>OY821780.1:2140000-12140000 GCA_963682175.1 Triglochin maritima | reverse complement strand
GCTCTTCTTCTATCTTTAACACAATGATAATAGGTTTGTTAAATATGATAGATTGGGGGGGGGGGGGGGGGGGGGGGGGGGGGGGTGGGGGGGGGATCTGAAAAATCAGGTTTGGCCTCCTTGGTCCTTATGATGTGAATCATAGGTAATACCCAAGGTTACAAAAAAATCTAAAGCATTAAAAAATGAATTTTTTTCATTACTATTTTAACATTACATGTTGCTAATAATAGAGCTTTGACCAACCAAATTAACGAGTTTGAACTTTGTTATGTCTTCGATGTCATCATTTATTACTATTCCATGCATGGTGAGGCGTCCTAGTCAAACGCCCAATTTTTATTTTTTATTTTTAAATTTTATGTGTTGTGTTATTTCAAGTTATTTCAGGTTCCGTTGCAAGATTTCGGTGGTGACATGGTATATTATACAATGAGCTTTTTGTAAGTCAGCAAATATTTGAAACAACCGATGACGCGATAAGATAAGTGAAACAAGTTGTCATCCTATAAACCACAAGCAGATATCAGATATCATCACTCAAAATTAAGCGCCAACCCTACAATTTAGTACAAGCTCTGTGTCGATTATGACACTTCAGAACCTTCCTATCCTTGAGGAATGACACTCTCATCTAAAGGACCACCGGGCATCACATCAGTCACGATCCAAAAACCGTCTTCAACCCTCCTTTTCTTCTGAGCTCGGACATCTACAATTCACGAACTCGAATCACTGGTCACAAACCTATCACCTCTACCCTTCCGAATTACGCACTCAACAGCAGTAGAAGAACTACCATGTCGCCCCCGTCCTCTATCATACTGCTCCTTTCGTCCACATCCTCTACCATATATCTATCCTCATGCATACTCCCCCGCCTCTCCTCCTCCTGCCGCTCCAACTCCAACCCATATCGGCGGCCCCCATCGTCACTCTCGTCGACGTCACTCTCCATCTCATCCGAAACTTCCTCAACATTGAAGGAATCATCACGTGTCTGACAATGACGTAAATACCCATCTCCCTCCTAGCTGAAGCAGATATACCCCGTTTACGTGGATGATGAGGTGATGAATCCTCCACTTAAGCATGTGTAGCGCGTACGAGTATGAATTTTCTTTTTCCTCCACAGTAATCCCATGACTATTAATTAAAATTTTAAATTAAAGTTTCGTTAAATGAATTTAAGTTACTAAAGTACCAATTTTTTTTTTACCAATTACCAATTAATACTAATTATATTTACTAAATATTATTTATAACTAAATAATAATATAAAATAATAATTTAAGGGGGCGTCTGCAGGAGACGCCTCCCCCAAGGGGGGAGGCGCCCACCCCTTTGGGGGCGGCTCCCGCGGATGCCCCCTCAAAAAAAATTAAACTTAAAATAAATTGAGAATTTTACCCTATTCGAGTACACTGAGGTGTCTGCTGACTCATTTCCTGACTTCCGAGACATTGCTTTTGATGATTACGAGGAAGATGAAGAGAGGGTGATTGTAGGATAGTGAAATGAAAAGATATATAAGTAGAAATGAGAGAATAACAAAATGACAATTGACACGGGTGATTTAAGTAATTTACGGACGACGTTTAGCAGTCCAGTTGAAATACCCGACTCTTATATATTGATAATTAATTCTCATACATGTATTTTTTTCATTTTTCAGGGTTATTTCCAAACATCCTCCTATTAATTATTATTACATATATCACCAATCTATGCGGTTATCTTTTATTTTCCGAAATTTTATTTTTTTAAATAAAATCCTTTTCCTCTAATTTTAGGCTTCCTATTTCAAAATTTAGTAAACTAGATGTTGATATTTTGTTTAATGTTTTTATGTGTGTGATTATGTTATGTGGTTGTAGATATAATTGTACTTGTTGGATTCTCGACAACTCCATCTAATCTCTTTGCATTTGGTGCTCATGGGCACGGAAAAAGCAACATTATCAAATACCTACATATAATAAGTATTTCTTTTTCATCGTAGTTAGGATTTAAGGTTTAGAATTTATGGTTTAAGGTTTTCTTTTTTTGTAAGGCTATATATATTGTAATTAAACATCAACAATAACTTATTTGTTACTTAATTTTATAACAGTTATCGTGCAACACACGGATCGAATGGTAGTGCAGTTGTGTTCTTCATTAAGGATGAAAACTTGATTGAAGGACTACAGATTATCTTCAGTGTTAAGTTTAAATTATTACTACTCATGAGGTATCTTGTGGTGGTTTAAACTCAACCTAAGCAACCACTGTATTTGCTTGTTGAGTTTGCGTCTTCACTTCCTTGCAATCAAACATATGCTTGTTTTTATCATCTGTGTAATTCATAGGGTCCGTTTGTGACCAACGGTAGAGGTGTTTGTGTCAAAGAAAAAAAAACATTGGCATGGAAGTATTTTTTGATTGGGTTTAAAAAGCTGCGTTTGGATTCAAACTACATATCCGGACATGGCGAAGCGTATTGTATCTGACTCTTAGTTATATATAAGAAATTTCTAAACGAAAATGATGTGCAATATATGACACTAAACAAGGGTGATAAGTAGCAAGAAGAAATTTCTGAATGAAAATTATATGCAACATATATGACATTAAACAAGGTAAAAAGCAGCAACACAACCTTTTCGCCAATTTATTTCTGAATGGATATGTACTCCACTATTTCATACAAGCCTTGCATCTTTATCCTTTTATGATCACATAGCACGAAAACATATTTGGAGGTTGTCATTTGCTCCTTATTACCAAATAATCAGTCTCCATTACTTACAATAGTTGTTTTTGCAATTCCTCGAATTGTAACATTAAGGAAGGAATTCTGTACATAACAATAGCTGCTTCAGACCATCTGTGCAGAGAGGCTGAGAAGGTAAAGAATCAAATCTACCCCATGCAAAGGCACAAGCTACCATGAGCCAACCAGGGAGGTGTTCCTCCTGTACTTCTGGGGGAACTGCTTCTTGGTGATGCACCATGTGTCTGTAAAGGTGCTCACCTGCACACGTTAAAATCACTTCATCAAACATATTTCCTACAGTACAAAGTTTTCAGAAACATCTATTCGGACATCTCTTCTGAAAATTGATCTTTGTGCTGTCAACTAATATGGGACTACTTGAGTGAATTCTTTGGATAACCATGTGGTATTTATTAATACTAGTTTGCAAAACTGCAATTTGACAAAGGCAAAAAACTATTGATGTGAAGATTTTAATTTTATTTTGTGGTTTCTGGATCTGATCCAGTGGATCATATTCTTCTATACTTTGTTCTTGTTGCCCAAGGAGATCACCATGGAATGGATACAACTGTTAACATTCTGTTGCCCACTAGACTGATGCTCGAGCTTTTCGGCCGTTGAAGAGATCACAAATACTTCTGTGATAGCTCATTCGCTACTTTGAGTTCTGATAGGCCTACATGAATTGTATTTCCTTATTTGGCGTTCATCTACGTTCACTTCTCCAACAATTTAAAATATGACGAGTAATTTTGAATTTCTTAATTTTAAGAACAAGTCAAAAAGTAGTTCGGAGATTATTAGAATAAGCAATAGACGGGAAAAACTAAGGCGCACCAATTTCATCATAACGAAGAGATTGTCTGTAATTATCTATTACTGAGAAACTATATTCTGAAAAGGGAGCTATGACGCTTGTGCTCAGAATAAACAAACAGGAAGGGACAGGTGAACGAAACAAAGAACATAAGCATCCAAGCAAGCATAAGGGATGTGAGGTGGGTTTTTTATGTGACGACTCATAAGTCATAACCATAAGAATACGTGCTTCCTTTGTCATAAGCATTGCCTTCGGGACTTTTTTCATGTTAATTTCTTGTGTTTAGGAACGAATAGTTTAGTTTTATCTTAAAATACTAAAATGTTTACAGGCAGGAAGTAATTCATGAAAAGCTTACATTGGCGACCGTCTTTGCGCCAAACCAAGCAGAATCTGATCCATATGCTGGAGTGATGACTTTGATTCCATCAGAGAGAGATGCTGGTAGAAGTTTGACAAGCGCCTTCTCCAACCTCTCTGAGATAAAATAGAGGCTACAAGATTAGGACTTAAAACAAGCATGCCTAATTAAGCAATGTGTCAAATTATTTCTAGTCAGTGTAATTCAGAACGTAATACACTTATGAAAGAGTTGCGTATGTGATTCCAGTATACCTGGGAGTCCTGGCAAACAAGCAGTTCCACCTGCCAAAATGACAGTCTTAAACCAACTATTATCCCCATTCACTGCATCATTACAGTGATCAATACAAAGTCCTACTGCACCATGTAAACCCATGGCCCTCCTACAATACATAAGAACCAAACTAATTACTCCACAATCACTTTCACAAACATGTTCATGACAGTAGTCGCACCATCAACAGAAGAAGGAATTAAGCACAAAAATTATCGTCTAAAGAAATATGGCTAAGTTAACAGAAATCTAAAATGACATTAAGACTGCCATTTCAGAGGCCGTTCATTGTGAGTTTGCAGCTTGCACGTTTAAATTCTTAAAAAGGCCATGATCAGCTAAATGTCAGAGAGAGGACTTGAAAAATATCCATGAACTCCTTTTCAGACATATAAGCCAATAACTGAACATTCCAAGATAATGAAAGAGAAACACTTAATATCCATTCAAGGTGAAACAAATAAATTAAAATGATAAGCTCTATTCTTTCTGGTCTAAATACAGAATACTATAGTAAATATGCTCACAATCCTCCGATTTGTGGTTGAAAAAGGATTTCTCCAGTTCTGAATCGTTCTTGTGACAGAGTGAACCACCCCTCACCAGCCACCTTCATTGATGCTTGGGTATCTTTATGCAACTCTGCTTCATAATCAAAAGCAACATAGCATAGATTCTAACATGCAAAAAAGAAGACACACATCATACAAAAGATAGAGAATATTAATTCACTGTCAAAACACAAGAAAAGAAACATAATAAATCTTAAACAAATATATAAAAAGAACAGATTTTCTGCATACTAATGGTACTGCTTGTATTGATATTTAGTTACCCAAGGACCAAGGTATAGATTAATGTGTATATATACATCTCATGTAAAATTGCATGCAACATTTCAAAACAAGTACACATACCTCTTTGAGTGTTCTTACAGTATACAATGACTCAAAACTAATATTTCTTCTTTGCATCTGTTCCCTGAGAAATCCTGTAAGCTTTAATGCACCTTGTCCCACAATTTCCACACCAATGTCATGCATTACTTTACCTAGAAGAACTGCTAAAAAGTTTTATGAAGAGGGAGCAATGGAAGGTACAACAGAAGGAAAAAATAAGCTCATTTATCGCTTTCATAACCGGATTGAGGAGTACTTTACAAGCAAATCCAAGCACACCATACAAACGGAATCCCTAAAGGCAGGAAATAGACATTTTGATGGATAATGCCAACCAAAATTACTGACACAGTCACACAGTAGTTGCTTCACTGCCCAAACATTGTAACTAGAGGAACATATGATACCTTACATCAGGATCAGAGAGCTACTGACAGCATGGTGAAAGGCCAAGGAACTAAAGCCATCACCACACTACGATGCATAAGAGAGGAAAAAGTTGCACAAGAACCTAGGAAAATTCCAACCAAAACCTACAGACAATGAGCTATGAAGAGATGATCGTGTTTGTTTATTAGAGGGAGCAACTTTACAAGGAATGGTGCACTTAGTAAGCAATAAAATCAAGAAATGGTAAAACACATAAATATATTGTGGCTTCACTGCTGGCAGGTAATGCTTTTCCAATGAACAAGTTACGCGAACTTACTTTCAAAATGCACATATTTCTATTGTTCCCAAATCAACATCAACATTACCCCAAATCCCAAAAGAGACTCCCACATTAAGCAAGGTTGGGGAGGGATACCGATCGCAGATAACTTAAGATGAACCACATTAATTTAGTCAATCTTTCACGTCATTAGGAATGGACACCAGATAATTCTATTGATAATTTAATAAATTTGGGCATTTTTTGTTGGAAATCCTTCTTTCAGGATCTGCAAATTAATGCAAAACCTTTTGCAAAAATGGGTATTTCACTAGTTTCACAACAACTTAAGTCAATGTTAATTCAAAACCTCAAAAACTTGCTTTGGATGTGTGATGCCTTACCCCTAAAATAATAAGAGGGTCTTGCCAGATGACCATTGGTCTGAACGCCAGAGTTAGGTGAATTAATAGAGCAAAAGTAACTTGTGAGGATCTCAATATTATAAGCGATAGAAAGCTACCTATAGTCACCATAACAAGTAGACAAAAAAATTCAAGATTAAATCAAATTGATAATGTGAGAAGGATTACACAAGCTAAGAAGTGCATGTGAATTCCTAACTAGTAAAAAAGAAACATGAAACTATAAGTCCGAGAAAAAATCATTTGCGTGTTCTGTTCACCACATTTGGTCTTCAAATAACTAGTACAACCCTTAGTCAATTGTTGATATAAAATAATAATAATAACTGAAAAAGGAAGTTCAGATACATACTAGGAACAACTGATGTAACATTGAAGCCTATATTTACAGCAATGCCTGATGTTCGCCTGGCAGCATACAGAGCTAGAACAGCCTGCAGTTCATGAGCATTTTTGTGACTATATATGTATAATAGAAGGATGTTGGAGTTCCAAACACGATTCACACCACGAGACCAAAAAAATGATAGAAAAAATAAATAATGCTCAATAACAAC
This sequence comes from Triglochin maritima, assembly GCA_963682175.1. Taxonomy (NCBI): domain Eukaryota; kingdom Viridiplantae; phylum Streptophyta; class Magnoliopsida; order Alismatales; family Juncaginaceae; genus Triglochin; species Triglochin maritima. The sequence continues at coordinate 12,133,249 of OY821780.1, read as the reverse complement.
ATGAAAAATCAGACATCACTCATGCTTGTAACACTTCAATGAGTAAAATTCAATAACAATATCCTCAAGTAGATTACACATACCTATGATTTTTTCATGTATAGTTCATGTGTGCTAAAACTAGCTTCATCTACCCTCAAGTTCACGTATAGTTTTAATGAACCAACTAAATTTCAAGCTTATTTCAAACTCTTTTCCCCCAATTATCCTTTGTATTTCAAGTATACAGAATGACAAGACATCTTGCCATTGACCAAAGCCCAAAATGTACACCACATAGAAACGGCCCATTAGTCCCATTTATCTCAAAACAATTTCCTCCCATATTATTCACACTTGTAATTATAAGCCTTAGATTAGTCCCATGTTGACTATTGTATATATTACATTGTACAATCCTAGTATAAATAAAATCATCTCTCTTTCAATCAATTCAATTGAGAAGAGATCATCTTTCCTTGTTTTAAAGATATTTCTCTCATAATTCAACACCATCTGACATTTGTCCTCCGGGACGCAGCCGAGTTGGTTAGGTACGTGGGTTCACGAACCTTAGGTCACAAGATCGAATCCCAGCAAGGCACTTTATTTAATGCTAATGCGTTCCGGTGAAAATGGTGAGTGGGGGCGGGTGCCGGGAAATTCTGGGTCATCAAAAAAAAAAAAAAACACCATCTGACATTTCAAAGGAAGAAATCTACACTGAGCCAATCTACTTTTTTATTTCCTTACAATACATCCCACAAGCATGTCTCATGTGAACAGACAATGCCACCCCATTTATGGAGGACAAACAACAGTTTGCTTATAAAAAAAATCAAAGGTAAAGAAAGGCAAAAAACAACAAATAATACACACGTAAGCATCTATGCCCTTTAACAAATAAAAAAATTAATACTATAGAAAAGTATAGATATCAATAAGTACCTGGTCAATAGCACAGACTGCTGGGACATTCATATCAAAAAGGGCAGAGTATATGACATCTTTCAGCTGTCGTCTTGATGCTCTGGCAGACTCAGTATCTGACTTAACAGCAATAAAAATTGAGCTTTAATTGATTAGAAGTAAAATACAAAAAAGTATTATGGAAGAGCATAATGCTTGGGTCTCCATGAATTAAAACCAGAACAAGTAACAAAGACGAGAAATAATGACTGTTATTTCTTGTTAAAGCTTATCAAAGGCTTGTAGCGGAAACTACCTAATCAGTTAGACTGGATTATGCCCAAAAAAATCCTTATGCAAGATATCACGCCAGCACATAAAAAAACATCGTAAGATTATTTTGTACTAGTTTCATTCGTAGAATAATACTATTAGTTAAGCAATGCAACAAGAAATAGTCTTCAAATATGCTACCGTACTTGTATAATCTGCACTCCTCACTGATATGAACTTAAATAATGTCAGGTGATAGGTGAGGTATCCAACCCAAAACGTGGATGGTACATTGAAGCTATAACATGTTGGAAAATGGTTTTGTATCTAGAGCTTCTAATCAGGTGGACAGGGAATTCTTCGAATTTTTCCTATCTTGCTTGATTGGATTTTCCCCCATGTTCTTTTAAATACTTCTGCTACCATGTCAATCAACATGTCGCACTGTGCGAACTGTCACATGGAGAAATTCTCTCATTGTGGATTCTAATTACACTTTAACAGTTCCACTTATGCTTAATGCTAAACAATGGAGGTATCAACGAGAATTACAGAAATTACAAACCGTCAGAGTGGCAGATCGGAACAGAAAGAATAATTGGTTGAGATGCTGGTTTCACCTGCATCCTGCCAGCAAATAGAGGCTACTGTAAATGATCATATAATTGAAACTCAAATTATTTAAGCACGTGTATTGAGATGATTCATCCTCAACACAGTGTTAGGATGATGGCATTGTCTAATATACTTAATTGGAAAAATTGCAAAGAAGCTATTTAAAAAAATGATGTGATTCACTTAGATAAATGAAGTTCTTAGGTTCAAACTAGCTTCTGATCCACCTGCACACAGTGACACAACAAAGTATTCTTACTTTAAAGAAACAACAGATCAGGATATTAATTGCCTCAATAACATGCACAAAGATTTAATCGTAAGTCCTTTTTAATGTTTGACTCAAACACAATGTCCCTACAAAACTTTCATCCAAGTAGGCCTTTTTAATGTTTGACTCAAACACAATGAGTACATATGATGAACAGTGAAAAAATGATACAATATGCAAGCAAGCAATTAGCTCAATGCCTTACTAATATCGTGTTGCATCCCTTCATCCAATTTGGTAAATCTAAATAACATGTTGTTCTTCCTTTTATATAGACTCACATAACTCTCTACCTGAAAGTTTGTTTATTTACTTTGAAGGTTATCAACAGTGCATTACAGGAACAAATGCATAAATAACGTAGAACCATAAGACTCCTGAAGTAGGGAACTAGTGATTATATTCGCCTCCAAGTGTTCACCAAACTCTAAACAAGATTAGAGAAAAATGAGCTAGCCAATCAATCTTTAATGAGGCTTAGAATCTAGCTAATAACCCCTCTTTAAGCTCCTGAGATTTTCTATCTCCAAAACATAAAATTACTAAGACATTTTCGTGGTAATTAAGGGAGAGATTAATGAGAAAAAAGAATTTTTGCATTAACATAAACAAGTAGGATGAGGAGTCCTTTTATAGGCTCCCAAAACATCCTCATCAAGAACTATTCTTTAGTCACGATCTCTTGCTTATTCTCTCCTAATATTAATCTCAAAATGCCACCTAAGCAACCTAAAAAATGTTTAATTAAATCTGGAATTAATCTAACCCATGATATAATTATTCTGTTAATAATTCAAGCAAAAATCGCATTGTTCGGTTGACCGAGAATTTTTCTCGGTTAACCGAACCATTCGGTTATAACTCGTGTTCGGTGGACCGGGAGCTAGACGGTCGACCGAATATGCATGAGAAAAATTCTCTCGAATAATTCGGACGAACCACGTCTTCGCTTCGGTCGACCGTTGTCCTACCAAAATTTCTCCTGGCGAATATTCATCAGACGACCGTGTCTCCTTCGGTCTACCGAAAATATTCTTTCTCTGTTGACCGTTCATGCTCGGTTAACCGAACCCAATTGTCCAGGTACTCCAGACAATTTTGGTCAACCAATTGTGTTTACCCGTTCCCCGTTCGGTTGACCGTTCCGAAGACACCCTGGTCGACCGATCCATAAACGGTTCACCGTGTTTGACCCTGATTTTGCCTTTGTCAAATTTTGGATTTATTTCCAACAAAATTTGTTCTTTTGGGGGTTTTAGCAAATTCATATCTTATGTAATATATTATCTTATGTAATATTATTACACCCCATAATATATACACCTCATATGAATTTATTAATGATTCTAATTATGTCAATTCTCATGACATATTGATTTTATTCATTCACCACATGTGTCCATTTTTCACATGAAACCCGACACATCTTATGAACTCAAAATCAAGCTTCTTGTTTCCCAATTTTGTGGTGTGACCTATAGGAGTATCTAAGCTAAATTGGCAACGATATTAAACACTTAATATCTCAAACTATAAGCGGTATCTAGCTACACATTATAATTACCCAATTAGCATAGATGTCTTTGTTCCTCTCGAACTAAACACGATCCATTTAGTGATGTAAGTGCACCACTTGTGTCCGTCCCTATCCTCATGATATTAAGAATATATACAAAGTAGAAATGTGTCACATTTGTATTATATTCATTTGTTGATCTCTTTAAGCTAATTATAACTATGTAACTTAACTCAAGTTACGTTGTGCACATTATAATTTTGCTTTATCAAGGGCCCCACTAACATCATCACTCAATTAAAAGGGGCAACGATAATCATTTGACTATCTATCTTTTCCAGCACGAGTCATGTTCAACAAACTATTGCATTTATCACTATACTCATTGATAGTTTTTGACAATAATCAAATTAAGCACTTCTTTAGTGAAAAGATATAAGTCTCATATCTTAGGATCCAAGACACAGTAAAACATTAATGACACGAAACACAATTCCATAATGTTTTACTTGTTAGGTCTATTCAATATATAACAATAATTTTTTCCTATTTTATATACTCGTGTCGTCAATTATTTGTAGGTCTACAACATCGATGACCAACACGACAATCTTATCTCGGTGGTTAATGTTCCATGTTAATTACCATGATTGTGAATAACTTTTGATATATGTAAACCATTATCTTTTAGAGCTCTACGGTTAAGGACCAAGCGCCTCTTCCTTAACACTTCCAAAAGACAAATACCATAGTCAAGGAACAAAATGTTTGCACATCCAATTCATAATAATTGAAATATAAAAGTAAAACTTTTAGAACACATTCCTTTCAATCTCCCACTTGTTATCTATGTTTTCTCTCACGTATATTCTCAATGTATAAAACAATAATAACTAGGGTAACCCTCTCTAATCACTCATCAAGCCAATCCCCATGGTTCCTCAGACCCATAGACTCGAAATGCATTTCACCCTTGGTATGGGATAAGGGTTTGGTGAATGGATCAACTATGTTGTTGTTTGTGTCCACTCATAACAAATTTATTTTGCCCTCGTCGAGGAAGTCACATATGACAAAGTACTTACGATCCATGTACTTCACTTTGTGGTGTGATTTGGGATCCTTGATTTGCGAGATATATGGGATCCTTGATTTGCGAGATATATGCACTATTATCGCAAAATAGCTCTATTTGTCCCTCGCACGAGGGAACTACTCTAAGCTCTTCAAGGAACTTCTTAATCCACACTCCTTCAGTGACAACCATTACTTCGGAAGCGGTGGTTGAGTCGGTCGTAGTGCTTTGCTTCCAACTACGCCAACTCACAACTCCACCATTCAGAAGGAAGATGTATCCTGATTGTGACCTTCTATCGTCAGGATCACTCATGAAACTCGCATCCGAATAGCCCTCGGCTATTAAGTCCCTTTGTCCTTCATAAACAAGAAACTTATCTTTGGTCTGGTTAAGGTACCTCGGAATATTCTTGGTCGCAGTCCAATGCCCAGGACCTGCGTTGGATTGGTGACTACTTGTCACGCTTAGAGCATACGAGACATCGGGTCTTGTGCAAGTCACCGCGTACATGATCGATCCTATTGACGAAGCATAAGGGATATCTTTCATGTACTCCAAGTCTTTACATGATTCAGCACGTTGAGACTTCTTGAGTTGCACACCCATACTCATTGGCACATTGTCCTTTTTGGAGTTGCTCATGCTGAACCTTTCCAAGACATTGTCAATGTATGTACGTTGACTTAGGCCAATGAGTCTACGGGATCTATCTCTATGTATCTTGATTCCCAAGATGTATTGAGCTTCACCCATATCTTTCATCAAAAATGCAGATTTCAATGAACTTCTCGTTTGCTCAAGCAAAGGTATATGATTTCCCATGAGGAGTATGTCATCGACATATAAGATCAAGAACACTATGTGACTCCCACTAACCTTCTTATATATACAAGCCTCTTCCTTACTTTAGACGAAGTGAATCTTTTTGACTTCTTCGTCAAAGCGTTTGTTCCAACTCCTTGATGCTTGCTTCAATCCATAAATGGATCTTTGAAGCTTGCATACTTTCTCGCTATTCTTTGGATCTTCAAAACCTTGAGGTTGTACCACGTACACATCCTCCTCCAAGTTCCCATTAAGGAACGTCGTTTTGACATCCATTTGCCATAACTCATAATCATGAAATGCGGCAATAGCGAGCATAATCCGAATAGACTTGAACATGGCAACCGGTGAAAAAGTTTCATCATAGTCAATTCCTTGAACTTGAGTGAAACCTTTTGCTACAAGCCTCGCTTTATAGGTTGTCAAGTTCCCATCCATGTTCATCTTCCTCTTAAAACCCCATTTATTTTGAATGGTCTTTTTCCCTTGAGAAAGGTCAACCAAGTTCCACACTTGATTATCATACATGGATTCTATTTCGGATTTCATGGCCTTAAACCATAGTTTGGAGTCCTTTCTTTCCATTGCTTCTTGAAAGGTCGAGGGATCATCGGTATCTAGTACCATGATCTCATGAAGTCCCAAATACATATCGAGTTTCTTCCTTTCCCTCATTAACCTTCTAAGTTCTTTTGGTTCTACGTGTACTTCTCAAACTTCTTCCACAATTTCTTACGGAATTGGTTCACGTTCGATTCTCGAACGTACACTAGGTGGGGAAGATTGAGTTTCTCTCACAATTGCTTGCGAGGGTCTCTCACTCACGCTCCCACTGACCAAAGGAACCTCGGTTGGGCCTTCATGATCTTGAATGTTACCGTTCATATCATGATCTTGTAGAACATTTTGAGTCTCCTCAAGCACAACTCTACTCCCACTACTTTTTATTCCTTCCACAAATTCCTTTTCTAGAAATACGGCATCCCTCTCTACAATCACTCGATTGGAGGTTATATGCCAAAAGTAGTATCCTCTTGTCTCACGAGGATAACCTATAAAGAAGCACTTATCTGCTTTTGGTTGAAGTTTGGTCGACATCAATCTCTTGACGTAGGCCTCACAACCCCAAATCTTGAGAAAATTGAGCTTAGGTGTTTTACCACTCCATAGCTCGTAAGGGGTTTTCTCTACAGATTTGGAGAGAACATTATTTAGTGTGTAAGCCGCAGCTTCTAGTGCATAACTCCAAAAGTAAAGCGGCAATTAAGCTTGACTCATCATTGATCGAACCATGTCGAGTAATGTCATATTCCTCCTTTCGGACACCCCATTCCACTGAGGTGTACCGGGAGGGGTGAGCTGTGGTACAATACCACACTCCTTTAGGAATGAGTCAAATTCGGTACTTAAGTACTCACCTCCACGATCCGTTCATAGGGACTTGATTTTCTTGTTCAGTTGGTTCTCTACTTCATTCTTGAATTCCTTGAACTTGTCAAAGGACTCACTTTTGTTTCTCATTAGATAAATATAGTCATAACGACGATAGTCATCCGTGAACGTAATGAAGTACTTGAAACCGTCTCTTGCACTAGTACTTATCGGACCACATACATCGGAATGTATCAAATCCAACAAGTCATTCGGTCTCGGTCCTTTATTCTTTAAAGGCCTCTTGGTCATTTTGCCAATTAGGCAAGGTTCGCACTCTCCAATGATTTAAAATCAAGTTGACCACGAAGGTTAGCTTCTTGCAATTTCTTAATGCGTTTTTCATTTATGTGACCAAGACGATAGTGTCACAAGAGTGTATCATTCACGTGAGTAGTTTTAAGTCTTTTGTTATTGATGTTTAAGATTTGTTTATTATTGAATTAAAGCAAATAGAGACCATTCCTCACGAATGCATTTGCATAGAAAATACCATTCTTCGATATAGACAAGCAAGAATTTGAAATATTTATATTAAAATTATCCATATCCAAACATGATACTGAAATAATATTCTTGCTAATCGAAGGCACATAATAAACGTTCTTTAAACATAAAGTTAAACCACTAGATAATTGAAAATTCACAGAACCTTGTGCAATCGCAGGAACGCTCGCACCATTTCCGACCTTCAAAATCATCTCGTTCTTCACGAGTTCCTTCCTATCCTTTAGTAGCTGCACATTAGAAATTATGTGAGCACAAGATCCGGTATCAATTACCCAATCATGGACAGATGTGGCTAAATTTATCTCAATAACAAATATACCTTTTGCCTTTTTGGGGCGCTTACGTTCAATCACTCAATTGTCAAGGTCTTCCTTGTACTTGGGGCAATTTGGCCAGATGTGTCCCTTTTCATCGCAGTGAAAGCACTCTGTGTTGGGAGTCAGATATTTCAAAGAATTCCCCTTTGAGGCACTCCCACGAGCACCTCCTACTCCCTTGCTCTTGATTGACGTATTTTTGCCGAATTTGCCTTTACCTTTGGTGATCTTCTTTCTCCCTCCATGGACGGCTAGGACGTGCTTGTCCCGACCCTTGCCCATGTCAACTTCAGTTGTTTTGAGAATGTTGTTAAGTTCCTCCAGACTCACCCCTTTCTCACGCACATGATAGTGCATAATGAAGTCCTTGTAGGACGGGGCTAGAGAGCCAAGAATCAAATCTTCCGCAATGTCATTGGGCATCGGGGAAGAGAGCTTCGACAACTTCTCAAGGTATCCTTGCATCGTGAGAAAATGCATGGATACTGATGTTCCCTCCACTATGTGGCACCTTGTGAGTGCGATGGTGGTCTTATAGCGCTCTTTTCTAGCACTATCCATGAACATCTTTGTTAAAGCTTCCATGGCCTTCTTGGGTTTTGAATCCAAGTTTTTCGCTTGAAGCGAGTCACCCGTGGAGGCCAACCATAGACCGTGAACCTGGTTCTCTTGGTCTTCCCACTTGGCTTTTGCCTCTCTCTCGCTATCAGTTGCCTTCTCATTTAATTTTGGGATTTCACCATCCAAAATATGAGATAGTTTCTCAAACTTCAACACGATATTGAGCTTGAATTGCCAGCTTATGAAGTTTGAGTCATCATTTGCCAAAAGATGTTTTTCAATCATAGATCGCACAATAGGTTGAATATTCGACATTTCTACAAAATAAATTATATGGGATTTAATGTCAATTTTATGTTTTAAAAATCAATACCGTAAAATAAAAAAATTGTCCATAAATGCAGCAATTCAAGATCCTATCAATTATAATATAAACTAGCTAAGGGCTATCAGATATATTATAAAATCAAGGTAAGAAAACATTTTTCTAATCATAACCATTTCAAAATATCGTAACATTTGTATTTTCAAACTCTTATGACTCTTGTTGTTTTAATTAAGAGGGAATTTCACCATTCCTCGTAAGAAAAACTCTCTTTCTCAAAATCGAGCTAGGGCTCCGGGTCTTGTTAAGAAAACTTATTTCATTTGATACGAGATACGTTTATCCATTGTATTCACAAACAAATATACTCGGTGTCCACTAAGGGTGAATCGCACCTCGTACATCTATTCATGGCACAACAATAGACAACCTTATATCTCCCACTATTCCCAAAGATGGAGGAAGTTATCTCCCACTAAGGGCGAGCAGAATATCACTCGATCGATGACTGCTAGTGGATAAAATAAGAAAGAAAAATACTCTTAATTTTTGGTTGGACAATTTAAACATTTATGTGTGATTTTAGAATTTAGGTGATCATGCATATTTATCATCTACACACATCCTAACATTCATCCATACAATCACATACATGTTAAGCACACCAACATAAATATATTCATTCACACACACATTGTGTGAGTTTATATGTTCCCACGTCCTTGATCCTTGCGCTTCTTCAACGTCTTCCTCTTGCACAATGGATGTTGATATTGCAAAATATAAACATGCATCTCTCAATTTGAAAAATTGTCTAGTGCAAGTCCTATGTAAAAACTCTCTCATATGCATGCATATACATAGAAATAGAAATTTGGCTTTCACATATACATAAGCCCCTGTGATTGAATAATAATAACATACACATTCATTCATTCACACATGACTTCAACGGAACATACAAACTCACTTATCCCTGCATAAGAGAACTCGAGCAACGCATGTACATATACTATAAATTATTCGATTTAGTTTATCATGCATCTCTAAATCAAACAATTCTAAAACCATTTGAAATCCTTTAAAATGATTTTATCCATCCAAGGTTCAAATTACAAAACATTTGAATCGTTGTTTATCCAATTTCCAAAAATAATTTTTTAAAGAAAGATAAACATATGACTTCTTTGTTTTGTCGATTCTTTATAAAATAATCATTTAATTAAAAACGAAAATTCTATAAATTAGACATAAGTCTAAATTTCAATTCTAACATTCGCATGATGTGTTTCAAAACATTTAAAACTATCAAAAGAATCAATTAGAATTAAATCAACAAAACTATCGGAAAACACGAAAAAAACATAGAACATGAATTATTTTGATTGTAGATGGTAAACTAAAATTAATTATATAGTCTAATCATTGAAAATATGAACCTGGCTCTGATACCACTGTAGGATTTCGTGTCCCCATGTATGTATATATTTTTAAAAATTTAATACAACATACAAGATCGATTTCATACTTTCAACAATTTTATGTACGTTACTTTGTGTTTATTCTAATATCATGCACTCCTACATATATTAAAATAAATCACAAAGAGAGAATCATACCCAAAGATTCTCTAAAACCTTTCGAAGATCCGGAGTCGCGTTGCCCATTGAATCGCCCACCGATTCGCCTCCAAGTGTTCACCAAACTCTAAACAAGATTAGAGAGAAATGAGCTAGCCAATCAATCTCTAATGAGGCTTAGAATCTAGCTAATAACCCCTCTTTATGCTCCTGAGATTTTTTATCTCCAAAACATAAAATTACTAAGACATTTTCGTGGTAATTAAGGGAGAGATTAATGAGAAAAAGAATTTTTGCATTAACATAAACAAGTAGGATGAGGAGTCCTTTTATAGGCTCCTAAAACATCCTCATCAAGAACTATTCTTTAGTCACGATCTCTTGCTTATTCTCTCCTAATATTAATCTCAAAATGCCACCTAAGCAACCTAAAAAATGTTTAATTAAATCTGGAATTAATCTAACCCATGATATAATTATTCTGTTAATAATTCAAGCAAAAATCGCATTGTTCGGTTGACCGAGAATTTTTCTCGGTTAACCGAACCATTCGGTTATAACTCGTGTTCGGTGGACCGGGAGCTAGACGGTCGACCGAATATGCATGATAAAAAATCTCTGGAATAATTCGGACGAACCACGTCTTCGCTTCGGTCGACCGTTGTCCTACCAAAATTTCTCCTGGCGAATATTCATCGGGCGACCGTGTCTCCTTCGGTCTACCAAAAATATTCTTTCTCTGTTGACCGTTCACGCTCGGTTAACTGAACCCAATTGTCCAGGTACTCCAGACAATTTTGGTCAACCAATTGTGTTTACACGTTCCCCGTTCGGTTGATCGTTCCGAAGACACCCAGTCGACCGAACCATAAACGGTTCACCGTGTTTGACCCTGATTTTGCCTTTGTCAAATTTTGGATTTATTTCCAACAAAATTTGATCTTTTGGGGGTTTTAGCAAATTCATATCTTATGTAATATATTATCTTATGTAATATTATTACACCCCATAATATATACACCTCATATGAATTTATTAATGATTCTAATTATGGCAATTTTCATGACATGTTGATTTTATTCATTCACCACATGTGTCGTCCCTTTTTCGCATGAAACCCGACACATCTTATGAACTCAAAATCAAGCTTCTTGTTTCCCAGTTTTGTGGTGTGACCTATAGGAGGATCTAAGTCAAATTGACAGTGATATTAAACACTTAATATCTCAAACTATAAGCGGTATCTAGCTACACATTATAGTTACCCAATTAGCATAGATGTCTTTGTTCCCCTCGAACTAAACACGATCCATTTAATGATGTAAGTGCACCACTTGTGTCCATCCATTGCCTCGTGATATTAAGAATATATACAAAGTAGAAATGTGTCACCTTTCTATTATATTAATTTCTTAATCTCTTTAAGCTAATTATAACTTTGTAACTTAACTCAAGTTACATTGTGCACATTATAATTTTGCTTTATCAAGGGGCCCACTAACATCATCACTCAATTAAGAGGGACAACGATAATCGTTTGACTAGCTATCTTTTCCAGCACAAGTCATGTTGAACCAACTATTGCCTTTATCACTATACTCATTGATAGCTTTTGACAATAATCAAATTAAGCACTTCTTGAGTGAAAAGATATAAATCTCATATCTTAGGTCTATTCCATAATCTTTTACTTGATAGGTCTATTCAATATATAAAAGTAATCTTTTCCTCTTTTATATACTCGTGTCGTCAATTATTTGTAGAGCTACAACAATGGATGACTAACACGACAATCTTATCTCGATGATTAATGCTCCATGTTAATTACCATGATTGTGAGTAACTTTTGATTTATGTAAACCATTATCTTTTAGAGCTCTACGGTTAAGGACCAAGAGATTCTTCCTTAACACTTCCAAAAGACGAATACCATAATCAAGGAACAAAATGTTTGCACATCCAATTCATAATAATTGACATATAAAAGTAAAACTTTTAGAACACATTCCTTTCAAAAGAGACTTAACAAGTTTACAAACTTTGTTCTTGTTTCCAGAAGCTACAAATCCTTCAGGCCGGTCGATATAAATTTCTTCTTCAAGATCACCATGAAGAAAAGCAACTTTTACATCCATTTGATGGATTGTAAAATCATATACAGGCGTCAATGCTAAAAGTACTCGGATAGTAGTCATACGAGACACTGGAGAATAGGTATCGAAATAGTATATTCCTTCCTTTTGTTTAAAACCCCTTGGCAACTAATCTGGCTTTACACTTATCCATGAAACCATCTGGTTTTAATTTCTTTTTAAATATCCATTTACAACCGATCATTGAACAACCTGGAGGAATATTTACCAACTCCCATGTCCCGTTAGAAACAATAGAGTCCATTTCGACCTTAACTGCATCTTTCCAATGCTTTGCTCCGGATGAAGTCATAGCATCCTTGAAAGTGTTAGGATCACCCTCGACGTCGTATGTGATAAAATCACTTCCTAAATCCTTGCCAATTCTAGAATGTTTGCTCTTCCTTGGTTCAATTTCAACTTGAGCTTGAGAAGACTCAAAATCAGCAATAGACAAATCTGCCCCCACATTTGTCATCCTTTCCACATGCTCGTGGATGAAACCATACGTAGAGGGATCAACTAAAGAAGAAACTTGTTGAGGAACTCCTGATTTCATAGGAAATACATCCTCAAAAAATGTGGCATCACGAAATTCAACAATTGTATTAACTTTTATGCCAGATATCTCGGACTTGATTACCAAAACTTTGTACGCATAGCTATTAATCACGTATCCGATAAATATTGCATCAACAGTCTTGGGACCAAGCTTTTTCCTCTTATGTTCAGGGATTAACACTTTTGCAAGACAACCCCAAACTTTAAGATATTTAAGGCTAGGTTTTCGACCACACCAGAGTTCGAATGGACTATCCTCCTTATGTTTCTGAGGAACTTTATTCAGAATATGACAACCATATTCAAAGCTTCTCCCCACATATATTTGGGTAATCCTGAACTCTCCAATAATGCATTAATCATATCAGATAATGCTCTATTTTTTCGTTCAGCAATTCCGTTAGATTGTGGAGAATATGGCGCCGTCACCTCATGAACTATGCCAGAATCCTGACACACTTGTTCGGACAGGTTGGACGTATATTCACCACCTCTATCAGATCTCAACCTCTTAAGTTTCTTTTCAGTTTGTGTCTCTCTTTCATTCTTAAAAATAAGGAACTTAGATAATGCTTCATCCTTACTTTTCAAAAGATAAACATAGCAATACATTGAACTATCATCAATAAAAGTGATAAAATATTTCTTTTCATCCTTAGTTAACATGTCATTAAATTTACAAGTATCAGTGTGTACTAAATCTGAACTACTAGTATTTCTAGTCACAGAATGAAACGGTCTTTTCGGTTGTTCAGCCTGTACACACACTTGACATTTTTTATTCTCAATAGCATACTTAGGAATCATATTTAAATTCATCATTCTTTTCAAACATTGATAATTCACATGTCCTAAACGTTTATGCCAAACATCACCAGATTCAATGGAATAAATAGCAGGAGAAGACACATCTTTAACAGAAATATCATTGCGATTATAAAAAGCAGGTTCAACATGAATTAAAAAAGCACCACAAGTACCACTTGTCAATAAAAGTACAAGAAGGAGTAATTACAACTTTGTTACATTTGAAAGTCACTTCATAACCCTCGACTACCAGACATGGACCACTAATATTATTGCGACGAACGACAGGCACATGATGCGTCATGTGCAACGAAAGAACTCATCTTGAAGGTAACTTCAAGTCGATACGTCCAATTCCAAGCACCTTTGCAACATTTCCATTGGTCATCGCCACAGATCTACGATTAACAGGCTGGTAAGAGACAAACATGGACTTGTCAGCACATACATGCACATTAGCCCCAGTGTCAACCAACCACTCACGTGGTTCATAAATGGAAAATACTCGAGGATTAATAGAAACAAACTTACTGTTAGTCTCGTCCACCCCAATCAATACATTGACCTGTGGAGTCGATTCAATGGTACCTTGTTGGCATTTGACTTTCTTGGAAGGACAATCCTTAGCCCAGTGCCTAACATGTTCACAATTCCAACATGGTTTGTTTGTTGGTTTTTTCTGGATTTTGGCCTTAGGTTTTGTCTTATTAGAATATTGTGATTTTCCTTTAAAATGTGACTTAGATGAGGATCCAATTAATACGTTTGCCTTTGGTTGGAACTCTACAGGCATCACTGGTTTTTCACTCCAATGTTCCTCCTCAATTACAATAGCAACCATGAGGTCAACCATAGTCAGTTTTCCTCTCCTATGTTTTAAAGACATACCAAAGTCCTCCCAGGATCGAGGGAACTTCTCGATAATAGACATTACCAGAAACTTCTCAGGAAGCTTCATGTCAGCCTCTTCTAAGCCATGGATTAAGATTATAAACTGATGGGCATGTTCAGTAACTGACTTGCCTTCCACCATTTGAAACTTCAGGAATTTTCGAACATAATACTTTTCATGACCTAAGTCCTTAATATTATATTTTTTTTATCTAACTCATCCCACAAATCCTTTGCAGTTACAGAGGCAGAGGAGGACGAACTATATACATCGAAGTGCACGTTGAACAAAGCCAACATAATGCACCCTCAACATAATTTGTCCTTCTCTATCCACAGCTCTTGTGCTACTTTTATTTTGGGATCTTCAGTTTCAGAAAGGGGAAAAGACTTCTCAATTACATCAATTAAATCAATAGTAGTCAACCAGATTTTTATACGTTGTTGCCAACATTTGAAATTATGCCCGAAAGTTTTTTCCGGCATGCCTGACATGTACACTTTCGGTGCAAATGAATTATTAGACGACATAATGAATATTTTCGCTGAGATTTTGGTACAATTACAAATATAATCATGTAATACAGTGGGTTACATGTGTCTAATAAATATTACCTAAGGATCCAGATAAAGCCAACGTACAAAAACATGTATAGGAAAACAACAAAAGAAGAAACATTGATCAGAGACGACCTCAAAGACCGAGCCGTCGGAAGGCGACTTGCCTCAGAGAAAATATCAACCCACATACATGTGCGTTTGATGGGCTGCCGGTTTTCTCCCAGGGTAGAACGGTCTCACCGTTGATCAGGCGTACAACTGAGTCGACGGACCACGAGAACAACGCAGAACCTCGCAAAAATCGATCGCAGAAGAACTCTGGATTTGGAGATTGGAAATCGCCGGAGAAGGACAATTTTTGTAGAGAGAGGATGAGAATAAAAACGTGTGTCGCATGGAAGAAACCAATTGTGATATATATATATATATATAATTTTGTAACCGTTTAGGACTTAATTGCAAAAAACAATTAACATGATGTCCAAAAAGATACACCCATCATCCTAAGGCTAAAGCCTCTAATTTCCCCCAAAACGTAGGCTTTAATGTGTTGATTTAGTTGTTATGGGTAGATTGATGTAGTGTTTATGATGGGTGTGGTCACATGTATGTGCTTCCTCATCATCTCATGCTCATTTAATTTAATAAAACTCTTAGGATTTTTTTTAAAATAATGCTGGAAAAAATAACTATTTGAAGAATATAACGCAACAAAACTTATTTGGCAAATTATGGTTATTGAAAATGACAACTTTACTGCTATTTTTATTAAGCAAAAACAACACTGTTATAGTTAAAATAATAAAAATTGAGGTTTTTGTTGGCAAAAGTTGTTTCAAAGTTTGTTTGTGAGAAAATTGGTGATTTCTCATCATTTTGGCATTCCTAATCTCAAAAACCATAAATTTAATATCTTTTTTTGCTTAAATCCTTATCATCTGATGATTAAATTTTTCTAAGTTGTGTTTTGTTAGCAAAATTATCCATTTTGTTAGCTAAAATTATACCCACAATACTCGTTATACCTGCCTCGTACCCATTTACTAAACATGTATGGGGGTGAGTGCGGATATAACAATATTTAAATGAGTATATATCCATACCCATACCCGTTTAGTTAGGTGGGTATGGATACGGGTATGACCATACTCGTCCCCTTTATACCCCCTACTTTGATCCCTAACCAGGTTCGTAACCGACTTACTAAACTATATATACATCTAAATCACATGAACCAGAATTATTCGACGATGGTTTTCCTATTCTCTTCTCTCTACTTCTCAACCACCCATGGAATTCAAGAGTTATGGTGGATGGTGCAAGGGTTGTGGAGGCGCATTTAGTGGTGATGGAGGGCGTGATTGTGCATGGCTTCAAGAATTGGGGGTGGTTCAGGGATGAGGGTGCAGGGAGGAGGATGAGTTTGTTATGGGTGGTTGAGGTTCTGATACGTGCATGGCTTGGGGATATGGTGGGTTTTTGTTAGAACCCAAGCCGTGATTAGAGGGTTAATGGAGGATTAGAAGGGGGTTTGCATGGGGAGTTGGGGAGTGCATGGGGAAGAGAAGTTGGGCGCACACTGGGAAAGACAGACCTATAGTATAAGTATAGGAGGAGATGGAACGGATGTAGTCATACCTGTAGAACTCTCCGGAGCTTACGAAACTGAGCCGCTTTGACAACGTCTTTGTTGTATATTGACAAAGGCAGAGGTTGGCTTTGGAAACGACACAAGGAGTTGACAAAGGAGAACAACCCCACGCTTCGCTCCTCCCTGCCCCCTTCCCCCCCCCCCCCTCCAGCCCGGTCACCCCTTTTTTCTATGAAGGCGAGCAGCCCAGCCCTCCTTTTGCTTATAGTCGTAAGGGTCAGCGGTATTTCGCTACCGCAACTCCTTCTTTTGAATGAAGGAGGGTTACAAAACGGGAGAGAGACCGGATTTCGGGCCTTATCCGATCTTTTGGCCCGGATCCGAAGTTCTACTTACGTCCCATCTTAATAACCCGACCAGCAAAGTCCTGCATGCTGGATCCTCTACTATTCTATGTTCTTCCCGAAAGCGTGCCAATCCCTATGTTGTGAGGGGGAGGTGTGGTCTGTGGTGTAGGGCACTGTTCACGCGTTTTGTTGGGTTTAAGTAGGAGAAACCCGTTCCTCTCTCTCTCTTTCTCTCATTCCTCTCCATTTCCTTTTCTTCTCTTTCACCCAGCTGAGGCGCCGATCGAAGGAGGTGAGGACGTCGTGCAGGAGGAGGTCAGACGTCCGGAGGAGGAGAGGCGCGTGCTCGAGGTCTACCGGAGGCGACGTGCGTGAGCGAGCTCCGGCGTTTCGTCGTCGTTGGTTGAGGTATGTCAACTTAATAGTGTGATTTTGTGTTTCCTAACCCTTGTGGAAGGGTTGTGTTGGTCGGACGGGGAGGTCGGAGACCTCTCCGACGTGTTTTTCCGTGGAAACCTCGGCTGGCGCGAGGTAGGAGACGACCAACGGTCGACCGGACCCGTCGGGCGGTCGACCGAATGCATGTAGTTTTGCCTGCCTGTTGTGTTTCGGTCGACCGGGGTCTTGTGTTCGGTCGACCGGAACTTAAGTTATTTGGATTATTATGCATGCTTGTTCGACCGTTGCTTGTTGTCGGTCGACCGTTATATGACGTAGAAATGTAGGTTGACCCTAACTGTTGTCGGTCGACCGAGACCCCTGAGTCCGTCGACCGATGGATTAAAATGTTGTAAATGATGTACTGTTAGTTTTCGGTCGACCGGGACCCCTGAGTCGGTCGACCGATAGATTGGATTTTAATGTTGACCAGACTCCGGATTTTGACCTCGTTCGGTCGACCGGTTTTAGACCTTTGTTCGACCGTTGGGGGGGGGGGTTCTGTTTTGAGCGCAGCGGTAGACCGTTTTAGGAGTACGGTCGACCGATTCCTTTCTGGAACCGGTCGACCGAATCACCTCTTCCGGTCGACCGTTTGGGCCCAGGACAGAATTCCTGGATCCCTTTTTGAATGCCAACCTTGTCCACGGAAACCCGTGTCCTCGCCTTGTGCGTGAGCCGGGAGGTGACGGTAGGCGCGTTCCGCGTGCCTGCCCAGGGACCGCCGTTGGGAAGGGTGTGGGTGTTCGGGACGCGTCACTTCCATGTATGGAGCGTGACCAATGTGATGGATTGATTGGACTTATTGTAGTGTAGCAGGCCTGAGGGATCGCGGATCCCAGTGTTGATGTTTGTGCAGGCACGCAACTGGCGTTGGGTGAGGTGACTACCGGCCCACGGGCTACGGAGGTCGCTGCCCTGCTTTTATAGCGGCGCGGTTGGTGTTTGCGGCTCGAGGAGCCTGATGACCTGGCAGACTTCGGTCTGGACCCGTTCGATGTTGTGCCGGACGTTGTGATGGACCACCGATGCTGTGTCGGTGATGCCGCCGAGGTTGTGCCGGCGATGATGATTGTTGGGCCGAGGCTGTGCCGGCTATGTTGATTCCTCGACTGGGCACCTATCGAGATGTTGTTGTTATACCTTCCGGGTGACTCGTTGCATGTGCCTGCAGTAGGTCTCCTCGGGAGACTCGTTGTTGACTGTCGGACTAATGTCCTGTTTTACCCTTCGGGGGAACTATTTTCCATTTCTGTCGATGCCATGACACGCAACTAGTATGATAGGTTCATTTGTGTAATGCATGCATATAGGTGAGTTGGCATACGGGGTTTCCTTCTGGAAACTCAGGCATTGTTGTTGCATCTTTTTCAGGACCGCAGTAGGTTCAGTGGGGTGGGGATCGGCGGGCGCACGCATTTGGAGTCGGATCCTCTAGTCGGACCACTGAGGTCAACATGATTACGTTTATCTTCCTTTGTCATTTTGTTGTAATCATGTATTCATTTTGGCAAACTCTGATGTATTCTGGTGCACCGCTATTTGTTTATGAGAAGTAACAGTCCCGCCTTTGATTATTGTACTCTTTGTCTTAATTATTTTTTTTAAAATTTTCCGTTGTATCGGGATGTTACAACTTGGTATCAGAGCGGTCGATTCCTATGCGGTTCCCAATGAAATCACCCTTGTAGTAATAGGAAGCATGCATTTTATCTTTTAGCATGCATAAATGGCTGAAGTTGTGATTGTTTCTCTTATCAAATGGCACCTAGGCTCGTGAGGAGTTCTCCACGCGATCGTGATCCCAGTGACGACACTTCTGGTGCTCATTGGGATAGGTTGGGCGAGTTTCTGGAGCGTCAGGCAGCTCAGAGCGCCCAGGGCGGAGTGGGAGCTGAGCACGATCGGTTCATGCGTCAGCACCCGCCGACTTTTGATGGCAGGAGGGCCCCAGAGGTTGCGGAGGACTGGATCTTCCGGATGGAGAAGATTTTCCGTGCTATTGGAGTAGCACCTGAGAGGATGGTGGAGCTGGCCACCTATGTGTTCGATGGCGAGGCCGCCAACTGGTGGAGATCTACGTCCACGGTGTTGTTCGATGACCGTGCAGATGTCAGCTGGGAGGAGTTCTTGGAGGTGTTCCACGAGCAGTACTTCCCCCAGCATGTCAGGGATCAGAAGAGGGAGGAGTTTATGTCGCTGGAGCAGAGGGAGATGACTCTGGCGAGCTACGTCAGCAGGTTCAACGCCTTGGAGCGTTATTGCCCAGAGTTCTGTGTGACCCCAGAGCAGCGGGCGAGGAAGTTCGTGAAGGGACTGAGGCAACCGCTTCGATCTCGGGTGATCAACAGCATGTCGCGGACCCTTGCAGATGCGGTGAAGCATGCTACCATCATCGAGCAGGACCAGAGGGAGTGTATTCAGGAGGCGCGGAAGGCGCCAGTGAGCACCGGTAGCCGTGTAGCCGGTCGTGGAGCAGGGAACCCGGGCAAGAGGCCCAAGTTCGATGGAGGAGGAGCACGTCAGTAAGGAGCGAGCACTTACTGCGGGAGGTTCCATCCAGGACAGGAGTGTCCCCGTCGGACTGGAGCGTGTATGGGTTGCGGCCAGATGGGGCATTTTGTCCGTGATTGTCCTCAGAGGCAGGGAGAGCCGAGCAGGAGGCCAGGACCACCAGCAGTAGGCAGAGGCGGAGGCAGCCGATCAGTTGTTTCACCAGGGCAGAGCAGGAAGACCGGGCGAGTCTTCACTATTCAGGCTGAGGAGGAGAGGGACTCCAACACCGTCGTGGAAGGTACGCTTTCAGTTTCTGGTTCAGACCCCTGTGGTGTTGTTTGATTGTGGTGCCACTCACTCCTTCATTTCGGAGAAGTTTGCTGGCGAGTTGGGTCGGACCCCTGTGCTGCTGACTGATGTTTTGGAGGTCAGCACGCCCATGGGTGAGGTGGGCACTGTGGGGAGCTTTTTCCCCGGCACCACAGTTGCTTCGGGAGACCATGATTTTCCGGCTGATCTGGTCTTGTTACCGATGGTGGACTTCGACGTCATACTGGGGATGGACTGGCTGTCACAGTATGACGTGCGGGTCTTTTGCCGTGAGAAGAATATTCTGATTCCGATGGAGGGCTTGCCAGATGTTCTAATCAGAGGTGCGAGGAGCAGAGGGGGTCGTCTGATTGTGTCTGCGGTTAAGGCACAGAGACCGATACAGCAGGGATGCAGAGCGTTTGTGGCCACCCTGGTAGTTCCTGATCCTGAGACGAGGAGGCTGGAGGACATAGAGATTGTGCAGGAGTTCCCAGATGTGTTTCCAGCAGAGATTCCAGCGTTACCGCCGCACCGAGAGATCGAGTTCGGCATCGAGTTGGTAGCGGGTACGACACCTCAGTCGAAGGCACCGTATCGTATGGCACCTGCAGAGTTGACAGAGCTGAAGAAGCAGTTGCAGGAGTTGATGGAGTCCGGGTTCATTCGACCGAGTGTTTCTCCATGGGGAGCGCCTGTGCTCTTCGTGAAGAAGAAAGATGGATCGTTGCGGATGTGCATTGACTACAGGATGCTGAACAAGGTTACCGTTCGGAACCGGTACCTTTTGCCCAGGATTGATGATTTGTTTGATCAGTTGCAGACGGCGAGAGTGTTCTCGAAGATCGATCTGCGTTTGGGTTATCACCAGTTGCGGATCAGGGAGGCAGATGTTCAGAAGATAGCCTTCAGGACGCGGTACGACCACTACGAGTTCTTGGTGATGCCATTTGGACTGACGAATGCGCCTGCAGCATTCATGGATCTGATGAATAGGACCTTCCATCCGTACCTCGACAGATTTGTCGTGGTGTTCGTGGACGGCATCTTGGTGTACTTGCCTGACACGGAGCAGCATCGAGAGCACCTGAGGACTGTGCTTGGCATCTTGTGGGATCAGCAGCTTTATGCCAAGTACACGAAGTGTGAGTTTTGGTTGGATCAGGTGGCTTTTCTAGGGCATATTGTGTCAGCATATGGGATTTCAGTGGATCCGGCTAATGTCGAGGCAGTGACTCAGTGGAGAGCCCCGACGAGCGTGACGGAGATCAGGAGTTTCGTAGGGCTGGCAGGGTACTACAGATGGTTTATCCAGGATTTCTCCAGACTTGCGTCGCCGCTGACAGCGTTGACGCAGAAGGGCGTCAAGTTTGTTTGGTCCCAGAAGTGCGAGGACAGCTTTCAGGAGATGAAGAGGCGGTTGACGACAGCACCTATTCTGACTCTACCGAGTGGCAGTGGAGGTTATGTGATATACAGTGATGCATCAGGGATAGGCTTGGGTTGTGTTCTGATGCAACACGGGAAGGTGGTCGCGTACGCTTCGAGGCAGCTGAAGGTGCACGAGAAGAACTACCCTACTCACGATCTGGAGTTAGCAGCAGTAGTTCACGCGTTGAAGACCTGGCGACACTATCTGTATGGCGAGCAGTTCGAGGTCTTCACCGATCATCAGAGTCTGAAGTATTTGTTCTCGCAGAAGGAGCTGAATATGAGGCAGCGCAGATGACTTGAGTTCATTAAGGACTAAGACTTCACCATTTCCTATCATCCGGGGAAGGCGAATTCGGTTGCGGATGCGCTGAGCAGGAAGGTGGAGGTGTCAGTTGCGAGTCAGTGCATCCAGGAGTGGAGGCTACTCGAGGCATTGTCAGAGTGGAGACCATTCACAGAGGGTACAGAGGGAGCAGTGATTGCTGGGCTTCGGGTGGAGCCGCAGACTGTCTCACGGTTGGTTCAGGCTCAGCAGGGGGATGATGAGTTAGCTGGTCTGCTACAGTTGGCTTCCAGAGATGGATCAGACTTCAGTGTGGGGGTTGATGGTGGTCTGAGGTTCAGGAGTCGGATCTGGGTGCCGAAGTTTGATGGGCTGAGAGATGACATCATGGAGGAGGCACACAGAGCTAGATACACCATTCATCCGGGGAGCACGAAGATGTATAAGGACCTGCAGCAGAACTTCTAGTGGAGGGGCATGAAGAGGGACATTGCAGAGTTTGTGGAGCGATGCTTGGTCTGTCAGCAGGTGAAGATTGAGCATCAGAGGCCAGCAGGACCGATGCAGTGTATTGAGCTTCCTGAGTGGAAGTGGGAGCACGTGACGATGGATTTTGTCACGGGATTGCCGAAGACGAGGAGATTCCACGATGCGATTTGGGTGATAGTCGATCGACTGACCAAGTCGGCGCATTTCTTAGCGATCAGGACCACGTTGCCTTTGGAGGGTCTAGCTAAGTTGTACGTGGAGGAGATAGTCAGGTTGCATGGAGTGCCAGTGAGCATCATCTCAGATCGAGATCCTCGTTTTACTTCCAGATTTTGGGGGAGTCTGCAGCAGGCTTTGGGTACGCGTCTGAGGTTCAGTACATCGTTTCATCCGCAGACAGATGGTCAGTCAGAGAGGACGATTCAGACCTTGGAGGATATGCTGAGAGCTTGCACACTGGATTGGGCAGGGCACTGGGATGAGCACTTGCCGCTGATAGAGTTCTCCTACAACAACAGCTACCACTCGAGTATTGGGATGGCACCGTACGAGGCGTTGTACGGGAGGCCTTGTAAATCACCGGTATGCTGGAGTGATGTGGGCGAGAGGCAGTTAGTGGGGCCAGAGATTGTGTAGATGTACTCAGAGAAGGTGGATGTGATCAGGAGGAGACTGGCCACAGCACAGAGCAGGCAGAAGAGTTATGCTGATCGACGCAAACGAGTGTTGAGTTTCGAGGTGGGCGACCATGTGTTTCTGAAGATTTCCCCAGCCAGAGGTGTGATGAGGTTTGGGAAGAAGGGGAAGCTCAGTCTGAGATATGTTGGACCGTTTCAGATCCTCGACCGAGTTGTAGAGGTTTCCTACCGGATTGCATTGCCACCACAGTTTTTGGGTCTTCACAACGTCTTCCATGTATCGATGTTGAGGAAGTACGTTGCAGACCCAGCTCACGTTATTGAGATAGCAGTGCCAGAGATTCAACAGGACTTGTCGCTCGAGGAGAGGTCAGTCGAGATTGTTGATCGCATGGATCACCAGCTCAGGAGGAGGACCATCCCGATGGTGAAGGTCAGGTGGCAGCATCACAGCGAGCGCGAGGCCACTTGGGAGATCGAGGAGGATGTCAGAAGGCAGTATCCAGAGCTTTTCGGTGAGTGTTTGCTTTGATTTCGGGACGAAATCCTTTTAAGTTGGGTGGATTGTTAGAACCCAAACCGTGATTAGAGGGTTAATGGAGGATTAGAAGGGGGTTTGCATGGGGAGTTGGGGAGTGCATGGGGAAGAGAAGTTGGGCGCACACTGTAGACGTGAGGGGGAGGTGTGGTCTGTGGTGTAGGGCGCTGTTCCCGCATTTTGTTGGGTTTAAGTAGGAGAAACCCGTTCCTCTCTCTCTCTTTCTCTCATTCCTCTCCATTTCCTTTTCTTCTCTTTCACCCAGCTGAGGCGTCGATCGAAGGAGTTGAGGACGTCGTGCGGGAGGAGGTCAGACGTCCGGAGGAGGAGAGGCGCGTGCTCGAGGTCTACCAGAGGCGACGTGCGTGAGCGAGCTCCGACGTTTCGTCGTCGTTGGTTGAGGTATGTCAACTTAATAGTGTGATTTTGTGTTTCCTAACCCTTGTGGAAGGGTTGTGTTGGTCGGACGGGGAGGTCGGAGACCTCTCCGACGTGTTTTTCCGTGGAAACCTTGGCTGGCGCGAGGTAGGAGACGACCAACGGTCGACCGGACCCGTCGGGCGGTCGACCGAATGCATGTAGTTTTGCCTGCCTGTTGTGTTTCGGTCGACCGGGGTCTTGTGTTCGGTCGACCGGAACTTAAGTTATTTGGATTATTATGCATGCTTGTTCGACCGTTGCTTGTTGTCGGTCGACCGTTATATGACGTAGAAATGTAGGTTGACCCTAACTGTTGTCGGTCGACCGAGACCCCTGAGTCCGTCGACTGATGGATTAAAATGTTGTAAATGATGTACTGTTAGTTTTCGGTCGACCGGGACCCCTGAGTCGGTCGACCGATAGATTGGATTTTAATGTTGACCAGACTCCGGATTTTGACCTCGTTCGGTCGACCGGTTTTAGACCTTTGTTCGACCGTTGGGGGGGTTCTGTTTTGAGCGCAGCGGTAGACCGTTTTAGGAGTACGGTCGACCGATTCCTTTCTGGAACCGGTCGACCGAATCACTTCTTCTGGTCGACCGTTTGGGCCCAGGACAGAATTCCTGGATCCCTTTTTGAATGCCAACCTTGTCCACGGAAACCCGTGTCCTCGCCTTGTGCGTGAGCCGGGAGGTGACGGTAGGCGCGTTCCGCGTGCCTGCCCAGGGACCGCCGTTGGGAAGGGTGTGGGTGTTCGGGACGCGTCACTTCCATGTATGGAGCGTGACCAATGTGATGGATTGATTGGACTTATTGTAGTGTAGCAGGCCTGAGGGATCGCAGATCCCAGTGTTGATGTTTGTGCAGGCACGCAACTGGCGTTGGGTGAGGTGACTACCGGCCACGGGCTACGGAGGTCGCTGCCCTGCTTTTATAGCGGCGCGGTTGGTGTTTGCGGCTCGAGAAGCCTGATGACCTGGCAGACTTCGGTCTGGACCCGTCCGATGATGTGCCGGACGTTGTGATGGACCACCGATGCTGTGTCGGTGATGCCGCCGAGGTTGTGCCGGCGATGATGATTGTTGGGCCGAGGCTGTGCCGGCTATGTTGATTCCTCGACTGGGCACCTATCGAGATGTTGTTGTTATACCTTCCGGGTGACGGCCCCGTTGGTCCCTGTTGCTCCGACCACTGAGATTTGCATATCTGTATTCTATCGGCGCGCAGGCGTGACAGAGGCTCCCTGCCGAACCCTTGAGTAGTGTAGCCGCGTGTGGGGGGTGCGATGTCGCGTGCTGTAAGGCTGCATGTGCCTGCAGTAGGTCTCCTCGGGAGACTCGTTGTTGACTGTCGGACTGATATCCTGTTTTACCCTTCGGGGGAACTGTTTTCCATTTCTGTCGATGCCATGACACGCAACTAGTATGATAGGTTCATTTGTGTAATGCATGCATATAGGTGAGTTGGCATACGGGGTTTCCTTCTGGAAACTCAGGCATTGTTGTTGCATCTTTTTCAGGACCGCAGTAGGTCCAGTGGGGTGGGGATCGGCGGGCGCGCGCATTTGGAGTCGGATCCTCTAGTCGGACCACTGAGGTCAACATGATTACGTTTATCTTCCTTTGTCGTTTTGTTGTAATCATGTATTCATTTTGGCAAACTCTGATGTATTCTGGTGCACCGCTATTTGTTTATGAGAAGTAACAGTCCCGCCTTTGATTATTGTACTCTTTGTCTTAATTATTT
The DNA here is from genome assembly GCA_963682175.1 of Triglochin maritima. Lineage (NCBI taxonomy): Eukaryota > Viridiplantae > Streptophyta > Magnoliopsida > Alismatales > Juncaginaceae > Triglochin > Triglochin maritima. Next base: position 12,107,378 of record OY821780.1, on the reverse strand, counting down.
TTTTTAAAATTTTCCGCTGTATCGGGATGTTACAGTTTTGCTCAATTATATATTTATTTATTTATTTTGCTAAATATTAAGAACATTTTAAAAGTAGCCGTTTCTAAATTTTCTGACAGTGTTTGACGGAAACATTGACGGAATGAGACACACAAGCAATTTTCGAGTTTAAAAGTTAGATCCATGTCCCGATCGAAACGTGGGTACATATCTGCAATTATGCTTCGTTGGAACTTGGAAGTGCACAAAAACAAAAGACCCAAATTCTAATATGGAAGCCCAAATTGACTATGGTACTAATGTAAAAATACATTAGTTGTATTTGTGTTGCATTGTAAAACAAGCATTAAAGTTTATATTGTCCACCACAAGAAGAACTGTTATTCATAATCAAATCGATCGATTTATCTTCCGCAGCAAAGATTGTCTTGCAAATTTGTATTTTTCTTCTTCACCGAGGACCTCAGCCTCCCTTGCACATGTCAAAGATCTTTATTTTCCTTGATGGTTTTGAAGATTTTGAGATAGATGTGAGGGAGGAGGGAACAAAACCCTAGATTTTGTTGTTGAGTGAAACAGTTGCTTACATATGAAGACATCTTTGCACGTTGATGTGAGTAATCCACTTAAATTTGTTCATCCCAAAGGCATAGGTGATGAATTTACAAATCAAGCCATTTACCCACTATAAATTAAGGAGGACCACGTCGACTTCAAAAGGGTTAGAGGACAGAGCGCGTTGGATCATTCAAAAGAATTTATGATATGTATCATAGCAATAATTAATTTCCATAGAATGAATCAAAAGTTGTCGTTCGATTCCAGCAGTGTTATATGGCAGCCACGAAGCCCTTAGTTTATGTATTTTGTTTTGCTAGAAAGCTCGTTTATGTCCATATATGTTTGTTAACAAGTAGCAAAGAAAGAATGATTGGGGCATTAATTTCTTAATAGAGGAAATAGATCCCATGAAATTTCTTAAGGATGCATCTTCTATATCTTGACTTTGACAACTTCAAATACCCATTTCACTATGTGGGGGATACCAAGTATGTAGGGTTTGTAGAGCAGTCTATATAAACACCCCAGCTTCACCTAAGTGCATCATCACAAACCAACTAAACAATTTGCTTTAGTACGTTGGTTTTACATACCTCATAGCTAGCAATCCTTTGATCCATGAATTTAATGGGGGAAACAAGTAGTCCCAAAATCTTCTAGTTGGCCACCATTTTCATCTCCAGATAACAATCGTGTGTTCTCCTCCTCTCTTCGTGCTATTCAAAGAAACATTAGTCGCCGTCCTAGTAGCCACTTTTGTGACTTGGACGGCGAAGAGGAAAGAGAAAATGATGACGTTGAGAGACGAAAGCAGACACCAATGCCCGCGAAGAAAAAGGAGGAGTCGAGGCTGGCAACGATATTGCTAGACCAAGGGCTGTTCACGGTCTACAAACGATTGTTTGTCGTTTGTCTTGTCATAAACGTGGTTGCTAGTCTTGGCGTGTGTTGGGCGATTTGATTATGCGAAATGCAAGGCGGTGGTGTTTGCCCTTGTCAATGTGCTCGCCCTCACGCTTTGTAGGAGTGAGGCCACATTGCGGGTTGTGTTTTGGTTGGTCGTGAAGTTGTTGAGGCACTCGTGTGTGCCTCTCTTTGAGAAAACCATGACCACTTCATTCATCCAGTCTTTGGGAGAGATTCATAGTGGGTGCGGTGTGTCGTCCCTTGCATGGCTCGTCTATGCGATAGTGTTGACCGTGAAAGACAACAACATGTCACCGGAAATCGTTGGGGTTGCTTATGCAATTCTCACTCTGCTTGCATTGTCTTGCTTGGCGGCGTTTCCTCTCATAAGACAACTTCACAACAATGTCTTCGAGAGGACACACCGCTTCGCGGGGTGGACAACTCTTGCACTACTCTGGATCTTCATCTTTCTTACTCTAGAATACGATCCCATAACCAAAACATACTACAATCTCACAGGTAATGAAGTAAAATCATTTATTGGAGTATACACACACATGCATGCACTTAAAATTGTTCAATGAATCAAAAGATAGAATTAGCGAAATTGGGATTCGACGTGTTTCTCATGATTCAACTATTGTATAACAATTTCGATTGTGGATTTTAAATACCATATAACTGTTACAAATTGATCACAAATGAAATTGAATATGAAATTCTCTAATTCATTCTATGAAATACATGATTTTCACATAAACGACTAGAAGTTTAACCAAACTTATGTTGATACAATTACAAATATGATCATGTAATACAGTGGGTTACATATGTCGAATAAATATTCCGTAAGGATCCGGATAAAGCCAACATACAAAACCATGTATAGGAAAACAAGAAATGAAGGAACAATGATCAGAGACGACCTCAAAGACCGAGCCGTCGGAAGGAGACTTGCCTCAGAGAAAATATCGGCCCACATACCAGTGCGTTTGATGGTTTGCCAGTTTTCTCCCATGATAGAACGGTCACACCGTCGATCAGGCGCACACCGGAGTCGACGGACCATGAAAGCAGCGCGGAACCTCGCAAGAATCGGTGACCGGAGAACTCTGGATTAGGAGACCTAAAATCATCAGAGAGGGACGGTTTTCGTAGAGAGATGATAGGAATAAAACGTGTGTGTACAGGAGGAAACCGACTGTGATATATATATGTATTTAATCTTGTAACCGTCAAGGGCTTAATTGCAAAAACAATTAACATGAGGTCCAAAAATTAAATACACCCATCACTCTGAGGCTAAAACCTCTAATTTCTCCCAAAACCCCCGCTGCCTCGTCTCGCCACGCCTCGCCCTGAACCGGGACGGGGCAGGCGCGCACGCGTGTGTGGAGAATTCTTTCCTCCTCTCTTTCCACCTACAAAAGGTCAAGTGAATAGGATGTTTATCAACATCCTTCAACTTGTTAGCTTCACCAATGTGGGACTAAAAGTGAGGTGAGCACATGGAACATGGGGCAATAGTTCTCATCTTCATCTCAACATTGGATTTCTTCAATTGAGTTATTCGCGGGCCTAGCCCAAACTCAATAATCCAACAATCCCCCACAAATCCATTGTTGATCGAGCGACCAAACCTTGCAGCCTAGTGCTTTCAGTAATGGTACCTTTCGGGTGTGAACCACGACCTGAGTCCTTCAACTTTACCCCCACAGGAACTAAGTGAAATGAAGTCGTGAACTTGAACCTTTTGTGTGGAGATGTCCATTGAGAACAACACTAAGCACGTTATGCAGCAATCTACAGGGTTGATGCTTTACGGCCATGCATCTGTATCCTGTTTCATGAATGCTTTCAAGGAATGATCCCCATTCCTCTAATTGTTGCCACACAATTGCATTCACATAGTTGGGTTTCTCCAAAGATGCACTGCTAACATCTTGTCTCAAAGACTTGAACCCATTCAGAGTCACACTGTTACTAAACTTGTAGTTTCAGCAACATATCCATTCTTTGGGGTATTGACACAGATATAATGTATGACCTACAATGTATCACCAATGAGTTGCACTTGACTCACTCCCGAACTTGTTATTACTGCATTGAACCAACTTCGTGGGATCTCCACTCAGATTGGTTGGGTTGCCATTCCAGATGAGTCATGTAATGGGTCTCAGTCTCATCCCCAACTTGGATTTCAGAACTTGAGCTAGATCAAGTCCTTTGGTGAAAGGATCAACAGTATTGTCTTCGGTACCAACAAAATCAACAGCTATCACCCTTTCCGAGATTAATTCCCTTACAGACTTCAGTCTGACTTGGATGTGTCTCCTTTATTTGTGGTTGTACTTTGAGCTTCTTAACTTTGCAATAGTAGTCATACTATCACAATGCACAGATATTACAGGAACTAGTTTGCTAGTCATTGGCAATTCAGAAAGGAGTCATTTCAACCATTCAGCTTCCATTCCACTTGTATCCAAAGCACAAAGTTCAGCCTCAAAAGTAGATCGAGACAATATGGTCTGTTTTGTAGACCTCCAGGAGACTGCGCCTCCACCCAGAGTAAAAACATACCCTGTAACACCGTTACTCCCAGAGTTTTTGGCTATCCAACTTGCATCACTGTACCCTTCTAGTACAGCTGGGAATTTCCCATAGTGCAGCCCAAGGGTAGAAGTACCCTTCAAGTACTTAAGTACTCTATCCAAAGCCTCCCAATGAGTACGAGCAGGATATCTTGTGTATCTACTAAGTTTTCTCACCGAGAATGAAATATCTGGTCGTGTGCAATTTGCAAGATACATCAAGCTACCTATAATCTAAGAATATCTTAGTTGTGAAACTGGAACATCACTCTTGTTCTTGTACAAAGGTTTTGATGAATCATATGGGGTTTTCACATATCAACAATTCGTATAGCCAAATCTCTCAAGAATCTTCTTAACATAGTGAGATTGAGATATGGAAATATCATCAACTGACCTAGTCAGTTTGATACCCAAGATCACATTTGCAACACCTATATACTTCATCTCGAACTTAGTACACAAGAAGGACTTAGTTTCATGTATTATATTCAGATTATAGCCAAATAGTAAAATGTCATCAACATATAAACACAATGCAATACATGCATTACTTTGAACTTTGCAATAGACACATTTGTCAGAATCAATAACCTGGAATCCAAATGATAATATAATTTTGTCAAAATTCTCATGCCAAGCTTTTGGGGCTTGTTTAAGTCCATAAAGAGACTTAACAAGTTTACAAACTTTGTTCTCGTTTCCAGAAGCTACAAATCCTTCGGGTTGGTCGATATAAATTTCTTCTTCAAGATCACCATGAAGAAAAGCAGTTTTTACATCCATTTGATGGATTGTAAAATCATATACATACGCCAATGCTAAGAGCACTCGGATAGTAGTCATACGAGACACTGGAGAATAGGTATCGAAATAGTCTATTCCTTCCTTTTGTTTAAACCCCTTGGCAACTAATCTGGCTTTATACTTATCGATGGAACCATCTGGTTTTAATTTCTTTTTAAATATCCATTTACAACCGATCGTTGAACAACTTGGAGGAAAATTTACCAACTCCCATGTCCCATTAGAGACGATAGAGTCCATATCGACCTTAATTGCATCTTTCCAATGTTTTGCTTCAGATGAAGCCATAGCATCCTTGAATGTGTTAGGATCACCCTCGATTTGGTATGTGATAAAATCACTTCCCAAATCCTTGGCAATTCGAGAACGTTTGCTCTTTCTTGGTTCAATTTCAACTTGAGCTTGAGAAGACTCAAAATCGGCAATAGACAAATCTGCCCCCACATTTGTCATCCTTTCCACATGCTCGTGGATGAAACCATACGTAGAGGGATCAACTGAAGAAGAAACTTGTTGAGGAACTCCAGATTTCATAGGAAATACATCCTCAAAAAATGTGACATCACGAAATTCAACAATTGTGTTAACTTCTATGCCAGATATCTCGGACTTGATTACCAAAAATATGTACGCATAACTATTAATCACATATCCGATAAATATTGCATCAACAGTCTTGGGACCAAGGTTTTTCCTCTATTGTTCAGGGATTAACACTTTTGCAAGACAACCCCAAACTTTAAGATATTTAAGGCTAGGTTTTCGACCACACCAGAGTTCGAATGGACTATCCTCCTTATGTTTCTGAGGAACTTTATTCAGAATATGGCAAGCCATATTCAAAGCTTCTCCCCACATATATTTGGGTAATCCTGAACTCTCCAATAATGCATTAATCATATCAGATAACGTTCTATTTTTTTGTTCAGCAATTCCGTTAGATTGTGGAGAATATGGCGCCGTCACCTCATGAACTATGCCAGAATCCTAACACACTTGTTCGAACAGGTTGGACGTATATTCACCACCTCTATCAGATCTCAACCTCTTAAGTTTCTTTTCAGTTTGTCTCTCTGCTTCATTCTTAAAATAAGAAACTTAGATAACGCTTCATCTTTACTTTTCAAAAGATAAACATAGCAATACTTTGAACTATCATCAATGAAAGTGATAAAATATTTCCTTTTATCCTTAGTTAACATGTCATTGAATTCACAAGTATCAGTGTGTACTAAATCTAAAATACTAGTATTTCTAGTCACAGAATGAAACGTTCTTTTCGGTTGTTTAGCTTGTACACACACTTGATATTTTTTATTCTCAATAGCATACCTAGGAATCATATTTAAATTCATCATTCTTTTCAAACATTGATAATTCACATGTCCTAAACGTTTATGCCAAACATCACCAGATTCAATGGAATAAATAGCAGGAGAAGACACATCTTTAACAGAAATAACATTGCGATTATAAAAACCAGGTTCAACATGAATTAAAAAAGCACCACAAGACAAGTACCCATTGCCAATAAAAGTACCAGAAAGAGTAATCACAACTTTGTTACATTTAAATGTTACTTCATAACCCTCAACTACCAGACACAGACCACTAATAATATTGTAACGAACAACAGACAGATGATGCGTCATGTGTAGTGAAAGAACTCGTCCTGAAGGTAACTTCAAGTCTATACGTCCAATTCCAAGGACCTTTGCAACATTCCCATTGGCCATCGCCACAGATCTATGATCAACAGGCTGGTAAGAGACAAACATGGACTTGTCAGCACATACATGCACATTAGCCCCAGTGTCAACCAACCACTCACATGGTTCATAAATGGAAAAAAACTTGAGGATTAATAGAAACAAACTTACTGTTGGTCTCATCCACCTCAGTCAATACATTGACCTGTGGAGTCGATTCAGTGGTACCTTGTTGGCGTTTGCCTTTCTTGGATGGACAATCCTTAGCCCAGTGCCCAACCTGTCCACAATTCCAACATGGTTTGTTTGTTGGTTTTTTCTGGATTTTGTCCTTGGGTTTAGTCTTATTAATAGGTTGTGCTTTTCCTTTAAAATGTGACTTAGATGAGGATCCAATTAATACGTTTGCCTTTGGGTGGAACTCTACAGGCATCATTGGTTTTTCACCCCGATGTTCCTCCTCGATTGCAATAGCAACCATGAGGTCATCCATAGTCAGTTTTCCTCTCCTATGCTTTAGAGACATCCCGAAGTCCTCCCAGGATCGAGGGAATTTCTCAATAATTGACATTACCAGAAACTTCTCAGGAAGCTTCATGTCAGCCTCTTTTAAGCCATGGGATAGAATCATAAACTGATGAGTCTGTTTAGTAACTGACTTGCTATAAACATCGAAGAGCACGTTGGACAGAGCCAACAGAATGCAACCTCGACATAATTTGTCCTTCTCTATCCACAGTTCTTGTGCTGCTTTGATTTTGGGATCTTCAGTTTTAGAAAGTGGGAAAGCCTTTTCAATTTCATCAACTAAACCAATAGCGGTCAACCAGATCTTCATACGTTGTTGCCAACCTTTGAAATTCTGCCCGGAAAATTTTTCCAGCATGCCTAACATGTCCACTTTTGGTGCAAACGAATTATTAGACGACATAATTAACAATATTTTCTCTGAGATTGTTGATACGATTACAAATATGATCATGTAATACAGTGGGTTAGATATGTCGAATAAATATTCCGTAAGGATCCAGATAAAGCCAACATACAAAAACATGTATAGGAAAACAAGAAACGAAGGAACAGTGATCAGAGACGACCTCAAAGACCGAGCCGTCAGAAGGCGACTTGCCTCAGAGAAAATATCGGCTCACATACCAGTGCGTTTGACAGTCTGCCAGTTTTCTCCCAGGATAGAACGGTCACATCGTCGATCAGGAGCACTCAGGAGTCGACGGATCACAAAAGCAACGCGGAAGCTCGCAAGAATCGGTCGTCGGTGAATTCTGGATTCGGAGACCTAAAATCGTCGGAGAGTGACGGTTTTCGTAGAGAGATAATAGGAATAAAACGTGTGTGCACAGGAGGAAACCGACCTTGATACATATATGTATTTAATCTTGTAACCGTCAAGGACTTAATTGCAAAAATAATTAACATGAAGTCCAAAACCCCCGCTGCCTCGCCTAGCCACGCCCCGGACCGGGACGGGACGGGCGCGCGCGCGTGCGTGTGTGGAGAATTATCTCCTCCTCTCTTTCCACCTACAAAGGGTCAAGTGAATAGGATGTTTATCAACATCTTTCAACTTGTTAGCTTCACCAATGTGGGACTAAAAGTGAGGTGAACACATGGCACATGAGGCAATAGTTCCCATCTTCATCTCAACATTGAATTTCTTCAATTGAGTTATTCATTGACCTAGCCCAAACTCAATAATCCAACCACTTAATGTCAGATGAAACTTGCATTCATTCAAACGCAGTCATACTATATTTGGACAATTTACAATATGTTACTTATTCTCAAATATATGAATGACGATGTTAGGATGGGATCCTAGTGTTTACTATCTTAAGACAAAAGATCTTCCAACTTCAGTTTGGTAGAATAACTTATTACATATCTGGCTATGGAACTCACCAAGAATACAATAAGATCCCTAACTAGATCCTCACCGCAGTCTGTATTTTGGGGTTTGTGATTGTATGTGGTTAAAACTTGCTCAAATTCATTTTACAGGTGCAAGACTAGTAAGAGAACAAGTCTTTTGGCTCACACTAGCAATCACCTTCTACACGATCCTTCCATGGGCCACAATCCGAAAAGTTCCGGTCACCGCCTCCTCCCCCTCCGGCCACGGCACTCTCTTTACCTTCTCTGGCGGGATAAAACCCGACATTCTAGCACGCATAATCCGGTCTCCGCTCTCCGAGTGGCATGCCTTCGGCATCATCTCCGACAACAAGGACTCCCACACGATACTCGCGGGCACGGTGGGGGACTTCACCAAGCGCCTAGTCACCCACGCACCTTTGGGGCCGGTCCCTCCACTTCGCCGGGCTCCCTTACCTCGTAAACTTGTATAACCGGGCCGTCCAGGTGGGGACCGGGTCGGGGATATGCGTGTTCCTGTCGTTCTTAATGCAACCATGCAAGGCGGAGGTGTGCCTTGCGTGGGTCGCGAAGGGCGTGGAGAACTTTGGAAGGGAGATTAAGGAGAAGTTGACCGGACTCGAGGATCGGGTGGTGGTGCACGATACTGCGGTGCTGGGAAGGCCCAACGTGGCGGATATGGCGGTCGCGGAGGTTGTGGTTGTCACTAGTAATCCACAAGGGAGTAGAGATGTGGTCAGGGCTTGCAGTGATGCTGGATTTGCTGCCTTTGGACCTATATGGGATTCTTAATTTTTAATTTTTTTGGTTATTACCTTTTAAATGCAATTGATTTAAGGTTTGTGGATGGTGCGTACTTGTGAAGGTGTTGTCAATGTCTGCGTATTTCTCAGTTTATCGATTTTTGATTTTCATTGAGCTTTATATGCTTTAATATTTTTTGGAAATAAATAATATAAAGCGTCTGGAATGCAAATAAATAATATAAAGAATCTGATGTTGGAGGATGAAGTGGAGAAGTTTGCCGAAACCTGTCTGGCCTAGTTCATGTGCATTGGGAAAATTACAATATATATGCTTGTCTTACAACAAAACTATAATTAGTTTATACAATTTACAATCTTAACGTTTGTAATTCAACCGTGAAGTCTCACCATTCTACTTCTACTTGTAACTTGTAAATTGTCCAAATGTAAAATGTAACTACACATGGACCAAACCCTCCAACGCCCGTTCCAAGTCCGAAATTTACTGTTACGGACTCATTGACTTAGATGTTTTTACGGACTCATTGACTTTTGTGTTTTTAATTCCAACTAATAACGTACACATCAAAATTAAAATCTTTAATCATGGGGTTTTGAAAATTATTTTGATGCATTTACTGCTTGCAAATACTATGTTTATACATGCCATTTAGGCTGCCACGAACGATATTAACTATACGCAATACGAACACGAGACCTCAACTGCTTCCTCAGTCCCCTCACAAACTTCCTCGCTCTCTGCTCCTGAGTAACATAAATCTCTGGACAGTAGCGCTCTAGGGCGTTGTACCGATCGACGTAGGCAGCTAACGTCATATCCCTCTGCTCCAACGCCAGGAACTCCTCTCTCTTCGCATCTCTGACATGCGGCGGGAAGTATTTCTGATTAAACTCCTCCAGAAACTCCTCCCAAGTCACCTCATCTCGGTCGGCAAATACAACTGCAGATGTACTCCTCCACCAGCTCGACGCCTGACCTCTCAGCACGTAGGTAGCCAGACCTACCTGCAGCTCCGGTGCACATCCAATCGCACGGAAGATCTTCTGAATCGTGAAGATCCAGTCCTCAGCCAGCTCAGGATCCACTCCGCCCTCAAAAGTCGGAGGATGCTGCCTCATGAACCTGTCGTGCACCACACCAGGTCCTGCCTGCTCAGCTCGGGCAGCCTGGCGCTCCAGAAACTCGCCCAGCCTGTCCATAGTGCCATAGAGCGTACGCCGCTCCTCCTCCCATGTCGCGCCTCCCGTCCCCTCACTGGAACTACGCGGCAGGGGCGTACCTCTCACACGCCTCGGAGGCATCTGCCACCACAACAATCAACAGATAAGCAACAATGCATGCATGAGCTACAGAAAGTAATGCATGCCTCTAACACTACTCCTAAGGGTGGTTCTTTAGACGAAGACACAGGAATCGACCGCTCTGATACCAAGTTGTAACGTCCCGAAACAGCGGAAGATTTAAAATTTCGAAATAACGAATAAAACTGACAACTCAAGGCGGGAACGTCACTAATATATAAATATATAAATCCGGGTGCACCCAAAATACATGGAGTTTACAAAAAGGCGTACAACTACAATCCAGATGAAAGAAATGAAAATACAAGTAGTCGTACAATCTCGCAAATGCCGAAGAGGATCCGACTCCAAAGCGCTCCGTCCTCGGTCACCACCCACCCGGACCTACTGTGGTCCTGAAATAAAAAGTGCAACAACAATGCCTGAGTTTCCTGAAAGGAAACCCCGTATACCAAGCCCTAAATGCATGCAAGACTATCAATGAAACCTATCATACTAGTCATCATGGCATGGCATCAATGCGATACATAAAACAATCCCTCAACGGGTAAACAGACCCACTACGGGGTAAACAATCCCACCACGGGGAACCACAGGACCTCTGTCCGCAACTGTAAGGGGTCCCACTCTGAGACCTACCGTAGGCACATACGGTCTAGCAGAAGGTACGCAACGAACCCCACACGCGACTACTCTAGTCAAGGGATCGGTGAGGAGCGTCCGCACGCCTGCGCGAAGTAGAAATCAGCTGAAATCTCGAGGTCAACACCTCACCAACGGGGCCGTCGCCCAGGTCGGTCCACTCATCTGGAGGAGCCCGTCCAGACTACCCTGCCGGAAAAGATCGTCGGCAGTCCATACCCTCACCGGAACAGCATCGGTGGGACACCATCGCCCGGAAACGTCGTCGGACGGCACTTCCGCCGGAACAGCATCGGCAGAACAATCATCACCCGGAACAGCATCGGGTGGAACAATCATCGCCTCGTCTACACGAGCGATCCGAGCTCAAACAGCCCGCAGGGTCAACATGCTCCAACGAGCCGTGCACCTCGTGCACCGGGATCCTCAATCCCTCAGGCCTGCTACTCTACTGTGAGTCAGAACATCAAGGCTACGTCGCCCTCCATCTGTGGAGACGACACGTCCCAGATGCCCACACTCTTCCACACGGCGGTCCCTGGGCAGGCACGCAGAACGCACCCACCGTCACCTCCCGGCTCACGCGCTAAGCGAGGACACGGGTTTCCGTGGACAGAGTTGACATCTCACTAGGACAAGAAAACCAGTACTGTGCCCCATCGGTCGACCGAATCAGGCAAACCGGTCGACCGAAACCAACAGTAACGGTCGAACGGATTTCCTCCAAACGGTCGAACAAAGTGCCCAAAACTCTGTCTCCAATCGGTCGAACCAGCGGGAAGAACCGGTCGACCGGACAGGTCAAAATCCTAGGTCTGACTAAGTCAAAATCAATTCAACAATCGGTCGACCGACTCAAGGGTCCCGGTCGACCGAACATTACAGGGTCAGCCTAGTAATTCTAAGTCATATAATCGGTCGAACGCATATACTAACCGGTCGAACCAACAATCAATAAACAACAACAACTTAAGTTCCGGTCGAACCACAAGGCTCGGTCGACCGGAAACAGGCAACATCAAACACAAACCCACGAAATTTGGCATAACCGGTCGACCGCCCCAAGGCATCGTCCGACCGGTTCTGGGCAAAAACATCAAATTACACTAGCACCGGTCGACCGCCCGAAGGCACCGGTCGACCGTTGGTCGACAGCAACCTTGCACCAGCCAAGGATTTTACGCCGTTTTCTTGTCGCCGGCGAGGTATCCGACCTCCCGCGACCGACCCAAACTTCCCCCAACATGGAGAACCACAAACACACTAATGCTTGGCATACCTCAAAAGAAAGACGAAACCGCCGGAGCAACGCTCACGCCCGTCGCCTCCACACGCGCGACCTCCTCACGCCGGAGCCTCCACGCCGCCTTCTTCCTCCACTGGTCGCCGGAAAAGCAAGGAGAAGGGTGAGGTTTGGGTGGAAACACGAGTGGCAACAAAAGATGCAAAAAGGGTGAGTTTTTGGTTTTTAAACACAAAACCTAATACCTACCCCATACTCCCACCATACCACCTCACTCCTCTCCCATACCTCCAACCATACACAGCCCATACCTTCCCTCTCTCTCTCACGTCCTTACAATCCACCCTCCTTAAAAGGATTTCGTCCCGAAATCAAAGCAAACACTCACCGAAAAGCTCTGGATACCGCCTTCTGACATCCTCCTCGATCTCCCAAGTGGCCTCGCGCTCGCTGTGATGCTGCCACCTGACCTTCACCATCGGAATGGTCCTCCTCCTGAGCTGATGATCCATGCGATCAACAATCTCGACCGGCCTCTCCTCGAGCGACAAGTCCTGCTGAATCTCTGGAACTGCAATCTCAATGACATGCGACGGATCTGTCACATACTTCCTCAGCATCGACACATGGAAGACATTATGCAGACCCGAAAACTGCGGCGGCAAAGCAATCCGGTAGGCGACCTCACCAACTCGGTCCAAGATCTCGAAAGGTCCAACATACCTCGGACTGAGCTTCCCCTTCTTCCCGAACCTCATCACTCCCCGAGCTGGTGAAATCTTCAGGAAGACGTGATCTCCAACCTCGAAGCTCAAAGTCCGTCTGCGTCGGTCAGCATAACTCTTCTGCCTGCTCTGTGCTGTGGCCAGTCTCCTCCTGATCACATCCACCTTCTCTGCATACATCTGCACGATCTCTGGCCCCACTAACTGCCTCTCGCCCACATCACTCCAGCATACCGGTGATCTGCAAGGCCTCCCGTACAACGCCTCGTACGGTGCCATCCCAATACTCGAGTGGTAGCTGTTGTTGTAGGCGAACTCTATCAGCGGCAAGTGCTCATCCCAGTGCCCTGCCCAGTCCAGTGTGCATGCTCTCAGCATATCCTCCAAGGTCTGAATCGTCCTCTCTGACTGACCATCGGTCTGCGGATGGAACGCTGTACTGAATCTCAGACGCGTCCCCAAAGCCTGCTGCAGACTCCCCCAAAATCTGGAAGTGAATCGTGGATCTCGATCGGAGATGATGCTCACTGGCACCCCATGCAACCTGACTATCTCCTCCACGTACAACCGAGCCAGACCCTCCAAAGGCAACGTGGTCCTGATCGCTAAGAAATGCGCCGACTTGGTCAGTCGATCGACTATCACCCAAATCGCGTCGTGGAATCTCCTCGTCTTCGGCAATCCTGTGACAAAATCCATCGTCACGTGCTCCCACTTCCACTCGGGAAGCTCGATACACTGCATCGGTCCTGCTGGTCGCTGATGCTCAATCTTCACCTGCTGGCAGACCAAGCATCTGCTCACAAACTCCGCTATGTCTCGCTTCATCCCCTTCCACCAGAAATTACGCTGCAGGTCCTTATACATCTTCGTGCTCCCCGGGTGAATGGAATATCGTGCTCGGTGTGCCTCCTCCATGATCTCCTCTCTCAGCTCATCCACCCTCGGCACCCAAATACGGCTTCTGAACCTCAGACCACCATCTGCTCCAATGCTGAAATCAGATCCCTCCTGAGCAGACAACTGCACCAGACCAGCCAACTCTGCATCGGTACCCTGAGCCTGCACAACTCTCGAGACAGTCTGCGGCTCAACTCTCAAACCAGCAATCACTGCCCCCTCTGCTGACCCAGCAAACGGCCTCCACTCTGACAGGGACTCAAGCAATCTCCACTCCTGAACGCAGAGGCTCGCTACCGACACCTCAACTCTCCTGCTCAGTGCATCAGCAACTGAATTGGCCTTCCCCGGATGATAGGATATGGTGAAGTCGTAGTCCTTAATGAACTCGAGCCACCTCCTCTGCCTCATATTCAGCTCCCTCTGCGAAAATAGGTACTTCAAGCTCTGGTGATCGGTGAAAACCTCGAACTGCTCCCCGTATAGATAATGCCGCCAAGTCTTCAGTGCATGAACTACCGCCGCCAACTCCAAGTCATGAGTGGGGTAGTTCCTCTCATGATCCTTCAACTGTCTCGAAGCGTACGCCACGACCTTCCCGTGCTGCATAAGTACGCAACCCAAACCGATCCCTGATGCATCACTGTAAATCACAAACCCTCCGCTGCCGCTCGGAAGTGTCAGGATCGGTGCTGTCGTCAGCCGTCGCTTCAACTCAAGAAAACTGTCCTCGCACTTCTGGGACCAAGCAAACCTAACTCCCTTCCGCGTCAAAGCCGTGAGCGGAGAAGCAAGTCGGGAGAAATCCTGAATGAATCGCCTGTAGTAGCCTGCTAACCCCAGAAAACTCCTGATCTCAGTCACGCTCGTCGGAGCCTTCCACTGCGTCACTGCCTCCACCTTCGCTGGGTCCACTGAGATCCCGTCCTTCGACACGATGTGTCCCAAGAACGCCACCTGATCCAACCAAAACTCGCACTTCTTGTACTTGGCATACAACTGCTGATCCCTCAAGATGCCAAGCACAATCCTCAAGTGCTCTCGGTGCTGCTCCCAGTCCGGCGAGTACACCAAGATGTCGTCGACGAACACAATCACAAAACTGTCAAGGTACGGCTTGAACGTTCTGTTCATCAGGTCCATGAATGCTGCAGGTGCATTCGTCAGTCCAAATGGCATCACCAAGAACTCGTAGTGGCCGTACCGCGTCCTGAAGGCTGTCTTCTGAACATCTGCCTCCCTGATCCTCAGCTGATGATACCCCGATCTCAAATCAATCTTCGAGAAGACCTTCGCCGTCTGTAACTGATCAAACAGGTCCTCGATCCTGGGTAAGGGGTACCGGTTCCTAACGGTAACCTTATTCAGCATCCTGTAGTCGATGCACATCCGCAACGACCCATCCTTCTTCTTCACGAACAAGACTGGCGCTCCCCACGGCGAGACGCTAGGTCGGATGAACCCAGTATCCATCAACTCCTGTAACTGCTTCTTCAGCTCAGCCAACTCTGCAGGTGCCATCCTATACGGAGCCTTCGACTGCGGAGTCGCACCCTCCACCAAGTCGATGCCGAACTCGATCTCTCGGTGTGGCGGTAGCCCCGGGATATCCACTGGAAACACATCTGCGAAATCCCGTACCACCTCTATGTCCTCCAGACTCCTCGACTCAGAATCTGACACTACCAGTGTAGCCACATAAGCTCTGCATCCCTGCTGGATCAATCTCTGTGCCTTCACTGCCGAGACCATAATCCGACCTCTGCCTCTCAGCCCTCTGATCACAACATCTGGCAGGTCCTCCCTCGGAATCAGAATCTTCTTCTCGCGGCAAAAGACCCGAACATCGTACTGGGACAGCCAATCCATCCCAAGTATGACGTCGAAGTCCTCCATCGGTAGCAAGACCAGATCTGCCGGAAAATCTTGGTCTCCCGAAACAACTGTGGTGCCGGGGAGGAAGCTCCCCACAGTGCCCACCTCACCCATGGGCGTACTGACTTCCAAACACACAGTCAGCAGCTCAGGGGTCCGACCCAACTCGCCAGCAAACTTCTCCGAAATGAAGGAGTGAGTGGCACCGCAATCAAAAAGGACTCTAGCAACCCGACCAGAAACAGAAAGAGTACCTTCCACCACAGTGTTGGAGTCCCTCGCCTCCTCAGCCTGGATGGTGAAAACCCGCCCGGCGACTCTGCTCGGTCCCGGTGGTGCAACTGCGCGACTGCCTCCGCTCCTGCCTGCTGCTGGCGGTCCTGGCCTCCTACTCGGCTCTCCCCGCCTCTGCGGACAATCTCGAATGAAGTGCCCCATCTGACCGCAACCCAGACACGCTCCAGTACGACGGGGACACTCCTGCCCCGGATGAGCTCCACCACAAGAACCGCACATCCCGGGCCGACGCGCTCCTCCCCCATCAGACCGAGGCCTCTTGCCGGCCACTACTGCGGAACGGCCAGCTGCACGCCCCACTGCACTACCCTGAGGTCTCCTAGCCTCCTGGTAGTTCTCCTGAAAGTCCCGATCAAGAACCGTCGCGCACTCCACTGCATCTGCCAGAGTCCGCGGCATACTGGTGAGAACACGAGACCTCAACTGCTTCCTCAGTCCCCTCACAAACTTCCTCGCTCTCTGCTCCTGAGTAACATAAATCTCTGGACAGTAGCGCTCCAGGGCGTTGTACCGATCGACGTAGGCAGCTAACGTCATATCCCTCTGCTCCAACGCCAGGAACTCCTCTCTCTTCGCATCTCTGACATGCGGCGGGAAGTATTTCTGATTAAACTCCTCCAGAAACTCCTCCCAAGTCACCTCATCTCGGTCGGCAAATACAACTGCAGATGTACTCCTCCACCAGCTCGACGCCTGACCTCTCAGCACGTAGGTAGCCAGACCTACCTGCAGCTCCGGTGCACATCCAATCGCACGGAAGATCTTCTGAATCGTGAAGATCCAGTCCTCAGCCAGCTCAGGATCCACTCCGCCCTCAAAAGTCGGAGGATGCTGCCTCATGAACCTGTCGTGCACCACACCAGGTCCTGCCTGCTCAGCTCGGGCAGCCTGGCGCTCCAGAAACTCGCCCAGCCTGTCCATAGTGCCATAGAGCGTACGCCGCTCCTCCTCCCATGTCGCGCCTCCCGTCCCCTCACTGGAACTACGCGGCAGGGGCGTACCTCTCACACGCCTCGGAGGCATCTGCCACCACAACAATCAACAGATAAGCAACAATGCATGCATGAGCTACAGAAAGTAATGCATGCCTCTAACACTACTCCTAAGGGTGGTTCTTTAGACGAAGACACAGGAATCGACCGCTCTGATACCAAGTTGTAACGTCCCGAAACAGCGGAAGATTTAAAATTTCGAAATAACGAATAAAACTGACAACTCAAGGCGGGAACGTCACTAATATATAAATATATAAATCCGGGTGCACCCAAAATACATGGAGTTTACAAAAAGGCGTACAACTACAATCCAGATGAAAGAAATGAAAATACAAGTAGTCGTACAATCTCGCAAATGCCGAAGAGGATCCGACTCCAAAGCGCTCCGTCCTCGGTCACCACCCACCCGGACCTACTGTGGTCCTGAAATAAAAAGTGCAACAACAATGCCTGAGTTTCCTGAAAGGAAACCCCGTATACCAAGCCCTAAATGCATGCAAGACTATCAATGAAACCTATCATACTAGTCATCATGGCATGGCATCAATGCGATACATAAAACAATCCCTCAACGGGTAAACAGACCCACTACGGGGTAAACAATCCCACCACGGGGAACCACAGGACCTCTGTCCGCAACTGTAAGGGGTCCCACTCTGAGACCTACCGTAGGCACATACGGTCTAGCAGAAGGTACGCAACGAACCCCACACGCGACTACTCTAGTCAAGGGATCGGTGAGGAGCGTCCGCACGCCTGCGCGAAGTAGAAATCAGCTGAAATCTCGAGGTCAACACCTCACCAACGGGGCCGTCGCCCAGGTCGGTCCACTCATCTGGAGGAGCCCGTCCAGACTACCCTGCCGGAAAAGATCGTCGGCAGTCCATACCCTCACCGGAACAGCATCGGTGGGACACCATCGCCCGGAAACGTCGTCGGACGGCACTTCCGCCGGAACAGCATCGGCAGAACAATCATCACCCGGAACAGCATCGGGTGGAACAATCATCGCCTCGTCTACACGAGCGATCCGAGCTCAAACAGCCCGCAGGGTCAACATGCTCCAACGAGCCGTGCACCTCGTGCACCGGGATCCTCAATCCCTCAGGCCTGCTACTCTACTGTGAGTCAGAACATCAAGGCTACGTCGCCCTCCATCTGTGGAGACGACACGTCCCAGATGCCCACACTCTTCCACACGGCGGTCCCTGGGCAGGCACGCAGAACGCACCCACCGTCACCTCCCGGCTCACGCGCTAAGCGAGGACACGGGTTTCCGTGGACAGAGTTGACATCTCACTAGGACAAGAAAACCAGTACTGTGCCCCATCGGTCGACCGAATCAGGCAAACCGGTCGACCGAAACCAACAGTAACGGTCGAACGGATTTCCTCCAAACGGTCGAACAAAGTGCCCAAAACTCTGTCTCCAATCGGTCGAACCAGCGGGAAGAACCGGTCGACCGGACAGGTCAAAATCCTAGGTCTGACTAAGTCAAAATCAATTCAACAATCGGTCGACCGACTCAAGGGTCCCGGTCGACCGAACATTACAGGGTCAGCCTAGTAATTCTAAGTCATATAATCGGTCGAACGCATATACTAACCGGTCGAACCAACAATCAATAAACAACAACAACTTAAGTTCCGGTCGAACCACAAGGCTCGGTCGACCGGAAACAGGCAACATCAAACACAAACCCACGAAATTTGGCATAACCGGTCGACCGCCCCAAGGCATCGTCCGACCGGTTCTGGGCAAAAACATCAAATTACACTAGCACCGGTCGACCGCCCGAAGGCACCGGTCGACCGTTGGTCGACAGCAACCTTGCACCAGCCAAGGATTTTACGCCGTTTTCTTGTCGCCGGCGAGGTATCCGACCTCCCGCGACCGACCCAAACTTCCCCCAACATGGAGAACCACAAACACACTAATGCTTGGCATACCTCAAAAGAAAGACGAAACCGCCGGAGCAACGCTCACGCCCGTCGCCTCCACACGCGCGACCTCCTCACGCCGGAGCCTCCACGCCGCCTTCTTCCTCCACTGGTCGCCGGAAAAGCAAGGAGAAGGGTGAGGTTTGGGTGGAAACACGAGTGGCAACAAAAGATGCAAAAAGGGTGAGTTTTTGGTTTTTAAACACAAAACCTAATACCTACCCCATACTCCCACCATACCACCTCACTCCTCTCCCATACCTCCAACCATACACAGCCCATACCTTCCCTCTCTCTCTCACGTCCTTACATTTACTGCTTGCAAATACTATGTTTATACATGCCATTTAGGCTGCCACGAACGATATTAACTATACGCAATACGAACAATGTCACGTAATTGAAATTTTCACTGTTGAAACAATCTAACGAGAAAAACTCAACATTCATTCACCTTAAAAAGAGTCGGCCGGAGAGACCATATAATTCGAAACCATAATCATTTGATGTGATTTATGTTAACTGTTTTCGTTCTATTGCAAGAACAAACCCTCTCGTAGATTGTGTTCTTTTGCAAATTTTATGGTATTTTCACATCGAATATAGAAAATTACGATTTTTTTTTTGAAATAGGTACGATCATTATATATATAAGCATAAAAGTTTGCTATTATGTTAAAACATTTGGTTATTGTTGTAACTTGTAAGCTCAATATACGAAGTGTTTTCAATTGTTGTTGTGGTTTTCTTTGGATTATTCTTGTAAATAACTATATTTATTAGAGGCCTATAGATATATTGGACTCAGAGTATTGTATAATTAATTCTTAAAGTACTCGTACTTCAATCAAATGTTCAACTACAATTACTCATATTTCAATAGTTCCACTAGGAAGTGTGAGAAATTAGATCTTGTTGGTAAATTAAATCAACCACAACTGGTCTTAGCTGCAATACTAAGAAGTTTGGGTAAATCTGTAATTTACCCATAAAGAAATATTAAACAAATCAAACCTCAACTGGGGCGGTGGGCCGCCAGGCCAGCGGCTGAGACAAAATATTTATGTTTTGTTTGACAAAACAGAAAAAAGAGGAAGAAAGAAGTGGTTCCGGTCCGATTCGAGTTCGTTTTCGAGTGTCACTCTAATCCTAGTGTTCCAGTTCTCAATCCTGATTGTTGATCTCCACAGGTGGTGGGATTATTTGGGGCTGAAAGACCTAGAATTTGCAAACCCTAGAGATGTAACTTAATTTGTATCTCATCCTTTTCGCATTTAATAGAAATGGTAATACATTAGATTTGAAGCAAAATCCAAGAAGAAACTTGTGTATCAAGCTGATTTGATTAGTGGATGGTTTTCTGACTCGTCCTGTGGTTTGCTTGATTTGTTTGTGCTTGGTTATTTGTTGTGATTTATTTCCGTTGTGTCTTTTTGTGCTCTACTTGGTTTGCATAGATTGCAATTAAGACTAATTTCTTTTCAAGTCGTATCAGAGTTGCAGTTATTTGGTGATTTTTTTTCTAAAATCTTGGAAGTAAGTGCAAGTGGAATGATCTGTTTGAATGGTTTGAATTATCACATCTAGAATGGGGAAGATGAAATATCTTCTTTATGTGAAGGATTATTATTTGCATGTGTTTGCTGAGAAAAAAACCTGAGTAAGTTCGATGATTATTGGGATATATTTCATCTTTAAATATGCGGTTATATCCTGCAGTCGGTTGATGATAATGTCAAGAACCATATTGAAAATAAGACACATGCATGCACTTTGTGGTTGAAGCTCGAAGAGTTGTATGCTCGAAAGATCGGGAAAAATAAATTATTTTTTATTTAACATATATGATGGCATTGAGGTATCATGATGGCACTCCTGTGACTGATCGTTTGAATAATTTTCAGTGTATTATAAATCAGTTGGCATGTATGAGAACAAAGTTTGATGACGAGATTTAGGCTTTGTGGTTGCTTGGGACTCTACCTGTAGACTCTTTGGAAACATTGAGAATGTCTTTGTTTGATTTAGCTCCTAATGGGAAGATCATTTGAATAAATTTCAGGTTGATGATAATGTCAGGAACCGTATTGAGAATGAGACACATGCACACACTTTGTGGTTGAAGCTCGAAGAATATGCTCGAAAGACTAAGAACAATAAATTATTTTTGATAAAACAGATGATGGGATTGAGGTATAATAATAGCATTCATGTGATTGATTATTTGAATAATTTTGAGGGTATTATAAATCAATTGGCAGGTATGGGAATAAACTTCGATGATGAGAGTTAAGCTTTCTGGCTGCTTGGGGCTCTACCAGACTCTTGGAAGACATTCAAAATGTCTTTGTTCAATTCAGCTCCTAATGAGAAGATGACCATGAGTTTAGTAAAAAACATTATTTTGAATGAAGAGCTGAGAAGACAGACATAGGGATCCTATTCGTATTCTTATGCTTTGGTTGTTGAAAATAGGGACATGAATGAATCTTGAGGTTCGAGAAACAGGGATAAGAGTCGAGATAAGAGCAGAGGCAATCTAATAAACTTGCTAATGTGGAATGTCACTATTATCATTTCAAGGGACATATTAAGAAGTATTGTCGTCAGTTCAAGAGAGACACCAAAAGAAGATGACCGGCACAGAAAATAAAAGTGATGGAAGCAACAGTGATCGGGGTGCTACACTTCCAGAGGACTATCTAATTATTTTAGATGACGATGCAGTGAATCTTGCTTGTGACGAGACAAGTTGGGTGATTGATAGTGGTGCAACTATTCATGTTACACCTAGGAGAGATTTATTCATATGAGGTGATTTCAGCACTGTAAAGATGGGAGATGTTGGTTTGGCAGCAGTTTCTAGCATTGGTGTTGTTTGTTTAGAGATTGCTAATGGCACGAGGCTTGTGTTGTACAATATCAGACATATTCCCACTCTTCGGTTGAATTTAATTGGTCTAGGTCTCCTTGCTAGTGAGGGTTATTGCAACACTTTAGACGGTGATTGGTGGAAGCTCATTAAAGGCTCTATAGTGATTGCAAAAATTGATGACAGGATGATGTCTATATAACCCACCCCAACATTGTCTGGAGATATGATCAATGCAATTGATGACAAAGAGACGGATGAATTATGGTACCATATGCTTGGTCAATGAGTGAGAAGTACTTGACAATATTCTCCAAGAAAAATGTTCTTTTAGGCATGAAAAATCCAACTTTAAAGAAGTATTCCTATTGTCTAGCAGGAAAGCAAAATAGAGTAGCTTTCAAGAGTTGCCCTCCAACCAGAAAATTAGGTATACTTGATGTTGTGCATTCTGATGTTTGTGGTCCTATGAAAACGAAGTCGCTTGGTGGTTCTAACTATTTTGTTACCTTCATAGATGATTATTCAAGGAAATTTTAGGAGTGTGACTTGAAAAGTAAAGATCAAGTGTTAGATGTTTTTAAGCAATTTCAGGCCTTATTGAGAGACAGATTGGGAAGAAACTAATGTGTATGAGAACTGATAACAATGGAGAATATATTGGTCATTTTGATGAGTATTGCAGGCAGCAAGGTATTAGACATCAAAAGACGCCTCCCAAGATGCTTATTTTGAATGGTTTGGTTGAGAGACTGAATAGGACATTGATGGAAATGTTAAGATGTTTGTTGTTTCAAGCGTGATTGCCAAAGTAATTTCGGGGTGAAGCTTTGAAAACAATGGTAATATTTTAAATCTCACTCTTTGCCATCCTTTGAATTTTGATGTTCCTAACCGAGTTTGGACAAGAAAGGATGTTTTCTATGATCATTTGTGCGTCTGTGGATGTAAGGTATTTGCGCATATTCCCAAAGATGAGCGGTCCAAACTTGATGCGAAAACCCAACAATGCATATTTATTATTATGGGCATGATGATGTCTATATAACTCACTCCAACATTCTCATGTTAGGCGATGTAGGACTATTATTAAAGTATTATAACTGTAGGATTTCATGCCCCTATGTATGTATATATTTTAAAAAAATTATACATGCATACAAGATCGATTTCCATATTTTCG
This sequence comes from Triglochin maritima, assembly GCA_963682175.1. NCBI lineage: Eukaryota > Viridiplantae > Streptophyta > Magnoliopsida > Alismatales > Juncaginaceae > Triglochin > Triglochin maritima. The sequence continues at coordinate 12,084,167 of OY821780.1, read as the reverse complement.
ACAATTTCATGTACATTATTTTATATTTATTCTAATATCATGTAATCTACATATATATATTAAAATAAACAGAAGATGATCATACCCAAAGGTTCTCTAAAACCCTTATGAAGATCCAGAGTTGTGTTTCCCGTTGAATCGTCCGCCGATTCGCCTCCAAATGTTCACCAAACTCTAAACAAGATTAGAGAGAAATGAACTAGCTAATCAATCTTTAAATCAATGTTAGAATCTAGCTAATAACCACTCTAAAGATCCTGAGAATTTAATCTCCAAAAACTTGAGTAATTAAGAGAATTTTCGGATGGATTAATGGGGTGGTTAGGGAGAGAGAGAATTTTTGCATTATTATTAACAAGGGATGAGAGACCGATTTATAGGATTCCCTCTAACCCACATCATGTGCAAACCACTTACACATGAACCCTTATTAATCTCTCTACTAAACCACATCATTTGCAAACCACTTACACATGATCTTTTGTTTACATCTCCACTAAACCACATCATGTGCAAACCACTTTGCACCTGATCTCATGTTTTCTTTGTCATATCATCATCCCATAACTACATTTGACCAAAGTGGATTAAATTCGGCCATTAATCAGTAAAAACTCTCTTATTAATATATACAAAAATGTGGTCAAACGGTTGGACCATTTTTTACTGTTTTGACTCTCTACCAAATTTTGAAAGGAATGTGTTCTAAAAGTTTTACTTTTATATGTCAATTATTATGAATTGAATGTGCAAACATTTTGTTCCTTGATTATTGTATTCGTCTTTTGGAAGTGTTAAGGAAGAGGCGCTTGGTCCTTAACCGTAGAGCTCTAAAAGATAATGGTTTACATAAATCAAAAGTTATTCACAATCATGGTAGTTAACATGGAACATTAATTACCGAGATAAGATTGTCGTGTTGGTCATCGATTGTTGGAGCTCTACAAATAATTGACGACACGAGTATATAAAAGAGGAAAATATTATTTTTGTATATTGAATAGACCTAACAAGTAAAACATTATGGAATTGTGTTTCGTGTCATTAATGTTTTTACTGTGTCTTGGATCCTAAGATATGAGACTTATATCTTTTCACTCAAGAAGTGTTTAATTTGATTATTGTCAAAAGCTACCAATGAGTGTAGTGATAACGGCAATAGTTGGTTGAACATGACTTGTGCTGGAAAAGATAGCTAGTCAAACGATTATCATTGCCCCTCTTAATTGAGTGATGATATTAATGCGCCCCTTGATAAAGCAAAATTATAATGTGCACAATGTGACTTGAGTTAAGTCACATAGTTATAATTAGCTTAAAGAGATCAAGAAATGAATATAATACAAAGATGACACATTTCTACTTTGTATATATTCTTAATATCATGAGGCAATGGACGGACACAAGTGGTGCACTTACATCACTAAATGGATCGTGTTTTAGTTCGGGTGGAACAAAGACATCTATGCTAATTGGGTGACTATAAGGTGTAGCTAGATACCGCTTATAGTCTGAGATATTAAGTGTTTAATATCACTGCCAATTAGGCTTAGATCCTCCAATAGGTCACACCACAAAACTGGGAAACAAGAGGTTGATTTTAAGTTCATATGATGTGTCGGGTTTCTTATGAAAATGGGACACATGTGGTGAATTAATAAAATCAATATGTCATGAGAATTGACATAATTAGAATCATAATAAATTCATATGAGATGTATATATTATGGGGTGTAATAATTTAATATTACATAGGATAATATTTCATAAGATGTGAATTTGCTAAAAATCCCAAAAGATCAAATTTTGTTGGAAATAAATCCAAAATTTGACAAAGGCAAAATCGTGGTCAAACACGGTGAACCGTTCAGGGTTCGGTCGACCGAGGGATCTTCGGATCGGTTAACCGAATAGGGAACGAGTAAGCGCAATCGGTTAACCGAGATTGTCTAGAGTGCCTGGACAATCGGGTTCGGTTAACCGATTGGAAACGGTCAACCGAGAATTAGTATTCTCGGTAGACCGAAGGTGACCCGGTCATCCGATGACTATGCCCCATGAGCGATTCTGGTGCGTCAACGGTAGACCGATTGAAAGACGTGGTTCGTCCGAATTCTTCCAGGGAATTATTCTCATAAGGATTCGGTCGACCGTCTAGCTCACGGTGCACTGAACACGTGTTATAACCGAATGGTTCGGTTGACCGAATAATACTCGGTCTACCGAACAAGAACGATTCTGCCAGAATTATTAAGAGATTAAGTAAATCATGGGTAGAATAATTCCAGATTTAATTAAAACGTTTTTTGTGGGTGATTAAGTGGAATTTAGAGATTAATTTTAGGAGAGAAAAACAAGGGATCATGGCTAAATAATAGTTCTTGATAAGGATGTTTTGGGAGCCTATAAAATGGCACCTATTCCTACTTGTTTTAAAGCTAATGCAAAATATTTCTCTCATTAATCTCTCCCTAATCACCACGAAATTTCTCTTAGTAAAATTAAGTTTGAAGATTAGAATCTCAGGAGACTTAACGATGGGTTATTAGCTAGACTCTAAACCCTATTAGAGATTGATTGACTAGCTCCTTTCTCTCTAATCTTGTTTAGAGTTTGGTGAACACTCGGAGGCAATTCCGTGGGCGACACAACGTGCAACGCGACTCCGGATCATCAAAAAGGTTTTAGAGAATCTTTAGGTATGATTCTATCTTTGTGGATTATTTTAATAAATGTAGGATAACATGTTATTAGAATAAAACACAAATAGATGTACGTAAAATTGCTGAAAATATGAAAACGATCTTGTATGATGTATTAAAAATTTAAAAATATATACATACATGGGGACACAAAATCCGACAGTGGTATCAGAGCTTTTAGTTCATATTTTCAACAATTAGACTATATAATTAATTTTAGTTCACCATCTACAATCAAAACAATTCATGTTTTATGTCTTTTTCGAGTTTGCGATAGTTTTGTTGATTTAATTCTAAATTGATTCTTTTGATAGTTTTAAATATTTTAAAACACATCATGTGAATGTTAGAATTAAGATTTAGACTTATGCCTAATTTATAGAATTTTCGTTTTTTTAATTAGATGATTATTTTATAAGGAATCAACAAAACGAAAAAGGCATATGTTTATCTTTCTTTAAATGTTTAATTTTAGAAATTGGATAAACAACGGTTTAAATAATTTATGAATTGAACTATGGATGCATAAAATCATTTTTAATGGATTTCAAATGATTTTAGAATTGTTTGATTTAGAGATGCATGATAAACTAAAACGAGTAATATATAGTATAAGTACATGCGTTGCTCGAGTTCTCTAATGCAGGGATATGTGAGTTTATATGTGAAGGGAATGTATTCTAAAAGTTTTACTTTTAAATGTCAATTATTATGAATTGAATGAGAAATCATTTTGTTCATTGTTTATGTTATTCGTCTTTTAGAAGTGTTAAGGAAGAGGCTCTTGGTCCTTAACCGTAGAGCTCTAAGAGATATTGATTTACATAAAACAAAAGATATTCGCAATCATGGTAATTAACATGGAACATTAATTACCGAGTTAAGATTGTCGTGTTGGTCATAGATCATTGTAGCTCTACAAGTGAGTGACAACACGGGTACACAAAAGAGGAAGATATTACTTTTGTACACTGAATAGACCTAATAAGTAAAATATTATAGAAATGTGTTTCTGTGTCATTAATATTTTACTGTGTCCTTGGTCCTTTGATATGAGACTTATATCTGATCACTTAAGAAATGCTTGATTAGATTAATGTTTTAAGCTATCGATAAGTGTAGTGTAAAGGCATTGATTGGTCAAGTATGACTTTCGTTGGAAAAGATAGTTAGTCAAAAGATTATCATTGCCCCTCTTAATTGAGTGATGATATTAGTGGGCCCCTTGATAAAGCAAAGTTATAATGTGCACAATGTGATTTGAGTTAAGTCACATATTTATAACTAGCTTAAAGAGATCAAGAAATGAATACTAATACAAAGATGACACAATACTACTTTGTGTGTATTCTTAATATGACGAGGCAAGGGACGGACACAAGTGGTGCACTTCATCACTAAATGGATCGGGTTTTGATTCAAGTGGAATTAAGACATCTAACTAATTGGGAGCTATAATGTGTAGCTAGATACCGCTTATAACTTGTGATATTAAGTTCTTAATATTACTGCCAACTTAGTTTAGATCCTCCTATAGGTCACACCACAAAACTGGGAAACGAGAAATGGGGATTTTGAGTTCATAAGATGTGTCGTGTTTCATGTAGAAAATATGACACATGGGGTGAACAAGCAAAATCAAGATTATGTTGTGATTAATAACATAATTAGAATCTAAATTAAATTCATATGTGATGTGAATATTATGGGGTGTAATGATTAATGATTACATAGGATAATATGTTACATAAGTTGTGAATTTACTACTAATCCCGAAATGTCAAATTTTGTAGGGGTTAAACCGAAATTTGACAAGTCTGCAGTACAGTGCACAAACGGTCGACCGATTAACCGTAAACGGTCGACCGATCGTGCACGGTCGACCGGACACGTCTCGACCGATAACAAGGAATTTTCATCTGTTTGGAACGGTCGACCGAATCTATCGGTCGGTCGACCGAACATTGCGATAAAATAATTTACTGTTGAAGAACGGTCGACCGAATGTTGAACGGTCGACCGAAACTTGGTTCGAGCGGTCGACCGAACCTCCAAACGGTCGACCAGTCCAGACGGTTTTATGCAGAATTAATTTATGAATTAATTAGATCATGCATGGAATTGGTCCATAATTGATTTAATTCGTGGCTTAGATTATTTATTAATAAATAATGGATGGTTAAATGGAAGTTTGCATGAAATCATGGGCAAGAGGTTGCACATGAATAGGTAATTTGGAGAGAACTTATAAATACAAGTTTATCTCATTACCTCATTAATTTAATTCATTATTTTTCTCATGCAAAAACTCTCTCCATAATTCTCCACGAAATTTCCTTAATTCTTAAGTTTAGTTTTAGTTTTTAAGAGATCATCTTTTCAAGGGAACTAAAGAGGGGTTAGTAATTAGATTCTAAACCCTATTGGAGATTGAGAGGCTAGCTCTTCTCTCTCCAATCTCGTTTAGAGTTTGGTAAATACTCGGAGGCAATCCACCGGGCGATTCAACCGTCAACGCAACTCCGGATCTTCGAGAGGCTTTAGACAACCTCTAGGTATGATCCTCTTTACAATTATTTGTTTATTCTAATGCATGTTAAAAAATTAGGATAAACAAATGCATGTCTATATGAAAATCGAAGAAAATATGAATGTTTCGATCCTATATATTTATAAAATTTCGAAAAATATATACATATAATAGGGCACAAAATCCAACAGTGGTATCAGAGCGAGGGATTCATATTATCTTTGATTTAAACTATAAAATCAATTTAGGCTACCATCTAGAATCAAAACAATTCGGTTTTATGTCTTTTTCGAGTTTTTCGATGTTTTTGTTGATAAAATTCTAATAAATTCGTTTTGATGGTTTTATATGTTTAAAACATCACTCATGATTGTTAGAATTGGAATTTAGATATTTGTCTAATTTATAGAATTTTCGTTTTATTTTAAATGATTATTTTATAAAGGAATCAACAAAACCAAAAAGGACTAATGTTCATCTTTCCTTTTGGAAATTGGATGAACAGCGGTTCAAAATAATTAATTTTGAACTATGGATGCATGAAAATCATTTTAATAGATTTCAAATGATTTTTCTAGAATTGTTTGATTTTAGATGCTTGATAATCTAGATTAAATAGTTTAGATTGGACATGCGTGTATACGTTGCTCGAGTTGTTCTTGCAGGAATTGTGAGTTTATATGTTCCAAATCAACAACTATGAATGTATGTAATTAATATTATACAGGGGCTTATTTGTACCTTAGCTAGTCTACCTTTTAGATAATTGCATTTCATTTGAGAGGTTTTACATAGGACTTGCACTAGTCGGTTTTTATCGAATGTGAGGAGCATGTTTATTTTCTGTAAAATCTACATCTCCGGTGCAAGAGAAAGTTGCCGCTGTAGCGCATCGATCGAGGATCGAAGGGAACATATAAACTCACACGATGTGGATTGTGTGAATGGTTTAATTTATGTTTTGATAATCTTGCTATGCATGTGATGAATGTGTTGAATGTTAGGATGTGTATGAATGATAATATGCATGATAACCTAAAATTCTGAATCACATGTTAATATATGAAAGTGTCCAACAAAAATTAAGAATAATTTCCTTTTTATTTCATCGACTAGCAGCCATTGATTGAGGGATACTCTGCTCGCCCTTAGCGGGAGATAGCTCCCTCCATCTTTGGGAATAGTGGGAGATATAATGGTTGTCTGTTGTTGTGCCACGATTAAATGTATGAGGTGTGTTTCACCCTAGTGAACCCCAAGTATGTTTAGTTGTGAATACAATGGATAAACGTATCTCGTATCAAATGAAAATAAGTTTTCTTAACATCACCTAGAGCCCTCGCTCGGTTTTGGGAAAAAGTTTTTCTAACGAGGATAGGTCATATTCCCTCATAATTAAAACGACAAGAATCACAAGAGTTTGAAGATGCTAATATTGCTAAAATTCAAAAAGGTTGTGATTAAAAATGTTTTTCTTACCTTGATATTGTAATGTATTCGATAGCCCTTAGCTAGTCTATGTTACAATTAATGGGATCTTGGATTGTTGCATTTATGGGCAAAATTTTTATTTGCAGCATTTACATTTGTATGTATGTATAATAAACATAAAATTGGCATTAAAATCCTGTATGATTTATTTTGTAGAAAAATGTCGAACATCCAACCTATCGTACGATCCATGATAGAAAAACACCCTTTAGCAAATGATGGCTCAAACTTCATTAGTTGGCAACTCAAACTCAACATCGTGTTAAAGTTTGAGAAACTGTCTCACATTTTGGAAGGTCCAATCCCAAAATGGAATGAGAGATTAACCGATGAAGAGAAAGAGGCTAAAGCCAAGTGGGAAGACCAAGAGAACCAAGTTCACGGTCTTATGCTAGCATCCATGGGTGACTCGCTTCAAGCGAAGTACTTGGATTCAAAACCCAAGAAGACCATGGAGGCTTTATCAAAGATGTTCATGGATAGTGCACGAAAGGAGCGCTATAAGACCACCATCGCACTCACAAGGTGCCATATGACGGAGGGAACATCGATATCTATGCATTTTCTCACGATGCAAGGATACCTTGAGAAATTGGCAAAGCACTCTTCACCAATGCCCGAGGACATTGCTTAAGATATGATTCTTGGCTCTCTAGCCCCATCCTTTAAGGACTTTGTGATGCACTATCACGTGCGTGAAAAAGGGGTGAGTCTTGAGGAGCTACACAACGCTCTCAAAACTGCTGAAGTTGACATGGGCAAGGGTAGGGACAAGCAAGTCATTGCCGTCCATGGGAGGAGCCAAAAGATTGGTAAAGGAAATGACAAATCTACCAAAAGTGGTTCAATCAAGAGCAAGGGAGTAGGAGGTGCTCATAAGAGTGCCTCGAGGGGGAAATCTCAGAAATCTCCAACTCCCAATACGGAGTGCTTTCACTGCAGTGAAAAAGGACACATCCGGCCAAATTGCCCCAAGTACAAGGAAGACCTTGACAACGGAGTGATTGAACGTCGGTGCCCCAAAAAGGCCAAAGGTATATTTGTTATTGAAATAAATTTAGCCACCTCTGTCCAGGATTGGGTAATTGATACCGGATCTTGTGCTCACATAGTTTCAAATGTGCAGCTACTCAAGGATAGGAAGGAACTCGTGCGGAACGAGATTGAATTGAAGGTCGGAAATGGTGCGAACGTTTCTGCGGTTGCACAAGGTTCTGTGGTGCTTCAATTATGTAGTGGTTTAAATTTATGTCTAAAGAATATTTATTATGTGCCTTCGATTAGCAAGAATATTATTTCTGTATCATGTTTGGATATGGATAATTTTAATATAAATATTTCAAATTCTTGTTTGTCTATATCGAAGAATGGTGTTTTCTATGCAAATGCGTTCATAAGGAATGGTCTCTATTTGCTTGAATTGAATAATAAACAAATCTTTAATATCAATAACAAAAGACTTAAGACCACTCACGAGAATGATACTCTCTTGTAGCACTATCGTCTTGGTCACATAAATGAAAAGCACATCAAGAAATTGCAAGAAGCTAACTGATGCATTGCATACATTGCATCATATGTCTTTCATTTAGATTATTTTTATATAAATAAATGCTACTAAGGTATTGTTTTGAGCAATTGTGCAGAATTCAGGAGTTACAATGCAATTTACCAATATTCGAGCTAAAACGCGTGCAATGGACTCAAATAGATCACAAAGACCAATTAGCTAGAGATTCAAGCTCAAGTTGAAATCCAATTGATCACATAAAGGACCAGGGAATTGATTGCATAAAAAGCCAAGGACCTGATCGCAAATTAGAAGGACTAAAAAGTTATTTTGGAGAAGTATTCAAGAAGAAATTAAATTCGGATCTCCAAAGATATGCAATAATTGATTCAGACGCATAGAGGCCAGCTACAACATACCAAAAACACACCACCAAAAGCACAAAAAGATCTGAGCCATCCATGTGGCGTTTCCGCCGCATCCAACGGTCATTGTGCGGCGGAAACGCCGCTCGATTTGTGATCCACGTCTTCGAATTTCAACCAGTCGTGTCATACCACGTGCCCTTCCTTATGCATACCTAGGGTTCCTTGTATCGGCTATAAATAGCCACGAAATTGTGTTGTGAAGGGTACTTTGTATTTCCATTCTATAAGCAATAAAATTCTGCCCTTTTATTTCTCCATTATCTTTGTCTTTTGTAAGCTTAGTTTTAGATTAATGTTTCATGTTCTTAATTCCAGTAGAGTAATTTAGTTGTTCTTTATTTTTCTGTTAGAATAATTTGTTGCATGCTTAGAATAATTGCATTTGTTTTCGTAGATCGTAGTTTAGTATAATACTCTTTTTTCGTAGTCTCTCGATGATCTCCATGACCCCTTCTCCTCATCTTCTCCCCATGGGTTTCTAAAACCTTCCAAAGGGTGGGGGTGACGGATTTAGGGTTAGAGAAGAGAGATCGTTTTTATTTTAATTTCTTGTTAGTGTTTTGATCATATGAGTTTTTGTTAAATCAATTATCATATGATGCTTAATATCTCACTTGATTTATAATAATTTTTGTGATCTCTAATCTAACTCAAAGATTCATAACTCCCACCCGCTGGACTCATTCTTATTTGTTTCTTCTTAGTTTTTGTTTTTTGTTGTTCTTGCTTTAGAAAAATTAAAAATCCAAAAATCTCAAACCAACCCTATTTCTCTCTTTCTTTCCTTAATCAAAAAATCACAAAAAGATAAGAATCTCTCCCTCCTTGTGTTCAACCCGTACTTGTCGCGTCTTCATCGACACCGTGCACTTGCGGTATAAATAAAACATTCTCATCAAGTTTTTGGCGCCGTTGCCGGGGAGGCGATGAGAATTTCAAGTTTTTTTTGTGATTTTTGTTTGTTTTGTTTGGATCTTGGTTTTTCGCGATCTAACGTTTTCTCTGTGCTTTTTAGGAAGTATTAGAGACAACGCAAAAATCCGGACGCAATCCAAGGTGACCAAGCGGCAAAATCGCCATGCTAGAAGTGTAGTTTGCGGCGGAAACGCCGCACGGGTTGGCCATGTGGGTGTGAAATTTTTCTAGGGCACGAGTCATCTCTGGGTGGACGAGTTGCGCAACTGGAAATTTTCGAGAGCGGGCGGCGAACCCGACTGAGCGTGCGTAGGTAACCTTTGTTGCCTTTTCCAAGAAATTTCTATTTTCGAAAAATTTCCTTCTTGGTAGAATTGCATGTGTAGGGCAAACTTCCATAATTGACACTAATTCAACTTGTGACCTAAAATTTTGCAAAATTAGAAAGGCCTTAGTGCATGCATCATTTAGAGATTTCCTCGCATTATGCATGCTAAATGTTGCAAATCAATTCATTGTTGAAGAGTGCTGGAGGCAAGGTACGTACGCAGTTTTTATCGATTGTATTTAAGCATATAAATTAGTTTGCATACAACCCTTGCAATTGTCCCCCAATTAAAGACCAATGTTTGACTATCTTTGCTAGATTTAAGTTAAACTATCTTAAGGGCAACTCCGTAGGAAAAGATACGGTGGGGATTTCATCACCTTTCCGTGGCCCACAAATAACAATCCCAAAAGTGTCACCCAAGCCTTAATTTAAAATCAATTAGACATTGACCCCTAAGGATTCAGACTCAATTAAGGAGAAGATTGGTTTGACTTGCTATGACTTGAAGCTGATCGAATGTAATTTGGTGTCTAGAAAGTGTTTTTGTGTTGACGTAAGTCTTCCAAGCGAAGTGGTTGTCTAATTGGCACCGACTCTGTCGGAAGTGCCCCCACTAGCTATACACGGCCTGGCCAATTTGGTTTGATTAGTGAGGGAGGTGAATCAAGCGAACCAATTCGACTGAACCAGTTAGGAGTCGTCTAGATTTAAGGTACACTAGGTCTAGGATTGTTTGAACCGTGCTTTTTTAGGAAACTTCTGACCAACCCTCTCATCTATCTTTTAGAGTTAAGTTTCCCTTCTCATCTGAGTCTTCTTTCTCTTCTCACCACAATTATCTAGATTAGGATTCCTTTCTCATCTTTCCCCCTTCTATTGTTTGTTTCCATTTTTATTCTTTTTTTTGAAAAAAATTATTACAAAAAAAAACCAATTGATTCTTGAATTTGAAATTGAAATTTAAATTTCGAATTTGAATTCAAAAATTAATTCAAACCGGTGCACTTAGATTTGGGTTCGGGACTTGAGCAATCGACTCTCACGAGTTCATCTAGATTCCAGTCTAGAGCTTAGCCCCAATCCACCTGTTGCACCACCTCACCCGGATCCAATGGGTGAGAATGTAGTGGACCCACCTGTTGCACCACCTATGACTCTGAGGGATCGGTGCTACCCAACGATGGCTGCTCAGCCATCATGCATCGTTATGCCCACCATACCGGGTCGCGACTTCGAACTAAAGGCACAATACCTGAGTATGTTGCCCAAGTTCACCTCTAAGGAAGACCCATATCTCTTCCTTAGAGAATTTGAGGAAATCTGCTCCCTCATGCAATACCAGCATATCCCTGAGGAGGCAGTGCGTCTTAAATTCGTGCCTCTAGCACTGAAGGACGACGCTAAGAAATGGCTATATAGTCTAGCCGAAAGATCTATTAGGAGTTGGGCTGAGTTTGTTCAAGTGTTCTTAAAGAAATATTTCCTCAACCATAAGACTATTAGGATTAGAAATGAAATTTGTGCATTCGTTCAATCTGAGAGCGAGCCGTTCTATTCCTATTTGGAAAGATTTAAGCACCTGCTGACCCAATGCCCTCATCATGGAATTCCAAGATGGCAATTGTGCCAAATTATCTATGAGGGATTGACACCTACATCTAGAGTTATGCTAGAATCTGTAAGCCAAGGAAGCTTTATGTCCAAAAATGAGAATGATGCTTGGACTTTTCTTGAAGACTTAGCTGATAATAGTATGCAATGGGACACGGCTTGGACACCGACCAACCCGAGTATTGGATCTAGAATAGCAAATCAATCCAGATCAGGTGTCTTAGCTGTAGATGCTTCTATAGCTGCTGAAGCAAAATTAGCCACCCTTATGCGTAGGATGGAAACTCTAGAGCTTCAAACCCGACCCCTAGTGAATCAAATCTCTTCTGTTTCTTGCTCTAGGTGTGGTCAAACTGGTCATGTTTTGGAGGAGTGTGCACACATTTCTTCGGACATGAAACAAGTTAATGCTGCTTTTAATCGTCCTAGGAATGACCCTTATTCGTCAACCTATAATCCAGGTTGGCGCAACCATCCCAATTTTTTATGGAGCCAAGGGAATTCAAATCCTGCACCCATGCCTCAGCAAGGTCAACCACCTAGACAACAAATGTACTCAAACAACAACAACAATAATAGTGATGGCCGATTAACTGATTTGGAAAACTTAATGAAAACATTTGTTCAAACAACTACTCAATCTTTTCAAAAGCTAGAGACTCAAGTAAGTCAATTAGCACAAGTTGTAGGTGAAAGAGAGAGAGGAAGATTCCCAAGCCAACCCGAGGTGAACCCAAGAATTAACAATCCACATAATCAACATATGCCATATCAACCACATCAACATATGCCATATCAACCACCTCAACCATTTAATCCTCAATCATTCAATCCTCAACAAATTAGGCCCCCACATAATGCACCACCTCCCAATGTGAACAATAATAACAGACCAGTTCATATGGTTCAAGAAGAAGAGCAAAATCAACACATTAATGTTATACTTACATTAAGATCTGGAAAATCTGTTAATAACAAAGTCACTCACCCTTTGGTTAATGAGCCTAATAATTCTGTCATTCCTGAACCATCTAATGAGCCACCAATTCAATCTGAGGAACCAATTGAAATTGAACCAACTGAACCTGAAAGAGTATTCATTCCTAAAGCACCATTCCCTAATAGACTTAATAAGAATCATACAAATCAAATGGAGAAAATGTTGGAAGATTTTAAGCAAGTAAAAGTAAACATCCTCTATTAGAAGCTATTCAACAAATTCCACCTTATGCAAGATTCTTAAAAGACTTATGCACCAAGAAAAGGAAAACACAAGTACCAAAAAGAGTCTTCTTAACTGCAAATATAAGCTCTGTGTTAACCCAACCCACACAAATCAAATATAAAGACCCTGGTTGTCCAACTATTTCATGTGTAATTGGTAACACCTTAATCAATAGGGCCTTGCTGGATTTGGGTGCTAGTGTTAATCTGCTTCCCTACTCTGTATATAAAGAATTGGATATAGGAGACCTTAAACAGACTAGGACCACACTCCAATTGGCTGACAGATCTGTTAACATTCCTAGAGGTGTGGTTGATGATGTTCTGATCAAAGTGGGTGAATTCATTTTTCCTGTGGACTTTGTTGTCTTAGACACGGAGCCTGTTGCTAACTCTAGCAATCAAATTCCTGTGATCTTAGGAAGACCGTTTTTAGCCACTTCCAATGCCCTAATCAACTGTAGGAATGGATTGATAAAATTGTCATTTGGAAATTTGACTGCTGAGCTAAATATTTTTAACTTAGGGAAGCAACCTGGAATTTTCTCGGATGAATCGAGTGAATTGAATTACATTCAAGATTGTAGTGAGGATGATTTGATTTCGGATTACTTAAATTTCACCAAATTGGATGAAGTTGATTTTCAAAAGAACCTGAGTGGTGAGGCCACAATTTGTGACCAAATCAATCATATAGGTTCGAATCGAGCCTCAACCAATTGGTCAACCTTAGGTGGACTTTTAGCCGAACCAAGACCTCAAGCCAAACCCTCACTACAAGAACCACCATCACTAGAGTTGAAGTCTCTCCCTACTACACTTAAGTATGCCTTTTTAGGACCCTCATCCACCCTCCCAGTTATCATAGCATCGGATTTGACCCCCAATCAAGAGAAGGAATTGTTGAGAGTCCTCAGTAGGAATAAAGAAGCTATTGGATGGACCATGGCCGACATCAAGGGGATTAGCCCGTCTATAGTCCAACATAGGATCCATTTGGAGGATAATACTCAACCCCATAGGGATCCGCAAAGGCGGCTTAACCCGGTCCTAACTGAGGCGGTCAAAAAGGAAATACTTAAGTGGTTGGACAATGGAATTATATACCCTATATCCGATAGTTCTTGGGTAAGTCCTGTTCAGGTTGTCCCTAAGAAATCTGGAGTTACTATAGTTGAGAATGAGCTTAATGAGTTAGTCCCGACCCGTATCCAAACCGGTTGGAGGATTTGCATTGACTATAGGAAACTGAATTCTGCAACCCGTAAGGACCACTTCCCTCTTCCTTTCATAGATCAAATGCTAGAACGGTTGGCCGGATATGAGTATTATTGTTTTCTTGATGGATATTCCGGCTATAACCAAATTCCTATCGCTCCTGAGGATCAGGAGAAAACTACCTTCACGTGCCCATTCGGCACGTTTGCTTTCCGTCGCATGCCCTTTGGCTTGTGCAATGCTCCTGCCACATTTCAAAGATGTATGGTTAGCATCTTATCTGATATGGTGGATAACTTCATGGAAATTTTCATGGATGATTTCTCTGTCTTTGGTCCCACTTTTGCCAATTGTTTGAACCATTTGGAATTAGTACTAGTAAGGTGTAAGGAGAAGAACTTGACCTTAAATTGGGAAAAATGTCATTTCATGGTTAAGAATGGAATAGTACTTGGTCACATTGTGTCTAAGGATGACATTCAAGTGGATAAAGCCAAGGTGGATTTGATTAAACATCTCCCTCCACCAACAAATGTCAAAGAGATTCGTTCATTTTTAGGGCATACCAGATTCTATCGAAGGTTTATCAAGGACTTTAGTAAGGTGGCTAGACCATTGACTGAATTATTAGCAAAAGACTCTAAGTTTGAATTTTCTGATAAATGTTTGGAGTCCTTTAACCACCTTACGAGGGAATTGACGTCGGCACCCATTATTCATTCACCCGATTAGACCCAACCCTTTGAGATAATGTGTGATGCATCGGATTACGCCATAGGAGCGGTGTTGGGTCAGAAAATTGAAAAGAAACCTCATGTGATATATTATGCTAGTAAAACATTGAATGATGCCCAATTGAACTATACGGTAACCGAGAAAGAATTTCTAGCAGTCATTTTTGCCTTGGAAAAATTTAGACAATATTTGATAGGCACACATGTGATTATTTACACGGATCATGCGGCCATAAGACATTTAGTGAACAAAAAGGATGCTAAGCCGCGTTTATTGCGCTGGATCCTACTACTGCAAGAATTTGATGTCGAAATCCGTGATAAAAAGGGTTGTGAAAATGTAGTCGCCGATCACTTGTCTAGAATTCCTCTTAGCCTAGTGAATAACACACCAGTGAATGAGAACTTTCCGGATGAACAAATTATGACTGTGTCTGGCGAACCATGGTTCGCCGATATAGTCAATTTCTTAGTAACTGGTGTGACCCTGACTGAATGGTCTAAGAACGATCAAGCCAAATTTAGGTCCCTACTGAAGAATTTTTATTGGGATGACCCATATCTTTTCAAATATTGTTCGGATCAAATCATTAGGAGATGTGTTCCTGAGGAGGAATTTGCAAGTGTTCTATCTTTTTGTCATGACCAAGCATGTGGAGGACATTTTGGAGCTAAGAAAACCACGGCCAAAGTTTTACAGTGTGGATTTTATTGGCCCACCCTATTTAAGGATGCATTTGCATTTTGTAATTCTTGCTCTAGATGTCAAATGCTAGGAAAACTCTCTCGTAGAGACATGATGCCTCTGCATCCTATTCTTATAGTTGATATCTTCGATGTTTGGGGCATCGATTTTATGGGCCCGTTTCCAATGTCTTTTGGGAAGGAGTATATCTTGCTAGCTGTGGACTATGTGTCCAAGTGGGTTGAGGCTATCCCCACAAAATCGAATGACAACAAAGTTGTTGTAAAATTTCTGAAGGAGAATATTTTTTCCCGATTCGGTACTCCACGTACCATTATCAGTGACCGGGGTACTCATTTTTGTAATCGATCATTTGAAGCTTTGATGAGAAAATATTCCATAACTCATAAGTTAGCTACCCCGTATCACCCTCAAACAAGTGGACAAGTTGAGGTGTCCAATAGACAAATCAAGCAAATTCTGGAAAAGACGGTCAATGCCTCACGTAAGGATTGGTCTGTAAGAATTAATGATGCGTTGTGGGCCTATCGGACCGCTTTCAAGACCAATTTAGGAATGTCCCCTTACCGGTTAGTCTATGGAAAAGCGTGCCACTTACCGATCGAATTGGAGCATAGAGCCCTTTGGGCTATTAAGCAACTGAATATGGATTTAGAGGCAGCCGGTAATGCTCGAAAATTGGATTTAGTTGAGCTTGAGGAAATAAGAAATGAGGCGTATGAGAATGCTAAAATTTATAAGGAAAAGACCAAGGTTTTTCATGATAAATCCATCGTTAGGAAATCTTTTTCTCCTGGACAGTTGGTCCTTCTCTATAACTCTCGCCTTCATCTCTTTTCCGGCAAACTCAAGAGTCGTTGGACCGGCCCTTTCATGATCAAAACCATTTTCCCTCACGGAGCGGTCGAGATCAGTAATCCGGAGAACGGTGAAAACTTTAAAGTTAATGGGCATCGATTGAAGCCCTACTTAAATCGTCCCTCCAATGTTGCAGAGGAAGTCGTGTTTTTACACGCAATTCCTCATTCTGATTAAGTTTTAGTTTATTTCTAAAAAAAAACGAATTTTTTTGGGTACATGACTTATTTTGGAAAACGGTGGAAGTACATGACTTATTTTTCTAAATCTAACGTATACCACTGTAGCAGTATTCTATCACCATGGTGTTTCCCGAGAAGAACTTCCACCTGTTGCTTGTTAGTGATCAAAACGGCACCCACTTTTACGACGAAATCATAGCACGGAGTTGGAGCTACTTGGTCCATAATAACAATGATGTTTACTGCCCTAGCTTAGTGAAGGAGTTCTATAGCAGTATCACTAACATAGACCTGGACAGTGGGTACATTTTACTGAATTGGAGAAACAAAGTCTGGGCGATTGACCTCCACATCATCTCCAACTTGACTGACATACCACAAGGGGCCTCCACTTTGCCATCCGAGGAACTCAGTTTCTATCGGTCACTCATGGGACCAGATTGTGTGCTTAGTCGTGATCGGGGTATCAAGGGCACATCCATGTACCGGAATGTCTTTACAACATGTAGGTGGGCATGCCAAAACGTCACGAGTAATACCCACAACACTTCTTTTCGCACCGTTGAGATGGGCATCGTTCACTCCCTGATGACCCGTGATCGTACTTACTGCATGTGCCGACGACTTCTAACCACCATTGGAGAAGGCCACCAACGCAGCTCCCAACCTCTGCCATGCCTTGTCACCACTATCTGCAAGCACTTCATGGCCTATGAGTCTTTCTGGGTGTACGAAGCCGACATGCTCCCTTGTACGGTGGAACGAGAGACATCGTCCTATCGTGGCATTATAGCGGACCTGTGGACACCTCCAGAAATGGAGGATGCTATGCACTCAAGTGAGTCGTCTGAAGACTCCGCAACATTCTGGGCTCAGTCAACCCCAGAAAACTCTGACGAGCATAGGTCCCGAATGTGGGGCGGGATGAAGCGCCTCAATAGCAAACTGAACAAAGCACTCTCCGACCGTGGAGAGTCGTCATCCCGAAGGCGGTAACTTTATTTTTTCGTGCATGTCCTATATTATTTAATTTTGCATACATTGAGGACAATGCATGAAATAGGTGTAGGGGGGTGACTAGTTATCTACCTATATGTTTTGTTTTTATTTCAAAAAAAAAATCAATGTTTCATGACATAGCTTAAGATTGAACCACCAAAACCCGAGTACAAATTGCATTGAGTTTTTGTTCCTTATTATATAGTTCTACTTGTAGAAATTATGACATAAATCTAAGTTCCAAAGAAATAACCCATTACCCTTTAAGGCATGTATGCACTTAAATTGGATGAATCAAATCTTTGAAGTGGTTGATAAAAAACAGAGGTTGAGGAAAATATACCGGGAAGTGTGGACTTCTGATAACAATTAAGCCTTGAGGAAAATAAAAGGGGAATAAAAGTGAGAAAAGCACATCTTGTAAAATGATTACAAAAGCCCAAGCCTTCGAGTCACTGGTCCATAGGGGTATCTTGAAACCCGGTAACTTGAGTCTGCCAGCTCGGGATTATCGACCAAACTCGCTACACGAATGCAAAAGGGTAAAAGTGTCAAATAAAGAAAATATGTTGAATCTCGGGGAATTATTACTCAAGGCCCAAAGTTAAAAGAATGATCCATATCATGGTTGATCCAAATGATACTTCACCACCAGAGGAGACGTGCAAAATAATTTAAGTGATAACATGTGTAGAAGGGTTAGTGGTGTGAATGTGGAGGAACAAAGACCAAGTTAGAATTTTTATGAGTTAGATTTATATAATGAGCATGCAAGAATTCTAAGTGAGATGTATAAGGTTGAGGTGGAGATATTGAGAGTTATTAATGAAACATTGAATTAAGACTTTGTGGGTGTGTCAACTGAAAACTCTCACGAGACAAAACTCGTCCTCCAAGGAAACTTAGGGGTTTAAAGGCTTGTTGCACATGCTAAGTGCAACCGTGATTCCTACGAAAGTGAGTTAGGATTTTCCTGCTTTCATACATATATTTTTCATGTTTTGTTTTGCTCGAGACTAGCAAAATCTAGGTGTAGGGGTATTTGATGCATTGCATACATACATTGCATCATATGTCTTTCATTTAGATTATTTTTATATAAATAAATGCTACTAAGGTATTGTTTTGAGCAATTGTGCAGAATTCAGGAGTTACAATGCAATTTACCAATATTCGAGCTAAAACGCGTGCAATGGACTCAAATAGATCACAAAGACCAATTAGCTAGAGATTCAAGCTCAAGTTGAAATCCAATTGATCACATAAAGGACCAGGGAATTGATTGCATAAAAAGCCAAGGACCTGATCACAAATTAGAAGGACTAAAAAGTTATTTTGGAGAAGTATTCAAGAAGAAATTAAATTCGGATCTCCAAAGATATGCAATAATTGATTCAGACGCATAGAGGCCAGCTAAAACATACCAAAAACACACCACCAAAAGCACAAAAAGATCTGAGCCATCCATGCGGCGTTTCCGCCGCATCCGACGGTCATTGTGCGGCAGAAACGCCGCTCGGTTTGTGATCCACGCCTTCGAATTTCAACCAGTCGTGTCATACCACGTGTCCTTCCTTATGCATACCTAGGGTTCCTTGTATCGGCTATAAATAGCCACGAAATTGTGTTGTGAATGGTACTTTGTATTTCCATTCTATAAGCAATAAAATTCTGCCCTTTTATTTCTCCACTATCTTTGTCTTTTGTAAGCTTAGTTTTAGATTAATGTTTCATGTTCTTAATTCCAGTAGAGTAATTTAGTTGTTCTTTATTTTTCTCTTAGAATAATTTGTTGCATGCTTAGAATAATTGCATTTGTTTTCGTAGATCGTAGTTTAGTATAATACTTTTTTTTCGTAGTCTCTCGATGATCTCCATGACCCCTTCTCCTCATCTTCTCCCCATGGGTTTCTAAAACCTTCCAAAGGGTGGGGGTGACGGATTTAGGGTTAGAGAAGAGAGATCGTTTTTATTTTAATTTCTTGTTAGTGTTTTGATCATATGAGTTTTTGTTAAATCAATTATCATATGATGCTTAATATCTCACTTGATTTATAATAATTTTTGTGATCTCTAATCTAACTCAAAGATTCATAACTCCCACCCGCTGGACTCATCCTTATTTGTTTCTTCTTAGTTTTTGTTTTTTGTTGTTCTTGCTTTAGAAAAATTAAAAATCCAAAAATCTCAAACCAACCCTATTTCTCTCTTTCTTTCCTTAATCAAAAAATCACAAAAAGATAAGAATCTCTCCCTCCTTGTGTTCGACCCGTACTTGTCGCGTCTTCATCGACACCGTGCACTTGCGGTATAAATAAAACATTCTCATCACTAACCTTCTTGGTCTACTTGATTTTAAATCATTGGAGACGTGCCAACCATGTCTAATGGGAAAAATGACCAAAAATCCTTTCAAGAAGAAAGGCCCAAGGGCGAGTGGCTTGTTGGATTTGATACATTCCGATGTATGTGGTCCAATAAGTACTAGTGCACGAGATGGTTTCAGGTACTTCATTACGTTCACTGATGATTATAGTCGTTATGGCTATGTTTATCTAATGAGAAACAAAAGTGAATCCTTCGACAAGTTCAATGAATTCAAGAATTAAGTAGAGAACCAACTCGACAAGAAAATCAAGTCTCTACGAACGGATCGTGGAGGTGAGTACTTAAGTGCCGAATTTGACTCATACCTAAAGGAGTTTGGTATTGTACCTCAACTCACCCCTCCCGGTACACCTCAGTGGAATGGGGTATCCGAAAGGAGGAATAGGACATTGCTCGACATGGTTCGGTCAATGATGAGTCATGCGGAATTAGCTCTTTACTTTTGGAGTTATGCACTACAAACTGTGGCTTACACACTAAATACTGTTCCATCCAAATCCGTGGAGAAAACTCCTTATGAGCTTTGGAGTGGTAAAACACCTAAGCTCAATTTTCTCAAGATTTGGGGTTGTGAGGCTTACGTCAAGAAATTGATGTCGACCAAACTTCAACCAAAAGCGGATAAGTGCTTCTTTATTGGTTATCCTCGTGAGACAAGAGGATACTACTTTTGGCATATCATCTCCAATCGAGTGATTGTAGAGAGGGATGCCACATTTCTGGAAAAGGAATTTCTAGAAAGAGTAAAAAGTAGTGGGAGTGGGGTTGTGCTTGAGGAAACTCAAGATACTCTACAAGATCATGACATGAATGATGACATTCAAGATCATGAAGACGCAACCGAGATTCCTTTGGTTAGTGGGAGCGTGAGCGAGAGACCATCACAAGAAATTGTGAGAGAATCTCAATCATCCCCACCAAGTGTACGTTCAAGAGTTGAACGTGAACCCACTCCTCAAGAAATTGTGGAAGAAGTTCGAGAGGCACGAGAAGAACCAAAAGAACTAAGAAGGTCAACAAGGGAAAGGAAGAAACCCGACTTGTATCTGGGACTTCATGAAATCATGGTACTAGATACCAATGATCCCTTGACCTTCCAAGAAGCAATGGAAAGGGAAGACTCCAAACTATGGCTTAAGGCCATGGAATCCGAAATAGATTCCATGTATGATAATCAAGTGTGGAACTTGGTTGACCTTCCTCAAGGGAAAAAGGTCATTCAAAATAAATGGGTTTTCAAGAGGAAGATGGACATGGATGGGAACTTAACAACCTAGAAAGCAAGGCTTGTAGCGAAGGGTTTCACTTAAATTCAAGGAATTGACTATGATAAAACTTTTTCACCGGTTGCAATGTTCAAGTCTATTCGGATTATGCTCGCTATTGCCGCATTTCATGATTATGAAATATGGCAAATGGATGTCAAAACGGCGTTCCTTAATGGGAACTTGGAGGAGGATGTGTACATGGTACAACCTCAAGGTTTTGAAGATCCAAAGAATAGCGAGAAGGTATGCAAGCTTCAAAGATCCATTTATGGATTGAAGCAAGCATCAAGGAGTTGGAACAAATGCTTTGACGAGGAAGTGAAGAAGCTTCACTTCATTCAAAGTAAGGAAGAACCTTGTATATACAAGAAGGTTAGTGGGAGTCATGTAGTATTCCTAATCTTATATGTCGACGACATATTGCTCATGGGCAATCATATTCCTTTGCTTGAGCAAACGAGAAGTTCATTGAAATCTGCATTTTCAATGAAAGATATGGGTGAGGCTCAATACATCTTGGGAATCAAGATATACCGAGATAGATCCCGTAAACTCATTGGCCTGAGTCAACGTACATACATTGACAAGGTCTTGGAAAGGTTCAAGATGAACAACTCCAAAAAGGGCAGTGTGCCAATGAGTATGGGTGTGCAACTCAAGAAGTCTCAACGTGCTCAATCATGTAAGGACTTAGAGTACATGAAGGATGTCCCTTATGCTTCGGCAATTGGGTCGATCATGTACGTGATGACTTGCACAAGACCCGATGTCTCGTATGCTCTAAGCATGACAAGTCGTCACCAATCCAATGCAGGTCCTGAGCATTGGACTGCGGTCAAGAATATCCTGAAGTACCTTAACCGGACTAAGGATAAGATTCTTGTTTATGGAGGACAAAGGGAATTGATAGTTGAAGGTTACTCGGATGCGAGTTTCATGAGTGATCCAGACGATAGAAGGTCGCAATCAGGATACGTCTTCCTTCTGAATGGTGGAGCTGTGAGTTGGCGTAGTTGGAAGCAAAGCACTACGGCCGACTCAACCACTGCTTCCGAAGTAATGGTTGTTGCTGAAGCGAGCAAGGAAGGAGTGTGGATTAAGAAGTTCCTTGACGAGCTTGGAGTAGTTCCCTCGAGCGAGGGACCAATAGAGCTATTTTGCGACAATAGTGCATCTATCTCGCAAATCAAGGATCCCAAATCACACCACAAAGTGAAGTACATGGATCGTAAGTACTTCGTGACGCGTGACCTCATCGACGAAGGAAAAATAAATCTTTTATGGGTGGAGACCAACAGCAACACAGCTGATCCATTCACAAAACACTTATCCTAAGCCAAGGGCGAAATGCATTTCGAGTCCATGGGATTGAGGAAACCATGTAGATTGGCTTGATGATTGATATGTAATGGGGTTTACCCTAGTTATTATTGTTTTATGCATTATGTATGTATGTGGAAGAAAACTTTAATAACAAGTGGGAGATTGAAGGGAATGTGTTCTAAAAGTTTTACTTTTAAATGTCAATTATTATGAATTGAATGAGAAATCATTTTGTTCCTTGTTTTTGTTATTCGTCTTTTAGAATTGTTAAGGAAGAAGATCTTGGTCTTTAACCGTAGAGCTCTAAGAGATATTGGTTTACATAAAACAAAAGATATTCGCAATCATGGTAATTAACATGGAACATTAATTACCGAGTTAAGATTGTCGTGTTGGTTATAGATCATTGTAGCTCTACAAGTGAGTGACAACACGGGTACACAAAAGAGGAAGATATTACTTTTGTACACTGAATAGACCTAATAAGTAAAATATTATAGAAATGTGTTTTTGTGTCATTAATATTTTACTATGTCATTGGTCCTTTGATATGAGACTTATATCTGATCACTTAAGAAATGCTTGATTAGATTAATGTTTTAAGCTATCGATAAGTGTAGTGTAAAGGCATTGATTGGTCAAGTATGACTTTCGTTTGAAAAGATAGTTAGTCAAAAGATTATCATTGCCCCTCTTAATTGAGTGATGATATTAGTGGGCCCCTTGATAAAACAAAGTTATAATGTGCACAATGTGATTTGAGTTAAGTCACATATTTATAACTAGCTTAAAGAGATCAAGAAATGAATACTAATACAAAGATGACACAATACTACTTTGTGTGTATTCTTAATATCATGAGGCAAGGGACGGACACAAGTGGTGCACTCCATCACTAAATGGATCGGGTTTTGATTCAAGTGGAATTAAGACATCTAACTAATTGGGAGCTATAATGTGTAGCTAGATACCGCTTATAGCTTGTGATATTAAGTTCTTAATATCATTGCCAACATAGTTTAGATCCTCCTATAGGTCACACCACAAAACTGGGAAACGAGAAATGGGGATTTTGAGTTCATAAGATGTGTCGGGTTTCATGTAGAAAATATGACACATGGGGTGAACAAGCAAAATCAAGATTATGTTGTGATTAATAACATAATTAGAATCTAAATTAAATTCATATGTGATGTGAATATTATGGGATGTATTGATTAATCATTACATAGGATAATATGTTACATAAGTTGTGAATTTACTACTAGCCCCGAAATGTCAAATTTTGTAGGGGTTAAACCGAAATTTGACAAGTCTGCAGTACAGTGCACAAACGGTCGACCGATTAACCATAAACGGTCGACCGATCGTGCACGGTCGACCGGACACGTCTCGACCGATAATAAGGAATTTTCATCTGTTCGGAACGGTCGACCGAATCTATCGGTCGGTCGACCGAACATTGCGATAAAATAATTTACTGTTGAAGAACGGTCGACCGAATGTTGAACGGTCGACCGAAACTTGGTTCGAGCGGTCGACCGAACCTCCAAACGGTCGACCGGTCCAGACGGTTTTATGCAGAATTAATTTATGAATTAATTAGATCATGCATGGAATTGGTCCATAATTGATTTAATTCGTGGCTAAGATTATTTATTAATAAATAATGGATGGTTAGATGGAAGTTTGCATGAAATCATGGGCAAGAGGTTGCACATGAATAGGTAATTTGGAGAGAACTTATAAATACAAGTTTATCTCATTACCTCATTAATTTAATTCATTGTTTTTCTCGTGCAAAAACTCTCTCCATAATTCTCCACGAAATTTCCTTAATTCTTAAGTTTAGTTTTAGTTTTTAAGAGATCATCTTTTCAAGGGAACTAAAGAGGGGTTAGTAATTAGATTCTAAACCCTATTGGAGATTGAGAGGCTAGCTCTTCTCTCTCCAATCTCGTTTAGAGTTTGGTGAATACTCGGAGGCAATCCACCGGGCGATTCAACCGTCAACGCAACTCCGGATCTTCGAGAGGTTTTAGAGAACCTCTAGGTATGATCCTCTTTACAATTATTTGTTTATTCTAATGCATGTTAAACAATTAGGATAAACAAATACATGTCTATATGAAAATCGAAGAAAATATGAATGTTTCGATCCTATATATTTATAAAATTTCGAAAAATATATACATATAATAGGGCAGGAAATCTAACAATATGTTCCATCGAAGCCATGTGTGAATGAATGAATGAATGTGTATGTTATTATTATTCAATCACAGGGGCTTATGTATGTAAAAGCCAAATTTTATTTCTATGTATATGCATGCATATGAGAGGATTTTTACATAGGACTTGCACTAGACATTTTTTCAAAATTGAGAGATGCATGTTTATATTTTTGCAATATCAACATCCATGGTGCAAGAGGAAGACGCTGAAGAAGCGCAAGGATCAAGGATCAAGGACGCGGGAACATATAAACTCACACGATGTTTGTGTGAATGGATTTATTTATGTTTGTGTGCTTGATATATATGTGATTGTATGGATGAATGTTAGGATGTGTATAGATGATAAATATGCATGATCACCTAAATTCTAAAATCACATATAAATGTTAAAAAATGTCCAACCAAAAATTAAGAGTATCTTTCTTTCTTATTTCATCCACTAGCAGTCATCGATCGAGGGATTCTGCTAGCCCTTAGCGGGAGATAGCTTCCTCCATCTTTGGGAATAGTGGGAGATATAAGGTTGTCTATTGTTGTGCCACGAATAGATGTACGAGGTGCGATTCACCCTTAGTGGACACCGAGTATATTTGTTTATGAACACAATGGATAAACGTATCTCGTATCAAATGAAATAAGTTTTCTTAACAAGACCCGGAGCCCTAGCTCGGTTTTGGGAAAGAGAGTTTTTCTTACGAGGATTGGTCATATTCCCTCCTAATTAAAACGACAAGAGTCATAAGAGTTTGAAAATGCAAATGCTGCAATATTTTCGAAATGGTTATGATTAGAAAATGTTTTCTTACCTTGATTTTATAATATATCTGATAGCCCTTAGCTAGTTTATATTATAATTGATAGGATCTTGGATTGCTGCATTTATGGACAATTTTTTATATTTGCGGTATTGTTTTTTAAAAACATAAAATTGACATTAAATCCCATATAATTTATTTTGTAGAAATATCGAATATTCAACCTATTGTGCGATCTATGATTGAAAAATATCATTTGGCAAATGATGGCTCAAATTTCATAAGCTGGCAACTCAAGCTCAATATCGTGTTAAAGTTTGAGAAACTGTCTCATATTTTGGATGGTGAAATCCCTTAAATGAGAGGGCAACGGATAGCGAGAGAGAGGCAAAAGCCAAGTGGGAAGACCAAGAGAACCAGGTTCACGGTCTAATGTTTGCCTCCATGGGTGACTCGCTTCAAGCGAAATACTTAGATTCAAAACCCAAGAAGACCATGGAAGCTTTAACAAAGATGTTCATGGATAGTGCAAGAAAAGAGCGTTATAAGACCTCCATCGCACTCACAAGGTGCCACATGGCGGAGGGAACATCGGTATCCATGCATTTTCTCACGATGCAAGGATACCTTGAGAAGTTGTCGAAGCTCTCTTCCCCGATGCTCGATGACATTGGGGAAGATTTGATTCTTGGCTCTCTAGCCCCGTCCTACAAGGACTTCATTATGCATTATCATGTGCATGACAAAGGGGTGAGTCTTGAGGAACTTCACAACGCTCCCAAAACGGCTGAAGTTGACATAGGCAAGGGTCGGGACAAGCACGTCCTAGCCGTCCATGGAGGGAGCCAGAAGATCACCAAAGGTAAAGGCAAATTCACCAAAAATACGTCAATCAAGAGCAAGGGAGTAGGAGGTGCTCATGGGAGTGCCTCAAGGGGAAAATCTTTGAAATCTCCGACTCCCAACACGGAGTGCTTTCACTGCGGTGAAAAAGGACACATCCGGCCAAATTTCCCTAAGTACAAGGAAGACCTTGACAATGAAGTGATTGAACATAAGCGCCCCAAAAAGGCCAAAGGTATATTTGTTATTGAGATAAATTTAGCGACCTCTGTCCATGATTGGGTAATTGATACCGGATCTTATGCTCACATAATTTCTAATGTGCAGCTACTAAAGGATAGGAAGGAACTCGTAAAGAACGAGATGATTTTGAAGGTTGGAAATGGTGCGAGCGTTGCAGCGATTGCACAAGGTATCGTGGAGCTTCAATTATCTAGTGGTTTAAATTTATGTTTAAAGAATGTTTATTATGTGCCTTCGATTAGCAAGAACATTATTTCTGTATCATGTTTGGATATGGATGATTTTAATATAAATATTTCAAATTCTTGCTTGTCTATATCGAAGAATGAGATTTTCTATGCAAATGCATTCGTAAGGAATGGTCTCTATTTTCTTGAATTGAATAATAAATAAATCTTAAACATCAATAACAAAAGGCTTAAAACTACTCACGTGAATGATACACTCTTGTGGCACTATCGTCTTGGTCACATAAATGAAAAACGCATCAAGAAATTGCAAGAAGGTAACCTTCTTGGTCAACTTGATTTTAAATCATTGGAAACGTGCGAACCTTGCCTAATGGGCAAAATGACCAAGAGGCCTTTCAAAAGGAAAGGACCGAGAGCGAATGACTTGTTGGATTTGATACATTCCGATGTATGTGGTCCGATGAGTACTAGTGCAAGAGATGGTTTCAGGTACTTCATTACGTTCACGGATGACTATAGTCGTTATGGCTATATTTATCTAATGAGAAACAAAAGTGAATCCTTTGACAAGTTCAAGGAATTCAAGAATGAAGTAGAGAACCAACTCAACAAGAAAATCAAGTCTCTACGAACGGATCGTGGAGGTGAGTACTTAAGTACCGAATTTGACTCATTCCTAAAGGAGTGTGGTATTGTACCATAGCTCACCCCTCCCGGTACACCTCAATGGAATGGGGTATCCGAAATGAGGAATAGGACATTACTCGACATGGTTCGATCAATGACGAGTCAAGCTGAATTGTCGCTTTACTTTTGGAGTTATGCACTAGAAGTTGCGGCTTACACACTAAATAATGTTCCATCCAAATCCGTAGAGAAAACGCCTTATGAGCTATGGAGTGGTAAAACACCTAAGCTCAATTTTCTCAAGATTTGGGGTTGTGAGGCTTACGTCAAGAGATTGATGTCGACCAAACTTCAACCAAAAGCGAATAAGTGATTCTTTATAGGTTATCCTCGTGAGACAAGAGGATACTACTTTTGGCATATAACCTCCAATCGAGTGATTGTAGAGAGGGATGCCGTATTTCTAGAAAATGAATTTCTGGAAAGAATAAAAAGTAGTGGGAGTAGAGTTGTGCTTGAGGAGACTCAAGATATTCTACAAGATCATGATATGAATGGTGACATTCAAGATCATGAAGGCCCAACCGAGGTTCCTTTGGTTAGTGGGAGCGTGAGTGAGAGACCCTCGCAAGAAATTGTGAGAGAAACTCAATCTTCCCCACCACGTGTACGTTCGAGAATCGAACACCAACCAATTCCGCAAGAAATTGTGGAAGAAGTTCGAGAAGTACACGTAGAACCAAAAGAACTTAGAAGGTCAACGAGGGAAAGGAAGAAACCCGATATGTATTTGGGACTTCATGAGATCATGGTACTAGATACCGATGATCCCTCGACCTTTCAAGAAGCAATGGAAAGAAAGGACTCCAAACTTTGGTTTAAGGCCATGAAATCTGAAATAGAATCCATGTATGATAATCAAGTGTGGAACTTGGTTGACCTTCCTCAAGGGAAAAATGTCATTCAAAATAAATGGGTTTTCAAGAGGAAGATGGACATGGATGGGAACTTTACAACCTACAAAGCGAGGCTTGTAGCAAAAGGTTTCACTCAAGTTCAAGGAATTGACTATGATGAAACTTTTTCACCGGTTGCTATGTTCAAGTCTATTCAGATTATGCTCGCTATTGCCGCATTTCATGATTATGAGATATGACAAATGGATGTCAAAATGGTGTTCCTTAATGGGAACTTGGAGGTGGATGGGTACATGGTACAACCTCAAGGTTTTGAAGATCCAAAGAATAGCGAGAAAGTATGCAAGCTTCAAAGATCTATTTATGGATTGAAGCAAGCATCAAAGAGTTCGAACAAGCGTTTTGACGAAGAAGTCAAAAAGATTCACTTCATCCAAAGTAAGGAAGAACCTTGTATATACAAGAAGGTTAGTGGGAGCCACATAGTGTTCTTGATCTTATATGTTGATGACATACTCCTCATGGGAAATCATATACCTTTGCTTGAGCAAACGAGAAGTTCATTGAAATCTCCATTTTCGATGAAAGATATGGGTGAGGCTCAATACATCTTGGGAATCAAGATATATAGAGATAGATCCCGTAGACTCATTGGCCTAAGTCAACGTACATACATTGACAAGGTCTTGGAAAAGTTCTGCATGAACAACTCCAAAAGGGGCAATGCGCCAATTAGTATGGGTGTGCAACTCAAGAAGTCTCAACGTGCTGAATCACGTAAAGACTTGGAGTACATGAAAGATATCCCTTATGCTTCGGCAATAGGATTGATCATGTACGCGATGACTTGCATGAGACCCGATATCTCGTATGCTCTAAGTGTGACAAGTCGTCACCAATCCAACGCAGGTCCTGAGCATTGGATTGCGGTCAAGAATATTCTGAGGTACCTTAACCGGACCAAAGATAAGTTTCTTGTTTATGGAGGACAAAGGGAGTTAATAGCCGAGGGCTATTAGGATGCGAGTTTCATGAGTGATCCCGATGATAGAAGGTCGCAATCAGGATACGTCTTCCTTCTGAATGGTGGAGCTGTGAGTTGGCGTAGTTGGAAGCAAAGCACTACGGCCGACTCAACCACTGCTTCCGAAGTAATGGTTGTCGCTGAAGCGAGCAAGGAAGGAGTGTGGATTAAGAAGTTCCTTGAAGAGCTTGGAGTAGTTCCCTCGTGCGAGGGACCCATATAGCTATTTTGCGATAATAGTGCATCTATCTCACAAATCAAGGATCCCAAATCACACCACAAAGTGAAGTACATGGATCCTAAGTACTTTGTCACATGTGAGTTCATCGACGAGGGCAAGATAAATATGTTATGGGTGGACACAAACAACAACACAGCTGATCCCTTCACCAAACCATTATCCCAAGCCAAGGGCGAATTACATTTCGAGTCCATGGGTTTGAGGAAGCATGTGGATTGGCTTGATGAGTGATTAGAGAGGGTTACCCTAGTTATTATTGTTTTATACATTGAGAATGTATGTGAGAGAAAACTTTGATAACAAGTGGGAGATTGAAAGGAATGTGTTCTAAAAGTTTTACTTTTATATGTTAATTATTATGAATTGAATGTGCAAACATTTTGTTCCTTGATTATTGTATTCGTCATTTGGAAGTGTTAAGGAAGAGGCGTTTGGTCCTTAACCGTAGAGCTCTAAAAGATAATGGTTTACATAAATCAAAAGTTATTCACAATCATGGTAGTTAACATGGAACATTAATTACCGAGATAAGATTGTCGTGTTAGTCATCGATTGTTGTAGCTCTACAAATAATTGACGACACGAGTATATAAAAGAGGAAAATATTACTTTTATATATTGAATAGACCTAACTAGTAAAACATTATGGAATTGTGTTTCGTGTCATTAATGTTTTTACTGTGTCTTGGATCCTAAGATATGAGACTTATATCTTTTCACTCAAGAAGTGTTTAATTTGATTATTGTCAAAAGCTACCAATGAGTGTAGTGATAACGGCAATAGTTGGTTAAACATGACTTGTGCTGGAAAAGATAGCTAGTCAAACGATTATCATTGCTCCTCTTAATTGAGTGATGATATTAGTGCGCCCCTTGATAAAGCAAAATTATAATGTGCACAATGTGACTTGAGTTAAGTCACATAGTTATAATTAGCTTAAAGAGATCAAGAAATGAATATAATACAAAGATGACACATTTCTACTTTGTATATATTCTTAATATCATAAGGCAATGGACGGACACAAGTGGTGCACTTACATCACTAAATGGATCGTGTTTTAGTTCGGGTGGAACAAAGACATCTATGCTAATTGGGTGACTATAATGTGTAGCTAGATACCGCTTATAGTCTGAGATATTAAGTGTTTAATATCACTGCCAATTAGGCTTAGATCCTCCAATAGGTCACACCACAAAACTGGGAAACAAGAGGTTGATTTTAAGTTCATATGATGTGTCGGGTTTCTTATGAAAATGAGACACATGTGGTGAATGAATAAAATCAATATGTCATGAGAATTGACATAATTGGAATCATAATAAATTCATATGAGATGTATATATTATGGGGTGTAATAATTTAATATTACATAGGATAATATTTCATAAGATGTGAATTTGCTAAAAACCCCAAAAGATCAAATTTTGTTGGAAATAAATCCAAAATTTGACAAAGGCGAAATCGGGGTCAAACACGGTGAACCGTTCAGGGTTCGGTCGACCGAGGGATCTTCGGATCGGTTAACCGAATAGGGAACGAGTAAGCGCAATCGATTAACCGAGATTGTCTAGAGTGCCTGGACAATCGGGTTCGGTTAACCGATTGGAAACGGTCAACCGAGAATTAGTATTCTCGGTAGACCGAAGGTGACCCGGTCATCCGATGACTATGTCCCAGGAGCGATTCTGGTGCGTCAACGGTAGACCGATTGAAAGACGTGGTTCGTCCGAATTCTTCCAGGGAATTATTCTCATAAGGATTCGGTCGACCGTCTAGGTCACGGTGCACCGAACACGTGTTATAACCGAATGGTTCGGTTGACCGAATAATACTCGGTCTACCGAACAAGAACGATTCTGCCAGAATTATTAAGAGATTAATTAAATCATGGGTAGAATAATTCCAGATTTAATTAAAACGTTTTTTGTGGGTGATTAAGTGGAATTTAGAGATTAATTTTAGGAGAGAAAAACAAAGGATCATGGCTAAATAATAGTTCTTGATAAGGATGTTTTGAGAGCCTATAAAAGGGCACATATTCCATCTTAGGCTCGTTCCTTTTGCACTAAAGGATGACGCCAAGAAGTGGTTGTACAACAACCAGGCGAATTCCTTTAGGACTTGGGATGAGTTTCAATCTGCATTCCTCAAGAAGTACTTTCCTAATCATCGGACTCAAAAATTGAGGAACGAAATCAATTCGTTCTATCAACATGAGACCGAACCATTTCATGCATATCTTGAGAGGTTCAAAGAGCTACTATCCTCGTGCCCTCACCATGGCATTGAGTTGTGGCGTCTTTGTCAGATTGTGTATGAGGGTCTTCACATCCCGTCAAGAACGCTCCTTGAGTCCATGTGTCAAGGAGAGTTCTTGGGAAAGGATGAAAGGGAGGCATGGGCCTTCCTAGAAGACCTCGCTGAGAAAACCATGCAATGGGAGAGTGTGAGGGAACCACCTGCATCATCTAGTATAGGAGCGAGGATCGCGAATGCAAACTCGAATAGATCGGGTACCGCATTTGCTATCGATACCACTACGGCCACCGAGGCACGCATGGCGGCCTTAATGCGCCGTATGGATTCGATTGAGCTCCAAAACCAACAAAGTGCACCTCACATGTCCACATCTGGTCCAGTTCCCTGTCATTCATGTGGTAGGATAGGTCATGTAGAAAGCGAGTGTGAGTCCATTCCTCCTGAGATGGAGCGTGTCAACCCCGTCTATGATAGAGCCAGGAATGACCCATACTCATCATCTTATAATCCTGGATGGAGGAACCACCCCAATTTTTCATGGAACCAAACTAATGCCCCGAGTGGTCCTTCCAACTCCTCTAGACCACATTACCAATCACACCAACCTCCCATGCATGCGCATTCCTATCAGCCACCCCAAGCGCAAACCACCAATCAATCGGGTTTCCCGAATTCCAATAATATGGAAACCCGATTCAATTCGCTTGAGACCTTGACTCGTGGACTTGAAAACTCAATGAAATTTTTTATGTCAACCACGAGTCAAGTTCTCACTTCAAATCAGCAGACCATCAAATCTCTAGAGCTTCAGATGGGCCAATTGGCTCCGTCTGTACATGAAAGAGAGAGAGGGTCTTTTCCTAGTCAGCCTGAGGCTAACCCCCGCATGTACCAACAACAACAAATGCAAAATGAGAATGTGGTACCTCGGGGGAGGCAAGTGAACCATGTGGAGGAACCTGTTCACCATGTCAATTCCATTGTGACCTTAAGGAATGGAAAACAGGTTGACAATCACATTTCCTTGCCACACCCACCACCATCTATGCAGCCCCTCAGTGGGAATGGTGGTGAAGAAGAAGCTGAGGGTGAGGGTAATACACCAAAGCTTTCTTCTCAGGCACAGCAGAAAACCTACCTGCCAAAAGCTCCTTATCCAAGTAGGTTAAACAAAAAGCAGAGTGACAACATGGACAAGATATTAGAGGTATTTAAGCAAGTGAAGGTTAACATCCCCTTGTTGGATGTCATCCAACAAATACCTCAATATGCCAAAGTGTTGAGGGATCTCTGCACAACCAAGAGGAAGACCAATGTTCCTAAGAAAGCATTCTTGGCTGCAAATATCAGCTCACTTTTGTCCAATCCTACCTACACAAAATACAAGGACCCGGGGTGTCCTACTATTCAGTGTATGATAGGGGACACTAGATTGAGCAATGTTTTGCTTGATTTAGGATCAGCGGTCAACCTCCTCCCATTCTCTGTTTATCAACAGTTGAACTTGGGAGAATTGAAACAAACTAAGATCACCCTCCAACTGGCGGATAGATCCATTCGTATTCCCATGGGGATTATCGAGGACGTGCTTATCAAAGTTGGAGATTTTATATTTCCAGTCGATTTTGTTGTCCTCGATACCAATCCTGTTGCGAACACCCACTCTCAAATACCTTTGATTTTGGGTAGACCATTTCTGGCAACCTCCAATGCCTTGATTAATTGTAGAAATGGTCTCATGAAGCTCTCATTCGGTAACATGAGTGCCGAGTTTCATGTGTTCAACTCTGGTAGGCAACAGGAACCCATGGATGAACCTTTAAATCTCAATCTCATCCGCCAATTGGAGAAAGCACCACAAAATCAACGAACACCTCTAACACCAATGCAACCCGTTGAGAATGTTTGTAGGCTCAGCGAAGACTCATTGCCTGTCTTTGCAATGCAACAGAGTGAGCTGGCCTCAAACATGAATGTCCAAAGGGAGTGTTCGTTGCATGATTCAGTTGAGAGTACTAGTGAGAGTGAGACACCTCACCATATGCCTATACCAGAAGGTGTCTCTACCTCATGTCCCATGGCCATTGAGCCATTGGAGCTTCATATTGACTCCAACAAGGACCCACCTATGACCGAGCTTATGCTTGATGATCTAAATGATGGTGGGAGGTCCTTGTTGGATGACTTCGGGAGACGCCCCATTCTTAGTGATGCAAGTCTGTTGCATCCATCGAATGAGCCTGAGGAACTCATTCTGATGCACCCGCCTATTGGTTGGAGGGTTTTCTTCGATGAGCAATTAAACCCTAGTGAGGCAACACAACTTCATTCTTTGTTGCCCACACCCAACCAATATCATGAGGGGTTCGAGCCTTTCAGCTTTGACCTTTCACCCCTCATGACACCTCAGAGTACCGGTGGAGTTTGCCCATCTCGGCAAGTCTCTGGTCCTCCTGACTTGATGTTCTCATTTGATGTTCCTTGACCAAATGATTATGAGAATATCTTGGTTGATGTATATATCTTTAAAAAAAAACAAAAAAAAAAACAACAAAAAAAAACAACAAAAAGAAGAAGAAGAAGTGTGTAATAAAAGACTCCTTCAGTGAGCATCGATTGTTGTGGGCCCCAACCCTTGTGTACTTGGGTCCAATCTCTTCACGTATTTATCTCCCTTCTTCAGCTTCTCACAGGTTTTGAGGGAATTTGGGTTTGTGTCCATCAACATGACCCTGAACGTCCCTTTGTACTTCATGTTGGTGAGATATTTCCTTTTTCATGCATGTATCCATGTAGTATCTTGTTCACATTCATTGAGGACAATGCATGAAGTAGGTGTGGGGGGGTGTTTTACGTGTGTACATAGTCGAGTCTTTTTCCTTTGGTTTTATTTTCGTTTGTTTGTACTGCTAGGGTCATGTTAGTGTGCCGCATTTAACATTGATATATCTGCTTGCCATGATCCTTGGGTGACTTGTCTCCTTTTGCTTGCCGAGTGCTTTAAAATTTTCACATTTCTTTCAAAATCTTCATGTGTTTGCGAAAGAAAATGTTTTTGTGGGTTTTGCGTGTGTTTAGCATGTGCAAAACCGTTGAGAGGCAAAGTAAAAAGAAAGCTCCCAAAATTGTCTTGAACTTGATGCATTAGGATTTCTAGTTTACTGGCTTTAGGTCTTATCGAGTCGTTAGGATGCACCCCGGTTTTCCCTCGGGGGGCGTGTAATCATAGGGTTTCAGTACTCAAACATTTAAAGAAGTTCACCCTGAACCTAGTGAGTCAAATAATCCGTGTCTGTTAGTATAAGGAAGTTTGTCGTAGGCAAGAGCCCTTAATCTCTTTTTGTGAAACTTAAGTGTAGGGGTTTTGGTTCCCATATAGATAAATAAGTGGTGTTCTCTGTTCTCGCACGGATCCTATCACTCGGGAAAGTAGGTCTGAGGGGACTTTGTGCCTGGTGCTTTCGAGTCATCTGACTTGGGATGCGCCGACCGAACTCCCGTTACACGGGTGGTGGGGTCGCCCTATGTGGAGATTTGGGGGAAGGTGTACGTGATAGTGTAAGTCCTCATAGGCAATGATGCACGAAACCTGACCCTGGGGAGAATCAAACACCAACCAATAAAATGCTCCAAAGAAAAAAAAAGAAAAAAAGAAAAAAAAGAGTCAAATAAGAACCAAAATAGACTTTACACGTTGTATCACATTCAGAAGTTAAGGTTGCCTATGTCTTTCACTTAATTCCTTAGTTAACTCTCAAGAATAACTCATTAGGCTAGGTGTGTGGACCGATTACATATATAGAGTCGACCCGTAGTATTACCGCGTCCCATGATCGACAAAATAAGTCCAACGAGTCGTGTAGCTAGATTGATTAATGCATCTTGTTCGGATTTTGTGGGTATATCCGCTGAAAACCCTCAGGAGACAACACTCCTCCTCCTTGGCGACAAGGAGGTTTAACGGCTTGTTGCACGTGCTAAGTGCAACCGTGATTCCTACGAAAGTGAGTTAGGATTTCTTGTTTTTCGTATGCTTTTCTCTTTCTTTGTTTTGCTCGGGACTAGCAAAAGTTAGGTGTGGGGGTATTTGATTGACATCATTTCATGCTCATATTTGTATCTTATATCCATTATCTTTCACCTAAACAATGCTATGTCACGAGTTTTATGTTTAGTTTTCAGGAATAAATAGGTTTGAAGAGATGAAGCATAAAAGGACCCAAAAGCTGGGAAAAAGGACTGAATTGTGAGATCTAGGGACCAAGATGCAAGGGAGAAGGACCTGAATGTAAGACAGAAGGACCTAAGAGCAAAGCAGAATACTCCACACCATCATGGGGAGTATTTTACCAATTCTATTCGGGTCGGAGCTCCAACAAGTCGAGTAACCGCATCAAAGACCAATAATACCAGAAAGCAAAGCCCACAACAAATTCCAACACGATCCGACAATTTTGGACCGCTAATTGGCGGTCCATATTGCTCAGGATCCGTCGAAATTTCTCCTGGACTTGTATTAATGTTCGTTTAGGCTATTTTTGGTATTGGTTTAGTCCCACATCGGGGGATTGTCCCCGATTAGCTTTTTCCATGCTTATAAATAGAACTCTTCACCTCCTATTGTAATGACTCTATATTTTAAGTGGCTATTCTTCCTACTAGAAGTGAGGCCTTGAAGCACACACTAAAGTAGGAGGATGCTACTTTTAATGTGAGTCATTTTATCAATAAAGTTTTATGTTTCTTTCATTGTTTGTTTTATGCTTCTTTTATTGTTGTGCATGTTTTAGTTTAATCATCTTTTAATTCTAGCTTAGTTTTAATATGCTTTCTTTCCATAGTTTAATAATTAGTGTAATGTTTAGTGAGTAGTTCCATCCCCTTTGGGGGGTGGAGTAGATGTACATACATGCATTAGAGAATGGGATGAATGCTTTAATTTCAATGTGTTGATTAAACATGAATGTATGCTTGCTTGTTTAGGATAGAATTTACAACTTGATGAGTTTTGCCAAAATGATTAGACACCTCTCATGCTTGTTTAGGTTCTGAAATAAACACCTTGCATATGTAAATGTTAATCAACTAAGTTGGTGAATAGATTGATAGGTTTTGCCATAACATTTAGACACTTCCTATGCTTGATAAACACCACATTCATGTGCTTAAAGAATGTATTCTACACCCACCTCTTTGCTTGTGTGCACTCACTCCACCCCTTAGGGGTTTTCCATTCCTGAAATTCCAGCATTCTTGTTTTGTTCATAGCTTAGTTCTTATTTCATCGTTTGTTTGCTTCTTTCACATTTCATACTTCTTAGAGTAGTTTAGTGTAGAGTAGCGTAAACAACTTTCTCCCCCTATTTTTTGCCACTTGATTTCGTGCAAACAAGAGGTTGCTCACCTCCCTGAGGACGACCCGTACTTGCCACCGCTTCATCGCGGCCGTGCACTTGCGGTTTTAATTAAAACGTTCAACAAGTTTTTGGCGCCGTTGCCGGGGAGGTGCCAGTCCAGACTCTTGTTTGGACGATTCGAGTGGATTTAATTTGTGTGTTGTAGTTTTTCTTTGTTTCAGGAGACTGGGAATAGCAAGTGGAGGCTACTGGAGAAATTTCCAGACGACCTGAGCACTTCAGACCGCCCATCAGCGGTCTGAGACCGCTAATCAGCGGTCTGGTGAGCTCTGTTCATCTTTTAATTTCTTGCTGTTGTTGCTCTAAATGATCTAGTTATCTGGGACTCAATTTGGCATGTTTTGACTTATAGTTCGTTCCCAGATCAATAATCAAACCTCCTTTAAGCAACTTGGACCCTAAAACTCAAAGCAAAAGATTAGGCATTCATTCTTGTTTAGGTCATGCATCATGTATGTGACTTAGGCATTTAGATTGTCTTTTATCTTAGCTTTATTTTCTGTTGCTGAGAGCTGGCGTGAGGTACGCACCTTCTACTCTCATTCATGCATTTCGTATGAACATGCATTAGTTAGTAGGAAGTGCATTGCAACAAGTGTGAGTTGAGCGTTGTTTGGAGAGTTGATTGCTAGATTTAGGACTCCAAAATGCTACTAAGGAGGGGCTGTCCCGTAAAAGATAAGGTGGGGGATTTCATCACCCTTTCCTTCGCCCCACAAACCACACTAATAAAGAGCCTAATTTTTAAAATCAAGTAGACATTGGCCTTAAGGATTTCGGGCGCATTAGGAGAGTGATCCGGTCCCGACCGTCATGACCTGATCGGCGTTGCCCACTTTGTCGATAGTAGGAGAGACGAGATCCCCGGATCTTGGCTCACTTGCTGGGCTTTGTGGTCCTCGTTGTAGGGAGGTGAGGCGTGTTGAGGCTGTGTGAGCTCGCAGTTAGGCGTCGTCTAGCTGTAAGGACCTATAGCGACCTTAGGATTGCTTGAGCCTTGTTTGCTTGTGTGCTTCTACCTGTACCCATCCGCCGTAGCTTAAGGACTTCTTCCCTTCTCTCCTGAGTCATTCTTTCTCTCCTGTGTTCCCTCGTCTTCTCTTCTACGTACATTCTTTGTTTTTCAAAAAAAAAGAAAAGAAAAAGAAAAAAAAGAGTTGTGGTTGTGTGTGTGCACCGTTGTGCATGCTTTCGTGGACACGACACGAGAGTGGTCGTTTGACGAGGAGCGTTGTCAATCCGGCTTCGGTCATCGATTTCTCGACACCTTCCTCCTCTCGTGTCGCACGTAGTTCGGGTCCAATGGCTGCTAATTTCCTTGAGGAGGAGCAGTTGCTGGACCCGCCTGTTCCACCTGTGCTTCCAGTTGTCGTTCCCATACCTCTTCGTGATCGATGCTACCCGAGCCGTACAGCTCTACCCTCATGCATCGTATTACCAGAGGCTAATGGGAACCATTTTGAGGTTAAACCTCAATTCATTTCCATGCTCCCTCATTTCACTGGGAAAGGTGACCCCTATATCTTTCTCAGGGAATTTGAGGAGGTCTGTGCTATGTTCAAGCTGCAACAACTTAGCACAGACTCCATCCATCTTAGGCTCGTTCCTTTTGCACTAAAGGATGACGCCAAGAAGTGGTTGTACAACAACCAGGCGAATTCCTTTAGGACTTGGGATGAGTTTCAATCTGCATTCCTCAAGAAGTACTTTCCTAATCATCGGACTCAAAAATTGAGGAACGAAATCAATTCGTTCTATCAACATGAGACCGAACCATTTCATGCATATCTTGAGAGGTTCAAAGAGCTACTATCCTCGTGCCCTCACCATGGCATTGAGTTGTGGCGTCTTTGTCAGATTGTGTATGAGGGTCTTCACATCCCGTCAAGAACGCTCCTTGAGTCCATGTGTCAAGGAGAGTTCTTGGGAAAGGATGAAAGGGAGGCATGGGCCTTCCTAGAAGACCTCGCTGAGAAAACCATGCAATGGGAGAGTGTGAGGGAACCACCTGCATCATCTAGTATAGGAGCGAGGATCGCGAATGCAAACTCGAATAGATCGGGTACCGCATTTGCTATCGATACCACTACGGCCACCGAGGCACGCATGGCGGCCTTAATGCGCCGTATGGATTCGATTGAGCTCCAAAACCAACAAAGTGCACCTCACATGTCCACATCTGGTCCAGTTCCCTGTCATTCATGTGGTAGGATAGGTCATGTAGAAAGCGAGTGTGAGTCCATTCCTCCTGAGATGGAGCGTGTCAACCCCGTCTATGATAGAGCCAGGAATGACCCATACTCATCATCTTATAATCCTGGATGGAGGAACCACCCCAATTTTTCATGGAACCAAACTAATGCCCCGAGTGGTCCTTCCAACTCCTCTAGACCACATTACCAATCACACCAACCTCCCATGCATGCGCATTCCTATCAGCCACCCCAAGCGCAAACCACCAATCAATCGGGTTTCCCGAATTCCAATAATATGGAAACCCGATTCAATTCGCTTGAGACCTTGACTCGTGGACTTGAAAACTCAATGAAATTTTTTATGTCAACCACGAGTCAAGTTCTCACTTCAAATCAGCAGACCATCAAATCTCTAGAGCTTCAGATGGGCCAATTGGCTCCGTCTGTACATGAAAGAGAGAGAGGGTCTTTTCCTAGTCAGCCTGAGGCTAACCCCCGCATGTACCAACAACAACAAATGCAAAATGAGAATGTGGTACCTCGGGGGAGGCAAGTGAACCATGTGGAGGAACCTGTTCACCATGTCAATTCCATTGTGACCTTAAGGAATGGAAAACAGGTTGACAATCACATTTCCTTGCCACACCCACCACCATCTATGCAGCCCCTCAGTGGGAATGGTGGTGAAGAAGAAGCTGAGGGTGAGGGTAATACACCAAAGCTTTCTTCTCAGGCACAGCAGAAAACCTACCTGCCAAAAGCTCCTTATCCAAGTAGGTTAAACAAAAAGCAGAGTGACAACATGGACAAGATATTAGAGGTATTTAAGCAAGTGAAGGTTAACATCCCCTTGTTGGATGTCATCCAACAAATACCTCAATATGCCAAAGTGTTGAGGGATCTCTGCACAACCAAGAGGAAGACCAATGTTCCTAAGAAAGCATTCTTGGCTGCAAATATCAGCTCACTTTTGTCCAATCCTACCTACACAAAATACAAGGACCCGGGGTGTCCTACTATTCAGTGTATGATAGGGGACACTAGATTGAGCAATGTTTTGCTTGATTTAGGATCAGCGGTCAACCTCCTCCCATTCTCTGTTTATCAACAGTTGAACTTGGGAGAATTGAAACAAACTAAGATCACCCTCCAACTGGCGGATAGATCCATTCGTATTCCCATGGGGATTATCGAGGACGTGCTTATCAAAGTTGGAGATTTTATATTTCCAGTCGATTTTGTTGTCCTCGATACCAATCCTGTTGCGAACACCCACTCTCAAATACCTTTGATTTTGGGTAGACCATTTCTGGCAACCTCCAATGCCTTGATTAATTGTAGAAATGGTCTCATGAAGCTCTCATTCGGTAACATGAGTGCCGAGTTTCATGTGTTCAACTCTGGTAGGCAACAGGAACCCATGGATGAACCTTTAAATCTCAATCTCATCCGCCAATTGGAGAAAGCACCACAAAATCAACGAACACCTCTAACACCAATGCAACCCGTTGAGAATGTTTGTAGGCTCAGCGAAGACTCATTGCCTGTCTTTGCAATGCAACAGAGTGAGCTGGCCTCAAACATGAATGTCCAAAGGGAGTGTTCGTTGCATGATTCAGTTGAGAGTACTAGTGAGAGTGAGACACCTCACCATATGCCTATACCAGAAGGTGTCTCTACCTCATGTCCCATGGCCATTGAGCCATTGGAGCTTCATATTGACTCCAACAAGGACCCACCTATGACCGAGCTTATGCTTGATGATCTAAATGATGGTGGGAGGTCCTTGTTGGATGACTTCGGGAGACGCCCCATTCTTAGTGATGCAAGTCTGTTGCATCCATCGAATGAGCCTGAGGAACTCATTCTGATGCACCCGCCTATTGGTTGGAGGGTTTTCTTCGATGAGCAATTAAACCCTAGTGAGGCAACACAACTTCATTCTTTGTTGCCCACACCCAACCAATATCATGAGGGGTTCGAGCCTTTCAGCTTTGACCTTTCACCCCTCATGACACCTCAGAGTACCGGTGGAGTTTGCCCATCTCGGCAAGTCTCTGGTCCTCCTGACTTGATGTTCTCATTTGATGTTCCTTGACCAAATGATTATGAGAATATCTTGGTTGATGTATATATCTTTAAAAAAAACAAAAAAAAAACAACAAAAAAAAACAACAAAAAGAAGAAGAAGAAGTGTGTAATAAAAGACTCCTTCAGTGAGCATCGATTGTTGTGGGCCCCAACCCTTGTGTACTTGGGTCCAATCTCTTCACGTATTTATCTCCCTTCTTCAGCTTCTCACAGGTTTTGAGGGAATTTGGGTTTGTGTCCATCAACATGACCCTGAACGTCCCTTTGTACTTCATGTTGGTGAGATATTTCCTTTTTCATGCATGTATCCATGTAGTATCTTGTTCACATTCATTGAGGACAATGCATGAAGTAGGTGTGGGGGGGTGTTTTACGTGTGTACATAGTCGAGTCTTTTTCCTTTGGTTTTATTTTCGTTTGTTTGTACTGCTAGGGTCATGTTAGTGTGCCGCATTTAACATTGATATATCTGCTTGCCATGATCCTTGGGTGACTTGTCTCCTTTTGCTTGCCGAGTGCTTTAAAATTTTCACATTTCTTTCAAAATCTTCATGTGTTTGCGAAAGAAAATGTTTTTGTGGGTTTTGCGTGTGTTTAGCATGTGCAAAACCGTTGAGAGGCAAAGTAAAAAGAAAGCTCCCAAAATTGTCTTGAACTTGATGCATTAGGATTTCTAGTTTACTGGCTTTAGGTCTTATCGAGTCGTTAGGATGCACCCCGGTTTTCCCTCGGGGGGCGTGTAATCATAGGGTTTCAGTACTCAAACATTTAAAGAAGTTCACCCTGAACCTAGTGAGTCAAATAATCCGTGTCTGTTAGTATAAGGAAGTTTGTCGTAGGCAAGAGCCCTTAATCTCTTTTTGTGAAACTTAAGTGTAGGGGTTTTGGTTCCCATATAGATAAATAAGTGGTGTTCTCTGTTCTCGCACGGATCCTATCACTCGGGAAAGTAGGTCTGAGGGGACTTTGTGCCTGGTGCTTTCGAGTCATCTGACTTGGGATGCGCCGACCGAACTCCCGTTACACGGGTGGTGGGGTCGCCCTATGTGGAGATTTGGGGGAAGGTGTACGTGATAGTGTAAGTCCTCATAGGCAATGATGCACGAAACCTGACCCTGGGGAGAATCAAACACCAACCAATAAAATGCTCCAAAGAAAAAAAAAGAAAAAAAGAAAAAAAAGAGTCAAATAAGAACCAAAATGGACTTTACACGTTGTATCACATTCAGAAGTTAAGGTTGCCTATGTCTTTCACTTAATTCCTTAGTTAACTCTCAAGAATAACTCATTAGGCTAGGTGTGTGGACCGATTACATATATAGAGTCGACCCGTAGTATTACCGCGTCCCATGATCGACAAAATAAGTCCAACGAGTCGTGTAGCTAGATTGATTAATGCATCTTGTTCGGATTTTGTGGGTATATCCGCTGAAAACCCTCAGGAGACAACACTCCTCCTCCTTGGCGACAAGGAGGTTTAACGGCTTGTTGCACGTGCTAAGTGCAACCGTGATTCCTACGAAAGTGAGTTAGGATTTCTTGTTTTTCGTATGCTTTTCTCTTTCTTTGTTTTGCTCGGGACTAGCAAAAGTTAGGTGTGGGGGTATTTGATTGACATCATTTCATGCTCATATTTGTATCTTATATCCATTATCTTTCACCTAAACAATGCTATGTCACGAGTTTTATGTTTAGTTTTCAGGAATAAATAGGTTTGAAGAGATGAAGCATAAAAGGACCCAAAAGCTGGGAAAAAGGACTGAATTGTGAGATCTAGGGACCAAGATGCAAGGGAGAAGGACCTGAATGTAAGACAGAAGGACCTAAGAGCAAAGCAGAATACTCCACACCATCATGGGGAGTATTTTACCAATTCTATTCGGGTCGGAGCTCCAACAAGTCGAGTAACCGCATCAAAGACCAATAATACCAGAAAGCAAAGCCCACAACAAATTCCAACACGATCCGACAATTTTGGACCGCTAATTGGCGGTCCATATTGCTCAGGATCCGTCGAAATTTCTCCTGGACTTGTATTAATGTTCGTTTAGGCTATTTTTGGTATTGGTTTAGTCCCACATCGGGGGATTGTCCCCGATTAGCTTTTTCCATGCTTATAAATAGAACTCTTCACCTCCTATTGTAATGACTCTATATTTTAAGTGGCTATTCTTCCTACTAGAAGTGAGGCCTTGAAGCACACACTAAAGTAGGAGGATGCTACTTTTAATGTGAGTCATTTTATCAATAAAGTTTTATGTTTCTTTCATTGTTTGTTTTATGCTTCTTTTATTGTTGTGCATGTTTTAGTTTAATCATCTTTTAATTCTAGCTTAGTTTTAATATGCTTTCTTTCCATAGTTTAATAATTAGTGTAATGTTTAGTGAGTAGTTCCATCCCCTTTGGGGGGTGGAGTAGATGTACATACATGCATTAGAGAATGGGATGAATGCTTTAATTTCAATGTGTTGATTAAACATGAATGTATGCTTGCTTGTTTAGGATAGAATT
The DNA here is from genome assembly GCA_963682175.1 of Triglochin maritima. NCBI lineage: Eukaryota > Viridiplantae > Streptophyta > Magnoliopsida > Alismatales > Juncaginaceae > Triglochin > Triglochin maritima. The sequence goes on along the minus strand of OY821780.1, from coordinate 12,040,193 downwards.
TACAACTTGATGAGTTTTGCCAAAATGATTAGACACCTCTCATGCTTGTTTAGGTTCTGAAATAAACACCTTGCATATGTAAATGTTAATCAACTAAGTTGGTGAATAGATTGATAGGTTTTGCCATAACATTTAGACACTTCCTATGCTTGATAAACAACACATTCATGTGCTTAAAGAATGTATTCTACACCCACCTCTTTGCTTGTGTGCACTCACTCCACCCCTTAGGGGTTTTCCATTCCTGAAATTCCAGCATTCTTGTTTTGTTCATAGCTTAGTTCTTATTTCATCGTTTGTTTGCTTCTTTCACATTTCATACTTCTTAGAGTAGTTTAGTGTAGAGTAGCGTAAACAACTTTCTCCCCCTATTTTTCGCCACTTGATTTCGGACAAACAAGAGGCTGCTCACCTCCCTGAGGACGACCCGTACTTGCCACCGCTTCATCGCGGCCGTGCACTTGCGGTTTCATAAAATCCTAAAAATCCAAACATGCAAATAATACAACTGCGAATTGATTCCTGGTTTTGACTGACTAAGTTAGTCCCAAAATCCTAGCTCGTCGGTAGTATGATTTTCGTTCCCTGCTACAAGCTATAATGACTCTTGAAAAGTGTTGTCAAAGACTTACAATGTCACTAAGGGCATCCCTTAACCGGGAGAATTCAGGGTCGTGAACCGGTCAGGTCAAAGATGACCGGGTCATCTCTCCCTTAACGGGGGAGATGACCTGGTCATCTTCGACCAGGTCAGTAACCCGGGCGTTGAAACGCCCGGGTCGACGACCCCGAATTCCGGGTCGTCGAATAAAAAAATAATAAATTTTGTTTTTTAATTTTTTTTGTTTTGATTTTTAGAATTTTTTTTAGTTTTTTAAGTTTTTTTTTGAAAATACGTTTTATAATTGTTTAGATTTTTTAGAAATTTTTTTAATTTTTTTTAAATTTTACCAAGATAGACCCCGAAATGATGTGGATGAGAGAGATAAGTTGTTGTGGGTTGTGTTGGGTTGTGGTTAAGAGGTGAATAGTGTAGGAAAGAGAAGAATGTGGGTTGAGGAAAGAGAAAGCTGATGTGGAAGAGACAGAAAGTTGATTTTGAAGAGAGAGAGTGCTGATGACCGGGTCGTCCAGGTCATGGTTAGTGATGGTCTAAAAAAACTTCTATGTTCGTGTCATTAAAAAAGCACACCTAAGATGCCACTTGATTAAAAGTGATGTGAAATCATACCAAGTCACTTCTTCAAAAGTGGCCGTGAAACATTTTGAGTCACTTTGAGCATCGTTAACGGTTATTGTACGCCTGTGCGGTACTGTTTACTGTCCGGCCACGTACGCAGAAACCACAAATTTGCTTACCGAAATGACGTGTTAGGGAGAGAATGTAGGGCGCTTGAGTTGTTTCTGGGTGTGGTTAAGAAAACTTTAGGGGGTTGGTTTGAACTGATGTGGCGGAGAGAAAAGCTGACGTGACTGAGAGAGAAAATCGAGCACCCGAGTACTGCCCGGGAGCCGTTAATGGTGCTCTTATAATCTTTTGAAAATGAATGTAAAGACATAGGTGTGGGAATATTTATACAGAGTTAATAAAATATAAAATTCATAAGTTGAGTTTATGTACGTTCGGCTTTTATTTCTTTTTATTTATGAAATATCTATTTATTTTGTACCAATTGTCCAAATCGGTAGGAATATAAATATATCATAAAGTCAATTTTGAGGTGAGGTCAATAGAGGTTAAATAAGGTTGTTTAATATGAAGTTTTAGATTTTAATCCAATTAATATCATGATAGGAACAAATTTAGAAGTTCGTTAATATATAGACCCCACTAATGCTCTAGCAAAACCTTAGAATTATTAACTTTAATTTGCAATTTACACTAGTGTAGAAAAGGTAACTACCACAACCAACAAAAATAGAAATTTCAATTACTAAATTGAAGTCATTTTTATATTGTTTGTTCCCCATTAGTATATATTACACTAATGTTGTTTAATTTTTAGTAAAAAAACAATTTTTATTGTTCTAGAATACATAGAAAAGAAGTCTAACAATTGCAAAAGACTTTCAATCTAATTCCAAAAGATACATTGAAAAACTCAAACTTTATCCTCTAAATATTCATATAATTTTTCTAGTATTCATCCAATATCATTTTCCAATAACAACATTTCTAATGACAATGTCAATGCAATTAATTTGACGAAATGCATCATTTTCTTTAAAATATGATTTATTTTGAATTAAAGATGCGTCACACATCTTATAAGAAAGATGTATTTTTTATAATACAATTATGATGTTATCTTCGAAAAAATGCACAAAAATTGTACGTATTTGATAAAAATGTAATATTCAAATATATAAATGTGATTTTCACAAGATGAAAATTACATTTTTCTAACTATCATACACAAATTTAAAATGCTTTTTTAATTATGAAATTGTGTCTTCTATTAAAATAAATCATCAATAAAATAAAAATAAAAATTACAATAACATTACCTTTATCAATAGAAAATAAAATAACAATGTACGTGAAAAAATAGAAAATAACATCTATTAATCTGAAACATTAACAAGTAACAACGGACACTTTCCTTTTATGATTGTATTAAATTGCAAATTAAGTCCTATATTTTAATATTTTATGTTTTATAATTGAGTTTATACAATTAAGATATTCCTAATTTAACTTTAGAAATCTAGACCATTAGATTGAAATTCAACGCATCTTATCAAACAACCTCATAATGTCTCAGATGAGGTTGACATCTTCTAAAAATCCCTCTATATCTAAATTCAATATTAAAGTACTCAGAACCAAATTTAGCAACTAAAATTTGAAATCTCTAATAGATTTAACCACATTCCTTATATTCCATTTGCAATTTATGTATATTCGACTTTGATGCATATCTACTATTAAATATCTGTTTATTCTCATAAAAATATAGAATATACTCATATAGATATGCTGAAAATAAATCTATCAACAGTATACAAGCAAAGCCATATTTAGAAATTAAATTTTGAAATCTTGTACAGTTACAATTACAACTTTCTACCTTCTTTCTTCGTCTGCATTTATGTATATCCAACTGATACTTATATTTATTTATGAAATATCTATTATTCGCTTATATTCCTTAAAATATAGATATCCACCTATCGTCTTCATATCTGCACCATATCGTGACCATATTCTACATTTCAAATGTTGATGCAAATATACAAATATTTCTCCAAAGTTGTTAGAAAAACAAAAAAATAGTGAAATGCAAGTTGCAACAACACAAATTCACAAGACATCTCCTCTACTTAAAGTAACTTCCGAATCTTATCCCAAGTCCTCGTTGGAATTCCAGATGGACCCAGCAGGAAATCTAATTCCCAAGTAAACATCTCAAAAGAAAACATAAACCAAACCCGAAACAAATCCAACATGTAACACCCCCTTTCCCTTTACCAAACCTAAGAATAAGAACAAGATTACCTCCACTTCTGCTTCCCATCCCATCACCCCAACATTAAATTACAAGTACCATTACCATTACTACTATTATTAATGTTATGTTATTAGAGTTATTGGATGGATACATACATGATCTAATAAGTTGGTGATCAACTCCTGGTTTAGGTGTTTACCCTCTTTGGCTTTGTGTTTGGGAAGAATGGTCAATGTCACTGGAGCCCCAACACCAACCTCTACTACTGCAGTAAGACACCACCATGTCTCCTCCACTCCTCTGGCCACGTACGAGCAGGTGGTCTCTGATGGGGCTCTCTTCATGGACACGCTTGGGAAGCTGCATAGGATGATGGGCACTAAGTTTTTGTAAGTGGGGTTCTTTTTTTTTGTGGGTTTTTGATGGAGGGCTTTTGGTTGGAGAAAGATTTGATCTTTTCGATTCTTTTGTTTTGGGGTGTTTGGGCTTGTTTGGTTGGGTGGGAATAGGCGGATGGAGATTTTGGGCTTGTTCGGTTGTTTCATTTTGTGTTTTTTTTTGGGTTAAGGGTTTGTGGAGGTGTTGGTATAAGTGGAAAAGATTTGATCTTTTTCTTTCAGGGTGAGTTGTAGGAGCAGTTAATTAGTGGATGGAGATTGCATGCTTGTTGGGTTGTTTGATTTTGTGGATTTTGATGCAGGGTTTGTGGAATCTTGGTTTTGTTGGTATATTAGTTGAAAAGATTTGATTTTCCCTCCGTTTCAGATTGATTTGTAAGAGCAGTTTTGTTGGATAGAAACAAATGGATGAAAATTGTATGCTTGTTTGGTTGTTTTGCTTTGTATGTTTTTGATGCAGGGTTTGCCCAGTCTTAGCTTTTCTGTAATAGAAAAAAGAATTGATTTTTCTTTTTCTGTGTGAGATGACAGATAGTGGACTTGTATGCTTGTTGGTTGGTTTGTTTTTTATGAGAGTATTTGTGGTTTTAGTTGTGGTTGTATTAGTGGAATACATTTCCGCTGTTTTGCTTCAATGTGGGATGCAGGAGCAGCTTTGTTGATTGGAGCAGTTGGATTTAAAATGTTATGCCTTTTATTGTGTGTTTCTGGTCTGAGATGTAATGGGCCTTTTTGAGTTTGAATTAATGAAAAATAATTGATCTTATTCTGTCAGTGTGTGATGCACTAGAGTAGCTTTGCTGGATGGTAGCATGTGCTTGTGGAAACAATTTGGTCGAGTTAATCTGTGATATTTGGAGCTTCTATCTTTCTGATTTTTTATTATTTGCATAGTATCGTGCACTTGTTTTTTGAATTTTTTGTGTTATGAGTTGCGTAGTTAGACATGTAGCCTCAAGCTTTTGTTTTCATTTGGTTAGAAGGAAATGGTTAAAAGATTGTTGGATTGAGTTCTATTGTTGTTTTGGTGTTCTCTAAAACTGTGTGTTTTTGCTTACTTTTTATTTCTATAGTGGGGTTATAGGTTATGGATGGTGGCAAGGTCTGTTGAAATGAAATAGAAAAGATTTGATGCTTCTGATTTCTCCAGTTAAGAAGTAAGAAATAAGGACTCCCAATGTTCAGTAGGAAAAATGGAATCTACAAGGGAAAGTACTGGTTCTGGATCAGTGTGGGAGGTGGTGCTTTTATCTGTGTTTCTGGATTTCTCATATTATTACTTTGAAATAGCTAAAGTCAATTATATCTTCCCCCTTTTGTGTTTACTTGTGGAAAGTTGGCATATTGGGGTTTGATGGAAGATGTTACCGAGCTTTATTTTTTTCTATTTCTTTTCCTCTGAAAATTGTTTAAATTTGTTTTTTGATTATTGGACCTAGAAGTAGTAGAAGTATGTTACCTTCTATTGTTTTGGCACGAAAAAGAAAGGCTTCCTACGAGCCTCCAATGTATTACCAATAACGTCTGTTTCATTCTTTTATTTCTTGATTTATATGATTTTACACCTTAGTTATGCCATACCTCAAAGGAAATTGCTTTATATTCCTCATAATGGAAGTATAAAGAATCTATCATGAGTTCATGACTATTGTGAAGTGAGCTATGAACTTGACCTGGAAGTTGTTAGTTCATAAACAAAATGGTGGTAATGGTTAGGGAAATCATTTTTCATTCTCGTTTTAAGTTTCATGTAGGAACATTGGTTTCAAGTTAATGTCATGGTTTCGTTAAGTATAACGGGCTACAAGCCTACAATTGAATCTGACAACTAATCAATCATTAACTATGATTTTTTTTTGATGACTTGTATGTCTGGTCATCCTTTGCTTCTAAGCATCCTTTTCTCATACTTTTTTCAAGAAAATTGTAGATGCTCAAGTAGGTGTAATGTGTAAAAAGGTACTTTATTTAGCTTAGGACATAATTTTGACAGATTACAGAACTTAGTCTTGGAATTTTTTTATCTGTTTATGTTGACTTGTTTGCAGTACTTCTGGCACCTCTTCCCATGTCCTTCCAATAGTATTGCTTAGTATTGAAAGACACCACTAGGACCCCTTTGTACAATTACTTTTTCCAAAAGTGTTTTAAGAATTATTTTCAAGTTACAAAAATCGAGTCCCTGAATTTCCAAACCATTATTTTCTCCTTAACCTTTATCCAATTGACATTTGGTATTTGCCTTTCATTAGTGGACCATTCATCATAGATTCATAAAGCATGTAAACTGTCAAGTTAAAGACTGTACTGGCTTTCTTTTATACTAGATTACTCAAGGTATGAGCCTGATAAGGCTGCCTTTTCCGAAGGTCTCTTGGTGACAACAAATGTGTTTTCTATTATATTTTTCTGCTGAAAATTTGACTTTTTTGTCAGTTCTGCTTTCATTTTGGCTATGCACTTGATATGGACAAATACAAAATTAATGTGACTAGTAGGGGTGAAAACGGAGCGGATACGAAGCGAATGTGTCTGTATCTGAATTCAAATTTGTTTTTTTTACTTATATTCGAATCCGAATTCGTATCCGTCGGATTCGGATCCGAATTCGAATAAATTCATATCCGAACAAAGTTCAAAATCCATTCTGAATTAGGATATCCGAATTCGTTAAAAAATCCGAATAGACTTGAAAATATTTTTTGATTGAATCTCGTTTTCAGGTAATACTACTAAACAAGAATAAATCTCAGTCCTTTATTTTTCTCCTACATGAAAAACTATTAAACATAATATAAATAAGATAATTTAATTCATATATGCTTTATATATTATTATTTTTATTTATACATGCATATAAAATACGAAGCGGATTTTATTCGAATCGGATGTACTAATATCCATATTCACTTCGTTTTTTTGCCGGATGTTTATATCCGAATACAAATTCGGTTGCGATTTTTTTTCTCGGATAAATCTTTTGATTTCGAATACGGAGTCGGTTGGATTGATGAATTTCGGACACAAAGTTTCACCCCTATTGACTACGTGGACCAGTGGCATCTACCACTTTGTTTTGATGTTTTTTTGGAAAGAAGAGTATAAAAGGCATGAGTTGAGAAGATTGTTAGCCTACGTGTTTTAGATATGAAATCTAACCGACTGTTATAGGATCATATGGTTCTTGTATCGTTATTTTTCTATTTGATGTTATTATGTATTCAGAGTTCCTACCATTGGAGGGCGGGCTTTGGATCTGCATCGCCTATTTGTGGAGGTTACTTCTCGTGGTGGTCTTGAAAAGGTAAGACTTTTTGTTGTAATGGCATTCCTTAGAATCGGTTCTTGATTATGGTCTATTTCAATGGGCTTAGAGATTCCTAACATATCCAATATTGTTTTTCTTTCTTGTAAGAACAGGTCATAAGCGACAGAAAATGGAGGGACATAATCGCTGCCTTCAATTTTCCATCAACCATTACAAGTGCTTCCTTTGTATTACGGAAATACTATCTTTCTTTGCTGCATCAATATGAGCAAATTTACTTTTTTCGAAACAAAGAGGCGAGCATGCCCATGTCTGGTAAGTTTCTATTCCTAGGATACTACTATTTTCCAAATACACTGACACTCTTCTATTTTATTTATATACATGAAACTATTCTTTCTGCAGATTCTTCAATTACAGAAGCACAGCCTGCGCAACATGCCCAATCTCATCACATGACGGCCTCCCATGTGCAAAATGATTTTGAATCAGTACCAAGTGAGATTTCTCCATCTTTTCCGTATAAATTTCAGATTTAGATTAAACTAGTCAATTACACATGCTTTTGTTCTGCAACTTCAACTTGCATGTTTTCAAATTTCACAGGCGTTAGTTTGTTATCAACTTATCATGTGTTTGGTATACATTATTATATTTTATCGTTTTTTATTGTATTTGGATACTACGTTAACATAATAATATAATATGACAGCGAATTTTGAAGGTTATTAGTTAATAATATTAATTTTACTTATTACATAAACTAATGGATAAACAAATTATGGAATTTATAATAAAACGTAAATATTTGTATCTGTAGCATTTGTGTTTGCTGTAGTGATACCTGATTTCCTAAATATAGTAATATAATCAGTTATTAAATTATTTAGTCTTAACATTCTGTCTAAAATGATATGTTTTAGAGTCAACAGCAAAGGTGTAATTGACTGGACAAGAAAAAGGCTGCAATAGGTAATTGAAACTGTAGATATAGAAAGAGTATGAGACCATGGCGTAATTGTATGTAATGAAACAATAGGGAGGTATGAAATGCAAATGTACAGAACTCTTCCGTTCATTTTTAATGAAATATGTGCTCTTCAATTACGACTGATTACATCTGAGATTAGGGGTGTTTCTGTCGTTTTGGTCAACCATTTCTCTTTTGGAATAGCTCCCAGTATGATGTAAGAATTGTTTCAAGTGAAGTGATTATCAGTAATTTTGTTGTTTCCTTGACGTGTAAAAAAATCTCATTTTTATACTTAGTTACTCATTTTGGTACTGCAGTGCACTTTTCAGACATATATATCTAGAAATGTAGCTTTTAAGCTAGGACAGTTGTAGGAGGCTATCTAAATTTCCTAAGCTTTTTCTACTTGTTCATGGTTGGTTCATCCCCTGAACATGATGTAGATGGAATAATATTCTAATTATACATACGGTCGTTGGTATGGTTATTAATGAAACAAATCTGTAGCCAAAACACAACTTCCATCATTTTTATTTCCAGTAAAAGTTGCCTTCTGGTTACAGAATGTTCCGATCCAGGATCCGGCTGCTCAGTGAGTGGGAAAATCAAGGGGAAGTTCGAAAATGGATATATAATCACTGCAAATTTTGGCTCTGAGACATTGAGGGGTGTTCTGTATCATGTCCCGCACCAGTCGCATGAAAACTCACTATCCCCGTTTACTATTCAAAGTCACAACCGGAAAAGATCCAGAAAGGCCATGAAGGATCCCTCGCGTCCCAAATCACACAGGAGTGGCTATAACTTCTTTTTTGCTGAGCAGTGTGCGAAGCTGAAGCCTCTGTATGCTCGAGAGGAAAGGGCAATAAAAATTGCTGATCTGTGGAACAATCTTGATGCAGCTGAAAAAGAGGTAACACCAGGTTATATATATATATATATATTATCATAGCTAAAGTCGATACCATGCGGTATAGAACAAGTAAAAGGAAAATAAGAAACAAGAAGAATGGAACTGAAATGATTGTGGTGTGCTACACCTGTCCATGCTTACACATGTAACACATGACATGAATCGCCTAAAAGTTAAGTCATGTCATGTGGTTTGTATGTAAAAGTGCTGTCATCACATTTTCTCATTTCTGCGATAATCTGAGTTGATTTTGGTATATTTACATCTTGCCCTAGTCATAAGCATTTATCTCCTAAGGACCATTTTGTTTGGTAGGCTAATAATGCTTGCATTTATGATATTCACACTTTCTTTCAAGAAAATGCAATTTTAAAGAGAGGTCATGGGCAAACTAATGAACAACATTTTCCAGAGTTACCCTTTAATGGGGCAAGGAGATATCCGTACCCGTTTCCATTTTCATAATATACGGTTCGGAAACAATTTGAAAGTGTTTGTTGCAAACAGGGTTATAGTTCATGTGCAACATGTGACCTCCTTACTTTTTCCCTTTAAATTTAGTAGAACATGACATCTAAGAACACGAAAATATTTATTAAGATTATCGAAAATGGTCCTTATACACGGACGCGGGCGTCACGGACGCGGCCTACGTGGCTTCAAAAAGTGGATGAGTCAGCGTCTACTCGGATTGCCATGTCACGCTTTCCTTCCGAACGCGCCTCAAATTGTTTTAAATTTTTTTTGACGGTTTTCGTAGAAGGACGGTTCGTTTCCAGATTAGACAGCGGCAGACACCCTACGAACGACGGTTCGGATACCGAGGAAGATAACATATCCAGAACAAAAGGGAGACTCTCGCTTTCTTTCTTTCTTACCTGTGAACGTAGGAAGCGCACCTGTGAAGCATTCCCGACTTTCTTTCCCTGTGAAGCGCACCTTGTAAACGATAATGGAATCTTCAACTCCGGCCGTCGATATCGAACACGTCCCAGAATCGGTGGGTCTCTAATTTTTTCTTTCCGTGGGTCGTTATTTTTTTTGATGAACTTCCGTTTATTAAATTATTGGTTTTAGGGAACCACGTACTACTTCCGGGAATCACGATGCTCCTGGAAGGCCATCCGAAAGCAGTTTGACCGGATGAATAATGTGGAGAAGGAGGCTTTCCGTAGCACCCCATTCGGTCACTTCCTAAACCTTCCTAACATTACGACGGACAACGAAATAGTCGGTTGGTTCGTCGAGCACTACGATACGGAGGAGATGGGGCTGAGAATAGGATCAGGGGTAGTTCCCCTTACACCGGAAGACATCGCCCTAATTTTGGGGTTACGTACGCATGGGAAGGCCGTGGTGATGGAACCATTGCACGTCCAGAAGCGAGACGGGGTGAACCTTGACAACACCCAACTTTTAGTTCATCTCATGGCAAACAGTACCATGGGCGAGACGGAGGAGTACGTTCGTCTCCTGATTTCTTTCATCTTCAACAATTTTTTGTTCTATGATGGAACGCTGCGACCGAAGGAATGGTTCATGCACCCTCTGAGGAACATCAAACGCCTAAGCAGCTACGCATGGGCAAGTGCAGTTCACAAAACCCTGGTTGGAGGCCTCGAGAAAGCAAGTTTAGAACTGCAGGAGAGGAAAAAGGCAGGGAATTTCATAATGCGGCAGGGGAACGTCGAAGGTTGTGTTGCCATACTACACGTAAGTTTTTGTTCCTGCTTCACACTTCCTCTCTTCCTCTTTTTTTGTTTTTGTTCTTTTCGGAAGACGATGTGTGTCTGTTCGGAATACGTTGTGAGTCTGTTCGGATTAAGTGGTGGGTCTGTTCGGATTAAGTGGTGGGTCTGTTCGGATTAAGTGGTGGGTCCGTTCGGATTAAATGGTGGGTCTGTTCGGGTTAAGTGGTGGGTCTGTCGGGGTTAAGTGGTGGGTCTGTTCGGATTAAGTGGTGAGTCTGTTCGGAATAAGTGGTGCGTCTGTTCGGATTAAGTTGGGTGTCTGTTCGGATTAAGTGGTGCGTTTGTTCGGATTAAGTGGTGAGTTTGTTCGGATTAAGTGGTGTGTCTGTTCGGATTAAGTGGTGCGTCTGTTCGGATTAAGTGGTCCGTCTGTTCGGATTAAGTGGTGCGTCTGTTCGGGTGAGGTGGTGCGTCTGTTCGGGTGAGGTGGTGCGTCTGTTCGGGTGAGGTGGTGCGTCTGTTCGGATTAAGTGGTGGGTCTGTTCGGAATACGTTGTGAGTCTGTTCGGAATATGTTGTGAGTCTGTTCGGATTAAGTGGTGGGGCTGTTCGGAATATGTGGTGGGGTTGTTCGGATTAAGTGTTGGGTCTGTTCGGAATACATTGTGAGTCAGTTCGGAATACATTGTGAGTCTGTTCGAAATACATGGTGAGTCTGTTCGCATTAAGGGGTGGGTCTGTTCGGATTAAGTGGTGGGTCTGTTCGGAATAAGACGTGTGTCTGTTCGGAATAAGAAGTCCGTCTGTTCGGATTAAGTTGGGTGTCTGTTCGGTTTACGTTTAATGTATGTTCGGATTCAGTTGTCTTTCGAATATGAAGGTATGTTGGTATAGTAGTTCTCATTTTTTTCCTTTCCATTTGAAGGTGTGGCTTTGTGAGAAATTTAAATTGGGGGAGCCAGAACTGGAGTTTTCCCACGGATGAAAAGATGGACGGAGATGTTTGGGAAACGATTAACCCTGAGGAAATGGGAGGAACGTGGAATTACCTTACATCGAATTTACGACGGCACGTTCGACCTGATGGGGGCTCCATCAATGAGTGAAAGGGAGCTGCAACTTATTGGTCCTGTTCGAAAGAGCTCAACTTCAACCGTCAGTTTGCCAAGGCTCCAACTGGCAGACTGCAGCATTCCATGCGACCCGCTGCTCCAAGAATTGGAGCTGAGTGAGGTGAAGACAAAATGACTGAGGGCCGAAGCTGCCCTTAAGAAGGCCACAGAACAGGTACACGACCTCAGGGAAGAACTGAGGATTTCCCAGGAAGAGTGTGGGAGGCTCAGGAAAGATATTATATATCTTCGAGGGACAGGGACAACTGGAGTCCCTGGTGGGGAGAACGAGCGAGAGCAAGAGGAGGAGAATAGGAAGAAGAGGGAGGCGGAGGAAGAAGAGAATAGGAAGAGGAAGGAGGATGAAGAAGAAGAAGAAAAAAAGAGGAAGGAGGAGGAAGAAGAAAAGAGGAGGGAGGAGGACGAAGAAAAGAGGAGGGAGGAGGAGGAAGAAGAGGAGAAGAGGAGGGAGGAGGAGGAAGAAGAAAAGAGGAGGGAGGAGGAAGAAGAAGAGAAGAAGAGGAAGGAGGAGGAGGAACGAGAAAAGAAGAAGAGGAAGGAGGAGGAGGAACGAGAAAAGAGGAAGAGGGAGGAGGAGGAATGTGAGAGAAAAAGGGAGGAGGAAAGGAAGAAGGAAGAAGAGGAGAAGAGGGAGGAGGAGAGGAAGATGGGAGAAAAGAGGAAAATGCTGGAGAAGGAGGAAGAGAAGAAGAAGAAGGAGAAGGAAGAAGAAAGAAAGGCCCAGATAGCAAACTGGGTCGCGAAAAGAAAACGCTCGACGGCCACCGTTGAGCAGCAGCTGAAGGAAGGCGAACATCTGGCCAAGAAGAATAAGAAGGAAGAAGAGCAAAAATGAAAAGATAGAGCGGCTCAAAGGAGCCTGAAGAAAAAAAGGCCGGATGTTGACATGCATGCATTGGGCACGTTGTCATTTGATGAGGTCAAAATGCTACTGAACCTGACCGAACCCAACAAGGACAATAGGGAGGTCATCTGGAGAGGCGATATGTGCAGTTTAAAACGCTCCGACCTGAAGGAGCTTATAACGCCTAGGATGGATATTAGCGATGAAACTATCGACGCTATGCTATCGGTGCTCGAAGAAAGACGCCACCCAGAAAAAGTTATATGCATATCCACATTCGAGTCGGGGCGAATTCTTGCAGGGCAAGGCAGAGAAGTTGATGATTTTATCCTCCCTAAAATCGTAGGTGCGTCTCCAACACAGACCGTGATCGCACAACCATGCTGGTCTTCAGGTCATTGGACACTGGTGGTTGTCTATGGCCCGTCCAAAGAGATTTTGGCATTCAACAGTCTCTCTAGGGAGCTAGGCGAAGGTGATGATCCGGAGCAGACTGTAGGCCAGCATGAATGTGCAGCAGCGGATGCGGCTGTATACTGGAGGGATCTACTCAAGGTCGACTGGCCCCTGAGAATCCTGAGGAAAGAGAGAGCAACAACAACCACCGGGGAGCAACGATTGCGGCGCCTTCGTTTTATACTGGATAAGGTGCCTAATGTTGAATGTTGACCCTACGAAGGAGAAGGACCCCAATACCATCCACTCTATCAGGGGTGAATTGGCGGTCATGTTACTTAGGGATCGTCGGTCGTGTGTGCAGGTCTTAACAGACAAAGATATTTTTAGTTTTGTTTATTTTTTGGTTTACATGTACAAAATGTTTACATATTCAGTTCACAAACTATTTACATGTAAAAATACAAACATTACCAATGTCATTCTTAAGCTAACTTTATTCCGAACAGACAGTCTTCTTATTCCGAACAGACCCAACACTTAATCCGAACAGACGCAACACTTAATCCGAACAGACGCAACACTTAATCCGAATAGACTCACAACTTATTCCGAACAAACGCAACATTTAATCCGAACAGGCTCACTACTTATTCCGAACACAGTCTTCTTATTCCGAACAGACCCAACACTTAATCCGAACAAACGCAACACTTAATCCGAACAGACGCAACACTTAATCCGAACAGACTCACTACTTATTCCGAACAAACGCAACATTTAATCCGAACAGGCTCACTACTTATTCCGAACACAGTCTTCTTATTCCGAACAGACCCAACACTTAATCCGAACAAACGCAACACTTAATCCGAACAGACGCAACACTTAATCCGAACAACCGCAACATTTAATCCGAACAGGCTCAAAACTTATTCCGAACACAGTCTTCTTATTCCGAACAGACCCACCACTTATTCCGAACAGACCCAACACTTAATCCGAACAGACGCAACACTTAATCCGAACAGACTCACAACTTAATCCGAACAGGCTCACAACTTATTCCGAACACAGTCTTCTTATTCCGAACAGACCCACCACTTATTCCGAACAGACCCAACACTTAATCCGAACAGACGCAACACTTAATCCGAACAGACTCACAACTTAATCCGAACAAACGCAACATTTAATCCGAACAGGCTCACTACTTATTCCGAACACAGTCTTCTTATTCCGAACAGACCCAACACTTAATCCGAACAGACTCACAACTTAATCCGAACAACAGCAACATTTAATCCGAACAGGCTCACAACTTATTCCGAACACAGTCTTCTATTTCCGAACAGACACAAGTAAATCTGAACTGAACTTGTATAACAACCATTTACAGATCACAACGTATCAACAATTACAAGTTTCTTGGTTTTACAAGAACGGGAAAAAACACAAAAATGTAAATTAAGGAGGAAATTCCTCGTAATACAAACTCATGTCCCAATCGGAGAAATCAGGATCCGCGGGTTTTGGTGCTACTTCGTGAAGCGGCGAAGTAACCTTCATCTTCCACTTTCCCTTCTCTTGTTGGGCGTGTTTTTTATGGCTCTTTTTAATTATCTTCTCAGCTAAAGACACTCGACGTCTAGTCGGCGGTCTTCCTATACGTCTGACCTTTTCCGGATTAAGGACCGATGTACCCGAAGACTCAGGTTCATCAGGTCGAACCAAGTTTTGTGTAGTGTGCATACGTGCCTTAAGCATTTCAATACACTGCACGGCCTCAATATACCTTTTGTGGGAGATGAAGGCTTCCTGTGCGATCCAAACGGCACGACCCATGATGTCGTCGTGACGACGTAGCGCATCCTTCGCCATTACACCATCGTCTGGGTACGTCTTATCTCGATAGCTCCTTCGAATATCCTTCCGCCATCGATTAAGGATGTAAGAGTCTGGAAGCAATGCATTAGGATTCAAGCGTGCAAGTACAACAAAAACGTGGCAGCATATAAGCCCAACGTGCTGAAACATTCTGCAATCACATGTAAAATTCATGGATGTGTTTTGTACTAGGAAACGTTTCGACAGTAGCTGCTCACCAGCCAAAACACGTTCAGATACCTTGTACTGGAATGTTTCATTCGTATTGAACTCCTCCGTTATATCGCAGTATATCATCTTCCCAATTTGTAACTGCACTTTTTTGAAGACCCCTACGGTATACAACTCGCTCAACTGACTCTCGAATGGATAAATTGAAACCAACTGGGGTTTTTTATGAAGACACTCAAATTCTGATTGAGCTTTCTTCTCGTACTTGTGGCGGAGCGCAAGTTCGTATTGTTGAACAAACTGCTTAAGGGTGGTCTTCGAAGTAAGATACTTGTCGAAAAAGACGTTCATACTCTCGCTCCTCTGAGTAGATGCCATTCCCGCGAAAAAAAAATCACCAATAAATGCAGGGATCCACGACTCTCGGATTGCATAAATGGATTTGAGCCAGCTGTGGTTCTGCAGGTCAAAATCAAGAAGGAAACCCTGCCAATTACGATCAAATTCTGCTGGGGTTTTGGAATCATATACAATCAATTTCAGATCAAATAATATGTGATCCCGATACTGCGTCGGCAACTTCACGGGAGCTTTGTTCATTATGTGCCATATATAGAATCTGTGTCTTGAATCTGGGAAGACATTCCTTACAGCAGCAGTAATGACACCACATTGATCTGTTATTATAGCTGGGGGGGGTATATCTGCATAAGGGACCCAATTAGAAAGGAGTGAGACATTATTCCGAACAGACAGACTTCTTAATCCAAAACAGACAGTCTTCTTATTCCGAACAGACACAACACTTAATCCGAACAGTCAGGCCACTTATTCCGAACAGACACAACACTTAATCCGAACAGTCAGACTTCTTATTCCGAACAGACAGACTACTTATTCCGAACAGTCAGACTTCTTATTCCGAACAGACACAACAAGTTAATCCGAACAGTCAGACCACTTATTCCGAACAGACACAACACTTAATCCGAACAGTCAGACTTCTTATTCCGAACAGACACAACACTTATTCCGAGCAGACACAACACTTAATCCGAACAGACTCACAACTTATTCCGAACAGACACAACACTTAATCCGAACAGACACAACACTTAATCGGAACAGTCCGACCACTTATTCCGAACAGACACAACACTTAATCCGAACAGTCAAACTTCTTATTCCGAACAGACACAACACTTAATCCGAACAATCCGACTTCTTATTCCGAACAAACGCAACACTTAATCCGAACAGAGAAACTTCTTAATACGAACAGACAGACTTCTTATTCCGAACATACACTCTTCTTATTCCGAACAGACAGACTTTTTATTACGAATAGACAAACAAAAAAGAGGAAGATATGAAGAGGGAAGAAGGAAAAAAACTTACCGTTCATGCACGACAACCAGGTTTGGAACAACCATATGTAATTTTCAGTAGTCTCATAGGACAGCAAAGCGCAACCGAGCAAAACTGATTCGAAATAGTGATTGACTCCTACAAATGGGGCGAATGGCATGTCGTATTTGTTGGTAATGTAGGTTGTGTCGAAACATATTGCGTCTCCAAAGTATGAATATGCAGCTCTAGAACGACTGTCAGCCCAAAAAACGTTGCGTAGTCTTCCTTCGTCATCCATATCTATTACATAAAAAAACATGGAATCAATCTTCTGCATCCTAATGAAATAGTCCTGAAGAGCTTGTGCATCACCAGGTCCCATCTTCAAATTTCTGACTTGGTTTACAACATTCCTGCAAACAGGAACCAGTAAGACCAGGCGCAAAATGTTCAACTTCAATTATGTTAGACGGAAAGAACACAAACCTTAAATCCCTTTCGTTGAAAGTCAATTTGTCATAACCTCCAGCCTCGACCACAAGAGATTGCATGGTCTTAGCAGTCGATATCCCAGCTTCATCATTAACCGATATCCGTGCTACGACGGCCTCAGGGACGGTTCGTTTTTGCCTGAGAAATCGCATTTGCTCCGGGTCAAGCATGGGATGGTTATGGTTAAGATCCACAAAGTTAACGTTGTAACCCCTTGCTGTGTTTCCGGATACCCTTATTCGAGCAGTGCATTGTACTCTGCTGGATAACCTAGGCTTCAATTTTCCTTGCCCTTGGTCCGTTGGTGCGGTGCCCTCCTTGGAGCAAGTCAGCGTGACCCGTATAACAACACCACGATCGTAATGAGATTGTCTTGTCTTAACGCCAAAACCACAATAATCGGCATAGGCCACGTAAAATGCTTTGGCTTCTTCGAAAGAGGGGAAAAACATCCCCTCATGGGGAACGTTTGATGGCTGCTCCACTAGGGAAGGCACGGGAACGATTTCCATTTGAGTACAGAGGAATGACCACAGAAGAGAAGGGAAGGAAAAGGAAGAGGCATCTTGAGATTGATAACAAATCTTCTGTGCCGTGTAGGAGCGCCGAGCGCCAAAATGATGAAGGAAGAGAGTGATTTGAGTCGCATTAATGAGGGATGGAGGGAAGGATGGTGGAAATGATGACGGTACGAAAATAGAGGAATAAAAAAACAAAAAACTTTTCATATCCCATCGCGCCAACTAAGCAGCGTCTGCTGAGTGGACTGGCCACATCAGCGCGCGTCCCGGACGCGCGCGTCCACTAAACATTTTCCTATCGAAAAAGCCAATGTTTGACTGTCATTGTCCTAATCTTAAGATATTCGACTTCAAATCAACCATCAAAAATAATATATATTTTAAAATCTTCAATTTAAATCTATATAATAACGATCTTATAATCAAACTATGACTTAAGTTTTATCCCTAAATACTAGAATATTTTTCATTCATAAAAAAAAGAAGAGTAGAATATAAAGAAGTAAGTGGAAACATTGTAAGTGAGAACGAGAATGACTACAACTGAGTGTTTGTTCTGCATTTCCTTAATTTACATAATTAACTAAGATTATAGAACTTCTTCTAAAGTGAAAAATAATAACCATATGATCGTCATTTTTGTGACTCGAAAACCTAAGTAGCCTATTGCATTACAAATGATGTAAATTCTTCTTTGGATCTCGGTCTTCAACTTATAAGTTTAAGGACAAAGGGAAATTAAATTAAGATTTCAAAGAACTTATATGTTAGTGGTACTTTGTATGGTTCGAAAAGAATATAGCATCTAATTAGTCTGCACTTCTCTTTACATTTCTCAGAAGATGAATTTAGATGTCCAGTCCAAATGAAACTAAAACAAATTAAAAATGTTTTGGCATGTTCTATGATGTTATCAAATGTCCAGTTTTCTTGAATTAAACAAGTAAAAAAAATTCTAATATGTCCTGTGTCATACTGTCATGTGATTATAGAATTATAATGCAATTATAGAATTATAATTAATTTTTGGTTTTAACTTACTGTTGTCAAATTATTTAAAAACAGTATATTTTGAATGATATTTTTACCATTATGACATTTTTTCTTTCCTTTTATGGTCTTGAATTTATCAAATTTCAGAAATATCAGGGGATCCTCAACAAGAGATTTAGAACATTGTGCTGTTGGATTATGAATTTGAAAATGGAATATATCATTTGCTGATGTTGCCTAGAGCTTCACTTTCACAAGAAAATACAACTTCAGCCTTGTTTGGTTGATGTCTTTAGATTTCATGTGGTAGGGTGTGTAATCAAGTATTAATTGTTATCACTCCACCAAAAAAATAACCATGAAGCAACTGGATTTCACGATTTGAAGTTTCGGAGAAAAAACAGAAATAGGATGTTTTCATTTCAATGGTTACAATGGGATGTTAAATTGTTAATGTCTTTATTTTAGGATTGATATCTTGTTATGCACTTCCAAAAGGAAGAAACTTATCTTTTTTTGACAAAGTCTCTATAGACATGCAGATTGATGTGTTGTTTCTTGTTTTCACTCAACCATGCAGATTTATCAGCAGAAGGGAATAAAGGATGTGGAGCGATATAGAGTCGAGATGTCAGAGTACAAGAAATCTTCAGATGTCACAAGGCCATACTAATCCTTTATACCCTCGTGATCTTTCAGGGGAAGCCGCTTCTGAAGGACTTCTCGCTTTAAGCTGTTTAGTCTTTTATGTTACACCGACTGAAACGTCTCGACTGCACTGACATCAATACCGCATAATCTTGTTGTAACTTAGGTAGGATTAGAGTAGATTGGACTGAACTGTTGAGTTGTAAGATAGAGATATGACTGAAAGCATGTGGCTTCCGCAATTGGTTTATCTTTATGGTTGAGTACATGTTCTGAGTTATCTTATTGCTTAACAGAGGTTGTGGAGAATGTCAATGGAACCATCAAGGCCTCGGAAAATTTGTAGTACTTCTTGTGAATCTGAAAGTAGTCTGTCCTCGTGTAATGGAGGTAGGATTTGCTAATATTCAATTAAAAAGTTAACGTGTTATCATGTGTAACAAACAGTTATGCTAAAAAAGGATGGAATTGAAAATATTAGGTGATGCAACTTGCATGTAACATAACATTAGCGAAATGTGGGTTGAAATCACAATATTGGCTCAAGGAGTAGAAGTAAGAAGCTCTTTGCTTGAACGAAAATGGTCGGGGTGCCTCTATTTTGGCGTTTGTAGTGGAGTCCCTTTTTTTTTAAAATATTTTTCTTGAAACTCATTTTACTTCATTGAAGATGGTGATTTATAAGGTCACAAGTCATTCTCTTTTAATTACTATACATCATTTTTCAATGTTTTCTTTCTTGTAACATACTACCATTTAAAGATATTATTTTTTTATTGTTTTATTGTGCATGCTCCATGCAAAAGTGGACATGTCATTTACTCATCTCAAATGAGTGATTTACCTGTTTGTATTTTACCTTCTTAAACTCAGCAACTGTCATGTCAAACTATTCAAGTAACCCAAATTCATGTTCGATTATCAAAAATGTGAGATCACTTTTACGACTAATATTTAGACCGTTTCGATATATTCTGTCATACTTTCCTAATTTACCTCTCTGAAATATCAATTTTATGATAACACCATACTATCGACATTTTGGACCATTTCGATTTAAGTCATGTGCCTTGCTTTCCCGATTTACCCTCTTGAGTAGTAGATCATGTTCGATTTCGAATATCAAAACTATGTTATTATTTGATGATGAAAACGTGCATGATATCCTTTGTATTGTATATATGGAAGTCCATTAGCTGTATAAATCAACATTTCGAGATTTCAATTTTCATAATTGATATTTTTTTCAAACTCGCATGTTTGCTAGGATATTGTTTTCCTCAAATCTCTTTAAAACAATCTTAGCTAAATCTTCGACATAAGATCACGAGTATTAACTTTACATTCAACAACTTTCATAGCTACGTTTCCACTTTTTAATTCTTCGAAATCAAATTTCTGAAATATCAATTTTTAACTGAAAGATTTCCCAATTACACATTATAAAACCATACAATCTTGTTGTTTATTGAACATTTATTTAATCATATGTATGATTAATTGAAATTATGATTTTAATATCCCAATCATTTTTTTCCAATTGCCATATGTCGGTTCTAGTAAGGCTACTTAATGATAAATCACGAATTTGATTTTTCAGCTAGTCAATTTCTGGTGTTAGTTTCTTGATATTTCTTTTTGATACTAAGAGTTTCATTTTCGTGTTGTTGGGATCAATGTCATCTCTAAGTCTAGGTCACCACCCACATTTTAATGTTCCAAGAACCACTCCTGCAAAAATAAAAAATATGACAATTAAGAAAACTGAAAATTATATTTTTATGAACATGAACTCAAAATACACAAGTTGTTAGAACCCAAACCGTGATTAGATGGTTAATCCCGGATTAAGTGGGGTTGATGTGAGAGGGTATGGGAGGTAAGGGAGGTATGGGCTAGGAGTGTAGGGGATGGTGGGGAGTGTTGCCTTGGGTTGGGTTTTGTTTTAAAAGCAAAAACCTTCTCTCCTCCATCCTTCTTCTCCAACTCTTCTTCCTCACTCACCTTGGTTCTCACTCTTCCTCTTTTCGGCTGCACCAGAGGAGGCGACTTCGGCGACGGAGGAAGGTGCTCGTGCGGGAGAGGCGCGGCGCGTGATCGAGGTCTACCGGAGGCGAGGCGTAGGAGCTCCGGCACCGTCGACTTCACGCGGGTGAAAGGTATGCCGTCTCATTAGTGTGGTTTTCTTGCTCCCCAAGCGTGGGGGAGGTGTCGGTCGGTCGGGGAGGGGTCGGAGACCTCTCCGGCGGTGAGTTTCTTCGTAAAACCTCGGCTGACGCGAGGTTGAAGACGACCAACGGTCGACCGGTTCCTTCGGGCGGTCGACCGAATGTAGTGTTTTTGCCCGACTTTAACCTTCACCGGTCGGACGATGCCGTGTGGCGGTCGACCGGTAGTGCGTATTTGCTGGTGAGTTGGGACTGCATGTTGTGTTTCGGTCGACCGGAGTCTTGTGTTCGGTCGACCGGAACTTAAGTGTACTGGATTTTATTGCTTGCTGGTTCGACCGATTGTTGGTTGCGTTCAACCGTTTTATGACGTAGAATGCTAGGTTGACCCTGTAGGATTTCGATCGACCGGGACCCCTGAGTCGGTCGACCGATAGATCCGATTTTGATGTTGACCAGACTCCGGATTTTGACCTCGTTCGGTCGACCGGTTTTAGACCTTTGTTCGACCGTTGGGGGTTCTGTTTTGAGCACAGTGGTAGACCGTTTTAGGAATACGGTCGACCGATTCCTTTCTGGAACCGGTCGACCGAATCACCTCTTCCGGTCGACCGTTTGGGCCCAGGACAGAATTCCTGGTTCCCTTTTTGAACGCCAACTTTGTCCACGGAAACTCGTGTCCTCGCCTTGTGCGTGAGCCGGGAGGTGACGGTGGGTGCGTGATACGTGCCTGCCCAGGGACCGCCGTTGGGAAGAGTGTGGGTGTTCGGGACGCGTCACCTCCGTGTATGGACCGTGACTTGAGATGGATTGATTGGGCACTTTGTAGTATAGCAGGCCTGAGGGATCGCGGATCCCAGTGTTGATGTTTGTGCGGGCACGCAAATGGCGTTGGGTGAGGTGACTACCGGCCCACGGGCTACGGAGGTCGCTGCCCTGCTTTTATAGCGGCACGGTTGGTGTTTGCGGCTCGAGGAGCCTGATGACCTGGCAGACTTCGGTCTGGATACGTCTGATGTTGTGCCGGACGTTTGTGTTGGACCTGTCCGATGCTGTGCCGGACATTGTGATAGACCACCGAGGCTGTGCCGGTGATGCCGCCGAGGTTGTGCCGGCGATGATGATTGTTGGGCCGAGGTTGTTCCGGCTATGTTGTTTTCCTCGGCTGGGCACCTACCGAGATGTTGTTGTTATACCTTCCGGGCGACGGCCCCGTTGGTCCCTGTGGCTCCGACCACTGAGATTTGCAGATCTGTATTCTATCGGCGCGCAGGCGTGACAAAGGCTCCCTGCCGAACCCTTGAGTAGTGTAGCTGCGTGTGGGGGGTGCGATGTCGCGTGCTGTAAGGCTGCATGTGCCTGCAGTAGGTCTCCTCGGGAGACTCGTTGTTGACTGTCGGACTGATGTCCTGTTTTACCCTTCGGGGGAACTGTTTTCCATTTCTGTCGATGCCATGACATGCTACTAGTATGATAGGTTCATTGTGTAATGCATGTATATATAGGTGAGTTGGCATACGGGGTTTCCTTCTGGAAACTCAGGCATTGTTGTTGCATCTTTTTCAGGACCGCAGTAGGTCCAGTGGGGTGGTGATCGGCGGGCGCGCGCATTTGGAGTCGGATCCTCTAGTCGGACCACTGAGGTCAACGTGATTACGTTTATCTTCCTTTGTCGTTTTGTTGTAATCATGTATTCATTTTGGCAAACTCTGATGTATTCTGGTGCACCGCTATTTGTTTATGAGAAGTAACAGTCCCGCCTTTGATTATTGTGCTCTTTGTCTTAATTATGATTTTTTAAATTTTCCGCTGTATCGGGATGTTACAATTTGGTATCAGAGCGGTCGATTCCTATGCGGTTCCCAATGAAATCACCCTTGTAGTAATAGGATTCATGCATTTTATGTTTTAGCATGCATACATGGCTGAAGTTGTGATTGTTTCTTCTGTCAGATGGCACCTAGGCGCGTGAGGAGTTCTCCACGCGATCGTGATCCCAGTGACGACACTTCTGGTGCTCATTGGGACAGGTTGGGTGAGTTTCTGGAGCGTCAGGCAGCTCAGAGCGCCCAGGGCGCGGTGGGAGCTGAGCACGATCGGTTCATGCGTCAGCACCCGCCGACTTTTGATGGCAGGAGGGCCCCAGAGGTTGCGGAGGACTGGATCTTCCGGATGGAGAAGATCTTCCGCGCTATTGGAGTATCACCTGAGAGGATGGTGGAGCTGGCCACCTATGTGTTCGATGGCGAGGCTGCCAACTGGTGGAGGTCCACGTCCACAGTTCTGTTTGATGACCGTGCAGATGTCAGCTGGGAGGAGTTCTTGGAGGTGTTCCACGAGCAGTACTTCCCCCAGCATGTCAGGGATCAGAAGAGGGAGGAGTTCATGTCGCTGGAGCAGAGGGAGATGACTCTGGCGAGCTACATCAGCAGGTTCAACGCCTTGGAGCGTTACTGCCCAGAGATCTGTGTGACCCCAGAGCAGCGGGCGAGGAAGTTCGTGAAGGGACTGAGGCAGCCGCTTCGATCTCGTGTGATCAACAACATGCCGCGGACCCTTGCAGATGCGGTGAAGCATGCTACGATCTTCGAGCAGGACCAGAGGGAGTGTATTCAGGAGGCGCGGAAGGCGCCAGTGAGCACCGGTAGCAGAGTAGCTAGTCGTGGGACAGGAAACCCGGGCAAGAGGCCTAGGTTTGATGGAGGAGGAGCACGTCAGTCTGGAGCGTGCACTTACTGCGGGAGGTTCCATCAAGGACAGGAGTGTCCCCGTCGGACTGGAGCGTGTATGGGTTGCGGTCAGATGGGGCATTTCGTCCGTGATTGTCCTCAGAGGCAGGGAGAGCCGAGCAGGAGGCCAGGACCACCGGCAGTAGGCAGAGGCGGAGGCAGCCGATCAGTTGTTTCACCGGGCCAGGGCAGGAAGACCGGGCGAGTCTTCACTATTCAGGCTGAGGAGGCGAGGGACTCCAACACCGTCGTGGAAGGTACGCTTTCAGTTTCTGGTTCAGTAGCTCGGGTGTTGTTTGATTGTGGCGCCACTCACTCCTTCATTTCGGAGAAGTTTGCTGGCGAGTTGGGTCGGACCCCTGTGCTGCTGACTGATGTTTTGGAGGTCAGCACGCCCATGGGTGAGGTGGGCACTGTGGGGAGCTTTTTCCCCGGCAGCACAGTTGCTTCGGGAGACCACGATTTTTCGGCAGATCTGGTCTTGTTACCGATGGTGGACTTCGACGTCATACTGGGGATGGACTGGCTGTCACAGTACGATGTGCGAGTCTTTTGCCGTGAGAAGAAGATCTTGATTCCGATGGAGGGCTTGCCAGATGTTCTGATCAGAGGTGTGAGGAGCAGAGGGGGTCGTCTGATTGTGTCGGCGGTTAAGGCACAGAGACTGATACAGCAGGGATGCAGAGCGTTTGTGGCCACGCTGGTAGTTCCTGATCCTGAGACGAGGAGGCTGGAGGACATAGAGATTGTGCAGGAGTTTCCGGATGTGTTTCCAGCAGAGATTCCAGCGTTACCGCCACACCGAGAGATCGAGTTCGGCATCGAGTTGGTAGCGGGTACGACACCTCAGTCGAAGGCACCGTATCGTATGGCACCTGCTGAGTTGACCAAGCTGAAGAAGCAGTTGCAGGAGTTGATGGAGTCCGGGTTCATTCGACCGAGTGTTTCTCCATGGGGAGCGCTTGTGCTCTTCGTGAAGAAGAAGGATGGATCGTTGCGGATGTGCATCGACTACAGGATGCTGAATAAGGTTACCGTTCGGAACCGGTACCCTTTGCCCAGGATTGATGATTTGTTCGATCAGTTGCAGACGGCGAGAGTGTTCTCGAAGATCGATCTGCGTTCGGGTTATCACCAGTTGCGGATCAGGGAGGCAGATGTTCAGAAGACAGCCTTCAGGACGCGGTACGGACACTACGAGTTCTTGGTGATGCCATTTGGACTGACGAATGCACCTGCAGCATTCATGGATCTGATGAATAGGACCTTCCAGCCGTACCTCGACAGATTTGTCGTTGTATTCGTAGACGACATCTTGGTATACTCGCCTGACAGGGAGCAGCATCGAGAGCACCTGAGGATTGTGCTTGACATCTTGAGGGATCAGCAGCTTTATGCCAAGTACACGAAGTGTGAGTTTTGGTTGGATCAGGTGGCTTTTCTGGGGCATATTGTGTCAGCAGATGGGATTTCAGTGGATCCGGCGAAGGTCGAGGCAGTGACTCAGTGGAGAGCCCCGACGAGCGTGACGGAGATCAGGAGTTTCGTAGGTCTGGCAGGGTATTACAGGCGGTTCATTCAGGATTTCTCCAGACTTGCGTCACCACTGACAGCGTTGACACAGAAGGGCGTCAAGTTCGTTTGGTCCCAGAAGTGCGAGGACAACTTCCAGGAGCTGAATAGGCGATCGACGACAGCACCGATTCTGACGCTACCGAGTGGCAGTGGAGGCTACGTGATTTACAGCGATGCATCAGGGATAGGCTTGGGTTGTGTTCTGATGCAGCATGGGAAGGTGGTCGCGTACGCTTCGAGGCAGCTGAAGGTGCACGAGAAGAACTACCCTACTCATGATCTGGAGTTGGCGGCGGTAGTTCACGCGTTGAAGACCTGGCGGCATTATCTGTATGGCGAGCAGTTCGAGGTCTTCACCGATCATCAGAGTCTGAAGTACTTGTTCTCGCAGAAGGAGCTGAATATGAGGCAGCGCAGATGGCTCGAGTTCATTAAGGACTACGACTTCACCATTTCCTATCATCCGGGGAAGACGAATTCGGTTGCCGATGCGCTGAGCAGGAAGGTGGAGGTTTCAGTTGCGAGTCTGTGCATCCAGGAGTGGAGGCTACTCGAGGCTTTGTCAGAGTGGAGACCGTTCACAGAGGGTACAGAGGGAGCAGTGATTGCTGGGCTTCGGGTGGAGCCGCAGACTGTCTCTCGGTTGGTTCATGCTCAGCAGGGGGATGATGAGTTAGCCGGTCTGCTACAGTTAGCTTCCAGAGATGGATCAGACTTCAGTGTGGGGGTTGATGGTGGTCTGAGGTTCAGGAGTTGGATCTGGGTGCCGAAGGTTGATGGGCTGAGAGATGACATCATGGAGGAGGCACACAAAGCTAGATACACCATTCATCCGGGGAGCACGAAGATGTATAAGGACCTGCAGCGGAACTTCTGGTGGAAGGGCATGAAGAGGGACATTGCAGAGTTTGTGGAGCGATGCTTGGTCTGCCAGCAGGTGAAGATTGAGCATCAGAGGCCAGCAGGACCAATGCAGTGCATTGAGCTTCCTGAGTGGAAGTGGGAGCACGTGACGATGGATTTTGTCACGGGATTGCCGAAGACGAGGAGATTCCACGACGCGATTTGGGTGATAGTCGATCGACTGACCAAGTCTGCGCATTTCTTAGCGATCAGGACCACGTTGCCTTTGGAGGGTCTAGCTAAGTTGTACGTGGAAGAGATAGTCAGGTTGCATGGAGTGCCAGTGAGCATCATCTCCGATCGAGATCCTCGATTCACTTCCAGATTTTGGGGGAGTCTGCAGCAGGCTTTGGGGACGCGTCTGAGATTCAGTACAGCGTTTCATCCGCAAACCGATGGTCAGTCAGAGAGGACGATTCAGACCCTGGAGGATATGCTGAGAGCATGCACACTGAATTGGGCAGGGCACTGGGATGAGCACCTGCCGCTGATAGAGTTCGCCTACAACAACAGCTACCACTCGAGTATTGGGATGACATTGTACGAGGCGTTGTACGGGAGGCCTTGCAGATCACCAGTATGCTGGAGTGATGTGGGCGAGAGGCAGTTAGTGGGGCCAGAGATTGTGCAGATGTACTCAGAGAAGGTGGATGTGATCAGGAGGAGGCTGGCCACAACACAGAGCAGGCAGAAGAGTTATGCTGATCGACGCAGACGGGTGTTGAGTTTCAAGGTGGGCGATCACGTGTTTCTGAAGATTTCCCCAGCCAGAGTTGTGATGAGGTTTGGGAAGAAGGGGAAGCTCAGTCCGAGATATGTTGGGCCGTTTGAGATCCTCGACTGAGTTGGAGAGGTAGCCTACCGAATTGCGTTGCCACCGCAGTTTTCGGGTCTGCATAATGTCTTCCATGTGTCGATGTTGAGGAAGTATGTGGCAGATCCGTCGCACGTTATTGAGATAGCAGTGCCAGAGATTCAGCAGGACTTGTCGCTCGAGGAGAGGCCAGTCGAGATTGTTGATCGCATGGATCACCAGCTCAGGAGGAGGACCATTCCGATGGTGAAGGTCAGGTGGCAGCATCACAGCGAGCGCGAGGCCACTTGGGAGATCGAGGAGGATGTCAGAAGGCAGTATCCAGAGCTTTTCGGTGAGTGTTTGCTTTGATTTCGGGACGAAATCCTTTTAAGTTGGGTGGATTGTTAGAACCCAAACCGTGATTAGAGGGTTAATCCCAGATTAGGTGGAGTTGATGTGAGAGGGTATGGGAGGTAAGGGAGGTATGGGCTAGGAGTGTAGGGGATGGTGGGGAGTGTTGCCTTGGGTTGGGTTTTGTTTTAAAAGCAAAAACCTTCTCTCCTCCATCCTTCTTCTCCAACTCTTCTTCCTCACTCACCTTGGTTCTCACTCTTCCTCTTTTTGGCTGCACCAGAGGAGGCGACACCGGCGACGGAGGAAGGTGCTCGTGCCGGAGAGGCGCGGCGCGTGATCGAGGTCTACCGGAGGCGAGGCGTAGGAGCTCCGGCACCGTCGACTTCACGCGGGTGAAAGGTGTGTCGTCTCATTAGTGTGGTTTTCTTGCTCCCCAAGCGTGGGGGAGGTGTTGGTCGGTCGGGGAGGGGTCGGAGACCTCTCCGGCGGCGAGTTTCTTCGTAAAACCTCGGCTGGCGCGAGGTTGAAGACGACCAACGGTCGACCGGTTCCTTCGGGCGGTCGACCGAATGTAGTGTTTTTGCCCGACTTTAACCTTCACCGGTCGGACGATGCCGTGTGGCGGTCGACCGGTAGTGCGTATTTGCTGGTGAGTTGGGACTGCCTGTTGTGTTTCGGTCGACCGGAGTCTTGTGTTCGGTCGACTGGAACTTAAGTGTACTGGATTTTATTGCTTGCTGGTTCGACCGATTGTTGGTTGCGTTCAACCGTTTTATGACGTAGAATGCTAGGTTGACCCTGTAGGATTTCGGTCGACCGGGACCCCTGAGTCGGTCGACCAATAGATCCGATTTTGATGTTGACCAGACTCCGGATTTTGACCTCGTTCGGTCGACCGGTTTTAGACCTTTGTTCGACCGTTGGGGGTTCTGTTTTGAGCACAGTGGTAGACCGTTTTAGGAATACGGTCGACCGATTCCTTTCTGGAACCGGTCGACCGAATCACCTCTTCCGGTCGACCGTTTGGGCCCAGGACAGAATTCCTGGTTCCCTTTTTGAACGCCAACTTTGTCCACGGAAACTCGTGTCCTCGCCTTGTGCGTGAGCCGGGAGGTGACGGTGGGTGCGTGATACGTGCCTGCCCAGGGACCGCCGTTGGGAAGAGTGTGGGTGTTCGGGACGCGTCACCTCCGTGTATGGACCGTGACTTGAGATGGATTGATTGGGAACTTTGTAGTATAGCAGGCCTGAGGGATCGCGGATCCCAGTGTTGATGTTTGTGCGGGCACGCAACTGGCGTTGGGTGAGGTGACTACCGGCCCACGGGCTACGGAGGTTGCTGCCCTGCTTTTATAGCGGCGCGATTGGTGTTTGCGGCTCGAGGAGCCTGATGACCTGGCAGACTTCGGTCTGGATACGTCTGATGTTGTGCCGGACGTTTGTGTTGGACCTGTCCGATGCTGTGCCGGACATTGTGATAGACCACCGAGGCTGTGCCGGTGATGCCGCCGAGGTTGTGCCGGCGATGATGATTGTTGGGCCGAGGTTGTTCCGGCTATGTTGTTTTCCTCGGCTGGGCACCTACCGAGATGTTGTTGTTATACCTTCCGGGCGACGACCCCGTTGGTCCCTGTGGCTCCGACCACTGAGATTTGCAGATTTGTATTCTATCGGCGTGCAGGCGTGAAAGAGGCTCCCTGCCGAACCCTTGAGTAGTGTAGCTGCGTGTGGGGGGTGCGATGTCGCGTGCTGTAAGGCTGCATGTGCCTGCAGTAGGTCTCCTCGGGAGACTCGTTGTTGACTGTCGGACTGATGTCCTGTTTTACCCTTCGGGGGAACTGTTTTCCATTTCTGTCGATGTCATGGCATGCTACTAGTATGATAGGTTCATTGTGTAATGCATGCATATATAGGTGAGTTGGCATACGAGGTTTCCTTCTGGAAACTCAGGCATTGTTGTTGCATCTTTTTCAGGACCGCAGTAGGTCCAGTGGGGTGGTTATCGGCGGGCGCGCGCATTTGGAGTCGGATCCTTTAGTCGGACCACTGAAGTCAACATGATTACGTTTATATTCCTTTGTCGTTTTGTTGTAATCATGTATTCATTTTGACAAACTCTGATGTATTCTGGTGCACCACTATTTGTTTATGAGAAGTAACAGTCCCGCTTTTGATTATTGTGCTCTTTGTCTTAATTATGATTTTTAAATTTTCCGCTCTATCGGGATGTTACACAAGTAATAACATGATAATTAATAAATTGAATTCTCAAAATCCTGATATCCCAACAGATTTAATTAAACACCCAGAAAACACCTTACTATAATCTTTTGTTTCCTGCAAAACCCAATCAAGTAGTCCCCTTATTTTTATTAAAAATCAATTTTTCGAAATTTCAATAAATCGATCGTTCTTAGAATTTCTGCAACCCAACCTCATGTTACGCTATCACAACTTTAGCATTTTAAAATATCAATAGTTGTAATACGTACAATTTCTACATCTGTCTTTTGTTTACCAAACTCATCTCAATTGTTTGATATTTGCATGATATTGGAAGGTCTTCAACTATGTAATCCAGATTATGAGATTTCAACTTCATAATCATGGTTTTGCTATTTTCATGTCCTTGTGATTTCATTTGACTAAATTCATGTTTTTCCCCGTAGCCCCCTAAGACAACCCTAGCTAAATCTTCGAAATAAGATAACGAATATGAATTTTATATAAAGCGACTTTCAACGTTAGGATTCCATCTTTTATTTTCAAAAATCATATTTCTGAGATGTCATATCATATGAACCTTATGTCAATTTTTATCATCAAAAACATATAATATCAAAATTTTGTGATTTCAACAATAGAACAAAAAACTTAATCATAAACACTTAATCTTATATTTTTGAGATTTCAGAAGGCTTCATTTCATACCAAAAGAAGATTTCAACCACATCTACAACGTGTTCAACAAAGTTGCTGTACCAAGATGCTTCTCAGATTATTGATAAATTAAAAGTCACATAAGACATACCAAACACTACAAAATCACGAAAACTAAAATAAAAAAAGACCAAGAAATTAATTCGTTTAATAAAGAAAATTTGAGGGTCTGGAGTGTGAGTTTGGGGTGGTGGAGGCGCGCCGCAAGAGGAGGGAGAGGTGGGGAGGCGGAGGGTTCGCCGGAGGGAGGAGGTAGGGTTGTGATGGGGAGGTAGTTTGATTTGGGTAGTGGGTAACTGGATTGTGAAAGTAACTTTTGGGTTTCTTGATTGAGCCTTTGTTTGTTTTAAACACTATTATTTCATTTCTTGTGTTTCATATCGTCAGATATATGTTAGCCGAATTCCCGATGCAACTTTAGTATGCTGTGTCATCGATTTGTGCGACTAAGCATTTCGTGATTTCCATTTCGGATATAACCCCAAGCATAACGAAGGTTATTTTATATCATATATAGAATATATGAATATTAATATCTATAGAAGTCCAGCAGTCATACCATTATGTCAGTCAACTATATTGACAAAATCAAAACACTTTTGAGTACGAAGCATTAGACGACACTGGCATAATAGGGTGCAAACGAGTGAACTATTATCTTGAGTGTAACAAAATTTTGAGTCATAACTATTATCTTAAATTATTACTAAATATAAAAAAATAATTGTAAGTGAAGTAATAAAAAATTTGAGTGAACTATCGAGTTGAATATCAAATTTTTTCGAATTCGAACGGTTCATTTACCGAACCAAGTTTGAAGATTTTTTGGTTTTTTCATCAAGATTTTTAATTTTTAAGTTAAACTAGAATTAAACGTTTTTCAAGTCGAATTCGAATCGAACTGTCAAGGCAAATTAAAACTAACAGCCGATTTCTATCTTAATATTAAGATTTTCATATAGATCAGAGAAAATGATGGCCACAAACATTAGCACATATAATAATAAAACTTGACCAGTCAAAACAACATCCGACCACAACGGTCAAAAACCCAAATAACCTACAAGAAACTACAATAACATGAACACTAAACTGAACAGTCAAAACACCCGCATAACACATTTGGAAAACCTCAGACAAAAAAATAACCACCATCCTCCAACTTGAACTCGATCGAAATCACTTTTTGAGAAGAAACACATCCGAGAGAACGGTAGTTGAGTGGAAGGAAGCCTTCAACAACTTCAGACCCTATACAAATACAATTATATCATACCAAAATACACGAAAATATGCAACCTTTTATTTTGAATTGCTGAAACAAAAGCACGACAAAGATTGGTTTAAAAGATCGAGTGACGTACCTCATCCATTCCCATCTGCACAGTCTTCTCTTCAAGAGCACCAACATCTTGAACATGAAACTTGTTGAGAAGAGTGATGCTGGAAATGGTTGACATGGGAGAAACAACCAAGTCATCCATCACCATGTATGTTACAACTCCCTTCACATAGCCCCGTTCGCCTACACTCGCACGTCGTTTTGCAATGGTACCCTCCTCAAACTTCACCTCTCTTGTCATAGCACAACCACAACAAGAACATGGTTTCCTATGACTGGCTGTCACATATTGGTTGTTGCATGTGATGTATCCCTTAGAACTATGGAAGATCTCTTTACCATAGTTAGAGCACATATAGTAGCAATCAACAGGAGATATTGGAGAAGGGTCTTGTTGAAGAAGAAAAGTTTCATTAAGAACAGGAGAAGCGGTTGGGAGGCGATTGTGAAGAAGATTATTCTTGTCACCGTTGGATACTATGTAAGTGGGACTCATATTTTCGACACTTCCATAGAGCTTCCCAAACGACCCAACCATCTCATTCTTGTCGAGAAGTTCGACGACAGAACCTATAGGCAGAGACAAAAGGCCAAAAAGGAAATCCACAAAGTCCTTTCCGGCTTCTGCGAAGAGGACTTTATTGGTGTGTTTGTTCACTAGGAGCTTCAAGGAAAGCTTGGGTGTCTCCGTGGCCATGGTTGTTGAGCAAGGAAGCAAATGTTGTGATGTGTAAGTTCACATAGTGGACGTAGTTATATATAGAGAAGTTTTTGAAGGACATGCAAAATACAATCTTCAAAGATATGGAACTGTATGGGAACAAGTAACCTTACCTTGGAATAAATACCAAATTGATGCTTGCTTGCATGCATGCAATCAAGCATGCGTATGTACGGGGAATTTAACTCCCATGCCAATGTATTATGAACTTTTAGCTGCTAACCCTTTGAAAATCATTGGGATTTCGTCGTGGAAAATAATTTCTTGTCCAATTTTGTTTGGGAATTAATATTCATTGTCCGGTTTTATTTAAATCGTCTGTCTAAATTATTATTTTGTCATTCACTATCTATTTAATACCAATTATGTCCCGTAAAAAATAAAAAAATCGAAGCGTCTGGCTAGTACGCCTCCCCATGGTGGGGCGTCTGCCTTAGATAATTATAAATATGTAACTTAACACAAGTCACATTGTGCACATTATAATTTCACTTTACCAAGGAGCTCATGCACTAATATCATTACTCAGGTAAAGATGGGCAAGGATAATCTTTTGACGAACTATCTTTTCCAGCATAAGTCATGTTTAATCAACTATTGCCTTTATCACTATGCTCAATGACAACTTTTGACAATAATCAAATTAAACACTTCCTATGTGAAAAACCATAAGTCTATATCTTAGGATTCAAGACAGTGAAACATTAATGACACATAACAAAATTCCATAATGTTTCACTTGCTAGGTCTATTCAATATATAAAAGTAACTATTTTTCTTTTTTATATACTCGTGTCGTTAAATATTTGTAGAACTATAATACTCTTTAACCAACACGACAATCTTATCTCGGTAATTAATGTTCCATGTTAATTACCATGAATGTGAATAACTTTTGATTTATGTAAACCATTATCTTTTAAAGCTCTACGCTTAAGGATCAATAGTCTCTTCCTTAACACTCCCAAAAGACGAATACATTAATCAAGGAACAAAATATTTCCAAATTCAATTCATAATAATTGAAAAATAAAAGAATGCTTTTAGAACACATTTCCTTCAATCTCCCACTTGTTATTAAAGTCTTCTTTCACATACATTCTCAATGTATAAACAATAATAATTAGGGTAACCATCTCAAATAACTCATCAAGCCACTCCACATGACTCTTCAGACCCATGGACTCGAAATGCATTTCGCCTTTAGCTTGAGATAAGAGTTTGGTGAATAGATCAGCTGTGTTGTTGTTCGTGTCCACCCATAATAAATTTATTTTGCCTTCATTGATGAAGTCACGTGTGACAAAATACTTGCGATCCATGTATTTCACTTTATGATGGGATTTATGATCCTTGATTTGCAAGATAGATGAACTATTGTCTCAAAATAGCTCTATGAGTTATTTTTAATTCCGGATTTATCTAGTGATTAGAGGCCCTTAAATCCTAACAGGAATGACTTAGGAGAGAAGGTAAAAAATCCTTATACTACGGCGGGTAGGTAATGGTAGAAGCACATTAGCAAACAAGGTTCAAACAACCTAAGGTAACTATAGGTCCT
Source organism: Triglochin maritima (assembly GCA_963682175.1). NCBI lineage: Eukaryota > Viridiplantae > Streptophyta > Magnoliopsida > Alismatales > Juncaginaceae > Triglochin > Triglochin maritima. The sequence goes on along the minus strand of OY821780.1, from coordinate 12,005,974 downwards.
TACAGCTAGACGACGCCTAACTGCGAGGTCACACGGCGTCAGCACGCCTCACCTCCCTACGACGAAGAACACCAAGACAAGAAAGTGAGCCAAGATCCAAAAATCTCATCTCTCCTACTATCGACAGAGTGGGCGACGCCGATCAGGCCATGACGGTCGTGACCAGATGACTCTCCTAGTGCGCCCGAGATCCTTAGGGGTCAATGTCTACTTGATTTTAAAATTAGGCTTTTTGAGAGGTGTTTTGTGGGGCTAAAGGAAGGGGTGATGAAATCCCCCACCTTATCTTGAAAACTATAGGTGGTGCCCTTAAAGATGTTTTGATTCCTTAATCTATCAAGTAACTCAGCAACCAAACACTCATCTCACTCTTGTTTCAATGCAATTCCTATTAACTAATGCATGGTCATACAAAATGCATGAATGAGCGTAGGAAATGCGTATCTCATGCCAACACTCAACAACGGAAAGTAAAGCTAAATAAAAGGCAAATGTATGTGCCTAAGTCAAGTACATGATGCATGACCTAAACAAGCAAGAATGCCTAATTGTTTGCTTTAGGTTTTAGTGGCCAAGTTGATTCAAAAGGGGGATTGCTTATTGATTGATTTGGGAGAAACTACAGGTCATAACATGCCAAATTGAGCTCCCAGACCACTATATTCAAAGTAAAAATAGACCAAAGAAATTAACAAGCAAATGAAGCTCACCAAACCGCCAGTTGGCAGTCCCAGGCCGCTGATTGGCGGTCACTCTGGTTTTTTTCTTCCACCAATTTCTCCAGGTGCCTCCACTGAGTCTTGAGATTTCCTGTCACAAATCAAAACAAAAAAAAATCAAATCCACTCGAATCGTCCAAACCAGAGTTTGGATTGAGCACCTCTCCGACAACGGCGCCAAAAACTTGTTAAACGTTTTACTATTAACCGCAAGTACACGGCCATCGGTGAAGACAAGGCAAGTACGTGTCGATCCGCAAGGAAGTGTGTAGTCTCTGGTTTGTCAGAAATCAAGTGGTGAAATAGGGGAGAAGAAGTTTGATTACGCTAAAGTAGACTACACTAAACTAGTAGTTGACAAATGCAAAAGAGAACTCACGATTGACTAAAACTAAACTAAAGACTTAACAAAGAAGCTGGAATTCAGGAAGAGAAATCCCTGAGGGGTGGAGTGAGTGTACACATGTAATAAGAAGGTGAAGAATGCATTTAATAAGCACAAATGTAGGTTGTGTTTTCATGCATAGGAAATGTCTAATGATTGTGACAAAACCTATCAATCCCATCACTAACCTAGTTGATTAACATTAGCATACACATGTTTGTTATTAAGAAACTAAACAAGCAAGTGTTCTAATCTAAACAAGAAACCATACATTCACATTCATCAACACATTTCATTAAAATAGCATTCATTCACATTCTTCATTACATGTAAACACATCATCTCCACCCCAAAGGGGGATAACACTACTCACTAAGCATTAAGCTAGCCATTATGTTAAAAGAAGAAAACAATTTAGCTAAGTCTACTAAGATTAATGAAATGAAAGTAAGCTAAGCATGCAAGAAACATAAGAGAGGCAACATGAACTAAGAAAGTTTTATTTTATTTCAGACTCACATTACAAGTAGCATCTCTCCACTTGAGTTTTTGCTCCAAGACTTTACTCTAAGTAGAGGGAGTGACCACCAAGCATGTATACGTTTACAAATGAGGAAGAAGAGTTGTATTTATAGGCAATAACAAAGGTAACTGGGGACAATCCTCCGATGTGGGACTAACGACATACTATAAATGAACATAAAACACACTAATACAACACCCGACTAAACATTATCGGATCTGGAAAAGATACAACCGCCAATCAGCGGTCTGGGATCGCCAATTGGCGGTCTCGATTGCTTGGATCTAGCCCTGACTTGGATGACACTTTTCTAGATTGATTTGGTCATGTGTAGTGCACCCGAATTGGTTGCTGGAGTTGAGGCCCAAATCTAATTGCCAAAATACTCCTCATGATGGTGTGGAGTTTCTCGATTTGCTTATTGGTCCTTTTGGTTTACATCCAGGTCCTTCCCTCTTGCATTTCAGTCCATAAGTCTCACAACTCAGTCCTTTTTCTTGCGTTCAGGTCCTTTTTGTCTCTTATTCTCAAACATATTTATTCCTGAAACTTAAACATAAAACTCATTACATAGCATTGCTTTGGTTCAAAATAGAGGATATCAGACACAAATATATGCATGATATGATGACAATCACTTCCCATGCTTCCTTAGGTTCTTAATAACCAATTTGTTTATGCTCATGCTAATCAACTAGGTTAGTGATTGGAATGATAAGTTTTTCCACAACCATTAGGTACTTCTTATGCATGAAAATACAACCTACACTTGTGCCTTATTGAATGCATTCTTCACCACCTTATCACATGTGTACACACACTCCACCCGTTAAGGGTTTTCCTTATTGAATTTCATATTTCTTGTTTGTTAGTTGCTTAATCTAGTTTTAGTTAGTCTTGTACTTTCATCTTTCCTATTTGTTAGTTTAGTGTAATCATCCTTTTCCACCCCCTTCTTTTCCACTTGATTTTTGAAGAACCAGAGTTGACACACATCCCTGTGGACTCGACCCGTATTTGCCACCGCTTCATCGTGACCGTACACTTGCGGTTTATAACTGAATCAATCAAACATCAAAATGTTGAGATGGACATGAAAACACTAAAATTCATGGCATGAGTTGAAGAAACACTCAAATCAGCACAAAAGCTTCACTCAAATCCATAACAAAGCTTCGAGACAAACACAACAATACTAAAATCAGAAAAAATTCAAGATTACCAATAGATTCAAATCCACAGCAAACCCTAGAGATCTACACAAACAAGAATGTTCAAATGATGAACAAGAGGATAAGCTTGCAAAGGTTAACAATAAACAAGAAAATGCAGCCATTGCTGATTTGGAGGAAGGTACATCGAACATCTAGAACACATACCATGTCAATAATAGAAGGTTGTATTTGCATACCAAGTCAATTGGTGAAGTCTTTCCTGCACCGTTGGGGCCAAGCAAACCAAAGCATTCTCCATTTGGCAATATAAGAAAACAAAGGTGACCATGAAATATTAAAAGCCTTAAGATCGACCTTACGAATCTAAAGCAATGGTAGTACAACAAATAATTGCTATAATCTGTCATTTTATCTTACTAGAGAAGGTTGCATCTTCAATAAATGACTACAAAGATATGCTAGAAGACATGATCCAAATATGTAGATGTATCCAATGGCTACAATTAAAATAATGAAGGACTTCATGGATGAGAAATCACTTGTGCAGTTGTGCTGAAGCAATTATATTGAAACAATTACAATTAGAACATATATACTAATTCATGTTAAAAATGAGCACATATAAAAAATCACCTTCAATACATGTTCAAATTTAAGACATTCAAATTTCAATTTTAGCCCAAGTTCAAAATTAGCACATATATTCATCAAATAATCACATATTCATATACATGTTCAAAACTAAACCACTTTCAACTAAACAATCCTAAATAAAAAAGTTAAATATTAATTTTGGGAAACCTTCAACTAGTGAGGAAGCGAGTGGAGGCCGGTGGCAACCCAACATGAATGATTCGCCGAGGAGAAGGACGCGACGAGGAGGAGACACTAGCGGAGGATGTGTCGCAGTTGAGGAGAATGGGGACGACGGATGAGGGAGAAGCAGTTTCCGACGATGAGTGGGACACCTGAAGAGAATGTGTTCTAAAAGTAATCTTTTATATGTCAATTATTATGAATTGAATTTGCAAACATTTTGTTCCTTGATTAATGTATTCGTCTTATGGAAGTGTTAAGGAAGATGTTCTTGGTCCTTAACCGTAGAACTCTAAAAGATAATGGTTTACATAAATCAAAAGTTATTCACAATCATGGTAATTGACATGGAACATAAATTATCGAGATAAGATTGTCGTGGTTGTTAAAGAGTATTGTAGCTCTACAAATATTTAACGACACAAGTATATAAAAGAGACAAACAATTACTTTTATATATTGAATAGACCTAGCAAGTGAAACATTATGGGGTGTAATACTTTGACATTATATAGGATAATGTATTACATGATATGTGAATTTGGTAAGACCCCAAAAAAATCAAATTTTGTTGGATATAAATCCAAAATTTGATAAAGGAAAAAATCAGGTAAAACAGTTGAACATTTTCGGATACCAAACGATCGAATATTCACAGTAGCTTTTGCGATTCGTGTTCGGTACCCGGGTAATCGAGTGGGTCGACCGAAAACTTCCAGGAACTTTTCTTGGTAGTAATCGGTCGACCGACTTGTAGCTGCGTCCGACCGAAAACTTCTAGTAGCCTTTTCTCATATTGAATCGGTCGACCATTTGGGCGTTCTGTTCGACCAAAAATCATAGTAACTTTTATAGTACTTGATTGAATGACCACCCAGTTTCATGATCCAACCGAAGCCACAAGAAACTACCAATCGGTCGACCGATTGGCTAATTTTGGTCGATCAGTGAGCACAATTTTGCCAAATTTAATCAGAGATTCATGTTGATCATGGGTTGGATTTATTCCAATTGTGGTCAAATGTGGATGAGCATGATTATGTGTCAATTTGTGATTGGTTTTAGGGAGAGAAAAACAAGAGATCATGGGTAAGTGGATTACCCATGATGTGGGTGTTGGGAGAGTCTATAAATAGGTTTCTGCTCCCTACTTGTTTGAAATTAATGCAAAAATTATCTCTCTCCCTATTAATCCATCCAAAAACCTCTTAGTTAATTAAGGTTTTGGAGATTAAATTCTCAGGGAGCTTTAGAGGGGTTATTAGCTAGATTCTAACCTTAATTTAGAGATTGATTGTTAGCTCCTTTCTCTCTAATCTTATTTAGAGTCTGGTGAACACTTGGAGGCGAATCAGCAGACGATTCAATGGGCAACACTACTCCGGATCTTCACAATATTTTAGAGAACCTTTGGGTATGATATCCTTCCATTTATTTTAATATATATGTAGATTACATGATATTAGAATAAATATAAAATAATGTACATGAAATTGTTGAAAATATGAAAATCGATATTGTATGCATGTATAAAAAAATTAAAAAATATATATATATATATAGGGGCACGAAATCCTACAATGGAAATTGATCTTGTATGCATGTATAATTTTTTTAAAATATATACATAGGGACACGAAATCCTACAGTGGTATCAGATAATTTAGTCCACATTTTCAAGGATTAGATATATAATTAATTTTAGTTTACTATCTCCAATTGAAACAATTCGTGTTTGATGTCTCTTTCAAGTTTTTCGATAGTTTTGTTGGTATAATTCTAATCGATTCTTTCGATAGTTTTAAATATTTTAAAACATGTCATATGAATGTAGAGCTGGGTAACGGGCCGGGCTGGAGCCCGACCCATTTCAAAGAGGTCGGGCCGGCTTTTTTTTTCTTTAGTGATTTTCGGGCTCGTGGGCTGGCCGACCCGTTTGCCTAAACGGGTCGGGCCTAAAGCCGGGGCCCGTTTATTTTTTCGAGGCCCTACCCGGCCTGATATCCACCTCTATATGAATGTTAGAATTAAGATTTAGACTTATGTCTAATTGCGTAAAATTTTCGTTTATATGAAATGATTATTTTACAAGGAATCGACAAAACGAAAGAGACAAATCATTTTATTTTTCTTTAAAGTTTTTCTTTTGGGAATATAAATAAACTTCGGTTCAAATGATTTATATTTTGAACTATGGATGCGTGAATGCTTTTTATTAGGTTTCAAATGATTTTGGAATTATTTGATTAAGAGATGAAGGATAAAGTAAATCGTGTAATATATAGTATATGTACATGTGTTGCACTAGTTCTCTTTTGCAGGAACAAATGAGTTTATATGTTCCAACGAAGCCATCTGTGAATGAATGATGTGTATGTTGTTATTATTATTAATCAATCACATGGACTTTTGTATATGTAAAAGCCAATTATTTATGTACATGTATGCATATGAGAGGATTTTTACATAGGACTTGCACTAGACAATTTTCGAAATTGTGAGATGCATGTTTATATTTTGCAATATTTACATCCATGGTGCAAGAAGAAGGCGCGGAGAAGGCGCAAAGGTCAAGGACGCGGGAACATATAAACTCACGCCAATATGTGTGTGAATGAATTTAATTTATGTTTGTGTCCTTTTGTTCCCCCAGAGCACTTGGGGTAACATGACCACTCAACCGACAACAGTCACTCGGTACGGCTAGTGGAGCCAAAAAAAAAATTAAAACCACTCGAATCGTCCAAACCAAAGTCTGGACAGAATACCTCCCCGGCAACGGTGCCAAAAACTTGTTTAATCATTTTAATACTGCAAGTGCACGACATTGGTGAAGATGCGGCAAGTACAGAACGAATCCACAAGGAGGTGTGTCGACTTTGATTCTTCAGAAATCAAGTGACAAATAAGGGAGAAGAGATGTGATTATGCTAACCTAAGCTACACTAAAGTAGAAACTAGCAAAGGAGAAAGATGAAAGCATGAGACGAGATAAAATTAAACTAAGTGACTAATACAAGAAGGCTGGAAATCAGAAATGGAAACCCCTAAAGGGTGGAGTGAGTGCACACATGTAATAAGATGGTGAAGAATGCATTGAATATGCACAAATGTAGGTAGCATTTTCATGTATAGGAAGTGTCTAAAGGTTATGGAAAAACCTATCAATCCAATCACTAACCTAGTTGATTAACATTCACATACACAAGTTGGTTATTTTAGAACCTAAACAAGCATGAGAGGTGTCTAATAGTTGTGGCAAAACCCATCAAGTGAAGTGTTATACTCTAAACAAGCAAGCATACATTCACATTTATCAACACATTTCAAAATCAAGCATTCATTTCCATTCTTTAATGCATGTATAAACATCATCTCCACCCCCAAAGGGGGATGGAACTATTCACTAATCATTAATCTAACAAACCATATAAAGAAAGGAAGACATTCTAATTATACTATGATAAAGAAAACAAACAAACTAAACATCCAAGCATCAAAATAAAGACAATATAAAACTAACAAAACTATGAAGAATTATTTGATTTACATGACTCACATTACAAGTGGTATTTTTCTCCACATTGAGTTTTTGCTCAAGGGCATTACTCCAAGTAGATAGAATGTCACCAAGCAATGGGTGAATACAAAGGAGAATGAGAGTTCTATTTATAGGCATGAAAAAATGTAACCAAGGACAATCCCCCGGTATGGGACTAGACGTATACCAAAAATAGACTAAACACAACCTAATACATGACCCCACCAAAGTCTTAGAGGATCCGGACCAAAACCGATCGCCTATTGGAGGTCTATATTGTCTGGATCTGGCCTGGTTTTGGAGTGTGATTGTCGGGCTTGATGTCTTCATGTGTGATGCATCCAAGAAGGTTGTTGGAGCTCAGGACCGAATCGAATTGCCAAAATACTCCCCATGGTGGTGTGGAGTTTCTTGACTTTCTTATTGGTCCTTTGGGCTTACATCCGGATCCTTCCCTCTTGCATCTCAGTCCCCAAGTCTTGCAACTCAGTCATTTTCCTTGCTTTTGAGTCCTTTTTGTGCCTCTCCTCCTCAAACCTGCTTATTACTGAAACTTAAACATTAAACTCGTTACGTAGCATTGTTTAGGTGAAAGATAACAGATATAAGACACAGATGTATACATGATATGATGTCAATAAAAAACCGTTCAAAACAAATAGATCTTTAAAACAAAGATGGACATGGATTCCGAACTTGACAACCTACAAAGCAAGGCTTGTAGCAAAAGGTTTCACTCAAATTCAAGGAATTGATTATGATGAAACTTTTTCACCAGTTGTCATGTTCAGGTCTATTTGGATTATACTCGCTAATTGATTTTAAGTTTAACCGTAAGTTCACGGTCGTCGGTGAAGACGAGGCAAGTACAGGTCGATCCATAGGGAGGTGTGTTGACTCTAGTTCTTCAGAAATCAAGTGGAAAATGAGGGGAGAAGAAATGGGATTACACTAACTAAACTACGTTAAATGAGTAAGCAACAAACAAAGAAAATGAAAGTACGAGAAGAAATGAAACTAAACTAACTATAAAAGCAAGCTGGAATTCAGGAAGAGAAGCCCCCAAACAGTGGAGTGTGTGTACACATGAAATAGTGGGGAGGAATGCATTCAGTAGGGCACAAATGTAGGTTGTGTTTTTATGCATAGGAAGTACATAGTGGTTGTGGCAAGACCTATTATCCAAATCACTAACCTAGTTGATTAACATGAGCATAAACAAGTTTGTAAGTGAGACCCTAAACAAGCATGAGATGTACCTAATGATTATGGCAGAAACCATCAAGTTAAGTATTCTCTTTTATTCAAACAAGCATACCCATATTCATCAAATAAAACAAAATATAGCATTCATTCAATTATTCATGACATGTATAAACATCAACTCCACACCCAAAGGGGGATGAAACTACTCACTACTCATTAACAAAATGAGACAACGAAATTAAGCTAATTAAGCTAGGAAAAGGAAACATGCTAATTAATTCTACTAGGATTAAGACAAACAAAATTAACTAAGCATGCAAGAATTAAAAGAGAAGACAACAGTAAAACAAACTAAGAAAAACTATTTTATTTACATGACTCACATTACAAGTAACATTCTTCTCCACTTGAGTTTTGCTCCAAGGCTTACTCTAAGTAGAGAGAATGTCACCAAGCAATCGGTAGATTACAAGGGAGGAGGAAGAGTTCTATTTATAGGTATGGAAAAAAGTAACCGGGGACAATCCCCCAATATGGGACTAATGACATACTATAAATGGACATAAAACACACTAATACAACACCCGACTAAGTCTAATCGGATATGGAGCAGATCCAACCGCCAATTGGTGGTCTGGAGTGCTCATGGATCAGTCTTTTTCTTCCGTTCAGGTCCTTGTGTGTCTCTTCTTCTCAAACTTGTTTATTCCTGAAACTTAAACATAAAACTCATTACGTAACATTGCTTAGGTTCAAAATAGAGGATACAAGACACGAATATATTCATGATATGATGTCAATCACTCGCTATTACCGCACTTCATGATTATAAAATATGACAAATGTATGTCAAAATATCGTTCCTTAATGAGAACTTGGAGGAGGATGTGTACATGGTACACCACAAGGTTTTGAAGATCCAAAGAATAACGAGAAAGTATGCAAGCTTCAACGATCCATTTATAAATTGAAGCAAGCATTAAAGAGTTGGAACAAATGCTTTGACAAGGAAGTGAAAACGATTCACTTCGTCCAAAGTAACGAAGAGCCTTGTATATACAACAGATTAGTGGAAGTCACATAGTATTTTTGATCTTATATGTCAATGACATACTCCTCATGGGAAATCATATACCTTTGCTAGGGCAAATGAGAAGTTCATTGAAATCTACATTTTCAATGAAAGACTTGGGTGACGCTCAATACATCTTGGGAATCAAGATATATAGAGATATATCTCATAAACTCATGAGTCTAAGTCAACGTACATACATTGACAAGGTTTTGGAAAGTTTCAGCATGAACAACTCCAAATAGGGCATTGTGGCAATGAGTATGGTTGTGCAAATCAAGAAGTCTCAACGTGTTGAATCACGTAAAGACTTGGAGTACATGAAAGATATTCATTATGCTTCAGAAATAGGATCAATCATGTACGTGATGACTTGCACAATACCCAATGTCTCGTATGCTTTAAGCGTGACAAGTCGTCACCAATCCAACGTAGGTCCTTAGCATTGGACTGCGGTTAAGAATATTCTAAGGTACCTTAACCGGACCAAAGATAAGTTTCTTGTTTATGGAGGACAAAATGAGCTAATAGTCAAGGGCTATTCGGATGTGAGTTTCATGAGTGATCCCAATGATAGGAGGTCTCAATCAGGATATGTCTTCCTTCTAAATGGTGGAGTTGTGAGTTGGCGTAGTTGGAAGCAAACCACTACTGCCGACTCAACCACCACTTGCGAAGTAATGGTTGTCGCTGAAGCGATCAAGGAAGGAGTGTGGATTAAGAAGTTTCTCGAAGAGCTTGGAGTAGTTCCCTCGAGTAAGGGACCATACATTTGTCTTTTATTTAGCTTTACTTTCCGCTGTTGAGTGTTGGCGTGAGATACGCATTTCCTACTCTCATTCATGCATTTTGTATGACCATGCATTAGTTAGTAGGAATTGCATTGAAACAAGAGTGAGATGAGTGTTTGGTTGGTGAGTTACTTGATAGATTAAGGATCAAAATATTTTTAGGGGCATCACCTATAGTTTTTAAGATAAGGTGGGGGATTTTATCACCCCTTCCTTTAGTCCCACAAAACACCTCTTAAAAAGCCTAATTTTAAAATCAAGTAGACATTGACCCCTACGGATCTCGGGCACACTAGGAGAGTCATCTGGTCACGACCGTCATGGCCTGATCGGCGTCGCCCACTCTGTCGATAGTAGGAGAGCTGAGATTTTCGGATCTTGGCTCATTTTCTTGGCTTGGTGGTCTTCGTCGTAGGGAGGTGAGGCGTGCTGACGCCGTGTGACCTCGCAGTTAGGCGTCATCTAGCTGTAAGGACCTATAGTTACCTTAGGTTGTTTGAGCCTTGTTTGCTTATGTGCTTCTACCATTACCTATCCGCCGTAGTATAAGGACTTCTTCCATTCTCTCCTAAGTCATTCCTGTTAGGATTCAAGGGCCTCTAATCACTAGATAAATCCGGAATTAAAAATACTAATCGAAGGATTAAGGGAAGAGATAATGCAAACCACAAAATAGATGACACCGGAGTTTAGAGAGGTTCGACACCCATCCCCGAGTACTAGTCCAACTCGCAAGCTTCACTCGATCCCCCGAGCCTTGCTTACGGTTCCACTAATCGATCTCCTTTCCGGGCCGAGATCAATGTCGTTTACAACCACCGAGCCTCGCGAACAACCTCGCCTTGCTCGTGTCTCCTCTCACAAGCCGAGAGGTAGCTTCCTTGAAGCTTTACAACTCTTTGGTGATTCTTGAATATGGAGATGGAATCAAAATCTGACTAACACTCTATACTTAAGCACACTTGGATATTGATATGGAATTGGATATGCAAGTGGTGAAGTTTTGGCTTGAGTATTGAGGATTGAGAGCTTGAAGATGAAAAGAGTTTGGCTTTGCGTATGAGATAGATAGGGAGTGTTCAAGAGTCTCAAAACCAACAAATGAGGTCTTATTTATAAGCGTTCAAGCTCTACTAGCCGTTTGGGAGTTAGTGGGGGGAAATAGAGCAATAAGAATGCAAGATGTGACTTATGCTCGGACAGATTTCTATGCATATTCGGTCGACCGTTAACCGAACGGTAGTCCGAAGGATTGGTCTAAATTAAGCATACGGTTGACCGACTAGGGTTCAGATCACCCTTCACCAACTTCCAGTAGCTTTTAACAATTTAGCCCTAATTGAGTTCGGTTAACCAAATTCCATTCGGTTCACCGTTCCAAGGTGGACAGTAAGATTGGTTGGACTCTGATATACTCAATTTCGGTTGACCATGTACACTTCGGTAGATCGAAGTTAGCGCAGGTTTTGTGCTGACAGTTATAACTCAAATAGTCATTGGGTACAACGGTCAAGTGCCACGTGTAAATACCCGTTGGGCGTCTAAAGCCAAGATGGACTCAGTTGACCGATGGTATTCGGTCGTCCGAATTAGAACAAGTCAATTGGGCTCTAAGGACTTGATTCAAATGCCACCATTGGAGCAAAATGCAAAACCGATCCAGGGTTATTCGGTCGACCGAAGGTGGTTCGGTCTTCCATTAGGGCAATTCCAGATAACACCTAAGTTTTACTGGAGGGAAGAATTCGGGTAACCGATAGGTGTTCGGTGGACCAAACTAGAAGGTTTCGGTTGACCGTCTGAGGTCCGGTTTACCGAATCTTACGGGACATAATCGTAGTGCTCAAGTTTACATTAAACCTTATGGACTTAATAAATACAAAGGTCCAAAGCTTTGATTAGAAGTCTTGAGTCTTGATGTCTTTGTCCCAATGCTCATTTCCTTGATTTTCTTGATCAACCTTTTAAGATGATTGCAAGTATATAAGTATGTATGCAATGCATGTAATCGTGTTTGCTCACTTTGATTGATTAAGATTAGTTTGATTAATAATAAAAATTAATATAGATTAAGACCCAAAAGCCAACAATCCCCCCCTTTTTGATGATGACAAATCTATATCTTAATACTTGAGTTTCAATTTAAGTTCTCCATTTTTCTATATGATTGCTCCCCCTTCATATATGTAAACTATGCATGTATAAGATAATCCCCTAACAATGTGCATACCATGAGTAAATTGAAGCTCAAGCCTTATCATTCTCCCCCTTTGACATCAATTAAATGCAAACAATACAAGCATATGATGCTAAGGTATAAGATTGCCTAATTCGCCCCCTTAATTAGTGATATAACATTTTATACTCTCCCTATCACTAAGGCCTAAAAGCAATGATGGATGCTATCGTTTATGCATGTTACAATCCTATATTAGAACCAAATGTTAAAGTTTAGGAGGATTGAAAATGTCACCCAATTTCTGATCCTCGTTTTGGTATTGGTTCCAATCTCCATTCGATAGCGATGACGACTTTATGAATTTGATCCAAATGATTTCCTTGAAGCTTGGAATTGATCTTTAATTGTTTGAGCCGCTCACTACCGATTATCCTCCTTCTAAGTACCTACAAGTGAACATTTTGGTACCCAAACAACCTTGGGTCCTTTGACATTATTTCTTGGTACCCAAATCATTTTGGTTTTAAGTGCCCAAACACTTGAGGAACTCTTATTCGCAAAGAAATGCCTTCAATTCATGGTAGTGTGAATAACATGTTTTTTGTAGTTGTTAACATAATAGCCTACACCATGCTTATCTAAAGATTGTTTTTGACTACCTATGAGTATATCAAGCATTTTCTTTCCTTTTGTAAATCTTTCTATATCTTTTTGTAATTGAACATTCTTAGCAGTTAGATCTTGAATATCATTACTACATAAAGGTTTTGCATTTAGAGTTGCAATTTCATCAATCAAATGAGTGTTCTCTAATGCAATGTTATCATGACTAGCAAGCAATTCATTTTTGTCTTTCATGATAGATTCAATTTGAGATTGCAGGTCATTGATTTTCTTTCTAGCTACTTTGTTTCTTTGACAAATTTTCTCAAAATTTCAAACAATTCATTGAATTCACATTGAAGTTCATTATACGCATTTGAATGAGTTAATCAATTGAATCGTGACTAGAGCAAGAAGATACCTTACTATCTTCATCTTCTATTGCCATGAAGCACATCGAGGCGAATTCACCTTCAATTGATGAAGATGATGATTCATCCCAAGTTGCTTTGAGAGCTTTTTTCTTCTTCTCTTTTCTCTTGCTTTTCTTCTTTTCTTTTCTTTTCTCTTTTCCTTTTCTTCTTTGAGGAACTCCTTGAATTGTTGTGTCACCAATTGTTTTTAATATCACTATCTCCTTTGATTGAATTGGTGACATGTGTATCACCAAGGATTTCTTTGCTCCCTTCTCCTTGCGGTCTTTCATTTGTATCTCATATATCATGAGACTACCCATAAGCTCCTCTACCGATAATTTGGTGAGATCTTATGCTTCTTCGATAGTGGTTGTCTTCTCCTCCCAATGTCGGTGAGTGACCGAAGAATCATTCGAGTCATTTATTCCTTGCTAAAATCCTTACCAAGTGCTGTGAGAGAGTTAATGATCTCGGTGAAGTGAGTGTGCATCTCGCTTATGTTCTCACCGGATTGCATACGAAAAAGTTCATATTTATGCATGAGCAAATTAATCCTAGTTTCTTTCAATCTATTTGAACCATCATGATGCATTTCCAATGTATGCCAAATGTCATAAGCACTTTCACAACCTCTTACCCTATTGTATTCCCCTTCATTTAACCCACAATACAAGATGTTCAGAATGCGGGAATTCATCTCCGCTTCCTTAATTTTCGGTTTAGTTAAGGATACAATTTCATCGTCATTAGGAGGTGTGTATGAGTTTAATATGAATGTATAATATTTCAAGTCATTTAATTGCAAATAAATTGTCATTCTTTTCTTCCAATAGTCATAGTTTAACCCATTAAACAAAGGTGACTTAGTTGTGGATAATCCTTCACAATGATTAGAAGTAGATGTCATGCTAAATTACAATTAAGTATATGAAATTAGCAACCCAATGCTCTGATACCAATTGTTAGGATCTAAGACCGTCTAATCACTAGATAAATCCAGATCTAAAAATACTAATCGAAGGATTAAGGGAAGAGACAATGCAAACCACAAAATCGACGACACCGGAGTTTAGTGAGGTTCGACACCCATCCTCGAGTCCTAGTCCTCCTCGCAAGCCTCACTCGATCCCCCGAGCCTTGCTTACAGTTCCACTAATCGATCTCCTTTCCGGGCTAAGATCAATGCCGTTTACAACCACCGAGCCTCGCGAACAACCTCGCCTCGCTCGTGTCTCCTCTCACAACCTGAGTGGGAGCTTCTTCGAAGCTTTACAACTCTTTGGTGATTCTTGAAAATGGAGATGGAATCAAAATCTGGCTAACACTCTTTACTTAAGCACACTTGGATATTGATATGGAATTGGATACGCAAGTGGTGAAGTTTTGGCTTGAGTATTGAGGATTGAGAGCTTGAAGATGAAAATAGTTTGGCTTTGAGTATGAGATAGATTGGGAGTGTTCAAGAGTCTCAAAACCAACAAATGAGGTCTTCTTTATAAGCGTTCAAGCTCTACTAGCCGTTTGGGAGTTGGTGGGGGGAAATGGAGCAATAAGAATGCAAGATGTGACTTATACTCGGGCAGATTTCTATGCATATTCGGTCGACCGTTAACCGAACGGTAGTCCGAAGGATTGGTCTAAATTAAGCATACGGTTGACCGACTAGGGTTCAGATCACCCTTCACCAACTTCCAGTAGCTTTTAACAATTTAACCATAATTGAGTTCGGTTAACCGAATTCCATTTGGTTCACCGTTCCAAGGTGGACAGTAAGATTGGTTGGACTTTGATCTACTCAATTTCGGTTGACCATGTACACTTCAGTAGACCGAAGTTAGCGCAAGTTTTGTGCTGACAGTTATAACTCAAATAGTCGTTGGGTACAACGGTCAAGTGCCACGTGTAAATACCTGTTGGGCGTCTAAAGCCAAGATGGACTCAGTTGACCGATGGTATTCGGTCGTCCGAATTAGAACAAGTCAATTGGGCTCTAAGGACTTGATTCAAATGCCACCGTTGGAGCAAAATGCAAAACCAATCCAGGGTTATTCGGTCGACCGAAGGTGGTTCGGTCTTCCGTTAGGGCAATTGAAGATAACACCAAAGTTTTACTGGAGGGAAGAATTCGGGTAACCGATAGGTGTTTGGTGGACAAAATCTTGACGGGACAAAATCCTAGTGCTCAAGTTTACATTAAACCTTTTGGAAATAAATACAAAATTACATGTCTTGGTACAAAGATTTGATTACAAGTCTTGAGTCTTGATGTCTTTGTCCCAATGCTCATTTCCTTGATTGTCTTGATCAACCTATTAAGATGATAAGTATACAAGTATGTATGCAATGCATGTAATTGTGTTTGCTCACTTTGATTGATTAGGTTGATTGATTAAGATTAGTTTGATTAATCATCAAAATTAATATAGATTAAGACAAAAAACCAACAATTCCCTCTCATATGAGTCTTCTCATCTTCTCCTCTAAGCACCTTCTGTTTTAATTGTTTTTTTCCCGTGTGACTCATATGGGTGTGCAACTTGGTGCATGCCATTGTGGTCACGAGATGTTGAGGGTTGTTTGACGAGATACGGCATCAATCTATCATCGATTCTCAACTTTTCGAGCGCATCATTGTCCTGTGTCCTACACAGTCTCGGGACCATGACCAGTCGTCAACCACACGAGGGTGACCCAGAGTTTGGATCCACAACACCTTCTGGTCTAGAAGGTGGGGGTCCATAATCTCATCAATTGGTTCCCTAAGTTCCCATCCCCCTCCGTGATCGATACTACCCGAGTGGTATTGCTCTACCTTCTTGAATCGTATTACCAGAGGCGAATGGGAACCACTTTGAGGTTAAGCCTAGGTTTATCTCCATGCTCCCTTACTTCACTGGGAAGGGTAACGCCTATATCTTTCTTTGGGAATTTGAGGAGGTCTGTGCGATGTTCAAGCTGCAACAACTTAGCATATACTCCATCCACCTTAGACTTGTTCCCTTTGCACTAAAGGATGATGCCAAGAAGTGGTTGTACAACAACCAAACGAATACCTTTAGAACTTGGGATGAATTTCAATCTGCATTCCTGAAGAATTACTTTCCAAATCATCAGACTCAAAAACTGAGGAACGAAATCAATTCATTTTAACAACATAAGACTGAATTATTCCATGCATACTTAGAGAGGTTCAAGGAGATACTATCCTCATACCCTCAATAGGGTATCGAGTTGTGGCACCTTTGTCAGATTGTCTACGACGGTCTTCACATGCCGTCCCAAACACTCCTTGAGTCCATGTGTCAAGGAGAGTTCTTAGGAAAGGATGAAAGGAAATCATGGGCGTTCCTAGAAGACTTTGTTGAGAAAATCATGCGGTGAGAGAGTATGAGGGAACCTTCATCATCATCTAGCATAGGAGCAAGGATCACAAATGCAAACGCGACTAGATCGGGTGCCGTATTTGCAATCGATACCACTAAGACCACCGAGGCACGCATGCCGGCCTTAATGCGCCGTATGGATTCGATTGAGCTCCAAAACGAACAAGGTGTGTCTCATGTGTCTGCATCTGATCCGATTCCTTTTTATTTATGTGGTAGTATAAGTCATGTAAGAGGCGAGTGTGCATCCATTCCTCCTGAGATGGAGCAGGTCAATGCCATCTATGATAGATCCAAGAATGACCCATACTCATCATCTTAGAACCATGGATGGAGGAACCACCCTAACTTTTCATGGAACCAAAACAATGCCCAGGGTGATCCTTCAAGCTTCTCTCGACCACCTAACTGACCACATCAACCTGCCATGCATTCACAATCTTATCAGCCACCCCAAGTTCAAATCACCAACCAACCAGGTTTCCCAAATTCTGACAACATGAACCTGGTTCAATTCGCTTGAGAACTCGAGTCGTGGACTTAAGAACTCAATGAAAGACTTTATGTCATTCACAAATAAAGTTCTTACTTCAAATCAAAAGACCATCAAATCTCTGGAGCTTCAGATGGGCCAATTGGCTCAGTCTGTACATAAGAGAGACTCTGCCTGGCCAACCTGTGGCTAACCCCCATGCTCAACATCAACCGAACATGCAAGTTGCGAGTTCGAGACCGCAGGGGGGCAAATGAACTATGTGGAAGAACCTGTAGACCATGTCAATGTCATTGTGACCCTGAGAAATGGGAAGCAGGTCAACAATCATATTTCCTTGCCGCCACATTCTTCTGTGCCACCCCCATATGGGGCAGTAGGGACAAGGAACCCGATGTTGAGGAAGTTTCTCCATCGGATCCGAAGGAAAGCGAGTCAGTTTGCCAAGACTCGCCTACCCCCTTTAAAGAACCAAGGCAAACCTACTTACCAAAAACTCCTTATCTAAGTAGGTTAACAAAGAAGCATATTGATTGTATTGATAAGATGCTGGAGGTCTTCAAAAAGGTGAATGTCAACATCCCCTTATTAGACATGATCCAACAAGTACCCCAGTATGCAATTTTTTTAAAGGATTTATGCACCACTAAGAGGAAAAAACTAACCCTAAGAAGGCATTCGTGGCAGCTAATGTGAGTTCGATCCCATCGAACCCAATGTACGTACGTGAATTTGAAGGACCCATGAAGTCCGACGATTTCATGCATCATTGGAGACACTCGCATTAACACTTGTTGAATTTAGGGTCGACGGTTAACCTCTTACCTATTTATGTGTATCAGCAATTGAACCTGGGTGAGCTCAAACCTCTGAAGACAACTCTCCAATTGGCTGATCGTTCAATGAAAGTCCTGAAGGGGTCATTGAGGATGTTCTGATCAAGGTCAGTGATTTCATATTCCTTGTTGACTTTATCGTCCTTGACACTGAACTGGTTGTGCATACCCAGTCTCAGATTCCATTGATTCTGGGTAGACCATTCCTACCAACATCCAATGCTTTAATCAACTATCGCACAAGTCTCATGAAATTGGCATTCGAGAACTTGACCACGAAATTTCATGTGTTTAACATGGCCAAGCAACTGAGCCCTTTTGATGTCCCCATGGAATTCAATCTTATCTTGGACTTAGAAGAGGAATTATAAGAATACCCCCCGATTTTTGACAAGTTAACCAATGATCTCCTTGAAAATATTCATGAAAAGGACGGGAGCGAGATGAGCAATGATGTACATGTTGTTCAGTAGATGCGAGCTCCTCTTATCTTACATCTCGAGCTAGATATAACGTCTCGCCTTGAGGAGCCACCCACAATTGAGCTTAAAGAACTCTTTAAGGAACTGAAACATTTTTTTCTTGGTCCCGATAGGTCATTTCCAGTGATTATTTCATCGACGTTGACTGGGGATCAGGAAGAACGTTTGATTCAAGTCCTAAAGGAGCACAATGCAACTATTGGGTGGTCCTTGAAGGACATTAAATGGATAAGTCCTGACGTCGTGCAATACCACATCTATATGGATAAGTCCTGACGTCGCGACCCACAAAGACGTTTAAATCCAACCATGACAGAAGTAGTTAAGAAAGAGATCATAATGTGTTTAGATTATGTCATCATTTTTCCCATTTCGGACAGTGCTTGGGTAAGTCCTGTCCAGGTTGTGCCCAAGAAGTCTGGTATAACTGTTGTCCAGAATGACAACAATGAACTTGTTCCTACACGACTTCAAACTAGGTGGCAAGTCTACATTGACTATAGGAAGTTGAACGCGGTGACACGTAAGGATCACTTCCCTCTACCTTTCATCGATCAGATGTTAGAAAGACTCGCCGGGAATGCCTACTATTGCTTCCTCGACGGTTATTCGGGGTACAATCTACTCCCAGTTGCTCCTGAAGATTAAGAGAAAACCACGTTCACATGTCCTTTTGGGACATTTGCGTATAGACGTATGCATTTTAGACTATTCAATGCACCAACAACATTCCAATGTTGCATGTTGAGTATCTTTTCCGACATGGTCGAGAACTTCCTTGAGATTTTGATGGATGACTTCTTGGTGTATGACACCTCCTTTGATGAGTGCTTGCACTACTTGAGCCTTGTTCTCAAGAGGTGTTTGGAAACAAACTTAGCCCTTAATTGGGAAAAGAGTCATTTGATGGTTACGAAAGGCATCGTATTGGGTCACTGGTATCTTGTGTTGGAATAAAGGTGGATAGGGCAAATATTAAGCTTATTTCTAAGCTTTTTCCACTCACCTTGGTAAAAGAAATTAGGCCATTCCTTGGACATGCTGGTTTTTACCGGCATTTTATTAACGATTTCAGCAAGATAGCTCGCCCTTTAACGAGCTTGCTTGTGAAAGGCACATCTTTTGATTTCACACCCGAGTGCATGACTACATTTGAGTTTCTGAAGCGTGAGTTGACCTCCGCTCCGATTATAAAGGCACTGGTGTGGACTCTACCTTTCGAGCTGATGTGTGATGCATCCGATTATGCGATAAGAGCAGTTTTGGGTCAGAAAGTCGACAAATTGCTTGATGTGATCTATTATGCTAGTCGTACTCTCAATGACGCCTCACTAAACTACTCTGTTATTGAGAAAGAGTTCCTCGCGATCATATTTACGTTGGAAAATTTTCGTCAGAACCTCATTGGGTCGCAAGTCATCATCTACACTGATCACTCAGCTCTTCGCTACCTTTTGTCTAAAAAGGATGTGAAACCCTATCTCCTTCCTTGGATCTTGTTGTCGCAAGAGTTCGACCTTGAGATATGGGATAAGAAGGGATGCGAGAATGTCGTGGTGGATCACCTATCTCGCATTCCAATTGAGCTTTCATCAGATTCACCTGTGAACGAGTTCTTCCCTGATGAGAACCTTATGGCAATAGCCTCACCCTCTGGTTTGCAAATATTGTTAACTATTTAGTAACCGGGGAGGTGCTGGATAATTGGACACAAAATGAGAAAGCCAAGTTCAAGTCGTTAGTCAACGAGGGTGCATTCCTAATGACGAGATTCAGAGGGTCTTGTCCTTTTGCCATAAGGAGGCGTGTGTGGGGGGGGGGGGGGGGGCACTTCGGTGCAAAACATTTTACTACCAAAGTGCTCCAATGCAGCTTTTACTGACCTACGTTGTTCCAAGATGCTTTTGCATTTTTCAAAGCATGCGATCGGTGTCAACGTGTGGGCCGCATTGTAAGACATGATATGATGCCACTCAATCCTATCTTAGTGGTTAACATCTTTGATATTTGGGGCATCGACTTCATGGGCCCTTTCCCTATGTCCCATGGTCTCACCAACATTATTGTGGCGGTTGATTATGTGTCGAAGTGGACTGAGGCAATCCCTACTCGCACTAACGATTCCAAGGTCGTGATAAAATTCTTAAAAGAACACATATTTGCAAGATTTGGGACATCTCGCTGCATCATTAGTGATCGAGGGACTCACTTTGTGAACCGATCCTTCGAAGCAGTGATGAGGAAATATTCCATCACACACAAGTTGGCCACACCTTAACACCTTCAAACCAGTGGCTAGGTGGAAAGTTCTAACCGTCAACTCAAGCAAATTATGGAGAAAATGGTTAATGCTTTGAGGAAGGATTGGTCGGTTAAGCTTAATGACGTATGACAAGCCTTCTGCACTGCATTTAAAATTGACCTTGGCATGTCCCCCTACCGGATAGTTTATGGCAAAGCCTGCCATCTTCCGCTAGAGCTTGAGCACCGGGTACTATGGGCAATCAAACATCTTAACATGAGTCTTGATGTTGCCGGTTCCAATTGCAAGTTGGACCTCAACGAGTTGGAGGAGTTGAGAAACGAAGCTTATGAAAATTCCAAGATCTGCAAGTCTCGCACCAAAATTTTCCACGACCGCACGGTCCGGATCAAAACTTTCACGGTGGGACAAAATGTCCTATTGTATAACTCTCGCCTTCACTTGTTTCTGGGGAAACTTCAGAGTTCCCTCATGGGGTGGTTGAGATTGAAAACCAAAGTAACAACGTTGTGTTCAATGTTAATGGACACCAGGTAAAATTGTATTTGGAGGGGACCACGACAAAGGTAGAGGCGGAAGTCGTGTCTTTAACTGAACTTCCTACGGATGTGATCACATGATGTGAGCATTTATTCAATTTTTTTGTACATATCCTTGTCAGCTTAAAAAAGGAAGAAAAAAAGAGGTCCCTTTTGTTATTTTCCACATCCCTTTGTTAAATACGCGTCTCTCAACCCTACCCACAAAATTCTACCAAAGTAAAAAATGCATTTCGCTCTTGGCCGCCGCTCGGAGAAATCGGAGAGCCGGATCATACAAATAGTTCATTGATCAGCGGTCCTCCATCGCCAATCAATGGCCTGGGTTGTAGATCTGAGCTTTAATCTTCAGTTAGGAGTCTCCATTTTCTTGCCAAGTCCTTTTCTGTTGGTGTCGATCCAGTCTGGTAGTTCACGACAACGTGCCTCAGTCTCCACTCCTCGGGCGTCGTGTTCATCTTTGCCGCTGCTCGCTCCTCCGTTAACGCTCACCCAGGTTGGTGCAGGTATGGTCAACCCACATTTAATTCCTGAACTTAATTTTGCCTCTTTTATTCGCGACTTCGGAGAACCCTTCTACGATCGAATTGTAGCAAAAGGGTGGAATCATTTGTTGTATGAGGGTTATGAAACAATGTACGTACAACCTCTCGTACATGAGTTTTACTCTAAACTCGAGTGTCACCAGACCGGTCAACTCAAGTTTAGTGTCACCCTCAGAGGGCCGAAACACACCATGACACCCCAATTTATTTCCAACGCAACGGAATCCCCTTAGTCGATGATCTCTCACCCATACGTGACATTAATTTCTATCGATTTATGCTTGGGAGAGAGAAACACATTTCATCGCATGGGGGAATACCCAATGCGCAAATCTACTCCAATGTGCACATTGTAGCGAGGTGGGTGTGTAGGAATGTGTTGGGCCAAGAGCGGACCTCCACATTCTTCACACCTAGTTTGCGAATAGTGTATAGTCTCATGGATGGTTCACCTCATTGCATTTGTCGAACATTGTTCGACGTTCTGGTGAATGCCAAGCTTAAAGAAATCCACGACTGCTCTGGTGACCAAACTTTGTGCAATGTTGGACATCCCATAATTTAAGCGCTTGCTGCGGAACCAAGGCATCATCCTTGAGGTTGAAAAAATGACCCCGTCATATCGCCATTGCGTTAAGAAGGCATGAATGTCTGATTACATGGAGTATGATGTTAGAGCCAGTTCCCCAAACTCATCTGTGAGCTCGGGAACACTATCAAACACCGCCATATCTGAGATGGCGGTAGAGCAGCAAAACGTCATTTTGGCTAAACAAAACTGGAAAATTTATAGAAAGTTATCGGCTCTTGAGAGAGGTGCCACTTCTAGTACCTCTGACCGCCGTCATTAGTCTGGTACACCCTATTCATGCATTTACGCCATTCTTTCACACATTGAGGATAATGCATGCATTTGAATATAACATGACCATAAACAAGTTGGTTATTAAGAACCTAAACAAGCATGACAAGTACCTAATGGTCATGATTAAACCCAGCAAGTTAAGTATTATCATTTAAACAAATAAGCATACATTCACATTCATCACATATTGAATAAGATAACATTAATTCTCATTCTTCATTACATGTATAAACATCATCTCCACCCCAAAGGGGATGGAACTACTCAATACACATTAAGCTAACAATCGTATTAAGGGAAAAATACATTCTACTAATTATACTAAGATTAAGAGAACAAAATTAGCTAAGCTAAACATACAAACATTAAAAGAGGACATTAGAACAAAACTAAGAAAATATTTTATTTACATGACTCACATTACAAGTAGCATTATTCTCCACTTGAGTTTTGCTCCAAGGCTTTACTCCAAATAGAGAGAATGACCACCAAGCAATGAGTGTATCACAAAGGAGGAAGAAGAGTTCTATTTATAGACATGAAAAAGGCAACTAGGGACAATCCCCCAATGTGGGACTAAAGAAACATTCCCATAATAAACATAAACACATAACCCATATCCGTGAGAAATTGGGTCGCATTCTGACCAAAAGGGACCGTCAATTGGCGGTCCAAGTTGGTCGGATGCGACTCATTTTCGTTCCTCTGCTTAATCTCTTCAATTATGCACGTGGGGTGTGCCCGAAGCCATCTGAGTCTGCACCCAAATATAATTGCCAAAATACTCCTCATGATGGTGTGAAGTTTCTCGGTTTGCCATTTGGTCCCTCCGGGCTTACGTCCAGTCCTTCCCTCTTGCAGATGGGTCATTGTGCATGATAGAGAGGTCCATTTTGCTTCATTTAAGTCATTCCTTCTTACGTTTCAGTCCTTTTTAACTTCCCTTCTCTTCTTTAGTACCTAATACCTGAAATATAACAACAAACACTAGTGTAACAAAATATTGGGGTAAAATTAAGGATATATAGCATGAATATGATGCATGATATGCTACTAATCAAATACCCCCACACTTACCTTTTGCTAGTCCCGAGCCAAACAAAGAAAGAGAAAAATGAAAGAAAGGAAAAACATACGAAAAATAGGGAAATCCTAACTCACTTTTGTAGGAATTACGGTTGCACTTAGCACGTGCAATAAGCCGTTAAACCCCATTGTCGTCAAGGAGGAGGAGTTGTGTCTCCTGAGGATTTTCAGCGGTATACCCACAAAATCCGAACATTGATGCATTATTCAATCTATCAACTCGACTCGTTGGACCTACTTTTGTCGATCATTAGACACGATAATCCTACGGGCTGACTCTATATATCCAGTGCACACACCTAGCCTAATGAGTCATTCGTGCAAGTTAATTAAGGACTTAACTGAAATACATGGGCAACCTTAACATTCTCAAGTGATACAAAGTGTAATGTCCATTAAGGTTCTTATTTGTATTACCATTTTTTTCCTTTTTTCTCTTATTTTTTCATTTCATATTTTTTTACAAGTTGGTGTTTAGTTCTCCGAGGGTTAGGTTTCGTGCATCATTGCCTATGATGACTTACACTATCATGTACACCTTCCCCCAAATCTCTACATAGGACGATCCCTACCACACGTGTAACGGGAGTTCGGTCGGTGCATCCCAAGTCAGATGACTCGAAAGCACCAGGCACAAAGTCCCCTCGGACCTAATTTCCCGAGTGATAAGAGTCGTGCGAGAAGAGAGAACACTACTCACTTATTATTTATTATCTACACATGAACCAAAACCCTTACACTTAATGTTTCACAACAGGGGTTTAAGGGTCCCTGACTACGACAAACTTTCTTATACTAATAGACACGAATTATTCGACTCACTATATTCAGGGTGGACTTCTTTATTTATTTGAGTATTGAAACCATATGATTACTCTCCGCCCGAGGGAAAATCGGGTGCATCCTAACGACTAGATAAGACCTAAAACTGATGTACTAGATATCCTAATGCATCATGTTCAAGTCAATTCAGGGAGCTTCCTTTTTTACTTTGCCTCTCAACGGTTTTGCACATTCTAAACACACCCAAAACCCACAAAACATTTTCTTTCGTAAACACATGAATATTTTGAAAGAAAGGGAAATTTTAAAACACTAGGCAATCAAAAGAATGCAAGTCACCCAATGATCATGGTATAACATATATATTAATGTAAGTTGCAGCATACTAACATGACCCTTACAATACAAACAAAAGAAAACAAAAAACAAAGTTAAAAAGGCTTGACTCCATATATATATAAATGTAAAGCACCCCCCACACTTCATGCATTGTCCTCAATGTATGCAAGCATGATATGACATGTATTTATTCATGAAAAATAAACGATCTCACCAATGTGACGTGCAAAAGGACGTTCATGGTTATGTGGATGAACATATACCTGAAGACCTGAAAATCTGTGAGATACTTAAGAAGGGAGACAAATACATGAAACAAATGGAGCACAAATACTCATCGGTTGGGCCCCACAACAATCAATGCTCACTCTTGGAGTTTTTTTCTTTTCTTTTTCAAATATAACTATGTACAAAAATAAGTTTCCATCGTCATTCGTCAAAGTTCGTCAAATGAGAACCTCAAAAGTGGGTCAATGCACTTGGAATGGGAACATGACATCACACGGGGGCAAAATACTCACGTGTGGGCACAACAAATAGGAGAGGTTCATGAATTAGACGTAAAGGCGTCTAATTCAAATAATCAAACTGGAAGAGCTCAAACCTCTCAAGAGTTTGGGAAATATTGCGCAACGGAAGAAGAGTTTCCCTCGTTGCAATGTTAAAATAAAGATCATCAATCCAAACTCTCCAACAAACAGGCTGGTGGGTCGGAACGAGGTCAAGAACCTTATTATGCTTACCCGACTCACCAGGCGAACAGAAAGTGGGTCTCTTACCCAAGGTATCCTCTAAGTAACTCCCAATACCCTCACTAACAATGTAGTTGTTTGGTGTCTCTTCATTTTTTTTAGATCATCAGGCACAATAGTGAGAGGCAAACTCTCACAATCCAGTGTTGTTTCATAATGAAATTGGTTCATGCTATTCTCAATTTGGATCGAATCCCCCACCAAGTGATTGCGAATTGAAACCCCAAGTCCCTAAGACTGACTAGGAGTTTGACTATGAAAGATTGTGCTTTGAATATGTGAATGTGGTGGTGGTTCGATATTAAAAGATCAATCCTCATGTTGACAAGAAAGATCACCCTCCTTATGTTCACTTAATTGTTGCATCATCTGACTCACTTGCATTGACAAATTGTGCAAGGAATTTTGAGTGGTTTCAATGAACGTTAGGAGAGTTTGTTTCAAGAAATCATGTCTATGGTCAACTGTGAGGCTCAAGTTGGAATTTTGGAGATTTCGGAGTTGGGTGTTGATGGGCTGAGAATGAGTCTAAGGATTGTGAGTAGGGTGTTGGTAGAATTCTGGGTATTCGGGATGTGATACTGGGTGGTCATGAAGTATGATAGTAAGGATTTCTAAAGTTTTCCCATGAATATGTCCTCCTTGGATAAGACGTGAATGCGTATGGGTCATAATGAGTACTTTGGGAAAAAAACATCATCATATTCGGGTTCGGGAGGAACATATGAACACTCTTCGAACACCTGACTACTTAAACCACTCTGGTAATCTGAAGTGGCTTTTGGAACAACCGATCCAGTCAAACCCTCTACCGAATGCAGGAAAGAGGCCAAAGTTTCTTTTTTTGCAAAGCAAAAGGGATTAATATAATTAATCTAATGAAAGTTACATCCTACTCAAGGTAGGTACATTGTGGGACTCATAACTTGCCATGTACAAGCTAAGATCACTTAATGGACATTACAATCCACTCAACTCGCATACCATATGACTCACACATACAACCTCATGGCCATGTAATATTAAACGAAGATGATGCTTGCATGTCGCCTAATGGTTCAATAGCACCCGTGCCCTTGATGCGCACTACATCCTTTATTGCCCGAATTGTATCACTTGTTTGTTGCTCTTCACCATCAAAGGTACACATGTTTCTTTCCATCCAGCACTCGTATACCGTCACTCCCAGTGCGAGCTTATGGCCAAGAGTGGCATACTTGGTGCTCGTTTTCCATCGTGCTATTCTTGCAACCTCCTCCCTCAAGGTTTGGCCTATCTGCTGAGTGTCTCTTGCCAACCTGCGAATGTCGTCCCATACATCCCTGTGATACCCACACTCCAAGAAGAGATGCGCACTTGAATCATTGCACCCGTACACAAGGTGCACCACGATACAATACACAACTTCATCTTCCGACGCCGCATCATTTCATGAGTGTTCAACTTCCCTTGGATAGCCCTCTAAAGTGTGAGTGCATGCTTCAGAATTTTCCATTTATGCCACTATCGAGTCCCAAGGGACCATTGGCCTCTCGGTTCGTACCCAAGTCCATGTGTCCTTCATATAGGGTTAACCACGTGTTGCGCCTACCCACGTGAGCCTATCCTCACCTTGTCCCACGGGAATGGATGGAAGTCGGATCCAAAGTTGCATAATATCGTAGGATCAGGGTGGCGGCAGCCTCCAAGTCCCATCCTCCATTAAATATGACACAAGGATGTCCTGAGGTACCCCTAGGTCATACTGGAGACATTCACCTCATGATAGGGACAACAAAGGTGGTCCGTACCAAGGATCTTCAAAGAAACAAATCATATCACCATCCCCAATTCTGAATAACATCTTCTCCCGCGCAATGTGCCGAACTCGCAAGATGTCTCGCCAAGCCCGAGAAGCTATAGAGGGTGGACAGACCATCCAAATAGTACGGTTGCGCAAATATTTGCTCTGAATTCATCGCGCCCAAAGAGAGGTATCCTTGGAGGCAATGAACCAAAATAGGTGAAGAAGCCCCACATCATTCCAATCCACCAACCGTCGTAATCCCTTGTGGTGACTTGGTGTTGTTGTGGGCCCCAACCTTTATGTATTTGGGCCCCATTTCTTTCACGTCTCTATATCCCTTCTTTAGTATTTCATAGATTTTAAGGGGAATTTGGGTTGTCTCCATCAACATAACCATGAACTTCCCTTTGCACTTCACGTTGGTGAGATCTTTTTCTTTTTCATGCAGAAATCCATGTAGTGTCATGCTCGCATTCATTGAGGACAATGCATGAAGTAAGTGTGGGGGGTGCAATGTTTTACGTGTGTACATAGTTGAATCTTTTGATTTTATTTTCTTTTGTGTGCATTGTTAGGGTCATGTTAGTGTGCTGCATTTAATATCATTACATTTGCTTGCCATGATCCTTGGGTGACTTGTCTTCTTTTGCTTGCCATGTGCTTTACATTTTCTCAATTCTTTCAAAATCTTCATGTGTTTGTAAAAGAAAATGTTTTGTGGGTTTTGTGTGTGTTGGGCATGTGCAAAACCATTGAGAGGCAAAGTAAAAAAGAAAGCTCCCAAAATTGTCTTGAACATGATGCATTATCTAGTATACCGGCTTTAGGTCTTATCGAGTCGTAAGTATGCACCCCAATCTTCCCTCGGGGGGTGATTAATCATAGGGTTTCAGTACTCAAACAAATAAAGAAGTCCACCCTGAACCTAGTGAGTCAAATAATTCGTGTCTGTTAGTGTAAGGAAGTCTGTCGTAGTCACGAACCCTTAAAATCTTGTTGTGAAACTTTAAGTGTAGGGCTTTTGGTTCCCATGTAGATAATAAATAAGTGGTGTTCTCTCTTCTCGCACGATTCCTATCACTCGGGAAATTAGGTCAGAGGGGACTTTGTGCCTAGTGCTTTCGAGTCATCTGACTTGCAATGCAGCGACCGAACTCTCATTCCACGAGTGGTAGGCATCGCCCTATGTGGAGATGTAAGGAAAGGTGTACGTGATAATGTAAGTCTTCATAGTCAATGATGCACGAAACCTGACCCTGGGAGAATTACACACCGGCTAGAAAAAAAGAAAAAAAGTGAAGAACAAAAAGAGAAAAAAGGTAATGCAAATAAGAACCTTAATGGACTTTACACTTTGTATCACTTGAGGACGTTAAGGTTGTCCATGTCTTTCACTGAAGTACTTAATTAATTTGCACGAATGATTCATTAGGTTAGGTGTGTGGACTGGATACATATATAGAGCCAGCCCGTAGGATTACCGTGTCCAATGATCGACAAAAATGAGTCCATCGAGTCGAGTTTCTAGATTGAATAATGCATCAATCTTCAGATTGTTGGTATATCTGCTGAAAACCCTCAGGAGACAACACTCCTCCTCCTTGGCGACAAAAGGGTTTAACGGCTTTTTGAACGTGCTAAGTGCAATCGTGATTCCTATGATAGTGAGTTAGGATTTTCTTTTTTTACGAATGATTTTTCCTTTCTTTCATTTTTCTCTTTCTTTGTTTTGCTCCGGACTAGCCAAAGTTAAGTGTGGGGGTATTTGATTGACGTTATATCATGCATATAATTGTGTCTTATTTCCTTTATTCTTATCCTAAGCAATGCTACGTAACGAGTTTTATGCATAAGTTTCAGGAATAAACATGTTTGAGAAGAAGAGACTCAAAAAAGACTTAAAAGCAAGGAAAATGACTAAATTACAAGACTTATAGAGTGAGATGCCAGATATAAGGACGCGGATGTAAACCAAAAGGTCCAATGAGCGAATCAAGAAGCTCTACACCATCATGAGGAGTATTTTAGCAATTAGATTCGGGCCCAAACATCAACAACCAAATCGGGTTCATCAAACATCAAGAAATCAAGCAAGAAACGAGACACTGAAAGCCAGACGTGATCCAACTATTTCAGACCACCAATTGGAGGTCCGAATTGGTCCAAACAATTCATGGTTTTGTCGGGTCGTGGATTATGTTGTTTTATGTCCATTTATAGTGTGCTTTTAGTCCCATACCGGGGGATTGTCCCCGATTGCCTTTTTCTATGACTATAAATAGAACTCTTCCTTCTCCTTTGTATTCACCCATTTCTTGGTGACATTCTCTCTACTTGGAGTAAGCCTTGGAGCAAAACTCAAGGTGGAGAAGAATGCTACTTGTAATGTGAGTCATGTAAATATAATAATTTTTAGTTTGTTTTTATATTGTCTCCTCTTGCATGATTAGTTTAAATTCATTTTGTCTCTTTTCTTAATGAAGTGAGTAGTTCCATCCCCCTTTGGGGGGTGGAGGTGATGTAGATTATGTGGTAGTGTTGGGTTCTTTTATTTGTGTCATTTTATATGCTTAATGTAGATCTATACTTGTAGCATGCTTAAACTTGTATTAGATGAGATAATATCCACACTAGGTACTTTTCTCATGCTAGCTTTAGAATTTATCTTGTTCCTTGTAATGGTTTGATGGGAATGACTTGTAATGTATGGATCCATGTTTGCTTCACATTCACATGAATGATTTAGGATGTATGTAGGATTGATTGATGCTCTAATGACCACTTTAGGTACTTGTTGCATGCTTGATAATCTAAAATCAACCTCAACTTCATGTGAGATATGCATGTTCGTGGTTTGCCATGTAGTGTTGTGTATCCTACACTTAGATTCTACACTAGCTTTTGCTTTTATGCCACACAAACTACACTTGTGCCTAATTGAAATGAAGACCCAGTCACACACACATACCTACACACCTCTCTAAGTATGCATGAAATGATTCATACTCATGTTGATAAAACAAATTGATTTTGTTCCTCAATTTTTGAGTCTGATTATTTGGAAAGTACATCTTGAGGAATGAAGATTGAATTCATCCCATGTCCTAAAGGGATTCGCATGGTTGCTGTACAACCACTTCTTGGCATCGTCCTTTAGTGCAAAGGGGACAAGCCTAAGATGGATGGAGTCTGCGCTAAGTTGTTGCAGCTTGAACATAGCATAGACCTCCTCAAATTCCCTGAGAAAGATATAGGGGTCGCCCTTCTCAGTGAAGTGAGGGAGCATGGAGATAAACTGAGGCTGAACCTCAAAGTGGTTCACATTCACCTCTGGCAATACGATGTAAGAAGGTAGAGCTGTACGACTCGGGTAGTATCGATCGCGGAGGGGAATGAGAACCTGGGGAACCAATTGATGAGGTTATGGACCCCCACCTTTTGGATCAGAGGGTGGTGTAGGTCCAAAACCTGAGTCGTCCTCGTGTGGTCCACGACTCGTCATGGTCCCGAGATTGTGTAGGACACGGGATGTGGATGCGTTCAAAAGGTCGACAATCGAGGATAGATCGAAGTCGTATCTTGTCAAAGAACCTGCAACGTCTCATGACCACACCTGTATGGACAAAGCTGCGCACCCACATGAGTCAGACGAAAAAGAAGGAAAACTTTTTTTTCCAACAATTAAAACAGAAGATGCGTCGAGGAGAAGACGGGAAGATACATGAGAGGGAATGACACAGGAGAGAAGAGAATAAGTCCTTATGCTACAGTGGGTAGGTACTGGTAGAAGCACACAAGCAAGCAAGGCTCAAACAACATAAGGTCGCTATTGGTCCTTACAGCTAGACGACGCCTAACTACGAGGCCACGCAACCTCAACACGCCTCACCTCCTGATGACGAAGACCACAAAGCCCAGAAAGTGAGCCAAGATCCAAAGATCTTCTCTCTCCTATTATCGACAGAGTGGGGGACATCGATCAGGCTATGATGGTCGCGACCGGATCACTCTCCTAATGCACCCGAGATCCTTAGGGGCCAATGTCTACTTGATTTCAAAATTTGGCTTTTTGAGAGGTCTTTTGTCGGGCTGAAGAAAGGGGTGATGAGAGCCCCAACCTTATCTTGAAAACTATAGGTGGTGCCTCTTAAAGATGTTTTGATTCCTTAATCTATCAAGCAACTCACCAATCAAAAACTCATCTTACTCTTGTTCCAATGCAATTCCTACTAACTAATGCATGATCATACGAACAAATGCATGAATGAGAGTAGGAATTCGTACCTCACGCCAATGCTCAACAACTGAAATTAAAGCAAAATAAAAGACAAACTACGTGCCTAAGTCAAGTATATGATGCATGACCTAAACAAGCAAGAATGCATAATCTTTTGGTTTTAGTTTTAGTGGCCAAGTTGATTAAAAGGGGATTGATTATTGATCTGGGAAAACTACAGGTCAAAACAAGCCAAATTGAGTCCCAAAACACTATATTGAGTATATAAACCGACCAAAGAAAGAAGAAAAGAAATAGAGCTTACCAGACCGCATGTTGGCAGTCCCGGGCTGCTGATTGGCGGCCAGTTTAACTCCATTTTCCTCCAAACTTCTCCTGGTGACCTCCCTTGATCTTCGGAGCCTCCTGAAACAAAGAAAAACTACAAACAAAAATTAAATCCACTCGAATCGTCCAAACCAGAGTCTGGACTGAGCACCACCCTGACAACGACGCCAAAAACTTATTAAATGTTTTATTAATTACCGCAAGTGCATAACCGCGATTAAGCAGTGACAAGTACGGGTCGATCCACATGAAGATGAGTAGCCTCTGATTTGTCCAAAATCAAGTGGCGAAAAAAAGGAAAGAGATTTGATTATGCTAAGCTAAACTACACAAAACTAGTAAGTAAAAAATACAAAAGAAAGCAACTAACGATGGATTAAAACTAAACTAAAAAAACTAACAAATTGAGTGGAATTCAGGAAGAAAACCCCTAAGGGGTGGAGTGTGTGCACATATGAAGTGAAATAAGTGATGAATGACGCATGTAAGCATTATGTGTGTGTGTCGTGTGTGTGTTTTCATGCATAGGAAGTGTCTAAAGATGTGGCAAAACCTATCAATCCATTCACACAACGTATTGACAATTATTACTTGATTATCATAAGATTAGGCTCAGCATGAGAAATGTCTAAAATATGGCAAGATTCATCACAAACCATAAAATCATGTGAAGAACAAAGCTAATCATGGGAGGTGTCTAAATCTTATGGCAAAACCCATCAAAACAAAGTTTCTTAAATCAAGCAAGCAAGCAAGCAACCACAAATACAAACACTTAACTAACATGTAGCATATTCAACAGGAAATTTTAGTCAATAAACATGAGGACACTAAGCATGGGAAGTGTCTAAATCTTATGGCAAAACCCATCAAAATCTCCCAACATGTATATGCTTAAAATACCCCCAATGAACATACAAACTTGCAAGTTTACACAATCCAAAATTCATTAAACATCCAAACAACACAAACATATATGTACATCATCTCCACCTCCCAAAGGGGGATGAAACTACTCACTAATCATTAACCTAACTATTATGTTAAGAGAGGAAAACATATTAACTAAGTCTACTAAGATTAATGAAACAAAACTAAGCTAAGCATGCAAGAAGATAAAAGAGACAACATTAAACTAACAAAAAATTCTTTTATTAAATGACTCACATTACAAGCACCAACTCCCTACTAAGTAGACGGATTGGCCACTAAGCAATGAGTAGGTTACAAGGGAAGAGGAAGAGTTCTATTTATAGTCATAGAAAAAGGTAATCAGGGACAATCCCCTCATGTGACACTAATGAAACGTTCCCACAATACCGGGTCGGATACTAAGACAAACGAATCGCAAATTGGTGGTCTTGGACCGCCAATTGGTTGTCACTTTTTCCCGGATCCGACCCATTTTCGGGTATCATCTTTAGTTCTTCAATTCTTCACATGGGTGCACTCGGATCAGTTATTGGAGTTTACGCCTGGATCTAATCGCCAAAATACTCCTCATGATGGTGTGGAGTTTCTTGATTTGCTTATTGGTCCTTTTGGTTTACATCCGGGTCCTTCCCTCTTGCATATCATTCCATAAGTCTCACAATTCAGTCATTTTTCTTGTTGCCAGGTCCTTTTTGTGTCTCTTCTTCTCACTTATTTTATTCCTGAAACTTAAAAATAAAACTAGTTATGTAACATTTCATAGGTTAAAAATTGAGGATATAAGACACAAATATATGCATGATATAATGTCAATCACAAACCGAAATATCCATTTTTTCCGTATGCCATGTGGGTCAAGATTGATCAAAAGTGGACGATGGTCTCTAAGCTCATTATCACCGACAAGACAAAGCACGTCCGGGAACCATTCCATCCATAGATGGGAGCATAAAGCGCGGTCAATTCTTGTTTCAATTCTCCCAGACCCACGTGAAGAGTTCGACCATGTGAACTCCTCACCCGTGGATTGGATCTCCAACATCCGGATATTATCTAGGCAACCATTAAATTCATCCATGGCCACCATATTCACACCTCCTCCTCCCAACTTTTCCCCTTGGTGGCGAATGCAATTAAAATCTCCCATTATTAGCCATGCAACGCCCATACTAGGCTCACAACTCTGTAAGTCCTCCCATAGTGCTCATCGTGCAAGATAGTTGTTATCACCATAAATCATAGTAATCGCGAGAGACTGCCCCGTAGCTTGAATGTGGCCTTCAAGGTGAATGAGTTGAGCCATTTCGTACATCTTTCTCATGTCGTACACCGATTGCTTCCACAAAACTAAGATTCGACCGGAGTTGACCACTTCACTATTCCACATCCATTCATCATGCCATATTGGACGCACAAACCGATCAATCCTATTCTGCTTAATTTTCTGCTCAAGTAAGCCTACGAAATCCACCCCCTCTCGGATTATTTTTTCCCGAATCATGTACGGGCACCCCCGATTATTTGCGTCATACACATTCCAACTTAAGAGCTTCATCGTCGTTGTGAAGGGGAGCGGGACCCCTTCTTACCCTTCGTTGATTTCCTTTGCTTGCCGACCTCTACCTTCCTCACGTTCCGAAGGCTTCGGCGGCATTGATCAACCGAAGTAGGTGGTGAGTGCAAATCACGTCCCATTCCGACAGTATCCTCTTCAACCATGCAATAAGCACCTTCCATGTCTCATTCCTCAACTTCCTCCTAATTGAGTATGTCGAATTTATTTGGTGACCCTCCACTCAAATTCCTCTCGGGCATTTCTGGTTGGCGTCGACCCATATCCTATCCCAAACTTTTGGTTGCATGCAACGAGATGAGGTCCCTCACCTTTTGTTCACGTGATTCTTCATCTTGTAATTTGGCTCCATAGTTTGCACTCTTGGACAAACTTGCGATGCACCATATCGAGCTCTCCACACATGGTCTAGACTCATATAAGGAGTTCCCTTAATTTCCATGTGATTTACAAGTGTTGCTTCCATTATGTGTGTCCTCTACTCTATTCCCATCTTGAATTGTTGCCCCATTCAAAGTCTGTTCTCATTCCTCACGTGGTGTTTCCTTTAACTCATTTGGATTTGTTTCCTTTGGGTAATAACCTCCACTAACTTCAGCTTTGTTGCCCCCACTTAACCTTGATGCCATTAGAGGAGAAGCTTCTTCTTCCACTAACACATGCATGCATCTTTCCCTAGCTCCCTCACGTGATGTATCCTCATGCAAATATGTCCCATAGGCTTCACCTTCTTTAGCCTTGTTCCCCCCACTTAACTTCAATGCCATTAGAGGAGAACCTTCCTCTCCTACTAAAGGATGCATGCACCTTCCTTGTGGTGTCCTTGTTCTACTATATTGGTCCTTGTCTCTTGTGCTCCCCATGCTCCCACTAGTGCCAATCTTTTCCAAAGCACTTTCCTTGAGTTCTATTACCTTCACCTCTTCCCTTAGGCTCCCACTATTAGCTAGATTTCTGATTAGTAGCATATCACATATCATATTCATACTATATATCCTTTATTTTACCCCAATATTGTGCTACTTGAGTTGTTGTTTGTAGTGTTTCAGGATTTAGTAATAAAGAAGAGGAAGGGAGCAAAAATGACCTAAATATAACAAGTATGGACTGATTTGGAAGGTTCTGGACCTATTTGTAATGCACAAAGACTAGATCGCAAATCAAAATCAGATCAGTATTTCGCGAATTAAATTCCAAGTGATTCGAGCCAGCAGACCAGGACTTCACCCCACGTGCCAATTGAAGAAATAAAGCAACACACGAAATGTCAACCCGATCGGACCCATTTGATCCACCAGTGGCAGGTCAAAATGTTCAAAATGGGCTGAAATTTTGGTCGTGGGTCGGGTATTCGGTTAGGAGCATTCTCGGGCATCCGATAAGATTTAGAGTCGTCCGATTATTTCAAGATTGATCTTAACCATGTATTAGTCTATATAAACCATTGTAATCCCTCCTCTACCTCTTCTTCCTCCTTCCCCCATTAGAGTAGGTTTTAGTTTCCTGTTTTAGTAGAGTAATAAGGGGGTTGGAGAGGAGCAAACTTTGTATTTTTATTTCTTAATCTACTTTACTTCTTGTTCTTTATGATGATGTTTTCCATTTTATGCAATTTCCTTTGTGTTTGATGCTTATTTAATCTAGTCTTCTACATTTCTTTTATGAGTTTATGTTCTTTTAAAACTTTCTTTAGTGTAGAGATGAGTAGAGAGTAGTCCATCCCCACGGGGGGTGGAGAAGAATGTGATTTGATCGTGTGATGGATTAATGTGTGTGTTAATCTTAATCCTTTGAGCCTTACATGTTTTCCATAACCATCTAATGAGATTTCACTCTATCTTTGATGTGCTAATGCTCTTGAATGAAACTTAGCACATGCTTATATTAGTGAGCCTATTTTATGGGGAATGATGAGGTTAGGATAATGATGGAGTGGAAGAAGGGAATAAGACATGTGCATGCATGTGCACATGTTGGCTTTATCCAAATTAACGTCTTGTATGTTTTAATGATTGTGATAAATCTTATTTCAGGTGGAGACATAGTTCGATTTGAGCCATTATGTATGTGAACATATTTGCTTCATTTCAATTATTGTCTTGTATGTTTTAATGATTATGTTTTATCTTATTTCATGTGGAGGCAAAGTTGAATTTGAGTTTTATGGATTTCATGTGTCACATGTTTTGATGAGCACATTTGAACACACACCACACATTTTCGTATTCGCTTTCTCTCTCTACCCCTGAGGGGTTTAGTTTTATTCCTTATTTTCTGATTTCTTTCGCATTCTAGTGTAGTTTTGATCACATCTCTCTTTTCTTCTCCCCCACTCGAGTATCGTGAATCTGACTCACACACGCTCCCCGTGGACCGACTCGTATTTGCCACTGCTTCAACGCGACCGTGCACTTGCGGTATTTTAACTGATTCAATCAAGTTTTTGGCACCGTTGCCGGGGAGTGTCGTTTTCGTAGTTGAGTTCACCATTTCGGTGGGGGTTTTCTTTGTTTTTTTCATTTTCTTTTCTCTTTTGGTTACTAGAAGGGAAACCAAGTGAACAGGGGAACGTAAAGAGGCAAAGAAGAGCTCTGGTGAAGTCTGGAGACCAGATTCTCCAGAACATCCGCCAGTAGCGGATTTGGATCCGCCATTGGCGGATTGGGTGAGCCAATTTCAATTTTTGTTCCTACAATATCTTGTTCTATTGTTTTCTAGTAGCCAAACCATGTGACTATTGCGGGTTGAGTGGTCACGTTATCGGGGAATGTCCTTATGTTCCCCCAGAGCCTGAGTATGAGCAAACCTTTTCCTAAAATGCTCAAAGTGACCTATACGCATCTGCGTACAACCCAAGAGGGATGGATTCATGGGGAGACAACATTGATACAAATTTTTATACATCATACCCACCTCATTATTCTCCTCCTGAATACCCATATCTCTACAAGCAACCACCCATAACCAATCATTGGACTAATTCTCAGCCAATCAACATCCAACCCAACAATTTCCCAAATTCTGACTTGAGCCTCACAGTTGACCCCAAACTTGATTCC
Source organism: Triglochin maritima (assembly GCA_963682175.1). Taxonomy (NCBI): domain Eukaryota; kingdom Viridiplantae; phylum Streptophyta; class Magnoliopsida; order Alismatales; family Juncaginaceae; genus Triglochin; species Triglochin maritima. The sequence goes on along the minus strand of OY821780.1, from coordinate 11,968,267 downwards.
TTAGAACAAACCCTCCAAATGTTCATGGAAACCACTCATAATATGTTGAAGTCCACTCAAAATTCCTTGCAAACTATGGAAATTCAATTGAGTCAGATGACACAACAAATAAGTGAACGTGAGGTGGGTGACCTTTCTTGTCAACATGAGGATTCATCTTTTGATACCGAACCACCACCACATCAACAAAGTCAAAGCACAATCTTTCAGAGTCAAACTCCTAATCCGTTTGAGGGACTTGGGGTTTCAATTCACGATCACTTGGTGGAGGATTCAATTCCAATTGAGAATAGCACGAACCAATTTTATTATGAGTCGGCACAGGATTGTACCTTATCTTTTTGTCCCGTGCCCTTTGAGCCACATGATCTTGTTGTCGTGCCTCTTAAGAACTCGCCTATGGTGGAGCAAGAGTTCCCTAGTACCCTTAATTTCATACAACCTGATGAGAGTTTGCCTCTCACTATTGTTCCTGATCATCTTGGAAATGATGGGACATCAAACAATTACATCACCAATAAGGGTATTAGGAGTGCCTTATAGAATACCTTGGGTAAGAGACCCACCTTATGTTCCCCTTGTGAATCACACATGCATAACGAGGTTCTTGACCTCGTTTTGACCCACCAGCCTGTTGGTTGAAGAGTTTGGATTGACGATTACAACTTCAGTTCTGCAATGGGAGAAACACTTCTTCCGTTGCACATTATGTCTCAAACTCTTTCAGTTTGATCCTTTGAATGAGACGTCTTTGCGTCTAATTAATGAACCTCTCTTTTCATCTTGTGCTCTTTCTGAGGCGGCCCCACACATGAGTATTCTGGCCCCGCGTGGTGTCATGTTCCCATTTCAAGTGCATTGACCCACTTTTGAGGTTCCCATTTGATGTTCTTTGACAAATGAAGATGGAACTTATTTTTGTACATAGTTATATTTAAAAAATCAAAAAAGAAAGAAAAGAAAACAATAAAAGACTCCAAGAGTGAGCACTGATTATTCTAGGAACCTTGTGTAGTTGGGCCCCATTTCTTTCAAGTATTTGTCTCACTTCTTAAGTATCTCACAGGTTTTGAGGGAAATTTGGGTTTTTGTCCATCAACACGACCATGAAACTTTCTTGTGCTTGACGTTGGTGCGATCTTTTCTTTTTCATGCATAAATTCATGTAGTATCATGCTCACATTCATTGAGGACAATGCATGAAGTAAGTGTGGGGGGATGTTTTACGTGTGTACATAGTCGAGTCTTTCTCCTTTTGTTTTGTTTTCTTTTGTTTGTATTGAAAGGGTCATGTTAGTGTGCTGCATTTAATATTGATATATCTGTTTGCCATGATCCTTGGGTGACTTGTCTTCTTTTGCTTGCCTAGTGCTTTAAAATTTTCATTTCTTTCAAAAATCTTCATGTGTTTGCCAAAGAAATGTTTTGTGGGTTTTGCGTGTGTTTAACTTGTGCAAAACCGTTGAGAGGCAAAGTAAAAGGAAATAAGTGTGTGCACATATGAAGTGAAATAAGTTATGAATGATCATGTAAGCATGTATGTGTGTCGTGTGTGTGTTTTCATGCATAGGAAGTGTCTAAATATGTGGCAAAACCTATCAATTCATTCACACAACGTATCGGCAATTACTACTTGATTATCATAAGATTGGGTTAGCATGAGGTGTCTAAAGATATGGCAAGACTCATAAAAAACCATGAACTCATGTGAAGAGCAAAGCTAAGCATGGGAGGTGTCTAAATTTTATGGAAAAACCCATCAAAACAAAGTTTCTTCAAACAATCAAGCAACCAACCACAAATACAAACACTTAACTAACATGTAGCATATTCAACAAGAAATTTCAGTCAATAAACATGAGGAAACTAAGCATGGGAAGTGTCTAAATCTTATAGAAAAACCCATCAAAAATCCCGCAACATGTAGATGATTAAAATACCCCCGATGAACATATAAACATGCAAGTCTACACAATCAAAAATTCATCAAACATCAAAACATCACAACATATATCTACATCATCTCCACTCCCCAAAGGGGGGTGAAACTACTCACTAATCATTAATAAAAAAACAAAACGAAATTAAACTAAGCATGCAAGAATTGAAAGAGACAATATGAAATTAACTAAGAAAATTATATTATTAAAATGACTCACATTACAAGTAGCATTCTTCTCCACTTGAGTTTTGCATCAACGCTTTACTCTAAGTAGAGAGAATGCCACCAAGCGATGAGTGAATACAAATGAGGAGGAAGAGTTCTATTTATAGGCATGGAAAAGGTAATCGGGGACAATTCACCGGCATGGGACTAAACACATACTATAAATGGACATAAAACAACATAATACACGACCCAACTCAACCATGAAAATTTTGGACCAATTTGGCCCATCAATTCCCGATCTGGGACAGCCAATTTGAGGTTCAGATAGCTTTGATTGAGTCTGGATTTCGGTGGTTCATTTCTGGCTTGATTTCTTAATGTTTGATGATCCTGATTTGGTTGTTGATGTTTGGGCCCAGATCTAATTGCCAGAATACTCCTCATAATGGTGTGGAGCTTCTTGATTTTCTCATTAGTCCTTTTGGTTTTACATACGGGTCATTCTCTCGTGCACCTCAGTCCATAAGTCTTGCAACTTAGTCATTTTTCTTGCTTTTAAGTCCTTTTTTAGTCTCTTCTTCTCAAACTTGTTTATTCCTGAAACTTAAACATAAAACTCGTTACGTAGCATTGTTTAGGTTCAGATAATGGATATAAGACACAAATGAATGCATGAATTGATGTCAATCAGTCCAGGTCCTCCCCTCTTGCAGATGAGTCCTTGTGTATGACCGAGAGGTCATTTTGCCTCATTTAAGTCTTTTCTTCTTAGGTTTCAGTCATTTTTCTCTTCCATTCTCTTCTTTATTAACTAATACCTGAAATATAACAACAAACACTCGAGTAGAATAATATTAGGGTAAAATTAAGGATATATAACATGAATATGATGCATGATATGCTACTAATCAAATATCCCCACACTTACCTTTTGCTAGTCCCGAGAAAAATGAAAGAAAGGAAAAACATACGAGAATAGGAAAATCCCAACTCACTTTCGTAGGAATCATAGTTGCACTTAACACGTGTAACAAGCCGTTAAACCTCCTTGTCGCCAAGGAGGAGGAGTGTTGTCTCCTGAGGTTTTCAGCGGATACACCTACAAAATCCGAACATAGATGCATCATTCAACCTAGCAAAACGACTCAATGGGCTCATTTTCGTCGATCATTGGACACGGTAATTCTACGAGCCGACTCTATATATGTAATCAGTTCACACACTTAGCCTAATTAACCATTCGTGCAAGTTAGTTAAGGACTTAAGTGACAGACATGGGCAACCTTAACATCCTCAAGTGATACAAAGTGTAAAGTCCATTAAGGTTCTTATTTGTCCTTTTTTGTAGCATTATGCTTTACACTAGTTGGTGTTTGATTCTCCCAGGGTAGGTTTCGTGCATCATTGTCTGTGAGGACTTACACTATCACGTACACATTTCCCCAAATCTCCACATAAGGCGATCCCCACCACCCGTGTAACAGGAGTTCGGTCGGTGCATCCCAAGTCAGATGACTCGAAAGCACCAGGTACTAAGTCCCCTCGGACCTAATTTCCCGAGTGATAGGAGTCGTGCGAGAAGAGAGAACACCACTTATTCAGTAAGGAAAATCCCTAAGGGGTGGAGTGTGTGTACACATGTGATAAGATGGTGAAGAATGCATTCAATAGGAACAAGTGTAGGTTGTGTTTTCAGGTATAGGAAGTACCTAATGGTTGTGACAAAACTTATCATTCCAATCACTAACCTAGTTGATTAACATGAGCATAAACAAGTTGGTTATTAAGAACCTAAACAAGCATGGAAAGTACCTAAACAGATGGGTCCTTTTGCATGACAGAGATGTCTATTTTACTTCATTTAAGTTTTTCCTTATTACGTTTCAGTTTTTTTTCTCTTCCATTCTCTTCTTTATTACCTAATACCTGAAATATAACAATAAACACTCGAGTAGCACAATATTGAGGTAAAATTAAGGATATATAACAAGAATATGATGCATGATATGCTACTAATCAATGTTAATCTCCAAACATTTAATGTTGATCTTAGTGTTATTTGTGCTCAGTTTCAATTTGAGTTTGAAGTTGGAATTTTGTTCTTTATGTTCTTTGTGATTTTGTTAATGGATTGTAAGCTTTCAATAACTATAGCAAGTTCCTTGGTTGGATGTAGAAGGAGAGGCAGAAGGAGCTCTTCAGGGAAAGAGTCATTGAATGTGGTTGAAATGATCAAATGAAGGCAATCTGCAGGTAATCTTTCTTCTCCTTTTCAATTATATATATATATATATATATATATATATATTCAACCTGATTTTCTTCTTTGGTTCTGATTTCCCAATCAGTATGGTTTTTAACAAGTTTTTACTTCAGCCTACTCACTAATGTACTTGTTTAGGATGTTATTTCTGTAAACTAGTAATAGTGCTTATAATGCAGCTCTCTTCTATTGGTGATATATGTACATGGTTCTTGTTTTGCCATATTCAATATAGTTGAGCCTTTGCAGATGCACATTTAGTCGTTCTATCATTTACTTTATTAGGCGCTCTGAATAATATTAGGCACTTCATAAATTTCCAGCCTTGCAAACTTTTAGCACTATGGTCAATTGTACCTGTAACGTGATGATATAGCAATAACTCCAAAAGCAAGATGTTATATAGTAGTTACAAAAAAAATTGAAGCATAAACATGGCTGTAACTTGGTGATGTTTCTTGTAATTAGCAGAATTTAGATTACTATGATGCTTTGGTTGTATGTGCTAATTTTCCTCTTTTATTCTAGTGCTCGTTGGTTATTGGTCTATCATTTGTCGTTTTGATAGTTTATGGTGGTGCTTTTCTTCATATGGTCAACCTTTTATGGCTTTTATTTTACAATATTGAAGTTTGAATTTTGTTTTTTTTATGTTCTTTGTGATTTTCTTAATGGATTGTAAGCTTTCAGTCACTATAGCAAGTTCCTTGGTACTAATATCATAAAAAGTATCGTATATTTTTTTTGGGTGTACGTAATCAATTTTATGTGATGAAATTTCGAATTGATGTGAAGTTTAATGGATGAACTTGTTTGTTTTGAGTGGGAGAGCTTCTTTTTCTTTTGGTATATAGGATTTGATTGGTTGGATGCAGAAGGAGAGGCTGAAGGAGCTCTTCAGGGAAAATAATAATTGAATGTGGTTGGAAAGATGAAACGAAGGCAATCTGCTGGTAAAACAGTTACATTTGGTTCTTTTCTCAGTATTATTTATGGTTGCAGGCTACATATCTTCATGCAGCAGTTGTTTTGAAGAAAAAGATTGGATTTAATAGTAACTCACCATCAATTACCTACATTTCTGTTACAGGGGTAATGTGATTCTTTTACAAACTTTTATAACATAAAGATTTTTAATTTTCCTTACAATAAATATGTACAGTTTGCTGCATAATGGGATCTCATGCGTATTTTTATGTTCATTAATTTTGCTTCGCTTCTTCCTATCAAATTGATTGATCTTGTTGTTAATAATTCAATGAGAAATATCAGTAACTTACAACAATTTGCGTTCAGGGACACTGCTTATTGAACCTGCAACTGCAGCTTCATTCTTATAAAAATATGGACAAATGGTAAAGCTTCAACACTCGCTTCTTTTTTCTATAGCATTTTTCAAATTTGTATAATTGGATTCCTCTTGAATTACTCAAACGACATTGTCATCGTTATCTTATTGGTTACAAAATCAGAAGTACATTTTGTTAGACCCTAACCCTCTTAGGGTTACTATTCGGAGTGATGGGTTGCATGGAATGGAGGAGTGTGCAGTGATGTGTGATGGTGTGGGGGCCGGTTACTGTGGAGGTTGGGGTGTTTTGAAGAGAAAACGTTTCTCTTCCTCTTCTTTGCTTTTCCCATTTGCTTCATTCTCTCTCTCTCACTTTCCTTCTCTTCCGGCGACCAGAGGACGTTGCGGCAGCTCCGGCGTGTTGAGGCGAGCGTGGAGTCGCGGAGGCGAGGGCGTGAGGCACGCGAGATCGGAGGTTACGGTCGGCGGGAGACGTTGAGCGAACTTTGGCGTGCTCCGTCTTTCATTTGAGGTATGCCGACTTAATAGTTTGATTTGTTGCTCACCCATGTAGGGGTGATGTTGTGGTCGGTCGCGAGAGGTCGGAGACCTCGCCGGCGATGAGAAACAGCGATGACCAACGGTCGATCGGTGGCTTCGGGCGGTCAACCGGTTTTACTGTTTTGCCCGACTTTAACCAACACCGGTCGAATGATGCCTTGTGGCGGTCGACCGGTTGCATGTGTGCTGGTGGGTTGGAGGCTTTCGGTTGGATTTCGGTCGACCGTTCCTAGCTTTAGGTTCGACCGGAACTTAGGTGTACCTGATTATTGTGCATGCTGTTCGACTGATTTTGATATAATGTTCGACCGTTATATGACTTAGACTATTAGGATGACACTAGTAGTTTTCGGTCGACCGGGACCCCTGAGTCGGTCGACCGAATAGTCTTGTGTGATTTTGACCAACTCCGGATTTTGACCTCGTATTCGGTCGACCGGTTTTAGATTGTTGTCCGACCGTTTGGACTTAAGTGATGCGCAGAGACTTCGACCGTTGCAGACTTTCGGTCGACCGAACCTATTTGGAACGGTTGACCGGTTAGGTTTTTCGGTCGACCTTTTGTGCGCAGAACTGAATTCCTAGTCCTTGTTTTGTGTCAACTTTGTCCACGGAAACCCGTGTCCTCGCTTACAGTGTGAGCCGAGAGGTGACGGAGGGTATGTTGCCCGTGCCTGTCCACGGACCTCCGTGTGGAAGAGTGTGGACACTTGGGTCGCACCACCTCTGTTGATGGACAGTGGTGTGACGTGTTGTTACTAGACTCTCTGTAGATTAGTAGACCTGAGGGATCGCGGATCCCAATGCATGATGATGCATGGCTCGTGGAGCATGATGACCCTGCACACTACGGTCTGGACCCGTCCGATGTTGTGCCGGACGTAAGGTGTACCGCCGAGGTTGTGCCGGCGATGCCGTCGAGGTTTTTTCCGGCGATGATAGTGCCGACGATGTTATGGCTTGTGGTTGTGCCGTCGGATGTTGTGTCGGACGTATGTTGTGCCAGACGTATGTTGTACCGCCGATGTTGTGCCGGCGATGCTGTTCCAGCGATGATCCCCGATTGGACACCTATCTTGGGATGTTTGACCGACCGGGCTACGACTCCGTTGGGGTGGTGTAGACCACATGGTTACTTTGCGCGAAGTGCAGACGCTCCCCACCGATCCCTTTGGCTCGATTAGTTGCGTGCGGGGGTGCGTCGCGTACTGTCCGTAAGACCGTACGTGCCTACGTAGGTTTCCGAGAGAGACCCGTTGTTGTTGCTGGACTGATGTCCTTATTGACCCTTTGAGGGTACTTGTGTTGTTGGACTGGGGTCCCGTTTACCCTGGGACGGATTTGTTGTATTGTGGATGTTGATATGACATGCTACTAGTATGATAGATTCATTTACCGTACTGTTGCATTCATATTGGCGAGCTTGGCGTACGGGGTTTCCTTATGGGAAACTCAGGCATTGTTGTTTGATTCATGTTTCAGGAACACAGTAGGTTCTGTCGGGTGGTGATAGCGGGTTTACACATTTTGGGGCCAGAATCCTCTTCGGACTCTTCGAGGTCGTCATTATTACCTGTTTTCATTTGTTGTAGTGATGTAATCATGTCTTTTGACAAAGCCTGTTGTATTTTGGTGCACCGACTATTGATTTATATGAGTAACATTCCCTTTTGGTTGTGGTTATCTTGAGATCTCTTTATTGTTTAAAATTTCAAAATTTCCATTGTTTCAGGATGTTACAACTTGGTATCAGAGCGGTCGGTTCCTACGTGTGGCTTCCAAATAAATCACCCAGTGTAGTATTGTTAGTTGCACTTTACATTAGCATGCATTCATGACTGATATTGAGTTGTTTCTTATGCCAGATGCCTCCGAGACGTGTGAGGAACACCGCGAATGATCGCAGTGCCAGTGCTGCCACTGAGGGCGCTACCTGGGATTGGTTGGGCGAGTTCCTCGAGCATCAGACGGCGAGGGCAGAGCAGACGGGGACATGTCCAGAGCATGATCGCTTCATGAGGCAGCACCCGCCTAGTTTTGATGGCAGGAGTGACCCTGAGGCTGCAGAGGACTAGGTCTTTAAGATCCAGAGGATTTTCCGGGCGATTGACTGTGTACCGGAGCGAATGGTGGACCTGACCACCTATGTGCTGGATGGAGAGGCAGCAAACTAGTGGAGGACCACATCTACAGTGGTGTTTGCTGACCGAGATGACGTGAGCTGGGAGGAATTCCTTGAGGAGTTCAACAATCAGTTCTTTCCACAACACATCAGAGACAGGAAGAAGGAGAAGTTCTTGGGCCTCGAGCAGAAGGAGATGTCCTTGGCTAGCTACATCACCAGGTTTAACGCCCTGGAGGGTTATAGTTCTGAGACATATGTGACATCCGAGTAGAGAGCACAGAAGTTCATCAAGGGGCTGAGGAAACAACTCAGGTCGCGTGTGATTACCAGCATGCTGCAAACCCTCGAGAATGTGGTGAAGTATGCGACCATCATCGATCAGGACTATCAGGAGCATTACCAGGAGGCACGGAAGACGCCAGTGAGCACGGGAGGACGTGCAGTTGGACGTTCCACTGGGAACGTGTGCAAGAGGCCCCGGGTTGATGTAGGAGGAGCACACAAGTCTGGTGCGTGCAGTACCTGCGGGAGATCTCATCCGGGTCAGGAGTGCCCCCGGCGTACATGTGCATGCTTGGGATGCGGTCAGATGGGCCATTTTATCCGGGAATGCCCGAGCAGGCAGGGCGAGATGAGCAGGAGGCCAGGACCACTGGTCTCAGGGAGGAGCGGAGGCAGCATGTCCGTTGCTCCGCAGGGCCAGGCCAGGAGAGCGGGGTGAGTCTTCACCGTCCGGGCTGAGGAGGCGAAGGACTCCAACAATGTCGTGGAAGGTACGCTTGTCGTTTTAGGTTTGGTTGCTCGTGTTTATTTGATTGCGGTGCCACACACTCCTTCATTTTGGAGAAGTTTGCTGACGAGTTGGATCAGACCCCTTAGCTACTGACTGATTTGGTGGAGGTCAGTACGCCCATGGGTGAGGTGGGCACTGTGGGGAGCTTGCTCCCTGGCACCATAATTGTTTCGGGAGACCATGATTTTTTGGCAGATCTGGTCTTGCTACCGATGGAGGACTTCGACGTCATACTAGGGATGAGATGGCTATCATAGTACGATGTACGAGTCTTTTTCCGTGAGAAGAAGATCCTTATTCCGAGGAAGGACATGCCTGATGTGTTTATAGGGACGAGGAGTAGAGGAGGTCGTCTGATTGTGTCTGCGATTAAGGCACAGAGGCTGATGCGTCAGGGTTGCAGAGCGTTTGTGTCGAACTTGGTTGTTCTTGATCCTGAGATGAGGAGGCTGGAGGATATAGAGGTTGTACGGGAGTTTCCAACCGTGTTTCCTGCAGAGATTCCTCATTTACCGCCGCACTCGAGTTTGACATCGACTTAGTGGCTGGTGCGACACCCTAGTCGAAGGCTCCTTATCTGATGGCACATGCTGAGTTGACAGAGCTGAAGAAGCAGTTGGAGGAGTTGATGGACTCCGGGTTTATCCGACCGAGTGTCTCTCCATGGGGAGCACGGATGTTGTTTGTGAAGAAGAAGGATGGTTCGTTGTGGATGTGCATCGACTACCGGATGTTGAATAAGGTTACCGTCAGGAATCAGTACCCTTTGCCCAGGATTGAGGATCTGTTTGATCAGTTGCAGACAGCGAGAGTGTTCTCGAAGATTGATCTGCGTTCGGGTTATCACCAGTTGTGGATCAGAGAGGCAGATGTTCAGAAGACAACCTTCACGACGCGGTACGGGCACTACGAGTTCTTAGTAATGCCGTTTGGATTGACGAATGCACCTACAACATTCATGGACCTGATGAATAGGACCTTTTAGCCGTACCTCGACAAATTTGTTATTGTCTTTGTGGATGACATCTTTGTGTACTCGCCTGACAGGGAGCAACATCGGAAGCACCTGAGGATTGTGCTTGGCATCTTGAGGGATCAACAAATCTATGCCAAGTACACGAAGTGCGAGTTTTAGTTGGATTGGGTGGCATTTCTGGGGCATATTGTGTCAGCATATGGTATTTGAGTGGATCCGGCGAAGGTTGAGGTTGTGACTCAGTGGAGAGTCCTGACGAGCGTGACAGAGATCAAGAGCTTCGTGGGACTCGCTGGGTATTGCAGACGGTTCATTCATGATTTCTCCCGACTTACTTCGCCGCTGACAGTGTTGATGCAGAAGGGCGTCAAGTTCGTTTGGTCCCAGAAGTGTGAGGACAGTTTCCAGGTGCTGAAGAGGAGACTGACGACAACACCGATTCTGACGCTACCGAGTGGCAGCGGAGGTTATATGATTTACAGTGATGCGTCAAGGATTGGTTTGGGCTGTGTTCTGATGCAGCACAGGAAGGTGGTGGCGTACGCTTCGAGGCAGCTGAAGGTGCACGAGAAGAACTACCATACTCATGATCTGGAGTTAGCAGCGGTGGTTCACGCGTTGAAGACCTGACGACATTATCTTTATGGAGAGCAGTTTGAGGTCTTCACAGATCACCAGAGCCTTAAGTACTTGTTCTCGCAGAAGGAGCTGAATATGAGGCAGTGCAGGTGGCTCGAGTTCATTAAGGATTACGACTGCACCATCTCCTATCATCCAGGGAAGGCGTATTCGGTTGCAGATGCCCTGAGCAAGAAGGTTGAAGTGGCAGTTGCGAGTTTATGCATTCAGGAGTGGAGGCTACTCGAGACGTTGTCAGAGTGGATGCCGTTCACAGAGGGCTCTGAGAAGGCAGTGATTGCTGGGCTACGAGTGGGCCCTGAGCAAGAAGGTTGAAGTGGGAGTTGCGAGTGGTGCAGGCTCAACATGATGATGAGGAGTTAGCTGGTCTGCTACAGTTGGCCACAAGAGATGGATCAGACTTCAGTGTGGGGGTTGATGGTGGTCTGATGTTCAGGAGTGGGATTTGGGTGCAGATAGTAGATGGGCTGAGAGATGACATCAGACCCTAACCCTCTTAGGGTTACTATTGGGAGTGATGGGTTGCATGGTAATGGAGGAGTGTGCAGTGATGTGTGATGGTGTAGGGGGCGGTTACTGTGGAGGTTGGGGTATTTTGAAGAGAAAATGTTTCTCTTCCTCTTCTTTGCTTTTCCCATTTGCTTCATTCTCTCTCTCACTTTCCTTCTCTTCCGGCGACCCGAGGGCGTTGCAGCAGCTCCGGCGTGTGGAGGCGGGTGTGAAGTCATAGAGGCGTGGGTGTGCGGCGCGTGAGATCGGAGCTTACGGTCGGCGGGCGACGTTGAGCGAACTTCGGCGTGCTCCGTCTTTCATTTGAGGTATGCCAGCTTAATAGTTTGATTTGTTGCTCACCCATGTAGGGCTGATGTTGTGGTCGGTCGCGGGAGGTCGGAGACCTCGCCGGCGATGAGAAGCGGTGTAAAATCCTTGGCAGGCGCGGGGTTGCTGTCGACCAACGGTCAACCGATGGCTTCGAGCGGTCGACCGGTTTTACTGGTTTGCCCGACTTTAACCAACACCGGTCGAACAATGCCTTGTGGTGGTCGACCGGTTGCATGTGTGCTGGTGGGTTGGAGGCTTTCTATTAGATTTCGGTCGACCGTTCCTAGCTTTTGGTTCGACCGGAACTTAAGTGTACTTGATTATTGTGCATGTTGTTGGACCAATTTTGATATATTGTTCGACCATTATATGACTTAGACTATTATGATGACCCTGGTAGTTTTCGGTCGACTGGGACCCCTGAGTTTGTCGACCGAATAGTCTTGTGTGATTTGACCAACTCTGGATTTTGACCTCGTATTTGGTCGACCGGTTTTAGATTGTTGTCCGACCGTTTGGACTTAAGTGATGCGCAGAGAGTTCGACCGTTGCAAACTTTCGATCAAACCTATTTTGAACGGTGGACCGGCTAGGTTTCTTCGGTCGATTGTTTGTGCGCAGAACTGAATGCAATTTACCCACATCCCGAGCATAAACGCGTGCAAAAGACTCATTTCTATCATAAAGACCAAGTTCAAGATTATCGGGTTACGAATGGAAATGTATCCAAGCATAAAAGCATTCAAGTCCTAATTGCAAAAAGAACAAGGACTTAAGCACAAAAGTAGCCGGGGACTTAACTGCAAAAAGTCAAGGACCTAAGTGCAAATCACGAGTAGCTTTTATTCTCTTGGAGAAAATATATAGAAAAATCAATGTATATCTCCAAATATGTGAAAGAATTAATCCGGAGTTCAAAAGAATGGAAAGAATCAATCCAGACGCGTAAAGGAGGATCAAATCATACCATAAACATTCAACCAAAATTCGGATTAAATCTGAGGAGATCATGCGGCGAAATCGCCGCACATTACATGCATCATGCGGCGGAAACGCCGCCCCCTAGTCGATCCGTGTGCTCCAATTTTGACCAGTCGTGTCTGGACACGTGTACTCTCCAATTCTATACTTAGGTCTCTTGTAACAACTATAAATAGACCCGAGAACGATGTTAGAAGGGTCCTTGGTCCTTAGTCTTAGGTTTTTATTTTTAGTCTTTGTCTTGTAATCTTCTTTTTAGCAATAAAATTCTGTTCTTTTAATTCTTGTTTTAGTTTTCTTTTAATGTCTCTAGGATCCCTTCTTCTTCCTCCCTCCATGAGTTTCTAACTCCTTCCAAAGGGTGGAGGTGACGATTTAGGGTGAAGAGAAGATGAATGGATGTTATTATTTTAATTTCGTGTTAGTATATTTTGATTACTTGAGTTTATGTTAAATCATTTATCATGTAATGCTTTATAACTAATATGATTTATTATAAGTTTCTGAATTCTCTAATCTAAACCTTAAATCTAATCCTCCACCCAACGGAATTCACCATCTTTGTTCTTGTTTTAGTTTTATTTGTTCATGTTTCTTGCTTTAGATAATTAAAATCCAAAAATCTCAAAACCAACCTTATTATTGTTCTCTCTCTCTCTAATCGAAAATCCAAAAATAACAATATCTCTCCCTCCTTGTGTTCGACCCGTATTTGCCACGTCTCCATTGACGCCGTGCACTTGCGGTATAAATTTAATTCTCATCAAGTTTTTGGCGCCGTTGCCGGGGAGGCGACGCAGATTTTTGTTGTTTTTGTGTTTTCGATTTTTCCTGTTTATCTTGTGCGCGATCTAAGTATTTGGATTTGTGTTTCAGGAGAAGACAGAGCGCGCGGCGAAATACGAGCGCATTCTGAGCTTAAAGAGCGGCGAATCCGCCGCACCATAAGAAGCATTTGCGGCGAAAACGCCGCACAGGTTGGTCTTCCGGTCTTCAAATTTTGAGGGCGTCGTCGACATCTCTGGGTGGTCGCATTGAGCTACTGGAATCTCCGAGAGCGGGCGGTGAACCCGACTGAGCATTGCGGAGGTAACTTTTCTCGCCTTTCTCGTAAAATCTGAATAGTTGAAAAGTTTCCTTTCGTAGAATTGCACGTGTTAGGGTTACAATTCCATAATTGGCAATAATTCAACTCTGACCTAAAATTGGCAAAATTAGAAAGACCTTAGTGCATGCATCATATAATGTTTTGCTTGCATTATTCTTGCTAAATTCTTGCAAATTAATACTTGTTGAAGATTGCTGGAGGCAAGGTACGTATCGAGGTTTTTATCGATTGCATTAGAGCATATAATTTAGTTGCATACAACCTTGCAATTGCCCCCATTAAAAGGACCATTGTTTGACTATCTTTGCTAGATTTAAGTTAAACTATCTTAAGGGCAACTCCGTAGGAAAAGATACGGTGGGGATTTCATCACCCTCCCGTAGCCCACAAACCACAATCCTGAAGTGTCGCCTAAGCCTAAAATTTAAAATCAATTAGACATTGGCCCCTAAGGACTCGGACTCAATTAAGGAGGAGATTGGTTTGACTTGCTATGACCTGAAGCTAATTGAATTCAATTTGGTGTCTAGAAAGTGTTTTTGTGTCGACGAAAGTCTTCCAAGCAACGTGGTTGTCTAATTGGCACCGACTCTGTCGGAAGCGCCCCCACTAGCTATACACTAACTGGCCAACTTGGTTTGATTGGTGAGGGAGGTGAATCAAGCAAATCAATTCGACTCAACCAGTTAGGAGTCGTCTAGATCTAAGTGACACTAGGTCTAGGATTGTTTTGACCGTGCTTGTTCAGGAAATTTCTGACCAACCCTAATTTTTATCCTTTAGAGTTAAGTTTCCCTTCTCGTCTGAGTCTTCTTTCCCTTCTCATCCTTACCTTTCTATTGTTTGTTTCCATTTAAAAAAAAAATTAAAATTCAAAAAAAATTCGAAAAAAAATTGTAATTAATTCTTGAAAATAAATTTGGAATTTAAATTTCGAATTTGAATTCAAAAATTGATTCAACCCGGTGCACTCAGATTTGGATTCGGGACTTGAGTAATCGACTCTCACGAGTTAATCTAGATTCCAGTCTGGAACTTAACACCAACCCATCTGTTGCACCACCTCACCCGGATCTAATGGGTGAGAACGTAGTGGACCCGCCTGTTGCGCAACCTATAACTTTGAGGGATCGGTGCTACCCAACGATGGCTGCTCAGCCATCGTGCATCGTTATGCCCACCATCCCGGGTCGCGACTTCGAACTTAAGGCACAATACATGAGTATGTTGCCTAAGTTCACCTCTAGGGAAGATCCATATCTCTTCCTTAGAGAATTTGAAGAAATCTACTCTCTTATGCAATACCAGCATATCCCTGAAGAGGCAGTGCGTCTGAAATTCGTGCCTCTAGCACTGAAGGACGACGCTAAGAAATGGCTATATAGTCTAGCCGAAAGATCTATTAGAAGTTGGGCCGAATTTGTTCAAGTTTTCCTAAAAAAATATTTCCCCAACCATAAGACTATGAAGATTAGGAATGAAATTGTTGCATTCGTTCAGTCTGAGAGCGAGCCGTTCTATTCCTATCTTGAGAGATTTAAGAGTGTCTTGACCCAATGTCCTCATCACGGAATTCCGAAGTGGCAATTATGCCAAATTATTTATGAGGGATTGACACCCACATCTAGGGTTATGCTAGAATCTGTGAGCCAAGGGAATTTCATGTCGAAAAACGAAAATGATGCCTGGACTTTTCTTGAGGATTTAGCTGAAAATAATATGCAATGGGACAATGCTAGAACACCCATCAACCCGAGTATTGGATCTAAAATAGCGAGTCAACCCCGACCAGGTGTCTTAGCTATAGACTCCAACATAGCGGCTGAGGCAAAACTAGCCACCCTTATGCGTAGAATGGAAAGTTTAGAGCTGCAAAACCAAACCCGACAAGCATCCCCTACCCCTTGCTCTAGATGTGGTCAGACTGGTCATTTAATGGAGGTCTGTGTGAACCTGGAACATGTTAATGCCACATATAACAATTCTAGAAATGATCCTTACGCATCAACCTATAACCCAGGTTGGCGTAATCATCCCAATTTTTCGTGGACCCAACAAGGACAACCTCCTAGACAACAACCAACCCCATATAACCAAAATAATACATCATCTGGGGTATTAATGGAAATCTTGAGGTTAGGTTGACAAAATTAGAAAATTTAATGACAACTTTTATACAAACAACCAACCAATCATTCCAAAGGCTAGAGACACAGGTCAGCCAATTAGCACAGATAATAGGAGAAAGAGAAAAGGGCCAATTTCCAAGTCAACCTGAGGTAAACCCCAGAACTAATAATCAATATCAATCTTATCAACCACCTTCAGGAAATAACAACCCTAGACCGGTTCAAATGGTTAATGAGGAAGGACCGTTCCAACAAATCAATGCTGTAGTATCATTACGGTCCGGAAGACAAATTGACAATAATGTGGTAAACCCTAGAATGACTAATCAATCTAGCCATCAAGCACCCACATATGACTTGACCATTGAACCCGATGTCCAAATTGAAAAGCCCAATCCACCTACCCAACCTGAACCTGTAGCTCAACCTGAACCTGAGCGAGTCTATGTGCCTAAAGCCCCATTTCCCAATAGACTCAAAAAGAACTCTAGTGCACAAATAGAGAAAATCTTGGAAGTATTTAAGCAAGTTAAGGTGAACATTCCACTCTTAGACATGATTCAACAAATACCTGCTTATGCTAAATTCTTAAAAGATTTGTGCACTAAGAAGAGAAAAACGAATGTACCAAAGAAGGCATTCTTAACTGCAAACATATGCTCAATTCTTTCCAACACATCTCCTATAAAATATAAGGACCCGGGGTGTCCCACAATTTCATGTTCAATAGGAGATACGTTTATCAATAAAGCCCTTCTAGACCTTGGTGCAAGCGTTAACTTGCTCCCATCTTCTGTCTACGAGCAACTCAACCTTGGTCCACTGAAACCCTCTAGGACAACCCTCCAATTCGCTGATTGTTCCGTTAAGAAACCGAGAGGTATAGTAGAGGACGTTTTGATTAAGGTTGGTGACTTCATTTATCCAGTGGATTTTGTCGTACTTGATACTGAACCTGTTGTAAATCCTAATCGACAAATCCCTGTAATTTTAGGTAGACCATTTTTAGCCACTTCGGAAGCATTAATAAACTGTCGAAATGGGCTCATGCAATTATCTTTCGGGAACTTAAAAGCAGAATTTAATATCTTCCACATTGATAATGAGCCAGAAATAATATGCAACCCAAGTGATGTTGTGATGAGAGCACGTATTTATCAGAATTCTGAATCAAATAAATCATCACATAAGCAAAAAGGAAGTAAGAAAAAAGGGAGTGATCCATTTACTCAACCACCATCACTCGAGCAAATAAGCGAACCAATTCAAGTGAGAAGAGTGGAATCTTTTCCTCAAGTCAACATGGGGAACAATTCAACTGGATACAGGCACCAATATGGTGTCATTCAATCCAGTTCTGATTACGGTTGACTATGAGCAAACTCAACCCCTCTACCGCAAGCCGACTCAGGTAATAAGTGCATTTATTTTATCTATGCATACATTGAGGACAATGCATGATTTAGGTGTGGGGGGGTGTTTATCTATGTATATATCTATTTGTTTGTTTTCTTCTATTTAAAAAAAATAAAATAAAATAAAAAAAAAAAAATCAATGTTCCATGACATAGCTTAAGATTGAACTACCAAAATCTGTGTACAAATTGCATTGAGTTTTTGTTCCTTATTATATAGTTCTGCTTGTAGAAATTGTGACATAAATCTAAGTTCCAAAGAAATAACCCATTGCCCTTTAAGACATGTATGCACTTAAATTGGATGAATCAAATCTTTGAAGTGGTTGATAAAAAGCAGAGGTTGAGGAAAATATACCGGGAAGTGTGGACTTCTAATAGCAATTAAGCCTTGAGGAAAAAAATAAAAATAAAGGAATAAAGTGAAGAAAACACATTTTGCAAAATGATTACAAAAGCCCAAGCCTTTGAGTCACTGGTCCGTAGGGGTATCTTGAAACCCGGTAACTTGAGTCTACCAGCTCGGGATTATCGACCAAACTCGCTACACAAATGCAAAAAGGGTAAAAGTGTCAAAAAGCAAATGTGTTGAATCACGGAAGAAAAGAAAAGAAAAAAAATAATAATACTCAAGGCCCAAAGCTAAAAGAATGATCCATGTCATGGTTGATCCGAATGATACTTCACCACCAGAGGAGGCGTGCAAAATAATTCAAGTGATAAACATGTGTAAAAGGGTTAGTGGTGTGAATGTGGGAGGAACAAAGACCAAGTCATATTTTTAATGAGTTAGATTTATATAATGAGCATGCAAGAATTCTCAGTGAGATGTATAAGGTTGAGGTAGGGATATTGAGAACTATTAATGAAATGTTGATTCAGGATTTTGTGGGTATATCCGCTGAAAACCCTCAGGAGACAACACTCCTCCCCCTTGGCAACAAGGAGGTTTAACGGCTTGTTGCACATGCTAAGTGCAACCGTGATTCCTACGAAAGTGAGTTAGGATTTCCCTGTTTTTATTTTTCTCATCTTCTGTTTTGCTAGGGACTAGCAAAATCTAGGTGTGGGGGTATTTGATGCATTGCATACATTACATCATATGTCTTTCATTTAGATTACTTTTACATCAATAAATGCTACTAAGGTATGTGTTTAGTCTTATTTACAGAATACAGGGACCTGAATGCAATTTACCCACATCCCGAGCATAAACGCGTGCAAAAGACTCATTTCTATCATAAAGACCAAGTTCAAGATTATCGGGTTACGAATGGAAATGTATCAAAGCATAAAAGCATTCAAGTCCTAATTGCAAAAAGAACAAGGACTTAAGCACAAAAGTAGCCGGGGACTTAACTACAAAAAGTCAAGGACCTAAGTGCAAATCACGAGTAGCTTTTATTCTCTTGGAGAAAATATATAGAAAAATCAATGTATATCTCCAAATATGTGAAAGAATTAATCCGGAGTTCAAAAGAATGGAAAGAATCAATCCAGACGCGTAAAGGAGGATCAAATCATACCATAAACATTCAACCAAAATTCAGATTAAATCTGAGGAGATCATGCGGCGAAATCGCCGCACATTACATGCATCATGCGGCGGAAACGCCGCCCCCTAGTCGATCCGTGTGCTCCAATTTTGACCAGTCGTGTCTGGACACGTGTACTCTCCAATTCTATACTTAGGTCTCTTGTAACAACTATAAATAGACCCGAGAACGATGTTAGAAGGGTCCTTGGTCCTTAGTCTTAGGTTTTTATTTTTAGTCTTTGTCTTGTAATCTTCTTTTTAGCAATAAAATTCTGTTCTTTTAATTCTTGTTTTAGTTTTCTTTTAATGTCTCTAGGATCCCTTCTTCTTCCTCCCTCCATGAGTTTCTAACTCCTTCCAAAGGGTGGAGGTAACGATTTAGGGTGAAGAGAAGATGAATGGATGTTATTATTTTAATTTCGTGTTAGTATATTTTGATTACTTGAGTTTATGTTAAATCATTTATCATGTAATGCTTTATAACTAATATGATTTATTATAAGTTTCTGAATTCTCTAATCTAAACCTTAAATCTAATCCTCCACCCAACGGAATTCACCATCTTTGTTCTTGTTTTAGTTTTATTTGTTCATGTTTCTTGCTTTAGATAATTAAAACCCAAAAATCTCAAAACCAACCTTATTATTGTTCTCTCTCTCTCTAATCGAAAATCCAAAAATAACAATATCTCTCCCTCCTTGTGTTCGACCCGTATTTTCCACGTCTCCATTGACGCCGTGCACTTGCGGTATAAATTTAATTCTCATCAGCGGTTACTGTGGAGGTTGGGGTATTTTGAAGAGAAAATGTTTCTCTTCCTCTTCTTTGCTTTTCCCATTTGCTTCATTCTCTCTCTCACTTTCCTTCTCTTCCGGCGACCCGAGGGCGTTGCAGCAGCTCCGGCGTGTGGAGGCGAGTGTGAAGTCATAGAGGCGTGGGTGTGCGGCGCGTGAGATCGGAGCTTACGGTCGGCGGGCAACGTTGAGCGAACTTCGGCGTGCTCCGTCTTTCATTTGAGGTATGCCAGCTTAATAGTTTGATTTGTTGCTCACCCATGTAGGGCTGATGTTGTGGTTGGTCGCGGGAGGTCGGAGACCTCGCCGGCGATGAGAAGCGGTGTAAAATCCTTGGCAGGCGCGGGGTTGCTGTCGACCAACGGTCAACCGATGGCTTCGAGCGGTCGACCGGTTTTACTGGTTTGCCCGACTTTAACCAACACCGGTCGAACAATGCCTTGTGGTGGTCGACCGGTTGCATGTGTGCTGGTGGGTTGGAGGCTTTCTATTAGATTTCGGTCGACCGTTCCTAGCTTTTGGTTCGACCGGAACTTAAGTGTACTTGATTATTGTGCATGTTGTTGGACCAATTTTGATATATTGTTCGACCATTATATGACTTAGACTATTATGATGACCCTGGTAGTTTTCGGTCGACTGGGACCCCTGAGTTTGTCGACCGAATAGTCTTGTGTGATTTGACCAACTCCGGATTTTGACCTCGTATTTGGTCGACCGGTTTTAGATTGTTGTCCGACCGTTTGGACTTAAGTGATGCGCAGAGAGTTCGACCGTTGCAAACTTTCGATCAAACCTATTTTGAACGGTGGACCGGCTAGGTTTCTTCGGTCGATTGTTTGTGCGCAGAACTGAATTCTTGGTCCTTGTTTTGTGTCAACTTTGTCCACGGAAACCCGTGTTCTCGCTTAAAGCTTGAGCCGGGAGGTGACGGCGGGTACGTTGCTCGTGCTTGCCCCGAGACCGCCTTGTCGACACTTGGGTCGCGCCACCTCTGGTGATGGACAGTGGTGTGACATGTTGTTGCTTTATTCTCTGTAGAGTAGTAAACCTGAGGGATCGCGGATCCCAATGCATGATGATGCATGACTCGTGGAGCATGATGACCCTGCAGACTACGGTCTGGACACGTTCGATGTTGTGTCGGACGTATGTTGTACCACCGAGGTTGTGTCGGCGATGCCGTCGAGGTTTTTGCCGGCGATGATGGTGCCGAAGATGTTTTGGCTTGTGGTTGTGCCGTCCGATGTTGTGCCAGACGTATGTCGTACCGCCGATGTTGTTCCGGCGATGATCCTCGATTGGGCACCTATCTTGGGATGTTTGACCGACCGAGCTACGACTCCGTTGGGGTGGTGTAGACCACATGGTTACTTTGCGTTGAAGTGCAGACGCTCCTCACCGATCCATTTGGCTCGAGTAGTCGAGTGTGTGGGTGCATCGCGTACTGTCTGTAAGACCATATGTGCCTACGGTAGGTTTTCGAGGGAGACCCGTTGTTGTTGCTGGATTGATGTCCTTGTTGACCCTTTGAGGGTACTTGTGTTGTTGGACTGAGGTCTCGTTTACCCTGGGAGGGATTTGTTGTATTGCGGATGTTGATATGACATGTTACTAGTATGATATGTTCATTTACTGTATTGTTGCATTCATAGAAGCGAGCTTGGCATACGTGGTTTACTAATGGAAAACTCAGGCATTGTTGTTTGATTCATGTTTCAGGACCGCAGTAGTTTCTGTCGGGGGGTGACAACGGGCGCACACATTTTGGGGTCAGGATCCTCTTCGGACTCTTCGAGGTCGTCATGATTACCTGTTTTCATTTGTTGTAGTGATGTAATAATGTCTTTTGACTAACTTTGTTGTATTTTGGTGCACCGACTGTTGATTTATATGAGTAACATTCCCTTTTGGTTGTGGTTATCTTGAGATCTCTTTATTGTTTAAAATTTTAAAATTTTCGCTGTTTGGGGATGTTATACAATTTCTTTTACTAGTTGAGATGCAAGCTACACAATAACCTGTCCTCTTGCTGCAGGTGGATTCAAGCTGAACATCGAATGTAACCATGCCACGCTCTCGGGCCATAGTATTTTATTTATTTTGTAAACTTTTTTTGTAGGCCGGATCCCTTGAAGAACTTGTTCGTAAATGTTATCATAGTTTTGACTTTGAATTCGGTGTACCGGTTGAGGTAAAATTCTTATTTAATCCTCCTTCGCGAATCAGTAACCAATGTCCATACTAGTTACACTTAATTGAATATGCAAAGGGAAGATTTCACGTTCTAGACTCTAGTTATGGATGAACTAGGAAGTTGAAGCCCAAGGTTGCATATCCATTAAGAGTGGGCAGTTAGTAGCAACTGAATCTTGTCTGATTACAGTTACCTATAAACTGCACAAAGGTTGTTCCATTGTTAGTACTTAATGAATCATGTTTGAATGCAATGATCGTAATCTTCTTACTAATCAGTAATCACTAACAAAGAGTTGTTTTTGTGAATATGATTTTGAAATTCTGAATACGAATGTTGCATTTTATCTGTGATTGGTATTTCATATTAAATTTGATATTGAAAGTTAATTCTGGTATTGGAGTCATTTGTGGTATGACATTGTTTATTTTAGAAAGAAAAAGTACTCAAACAAATTTTTTATTATTAAAGAATTACTATTGCGGACGGAATTTCTGTCGGCAATATTGGGGAATTTTGGTGCCAAAAAAATGCCCAAAAAAGGGTGCCAAAAATCATCACTACTGACGAAAAATCCGTCGGCAATAGTGTTGTCAACGTAGGTATTGCTGGCGGATTATTGCCGACGGATATTTCGTCCGGAGCACCATCGACAATGGGTATTCCCAACAAAATTGGGTACTATTGCCGACGAATTTGTTTGTCGGCAAAGGCCAATTTTATAGTATATGATCCGTATATGATTTGTATTGTTCCCTTATATATGATATGTATCTCAAATACTCGATGAAATTCGTTTTTTTGGCCTACCGAATCATGACATGGTAATTGGTTGTTCAATTTGGTTGACATTGGTAGGATCATGTGTGAGACGGTTGGTTCCTGTAAGTCTCCGAAGTGAAATAACAAGAACAAAATTTGTAATTATCCTTACCTACAAATTGAATGGGTATGCATGCATGCAAGGAAATCGAAAGAATCGCTAATCACTGCAACTACAATTCATGGTCTCAAGGTCTACCATACAAGAAGGTCTCGAGTGAACTTAAAATTGTATAAGACATAGATATGGTGGAGAAATTTTTGTGAGAGATGAGGAAATATATGAAAGTGGAGGCTAAAATGATGGGTTTGCCTTACTAGTAGCCCTAACTTTAAGTTGATGACATTCTTGTAATTAGTTAAATGTGAGAAGACGACTTCGGAAAAATAAAGAGGTTATGACTTAAACATAAAGTTGAAAAGTCAAAATTTCTATCATTGAAGTACAAGAGGTTTTGTGACTTGTAATTAATTTTCCGAATAGTTTTTAATTATAAAGATGTTAGTGTATGGGGAAAAGTTATTTACAACTTGTTGTTTGACGAAAGAGTGTGAATGGAGGATACATGTCTCCTACAATCAAAGCAAAGAATGTTTTCAGGTGAAGAGGTACGAGTCTGAACACAACTGTACTAACGAGGGTCTTTTGCATGACTATGTGCAATATGATGTCGGTTTAATTTCTAACATGATTCTTGCCACCATTCAAACAAACATCATTATCACTCATGCAGATATTCAAGAGTGAAGACTCATTACTTCATAGACATCAAGTGTGATAAAGCTTGGTACGCCCGTAAGAAAGCACTAGAAAAAGTATACAGAGTTGATGATGCATCTTATCGTAATTTAAGAAGCTTTATGTCCAATATTTGCATTACCAACACGGGCACAATAGTTGAGATTCAGACAAAGATGATAAATCAAAATATTGAGCAGTTTCAAAGAATTTTCTAATCTTTCACGACATCCTATGAATGTTTCAAGTACTATAGACCTAAGTTGAGTATTGATGATACTCATTTGTTTGACAAGTTTTAGGTTACTATTTTGGTTGCTATGGGTACCGTCGCAAACTCTGGTTTGTTTACCTTGCCATTTGTTGTCGTTGAAAAAGAATGTGGAAGCTCATGATAGTGGTTCTTAAGTATTTTGTCAAGTAGAGTATGCACACGAGATGTATTGTGTATTATTAGTGACCGATTTTCGGGCCTTATAAATATTGTGAAGACATTGTCTCCTCGAGACCAAGGTCACGTTCACAGGTTTTGTTTGAGACACATGAGTGCAAATAAATTTTGGCATGCTGGTGTCACTTCTGATAAAAACACATTTGAAGAGCATACGAAGGATATCGAGGTTAATCACCCTAATGGGTTCAAGTAGATTAAAGAACAAGACGGTGTTTCCTATTGGGCATTAAGCCAGGATTACGACCAACATTTTTCGTATAATGACAACAAACTTGTCAGAAAGCTTTAGCAATATGATTAGTGTGTAAGTTGCTTACCACTTTGTCCTCTGATCATGATGACTTACTCGCGACTGAATCAATATTTTGTTAATAGGAGAGATGAAAGAGATACTATGAAATTGGGTTATCCTAAAAAGGTCGACGATGAAGTCAGAAACCAACGACAGTTGGCTGCATGGCTTTGTGTGACAAGGCATAGTCATAACATATTTAGTGTCAAAAGCAATCAACCATAACATATTGACGGAGACATGCACAAAATGCTCATGTAGGTTCACATATGCACACCACATTTCATACTCACATGTGTTGGCAGTCTCCAGTAACTGTCACGTGAACATTCATAATTTGCGAATCGTTTCAGAATTGCTAACCACCGAAGCATATAGGAGAGCATATGTATCGATTTTCTTTCTAATACTAGACGAAAGGTTTTGGTTAGAGGAATGACCTACACAACTAATAACGCCTTATGTCGTAAGACGAAGTGGACGACTGAAAACAAATACAATTAGAAACAACATGGATGGACAAAGTGGTCGAACAATACGATGTGGGCGATGTCGTAGGTTGGGCTACAACAGGAAGACATGTGAAGAGGTTCTTTAGTATGTTCCTTTGGTAGTGTTTATTTTTGTTTAATTTCCCTTGTAACCCCATGTAGGGGAAACTATATTTTGTGGTGATCATGACTTAAAGAATAACCTTTAATTTATGAAATTGCCTACTTTCAAATAACAAACAAAAATTAGCCAAACATGAAAAGCAATAAAAAATCAGCCAAACATTTGGCAGTTTGTCAATACGAAAATAGCATTGGCAGTGCCATTTTCCATTGAATAAAAATGACACTACTAATGTCGTTTTCATTGAGGTAAAACGGCATCTGCACTGCCATTTTTGTTCAACGTAAAACAGCAACGTTGGTGCAGTTTTCCATTTCTATTTTTCCTCCTATTCTTGGATTTTAAACCCAAGTCTTCTACACTTGTGGAAAGAAACCTCATACCATCTCATTTAACGACAACAATCATGCAATAACACTTATTATAATTGGTTTAACACACGTATTTAACATTAAATTAGTCCACGTTTAATATGAAAAACCAAATTGTGCAGTCATTACAACTAAGGTGGAGAAAATACTTTAGTAGGTACTTTGGTCCGCTAACCTCGTCGTGGGACCATCGAAGGCCGACAACGGTACACCTGAGTTATCCCACCAGTTTCGTCTTCATCAATCCCACCGTCATCACCTCTTTCGAGTTCACTGACTTGAAATGATGAACATTCACTTTGAAAGAACGTTGTCTCACCTGGCTATTGAGTTAGGATTCCTCCATCAGAAGCAGACTTCACCTATGAAAATGAAATTCTTCTTCATCTAGTGACACCTATTTCTGGTCGATTTTCCTCATAATGTAGACGAACTGATTGGGAGCTTACACCTTCTGACAAATTCAACGAGATATCCACATTCTTGAAGTACGCCATCATTTCCTTGATTGTTTTCTTCAATTTTTGAGTTACTGATAGTCTAGGGTTGTTTACAGAATGCATTCCTTCAAGTCAGTGAATATCTTCATGTAACCTGTGTAAGTCGTGAAGCTACAAACAAATATGACAATTATGATTAGAATTAGTAGATCAAAATTTTAATTTAAAGCATAAAAACTATTTTTTTCCATATAATGATCTCTAGCAGCTGGAGGCCTATATGTCGGTGGTTCTTCAATTTCAACCCTTCTCATCAGCCATCAATGGAAATCTACCAATACCACCACGTAAATACGTCTACAAGTAGCTGGGTCTTTCGACAGTAAGGTGCCTTGATTTGCAGAAACTCTTGCTGACGTGACCAACCCTGAATTTATGATTGTTGTTTTTATAAACAGTTTATTTTGGGCTTTTCTTAAGCCTTTTTCAACTTGCAAATCTCAATTAAATCTAGAATATATTGCTGCAAGCCAAACTGACGCATGACCCTGTATGGCACATGCATAACAGCTATTCCGAAACAATCCAGTCATGTTCTCGTCATCCATATATCATGTCTTTCACTAAAACAAGTTGGTAACGCCCGCATATTGATGTTCTGGTATGGAGTCCAACAAACTTTGTTTTCTTCTTGAACGTCCAACTCATTTTCTGTAAAATTCCACCTGAGATGTCTTCACATTGAGTCATGATCTAGGAGTCCTCCAGTGTGAACCTAAATGGTGTAAAATATTTTTTGCAAGTCGCAAACCCAGACTGTTAAATGTCCTCCCAATGTGAAAAGGTTCCCAACACTAAATCTGTAACAACGTAAGGAAACCAATTACTTTTTTCCTATTTTTCAGTCATACTTGATCCAAATAGTTGTACAGAATAACCAAAGATGTAGCTCCCTAACTGTAGTTTTGACATTCAGCAAGATCCTCCAGCAAAAGTAAATATCTCAGGGTGACTTTGTTTCCACTCTTATCACCTACTATCTCAGATTCCAACTGAAATAAAATGAAGGCTGTAGTGTGTTGCACCATTTGTTCATTTGTTGTATCTGACGCCACGACATGGTAATTTGTTGCAACCACTACAACGACATGTATCCTCCTATCACTACAATGGTCGCCTCTTCTTCATCAACACCCAACAATTCATGCAAACCTCAAGTAAATTATGATCTAAGGTCGCACACAAAGTTAGACTATCAATACAAAGACCACTAAATATAACTACGTCTTATAGCGTAATCGTCATCCTCCCCATGTCTAAAACGGAAGGTGTGAGTCTTCAGCCTCCACCTCTCAACCATAGCATGGATCAGATTCCAATCTAATTGTAGTTGGGGCAAACGAGAAGCTACACCAAATCCAACAATCTCCAACAAATCCCATACTCTTTGATCCTCCACAGTCTACATGTTGATCTGAATATCGTGCTCGATACACCTAATATCCGGTAACTGCTCCTGATAAAAAATAATAATTACTTAAAATCTATAACAACAATACACATATTTTTAAATTTTCTAATGTTAGATTTATAAGCATGACTCGAAGTGACTAGACTATCAAATCATTAAACAACAACAAACCTTGATTTAATAACAAGTTCACAAACTCTTAGAAGTAAAAAAGCAATGATATAAATGATTAGTATCATATCATACATTGCATTCATACTATATATCTTTTATTTCACCCCAATTTGTGCTACTCGAGTGTTTATTTGATGTGTTTCAAGGTTTAGGCAATAAAGAAGAGAAATGGAGAGAAAATGACCTAAACGCAATACGAATGGACTAATTTGGAAGGTTCCGGACTTGTTTGTAATGCCCAAGGACTAAATTGTAACTCAGAAAGGAACCAAGTGAAAACTCGGAGGGACTTAAGTGTAAAAAAATATGTTGGTTGCAAAAGTCCTGAATCTCCTGAACCTGAAGATTAATTTGACAATTAAAACTAAATGGGCTCGAACCAACCGTGCTGGGGCACCCCACGTGTTTATTATGTTAACTAAAGTTGTGGTCAAAATTTGGAGGCAATCAGAGAAAAATGATCCGCCCGTGGTGGATTCCGTTAAGCGTTTAGCAACCAGATTTCTATGGTGGGTTGGGTTCTCGGGTCAGAGCAATATGAAACATCCAGATCTGATTTACAGTTGTCCGATCGGGCCTAAAATCATTCAGACCCTCTAATCTTCTATAAATACACTTGTAATGCCACATTTCTCCTCCTTCCTCCCACTCCTCCTTAGGTTAGTTTCTTTTATTGTTAAGTAGAGTAAGTTCTATTTCTTGTTAATTAGAGTATGTTTTAGTGTAGAGGAGGAGAAGACGAGCAACCTTGTAACCTTCATTTCTTATTCAAGTTTAAGTTTCATGTTCTTTATCTTGATGTCTTTCCTTTGATGTCATTTCCTTGTGCTTGTTTTGCTTCATCTAGTTTTCTGAATTTTGCATTATGGCTTTAGGTTATTTTTATGCTTTCTTTAATTAGAGATGAGTAGAGAGTAGTCCATCCCCATTTGGGGATGGAGAAGATGGTGTGGTGATTATGTAATGTAGTAGTGTGTGTTAATCGTACATTTGAACCTCACATGAGTTCCCTAACCATCTAATGAGATTTTCACTCTTATCTTTGATGTGTTAATGCTCTTGAGTAAAGCATATCACATGCTTAGATTAATGAGTTTATTTTATGGGGAATGATAATGTGAGGATAATGATGGAGTGGAAGACAGAATCATGACATGTGCATGCATGTGCTCATGTTGGCATCATCCTAATTATTGTCTTGTATGTTTTAATGATTGTGTCAAATCTTATTTCATTTGGAGACAAAGTTAGATGTAGTCATTTTACATGTGTTCACATGAGCCTTGTTTTAATTATTGTCTTGTATGCTTTACTGACAAAATTTTATCTTATTTCATGTGAAGACAAAATTTGATTTAGTTTATGGATTTCATGTATTACATGTGTGTGATGAGTATAATTGAATACACACACTACACATATTTGTTGGCTTTTTGGCCATAATCAATGTTTTGATGATTTAATTAACCTAATCTTAATTATGATCATGTAGAGTAGCACACATATTGCATTGCATATATATTTCTTTGTGCTAACCTCTACAGGTGATCAAGACTCAAGGAAGAAAGGAAATCAAGTCAAGACTGTAATCAAGCTCATTTGAAGACATGTATTTTTGTATTTCTTTGAGTCTTTAGGAACTTGTGTATTCTGAGCATACTTGAGCTAAAATCAACTTAAACACACACTAGGTTCCTTATAGAACTCACACACGAAATTTCACATAATTTGGGCTTCAATAGATCACCCAAACATAGACCAGAAAACACTAAACCTGAACCCTAACTGTTTGCCCACATTCGGTCGACCGCAACATGCCGTTCGGTCGACCGGATGATCAAGTAATCCAGTTTGTGTTTCCCTGTCTCTTTTCGGTCGACCGCTCCATCTCTTTCGGTCGACCGTTTGAACTTAATTTTCTGACCGTTATTCTTGTCATATATACCCAACGGTCGTATTCGTATTAAACCAATAATACCCCAAATACATTTCATGTATCGGTCGACCGAGGACCACGATCGGTCGACCGTTTGTCCATCTCTTGACAAACCCAAAGTGCCTGTTGAAAATCGGTCGACCGCGAGACCTTGTTTCGGTCGACCGAATCGTTCTTTGTTTGTCAACCCCAAAGTGCCTGGTACATATCGGTCGACCGTTCCCCTTTAGGTGTTCGACGGACCACTTAAGTGTACCTAAGTCGTAGTGTTGGGCGGTCGACCGTTGCTTAACCGGTCGACCAAACTTAGTGCACAACTGCCTAACGGTCGACCGTTCGTCCCAATCCGGTCGACCGATTTTAGCCAGAATTGGGTCCTGCAGATTCTGTTTTGTGTAATCACACATCAACTCATACCCAATCAATCCCAATGGCTTTATTCTCTCTAATGCCTATATAAGGAGTTGTAAAACACATTTTAACACAACTCTCCCACTACAAACTTGTCCCAAACTTTAGAGAGAATCCCAAACACTCCAAACCTCAATATCCACACTTTAGTGATCAATTCCTTAATCCTACTCAAGTGTGCTCAAGATTTAGAGAGTATTGTTCCACTCAACCTTTGTTCAAGAAGCAAGGACTTCAGTGAAAGCCCGAAGTGTCCCTCTCGGATTGTGAGAGGACGAATTCAAGCAAGCGAGGTTGTTCGCGGTGCTTGTGGTGTAAAGGCGTTCTCTCCCGGCCCGGAACGGGGAGTGGTTAGTGAAGACGTAGGCGGAGCTCGCGGAGTCGAGAGGAGCTTACAAGAGAGGTCTAGGACTCGGGTGGGGTGTCGAACCTCTATAAAAACCGACGCGTTTTTGTGGTTTGCATTATTCTTCCTTTACTTGCTTGTTTGCTTTAAAATTCCACTGCGCATCTTGATTGCTTAAACAAGTAGGTGATTAGCTTAAAAGTGATTAGTGGACCCATAACCCAAACGATCCTACCCACATTTGGTATCAGAGCCTTGTTAGCAAATTTCATTACTTAACCGTAATCTTAGCATGACCGAAATTGCATCTACATCCTGTGATTCATCTAGACCACCATATTTTGATGGAACAAACTATTGTTCATGGAAAGTTAAAATGAAAACATTTTTATCCATGAATTTAAACATGTGGTCCATGATTCAAACTCCATATGAAACACCTAAGTATGATTTTAAACAATGGAGTTTAGAAGATGAAAAACAAGCCTCCTCAAATGCTAAAGCCATGAATGTGTTATATTTTGCACTTGCAAGTGAACCTTTTAAGGTGATTTATTCTTGTGAAAGTGCACATGATATTTGGCAAAGACTTGAAGATAATTTTGGCAACACTTCACTAAACTCAAGTGAAGATGAATCAACATCAATGGATGAAGCTCAAGAAAGATGGGACAAGAACACCTCTAGATCTTATTCCTCATCAAACTCATCCAAAGGAGAAGTTGCCCAAAAGAGCTACATGGCATTAGAGGGGGACGAAATCGAGGTATCATCTTGCTCTAGTGATAGTTCTAGTTGTAGTTCAACTAATGGAACATATTCTTTTAAAGAACTAGAAAATGCATTTCATGATTTAGTTGCTATATACAAAGTGGTTTGTGAAAAGAATCAACTAGCAAATAAGCAAGCAAATGATCTACAATGTTTAAATGAATCCATCTTGGATGAGAAAAATGATTTGCTTGCTAAACTTGACAAAATCACTTTGGAAAATGCATGCGTAAGAGATGAGAATGAAAAATTGAAAAATAAACCCAACTCATCTATTGCAATTGATAGTCATATGCTTGAAAGTGATAAAAATGACTTGCTTAAGAAACTTAACAAATCTTATCTTAAAAGCAAGAAATTAATGAATGACTTGAATTGCATGACCGACAAATGTGTCGAATTAGAGATTCACATGCATCAAATGAATGAAAAGCACACTTCTTTGATTCAAAATCTTAAATGCATGAATGAATCTCTTAAGCTAAAGAATAGTGAACTAAATGCATCAAATGAAATTTTGATAAATGATTTGCATAAGTTTAAAAATGGCAAGAAAAATCTTGATATGCTTTTAAGTAATCAAAGATAATCTTTAGACAAGCATGGTTTAGGCTACAATGTCTTTTATGTTAAAAATCATCTTGTTCAAGATAACATAAATGGAAAGCATCATTTTGCCACGAAAAGAACCTCAAGTGTTTGGGTACATAAATCAACTTGGGTTTGGGTACCAAAAGTTAAATTGAATGGAACCAAACAAAAATGGGTACCAAAATCTACATTTGTAGGTACTTGAAGAAGAAATCAGTGGTGACCGGGTGAGCTGAAGAGTCAAATTCAAATCCGGTTGCATCACCAAATGAGATTGGAACCAATTCAAGCTTCAAGTTGGTATAATTCTTTTATCATCTAAATTTTCAATCAAATTGGTTCTAGTCTAGGATACATGCTAAATTGACATATCATTACCCATTCATTGCAAATCTTAAATGGTTGAATAACATCCATAGTTTTAAGAGTCAAATTGTCTAAATGGATGTAAAAAGGGGAAATGAAAACATCACATGCTTAATTGTAGTATTTGATTGATGTTAATAGGGGAGAAATAGAAATGAGCTTAATTGACAAATCATATTCATATCGATAGGGGGAGCTTATTGAATATCATTTTCTTAGTGTAATGAAGTGCAAAATTTAGGGGGAGCAACTTCATTACAAGACATCCACATTGAACTTAAATCGTATATTTTTTTAATAAATATCATTTTTTGATGGATGTCAAAGGGGGAGAGATAATTAAGGGGTAAAACTTGGAATTTGATTTTAATTGAATAAAAACTATGCACATCCATAGGGGGAGCATTAATATGCATAGTTTACATATAAAAATTCCATGTATTGATATATAGTTAAGATATAGGTTGCCATCATCAAAAAGGGGGAGATTGTTGGCTTTTTGGCCTTAATCAATGTTTTGATGATTTAATTAACCTAATCTTAATTATGATCATGTAGAGTAGCACACATATTGCATTGCGTATATATTGCTTTGTGCTGACCTCTACAAGTGATCAAGACTCAAGGAAGAAAGGAACTCAAGTCAAGACATGTAGTCAAGCTCATTTGAAGACATGTATTTTTGTATTTCTTTGACTCTTTAGGAACTTGTGTATTTTGAGCATACTTGAGCTAAAATCAACTTAAACACACACTACGTTCCTTATAGAAGTCACACACGAAATTTCACATAATTTGGACTTCAATAGATCACCCAAACTTAGACTGGAAAACACTAAACTTGAACCCTAACTGTCTGCCCACATTCGGTCGACCGCAACATGTCGTTCGGTCGACCAGATGATCAAGTAATCCAGTTTGTGTTTCCCTGTCTCCTTTCGGTCGACCGCTCAATCTCTTTCGGTCGACTGTTTGAACTTAATTTTCCGACCGTTATTCTTGTCGTATATACCCAACGGTCGTATTCGTATTAAACCAATAATACCCCAAATACATTTCATGTATCGGTCGACCAAGGACCACGATTGGTCGACCGTTTGTCCATCTCTTGACAAACCCAAAGTGCCTGTTGAAAATCGGTCGACCGCGAGACCTTGTTTCGGTCGACCGAATCGTTCTTTGTTTGTCAACCCCAAAGTGCCTGGTACATATCGGTCGACCGTTCCCCTTTAGGTGTTCGACCGATCAGTTAAATGTACCTAAGTCGTAGCGTTGGGCGGTCGACCGTTGCTTAACTGGTCGACCAAACTTAGTGCAAAACTGCCTAACGGTCGACCGTTCGTCCCGATCCGGTCGACCGATTTTAGCCAGAATTGGGTCCTGCAGGTTCTGTTTTGTGTAATCACACATCAACTCATACCCAATCAATCCCAACGGCTTTATTCTCTCTAATGCCTATATAAGGAGTTGTAAAACACATTTTAACACAACTCTCCCACTACAAACTTGTCCCAAACTTTAGAGAGAATCCCAAATACTCCAAACCTCAATTTCCACACTTTAGTGATCAATTCCTTAATCCTACTCAAGTGTGCTCAAGATTTAGAGAGTGTTGTTCCACTCAACCTTTGTTCAAGAAGCAAGGACTTCGGTGAAAGCCCGAAGTGTCCCTCTCGGATTGTGAGAGGACGAATTCAAGCAAGCGAGGTTGTTCGCGGTGCTTGTGGTGTAAAGGCGTTCTCTCCCGGCCCGGAACGAGGAGTGGTTAGTGAAGACGTAGGCGGAGCTCGCGGAGTCGAGAGGAGCTTACAAGAGAGGTCTAGGACTCGGGTGGGGGTGCCGAACCTCTATAAAAACCGACGCGTTTTTGTGGTTTGCATTATTCTTCCTTTACTTGCTTGTTTGCTTTAAAATTCCACTGCGCATCTTGATTGCTTTAAAAAGTATGTGATTAGCTTAAAAGTGATTAGTGGACCCATAACCCACACGATCCTACCCACATTTGGTATCAGAGCCTTGTTAGCAAATTTCATTCTTAACCGTAATCTTAGCATGACCGAAATTGCATCCACATCCTATGATTCATCTAGACCACCATATTTTGATGGAACAAACTATTGTTCATGGAAAGTTAAAATGAAAACGTTTTTATCCATGAATTTAAACATGTGGTCCATGATTCAAACTCCATATGAAACACCTAAGTATGATTTTAAACAATGGAGTTTAGAAGATGAAAAACAAGCCTCCTCAAATGCTAAAGCCATGAATGTGTTATATTGTGCACTTGCAAGTGAACCTTTTAAGGTGATTTATTCTTGTGAAAGTGCACATGATATTTGGCAAAGACTTGAAGATAATTTTGGCAACACTTCACTAAACTCAAGTGAAGATGAATCAACATCAATGGATGAAGCTCAAGAAAGATGGGACAAGAACACCTCCAGATCTTATTCCTCAGCAAGGACTTCGATGAAAGCCCGAAGTGTCCCTCTTGGATTGTGAGAGGAAGAATTCAAACAAGCGAGGTTGTTCGCGGTGCTTGTGGTGTAAAGGCGTTCTCTCCCGGCCCGGAACGCGGAGTGGTTAGTGAAGATGTAGGCGGAGCTCGCGGAGTCGAGCGGAGCTTACAAGAGAGGACTCGGACCCGGGTGGGGTGCCGAACCTCTATAAAAACCGACGCGTCTTTGTGGTTTACATTATTCTTACTTTACTTGCTTGTTTGCTTTAAAATTCCGCTGTGCATCTTGACTTAGTTAAACAAGTAGGTGATTAGATTAATAGTGATTAGTGGACCCATAACCCACACAATCCCACAATATTTTCATTTTTGGATTCTTTCTCTGCACCCCTAAGGGGATTTATTTTATCGTTTATTTTTTATTTAACTCGTATCATAGTTTAATTCATCTTGCATTCCTCTTTCTTCTTCTCCCCCACTTGAGTTTTCTAGACTTAGACTCGTGTGCACTCCCTGTGGACTCGACTCGTACTTGTCGCGTCTTCACCGACGTCGTGCACATGCGGTAGTATAACTGATCATTCAATAATTCTATGAAAAT
Source organism: Triglochin maritima (assembly GCA_963682175.1). Classification (NCBI taxonomy): domain Eukaryota; kingdom Viridiplantae; phylum Streptophyta; class Magnoliopsida; order Alismatales; family Juncaginaceae; genus Triglochin; species Triglochin maritima. Next base: position 11,933,665 of record OY821780.1, on the reverse strand, counting down.
ATTATGAAACTTACAAGTAACATAACTTGTCAAATAATTATAAATCATCTACATCTTTCATGTGAATTAGCAAAGTAATAATAATCAAAATATTAACACGATGATAACCCAGATTCTTAGCTCATCCAAACTCATATATCCACCTCAGAGATGGATTTAGTTACATATGATGATATAAAACATACAAGATGAGATGAGAAACATCATAAAAAGAGAATTCATAAGCTAAGACTAAAAGTAAAACTAATTGCATACAATATGAGACTCCCCGTAGAAAACAAAATTAAAATAAAGGGAAACAATTCATTTGATTAAAGAATATGACGCTTTATATATAGAATTGTGTTCCTCTCAGGTCACTTGTCTTGCATGTGCCATTTGACCCTAAGACATCCAAATTTGAAGAATCTTTAGAGAGAAGAAATCATGCTGCAAATATCTTTCCAACCCCACTTGAAAGTTCAAACACTTAATTTGGATATTCAATGAGAGAGTTATGACAAAATAGGTGAGAAGGTATCTACAAATCGAATTTCTAGATTCAACTGTCTTGATCCTAATATTTGAGCCTTTTATAATTTGGTTTTGAAATTTCATCCAAGAGGCAAAAACTTCTTTGTCCAGTATTTCTTGAAACGGATCCGAAATCATAAAATTTGGTATTTGAATGTTGAATTAACAATGAGACAACGTGCTGACAGTCCAAACTTTACTTATCCGAACATTCCTAATTGTGTTTAGATTTTTTATCCAAATTTCTTTATTTCATTTGGATTATTTTCATCATCTTCGAGAATGAAATATCACTAAAATTATTTTAGTGACCTTGATGGAGTAGTTCCATCACATTCTCTTTATCTCTCCCATTTTTTGTTTAAATCCATAAGTTCTTTGATAATTTTGGGGATTGCATTTGTATGTAGGTCTCTATAGTACTCAAAATAAAACAATATACTCACTACTAAAAAATACCGAATTTCGTCGGGAATACATATCTCCGATGGAAATTCCGTCGGGACTAATTTGCCGGCATTACAAGAGTCGGCAATAGTATGATCGACGTAAAATCAGTCAGCAATGGTATTTTTTGGCGTCGATTTTTGGACCTCATTTTTTTGTTGTAAAATTTCGGCACGCAGGTCAACAACCAATTGGTCGGCAGTAGTGATTTTTATAAAGAAATTACATTATTTTCATCATCTTAAATTAATTTTTCATGTAGAAAAATCTCCAACACCAGAATGAACTTTCAATATTAAACTTAATGTGAAATATCAATCCGACATCATCACAAATGATATCCAACATTCTTGTTCACACTCATAAACATCATTATAATTATAAAAAAACAATGGGAAATGATAACAACTATCCACAACTAAGTTTTCACATTCAACCACTACTACTAGAAAAATAGGTTTCACTAACGAATATTAATCCGTTGGTGACACATCTGTCAGTCAAGTTAGCTATACACCAACAGATAACAACTTCCGTCGGTGGAGAATGACCTCGACAGATATGCTCACTAACAGCGACGGAAAATAGTGGTCATATAATGTTTTCGCAGTATTCGTCGGACCATAAACATACACCGATTGATAGATACCGTCGGTGTATGTTTCACATTATAGAATCCACGGTAAAATGAATTTTTTTGGCGCACAAACTAGCATCGATGGTTGTGTTTGGTTGGCTTTTAGGCCTTAATCAATGTTTTGATGATTTGACTAACCTAATCTTAATCACAATCAAATAAAGTGTAACACACATTATGTATATAATATATATTATAATATGCTAACATCTACAGGTGATCAAGACTCAAGGAAAAAAAATTAAGTCAAGACATGTAATCAAGCTAATTGAAGACATGTAATTTTGCCTTTATTTGAGCCTTAGGAATCTATGTGAACTTTGAGCATACAAGAATTGGAAACCATTCGCGTACACATTAGGTTTATTGTAGAACTCACACACCAAATTTCAAATCAATTGGACTTCAATAGGTCACCCAAACCTTAGTCGCAAAATCACTCAAACTAAACCTTAACCTGTTTGTGTAGAAACGGTCCACCGAAATAGGTTTTCCGTTCGACCGTTTATAACAGTCAAACCAATTCTCTGAAGTGATTTTTCTCAGTTCAACCGGTCGACCTATTTTGACCTTTTGCTCGACCGATTACCTGTATTTTCATATGACCGATTACCTGTATTTGCATATGACGGATTACCCATATTTTCATATGACTGATTACCGCTTACAATCCATTAAGAAAATCACAAAAAACATAAAGATCAAAATTCCAACTTCAACTTCAAATTCAAAATAAGCACAAATAACACTAACAACAACAACAATGTTTGGAGATTAACATCAAAATGTTGAGAACAAAAACACTAGATCTCAATCAAATTTCTCAAACAATCAACTTGGCAGGTGTCATCAAGGCAAAAAATTACCTTTCTGGGGGATTGGGGGGAGGAGGTGGGGCAAAGATGGTGGGACGAGGAGGGGTGAAGATGGTGCGACGAGGGGTGGTGATGGTGTTGTCAGTGACGTGGGGGTGGTGTGGTCAGGAGGCGTCTGATGGTCGACGTGAGTTGGGTGGTATTGAATTTAGATTTTAGTGTCGAAGTAGACAAATTTGGGACTCCGATAGAATTTTCGGCGGCCACACATCGCGACGACAATTCAGTCGGGATGATTCCATCGGGAATAGTAGTGACTCCACGCATATCATTATTCAAATTCAAAATAAGATAAAAATGAAAATAAATGATAAATTATGATTCTTATTGGAATTTTTTACAACAATTCACGTTGGCAAGTTTTCACATCAAACTCCACAAAATATGCAATATGATCCAAGTATTTATGAAACCCAATTTTTCTCACATAAAATTTTACTAATTTTCCAATTGACCTTCTTTCCATCCCGAATTTTGAATTTTTCATTCAATATTTTAATTTAGAAAACTAAAAGTTCTAACCATACCACCAATTCCGCCACAAATTCAACAACAATTTGACAATAAAAAATATAAAAATTTGTATAAAATCGAAGGAAAGAGAATTTATGAGTTAGAAAAAATTGATTTCTGTTGAGAAAATGATAGATTCAGGACAAATATTAAATTTTGAAATGTTCGATGAGAAATATAGTTGAGGAGAGAAAAATTCGTTTGTTGTCACTTGAAATATCGGAGAGAGTAGTTAGGTTTGTCCTAGAAGTGTAAAGAAAATCACCATACACATATATAATATAAATTACAACTTAAAGAAGTCAAGTGAACATGTTTACTACATTGTCGTTGATACATACAGTAAAGTTCTCTTGTAATACCATTAGTCTTATTAGGCAAAGATGACAAACACCTCATACCTCAAATTAATTACACTTTCCAAGTCCTTTCAATAAATCACGACCGTCTATTTACCAAAACCTCAAATCACGACCGTTTTTTTTCCTGATCCTTCCGATAAATCACGACCGTCTATTTACTAAAACCTCAAATCTAAACCCTCCAATACCATAAGAAACTTCCAGGTCCCTTGAAATCATCTAAACCATCCAATTAATTACACCAATCCCTTCGACATCTCATCCGTCCCCACTCATACCTCTCTCTGGGGAAATTTTAAAAAATTTGTAATTAAATGTTAATATTGTTGACAGTATTAATGGAAACTTGACGTAATTAATGGGGAATTTTAACGTAGTGGCAAAATAAAAAAAACATTATCCATGAACGCAATGGTTTTGGAGTGGTAAGAACGATAACTAATTAAAAATAAATTGTTTTGGAGTGAGGAGCACAAAGATCAAAAAACAAACTAAACCACTATTACATCCAATCAATGGCAATCATTTGTCTAGAATAATCCGCCATTTTGTTGATTCAAATTAGCCACTTTATCCAAAAAAACATATCGAAGTGTCTCTTCACTAAAACGTGAGAGCTGTAAATTTGTTATAGAGTTTTGTTAAACATTAATCGTCATATCTATCTTAGATAAAAACAGTTTTTGTATATATTTATTTTGTGTTAATTTTTGAAATTACAAATAATATATATATATATAAAGGCTTACACTAGTACAGAATAGTTTTTACTTGTCGCCCAATAGACGTCAGTTTTTATAACAGCCGATGTCTACCTGGGCGAATATAAGATAGACGTCGGGCGTTACCACGGCCGACGTCTATGGGGTACTATAGACGTCTGTTGGAATACCCATTGTATCCGACATCTATACCCTATAGACGTCGACCTATAGAAGTCGGGTGTTGGAATACCCATTGCATCCGACGTCTATACCCTATAGACGTCGACCTATAGACGTCGGATGTCATAGACGACCGAAATCTATACCCCCATGCTTATAGACGTCGGGGTATAGATTTCGGTCGTCTATGACATCCGACGTCCATAGGTCTTAAAGAAATATAACATCCGATCCGAGAAAACGAGACCGCCAATTGGCGGCCCCTTTGTCTCATAATCCGACCCGGTTTCTTGTGGATATGGCTTATATGTTGTTGATTCTGAGAATGTTTCATTAGTCCCACATCAGGGGATTGTCCCCGGTTACCTTTTTCTATTACTATAAATAGTACTATTCCTCCTCTTTTGTATTTACTACAGGCTTGGTGACATTCTCTCTACTTTGAGTAAGCCTTGGAGCAAAACATAAGGTGTAGACGAATGTCACTTGTAATGTGACTCATGTAAATAAAATAAGTCTTCATAGTTTGTTTTAATGTTGTCTTTGTTTTAATGTTTGCATGTTTAGCTTGTTTGTTTTATTTATCGTAGTATAATTAGAATGTCTTTTTTTCTTAATGTAGGTTATAGTTTAATGAGTAGTGAGCAGTTGCATCCCCCTTTGGGGGTGGAGATGATGTTTATACATGCAATAAAGAATGGAAATAAATACTTTATTTGAATTGTGTGGATAAATGCGAATGTATGCTTGCTTGGTTAGAGTAGAACACTAACTTGATGGGTTTTGTCACAACTACACCTCCCATGCTTGTTTAGGTTCTGAAATAACCAACTTGTGTATGTGAATGTTAATCAACTAGGTTAGTGATTGGATTGATAGGTTTTGTCATATCCATTAGACACTTCCTATGCATGAAAACACAACCTACATTGTGCCCATTGAATGCATTCTTCACCATCTTATTGCATGTGTACATTGACTTCACCCCTCAAGGGTTTCTCTTCCTAATTTCCAGCCTAGTTATTAATCTCTCTTAGTTTAGTTTTGGGGAGTTCCTTAGAGGATACCTTGGGTCAGAGACCCACTTTCTGCTCGCCTGGTGGGTCGGACATGCATAACGAGGTTCTTGATCTCGTTCCGACCCACCGACATGTTGATTGGAGAGTTTGGATTGACGATCATAACTTCAGTACCGCAACGGGAGAAACTCTTCTTCCGTTGCCCAATATTTATTAAACTCTTGAGAGGTTCGAGCTCTTTCAGTTTGATCCTTTGAATCAGACGCTTTGGTGTCAAATTCATGAACCTCTCCTTTCATCTTGTGCTCTTTGTGAGGGGGCCCACACATGAGTATTTTGGCCCCGCATGGTGTCATGTTCCTATTCCAAGTGCATTGACCCACTTTTGAGGTTCTCATTTGATGTCTTTGATAAATGAAAATGAGAACTTATTTTTGTACATATTTATATTTCAAAAAAAAGCACATAAGACTCCACAAGTGAGCAGTGGTTATTGTGGCCTCAACCCTTGAGTATTTAGGCCCCAGTTCTTTGACGTATTTGTCTCCCTTCTTAAGTATCTCACAGGTTTTTGGGAATTCGGGTATATGTCCATCCACATAACCATGAACTGCCGTTTGCGCTTCACATTGGTGAGATCCTTTCTTTTTTCATGCAAAAATCCATGTAGTATCATGTTTACATTTATTGAGGACAATGCCTGAAGTAAGTGCGGGGGAGGGTTTTTTTACGTGTGTACATAGTCGAGTCTTTTCCTTTGATTTTTTGTGTGTGCATTGTTAGGGTCATGTTAGTGTGCTGCATTTAATATCGATATATCTATCTGTCATGATCCTTGGGTGATTTGTCTTCGTTTGCTTGCATAGTGCTTTAAATTTTCAAATTTCTTTCAGAATGTTCATGTGTTTGTGAAAGACAATGTTTTGTGGGTTTTGCGTGTGTTTAGAAAGTGCAAAACCATTTTGAGGCAATCAAAAGAGAAGCTCCTAGAATTGACTTGAACATAATGCATTAGGATATCTAGTATACCGGCTTTAGGTCTTATCTAGTCGTAAGGATGCACCCCGGTCATCCCTCGGGGGGCGTGTAATCATAGGGTTTCAGTACTCAAACAAATAAAGAAGTCCACCCTGAACATAGTGAGTCGAATAATTCGTGTCTGTTAGTATAAGAAAGTTTGTTGTAGTAAGGGACCCTTAAAATCTTGTTGTGAAACTTTAAGAGTAGGGGTTTTGGTTTCCATGTAGATAATAAATAAATAAGTGGTGTTCTCTCTTGTCGCATGACTCCTATCACTCGAGAAATTAGGTCCGAGGGGATTTAATGCCTGGTGTTTCGAGTCATCTGACTTGGGATGCACGGACGAACTCCCGATACACTGGTGGTAGGGATCACCTTATGTAGAGATTTGGGGAAGGTATACGTGATAGTGTAAGTCCTCACAGGCAATGATGCACGAAACCCGACCCTGGGAAAATCAAACACCGACTACTGTAAAGCAAAATGCTCCCAAAAGAAAAAATAATAATAGAAAAAAGACAAATAAGAACCTTAATGGACTTTACACTTTATATCACTTGAGGATGTTAAGGTTGCCCATGTCTGTCACTTATGTCCTTAACTAACTTGCACGAATGGTTCATTAGGCTAGGTGTGTGGACTAATTACATATATAGGGTCGGCTCATAGAATTACCGTGTCCAATGATCGACGAAAATGAGTCCATCGAGTCGTGTTGCTAGGTTGAATAGTGCATCTATGTTCGGATTTTGTGGGTGTATCCACTGAAAACCCTCAGGAGACAACACTCCTCCTCTTTGGCGACAATGAGGTTTAACGGCTTGTTGCACGTGCTAAGTGCAACCGTGATTCCTACGAAAGTGAGTTAGGATTTCCCTATTCTCGTATGTTTTTCCTTTCTTTCATTTTTCTCTTTCTTTCTTTTGCTCGGGACTAGCAAAATGTAAGTGTGAGGGTATTTGATTAGGATATCATGCATCATATTCATGCTATATATCCTTAATTTTACCCCAATATTGTGCTACTCGAGTGTTTGTTGTTATATTTCAGGTATTAGGTAGTAAAGAAGAAAATGGAAGAGAAAAATGACTAAAACGTAAAAGAAAAGACAACATTTAGACTATAAATAGAACTCTTCCTCCTCCTTTGTATTTACTACTTGCTTGGTGGCATTCTCTCTATTTGGAGTAAGCCTTGCAGCAAAACTGAAGGTAGAGAAGAATGCTATTTGTAATGTGAGTCATGTAAATAAAATAATTTTTCATAGTTTGTTTTAATGTTGTCTTGATTTTAATGCTTTCATATTTAGCTTGTTTGTTTTCTTTATCGTAGTATAATTAGAATGTCTCATTTTCTTAATGTAGTTTATAGTTTAATGAGTAGTAAGTAGTTCCATCCCTCTTTGGGGGTGGAGATGATGTTTATACATGCAATAAAGAAGGAAATGAATGCTTTATTTGAAATGTGCTGATACATGTGAATGTATGCTTGCTTGTTTAGAGTAGAACACTTCGCTTTATGGGTTTTTTCCACAACTATTAGACATCTCCCATGCTTGTTTAGGTTCTGAAATAACAAACTTGTGTATGTGAATGTTAATCAACTAGGTTAGTGATTGGATTGATAGGTTTTGCCATATCCATTAGACACTTCCTATGCATGAAAACACAACCTACATTTGTGTCCATTGAATTCATTCTTTACCATCTTATTGCATGTGTACACTCACTCCACCCCGCAGGTGTTTCTCTTCCTGATTTCCAGCCTAGTTAATAAGCTCTCTTAGTTTAGTTTTAATCCATCGCTAGTTGCCTTGTTTGCATTTGTTACTTACTAGTTTAATGTAGTTTAGCTTAACATAATCAAATCTCTTCTCCCTTTATTCGCCATTTGATTTCAGATAAACCAAAAGCTACTCACCTTCCCGTGGATCGACCCGTACTTGCCCGTCTTAATCGATGACTATGCACTTGCGGTCTAAAGTTAATTGATTAAACTGGAGTGCTTTGACTTACAGAAGTATTATTTGTAGATTGGAAATACGATTCATTCCCAAAAAATGAAACGTCCTTATAAATATATAATTTACAATCCTGTGGGTCATAGCATTTATACCCCTTCTTTTGGAAGGAATAACCAAGGAAAACAGTGTTAATGGAATTTGAATCAAATTTGTTGATCCTTTTTTATGAACATAGCACATGCATCCGAAAATTCTAAGATGATTAATGCTCATGCGTCTACCATTAAACACTTTGAGAGGTTGTTTATTTTGAATGAGAGGGCTAGGAAGCCGATTAATGAGATAAATAACAGTTAAGATGGCTTTAGACTAGAATTTTTTTGGAACGATTCTGAAAACACCATTTTGCTTTCGAAAACACCATTTTGCTAAGGAGTGTTGATGCTGGTAGTTTGATGAGAAATCCCTTTAGTTTTCAATTTTTTTGTAATGCATTGCTAGTGTATTCCGAGCCATTGTCGTACCTAAGGATTTTAATTTTGGTGTCATACATGTTTTCAATGAAAGTGACAAATTCACAAAAAATAGAAAAAAACATCAGACTTATATTTAAGCGGATAAAACCAAGTTGTGTGAGAAAATCATCAATAAAGGTTATAAAATATTTAAAATCGTTGTACGATTCTACCGGAGCAGGCCGGAAATATCAGAGTGGATTAATTCCATTGGCCTCCTTGTCTTAATAGTAGAGGAATAAAAAGGCAATCTGGTTTGTTTTACAAAATGACTAATATCACAACATAAATCAAATGTAGGATGCAAAGTTGGAAATAAATATTTTAAAATAGTGTACGATGGGTGACCCATACGTTTGTGCCGCAGTTCGGGAGACTGGTAGGATACATTATTAGCCTATAAAAAATTATCTGAGCTATCCAACACATAAAGACCATTTATAAGAGTGTCTCTACCTATCATCATCCCTAATGGTCGATCCTGAAATGACACATCAAATGTGTTGGCTTTTTGCTAATAATCGGTAATCCGTTTTGATGATTAATCAACTTCTCAATAAAAACATGTATCAATTGAAATATCACTGCTCGCATATATATCTGTTATCTAACATTTCAGGATTCAAGTTTGAGTTAATTTAAAGATGAAGATTGAAGAATAACTAGGTTTCAATTTCATGTATTTAGGCTTCAAATGTAACTTGGCACTTGAAACTCATGATTCATTGCATTACACATCACTTAGGATAATTATAGAAGTCTCACATTATTTTCCATATATCCTAGACTTCATTAGAAACTCAACTAAACTCATTAGAACCAAAGAACAGGAAAACTGCACTAAAACGGTCGACCGGTAGAACCTTTTGGTTCGACCGTTTTCCACCAGACTTTCCCAGGCAACGAAATTTGTCCCAAACGGTCGACCAAATTCCTTCATCCGTTCGACCGTTCATCTTATCCTTTTTTTCCTGTTAGAAGTCGGTCGACCAACACATACATTCTGTTCAACCGTTTCACCTTGTCGAGTGAGAAATTATTTTACCAAATACAAATCTTTCAGCCTATCTCTTTTCGACACGTGTCCTCTGAGTAGGACTTTCGGTCGACCGAAAGTTCATACCCGTTCGACCGATTATTTTCCGTATTTGTATTTATTATGACCGTTATACTTGTCGTATACTCCAACGGTCGTATACACATTTTTCTAACTAACATGAGTTTGGATTTAGAGTTCCGGTCGACCGGACCTCCCTTCACGGTCGACTGAATCTTGATTCTTCCCTGTCTCAGTTTTACTGGGAATTTTCGGTCGAACGTTGCAATTACCTCGTTCGACCGATTACACTTGTTGTTATCGGGTCTTAAATCAAACATGTCCACTGGTCGACCGAAACTCTATTCCCGGTCGACCGAAACTTAAGTCTTTCCCAGACCCAGTGCTACTGCCTCTTTTCGGTCGAACTGGTATTCCAAACCGTTCGACCGATCACTTAAGTTCGAAGCCAAGTTGGATCGACTGTTAGCATCTTCAGTCGACCGAACAAAGCATTACTAATGATCGGTCGACCGCGTAACGCGATCCGGTCGACCGTTTGTCGCCAGAAACCTGTCCTGTCATTTCTAATTTGTGTTTTCTTACACATCTTTCCATGACTTAAGTCCCAACGGCTAAAACTTGTTTGGAGCATATAAATAGAGCTTAGAACACTCTTACAAGGTCACCAATCTTTCTCTAAGCTCAAAATTTCATTACTACTTCCAAATTGCGCTAAACCCTTGTGCTCATAATCTTCTCACTTGAAACCATCTTCACTAGATTGCATCATCCATTTCAAGTGCCAAGACTAGTTACTGAAGTTTTTATTCTTCAAGAGTTGTACAAGCTTCCGGAGCGATGCTCTTCTCGGGTTGTGAGAAGGTGGTCCAAGCTAGGCGAGGGTGTTCGCAAAGCTTGTGGTGTAAAGGCATGATCTCTGCCCGCAACGGAGATCGGATTAGTTGAGGACGCGAAGTTGCTCGAGTAAGAGCAATTCGTAAGAGAGGACTAGGATCCGGTGGTTTGATCCAAACCTCTATACATCCGGAGTAGTGGTTTGTTTGTTCTATCTTTTACATTATTGTCTTATCTTTGAATTTGGTATAGTTATCCTTAAAACCGTAATTAGTCTATTCACCCCCCCCCCTTTAGACTAATTTTAGGGGCTAGTAGATCCTACATTTGTGATGCATGCCAATTTGGAAAACAATTGAATTGGTTAGAGGACTACCAAAAATTGATTTCAAAAAGGACAAACTTTGTGATGCATGTCAATTTTGAAAACAATTTAAATCTTCATTTAAATCTCTAAATGTGGTGTCAACTTCAAAACCCCTCGAGCTTTTACACTTAGATCATTTTGAACCCTCAAGGACCGTAAGTCTAGGAGGGAAAAGATATGCATTTGTGATTTGTTGACGACTTTTCGAGATTCACTTGGATTTTATTTTTAGCTAACAAGTATGACGCTTTTGAAAAATTTAAAAGTTTTTGCAAACGTGTTTAAAGAGAGAAAGACTCTAACATAATCACTATTCGTAGTGATCATGGAGGAGAATTTGAAAATGAATCCTTTCAAAAAATTTGTGAAAAATATGGAATTGAGCACAATTTTTCGTTTCCTCGCACTCCTCAACAAAATGGGGTAGTTGAGAGGAAAAATAGAACTCTTCAAGAAATGGCAAGAACAATGTTTGTGGAAAAAGGTCTTCCAAAATATTTTTGGTGCGAAGCCGTTAATACCTCTTGCTATGTGTTGAATCGTATTCTCATTCGACCTATTTTAAAGAAAACTCCGTTTGAACTTTGGCATGACCGAACCCCCAAAATTTCATATTTTAAAGTTTTTTGCTCAAAAGGTTTTGTCCTCAATACTAAAGACAACTTGGATAAATTTGATGCAAAATCTGATGAGGCTATCTTTTTAGGGTATTCTGATAGGAGTAAAACATATAGAATCTATAATAAACGAACAAGTTGTGTTGAGGAATCTCTACACGTTAACTTTGACGAGTTAGCTTGTGTAGATAACTCCTCTCTTGATGATGATTGCATGGATATAATTAGACATGTATCATCTCAAGATGTTCCTCTTGAGTCTCATCAAGAGCCTCCAAGTTTTCCACAAGAGGACGTGGATGATCTTCCTAAGGATTGGACCTATAGAAAGGATCATCCGAAGGACTTTGTGATTGGAGATGTTTGTCAAGGTGTGACAACACGATCTAAAGCACATGTAGTTTGTGATTCTTATGCATTTATCTCTTCATTAGAACCTAAGAAAGTTGAACAAGCATGTAATGACGAATTTTGGCTAATGGCTATGCATGAAGAGCTAAATCAATTTGTTCGAAATAATGTTTGGGAACTTGTTGAAAAACCTTCTAACCAAACGGTTATTGGAACTAAATGGATCTTTCGAAATAAACTTGACGAAGATGGGAATGTAATAAGAAAAAAAGCTAGACTCGTCGCTCAAGGCTATCGCCAATAGGAGGGTATAGACTTTGATGAAACTTATGCCCCCGTCGCTCGAATGGAAGCCATTCGAATGTTATTAGCTTATGCATCTTACATGGACATAAAATTATTTCAAATGGATGTCAAAAGTGCTTTCTTAAATGGCTTTATAAATGAAGAAGTTTATGTGGCACAACCCCCCGGATTTGTAAATGAAACTTACCCAAACCATGTGTTTAAACTTAAGAAGGCTCTTTACGGGCTCAAACAAGCTCCTAGAGCTTGGTATGAGCGATTAAAGAACTTCTTAATCGACAAAGGTTTTGTGTGGGTAAAGTGGATACCACTCTTTTTGTTAAAACATATGATCATGATTTACTAGTGGTACAAATCTATGTTGATGATATAATATTTGGTGCAAGTAACCCACGTCTTTGCAAAGAATTGTCCAAGTTTATGCAGGGGGAGTTCGAGATGAGCTTAATTGGTGAACTAAACTTTTTCCTCGGACTTCAAATTAAGCAAACTAAAGATGGGAACTTCATACACCAAGCAAAGTATACAAGAGAGCTTTTAAAACGCTTTGGTCTTGAAGATAGCAAACCACACAACACTCCCATGAGCACTAGCACTAAGCTAGACAAAGATGAAAATGGAAAGGAGGTGGATATCAAGAAATATCAAGGTAGGATCGGATCCTTGCTTTATCTTACCGCTAGTCATCCGGATATTTTGTTTTCCGTGTGTTTGTGTGCACGTTTTCAAGCTTGTCCTAAAGAATCTCATTTTAATGCTTTAAAACGTATTTTTCGCTATCTCAAAGGTTCACAAGAATTTGGTTTGTTTTACCCCAAGACTAGAGCTTTTGATCTTGTTGCCTATAGTGACGCCGACTATGCTGGTTGCATTTTAGATCGAAAAAGTACTAGTGGCACTTGCCAATTCTTGGGAAAATCGCTTGTCTCTTGGTTTAGTAAGAAACAAAATAGTGTTGCATTGTTGACAACCGAGGCCGAATACATTGCCTCCGGTTGTGCATGTGCACAAGTCTTGTGGATGAGGCAAACCCTCAAAGACTTGAAACTTGAGTTTCAAACTACTCCTATATTATGTGATAATACTAGTGCAATAAATCTTTCAAAAAATCCCATATTGCATTCTAGAACTTAACACATTGAGGTTAGACATCATTTTCTTAGAGATCATGCAACAAAGGAAGACATAAAGCTCATATTTGTTCCCACTAATGATCAACTTGCGGATATCTTCACAAAACCTTTAAACGTTGATCAATTCACTCATATAAGGCTAAATCTAGGCATGTGCAACTTAAATGACGTATAACTTGAACATTTAAGGTGACTCTGTCGTATTTTGATACTTGGTTGTGATTTCTTTCAAAATGCTTGCGGATTTATTGGGTGTTTATCAAAATTGGGCTTTTCAGACGTTATTCGGTCGAACCGAAATCATGTTTTGTTCGACCGGATTACTGTTTTTATCAAGCAGTTTTTCAAATTTTCTCTTTTTCGGTCAACCGTTGTGTCTCGTTCGGTCGACCGCTAGCTTGCTGTGTCGCTTTTTGAGTTTCCCTGGTGTGTTTCGGTCGACCACTTATTCCACTTTGCTAGACCGTTTCTCACTTGGTCGACCTAACTTAAGTTCACTTAAGTGTCTGGTCGAACCAGTGTTGAGTTTCGGTCGACCGTAGAGGTTTTGCGATCGACCGTATGTGTGTTTTTGTCCAACCGAAAATCACCCAACATCTTTCACGCATTCTTTTGGTCGACCGACGTCCTCTTTTCGTCCGACCGAAAATCGTCAGTACTTCCACCTTCTTTGAATCTTCGTGTTTCGGTCGACCGTATACCTCTTTCACATCCGACCGAAAATCGTCAGTAGTTTCATGCTTGTTGAAACTTCTCGTTCGGTCGACCGCAATCCTTACTGCGTCCAACCGATTTTGACCAGTAGGTGTGCGGTCGTGGGTTTGTCAATTTTTTTACCCACCGGTCGACCGAGACATGCGAGCAGTCGACCATTCGTGTTATTTTTAGCGCATATTTGTATTTATTATGACCGTTATACTTGTCGTATACTCCAACGGTCGTACACACATTTTTCTAACAAACCTAAGTTTGGATTTAGAGTTCCGGTCGACCAGACCTCCTTTCACGGTCGACCGAATCTTGATTATTCCCTGTCTCAGTTTTACTGGGCATTTTCGGTCGAACGTTGCAATTACCTGTTGTTATCGGGTCTTAAATCAAACTCGTCCACTGGTCGACCGAAACCTAAGTCTTTCCCAGACCCAGTGCTACTGCCTCTTTTCGGTCGAACTGGTATTCCAAACCGTTCGACCGATCACTTAAGTTCGAAGCCAAGTTGGATCGACCGTTAGCATCTTCGGTCGACCGAACCAAGCACTACTAATGATCGGTCGACCGCGTAACGCGATCCGGTTGACCGTTTGTCGCCAGAAACCTGTCCTGTCATTTCTGATTTGTGTTTTCTTACACATCTTTCCATCACTTAAGTCCCAACGGCTAGAACTTGTTTGGAGCATATAAATAGAGCTTAGAACACTCTTACAAGGTCACCAATCTTTCTCTAAGCTCAAAATCTCATTACTACTTCCAAATTGCTCTAAACCCTTGTGCTCATAATCTTCTCACGTGAAACCATCTTCACTAGATTGCATCATCCATTTCAAGTGCCAAGACTAGTTACTGAAGTTTTTATTCTTCAAGAGTTGTACAAGCTTCCGGAGTGAAGCTCTTCTCAGGTTGTGAGAAGGTGGTCCAAGCTAGGCGAGGGTGTTCGCAAAGCTTGTGGTGTAAAGGCGTGATCTCGGCCCGCAACGGAGATCTGATTAGTGGAGGACGCGAAGTTGCTCGAGTAAGAGCAATTCGTAAGTGAGGACTAGGATCCGATGGTTGGAACCAAACCTCTATACATCCGGAGTAGTGGTTTGTTTGTTCTCTCTTTTACATTATTGTCTTATCTTTGAATTTGGTATAGTTATCCTTAAAACCGTAATTAGTCTATTCAACCCCCCCCCCCTTTAGACTAAGTTTAAGGGCTAGTAGATCCTACAAAATGGTGAGAAGATAACATTAGAATTTAATATCTAGTGATCCATGCAACAAATAAAAAGTTAGATGTGAAAGATGGAACAAGACGGACATCTTCAGGTGTGTTATTCAAAAAAAAGGTCATATTCCATCAATTTCTACCCGGTTTCCATTATTAGTCAACAAGTCTTTATTTCCTGTCATATGGTCCGTGGCTCCTGTGTCTATGATCCATGAATCACTAGTCCTAATATGATTAGCAACAAAATTAAGATAGTCATGAAAGACATTAATGCCTGAGGAATTACCTTGTTGTTGACCTTGATTTTGACTTCCCAAGTGAAGAACATTATTTAGTTGGGAATAAACTTGACCCATTTGTTGCTGACCACGGACTCGGATCTAGGAAGCTTTGGAGTTGGTGCGGGCGTCTGGAGGAATCAGGTTAGGGTGTGCCTAGATCCGCATTGAAGTCGGACATATAACCCTGACTCTTTTTTGCTTACCCGATTTGCCCTCACTTGTTCCACTCTTCTCCACCACTAGGGTTAGGGTTTCCAGACGAGTTAAAATTCCAACTCCTGGTGCCACCGCTCTGGTTTCCGCCTCCATCTCCTCTTCATCCTCCCGTTCCGTCTTTCGGCGGTCTGAGATGGGAGTAAAGGAACCAGCAACGGTCCCAATTGTGTCGTTGTTTTTTGCAATTATCACAGTGCTCGACTTTTCTTCTCCCGAACTGTGTTTCTCCCTTTGTGCTTTGGTTTTGGTTGCATGTGGCCATAAAGGCTTGGTTTTCTTTTTCTGTTGGTTGGGGAGTCATGGCTTATCATCTTGTTTCTTCGCGTCGAGTCATTACAACGAAGGTGTTGAAGGGCGGAAGCTCTGGTGATAGGAGGATTTGTGATTTTAGGGCTTCGAAGTTTGCATCGAGGCCTACCAGGAATTGGTAGATCTAGTTTTCTTTGAGCCGATCTTGGATAATCTTTCGGTCGGTGCTCGGTGGTTCGTAAACCCCTAGCTCGTCCCATCGACTTTTGAGGTCTCCAAGGTAGTCGATGACCGAGCTCTGTCCTTGTTTGGTTTGCTCGATGATTGACATCATTTCATCCATATCTTTGTGTTTTATATCCATTATCTTTGACCCAAACAATGCTATGTAACGAGTTTAATGTTTAGTTTTCATGAATAAGTAGGTTTGAGAAGGAGAGACTCTAAAAGGACCTAAAAGGAGGAAAACAAACTGAGTTGAGAGACTCGAGGACTAAGATGCAAGATCGAAGGACCTGAATGCAAGATAGAAGGACCAATGAGCAAACAAGAATACTCCCGGAGCTCCAACAAGTGAAGTAGATGCATCAAAGACCAACAAATACATCCAGAAATCCCAGAAGAAAATCAAGAGTCCTCCGAACACTGTAGACCGTTAATTAGTGGTCCAAGACCGCTAATTGGCGGTCACTTTTGGTCTGGATCCGCTAAACTTTATGTGGGGCGTGTATTAGTGTGTATTTAGTCTATTTCTTGTATTTGTTTAGTCCCATACCGGGGGATTGTCCCGGATTACCTTTTTCTATGACTATAAATAGAACTCCTCCTCCATTGTATTCTACCCATTGCTTGTTGGCATTCTCTCTACTAAGGAGTAAGCCTTGAAGCAAAACTCAAGGTGGAGAAGAATGCTACCTTCAATGTGAGTCATTGTTAATGAAATAATTGTTCTTAGTTTCTTTAAATCTTGTCTTTTAATTCTTGCATGTTTCTTTAGTTTTATGTTCATTTCAATTAGTTTCTTTGATATTCCTTTCTTGCTTAGTTTAATTTCCTTTCAGTATAATGTTTCATTTTGTTAATGTAGTTAGTGTAATGAGTAGTGAGTAGTTCCATTCCCATTTGGGGGGTGGAGAAATATGTGATATGATCATGTAGTGTATTAGGTGTGTGCTATCTTAATCCCTTGAGCCTTATATGATTTCCATAACCATCTGATGGGATTTCACTCTTATCTTTGATATGCTAATGCTCTTGAATGAAGCTTAGCTTATGCTTAGATTAGTGGACCTATTTTATGGGGAATGATAAGGTGAGGATATGGATGGAATTAATATTGGAAACACGATTCGTAGTGTATGTACTCTTGTTGCATTTACCTTGGTTAATGCTTTGTATGTTTTAATGATATTATGTTATCTTATTTCATGTGGAGGCATAGTAGGGTCTAGTCTTTATACATGAGTTCATTTAGCTTCATTCAAATTATTGTCTTGTATGTTTTAATGATATGATCTTATCTTATTTCATGTGGAGGGAAAGTTAAATTTAGTTTTATGATTTCATGCACTACATATTGTGAGGAGCATAATTGAACACACACACACATCTTTATATTCACATTATTTCTCTACCCCCTATGGGGTTTAGTTTTATTGCTTATCTTCCATTTCGTTTTTGCATTGTAGTGTAGTTTACTGTAACCAACATTTCTCTCCTTTCTTTCCCACTCGCCTTCGAAGAAACCAAAAGTCAACACACCTCCCTGTGGATCGACCCGTATTTGCCACTGCTTCAACGCGGTCGTGCACTTGCGGTTTAATATAAAACGAATCAATCACTCGATTTCTTGCTTGATTCTGAATGTATGAGCGAAGTTTGTTGTTGCCCGTACATCTCGTGAGTTGTGTCCCATATCTCTTTGGCGTACATGGAGTAGATGAAGAACTCTCTGATTTGTTGTTGCATGGATGTTAAAATCCATCTCATCACAAGGTGGTCGCCTGCCATTTGTCTATTTTGGCGTCGTTGGTTGTCAGCTTTGGTGTGTTTCCCGATGATGTGGCCCAATTTTCCTCTGCCACTGAGGAAGAGAGTGATGGAACGGGCCTAGAAGAGGTAGTTCGACCCGTTGAGGAGCTAGGTGGTCAACCGCTGAGAGGTTGGTGCCGCTTCTTCTGCCATAGGGTTTGGATGGCGTTTTTGAACATCAACCCCTTGAGGTCAATGGTCGATATGGTGGATCTGAGACGAAGAGGTCAGTGATGTTTTTGGTTTTTTGTAATGGATCTTGTGATGAGTTTTTCGTGGGATTATGTGAGGTGATCACCGGAGAGGTCACCGTCGGTGATGGTCGCCGGATTTCTGAGGATCAATGCTCTAATACCATCCATGATAAAAATGGTTTTTGTATATATTTATTTTGTGTTAATTTTTGAAATTACAAATAAGATATATGTGTGTGTGTGAAGACTTAGTAGCCGTTGGAGATGATTACAACTTGATATGTTTCCTAATTCGATTGTATGATGAGTGGATTTGATTTGGTTGCATTTGGAAAGATTGTGATAAATTAGTGATGATGATCTTGAGCTAATTTCCCGATTCTGCATTGATTTGGTCTTGCTATTTCAACAATGTTCAGCACGAGACCCAAAATATAAACCTCGAATATATTCATATATTGGTAAAGAGGTCCAAAATTGATTTATATCTTTCTAAAGAGGTCCAAAGTAAACATATGCCAAATTAATTCTTGACATCCCACCATTCTCTTACCGGAAACCAGAAATGAAAAACAGAACTCGATCAACCAACCTCTACGGTCCCTCAACTGATATCCAAAAGATAGCCGAAGCTGACAGGGGATCCCCCAATCCAAAAGGTGGTTGCCTGAAAGCTCTCTCCTTGAACTCCAAACCGACTGGAAGTGTGCCACCAAGAGACAAGACTTCAATAAATGTCTCAAACACTCAACGCAGAAGCAAATGAGACCCCAATAATGAATCATTTGTGAAATAAAGACTACTAAGAATTCACTTGTAAGAGTACACAAAATCAAGATTGCCAAATTTACTAAAGTTGAAATAGAAATTATTCCAAAACATTCATATGTTGAAATTGGAATTAGATATGTAAACGGTAACAAGATTGCCAAGAATACACAAATTTAAACTGAAAATTAATTAAGCATTTAAACAAAACTCACTCAGAATTAATTGTTTAATAAAAACTCGCTAATTATTTTAACCAACACATTTAATATGAAAAATAATTCAATCACTCCGGAAACGAAGTTGAAATCCAAACTAGGAATTCAGGAGTAATAATAGGTAGATTTGTGTTGTAGTGGAAACGAAAAGTGGTAGATTTACAAGAATAAAATTGGTAGAAATAAAATACTATTATTCGAACCGGAAACAAAATTTATCGGACTAAGTTACAATTCGATAAAATGTTGAAATTCCTCACAACTAAATTCTCCTCTATGTAGTGTTGGAACACAAATACACAAACTCTTATACATATTGCCCAACTACTCCAATGTTACTATACCCATACACGAATTCCTTTACCAAATTGCACGAACCTGCGTCTTCACGCACTCACCCTTAATTACTCCACTACATTGGAATTTGGGTCAGATTCTATACCAATCCGACGCAAATTCCAACAATATCTGGCATCCGTTTTGATATGAACTTTCCCATAAATATAGATTTAGGAGTGTATTAAAGATACAACGAAAAATATTTGTAAAAAAAAGTCAATGTGTATTTAAATAATGGATTTTAAAGTTCAGGGGGGCAAAATGTTACAAAACGAAAGTAAAGGGGAGGTAACTGTGAACTTTGAAAATTCAGAGGTGCAATGTGATATCAAGGCATAGTGAAAGGGAGGCAAACTGTAATTACCCTTAATTTCAATGGTGTGGAGCCGACATGGAGCACCCTTTCCACGTCAATAGATTTTTCACGTAAAAGGTAGGCACTACTTTTTAGGCGGCGTTTACTTTCCAAATGCATGATATTGTTTACTTTCCAAATCATGTATAACCACTTTCAAAAAACAAAAGATTATATCAATCCTCTCTTCATCTCTTACCTTATTTTCACTTCTTTATCACACACATAGAACTTCTCCACGACGATGGAGATTGTTACTTGTAGGATCGATGTATGGCCATTAATTCTAATCACTTTTAAGCATGATTCTCTTCCTAAACAAGTTATGCAGCGGAATTAAAAAGATAGAGAAAAGCAAGTAAACCACAATAGCACCGAAAGATTTTTATAGAGGTTTGGCCTCCCACGTACTTCCTCTCTTGCAAGCTCCGCCTACGTCTTCACTATCTATCTCTTTCCGGGCCGAGATTAAGCTTTTTACACAGCAAGCTAGCAAACAATTCTCGCCTAGTTTGGAACCTCTTCTCACAATTTGAGAAGGAACAATTCGGGCTCTCACTGAAGTTTATACTCTTTTGTATTGGGCTTTCACCAAGACCTTACTTCTTTGACAAACAATTTGTGGAGTGGAACAACACTCTCTAATTCTTGAGCACACTTTGAGTATGATTTGACTATAATCAAAGGTGTGGAATTTCGGCTTAGAGTGTAGTATATAAGCTTTTGGGATTGGGAGACTTCTCTCTAATATATAAGACAATTGTGTGTAGGAGAGGTGTCTAAACAAATTGTTCAATCCTCTATTTATAAGCTCCTAAGGTGTTATAGTCGTTGGGGATGAGTGTAGTAAAATGTTGTGCAAGAAACACAAACACAAAAATTCAACACATTGTTCTGGGTAAATTCGGTCGACCAAACGTGTCTAATGGTCGACCGGAGGCTGTCCAGAAATGGAATCAAACAAAGTCCAGAAAAGATATGGTCGACTGATCAAGGGACGGTTGACCGAATTACGGTACAACTTAAGTTCACTTAAGTTAACGGTCAAATAAAATGTGGGATGGTCAACCATTGACGGAGTTTTGGTAGTCCAGAATAAATGTCCAAAAATGTCCAGGGACAAACGGTCGAACAAGATAGTTTGGTCGGTCGACCGAAACTAACAGGCTCTATGGGGTTTACAAAACGTTTAAGTTCGGTCGACCGACACTAGGTCCACGGTCAACCGGTGATCACTTGTATTTTTGGGGTATGGATAAAAATGCGAATACGACCGTTGGTAAAATACGACAAGTCTAACGGTCAAATGACACTGGTAGACGGTCGACTGAACTGGTAAAGGTCGACCGGTCGAGTAGTTTAAATCACCACTGGTTAAAAGATCAATCAGTCGAAAGAAAGTGGTTCGGTCGACCGAATTTGCACAGGCAGTTCATGAAGGGAATGTGTTCTAAAAGTTTTACTTTTAAATGTCAATTATTATGAATTGAATGAGAAATCATTTTGTTCCTTGTTTATGTTATTCGTCTTTTAGAAGTGTTAAGGAAGAGACTCTTGGTCCTTAACCGTAGAGCTCTAAAAGATAGTGGTTTACATAAAGTAAAAGATATTCGCAATCATGGTAATAAACATGGGACATTTATTACCGAGTTAAGATTGTCGTGTTGGTCATAGATCATTGTAGCTCTACAAGTGAGTGACTACACGTGTACGCAAAAGAGGAAAATATTACTTTTGTATACCGAATTGACCTAACAAGTAAAATATTATAGAAATGTGTTTCTGTGTCATTAATATTTTACTGTGTCCTTGGTCCTTTGATATGAGACTTATATCCGATCGTTTAAGGAGTGCTTAATTAGACTAGTGTCTTAAGCTATCAATGAGTGTAGTGCAAATGCATTAGTTGGTTAAGTATGACTTTCGTTGGAGAAGATAGTTAGTCAAAAGATTATCATTTCCCCTCTTAATTGAGTGATGATATTAGTGGGCCCCTTGATAAAGCAAAGTTATAATGTGCACAATGTGATTTGAGTTAAGTCACATATTTATAACTACCTTAAAGAGATCAAGAAATGAATACTAATTCAAAGATGACACAATACTACTTTGTGTGTATTCTTAATATCATGAGGCAAGGGACGGACACAAGTGATACACTCCATCACTAAATGGATCGGGTTTTGGTTCAAGCGGAATTAAGACATCTAACTAATTGGGAGCTATAATGTGTAGCTAGATACCGCTTATAGCTTGTGATATTAAGCTCCTAATATCACTGTCAACTTAGTTTAGATCCTCCCATAGGTCACACCACAAAACTGGGAAACAAGAAATGGGGATTTAGAGTTCATAAGATGTGTCGGGTTTCATATGGAAAATATGACACATGTGGTGAACAAGCAAAATCAAAATTATGTTGTGATTAATAACATAATTAGAATCTAAATTAAATTCATATGTGATGTAAATATTATGGGGTGTAATGATTAATCATTACATAGGATAGTATGTTGCATAAGTTGTGAATTTACTACTAATTCCGAAATGTCAAATTTTGTTGGGGTAAAACCGAAATTTGACCAATCAGCAGAACTGTGCACAAACGGTCGACCGGTTAATAGTAAACGGTCGACCGGTCGGTGCACGGTCGACCAGACAAGTCTCGACCGATAACAGAGAATTTTCATCTGTTCGGAACGGTCGACTGAATCTATCGGTTGGTCGACCGAACATTGCGATGAAATATTTTATTGTTGCGAATGGTCGACCGAATGTTGAACGGTCGACCGAAACTTGGTTTGAACGGTCGACCGAACCTCCAAACGGTTGACCGGTCCAGACGGTTTTCTGCAGAATTAATTTAAGAATTAATTAGATCATGCATGGAATCGGTCCATAATTGATTTAATTCGTGGCTAAGATTATTTCTTAGCAAATAATGGATGGTTAGATGGAAGTTTGCATGAAATCATGGGCAAGTGGTTGCACATGAATATGTAATTTGGAGAGAACTTATAAATACAAGTTTATCTCATTACCTAATCAATTAATTCATTATCTTCTTATGCAAATTTCTCTCTCCATAATTCTCCACGAATTTCACCTTAATTCTTGAGTTAGTTTTAGTTTTCAGAGATCTTCTTCTCAAGGGAACTAAAGAGGGGTTTGTAATTAGATTCTAAACCCTATTGGAGATTGAGAGGCTAGCTCTTCTCTCTCCAATCTTGTTTAGAGTTTGGTGAATACTCGGAGGCATCCGGCGCAGCGACAAGCATCCTCAACATCTCCGGATCATCAAGAAGTTTTAGAGAACTTCTAGGTATGAAATTCGGAGCACATGTTTGTTTTAATAAAGTTTTAAAACTAATTATTGAAAAAAACCGATACATGCATGAAACAAATCATAGAAAATTGTAATTGATCCTAATTGTGCATAAAAATTCCGAAAATAAATATGTACAATTAAACTAGAAATCCTACAGTGGTATCAGAGCTTAGGGTTCAATTTTCTAATGATTTGAAACTATAAACAAATTTAGTTTACTATCTAGGGTTTGAACAATTCGATTTTCCGGATTTTCGGCATTTGAATGTTTTGTTAGAATAATTCTTTGTAATAATTCGTTTTGAATATTTTAAGAGGTTTAAAACATGCCATGTAATTATAAGAATTATGATTTAGACATAAGTCAAACTTGCAATAATTTCGTTTTAAGTATAAACGATTTTTTTTCAAGAGAATCAACAAAACCGAAAAACTGCGGTTCATCTTTCCTTTTAGGAAATTGGATGGACAGCGGTTCAAATTTTTTTTTGAACTTATGGATGAATGAAAAACGTTTTTAATGGATTTCAAAATGTTTTTCAAAGAATTGTTTGGGATTCTAGATGATTGATAAACTAAGTTGTATAGTTTATAGCAAATTGCGTGCATGGATGCTCGAATTGTCTTTGCAGGAATTGTGAGTTTATATGTTCCAAATCAGCAACTATGAATGTATGTGATTGTTATTATACAGGGGCTTATTTATATCTAAAAGCCAAAATTCTCTCTTTCTATCTTTAGATAATTGCATTGCATTTGAGAGGTTTTTCATTAGACTTGCACTAGTCGGTTTTTTATCGAATGTGAGGAGCATGTTTATTTTCTGTAATCTACATATCCGGTGCAAGAGGATCGAGGATCGAGGATCAAGGATTAAAGGGAACATATAAACTCACACGATGTGTATTGTGTGAATGGTTTAATTTCTGTTTTTAATTTCTGCTATGCATGTGATGAATGTGATTGAATGTTAGGATGTGTAGGAATGATAATATGCATGATAACCTAAAATTCCGAATCACATGTTAATATATGAAATTGTCCAACAAAATTAAGACTAATTTTCCATCTTATTTCATCCACTAGCATCCATTGATCGAGGGATACTCTGCTCGCCCTTAGCGGGAGATAGCTCCCTCCATCTTTGGGAATAGTGGGAGATATAATGGTTGTCTATTGTTGTGCCACGATTAAATATATGAGGTGTGTTTCACCCTAGTGAACCCCAAGTATGCTTAGTTGTGAATACAATGGATAAACGTATCTCGTATCAAATGAAAATAAGTTTTCTCAACATTACCTAGAGCCCTCGCTCGGTTTTGGGAAAAAAGTTTTTCTTAGAGGATAGGTCATATTCCCTCATAATTAAAACGACAAGAATCACAAGAGTTTGAAGATGCTAATATTGCTAAAATTCAAAAAGGTTGTGATTAGAAAGAGTTTTCTTACCTTGATATTGTGATGTATTCGATAGCCCTTAGCTAGTCTATATTGCAATTGATAGGATCTTGGATTACTGCATTTATGGGCAAACTTTTATTTGCACTATTTACATTTATATTCGATATATATGTATGTGTTATAAAACATAAAATTGACATTAAAATCCTATATAATTTATTTTGTAGAAATGTCTAATATCCAACCAATTGTGCGATCTATGATCGAAAAGAATCCTTTGCAAAATGATGGCTCAAATTCATGAAATGGCAACTCAATCTTAATATCGTGTTGACGTTTGAAAAACTATCTCATATTTTGGATGGTGAAATCCCAAAATTGAATGAGAAGACAACCGGTAATGAGAAAGAGGCGATAGCCAAGTGGGAAGACCAAGAGAACCAAGTTCACGGTCTAATGTTGGCATCCATGGGTGACTCGCTTCAAGCGAAATACTTGGATTCAAAACCCAAGAAGACCATGGAAGCTTTAGCAAAGATGTTCAAGGATAGTGCCCGAAAGGAGCGCTATAAGACCACCATCGCACTCACAAGGTGCCACATGGTGGAGGGAACATCGGTATCCATGCATTTTCTCACGATGCAAGGATACCTTGAGAAATTGTCAAAGCTCTCTTCTCCAATGCCCGAGGACATTGCCAAAGATCTGATTCTTGGCTCTCTAGCCCCATCCTTTAAGGACTTTGTGATGCACTATCATGTGCGTGAAAAAGAGGTGAGTCTTGAGGAGCTTCACAACGCTCTCAAAACGGCAGAAGTTGACATGGGCAAGGGTCAGGACAATCAGGTCCTAGCCGTCCATGAGAGGAGCAAAAGGATCAACAAAGGTAAAGGCAAATTTACCAAAGATACGTCAATCAAAAGCAATGGAGTAGGAGGTGCTCATAGGAGTACCTCAAGGGGGAAATCTTTCAAATCTCCAACTTCCAACACGGAGTGCTTTCACTGCGGTGAAAAGTGACACATCCGACCTAATTGCCCCAAGTACAAGGAAGACTTGAAAATGGGATGATTGAACGTTGGTGCCCGAGAAACGCCGTAGGTATGTTTGTTATTGAGATAAATTTAATCACCTCTGTCCTTGATTTGGTAATGGTTACCGGATCTTGTGCTCACATAATTTTGATGTGCAGCTGTTGAAGGATAGGAAGGAACTCGTGGAGAACGAGATGATATTGAAGATCAGAAATAGTACAAGCATAGCTGCGATTGTAAAAGGTTCTATGGAACGTCAATAGTCTAAATGACTTAAATTTATGTTTTGAGGAGTGTTTATTATGTGCCTTTGATTAGCAAGAACTATTCTGTATCATGTTTTGGATATGGATAACTTAATATATATTTCTAATTCTTGCTTGTCTATATCGAAGAATGGAATGCTCTATACAATTACATTTGTTTGGAATGATTTGTATTTGCTTGAAATGAATAATAAACAAACTCAAACAAACAATAACAAAAGGAAACTAAGATAACTAACATGAATGATTCATTCTTGTAGCACTATCGGATTGGTCAAGTAAATGACCAAGAGACCTTTCAAGAAGAAAGGAACGAAAACGAATGCCTTATTGGATATGATACATTCCAATGTATGTGGTCTAATGAGTAAAGGTGCAAGAGACGGTTTAAGGTATATCATTTTTTTCACGGATAACTATAATCATTATGGCTATATTTGTCTAATGGGAAACAAAAGTGAATTCTTTGACAAGCTCAAGGAATTCGAGGATGAAATAGTGAACCGACTCAACAAGAATATTGAGTCTCTACGAAAGGTTCGTAGGGGTGAGTGCTTAGGATACCCAATTTGACTCATTCCTAAAGTAGGAATATGACATTGCTCGACATGGTTCGATCAATGATAAATCAATCTAAATTGCCTATTTACTTTATGAATTATGCACTACAAGTAATGACAAACTCACTAAATAATGTTCCATCCAAATCCGTGGAGACAATAGCTTGTGAGCTATGGAGTTCAAAGACACCTAAGCTCGACTTTCTCAAGATTTGGGGTTGTGAGGTATACATCAAGAAATTGATGTCGACCAAGCTTCAACCAAAAGCGGATAAGTGCTTCTTTATAGGTTATCCTCGTGTGATAAGAGGATACTACTTTTGGTGTATCACCTCCAATCGAAAGATTGTAGAGAGAGAGATATAGTTTTTCTAGAATTTCTGGAAAAGAGAGAAAAGTAGTGGGAGTAGAGTTAAGCATGGGGAACTCAAGATACTCTACAAGATCATGATGTGAATGTAGCATTCAAAATCATGAAGGCCCAACCGAGATTCATTTGGGTAGTGGGAGCATGAGCGAGAGATTCTTACAAGAAATTGTAAGAGAATCTCAATCATCCCCACCTAGTGTACGTTCGAGGGTCGAACGTGAACCTATTCCTCAACAAATTGTGGAAGAAGTTCGAGAGACACGAGAAGAACCAAAAGAATAGAGAAGGTCGACGAGGGAAAGAAAGAAATCCAATAAGTATGTGGGACTTCATGAAATCATGGTACTTGATACCAATGTTCCGTTGACCTTCCAAGAAGCAATGGAAAGGGAAGACTCCAGACTATGGCTTAATGCTATGGAATCCGAAAGAGAATCCATGTATGACAATCAAGTATGGAACTTGATTTACCTTTCTCAAGAGAAAATCTCATTTAGTATAAATGAGCTTTTAGGAGGAAGATAGACATGAATAGTAACTTGACAACCTACAAAGCAAGGCTTGTAGCAAAAGTTATACTCAAATTTAAGAAATTGACTTTGATGAAATTTTTGAGAGGTTGTCATGTTAAAATGTATTCGGATTAAGCTCACTATTACCACATTTCACAATTGTGAAATATGGAAGATGGATATCAAAATGGCGTTCCTTAACGGGAACTTGGAGGAGGATATGAACATGGTACAACCTCAAGGTTTTGATGATCCAAAGAATAGCGAGAAGATATGCAAGTTTCAAAGATCCATTTATGGATTGAAGCAAGCATCGAGGAGTTGGAACAAACGCTTTGACGAAGAGGTGAAGAAGATTCACTTCATTCAAAGTAAAGAAAAACCTTCTTGATACAAGGAGATTAGTGGGAGTCATGTAGTACTTCTGATCTTATATGTCGATGACATATTGCTCGTGAGCAATCATATACCTTAGCATTAGCAAACGAGAAATTTCATTGAAATCTGTGTGTTCAGTGAAAAGAAATGGACAAGACTCAATACATCTTGAGAATCAAGACACATTGAGATACATCCCGTAGACTCATTGGCTTCAGTCAACGTGCATACATTGACAAGGTCTTGGAAATGTTCAGGGGGAACAATTCCGATATGGACAATGTGCCAATAAGTATGAGTATAGATGTGCAACTCAAGAAGTCTCAAACGTGCTCAATCACGGAAAGACTTGGAGTACATGAAGGTATCCCTTATGCTTCGGCAAAAGGAAGGACCATGAACACAATGACTTGCACAAGACTCGATATCTCGTTTCTCTAAGCGTGACAGGTAGTCACCAATCCGACGCAAGTCCTAAGTATAGGATTGCGGTAAAGAATATTCTGAAGTACCTTAACCGGACTAAAGATAAGATTCTTGTTTATGGAAGACAAAGGAGAAAATAGCCGAGGGCTATTTTGATGCAATTCTCATAGGAATTCTTGACAATAGGAGGTTGGAATGATGATGCGTCATCATTATCTGAGGTGGAGGTATGAGCTAGTGTAGTTAGGAGTAATATCACTACGGCTAACTCAACCACCAACGAAAGACAAAATAAATAAATAGGTGGACACAACAGTGACACAACTGATCCATTCAACAAACCTTCATACCAAGCTAAGAGACGAAATATATTTCGAGTCCATGGATCCGAGGATCCATGTGGACTGGTTTGATAGGTGATTTGAGAAGGTTACCCTAGTTATTAATGTTTTATACATTGAGAATGTATGTGGAAGAAAACTTTGATAACAAGTGGGAGATTGAAGGGAATGTGTTCTAAAAGTTTTACTTTTAAATGTCAATTATTATGAATTGAATGAGAAATCATTTTGTTCCTTGTTTATGTTATTCGTCTTTTAGAAGTGTTAAGGAAGAGGCTCTTGGTCCTTAACCGTAGAGCTCTAAATGATAGTGGTTTACATAAAGCAAAAGATATTCGCAATCATGGTAATAAACATGGGACATTTATTACCGAGTTAAGATTGTCGTGTTGGTCATAGATCATTGTAGCTCTACAAGTGAGTGACAACACGGGTACGCAAAAGAGGAAAATATTACTTTTGTATACCGAATTGACCTAACAAGTAAAATATTATAGAAATGTGTTTCTGTGTCATTAATATTTTACTGTGTCCTTGGTCCTTTGATATGAGACTTATATCTGATCGCTTAAGGAGTGCTTAATTAGACTAGTGTCTTAAGCTATCAATGAGTGTAGTGCAAAGGCATTAGTTGGTTAAGTATGACTTTCGTTGGAGAAGATAGCTAGTCAAAAGATTATCATTTCCCCTCTTAATTGAGTGATGATATTAGTGGGCCCCTTGATAAAGCAAAGTTATAATGTGCACAATGTGATTTGAGTTAAGTCACATATTTATAACTACCTTAAAGAGATCAAGAAATGAATACTAATTCAAAGATGACACAATACTACTTTGTGTGTATTCTTAATATCATGAGGCAAGGGATGGACACAAGTGATGCACTCCATCACTAAATGGATCGGGTTTTGGTTCGAGCGGAATTAAGACATCTAACTAATTGGGAGCTATAATGTGTTGCTAGATACCACTTATAGCTTGTGATATTAAGCTCTTAATATCACTGCCAACTTAGTTTAGATCCTCCCATAGGCCACACCACAAAACTGGGAAACAAGAAATGGGGATTTTGAGTTCATAAGAAATGTCAGATTTCATATGGAAAATATGACACATGTGGTGAACAAGCAAAATCAAAATTATGTTGTGATTAATAACATAATTAGAATCTAAATTAAATTCATATGTGATGTAAATATTATGGGGTGTAATGATTAATTATTACATAGGATAATATGTTGCATAACTTGTGAATTTACTACTAATCCCGAAATGTCAAATTTTGTAGGGGTAAAACTGATATTTGACCAATCAGCAGAACTGTGCACAAACAGTCGACCGGTTAACAGTAAACGGTCGACCGGTCGGTGCACGGTCGACCGGACAAGTCTCGACCGATAATAGGGAATTTTCATCTGTTCGGAACGGTCGACCGAATCTATCGGTCGGTCGACCGAACATTGCGATGAAATATTTTATTGTTGCGAACGGTCGACCAAATGTCGAACGGTCGACCGAAACTTGGTTCGAACGGTCGACCGAACCTCCAAACGGTCGACCGGTCCAGACGGTTTTCTACAGAATTAATTTAAGAATTAATTAGATCATGCATGAAATTGGTCCATAATTGATTTAATTCGTGGCTAAGATTATTTGTTAGCAAATAATGGATGGTTAGATGGAAGTTTGCATGAAATCATGGCAAGTGGTTGCACATGAATAGGTAATTTGGAGAGAACTTATAAATACAAGTTTATCTCATTACCTAATCAATTAATTCATTATCTTCTTGTGCAAATTTCTCTCTCCGTAATTCTCCACGAATTTCACCTTAATTCTTGTGTTAGTTTTAGTTTTCAGAGATCTTCTTCTCAAGGGAACTAAAGAGGGGTAAGTAATTGGAATCTAAACCCTATTGGAGATTGAGAGGCTAGCTCTTCTCTCTCCAATCTTGTTTAGAGTTTTGTGTATACTCAGACGCATCCGGCGCAGCGACAAGCATCCTCAACGTCTCCGGATCATCAAGAAGTTTTAGAGAACTTCTAGATATGAAATTCGGAGCCCATGTTTGTTTTAATAAAGTTTTAAAACTAGTTATTAAAACAAACCGATGCATGCATGAAACAAATCATAGAAAATTGTAATTGATCCTTATTGTGCATAAAAATTCTGAAAATAAATATGTACAATTAAACTAGAAATCCTACAGTTCAGGTTTTTGGTTTAGTGATTTCTGGTCTAAGTTTGGGTGACCTATTGAAGTCCAATTGATCTGACATTTGTGTGTGACTTCTATAATGAACCTAGTGTCTATGTGAATGGATTTTAGCTCTTGTATGTTCAAGATTACATAAATTCCTAATACTCAAAAGAAATATAAAATTACATGTCTTTAATAGCTTGATTACATGTCTTGACTTGAATTCCTTTCTTCCTTGAGTCTTGATCACCTGTAGATGTTAGCACAAAGCAATATATATGTTATGCAATATGTGTGTTACACTACATTTGATTGTGATTAAGATTAGGTTAGTTAAATCATCAAAACATAGATTAAGGCCAAAAAGCCAACAATCTCCATTTTTTGATGATGACAACCTATATCTTAATACTTGAAATATCTAAATGAAAACTATTCATATAAATGCTCCCCCTATGAGTGTGCATAGTTTTTGTTCAATTTTAAGCAATTTTCAAGTTACCCTAATATTCTCTCCCCTTTGACATCCATCAAAAATAAGATTTAACATGGAATATTAAGATGTCTTGTAATAAAGTTGCTCCCCCTTAATTTTGCACTTCAATACTCTTTCTAGATAAATATTTTCATTAAGCTCCCTCCTATCAATATGGATTGGTCTATAAAGCCAAATTCTATTCTGCCTTTTTAACATCAAACAAATATGAGCGAATAAGCATGTGATGTTCTACTCCCTTTTCACATCCAATAGAAAATATAATAAATAAGCATAGGATGTGTCTTTCTCCCCCTTTTTAAGATATGCAATGAATGATATCAATTAGGCATAAGATTTATTTTTCTCCCCCTTAAGGAGTTACATTTGAGATCATCTTAATTGATCAATGAGAGTGATAAAAGATATAACAATTAAGCATTTGTTATGAAACCCAAAGGTTTTATGGATGATTCACATTCCTTAACCCCCACCATTCAAGTAGAATTTTACTCTTATTAATATGGTGTAATTCCATTTATTTGGTTGCAACCCCCACTACCCCTCATCCTATATATAGGGGGCTATTGTACACATTTGTAAACACAAGAAAAGGAAATACATATCTCTCCCCTCCCCAATTTTTTGCTTATTTAGAATATTTGTTTTACAACACGTTATCAGCACGACGTTCTAAGCCACTGAAAAATTGATGGAGCATGAGTCTGATAGTGTCTTCTTCGCTAAACGAGGTAGAACTACAAAAGGAGTCATGATGGGTGAGAGTCTAACACGTTTTCATATTGCATGCACATGGATTAACAAGTTTTCATATTAGAGAGAGTAGTCCTCGTGTAAGTAATTTTAGTTCTTTCTCTATCACCTTGGTGGATTTAATTCTTTCTCAATCACCTTGGTATAAGTTTTTTTCGTTTGAAAATGTATTGCCTTGAAATTTTTGATTTTTTGGGATGGCGGTTTCCAAATAAAATTTCAACATTAGATGGACTATCAAGAATCTAAGGTGGGTGTTCTGTTTTCGTCCCAAACAGTTGATTATAGGATCTTGTTTTCCAATAGATTGTTAGATTAATTACTTGCTAGATCATCTCATGTAAATCTTAATTTTGTATCACATACTTGCATATTACGTGTTCAAGCTGATATTTGATGCATGTGTTCAACTCATACTTTACTATAAGATAGATGCGTCTATGCATCACGTTGCTAGAGCTATTCTAGACTTTGCTTATCAAAAACTATGTTCATATCCATTTTGAATAAATTACCCGTAAGAATACTATTTTAACCCTATCGTGATTTCCACAAATAATATGTTGCCAAAGATCTACCGTATTGGTGCCATATTTTTGAGAATCTTAATATTATTTGATGCATTTGGTTCTTAATATATTGGTAGTATATAAGAGAAAATATTTTGAGTTCTTACTTAATATATTACAAAAGAAAGCTTTAAGAGACTTGCTTCTGTTGAGATTACTCATTCCTTGGAATGCATTGATAAACTTATTTGAGACTTATTTGGCAACAAATGTTTATTTTGCAGAATTCGATATTTAAGAGTTGAGATATTGAGCAAAAAAACCCCTAAAATTAAATTTAAGTTTATATGGAACTTTTTGATTGTCTAAATTGATTTTATAATTTAGCTCTCACTTTTGATGAAAATGTTATCACAATATTACATACTTTTTACTTTCCATTGTTTTCTAAAGGTAGTGTAATGTTTTATTCCTTTACTAAGATAATTGATATTCAATGACACAAGAGTTTGATAATTATTATGCATTACATGTGGACCTTGACAAATAATGATCTTATATTGAATTGACTTTAATTTCTTTCGTACCAAAATGACATAATACTATTCATGGTTGAGATTGATTATTTACAAGCTATGTGTGTGGCATATGATTTATTTATGCTTATATATATGATATAATGTGGTATATTGCAAATCACATTCCCTAAATCTAGCTCGAAGGGAGGAGAGAAGAGAGTCGGGGAGCATGGGGGAGCCTCCTCCATAAAGTCAGGCACCCATGCCTCAGGAAGGCAATGGCGAAATGACGGTGTCATCTTCGCTACCTCGAGGTCGGTGCCTTGGCGCCTCAGCATGCGCTCAAATCGTGGGGTGTCCAACATGCAACACAATTTGGTAACCAGAGTCGGCAAACAATGTATATCTTTCAGACTGGCGTTCACTAAAATGTCGCGAGAGGAGAAGAGACCACCGCACGCCATTTCCCGCAGAAACACAGACTCCCAACCACGAAGGCAACAGAGAATACCAAATCCAACACCCCGACGAAGAAAATCAGGAAACGAAGACCAAACGACCGCTGATTGGCGGTTCTAAACCGCTAATTAGCGGTCGGTTCAGTGGATCTGGGGGAGAAATTTGGGTGGAGGCGCTATCTGAAGGAGAAACGCGTTTTGGCTCTGCTGTAATAATGCGTAGGGCAGGAGAAAACGCGTTTTTCATCAAGGGAAAGGGCAAATATCACATAGGTCTTCCAATTTTTTGGTTTTTATCTTTTTTTTTAACACAAAACAAAGTTATGTACAAACTAATGGAGGGATGGGCCACATCAAGTGACCACATCCGTGGGGAGTTCGTGCAAAGGCACGACTTCCACCTCGACCTCTGCCGTGGTCCCTTCCAAGTATGGTTTGAGGCGTTGTCCATTAACCTTGAACACGTCCCCATTCCTAGGATTTTGAATCTCAACCGCCCCATGATGGGAGACAGTTAAAACAATGAAGGGACCTGACCAACGGCTCCGAAGTTTCCCCGGAAACAAGTGGAGGCGAGAATTATACAACAAGACCTTTTGTCCCACCTCGAAGGTTTTGATTCTCACCAAGCGATCGTGGAAAATTTTAGTGCGGGACTTGCAGATCTTGGCATTCTCATAAGCTTCATTTCTCAACTCCTCCAACTCGTTGAGGTCTAACTTGCGATTGGCACCGGAAACATCAAGACTCATGTTGAGATGTTTGATTGCCCACAATGCCCGGTGCTCAAGTTCTACCGGAAGATGGCAAGCTTTGCCATAAACTAGCCGGTAGGGGGACATGCCAAGGTCGGTTTTAAATGCAGTGCGGAAAGCCCACAATGCATCATTAAGCTTGACCGACCAATCTTTCCTTGAAGCATTAACCGTTTTCTCAAGAATTTGCTTGAGTTGACGGTTGGAAATTTCCACCTGGCCACAGGTTTGAGGATGATAAGGTGTGGCCAACTTGTGCATGATGGAGTATTTCCTCAGCACTGCCTCAAGGGATCGGTTCACAAAGTGTGTCCCCCGATCACTTATGATACAACGAGGTGTCCCAAACCTCGCGAAGATGTGTTCTTTAAGAAATTTGATCACAACCTTGCGATCGTTAGTGCGAGTGGGGATTGCTTCAACCCACTTTGACACATAATCGACCGCCACCAGGATGTAGGTGTGACCATGGGACACGGGGAAAGGACCCATGAAGTCAATTCCCCAAACATCAAAGATGTTAACCACTAAGATAGGATTGAGTGGCATCATATCGCGTCTACCAATGCGGCCCACACGTTGGCACCTATCGCATGCTTTGCAAAATGCAAAAGCGTCTTGGAACAACGTGGGCCAGTAAAAACCGCATTGGAGTACTTTGGCAGCGGTTTTCTTGGCACCGAAGTGCCCACCACATGCCTCCTTATGGCAAAAGGACAAGACACTCTGAATCTCGTCGTCAGGAATGCACAATTCTTAAATAAGTATGGATCATCCCAATAGAAGTGCTTGACTAACGACTTGAATTTCGCTGTCTCACTGTGTCTCCAATGAGCCGGCACCTCCCCGGTTGCTAAATAGTTCACAATGTCAGCAAACCAGGGGGGTGAGGCTATTGCCATAAGGTTCTCATCAGGAAAAAACTCGTTCACCGGTGGATCCGGTGAAAGATCAATGGGGATGCGAGATAGGTGATCAACCACAACATTCTCGCATCCCTTCTTGTCCCGTATTTCAAGGTCGAATTCTTGTAACAAAAAGATCCAACGCAGGAGATGGGGTTTCGCATCCTTTTTAGACAAAAGGTAGCGAAGAGCTGAGTGATCAGTGTAGATGATGACATGCGACCCTATGAGGTACTGGCGAAATTTTTCCAACGCAAATATGATCGCGAGGAACTCTTTCTCAGTAACGGAGTAGTTGAGTTGGGCGTCATTGAGAGTACGACTTGCATAATAGATCACATGAGGCAATTTGTCAACTTTCTGACCCAAAACCGCTACTATCGCGTAATCAGAAGCATCACACATCAGCTCGAACGGTAGAGTCCACACCGGTGCCTTAATAATAGGAGCGGAGGTCAACTCACGCTTCAGAAACTCAAAAGCAGTCAGGCACTCGGGTGTGAACTCAAAGGTGGTTCCTTTAGCAAGCAAGCTCGTCAAAGGACGAGCTATCTTGCTGAAATCCTTAATAAATCGCCGGTAAAAACCGGCGTGTCCAAGGAATGAACGGATTTCTTTTACCGAGGTGGGTGGTGGAAGCTTAGAAATAAGCTCAATCTTTGCCCTATCCACCTCGATACCATCACAAGATGCCACGTGACCCAACACGATGCCTTTTGTGACCATGAAATGACACTTTTCCCAATTAAGAGCTAAGTTCGTCTCCGAACACCTTTTGAGAACAAGGCTCAGGTGGTGCAAGCACTCATCAAAGGAGGTGCCATGAATCGAGAAATCATCCATGAAGATCTCAAGGAAGTTCTCGACCATATCGGAAAAGATACTTAACATGCAACGTTAGAATGTTGCAGGTGCATTGCATAGCCCAAAAGGCATTCGTCTATAAGAAAACGTCCCAAAAGGACAAGTGAACGTGGTTTTCTCCTGGTCTTCGGGGGCGACTGGGATTTCATTGTACCCCGAATAACCATCAAGGAAATGGTAATAGGCGTGCCCAGCGAGTCTCTCCAACATCTGGTCGATGAAAGGTAGAGGGAAGTGGTCCTTACGCGTGACC
This sequence comes from Triglochin maritima, assembly GCA_963682175.1. Classification (NCBI taxonomy): domain Eukaryota; kingdom Viridiplantae; phylum Streptophyta; class Magnoliopsida; order Alismatales; family Juncaginaceae; genus Triglochin; species Triglochin maritima. The sequence goes on along the minus strand of OY821780.1, from coordinate 11,897,344 downwards.
GCGTTCAACTTCCTATAGTCAATACAAACTCGCCACCCAGTTTGAAGTCGTGCGGGAACAAGCTCATTGTTGTCATTCTGGACAACAGTGATACCCGACTTCTTGGGCACAACCTGGACAGGACTTACCCAAGTACTGTCCGAAATGGGGAAAATGATGCCATGATCTAAACACTTGATGATCTCTTTCTTAACTACTTCTGTCATGGCTGGATTTAAACGCCTCTGTGGGTCGCGACGTGGTCGTGCCTGATCCTCCATAAAGATGTGGTGCTGCACGATGTCGGGACTTACCCCTTTGATGTCCCTCAAGGACCACCCAATGGCTGATTTGTGCTCCTTTAGGACTTGAATTAAACGTTCTTCCTGATCGCCAGTCAACGTCGATGAAACAATCACCGGAAATGACCTATTGGGACCAAGAAAAACGTGTTTCAATTCCTTGGGGAGTTCTTTGAGCTCAGGCGCGGGTGGCTCCTCAAGACGAGGCGTGATATCTAGCTCGAGATGTAAGATAGGAGGAGCTCGCATGTACTGAACAACATGCACATCATTGCTCAACTCACCCCCGTCCTCTTCATGATCGGAGTCATCCATGAAGTGATCATTTAAATTCTCATGAATCAGGGGGTACTCTTCTTCCAATTCCTCTTCCAAGTCCCGGATAAGATTGACTTCCTTGGGGTCCTCGAAAGATGTCGGCTGCCTAGCCATATTGAACACATGGAATGTCGCGGTCAAGTTCCCGAATGACAATTTCATGAGTCCAGTACGACAATTGATCAAGGCATTTGACGTCGCCAAAAAAGGTCTACCCAAAATCAATGGAATCTGAGAGTGGGTAGTCTTAATTGGTTCGGTCTCAAGGACGACGAAATCAACAGGAAATATGAAATCACCGACCTTGATTAGGACATCTTCAATGACCCCCAACGGGACTTTGATCGAACGATCAGCCAACTGCAAAATTGTTTTCGTAGGCTTGAGAGTGCCTAGGCTTAATCGTTGATACACAGAAGCAGGTAAGAGGCTAACCGCCGACCCTAGATCTAGCAAAACATTGTTAATGCGAGAATCCCCAATGATACATGAAATTGTTGGACTGCCTGGGTCCTTCAATTTCACGTACGTTGGGTTCGAGATGATCGAACTCACCTTAGCCGCCAAAAAGGCTTTGCTAGGGACATTGGTTTTCCTTTTAGTTGTACAGAGGTCCTTCAGGAATTTTGCATATGGAGGTATTTGTTGAATCATGTCTAACAAAGGAATGTTGACATTCACTTTCTTAAATATCTCCATCATTTTATCCACACTGTCACTCTGTTTCTTAGACAACCTACTCAGATAAGGAGCTTTTGGTAGGTATGTCTTGGGCGGAGCCGGAGAAGGAGGCTTTGGTGTATTATTCTCACCCTCGGCCTCTTCCTCACCATCATTCCCACAAGGGGGCGGCACAGATGGATTTTCTGGCAAAGATACGTGGTTGTTGACCTGCTTCCCATTTCTCAGGGTCACAATGGCATTAACATGGTCCACAGGTTCTTCCACGTAGTTCACTTGCCCCCCCTGTGGTCTTGAACTTGCATTTTGCATGTTCGAGTGCTGGTGAGCACGGGGGTTAGCCACAGGTTGGCTAGGCAGGCTCCCTCTCTCTCTCTCATGTACAGACTGAGCCAACTGACCCATCTGAAGCTCGAGAGATTTGATGGTCTGCTGATTTGAAGTGAGAACTTGACTCGTCGACGACATAAAGTTTTTTACAGAGTTCTCAAGTCCATGAGTTAAGTTCTCAAGCGAATTAAACCGGGTTTCCAAGTTGTTTGAATTTGGGAAACCTGGTTGGTTGGTATTCTGACTTTTGGGTGGCTGATGAGACTGTGAATGCATGGGAGGGTAGTGTGGTCGGTTAGGTGGTCGAGAAAAGTTTGAAGGACCACTTGAGGCATTGTTATGGTTCCATGAAAAATTAGGGTGGTTCCTCCATCCAGGGTTATATGATGATGAATATGGGTCATTCCTGGATCTATCATAGATGGCGTTTACATGTTCCATCTCAGGAGGAATGGATGCACACTCACCCCCTATATGACCTATCCTACCACATAAATGACATGGAACTGAACCAGATGCAGACACATGAGATACATCGTGCTGGTTTTGGAGCTCAATCGAATCCATACGGCGCATTAATGCCGCCATGCGCGCCTCGGTGGCCGTAGTGGAATCGACAGGAAATGTGGAACCCGATCTAGTCGAGTTTGCATTCGCGATCATCGCTCCTATGCTAGATGATGCAGGTGGTTCCCTCACACTCTCCCATTGCATTGTTTTCTCGGTGAGGTCTTCTAGGAAAGCCCATGCCTCCCTTTCATCCTTTCCCAAGAACTCTCCTTGACACATGGACTCAAGGAGCGTTCGGGATGGAATGTGAAGACCCTCGTAGATAATCTGACACAGGCGGCACAACTCAATGCCATGGTGAGGGCATGAGGATAGTAGCACCTTGAACCTCTCTAAGTATGCATGAAATGATTCGGTCTCATGTTGATAGAACGAATTGATTTCGTTCCTCAATTTTTGAGTCCGATGATTTGGAAAATACTTTTTGAGGAATGCAGACTGAAAGTCATCCCAAGTCCTGAAGGCATTCGCCTGGTTATCGTACAACCACTTCTTGGCGTCATCCTTAAGCGCAAAGGGGACAAGCCTAAGATGAATGGAGTCTGTGCTAAATTGTTGCAGTTTGAACATAGCACAGACCTCCTCAAATTCCCTGAGAAAGATATAGGGGTCACCTTTCCCAGTGAAATGAGGGAGCATGGAAATAAACTAAGGCTTGACCTCAAAATGGTTCCCATTTGCCTCTGGCAATACGATGCATGAGGGTAGAGCTGTACGGCTCGGGTAGCATCGATCACGTAGAGGTATGGGAACGACAACAGGAAGCACTGCTGGAGCAGGTGGGTCCAGCAACTGCTCCTCCTCACGGAAATTAGCAGCCATTGAACCCGGATTACGTGCGACACGAGAGGAGGAAGGCGTCGAGAAGTCGACTACCAAAGCAGGGTTGACAACGCGCCTCGTCAAACGACCACTCTCGTCTCGTGCCCACGAAAGCATGCACAAAGGTGCACACACACAAAACAAACTTTTTTTTTCTTTTTTTTAAACAAAGAATGTGCGTAGAGGAGAAGACGGGGGAACACAGGAGAGAAAGAATGACTCAGGAGAGAAGGGAAGAAGTCCTTATGCTACGGCGGATGGGTACAGGTAGAAGCACACAAGCAAACAAGGCTCAAGCAATTCTAAGGTCACTATAGGTCCTTACAACTAGACGACGCCTAACTGCGAGGTCACACGGCCTCAACACGCCTCACCTCCCTACGACGAGGACCACAAAGCCCAGCAAGTGAGCCAAGATCCGGGGATCTCGTCTCTCCTACTATCGACAAAGTGGGCAACGCCGATCAGGTCATGACGGTCGGGACCGGATCACTCTCCTAATGCGCCCGAAATCCTTAAGGCCAATGTCTACTTGATTTTAAAAATTAGGCTCTTTATTAGTGTGGTTTGTGGGGCGAAGGAAAGGGTGATGAAATCCCTCACCTTATCTTTTATGGGACAGCCCCTCCTTAGTAGTGTTTTGGAGTCCAAATCTAGCAATCAACTCTCCAAACAAACGCTCAACTCACACTTGTTGCAATGCACTTCCTACTAACTAATGCATGTTCATACGAAATGCATGAATGAGAGTAGAAGGTGCGTACCTCACGCCAGCTCTCAGCAACAGAAAATAAAGTTAAGATAAAAGACAATCTAAATGCTTAAGTCACATATATGGTGCATGACCTAAACAAGAATGAATGCCTAGTCTTTTGCTTTGAGTTTTAGGGTCCTAGTTGCTTAAGGGAGGTTTGATTGTTGATCTGGGAACAAACTATAAGTCAAAACATGCCAAATTAAGTCCCAGACCACTATATCAGATAAAGTAAACAAACCAGAGAAATAAGAGAGCGAGCTGAGCTTACCAGACCGCCAATTGGCGGTCTCAGGCCGCTGATTGGCGGTCTACAGTGCCCAGCTTGCTTCAAAACTTCTCCAGGTGCTCCTCCTGACCACTCCAAGTCTCCTGAAACAAAGAAAAACTACAAACAAAAATTACAACCACTCGAATCGTCCAAACAAGAGTCTGGACTGGCACCTCCCCGGCAACGGCGCCAAAAACCTGTTGAACGTTTTATATTTCTACCGCAGGTGCACGACCGCGATGAAGCGGTGGCAAGTACGGGTCGTCCTCAGGGAGGTGAGCTCGCTCTTGTTTATCAGAAATCAAGTGGCACAAAAAGATGGAAGAAAGTTGTTTATGCTAATCTAAACTATGCTAACCCGAAGAAGCAAATGCGAAGGAAACAAAACAAACGAATACTTCAACTACGCTAGAGAAACTTGATACTATGGAGAAATCAGTAAGAGAGAGAGACCCCTTAGGGGGTGGAGTGACTACACATACACAATAAGGAGGCAAGAATATCTTCCTATAGGCATAAGTGGAGGTAGTGTTTGCATGTATGGGAGGTGTCTACTTATCATGGCAAAACCCATCAATTAAATCACTAACCTACTTTGATTAACATTCATAAACACAAGCTGGTTATTTAAGAAACTAAACAAGCATGGGAGGTGTCTTAAAACTTGTGGCAAAACCCATCTAGTGAAGTGTTCTATTCTAACAAGCAAGCATGCATTCATATTAATCAACACATTTCAAAATAAACATCCTTCCTTCCTTAATTGCATATATGATAATCATCTCCACCCCCCAAAAGGGGAGTGGTTTTACTCACTACACATTACACTACACATTACACTAAGATAAGAAAACATATTAACTAAGCTAGATTTAATAAAAGACAATTAAACTAAAACATGCATCAACAATAAAAGAAGCACAAAACTAAGGAAATTTTATTGATTGAAGACTCACAATACCAGTAGCATCTCCCCCATTGAGTTTCTTGCTTCAAGGCTTTCACTTCAATTAGGGAGAATGGCCACAAGCATGGAGTGATTACAATGGAAGGTGAAGAGTTCTATTTATAGCCATGGAAAAAGGCAAATCGGGACAATCCCCCGATGTGGGACTAAACCAATACCAGAAATAGCATAAACACTCTCTAATACACACTCCAGAAAAATCTAAGAGGATTCGGATCCACCTGGGCCGCCAATTAGCGGTTTCACACCGCCAATTGGCGGTCTACCGGGTCCGGATTCGTCTGGGCTTTCTTGGAGGCTTTCCTGGATGGTATTCTTGGTCTTTGTTGCGGTTACTTGACTTGTTGGAGCTCCGACCCGAATCGAATTGGTAAAATACTCCCCATGATGGTGTGGAGTATTCTATTTTGCTCTTAGGTCCTTCTGTCTTGCAATCAGGTCCTTCTTCCTTGCATCTTGGTCCCCAGATCTCATAATTCAGTCCTTTTTCCCAGCTTTTAGGTCCTTTTATGCTTCATCTCTTCAACCCTATTTATTCCTGAAAACTAAACATAAAACTCGTAACATAGCATTGTTTAGGTGAAAGATAATGGATATAAGATACAAATATAAGCATGAAATGATGTCAATCACTTGACAAATAATGATCTTATATTGAATTGACTTTAATTTCTTTCGTACCAAAATGACATAATACTATTCATGGTTGAGATTGATTATTTACAAGCTATGTGTGTGGCATATGATTTATTTATGCTTATATATATGATATAATGTGGTATATTGCAAATCACATTCCCTAAATCTAGCTCGAAGGGAGGAGAGAAGAGAGTCGGGGAGCATGGGGGAGCCTCCTCCATGGCCTCCTTTGGCCTCCACAACTGCTGGTCGGAGCTCCTTTACTGACCCTAAAGGACCACCACCCCCGGACAGCAGGAAATTTGGCGAGGTCGAGAATAATGGAGCAAATTCTATGAACATGGGGATGAATATCAGCCATATGGAGATATCAAGGAAAGATCAAACACAGCCAAGGAAATGGTCTGAATTGTTTTCACAGCAGAATCAGCTATCAACCTCCCTTGCTTTTGTGTCTCCATTGAAGGAAGGAGTGGCAACTATCACGAGCAAGGAGCAAGAGGAGGCTTTAGGGGCATGGAAGAGTGTTTTGATGGGGCATTTCGTGGGGTTTAATCCTCACTTACCTACACTTGAGAGGCACTTAAAGAAGATATGGCGTCTAACGGGAGCATTGGACATCGTTCGCCGACAAAACAACATTCTCATTTTCAGATTTACGGTAGATGCTGATCACACATTTGCACTAGAGAATGGACCTTGGTTCGTTAGAGGAGCTCCACTCCTACTTCAACCTTGGTCGGCTGGAATCAAGGCTCAAGAAAAGGTGTGTTCCATTCCAATTTGGGTTAGGTTTCCGGATCTAGATCTTAAGTTTTGGTCGAGGAAATCGTTGGGAGTTCTTGCTAGTGTGTTGGGGATTCTGATTTGCATGGATGAAAATACAGCCTTGGGACGAAGGCTAGCTTATGCTCGTGTTTGTGTGGAGATTAGTGGTGACTTCGCATATCCTCAACACATTATAGTGCAAAATGAGAAGGAGGAAGTGGAGAGGGTGCGGGTGGAGTATGAGTGGAAGCCTTTGTTTTGTGAGACATGCTCTTCCTTTGGCCATGGTGGAGGCCGGTGTAACCAAGAGGTGCCGGAGGTGAGGGGGCCCAAGACTAGGGTATGGGTTGCAAAGCAGAAGGGGAGTAACATTGAGGTGCCGTTGATACATGTTGAGAGGGATGAAGCACACTCGCCGGAGACGTTGTAATTGTTGGAGGAGGAGGATGGTGTTAGTGTAACGGAGATGATGGGATTAAACGGTGTTAGTGGTTGCAAAGGAAACCAAGTGATGGGGGCTAACGGAATAACTAATCTTCCAGTAACTAGGAATGGTCAAAACCCTACAATTCCGTTGGATATAAATGGCAAGGAGGGAGAATATTTTTTGAATATGGCTCAAAATGGCAATGAAGTGCAGCCAATGAGACTTGATGGAAGTGGGGTGCATGAGGAGGGGCCAATGAGAAGTGAAATTAGTGCTATGGACAAGGGACAACCAATGGAAGTGGAGGTAGGTGGGGGTGCATAAGGGACAACCAATGGGGAGCAGTGTTAGTGGGACACAAAGGACAAATGTGATTGAGGAAGGTATAAGTGGAATGTGTGAGGAAGGCTCACAAATGGTTACCTAAATTGGGAAAGTCGTTATTCATGGGCTGGATGGTAGTGGGGTGCATGAGGGGAGGCCAATGGGAAGGGATGTTTGTGCTATGGGCAAGGGACAACCAATGGAAGAGGTTGGAGATGGGGTGCATAATGGACAACCAATGGGGAGGAACTTTAGTGGGACACAAGGTACAAATATGATTGAGGAAGGTGCAAGTGGAATGTGTGAGGAAGGATCACAAATGGATGGCCTAATTGGGGAAGTCGTTACACATGTGCTTGATGGAAAGGAGAACTCTTCAAAGAGTGTCTTGGCAGCAAATTTCGTGGCTCCACAAGCTCAAGTTGGGACTGCCATGCATGAGACTCCAATAGTGACCTCACCAAATAGATTTGATGCCCTCTCATGCGGTTATTGTGATAGCGTGCAAGAAGGTCCCCACGATGATACAATGGCTGAGGGTAGAGAGATGGATGGACGTCCACCGCCATCGGTTGATCTTGTGGTTGCCACCCCCTCGGAGATGATGCATGACGTGGAAGTTGTCAATCAAAGGAAGGGTACTAGAGGGAAGAAGGGGCCCCGAAATGTGCATGATACGGAAATTGCAAAGCAAAGGAAGGGTACTAGAGGGAAGAAGGGGCCCCGCTCCCCTCTACCAAGATTATGAAGCTTTTGAGTTGGAATGTGCGGGGTGCAAATACCCGGGGGCACCTGTACATGATTCGTGACAAGATATCTCGGGAGAAGGTAGATTTTGCTTGTGTGCTTGAACACAAGGTGAATAATAAACGTTTGGCAAGATTTGTTCACATGATGTGGCAGGATCAGTGGATATCTAATAGTGAAGTGGTTGATTCCGGCCGGATTCTTGTGTTGTGGAAGGATTCAATGTATGCCATGAGGACGAGGATAATGACGGAGCAACTCATTCACATGGAGGGATATATAAGGGCATTGGGGGAGCAAATTCAGATCACTTTGGTGTATGGAGACAATAACTACATTGCCCGGAGAAAGCTTTGGGAGGACCTTAAAACATGCAAGCCAAATGGAGTGGCTTGGCTGATCATGGGGGATTTCAATTGTGTGCGCAACCAATGGGAGAAGAGGGGTGGAGGAGGCCTAAATGAGGTAGCCGTTGCAGAATTCAACTCATGCATAGACGACTTGGAGATAATGGAGGCCCCGACTACCGGAAAGGAGTTTACATGGTCCAATTCATCACGAGGCTCCGGGCTGATTGAAACCAGAATAGATAGAGTATTTTGCTGTTCCTTATGGTTGGAATTCTTTGCGGAATCCGTATGCTATGTTGGGGACAAGGAGCTAAGTGACCATTGCCCTCTTGTTATCAATCTCGAGACAAATGGGGAGAGGAAGAAGAAGATCTTCAGATTCTATAATGTATGGCCAAGCATGACCAATTCGTGGAGGTGGTTAAGAAAGGGTGGGCAACCTATGTTGAAGGCACACCTATGTATAGGTTAATGCGAAAGCTTGATTATGTGAAGGGGGCTCTTAAGGAATGGAGCAAGGAGGTCTATGGAGACACAAATGCTAAACTATCCGAGGCTAGGGAGATGCTCCATAATATTAGAGATGAGTTGGTGGAGGATCCGGAGAACAGCTCCTTACATGCAAAGGAGGCTGAAGCTTTGGATATATTGTCACGTACTCTTGCTATTGAGGAATCGATTGTAAGGCAAAAATCGAGGGTTCAATGGTTACGTGAGGGAGGTTCAAATTCGAGGTTTTTCATGCAGCATTGAGAATGAGGAGAGCAACAAACACTGTGTGTAGGCTCGGTGAGGGTGATGAAAACATTGAGGATGAAGGCAGGATTCGGGAGGCCTTTCGCCTCCGTTTTGCTAACCTTTTTTCTTGTAGTGTGCAGGAACAACCCATTGATCCAAACCTGACCTTACCAAGCCTATCTAGTGGTGAGGCGAATTGGTTGACGCGCCCCTTGACTATGTTAGAATTGGAGCAAGTTGTTATGCATTCCAAGGATGACAAGGCTCCTGGACCGGATGGTTTCAATGCAAGATTTTTCAAGTCAGCTTGGGAGGTACTCAGAGGTGACCTTTTCAAAGCCATAGACTCTTTTATGTGTGGGGGAATGTTGCTTAAAAGAACAAATCACACGGCTATTACCCTTATTCCCAAGAAGAAAGCTCCTACAACTATGGATGATTACCGGTCGATCTCTCTATGCAACATGGTATATAGATATATATCCAAGATCCTAGCAAATAGATTGAAGGAGGTGATGCTGCGATTGGTGGGGGAAAATCAAAATGCTTTCATCCCGGGACGTCGGATTGGAGATAATATATTGCTCGCTCATGAACTTTGTCATAATCTTCATCGTGACAAGGGCATTGGGAGGATGTGTTTGAAGATTGACTTGAGGAAAGCTTATGACACGATTTCGTGGAAGTTTCTGGATGAAACACTAGCGAGATTTGGCTTTAATGGGAAATGGAGGAAGTGGATGAAGGCTTGTGTTAACGCCACCTTTGTGGTGAATGTCAATGGGGCATTTCCCAGCCCATTCAAAGCATCGAATGGCCTACGCTAAGGGGATCCACTCGCGCCATACTTGTTTGTGTTGGGCATGGAAGTGCTAAGTGCTATGATAAAGCGGGAGGAGAATGGAGGGTATCTCAGCCCAGCTAGGTGTGGGGAGGTACGAGTATCACATCTTATCTTTGCGGATGACATCATGTTCTTTTCGGGTGCTACAAAGGATGATGCTCGTACAATTAAGTGTACACTTGAGGAGTTTACAAAGTGTTCCGGTTTGAGGTTGAATCCATTGAAGAGCCAAATCTTCTTGGGAGGCTGAGTAATGCATGGTGATTGGATATGTGCACACCTTGGGATGCCGAAGTGTGACCTTCCGGTAACCTATCTAGGTCTTCCTTTATTCTCATCTAGGTTTCCCAAACGTCATTGTACAAGTTTACTTGAGAAAATCCATGGCAAGGTGAGTGCTTGGAAGGGGAAATTTCTATCCATGGCTGGCCGACTCGAGCTTGTTAAGAGCGTCCTCACCTCGTATAGTATTTTCTGGATCTCAGCTTTCATGCTCCCTAGGCACATCTTACTTGAGATTGAGAAGATACTAATGTGGTTTCTTTGGGGAGGGCCAAAGAAAATAATCACGATATCATGGAAGAGTATTTGCCTACCAAAAGCAGAAGGTGGATTAGGGATTCGCAGGCTTGTGGATTGGAATGATGCGGGACTTCTCCGACTATTTTGGCTTGTGGCTTCGGAGGATGGTGCTTTGTGGGCTCGATGCATGAGGAGCAAATATCTTCGTAGTAGATCCATTTGGATGGCCCGGCCACCTTCGACTTCCTCATGGGCTTGGTGAGGAATTTTACGGGTACGACATATTGCAAGGGAGAAAATGTGGTTCAAGATTGGAGATTGCACTTCGGTAAGGTTCTTTGAAGATCCATGGTGTGGACCACCGCTTATTTCTCTTCCACATGGAGACCGTCTCCGGTATGATCTAGGTGTGCATCAGAATATTCGAGTCTCTTATTTCTTCACGAATGATCAATGGAGACTTCCCCCATCGCGCTCTAGGTCATATGAGATTATGCAACTATGGGCACGACTGCCTACAATACCGGTGGGACAAGGAGATTATGTACTTACATGGGAAGGTGCATCTAGGAACAAACTCACGCTGCGAGACACTTGGAGGTGGGTGAAGCCAGCAAATGCGAGTATCATATGGACACCAGTTGTATGGCACAAGTGGGCTGTCCCAAAACATGCTCTGACTCTTTAGAGGGCTGCCCATGGAAAACTAGTCACGCATGATTTTATGAGGAGAAGGCGCATCAGATTGGCCATTGTATCTAGGTGTGCACTATGCAAGGAGGCTTACGAATCACTACCACACCCATTTTGGGATTGCAACTTTGTTCGAGTGGTTTGGATGGAGGTCCAAAGGATAGCGTATTATGATAGAGATGTGGGCACGAGCCTTATGGAGGAGATTGAAAAAATTCAGCAATAGAAGGCACCCTCAAAGCACGCTTCTCTCACAATTAAGCTTGCCATAGGAGCTACGGTCTTTGAATGCTGGGCGGAAAGGAATCGGAGAATGATGGATGGAGAGGAAGGTCGGTGGGAAGAGGTCCTTACTCCGGTTAAAGAGGTGGTGCGCATAAAGGCCATGTGAAAGCTACAACAAAATGAAGACAATCATCTACCCGAGCAAATTAAGCTGAGATGGAGTTAATGTGCTGAATGTAACGTGCTGTAATGTTGTGATGAGATATGAGTCTTGTGTATGGTAATGTATGAGTGTGTCTAAGCTTGCTCTCAGCAAGCTTCGAGGTCTTTATTGTTTTCTCCGTTGGTTTGTTGTACATACTAGCTATGCCTCCCTTTTTGCGTTTCAAAAAACAAAATCTAGCTCTATGCATGCCAAAGGACCATAGAGAGTTGAGATAGGAAAATCTTCTATCCATTTCACAAGTTAATGAGCCGATACTCCAGTAGTAGTACGGGAACAAAACAAATATCAAGAAAAGATGAAAGTTTTGTTTTTCCTTCGCAATCATTTTTCAAGAAAATGACTTCCCAAATATCATGATCTATTCTCGTACCTGAGTGTGAAATCACGTAATCTGTCCAATTCATTTTCTTCATTCCCTGAAGTGAATGTATGAGCGCGTGAAAAATCTTACAAAAGACCAATATAATCATGCGATCATGGGATGAATTACATGAGATAATTCATGTCCTTATGGTATATAAATTTGACAATCAAAAAGAGTTTATTTGTTGTTATGTGTGTTTTATTTCATAAGTAATATATATACTCTATCTAGTAGATACACATGACAATATGCTGTAATATCAATATGACAAATGAAATTATATACCATGATACAAATATTTTGGTTTGTATTCTTGAGGTTCATTCGATAATCATATTTTCATAATTATTATCTTTTAGCTTTTGATTTTGTTGTTATTTCTGTTGAAACTATATAATTTATATTGGTTAGTGGTCTCATTATTCCAATTTCCATGCTTGTGATTTTTATTCACTAGCGATGAGATTCTTCTAGACATTAATAATACACATGCATATAGTAATATGTTGGTATGCATAATTTCTATCTGAAACACTTATACCAAGTTACATTGAAATTAATTGACGTTGATATGATTTAATGCATGATTCTTATTTTGATTATATTATGTCAATGGAAGAACATTGTCATTTATTTTGTAATAGTTGCATAAATAATTTATCTGCAACAAATATTTTATTTGGCTTGAAATGAAGAGTATTGATACTTTCCGGTCTCATATTTGACTTAAGATCATGAAAGATGATTTATGCATCATGTATAGTGTTGTTATGCACACTATATTAAGAGATAAATATTTGTCTAATTTGATATTAATGAGAATAGCCAAAGCCACTACTGTACATGATTGTACAAGATTAGTAGAAGAGGCTCCAGAAGAGTCATATCTACTGCAACATGTGGAATTATCTTGACTTTAAATGATGCATTTTATTTATTATATTTCAAGAAACTTTTGGAGTTTCAAATCACCAGAATGACTTGTATTGAGACTATATTTGAAGTAAAGAAAAACAATTTTATATTACTACAATCATGTTTCGCAGGAAAATTGATTTTGAGAAAATTACCTGACTTTTTGAATGATGTGTCATTGCACACATAGTGGCTTGGCCAAAAGATCTGCACTGCTGAATCAAATGAATATTGATTCTAATAACATATGTATGAGTTATTGGGTCAATGATGATAGGATACGATGACAAATTTTTCTGAAATTTCATATGACCATCCAGTGAAGAATGAGAATATTCTTCAACAAAGTGAGTATTTATGGACTCTATCTTTTCGTGGAATATGATTACTATGTGTCATCGTATTTTGGATCATGTGCCTGAAGCACATGTTACGAAACATCATGAAAGAAAAGAGAATACACCGTGGAAAAATAAATTGTGCAAATATGAAGTAGTAAGAGATTCAAATGACTCTCAAACTAGTTAACTAGAGATATCAACCTAGAAGTGCCTAAATGAAATTATCATTTGTATTCATTATGGGTATCGGCAATGATCCTGTAATTTTGCTAACCTACTTGACATTTACTAGTTAAACAAAAATAAGGACATTTTTGTCGGTCGATTTGCACAATAAAATGAGAGTCCCTCTGTTTATAAAATGTCACTTAAGATAGATCATTTTTGGATCATATCTACCAATATTTTTCTTAGATCAAGTTCATATTATAAATACTCCCTTATTTTATATACTTGTACGATATTGAATGAAATGTTTCCCATCTGCGATTTCTTTTACATTACCACCTCCACAATTTAATGGCCTCAAATTGACTTGGACATTTTAGCAGGATTCATATGCCTGATAATATTAATTTTTTTGAAGCTCTTGTAGGGCAATGTATTTTATTGTATAGTCCAACATTTATATATATAGAGGCATATTTTTTGACATTAGGGAGAGAAAGAGAGAAGCTTAAATAATGTCAAGAAAATGTACAATGTTGAACCTGAAGTTCATAAGAGAATATACGTACAAGTATCATTGAACTTGAAGTTCATAAAATCATTATTAACTTGCAATATCTAGCAAGTAATTGTCATACATTTTTTGATCACATATGAGTGACTATGTCTTATATTACTAGACATAAAGCGCATAATATAAAGTGAAGATTTCCATATGATAAAGTATATTTGAGCTCAACCAACGCCAGAAGCGTGGCCTATAACATATTAACATATATTATTTCTGGAAATGAAAATAAAAAGTTAGTCACTCATTACACCTCCTGAAGAGGTTTTTCCTGATGAATATAAACCCAGTAAAATAAAAGCAGCTGCTAGCAAATGTAACAATTCTAGGAATACATAACGGTCAAATCCTAATGTTTTGGGAAACGACGATGATTTGATTGTTATAAAAGTTGCAATCAACTATGTTGATATGAGAGAAACATAAAAAGGTTATCGTCGACGAGTAATTTGCCTTCTTAGAGGATGCTAATTCAAGAGAAAATCTGGATCCAGAATCTATAATATTATAAGAATGCCAGAATCATTCGTTTTTTAAATGAATAAAAGAAGGCGAACAATATAAAAACTAGACTCGCTTATTGGACCTGTAGTCCTGATTTCTGAAAAATGTGAATAGAAATCATATTACAATAACATTGTGGTACATTATAAAGCGAGTAGTGACACGAGGGTTTTTCGCATAACCGAACATCCATTACGATATTAGTTATTCTCTCAAATTGTATAACATTACGTTATGTTACTTGATAAATATGACATAAATATAGATAAGCATATGAGATATGTTGTGACTGCAATTTTTGATAAGTCACTTGATATATATATATATATATATATAAGAATCCCTGGAGGACTAAATTTCCCCAGACAAATCATAACGAAGAGTTGCGATATAATTTATGAAAAGATCACCATATGAATAAAACAAAGAGAATGTGCATATCATCTCGAAGAATGATATGAAAGCAACTCCTGAAGAGATTAAACACCCGTGAAATATTTGAATGATAAATGATGGGAGAAAAGTCAACTATTCGATAAGCAGTTCGAACATTCTCCAGAAGAGAATTATTACAATGATTCAAATATATAAAGATATATTATTCAAAGAAAGTTCACATGGAATTATCATTATTTACTTACCATATTCATGAGATAAATATTTACCTCAGTAATGATTCCTATATGTCTAATCCACAACAACAAAAAATCACAAATTATTTTGTATTATTGTGGAGACGTTGCAATGTTTATGCAAGTTGGTGAACTACGTATCAGGGCGAGCAAATTTCTAATATCATTCCTGAAGTACGATTATCCCTGAAGGACAACGCCAGAAGGCCTATAGCTGTACTCTTTTTTCCTTTTCCAAGTTTTTGTCCCACAAGGTTTTACTTGACAAGTTTTTAACGAGACAGTTTGTACAATTGTGTTAGCGTATGTCATGCACTCTTTTTCCCTTAGTTATTTTCCCATTGGCTTTTGTAGTAAGGTTTTTAACGAGACATGGACATAATGACATATTATTTAAGAGAGTTTGTAAATGTATATTAAACCAACGAGAGAATTATACGGTGCACTCTTTTTTTCTTCACCATGTTTTTGGCCCACAGGGTTTTACATGGCAAGGTTTTTAATGAGGAAGACCGATCAAGTGACAACTGATCAAACCCAATGAAGCGAGAATTTGGCAGATTTATTACAAAGTCATTGCCCACCAAAGTCTTTAAGAAGCTTGTCTTCAAAATTGGTGTTCGTCGTTTGAAGAATGTATGTTAATGTGAGGGGAAGCATCATACGCGTTGCACTCTTTTTTCCTTCACCAAGTTTTTATCCCATCGGGTTTTTCTTGGTAAGGTTTTAACGAGGCTGCATCCCTAGCGTATAAAGGTGATCATCCAAGGGGGAGTGTTATGAAATCCAAATGTCTTATGGATGATTCACATTCCTTAACCCCCACCATTCAAGTAGATTTTTACTCTTATTAATATGGTGTAATTCCATTTATTTGGTTGTAACCCCTACTACCTCCTCATCCTATATATAGGGGGCTATTGTACACATTTGTAAACAAAACAAAAGGAAATACATATCTCTCCCCTCCCCAATGTTTTCTTCTTTAGAATGTTTGTTTTACAACAACATTCAATTTGTCCTAAATTAGAACCAATCTAATATGAATGTAGAGGATAGAAAAAAATTACGCAATTTGATCATCGAATTGGTTCCAATCTCCTTTCGATAGTGCAACAGGCTTCGAATTTGACTCTTCAAGCTTGCCTGGTCACTACCAATCTCCCTCCTCCTACGTACCACCAAGTGTTGATTTTGGTACCTATTTTTGTTTGGGTCCATTCAATTTAGCCTTTGGTACCCATACCCAAGTGAATTTAGGTACCGAAACACTTGAGGTTCTTTTCATGGCAATGTGATGCTTTCCATTTATACTATCATGAACAAGATGATTTTTCACATAAAAGATATTATAGCCTAAACCATGCTTGTCTAATGATTGCCTTTGATTTCCTAGAAGCATATCAAGGTTCTTCTTGCAATTTGTGAACTTATGCAAATCACTAATCAATGTTTCATTTTTAAATTTAAGTTCATCATTTCTAAGCACAAGAGATTCATTTATGCATATTTGATTTTCAATTAAAGAAATGTGCTTGTTATTCATTTCATCCACATTCATTTCATCCATGTGAATCTCGAATTCAATAAATTTGTCATTTATGCAATTCAAGTCATTCAATAAGTTCTTTCTTTCAAGATTTGATTCTTCAAGTTTCTTAAGCAAGTCATTTTTTCATTTTCAAGCATATGACTATCAATAACATGAGTTGAGTTTAGTTTTCAATTTCTCATTCTCATCTTTTAAGCATGCATTCTCCAAAATGATTTTATCAAGTTTAGCAAGCAAATCTTTTTTCTCATTTAAGATAGATTCATTTTGACAATGAAGATCATGATTTACTTCTCTAGCTAACTTGTTCTTTTGACAAAGTAGCTCATATTTTTCAACAAGCTCATGGAATGCATTTTGTAGTTTTTTAAAAGAATATGAGTCATTGTTAGAACTAGAGCTAGATGAACTAGATTTGGAAGATACCTCACTTTCTTCATCTATTGTTGCAATGAGGCATGTGTGAGCATCTTCTCCCTTGGATGAGCTTGATGAGGAATATGATGTTGAGATGTTCTTATCCCATCTCTCTAGAGCTTCATCCATTTGGCTTGATTCTCCCTCTTTCCCGGTTGGTTATTCTTCATTGTCACCATACGTAGCATGAATTATTTGCCAGATATTATGTGCACTTTCACAAGAAAAAAACAAGGTCAAAAAGTTCATACTTGAGTGCACGATTTAATACATTCATAACCTTGGCATTCAAGCAAGCTAATTTCTCTTCTTCTAAACTCCATTGTTTATAATCATATTTAGGCATATCATATGGAGTTATAATCATGGACCACATATCTAAATTAGTCATGGATTTTGAGTATATCTTCATTTTACTCTTCCATGAACAGAAATTTGTTCCATCAAAATATGGTGGTCTAGAAGAGCATGTAGGTGGTTCTAAATCATAAGGGGTAGATGTGGATGCAATTTCGGCCATGCTTACTACGGTTAGGTAGATGATTTAAGCACCTACGCTCTGATACCAAATGTATGATCGATGTATGACCCTTAATTCTAATCACTTTTAGATAATTGATCATTCGGTCGAACAGAGGTGGTTCGGTTGACCAAATTTGCACATGCAGTTCAGGTTTGTGGTTTAGTGATTTTTAGAATAAGTTTGGGTGTGACTTCTATAAGAAACCCACTAGTTTGCGGATGATATGGGGTTGTAAGCTTGTGGGTGTTCGAATATTTCCTCATAAGCGCTTCAAAGGAGCGATTACAGATGTGGGTACCCCTATCGCTGATTATGGTACGAGGAGTACCAAATCGCGCAAAAATGTCCCTTAAGAATTTGGTGACCACCTTGTTGTCATTGGTCTTTTTGGGTATAGCCTCAACCCACTTAGACACATAGTCAACGGCCACCAGAATGTAAACATTCCCGAATGAGTTCGGGAAGGGACCCATAAAGTCGATGCCCCACACATCGAAGATGTCAACAAGGACATTTTGGAAAGGCATCATGTCACGTCGACTAATCCGGCCAAGGTGCTGGCACCTATCACATTGCTTACAAAAGTCATAAGCATCTTTGAAAAGAGAAGGCCAGTAGAATCCAAATTGGAGCACCTTGGTGGCAGTTTTCTTTGCTCCAAAGTGTCCTCCACATGCCTTATAGTGGTAGAAATGGAGCACACTTTGGAACTCGATATCTGGGATGCACCACCTGAAAATTTGGTCACAGCAGTATTTTAATAGGTAGGGGTCGTCCCAATGAAAGAATCTGACATAAGATCTAAATTTGGTTTGGTCAGATTTTGACCAACCCACAGGAAGTTGCTCGGTCACGAGGTAGTTCACGATGTCGGAAAACCAAGGGTTATCTTTGATCGTGAACAACTGCTCGTCAGGAATTTTGTCATTAATAATTTGGTCATGTGGGTAGGTCGTCTCTAGACGAGACAGGTGGTCAGCTACAACATTTTCACACCCCTTTTTGTCCCGAATCTCGAGATCGAATTCTTGTAACAACAAGATCCATCTCAAGAGTCGGGATTTTGCATCTTTCTTCGCCATGAGGTGCTTGATGGTTATGTGATAAGAATAGATATTCACGTGGGAGCCAATCAAGTACGACCAGAATTTCTCCAAAGCAAATATGATCGCTAAGAATTCCTTCTCGGTCACAGTGTAGTTCAATTGGGCATCATTGAGTGTTCTACTGACATAGTAGATCACATGCAGCAATTTGTCCAATTGTTTCCCAAGCATTGCTCCCACAGTGAAATCATATCCATCATACATTAACTCAAAGGGTTCAGTCCACACCGGTGCCTTAATTATGGGAGCTGAAGTCAACTATTTCTTCAAGGTCAAAAAGGCATGCTGGTAATCCGGTGTGAACTCAAAAATGACATCCTTAGCCAACAAGGCGGTGAGAGGTCGAGCAATTTTGCTAAAATCTCGAATGAACCGCCGATAGAATCCAGCATGCCCCAAAAAGGTGCGGATATCCTTCACATTACGTGGCGGTGGGAGATTAGCAATAAGACCCACTTTGGCGGGATCAACCTCAATTCTCCTACTTGAGACCACATGTCTAAGTACAATCCCTCACTTCACCATGAAGTGACATTTATCCTAATTGAGAGAGAGGTTCTTCTCACGGCATCACTCGAGGACAAGGTTCAAGTGACGAAGGCACTCATCAAAGGAAGCGCCAAATACGGAAAAGTCGTCCATGAAAATCTCAAGGAAACGCTCTACCATATCAGAGAAGATGCTGATCATACACCTTTGAAACGTTGCCAGCGCATTACAAAACCCAAAGGGCATGCGACGGTAAGCAAACGTGCCAAAGGGACAAGTAAAGGTGGTTTTCTCTTGATCCTCGGGGGCGATGGGAATTTGGTTGTAACTGGAGTATCCATCTAGAAAACAATAATACTCGTGTCCGGCCAATCTTTCCAACATCTAATCAATGAATGGCAACGGGAAATGATCTTTCCGCGTTGCTGCATTGAGCTTGCGATAATCAACACAAACTCGCCAGCCAGTTTGCAAGCGTGTCGGGATAAGCTCATTATGCTCATTCCCAACAACCGTCACACCTGACTTCTTGGGAACCACATGGACAAGACTCACCCACGAACTATCAGAGATAGGATAGATAATGCCATGATCCAAGCACTTAAGAACCTTCTTTGGGACGACTTCTTTCAGTACAGGATTCAATCTTTGTTGTGGGTCCTGACGGGGCCTAGAATCCTCTTCCATGTGGATCTGATGCTGAATACCAGGGCTAATTCCCTTGATATCCTTCAAGGACCACCCGATAGCCTCTTTGTTTTCAAAGAGCACTATTTTGAGGGCAACCTCTTGATCTTGTGCAAGATCAGAAGCAATAATGAGTGGCAAGGTCTCATTATCCCCTAAAAAGATGTATTTCAGGTTATCGGGGAGCGGTTTAAGCTCGACCGGAGGTGGTTCCTTGTCGGATTCAGAGTTAATTTCAAGTGGCTCAAGGGACGCGGGGTAAGATGAGCAAGCACCCAGATGTGCCTCCTCATCCAGAGGATCACAGGCGGATTCCTCAAGATCCTCTTCACTCGTAACCTGGTCATTAGGCACCTCAATAATATGTCGATGTGAGTCGAACATGCCTAATGACTCAGGCTCATCCGTGTCTTGGATGAAATTGGCTCTGACAGCAACGTCGAAGAGTCCTGGTTGCTTACCAAGAGTAAAGATGTTGAAATCCGCCGTGAGGATTCCAAAAGACAACCTCATCAAGCCATTGCGACAATTTATCAAAGCATTAGATGTCGCAAGAAAAGGCCTCCCAAGGATCACATGAATTTGACCATGTGGGTTGGACACGAGTTCAGTATCCAAGATGATGAAATCACTAGATATACGAACTCACCCACTTTAGTAAGGACATCCTCCACACTCCCCCGTGTAATCCAAGGAAGTCGCCTATTCCAAGGTTTACATAGACAGAGTAGGGCAGGAGGTTCACAGATGCTCCCAAATCTAATAAAGCTTGGGGAATTGTCACATTACCGATCATGCAAGAGACAATTGTATTTGACTTGCATGGGTTGTGTCAATATCGAACTCATATTGGCTGCCAAAAATGCCTTTGTGGGAACATTTGTTCTTCTCTTAATGGTACAAAGGTCCTTAAGGAACTTAGCATACGGTGGCATTTGTTGAACAATGTCCAACAACGGGATGTTCACCTTTACTTGCCTAACTACCTCAACAATTTTGTCCCAATGCTCATCATGTTTTTAGTCAACCTATGAGGGAGTGGTGCCTTGGGAACATAACAATCATGAGGAGGAGTCTCAGAATTAGATTCTTTGACAGACTCACGACCCTCCTCTAAAGAGTCACCAATAGGATTGGCTTCAGGCATTTCCACATTGTTGTCAACAACCCTTCCCGATCTTAAGGTATGGACAACATTAGCATGTTGGGAACGGTCACTTTCAACATTGTGTACATTCTGCCTAGCATGAGCAAGTTGACCCCTGTGATTTACCACAGGCTTACTCGGGAACTGACCCTTCTCGCGTTCATGAAATTATTGAGCCAACTAGCTAACATGCATTTCCAAATCTTTGACTGAACTTTGCATGCTCTGCATGAACGCTTGAAGGGTCGGATCACTAGAAGGGACCTAGGGGTCAACCCGCTGGGGCAGTGGAGTTTGGGGTGAATAACCCGACGATGAGGCCTGAGCAAGTTGGTAATTATGGTGCTGAGACCTTTGATGTGGGGGTTGGTAGGTCGCCGATGGGCGTGGAGGTTGAGGTTGAACGTGCGAGCTCTGACCGTGACCCCCACTTGGACCCCAAGAGAAGTTAGGATGGTTACGTCATCCCGGGTTGTAGGTGTGACTGTACGTGTCGTTACGGGGCCTCTGTTGATACATCGCATTTGCATGCTCAGTATCCCTTGGAGCGTAAGCGCATTCCAAGCCATCATGGCCCGTAAGTCCACACCTACTACACCCAGGAGTAGCGACCTGAGCTACAGGAGCTCGGTCCAACTCTAAACTCTCAATCCTACGCATGAGAGCAGCCAATTTCGCCTCAGACGCGATAGTTGACTCAACTTGATATGATCCAGCCCAACCAGAAGACCTGGCGGCTGGTGGCTCTCTCATGGTGTCCCACTCAAATGTACGTTCAGCCATTAACTCAAAAGTGTCCCATGCCTCATTGATGGGTTTCATTTGGAAATCACCCTGACACATCAACTCCAGCAATGTGTGGG
Source organism: Triglochin maritima (assembly GCA_963682175.1). Classification (NCBI taxonomy): domain Eukaryota; kingdom Viridiplantae; phylum Streptophyta; class Magnoliopsida; order Alismatales; family Juncaginaceae; genus Triglochin; species Triglochin maritima. Next base: position 11,875,571 of record OY821780.1, on the reverse strand, counting down.
TGTTATAGTTGAGGCCCTCATAAATAATCTGGCACAACTGCCATAGCTCAAGTCCATGATGAGGGTACTACTGGAGAAAGTCCTTGAACCTCTCAAAGAAAGCATGAAAAGATTCGGTCTCAGTCTGATACATTTGATGTATCTGGTGTCGTATCTGTTGAGTTTTCCTTTGAGGGAAAAAACTCTTCAGAAATACGGTCACAGAGTCATCCCAAGACCGAATAGAGCTCGCCGGGAGGTTGTACATCCATTTCTTCGCGTTATCCTTCAGCGCGAAAGAAAACATCCTCAACCGGACTGAATCTTCATCAGGCTGTTGAAGCTTGAACATGGAGCATATTTCCTGGAATTCACTTATAAAAATATACGGATCCTCCTTATTGGCAGTGAAGGTAGGAAGCATGTTCACATACTGAGGTTTCAGCTCATAGTTGTTTCCGTGAGCTGGGGGAAGAACTATGCAAGAAGGTTGCGCAGCCCGAATAGGATGGGTCCACTCCCACAAAGTCATCGGTCTATCCTGTCGAGCTAAAGGTGGTGGTTCACCAAGAACTCGATCCTGACCGAATCCCTCTTCCTCTCGAGTCAGAGGAGGAGGAGAAGGAGGTCTACGTGGTGGTGGGAGCGGACCGAGGTAATCCACGTATGGAACTCGGTCTCCTCCGTCACCACGAGAAGACTCTGCCTCACGCTCTAAAGGAGCACGAGGAGGAGATGGCCGATCACCAAGACCGTCCATCTCAGAAAAATGCACTCTCTCAAGTCGAGCGCTCTCACCAGAACGAGCCCAACCTCGCATAAAATGCTCGTCTCGACTTTAAAATAACACACAACAGAATGTGTACTAATAGGAGGAGACTACTCGTAGAATATAGATGAGGAGAGGACTCAGATGAAGAGGGAAGAACCCTAGAGCTAGCGTGGGTAGTGGGTGAAGGTAGAAGCCTAATCTACGAAGCACGACTCAAACAATGTAAGAGAATGGGTCCTTAGGCTAGACGACGCCTAACTTCGAGATTACTAGCCTTGACACGCCTCACCTCCCTATAACGAAGACCACAATTCTAAGCAAGTGATACCAAATCTGGAGATCCAGTACCTCCTACTATCGACAAGGTAGGCAACGCCGATCAGGCCATGATGGTCTCAACTAGATTACTCTCCTAGTGCGTCCGAAATCCTAAGGGCCAATGTTTACTTGCTTTTAGAATTAAGACTTTATTAAGAGTGATTTTTGGGGTCAAGGAAAGGGTGATGAAATCCCCTACCTTATCTTTTATGGGACAACCCCTCCTTAGTAGCGTTTTGATCTTAAATCTAGCAATCAACACTCCAATCAAACACTCAACTCACTCTTGTCCCGATGCACCTTACTAACTAATGCATGATCGAAACATGCATGAATGAGAGAATTGGGTGCACGTACCTCATGCCAGCAATCAACAACAAAAATGTAAAGTAAAGAAAAGACAAATGCGTGCAAGGTCTACAAATGATGCATGACCTAGATGGCAATCAATCTATTCTTTTGCTTTGAGTTTAAGGTCCAAGTTGATTAAAGGGGGTTGATTGTTAATCTGGGAGCAAACTAAAAGTCACAACATGCAAGATTGAGCCCCCAGACCACTAAAATGAACAAACAAACAACCATAACAAAAATGGAAGCTAAAGACGCTCACCAGGCCGCCAATTGGCGGTCACTGTTGAGTGTTTCGCTCTCAAATTCCTCCAGTCACTTCCCCTTGATCCTCAGGATCCCTGAAACAAATCGAAACTAAAAAATAAAATTAAAACCACTCGAATCGTCCAAACCAAAGTCTGGACAGAGCACCTCCCCGGCAACGGTGCCAAAAAGGTTTTAATTGGTTGTGTTGAAGCGGTGGCAAATATGGGTCGATCCACAGGGACGTGTGTCAACTTTAGTTTGTTCGAAGGTGAGGGGGAAAGAAAGGAGAGAAAGGAGTTGCGATCAAGCTACACTAAGATGCAAAAGAGGGTGAATAGAAAGATATGTATATGTGTGTGTGTTCAATTAAGGTCATCAAAACATGTAGTGCATGAAAATCATAAAACTACATCCAACTTTGCCTCCACATGAATTAAGATAACACAATATCTTTAAGACATACAAGACAATAATTGGAAGGAAGCTAAATGAACTCATGTATAAAGACCAAACCCTCACTATGCCTCCACATGAAATAAGATTTACACAATCATTAAAACATGAAAGACATTAACCAAGGTAAAGGCAACAAGAGTACATGCAACTACAAATCATGTTTCCTTCATCAATTCCATCCATATCCTCACCTTATCGTTCCCCATAAAATAAGTTCACTAATCTAAGCATAAGCTAAGCTTCATTCAAGAGCATTAGCATATCAAAGACAAGAGTGGAATCTCATTAGATGGTTATGGAAATCATATAAGGCGCAAGGGATTATGATAACACACACCTAATACACCACATGATCATATCACATATTTCTCCACCCCCAAATGGGGATGAAACTACTCACTAATCATTACACTACAACATACATAAAAATAACATTCTACTGAAATGAAATTAACCTAAGCAAGCAAGAAATATTAAAGAAGCTAAAAGGAAAGGAAAGTAAAACTAAAGAAGCATGCAAGAATTAAAAGACAAGATTAAAAGAAACTAAGAACAATTATTTTATTAAAATGACTCACATTGAAGGTAGCACTCTTCTCCACCTTGAGTTTTGCTTCAAGAATTACTCCAAGTAGAGAGAATACCACCAAGCAATGGGTGATTACAATAGAAGGTGAAGAGTTCTATTTATAGCCATAGAAAAGGGTAATCCAGGACAATCCCCCGGAATGGGACTAAACAAATACCAAAAATAGACTAAATACGCTCTAATACATGACCCACATAAATCTTAGAAGATCCGGAGCAACCCGGACCGCCAATCAGTGGTCCCAAACCGCTAATTGGCGGTCTACATGGTTTGGATCGCTCTGGATTTTCTTCTGGGCTTTGTTGGATGGCTTTCTTTGTCTTTGATGCAGCTACTTAGCTTGTTGGATCTCCGACCCGAATAGAATTGCCAAAATACTCCCCATGATGGTGTGGAGTATTCTTGTTTGCTCATTGGTCCTTCGATCTTGCATCTTAGTCCTCGAGTCTCTCAACTCAGTCCTTTTTCCTTCTTCAAACCTATTTATTTCTGAAATTCAAACATAAAGCTCGTTACGTAGCATTGTTTAGGTGAAAGATAATGGATATAAGATACAAATGTAAGCATGAAATGATGTCAATCACGTATAAATTTCATCATCCAAGGGGGAGTGTTATGAAATCCAAAGGTCTTATGAATGATTCACCTTCCTTAACCCCCATCATTTAAGTAGATTGTTATTATTATTAATATGGTGTAATTCCATTTATTGGTTGTAACCCCTACCACCTCCTCATCCTATATATAGGAGGCTATTTGTACACATTTGTAGAGATAAGAAAAGGAAACACATATCTCTCCCCTCCCTAATCTTTTCTTCTTTGGATTGTTTGTTTTACAACATTTCCAATATTGTATGTCAATGTCAAAAGAAACAAAAAGAAGATGTTCACATCAATTAAGGATAGTAAGCATAGGTCATTAAGGAGGGAAAACATGTGTAAGTATTATGTTGAAATGAGCCCAATATTTCTAAATTTCTATCCAATTGGGACAGAAAATTGAGAGACCAATTTGTATATGATGGTTTCTCTTCCTTTATCTCCTTAAAATTGTATCAAAACAAGAAAAACATCATTTTCTCTCCATTTCTCTTGTGTTCTCTTTATTACTCTCTTATCCAAACACACCATTAGTGTAGTTTTATGAGTTCTTTTGTTTCTTAATTCCTTTAACATTAAGGACATTTTTAATTTTAGAGATTGTAATTTGTAAAATTTCTAATGAAGGTGGACAAATTTGGTGACGGAGTCAGATCCACACTAATGGTAAATTTATAGTGAAATGTAATTGTACGCAAGCTAATAGTGTATGTTGCTGCAAATACTCAATTACGTCACTTGTGTGATGCACCTAACCAAGAACCATTTTAAATTTAACACTTCACCAACTAAAAAGTACACTTTCTAAAACTTCAAATGGTTATGGACACAATCTGGTCATAATCTGGACAGGTTGTGGACACTCTCTGTACACAATCTGGGCATATTCTCCCTGGACACAATCTACACACATCATACACACAATATGGACACACCTGGACACATTCTGGACACAATTTGGACACTCTCTAGACACAATTTGGGACACATCAAAGACACAATATCGACAAACTTGGACACAATCTGCACATATTCTGGATACCATCTGGACACAATCTAGACACCACATGGACACATCATACGCACAATGATTGACATCATTTCATGCTTATATTTGTACCTTATATCCATTATCTTAAACCTAATCAATGCTACGTGACGAGTTTTATGTTTAGTTTTCAGGAATAAAGAGGTTTGAAGAGAATAGCCATGAAAGGACCCAAAAGCAGGAAAAATGACTTAATTGTAAGACCTGGGAACTAAGATGCAAGGGAGAAAGGATTACACGGGTGGTAGGGATTGCCCTATGTGGAGATTTAGGGAAAGGCGTACGTGATAGTGTAAGTCCTCATGGGCATTGATGCACGAAACTTGACCCTGGGAGAATGAAGCTCCAACTAATAAAAAGAAAAAGAAAAAAAGAAGAGAAAAGAAAAGAAACAAAAAGAAAAAAATGGTAATGCAAATAAGAACCTTAATGGACTTTACACTTTGTAGCACTTGAGAATGTTGAGGTTGACCATGGCTTTCACTTAATTCCTTATTTAACTTGCACGAATGGTTCATTAGGCTAGGTGTCGACTGATCACCTATATAGAATCGGCCCGTAGCATTACCGCGTCCATTGATCGGCAAAATTTGTCCAACGAGTCGAGGTCTAGATTGAATAATGCATCTTGTTCGGATTTTGTGGGTGTATCCGCTGAAAACCCTCAGGAGACAACACTCCTCCTCCTTGGCAAGAAGGAGGTTGAATGGCTTGTTGCACGTGCTAAGTGCAACCGTGATTCCTGCGAAAGTGAGTTAGGATTTCTTGTATTTCGTTTGCTTTTCTCTTTCTTTGTTTTGCACGGGACTAGCAAAATCTTAGGTGTGGGGGTATTTGATTGACATCATTTCATGCTTATATTTGTACCTTATATCCATTATCTTACACCCAAGCAATGCTACATGACGAGTTTTATGTTTAGTTTTCAGGAATAAAGAGGTTTGGAGAGAAGAGTCATGAAAGGACCCAAAAGCAGGAAAAATGACTTAATTGTAAGACCTGGGAACTAATTTGGACATAATCTGGACATAATCTGGACAGGTTGTGGATACTCTCTGTACACAATCTGGGCATATTCTCCCTGGACACAATCTACACACATCATACACACAATATGGACACACCTGGACACATTCTCGACACAATTTGGACACTCTCTAGACACAATTTGGGACACATCAAAGACACAATATCGACAAACTTGGACACAATCTGCACATATTCTGGATACCATCTGGACACAATCTAGACACCACATGGACACATCATACGCACAATGATTGACATCATTTCATGCTTATATTTGTACCTTATATCCATTATCTTAAACCTAAGCAATGCTACGTGACGAGTTTTATGTTTAGTTTTCAGGAATAAAGAGGTTTGAAGAGAATAGCCATGAAAGGACCCAAAAGCAGGAAAAATGACTTAATTGTAAGACCTGGGAACTAAGATGCAAGGGAGAAGGACCTGATCGTAAGACCGAAGGACCTAAGACCAAAACAAGAAACTCCACACCATCATGGGGAGTATTTTGGCATTTCGATTCGGGTCAGAGCTCCAACAGACCAAGTAGATGCATCCAAGACCAAGAAATACTTCCAGCAAGGCCCAACACAAAACCCAGACGGATATGGGCCTTATAGACCGCCAATTGGCGATCGGGATCAGCCCAGATCCGCTCAGCTTTCTCCTGGACTTGTATTAATGTGTGTTTAGGCTATTTTTGGTATTGGTTTATGATGCATTGCATATATTGCATCATATGTCTTTCATTTAGATTACTTTTATATCAATAAATGCTACTAAGGTATGTGTTTAGTCTTATTTACAGAATACAGGGACCTGAATGCAAATTACCCACATCCCGAGCATAAACGCGTACAAAAGACTCGTTTCTATCATAAAGACCAAGTTCAAGTTTATCGGGTTTCAAATGGAAATGTATCCAAGCATAAAAGCATTCAAGACCTAATTACGAAAAGAACAAGGACTTAAGCACAAAAGTAGTCGGGGACTTAATTGCAAAAAGTCAAGGACCTAATTGCAAATCACGAGTAGCTTTTATTATTATGGAGAAAATATAAAGAAAAATCAATGTGGATCTCCAAATATATGAAGAAATTAATTCGGATCTCCAAAGATATGCAAGAATCAATCCAGACGCGCAAATGACATTGAAATCATACCATAAACACACAGGAAAAATCCGGGTCGATTCGGAGCCAAAAAGGTGGCGATTCCGCCGCACCTCAAGAGCAAATTGCGGCGAATCCGCCGCACCAAATTAGATTAATGCTCTAAAAATTTTACCGGTTGCGTGTTGACGCGTGTACTTTCTTATTTCATGCTTAGGTCCCTTGTATCGGCTATAAATAGCCCCGAGAACGATGTTGTGAGGAGTTCTTCCTTTTGTTCCATAATTTAGTAATAAAATTCTGTTTTATTTTGTTTTGTTTTTATTTTATTTTAATGTCTCTAGGATCCCTTCTTCTTCCTCCCTCCATGAGTTTCTAACTCTTTCCAAAGGGTGGAGGTGATGGAGTTAGGGGTAGAGAAGATGAATGCATGTTATTGTTTTAAGTTCGTGATTAGTATATTTTGATTACTTGAGTTTATGTTAAATCATTTATCTTGTAATGCTTCATAACTGACATGATTTATTTCAAGTTTCTCCATTCTCCAATCTAAACCTAAATCTAGACCTCCACCCGACGGAATTCTCTTCTTTGTTCTTGTTTTAGTTTTAATTGTTCTTGTTTCTTGCTCTAAATAACTAAAACCCAAAAATCTCAAAACCCATTTATTTCTTCTCTCTCTCTTCCTCTTAATCGAAAATAACATCAACTACGAAATCTCTCCCTCCTTGTGTTCGACCCGTACTTGCCACGTCTTCATAGACGCCGTGCACTTGCGGTATAAATTAAAATTCTCATCAAGTTTTTGGCGCCGTTGCCGGGGAGGCGACGCAGATTTTTGTGTTTTTTGTGTTTTCGATTTTATCCTGTCTACCTTGTGCGCGATCTAAGTATTTGAATTTGTGTAGCAGGAGACAACAGAGCGCGCGGCGAAATCCGGGAGCGTTCTGAGACACTTGGGCGGCGGAATCGCCGCATCTTCAAGAGGACTTGCGGCGGAATCGCCGCACAAGCTAGGGCTCTGGTCTTCATTTTTCTCTGGGGTCGTCGGCATCTCTGGGTGGTCGCATTGAGCTACTGGAATCTCCGAGAGCGGGCGGCGAACCCGACTGAGCATTGCGGAGGTAACTTTTCTTGCCTTTCTCGTAAAATCTGAATAATTGAAAAGTTTCCTTTCGTAGAATTGCACGTGCTAGGGTTACAATTCCATAATTGGCAATAATTCAACTCTGAGCTAAAATTGGCAAAATTAGAAAGACCTTAGTGCATGCATCATATAATGTTTTGCTTGCATTATTCTTGCTAAATTCTTGCAAATTAATACTTGTTGAAGATTGCTGGAGGCAAGGTACGTATCGAGGTTTTTATCGATTGCATTAGAGCATATAATTTAGTTGCATACAACCTTGCAATTGCCCCCATTAAAAGGACCATTGTTTGACTATCTTTGCTAGATTTAAGTTAAACTATCTTAAGGGCAACTCCGTAGGAAAAGATACGGTGGGGATTTCATCACCCTCCTGTAGCCCACAAACCACAATCCTGAAGTGTCGCCTAAGCCTAAAATTTAAAATCAATTAGACATTGACCCCTAAGGACTCGGACTCAATTAAGGAGGAGATTGGTTTGACTTGCTATGACCTGAAGCTAATTGAATTCAATTTGGTGTCTAGAAAGTGTTTTTGTGTCGACGAAAGTCTTCCAAGCGACGTGGTTGTCTAATTGGCACTGACTCTGTCGGAAGCGCCCCCACTAGCTATACACTAACTGGCCAACTTGGTTTGATTGGTGAGGGAGGTGAATCAAGCAAATCAATTCGACTCAACCAGTTAGGAGTCGTCTAGATCTAAGTGACACTAGGTCTAGGATTGTTTTGACCGTGCTTGTTCAGGAAATTTCTGACCAACCCTAATTTTTATCCTTTAGAGTTAAGTTTCCCTTCTCGTCTGAGTCTTCTTTCCCTTCTCATCCTCACCTTTCTATTGTTTGTTTCCTTTAAAAAAAAAAGAAAAAAAAATTAAAATTCAAAAATTCAAAAAAAAAAAGAGTAATTGATTCTTGGAATTGAATTTGAAATTTAAATTTCGAATTCAAATTCAAAAATTAATTCAAACCGGTGCACTCAGATTTGGGTGCGGGATTTAAGCAATCGACTCTCACGAGTTCATCTGGATTCCAGTCTAGAGCTTAACCCCAACCCATCTGTTGCACCACCTCACCCGGATCTAATGGGTGAGAACGTAGTGGACCCGCCTGTTGCGCAACCTATAACTTTGAGGGATCGGTGCTACCCAACGATGGCTGCTCAGCCATCGTGCATCGTCATGCCCACCATACCGGGTCGCGACTTCGAACTTAAGGCACAATACATGAGTATGCTGCCTAAGTTCACCTCTAGGGAAGACCCATATCTCTTCCTTAGAGAATTTGAAGAAATCTGCTCTCTTATGCAATACCAGCATATCCCTGAAGAGGCAGTGCGTCTGAAATTCGTGCCTCTAGCACTGAAGGACGACGCTAAGAAATGGCTATATAGTCTAGCCGAAAGATCTATTAGAAGTTGGGCCGAATTTGTTCAAGTTTTCCTGAAAAAATATTTTCCCAACCATAAGACTATGAGGATTAGGAATGAAATTGTTGCATTCATTCAATCTGAGAGCGAGCCGTTCTATTCCTATCTAGAAAGATTTAAGAGTGTACTGACCCAATGCCCTCATCATGGAATTCCAAGATGGCAATTATGCCAAATTATTTATGAGGGATTGACACCCACATCTAGAGTTATGGTAGAATCCGTAAGCCAAGGGAATTTTATGTCGAAAAATGAAAATGATGCCTGGACTTTTCTCGAGGAATTAGCTGAAAATAGTATGCAATGGGACAATGCTAGAACACCGCTTAACCCGAGTATTGGATCTAGAATAGCAAGTCAACCCAAACCATGTGTCTTAGCTGTTGATGCCAACATAGCGGCTGAAGCAAAACTAGCTACCCTTATGCGCAGAATGGAAAGTTTAGAGCTGCAAGCCCAAAATCGAGTGAATCAAGCCTCAACTATCCCGTGCTCTAGATGTGGTCAGACTGGTCATGTAATGGAGGATTGTGCGGAATGGGACCAAGTTAATGCCATGTATAACCATGCTAGAAATGACCCATACGCATCAACCTATAACTCGGGATGGCGTAATAATTCCAATTTCTCATCAAACCTACAAGGTCAACCTCCTAGACAACAACCAAACCCGTATAACCAAAATAATACATCATCTGGGTTTAGTAACAATAACGATCATGAGGTTAGGTTGACAAGCTTGGAAAATTTGATGAAAACTTTTATACAAACAACCAACCAGACCTTCCAAAGGCTAGAGACACAAGTCAGTCAACTAGCACAAATAGTAGGTGAAAGAGAAAAGGGTCGGTTTCCAAGTCAACCTGAGGTGAACCCTAGATCTAATAATTCATATCAATCATATCAAGCACCTTCAGGAAATAACAACCCTAGACCGGTTCAAATGGTTAATGAAGAAGGACCGTTCCAACAAATAAATGCTGTAGTATCATTACGGTCCGGAAGACAGATTGATAATAATGTGGTAAATCCTAGAACGTCTAATCAATCTAGCCATCAAACTGCCACATATGACCTAACCATTGAACCCGACGTCCAATCTGAAACGCCCACCCCACCTACTCAATCTGAACCAGTAGCTCAACCTGAACCTGAGCGAGTCTATGTCCCTAAAGCCCCATTTCCCAATAGACTCAAAAAGAACTCAAGTGCACAAATAGAGAAAATCTTGGAAGTATTTAAGCAAGTTAAGGTGAACATTCCACTCTTAGACATGATTCAACAAATACCTGCTTATGCTAAATTCTTAAAAGATTTGTGCACTAAAAAGAGAAAAACAAATGTACCAAAGAAGGCATTCTTAACTGCAAACATAAGTTCTATTTTGTCCAACACATCTCCCATAAAATATAAGGATCCTGGATGTCCCACAATTTCATGTGCAATAGGAGATACTTTTATCAACAAAGCCCTTCTAGACCTTGGTGCTAGTGTTAACCTACTCCCATTCTCTATCTACGAACAACTCAACCTTGGTCCATTAAAACCCTCTAAGACAACCCTTCAATTTGCTGATTGCTCTACTAAGAAACCAAGAGGTGTAGTCGAGGACGTTTTGATCAAGGTGGGTGACTTCATTTACCCAGTGGATTTTGTCGTACTAGATACCGCACCTGTTGTAGATCCTAAGAGACAAATCCCTGTAATACTAGGCAGACCCTTTTTAGCCACTTCTGAAGCTTTGATAAATTGCCGAAATGGGCTCATGCAACTATCTTTTGGAAACTTAAAAGCTGAATTTAATATCTTTCATGTGGATAATGAACCAGAAATAGTATGCAATCAAAGTGATGTTGTGATGAGATCACGTATCTATAAGATTTCTGAATCAAATAAATCATCACAAAATCAAAAATCAAATGAGAAAAGGGGGAGTAATTCATCTACACACCCACCGTCACTCGAGCAAATAAGAGAACCAATTTATGTGAGGGGTGTGGAACCTGTAACTCGGGATGCTCATTGCAACATGAGGAACAATTCAACTGGATACATGCACCAATATGGTGTCATTCAATCCAGTTCTGACTATGGTTGACTTTGAGCAAATTCCATCCTTCCACCGCAATTCACCAAGGTAATAAGTGCATTTGCTTTATATTTGCATACATTGAGGACAATGCATGATTTAGGTGTGGGGGGGTGTTTATGTATATATTTATCTATATATTCTGTCTTTTATGTTTCATGACATAGCTTAAGATTGAACTGCTAAAACCCGTGTACAAATTGCATTGAGTTTTTGTTCCTTATTATATAGTTCTGCTTGTAGAAATTGTGACATAAATCTAAGTTCCAAAGAAATAACCCATTGCCCTTTAAGACATGTATGCACTTAAATTGAATGAATCAAATCTTTGAAGTGGTTGATAAAAAGCAGAGGTTGAGGAAAATATACCGGGAAGTGTGGACTTCTAATAGCAATTAAGCCTTGAGGAAAATAAAAATAAAAATAAAGGAATAAAGTGAAGAAAACACATTTTGCAAAATGATTACAAAAGCCCAAGCCTTTGAGTCACTGGTCCGTAGGGGTATCTTGAAACCCGGTAACTTGAGTCTATCAGCTTGGGATTATCGACCAAACTCGCTACACGAATGCAAAAGGGTAAAAGTGTCAAAAAGCAAATGTGTTGAATCACGGAAGAAAAGAAAAGAAAAAAATAATAATAATACTCAAGGCCCAAAGCTAAAAGAATGATCCATGCCATGGTTGATCCGAATGATACTTCACCACCAAAGGAGGCGTGCAAAATAATTCAAGTGATAAACATGTGTAGAAGGGTTAGTGGTGTGAATGTTGGAGGAACAAAGACCAAGTCATATTTTTAATGAGTTAGATTTATATAATGAGCATGCAAGAATTCTCAGTGAGATGTATAAGGTTGAGGTAGGGATATTGAGAACTATTAATGAAATGTTGATTCAGGATTTTGTGGGTATATCCGCTGAAAACCCTCAGGAGACAACACTCCTCCCCCTTGGCAACAAGGAGGTTTAACGGCTTGTTGCACATGCTAAGTGCAACCGTGATTCCTACGAAAGTGAGTTAGGATTTCCCTGTTTTCATTTTTCTTATATTCTGTTTTGCTAGGGACTAGCAAAATCTAGGTGTGGGGGTATTTGATGCATTGCATATATTGCATCATATGTCTTTCATTTAGATTACTTTTATATCAATAAATGCTACTAAGGTATGTGTTTAGTCTTATTTACAGAATACAGGGACCTGAATGCAAATTACCCACATCCCGAGCATAAACGCGTACAAAAGACTCGTTTCTATCATAAAGACCAAGTTCAAGTTTATCGGGTTTCAAATGGAAATGTATCCAAGCATAAAAGCATTCAAGACCTAATTACGAAAAGAACAAGGACTTAAGCACAAAAGTAGTCGGGGACTTAATTGCAAAAAGTCAAGGACCTAATTGCAAATCACGAGTAGCTTTTATTATTATGGAGAAAATATAAAGAAAAATCAATGTGGATCTCCAAATATATGAAGAAATTAATTCGGATCTCCAAAGATATGCAAGAATCAATCCAGACGCGCAAATGACATTGAAATCATACCATAAACACACAGGAAAAATCCGGGTCGATTCGGAGCCAAAAAGGTGGCGATTCCGCCGCACCTCAAGAGCAAATTGCGGCGAATCCGCCGCACCTCAAGAGCAAATTGCGGCGAATCCGCCGCACCAAATTAGACTAATGCTCTAAAAATTTTACCGGTTGCGTGTTGACGCGTGTACTTTCTTATTTCATGCTTAGGTCCCTTGTATCGGCTATAAATAGCCCCGAGAACGATGTTGTGAGGAGTTCTTCCTTTTGTTCCATAATTTAGTAATAAAATTCTGTTTTATTTTGTTTTGTTTTTATTTTATTTTAATGTCTCTAGGATCCCTTCTTCTTCCTCCCTCCATGAGTTTCTAACTCTTTCCAAAGGGTGGAGGTGATGGAGTTAGGGGTAGAGAAGATGAATGCATGTTATTGTTTTAAGTTCGTGATTAGTATATTTTGATTACTTGAGTTTATGTTAAATCATTTATCTTGTAATGCTTCATAACTGACATGATTTATTTCAAGTTTCTCCATTCTCCAATCTAAACCTAAATCTAGACCTCCACCCGACGGAATTCTCTTCTTTGTTCTTGTTTTAGTTTTAATTGTTCTTGTTTCTTGCTCTAAATAACTAAAACCCAAAAATCTCAAAACCCATTTATTTCTTCTCTCTCTCTTCCTCTTAATCGAAAATAACATCAACTACGAAATCTCTCCCTCCTTGTGTTCGACCCGTACTTGCCACGTCTTCATAGACGCCGTGCACTTGCGGTATAAATTAAAATTCTCATCAGTTTAGTACCACATTGGGGGATTGTCCCGGATTAGCTTTTTCCATGCTTATAAATAGAACTCTTCACCTTCCATTGTAGCTATCTCTCTCTTTGGTGGCATCTTCCCTACGAAGATTGAAGCCTTGAAGCAAAACTCTAGTGGAGGAAGAGTTGCTTGTAATTTGAGTGAGTTAATAATAGATGTTTTCATTAGCTTGTTAATTCTTGCTTAGTTAATTTCCTTTAATGTGTTTGCTTTGGTGCTTGTTTAGTTTTATGCTTCTTTAATATTTCTTGCTTAATTAGTATAGTTTCATTTCAGTATAATGCTTCATTTTATTAGAGTAGTTAGTTTAAATATGTGTGAGTAGTTCCATCCCCATTTGGGGGGTGGAGAAATATGTGATATAATCATGTAGTGTATTAAGTGTGTGTTATCTTAATCCCTTGAGCTTTATATGATTTCCATAACCATCTAATGGGTTTCCACTCTTATCTTTGATATGCTAATGCTCTTGAATGAAGCTTAGCCTATGCTTTGATTAGTGGACCTATTTTATGGGGAATGATAAGGTTAGGATATGGATGGAATTAATATTGGAAACACAAGTTGTAGTGTATGTACTCTTGTTGCCTTTACCTTGGTTAATGTCTTGTATGTTTTAATGATATAGTCTTATCTTAATTCATGTGGAGGCATAGTAAGGTCTAGTCTTTATACTTGAGTTCATTTAGCTTCATTTCAATTATTGTCTTGTATGTTTTAATGATGTAGTCTTATCTTAATTCATGTGGAGGCAAAGTTGGATGTAGTTTTATGATTTCATGCACTACATGTTGTGAGGAGATTAATGAACACACACACACACTTCTTTATGTTCACATTATTTCTCTACCCCATTTGGGGTTTAGTTTTCTTGCTTCTCTTCCATTTCCATTTGCACCTTAGTGTAGTTTAGTGTAACCAACCTTTCTCTCCTTCTTTTACCTCTCGCGTTCGAACAAACCAATCGTCGACCTCCCAGTGGATGACCCGTATTTGCCACCGCTTCAACGCGGTCGTGCACTTGCGGTTAATATAAAATGATCAATCAAGTTTTTGGCGCCGTTGCCGGGGAGGTGCTTTGTCCAGACGTTGGTTTGGGCGATTCGAGGGGTTTTTAATTTTTTGTTTCCAGTTTTTCTTAATTTCAGGGAACCATCGGATTAAGGGGAGGATATTGGACAAGTTGGAAGAACAGAAGCTCCAAAAGGACCGCCAATTGGCGGCCTGGTGAGGGTTTCGTGCTTTCAAATTTTTTCTGGTAGTTAGTACTGTAATTTGTGTTATCTGGGTGCCCTATTTTGCATGCTGTGACTTCTCGTTTGCTCCCAGATCATTAATCACTCCCCCATTAATCAACTTGGCCTTAAAATCCAATGCAAAATACTAGACATTATTATTTGTTTAGGTCACGCATCATGTATTGACTTAGGCACGTAGTTGTCTTTTCATTTAGCTTTATTTTCAATTGTTGAGTGCTGGCGTGAGATACGCAATTTCCTACACTCATTCATTCATCTCGTATGCCCATGCATTAGTTAGTAGGAATTGCATCAGGACAAGAGTGAGCGAGCGTTTGATTGGAGCGATTGATTGCTAGATTTAGGATCAAAACGCTATTAAGGAGGGGTTGTCCCATAAAAGATAAGGTGGGGATTTCATCACCCTTTCCTTGGCCCAAAAAATCACTCTTAATCAAGCCTTAACTAAAAGCAAGTAGACATTGGCCCTAGGATTGCGGGCGCACTAGGAGAGTAATCTAGTTGAGACCGTCATGACCTGATCGGCGTTGCCTACCTTGTCGATAGTAGGAGGTACTGGATCTCCGGATCTGGTATCAATTGCTGGGCATTGTGGTCCTCGTTGTTGGGAGGTGAGGCGTGTCGAGGCTAGTGGCCTCGAAGTTAGGCGTCGTCTAGCCTAAGGACCCATTGCCTTACATTGTTTGAGCCGTGCTTGCGAGTTAGGCTTCTTCCTGATCCCACTACCCACGCTAGCTCTAGGGATTCTTTCCTCCTCATTTGAGTCCTCTCCTCATCTATTCTCTACGTATAGTCTCCTCCTCTAGTACACCTTCTGTTGTGTGTTGTTTAGAGTCGAGTCGAGCATTTTTATGTGAGGTTGGGCTCGTTCTGGTGAGAGCGCTCGACTCGAGAGAGTGCATTCTTCTGAGATGGACGGTCTTGGTGATCGACCATCTCCGCCTCGTGCTCCTTTGGAGCATGAAGCCAAGTCGTCTCGCGGTGACGGGGGAGACCGGGTTCCATACATGGAATACCTCGGTCCGCTTCCGCCACCACGTAGACCTCCTTCTCCTCCTCCTCTGACTCGAGAGGAAGGGAGATTTGGTCAGGATCGAGTTCTTGGTGCACCACCACCTTTAGCTCGACAGGATAGACCGATGACTTTGTGGGAGCGGACCCATCCTGTCTAGGCCGCGCAGCCTTCTTGCATAGTTGTTCCCCCTGCTCGCGGGAACAACTATGAGCTGAAACCTCAATATGTGAGCATGCTTCCAACCTTTACTGCCAATAAGGAGGATCCATATATCTTTATACGCGAATTCGAGGAAGTATGCTCCATGTTCAAGCTTCAACAGCTTGACGAGGATTCAGTCTGGTTGAGGATGATTTCTTTCGCATTGAAGGATAATGCGAAGAAATGGATGTATAGCCTCCCGGCGAGCTCGATTCGGCCATGGGATGACTTTGTGATTGTCTTTCGGAAGAGATTTTTCCCTCAAAGGAAGACTCAACAGATTCGGCACCAGATACATCAAATGTGTCAGACCGAGACCCAATCGTTTCATGGTTTCTTTGAGAGGTTCAAGGACCTTCTCCAGCGGTGCCCTCATCATGGACATGAGCTATGGCAGCTGTGCCAAATTGTTTATCAGGGCATCAATTACAACACCCGCACATTGTTGGAGTCGATGTGTCAAGGTGACTTCCAAATGAAACCCATCGAGGAGGCATGGGACACTTTTGAGTCCATGGCTGAACGTACCTTCGAGTGGGATACCATGAGAGAGCCACCAGCCGCCAGGTCTTCTGGTAAAGTTGGATCTTATCAAGTTGAGTCATCGATCGCGTCTGATGCAAAAATGGCTGCTCTCATGCGTAGGATTGAGAGTTTAGAGTTGGACCGAGCACCTGTAGCTCAGGTCGCTACTCCCGGGTATGCTAGGTGTGGACTTACGGGCCATGATGACTTGGAATGCGCTTACGCTCCAAGGGATACTGAGCATGCAAATGCGATGTATCAACAGAGGCCCCGTAACGACCCGTAGAGTCACTCCTACAACCCGGGATGGCGTAACCATCCTAACTTCTCTTGGGGGCCTAGTGGGGGTTACAGTCAGAGATCGCACGCTCAACCTCAACCTCCACCTTATCAACCTCCACGCCCATCGGCGACCTACCAACCTCCACATCAAAGGTCTCAAAACCATAATTACCAACCTCCTTAGACCTCATCGTCGGGTTATTCATACCAGACTCCACTACCCAAACGGGTTGACGCGAAGGACCCCACTCTTGAACAAACCCTTCATGTGTTCATTCAGAGCACTCAATCCTTGTTTGCGGCCAGCAACAATTCGGTCAAAGCATTGGAAATGCAAGTTAGGTAGTTGGCTAATCAGCTCCATGAACGTGAGAATGGCCAATTACCGAGTCAACCCGAGGTGAATCCTCGGGGTACCCATTCTCAAGGAAGGACACCTTTACCTCATGCTACCTCTGAACCGACCCATCATATTAATGTGATTCATACTTTGAGGTCTGGTAAGGAGGTAGATAACCACATTGGGGCGCCTTCTTTGTCATCACCATTTTTGAGGGAGCCGGATCCTGAGGCTCCCTCCACAAATACTTCCAGGAAGGAGCCAGATCCTGAGGTTCTTTCTACATTTCCTTCGACAAAGGGGTCGAAGCCTGAGGTCCCCTTGTCTCCTCTTGTGTCGAAGGAACCCGATTCTGAGGTCCCCACTCATGTTTCTTTGGACCAGAATTCTGGGGTTCCTTCGCATCCTCATGCCCCGAAGGCGCCATTCCCTGAGCGCCTTAAAAAGAAAACCTCTGATCAGCATGACAAGATGCTTGAGATGTTTAGGCAAGTTAAGGTGAACATCCCTCTGTTGGAGGTGATTCAGCAAATGCCACCTTATGCCAAGGTTCTGAAGGACATGCACCAAGAAGAGAAAAACTCATGTTCCAAAGAAAGTTTTTCTTGTAGCTAACGTGAGTTCTTTGTTGGCACAACCCATGCAAGTCAAGTACAAGGACCCTGGCTGTCCTACTATCTCTTGTGTGATTGGTGATGTGTCCATACATCGAGCCTTATTGGACCTTGGTGCATCTGTTAATCTTCTGTCATATTCTATCTACGTCCACCTCGGTCTTGGAGACCTCAAACAAACAAAGACCACTCTTCAATTGGCTGATAGGTCTATGAAGAAACTGAGGGGTGTGGTGGAAGATGTGCTGATCAAAGTGGGAGAGTTCATTTATCCAGTCGACTTCTTTGTCTTGGATACTGAACCTGTGCCAAACCCATTTGGACAAATTCCTGTCATTCCGGGGCGACCATTCCTTGCGACTTCCAATGCATTGATCAATTGTCGCAATGGTCTGGTGCGCTTGACTTATGGTAGTCAATGCGCTGATTTCAACATCTTCACCGTCGGTAAGAAACCAGGTGCCTTCAATGACCCTGTTGGGGTCAACCTTATCCAGGGTTTGGATGAAATTGAAGTTGCGAGCACCTTCAAGTACTTCAGAGAATTGTTCGATGAAGATCCTGAAGGTGGTGAAGATGTTTCACCTGGGCTAGCACAAGAAGGTGCCTTATGTTTTGATCATGTGGCCTCAGTGCCACCTCCTTTTGATCTTGTGGCCCTTGAGCCACATCCTTTTGATCACGTGGCCCTTGAGCCACAATGTACTATTTTTATGGCCTCTCGGCCACATTCTCTTCATTTTGTATCTGTTGAGGACCCCATGTGGGTTAAGAATCAACCATCTGATACCCTTCAACCTGATAGAGGTTCACCTCTCATTCATGCCTCATATCTTGCTAACTCTCAAGAGGCATCAAACGACCACAACACTTATAAGGGTATCAGGTGGTCAAGCAATTCTGATTTGTATGTCGCGAGCCCATGCATGTGCATTTTTTGCTCGAGAGATGGCGGGTTCCCGTTTGATGTCCCTTGACATATGAAGATGGGAGCCCATTTTTGTACATAGTTAGGGGGGAAAAAGAAAAAAAGAAGAAAAAAAAAGTACAATAAAAGACTCATTCAGTGAGCATCGATTGTTGTGGGCCCCAACCCTTGAGTATTTGGGCCCCAATTCATTCACGTATTTGTATCCCTTCCTTAGCATCTCACAGGTTTTGAGGGAATTTGGGTTGTGTCCATCAACATAGCCAGAAACTTCCCTATGTACTTCACATTGGTGAGATCTATTCTTTTCATGCATAACTCCATGTAGTATCTTGCTCGCATTCATTGAGGACAATGCATGAAGTAGGTGTGGGGGGTGTTTTACGTGTGTACATAGTTGAGTCTTTTTCTTTTGATTTTGTTTTCTTTTGGTTGCATTTTTAGGGTCATGTTAGTGTGCTGCATTTAATATCGATATATCTGCTTGTCATGATCCTTGGGTGACTTGTCTTCTTTTGCTTGCCTAGTACTTCAAATTTTTCACATTTCTTTCAAAATCTTCATGTGTTTGCGAAAGAAAATGTTTTGTGGGTTTTGCGTGTGTTTAGCATGTGCAAAACCGTTGAGAGGCAAAGTAAAAAGAAAGCTCCCAAAATTATCTTGAACTTGATGCATTAGGATATCTAGTACTGTGGCTTTAGGATTTATCGAGTCGTTAGGATGCACCCCAGTTTTCCCTTGGGGGTGAGTAAACATATGGTTTCAGTGCTCAAACATTTAATGAAGTCCACCCTGAACCTAGTGAGTCAATAATTCATGTCTGTTCACTTAAAGAAGTTTGTTGTAGTCAAGGACCCTCGAAATCTTGTTGTGAGACATTAGTGTAGGGGTTTTGGTTCATGTGTAGATAAGAAATAAGTGAGTTGGTGTTCTCTCTTCTTGCACGGCTCCTATCACTCGGGAAAGTAGGTCTGAGGGGACTTTGTGCCTGGTGCTTTCGAGTCATCTAACTTGGGATGTGCCGACCGAACTCCCGTTACACGGGTGGTAGGGATTGCCCTATGTGGAGATTTAGGGAAAGGCGTACGTGATAGTGTAAGTCCTCATGGGCATTGATGCACGATACTTGACCCTGGGAGAATGAAGCTCCAACTAATAAAAACAAAAAGAAAAAAAGAAGAGAAAAGAAACAAAAAGAAAAAAATGGTAATGCAAATAAGAACCTTAATGGACTTTACACTTTGTAGCACTTGAGAATGTTGAGGTTGACCATGGCTTTCACTTAATTCCTTATTTAACTTGCACGAATGGTTCATTAGGCTAGGTGTCGACTGATCACCTATATAGAATCGGCCCGTAGCATTACCGCGTCCATTGATCGGCAAAATTTGTCCAACGAGTCGAGGTCTAGATTGAATAATGCATCTTGTTCGGATTTTGTGGGTGTATCCGCTGAAAACCCTCAGGAGACAACACTCCTCCTCCTTGGCAAGAAGGAGGTTGAACGGCTTGTTGCACGTGCTAAGTGCAACCGTGATTCCTGCGAAAGTGAGTTAGGATTTCTTGTATTTCGTTTGCTTTTCTCTTTCTTTGTTTTGCACGGGACTAGCAAAATCTTAGGTGTGGGGGTATTTGATTGACATCATTTCATGCTTATATTTGTACCTTATATCCATTATCTTACACCCAAGCAATGCTACATGACGAGTTTTATGTTTAGTTTTCAGGAATAAAGAGGTTTGAAGAGAAGAGTCATGAAAGGACCCAAAAGCAGGAAAAATGACTTAATTGTAAGACCTGGGAACTAATCTGGACATAATCTGGACAGGTTGTGGACACTCTCTGTACACAATCTGGGCATATTCTCCCTGGACACAATCTACACACATCATACACACAATATGGACACACCTGGACACATTCTGGACACAATTTGGACATTCTCTAGACACAATTTGGGACACATCAAAGACACAATATCGACAAACTTGGACACAATCTGCACATATTCTGGATACCATCTGGACACAATCTAGACACCACATGGACACATCATACGCACAATGATTGACATCATTTCATGCTTATATTTGTACCTTATATCCATTATCTTAAACCTAAGCAATGCTACGTGACGAGTTTTATGTTTAGTTTTTAGGAATAAAGAGGTTTGAAGAGAATAGCCATGAAAGGACCCAAAAGCAGGAAAAATGACTTAATTGTAAGACCTGGGAACTAAGATGCAAGGGAGAAGGACCTGATCGTAAGACCGAAGGACCTAAGACCAAAACAAGAAACTCCACACCATCATGGGGAGTATTTTGGCATTTCGATTCGGGTCAGAGCTCCAACAGACCAAGTAGATGCATCCAAGACCAAGAAACACTTCCAGCAAAGCCCAACACAAAACCCAGACGGATATGGGCCTTATAGACCGCCAATTGGCGGTCGGGATCAGCCCAGATCCGATCAGCTTTCTCCTGGACTTGTATTAATGTGTGTTTAGGCTATTTTTGGTATTGGTTTAGTACCACATTGGGGGATTGTCCCGGATTAGCTTTTTCCATGCTTATAAATAGAACTCTTCACCTTCCATTGTAGCTATCTCTCTCTTTGGTGGCATCTTCCCTACGAAGATTGAAGCCTTGAAGCAAAACTCTAGTGGAGGAAGAGTTGCTTGTAATTTGAGTGAGTTAATAATAGATGTTTTCATTAGCTTGTTAATTCTTGCTTAGTTAATTTCCTTTAATGTGTTTGCTTTGGTGGTTGTTTAGTTTTATGCTTCTTTAATATTTCTTGCTTAATTAGTATAGTTTCATTTCAGTATAATGCTTCATTTTATTAGAGTAGTTAGTTTAAATATGTGTGAGTAGTTCCATCCCCATTTGGGGGGTGGAGAAATATGTGATATAATCATGTAGTGTAGTAAGTGTGTGTTATCTTAATCCCTTGAGCGTTATATGATTTCCATAACCATCTAATGGGTCTGCACTCTTATCTTTGATATGCTAATGCTCTTGAATGAAGCTTAGCCTATGCTTTGATTAGTGGACCTATTTTATGGGGAATGATAAGGTTAGGATATGGATGGAATTAATTTTGGAAACACAAGTTGTACTGTATGTACTCTTGTTGCCTTTACCTTGGTTAATGTCTTGTATATTTTAATGATATAGTCTTATCTTAATTCATGTGGAGGCATAGTAAGGTCTAGTCTTTATACTTGAGTTCATTTAGCTTCATTTCAATTATTGTCTTGTATGTTTTAATGACGTAGTCTTATCGTAATTCATGTGGAGGCAAAGTTGGATGTAGTTTTATGATTTCATACACTACATGTCGTGAGGAGCTTAATGAACATACACACACTTCTGTATGTTCACATTATTTTTCTACGACCTTTGGGTTTTAGTTTTCTTGCTTCTCTTCCATTTCCATTTGCACCTTAGTGTAGTTTAGTGTAACCAACCTTTCCCTCCTTCTTTTACCTCTCGCCTTCGAACAAACCAATCGTCGACACACCTCCCAGTGGACGACCCGTATTTGCCACCGCTTCAACGCGGCCGTGCACTTGAGGTTAATATAAAACGATCAATCACACAACATGGACAAACCTTGATACAATCTGGACACATTATGGACACAAAAGTAATAATTTAATCCTGCAACAAAAATACAAGCTTTGTTAATAAAGTTCTAATTGAGTATTATAGGGAGATACCATTACATTGCCATAGACTGAGTCATGTCCTAGAGTATTTGATCCATACTCCAAATCATCCACTAGATCTAGACCCTTTTTTATTGTGTATCGGGAATCATCTGGAAAGGCCCCCATGTATGCATATTTTTCTCTTTCCACGGCGTCATTTGCTAGATCTTTGGAGGAATTTATTTCTCTGTATTGCTCGGCCAATTGTCTATATTTCTTATCCAATTCTTTATCCTTCTGAGCCAATTCATTATCTTTCTCTGACAATTGTTTATTCTCTTCCCAAGGCATCATTCTCAGCCAACTGGTCTTCATTTTCAGCCAATTGGCCATCTTTCTCAGCCAATTGGGCATCATTCTCATCTAACTGGGCATCCTTTTCAGCCAATTGGGCATTCTTCTCAGACAATTGGTTATTCTTCTCAGCAAATTGTGGGTCATCCTCAGAAAATTTCTTATCATTCTCAAAAATTTGAGAGTCATTCTAAGGCAATTCTTTCTTCAATCCGTCGATTGTTTGTTCTACTTTCACCCACCCCAATTTCATATCTTGGAAGCTGACTCATCTTGAAGGGGATCTCTTATTATGTAGTGGTCACCAATGTTTATTCTTTGGTCGGTAACTATTCTTTGGTCGACAATGGGTTGGTGTGGTGGTAAGTCGCCCTGGGCATCTGTTCTTTGGTAGTTGGCCCTAGTTTCATCTTGATAGTTTAGGGTTGTGCTTCGTAGTTCTAGCTCTTCAAATTGGCTAAATTCAGCTTGTCCACTTTCTATTTTTGAGAGAGTGAAGCCTTCGATTCCCATTCGTTTGAGAAATTTCCAGCGACCCACCCAGAAATGCCATCTATTTATAATGGGGATGCTACGAGTCATTCTATTATCTGTCTTTAAATTTTCACACAGTCACACCTAAAGTATAGATACACATCCCGCCACCTGCCTTTTTTCTTGCCCATATTACCTGAATTCTTTCTTTTCTTCACTTCCGTACTTGCTTTTGAAAAGCCAGCGACCAGATGTTGAAATATCGCCTCGGCCTAGTCATATTTTGTCAGGTATTATAGGTTTTTCACAACAACCATGTACCATTGCTTTGTCCTACGACTCTCGTCGTAGAACAAGAATGAACAGAAAAGAAGACATATAAGAAGTTTCTCGAATTCTTCGTCATCTTCCTGTACCTTAGCAGCAATCAGTTGCTTCTTGAATTCATCCTTCTCTAGTCTTTGACCTCCTTGAATAACCCTATTTTTTAAGATCATGTTGACTGGAATGCCTAACATTTTCAGTCTTAATATCATAGCGACATGCGAGAGTTTGAATTTCACGACCTCATTACCGATCCTAAAACCTCCTTCTTCCATCTCATACTTCACGACCAAAAAGTCAAGGATGTCATTGTCCATAGTTATCTTCTGCATCTTTTGGAACTGAGCGAACGAGGTCCTCATGAACAAAGCTCGTTGGCTAATGTAAGTTGTTCAACTTCCTTCCCCAATGGTACTGATTGACATCATATCATGCATATATTTGTGTCTTATATCCTCTATTTTTAATCGAAGCAATGCTACGTAACGATTTTTATGTTTAAATTTCAGGAATAAAACAAGTGAGAAGAAGAGACACAAAAAGGACCTAAGAGCAAGAGAAATGACTTAATTGTGAGATTTATGGACTGAAATGCAAGAGGACGGACCCGGATGTAAACCAAAAGGACCAATGAGAAAATCAAGAAACTCCACACCATCATGAGGAGTATTTTGGCAATTAGATTCGGGCCGACACTCAAAGAACCTATCCGGATACACCAAACGTAGTAAAATGGAGCATTGAGGATGATATACAAATTTAGAGCAAATCGAACAAAAACTGTCCACTAATTGGCGGCCCATATTCATCCAATTTCAATGCGGCTTCTTGTGGTTATTTATTATGTTGTCTTTATCCATTGGTAGTAGTTTCATTAGTCCCACATCGGGTAATTGTCCATTATTACCTTTTCGTAGCACTATAAATAGAACTCTTCCTTCTCCTTTGTATTCACCCATTGCTTGGTGTCATTCTCTCTACTTGGAGTAAGCCTTGGAGCAAAAACTCAAGGTGGAGAAGAATGCTACTAGTAATGTGAGTCATTTAATAAAATAATTTTTCATTGTTTTGTTCTCATGTTGTCTCTTTTTTATGCATGCTTAGCTTAGTCTTGTTTTTCTTTGATCTTAGGCTAAGTTAGTTAGAATGCCTCCTTTCTTCTTTAAGTTAATTGCTAGCATAATGTGTAGTTAGTAGATCCATCCCTTTGGGGGTGGAGATGATGTTCATATATATTGTGAAGTTTGGATGTTTGATGAATTTTTTATTGTGTAGACTTGCATGTTTTGTATGTTCATTGGGGGTATTTTAATCATCTACATGTTGGGGAATTTTGATGGGTTTTGCCATTATATTTAGACACTTCCCATGCTTAGTTTTCTCATGTTTATTGACGGAAATTTCCTATTGAATATGCTACATGTTAGTTATGTGTTTGCATTTGTGTTTACTTGCTTGATTGATTGAAGAAACTTTGTTTTGATGGGTTTTGCTATAAGATTTTGGCACCTCCCATGCTTAACTTTGTTCTTCACATGATTTTATGGTTTTTGATGAGTCTTGTCATATCTTTGGACACTTCTCATGCTGAGCCTAATCTTATGATAATCAAGTAGTAATTGCAGATACATTGTGTGAATGGATTGATAGGTTTGACTACATCTTTAGACACTTCCTAGGCATGACAACACACACACACATACATGCTTACATGCATCATTCATCACTAATTTCACTTCATATGTGCACACACTCCACCCGTTAGGGGTTTCTCGTTTTGATTTCCAATCTTTCGTGTTTTCTTTCGCATTTTGTATTTATTAGTTTAGTATAGTTTAGATTTAGGGTAATCACATCTTTCTCCCTTTATGGGCTACTTGATTTATGACAAACCATAGGCTACTCACCTCCCTGTGGATCGACTCGTACTTGCCACCACTTCATCACGGTCGTGCACTTGCGGTCTAAATTTAAAACGTTTAAACAAGTTTTTGGTGCCGTTGTCGGGGAGGTCCCAATCCAGCCTCTGGTTTGGATGATTCGGGTGGATTTAATTTTTGTGTTGTAGTTTTTTTGTTTCAGGAGACTTAAACACTCAAGGGAAGGCAATTGAAGAAGTTGGGAGACGAACAGAGACCTTTGGACCGCCAATCAGCAGTCTGGTAATCTTGTTTTCCCTTCTAATTTCTTTGGCTTGTTTATGTATCTGATATAGAATTCTGGGTCTCAATTTGGCATGTTCTGACTTTTAGTTTGTCCCCAGATCAATAATCGATCTCCCTTTAAGGAACTTGGACCCTAAAACTGAAAGCAAAATATTAGCCATTCTTTCTTGTTTAGGTCATGCATCATGTACTTGACTTAGGCACGTAGATTTTCTTTTATTTTAGCTTTACTTTCAGTTGTTGAGCGTTGGCATGAGGTAAGCATTTCCTACTCTTATTCATGCATTTCGTATGAACATGCATTAGTTAGTAGGAATTTCAATGCAACAAGTGTGAGTTGAGCGTTTATTTGGAGAGTTGATTGCTAGATTAAGACTCCAAAACGCTACTAAGGAGGGGTTGTCCCATACAAGATAAGGTGGGGGATTTCATCACCCTTTCCTTCGCCCCAAAAACCACACTAATCAAGAGCCTAATTTTAAAATCAAGTAGACATTGGCCCTAAGGATGTCGAGTGCATTAGGAGAGTGATTCGGTCGCGACCGTCATGGCCTGATCGGCGTCGCCCACTCTGTCGATAGTAGTAGTGACGAGATCTCCGGATCTTGGCTCACTTGCTGGGCTTTGTGGTCCTCATCGTAGGGAGGTGACGCATGTTGAGGCCGCGTGACCTCGCAGTTAGGCATCATTTAGTCGTAAGGACCTATAGTGACCTTAGGTTGTTTGAGCATTGTTTGATTGTGTGCTTCTACCTGTAAAACCCACCCACCATAGCATAAGGATTCTTCCCTTCTCTCCTGAGTCATTCTCTCTTCTGTGTTCTCCCATCTTCTCCTCTACGCACATTCTATTCTATTGTCAAAACAAAATTGATTTGTGTGTGTGCACGTTTGTGCATGCTTGTGTGGGCACGAGACGAGAGTGGCCGTTTGACAAGGCTTGTCATCAATCCTACCTCGGTAGTCGATTTCTCGACACCTTCATCTTCTCGTGTTGCACGCGGTCTGAGTTCCAAGGCTGCTCAGTACCGGGAGGAGCCGCAGTTGATGGACCCACCTGTCTCACCTGTCCTTCCTATTCCACTTGTTCTTGTTCCCGTTTCTCTGCGTGATCGATGCTACCTGAGCCGTACTGCTCTACCTTCATGCATCGTATTGCCAGAGGCGAATGGGAACCACTTTGAGGTTAAGCCTCAGTGTATATCCATGCTCCCTCACTTCACTGGGAAGAGTGACCCCTATATCTTTCTTAGGGAATTTGAGGAGGTATGTGTTATGTTCAAGCTGCAACAACTTAACACAACCTCCATCAACCTTAGGTTTGTCCCCTTTGCACTGAAACATGATACCCAGAAGTGGTTGTACAGCAACCATGTGAATGCCTTTAGGACTTGGGATGAGTTTGAATCTGCATTCCTCAACAAGTACTTTCCAAATCATCAGACTCAAAAACTGAGCAACGAAGTCAATTCGTTTTATCAGCATGAGACCGAATCATTCCATGCATACTTAGAGAGGTTCAAGGAGCTACTATCCTCATTCCCTCACCATCGCATCGAGTTGTGACACCTTTGTCAGATTGTTTACGAGGGTCTTCACATCCCATCCCGAACGCTCCTTGAGTCCAAGTGTCAAGGAGAATTCTTAGGAAAGGATGAAAGGGAGGCATGAGCTTTCCTAGAAGACCTCGCTGAGAAAACTATGCAGTGGGAGAGTGTGAGGTAACCACCAGCATCATTTAGCATAGGAGCAAGGATCCCAAATGCAAACTCGACTAGATCGGGTGCCGCATTTGCTGTCGATACTACTACGGCCACCGAGGCACGCATTGTGGCCTTAATGCACCGTATGGATTCGATTGAGCTCCAAAACCAACAAGGTGCATCTCATGGGTCTGCATCTGGTCCAGTTCCCTGTCATTCATGTGGTAGGATAGGTCATGTAGTAGGCGAGTGTGCGTCCATTCCTCCTGAGATGGAACACGTCAATGTCATCTATGATAGAGCCAGGAATGACACATACTCATCATCATATAACCCTAGATGGAGGAACCACCCTGACTTTTCATGGAACCAAAACAATGCCCCGGGTGGTCCTTAAAACTTCCCTCAACCACCTAACCAACCACACCAACCTCCTATGCATGCACCATCTTATCAGCCACCCCAAGCTCAAATCACCAATCAATCGGGTTTCCCAAATTCCAACAATATGGAAATCAGATTCAATAAGCTTGAGACCTTGACTCATGGACTCAAGAACTCAATAAAAAACTTTATGTCATCCACAATTCAAGTTCTCACTTCAAATCAGCAGACCATCAAATCTCTAGAGTTTCAGATGGGCCAATTGGCTCACTCTGTACATGAGAGAGAGAGAGGGACTATACCAAGCCAGCCTGAGGCTAACCCCTGCATGTACCAGCAACAACACATGCAAAATGAGAGTTTGGTACCTCGGGGGAGGCAAGTGAACCGTGTGGAGGAACATGTTCACCATGTCAATGTCATTGTAACCTTAAGGAATGGAATGCAGGTTGAGAATCACATTTCCTTGCCACCACCACCCCTTGTTGGGAATGATGGTGAGAAAGAGGTTGAGGGTGAGGGTAATACACCAACGCATCTTTCTCAGGCACCACAGAAAACCTACCTGCCAAAAGCATCATATCCTAGTAGGTTAAACAATGTTATGATGCGCTTGACATATGGTAGTCAGTTCGCTGATTTCAACATCTTCACCATCGGCAAGAAGCCAGGTGGCTTCGATTACCCTGTTGGGGTCAACCTTATGCAGGGCATGGATGAGATTGAAGTTGAAGGCACCTTCAAGTATTTTAGGGAATTGTTCGATGGAGATCCTGAAGGTGGTGAAGATGTTTCACTTGGGCTGGCACAAGAAGGTGTCTTATCTTGTGATCACATGGCCTTTGAGCCACATCCTTTCGATCATGTGGGTTTTGAGCCACAAGATACCATTTTTGTGGTCTCTGGGCCACATGCTCTTCATTCTGTATTTGTTGAGGACCCCATTTGGGTTAAAAATCAACCACCTGATACCCTACATTTCAAACAACCAGACAGAGGTTCACCTCTCATTCATGCCTGCTATCTTGCTTACTCTCAAGAGGCAACAAACAACCCTAATGCTTATAAGGGTGGCAGGTGGTCAAACAATTCTATTTTTGGACTTTGCCATCTGGGTAATAAGTCCAGGGTGTCACCTTGTGGGGATGAAATGTTCCTGGTACACCAAAATATCGGTTGAAGGGTATACATTGATAACCCTCAATTTTGTCGTGGAGTGGAGACATTTTTGTTTCCATTTCCATTCATAAACCGTGCTTTTGAGAAGCATGAACCACCATCTGTGGTTCATAAACCTCTCAACAATCCTCCTATTTCTTATGTTGCGAGCCCATGCATGTGCATTTTTTGGCTCGAGAGATGGTGGGTTCCCATTTGATGTCCCTTGACATATGAAGATGGGAGCTCATTGTTGAACATAGTTAAAAATGAGAACATTAAAAAAATAAAAAAAGTACAATAAAAGACTCCATGAACGAGCATTGATTGTTGTGGGCCCCAACACTTGTGTATTTGGACCCCAGTTCTTTCACGTATTTGTATACCTTCTTTAGCATCTCACAGGTTTTGAGGGAATTTTGGTTTTGTCCATCAACATAACCATGAACTTCCATGTGTACTTCACGTTGGTGAGATCTCTTCTTTTTCATGCATAAATTCATGTAGTATCTTGCTCACATTCATTGAGGACAATGCATGAAGTAGGTGTAGGGGGGTGTTTTATGTGTGTACATAGTCGAGTCTTTTTTTCTTTGATTTTGTTTTCTTTTGTGTGCATTGATAGGGTCATGTAAGTGTGCTGCATTTAATATCGATATATCCGCTTGCCATGATCCGTGGGTGACTTGTCTTATTTTTCTTGCCTAGTGCTTTAAAATTTTCACATTTCTTGCAAAATCTTCATGTGTTTGCGAAAGAAAATGTTTTGTGGGTTTTGCATGTGTTTAGCATGTGCAAAACCGTTGTGAGGCAAAGTAAAAAGAAAGCTCTCAAAATTATCTTGACCATGATGCATTAGGATATCTAGTACAGTGGCTTTAGGACTTGTCTAGTCGTTAGGATGCACCCTGGTCTTCCCTCGGGGGGCGAGTAATCATAGGGTTTCAATACTCAAACAATTAAAGAAATTCACCCTGAACTTAGTGAGTCAATAATTCATGTCTATTAATATAAGGAAGTTTGTTGTAGTCAAGGACCATTTAACTACTGTTGTGAGACATTAAGTGTAGGGGTTTTGGTTCATGTGTAGATAAGAAATAAGTTAGTAGGTGTTCTCTCTTCTCGCACAACTCTTATCACTAAGGAAATTAGGTCCGAGGGGACTTTGTGCCTGGTGCTTTCAAGTCATCTGACTGTGGATGCACCGACCGAACTCCCTTTACACGGGTGGTAGGGATTGCCCTATGTGGAGATGTGGGGAAAGGTGTACATGATAGTGTAAGTCCTCATAGGCAATGATGCACGAAACCTGACCCTAGGAGAATCAAACACCAACTAGACAGAAAAAAATGGTAATGCAAATAAGAACCTGAATGGACTTTACACTTTGTATCACTTGAGGAGGTTAAGGTTGTCCATGTCTTTCACTTAAGTCCTTAATTAACTTGCACGAATGATTCATTAGGCTAGGTGTGGACTGGATACATATATAGAGTCGGCCCGTAGGATTACCGCGTCCAACGATCGATAAAAATGAGTCCATCGAGTCGAGTTTCTAGATTGAATAATGCATCTATGTTCGGATTTTGTGTGTATATCCGCTGAAAATCCTTAGGAGGCGACACTCCTCCTCCTTGGCGACAATGAGTTAGGATTCCCTGTTTTTCGTATGTTTTTTCCTTTCTTTCATTTTTCTCTTTCTTTGTTTTGCTCGGGACTAGCAAAAGTTAGGTGTGGGGGTATTTGATTGACATCATATCATGCATATATTTGTGTCTTATATCCTTTATACTTATCCTAAGCAATGCTACGTAACGAGTTTTATGTTTAAGTTTAAGGAATAAATAGGCTTGAGAAAGAGAGACTCTGAAAGGACTTAAAAGCAAGAAAATGGACTAAGTTGCAAGACTTATGGACTAAGATGCAAAAGAGAGGGATCTGAATGCAAAACCAAAGGACCAATGAGCAATTGAAGAAACTCCACACCAACATAAGGATTATTTTGGCAATTGGATTCGGGTCGCAAGCTACACAATCGATTAGGGTGCGTCAGACCTGAAGAAATCAAGCTAGACAATCACACTCCAAAACACAGCCCGATCCAGACATTATAGGCCGCCAATTAGCAGTCTGTTTTGGTCCAGATCCGATATAACTTTGTGGGGTCATGTATTATAGTGTTTTATGTCTATTTTTGTAGTGTATTAGTCCCATATCGGTGGATTGTCCCCGATTGCCTTTTTATTTGACTATAAATAGAACTCCTCCTCCCATTTTGGGGGTGGAGAAAAATGTGATGTGATTATGTGATGTATTAGGTGTGTGTTATCTTAATCCTTTGAGTCTTACATGATTTCCATAACCATCTAATGGGATTTCACTTTTCACTTTGATATGCTAATGCTCTTGAATGAAGCTTAGCATATGCTTAGATTAGTGGGCCTATTTTATAGGGAATGATGAGGTGAGGATAAGGATGGAGTTGATAAAGGAAACATTACTTGTAGTTTCATGTACTCTTGTTTCCCTCACCTTGATTAATGTCTTGTATGTTTTAATGAGTGTGTAAATCTTATTTCATGTGGAGACATAGTGGGGTTTGGTCTTTATGCATGAGTTCATTTAGCTTCATTCCAATTATTCTCTTGTATGTTTTAATGATAATGTGTTATCTTATTTCATGTGGAGGCAAAGTTGGATTTAGTTTGATGGTTTTCATGTACTACTTGTTGTGACGAGCACAATTGAACACACACACATACACATATTTTTGTATTCACATTCTTTCTCTACCCCCTATGGGGTTTAGTTTTATTGATTGTTCATTCCTAGTTTAGTGTCGTGTAACCGAACTCTTTCTCTCGTTTGTTTGTCACTCGCCTTCGAACTAACCAAAGTCGACACACCTTCCTATGGAACGACCTGTATTTGCCACCTCTTCAACACGGCCGTGCACTTGTGGTTATTTTAAAACTTTCAATCACATACGTAAAACAAGGAAATCCTAATTCACTTTCGTAGGAATTACGGTTGCACTTAGCATGTTCAACAAGTCGTTAAACCTCCTTGTCACCAAGGAGGAGGATTGTTGTCTCCTGAGGGTTTTCAGCGGATACACCCACAAAATCTGAATATAGATGATT
The DNA here is from genome assembly GCA_963682175.1 of Triglochin maritima. Taxonomy (NCBI): domain Eukaryota; kingdom Viridiplantae; phylum Streptophyta; class Magnoliopsida; order Alismatales; family Juncaginaceae; genus Triglochin; species Triglochin maritima. The sequence goes on along the minus strand of OY821780.1, from coordinate 11,843,543 downwards.
ATTCAACCTAGCAACACGACTCGCTATACTCATTTTCGTCGATCATTGGACACAGTAATTCTACAGGCCGACTCTATATATGTAATCAGTCAACAAACCTAGCCTAATGAACCATTCGTGCAAGTTAGTTAAGGACTTAAGTGACAGACATGGGCAACTTTAACATCCTCAAGTGATACAAAGTGTAAAGTCCATTATGGTTCTTATTTGTCTTCTTCTTCTTATTTTTCTTTTCTTTTTGGGGCATTATGATTTACACTAGTTGGTGTTTGATTCTCCCAAGGTCGGGTTTTGTGCATCATTGCCTGTGAGGACTTACATTATCACGTACACCTTCCCCCAAATCTCCACATAGGGCTATCCCTACCACCCGTGTAACGGGAGTTCGGTCGGTGCATCCCAAGTCAGATGACTCGAAAGCACCATACACTAAGTCCCCTCGGACCTAATATCCCGAGTGATAGGAGCTGTACGAGAAGAGAGAACACCACTTATTTATTTCTTATCTACATGGGAACCAAAACCCCTACACTTAAAGTTTCACAACAAGATTTTAAGTGTCTGTGACTACGACAAACTTAATTATACTAACACACACAAATTATTCAACTCACTAGGTTCCGGATGGACTTCTTTATTTGTTTGAGTACTGAAACCCTATCATTACACGTCCCCTGAGGGAAGACAGGGGTGCATCCTTACGATTCGATAAGACCTAAAGCCGATATACTAGATATCCTAATGCATCATGTTCAAGTCAATTCTGGGAGCTTCTTTTTTGATTGCCTCAAAACAGTTTTACACATGCTAAACACACGCAAAACCCACAAAACATTTTCATTCGCTAACACATGAAGATTTTGAAAGAAATGTGAAAATTTAAAGCACTAGGCAAACAAAAGAAGATAAGTAACCCAAGGATCATGGCGGGTAGATATATTAAATGCAGCACACTAATATGATCCTAACAATGCACAAAAAAGAAAACAAAAATCAAAGGAAAAGACTCGACTATGTACACAGGTAAAACACCCCCACACTTACTTCATGCATTGTCCTCAATGAATGTGAGTATGATACTACATGGATTTTTGCATGAAAAAGAAAAGATCTCACCAACGTGAAGCACAAGGAAAGTTTCATGGTCATGTTGATGGACATAAACCTGAATTCCCAAAAACCTGTAAGATACGTAAGAAGGGAGACAAATACGTTAAATAAATATGGCCCAAATACTCAAGGGTTGGGGCCATAACAACCACTGCTCACTTGTGTAGTCTTTTGTGTTTTTTTTTCTTTTTTTCTTTTTTCCTTCTAAACAATATATATACATCAACAAAGATATTCTCATAATCATTTGGTCATGGACCATCAAATAAGAATATCGAGTCATACGGACCAGAGATTTGCCTGGATGGGTCCGCTTTATCGGTACTCTGAGGTATCATGAGAGGTGAAAGGTCAAAACTGAAAGGATCGAACCCCTCATGATATTGGTTGGGCGTAGGCAACATGAATGAGTGGAGTTGTGTTGCTCGTCGAACAAAACCTTCCAACCAATAAGTGAATACATCGGAATGAGTTCCTCAGGCTCATTCGTGGAATGTGGCACACCAGCCGCACTAAGAATTGGGCTTCTCCCCAAGTCATCCAACAAGGACCACTCAACCTCCTTTATATTATGAAGCATAAGCTCGATCGCAGGTGGGTCCTTGTTGGAATCAAGATGAAGCTCAAGGGACTCAAAGGCCATGGGACATGGGGTAAAGAGACATTCTGGTGTGTGCATATGATGAGGTGTGTCCCCCTCACTAATAGCCTCAAATGAATTATCCAACAAACACACCCTTTGTATATTCATGATTGATACCAGCTCACTTTGTTGCATTGCAAAGACATGCAATGAGTTTTCGTTGGGCACACAAACATTCTCAACATGTTGCAATGGTGTTCAGGGTGTTTGTTGATTTTGCGGTGCTTTCTATAATTGACGGATGAGTTGAAATTTAAAGGTTGGTCCAAGGGTTCATGTTGCCTACCATAGTTGAACACATGAAACTCGACACTCATGTTACCGAATGAGAGCTTCATGAGACCATTTATACAATTAATTAAGGCGTTGGAGGTGGCCAGAAATGGTCTACCCAAAATCAAAGGTATTTGACAGTGGGTGTTCGCAACAGGGTTGGTATCGAGGACGACAAAATCTACTGGAAATATAAAGTCTCCAACTTTGATGAGCACGTCCTCAATGATACCATTTGGGACACGAATGGATCTATCCGCCAATTGGAAGGTGATCTTAGGTGGTTTCAATTCTCCCAAGTTCAACTGTTGATAAACAGAAAATGGGAGGAGGTTGACCGCTAATCCTAAATCATGCAATACATTACTCATGCTAGTGTCCCCTATCATACACTGAATAGTAGGACAACCAGGGTCTTTGTACTTTATGTATGTGGGATTGGACAAAAGTGAGTTCACACTCGCATCTAAGAATGCTTTCTTGGGAACATTGGTCTTCCTCTATGTTGTGCAGAGATCCTTCAACACTTTGGCATATTAAGGTATTTGTTGGATGACATTCAACAAGGGGATGTTAACCTTCACTTGTCTGAAGACCTCTAATATCTTATCCATTGTGTCACTCTGCTTTTTGGTTAACCTACTAGGATATGGATCTTTTGGCACGTAGGTTTTTTGCGGTGCTTGAGAAGGAGGTGTTGGTATATTACCCTCACCCTCAACCTCTTTCTCACCATCATTCCCAATGAGAGGTTGTACAGATGGTGGTGGCGGCAAGGAAATTTGGTTGTCAACATGCTTTCCTTTCCTTAAGGTTACAATGGCATTAACATGGTGAATAGGTTCCCCCACATGGTTCACTTGCCACCCCCGAGGTACTGAACTCTCATTTTGCAAGTGTCGTTGTTGGTACATGCGGGGATTAGCCTCGGGCTGGCTAGGCAGAGTCCCTCACTCTCTCTCATGTAAACACTGAGCCAATTGACTCATCTGAAGCTCAAGAGATTTGATGGTCTACTGATTTGAAGTGAGAACTTGACTTGTGGATGACATAAATTATTTAATTGAGTTCTCAAGTCCACAAGTCAAGGTCTCAAGCGAATTGAATCGGGTTTCCATATTGTTGGAATTTGGGAAACCTGGTGGGTTGGTGATTTGTGCTTGGGGTGGCTGAAAAGATTGTGAATGCATGGGAGGTCGGTGTGGTTTATTGGGTGGTCTAGAGAAGTTTGAAGGATCACCCTAGGCATTGTTTTGGTTCTATGAAAAGTTAGGGTGGTTCCTCCATCCGAGATTATATGATGATGAGTATGGGTAATTCATGGATCTTTCATAGATGGCATTGACATGTTCCATCTCGGGAGGAATGGATGCACACTCGCCTCCTACATGACCTATCCTACCACACAAATAACAAGGAACCATACCAGATGCAAACACATGAGACACACATTGTCGGTTTTGTAGCTCAATCGAATCCATACGACGCATTAAGGCCGCCATGCGTGCCTCGGTGGCCGTAGTGGTATCGACAGCAAATGCGACACCCAATCTAGTCGAGTTTGCATTTGCTATCCTCGCTCCTATGCTAGATGATGCTGGTGGTTCCTCACACTCTCCTACTGCTTGGTTTTCTCAGCGATGTCTTGTAGGAAAGCCCATGCCTCCCTTTTATCCTTCCCTAAGAACTCTCATTGACACATGGACTCAAGGAGCGTTCGGGATGAGATGTGAAGACCCTCGTTGACAATCTAAGAAAGGCGTTACAACTCAATGTCATGGTGAGGGCATAAGGATAGTAGCTCTTTGAACCTATCTATGTATGCATGAAATGATTCAATCTCATGTTGATAAAATGAATTGATTTCGTTCCACAATTTTTGAGTCCGATGATTTGGAAAGTACTGCTTGAGGATTGCAGATTGAAATTCATACCAAGTCCTAAAGGCACGCTTAGTTGTTGTACAATCACTTCTTGGCTTAATCCTTTAGTGCAAAGGGGATAAGCCTAAGATGGATGGAGTCTGTGCTAAGTTGTTGCCGCTTGAACATAGCACAGAGCTCCTAAAATTCCCTGAGAAAGATATAGGGGTCACCCTTCCCAATGAAGTGAGGTAGCATGGAGATAAACTGAGGCTTAACCTCAAAGTGGTTCCCATTCGCCTCTGGCAATACGATGCAAGAAGGTAGAGCAGTACGACTAGGGTAGCATCGATCCCAAAGGGGAATGGGAACCTGTGGCACCAATTGATGAGGTTGTGGACCACCACCTTCAGGATTAGAGGGTGGTGGAGGTCTAAAACCTGAGTCATCTCGTGTGGTCCACGACTCGCCATGGTTCCGGGACTGTGTAGGATACGGGACGGGTATGTGTTCGATTAGTCGACAATCAAAGACAAATCGATGTCGTATTTTGTCAAACAACCTGCCACGTCTCGTGACCACACTGGCATGCAAAAAGTTGCATGATTGACATCAATTCATGCTCATATTTGTATCTTATATCCATTATCTTACATCTAAGCAATGCTATGTGACGAGTTTTATGTTTAGTTTTCAGAAATAAAGAGGTTTGTAGAGAAGAGCCATGAAAGGATCCAAAAGCAGGAAAAATGACTTAATTGTGAGACCTGGGGACTAAGATGCAAGGGAGAAGGACCTGATCGTAAGACCGAAGGACCTAAGAGCAAAACAGAATACTCCACACCATTATGGGGAGTATTTTACAATTCGAGTCGGGTCGGAGCTCCAACAAGTCAAGTAACCGCATCAAAGACCAACAATACCAGAAAGAAAAGCCCACAACAAATTCCAACACGATCCGAAGATTTTGGACCGCCAATTGGCGGTCCTGGACCGCTAACTGGCGGTCCATATTGCTCAGGATCCGTCGAAATTTCTCCTGGACTTGTATTAATGTTCGTTTAGGCTATTTTTGGTATTGGTTTAGTCCCACATCGGGGGATTGTCCCCGATTAGCTTTTTCCATGCTTATAAATAGAACTCTTCACCTTCCATTGTAATTACCCATTGCTTGGTGGAATTCTCTCTACTAAGGAGTGAGCCTTGAAGCAAAAACTCAAGGTGGAGAAGAATGCTACCTTCAATGTGAGTCATTTGTTAATAAAATAATTCTTTTAGTTTCTTTAAATCTTGTCTTTTAATTTGTGCATGTTTGTTTAGTCTTTCCTTTCCTTTTATGTTTCTTTAATGTTTCTTGCCTTCTTAGTTAACTTTCATTTCAGTATTATGCTTTTTTTGCTAATATAGTTAGTGTAATGAGTAGTGAGTAGTTCCATCCCCATTTGGGGGGTGGAGAAATATGTGATATAATCATGTAGTGTATTAAGTGTGTGTTATCTTTATCCCTTGAGCTTTATATGATTTCCATAACCATCTAATGGGTTTTCACTCTTATCTTTGATATGCTAATACTCTTGAATAAAGCTTAGCTTATGGTTTGATTAGTGGACCTATTTTATGGGGAATGATAAGGTTAGGATATGTATGAAGTTAATATTGGAAACACAATTTGTAGTGTATGTGCTCTTGTTGCCTTTACCTTAGCTAATGTCTTGTATGTTTTAATGATGTAGTGAAATCTTAATTCATGTGGAGGCATAGTAGGGTATAGTCTTTATACTTGAGTTCATGTAGCTTCATTCCAATTATTGTTTGTATGTTTTAATGATGTAGTCTGATCTTAATTCATGTGGAGGAAAAGTTGGATGTAGTTTTATGATTTCATGCACTACATGTTGTGAGGAGCTTAATGAACACACACACACTTCTTTATGTTCACATTATTTCTCTACCCCCTTTGGGGTTTAGTTTTCTTGCTTCTTTTCCATTTCCATTTCCATCTTAGTGTAGTTTAGTGTAACCAACCTTTCTTCCCTTTCTTTACCTCTCGCCTTCGCACAAACCAAGTGTCGACACACCTCCAAATGGACGACCCGTATTTGCCACCACTTCAACGCGGCCGTGCACTTGCGGTTAATTATAAAACGATCAATCAAGTTTTTGGCGCCGTTGCCGGGGAGGTGCTCTGTCCAGACGTTGGTTTGGACGATTCGAGGGGTTTTTAATTTTTTGTTTCCAGTTTGATGTAGTTTCAGGGAACCTACGGATCAAGGGGAGGCTACTGGAGAAGTTTGAGGACCAGAAGCTACAAAAGGACCGCCAATCAGCGGTCTGGGACCGCCAATTGGCGGCCTGGTGAGCCTCAATTGTTCTCAAATTTGTTCCAGTTGTTATATTCTTCATGTTAGTTATTTGGGAGAACAATTTTGCATGTTGTGACTTCTAATTTGCTCCCAGATTTAATTTCAATCCCCTTTAATCAACTTGGACCATAAAACTCAAAGCAAAAGATTAGACTCCTTGCCATCTAGGTCATGCATCATGTGTAGACCTTGCATGCATTTGTCTTTTCTTTTCTTTACATTTTGTTGTTGATTTCTGGCGTGAGGTACGTGCTCCCAAATCTCTCATTCATGCATGTTTCGATCATGCATTAGTTAGTAAGGTGCATCGGGACAAGAGTGAGTTGAGCGTTTGATTGGAGTGATTGATTGCTAGATTTAAGCTCAAAACACTACTAAGGAGGGGCTGTCCCATAAAAGATAAGATGGGGGATTTCATCACCCTTTCATTGGCCCCAAAAACCACTCTTAATAAAGCCTTAACTAAAAGCAAGTAGACATTGGCCCTAGGATTGCGGGCGCACTAGGAGAGTAATCTAGTTGAGACCGTCATGACCGGATCGGCGTTGCCTACCTTGTCGATAGTAGGAGGTACTGGATCTCCGGATCTGGTATCACTTGCTGGGCATTGTGGTCCTCGTTGTAGGGAGGTGAGATGTGTCGAGGCTAGTGACCTTGAAGTTAGGCGTCGTCTAGCCTAAGGACCCATTGCCTTTCATTGTTTGAGCCGTGCTTGCTAGTTAGGCTTCTTGCTGATCCCTCTACCCACGCTAGCTTTAGGGATTCTTCCCTTCTCCTCTGAGTCATCTTCTTCTCACCTACTTCTACGTTTTAGTCTCCTCCCCTTTACACTCTCTAGTAGCATTTAAGGGTCGAGTCGAGCACTTTTTGCGAGCTTAGCCTCGTGGTGGTGAGAGTGGTCGACTCGAGAGTTCTCTGTTGAGATGGATGGTTACATGGGCGACCATCCATATCATTGTTGGGACCAGGACGATTCTCCCTGGTACTCCGGACCCATGCAACCTCGGGGGGCTCAGACTAACACCCCATATGGTTGGGATGATCGCAATTGTGTGACTGAGCAATCTTCATATTGGGGTAACATGAGAGAGGCACTGACTGCTAGACCACAATCTAGTTTCGTCGGATCATACAGTGGTCATCAAACTGAGACATTGCAAGAAACTTTGGCCTCTTTCATGCGTGCGGCAGACGACATGTTTGTACCGGTGGCTCCAGTAGCCGTACCATGCGACTGTTGTGGGTTGAGTGGTCATGTCACTGGGGAATGTCCTTATGTTCCCCCAGAGCCTGAGTATGAGCATACATTTTCCCAAAATGCTCATTATGACCATTACGCATCCGCGTACAATCCGAGAGTGATGGATTCATGGGGACACAATTCATATCCAAATTCTTATACTTCATGTTCACCCCAGTATCCTCCTCCCGAATACCCAGAATTCTACCAACACCCCACTCCAAATCATTGGACTCATTCTCAGCCAATCAACACCCAACCTCAAAATTTCCCAAGCTCTGACTTGGACCTCATCGTTGACCGCATACCTGATTCCTTGAAACAAACTTTCCTTACGTTCATGGAAACCACTCAACAGTCCATACAAAATATGGCACTGCAAGTGAGTTAGATGTCGCAGCAATTATGTGAACGTGAGGAGAGTGACATTTCATGTCAACATGAGTATTCTTCTTTTGATATCGAACCACCACCACATCCACAAATTCAAAGCACAACCTTTCAAAGTCAAACTCCTAGTCAGTCTGAGGGACTTGGGGTTTCAATTCACGATCACTTAGTGGAGGATTCAATTCAAATTGAGAATAACTTGGACCAACTTCATTATGAGTCGGCATAGGATTGTGCCTTATCTTTTTGTCCCGTGGCCCTTGAGCCACATGATCTTCATGTTGTGCCTCTTAAGGACTCACCTCTGGTGGAGCAAGAGCTCCCTAGTACCCTCAATTTCAAACAACCTGATGAGAGTTTGCCTCTCACTATTGTTCCTGATCATCTTGGAAATGATGGAACATCAAACAACTACATTGCTCATGAGGGTATTAGGAGTTCCTTGGAGGATACGTTGGGTATGAGACCCACTTCCTGTTCTCCTGGTGAGTTGGACATGCATAACGAGGTGCTTGGCCTCGTTCCGACCCACCAGCCTGTTGGTTGGAGAGTTTGGATTGACGATCATAACTTCAGCAGCGCAACGGGAGAAACTCTTCTTCGGTTGCCCCTCAAACTCTTGAGAGGTTCAAGCTCTTTCAATTTGATCCTTTGAATGAGACGCCTTTGCGTCCAATTCATGAACCTCTCATTTCATCCGGTGCTCTTTGTGAAGGGGGCCCACGCATGCGTATTCTGGCCCCGCGTGGTGTCAAGTTCCCTTTCCAAGTGCATTGACCCACTCTTAAGGTTCCCATTTGATGTCTTTTGACAAATGAAGATGGGAACTTATGTTTGTACATAGTTATAAAAAAACAAAAAACAAAAAAAAACAAAAAAAGAAGAAAAAAAATTTAAAAAACTCCTTCAGTGAGCATCGATTGTTGTGAGCCCCAACCCTTGTGTATTTGGGCTCCATTTCTTTCGCGTATTTGTATCCCTTCTTTAACATCTCACAGGTTTTGAGGGAATTCGGGTTGTGTCCATCAACATGACCATGAACTTCCCTTTGTACTTCATGTTGGTGAGATCTTTCCTTTTTCATGCATAAATCCATGTAGTCTTTTGCTCACATTCATTGAGAACAATGCATGAAGTAGGTGTGGGGGGTGTTTTACGTGTGTACATAGTCGAGTCTTTTCTTTTGATTTTGTTTTCTTTTGTTTGCATTGTTAGGGTCATGTTAGTGTGCTGCATTTAATATCGATATATCTGCTTGCCATGATCCTTGGGTGACTTGTCTTCTTTTGTTTGCCTAGTGCTTCAAAATTTTCACATTTCTTTCAAAATCTTCATGTGTTTGCGAAAGAAAATGTTTTGTGGGTTTTGCGTGTTTTTAGCATGTGCAAAACCGTTGAGAGGCAAAGTAAAAAGAAAGCTCCCAAAATTGTCTTGAACTTGATGCATTAGGATATCTAGTACAGTGGCTTTAGGATTTATCGAGTTGTTAGGATGCACCCCAGTTTTCCTTTGGGGGTGAGTAATCATAGGGTTTCAGTGCTCAAACATTTAATGAAGTCCACCCTGAACCTAGTGAGTCAATAATTCGTGTCTGTTAACTTAAGGAAGTTTGTTGTAGTCAAGGACCCTCTAAATTCTGTTGTGAGACATTAAGTTAGGGGTTTTGGTTCATGTGTAGATAAAAAATAAGTGAGTAGGTGTTCTCTCTTCTCGCACGGCTCCTATCACTTGGGAAAGTAGGTCTGAGGGGACTTTGTGCCTGGTGCTTTCGAGTCATCTGACTTGGGATGCGCCGACCGAACTCCCGTTACACGGGTGGTAGGGATTGCCCTATGTGGAGATTTGGGGAAAGGTGTACGTGATAGTGTAAGTCCTCATGGGCAATGATGCACGAAACCTAATCCTGGGAGAATGAAGCTCCAACTAATAAAAAGAAAAAAAATAAAGAAAAAAAAATGTTAAAAGAAACAAAAAGAAAAAAAATTGCAAATAAGAACCTTGATGGACCTTACACTTTGTATCTTTTGAGGATCTTGAGGTTGTCCATGTCTTTCACTTAATTCCTTATTTAACTTGCACGAATGGTTTATTAGGCTAGGTGTGCACTGATTACCTATATAGAGTCGGCCCGTAGGATTACCGCGTCCATTGATCGACAAAATATTTCCAATGAGTCGAGGTCTAGAATGAATAATGCATCTTGTTCGGATTTTGTGGGTATATCCGCTGAAACCCCTCAGGAGACAACACTCCTCCTCCTTGGCAACAAAGAGGTTTAACGGCTTGTTGCACGTGCTAAGTGCAACCGTGATTCCTACGAAAGTGAGTTAGGACTTCTTGTTTCTCGTTTGCTTTTCTCTTACTTTGTTTTGGTCGGGACTAGCAAAAACTTAGGTGTGGGGGTATTTGATTGACATCATTTCATGCTCATATTTGTATCTTATATCCATTATCTTACATCTAAGCAATGCTATGTGACGAGTTTTATGTTTAGTTTTCAGAAATAAAGAGGTTTGAAGAGAAGAGCCATGAAAGGATCCAAAAGCAGGAAAAAGGACTTAATTGTGAGACCTGGGGACTAAGATGCAAGGGAGAAGGACCTGATCGTAAGACCGAAGGACCTAAGAGCAAAACAGAATACTCCACACCATCATGGGGAGTATTTTACCAATTCGAGTCGGGTCGGAGCTCCAACAAGTCAAGTAACCGCACCAAAGACCAACAATACCAGAACGAAAAGTCCACAACAAATTCCAACACGATCCGAAGATTTTGGACCGCCAATTGGCGGTCCATATTGCTCAGGATCCGTCGAAATTTCTCCTGGACTTGTATTAATGTTCGTTTAGGCTATTTTTGGTATTGGTTTAGTCCCACATCGGGGGATTGTCCCCGATTAGCTTTTTCCATGCTTATAAATAGAACTCTTCACCTTCCATTGTAATTACCCATTGCTTGGTGGAATTCTCTCTACTAAGGAGTGAGCCTTGAAGCAAAAACTCAAGGTGGAGAAGAATGCTACCTTCAATGTGAGTCATTTGTTAATAAAATAATTCTTCTAGTTTCTTTAAATCTTGTCTTTTAATTTGTGCATGTTTGTTTAGTCTTTCCTTTCCTTTTATATTTCTTTAATGCTTCTTGCCTTCTTAGTTAACTTTCATTTCAGTATTATGCTTTCTTTTGTTAATATAGTTAGTGTAATGAGTAGTGAGTAGTTCCATCCCCATTTGGGGGTGGAGAAATATGTGATATAATCATGTAGTGTATTAAGTGTGTGTTATCTTTATCCCTTGAGCTTTATATGATTTCCATAAACATCTAATGGGTTTTCACTCTTATCTTTGATATGCTAATTCTCTTGAATAAAGCTTAGCTTATGCTTTGATTAGTGGACCTATTTTATGGGGAATGATAAGGTTAGGATATGGATGAAGTTAATATTGGAAACACAATTTGTAGTGTATGTGCTCTTGTTGCCTTTACCTTAGCTAATGTCTTGTATGTTTTAATGATGTAGTGAAATCTTAATTCATGTGGAGGCATAGTAGGGTATAGTCTTTATACTTGAGTTCATGTAGCTTCATTCCAATTATTGTCTTGTATGTTTTAATGATGTAGTCTTATCTTAATTCATGTGGAGGAAAAGTTGGATGTAGTTTTATGATTTCATGCACTACATGTTGTGAGGAGCTTAATGAACACACACACACTTCTTTATGTTCACATTATTTCTCTACCCCCTTTGGGGTTTAGTTTTCTTGCTTCTTTTCCATTTCCATTTCCGTCTTAGTGTAGTTTAGTGTAACCAACCTTTCTTCCCTTTCTTTACCTCTCGCCTTCGCACAAACCAAGTGTCGACACACCTCCCAGTGGACGACCCGTATTTTCCACCGCTTCAACGCGGTCGTGCACTTACGGTTAAATATAAAACGATCAATCATTGGACACCCACACGAGTCAGACGAAAAATAAAGAAAACTTTTTTAAACAACTAAAGCAGAATGTCTGTAGAGTTGAAGACGGGAAGACACTGATGAGAGGGAATGACTCTGGGGAGAAAGGAAGAAGTCATTATGATATCGCGGTTAGGTACTGGTAGAAGCAAACAATGCTCAAACAACCTAAGGTCGTTATAGGTCCTTACAGCTAGACGACACCTAACTGCGATGTCACGCGGCCTCAACACGACTCGCCTCCCTACGACGAAGACCACAAAGCCCAGCAAGTGAGCCAAGATGTGGAGATCTCTCTCCTACTATCGATAGAGTGGGTGACGCCGATCAGGCCATGACGGTCATGACCGGATCACTCTCCTAATGCGCTTGAGATCCTTAGGGGTCAAGTCTACTTGATTTTAAAGTTAGCTCTTAATTAGTGTGATTTTTTAGGCCAAGGAAAGGGTGATGAAATCCCCCACCTTATCTTATATGGGACAACCCCTCCTTAGTAGCGTTTTGAAGTCTAAATCTAGAAAGAAACTCTCCAAACAAACACTGAACTCACACTTGTTGCAATGTTATTCCTACTAACTAATGTATGGTCATACGAAACACATGAATGAGAGTTGGAAATGTGTACCACACACCAACACTCACCAACTGAAGGTAAAGCTAACGTAAAAGACAAACTACGTGCCTAAGTCAAGTATATGATGCATGACCTAAACAAGCAAGAATGTCTAATCTTTTGCTTTGGGTTTTAGTGGCCAAGTTGATTAAAAGGGGATTGATTATTGATCTGGGGACCAACTACATGTCAAAACATGCCAAATTGAGCCCCATACAACTATATCAAATGTATAAGTAAACCACAGAAAGAAGGAAAATGGAGCTTACTAGACCGCCAGTTGGCGGTCAGTATTGCTCTGTTTGCCTTTAAACATCCCCTGGTGACTTCTCTTGATATTTAGAGCCTCCTGAAATAAAGAAAAACTACAAACAAAAGATTAAATCAACTCGAATCATCCACACCAGAGTCTGGATTGTGCACCTCCCCGGCAACGGTGCCAAAAACTTGTTTAATCGATTAAATTTAGACCGCAATTGCATGACGTCGGTGAAGACGCGGCAAGTACGGGTCGATCCATGGGGAGGTGAGTAGCTTCTGGTTTGTCCGTAATCAAATGGTGAATAAAGAGAGAAGAGATTTTATTATGCTACGCTAACTACACTAAACTAATAAGTAACAAATGCAAAGAAGGCAACTAGCAATGGATTAAAACTAAACTAAGAGAGCTTAATAACTAGGCTGGAAATCAGGAAGAGAAACCCCTGAGGGGTGGAGTGGGTGTACAAATGCAATAAGATGGTGAAGAATGCATTCAATGGGCACAAATGTAGATTGTGTTTTCATGCATAGGAAGTGTCTAATGGATATGATAAAACCTATCAATCCAAACACTAATCTAGTTGATTAACATTCACATACACAAGTTGGTTATTTCAGAACCTAAACAAGCATGGTAGGTGTCTAATAATTGTGTCAAAACCCATCAAGTGAAGTGTTCTACTCTAAACAAGCAAGCATACATTTACATTTATCAACACATTTCAAAATAAAGCATTCATTTTCATTCTTTATTGCATGTATAAACATCATCTCCACTCCCAAATGGAGATGGAACTACTCACTACTCATTAAATTATAAACTACATTAAGAAAATGAGACATTCTAATTATACTACGATAAAGAAAACAAACAAGCTAAACATGCAAGCATTAAAACAAAGACAACATTAAAACAAACTATGAAGAATTATTTTATTTACATGACTCACATTACAAGTAGCATTCTTCTCCATCTTCAGTTTTGCACCAAGGCTTACTCCAAATAGAGAGAATGCACCAAGCATGTAATGTAATACAAGGGGAGATGAAGAGTTCTATTTATAGTCATAGAAAAAGGTGATAAGGGACAATCCCCCGATGTGGGACTAATGCACTACAAAAAATAGAAATAAAACACTCTAATAAGTGGTCTGGAACCACCAATTGGCGGTCTATAGACTCTAGATCGGGTCTAGATTTGGAGTGGGTTTGTCTAGCTTGATTCTTCGTGTGTGATACACCCTAGTTGGTTGTTGGAGTTTAGGCCTGAATCGAATTGCCAAAATACTCCTCATGATGGTGTGGAGTTTCTTGATTTGCTCATTAGTCCTTTTGGTTTACATCCGAGTCCTTCTCTCTTGCATCTCAGCCCATAAATCTTACAACTCAGTCATTTTTCTTTCTTTTGGGTCCTTTTTGTGCCTCTTCTCCTCAAACATGTTCATTCCTGAAACTTAAAAATAAAACTCGTTACATAGCAATATTTAGGTGAAAGATAACGAGTATTAGACATAAATGTATGCATCATATGATGTCAATCACTACCGTTTCAAATTGCACTTTAAGTTGAGTCTTAATATTTTTCCCATTATTGGGAATACTAAAAAAATATAAAGTTGTGGCTAACTTTACATTTCCAAACTACCATTTCTCTTTCACTTTCCTACGTAACGTCTACACTTTCAACCAACATGTTCCTTTCATTGCCTAAGTAAGGACATGAGAAAATCAATCCAATAATTTTTGTACGTTTGGGACGGTAGAGGAAAACAAAAGAAAAAAAAAATCTAGGCCAACAACAAACTCCTGGAAAAGATTTAGTAAATAGGAAGTTAATTCCTTTTGTCATGTTCTCCCATTCTACCGACCCCTCCTAACTTTTAAAAGGAAGTTGATACACTGACGTGCGCCAGGTCAGTGGCCACGTTAGCACCTTTGATGGGGGGGGGGGGTCTTGATAAAGTAGGAAGACTTTTTTTGTTTCCAAACAAATTTGATTACCAAAAATTCGGAAAACGTTTGTTTTCCTTCCAAAAAAAGACACGACCATTCACATTTGCAACGTGCACATTTGAACGCACTGTGACTACCTAGGCATGGTTATTTTGGACACATTCTGGACAATTGTTGACAAAATTCCTTGGCACCATTGTTCTAGACACATTATGGACCGAATCTGGCCGAATCTGGAAATTTTCCAGACAAATCGCTGGATGAATCCATGGACATGGTAATTCTGGATACTTTCTGGACCAATTCCTGGAGAGATTAATTCTGGACACATTCTGGACAATTGCTGAAAAATATCCTGGACATCGTTGTTTTGTACCAAATCCTTGACATAGTTATTCTAGATGATTGATATTAAGTTTATCTGCAAGTACACGACGTCGGTGAAGACGAGGCAAGTACGGGTTAGATCCACTGGGAGGTGTGTCAACTCTGGTTCTCTCGAAGTCAAGTGGAGAATAAAAGAGAAGAAGGAGTGTGATTACACTAACTAAACTAGCAAGCAATAAACAAAGAAGATGAAAGCATGAGAAGGAAAACTAAGCAACTAGCAAAACAAGATTAAATTCAGAAAGGAAACCCCCAAGGGGTGGTGTGTGTGCATATGTTAGGTGAGAGAAGTGATTGATCACGCATCTAAGCATGTGTGAGTGTGTCATGTGTGTGTCTTCATGCATAGGAAGTGTCTAATGATTTGGCAAAACCTATCCATCCATTCACACAACGTATCAGCATTTACTACTTGATTATCATAAGACAAGGCTCTGCATGAGAAGTGTCTAAAGATATGTCAAGACTCATCAAAAAACATGAACTCATGTGAAGAACAAAGCTAAGCATGGGAAGTATCTAAATGTTATGGAAAAACTCATCAAAACAAAGTTTCTTCAATCAATCAAGAGAGCAAACACTAATACAAACACTCGACTAACATGTAGCATATCTAACAGGAAATTTCAGCCAAACAACATGAGGAAACCAAGCATGGGAAATGTCTAAATGTTATGGCAAAACCCATCAAAAATCCCCCAACATTTAGATGATTAAAATAAACCCGATGAACATACAAACATTCAAGTCTACGCAATCAAAATTCGTCAAACATCAAAATCTCAAAACATAAATGTACATCATCTCCACCCCCAAAGGGGGATGGAACTACTCACTACTCATTAAACTAACAATTGTATTAGGGAAAAAACAATCTACTAATTATACAAAGATAAAGAAACAATCAAGCTAAACATTCAAGCATTAAAACAAAGACAACATTAAAACAAGCTATGAAGAACTATTTTATTTACATGACTCACATTACAAGTTTTCCACTTGATTTTTACTCCAAGGTTTACTCCAAGTAGAGAGAATGACCACCAAACAATGGGTAGTTTACAAAGGATGAAGAAGAGTTCTATTTATAGACATGAAAAAGGTAACTGAGGACAATCCCCCGATGTGGGACTAATGAACTTCTACAAATGGATTAAAATAACATAATACACGACAACGAGAAGCCAGGTCAGATCCCGACCCAACTAGACCGCCAATTGGTTGTCCAGGGCCACCGATTGACATCATATCATGCATATATTGTGTCTTATATCCTTTATTTTTAGCCAAAGCAATGCTACGTAATGAGTTTTATGTTTATGTTTCAAGAATAAACATGTTTGAGAAGAAGAGACTCAAAAAGGACTTAAAAGCAAGGAAAATGACTAAGTTGCAAGACTTATGGACTGAGATGCAAGAGAGAATGACCCGGATGTAAAGCAAAAGGACCAATAAGCAAATCAAGAAACTTCACACCATCATGAGGAGTATTTTGGCAATTAGATCCGGGCCTAAACTCCAATAACCGATCTGGGTGCATCAGACATGAAGAAATCAAGTCAGACAACCACACTCCAAATCCAGACCCAATCCAGAGTATATAGACAGCTGATTGGAGGTCGGTTCTTCTCCGGATCCGATAAGATTTAGGCGGGTTATGTATTAGAGTGTTTTATGTCTTTTTTTAGTGGGCATTAGTCCCATACCGGGGGATTGTCCTGGGTTACCTTTTTCTATGGCTATAAATAGAAATCTTCCTCCTCCTTTGTAATCCATCTCCTCTCTTGGTGGCCATACTATCTACTAAGAGTAAAGCCTTGGAGCAAAACTCTGGTGGAGAGATGCTATTTGTAAGGTGGGTGAGCAATAAAAAATACTTTTTAGTTTTACATTGTCTCTTTTTAATTCTTGCATGCTTAGTTTAATTTCATTTTTCTTAATGAGTAGTAAGTAGTTCCATCCCCTTTTGGGGGTGGAGGTGATGTAGATTATGTGGTAGTGTTGGGTTCTTTTAGTTGTGTCATGCTTGATGTAGATCTATACTTGTAGCATGCTTAAACTTGTATTAGATGAGATAATGTCCACACTAGGTACTTATCTCATGCTAACTTTAGATTATGTGGTAGTGTTGGGTTCTTTTAGTTGTGTCATGCTTGATGTAGATCTATACTTGTAGCATGCTTAAACTTGTATTAGATGAGATAATGTCCACACTAGGTACTTATCTCATGCTAACTTTAGATGAGATAATGGTTTGATGGGAATGACTTGTTATGTATGGATCCATGTTTGGTGCACATTCACATGAACGATTTAGGTTGTATGTAGGATTGATAGATGGTCTAATAGCCACACTAGGTACTTGTTGCATGCTTGATAAGCTAAAATCAACTTCAACTTCATGTGAGATATGTAGGTTCATGGTTTGCCAAGTAGTGTTGTGTATCATACGCTTAGATTCTAGACTAGCTTCTACATGTATGCCACATAAACTACAATTGTTCCTAATTGAAATGAAGACTCACTCACACACACATACCTACACACCTCCACTCCATGGCGGTTTAGTTCAATTGTTAGTTCATTCGTAGTTTAGTGTAGATAGCATAATACACAACTTCTTCTTCTTTTCCCACTTGCCTTCGGAAGAACCAGAGTTGACACACCTCCCTATGGATAGACCCGTATTTTCCACGTCTTCATCGACGTCGTGCACTTGCGGTAATTAAAACGAACACATCAGCCACCAATTGGCGGTCATGTTTGGTTGGATTCGACCAATTTTCTGTTGACTTCATTTTCTTCAATTCTCCACGTGGGGTGCACCCGAATTAGTTGTTTGAGTTTGCGCCTAATTCTAATTGCCAAAATACTCCTCATGATGGTGTGGAGTTTCTTGATATGCTCATTGGTCATTTTGGCTTGCATCCTGGTCCTTCCATCATGCATATCAGTCCATAAGTCTCACAATTCAGTCATTTTTCTTGTGTTCAGGTCCTTTTTGTGTCTCTTCTTCTCAAACCTGTTTATTCCTTAAACTTAAACATAAAACTCATTTCGTAGCATTGCTTAGGTTCAAAATAGAGGATATTAGACACGAGTATATGCATGATATGATGTCAATCACTAGTCAGTTATTCTAGACCAAGTCTGGACCAATTCCTAGAAGGATTTATTCTGGACACATTCTGAACCAATTGCTAGATACATTCTGGACCAATTCCTGGACACAGTTATTATGGGCAATCTGGACAAATCCATGGGCACGCTTAGTCTAGACATGAATCTGGACAATGCTGGGTGGCACACGTAATGTTGGGATTGGACCTGAGTATGTCTAGTGTAGTGCAGGAGTAAGATTCCATCTAATAGCAAGGGAATGGTTTGCATTCGTCACAACCAAACTTTAAATCCCAAAACACTCACCTGGCACCCAAAACTTCCACTAGAATACCACACCTGAAGAAATGTCTTCAGACTAGGGATGCGCAAAATCGAGCAGGTCAAAGAAGGTGAGGTCGTGTACATGAAGATTCATTTGTGGTTTCACTAGACGTGTTTTACTTATGTTTCTTGAGTTTTTGCATATTTTAAATTACTTTCAACCGTCCATGTGTTCATGGGCACCATTGGAGAGGGAAGTTGAACAACTTACAAACCACCAACGGGCTCTATTCATGAGGTCTCTGTTCGCTCACTTCCAAAATATGTAGAAGATAAGTGTGGACAAGGACATTCTTGACTTCTTGGTGGAGAGATATGAGGTTAAAGAAGGAGGCTTCAAGATTGGTAATCAAGTTATGGAATTCAAACCCACGCAAGTTGCTGCGATATCACGACTGAAACCGGGAGGCATTCCAGTCGACATGAACCTTAAAAAGCACAACCAATAGAAAAGGTCAGAGACTAGAGAATGATGAATTCAAAAAACAACTGCTTGCTGCAAGGAATATGAACGATGATGAAGAATGCGTGAAACTTCTTATATGCTTTTTTTCAGTTCATTCTTGTTTTACGACGGTGGTCGTAGACCGAAGCAATGATTCATGGATGTCGTGAAAACCTAGTCGTCCTGGATAAATACGACTAGGTCGAGCCCGTATTCAAACATCTGGTCACCGACCTTTCAAAAGAAAAGGCAGAACTGAATTTAAGAAAGGAATCAGGCAATTTACACCTAAAAAGGGAAGGTGGAAGGATGTGTATTTGTACTTCAGGAGTGGTTGTGTGAGAATTTGAAGATAGAAAATCATTTTACTTACACCATCGCCATTGTAAATAGATGGATTTTGTGGGTGGGTGGGTGGGTGGGTGGATGGATATTTATGAAACGAACTAAGATCGAGGGAATCACCCTCTCTAAAATAGAAAGCGGACATGTTGAATTCTACAAATTTGAAGAGATGGAACTACTAAGTGATTAGTAGCATATCATGCGTCATATTCATGCTACATATCCTTAATTTTACTCCAATATTGTGCTACTCGAGTGTTATTATATTTCAGGTATTAGGTAATAAACAAGAGAAGGGAAGAGAAAAATGACTGAAACGTTGTCCAGCAAGTGAAGGATGTAGTTTGGATCAAAGGATCCAGAATGTTGGAAGGAAGGGGAGACGAGCTTGAGAAGACGAATTTCGAAAAAACATGTCCATGAGATAGTTGTCATTTAGCTAAGTAATGTTAAGAAGAGTAATGTAATGTGGTAACAGGGGGAATTGTGATAGTGTATATACTATGTGAGGATACGAGCTTGTATTTCAGCATTTTCCGAGGTCGTTAGTATGTAGTAGTTCGGGTTGGTTTGTATGTATGTTAATTTACACAAATCAATAAAATTCGAGGCTATGCCTCCCTTTTGCTTTGCAGAAAATGACTGAAACGTAAGAAGCAAGGAATTAAATGAAGCAAAATGGACCTCTCTGTCATGTACAACGACCCATCTGCAAGAGAGAAGGATCTGGATGTAAGCCCAAAGGGACCAAATAGCAAACCGAGAAACTTCACACCATCATGAGGAGTATTTTGGAAATTATATTCGGGCTCATACTCGAATAACCGATCCTAGTGTACCCCACGTGACGAATTGAAGCACTAAAGCATATCTTCGAAATCGAATCATATCCGAGAAAAAGTGACCGCCAATTGGCAGTCTCTTTTGATCTAGATCCGACTCGGCTTCTGATGGTTGTTTATTATGTTGATTTTATCCATTTGTAGAATTTTTATTAGTCCCACATCGAGGGATTGTCTCCAGTTGCCTTTTTCATGTTTATAAATAGAACTCTTCCTCCTCCTTTCTACTTGGAGTAAAGCCTTGGAGCAAAACTCAAGTGGAGAAGAATGTTACTTGTAAAGTGAGTCATGTAAATAAAATAATTCTTCTTAGTTGGGTTTTAATATTGTCCTTTTAATGTTTGCTTGTTGAGCTTAGTTTTGTTTTCTTCATCTTAGTAGAATTAATTATAAATATCTTTTTTTCTTAATATAGTTTGTAGCTTAATGTGTAGTGAGTAGTTTCATCCTCCTTTAAGGGTGGAGATGATGTTTATACATGTAATGAAGAATGAGAATGAATTCTATCTTATGCAATATGTGATGAATGTGAATGTATGCTTGTTTGTTTAAAAGAGAATACTTAACTTGATGGCTATTGCCATAATCCTTAGGTACTTCCCATGTTTTTTTAGGTTCTTAATAACCAACTTGTTTTTGCTCATGTTAATCAACTAGGTTAGTGATTGGAATGATGGATTCTGCCACAATCATTAGGTATTTCCTATGCATGAAAACACAACCTACACTTGTGTCTTATTGAATGCATCATTCACCACCTTCTTACATGTGTACACACACTTCACCCCTTTGGGGTTTCTCTTCCTGAATTCCAGCTTTCTTTGATAGTTACTTAGTTTAGTTTCAATTCTTCTCGTGTTTCCATCTTCATTGTTTGGTGCTCGCTAGTTTAGTTTAGTATAATCAAACTTCTTGTCTCCTTTATTTTCCACTTGATTTCTGAAGAACCAGAGTTGACACACCTCCCTGTGAACTCTACCCGTACTTGCCACCGTTTCATCGTGGTCGGGCACTTGCGGTATTTAAACTGAATCAAAAACACTTACCAATGTACAGACGACTGCAGTTAACAATCAAAATGAAGCTGGAACCAGCCACCAAATAACAGATATCCTGCAAGAATTACGACAATGCACGGTTGCTGTTAACAATCAGAATGAAGCTGAGACCAACCACCAAATAACAGATGTCCTACCCGAATCACCACAACACCAACCAAGTGTCGACCGTAGACGACTTGCCAACCAAAGAATAAACGTTGGTACTCACTTCATAAAAAGACACCCACTTCAAGATGAAGTTAGCTTCCAAGAAATGAAATTGCGGTGGGTCAAAGCAGAACAAGCAATCGAGGATCTGAAGAATTAGTTAAGAATTCTGGACATGTTGCTGAGAAGGATAACCAATTGACTGGAGCAGACCCACAATTGGCCGAGAATGATGTCCAATTGGCCGATAAGGATGCCCAATTGACTAAGAAAGACGTTCAATTGACTAAGAAAGACGTTCAATTGACTGAGAAGGTTGTCCAGTTGGGTGAGAAGGATGCCAATTGGTTGAGAAAGATGTCCAACTTGCTGAGAAGGATGTCTGGTTGGCTGAGAAGGATTCCTAGTTGGATAAGAATGATAACCAACTAGCTGAGAAAGACAGCCAACTTGAAGGTAAGAATGACCAAGTGGCTGAGAAGGATGAACAACTAGCTGAGAAGGAAAAGGAAGTGGCTAAGAAGGATAAGGAATTGGCAGAGCAATGCAGTGTAATTAAGTACCACCAAGAGGTGACCAATGACGTCATTGAAAAAGAAAAAGATGCATATAGGTATGCCTACCTGATGATTCCCAATACACAATAAACTAAGAACTAGATCTAGTGCATGATGTGGATGATGGATCAAATATGCTAGTACAATGATCAATCTATGGAAATGTAATGGTAATACTCAATTAACAAAGTTTTTTATTTTCGTAGTATAATTTAATTACTAGTTTTGTGTCCATTTAGTGTCCAAAGAGTGTTTAGGGAGAGTCCAAAATGTGTCCAGATAGTGTGTAGAAAGAGTCCAGAATGTGTTCAACGAGTGTCCACGTTGTGTCCAGATATTGTTCAAATTGTGTCCACGTAGCATTCATAGAGTGTCCAAGGAGTGTCTATATAGAGTCTAGAGAGTTTCCAGGGAGTATCCAAAATGTTTCCAGATAGTGTGAAGAAAGTGTCCAGATTGTGTTCATTGAGTGTCTAGATAGTATCCACAATGTGTCCAGATAGTGTCCAAAATGAGTCCAGATGAGATTCTACGACAGAAAGGTGATCACCATACCCATTTGTCCTTCACTGGGTAAGATGCTTAATGTTGGGAGAAGACCCAACATTAGAAAAGGATGTCAAATATCTTCATTCAGTCAGGGGCGAAATGACAATGTATTTACTTAGGGATTCAAGATTCAAAAGCCCCTTCTAAAAATTGTTTGCCAATTTCTTTTAAATACTTGTTAATTTACTTGTGTGATCTAAATCTTAAACTTTGACATTTATAAATTAATGTCAACATATACCCAGAATTTTTATTACATCAATGTTCTCCACACCTCGATGAGTCTTATTGCATCAATCTTAAACTTTGACATTTTGGACATCTCTAGCCAGTCCAAATTTTGTCGAGTGCGTGTCCAGAATGAGACTAGGTTGTGACAAGAGATGTCCAGAATTGTCTAGATTCGTGACAATTATGGACACACAAACACTGGTTCGTGTCCAGAATGCCAAAATTTGTAAACGATCTGGACAATCTAGCGTCAGGTACTGTGTGACCAAAACCAGTTCAGTGCGTGTCTAGAATGAGTCTACTATTTTGATATTCGAGCATGAATATCTACTATTCAAGAAAGTGAGTAGTTCCATCCCCTTTGGGGGTGGAGATGATGTACATACATGTTGTATGATGGCTTCTTCTTGTTGTCATTTCATGTGCTTAATGTAGATATATACTTTTAACTAGCTCAAACTTGTATTAGATGCGATAATGGTCACACTAGGTACTTTTCTCATGCTAGATCTAGAGTTTATCTTGTTGCTTGTAATGATTTATCTTTGTATGGAAATGACTTGTTATGTATGGATGCTTGATTAGTAGAGAATACATAAATGTATTGAGTTGTATGGATGGTTAATTGATGTCCTAATGGCCACAATATAACTTAGTTCATTCTTGAGAACTCAAAGTGCATCTTAACTTCATATCTAACTATATTAGTCATGCATTCATGTAAATGTAGTTGATGTTAATTAGACTCGACACTAGTTTCCAGTTGATTTCACCTACTTTACACACTTGTGCTTAATGAAATGAAGACCCACTCATGCACACACCTCACTATTGGACCTCCACTCCAAGGAGTTTAGTTTAATTTTTCTTCTCTCTTAGTTTAGTTTAGTTAGTTTAGCCAAAATCTCTCCAGACTTTTGTCTTCCCACTTTAGTATGGTGATAACAACAAGGTGCACAACTCCTCTTGGTACGACCCGTACTTGCCGCATCTTCACCGATGTCGTGCACTTGCGGTATTAAACTAATAAAATCTCAATCATCAACATTTGGACTATTTCGATATATTCTTGTCTTATTTACCTTTCTAAAATATCCATTTTATCATAACACCATACTATTGCACATTTTGGACTTAGATTTAATCCATTTATCTTACTTTCCTGATTTACTTTCTTGGATAGTAGATATTCATGCTCGAATATCAAAACAGTGAGTATGTTCATTGGGGGGTATTTAAATCATCTACATGTTGAGGGATTTTTGATGGGTTTTGCCATAAGATTTAGACACTTCCCAAGCTTAGTTTCCTCATGTTTATTGACTGAAATTTCCTGTTGAATATGCTACATGTTAGTTATGTGTTTGTATTTGTGTTTGCTTGCTTGATTGATTGAAGAAACTTTGTTTTGATGGGTTGTGTCATAAGATTTCGAAATCTCCCATGCTTAGCTTTGTTCTTCACATGAGTTCATGGTTTTTTATGAGTCATGTCATATCTTTAGATCCTTCTCATGCTGAGCCTATTCTTATGTTAATCAAGTAGTAATTGCCGATACGTTGTGTGAATGGATTGATAGGTTTTGCCAAATCTTTAGACACTTCCTCTGCATGAAGACACACACACATCACACACACATACATGCTTACGTACGTTATTCATCACTTATTTTACTTCATGTGTGCACACACTCCACCTTTTATGGGTTTAGTTTAGATTTCATATCTTTCTTTGATAGTACTTAGTTTAGTTTAGATTTCTCTCGTTTTCCATTTCCTTAGCTTTCGTTTGTTTTATTTGTGCTTGCTAATTTAGTATAATCAACTTCTTCCCATCTTTTTTCCCACTTTCCTTCGAACGAACCAGAGTTGACACACATCCTTGTGGATTGACCCGTATTTGCCACGTCTTCACCAACATCGTGCACTTGCGGTATTTAAAACGAAGACAATCAAGTTTTTAGCATCATTTACCAGGGAGGTAAGCTGTCCAGACTCTGGTTTGGACGATTCAAGTGGGTTGTTCTTTTGGTTTTAGTTTTTTGTTTATTTCAGGGACATCTCAGCATCCAGGGGAGGCACCAAGAGAAATTCGGAGAAGAGGGAATTTGGACCGCCAATCAGCGGTCTGGGACCGCCAACTGGTGGCCTGGTGAGCTTTGTTTGCTCCAAAATTTCTTTTAGTTGTTTTTTTATTTCAATCTAGTTGTCTGGGAGCTCAATTTGGCATGTTGTGACCGCTAGTTTACTCCCAGATCAATCAATTCCCCTTTTTAAGACAACTTGGACCATAAAACTCAAAGCAAAAGATTAGACTAATTTTCATCTAGGTCAAACATCACTTGTAGACCTCGCATGCACATTGTCTTTCATTTTCTTGAAATTCCTATTGTCGATTGTTGACGTGAGGTACGTGCACCCATTCTCTCATTCATGAATGGTTAGAGCATGCATTAGTTAGTAAGGTTCATTGTAACAAGAGTGAGGTGAGTTCTTGTTTGATCAGTTGCTTGCTAGCCAAAGATTTCAAAACATCATTAAGGGGCATCGCCTATAGTCTTAAAGATAAGGTGGGGGATTTCATCACCCCTCCCTTAGACCCACAAAACACACTCAAGTGAAACCTTAATTTAAAATCAAGTAGACATTGGCCAATTGGACTCGAGCGCATTAGGAGAATGATCCGGTCACGACCGTCATAGCCAGATCGACGTCGCCCACTTTGTCAATAGTAAGAGAGACGAGATCTCCGGAGCTTGGCTCATTTGCTGGGTTTTGTGGTCTTTGTCGTAGGGAGGTGAGACGTGTTGAGGCCGTGTGAGCTCGAAGTTAGGCGTCGTCTAGCTTAAGGACCCATAGTCAGCCTAAGTTTGTCTGAGCAGTGTTTGCTAGACTAGACTTCTACCATCACCCTCAACCCACGATAGTTTTAGGGATTCTTCCCTTCTCCTCTTAGTCATCATCTTCTCACCTTCCTCTACGTTCTGGTCTCCTCCCCTTTACACTCTGTGTTAACGTTTTAGGGTCAAGTCGAGCACTTTTTACGAGCTTGGCCTCGTGGTGGTGAGAGTGGTCGACTCGATAGTTCTTTGTCGAGATGGATGGTTACATGGGCGACCATCCCTATCATTGTTGGGACCAGGAAAATTCTCCCGGTACTCCAGACCCATGCATCCTGGGTGCCTCGGACAATTTCCCCGTATGGTTGGGACAATCTTGATTGTGTGACTGAGCAATCTTCAAATTGGGGTAATATGAGAGAGGCACTGATTGCTAGACCACCATCTAGTTACGTCGGATCATATATTGGTCAACAAACTGAGACATTACAAGAACATTTGGCCTCTTTCATGCGTGCGGTAGACGACATGAGTACACCGGTGGCTTCAGTAGCCGTACCGTCTGACTATTGTGGGTGGAGTGGTCATGTTTTCATGGAATGTCCTTATATTCGCCCAGAGCCTGAGTATGAGCACACATTTTCCCAAAATGCTCAATGTGACCTTTACGCATCCGCGTATAACCCGATAGGGATGGATTCGTGGGGAGACAATTCTTTTTCAAATTCTTATACAACAATTCCACCTCAGTATCCTCCTCCCGAATACCCAGAATTCTACCAACACCCTACTCCCAATCATTGGACTAATTTCTAGCCCATCAACACTCAACCCCAAAATTTCCCAAGCTCTGACTTGAGTCTCACATACATGATTCCTTAAAACAAACTCTCCTTACGTTCATGGAAACCACTCAACAGTCCATGCAAAATATGGCAATGCAAGTGAGTCACATCACGCAAAAATTACGTGAACGTGAGGAGGGTAACTTTTTTTGTCCACATGAAGATTTATCTTACGATATCGAACCACCACCACACCCACAAATTAAAAGCATGGTCTTTCAAAGTCAAACTCCTAGTCAGTGTGAGAGACTTGGGGTTTCAATTCACGATCACTTGGTGGAGGATTCGATTCCAATTCAGAATAGCATGGACCGGTTCTATTATGAGTCGGCACAGGATTGTGCCTTATCTTTTTGTCTCGTGCCCCTTGAGCCACATGATCTTATTGTTGTGCCTCTTAAGGACTCACCTGTGGTGGAGCAAGAGCTCCCTAGTACCCTTAATCTCATATGACCTGATGAGAGTTTGCCTCTCACTATTGTTCATGATCACATGGAAAATGATGGTACATCAAACAACTACATTGCCAATGAGGTATTGGGAGTTCCTTAAAGGATACCTTGGGTATGAGACCCACTTTCTGTTCGCCTGGTGAGTTGGACATGCATAACGAGGTTCTTGACCTCGTTCCGACCCACAAGCATGTTGGTTGGAGAGTTTGGATTGACGATCATAACTTCAGTACCGCAACGGGAGAAACTCTTCTTTTGTTGCCCAATATTTCCCAAAAGTCTTGAGGTTTGAGCTCTTTCAGTTTGATCCTTTGAATTAGATGTTTTGGCGTCAAATTCATGAACCTCTCCTTTCATCATGTGCTCTTTGTGAGGGGGGCCCACACATGAGTATTTTTGCCCCGCATGGTGTCATGGTCCCATTTCAAGTGCATTGACCCACTTTTGAGGTTCACATTTGATGTCCTTTGACAAATGAAGATGGGAGCTTACTTTTGTACATAGTTATATTTCAAAAAAAAACAATAAAAGACTCCACTAGTGAGCACTAATTGTCGGAGGCTCCAACCCTTGTGTATTTGGGCCCCATTTGTTTCACGTATTTGTATCTCTTCTTTGGTATTTCATAGGTTTTGAGGGGAATTCGGATTGTGTCCATCAACATAACCATGAACTTCTCTTTGTGCTTCATATTGGTGACATCTTTTCTTTTCATGCAAAATCCATGTAGTATCATACTCACATTCATTGAGGACAATGCATGAAATAAATGTGGGGGTGTTTTATGTGTGTACATAGTTGAGTCTTTTCCTTTGATTTTGTTTTCTTTTGTGTGCATTGTTAGGGTCATGTTAGTGTGTTTCATTTAATATCGATATATCTATCTACCCTGATCATTGGGTGTCTTGTCGTCCTTTGCTTGCCTAGTGCTTTAATTTTTAATATTTCTTTCAAAATCTTCATGTGTTTGCGAAAGAAAATATTTTGTGTGTTTTACGTATGTTTAGCATGTGCAAAACTGTTCATAGACAATCAAAAGAGAAGCTCCCAAAATTGACTTGAACATGATGCATTAGGATATTTAGTACAGCGGCTTTAGGTCTTATCGAGTCGTAAGGATGCACCCCTGTTTTCCCTCGGGGGGTGAGTAATCATAGGGTTTCAGTACTAAAACAGTTAAAGAAGTCCACCCTGAACCTAGTGAGTCAAATAATTCGTGTATGTTAGTAGAAAGACGTTTTTCCTAGTCAGAGTCATTTAAAGTCTTGTTGTGAAATTGTAAGCGTAGGGGTTTTGGTAATAAATAAATAAATAAGTGGTGTTCTCTCTTCTCGCGCGACTCTTATCACTCGGGAAATTAGGTCCGAGGGGACTTTGTGTCTGTTGCTTTCGAGTCATATGACTTAGGATGCACCGACCGAACTCCTGTTAAAGGGGGGTAGGGATCGCCCTATGTGGAGATTTGGGGGAAGGTGTACGTGATAGTGTAAGTCCTCACAGACAATGATGCACGAAACCTGACCCTGGAAGAAGCAAGCACCAACTAGTGTAAATCATAATCCTCCAAAAAGAAAAAAGAAGAAGTCAAATAAGAACCTTAATGGACTTTACACTTTGTATCACTTGAGGATGTTAAGGTTGTCCATGTCTTTCACTTAAGTCCTTAATTAACTTGCACGAATGGTTCATTAGGCTAGGTGTGTGGACTAAATACCATATAGAGTCATCCCGTAGAATTACCGTGTCCAATGATCGACAGAAATGAGTTCATCGAGTTGTGTGTTAGGTTGAATAATACATCTATGTTCGGATTTTGTGGGTGTATCCGCTGAAAACTCTCAGGAGAAAACACTCCTCCTTCTTGGCGACAAGGACGTTTAACGGCTTGCTGCACGTGCTAAGTGCAATCGTGATTCCAATGAAAGTGAGTTAAAATTTCCCTATTTTAGGAATGATTTTTCCTTTCTTCATTTTTCTCTTTCTTTGTTTTGCTCAAGACTAGAAAAGGTTATGTTTGGGGGTATTTTATTGACATCATATAATGCATATAATTCTGTCATATCATTTATTCTTAACCTAAGAAATGCTACGTAACGAGTTTTATGTTTAAGTTTTCAGGAATAAAATAAGTGAGAAGAAGAGACACAAAAATGACCTAAAAGGAAGGAAAATGACAAAGTTGCAAGACTTATGGATTGAGATGTGATTGACATCATATCATGCATATATTTGCGTCTTATATCCATTATTTTGAACCTAAACAATGCTACGTAACGAGTTTGATGTTTGAGTTTTAGGAATAAACAAGATTGAGGAGAAGAGGCATAAAAGGACCTAGAAGCAAAGAAGAGGACTGAGTTGCAAGACTTGGGGACTGAGATACAAGAGGGAAGGACCCATATGTAAGCGCAAAGGACCAAGGAGCAAATCAAGAAACTCCACACCATCATGAGGAGTATTTTGGCAATTCGATTCGGTCCTGAGCTCCAACAACCTACTTCGATGCATCAAACATGAAGAAATGAAGCCAGACAACAACACACCAAAACCAAGCCGGATCCAGACATTATAGACCGCCAATTTGCGGTCGGTTTGTGTCCAGATCCGCTAAGACTTTGGCGGGTCATGTATTAGGTTGTGTTTAGTCTTTTTTTCGTATACATTTAGTCCCATACCGGGGGATTGTCCCGGATTACCTTTTTCTATGGCTATAAATAGAACTATTCCTCCTCATTTGTAATCACTAATTGCTTGGTGACATTCTCTCTACTTGGAGTAAAAGCCTTGAAGCAAAAACTCCAGGTGGAGAAGAATGTCACTTACAATGTGAGTCATGTTAATAAAATAAATTTTCTAAGTTTCTTTTAATATTGTATTGTCTTTTAATTCTTGCATGCTTCTTTAGTTTAATTTCCTTTCATTTAGCTTCTTTAATATTTCTTGTTTGGTTAGTTTAATTGCCTTTCATTAGAATGTTTTGTTTTGTTAATGCAGTTTGTAGTGTAATGATTAGTGAGTAGTTCCATCCCCTTTGGGGGTGGAGTAGATGTTTATACATGTTATGTAGATGGAATGAATGCTAAACATTTTTGTATGTGAGAAATGTTAGTATGCTTATTTGAATTAATGAGAACACTTAACTTGATGGTTTCTGCCATAATATTTAGGTACATTTCATGCTTGCTTAGGTTCTTAATAACAAACTTGTCATGTTCATATTAATCACTTAGGTTAGTGCTTTGAATGATAGGTCTTGTCATGAGGTACTTCTTATGCATTACAAACACTAACTGCACTTGAGCTTATTGTATGCATTCATCACTTCTTATTTCATGTGTACACACACTCCACCCCTTAGGAGTTTTCCATTCCTGATTGCTATCTTCTTTTATTAGTCTCTTAGTTTTAGTTCGTTTTGTGATTTCATTTCCTTCCTTGCTGCTACTAGTTTAGTGTAGTTTAGTTTAATCAATATTTCTCTCATTTCTTTCCCACTCGCTTTCGAACAAACTAAAGTCGACATATAATTGACATCATTTCATGCATATCTTTGTGTCTTATTTCCATTATCTTTCACCCAAACAATGTTATGTAACGAGTTTAATATTTAGTTTTCAGGAATAAGTAGGTTTGAGAAGGAGAGACTATAAATGGACCTAATAGCAGGGAAAATGACTGAGTTCAGAGACTCGAAGACTAAGAGGCAAGATCGAAGAACCTGAATATAAAATCGAAGGACCAATGAGCAAACAAGAATACTTCACACCATCATGGGGAGTATTTTGGCAATTCTATTCGGGTCGGAGCTCCAACAAGCGAAGTAGATGCATCAAAGACAAACAAAGCATTTCAGGAAAGCCCACAATAAAATCCAGAGCGATCCGAACATTGTAGACTGCCAATTAGTGGTCCAAGACTGCTAATTGGCGGTCACTTTTGGTCCGGATCCACTAAGATTTATGTGGAGCATGTATTAGTGTGTATTTAGTTTATTTCTGGTATTTGTTTATTCCCATACCGGGGGATTGTCCCGGATTACCTTTTTCTATGACTATAAATAGAACTCTTCACCTTCTATTGTAATTACCCATTGCTTGGTGGCATTCTCTCTACTTGGAGTAAGCCTTTGAGCAAAATCTTAAGGTGGAGAAGAATGGTGCTAGTGATGTGAGTCATTTAATAAAATATTTTTCCACTATTTTGTTCTTATGTTGTTTCTTTATGCATGCTTAACTTAGTTTTATTTCTTTGATTCTAGGCTAAAGTAGTTAGAATATTTCTTTCTTCTTTAGTTTAATTGTTAGAGTAATGTGTAGTGAGTAGATCCATCCCCCTTTGGGGGTGGAGATGATGTTCATACATGCATTAAAGAATGGATATGAATGCTTTATATTTTGATTGTGTTGTTAAATGTGAATGTATGCTTGCTTGTTAGAGTAGAATACTACACTTGGGTTTTGCCACACATCTTAGACACCTCCCATGCTTGTTTAGGTTCTGAAATAACCAGCTTGTGTATATGAATGTTAATCAACTAGGTTAGTGAATGTATTGATAGGTTTTGTCATATCGTTTAGACACTTCCTATGCATGAAAACACTACCTACATTTGTGCCTATAGAATGCATTCTTCACCATCTTTTTACATGTGTGCACACACTCCACCCCTTAGGGGTTTTCCATTTCTGATTTCCAGCTTTCAATTTCCCTCGCTTTCGTTTTCCTTATTTGATGCTTACTCGTTTAGTGTAGTTAGTCTAGTTTAGTGTAATCACAACTTCTTCCCCTCTTTTCCCACTTGTCTTCGAACAAACCAGAGTCTACACACCTCCTTGTGGATCGACCTGTATTCGCCACTGCTTCAACGTGGTAGTGCGCTTGCGGTATTTAAAATGCTTAAACAACACACCTCCTTGTGGATCGACCCGTATTTGTCACCGCTTTAATTAAAACGTATCAATCGAGATGCAAGAGAGAATGACCCAAATGTAAAAAAAAGGATCAATGAGCAAATCCAGAAGCTCCACACCATCATGAGGAGATTTTTGACAAGTAGATTTGGGCCTAAACATTAACAATCAACTCGGGTTCACCAAATATCAAGAAATCAAACCAGAAACAAGACATTCAAATCCAAAGTCGATCCAACCGATCCAGATCGCCAATTGGTTGTCCCAAACTGCCAATTGGCGGTCCAAATGACACCAAATGGTTCATGGTTTAGTCGGGTGTTCGATTATGTTGTTTTATGTCCATTTATAGTATGTGTTTAGTCCCATACCGGGGGATTGTCCCCGGTTACCTTTTTCTATGACTATAAATAGAACTCTCCCTCCTCCTTTGTATTTACCCATTGCTTGGTGGCATTCTCTCTATTTGGAGTAAGCGTTGGAGCAAAACTCAAGGTGGAGAAGAATGCTACTTGCAATGTGAGTTATGTAGATAAAATAATTCTTCATAGTTTGTTTTAATGTTGTCTTCTCTTTTAATTGCATGCTTAGTTTATTTTCGTTTTGTCTTCTTTTCTGAATGAGTAGTGAGTAGTTTCATCCCCCTTTGGGGTGGAGATGTTGTACATATAGTGTAGTTTGGATGTTTTATGAACTTTTTGATTATGTAGACTTGCATGTTTGTATGTTAATTGGGGTATTTTAATCATCTACATGTTTGGGGATTTTTTATTGGTTTTGTCATAAGATTTAGACACTTCCTATGCTTAGTTTCCTCATGTTTATTGACTGAAATTTTCTGTTGAATATGCTACATGTTAGTTATGTGTTTGTATTTGTGTTTGCTTACTTGATTGATTGAAGAAACTTTGTTTTGATGGGTTGTGCCAAAAGATTTAGACACCTCTCATGCTTAGCTTTGTTCTTCACATGACTTCCTAGTTTTTGATGAGACTTGCCATAACATTTAGACATCTCTCATGCTGAGCATAGTATTATGTTAATCAAGTAGTAATTGTTGATACGTTGTGTGAATGGATTGATAGGTTTTGCCAAATCTTTAGACACTTACTCTGTATGAAGACACACACACATGACACACACACATACATGCTTACGTACGTCATTCATCACTTATTTTACTTCATGTGTGCACACTCCACCCCTTAGGGGTTTCCATTCCTGATTCGCATCTTTCTTTGATAGTACTTAGTTTAGCTTAGATTTCTCTCGCTTTCGATTTCTCTAGCTTTTGTTTGTTTTATTTGTGTTTGCTAGTTTAGTATAATCAACTTCTTCCCGTCTTTTCTCCTACTTTCCTTCGAACGAACAAGAGTCGACACACCTCCTTGTGGATCGACCCGTATGTGTCACGTCTTCACTGACATCGTGCACTTGCGGTATTTAAAACGAACACATCAGTAGAAGACATCCCAGCAAAAAAGAAACCCCCAACGAATGCAGGCACCAAAAATGAACATATATTGTAAATTCATTGCAGTTAGGAGTTGTTATGAAGAGAAAACTTGTCAATGAAATAATCTCATTTCTTCTCAAAAATATCCTCATCGTCGGACTCAGAAACCAACTCCTTCAATAGAGATAGGATAATAACTTTGTTGGTTGCAGGCAGTTCAAAATGTGCTTTGTTTATGATGTCCCAGATGCAAAATCGGATGGCAGTGGTTATGGCATGACATTGCTCAGTTATGATGGCTAGTGGTGGTGTTGCTATACAAACAATGTGCATAACCAATTAGTAATATACATACAATATATTAATGGTTGCAATGAAAAATTGATTATATACCACCATGCAGGTTAGTCATGTTCGAAACAACCAGATGTAATTATCGGTGGTTTCATAGGACAACAGTAAACAACTTAAAGTACATACTAAAAATGATGGTTGACACCAACAAAACGAGCAAAAGGCATATCATATTTATTTTTTAGATAGGTTGTGTCGAAACTAGACCACAACTCCAAAATAATCATATGTAGCATGAGAACGGGAGTCATCCCAAAACACGTTTCTCAAACATCCATCATCGTACATATCCATAACGTCTCTTTCATTGAATGTGAGGTTTTCATGCCCACCGGCTTCAGCAACAAAAAATTGCATGGTTTTGGAAGCTAAAATATTGGTTGCATCATTTTAGGAAAATTCAAAGTTTCTTTGCTTCAGATATCTTCTGTTTGCCACAAAGAAAACGTAGTTAACTCGAGTCTAGCATGTCATGATAATGCTCCAAACAAACTTCAGTGAGAACATAACCCTTCACCCAGTTTCTGGTAACCCTAACACATGCAGGTCAGTTTATGCACATAGACAACCTTGAATAGATTGCTCCCTAACCTTGGTTAGGGGGTGGACAACCCTCCTTGGAACACATCAAAGTGGCCCTATCGATAACGTCATCCTTGTAATGAGAATGTCTAATCTTGATGCTGAATCCATTAACATTCGCAAACGAGGTACAAAACTCTTGGGTTTCTTCAAAGGTTTTGAAAGACATTCTCACGTATGGTTGAGAAGAAGAACAGGCCTCTGTAATCTCTTGCTGGTCGACGTGAGCAACAAGCTCTATCGACGTGAAAAAGTTCAATGAACATGATAAATAAGAGAAAATAAGGTAAAATATGAAGACAGGGAAGAGACAATTTTTTTCTTCTGTTTTTGAAAAAGATTCTACAATTTAATTTGAAAAGTGAACAATACCATGCATTTGGAAAGTAAACATCGTCTGGAAAGGGTTATACAACCTAATTTGAAAAGTGAACAATATCATGCATTTGGAAAGTAAACGTCGCCTAGTGATTGACATCATATCATGCATATATTTGTGTCTTATATCATTTATTTTTAGCCTAAGCAATGCTACGTAATGAGTTTTATGTTTAAGTTTCAGGAATAAACAAGTTTAAGAAAAAGAGACTCAAAAAGGACTTAAAAGCAAGGAAAATGACTAAGTTGCAAGACTTATGGACTGAGAAGCAAGAGAGAATGACTCGGATATAAACCAAAAGGACCAATAAGCAAATCAAGAAACTCCACACCATCATGAAGAGTATTTTGGCAATTAGATCCGCGCCTAAACTACAATAACATATCCGAGTGCACCCCATGTGAAAAATTGAAGAACTAAAGAAGATATTCGAAAATGGGTCGGATCCGCGAAAAAGTGACTGCCAATTAGCTGTTCGTTTTTCTCAGAATCTGACACGGTTTCGCCCGGATATGGGTTGTGTGTTTATCTCTATTCAAGGAATGTTTCATTAGTCCCATGATTGACATCATATCATGCATATATTTGTGTCTTATATCCATTATCTTGAACCTACACAATGATACGTAACGAGTTTTATGTTTAAGTTTCAGGAATAAACAGGTTTGGGAAGAAGAGACTCAAAAAGGACTTAAAAGCAAGGAAAATGACTGAATTGCAGGACTTATGGACTGAGATACAAAAGAGAAGGACCCAGATGTAAACCAAAAGGATCAATGAGCAAATCAAGAAGCTTCACACCATCATGAGTATTTTGGGAAATAGATCTGGGTCCAAACATCAACAACCAAATCAGGTTCATCAAACATCATGAAATCAAGCCAGAAATGAGCCACTGAAATCCAGACGCGATCCAACCATTCCAGACCGCCAATTGGCGGTCCAAATTGGTCCAAAGAAATCATGATTTAGTTGGGTCGTGGATTATGTTGTTTTATGTCCATTTATATTATGTGTTTAGTCTCATATCGGGGGATTATCCCTGATTGCCTTTTTCTATGACTATAAATAGAATTCTTCCTTCTCATTTGTATTCACTCATTGCTTGGTGGCATTCTCTCTACTTGGAGTAAAGCCTTGGAGCAAAACTCAATTGGAGAAGAATGTTACTTGTAATGTGAGTCATGTAAATAAAATAATTTTTTTACTTTGTTTTAATATTGTCTTCTCTTTTAATTCTTGCTTGCTTAACCTAATATTGTTTTATCTTAGTAGAAGTAATTAGAATGTTTCATTTTCTTAATGTAGTTGGTAGTTTAATGATTAGTGAGTAGGTTGATCCCCCTTTGGGGGTGAAGTTGATGTTTATACATGTCATGTAGTATGGAATGAATGTTATAGGTTGTTGTATGTGAGAAATGTAAGTATGCTTGTTTGAATTAAAGAGAATACTTAACTTGATGGTTTCTTCCATAATCTTTAGGTACATTTCATGCTTGTTTAGGTTCTTAATAACAAACTTGTTCATGATCATATTAAGCACTTAGGTTAGTGATTTGGATAATAGGTTTTGTCATTGGGCACTTCTTATGCATAGCAACACTACCTACATTTGTGCTCTATTGAATGCATTCATCACCACTTATTTCATGTGTACACATACTCCACCCCTGAAGGGTTTCCATTCCTGATTTCCAGCTTGCTTCTATTGTTATTCAAGTTACTTAGTTTAGTTTCCTTTCTTCTGGCACTTTCATCTTTCCTTGTTTGTTGCTTACTCGTGTAGTGTAGTTTAGTTTAGTGTAATCAATTCCTTCTCCCTTTTTCCCCTCTCGATTTTTGAAGAACCAAAGTTGACACATCTCCTCGTGGACACAACTCGTATTTGTCACGTCTTCACCGACGTCGTGCACTCGCGGTACATAAACGATCACATCATCCCACATCGGGGGATTGTCCCCGATTACTTTTTTCTATGACTATAAATAGAACTCTTATTCCTCCATTGTAAACATCTCCTCTCTTGGTGGTCATTCTCTCTATTATGAGTAAAGACTTGAGCAAAACTCTGGTGGAGAGATGATACTTGTAAAGTGAGTGAGCAATAAAGAATGTTTTGTTATTTCCTTGTTGTTTCTTTTAGTTCTTGCATGCTTAGTTAATTTCATTTGTTTTAATCTTTGTAGAATTAATTAGCATGTTTTGTTTCCTTAATATGAATATTAGTTTTATAATGTGTGAGTAGTTTCATCCCCTTTTGAGGGTGAAGATAATGTACATATATGTTGTAAAGTTTGGATATTTGATTAATTTTTTGATTGTGTAGACTGGCATGTTTGTATGTTCATTTGGGGTATTTTAATCATCTACATGTTGGGGGATTTTTGATGAGTTTTGTCATAAGATTTAGACATTTCCTATGTTTAGTTTCCTCATGTTTATTGACTGAAATTTCCTGTTGAATATGCTACATGTTAGTTATGTGTTTGTATTTGTGTTTGCTTGCTTGATTGACTGAAGAAACTTTGTTTTGATGGGTTTTGCCATAACATTTAGACATTTCTCATGCTTAGCTTTGTTCTTCACATGAGTTCCTAGTTTTGATGAGTCTTACCATAACATTTAGACATCTCTCATGCTGAGTCTAGTCTTATGCTAATCAAGTAGTAATTGTTGATACATTGTGTGAATAGATTGATAGGTTTGCCACATCTTTAGACACTTCCTATACACGAAGAAACACACATGACACACACACATACATGCTTACATGCATCATTCATCACTTATTTTACTTCATATGTACACATGTTCCACCCCTTAGGGGCTTTTATTCCTGAATTCTAGCATGTTATCTTAGTTATTTTAGTTTCATTCTTGCGTACTTTCATTTCCTTGTTTGTGTTTGCTAGTTTAGTTTAGTCTTGTCTAGTTTAGTGTGATCAACATTTTCTCCCCTCTTTTTCCACTTGCCTTCGAACAAACCAGAGTCACACACCTCCATGTGGATCGACCTGTATTTGTCACGTCTTCACCGATATTTTGCACTTGCGGTAATTAAAACGAACACATAACCTAGAATGTAGTGCTAAGCTTTTACGTGAAAAATATATTGACGTGGAAAGGATGCTCCACGTCCGGCTCCCTTTTAAAACTATCTCAACTCTCAAAAAAAATTAAAAGTGTCTCTTCTTTTTCAACTTAACCGACAGTGGCACAAGGTCTAGCCCTTGTAAACCTGATATATATTAATTTCAAGGCACCCGTGCCAGACCAAAGTGGAAGTTTCTGTTTCATTTTGTTCTTATTAAACCAACAAGAAGAATATGAATAAAAACCAAGAATTTGTTTTCGCATTACACAACCACAAAACAAAAACCAAAAGCATCGCCCAAATAGTTAAATCGGTGACATTGACAAATATTTCATTTTAACGGGCATGTCCGGAATAATCTCACTCGTTAATGCATTACTCACTCGTTAATGCTTGCATAATCTCATCATTGTGACACTGAAACGTTATATATGCTCAAATATAAAGAGACGATACGATATGGAGGTAGACCCTTGCGATTCTGACATTGATCTAAATATTCTTGCACATTTCCTTCACATTAAGAGGCCAATTAATAGAAAGGGACTGTTTATTGTCCGTGATTATATAATGGTCGTGCTTTATATATAACAATAATACATCTTCTATCGACATAGCCACTACACTAGAAAGAAAATCATATCAAGCATGGCTTCCCAAACAACTGCCACCACCAAGATTTCCTTGAAGCTTCTTGTCAACAAGAGTACCAACAAAGTTTTGTTTGCCGAAGTTGGCAAAGATTTTGTCGATTTCCTTTTCGGGCTTTTCGCTCTACCCATTGGATCTGTAATCAGACTTATTGACAAAAATCAAATGATTGGGTCCTTAGGAAAGCTCTATGGCAGTTTAGGTGACATACAAAGTTCCTACTTGGAGCCCGGATTCGACAAGAATCTTCTTCTCAACCCTGCAACTTATTCTCCCATGCCAAACACCACATTCCTTCTACAAAACAGCCCTCCTCCGATTACAACTACTAAGAGTTACTATAGTTGTGTTAATTATCGCTCTGCCCACAACTATGTTACTGATGACACTACACAACTTTGTCCTCCGTGTGGCACTAGAATGACTAGATCCCTGAAATTTGTTGGTGGCAAGTCTGAGAAAGATGAAGTGGTTGTTAGGGAGGGACAAGTTGGGTACGTCAAGGGTGTAATTACTTACATGGTAATGGATGATTTGTCTGTTTTCCCCATGTCAACAATTACTAGCATCACTCTTCTCAACAAGTTCCATGTCAAAGATGTTGGAGCACTGGAAGACAGGAATGTAGAGATGGGAATTGATGAGGTCACTCCATGCCTATCAATCTATTAGATTCCTAGTAGTTCATATATGATTTATTTGTGTTTTGGTTTGCTAATATATATTGGACGTGCATATAGTAATATTGTGTTATTTTTATGTAGGGTTTGAAGCTGCTGAAGATCTGTCTGCGTTCCATAACTGTTCTGTCGGATCTCTTTCTGGTGAAAAAAATAGTTTAATTTACACCCCAAGAGTTTGGACTTGTATTCTGGATATGGTTATGTTATGGTAGCAATATGCAGAGAGTTGTTCCGTTTCTTACTATGAAGAAGAGTATGCGATCTTGTTATGGTGATTTAGTATACTTTGGTTCTTTTTTTTCTGGTGATGGTTGATTTGAGTATCGCTTGTAGTTCTTTTTGTTGCCTCATGCCCAATGTTTGAGGCTAATGTTTGAGGCTAATCTTTTGGAGCACATTTGGTAGTGACTTCAAATCAAAGTATTTTCTGTTTATGTTGAACGTTTTGCCACATTGTGTTGTCCAACATATATCATAGTTTGCACTTTCGTGAGATCATTGTTCATGTTTCTTTAATAGGTATGCCAACCTCAAAATGATAATAGAGCGTCAAATTTTGATAGATCTCTACTGTAAACAAGAATTTTTATGTCGTAGTTAGTACAACCTGCATAGCCCATCCCTTGTAATAAGTTAGTACAAGTCTTTTATGTCGTTGTTGTGTAGCCATCGGAACTTAAGAAATTTTGCACCCCAGCCAAATGAAAAACCAATACAATTAAATAATTTTGGGTAAGATGTATTGATTAGGTCGGTAAATGGTAATATTATCAAAGAACCACGGCACTACGGCAGGATAATCCATCACATTCCTATTATACGACTAATATGCATAATATAAAAGAACCACGAACATGAACTTATAATTGATATGAACCATATTACATTGTCATGTTTATAGTTAAATAGTTAAACAATACATGAACAACAGGCATTATATTGTTAAAACCCTTTATAGTTTCTATAATATCTCCTAAATAATGTAATTAATGCCATTCACCTCTCTTCTCTCTACTCCTTACTCTCTCTCCCCTCTCATTCTCTCATAAATTTATGATTGATATTGTGTACAAATAGCAAATCTAAAGGAATTCACGTAACATATGCAAACATGTAGAAAATTTGGTGTTATACACGTTTCAACGTTCAATTAATTGGACCTACATAAATCATATAGGTAAAACTTATGGAAGTAGGGCCTTATTTGTGGGCGGGAAGTATAACCATATTCAAAATTTATTATTTATAGTAAAGATAGATTTTACTCGATTACTATCATCTTGAGGTTGGCATACCTATTAAAGAAACATGAACAATATGTGATCTCACGAAACTGCAAACTCTGATATGTGTTGAGAATCAATTTGTGGCAAACGTTTTACATATAACAGAAAAGGCTATGATTTGAAGTCACTGCCAAATGTGCTCCAAAAGATGAAAATAAAACTTTAGCCTCAAACATTCGACATCAGGCAACAAAAAGAACAACAAGCGATACTCAAATCAACCATCACCAGGAAAGAAAAAAGAACCAAAGTATACTAAATCACCATAACAAGATCACAGACGCTTCTTCATAGTTAGAAACGGAACAACTTCCTACATATTGCTACTATAACATAACCAAGAATAATAACAAAGTAATGGTCACAAGAATAATAAGCACAACCATGGTAGCTCTTAGTAGTAGTATTTGGAGGAGGGCTATTTTGTAAAAGGAATGTGGTGTTTTTTGCATTGGAGTATAAGTTGGGGGATTGAGAAGAAGATTCTTATCGAATCTGGATTCCAAGTAATCACCAGTTATGTAATATCCTAACTCTTGCTTATTGTGCTAATCTTGTTTAGGAGAGGATTAGGGGGTGGATTGAGATCGACGGCTGAGATCGGTTGTGGGTTTTGTATATAAGGTTAGATCTCTCTCTCTCTCTCTCTCACTTCACTCTCTCCCTCTCTCACGATCTCTCTCTATCTCACTCGTCTCTCTCTCCCTTAGCGTTTCTTCGGTGTTGGTGGAGGCGAGGGTTGCTTTTGGAGTCGCCGGAGGAGCAAAGATCGTCGTTCGTAGTGTTCGACGGAGGAGAAGAGGTTTCACGAGGAGGCGCTCGCCGTTGTTTCTTCTAAGGCTTCTTCAAGCCTTAAGGTATGTCAAACTTGCTTTTACGCTCACCTATTATTAGTGTGGGGGTGGGAGCGGTCGACGGTAGGCCGTTTTGGCTCGTCGGACCTGCACAGCAGTTCTGAACTGTAAACGGTCGACCGGTGTTCGGGGTTCGGTCGACCGGTTATAGTGTATTTTTGGCGAATTCCTCGCACCGGTCGAACGATGCCCTTTAGGCGGTTGACCGGTTGTGTAATTTTAGCAAGAGAAAGACGTCTGGGTATTTTCGGTCGAATGGGACCCCTTTGTCGGTCGACCGAAAGTACTGTTGTAGGTCGGTTGGGGGCGTTGACCATCAAAATGGTCGACCGCTTGTTGAATTTGTCCGACCGACGCTTAAGTTAACTTACTGTCCGGTCGACCGGAAGTGTGGTTTCGGTCGACCGTGTAGACTGGTTTGTTGACGTATATGTACTGATGTTTTTCGGTCGACCGCTGGTGGTGTTTCGGTGGACCGTGTTGTGTGGTTTGTTGGAAGTTTTGTTCTGGAGGTTTTCGGTCGACCGGGAGTGTTGGGTCGGTCGACCGTTGGAGTTTGGTTTGCCAAAATGTTTTCTTACTGGGGCTTTTTGGTCGACCGGGCCCCCTTTGCCGGTCGACCGATTGGCGGGTTTTTCGGTTGGGTCAGTTCTCTAATTGAGGATCGGTCGACCGTTAAATAGTTTTCGTTCGACCGTTTCTGCCGTTTTTGGTGGATTCGTGGTTTTATGAGTACACTTGACGGCGCCTCGTCTCTCCGGCCTCACGGGGGCAACGACACGGACTGACGCCCGATAGTGGTGTGCTTGTACGCTTGAAAGCGGCTCGTCTCTCCGGCCTCTTGGGCAACGGCACGGACTGTCGCCCGATGGTTGTACGAGTGTTGTGGGGTTGGGGTGAGAGGACCCTTGGGACCCGGTGGTGTGGTCGTGACTGTACCGGTGGTGCCGTGTGTGCACGTGTGTTGTGGGGTTGGGGTGAGAGGACCCTTGAGACCCGTGGCTGATGATTTTCCGGCGGTGCCGTGTGTGCATGTGTGTTGTGGGGTTAGGGTGAGAGGACCCTTGAGACCCGTGGCCGATGATTTTCCGACGGTGCCGTGTGTGCACGTGTGTTGTGGGGTTGGGGTGAGAGGACCCTTGAGACCCGTGGCCGATGATTTTCCGGCGGTGCCGTGTGTGCACGTGTGTTGTGGGGTTGGGGTGAGAGGACCCTTGAGACCCGGTTGTGTGGCAGTGTTGTGTCGGCGGTGCCTTGTGTGCACGGGTGTGGTGTGTTGGGGTGAGAGGACCCTTGAGACCTGGTTGTGTCGGATTGTGCTATTCATTATTCATTGCATTTTCATTATTGTCCATATATGTGTTAGGGTTTGGCATACTGGGTTTCCTCCTCGAAACTCAGGCATTTTATGTCTGCTTTCAGGCCGTGAGCAACGGTAGAGGGTGGTGTCTGCGGAGGAGAACTTCTGGGACCAGATCCTGCTTCCCCCTCTTTTTGAGGTTGTTGTGATTACATTGTATATTTCACCATATAGCTTTTGATGTAATCACCTCTTGTTGTAAACTCAGATCTGTATATTTATATATATACTCGGTACACCTTGTGTCTATCTTGGTAATGTCCTCCATTGATTGTATGTTTTAAAATTTTAAATTTTCCGTTGTTCGAGGACGTTACAATTTGGTATCAGAGCGGTCGGTTCCTGAGTCTTTGTCCAAAAAAACCACCCTTAGGGGTTGAGTCTGCATTTTAGTAGGTCATGCATGCATTATCATTGCTGAGTCGAGCTCTTTTGTTCTGCAGATGGCTCCGAGACGTGTGAGACTTCCTACGCGCTATCGCAGTCCCTGTGAGGAGTCTGGTGCAGCTGCTGAGGCGGAGGAGAGGCCGTCTGAGCCGGTGACACTGAAGATGTTGGGCGAGCTTCCGGAGAGCCGCGTCGACCGGACTGGCGTTATGCACGATCGCTTTATGCATCAGCATCCGCCTGTTTTCAGTGGCAGAGGCGACCCTGAGGCAGCAGGGGACTGGGTCTTCAGGATCCAGAAGATCTTCCGGGCTATTGGAGTGACACCGGAGAGGATGGTGGGCCTGGCCACCTATGTTTTGGACGGGGATGCGTCCAACTGGTGGAGGACCACGTTGGCAGTCGTGTTCGACGACAGTGATGATGTGAGTTGGGCGGACTTCCTTGTGGAGTTCAACCAATAATACTTTCCGCAGCACCTTCGTGATCGGAAGAGAGAGCAGTTTCTGGCCCTTGAGCAGAGGGATATGACTCTGGCTGCGTATATCAGCAGGTTCCATGCCTTGGAACGATACTGCCCGGAGATTTATGTGACCCAGGAGCAGAGGGCTCGAAAGTTTATGCGGGGTCTGAGGCCACAGTTCAGGGCTCGTGTCACCACCAGTATGCCGCAGACTTTAGCTGATGTTGTGAAGTTTGCGACCATCATGGACCAAGATAGTCAGGAGATCCTGGAGGATGCTAGGAGGTTGCAGGTGAAGCCTACAGGACGTCCAGGAGGACAGTTACAGGGGAATCCGGGCAAGAGGCCCTGGATTGACGGAGGTGGAGCACAGCAGAGTGGGTCGTGTAGGCAGTGTGGCAGAGTTCATCCGGGACGGGGGTGTGGACACCACCCCGCGCTTGTCACGGTTGTGGTCAGATGGGACACTTCGTCCGTTCTTGTCCGAGCGCTCCAGGTGGGTCTAGCGAACGACTGGGATCTTCCACGTCTGGTGGAGCGGGACCGAGCAGACCTGCAGCACCACCTCAGCAGGGGAGGAGAGCTGGAAGAGTCTTCACTATCAGGGCTGATGAGGCTAGGGATGTCAGCGCGGTAGTGGAAGGTACGCTGCTAGTTGATGATTTGGTAGCTAGGGTGTTGTTCGACTCAGTA
This sequence comes from Triglochin maritima, assembly GCA_963682175.1. NCBI lineage: Eukaryota > Viridiplantae > Streptophyta > Magnoliopsida > Alismatales > Juncaginaceae > Triglochin > Triglochin maritima. The sequence continues at coordinate 11,799,586 of OY821780.1, read as the reverse complement.
TAATCACAAACAAAGGAGACACATCCAAGTCAGACTGAAGTCTGTAAGGGAATTAGTCTCGGAAAGGGTGATAGTTGTTGATTTTGTTGGTACCAAAAACAATACAGCTGATCCTTTCACCAAAGGACTTGATCTAGCTCAAGTTCTGAAATCCAAGTTGGGGATGTGACTGAGACCCATTTCATGACTCGTCTAGAATGGCAACCCAACCAATCTGTGTGGAGATCCCATGAAGTTGGTTCAATGTGGTAATAACAAGTTCTTGAGTGAGTTGAGTGCAACTAATTGGTGATACATTGTAGGTCATACATTGTATCTGTGTTAATACCCCAAAGGATGGATATGTTGCTGAAACTACAAGTTTAGTAAGAGTGTATACTCTGAATGTGTTCGAGTTCTTAGAACAAGATGTCAGCAGTGCGTATTTTGAGAAGTCCAACTATGTGAATGCAATTGTGTGGCTGCAATAAGAGGAATGAGGGTTATTCCTTGAAGGCATTCATGAAATCGGATACAGATGCATGGCCGTAAAGCATCAACCTTGTAGATTGTTGTATGACCTGTTTGGTGTTATTCTCAATGGAAATCTTCACAACAAATGTTCAAGTTCAAGGCTTCGTTTCACTTAGTTCCTATGAGGGTAAAGTTGAAGGACTCATGTAGTGGTTCAAACCCGAAACGTACCATTACTGAAAGCACTCAGCTGCAAGGTTTGGCCGCTCGATCAACAATGGATTGTGGGGGATTGTTGGATTATTAAGTTTGGGTTAGGCCCATAAATAACTTAATGAGAAAATCCAATGTTGAGAAGTGGAGAGAATGGAAGGAGTGGAGGGGTGGTTAGACCCATGTACACTTGCACACTTGGTGATCATGGGCCCATGTTAGTGGGGTTAAGGGGTCCTTTTTTGGGGCTATAGACTACTATAAAATGTCTTGCACTTCACCCATAAAAATACACAAGATACACATCTTTTATCTCTCTCTCTCAACGAAAAAACGTTCCGACAATTTTTGTTTCCACGAATTCCAACATTATCCGTTGGTCGATTCTTGCAAGGTTTTGATCTTCTTTCGAGGTTCATCAACTCCGGTGTGCACCCATTCGACGAAGGAACCGTTCTATCCTGGGTGAAAAGCCTCAGACCCATCGCACCGGTACGTGGGGGCGATATTTTTTCTAAGGCAAGTCGGAATTCGACGACTCGGTTTGTAAGGTGTTTTCTGACCATTATTCTTTGTTTGTTTGTTTTTCTAAACATGAATTTGTATGTTTTCTTAATCTGAATTCTACTGATTTATTTATTCGACATATGTAACCCACTGTATTATATGATTATATTTGTAATTGTAACAACAATATTCTCATCTACAAAATTACCCTACCACCATATATTTTTGTGTTGAACAACATTCGAACAAGAAAACTAATATATCAACACAATCAACTTAGAAATAATTGTGGTAAAAACGTCAAAAGTAGGGGTCAGAAAGTCGAAGATATTAGTTTGCTCCTCCAAGGTCCTGACCTAAGAGGATGCCACCAGATTCTTGTTTGCAGAGAAATTAGGATGCAAGATGTGGGTCGGGAGAATCATAAATGAAGCTATACTCTTTAGAATTGTTATGTGCCCAAAATTTAGAGAACGTTCTCTCCAAACATTTGGTCCAAAATCAAATTTCGTAGTTGGATTTGAGTTGGCTTTTTTAATAGAAGATAGATTACATTCGATTAAAACCCCACACTATGAATCACAATGGGGGTGATGTTTACAAGCATATTAAGGATTACATAAATATATACATTCATTCATACAAAAGTTTGATCCAATCGAGTAGTCAAATACTAGTAGTCTTAAAAACTAAGCAAAATCCACCATTAAGATCCTCCAACATCATAAACTTCTGGCCCACCCCCACTAGCTACTTGCTCAGGAGCCGGTAGCGGATCAACAGATTGAGTGAAGTCAGTGTTTCGAATCGAGCCTGATACGTCCCTATTTTGAAGAGTTGCTTGGACGAGAGAATCCAAAACCATAGGGATAGCTAGCGAAGCTGGCGAGACAATTGTTATAAATATATACAACTTTGCTATTTTTACATCTTATAGTGTCCGTACGGATTGACGTCGATAACTTCCCATATGTTGATAGACTGCCAGGAATCATTTTACCATTTCTAGAGAGGTGGAATGACGTACGTACCGATGGGAACTGTGGATTTTGATGTGTTGTCAATGTCTTTCATGGTGGTCAAGACAATTGGTTGTACGGCTGTCGTGCGATTTCGAATGAGATAGGCGCACATCCCATTTATGAGCACGTTTATTATGACGGTGTGGTACAAACTCGTCAGCGAATTGATTGGGGCGGGGGACATTGTGGCTAGGATCACTATATGGAGGTTTGGGGCGACTTGTTTCTGATTGCCAATTTTTACAAGTGTACAATTATGTATTTCTTAGTGGGAACGGATGGTTTGTTGTACCTGTGTCTTACAGTGCTACCTTGGGAGAGTCCGTCTAGCATAACGAAGCCATGCAGAGAGTTAGTCATTGCTCATTTAGGGAGTTACAGACATTTCATTCACTTAGAATTAGCTGAGGGATTCCTCGTACCTCCTATAGCGGCCCTATGGTTTCAAATGTGAGATGAGAGTGTTGCTGGATGGGAGGAAGAGTACGAAAGTAGGAGAACGTATTGGGACCGGTTACGTAGTACATTTTGATTGTAATTTGTAATGCATTTGTAATGTATAATATATCGACGATTATATCGTGTATTTGTACTTATATCGTGTTGTTCTTTTATCATATTTTAAATTTAATTTACGTTACATATACCAAACAGGTCTATGATATGCTCGTGAGAAATAAGTACTAAAAATACGACAGATAAACAAATAGGGAGAAGATATGTTCGTTAGAAATAAATAATAAGAGTACAACATATAAGCAAATACCAACAAATGTAGTAATAGTTCAACATATAATAAAATAAATAATGTGTAAGCAAACTACAACTCATCATCCGAATCCTGATCCGAAATGCCCAACTGATTGTGCGATGCCTTAACAAGGTCATCCAAATCTGTACATGCAACTTTCATCTCCTCGTTCGGCATATGGTCCATAATCGCGAGAACGTCCTACGCATCCACTGTATGTAACATAAACATTAGTGTACACTAACAATAAAAACAAAATATACATTACAAATAAAAATTAATTTATCTAAACTTACTGCATCGCCACATGTCCTATCCAGTGGTCTCTCCGGTCTCGGGACTGGATGTGAGCACCTACCAAACCACTCCAAATAATCTGCATCACACGTCATCGTACGTTGTTGCAATCACAGACCGCACTGCATGCTCTGGCGTCAGGACATCAACCGGGATCACCTGAACGTACCCTAACTGACGCAAGACGCAATCAAGCAAATAAGGCTATGTGATATCCCGATAACGAATAACGCTCATCAATGAAGTCCTCGTCACAACTGCAGCAAGCTCAGGACCATACGGCAACCACTCAACCTAAATGTTTATACGTTAATAATAATAAACTTAAAATTTAAATAAACATGAATGATATATAATTTTATACGCGCGATGCAATCATCTTATCTAGCCGTCTACGAATGGAATGAAGTCGCCCCTCGCTCCTATCCTCGGTCCGGACAACCCACATACGCGAACGAGGATGACCCTCCTCAATGATCTTCCGTTCCCAATGCGGGCGGAAAGGAGGAAAATACTCATATATCCAAGCCTGCAGCAGCATAAGACAACCCGTAATGCAAGAACAATCAGCACGGATCGCTATCCCCAACTGGCGATACAAATATGCCAATGTCGTCGACCCCTATGAGTACTGACCAATGGTATCTGGGTCCCTCTCGCATTTAATAGGTCGCGTGGTCTGACTCTGCAACCGCTTTTGTTGACAAACAAGATGCAACCTAGTAGTAAGAAGAGGTACGCAATCATCTGTGTATCCTCAGTCCATGGTGGTCTTCCCCATCTGCAATAGTCGTCAACAACGTCAATGCTAACACCACCGTCACTCCAAAATGAGCTATCCCGCCCAAGACCATCGACGCTGACCCTGAGCAACTCTGATACATAAATATTCAGCTCAGACGTCGATGCTTGAGCACTGACCATGCGACCATCAACAGGAATGTGCAGAATCTGGAAGACGTCATGCAACATGATCGTCATCTCTCCGAAAGGCAAGTGGAAAAAGTTCGTGTCAGGCTGCCACCGCTCCACAAAGGCCGAAATCAACGGCATGTCAAGGCAGGAGAACATGTTGTAAGGCAAGTGACCCAATCCGCTATCAGTAATGGTCACTATCATATCATCACTCATAACTGAACGTCAAGCCTACAATGTAGTACAGGCTTTGTGCCGATTATGGCACTTCAGAATCTTTCGACCCTCACCCTCCCAAATGCGTATGGCGATGTGGCCTCAGAAACTCGGAATGACACTGCCATCTAAAGGACCACCGAGCATCACACCAGTCACAATCCAAGAATCGTCCTCAAGCCTTTTCTTCTTCTGAGCTCGGGCATCTTGCAGTGCACGAACTCGAATTACCGGTCACAAACCGACCACCTCGACCCTTCCAAATGACCCACTCAACCAAAGAAGAACTACCATGTCACCCTCGTCCTCCACCATATTGTTGTCTCGCCTCCTCTTGAGGCTCCAACCCATACCGACCCCCATCGTCACTCTCGTCATGACTCTCCACCTCATCTGAATCATCATCGTCGTCGAAATAATCCTCGCGTGTCTGATGACGACGTAAAATATCTCTCTTCCTCCTCACGGAAGCAGATATACCCCGTTTACGTGGATGACGAGGACCTGACTCATAAGTTAAACTATATACAACGCGTAAGGGAACTGATTTCTTTTTTCCTCCACGGTAACCCGGTGCTATTAATTCGATTTTAAAAATAAAATTTCGCTAATGGATTTAAATTACTTAATTTACAAATTGATCGATTAATGAAACTAATTATTATAATTAATCAATTTAACTAATTACTCAACTAATTTAACTAATTATTAACTTAATAATCAATTTATTTAGCAATTATAACAATTTATAATCAATTTAAATAAATAAAAACAATTATTTATTAAAAAAAGGAGGGGCGTCTGCCGGAGATGCCCCTGCCAGGGAGGAGGCGTCTGACGGAGATGCCTCTTCCCAGGCGGGAGCCGCCCCCAACGGGCGAGTACGCTGTGACTTCCATTGGGTTTTTTCCTGACCTCTGAGACATTTTTTTTTATGAGTATGAGAGTAATATAAAGAGAGAGTGGTGTTAGGAGAGTGAAATGAAGAGTTATATAAGTAGAAATGATAGAATGGTAAAATGGTAATTCGCACGAAAAATTTAAATAGTTCTCCGACGATGAATAGCAATTCAAATGTTATTCTTAGATAATCTGAAGACGTAGACTCTTTTGGTCTAAATTTTCTTTTCATGTTTGTTTTTAAAAAAAAAAAGTGCGAAAGTGGAGTCATGACTATACGAGGAATCGAAAGTGTTAAGATGAAGATTTGAATCTTGATTCCGGTCTAAATTTTCCTTCTAGATTATGTTATTCTCTTTATTGTCTTCTAGATCATGTTTGGTTTGTCATAATTAGATTCCATAGAATATAATTTCATGTAATCAACTCACATTTTCATGAATTTAGTACCAGAGTCAGCACACGAATTACAATATAATTAATTTTATTAATAATTTAATAGTTCCGGTAAATATCAAAATGGTCACTTGAGTTTTAGTAGACTTTTCACATGACTATGGTTAAATATTAATAATATGACAACTTTTGACTAAATCCAAAATGTTTAAATACAATGTAATGTAATTGGATTACATCTATACATTTTATGATTAAATTATCTTAAAATGGGTATAATTGCATTACTTTCATAATTTTAATAAAGACCGGTTACGACCTCTAATAATCTGAACAACATTGCAATGTAATGACACAAAGTCGCATAATATTTCATCCATAAGTATATTGGCAATGTAAAAGCCACCCCATGGTGTTTGATAAACATTTTTTTCTAACGACTTGCATGCAACCATTATTCTCATCATTTCACTACATAAACTTCTCTCCATTTTAACTTACAACCTACCCTACCCTTCATTCACATTGTTTACCTTCACATAACTCTTTTTCTTTTAATTCGTAACCTCAACTCTACCATCATTGATTTTCCGGCCATCGCTTTCTCTGCCTTCGCCCCTCTCATCTTTTCCTCCTATGCTATATGTCTCCCTATGCCTCTTCATATGTCTAATTTTCTCTCCTCCACCTCGTTGTTGTACACCACTCTAAGCCTGCACTGCAAAAACAGCAAAAATAATACAAATTTAGTATTTTTTTAACATTAACAATTTAGTATTTCAATATATATAATTGGATAAAGAAAATTTAGTGTGCAAAAGTGGAGGTACAACTAATCATTATTCTCAAAGAGTGTGAAGATGCAAGATGAAATCTTGGTCGGTCTAGATTTTTTTCCTCCTATCCAAACATCCAAATGTTGTTATTAAAAAGTTAATGTGCAAAAGTCGATATTATGAAGAATCATAATTAAATTATTTATTTTGCTAATATATTCTAAAAAAAAGTACAAACAACAAAAACTTAGTCAAAGAGAAAATATAAATTTTGTTACTTTCAGTTTTCACTATATTTTTTAACTTCAAAATTCCACCTTTTTTAGTTTTTAGGCACAAATTTCACTTTATTTTCTACTTCGGAGAAAAATGTAAAATTTTAATTAAAATAGAAATTTTAATTCAATACATAACGGAATGTAATTTTATCTATATTTTTTATGTTTTAGTAATGTGCGTTTGATTTCAAGAAACACGGTCAGAACTTAAATTTAATCGACTTGCAGGAATAATAAATGATATTTGGACGTAAAAGTTGTGGAAAGAGGAACAACTACACTAAACAAATTAATAATAATATATGTTAGTTGATTAATAACAATCAATCACGTGAACTCGAAACCGCCGACCAAAATTAAAACATGACTTAAAACATTTACCTAAACATTCTCAACTGAGTTTTTTTTTAATAAATATTTTCTATGTTTTTAGCTTTTTCACTAAACATAAATATAAAATCAATTTTTTTTCTCCAACTTATTTATTATATTTGTACAAATATATACACCATTTATATATTTTAGTATGAATTATTAATAAAAATTGCTACTAATATTTTTATCTGTAGTTTCTTAGAAATGATTGTTGGAAGAGTCGATGTGAAGTAATGGAAGATTAAGATTAGAAGATGAAAAACCGAGAGATGAGAGCTTTTGAAGAGATGTGGAGATACAACTAAATGAATGTGTATTTATAGAGTTAGAGAAATAGAATTGTTAGGAAAACAACAATTTAGAATGGAGAAAGCAAAGAATACATTTTCACGAAGTAAAAGATGAAAACAAGATCTTTGCAAACGATAAAGTAAAGAATAAAATCTCTAGAATAAGTACTTTGATCACCTCATTGAGAAATTTAGAGAGAAAATGGCTGGCTGGAAAGGTAAATTGCTAAGTAAAGGGGGTAAATTGATTTTGATAAAGCATGTGCTATCAAGGATTCCCATACATACCCTTGCAAACCACAGAAGGCTGGTGGGCTGGGAATTCGAAAATTGAAGGATATCATGTAGGCTACGAGGATGAAAATGGCATGGAAGTTTCAGCTCCAAAGCACTCTCTATGTGAAGTTTATGAAAACTAGATATGGTAATTATATGGCTAACAGTATAAATGCTTGTAAAGGGCCTGCTAGGTGGATGAATTTGCAAAGAGTTTGGATAAATATGAGGAACTCAATCAGCTGGTGTATAGAGAGGGGAGACATTAATTTTTGGACTGCAGCTTGGCTTGAAAGAGGTGCTATTGAAATCACGTGGGGGTCAATATTACCCATCCTGCGATTACTGTGGGTGATATTCTGCAAGAGGACGACCTTGAAGATAAGCTTAATACTCTCAACCTTCCTGAAGAGATAAAAGATGATATTATGGAAGGTGATTTCATGCTGAGTGAAGAACCAGACAAACTCTATTGGGCTCACACTACAGATGGAAGATATACTGTGAAATATGGATGGCAATCCTTGCAACATCATGAAGAAATGGGCTGGGGAGGTCAACTTTGGTCTGAATAGCTCCCAAGTAAAATTTCTATGATTAATTGGCAATACATTCATGGTAAACTCCCTCTGGAAGACAATCTGAAGAAAATTGGTGTTCAACTTGCCTCCAAATGCAGTTGCTACAGTCAACCCAATATTGAAACTCATCAACATCTCTTCTTTGATAGTAATGTTGCTAAAATTGGTTGGCATTGGTTACATGGCAATTTAATGGAGATAGAGTTGTTACCAAGCAGGATATTCTCCATTTGTTGAAGCCCATAGCCAATCCCACTAGAGTTCAACTTATACATAGATGGTTGGCTTGCTGCCTCATTTAGAAAATCTGGGAACATAGAAACTAATGCAAATTTGGAGGTCACACTACTGGTAATCATGGGATCACTCACAAGTTGAAGCATTGGATTGCCATGTTGGCTAATCATAGCAATTTAAATTGGAGTGATACAAATCAGGATAATGATAATCTTCAAAAATTTGGACTTAGTAAAATATCTAGCAAGGAAGAGCAACACATTGTGGTGAAATGGAAACCTCCTCATACTGGCTTCCGTAAGCTGAATACAGATGGTGCTTGTAAAGGCAATCCAGGTATTTGTGGCGGAGGAGGTGTGTTAAGATACCGTCATGGAAACCTTCTTTTGGCTTACCATGGCTTTTATGGATGTGGGACTAATCTTGAAGCTGAGTTCAGGGCTATTCTTCAAGCCCTTCGACTTAGTGCAGCTAGAAATTATAACAAAATCATAGTGGAATCTGATTCTAAAGCTCTCTTGGAAATCATTAATACTAGGCATTGGATTCATCCTTCACTCAGCAGGTGGATTACTGAATTCAGAAATTTATGGAACACTTTGGTCACTTCTGCAAATCACCAATTCAAAAAAGCCAATGGTCCTGCAGATTTGCTTGCTAACTTGGGCATTACTACTAAATCTACTAGCATATACACACCTAGTCAAAGACTTCCTCATCTTCTTAAAGACATGCTAAATCTTGAGAAACAAGGTTTACCTTATCTCAGAACTAGAAATAAAAAACAATGAAAATTCTGTCTAGAATTCAGATCACTTTTAGCTTTGATTATGTTGTCACGAGGATCCAACATTGTGGTTATATTACATGCTTCACTCATTTTTTCTCTTTGCAGCTCCTTTTCTATTTCAGGTAACATCCCTAAGGTGTTGGCATATGTTTTGCCGAAACATCGGCTAGCCAACATAGCAACCGACCAAGTCAATTCTTTTGAAATTGACTTGGTCAGAACAGGGAAGTCTTTCTCTGATTTTTCAGATCTCGGGTTTCTTTAGGTCTTTTTTGAATCATAGCTTACTTCATGCTTTTACACTCAGGATCAACCTTACATTTACATCTGTTTTGGGGCTATACCCTTCCAAGGAAACTAGGGAGCTTTCATGAAACAAATCGGCGTGCTCATGGTTGTGGGCATGTTAATTCGGAAAAGGCCAGAATTTTTTTTGCTAAATCTTACACTAAGGAGTGGGTTTTTCCTAACATCCCCATTAGGTTTTTTTACCTACTCTTAGATTTAGCCTAGCCTTTGTGGCTTGTAATTGAATTCACACATTCCTAGCTCACATTGAGCTGAACTTTTGCATTTTTGTTGAATCAAATATATAAAAGATGTGTGGATTGGGGGGACAATCTCTAGAAAAGTGAAATTAGAGAATAAATTCTCTGTAAAAGAAAAGTTGAGAATATAATCCATAAAAAAGTTGTAGTAGTGAGAATAAAAACCATAGAAAGATGAAAGTTGAAAATAAAATCTTTGAGAATGGTTGAGATTGTAACTGTTGCAAAAGTAGAAGATTACAATACAATCATTTCAAACTTAATAATTGTCCTTCTCGAGTTAACCATTGAAAATCTATTATCTCGAAAATACAATACTTATAGTGCAATATGAGAGTGTCTATGTGTAGATCATGAAAAGATAATTTTTGGTGATTTTTTCAAAAAATATTATTATTTAATTCCTAAAATATATTCATTGAAAATAATAATTTTTTTATTCTTTCCATCGAATTTCTTTCTCTTAATTATATTTCTTACACAAACAAACCACCAAACTAAAAAAATAAAAATTAAGTGGGGGAAGACTTGTATCCCCCACTTTTCACATGGCTACCCACGATTTGTGCGTGGAGAGCCACGATCGTGGGTTGGTTTATCCTACCATTTTTTTCGCCACACTCCATATGACTCAGCCACGATCGAACTTAAGATTATATTTTTCTGACCATTGCCTATTTAAACATATTTTTCACATCAATTTAAACATATGATTTTTTTGCCGAAACAATCTTCTTACATTATTATTTCACTATAATAGTCTCTGTATTCTCATATTTGCTTAAACACCATCGTTATTTTGCTAAAATACGCCTCAAGTTTTTTTGCGCTAAAATACTCACACTGCAATATACTTATGAATTAGTTAGGGTGGTGTATGATAGAAATATGCGTGAGTTTGGATAAGTTTTCAATGCAATGCGTGGACTATATTTCTATGTTAGTGTACTTAATAGGAAGTTAGTTATTGTCGGGGTTGATACATTGATATGTAAGGTTATATATATATACATATATATGCACACACACATATATATACACACACACACATATATATACACACATGAATTCTCTAGTGAGTCTATGGCTTAATTTAGAAAAATTAAGCCCCCACAATATCCACCACTCATTTCAAATTGTAAGGTAGATTAAGAAAAAAATGGTATGCTAATGAATGGTGAGATTAACTATAAATAAGATCCAATGGTGAGATTGTAGGGGGCTTAAATTAAATCAGATGAGTCTTGGGCTCACTAGAGCTTGACCCTATATATATATATATATATATATATATATATATATATATATATATATATATATATATATATATATATATATATATATATATATATATATATATATATATATATATATATATATATATAAGTGTTTCTAATTGGATTAACAAGTTATAAGCGAGGTTCTACGGGTCTTGATCGCTTAGGCAGTTCCCTTGCCGCTGTCATTACCGGAGTTGGGGTAGTGACAAAACCAACCTTATCTAGATTGAAAAATCCTAATCTAAATTTAAATCTGAGAATCCGATGATTAAATCTTGGTTTTTACGATGAGAGGTGAAGGAGGAAAAAGGGGAACGACGGAGGTTGCTTGTGGAAGTGGAGGTGGAGGATGGCTGAGATGGAGGACAACATCTTGAGTTACTTTGGCCTAACCGAATTAACTACTGTTAATGAGGTCGGGTCCCCTTCCAACAAGCAAGCCTTCTACCGGATCCGATTGGATGGGCAGCATTAAACGGACATAAACCAATGACTTAAAACCAAACAGAGGGTCGTCCCAAATCTGGAAGGTGCGATCCAACGGCTGACAATTCAAACCAACAAAACGTGGGGCCTTGTGGAGTTGGTTGTAACCGTTAAGGATTTGTTACTGTTCATCATCTTCCCAACGTGAGTTGGCATTTTAGGATTTTATTGTTTGTTCTGTTATTCGCAAAATTGTTTTGGCATGTTAGTTAGGATTTTTGTAACGAAGACATAACGATTGGTATAAATAAGACATAACGATATAACGACAATGTTTGGGTCGTGATTTTGATTTTGGCCGAAAATTAGGGTTTCCACATTTGGAGATCTCAAGTGCTCGAAACTCGAATCTCTTTCTCCACCTCCATTCCTAGGGTTTGACATCCTTTTCCCCAACACGAAGGCGTATTACACTCTCTGTCGGGCACGCTCGAACCTTGTCGTCCGCCATCGGAGGTCCGGGTGCTAACAAGTTTCAAAATGTGGAAAGTTGTGTTGTTGAGAGACCAATTGGAGATTCTCTTGAAGTGGTGTGTTTATCCAAACAAATGCTTTGGTTTGACTCTAAGATTTAAAGTGTTTTTTCAACTGGTTGACATTTCAAAACCTAAGAAATAGAACGTGAGGATTACAATGTGATTATTAGCAGAACGTGTAACATCCTCAAAAGCGGAACAAATTTAAATTTTTAATAAAACCCAACACGAGGATATTACCGAAAAAAACAGACAACTGGTGCAGCAACAAATATACAATATATATCTGAGAGTTTCAAAAGTGTGATTACAACAAAAGATAAGGAAAATATACATGTAATCACTTGGACCTCAAAATACGAAAAACAGGATCTGGCCCCGAACGTGCTCCTCCTCAGTCACCATCTCCTAGTGTCACTCACAGCCTGAAATAAAACATGTCTATTCCTGAGTTTCCCATAAGGAAACCCCGTATGCCAAACTTCTATCACAATAAATGAACTAGACATCTAAAGCATGTATGATATGAAATGCAATAAACAAACATTGTCCCACTGGGCCCCCGGGAACTCTCTCCCTACCACAGTAGACACCAAGCAGTGACGGGTCTCGTGGGTCCTCTAGCCTCACACTCTGGGACCAAACAAACTTCACTCTCTTCCGCGTCAGTGCCGTCAGAGGTGAAGCAAGCCTCGAGAAGTCCTTGATGAATCGACGATAATAACCCGCCACTCCAACAAAGCTCCTGATCTCTGTCACACTCGTTGGGGCTCTCCACTGAGTTACTGCCTCCACCATCGCTGAATCCACTGATATCCCAGCCCCAGATACTATGTGACCAAGAAAAGCGACATTGTCTAACCAGAACTCGCACTTCGAAAACTTGGCATACAACTGCTGATCTCTCAAAATGCCAAGTACGATCCGCAAGTGCTCCCTGTGTTGCTCTATGTCCGGTGAATACACCAAGATGTCATCTACAAAGACTACCACGAATCAGTCGAGGTACTGGCTGAACGTAATGTTCATCAGATCCATGAAAGTTGCAGGCGCGTTTGTCAATCCAAACGACATCACTAGAAACTCATAGTGACCGTATCTCGTCTTAGAAGCGATCTTCTGAACATCTGCCTCTCTGATCCTCAACTGATGATAACCGGATCGCAGATCAATCTTTGAAAATATCTTCGCTGACTGCAACTGGTCAAACAGGTCCTCAATCCTGGGTAAAGGATATTGATTCCTCACAGTAACCTTATTCAGCATCCTGTAATCGATGCACATCCGCAATGAGCCGTCTTTCTTCTTCACAAAGAGTACCGGAGCTCCCCAAGTCGAGACACTAGGTCGGATAAACCCAATATCCAACAAATCCCGCAACTGCTTCTTCAGCTCAACTAACTCAGCAGGTGCCATCCTATAAGGAGCCTTCGACTGTGGAGTGGTCTCAGCCACCAAATCAATACCGAATTCCAACTCCCTGTAAGGTGGCAGACCAGAGACATCTGAAAATACATCAGCAAACTCCCGGACAATCTCTATGTCCTTCAATGACCTTATCTATGGATCTGGGATGACTAAGGTAGCCACGAAAGCTCTGCAGCCCTGCTCAAGCAACTTTCGTGCCCTCACTGGTGACACCACAACCCGACCACTTCTATCCTTCCTTCCCCTGATCAGCAACTCAGGTAGCCCCTTCCTCGGTATTAGAATCTTCTTTTCTCGGCACAAGACTCGCACATCATACGGGATAGCCAATCCATCCTCAGTATAACATCGAAATCCTCCATCGGCAACAAGATCAGGTCAGCCGAAAACTCCTGATCTTACGAAACAATCGTGGTGGCGGGGAGGAAGCTCCCCACAATGCCCACCGGACCCAAGGGTGTGCTGACTTCCAACGTGGCAGTCAACATCGCAGGGGTACGGCCCAACACACTCGCAAATCGCTCGGAAATGAACGAATGTGTGGACCCGCAATCAAACAGCACGTTGGATACCAAACTTGCAATAAAGAGCGTACCTTCCACCACAGTGTTGGCGTCCCTCGCCTCCTCTGCCTGAATGGTGAATACTCGCCCTGTCCTCTGTCCCTACTGAGGTGGCGCAAAGGACGACGACCTCCGTCTCTACCCGTTACTGGAGGTCTCGCTCGAGCACTAGACTCGCCTGGTTCACTCCTGCAATCTCTGGCATAATGGCCTGGCTGACCACAACTGAAACAAACTCCAGGACGGCTCCCACACTCTTGACCTGGGTGGACTCTGCCACACTTCCTGCATGGGTCAGGCTGGCGTGCATTGCTCCCCTCTATCCGGGGCCTCTTGCCCGGATTTCCTGCTAGTGGAACTCCCGAGCGTCAACTGATCTTCCCCTGAGGCCTCCTGGACTCTGCATAATTTTCCTAATAATCCTGGTCTATGAGAGTCATGAACTTCACGACATCTGGTAAGGTCTGAGGCATGCTGTAAGTCACGCGAGTACGGAGATGCTTCCGAAGCCCCCGAATAAACTTCCTCGCTCTCTGAATTGGGGTCACACAGATCTCCAGACAATAACGCTCCAAAGCGTTGAACTTCCGGACGTAGTCTGCCAGTGTCATCTACCCCTGCTCGAGGCTCATGAATTCCTCTCTCTTCCAGTCCCTGACATGCTCTGGGAAGTACTGCTCATTGAATTCCCCGAGGAACTCATCCCAGCTGACATCATTTCTGTCCGGAAACACCACTGCACCTGTGGTCCTTCGCCAGTTGGACGCCTCGCTGCCTAACACATACGTGGAAAACCCACCATCCTCTCCGGAGGACTCCCAATCGCCTGGAAGATCTCCTGGATCTTAAAGACCCAGTCCTCGGCGGCCTCAGAATCTCCTCTGCCATCAAATGCAGGCGGGTGTTGGTGCATAAAACGGTCATGCACCGCCCCTACCCCTATCGTCTCCTCTCTGCCAGACTGACGCTCTAGAAGAACGCCCAGCCTCTACACAATGTCGTAGATCATCCGGCGCTCCTCAGCCCAATCTGTGGCTCCAGTCTCCTCACTGGTACTCTGGCCACGTGGGGGAAGTCTCACGCGTCTCAGAGGCATCTACACACTAGACATCAGAACAAAAAAATTAGATGATTATGCATGCATGCTCTACAATGCAACTATCTAAAAGACATCTAAGGTGGCTTCTTTGGAAAAGTGCGCCGGAACTGACCGCTCTGATACCAATTTGTAACATCCTCAAAAGCGGAAGAAATTTAAATTTTTAATAAAACCCAACACGAGGATATTACCGAAGAAAAAAGACAACTGGTGCACCAACATATATATAATATATATTTGAGAGTTCAAAAGTGTGATTACAACAAAAGATAAGGAAAATATACATGTAATCACTCAAACCTCAAAATACGAAAAACAGGATCTGGCCCCGAACGTGCTCCTCCTCAGTCACCACCTCCGAGTGTCGCTCACGACCTGAAATAAAACATGTCTATTTCTGAGTTTCCCATAAGGAAACCCCGTATGCCAAACTTCTATCACAATAAATGAACTAGACATCTAAAGTATGTATGATATGAAATGCAATAAACAAACATTGTCTCACTGGGCCCCCGGGAACTCTCTCCCTACCACAGTAGACACCAAGCAGTGACGGGTCTCGTAGATCCTCTAGCCTCACACGTGCCCCAGGCCGGAGACCCGTTGCCATCTTGGGTTGGCCCGACAACACCCATGAACCACTCTCAGGCTGGTAATGTCTGTACCGTTGCCCCTTTAGGATCGGAGACCCGTTGCCATCTTGGGTTGGCCCGACAACACCCATGAACCACTCTCAGGCCGGTAATGTCTGTACCGTTGCCCCAAAAAGGCCGGAGACCCGTTGCCATTTTGAGTTGGCTCCACAACACTAAAACAACACAAAACCGCACCAAACGGTCGAACAAAACCACCAAACCGGTCGACCGAATCCTCTCCATAGGACTGGCCCAACCAAAACACCTGTCAACCGGTCGAACGACAACGGGGATCCGTTCGTCCTAATTCGACTAGTAAAAACTCCATGTCACAATAAAAACACAAACGGTCGAACCACACACGATCACCGGTTGACCAAAAATGGGCAGTAGAAAATACAAATCAAACATATTACTTCAGTCGACCGAACCATAACGAGGTCGGACAAACTTTAAGTTATTTAAATCGTCACTCGAACGAGTCAACTAGGCGGTCGACCGTTTGGATGGTCAACGCCCCAACCGACCTACAACAGTGCTTTCGGTCGACCGGCAAAGGGGTCCCGTTCGACCGAAATCACCTAGACTCTCCATCTCTCGCACAATTTGCACTACCGGTCGACCACCTCCATGGTATCGCTCGACCGGTACGAGAGATTTGGCCCAAATTACACGACGACCGGTCGATCGAACCATGCCCCCGGTCGACCGTTAACAGTGTAGAAACTGCTGCACAGGTCCGACGAGCCATCCGGCCTACCATCCACCACTCCAACACTCACGAAAGCATAAGTGAGCATCAAAGTAAAGCTTGACATACCTTGAAGACTTGAGGAAGCCTTTGAAGACCCAAAGGCGAGCTTTTCCTCGCAAAACTTCTTCTACTCCGACGAACTCCTCGAACTCATCCACCACGACTCCGGCAACGCCTGAGCTCCTTTCGAGCGTCGTCAAACTTGCCTCCACGACTTCCCCAAGCTGCAAGAGAAAGAGGTTGAGGGAGAGAGACGCGAGAGAGAGAGAGAGAAATGAATCCCACCTATATATCCTTCTCCGAACTCATCTCAGCCGTTCATCTCAATCCTCTACTAAACCACCACCTAAACATAATTAGCACATTAAGCAAGGGTTAGGATATTACAGAACGAGGCCCTACGTTTTTTAATTTTATCAAGTCTCACATGATCATGTACCAACTCCCCCACTTAAATCCCAAAAGCTCTTGGTAAATTTATAGAAAAATTGTTGTCAATGATGATGTATAATTGCGAACAAAAGAATTTTTCACAAAGTAGTATCTTTCAATATTGCAAGCCCATAAAACATACAAAAATTTCGTTTACAAGACAGTCACAAAACGCTAGCTAATCCCAAACATGCACTTTGGGTACGTACCACAAAGATGACACAAATATTTGTTACTTACACAACCATCTGCGGAAAAGAAAGATGAAATTTTGTTAGCTACACATGAGCAAGAAAAGATAGTCTTGTCTTGATGTTAAAAAAACATCCTGGGTAATTAATAGAAACCACTTCCAGAGAACACGTTGATTAGTTATAACTTTTCTTTTCACCAGGAAGATATCCGACATAACAGTAATAGCTTAAATTGTTGACATGGGCAAAACACCAAAATCTTCCATTGCCATGTAAGTAACAACACCCTTCACGTACCCACTTTTACTCACCACTACCTCATCTTTCCTAGCATTGTCGTCAACAAAATGTAACGCCCCGAGCCCGGGCAACTGATCACCCGCCCGAACCCGGTGCGTTAAGATACGATTCACGATCCTGACCGCTGCGCACTCTGGTATTTAAATCCATCTGATAGGCCCATAATTAATCTGAAAAATATAATCAACAAATTGTGAGCTCGACAGCCCGCAAGTACCAACCATCAATCAATCAGAATCATAAT
This sequence comes from Triglochin maritima, assembly GCA_963682175.1. Lineage (NCBI taxonomy): Eukaryota > Viridiplantae > Streptophyta > Magnoliopsida > Alismatales > Juncaginaceae > Triglochin > Triglochin maritima. The sequence continues at coordinate 11,781,874 of OY821780.1, read as the reverse complement.
CATGTGGAAAATAATACAGAATATGACATTCAGTCAATAAGCACAATCAAGAGACATGCATCACAAATAAAATGCATGCATATCAATTTGAAACCCCCATTCAGATTCGACCACATCCTGTGCTTCTGAAATCTATCAATCTGTCAGACGCACACCTGGTAGCTCCACACTAACGACATGCAGTCCTTTCCTCTCTCGGGTGGCTCCACGCTGTCCGTTAGGCAGCTCTTTCCTAAGTTGCTCTGCTAGAAACATACACACAGCCACAGGACATGTCGACCGAAACACCACCATGCAATCATATGCATATCCATAAAATTAATATTAATGCTCAACATGCATGCAACTACGAATATCGAGAGAGACAGACATGATATGAAACTGAAGAATAACGAATCAGTACTTGCCTCAAAATCTCCATCTTTTTCTTCTCAATATTCTTCTCAAAATTCCATCTTCTCCTAAAACCACACAATCATCCAACAATCTTAATTAGTCCATTAAGATATTTGATTATTACCTCAACTAAAAAATTCAGGATATTACATTCTACCCTCCTTAAAAGAAATTTCGTCCTCGAAATTTGATCTCAATACTGTCTCAATCCAAACAAATCAATACAAATTTTTCAACTCATTATTTATCAAATCTAAAAACCTAACACCACTTATCGCTCATAATTTAGATAATCAATCCAACCGAATCCAAATTCACATTTAAACTCAAGTCCAAATATCTCTAAATTCATCTTTCATTATTTATTAATAATTTGGTAGCAAATCCAACTAAGTCAAAATTCACATTTAAATCAATAGTCAATACTTCTAAATCCAATTTCTCAAATTCCAATTCAATCAAATTTTTATTTCAAATCCAAATCCCGACTAATTCCGAGGATCGTATTGCTCTGATACCATTTGTAACGCCCCGAGCCCGGACAACTGATCACCCGCCCGAACCCGGTGCGTTAAGATACGATTCACGATCCTGACCGCTGCGCACTCTGGTATTTAAATCCATCTGATAGGCCCATAATTAATCTGAAAAATATAATCAACAAATTGTGAGCTCGACAGCCCGCAAGTACCAACCATCAATCAATCAGAATCATAATCATGTGGAAAATAATACAGAATATGACATTCAGTCAATAAGCACAATCAAGAGACATGCATCACAAATAAAATGCATGCATATCAATTTGAAACCCCCATTCAGATTCGACCACATCCTGTGCTTCTGAAATCTATCAATCTGTCAGACGCACACCTGGTAGCTCCACACTAACGACAGGCAGCCCTTTCCTCTCTCGGGTGGCTCCACGCTGTCCGTTAGGCAGCTCTTTCCTAAGTTGCTCTGCTAGAAACATACACACAGCCACAGGACATGTCGACCGAAACACCACCATGCAATCATATGCATATCCATAAAATCAATATTAATGCTCAACATGCATGCAACTACGAATATCGAGAGAGACAGACATGATATGAAACTGAAGAATAACGAATCAGTACTTGCCTCAAAATCTCCATCTTTTTCTTCTCAATATTCTTCTCAAAATTCCATCTTCTCCTAAAACCACACAATCATCCAACAATCTTAATTAGTCCATTAAGATATTTGATTATTACCTCAACTAAAAAATTCAGGATATTACATTCTACCCTCCTTAAAAGAAATTTCGTCCTCGAAATTTGATCTCAATACTGTCTCAATCCAAACAAATCAATACAAATTTTTCAACTCATTATTTATCAAATCTAAAAACCTAACACCACTTATCGCTCATAATTTAGATAATCAATCCAACCAAATCCAAATTCACATTTAAACTCAAGTCCAAATATCTCTAAATTCATCTTTCATTATTTATTAATAATTTGGTAGCAAATCCAACTAAGTCAAAATTCACATTTAAATCAATAGTCAATACTTCTAAATCCAATTTCTCAAATTCCAATTCAATCAAATTTTTATTTCAAATCCAAATCCCGACTAATTCCGAGGATCGTATTGCTCTGATACCATTTGTAACGCCCCGAGCCCGGACAACTGATCACCCGCCCGAACCCGGTGCGTTAAGATACGATTCACGATCCTGACCGCTGCGCACTCTGGTATTTAAATCCATCTGATAGGCCCATAATTAATCTGAAAAATATAATCAACAAATTGTGAGCTCGATGATGCATTGCATACATTGCATTATATGTCTTTCATTTAGAGTACTTTTACATCAATAAATGCTACTAAGGTATGTGTTTAGTCTTATTTACAGAATACAGGGACCGGAATGCAATTTACCCACATCCCGAGCATAAACGCATGCAAAAGACTCATTTCTATCATAAAGACCAAGTTCAAGACTATCGGGTTACGAATGGAAATGTATCCAAGCATAAAAGCATTCAAGTCCTAATTGCAAAAAGAACAAGGACTTAAGCACAAAAGTAGCCAGGGACTTAACTGCCAAAAAGTCAAGGACCTAATTGCAAATCACGAGTAGCTTTTATTCTCTTGGAGAAAATATATAGAAAAATCAATGTATATCTCCAAATATGTGAATGAATTAATCCGGAGCTCAAAAGAATGGAAAGAATCAATCCAGACGCGTAAAGGAGGATCAAATCATACCATAAACATTCAACCAAAATCCGGACAAAATCAGGCCAAATTGTGCGGCGTTTCCGCCGCACCACACATGCAATATGCGGCGTTTCCGCCGCCCAAGCTTCGATCCGTGTGCTCCAATTTCGTCCAGTCGTGTATGGACACGTGTAATTTCCAATATTATACCTAGATCCCTTGTAGCAACTATAAATAGACCCGAGAACGATGTTAGAAGGGTCCTTAGTCTTTGGTGTTAGTTTTTATTCTTAATCTTAGTTTTGTAATCTTCTTTTCATTAATAAAATTCTGTCTTTTATTTCTTACTTTTAGTTTTCTTTTGTAATGTCTCAAGGACCCCTTCTTCTTCCTCCCTCTATGAGTTTCTAACTCTTTCCAAAGGGTGGAGGTGACGGATTTAGGGTTAGAGAAGATGAATGAATGTTATTATTTTAAGTTCGTGATTAGTATATTTTGATTACTTGAGTTTATGTTAAATCATTTATCTTGTAATGCTTCATAACTAACATGATTTACTATAAGTTTCTGAATTCTCTAATCTAAACCTTAAATCTAAACCTCCACCCGCTGGACTTCCATCTTTAATTTTTGTGCTTTAGTTTTAATTGTTTTTATTTCTTGCTTTAGATAATTAAATCAAAAATCCCAAAAACCCAAATTAATTCTTCTCTCCTTCTTTCTCCTTAATCGAAAATCACACAAATAACAGAATCTCTCCCTCCTTGTGTTCGACCCGTATTTGCCTCGTCTTCATTGACGCCGTGCACTTGCGGTATAAATTTAATTCTCATCAAGTTTTTGGCGCCGTTGTCGGGGAGGCGACGCAGATTTTGTGTTTTTGTGTTTTCGATTTTTTTCCTGTCTACCTTGTGCGCGATCTAAGTATTTGAATTTGTGTAGCAGGAGACAATGGAGCGCGCGGAGAAATCCGGGAGCGTTCTGAGACACTTGGGCGGCGGAATCGCCGCATATACAAGGTTGCTTGCGGCGGAATCGCCGCACCAGTGTGGGTTCTGGTCTTCAAATTTCTGGGGCATCGTCGGCATCTCTGGGTGGTCGCATTAAGCTACTGGAATCTCCGAGAGCGGGCGACGAACCCGACTGAGCATTGCGGAGGTAACTTTTCTTGCCTTTCTCGTAAAATCTGAATTGTTGAAAAGTTTCCTTTCGTAGAATTGCACGTGTTAGGGCAAAAATTCCATAATTGGCAATAATTCAACTCTGACCTAAAATTGGCAAAATTAGAAGACCTTAGTGCATGCATCATATAATGTTTTGCTTGCATTATTCTTGCTAAATTTTTGCAAATTATTTTTTTTTTATTGTTGAAGAGTGCTGGAGGCAAGGTACGTATCGCGGTTTTAACGATTGCATTTAAGCATATACTTTAGTTTGCATACAACCTTGAAATTGCCCCCATTAAAAAGACCATTGTTTGACTATCTTTGCTAGATCTAAGTTAAACTACTTTAAGGGCAACTCCGTAGGCAAAGATACGGTGGGGATTTCATCACCCTCCCGTGGCCCACAAACCACAATCCTAAAGTGTCACCTAAGCCTAAATTTAAAATCAATTAGACATTGGCCCCTAAGGACTCGGACTCAATTAAGGAGAAGAATTGGTTTGACTTGCTATGACCTGAAGCCGATCGAATTCAATTTGGTGTCTAGGAAGTGTTTTTGTGTTGACGAAAGTCTTCCAAGCGAAGTGGTTGTCTAATTAGCACCGACTCTGTCGGAAGCGCCCCCACTAGCTATACACTACCTGGCCAATTTGGTTTGATTAGTGAGGGAGGTGAATCAAGCGAATCAATTCGACTCAACCAGTTAGGAGTCGTCTAGATTTAAGTGACACTAGGTCTAGGATTGTTTGAACCGTGCTTTCTTAGGAAATTTCTGACCAACCCTCTTTTCTATCTTTAGAGTTAAGTTTCCTTTCTCGTCTGAGTCTTCTTTCTCTTCTCACCTAAATTCTCTAGATTAGGATTCCTTTCTCATCTTGCCCCATTCTATTGTTTGTTTCCCTTTTGAAGAAAAAAACATAAAAAAACGAAAATTAAAAAAAAAATTGTAATTAATTCTGGAAATTAAATTTGGAATTTAAATTTCGAATTTGAATTCAAAAATTGATTCAACCCGGTGCACTCAGATTTGGATTCGGGACTTGAGTAATCGACTCTCACGAGTTCATCTAGATTCCAGTCTGGAACTTAACCCCAATCCACCTATTGCACCACCTCACCCGGATCCAATGGGTGAGAACGTAGTGGACCCGCCTGTTGCACAACCTATAACTCTGAGGGATCGATGCTATCCAGCGATAGCTGCTCAGCCATCGTGCATCGTTATGCCCACCATACTGGGTCGCGACTTCGAACTTAAGGCACAATACATGAGTATGTTGCCTAAGTTCACCTCTAGGGAAGATCCATATCTCTTCCTTAGAGAATTTGAGGAAATCTGCTCTCTTATGCAATACCAGCATATCCCTGAAGAGGCAGTGCGTCTGAAATTTGTGCCTCTGGCACTAAAAGACGACGCTAAGAAATGGCTATATAGTCTAGCCGAAAGATCTATTAGGAGTTGGGCTGAGTTTGTTCAAGTATTCCTGAAAAAATATTTTCCCAACCATAAGACTATGAGGATTAGGAATGAAATTGTTGCATTCGTTCAGTCTGAGAGCGAGCCGTTCTATTCCTATCTAGAAAGATTTAAGAGTGTACTGACCCAATGCCCTCATCATGGAATTCCAAGATGGCAATTATGCCAAATTATTTATGAGGGATTGACACCCACATCTAGAGTTATGGTAGAATCCGTAAGCCAAGGGAACTTTATGTCGAAAAATGAAAATGATGCCTGGACTTTCCTTGAGGATTTAGCCGAAAACAGTATGCAATGGGACAATGCTGGAACACCGCTTAACCCAAGTATTGTATCTAGAATAGCAAGCCAACCCAAACCAGGTGTCTTAGCTGTAGATGCCAATATAGCGGCTGAAGCAAAACTAGCTACCCTTATGCGCAGAATGGAAAGTCTAGAGCTACAAGCCCAAACCCGAGTGAATCAAGCATCGTCTATCCCCTGCTCTAGATGTGGTCAGACTGGTTATGTAATGGAGGATTGTGCGGACTGGGAACAAGTTAATGCCATGTATAACCATGCTAGAAATGACCCCTACGCATCAACCTATAACTCTGGTTGGCGTAATAATTCCAATTTCTCATCAAACCAACAAGGTCAACCTCCTAGACAACAACCAAACCCGTATGTCCAAAATAATACATCTTCTGGGTTTAGTAACAATAACGATCATGAGGTTAGGTTGACAAGCTTGGAAAATTTGATGAAAACCTTTATACAAACAACCAACCAGACCTTCCAAAGGCTAGAGACACAAGTCAGTCAACTAGCACAAATAGTAGGTGAAAGAGAGAAGGGTCGGTTTCCAAGTCAACCTGAGGTGAACCCTAGATCTAATAATAATTCATATCAATCCTATCAAGCACCTTCAGGAAATAACAACCCTAGACCGGTTCAAATGGTTAATGAGGAAGGACCGTTCCAACAAATAAATGCAGTAGTATCATTACGGTCCGGAAGACAAGTTGATAACAATGTGGTAAATCCTAGAGTGTCCAATCAATCTAGCCATCAAGCACCCACATATGACCTGACCATTGAACCTGACGTCCAATCTGAAACGCCCAACCCACCTACACAACCTGAACCCATAGCTCAACCTGAACCTGAGCGAGTCTATGTTCCTAAAGCCCCATTTCCCAATAGACTCAAGAAGAGCTCAAGTGCACAAATGGAGAAAATCTTAGAAGTATTTAAGCAAGTTAAGGTGAATATTCCACTCTTAGATATGATTCAACAAATACCTGCTTATGCTGAATTCTTGAAAGATTTGTGCACTAAAAAGAGAAAAACGAATGTACCAAAGAAGACATTCTTAACTGCAAACATATGCTCTATTCTTTCCAACACATCTCCTATAAAATATAAGGACCCTGGGTGTCCCACAATTTCGTGTTCAATAGGAGATACTTTTATCAATAAAGCCCTTCTAGACCTAGGTGCAAGCGTTAACTTACTCCCATTTTCTGTCTACGAGCAACTCAACCTTGGTCCACTGAAACCCTCTAAGACAACCCTCCAATTCCCTGATTGTTCTGTTAAGAAACCGAGAGGTATAGTAGAGGACGTTTTGATTAAGGTTGGTGACTTCATTTATCCAGTGGATTTTGTCGTACTTGATACTGAACTTGTTGTAAATCCTAATCAACAAATCCCTGTAATTCTAGGTAGACCCTTTTTAGCCACTTCGGAAGCATTAATAAACTGTCGAAATGGGCTCATGCAATTATCTTTCGGGAACTTAAAAGCAGAATTTAATATCTTCCATATTGATAATAAGCCAGAAATAATATGCAACCCAAGTGATGTTGTGATGAGAGCACGTATTTATCAGAATTCTGAATCAAATAAATCATCACATAAGCAAAAAGGAAGTAAGAAAAAAAGGAGTGATTCATTTATTCAACCACCATCACTCGAGCAAACAAGCGAACCAATTCAAGTGAGAAGAGTGGAATCTTTTCCTCAAGTCAACATGGGGAACAATTCAACTGGATACATGCACCAATATGGTGTCATTCAATCCAGTTCTGATTACGGTTGACTCTGAGCAAACTCAACCCCTCTACCGCAAGCCGACTCAGGTAATAAGTGCATTTATTTTATCTATGCATACATTGAGGACAATGCATGATTTAGGTGTCGGGGGGTGTGTATCTATGTATATATCTATTTGTTTGTTTTCTTCTTCCAAAAAAAAAAATAATAATAATAATAATAATAATAATAAAATTCAATGTTCCATGACATAGCTTAAGATTGAACTACCAAAATCTGTGTACAAATTGCATTGAGTTTTTGTTCCTTATTATATAGTTCTGCTTGTAGAAATTGTGACATAAATCTAAGTTCCAAAGAAATAACACATTGCCCTTTAAGACATGTATGCACTTAAATTGGATGAATCAAATCTTTGAAGTGGTTGATAAAAAGCAGAGGTTGAGGAAAATATACCGGGAAGTGTGGACTTCTAATAGCAATTAAGCCTTGAGGAAAATAAAAATAAAAAAAGGAATAAAGTGAGGAAAGCATATTCTGCAAAATGATTACAAAAGCCCAAGCCTTTGAGTCACTGGTCCGTAGGGGTATCTTGAAACCCGGTAACTTGAGTCTACCAGCTTGGGATTATCGACCAAACTCGCTACACGAATGCAAAAAGGGTAAAAGTGTCAAAAAGCAAATGTGTTGAATCACGGAAGAAAAGAAAAAAAAAATAATAATACTCAAGGCCCAAAGCTAAAAGAATGATCCATGTCATGGTTGATCCGAATGATACTTCACCACCAAAGGAGGCGTGCAAAATAATTCAAGTGATAAACATGTGTAGAAGGGTTAGTGGTGTGAATGTTGGAGGAACAAAGACCAAGTCATATTTTTAATGAGTTAGATTTATATAATGAGCATGCAAGAATTCTCAGTGAGATGTATATGGTTGAGGTAGGGATATTGAGAACTATTAATGAAATATTGATTCAGGATTTTACATGCATGCAACTACGAATATCGAGAGAGACAGACATGATATGAAACTGAAGAATAACGAATCAGTACTTGCCTCAAAATCTCCATCTTTTTCTTCTCAATATTCTTCTCAAAATTCCATCTTCTCCTAAAACCACACAATCATCCAACAATCTTAATTAGTCCATTAAGATATTTGATTATTACCTCAACTAAAAAATTCAGGATATTACATTCTACCCTCCTTAAAAGAAATTTCGTCCTCGAAATTTGATCTCAATACTGTCTCAATCCAAACAAATCAATACAAATTTTTCAACTCATTATTTATCAAATCTAAATACCTAACACCACTTATCGCTCATAATTTAGATAATCAATCCAACCAAATCCAAATTCACATTTAAACTCAAGTCCAAATATCTCTAAATTCATCTTTCATTATTTATTAATAATTTGGTAGCAAATCCAACTAAGTCAAAATTCACATTTAAATCAATAGTCAATACTTCTAAATCCAATTTCTCAAATTCCAATTCAATCAAATTTTTATTTCAAATCCAAATCCCGACTAATTCCGAGGATCGTATTGCTCTGATACCATTTGTAACGCCCCGAGCCCGGACAACTGATCACCCGCCCGAACCCGGTGCGTTAAGATACGATTCACGATCCTGACCGCTGCGCACTCTGGTATTTAAATCCATCTGATAGGCCCATAATTAATCTGAAAAATATAATCAACAAATTGTGAGCTCGACAGCCTGCAAGTACCAACCATCAATCAATCAGAATCATAATCATGTGGAAAATAATACAGAATATGACATTCAGTCAATAAGCACAATCAAGAGACATGCATCACAAATAAAATGCATGCATATCAATTTGAAACCCCCATTCAGATTCGACCACATCCTGTGCTTCTGAAATCTATCAATCTGTCAGACGCACACCTGGTAGCTCCACACTAACGACAGGCAGCCCTTTCCTCTCTCGGGTGGCTCCACGCTGTCCGTTAGGCAGCTCTTTCCTAAGTTGCTCTGCTAGAAACATACACACAGCCACAGGACATGTCGACCGAAACACCACCATGCAATCATATGCATATCCATAAAATCAATATTAATGCTCAACATGCATGCAACTACGAATATCGAGAGAGACAGACATGATATGAAACTGAAGAATAACGAATCAGTACTTGCCTCAAAATCTCCATCTTTTTCTTCTCAATATTCTTCTCAAAATTCCATCTTCTCCTAAAACCACACAATCATCCAACAATCTTAATTAGTCCATTAAGATATTTGATTATTACCTCAACTAAAAAATTCAGGATATTACATAAAATGCATGGGTCTAGTCAAGAAATTTCGACAATCACGACAAATTGTTCCGTTCATATCAGTAAAAGAGGGTATGTGAAGGGTGTAGTTACTTATGTGGTAAAAGAGCAACGGTCGATCAGATATGGGCAATTGTAGTAGGAGGGGATTGTTTGGTAGAAGGGAGGTGGTGTTTGGAGGGTTAAGAAGAAGATTCTTGTTGAATCCATGCTCCAAGTAAGAACTCTTCATCTCAACTTGGCTGGCTGGAGCCTTCCTAGCTAAGGACCCAAACATTTGAATCTTGTCAGTAATTTCAATAACAGACACATTGGGTAGAGCCAGAAGACCAAACAGATAATCAACAAAAAATTTCTCAACTTCGGCAAAAAGAACCTTGTTGGTGTTCCTCTCCAACATAAGCTTCAAGGAAATCTTTTTGGTGGTACTTGTTGTAGCCATTGCTTGATCAGCTATATTTTCTGCAAACTACAGAACATGTAAAGATTTGTAAATATCAATTTAACGGATACTCGGACTCAATTAAGGAGTTGGTTTTGTCGTGACTTGTATGGCCTGAACATAATTCGAAAAAATTGGTGTCTAGAAAGTTTTTTCATGGCAACCAAAGTCCCCCAAACGATGTGGTTATTTGATTGGCACCAGTTATGCTCGAAGCGCTCCACTAGCTAGACACGACATGGCCAATCTAATGGGTTGTCAAGTGAGCTGAACCCAGAACGACTTAATCGACTCATCACCAGTTAGGACTTGTCTACTTTTAAGAACACTAGGTCTAGTTTGTTAGAGCTAGGAGTGTCAGCGGATATTCGAATATCCGAGCATCCGTTCGTATCCGTATTCTAATTTGAACATTCGATCCGAGAAAAAATATCCGTTAGACCGTATTCGTATCCGATCCGTAAAGTCATGGAACGGATATGGTTATTAGTACATCCGATCCGGGATCGAATATCCGTAGTTCAACATCTATATTTGTATATGTATTATATATATATAGTTATTCTTTAAATTAATGATATATAAGTTAGGTATTTTTTCTATAAATTACCTAAATATATAAACTATTCTAAATTACTACCCCTAAAGTACTAATCCGATTAATATCCGCTTCGGAACTACATATCTGTATTTCAACATTTATATCCATATTTGTTTTATATACTTATGCAATACATTATTATACCTAGAAGTATTCCTATTTCAACATTGTGTGATTATATTTTGAATATATATTTTAAATTTATTTATTCAAATAAAAATACATCTACTGATCACATTTATTCAAGCATTGAATATTTCTCATTTTCAGAATATGGAGTTAGAAGTTAAGATAAAGTAAATTAATATTTGAAACCAAATAAAGTTATAAATGTGACTATGTATATGAATTTGTCTAAGTGAAAATAAAAAAATGTTATAAGGTTGGGAATTATGTTTACGGATGCGGATAGTATCCGTATCCGCTCCGAATCCGTCAAATATCCGAACGGATATAGACTTTTCATATCCGCAAACAATCCGTATCCGTATCCGAATCCGTAAATTTCATGCGGATACGAATATGGATATACCTATATCCGGTCCATATCCGATCCGTTGACACCCCTAGTTTGAGCTTTGTTTTGGTATGAAATTCTAAACCTAGCCTATTAAAAGTTGATTCTATCGCTCTCCTTTATACCACTTTTTAAGGAAATTATCATCTTTCCCCTTCTGTTGTTTGCATAAAACATTTTTTGGTAATTCAAAAACAAATTGATTTGGAAGATCCTAATTCGATTTCCAAGATTTAAAAAATCTTTTTTTATCTGTCCAAATCCGTTTCGAAAACTTTTCAGGAAAGAAATCCAAGAGGAAATATTTGTTTGAATTTAAAGTTTAGAATTAAACCCCTTCCGAAATCATTAAACTTTGAAATCCATAATGATTTTTTGATGTTTATCCAAAGGAAGGGAGAAGGTTTCTATAAATGTTGGGGAGGTTCAAGGAACTTCTCAATCAATGTCCTCATCACGGAGTACTCAAGTGGCAACTCTGTCAAATTATGTATGACAGTTTGAACTACCTGTCACGTACACAACTAAAGTCATTTTGCCAAGAAAGTTTCATGGACAAAGAAGAAGAAGACGCTTGACAATACTTGGAGAATTCGTTGACAACTATATGCAATGGGAGACTGCACGAGAACCGATGAGAATTGGAGCAAAAATTGTAAGTAATGTGCAAGCCGGTGTTATGGTTGCAGACTCATCCTTTGCAACTGAAGCTAAGCTCACAAATTTTCCTCATAGGTTAAAAAATCTTGAGTTGCAAGGTCGCACTCCCTCTCTCAAATTGCGTCCTGCAATAAATGTGTGTTATCTAGGCACGTTGCAGAGGAATGCGCCTATATTCTTCCTGAGGTTGAACAAGCTAGCTATGTTTAATTGTCCTAGAAATGATCCATACTCTTTCTCCTTTGATCCGGTTGGTGCAACCACCCTAACTTTTCCTGGGGCCAGGGTAATTCCAATCCTGATCCCTCAAATTATCATGCGTCAGCTAACAATTTTCAACCCCGTTCTCTTGACCAAGCTCCTGCTCAATCACAATTGCATCACTCTAATATAGCACCAGGGCCTAACAAAAATATCCAAGACGCTAGGATGTCCTCCATAGGAAACCAAATGAAATCATGAGTAAAAATATAAATTTATTTATGCAAACCACAAACGCATTCATGCAAACCACAACTCAGACCATTAAATGTTTAAAGGTCCAAGTGAGCCAATTAACTCAAACCATGAATCAACGTGAAACAAGATCCTTCCAAACCAACCTAAATCTAACCCACGTAATTTTTGTTCAGGTCTTCCAAAAAAGCAAAGATCAGTCAATCAAGTGCAAGAGGTTGGACCTGTACACCAAGTTAATGCCAACACCATGTCAAGGATTGAAAGTACAAGTGAAAATATTATGAACCCTCACGAAAAGCCGGTTGGACTGTCCTCACATGCTGTCAACTCCAACAAATCAAATAGCCAAATGGATGAACTAGTCAACCACATAAATGCTATCACCACACTTAGGTTTGGTAGGGTAATAGACAACCAGGTTAGACTTTCCAATGACTAGGTTGGACTGACCCAATTAGAACTCATACATTCCAAAAAATGCATGACTGAAAAAGTTGGACCGGCCCAATCTGACTCAATGTCTAGGTCAGAGAACCAAAATGAACTTGAACTTGAAAAGGAACGAGTCTACATTCCCAAAGCACCGTACCCAAATATACTAAAATAACACATTCGGACAACATTTTAGAGGTTTTTAAACAAGTCAAGGTAAACATTCCACTTTTAGATGACATTAAGCAAATGTCACCTTATGCTAAAGCCTTAAAAGACCTATGTTCAAGTAAAAACAAAACCAATGTACCCAAAAAGGCATTTTTAACTGCTAAAGTAAGTTATGTGTTAACCTAACCGACATCATTCAAATATAAAGACCCTCGTTGCCAAAAATTTCTTGTGTGATTGGTGATACATTAATCAAAAGAGCTTTACTCGATCTTAATGCAAGTGTGAACCTAATTTCATGCTCTGAGTATAAGCAGCTCAATCTTGGTAAACTAAAACCCATTAAAACCACGCTCCATCTTGCAGACTGATCTATTAAGGTCCTGGAAGGAGTGATGGAGGATGTGCTTGTCAAAGTTCGTATTTTCATATATCTTGTGGACGTTTTAGTCCTTGAAACTTAACCGGTTGCTAATGTCAGTGTTGAAATTCCAATTATTCTTGGAAGATCGTTCTTGGCCACGCAAATGCAAACATCAATTGTAAGACAGGGTCAACGACATTATCTTTTGGGAATTTAAAGGTTGAGTAAAACATTTTTAATGCCGGTAATGGCAGCGTGCCTGCCCAGGACTTATCTTACGCCTGGCCTCCCAACGTGAAGGTCTTTGAGAATAGGCCCCTTTACGTAGAGGTCCTACTCGTGGACCGTCGGCCCCAAAACATAAGTGGCCAGATTCATTTTATTAACAATGCAATGCAAGCTATCTATAGATCTATCCATCTCTATATCTATACATTACGCAGAATGACCCAAAGTGGTGAGTATACACATGAACTCATCACAGCTCCAACCAATCTGAGAAATTACTCTCAAATCAGCAACTAAAAGATGCTAACAAGAGCAACAACCACAACAGTAACCGACTAAGCAAATGTGACAATAACATGGTCCCATAGGGTCACGAATAATTGTTATGAAGTCAATTCCTACGTGGAACATGGATTCACACAATGATACATCAGATCATTACATATATACACAATAAACATGATAACACGTGCTCAGAAGCAAAGGATTTCAAGTGTAGGATGCTACAAAAGATACATGTCTTAGTCATCTAAATAACGGGTCTAGATACATATATGTACCTATTCATGACATGATCAGATATTTTACATGCATGTATACATTGATATCTGTAGCTCCATTCATCAGTTATGCATGAGAACAAAATCAGAAGCTCAAGCACATCCATCTACCACCATGTATGCATGAGACAATGAATTAATGCACCACGACATGGCATATAATGCGTAAAACAATGTATATATAGAGAGATGTTATGATTGCCTCCTCATACGGGATGCATGTATCAAAATGTGAGATCACACCCAAGAAATCAGGTCATGAACATGAAAAAGAGTTGCTGGAACAAAGTCAGAACACATCAAACATTCAACACATAGCACTAGTACCGCTTGCATCAAGCACATCAAACAAATCACACAACTCACATCCATGCACATGAACCCCCTGGTCCGTCCAACCACAAGCTCAGACCACCCCTCCAAGATGTCTTGGGGTGATGAAGGAATTGGAGAGATCGGGCTGACCCATTCCAGCCAAGCCACCGTACGCGAGGCGCGAGAGTTGCACCAACCCTCCAAATGGTCAGCTCACTCTTGCGTCCCCAAGCACGAACCGGTTAAGCAAGCCCATACCCCTCTCATCCCTAGCCTCCCTAGGGTTCATCCCCACTCCTCCTGACCCCAGCCACCGCCTGAGATTGGTTGCACCAGCCAGCCACTCAAAGCTAGGTGTCAAGAAGGTTGGAGAGACACCTAGTCGGCTTTAGTGTGCACCAGCCACACCAGCCAAGATCCGAATCAACCACCCCACCTCAGCCATGGAGTGACAACCTCGCATCCGGTCGGACCTCACCGGAGCTTACAGAGCTCCGGCATGCCTGGCTGAGCCCAAAGTCAGCCCCTTCCAGCGCACCATCCTTGCGCGATAGAGAGGAAGATCGGTTTGGTGGTACAACCGATGGCACCACCAACCAAAGTGATGTTGGCCACCCTCCAGCCAACACCCCCACCCTACACTCTACTCTTGGGCCTAAGGCATACCTGAACAGCAAGGAAGGTTGCCCGACCTTTACCGGACATTCTGCCCATCAACTCTTCTTCTAGCCGCACAAAGTTGCACTAGACGTAGCTCCACCAACTTGCCAGAGATCAGCCCACCAAGCATCTGGAGAGGAAGGGATTAATGGTCTTAAGTGATGTGCGTGAGGAAGGTAAGGAGAGGGAAGAGGACGGCTGGGTGGGAGGTTTATTTGCTTGCACACAACCCTCCAACTTCCAAGTCTTCATAGCTAATCAAGCCACCTCAACACATGCCAAAAATGGCACTTAGCAAGGCATACCAAAAGCCACAAAAATGCACATCCAAATCCTAATGCAACCCTTCCAATTCAAGGCCACCTCGCGCGGGTTTAGCCCAAAATCGACCCTACACTCACTCGGACCAAAATTGAGTCGATCGAGTCAAACAACCGCGCGTTCGCCCAATGTGTCGCACCCGATCGACCAACGAGAAATCCGATCAAATATACTCAAACAATCATGCCATGACACAATTTGACATTCCAAAAACTCAATTATGCATAACCGAGGAGAGTGGACATATTATTATTGAAGCAGGAGAGTGGGTTTTACAACCTACCCGCCTTAAATAAATTTCTCCCTCGAAATTTGTTATCCCTAACTCTTAACAAGAGCTCTGGATACAAACTCCTTCCATCATCCTCCGGACACAAACTTTGCAGTAAGCACAAAAACAAGGGGCACCACAAAACATTGCCAATAATGGCCATGAACAGTAACTATAGTATCGAATTCTTGACCTATAAACCTTCATCTACATCATCACACTCAAACAGAAGCAACAACAGACATAAGACAATGAAATACAAGTGTCATGATAGCCATAGATTTTGAGAACTAATCATGAACAAATCACATGAATCCAACAACTAACAACCTATATATGTATGCCCAACAACAATAAGCTAATCATAATCATATGTTGTCTCTCGATATGCATTTCATGTTAGGTTTTTTGAGTCCTCAGGACATGCAAACAAATGCTTCGACATTAGAATTATCGGAAGATACTGCCACAACACCTTTACAGGTGACCCTTCTAGTTATATTTCGTTCTCACATTTTTCTTTTGTTTGTACCGTGAGACATTAGAAACTGGACAATCAATGCAAGTTTTCAAACTCACCCATATATAGTATACAATCATTAAGACATGCATCTATTTTACTGTACTGCATCCCCATTGGACAAAATATCTTTTTGACCACATAGGTAGGATCTGGAAGTTTGTTGCTATCTGGAAGTATCTATTTCAACAACTTTAGTAAGACAATGAAACTGACATCACTCCAACCGCTTGTGGCTTTTAAAGTATACAACCTTAAAACTACGGACAACTTAATAAAATCGGTACAACCCGGATACAAAAGTTTTTCACTGTCAGACAATAGACTACCAAGTACAACAAATTTATCACCAAAATTGTCGGCAACATCTTAGATCATATCCTCTAATCGATCACTGTCATTGACATATACTCCTGTGAATCACTATGGTCAACTTCATCCTTCGTACTAAACTCATTTTCACCATGTCATAACCAATGTGCATATCCTTCATCAAAATCTTTCTCAAACAAATGAACTTTTATCTTTTTTACATCTCGTAAGAACATGTTAAAGCATTCTTACATGGACATAAGACATTTCTTTCTTTTTTAACATGTGCTTTCTTCTGGGCACACTCTAGAAATTTATCAACCCCGACCTCATACTAATCACTCAATCGACTCGTGAAAATCCAATTTCAATCCAAGGTTTTCTACACATCAAGAGAAACAAGCAAGAAACTCAATATATAAAAGGATCAATATAAATGAAAGATGGATAATTTTGACAAATCTTCTCTAAATGATAATAAGTTTTTAATATCTGCCAATAAACAATCCAACATAAACAAAACAACACATTCAATTTGATAAATTCCATTCCATTATGTATTTCAAAGAAATTAATTCTGATATCTAAATTCAGCCTTTGAACTAATTAAAACGAGTACTTTTAATTGGAGTAATTAAAAGAGCAGCATATGGAAGAATTTTTCGCTCCCTTGTAAGCAAGTGCTGGATTAAAAGGATGATCGGTCTGGTCAGACAGTGCTAGTTGGGTGAGGTTGATCGGTCGGGCGAAGCTGACATGGGGGATTAGGATGGGGTTGATCGGTTCGTTAACTTGTTGGTTTTGTTTGTTTTGAATTTGGGTTGAAATGCATTACAATTTCATTAAAAAATTATAGTTTACCACGTGATAATCCTAACCACGTCGGTTGTTCGCATGCGGAAAAACTCGCAATGAGTTGCATCGTATTTTGGGTTTCGATAAGCAGCTTTCGGATCCGGGGTGTTACACTCACTCCCCTGCCCTTCTCCATGTGGTGTTCTCTTTGCGTAGGACCTCATTGTCTGCCCGTAGAATTCTCTACTTAACACTCACCACTGCCAGACTCTACAGGTCGAGATTGACAATGGATGACGTGGTTGTGGACTTTGGAACTTTTGTGGATTGTTTTTGGTTGAAGGAAAGTTTTTTGTTTGTTTGTGTACCCATCCAAAACTTAAAAATTGGTGTAGTACACATGCTTTTGGGTAATTCGGCATGTTACCTATCCTTTAAATTCGATTTTTTTTGTTGTATCCGTTAACGTTCCCGGGAACAATAATACATCCCAATTTTGGTGTTTGTTATTCATTTTAGTGATCAAATGAGGTTGGAATTTGGGTCGGGTTGATACTATATTCAACCCAAATTCCAACCATATCTCATCTCTGATTTGATCCGAACGTTCAGGTAAAACTAGATTTAGGAGTGTATTAAGGATACAACAAAAAAATTACAAAAACAAATATGAATATATATTTAAATAATAAAATTTTAAAGTTGTAACTGTCACATTTTAAAATTCAGGGATGCAAAATGATATCAAAACATAGTTCAAAGAGACAAACTGTAATTAACCCCCTTATAATTATCCTGTAACTCAATGACCTCAAACCGATTCAAACACTGGTTTAAACACCTTCCTTTAATCCAACTCAATTACCAAGTTAAAACCATAATTCCCAAAGATGATGATCGGTGGAGTTGTTAAGGAAGTGCTTAAACAAGGATTTGACTTTGTTTTAAGTTTATTTGGCTAAAGGTAATTATAAAAGAAAAGATGCGGGTATTGATAGAAGGGTGGAACTTGCCAAGCTAAGAAAGGTGAGGGGGCAAGCTGCCTAACTTTAAAAGATAAGGGTGCAAAGTGCAGTAGAGGTAAATGAGTTGGTAGATCGAGAAAGCAAACTGCAATTAAGTACATGCAATGAGTTGCTAGATTGAGACTATGCATTTTCTTCTCTCTCACAAATTGTGTTAACATTAAATAGTACAAACACTTTTTTTATTGAAACTTTGTTTCAGTAACATGGTTTTCAAAATGGATGTCACATAGAAAACTTAGGAATGAAAATTTAGGTTTGGAAAGGAGTTTAATCCAAACAGGGCCGTAATGTCTCACACATATCATCACAAGGTCAACTCAGAACTCCCACCATTTGGTAGATAGACATTTCTATATATTATTCTATACAAATGAAATGATTGGATATATTGCTTTGACCGGAGAAGCATAGTTTGAAACTTTGAATATGATGAATTTTTTCGTTTTTTTTGAAAATTATGGTTGGATGGTTTGAAACTTTGGATATGATTCAGATGTTGGATGTAGTTTGTTTTTGGTCTTAGTTTATTTTTGGGGGTGCAAAATGAAATGCGGGATGCGCTCATTAATTCTTAAATGGAACAAAGATTAGAGAAAGTCAAAGGAAACCCGAAATGCTGATTTTTGTTCTTTCAGTCACAGATAATAAGTACCCTTTGCCTCCAACCTCAAAATTATTTTTAAAGCATTTTATATTTTTAAATCTAAATTGAATCCCGTGTAACTCACATTTAAGATTCAACCTCGAAATCACCTGAGGAGATCTGGTTTGCATCAATGAGTGGATATAGAACAATTTAAATCCTGATTTTTTACTGATGTAGATTTTTGGAGAGGACTTTATTGTTTTTCCACACAAAAATTGAAAATATTTATTGGTTCTTTTCAGAGCACCAATGGTACCTTCTATTTTGCCTAACTTTCAATTGCACCCTTGAATTGAACACTGATAGATAAATCATAAATAGAACAAAATAAGATAGCACGTAACATGAATTCAACTATGGAAGAAGCAACAAAAACATGATTTTGCCAGAAAGTGTCTTCTGATTTTGCTCTATCGTGGTTAGTTATCTAATAACATTCATATTTGAACCAAAAACCCAAAGAAACACCATAGAATTTGATAACAGTTTCAGTGTATCAGAAGTTATAACAACCAAACTCAAAATGAGAAATACACCCCAGGCATAATTACACAAAATTACAAGACACCACAACTCTGATGAACAACAAAATCTATTCTCCTAACATGTTCTCGTCCTTTTCAAAACACACACCACCAAGGTTATCACTTGAACTCAACAGTCCCCTCATACCTCTGAAGTTCCAACTTCTTCTTGAACAAAACCTCCTCCAATTGCACTTGCC
Organism: Triglochin maritima; assembly: GCA_963682175.1. NCBI lineage: Eukaryota > Viridiplantae > Streptophyta > Magnoliopsida > Alismatales > Juncaginaceae > Triglochin > Triglochin maritima. Next base: position 11,762,265 of record OY821780.1, on the reverse strand, counting down.
TCTCGAACTCCTCGACGTTCGCCAAATCAAAGATGTGGTCCTCGACACCGGACGCAGTGAAACTGGCTCTTGTAGTGAGGGTGGAACTCGCATAAGCACCGAAACCAAGCCACTCCCTAAGACTCCCCACTGTCGAAAAATCAACACTTTCGGACCTCACCCGTGATATCTCTCTTCCGTCCCCTTGTCTTCTTCTTCTTCTTCTTCTTCTGACCCTTTTGCTCTTGGCTACCTCGATAGAATTACATTTCTGAAGCTCGTCCGCATCGTAACTTCTTCTGTTTTCCTTGAGATCATCTGTGTCAATAGATGCTGAGCTTTGCGAACTGCTACCGCAATTCTCCTGCAGCCATAGCTCCACATTCTTCTCGGGTTTCTTGCTCTCTTTCGGTACTGTTTCATCGAGTTTCTCCACCGAGTAGACACTAAGGGATGAATTGCAGCTGCCATGTTTATCAAGGACGTTTTCAACCGGAAACTCAATGAAATCTTGGCTCTGCTTCTGGTTATCTTGTTCACCCATTTGGCCGTTTTTCTCGTTTCCCATTCGGGCCATTGACGCCACCTTCTCCATCATTTCTGGGTAAGTGGTCCCTTTCGGTTGGTCATTGGGATTGACTTTCGCGAGATTCAAGTCCTTGTCGCTCTCTTGCTCCTTCAGTTTCTTAGCGATCATGTTTGCGGCCGAGACGATGGTTAGAATTTGGTTCTCGGTGTCTTTGGAGTTCATTTGTTCGTCATGTGATGTTGGTGATTCTTTGCCTGTCCTGCTGATGCTTGTTCTCATGTTTTCCTTGAAAGTTTTGGATCTTGTCATGATCTTGGAAGACACACACCCCATTTTTTTGAATTAGACTGCACATTTGTATTAGAAACACACTTGATTATGTGTTTTAGATTATATCGTTATAAGGTAACCATAAGATTCGAAGCAAACAAAAATTGTAGGACCCTACAATGAGATTAATGCATGCCCAGTAAAGACTTAAAACAAGTAAACAATAAATAATTGAAAATTTTGATCATCATATTGGGGTTTTTTTTGTTAAAATAAAAAAAATCTCTGGTGGTAGTTTGTATAATTGCTGGATCCCAAAATGAGAATATTGTGCTCAAAACATGGATGGAAACCACAATCAAGGGAGTTTTTGTTCATTATATGGGACAAAACCCATTTTCGAAATTAAGATTATGTTTCAGAAATAGTCTGTATAACGTATTTCTAAGCTACAGATCAACATCAAATTCGTCAATTGATTATAAGTGCAAATTTAGTCAGGATTTCTCTCCTACATCATTTTTAAGCAATAACTTGATATTATGATTATTTATAATGTGATTAAGATTACCTCCAGATCAGACTCCAATACCTTGCATATATGGAGCTTGGCAATCATAAAACAAGTATAACAAGAACATACCAAAAACCTGAAAAGGACAAATTTTGTACATTCAAGAGATCAGAAACATAGAAAAATCAGGAATACCAGCAAAATCATGTCATTATGCATGATCCAGTGCTTGTAATCAACATAGCTAATAAGAGTGGCAGAAGAATCTAAGAGAAGCAAACAGAGAAGAATAAAGGGAGTGGTGGTGTTATGGAATGAGAAAGAAGAGAGGAAGAAAAAAGAAAAACTTACGTGCCTGCAGCCACTCTGACAGAAATTTTGTAGCATATTTGGTTCCACGCACGTCCTCTCTAAATTACATTTTTTACTTGTTTTCTGTAAAAAAAATACGATTTTTTTCTGTAAAATGTTATGCTAGAGATTTGAGACGACGCATATATGTTTCCCATTTTATTAAATGCCAGGTGACTAATGTCTTGCAATTGTAACGTTTCACTCATTAACGTTCGGCATTACTACATATGAAGGACTTACATTGTGGGAGTTTCTTATTGTTAGACATAAGTGTGTTCAATAAGAACACGAACACATCAAAAACAAGATTGATAAATTCACATAAAGTAACAAGACAAAAAATACTTACAACTTTGGAAAGTACACATCCAGAAATCTAGCGGAAGCGACATTTTTGGGTAGACCTGAGTACCGGCTCGTGCCGTGGCCGCCAAGTCGGCACGACACGGTGGCCGAAGTCCTTGTCCCGACACGGCCCATGGCACGGGGTCGTGCCGGGCCGGATCCGTGCCAGATCCGTGGGTGTCGGGGTCGGGTTTTGATTTTTCAATTTATTTTAAAATTTGAAATAAGTATATAATCACAATTGAATTAACAAAAACACAAACATAATTTATTTTTCCCCAAAATAACCAATTTATTTATTAATAATTGTTGACTAAATTCGAGAAACAATATATTTGTTACATATAAAAGACTCGAATGCTAGTTAAATATGAGGAGTAATGAAAAAATATAAGAGGTATTAAGAAAAAATTACTCATTTAACATAATAGCGCTAAATCGTCTTAAATCTTTATTGTCGCTGCTGTCATGAATATTCATGTTTTGCATTCTGTCTGCAACGTCGATCTAATCCTTCAGGTATACGCTCATCTCGATTGACTTGTGAGATAAGTTTTGCCTCTTGTTAGACAATACTCGTTTACCTGCACTAAAATTAGTCTTTGACGCCACAATTGTAATAAGTCTCGCGTCATTAAGGAGATTAGTGGAAACCTACCTGAATTCTTTCTCCACTGGCCTAAAACATCAAAAGATTTTAACTCAGTTGTACTTAAGTAAAGTTCAGTGTTTAAATATCCAGTTAATTCATTTTGGGTGTTAGTTTCCACTAATTTTGTCTTGTCATCTTGTCATTCCTCATTCCATTCTGGAGATGTTTTTTAGTACTTCTATCCTTAGGTTTAGGTGGATTAATAGGAGGGGGAGGTGGTGGGTTATCATTATCTTTAGAATTATATTATAAAGTCATAGAAATTACTAAATAGGCAAACAAAAAGTAAATTTTTTCATAAATAAGAAAGTCATGATTATGATTGATTAACTAAAATTAACTATTAAAAACATGAGTGAAGAGCAGATGAGTTGCAAAATCGACGGTCAGCAGTCTGCATGTAGCTTTAGGCTTCACGCTTAAATCAAACTCGACTTGTCTCCACCAAAATCAGAGCAATTAAAGAAAAAATTATAGAAGATTTGGAAGATATGAAGACATTTGTGTGAAAAAAATGAAAAGGTTGGGGGGTTTATATAGAGTGTGGGGGGTAGTTTACTAAAATTGTAAAATAAAAAAACCAATAGCTCTAAGAGTTGTTGGAACAGTGACGTATCGAAACGGACCGAGCCACCCTGGGCCCGGCCCAACTAGTTGTGTCGTGCCATGCTATTACGGCACCGTGCCGGAGGCATACTAGGCCGGGCTACTACCCAGGTCTACTTTTGGGGATTGTTTTTCAATGGTTTATTCGAACGTCATGTGATGGTGCACTTCTCCTAATATCCTTAGCATTTTGAGGAAAAATGGAAAAGAAGAAGAAGAAAACACTTGGTAGGACGATCCAATTTTTACCTATATATTGATTTTCACAACTATATATTGATAAAGATGGTTTGTGTTTTGTATTTAATGACGAATCAATAGGATCCCTACCTTGCATTTCTCCCTATTCTGTAGTCTTTTGTTTGTTCGACTTGATTCAATGATAGCCATCAATAGTTTATAAGAAGAAAACACTTGCTATCTACTCTCCTTGTAAGGGTGTCAAATAATCTCACCTCAAGATCGGGTTGATGGAAGTGTAAACGACGAGGATTGAAGTGTTGCACACATTGACTGTAGAAGAAGATGTATTCACACATTTTAAGATTTAAAAATTTATTCACAAATTAATCTTCAAACATTAAGGGTGAATTGCTTGTGCAGCACTAACTTACGAAATTACCTTAATGAGATCAGAAAGACATTATTTAATTTAATATTGTTAAAGAAAAACTATTAAATTTATTTTTTCATGTCATTATTAAATTAGTACTTGCTCATTCAACTCAGCGTGTAGCCAAACTGCCAAAGAACGAAAATGCAACCCTTCAACAAGATAAAGAGTTGTGATTGCTGGGAGAAATAGTTGAAAGGTATCTATTGATTAATGTGGAGACCAACACAACTCCAGGCTAATCTTTGTCAAGGTTCTTCTAATAACATTAATTTAATAAGAAGACTACAAAAGAACCTAATAAAGTAAAGGATTTTGGTCATATCAAGAACTCACCGTGACATATAATAAACCAGAGTAGGGATACAATGATGAATTAACACAATCCAGCACCTTTACCTACAATTTTGTTAGTATGTTGAATTTATGACTTTTAATTCTGAAGTGTAACGTCATGATCCACACTCGGGACACAACAATCAAGCACGACTAAAAACAAGCGAAAAAGTGACATTAACAAAACTATAGTCGAATCGAGGCCTCAATTAAGATAAACATAATATCAAGTCAAAGTACAGTACATAAAGGAAACATATACAAGAAGTTAGAATCCGACTACATCGATACTAAGAGATGAAAGGATTACCTCAATGAGCTCACGGATCCAATCCTCGAGTCTCAAGCCCAAGTCACCTCCAGCTGCCTACCGCATCTTGTAGGATCGTGAGAGTCTCTAATTCTAATCACTTTTAACCCTAATTACCTACTAGTTTAATCAATCAAGAATATGCAGCGGAATTTAAACAAAAACAAGCAAGCAAGGTAGATAAGCAAACCACAATGAAGGCGAGGGATTTTTATAGAGGTTCGGCACCCTACCCGGGTCCTAGTTCTCTCTTGCAAGCTTCGCTCGGATCACCGAGCTCCGCTCACGACTTCACTAACCACTCCACATTCCGAGCCGGGAGAGAACACCTTTACACCACAAGTTCCGTGAACACCCTCGCGAGCTTGACTTTCTTCTCTCACAATCCGAGAAGAACACTTCGGGCTTTCACCGAAGTACTTGCTTCTTTACAACTGAGAAGTTGATTGGAACACACTCTCTAACTTGAGCACACTTAGCTTAGGATGTGGAATCGATACTAAAGTGTGGAAGTTTGGGCTTGGAGAGTAGATTTTTAGGGATTGGGAGACTTAGGAGTTTCTCTTAGGTGTATATGACAATAGGAAGTGTAAGAGTTGTGTAATTGTATCATGAGAACACATATTTATAAGCTCTAAGTGAGTTATAGCCGTTGGGACAAGTTTGATAAAAGATTGTTGAAGATACACAAAACAGAAAGTTGCAGGACCCAAAACTGAGTGAGTTCGGTCGACCGGATCGGGTTGAACGGTCGACCGTTAGGCAAATTTGAACTCGGTTCGGTTGACCGATAAAGGTGTGGTCGACTGGATCAGGCTATAACTTAGGTACACTTAAGTTATCGGTCGAACATCGAATAGGATTCGGTCGACCGAAAATTAACATGCTCTTTGGGGTTGACAAACAAGATCAAATCCGGTCGACCGAAACAAGGTTCACGGTCGACCGAAAACTAACATGCAATTTGGGTTTGTCGAGATATCATAAGTTCGGTCGATCGAACAAGGTCCTCGGTCAACCGATACACTAAATGTATTTTGGGGTATATGGAAATAATACGAATATGATTGTTGGGTATAATACGACAAATCTAACGGTCGGATAAATATGTTTATACGGTCGACCGAAAATGTATGCATGGTCGACCAAAACCGGGCATAAAACACTAACAGGATTATTGATCACTCGGTCGACCGAACGGTCTGTTTCGGTCGACCAAATGTGGTCAGACAGTTCGGGTTAAATGTTTTCCGATCTAAGTTTGGGTGATCTATTAAAGTCCAAATTATATGAAATTTTGTATGTGACTTCTATAGGAACCTAGTGTGTGTTTGAGTTGATTTTAGCTCAAGTATGCTCAATTATACAGAGTTCCTAAGACTCAAAAGAAATGCAAATTACATGTCTTCAAATGAGCTTGATTACATGTCTTGACTTGATTTTCTTTCTTCATTGAGTCTCGATCACCTATAGAAGTTAGCACATAACAAAATATATGCAATGCAATATGTATGCTACTCTACATTGATTATAATTAAGATTATGTTGATTAAATCATCAAAACATAGATTAAGGACAAAAAGTTGACACATCTCACCTGTACACGCACAGTCACGCATGAGTCTCGAATCAAGACCCAGTAAACCACCCCAACCCGACACCGAACACGGTCTAGCCGTCCCTGACGACTCACACTGATTTGCTGTCCCAAGGCGATCACACGCCTAGCGAAGCTGAGCGTGCACCTTGACCCCACCGCACATCCAATCCACATAGAGACACTCAATCCGCTCTTACGGTAGAACTGACATGCGTCCCAAGGCGACCACACGTCTAGCCAGGCCGAGCATGCACCCCCGACAAGACCGTGCATCCGGCCCACAAGGCAACGTACTACTCCAATAATGCACTCGAGCCCAGCTTCAGCGGTAATCCATGACAACGTTGGCGAGTTGACCAGTCCCACGTTCGGCTCCGGGAACCCAACCACAATGCCCAAGACCCACGAGCCCAGCTCTAGCGGTCACTCGTAACAACGTTGGTAAACTATCCCGGACCGCCACAACATCGGGGTAACACCCTAATATGTAGTCATAGGTGCCTCACACACCATCTCCACTACTCGACCATACGCCTCAGTCCGTGAGCAACTCTTTAACAACCACTCGTAACAACGTGGGTGAACAACCGGTTCCGCGAACCTCTCACAAAATCAAATCTCACAAGGCAATGGGGTAAATATTATTTACCCCCGAAGCACAGGTCAACAACCTCAACTAGATATAGAGCAATAACAATGAACAAGACTATAAAATCATACAAGCAGCATGAAATAACTATAGCTCTAAACCCACAATCAAATGTACAGGGGTATGAGTGTAATTTTACCAAAATTTCGGTACAAAACATTATTCTCATAAGTTCAGGAGAAAAATAGTAAATTTCTCAATTAATAGAATTTAATTTCTTAATTAAATTATTTTCTCACAATTATAGACAGTTCAAGGTTTATTAAGCAGTTAGCCGAATTATTCATTATTTATTCAAATACAAATAAATCCATGGTTTTGCCAGCAATATTCCAATCATTAATAAATTAAACAAATACAATTAAAGCTATGGTTTGTCCAGCAATTAATCCAGTTATTAATTTATTCCAGGGGCCACCAAAGCAAATTATTCCGCAAATAACCCAACTATTAATAAATCAAATACAATTAAATTCCCAGATTTATTCCGCAAACACACCAACTTAACCTTTCACCGAAATATTAAACAAGTCCTGGGCCACTAAAGCAATTAACTAACACAACAACACCCCCACTCAAACCGTAGCTGTCAGCCTCGCCGGCGCCGCCACCGCCCCGGTGACCCTCCGCCGGCGGTTTGCCCAGCCTAGCATCCTGCTTCTGCAGCAGCGTCCCCCCGCCACCACCACCAGCGCAGTGGGGCGTCCCCATGGCCGCGCGCGGCCACGCCGTTGCTGGAGTTGCCCCACCTGCTTAGTCCTCCGGCCACCCTCCTCCGAACCCCAACTCTCTACCAACCCGAGCCCGATCATATAGGGGTGGATAGCGTACCTCAAAAAGAAGAAAACCGGAGAAAGGGATGCTTTCCCTCCACACCTTCGCGCGGACGCCGAGCTCGCTAGGGCTGAGGAGGAAAGAATGCGAGATGGGTTGGGGTTGGAGATTTGAGGAAGAGGGTGAGAGAGGGAGAGTTAACGTGAAGTCTCAAAGTAATTCTCAGTCATAGTGGAAAATGTGCCAAGAACAATTTCATCCGTATTAAGATTCATTATACTTGTATGATTGGTTGATATAATCATAGGGTGGTTTATATTGTTTTAGCTTAGCTAGATTGATTGTAGTAGCTTATTCATTAGGCCGATAATCCCGATATCTATTCTTCCGATTGATTGTACTGGAGGTTTTCCCTCTACAAGAGTTGGTTAGATCCATTTAAACCTTGGAGAGGTTCCCCCTATTTTCCACTCCAAATCTGTTGTTCCAACATGTGTCATGGATTCGATTCTACTTTCAACAATCCGGATGATGTTAAGCTCGACTAGATATAACTAGTTGTAGACAACCGGTATAAAGGACAATATCATATGCATCAACTTATATAAGAAAAAATCAAATCTTGAAAAATGTAATAAACAAATATAAATCCCATAATGTCTTGATAATAAGTGTGCAAACAGTCTTTCCAAATAATTTCTTTCTATCGACTAGTAGTGCAACATCAAAATAGATTAGTTGTAAACAAAATTGCCTCGACTACTTGGCTTTAACACACCAAATCATTTATCTTGTTGTCTTGCTGACATGTCCAGCACTTTGAAGACTCAAACTGGAGCGGTGTATTTCACCTCTGCCGAAAGAATAAAATTAAGGCCAAACCATATGATGGTTTCTTTGTCATGCAACCTGGTATTTTCACAACAGTTGAGCATCTATTACAATAGCTAATTCTACCATTCTATGTTTGCCGAGAAATGTCGCTTTATATAAGACTACCTCTGGAAGCCAATCAATCCTAAATATATGCCAGCAGAGTTCATGTTTTCGTAACTCATTATGTTTATATAACACGAAAGGGTCACATTACCTATCATAGAGATTTGCGTAAAAATCAGCAAAAAACATTCAATTGGATAACCCTCTTTCTTATATTTCCCCCCACCAATGTACTATTGTAAATAGTAAGACTAGGAAACAGTAAAGTTATGCATATTAGAAGTGAAGCTGATAAAATATAAGGAAATTACTTACTTGCTTGATTTCCTTAGTTATAGATTGCACGGGTCACACTCCATCATCAAACCTAGAGATTTTTTCTAACTTAAAATGGTTATAGAAAATAGAGGAAGGTAAATAGAATGAGTATGGGCTAACTTTTGTTAAAATGAACCGCCAATGATCTCACCGTTGATCTCAATCTGAAGGGTTGTAAATCATTTACTTTAATGAGGGTATTCCAGTAATTTTACAAGTCTCTCCAACTCATATTTTTCTCCATTTTCTTCCATGAAACCCAATTTTCCCTTCTTCTTCCCAAACTCAAACTCTCATTCTTCTTCTTCATAGGAAATCCGAATCTCCCTCTTTCTCCCCCTCTACAATGGAACCCTTACCATCACCACCACCACCACCGGATGATGCACACTTTAGAGATCGTTACCTAACTTTTTTGAGAGAAATCCAACCTTCCGACTGTGTGAACCCATCATTTGATTCCTTAAATCAACTCTTCGTTGACGACATCGAAGCTACAACCGTGGAAATTCAAGTTCTGATGGAAAAAATAGATCATTAATGACACACATCCGAGGTTTGATGGTGGCTAATCACATCAAACCCTCGGAAACCCAAATCCGACCTTTGAATCCACATATCCAAGCTATGGCGGTGTTAGAATGTTGATGTTGTTAGCTGTAATATGATGTTGTTAGTCGTAATATAATGTAATTATTTTTAATAACAATCATCAAATAATGGTGGATGACTACAACATGTGTAACATGTATTGATGTTCGTATCAAAATTAATATTACGTTCACAACCGTAATGTAATGTTGTTAGCCGTAATATGTTGTTGTTAGCCGTAATATAATGTAATTATTTTTAATAACATTCCTCAAATAATGGTGTATGATTGCAACATGTGTAACATGTATCGATGTTCGTAACAAAATTAATATTACGTTCACAACCGTAATATAATGTTGTTAGCTGTAATATGATGTTGTTAGCCGTAATATAATGTAATTATTTTTAATAACATTCATCAAATAATGATGGATGACTGCAACATGTATAACTTTTTTAGAACTATTATATTTTGAAGGGTGCAATGGAGTTGTGGCTTTCAAATAGTCATCTTGGTTGTGGATGTTCGATACGTGTCATTGGATAAAAAGTGAATGTATTTGATTGTGTGATGATCTTAAGAAAAAAACTCACTACAAACTATAGATGTTCTTTGTACTTTTCACCTACCAGTCCGTTCCGGGAGTAATAGTAACCGAAATCCTAAACTAAGCCTTAATCATCACTAATCACCACTCTGATCACCACTACAAGAAAGCATGATTTTAGCCACGGTAGCGAAAACCGTGGCTGCCTTATCCGTCACTGATTGATAAATCAGCCACGGATAGGCGTGGCTCTGCAATGGATATTGCCCGTGGCAGATGTCAACAAAACACAAAACCGTGGATATTGTACCCTTTAAACAAAACCCAAAACCGACCCTCACCCCCAACTCCCTCAAGTCACCAAAAGCCCCAGACACTTCGCCATTTATCCTTCGATTGTCCCTTCTCCAGCCCGCCCCACCTCCGACCGTCCCTTCTCCAGCCCGCCCTGCCTCTGACCGTCCTTCCTCCACCCCCGCGGCCTTCCCTCTATGCCCATATTCTCCATCCTCTGCCCTAGTCGTTCGCCCGCCACCATCGCCGTTCGACGGCATCACTCGCACTCTCCTCACCGTCGGAAGTCAATTTGCTTAGATTTGTTGTTCTGCTTTGTCTTGTTGGTATTTGGCTACTTGGGGTTTGGTTGTGTCCAATTTGGTTCGAATGCCAAATATTTTCTCTTCTTCATCATCGTCTTCTTGTTGGTTTTGTTGGTTTGAAGTTTTGATTTGGGAATTAAAGGAAGAAGACAAATAACCAACTAACAATCTTATCTTTCTTATTGTTTTTTTTTGTGTTTAACCTAACCTTTGCAGCTTCCTTTCTTATTTGATGGTAACATTGCCTTTTTCTTTGTTTTCTTCTCTTTTCCGCAGAAATGGATTTTAGAAGCTCGATAAGATCAAGGATCCAAATAGACAGACCTAACAGTTGGATGAACTCACTGCAAAGATGAGAGAGTGCAAAAGGTCTTTGTTCTCCACTTCTTCTCATCTATCTTTTTTCATCATTTTTATCTTCAATCAACAATACATATCAAGAGTGGAAGAACTTTTAAAAGGAATTCTGAAAATTCGAATTATTGAGATGCTTATAACTACCGTGGATCTGGAAATTACTGTGGATAAATGAACATTTAGAATTTTTGTTTTGGTTCTTTGAAATGTCAAATTTAGGGATGAAATGTGTGATTTTTTCATTGTTTTGGGTTCATAGATTGTGTTGAAGACGAGGATAGATCATTGGAAGTAGCTTTAGATGGAGGAGGCTCGTACATTCGGCTTTAGTTTAATTTTATTAGTTTAATCTGATTTCTTGTGTAGGAAAGTTTTGATTATTTGTTGTGAAATATCTGATTTGTCACTCTATTGGCACCTCCTCGAGGCCATCTGAGGCGGAAGGATCTCGGGGTTGCCTTCCTGCTAACAAGTTATGGAAAGTTGTTTTTTTTTTCATTCCATCTTTGTTTGTGGTGATTTTACAGAATGATTCTTCGAAGCTGTTGTCGCGAATGAGGGAGCTTGAGGAGAATAATGCAGATTTGGATGATGCAAATAGGAAACTCTGTTTTGTCCTTAATGGTTCACAAATTGTGGTCGAGGCTTAGGGACCTTTCAGGTGAAATCTACATTGTTAAATCAGAGGAAGCTGAAAGTATATCTTGTGTATACAATCATAACTCTCTATTTATTGAGAAAGTATGACGATGAAAAGGCATACGATGAAGTATGTGATGATGCATGTTATATCATTTTGCAATCAATTACCATGCTTGCTTTTGCTGTTTGGATTTTCTTTTCAGTGTGCTTAACTGAAAATTGTATATTTCTTTTGCTTTTGCTGATTTGCTTTTGCTTTTTGTATATTTCCTGTTTGACATTTGTTTGAGGTTGGGTTTGCAGGTTATATCTCTTCTCAAGGTGTCACGAGAACACCTTTGTCTTTATTTGCCAAGATATGAAAATTGAGGGGAGACAATAGGATACATCACGTTAAAAAGAGAGTCCTAGGCATATGATTTTTCTAAATCGAAATTAGGTGGCATTATCATTTACATCGTACTTTAGTTGCTTCGAGAAGTTTGGAAGGAACTCATCACCTCAATGGTCATGATGTTGGGTCTCGAACCACTTGAGACGAGCAGCTGCCTTCCTTTTCACAATACATCATGTTGCTCTCTGCAGGTATAGGTGCTTTAGTCAATGTGTAGTGCAAGAAAATTGGACAATATTTTGACAATATATGTTTGCTTGTGCCAATCTAAATTTAACATATGAATAGACCGCAGCACCAGGTAGAGTTTTTATTTTCAGTTTCATATTTATTTATTTTCCTTTTGATTATTTGAGTTGAACAGTTCAAATGGTTATGTGGTTTTTGTAGCGACGGATTAAATGGATTCATATGCTCATGTGAAGATCAAATGGGCAAAGTTTGCAACTTGGCTTGTCCTAAGAAGGAGATGAAAGATATAAAAGATCATGTCATGTAAGTTGCTAATAAACATGGCTATCTAGATGAGTACAATAGTTGTTGATTCATATTTGGATTATTCTATTGACTTTGGCTAATTATTGACTTGAAATTGAGCTCTCTTAAAATTCTGATTTTGTCTTCAATTGCTAATTTTTGTCTTGACTTGAGTTGGTATTTGCTTGATTAATCATGAATTATTGTGTCTCTCTTGTGCTGAATTTTTGAGCTGAATCACATCTAATCCTCTGCTGCATTTGTGCTGAATAATTGAGCTAATATTGTGCTGCAACTAGGCTATTTAAGTGTCAAATTTTGGTTGCGATTGTAGGCTGTGCTTGAGATACATTTGGGCTTCTTTATTACTGAATTGAAGGGCTATTTTGTGTGCTGAAGTTGCTGTAGTTTGTGCTGAGATTTTGGATTGAATCTTTGGCTGCAACTCGGCTGCATCTTGACTTATTTTGGTAGTGATTTGTGCTGAATTTGACAGTGTTTTGTGTTGCATTTGTGCTTTATTCGAGCAATTTATTTGTCGATTAGGATATTGATTCGGAATGAAATATCAATTTGAATATTGTTAGTGTTATTTGACAAGATCATATTCATTTTGTATTATATAATTGTTTATGTTAATGTTTATATTTTATTTATTGCACGGTTGTAAGTTATTAGAATGAATCTAGATATGTTTATAAATATAAGTGTATTAGTGATTTATTAAATGCTGAAAATTTATATTTTTTTTTCTGAGAAAAACTTTTAGCCACGGGATATATCCGTCACTAAAGGTCTTAACATCCGTCACTAAAGGTCTTTTCCATCCCGCCATTTTTTCCCTCCAAAAAATATCAGTAACGGTACACATCCGTCACACAATCCGTCGCTGATACCCTATAGTGACGCCATCAATAGCCACGGTAAAAATCCGTGGCTGTTGCTCCATAGCGACGGATACTTAGCTACAGCCACGGATAAGTACCGTGGCTAAAGGGGAAAACTGTTGTAGTGCACTGATCATCACTAATCACTAGACAAGTCTGGACAGAAGTTTGAACGAAGTCTGGACGAATCTGGACAATTTTGGACATGTCTGGATGGAGTTTCTGGACGAATCTGGATGGAGATTCTGAACGAATCTGGACGGAGTTTCTGGACAAATATGGACGAGATCTGAACAGAAGTCTGGACAAGTCTAGATTTGTCCAGCTCTCTGTCCATATTTGTCCAGAAACTTCGTCCAGATTTCTCCTGAAACTCCATTTGGATTCGTCCAGAAACTCCGTCTAGATTCCTCCAGAAACTCTGTGCAGGTTCGTCCAGACTTTTATCCAAATTTGTCCAGACTTCTGTCCAGACTTGTCTAGTGATTAGTGATGATTAGGGCTTGGTTTAGGATTTGGGTTACTGTTACTCCCGAAAGGGGTGGGTAGGTGAAAAGTAAAAAGAACATTCATAGTTTGTAATGAGTTTATTTTTCTTTCTTAAGATCACCACACAATCCAAACCATTCACTTTTTATCCAATGACACATATTGAACACCCACAACCAAGATGGCGGTTTGAAAGCCACAACTCCATTTTACCCTATTTTGAAACGTTCAATTCAAAAAATATGGAATAAAAATGTAACAATAATATAGACATAACAATAATATAATCATATTTTGGTCATAAAAGCATTATACTAGTTTCAACATATCCATACACTTTGTAACTTGTCCATGTAATCAAAAACTATACTAGACATCTGCCAATTTTGACCGATCAAATTGTTGATCTAGAATGTCGATCTCTTCCATAGAAACTACAGTTGTTGTGTCCTTTTCAACCATATTATCATGTGACATTTGAGCAAGGCCGAAGTTGAAAGTTGAAATATGTGACTTTGGGTTTTTGGATTTTTTTCTTCAAACTAGAGAGCTCGGCTTCCAAACCAACAACTCTATCTTTTAACAAATTCATCTCAGATTCTCGGCTTCCAAAGTAACAACTCTATCTTTTAACAACTTCACCTCAAATTTTAATTCTTCATTTGTTTTCTTTAGATATTGAACTTCGTTGTGATCAAACTCTATACCATCAAAAGCCTTATCTAAGTGGTCCTTAATGTTTCTTGCCTTCGACTTCTTCTTTATTATCACAACATTCACAAGATGTAAATTTTGTTCATTAGGGAGAAGCTTGAAGATATTATTTTCATCCACAGAGATGTTATAGAGAATTTGCAAAGAAAGAAAAGTTTGATTTTTCAAAATTTGGATAATCGTAATCGGTATTTAGAAGATATAATTTAAAATCAACATACCATATCATCAACCACTGGGATAGGTACTTTAGCTTTGGTTCCATAGGAGACGCCCACTTTCTAATCCTCGGCTTAAGTTCAGGAAATACTTGTTGAAACACAGTGATGTGCTCATATAACTATACTTGTAACATATTTAACAAAATTATAAGTTAGTTGTAACAAAATAAAATCATGCATGTACCAAAAAACATGAAATTGTAATGAAATAAAAGTGTCACACATTGTGTATACATGACAAACCCAGTAAGATTATAGAAATAAAAATAATATAATCAAATTCTATTCTCAAAATTATTCAATGAAACAACAGTGAATGACTATGATACATTGTTGTAATAATGTATATAACAGTAACAACATGTCGTTTGCCATAATATAATCATATTATGTTCAAAATAGAAAACCATGAAGCAACAATAATTGATGACTACAACATATATAAAAAATTATAACAATATTTATATAACAGTAACATAGTGTTATTATCCCTACTATAATCATAGTTTGTTCAAAATGGAGAAATGATTAAAGGTAAACTACCACGAAGCATATTCTTGAGCCAAGCGTTGGCAACGGTGGTTCACACAATGGTTAACTGCAGCCAAACAAAATAAATCAGATTTTATTTAACTACAAAACCAAGAAATGCAAATGTATTCAAAGGATAAAACATCTTATACCTGCAACTTTAGCCTTAGGATCAATTGAACTATCACCCTTGTCATTGCATTTATCTTTTATTTTGCTTTGTAGGTTGCGTCTTTTTACACCTTTTTTGTTGGCAAGGATTTTTGCAATTTTTCTTCTTAGTTTTATCTACAATATCAATTTAACTTCATATTTACAATACCAACCATTTTATTAAACACGAATACAGACAAGAAAGACACATAAACATCAAAACTTTCCAGCCACCAAACTTGACCACGTCTAAATGAAAATCCTATTACTATTAGCAAGAGAAGAAACAAAACAAGTCCAAACACAATATCACAATCAAATATACTTCTAATACCCCTAAAAACTGTGAAAAGAATAAACTTTCAATCAGATAAGGCTAATTCTCACTAATTCGGGCTTCAACCAAATTTCCTTCTCTCCCCCATAGATCCACCTGCGTAAACAACAAAACCCCCTAATCATATCCCCAATTCCACAAAACAAAAGCCTCCGAAAAATCTAAAGACAACAATCGAAAAGGGAAGGACTCACAGATCTGAAATTAGAGTTTATGTTATCTAAAAAGATGGGGGAAAGCCACCAATTTGGTGGCAAGAGTGACACTAGTGTAGAACAGTGCATACTCGTTGCCAACTAGACGTCGGTCGTATTAACATATGACGTCTATACCTATAGATGTCGGCTGTTAATACGGCCGACGTCTATTGGGTGAGAGGTCGGGGTATCGACGTCAGCCTATTGGAACATGCATTGAACCCGAGGTCTAAACCCCGCCGGTATGACCTATAAACGTCGGATATATTCTATAGCCGACCTCTATACCCCAACAATGTCGACCTATAGACGTCGGCTATATTATATAGCCAACGTCTATTGGTCTTGTAATTCCAACAGGACTTCAAATTTTATCTTTTAGCCCAACCAAACCTGAGCAAAACCTTAGCCGCGCGTCTTCCTCCACTTCGACAACTCCGACAAATCTCCGACCAATCTCCGACCAATGCACCCTCTGAAACCCCTGCCGTCTTCGTCCGCTTCCCCAACCACCACAGCCTCCGCGACCACCGTCATCGTACCCTCCACCTCCACGACCACCGTCCCATAGCCGCGACCTCCGACCTCCTCCCCGACGTCGGCAAAAACTTTCCCCTCCTCCTTTGGTTCATGCTTAATTACCCCGATGTCACACCCTTGTCTTGTATTTGTTTGATAAGGTTCTCATATTTAATATGTTTAGATTGTGGTGTTTGGATTTGGATTGTTTAGTTGGTTATGGAGATTGTGAATTTTGGAGTTGTTTGGTTGACGATAATGGAGTGCGAATGGAGATTGGTTTGATTTGGTTGCCAAAGTGTGATTTTTGCTCTACTTCTTGACATGTTGTGTGAATGTTTAATTCATTTTGTTATATGTTATGATGATGGATACAACCTTTATTAATGAGATATTATTTGATTTCACTCTTTCATTGGATTGGTTTGATTGAGTTAGGTTGGTTGGATGATTTAAATGAGTATATATGTAGTTATATATGCAATAAGTAAGTGACGAGTGATGATTTACAAGGATAATTTCTAGGAGATAAATCCAAATTAAGGTCTTAATTAATTTCTTATCTAAATGATATTTTTTTGAGTTATCTGAAAATGCAAAATCCTTAATCGTGGGCTTGAATGCGAGAGAAATTGAGAGAAAAGATAAGAATATAATTTTCTCTTATTTAATTAAATGTTTATTTTAGTTTATGATTTAGTTTGGTTAAATATTTATTGTAGTTAAATGTTTATTTATGTTTAGTTAAATATTTATGTATGCTGAAAAAAACTTATTTTGTTTAGTTAAATGTTTAGTTTCTAATAACTCATTGACCCCTTAAGCAACTTGACCTTTAATAACCTAAAGCATAAGATTAGGCAATATTTGCTAAGTCATTCATCATATAGGATTTCCATTCATCGTATTTATTATTTATTTTACGATTTCTGTCGTAGATTGTTGGCGTAAGGTACGTAATGTCTTTCACTCATAATTCATTAGAAAGCACACATTAGTTAGTAGGACTTGCATTGAAATGAGAGTGAGGTGAGTGTTTGTTTGGTTTGTTGTTTGTTAGATTAAGGTATGAAAAACAATTAGGAGGAAGTCACCTATAGGAGATGAGGTGAGGGATTTCATCACCCTTTCCTTGGCACAAACACTACTTAATAAAAAGCCTTAATAAAATCAATTAGACGTTGGCCCTAGGCTTTCCGGACGCATTAATGAGAGGAAACCGTTTAAAACCATTATGGCCTGAACATCATTGCCCATCTAGTTTCCGTGAGATTTTAGGAACCTCCGGGTTCTTGATTTCCTACACACTAGTGGCCTCGATGTTTAAGACAGTTTTGGCCTGAACGTCGTTGCCCATCTACTCTCCCTGAGATTTTAAGGACCTCCAGATTCTTAATTTCCTACAGACTAGTGGTCCTCGGTGGGACCTTGAAGTTAGGCATCGTCTAGTGCTAAGGACCTATAATGGACTTTAGGCTTGCTTTGACCTTGATTGCTTAGTTAGATTTCTAACCTTCATTATTCCCACGCTAGATTAAGGACTTCATCTCCTCTCTCCTGAGACATTCTTTTTCTCATCTTCATGTCTCCGGATCTTCTCATCTACGAACATCTTCTTTTAAATTGAAATTTTATTTATTTCCTTCAATAATAACTGTCATTTTTCTTAATGTTTAGATTGAAATTGATCGAGAGTGGATTCTTTCAAACCGATTGAGTGATGAGTATGAGAACGGAGTGAATATGTTCTTAGAGGTTGCCAAAAAACATTGAAAAAACGAATGACAACGACATGGTCTATTGTCTGTGCAATAAGGGTCATAAAATGTCAGTGCTAACTTTTCGGAAAATAAAAGATCATTTGTTTGAGAAAGGTTTCGACCCAAGTTACAGATGGTGGATATGGCACGGCAAAAATGAATCATTTAGTTGTTCCAAGAATGATGGAGACAATGTTAGTATGGGAGATCACTTAAAGGAAATGGTTCAGGATATGGCTGAAAAGTTTTCGTCCAACCCCGATTTACTTGTTAGTTTGTTGAGTGACAATGAGAAGCTGTTGCATAAGGGTTGTACCAAATTCACTAGATTGTCAGTGGTGTTGAAGTTGTAGAATTTAAAAGTAGGAAATGGTTGGACCGATGTCAGTTTCACATCACTGTTGAAGTTATTGGAAGAGATGCTTCCAGAAGATAATGAGCTGCTTGATAGAACTTATGGTGCTAAGAAAGTGTTGTGTCCTATGGGAGTGGAATATAGGAAGATACATGCATGCCCGAACGATTGTATATTGTATAGGGGTGAGTTTGAAAACTTACATTCCTGTCCCAGGTGTAATGTTTCACGATACAAAATGAAACACAGTGGACTGAACCACAATGTAGAGGCTGATGAGATGAAAATCAAAGGACCTCCTGCTAAGATTTTGTGGTATCTTCCGATAATACCAAGGCTTAAACGTTTGTTTGCGGGTAAGTAAGATTCCAAGAATATGACGGCATGTTGATCGTGAGAAACCAAATGATCAGTTGCTACATCATCCTGCAGATTCACTTCAATGGAAAAAAGTAGATTACGACTTTCTTGTGTTTGGTGAAGAATCCATGAATGTACGACTTGGACTCTGTATGGACGGAATGAATCATTTCGGTAGTTTCAGTAGCATTCATAGTTCTTGGCCTGTTCTGCTTGTAATTTACAATCTGCTCCCGTGGTTTTGCATGAAACGCAAATATATTATGTTGTCCTTAATGATTTCTAGTCCGAAACAACCTAGTGTAGGATTTCGTGTCCCTATGTATGTGTATATTTAAAAAAATTAATACAAGCAAACATTATCGATTTCATATTTTCAACAATTTTATGTACATTGTTCTGTGTTTCTTCTAATATCATGCAAACCTACATATATTAAAATAAAAAAAACAAAAGAGGATCATACCCAAAGGTTCTCTAAAACCTTTTCGAAGATCCGTAGTTCCATTGCTCATCGAATCACCTACCGATTCGCCTCCAAGTGTTCACCAAACTCTAAACAAGATTAGAGAGAAATGAGCTAGCCAATTCAATCTCTAATTCAAGCTTAGATCCAGCTAATAACCCCTCCAAAGCTCCACGAGATTTGATCTCCAAAAGCTCTGACTAATTAACATAATTTCGTGGTGATTAGTGGAGAGATTAGGGAGAGAGAGAATTTGCATTAACACATATGAAACAAGTAGGGTAAGAGGTCCTATTTATACCCTCACAAATCACCCATATCATGAACTATGCTCTAGACATGATCTCTTATTTTTCTCTCCCAAAAACCAATCACAATTTGCTACATAATCACCCTTAAAACCATTTGACAAAGTCTGGAATTAATCTATTCCATGATCTGAATTATTCTCTTAATAATTCAGGCAAACCCGTACTGAACGGTCGATCGAAATTTCCAATAGGGCGACCAAACAGTTAAGTTTTTTACAAGTTCGGTCGGACCGTGAGCATGACGGTCGACCGAATATTCATGGGAAAATTTTCCTGGAAAATTTTGGTCGAACCACGTCTCCCTCCGGTCGACCGTTTACTTACCAAAATTTCTCATAGTAAATTTTGGTTGCCCGTGTCCTTGTACCGGTCGACCATTATATCACCAAGAAAACTCCTGGGTAATTTTGGCCGACCGTGTACTCACGCTCGGTCGACCGATCCTATTATCATGACACATACAGGTAATTTTGGTAGACCCACGCGTTCCGATCCTTTTCCGGTCGACCGAACGCAAAACGGTCTATTGTTTTGCCCCTGGTTTTGCCTTTGTCAAATTTTGGATTTATCTCCATCAAAAATTGATCTTTTGGGGTTTTTAGAAAATCCATATCTCATGTAATATATTATCCTATGTATTGTCAAATTATTACAGCCCATAATATATACATCTTATATGAATTTATTCATGATTCTAATTTTGTCAATTTTCGTGACATATTGATTTTATTGATTCACCACATGTGTCCATTTTCACATGAAACCCGACACATCATATGAACTCAAAATCAAGCTTCTTTTTTCCCAATTTTGTGGTGTGACATATAGAAGGATCTAAGTTAAATTGGCAGTGATATTAAACACTCAATATCTCAAACTATAAGTGGTATCTAGATACACATTATAGTTACCAAATTAGCATAGATGTCTTGTTTCACTCGAACTAAACACGATCCATTTAGTGATGTAAGTACATCACTTGTGTCTATCCCTTGCCTCATGATATTAAGAATATATACAAAGTAGAAATGTGTCACCTTTGTATTATATTCATTTTTTGATCTCTTTAAGCTAATTATAACTATGTAACTTAACTCAAGTCACATTGTGCACATTATAATTTTACTTTATTAAAGGCCCACTAATATCATCACTCAATTCAGAGGGGCAATGATAATCTTTTGACTAGTTATCTTTTCCAACATAAGTCTTGTTCAACCAACTATTGCATTTATCACTATACTCATTGATAGCTTTTGACAATAATCAAATTAAACACTCCTTATGTGAAAAGATATAAGTCTCACATCTTATGATCCAAGACACAGTAAAATATTAATGACACATAACACAATTCCAAAATGTTTTATATGCTAGGTGTATTCAATATATAAAAGTAATCTTTTCCTCTTTTATATACTCGTGTCGTCAAATATTTGTATAGCCACAATAATCGATGACCAACACGACAATCTTATCTCATAATTAATGTTCCATGATAATTACCATGATTGTGAATAACTTTTGATTTATGTAAACCATTATCTTTTAGAGCACTACGGTTAAGGACCAAGACCCTCTTCCTTAACACTTCCAAAAGACGAATACAATAATCAAGGAACAAAATTTTTGCACATTCAATTCATAACAATTGACATATATATAAAAGTGGGTTGATAATAAAAGTGGAGTTCGAGTGGATGACTTGGGGTTCAGTTGTTCGGAACAGTGGCGTCACCTTAATAACAAAGTCTTTACATGTGTCTATATCTAAAGACAAGAATCATATATACGCCGACATGTCCTATTATGGTGTAATTGAAGACGTATGAGAGCTAGACTTTGTTAAATTCAAAGTAGTTGTACTTAGATGCAAGTGGGCTGATAATAAAAGTGGAGTTCGAGTGGATGACTTGGGGTTCACTTTAATTGATTTTTCAAAAGAAGGATATAAAGGAGAACCTTTATTCTCACTTCCCAAGCGAAACAAGTCTTCTATGTGGCTGATCCAGGTGATAAGAAATGGTCAGTAATTCTAGAAAGGAAGAAAAAATTATATCAGATGATAGTCTTATCGAGTATGAAGAGACACCACCTTTCTCTAAGCAAGCACCTGGATCAGCCACAATTTTTGCACATTCAATTCATGTAAATGTTGAGACTTGTATGTTTAGAGATGACCACGGTTAAGGTATATGGATTGAAAATCCATTAAGAAAAAAACCACCTTTCTCTAAGCAAGCACCTGGATCAGCCACAATTTTTGCACATTCAATTCAAATAAATGTTGAGACTTGTATGTTTAGAGATGACCACGGTTAAGGTATATGGATTGAAAATCCATTAAGAAAAAAACCTCGTAAAGGTGCAAAAATTCTTGTAATACATTATAATAACCATTTAATGTCTTGATTTTTATTTGTTAATGTCTTGAGTTTACCTTTTATAGTATCATAGCTCCAAAAAAGAAAGTCACTCCATCAGAGTCTGAAGGCTCGAAAACATATAGTTCACGAGGTCCTTGCCTCATGAAAGAATTCGTGGGGAGAAGAAATAGAGACGGTAGAGTTCCAATCTAGTTTGATGACCATCTTGAGCCGATAGGCATGCTATCTGATAACTGGAAAAGTTATCTGGGTAGCCCAGCGAGGGCCAAAGTGGACATTTGTTTGTCGAGTTGGGCCGATGTTGCTGAGAAGTTGAATGACACAATATGGGATGACGTGCAGGTAATGAGTCCAATATAAAATTCTTTAGTTTTAGTCGAACTTTTGAGAGATATAAAGTTGTTAACGTGTTGTAGGCAACTTTTGAGTTCCAATCCACTGACAAGTTGAAGAAAAAGTGGATGACATACATGTCGGTTCGTTGGAGGGACTTCAAAACAAATTTAACCAAGAAGTACATATTCAGAGACTACCAGGATAGCAATCCATGCGATATCTATAACTTTATCACTTCGAATCAATGCAAGCAATTCAGAAAATCCAGAGATAACCCGAAGTTTGAGGTAACTAAGTTTAATTTAGAATATTAACTTATTAACTTATTGTTTTAAATGAGAATCTAAATAACTTGGTTTTAGGCCATCCGAGCAAAAACCCAAAAGATTAGATCTTCTAACAAGTATACGCATGGTATGTCTCGAGAAGGGTACCAAAAGATAGAAGCACAAATGATGGTTGAAAAAATTGCCCTAAAAATATTTATAGGCTACATTTATAGGCTAGACGGCTGACGTCTATTATCTAGGTATAGACGGGTCGTATATAATAGTTGACGTCTATACCTAACTAATAGACGTCAGCGGTTAAGCGACCGACGTCTATGTATATACGACGTATACATAGATGTTTGATCTGGGGAGCCTTATATCCGACGTATGTACCCCATATATCCGACATATATTCCCTTTTCTACAGTAGTGTGAGTTTGGTTTGAGAGAGAATGTGTTGAAACGTGGAATGTGGGAGAGAAGAGGGGTGAAAAGGGGTAAATGATATTTTCAATTTTACCCCCTTGTGAGTAAAAAATGAAAAGATCTCATATCCACCTTTAGATTTGATTTGAATGGTGGATGTTTAGATGACTTACTTAAGCTAAGTGAGCCCAAAGCTCACTTTATAATTTGTCATAGAAAATATATCTTATGAACTCGAAATAGCATAACACGACCAACTACATTTATGTCATAAAATGCAAATCTAAGGTCTCGTTTGTATGAGACTCCCAAATGTTAGATTTTTGTAGGAAGTCGACTCTTGGATTTGTGACCCTAGAAGCTGCTTCTTTTCCAGCAGCAGTCAGAACAGTTTGGATGCCGAGAAGTCGGTGGATTTCCATATGTCTTGTCCGACTAAATCCCCAAAGTACCCTCTAAATAATCAGGCAAACCTTCTTTGTTTGAAATTCCACAACCAATTTTTTTGGCTATGGAAACTCCATTTCCAGTTTTTTGTTTGAAATTTTATTCAAACTTGCTCATCTATTATTACCTACAAACATATCAAGTGGTTATTCTTTATGTTCTACACGTAGATGAATGAAGTAATGTGACCATATTCTTTGTTACCATTGTTATCATTGTCACCATTACTCTCAATTACAAGAATACATTTCACATATTTGAAGCAAACATTTGCATGATAGAATGCACTTTTGTTGGTTATGTAACATCCCGAAACAGCGGAAAATTTAAAATTTATCATCGAGATATCAGAGCAATAATCAAAAGACGGGACTGTTACTTCTCATAAAAACATCCAAGCGGTCCACCATATTACATCAGAGTTTGTCAAAAAGCTACATGATTACATCAGATATAACAAAAGGAGTTACAAGTAATCATGTCGACCTTAGTGGTCCGAACGAGAGGATCTGATCCCACAATGTGCGCGCCCGCTATCACCACCCAACTGGACCTACTGCGATCCTGAAATAAAACATGCAACAACAATGCCTGAGTTTCCATAACAAAACCCCGTATGCCAAGCTCACCTATATGCATGCAGTAGTACAAATGAACCTATCATACTAGTAGCATGTCATGTCATCAACAGTAAGGAAAACTGTTCCCCCAAAGGGTAAAACGGGACATCAGTCTGACAATCATCATGGATCTCCCTCGGAGACCTACCGTAGGCACATAAGGTCTAACAGAATAAGACGTGACGCTCCCCACACGCAGCTATACTAAACATTGGGTTCGGCGAGGAGCATCTGCCAGGTCCACGCCATAAGAAACAGATCTGTAACTTCGTGGCCGAAACCACCCCAACGGAGCCATCACTCAGTTGGTCCATCAATCATCATCTCAGTAGGTGCCCAGCTGAGGAAAACATAGCCAGAACAACATCGACCCATCAAACATCATAGTCGGAACATCATCGGCCCACAAACATCATACATCATAGCCGGAACAACATCGGCCCATCATCACCGGAACAACATCGGCGGCATCACCGGCACAGCATCAGTGGTCCAACTTACGTCCGGCACAGCATCAGACGGGTCCGGACCGAAGTCCGCCGGGTCATCAGGCTCCACGAGCCGCACATTATACATTAGGATCCGTGATCCCTCAAGTCTGCTACTCTACTGCGAGTCCATCAATCCATCACATCAAGTCACGATCCATACACGCAGGTGACACGTCCCAAACACCCACACCCTTCCACACGGCGGTCCCTGGCAGGCACGCGTAACGCGTCCGCCGTCACCTCCAGGCTCACACACTAGGCGAGGACACGGGTTTCTGTGGATAGAGTTGGCATCGCAAAAGGACTGGGAATTCAGTTCTGTGCACAAATGGTCGACCGAAAGAGGCAATCCGGTTGACCATGCCCATAAGGTTCGGTTGACCGAAGGTCTGCAACGGTCGAACTCTCTGCCCAAAACCTAAGTCCCAACGGTCGAACAAGAGTCTAAAACTGGTCGACCAATAAGAGGTCAAAATCCGGAGTCTGGTCAACATCAATCAATACTAACGATCGACCGACTCAGGGGTCCTAGTCGACCGAAAACTACCAAGGCAACCTAGCAGCTCTAAGTCATATATCGGTCGAATAATCACGCATAATAATCAAGTACACTTAAGTTCCGATCGAACGAAAACATGGAACTGGTCGATCGAAAACCAACAGGCAACCCCAACCCACCAGCACAATGCACTACCGGTCGACCACCACAAGGCATCGCCCGACAGGTGTTGGTTAAAGTCGGGCAAAAATGCACTACATCGGTCAACCACCCGAAGGAACCGGTCGACCGTTGGTCGTCTGTAACCTTGCACCAGCCAAGGATTTACGCCATACACATTGCCGGTGAGGTCTCCGACCCCCCCCCCACAACCGACCAACACTTCACCCTCACGTGGGTGAGTGATTGATATGTTTTAATTAACCGCAAGTGCACGGCCGCGTTGAAGCGGTGGCAAATACGGGTCGATCCACAGGGAGGTGTGTCGACTTCCGTTTGTTCGAAGGCGAGTGTGAAAGAAAGGAGAGAAAGGAGTTACGATCTACACTACACTACAATGCGAAAGGAAATGGAAAATAAGCAATAAAACTAAACCCGAAAGGGGGTAGAGAAATAATGTGAATACAAAGAAGTGTGTAAGTGTATGTATTCAATTTATGCTCATTACAACATGTAGTGCATGAAAATCATAAAACTAAATCCAACTTTGCCTCCACATGAAATAAGATAAGATCATATCATTAAAACATACAAGACAATAATTGGAATGAAGCTAAATGAACTCATGTATAAAGACTAGACCCTACTATGCCTCAACATGATAAGATAACACAATATCATTAAAACATAAAAGACATTAACCACGGTTACGGCGGCAAGAGTACATGCAACTACAAATTGTGTTTCCAATATTAATTCCATCTATATCCTCACCTTATTATTTCCCATAAAATAGGTCCACTAGTGTAAGCATATGCTAAGCCCCATTCAAGAGCATTATCATATCAAAGACAAGAGTGAAATCCCATTAGATGGTTATGAAAATCATGTAAGGTTCAACGGATTAAGATAATACACACCTAATACATCACATTATTGATATCACATATTTCTCCACCCCCCAAATGGGGATGAAACTACTTACTAGTCATTACACTAACTACATTAACAAAATGAAACATTATACTGAAAGAAAATTCAACTAAGCAAGAAAGCAATATTAAAGAAACTAATTGAAATGAACATAAAACTAAAGAAACATACAAGAATTAAAAGACAAGATTAAAAGAAACTAAGAGCAATTATTTTATTTACATGACTCACATTACAAGTGACATTCTTCTCTACCTTGAGTTTTTGCTTCAAGGCTTTTACTCCAAGTAGAGAGAATGTCACCAAGCAATGGGTGAATACAAAAGTAGGTGAAGAATTCTATTTATAGGTATGAAAAAAGCTAATCCGGGACAATCCCCCGGTATGGGACTAAAAGCATACCAAAAATGGACTAAATACAACCTAATTTACCACCCGACCAAATCATGTGCGAGTTGAAGCAATCTAGACCGCTGATTGGTAGTTTGGAAAAGCTAATCAGCGGTCTATATTCTTCTGATCAGGTCTGGATTTGCTTGGCTTGATTCTAGCTTGATGTCTTGGTGTTTGGTGTGCCCGATTGGGTTATTGATGGTTGGGTCCGGATTTAATTGCCAAAATACTCCTCATTAAGGCGTGGAGCTTCTTGATTTACTCATTAATCCTTTTGTTTTTGCATCCGGGTCCTTCTCTCTTTCATCTCAATCCATAAGTCTTGCAACTTAGTCATTTACCTTGCATTTGAGTCATTTTTGAGCCTCTTCTTCCTAAACCTACTTGATTGACATCATTTCATGCTCATATTTGTATCTTATATCCATTATCTTTCACCTAAACAATGCTATGTCACGATTTTTATGTTTAGTTTTCAGGAATAAATAGGTTTGAAGAGATGAAGCATAAAAGGACCCAAAAGCTGGGAAAAAGGACTGAATTGTGAGATCTAGGGACCAAGATGCAAGGAAGAAGGACCTGATTGCAAGACAGAAGGACCTAAGAGCAAAACAGAATACTCCACACCATCATGAGGAGTATTTTACCAATTCGATTCGGGTCGGAGCTCCAACAAGTCAAGTAACCGCATCAAAGACCAAGAATACCATCCAGGAAAGCCTCCAAGAAATCCCAGACGAATTCGGACCCTGTAGACCGCCAATTGGCGGTCTGGAACCGCGAATTGGCGGTCCAGGTGGATCCGAATCCGTTTATCTTTTTCTGGTGTGTGTATTAGAGCGTTCTTATGCTATTTATGGTATTTGTTTAGTCCCACATCGGGGGATTGTCCCGGATTAGCTTTTTCCATGGCTATAAATAGAACTCTTCACCTTCCATTGTAATTACTCCATGCTTGTGGCCATTCTCCCTAATTGAAGTGGAAGCCTTGAAGCAAGAAACTCAATAGGGAGATGCTACTGGTCTTGTGAGTCTTCAATTAATAAAATTTTCTTTGTTTTGTGTTTCTTTTATTGTTGATGCATGTTTTAGTTTAATTGTCTTTTATTAAATCTAGCTTAGTTAATATGCCTTCTTATTTTAGTGTAATAGTTAGGGTAATGTGTAGTGAGTAAAACCACTCCCCTTTTGGGGGGTGGAGATGATTATCATATATGCAATTAAGGAAGGAAGGATGTTTATGTTAAAATGTGTTGATTAATATGAATGCATACTTGCTTGTTAGAATAGAACACTTCACTAGATGGGTTTTGCCATGATAAGTAGACACCTCCCATACTTGTTTAGTTTCTTAAATAACCAGCTTGTGTTTATGAATGTTAATCAAAATAGGTTAGTGATTTAATTGATGGGTTTTGCCGTGATAAGTAGACACCTCCCATACATGCAAACAATACCTACACTTGTGCCTATAGGAAGATATTTTTGCCTCCTTATTGTGTATGTGTAGTCACTCCACCCCCTAAGGGGTCTCTCTCTCTTACTGATTTCTCCATAGTGTCAAGTTTCTCTAGCTTAGTTGAAGTATTCGTTTGTTTTGTTTCCTTCGCATTTGCTTCTATGTGTTAGCATAGTTTAGGTTAGCATAAACAGCTTTCTTCCATCTTTCTTTGCCACTTGATTTCTGATAAGCAAGAGCAAGCTCACCTCCCTGAGGACGACCCGTACTTGCCACCGCTTCATCGCGGCCGTGCACTTGCGGTAGAAATATAAAACGTTCAACAAGTTTTTGGCGCCGTTGCCGGGGAGGTGCCAGTCCAGACTCTTGTTTGGACGATTTGAGTGAATTTAATTTGTGTGTTGTAGTTTTTCTTTGTTTCAGGAGACTGGGAATAGCAAGTGGAGGCTACTGGAGAAATTTCCAGACGACCTGAGCACTTCAGACCGCCAATCAGCGGTCTGGTGAGCTCTGTTCATCTTTTAATTTCTTGCTGTTGTTGCTCTAAATGATCTAGTTATCTGGGACTCAATTTGGCATGTTTTGACTTATAGTTTGTTCCCAGATCAATAATCAAACCTCCTTTAAGCAACTTGGACCCTAAAACTCAAAGCAAAAGATTAGGCATTCATTCTTGTTTAGGTCATGCATCATGTATGTGACTTAGGCATTTAGATTGTCTTTTATCTTAGCTTTATTTTCTGTTGCTGAGAGCTGGCGTGAGGTACGCACCTTCTACTCTCATTCATGCATTTCGTATGAACATGCATTAGTTAGTAGGAAGTGCATTGCAACAAGTGTGAGTTGAGCGTTGTTTGGAGAGTTGATTGCTAGATTTAGGACTCCAAAACGCTACTAAGGAGGGGTTGTCCCGTAAAAGATAAGGTGGGGGATTTCATCACCCTTTCCTTCGCCCCAAAAACCACACTAATCAAGAGCCTAATTTTAAAATCAAGTAGACATTGGCCCTAAGGATCTTGGACGCATTAGGAGAGTGATCCGGTCCCGACCGTCATGACCTGATCGGCGTTGCCCACTTTGTCGATAGTAGGAGAGACGAGATCCCCGGATCTTGGCTCACTTGCTGGGCTTTGTGGTCCTCATTGTAGGGAGGTGAGGCGTGTTGAGGCCGTGTGACCTCGCAGTTAGGCGTCGTCTAGCTGTAAGGACCTATAGCGACCTTAGGATTGCTTGAGCCTCGTTTGCTTGTGTGCTTCTACCTGTACCCATCCGTCGTAGCATAAGGACTTCTTCCCTTCTCTCCTGAGTCATTCTTTCTCTCCTGTGTTCCCTCGTCTTCTCTTCTACGTACATTCTTTTTTTTTTAAAAAAGAAAAAAGAGAGTTGTGGTTTGTGTGTGCACCTTTGTGCATACTTTCGTGGACACGAGACGAGAGTGGTCGTTTGACGAGGAGCGTTGTCAATCCGGCTTCGGTCATCGATTTCTCGACACCTTCCTCCTCCCGTGTCGCACGTAGTTCGGGTCCAATGGATGCTAATTTCCGTGAGGAGGAGCAGTTGCTGGACCCACCTGTTCCACCTGTGCTTCCAGTTGTCGTTCCCATACCACTACGCGATCGATGCTACCCGAGCCGTACAGCTCTGCCCTCATGCATCGTATTGCCAGAGGCAAATGGGAACACATTTGAGGTCAAGCCTCAGTTTATTTCCATGCTCCCTCATTTCACTGGGAAAGGTGACCCCTATATCTTTCTCAGGGAATTTGAGGAGGTCTGTGCTATGTTCAAATTGCAACAACTTAGCATAGACTCCATTCATCTTAGGCTTGTCCCCTTTGCGCTTAAGGATGACGCCAAGAAGTGGTTGTACAGCAACCAGGCGAATGCCTTCAGGACTTGGGATGAGTTTCAGTCTGCATTCCTCAAAAAGTATTTTCCAAATCATCGGACTCAAAAATTGAGGAACGAAATCAATTCGTTCTATCAACATGAGACCGAATCATTTCATGCATACTTAGAGAGGTTCAAGGAGCTACTATCCTCATGCCCTCACCATGGCATTGAGTTGTGGCGCCTGTGTCAGATTATCTACGAGGGTCTTCACATTCCATCCCGAACGCTCCTTGAGTCCATGTGTCAAGGAGAGTTCTTGGGAAAGGATGAAAGGGAGGCATGGGCTTTCCTAGAAGACCTCGCCGAGAAAACAATGCAATGGGAGAGTGTGAGGGAACCACCTGCATCATCTAGTATAGGAGCGAGGATCGCGAATGCAAACTCGACTAGATCGGGTTCCGCATTTGCTGTCGATTCCACTACGGCCACCGAGGCGCGCATGGCGGCCTTAATGCGCCGTATGGATTCAATTGAGCTCCAAAACCAGCACGATGTATCTCATGTGTCTGCATCTGGTTCAGTTCCTTGTCATTTATGTGGTAGGACAGGTCATATAGGGGGTGAGTGTGCATCCATTCCTCCTGAGATGGAACATGTAAATGCCATCTATGATAGATCCAGGAATGACCCATATTCATCATCATATAACCCTGGATGGAGGAACCACCCTAATTTTTCATGGAACCATAACAATGCCCCAGGTGGTCCTTCAAACTTTTCTCGACCACCTAACCGACCACACTACCCTCCCATGCATTCACAGTCTCATCAGCCACCGCAAAGTCAGAATACCAACCAACCAGGTTTCCCAAATTCTAACAACTTGGAAACCCGGTTTAATTCGCTTGAGAACTTAACTCGTGGACTTGAGAACTCTGTAAAAAACTTTATGTCATCCAAGAGTCAAGTTCTCACTTCGAATCAGCAGACCATCAAATCTCTCGAGCTTCAGATGGGTCAGTTGGCTCAGTCTGTACATGAGAGAGAGAGGGAGCCTGCCTAGCCAACCTGTGGCTAACCCCCGTGCTCAACAGCACTCGAACATGCAAAATGCAAGCTCAAGACCACAGGGGGGGGGGCAAGTGAACTACGTGGAAGAACCTGTGGACCATGTTAATGCCATTGTGACCCTGAGAAATGGGAAGCAGGTCAACAACCACGTATCATTGCCAGAAAATCCATCTGTGCCACCCCTTTGTGGGAATGATGGTGAGGAAGAGGCCGAGGGTGAGAGTAATACACCAAAGCCTCCATCTCCGGCTCCGCCCAAGACATACCTACCAAGAGCTCCTTATCCTAGTAGGTTGTCTAAGAAACAGAGTGACAGTGTGGATAAGATGATGGAGATATTTAAGAAAGTGAATGTCAACATTCCTTTGTTAGACATGATTCAACAAATACCTCCATATGCAAAATTCCTGAAGGATCTCTGTACAACTAAGAGGAAAACCAATGTCCCTAGCAAAGCCTTTTTGGCGGCTAATGTGAGTTCGATCATCTCGAACCCAACATACATAAAATTGAAGGACCCGGGCAGTCCAACAATTTCATGTATTATTGGGGACTCTCGCATTAACAATGTTTTGCTAGATCTAGGATCGGCGGTTAACCTCTTACCTGCTTCTGTGTATCAACGATTAAGCCTAGGCACTCTCAAGCCTACGAAAACAACTTTGCAGTTGGCTGATCGTTCGATCAAAGTCCCGTTGGGGGTCATTGAAGATGTCCTAATCAAGGTCGGTGATTTCATATTTCCTGTTGATTTCGTCGTCCTTGAGACCGAACCAATTAAGACTACCCACTCTCAGATTCCATTGATTTAGGGTAGACCTTTTTTGGCGACGTCAAATGCCTTGATCAATTGTCGTACTGGACTCATGAAATTGTCGTTCGGGAACTTGACCGCGACATTCCATGTGTTCAATATGGCTAGGCAGCCGGCATCTTCCGAGGACCCCATGGAAGTCAATCTTATCCGGGACTTGGAAGAAGAATTGGAAGAAGAGTACCCCCTGATTCATGAGAATTTAAATGATCACTTCATGGATGAGTCTGACCATGAAGAGGATGGGGGTGAGTTGAGCAATGATGTGCATGCTGTTCAGTACATGCGAGCTCCTCCTATCTTACATCTCGAGCTAGATATCACGCCTCGCCTGGAGGAGCCACCCACACCTGAGCTCAAAGAACTCCCCAAGGTATTGAAACACGTTTTTCTTGGTCCCGATAGGTCATTTCCGGTGATTATTTCATCGACGTTGACTGGTGATCAGGAAGAACGGTTGATTCAAGTCCTAAAGGAGCACAAATCAGCCATTGGGTGGTCCTTGAGGGACATCAAAGGGATAAGTCCCGACGTCGTGCAGCACCACATCTTTATGGAGGATGAGGCACGACCACGTCGCGACCCACAGAGGCGTTTAAATCCAGCCATGACAGATGTAGTTAAGAAAGAGATCATCAAGTGTTTAGATCATGGCATCATTTTTCCCATTTCGGACAGTACTTGGGTAAGTCCTGTCCAGGTTGTGCCCAAGAAGTCGGGTATCACCGTTGTCCAGAATGACAACAATGAGCTTGTACCCACACGACTTCAAACTGGGTGGCGAGTGTGTATTGACTATAGGAAGTTGAACGCGGTCACGCGTAAGGACCACTTCCCTCTACCTTTCATCGACCAGATGTTGGAGAGACTCGCCGGGCACGCCTATTACTGTTTCCTTGATGGTTATTCGGGGTACAATCAAATCCCAATCGCCCCCGAAGACCAGGAGAAAACCACGTTCACTTGTCCTTTTAGGACGTTTGCCTATAGACGGATGCCTTTTGGGCTATGCAATGCACCTGCAACATTCCAACGTTGCATGTTAAGTATCTTTTCCGATATGGTTGAGAACTTCCTTGAGATCTTCATGGATGATTTCTCGGTTCATGGCACCTCCTTTGATGAGTGCTTGCACCACTTGAGCCTTGTTCTCAAAAGGTGTTCGGAAACGAACTTAGCCCTTAATTGGGAAAAGTGTCATTTCATGGTCACAAAAGGCATCGTGTTGGGTCACTTGGTATCTTGTGATGGTATCGAGGTGGATAGGGCAAAGATTGAGCTTATTTCTAAGCTTCCGCCACCCACCTCGGTAAAAGAAATCCGTTCATTCCTTGGACACGCCGGTTTTTACCGGCGATTCATTAAGGATTTCAGCAAGATAGCTCGTCCTTTGACGAGCTTGCTTGCTAAAGGAACCTCCTTTGAGTTCACACCCGAGTGCCTGACTGCTTTTGAGTTTCTGAAGCGTGAGTTGACCTCCGCTCCTATTATTAAGGCACCGGTGTGGACTCTATCGTTCGAGCTGATGTGTGATGCTTCTGATTACGCAATAGGAGCGGTTTTGGGTCAGAAAGTCGACAAATTGTCTCATGTGATCTATTATGCAAGTCGTACTCTCAATGACGCCCAACTCAACTACTCCGTTACTGAGAAAGAGTTCCTCGCGATCATATTTGCGTTGGAAAATTTTCGTCAGTACCTCATAGGGTCGCATGTCATCATCTACACTGATCACTCAGCTCTTCGCTACCTTTTGTCTAAAAAGGATGCGAAACCCCGTCTCCTGCGTTGGATCTTGTTGTTACAAGAATTCGACCTTGAAATACGGGACAAGAAGGGATGCGAGAATGTCGTGGCTGATCACCTATCTCGCATCCCCATCGATCTTTCACCGGATCCACCGGTGAACGAGTTTTTTCCTGATGAGAACCATATGGCAATAGCCTTACCTCCCTGGTTCGCTGACATTGTGAACTATTTAGCAACCGGGGAGGTGCCGGCTCATTGGAGACACAGTGAGACAGCGAAGTTCAAGTCGTTAGTCAAGCACTTCTATTGGGATGATCCATACTTATTTAAGTATTGTGCTGATCAAATCATAAGGATGTGCATTCCTGACGACGAGATTCAGAGTGTCTTGTCCTTTTGCCATAAGAAGGCATGTGGTGGGCACTTTGGTGCCAAGAAAACCGCTGCCAAAGTACTCCAATGCGGTTTTTACTGGCCCACGTTGTTCCAAGACGCTTTTGCATTTTGCAAAGCATGCGATAGGTGCCAACGTGTGGGCCGCATTGGTAGACGAGATATGATGCCACTCAATCCCATCTTAGTGGTTAACATCTTTGATGTTTGGGGAATTGACTTCATGGGTCCTTTCCCCGTGTCCCATAGTCACACTTACATCCTGTTGGCGGTCGATTATGTGTCAAAGTGGGTTGAAGCAATCCCCACTCGCACTAACGATCGCAAGGTTGTGATCAAATTTCTTAAAGAACACATCTTCGCGAGGTATGGGACACCTCGTTGTATCATAAGTGATCGGGGGACACACTTTGTGAACCGATCCCTTGAGGCAGTGCTGAGGAAATATTCCATCACGCACAAGTTGGCCACACCTTATCATCCTCAAACCTGTGGCCAGGTGGAAATTTCCAACCGTCAACTCAAGCAAATTCTTGAGAAAACGGTTAATGCTTCAAGGAAAGATTGGTCGGTCAAGCTTAATGATGCATTGTGGGCTTTCCGCACTGCATTTAAAACCGACCTTGGCATGTCCCCCTACCGGCTAGTTTATGGCAAAGCTTGCCATCTTCCGGTAGAACTTGAGCACCGAGCATTATGGGCAATCAAACATCTTAACATGAGTCTTGATGTTTCCGGTGCCAATCGCAAGTTAGACCTCAACGAGTTGGAGGAGTTGAGAAATGAAGCTTATGAGAATGCCAAGATCTGCAAGTCCCGCACTAAAATTTTCCACGATCGCTTGGTGCGAATCAAAACCTTCGAGGTGGGACAAAAGGTCTTGTTGTATAATTCTCGCCTCCACTTGTTTCCGGGGAAACTGCGGAGCCGTTGGTCAGGTCCCTTCATTGTTTTAACCGTCTCCCCTCATGGGGCGGTTGAGATTCAAAATCCTAGGAATGGGGACGTGTTCAAAGTTAATGGACAACGCCTCAAACCATACTTGGAAGGGACCACGGCAGAGGTCGAGGTGGAAGTCGTGCCTTTGCACGAACTCCCCACGGATGTGGTCACTTGATGTGGCTCATCCCTCCATTAGTTTGTACATATCTTTGTTTTGTGCTTAAAAAAAAAGATAAAAACCAAAAATTGGAAGACCTATGTGATATTTGCCCTTTCCCTTGATTAAAAACGCGTTTTCTCCTGCCCTACGCATTATTACAGCAGAGCAAAACGTGTTTCTCCTTCAGATAGCGCCTCCACCCAAATTCATTTACCCAATCCCCTGAATCGACCGCTAATTAGCGGTATAGGACCGCCAATCAGCGGTCGCTTGTTCTGAGTTTCCGGATTTTCTTCGTTGGGGTGTTGGATTTGGTATTGTCTGTTGGTTTCGTGGTTGGGAGTCTGTGGTACTGCGGGAAACGACGTGCGGTGGTCTGTTCTCCTCTCGCGTCGTGTTCGTCCTCGCCGTCGTGTGCCTCGCCGCTAAAGCTCGCCAAGGTAGGTTCAGGTATGGCCAGCCATCATTTAATTCCAGAACTCAATTTTGCCTCCCTGATTCGCGAATTCGGAGAACCCTTCTATGATCGAATCGTAGCTAAAGGGTGGTACCATTTATTGTATGAGGGCGATGAATCCATGTACGTAGAGCCTCTCGTACATGAATTCTTTGCTAAACTCGAGCGTGACCAGACCAGTCCACTCAAGTTCAGTATCACTCTCAGGGGGGTGAAACACACCGTGACACCCCAGCTAATCTCCGACGCGACTGGGATCCCCTTGGTTGATGAGTTCGCACCCACCCACGATATCAATTTTTATCGATCTATGCTTGGGCGTGGGCAGCCTATTTCATCACATGGGGGAGTACCTAATGCGCACATTTACTCCAATGTGCACATTGTAGCCAGGTGGGTATGTAGAAATGTGTTGGGCCAGGAGCGGACCTCCACATTTTTCACACCTAGTTTGCGAATCGTGTATAGTCTGATGGACGGTTCACCACACTGCATTTGTCGAACATTGTTCGACGTTTTAGTGAACGCCAGGCTCAAAGATATACACTGTTTGCCGACTCTGGTTACCAAATTGTGTGGCATGTTGGACACCCCACGATTTGAGCGCATGCAGAGGCGCCAAGGAACCGACCTCGAGGTAGCGAAGATGACCCCGTCATTTCGCCATTGCCTTCCTGAGGCATGGGTGCCTGACTATATGGAGGAGGATGTTAGAGCCAGTTCCTCAAGCTCGTCTGTGAGCTCAGGAACGCTCTTTAACACCGACATTTCTGAGATGGCGGTCGAGCAGCAGAACGTCATCTTAGCCAAGCAAAACCGGAAGATCTATAGGAAGTTGTCGGCTCTTGAGAGAGGTGCCTCTTCAGGCACTTCTGGCCGTCGTCCTTAGTCCGGTACACCCTATCCATGCATTGGCACCATTTTGTCATACATTGAGGACAATGCATGGATTAGGTGTGAGGGGTGTTTTCACGTTTGTACATAGTTTGTGTCTTTTTTTTCCTTTTTTGGTTTTGTTGTTTTCTTTTGTGTGCATTGTTAGGGTCATGTTAGTGTGCCGCATTTAATATCGATATATCTGCTTGCCATGATCCTTGGGTGACTTGTCTTCTTTTGCTTGCCTAGTGCTTTAAAATTTTCACATTTCTTTCAAAATCTTCATGTGTTTGCGAAAGAAAATGTTTTTGTAGGTTTTGCGTGTGTTTAGCATGCGCAAAACCGTTGAGAGGCAAAGTAAAAAGAAAGCTCCCAAAATTGTCTTGAACTTGATGCATTAAGATTTCTAGTTTACTGGCTTTAGGTCTTATCGAGTCGTTAGGATGCACCCCGGTTTTCCTTCGGGGGGCGTGTGATTGACATCATTTCATGCTCATATTTGTATCTTATATCCACTATCTTTCACCTAAATAATGCTATGTTACGAGTTTTTTGTTTAGTTTTCAGGAATAAATAGGTTTGAAGAGAATAAATAGTTTTCAGGAACAAAATAAGTCCAACGAGTCGTGTAGCTAGATTGATTAATGCATCTTGTTCGGATTTTGTGGGTATATCCGCTGAAAACCCTCAGGAGACAACACTCCTCCTCCTTGGCGACAAGGATGTTTAACGGCTTGTTGCACGTGCTAAGTGCAACCGTGATTCCTACGAAAGTGAGTTAGGATTTCTTGTTTTTTTCGCATGTTTTTTTCTTTCTTTGTTTTGCTCGGGACTAGCAAAAGTTACGTGTGGGGGTATTTGATTGACATCATTTCATGCTCATATTTGTATCTTATATCCACTATCTTTCACCTAAATAATGCTATGTTACGAGTTTTATGTTTAGTTTTCAGGAATAAATAGGTTTGAAGAGATGAAGCATAAAAGGACCCAAAAGCTGGGAAAAGGACTGAATTGTGAGATCTAGGGACCAAGATGCAAGGGAGAAGGACCTGATTGCAAGACAGAGGGACCTAAGAGTAAAACAGAATACTTCACACCATTATGGGGAGTATTTTAGCAATTGGATTCGGGTCGGAGCTCCAACAAACGAAGTAGATGCATCAAAGACCACCAAAAGCACACAGAAAAGCCCGGAATAAAACTCAACTGGATCCGGACATTTTGGACCGCCAATTGGCGGTCTGGATTAGTCCAGATCCGTCAAGATTTCTCCTGGACTTGTATTAATGTTCGTTTAGGCTATTTTTGGTGTTTGTTTAGTCCCACATCGGGGGATTGTCCCGGATTACCTTTTTCCATGGCTATAAATAGAACTCTTCACCTCCTATTGTAATCACTCCATATTTTAAGTGGCTATTCTTCCTACTAGAAGTGAGGCCTTGAAGCACACACTAAAGTAGGAGGATGCTACTTTTAATGTGAGTCATTTTAATACAAGTTTTCTTTATTATGTTGTTTGTTTTATGTTTCTTGTTTTGCTTTGCTTAATCTCATTTCATTAGTTTTATTAGCTTAGTTAATATGCTTTCTTTGTTTAGTTTAATAATTAGTGTAATGTTTAGTGAGTAGTTCCATCCCGTTTGGGGGGTGGAGTAGATGTACATACATGCATTAGAGAATGGGATGAATGCTTTAATTTCAATGTGTTGATTAAACATGAATGTATGCTTGCTTGTTTAGGATAGAATTTATAACTTGATGAGTTTTGCCAAAATGATTAGACACCTCTCATGCTTGTTTAGGTTCTGAAATAAACAACTTGCATATGTAAATGTTAATCAACCAAGTTGGTGAATAGATTGATAGGTTTTGCCATAACATTTAGACACTTCCTATGCTTGATAAACACCACCTACATGTGCTTAAAGAATGTATTTTACACCCACCTCTTTGCTTGTGTGCACTCACTCCACCCCTTAGGGGTTTTCCATTCCTGAAATTCCAGCACTTCTATTTTGTTCTTAGCTTAGTTTTTATTTGATCGTTTATTTCTTTGTTTCGCATTTCGTACTTCTTAGCGTAGTTTAGTGTAGAGTAGCGTAACCAACTCTCTTCTCCATTATTTTCGCCACTTGATTTCGTGCAAACAAGAGGCTGCTCACCTCCCTGAGGACGACCCGTACTTTCCACCGCTTCATCGCGGCCGTGTACTTGCGGTTTAAATTAAAACGTTCAACAAGTTTTTGGCGCCGTTGCCGGGGAGGTGCCAGTCCAGACTCTTGTTTGGACGATTCGAGTGGATTTAATTTGTGTTTTGTAGTTTTGCTTTGTTTCAGGAGACTTGGAGTCATCAGGAGGAACACCTAGAGAAGTTTGGAGTCAAGCTGAGCACTTCAGACCGCCAATCAGCGGCCCGAGACCGCCAATTGGCGGTCTGGTAAGCTCTGTTCGCTCGCTTATTTCTTTGGTCTATTTGCATAATTGATGTAGTGATCTGGGATTTAATTTGGCATGTTTTGACTTATAGTTTGTTCCCAGATCCATAATCAACCTCCTTTAAGCAACTTGGACCCTAAAACTCAAAGCAAAAGATTAGGCATTTTTTTTGTTTAGGCCATGCATCATGTATGTGACTTAGGCATTTAGATTGTCTTTTATCTTAGCTTTATTTTCTGTTGCTGAGAGCTGGCGTGAGGTACGCACCTTCTACTCTCATTCATGCATTTCGTATGAACATGCATTAGTTGGTAGGAAGTGCATTGAAACAAGTGTGAGTTGAGCGTTTTGTTTGGAGAGTTGATTGCTAGATTTAGGACTCCAAAACGCTACTAAGGAGGGGTTATCCCATAAAAGATAAGGTGGGGGATTTCATCACCCTTTCCTTCGCCCCAAAAAACACACTAATCAAGAGCCTAATTTTAAAATCAAGTAGACATTGGCCTTAAGGAATTCGGACGCATTAGGAGAGTGATCCGGTCCTGACCGTCATGACCTGATCGGCGTTGCCCACTTTGTCGATAGTAGGAGAGACGAGATCCCCGGATCTTGGCTCACTTGCTGGGCTTTGTGGTCCTCGTTGTAGGGAGGTGAGGCGTGTTGAGGCCGTGTGACCTCGGAGTTAGGCGTCGTCTAGCTGTAAGGACCTATAGCGACCTTAGGATTGCTTGAGCCTTGTTTGCTTGTGTGCTTCTACCTGTACCCATCCGCCGTAGCACAAGGACTTCTTCTCTTCTCTCCTGAGTCATTCTTTCTCTCCTGTGTTCCCCCATCTTCTCCTCTACGCACATTCTTTGTTAAAAAAAAAGAGTTTTGTTTTGTGTGTGTGCACCTTTGTGCATGCTTTCGTGGACACGAGACGAGAGTGGTCATCGATTTCTCGACACCTCCCTCCTCTCGTGTCGCACGCAGTCCGGGTTCAATGGCTGCTAATTTCCGTGTGGAGGAGCAGTTGCTGGACCCACCTGTTCGACCAGTGCTTCCAGTTGTCGTTCCCATACCTCTTCGTGAACGATGCTACCCGAGCCGTACAGCTCTACCCTCATGCATCGTATTACCAGAGGCTAATGGGAACCATTTTGAGGTTAAGCCTCAATTCATTTCCATGCTCCCTCATTTCACTGGGAAAGGTGACCCCTATATATTTCTCAGGGAATTTGAGGAGGTCTGTGCTATGTTCAAGCTGCAACAACTTAGCACAGACTCCATCCATCTTAGGCTCGTTCCTTTTGCACTAAAGGATGACGCCAAGAAGTGGTTGTACAGCAACCAGGCGAATTCCTTTAGGACTTGGGATGAGTTTCAATCTGCATTCCTCAAGAAGTACTTTCCTAATCATCAGACTCAAAAATTGAGGAACGAAATCAATTCGTTCTATCAACATGAGACCGAACCATTTCATGCATATCTTGAGAGGTTCAAAGAGCTACTATCCTCGTGCCCTCACCATGGCATTGAGTTGTGGCGTCTTTGTCAGATTGTGTATGAGGGTCTTCACATCCCGTCCAGAACGCTCCTTGAGTCCATGTGTTAAGGAGAGTTCTTGGGAAAGGATGAAAGGGAGGCATGGGCCTTCCTAGAAGACCTCGCTGAGAAAACCATGTAGTGGGAGAGTGTGAGGGAACCACCTGCATCATCTAGTATAGGAGCGAGGATCGCGAATGCAAACTCGACTAGATCGGGTACCGTATTTGCTATTGATACCACTACGGCCACCGAGGCACGCATGGCGGCCTTAATGCGCCGTATGGACTCGATTGAGCTCCAAAACCAACAAAGTGCACCTCACATGTCTACATCTGGTCCAGTTCCCTGTCATTCATGTGGTAGGATAGGTCATGTAGAAAGCGAGTGTGAGTCCATTCCTCCTGAGATGGAGCGTGTCAACGCCGTCTATGATAGAGCCAGGAATGACCCATACTCATCATCTTATAATCCTGGATGGAGGGACCACCCCAATTTTTCATGGAACCAAACTAATGCCCCGGGCGGTCCTCCAAACTCCTCGAGACCACCTTACCAATCACACCAACCTCCCATGCATGCGCATTCCTATCAGCCACCCCAAGCGCAAACCACCAATCAATCGGGTTTCCCAAATTCCAATAATATGGAAACCCGATTCAATTCGCTTGAGACCTTGACTCGTGGACTTGAAAACTCAATGAAAAATTTTATGTCAACCACGAGTCAAGTTCTCACTTCAAATCAGCAGACCATCAAATCTCTAGAGCTTCAGATGGGCCAATTGGCTCAGTCTGTACATGAAAGAGAGAGAGGGTCTTTTCCTAGCCAGCCTGAGGCTAACCCCCGCATGTACCAACAACAACAAATGCAAAATGAGAATGTGGTACCTCGGGGGAGGCAAGTGAACCATGTGGAGGAACCTGTTCACCATGTCAATTCCATTGTGACCTTAAGGAATGGAAAACAGGTTGACAATCACATTTCCTTGTCACACCCACCACCATCTATGCAGCCCCCCAGTGGGAATGGTGGTGAAGAAGAAGCTGAGGGTGAGGGTAATACACCAAAGCTTTCTTCTCAGGCACAGCAGAAAACCTACCTGCCAAAAGCTCCCTATCCAAGTAGGTTAAACAAAAAGCAGAGTGACAACATGGACAAGATAGTAGAGGTGTTTAAGCAAGTAAAGGTTAACATCCCCTTGTTGGATGTCATCCAACAAATACGTCAATATGCCAAAGTGTTGAAGGATCTCTGCACAACCAAGAGGAAGACCAATGTTCCTAAGAAAGCATTCTTGGCTGCAAATATCAGCTCACTTTTGTCCAATCCCACCTACACAAAATACAAGGACCCTGGGTGTTCTACTATTTAGTGTACGATAGGGGACACTAGACTGAGCAATGTTTTGCTTGATTTAGGATCAGCGGTCAACCTCCTCCCATTCTCTGTTTATCAACAGTTGAACTTGGGAGAATTGAAACCAACTAAGATCACCCTCCAACTGGCGAATAGATCCATTCGTATTCCCATGGGTATTATCGAGGACGTGCTTATCAAAGTTGGAGATTTTATATTTCCAGTCGATTTTGTTGTCCTCGATACCAATCCTGTTGCGAACACCCACTCTCAAATACCTTTGATTTTGGGTAGACCATTTCTGGCAACCTCCAATGCCTTGATTAATTGTAGAAATGGTCTCATGAAGCTCTCATTCGGTAACATGAGTGCCGAGTTTCATGTGTTCAACTCTGGTAGGCAACAGGAACCCATGGATGAACCTTTAAATCTAAATCTCATCCGCCAATTGGAGAAAGCACCACAAAATCAACGAACACCCCTAACCCCAATACAACCCATTGAGAATGTTCGTGGGCCCAGCGAAAACTCATTGCCTGTCTTCGCAATGCAACAGAGTGAGCTGGCCTCGAACATGAATGTCCAAAGGGAGTGTTCGTTGCATGATTCAGTTGTGAGTACTAGTGAGAGTGAGACACCTCATCATATGCCTATACCAAAAGGTGTCTCTACCTCATGTCCCATGGCCATTGAGCCATTTGAGCTTCATATTGACTCCAACAAGGACCCACCTATGACCGAGCTTATGCTTGATGATCTAAGTGATGGTGGGAGGTCCTTGTTGGATCATTTGGGGAGAAGCCCCATTCTTAGTGATGCAGGTCTGCTGCATCCATCGAATGAGCTTGAGGAACTCATTCCGATGCACCCGCCTATTGGTTGGAGGGTTTTCTTCGATGAGCAATTAAACCCTAGTGAGGCAACACAACTTCATTCTTTGTTGCTCACACCCAACCAATATCATGAGGGGTTCGAGCCTTTCAGCTTTGACCTTTCACCACTCATGACACCTCAGAGTACCAGTGGAGTTTGCCCATCTCGGCAAGTCTCTGGTCCTCCTGACTTGATGTTCTCATTTGGTGTTCCTTGACCAAATGATTATGAGAATATCTTGGTTGATGTATATATCTTAAAAAAAGTGTGTAATAAAAGACTCCTCCAGTGAGCATCGATTGTTGTGGGCCCCAACCCTTTTGTACTTGGGCCCAATCTCTTCACGTATTTATCTCCCTTCTTCAGCTTCTCACAGGTTTTGAGGGAATTTGGGTTTGTGTCCATCAACATGACCCTGAACGTCCCTTTGTACTTCATGTTGGCGAGATCTTTCCTTTTTCATGCATGTATCCATGTAGTATCTTGTTCACATTCATTGAGGACAATGCATGAAGTAGGTGTGGGGGGGGGGGGTGTTTTACGTGTGTACATAGTCGAGTCTTTTTCCTTTGGTTTTATTTTCTTTTGTTTGTACTGCTAGGGTCATGTTAGTGTGCCGCATTTAACATTGATATATCTGTTTGCCATGATCCTTGGGTGACTTGTCTTCTTTTGCTTGCCGAGTGCTTTAAAGTTTTCACATTTCTTTCAAAATCTTCATGTGTTTGCGAAAGAAAATGTTTTTGTGGGTTTTGCGTGTGTTTAGCATGTGCAAAACCGTTGAGAGGCAAAGTAAAAAGAAAACTCCCAAAATTGTCTTGAACTTGATGCATTAGGATTTCTAGTTTATTGGCTTTAGGTCTTGTCGAGTCGTTAGGATGCACCCTGATTTCCCTCAGGGGGCGTGTAATCATAGGGTTTCAGTATTCAAACATTTAAAGAAGTCCACCCTGACCCTAGTGAGTCAAATAATTTGTGTTTGTGAGTATAAGGAAGTTTGTCGTAGTCGAGGACCCTTAATCTCTTTTTGTGAAACTTAAGTGTAGGGGTTTTGGTTCCCATGTAGATAAATAAGTGGTGTTCTCTCTTCTCGCACGGCTCCTATCACTCAGGAAAGTAGGTCTGAGGGGACATTGTGCCTGGTGCTTTCGAGTCATCTGACTTGGGATGCACCGACCGAACCCCCGTTACACGGGTGGTAGGGATCGCCCTATGTGGAGATTTGGGGGAAGGTGTACGTGATAGTGTAAGTCCTCATAAGCAATGATGCACGAAACCTGACCCTGGGAGAATCAAACACCAACCAATAAAATGCTCCAAAGAAAAAGAAAAAAAAGAAAAAAAAAAAAAGAAAAAGAAAAAAAAAGTGTTAAATAAGAACCACAATGGACTTTACACATTGTATCACATTCAGAAGTTAAGGTTGCCCATGTCTTTCACTTAAGTCCTTGACTAACTCTCACGAATAACTCATTAGGCTACGTGTGTGGACCGATTACATATATAGAGTCGACCCGTAGTATTACCACGTCCCATGATCGACAAAATAAGTCCAACGAGTCGTGTAGCTAGATTGATTAATGCATCTTGTTCGGATTTTGTGGGTATATCCGCTGAAAACCCTCAGGAGACAACACTCCTCCTCCT
This sequence comes from Triglochin maritima, assembly GCA_963682175.1. Lineage (NCBI taxonomy): Eukaryota > Viridiplantae > Streptophyta > Magnoliopsida > Alismatales > Juncaginaceae > Triglochin > Triglochin maritima. Next base: position 11,718,008 of record OY821780.1, on the reverse strand, counting down.
TGGCGACAAGGATGTTTAACGGCTTGGTGCACGTGCTAAGTGCAACCGTGATTCCTACGAAAGTGAGTTAGGATTTCTTGTTTTTTTCGCATACTTTTTTCTTTCTTTGTTTTGCTCGGGACTAGCAAAAGTTAGGTGTGGGGGTATTTGATTGACATCATTTCATGCTCATATTTGTATCTTATATCCACTATCTTTCACCTAAATAATGCTATGTTACGAGTTTTATGTTTAGTTTTCAGGAATAAATAGGTTTGAAGAGATGAAGCATAAAAGGACCCAAAAGCTGGGAAAAATGACTGAATTGTGAGATCTAGGGACCAAGATGCAAGGGAGAAGGACATGATTGCAAGACAGAGGGACCTAAGAGTAAAACAGAATACTTCACACCATTATGGGGAGTATTTTAGCAATTGGATTCGGGTCGGAGCTCCAACAAACGAAGTAGATGCATCAAAGACCACCAAAAGCACACAGAAAAGCCCAGAATAAAACTCAACTGGATCCGGACATTTTGGACCGCCAATTGGCGATCTGGATTAGTCCAGATCTGCCAAGATTTCTCCTGGACTTGTATTAATGTTCGTTTAGGCTATTTTTGGTGTTTGTTTAGTCCCACATCGGGGGATTGTCCCGGATTACCTTTTTCCATGGCTATAAATAGAACTCTTCACCTCCTATTGTAATCACTCCATATTTTAAGTGGCTATTCTTCCTACTAGAAGTGAGGCCTTGAAGCACACATTAAAGTAGGAGGATGCTACTTTTAATGTGAGTCATTTTAATACAAGTTTTCTTTATTATGTTGTTTGTTTTATGTTTCTTGTTTTGCTTTGCTTAATCTCATTTCATTAGTTTTATTAGCTTAGTTAATATGCTTTCTTTGTTTAGTTTAATAATTAGTGTAATGTTTAGTGAGTAGTTCCATCCCCTTTGGGCGGTCGAGTAGATGTACATACATGCATTAGAGAATGGGATGACTGCTTTAATTTCAATGTGTTGATTAAACATGAATGTATGCTTGCTTGTTTAGGATAGAATTTATAACTTGATGAGTTTTGCCAAAATGATTAGACACCTCTCATGCTTGTTTAGGTTCTGAAATAAACAACTTGCATATGTAAATGTTAATCAACCAAGTTGGTGAATAGATTGATAGGTTTTGCCATAACATTTAGACACTTCCTATGCTTGATAAACACCACCTTCATGTGCTTAAAGAATGTATTCTACACCCACCTCTTTGCTTGTGTGCACTCACTCCACCCCTTAGGGGTTTTCCATTCCTGAAATTCCAGCACTTCTATTTTGTTCTTAGCTTAGTTTTTATTTGATCGTTTATTTCTTTGTTTCGCATTTCGTACTTCTTAGCGTAGTTTAGTGTAGAGTAGAGTAACCAACTCTCTTCTCCATTATTTTCGCCACTTGATTTCATGCAAACAAGAGGCTGCTCACCTCCCTGAGGACGATCCGTACTTGCCACCACTTCATCGCGGCCGTGCACTTGCGGTTTAAATTAAAACGTTCAACAGCGTGTAATCATAGGGTTTCAGTACTCAAACATTTAAAGAAGTCCACCCTGAACCTAGTGAGTCAAATAATTCGTGTTTGTTAGTATAAGGAACTTTGTCGTAGGCAAGGGCCCTTAATCTCTTTTTGTGAAACTTAAGTGTAGGGGTTTTGGTTCCCATGTAGATAAATAAGTGGTGTTCTCTCTTCTCGCACAACTCCTATCACTCGGGAAAGTAGGTCTGAGGGGACTTTGTGCCTGGTGCTTTCGAGTCGTCTGACTTGGGATGCACCGACCGAACTCCCGTTACACGGGTGGTAGGGATCGCCCTATGTGGAGATTTGGGGGAAGGTGTACGTGATAGTGTAAGTCCTCATAGGCAATGATGCACGAAACCTGACCCTGGGAGAATCAAACACCAACCAATAAAATACTCCAAAGAAAAAAAAAAGAAAAAAAAAGAAGAAGAAAAAAAAAGAGAAAAAAAAAGAGTCAAATAAGAACCAAAATGGACTTTACACGTTGTATCACATTCAGAAGTTAAGGTTGCCCATATCTTTCACTTAATTCCTTAGTTAACTCTCACGAATAACTCATTAGGCTAGGTGTGTGGACTGATTACATATATAGAGTCGACCCGTAGTATTACCGCCTCCCATGATCGATAAAATAAGTCCAACGAGTCGTGTAGCTAGATTGATTAATGCATCTTGTTCGGATTTTGTGGGTATATCCGCTGAAAACCCTCAGGAGACAACACTCCTCCTCCTTGGCGACAAGGAGGTTTAACGGCTTGTTGCACGTGCTAAGTGCAACCGTGATTCCTACGAAAGTGAGTTAGGATTTTTTGTTTTTCGTATGCTTTTCTCTTTCTTTGTTTTGCTCGGGACTAGCAAAAGTTAGGTGTGGGGGTATTTGATTGACATCATTTCATGCTCATATTTGTATCTTATATCCATTATCTTTCACCTAAACAATGCTATGTCATGAGTTTTATGTTTAGTTTTCAGGAATAAATAGGTTTGAAGAGATGAAGCATAAAAGGACCCAAAAGCTGGGAAAAAGGACCGAATTGTGAGATCTAGGGACCAAGATGCAAGGAAGAAGGACCTGATTGCAAGACAGAAGGACCTAAGAGCAAAACAGAATACTCCACACCATCATGAGGAGTATTTTACCAATTCGATTCGGGTCGGAGCTCCAACAAGTCAAGTAACCGCATCAAAGACCAAGAATACCATCCAGGAAAGCCTCCAAGAAATCCCAGACGAATCCGGACCCTGTAGACCGCCAATTGGCGGTCTGGAACCGCTAATTGGCGGTCGAGGTGGATCCGAATCCGTTTATCTTTTTCTGGTGTGTGTATTAGAGCGTTCTTATGCTATTTATGGTATTTGTTTAGTCCCACATCGGGGGATTGTCCCGGATTAGCTTTTTCCATGGTTATAAATAGAACTCTTCACCTTCCATTGTAATTACTCCATGCTTGTGGCCATTCTCCCTAATTGAAGTGGAAGCCTTGAAGCAAGAAACTCAATAGGGAGATGCTACTGGTCTTGTGAGTCTTCAATTAATAAAATTTTCTTTGTTTTGTGCTTCTTTTATTGTTGATGCATGTTTTAGTTTAATTGTCTTTTATTAAATCTAGCTTAGTTAATATGCCTTCTTATTTTAGTGTAATAGTTAGGGTAATGTGTAGTGAGTAAAACCACTCCCCTTTTGGGGGGTGGAGATGATTATCATATATGCAATTAAGGAAGGAAGGATGTTTATGTTAAAATGTGTTGATTAATATGAATGCATACTTGCTTGTTAGAATAGAACACTTCACTAGATGGGTTTTGCCATGATAAGTAGACACCTCCCATACTTGTTTAGTTTCTTAAATAACCAGCTTGTGTTTATGAATGTTAATCAAAATAGGTTAGTGATTTAATTGATGGGTTTTGCCGTGATAAGTAGACACCTCCCATACATGCAAACACTACCTACATTTGTGCCTATAGGAAGATATTTTTGCCTCCTTATTGTGTATGTGTAGTCACTCCACCCCCTAAGGGGTCTCTCTCTCTTACTGATTTCTCCATAGTGTCAAGTTTCTCTAGCTTAGTTGAAGTATTCGTTTGTTTTGTTTCCTTCGCATTTGCTTCTACGTGTTAGCATAGTTTAGGTTAGCATAAACAACTTTCTTCCATCTTTCTTTGCCACTTGATTTCTGATAAGCAAGAGCAAGCTCACCTCCCTGAGGACGACCCGTACTTGCCATCGCTTCATCGCGGCCGTGCACTTGCGGTAGAAATATAAAACGTTCAACACTACTCATTCCTGAAACATAAACATAACACTCCTTACATAGCATTGCTTAGGCTAAATTAAAGAATATAAGACACAAATATATGCATGATATGATGTCAATCAGTGAGCAACAAAAACACACTAATAAGTCGGCATACCTTCCAAGACGACGAAACTCGTCGGAGCCTCGCTCGCGCAACGTCTCCTCTGGAACCTCCTCGCGTGCCAACCTCCGCACGTCTCACGCCTCCTGGTCACGCTCACCTACTCCACCGGAGTGACCACATCCGTCGCTGCTTGCCAGAAAACAGAGAAGAAGGTGAGGAATGCGTGAGGAAGAAGGAAGGAGAAGAGGAAAAGAAGATGAAGAAGGGTTGGGTTGCTTTTAAGAAAACCCCCAACACCCCTCCCATCCCCTACACTCCCTACCCCATCACCTCACCCATACCTCCAACCATACCTCTCTCTCTCTCTCCCTCTCACTTCAAGTCAAACTTCCACCTAATCACCAATTAACCCCAAATTGGGTTTAGGGACATTACAATCCACCCACATTAAAAGGATTTCGTCCCAAAATCAAAACAAACTACTCACCAAAAAGCTTCAGATACTGCCTCCTGACTTCCTCTTCGATCTTGCAAGTAGCCTCGCGCTCGCTATGATGCTGCCACCTCACCTTCACCATCGGAATGATCCTCCTCCTGAGCTGATGATCCATGCGATCGACTATCTCAACTGGTCTCTCCTCAAAAGACAAGTCCTGCTGAATCTCTGGCACTTCTATCTCAATCACACGAGCTGGATCAGCAACATACTTCCTCAGCATCGACACGTGGAAGACGTTGTGAAGACCCGAAAACTGCGGTGGCAACGCAATCCAGTAGGCAACCTCTCCAACTCGGTCGAGGATCTCAAACGGTCCAACGTACCTCGGACTAAGCTTCCCCTTCTTCCCAAACCTCGTCACTCCTCGGGATGGGGAAAACTTCAGAAACACATGGTCGCCCACCTTGAAACTCAACACACGTCTGCGTCAATCAGCACAACTCTGGAACCTCCTCGCGTGCCAACCTCTTTTGTCTCCTCCGGATCACATCAATCTTCTCTGCATACATCTGCACAAGCTCTGGCCCACCAACTGCCTCTCGCGCATGTCACTCCAGCATACCGGTGATCTGCAAGGCCTCCCATACAACTCCTCGTACGGTGTCATCCCAATACTAGAATGGTAGTGTTGTTGTAGGCGAACTCTATCAGCGGCAAGTGCTCATCCCTGTGTCTGACCCAATCTAGTGTGCATGCCCTCAGCATATCCTTAAGGGTTTGAATCGTCGTCTCTGACTGTCCATCTGTCTGCTGATGGAACGTTGTACTCAACCTCAGACGTGTCCCCAATGCCTGTTGTAGACTCCCCCAAAATCTGGAAGTGAATCTGGGATCTCGATCAGAGATGATGCTCACAGGAACTTCGTGTAACCTAACTATCTCCTCCACGTACAACCTAGCTAGACCCTCCAAAGGCAAGGTGGTCTTAGTCGCTAAGAAATGCGCCGACTTGGTCAGTCGATCGGCTATCACCCAACTCTCATCGTGGAATCTCCCCGTCTTCGGCAGACCTGTGACGAAATCCATCGTTACGTGCTCCCACTTCCACTCTGGCAGCTCCATACTCTGTATCGGTCCTGCTGGTCGCTGATGCTCAATCTTCACCTGCTGACATACTAAACATCGGTCCACAAACTCTGCAATGTCCTTCTTCATGCCCTTCCACCAGAAGTTACGCTGCAGTTCTTTATACATCTTCGTTCTCCCAGGGTGAATGGTGTATCTCGCTTTGTGTGCCTCCTCCATGATGTCATCTCTCAGCCCATCGACCTTCGGCACCCAGATCCGACTCCTGAACCTCAGACCACCATCAACCCCCACACTGAAGTCTGATCCATCTCTGGAAGCTAACTGTAGCAGTCCAGCTAACTCCTCATCCCCATGTTGAGCCTGAACAACACGCGAGAAAGTCTGCGGCTCCACCCGAAGCCTAGCAATTACTGCTCCCTCCGAGCCCTCCGTGAACGGCCTCCACTCTGACAACGTCTCGAGTAGCCTCCACTCTTGAATGCACAAACTCGCAACTGACACCTCCACCTTCCTGCTCAGCGCATCTGCAACCTAATTCGCCCTCCCCGGATGATAGGAGATGGTGAAGTCATAGTCCTTAATGAACTTGAGTCATCTACGCTGCCTCATATTCAGCTCATTCTGCGAGAACAAATACTTTAGGCTCTGATGATCTGTGAAGACTTCAAACTGCTCTCCATTAAGATAATGTTGTCAGGTCTTCAACGCGTGAACCACCGCTGCTAACTCCAAATCATGAGTAGAGTAGTTCTTCTAGTGCACCATCAGCTGCCTCGAAGCATACACGACCACCTTTCTGTGTTGCATCAGTACGCAACCCAAGCCAATCCCTGACGCATCATTGTAAATCACATAGCCTCCACTGCCACACAGTAGCGTCAGAATCGGTGTTGTCGTTAGTTGCCTCTTCAGCTCCTGAAAGTTATCCTTGCACTTCTGGGACCAAACAAACTTGACGCCCTTCTACATCAATGTTGTCAGCGGTGAAGCAAGTCTGGAGAAATCCTGAATAAACCGTCTGTAATACCCTGCCAGTCCCACAAAGCTCCTGATCTCTGTCACGCTCGTCGGGGCCCTCCACTGAGTCACAACCTCAACCTTCGTCGGATCCACCAAAATCTCATCCGCTGACACAATATGCCCCAGAAACGCCACTTGATCCAACCAAAACTTGCACTTCGTGTACTTGGCATAGAGCTGCTGATCTCTCAAGATGTCAAGCACAATCCTCAAGTGCTCTCGATTCTGCTCTTTGTCTGCTGAGTACACCAAAATGTTGTCCACGAAGACAATGACATATTTGTCAAGGTACGACCGGAATGTTCTATTCATTAGATCCATGAATGTTGCAGGTGCATTCGTCAGTCCAAACGACATCACCAAGAACTCGTAGTGCTCGTACCGAAAACGAAAAGTTGTCTTCTGGACGTCCGCCTCTCTGATCCACAACTGATGGTATCCTGATCACAGATCAATCTTCGAGGAGACCTTCGCCGACTGCAACTGATCAAATAGGTCCTTGATCCTAGGCAAAGGGTATTGATTCCTAATGGTAACCTTTTTCAGCATCCTATAGTCGATGCACATCCGCAACGACCCATCCTTCTTCTTCACAAACATCATAGGTGCTCCCCAAGGAGAACCACTCGATTGAATAAACCCAGAATCCATCAACTCCTGCAACTGCTTCTTCAACTCTGTCAACTCAGCCGGTGCCATCCGGTACGGAGCCTTCGACTGAGGTGTCGTGCCCGCTACTAACTCAATGCCGAACTCGATCTCTCGGTGCAGCGGTAACGTGGGAATATCTGCTGGAAACACATTTGGGAACTCTTGCACTACCTCTATATCCTCCAGCCTCCTTGTCTCAGGATCAGGAACTACCAGCGTGGACACAAACGCTCTGCATCCCTGCTGTATCAGCCTTTGTGCCTTAACTGCAGACATAATCAGGCAACCCACTCTGCTCCTCGTCCCTCTGATCAAAACATTTGGCAAGTCCTTCCTCAGAATCAGAATCTTCTTCTCGCAGCAAAAGACTCACACGTCGTATTGTGACAGCTAGTTCATCCCCAGTATGACGTCGAAGTCTTCCATCGACAACAAGACCAGATCTGCCGGAAAATCATGGTCTCCCTAAACAATCGTGGTGCCGGGGAAATAGCTCCCCACAGTTCCCACCTCACTAATGGGCATGCTGACCTACAAACAATCAGTCAGCAGTATAGGGGTCCAACCCAACTTGCCAGCAAACTTCTCCGAAATAAAGGAGTGAGTGGCGCTGCAATTAAACAACACACGAGCAACCGAACCAAAAACAAAAAGAGTACCTTCCACCATGGTGTTGGAGTCCCTCGCCTCCTCAGCCTGTATGGTGAAGACTCACCCGGTCTTCTTGCCCTGCCCTGGTGAAACGACGGATTGCTGCCTCCGCTCTTCCCTACTACTGGTGGCCCAAACCTTCTACTACGATCTCCCTACCTAAACGGGCACTCCTGAACAAAGTGGCCCAACTGACCACACCCCCCTGACCAGGGTGAAACCTCCCACAGAAAGTGCACGCTCCAGACTGACGTGCTCCTCCTCCATCAAACCTGGGTCTCTTGCCCGGGTTCCTTGCTCCACGACTGACTGCTCGGCAACCGGCGCTCACTAGTGCCTTCCTCCCCTCCTGAAGCCATTCCCTCTGGTCCTTCTTTATGATGGTAGCATGCTTCACTGCATCTGCAAGGGTCAGCGGCATACTATTGAGCACACGCGATCGGAGCGGCTGCCTCAGTCCCATCACGAACTTCCTCGCCCGCTACTCAAGGGTCACACAGATCTCTGGGCAGTAACGCTCTAATGCGTTGAACCTGCTGATATAACTCACAAGGGTCATCTCCTTTTGCTCCAGCGACATGAACTCCTCCATCTTCCGATCCCTGACGTGCTGGGGAAAATACTGCCCATGGAACACCTCCAGAAACTTCTCCCAGCTCATGTCCTCACGGTCCTAGAACACAACTGTGGACATGGTCCTCCCCCAGTTGGCCGCCTCTCCATCAAATACATAGGTGGACAGGTCCACCCTCCTCTCAGGTGCAACACCAATCGCTCAGAAGATCTTCTGCATCTTGTAGACCCAGTCCTCCGCTACCTCGGGAGCACTCCTGCCGTCAAAACTCAGTGGATGCTGACGCATAAAACGATCGTGCTCAGCGTCCATCGTACCCTGCACATTTTGGGCTGCCTAGCGTTCCAGAAACTCGCCCAACCTGTCCCAATTGGCGCGCTCAGTGGCTTCGCTGGTAATACGATCACGTGGAGAGCTCCTCACGTGCCTAGGAGGCATCTGACAGAAGAAACAATTACCAACTTCGGCCATCAATGCATGCTAAAAGATAAAATGGATATGTCCTATTACTGCAAAGGTGATTTCATAGGGATCCACATAGGAATCGACCGCTCTGATACAAAATTGTAATATCCCGAAACAACGGAAAATTTAAAATTTATCATCAAGATATCAGAGACCAATAATCAAAAGACGGGACTTTTACTTCTCATAAAAACATCCAAGCGGTGCACCATATTACATCAGAGTTTGTCAAAAACTACATGATTACATCAGATATAACAAAAGGAGATACAAGTAATCATGTCGACCTCAGTGGTCCGAACGAGAGGATCTGATCCCACAATGCGCGCGCCCGCTGTCACCACCCAATTGGACCTACTGCGGTCCTGAAATAAAACATGCAACAACAATGCCTGAGTTTCCATAAGGAAACCGCGTATGCTAAGCTCACCTATATGCATGCAATAGTACAAATGAACCTATCATACTAATAGCATGTCATGTCGTCAACAGTAAGGTAAACTGTTCCCCCGAAGGGTAAAACAGGACATCAGTCTGACAATCATCATCGAGTCTCCCTCGGACACCTATCGTAGGCACATACGGTCTAAGGGAACAAGACGTGACGCTCCCCACACGCAGCTATACTAAACATGGGGTTCGGCAAGGAGCATCCACCAGGTCCGCGCCATAAGAAACAGATCTGTAACTTCGTGGCCGAAACCACCCCAACAGAGTCGTTGCTCGGTTGGTCTATCAATCATCATCTCAGTTGGTGCCAAGCTGAAGAAAACATAGCCGGAACATCATCGGCCCATGAAATATCATAGCCGGAACATCATCGGCCCACAAACATTATACATCATAGCCGAAATAGCATCAACCCATCAACGCCGGAACAACATCGGCAACATCACCGACACAGCATCGATGGTCCAACATACGTCCGGCACAGCATCAGACGGGTCCGAACTGAAGTCCGCCGGGTCATCAGGCTCCACGAGCCGTACATCATACATTGGGATCCGCGATCCCTCAGGTCTGCTACTCTACTATGAGTCCATCAATCCATCACATCAAGTCACGATCCATACACGCAGGTGACACATACCAGACACCCACACCCTTCCACACGGCGGTCTCTGGGCTGGCATGGGTAACGCGCCCGCCATCACCTCCCGACTCACGCACTAACCGAGGACACGGGATTCCGTGGGCAGAGTTACCATCACAAAAGGACTGAGAATTTAGTTCTGTGGACAAACGGTCGACTGAAAGAGTCAATCCGGTCGACCGTGCCCATAAGGTTCGTTCGACCGAAAGTCTGCAATGGTCGATCTCTCTGCGCAAAACCTAAGTCCCAACGGTCGAACAAGAGTCTAAAATCGGTCGAACGATACGGGGTCAAAATCCGGAGTCTGGTCAACATCAATCAATACTAACGGTTGACCGACTCAGGGGTCCCGGTCGACCGAAAACTACCAGGGAAACCTAGCAGCTCTAAGTCATATATCGGTCGAACACATACCACACAACGGTCGAACAATCATGTATAATAATCAAGTACACTTAAGTTCCGGTCGAACGAAAACATGGAACCGATTGACTGAAAAACAACAGGCAACCCCGACCCTCCAGCACAATGCACTATCGGTCGACCGCCATAAGGCATCGTCTGACTGGTGTTGGTTAAAGTCGGGCAAAAATGCATTACATCAGTCGACCGCCCGAAGGAACCGGTCTACCGTTGGTCGTCTACAACCTTGCACCAGCCAAGGATTTACGCAATACACGTCACCGGTGAGGTCTCCGACCCCCCGCATCTGACAAACACTTTACCCACACGTGGGTGAGCAACAAAAACACACTAATAAGTCGGCATACCTTCTAAGACGACGAAACTCGTCGGAGCCTCGCTGGTGCAACGTCGCCTCTGGAACCTCCTCGCGTGCCAACCTCCGCACGTCTCGCGCCTCCTGGTCACGCTTGCCTACTCCACCGGAGTCACCACCTCCATCGCTGCTTGCCATAAAATAGAGAAGAAGGTGAGGAATGTGTGAGGAAGAAGGAAGGCGAATAGGAAAAGAAGGTAAAGGGTTCGGTTGCTTTTAAGCAAACCCCCAACACACCCAACACACCTCCCATCCCCTACACTCCCTACCCCATCACCTCACCCATACCTCCAACCATACCTCTCTCTCTCCCTCTCACTTCAAGTCAAACTTCCACCTAATCACCAATTAACCCCTAATTGGGTTTATGGACATTACAGGTTACGTATGAAAAAAATTGTTTGTAATTTTAGATTGCACAAATAAGTAACCTATCAAACCTTGCAACAGATATGCTGAAGTAACATTTCATCTAAACTAAAAGATCCACACCAACCAACAAAGAGATATGCTGAAGCTACTTTCCAGAGTTGTTGCTAATTAGCCGTAACACCCATCATATACCAAACCAAACGGAATTAACAAATAAGTACCTAAAACAATATTCGTTGAAACCATTCATCAAAGTGAGATGGCATATCAATCCCAAACTGAATCAGGGACTCCAACTGGTCGAATTAATGGTAATCCAAGTCCAACTAACAGTAATCCACCGAGGCATAACATGAGTACATAGTAGTCAGACCACATGCATTTCAGTAACACAACTCACATAATCACCCAAATTCAAACCGTGCTTGCATACAACATGAATAAAGACCATTTCTAATATCAAACATTAAGCAACACCCATGATCATAACAATATCACTAACACAACTCACATAATCATCCGAATAGAAACCAGTTTTTTCAGCTAGTGGTTCAACTCAAGTGATAACATGAGGAATAACCTCAATTCACCAGGGGCAGGACAGTCCAAAAATTTCAGCAAACATCACCATCTGCCTAGGAGAGGTAGAAGCTCACCAACCGAGCTTCTCCACTTAGGCCGAAAAAGTTCATTGGGATGCGCTCTGGGAGATGAAATCCCAAGGAGCTCTTTGACGTTTGGATGATCATGAATCACTGTAGCCACATCGGCGGTGTGGGGGACCATAATTTTGCCTATCCAAACGCCCCCTAAGACAGGATACCTTACAGCGGTGCCAAATAACATTTTCTAATAAAATGGATATATCAATAGTAAATACTTATTTTGGGACTCATTTTTTATAATACAATTTAGAAAACTCTAGTTTCGAAGTACAGTTTGATCTCCATAAGTTGCTCAGCTGCCAAAGACAAAGTAAATATCAACTAAAAGTTCATGAAGTTAAAAAACTTTTAAACACAAAATACATTTATTGGGCATGCCTCACAATTAGAAAAGAAAGTGTTAGATCCTAATCCTTTTTAACTTTGACTAGGTGGCTAATGGGGTATAGGGAAGGTTTTGGGGTTGATGAGGTGGTTGTTTGTGATTGGTGGAGGTTTTTTAGGGGTATTTAAGGTATATATCTCTCTCTCACTCGTCACTCTCCCTCCCACTCTCTAATCTTCTCTCTCTCTCAAGCTCACTGAGAATGCCGACAACGTGGAGTGATCGGCGAACAAGGGGTGGTGATCATTCCTCGGGTGAAGTTCATAGGAGCTAGGGCTAATCGTACGGAGGGTTAGTCGTTGACTTTTGGAGGCTTCTTCAAGCCTTAAAGGTATGTCCAACTTCTCATTAATACTCACCCGAGGTGTGTGAGTGGTTGGTTTAATCGACGGTAGCTGTTAGGGTCATCGGAGGTTGTTGTATAGCAGAAGTTCGGCTGATAACGGTCGACCAGTTTGTGCATTGGTCAATAGATGCTAGTGTAATTGTGGGTTTTTTCCTTGAACCGGTCGAGCGATGCCTTTGGGCGGTCAACCGATTGTGTGTTTTAGGGAAGCCCTGTTGTTTTTTGGTCGAACGGGTCCCCTTTGTTGTTCGATCGGTTGCACTGTGCTAAGTCGGTTGGGGGCATAGACCATTAGAACGGTCAACCACCTTTTTTATTTGTTCAACCGATCGTACCTGTAGCTAAGTTGGTTGGGGCCTAGACCACTAAATCGTCAACCGCCTATATGATTTGTTCGACCGATAGCTTAAGTTAACTTAAAGTTTGTTCGACCGGTGCGTGCCTTGTTCGACCGATCTTGGGCTTTGAGGAAACGTGTAGTCCCTGGTATTTTCCGATCGATCGGGTCCCCTTTGTTGTTCGGCGGTTGGGATGTTTATTTTAATAATATTTTATGCGTAGACCTTCAAAACGGTCGACCGCCTGTGACCATCTATTCCCATAAAAGATGCGATTTTTGGATCCATTAACCAGTCTATTAAAAATAAAATTTTCCAGACGGACGACTATTTATTCGTTTTGTTAGTTGAGTCGGGCATTGACCAACCAAAACGGTCGACCGCCCATGACTTTTTGTTCGATCAATGTATGTTGTTACGTTCGACCAGCTAGGTGAAGGTCGAACCTATGCATGTTTCTAGAGGGAATCGGTCGACCATTGTGTTGTTTTCGGTCGATCGTTCTTGCCCGGTTTTGTGTTTGTGGCGTAAGTGATTGACTTTGAGGGTAACGGGTTCACAGGCCCTTTTGAGGCAACAGAAAGGACATGCCGGCCTGATATTGATCGGTGGTGGCTCTATGGAGTGAGTGGTGGCTCTACAGAGCAAGTTGTGGCTCTATGGAGTGATTCTGGGCTCTAGAACGATCGTCCTTGTGAGGCGGGCTTGTTGGCCTACGTATTTCCGGCAGGTACCTTGTGCGCACATGTGTTGTGGGAGTTGGGGTGAGAAGACCTTAGAGCCTGTTGTGGATCGTGTCTGTTGTGGTTGGGAGAGGTCCTTGGTGCCCAGTAATGACGACGTTGTTATTTTCTGTTGCAGTTGTATCATGCCATGCTTATTGTCTTGTTCATATATGTGTTAGGCGATTTGTAAAAAGAGGTTTCCTTATGGTAACTCAGGCATAGTTGCATGTTTACTTTTCAGGCCGTGAGCGGCATTAGGAGGTGGTGACAGTGGAGGAGCACTTGGGACCGGATCCTGTTGTCCATCTGTTTAGGTATTTTATGATTACATGTGTTGTATATACTCGTAGTTGATATCTTTGATGTAATCATACTTTTGACAAACTCAATTGTATATCGGTGCACCTTGGGTGATATATTTGAGTGGTGGTCCCACTATTTTGGATTGTAATCATGTTGTTATTTGTTTTAAATTTTTTTCCACTGTTTTGGGACGTTACAACTTGGTATCAGAGCGGTCAGTTCCGGTGTACTTTTCCAAATAACCCACGTTAGGAGTTGTAAGATAGTTTTGTTGTAGGGAATGCGTGCATAGTCTTTGACTTCCGTTTTCCTATTTCATATGTAGATGCCTCCGAGATGTATGACATCTCCTCCACGGGACCGTAGTGCCAGTGAGGAGACTGATGGGTGTGGATAGAGAGGAGTGGAGGACGCTCCTTGGTACTATGAGTGGACTGGGCGAGTTGTAGAGCGTTAGTCTGCCCAGTCCAAGCAGGGAGGGACAGGAGTTGTGCATGATCAGCTTATGCGCCAGTATCCACCGACCTTTGATGGCAGAGGTGACCCTGAGGCAGTTGAGGACTGAGTCTTTAAGATCCAGAAGATCTTCTAGGCTATTGGATGTCCTCCGGAGAGGAAGGTGGATCTGGCCAGCTATGTTCTAGATGGTGAGACAACCAACTGGTGGAGATCCATTTCGACGGTGGTGTTTAAGGGCGGTGAGATTGTCGGCTGGGAGGATTTCCTTGTGGAGTTCAACCAATAGTAGTTTCCACAGCACGTCCGCGACAGGAAGAGGGAGATGACTCTAGCAGGCTACATCAGCAGATTCAATACCTTGGAGCGTTATTGCCAAGAGATTTACGTGACTCGGGAGCAGAGAGTACGGAAGTTCGTGCTGGGACTGAGGAAGTAGTTGGGGTTTTACGTGATCAATAGCGTGCCACATACCTTGGAAGATACGGTGATGTTTGCGACCATCATTAACCAGGACTACCAGGAGAAATATTAGGAGGTCAGGAGGCCACAGGTGAAGGTGGGTTGATGCCCAGGGGGTCAGTTCATGGGAAATCCGGGCAAGAGACCCCGGTTAGATGGAGGTGGAGCACAACAACCTGAGTAGTGCAGGAGGTGTGGCAGAGTTCACCCCGGGCGGGAATGCAGGTTACGCTCAGGAGCATGTCATGGTTGTGGCTAGTTGTGTCACTTTATTAGTTTCTGCCCGAGCAGGCCAGCGAGTCCAGTGGACGACCGAGATCACCCGTGACGGGTGGAGCTGGGCGCAGTCGACCTATTGTGCCACCTCAGCAGGGGAAGAGAGTCGGACGTGCCTTCACCATCCAGGCAGAGGAGGCTAGAAATGCGTGTGGTGGAAGGTACGCTGCTTGTTTGGTAGCTGGATTGTTGTTTGATTGCGGGGCCACACACTCGCTAATCTTTGAGCAGTTTGCAAGTGTGTTAGGTCCTACCCCTGAGATGTTGACTGCCAGTTTGGAGGTCACCACAACCTTAGGTTTGGAGGGCATTATGGGGAGCTTTCTCTCCGGCACCACAGTTATTTCGGGAGACCAGGAGTTTTTGGCCGACCTGATCTTGCTACCGATGGAAGACTTTGACGTAATACTTGGGATGGATTGGTTGTCCCGGTACGATGTTCGAGTCTTATGCCGTGAGAAGAAGATTCTGATTCCGAGGAAGTGTATTCCCGATGTGCTGATCAGGGGGACAAAGGGAAGAGATGGTCGGATTGTGGTTTCTGCAGTGAAGGCTCAGAGGATGATCCACTATGGTTGCAGGGATTTCATAGCCACTCTAGTGGTGATATACCCCGAGACAAGGAGGTTGGACGACATTGATATCATGCAGAAACTTCCAGAGGTGTTTTCAGACAATGTCACTGGTCTGCCACCACACAGAGATATAGAGTTCGGCATCGAGTTAGTCACTGGGACTACTCCGCAGCTGAAGGCTCCATATAGGATGGCACCTATAGAGTTAGCAAGGCTTAAGAATCAGTTGTAGGATCTATTGGATACTGGGTTGACTTGACCTAGTGTCTCGCCTTGGGGAGCGCTAGTACTCTTTGTAAAGAAGGACTGGTCGTTGCGGATGTGCATCGACTACAGAATGCTGAAGAAACTGATGGTCAGGAATCAGTATCCTTTACCCAGGATAGAGGACTAATTGACATCGTATCATGCATATATTTGTGTCTTATATCCTTTAGTTTTATCCTAAGCAATGCTACGTAACGAGTTTTATGTTTAAGTTTCCAGAATAAACAAGTTTGAGAAGAAGAGACTCAAAAATGACTTAAAAGCAAGGAAAATGACTAAGATGCAAGACTTATGGACTGAGATGCAAGAGAGAAAAACCCGAATGTAAAACCAAAAGGGCCAATGAGCAAATCAAGAAGCTCCACACCATCATGAGGTGTATTTTGACAATTAGATTCGGGCCTAAGCTCCAACAACCACTTCGGGTACACCAAACATGAACAAATCGATCCACCACAGTCTCCACCGAAGCACAACCCGATTATCCCAACCCAGACCTCCAGTTGGCGGTCCATTTGGATCCGAACCCGATAAGCCTCAGTCACATGGTGTATTAGTATGTATTTAGTACATTTTTGGTATGCGTTTAGTCTCATACTGGGAAATTATCCCAGGTTACGTTTTTCATGGCTATAAATAGAACTCTTCCTCCTCCTTTGTAATACATCTTCTCTCTTGGTGGTCATCCTCTCTACTAGGAGTAAAGCCTTGGAGCAAAAACTACGGTGGAAAAAGGCTACTTGTAATGTGAGTGAGCAATAAAAATATTTTGTTAGTTAATTGTTGTTTCTTTTTTTTCTTGCATACTTAGTTAATCTTGTTTGTTTTAATCTTCGTATAATTAATTAGCATGTTTCTTTTCCTTAATATGAATGTTAGATTAATAATGTGTGAGTAGTTCCATCCCCTTTTGGGGGTGGAGTTGATGTTTATACATGTCATGTAGAATGGAATGAATGCTAAATGTTGTTGTATGTGAGAAATACGAGTATGCTTGTTTGAATTAAAGAGAATACATAACTTGTTGGTTTCTGCCATAATCTTTAGTTACATTCCATGATTGTTTAGGTTCTTAATAACAAACTTGTTCATGCTCATATTAATCACTTAGGTTGGTGATTTGGATGATGTCTTGTCATGAGGTGCTTCTTATGCATGGAAACACTACCTACACTTGTGCTTTATTGAATGCATTCATCACCACTTATTTTATGTGTACACACACTCCACCCCTTAGGGGTTTTCCATTCCTGATTTTCAGCTTGCTTCTATTAGTCACTTAGTTTAGTTTTATTTAGTTTCGTGTTTTCTTCTTCTTTGTTTGTTTCGTACAAGTGTAGTGTAGCATGGTTTAGTCTAGTTTAGTGTAATCAATTCATTCTCCCCTCTTCTCCCACTCGATTTCTGAAGAACCAAAGTTGACACACCTCCTCGTGGACACGACCCGTATTTGATATGTCTTCACCGACGCCGTGCACTTGCGGTAATTTAAAACGATCAATCAAGTTTTTGGCACCGTTGTCGAAGAGGTGCTCTGTCTAGACTCTATTTTTGACGATTCGAGTGGTTTTAATTTTTTGTTTGTAGTTTGGCTTTGTTTCAGGAGGCTGTAAAGATCAAGAGACGTCACCAGGAGAAGTTTGGAGGAGACCAAAGGTGAACAGACCGCCAATCAGTGGTGGTGGACCGCCAACTAGTTGCATGGTGAGATCATTTCTCTACTTTTTCAGATTGTTTCTACATTCACTAGAGTGTTGTGGGGCTAAATTTGGCATGTTTTGACTTGTAGTTTGCCCCCAGATTAACAATCAATTCCCTTTAATCAACTTGGCCACTAAAATCCAAAGTAAAAGATTAGGCATTCTTGCTTGTTTAGGTCATGCATCATATACTTGACTTAGACACGTAGTTTGTCTTTTGTTTTAGCTTTACTTTCAGTTGTTGAGTGCTGGCATGAGGTACGCACTTCCTACTCTCATTCATGCATTTTGTATGACCATGCATTAGTTAGTAGGAATTAGATTGCAACAAGTGTGAGTTGAGCGTTTGTTTAGAGAGTTGATTTATAGATTAAGACTCCAAAATTCTACTAAGGAGGGGTTGTCCCATACAAGATAAGGTAGGGGATTTCATCACCATTTCCTTAGCCCCAAAAATCACACTAATCAAAGCCTAATTTCTAAAAGCAAGTAGACATTGGTCCTAAGGATTTCGGACGCACTAGGAGAGTGATCGAGTTGGGACCGTCATGACATGATCATCGTTGCTTGCCTTGTCGATGGTAGGATGTACTAGATCTCCAGATCTGGTATCACTTGCTGGGCATTGTGGTCTTCATTGTAGGGAGGTGAGGCGTGTCGAGACTAGTGATCTCGAAGTTAGGTGTCGTCTAGCATAATGACCTATAGCCATAAACTATTTGAGCCTTGTTTGCTTGTGTGCTTCTACCGTCTCCCATTACCCATGCTAGCTCTAGGGATTCTTCCTTTCTCATCTGAGTCTTCTCCTCCTCTATATACTTCGTTATAGTCTCGTCCTCTTATTACACCTTCTGTTGTGTGTTGTTGTAGAGTCGAGTTGAGCGTTTTATGCAAAGTTGGGCTTGTTCTGGTGAGAACGCTCGACTTAAGAGAGTGCATTTTTCTAAGATGGATGGTCTAGGAGATCGCCCATCTCCGCCTCGAGCTCCTTTGGAGCATGAGGCCGAGTCGTCTCGTGGATATGGGGGACACCGGGGTCCATACATGGATTACCTCGGTCCACTCCCACAACCACGTAGACCTCCTTGTCCTCCTCCACCGACTATGGAGGAAGAGGGATTCGGTCAGGATCGAGTTCTTGGTGCACCAGAACCTTTAGTTCGACAGGATAGACCGATGACTTTGTGGAAGCGGACCCATCCTGTTCGGGTCGTGCAACCTTCTTGCATAGTTCTTCCACCAGCTCGTGAGAACAACTATGAACTGAAACCTCAATATGTGAGCGTGATTCCTACCTTCACTACTAATAAGGAGGATCCGTATATTTTTATACGTGAATTCGAGGATGTATGCTCCATGTTCAAGCTCCAGCAGCTTGACGAGGACTCAATCCGGTTGAGGATGATTTCTTTCGCTATGAAGGATAACGCAAAGAAATGGATGTACAGCTTCCCGGCGAGCTCTATTTGGTCTTGGGATGACTTTGTGACCGTTTTTCTAAACATAGTTTTCCTTCAAAGGAGAACTCAACAAATACGACACCAGATACATCAAATGTGTTAGACTGAGACCGAATCTTTTGATGCTTTCTTTGAGAGGTTCAAAGACCTTCTCCTGCAGTACCCTCATCATAGACTTGAACTATGGCAGTTGTGCCAGATTATTTATGAGAGCCTCAACTACAACACCCGCACATTGTTGGAGTCAATGTGTCAGGGTGATTTCCAAATGAAACTCATCGATGAGGCATGAGACACTTTTGAATTGATGGGTGAACATACCTTTAAGTAAGACATCATGAGAGAGCCACCAGCCGCCAGATCTTCTGGTCGAGCTGGATTTTATCAAGTTGAGTCAACTATTGCGTCTGAGGCAAAATTGGCTGCTCTTGTGCGTAGGATTGAGAGTTTAGAGTTGGATCGAGCTCCTGTAGCTCAGGTCGCTACTCCAGCATGTAGTAGATGTGGACTTACGGGATATGATGACTTGAAATGTGCTTACGCTCCAAGGGATACTGAGCATGCAAATGCGATGTATCAACAGAGGCCCTGTAATGACCCGTACAGTCACTCCTACAACCTGGGATGATGTAACCATCCTAACTTCTCTTGGGGGGCTAGTGGGGGTCACGGTCAGACCTCGCACGCTCAACCTCAACCTCCACCTTATCACCCTCCATGCCTATCGGCGACCTACCAACCCTCACATCAATGGTCTCAGCACCATAATTACCAACCTCCTCAGTCCTCATCGTCGGGTTATTCTAAGCAAACTCCACTACCCCAGCGGGTTGAGCCAAAGGACCCCTCTAGTGATCTGACCCTTCAAGCGTTCATGCAGAGCATGCAAAGTATAGTCAAAGCTTTGAAGATGCAAGTTAGCCAATTGGCTCATCAGTTCCATGAATGCGAGAAGGGTCACTTACCAAGTCAACCTGTGGTAAATCCAAGGGGTCAACATGCTTAGGCTAGGCAGAATGTGCACAGTGTTGAAAATGATACTTCCCAACATGCAAATATTGTCCATACCTTAAGATCGAGAAGGGTTGTTGACAACAATGTGTAAATGCCTAAATGCAACCCTATTGGTGACTCTTCGAAGGAAGGTCGTGTGTCTTTCAAGGAACCCAATTCTGACACTCCTCCTCATGACAGTTATGTCTCCAAGGCACCAATCCCTCATAGGTTGACTAAAAAACACAATGAGCATTGGGACAAAATCGTTGAGGTACTTAGGCAAGTCAAGGTGAACATTTCGTTGTTGGATGTCGTTCAACAAATGTCGCCGTATGCAAAGTTCCTTAAGGACATTTGTACCATTAAGAGGAGAACAAATGTTCCTAAAAACGCATTTGTGGCCGCCAATGTGAGCTCGATATTGACATAACCCATGCAAGTCAAATACAAGGACCCCGGTTGTCCAACTGTTTCTTGCATGATCGGTAACTGGACAATTCCTCAAGCTCTATTAGATTTGGGAGCATCTGTTAACCTCCTGCCCTACTCTGTCTATGTCAACCTTGGAATAGGCGATTTTAAGCCAACGAGGACAACCCTCCAGTTGACTGACATATCCATCAAAATTCCACAAGGAAGTGTGGAGGATGTCCTTATTAAAGTGGGTGAGTTCGTATTCCCAGTTGACTTCATCATCTTGGATATTGAACTTGTGTCCAACCCACAAGGAAAAATTCCAATGACCATTGGGAGGCCATTTCTTGCGACATCTAACACTTTGATCAATTGTTGAAATGGCTTGATGAGGTTGTCTTTTGGAAACCTCATGGAAGATTTCAACATCTTTACTCTTGGTAAGCAATGCGGGCTCTTCGACGATGTTGTCGGAGCCAATTTCATTCAGGACACAGATGAGCTCGAGTAATTGGGCATGTTCAACTCACATCGACATATTATTGAGGTGCCTAATAACCGGGTTGCGATTGAAGATGATTTTGAGGAATCCGCCTGTGAACTTCTGTATGAGGAGGCACATCTAGGTGCTTGCTCCTCTTACCCTGTAGCCCCTGCGCTACTTGAAATTAACTCTGAATCCAACAAAGACCAACCTCCGGTCGAGCTTAAACTGCTCCTCGATAACCTTAAATACATCTTTTAGGGGATAATGAGACATTGCCACTCATTATAGCTTCTGATCTTGCAAAAGATCAAGAGGTTGCCCTCAAAAAAGTGTTCTTTGAAAACAAAGAGGCTATCAGATGGTCCTTGAAGGACATCAAGGGAATTTGTTCTAGTATTGTCCAACATCGGATCCGCATGGAAGAAAATTCTTGGCCTCGTCGAGACCCACGACGAAGATTGAATCCTATGCGGAAAGAAGTCGTCCGAAAGGAGGTTCTTAAGTGCTTGGATCATGGTATAATCTATCCTATCTCTGATAGTTTGTGGGTGAGTCCTGTTGATTGACATCTTATTATGAATATCTTTGTGTCTTATATCCATTATCTTTCACCCAAACAATGTTATGTAACGAGTTTAATGTTTAAGTTTCAGGAATAAGTAGGTTTGAGGAGGAGAGACAATAAAAGGACTTAAAAGCAAGAAAATGGACTAAGTTGCAAGACTTATGGACTAAGATGCAAGAGAGAGGGACCCGAATCCAAAACCAAAGGACCTATGAGCAAATGAAGAAACTCCACCCCATCATGAGGAGTATTTTGGCAATTAGATTCGGGTCTCAAGCTACACAACCGATTAGGATGCATCAAACATGAAGAAATCAAGTCAGGCAACCACACGCCGAACCAGAACCCGATCCGAACCATATAGACCACCAATTGGCGGTCTTGGTTGGTCTGGATGCAATGTGGTTTAGTCGGGTCATGTATTATGGTGTATTTAGTCTATTTTTTGTATATGTTTAGTCTCATACCGGGGGATTATCCCCGATTGCATTTTTCTTTGACTATAAATAGAACTCCTCCTCCCTTCTATTCATCACTCTCTTGGTGGTCATCCTCTCTACTAGGAGTAAAAGCCTTGAAGCAAAAACCCTGGTGGAGAGAGGCTACTTGTATTGTGAGTTTAAAATTAATAAAGTTTTCCTTTATTTATGTTGCTTCTTTCTTAGTTTAATTTCCTTTCATATGTCTTACATGCTTCTTTTGTTTTATGTCCTTTTAGCTCTTTAATATTTCTTGCTTGCATAGTTTAATTTCCTTTCAGTAGAATGTTTCATTTTGTTAATGTAGGTCGTAGTGTAATGATTATTAGTGAGTAGTTCCATCCCCATTTGGGGGGTGGAGTAATATGTGATATGATTATGTGATGTATTAGGTGTGTGTTATCTTAATCCTTTGAACGTTACATGAATTCCATAACAATCTAATGGGATTTCACTCTTGCCTTTGATATGTTAATGCTCTTGAATGAAGCTTAGCATTAGGTGTGTGTTATCTTAATCCTTTGAACCTTACATGATTTCCATAACAATCTAATGGGATTTCACTCTTGTCTTCGATATGTTAATGCTCTTGAATGAAGCTTAGCATATGCTTAGATTAGTGGACCTATTTTATGGGGAATGATGATGTGAGGATATGGATGGAATTGGTATAGGAAACATGACTTGTAGTTGCATGTACTCTAGTTTCCTTTACCTTGGTTAATGTCTTGTATGGTTTAATGATTGTCTAAATCTTATTTCATGTGGAGGCATAGTGAGGTTTGGTCTTTATACATGAGTTCATTTAGCTTCATTCCAATTAATGTCTTGTATGTTTTAATGATATTGTCTTATCTTATTTCATGTGGAGGCAAAGATGGATTTAGTTTTATGATTTTCATGCACTACATGTTGTGATGAGCATAATTGAAAACACACACATATCTTTGTATTCACATTCGTTCTCTACCTCCTATGGAGTTTAGTTTTATTGCGTATTTCTAATTCCTTTCGCATTGTAGTGTAGTTTAGATCATAACTCTATTCTCTCCTTTCTTTCCCACTCGCCTTCGAACAAACTAAAGTCGACACACCTCCCTGTGGATCGACCCATGCACTTGCGGTTATAATTAAAATGTTCAATCAAGTTTTTGGCGTCGTTGCCGAGGAGGTGTTCTGTCCAAACTTTGGTTTGGACGATTCTAGTGGTTTTAATTTTTATTTTTTAGTTTTTGATTGTTTCAGGGATCCTCCGGATCAAGGGGAGGCAACTGGAGGAATTGGAGAGCGAAAGACGCAATAGTGACCGCCAATCAGCGGTCTGGGACCACCAAATTGCGGCCCGGTGAGCTTCATTTGCTCCTATTTTTGTTCTGGTTATTGTGTGTTTCAGTGTAGTTGTCTGGGAGCGCAATCTTGCATGTCGTGACTTTTAGTTAGCTCCCAGATTAAAAATCAATCCCCTTTAATGAACTTGGCCACTTAAATCCAAAGCAAAAGATTAAACATTCTTACTTGTTTAGGTCATGCATCATATACTTGACTTAGGCACGTAGTTGTTTTTTATTTTAGCTTACTTTCAGTTGATGAGTGTTGGCGTGAGGTACACATTTCCTACTTCCCATTCATGCATTTTGTATGAATTAGTTAGTAGGAATTGCATCGGGACAAGAGTAAGGTAAGTGTTTGCTTGGAGAGTTGATTACTAGACTAAAACTCAAAACACTACTAAGAAGTGGTTGTCCCATACAAGATAAGGTGGGGGATTTCATCACCCTTTCCTTTGCCCCACAAATCACTTTTAATAAAACCTTAATTCTAAAAGCAAGTACACATCGGCCCAAAGGATTTCGGACGCACTAGGAGAGTGATCTAGTTGAGACCGTCATGGCCTGATCAGCATTGCCTACCTTGTCGATAGTAGGAGGTACTGGATCTCCGGATCTTGTATCACTTGCTGGGCATTGTGGTCTTCGTTGTAGGGAGGTGAGGCGTGTCGAGACTAGTGATCTCGAAGTTAGGCGTCGTCTAGCCTAAGGACCCATAAGCCATAAATTGTTTGAGCCGTGCTTGCTAGATTGGACTTCTACCTTCTCCTACTACCCATGCTAACTCTAAGGATTCTTCCCTTCTCCTCTGAGTCATCTTTATCTCACCTACTTCTACGTTCTAGTCTCCTCCCCTTTACACTCTCTGTTAGCATTTTAGGGTCGAGTCGAGCACTTTTTGCGAGCTTAGCCTCGTGGTGGTGAGAGTGGTCGACGTACTCGAGAGTTTTTTTTTGTTTAAATGGATGGTTACATGGGCGACCATCCATATCATTGTTGGGACTTGGACAATTCTCCATGGTACTCCGGACCCATGCATCCTGGGGTGCCTCAGAGAAACACCCCATATGGTTGGGACAATCTTAATTGTGTGACTAAGAAATCTTCATATTGGGGTAATATGAGAGAGGCACCAACTGCTAGACCACCATCTAGTTACGTCGGATCATATGTTGGTCATCAAACTAAGACATTGCAAGAACCTTTGGCCTCTTTCATGCATGTGGTAGATGACATGAGTGCACTGGTGGCTCCAGTAGTCGTACACTGTTGTGGGTTGAGTGGTCATGTTATCAGGGAATGTCCTTATGTTCCCCCAAAGCCTGAGTATGAGCATACGTTTCCCAAAATGCTCAATATGACCATTACAGATCCACGTACAACCCAAGAGGGATGGATTCGTGGGGAGACAACTCTTATTCAAATTCTTATACATCATTTTCACCCAAGTATCCTCCTCCCGAATACCCAGAATTCTACCAACACCCCACTCCGAATCATTGGACTCATTCTCAGCCCATCAACACCTAACCCCAAAAATTCTCAAACTCTGACATGGACCTCATAGTTGACCGCATACTTGATTCCTTGGAACAAACTTTTCTTACATTCATGGAAACCACTCAAAAGTCCATACAAAATATGGCACTTCAAGTGAGTCAAATGACTCAACAATTACGTGAATGTGAGGAGGGTAACTTTTCTTGTCAACATGAGGATTTATCTTCGGATATCAAACCACAAACACATCCACAAATTCAAAGCACAATCTTTCAAACTCAAACTCCTAGTCAGTCTGAGGGAGTTGGGGTTTCAATTCACGATCACTTGGTGGAGGATTCAATTCCAATTGAGAAAAACATGGACCAACTTCATTATGAGTCGGCACAGGATTGTACCTTATCTTTTTGTCACGTGGCCCTTGAGCCACATGATCTTCATGTTGTGTCTATTAAGGACTCACCTCTGGTGGAGCATGAGCTCCCTAGTACCCTTAATTTCAAATGACCTGATGAGAGTTTGCCTCTCACTATTGTTCCTGATCATCTTGGAAATGATGGAACATCAAACAACTACATTGCTAATGAGGGTATTAGGAGTTCCTTGGAGGATACCTTGGGTAAGAGACCCACTTTACGTTTGCCTGGTGAGTCGGACATGCCTAACGAGGTTCTTGACCTCATTCCGACCCACCAGCTTGTTGGTTGGAGAGTTTGGATTGACGATCATTACTTCAATACCGCAATGGGAGAAACTCCTCTTCCGTTGCCCCTTATTTCCCAAACTCTTGAGAGGTTCAAGCTCTTTTAGTTTGATCCTTTGAATGAGACGCATTTGCGTCTAATTCATGAACCTCTCCTTTCATCTTGTGCTCTTTGTGAGGGGGGTCAAACATGAGTATTCTGGCCCCGCGTGGTGTCATGTTCCCTTTCCAAGTGCATTGTCCCACTTTTGAGGTTCTCATTTGATTTCATTTGGCAAATGAAGATGGGAACTTATTTTTGTACATAGTTATTTTCAAAAAAAAGAAGTACAATAAAAGACTCTATGAGTGAGCATTGATTGTTGTGGGCTCCAACCTTTGTGTATTTGGGGCTCATTTCTTTCACGTATTTGTATTCCTTCTTTAGTATCTCACAGGTTTTGAGGGAATTTGGGTTTGTGTCCAACAACATAACCATGAACTTCCCATTGCGCTTCATGTTAGTGAGATCTTTCCTTTTTCATGCATAAATCCTTGTAGTATCATGCACACATTCATTGAGGACAATGCATGAGACTGGTGTGTGGGGGTGTTTTACGTGTGTACATAGTCGAGTCTTTTTCCTTTGATTTTGTTTTCTTTTGTGTGCATTGTTAGAGTCATGTTAGTTTGCTGCATTTAATATCGATATATCTGCTTGGCATGATCCTTGGGGGACTTGTCTTCTTTTGCTTGCCTAGTGCTTTAAAATTTTGACATTTCTTTCAAAATCTACATGTGTTTGCAAAAGAAAATGTTTTGTGGGTTTTGCGTGTGTTTAGCATGTGCAAAACCGTTGAGAGGCAAAGTAAAAGGAAAGCTCTCAAAATTGTCTTGAACTTGATGCATTAGGATATCTAATATAGTGGCTTTAGGACTTATCTAGTCGTTAGGATGCACCCCGGTTTTCCCTCGGGGGGCGAGTAATCATAGGGTTTCAGTACTCAAACAATTAAAGAAGTCTACCCTGAACCTAGTGAGTCAATACTACGTGTCTGTTTATTTAAGGAAGTTTGTTGTAGTCAATGACCCTTTAAATCTTGTTGTGAGACATTAAGTGTAGGGGTTTTGGTTTATGTGTAGATAAGAAATAAGTGAGTAGGTGTTCTCTCTTCTCAAATGGCTCATATCACTCGGGAAATTAGGTCTGAGGGGACTTTGTGCCTTGTGCTTTCGAGTCATCTAACTTGAGATGCACCGACCGAACTCCCGTTACACGGGTGGTAGGGATTGCCCTATGTGGAGATTTGGGGAAAGGTGTACGTGATAGTGTAAGTCCTCATAGGCAATGATGCACGAAACCTGACCCTGGGAGAATGAAACTCCAAGCAGTAAGAAAAAAAAGTAAGAAAAAAAATGGTAATGCAAATAAGAACCTTAATGGATTGTACACTTTGTATCACTTGAGAATATTGAGGTTGTCCATGTCTTTCACTTAAGTCCTTATTAAACTTGCACGAATGGTTCATTAGTCTAGGTGTATGGACTAATACCTATATAGAGTCGACCCGTACGATTACTGCGTCCAATGATCGATAATAATGAGTCCATCGAGTCGGGTTTCTAGATTGAATAATGCATCTATGTTCGGATTTTGTGGGTATATCCGCTGAAAACCCTCAGGAGACATCTGGTTACATTGACATCTTATCATGCATATCTTTGTGTCTTATATCCATTATCTTTCACCCAAACAATGCTATGTAACGAGTTTAATGTTTAAGTTTCAGGAATAAGTAGGTTTGAGAAGGAGAGACAATAAAAGGACTTAAAAGAAAGAAAATGGACTAAGTTGCAAGACTTATGGATTAAGATGCAAGAGAGAGGGACCCGAATGCAAAACCAAAGGACCAATGAGCAAATGAAGAAACTTCACACCATCTTGGGGAGTATTTTGGCAATTGGATTCGGGTCTCAAGCTACACAACCGATTAGGATGCATCAAACATGAAGAAATCGAGTCAGGCAACCACACGCCGAACCAGAACCCGATCTGAACCATACAGACCGCCAATTGGCGGTCCAAGACCGCTGATTGGAGGTCTTGGTTGGTCCAGATCCAATGCGGTTTAGTCAGATCATGTATTAGGGTGTATTTAGTCTATTTTTGGTATATGTTTAGTCCCATACCGGGGGATTGTCCCCGATTGCCTTTTTCTTTGTGTATAAATAGAACTCCTCCTCCTCCCTTGTATTCATCACTCTCTTGGTGGTCATCCTCTCTACTAGGAGTAAAAGCCTTGAAGCAAAAACTTTGGTGGAGAGAGGCTACTTGTATTGTGAGTTTGAAATTAATAGTTTAATTTCTTAGTTTCTTCTTAGTTTAGTTGCTTCTTTCTTAGTTTAATTTCCTTTCATATGTTCTTGCATGCTTCCTTAGTTTTATGTCCTTTTAGCTTTTTTAATATTTCTTGCTTGCTTAGTTTAATTTCCTTTGAGTAGAATATTTCATTTTTTTAATGTAGGTTGTAGTGTAGTAGTTCCATCCTCATTTGGGGGGTGGAGAAATATGTGATATGATTATGTGATGTATTAGGTGTGTGTCATCTTAATCCTTTAAACCTTACATGATTTCCATAACCATCTAATGGGATTTCACTCTTGTCTTTGATATGCTAATGCTCTTGAATGAAGCTTAGCATATGCTTAGATTAGTGGACCTATTTTATGGGGAATGATGAGGTGAGGATATGGATGGAATTGATAAAGGAAACATGACTTGTAGTTGCATGTACTCTTGTTGCCTTTACCTTGGTTAATGTCTTGTATGGTTTAATGATTGTCAAAATCTTATTTCATGTGGAGGCATAGTGAGGTTTGGTCTTTATACATGAGTTCATTTAGCTTCATTCCAATTAATGTCTTGTATGTTTTAATGATATTGTGTTATCTTATTTCATGTGGAGGCAAAGTTGGATTTAGTTTTATGATTTTCATGCACTACATGTTGTGATGAGCATAATTGAACACACACATACACATATCTTTGTATTCACATGCTTTCTCTACCCCCTATGGGGTTTAGTTTTATTACGTATTTCTAATTCCTTTCACATTGTTGTGTAGTTTAGGTCATAACTCATTTCTCTCATTTCATTCCCATTCACCTTCGAATAAACTAAAATCGACACACCTCCCTGTGGATCGACCTGTATTTGCCACCGCTTCAACGCGGTCGTGCACTTGTGGTTATCATTAAAATGTTCAATCACCTGTCCATGTGGTTCCCAAGAAGTCAGACGTTACAATTGTTGAGAATGAGCATAATGAGCTTATACCAACACACCTGCAAACTGGGTGGCGAGTTTACGTAGATTATCGCAAGCTCAATGCGGCAACGCGGAAAGATCATTTCTCGTTGCCATTCAATTATCAAATGTTGGAAAGGTCGCCCGGACCTGAGTGTTATTGTTTTCTTGATGTATGCTCCGGTTACAACCAAATTCCTATCGCCCCCGAGGATGAAGAGAAACCACATTTACTTCTCCCTTTTGCACGTTTGCCTACCGTCGCATGCCTTTTGAGTTATGTAATGCACCGACAACGTTTCAATGGTGTATGATCAACATCATCTCCGATATGGTAGAGTGTTTCCTTGAGATTTTCATGGACGACTTTTCCATATTTGGTGTTTCCTTCGATGAGTGCCTTCATCACTTGAGCCTTGTCCTCAAGAGATGCCGTGAGAAGAACCTCACTCTCAATTGGGAGAAACGTCACTTCATGGTAAAAAGTGAGGTATGGTACTTGGACATGTAGTCTCAAGTAGGGGAATTAAGGTCGATCCCGCCAAAGTGGGCCTTATTGCTAATCTCCCACCACCACGTAATGTGAAGGATATCTGCGCCTTTTTGGGGCATGCTGGATTCTATAGGCGGTTCATTCGGGATTTTAGCAAAATTGCTCGACCTTTCACCGCTTTGTTGGCTAAGGATGCCATTTTTGAGTTCACACGGGATTGCCACAATGTTTTTTGACCTTGAATAAAGAGTTGACTTCAGTTCCCATAATCAACTCATCGGTGTGGATTGAACCCTTTGAGTTAATGTGTGATGCATCTGACTTCGTTGTGGGAGCAGTGCTTGGGCAACGATTGGACAAATTGCCTCATGTAATCTACTATGCCAATAGAACACTTAATGATGCCCAATTGAACTACACTTTGACCGAGAAAGAATTCTTAGCGATCATATTCGCTTTGGAGAAATTCTGGTCGTACTTGATTGGCTCCCACAGGATTATCTATTATTATCACACAACCATCAAGTACCTCATGGCGAAAAAAGATGCAAAATCCCGACTCTTGAGATGGATCTTGTTGTTACAAGAATTCGATCTTGAGATTTGGGACAAAAAAGGGTGTGAAAATGTTGTAGTGGACCACCTGTCTCGTCTTGAGACGACCAACCCACAGGATCAAATTATTAATGACAAATTTCCTGATGAACAATTGTTCACGATCGAGGTTAACCCTTGGTTTGCCGACATCGTCAACTACCTCGTGACCAAGCAACTTCCTGTGCGTTGGTCAAAATCTGACAAAACCAAATTTAGATTTTATGTCAGATTCTTTTGCTGGGACGACCCCTATCTATTTAAATACTGCTCTGACCAAATTTTCAAGCGGTGCGTCCCAAATACTGAGTTCCAAAGTGTGCTCCAATCTGGATTTTGCTGGCCTTCTCTTTACAAAGATGCTTACGAATTTTGTAAGCAAGTGATAGGTGCCAGCACGTTGGCAAATGTCTTTGCAAAATGTCCTTGTCGTCGATATCTTCGATGTGTGGGGCATCAACTTTATAGGTCCTTTCCTAAATTTGTTCGGGAATGTTTACATTCTGGTGGCCATTGACTATGTGTCTAAGTGGGTAGAGGATATCCCCACAAAGACCAATGACAACAAGGTGGTCACCAACATTTTAAAGGACATTTTTGCACGATTTGGTACTCCTCGTACCATAATCAGCGATAGGGGTACCCACTTCTATAATCGCTCCTTTGAAGTGCTTATGAGAAAGTATTCGATCACCCACAAGCTTGCGACCCCATATCATCCACAAACTAGTAGGCGGGTCGATGTCTCTAACCGACAATTAAAGCAAATCCTTGAGAAGACGGTTAATTCCTCGAGGAATGGTTGGTTGACTAAGTTCAATGACACGTTGTGAGCTTTCTGCACCGCGTATAAGACCGATTTGGGTATGTCCCCATATCAGGTAGTGTACGGCAAGGCTTGGCACCTACCAGTCGAGCTCGAGCATGGTGCTTTCTGGGCGATTATGAACTTGAATATGGATCTTGATCAAGTAGGAGCGCAGCGTAAACTCGGCATTGTGGAATTGGAAGAGTTACACAATGATGCGTATGAAAATGCCAAAATTCATAAGTCCCGAGCCAAGATGTTTCACGGTCGCATGATTATGCGAAAGGTGTTTACAGCGGGGCAGAAGGTGTCGCTCTACAATTCCCGGCTTCATCTGTTTGCGGGTAAGCTCCGCAATCGTTGGTCTGACCCTTTTATTGTGCAAACCGTATTTCCTCATGGTGTGGTTGAAATCCTGAACCCAGGGAATGGGGACGTGTTCAAAGTAAATGGACAACGCCTCAAACCATACTTGGAGGGGGCACCAGCTGAAGTCGAGGAGGTCATGTTCCTTCATGAACCTCTCTCACACTCAACCATTCATGTTCCTGCATGAATGGTTAAGATAACTTGTTTGTACAAAGTCAAATTTGAAAGAAAAAAAAGAATACCAAAAAATTAGAAAATAAGAAAATAAAAGATTCCACTAGTGAGCAATGATTGTTGTCGGCCCCAACCCTTATGTATTTGGGCCACATTTTTTCACGTATTTGTATCCCTTCTTTAGTATTTCACAGGTTTTGAGGGGAATTCAGGTTTGTCCATCAACGTAACCATGAACTTCCCTTTGTGCTTCACGTTGGTGAGATCTTTTCTTTTTCATGCACAAATCCATGTAGTATCATGCTCACATTAATTGAGGACAATGCATGAAGTAAGTAGGGGGGAGTTTTACGTGTGTACATAGTTGAGTCTTTATCCTTTTGTTTTTGTTTTCTTTTGTTTGTATTGTTAGGGTCATGCTAGTGTGCTGCATTTAATATCGATATATCTGTTTGCCATGATCCTATGGTGACTTGGGTTCTTTTACTTGCCTGGTGCTTTAAAATTTTCCATTTCTTTCAAAATCTTCATGTGTTTGTGAAAGAAATGTTTTATGGGTTTTGCATGTATTTACATTTGCAAAACCGTGGAGAGACAATGTAAAAAGGAAGCTCCCAAAATTGACTTGAACATGATGCATTAGGATATCTAGTACACTGGCTTTAGGTCTTATATAGTCGTAAGGATGCACCCCGGTTTTCCCTCGGGGGGCGTGTAATCATAGGGTTTCAGCACTCAAATAAACAAAGAACTCCACCCTGAACCTAATGAGTCGAATAATTCGTGTATGTTAATATAACGAAGTTTATCGTAGTCAGGGAACTTAAAACTCCTTTGTGAAACCGTAAGTGTAGGGGTTTTGGTTCATGTGTAGATAAGAAATAAGTGAGTAGGTGTTCTCTCTTCTCACATGACTCCTATCACTCGGGAAATTATGTCCGAGGGGACTTATTGCTTGGTGCTTTCGAGTCATCTGACTTGGGATGCACCGACCGAACTCCCATTACATGGGTGGTAGGGATCACCCTATGTGGAGATGTGGGTTAAGGTGTACGTGATAGTGTAAGTCCTTATGGGCAATGATGCATGAAACCTAACCCTGGGAGAATCAAACACCAACTAATAAATAAAAAAAGAAAAAAGAAGGAAAAACGAAAAAAGAGATAACAATGCAAATAAGAACCTTAATGGACTTTACACTTTTTATCACTTGAGGACTTTACACTTTATACTTTGTATCACTTTGTTTCGGGAATATGCAAGACTTATGGACTGAGATGCAAGAGAGAAGAACCCGGATGTAAAATCAAAAGGACCAATGAGGAAATAAAGAAGCTCAACACCATCATGAGGTGTATTTTGGCAATTAGATCCTGGCATAAGCTCCAACAACCACTTTGGGTAAACTAAACATGAAGAAATTGATCCACCAAAGTCTCCACCAAAGCACAACC
This sequence comes from Triglochin maritima, assembly GCA_963682175.1. NCBI lineage: Eukaryota > Viridiplantae > Streptophyta > Magnoliopsida > Alismatales > Juncaginaceae > Triglochin > Triglochin maritima. The sequence goes on along the minus strand of OY821780.1, from coordinate 11,685,355 downwards.
CAATTATCCCAACCCAGACCGCCAATTGGTGGTCCATTTGGATACAAACCCGATAAGCCTCCGTTGGGTGGTGTATTAGTATGTATTTAGTCCATTTTTGGTATGCGTTTAGTCCTATACCGGGAAATTGTCTCAGGTTACCTTTTTTCATGGTTATAAATAGAACTCTTCCTTCTCCTTTGTAATACATCTCCTCTCTTGGTGGTCATCCTCTCTACTAGGAGTAAAGCCTTGAAGCAAAAACTCCAGTGGAGAGAGGCTACTTGTAATGTGAGTGAGCAATAAAAATATTTTGTTAGTTAATTGTTGTTTCTTTTAGTTCTTGCATAGTTAGTTAATCTTGTTTGTTCTAATCTTCGTAGAATTAATTAGCATGTTTATTTTCCTTAATAAGAATGTTAGATTAACAATGTGTGAGTAGTTCCATCCCCTTTGGGGGTGGAGTTGATGTTTGTACATGTCATGTAGAATGGAATGAATGCTAAATGTTATTGTATGTGAGAAATGTGAGTATGTTTGTTTGAATTTAAGAGAATACTTAACTTGTTGGTTTCTGCCGTAATCTTTAGGTACATTCCATGATTGTTTAGGTTCTTAATAACAAACTTGTTCATGCTCATATTAATCACTTAGGTTAGTGATTTGGATGATATGTCTTGTCATGAGGTACTTCTTATGCATAGCAACACTATCTAAACTTGCACTTTATTGAATGCATTCATCACCACATATTTTATGTGTGCACACACTCCACCCCCTAGGGGTTTTCTATTCCTGATTTCCAGCTTGCTTCTATTAGTCACTTAGTTTAGTTTTATTTAGTTTCGTGCTTTCATCTTCTTTGTTTGTTTCGTACTAGTGTAGCGTAGCATAGTTTAGTCTAGTTTAGTGTAATCAATTCCTTCTCCCCTATTTTCCCACTCGATTTCTGAAAAACCAAAATTGACACACATCATCGTGGACACGACCCGTATTTGTCATGTCTTCACCGACGCCGTGCACTTGCGGTAATTTAAAACGACCAATTAAGGACCTCTTTGACCAGTTGCAGTCAGTGAAGGTGTTCTCGAAGATTGATTTGCACTCCGATTATCATCAGTTGAGGATCAAGGAGGCAGATGACCAGAGACAACTTTTAGGACGAGGTACGGGCACTACGAGTTCTTAGTGATGCCTTTTGGGTTGACGAACGCACCTGTAGCATTCATGGATCTGATGAACAAAACGTTCAGATAGTACCTCGATCGCTTTGTTATTGTTTTTGTTGATGACATCTTGGTCTACTCACCAGACAGAAAATAGCACAGGGAGCACTTGAGGATTGTACTTGGTATCCTGAGGGATCAACAGTTATATGCCAAGTTTTCGAAGTGCGAGTTTTGGTTTGGCAGTATTTCTTTTCTGGGGCACAATATGTCTGGAGCTGGGATATCAGTGGATCCGGCAAAGGTTGAGGCAGTGACACAATGGCAAGCACCGACGAGCGTTACCGAGATTAGGAGTTTTGTGGGACTTGTGGGTTAGTACTGTCGTTTCATCAAAGACTTCTTGAGACGTGTTTCACCTTTGACGGCTATGACGCAGAAGGGCGTCAAGTTTGTTTGGTCATAGAAGTGTGAGAACAGTTTTCAGGAACTGGACAGTTGGTTGACGACTTCTCTGGTTCTGACTCTTCCTAGTGGCAGCAAAGGATTGGTGATTTATAGCGATGCTTCAGGTGTTGGTATGGATTGTGTGCTTATGCCGCACGGGAAGGTGGTTGCGTATGCATCGAGACAGCTGAAGGTTCACGAGAGGAATTACCCAACTCATGACTTGGAGTTAGCAGCAATAGTACATGCATTGAAGACCTGGAGGCATTACTTATATGGATAGTAGTTTGAGGTCTTCATTGATCATCAGAGTCTGAAGTATATGTTCTCTCAGAAAGATTTGAACATGAGGCAGCACAGATGGCTAGAGTTCATTAAGGATTACGACTTCACCATTTCCTATCATCCAGGAAAGGTGAATTCGGTAGCAGATGCTTTGAGCAGGAAGGTGGAGGTTGCAGTAGCTGGTAAGTGTATCCAGGAGTGGAAGCGGTTGGAGACTTTGGCCGAGTGGAAGCTGTTCACCAATGGATCATAGAGTGTAGTGATTGCTAGTCTAAGACTGGAACCTCAGATAGTTTCAATTATTGTGCAGGCTTAGAGTACTGATGATGAATTGGCCAAATTGCTATTGTTAGCTGCCAGAGATGGGTCTAATTTCAGTATAGGAGTGAATGGAGACCTGAGATTCAGAGACTGTATTTGGGTGCTGAATGACGGAGATCTATGGAAGGAAATCATGAAGGAAGCACACAAATCCCAGTACACGATACACCCAGGCAGTACGAATATGTACAAGGATCTGCAAAGGAATTTCTGGTGGAAGGGAATGAAGACAGAGATAGTAGAGTTTGTAACTAAATGTTTGGTCTGTCAGTAGGTGAAGATTGAGCACCATAGGCCAGCCAGGCAGATGCAGAGGATCGAGCTGCCAAAGTGGAAATGGGAGTACATGACGATGAATTTTGTCCCCGGGCTACCGAAGACAAGGAGATTCCATGATGTGATTTGGGTCATAGTGGACCGACTAACCAAGTCGGCACACTTTCTAGCTATCAGGACTACTTTACCTCTAGAGGGTCTAGCTAAGTTGTATATCGAGGAGATTGTCAGATTGCACAGAGTGGCCGTGAGTATCATTTCAGACAGAGATCCCATAGTCACATCCAGACTTTAGGGTAGTCTATAGAAGACTTTGGGGACTCAGTTGAAGTTTAGTATCGCCTTCCATCCAGACATTGGAAGATATGCTGAGAGCGTGTACTCTCGATTGGGCAGGGCACTGAGATGACCATTTACTACTGATAGAGTTTGCCTACAACAACAACTACCACTCGTGTATTGGGATGGCATCGTATGAGGCTTTGCATGGTAGACCATGAAGATCACCAGTATGCTAGAGTGACGTAGGCGAGAGGCAGTTAGTCGGGCCTGAGATAGTACAGATGTATGCTGAGAAGGTCGACGTGATCAGGCAGAGATTGGGAACCGCTCAGAGCAGGCAAAAGTGCTACGTGAATAGCCATAGGCGAGAGTTGAGATTTTCCGTAGGCAAGAGTTGAGATTTGAAGTCCAAACTAAGTTAAGATTAAGCTTCCAAAGATCACGCAGGATTTGTCTCTTGAAGAGAGACCAATGGAGCAGATGGAGCACCAGCTCAGGAGGAGGACCATTCCGATGGTGATCCGGTGGCAGCATCACAGTGTTCGAGAGGCCACTTGGGAGATCAAGGAGGAAATCCGGAAGAGGTATTAAGAGTTGTTTGGTAAGTTTCCATATTTAATTTCGGGGACAAAAATTTCTTTAAAGAGGGTGGATTGTTAGATCCTAATCATTTTTAACTTTGACTAATCTTGTTTAGGTGGCTAATGGGGGTTTAGGGAAGGTTTTGGGATTGATGAGGTGGTGGTTTGTGATTGGTCAAGGTTTTTGAGGGGTATTTAAGGTATCTCTCTCTATCTCTCCCTCCCACTCTCTAATCTTCTCTCTCAAGCTCTCTGTGAAAGCCGACGACGTGGAGTGATCGGCGAACAAGGAGTGGCGGTTGTGGTTGCCGAGGGAGTGGTGATCATTGCTCGGGTGAAGTTTGTCGGAGCAAGGGCTAATCGTGCAAAGGTGTTTATCGTTGACCTTCAGAGGCTTCTTCAAGTCTAAAGGTATGTCAAGCTTCTCTTTAATACTCACCCAAGGTGTCTGAGTGGTTGTATAGCAGAAGTTCTGGTGATAACGGTCGACCGGTCTGTGCATTGGTTTACCGATGCTAGTGTAATTGTAAGTTTTTGCCTTGCACTGGTCGAACGATGCCTTTCGGAGGTTGACCGGTTGTGTGTTTTAGGCAAACCCTGTTGTTTTTCGGTCAAACGGGTCCCCTTTGCCATTCGACCGGTTGCACTGTGTTAAGTCGGTTGGTGCATAGACCATCAGAACGGTCGACTGCCTTTTTTATTTGTTCGACCGATTGTACCTGTAGCTAAGTTGGTTGGGGCCTAGACCATTAAATGGTCAACCGCCTATATGATTTGTTCGACCGATAGCTTCAGTTAACTTAAAGTTTGTTCAACTGGTGCGTGCCTTGTTCAACCGGTCTTGGGCTTTGAGGAAACGTGAAGTCCCTAGTATTTTCTGGTCGACCGGGTCTCCTTTGTCGTTCGACCGTTGGGATGTTTATTTTAATAATATTTTGGGCGTAGACCGGTGCCATATGTGCACGTGTGTTGTAGGGGATGGGGAAAGAAGACCCTAGAGCCCATTGTGGATCGTGTCTGCTATGGTTGGGAGAGAGGTCCATGAAGGGAATGTGTTCTAAAAGTTTTACTTTTAAATGTCATTTGTTATGAATTGAATAAGAAATCATTTTGTTCCTTGTTTATGTTATTCGTCTTTTAGAAGTGTTAAGGAAGAGGCTCTTGGTCCTTAACCTTAGAGCTCTAAAGATATTGGTTTACATAAAACAAAAGATATTCGCAATCATGGTAATTAACATGGGACATTAATTACCGAGTTAAGATTGTCGTGTTGGTCATAGATCATTGTTGCTCTACAAGTGAGTGACAACACAGGTACACAAAAGAGAAAGATATTACTTTTGTATACTGAATAGACCTAATAAGTAAAATATTATAGAAATGTGTTTCTGTGTCATTAATATTTTACTATGTCCTTGGTCCTTCGATATGAGACTTATATCCGATCACTTAAGAAAACTTTAATAACAAGTGGGAGATTGAAGGGAATGTGTTCTAAAAGTTTTACTTTAAATGTCAATTGTTATGAATTGAATGAGAAATCATTTTGTTTATTGTTTATGTTATTCGTCTTTTAGAAGTGTTAAGGAAGAGGCTCTTGGTCCTTAACCTTAGAGCTCTAAAAGATATTGGTTTACATAAAACAAAAGATATTCACAATCATGGTAATTAACATGAGACATTAATTACCAAGTTAAGATTGTCGTGTTGGTCATAGATCATTGTTTCTCTACAAGTGAGTGACAACACGGGTACACAAAAGAGGAAGATATTACTTTTGTATATTGAATAGACCTGATAAGTAAAATATTATAGAAATGTGTTTCTGTGTCATTAATATTTTACTGTGTCCTTGGTCCTTGATTAGACTAGTGTCTTAAGCTATCCATAAGTGTAGTGTAAAGGCATTGGTTGGTTAAGTATGACTTTCGTTGGAGAAGATAGTTAGTCAAAAGATTATCATTGTCCCTCTTAATTGAGTGATGATATTAGTGGGCCCCTTGATAAAGCAAAGTTATAATGTGCACAATGTGATTTGAGTTAAGTCACATATTTATAACTAGTTTAAAGAGATCAAGAAATGAATACTAATACAAAGATGACACAATACTACTTTGTGTGTATTCTTAATATCATGAGGCAAGGGACGGACACAAGTGGTGCACTCCATCACTAAATGGATCGGGTTTTGATTCAAGTGGAATTAAGACATCTAACTAATTGGGAGCTATAATGTGTAGCTAGATACCGCTTATAGCTTGTGATATTAAGTTCTCAATATCACTGTCAACTTAGTTTAGATCCTCCCATAGGTCACACCACAAAACTGGGAAACGAGAAATGGGGATTTTGAGTTCATAAGATGTGTCGGGTTTCATGTAGAAAAAATGACACATGGGGTGAACAAGAAAAATCAAAATTATGTTGTGATTAATAACATAATTAGAATCTATATTAAATTCATATGTGATGTAAATATTATTGGGTGTAATGATTAATCATTACATAGGATAATATGTTACATAACTTGTGAATTTACTACTAATCCCGAAATGTCAAATTTTGTAGGGATTAAACCGAAATTTGACAAGTCTGCAGTACTGTGCACAAACGGTCGACCGGTTAACAGTAAACGGTCGACCGATCGTGCACGGTCGACCGGACACGTCTCGACCAATAACAGGGAATTTTCGTCTGTTCGGAACGGTCGACCGAATCTATCGGTCGGTCGACCGAACATTGCGATGAAATATTTTATTGTTGCGAGCGGTCGACCGAAACTTGGTTTGAGCGGTCGACCGAACCTCCAAACGGTCGATCGGTCCAGACGGTTTTATGCAGAATTAATTTAAGAATTAATTAGATCATGCATGGAATTGGTCCATAATTGATTTAATTCGTGGCTGAGATTATTTGTTAGCAAATAATGGATGGTTAGATGGAAGTTTGCATGAAATCATGGGTAAGAGGTTGCACATGAATAGGTAATTTGGAGAGAACTTATAAATACAAGTTTATCTCATTACCTCAAAAATTAATTCATTGTTTTTCTCATGCAAAAACTCTCTCCATAATTCTCCACAAAATTTCCTTAATTCTTAAGATTAGTTTTAGTTTTCAGAGATCATCTTCTCAAGGGAACTAAAGAGGGGTTAGTAATTAGATTCTAAACCCTATTGGAGATTGAGAGGCTAGCTCTTCTCTCTCCAATCTCGTTTAGAGTTTGGTGAATACTCGGAGGCAATCCACCGGGCGATTCAACCGTTAACGCGACTCTGGATCTTCGAGAGGTTTTAGAGAACCTCTAGGTATGATCCTCTTAGCAATTGTTTGTTTATTCTAATGCATGTTAAATAATTAGGATAAACAAATACATGTCTATATGAAAATCGAAGAAAATATGAATACTACGACCCTATATGTTTATAAAATTTCGAAAATATATACATACTATAGGGCACGAAATCCAACAGTGGTATCAGAGCCAGGTTAATATTATCTTTGATTTAAACTATAAAATCAATTTAGACTACCATCTAGAATCAAAACAATTCGGTTTTATGTCTTTTTCGAGTTTTTCGATGTTTTTGTTAATAAAATTCTAATAAAATCGTTTTGATGGTTTTATATGTTTTAAAACATCACACATGATTGTTCGAATTGAAATTTAGACATTTGTCTAATTATAGAATTTTCGTTTTATTTTAAATGAATATTTTATAAAGGAGTCAACAAAACCGAAAAGGACTAATGTTCATCTTTCCTTTTGGAAATTGGATGAACAGTGGTTCAAAATAATTAATTTTGAACTATGGATGCATGAAAATCATTTTAATGGATTTCAAATGATTTTTCTAGAATTGTTTGATTTTAGATGCTTGATAATCTAGATTAAATAGTTTAGATTGGACATGCGTGTATGTGTTGCTTGAGTTGTTCTTGCAGGAATTGTGAGTTTATATGTTCCAAATGAGCAACTATCAATGTATGTAATTAATATTATACAGGGACTTATTTGTATGTAAAAGTCAAATTCTCTCTTTCTATCTTTTAGATAATTGCATTGCATTTGAGAGGTTTTACATAGGACTTGCACTAGTCGGTTTTTATCGAATGTGAGGAGCATGTTTATTTTCTGTAAAATCTACATCTCCGGTGCAAGAGGAAGTCGCCGTTGTAGTGCATCGATCGAGGATCGAGGATCGAGGATCGAAGGGAACATATAAACTCACACGATGTGGATTGTGTGAATGGTTTAATTTCTGTTTTGATAATCTTGCTATGCATGTGATGAATGTGTTGAATGTTAGGATGTGTATGAATGATAATATGCATGATAACCTAAAATTCTGAATCACATGAAATTGTCCAACAAAAATTAAGAGTAATTTGCTTCTTATTTCATCCACTAGCAGTCATTGATTGATGGATACTCTGCTCGCCCTTAGCGGGAGATAGCTCCCTCCATCTTTGGGAATAGTGGGAGATATAATGGTTGTCTGTTGTTGTGCCACGATTAAATGTATGAGGTCAATTTCACCCTAGTGAACCCCAAGTATGCTTAGTTATGAATACAATGGATAAACGTATCTCATATCAAATGAAAATAAGTTTTCTTAACATCACCTAGAGCCCTCGCTCGGTTTTGGGAAAAAAATTCATACGAGGATAGCTCATATTCCCTCATAATTAAAACGACAAGAATCACAAGAGTTTGAAGATGCTAATATTGCTAAAATTCAAAAAGGTTGTGATTAGAAAATATTTTTCGTACCTTGATATTATAATGTATTCAATAGCCCTTAGCTAGTCTATGTTACAATTAATGGGATCTTGGATTGTTGCATTTATGGGCAAAAAAAAAATTTTGCAGCATTTACATTTGTATGTATGTATAATAAACATAAAATTGGCATTAAAATCATGTATGATTTATTTTGTAGAAAAACGTCGAACATCCAACCTATCGTACGATCCATGATAGAAAAACACCCTTTAGCAAATGATGGCTCAAACTTCATTAGTTGGCAACTCAAACTCAACATCGTGTTAAAGTTTGAGAAACTGTCTCACATTTTGGAAGGTCCAATCCCAAAATTGAATGAGAGATTAACCGATGAAGAGAAAAAGGCTAAAGCCAAGTGGGAAGACCAAGAGAACCAAGTTCACGGTCTTATGCTAGTATCCATGGGTGACTCGCTTCAAGCGAAATACTTGGATTCAAAACCCAAGAAGACCATGGAAGTTTTATCTAAGATGTTCATGGATAGTGCCCGAAAGGAGCGCTATAAGACCACCGTCACACTCACAAGGTGTCATATGGCGGAGGGAACATCGGTATCTATGCATTTTCTCACGATGCAAGGATACCTTGAGAAGTTGTCAAAGCTCTCTTCACCAATGCCCGAGGACATTGCTGAAGATATGATTCTTGGCTCTCTAGCCCCGTCCTTTAAGGATTTTGTGATGCACTATCACATGCGTGAAAAAGGGGTGAGTCTTGAGGAGTTGCACAACGCTCTCAAAACTGCTGAAGTTGACATGGGCAAGGGTAGGGACAAGCAAGTCCTTGCCGTCCATGGGAGGAGCTAAAAGATTGGTAAAGGAAATGGCAAATCTACCAAAAGTGGTTCAATCAAGAGCAAGGGAGTAGGAGGTGCTCATAAGAGTGCCTCGAGGGGGAAATCTCAGAAATCTCCAACTCCCAATACGGAGTGCTTTCACTGCGATGACAAAGGACACATCTGGCCAAATTGCCCCAAGTACAAGGAAGACCTTGACAACGGAGTGATTGAACGTCGGCGCCCCAAAAAGGCCAAAGGTATATTTGTTATTGAAATAAATTTAGTCACCTCTGTCCATGATTGGGTAATTGATACCGGATCTTGTGCTCACATAGTTTCTAATGTGCAACTACTCAAGGATAGGAAGGAACTCGTACGGAACAAGATAAATTGAAGGTCGGAAATGGTGCGACCATTTCTGCGGTTGCACAAGGTTCTGTGGTGCTTCAATTATGTAGTGGTTTAAATTTATGTCTAAAGAATGTTTATTATGTGCCTTCGATTAGCAAGAATATTATTTCTGTATCATGTTTGGATATGGATAATTTTAATATAAATATTTCAAATTCTTGTTTGTCTATATCGAAGAATGGTGTTTTCTATGCAAATGCATTCATAAGGAATGGTCTCTATTTGCTTGAATTGAATAATAAACAAATCTTTAATATCAATAACAAAAGACTTAAGACCACTCACGAGAATGATACTCTCTTGTGGCACTATCGTCTTGGTCACATAAATGAAATGCGCATCAAGAAATTGCAAGAAGCTAACCTTCTTGGTCTACTTGATTTTAAATCATTGGAGACGTGCCAACCATGTTTAATGGGAAAAATGACCAAAAAGCCTTTCAAGAGGAAAGGCCCAAGGGCGAGTGGCTTGTTGGATTTGATACATTCCGATGTATGTGGTCCAATAAGTACTAGTGCACGAGATGGTTTCAGGTACTTCATTACGTTCACGGATGATTATAGTCGTTATGGCTTTGTTTATCCAATGAGAAACAAAAGTGAATCCTTTGACAAGTTCAAAGAATTCAAGAATGAAGTCGAGAACCAACTCGACAAGAAAATCAAGTCTCTACGAACGGATCGTGGAGGTGAGTACTTAAGTGCCGAATTTGACTCATACCTAAAGGAGTTTGGTATTGTACCTCAACTCACCCCTCCTGGTACACCTCAGTGGAATGGGGTATCCGAAAGGAGGAATAGGACATTGCTCGACATGGTTTGGTCAATGATGAGTCATGCGGAATTACCTCTTTACTTTTGGAGTTATGCACTGCAAACTGCGGTTTACACACTAAATAATGTTCCATCCAAATCCGTGGAGAAAACTTCTTATGAGCTATGGAGTGGTAAAACACCTAAGCTCAATTTTCTCAAGATCATGACATGAATGATGACATTCAAGATCATGAAGGCCCAACCGAGATTCCTTTGGTTAGTGGGAGCATGAGTGAGAGACCCTCGCAAGAAATTGTGAGATAAACTCAATCTTCCCCACCAAGTGTACGTTCAAGAGTTGAACGTGAACCCACTCCTCAAGAAATTGTGGAAGAAGTTCGAGAGATACGAGAAGAACCAAAAGAACTGAGAAGGTCAACAAGGGAAAGAAAGAAACCCGACTTGTATTTGGGACTTCATGAAATCATGGTACTAGATACCAATGATCCCTTGACCTTCCAAGAAGCAATGGAAAGGGAAGACTCCAAACTATGGCTTAAGGCCATGGAATCCGAAATTGAATCCATATATGATAATCAAGTGTGGGACTTGGTTGACCTTCCTCAAGGGAAAAAGGTCATTCAAAATAAATGGGTTTTTAAGAGGAAGATGGACATGGATGGGAACTTGACAACCTACAAAGCAAGGCTTGTAGCGAAGGGTTTCACTCAAGTTCAAGGAATTGACTATGATGAAACTTTTTCACCGGTTGCCATGTTCAAGTCTATTCGGATTATGCTCGCTATTGCCGCATTTCATGATTATGAAATATGGCAAATGGATGTCAAAACGGTGTTCCTTAATGGGAACTTGGAGGAGGATGTGTGCATGGTACAGCCTCAAGGTTTTGAAGATCCAAAGAATAGCGAGAAGGTATGCAAACTTCAAAGATCCATTTATGGATTGAAGCAAGCATCAAGGAGTTGGAACAAACGCTTTGACGAGGAAGTGAAGAAGCTTCACTTCATTCAAAGTAAGGAAGAACCTTGTATATACAAGAAGGTTAGTGGGAGCCATGTAGTATTCCTAATCTTATATGTCGATGACATATTGCTCATGGGCAATCATATTCCTTTGCTTGAGCAAACGAGAAGTTCATTGAAATCTGCATTTTCAATGAAAGATATGGGTGAGTCTCAATACATCTTGGGAATCAAGATATACCGAGATAGATCCCGTAGACTCATTGGCCTGAGTCAACGTACATACATTGACAAGGTCTTGGAAAGGTTCAAGATGAACAACTCCAAAAAGGGCAGTGTGCCAATGTGTATGGGTGTGCAACTCAAGAAATCTCAACGTGCTCAATCACGTAAAGACATAGATTACATGAAGGATGTCCCTTATGCTTCGGCAATTGGATCGATCATGTACGCGATGACTTGCACAAGACCCGATGTCTCGTATGCTCTAAGCGTGACAAGTCGTCACCAATCCAACGTAGGTCTTGAGCATTGGACTGCGGTCAAGAATATCCTAAAGTGCCTTAACCGGACTAAGGATAAGATTCTTGTTTATGGAGGACAAAGGGAATTGATAGCCGAGGGTTACTCGGATGCGAGTTTCATGAGTGATCCAGACGATAGAAGGTCGTAATCAGGATACGTCTTCCTTCTGAATGGGGGAGCTGTGAGTTGGCGTAGTTGGAAATAAAGCTTTACAGCCGACTCAACCACTGCTTCCGAAGTAATGGTTGTCGCTGAAGCGAACAAGGAAGGAGTGTGGATTAAGAAGTTCCTTCAAGAGCTTGGAGTAGTTCCCTCGAGCGAGGGACCAATAGAGCTATTTTGCGACAATAGTGCATCTATCTCGCAAATCAAGGATCCCAAATCACACCACAAAATGAAGTACATGGATCGTAAGTACTTCGTGACGCGTGACCTCATCGACGAAGGCAAAATAAATCTTATATGGGTGGACACCAACAACAACACAGCTCATCCATTCACAAAACCATTATCCCAAGCCAAGGGCAAAATGCATTTCGAGTCCATGGGATTGAGGAACCATGTAGATTGGCTTGATGATTGATATGTAATGGGGTTTACCCTAGTTATTATTGTTTTATACATTAAGTATGTATGTGGAAGAAAACTTTAATAACAAGTGGGAGATTGAAGGGAAATGTGTTCTAAAAGTTTTACTTTAAATGTCAATTGTTATGAATTGAATGAGAAATCATTTTGTTCCTTGTTTATGTTATTCGTCTTTTAGAAGTGTTAAGGAAGAGGCTCTTGGTCCTTAACCTTAGAGCTCTAAAAGATATTGGTTTACATAAAACAAAAGATATTCACAATCATGGTAATTAACATGAGACATTAATTACCAAGTTAAGATTGTCGTGTTGGTCATAGATCATTGTTGCTCTACAAGTGAGCGACAACACGGGTACACAAAAGAGGAAGATATTACTTTTGTATATTGAATAGACCTAATAAGTAAAATATTATAGAAATGTGTTTCTGTGTCATTAATATTTTACTATGTCCTTGGTCTTATGATATGAGACTTATATCCGATCACTTAAGAAATGCTTGATTAGACTAGTGTCTTAAGCTATCCATAAGTGTAGTGTAAAGGCATTGGTTGGTTAAGTATGACTTTCGTTGGAGAAGATAGTTGGTCAAAAGATTATCATTGCCCCTCTTAATTGAGTGATGATATTAGTGGGCCTCTTGATAAAGCAAAGTTATAATGTGCACAATGTGATTTGAGTTAAGTCACATATTTATAACTAGCTTAAAGAGATCAAGAAATGAATACTAATACAAAGATGACACAATACTACTTTGTGTGTATTCTTAATATCATGAGGCAATGGACGGACACAAGTGGTGCACTCCATCACTAAATGGACCGGGTTTTGATTCAAGTGGAATTAAGACATCTAACTAATTGGGAGCTATAATGTGTAGCTAGATACCGCTTATAGCTTGTGATATTAAGTTCTCAATATCACTGTCAACTTAGTTTAGATCCTCCCATAGGTCACACCACAAAACTGGGAAACGAGAAATGGGGATTTTGAGTTCATAAGATGTGTCGGGTTTCATGTAGAAAAAATGACACATGGGGTGAACAAGAAAAATCAAAATTATGTTGTGATTAATAACATAATTAGAATCTATATTAAATTCATATGTGATGTAAATATTATTGGGTGTAATGATTAATCATTACATAGGATAATATGTTACATAAGTTGTGAATTTACTACTATCCCGAAATGTCAAATTTTGTAGGGGTTAAACCGAAATTTGACAAGGTTGCAGTACTGTGCACAAACGGTCGACCGGTTAACAGTAAACGGTCGACCGATCGTGCACGGTCGACCGGACACGTCTCGACCGATAACAGGGAATTTTCGTCTGTTCGGAACGGTCGACCGAATCTATCGGTCGGTCGACCGAACATTGCGATGAAATATTTTATTGTTGCGAGCGGTCGACCGAATGTCGAACGGTCGACCGAAACTTGGTTTGAGCGGTCGACCGAACCTCCAAACGGTCGATCGGTCCAGACGGTTTTATGCAGAATTAATTTAAGAATTAATTAGATCATGCATGGAATTTGTCCATAATTGATTTAATTCGTGGCTGAGATTATTTGTTAGCAAATAATGGATGGTTAGATGGAAGTTTGCATGAAATCATGGGTAAGAGGTTGCACATGAATAGGTAATTTGGAGAGAACTTATAAATACAAGTTTATCTCATTACCTCAAAAATTAATTCATTGTTTTTCTCATGCAAAAACTCTCTCCATAATTCTCCACGAAATTTCCTTAATTCTTAAGATTAGTTTTAGTTTTCAGAGATCATCTTCTAAAGGGAACTAAAGAGGGGTTAGTAATTAGATTCTAAACCCTATTGGAGATTGAGAGGCTAGCTCTTCTCTCTCCAATCTCGTTTAGAGTTTGGTGAATACTCGGAGGCAATCCACCAGGCGATTCAAGCGTCAACGTGACTCCGGATCTTCGAGAGGTTTTAGAGAAACTTTAGGTATGATCCTCTTTGCAATTGTTTGTTTATTCTAATGCATGTTAAATAATTAGGATAAACAAATACATGTCTATATGAAAATCGAAGAAAATATGAATACTACGATCCTATATGTTTATAAAATTTCGAAAATATATACATATTATTGGGCACGAAATCCAACAGTCCATGGTGCCCAGTAATGACGACAATGTTATTTTCTGTTGCAGTTCTATCATGCCATGTTTTTTGTCTTGTTCATATATATGTTAGGGGATTGACATACGGGGTTTCCTTATGGAAACTCACGCATAGTTCCATGTTTACTTTCCAGGTCGTGAGCGGCGTTAGGAGGTGGTGACGACGGATGAGCACCTGAGACTGAATCTTGCTGTCTATCTTTTTATGTAGTTTATGATTACATGTATTGTATATACTCGTAGTTGATATCTTTGATATAATCATACTTTTGACACTCTCTATTATATTGGTGCACCTTGGGTGATATATTTGAGTAGCAGTCCCGCTCTTTTGGATTGTAATCCTGTTGTTATTTGTTTTATTTTTTTCCGCTGTATGGCAGCAGACGTAAAATACCAAATAATATGCAAAAGCACCCTTAATAGTAAATATAATGTCTCTAAAAGCTAAAACCCCCCCCCGTGAATTTTGATCATATAAAGGAATTTTGGATCTTATTTGACAATGATTTGGAAGGGATATTAACTTGCATGCCAATACTAATGACTACGAGGAATGCTTGGAGTATTTGCTAACTTGCTATTGGTCAACTGCCAGATTCGATCTGGATTCTTCCAGCTGAAGTATTAAGCGTTTTCGGTTATATATGGTGGTAAGATTTTAAAAACCTAATATGTATGAAAAAATATAAATCTAATGATAAATAAGGATGCGAAAATAATCAACTAATCAAGAATGTCTTTTATACCTCGCCATTGACAAGTGCTTGAGGTTTCACAAAACAAACAAAGGTGATTCTTCCAAGTTTAAGCAAAAAACAAAGATGGTGTATTTGATTTGCACCTTTTGCTCAACTGAAGGACCCCTTTTATTGCTGGCCAAAGTAACGTTTTTCCATCAAAAACGTTAGTAATTAAAATATGACAGTTGCAACGACATGATTTAATGGTTAAACTTAAAACCAAAACAGAACTGAAATCCTTAATATTAGGATCACCGTTGCGAAAGTTACAATAAAGTTTGCAACCTAAGTCTCATTTAGATTTGTAACTTACAATGGTAGTTTGCGAAAGAAGTTTTGACCATATGATTATAGACTTATAGTCATGCTAAGGTTTCCTCTGGACCTCATATGGTGCTCTAAAGTATAGAATTGAAAAGTAATTGACTCAGCATTTTTAAAAGAACAATAATATGGAAAAAACAACTGACTCAGAATTTTGAAAGAACGGTTTTAAAAGTGAATATCTAAAGATACGATGGTAAGATATAAGTGTCGTTGTTTCACTTGTTTCTACTTCCCTGGTCCATCCCCCATGGGCAGCATATGCATGAATTACGGAACACATATATAGGTGAAAAATAATTTCTAATGGTTTTTTGGCCTAAGTAACCTAATTTTACTGATTATGGCGTGCAAACTTGACTTCAACTCCAAATCTCACATCAGACGTACGGTCAAGACTTGGTCAAAATAGTTTTTTGTTGTTGTTGCATAAACATCATATTGTGAATATGTATATGTCAATCTTTCTTAAGTATTCACCAAGAAAATCAATCAAATAAATAGTAGACAGGAGCTCAAGATAAGTAAATATATATATAAAACATGTAATAACTCAATTGAAAACATGTATTTTTATCATTATTTGAATCTACAGGAGATAAACTTACGTAAACTTGAACAAATAAGTTTGGAGTACTCTCTACGCACACCTTTAGAACATTTTTTGGATCATTCACACAAAAACACATCCAAACGTACGATACCTAGATTGAACCCTCGTCTAACAAAAATACGAAAAAGCATTGTTTGCAAAAGTACAAGTATGATCTACGTTTAGACTTGGTTCAACTCTTCGGCCTTGCAAAATGTATCAAATGACTATTTTCCTAGCTATTACTTTTTATAGTTGGTAATGTTCGACTGTCCAGTTATGTACCATGTGAGGAAGTCAAGTATGTCGACCATTAAACAAGTTAGAAACTTCCAGATTTTTCCAATATAAATAGGGTATATTTCAAGAGTTTTGTTATATATATTAATAACCAAAGCACGTCAATTCTCAAGTCTTCAAATCCTAATACTCTCTGCTTCTATTTTCATTTCTTTAAACTTAAATGTTCAATCATGCATACTCAAGCATGAAGTTCACCACTTCCATTCCTCATTTTAAATGGAAAATTTAACTTTTTATGCCTAAAGTGACCCAACCTCTGGAAAAAAAACCCTTCATTTTGACATCCTCTGAAAAATACGTATCTTTCCACCTTTTCCCAAAATACATCTACCTAAACCATGGGACCACTAACATCCTCTGGATCTCTATATCTCGATATTTGAAATTGTTTTCGAAATCGATCGGAATGGATGACGCCAATACGCCCACTAGACGATGAGCTCTCTTTGAACTCGATAATGGCTCAAAAATTTAGTCGACCCACAACGACACGATTATTGATAAAGTTTTCGACGATTCGGTTTTCTTCCCTCCAGACATCACGTCAGAATTAAGAGCAAAGCGTGAAACCTACACAATGGTGGTATGATGTGACATCGATATAATGAAGCAAGAGAGTCGTCTTTGTTTGAATTGATGAGTTTGATATGCATTTGATAGTGTCTCGATGATTTACTCGACCAACAACGACATGATTATTGAGGACATTTGTTTGTTTCACTTACCTTATCACCAAACGTCAACTCAGCAATTAAGAGGGAAACGTGAAAATTGTACCAATGTGTGGTTCAAGGTGATGCTATGTTGGGATCGGTGAGCTCGATATGTTATGTGACTATCAATGACACGTTTTTAGGGTGTTTTCGACAGTAGGGTTTCCTTCTGTCGAAATGTCTCGTTAGTTATGAGCAAAGTGTGAAAAACCATACCAGTGGGAGGCTCGATATGCGTGCGATATGATGAAGAAAGAGAGTTCTCTATGTTGGGATCGATGAGCTCGATATATACTTAACAGGATCTCGATAATCGATGGCATTTTCGATGGTTTGGTTGCCTTCTCTCCAGACGTCGCGTCTATCATCAGCATAGTATAAAACAAAATTCCCTTCTTTCGACCTTACACCATTACATTTCTCTTGCCAACGCCTTCTTCTAGTCCAACAATGATGTACAACGATGACATCACCGAGGTCTCACACATCGAAGACATCCTCTGTCTGTGCGATTACACCCACACGGTGGGTGTGTGTCGGGTCCTCAACCGGGCCGTGCAACTGACCTGGCGTTGCGAGGCCCCGCGACGCCAAAAGATGCACCTTCTACGTGCATGACGCCATGTCTCCGGTACGATCGCCCCCGGAACCACTGGAGGAGGTCAAGCATACCCTGGCGGAATTCTGTTACATGATCGCCGATGTGGAGCGTCGTTTGGCCTCCGTACAAGACAATGTGGTAGACCACCACATCGACAGTGATATGTTCTAATCGTCTCTTTCTTTATTTTTCAATTACTTGTTCTAAGTTAATGTTCACTAATATACCTTTATTTGGTTTGCATAGTTTCCACCACGAGGACACCAACCCCAACACCCCCTTCCTAGAGCACACATGTCCCAACTACGGGGCGACCTGCCTCGCGAGACACCCATCCTTGACCCAACACTCTCCTCACTGGCAGAAGTCCCTCCTGGCTTCGAAGCACACACCGGGTGGACTAGGAAGATGGCGAAGTTATATTAGTCATTCTAGTTAATGTTTTACTCTATGATATTTTTGGTTTTTGTTGTGTATTTGTTAGTTGCAAACTTTGACAACCCTATTTTTTGTAAATGTGTACTCAATACACAAGTAGTTATGGTGTTTATGTTATTTTTTATTAATATTTGAATGTTGTGAATGGTTGTGAATGATGTGATTGTTTCAATCTTCCTCATGCAAATGGCGCAGTCAAAGAGGTAATAGAAGAACCATCGACCAACGTCGAGCAATCGTTGAGCTATTATCGAGTAATTTTTGGTAAACCTGAAACCCTACAATTCAAATAAAGGATGGTTCGTTCCAATCGTAGACCGTCGAGTTATTATCGAATAATTATTGAACTACTATTGAGGTACTAAGAAGGAATAAGGAGAGAAACTTCATTCACACAGTTCGTTTGAAAATTTTCTGATAAAGGATCGTTCTCTCCAATCGTAGACTGCTGAGTAATTATCGAACTACTATTGAGGTACTAAGGGGGAACAATAAGAGAAACTTCATTCAGACTGTTCGTTTGAAAAGTTGCCGATAAATGATGGTTCGTTCCAATCGTAGATTGTCGAGTTATTATCAAGTAATTATTGAACTACTATCGAGGTACGAAGGGGGAACAATGAGAGAAACTTCATTCAGACTATTCGTTTGAAAAGTTTCCAATAAAGGATGGTTCGTTCCAATCGACGACTGTCGAGTTATTATCGAGTAATTACCGAACTACTATCGAGGTACTAAGGGGGAACAAGGATAGAAACTTCATTCAGATTGTTCATTTGAAAACAAATTCTGATAAAGGATTCGTTCCAATCGTAGACCATCGGGTTGTTATCGAGTAATCATCGAACTACTACAAGGTACTAAGAGGGAACAATGAGAAGTCACAAACACAAACATCGAGCTAAGAACGAGTTATAATTGAACTATTACCGATGTACAAGGAGAGAAGAATGAGAGATCACAAATACAAACAAAAAATACAACACACAAAAATTATAAATCTCTCCCAAGTCAATTGGAAGAGAATGATCTGCTCAGATGTCGCTTGCAAACCCAAAAGATAGTTTTGTTTATCTCTTGGCTCTGACTCAACTTCGCAATCTTCCAGAGAAGCTTCCACCTTCTTGGGTCCTTTATGCTCTGGTCGGGTTTATCCACCGGTGGTACCGGTGTTCCATCTTCCCAAATGAAGTACCGTCAGCGAAGGGTTGGCTCCAAGGAGCCACAAACATAGAACTTTTTGTTGATCTTATTCAGAGTATTGGACCACAACTTTGTTGCCTTCAAACCGCACCTACAGGTGCAATATGGTAGAGGTAAAATTCCCGGTATATCAACGAGGGGACAACCTCCTCATATTGGTTCACCGACGATGTGCTCAGCTTCATCAGAGTAGTCGTTGTGGTTGTGTTGGAAGGCCATTTCTTTTGGGTGGGTGACAAATTGAATACATAGCTAAATGGGGGATTGAGTACACAATTAAATGGAAGACACTCTAACCTCTGATTTTATAGTCCCTGTAATGAAGGGTTGCGCCTCTTCGCGCAATAATGAAAGGTTGTGTCCTCAAAAGGAATGAATGTCGAACGATTGCGTCACTTCACATAATGACCCGTCCCTTGCCGAAGTGAAACGTCTTATCATGGATTGGACTTGTCACTTCGACGTGTGAACATTTATCATGATGACCATCGAGCATTATCGAGTTTCTATGTAACACATATCGAGTTCAACTGAACAATAGCAAAGTATAACTACCGAGTACCATCGAACCCGATCGATTTCTAAAATAATTTCAAATATCGAGACATAAAGAGAGAGAGAGAGAGAGGATGTTAGTAGTCTCATGGATTAGGCAGGGGTATTTTGGGAAGAAATGGAAAGATAGACATATTTTTCAGAGAATGTCAGAGATTTTTTTCAAAGATTGAATCACTTTAAGCATATAAAGTAAAATTTTCCTTTTAAATTAGAATAATAGATTTTGACTCTTTAATTCAAATCAAAGTGTCGTGATCAACTCACGGTTGTGAGATGATTGTTTTATGGGTGCATGTGAAAGAGAAGCATTATGAGGATGTTTGCGAGCTTCAATTATAAAACATGATTTTTCAATCGGGAGAACGAAGATTGAATAGTCGTACTTTGAGCAAGAGTCACAGACAAACCTCCTTGTCTATTTATGGGGCATTAGAACACCTTTAATCTATTCACCCCCACACCATCGATCCGAATAATAACAAGTTACCATTATTATTATTTCTATTATACAACTATTCTTTCATCTATCTTTTGCACACAAAAAAACAGATTGCCCCGTCTTTTTTAACTAATCAAGATTAGCTAGATTAGGGTCCATTTAGGACACCTCTCCTTTGTGCGACTACGGGATTTTAGATCCCTCACCCCTCGAGACGCAAATGTGGTGGTTAGGAGTGTCCAAATTATTTCTTTTTCTAGTGTCTGACATTCCAAATTTCATTCTCCCGTTTTATTTTAGTCATAAATTAAGAAATAACTCCCTCTCTTAAGTTATTGTGCTTGGGCATTTTTATCATCTCCTACTCACGCGCAGGCCGCAGCTTACAGTGTTTGGCCTATATTTCATCAACCCGACTTATATTCTCTTTTATATTAGATGATCAAATGGCGACTGAGCTTCAACTCAACTGACCAAGCCATTTGCAACTCTGACATTTACTAATCGCATTTAAATTGGTTGTGTCGTACTTACAGAATTAAGCATGTTGGACACGCAAAAATATATGACAACGTGATTATTAAATATATAGATCTGAACTAATATATAACATTTATATTCACGAGTGTACACTACACGATTAGTACCTTTAAAATTAGTGACTATTTATCACAATCCAATTTGTCTCGAGTCATGCTCAATACCGTTAAAATAAGACGTTTACCCTCATGTAACTAACCATTACTAGTGTTGCGGTTTTACTGAACTCAACCACAACTTTTTCCCAAAACCTTAACGTTCTCTCACGATCTCATCTCCTTCTTTTCTCCCCAAAACACTAAACCCTCACCACCAGCAAACGGATTCTCGGTGCACTACAGCAGAAAATGAAATATACATTGGATGTACGGGGGTATATATGTCGGATATAAGCATTCTCAGATCTGAAGTCTATGTGTACGTCGTCTATAAATAGACGTCGGTCGCATAAAATCTGACGTCTATACCTAAAGAATATATGTCGGTTGTTATATATGACCGACGTCTATACCTAAAGAATAGACGTCGGATGTTATATATGACCGACGTCTATACCTAACAAATATACGTCGGTTGTTATGTACATCCGACGTCTATTCTTTAGGTATAGACGTCGGTCATATATAACAGTCGATGTCTATACCTTTCTTCAAAAGAATAGGCGTTGGCTATTACAAACATCCGACGTATATTCCTAAACCTGGAAGAAGAAAAAATCAATAGCAATCAGGTCTGCACCAAAAACACTGCATAGCATACACATTCTTCCTGCACCAAATTCGTTCACAAATACATACACACTTTCATCCACATATACATACAAGCATACATGCACAAACACATACATACAAGCATACACAATCATTCAACGCATTTGGCATTAATTCATACATTTACACTTGACATTCATTCTAAAAGTGAGGCGATTATATTAAGGAATAAAATTGTATGTTTGTAATACAAGTGAACTTGTTAACTAAATTACAAAAAAAAGTTAGTGACATGAGAACCTCTTAGTTCATCAACATGTTTCTGATAAAATAACGAGTCCATCGGTCGCGAGTATCATCGAGCTCCTGTTACGAGAAGGGATCACTACTTTTTGGGAAGACCTATCAAAATACAAGTAAAAATATTAATATCTAAATATTGAAACTATAACTATACAATTGAATAACGATCTATATTACCTCGGATAAAGATAAGTCTTGATTTGCAAATTCGAGAATTTCCTCCATGTATATCATCACGTAATAACCACATTCGGTATTTCCAGTCTGCTTCTGGTACTACAAACATAGAAATTCGCTAAATATATCTTTCTAAGTTAATTAACAAAAATTATATAAAGAACTTACTCCCATGACATGCCATGTTACGCCCACTTTTGTGGTTGTTCTCCCGCTACCTAACTTTCTATAAACCTTCATTGTCCTGAGTAGCACAAGTTATTGAGAACCTTAATTCAATAATACTAATAAAAATCCACAAATTACAAATACGATGACTGAAACAAACTTACAGATTTAGAAGTTTCTTTATGGAGTCCCTTAGTTTATTTGACCCCAACGGATCAAACCAATATGTTGAATTAGTCGCGGGGCATACAACGACAAGCATCCAATGAGCCTTGTTATATATATAATTAGAAGCTTATTACAAAATAAAAATCCACTTTGAATTACAAAGTTTACCTCTCATGATAAGGGAGCATATAATATATTTTGTCTTCTTCTTTCATGAGAGTACCAAGCTGACCCGATTTATCGTAATTCCCATATATATGTAGATGGATTGATAAATCCAAATACTTGATCGTCGTGAAAGACTGACCTTCTGGCATCATAAAGGTGTCTACAAGAGTAAAAATTACATTTTATTACAGTTACGATAAAATTATTCGATACATTTCAACTAATACCAAAGAAAACACTTGCTTCACTTGCACGTCGATAATCATGATACACAATGAATCCATCGCCAAGAACTGCATGACATCCTCTTTGCTGACGTACATAGCCGAAGGCAACCCTTTAACCCCCTCCTCCAAATCCAAGGTACTTAAGGATTGTGATTCCCTACCTACCATACATTGATACAACATTTTGCACCTACTTGGAAGCAAATTAATGTTGATCGGAGATTGGTTGGTTGACCCTTTGCTCCGGGGGCTTGACACCATACAAATAGATATACAACCATTAAAAATACAACTGTTAATAAATTTGAAATTTAAAGTCTTTCAAATTATAGTATACCTCATGTGTGTCATTTAGCTCTACTAAATAACTAGCCAACCTCACGAACCCACCGATAGCATCGCCGAGGGTAACAATCTCTTCTTCCGGAAATGGCACCAGCATCTAAGAAACTCCCCACTGTAACCTTCACTTCTCCCTCTCCCACCTCTGTGAAGTGGTGTCTGGAGATGTTATAAACTTTCCCGTGTCCCATCAATCTTCGATCAGGGTCTTTGACAAACAAAACACATCTAGATCCATCCTCGTACTTTCCAAACGAGGGACCGCCTACGAGGGCCAATTCTCAAGAATGAGCCATGAAATCATATTGTCGATCGGGGTTGAACACTGGCTGCACTGGAGGAGTGCTCTCCGGGGAAGAACCGGTCCTACGATGGGTAGGAGAAGTAGGCAAATCACAATCCAATTTCTCTAAAACAATTGCAACGTATTCTTCAAATCTGCGATCTCTTGCTGCCATTTGGTATGACCTGTCGACGAAGTAGACCGTTGAGTCTTTCCATAATATTGTCGCAGTCCAACTCTACTCCCTACCCCCCGCACACGACCAGGGTGTTCGTCATTTCCCAAGGCCTCGCGTAGAATATCATTCCGACCATCTGAAGCAAAATCGCCTTGGGATTCTCTCAACTTCAGAGAGTCCTAAAGTTTAAAAAAAATTACCAACAATTGAAAATATAAAATTACTGAATGTGAATTAATAACATATGCAAGTGATACAACTTACTATCTTCGAGTCGATCGCTTGCGACTCGTCTGTGACGTACTCCCCTCTGGAGTTTACTCTTGCTCTCTTCCAAGAATCACAACAAGTTACGGGACAAGGAGGAGATAGGTTACTTGCATGCTCCTCACTCATACCAGAGTCAATTGCCTCTTGTTTCTGCAGAGCAATTTTTTCAACCATCATTTGTGTTTCTAGCTTTTGGTACCCCGCTCGAGACATACGATGTGTATACTTGTTAGAAGACCTAATCTTTTGGTTTTTTGCTCGGATGACCTAAAACCAAGTTTATTAGATTGTCATTTAAATCAATAACTCAATAAGTTCATATTCTAAATAAAACTCAGTTACCTCAAACTCCGGGCTATCTCTGGATTTTCTGAATTGCTCTCATTGATTCAGAGTGATAAAGTTATAGACATTGCATGGCTTTCTATCCTGGTAGTCTCTGAATATGTACTTGTTTGTTGTTTTAAAGTCCCTCCAACGAACCGACATGTATGTCATCCACTTTTTCTTTAACTTGTCAGTGGATTGGAAATCAAAATATGCCTACAACACGTTAACAACTTTATATATCTCAAAATTTCGACTAAAACTACAAAATTCTATAATGGAATCATTACCTGCATGTTATCCCATATTGTGTCTTTTAGCTTCTCATCTAAATCGGCCCAACTCGACAAACAAATGTCAACTTTGACCCTCACTAGGCTACCCAGATAATTTTTCCAATTATCAGACATCATTCCTATCGCCTCAAGACGGTCATCAAACTGGATTGGAACTCTACCGTCTTTATTTCTTCTCCCCACGAATTCTTTCATGAGACAAGGATCGCGTGAACTGTATTTCTTCGAGCCTTCAGACTCTGATGGAGTGAGTTTATTTTTCGGAGCCATGATACTATTAAAGAAACACTCAAGACATTAACAATTAAAAATGAAGACATTAAATGGTCTTTACAATGTATTACAAGAAAATTTGCACCTTTACTGGTTTTTTTCCTTAATGGATTTTCAATCCATATACCTTCACCGTGGTCATCTCTAAACATGCAAGTCTCTACATTTATTTCCTCGTCTACTGAGTTCAACTCAGGTGCTTGCTTAGAGAAAGGTGGTGTCTCTTCATACTCGATCAGACCATCATCTGATACAATTCTTTTCTTCCTTCCAGAATTACTGCCCATTTCTTGTCGCATGGATCAGCCACATAGAAGACTTGTTTCACTTGGGAAGCGAGAATAAAAGGTTCTCCTTTATACCTTTTTTTTGAAAAGTCAATTGAAGTGAACCCATAGTCATCTACTCAAACTCCACTTTTATTATCAGCTCACTTGCATCTAAATATAGGTACTTTGAATTTAACAAAGTCTAGCTCCCATATGTCTTCAATTACACCGTAATAGGACATGTTGGCGTATACAAGATTCTTGTCTTTAGAACTAGACACACGTAAAGACTCTGCTATTAAGGTGACGCCACTGTTCTGAACAACACTTTTGGAATCTCCACAGACTGTGTAGAAAGAATATCCATTGATATCATAGTCACTATAACTTATAACAGCAGAATGCGGACCGTAGGCCAACCACTGTATTGTTACCGGAACATCACGCTTGTAAGCCACATTTTTGAACCAAGATATGAAATTTTTATTGTGACTATTTATTACTTGTTGATCACTCCACAGGATTTTGTTTCTTTAGAAACTTCATGTGTTCATTTAGGTAAGGTTGAACTTCATTAGAATTGCACAACACATAAAAATGTGATGTCATTAAGTCCTCGTCATTTGAATTTAACATTTTCATCCCACGTGTCCCTTTACCATCGGCACGTTGATCATGACGATTCTTCGGAAGTCCAACACTTTTGGTGTTTGCTTGGTATCCAGTGGAAAACTCGATAACCACCTCAACTAGGTATCCTTCAACAATACTAGCATTTGGCCTTTGACAATTTTTACAATAACCTTTCAACACTTTCATATAACGCTCGAAAGATACATCCACCTTAAAAAACTGGTGCACAGAATTTAACTTCTCTAACGAAATGAATAACTAGATGAATCATAATGTCAAAAAAAGCAGGGGGAAAGAACATCTCCAACTGACATAATGTCACCATAATTTCATTATACAACTCATCTAATTGCACAGGATCGACCACTTTATTGCAAATCTTATTGAAAAAGGAGCACAACTTTATTATTGCATGTCTAACATCTTTTGGTGATATGGATCTCAATGCTATAGGTAACAACTGCTGAATTAAAGTGTGACAATCGTGAGACTTCATCCTCACAAGTTTCAATTCCTTCATAACAGCAAGACTACTGATATTTGAATAATAACCTTGTGGAACGCTTACATCGTGCAAACACTGACAGAAAATTCTTTTCTCCTTTCTACACAATGTATAACTAGCTAGAGGTAAGTAATTCTGATCTTCTTTCTTCTCCGGTGCCAACATTGCTCGTATACCAAGGTCAACAAGAACAAGTCTTGCATTATATCCATCTTTTGTTTTACCAGGTATGTTCAACACAGTGCCAACAAGACTATCACAAACGTTTTTCTCTACGTGTGTCACATCAATACAATGTCTAACTTCTAAAGTTTTCCAGTAAGGGAGATCAAAAAATATGGATTTTTTTCCAAAGACTTTTGTCATTTTC
This sequence comes from Triglochin maritima, assembly GCA_963682175.1. NCBI lineage: Eukaryota > Viridiplantae > Streptophyta > Magnoliopsida > Alismatales > Juncaginaceae > Triglochin > Triglochin maritima. The sequence continues at coordinate 11,658,927 of OY821780.1, read as the reverse complement.
TTGTTTGTATGGTTTTCCAAATTCACATTCAACGTTCATTACACGTTCATACACATTTTCGACGTTGATTTCAACAGGCGGATTTTGAAACTCCTATTTTCCGTTAAATGTCTTCTTCAACCTACGATAAGGGTGGGAGTTCGGCAAAAATCTCCGATGATCAAGATAGATTGTCTTAGAACCATTAACTAGTTGCAAAGAGCATGTATTCTCTTCGCAAATTGGACAAACTTTATGACATTTGACTGAATATCCAGACAGATTACCATAAGCTGGAAAGTCATTAATCGTGCAAAATATCATTGCCCGCATTACAAATGACTCCTGATGATAATAATCAAAAAATGGCTCTCCGTCATCCCACAATCTCTTTTGGTCATCAATTAAAGGTCTTAAATACACATAGATGTCGTTTCCAGGTTGTTTCGAAGCAGAAATCATTAAGGACAACATAATATATTTGTGTTTCATGCATAACCACGGGGGCAGATTGTAAATTACAAGCAGAACAAGCAAGAACTGTGAATGCTACTCAAACTACCAAAATGATTCATTCCGTCCGTACAGAGACCAAGTCGTACATTCCTGGATTCTTCACCAAACATAGGAAAGTCGAAATCTACTTTTTTCCACTGAGGTGAATTTGCAGGATGACGTACCAACTGATCATTTGGTTTCTCACAATCAGCATGTCATGTCATGTTCTTAGAATCCTCCTTACCCGTAAACAAACGTTTAAGCATTGGTATTATCGGAAGATGCCACAAAATCTTAGCAGGAGGTCCTTTGATTTTCATCTCATCAGCCTCTTCATTGTGGTTCGGTCCACTGCGTTTCATTTTGTATCGTGAAACAATACATCTGGGACAGGAATGTAAGTTTTCAAACTCACCCCTATACAATATACAATCGTTCGGGCATGCATGTATCTTCCTATATTCCATTCACATAGGACACAACACTTTCTTAGCATCATAAGTTCTATCTGGCAACTCATTATCATCTGGAAGCATTTCTTTCAATAGCTTCAACATTGATGTGAAACTGACATCGGTCCAACCATTCCCAGCTTTTAAATTGTACAACTTCAACACCGCTGACAATCTAGTGAATTTGGTAAAACAACGGCTTCTCATTGTCACTCAACAAACTACCAAGTAAATCAGGGTTGGACGAAAACTTTTCACCCATATCCTGAATCATTTCCTCTAAGTGATCTTCCACACTAACATAGTCTTTGTCATTCTTGGAACAACTAAATGATTCATTTTCGCCGTGCCATATCCACCGTCTGTAATTTGGGTCGAAACCTTTCTCAAACAAATGATCTATTTTTTTCCCAAAAGTCAGCACTGGCATATTATGACACTTATATCACGGACAATACGCCATGTCGCTGTCTTTAATTTTTTTGAATGTTTTTGGCAACCTCTAAGAACATATTCACTTCGTTCTCATACTCATCACTCAATCTGTTTGAAAGAATCCACTCTCGATCCATTTCAATCTAAACATTAACAAAAATGATAGTTATTATTGAAGGAAATAAATAAAATTTCAATTTAAAAGAATGTGTTCGTAGATGAGAAGATTCAGAGACATTAAGATGAGAAAAGAATGACTCGGAGAAGAGGAGATGAAGTCTTTAATCTAGCGTGGGAATAAGGAAGGTTAGAAACCTAACTTAGCAATCAAGGCCAAAACAAGCCTCAAGTCTACTATAGGTCCTTAGTACTAGACGACGCCTAACTTCGAGGTCCCACCAAGGACCACTAGTCTGTAGGAAATCAACAACCCGGAGGTCCCTAAAATCTCAGGGAGACTAGATGGGCAACAACGTTTAGGCCGAAATGGTCTTAAACATCGAGGACCACTAGTATGTAGGAAATCAAGAACCCAGAGGTTCCTAAAATCTCAGGGAGATTAGATGGGCAACGACGTTCATTCCATAACGGTCTTAAATGATTTCCTCTCCTTAATGCATCCGGAAAATCCTAGGGGTCAATGTCTAATTGATTTTATTAAGTCTCTTTTATTAAGTGGTTTTTGGGCCAAGGAAAGAATGATGAAATCCCCCATCTCATTTCCTATAGGTGATTGTCCCCTAAGTGTTTTTCATACCTTAATCTAACAAACAACACACCAAACAAACACTCACCTCATTCTTGTTCCAATGCAAGTCCTACTAACTAATGCATGTTTCCTAATGAATGATGAGTGAAAGAGATTACGTACCTTACGCCAGCAATCTACGACAGAAATCCTAAAATAAATAATAAATACGATGAATGTAAATCCTATATGAAGAATGACTTAGCAAATATCGTCTAATCTTTTGCTTTAGGTTATTAAAGGCCAAGTTGCTTAAGGGGGGCAATGAGTTATTATCATAATATTGAAAATTCAAAAAAGCAAGGTAATAAACATTTAAAATATTAAAAGCAAGTATTAAAAATAATTACTTGGATTGACAAAAAAACATTTTAAACACATAATATCATGTTATTAATAACAATTGGGAATAAAATTTTATTGAAATTTTGGCAGAACCTCCCCTTAAAATTCTTCAAATCATGTAATTAACAAGAAAAATGTATATCAACTCACATTCACATCATGTATTTCTCAACTACATCACATTCACATTACAAATCTACTCATGTTGAAATACACGTGTTTGATATCCCGGGAGAACGTTAGTTTATTTGGATTCAAATTTACTAAATAATGTATCCCAAACAACATAACATCATTACTGAAATCATCCAACCAACCCAACTCAAGACCTAAGATAGCAAACCAAACCAATCCAACTCATATATACTCATTTAAATCATCCAACCAACCCAACTCAATCCAAACCAAATCAGTCCAATGAATGAGTGAAATCAAATGAATTAAACATTCACACAATCACACTTCATTCTTGTCAACCAAACGAATCCAACATGAAAATGACATAAACTAAAACGTAATAATCTTTGTTGAAAATTCTTCACCAATATCTCTATATAAGTAGTGTATGTTTTCATGGGATCTTCACACCTCTACAGACCACCACTTTGATCACTCTTTCTTAATCCGAACACCACAATATAAACATAGCAAATATGACAACCTAATCAAAGAAGATAATTTTTCTACAGATGATTCCGTTTAACAAATAACAAGTCTTTAGTTTTGGTATATAGTCCACCATGAGAATGAGAAGAACAAAAAATACTATTTCATGCGCATTAAGTTCTTCTCTATCCTTCAAGGTGTAGCAAATCTAAAATCTAGTTGTTATATCAATTCATAACTCCAGTTTTTCAGAAATGCAGTTTACAATACATGTTCCAAGACATTGAAAATATAATAATCCATATGAACTCCAAATAACATCTAAAATCAAATGTGCAAACTAAAATTTAACTAATAAAAAACAACAAAAACACATCCAGAAGTTAAACACAGACCAAAGGAGGTTGCAGGGGCGGAGAAAGCTGTGGTGGGGAGAAGGTCGTGGTTGTCGATGTCGCGGAAGAGGTCGGAAGTCATAGAATGGGAGGAAGACAGGGTCACGGAGGCTACGGTTGTCGGAAGTCGTGGAAGGGAAGGGCTAGTCGTGGGGGCTAGGGTTTGGTCGTGGAGGAGATCACGGGTGGCTGTGGACGTCGCAGCGGTACAGAAGGGCCGGTTGGTCGCGGAACGACTAGGGTTTGGTCGAGTTTTTGTCTGGAATGAATGACAAAAACGTAACTGTTTGATTTCTTTAACACCTATAGACGTCGGACATTTTGTAAAACCGACGTCTATATGCATGGGGGTATAGACGTCGGCTGTACAAAATGGCCAACGTCTATAGGTCGATGTCTATATGCTTGAAGGATAAACGTCGGGGTATAGACGTCGCTTTCAATGGGTATTCTCACAACCAACGTCTATATTACCCCATAGATGTTGGTTGTTGCGTTGGCCGCATCTATTCTCTATTCGCCCCAATAGACGTCGACCTTTAGAATGACCGACGTCTATTGGGTGACGAGTAAAACTATTATGCACTAGTGGTGGTAGAGAGCAGGAGATAGGAATAAGTTAGAAAAGAAGGGGAAAAAAGTTTTTTGCTTAAATATCCTCCATTAAGATTAGAATGTCATCAATACCAATTGTTTATGGTTATTTCCATATACATATTATCCATTCATAGAACAAATGTGCATCCATGCTCTTTTCTTTGATGTTAGTTTAAAAAATTAGGTTGGGTTAAGTTTAAGAGAAAAAATAACAATTGTACACCTCAATGTGTTATTACACACTAGTAAACTAAATTGACAAATTTCTTGAACAAATTATTTTTCTTCATACACCCTCAACAATTTTCCTTATTTTTGGCAATTAACTTTTTTTCCTCTTGTCTTCTAAAAAAGTAAATATAATTTACTACTACTTCATTCAATATTTTTATAAAATTTAGTTAAATCATATAAGGGTAAGTATGTCTTTTTAGCTCTTAAACCTAACCCATTTAATTTTTTTAACAAACATCAAAGACAAAATAATCATATTCCTAAACACAAAATGTTAGACCCCAACCTTGATTATGGACTAATCCCGTGATTAGTGGATGCTTTGCATGGGGAAGGGAAGGAGGAACAGTGACAATGATGGGTGTAGGGGCCAATTATTGTTGGTGTGTTGGGTTTGAGGAGAAAACCATCATTTTCTTGATTTCTTCTCTTCTTCACCCAAACTTCTCTCACTCTTTTCTTCTATTCCGACGACCAGAGCTTGTGGAGGGGACTCCGGCGAGTGGAGGCAAGCACAACGTTGCGGAGACACGGGCGCGAGGTGCGTGGAACGGGGGTGCTGTCGGGCGTCGACATTGAGCGAAACTCTGGTGTGCTCCGTCTTCTCCTTGAGGTATGCCGGCTTACCAGTATGGTTTTGTTGTTCCCCACGTTGGTGGGAAGTTGTGGTCGGTCGTGGGATGTCGGAGACCTCGCCGGTGACGATAAACGACGTAAAATCCTTGGTTGGTGCAAGGTTGTTGTCGGCCAACGGTCGACCGGTGCCTTCGGGCGGTCGACCGGTTTTACCTTTTTGCCCGACTTCAACCAACACTGGTCGAACGATGCCAATGTGGCGGTCGACCGGTTGCATATGTGCTGGTGGGTTGGAGGTTTACTGTCGGATTTCGGTCGACCGTCCCTTGTTTTTGGGTCGACCGGAACTTAAGTGTACTTGATCATATTGTTGGATTTCATGTTTAATTATACATATATATTTTCGAAATTTTTATGTATAATAAGGATCATCTACAATTTTCTACGATTTATTTAATGCATGTACTGGTTTGTTTCAATAACTAGTTTTAAAAACTTATTAAAACAAACATGAGTCTACGAAATTCATACCTATAAGTTCTCTAAAACTTCTTGAAGATTCGGAGACGCTGTGGATGCTTGTTGCTGCGCCGGATGCCTCCGAGATTTCACCAAACTCTAAACGAGATTGGAGAGAGAAGAGCTAGCCTCTCGATCTCCAATAGAGTTTAGAATCTAATTACTAACCCCTTTAGTTTCCTTGAGAAGATGACCTCTTGAAACTAAATCTAAACTTAAGAATTTCTGGAAATTTCGTGGAGAATTAAGGAGAGAGATTTTGCATGAATAACAATGAATTAATTCAACTAAGGAGGTAATGAGATAACTTGTATTTATAAGTTCTCTCCAAATTACCTATTCATGTGCAACCTCTTGCCCATGATTTCATGCAAAATTCCATCTAACCATCCATTATTTAATAATAAATAATATTAGCCACGAATTAAATCAATTATGGACCAATTCCATGCATGATCTAATTAATTCTTAAATTAATTCTACATTAACCGTCTGGACCGGTCGACCGTTTGTAGGTTCGGTCGACCGCTCGAACCTGGTTTCGGTCGACCGTTCAATAACTCGGTTGACCGTTCGTAACAGGAATTATTCCATCGCTATGTTCGGTCGACCGACCGATCAGATTCGGTCGACCGTTCGAACAGATGAAAATTCCATGTTATCGGTCGAGACATGTCCGGTCAACCGTGCCCTATCGGTCAACCGTTTACTGCTAACCGGTCGACCGTTGGAGCACTGTTCTGCAGACTTGTCAAATTTCGGTTTAACCCCTACAAAATTTGACATTTCGGGATTAGTAGTAAACTCACAAGTTATGTAACATATTATCCTATGCAATGATCAATCATTACACCCCATAATATTTACATCACATATGAATTTTATTTAGATTCTAATTATGTTATTAATCACAACATAATTTTGATTTTGCTTGTTCACCCCATGTGTCATATTTTCTACATGAAACCCGACACATCCTATGAACTTAAAATCCCCATTACTCGTTTCCCAGTTTTGTGGTGTGACCTATGGGAGGATCTAGACTAAGTTGGCAGTGATATTAAGAGCTTAATATCACAAGCTATAAGCGGTATCTAGCTACACATTATAGCTCCCAATTAGTTAGATGTCTTAATTCCACTCAAACCAAAACCCGATCCATTTAGTGATGGAGTGCACCACTTGTGTCCGTCCCTTGCCTCATGATATTAAGAATACACACAAAGTAGTATTGTGTCATCTTTGTATTAGTATTCATTTCTTGATATCTTTAAGCTAGTTATAAATATGTGACTTAACTCAAATCACATTGTGCACATTATAACTTTGCTTTATCAAGGGGCCCACTAATATCATCACTCATTTAAGAGGGGCAATGATAGTCTTTTGACTAACTATCTTCTCCAACAAAAGTTGTACTTAACCAACCAATGCCTTTACACTACACTTATCGATAGTTCAAGACACTGATCTAATTAAGTATTCCTTAAGTGATCAGATATAAGTCTCATATCAAAGGACCAAAGACACAGTAAAATATTAATGACACAGAAACACATTTCTATAATATTATACTTATTAGGTCTATTCAGTATACAAAAGTAATATTTTCCTCTTTTGCATACCTGTGTTGTCACTCACTTGTAGAGCTACAATGATCTATAACCAAACTAGACAATCTTAACCCGGTAATTAATGTCCCATGTTAATTACCATGATTGCGAATATCTTTTGTTTTATGTAAACCAATATCTTTTAGAGTTCTACGATTAAGGACCAAGAGCCTCTTCCTTAACACTTCTAAAAGACGAATAACATAAAAAAGGAACAAAATGATTTCTCATTCAATTCATAATAATTGACATTTAAAAGTAAAACTTTTAGAACACATTCCCTTCACATATTGCATGTTGTTCGACTGTTTTCGATATATCGTTCGACCATTATATGACGTAGACTATTAGGATGACCCTGGCAGTTTTCGGTCGATCGAGACCCCTGCGTCGGTCGACGGAATAGACATGTTGATTTTTACCAACTCCGGATTTTGACCTCGTGTTCGGTCGATCGATTTTAGACTGTTGTTCGACCGTGTGGACTTAAGTGACGCGTAGAATAGTTCGACCGTTGTAGACTTTCGGCCGACCAAACCTATTGGGGACGATCGACCGGTTAGGCTTTTTCGGTTGACCGTTTGTGTGCAGAACTAAATTCCTGGTCTTGTGTTGTGTCAACTCTGTCCACAGAAACCTGTGTCCTCGCTTATATCGTGAGCTGGGAGGTGACAGCGGGTACGTGCTCATGCCGCCCAGGGACCGCCGTGTGGAAGAGTGTGGACACTTGAGTCGCACCACCTCCGTGTTGGACCGTGGTGTGACGTGTTGTTGCCTTACTATCTGTTGAATAGCTGACCAGAGGGATTTCATATCCCAATGCATGTTGACTCTTGGCTCGTGGAGCATGATGACCCTGCAGACTACGGTCTGGACCCGTCCGATGTTGTGCCGGACGTATGTTGTACCACCGAGGTTTTGCCGGCGATGATGGTGCCAACGATGTTCCGGCTTGTGATTGTGCCGTCCGATGTTGTGTCGGACGTATGTTGTACCGCCGATGTTGTACCGGCGATGCCGTCGATGTTGTTCCGGTGATGATCCCCGATTGGGCACCTATCTTGGAATGTTGACCGACCGGGCTACGGCTCCGTCGAAGGTGGTGTAGACCACGTGGTTCTTTGCACGGAAGTGCAAACGCTCCTTACCGATCCCTTTGGCTCGAGTAGTCGCGTGTGGGGCGTGCGTCGCATACTGTCTGTAATACCATATGTGCCTACGGTAGGTTTCCGAGGGAGACCCGTTGTTGTTGCTGGACTGATGTCCTTGTGGACCCTGTTGAGGGTCGTTGTTGTTGTTGGACTGAGGTCTCGTTTACCCTTGGAGGGATTTGATGCATTGCAGATGTGATATGATATGCTACTAATATGATAGGTTCGTTTACTGTACTGTTGCATTCATTTGGCGAGCTTGGCATACGGGGTTTCCTAATGGGAAACTCAGGCATCGTTGTTTTATTCATGTTTCAGGACCATAGTAAGTTCTGTCGGGTGGTGACAGCGGGCGCACACATTTTGGGGTCAGGATCCTCTTTGGACTCTTCGAGGTCGTCGTGATTGCTTGTACATGTCTTTCGTTGTATTGTTGTAATCACGTCTTTTGACAAACTCTGTTGTATTATTTGGTGCACCGACTGTTGATTTATCTGAGTAACATTCCCGTTGATGAGTTTATCTGATAATCTCTTGATTGTTTAAAATTTTAAATTTTCGCTGTTTCAGGATGTTACAACTTGGTATCAGAGCGGTTGGTACCTATGTGTGGCTCCCAAAGAAATCACCTCAGTGTAGTAGTGTAGGTTGCACTTAACATTTAGCATGCGTTCATGGCTGATCTTGATTTGTTTCTTGTGCCAGATGCCTCCGAGAAGTGTGCGGAACGTCGTGAATGAGCGCAGTGCCAGTGATGCCACTGAGGGCGCTACCTTGGATAGGTTGGGCGAGTTCCTCGAGCGTCAGGCAGCGAGGGCAGAGCAGGCAGGGACAGGTGTGGAGCATGATCGCTTCATGAGGCAGCACCCCATAGTGTTGACGGTAGGAGTGACCCTGAGGCTGCAGAGGACTGAGTCTTTAAGATCCAGAGGATTTTCCGGGCGATTGGCTGTGTACCAGAGCGGATGGTGGGCCTGGCCACCTATGTGTTGGATGGAGAAGCAGCGAACTGGTGGAGGACCACATCTGTAGTGGTTTTTGCTGACCAAGATGACGTGAGCTGGGAGGAATTCCTTGAGGAGTTCAACCAGCAGTTCTTTCCGCAGCACGTCGGAGACAGGAAGAATGAGGAGTTCTTGCCCCTCAAGCAGAAGGAGATGTCCTTGGCTAGTTACATCAGCAGGTTTAATGCCCTGGAGCGTTATTGTTCTGAGACTTACGTGACGCCCGAGCAACGTGCACGGAAGTTCATCAAAGGGCCGAGGAAGCAGCTCAGGTCGCGTGTGATTACCAGCATGCCGCAGACCCTGGCGGATGCAGTGAAGTATGCGACTATCATCGATCAGGACTATCAGGAGAATTACCAGGAGGTGCGGAGACCGCCAGTGAGCACGGGAGGACGTGCAGTTGGACGTTCCACTGGGAACTCGGGCAAGAGGCCCCGAGTCGATGGAGGATGATCACCCCAGTCTGGTGCGTGTGGTACGTACGGGAGATCTCATCCGGGTAAGGAGTGCCCCCGACGTACAGGTGCATGCTTGGGATGCGGTCAGATGGGTCATTTTATCCGGGGCTGCCCGAGGAGGTAGGGCGAGACGAACAGGAGGCCAGGACCACCGGTCTCAGGGAGGAGCGGAGGCAGCAGGTCTGTTGTTCCGCAGAGCCAGACCAGGAGAGCAGGGCGAGTCTTCATTGTCCGGGCTGAGGAGGCGAAGGACTCCAAACTGTCGTGGAAGGTACCCATGTCATTTCAGGTTTGGTTGCTCGTGTTTTATTTGATTGCGGCGCCACACGCTCCTTCATTTCGGAGAAGTTTGCTGGCGAGTTGGATCGGATCCCTGAGCTACTGACTGATTTGTTGGAAGTCAGTACGCCCATGGGTGATATGGGCACAGTGGGGAGCTTTCTCCCTGGCACCACAGTTGTTTCGGGAGACCATGATTTTCCTACAGATCTGGTCTTGCTACCGATGGAGGACTTCGACATCATACTGGGGATGGACTATCTATCACAGTACGATGTGCGAGTCTTTTGCCGTGAGAAGAAGATCCTTATTCTGAGGAAGGACGTGCCTGATGTGTTGATCAGAGGGACGAGGAGTAGAGGAGGTCGTCTGATTGTGTCTGCGGTTAAGGCACAGAGGATGATGCATCAGGGTTGCAGAGCGTTTGTGGCCACTTTGGTTGTTCTTGATCCTGAGACGAGGAGGCTGGAGGACATATAGGTTGTACAGGAGTTCCCTGATGTGTTTCCTGCAGAGATTCCTCGTTTGCCGCCGCACCGAGAGATCGAGTTCGGCATTGAGTTGGTGGCTGGCACGACACCCCAGTCGAAGGCACCTTATCGGATGGCACCTGCTGAGTTGACAGAGCTGAAGAAGCAGTTGCAGGAGTTGATGGACTCTGGGTTTATCCGACCGAGTGTCTCGCCATGGGGAGCGCCTGTGTTGCTCGTGAAGAAGAAGGATGGGTCGTTGCAGATGTGCATCGACTACAGGATGCTGAATAAGATTACCATCAGAAACCGATACCCTTTGCCCAGGATTGATGATCTGTTTGATCAGTTGCAGATGGAAAGAGTGTTCTCGAAGATTGATCTGCGTTCAGGTTATCACCAGTTGCGGATCAGAGAGGCAGATGTTCAGAAGACAGCCTTCAGGACACGGTACGGGCACAACGACTTCTTGGTGATGCCGTTTGGACTGACGAATGCTCCTGCAACATTCATAGACCTGATGAATAGGACATTTCAACCGTACCCCGATAGTTTTGTTGTCGTATTCTTAGATGACATCTTGGTGTACTCGCCTGACAGGGAGCAGCATCGGGAGCACCTGAGGATTGTGCTTGGCATCTTGAGGGATCAGCAGCTTTATGCCAAGTACACGAAGTACGAGTTTTGGTTGGATCAGGTGGCATTTCTGGGGCATATTGTGTCAGCAGATGGGATTTCAGTGGATCCGGAGAAGGTTGAGGTTGTGACTCAGTGGAGAGCTCCGACGAGCGTGACTGAGATCAGGAGCTTTGTGGGACTAGCTGGGTATTATAGACGTTTCATTCAGGACTTCTCTCGACCTGCTTTACCACTGACAACATTGACGCGGAAAGGCGTCAAGTTCATTTAGTCCTAGAAGTGCGAGGACAGTTTCCAAGAGCTGAAGAGGCGACTGACGACAACGTCGATTCTAACACTACCGAGTGGCAGCGGAGGCTACGTGATTTACAGTGATGCGTCAGGGGTTGGCTTGGATTGTGTTATGATGCAGCACGGGAAGGTGGTGGCGTATGCACGAGAAGAACTACCCTACTCATGATCTGGAGTTAGCGTCACGTGGTTCACGCGTTGAGGTCTTCACAGATCATCAGAGCCTCAAGTATTTCTTCTCGCAGACGGAGCTGAATATTAGGCAGTACAGATGGTTTGAGTTCATTAAGGACTACGACTTCACCATCTCCTATCATCCGGGGAAGGTGAATTCGGTTGCGGATGCACTGAGCAGGAATGTTGAGGTGACCGTTGAGAGTTTATGCATTCAGGAGTGGAGGCTATTCGAGACATTGTCAGAGTGGAGGTCGTTCACAGAGGGCTCTGAGAGAGCAGTGTTAGCTGGGCTTCGGGTGGAGCCACAGACCGTCGCGCAGATGGTGCAGGCTCAGCGTGACGATGAGGAGTTAGCTGGTCTGCTACAATTGGCTGCCAGAGATGGATCAGACTTCAGTGTGGGGGTTGATGGTGGTTTGAGGTTCAGGAGTCGGATCTGGGTGCCGAAAGTTGATGGGCTGAGAGATGACATCATGGAGGAGGCACACCGAGCGAGATATACCATCCACCCTGGGAGTACGAAGATGTATAAGGAGCTGCAACGGAACTTCTGGTGGAAGGGCATGAAGAGAGATATTGCGGAGTTTGTGGGTCAGTGCTTAGTTTGTCAGCAGGTGAAGATTGAGCATCAGCGACCAGCAGGACCGATGCAGTGTATTGAGCTTCCTGAGTGGAAATGGGAGCATGTGACGATGGATTTTGTCACGGGGCTGCCGAAGACGAGGAGATTCCACGACGCGATTTGGGTGATAGTCGATCGACTGACCAAGTCGGCACACTTCTTAGCGATCAGGACCACGTTTCCTCTGGAGGGTCTAGCTAAGTTGTATGTGGAGGAGATAGTCAGGCTGCACGGAGTACCAGTGAGCATCATCTCTGATCGAGATCCCAGATTTACATCTAGGTTTTGGGGGAGTCTGCAGCAGGCTTTGGGCACATGATTGGGGTTCAGTACAACGTTTCACCCACAGACCGATGGTCAGTCAGAGAGGACGATCCAGACCCAGGAGGATATGCTGAGAGCATGTACACTGGATTGGGCAGGACACTGGGATGAGCATCTGTCGTTGGTAGAGTTCACCTACAACAACATCTACCATTCGAGTGTTGGGATGGCACCATACGAGGCATTGTACGGGAGGCCTTGCAGATCACCGGTATGCTGGACTGATGTGAGCGAGAGGCAGTTAGTGGGGCCAGAGCTCGTGCAGATGTATGCAGAGAAGGTGGATGTCATCAGGAGGAGATTGGCCACAGCACAGAGCAGGCAGAAGAGTTATGCCGATAGACGCAGACGAACGTTGAGCTTTGTGGTTGGCGACCATGTGTTTCTAAAGATCTCCCCAGCTCGGGGAGTGATGAGGTTTGGGAAGAAAGGGAAGCTCAGTCCAAGGTAAGTCGGACCGTTTGAGATTCTGGACCGAGTCGAAGAGGTTGCCTACAGGATTTCATTGCCACCGCAGTTTTCGGGTCTTCACAACGTCTTCCATGTATCGATGCTGAGGAAGTACGTTACAGATCCAGCTCATGTGATTGAGATTGTAGTGCCAGAGATCCAGCAAGACTTGGCACTCGAGGACAGACCAGTCGAGACCGTTGATTGTATGGATCACAAGCTCAGAAGGAGGACCATTCCGATGGTGAAGGTCCGGTGGCAGCATCACAGTAAGCGCGAGGCCACTTGGGAGATCGAGGAGGAAGTTCGGAAGCAATACCCGGAGCTTTTCGGTGAGTTGCTTGTTTGATTTCGGGATGAAATCCTTTTAAGGTGGGTGGGTTGTAAGTCTCCAACATTGATTATGGACTAATCCCGTGATTAGTGGATGCTTTGCATGGGGAAGGGGAGGAGGAACAGGGACGGTGATGGGTGTAGGGGTCGGTTACTGTTGGTGTGTTGGGTTTGAGGAGAAAACCATCATTTTCTTGATTTCTTCTCTTCACCCAAACTTCTCTCACTCTCTTCTTCTCTTCCGACGACCAGAGCTTGTGGAGGCGACTCTGGCGCGTGGAGGCAAACACGGCATTGCGGAGGCGCGGGAGCGAGGTACGTGGAACGGGGGTGCTGTCGGGCGTCGACGTTGAGCGGAACTCCGATGTGCTCCGTCTTCTTCTTGAGGTATGCCGGCTTACTAGTATGGTTTTGTTGTTCCCCACGTTGGTGGGAAGTTGTGGTCGGTCCCGGGAGGTCAAAGACCTCGTCGGCGACGAGAAACGACGTAAAATCCTTGGCTGACGCAAGGTTGCTGTCGACCAACGGTCGACCGGTGCCTTCGGGCGATCGACCGGTTTTACCTTTTTGCCCGACTTTAACCAACACCAGTCGAACGATGCCAATGTGGTGGTCGACCGGTTGCATATGTGCTGGTGGGTTGGAGGCTTACTGTCGGATTTCGGTCGACCGTCCCTTGTTTTTGGGTCGACCGGAACTTAAGTGTACTTGATAATATTGCATGTTGTTCGACTGTTTTCGATATATCGTTCGACCGTTATATGACGTAGACTATTAGGATGACCCTGGTAGTTTTCAGTCGACTGGGACCCCTGCGTCGGTTGACCGAATATACATGTTGATTTTGACCAACTCCAGATTTTGACCTCGGGTTCGGTCGACCGGTTTTAGATTGTTGTTCGACCGTTTGGACAAAAGTGACGCGCAGAATAGTTCGACCGTTGTATACATTCGATCGACCGAACCTATTGGGGACAGTCGACCGGTTAGGCTTTTTTGGTCGACTATTTGTGTGCAGAACTGAATTCCTGGTCGTGTGTTGTGTCAACTCTGTCCACAGAAACTCGTGACCTCGCTTAGAGCGTGAGCCGGGAGGTGACGGCAGGTACGTGCTCATGCCGCCCAGGGACCGCCGTGTGGAAGAGTGTGAACACTTGAATCGCACCACCTCCGCGTTGGACCGTGGTGTGACGTGTTGTTGCCTTACTATCTATTGAGTAGCAGACCTGAGGGATTGCGGATCCCAATGTGTGTTCACGCTTGGCTCGTGGAGCATGATGACCCTGCAGACTATGGTCAGGACCCGTCTGATGTTGTGTCGGACGTATGTTGTACCGCCGAGGTTGTGCGGGCGATGCCGCCGAGGTTTTGCCGGCGATGATGGTGCCGACGATGTTTCGGCTTGTGATTGTGCCGTCCGATGTGCCGGACATATGTTCTACCGTCGATGTTGTGTCGGCGATACCGCCGATGTTGTTCCGGTGATGATGCCCGATGGGGCACCTATCTTGGGATGTTGACCGACCGGGCTACGGCTCCGTCGAAGGTGGTGTAGACCGTGTAGTTCTTTGCACGAAAGTGCGGACACTCCTCACCAATCCCTTTGGCTCGAGTAGTCGCGTGTGGGGGGTGCGTCGCGTACTGTCCGTAAGACCGTATGTGCCTACGGTAGGTTTCCGAGGGAGACCCGTTGTTGTTGCTGGACTGATGTCCTTGTGGACCCTGTTGAGGGTCGTTGTTGTTGTTTGATTGAGGTCCCGTTTACCCTTGAAGGGATTTGATGCATTGCAGATGTGATATGACATGCTACTAGCATGATAGGTTCATTTACCGTACTGTTGCATTCAGATAGGCGAGCTTGGCATACGGGGTTTCCTAATGGGAAACTCAGGCATCGTTGTTTGATTCATGTTTCAGGACTGCAGTAGCTTCTATCGGGTGGTGACAGCGGGCGCACACATTTTGGGGTCAGGATCCTATTCGGACTCTTCGAGGTCGTTGTGATTGCTTGTACCTGTCTTTCGTTATATTGTTGTAATCACGTCTTTTAACAAACTCTGTTGTATTATTTGGTGCACCGAATGTTGATTTATTTGAGTAACATTCTCGTTGATGAGTTTATCTGATCATCTCTTGATTGTTTAAAATTTTAAATTTCCACTGTTTCAGGATGTTACACAAAAAGTGTGAAACATTTTATGGTGGATTGGTGGAGTTGGATCCATTATCTGCTATACTACTATCCAAGTGTTTTAGATGAGGGTGCGACCAGTATCAACTACCTAACTGTTTAGATTCGAGGTGATGGACTATGACCTTTAAAATATTTTTGAGAAAATCGAGAAAGAAATTCTAATATGGTTATCATAAACAATAGAATCATGACCATTGAAACGAAACATTATAGAAATAAGTAATAACGAAGAGCTTTAGACCTCGTTTGGGTAACTAAGGTTTTTGAAATTTTGATTTCAAAAATATTTTTTTTCGAGTTGGCACGCCGAATTCAAATATTGTATTTCAAAAATATATTATTATACATGTTACGGTAATGTTTGGAACTTTGGATAGCCAGGAAAACCATATTTTTAAGAAAACTGTATTATTAAAAAAAGTACATTATCCAATCCTACCATAGCGTTTTGAATCACCCCCAATATCAAACAAATGTGATCGAGGGATATATGTGTTTAATTTTTTGGGTTTTTTATCTACAGGTGCACCCTGGTTCAAAACAACAATGTAACTAGATGTGGATCTCTCGAATCTGGCAGGCCAAGGATCTGATTGCCCAATAACAATCTGCTGACCGGGTTTAGAAAATGGTTTACTATTTAAAACAATTGATTTTTTATAAGGAAAAAAATGATATCTTAGGTTAATTAATTTATGGTTAATTAATTTATGATTACATGTGTAAAATTTCTGAATAGATACAATTTTTATGTTGATAATATCCTACTCATAACGAACAATATGGTTGTCTAGAGTTTGGGCAAAACAAGAAAATGACGAGTCATTGATTTATCTTCGGAACTTTAATAAATGGTTGGAGTTTCTAACACGATCAATAAAGTAGTAAAATAAAAATTTAAGGTGCACACACAATTACTGTTATGTCCCTAACTCTAATTAGGGTGTTAAAGGAGGTTTAAGGTGGTGTTTTGCGTGGGGAAGGAGGTTGAAGTGATGGGGTATGGTGGGGGTGTTGATAGGGTGACGGGGTAGGGTTATTGGTGAGGTGTTGGTTTTGGGAGAAAAATCAACTCTCTCTCCCTCTCTCACTCTCTCTTCTCTCTCCTTCAGCTCCTTTCCAGCGATCTGAGGAGACGCGGTTCTGGCGGGTGGAGACGAGCTTCGAGTTGCGGAGGTGCAGGCGTGAGGTGCGTTAGATCGGGGTTGCGGTCGGGTGCGGGCGACGTTGAGTGATCTCTGACATGCTCCGTCGAACTCGAAGGTATGCCGGTTCATTAGTGTGGTTGGGTTTTGATCACACTTGTGAGTGTGTTTTTTAGCATCGTCGGATGGTCGGAGACCTCACCGGCGACGAAGGCAGCAAGAGATACCCGACAGATCGGGTGGCTGCTGATTTTCGGTCGACCGGTGCTTTTATGCGGTCGACCGATTAAGTGTTGTCGTGTGGCGGTCGACCAATTAAGCTTGTGCTGGTGGGTTGGAGCAGTGTGTGGAAGTTTTCGATCGGACGGGACCCCGGAGTCGTTCGACTGTCGCTTCATGGTTCGCTCGGAACGGACGTTGACCACCTAATCGGTCGACCGTTCTTGACTTTTGGTTCGACCGGAACTTAAGTGAACTTATGTAACTTATTTGTTGTTCGACTGATTGATTATCTTGTTCGACCGATATGACTTTGAACTGCTAGGTTGCCCTGGTAGTTTCCGATCGACCAGGTCCCCTGAGTCGGTCAGCCATTGGACTTGTATGATTTTGACCTGACTTCGATTTTTGACCACGTTCGGTTGACCGGTTTTAGACTTTGGCCCAACCGTTGGGACTTACGTGATGCGTAGAATGTTCGACCGTTCTAGACTTTCAGTAGACCGAACCCCATGGGAACGGTCAACCGGATTGCCTATTCTAGTCAACTGTTTGTGTGCAGAACCCGATTTCCAGTCCTTGTGTTGTGCCAACTCTGTTCACGAAAACTTGTGTCATCGCCCAGCATGTGAGCCAGGAGGTGACGGTGGATGCGTGATCGCACCTGCCCAGGGACAGCCGAGTGAAAGAGTGTGGCTACTTGGGACGAGTCACCTCTGTTGATAGATTGTGGCGTGTTGTTCTTGCTGTCTTGACTCACTATAGAGTAGCAGACCTGATGGATCGCAGATCCCAATGCATGTTGATGCATGGCTCTTGGAGCATGATGACCCTGGGCATTGCGGTCCGGAGCCGTCTGATGTTGTGTCGGACGTATGTTGTACCGCCAAGGTTGTGTCGGCGATGTTGTTGAGGTTTGTGCCAGTGATGATGTTGCCGACGATGTTCCGGCTTGTGATCATCCGATGTTGTGCCGAACGTATTTTGTATCGCCGATGTTGTGTCGGCGATGCCGCCGATGTTGTTCCGGCAATGATTCCTCAATGGGGCACCTATTGAGGGATTGTTGGACCGACCGGGCTACAACTCCGTTGGTGTGGTGTAGACCACGTGATTTCATTTGGCGCAAAAGTGTGGACGCTCCTCACCAATCCCTTGGCTCGAGTAGTCGCATGTGGGGATGCAACATGTACTGTCTGTAAGACCGTATGTGTCTACGGTAGGTCTCCGAGGGAGACTTGTTGTTGTTTGTTGGATTGATGTCCTTGTTGACCCTTAGAGGGTCTTGTTGTTGTTGTGGGATTGAGGTCATGTTTTACCCTTGGAGGGATTATTTCATTGATGTTGATGACATGACATGTTACTAGTATGATAGGTTCATTATCGTATTGTTGCATTCATATAGGTGAGTTTGGCATACGGGGTTTCCTAATGGGAAACTCAGGCATTGTTGTTTAATTCATGTTTCAGGACCGCAGTAGGTTCTGTGGGGTGGTGACAGCAGGCGCGCACATTTTGGAGTCAGGATCCTCTTCGGACTATTTTGAGGTCGTCGTGATTGCTTGTACTTGTCTTTCGTTATTGATGTACTCATGTATTTTGACAAACTCTGTTGTATTTTGGGCACCGACTGATTATTTATTGAGTAGCATCCTGTTTGACTTGAGATCTCTTTTATTGTTAAATTTTAATTTTTTCTGCTATTTCGCGATGTTACAATTACCACTGTCGGTAACTATACGACAACTAATAATGTACTTAGTTAAAACACAAGTAATACAACATGCATGGAATGTACATGGGTATGTGGATGAGTTTTTGTGTTTGATATAATAATATATTTACGTTTACAAACAAAATCATACCAAACTAGTGTTTCTCTGTGTCCTAGACCTTCAAATGTGTAATGTCGTGTAGTGGTATAATCGTAAACACAAACTTAATGTATATACACGAATTACTGATCGTGTTGAACAAGTAGTGTCATGTTTACACAATTATCATCATGTTGATTTCATATAATAGTCTAACAACACAATACACAATTATCAAATGAGTTGTGATATAATGTTCAGATATATGATTTTATGTATATTAGTGTACACATACGATTATCAGACAAAATCACACGATTAACAACCCCAAGCAACCAAGATTGACGATTAAACACAAAAACAACCAAACCGTAATAAATAATAGGAAAAAGTTTTTTTGACGCTCTCCGGGACGCTGCTGAGTTGGACATCTCCAGCTCAGCAGAATTTTTCTTCTTCTTTCCGTGATGGGTGGGGGGCAGCCGCATTCAATGGGACTCAAATCAGACCTGGTAATCCCTTTAGGCGCTTCGTCCTGCTCCATACTTTTGACGTTTCATCTTCCCACAACCCTCTAGCCTATGAAGATGCACAGAATGGAGATCTCCTTTCTTCTTCGTTCTTTTCTTTTTGTTTTGAAAGTATTTTTCACTTACATGGAAATTGTAAAGATGTCTACACAAGAAGACATCCTGTTAAACGTTCCTAAGAAGAAGATGTATTTTCCCTCTTTCGATGAAGCAATGACCTTTTACAATGACTACGCTGATGCTTGTGGTTTTGGGGTTAAGCTAAGACATACTCATTACAAAGGTGTTGTTGTTACCCGGGCTACACTTACTTGTTCCAAGGAGGGCAAGGCACCAGGATATGGTATGACGATATATTTGTTGTTATTTAATATATATCACTAATCTAGATAGGGTTGAATAGATTATCTCCTAATTTTGTTGTTTTAATGAATTGCTATTTCTCTATCTTACAATGTCCAGACGGACTGACGTGGATAACTTCCTATATGTTGATAGACTGTCAGGAATAATTTTACCATTTCTGGAGAGGTGGAATGACGTACGTGCTGATGGCAACTGTGGATTTTGATGTGTTGCTGATGTCTTCCATGGTGGTCAAGACAACTGGTCTACGCCCGTCGTGCGATTTCTAATGAGATAGGTGCACATCCTATTTATGTGAGTGTCTATTTTGGCAATGTGGTATAGGCTCGTCAACGAATTGATTGGGGTGGGGAGCTTGTGACGAGGATCGTTATATGGAGGTTTGGGTCGACTTGTTCCCAATTGCTAATTTTTACAAGTGTGCGGTCATGTATTTCTCAATGGGAATGCATGGTTCGTTGTTCCCGTGTCTTACTGTGCTACCTTCTCCCAAGTCCGTCTGCCCAGATTACTCAAATCTGGTAAAATGTCTTGGTAAAGTCAAAAACAATGAAAAACAGTCCAACCGTTTGCCTACGTTTTTGCATATATTAATAAGAGTTGTTTTGCTTACTAATGACTGGATTTAATCAACTTTGGTCGAATGTAGCTATGGGATAATGATGTGGCAAAAAAAACAAGAGTTCATGTGCAAAGTGGTTTACACATGATGTGGTTTAGTGGAGAGATTAACAACGGATCATGTGTAAGTGGTTTACACATGATGTGGGTTAGATGAAACCCTATAAATAAGCTCATCATTCCTTCCTTGTTTACATGAATGCAAAAATTCTCTTCTCCATATTCCACCTAATCTATCTGAAAATTCCTTTATTAATTGAGTGCTTGAAAGATTAAATTCTTTGGAGCATTAAAGAGGTTATTAGCTAGATTCTAACATCGTATTAGAGATTGATTAACTAGATTCGATCTCTTTAATCTTGTTTAGAGTTTAGTGAACACTTGGAGGAATTCCGAGGCGAATCAACTTGCAACTCAACTTCTTATTGGTAAAAGAGATTTGATAATCCCCTAGGTATAATCCAATCTTTGTATTTCGATATTAATTAGCGTACAATATATATTGAAATACAAATCAGGAAATTGTGTACATAAAATTATTGAAAAAATATAAAAACCAATCCTAATTGCTTGTATTTTTTTAAATATACAAAAGTATAAGGCATGAAATCCAA
Organism: Triglochin maritima; assembly: GCA_963682175.1. Classification (NCBI taxonomy): domain Eukaryota; kingdom Viridiplantae; phylum Streptophyta; class Magnoliopsida; order Alismatales; family Juncaginaceae; genus Triglochin; species Triglochin maritima. The sequence continues at coordinate 11,638,226 of OY821780.1, read as the reverse complement.
CAAAAATATGCAAGTTACTGAAATGTTTGTCCATAATATACTCCCTCCTAATATGGTTAAATCACTAAAATGTAGGATCGTGTGGGTCTATGGGTCCACAATTAAGGCTAATTACCTACTTGTTTAAGCAATCAAGATATGCACAGCAGAATTTAACAAACAAACAAGCAAGTAAAGAATAGAAATGCAAACCACAATCACACGGGGATTTTATAGAGGTTCGGCACCCCACCCGGGTCCCAGTCCTCTCTTGTAAGCTCCGCTTAACTCCGCGAGCTCCGCCTACGTCTTCACTAACCACTCCCCGTTCCGAGCCAGGAGAGAACGCCTTTTACAAAACAAACTCCGCGAACAACCTCGCGAGCTTGACTTTCTTCTCTCACAATCCGAGAGGAATGCTTCGGGCTTTCACCGAAACCTTTACTTCACTTTGACAGCAACAAACTTGAGTGGAACACACTCTCTAAACTTGAGCACACTTGAATGAGAATGGATTTGTGATTAAAGTGTGGAAGGTTTGAGGCTTTGAGTGTGTTGGGTTTCTCTCTAATGTATTGGACAAGTATGAGCGGGAGAGTTGTGTTAAAATGTGTTTTACAACTCTTTATATATGCATTAGAGAGAATAGAGCCGTTGGGATTGATTGGGTATGAGTTGATGTGTGATTACACAAAACAGAAACTGCAGGACCCAATTCTGGATGAATTCGATCGACCGGATCGGGATGAACGGTCGACCGTTTGGCAGTTTTGATCTAAGTTCGGTCGACCGGTTAAGCAACGGTCGATCGCCCAACGCTAAGACTTTGGTACACTTAAGTGATCGGTCGAACACCTAAAGGGAAACAGTCGACCGATTTGTACCAGGCACTTTGGGGTTGACAAATAATGAGATATTTGGTCGACCGAAACAGGTCTAGCGGTCGACCGATTTTCAACAGGCACTTGGGGTTTTGTCAAGAGATGGACAAACGGTCGACCGATCATGGTCCTCGGTCGATCGATACATGAAATGTATTTGGGGTATAATTGATTTAATACGAATACGACCGTTGGGTATATACGACAAAAATAACGGTCGGAAAATTAAGTTCAAACGGTCGACCGAAAGAGATTGTGCGGTCGACCGAAACCAGACAGGGAAACACAAACAGAAAACTTGATCATCCGGTCGACCGAACGGCATGTTGCGGTCGACCGAATGTGGGCAGACAGTTAGGGTTCAGGTTTAATGTTTTCCGGTCTAAGTTTGGGTGATCTATTGAAGTCCAAATTATGTGAAATTTCGTGTGTGACTTCTATGAGGAACCTAGTGTGTGTTTAAGTTGATTTTAGCTCAAGTATGCTCAATATACACAAGTTCCTAAAGACTCAAAGAAATACAAAATACATGTCTTCAAATGAGCTTGATTACATCTCTTGACTTGATTTCCTTTCTTCCTTGAGTCTTGATCACCTGTAGAGGTTAGCACAAGGCAATATATATGCAAGGCAACATGTGTGCTACTCTACATGATTATAATTTAGATTAGGTTGATTAAATCATCAAAACATAGATTAAGGTCAAAAAGCTAACACAAAAAAACAAAATGTATTTTTTTAGGAAGCAGTGTCAGCTTCAGAAATCAATATCCATGACGTCTGTGTTCAATGACATACCAATCAGAATGATGTCCCTGGGTTCGGGCACAGGCTTTGTTTGAGGAACGGGGGCTCAACGACAGTCAATGCTCCACAACACATTTAAGTTCTTGAAAGGTTGTGGACAAGTTTGGGGATTGAGGAGTTCCAGCATGTGGTAAAAATTTAACCACATTAATCATTTGTTCTTTACAATCAAAAGTACTACAAGTCTACAAGAAAGAAACATTTGGACAGGATACATAACCCGAAAAAAATTGGAAACCACAATAACAAAGGAAAAACTAAGATTGCTAATAGTAAACTTACCAACTGTCAGGACACCCTCATTGACGACCTCCATTCAGACGGGGGGATATTGTCAAGCCCAACAAACAGTCCAACAACGTGTCCAACTTCTAGTTAAATCTGCTGAAGTTGTTCGAGAGGATCGAAAAAGGGCCTCATCGCCTCGCACATGAAGAAACCACATTTTTTTGGCCTTAGCAGCAACCGGAAATGACGGGTTAAATAGTACATCCACGAGATTTGGGAACAAAAAAAATCAACGCAAGGAAAATAAAACGTACGTCGACGACCGGCACACACACCGCCACTGCACCTGCATAACCGACGCCACCATCCCAATACACACCCTTTCAGCGGCGTAGCTGCACATGCAGAGTAGAGGGTAAAGAGGTTGGAAGTCCTGGACGTCGTCGTTCATGAACGTCATGTCTGGGCAAAAAAAAAGTTAAACGTCCGGAAGGAAGATGACGGAACGATGGAGTGGGAGAGTGGGGAAGACCGGATCGGGTGGGTTCAAAATGGGCGTTTTGTGGTTCAAAATAGGGTTGGAATGGTTGAAGAAGGTTTCTTTTTCATCTTTTCGAAACGACGTGACTGACAAAAATTGAAAATCTTTTTGGTAACAAAACATTCCACTTATGGTCGCCAAAAAACCACATAGAAAGTCGTGCAATCCACAATTGCGTTTTTTTTGGAAAAAGCCGTTCAGTTTCTTGCCATTCAAACCCACCCTAGGTTAATCCGTTAGTTGATTCAGATATCAGCCCGATGTTCCAGATACGTACTATATATACCCCATCTGAACAATTTGCCCAAGATTAAACCAAACCCGACTCCAAAGAAACCCCCAAATCCTCACCCCTAAATATCTCCTCCTCCGTCGCTCCTCGGCGTCGCAGCTTGTCATCTCACCGTCGCCGCTTCTCGCCGGCGCTTTTCCTCGTCGTCTTACCACCTCTTCGTCTCCGGATGCCCACCTCTTTGTCACCGCCTCCAACCCGACATCGACCCACTTCGGTAAGCCTCTAACCCACTCCAGCCCACTTTGGTTGTTGTTTGGTGGTGGGTCAATCCAGTAGAGGTGGGTCGATCCGCACATTTTTATACTAGTGGGTGGAAGCTATATCTCTATGAGTAGTTAAGTATACTTAATTTTTCTTAGATGTTACTTTTTGTTCTGTCTCTAAACTGCCCTTGTCTTTTCTACAAGTACAACTTTTTTGCTGTTCTTTGAAATGATATTAACATCAAAGATTTTGTAACTGCAATTATAAAATGTCGTTAATGGTCGCTCTTTTGAAAACCCAGGAGATTGTTTTTGCAGAATGTTGATGTGATTCTATAATTTCGATTGCACTATGTGGCGCTTGTCAGTGGTTACAAGAATACAAAACTTCTCTCGATCCATCAGACATTTATGGCCACAGGAAAGAAGTTTCAATGCATTTGTGGCATGTGGTTGTTCTGCATTATCTTCTACTACAATGCAGAAACCAATTGAGTTTTCTCTTCTGCATAATTCACAAGCATTGAGATTTACCAGCAGCAATGCTATAGTATCTTTGAAGTTGGCTGGCAATGTTGTAAAATTTTGTTTGGACAAAGAGGGTGAAGTGCCACAAGAGATTAAATCCACAAAGCGTAAGATGTCAAGAAAAGCAAAATTAAATGAACTTCGTTTTTATCGACTAAAGGCCAGAAAGAAAATGAAATCTCCTAATCCTGAGGTCAGGATTAGGTACAAGCTTGAAAAGGTAAGATGCATTCTACTGTCATTTTTCATTCATCTCTCCACAAGTTTGTTTTCATTTTTTTTAGTTTTCTATTTCTTAGTTTTCTAAAATTCTTCTAAGGCTTAGTATCTTGGACGTACAACTTTGTCTGGCAAGCAATGATACTGACACAGGATACAAATGCATCACAATATAGACATGGGGATACAACATTTTTGTGAAAACGTAGGACACAATATCCCATGGATGCATAAATATATTATTTATGAATTAATGGTATAGGGTCAAACTCTAGTGAGTCCAGGGCTCATCAAATTTAGTTTAAGCCCCCTTACAATCTCACTATTGGATCTTATTATAGTTAATCTCACCATTCATTAGCATAACCGTTTTTTTCTTAATTTACCTTACAATTTGAAATGAGTGGTGGATATTGTGGGGACTTAATTTAGAAAAGTTAAGTCCTGGACTCACTAGAGAATTCTTGTAATAGTATATTTAAATTGTTTGATTTGTTATGACTATAAAAAACTATAATAACTAATCGCATTTTCACTAACTAATCGTGTAAATCTACCAATGTATTATGTATAAATCCGAGTTGACCATAACTTATTACACTTAAAAAACTAATAGAACTAACTGAGAAATATACCTAAGCAGTAAGCATATTCTGATTTTTGAACCTCCAATAAGACATGCATAACCCAAAATACACATTCAAATTTGATTATTGATGAACAATCTAAAGGCATTTTATGATTTTGCCCGCCAATATCCTCAAATCATCTTTCCCCCCAAGACCTAAGTAGATATCCTAGAGCAAAAGCTATCATATCTTCTAAAAAAAATCACAATAAACAAATAACGGACTTAGTTACATGCATAAAGCACAAAAGAACAGCAAAATTGTGGAGATAGATGTCGGTTGAGGAGCATTCAGTGTTCAAAACACGAGAGGTGGACAGGTTGTGGCAAAAATGGGCTCCATGTATATCTGAGAAGGATTATTCAAGAATTGTTACTGACCTGTGTTGATATCTTAATTTTCAGGCTAAAAGAAAGGAAGAGTGGCTAATTACAAAATTGAGGAAATTTGAGATGCCAAAAGCTCCAAAGGAAATACATGATCCGGAAAGTTTAACCCTAGAAGAAATTTTTTATCTTAAAAGAACTGGTGAGAAGAAAAAGAATTATGTTAATGTGGGGAGGAGAGGAGTTTTTGGAGGTGTGGTCTTAAACATGCACCTCCATTGGAAGAAACATGAAACAGTTAAAGTAGTTTGTAGACCTTGCAGACCAGGTCAAGTGCATCAGTTTGCTGAAGAGCTAGCTCGCCTAAGTAATGGCACCATAATTGATATTAAGGCTAATAATACGATCATATTCTACCGTGGGAAGAACTATGTGCAGCCATGTCCAAGTGTCATGTCTCCTCCTGAAACATTATCTAAGAACAAGGTATTGTAGGCATTAATGCCTCTGATTTGTTTTACGCATTCATGCATAATATATGCTTCTTTTTTGTAACCACCTACTAATATTCTATGTAGTTTTTATTGAGGATGGTATGCAATGGGAAGGCATGAGATTGAATCCAATCTCCTCAAGACAGTCGTAGTTGTAGTTTTATCTTATTATAGCAACATATTTAGATAAAAGTTGAAGACTTGGTGTGGAAGCGTTAGTCTTCGTATTGCAAATGTTCTTTGGGACATTGGATAAAGATGTGAACAAAACAGTTATGAGATAAAGAGGCACCTAAAATGGCTAGAATTCATGATGTGTTGGCAGTGATTTGAAAATAATTTTGTAAGAGTAAAGACACGATCCTCAATTCCCCATAGTTTTACAAATTAATTGTTTTTCTATCACTGCTTACTAAGAGAACTTAGAAGGTTTTAGTACCTTAAAAGCAATACCAGTGATGGATATTTGAATCTGATCTTTCATGATATTGCATCTTAAAATCCCGACAAAGGATGGACATGATGGACAATATGTTGTAAATTCAGGATATTTGATTCAACGGAGATTAAATAGGGATGAGTGTAATCAAGAAGGAACTGGCTTGAGGCTGATGTCTGATATATCTGATATTCATTTGATGAAAGTTACACCAAGTTGAGGATCCTACAGATTGGCAATTGAGCATCTGATTTAAGGTCAACCTCGAATTTCAAGATTGGTGTGTTGCTTTAATTTGTTTGCTACTCTAAAAATATAAAATAATGAAGTAATTATGCTACTTAAGTGATTTACTCAGTAATGGTACATGATAAAATTGTTGCAGCTAGAAAATATTGAAGTTGTCTTGCCAATTAGAAGATCTGATATTCTGATGTTGATGCTTTGGATATTTCTGGTACTAGTCATGCTAATGACTGTGGTTAGCTAGCTGTAGATCCTTGGTTTTGAAATAATGATGGTGACCCCGAGGAAGCGCTTCACATCCTAGGGTTTAACTATCATAGATGGTAAACAAATTCAGAAACCAGAATTTCATGCTACTAAGAAATTACACCCTTGAATTCTTTAATATTATGTCTACATACTTTTGTCATCTTGTTTTGTCTTAGATGGTATTCTTATTACTTGTTGCTGCTACTTTTTTCTCAAATGATCAAGTATTAATCATTCGAGCAAAAGTTGAATTTTTATTTATAGTGTTTTAATTTTTTTATACATATAACCACGATGACTGTTATTTCTCGATGGTGAATTAACTTGTCGTGAAAAAATGAGTCTGGACAGAAAATGGGGATAATGTTGGTAGAGAAGATTCAATTATTCTTACTCAATGTCTTTGGCAGAATAAAACTAAAAAAGAGTATATACATGTAAATGCTAAGGATTGAAGGTTTATGTATATTTTTAATTACCAATTGAAGGTATATGTATATTTTTAACCTTCTGAGGAGGGTCTAAAAGATGCTCAGTTTTTTTGGTGGTTTCCTTTTTGCCCTCATCTTACATTTTGTTTAGACTAATTTTAAGATGATAAGCCTTATCAATGTTACTTTCTTAGAGAGCATTGCCTTCGCAACGTATAAACAAGTTGTTTCCCTTTCAGGCCTTGGAAAAATACAAATACGAGCAGTCTCTTGAGCACACTAGCCAGTATATTGAGGATCTTGAGCGGGAGCTGGAGGAATATCACAAACACTTGTCTCTGTACAAAAAGAGAAAAGAGGTAGCTGATGAATCTGTACGACAAAACTGAGCGGTGGTACTTTAATTTCAGTCTCGTGTAAGATTGAGAGTGAGTTAAAAACTTATGTCAGCACGTGAATTGCTGAAATCGTTGAAATGCTCAATTATAAGCTGACTAAATGCTGGAGATCATGGAACTGATAATCTCAATTACACGTATTCATTTGCACAGCTGATGGGATTCATGGGAATTCAAATTATTTACAAAACTGCAATGAGATTCCAACGATGATTTTGACATGTTGCCCCTACGGAAAATATAATATCTGCCAAGCTCAGGAAGGCATGGATTTCTGCTATGCATCTCAAGAGTTTTATGTTGAAGACGGTAAAGATGAAATGCGACAACAATCTTCAGCTTGACTGCTTTATGATTATCATCAGAAGATTTTGGAAGCAGCAAACAGAACGCTGCTGAAGTTGTAAAGAAAATGGTAGCTACAGCTCAATATTTGGAGCCTCTGTTGGCTTCTGATATCCTTATTGAACGATTTTCGAAGTGCTTTGGCTAACAAATTTTGTGCCATATTATGTATACATATTTCAACTTTAACCGTTTGACAAGGTAAAGAAAATTGTTGTGTTCTTACTTCTAAGATCCCCTAAATGTTGGACCTATCATTACCGGATTATGAGTTTTTGAAACCTTTTGTAAAATAGCCGAGTTGTGTGTCAGTTTAGAATTTAGATTATATACTCATCATTCCAGTTGCCAGATATTCTTGCATCTTGCGGTTGATTACTTAACTCACACTACTACACCTTGGATAACAGGTTGACAGGTTTTGTTTTTAATTGAAATTTCCATGCTTTACTTCCATGAAAAAAATACAGTCTGGTATTGGGTTTGTATATATTCCAGACAGCTGATGAAAGGTCAAGTACTCAAATGAGCCTCTCTTATCATCATGAGCAATTGAACACACTAGAAGTATCAAATTATGTAATTATACCCTTTTGTTCTCCATTAAAGCAAATCCTAGAATTGGTAAATCATATCAGATGGCATAGGGTTGTAAACGAGCCAAATTCGAGCAAGCATGCTTAGCTCAAACTTGGCTCGTTAAGATTTTTTCCCTACTCAATGCTCACTCGATAATTGAGTTGAGCTGAAAAAATTGCTCATGCTCTCGGCTCGCTCGAATGCTAGTTGGAACAGGTTAAGGTGGCACCCTCCAAAATGCAATGGAGACCACCACCACCCAAGGCTAGCATGCAACAAAGTTAGGGTGTGTTTCTATTTATAGGGGTGAAGTGTGGGTGTATATCTGAAACTGAAGATGTGGGACTAAGAGAATGGGATGAAAATTCTTGACTTATTTCTCAAGAACCAAACCTAATTTGTTGGTTTGTGCATATGCATGTCAGGTCCGGTCCAATCATTATAAGCCCATTACGAAGTCCATAGACACCAACAACAATTATTCCCGTTAAAAGCCCATTAACATGTCCATATTTCAGCATGCAACATCATGGTTGAGATTATTTTGAAAGATTTTGTATTTTTTTAAAATTAAATTAGCATGTGTTGATGAATACCAGGGTCGTTGGTTCAATGATTTGTAGAGAAATTATTAGATTGTAATTGGTCTTTAAAACATGACCACAATCCCTTTTATGGAAAACAAATTCAGTGGAAATATATATAATCTTGAGCGACCGAGCGAACAGGGTCTGCTCGTGCTCGGCTCATTTAGTTCGTCGAACGGATTTATTTACTCGTGTTCGGCTCATTATTAATCGATCTGAGCCACAATTCGAGCAAATTCGAGCGAACGTCAAGCGATCTACCGATCCGAGCAGAACTTGACAACCCTATAATGGCAGGTCAAACCCTTATGTCTGCAAGCCTCATATATGAAGCAATCGGCCTTAAAACTTACATATCAGCGGTGATCAAGATAGAGAAAATTAGCGATTTGAGGGGAGAAAAGAGTTACCGAGAGACAAATCCTAACTTTTTAAGTTATTGTTTTATACATGCGAAACATTACAAGATTTTATATTCGAGTTTCCACAAATGGATGTAAATCAAGTACAACAATCCTCACGGCCAAGTAAAATTGATCCTAATCCGATCTGTTGAGAGGGGTTGCGATTCGGCTGAAACATAGTCCGAGTCCATTTGACATATGAATGACCGTGACTCAAATCACAGACTTGAATTTTGCAACTCATTGTTAGGCACAACAAAATGGATAGAGCAAACTGATTGTGAGCCTTTTACCTGATGTGTCAAACGTCACAAGTTCAATCATTAGGAGTGACATTAGTCCATGATATATTTGGAAGCTGCAATAATATAGCTTCTGTTTTGCAAAAAAAAAAGAAGATTATTCCACCAACCAGTTACCAGCGCCTTGTGGCGCACCACTTCATCAAATCGGTGCCATTTCAATTTTAAGCTAGCTTAGCTTTATTACAATGTGACTCTTCAATGGAAGCTACGACTTTGTTGAAGGACGCTGAAGGATAGTATTTGCAAGTTACTGTATTCCCGTGGGAGAGCCACATTTGGTGTCATAACATTTGTTAGAATCGAGCTCTTTTATCTTAGTTTGTGTTTAACAACATATACATTGTTTGAAATCAATTGTTGCATAAACGAGCCAAACATTGAAACGAGGTTCATTTCCCCGATTTGTTTTAACTTGTTTGTGTTCCATTTGTCGTTCTAGATAGCTTAGCTAGTAGCTAAACCATTTTTTCTTCTTTTTTGTGAAAGGCGAGGACAAACTGATGTAACCACACCAAATTGAGTGGTCAGTGGTTAATATACAGGTTACACTATTTTATATTAAATATCTTTGAAACACATTATGTTTAAATAGCTAACAAACTCAATCAAACTATTGACACACGCGATATTCTTAGTTCATGCCCAACCGGATAAGTCATCAAGTCAAAAAAAAAAGTTTATATTTAAGATGCTCTTCGTATCATTCAAATAGAACCAATACTATAGTTTGACCTGGAACATGCTTAGTGAAGGACGATGAATCATTTTAAACAAACGACAAACATCCGATGACCATCTGAGATAGCTCAATCGGTCACCTGTGTTTCTTCTTCTTTTGGTATTTACACATTTGAAAAATGAGATAATAGCATAATATTGAAAACTTGTGCTTGCCAAATGAGATCATGGCTTAATGTCAAGAACGCCAATTTACCTAGATTCACCATAATCTCGCCTGAAAATAAGATTTCTAAGTCTAAACACCTGCATTTCGTCTGACTTGTACCTGAGGATTTATAGCTTCTGAGACTGCTTTCTGCTTTGGCTTACAACAACAATAAAATCTTTAATCCCAAACTGCTCTGGCTTACAAAGCCTCAAAAAGTATTTCCCCACCATCTTGGAGGCAAAAGAACTGAACATATACATCATGAAATGATGTTTTTGAGAACTGGAACCGCAACATTAGAAACAATAAACAGATTCCTGAGAACTGAATAAGTTGTTAAATAAATGAAAAAAACATGTTTCTTTCAAATTTCATATCAAATATTTGTTTGCCAACCTGATCTCCCACAATGACAATTTCCATCAGATTGCAACTCTTTTCCTTATACATATCATCACCATCGACTTTTTCAACTTTATGACAAGTCTCTTTGCTTCTTTTCAGTATAATAAAAAACCAGAACAAAACAGCACTTGAAGTATCTTTTTTACTTACATCTGAGGTCCTAGAGGCAACCTTCCAATCATCTGTTGGTAAAACCCCGCCCCGTTGGGCATGGGAAGGCTTGACTCCGCCATGGTTTCCTCCTTCGGTTCTCCTTTTGGTATCATAAACCCTGGCTCGCCAATCGGATGTTCTCCCATATAGGAGGAATGTACTTGAGGGTGCATCTTCATCTGGGCACCAGGGACCAGCCCTGCCATTGCTAGGCCATTGAGGTTCGGTTGCGACAATCCAAATCGAAAGGCTCCAGATGGTTCTAGTTGGTCCCTTGGAGGCATTCTGAAATTAGCCTGTGCATCGTACCTTGCAAAATTTTCCTGCATTTGAGGAGCCTCTGGCCTTCGGTTGATGTTGTGTGACTGGACGGGCATGCTGGCAGATGTATTTGATGGCACATTACTTGAATGGCTGCTATTTCTTGCCGCCGGAACATCATGATTGTGCTTTCCTTCGTAAGTAGTGATCACTGCTTTAAGATCATGTGATGCCCTCTCAACGTGCTTTCGAACAGTACAACCTGCACTAGTGCACTTATAGTAGCTCCTGCATATTAAAAAAGATCCATTTCATTGATATGCCAATATAGCATCTTCTCCAATCATGCAAGTTTGATTATCAGGTAAGCATGTAATGATTTTCATTATTTATTTATGCAGCGAAGTGAAAATCTTGCAAAATACCTTTCTAAAAAGTTAAACATGGCTTACTTTGGATTTGGAAGGCCTGTTTATTGGAAGGTCTTAGTTTGGTTGCATACCTTGGATTTGGATTTCCTTTGACAACTTTCTGGCCATATTTACGCCAGCGATATCCATCATCAAGAATGTCAACCTCACTAGTGGTCTGAACAACAACTCTTGGCTCACGGACAGCTCTCGAAGCTGTACTCACATCCATCACCGTAGCTTCCATCTTTCTGAAAGATAACATAAAAAAATAACAAATTTTAAATAACCAAAAAATAACTAAACTAGCAATTCTGACCGCCAAAACAATAGAAAGTAACCTCTTCTTAGACTCAGTTTCTTCTCCTTCGCCATCAACACCAAGAGATGCACTTGCATGTGTCACTTTGTCATCGTCCTCATCATTTGACACAGCAGATGAAACATCTACAGTATCGGCAGACTCAAACGGTGGACCCCCTTGAGGGTGCATAGAAATAGACGTATCACAGAGCTCAAGTGGCAGAGAAGGAGGCGCCTCTATGCCATCATTCCTCCAGTCAAGTCCGGTTGTTCCATTCAACGAGCCTCCCCACATTGTTCCTCTGTCCGAGTCATGTTGCATGACGAGATTCTCGGCACCATCGAGCTGCATTTCACCAAATTGATGTGAAGCCAAAGGAACTGCTCGACGATTCAGAGGCGGCTTGCTATGGTTGTGAGTCCCTTTGTAGATAATCTCGGTAACATGGCCCTCGGGAGAACGCTCCACCTTCTTCTTTACGACACAATTTGGATGAGTACACTTGTAATAGCTACGCGGAAATTCACTCCCTTTCACTTGTTTCTGTCCGTATTTTCTCCAGTTGTAACCATCCTCGGATGGTTGGCCAGTTGCCACCGAGGAAGAATATTCTTTCTGCTCTTCTTCCTCAGGTTGGTCGACAGGAGGGAGTGAGCTCTCACTACCCAAGGCAGAATCAGAAGGTTTCTGGATGAATGTAAAATCAGGAGACTGGTCTTTCGGGTGAGGTGGTTCGGAATTACCACCATGTTGAGGGTTATTATCTTGCATGCTTTGAGGTTGAACATCTAGACTTGCAGCTTGACTAGATATCTCTGGAGATTGCTCTTGTTGTCCAGAGGAAGATTCCCTTGGAGGAAGGCTCTTTTGTACGATGAAAACCACAAAAAGGAGTAAGATTAAGCATCTTCTATGATAAAAATGAGCACAGACTGAAGAGTTCTAGCATTGGAAACAAATTTACTACTGAAAGACCATAGACTAAGACGTTGGAAAAATAGCAATCATGGAAGCTCTACAAATCAACTGCTCGGAAGAAACAAGAAATTAAACTACCATATACAACAAAGCAGTGTGCACCCAAATTTAGGAGGATGCATTTAAATTTCTGGCAGTCTGGATATTTATTACAAGACAGATCAAACAAGATATGATAGGGGGAAAAGCATGATGGCATGCAGGTGTACCATGCACACCCTGCGAGAAGCGACATGACACAATCAAGAATAAGCATGACAAAATTAAGGCATTTTTTATATATTTATTTTTAATTATTTATTAATAGAACATACAAATAGGATTACAATTTACAGTTTTGATAGGAGTAGCTAGATGATATGTTACTGACATACTAAAATAAAGGGATATCAAATATTATGTTGTAAATTCTGTCGAATACGAAGAAAGTCATAAAAGGCCAAGAGGGCACAATACATCTCTTAGCAACTAAAATCTGCACGAAAATGTTTAACAATAACAACAATCCTGAAGATTGGTCAACTTTTATAGGATTGAACCTGAGTTACTAAAGGAACCATGCAATGCGGAAAGATGGAAATAAAATCAAAATGAATAAAATACAGAATAGAATGAAGGAAAAATGGAAATTGTCCAAGAAAAAAATAATATCCAAAGGTTATATACAGTGATTCTGAAGAGAAACTCTTTTGAAGATAATTGATCTTCACCTTTGCAGAAAATTTGAAGCTGCATAGATGATTGATCAACTTCAGTTTAGTTAGTATGGCAGATGAAAATATGTAGATTAAAAAAATTGATTTTCGGGGATCAAACATATCTTGAAATCACTCATGAATGCTATAACATTGACCTATGATTATCAACATAATTACGATGTTCCAAGGATTATAGTAGAACATAAATTATATTTTTTTTTGTATTTTTTGTAGTAGAACATAAATTTTGAGAATGAGCATTTGGATATCATGAATCATCATTACAAATGATCAAATTTTGTAAAATCAATCCTCAAATGAAGCTCGAAGATACAAAAAAATTAATATAAGATGGTCACTTCTTATAGTCAACATCATAAAATCAGAAAAAGTTGAACGCATTACTTGGTTCATGGCACTAGGTAAATATGAAGAGCTTGACTCTATGTGAGGCTTGAATACAAATTGTTTCATGCCATTATCTGAAAATGACGAATCTTTATTTTTGTCGGAGAATTCGGAGGGTATAAATGAGTTTGCACTATTGAATTGTCCCAGAGGAAATTTTCCCGTAGTTGGAGATGGTTGGGCCTGCATGGTAAGACTGGAAAGTCAGAAATCAAACAAAATGCTACTGAGATTTTAGTAATAACTCAGGTTTTAACTGTGATTTGACTCTAGAGAACAAGAACATTAAGCTGCATAAATTTCTATATCTACAAGCAGAACTTGAAAGTTCAAACATGAAACACAATTTGTTTTTCCCAATAACAAACCTGTTAACAACATAAATATACAGCAGGGACAAAACAGGTAGTCTGTGCGGCAAAAAATGCATATATCCATGAATTTCACTTTATTTGGTTTTTAATCATTAACAATTTATCACTTTATTGTTAACTAGCCATTGGGCCAATTGGCGATGTGCGGTCGTATTGTGCGGCATGTGCATCGGGCCAATTCAGGTTCCAATTGAGGTCGTGGTAGTAGTTCATCTCTAGCCCCTCGTCCCGTAGTTCATTCTACAAACTGTTGTGGAGGACTTCAACTTCAGAAATCACCATGAGGCATCCACTTCAGCAGTGGTGTCGGTTCCGGTTCGAGACATAGATGAGGAATTCGTGGGTACAAACGATGAAGAAATTGAGGACGATGACTCATATCATGAGAACCCCGGTGACTTAGAAGATTCCAACAACGTAGAGGATGATCCTGACTCTGACGTACCTTAGTAGATTAAGGATCAAACAGTTCCGTTGTAGACGTCAGTCATAGCTACCGTCTACTACTGTCCTACATGGCATACAATTACATACCTTAGCTACTACTTGTGTTAGACTGTTAGTGTTTTTATTTGGTGTGCTATGTGTAAGACTCTAAATTTACCTTATTTCCTTGTAGTAGTTGAAAGTAATTCAATGAAAATATCCCTAATGGTTTGGTGAGTAGACGAGACTTCCAGTAAGACAATGGCACCGAGGAACTGGATGTTCTGGTAAAACCAAATCACCTTTGGTATTTTATATATATTGTTCCTTATCTTCTTGTGGTTTCTCATATTTTCCTGATTTTTCCTAATTTGTCCCGATTTTCCCTTTTTCAATTTTTTGATATTTTCTAATATAAAAATAAAAAAATGAATTACAGTTGTACGGCAGCGACCCTGGCACACTTGGTTGCACAGGGTTGCATACTCAGTACCTAAACATTGGATGCACATTTTTTGATAAGTAGCTTAATAAAGCATGTCGTTACTATAAACAATAATTGGAGAAGACCTATTCTTTTAGCAACTAAACTAGTGAATGTAAAGAACATAGGACCCATAAGGAATCAGCATTCACATCACACCCCATAATCACCATCAGTGTGGACTTTTTGCAGAAACTGAAAGTGTCTAAACATGTCCTCGGCATAGTCCTCACTAATTAAGTGAGTGGTTTGCAGTTCAAACCAATAAGACGATGCAAAAGCACAAAGATTTGATCGTAATGCTACTGCACATAAGTATGGAATGTATCGACTGGAAGGGTTAGGGCTGTACGGGTGAGCAAATTCGGAATATAATGGCTATAAACTTGACAAATAATGATTACCATTTCCAGATATATAAAATCCAGCAATACAATAATATACTTAAGCTGAGGACATCTTTCAGGAGAAACCTTTACAAGGTACCAATGCAATACTAATGAGTACCCATTACTGCCACAAACCCTATTTCCTTAATTAGATCAAACATTATTATCTTGCAAGTCCAGTACAGTTTCACAAAATGCATTAAATATTTGAACCAGATTGGTACCAATACCAACAGCAGAACCTTACCAGAGAGGTCCACAAAAATACAGGCGAATCGAGAAATGTCGACGGACTAAGACCAGGAGATAGTGGTATTCGCTGAAACTGCCCATCGGCTGGCGGAGGTGTAGACCCCAAACTGGCAGCAGACCTGATTTCCGAAGTGTTAAGCTTCGGAGCATTGAATCCGGCTCTCGCCGCCATTCTCTCAGCAAGACCACCTTTGAATCCAGGCCTCGGGATACCAATCGCACTCGATTCAGCATTGGTAGCAACGGAATCCCCGATTCCAACACAATCAATCTTGTCTGAAGAGTCACCACCGCATGGCTGGTTCTGCCCTTCTTCCACTGTCAAAGGCACCTCATTCCCATTCCCTTGTAACAGATCCTCCCCGAGAAAGCTCGACAGAAACGCCTGAGTTCGGGGGGTCGGAGGCATCCATTCCCCCATGTTGAGAATATTCTCACCACCTCCATCCATCCCCAAACCTAATCCTAACAACAAAAAGAGGACACAAAAAACACCATCAAAAATCACAAAAACAAGGGGGGGAAACTTCCAAAGATGAAATCTTTCCATCGAAAATCTCACCGTTGGAGCAACCTTAAGAAGCCCCAATGCTGGAATCGCCTAAAGGCGTCAGCTTTGGACGACCCACGAAGAAAACCCCCCAAAAAAACCCTAACAAAGAACCAAAAATAAAAACAAAAACAAAGCCAAAGCCCAAAGGCAGTAACCAACAAAGACCCCAATAGAGTGGTGGGACAGATCAGTCTGTCCCTTCGTCGCTCCAAAACCCCCAGAGACAGAGGGATTTGAGGATCGAAAATCGACCCAAATAGCCCAAAAAAGCAAAGAACCGACCGATGGAGATCTAAATACGGCAAACCAAACCCAGGAAAATAGAAAAAGAAAACAGAAACAACAATCCGGAAGATCACGTCGAGCGAAACAATGATTGATGGATTGGGTTCGAGTACGGGAGAAGGAGATCAGAAGGGGAATAATATTGAGGTGGGAAGTGTGCGGGAAAAAGGAAAAGGGCTTTGATTTGGAAACCAATTATTCCACCCGGAGATGGGGGAGAGAGAGAGAGAGAGAGGAGAGAGTGGATTCCTTTGACTGAAACAGAACGGCCCGTATGAGGAGTTTAGTTTAGTTGATTGAATTGAGGGCTTTTCTTCTCTTTTCTTTTGGTTACTTTGTTTTTTGTTTGCTCGAAGACTCGAACAAAAACACAACACAAGCAAGGAAGTTGGGGCTGAGCATCGGTCCGGATCCAAACTGGACTGGAGCTAGATGCTCTCCGGGGTCCGGTCGATCGGTCCAGTCTAAAAACTTGGATTTTTTAGGAGAAATTAGGATTTTGGACCGACTTCGGAGCGGAACGGACCGGACCGAAAACCGAACTTACTCCGGGGTCCAAACTGAAACCCGGACCGGACCGGACTGACCGGAATCTTGCATAGCCCTAGACGTCACATTGGAGATCATGTGTTCTGTGTCTTGTTGGTAACGGTGCTGGTGTTTTTCGGTTTTGGGCCTAAACGTCATTATGGGCGTTCTTAAGGCCCACGACGCCTTAAGTTTTTTTTCGAAGAGATGCCCTGTTCAAGCAATAACGTTTATCAAAGGAAAAAATTTCAAAATAAATTTTTTTAAAAAAAATTGCCAAAATAAACCTTCATTAAAAGTAATTTTCAAACTATACCCGCTGTCACCACGTGGTGACACGTGGCGGCGGCGGGTTTTGTTTTTTTGTGCATAGAGAACTCGGCATCACAAGTGTCGAGTTCATCTTTTGAGAACTCGGCACTGGTGATGCCGAGTTCAACTTTGGTTTTTTATTGGCCAACACTTGAAATTTTCACTTAGGAGGTGACACTTGATAGAACTCGGCACTGGTGATGTCGAGTTCAACTTTGGTAGAACTCGGCATGGGTGATGCCGAGTTCAACTTGGTTTTTTATTGGCCAACACTTGACAATTTTTACTGATGTGATTCAAATAGAACTCGACACTGCGAGTGCCGAGTTATAAAGGACGAACTCGGCGTTACTAACGCCGAGTTCACTTAAAAAAAGTGTCGTCGGGCTATAAAAGCAGCCCGACGCCCCCTCTCCCCATCCGCCGAGTTCCGAGTTTTTAAGGTTAGGGTTTCGATTTTTTTTCATTTTCCACCGTTTTCTTGTCTTTTTATCTATTAGGATGATATACATTGTTGTTTTATGTATGATTGTAGTGTTTTTGTTGATTTAGGAACCCGTTTTGGTGGAAACTCGAATTTCATTTTGGGTTTTTAGGCAAAACGTTTTATTTCTTGTTTGATAGTTGATTATTGAATTTAGTTTTGTTGATTATAGGTTTACGGTAGTCATCTTAAAAATAGTTGAATTTAAGTACTATTATTGTGATTAAAAATAGAAGTTATGTTGTTATTTAGGTTTGAATGTATGTTAATTTGAATGAATGTAAACTTAAAAGTGATTTATTTGAGTTTAAATGTATGTGAGTTTGAATGTATGTTAGAATTTAATTTTGTAGTATTGTTAGTTTGTTCTACCGTGTAGGTTTAAATTTACCAATTTGAGAAATATAGGAGAGGTTCTGTCAAAATTTTAAAAAAAATTCTGACATGATTCGTAATGTTGTTTATTGTAGTTGGTTTTATTGGAGAGATTGTTCGACGTTTACAGCCGTTTGCTACTACACTCGATTGAGGTAATTTCTAAAACATTAGAGTATTCTCAACTTTTTAAGTAGTTAGTAATGAAGAACAACCATCTCACTTGTTAACGTGTTATGTACAGATGGAATTTGGTGGTTCTAGTATTGGTTCAGTTGGAGGTAGCTACGCTTCACAGGGTCCGGTAGACAGATCAGTGTTGGTTTTGCAGACCAACCACAAGTCTGACTTGTTCAAAGATTTTGTAAGTATTTTACGTTTTCAAGTTAAATATTTGCACGTGAATTTCAATATTCTGACATTTCTCTAAATTTATGCAGAAGGATGTTGATGGTGTAAAATGCGTTGAGCATGGATCGAAGCTCAACGAATGGCAGATCACTGATGAGAGAATGTTGTTTCTGCTAGATATGGCAGGGTTTGACACAGTCACTCGGTTGGGCCGAGTTCAGTTGGATCATACCTTACTGGGGGCGATGGTCGAGCGTTGGAGACCGGAGACTCATTCATTTCACCTGCGACATGGTGAGATCACGTGCACCTTGCGTGACATCTCGATGATTACCGGCTTGCGGCTAGATGGTTTGCCGGTGTGTGAGTCTCAGGAGTACGTTTGGTCAGAGGTCTGCATGAATTTATTGGGTCAGGTCCCCGATGACTTGGGTCGTAAGGGTTCCGTAACTCTGGGTTGGTTGCAAGCTCAGTTTCAATACTTGTCTTTTGATGCTGACGAGGAGACAGTTACACGACACACCAGAGCCTTCATTCTGTTCCAGCTGGGATGTAGTATTTTGGCAGATAAGAGTGGTACGATGGTTCACTTGAAGTACATGTATTTGCTCGGAGATTTGACAGTCGCATCGGAGTACAGTTGGGGTAGTGCGGCTCTGGCCCACTTATATCACATGTTAGATGAAGCCTCACTGATTCCGACGAAACATTTGTGTGGTTTTCTTACGTTCCTGCAGTTGTGGTGCTGGGAACATCTACACATTGGGAGACCTTTGAAGAGAAGACCATTAGTATACCCGGAGGACGAGAGGGCACCATTAGGGTCCCGTTGGAGACGACCAAGAACATTCAAGGGTAGTGCGAAGACGACGACACTTGATTTTTATCGGAATGAGCTGGACGTGCAGAAATTCGATCAAGTGATCTGGGACCCTTATGGAAATTTGGATCTTAGTCAGTTACCACCACTATGTACGGAAGGTTCAGAGATTTGGACGAGCCGTACTTGGCTTATAAATTTTGGTGAGGTGGTTATGCATTGTCCAGACCGAGTGATGAGACAGTTCGGTCTACAGCAACACATTCTAGAGCCGATGGAGAGACATGTAGTGAAATCAGCTCAGGGGAGGTCGGATGTTAATTGGTTGGTGGAAAATCACCAATTCATTCAGCATTGGTCGCACAGAAGAGATTATCTACAGTTTGAGTGACCACTCCTAGGTGTCACTCCTGAAGAGAGCACACGACTGTATATGGAATGGTACTGGAGCATCACCGTACGTTGGATAGTTCATCACTGCTTGGCTTCGACTAATACCTTATACAGACCTCGAGCGGGTAGAGAGCGAGAGATGGTAAGATTTAAATATTTATTTAAACAATTATCACGTTTTAAAATTATGTTTAGTGTTTCATTAACTTTTAATTATCTGTAGGTGCACGGAGTTTATGAGTTTCACGAAGAACTCCATCAAATTCACGAGGTGATCAAAGATCACAAGACAGGTTCTTCGATGGTTGGAAAATTAAAGGAAAAAATGAAGGCTTGGCTTATGTGTTTTGGTGCTGAAGAACCCACATTACATTTGAGTCAGGATCGCGTCATTGAAGAAGAAGATTCACACTCTCAAGAAGACGCTGGCGGTCTCACTCAGGATACTGAGAATGCAGCACGAGGAGGGGGACGCGGCAGGGGGAGAGGACGTGCTCAAGCACGCCCTAAAAGGAAGAAGAGATTGAGAGGTCACTTAGGATAGATATTTAGTTGTGAACTTATTTGGTTGTTTTTATATGGTAATTTTGGATGTATGTTAAAATGTTGAACTTCATATTCCACTCGTAGTTGTATTGTGTTTTATCGTACTTGTTTGTGTGTCGTGGTCGAATTGTGTTTTCATTGATTGTGAAACAGGAAATGAAAAAAAAAACTCGAGTTCTTAAATCAATGAACTCTACAAGAGAACTCGGCACTGAGGATGCCGAGTTCTCTTGTTGTGAACACGGCATCACGCATGCCGCGTTCACAAGAACTCGGCATCTTCAATGCCGAGTTCTATGTAAGTTTGGGTTTTTTATTGCCCCACTTGATATTCCACTCGACTTGAGTTGCCAGGAGAATAATGAATCAAATAGAACTCGGCACTGAGAGTGCCGAGTTCTATTTGAATCACTATTCTCCTGGGGCTCATATCGTGCATGTGACGATTGACGCGCTAGGAGAACAGTTACTTAAATAGAACTCGGCGTCCTAGATGCCGAGTTCTAAAGTAATAGTTCGGCGTTGGACAAAAGACCTCCCGGTCGGCTTAAATCAACGCGAATCCGAAACGAGATGGACGAACACTCTGGAAGAAAGGTAAGGTGTGGGAGATGCGGCGGTATATGGCATAACCGAAAGCGATGCAAGGAACCTATATAGCAAAATATTTTGTATGTGAGACGAATGAATGTAAGAGTTGATTAATTGTAAGACTTGTAATGTATTTGTAATGTATTTGTAATGTATTTTGTTATGACTTGAATGAATGTACGACTTAAATCCTTTTTAAGAATTGATTAATGGTAAGACGAATGAATGTAATGTATTTTTTAGGACCGCAAATTTGCCTACTTCAGCCTATTAAACTCACTTTTTTTAAGTGAAATCGGAGTACTCAGCGTTAGTAACGCCGAGTTCTGTAGGATTTCTAGTTTAATTATACATATATATATTCGGAATTTTTATGTATAATAAGGATTTTTACAATTTTCTACGATTCGTTTCATGCATGCATCGGTTTGTTTCAATAACTAGTTTTAAAAGTTTTATTAAAACAAACATGGGACTTCGAAATTCATACCTACAAGTTCTCTAAAACTTCTTGATGATCCGAAGACGTTGGGGATGCTCCTCGCTGCGCCGGATGCCTCCGAGATTTCACCAAACTCTAAACAAGATTGGAGAGAGAAAAGCTAGTCTCTCAATCTCCAATAGGGTTTAGAATCCAATTACTAACCCCTCTTTAGTTCCCTTGAGAAGATGATCTCTAGAACTAAAACTAAACTTAAGAATTAAGGAATTTTCGTGGAGAATTATGGGGAGAGAATTTTGCTCAAGAAAATAATGAATTAAATTAAGGAGGTAATGAGATAACCTTGTATTTATAGGTTCTCTCCAAATTACCTATTCATGTGCAACCTCTTGCCCATGATCCCATGCAAAATTCCATCTAACCATCCATTATTTATTAATAAATAATATTAACCACGAATTAAATCAATTATGGACCAATTCCATGCATGATCTAATTAATTCTTAAATTAATTCTGCAGAAAACCGTCTGGACCGGTCGACCGGTTACTGTTCATCGGTCGACCGGGTACTGTTCATCGGTTGACCAGTACTATTCATCGGTTGACTTTTGCACAGTACTGCAGACTGGTCAAATTTTGGTTTAACCCCTACAAAATTTGACATTTCGGGATTAGTAGTAAATTCACAACTTATGTAACATATTATCCTATGTAATGTCAACTCATTACACCCCATAATATTTACATCACATATGAATTTAATTTAGATTCTAATTATGTTATTAATCACAACATAATCTTGATTTTGTTTGTTCACCCCATGTGTCATATTTTCTACATGAAACCCGACACATCCTTATGAACTCAAAATCCCCATTTCTTGTTTCCCAGTTTTGTGGTGTGACCTATGGGAGGATCTAGACTACGTTGGCAGTGATATTAAGAGCTCAATATCACAAGCTATAAGCGGTATCTAGCTACACATTATAGCTCCCAATTAGTTAGATGTCTTAATTCCACTTGAACCAAAACCCGATCCATTTAGTGATGGAGTGCACCACTTGTGTCCGTCCCTTGCCTCATGATATTAAGAATACACACAAAGTAGTATTGTGTCATCTTTGTATTAGTATTCATTTCTTGATCTCTTTAAGCTAGTTATAAATATGTGACTTAACTCAAATCACATTGTGCACATTATAACTTTGCTTTATCAAGGGGCCCACTAATATCATCACTCAATTAAGAGGGGCAATGATAATCTTTTGACTAACTATCTTCTCCAACGAAAGTTGTACTTAACCAACCAATGCCTTTACACTACACTGATCGATAGTTCAAGACACTGATCTAATTAAGTATTCCTTAAGTGATTAGATATAAGTCTCATATCAAAGGACCAAAGACACAGTAAAATATTAATGACACAGAAACACATTTCTATAATATTTTACTTATTAGGTCTATTCAGTATACAAAAGTAATATTTTCCTCTTTTGCATACCCGTGTCGTCACTCACTTGTAGAGCTACAATGATCTATGACCAACACGACAATCTTAACTCGGTAATTAATGTCCCATGTTAATTACCATGATTGCGAATATCTTTTGTTTTATGCAAACCAATATCTTTTAGAGCTCTACGGTTAAGGACCAAGAGCCTCTTCCTTAACACTTCTAAAAGACGAATAACATAAACAAGGAACAAAATGATTTCTCATTCAATTCATAATAATTGGCATTTAAAAGTAAAACTTTTAGAACACATTCTCTTCAAGTTCTTCCTTTAGAACTCGGCACTCTCAGTGCCGATTTCTATTTAAGTAACTGTTCTCCTGGCAATCAATCTCATACATGATCTGATCGTCAGGAGAACAGTTTCTTAAATAGAACTCGGCACTCTAAGTGCCGAGTTCTATTTGAATCACCTCAGAAAAAAAATGTCGAAGTGTTGGCCAATAAAAAACCAAGTAGAACGCGGCATCACACATGCCGAGTTCTACCAAAGTTCAACTCAGCATCACTCATGCCGAGTTATACCAAAGTTGAACTCGGCATCACCAATGCCGAATTCTCAAAAGATGAACTCGGCACTTGTGATGCCGAGTTCTCTATGCACAAAAAACAAAACCCGCCGCCGCCACGTGTCACCACGTGGTGGCAGCGGATCTAGTTTGAAAATTACTTTTAATGGAGGTTTATTTTGGCAATTTTTTAAAAAAAAATTATTCTGAAAAATTTTCCATTATCAAATCCTATTCAAGTTTTGTCTTCGTCGTTTATTCTACTTAAAGGATTTAACCACAATTTTATTATTTCTTTTCTTCTGGGTCACAACGTTTAATAATAATATTTTGGTGTCAAATCAACTTTTAACTTTCAACTCATTTCTCACTCTTTACAAATAAATATATATTATCATTTAACTTTTATATATTATTTTTAATTATTAATAAACTTGACTATTAACTTAGGAATATATTCGTTTGAAATCAGATAGTTGTCCCATTTGAATTAACCACCTACTATTTGAAAACTTGAAATTACAAAATTTATATAACAATATGGGTGTTAATTTGTAGATCTTGAAAATATAATTTTTTGATGATTATTTTTTAAAATTAATTTATGGCGATTTTACATTGGGTGTTGAGATCAAATTAATGAAATCAAATTCCCTATGTGTTTCCCACAGATCTCTTGTCATGTGATATATCTAACCGTTGACATCTAAGTAACACATGTCAAAAATAATTGATTTCATGATCTTAATGAAAACGAGTAATTCAAGGCTTGGGTGACTAAAAGTTTCAAACTTGATTTAAGAGATGCATTTTTCAAGATAACCTACAATTCAAATAATGTATTTTGAGATTACATTATCATATATATTAATATGTTTGTAAAAAACATATTTTTTGTAAAATTAAAAATTTCATAAGAAATAAACAAGAAGATGAAACACAACATAGTTGAGAAGAAAAAAAAGGTAGTACCTAATCTTTCAAGAAATACGTTTGGGCATATGTTTGGATAGTCCGGAATATCATGGTTTTTGAGGAAAATTGTACTATTCAGAAAAATACAATTTCCAATCCTACGAGAGTGTTTGGATGATCATCCTAAATAATACAATATTGTTTTTAACGATGATCATCCAAACACTCTCGTAAGATTGGAAATTGTATTTTTATGAGTAGTACAATTTTCCTCAAAACCCATGATATTCCAGACTATCCAAACATGCCAAAATGTTGAACTAAATTCACATATATGTCAACACGTTGTGTAATATTTGTTGGCTTTAGGCCTTAATCAATGTTGATTTTGATGATCAATTAAATTAATCTTAAACAATCAACCTAGTCAATCAAAGTAAACATGATTACATTCATTGCATATACACTTGTATACATGCAAATCATCTTAAATAGATTAATCAAGAGAATGAGCATTGTGACAAAAACTCAAGATTGTAACAAAACTTTGGACCATGACTTGTAATTTTTTATTTATTGAGTCCATAGGATTATATGTGAACTTGAACACTAGGATTCTATCCCGGTCATGTTTGGTCAACCAAACACTTAACAGATGACTAAAATCATCTCATCAGTAGCCATTAGGATACTTTCTGGAATTGTCCACTCGGACGACCTATTGTTATTCAGTCGATCGAATCCCCTTGGACTAATTTTGGATTTTACTCCAACGGTCACACTTGTCTTAGAGCCCATCTGCCTTTGGTCTATGACGCGCAATGATTCTTTCCACGTGTCAACATATATAGTCATTGGACTCACAATAGATATTTGATTTCCAATCGTTGGTGCTAAAGACAAACTATCGATCCAGACAACTGAAGTTGTCCTGGACGACCAAACTCAATCGATCAGAGCCCGACCAATCCTCACCGTCTATCTTAGAACGGCAAACTGAACCCCATCCGGTTAACCGAACTTTAATTGGTTGAAATTGAAAAAATACTGGAAGTTGGCGATCGGCTAACCGAATCCCATCCGGTTAACCGAACTTTAATTGGTTGAAATTGAAAAATACTGGAAGTTGGCGATCGACTAACCGAACCTTATTTGGTGTTCTAAACCATTAATTCTAACCAAGTCAACTATCTTGTTTCAGACAACCGCTCTTCAAAAGGTTGATCGAACCTGTGTAGATTTCTGCCCGAGCTTCAAGTAAAATATTGTTTCTCATTGGTCCAAACTCCACCAACTCTCCCAAACGGTTCTATTTACTTTGAAGCATATATAAGCATCATTCAAGAGACAAACTTACGCACTACACTAGTACACTCTCAATTCATCTATACTTTTTGTGCTCACATATTCTAAAGCATTCAAAGCTCCAACACACTTAAAGTTTAATCTTCACCACGTGCATATCATTTCCTATCCCATATCTAAGTGTGCTCAAGTATAGAGTGTTTAGATTGTGATTCCAACCTTAATATCCAAAAATCACCAAAATGTTGTAAAGCTTCGTGGAAGCTCCCTCGGGTAGTGAGAGGAGAAATGGAGCAAGAC
The DNA here is from genome assembly GCA_963682175.1 of Triglochin maritima. Classification (NCBI taxonomy): domain Eukaryota; kingdom Viridiplantae; phylum Streptophyta; class Magnoliopsida; order Alismatales; family Juncaginaceae; genus Triglochin; species Triglochin maritima. Next base: position 11,612,456 of record OY821780.1, on the reverse strand, counting down.
GAAAGTGTTCGCAAAGGCTCGTGGTGTAAAGACGTTGATCTCGGCTCAGAACGGAGATCGAATAGTGAACATTCGAGTAGGAATCGGGGGATCGATCGGAACTCGATGAGATTACTAGATCATGGTGGTTGTGATCGAACTTCTATAAAAATCTTTAGCGTCCATTTGTGGTTCGATTGTTCTTACTCTCCGTATTATGATACTGTGCATGATGATTAGGATCCCTTGAATTTCATTAATGTTTAAAAATTGTTTACTTTTTGCACAAGAGGTGTACTGGAAACAAAATGAGTCATGGGTTTATTGAGTTGTTGTAGTCTGGCCAATTTTTTTTAATATGATGACTTGCTTGGGTATCTTAAAGTGTGAAACTCAACAAGTTAATATATGACACTACTGAAATTTGTATTTGTATTGAGGAGAAATAGGAAATGTGATAGGAGATGGGAGCTTTAGCATGTATTTATTGGCCGTAGAGAAACTTTAGTTCAGGATTGAAGTTGAGAAGTAAAATTGTACATAAAAATTGGATATATGTAATGTGCATTTAACATTTTGTATCGCCAATACCCAAATGCAATTGTAATTTAAAGTACTTAACTGATGAATTGTACAATTTCAAGTGTCAAAACGACTCTCAATCATCTTTATGTTTTTAGTTAACGATTCATGGTTACTTGTCCTAGTAGCTATCGACATTAGATGAAGTGGGATGACAGGAAATCGTTAGATTACAACTAAATACGAGTCATTGGAAACTTTCAATTTGTAGTTTTGTTGGACGCAACATGTTATGCATGACATTAGAAGGCTTAAAGTGTTGTTATAGTCCAGTGGTTTTTTTTTGGGAACTACTAAACGTCGCCCCAAAACTACTTAAATCGTCCCTTGAAATTACCAAATTGCCCTTAACAATATATTTAATACCCAAATCGTCCCGTGTCTATAAATAAGGCCTATGGTCTTGTATATTCATAATTTATCAGTAAAAACACCACGAAAATGTCTGGCGAGGGTGATGCATCGGGTGAGGTAAGCCTGGCGCGGGGAAATTTTTGGGCCGAGCGTCTGCATTAGACGCCTCCCCCATGGTGAGGGCGTCTGCGTAGGACGCCCTCCCCATGGCCGAGGCGTCTAACGCAGACGCCTACACAATGGGAGAGGCGTCTTATGTAGACGTCCTCCCCATGGGTAAGGCGTCTGTAGTAGACGCCCTTCCCATCGGTCAGGCGTCCTACGCAGACGCCTTACCGTTGGGGAAGGCGTTTAACACAGACGCCCCATCCATGGGGCAGACGTCTAACACAGACGCCTTTTTTTTTTTTGATTTTGATTTTGTTTTTTTAATTTCGAGTTTATTTTTTAATTTTTTTAATTTCGAATTTATTTTTTTATTTTTTTAATTTTGAATATATTTTTGTAGGTTCCAGATTTCGGTGGTGATGGAGTGGATTACAGTGAGTTATTTCAAACTACACAAATCATTGAAACAATCGATGAAGCATGTAAATGGGCCAAACAAGTAGCTATCGGAGCTGGGTTTTTTTTGGTCGTGTCGTCGTACAAAACAAGATCAGATAGTCGGATGGATTGTTATTTGAGATGCGACCGGCGAAATCAAATGGAGTCTCGGGATATGGATACTGCACTTCGAAGAAACACCAAAAGAAAGGGTTGCGGTTGCCGTTTCTTAATAAAAGTGGTGGAGCGACGAGATCGTGATGGATGGGTTGTGGTTTATAATAGTGCTCACGGACATCACAACCACAGACTGGCAGTTTATCCAGAGGGTCATCGTCAAATTAGTGGTCTAAGTTCTGGGGCGAAGAAGATTGTTCGTGATATGACAGAGGCGCAAGCAAAACCACGGAACATCTTGAAGGCAGTAAAAGAAAAATTCCCGGAGGACAATCCAAATCAAAGGCATATTTATAATTTCAGAGATTACATGAGGAGGACAAAATCTGAAGATCGGAATCCCGTCCAGCAGTTTCTCTACCAAGCAGTGCAGTGTGAGTACTTACATTGGATTATGGCGGATCCAGAAACTGATGTCGTAACTCACGCTTTTTTGGCACATCCGACGTCAGTCCAGTTGTTGCGGACATATCCTTTCGTTATCTGCATGGATTCGACTTACAAGACGAACAAGTATAAGATGCCTTTGTTCGAAATGATTGGGGTCACACCAGCAAACATGAATTTCCTTATTGGATATGCGATTTTGATGGATGAATCTTACTCCAGTTATTTGTGGGTGATGGAGAAGTTGAGAGATCTGTTATTGGGGACTGTCAGCCCGACTGCAATAATAACAGACCGGGAGTTAGGCCTTATGCGACCAGTGAGAGAGGTTTTTCCTGACTCTGCTCATTTACTCTGCACATGGCACATCAACAAAGACGTATTGAATTACGCATACCACGTATTCGGCAAGAATAAGGAGATGGCAGAGACTTTGAGGCGTGGAAGATGGAGGAAGATTATGCTTTCTACTTCAGAAGCCGAGTATGATAGAGCTGTGTATGCTCTGAAAGATTTGTATAGATCGTGGCCGGCTATCACGGAGTATCTGGACACCACGTGGTTGGTGCATAAAGAAAAGTTTGTGCTGAATTGGACGAACAAAGTCCTTCATTTTGGGAACACCACGAATTGTAGGGTCGAAAGTGCTCATTCGGCTCTAAAAGAGTGGATTTCTACATCGACTGCAGCTCTGGACACTCTTTTCGAGCGCGTCAACGCGGCTACTGAAATGCAGCTGACGAATATTCGAAACTTTCTTGAAGACTCGAGACGGCGAAATTTGACTAATTTCGGACATGCTCTATATCGTCACATAAATGGTAGAGTTTCGCATCACTGTTTGCAGTTGCTGAGTCAGGAGGTGAAGAGAATGCAACAGTTAGATGATGAAGTTGAATATCGTTGCGAGTGCGCTTTTCTGACTTCTCATGGGATACCTTGCGCATGTACCATCCGTGGATGTCTTGAATCAGAAAATGGAATTTACTTAGAGCAGATTCATTCGTTCTGGAGGACACTTGTCATTGGGGAAGGAGCCGGGAACGCAGAGTTTGTGTCTCAGGCAGCTCAAGACGCCGAACATTTTCGCAGTCTGGTTGATGAGATTGCAGGAAGTGACCCTACCGTAATTCGATCTGCCTCTCGGGTTTTATTCGAGCAGCTACACCCCGAACATTCGAATTTGAAAGAGCTTGCAGTAAAAACAAAGCTACGAGGTCGACCAAGGGGAAAGTCGACACGACGGGACCCTAGTGCGTTTGAGTATGCAGAGCGAGGTAGTGGTCGATCTTCAGGTAGTGGGAGTAGAGGTCGTGGTCGTTCTTCCGGTAGTGGAAGCAAAGGTCGTGGTCGATCTTCTGGTTCTTCGTCAGTGAGAGGAGGATCAGGTATACCATCCTTACATTTATTATTATTATAATTTTGTTATTTATTTCAGTAAATATGTATCTTTTGTTATTATATCTAACTGTATTTTTTGTTCATATTGTAGTGACTGGGCGGGCTGACGTAGACGACTTCCCATATGGAGATAAAATTCCAGGAATCATTATGCCATTCCTACACCAGTGGAATGATGTACGTGCTGATGGAAACTGTGGATTTCGATGTGTCGCCGATGTTTTCCACGGTGGTGAAGACAATTGGCAACTCGCCCGTCGTTCGATTTCAAATGAGATAGCTGCGAACCCATCTTTTTATGAGCACGTATACTACGACGGTGTGGCGGAGGCTCGTCACCGGATTAATTGGGGCGGGGGACCTTGTGGCGAGAATCACTATATGGAGACGTGGACGGACTTGTTTCCCATTGCAAATTTTTACAAGTGTGCAGTTATGTTCTTCTCTCTCGGAAATGATGGTTCGTTGTACCCATGTCTTACAGTTCTACCTTGGGAGAGTCCGCCTACCGTGACGAGACCGTGCAGAGAGTTGATTATTGCTCATTTAGGGAGTTACGCTCATTACATTCGTTTGGAATTGAATGAGGGATTCCCCGTACCTCCTATAGCGACTCTGTGGTATCAAATACGAGATGAGAGTGTTATTGGATGGGAGCTGGAGTACCAACATAGGATAGCATATTGGCAACAATTATGTAATATGTTTTGATATGTTTGTATAATTATGTAATATGTTTTGATATGTTTGTACATTATATAGTGTTGCTTTATTATGTAATATGTTTTGATATGTTTGCTTTATTTGCATTATATATAATAGTACGAAAGGTTATCAAACACAAATACAAATAATAAGGGTACAACAGATAAGCAAAACACAAATACAAACAATAAGCGTACGACATGTTCGCAAACACAAACACAAATAATAAATAATAAGCGTACAACAGATAAACAAATATAAATGCAAATACTAAGCGTACCACAGATAAGCAAACACAAATACTAAGCGTACAACAGATAAACAAATATAAATACAAATACTAAGAGTACGGTACAACAGATCAGCCTACTCATCATCCGAATCATGGTCGGAGATGCCTAACTGAGTATGCCATGACTGTATGATCTGATCCACATCTCCGCATGCAGCTCTGGCATCGTCTGGCAGCTCATCCCTCATCTGCAAGATTGGGTCTACAGCCCGTATCATCTTACCCATCCACTGCACATAACATTAACATTAGCGTACATTAACAAATTATACGGTACAAATAAATTTAGATAAAATGAAAAAATTACCAGATCGCCACACGTCCTATCTGGTGGTCGATCTGCTCTCCGGGAGGCACCACGGACGATGATAGGATGTGAGTAACTACCGAACCAATCAAGATAACGTGCATCACACTCGGAGGGGTCGCGACTACGTCTGAAGTCGCCAAGGAACAATCGGCATGATCTCGGAAATGTCCGCCAAGTCGATTCCGCTGTAGAAGCGGGGAACCTGACGTCGTACGTCGCTGCTGTCGCAGACCGCACCGCATGCTCTGGTGTCGGAATGTCAACCGGGATCACCTGAACATATCCTAACTGACGCAAGACCCGATCGGGCATATAAGGCTCTATGATATCCCGATAACGAATAAGACCCATCAATAAAGTCCTCGGGACATCCGCTGCTGGGTCAGGACCATAGGGTAACCACTCCACCTAAAGTTTAACACATTAATAATAATACATCTTAAAATTAAATAAATGGTGTAAAGTTTGATACCTCTGATGCAGTCATCTGATCTAGCCGTGCGCGGATGGAACGCAATCGTCCATCGCTCTTGTCCTCGCTCCGGACAACCCACATACCCGAACGTGGATGACCCTCGTCGATAATCTTCCGCTCACGATGCGGGCGGAATGCTGGAAAGTACTCGTATATCCACGCCTGCAGCAGCGTAAGACAACCTGCAATCCCAGAACAATCCGCACGGCTAGCTATCCCAAGCTGCCGGTACAGGTATGCCAACGTCGCTGACCCCCACGAGTACTCACGAACGGTCTCCGGGTCCCTAGCCTCCAGTAGATCGCGTGGTCTGATCCGACAACCACTCTTGTCGACAAACAAGACGGCTCCGAGCATCAAGAATAGGTACGCCGTCAACTGTGTATCATCGGCCCGCGGAGGTCGTGCCCGTCTGCATAGGTCCTCAAGGGAGTCGATGCCGACACCACCACCACTCCATAAAGCTGTATCTCTCGCCAGACCATCAGGTGTGACACCAAGCAACTCTGCCACATAACACCTCAGCTCAGACGTCGACCCCTGAGCACTAACCAGACGACCATCCACAGGAAGTCGCAGGATCTGGAAAACATCGTGAAGCATGATCGTCATCTCTCCGAAAGGCATGTGGAAAGTGTTGGTGTCAGGCTGCCACCGCTCCACAAACGCCGAAATCAAAGGCATGTCGAGATAAGGGAACATGCTGTACGGTAAGTGCCCCAAATGCGTGGCACTAATCTCCTCTCTGATATCAGCACTCAGTGTAGACCGCCAACCCTGTAGTGCTGTACAGGCTCTGTGCCGATTCTGGCACTTCAGAACCTTCCGATCCTCTCCGTCCCAGATCCGTCTAGCAATGTGACCCCAGAAACTAGGAATGACGCTCCCATCTAAAGGACCACCAGGCGTCATACTGCTCACGATCCAAGAATCGTCCTGGACCCTCTTCTTCTTCTGAGCGCGGGGATCAATAGTGCACGAGCTCGAATCCCCGGCCGTAAACCTCCCACCCCTACCCTTCCGCACCATCCATCCGGCGGAAGTAGAAGTACCCGCTCGACCACGTCCTCCGCTATAATCCCCCTGCCTCTCCACCTCCGGCCGCACATCATACGGGCCATCATCGTCGCTCTCGTCGTCGAAACTATCCACATGCTCATCATCGAAGGAATCATCCTCCTCCTCACGACGACGTAATGCCTCCCTCTCCCTCCTGACCGAAGCAGATATCCCCCGTCTACGTGGATGACGCGGTGCTGAATCATCCTCTAAAGAACGGAAGGCGTGTAATGGTATCGACTTGCCTCTCCCTCCACTGTGACCCGATGACTATTTATTGAAATTTTAAATACAAATTTATTAAATTTGTTAAACTAAATTATCATATTTATCAAAATTGTTAAACTAAATCAAAATTTGTTAAACTTAATTATCAAAATTGTTAAACTAAATCAAATTTTGTTAAACTAAATTAAAACAATTGTTAAACTAAATCAAAATTTGTTAAAACTAAATATCACAAATGTTAAACTTAATAAGAATTTGTTAAATTAATTTTTTTGATTTATCACTATTTATTAAAGTAATTATGATATTTATTAATTAAAAAAACAAAAAAGGAGGAGGCGTCTGCGACAGACGCCTCCCGCAAGGTGGAGGCGTCTGTCGCAGACGCCTCCTCCTACGGGGAGACGTCTTCGGAAGACGTCTCCCCCATCGGGGAGACGTCTTCCGCAGACGTCTCCCGCTTCGGGTCGGCGTCCGAGGGAGACGCCCCCCGCATGGGGCGGGCGTCCGAGGAAGCCGCTCCCCCTATGGGGGGAGCGGCTTCCGAGGACGCCCGACCCATGCGGGGGGCGTCTCCCTCGGACGCCGACGCCTTTTTTTTTTTTTAAAAAACAAATAAATAACGTAATGTTACCTCATACGGGTACACCGGGGGAACTGCTGGCTGCTTCCCTGGCCTCCGAGACATTCGTAATCTTGTGTAGTAGGTATAGGAAGAGAAAGTTTTGAAAAAAGAGTGAAATTGTGAGATATATAAGCAAAAATAGGAGGAAGGGCAATTTGGTAATTTCAAGGGGCGATTTAAGTAATTTTGGGGCGATGTTTAGCAGTTCAGTTTTTTTTCCAGGCACCCATTTTTGATATTGTTTTGTAGTTGTCAAATTTCGCCACGAATTTTAACCAAAACCCCCTAAATTCTCTAAGCAACTTTTGTCACATCGCGTGACTCACGAGTTCAAAAAGCCAAGCATATCACTTCTATTAGAATCTGAGGCTATTCTTGAGCTTTAAGACTTTTAATTGATTAATTAAGTTTTCTTTGATGGTTTATAGAAAAGAACAAAGTAATGCACAAACAAACCGCGAATAAGAGCACAAAATTTATATTGGTTCAGTTGTGAAAAAACGACCTACTCCAATCCCAAAGCACCTCGTTTGAAATTTCCTTGACCGAAATGTTTTATCCAGGCAACGTTTGCCACCGTTGTTTACACCTGCAGTTGACGAATACACCTGGAGTTGACGAATACCCTAGTCGACGTTTTAGTGTGAAGCCGGCTTTCACAACCTTGAAGCTGTTTTACTATTTTTAGTCATTAGGTTCCCAGATGAATTAAACCGACATTTACTTTCAAAGATTCACAATGTGAGAAGGAAATAGTAAAAATACTCGCATACAAGTAACAAGAATAACATGTTGCAATCCCATTAACAATTGATATTTACTAAAACATAATTTCTACAATTTAGAATTGCAAAACTTCCAATTTCCAAACCGGCGGTCCAAGAATCTTCAGCCCACAAAATCGATTAACAAAAGATAGGAGCCCACGACTTGATTCTTTAATTAAGAAAACATACATATAGGACAATTGATATTTACTAAAACATAATTAATCATGGGAAGTTCACCAAAATCGAAATAAGATGCTCATGCATATTCTATTCAACGATAATCGATTAAAATTCAGAACCAACTTCTAAACAAATAATATCTTCCCCTGAACCAATAGAACCCGAACTTGGATGGATTTTAGATCTTAATCTGTGGTAGATTCTTGCATACCTCACATAGGAGATCAAAACCCGAACAACGAACTCGAATACGACCTTGATTACAAACCAACAATGTCGACGAACCAACGACGACGACCCAATCACCGGGCGGCAATGGCGGTGACGACAATGCAATGTCCTCATCTTCTTCTTCTCTCTCTCTATCTTTCTCTTCTATTTTTCTTTCAAATTTCCTTTTCCTAAATGTTATTATTTTATTTATACCAAAACCTCACCACGTAAACCACCACAACCCACGACTAGATATGAGATTCGGGTCGTGCTAGGCCACAATGTCGTGCCAGATCTGGCCCGGCCCAGGCCCAGCACGACATAACCCACATATGGGCCGTGCCCTAGGCCATGCCCGGCACGACGCGAGTCCAAGTTTACCCACGACTCAATTCTCAAGGTTGGGAAATTTCACATTAAGTCATTAACTCTTTAGAATTCCATTAGGACCTTAGATGATTTACATATTAGCATTTAAGTCCACTTGTTTTCTTATATTATACATAATTTAAAGAAAACCAGAATATTACGGTTTGCAACTTTGCATCCAGATAGGTTATTGAATCACATGAACAACAATCTCGGGTTCAAAAAGAAAGAATGTTGTATTGGGAAGTTGAAAAAAGCAATCCAAACATAAGTACATTTAGTGTGTCGACGCATCTCACTGCTGCAAAATAGGATTTTTACATCTATTTTTTGGACTTACTACGCCCGTTGACCGACGTGGTAAGGGGTGGACGTAGTAACAAAGAGTTTTTAAGTCGGTTAAAAAACCGACGTGATATATAGGGATACCACGTCGGTTTTCACTTACAAATTCGACGTGGTATGTCCTATTAGTTTTTTTTCCGAAATCCTTTTGTATTTATAATTTCTCATAAAATTTATTGCAATTAGGCAAGAAGTTACACAACATTCACTTTCATACATATAAAGCAACAAGATTAGTCACACAACATTCACATATAATTAAGTCACACATTCACATATAGTCACACATTCAAAACATCGACGATTCAAACAAAACAATATTTAAATCACTATCCACTAAAGTTACAAAAACATGTTCTACCTTACATCTATCAATCAATATGAAAAAAGTTCACTTCTCTCACCTGTGTTGTTTATCTCCCCCAGCAATACGATTGAAGAGTTTTTTCAAAAACCTACAAAGTAAACAAATACATATATTAACATATAAATTGTATCACAAAACAAATATAACCCAACATAAGATATATATATCAATATTTACCTCTCGTAAATCTCTCTCTTGCAATCCCAACTTAGCAATTTGTTTCATATACCTCATTATGTTGTAACCACATTCAATATTTTCAACTTGTTTATCGTACTAGAATTAAGATGTCATGTATATTAAGAAAAAAACAACGAAATTAAAGCAAAGTATACTGTATATTATCAAAACAAACATTAATGTTAAATAACATTATTAATTATTTAATGCTAATATTACACGTATTATAGAACATAATGACATACATACGTCTCCCAATATGGTGCAAGATAATACGTTTTCTCACCTTCAAACACTACCTTAGCAATTTTCTGTGGTATTGTATCATTACTTGGTTTTCCTCATTCCAAAGTAGAGTGAGACACAAATAACCAAATCTTTTTCCAAACGACATTTGGTAGAGATGCCTATTAAAGTCAATATGACATTATTTAAATTAAAATGAAACATAAACATGTATGAAAAAGACGAACACAACTTCCTTTAAGTGAACTTGGATGAGAATTATACACAATCTTTCAATCCTCAAAAACTGTATCACATCCTTTATTATGAGATATAACTTTGCTTTTATGTGGTGTTCGGTTGTGTCACCTATAATTGCTTTCTCCATGACACTTTGAATTGTATAATCTTCGAGTCTATGTTTTATCAAATTGTATAACTTTGCAGTTCGTAAGCAATTGCTTCTCGTCACGACCTGATTTTGAGATCCTTTTGACATTAGACCTTCAACCTTAAACATAAAGAAATATTTGAACATACCTACATGAGTAATATATACAATACTTATGGAGTTATTAAATCAAAGTTAATACTTTTTCATTCTTTCTTATTTTTACCGAGGAACGGGGCCATTGCAATACCCATACTTCTGCATTGTCAACCATCTAAACTTCAGATTCAGGTACTGGCAAGATCGCATCACCATGTATAGACCTTTTCAAATTCAGTTTCACATTTTTTTATCCAATTTATTAACGTGGTGCAACGTTAGTGTGTATACCTTCCCACATGCTACAAGTCGTCTATCTAGATCTTTTACAAAAAGTTCACATTCAACTCCATCCTGTAAATATCAAGACAAAATTGTCACAAGTACTATTACACAATATGAAGAACAAAAATAAATAAATTTAATAGGCCTGACAATCTGACACGGAACACGAAAACACGACACGAAAAATCCGTGTTTGGGTTTTAGGATTTCGTGTCGTGTTTTGGGTACACGAAAAAATTTCGTGTCGTTTTCGTGTCTCTTGTTCGTGTACCTGAAAACGACACGAAATAAACATATTATTTATAACCTATAATTTCAGACGGCCTGTCAAGTTGGTGCATTGGTTCAACCTGAGTTAAACGCTTTGGCCAGACCCATGTTCGAATCCCCGCCATGCTCTTTTTTGCAGATTTTTTTAAAAAATACCAAAAGTGCGTGGCAGTGGAGAATCGAACTCGCGTTTCCCATCTACCGTGAGTCCATGCTAGCCACTGCACCAACTTGCTTCCTAGACAATACGGACGTTTAAATGTATCTCACAAGACTATATTATTATATCTGATTGCTCCAAACATTTAGTCCCACATCGCCTGCAACTTCTTTCCACACCTCACTCCACACTACAAATATAGCACCACACTTCCGAGAGAACTCACACTTAACCTATTCAGTTGGGTGATGGTGTTATTATGCTCTAATGATTTAGAGTAAATACTGCAATTTTTAATAAAAATTATATTTTCGGTTGGTGTCGTGTTGGTTCGGGTCGTTTTCGTGTTTACACGAATTGACTCGTCGTTTTCGTGTTCTTTTAGTAGTACACGAAGAAGTTTTCGGGTCGTGTTCGTGTTTAATGGATTTGGCTAGTACACGAAAAAAACACGACACGAAAGTATACGACACGACACGATTGCCAGGTCTAAAATTTAAATAAAAACTTCAACTCAAACACACCAAGTGAGCCTTTTTCTTGAAATGCTTCTACTAGTGTTTCCTCAATTATACTTGGTTGACAGATTGAAATTGTGACTTCAGCCTTAGGATTCACACTCAACGCGATATGTAGTGTTGGTACCTTAGTAGCGATATTGGTGGAAACTCCAAAGTGATTATATAAACTCTTCACCATGTTTTCCAGGTCATGGATCTTCTCTTGGCATTTCACGTGATCACCTAACTACGATGTGAGGATGATGACTCAAAGTATTGACGTAGTCTTATTCGACTTCCGATACCACGTACTCGCCTAGGATACTCCTCTTTGCTCAAGCACTACTGCAGAATGCTCAATAGACGTCACCGAATAGACGTCGGATGTAAAAACATCCGACGTCTATAGGTATAGACGTCGGATGTTTGGACATCAGACGTTTATCTGTTTGTATAAACGTCGGTTTTTTAGTATAACCGACGTATATACCTCCTGAAAGAAGAAAATATTTTTTGTTTAGTTTTTTGGATTTATTTCGTATAAAAAATTCATGTAAATTTATTTTGTATAAGAAATAAATCATTGTTTTGAGATTTATTTCGTGTAAGAATTAACGTAATATTTTTAGATTTATTTTGTTTAAGAATTAACGTAATTTTTTGGGATTTATTTTGTGTAAGAATTTATGTGGATTTATTTTGTATAAGAATAATGTGAATTAAAAATAGTTACATCAATGTAACTATCACATGTGTGTGTATGGTCACATGTGTTGAAGTTTAGTCCCACATTGGAGAAATTTTTTTATTGGTGAAGTTGAAGTACTCCACCACTCCTTTACTTCTAAATGGGAGTTTGGTACCACACTACAAAATGCAAGTGAGGTATATATATATTTAATGGTCAAAAGATTGACACTTGGGGCATCTTGGGCTCAAAATGGTTGCAACATTTTTTTTACTATTAACCCATGTATAGACGTCGGATGTATAGCATGACCGACGTCTATAGGGTGTATTTTTTATTAATTATTGATATATCAATGTATAGACGTCAGATGTATAGCATGACCGACGTCTATAGGTCGTGCTCTAAGTATACACGTCGGTCAATCTATATATCCGACGTCTATTTGGTGTAATAGTTTAGTCCCACATCGGAGAATTTATTTTTGTTGGTGTGGTTGATGTACTCCACCACTCCTTTACTGCTGAACGCGAACGACTTGGGGCACCTGGGCATGTTGTGCTTGATATTCGTGGTTATTTGTCAGAAGACTGGCACTTGGGCAGCTTGGGCTTGATTAATGTGAGTGCAGAATGCCCGATATACGTTCCAATGTATTTTTTGGTTAATTAACATATAATAGACGTCGGTCGTATATAGTTGACGTGTATACACTGTATAGACGTCGGTCGTATATAGCCGACGTCTATACAACAAGGAATAGGCGACGGGGAAATACACGTCGAGTACTTGGATTGTCCAAATCCGACGTCTATACCCTTGTATATCCGACGTATATGGCATTTTCTGCACTAGTGAAGGTTGTGGACAATATATCATTTCTGCCATCTGAAACAAATTCACCTTAGGAAACTTGTAGTGTAAGATAGTCATATTACAAAAATCATGTTAAAAACTAATTTATTGATTAATAAACATATACAAACCACAAGAATTAAATGTATCCACTTACAAGTTTAGAGTCAACTACTGCACACTCATCATTATTTCACTGTCGTCCGGAGTAACATGCGCTCTCTTTCACTTCTTTTTTCTAGCAGAGGGAGATGGACGAGACAAATTACTTGCTTGTTTTTTCACTCAGATCGACATCTAAAGCTTCTTGTTTTTTCTTCGCAACCTTTGTACGGATCGATGGCCCCTCTGATTACGATCTAAATGTGGAAATAAATTAGATAGACAGATAAAACATGCAAACCACAAATTAACCGAAGATTTAGAGAGGTTCGGTGTGTAGGATTTCTAGTTTAATTGCACATATATATTTTCAAAATTTTTATGCACAATAAGGATCAATTACAATTTTCTATGATTTGTTTCATGCATGCATCGGTTTGTTTCAATAACTAGTTTCTAAACTCTATTAAAACAAACATGGGCTCCGAATTTCATACCTAGAAGTTCTCTAAAACTTCTTGATGATCCGTAGACGTTGAGGATGACGATCGTCGCTTCCCGTTGCGCTGGATGCCTCCGAGTATTCACCAAACCCTAAATAAGGTCGTAGAGAAAGGAGCTAGCCAATCAATCTCCGAACTAGCTTAGAGTCTAGCTACAAACCCCTTCCTTAATCTCTGAGATTTCTCCTTCCAAAGACTTAGAAATTTAAGAGAATTTTCGTGGCTTTTGTGGTGAATTAGGAGAGAAAACAATTAGAAAATAACATCTAACTTAATTAAGGAGAATAAGGACCTATTTATAGGCTCCAATCTTACTCTCAATCATGGCTATTCTTAAGCCATGTTTTCTTGACATTTTCTCTCACAAACTAATTCCATAATGTATTACATGCATCCACAAAACGTTTGACCAAGTTTGGAGCTAATCCAACCATTGATCAAATTAATCTATTAATTATCAAAGACAAAATCAATCGGGCTTCGGTTTACCGAGACATACTCGGTTAACCGAATATGTCACGTTCGTCTTACCGTGCACTACACGGATGACCGATTCTTAGGGAGAAAAATTCTCCTTAACCGATCGGACGAATTCGCGTCTAAAACCGAATCCCATTCGGTTAACCGAAAATATCGGAACTGGACATTGTTCGGTCGACCATTCCTGGTTCGGTATGCCGAACCAGAGTTCCAGGCACTTTGGTCAAGTTCGGTCAATCAACTCTGACCATCCGTTCCACGTTCGGTTGACCGATCCACAGAACCTTCGGTCAACCGAACCATAAACGGATTACCGAAGTTTTACCCAATTTTGCCTTTTCAAATTTTGGATTTATTTCCAACAAAATTTGAACTTTAGGGGGTTTTAGCAAATTCACAACTTATGCAATATATTATCCTATGCCACAATAAATTATTGCACCCCATAATATATGCACCTCATGTGAATTTATCATGATTCTAATTATGTTATATACAACATAATTGACTTCACTTGTTCACCATATGTGTCATATTTTCTATAAGAAACCTGACACATCATACGAACCAAAAATCAAGCTTCTTGTTTCCCAGTTTTTGCGGTGTGACCTATGGGAGGATCTAGACTAAGTTGGTAGTGATATTAAGAGCTTAATATCACAAGCTATAAGCGGTATCTAGCTACACATTATAGATCCTAATTAGTTAGATGTCTTAATTCCACTCGAACCAAAACCCGATCCATTTAGTGATGGAGTGCACCACTTGTGTCCGTCCCTTGCCTCATGATATTAAGAATACACACAAAGTAGTATTGTGTCATCTTTGTATTAGTATTCATTTCTTGATCTCTTTAAGCTAATTATAAATATGTAACTTAACTCAAATCACATTGTGCACATTATAACTTTGCTTTATCAAGGGCCCCACTAATATCATTACTCAATCAAGGGCCCCACTAATATCATTACTCAATTATCAAGGGCCCCACTAATATCGATAGCTCAAGATACTAGTCTAATCAAGCATTTCTTAAGTGATCGGATATAAGTCTCATATCAAAGGACCAAGGACACAGTAAAACATTAATGACATAGAAAACACAATTCTATAATATTTTACTTATTAGGTCTATTCAGTATACAAAAGTAATATTTTCCTCTTTTGTGTACCCGTGTTGTCACTCATTTGTAGAGCTACAATGATCTATGACAAACACGACAATCTTAACTCGGTAATTAATGTTCCATGTTAATTACCATGATTGCGAATATCTTTTGTTTTAGAGCTCTACGGTTAAGGACCAAGAGCCTCTTCCTTAACACTTCTAAAAGACGAATAACATAAACAAGGAAAAAAATGATTTCTCATTCAATTCATAATAATTGACATTTAAAAGTAAAACTTTTAGAACACATTCCTTTCACAGTGTTAATTGGTCCTAGTCCTCCTTGCAAGCCTCGTTCGATACTCCAAGCCTCGCTACGGTTCCAGTAAACAATCTCCGTTCTAGGTCAAGATTAACGCCTTTACAATACCGAGCCTCTCAAACAATCATCGTCTCGCTCGTGTCTCCTCTCACAACATGGAGGGAGCTTCCTCAAAGTTTTACAACACTTTGGTGATTCTTGGATATGGAAATTAAATCATTATCTAAACTCTCTAGACTTGAGCATATTGGATATACGATTGGAATTGAAACATAAGTGAAAATGTTTGGCTTTGAGTGTAGGAAGATGAGAACTTGAAGATGTAGAAAGCTTGACACTAAAGTATGGATCAATATGGAGTGTTCAAGGTGTTCAAAAAAAAGTATGAGACCCTACTTATAAGCTTTCAAGCTCTATTAGCCGTTTGGGAGAGTTGGTGAGATTTGGAACAATTAGAAACAAGATATAATTTGAGCTCTTGTAGAAATCTAAGTTGGTTTTGTCGACCGATATATAAAGGTCTGCCAAAACACAAGTGCTTCAGTATACCAACATAAGGCGGATAACCATTTGCTAGCTCTAGAGATGGATTTCAAATTCAACCAATAGAGGTATAAGTTGATCGAATAGGGTTCGGTGCACCGTTTCAATATAACAATGAATATTGGTTGTTTTAAAGCTTAGGATAGTTCGGTCTACGACCATCTAATCGGATGACCAAAAGAAGTGCGAGTTTTACGTTGACAGTTATGACAGAAATGTTTGTCTGTTGTAGGCAACAATCATATGCCACGTGTAAAGAGTCATTGCGTGCCAAAGACCAAGAAGAAATTGGTTGACCGATAGGAGATTGGTCGTCTGAAAATGGACAAATCAAATGGGGTCTAAGGCAAAATTCAAATGTGACCATTGAAGTAAAATTTCACAACTAGTACAAGGAGATTCGGTTGTCCGACAAGAGAGCATCCTAACGACTACCGATGAGAAGAGTTCGATTATCCGTGAGGTGTTTGGTTGCCCAAACAGGACCGGGATAAAATCCTAGTGTTCAAGTTTACATTTGATCCTATGGACTCAATGAATAGAAAATTACAAGTCTTAGTCCAAAGTTTTGTTGCAATCTTGAGTCTTTGTCTCTATGCTCATTCTTTTGATAATCTTGATCAGCCTATTAAGATGATTTGCACACATGCAAGTATATGCAATACATGTAATCATGTTTTCCCACTTTGATTGACTAGGTCGATTGATTAAGATTAGTTTGATTAATCATCAAAATCAATATGGATTAAGGCCTAAAAGCCAACAACTTTTCTGCCATCATGTTCCCATCAAGTTTACAGTATCCCCCTCGAGACAATAGATGTTGAAACTTGTTTTTAGATTGTCATTCTTTGTTGAACACACATAGTTCCTACAGACAAAATAAGAGATTAGTTATCATGCTAAAAATTTCACAATGTATAAAGAAGTATGAATGTATATTACCAAAAATTTCAGAGTTTGTCTTGATCTTTTGAAATTAACGCATGTCGTCTGAGAAATAAAGTTTATAAATGGCACATGAATCACGATCCTTATACTCCCAAAATATGAAATTGGAGGTTAGGTTGGTTTTGAAATCTTTCCATCGAGTACCCACATATGACATCCACTTCTTATAATGCTTTAGTGGAATGAAAAATGATTTTTTCCTACAACCCAAAAGCAATGAAAAGTAGTATTATTTAGATAACAAACTGTAAAGAAAAATAATTAACTCGAAGACAATCTTGAATACCAAGTCATACCATTGCATCTTTCCAAATTTGTTCTTTTAATGATACATCCACGTTTGACCACTTTTCAATACAAATATCTACTTTGCTTCTCCCAAGAGTACCTAAATAACTTGTCCAATATATTTTGTTTTCTCTGGTTGCCTCCAAAAAATTATCAAACTCCAAAGGCAATGAACATTCCCGCTTAATTTTTTGTGGAAACTCTAACATAAGAGTAACTCCACGGGTATGAGACAATATCATGTCATCATTGTTACTTATAAAGTCGACACTTTTGGCACTCTTCGAGTTGGGCTGGCCGGACTTCCTGTTGGGAGCCCATTCACTTAAAAAGACAAATAAAAGTTAACACAATATGAATTCTAATTGTTAGTTCATAAACATAATAAAGTCATAAGATCTTAACATAAACTAATAAAGTACTAAGTTGACCCTTATGTTTCGTTTTTCATTTTTTTGTCATAGGATCTTCGATCTATATTCCTTCACGATGATCATCCCAAATAAGAAAGTTATCAACATTTCTATCATCATCGAATGACTTAGTTCATGCACTTGTTGTGAGAATAGGGGAATTTCTTCAATGTCGTTTACATCTTCTTGAGAAATAATTTTACACTTTCATTCTAAAACTACCGAGCATTCATTATCACAGGAGTCTGCTACATAGAAAATATATTTTGCTTGAGATGCCAAAATATAAAGATCTTCCCTGAATCATTCTTTATTAAGGTTCACCAAAGTAAACCCCAAGTCATCTCCTCAAAGCTCGTTGTTATTGTCTACCCACTTGCATTTAAATACAGCCACATTAAATTTGGTGAAGTTCAACTCACATATTTCTTTAATTTGATCATAATATGACATATTGGCTTATATAAGATTGTTATCTTTGGAACTAGAAATATGTATTGATTCAGCTACTAGCGTGATCCCATTGTTCTGCATTGTGCTTTTATCATCTTCCATTTTGGCGTTGAAGGAGTATCCATTGATATCGTAGCCACAATAAGATGTGACAACACAATTAGGCTTATAGGTCACTCACTTCAAATTCTCAGAAACATTACGGTCGTACACTGTTTTCTTGAACCAATCAATGATAGTTTTGTTGTGAGCATGATTTATTTTTTGATCACTTCATGTAGGATGTTTTTCCTTCATTAGGGTCGTGCTCATCTAGAAAAGTCTTGATTTTGTTAGAACTGCACAACACATAAAAATACACCTCAAAGAGATCCTCTCCATTTGGACTTATCAAGTTTGGACCACACATACGTTTACCTTTAATTCTATCTTTATGTTGATTCTTAAGAAGTCCCACACTTTTTATGAGTCAAGTACTCATTAGATAACTAAATAATCCTGGGTTATCTAACCTTCAACGATGCTAGCATCAGACCTCCATCGATTATTACAATAACCTTTCCACACACCCTGCTCAAAAGAATACATCCACATTAGAAATACCGATCAACCTATCTTAACTTCTGTAACTAGATGAACCACCAAATACACCATAATGTCAAAAAGCGATGGTGGGAAGTACATCTCTAGCTGACATATTGTAACAACCACTTCATTCGGCAACTTATCAAGGTGCTTTAAATCAAGTACTTTACTGCAAATCTTGTTGAAGAAAATTAAAGTTTGATAATAGTGTGTCTAACGTGTTTCGGAAATATCCATCTAATAACAATAAGTAACAGTTGTTGCATCAATGCATGACAATCATGAGACTTTAAACCAAGTAGTTTTAAAACTTTCGTCAAAAAAGACTACTTATATTTTAAGAATACCCCTGCGACACTTTGAAACCATATAGACATTGACACAAAGTTAACATCTTTTTTCTGGACAATGTGTTACATGATGCAGGTAAATATTTATGATTCCCCTTATTTCTAGTGTTAGTCTTGCTCGTATACCATGTTCAATGATTAATATCATATCATGCATATATCCAGGTCATATATCCTCTATTTTGATACCAAGCAATGCTATATAACGAGTTTTATGTTTAAGTTTCAGGAATAAATAAGTTTAAGAAGAAGAATACACAAAAGACTAAAATGCGAGAAAAAACTGATTTGTGAGACTTATGAACCTATCTGCTAGAGGGAAGGACCTGGATGTAAGCCAGAAAGACCAAATAGTAAACTAAAAAACTCCACGCCATCATGAGGAGTATTTTGATAAGTAGATTCGGTCCCAGACTTAAATAACCAGCCAAGGTGCACCTCACTGGAAGAATTGAAGCGTTTAAGAATACAACAAAAAATGGGTCGCATCAAACCAATAATGACCGCCAATTGGCGACCTCGAACCTCTAATTGGACGTCCATTCTAGTCAAAATCCAACCCAATTTGGTGTGCTTATGTTTTATGTTGTTTATGTTTATTTTAGAATGTTTCATTAGTCCCACACCGGGGGATTGTCCCTAGTTGCATTTTTCATGTCTATAAATAGAACTCCTCTTATTCCTTCGTAACCTACCCATTGCTTGGAGGTCATTCTCTCTTCATGGAGTAAGCCTTTTGAGAAAAACTCAAGTAGAGATAATGCTACTTATAATGTGAGTCATTAATAAAATAATTTCTTGTTAGCCTCATGTTGTCTTTTTAATGCGTGCATGTTTAGTTTAGTTTTGTAATCTTAATCTTAGTATAATTAGTTAGAATGTCTTTCTTTCTTAATATAATTGTTATCCAAATGTGTAGTGAGTAGTTCCATCCCCCTTTGAGGGGTGGAGATGATGTTTATACATGTATGAAGAATGAGAATGAATGTTATCTTATGCAATATGTGATGAATGTGGATGTATGCTTGTTTGTTTAAATTAGAATACTTAACTTGATGGGTTTTGCCACAACTTTTAGACACTTCACATGCTTGTTTAGGTTCTTAATAACCAACTTGCTTATGCTCATGTTGTCAACTAGGTTAGTGATTTGATTGATAAGTTTTACCACAACCATAATACACTTCCTATGCATGAAAACACAACCTATACTTGTGTCATATTGAATGCATTCTTCACCACCTTATTACTTGTGTACACACACTCCACCCCGTAGGGGTTTTCCTTACTGAATTTCATCTAGCGTTGTTAGTTGCTTAGTTTAATTTTAGTTAATCTTGAGTTGTTGTCTTACTGATTTGATAGTTGATAGTTTAGTGTAGCCTAGTTTAGTGTAATCAAACTTCTTCCCTCTTTATTTGTCACTTGATTTCTGAAGAACCATAGTTGACACACCTCCTTATGGATTCGACCCGTACTTGCCACTTCTTCATCGCGGTCGTGCACTTACGGTTTAAGCTTAATCGAAACAAGTTTTTGGCACGGTTGCAGGGGAGGTGCTATGTCCTGACTCTGATTTGGACGATTCGTGTGGATTTGATCTTTTGGTTTTAGTTTTGTTTTATTTCGTGATGTCTAAGGTTTACTGGGAAATCCACAAGACAAATTTGGGGGCCTTTGAAGCTACCAAGACTGCCAAGTAGTGGTACGAGACCGCTAATTAGCAACCTGGTGAGTTCAGTTTGCCCCTTATTTTCTTCTGGTTGTTGGTAATGACAATATAGTTGTCTAGGATCCCAATTTGGCATGTCTGTACCTGTAGATTTCTCCCAAATCAACCAATTAATCCCATGTTTAATCTAATTGGTCATTAAAATCCAAAGTAAAAGATTAGGCATTCTTTCTTGTTTAGGTCATGCATCATGTACTTGACTTAGGCACGTAGCTTGCCTTTCATTTAGCTTTACTTTAAGTTGTTGATCGCTGGCGTGAGGTACGCATTTCCTACTCTCATTCATGCATTGGTTAGTGATTGATATTTATGTTTACAAACCGCAAGTGCATGACCGCGATGAAGTGGTGGCAATTACGGGTCGATCCACAGGGAGGTGTGTCGACTCTGGTTCTTTCGAAGGTAAGTGGGAAAAGAGGGGAAGAATAAGCGATTACACTAGAACTAAACTAAACTACACTACACGAGTAAGCAACAAACAAGGAAAGATGAAAGTGCGAGAAGAAATGACACTAAACTAAGTAACTTGAAAAACAAGCTGGAATTCCAGAAGAGAAACCCCTAAGGGGTGGAGTGTGTGTACACGTGAAATAAAGTGGCGAGGAATGCATTCATTGGAGCACAAATGTAGGTTGTGTTGCTATGCATAGGAAGTACCTAATGGTTGGCAAGACCTATCATCCAAATCACTAACCCAATTAATTAATATGAGCATAAACAAGTTTTTTATATTAAGAACCTAAACAAACATGGGATGTACCTAATGAATATGGCAGAAAGCATCAAGTTAAGTGTTCTCTTTAATTCAAACAAACTTACTCACATTCATCACATAAAATAACATATAGCATTCATTCCATTTTTCATGACATGTATAAACATCAACTCCACCCCAAAAAGGGGATAGAACTACTCACTACTCATTAAAAGAAGACAAAACGAAATTAAGGTAATTAAGATAGGAAAGGGAGACATGCTAATTACTTCTACTACGATTAAGACAAACAAAACAAGCTGAACATGCAAGCATTAAAACAAAGACAACATTAAAACAAACTATGAAGAATTATTTTATTTACATGACTCACATTACAAGTAGCATTCTTCTCCACATTGAGTTTTGCTCCAAGGCTTACTCTAAGTAGAGAGAATGCCACCAAACAATGAGTAAATACAAAGGATGAGGAAGAATTTTATTTATAGTCATAGAAAAAGGTATTCGGGGACAATCCCCCGGTATGGGACTAAACACATATTATAAATGGACATAAAACAACATAATCAAATACTCGACTAAACCATGAACAATTTGGAGTAATTTGGACCACCAATTGGCGGTCTGGATTGGTTGGATCGAGTCTGGATTTGAGTGGCTTGTTTCTGGCTTGATTTCTTGATGTTTGGCGAACCCAATTTAGTTGTTGATGTTTAGGCCCGAATCTAATTACCAAAATACTCCTCATGATGGTGTGGAGCTTCTTGATTTACTCATTGGTCCTTTTGGTTTATATCTTGATCTTTCTCTCTTGCATCTCAGTCCATAAGTCTTGCAATTCAGTCATTGTCTTTGCTTTTAAGTCCTTTTTGAGTCTCTTCTTCTCAAACATGTTTATTCCTGAAACTTAAACATAAGACTTCTTACGTAGCATTGCTTAGGCTAAAAATGAAGGATATAAGACACAAATATATGCATGATATGATGTCAATCAAATACCCCCACACCTAACTTTTGCTAGTCCCGAGCAAAACAAAGAAATGGAAAAATGAAAGAAAAGACATACGTAAAACAGGGAAATCCTAACTCACTTTCGTAGGAATCACTGTTGCACTTAGCATGTGCAACAAACCCTTAAACCTCCCTGTCTCCAAGGAGGAGAAGTGTTGTCTTCTGAGGGTTTTCAGCGGATACACCCACAAAATCCAAACATAAATGCATTATTCAACCCAACAACATGACTCGATGTACTCATTTTTGTCAATCATTTGACACGTTAATTCTACGAGCCGACTCTCTATATGTATTTAGTCCACACACCTAGCCTAATGAATCATTCGTGCAAGTTAATTAAGGTTTTAAGTGAAAGACATGGGCAACCTTAACATCCACAAGTGATACAAAGTGTAAAGTTCATTAAGGTTCTTATTTGCATTACCATTTCTTTCTTTCTTTTCTTTTTCTTTTTCTTTTTGTTCTTTTTGTTCTTCTTCTTTTTTTCTTTTCTAGTTGGTGTGTAATTCTCCTAAGGTCAGGTTTCGTGCATCATTACCTATGAGGACTTACACTATCACGTACATCTTTCGCCACATCTCCACATAGGGCGATCCCTACCACCCGTGTAACGGGAGTTCGGTCGGTGCATCCCAAGTTAGATGACTCGAAATTACCAGACACTAAGTCCCCTCGGACCAAATTTCCAGAGTGATATGAGCCGTGAGAGAAGAGAGAATACATACTCACTTATTTCTTATCTACACATGAACCAAAACCCCTACACTTATGGTTTCACAAAATGAGTTTAAAGTTATCTGACTACGACAAACTTTCTTACACTAACAGACACGAATTATTTGACCCACTAGGTTCAGGGTGGACTTCTTTGTTTATTTGAGTACTGAAACCCTATGAATACTCTCCCCCGAAGGAAAACCGGGGTGCAACCTTACGACTACATAAGACTTAAAGTCGGTGTACTAGATATCCTAATGCATCATGTTCAAGTTAATTTTGAGAGTTTCCTTTTACTTTGTCTCTCAATAATTTTGCACATGCTAAACACACGCAAAACCCACAAAACATTTTCTTTCGCAAAAACATGAAGATTTTGAAAGAAATGTGAAAATTTAAAGCACTATGCAAGCAAGAGAAGACAAGTCACCCAAGGATCATGACAAGCAAATATATCGATATTAAATGCAGCACACTAACATGACCCTAACAATACAAACAAAAGAAAAAAAACAAAAGGAGAAGACTCGACTATGTACATACGTAAAACACCCCCACACTTACTTCATGAATTGTCCTCAATGAATGTGAGCATGATACTACATGGATTTATGCATGAAAGAGAAAAAAACTCACCAACGTGAAGCGCATAGGGACAATCTTGTGGCTTAAGGGCCAATGGACAAAAAGATAAAGCATAATCTTGTGCAGACTCATAATGAAGCTGGTCCATGCTATTCTCAATTTGAATCGAATCCCCCCCAAGTGATCGTGAATTGAAACCCCAAGTCCCTTAAACTGACTAGGAGTTTGACTAGGATCGCAAATGCCTTTACTGTAGGATTTCATTCCCCTATGTATGTGTATATTTTTATACTGGAAGGTGGTTCCACACAAGGCAATCCTTTCAATTTTTTATATATGCATACAAGATCGATTTCCATATTTTCAATAATTTTATGTACATTGTTTTACATTTATTCTAATATCATATTATTCACATATATATATTAAAAAATGTAAGAGGATCATACCTAAAGGTTCTCTAAAACCTTTATGAAGATCCGGAGCTGCGTCGTACGTTGAATCGCCGGTTGATTCGCCTCCAAGTGTTCACCAAACTCTAAAAAAGATTAGAGAGAAATGAGCTAGTCAATCAATCTCTAGTTAAACTTAGAATCTAGTTAATAACCCCTCTAAAGCTTCCCGAGACTTTATCTCCAAAAGCTCCGGAGAGGTTAGGGAGAGAGAGAATTTTGCATGAACATTAAACAAGTTGGGAGAGGAGACCTATTTATAGACTCTCCTAACACCCACATCATGGGATACCCATTAACCCATGATCTCTTGTTTTTCTCTCCCTTAAACAATCAAGAAAAATTTGATGGATTAGTGGAGAGGTTAGGGAGAGAGAGAGAATTTTGCATGAACATTAAACAAGTATGGAGAGGAGACCTATTTATAGACTCTCCTAACACCCACATCATGGGATACCCATTAACCCATGATCTCTTGTTTTTCTCTCCCTTAAACCAATCACAAATTGACACATAATCATCTTTAAAACGTTTGACCACAATTAAAATAAATGTAGCCCATGATCAACATTAATCTCTTAATAATTCAAGGCAGAATCGTACCGAATGGTCGACCAAAATCACCACTCGGTCGACCGAACGATCGTTGCTTTGACAAGTTCGGTCGGACCGTGAGTTAAACGATCGACCGAATATTCACGAGAAAAATTTCCTGGAAAATTTCGGTCGAACCACGTCTCACTATAATTATGAATTATTCATGATTCTAATTATGTCAATTTTCATGACATACCGATTTAATCAATTCACCACGTGTATCCCATTTCACATGAAACCCGATACACCTTATGAATACAAAATCAAGCTTCTTGTTTCCCAGTTTTGTGGTGTGACCTAATGGAGGATCTAAGCCATATTGGCAATGATATTAAACACTTAATATCACAAACTACAAGCGGTATTTAGCTACACATTATTGTTACCCAATTAGTATAGATGTCTTATTCACTCGAACTAAACACGATCCATTTAGTGATGTAAAGACATCACTTATGTCCATCCTTTGCCCCATGATATTAAGAATATATACAAAGTAAAAATGTGTCGCCTTTGTATCATATATCCATTTTTTAATCTCTTAAGATAATTATAAATATGTAACTTAACTCAAGTCACATTGTGCACATTATAATTTTGCTTTATCAAGGGGCCCACTAATATCATTACTCTAATTAAGAAGGGCAATGATAATCTGTTGACTAGCTATCTTTTTCCGCACAAGTCAAGCTCAACCAACTATTGTCTTTATCACTATGCTCATCGATAACTTTTGACAATAATCAAATTGAACACTTCTTATGTGAAAAGACATAAGTCTCACATCTTTTGATTCAAGACACAGTGAAAGCATTAATGACACATAACACAAATCTATAATGTTTCACTTGCTAGTTCTATTAAGTATATAAAAGTAACCATTTTCCTCATTAAATACTCATGTCGTCAAATATTTGTAGAGCTGCAATAATCGATGACCATCGTGACAATCTTATCTCGGTAATTAATGTTCCATGTCAATTACTATGATTGTGAATAACTTTTGATTTATGTAAACCATTATCTTTTAGATCTCTACAGTTAAGGACCAAGAGTCTTTTCCTTAACACTTCTAAAAGACGAATACATTAATCAAGAAACAAAATATTACACATCTAATTCATAATAATTGACATATAAAAGTAAAACTTTTAGAACACATTCCTTTCATTTACAACAATTGACGAATTCCAACCTGCATTCCTCAAGAAATATTTTCCAAATCATCAGACTCAAAAATTGAGGAACGAAATCAATCCATTTTATCAGCATGAGTCTAAATCATTTCATGCATATTTAGAGAGGTTCAAGGAGCTACTCTCCTCATGCCCACACCATCTCATCGAGTTGTGGCGCATTTGTCATATTGTCTACGATGGTCTTCACATCCCGTCCAGAACGCTCATTGAATCTATGTGTCAAGGAGAGTTCTTTGGAAAGGATGAAAGGGAGACATGTGCTTTCCTAGAATGCCTCACTGAGAAAACCATCCAGTGGAAGTGTGTAAGGGAACCATCACCTAGCATAGGAGAGAGGATCGCAAATGCAAACTCGACTAGATTGGATCCGTAATTGTTGTCGATACCACTACGGCCACCGAGTCACGCATGACATCCTTAATGCGCCATATGGATTCGATTGAGCTCAAAAACTAACAAGATGTGTCTCATGTGTATGTATCTGGTCTCGTTCCCTTCTATATATGTGGTAGGGTAGGTCATTTAGGGGGGTGAGTGTGCATCATGCCTACAAAAATGGAGCAGGTTAATGCCATCTAGAATGTGTTGGCTTTTTGGCTAAAAATCGTTAATCCGTTTTGATGATTAATCAACAAATCAATAAAAACATGTATCAATTGAAATATCATTGCTTGCATATATGTGTGTTATCTAACGTTTCAGGAATCAAGTTTGAGTTAAATTAAAGATGAAGATTGAAGAGTAGCTAGGTTTAAATTCCATGTATTTAGGCCACAAATGTAACTTGGCACTTTAAATCCATGATTCATTGCATTACACATCACTTTGGATACCTATAGAAGTCTCACACTATTTTCCATATATCCTAGACTTCAATAGGAAATCATCTAAACTCATTAGAGTCGTAGAACAGGAAAACTGCACTAAAACAGTCAACCGGTAGAACCATTTGGTTCGAACGATTTTCACCTGACCTTCCCAGGCAACAAAATCTATCCAACACGGTCGACCGATATTCTTCACCCGTTCGACCGTGCATTCTATCTGGTTTTCCTATCTTAAATAGGTCGACCGGCATATACATTTTTTCGACCGTTTCCTCAAATCCTGTTTGACTGTTAGATATCGGTCGACCGAAACACTTGTTCTGTTCGACCGTCTCACCTTGTCGAGTGATAGAAATTAGTTTACCCAATACAAATCTTTCATCCTATCATTTGTCGACACGTGTCAGGTTAGTGAAACTTTCGGTCGACCGAAACTTCATATCTGTTTGACCGATTGTTTTCCGTATTTGTATTAAATAGGACCCTTATACTTGTCGTATACTCGAACGGTCGCATACACATTTTCCTAACTAACCTTATTTTGGATTTAGTCTTCTAGTCGACCGAATTCCCCTTAACGGTCGACCGCATCTTGATTCTTCCCTGTCCCATTCTTACTGGGCATTTTCGGTCGAACTATGAACTCACCTCGTTCGACCGATTACAATTGTTGTTATCGTGTCTCAAATCAAACATGTCAACCGGTCGACCGAAAGTCTTATTACGGTCGACCGATACTTATGTCTTTTCCAGACCCTGTCCTACTGTCCATTTTCAGTCGAACTGGTATTCCAAACCGTTTGACCGATCACTTAAGTTCTAGCCAAATTGGATCGACCGTTAGCGTCTTCGCTCGACCGAACCGAGCACTGCCTAATTCCGGTCTACCGTGGTACACGATTCGGTCGACCGTTCATCACCAGAAACGTGTCCTGTCACTTCTGAATTGTGTTTTCTTGCACATCATTTTCATCACTTTTGAATCCCAACGACTAGAACTTGTTTAGAGCATATAAATAGAGCTTAGAACACTCATACAAGGTTACCAATCTTTCTCTAAGCTCTACATCTCATTACTACTCTCAAATTGCTCTAAACCCTTGTGCTCTTATCTTCTCACTTGAAATCACCATCACTAGATTGCATCATTCATTTCAAGTGCCCAAGATTAGTTGCTGAAGTATTAGTCTTCAAGAGTTGTACAAGCTTCTGGAGTGAAGCTCTTCTCAGATTGTGAGAAGGTGGTCCAAGCTAGGTGAGGGTGTTCGCAAAGATTGTGGTGTAAAGGCGTGATCTCGGCCCGCAACGGATATCAGATTAGTAGAGGACGCGAAGTTGCTCGAGTAAAGGCAATTCGTAAGAGAGGACTAGGATCCGGTGGTTGGATCCAAACCTCTTTACATCCGGAGTAGTGGTTTGTTTGTTCTCTCTTTAATATTATTGTCTTATCTTTTAATTTGGCATAGTTATCTTAAAAACCGTAATTAGTGTATTCACCCCCCTTTAGACTAAGTTTAGGGGCTAGTAGATCCTACATTAGGTATCAGAGCCTTGTTAATTGCATTTAGACAAATTCACATTGTAGCAATGGCCCAACAAAGAGAGAGATTTCACACCGGAATACCTCCTTTGTTTCATGGAACAAACTATGCCTATTGGAAGAAACGTATGACCACGTTCATACAATCTTATGATGTTAAATGAATATACTCAAAACAAACCATTAGAACGTATGGATGATGATGAGTTAGCCATAATTCAAATGAATGCTAAACTCATGAACATAATTATGTGTGGTTTGACCGAAGAACAATATAGTAGAATTAATGCATGTGATTCCGCATTTGAAGCTTGACATATGTTAGAAAGTCACTTTGAAGGTCGATCATCCGTTAAGGAAAGTAGAATAGATTCATTTATGCAAAAGTATGAAATGTTTGCTATGAAACCGAAAGAATCCATTAGCGAGATGCATACTCGCTTTACTCTTATTACTAACTCTTTGAAGAACCTTGGTAAGGTTGTGTTTGAAAGTGATAGGGTACGAAAGTTTCTTAGGTCCTTGACTTTGGATTGAGAGAAAAAGACTACGGCTATTGAAGAAGCCAAAGATCTCTCAACGTTGAAGATGGAGGATATCATTGGAAGCCTCATGGCGTATGAGATCCAAATGGAAGAAAGAAGAGAGAAGGAGAAGGAACTGGAAGGATATAAGCGGAAAGAAAAACAAATTGCTTTAAAAGCAACCTCGGATTCGGACGCAATCGAAGACGATGACACCAATGAAGATGTTGCTTTCCTAACCCGCAACTTCAAGAAGTTTCTCTCCAAGAGAAAATTTGCAAAAGGAAGAGGAGAATCCTCTCGGACATTCACTTGCTATGAGTGCAACAAAACCGACCACATGAAGAAGGATTGCCCATTGCTTAGGCCGAGGGATCGTGAACGAAGAGAAGAAAGGAAATATCCTCCTAGAAGAGAAAGGGATGAGAGACCAAGAAGAGATAGAGATGAAAGGCCACCCCGAAAAGAAAAGGAAGAGAGGCCTAAAAGACGTGACGATTACAAGAGAAGGGATCGTCCCGAAAAGGATGGGAAAAAGGCTCTCAAAGTTACTTGGGATGATCAAGTTCATCAAAGGACTCCGACTCCGAGTACTCCCAAGAAGAAGAAGCACACATGTGTTTCATGGCTTCTAATGTTGATTCCGACTCGAGCTCTCATCCATCACCAAAGACGAGTGATCAACCTCACGTGGTGGAGATCGACGACGATGAGGTATCCCTAAACGAAACACCTCCTTATGATGATTTGTTAGATGTGTTTCATGAACTTGTCGAACGCTATGAAATGATTTGTCATAAAAACAAATTAGCTAGAAAAGTGCATCTAGATCAATCTATCAAATGTTATATACTAACCAAAGGAATCGAGACTCAAAATGATGAGATCACAATTATGAAATCTACAAAAGATACTCATCTAAATGAAGATCTCATTGCCAAGAATATGCAACTCACGAAAGACTTAGAGAAATTCACCTTAGGTAGAAAGATGCTTGACATGCTTCTTGGAATACAAACTCAATCTCTAACAAAACATGGTCTAGGCTATAAGGGAGGTAAACAAAAGAAACCCACTTCCTACTTTGTTAAAATAAATAACTCTCTTGTTAAGAAAACCAATTATTCAAATGTTTGGGTACCTAAGACTACTCAAGTTTGGGTACCAAAAGCTAACCCTCAAGGACCCAAACAAATTTGGGTACCAAAGTCTTCACTTGTTTCTTTGATTATAAATAAAAGCAAGGAGAAAGGGGAAGTGGATTCTCGATAGTGGGTGCTCGAGGCATATGACGGGAGACTCCCAAGTTCTATCAAACTTAAAGCCTAAGAAGGGAGGAACCGTCACATTTGGAGATAATGTTAAAGTACATTGTCGGCATCGGCAATGTTGGTAATTGTACTACTCCTAACATTGAAAACGTTTTATTAGTAGATAGGTTAAACATAGTTGCTTAGTGTTAGTCAATTAACCGATAAGAATTTTCTAGTTGTATTTGATAAACACACTTGCCATATCATCTCTAAAAATGACATGAAAATTGTTTTTAATGGATATAGATCAAATAACATCTACATTGTGCATGTTGATAATCTTAGAAACCTAAGTGTTGAAACATGCTTAGTTGCCTCACATAACGAAGCTTGGTTATGGCACAACCGCTTGGGACATATTAGTATGTCACAATTGCACAAATTATCCAAACTTGAATTGGTTAGAGGACTACCAAAAATTGATGTCAAAAAGGACAAACTTTGTGATGCATGTCAATTTGGAAAACAATTCAAATCTTTTTTTAAACCTCTAAATGTGGTGTCAACTTCAAAACCCCTCGAGCTTTTACACTTATATCTTTTTGGACCCTCAAGGACCGTAAGTCTAGGAGGGAAAATATATGCATTTGTGATTGTTGACGACTTTTCGAGATTCACTTGGGTTTTGTTTTTAGCTAACAAGTATGATGCCTTTGAGAGATTTAAAAGTTTTTGCAAATGTGTTCAAAGAGAAAAAGATTCTAACATAATCACTATTCGTAGTGATCATGAAGGAGAATTTGAAAATGAATCCTTTCAAAAGTTTTGTGAAAAATATGGAATTGAGCATAACTTCTCGTTTCCTCGCACTCCTCAACAAAATGGGGTAGTTGAGAGGAAAAATAGAACTCTTCAAGAAATGGCAAGAACTATGCTTGTGGAAAAAGGGCTTCCCAAATACTTTTGGTGTGAAGCCGTTAATACTTCTTGCTATGTGTTGAATTGTGTTCTCATTAGACCTATTTTAAAGAAAACTTCATTTGAACTTTGACATGACCGGACTCCTAAAATCTCATATTTTAAAGCTTTTGGCTCAAAATGTTCTGTCCTCAATACTAAAGACAACTTGGATAAATTTGATACAAAATCTGATGAGGCAATCTTTTTAGGGTATTCCGATAGGAGTAAAGCATATAGAATCTATAATAAATGAACAAGTTGTGTTGAGGAATCTCTACACGTTAACTTTGACGAGTTAGCTTGTGTAGATAACTCCTCTCTTGATGATGATTGCATGGATATAATTAGACATGTATCATCACAAGATGTTCCTCTTGAGTCTCATCAAGAGCCTCCAAGTTCTCCACAAGAGGACGTAGAGGATCTTCCTAAGGATTGAACCTATAGAAAGGATCGAACCTATAGAAAGGATCATCCGAAGGACTTTGTGATTGGAGATGTTTCTCAAGGTGTGACGACACGATCTAAAGCACATGTAGTTTGTGATTCTTATGCATTTATCTCTACATTAAAACCTAAGAAAGTAGAACAAGCATGTAATGACGAATTTTGGCTAATGGCTATGCATGAAGAGCTAAATCAATTTGTTCGAAATAATGTATGGGAACTTGTTGAAACACCTTCTAACCAAACGGTTATTGGAACTAAATGGATCTATCGCCAAGAGGAGGGTATAGACTTTGATGAAACTTATGCCCCCGTCGCTCAAATGGAAGTCATTCGCATGTTATTAGCATATGCATCTTACATGGACATAAAATTATTTCAAATGGATGTTAAAAGTGCTTTCCTAAATGGTTTTATAAATGAAGAAGTTTATGTGGCTCAACCCCCCGGATTTGTAAATGAAACTTACCCAAACCATGTGTTTAAACTTAAGAAGACTCTTTATGGCCTCAAACAAGCTCCTAGAGCTTGGTATGAGCAGTTGAAGAACTTCTTAATCGACAAAGGTTTCTGTGTGGGTAAAGTGGATATCAGTCTTTTTGGTAAAACTTATGATCATGATTTACTAGTGGTACAAATCTATGTTGATGATAGAATATTTGGTGCAAGTATCCCGCATCTTTGCAAAGAATTTTCCAAGTCTATGCAGGGGGAGTTCGAGATGAGCTTAATTGGTGAACTAAACTTCTTTCTCAGATTTCAAATTAAGCAAACTAAAGATGAGAGCTTCATACACCAAGCAAAGTACACAAGAGAGCTCTTAAAACGCTTTGGTCTTGAAGATAGCAAGCCTCACAACACTCCCATGAGCACTAGCACTAAGTTAGACAAAGATGAAAATGGCAAGGAGGTGGATATCAAGAAATATCAAGATATGATCAGATCCTTGCTTTATCTTACCGCTAGTTGTCCGGATATTATGTTTTCCGTGTGTTTATGTGATCGTTTTCAAGTTTGTCCTAAAGAATCTCATTTCAATGATTTAAAACGTATTTTTTGCTATCTCAAAGGATCTCAAGAATTTGGTTTGTTTTACCCCAAGACTAGAGCTTTTGATCTTGTTGCCTATAGTGACGCCGACTATGGCGGTTGCATTTTAGATCGTAAAAGTACTAGTGGCACTTGCCAATTCTTGGGAAAATCGTTTGTCTCTTGGTTTAGTAAGAAACAAAATAGTGTTGCATTGTCGACAACCGATGCCGAATACATTGCCGCCGGTTGTGCATGTGCACAAGTCTTGTGGATGAGGCAAACCCTCAAAGACTTGAAACTTGAGTTTCAAACTACTCCTATACTATGTGATAATACTAGTGCAATATATCTTTCGAAAAATCCCATATTGCATTCTCGAACTAAACACATTGAGGTTAGACATTATTTTCTTAGAGATCATGCAACAAAGGAAGACATTAAGCTTATATTTGTTCCCACTAATGATCAACTTGCGGATATCTTCACAAAACCTTTAAACGTTGATCAATTCTTTCATATAAGGCTAAATCTAGGCATGTGCAACTTAAATGACGTATAACTTGAACATTTCATGTGACTTTGTCGAATTTTGATACTTGGTTGTGGTTTCCTTCCAAATGTTTGTGGATTTATTGGGTGTTTTTCAAAATCGGGCTTTTCAGACGTTATTCGGTCGAACCGAAATCAAGTTTCGTTTCGACCGGATTACTGTTTTTCCAAGCAGTTTTCAAATTTTTCTCTCTTTCGGTCGATCGTATTATTATGTTCGGTCGACCGGTCGCTTGTTGTGTTGTTTTTGAGTTTCCCTGATGTGTTTCGATCAACCGTTTATACTTCTTTATTCGACCGTTTCTCGTTTGGTCGATCTGACTTAAGTTCACTTAAGTGTCCGGTCGAACCATTTTTGAGTTTCGGACGACCGAAGAGTTATTTCGGTCGACGGTGCGTGTGTTTTTGTCCAACCGAAAATCATTCAGCAACTTTCACTCCCTCTTTCGGTCGACCGACGACCTCTTTTACGTCTGACCGAATTTCGACAGCACTTCCACTTTCTTTGAAACTCTTCTTTCGGTCGACCGTTTATCTATTTTTCGTCCGACCGAAAAGCGACAGTACTTTCACGCTTGTTGAAACTCTTCATTTGGTCGACCGATGCTTTATTATTCTCTCAACTGAAATGCGCCAGTAGGTTCCCTGGTCTTCCATTTTTTTTGCTCTCGGTCGACCATTTCGTAATTTCCGTCCGACCGAATTTGACTAGTAGCTGTGCGGTCGTGGGTTTTCAAATTTTTTTAACCAACTGGTCGACCGGGACATGCGAGCGGTCGACCGTTCGTGTCGTTTCAAGTGCATATTAGGGCTTTTTACAAGGAATCACTCTTCACTTTCATCTCTCCTCCTTCAAAACCCTAGTGCCGCCCTTCACCTTCCCTCTCCCTCCGGTCGACCGTCCGACCATTCCGACTGCCAAACTCCTATTTTTCCTCCATCTCTCGAACCCCCTTGCCTTCCTACACCCATTCCGGCCGTCTCCCACATCTCTTCTCCTATGGGTTGCTCAAAGATGTCCATAACCAAGAAACGTTCGACTCCAGAGGTCACCGAGCGTCGCACCAAGAAGAAACAAGACTCTCAACCCTCGTCCTCTCGTGCTTCGGCTCCTCCGGTTCAACATTTGCTTCAGTTCTTTCCGGTTGATGATGATGCTAAAAAGGCGTGGGATGAAGTTTACTCGGTTGCTAACTTCATACCGTGTCGCAAGGTTGAGGTAGCCGATTTTGAAAACTTGTCTTTACAATCCTTTTTAGATGCAAACAAACTCACTTTCTCTCACACTATTATTGCATCTAAACCCTATTATCCCTTTCTTGTGCAACAATTCTATTGCAATCTTAGAAAAGTCCCTCCTAAGCATGTCTTAACTACCTTAATCAATGGGATTGAATATAGGATCACATCCGAATTGTTGTCTCATACTCTAGGTTTTACGTCAAGGGGAATAAATATTTATCGTGACTTTCCTCAAGGTTCTCTCCCCGACACCAATTTAGAGAAAATGATTGATGAGTTATATGTCATTCCTCCTCCTCGGGTATACCCAGGATTCTTGCCCAAATCGTATCTTACAACCTCTTTCCAAAATTTGGTCACCGTAACGAGGTATCTAATTTGGCTCTTACGTGCGTCTATTGCATCTATAAGAAAGAGTTGGTAGATTGGCCTAGTTTCATTATCTCACACATGTGCCATCGTAGTGAATCGTATCTTCCCTACCTAATGTGGCTCATTGTGCTATTTGAAAAATGGAATATCGATGTCGATTCTTTTCCCTCTATGGTCTACAAATTTCCTTTCTGTAAGACCACCCTTGCCAAAATGAAATCCATTCCTCTTTCTTTGCCACCTCATTCATATGCTGAGGACTCAGCTGAAAATTCCGAAGAAGAAGGAGAAGAAGCAGAAGAGGTATCTGAAGATCCGAGGTGGATGCCTCGTTCTGTCCCTTGTGATTCCAGCTCTTGGTGGGGTGCGGGAGACTCCGTTGCATGGGATCAAGGGCAGTGGTCATCTTCATCTGCTATTGATTTATATCATTTTCAACAACTTTTGGATCAAATTCAATCTTTCGAGGCCTCCACTTCTGCTCGCTTTGATGCACTTGAGGCATCCTCGAATGCTCGCTTCGATGCGCTTGAGGCCTCTACATGTGCTCAGCTCGGCCAGATTGAAGCCTCTCTTGACTCTCTCTCCTCGATGTGTGATTCAGTGTTGTTTTTGTGTGGAGCGTGTGTATCGTTTTGTCGTTGTATTTCAGTTTAAGATGTTGTTGGTTCAAACTTTGGCTTATTGTTGTATTTT
Organism: Triglochin maritima; assembly: GCA_963682175.1. Taxonomy (NCBI): domain Eukaryota; kingdom Viridiplantae; phylum Streptophyta; class Magnoliopsida; order Alismatales; family Juncaginaceae; genus Triglochin; species Triglochin maritima. Next base: position 11,576,888 of record OY821780.1, on the reverse strand, counting down.
GTTTTGAACCTTTTGTAGTATTTGCTTTTGACGTTGTCTTTGATGTATGTTGTGAATTCTAAGTTAAAGGCATGGTTTATTGTTGTCTCTTCTATTTTTTTTGGCTTGGCTTAATAATCTCGCTTCCGTTACCATATCTCATGTCTATGCTTAAATCGCTTATCATATTATCTCATGAGTCTTTTTGTTTATGCCAAGGGGGAGAAATAAATACATGCTTATAGATAGGGGGAGCTATAAGATAGGGGGAGCTTTAGATATTGATTGTGAATGATAAAAATCAAATTTAAACATGTATTTAGATTGATAAGTTGTCATCATCAAAAAAGGGGAGATTTTTGGCTTTTTGGCTAATAATCGTTAATCCGTTTTGATGATTAATCAACAAAGCAATAAAAACATGTATCAATTGAAATATCATTGCTTGCATATATGTGTGTTATCTAACGTTTCAGGAATCAAGTTTGAGTTAAATTAAAGATGAAGATTGAAGAGTAGCTAGTTTTAAATTCCATGTATATAGGCCACAAATGTAACTTGACACTTGAAATCCATGATTCATTACATTACACATCACTTAGGATACCTATAGAAGTCTCACACTATTTTCCATATATCCTATACTTCAATAGGAAATCATGTAAACTCATTAGAGTCGTAGAACAGGAAAACTGCACTAAAACGGTCGACCGATTTTCACCAGACCTTCCCAGGCAACGAAATCTATCCAACACAGTCGACCGATATTCTTCACCCGTTCAACCATGCATTCTATCTGGTTTGCCTGTCTTAAATCGGTCAACCGGCATATACATTTTTTCGACTGTTTCCTCAAATCATGTTTGACTGTTAGATATCGGTCGACCGAAACACTTGTTCTGTTCGACCGTCTCACCTTGTCGAGTGATAGAAATTAGTTTACCCAATAAAAATCTTTCAGCCTATCATTTGTCGACACGTGTCAAGTTAGTGAGACTTTTGGTCGACCGAAACTTCATATCCGTTCGACCGATTGTTTTCCGTATTTGTATTAAATAGGACCATTATACTTGTCGTATACTCCAACGGTCGCATACACATTTTCCTAACTAACCTTATTTTGGATTTAGTCTTCTGGTCGACCTAATTCCCCTTAACGGTCGACCGCATCTTGATTCTTCCCTGTCCCATTCTTACTAGGCATTTTCGGTCGAACTATGAACTCACCTCGTTCGACCAATTACACTTGTTGTTATCGTGTCTCAAATCAAACATGTCAACCGGTCGACCGAAAGTCTTATTACGGTCGATCGATACTTATGTATTTTCCAGACTCTGTCCTACTGTCCATTTTCGGTCGAACTGGTATTCCAAACCGTTCGACCAATCACTTAAGTTCTAGCCAAATTGGATCGACCGTTAGCGTCTTCGCTCGACCAAACCGAGCACTGCCTAATTCCGGTCGACCGTTCGTCGCCAGAAACGTTTCCTGTCACTTCTGAATTGTGTTTTCTTGCACATCTTTTTCATCACTTGAATCCCAACGACTAGAACTTGTTTAGAGCATATAAATAGAGCTTAGAACACTCATACAAGGTTACCAATCTTTCTCTAAGCTCTACATCTCATTACTACTCTCAAATTGCTCTAAACCCTTGTGCTCTTATCTTCTCACTTGAAATCACCATCACTAGATTGCATCATTCATTTCAAGTGCCCAAGATTAGTTGCTGAAGTATTAGTCTTCAAGAGTTGTACAAGCTTCCGGAGTGAAGCTCTTCTCGGATTGTGAGAAGGTGGTCCAAGCTAGGCGAGGGTGTTCACAAAGATTGTGGTGTAAAGGCGTGATCTTGGTCTGCAACGGAGATCGGATTAGTGGAGGACGCGAAGTTGCTCGAGTAAGAGCAATTCGTAAGAGAGGACTAGGATCCGGTGGTTGGATCCAAACCTCTATACATCCGGAGTAGTGGTTTGTTTGTTCTCTCTTTAATATTATTGTCTTATCTTTTAATTTGGCATAGTTATCTTAAAAAACCGTAATTAGTGTATTCACCCCCCTTTAGACTAAGTTTAGGGGCTAGTAGATCCTACACAATGGACCCAGGAATAACCCACATTCATCTTCATATAACCCTGGATAGAGGAACCACCCTAACCTTTCCTGGAACCAAAACAATGTCTAGGGTGGTCCTTAAAACTTCTCGTGACCACCTAACCAACCATACTCGCCTCCCATGCATGCACAATCATATCAGCCACCCCAAGTTCAACTGGCTAAAACACCAGATTTCCCAAACTCCAATAATTTGGAAACCCGGTTCAATTCTCTTGAGAACTCGATTAGGAGAATCATGTCATCTACGAGTCAAGTTTTCACTTCAAATCAGCAGACCATCAAATTTTAAGAGCTTCAGATGGGAAAATTGGCTCAGTCTGTACATGAGAGAGGGACACTGCTGAGCCAGCCTGAGGTTAATCCCCGCATGTACCAGCAACCACATATGCAAGATGAGAGTTTGGTACCTCAGGGGCGGCAAGTGAACCATGTGGAGGAACCTATTCACCATGTCAATGTCATTGTAACCTTAAGGAATGGAAAACAGGCCGACAATCACATTTTCTTGCCACCACCACCATTTATGCCGCCCCTTTGTGGGGAGGGTGGTGATAAGGAGTCTAATGTTGAGGAAGTTTCTCCAACGACTGCCAAGGAAGGTGAGTCAGTTTGCCTAAACTCACCATCCTCCTCCAAGACTTCAAGGCAAATTTACGTGCCCAAAGCTCCCTATCCTAATAGGTTTACCAAAAAACAGAGTGACACAATGGATAAGATATTAGAAGTCTTTAAAAAAGTGAAGGTTAACATCCCATTGTTGGATGTCATCCGACAAATACCTCAATACGCCAAAGTGTTGAAAGATCTCCGCACAACAAAGAGGAAGACCAATGTTCAACAAAGAGGAAGACCAATGTTATATTGGATTTGAATCAGATTTCAGATCAATCTATAAAGATTGACTGCCTCCATTATGTTGTTGCTACCAAATAACATTATTTTTTTGTTTTGGATCTTCCAAATCATTCCCGCAGTGGATCCGTACCAATTTTTTCTTCTAATCCTTTGATAAAAAGATTCATTCTCTTCATAAAAAAGAGGAGGTAGAACCAATAAGGATTTTGTTTTTGATTCATCTCTGGCCCCATTCAAGAATTGTTTTGATCCAATCCGTAGGAATCAATAGAAAAGGTGAATTTCCTAAGTATTCTTAGCTGCGAGTATGAGCTCACTTTTGTTCAATCCCACATACAAAAAGTACAATGACCTCGGGTGTCCTACTATTCAGTCTATGATAGTGGACACTAGCATGAGTAATGTATTGCTTGATTTATGATCAGCGGTCAACCTCCTCCGGTCTTCTGTTTATCAATAGTTGAAATTGGGAGAATTAAAACCAACTAATATCACCCTATGACTGATAGATAGATCCATATGTGTCCCAAAGGAGATTATTGAGGATGTGCTCATCAAAGTTGGAGATTTATATTTCCAATAGATTTTGTCATCATCGATACCAACCTTGTTGCAAATAGTCACCTCAAATACCTTCGATTTTGGGTAGACCATTTTTGACAACCTCGAACGCCTTTATTGATTGTAGAAATGGCCTCATGAAGCTCTCATTCGGTAACATGAGTGTCAAGTTTCAAGTGTTCAACTTTGGTAGGCAACATGACCCCTTGGACCAACCTTTAAATCTCAACTTCATCCGCTAATTAGAGAAAGTACCGCAAAATCAACAAATACCCCAACACCAAGCAACATATTGAGAAAGTTTGTGTGCCCAGTGAAAACTCACTGTCTATCTTCACTATACAACAGAGTGAGCTGACATCAAACATGAATACGCAAAGGGAGTATTTGTTGGATGATTCAGTTGAGACTGTTAGTGAGGGGGACACACCTCATCATATGCCCATACCAGAAGGTGTCTTTACCCAAAGTCTCGTGGCCGTTGAGCCTCATGAGCTTCATATTGACTCCAACAAGGACTCACCTGTGACCGAGCTTATACTTGATAATATAAAGGAGGTCGGGTGGTCTTTGTTGGACGACTTGGGGAGAGGCCCCATACTTAGTGCGATACGTGTGTCACATCACACAAATGAACCTGAGGAACTCATTCTGATGCACTCGCCTATTGATTGAAGGGTTTTATGTGACGAGCAACTAAACCCTAGTGAGGCAACACAAATCCACTAATTCACGTTGCCTACACCCAACCAATATCATGAGGGGTTCGAGCCTTTCAGTTTTGACCTTTCACCTTTTATGATACCTCAAAGTACCAATGAAGCGGGCCCATCACGGCACATCGCTGATCCTCATGACTCGATATTCTTATTCTATGTTCCTTGACTAAATGATTATGAGAATATCTTCTTTGATGTATATATCTTGTTCATAACAAAAAAAAAAGGCTCCACAAGTGAGCGTTGGTTGTTGTGGGGCCCAACAGTAGTGCATTTGGGCCCCATTTGTTTCATGTATTTGTCTCACTTCTTAAGTATTTCACTTGTTTTGAGGGAAATTCTGGTTTATGTCCATCAACATAATCATGAACTCCCGTTTGTGCTTCACGTTGGTGAGATCTTTTCTTCTTCTTGCATAAATCCATGTAGTATCGTACTCACATTATTGAGGACAATGAATGAAGTAAGTGTGTGTTTGGGGGGGGGGGGGGGGGGGGGGTTCACGTGTTACATAGTTTTGTTTGTCTTTTGTTTTTCGCTTTCTTTCGCTTACTTTGCTAGGGTCATTTTAGGGTCTGCACTTAATATTGATATATTTGTTATACCATGATCCTTGGGTGACTTGTCTTCTTTTGTTTGCCTTAGTGCTTTCATTTTCTATCTATTTCTAAACAAACTTGATGCATTTGCGAAAAAAATGTTTTGTGGAGTTTTTGTATGTGTTTAGCGTATGCAAAATCGTTTTGAGGCAATCAAAAGAGAACCTCCCAAAATGACTTGAATATGATGCATTAGGATATCTACTACACTGACTTTAGGTCTTATCTAGTCGTAATGATGCACTCCGATTTTCCCCTGGGGGATAGTAATCATAGGATTTCAGTACTCAAATAAATAAAGAAGTCTACCTTTAACCTAGTGAGTCGAATAATTTTTGTCTGTTAGTATAAGCAAGTTTGTCGTAGTCAAAGACCCTTAAACTCATGTTGTGAAACCGTAAGTGTAGGGGTTTTGGTTCATATGTAGATAATAAATAATTTAGTAGGGTGTTCTCTCTTCTCGCACGCTCCTATCACTTGGGAAATTAGGTTCGAGGGGACTTAGTGTCTGGTACTTTCGAGTCATGTTAGGTTCTTCAAGTCCTCAGGACATGCAAACAAACAGTTCAACGTTGGAATGATCGGAAGATACCACAACACGTACCTTTGTAGGCGACCCTTCTAGTTATTTTTTGGTTCTCATCACCACTCACATTTTTCTTTTTTTTGTATCATGACACATTACAAACAGAACAATAATGCAAGTTTTCAAACTCAACCCTATATAATATACAATCATTAGGACATAACATGTAATTTCATGTATTGCATCCCTTTTGAACACAATATTTTTCTAGCCTCGTAGGTACGATTTGGAAGTTTGTTGCTATCTAGAAGAATCTTTTTCAACAACTTTAGTAAGGGATTGAAACTAACATCACTCTAATCGTTTTTTGCTTTCAAGGTATACAACCTTAACAATGTGGACAACCTACTAAACTCGGTGCAACCCGGATATAAATGTTTTTCACTGTCAGACGACAGACTACCAAGTACATCAGGTTTATCACCAAAATTATTGGCAACATCTCAGATTATATCATATAATAGATCACCATCATTAACATCCTCCTGCGACTCACTATCACTTTCGTCTTTCGTACGTATTTCATTTTCACCATGCTTACATGCTATATCTAATGTGTATATCCTTCATCAATACTTTTCTCAAACAAAAGATGATCTTTTATCACTTTTACAACTCGTAAGAAAATGTTGTGACATGTCCTAAATGGACATAAGACCTTTCCTCATTTCTAAAATGTGCATTTTTTTTGGACAAACTCTAGAAATTTGTCAACCCCGTTATCATACTTATCACTCAATCGACTTGTGAAAATCCAATTTCGATCCATAGTTATCTACACATCAAGAGTAATACTCATAATATAAAACATGACCATTATAAATTAATTTTCCAAAAGTTTGGTAGAACTTGCACTTAAAATTTCATACTAATAAAATTTACCGTGAGAGACACAACACAAGCATATAAAACTATATATCACAAACAATCCAAATCCACTTTCACGCAACATTATCATCCACAACATCAAACGAACATCCAACTGGTAACCCCATAAATCATAATTTACAAAATTAACCTACAATCACTAACTAACAACTATACAATAAAAATGCAAATGCTTCAATTACGGCTAAAACCAAATGAAATCACATAATGAAAACTTTGAAGACAATACAAAACATGTAAGCTATGTATTCAATAATCAGAACAATCTTAACTTAATTTTAGCATAAACGACATGATAATAAAATAACTGGATTGCTATTCATCACCGAAAAACTACTTAAATCGCCCCAACCAATTACCATCTTGCCATTCTCTCATTTCTACTCCTATAACGCGACAATTCACCCTCTTATCACCCATCTCTTTATCTTCCTCTAATAATCATTAAATAATGTTTTGGAGGTCAGTAATGAGCCAACGGACACCCCGGTGTACTCAAATCTGATAAAATGTCCAACATCTTTTTAATAATAAAAAATAAAAAATAGCAGGCGTCCACCGGAGCCGCCCCTCCCATGGGGGCGGCTTCTTGCTAAGACGCCTCCCCATGGGGGGTGTTTTACCCAGACGCCTCCCCATGGGGGGTGTTTTTTATATTTTTTATTAAAAAAAAACAACTGATTATAAATTTAGATAATTGTTAAATTAATTAATTATTAAGTTAATAATTACTATATTCGGATGACCGATACCCTTTCGGTACACCGAATAGAAATTTCCAGAGAAATTTCAAAGCTACTGAGAATAAATATTCGGATGACCGGGTAGAGGTCGGTAAACCGACCCAAGGATTCTGGGAAGATCACAAACTTACTGTCTTTACGATCACGGTGGACCGATGGAAACCCGGTCATCCGCATGGAACATGTTCGGTAGATCGAGAAGCAAACGGTCGACCGTCCGACATCTTACCTTACAACGAGTTTTTGCAAGTGATGAAAATTCAAAAATTTCCAGATCCAATAATTTCAAAATTCAAAAAAAACCCTGAACGACCTGTCGAGGTGGTATTTGTAAGTCGGGAAGTTTTACCACGGGGGGATTTTGGATTTTGAAATTGTTGGATCTGGAAATTTTTTGAATCTTCATCACTTGCAAAAAAAACTCATTGTAAGCCGACCCGTTACCACCGAAAACTTGCAAAAGAACCTCAAATAATTTGAGATAACACACGTGGACAAGCACATCTTAGCAAGGCAAAGAGGACTCTCGAGAAGCCAGACATGATTAACAGAATCTCTTCTAATGTTGGTTCCTTACATATTTGTTTAAGTAACGTTTAGTCCATCAATCAATAGTTAGTCATGCATGCCATCCTTTTCTTATTAGTACGCTCAACCCTCTCCATTATTGTTCTTCTCCACTAATTTGGTGCCATTACAATGAAGCATTCAAGTTGATAACAACTTTAAGGTGTTTTGTGCGCCCATGAAACCTTGATTAGCAGTTATTTGTATAACACTAGTATTATCTGCATGAAGAGGAGTTGGCTCATTTTGTGGAAATCCAATCTTAGCTAAAGGTCCTCAAAGCCAAATGATATCAGAACACGAGGAAGACATAGCATCATACTAAGATTCCTTAGAGGACTTAGAAACCCGATCTTGCTTTTTTACTTTTCCACAAAATTAAAGATGTAGCAAGAAACATGCACCAACCAGTAGCTGCACGACGAGTATCAAAACAACTAGGCCAATAAGTAAGTAAATGGATAGGTGTGTCCACTGGGCAGAAAAAACAGCGAGTTGAACTACCTTTTAACTAATGGATAATGTGACGTACAACAACCAAGTGAAGGTGTCTAGGCGCCTGTATATACTAGCTAACTTGTTGAACAACAAAGGACATATCAAGACGGGTAATAGTTAGATAGTTTAGGCTGCCCACCAGTCGTTTGTAATCAAATAGAAGGATCATATAGGAAGTCTCCTTCATCATTGTGATATTTAACATTCACTTCTAAGGGAGTATCAACAATACAACCATCATAGATCCCAGCCAATAAAATTAACTCCTGAATGTATTTGGATTGGAATAAAAAAACTCCAACTAACGTAGATTGCACATCGACACCTAAAAATTTGTATTACAAACCTAAATTCATCATATGAAAAGATTCTTGAAGAAATTTTTGTAGTTGAGAGACCTAGAATTAGTCCCAGAAATGAGAATATCATCAACGTATATACACCAAAAACAATTCAATTCTTGTGGCAGTCTTGCAAAGAAACAATGATGAGCCATACTGACACTAAACAAGGAAAAGTTGAGTGTAGTGCGAAATTCATCAAACTAGGCCTTAGGAGCTTGTTTCAAACCATAGAGTACCGACCTAGAATCGGTCCTAGTAATGAGAATATCGTCAACATACACCAAAAACAATACAGTTCTTGTGGCAGTCTTGCAAAGAAACAATGGAAAAGCTAAGGAGTGTACTGCAAAATTTATCAAACCAGGCCCGAGGAGTTTGTTTCAAACCATAGAGTGATTGTTTTAACTTGCAAACCACAGGAAAAGGTGTAGTAAACAACCCCAATGGCGGAGTCATATAACAATCTTCCTTAAGATCACCATGCAAAAGTCCATTCATAACATCCATTTGGTACAATGGCCAACCCTTTCAAGAAGCAATAGCAAGAACAAGTCGTACCGACGACATCTTTGCAACTTGAGCAAATGTCTCATCATAATCCACCATGTACTCTTGTCGACTACCAAGGGCCATTAACCTCGCCTTATATTTGTCAAGTGATCCATCAGACGCAACTTAAGAGAATATACTCGTTTACATCCAATAGGTTTAACACCAATCGGACAAGGAACATTATCCCAAGTGTGATATTCATGAAGAGCCCGAAGTTCTTCTTGAATAGCTTTCATCTAACATACTTGTAAAGTAGCTTAAAAATAAGAGGTGTCAATGATAGAATTCTCTAAAACCAATGAAAAACCATACCTACTAGGAAGATGAATGATACGAGAGGATCATTATGCAACCACTAGAGTAGACGCTTGATCAAGATTCAGATATGAAATGTCTTGAACTGTAGGAGTATGTCTTCGTTGGTAAAAATACCAGGTTTGAAACACTCAATATGTGAAAAATCATCAAAGTTGGGAAGAAAAACACTATCGGTTGTTGATATTTGTTGCTGAAATAATACTCATGTTCAAAGAGAATCACATTTCTAGAGATATGAAATTCAGTGGTAGCACCATCGTAACACAAAAAACCTTTATGAGTAATGTTGTACCCTAGAAAGGCACATTGAGCGGACTGAGCTGCAAGTTTGCGGTGCTGACAAGAAGGCAAATGAACAAGGTACACACACCCAAATGTATGAACCATATGATAATCAGGTTATATACCTAAAAGACGATAATAAGGGGAATCAAAATACAATTGTTGGGAAGGCAGACAATTAATTAGGTATACTATAGTAGACAAAGCTTTTTCCCAAAATATTGGTGGAATCAAAGATTGCAGAAGTAATGTTAAAACCATATCTAGCAAGTGGAGATTTTCACATTTAGCCAATCTTTTTTTGTTGAGGAGTGTACAAACATGATCGTTGAGACAAATTTTTTTTCTGATCCAAAAAGGCTTGAAACTCATGTGACGTAAATTTTTCTTCATTATGAGACTGGGAAACTTTAATACAAGTAGAAAATTTTGTGTCAACATGTTAAACGTTCTATTAATTAACCGCAAGTGCACAACTGTCGGCGAAGACAAGGCAAGTACGGGTCGATCCTCAGAGAGGTGAGTAGTCTCTGGTTTGTCAGAAATCAAGAGGCAAAATAGGGGAGAAGAGATGTGATTACACTAAACTAGTGGTTAACAAATGCAAAAGAAAACAACTAAAGATTGACTAAAACTAAAGACATAATAAAGAGATTTGAATTTAGGAAAAGAAACCCCTAAGGGGTGTAGTGTTTGCACATATGAAGTGAAATAAGTGATGAATAAAGAATGTAAGCATTTATGCGTGTGTGTCATGTGTGTCTTCATGCATAGGAAGTGTCTAAAGATGTGACAAAACCTATCAATCCATTCACACAACGTATTGGCAATTACTACTTGATTATCATGAGACTAGGCTCAACATGACAAGTGTCTAAGGATATGGCAAGACTCAACAAAAACCATGAACTCATGTGAAGAATAAAGCTAAGCATGGGTGGTGTCTCAATCTTATGGCAAAACCCATCAAAACAAAGTTTCCTCAATCAATCAAGCAATCAAACACAAATACAAATACATAACTAACATGTTGCATATTCAAAAGGAAATTTCACTCAATAAACATGAGGAAACTAGGCATGGGAAGTGTCTAAATCTTATGACAAAATCCATAAAAAATCCCCCAACATATAGATGATTAAAACACCCCTCATTAACATACAAACATGCAAGTCTACACAATCAAAAATTCATCAAACATTCAAACTTCACAACATATATGTACATCATCTCCACCCCCAAAGGGGATGGAACTACTCACTAATCATTAAGCTAACTATTATATTAAGAGAAGAAAATATGTTAACTAAGTCTACTAAGATTAATAAGATGAAATTACGCTAAGCATGCAAGCAATAAAAGAGGCACAACATGAACTAAGAAAAGATTTATTTTATTCATAACTCACATAACAAGTAGCATCTCTCGACTTGAATTTTTGCTCCAAGGATTTACTCTAAGTAGAGGGATTAGCCACCAAGCATGTAGTGTATTACAAAGGAGGATGAAAAGTTCTATTTATAGGAATGAAAAAAGGTAACCGAGGACAATCCCCCGGTATGAGACTAAAACGCATACCATAAATGGACACAAACCAACTTAATCTAATACCCGACTTAAGCATGTTTCATCTGGAGCAATCCCAACAACTGATTGGCGGTCTAGAACCGCCAATTGGCTGTCTGGATTTCTTTGATCGAGTCTGAATTTGGGCGACTCGTTTTTGACTTGATTTCTTGATGTTTGGTGAACCCGATTTGGTTGTTCATGTTTAGGCCCGTACCTAATTGCCAAAATACTCCTCACGATGGTGTGAAGCTTCTTGATTTTCTCGTTGATCCTTTTTGTTTACATCCGGGTCCTTCCCTCTTGCTTCTCAGTCCATAAACCTCACAATTCAATCATTTCTCTTGCTTTTAGGTCCTTTTTTGTCTCTTCTTCTCACTTGTTTTATTCCCAAAACTTAAACATAAAACTCATTACATAGCAATGCTTAGGTTAAAAATAGAGTATATAAGACACAAATATATGCATGATATGATGTCAATCACAACATAAGTCAAAAAAGTCTGAAAACATTAAACACTTTAGCTTTAGTGTGCAAAAAATATATCCAAGTAAATCAACTCTAGCCATCAATAAAAGTGACAAAATATTTATCTTGTGCATGGGAGGCAACTTGAGTAACACCCTTATTAGTAGCATATCATACAACTCAAATATTTTTATATATCTTGGATTTTACCTCATATTCTGCTACCCGGGTTGTTGTTGCATGTATTTCAGGATTTAGGAAGCAAAAAATGCATAAATGCATGAAGAAAGGACTGATTTGGAAGTCTTCTTGACATGTTTGTAAGCCCAAGAACCAGATTGCAAGTCAGCAATGACCTAGGTGAAAACCCAGAGGGACCTGATCGTAAAGAAAATATGTTTGTCGCAAAAGTCCAAAATCCCATGAACCTGAGGAGTTATTCAATAATAAGACCAAATGGGTTCACACCAATGGCTCCAGGTGCACCCCACGTGCTAAATTGGTGAAGTTAAGCTGGTAAAAATTTGGAGCTGATCCGACCCAACTGGATCAGCCAAGACGGGCTCCCTAATATCTCCAGCGGGTCGGGTATTTGAATAGAAGCATGCTAGAGCATCTAGATATGATTTTTAGTCGTCCGATTGTGCCCAGATTAATCCAGACCTTCTAATCTTCTATAAATACATTTGTGACCTTTTAATTTCTCTTATACCTTATTCTTTTTCTTCTCTCCCCTGTTAGAGTAGGTTTTATTTCTTATTTTAGTAGTGTAGTTAAGGGGGTGGAGAGGAAACCTTGTAATATTTTATCAATTGATCAAGTTTCGATATCATGTTCTTTACATTCTTGTCATTAATTGATGTCATTTATGTTTCCTTATTTTGAGTAGATTTAGATTTCTTTACATGTTAATGGGTTGTTTTTACTTTGTTATTTTTCTTGTTGTTTATATGATTAGTGAGTAGTCTATCCCCATTGAGGGGTGAAGAATGATGTGAAGTGTGGATGTAGTTAGATTAATGTGTGTGTTTAATCTTAGTCTTGGAGAATCAAAGATAACAAACATGTCTTATTGAAGCATATTTGATTTCCAATTATGTAAAATTAAATTTAATGTTTTTTTGCTACGGTGCACCTCTAAGGACACGTAATTGACGATATGCACTAGATTTTTTAAATTATTGCCTCAAGTTCACCTGCGAGTTGAGAAATACGCATATTACACCTCCGCCATAAGTGGATCCCACCACACAATGCAACTGTAAGCCTTCCGTCAATGGTCATTCATTAGCATTACCCGCCGCTCACTAATCCTACCCGCCATATTTCCATCTCTTCTTCACCAGACACACTTTTCCTCTCATCTCTTCTCAACCAAACCCCCCTTCCTTTCATCCATCTTCCTCCTCTCACCCTCTGTTGACATGTTCGACGGTGGTACTGTGCCGTCGGACAACAATGACAGCTCAATACCGTTGGTCAATCTCGTCTCTAACTCCACCTCAAACCCTTCGAACCCCGATACCAGTCATAGCTACCACCCCACCGAAACCTACACGCCACCTACTCTACCGGCACTCCCACAGAGACGTCGGAGACCCCATACAAATCCAACATGTCGGTCCCTGATGCATTGCATACATTGCATCATATGTCTTTCATTTAGATTACTTTTACATCAATAAATGCTACTAAGGTATGTGTTTAGTCTTATTTACAGAATACAGGGACCTGAATGCAATTTACCCACATCCCGAGCATAAACGCGTGCAAAAGATTCATTTCGATCATAAAGACCAAGTTCAAGTTTATCGGGGTACAAATGGAAATATATCCAAGCATAAAAGCATTCAAGTCCTAATTGCAAAAAGAACAAGGACATAAGCACAAAAGTAACCAGGGACTTAACTGCAAAAAGTCAAGGACCTAATTGTAAATCACGAGTAGCTTTTATTCTCTTGGAGAAAATATATAGAAAAATCAATGTATATCTCCAAATATGTGAAGGAATTAATCCGGAGTTCAAAAGAATGGAAAGAATCAATCCAGACGCGCAAAGAAGGATCAAATCATACCATAAACATTCAACCAAAATCCGGACAAAAGCATGCCAGATTGTGCGGCGTTTCCGCCGCACCACACATGCAATATGCGGCGTTTCCGCCGCCCAAGCTTCGATCCGTGTGCTCCAATTTCGTCCAGTCGTGTCTGGACACGTGTACTTTCCAATATTATACCTAGATCCCTTGTAGCAACTATAAATAGACCCGAGAACGATGTTAGAAGGGTCCTTAGTCTTTGGTTGTAGTTTTTATTTTTATTTTTAGTTTTGTACTCTTCACTTTAGTAATAAAATTCTGTCTTTTATTTCTTACTTTTACTTTTCTTTTGTAATGTCTCAAGGACCCCTTCTTCCTCCCTCTATGAGTTTCTAACTCCTTCCAAAGGGTGGAGGTGACAGATTAGGGTGAAGAGAAGATGAATGAATGTTATTATTTTAATTTCGTGTTAGTCTATTTTGATTACTTGAGTTTATGTTAAATCATTTATCATGTAATGCTTCATAACTAATATGATTTATTATAAGTTTCTAAATTCTCTAATCTAAACCTTAAATCTAAACCTCCACCCGACGGAATTCATCTCTTTGTTCTTGTTTTAGTTTTAATTGTTCTTGTTTCATGCTTTAGGCAATTAAAAATCAAAAATCTCAAAACCCAATTTATTTCTTCTCTCCTTCTTCCCCTTAATCGAAAATCACACAAATAACAAGATCTCTCCCTCCTTGTGTTCGACCCGTATTTGCCACGTCTCCATTGACGCCGTGCACTTGCGGTATAAATTTAATTCTCATCAAGTTTTTAGCGCCGTTGCCGGGGAGGCGACGCAGATTTTGTTGTTTTTGTATTTCGATTTTATCCTGTTTATCTTGTGCGCGATCTAAGTATTTGGATTTGTGTTTCAGGAGACAACATAGTGCACGGCGAAATCCGAGCACCATTTGAGCTAAACGAGCGGCGAAATCGCCGCACCTGAAGAACAACTTGCGGCGAATCCGCCGCACACTTGGAGCGTCTGGGCTTCAACTTTTTTGGGACGCGACTCATCTCTGGGTGGACCCGTAAAGCTACTGAAATTTCGAGAGCGGGCGGCGAACCCGACTGAGCATTGCGTAGGTAACCTTCGTTGCCTTTTTCCTCGTAATTTCTAGTTTCAGAAAATTTCATTTTATTAGAATTGCACGTGTTAAGCTTAAATTCCATAATTGGCAATATTTCAACTCTGACCTAAAATTCCCAAAATTAGAAAGACCTTAGTGCATGCATCATATAATGTTTTGTTTGCATTATTCTTGCTAAATTCTTGCAAATCAATTTCTGTTGAAGAGTGCTAGAGGCAAGGTACGTATCGCGGTTTTTAACGATTGCATTTAAGCATATAATTTAATTTGCATACAACCTTGCAATTGCCCCCATTAAAAAGACCATTGTTTGACTATCTTTGTTAGATCTAAGTTAAACTATCTTAAGGGCAACTCCGTAGGAAAAGATACGGTGGGGATTTCATCACCCTTCCGTGGCCCACAAATCACAATCCTAAAGTGTCACCCAAGCCTTAAAATTTAAAATCAATTAGACATTGGCCCCTAAGGACTCGGACTCAATTAAGGAGAAGAATTGGTTTGACTTGCTATGACCTGAAGCCGATCGAATTCAATTTGGTGTCTAGGAAGTGTTTTTGTGTTGACGAAAGTCTTCCAAGCGAAGTGGTTGTCTAATTGGCACCGACTCTGTCAGAAGCGCCCCCACTAGCTATACACTACCTGGCCAATTTGGTTTGATTAGTGAGGGAGGTGAATCAAGCGAATCAATTCGACTCAATCAGTTAGGAGTCGTCTAGATTTAAGTGACACTAGGTCTAGGATTGTTTGAACCGTGCTTTCTTAGGAAATTTCTGACCAACCCTCTTTTCTATCTTTAGAGTTAAGTTTCCTTTCTCATCTGAGTCTTCTTTCTCTTCTCACCTAAATTCTCTAGATTAGGATTCCTTTCTCATCTTGCCCCATTCTATTGTTTGTTTCCCTTTCGAAAAAAAACATAAAAAAACGAAAATTGTAATTAATTCTTGAAATTAAATTTGGAATTTAAATTTGGAATTTGAATTCAAAAATTGATTCAACCCGGTGCACTCAGATTTGGATTCGGGACTTGAGTAATCGACTCTCACGAGTTCATCTAGATTCCAGTCTGGAACTTAACCCCAATCCACCTGTTGCACCACCTCACCCGGATCCAATGGGTGAGAACGTAGTGGACCCGCCTGTTGCACAACCTATAACTCTGAGGGATCGATGCTATCCAGCGATGGCTGCTCAGCCATCGTGCATCGTTATGCCCACCATACTGGGTTGCGACTTCGAACTTAAGGCACAATACATGAGTATGTTGCCTAAGTTCACCTCTAGGGAAGATCCATATCTCTTCCTTAGAGAATTTGAGGAAATCTGCTCTCTTATGCAATACCAGCATATCCCTGAAGAGGCAGTGCGTCTGAAATTTGTGCCTCTGGCACTAAAAGACGACGCTAAGAAATGGCTATATAGTCTAGCCGAAAGATCTATTAGGAGTTGGGCTGAGTTTGTTCAAGTATTCCTGAAAAATATTTTCCCAACCATAAGACTATGAGGATTAGGAATGAAATTGTTGCATTCGTTCAGTCTGACAGCGAGCCGTTCTATTCCTATCTAGAAAGATTTAAGAGTGTACTGACCCAATGCCCTCATCATGGAATTCCAAGATGGCAATTATGCCAAATTATTTATGAGGGATTGACACCCACATCTAGAGTTATGGTAGAATCCGTAAGCCAAGGGAACTTTATGTCGAAAAATGAAAATGATGCCTGGACTTTCCTTGAGGATTTAGCCGAAAACAGTATGCAATGGGACAATGCTAGAACACCGCTTAACCCAAGTATTGGATCTAGAATAGCAAGCCAACCCAAACCAGGTGTCTTAGCTGTAGATGCCAATATAGCGGCTGAAGCAAAACGAGCTACCCTTATGCGCAGAATGGAAAGTCTAGAGCTACAAGCCCAAACCCAAGTGAATCAAGCATCGTCTATCCCCTGCTCTAGATGTGGTCAGACTGGTCATGTAATGGAGGATTGTGCGGACTGGGAACAAGTTAATGCCATGTATAACCATGCTAGAAATGACCCCTACGCATCAACCTATAACTCTGGTTGGCGTAATAATTCCAATTTCTCATCAAACCAACAGGGTCAACCTCCTAGACAACAACCAAACCCGTATAACCAAAATAATACATCTTCTGGGTTTAGTAACAATAACGATCATGAGGTTAGGTTGACAAGCTTGGAAAATTTGATGAAAACTTTTATACAAACAACCAACCAGACCTTCCAAAGGCTAGAGACACAAGTCAGCCAACTAGCACAAATAATAGGTGAAAGAGAAAAGGGTCGGTTTCCAAGTCAACCTGAGGTGAACCCTAGATCTAATAATTCATATCAATCCTATCAACCACCTTCAGGAAATAACAACCCTAGACCGGTTCAAATGGTTAATGAGGAAGGATCGTTCCAACAAATAAATGCAATAGTATCATTACGGTCCGGAAGACAGATTGATAATAATGTGGTAAATCCTAGAACGTCTAATCAATCTAGCCATCAAACTGCCACATATGACCTAACCATTGAACCCGACGTCCAATCTGAAACGCCCACCCCACCTACTCAATCTGAACCCGTAGCTCAACCTGAACCTGAGCGAGTCTATGTCCCTAAAGCCCCATTTCCCAATAGACTCAAAAAGAACTCAAGTGCACAAATAGAGAAAATCTTGGAAGTATTTAAGCAAGTTAAGGTGAACATTCCACTCTTAGATATGATTCAACAAATACCTGCTTATGCTAAATTCTTAAAAGATTTGTGCACTAAAAAGAGAAAAACAAACGTACCAAAGAAGGCATTCTTAACTGCAAACATAAGTTCTATATTGTCCAACACATCTCCTATAAAATATAAGGATCCTGGGTGTCCCACAATTTCATGTTCAATAGGAGATACTTTTATCAACAAAGCCCTTCTAGACCTTGGTGCTAGTGTTAACCTACTCCCGTACTCTGTCTACGAGCAACTCAACCTTGGTCCATTAAAACCCTCTAAGACAACCCTTCAATTTGCTGATTGCTCTACTAAGAAACCAAGAGGTATAGTCGAGGACGTTTTGATCAAGGTGGGTGGCTTCATTTACCCAGTGGATTTTGTCGTACTAGATACCGCACCTGTTGTAGATCCTAAGAGACAAATCCCCGTAATACTAGGCAGACCCTTTTTAGCCACTTCTGAAGCATTGATAAACTGTCGAAATGGGCTCATGCAGTTATCTTTTGGGAACTTAAAAGTTGAATTTAATATCTTTCATGTTGATAGTGAGCCCGAAATAATATGCAATCAAAGTGATGTTGTGATGAGAGCACGTATCTATAAGAGTTCTGAATCAAATAAATCATCACAAAATCAAAAAGGAAGTGAGAAAAGGAGGAGTAATTCTGCGACACACCCACCGTCACTCGAGCAAATAAGAGAACCAATTTATGTGAGGGGTGTGGAACATGTAACTCAGGATGCTCATTGCAACATGAGGAACAATTCAACTGGATACATGCACCAATATGGTGTCATTCAATCCAGTTCTGACTATGGTTGACTTTGAGCAAATTCCATCCGTCCACCACAGTTCATCAAGGTAATAAGTGCATTTGCTTTATATTTGCATACATTGAGGACAATGCATGATTTAGGTGTGTGGGGGTGTTTATGTATATATTTATCTATATATTCTGTATTTTTATTTCTTAAAAAAAAATTAATGTTTCATGACATAGCTTAAGATTGAACTGCTAAAACCCGTGTACAAATTGCATTGAGTTTTTGTTCCTTATTATATAGTTCTGCTTGTAGAAATTGTGACATAAATCTAAGTTCCAAAGAAATAACCCATTGCCCTTTAAGACATGTATGCACTTAAATTGGATGAATCAAATCTTTGAAGTGGTTGATAAAAAGCAGAGGTTGAGGAAAATATACCGGGAAGTGTGGACTTCTAATAGCAATTAAGCCTTGAGGAAAATAAAAATAAAAATAAAGGAATAAAGTGAAGAAAACACATTTTGCAAAATGATTACAAAAGCCCAAGCCTTTGAGTCACTGGTCCGTAGGGGTATCTTGAAACCCGGTAACTTGAGTCTACCAGCTCGGGATTATCGACCAAAATCGCTACACGAATGCAAAAAGGGTAAAAGTGTCAAAAAGCAAATGTGTTGAATCACGGAAGAAAAGAAAAGAAAAAAATAATAATACTCAAGGCCCAACGCTAAAAGAATGATCCATACCATGGTTGATCCGAATGATACTTCACCACCAGAGGAGGCGTGCAAAATAATTCAAGTGATAAACATGTGTAGAAGGGTTAGTGGTGTGAATGTTGGCGGAATAAAGACCAAGTCATATTTTTAATGAGTTAGATTCATATAATGAGCATACAAGAATTCTAAGTGAGATGTATAAGGTTAAGGTGGAGATATTAAGAGCTATTAATGGAAATGTTGATTTAAGACTTTGTGGGTGTGTCAACAGAAAACCCTCACGAGACAAAACTCGTCCCCCTTGGCAACAAGGAGGTTTAAAGGCTTGTTGCACATGCTAAGTGCAACCGTGATTCCTACGAAAGTGAGTTAGGATTTCCCTGTTTTTTTTCGTATCTTCTGTTTTGCTAGGGACTAGCAAAATCTAGGTGTGGGGGTATTTGATGCATTGCATACATTGCATCATATGTCTTTCATTTAGATTACTTTTACATCAATAAATGCTACTAAGGTATGTGTTTAGTCTTATTTACAGAATACAGGGACCTGAATGCAATTTACCCACATCCCGAGCATAAACGCGTGCAAAAGATTCATTTCGATCATAAAGACCAAGTTCAAGTTTATCGGGGTACAAATGGAAATATATCCAAGCATAAAAGCATTCAAGTCCTAATTGCAAAAAGAACAAGGACATAAGCACAAAAGTAACCAGGGACTTAACTGCAAAAAGTCAAGGACCTAATTGCAAATCACGAGTAGCTTTTATTCTCTTGGAGAAAATATATAGAAAAATCAATGTATATCTCCAAATATGTGAAGGAATTAATCCGGAGTTCAAAAGAATGGAAAGAATCAATCCAGACGCGCAAAGAAGGATCAAATCATACCATAAACATTCAACCAAAATCCGGACAAAAGCATGCCAGATTGTGCGGCGTTTCCGCCGCACCACACATGCAATATGCGGCGTTTCCGCCGCCCAAGCTTCGATCCGTGTGCTCCAATTTTGTCCAGTCGTGTCTGGACACGTGTACTTTCCAATATTATACCTAGATCCCTTGTAGCAACTATAAATAGACCCGAGAACGATGTTAGAAGGGTCCTTAGTCTTTGGTTGTAGTTTTTATTTTTATTTTTAGTTTTGTACTCTTCACTTTAGTAATAAAATTCTGTCTTTTATTTCTTACTTTTACTTTTCTTTTGTAATGTCTCAAGGACCCCTTCTTCCTCCCTCTATGAGTTTCTAACTCCTTCCAAAGGGTGGAGGTGACGGATTAGGGTGAAGAGAAGATGAATGAATGTTATTATTTTAATTTCGTGTTAGTCTATTTTGATTACTTGAGTTTATGTTAAATCATTTATCATGTAATGCTTCATAACTAATATGATTTATTATAAGTTTCTAAATTCTCTAATCTAAACCTTAAATCTAAACCTCCACCCGACGGAATTCATCTCTTTGTTCTTGTTTTAGTTTTAATTGTTCTTGTTTCATGCTTTAGGAAATTAAAAATCAAAAATCTCAAAACCCAATTTATTTCTTCTCTCCTTCTTCCCCTTAATCGAAAATCACACAAATAACAAGATCTCTCCCTCCTTGTGTTCGACCCGTATTTGCCACGTCTCCATTGACGTCGTGCACTTACGGTATAAATTTAATTCTCATCAGTCCCCTCCATACCAAAATGCGGATGTGGGTTGCTTTGCAAAGTGTACACGTCAAAGAGGGAGTGTTCTTATGGTCATCAATTTTTTCGTTGCCCCAACTACTAAAAGGTGTTCATTTCCCTAATGGTAAGTCCCTAACTTCTTATTTTTGTTTCCCACTCACTGTTTCATGAAATGTGTAGGAGCCCGAGCGCAGGAAATGTGGGTTTTTCTAGTGGATAGATGGGAATGAAGTTCACTACAAGAATTTAATGTTTTAGCCACGGTAAAAATCCGTCACTAAAGCTTATCATCCGTGGCCATACACTTTCAGCCACGGATAAGTTCCGTCACTATTACCGCGGTCACTAAATCCAATTAGCGACGGATGTTGTGACGAATAGTAACCGTCACAACTTAGATTTGGAGGGAAGAAATGGCGGGAAAAATAAACCTTTTAGCCACGGATAATTCCCGTGGCTAAATGGTTTATTTGCCAAAAAAAATATAATTAGCATTCACTGTGTTTCTCTTTTCCTAGTACAAACTACTAACAACCAATACATTCACATATTCATCCAAAACAGCACCACAAAGTCAATAAACACAATCATCTATAGCACCACCACAAATACACAAGCACAATAACATCAATGTATCAAAATTATCACAATAATCATCACATAATAAATGTATTCCTCATGTCTTGTTGGTGTAACTTTGAAAAGAAACTTAAGAATAAAATAAATCATGTCCATAATAACTTCGGACAATTACATAAAAGAAAACTTAAGAATTAACTTTTGCACAATGATATATAAGTACCATGTGCAACTACACTCCAGAATAACATCAATCATGTTTTGAAACCAATTCCACTACTAATTCCTCTACCTCCTAGATGCCATTTTCTGAAATCTGGTCAAAAGAGAAAGAAAAACATGTAAAACATGAGGTGATAATTAATGGTCTAAAGAAGAATCAGCTATCAACTTACATGATGCATTTACCATTGCTTTGGAATTGCTAGATGTTTTGACAAGTGTTTAATGGTGGAATTTAACAAAATATATATATCCAAGTTGTTTTAAAAGTTGGCACGTAGCCCATTAAAAGTAAAAAGTAAATGGGAAGAATAATTATGATGTAAGATGATTCTTATCCTTAGATTCACTAAAATGTTCAATTGGTAACTATAAATGTTCAATTCGTAACTATAAATGTGAATTAACTTTAAGTCCGACAACTCGACAAGAGTATAAAAGTTAAACATAAATTTTCAGCATTGAATAAATAACTTGTACACCTATACATTTTCAAAAGAGGAAGCAAAAAATGTAACTATCAATTTGAGCATATCATTTGAAGAGCAAGGAGCTAATACCCATGCACCAACAAGAAATGTTGTTGGATTTCTAATTCCAGTTGAAAATCGTTCAACTGTAAAACAAAAGATGTAAAGTTGCGTCATCAATGAAAATAAAAAGACAATTTATAACAATCTAAATTTTTCCCAGCATAGATGAGGAGAACTAGAAAACCATAAGAACATGCTTTTCAGTTAAAGGTTGTCGATAGTTACACTTGCAAGTTGAAACTCGTAATACTTTTCGGATAATAATATTTTCTTTTGATGACTTACCAAAGCCAATCAAGTTGCCATACTTCTCAAACCAATGTCAAATTCAGCACAAATCACTACCAAAATAAGCCAAGATGCAGCCAAAGATTCAATTCAAAATCGCAGCACAAACTCCAGCAACTTCAGCACACAAATAGCCCTTCAATTCAGTAAAAAAGCGGCCCAAATGTATCTCAAGCACAGCTACAATTGCAACCAAAATTTGACACTTAAATAGCCTAGTTGCTGCAGAATATTAGCTCATTATTCAGCACAAATGCAGCAGAGGATTAGATGCGATTCAGCTAAATTATTCAGCATAAGAGAGACACAATAATTCAAGATTAATGAGATAACTAAGCTACAATAATATGTTGAGATAAGACAACAAAGTCAAGAGTGTCTCCAGAAACATTGCTCTTCTATTATTAATTTTCCAAATCCTATCAATAAAAACGAAATCTGGAGTGTTGGAAGAGAAGACAATCACTTTTGCAAACCCTAACTCCTCCAACCATTGGTCCGACAGCAAACAAACGAGCAATTCGTTCAAACAAACCAAACCACATCAGCACAAAACCCTAAAAACCTCCTGCCTTTATTTTGTTCGTATCCCAAACAAAATGCCACACTCGCCTCTAAAAACCCTAACAAAAATCGAAACGATTCCCATCGGAAAAAAACCCAACTCCAAAACCCTATTTCGGGAAAGATAGAAAATTTGGGTACCTTTGGGGAGTTGTTATCGGTCATGTCGGCGTGCGAGGAGAGGACTAGAGGAAGATGAGAGTGGTGGTGATGGAACAACGTGGAAGAAGCAACGTGGGAGACGTGGCGACGAGGAGCAGTGGTGGCAGTCGCAACGGTGGTGGTGGCGTTGGGAGGCGGCGATTTGGGGGTTTCGGGTGAGAGGCACGATTTGGGGGGTTTGCATATGGGTGAACTGAGGAGTCAGGTTTGTACCATTTGGGGTTAACTTTTTTCCCCTTGTCTGTGGCTAACTCTCCTTTATCAATGGCTGATACAAGAATCAGCAACGGATGTTGCAGCCACGGATACACCTACCGTAGCTGTAGGCATAATTTCTTGTAGTGGTTGTTGTGGTTAATATGAGGTTGCATGTTGACCGATTCCACGAGATGATGTCAGAGAAGTATGCTAAGCTAGATAGGAAGGTCGAAGAGTTGAAGCATCTTGTAGGGGAGAAAAATATTCTTCCATGGCTACTCAAAGAGGTTCCACAGGCAAAACTGCTAGAGAAATAAGAGGTGAAGCGAACTAAGTGGGGTTTTGTTGAAGCCATTGTGGTTAAGCAAGTTGATTGTGTTAAAGCAGAAATCACACTTGGAAAGAGTGGACAATTATTGCTAGAGATAAGGTCCTCAATTCGTGACCTCAAACAATTTGTGGCTGAATGCAAGGTTTTCATGAACAAGGTGGACATGGTGAACAAGGTTTTCTGAAGTGGCTGATTTAGGAGTTGTGTAAGGGGTGCAATGTTTGTTATGGTGGATCTCTTGGTTATATGGTGTATGTTTTGGTTAAGGTTTACTGTATGTTTTGGTGTCTTTGTTAAGCTTATGTTGATTGTATGTTTTGGCTAAAGGGTTTGTGTAAAGCATATGTGGACTATATGTTTTTGTTGGTGTAATGTTTTGTTCAGTTTATGTTGGGTAAACTTAGTTGCCTAATGTTGTTTTTGTGTATGTTTGGGTTGAAGTAATGTTAACGGTGAAGCTTGGTTTAACTAGTTGTGCAAATATTGTTGGTTGATTCAGAGAGATGATTTGGTTGTTTGATTATGTGTTAACATGCTCGAATTATGTGTTAGTATGAATGTAAGAGATGAATAACATGCTCGATTCAGTTTACTATGGTTGGGTGTAGGATGGATTGGTTTGTGGATTGGTTTAGTGTGAATAACAAGCTTGATTCAGTTTGGTGTCAAGTGTATTATGTTTACTATGGCTTGGTTTACTATGTATTGGTTTGTGGACTAGGTGTTCTTGGTTTAATATGAATAACTTGGTTTGTGGACTAGGTGTTCTTGGTTTAATATGAATAACTTGGTTTGTGTCAAGTGAATGCTATGGTTTACTATGGCTTGGTGAAGTGGATGTTGGGTCCAATTGGATGTTGGGCATTCTCTTTGGCTGAATGATATGGTTTCTGAATGTTATGGTTTACTATGGCTTGGTGAAGTGAATGTGGGGTCAACTGAATGTTGGGCATTCTCTTTGGCTGAATGATATGGTTTGTGAATGTTATGGTTTACTATGGTTTGGTGAAGTGAATGCTAGCCTTTCTGATTGCAATAAGAACCTTTCTTATCTACATTTGGATATTTGTTTCTATTAGCTAGAGGAGCAATATCTTGGAAGAGTGTGAAGTAGTCTGTCATTGTTACGTCCATTGTGGAGGCTGAGTTTATAGCATGCTTTGAGGATAATGTTCACGGTTTATGGTTGCGAAATTATATTTCAGGGCTTGAACTTGTCGACTCTATTGCCAAGCTGCTGAATGTTTAATGTGATAATGTCGCAATAGTCTTCTTTACTAAGAACAACAAATATTCAAAAGGTGTTAAACACATGGAATTGAAATACTATGTCATTAAAGAAGAAGTTCGGTGTAACATCCCCGAACAACGGAAAATTTAAACTTTTTAAATCAAAGGAACCACAAGGATAAAGACCATCAAGAGTGGGGACATTACTCAAAGAAATACCCAAATATATTTGGTGCACCATATTACATAAGAGTTTGTCAAAAGAGTGATTACATCCGAATACGAAATACATGTAATCACGACAACCTAAAATAGGCAGACGACATGATCCAGTCCCAAAGTGCAATCTCCCTCCGTCACTACCCGCCGGAACCTAACGCGGTCCTGAAAATAAACATAACAACAATGCCTGAGTTTCCATAAGGAAACCATGTATGAAAAGCTCACCTATATGCCCTATCATACTAGTATAGCATGGCATGAAATACAAAGCAGTAAAACAACATTCCCACCAAGAGCCAAACCGGACATCCGTCCAGCGTTCGTTCCCGCTGCCATACAGGCCCCGTGGTCTACAACCGCCACCGCTTCCACACAGGCCCAACAGTTCACAGCATCGCCGCCGCCACACAAGCCGCATGGTCCACAACATCGCCGTCGCCACACAGGCCTCACGGTCCAAACATCGTCGTCGCCACACAGGCCGCACGGTCCAAACATCGGGTCTCCGTGGAGACCTACCGTAGGCACATACGGTCTAGCAGACAGTACGCAACACATCCCCACACGCGACTACACAAGCCAAGGGATCGGTGAGGATTTCTCCTTCCAAAGACTTAGAAACTTAAGAGAATTTTCGTGGCTTTTGTGGTGAATTAGGAGAGAAAACAATTAGCAAAACATCTAACTTAATTAAGGAGAATAAGGACCTATTTATAGGCTCCAATCTTATTCTCAATCATGGCTATTCTTAAGCCATGTTTTCTTGACATTTTCTCTCACAAACTAATTCCATAATGTATTACATGCATCCACAAAACGTTTGACCAAGTTTGGAGCTAATCCAACCATTGATCAAATTAATCTCTTAATTATCAAAGGCAGAAAATCAATCGGTCTTCGGTTTACCGAGACATACTCGGTTAACCAATATGTCACGTTCGTCTTACCGTGCATTAGACAGATGACCGATTCTTAAGGAGAAAAATTCTCCTTAACCGATCGGACGAATCCGCGTCTAAAACTGAATGCCATTCGGTTAACCGAAAATATCGGAACTGGACATTGTTCGGTCGACCGTTCCTGGTTCGGTATACCGAACCAGAGTTCCAGGCACTTTGGTCAAGTTCGGTCAATCAACTCTGACCATCCGTTCCACGTTCGGTTGACCTATCCATAGAACCTCCGGTCGACCGAACCGTAAACGGATTACCGAAGTTTTACCCGATTTTGCCTTTTCAAATTTTAGATTTATTTCCAACAAAATTTGAACTTTAGGGGTTTTAGCAAATTCACAACTTATGCAATATATTATCCTATGCAACAATAAATTATTGCACCCCATAATATATGCATCTCATATGAATTTATCATGATTCTAATTATGTTATATACAACATAATTGATTTTACTTGTTCACCACATGTGTCATATTTTCTATAAGGAACCTGATACATCATATGAACCAAAATCAAGCTTCTTGTTTCCCAGTTTTTGCGGTATGACATATGGGAGGATCTAGACTAAGTTGACAGAGATATTAAGAGCTTAATATCACAAGCTATAATCGGTATCTAGCTACACATTATAGCTTCCAATTAGTTAGATGTCTTAATTCCACTCGAACCAAACCTGATCCATTTAGTGATGGAGTGCACCACTTGTGTCCGTGCATTGCCTCATGATATTAAGAATACACACAAAGTAGTATTGTGTCATCTTTGTATTAGTATTCATTTCTTGATCTCTTTAAGCTAGTTATAAATATGTGACTTAACTCAAATCACATTGTGCACATTATAACTTTGTTTTATCAAGGGGCCCACTAATATCATTACTCAATTAAGATGGGCAATGATAATCTTTTGACTAACTATCTTCTCCAACAAAAGTCATACTTAACAAACCAATGCCTTTACACTACACTTATCGATAGCTCAAGACACTAGTCTAATCAAGCATTTCTTAAGTGATCAGATATAAGTCTCATATCAAAGGACCAAGGACACAGTAAAACATTAATGACACAGAAAACACAATTTTATAATGTTTTACTTATTAGGTCTATTCAGTATACAAAAGTAATATTTTCCTCTTATGTGTACCCGTGTTGTCACTCGTTGGTAGAGCTACAATGATCTATGACCAACACGACAATCTTAACTCGGTAATTAATGTCCCATGTTAGTTACCATGATTGCGAATATCTTTTGTTTTATGTAAACCATTATCTTTTAGAGCTCTACGGTTACGGACCAAGAGTCTCTTCCTTAACACTTCTAAAAGACGAATAACATAAATAAGGAACAAAATGATTTCTCATTCAATTCACAATAATTGACATTTAAAAGTAAAACTTTTAGAACACATTCCCTTCACAAAGACCTCTCTTACCCGCTCCTCTAAAACTTTTCACATGTCGCTTATGACAACCAAACCAATCCTGTGACCCACTGCCTTTTTGAAATGAGTAAGAAACCAAGCCCAACTGCTATGACTCTCGGATGCCACTACAGCAAATGTTGCAGGAAATTGTTGGTGATTTCCATCAACCGAAGTGGCAGATAATAGGGTACCCTTGTACTTCCCTTTCAGATGACAACCATCTAGGCCTACAAGAGGTCTACACCCATTCAGAAAACCATCAATGCAGCCCTTTAGACACAAATAATCTGTAGAAGGATACATCTTGAGGTTTGACTTCAAAATTGATTACACTACCAGGGTTGGTCTTGCTCATCTCCCAAACCAAAGATGAGATCAAAGCGTATTGTTGATCTTCACCCCCCCCCCCCCCCCCCACAACTCCTTCATTGCAATCTCCCGACCACGCCAAACTCTATGGTAAGGCAAACTCAAGTGATATTTCCTATTCAGTTGGTCAGATATGTTCCTCACAGTGAGTCTGTCATCCAATGCAAGCCATTCCTTGCACTCGTGGGCAATCCACTCCCTAGTAGCCATCTTAGAGGCACAGTTATTTACAGATGAGCAAGTATGTGGCAACCTCAAAGTCTTGATTTCAAACACTCTCACATCATTTAACCTAGAGGAATGAATTCTCCACTGACATTGAACATCTCTACACCTGGTTATGACCCTATCTGGTTGGCTCTTCAAGTAGGTTATCTCACATTCACTCAAATTGCAGTGGGTTAATAAACACATTCTGAAGGATTTCACATTACGAAACTTCTTTCCCACAACTATTTCTGGGCACCCCAACACTCAGATCTATCATCAAACGGATTGAAATCAATTCTGTAGTCTCCCTGGTCATCAAAGTCAACTGCGTCGTTGTCCTCACATTCATCAAGCTCATCAGAATATAAAACATACTCCGAGTCTGTACCACTACTTCAACTGGAAACCAAGGTGTCTTCCCTAGGTGCTATTATGCCCACTACTAGGCCGGGTTCAGAGTGGCATGGGAGGGTACCACTCCCCCGGTGTTCACAAACATCTCCCACAACGGGTTCACAAGGTAGCACAGAGGGTGCAGATAAAGGTTGTGAGCTTACACTCCTCCCCACACTAGGCACTCTACGTACTGGTTCTGGACTACCATCAACTGCTTGTATTTCTTTCTCAACGCCTACAGAAGGTTCTATTACATGCTCAACCCCTACAAAAGCTTCTGCTTTCCTGTCATTGGTAGCATAGATGTGAAACTCACTTTGCTGATTGGGGTATTTAAGTGGCTCCTCTATGTCTCCATTGTTATTCAAAGGTTTGTAGTCTTTCCTAACTTTGCTTGGAATCATATAATGCATATGCACAACCATTTCAGTGGATGACCACTTCATTACACTGCATATCCAATCCCTTAACAAGTCAATCGTCCATTCCTCAACCACAACCAATGATGCTACCTCTTCAAAACCAACAACTCTATCCCTATCCTTGCACTTAACCCATCGACCACCACAATGCAACCTCATTCTCACACTACCTTCTAAATCAGACACACTGCTTGGATAATAAAAATGCAAAGTCAATAAACATAAGGAAAATGAATTAAATTGACAGATATGAATTAAAATGACAGAACAAAACTACAAACATGCAATCTACAGTCTAAAGCCGGCCCGAAAACTGAAATCAAAACATCCAAACCCAAACACAACATGTAATTTTACATATCTCAATTCAGAAAAAAATCACTAACCGCCTTCGCTTCCCAATCAATCCGCTTCTTGTGTGTACCATCTTCCACGCCGTCGTCGAGGTCGTCGCTACCTCTGCCCGATCCACTGGTCAGTGTGGTCACCCTCTAATTTGTGCAAAGTAGGAAAATGGGGACGATTACACGGGGATTTGGAAAGGATGAGAGTTATGGTTTCCGAACAGTAGGAAAACCCGTGGATTTGGGAAGGACTCAAGTTAGGATTTCCGCAATGTGGGAAAACTCGGGGATTTGGGTAGGAGGAGAGTTAGGTTTAGTCATCATCTTAGATTAGAAAAAGGGGTTTCGCTACAGTCATTGGATCGAGAGTGATTCCAGAGTTGGTCCAGATTGATTCCAGAGACGATCCAGAATTATTCCAGAGTCGATCTAGATTGATTTCAGAAACGATCCAGAATGATTCCAGAGTCGATCCATATTGATTCCAGAGACGATCCCAAAATGATTCCACAGTGATTCCATAGTTGATCCAGAGTGATTCAATGCAGAGTGATTCCAGCACGGTAATGGTTTAGTCATGGTCTTAGATTAGTCCTAGTAAAATTTGTTTTACTACAGTCAATCCCAAATCACACGTCCTACCAAACGGATCATGAACTGATTTGGACGGTCGTTAATGTCCCATTCACGTCGTCTCTCTGGAGTGGGGCCGACAAACGGCCCAGGTGCATTTGCGCAAATATGATGCTTTCTAGATGTATATGCGGCAATACCGAAAAAGCAGGTGCATATGGCCAATTTGGACACTTGCGGGGTGTACTGTAGTAAAAACCCCTATAAAAAATGCCCGGAGGCTAACTAAACTTAAGGAGTAATGAAAAAACATAAGGGGTATATAAAAAAAATTACTTCTTTAACAAAATGGTTTAGCTAAATCATCTTCAATCTTCATCGTTGTTGTTGTCGTGAATATTCATGTTTTGCATTATATTTGCAGCCTTGATCCAATCTTTTAGGCATACGCTCATCTCGATTGACTGGTCCGAAAGATTGATGCAAGACCAAAGCAGGTGCAAAGAACTGAACTTCCTCGAAAGTTGGATGCAGTTACTAATTCATGATCTGGCATGTACAAAATGAAAACTTCATTCTCGATTCTACGAGAATTTTTATGAAAGCGTTTCATTTGCTTCTGTCTTGTGTTTGGTCATGCTCATCTCTCTCTACCTAACGCAGTGAGGGAACTCCACTTTGTCAGACAAGACTCGATCGTTTATCTGCACTAAAAGCAGCTTCCGACGCCACATTTGACGTCGGATGACATGATAAGTCTCGACACTAGCCTAGTGGAAACCTACCTGAGTTATTTCTCCACTAGCCTAAAACATCAAAAGATTTTATTCAACTGTACTTAAGTAAAGTTCAATGTTTAAATATCCAGTTAATTCATTTTAGGTGTTAGTTTGCACTAATTTTGTCTTTTTTGACTTAGCCAATTCCAATGTGAGTCATCATCATCTGGATCTATTGCAGTTGGAGGTGGTTGTGATGGTGAACTAGCAACATTTGATCACATTTGATTTACATTATATAGTCGTTTATATTCTTCAAAATTTTTGATTAACAAAGACTTACACCTATCTACATGATTTTGGAAATTTTCGTAATTCAAATTTTCAAAATTTTGTTCCAAGAAAAAACTTGTAAATTAGTAATCTTAAATCTAGGATCCATAATAAAAGTTAAACAAAAACAAAATGGAGGATTCCAATATTTCGTAAATACTTTAATAATTTGTAGTAATTCAAAGATAAATATGTTATCATAAAGGTTTGATGTACTTAATTGGCATAGTCTGAGTATTTTATATCCTCTCCATAGTCCACATTTTTATATGTTCAATAAATAAGTATAAATCCTGATATTAACTGTATGTGGTATGTTACAATACCTGATTTTCCAAAATAAACAAGGATATAAATACTCATATTCAATCGTTATCTGTTGAAATATAGAAAGAAATAGACGTTGAAGAAAACATACCAGAAACAAAAATTCTCCCAAATCCCGTTATCCAATCAAGGAAATCAAGGAAAAAAATGTATATGGAAAGAACAACGGTATTATCTAGTATTCCATTGTATAAATACACTTCAAACCCCTAAATAAAGATATAATTTCTACTGTTCAAATTCATCATGGTACCAGAGCGTGCGTGCTGAGAAAAACAAAACCAAAAAAAAACCCAAACCACCTCTGCCTCAGTAGCTCCCCGGAGCTCATCATCGGCCGGGACAGCCAGGCGGTTGCGACCCTTGTTGCCCTCCACTCCTAGCAATGATGAACGGCGGTGGCGACTCTCAGCGCCTCACCACACAAACTCTCAATGGGACCAACTTTCTCTCTTGGGCGCGGGCCATCTCCCTGTCCCTCAGTGGCAAGGGGAAGCTAGGCCACCTCACCGGGATAACCGCAAGACCCACCGACCAAGGATCCGAAGCCAAACAAGAGGAATGGCAGAACGCTGACCACCTCGTGATGTCTTGGGTCCTCCAGTCGATGCAAAGCCAAATAGCGGAGATCTTCATGCACAAAAACAACGCAAAGGAATTATGGGACTCCGTCCATGAACACTATGGTAAGCAACAAAACTTTGTGCATATTTTCAAACTAAAACAAGACCTCTCGCAGATCAAGCAAGGGTAGAAAAACGTGACCGAATATCTCGGCATGCTAAAGAAAACTTGGGACGAACTCGCCATCTACGAGCCACCGACAACCGATTCAAAAACCATACAAGCCCGAACCGAACAAGATCGCATCTACACATTTCTTGTTGGACTGGACTCGAGCTACAAAGCACTCCGTTCCAGCATCCTTATGTCGCCGGAAGTACCCAGCTTCTCGACCATCATTGCGATGGTTAACCGTGAGGAAACCCTCCGGAAAACTAAAACTGCTCAGCCGGAAAACCAAGAAAATCAGGCGTTTGTCGCCACAAAAACCAACATAAACCATCGCGACAAAGGTAAAACAAAATATGGAAATAAAAGTCAAGAACATTGCGATAACTGTAAAAAAACAGGGACACAACAGATCCACTTGCTACTTCCTCTACCCACACCTCTGGCCATCCAAGGGCAGCTCGGAAAGGAGGGGGATGGGAGGAACGGCAGCCAGGCACACCCCACAGGGAGAGGAGGCGGCGGATACGAAGGAAACCCTAGCTTTCGGGTGGAAGGAGACAAATGGGCACATATCGGGTCGGTAGCGGATCAGCGGGGTTTTATACGGCAACAAATGGAGCATCCGATTACTCTGGCCCGAATTCGACATTCAATACGGCAACAAATGGATCAGTGGGGTTTTTATCCAATATTCCACCTCCTCAATATTCCACCTCTTTTGGGCCCGAATCCACAAGCACAGGAGCTGACCCAACCCAACTTGGTGCACTTCTGGCCCACTTAAATTCCTTCTTGCAGCAATCCAATACCCCAAGCAAAGGTAATACATCAGGTATAAATTCCGTCTCAGAAGCATATTTAGTAAATAATTCTCATAACTCTAGTTGGATTATAGCTTCCGGTGCAACTGATCACATGACAGGAGATTCCTCCATGATAAATAACATAAATATATGTTTAAATTTTCTAAATAAATTTGTCACGGTCGCTAATGGAAACAAAGCAAAAATTAAGGGTACAGGAGATATCCAATTTTTTGATAATCAAATGCCTAAAAATGTCTTATACGTACCTAATTTTGATTCTAATCTTTTGTCGGTTGCGAGGCTTACAAAAAATTTAAATTGCAATATTATATTTACTCCTTTTGATGTAATATTTCAGGATTGTACCACAGGGAAGACGATTGGTAGAGGAAAACTCGCCAAAGGACTTTATGTGCTCGAAAATCAAATAAAAGGAATGCTAGTTAATGTTCCTAATCACGATACCTGGCACCAAAGAATGGGGCACCCGTCTCACATGGTTTTACAAAAGTTATTTCCGTCTCTAAAAAATGAATTGTCTTGTGATGTGTGTCGTTTATCAAAACAAACCACTCCCTTTTTATGCTTCTGGAAAAAAAAACAGGTCGCATTCTCGAATTGATTCACTCAGACATTTGGGGAGCCGCCCCTTTGGAATCCTATAATGGATTCAATTATTTTATTTCTTTTATTGATGATTTCTCTCGTACAACTTGGTTATATTTATTGAAAGCTAAGTCCGATGCCTTTTTGGTCTTTTGTGAATTTGTTGCCTTTGTTGAAAATTTTCTTGATTCTAAAATTAGAATACTTAGATACGATAATGGATCCGAGTATACTAGTAACAATTTTCAAAGTTTTTGAAACAAAAAGGGATTTTCCACCAAACCACATGCATAAACACTCCTGCACAAAATGGTGTTTCCGAACGAAAAAATCGTCATCTGTTAAATGTTACTCGATCCTTACTTTTTCAAAATAACATTCCAAAATATTTTTGGTTTGATGCTATTTTAACTGTCACTTACCTTATAAATTGCTTGCCTAGACCAACAATTCAAAACAAGCAACCCTTAGAGATTTTACATGGGAAAAAAATGAGCCTTAACCACCTTTGGATTTTTTGTTGTACTTGTTTTGTTCACAGGAAGCGCATGGACAAGCTTGATCACAATTCCATCAAATGTATTTTTTTAGGATATTCTGTTAGAAAGAAAGGGTACAAATGTTATGACCCCGTTAATTGTAAATTCTATATTTCTCGGGATGTGTCCTTTTTTGAAAATGTTCCATACTTCAAAAATCATCAAGACTCTTCCGCTGCACATGAAGCTCCTCTACCGGTTGCGGATATCTTCGACGTTACCTCCTCACCGGATACTATCATCAAAACTCCTCGACAAGAAGCAATTGAACCTCCTCCACTGGACGACCAAGGGGGAGCTGAGCATCTTCCTCAGAGAAGAACAACATGTCCTACTCGTCCACTTCCTCGGCTTCAAGACTATGTGGTATCTCATGTTACCCACCCTATAGAGGACTAATTGTCCTACTCTCAAATCAAACCCACCTACCATGCCTTCTTAAGCCAAATAGATAAAATTCAGG
This sequence comes from Triglochin maritima, assembly GCA_963682175.1. Lineage (NCBI taxonomy): Eukaryota > Viridiplantae > Streptophyta > Magnoliopsida > Alismatales > Juncaginaceae > Triglochin > Triglochin maritima. Next base: position 11,542,626 of record OY821780.1, on the reverse strand, counting down.
AACCCACCAACTATCATGAAGCAATTAAACACCCTAACTGGGCTAAAGCTATGGATGATGAACTAAAAGCTCTAGAAACTAACCAAACTTGGAGTCTTGTGACCCCTTCACAAGGCATAAAACCAGTAGGTTGCAAATGGGTTTACAAGATCAAGTATAATAGCGACGGAACCATAGAAAGATTTAAGGCCCGATTAGTCGCAAAAGGATACACTCAAACTTATGGGATAGATTATCAAGAAACCTTTGCTTCAGTTGCAAAGATGAACATTGTTCGTGTTCTCCTCTCTGTAGCTATTAACTCAGGATGGAATCTCTTCCAAATGGATGTTAAGAACGTTTTTTTCAGGGCAACCTAGAGGAAGAAGTCTACATGACTCCTTCCCCAAGCTACAAAACAAATCCAAACAAGGTATGCAGACTTCACAAGTCCATATTGAAGGGAATGTGTTCTAAAAGTTTTACTTTTAAATGCCAATTATTATGAATTGAATGAGAAATCATTTTGTTCCTTGTTTATGTTATTCATCTTTTAGAATTGTTAAGGAAGAGGCTCTTGGTCCTTAACCGTAGAGCTCTAAAAGATATTGGTTTGCATAAAACAAAAGATATCCGCAATCATGGTAATAAACATGGGACATTTATTACCGAGTTAAGATTGTCGTGTTGGTCATAGATCATTGTAGCTCTACAAGTGAGTGACAACACGGGTACGCAAAAGAGGAAAATATTACTTTTGTATACTGAATAGACCTAATAAGTAAAATATTATAGAAATGTGTTTCTGTGTCATTAATATTTTACTGTGTCCTTGGTCCTTTGATATGAGACTTATATCCGATCACTTAAGAAATACTTGATTAGGCTAGTGTCTTGAGCTATCGATAAGTGTAGTGTAAAGGCATTGGTTGGTTAAGTATGACTTTTGTTGGAGAAGATAATTAGTCAAAAGATTATCATTGCCCCTCTTAATTGAGTAATGATATTAATGAGCCCTTTGATAAAGAAAAGTTATAATGTGCACAATGTGATTTGAGTTAAGTCACATATTTATAACTAGCTTAAAGAGATCAAGAAATGAATACTACTACAAAGATGACACAATACTACTTTGTGTGTATTCTTAATATCATGAGGCAAGGGACGGACACAAGTGGTGCACTCCATCACTAATTGGATTGGGTTTTGGTTCGAGCTGAATTAAGACATCTAGCTAATTGAGAACTATAATGTGTAGCTAGATACCGCTTATAGTTTGTGATGTTAAGCTATTAATATCACTGCCAATTTAGCTTAGATCCTCTCATAGGTCACACCATAAAACTGGGAAACAAGAAAGTGATTTTATGTTCATATAATGTATCGAGTTTCGTATACATGTGATGAATCGATAAAATCATTATGTCATGAAAATGACATATTTAGAATCATGAATTTATATATGAGATGTAAATATATCATGGGGTGTGATTGTTTGATATTACATATGATGATATATTGCATAGGATATATAAATTAGCTATAACCCCAAAGATCGAATTTTGTTGGGAATTAATCCAAAATTTGATAAGGCAAATTAATTAATTAAATTTGCTAAAACCCAAAATACGAATTTTGTTGGGAATTAAACCAAAATTCGATAAAGGCAAATTAATTAAATTTCCTAAAACAAAAAAAACGAATTTTGTTGGAAATTAATCCAAAATTCGATAAAGGCAAATTAATTAAGGAATTATTGATCATGGTTTTGACTTGGTCAATTATGATTAAATTTGGATGTGGATTAATAAATTTAATATTGGGAATTGGTCTTAAGAGAGAAAAACATGGAAGAATGGGTCAATGCATAGCCCATGATGTGGAAATTAAAGGAGCCTATAAATATGCCTAATTTCCTTCATTAAAAATATGTGTATGCAAAATTCTCTCTCTCTAACCACCTCAATTAATCCATCCGAAATTCCTTAGTTAATTTGAGTTTTTGGAGAGTAAAATCTCAGGAAAGAAAAAGGGGGTTATTAGCTAGATTCTAAACCCGTTTGGAGATTGATTGACTAGCTCTTTTCTCTCCAACCTTGTTTAGAGTTTGGTGAACACTCGGAGGCAATCCACCAGGCGATTCAACCGGCAACGCGACTCCGGATCTTCAAGAGGTTTTAGAGAACCTCTAGGTATGATCCTCTTTGCAATTGTTTGTTTGTTCTAATGCATGTTAAATAATTAGGACAAACAAATGCATGTCTATATGAAAATCGAAGAAAATATGAATGTTTCGATCCTATATGTTTATAAAATTTCGAAAAATATATACATATAATAGGGCACGAAATCCAACACATATATGGGCTCAAACAATCTCCTCGCGCATGGTATGCAAAACTCAGTCACTCCCTTCTTATTTATGCGTTCTCTAAAAGTTCAGGTGATGCCTCCATGTTTACTTAACACTCTCATGGAATCACTATAATTATTTTAGTATATGTGGATGACATTATAATAACCGGAAACAATGATAAAGAGATATCTTTAGTCAAACATTATCTTAAAACCAAATTTGATATTAAAGATCTAGGCATCATGAAATATTTTCTTGGAATTGAAATTGCTCACTCCAAAAAAGGACTATTTCTATCCCAAAGGAAATACGTTCTAGATCTCTTACATGAAACTGAAAAGATAGGGTCTAAACCAGTCAACACCCCAATCGAGACTAACAGGAAAATTAGCCTTATTGATGGTGAACCGGTTCAAGACGTAGGCCAATTTCAAAGATTAGTTGGTAAACTTATCTACCTCATTGTCACTAGACCCGACATTACATATGATGTTAGCGTAGTAAGTCAATTTATGCATGCACCCCACAAAGGACATCTAGAGATTGTGGACCGGATCCTGCACTATCTTAAAAAAACCAGGGCCAAGGTCTCTAGATGAAAAAAACAACTCTAATACAATTGTTGGTTACTTTGATGCAGATTGGGCAGGTAGCCACGATCGGAAATCCACTACTGAGTTTTGCACTTTCGTTGGTGGAAACTTAGTCACTTGGAGAAACAAGAAACAGAATGTGGTGGCTAGATCAAGCGCTGAAGTAGAATACTGTGCAATGGCCTCCACAACAAGTGAGCTAATTTGGCTCAAACAACTTCTCAAAGACATGAATATAAACAATCAGAATCCAATACAAATGTTCTGTGACAATAACGCCGCAAGACATATCGCCTCCAATCCTGTTTTTCACGAACGAACCAAACACATTGAAGTGGATTGTCATTTCATTCGTGAGAAGATACAAAATAAAGAAATTGAAGTCCCCTATGTTCAGAGTAATGATCAACTAACAGACATCTTCACCAAAGTACTGGATCAGAAACACTTCCAACACATTCTTCACAAGTTAGGCTCCTTCAACATCTTCTGGAGTCAACTTGAAGGGGAATGTTGAAATATAGAAAGAAATAGACGTTGAAGAAAACATACCAGAAACGAAGATTCTCCCAAATCCCGTTATCCAATCAAGGAAATAATGTATATGGAAAGAACAACGGTATTCTCTAGTATTCCATTGTATAAATACACTTCAAAACCCTAAATAAATATATAATTTCTACTGTTCAAATTCATCACTATCCGATAAATATGCGTTCCTGCCAAGTTACATTTACCATGCTAAAAGAACCTCGGTTTGTTTTGGTTCTGTTCTGTTGTGGTCTCGGACAAGCCTTTATCCTAATTGGTGAGCCGAATGAAGTTGGTGGGAAACACTGCCTGTTAATTAGTATTAATTAGTTTTCTCCAGTCAACACTATTCTTTGACTCTTCTTTTGGTGTAATCTCATCTCCAGAGTTTCTGTTTTTCCTTTTATTCTAATCATGACGAAACAGATCTCCAAAGCTGTCGTGGCCCACATCATGCCCAACTGCCTCCAAACTATCATCTTAATCTTATCTTTATTTATTTATTTATCTGGAGTGAGAACAGCATGTCAATCTGTTCGATGGTTATTTATGATTATTAATGTTAAAGAGAGATGATGTCGTATTCTGCCTTTAATACTACAATTATTATGTCCCTTGTCTTGCTTATTCTAAAATTATTATTCTTCTCTGATACATATTATATCCAGTTCATATAGGTGGCGTTTACAGACGCATGAAGGACGCAAAACATCTTTAAAAAATGTTGGTTTTAAGTAGATATTAAAGTTTCGAGATATTTGACATTCGACACCGTCCGCCTAAACATAAAGTTTGACAACTACATTAGTCTACAAGATTAATGTAGTTTTAGGTACCGACAAAATTGGTCTCATACGTGATAAGTCACCATTTTCATACAACTTGAGATTTATATTTTGGGTTGACTTGAAGTCGTCTTGACGATTTATGTCTCTAATATTGACGACAAAATATGTGATAGTTACTCTTGTTCTTACAATCGGTACCAAGATATCAAAAAAAAAAACTGTTGTCTGATAGGTCCATATCTTTTCTGAGGAAAAAGTTGTCTACATTTCAATTTAGTGATACTTTAGACCTATTTGATCTATTTAATTAAATGAAAAGAATTACTTTCCCCAAACAAGACTGAATTTCTAAATTCAAATATTATTAATTAATGCATAATAAGTCAAAATAAATTAATATTATTTTAAAATACGAGGTTATTTTTGTTACGTACGTTTACAATTCAAGTAGCAACTTTGGTACCTTTGCAACTCAATTAGCAACTCGAATCTCTAAAATAAACGGAAAGCAAAAAAATAATATAGATAAATATGCTATCATATTTAGCATAATCAAACATCAAATGACTTTTAGTTCGTTGACAACTATATAAGTACTATTATTTGGAGCTGGTTAGTACTCTCAATGGAAACCTAGTCCCATGGGTAAAATGCAATTAAAATCGAACTTGTAGCTTGTGTTTTACAAGTAATTTTTTAAGCCCTTACACTTACAGCACACAAATTCACTAGGAGGAGTTTAATTGGTGAAGTAAATTCAACGACACATAAAAACAGAAGCCCCAAACCGAATATCTTATTCCCTGCTCTCGTCTTTAAACACCTGAATTGCTATTCATCGCCCCAAAATTACTTAAATCGCCCTAACAAATTACCTTTTTGCCCTTGACCTTATTTAGGCTTATATAAGTCACAATTTCACTTTTTTACCACCGTTTTCTCTTCCTATACCTCATGCACAATATCTCGAATGTCTCGGAGACCAGAAAAGCAACCAGCGGTTCCCCCGATGTATATTTTTTCAAAAAAAAAAAACCACTTACCTGGGCGTCTAAGGCAGACGCCCCTCCATAGGGGGGAGGCGTCTGTCGGAGACGCCTCCCCCCTATGGGGAGGCGTCTACGACAGACGCCTCCTCCCTATGGAGGGGCGTCTGCCTTAGACGCCTCCCCCTATTTTTTTTTTTAATTTGGTTAAAATGGTAATTTTCAGGGGCGATTTAAGTAATTTTTGGGTGATGTTTAGTGTATACTAATGGGGTTGTTATGTACAGTGGATGGGTAAGATGATTTGGGCTGTGTAGCCGATCCTGGCGAAGAAGGACGAGATGTCAGACGAGTACAGCAGAGCTGCTTGTGTAGATGATGGTCACTTGATACAGGCGTGACATTCTCAGTTGGGCATCCCCGACCATGATTAGGTTGATAAGTAGTTAGAGTATTAGTATCTTACTCTTATTATTGTATTCTCGTTTCTGTCGTACACTTACTATTCGTACTTGTATTTGTTTATCTGTCGTACGTTTGTTTTCGTATTTGTGTTTGTTTCTCTGTCGTACTGTTATTTTTTTATGATGAGTATTCTACCTTTTAATTTTTTTGATAATCAATTCACACTATATAATGTACAAACATATTAAATTTGATAATGTAAACCCTATTTTCTATTAATATTAAAAAAAACCCCAAAAAAATTTTTTTTTTAGGGGGAGGCGTCTGCCGGAGACGCCTCCCCATAGGAGGGAGGCGTCTGCCGGAGACGCCTCCCCATAGGGGGGCGACGTCCGCCACAGACGCCCGACCCAAGGGTCGGGCGTCTGTGTCAGCCGCCTCCCCCCTATGGGGAGGCGTCTCCGGCAGACGCCTCCCTCCTATGGGGAGGCGTCTCCGGCAGACGCCTCCCCCTAAAAAATTTGTTTTTTAAGTTTCTTAAGGGCAATTTGGTAATTTCAAGGGGCGATTTAAGTAGTTTTGGGGCGACGTTTAGTAGTTCCCTTAAACACTAGCTACAATCGTAAAAAGGTTGAACATCTATTTCCAAACTTTGAAAAGGTTTTGTTGTTAAGAAGGGTAAAAGCACAGTAAACGAGCTTAGCTCAATCACATTTTCTTGGGCTCAATTCGCTAGCCCAGCTTGAGTTCTCCTTGAGTTTGATAAAATTTGAACACTTCAATGACAATACAGTATTTCGCCTGATCATTTCTGGCTACACAAAAGTACAAAACAAATCAAACATGCAAATCACTCTACTGCATTATACACTCGCAACAAAACAGAACAAAACAAACCACAGCACACAACACACAAGATGATAGCGCTGTTGTTTCGGAATTATCTGTGGGTGGAATTTTTACCCCACAACTGTTCCTCTACGGTTTTCATTCCATGTGATAGGGGAGAGCAAAACCCGGGTTGACCCGGTCAACCGGACCGGACTGGACCGGTCGGTCAGGGTTCGGTCCGGAAAATTTCGAAAAAATCCGGTCCGGTCCGGGTTTCGGTCCGGTAAATTTTAAAATTTTCGGTCCGGTCCGGTCCGGACCGGTCCAATTTTTTTTTAATGTAAAAAATTCGGTTTTTGACCGAACCGGACCGATTTGGTCCGGTCCGGTCCGGTTTTCGGTCCGCGGACATCCGGTCCGGTCCGGTCCGGTCCGGATGCACAGCCCTACCATGTGATATGAAAAGTTGAAAATAAATGTGTTTCTATCGTAGTTGAGTTTCTCAGAAGTTGACGTCAAAGAATAGCAGTTAAAACCATGGTTTTAAAAACCGGACCGGACGGTTCGACCCGGTCGGGCCGGGAACCGATGGTACGGCGGCCGGTTCAGCCAAAAAACTGAGCCCCTAGTCGAACCGTTCTGAACCGGATTGGACCGGGTGGTCGGACCGGACATAAAAATATTTCAAATTTTCTTAATTTTTTTAAAATCAGAAAATATGAGGATTTTAGATTCTTAATCCAAATATTAATTTCTCTAATTCTTATTCAATCAAATTTGTCGAGCTAAGTAAAAATAACAAATTTGTTGAGTTAAGTAAAGATAACAAATTTGCTGAATTAAACAAATTGTGATTAATATCATGAATTATATTTAATGTTTGGTATGTATATATTAAATAATTCTACAAAAATCGGTTCAAACCGGTAGGACCGGTTAATATTTATTCGGTCTGGTCCAACTTCGGGTCTAAAAAATGATGACGTCATCAACGGTTCGACCGTGGTTGAACCGTGGTTCGACCATATTGAACCAAAACCAAAGTTTTGTCGGCTCGATAACCGGTTCGGTTTTGAAAACCTTGGTTAAAACATCAATGCCGGGTTTTATCTCGGATTTTTTTATTATTTTCTTTATAAAGTAACAAGTACTACCACTACCAGTAACCAGGTTGGTGAGAGGTCGGGAAAAAAGTGTATTTCTATGAAGTAATAAATGCCCAGATAGGTGAGCACTAATCCCCCAAGTACTCAAGTAGCCTCAATGGCTTGTATTTTTAACTCGTAGAAGAGAAGAAAATCGTGACAGTTCAAGGGTGAATTTGCTTTCGATTTGTTCGTCAAAAAGATTTTTGATATGAGTCTGCAATAATCTATTTGTAAACAAGTGAGTTTCTATGACTATCATCAAAAGGGGTAGTAAAACGATTTTGTGAGATGAAAAGGCAAATCCGTATGATCTTGTTGACACAATTCGTCAGTGTCAATGTGCACGGGTCTATGTATCCTGTGGGTTTGGTATTAAATCTGTTATGGCCCATTGGTCAAACTCAAGAGAGCCCCCCAATGTTTGCAGATGATCTTTCAAAAATGCTTGTAACGATCTTTCAAAAAATTGAAAATGGCTGACTCGAGAGAATCGGGAGAAAAGGCTGGCCATAGAGCATTTCTTGTCTACAGATTGATATATCATTCACAAAATTTCAAATTTTTATATCTGCAAGTATTAACTTCTCAAGGTGAGCACATAACTTTTTCGAATGATCTGAAAAGAAAAGCTTTTTTATCCATTATAGAGGTCGATAATGATTAGAGCTATGCATACAACTAAGGGTGTAAACGGATCGGGTATGAGACGTGTATGGTCATAATCATACCCGTCTAACTAAACGGGTACGGGTATATACCCGTTTAAATATTGTTGTACCAGTACCCATCTCATACTTGTTTAATAAACGAGTATTACGGGTATATTTTTTGCTAATAAAATAAGTATTTTTGCTAACAAAACTCAACTTGGAAAAACCTAATCATTGGATGAGAAGGATTTAAGCCAAAATAATGTTAAATTTACGATTTTTGAGATTACGAATTAAGCCAAAATGATAAGAAATCACGAATTTTCTCACAAACAAGCCTCAAAACAACCATTTTTGCAACGAAAAATCTCACTTTTATTATTTTAACTATATATTAATTAAACACTTAAATGGATAAATGGGTATGGGTAGAGGTATACCTGTGCGGGTCGTGTCTGTCCCATTTATTAAACGGATAAAGCGGGTATAGGTAAACGTGTATAATTTTTTAAATGAATACAAATACCGTACCTGTACCCGCTTATTAAATGGGGCGGGAAAACGGATAATACCCGCCCCAGTTACACCCTTACATACCACATGAGAAACAGCCTGAGCATCGGAGTATGATAACAAATGTGATACGTAGAATGTCAAACTAAAGATTGTACGTGGCACATTAGGGTAAATAGGGCTCTTTAATAGGACGATTTGCTGATTGGATAATAGATGAATAGTGCAAGGTGCACCTGCTCTCTTGCAAGAAACTAATATCTTGATCCGTTAACACCCAACTTGTATAGATATTGAGCTAAGACACACTACCCTGCAATGATTATTTGAGCTTCTTATATTTTTTAAATGGCTTGATTACGGGATGGGAACTCCTACTCTGACTATAGTTGTGATTTCTAAGTGGGATTTAAGTCATCTATCTCCTTTCTTTCCCTAGCGAGTGCCCTATAAGCTATAAGGGCGAGCTATATGTAACAATTCTGTGAGCAGCGATTGAACTGAACGTTCCAAGTGCATCCAGCAGGAATCGAAACAAAAAGAGTCTATGTGCTCTTACGGTGAAGAGATCACCAAAACTGCACAAAGGGTTATTATACGTCAACTTGATATGTGAACACGGCATATGAGTGAAGGATATTGACCAGTGCTTTGTCATCTGAACAGTGATATTTGTAAATTGTTTACAATAGCAAACTGATACGCACTCATTTAGGTATTAAAATCACAGAGTACTTGTAGTCAGATATTGCATGCACAAGGCAAACAGGATTTTGAAACTTTAAGGAGAGAAAGAAACATAATTTTTGGTTTTACTATCATCACAGTAAGAAAAGATTAGAAATTCGATATAAAAAATTGAATTCAGAAAAGTAAGTCACAAAGTGACGGAACATACCAGAATATGATCTGGAAGAGAAGGAAAATGACTTTAGAAGTTCTCCGGACTATCATCCAGTTGCTTCTCATCTTCAATATCCACCTCCAATATCTCCTTCAAATGCAAAACAAAAGGGCATGCAAAACAACTGTCAACTCATTATCCAAAATACAAATTCATGTTAAAGCTAAAAAATGGCAAGTTCTGTTTTGACATACAGGAATTCTAATCTTGAGGTAATTGCTGAGCCTAGCTAGCACTGTAGCCCTAGTATGCCAAAACCTCCCCTTCAACCTCAATGTGACGTATGGTCCATCCAGTTCCGCAAGATCCACCACTCCTATCGGATAATAACGACTGAGATGATCACATCAAACACTGAAATGGCACAAAATGTTAGAACCCAAACCCGGTTGAGGGTTAATCTTGGATTAGGAGTTGGCTTAGCATGGGGAAGCGTGGTGTGCATGGGGAATAGAAGGGGGGCGAGTACTGTAGACGCGAGGGGAGCGTGATGGTTGCGTGTGTAGGCGACTATGGAGAGGAGATGGGTTTTATAAACGCGTTTTTCTCTCTCTCTCTCTCATTTCTCTCCATTTCCTTTTTCTTCTCCTTCATCCAGCTGAGGCGGCGATCGGAGGAGGCGAGGACGACGCGCAGGAAGAGGTCCAACGTCCTGAGGAGGCGCGGCGCGTGCTCGAGGTCTACCGGAGGCGAGGCGTAGGAGCTCCGGCACCGTCGACTTCTCGCGGGTAAAAGGTATGTCGACTTGTTAGTGTGGTGTTTGGTTGCTCACCCAAGTGTGGGGGAGGTGTTGGTCGGCCGGGAGAGGTCGGAGACCTTTCCGGCGGTGTGTTTCTTCGTAAAACCTCGGCTGACGCGAGGTGGAAGGCGACCAACGGTCGACCGGTCCCTTTGGGTGGTCGACCGAATGTAGTGTTTTTACACGACTTTAACCTTCACCGGTCGAACGATGCCTTGTGGCGGTCGACCGGTAATGCATATTGCTGGTGAGTTGGGACTCTCTGTCTGTTTTCGGTCGACCGGTTCCTGGGGGTCGTTCGACCGGAACTTAAGTGTACTGGATTATTATTCATGTTTGTTCGACCGTTGTATGCTTGCGTTCGACCGTTTATATGACGTAGAATATAGGTTGACCCTGTCTGTTTTCGGTCGACCGAGACCCCTGAGTCGGTCGACCGATAGATTTGAATTTAATGTTGACCAGACTCCGGATTTTGACCTCGTTCGGTCGACCGGTTTTAGACCTTTGTTCGACCTTTGGGGATTGTGTTTTGAGCGCAGTGGTAGACTGTGTTAGGCGTACGGTCGACCGATTTCTTTCTGGAACCGGTCGACCGAATCACCTCTTCTGGTCGGCCGTTTGAGCCCATGACAGAATTTCTGGTTCTCTTTTGAATGTCAACTTTGTCCACGGAAACCCGTGTCCTCGCCTTGTGCGTGAGCCGGGAGGTGACGGTGGGCGCGTTTTGCGTGCCTGCCTAGGGACCGCCGTTTGGAAAAGTGTGGGTGTTCGGCACGCGTCACCTCCATGTATGGACCGTGACTAAGTTGATGACTTGATTGGACTCATTGTAGTGTAGCAGGCCTGAGGGATCGCGGATCCCAATGTTGGACGTTTGTGCGGGCACGCAACTGGCGTTGGGTAAGGTGACTACCGACCTACGGGCTACGGAGGTCGCTGCTCTGCTTTTATAGCGACGCAGTTGGTGTTTGCGGCTCGTGGAGCCTGATGACCTGGCAGACTTCGGTCTGGACCCGTCCGATGTTGTGTCGGACGTTTGTGATGGACCACCGATGTTGTGCCGGTGATGCCGCCGAGGTTGTGCCGGCGATGATGATTGTTGGGCCGAGGTTGTTCCGGCTATGTTGATTCCTTGACTGGGCACCTATCGAGATGATGTTGTTATACCTTCCGGGCGACGGCCCCGTTGGTCCCCGTGGCTCCGACTACAGAGATTTGCAGATCTGTATTCTATCGGCCCGCAGGCGTGACAGAGGCTCCCTGCCGAACCCTTGAGTAGTGTAGCAGCGTGTGGGGGTGCGATGTCGCGTGCTGTAAAACTGCATGTGCCTGCAGTAGGTCTTCTCGGGAGACCCGATGTTGACTGTCGGACTGATGTCCTGTTTTACCCTTCGGGGGAACTGTTTTCCTTTCTATTGATGTCATGACATGCTACTAGAATGATAGGTTCATTTATGTAATGCGTGCATATAGGTGAGTTGGCAAACGGGGTTTCCTTCTGGAAACTCAGGCATTGTTGTTATATATTTTTCAGGACCACAGTAGGTCCAGTTGGGTGGTGATCGACGGGCGCGCGCATTTTGGAGTTGGATCCTCTACTCGGACCATTGAGGTCGACATGAGTACATTTATCTTCCTTGTTGTTCTGTAGTAATCATGTATCGTTTTTGACAAACTCTGATGTAATTTGGTGCACCGCTTTTATGTTTTATGAGAAGTAACAGTCTCACCTTTGATTATTGAGTTCTATTGTCTTGATTATGAATATTTAAATTTCCGCTGTTTCGGGATGTTACACAAAAGGCTAGGATAGATTTCTTAATCCCTCAATAATGGCTGGCTCTCATTAAAAGACGATGCTTTGAACAGGTATATTGAAGTTTCAAGGAATAAAATACCTTAGACAACTGCATTTTATGGTTTGGGTACTAGAAAGGTGAATTCTGAAGTTTATATAAACTTATAAAGACAGAAAATCATCAAGATGAATAATTTGCACGTCGACACTGAAATAAGCAAGTAGAGTTCAGAACCAAGTTTAATTTATCAATCACTGGGATATTTTGAAAGTTGAGCTGCCAAAGTTCAAATTTCGTAACCTATGTATGCTCACTCAAATAGGATCAGTGATGGATTTCTAGGTTCCATTGAAAACTAATTCGTCACTTCCAATAATGTAAATGAATAGTTTATACTTCCCCAGTAAAGCCAAGGGGCAAACATGGAAACCTGGGAAGATAATATATGAAACAAGATGACAATCACAACTTCCCACTTATCACTAAAGGTGTGACAGGTTTGCAGGAGATTTTAAGAAAACATGGAACTTAAACTTCTAGTTGACTAATTTGAACTAAAAATCCTAAAACTAGAGTTTCATAACGTAAAATCCTGTAGTAAAAAGAAGTTTCCAACTTCCACTCTAATTCCAGGGAAGTTAAGTTCGCGCATTATAACAGAAAATTGAAATCGGATGATTCCCTCCTCTTCACCACTAAACACACATTTGCACTGGTATTTAGTAAGCGAATATAATTACATGAACTTAATTCAGGAGACCATTTTTTTTTCGTAACTCTAAAATCAAAATGAACAAACATTTGAACAAACATCATTGATCTAAATTTTCCAACAATAGATGATTCCCCTCCTCTTCACCACTAAACATACATTTGCACGATCACTAGAAGCAAACTAAACTTGCAGAAACACAATATTGGAGACCAAATCGTCAGGAATTCGACCTATCTTTACTTTTCTTCTTCTTATGTGCTGCTAATATATTGCAAAAATATATATCAGTTTACAGCACATTTTGAGCCTTGTGTCTGCATGACACATCGTCGCTCGGACATGTACATGAAATAAAGACACTAAATAACTCACGCAAGTTTATCATCAGACTCTACAGCTCTCGATAAGATTTTAACAAAAAATAACAATAAAAATATCATGTGTACGAAATCCATTTTGCAGATGGTTTTTGCAGGTCTACAATCAAAACGTTTTAACCAAGCTCAATCATCTAAACCGCAAAGATGCTGAAATCTCGGAACCTCTAAAATCATCATTGATCTAAAATTTCCAACAATACATGATTCCCCTCCTCTTCACCACTAAACACACATTCACACGAAACACAATTCTGGAGATCAAATCGGCTGGAATTCGACCTATCTGTAGTTCTTGTTGGAAGGTGAGTAAGCCATCACTTGTCATTAATTGATCCAACTTAGTAGGATAAGGTTAATAGATGTGTGTATATACACTAGAGATTGAGGTATGAGATGGATAAGATATACAAGGAACGCTAAATGGGCTGAGCAGATCAAGTCAACAATCAAAACAACCAAAACGTTTTAACCATACTGAATCATCTAAACCGCAAAGAAACTGAAATGTAGGAACCTCACCTGTCATGCCGACCGAAGTGTCGAAGATCTGCGCGAACTGCAAAAGGCCAGACCAAACCCCAACTTGAGAAACCGAACAAACAATAACAAAAAGGAGAGAAGAAGAATTAGAGTCCTTGATATCTTGCCTCGGTTCTGGCGTCGAGGAGGACCTGGCGGATGTTGTCCTCGGTGAGGTCGAGAGGGGCGCCGGAGCCGGCGGGGATGGGGCGGAGACGAAGGCGAGAGGAGGGGGTTTGGGGGTGGTGGAAAGGAGGGGGAAGTGGGCGGGGGTGGAAACGGGGTTGAGTTGGGGTTGAGATTAGGGTTTGGTGGGGAGGAGTGAAGAGGAAGGAGAGTAGAGGCGGGATTCGCAAAGCCATTGTTTTGTGATGTGTGTTTCTGTTTTTTCCGTTGCTTGCTTTAGCTTATCCTTCCCAACCCCTACAGACGCTCGTAAAACTAACTTTATAGTAAATTTCGATTCACTCAAATTTCAGTCTAGATCGGACCTCAATCTGAACCGAACTTTACAATTAAGTACGAGACAAAGTCGCCCATTACTAGAAGTGGGATCGGACCGGACCGGTTGAAAACCCGTCCATTCCGGAAAAAGGTCCGTCTTTGGTAGGACTACTAAAAAGTTTTAAATTTTTTATTTCAAAATTGCATTTTTAAAGTTGACATCTAGTTCAAATAAAGTTCATTCAATTGTAAAGTTTTGTTTGAATTTCAAAAATGTGAGCCAAATTTGTAATGGAATAGTAAAATTGCAGTTCCTACGATAATATGTATTGTTCTCCCTTTAGTAATGGAATAGTAAAATTACAAATAGCTTTGTCAGCGATCGTTCTTTGATTCAATGTCATGGTTTGGATTTTGTAAATATTTCATTATATACTATTTTTTTCTTAGATAATAAGTTTTACTTATATAGTTTTTATGATCATTAATTTTACTTGTATAATAGTATGATCACTACTTATTCTCAACATTGAGAATAAGTAGTGATCATTTGAAAACACATGATTATGCCATCAACGGGCCCGACACCGAGAAATGGAAGTGGTTTGAGGTTCATGGCTTGAATACGTAAAGGTAGAAATGCATTCATTTTATATGGTGGATGATTAAGTTTGTTATCTTGATATGGTTCATGTCTTACGCAATCACATTTTCTCATATTATTAACTTTATTGGCGAATGAGATATCTTCTTCTACTTCATGCAAAAAAATAAGAAAGAACAAACTTTGAGCAATGTTGACGAGGAAAAATGAAAGAATTTGTTTGCTACAATGGTATTTAAGGTGACTTTTACACTTGAAGAGTTCCTAAAATCTAACACATCGAATGTAGATGCTCGTGATGTTTATGAGCAGGTTTATGCTATGGCAGACTTCACTGAGGAACAATGCTTAAAGGCTTGTGTTTGGTTATGGAAAATGAAAAGCAAGTACAACTTCTGAAGGAGCTTCCGATTGAGAAAAAAGGATTTTATATTGATGTCGGTTAGATTTGCCCTCCTCTTCTGGTTTCCATATGTTTTGCAAGGGCGAGAATTGCACTATGTTCTAGATATTAGAAAACTCAAGAGTTTGTTTGTTATATTTTGTTGACTTATTATTTTTTTGACATATATGTTTAGATACTATTAGGTGTAGTTAAAATCATAGATGTTATGACAATTTCAGGTTTCATGTTTTACTATTTGTTTGTTACTCAAAGTGTCTCACGATTCTACTATTTGTTTGTTATAATCTCAGGTATCATGTTCTATTATTTGTAGGGGTATCAACGGATCGGATATAGGTATATTCATATTCATATCCGCATGAAATTTATGGATTTGGATACGGATACAGATTGTTTGTGGATATGAAAAGTCTATATCCGTTCGGATATTTGACGGATTCGGAGTGGATACGGATAATATCCGCATCCGTAAACATAATTCCCAACATTTTAACAATTTTCATTTTCACTTAGACAAATTTTATACATAGTCACATTTATAACTTTATTTGATTTCAAATATTGATACGGATGTTGAAATGCAGATATGTAGTTCCGAAGCGGATATTATTCGGATCAAATACAACAATATCCATATTCACCCCTCAAGTTTCGGATACGAATACGGTTTTATGGATAACAGATTCTCGGATAAAACGAATACAGACGCGGACGGATTCTCGGATTCTCGGACATCACTAACATTTTAGGGTTAGTAATTTAGAATAGTTTTTATAGTTGGGTAATTTATAGAAAAAATACATAACTTATTTATATCATTAATTTAAAGAATAACTATATATAATACATATACGAATACGGATACGAATACGAATACTACGGATATTCGATCCCGGATCGTACCAATAACCATATCCGCTCCATGACTTTATGGATCGGATACGAATACGGTATTTCGGATATTTTTTCTCGGATCGAGTGTCCAAATTCGAATACGGATACGGACGGATGCTCGGATATTCGAATATCCATTGACACCCCTATTTATTTGTTTTTTATATTATATTTTGATGTGTTTATTTCGTTATCATAAAATTATTGATGTAGGTTGATATACAAAATTATCTCACGATTTAGTGGATCTTGCTTATTCATCATGTATGATGGGTTGATTATGATGTATTGATAATTAAACTTTTTTATTATGTATACCTACGACCAGACATGTCCTTGTAATGTTGATTTTAACATATACATAGAATTTGGAAATTCCAAGGTTCTTCCAAACAAAGCAAATCAAATCTGGGATTTGTAAATGTCGTCATTTGGAAATGACATTCTTACCCAAAAAACATGAAAACAAATGACGTCATTTAGAAATCTCAGGACTTGTAAATTTCATCATCAAAGTTCAATGGAATTTGCAAACGACGCATCCAAACTCACCCTCAGTCATTCAAAACTAGGCTTAAATGTTACAAAATCGAAGTGTGAGACAAAGTCGTCCATTACTAGAAGTGGGAAAAGGTCCGTTTTTGGAAGGACTGCTGAGACGATGCTAGTATGTTAGTTTTAATTACATGAAAAATGATGATTAGTAACATATATGGATTACATGAAAAATGCATTATTACTTCATCTCTTACAATTTGAGAAAGGTTTTGATTCTTTTGGAACCAATTTGGCGATCTTCTCTCTGCTACGAAACAACCCGACTTGTAGTCGATCCCAAGTGGAAAAGTTGTTCGAAGCTTGCTGAATATGCAAATTACAATTTACCACATGGATTATGTTCGTAGAGGACGTGGAGAGTAATGGGAGACAAAGAACAATGTTGAACGTTATGGATAGAATATGTTGAAGAATTTAAAGCCGAAAAAGAATATGCCTTACGCCAACTTGAATTTTTGATCCTGAATTTTCGGAGACCGAAGCCTTCTTACGAAAAAAATCCCTCCCAGAATCAATCAGTTTTTTTTCAACAAGAAAAGAAATCTACCTTACTTTAGCTTCCAAATATTTCCTCTGTTAATTCCATTCTTAGAAAGATTTGACACAAGAGGTACTTATTGTATCGGTAAACTATCCATAACTTCATAAGGGCACCCTCAATGGGAGCCCTAGGTCGGCATTTTGATGCACCCCCTCAATGAAGGGTGCAAAAATGGTTGTGAGACCTAGCTATCTACAGCCCTGGTCGTGGTTTTATCACGACCCACGTGGCCTTCACCTATTGGTGTTTTTATAATTAGTTTTAATTTTTGTTTTAGATTTAATTTTTAATAATTTATTATGTTGGATAAAGAGGTTTAATTATTTTTTTTGGAAAAAACAACCTAACTTTTCAACACTGCCACATTCGCATCATTTGAGGATCGATCCTGGATAAAATTAAAAAAAATTAAAAAAATACAAACAAATAAAAACATATTTTGAAAAATAAGATTTTAAAAAAAGACTTAAAATGATTTAAAAAAACCAAAACAAAAAAGACTTGTAATTTTAATAATGTTGATAAATGTGAAAAATAAATAATGAATTGGAATGGTGGAAAATTCAAAGGAGAGAAAATAAATAAGATGAAAGTGAGAGAATGTTGATGTGACTAGTTTGACATTTAGAACACTCAAGCAGGACGACCCCGTTAAAGATGGTCTTAGATTAATGATCTTGTCTATGGAAGACTCTGGGAATAAGATGGTATCGTTTGCAAATTGTAAGTTTAGTATTTGAAGTGTGCTGGGCAATTCACACCATTGTTTTGGACAACCTAAAGCTTTTAGATTGACTAGAAGAAAATCACAATCAATTTTATGGAAGGACTTACTCAAAATAAGACGTCTTTTTGGTAGATTGGAGTTGTACCACCTCATCGGCCGCCACGACCTTTAATGCCAAAAAAAGAACAATGGAGTGACCATTTGCCCAATCACATGAAATCATTCGTATTGGGACATTCATTTGCCCAATCACATGAAATCATTCCGATGCGGTTTAGACAACGAAAGAAACATAGTTTCCTATCCTTCTCATTTAATGTGCCGTAACACATTGTTTGCCTCCAGCTCTGAGCTACGGGGTGTAAACGAGGGATTTTTGTCCCACCGCTACCTGCCCACCTAAACTTACCTGCTTAACTTAGAAAAGGTGGAGTGGGGCAAAAAAAACCCACTATTTGTCCTGTCTAAAGGTGGACTAGACAAGGCGGAGCGGGTTAGGCAGGTTATTCCCTCTTGTTCATTATTTTTTATGCTTAATTTAACATTGTAATATTTGTATATAATTCTCCGTAATATCTCCATATATATATATATACTTTCAACTATGTATTATACATACCCTTACAATATGTCAATATTTTTCAATTTTACTCATCTACAAATACATATAATGTGTATTTTTGGTGTTTTACATACAAATATCGTTTATACGGGTTAAGGAAAACGCAACCCACCCCGCTTATTATGCGGATTTTGCGGGTAAATTATTTTTGCCCACAACCCGCATTAGGCAGGGAATCAAACCCACCACATTTACGCCTCTAATCCTTTAGGACCTTTGCACATGGTAGCAAAGTCCCATAGCTTCGCGGCTGGCCTATTACATATTTTTCTTCTAACTTTCTAGGTGCTTATTTTGGGTTTATTGTATGTATTAGAAGTTTTACAACAAAAGTTTTCTAACCTCGTTCTGTCATTGTACATTTCCCAGGATGTCCCAAATAACTTCAGTCCAGTCGTATACATAGCACAAGCGTTAGGTAACATCAGTTACATAACACAGTAACACACAGTACAACTCAAAGCAGATAGGCACCAAAACTGAATATATCATGAAATAATTAGGCTATGAATCATTACTTCAGTTCAAGGAGGCAAAATTGCAAGGCGACCAATTACCAACGTTCATTGTTGCTGTTCGTATATCTGCATGTAGGCCTCTGATAAAGCAACCATCTGAGGAAGAGTTTCAGTAACGTGGAGATCCTGCATCTCATACCTATCAAAAGAAATGAAACCCTACTAAGAAATTAATGCCTTCATAAGCATATCACTTCTGGGAGGGAAGATCTCAGCAAAGAACGCATACCATAGTTCTTCAGATTTTCGTTGGACAAAAACTCTGTAAAATCCTTCACCAGGTTTCCCGTCATGGACTATGTTAGCAATAAGATCATACTTCGAACGTAGTTTCTCGTCTCCCTTTGGCGTCGGTAATGGAATATAGTCTTTCAACTCAAGGTTCTTAACAGGAAAGTTTACTGTGTTGTCAATACATGGAGACCATTAGAATTTGATAGCATAAAAAATCATCCTTCAGAAAAGCAAATATAGCTTCAAAACAAAACTCACCAAGAGTAGGGTTCTTCTCAATGAAGAAATTGTTCTTTGTAAATCGACGCATATGGATGATTAGATACTTGGGTAATCTTGTGACACGATAACACATCCTTGCTAGGGAAGGCCGTACAACCTCAGTTACAGACTCCCCATCAAATTTCTTCAGTATGTTAAAGAGGGGAACCTGAAAAAGGACGATATAATAGCTATTGTGCACATAGATACAGTACTACTTTAAAGGACAATGAAGCAGATATCAGTAAGGTACCTATTCTAGAAAGCAAATACTAGATCTGATGATAAATTAAAAATAACCATCACAGTGATCTCCAGAAAGAAGTCCAGAACAGGCCATCAGAAGAAAAAGGACATTTGAAAATGCTTGACTGTTTGGTACAAAATCAACCAAATGTAGTAGGTTTCTTGCTGAAGTGGAGGTTTCTTGCTGAAGGAATAATGATTAATGATATAGTATCTATACACGTACTGACAATGCTTAGAATACTAGGGCATCATAGTTTCAGATTCGACAAAGGTCACCAGTGGAAAATGTATTCAGTAGAACAGCTTTGTACACTAATTTAAGATCAAATTAGTTAGGGAATAACACTATTCATTGTTAAATGATATTCAAACAAGGAAAGTCCGTGTGATCAACAATGTTCTTTATGGCCACACATGAGGTCACTACTCACAACTGCTAACAACAATAACTCCCACCAGAACAACACCAATAAAACAAGTTCTTAAAAGTTAGGTGTCCTTAGTTAACGCTACAAATCTGGAAGACTACCAGATACCAAATATATGCTAATGTATGAGGAAGCTGAAGCTTAAAAACTCTACCAAATTTAATGTAAAGCAATTTCAAGCAACTATGGTAACAAACACAAACCTGCGGAATAATATTCTTTTCCATTGTATCTTTAAAAAGGGGAGGTGGCGGCAGATCAAGACCCAGCATGAGAAATGGCATCTGACAAGTTTCCTTTTGAACATTACCATCTGATGTGCCTCCACCAGCTGCCTGCTCTTCACCATTTTCTTTCTTGTCAACCAATAATTTATTGTGAATCTCTTTTACAACCTCCAATTCTCCCTGCCAAAGAAATCCTTAAATAAACTGAAGAGAACAAAATTTCAGCAATCCACCTAGTTTTCGAATATATATTTTACCTGAAAGCAGTCATGAATAATGCTCCTGTTACGTTTCTTTGAACTTCTTAGATCAAAATGCAACGTATTTAGAAACCAAGACATGAACTCCACAGGATCAGATTGTGCTCCTATTCGGAAACGTTTTTTACTAGCTTCCATAACAGCTTGTAAGAACTCATGAGGACTAACCTGTGACATATTATGATTTAGAAAGTTTCCAGGAAGTTCGGTGAAAATCTAACTTCAATAAAGGAAACAAGTAGCCAAACCTGTCCTTTGAAGTTCCGCACGTGCCAAATTTTACGTGTCAGTTCTCCAAATCTGTGAACAAGTGGAGACTTACAATGTTGATAATTATCTGGAATGAGAAAAAAATTTCTCAAAGGTGTCACACGCATCAATGACTGTATTGTGACATTGACAAAGTCTGTTTCCTTGATGTTATTGAGTCCCACCTGAACAATAGCAAGAAAAATAAGGGTCCAGCTAAATGGAAATCAAATTACTTGAAACCTTATATAAACAAAAAAAACTTGAATAGTATTTAAAGACAGAAAGAAAAATAAAATGATTGTGGAACTTGCCATTCCAGGGAGGTAATTAGAACCATCAAGTGCCCTTGACCACTGCTTGTTTTCGTCAATATGTGAAACTTGACCCATGTTAAACCTGAAATATAAGATGATTCAGTAAACTTCAAGGCCTGGTCAATGGTTTCAAACAGAAAGACAAAGTTGGAAAGGTAGTTCTGAACTCAAAACTCCAAGACAATATTTCTTTTCAACAGGTATAAATGCAACTGATACTGTATAATAATTGAATGAAAACAGATATGCAACTTACGAAAACAGCAACTACATACCATCAAAATCATTATTGCACCCTTACCGGTTTCTTTCAAAAGAAAACGACAACAGACCTATGTTTTTCTTATACTTCTTTTATCATGTCCTAATTTATTTTTCTCGTGCTATCTGGATACTAAGTTTAAATGTGGATTTCATATACTCTATACATGATATATAATATTTACCACAAAAGGTTATAATCATAGATCAAAATAAGCTACTCAAACCAATTCCCACCTTTTTTATTTTTTCTGATATATCCTTTCTGAAATGAAATGATTTGAATCTAAGAATCATAAACGAAAAAAATGGAAGATTAAGAAGCTTAGATCAAACTATAAAAAGTAAACATTATTAATTATGTCAGGAAATGCACATGGGAAAGAAGTGCAAAAAAAAGAAGAAAATAGATATGTGCGTAACGCATAGTTTTGTGCCTTGTGCATGACAAATGTAGCTCTAATTTGAAGTTGGTCAATATTCGCATTACTTGGCACGTGTTTTTATACTTTATAGCACAGAAATAATTGTCAACATTCATCTCAATGTGTTTCCAGTTAAGTTTTTTCATTCTCCTTTTGTATGATATTTGCAAATTTTGCAATGAACCTTACTGCCATATCATCCTAATAAACCTATACTAGGGCAATCCATTTCTTTAAGGCAACCAAATGTTATAAACAAAAAAATATCACCGCAAGCCAGGATTTACAACAGAACTTGAAAATAAATATTCTGGACTTAGTAACTACAAAAAAAGTAGTCTTCACTAATAGTGTTTGCATTCATATCCTTCTATTGGTCATTTAAGATTATAGGAATCCTTAAATATATGCAGTCAGATTCTAATCCTTATTCATCAGAGATAGTTGGTAGAAATACGTAATTTAATACATAATAAATTCAATTAGCAACCTCCATTATGAGGAATAGATCCATCAGAAACAACTCTGAACAGTCTCGTAGAAGTTAAAGGAGAAGAAACTAAATGTAAGACAGATTGCAAGAAAAGGGAGGAATAGTTTGACATGTAGATTCAATACTATATACCTAATTCAGCACTAAGTCATAGACCTAACCAACTATGAGTAAATTCAGAAATTTCACTTCTACAACCATATCATATAATATGCTGGTCGGTCCTTTGGCACTTTTGTGGAACATTTGGCTATGCACAAACAAAGAGTTTATCAAGAATAGAAAGGTGGTGATTGGCAAAATTTGGAAGAGAATGAGAACAATGTCTTTGTGGCTTCAGGTAGAGGCTAAGGATGCAAGCCTTATCTTGAGAGGTACCAATATGGCCAACCAGTAATGTGATCTCGGGCTGTTTTGATGGTTTTGTTTTTCATATGTGGTACTGGTTCTACAGACTACTTCCTGTAGAACCATGCAGTTTTGCTCTTTTTAGCAGGTTATGTTGGTATTTCTTTTCTGTGTTACCCTGTTTTATCTTCTTTCTTTTCCCAATGTATATCCCTCATTTTGACCTACTAATGATAAAAAATATTAGGATGGTGATGTTTGGCTAATATGCTAGTATATATGGGGCTGAATCACAATAACAGATTAAAATCTGTTTTCACTGTACTTGTATTTTTTTGTTTTCACTGTACTTGTATCTATACTCATTTCTAAACATTGCCAACTATTTTTCTGCCACAGTGATTTCATATGTACTGCTCTAACTTGTTATTACATTTTGCACAAGGGGCAAGTAAATGTGTCAAGCACAAAGACATCACCAAAATTCCTTTAGAGAAATGAGAGGGGGAACTAGACGATCTTTTTTTTGTTTAAACAGAGACGATCATAATATCAAATACTAGGAAATAAAGTTTTCACTTGTTTGTTTTTTAAGTTACTATCAAGTTTCAACCACATTCTTTTCAACAAGGTTTTTTTAGATGATAGGCTTGATTTTGAATATATGTGTGGTTTCTTCTACCTTCCCCTCCAGTTTGAAGGAAATGCATGATCTTTTCTTGAGAAGCTAAAGAAGGATGCTACCAGCTTTACATGGGGTGAACTTATAATGCATGGGAACATGCCACAAGGCACAAATACTCGCTTTTACATATTTCATTTTTTTATCGGTGTTGCTTATATACGTCATAAAAGTACAAATTTTATTTAGATAAGGGATAAGACATTTAAAAGCTTAAACAACATGATCTTATCTTCCTAGATTTGTAGTGTTATCTTAAACCCATTCATTCATGAAGTTAGTAGCCTAATTATAAGATAAATCACTAATGAAGGAACTTGGTCCATTGATATTGTACTATTAGCATGTAAACCATTATTGAGATATTTCATTTAAGGCCTTGTCTATATGAATGTAAAATTTCAAGGTGGAAAAGAAGATTGATTAACAGAGAATAGAAATGCAAAAGCAATATTCATGCTGACATTGTTATTGAAAATGCATACCTAGGATTTAAAACATGCCGAATGTCATCCAGAGATGGATCGTTAATCTCATATCCATCAGGAAGGCAATAAACTCTTTCCGTTCGGAGATTGATGTATATATGATGGCCTGCTTCAAGACTGTGGGTGTACGCATGAGAATTTCGCCCTCTTCCTTGATAATATTTTCCACAAACTAAGCATGCATATACATTTAGGTTTGAAAGGGATACAGAGCAAAACTTCTCAAAATCAAAGTCCAACACCTGTAAGAGATATTTAGAAACAAAGTAGTGCTCAATTCAGTGAACAATCTGCTTAAGCAAACACAAGATCCATATTACACATGAAAATATTATGATTAAATGATGACAATTACTAATTAAATAAGTATCTTCATTCTTTAGTCCTTACTGAGTAGAAGCATCATAAAACCATTCTAATGAAAGTTTAATCAAAAGAAATCGCACAATGACTAAATATCAGACCATTCAATCACTGGAAAGAAGCAACTCTAGCACCTTTTATAACATTAGATGCTGTTTTACGTAAACAAAGATGGAAGGGTTACGAAAGGGTTTTCTGCGCACAAGGCTTATGAAATCAGTGAAATATAGTTGTTACTCCTTAAGTTTATAGATACATGTGAAAAATTGATGACCAGTCGGTATTTTCTGTGTAAAATAAGATGTTTTCAGTGTAGATACATATCTCAGACAGCAGTAGCATACAACTGAACCAAGCATTCTTGTCCTTGTTATAATAGAAAATGGTATGGCTTGGTAGAATAACAGATAAACCATGATCATGAAAATTTAAGGATTGCAATTGACGCCCCTGGATATAAAGTTGGTAAAAAATACAGTATGTCCCTTGCATCCTTGTCGCCATAGTAGGACAATGTGGTAATGTCTATGTAAAATAATAAAATTCTATGATCATTTCCATAATCATGGAGAATTAAAATTGCTGCTCCTCTTGAATCAAAATGGAGAGAATGGATTATTGAATGAGTCAAAAAGATATAGTTTTTTACATGAGACCTGGATTCGTCGGACATGCAATTTAAATAATGGTAAGCCACACATTTTCATGATTGATGGAAATTGGTATTGCAGGATTTAATAGATCCAGAATAAGTTAGCAGTGAAAGCTTGTCTGTTGAAGGTTTCCTACGTAGGTTTGAAACCTGGATTTGCAGGTTTACCATGTATTCCATATGTGTTCAAAAGTTCAAGATTGGCTCTCAAATTAAGATTTAGACATCTTCTAGTCATGAAAATGCATATCATCATTGTATGAACTATTCAAAGATTCGCACTTTCAAACATATGTTCCTACTATTGAAAATTCCTTGACTCTTTTCTTTCCTCTTGGCAAGCCAGCCAAGGTGAAATTTTATCAACAGTGTGTTATTAAATATCCATCAATCTACTGAGGAAATATAGGCAACACATCTGATGAACAATACCCTTGAGAAATCCTCAGTTCCTCAAATTCCTATCAAGACCCAGTAGATAACAACTTAACGTTCAAATAAATAACACTCAATCCACTGAACCAAAATGTATACCATGAAAACACTAAGTCTACCTCGTACTCCCAAAAAATCGATGTTTGCATCCAAGTCAAGAATAATCCTATAATTTTATAAGCAATGACCCCTAAGCAGACATCACATTAGTGCTCATCTCAAGCTTGCTGGACAAGCATACAGTTTCATCTCAAGCTATTTTACTTCAAGGCGCACCACCACGCAATTCCAACATGATATAAAAACTAGCCCGCTCACCACCACAAGCGGTGTTAGGAGACTATAGGTTTCCTTGCAATATTTTACCACAGAATAAGTACCTAATTAAAGGAACTCATCTGAAGCTACTCACTAATCACAAACAACTATACAGTATACAAGACACTCTTCACTACAACTAACCCTAAAACACCAAATCCGCTCGAACTGCAATCTAGCACGAACTCATCCATCCCAACACCACCAAACCAAACTCCAACAACGCCTTTTAAACACCGAATTCCACCACAATCAAGGTTCAAAACCACATTTTCACCTGACGATTGACGGTGTCGAGGTACGGACAATCCCTCCGGACCTCCACCTGCCTCTTGGCCCTCACGAACTCCGATCCCCTCTCATCCTCCTCTTCCTCCTCCTCTTCCACCACTTCTCTCTTTTCTCCATTCTCCCTCCGCTTCCGCTCGTCGTCCTCCTCCTCGTCGTCGGCGTAGGAGATGAGGGGGAGGATGGGGTTCGAAGGCGGAGGGGAGTTGGAGAGTGGAACTTTGGGATTTTGGAGGTCGTCGGAGATCAGGGTTTGGTTACGCTCTTCGCTGTCGTGGTGCGGCTTCCGTTTCTTCCTCTCCGGCGCCATCGGTGTGGGAGGGGAGACGAGAGGGATGGTATAGGGCTGTCAATGGGTAGAAATTTACCCGCAACCCGCCCCGTCCCGCCCCGCCTAACGCGGGTTGCGGACAAAAAATTGTTACCCGCCAACCCGCCACCCGCACAACCCGCATAATAAGCGGGGCGGGTTGCGGTTTTCTCCCAACCCGCCCCGCATAACCCGCAACCCGCATAAGCCATATATATTTTTGATTTTTTTGTATTTAGTTTTGATTTTGTTTGTATTTAGCTTTAATTTTTTTTGTATATAGCTTTAAAAACATACATTGATTGATTTTTTCCTTGATTTTTGTACTTAGTTTTGATTAAAATAGATAATGTTAAAGAAAATAAATTTATTTTTGTATTTAACTTTAATAAAAAATTAAACCCGCCAAACCCGCCAACCCGCCCCGCATAGCCTAGTCCATCCTTACGCGGGGCGGGTAGCGGTTTTTTTTTTTTGACCCCGCCCCGCCCCGCCCCGCCGACCCGCTTAACTTTGGCGGGGCGGGTAGCGGTTGGGTGAAAACCCGCCCCGCCCCGCCCCGCTGACAGCCCTAGGATGGTAGTATTAAGTAGAAGTAATACTTCCTCGGGTGAGCGAGTCGGTCGGATCCGGGTCGGGTTGGGGTAGAGGTTTAGATAAATAATCCATTTTGTCAGACGTGCTGGGTCGGCTCTTAGTCCATTTTGATACCTTGAGTTTTGAGGTTTTAAGTTCAAAACTTGGTGTTTGGAGAACAAGTCTCAAAATTTTAAATGTGTTTTATATTTAAACCTCAAATCGTATGTTTATTTATTTGTTTGGGTTTTAAGTTTTGAAAGATTGAGTTTTGGTATATCCTTATCAAAACTCAAAAGTTATGCATTAGGAGGAGGAATGAATAGGAAACTTATTTGAGACAATTATGGAATGAATTTCGTGTTTCGATATTTTACGAAACGCAAGTAATGAGATAAAATAACTTTAACCCCTAGAAAAGTAGAAACGTATGTTTGGATAACAAAATATGACTTTTGAGGTTTCCAAAATCAAAACTACTTCAAACCTCAAAACTAAGTTATTCAAACACTATTGTCGGGTGACCGAGTCGGTCGGATCGAGGGGGGGGGGGGGGGGGGGGGGGCTAACACTTAGGATTGCAGAGTGAATTCAATCTATTTCGTTGGCGGTATGTCTACAAAGCTACTGCGAATTGGATTTGTAGATTTGTCTTATGAATATAAGTGTTACGTCACAGTCTCATTTACCAACATAAACAATCACAATAATTGAATAAACCTTAAGTTATATGACTCCTACTCTAAAATGAATAAATGTTATATGACATGCATGATTCCTATAACTGAATAAATATATTCGTAATCTTAAGTAAAAACAAAACAAAAATGATTCTTGAAGATGGAGCAACATTCAAATCAAGGTAACAAACTAATCACATATAAATATATAGATATATAATATTCTACCAAGTTAAGGGTCGACACTAAAACTCTATCCAAAGCCATATAAGGAAGTGGGTTGACGAATTTAAACTTTGAACCCCATCACAGATCCACCCCAGTAGATTAGAAGTTTCAATGTGTCCCATTTATACATGTGAAGAACTACATGCTTCAAGTGGTAATCGAATCGTAATGCATTTGAAATGAATCTTTTTAAATTTGTATACTTAAACATATTCTTTTTGGCACGAATACTGAAATAATATTTATCTAAGTGAGGGTTTCCCAAGCTGTATAACCATGCTCGACTACCGACCATAGTAACATATGATTGATTCAGTTATAATTAACCGAACGTGCACGACGTCGGTGAAAATGTGGTAAGTACGGGTCGGTCTACAAGAATCGTGATTGTTCGAAACTAATTCCGTAATTGGATCGGCAAAAAGGATGGGGAAGGGAATTAATTTATCATAATCTACACTACACTACAATTAACTAAATGCAACCTAGCTAACACTTAGAAAATGAGGATTATGGATTAGACATAGATTAAGATTATGTGTGTAGTTGACATGAAGCATAAGCAGTGTCATTAGTGTCATGAAAGCACGGAAGGTATCTAAAGATTATGACAAACATTCATCAAACATTCACATAACCCATTATTAAGGTCAAACATGTATTCTAAACAACATTTAAGGCAATGCACTTAGATATGAGCACGAAACGTGAAACCAATTAAGAAATGACATTTCGTCAAACACCTAAGAGCATGTATCTTAAAGAAGTAAATCTACACATTAAAGTCTTAACCATCACATTCAATGTAAAAACAACAACACACAATCACCATTAACATCCTACCTTCATCCCCACCTCCTAAGAGGTGGTTTAGCCACACATTAACATGAGAAGTAGTAGAGAAGGAAGTGAATGAAGATACTTACCAAATAAATGTTGCAACAATACAAAAAAGAAATCCAAAGCTTGTAAATAAATTTACTCCTAACATATTCTAACATACTCTAACGGTGGAAAAAATGAAGAAAAAAAGAGAAGGGAATGGAAGAGAAAGAGAAAGAGGTGGAATTTTAGGTTACTCTCTCCTTATATAAGATTAAGGTACTAGATTTTCTTGATGAACTCAATCCAACAGTTAAGATGGTTTCTCACGTTTTTCATCACTATTTTCTGAATCTGTCCTGACGTGGTATATTGAAAATTTGGGTGTAGATTTAGATTCCTTTTGTCAAGCTGGTCGATTTGAGTACCAATTCGATGTAATTTGAACTTCTATAGACTCATGGAGAGACCTTTTAATTTCATGCATCATTTCTAGGGAGATTAGAGTCCAATTGGACCCTCTGAATAAACTGCAAGTGGGTGGTTGTGCTGCCCATAGATGCTACTAGAAATAATGACTCATCCATCATGATCCTGTCGCTCCACCACTTTTACCAAAAACCGACAACCGCAACCTTTTCTTTTCGTATTCTTTCGCAGTGCAATACTCGTATCACGAGAACTCATCTCACGTCTGCGATCACATCTGAGGTCACAATCCATCCGGTTATCTGCTTTTGGTTTGTATGATGATATAACCAAAAAAAATCTGGCTCCTAATGCAACTTGTTTCGCCCATTTACAAGCTTCCTCGATTGTTGTAAATATTTCTTTATTGTCAAAAAACTCATTGTAATCTACTCCATCACCACCGAAATCTTGCAACGGAACCTGAAAAAATTGAATTTAACAGAAAATAAAAAAAACTAAAAAAAACGGGCGTCTGGCTAAGCCACCTCCACATACGTGAAAGCGTGTTAGCCAGACGCCTTCACATTAGTGGAGGCGTCCATCTAAGACGCCTGCACATAGGTGGAGGCGTCTGGATAAGCCGCCTCCACATAGGTGGAGGCGGTTTAGCCAGCCGCCTCCACCTGGGGTAGGCGGCTTAGCCAGACGCCCGAGTCGGGGAAAAAATTCCACCCCTGTTACCTCACCGGATTCAGGTGCTTCGCCAGACATTTTCGTGGTGTTGGTACTAGGAATGTGAGTAAAACAGAGTCAAACACCTTGTTTAAAGACACGAGACGAAATGAGTATTAATTGATTTGTTAAGGGCAAAAAGGTCATTTTTGGGGGCGATTTAAGTAGTTTTCCGACGACGAATAGTAACTCCCATAAAAAATGCGAGGCATAATTTTGGTATGAGCGAAATTGAAACCCATGAGCAACTTGCTCCACCTATAAAAAAAGTTTGTGGTGATCTTAAGCAAAACAACCAAGATAGAGTAGTTGCACTCCAATTTTCAATGCTTCAATCACCCTTGCAGGATAAAAACACTAGAACATGCTGCAATACCTAAACCAAAATTAGATATCCACCGTAATATCCTGAATTTTTTAGTTGAGTTAATAATCAAATATATTAATTGACTAATTAAGATTATTGGATGATTGTGTGATTTTAGGAGAAGTTCGAATTTTGAGAAAAAGATAGAGAAGAAAAAGATGGAGATTTTGAGGCAAGTATTGATTCGTTATTCTTCGGTTTCATGTCATGTGTTGTCTCTTTTGATATCCGTAGTTACATTTATGTTGAGTATTGGTGTTGAATTTATTGATATGCATATGATTGCATGGTGGTGTTTCGATCGACATGTCATGTGACTGTATGTATGTTTCTGGCTGAGCCACTTAGGAAAGAGCTACATAGCGGGCAACGTGGAGCCACCCGAGAGAGGAAAGGACTACCTGTCGTTAGTGTGAAGCTACCAGGTGTGTGTCTGACTGATTGATAGATTTCAGAAGCACGAGATGTGGTCGAACCCAAATGGGGGTTCCAAATTGTTATGCATGCATATTATTTGTGATGCATATCTTTTGATTGTGCTCATTGACTGAATGTCATATTCCGTATTAGTTTCCACATGATTATGATTCTGTTTGATTGATGGTTGGTACTTGCAGACTGTCGAACTCACAATTTGTTGATTATATTTTCAGATTATTTATGAGTCTATAAGATGGATATAAATACCAGAGTGCGCAGCGGTCAGGATCGTGGATCGTATCTTAACGCACCGGGTTCGGGCGGGTAAGCACTTGTTCGAGTCTGGGGCGTTACAAAATGGTATCAGAGCAATACGATCCTTAGAATTAGTCGGAATTGGATTTGAAATAGAAATCTGATTGGATTGAAATTTGAGAATTTGGATTTAGAAGTAACGATTATTGATTTGAATATGAATTTAGAGTTATTTGGACTTGAATTCAAATGTGAATTTGGATTTGGCTGAATTGATTATCCAAATTTTGAGCAATAAGTTGGTATTGTGTTTTTAGATTTGATGAATAATGAGTTGAAAATTTTGTATTGATTTTGTTCGGATTGAGACAATATTGAGATCAAATTTCGAGGACGAAATTTCTTTTAAGGAGGGTAGAATGTAATATCCTGATTTTTTTAGTTGAGGTAATAATCAAATATATTAATGGACTAATTAAGATTATTGGATGATCGTGTGGTTTTAGGAGAAGATGGAATTTTGAGAAGAAGATAGAGAAGAAAACGATGGAGATTTTGAGGCAAGTATTGATTCGTTATTCTTCGGTTTCATGTCATGTGTTGTCTCTCTTGATATCCGTAGTTGTATGCATGTTGAGTATTGATGTTGAATTTATTGATATGCATATGATTGCATGGTGTTGTTTCGATCGACATGTCATGTGGTTGTATGTATGTTTTTGGCTGGGCCACTTAGGAAAGAACTACATAGCGGGCAGCGTGGAGCCACCCGAGAGAGGAAATGACTACTTGTCATTAGTGTGGAGCTACTAGGTGTGCGCCTGTCTGATTGATAAATTTTAGAAGCACAGGATGTGGTCGAATCCGAATGGGGGTTCCAAATTGTTATGCATGCATATTATTTGTGATGCATGTCTTTTGATTATGTTCATTGACTGAATGTCATATTCCGTATTAGTTTCCACATGATTATGATTCTGTTTGATTGATAGTTGGTATTTGTGGGTTGTCAAGCTCATAATTTGTTGATTATATTTTCAGATTATTTATGGGCCTATCAGACGGATACAAATATCAGAGTGCGCAGCGGTCAAGATCGTGGATCGTATCTTAACTCAATGGGTTCGGGCGGGTAAGCACATGTTCGAGCCCGGGGCGTTACATCCACAGTTTCATAACTCTACAAATCACAATCAGAATGAAAAAAATAACATCATCACAATAAAAAGTAATAATTAAAATGTCATTAAAATTTTCAGTAAAACATTTAGTAGCATTGATAATGTTATGTAACAGTTGATCCAAAAAAGAACTCAAAAGTGAGTTCCAAGATGTGTGGCATAGAAAACTCTTACAGTGACACGATTAATAAAGAGAAGATTTGCTACCTTTATGTTTTCCACATGCTATCCAAAAGCATATCATGAAACTAGGATTACATTCCAAAAAGAAGAAGCAAATGCAGTCATTTGTCAGTGACATCGCTTGAAAATTCCAATGTTTGGAATTTGTGATTAGTTGAAGTTAATTATACTCATCAAACTCCCAGGTGAGCCAAATCCGACGAGTCTGCGGATCTCCAAGACCGACGAAAACCGGGAGTTTAGAGTATGTTTCAAATATAGATGCAACATCCACCCACTTGGTTGTTCCGGGTCATATGCCACACTCCAATGCCAATTGCATGATTTGTCTATGAGAATAGAAAATGTCGGCAAGAAAACCTTCAACTGCTCCAAAAACTTCCTTTATGGACTCATCAAAAAATCGAACAGATGGAGTAATCCGAGACTTCTTTTTTACGTTGTTTGTGGGTTTGCGAGGTTCGGGTGCAGGAGTGTTACTGTCCATTGGATCAAATTTTCGTAATCCTTCGTCATCATTATTTTCTTCGTGGTTCCTATTATGACATAATTGACTTTTCCCGACGTACAATCCTTCCCTAGCATCCATTTTTAAGGGATTAAATGGGACCCAGTGATTGGCCAAATCCAGGTCGAAGAGGATCCTCATCTCATCTTCAAATTCTAACGATGCATCTTTGAAATCCATCAGACCATGGTGCACCTGTAACAACCAAAAAAAACTTTAGAAAACATTTAAAACATTAGAAAACAATTAAAATATTTGCAAACATTACCTGACATTTAAAGAGACATACATTAGGAAGCATAGTGGTATACTAATGAACAATCTGATAGGCAATTACCTTTTTATTCTCAACCCACCACGAGTCATCCATCTCAACATTCCTCCGCCCGGCATTCCACCTTAAGTCGGTACGTGACTACAACCACATCCATGTTGCATATTTCTTTCTTGAGTTCTCCCAATGGTTCTTCAGTTGTAGATGTGTGTATCTCAAACTTGTTTACCGGTTGAAGTTTCGTTGGAGGTTCTCCTTCCCAATTTGATTAAGTATCCGCGTTGACCTATTTCCAGCGTGAACCTCGTCAACGCACAACCGGAGGAATAATGTGTGGCATTCCATAGTCCATTGCGCCTTCTTTGACCTGGCTCCTTCAAAGTCCAACACCTGTAAGAAAATTTTAGAAACGAAGAATTGCTCAATTCAGTGAACAATCTGCTTAAGCAAGCACATGATCCATATTATACATTAAAATATTATGATTAAATGATGACAATTACGAATTAAATAAGTATCTTCATTCTTTACTCAGTGAGTAGAAGCATCATAAAACCATTCCTATCATGACCCAGTAGATAACAACTTAACGTTTAAATAAATAATCTTCGATCCGCCAAACCAAAATGTGTACCATGAAAACACTAAGTCTACCTCGTACTCCCATAAAATCGATACTTGCATCCAAGTCAAGAACAATCCTATAATTTATATGCAATGACCCCTAATTGACATCACATTAGTGCTCATCTCAAGCTTGCTGGACATAAGCATACAATTTCATCTCAAGCTATTTTACTTCAAGGCGCACCACCACGCAATTCAAACATGATATAAAAACTAGCCCGCTCACACACCACTAGCCACGTTACGAGACTATAGGTTTCCTTGTAATATTTTACCATAGGATAAGTACCTAATTAAAGGAACTCATCTAATGCTACTCACTAACACAAACAACTATACATTATACCAGACACTCTTCACTACAACTAACTCTAAAACACCAAACCCTAACAACGCATTCAAAACACCAAATTTGACCACAATCTAGGTTCAAAAACCACATTTTTACATGACGATTTACGGTGTCGAGGTACGGGCAATCCTTCCGGACCTCCACCTACCTCTTGGCCCTCACAAAATCTGATCCCCTCTCATCCTCCTCATCGTCCACCATTTCTCTCTTTTCTCCTTTAACCTTCCGCTTCTGCTCATCGTCCGTGTTGTTGTCGTCAGCGTAGGAGACGAAGGGGAGGATGGGGTTGGGAGGCGGAGGGGAGTTGAATGGTGGGGGTGATAGGTCTCCGACGAGGATTCCGGTCTAAACCGTCCACAAGACTGCCTACGGTGGTGGAACGAGATCGGGTGAGCAGCTTGGCGCTCGAAGAATCACCTCGATGAAGAATTTGGATTCTTCCAGACTTCAACTAGAAAAAGAATTGATAGAAATCCTAAGCTACGACTACAGAATTGGGTTGCAAAATTTGATACCCAAATTTATTATTTCTCTGCTATTTATATGGGAAAAACCTCCTCCAATGTGAAGGAGATGAAAAAACCCCATCCTAACTAACTACAATGGTTTAACGTTAATTACATTCACATTTACACTAAACCATGATTCCTGATTATTAGAAACAAAAGACACTAAGAATTCTAATTGAAAATGGAAAAGACGTGAAGAGGAAGAAGAATAGTGCAACCAAGTTAATCGGTAGCTCTGTAACCCGATAATCTGAATCGTTAAATCCACAAGTCAGTTGTTGTGTCCCATTCAATCTTCCCACTCAGCTTCACTGGTCCCACTGCCAACTGGCACACTAGCTGACCTGTTGTGAGCCCCACAAATTAACTAACCAGCCAACGGTTACTATCCTATTCCTTACCTCAATCCTAGTCATTCATCTAACATCTGATGGCTACTGAACGTTCCACTTTTAACAAACCCTCTCCCTTAAATCAATCCTTGTCCTCAAGGTTGAAAGAGGGATAACTTTTCTGAAATTTGACCATTTCCTCCCATGTTGCATCTTCCACCGATCTATCCTTCCACTGAATTAATAGCTCCACCCCAGCGTGGTTTCCTTTCTTGCATAAACGCATGCGTAACAACCTAAAAGGTTCCTGGGAAGTAATGTTACTCACTGTCCAATGAACTGGTAGTTTAGTGCACACTGAATGAGTGTCATGGGAGCGTTTGAGCTGAGAAACGTGGAAAACATTATGTATGCGACTCTGAGCAGGCAAAGCAAGTTTGTAGGCCATTGTCCCAATTTTCTGAATCACTGGGAATGGGCCATAGAATTTAGCAGCTAGCTTATGATTTGGTCTGAGAATGAGAGAGCCTTAATGATATGGCTGGAGTTTGAGATAGACCATGTCACCTTCTTGAAATTCTCTCTCAATGCATTTCAAATCTGCTTGCTTTTTCATTCTTTGTTGAGCTTCTGTGAGATTGTGTTTCAGTTATTTGAGAATGAGATCCCTGGATTTCAAATATTGAGCCACGTTCTCCACACGAGTTGTACCATCAATGTAGGTGAGGAGGGTGGGTGGTGGTCGACCATACACAACTTCAAAAGGTGTAACCTGAGTAGAAGAGTGGAAGTTGGTGTTATGCCAATATTCTGCCCATGGAAGCCACTTAACCCATTCATTCGGTTGGTTATGAAAGAAGCACCTAAGATACGATTCAAGACACCTGTTAACAATCTCAGTTTGCCCGTCTGTTTGAGGATGATAGGCAGTACTCAAGTTAAGTCGAGTGCCTTGGAGTTTGAATATTTCTTGTCAAAACACACTTGTGAATACCAAAACCCTATCACTGACTATTGATTTAGGAATTCCATGCAGTTTGATAACTGAAGTGGTGAATTCATGTGCTACTTGTGCTGCCGAGTAAGGGTGCTTCAAGGCTATGAAATGTGCATACTTAGTAAGATGGTCGACTACCACTACAATACAGTTTCTGTGGTGGGAATGTGGCAACCCTTCTACGAAATCCATAGAAACGTCTTCCCACACCAAGTTAGGAATGGGTAGAGGTTGTAATAACCCTGCAGGAGATGTGGTTTCATTTTTGCATTTTTGACAAATGTCACAACTTTTAATGTAATATTTAACATCCTGACACGTGCCTCTCAAAAAAAAATTGTCGAAGTCGCTGAATGGTCTTCAAATATCTTGAATATCCTGTCAGGGCAGTGTTATGAAACTCAAAAAGCAACTTAGGAATAATTGGGGAGCCTCTAAGCAAGAATATCATGCCCGTATAGTACATAATTCCTCCTTTCAGCTGATAAGTGAGATGATCCACCTCTCTCCTCTGCCATCTTTCTACCAATTCCCTGAGGGATGGGTCAGTTGCATATAGTGACTTTAGTTCACTTAACCAACTAGATTTTATATGAGTCATAGCCGACACTAAGGGTTGTTCAGCTGCAACTACGTCTTCAGGAAGCCGGGAGAGAGCATCGGCAGCCTTGTTGTGCTTGCCTTTCTTGTATTCAACTACAAAGTCCAATCCCATGAGCTTAACCAACTATTTATGTTGAGAAGTATGTTGAATGCGCTGCTCTAGGAGATACTTCAGAGATTGGTGATCAGTCTTGATCAAGGTTTTCAGAACCGAACCAGTCATCGAACCGATAAAACTCTGATTTTGGTTCAATGTGGTCCAACCATGGTCCAACTGTTGATGACGTCAGCATGACGTCATCATTTTTTAGCCCCAAAGTTGGACCATACCGAATAAATATTAACGGTCAGACTAGTTGTCGAACCGGTTTGAACCGATTTCTGTAAAACTATTTAATATATACACACCAAACATTAAATATAATACATGATATTAATCAAAATTTACTTAATTCAGCAAATTTGTTATGTTTACTTAACTCAACAAATTTGTTATCTTTACTTAACTCGACAAAGTTGCTTGAATAAGAATTAGAGAAAACAATATTTGGATTAAGGATCTAAAATCCTCATATTTTCTGATTTTAAAAAATTAAGAAAATTTGAAAACAAATATGTACGGTCCGACCAACCGGTCTGACCACCTGGTCCAACCCGGTCCGACCGGACCCAATCCGGTTCAGAACGGTTCGACTAGAGGCTCGATTTTTTGGGTGAACCGGCCACCGGACCATTGGTTCCCGGTCGGACTGGGTCGAACCGTCTGGTCCGGTTCGGTTTATAAAATCGTGGTCTTGATAATGAAATAATTTCCTAGCAAATAATACTTTCATTTCAGCATAGCTATCACCAAGGCTTCTAATTCTTTTTCATAAGTGGAAAGGAGTAACTTTTTTCCCTTTAGACTCTTACTCATGTAAGCTAATGGCTTCCCATCTTGCAAAAGTACTGATCCCACTCCAACACCACTAGCATCACATTCAATTTCAAATGGTTTCTGAAAGTGTGGAGTGCCTAACACAGGTGCTTGAGTCATAGCATGCTTCAGCTCTTCAAAGGCCGCTTGGGCTAAGACTCCATTGGAATTTGTCTTTCTTCAATAATTGAGTAAGTGGTTGAGCTATAACCCCATATAGTTTGATGAATTTGCAATAGTAACTTGTGAGACCAAGGAACCCTCTCAAAACTTTCAAGGATTTTGGTACCGGCCAAGGCTTCATAACTTCCACCTTGGTAGGATCAACTGTCACACCTTGCAGAGAAATGACATGCCCCAGATACCCTACTTCAGTTTGACCAAATGCACATTTGGAGAATTTCACAAAAAGTTGGTTTTTCCTAAGTAACTCAAACACAATAGTCAGATGAGATAAAATGTTGTATCCAGTTTGAACTGTAAACCAAAATGTCATCAAAAAATACTAAAATAAACTATCACAAGTGCTTCCTGAAAATGTCATTCATCAAGTGTTGAAAAGTAGAGGGGGTGTTTGTAAGACGAAAAGGCATGACTAGATACTCGTAGTGTCCATCATGTGTTCGGAAAGTTGTCTTTTGCACATCTTGGTCACACATTCGAATTTGGTGGTAACCAGATCTGAGATCCAATTTAGTGAAGTATTGTGCTCCATGAAATTCATCCAAGAGTTCATCAATTAGGGGAATTGGATACCTATCTTTGATAGTATTAAAGTTCAAAGCTCTGTAATCTACACACATACGCCAACCACCATCGTGCTTCTTAACTAACAAAACAGGATATGCAAATGGGCTGGAACTTGCCTGATGATTCCACTGGTAAACCCTTCTTGAATGGTTTTTTCAATGATGTTCTTTTACTGAGGTGAATGCATGTAGGGTGGTAACTTAACAACCTTGGAACTGTCTATTAAAGGTATCTGGTGATCATAACTGCGCCTGGGAGGAAGTGATTTGGAATCAGTAAACACTTCTTCAAATTGCAGTAGAATATTTCTGATAGCAGCTGGCTGAACTGCACTTAACTGAGTATGAATATCAGGATTGGTATCCGGTTGGGGATGTATGGCATACAGTTGTATTAAGAAAATATGTTTTGACTGCCTACATTCTTTCTGAATCTATCCCTCTGCCACATTCATTAACCGTGTGTGCTTTTGACCATTTTGCTCGTATTTCTTATCATGGACTTGAAAGCACATAGTCTTTTGTTTCAAAATCCACTCAATGGTGTTGAGAGTGCTCAACCAATCAGCCCCTAGCACCACTCCATAAGCTCCCAAAGATAAGACATGAAAATCTAGATGAATGGTTAACTTTTTCAACTTTAATTCCAACATTTGTGTCATTCCCAAACCAGGCACCTTGTCCCCTGAGGCTACCAAAACTGAATAGTGACCCCCATGCGCATGAGGGATTCCCAATTTCTCTACAATATCCACATCAATAAAACTAGTAGTGCTACTAGAGTCAATTAGAACATTGCCCTACTTTCCTTTGATGTGACCTATGAGTCTCATGGTAGAGTCACTAATGCCCCCTTCATTGCACATAAAGATACGTTTAGAGGTTCAACATCGGAATTCAGTTGTGCTGACTCTTCTTTCTCTTGCTCAGTAGGTGATTGAAGTTCTTCATTAGACTCTTTCCCTCGGTCAGTCACCATGTGGTAGATCTTGCTAGAAGCACATATGTGGCAAGTATGCCACTTGTCATCGCAATAGTACACAGTCGACGCCTCTTTCTATCATCAAGTTGACTCATAGAGTAGTGACTAGTGGGAATATTGGGTTTTCTTTCGACGTGCTTGTTTCTTGGAATTCGATTCACAGTAGAGGTGAAATTATTCATCGGAGTAGTGTCTGGGATCATGAAAGAGTCTTTCAAGTATCTCAGTTTTTTTTATCTTGCAACACAGATAATGATAAGGCTCTTGTAAGAGTCTCAGGGCCATATGATTCAACTTCTGCTCTCAAGTCAGGTTTCATACCCCCCTAAATAAAGACCAATTTGATCCCTTTCCACTAAGCTGCATTTTACACTTAACCGTTTAAATTCTTTCTGGTACTCATCTAGAGTCCCAATTTGAGTTAACTGTTTGATTGCAGTGGCAACATTCTCATTAACACGCCCAATTTTTTTTCTAATTCAGAACAAAACAATATCCAGTCAATTTCATCATAATTCTTGGTTAACCACCAGAACCACTCTAAGGCATCCCCATCAAGGAAACTGGAAGCTTGATTGACATCATTTCATGCTTATATTTGTATCTTATATCCATTATCTTTCACCTAAACAATGCTATGTCACGAGTTTTATGTTTAGTTTTCAGGAATAAATAGGTTTGAAGAGATGTAGCATAAAAGGACCCAAAAGCTGGGAAAAGGGTCTGAATTGTGAGATCTGGGGACCAAGATGCAAGGAAGAAGGACCTGATTGCAAGACAGAAGGACCTAAGAGCAAAACAGAATACTCCACACCATCATGGGGAGTATTTTGCCAATTCGATTCGGGTCGGAGCTCCAACAAACCAACCAGATGCATCCAAGACCAAGACACACTTCAAGGAAAGCCCACCAGAAGACCCAGACGGATCTGGGCTTTATAGGCCGCCAATTCGCGGTCTGGAACCGCCAATTGGCGGTCTGGATCATGCCAGATCCGCCCCAACTTCTCCTGGACTTGTATTAATGTTCGTTTAGGCTATTTTTGGTATTGGTTTAGTCCCACATCAGGGGATTGTCCCGGATTAGCTTTTTTCATGCTTATAAATAGAACTCTTCACCTCCCATTGTATCCATCTCTCTCTTTGGTGGCCATCTTCCCTACTAAGAGTGAAGCCTTGAAGCAAAACTCTAGTGGAGGAAGAGCTACTTGTAATTGAGTGAGTTAATAATAGAAGTTTTCTTTTAATAGTGTTGTTTCTCTCTTAGTTTAATTTCCTTTCATATGCATGCTTATTTGTTTGTTTAGTTTTATGCTTCTTTAATGTTTCTTGCTTGAGTAGTATAAATTTCATTTCAGTATTATGCTTTCCTTTGCTAATTTAGTTATTGTAATGAGTAGTGAGTAGTTCCATCCCCATTTGGGGGGTGGAGAAATATGTGATATAATAATGTAGTGTATTAAGTGTGTGTTATCTTTATCCCTTGAGCTTTATATGATTTCCATAACCATCTAATGGGTTTTCACTCTTATCTTTGATATGCTAATGCTCTTGAATGAAGCTTAGCTTATGCTTTGATTAGTGGACCTATTCTATGGGGAATGATAAGGTTAGGATATGGATGAAGTTAATATTGGAAACACAATTTGTAGTGTATGTGCTCTTGTTGCCTTTACCTTAGCTAATGTCTTGTATGTTTTAATGATGTAGTAAAATCTTAATTCATGTGGAGGCATAGTAGGGTATAGTCTTTATACTTGAGTTCATGTAGCTTCATTCCAATTATTGCCTTGTATGTTTTAATGATGTAGTCTTATCTTAATTCATGTAGAGGCAAAGTTGGATGTAGTTTTATGATTTCATACAATACATGTTGTGATGAGCTTAATGAACATACACACACTCTTTTATGTTCACATCATTTCTCTACCCCCTTTGGGGTTTAGTTTTATAGTTTCTTCTCAATTTCATTTCAGCTTTGTAGTGTAGTTTAGTGTAACCAACCTTTCTTCCCTTTCTTTACCTCTCGCCTTTGCACAAACCAAGTGTCGACACACCTCCCAGTGGACGACCCGTATTTGCCACCGCTTCAACGCGGCCGTGCACTTGCGGTTAAATATAAAACGAGATCAATCAAAGCTTGATAAACTTTCATGTTAGGAGGAACCAGATTCACTGCAAAATACCTCTCGTAGCGATATAACCACTTGTTTGGATTTGTAGAACCATCAAAATCTAACATTCGAGCCCTTCCCAAATCCACATAACCAGATCTAGTATTTTGACGCTCAGCTTGATAAGTAGGAGTGAAGTTTTGATTCACACTTACAGAGGGAGATCCAATACCCGGTCAGGTTTCGAGTGCTTCTAACCTCTACGCTAGCAGTAGCACATGTCCACCGACTTGTTGAGACAATGTCCCGATCTTGCCGTCAAGACCCTTGAAATGCTCCTCGATCTGCTTCCCCTGAGTTTCTAACTTCTGATCCAACTCAGTAGTAAAGAAATTCTTCAATCCATTCAGATCTACACTTCCATGTATCACGACGCCTTCACTTGACATCCCAGCAAGCTCCAATACCAATTTGATAGGTCTCCGACAAGGATTCCGGTCTAAACCATCCACAAGACCGCCTGCGGCGGCAGAACGAGATCGGGTGAGCAGCTTGGCACTCGAGGAAGCACCTCGATGAAGAATTTTTCTTCCAGACTTCAACTAGAAAAAAGAATTGATAGAAATCCTAAGCTACGACTCCATAATTGGGTTGCAAAATTTGATACCCATTTTTATTACTTCGTTATTTATATGGGGAAAACCTCCTTCAATGTGAAGGAGATGGAAAAAACCCATTCTAACTAACTACAATGGTTTAGCGTTAATTACATTCACATTTACACTAAACCATGACTCCTGATTAACAGAAAGAAAAGACACTAAGAATTCTAACAAAATCCATCGTCACGTGCTCTCACTTCCACTCAGGAAGCTCAATACACTGCATCGGTCCTGCTGGCCTCTGATGCTCAATCTTCACCTGCTGACAGACCAAGCATCGCTCCACAAACTCTGCAATGTCCCTCTTCATGCCCTTCCACCAGAAGTTCCGCT
Organism: Triglochin maritima; assembly: GCA_963682175.1. Classification (NCBI taxonomy): domain Eukaryota; kingdom Viridiplantae; phylum Streptophyta; class Magnoliopsida; order Alismatales; family Juncaginaceae; genus Triglochin; species Triglochin maritima. Next base: position 11,500,372 of record OY821780.1, on the reverse strand, counting down.
GCAGGTCCTTATACATCTTCGTGCTCCCCGGATGAATGGTGTATCTTGCTCTGTGTGCCTCCTCCATGATGTCATCTCTCAGCCCATCGAACTTCGGCACCCAGATCCGACTCCTGAACCTCAGACCACCATCAACCCCCACACTGAAATCTGATCCATCTCTGGAAGCTAACTGTAGCAGACCAGCTAACTCATCATCCCCCTGCTGAGCCTGAACCAACCGTTAGACAGTCTGCGGCTCCACCCAAAGCCCAGCAATCACTGCTCCCTCTGTACCCTCTGTGAACGGTCTCCATTCTGACAAAGCCTCGAGTAGCCTCCACTCCTGGATGCACAGACTCGCAACTGAAACCTCCACCTTCCAGCTCAGCGCATCTGCAACCGAATTCGCCTTCCCCGGATGATAGGAAATGGTGAAGTCGTAGTCCTTAATGAACACAAGCCATCTGTGCTGCCTCATATTCAGCTCCTTCTGCGAGAACAAATACTTCACACTCTGATGATCGGTGAAGACCTCGAACTGCTCCCCATATAGATAGTGCCGCCAGGTCTTCAACGCGTGAACTACTGCTGCTAACTCTAGATCGTGAGTAGGGTAGTTCTTCTCGTGCACCTTCAGCTGCCTCGAAGCGTACGCGACCACCTTCCCATGCTGCATCAGAACACAACCCAAGCCTATCCCTGATGCATCGCTGTAAATCACAAAGCCTCCACTGCCACTCGGTAGAGTCAGAACAGGTGCTGTCGTCAATCGCCTCTTCAGCTCCTGAAAGCTGTCCTCGCACTTCTGGGACCAAACGAACTTGACGCCTTTCTGCGTTAACGCTGTCAGCGGCGACGCAAGTCTGGAGAAATCCTGGATAAACCGTTTGTAGTACCCTGCCAGCCCTACGAAACTCCTGATCTCCGTCACGGTCGTCGGGGCTCTCCACTGAGTCACTGCCTCGACCTTAGCCGGATCCACTGAAATCCCATCTGCTGACACAATATGCCCCAGAAAAGCCACCTGATCCAACCAAAACTCACACTTCGTGTACTTGGCATAAAGTTGTTGATCCCTCAAGATGCCAAGCACAATCCTCAGGTGCTCTCGATGCTGCTCCCTGTCAGGCGAGTACACCAAGATGTCGTCAACGAACACCACGACAAATCGGTCGAGGTACGGCTGGAAGGTCCTATTCATCAGATCCATGAATGTTGCAGGCGCATTCGTCAGTCCAAATGGCATCACCAAGAACTCGTAGTGGCCGTATCGCGTCCTGAAGGCTGTCTTCTGAACATCTACCTTCCTGATCCGCAACTGGTGATAACCCGAACACAGATCGATCTTCGAGAACACTCTCGCCGTCTGCAACTGATCAAACAAATCATCAATCTTGGGCAAAGGGTACCGGTTCCAAACGGTAACCTTATTCAGCATCTTGTAGTCAATGCACATCCGCAACGATCCATCCTTCTTCTTCACGAAGAGCACACGCGCTCCCCATGGAGAAACACTCGGTCGAATGAACCCGGACTCCATCAACTCCTGCAACTGCTTCTTCAGCTCTGTCAACTCAGCAGGTGTCATCCGATACGGTGCCTTCGACTGAGGTGTCGTACCCGCTACCAACTCGATGCCGAACTCGATCTCTCGGTGCGGCGGTAACGCTGGAATCTCTGCTGGAAACACATCTCGGAACTCCTGCACAACCTCTATATCCTCCAGCCTCCTCGTCTCAGGATCAGGAACTACCAGCGTGGCCACAAACGCTCTGCATCCCTGCTGTATCAGTCTCTGTGCCTTAACCGCAGACACAATCAGACGACCCCCTCTGCTCCTCGCACCTCTGATCAGAACATCTGGCAAGCCCTCCATCGGAATCAGAATCTTCTTCTCGCGGCAAAAGACCCGCACGTCGTACTGTGACAGCCAGTCCATCCCTAGTATGACGTCGAAGTCCTCCATCGGTAACAAGACCAGATCTGCCGGAAAATCATGGTCTCCCGAAGCAACTGTGGTGCCGGGGAAAAAGCTCCCCACAGTGCCCATCTCACCCATGGGCGTGCTGACCTCCAAAACATCAGTCAGCAGCACAGGGGTCCGACCCAACTCGCCAGCAAACTTCTCCGAAATGAAGGAGTGAGTGGCGCCGCAATCAAACAACACCCGAGCTACAAAACCAGAAACAGAAAGTGTACCTTCTACGACGGTGTTGGAGTCCCTCGCCTCCTCAGCCTGAATAGTGAAGACTCGCCCGGTCTTCCTGCCCTGGCCCGGTGAAACCACTGATCGGCTGCCTCTGCCTCTGCCTACTGTTGGTGGTCCTGGCCTCCTGCTCGACTCTCCCTGCCTTTGAGGACAATCACGGACAAAATGTCCCATCTGACCGCAACCCATGCAAGCTCCAGTCCGACGGGGACACTCCTGTCCTGGATGAAACCTCCCGCAGTAAGTGCACGCTCCAGACTGACGTGCTCCTCCTCCATCAAACCTAGGCCTCCTGCCCGGGTTTCCTGCTCCACGACCGGCTACACGGCTACCGGTGCTCACTGGCACCTTCCGCGCCTCCTGAAGACACTCCCTCTGGTCCTGCTCTATGATCGTAGCATGCTTCACCGCATCTGCAAGGGTCCGCGGCATGCTGTTAATCACCCGAGATCGAAGCGGCTGCCTCAGTCCCTTCACAAACTTCCTCGCCCGCTGCTCTGGGGTCACACAGATCTCTGGGCAGTAACGCTCCAAGGCGTTGAACCTGCTGATGTAGCTCGCCAGAGTCATCTCCCTCTGCTCCAGCGACATAAACTCATCCCTCTTCTAATCCCTGACATGTTGGGGGAAGTACTGCTCATGGAACACCTCCAAGAACTCCTCCCAGCTGACATCTGCACGGTCATCGAACAACATCGTGGACGTGGACCTCCACCAGTTGGCGGCCTAGCCATCGAACACATAGGTGGCCAGCTCCACCATCCTCTCAGGTGCTACTCCAATAGCGCGGAAGATCTTCTCCATCCTGAAGATCCAGTCCTCCGCAACCTCTGGGGCCCTCCTGCCATCAAAAGTCGGTGGGTGCTGACGCATGAACCGATCGTGCTCAGCTCCCACCCCGCCCTGCGCGCTCTGAGCTGCCTGACGCTCCAGAAACTCGCCCAACCTATCCCAATGAGCACCAGAAGTGTCGTCACTGGGATCGCGATCGCGTGGAGAACTCCTCACGCGCCTAGGTGCCATCTGACAGAAGAAACAATCACAAACTTCAGCCATGTATGCATGCTAAAAGATAAAATGCATGCGTCCTATTACTACAAGGGTGATTTCATTGGGAACCGCATAAGAATCGACCGCTCTGATACCAAATTGTAACATCCCGATACAACGGAAAAATTTAAAATTCATAATCAAGACAAAGAGCACAATAATCAAAGGCGAGACTGTTACTTCTCATAAACAAATAACGGTGCACCAGAATACATCAGAGTTTGCCAAAATGAATACATGATTACAACAAAACGACAAAGGAAGATAAACGTAATCATGTTGACCTCAGTGGTCCGACTAGAGGATCCGACTCCAAATGTGCGCGCCCGCCGATCACCACCCCACTGGACCTACTACGGTCTTGAAAAAAATGCAACAACAATGCCTGAGTTTCCAGAAGGAAACCCCGTATGCCAACTCACCTATATGCATGCATTACACAAATGAACCTAACATACTAGTAGTGTGTCATGACATCGACAGAAATGGAAAACAGTTCCCCCGAAGGGTAAAACAGGACATCAGTCCGACAGTCAACAACAAGTCTCCCGAGGAGACCTACTGTAGGCACATGCAGCCTTACAGCACGCGACATCGCACCCCCCACACGCGGCTACACTACTCAAGGGTTCGGCAGGGAGCCTCTGTCACGCCTGCGCGCCGATAGAATACAGATCTGCAAATCTCAGTGGTCGGAGCCACAGGGACCAACGGGGCCGTCGCCCGGAAGGTATAACAACAACATCTCGATAGGTGCCCAGTCGAGGAATCAACATAGCCGGAACAGCCTCGGCCCAACAATCATCATCGCCGGCACAACTTCGGCGGCATCACCGGCACAGCATCGGTGGTCCATCACAACGTCCGGCACAACATCGGACGGGTCCAGACCGAAGTCTGCCAGGTCATCAGGCTCCTCGAGCCGCAAACACCAACCGCGCCGCTATAAAAGCAGGGCAGCGACCTCCGTAGCCCGTGGGCCGGTAGTCACCTCACCCAACGCCAGTTGCGTGCCCGCACAAACATCAAACATCGGGATCCGCGATCCCTCAGGCCTGCTATACTACAATGAGTCCAATCAATCCATCAACTTAGTCACGGTCCATACATGGAGGTGATGCGTCCCGAAAGCCCACACTTTTCCACACAACGGTCCCTGGGCAGGCACGCGTAACGCGCCCACCGTCACCTTCCGGCTCACGCACAAGGCGAGGACACGGGTTTCCGTGGACAAAGTTGGCATTCAAAAAGGAACCAGGAATTCTGTCCTGGGCCCAAACGGTCGACCGGAAGAGGTGATTCGCTCGACCGGTTCCAGAAAGGAATTGGTCGACCGTACTCCTAAAACGGTCTACCGCTGCGCTCAAAACAGAACCCCCCAACGGTCGAACAAAGGTCTAAAACCAGTCGACCGAACGAGGTCAAAATCCGGAGTCTGGTCAACATAAAATCGAATCTAACGGTCGACCGACTCAGGGGTCTAGGTCGACCGAAAACAGACAGGGTCAACCTAATATTCTACGTCATAAAACGGTCGACCGACAACAAGCAACGGTCGAACAAACATGCATAATAATCCAAATAACTTAAGTTCCAGTCGACCGAACACAAGACCCCGGTCGACCGAAACACAACAGGCAGGCAAAACTACATGCATTCGGTCGACCGCCCGAAGGGTCCGGTCGACCGTTGGTCGTCTCCTACCTCGCGCCAGCCGAGGTTTCCACGGAAAAACACGTCGGAGAGGTCTCCGACCTCCCCGTCCGACCAACACAACCCTCCCACGAGGGTTAGGAACCACAAAACCACACTATCAAGTCGACATACCTTTCACCCACGTGAAGTCGACGGTGCCGGAGCTCCTACGCCTCTCCTCCGGTAGACCTCGATCACGCGCGACGCCTCTCCCGCACGAGCACCTTCCTCGGCCGACGCCTCCGCAGCTGCTCCACCGACACGCGCACCAGCAAGAAGGAAGGAATGAGTGAGGGAAATGAAGGAGAAGAAAAGAAGAAAGGAAAGGAGAGTGCACCCAATAAAACCCCTCTCGCAGCTACAGTACGCGTCTCCCTCACCATCACCCTACACTCCTCGACCACTGTACACGCTCCACCCCATGCAACTCCTGTTCACTTGCCTTCCCCATGCAAACCACACCCCTAAACCCGGATTAACCCTAAAACCGGGTTAGGGTTCTAACAAATTTGGTGAAGACAAACTCTTCTAACATCTCTCAGTTTACAATGTGATAATACCACATGGTAGGCGACTCATTTAACATCCTGTCTCATAAGTATACATCTGGAGATATTGTGTAAGATTGTACGCATTCTTCTAGCATTTGATACACAAACTATTTTGTACTTTCAAGACCAAAGAAATCTCTCTTCGTAACTGTCCAATTTAGTAAAAATATAGTTTTAGGTCACTTGATTGGAAACGTTTATATAGCATTTTATGATTGAATTTTGTTCTATGGTCTCCTATTTAAGTATTTGGGTTTGGAAAAAAAACGAAGCAACCAAATTTCAGGGTGTCTTATAATTCATTGATAGACATATGCGACTCACCTAATCAAATTTTCCAGAAATAGATACAAAATGACCCTACTTTGTATTTGTACGCAAAAAGTGTTGAAAATAATCAAATATAGGAAAACACGTGATATTTTATTTTATAACAAAAAATAGTGTTCACTAGCCTGAACTTAACTACTTGATCAGGGGCCAATCAAATTTAGGATATCTGGTTAATGCAGAGTTTATGGCATATAATGGAAAACTATTTTGGTGGAATAAGTTCTGTTCATTTTTCATTTTCAAAGTAGTTCAGAATCGTTTTCACACATGTGAGTTTGTATTTGTATACGATACCACGTGCTATCAAATCTACCATGATTTTCTAGCGACTCTGCCAGTCTTTCGTCACTTCCAATGAATACTTTGTCCTCATACGGTTGAATTTCTCTCATGCGACAAAAAATTGGCATTTCCAAAAACCCATATCACAGAAATTTCTACAGCCGATTTAATCTGAACCCGTCAAATGAACCAAACAGGTCCAATACGTCTAGATCTCGTTTGTGTTAGTTACCCGTGAATTTCATCATTAAGGAAGTGAACATGGGCTTTCCTGAGCAAGTGAAGAACCAAATCCACATCCAAATTTATGTCCAATCAGTGCCAAACGCCAATGGGATGATCTTCTCATCTCATTAGAGTCAAAATACAATCATGAAATTGTATAATTCTAATAATTATGAGTTATACATCGAAATTTGTATGAGTGATTATCTTTCTCAATAATTTTTTAAGTACAAGTCTATTGTGAGATATAATAAGCTACTAATGGAAAGGAGATGGTAAATTAATAACCCGAGTTAGTTCAAATGGTTCTCTAAAACTATTCGTCCATCACGAGTAAAATCACAATTAAGGAAAAACTTAGAACAAACAAGGAACCTCATCCAATGAAGAAAATACGGATCCCGAAGGACAACAATTTTCACGTTCCAAAAATTGTAAAAGCATGGGTCTCTGAATGCCCATAATGACCACCGTTTGTACATAATAATTAAACGAAAAACTCCAAACAAACACCTCTCACGTGAACAGAGTTACAATTCCAAATTATGTTCTTTCACTCACTATAAATACACCACAAGTTTTTGTACTCAAAACACAAAATCACATGCACAACACAGCACAACCAACCATGGTGTCCCAAACCAAGACATACATTTTATCCACAACTCTCATCCTAATTTTCATGTTCAACACAAACATGGCCTTGGAGATCTGCAAAATGGACGCCGCCAAGCTCTCCGACTGCCTTCCGGCAATCCGAGGGTCGAACCCGACCCCTCCGACCGCCGCATGCTGCGCCACGATCGGCACCGCCGACTTGCAGTGCCTCTGTGGCTTCAAGGACTCCTTCCTTCTCCGGTCGGTCGGGGTCGATCCCAAGCTCGCCGTGGCTCTTCCTTCCAAGTGCAACCTCTCCACCCCTCCTCAGTGCAAGACTGCTTAGCTAGTTAGTGGTTTTGGTTTTGTTGCATGCATGGATTGGTGGATGATTAATTAGCAGTGTTTGATGTTTGTTATTGCGTTGGGGTCATGAGTTTTAAGTAGCTGGCTTTGCATGTGTGTGTTGACTCTTTGACTGTTTAGGGTTCATGTCAATGTTTTGGTACTGTTATAATAAATTTTCCTATAATGACTTGGTTTGGGATTATGATCATTTCAAGTTGTGGGTTAAGCTACAGGATTCTAAATTAATCGTGTCTGAATGCTTGACTTTTTATAAGATTTCAAATTCAAGCGGCTGGTGGATGCAAAAGATTTGTTCACTGGGGCTAGATTTTAAATAAAAAGACTTTTAAGTACACACACTTCAAAAGAAACTAAATTTTTAAGTAGTTCGTGCAAATTTTCTACGTAGAAACCAAATTATATTACAATTCTTCAATTTGATTTTGTAATTGTTCTTATCTTGGAGTCGGTCTTCCCCAATACTTTGAAATGATATAAGTAGTAGTAGTATACACTTTTTTTCTAAATTGTAAAACATGAGAGGAAATGATCCCTATGACCTATCTCTTAAAAGTTTTAATATGAAAATTGTAAGAAACTAGAAAAATGGATCTCTGAGAGAAGTGAGTGCTTAACGACGTGACTTGGGAATGACATGCTATTGTTAGGATGAAGTAAAGGTCTTTTAGGTTAGGGTTTTGGCTTGAGTGCACTTTGTAGGTGACATAATTGGCGATATGCACTTGCATTTCAAGTATTGTCTTCGGTGCACCTCCATTCTGAACATATTTGCTCATATATACGTGTACTGTTAGCAGGTCTCACTCCATCACCGTTGCTCATATTTATGAGAATTACTATTTGTCGTCCGATTTTTACTTGAATTGTTCGTTTTAATTACCATTTTGTCCTTTACAATCTATTTAATACTCATTTCGTCTTGTCTCTTAAACTAAGGTTTATGTCTCAGTTTTTCTCACTCTACCAGTACCAATACCACAAAAATGTTTGGTGAAGCGTCTGGATCCGGTGAAGTAAGCACAGGAAATAATGTTTGAAATAAATGGAACAATTTACTTGAAATAAATGGAACAATTTACCATATTCGAGTGCACCGGGACGTCCGCTGACTCATTTTCTGGCTTCCGAAACATTATTTTTGATGATCATGAGAGGAAGATGAAGAGAGTGGTGATAGGAGAGTGAAATGAAGAGATATATATAAGTAGATATGAGAGAATGACAAAACGGTAATTCGCACGGGCGATTTAAGTAATTATCGGGCGACGTTTAGCAGTTCGGAATTATAAATGTGTTTTATATAAAAAACATAAAAAAACTAAAACATATTCCTCTTACCACCACCCACAGACTCAGACGCCGTCCTCCACCCCCACCCCGACCCAGCATCAACATGACTCAGACGTCGTCCCCCACCCCGACCAACATCTACACGGCTACACCAATTTCTCTTACCCGACCACGTCCACCACCCCACCCTCCTTTGAATATTCAGACTACGACAATTTCAACGTTTCCGCCCATTATATCTCAACGTTAACAACCTCTTCAAGCCTATTCCTTCCTCAAGTGCCATTACGATAACATTTTGAACCACTTTTGGCGGGTACAAGTTAGATGAAGGCAATTATGTTATTCCAACCAAATTCTGTTCACGACCGACACGTTTGAATCCTAGATGGACGAGCTGCCATTACCACCACCTAAATCTCCACGAAGGGCAGAAGCAAAGGTTCTTTGTCAATTTGGTTATGCTTCTTATTAACTTTGAAGGACGGTTTAAGGTGGTTTGTGATATTTTGCCTGAGTTTCTTTCTTGACTTTTAGGATTTTATTACACATATTAAACAAAGCACCTAGAAGTAACAGAACCCTAAAACTCAAACCTATGATTATGCTATTGGTAATCAGGTAATGCCACTTAATCTAGTGAGTTAATTCCCACGTAAATTTCAAGTTTTACTAATTCTTGATTTCCCCTCCCACATTTTCACATTGTTTCGTTATATAAGTTTTTTGTGATGTTTGAAGAGTTTTCAGCATAACAACTGGATTAGTCTTTACAATTCTTTAAAAGTAAAGAATTATGGCAAATTAGTGCACTCTGAGAGCATCATTAACCATGACTTGGATGACCTAGGTCATCCACTTTCTCTTTGTTCTCTCTCTCCTCCAAATGACATGCCACGTCATCATTACTCAACATCATCATTCTCCTTCGTTATTCACCCCTTAACCATGACCTAGGTCATCCCACTCTCTTTCCACCACATTTTAATTTCCTTCTCAAATTTTATTTTATTCTAAAATCATTTATATTTACCAAAAATATTAATAATCTATTCGGAAAAACCAAAATACCAATAAATCTCGTATTTCCAAATTGCATATACTTTATTTATTTAACCATCAATGATTACCAAATACTAAATATCATTAATATTAAGAAAACAAATATTACATTAATTTAAGCAAACATACGTTATCAAAATATAATAAATCCTAACCCTAATTATTATCAAAATATAAACTAAAGTACTTAAAAACTACTTAAATCCTAACTATTTATCAAAATATAAACCCCTAATTTCTTACAACAAATAACAAACCAAAACAAAAAAAAAACCCCTTACCAACCGGGTTGTGCCACTTGGCACGACCCGGTCGTCCGACGACCGACCGGGACGGGATCGCCTGGCGACCCCGTTAAGCTGGGGTCGTCCCTCCTGGACGACCCCGGTAAGGATGTTCTGAGTATCCTTAAGTACAAAACTGTAAATGAATAGAAGAAGACATCTATATTTATTAAGTGTTCAAGCCCTTCAAGCGTTATGTTGATGTGTGAACTTATCGACGTTGAAGATCCTAGACTCGATGTATCTCATATCAACAAGCAAAAATAGTGACCCAAATAAATGGTAAGTTTACTTGTATACCATGATGTTTTGGCATCTATGTACTATTAGTTCAAAATGTAGGATTGTGTATGGATGGATAATCTAATCGATCACTTTTAAACTAATTACCTACTTTCTTAATCAAAGATGCAACGAAATAATCAAACAAAAGCAAGTAAATAAAATATCGCAAACCACACAAAGGCACTGGAAGATTTTATAGAGGTTCGGCCTCCCGCCTACTTCCTCTCTTTCAAGCTCCGCTCGATCGCCCTCGAGCTCCGCCTACGTCTTCACTGTCAATCTTGTTCTGGGCCGAGATTAAGTCTTTTACAACACAAGCTCCGCGAACAATCCTCGCTAGTGATTGACATCATTTCATGTTTATATTTGTATCTTATATCCATTATCTTTCACCTAAACAATGCTATGTCACGACTTTTATGTTTAGTTTTCAGCAATAAATAGGTTTGAAGAGATGTAGCATAAAAGGACCCAAAAGCTGGGAAAAAGGACTGAATTGTGAGATCTGTGGACCAAGATGCAAGGAAGAAGGACCTGATTGCAAGACAGAAGGACCTAAGAGCAAAATATAATACTTCACACCATCATGGGGAGTATTTTGCCAATTCGATTCGGGTCGGAGCTCCAACAAACCAACCAGATGCATCCAAGACCAAGACACACAACAAGGAAGGCCCACAAACAAATCCAGACGGATCTGGATCATATAGGCTGCCAATTGGCGGTCTGGAACCGCCAATTGGCGGTCTGGATTGGCCCAGATCCACCTAATTTTCTCCTGGACTTGTATTAATGTGTGCTTAGTCTATTTTTGGTATTGGTTTAGTCCCACATCGGGGGATTGTCCCGGATTAGCTTTTTCCATGCTTATAAATAGAACTCTTCACCTCCCATTGTATCCATCTCTCTCTTGGTGGCCTTCTTCCCTACTAAGAGTGAAGCCTTGAAGCAAAACTCTGGTGGAGGAAGGGCTGCTTGTAATTTGGAGTGAGTAATAATAGAAGTTTTGTAGTTAATTGTTGTTTGCTTTAGTTTTTACATTGCTTAGTTAATTTCAATGTCTTGCATGTTTCTTTAGTCTAATGTTCTTTTAGTTTCTTTAATATTTCTTGCTTGCTTAGATTGATTTCATTTCAGTATTAATGCTTTCTTTTGTTAGAGTAGTTAGTTTAAATATGTGTGAGTAGTTCCATCCCCATTTGGGGGGTGGAGAAATATGTGATATAATCATGTAGTGTATTAAGTGTGTGTTATCTTTATCCCTTGAGCTTTATATGATTTCCATAACCATCTAATGGGTTTTCACTCTTATCTTTGATATGCTAATGCTCTTGAATGAAGCTTAGCTTATGCTTTGATTAGTGGACCTATTTTAAGGGGAATGATAAGGTTAGGATATGGATGAAGTTAATATTGGAAACACAATTTGTAGTGTATGTACTCTTGTTGCCTTTACCTTAGCTAATGTCTTGTATGTTTTAATGATGTAGTCTTATCTTAATTCATGTGGAGGCATAGTAGGGTCTAGTCTTTATACTTGAGTTCATTTAGCTTCATTCCAATTAATGTCTTGTATGTTTTAATGATGTAGTCCTATCTTAATTCATGTGGAGGCAAAGTTGGATGTAGTTTTATGATTTCATGCACTACATGTTGTGAGGAGCTTAATTGAACACACACACACACACATCTTTATGTTCACATCATTTCTCTACCCCCTTTGGGGTTTAGTTTTATTGCTTATCTTCATTTCCTTTTGCATTCTAGTTTAGCATTGTAGTGTAGTTTAGTGTAATACATCCTTCTTCCTTTTCTTTACCTCTCGCCTTCGCACAAACCAAGTGTCGACACACTTCCCAGTGGACGACCCGTATTTGCCACCACTTCAACGCGGCCGTGCACTTGCGGTTAAAATAAAACGATCAATCAAGTTTTTGGCGCCGTTGCCGGGGAGGTGCTCTGTCCAGACATTGGTTTGGACGATTCGAGGGGTTTTTAATTTTTTGTTTTTAGTTTTTCTTAGTTTCAGGGAACCATCAGAACAAGGGGAGGCTACGGGAGAAATTTGGGGAACAGAAGAGCTAAACAGACCGCCAATCAGCGGTTGAAGACCGCCAATTGGCGGCCTGGTGAGAGTTTCTGACCTTGAAATTTTTACTGTTAGTTAGTGTTGTAATTTGTGTTATCTGGGAGCCCTATTTTGCATGCTATGACTTCTGGTTTGCTCCCAGATCATTAATCACTCCCCCATTAATCACTTGGCCCTAAAATCCAAAGCAAAAGACTAGATGTTCTTATTTGTTTAGGTCACGCATCATGTATTGACTTGAGCATATAGTTGTCTTTTCTTTTAGCTTTAATTTCAGTTGTTGAGTGCTGGCGTAAGGTACGCATTTCCTACACTCATTCACGCATCTCGTATGCCCATGCATTAGTTAGTAGGATTTGCATCAGGACAAGAGTGAGAGAGCGTTTGATTGGAGCGATTGATTGCTAGATCTAGGATCAAATCGCTACTAAGGAGGGGATGTCCCATAAAAGATAAGGTGGGGGATTTCATCACCCTTTCCTTGGCCCCAAAAACCACTCTTAATAAAGCCTTAACTAAAAGCAAGTAGACATTGGCCCTAGGATTGCGGGCGCACTAGGAGAGTAATCTAGTCGAGACCGTCATGACCTGATCGACGTTGCCTACCTTGTTGATAGTAGGAGGTACTGGATCTCCGGATCTGGTATCACTTGCTGGGCATTGTGGTCCTCGTTGTAGGGAGGTGAGGCGTGTCGAGGCTAGTGACCTCGAAGTTAGGCGTCGTCTAGCTTAAGGACCCATTGCCTTACATTGTTTGAGCCGTGCTTGCTAGTTAGGCTTCCTCCTGATCCTACTACCGTCGCTAGCTCTAGGGATTCTTCCCTCCTCATCTGAGTCCTCTCCTCATCTATTCTCTACGTTTAGTCTCCTCCTCTAGTACACCTTCTGTTGTGTGTCGTTTAGAGTCGAGTCGAGCATTTCATGCGAGGTTGGGCTCGTTCTGGTGAGAGCGCTCGACTCGAGAGAGTGCTTATTTCTGAGATGGAAGATCTTGGTGATCGACCATCTCCGCCTCGTGCTCCTTTGGAGCAAGAGGCCGAGTCGTCTCGTGGTGGCGAGGGAGACCGGGTTCCATACATGGACTACCTCGGTCCATTCTCACCACCACGTAGACCTCCTTCTCCTCCTCCTCTGACTCGAGAGGAAGGGAGATTCGGTCAGGATCGAGTTCTAGGTGCACCACCACCTTTAGCTCGACAGGATAGGCCGATGACGTTGTGAGAGCGGACCCATCCTGTTCGGGCCGCGCAGCCTTCTTGCATAGTTGTTCCCCCTGCTCGCGGGAACAACTATGAGCTGAAACCTCTGTATGTGAGCATGCTTCCAACCTTTACTGCCAATAAGGAGGATCCGTATATTTTTATACGCGAATTCGAGGAAGTATGCTCCATGTTCAAGCTTCAACAGCTTGACGAGGATTCTGTCCGGTTGAGGATGATTTCGTTCGCATTGAAGGATAATGCGAAGAAATGGATGTATAGCCTCCCGGCGAGCTCGATTCGGTCTTGGGATGACTTTGTGACCGTCTTTCTGAAGAGATTTTTCCCTCAAAGGAAAACTCAACAGATACGGCACCAGATACATCAAATGTATCAGACCGAGACCGAATCTTTTCATGGTTTCTTTGAGAGGTTCAAGGACCTTCTCCAACAATGCCCTCATCATGGACTTGAGCTATGGCAGCTGTGCCAGATTGTTTATGAGGGCATCAACTACAACACCCGCACATTGTTGGAGTCGATGTGTCAGGGTGACTTCCAAATGAAACCCATCGAGGAGGCATGGGACACTTTTGAGTCCATGGCTGAGCGCACCTTCGAGTGGGACACCATGAGAGAGCCACCAGCCGCCAGGTCTTCTGGTCGAGCTGGATCATATCATGTTGAGTCAACTATCGCGTCTGAGGCGAAAATGGTTGCTCTCATGCGTAGGATTGAGAGTTTGGAGATGGACCGAGCTCCTGTAGCTCAGGTCGCTACTCCCGGGTGTGGTAGGTGTGGACTTACGGGCCATGATGACTTGGAATGCGCTTACGCTCCAAGGCATACTGAGCATGCAAATGCGATGTATCAACAGCGGCCCCGTAACGACCCGTACAGTCACTCCTACAACCCGGGATGGCGTAACCATCCTAACTTCTCTTGGGGGCCTAGTGGGGGTCACGGTCAGAGCTCGCACGCTCAACCTCAACCTCCACCCTATCAACCTCCACGCCCATCGGCGACCTACCAACCCCCACATCAAAGGTCTCAGCACCAAAATTACCAACCTGCTTATGCCTCATCGTCGGGTTATTCAAACCAGACTCCACCACCTCAGCGGGTTGATCCCAAGGACCCTTCTAGTGATCCGACCCTTCAAGCGTTCATGCAGAGCATGCAAAGTACAGTCAAGGCTTTGGAAATGCAAGTTAGCCAATTGGCTCATCAATTCCATGAACGCAAGAAAGGTCAGTTCCTGAGTCAACCTGTGGTTAGTCCCAGGGGTCAGCCTGCTAATACCAGGCAGAATGTACACAATGTTGAAAGTGACCCTTCCCAACATGCTAATGTTATTCATACCTTGAGATCGGGAAGGGTCGTTGACAACAATGTGAACATGCCGGAAGCCAACCCTGTTGGCGAGACTTCCGAGGAGAGTCTTGAGCATGTCAAGGAACCTAATTCTGAGACTCCTCCTCGTGATTCTTATGTCCCCAAGGCACCATTCCCTCATCGGTTGACTAAAAAACGTGATGAGCATTGGGATAAGATCGTTGAGGTACTTAGGCAAGTAAAGGTGAACATCCCGTTGTTGACGTTGTTCAACAAATGCCACCGTATGCCAAGTTCCTCAAGGACCTTTGCACCACCAAGAGAAAAACAAATGTGCCCAAAAAGGCATTCTTGGCCGCCAATGTGAGCTCCATATTGAGACAACCCATGAATGTCAAGTACAAGGACCCTGGTTGTCCAACTGTCTCTTGCATGATTGGGAATGTGACCATCTCTCAAGCTCTATTGGATTTGGGGGCATCTGTGAATCTCCTGCCTTACTCAGTCTATGTCAACCTTGGGATAGGCGATCTTAAACCAACGAGGACAACCCTCCAGTTGGCTGATAGATCCGTCAAAATCCCACAAGGGAGTGTGGAGGATGTCCTTATCAAAGTGGGTGAGTTCGTATTTCCAGTTGATTTCATCATCTTGGATACCGAACCCGTGTCCAACCCACAAGGACAAATTCCTGTGATCCTTGGGAGGCCATTTCTTGCAACATCTAATGCTTTGATCAATTGTCGCAATGGCTTGATGAGGTTGTCTTTTGGAAACCTCACGGCGGATTTCAACATCTTCACTCTTGGTAAGCAACCTGGGCTCTTCGAGGACACTATCGGAGCCAATTTCATCCAGGACATGGATGAGCCTGACTCATTAGGCATGTTCGACTCACATCGACATATTATTGAGGTGCCTAATGATCAGGTTGCGAGTGAAGAAGATCTTGAGGAATCCGCCAGCATATCTCTGGATGAGGAGGCACATCTGGGTGCTTGCTCCTCTTACCCCGTGGCCCTTGAGCCACTTGAAAGTAACTCTGAATCCGACAAGGACCCACCTCTGGTCGAGCTTAAACCGCTCCCCGATAACCTAAAGTACATCTTTTTAGGGGATAATGAGACCTTGCCACTCATTATTGCTTCTGATCTTGAAAAAGATCAAGAGGTTGCCCTCAAAAGAGTACTCTTTGAAAACAAAGAGGCGATCGGGT
Source organism: Triglochin maritima (assembly GCA_963682175.1). Lineage (NCBI taxonomy): Eukaryota > Viridiplantae > Streptophyta > Magnoliopsida > Alismatales > Juncaginaceae > Triglochin > Triglochin maritima. Next base: position 11,484,319 of record OY821780.1, on the reverse strand, counting down.
GGTCCTTGAAGGATATCAAGGGAATTAGCCCTGGTATTGTTCAGCATCGGATCCACATGGAAGAGGATTCTAGGCCCCGTAGGGACCCACAACGGAGATTGAATCCTGTACTGAAAGAAGCCGTCCGAAAGGAGGTTCTTAAGTGCTTGGATCATGGCATAATCTATCCTATCTCTGATAGTTCGTGGGTGAGTCCTGTCCATGTGGTTCCCAAGAAGTCAGGCGTGACGGTTGTGGAGAATGAGCATAATGAGCTTTTTCCGACACGCCTGCAAACTGGCTGGCGAGTTTGCGTTGATTATCGCAAGCTCAATGTGGCAACGCGGAAAGATCATTTCCCGTTGCCATTCATTGATCAGATGTTGGAGAGGTTGGCCGGACATGAGTATTATTGTTTTCTTGATGGATACTCCGGTTACAACCAAATTCCCATCACCCCCGAGGATCAAGAGAAAACCACATTCACTTGTCCCTTTGGCACGTTTACCTACCGTCGCATGCCCTTTGGGTTATGCAATGCGCCGGCAACGTTTCAGAGGTGTATGATCAGCATCTTCTCCGATATGGTTGAGCGTTTCCTTGAGATCTTCATGGACGACTTTTCCATATTTGGCGCTTCCTTTGATGAGTGCCTTCATCACTTGAGCCTTGTCCTCAAGCGATGCCGTGAGAAGAACCTCGCTTTCAATTGGGAGAAATGTCACTTCATGGTGAAGCGAGGTATTGTACTTGGACATGTGGTCTCAAGTAGGAGAATTGAGGTCGATCCCGCCAAAGTGGGTATCATTGCTAATCTCCCACCGCCACGTAATGTGAAGGATATCCGCGCCTTTTTGGGGCATGCTGGATTCTATCGGCGGTTCATTCGGGATTTTAGCAAAATCTCTCGACCTCTCACCGCGTTGTTGGCTAAGGATGTCATTTTTGAGTTCACACCGGATTGCCACCATGCCTTTTTGACCTTGAAGAAAGAGTTGACTTCATCTCCCATTATTAAGGCACCGGTGTGGACTGAACCCTTTGAGTTAATGTGTGATGCATCTGACTTCGCTGTGGGAGCAGTGCTTGGGCAACGATTGGACAAATTGCCTCATGTGATCTACTATGCCAGTAGAACACTCAATGATGCCCAATTGAACTACACTGTGACCGAGAAGGAATTCTTAGCGATCTTATTTGCTTTGGAGAAATTCCGGTCGTACTTGATTGGCTCCCACGTGATTATCTATTCTGATCACACAGCCATCAAGCACCTCATGGCGAAGAAAGATGCAAAATCCCGACTCTTGAGATGGATCTTGTTGTTACAAGAATTCGATCTCGAAATTCGGGACAAAAAAGGGTGTGAAAACGTTGTAGCTGACCACTTGTCTCGTCTAGAGACGACCAACCCACAGGACCAAATCATTAATGATAAATTTCCTGACGAGCAGTTGTTCACGATCGAAGATAACCCTTGGTTTGCCGACATCGTGAACTACCTCGTGACCGAGCAATTTCCTGTGGGTTGGTCAAAATCTGACCAATCGAAATTTAGATCGTATGTCAGATTCTTTCACTGGGACGACCCCTACCTATTCAAATACTGCTCTGACCAAATTTTCAGGCAGTGCGTCCCAGATTCCGAGTTCCAAAGTGTACTCCACTTCTGCCATTCTAAGGCATGTGGAGGACACTTTGGAGCAAAGAAAACTTCTGCCAAGGTGCTCCAATCTGGATTCTACTGGCCCACTCTTTTCAAGGATGCTTACAACTTTTGTAAGCAATGTGATAGGTGCCAGCGCCTTGGCAGGATTGGTCGACGTGACATGATGTCTTTGCAAAATGTCCTTGTTGTCGACATCTTCGATGTGTGGGGCATCGATTTCATGGGTCCCTTCCTGAACTCGTTCGGGAATGTTTACATTCTGGTGGCCGTTGACTATGTGTCTAAGTGGGTTGAGGCTATACCCACAAAGACCAATGACAACAAGGTGGTCACCAAATTCTTGAGGGACATTTTTGCGCGATTTGGTACTCCTCGTACTATAATCAGCGATAGGAGTACCCACTTCTGTAATCGCTCCTTTGAAGCACTTATGAGGAAATATTCGATCACCCACAAGCTTGCGACCCCATACCATCCGCAAACTAGTGGGCAGGTCGAAATCTCTAACCGTCAATTAAAGCAAATTCTTGAGAAGACGGTTAGTTCCTCGAGGAAGGATTGGTCTACCAAGTTGAATGACGCATTGTGGGCTTTCCGCACCGCGTACAAGACCAATTTGGGTATGTCCCCATATCGGGTAGTGTACGGCAAGGCTTGCCACCTACCCGTCGAGCTTGAGCATCGTGCTTTCTGGGCGATCAAGAACCTGAATATGGATCTTGATCAAGCAGGAGTACAACGTAAGCTCGACATTGTGGAATTAGAAGAGCTACGCAATGATGCGTACGAGAATGCCAAAATTCATAAGTCCCGAGCCAAGATGTTTCACGATCGCATGATTATGCGAAAGGTATTTACGGCCGGGCAGAAGGTGTTGCTCTACAATTCCCGGCTTCATCTGTTTGCGTGTAAGCTCCGTAGTCGCTGGTCTGGCCCGTTTATTGTCCAAACCGTTTATCCTCATGGAGCGGTTGAGATCTTGAACCCAGGGAATGGGGACGTGTTCAAAGTTAATGGACAACGCCTCAAACCCTACTTGGAGGGGGCACCAGCCGAAGTCGAGGAGGTCATGTTCCTTCATGAACCTCCCTCGCACTCAACCATTCATGCTCCTACATGAGTGGTTGAGCTTTCATGTGTATATATGTTAAAAAAAAAGACTCCTTCAGTGAGCATCGATTGTTGTGGGCCCCAACCCTTGAGTATTTGGGCCCCATTTCTTTCACGTATTTGTATCCCTTCTTTAGCATCTCACAGGTTTTGAGGGAAGTTGGGTTGTGTCCATCAACATAGCCATGAACTTCCTTGTGTACTTCACGTTGGTGAGATCTCTTCTGTTTCATGCATACATCCATGTAGTATTTTGCTCACATTCATTGAGGACAATGCATGAAGTAGGTGTGTGGGGGGGGGGGTGTTTTACGTGTGTACATAGTCGAGTTTTTTCTTTCGATTTTGTTTTCTTTTGTTTGCATTTAGGGTCATGTTAGTGTGCTGCATTTAATATCGATATATTTGCTTGCCATGATCCTTGGGTGACTTGTCTTCTTTTGCTTGCCTAGTGCTTTAAAATTTCCACATTTCTTTCAAAATCTTCATGTGTTTTCGAAAGAAAATGTTTTGTGGGTTTTGTGTGTGTTTAGCCTGTGCAAAACCGTTGAGAGGCAAAGTAAAAAGATAGCTCCCAAAATTGTCTTGAACTTGATGCATTAGGATATCTAGTACGTGGCTTTAGGATTTATCGAGTCGTTAGGATGCACCCCGGTTTTCCCTCGGGGGGCGTGTAATCCTAGGGTTTCAGTACTCAAACATTTAAAGAAGTCCACCCTGAACCTAGTGAGTCAAATAATTCGTGTCTGTTAGTATAAGGAAGTTTGTCGTAGTCAAGGGCCCTTAATCTCTTTTTGTGAAACTTTAGTGTAGGGGTTTTGGTTCCATGTAGATAAATAAATAAGTGGTATTCTCTCTTCTCGCACGACTCCTATCACTCGGGAAAGTAGGTCTGAGGGGACTTTGTGCCTGGTGCTTTCGAGTCATCTGACTTGGGATGCACCGACCGAACTCCCGTTACACAGGTGGTAGGGATCGCCCTATGTGGAGATTTGGGGGAAGGTGTACGTGATAGTGTAAGTCCTCATAGGCAATGATGCACGAAACCTGACCCTGGGAGAATCAAACACCAACCAATAAATGCTCCAAAGAAAAAGAAGAAAAAAAAGAAAAAAAAGAAAAAAAAGAAAAGAAGAGTCAAATAAGAACCAAAATGGACTTTACACGTTGTATCACATTCAGAAGTTAAGGTTGCCCATGTCTTTCACTTAATTCCTTAGTTAACTCTCACGAATAACTCATTAGGCTAGGTGTGTGGACTGATTACATATATAGAGTCGACCCGTAGTATTACCGCATTCCATGATCGACAAAATAAGTCCAACGAGTCGTGTAGCTAGATTGATTAATGCATCCTTTTCGGATTTTGTGGGTATATCCGCTGAAAACCCCCAGGAGACAACACTCCTCCTCCTTGGCAACAAGGAGGTTTAACGGCTTGTTGCACGTGCTAAGTGCAACCGTGATTCCTACGAAAGTGAGTTAGGATTTCTTGTTTTTTCATATGCTTTTCTCTTTCTTTGTTTTGCTCGGGACTAGCAAAAGTTAGGTGTGGGGGTATTTGATTGACATCATTTCATGCTTATATTTGTATTTTATATCCATTATCTTTCACCTAAACAATGCTATGTCACGAGTTTTATGTTTAGTTTTCAGGAATAAATAGGTTTGAAGAGATGTAGCATAAAAGGACCCAAAATCTGGGAAAAAAGACTGAATTGTGAGATCTTGGGACCAAGATGCAAGGAAGAAGGACCTGATTGCAAGATTGAAGGACCTAAGAGCAAAACAGAATACTCCACACCATCATGGGGAGTATTTTGCCAATTCGATTCGGGTCGGAGCTCCAACAAACCAACCAGATGCATCCAAGACCAAGACACACAACAAGGAAGGCCCACAAACAAATCCAGACGGATCTGGATCATATAGGCCGCCAATTGGCGGTCTGGATTGGCCAAGATCCACCTAATTTTCTCCTGGACTTGTATTAATGTGTGCTTAGTCTATTTTTGGTATTGGTTTAGTCCCACATCAGGAGATTGTCCCGGATTAGCTTTTTCCATGCTTATAAATAGAACTCTTCACCTCCCATTGTATCCATCTCTCTCTTGGTGGCCTTCTTCCCTACTAAGAGTGAAGCCTTGAAGCAAAACTCTGGTGGAGGAAGGGCTGCTTGTAATTTGGAGTGAGTAATAATAGAAGTTTTGTAGCTAATTGTTGTTTGCTTTAGTTTTTACATTGCTTAGTTAATTTCAATGTCTTGCATGTTTCTTTAGTCTAATGTTCTTTTAGTTTCTTTAATATTTCTTGCTTGCTTAGATTGATTTCATTTCAGTATTAATGCTTTCTTTTGTTAGAGTAGTTAGTTTAAATATGTGTGAGTAGTTCCATCCCCATTTGGGGGGGGGGGTGGAGAAATATGTGATATAATTATGTAGTGTATTAAGTGTGTTATCTTTATCCCTTGAGCTTTATATGATTTCCATAACCATCTCATGGGTTTTCACTCTTATCTTTGATATGCTAATGCTCTTGAATGAAGCTTAGCTTATGCTTTGATTAGTGGACCTATTTTATGGGGAATAATAAGGTTAGGATATGGATGAAGTTAATATTGGAAACACAATTTGTAGTGTATGTACTCTTGTTGCCTTTACCTTAGCTAATGTCTTGTATGTTTTAATGATGTAGTCTTATCTTAATTCATGTGGAGACATAGTAGGGTCTAGTCTTTATACTTGAGTTCATTTAGCTTCATTCCAATTAATGTCTTGTATGTTTTAATGATGTAGTCCTATCTTAATTCATGTGGAGGCAAAGTTGGATGTAGTTTTATGATTTCATGCACTACATGTTGTGAGGAGCTTAATTGAACACACACACACATCTTTATGTTCACATCATTTCTCTACCCCTTTTGGGGTTTAGTTTTATTGCTTATCTTCATTTCCTTTTGCATTCTAGTTTAGCATTGTAGTGTAGTTTAGTGTAATACATCCTTCTTCCTTTTCTTTACCTCTCGCCTTCGCACAAACCAAGTGTCGACACACCTCCCAGTGGACGACCCGTATTTGCCACCGCTTCAACACGGCCGTGCACTTGCGGTTAAAATAAAACGATCAATCCGCTAGCTTGATTTCTTCTCTCACAATCCGAGAGGATCACTTCGGGCTCACACTGAAGTCTATACTCTTGTCTTAGGCTTTCACCAAATCCCTTGCTACTTTGACAAACAATTGGAGTGGAACAACACTCTCTAAACTTGAGCACACTTGAGTAGAATAGGATTTAAGACTAAAGTGTGAAGGTTTTGAGTTTGTGAGTGTTTGGAGCTTTCTATCTAAAGTAGAAGACAAATAGTAATGAGAAAGATGTTCTAAACAATGTTTGGAACATCTATTTATAAGCTCCTAAGGTGTTATAGCCGTTAGGGTTAAGTGTGGTGAAGAGTTGTGCAAGAAACACAAAATAGAAAATTGCAGCACACTTTTCAGGGCAACTTCGGTCGACCGGATGGGTCAAACGGTCGACCGATAGATAGTTCAAAACGGGGAACGGTCCACCGAGAAGGAAACGGTCGAACTAAAATAGGCTATATCTAATATCACTTAAGTTAACGGTCGAACAAAATGTGGAACGGTCGATCGAAAAATGGCAGGGACTTTGGAGTTTTATGTTCGGTCGAACAATAGGATTTGGGCGGTTTAAGAAAAGGCAGGAAAACTGGGTTTCAAGAAGCGTCTTGGAACGGTCGACCGAGGTCTAGGAATCGGTCTACCGGAGGATAATGTATTTTGGGTTTTGGTTAAATTTATACGAATACGACCGTTGGTATAATACAACAAATCTAACGGTCAAATGACACGTGTAGACGGTTGACCGAGAAGGTCTAAGTGCTCGACCGGTTAAATTCACTAATTGATGAAGGACAAACGGTCGATCGGAGGCATTTCGGTCGACCGAAATGGCACAGGAAATCCTGGTTTAGGTTTAGTGAATTCCGGTCTAGGTTTGGGTGACCTATTTAAGTCCAAATGATATGAGATTTTGTGCGTGACTTCTATAAGGAATCTAGTGTGTTTAAGTAGTTTTTAACTCTTGTATGCTCAAGTACACATAAATCTTAGGACTCAAAATAAATTAAGATTACATGTCTTCAAATGAGTTTTGATTACATGTCTTCAGTTGAATCCTTTATTTCTTGAGTCTTGACCACCTGCAGATGTTAGCACAAAATAATGTATATATTATGCAATATGTGTGCTACATTACACTGATTATAATTAAGATTAGGTTGATTAAATCATCAAAATATAGATTAAGGTAAAAAAACACAAAAATGTGCAGCAATGCTTATAGTAAAACGTGTAGGCTGAAAAGAAAGTTTAACGATAAGCAATTTCTTATGAACTGCGTCATCTATTCAGAACAAAATTGTTTACATCAAATCATCACATCACTTACCATAACATCACTTATAAAAAACGAAAAACCACATGTACATCACCGTCCCAACTCCCCCACATATATACCCAAGTAATGGAGATTTTGATGTGTGGAAGGTATTTTTCAATCACAAAAGTCTTCTGATTGCTTTGGTACTTAAAACAATAGCCAAGATGTAATTTAGACCAGGGTGTCTGCCCGGCCCGCCAAGCCCAACGTTATTGCTGTTGGGTTTTTGATTTTTTTAATTACGGTTTCGTCACCGAGTTATTTACGAAAATGCCGTTACAAAAATCTATACAAACCACACATTCCATTCATTTCTTCACACCAATTCATCTTCTTCTCTTCCAATCTTTTTCTTACTATCTTACATATTTCACTAAGTGTTGTAATTGTGTTGAAAGCGGGTCGATTCGTCCGATTTCGCGACATGCCGACACATCTTCTCCGTTTTTTTACTTTTTAGTTTACTTATTACAATTAGTTTATTTGAGTTAAATCTAATTTAGTTAATTATCATGACTTTCTCATTGTTTAGAAATTTTAGATTTTTATTTGCATACTTTTTAATTTCAATGACATATAAACCATCGATTAATTCACTGCCTAAGGGTATCGAAGATTTTGACATAGACCAAGATAAAAATAGGAAAGATATCGTCATATGTAAAATATGTGGTGCTGAATTTTTTGCACCTGGTAGTCAAATAATTGGTCATCTATCAAGATATGCACAAAAATGTAAACTTAGGAATGTTGGAGCTTCTATTTCACAACAATCAATTTTAGACTTTAGTAGTGAAAATTTAAAAAGTAGATATACGATCCAATTAAAGGTAGAAATATAATTGTCTATTATATAATTAGAGATGAATTACCATTTAGCCAATGTGAATCTCAAAACCTTAGAAAGACATTTAGTTATCATAAACCACAATTTCAACAATTTTCCCCGACACAAATTTAGGGTTGCTGCAAATACAAAATTTGATAACGGGAAAATTGACTTGATTTATACATTTTCATCAATGACTTATAAGATAACATTAACAAACGCTATTTGCAGCGGTCCTAATGACTTCCCATATTGTTGCATAATTGCACATTTTATAGATAATTCATGGGTTTTATATAAAAAATTATATCTTTAACATTAATTTTGCACCACATACTACTATAATTATATATAACAAGATAAGACATGTATTGCATGTTTATTCAATAGCAAATAAAATTTGTGCACTTTTTTTTGACAATACTACTAATAACTTTGCAGGAGTATAATTACCTATAAAATTATGTAATCCACCCTTAAATGATTTTATTTTTCATGTCAGATGTATTTGTCATGTTTTACACTTAGTTGTACAAAATTAACTTGAAATAATTAGACATTTTACAAAATGTTAGAGATGGTATTGCCTATATAGGTAGTAATAGTACATATAGATCAATAATTTAGAGAATTGTGTCCTGGTATTGATGTTAAACCTAGTTAATATAAATTAGATATTCCTCGTAGATGGAACACTACTTATGAAATGTTGTTATCCTTATAGTTCTTTAATTTCAGTTTTTTATAATGAAAAACAAACTGAAAACATTTTAAGTAATCTTGATTGGGATAATTGTACAATTATGTTAGATTTTCTGAAACATTTTTCAACTTCACTAAGACATTAAGTGAAACATATTAGACAACTGCTAACTTATATATATATGAATTACTTTCAATTACTAAAATATTTATGAAATATAGGAGTAATGATAGTTTTGTTGTAATTCTAAATGTAATGGAGGCTAAGTTTTAATTACAGTTTGACCCCCTGAACTATGCCTTGGTATCACTTTGCCCCCCTGAACTTTCAAAGTTAACAGTTACCTCCCCTGAACTTTAATTTTGTAACACTTTGCCCCCCTGAACTTCAAAAACTCATTATTTAACACACATTCGAAGTTTTTTTCCTAATTGTTTTTGTTGTATCCCTAATACACTCCTAAACCTATATTTACGTGAAAGTTTGGATCGAAACGGAGGTCGGATATGATTGGAATTTGGGTCGGTTTGACACTCAATTCGACCCGAATTCCAACCATATCCGACCTCCATAGTCCGACACTCAATTCACGATCATTTGATTTGAAAGATTTTGCTTTAAATTTGTGGATGTGGTAGAGGATCGATATCAAAAGATGAATCCTCATGTTTACAAGAAAAGTCACTTTCCTCACGTTCACTTAATTATTATGTCATATGACTTACTTGAATTTCCAGAGTTTGCAAGGAATTAAAGTTGGACTTCATCAAATTTTGAGTGGTTATGAACGTTTGGAGGGTTTGTTTTAAAGAATCAAATCTGGGGTCAACTATGAGGCCCAAGTCAGAATTTCGGAAATTTTCGGGTTGGGTGTCCATGGGCTGAGAATGAGTCCAATGATTAGTAGTTGGGTGTTGGTAGAATTCTTGGTATGTGGTAGGAGGATACTGGGGCGGGGATGATGTATGATACTGAGTATTTCTATGGTTTCCCTATGAATATGTCCTCCCTGGGTTATACGCGAATGTATTTGGGTCATATTGTGTACTTTGGGAAACAATATCATCATATTCGGGTTCGGGAGGAACATACGAACACTCTTTGAACACCTGACTACTTAAACCACTTTGGACATCTGACGTGGCTTCTGGAACCACCGATCTAGTCATACCCTCTATCGCACGCACGAAAGAGACTAAAGTTTTTGTAATGACTCAGTTTGTTGACCAACGTATGATCCGACACAACTAGATGATGATCTGGCAATCAGTGCCTCTCCAATATTACCCCAATCGGTACCTATTTTCTTTTTTTCTCTTAAACTCACAATCGTCAAAAAATCTTCCAACACAAATTGCCTCAATCAACCAAAATCTCCCTAAGAAGCTATCAAGCTTATTCCAATTCCACATAATATTTCCCTCAAGTTCGACACCTTTTTATTTTATCTTGATTTTTCGTGTTTGTTGAGATGAACGTTAAAGGAAGATCACCAAAGTGGACAGGTCGCACGTGACCTCTTAAGCATCTTACCACAACTGTTCAAAGTCGAAGAATACAACGAGGGAGTTGGGATAGAGGAGGAGGCCAAGGAGGACAATAATCATGTAGTGGACGGAGAGGAATCATAGGTTGACCCACACTTTGAGGTAGGCGTCGGAGAGGTCGGCAGCTGGGAAACACTTCTACGAGTTCTGACAAAGGTCGTCTTTCGGTTGATTTGTCTGAAGATTGAAGGGGAATAAGGACGTGGAGATTGAAGAAGAAATTTGGGGATTTTGATTTGTCATTGGGGTTTGGGAGAGGACTAGGGAGAGGAGAATTCTGTCTGGTCTGGTTTTTCGGACCGGATTGGACCGATCGGTCAGACCGAATCCGATCAGTCCAGGTTCCGGTTTGGACCCGGGGGCGGGTTCGGGTTTCAATCCAAACCTGATCCAAAATCTAATTTTTTAGACCAGACCAGACCAATCTATCCGGACCGAATTTGACCGGTCCGGTCTTCGGTCCAGACTAGTGCTCAACTCCAGAGAGGACACTTGGCATTGCTTCCATTATTTCTTTTTTGTTCTCACATTTGTTGGATTTGGTTAGGACTTTTTTTGAGTTTGACAGAATTTCAAAAAGTATATTGGATCAATCTGCAAAATATATTAATATATTAATATTTGTCACCGTTGTCAAACGAAGTGGTCCCACACTGTTGCAAGTGTACTAAATACTATATTTCTATTTTCTATCATCGTTTGATCGGTATTTCTATATGTGTCACTATAAAAGTACTATCACTTCGTTGATGTCATTAAGTTTTTGGAAGTGTCACTTTGTTAGCATTTTAAATTAACAAAGGTAAACGATGTTAATTAAATTAATATTTAATTGTTAAATTTATAATTTTTCCTTAAATAATCTAAAAATTACCTCTCACCATTTTCTTCTCTCTACCTCTTATTTCTCTCCTCTCTCTCTCTCACATTCCTCTCTCTCTTCTATCTCACATTTCTCTTCTTTCTTCTCTTTCACCCCTCTCTCAAGCCTAATCTATCCCAATATACCCACCCCTCCCTCTTCTTAATCTACTCTCTACTTTATCTCCATCTTCTTAATCAAAGCCTAAATGTTTAATGTGATTAACATTAAATGTTTCATGTTATCCACTCCAAATATATTTTCCTCCGAAGCCCAAACTCAAAACCTCACTGGGACAACGTTCCAATCCCCACCTCCACCATCTTCCTCCCTCTCACCAAACCATGCCATGACCTCCTCCTTCGACTCCTCCCCTCTCTCAATCCCATCCTTCCCAAAACCCTCCAAAGCTTCAAAGCTCAATTCCAATTCCCAATCCACCTCCAACCCCACCACCACCCCATCTCTCCTCCGCCTCCGCAAGACCTACGAGGCCTTCCATCTCTACACCACCCAACCGACCTCCCTTCCCCCACCTGCCTAAGTCGTCTCGCCGCACAACACTCCTACAAAAACACCCCCACCTCCCTCTCCAACGGCCAGTCCATCTCCATCGCCTCAATGAGTCCGACCAACTCCACCTCCACGATGCCAACTCCCTCGTCCTCCTCGTCGTGACCGTCGTCGCCGCCCATGCAGGGTCCACTCTCTACGCCCTCTCCATCATCCGCTCTGGCCTCCTCCCCCAAGTCATGGCCTGGAGTGTTGTCGCCTCTCGTCTCTCCTCCTCCCCTGAATACGGACCCGAGGAGGCTCTTAGACTCTTCTCCTCTGTCACTTCGTCCGAGTGTTAAGTTCGAAGGAGATTGCATCGGATGCGACGCCGGACACCGACGCGTTCAACACGGTGTTGATTAGGAGGCCGCCACCAAGAAGAGAGGTGAGACATAGAGTAGAGAGTAGATTAAGAAGAGGGAGGAGGTGGGTTTATCTGAAAATTAGAGTTATTGGAGTTAGATTAGACTTTGATTAAGAGTGAGAGGGAGGTGAGAGAGAAGAAAGTTGAGAAATGTGAGAAAGGAGAGAGAGGAGAGAAATAGGAGGTAGAGAGAAGAAAATGGTGAGAGATAATTATTAGATTATTTAAGGAAAAAATTGTAAATTTAATAATGAAATATTAATTTAATTAATGTTGTTTACTTTAAAATAACACCATCAATGTAAAAGACTAACAGAGTGACACTTCCAAAAACTAATGACATCAACAGAGTGGTAGCACTTTTGTAGTGACACATATAAAAAATACCTGATAGAATGATGATAAAAATAGAAATATAATATTTTAAAATGACATGCAAGCAAAAAATCTATTTGGAAAGGAAACAAGTATACCCAAGCAAATTCTAAAAGCTCAAGTACAAAGGTTTTATATAGGCATTTTTAAGTGTACCCAAGTAAATAACCCTACTTTTTTATTTTCAGAAGGAAATCAGTGTTGAGAAAATGGGCATATACCCTTTTAGTATCTATTTAGTTTTGTTACTTTTTCCCGTCGACAACTTTATCAAGCTTTTTTATTATTTTATAGGGAAAACATAGAATTTATCAAGTTTGTAAGCTGGCAGGTAATATCTGGCACACAAATGAAAACGATAACCAGTGACATTGCCTATTCGGGTACATTTACTGGTACTACGATCACGCGGAGAGCTACTCACGCGTCTAGGAGGCATCTGACAGAAGAAAAAATCACAAACTTCAGCCATGAATGCATGCTATAAGATAAAATGCATATGTCCTATTACTACAAAGGTGATTTCTTTGGGAACCGCATATGAATCAACCTCTCTGATACCAAATTGTAACATCTCGAAACAGTAGAAAATTTAAAATTTACCATCAAGAAATCAGAGACCAGTAATTAAAGACGGGACTGTTACTTCTCATAAAAACATCCAAGCGGTGCACCATATTACATCAGAGATTGTCAAAAAGCTACATGATTACATTAGATATAACGAAAGGAGATACAAGTAATCATGTCGACCTCAGTGGTCCGAACGAGATGATCTGATCCCAAAATGTGTGTGCCCGCTGTCACCACCCAACTGGACCTACTGCGGTCCTGAAATAAAACACGCAACAACAATGCCTGAGTTTCCAGAAGGAAACCATGTATGCCAAGCTCACCTATATGCATGCAGTAGTACAAATGAACCTATCATACTAGTAGCATGTCATGTCATGAAACAGTAAGGAAAACAGTACCCCCGAAGGGTAAAACGGGACATCAGTCCGACAACCATCATCGGGTCTCCCAAGAAGACCTACCGTAGGCACATACGGTCTAACGGAACAAGACGTGATGCTCCCCACACGCGGCTATACTAATCATGGGGTTCGGCAAGGAGCATCCGCCAGGTCCGCGCCATAAGTAACAGATCTGTAACTTCATGGCCGAAACCACCCCAACAGAGCCGTCGCTTGGTTGGTCCATCAATCATCATCTCAGTAGGTGCCCAGCTGAGGAAAACATAACTGGAATAACATCGACCCATCAAACATCATAGCCGGAACAACATCGGCCCATCATCGCCGGAACAACATCGGTGACATCACCGACACAACATCGGTGGTCCAACATACGTCCGACACAACATCAGACGGGTCTGGACCGAAGTCCGCCGGGTCATCAGGCTCAACGAGCCGCACATCATACATTGGGATCCGCGATCCCTCATGTCTACTACTCTACAATGAATCCATCCATCCATCACATCATATCACGATCCATACACGAAGGTGACACGTCCCGAACACTCACACTCTTCCACACGGCGGTCCCTAGGCAAGCACGCGTAACGCGCCCATCGTCACCTCCCGGCTCACGCACTAGGCGAGGACACAAGTTTCCGTGGATAGAGTTGGCATACTAAAAGGACCAGGAATTCAGTTTTGTGCACAAACAGTCGACCAAAATAGGCAATCCGGTCGACCGTTCCCATAAGGTTCGGTCGACCGAAAGTCTTCAACGGTCGAACTCTCTGCGCAAAACCTAAGTCCCAACGGTCGAACAAGAGTCTAAAACTGATCGACCGAAATGTGGTCAAAATCCGGAATCTGGTCAACATCAATCAATACTACCGACCGACCGACTCAGGGGTCCCGGTCGACCGAAAACTACCAGAGCATCCTAGAAGTTCTAAGTCATATAACGGTCGAACACATACTAAACAACGGTCGAACAATCATGCATAATAATCCAGTACACTTAAGTTCCGGTCGACGAAAACATGGAACCGGTCGACCGAAAACTAACAGGCAACCCTGACCCACCAACACAAAGCACTACCGGTCGACCACCACAAGGCATCGTCCGACCGGTGTTGGTTAAAGTCGGGCAAAAATGCATACATCGGTCGACCGCCCGAAGGAACCGGTCGACCGTTGGTCGTCTGCAACCTTGCGTCAGCCAAGGATTTACGCCAACCACGTCGTCGGTGAGGTCTCCGATCTCCCGCAACCGACCAACACTTCACCCACACGAGGGTGAGTAACAAAAACACACTAAGAAGTCGGCATACCTCAACGCGAAACGGAGCACGCTGGAGTTCGCTCAACGTCGTCCGACGACCGCAACCTCCGATCACGCGCACCTTACGTCCGCCTCCTCGACTCCACGCTCGTCCACCTTCACTGGAGCTTCCTCCTCCTCTGCTGGCCACCAGACAGAGAAAAGAATGAGAGTGAGAGAGAGCAAGTGAGAGAGATTTTTGCGTTTAAACCAAAACCACCCATCTCCTCACCCTCACCCTACACCTCATCAACAGTAATCAGCCCCCTCTTCCTTTCCACATGCAAACCACCTCACTAATCATCATTAGCACCCCTAAGCAAGGGTTAGGATCCTAACATTTACCATTGGGGATTAACCCTCAAATCGCACCTCATTGAGGACACAAAAATAAACTAACCACAAATATAACATCTACGTACAGGGAAAAACATAATACGACATTTGATCGTAGTTAAGTCTAACTCATTCTACGTAATCCTTTAGTTAAGAATCTAGTATTTTCAGAAAACCACTTCGACGAGAGTTTCCTCTTCCACATGAGTCACTCCAACTCCTTCGGCCTCTCATACAGATGGTACGCTTGGTTTGCCATTGTTGGATTACATAGAATCTAATTCCACGTAATTATATTATATTCTCGTGAATTGGATTCCTTATAATCAAATTATAATATTTGACAACACTTAAATTCACTATAGGAATTTCAATTTTAATTCAAATAATAAACTTGTAATTAATCAATTTGATAAATGTCTGAAAATATTATCGAACTCTGGTATTCTTCTGATAAGATTGAGGTTGAGTTTTGACTATATGACAATGTTCGAATGATTTCAAATGACTTGGAGACATTACAATCTAATTAAATTACGATTGTAATGTAATTTGATTACAATCTAATTAATTTAATTACCTTGAAATGGGTATAATTGTTTACCTCCATAATTTGATTATGAAGTGATTATAATCTTCAATTTTTTTCCAACCAAACAAGAAAATGTAATCAAATGTGTAATCAAATTACATTATACCATTGAATTTGATTACACTCTAAATTACGACGAACCAAGCATAATATGGTAACTACCTATGATGTTTAATGGCTTAAATGTGTTTCAAGTGAGTGTGTTGAAGTTGTAACGTGAATTGCCCAGAACAGAGGATCCGTATTCTCTTCAATTGCTTAAAAATTGGAGAGGTCCAATTGGATTCATGGTGGCCTTTTTTTTGAATTGGATAGTGAACTTTAATTAGACCTGGATTGCATCCAGTGATTGGAGGGGTCCACTTCCTAAACTAAGAGGGATTGCTGCCACGTGTACAGGATCGAGATCAACAGTAGAGATCAATTGTAAATATGTTATTTAGATATAGAAAAAATAGTACCAGCCTTTCACACCATTAATGCTTTTAAGTATTCCAAAAATATTGTTTTTACAAGGAGAGATGCAAGATTGCCAGTATATATATTTTTTGTTTCTACACCAAATCAATCAAATCGATAAGAGCGAGAAATTCATCTTCGTGTAATTTATTGCTCACAAGTCACATCTAAGAATAGATTTTTATTGACAACAATAATTCGTAAATGTAATTAAAAAATATTGAAATTTAATTGCCACATGCATTTTACAACTTCCCAGTTACACTACGCAATTTTGTCATCGACATGATCTTTTGTGTTCTACATTTTACAATTTCGATAATTGTAGTTCATAATCATGGTTATAATTTCTGTTCTAGTTCAGATTACAATTTCCATTTTACATTTTCATTCTTATAAGGGTAAATTAGTCCTGGGACTCGTGCTGTCCACCGCACGACACGAGCCCATTGGGCAGGCCGGCCTTGCCGGGCACGGCATGGCGGTCGGACCTCTAGGCCGGGTTGGATCCAGGGGCGTCAGGTCAATGTTTTTTTCAGTTGGATTTCGATTTTTCAGTTGTTTTTTAAATTTGAGTTGAGTATACAATCACAATTGAACTAACAAACACAAACACAATTTGTTTTCCCAAAATAACTAATTTATTTAATAATAATTGCTGACTGAAATCGAGAAACAATAATTGGTTACATATAAAAACAACCTAGAGGCTAGCTAAACCTAAGAAGTAATGAAAAAAACCTATCGGATATGAGGAAAAAACTACTCCTTAAGACATGTTTTGGAGTCTGTCTGTAGCGTTCATCCAATCTTTCAGGCATACGCTCATCTCGATTGACTTGTCGGACATGTTTTGTCTATTGTCAGTCAAGACACGTTTACATGTACTAAATGCAGACTCTGACGTCGATCGGAAGACATAATAAGTCTCGTGTCATCAAGGAGACCAGTGGAAACATACGTAAGTTCTTTCTCCACCATTCTAAAACATCAATAACTTTTAACTCAACAGTAGTTAAGTACATTTCAGTGTTTAAATATCCAGTTAATTCATTATGTGTTTCATTTTGCAATAATTTTAATTTTTTTGACTTAATTATTATATTTTCATAATTATTATCTTTAAGCTTTTAATTTAGTTGTTATTTCAGTTCAAACTATATTTTTATATGTGTCAGGGCTCTCATCAGTCCAATATATTTCATACTTGTTGTCATTGGAAGAACCTTATCATTTATTTTATAGTTGCGTAAATAAATTTATCTGCAACAAATATTTTTTTTGGCTTCAAATGAAGAATATGGATATTATCCGGTCTCAAATTTGATTTAAGATCAAGAAAGATGATTTGTGCATCATGTATATTGTTGTCATGCACACTATATTAAGAAATAAATATTTGTCTAATTTCATAATGAGAAAAGCCAAAGTCATTATTGTACATGGTCGTACGAATTATTAGAAAACTCCAAAAGAGTTATATATATTGTTATATGTAGAATTATCTTGACTTTAAATGATGCATTTTATTTATTAGGTTTTAAGAAACTTATTCAGTTTCAAATCGCCAGAATGGTTTGTATTGAGACTACAGTTGAAGTAAAAATAATATTTTTATATTACTACAATCATATCAGGCAGGAAAAATGTTATTGAGAAAATTACATGACTTTTGAACGATGCATCATTGCACACGTAGTGGCTTGGTCAAAAGACTGGCACTAGTGAATCAAATGAATATTGATTCTAATAACATATGGTATGAGTCGTATGACCGATTAGGTCAATGATGATCAGATATGAAGACAAATGTTGTTGAAATTTCATATGACCATCCACTGAAGAATGAGAAGATTCTTCAACTAAGTGGGTATCCACGGGCTCTACATTTTCGTGGGATATGATTACTTGTGTTATACATTACTTCTGATTGAAAGTCATGAACATAAGTTATTGCAAAATCACAATAGGTGTCATCGTAATTTGGTCATGTGCCTGAAGTACACGTTACAAAGCATCATGAAAGAAAAAAACATACGTGGTGGAAAATAAATTGTGCAAATTTATATGAAGTAATAAGAGATTTAAATGACTCTCAGACGAGTTAACTAGAGATACCAACCCAGAAGTACCTAAATGAAAATATCATTTGTATTCATATGAGTGTCGACAATGATCCTATATTTTTGATAACTTTATTGATATTTACTAGTTGAACAAAAATGATGTCAAGTTTGTCGACCGATTAGTACAATAAAATGGGAGTCCATCGGTTTATAAAATATCTCTCGACATGGATCATTATGGGATCTTAAAATTATACATGATACATTAATGTTCATACTGTTGATATTATTCATAATTTTTTTATGTTAGATATACATCATGTTATGAATGTTCCCCTATTTTATATATTTATACGATATTGAATAAAATGTTTGACATCTACGATTTGTTTTACATAAAAAAAATTTGTTACCACATACACAATGTATTGGCCTCAAATTAAATTTGACATTTCAACAGTATTCATATTTCTGATAATATTAAAATATTTAAAGCCCCTGAAGGGCGATGTATTTTATTGTCTACTCCAACAATCATATAGAGTCACATTTTTTTGGCATTAGTGGGAGAAAGCGTGAAGCTTAAAGAATGTCAAGAAAATGTATTATATTGGAATTTGAAGTTCATAAGAGAATATACGTACAAGTATTGTCGAACCTAAAGTTCATAAGATCATTAACTTGCAATATCTAGCAAGTAATTGTCATACATTTTAATTGATCACAAAGGAGTGACTAAGTCTTGCATTACTTGACATAATACACATAACATAAAGTGAAGATCTCCACGTGGTAAAATATATTTGAGCTCAATCAACGCCAGAAGCGTGGACTAGAACATATATTATTTGAATAAATGAAAATAAAACTTAGTCACTCCTTACACCTCCTGAAGAGGTTATTCTTGAAGAATATAAACCTGGTAAAATAAAAGCAGTTGCTGGCAAATGTAACAAATCCGGGAATACATAACAGTTAGATCCTACTATTTTGGAAAACGACAAAAAATGATTATTATAAAAGTTACAATGGTTAGTTTTGTGTTCTAAAAGTTGTCTTTTGTTGATATCTTTTACATGTTATGTTTATGAATTGAAGATATATGTGTGTGTGTGTCCCTTGGTCTTGAACCGTAGAACTGTATATGATAACAAACAAGAAACTCTAAAGTGTTCACAATCTTAGTAGTTAGCATGAAACACTATTATACCATGAAAAATTGTCGTGCTGATTAAAGTACATTGTAGTTCTACAAATGTTGATAAAAGATTATCATTTATTAGCACGAGTGTATGAAAGGTTTCATTCATTGAACATGACCTAACAAGTGAAAATTGTATAGGATTGTGTTTGTGTCATTAATGTTTTCACTACGTCTACGAATTCTAAGATATGATACTGTATCTTTCACATGAGAAATGTATAACGTAGTTACTATTAAAAGTTGCTTATTACAAGTGATGATAAAAGTAGTAGTTCTTTGTATATGGATCGTGCGGGAAAGGATTGTAGGTCAACAATATTATTGTCCCTCATTTATAATGAGTAATGATGTCACTGCGCCCCTTGGTAGAGTAGAATTGTAAATGCATGCAATATAGTTGAAGTGATACCAACTATATATTTATAATTTACTCAAGACAGAGTCAGAAACAAATATAATGCAAATGTGACACAATCATACTTTGTATATGATTCAGGACATCATGAGACAATGAATAGACATGAGTAGTGTTATTTATAATATCGCTACCAATCCAACCCAGAACCTCGATAAAGGTCACATCAACTGAACAATAAACAAGAGAAGTATTTTACACATTTTATATGATGTGTTATATTTTTCATATGATATGAAATTAAATGCATGTGATAAGTCGTAATTTTTATATATAATAAAAAAATTCAAAATTATGAATATAGGAATAAAAAACAATTCGAATTCTGCTCGGATCGCGTTTCACACCCGCGATTCGTTACTTCTTTTTAATTATTTTTTGCACGGATCGCAGGTGTGAATCGCGATCCATCAGTTTTTAATTTTTCTTCTTCCACGGATCGCGGTTCACATCCGCGATCCGTCACCTTTTTTTTGGACGGATCGCGGTTCACACCCACGATCCGTCACTTTTAAAATAAAATAAAAATTCAGGGATCGCAGGTGTGAATAACGCTCCGTGATTATTATTTTTTATTTGTATTTCTGATTTTTTAAAATTATTTTTTATCTATTTTTAGTTATTTTCTTTTCAAAATATGTTTCCTAATTGTTATTATTTTTTTAAAATTAAAATTTTGTTTTTCATTTTTTGCTACATTGACCGCCAAATTTCGTGGATAACTGAGCGTGTTGAAAAATTAGGTAATTTTATACCTTAAAAGAATAAATTCTCTTATCAAGAATAATAAATTATTTACAACTAAATATTAAAGAAACGCTAAAACTAATTAAAACAAAAAAATTGGTGACGTTGTCAAAAATCAGTAGGGTGTATACTCATTGCAAACATTTTTGGAGGTCGATGCAGCAACAAATTAAAACCAAATTATTATTATTTTTAAATAATAACAAGTAGAAAACATTTTTTGAAATATATATCGACCTCCAAACTGGTGGAGGACCACATCTGCAGTGGGGGACCTGACCACTGGGTTTTGTAGAATGACAAGTAATCTTTTAATCCGCTCTATTATCGAAAACCACCTTCTTGAGAGTGATGGTTCCCAACACTAATGACAAGAGGACCTCTCATATGTGTTGGATGGTGAATCCCCAACACTAGGAGAGAATGCCACTTCAGAAGAGAAAACCGTCAAAGAGAAAATCCGCAAGGATGAACTTATTGTGCAAGGAATCATGCTTGCGAGTATGGCGAGTGAACTTCAACGGAAGTATCTCGAGTACACTCCCAAGGACATGATCGCACAACTCTCTAAGGCATTTCTAGATAGCGCTCGCAAGGAGCATTATAAGACCATCCTAGACTTCATTGGGTGCAAGATGGCAAAAGGCACGTTTGTAAATTTGCACATGCATGATGGGGTACCTCGAGAAATTGGAGAAGCTTAAAGCAC
This sequence comes from Triglochin maritima, assembly GCA_963682175.1. Taxonomy (NCBI): domain Eukaryota; kingdom Viridiplantae; phylum Streptophyta; class Magnoliopsida; order Alismatales; family Juncaginaceae; genus Triglochin; species Triglochin maritima. The sequence continues at coordinate 11,463,060 of OY821780.1, read as the reverse complement.
CAATTCCAGGAGACATTGCGGAGGATATAATCCTTGGTTCGTTGCCTTCCTCTTACAAGGATTTTATCATGCACCTTCATATGAGTGAAAAGGCACCAACCATGGATGAGATCCATAAAGTCTTAAGCAAGCCGAGGTAGACCTTAAAGAAGGAAAGGGAGGAAGAAATGTCTTGGTGGTATCTCAAGGGAGTAAAATGATCTACAAGAACAAAGACAAAAAGGTAGCCAAGATGCCAACCCAAGGCAAGGGGAAGGGAGTTGCTCAAGCGAGCACCTCTAAGAGTAGGAAGCCTAGTCCCCAAACCGAATGTTTCCATTGTCATGAGTTGGGGCACTTCATGGCCAATTGCCCTAAATACAAGGCTGACTTGGATAGTGGCAAAGTGGAACGTAAGCATCCCAAGGCTTCCAAAGGTATCTTTGTTATTGAAATAAACTTAACCACATCTATCCACGATTGGGTAATTGATACCAGATCATGTGCGTATATTTGTGCAAATATGCAGGCATTAAAGGATAGGACTCTCGTATAGGGAGGTGGAGTTGAAGGTTGAAAATTGTGCAACGTTTCAGTGGTTGCAATTGGAAACATCTCCCTTCACTTGCCTAGTGGTTTAGTTTTAGTTTTGAACAATGTTTACTATGTTCCATCAATATGTAAAAACATTATATCCGTGTCATGTTTGGACATAGATGGTTTTAACATTACTATTTCGAATGCATGTTGTAATGTTTCGAAAGATGGTTTATTCTATACAAATACTTTTATTCATAATGACTTATATTTGCTTCAATTAAGTGATAAAAAAATTCTAAACATCAATAACAAAAGACTCAAGATGTCTCATGAGTATGAGACTTTCTTATGACACTATCGTCTTGGTCACATAAACGAGAAACGCACTAAGAAATCACAGGAAGCTAATCTTCTTGGTATCCTTGATTACAAATGCTTCTTATATGTCTGATCCACAACAACAACAAATCACAAAACTTTTTGGCGTTATTGTGTAGTCATTGCAATTTTTATGCAAGTTGGTAAACTACAAATCAAGGGTAGCGAATTTCTAGTTATCATCCTTGAAGTATGATTATCCCTCAAGGATAAAGCCCAGAAGGCTTATAGTTGTACTATTTTTTCCTTTATCAATTTTTGTCCTACAATGTTTTTATTGGTTAAAGGTTTTTAGCGAGACAACTTTTACAATTGTGTTAGTGTATGTCTTTTTCGTCAGTTCCGGTGTGCGCCTGCGTGACGAAGAAATTGTTCTATCTTGGGGGATGATATTTTCTGTAACGCAAGTCGCGAATCAATGGCTTGGTTGAAAGGTATTTCTGATTTCTATTTATTTGTTTTTTATTTCCTAAACATGATATTGTTTGTTTACTTCGTTTGGATCTTGCTGTATATTTTATTCGACGTGTGTAAATCTATATTTAACATGAAAATATTTGTTAATATTACAACACTTTGTACAATAATTGAACAATTCATATCCTAACCATGAAGTTATAATCGTTTCGGTAAATGTAAATGAGTCCAATTCAGATATGAGGAAGTTATTTATAAATTTGAGTCATCATTATATAATGGCATGATAAGATATAGTTAGCCATCATTTACCATAATTTTTATTGTGTGCTCGAAAAATTTACAAACGCATCAATTGTTAGCTGGCATTCAACATCATCTCTACCACCATTTCATATGGATGGTTGAGATTAACCAGATTGGTCTTTTCAATTCTTAAGCAATTGAAGAAGATTTGGATCCCAATAGTGATCGATCCTTAAATCGGTAAATCTATCCATGTGAAGATTAGAAAGTTTGTGCCCAGTGGTGGATGTAGGCTATAGGCCGATAGATCATCCCAGCAGTGAGATGACTCTACAATCGATTAATGCATATTGCATGGGATCATGGAAGCTTTTTCAAAATAAAATTATTTTAAAAAAATCCAAAATAAACATTGTTGGAAAGTATTTTCCATACTAGACCCGCTGCCACCACGTCGCGACACGTGGTGGCGGCGGGTTTTGTTTTTTAGTGTATACAGAACTCGGCGTTTGAAACACTGAGTTATGTAAAAAAATTAGAATAACTCGGAGTGTCGAATGCTGAGTCATTCGTAACACAACTCCATGTTTAAGACAGAGTCCTAAATAATTCGAACACTTGGAAAAAAAATCGCATCCCTTAGGAGGGTGCGGAGCCTGTTCGGATGCCTAATCGAACTCGACAATGAAGGAGTCAAGTTCTGTAAAAAAAACTTACCCACTCACCCCAGAATAATAATCAATTTCACCCTACGAAACCCTTCCAGACCCTCACGACAGCATCCAACAAACTCATTCTCATCCCTAACTGATTCCCACCTCCTTCCCCCCCCCCCCCCCCCCCCCCCCCCCCCCCCCCCCCCCCCCCCAATTTTGGTTTACTAAAGGTAAGGTGGGTCATTCTTAGATTACTTTCGTTTTTTCCAATACGTGTTCGCATAATCCAAGCATGTGTGCTACTACATAACCTTATTTGAAAACATATGCCAAATGCGAAGAAGGAGAACACACCAAAAGCCAAAGGGAAGAAGAAGATGGTTGTTGATTTAACTTCTTCTGTGTGTAGCCACCTTAACTACCTTAATGAGATAATATGATGCGTTAATTTGGTTACATAAAAGTCTTAAGTTGGGGTGCCAGCAAAATGAGAGACATTTTGCCGCTCCGGCCTCCACCCATTGGTCATTTTTGTAAGTTAATTAGTTTATTTTTTATATTAATTAGTATTGGTTAATGATTGTTTTTACAGAACTCGGCACCTTTATTGTCGAGTTCGATTAGGCATCCGAACAAGCTCCGCACTCTCCTAAGGGGTGCAATTTGTTTTCCAAGTGTTCCAACTATATAGAACTCTATGTTAAACTTCGAGTTGTGTTACGAAGGACTTGGTATCCGACACTCCGAGTTCTTCAAAACATTTTTACAGAACTCGACGTTTGAACGCCGAGTTCTCCAAAAAAATTATACAAAACTCGGTGTTTGAAACACCGAGTTCTGTATACACTAATAAAAAAAACCACCGCAGCCACATGTCGCGACGTGGTTACAACGGGTCTAGTATGAAAACTACTTCCAAAGAGGTTTATTTTGGGGGGGAAAATTAAAAATAATTTTGTTTTGAAAAATCTTCCATCTAAAATTGGTCTGACCGGTAAAAAAAGGTTGAAGGGGTCAAAGTGATGTAGAATCTTAATTTAGAGGTGAAAAGTCGAGGTAGGTACCGGGCCAACCCGGCCAGGGTCCGTGAAGTTAAACGGTCAAGGGCGGGCCAAACAAGTCGGGCTCCGGATGGGCCAAACGGGTCGGGCTCTGGCCTGACCCATTTCCAGGGCGGGCCAAACAGGCCGGGCTCCAGACGGGCCGGACGGGTCGGGCCAGACGGACCAGGCCCAATGGTACGCCAGGGCGGGCCAAACAGACCGTCGGTCGGGTCGAATTGGGTTCGATTGGGTTCCGATCTTATCGGTTGGATTTGCATATATTCATATACTTGTAATGTCGTAACTTATAAATTTTCAATTAAAAACACTATTAAATTAGGAATTCAACAAAATAATCGGTTCATCGACGTCATTGCCTCACCGACTACCCCGTCTACCCATTCCAACCAATAGTGAAATTTTATTAAGTACAAATTACATGCAATGATACAATTTCTAATGTATTAAGCATTACAATTACAATTGTAGATAGTTTATGTAGGATTTCATGTTCAATTACACACATATATTTTCAGAATTTTTATGCGTAGTAAGGATCAATTACAATTTTCTACGATTTATTTCATGCATGCATTGGTTTGTTTCAATAACTAGTTTTAAAACTTTTATTAAAACAAACATGGGACTCTGAAATTCATACCTAGAAGTTCTCTAAAACTTCTTGAAGATTCGGAGACGTTGAGGATGCTTGTTGCTGCGCCGGATGCCTCCGAGATTTCACCAAACTCTAAACAAGATTGGAGAGAGAAGAGCTAGCCTCTCAATCTCCAATATGGTTTAAAATCTAATTACTAACCCCTCTTTAGTTCCCTTGAGAAGATGATCTCTGAAAACTAAAACTAATCTTAAGAATTAAGGAAATTTCGTGAGAATTATGGAGAGAGATTTTTGCATGAGAAAAATAATGAATTAATTTTGAGATAATGAGATAAACTTGTATTTATAAATTCTCTCCAAATTACCTATTCATGTGCAACCTCTTGCCCATGATTTTATGCAAACTTCCATCTAACCATCCATTATTTGATAACAAATAATCTTAGCCACGAATTAAATCAATTATGGACCAATTCCATGCATGATCTAATTAATTCTTAAATTAATTCTGCATATAACCGTCTGGACCGGTCGACCGTTTGAAGGTTCGGTCGACCGCTCGAACCAAGTTTCGGTCGACCGTTCGACATTCGGTCGACCGTTCGCAACAATAAAATATTTCATCGCAATGTTCGGTCGACCGACCGATAGATTCGGTCGACCGTTCCGAACAGACGAAAATTCCCTGTTATCGGTCGAGACATGTTCGGTCGACCGTGCCCGATCGGTCGACCGTTTACTGTTAACCGGTCGACCGTTTGTGCACAGTACTGCAGACTTGTCAAATTTCGGTTTAACCCCTACAAAATTTGACATTTCGGGATTAGTAGTAAATTCACAACTTATGTAACATATTATCCTATGTAATGATCAATCATTACACCCCATAATATTTACATCACATGTGAATTTAATTTAGATTCTAATTATGTTATTAATCACAACATAATTTTGATTTTGCTTGTTCACCCCATCTGTCATATTTTCTACATGAAACCCGACACATCTTATGAACTCAAAATCCCCATTTCTTGTTTCCCAGTTTTGTGGTGTGACCTATGGGAGGATCTAAACTAAGTTGGCAGTGATATTAAGAGCTTAATATCACAAGCTATAAGCGGTATCTAGCTACACATTATAGCTCCCAATTAGTTAGATGTCTTAATTCCACTCGAACCAAAACCCGATCCAGTTAGTGATGGACTGCACCACTTGTGTCCGTCCCTTGCCTCATGATATTAAGAATACACACAAAGTAGTATTGTGTCATCTTTGTATTAGTATTCATTTCTTGATCTCTTTAAGCTAGTTACAAATAGGTGACTTAACTCAAATCACATTGTGCACATTATAACTTTGCTTTATCAAGGGGCCCACTAATATCATCACTCAATTAAGAGGGACAATGATAATCTTTCGACTAGCTATCTTCTCCAACAAAAGTCATACTTAACCAACTAACGCCTTCACACTACACTTATCGATAGCTTAAGATACCAGTCTAATTAAGCATTCCTTAAGCGATCGGATATAAGTCTCATATCAAAGGACCAAGGACACAGTAAAATATTAATGACACAGAAACACATTTCTATAATATTTTACTTGTTAGGTCAATTCAGTATACAAAAGTACTATTTTCCTCTTTTGTGTACCCGTGTTGTCACTCACTTGTAGAGCTACAATGATCTATGACCAACACGACAATCTTAACTCGGTAATTAATGTCCCATGTTAATTACCATGATTGTGAATATCTTTTGTTTTATGTAAACCAATATCTTTTAGAGCTCTACGGTTAAGGGCCAAGAGCCTCTTCCTTAACACTTCTAAAAGACGAATAACATAAACAACGAACAAAATGATTTCTCATTCAATTCATAATAATTGACATTTAAAAGTAAAACTTTTAGAACACATTCCCTTCAGTTTATTCGTCTTCGTCGGTGCTCTCGTTGATTTGCATGTTCTGCATTCTCTATTCCGTGTCCAACCAATCCTTCAAGCAAACACTTGTCTCTAGTGATTTAGTGGATGTGTTGCGCCTCTTGTCGGCCAAAACTCGTTTACATGCGCTAAATGCAGCCTCAGACGCCGAAGAAGTAAGTAAATCACGTGCTAATAAAAAACTATTGGAAATCTAGCATTGTTAGATTTTCACCGGTTTAAAACATCAAAAGATTGCAATTTAGGTTGTTAAGTACATATCCATATTTAAATGTGCAACTAATTCATTTTGTTCTAACCTTGATCTTTTTTTATTTAATCAATTCCATTGAAAGTTATCACATCATCATCATCTTCATCCAAAAGTAGGTGTTGTTGAGATGATGATAAACTAGCAATGTTTAAGCCCATTTGATTAACATTATGTAATCGTTCATATAAACTAAAATATCTATTAAGGTGGGTTTTAATCTGTTTTATGTAATCTTCACAACCTTCATAATTCATGTTTTCAAAAATTGTTTCTAAGTAAATTGTAAACCGGTCATTCTAAATCTAGGATCCATGACAAAAGCTAAACAAAAAATTAATTGTAGAGGTTTCCAATATTTATTAAACTTAACCTTCATTAGAATAATAATTTCTACAAAACTACCATTATTCCTATATTTGCTAAATACTTTAGTAATTGAAAGTAATTCAGATATAAATAAGTTAGCAGTTGTGTAATATGTTCCACTTAATGTGTTTGTGAAGTTGAAAAAAAGTTTCAAAAAATCTAAAATAATTTTACAGTTTTCCCAATCAAGATTACTTAAAATTCTATCATTTTGTTTTTTATTATAAAAGGTTGTAATCAAATATTTATAAGGAAAACAACATTTCATAAGTAGAGTTCTATCTGTGAGGGACGTCTAATTTAAATTTTTTAGGTTTAACATCATTACTAGAGAACAATTCTCTAAATTCTTGATATCTATATGTAATATTATTACCTAAATAGGTGATTGCATCTCTAACATTTTGCAAATAAGGTTTTATTATTTGAAGTCCATCTTGTACATTTAAGTTTAAAACATGGCAAACACATCTAATATGAAAAAGAATATCATCGAATGGTGGATTACATAATATTACAAGTAATTTTACTGCTCCAGAGTTATTACTAGCATTGTCAAAAGAAATTGCACAAATTTTATTTGTTATTGAATATGCTTGCAGTACATCTCTTATGTGGTTATATGTAATCATAGTAGTATGTTGATGCAAAATCGGTGCATAAGATATAAGGCATTGATGCAAATGTATTAATTAAGTTTATTTTCCCTTATCATATTTTGTAGTTGCAGCAACCCCTAATGTGTGTCGCGAAAATGATTAAAATTGTGGATTATGGTAAGTAAATGTCTTTCTAAGATTTGAAGATTCAACTTGGCTAAATAGTAATTCATCTCTAATTATATAATCAACAATTACATCTCTACCTTTAATTGGATCGTATTTCCTAGTTTTTAGTGTTCCAGAACTAGAGTCTAAAATAGATTGTTGTGAAGTAGATGCTCGAACATTCCTAAGTTTACATCTTTTGCATGTCTGGTCGGATGAGTAGTTCCTTGACTACCAGTTGTAGTAAGTTCAGCGCCACATATTTTAGATATAGCTCATTCTTTTCCATTTTTATCTTGCGATATGTCAAAATCATTCCAAACCTGACTAGTTCTTCTTCTAGTACTTCTGCTTCTACTTGATGCACTAACATGTGGATTACTAACCCATCAGGTTCAGGTGATGAATTAATTGATGGGTCAGATGTCATTGAAATTAAAAAGTATGCAAACAAAAATCTAAATTTTATAACCAACGAGAAATTCATGATAATTAACTTAAATAAACTACTTATACTAAATAAACTAAAAGGGTTAAGAAATGCAAACTAAAAGGCGAGAAACAAAGAAGATTGTGGCAGCGTGTCACGAAATCAGACGAATCGGACAACACTTTAGGCTTTTGCTCGAACTGGACCTCTCGACCCACTTGCAACAGAATGAGAACACTTAGTGAAAGATTAAGAAGATTGAAATTTGGAAGAGAAGAAAAAGAAAAAGAATTGGTGTGAAAAAATGAATGTAACGGGAGGTTTATATAGATTTTTTGTAATGACATTTTTGTAATTAATAGATAATATTTTCGTAATTAAAAAAAGTCCAACGACTCTTTTAGCCGTTGGTTCAACGTCAGCACAGGAGAAAGAAAAAAAATCATTGGAACCCGTTTACTTTAACGGGCCGGGCCTAAAGCCCGTCCCGTTAATTTCCTCCGGACCCGACGGTCCGAGGGCGGAGCCGGGCCGGTATCCACCTCTAATGTAAAGTGTAATTAACCCCTTTTTTTAATACAAGATGAGCCTTTTAGGAAATATTTTGTACTTTTGTCAGGTGTTTCATCATCTTTCTCACACCATCCACTCACCGAACTATCATTTTAATTCCATTAAACCACACCAAACGTTAGTTCATTCCCCATCCGTATCCCAAATCCACACTCGTTAACTACCAAGGCAACTAGCAAAGTGTCCACGAGACGGAACAAACAAGGGTAATTATGTCCAACTTAATTTGCACCAACATCTCATTCTTTCTCAAAGTATTCCAAAATTTTCTAGTAAACTCATGTGAGAAAATCATAATAACCAGCAAGCTTTAAAATCTCTAGAAGAAATTAATGACGCATTCAAATCAATTCTTATTCTCTATCATGAGAACATGGTATATTTGTGCACATAATTAACAATATATTTTCAAAATCTTCTTCACTGGATGTGAATTTTGGTTGATTCGTCATCTCAACTGTTAGACCCTAACCTCATTTTTGGACTAATTCCTTGATTAGTGGGGTGCTTTGCATGTAGAAGAGAATGGGAATAGTGGGCTGGTGATGGGTGATGGAGTAGGGGCCGGTTACTGTTGAGTTTGGTTGGTTTCGAGGAGAAACCATCACCTCTTCATTTCCTCTCTTCTTCTTCTTCTTCACTCAACCATTTCTCTCACCCTTTCTTCTTCTCTTGTCTGGCGATTCAGAGAACGTGATGGCGACTCCGGCATGTGGAGGCGAGTTCGGGGTCACGGAGGTGCGATCGTGAGGTGTGCGTGCGAGGGTTGCTGTCGAGCGTCGACGTTGAGCGGATCTCCGGCGCGCTCCGTCTTCTCCTCAGGGTATGCCGGCTTCTAGTATGATTTTATTGTTACCCGCGTTGGTGGGAAGTTGTGGTCGGTCGTGGGAGGTCGGAGACCTCGTCGGCGACGAGAAACGACGTAAAATCCTTGGCTGGCGCAAGGTTGTTGTCGACCAACGGTCGACCGGTGCCTTCGGGCGGTCGACCGGTTTTACCTTTTGCCCGACTTTAACCATCATCGGTCGAACGATGCCATAATGGTGAGTTGGAGGCCTACTGTCGGTTTTCGGTCGACCGTCCCTTGTTTTGGGGTCGACCAGAACTTAAGTGTCTTGATATTTATGCATGTTGTTCGACCAATTTATGTATATTGTTCGACCGTTATATGACGTAGACTATTAGGATGACCCTGATAGTTTTCGGTCGATCGGGACCCCTGAGTCGGTCGACCGAATAGACTTGTTGATTTTGACCAACTCCGGATTTTGACATCGTGTTCGGTCGACCGGTTTGAGACTGTTGTTCAACCGTTTGGACTTAAGTGACGCGCAGAATAGTTCGACCATTGTAGACTTTCGGTCGACCAAACCTATTGGGGACGGTTGACCGGTTAGGCTCTTTCGGTCGATCGTTTGTGTGCAGAACTGAATTCCTGGTCTTGTGATCGTGTCAACTCTGTCCACGGCGGGCACGTGCTCGTGCCGCCCAGGGACCGCCGTGTGGAAGAGTGTGAACACTTGGGTCGTGCCACCTCCGTATTGGAGGTGGTGTGACGTGTTGTTGTCTTACTCTCTGATGAGTAGCAGACCTGAGGGATCGTGGATCCCAATGCGTGTTGACGCTTGGCTCGTGGAGCATGATGACCCTACAGACTACGGTCTGGACCCGTGTGATGTTGTGTCGGACGTATGTTGTACCACCGATGTTGTGTCGGCGATGCCGCCGAGGTTTTGCCGGCGATGATGGTGCCGACGATGTTCCGGCTTGTGGTTGTGTCGTCCGATGTTGTGCCAGACGTATGTTATACCGCTGATTGCCGCCGATGTTTTTCCGGTGATGATCCCCGATTGGGCACCTATCCTGGGATGTTGACCGACCGGGCTACGGCTCCGTCGAAGGTGGTGTAGACCACGTGGTTACCTTGCACGGAAGTGCGGGCGCTCCTCACCGATCCCTTTGGCTCGAGTAGTCGCGTGTGGGGGGACACGTCGCGTACTGTCCGTAAGACCGTATGTGCCTACGGTAGGTTTCCGAGGGAGACCCGTTGTTGTTGCTGGACTGATGTCCTTGTGGACCCTGTTGAGGGTCGTTGTTGCTGGACTGAGGTCCCGTTTACCCTTGGAGGGATTTGATGCATTGCAGATGTGATATGACATGCTACTAGTAGGATAGGTTCATTTACCGTACTATTGCATGCATATAGGTGAGATTGACATACGGGGTTTCCTAATGGGAAACTCAGGCATCGTTGTTTGATTCATGTTTCAGGACCGCAGTAGGTTCTGTCTGGTGGTGACAGAGGGCACGCACATTTTGGGGGCAGGATCCTCATCGGATTCTTCGAGGTCGTCGTGATTGCTTTACCTGTCTTTTCATTGTATTGTTGTAATTACGTCTTTTGACAAACTCTGTTGTATTATTGGTGCACCGACTGCTGATTTATCTGAGTAACATTCCCGTTGATGAGTTTATTCTGATAATCTCTTGATTGTTTAAATTTTTAAATTTCCGTTGTTTCGGGATGTTACATCAACAAAACCTAAGAGGTTAATGGATCAAATTCTATTATAAAGTATTACACAAAACTTATGTTTAGCAGTATGTGAATATTTGCTCAACAGTAGACAAATGCTACCTCAACCGCACTTAGGACTATAGGTATCGACCGACACCTGACCTACCAGGGTTTGGTGGGCTATGGGTCAGGTCGTAACCCGCCCATGAAAACCCATGACCTGCCCTCTTAGCGGGGGGGGGGGGGGGGGGGGGGGGGGGGGTTGGATTGGCGAGTTGACGGGTTCTCATATTTCAAAGATATTAAAATGAAAATTCAAAAAAAAATCATCTAAATAACAATATATTTTAGTAAATTAACAAACTTGTGTTTTGCATTCGGACTTGGGAGGTTTAGATTAATTGTAATTTGTTAGATTAGGAATTAATAATGAGTTAAATAATAAGTTTAGGATTGAAAAGTTAGATTATATATTTATATGTGTATATAATATTATTATTTATTATTATTTTATTTTAGCGGGTTCAGGATTTTGCTTGATCCTAATCCGACCCACTAAGGAAGGTTGATGGACTCTATTTTCTAAACGAGTTGTAAATTGCGACCCTAACTTGGATCCACCGGGTGGAATTTTACGGGTTGGCGGGTTTCACCCACCCCATTTATGGGTCTTAACCACATCTCATCTCCCACCCCAGAGAATAAAGCCAGAACAAAGTGCATTAAACCCTCAAGACAATTCGCATGAAACTAAGGCTTGGTTTAGTATGCAGCGTCCGGCGGTAAGAGAGTTTGGGTAAATTACAGAACGACCCAGACGTGGGTTTGTAGACCCAAACAGTTTTTGGCGTCTTGAGTCTTGCGTCTGGAGCTGGTAGAATTTGAATTGAAAAAACTTATTGGAGAAGCGAGATGAGATCAGCTTCTCAGCGTCTGGGGGACTTGAGTCCAGACCCCAAACGCAGCTTTATTTGGATGTGGCAAAAAGATCCTAGACGTAGGCGTCACATGACACCAGACACTGGACGTTTGTGTGCCATACGGTGCCTAAGTTAATGAAATATATATATATATAAACCACCCAAAAACAACCTAAGCAAATCCTATCCAGGTGGATTGCTTCCTCACCATCAAACTACATGCATGCATCTACCTAGACTTCACATGGAACATCCAACCAAGTACAACTCATTTGCACCACCAACCACATGATTACCCTAAACTAAATTAACAAACACCATTCTTAGTAAAAACACGTAACAAACTAACCACCAAACTTCCCTATATAAGACCCCAACCTCTCCCCTTCCATTCTCAGGCCCACATAGAAAGGAAAGAACCACTTCAAGCACAAGCTAACCAGCCACCTTCTTCTCCGTCAACGTCCAACGAAGTAATCGAGATGGAGATGAAGAGGTTTGCCTGCGCCATCGTCGTCATCGCTGCCTCCATGAGCGCGGTTTTGGCAAATGACGTTGCCACCCCGGCCCCGGCCCCCACCAGCGGGTCTATGGCCGTGGGACCTGCCTTGGTCGGCGCGTCGGTCCTCTCTTTCTTTGCTTTTTATTTGCAGTAGGCCTCTAATCCAAGAGAAGAAAATCGTTCGTTTATTTGTTGATTGTGTTTGTGCAATCCTTTATTAATTGTGTGATTCGTGTAAGGAGTTGATGGAATTTGTATCTGTATTGCCATTATAAAAAAATGAGATGAATAAAGGTGTTCCAGTTATGGTGTATGGATGTTTTGTATTTCTTTATCAGGACCATACATTCAAATCTTTTAAAACATCATAAGCTCAACAAATATGTATCATTGTATTGGATTACAGAGTGATTACAACTTTCAAATTAGATTCCACTCTTTGATTATATATTTATGGCCAACCAAACTCGCCTATAGAAACACTATTCGGACATGACTAGATTACAGTCTTTCAGATGGTTTGGAGTTTGAACTATGAATGAAGTTGGAGTCTTGGAGGTGAGTAATTAAGCTTCGATCGGTGTAGATTAAGATTCTGTTTAATTTCTTTTGTTTTTGAACCAAACAGAACTGGATCTTATATATCCAACTTAGTTTCGGACCGTGGCCGATCCAGTAAAGATTGATTTGGGCCATTCGGTTTTAATGAATTATAAATAAAAGTGCAACGAATCCTAACATCAATTTAAAATATAAAGAAGCCGAAATAATCCAACATATAACTAATACAGTTTGAACTTGAAAGTGAAAGTGAACGTTAAATTCTAAAACCAATTCACCACGACTTAGAGTGCTGCTGGTCTAGGACAATAGAAAATTCGTGGAGATTATCATCCTAATTGGTATTAGCTTTTCAACTGTTAATTAGTGAACCATAAATAATGTAGGAAAAGTTATTTATAACTGGAAGTGTGAGAACCTAATCCCTTGATTAAGGTTAATTAAGTTTAAGAACCTTAAACCCTGATTAGTGAGAGTATATAAACCTTAACCAACCCATTTTCTCCTCATTTTCCTTTCCTATCTTTTTCACCTCACTCTCTCCCTCAACACTTTCTCTCCCTCCCGTGTAGTTCGTCGGTGGAAGAAGGAGGAGCTGCGGGTGCGCCGGCAAGTCGAGGTCGCCGGAGATCAAGGAAGGCGTGGAGATCCGCGTTCGTGTGAGGAGTTCGCCGGAGATACGCCCTTTTGCGTGGGAGGATCGTCGTTGCTCTTCGGAAGCTTCTTCAAGCTTCCAAGGTATGCCAAGCCTTGCTTTTACGCTCACCAAGGTTGTGTGGGTGTTTGAGTATTCGACGGTAGGCCGAATGGCTCGTCGGAATAGTGTGGCAGAAGTTCTGCTCTGTTTCGGTCGACCGGTGCTCAATTCGGTCGACCGGTTGTAGTGTAATTCGGGCGTTCTCGCTCGAATCGGTCGAACGATACCCCATGGGTGGTCGACCGATTGTTCGTGTGAGCGAGAAGATGAAGTCCCTGAGTGTTTTCGGTCGACCGGGTCCCCTTTGTCGGTCGACCGAATGCACTGTTGTATGTCGGTTGGGGGCGTTGACCTTCTAAACGGTCGACCGCCTCTTTGACCAAGTTCGACCGGACGTACTGTTTTAAGTCGGTTGGGGGTGTAGACTTCTAAACGGTCGACCGCCCTGAGATCCCGTTCGACCGATGACTTAAGGCAACTTAAGTGTGGTTCGACCGATTCATATTTCGGTCGACCGGTAATGACCTTGTAGAATGTTGAAGTCCCTGCTATTTTTTCGGTCGACCGGAAGCCCATTGCCGTTCGACCGTTGGGGATGTTTTATTTATTGTTTATTTGTGGCGTAGACCTTCTAAACGGTCGACCGCCCAGAGACCTTGTTCGACCGTTTCGATGTTTTCCTTGGTTCGACCGTTGGATTGTGGTTCGAACCAAGTACCGGTTTTAACGACCAACCGGTCGACCGTATGACCTTTTCCGGTCGACCGTTGGAGCCCAGTATTTGCATTGGTTGTTTATAAGCGCGTTGGTGCGTGGATTTCATTTATTGCTTATGTTCCCATGATATGACGTGCATTGAGACCTAGGTAGTAGACCTGTGGGACCATATTCCCCTTTGCATGATCTATATGTGATGACTGTGATGACTGTTGGCCTCTGTGGCGACAGAGATGACTGTCGGCCTGTGTGGCGACAGAGATGACTGTTGGCCTGTGTGGCGACAGAGATGACCTTAGCCTTTGTGGCGAAGGAGATGACCTTAGCCTTTGTGGCGACGGAGATGATTGCTAGCCCTTGTGCAGCAGAGTTCTGTGCCTTAGCATGTGTGGCGACGGAGATGACCGACCGATGATGTTCCGGCGGATGTGCTCGACCGATGCTGTTCCGGCGAGTATGATCGTCCAGCTGTGGCACGGCTGGCGAGTATGACCGACCAGAGCGACGACTCTGGCGGATTGTGGTCTTCGACCACTGATCAGATCTGATGATGACTCGGAATTGCGTGCGACCCTCACCGAACCCATATGACTAGTGTAGCTGCGAGTGGGGGTGTGTCGCGTATTTTCCGTATGACCGCATGTGCCTGCTGTTGAACGTTTTAATTAAACCGCAAGTACACGGCCGCGATGAAGCGGTGGCAAGTACGGGTCGTCCTCAGGGAGGTGAGCAGCCTCTTGCTTGTATGAAATCAAGTGGCAAAAATAGGGGAAGAAAGATGTTTATGCTAACCTACGCTACACTACGCTAAGAAGTATGAAATGTGAAAGAAGCAAACAAACGATGAAATAAGAACTAAGCTAAGAACAAAACAAGAATGCTGGAATTTCAGGAATGGAAAACCCCTAAGGGGTGGAGTGAGTGCACACAAGCAAAGAGGTGGGTGTAGAATACATTCTTTAAGCACATGAAGGTGGTGTTTATCAAGCATAGGAAGTGTCTAAATGTTATGGCAAAACCTATCAATCTATTCACCAACTTGGTTGATTAACATTTACATATGCAAGTTGTTTATTTCAGAACCTAAACAAGCATGAGAGGTGTCTAATCATTTTGGCAAAACTCATCAAGTTATAAATTCTATCCTACACAAGCAAGCATACATTCATGTTTAATCAACACATTGAAATTAAAGCATTCATCCCATTCTCATTTGCATGTATGTACATCTACTCCACCCCCCAAAGGGGATGGAACTACTCACTAAACATTACACTAATTATTAAACTAAACAAAGAAAGCATATTAACTAAGCTAATAAAACTAATGAAATGAGATTAAGCAAAGCAAAACAAGAAACATAAAACAAACAACATAATAAAGAAAACTTGTATTAAAATGACTCACATTAAAAGTAGCATCCTCCTACTTTAGTGTGTGCTTCAAGGCCTCACTTCTAGTAGGAAGAATAGCCACTTAAAATATGGAGTGATTACAATAGGAGGTGAAGAGTTCTATTTATAGGCATGGAAAAAGCTAATCCGGGACAATCCCCCGATGTGGGACTAAACAGATACCAAAAATAGCCTACAAATCCTCTAATACATGTGCTGGAGAAATTTGAGCGCATTTGGGCCAAAAGTGACCGCCAATTAGCGGTCTTGGACCGCTAATTAGCGGTCTACAGTGTCCGGATCGCTTTGTAATTTCTTGTGGGCTTTTCTGGAAGGCTTTGTTGGTATTTGATGCATCTAGTTTGCATGTTGGAGCTCCGACCCGAATAGAATTGCCAAAATACTCCCCATGATGGTGAGGAGTATTCTGTTTTGCTCTTAGGTCCTTCGGTCTTGCATTCAGGTCCTTCTTCCTTGCATCTTGGTCCACAGATCTCACAATTCAGTCCTTTTTCCCAGCTTTTGGGTCCTTTTATGCTTCATCTCTTCAAACCTAATTATTCCTGAAAACTAAACATAAAACTCGTAACATAGCATTGTTTAGGTGAAAGATAATGGATATAAGATACAAATATGAGCATGAAATGATGTCAATCAAATACCCCCACACCTAACTTTTGCTAGTCCCGAGCAAAACAAAGAAAGAGAAAAGCATGCGAAAAACAGGAAATCCTAACTCACTTTCGTAGGAATCACGGTTGCACTTAGCACGTGCAACAAGCCATTAAACCTCTTTGTTGCCAAGGAGGAGGAGTGTTGTCTCCTGAGGGTTTTTAGCGGATATACCCACAAAATCCGAACAAGATGCATTATTCAATCTAGACCTCGACTCGTTGGAAATATTTTGTCGATCAATGGACGCGGTAATCCTACGGGCCGACTCTATATAGGTAATCAGTCCACACCTAGCCTAATAAACCATTCGTGCAAGTTAAATAAGGAATTAAGTAAAAGACATGGACAACCTCAAGATCCTCAAGTGATACAAAGTGTAAGGTCCATTAAGGTTCTTATTTGCATTACCATTTTTTTTTCTTTTTGTTTCTTTTCACACAATTTTTTTTCTTTTTATTAGTTGGAGCTTCATTCTCCCAGGGTCAGGTTTCGTGCATCATTGCCCATGAGCACTTACACTATCACGTACACCTTTCCCCAAATCTCCACATAGGGCAATCCCTACCACCCGTGTAACGGGAGTTCGGTCGGCGCATCCCAAGTCAGATGACTCGAAAGCACCAGGCACAAAGTCCCCTCAGACCTACTTTCCCGAGTGATAGGAGCCGTGCGAGAAGAGAGAACATCTACTCACTTATTTCTTATCTACACATGAACCAAAACCCCTACACTAATGTCTCACAACAAGATTAAGAGGGTCCTTGACTACAACAAACTTCCTAAATTAACAAACACGAATTATTGACTCACTAGGTTCAGGGTGGACTTCTTTGAATGCTTGAGCACTGAAACCCTATGATTACTCACCCCCAAAGGAAAACTGGGGTGCATCCTAACGACTCGATAAATCCTAAAGCCGCGTACTAGATATCCTAATGCATCAAGTTCAAGACAATTTTGGGAGCTTTCTTTTTACTTTTCCTCTCAAAGGTTTTGCACATGCTAAACACACGCAAAACCCACAAAACATTTTCTTTCGAAAACACATGAAGATTTTGAAAGAAATGTGAAAATTTTGAAGCACTAGGCAAGCAAAAGAAGACAAGTCACCCAAGGATCATGGCAAGCAGATATATCGATATTAAATGCAGCACACTATCATGACCCTAACAATGCAAACAAAAGAAAACAAAATCAAAGGAAAAAGACTCAACTATGTACACACGTAAAACACCCCCCACACCTACTTCATGCATTGTCCTCAATGAATGCAAGCAAGATACTACATGGATTTATGCATTAAAAAAGAGAGATCTCACCAACGTGAAGTACAAAGGGAAGTGTATGGCTATGTTGATGGACACAACCCAAATTCCCTCAAAACCTGTGAGATGCTAACGAAAGGGTACAAATACATGAAAGAAATGGAGCCCAAATACACAAGGGTTGGGGCTCACAACAATCGATGCTCACTGAAGGAGTCTTTTATTGAACTTTTTTTTTATTTTTATATATATAACTATGTACAAACATAAGTTCCCATCTTCATTTGTCAAAAGACATCAAATGGGAACCTCAAGAGTGGGTCAATGCACTTGGAAAGGGAACATGACACCACGCGGGGCCAGAATACTCATGCGTGGGCCCCCTTCACAAAGAGCACCAGATGAAATGAGAGGTTCGTGAATTGGACGCAAAGGCGTCTCATTCAAAGGATCAAACTGAAAGAGCTTGAACCTCTCGAGAGTTTGGGAAGTAAGGGGCAACGGAAGAAGAATCTCTTCTGTTGCGCTGCTGAAGTTATGATCGTCAATCCAAACTCTCCAACCAACTGGCTGGTGAGCCGGAACGAGGTCAAGAACCTCGTTAGGCATGTCCGACTCACCAGGCGAACAAAAAGTGGGTCTCATACCCAAGGTATCCTCTAAGGAACTCCTAATACCCTCATTAGCAATGTAGTTGTTTGATGTTCCATCATTTCCAAGATGATCAGGAACAATAGTGAGAGGCAAACTCTCATCAGGTGGTTTGAAATTGAGGGTACTAGGGAGCTCTTGCTCCACCAGAGGTGAGTCCTTAAGGGGCACAACATGAAGATCATGTGGCTCAAGGGCCATGGGACAAAAAGATAGGGCACAATCCTGTGCCGACTCATAATGAAATTGGTCCATGTTATTCTGAATTCGGATCGAATCCCCCACAATGTGATCGTGACTTGAAACCCCAAGTCCCTCAGACTGACTAGGAGTTTGACTCTGAAAGATTGTGCTTCGAATTTGTGAATGTGGTGGTGGTTCGATATCAAACGATGAATCCACATGTTGACAAGAAATGTCACCCTCCTCACGTTTACTTAATTGTTGTGTAATTTGACCCACATACATTTCCATAGTTTGCAGGGAATCGTGATTGGACTTCAACACATTTTGAGTGGTTTCCATGAACGTTTGGAGGGCTTGTTCCAAAGAATCAAGTTTGGGGTCAACTGTGGGGTTCATGTCAGAATTTGGGAAATGGATGGGTTGGGTGGTGATGGGCTGAGAATGAGTCCAATGATTGGTCGTGGGGTGTTGGTAGAATTCAGGATATTCAGAAGGAGGGTACTGGGGTGGGAGTGATGTATAAGAATTTGAATAAGAATTGTCTCCCCATGAATCCATCCTTCTCGGGTTGTACGCGGATGCGTAATGGTCATACTGAGCATTTTGGGAAAAGGTATGCTCATACTCAGGCTCTGAGGGAACATAAGGACATTCCCCGCAAACATGACCACTCAACCCACAACAGCGACACGGTACGGCTACTGGAGCCACCGGTGCACTCATGTCGTCTACCACATGCATGAAAGAGGCCAAAGGTTCTTGCAATGTCTCAGTTTGATGACCAACATATGATCCGACGTAACTAGATGGAGATCTAGCAGTCGGTGCCTCTCTCATATCACCCCTATATGAAGATTGCTCAGTCACACAATGAAGATTATCCCAACCATACGGGGTGTTTGTCTGAGCCACCCCAGGTTGCATGGGTCCGGAGTACCAGGGAGAATTGTCCTGGTCCCAACAATGATATGGATGGTCGCCCATGTAACCATCCATCTCGACAAAGAACTCTCGAGTCGATCACTCTCACCACCACGAGGCCAACCTCGCAAAAAGTGCTCGACTCGACCCTAAAACGCTAACAGAGAGTGTAAAGGGGAGGAGACTAAAACGTAGAAGTAGGTGAGAAGAAGATGACTCGGAGGAGAAGGGACGAATCCCTAAAAACTAGCGTGGGTAAAGGGTGAGGTTAGAAGCCTAGTCTAGCAAACACGGCTCAAACAAGCTTAGGCTAGCTATGGGTCCTTACAGCTAGACGACGCCTAACTGCGAGGTCTCACGGCCTCAACACGCCTCACCTCCCTACGACGAAGACCACAATGCTCAGCAAGTGAGCCAAGATCCGGAGATCTCGTCTCTCCTACTATCGACAAAGTGGGCGACGCCGATCAGGCTATGACGGTCGTGACCGGTTCACTCTCCTAATGCGCCCAAGTCTTAATGGCCAATGTCTACTTGCTTTTAGATTAAGGCTTTACTTGAGTGTGCTTTTTGGGGCTAAGGAAGGGTGATGAAATCCCCCACCTTATCTTTGAAGACTATAGGTGGTGCCCCTTAAGATGTTTTGATCCTTAAGCTAGCAAGCAACTCACCAAGCAAACACTCACCTCACTCTTGTTTCGATGCAAACCTTACTCACTAATGAATGTCCTAATGCGTGAATGAGTGTTAAGGAATGCGTACCTCGCTCCAGCAATCAACGACAAAGATTAAAACTAAGAGAAGACAATTAACATGCTCAAGTCATTACTAGATGATGCATGACCTAAACATAGCAAATGCCTAATCTTTTGCTTTGGGTTTTAGTGTCCAAGTTGATTAAAGGAGGGTTGATTGGTTATTTATTGATCTGGGTGCAAACTATAGGTTCACACATGCCAAATTGGGCTCCCAGATAACTAAACTGTAAATAGAAACAAACAGAAGAAAACTGGGGGTGAAAAGGTCTCACCAGGCCGCCAAACAGCGGTCCCAGACCGCTATTTGGCGGTCTTGAGGGCTTGAAGTGTTCCCAAATTTTTCCTGCTGATTTATCCTTGAATCCCAAATGTCCTGAGACAACACAAAACTAAAAAAAAAGATCAAATCCACTCGAATCGTCTAAACAAGAGTCAGGACTGGCACCTCCCCGGCAACGGCGCCAAAAACTTGTTGAACGTTTTAATTAAACCGCAAGTGCACAGCCGCGATGAAGCGGTGGCAAGTACGGGTCGTCCTCAGGGAGGTGAGCAGCCTCTTGCTTGTATGAAATCAAGTGGCAAAAATAGGGGAAGAAAGATGTTTATGCTAACCTACGCTACACTACGCTAAGAAGTATGAAATGTGAAAGAAGCAAACAAACGATGAAATAAGAACTAAGCTAAGAACAAAACAAGAATGCTGGAATTTCAGGAATGGAAAACCCCTAAGGGGTGGAGTGAGTGCACACAAGCAAAGAGGTGGGTGTAGAATACATTCTTTAAGCACATGAAGGTGGTGTTTATCAAGCATAGGAAGTGTCTAAATGTTATGGCAAAACCTATCAATCTATTCACCAACTTGGTTGATTAACATTTACATATGCAAGTTGTTTATTTCAGAACCTAAACAAGCATGAGAGGTGTCTAATCATTTTGGCAAAACTCATCAAGTTATAAATTCTATCCTACACAAGCAAGCATACATTCATGTTTAATCAACACATTGAAATTAAAGCATTCATCCCATTCTCATTTGCATGTATGTACATCTACTCCACCCCCCAAAGGGGATGGAACTACTCACTAAACATTACACTAATTATTAAACTAAACAAAGAAAGCATATTAACTAAGCTAATAAAACTAATGAAATGAGATTAAGCAAAGCAAAACAAGAAACATAAAACAAACAACATAATAAAGAAAACTTGTATTAAAATGACTCACATTAAAAGTAGCATCCTCCTACTTTAGTGTGTGCTTCAAGGCCTCACTTCTAGTAGGAAGAATAGCCACTTAAAATATGGAGTGATTACAATAGGAGGTGAAGAGTTCTATTTATAGGCATGGAAAAAGCTAATCCGGGACAATCCCCCGATGTGGGACTAAACAGATACCAAAAATAGCCTACAAATCCTCTAATACATGTGCTGGAGAAATTTGAGCGCATTTGGGCCAAAAGTGACCGCCAATTAGCGGTCTTGGACCGCTAATTAGCGGTCTACAGTGTCCGGATCGCTTTGTAATTTCTTGTGGGCTTTTCTGGAAGGCTTTGTTGGTATTTGATGCATCTAGTTTGCATGTTGGAGCTCCGACCCGAATAGAATTGCCAAAATACTCCCCATGATGGTGAGGAGTATTCTGTTTTGCTCTTAGGTCCTTCGGTCTTGCATTCAGGTCCTTCTTCCTTGCATCTTGGTCCACAGATCTCACAATTCAGTCCTTTTTCCCAGCTTTTGGGTCCTTTTATGCTTCATCTCTTCACACCTAATTATTCCTGAAAACTAAACATAAAACTCGTAACATAGCATTGTTTAGGTGAAAGATAATGGATATAAGATACAAATATGAGCATGAAATGATGTCAATCACCTGCGGTGGGTATCTACGGATGTCCAAAACTAGACTTATGACTAATGAACCCCGGTTGGGGAAATGACTTTTATGACCTTATGACCCGTTTGGGGGAATGACCAGTTATGATTTATGTTTGGCATAATACTAGTATGATAGGTCATGATTGCATTGCATGTAGGTGGGTTTGGCATACGGGGTTTCCTTCGGGAGACTCACGGCATTGTTATTTGCTTTCAGGTTCCCTCTTCGGGAGCTGCTTGGGTGGGGACTGAGGACGAGTGCATCTTGGAGTCAGGTCCTCGTGTCGGTTTTGAGGTTATTATGACTACTTGTATATCTGTATATTGTATTTTGATGTAGTCATTCTTTTGACAACTCCTGTATACGGTGCATCACCATATATATTATATTTATATTTTCGAGTAGCGTCCCCTGTGTTGATGTTTATCCTTTGATTATCATTATTTAAAAGTTTAAATTTTCCGCTGTTTTGGGGATGTTACAGGAAGTGACTCATCATAGAATCAACGTTATGATGCATTCTACAATTTTCTTGAAATATGATTAAGGGCTCAATATTAGTTGTTGCAAGTAGCAACAGCGATTAAAGCAACGCTTGGATGTTTGGTCTAATGATTTTTATGTGACTAAAAGCTCATCGCTACCACCCAAAAACCCATCTATCCCAGTTTCTCATGAGAAACTGAAAAAAGCCATAGGCATTGAGTACTTCCCACTTCTCAAGAAACGCCCAACCGGGAAGGACTATTTTACCCCCCTCCCCCCTCTCAACTCATTAACCGTCTCGAACTTAAGATTGTGGCTACATATTGTACGTGGTCCGAAGTTGAAAAAGCACGTGCGTGAACTATTGGTAGTACACATAAAGCAAAAGGCTATAAGAAGTATGATCATGGTAAATTATTTACAACTTTGATCAGATTACTACAAATATTGGCTTATAAGTTCAGAACATAAACAAATTCAAAAGTAACTCAAAACATAATGAAAATTTAAGGAATTCCTCATATTTTCGAAAGACAAAGGCAAAACTCATGGATGATGGAAACAACATTAATAACATTTTTCAGATTAGGATTTTCAAACCCCATACTTTATAGCAAACATAGATGTAAAAACTTTATCCTTATCTCTCACATCAATATTGTAATGGGTACATCAGTAAACAAAAATCTGGGAAATCAATTGAATCTACGTTCGGATAATAATGAACCAAAACCTTAGTTCGTCGGACTCCGAGTTCATCAGCCGCCTGTAACCAAGCCTACCAAGCCCAACCAGAGCTCCACCGCCGTGATTTCAAAGGAGACCCAACTGAAGGATAGGTGAGACCGATGGGGGAAGGGTTAAAGGTTAGAGCTTGTGCAAGGCTAAGGGTGAGACGATGGATATTGTTGTGTGCAATGGTTGTAAATGAGTTATTAAAAAAGTCACTAAAATGTTATTACTAATTTCGCAATGGGATATTTGTAAATACTTGAACGTAAGGGCAAAGTTGAAACCAGTGTACAGGTAGGCGGTAGGCGACTGCTCCCCAAGGTGGTCGCCTGGGCGGTCGCTTCGCCTAGGCACTCCAACTGATATTACTTTTTTGATTTTTTTTTGATTTTTTTTTAAAATTACAAGATTGCTACTACCCCAAATCCTATATAAACTCCATCCCAATCTCTTCATTTTTCACACATCTCTCATTTTCTTCTTCAAAGCAATAAATTGTATACCTAAGTGTTTAGTGGGTAGAGGGGGTACCTAGTGAGACATTGGTCGAGGAATTATGTGTCTTTTTGAACCCTAAACATGTATGGTATTTTTAGATGATATTTATGTATTTTTTCCGATTTCTCCTGATTTTTTAACTATTTTATCAAATTTAATTGATTTAAAATATTAAAAAAATGACCGCCCAGAGTTGGGCGGTCGCACTATCGCCTAGGCGCCGGGACGCCCCCGGTCGCCTAGGCTCGCCTAGGCGATCCGTGAACATTGGTTGAAACCAACTTATGGACGTATCCAGTCATTAAGAAAAAGAATGGGGACAGGATGGACTTTCATACTATGTGAACAGGACAAAAAACGAAGGGAGGGATGAAAAGCTCACTAATGGAGCTTTTCTTTCCATGTAAAAAAGACCCTTGAAAGCGTGTCATTCTAGTCAATTTAACTTACATGTTTTTTGTTTGGATTCTCCTATGTGCTTTTTTCTAGCTTCTGGTTCACGTAAAACAACTAAAAGTTATAATGATCTACATCCAAATGATGCCTTAGTGGTTGATTAAACTAGTTGCCGGAGATTGAAAGAAAATCTTTTCGAGAGTCTACTGTTTTTCCTGAACAAAACGTCAATCGATTAGGTTGTGATCTGTGCTCAACTTTTGTGTTACCGCAATATTATTTTGAGTTTCAATTTTAGAGGAGGGAATTGTAACTAACTAGTAAAAGGAACTACACATTTACACGTAAGCCCAAACATACTCTTTTCGTGTTTGTGATTTCCTTTTACAATACCCATGTTCATCTTGATTTTTGCTTAATATATACTATACAGGTGCCTCCACATGCTACTCCTATAAAGTATGATCTTCTGATACTAGCGTATCAGGGGAAAATATATAACATCCCAGAAATAAAATGTTTTTGGCGCTAAATGATCGACAAACCATTTGACCGGTCGACTGGTCGTCCTCTCAAGCTACCAATGTACCTGATGGTTCACCGATCCGACTCGTTGACAGCTAGACACGAGTGGACGTCCGGTTCCAATCCGACTCCCTCTCCATGTTGCAGCCCAAGTGACACTACAATACTACAGGACTTCACCACCGTTACTTATCCGTCGGTGCATGTCTCATTCCGTCGGTGTAGGTTAATACCGATGGATATACAATTGTCGGTGTTTTGCTACTCCAATGAATGTTCCGACGAACAGAAGTCATCAGTGTTAATTTTGACGTGAAATTTCCCGTCAAAATATTCCGTCTTCTTCCGTCGGAACGATTTGTCGGTGTATATTACACTAACTAATACGTACTCTGATGGTTGTACACATACACCTAAGGGTGCACACGGGTCGAGTTGAACCCGAAAACCAACTCGAACCAGACTGATCGGGTTGGGTAGGGGTTCAGGTCAGCTTGGGTTGGTAAATCCAAAAAATTGATTTTTTCGGGTCGGGTTGACCCAACCCAACCCGAACCCCAAGATTTTTTATATTAAATTAATCCCATAATAATCTAGGTTGTCCAAGGTAGGGCATTAATCTCCAACCACATGTAGGATTTCGTGTCCATATGTATGTGTATATTTAAAAAATATTAATACAAACATACATGATCGATTTCATATTTTCATTGATTTTACGTAAATGTATATGTTTATTCTAATATCATGCATTCCTACACATATTAAAATAAGCAAAAGAGAGATGATCATACCCAAAGATTCTCTAAAACCTTTCAGAAGATCCGGTGTTCTGTTGCCCGTCGAATCGTCTGCCGATTCGCCTCCAAGTGTTCACCAAACTCTAAACAATATTAGAGAGAAATGAGCTAGTCAATCAATCTCTAATTAAACTTAAAATCTAGCTAATAACCCGTCTAAAAGCTCTTAAGATTTTAATCACCAAAACTTACAACTATTATGAGAATTTTCGTGGTGATTAAGGGAGAGAGAATTTTGCATTAATTCTTATGAAACAAGTAGGGTGCGAGGACATATTTATAGCCTCCCAAATCACCAACATCAAGAACTATTCTCTAGCCATGATCTCTTGCCTTTTTTTCTCTCCTAAAATTAATCCCAATTTTCAACATAAGCATCCTACAAAACGTTTGATCAGATATGGAATTAATCCAACCCATGATCTAATTATTCTCCTAATAATTCGGGCAAAAATCGTGTTGTTCGGTTCACCGAGATTTCCATTCCACTTGGTCGACCGACCAATTCGGTTTTACGCAAGTTCGGATAACCGTGAGCGAGACGATCGACCGAATATTCATGAGAAAAATTTCCTGGAAAAGTTCGGACGATGCACGTCTCGCTCCGGTCGACCATTGACTCACTAAAATTTCTCTTGGTAAATCTCATCGGACGACCGTGTCACTTTTGGTCTACCGAAATATCCCAAAGAAAGCTCCTGGATATTTTCTTTCGGTTGACTGATTACGCCTGGTTGACTGATTACGCCCGGTTTGACCCCGATTTTGCTTTTGTCAAATTTTGGATTTATATCCAACAAAATTTGATCTTTTGCGTTTTTAGCAAATTCATATTTTATGTAATATATTTTTCTATGTAATGTTAAATTATTACACCACATAATATATACACATCATATAAATTTATCCATGATTCTAATTATGTCATTTTTCGTGACATATTGATTTTATTGATTCACCACATGTGTCACTTTTTAACATGAAACCCGACACATTTTATGAACTCAAAAATCAAGCTTCTTGTTTCCCAGTTTTGTGGTGTGACCTATAGGAGGATCTAAGTCGAATTGACAGCGATATTAAACACATAATATCTCAAACTATAAACGGTATCTAGCTACACATTATAGTTACTCAATTAGCATAAATGTTTTGTTCCACTCGAACTAAACACGATCCATTTAGTGATGTTAGTGCACCACTTGTGTCCGTCTCTTGCCTCATGATATTAAGAATATATACAAAGTAGAAATGTGTCACATTTGTATCATATTCATTTCTTGATATTTTTAAGCTAATTGTAACTATGTAACTTAACTTAAGCTACATTGTGCACATTATAATTTTACTTTATCAAGGGATCCACTAATATCATTTGAGTGATATTTTTTCCAGTACAAGTCATGTTCAACCAACTATCGCCTTTATCACTATACTCATTGATAGTTTTTGACAATAATCAAGTCAAACACTTTTTGAGTGAAAAGACATATGTCTCATATCTTAGGATCCAAGACGCGGTAAAATATTAATGACACGAAACACGATTCCATAATATTTTACTTGTTAGGTCTATTCAATATGTAACATCCTGAGACAGCGGAAATTTTAAAAATTTATAATCCATGCAATAGAACTCAAACATCAAAGACGGGATTGTTACTTCTCATAAACATAAATGCGGTGCACTAGATTACATCAGAGTTTGTCAAAAATGATACATGATTACAACAGAATAGTAAAAGAAGATAAACGTAATCATGTCGACCTCAGTGGTCAGAATAGAGGATCCGATCCCAAAATGCGCGCGTCCGCTGATCACCACCCAACTGGACCTACTGCGGTCCTAAAAAGATGCAACAACAATGCCTGATTTTCCATAAGGAAACTCGTATGCCAAGCTCACCTATATGTATGCAGTAGTACAAATGCACCTATCATACTAGTAGCATGTCATGTCATCAACAATAAGGAAAGCAGTTCCCCCGAAGGGTAACATGGGACATCAGTCCGACAATCATCATGGGGTCTCCCGAGGAGACCTACCGTAGGCACATACGGTCTAACGGAACAAGACGTGACACCCCCCACACGCGGCTACACTAAACATGGGGTTCGGCAAGGGGCATCCGCCAGGTCCGCGCCATAAAGATACAGATCTGTAACTCGTGGTCGAAACCACACCAACGGAGTCGTCGCTCGGTCGGTCCATCAACCATCATCTCAGTACGTGCCCAGCTGAGGAAAACATACCCGGAACAACATCGGCCCATCATAACATAGCCGGAACATTATCGACCCATCAATCATCATCGCCGGAACAACATCGGCGGCATCACCGACACAACATCGGTGGTCCAATCAATACGTCCGGCACAACATCGGACGGGTCCAGACCGAAGTCTACCAGGTCATCAGGCTCCACGAGTCGCAAACACCAACGTCGTTGCTATAAAAGCAGGACAGCGACCTCCGTCGCCATATAGGCCGGTAGTCACCTCACCCACGATAGTTGCGTGCTCGCACAATCATCATACATTGGGATCCACGATCCCTCAGGCCTGCTATACTACAATGAGTCCAATCAATCCAACATATTAGTCACGATCCATACATGGGGGTGACGCGTCCCGAACACCCATACTCTTCCACACGGCGATCCCTGGGCAGGTGATGAGAATTAAATTTATACCGCAAGTGCACGACGTCAATGAAGACGTGGCAAGTACGGGTCGAACACAAGGAGGGAGAGATATTGTTATTTGTGTGATTTTCGAGTTAAGGGAAGAAATAGAGAGAAAACATAATTTTGGTTTGAGATTTTTGGTTTTTGATTTCTAAGGCAAGAACAACAAAAATAAATTAAGAATAAGCAAAGAAGGGTTAGAGTCCAGCGGGTGGAGGTTTAGATGTCGGGTTTAGTTTAGAATGATTAGTTATAAAGCATTACATGATAAATGATTTAACACAAACTCAAGTAATCAAAATATCCTAGCACGAAATTAGAATAATAACCTCATTTTTCTTCTCATCACCCTAAATCCGTCACCCCCACCCTTTGGAGAGAGTTAGAAACTCATTGATGGAGGGAAGGAGAAGGGGTCCTAGAGAAATTACAAAAGAAACTAAAAACACAAGATAAAACAACAAAACTTTATTACTAAATTATGGAATAAAAATAAGAACATCCTCTACAACATCGTTTTGGGGCTATTTATAGCCGATACAAGGGACCTAGGTATAAAATAGGAAAGTACACGTGGCGAGACACGACTGGGAAAAATCCGAAGCCACGGATCCACAAGGGGGCGGCGTTTCCGCCGCACATTACATGTGATGTGCGGTGGATTCGCCTCAAGAATGTGTCTGATTCGATCCGGATTTTTCCTGCGTGTTTATGGTATGATTTAAATGTCCTTTGCGCATCGAGATGATTTCTTTCCTTTCTTTTGAGCTCCGAATTAATTCTTTGTATATTTGGAGATACAAATTGATTTTTTTAGAACTTCTCCAAAATAATATTTTGGTCCTTGCAGTCGGGTCCTTGGCTTTTTGCAATTAAGTCCCTGACTACTTTTGTGCTTAAGTCCTTGGCCTTTTTGTAATTAGGTCTTTGAATGCTTTTATGCTTGGATGAACTTCCATTTGAATCCCGATAATCTTGAACTTGGTCTTTATGACAGGAATGAGTCTCTTGCACGCATTTTGCTCGGGATATGAGTAATTTGGATTCAGGTCCCTGTATTCTGTAAATAAGACTAAACACATACCTTAGTAACATTTATTGATATAAAATTAATCTAAATGAAAGACATATGATGCAATGTATGCAATGCATCAGCAGGCACGCGTAACGCGCCCACTTTCACCTCCCGGCTCACGCACAAGGCGAGGACACGGGTTTCCGTGGACAGAGTTGGCATTCAAAAAGGGGACCAAGAATTCAGTCCTGGGCAAAAACGGTCGACCGGAAGAGGCAACCCGGTCAACCGTTTCCTCAAGGGAATCGGTTGACCGAAAGTCTGAATCAGTCGAACAGTTTGCACAAAACCTAAGTCCCAATGGTCATCCGAGAGTCTAAAACCGGTCGACCGAAACGAGGTCAAAATCCGGACTCTGGTCAACATCAAATTCAAATCTATCCGTCGACCGACTCAGGGGTCTCGGTCGACCGAAAACTAACAGGGTCAACATATTACTTCTATGTCATATAACGGTCGACCGAACACATAAAAACGGTCGAACAACTTGCATAAATAATCCAGTACACTTAAGTTCCGGTCGACCGAACACAAGGAACCGGTCGACCGAACACAACAGGTAGACAATAATACATGCATTCGGTCGACCGCCCGAAGGGTCCGGTCGGCCATTGGTCGTCTTCAACCTCTCGCCAGCCGAGGTTTCTTCACCAAAACTCTTCGTCGGTGAGGTCTCCGACCTCCTCCGACCGACCAACACAACCCTCCCACGAGGGTTAACAACAAAATCTCACTAGAGAGCGGCATACCTCAAAGAAGACGACAAAATGCCGGAGCACCGCTCGCGCCTCCGTCACCTCCTAACGCGTCCACCCCTGCACGCCTCACGCCGGGACCGCACAACCGCGCTCCTCACCACCACCGGAGTCGCCCTCTGCTGCTAGCGCCGAACAATGGAAGAGAATGGTGAGAGAGAGAGAAACTCATTTAAAAACCCAACAAAACCCTCTCATCGCTACAGTGTACGCCTCCCACACCATCACCTACACCTCCTACACTCCTCCATCCCCATGCAACTACTGTGCTCCTCCTCTTCCCCATGCAAACCCCTCTTCTAATCACCATTAGCACCCATAATGGGTTTAGGGTTCTAACAATCCACCCAACTTAAAAGGATTTCGTCCCGAAATCAAAACAACAACTCACCGAAAAGCTCTGGATACTGCCTTCTGACTTCCTCCTCAATCTCCCAAGTGGCCTCGCGCTCGCTGTGATGCTGCCACCGGACCTTCACTATCGGAATGGTCCTCTTCCTGAGCTGGTGATCCATGCGATCAACAATCTCGACTGGTCTCTCCTCGAACGACAAGTCCTGCTGGATCTCTGACACTGTTATCTCGATAACATGAGTTGGATCTGCAACGTCTTTCCTCAGCATCGATATATGGAAGACGTTGTGAAGACCCGAAAACTGCGGTGGCAATGCAATCTGGTAGGCAACCTCTCCAACTCGGTCGAGGATCTCAAACGGCCAAACATACCTCGGACTGAGCTTCCCCTTCTTCCCAAACCTCATCACACCTCGGGCTGGGGAAATCTTCAGAAACACATGATCGCCCACCTCGAAACTGAACACCCGTCTGCGTCGATTAGTATAACTCTTCTGCCTACTCTGTGTCGTGGCCAGTCTCCTCCTGATCACATCCACCTTCTCTGCATACATCTGCATGATCTCTGGCCCCACTAACTGCCTCTCGCCCACATCACTCCAGCATACCGGTAATCTACAAGGCCTCCCGTACAACGCCTCGTACGGTGTCATCCCAATACTCGAGTGGTAGCTGTTGTTGTAGGTGAACTCTATCAGCGGCAAGTGCTCATCCCAGTGCCCTGCCCAATCCAGTGTGCATGCCATCAGCATATCCTCTAGGGTCTGAATCGTCCTCTCTGACTGACCATCTGTCTGCGGATGGAACGTTGTACTGAACCTCAGACGCATCCCCAAAGCCTGCTGCAGACTCCCCCAGAATCTGGAAGTGAATCGAGGATCTCGATCGGAGATGATGCTCACTGGCACTCCATGCAGCCTGACTATCTCCTCCACGTACAACTTAGCTAGACTCTCCAAAGGCAACGTGGTCCTGATCGCTAAGAAATGCGCCGACTTGGTTAGTCGATCGACTATCACCCAAATCGCGTCGTGGAATCTCCTCGTCTTCGGCAACCCTGTGACAAAATCCATCATCACGTGCTCATACTTCCACTCAGGAAGCTCAATACACTGCATCGGTCCCGCTGGCTGATGCATTGCATACATTGCATCATATGTCTTTCATTTAGATTACTTTTATATCAATAAATGCTACTAAGGTATGTGTTTAGTCTTATTTACAGAATACAGGGACCTGAATGCAAATTACCCACATTCCGAGCATAAATTCGTGCAAAAGACTCATTTCTAACATAAAGACCAAGTTCAAGCTTATTGGGTTTCAAATGGAAATGTATCCAAGCATAAAAGCATTCAAGACCTAATCACAAAAAAGAACAAGGACATGAGCACAAAAGTAGGTGGGGACTCAATTGCAAAAAGACAAGGACCTAATTGCAAATCACGAGTAGCTTTTATTATCTTGGAGAAAATCTAAAGAAAAATCAATGTGGATCTTCAAATATATAAAAGAATTAATCCGGAGCTCAAAAGAATGGAAAGAATCAATCCAGACGCGTAAAGGAGGATCAAATCATACCATAAACATTCAACCAAAATCTGGATCAAATCAGAGCATGATGTGCGGCGGAACCGCCGCATATCACACATACCATGCGGCGATTCCGCCGCCCCCTAGTCGATCCGTGTGCTCCAATTTTGTCCAGTCGTGTCTGGACACGTGTACTCTCCAATTCTATACTTAGGTCTCTTGTAACAACTATAAATAGACCCGAGAACGATGTTAGAAGGGTCCTTAGTCTTTGGTTGTAGTTTTTATTCTTAATCTTAGTTTTGTATTCTTCTTTTCATTAATAAAATTCTGTCTTTTATTTCTTACTTTTAGTTTTCTTTTGTAATGTCTCAAGGACCCCTTCTTCCTCCCTCCATGAGTTTCTAACTCTTTCCAAAGGGTGGAGGTGACGGATTTAGGGTGAAGAGAAGACGAATAAATGTTATTATTTTAAGTTCGTATTAGTCTATTTTGATTACTTGAGTTTATGTTAAATCATTTATCATGTAATGCTTCATAACTAATATGATTTATTATAAGTTTCTGAATTCTCTAATCTAAACCTTAAATCTAAACCTCCACCCGACGGAATTCACCTCTTTGTTCTTGTTTTAGTTTTAATTGTTCTTGTTCTTGCTTTAGATAATTAAAAATCAAAAATCTCAAAACCAACTTATTTCTTCTCTCCTTCTTTCCCCCAATCGAAATCACACTAATAACAAATCTCTCCCTCCTTGTGTTCGACCCGTATTTGCCACGTCTTCATTGCCGCCGTGCACTTGCGGTATAAATATAATTCTCATCACTGGCCTCTGATGCTCAATCTTCACCTGCTGACAGACTAAGCATCGCTCTACAAACTCTGCAATGTCCATCTTCATGCCCTTCCACTAGAAGTTCCGATGTAGGTCCTTATACATCTTCGTGCTCCCCAGGTGAATGTTGTATCTCGCTCTGTGTGCCTCCTCCATGATGTCATCTCTCAGCCCATCGACCTTCGGCACCCAGATCCGACTCCTGAACCTCAAACCCACACACCTCTTCAGCTCCCTCCTCCCCGCCCTCCCCGACCCCTTTCCCCTCTTCAAACACATGCTCTCCCCCTGACTTCTTCACCTTCCCTTCCCTCCTCAGATCCGCCCATCCTCACCTTGCTTCGGTGAGAGTTCGATATCTTCATGTCGAAGAGAGATTTCTTCAGAATTCTACGGTAAAAATGTGTCTATGACATTGCTATAAATATGTGTTGATTGTTAAGCTCACGCTTTCTTGTTCTCTACTTGCTGGATTCCTGGTGTTTGGTTTCCATTGTATATATACCTCGTCTTAGTGTGTCTATATCTCAATAAAGTTGCAATGTTTATTCTAATTTGTGCCTTGCAAGAAAGCAAATTACCCTTTATGGTTTGTTTCGTAATGCGATTCAGCGCTTTGTGTGGTTTTCGAAGATCAACCCACGACAATGTCCCCAAACAACTTGGGCAATGCTAGTGTCTTGAGGCCCTCAGAGGTTACACATCAAACTATTTGGGTCCAACCTGATTGATCTGACCCAACCCAACCCGAAAATTTCAGGTCGGGTTTTTCCCAAACCCGATTTTTTTGGGTTGGGTTCTGGCCCAAACCCGACCTAACCTGACCCATGTGCACCCCTACATACACCGACGGAGATAAATATCAGTTATATACACTAACAGATATGTACCATCGGTGTACGTCTACCAACAAACGTCAGACCTTCATCCGTCGGATACATATCGTATGTGTATGTCTACCGTTAGAACATACATCGACAGATATATTCTGTCGGTGAAAGTCCTGTCCAAACTAAACAATCATCACAATTCATTTACCATTCACCAAACATTCATACATCACAACTCAAACATCTAAACACAATGAGTCTATATATATATTCATCTCAAAACAATTCATCAAACTTAAATCATACAAAATCACTACAACATAAACATATCACATGCAAAACATATTCAAACCATATTCAAAATTATCACATGCAAATAAAAACTTAAACATTTTATAATCAAACCATATTCAAATTTGTGACATGCAAATCTTTTATATTCAAAATTATGACATGCAAAAAAAATTATATTCGAATTTATGAATTCAACAAATTAATCTACAAATATAATTAACAAATTCTACAAATTAATCAACAAAATCGTAGGGTCGGGTTGGGGTGACTGGGGTCGTGCGAGCAGGAGGGGGTTGGGGTCGGCGGGGAGGAGAGGATCGGGTTGGGGTAGGGAGGATGCTGGGGAGGAGGGGCTGGTTGGCGGAAGAGGATGGGGTTGGGGTGGAGTAGGTCGGTAGGATGGATTACCTTGGCAAGGCGAGGGCGACGATCGGTGGCCTTGGAGGCGGCGTTGATTAGGGTTTGGGAAGGGAGAGGTGTGAGAAGAGAGGAATGAGGAGAGAGCCCATATCAGACTACTGATGTAATGATTATGTTATCCACTCCGACTATTATATCTGTCGGTGTTATCTGCTATGACGGCTATATCCGTCAATGTTATCTGCTCTGACGACTATATATGTTTGTGTAGTGTAACGTCTCCATCGGTGTCGTTAAATGTATAACGTTTGTTTTTCAAAATATTCTCCGACGGATGCTATCCATTGGTGACGAGTTTTAAAACAAATCACTAACGGAATTATCCATCAGTGTAGGGAAACTCAACCGTCGATGCAAGTTTTTGCATGACAAAATTCATTTTACCACATATTTCTTTATCGAAAATATACACCAATGGTATGTATCCATCAGTGTACATTTTCTCGCCCTACGAATACAACGAAAATATTAGCCGACGTTAGGTTTTCGTCTGTGTTGGTGGGACGGTCCGTCAGTGTTTTATTCCACAAACTGAAAAGGCTTTCATTTTATGAACAATTACCAGCACCGACTAATGTGTCCCTGATGGGAATTAAATTATACCGCAAGTGCACGGCGTCAATGAAGATGTGGCAAATACGGGTCGAACACAAGGAGGGAGAGATTTGTTATTAGTGTGATTTCGATTGGGGGAAAGGAGGAGAGAAGAATAAACTTGGGTTTTTGAGATTTTTGATTTAATTATCTAAAGCAAGAAACATGAACAAATTAAACTAAAACAAGAATAAAGAAGTGAATTCCGTTGGGTGGAGGTTTAGATTTAGGGTTTAGATTAGAGAATTCAGAAACTTATAATAAATCATGTTAGTTATGAAGCATTACATGATAAATGATTTAACATAAACTCAAGTAATCAAAATATACTAATCACGAAATTAAAATAATAACATTTATTCATCTTCTCTTCACCCTGAATCCGTCACCTCCACCCTTTGGAAAGAGTTAGAAACTCATGGATGGAGGGAAGGAGAAGGGGTCCTAGAGGAATTACAAAAGAAAACTAAAAACAAGAATTAAAAGACAGAATTTTATTACTAAAAAGAAGAATACAAAACTAAGACTAAAAATAAAAACAACAACCAAAGACTAAGGACCATTTTTACATCGTTCTTGGGCTATTTATAGTTGCTACAAGGGACCTAAGTATAAAATTGGAAAGTACACGTGTCCAGACATGACTGGACAAAATTGGAGCACACGGATCGACTCTGGTGCGGAGGAAACGCCGCATGGTATGTGTGATTTGCGGCGGAATCGCCGCAAATCATGCTCTGATTAGGTCCAGATTTTGGTCGAATGTTTATGGTATGATTTGATCCTCCTTGGCGCATCTGGATTGATTCTTTCCATTCTTCTGAGCTCCGGATTAATTCCTTTATATATTTGGAGATCTACATTGATTTTTCTTTAGATTTTCTCCATAATAACTCGTGAATTGCAATTAGGTCCTTGGCTTCTTGCAATTATGTGCCCGGCTACTTTTGTGCTTAAGTCCTTGTTCTTTTTGTAATTAGATCTTGAATGCTTTTATGCTTGGATACATTTCCATTTGTAACCCGATAATCTTGAGCTTGGTCTTTATGATAGAAATGAGTCTTTTGCATGCGTTTATGCTCGGGATGTGGGTAATTTGCATTCAGGTCCCTGTATTGTGTAAATAGGACTAAACACATACCTTAGTAGCATTTATTGATATAAAATCAATCTAAATGAAAGACATATGATGCAATGTATGCAATGCATCAAATACCCCCACACCTAGATTTTGCTAGTCCCTAGCAAAACAGAATATAACAAAAATAAAAACAGGGAAATCCTAACTCACTTTCGTAGGAATCACGGTTGCACTTAGCATGTGCAACAAGCCTTTAAACCTTCACGTTTCCTTAGAGGACGAGTTTTGTCTCGTGAGGGTTTTCAGTTGACACACCCACAAAGTCTTAATTCAACATTTCATAAATGGCTCTCAATATCTCCACCTCAACCTTATACATCTTACTTAGAATTCTTGCATGCTTATTATATAAGTCTAACTCATAATTTATTTATTTTGACTTGGTCTTTGTTCCTCCAATATTCACACCACTAACCCTTCTACACATGTTATCACTTAAATTATTTTGCACGCCTCCTCTGGTGGTGAAGTATCATTCGGATCAACCATGGCATGAATCATTCTTTTAGCTTTGGGCCTTGAGTATCTTAAAGTATTTTTTTTCTTTTTCCGTGATTCAACACATTTGCTTTTTCTGATACTTTTACCCTTTTTGCATTCGTGTAGCGAGTTTGGTCGATAATCCCGAGCTGGCAGACTCAAGTTACCGGGTTTCAAGATACCCCTACGGAACAGTGACTCAAATGCTTGGGCTTTTGTAATCATTTTGCAAAATATGCTTTCCTCACTTTATTCCTTCATTTTTACTTTTATTTTCCTCAAGGCTTAATTGCTATTAGAAGTCCACACTTCCCGGTATATTTTCCTCAACCTCTGCTTTTTATCAACCACTTCAAAGATTTGATTCATCCAATTTAAATGCATACATGTCTTAAAGGGTAATGAGTTATTTCTTTGGAACTTCGATTTATGTCATAATTTTTACAAGCAGAACTATATAATAAGGAACAAAGAACTCAATGCAATTTGTACTCGGGTTTTGGTGGTTCAATCTTAAGCTATGTCATGAAACATTGATTTTTTTAAGAGATAAAAGAACAGATATATAGATAAATATATACATAAACACCCCCCCCCACACACACCTAAATCATGCATTGTCCTCAATGTATGCAAATATAAAGCAAATGCACTTATTATCTTGGTGAACTGCGGTGGAAAGATGGAATTTGCTCAAAGTCAACCATAGTCAAAACTGGATTGAATGACACCATATTGGTGCATGTATCCAGTTGAATTGTTCCCCATGTTGCAATGAGAGTCCTGAGTCACAGGTTCCACACCCCTCACATAAATTGGTTCTCTTATTTGCTCGAGTGATGGTGGGTGTGTAGATGAATTCCTCCCCTTTTTCTTACTTCCTTTTTGATTTTGTGATGATTTATTTAATTCAGAAATCTTATAGATACGCGATTTCATCACAACATCACTTTGATTGCATATTATTTCTGGCTCACTATCAATATGAAAGATATTAAATTCAGCTTTTAAGTTCCCAAAAGATAATTGCATGAGCCCATTTTGACAGTTTATCAATGCTTCAGAAGTGGCTAAAAAGGGTCTGCCTAGAATTACAGGGATTTGTCGATTAGGATTTACAACAGGTGCGGTATCTAGTACGACAAAATCCACTGGGTAAATGAAGTCACCAACCTTGATCAAAACATCCTCTACTATACCTCTTGGTTTCTTAATAGAGAAATCAGCAAATTGAAGGGTTGTCTTAGAGGGTTTTAGTGGACCAAGGTTCATTTGCTCATAGACAGAGTACGGGAGTAAGTTAACACTAGCACCAAGGTCTAGAAGGGATTTGTTGATAAAAGTATCTCCTATTGAACATGAAATTGTGGGACACCCAGGATCCTTATATTTTATAGGAGATGTGTTGGACAAAATAGAACTTATGTTTGCAGTTAAGAATGCCTTCTTTGGTACGTTCGTTTTTCTCTTTTTAGTGCACAAATCTTTTAAGAATTTAGCATAAGCAGGTATTTGTTGAATCATGTCTAAGAGTGGAATGTTCACCTTAACTTGCTTAAATACTTCCAAGATTTTCTCTATTTGTGCACTTGAGTTATTTTTGAGTCTATTGGGAAATGGGGCTTTAGGGACATAGACTCGCTCAGGTTCAGGTTGAGCTACGGGTTCAGATTGAGTAGGTGGGGTGGGCGTTTCAGATTGGACGTCGGGTTCAATGGTTAGGTCATATGTGGCAGTTTGATGGCTAGATTGATTAGACGTTCTAGGATTTACCACATTATTATCAATCTGTCTTCCGGACCGTAATCATACTACAACATTTATTTGTTGGAACGGTCCTTCCTCATTAACCATTTGAACCGGTCTGGGGTTATTATTCCCTGAAGGTGCTTGATAGGGTTGATATGAATTATTAGATCTAGGGTTCACCTCAGGTTGACTTGGAAACCGACCCTTTTCTCTTTCACCTACTATTTGTGCTAGTTGGCTGACTTGTGTCTCTAGCCTTTGGAAGGTCTGGTTGGTTGTTTGTATAAAGGTTTTCATCAAATTTTCCAAGCTTGTCAACCTAACCTCATGATCACCATTGTTGCTAAACCCAGCTGATGTATTATTTTGGTTATACGGGTTTGGTTGTTGTCTAGGAGGTTGACCTTGTTGGCTTGATGAGAAATTGGAATTATTACGCCAACCCGAGTTATAGGTTGATGCGTATGGGTCATTTCTAGCATGGTTATACATGACATTAACTTGTTCCCAGTCCACACAATCCTCCATTAAATGACCAGGCTGACCACATCTAGAGCAAGGGATAGACGATGCTTGATTCACTCGGGTCTGTAGCTCTAGACTTTCCATTCTGCGCATAAGGGTAGCTAGTTTTGCTTCAGCTGCTACGTTGGCATCTACAGCTAAGACACCTGGTTTGGGTTGACTTGCTATTCTAGATCCAATACTCGGATTAAGCGGAGTTCTAGCATTGTCCCATTGCATACTGTTTTCAGCTAAATCCTCAAGAAAAGTCCATGCATCATTTTCATTTTTTGACATAAAGTTCCCTTGGCTTACGGATTCTACCATAACCCTAGATGTGGGTGTCAATCCCTCATAAATAATTTGGTACAATTGCCATCTTGGAATTCCGTGATGGGGGCATTGGGTCAGCATACTTTTGAATCTTTCTAGATAGGAATAGAACGGTTCGCTCTCAGATTAAACGAATGCAACAATTTCATTCCTAATCCTCATAGTCTTATGGTTGGGGAAATATTTCTTTAAAAATACTTGAACAAACTCGGCCCAACTCCTAATGGATCTTTCGGCTAGACTATATAGTCATTTCTTAGCGTCGTCCTTCAGTGCTAGAGGCACGAATTTCAGACGCACTGCCTCCTCAGGAATATGCTGGTATTGCATAAGAGAGCAGATTTCCTCAAATTCTCTAAGGAAGAGATATGAGTCTTCCCTAAAGGTGAACTTTGGCAACATACTCAGGTATTGTGCCTTTAGTTCAAAGTCGCGACCCGGTATGGTGGGCATAACGATGCACGATGGCTGAGCAGCCATCGCTGGGTAGCATCGATCCCTCAGAGTTATGGGCGGGTTCACAACATTCTCACCCATTGGATCCCGGTGAGGTGGT
Organism: Triglochin maritima; assembly: GCA_963682175.1. Classification (NCBI taxonomy): domain Eukaryota; kingdom Viridiplantae; phylum Streptophyta; class Magnoliopsida; order Alismatales; family Juncaginaceae; genus Triglochin; species Triglochin maritima. The sequence goes on along the minus strand of OY821780.1, from coordinate 11,423,627 downwards.
GCAGCAGATGGATTGGGGCTAAGTTCCAGACTGGAATCTAGATGAACTCGTGAGAGTCGATTATTCAAGTCCCGAATCCAAATCTGAGTGCACCGGGTTGAATCAATTTTTGAATTCAAATTCGAAATTTAAATTCCAAATTTAATTTCAAGAATTAATTACAAAAAAAAATTCCTTTTTTATATATTTTTTTATGTTTTTTTTTTCAAAAGGGAAATAAACAATAGAATGGGGAAAGATGAGAAAGGAATCCTAATCTAAAGAATTGAGGTGAGAAGAGAAAGAAGACTCATATGAGAAGGGAAACTTTTCTCTAAAGATAGAAAAGAGGGTCGGTCAGAAATTTCCTAAGAAAGCACGGTGCAAACAATCCTAGACCTAGTGTCGCTTAAATCTAGACGACTCCTAACCGGTTGAGTCGAATTGATTCGCTTGATTCACCTCCCTCACTAATCAAACCAAATTGGTCAGGCCGTGTATAGCTAGTGGGGGCGCTTCCGACAGAGTCGGTGCCAATTAGACAACCACTTCGCTTGGAAGACTTACGTCAACACAAAAACACTTTCTAGACACCAACTTAAATTCGATCGGCTTCAGGTCATAGCAAGTCAAACCAATTCTTCTCCTTAATTAAGTTCGAGTCCTTAGGGGCCAATGTCTAATTGATTTTAATTTTAAGGCTTGGGTGACACTTTAGGATTGTGATTTGTGGGCCACGGAAGGGTGATGAAATCCCCACCGTATCTTTGCCTACGGAGTTGCCCTTAAGATAGTTTAACTTAGATCTAGCAAAGATAGTCAAACAATGGTCTTTAGAGGGGGCAATTTCAAGGTTGCATGCAAATTATATTATATGCTTAAATGCAATCGATAAAACTCGTGCACGTACCTTGACTCCAGCACTCTTCAACAGAAATTAATTTGCAAGAATTTAGCAAGAATAATGCATACAAAACACTAAATGATGCATGCACTAAGGCCTTTCTAATTTTGCCAATTTTAGGTCAGAGTTGAATTATTGCCAATTATTGAATTTTTGCCCTAACACGTGCATTTCTACTAAAAGAAAATTTTCTGAAAATAGAAATTACGAGGAAAAGAGGCAACAAAGGTTACCTATGCAATGCTCAGTCGGGTTCACCGCCCGCTCTCGAAATTTCAGTTGCTCCACGCGTCCACCCAGAGATGAGTCGCGTCCCAGAAAAATTTGAAGCCGAGAAGCTTCAGGTGTGCGGCGGATTCACCGCAATTTGCTCTATAGGTGCGGCTATTTCGCCGCTCGTTTAGCTCCAAATGTGCTCAGATTTCTCCTCGCACTCTGTTGTCTCCTGAAACACAAATCCAAATACTTAGATAGCGCACAAGATAAACAGAATAAAATCGAAAACACAAAAATAAACAAAATCTGTATCGCCTCCCCGGCAACGGCGCCAAAAACTTGATGGGAATTAAATTATACCGCAAGTGCACGGCGTCAATGAAGACGTGGCAAATACGGGTCGAACACAAGGATGGAGAGATTTGTTATTAGTGTGATTTCGATTGGGGGAAAGGAGGAGAGAAGAATAAACATGGGTTTTTGAGATTTTTGATTTAATTATCTAAAGCAAGAAACATAAACAAATAAAACTAAAACAAGAATAAAGAAGTGAATTCCGTTGGGTGAAGGTTTAGATCTAGGGTTTAGATTAGAGAATTCAGAAACTTATAATAAATCATGTTAGTTATGAAGCATTACATGATAAATGATTTAACATAAACTCAAGTAATCAAAATATACTAATCACGAAATTAAAATAATAACATTTATTCATCTTCTCTTCACCCTGAATCCGTCACCTCCACCCTTTGGAAAGAGTTAGAAACTCATGGATGGAGGGAAGGAGAAGGGGTCCTAGAGGAATTACAAAAGAAAACTAAAAACAAGAATTAAAAGACAGAATTTTATTACTAAAAAGAAGAATACAAAACTAAGACTAAAAATAAAAACAACAACCAAAGACTAAGGACCATTTTTACATCGTTCTTGGGGCTATTTATAGTTGCTACAAGGGACCTAAGTATAAAATTGGAAAGTACACGTGTCCAGACACGACTGGACAAAATTGGAGCACACGGATCGACTCTGGTGTGGCGGAAACGCCGCATGGTATGTGTGATTTGCGGCGGAATCGCCGCAAATCATGCTCTGATTAGGTCCAGATTTTGGTCGAATGTTTATGGTATGATTTGATCCTCCTTGGCGCGTCTGGATTGATTCTTTCCATTCTTCTGAGCTCCGGATTAATTCCTTTATATATTTGGAGATCTACATTGATTTTTCTTTAGATTTTCTCCATAATAACTCGTGAATTGCAATTAGGTCCTTGGCTTCTTGCAATTATGTCCCCGGCTACTTTTGTGCTTAAGTCCTTGTTCTTTTTGTAATTAGATCTTGAATGCTTTTATGCTTGGATACATTTCCATTTGTAACCCGATAATCTTGAGCTTGGTCTTTATGATAGAAATGAGTCTTTTGCATGCGTTTATGCTCGGGATGTGGGTAATTTGCATTCAGGTCCCTGTATTCTGTAAATAGGACTAAACACATACCTTAGTAGCATTTATTGATATAAAATCAATCTAAATGAAAGACATATGATGCAATGTATGCAATGCATCAAATACCCCCACACCTAGATTTTGCTAGTCCCTAGCAAAACGGAATATAACAAAAATAAAAACAGGGAAATCCTAACTCACTTTCGTAGGAATCACGGTTGCACTTAGCATGTGCAACAAGCCTTTAAACCTCCACGTTTCCTTAGAGGACGAGTTTTGTCTCGTGAGGGTTTTCAGTTGACACACCCACAAAGTCTTAATTCAACATTTCATAAATGGCTCTCAATATCTCCACCTCAACCTTATACATCTTACTTAGAATTCTTGCATGCTTATTATATAAGTCTAACTCATAATTTATTTATTTTGACTTGGTCTTTGTTCCTCCAATATTCACACCACTAACCCTTCTACACATGTTATCACTTAAATTATTTTGCACGCCTCCTCTGGTGGTGAAGTATCATTCGGATCAACCATGGCATGAATCATTCTTTTAGCTTTGGGCCTTGAGTATCTTAAAGTATATTTTTTTTCTTTTTCCGTGATTCAACACATTTGCTTTTTCTGATACTTTTACCCTTTTTGCATTCGTGTAGCGAGTTTGGTCGATAATCCCGAGCTGGCAGACTCAAGTTACCGGGTTTCAAGATACCCCTACGGACCAGTGACTCAAATGCTTGGGCTTTTGTAATCATTTTGCAAAATATGCTTTCCTCACTTTATTCCTTCATTTTTACTTTTATTTTCCTCAAGGCTTAATTGCTATTAGAAGTCCACACTTCCCGGTATATTTTCCTCAACCTCTGCTTTTTATCAACCACTTCAAAGATTTGATTCATCCAATTTAAATGCATACATGTCTTAAAGGGTAATGAGTTATTTCTTTGGAACTTCGATTTATGTCATAATTTTTACAAGCAGAACTATATAATAAGGAACAAAGAACTCAATGCAATTTGTACTCGGGTTTTGGTGGTTCAATCTTAAGCTATGTCATGAAACATTGATTTTTTTAAGAGATAAAAGAACAGATATATAGATAAATATATACATAAACACCCCCCCCCCCCCACACACACCTAAATCATGCATTGTCCTCAATGTATGCAAATATAAAGCAAATGCACTTATTACCTTGGTGAACTGCGGTGGAAAGATGGAATTTGCTCAAAGTCAACCATAGTCAGAACTGGATTGAATGACACCATATTGGTGCATGTATCCAGTTGAATTGTTCCCCATGTTGCAATGAGAGTCCTGAGTCACAGGTTCCACACCCCTCACATAAATTGGTTCTCTTATTTGCTCGAGTGATGGTGGGTGTGTAGATGAATTCCTCCCCTTTTTCTTACTTCCTTTTTGATTTTGTGATGATTTATTTAATTCAGAAATCTTATAGATACGCGATTTCATCACAACATCACTTTGATTGCATATTATTTCTGGCTCACTATCAATATGAAAGATATTAAATTCAGCTTTTAAGTTCCCAAAAGATAATTGCATGAGCCCATTTTGACAGTTTATCAATGCTTCAGAAGTGGCTAAAAAGGGTTTGCCTAGAATTACAGGGATTTGTCGATTAGGATTTACAACAGGTGCGGTATCTAGTACGACAAAATCCACTGGGTAAATGAAGTCACCAACCTTGATCAAAACATCCTCTACTATACCTCTTGGTTTCTTAATAGAGAAATCAGCAAATTGAAGGGTTGTCTTAGAGGGTTTTAGTGGACCAAGGTTCATTTGCTCATAGACAGAGTACGGGAGTAAGTTAACACTAGCACCAAGGTCTAGAAGGGATTTGTTGATAAAAGTATCTCCTATTGAACATGAAATTGTGGGACACCCAGGATCCTTATATTTTATAGGAGATGTGTTGGACAAAATAGAACTTATGTTTGCAGTTAAGAATGCCTTCTTTGGTACGTTCGTTTTTCTCTTTTTAGTGCACAAATCTTTTAAGAATTTAGCATAAGCAGGTATTTGTTGAATCATGTCTAAGAGTGGAATGTTCACCTTAACTTGCTTAAATACTTCCAAGATTTTCTGTATTTGTGCACTTGAGTAATTTTTGAGTCTATTGGGAAATGGGGCTTTAGGGACATAGACTCGCTCAGGTTCAGGTTGAGCTACGGGTTCAGATTGAGTAGGTGGGGTGGGCGTTTCAGATTGGACGTCGGGTTCAATGGTTAGGTCATATGTGGTAGTTTGATGGCTAGATTGATTAGACGTTCTAGGATTTACCACATTATTATCAATCTGTCTTCCGGACCGTAATCATACTACAACATTTATTTGTTGGAACGGTCCTTCCTCATTAACCATTTGAACCGGTCTGGGGTTATTATTCCCTGAAGGTGCTTGATAGGGTTGATATGAATTATTAGATCTAGGGTTCACCTCAGGTTGACTTGGAAACCAACCCTTTTCTCTTTCACCTACTATTTGTGCTAGTTGGCTGACTTGTGTCTCTAGCCTTTGGAAGGTCTGGTTGGTTGTTTGTATAAAGGTTTTCATCAAATTTTCCAAGCTTGTCAACCTAACCTCATGATCACCATTGTTGCTAAACCCAGCTGATGTATTATTTTGGTTATACGGGTTTGGTTGTTGTCTAGGAGGTTGACCTTGTTGGCTTGATGAGAAATTGGAATTATTACGCCAACCCGAGTTATAGGTTGATGCGTATGGGTCATTTCTAGCATAGTTATACATGACATTAACTTGTTCCCAGTCCACACAATCCTCCATTAAATGACCAGGCTGACCACATCTAGAGCAAGGGATAGACGATGCTTGATTCACTCGGGTCTGTAGCTCTAGACTTTCCATTCTGCGCATAAGGGTAGCTAGTTTTGCTTCAGCTGCTACATTGGCATCTACAGCTAAGACACCTGGTTTGGGTTGACTTGCTATTCTAGATCCAATACTCGGATTAAGCGGAGTTCTAGCATTGTCCCATTGCATACTGTTTTCAGCTAAATCCTCAAGAAAAGTCCATGCATCATTTTCATTTTTTGACATAAAGTTCCCTTGGCTTACGGATTCTACCATAACCCTAGATGTGGGTGTCAATCCCTCATAAATAATTTGGTACAATTGCCATCTTGGAATTCCGTGATGGGGGCATTGGGTCAGCATACTTTTGAATCTTTCTAGATAGGAATAGAACGGTTCGCTCTCAGATTAAACGAATACAACAATTTCATTCCTAATCCTCATAGTCTTATGGTTGGGGAAATATTTCTTTAAAAATACTTGAACAAACTCGGCCCAACTCCTAATGGATCTTTCGGCTAGACTATATAGTCATTTCTTAGCGTCATCCTTCAGTGCTAGAGGCACGAATTTCAGACGCACTGCCTCCTCAGGAATATGCTGGTATTGCATAAGAGAGCAGATTTCCTCAAATTCTCTAAGGAAGAGATATGAGTCTTCCCTAAAGGTGAACTTTGGCAACATACTCAGGTATTGTGCCTTTAGTTCAAAGTCGCGACCCGGTATGGTGGGCATAACGATGCACGATGGCTGAGCAGCCATCGCTGGGTAGCATCGATCCCTCAGAGTTATGGGCGGGTTCACAACATTCTCACCCATTGGATCCGGGTGAGGTGGTGCAGCAGATGGATTGGGGCTAAGTTCCAGACTGGAATCTAGATGAACTCGTGAGAGTCGATTATTCAAGTCCCGAATCCAAATCTGAGTGCACCGGGTTGAATCAATTTTTGAATTCAAATTCGAAATTTAAATTCCAATTGTAATTTCAAGAATTAATTACAAAAAAAAATTCCTTTTTTATATATTTTTTTATGTTTTTTTTTCAAAAGGGAAATAAACAATAGAATGGGGAAAGATGAGAAAGGAATCCTAATCTAAAGAATTGAGGTGAGAAGAGAAAGAAGACTCATATGAGAAGGGAAACTTTTCTCTAAAGATAGAAAAGAGGGTCGGTCAGAAATTTCCTAAGAAAGCACGGTGCAAACAATCCTAGACCTAGTGTCGCTTAAATCTAGACGACTCCTAACCGGTTGAGTCGAATTGATTCGCTTGATTCACCTCCCTCACTAATCAAACCAAATTGGTCAGGCCGTGTATAGCTAGTGGGGGCGCTTCCGACAGAGTCGGTGCCAATTAGACAACCACTTCGCTTGGAAGACTTACGTCAACACAAAAACACTTTCTAGACACCAACTTAAATTCGATCGGCTTCAGGTCATAGCAAGTCAAACCAATTCTTCTCCTTAATTAAGTTCGAGTCCTTAGGGGCCAATGTCTAATTGATTTTAATTTTAAGGCTTGGGTGACACTTTAGGATTGTGATTTGTGGGCCACGGAAGGGTGATGAAATCCCCACCGTATCTTTGCCTACGGAGTTGCCCTTAAGATAGTTTAACTTAGATCTAGCAAAGATAGTCAAACAATGGTCTTTAGAGGGGGCAATTTCAAGGTTGCATGCAAATTATATTATATGCTTAAATGCAATCGATAAAACTCGTGCACGTACCTTGACTCCAGCACTCTTCAACAGAAATTAATTTGCAAGAATTTAGCAAGAATAATGCATACAAAACACTAAATGATGCATGCACTAAGGCCTTTCTAATTTTGCCAATTTTAGGTCAGAGTTGAATTATTGCCAATTATGGAATTTTTGCCCTAACACGTGCATTTCTACTAAAAGAAAATTTTCTGAAAATAGAAATTACGAGGAAAAGAGGCAACAAAGGTTACCTATGCAATGCTCAGTCGGGTTCACCGCCCGCTCTCGAAATTTCAGTTGCTCCACGCGTCCACCCAGAGATGAGTCGCGTCCCAGAAAAATTTGAAGCCGAGAAGCTTCAGGTGTGCGGCGGATTCGCCGCAATTTGCTCTATAGGTGCGGCTATTTCGCCGCTCGTTTAGCTCCAAATGTGCTCAGATTTCTCCTCGCACTCTGTTGTCTCCTGAAACACAAATCCAAATACTTAGATAGCGCACAAGATAAACAGAATAAAATCGAAAACACAAAAATAAACAAAATCTGCGTCGCCTCCCCGGCAACGGCGCCAAAAACTTGATGGGAATTAAATTATACCGCAAGTGCACGGCGTCAATGAAGACGTGGCAAATACGGGTCGAACACAAGGATGGAGAGATTTGTTATTAGTGTGATTTCGATTGGGGGAAAGGAGGAGAGAAGAATAAACATGGGTTTTTGAGATTTTTGATTTAATTATCTAAAGCAAGAAACATAAACAAATAAAACTAAAACAAGAATAAAGAAGTGAATTCCGTTGGGTGGAGGTTTAGATCTAGGGTTTAGATTAGAGAATTCAGAAACTTATAATAAATCATGTTAGTTATGAAGCATTACATGATAAATGATTTAACATAAACTCAAGTAATCAAAATATACTAATCACGAAATTAAAATAATAACATTTATTCATCTTCTCTTCACCCTGAATCCGTCACCTCCACTCTTTGGAAAGAGTTAGAAACTCATGGATGGAGGGAAGGAGAAGGGGTCCTAGAGGAATTACAAAAGAAAACTAAAAACAAGAATTAAAAGACAGAATTTTATTACTAAAAAGAAGAATACAAAACTAAGACTAAAAATAAAAACAACAACCAAAGACTAAGGACCATTTTTACATCGTTCTTGGGGTTATTTATAGTTGCTACAAGGGACCTAAGTATAAAATTGGAAAGTACACGTGTCCAGACACGACTGGACAAAATTGGAGCACACGGATCGACTCTGGTGCGGCGGAAACGCCGCATGGTATGTGTGATTTGCGGCGGAATCGCCGCAAATCATGCTCTGATTAGGTCCAGATTTTGGTCGAATGTTTATGGTATGATTTGATCCTCCTTGGCGCGTCTGGATTGATTCTTTCCATTCTTCTGAGCTCCGGATTAATTCCTTTATATATTTGTAGATCTACATTGATTTTTCTTTAGATTTTCTCCATAATAACTCGTGAATTGCAATTAGGTCCTTGGCTTCTTGCAATTGTCCCCGACTACTTTTGTGCTTAAGTCATTGTTCTTTTTGTAATTAGATCTTGAATGCTTTTATGCTTGGATACATTTCCATTTGTAACCCGATAATCTTGAGCTTGGTCTTTATGATAGAAATGATCCTTTTGCATGCGTTTATGCTCGGGATGTGGGTAATTTGCATTCAGGTCCCCATATTCTGTAAATAGGACTAAACACATACCTTAGTAGCATTTATTGATATAAAATCAATCTAAATGAAAGACATATGATGCAATGTATGCAATGCATCAGTCCCTTATTCGTCGGTGAAACCTATTTTTCTAGTAGTGAGAAATGGTCATTTGCTTCTGATTGCAACCTCAAATCTGCAAACATCTGGGACCGAGAAACTCTCTTACATGTGAGCAATTTGTGGCTTTGGAACTAATGTTAGGGTATAAGTAAGGAAGCATGGGGGATCATAACTACATATGATGTACATTAATGATGGCAATGAAATAGGATCATAGCATTATTCGCAATGCAAGAACCTTTGTAACTATTCGAGTTTCAACTCTCTTGGAGAGGAAACACTAATTCACAACCTAAGTGTTCAACCAGTGGGCTTGATTGAGGAAGTAGGAGAGAGAGTGAATTTGGTTGGAGAAAAATAAACAAAAATGACATATGAATGTACAAAAAACCCTAAATTGAAATATAAGAAATTTGTTGTGAATTGAAAAAGATATGGAGATTTGGGAAGAAGGATGAAGACTTTTCATTGCTATATTATCTACCCATTACATGGCATAACCTCATATATATACAAGTGACAAGCATTCATAATCTATAATAATTGAAACATAAATATGGATGTAAATAGAGGAGATGTTACAATACTCAAAAGAGAAGTTACAACAACTTAGGTTGGAAGGTGAATCATCCATCACATATATAATTTAATAACACTCCCCTTGGATGATCATCGTTTGGTATACGCTTTTCAACCTGCCTCGTTAAAAACGTTGCCAAGTAAAACCCAATGGGACAAAAACTTGGTGAAGGAAACAAAAGTGCGGAGCGTATAATTTTCCCCCTCATTTCAACATATATTTATAACACTCTTTTGGAGAATAATGTTATGTTCATGTCTCGTTAAAACCTTGCTACGAAACCCAATGGAAAAAATAGCTAAGGGAAAAAGAGTGCATGACATACGTTAAGACAATTGCACAAGTTGCCTCGTTAAAAACATTGCCAAGTAAAATCATGTGGGACAGAAACTTGGAAAAGGAAAAAAGAGTACAACTATAAGCCATCTAGATTTTATCCTTCAGGGATAGTCATCTTTCTGAGATGATAATTACATATCCGCTCCCCCTGATTCACTGTTCACTAACTTGCATAAAAATTGCAACATCCTCAGAATAACACAAAAAATTGTTGTTGTTGTGGATTAGTTATATAGGAGGCATCACTGAAGTAATCTTTATCTCATGAATGTAGTAAGTAAAATTGATAGATCCATAAAGAGGTAATCAAAAATATGTTGAATGTCATTTGAATGTATTATGCCTACATAAACAATCATTGTGATTGTATTATGTCTAGTTTATATGCAATACATTTTGTGACATTCTAAGAAATGGACTTCAGGTCCTAACCCAACCTCTTTAGTTATATATATAACTGGATTTTTGTTTAAATAGTACAAACAATCTATCATTGATGTGTTTTCCATGTGAACTTTCTTTGTATAATATCTATTTATATATTTGAATCATTGTAACAATTCTCTTCTGGAGAATGTTAGAACTGCATATCGAAAAATATTTGGCTTTTCTCTCATCATTTATTTCAAAATTTATCATTCAAATATCTCACATCTTTTTAATCTCTTTGGGAGTTCCTTTTGTATCAATCTTCGAGATGATATGTACATTCTCTTTGTTTGTTCATATGGTGATCTTTTCATAAATTATATTGCATCTCTTCATTATAATTTGTCTTGGGCAATTTAGTCTTTCAGAGATTCTCATATAAATATCAAGTGACTTATACAAATTTGCAGTCACAACATATCTCATATGCTTATCTATTTTTATGTCATACTGATCAAGTAACATAACGTAATATTATACATTTCGAGAGAAAAAATAACATCATAATGGATGTTGGGTCCTGTGAAAAATCATTGTGTCTACTCGCTTTATAATGTACTACCATGTTATTGCAATGTGATTTCTATTCATATTCTTTAGAAATCGGGACTACAAGTCAAAACAACATGTTTATTATGCGAGTCTAGTTCTAAATTATTGATCTTCTTTTATTCATTTTAAATTCGAATGCTTCTGACATTCTTAAAATATTATAGGTTCTGGATCCAAAATTTCTCCTAAATTAGTATGCTATTAAGAAGGCAAATTAGTCATCGACAATAACTTCAATTATTTTATGTTTCTCTCTCGTATCAACATAGTTGATTGCAACTTTTATAATAATCAAATCCTCGTAGTTTCCCAAAACACTAGGATTAACCGTTATGTACTCCCGGAATTGTTACAATTGCCGGCAGGTGTTTTTATTTTACTGGGTTTATATTCTTCAGGAATAACTTGTTCAGAAGGTGTAATGAGTTACTAACTTTTATTTTTATTTCTACAAATAATATATGTTCTAGTCCACGCTTCTGGCGTTGATTGAGCTCAAATATATTTTACCACGTTGAGATCTTCACTTTATGTTATGTGTATTATGTCAAGTAATGCAAGACTTAGTCACTCCTTTGTGATCAATTAAAATGTATCACAATTACTTGTTAGATATTGCAAGTTAATGATTTTATAAACTTCAGGTTCAATCATACTTGTACAGTTGTACGTCCATTTTCTTATGAACTTCAAGTTCAATATAATACATTTTCTTGGCATTCTTCAAGCTTTTGGCTTTCTCCCCCTAATGCCATAAATGTGTGTTTCTATATATATATAATTGTTGGAGTGGACAATACAATACATCGCCCTTCAGGGGCTTCAAATATTTTAATATGATCAGAAATATGAATCCTGGTGAAAGGTCCAATTTAATTTGAGACCACTAAATTGTGGATGGGGTAATAAAAAAAATATTTAAAAAAATTACATATGAGAAACATTTCATTCAACAACGTACAAGTATATAAAATAGGGGAGTATTTATAATATGATATTGGTCTAATAATAAATGAAAAAATATTGGTAGATATGATCCCAAAATGATCCATCTTAAGATAAATTTTGTCAATAGTGGAACTCTCGTTTTCCTGTGCTAATGGGTCGGTACCCATAATACATGATAGTTGTTGATACCCATAATGAATACAAATTATAACTTCATTTAATCACTATTGGGCTGGTATATCATGTTAACTCGTTTAAGATTCATTTAAATTATATTACTTTATATTTGCACTTTCCCCCCATCGTTTATGCTCTTTTCTTTCACGATGTTTTGTAACGTTTGCTTCAGGCACATGATCCAAAATACGAGGGTATATATTGTGATTTTGCAATAACTTATGCTTATGACTTTCAATCACAAGTACTGCATTACATAAGTTATCACATCCCATGAAAATAAAGCTTGTGAATACCCACTTAGTTGAAGAATCTTCTCATTCTTCAGACGATGTTCATATAAAATTTCAACAACATTTGTCATCATATCTAATCATCATTGGCCCAATCAGTCGTACCAATAGAATCAATATTCATTTGATTCACTATTGCAAGTCTTTTGACCAAGCCACTACGTGTGCAATGACACATCGTTCAAAAGTCAGGTGATTTTCTCAATAGCATTTTTCTTGCCTTACATGATTGTAGTAATTATAAAAATATTCTTATTTTCTTCAACTATATCTCAATACAAGTCATTATGTCGATTTGAAACTCAATCAGTTTCTTGAGACCTAATAAATAAAATACATTATTTTGAAGCCAAAATAATTCTACATGTAACAGTAGATATGACCCTTCTGGAGCTTTCTACTAAATTGGTACGACCATGTACAGTAGTGGCTTTGACTTTTCTTATTATCAAATTAGAGAAATACTTATCTCTTAATATTGTTAGGATCTATGACCCTCTAATCGCTAGATAAATATGGAATTAAAAATACTAATCGAATGATTAAGAGATAAGACGTGTAGACCACAAAAGCAACGACACCGGAGTTTTGATTGAAAGGAATGTGTTCTAAAAAAAATCTTTTATATGTCAATTATTATGAATTGAATATGCAAACATTTTTTTCCTTGATTATGGTATTCGTCTTTTGGAAGTGTTAAGGAAGAGACGCTTGATCCTTAACCGTAGAGCTCTAAAAGATAATGGTTTACATAAATCAAAAGTTATTCACAATCATGGTAATTAACATGGAACATTAATTACCGAGATAAGATTGTCGTGTTAGTCATCGATTGTTGTAGCTCTACAAATAATTGACGACACGAGTATATAAAAGAGGAAAAAATTAGTTTTATATGTTGAAGAGACCTAACAAGTAAAACATTATGGAATTGTGTTTCGTGTCATTAATGTTTTTACTGTGTCTTGGATCCTAAGATACGGGACTTATATCTTTTCACTCAAGAAGTGCTTAATTTGATTATTGTCAAAAGCTATCAATGAGTATAGTGATAAAGGCAATAGTTGGTTGAACATGACTTGTGCTGGAAAAGATAGCTAGTCAAACGATTATCATTGCCCCTCTTAATTGAGTGATGATATTAATGGGCCCCTTGATAAAGCAAAATTATAATGTGCACAATGTAACTTGAGTTAAGTTACATAGTTATAATTAGCTTAGAGAGATCAATAAATGAATATAATACAAAGATGACACATTTCCGCTTTGTATATATTCTTAATATCATGAGGCAAGGGACGGACACAAGTGCTGCACTTACATCACTAAATGGATCGTGTTTTGGTTCGGGTGGAACAAAGACATCTATGCTAATTGGGTAACTATAATGTGTAGCTAGATACCGCTTATAGTTTGAGATATTAAGTGTTTAATATCGCTGCCAATTTGGCTTAGATCCTCCTATAGGTCACACCACAAAACTGGGAAACAAGAGGTTTGATTTTAAGTTCATATGATGTGTCGGGTTTCATGTGAAAATAGGACACATGTGGTGAATTAATTAAAATCAATATGTCATGAGAATTGACATGATTAGAATCATAATAAATTCATATGAGGTATATATATTATGGGGTGTAATAATTTAATATTACATATGATAATATATTATATAAGATGTGAATTTGCTAAAAACCCCAAAAGATCAAATTTTGTTGGAAATAAATCCAAAATTTGACAAAGGCAAAATCAGGGTCAAACGCGGTGAACCGTTCATGGTTCGGTCGACCAGAGTATCTTCGGATCGGTTAACCGAATAGGGAACGGGTAAAGCACAATTGGTTGACCGAAATTGTCCGGAGTGCCTGGACAATCGTGTTCGGTTAACCGAGTGTGCACGGTCAACCGAGAAGTAGTATTTTCGATAGACCGAAGGTGACACGGTCATCTGATTACTCTGTCCCAGGAGCGATTTAGTGGGTCAACGGTCGACCGAGTAAAAGACGTGGTTCGTTCGAATTCTTCCAGGGAATTTTTCTCATACGGAGTCGGTCGACCGTCTAGCTCACGGTGCACCGAACACGTGTTATAACCGAACGGTTCGGTTGACTGAGTTATACTCGATCCACCGAACAAGAACGATTCTGCCTGAATTATTAAGAGATTAATTAAATCATGGGTGGATTAATTCCAAATTTAATTAAAACGTTTTTTGTGGGTGCTTATGTGGAAATTAGAGATTAATTTTAGGAGAGAATAAGCAAGAGATCATGGCTAAATAATAGCTCTTGATAAGGATGTTTTGGGAGACTATAATAAAAGGACCCCTACTCTTACTTGTTTAAACTAATGCAAAAATCTTTCTCTCATTAATCCATCCCTAATCACCACGAAAATCTCTTAGTAAATTTAAGTTTTAGGGATAAGAATCTCAGGAGCTTAAAGAGGGGTCATTAGCTAGATTCTAAACCTTGTTAGAGATTGATTGGCTAGGTCATTTCTCTCTAATCTTGTTTAGAGTTTGGTGAACACTCGAAGGCAAATTCGTGGACGATTCAACGGGCAACGCGACTCCGAATCTTCAAAAAGGTTTTAGAGAACCCTTAAGTACGATTCTACCTTTGTGATTTATTTTAATAAATGTAGGATTGCATGTTATTAGAATAATCACAAAACTATGTACATAGAAATTGTTGAAAATATGAAAACGATCTTGTATGTTGTATTAAATTTTTTAAAATATATACATACATAGGGACACGAAATCCTACAGTGGTATCAGAGCTTTTAGTTCATATTTTCAATCATTAGATTATATAATTAAATTTAGTTTACCATCTACAATCGAAACAATTCATGTTCTATGTCTTTGTCGAGTTTTCCGATAGTTTTGTTGATTTAATTCTAATTGATTCTTTTGATAGTTTTAAATGTTTTGAAACACATCATGTGAATGTTATATTTAAAATTTAGACTTATGTCTAATTTATAGAATTTTCTTTTTTAATTAAATGATTATTTTATAAGGAATCAACAAAACGGAAAAGGCATATGTTTATCTTTCTTTAAATTTTATTTTTGGAAATTGGATAAATAGTGGTACAAATATTTTATATTTTGAACTATGGCTGCATAAAATCATTTTTAATGGATTTCAAATGATTTTAGAATTGTTTGATTTAGAGATGCATGATAAAATAAATCAAGTAATATATAGTATATGTACATGCGTTGCTCGAGTTCTCTAATGCAGGGATATGTGAGTTTATATGTTCCGAAGAAGCCATGTGTGAATGAATGAATGAATGTGTATGTTATTATTATTCAATCACAGGGGCTTATGTATATGTAAAAGCCAAATTTCTATTTTTATGTATATGCATGCATATGAGAGGATTTTTTTAGATAGAACTTGCACTAGACAATTTTCAAAATTGAGAGATGCATGTTTATATTTTTGCAATATCAACATCCATGGTGCAAGAGGAAGACGTTGAAGAAGCACAATGATCGAGGATCAAGGATCAATGATCATGGACACGGGAACATATAAACTCACACAATGTGTGTGTGAATGGATTTATTTATGTTTGTGTGCTTGATATATATGTGATTGCATGGATGAATGTTAGGATGTGTATAGATGATAAATATGCATGATCACCTAAATTCTAAAATCACATATTAATGTTTAAATTGTCCAACCAAAAATTAAGAGTATCTTTCTTTCTTATTTCATCCACTAGCAGTCATCGATTGAGGGATATTCTGCTTGCCCTTAGCGGGAGATAGCTTCCTCCATCTTTGGGAATAGTAGGAGATCTAAGGTTGTCTATTGTTGTGCTACGAATAGATGTACGAGGTGCGATTCACCCTTAGGGGACACCGAGTATATTTGTTTGTGAATACAATGGATAAACGTATCTTGTATCAAATGAAATAAGTTTTTTTAACAAGACCCGGAGCCCTATCTCGGTTTTGAGAAAGAGAGTTTTTCTTACGAGGATTGATCAAATTCCCTCTTAATTAAAACGACAAGAGTCATAAGAGTTTGAAAATGCAAATGTTGCGATATTTCGAAATTGTTATGATTAGAAAATATTTTCTTACCTTGATTTTATAGTATATCTGATAGCCCTTAGCTAGTTTATATTATAATTCATAGGATCTTGGATTGTTGCATTTATGGACAAATTTTTATTTGCGGTATTTTTTTTAAAACATAAAATTGACATTAAATCCCATATAATTTATTTTGTAGAAATGACGAATATTCAACCTATTGTGCGATCTACGATTGAAAAACATCCTTTGGCAAATGATGACTCAAACTTTATAAGCTGGCAACTCAAGCTCAATATCATGTTGAAGTTTGAGAAACTATCTCATATTTTGGATGGTGAAATCCCAAAATTAAATGAGAAGGCAACCGATAGCGAGAGAGAGGCAAAAGCCAAGTGGGAAGACCAAGAGAACCAAGTTCACGGTCTAATCGTAAGTACTTCGTGACGCGTGACCTCATCGACGAAGGCAAAATAAATCTGTTATGGGTGGACACCAACAGCAACACAGCTGATCCATTCACAAAACCCTTATCCCAAGCCAAGGGCGAAATGCATTTCGAGTCCATGGGATTGAGGAACCATGTAGATTGGCTTGATGATTGATATGTAATGGGGTTTACCCTAGTTATTATTGTTTTATGCATTGAGTATGTATGAGAAAGAAAACTTTAATAACAAGTGGGAGATTGAAGGGAATGTGTTCTAAAAGTTTTACTTTTAAATGTCAATTATTATGAATTGAATGAGAAATCATTTTGTTCCTTGTTTATGTCATTCGTCTTTTAGAAGTGTTAAGGAAGAGACTCTTGGTCCTTAACCGTAGAGCTCTAAAAGATATTGGTTTACATAAAACAAAAGATATTCGCAATCATGGTAATTAACAAGGAACATTAATTACCGAGTTAAGATTGTCGTGTTGGTCATAGATCATTGTAGCTCTACAAGTGAGTGACAACACGGGTACACAAAAGAGGAAAATAGTACTTTTGTATACCGAATTGACCTAACAAGTAAAATATTATAGGAATGTGTTTCTGTGTCATTAATATTTTACTGTGTCTTTGGTCCTTTGATATGAGACTTATATCTAATCGCTTAAGGAGTTCTTAATTAGACTAGTGTCTTGAGCTATCGATGAGTGTAGTGTAAAGGCATTAGTTGGTTAAGTACAACTTTTGTTGGAGAAGATAGTTAGTCAAAAGACTATCATTGCCCCTCTTAATTGAGTGATGATATTAGTGGGCCCCTTGATAAAGCAAAGTTATAATGTGCACAATGTGTTGAGTTAAGTCACATATTTATAACTAGCTTAAAGAGATCAAGAAATGAATACTAATACAAAGATGACACAATACTACTTTGTATGTATTCTTAATATCATGAGGCAACGGACGGACACAAGTGGTGCACTCCACCACTAAATGGATCGGGTTTTGGTTCGAGTGGAATTAAGACATCTAACTAATTGGGAGCTATAATGTGTAGCTAGATACCGCTTATAGCTTGTGATATTAAACTCTTAATATCACTACCAACTTAGTTTATATCCTCTCATAGGTCACACCACAAAACTGGGAAACAAGAAATGTGGATTTTGAGTTCATAAGATGTGTCGGGGTTCATGTAGAAAATATGACACATGGGGTGAACAAGCAAAATCAAAATTATGTTGTGATTAATAACATAATTAGAATCTAAATTAAATTCATATGTGATGTAAATATTATGGGGTGTAATGATTGATCATTTCATAGGATAATATGTTACATAAGTTGTGAATTTACTACTAATCCCAAAATGTCAAATTTTGTAGGGGTTAAACCGAAATTTGACAAGTCTGCAGAACAGTGCTCCAACGGTCGACCGGTTAGCAGTAAATGGTCGACCGATCGGGCACGGTCGACCGGATGTGTCTCGACCGATAACAGGGAATTTTCATCTGTTCGAACGGTCGACCGAATGTAATCGGTCGGTCGACCGAACATAGCGATGGAATAATTCTTGTTACGAACGGTCGACCGAGTTATTGAACGGTCGACCGAAACCTGGTTCGAGCGGTCGACCGAATCTCCAAACGGTCGACCGGTCCAGACGGTTAATGCAGAATTAATTTAAGAATTAATTAGATCATGCATGGAATTGGTCCATAATTGATTTAATTCATGGCTAATATTATTTATTATTAAATAATGGATGGTTAGATGGAATTTTGCATGAAATCATGGGCAAGAGGTTGCACATGAATAGGTAATTTGGAGAGAACTTATAAATACAAGTTTATCTCATTACCTCATTAATTAATTCATTATTTTCTTATGCAAAATTCTCTCTCCATAATTCTCCACGAAAATCCCTTAATTCTTAAGTTTAGTTTAGTTCTTAAGAGATCATCTTCTCAATGGAATTAAAGTGGGGTCAGTAATTGGATTCTAAACCCTATCGGAGATTGAGAGACTAGTTTGCCTCTCTCCGATCTTGTTTAGAGTTTGGTGAATACTCGGAGGCATCCGGCACAACGAGGAGCATCCCCAACGTCTCCGAATCTTCAAGAAGTTTTAGAGAACTTCTAGGTATGAATTTCGGAGCCCATATTTGTTTTAATAAAGTTTTGAAACTAGATATTGAAACAAATTGATGCATGCATGAAATAAATCATAGAAAATTGTAAATTGATCCTTATTGTGCATAAAAATTTCGAAAATAAATATGTACAATTAAACATGAAATCCTACAAATTTTCTACATGTGGTGAAACACAAACCATAGGAGGAGGGTAAAGCCGCTGCTGACGTCGCAGAGGGGTGCGGTGCCGGTGGTCGCGCCAACAACTACACCCACAACTACACCAAATAAAAAAAACTAAATAAAAAAACTCAATCCACAACTACACAAAAAGTATGAGCACGAACCCGAGGAGGTCGTGGCTGCAGTGACAGTGGTCGTGGAGGACGGTGCGGTGACGGTGGTCGTGGAGGCTACGGAGACGGTGCAGAGGGACGGAGAAGGGGAGGAGAGCACAAGGGACGTCGCTGCGGTGCTGGAGACGGTGCAGATCGGTGGGAGATCGGTCGCGGAGGAGAGTTCGGTCGCGGGACGACTAGGGTTTGGGTGAGTTTTCTTTTGAGATTTTTGACAGAAACACGTCTGTTCGATTTCTTTATGACCTATAGACGTCGGATGTTATAGACATACGACGTTTATACATTGACGTCTATATGCATGAAGTATAGACGTCGGCTGTCTATAACATCCGACGTCTATACCCTATAGACGTCAGATGCACAAGGTATTCAAAAAAACCGACGTCTATGGGTCGACGTCTATACCATATAGATGTCGGATAAACTCGGCATTGAACTAGCCGACGTCTATAGTACCACATAGACGTCGTCCTTGGTAACGACAGACGTCTATTATGTCCTCTCCCTACTAGACGTCGGTTATTATAATAACTGACGTCTATTTGGCGACGAGTAAAGCCTATTCTGCACTAGTGAATGATTCTAATATTCTCTTCTTTTAGACCAATCATATACTCGTACATTTACTTTCAGGGATGGAGCAAATCGGAAGGATGAGTTTAGATTAAATCACAATACTTCTGTAGTATTTCAAATAGACATGAGATTAAATCATAATCTTTGCTTGATTTTATGCTTTATATATGTCATGACATAGCATGCAAAAGCAAAATTGAAACATGAGGTACGTAATCTAAACCACAAAAGTATTCCACTTGGAGTAATAATTATCTCATTTGCCAGTATATTTAAGCAAACTAAACCACAAAAGTATAAAATTACCGAAAGACGTGTGTTTAATGGTATTTAAGATTTTAGTGCAATATTCATTAATCTTTCGGTACAGAAACTACATGCACATACTTGGTAGTGCAATGGAATCTTTAAGGTTACATTTTGTATATAGTTTTCCTTTTAATCCAAACATTGATTTACAAGGTCAAAATGGAGGGTAAAACACAAATCAACCATTGATAAGGAACGGTTTATGTTAAACGCAAAACCAAAAACGGTACATTTGCGGGGATTAATGCGAGTCGGTCGGCACAACTCACAACCTCAAAATATACGGTAACTATAACCCATGATTCTTAGGCCAGTAAAGTCATAGTAACATATAGTGGTTGTTTCTAATAAATGTTATTTGTTACATGCACTTAAAGTAGCTACAAGCATTGAAAACTTGCATGTATTTTTCATTTTTTTGAGATCTACATTGCAAGTAATAACAATTACATCAAATTTAGTAGAATCCAAAACTAAAACCCCGACAAGGAGTGTACAGACCAAAGACCTATAGTCTTGCAAATTAAAATTGAATTATTGACTAACATGAAATGTGTATAATTTCTATCATTGTCTAGGGCACTATGTATTCTATATTTAAAGAATATGGAAGATACATTTATCAAATAGATGAAAGTTACATAAGATAATTAAACGATGGAGTAGGTACAGAAATAAATCTTGTAATGTCCACTAATAGCTAGTACCAAACAATCACGTGGTAAGAAATATCATATCATGATAGTCACAAAATATATCTATATTGGAAGCAACATAACATTCAACCTATAAGCAATAATCAAATTTCACAGCTTTCAAACAAATGAATGCTTTAAATCCATAACTTGATGTGAAAGAGAGCACATGCCAAAATCAACCCCAAAATATAATATTAAACCCTCTCGTGAAAGTAATAAAAGGAAAAAAAATACTCACAAAATCTGTAGGTCAGGATCGTGCACATATAGTAGGAAAAATTATTAGAATTTTAAGTCTTTTTGCAAATAACGCAACAAAGACAAACATCAACTTGATCTCGCGTTTTGTTAGGGTATTGAAAGTTCCAATTACATACCGTCGTTTCGCGCTCCACCTGGTCGATCCACAAATCAACCGTTCCACCAAGTTGATCCACGAGTTGAGAAAATATTTCCCACTATCATCTTCAATTGACTAAGCTAGAGGCATGATCGTGCTGTGCTGATAACGTGTTGTGAAATGAAAAATATATGGAGATTTGGGGAGAAGGATGTAGACTTTTCATTGCTATATTCCGTACCCATGACACAACCTCATATATATACAAGTTACAAGTATTCATATTATATACTAATTGAAACATAAATATAGAGATAAATAGATGAGATGTTACAATACTCAAGAGAGAAGTTACAACAATTTAGGTTGGAAGGTGAATCATCCATCATATGTATAATTTCATAACAAAATTTGAATTGTGTGGGTTAAATTTTGAGTAAATATTGAAAAATATCAAGGCCTAGTTAACATTTCTAACCTGTATTGTGAAAACCATTACAACAGTGTTGCAAATATCTATATCTGTTGTGCCCAAAATTATCTATATTAGCGTTCCAAATAATTTGAAATGCAATATATATTGACCATTTACATGTGGAAGATAATATCGTTATCCTTATTCTTAATTTTTTAATATATAAATACGAACTATCCAGGGAATCACGTATTCTTGATATATGTTTGGGTCAAAGCCCTCCTTAAGAAACGTCTCTTCAAAAAATCAAGTTATCCAATTAGACAGTTTCAAAGTAGAAGGAACTGTCAAATGGTTGTAGCATTGGAAACTAGGTTTTATGGTAATCACGAATCCAAACCAAATCATCCAAATAAACCCTAAGTACAAGGAAAGCACATCTACACATTTCATAATCATACAAACGAAAATGAAATAATCCACCTTCATTATCACTTTCAATAGAAAGAATAGAATTACACACTCTATTTTACCTAAGCCCAACAAAGATACCACCGGAAATTCAATCCAACATCTACCAACAAGTCTAACCTCGAATCTAGTGATTTTTTAATGTTTAGGAGGAGTAAAGTGTTACCGATTCAAGTTCAGAAGGTTAAGTATTAACTTTGAAAATTCACGAGGGTTAAGTGATTTGCGTCCATAGTTCATAAGAGTTATATGTAATTTACTCTTTTTTTTTTAAAAGTATACGAATATGAACCATCCAAGGAATCAGAGGCTCTTCCTATTTGTTTGTCTCTAGCTGAAGGAATGCTGAGACAATGGACGAAAGAGTAAAGTCGTTCTCTTGGAGACCCAAGTAAGTTATCCAAGTAGATGAAGTTTCAAAGCATAAGAAATTTCCATATAGTTGTAGCATTGGAAACTAGGTTTTATGGTAATCATGAATCCAAAACCAAATCAACCAAACAAACCCTAAATACAAGGAAAGCACATCTACATTTTTATACAAATAAATCATGCGAACGAAAATGAAATAGTCCAAGTACATTTATCAATTCAGCCACAAGAATAGAATTACATACTCTATCATACCTAAACCAAACAAGATACACCCGAAATTCAATCCAACATCTAACAAGTATAACCTTAAGTCAATTATATTTCTCATATGAGTCATCAAGATTTCCTGGAAGTAAAGAACTTGACTTTTGAAATGACTTCTGGGTAATTAATATTCTTAAAAACTTTTAATGTTTTATTTGATTGCGTCACTTCAACTTGGAAATTCACCCGAACTTGAAAAAAATCAACGTGTTAAATTTTGCAACTATTATGTTTGGTTGAGATTGTTAGAATCTGCAAATCCTTCGTATCATTTTGAAATTCCACTTCTATACAAATTTTGTCAAAACCAAATTTCTTTCTAGGAGTTGAAATTTCCAAATGCCACCTAACTTTTTTTAAGCTTTAGTCATTCAAAATTTCAAATTAATATAAAATATTACTGATAAGTTTTAAACATGATTTTATGAACGTTAGTAAGTAGTTTTATTGTTACGATACAATTGTGAATGGGAAACTAATAAAATATCTTATAAATTTTTTATTGTCATTTTAAAGTAACATGATAGTCAAACATAATAAAGACAAATCACGTTATTTATTAATCCTTAGATTAGTAATCCGGTCAATTTCAAATTCAATGCCACGTTGCAACCTAAAATATATGGAAGTCAAGTTCCAAGAACTTCTATAATTTAAAAAAATGTAAAAAAATGACTTTCACAACTTCAAACTAGGGGTATAAACGAACCAAGTTGAGCGAAATTTCGAACCATAAATATTATATTATGTTATTACTAAATACAAAAAATCTAAATAGAACAATAAAAAATTCGAGCGAACTATAAAGTTGAACATCAAATTTTTTCGAATTCAAACGACTTATTTACCGAATCAAGTTTGAAGATTTTTTTATTTTTCATTAAGATTATTCATTTTCAAGTTAAACTAGAGTTGAACGTTTTTTAGTTAAGTCAAATTAAATTATCGAACCGAATCAAAGTTGAACGATCTACTTCACACTCTAAAATAAATAAAAAATGGTAGTGAAATTTTATACTTCCCCAAACTTCCTACTTACAATTATTTGTTTGTTTTGCAGACAAAACAAAAACATTAAATTCATTCTCGATTCTCCCGTATTTATCGATCAACGTTTGCTCCAAAACCGCCTAGGAGGGGCTTGGTGGACGAACCCTAGAAAAAACCGAAATTCGCCAATCTCCGTCTCCAACTCAAACCCTAGGGTTTCCTCGATCCGGAATCGATGTCGTCCGACACGTTCCGCGTCGGCTTCTCCGAGGAGGGGCTGGTGAAGCTGGGGGAGAAGGTCAAGGAGAAGCTCAGGGAGTTCATGGGGGACTACATGGACGAGACTCTCGTGGTAATTTTGCACTATTTCGGTGGTGTTTTCGGTTGGAATTTTGTTGGTGATTTGGTTTCTGTGTTTTCATGGGACGGAAGCGGTTTTTAGCTACTTGAGGGCTGCGAGTTTTGTAACGTAGGTGTGTAATCGAGTGTTGCCTATCGGAATTGTTACAATATTGTGTGTTGAGGCTTGAGTTAGAATCTCAAGTGACACCTGCGAATGGTGAATTTAGGTTGATAAGAACTGTGGGGATTTAGGTTAGCAACTAATAGAATTGTAAATAGAAATAATTGAATTGGAAACTGCGGAACAAGGGAAATAAAGAAATTTATCTTGGTCTAGTGCCATGTGTTGGAATTCGTTTGTGATTTGGTGTCTGTGTTTTCTTCAAGATGAGGTGTTCGGTGATTTTGGCGGTGGAGTTTTCAGGGAACGAAAGCGGTTTTTAGCTACTTGAGTGCTGGGAGTTTTGTAATGTAGGTGTGGTATTGAGTGTTGCTTATCGGAATTGTTATGAGATTACTTGAATGTCGAAGCTTGAGTTAGCATCTTAAGTGACACCTTCGAACAGTGAATTTAGGTTGATAACCACTTTGTAGATTAAGGTTAATGACCAATAGAATTGTAAATAGAAATAATAGAATTGGAAACTACGGAACGAGGGAATAAAGAAATTTATCTTGGTCTATTGCCATGGGTTTTTGCCTACCTTAGTTGATTAGCAAGCTTCTCTTGTGAATTTTTAACTGATCAACTATTGTTCCAAACTAATATCACAATGTTGACTTGCCTTGCCCCTGAACGACCACGTGAAACATGATTTATTTTGGCATTCGTCATGTCTTGCCTTTGTCTGATATGCCTTCAATTTTATTAATACAAGTCAGGTCGTGAAAGTCATTGATAATCAAGTACCATTTGCTATCGTCAAAACCGATTATACCTATGCAAAAATAGATTAATGCAATGCTGGTCGTGACACTGATATATGCTTTCTGGAGTTTTAGAATAAAAAAATGGTTGATTTGTTCGCGTATTTTTAATTTGATGTGTTACGTAGGGTTCATTTAGATTCACATTTGGATAATCAGACATTCTGAAATCCAACATAATCAACATACACTAGCCATACGGTTCCTAAGTTTTTAAACGTCAATTGTAAATCGCATTTGATTCGTGGTGTTTGGAAATTAAAAATCTGATTATCAAAATGCGATTCCAAGCGGACCCTTAGTAGCAATATTCTGTTAGGAAGTTCTTATGTAATGAAAAATTATTTGTTGTGGAGTTTGTGAGGAACAAATATTTGACTGGAAGTTACATGTCCCTCGTGAATTGGGTGGAGCCTAATTATTTTGTGACTGTAATGGCTTGAATTTTATGCTATATACATCAAATTTTGTAATGTGGTAAAGTTTGGGTGCCCAATTTAAGGTTTTGGTTTTCTGTTTGTGTAAATTTGCCTTATTGTGACTTAGTCCTCTTTCACTGTTGATGTGGATTTCTATTATGACTTTCAATATACTAACTTGCAGTCTTAGTTTCATTAACAAACAAACAGGCAGAGCATTGTTTTTGATTTGCCTAAAATAATCACTATAATTCTGCTCACGGCTTCGATTTTGTTTCACCAAGTTGAAATTCTTTCTTTGTGTAGGAATACATAATTGTCTTGGTCAGAAACGGCAGGCGGAAAGAGGAAGCAGAAAAGGAATTACTTTTGTTTTTGAATGCTGATAGCATTTCATTTGTGTCATGGTAAGTCCATGAACTAGAATTGATGAACACAAATACACAATATTATTCTAAGGATCTAGCCCATGAAGTTCTATTCGTCTGCACTAGTAACAACTTTATCTTATTTTTTCCCAGCATATCATTTCTAGATTGGCCTTAAATTCATTATTCATGATGTTTTATCGATGCAGGCTGTGGGATCATCTTTCTGCCAATTTGGAGTTGTATACTCAACCAAGCAGGATGTCTTCAGGTAATTCAGCCAAAAAGTCTGCCTCATCGGAGTCCACAAAGCACACCATGCAACCCGATATGGATGCTTCTTTCAAGCCTGACAATGGGTATGATGAAGAAAAAGTTAGCAAATTATCTAGAAGGCGACGCGATAAGGAATGGAAGGGTTTGTTGCAGGATGAGTTGGGACCACTTCTGCGGAGCAAAGTGGTTGATGGCTCTGAATCTTTGGTAAAGAGTCAGAGAAGTCGTAGTCCTGTAAGACGATCTTCTTCCCCAAAGCCTCAAATCCATAGAAAAAGGAGTAGGCAAGATGAACATCCAGCATCTAAGGTATGCTCCTGAATTCTTATAAAGTGACTATTTCTATACTCTGGTTTATTCTCACATTTAATCATCATTAAGAAGACAAGAAGACTCAGATTGCTTATTATCTGTTACCAATCATTACTTCATATCTGTTGGGCATTGCAATTCACAAGAAACTGCTATGAGATTCATCATACTCTAGTAGTCATTTCTTTCTTTTGTAATTTTTTTTACGTAGTCTTCATGTTATAATTTTGTGAGAGCAGATTCTTGTCTCTTGCTGGTGTGGTTAGATGCCTGAATGACCCTTAGTGAATTTTCAATAAATAAGCAATTAAAAAAATCATGAAACCATTAACTTACTTTTATAGAGTTTTATGATGCCTATATGTATTCCAAGCAAACTAGCTCTTTTCCCCCCATTAAGTTTTACCTTTTCTAGCCTTTAGTTTTCCTTGTTTTATCTATTTCATCTTAATCTCTCATCAGAAGGAAGTAGCCCCTCGTCCAATGCTTGGTGCTTCATGTCGGCTTCTTCAGTTTGCTGTTAGAGATGCTGTTAGAACCATCCAGATCCAGCCTCTGGTTTCAAAATCAGAACCATCACCCAAGCGGCTGAAATCTTTAGTTTCTTCATCTTCCACTGATCAATGCATGCTGGATATACCCCGGCGAACAATGTCGATGGTACAAGAAACAGGCCCTGTAGCAACTGCAATAAGGGCTGCAGCTGAAGCAGCAGAGGATGCTAAGATTGTACGCTCCGGCAATATTTTTGGCAGGTTGAGTCGTGGTGGTGATAGGTCAGAGGTTATTAGTGTGCCATCAAATCATAGAGAAAGTAGCAGAAATGAAGATGATGATTTTCTTCCACCATCTAAACATACAAATTATAATCAAACTGAATTTGATGAGGAATCAAAAGGTGATGCAGCATCTGCTTTGAGAAATTCTGACGTAGCATCCAATTCTCGGTCAGAGTTTGGAGGATTGGGTAGTGGTGGCATTTTAAGGAGGAGGGTTGGTCAGGAATTACAGCGTGCTTCATCTACACCAAAAGAAAGAAAACCACTGAATGTGCAATATAGTGTTTCTCAAACTGTTTGTGATACACTGGAAGTAGGAAGAGCAAAAGGATATTCACCTTCTACTATCTCTACTCCAAATGCATCGAGTAAAATTTTAAACATCTCTGTCAATGTAAACACTTGGAAACCACCAGACTATCAGGTATCAAAAGAAACAGCAGAGCCCATAGATGAGATGGATATTGATGAGACGACAGATTCAAAGAAACTTCGTGCTCAGTTACCCTGGAAAAACGGCACAGTCGTTGCTGGTGATAAAAATGTAAGTTTCAAGTCCTTCCTGAGAAAACTATAGGAAATGCAAATTCACTTTCTTTTTTACACATTATATTTCTCCTGAATGTCCTTTCTAAGAAAACTATAGGGAATGCAAACTCACTTTCTTTGTTAAACATTATATTTCTCAGAATGCAAACCTAGTTGGTTACTTATTTTATAGTTTCGCTAAGTCGTGTACTTTTACATATTGTCTTTTAGAAACCACTTTGCTAATGCGAGTTGGGATAAGAGTGTATTGCACTTTATATCTTGGTTCGTTCTTACCGACTATCAGCCATTAGTTTTTAATATAATTGTGAAATCTTCCGTTTGGAGATCCAACATTAACTTATCTTTACAGCTTCTCATTTTAAGTTTTTGTTCTTGTCATCTTTCTCAGATATTGGGTTGTAATGACATTTTTGTTTAACAGGAGGCTGTACCTTCAGATGATTCTCAGGAGTTAAAGAACTCTACGCCAACACCTGGTAAAGCGGGACCATCCATATAAATTTATTATCGTAAATTTGTATCAGTACATTCAATCCATGAAACAATTAGTCAACTTTTAGTCTTTTACTTTGTGTACCATAAAAAACTGAGATCTTGGTAGAAAACTTAATGATGAAACAAATAAAATATGTAGTATAAGAGGCAACAATGAAGCACCTTTTAATACAAGTTACAGGAATCTTACGACCCAGCCATGTGGATTAGTAATTTTCTGTAAAAATAGGATATCATACAAGATACAACACTTATATTTTTGTCATGGATTTTTTGTATAAATATTATTTTTTCTTCCAAACCTAGAGCCTATATTTCCCTGTCACACTACAATGTGTATGTGGCTTGCTAATGGTGCCTCTGGCTTCCTCAGATTCCTTGCACTACAACCTCTTCACTCTCTTGCACTCGGGCAATCAAAGTTAATCTAGAATAGGGAAACATGATTGTATTTCAAAATATTTCCAAAGTATGGACAACTTTTTAGTTAAAGAGGATTTTCAACATATGTCATCCCATTAAAAGGTGTCATGACAATCATGGACCGACTGGTTCTTTAACCGTTGATCGCCCAGTGTTTTTACCGGTGATGGATTAATGTCTGGTAGGCTTCAAAAACAATGGAGAATGCCACCTTTTGGTACTGTCATATTATCATTATTATTATCACATTCATCCATTACTGTGTTGAAGACATTGAAACTGAATTTCTTTATTATTATCACATTCATCCATTACTGTGTTGAAGACATTGAAACTGAATTTCTGAGAAATTCTGATTTGTTACTGATATCACAAAATTGTCATTTTTATTTCTTTTCCATATAACCTTTTAAACTAATTGTCATTAGCATGTTTAATGTTTCTGTTGACTTCCATGTCTTGTAATTTTAGCTTTGACATTTTGGTAATGCTAACTTTTGTTCAGTCTTCTTATTATCACATTCATTTCATTTGTTAATGTCTTTAAGTCATGAACTAAATTTCAAAGAAGATTTTTGGCTTGTTACTGTTATTAAGAAATTGTCATTTTTATTTCTCAGTCCAGTTAGCTTTTTTAATGGGTTGTTATTCAGTATGATTATTTTTTTCTGTCGACTTGACCATGTGTTATGAACTTATAATATCACATTCTACATTTGGAATTCACCTTTCCTGATTGTTTCTTTTTTGATTTGTCTACTACAACTGGCATTGGAATGAATTGGAATGCAGGAAAAGAGTACGGCGAGTTGTAACTTAGATGTATAAATAGTGTCATATTATGGTAATTTAGTACGGTTAGGCTTGTATAAATGAAACAAAACCTATGGTATAAATGTATTAGTTGTAAGACAATGATGCGTTGGTGCAATGCTTGCTTGAGGCTGATGAAAGCTACCTCAAATTTGCAAGCAGGAGGCTGGAAGCAACAATTTTGTTTTCTCCTAACCTCCTATGGTCTAGAAAAAAAATTACATCCTTGTTTCTTTTGGCAGTCTTTTGATCCATCTAGAAGTTGTGGCTTGACAAACTAAGTAGCCATGTTTGATACCCATGTTACAATTCACATAGCTAGGTGATTGTTTGCTTCTACTCTTTTGGGCTTTGGCATTTATTGGACTGCTTACTATATACTGTAGACCATATTTCGGTACTATCAATTTGTAAGGAGTGGCTGAAGTTCCCTGAAAGTCGGTCTTTGACTTTTAAATACATAGAGTTGTACGCATTGTTTAAAGGCTTTGTTTTGTGTACTGTTATACACATTGATTTCTCAAAGTTATTGGTTCTGCATATCTTGAATCCCATCTTTACTTTGATTTATGCATTTTTGTAGATACTTGACATGATAGCTGATCTAAGCAACTCCTATTACTTGCAGGTTCATATACTGGTGGTCGTCCTTCTGATGATGCTGATTCACGAACTGTTTTCGTGAATAATGTGAGCTTATATTCCTTAGCATTCTAGCGTTTTTCGTTTGAGGTCTTTAGAATTGCTAATCTCCTGGGGTTGCAGGTTCACTTTGCTGCTACTAAAGATGCCATTTCACGGCATTTTAATAAATTCGGAGAAGTTCTAAAAGTGGTCATTATGACTGATGCTTCTACTGGTCATTCGATAGGGTAAATTTTTTCAGTGGTCTTTATTTTTTTCATGTTTGTCTTACCTTTAGAAACTAACTCTCACTTCTTCTGAATCAGATCGGCATACATAGAATTCTTACGGAAAGAATCTTCAGAGATGGCATTGTCTCTTAGTGGCACGTCATTCATGTCGAGGATTCTCAAGGCATGTTTTTTTTCTTTTTCTTTTTCTAACTGCATCTTTTCTCAGCTTACCTCACGTGTACTATATCTATGCATTGAAAATATTTGTTAACGAGTTTCCTCTAGGTGGTTCTTTGTATTTCATGAGCCAACAAAAGCTTATTGTTATGTGTCATATTCTTGTATAGTACACCCGTGTATAGGAAAAAAATTACCTTTTACTATTGATATTATATAAAATTCCCTCGGGGTTTTGAGGTGACACCAGAAACTGAAGAAAGCTTCCTACACACATTTATTTATTTCGTAGAATAAGCTCTTCACTTCGAAAACAAGTTAGTTTTTCACATGCACATTTTGAATAACAAATACTTAATGCTATGCTTCCAAATACCGATCTCAAAAAAAATGCTATACTTCCTAGTGTTTTGAGTTTAGATTTATTTTGTATAGTTCTACTTAAAGAACATATGATAGCAAGTTCATCTTAATCGAACCACAGTAGGCCTTAATCTCAAGAAATTAAGTTTTGTTGATTGCAGGCAGTTATACACTAGACTGGAATGAACAACTGCTGGTATCGACCTTGATATAATTTTATTAAATTGGAATCATGATACCACAAAAGTACTAAATAAGGAGTCTTGTAGATAGCATGACCATAGGTTCTCCTTTAGCTCCCTTTTTCCATTATTTTTATAACAGTAGTATCGATCCTGGCTGTTCATTTTTGTTTTTAAATAAAATTACTGTTGTCCATATTATTTGGTATCTTATCCATTTAGGTTTATCCAATTAAAGTTTAATTTAGTTAGAATCTTCGCCCGAAAAAACAAATGTTATAGACTATAGTCATTTTGTTTCAGGAGCTGTTGAGCCATAGGAATTAGGATGTATATTATTAGCAGAAATGTTCTGATTAGAGCTTTATCTAGTCCTCCCAACCTGGCTGTTTCTTCATTGTTTTTTTGTCAACTCAAGCTCCATTTGCTTTTGGTGTACTACCCTTCAAGTTATCTTTTTTCTTCTGTGTCCTGACAGCTGAGGAAATTTCTTTTTATGACTGTTTCTTAACCATTACTATATCCTGATATAACATACATAGTACATGCTCTTGCACAAAGAGGGGGTGGGGGGCATAAAGAAGAGACCTTATTTCTAATTGACCCAATGATTGATACACAATCGGTCGTTTCGCCAGTTCACATTAAATAAGTAACTCAAGATGGTTTGAAGAGCCATTTTGATTTCGTCCATTTTTATCCAGAATGCCAAAAATAGTTTGATTTTTGACTCATTGGACTCATGACTATTCTCTCTTAAGTCTTAACAGGAGAAAAATGAAAATAAAATCAATTTTGTCTAAGTTTTTCGTTTTACATATTCTATCTACTAGATCTATTGGGTTGCCCCTTCCATTATTTTGCTTAATTAATTCCTAATGATCTTTATTTTAGCGGTGATGAAGTTTGTGGTTTTACTTAAAAACGCTTTCTATCACTTTGTGTTGTTCCAGCCATCCATTTGTGGCATTTGATTATTTTGGGATTAGAAGAACGTAGGATGGTAAAAGAATATGGACTAGACTGAAGGGGAGGTCGTGCTATGTTGCAGTTATTCTATTTTGATTTGTTGACTTTGAACTATAACGTTTTATACCTTGACAATGATACATTGTATGTGAACTATAAAATAACATACTATGTCTGACATGGTTTTCAACTTGGCCATGATCATTGAGCTAGATATATTTCTACTGCTGATCATGTTCTGAATTTATATCTTCAATTCCTCACATAGAGTGACTACGAAATGGTGTATTTTTGTGTATACTCAATTTTTCTCTCTTCTTAAAGAAGCACAATAAAATTCAACTATTACATATTGAGAAAATGCATGCTATTTTGTCATGCCAAAAACTATAATCAGCGGTTGTTTCTTAATTTGCACAAGATAACTTGCTGTAGGGCAAGAGGAACATTGATAAACAAAAACAACTATCTTAGCAGATGGTTTATTTGATCCTCCCTCGTCTCAGCAGACGATTGACCAGGCATCTTCATGTACAAATTTCCCTGTAAAACTCTACTGTTTAAAGCTCTTGTCCTTCCCTTCATTTTTTGTTGCGCAAAAAATGACTTAATATTTTCTCCCATTTGCTCCCAAAAAGACAGACCTTCCCTCCCCCCCCCCCCCCAGAAGCCGCACAGCAAGTGGTTCTGTAGCAGCAGCTATTGCTCCTAATTTGAGCAGATATTCTACTCTGACATGCCTATTGATTCTTATTCTTGAAAATATCCATGTCTGCAGGTTGGACGAAGAAGTTCAGGAAGTCCCGATGGTAGTAGCGTTTCGCCTTGGCCGCGCGTTGCTCGGGCTACGTCATTTGCTCCTAGACTTGGAAGGGTACCATATCCTAGAGTGCTCATGGGAAGCCCATTTCGTGCTCGTGCTGCAATCAAACCTGGTGCAAGAAGTTTACAGTGGAGGCGTGATGCTGCTCCTGCAGTTCCTCCGCCTGATGGCACTAAGAACCTTCAGAATCCTCATACATCGGGCAATGGAGTCGCCTATACAACTGGAAGGAATCTTACCTATATTCGTAGCGAGGCTAAACCAAATGGTGGGACCTAGGTCTTGCATGATAATTTTTGAAGGCTTGGTACTTGAGGGGGCAAAGGTAAGAGTACCAACACCTTGAATTCTTGATTGGGCCATTATTGTCTGCATCGAAGTAGTGATGCTTTTGGACAAAAGAGAGACTAGAAAGGTCATTTTGATCTTCTAGATGAAGGGGAAACAGGACAGACAGCTATGAAGAAAATCAAAGAAGTAAAAATAACTGTTACATTGTGTTCACTTTTGCCACTTTGGAGCCTTAAAGATTTATTCTCACGAGTATTACCCGCCTGGTCATCTTTTTTCCCCTCTGATGTCACTAGGATTTTGTCTCGTTAGTGTCTTCTTATAGTTTTGGATGTTTGTGTTTATGTAGCCAGATGCTTTGCAGGGTATAATATATTCCATTGTAAATAGAAACAATCCTTTTATTATGAGTCATTTTCCCCATTCTCGAGCTGATGGGAACTGTTGATTTTCTCCCAGTTTGGTTGCCTACGCTATTACTTCCACAATGAGCAGGTTTCAGTTTGACTGACATGAAGTTTTTGGGCAGCATGCGTGGTCAAGTTGACATGAGCAGGTTTTAGTTGACTTCGATGAAGTTTTTTGGTAAGGTACTCGGTAGCGTATGAAACGCTATTCCATCGCAAAATGACATTTTCACTCAAACTTATTTTTTCTATTTTGTTGAAAGTTCACTTTTGATTTACATGACTTCCAACTTTCCAAACTCGTTTCCTAGAAATTTTGTAGAGGCTGTCCTTCGTAGCCTTATTTACTTCAGTCAATGTATGGATGCTACCGTTTTTATATGAAGAAGGTAAATTACGAATCGACCTTGTACTGTGAGATCTGTTCACTTAACCCTATGAATTTTAAAACTTGACTTTTATCATGGTGTATAAGATTCGATTAACGCAAACTATGCCGATGTCCAAGTTAGAGCAGATGCTTTTGTTGGTCATCTGAAGATGTTAGAACTTAGAATAGAAGCTTGAAATTCTGTCCAAGTTTGTGAAGCAAGGTGTCTTGGGGTGCATTATGCGGTATTGACTATCGACACCACGTTCCTAAGCATTATGCGGTATTGTCTGGAGGATGTCGAGAGATCAATTGGGGAGGCAAATTAAACGTGGAAGCCACCAATGGTGCAACTTGTTTCAAATTGGTCTCCTCAAGAAAAGTAATTTTGAGTTGAAGGTGAGTTTAGTGCATATTTATGCGGACTCCCCTAACTCGGGCGGACATTCGTTGTACATATTTTTAGAATTATTTGATGGAATAGTTGTGCAAACTTGTGAGGATGTGATTGCATAAATTTCCAAGTGTCACCCTTTACATATTAGTCTATATATCGAGCCGAATGTTACTACCCTTTACATATTGTTATCTCAATCTTTCAATGTGTTCGGCTCCAGCATGAAATCACATATTGTACTTTTGTTATCAGCAAACAAAAGTGTAGTTGAGTGAAGTGGAATTCTGAAATCCTTCAACAAGTGGAATTCCGTATCTACGCCTTTAAAAACTCAAAACTCGATATCCTTATTCATTATTCCGTCACGAAATTATGAAAACTAGTACTCCAATCTTAAAAAAATGAACACAAGTACGAGCAATCCGTGGGTAATGCTCAATTTTCACCATTAGAGCAGAAATAACAGCGTCCGGGCTACCCCCGGGCGCCCTGCATTCTCTCTCTGTCACGTCAGCTTCTCTCTCTGCCATGTCAACTCACCCAACCCACCCAAAAAACACCCTTACCCATGCCCGGGCTACCCCCACCCACCCTACACTCTTTTTCCTCCACATCATTTCTTAATTAAACAATTTTAATTTTCACACAACATTCAACAAATTACATTTTATATAATTCTAATTCTAATAACATTGCAATTCTATTTTAACTCGAAATATTGTTAATAATTACTGCTAAATCATGAAATTATTATTAAATATTACGGAGCCACATTACATTTAAGATAAACTGAAATAGGAAATATTACACTCAAAGTTAAGAAACAACAATACATATTACATAAACTAAACTTTCAAATACTACATTAGCAACTACGTTAACCGATTTTTAAACCGCTCCTCGTCCGTAGGGTTACCATATATGCTCGATTAAATCACCTTTCAGATCCAAATGTTGGTTCCTGTCACACACTCGATCTTGATTGACAAAAAACTCGTGAATATCCACTATATGATCGATCGAATACGGCGTTTTCTCAGCTGAAGTTCCAGGACGATCTTCCATAAATTCGCGAATATCTCCAAAATTAGCGTAACAGTCGTGTTCGTCCTCCACTATCATGTTATGCATGATGATACAAGCTGTCATTATTTTGGACAGAACGTCCTTGCTCCAGGCAAGAGCCGAGTTTCTGATAATCGCGAACCTCGCTTGCAACACTCCGAAAGCGCGTTCAACATATTTACGCGTTGCCTCCTGAACTTCAGCAAACAATCTGTGCTTCAGGGGGTGAGGGTGAATGATGGATTGGATGAAGGCCGCCCACTGTGGATAAATATCATCAGTAAGATAGTATCCCATATCATATTGAACACCATTTAACTCATAATTTACAGGTGGTGCTTGACCTTCTAGTATGTCGTCGAAAACCGGAGATTGTTGCAGGACGTTCAAGTCATTGCATCAACCCGGTATTCCGAAGAAGGAGTGCCAGATCCATAAGTCGTACGATGCCACCGCCTCAAGGATCAGAGTTGCTTTCCCAGCACGCCCTTGAAGTTGTCCCTTCCAAGCAGCTGGGCAGTTTTTCCACTCCCAGTGCATACAATCGATACTCCTTATCATACCTGGAAACCCACGTTGCTCACCAACGTAAAGTAGGCGTGCCAAGTCATTTGCAGTTGGCCGACGTAAATACTCAGGGCCGAAGATGTGAATAACACCTTCACAGAATTTGAGGAGAGAATTTCTGGATGTTGCCGCACTCATTCGTAGGTACTCATCGATCCCATCAGCTGCAACGCCATATGCTAGCATTCGCATTGCTGCCATACTTTTTGTATACCGGAGATGCTCATCCTACCAGTTGCGTCCGGTGTTCATTGGATGAAGACATCAGATGCTTCGATGACATTGTGGATGCGCCAAAAGACATGCTTTCTCATCCAAAATCTTGTCCTGAAAAGAGTATCAGAATACACAGGGTTGTCAGAGAAGGCATTAAGGCGTAGAGACAATGCAAACCTAGTTTACGATCTCTATCTGGGTTCGTCGTTCTCCTTCGACGCTGCTTAGGACGTGTAGTTCTTTCGTGAACAACCCGACCGACCAATTCAACAGCGTGGTCTATTATATCTAATGTCTCATTCCAGTTATCATCGTCGGATTGACCGGAGTTTAAACTATTATCCGACATTGATGAGAGAAGAAGTTAAGAAGTTAAGGAAATGTGAGGAGTCAGGAGATAGATAGATGTATTTATAGTTGAGAGGGTGTGGATGTATCCGTTGCACTGTTCACGCGTGATTGCACGGTTTACTCAGTGGAAGCGTGATTAAACAGTGCAATCGTGTTTTCTCAGTGGAAGCGTGATTAAAGTGCACGCGTGATTGAAAACAGTGCACACGTGATTAAACAGTGCACGTGTGTTTGCTCAGTGGAAGCGTGATTAAAGTGCACGCATGATATTAGAACATACTATTAAACCACCTTGACAGGTAGTTTGGATTTTGAAATTGTTGGTTCTGGAAATTTTTTAATTTTCATCACTTGCAAAAAATTATTACCCCACATTAATAACAAATACACAATCCATTAATAACAAAACATCCACTAAATAATTAAAATTTTAAAAAAAAATCGACTAATGGGGGGGACACGTGCCCCCCACCCGAGGGCGCCCCAGGTGTCTGCCCGGGACGCCCAACGCCCGGGCAAGTGCCCGGGTGGGCACCCGAGGGGCGCCCACCCCGTTAACGGGGGTGCGCCCGGGCATGGCACCCCCGTTAAGGGTGCCCTTAGAAATAGGTGCTGCCAAAAGCCAAACACAATCATAGTCTTGACTAATTGCTTTAGTTTCATATCCATAGGATATTTTTGATGTCATTACTGTTAATTTTGTGTTTTACTAAGTCCAACAGCAAAATGTATAATAAGTATTTGCCTGCCTGCTTGATATTTGAAGTTTCTCCATTGCTTATGGTTTGGAACACTGATACGTAAAATTAAGGATTTTTTTTCAAAATAAAATTTTTTTTTTTTTTGCCAAAATAGACCTCAAAAAAAGTATTTGTCAAACTAGACTCGTTGCCACCACGTGGTGACACGTGACAGCGGCGGATTTGTTTTTAGTGCATAGAGAACTCGGCATCACCAGTGCCGAGTTCTCCTTGAAAGAACTCGACATCACCAGTGTCGAGTTCTCTTTGGTTTTTTATTGCCCAACATTTGCCATATTCCACTCGACGTGAGTTGCCAGGAGAACAGTGATTCAAATAGAACTCGACACTGGGAATGTCGAGTTCTCTTTGAATCACTTGGGTTGTAAGGGGTCCGTAACTTTGGGTTGGTTGCACGCTCAGTTTCAGCAGTTGCCTTTTGATGCTGACGAGGAGACAGTTACACGACACATCAGAGCCTTTATTCTGCTCCAGATGGGATGCAGTATTTTGGCAGATAAGAGTGGCACGATGGTTCACTTGAAGTACCTGTCTTTGCTCGAAGATTTGGCTGTCGCATCGGAGTACAATTGGGGTAGTGCAGCTCTGGCCCACTTATATCACATGTTAGACGAAGCTTCACTGATTCCGACCAAACATCTGTGTGGTTTTCTTACGTTCTTGCAGTTGTGGTGCTGGGAACATCTACACATTGGGAGACCTTTGAAGAGCAGACCATTATTATACCCGGAGGACGATAGGGCACCATTAGGTGCTCGTTGGAGACGACCAAGAACATTCAAGAGTAGTGCGAAGACGACGACACTTGATTTTTATCGGAGTTAGCTGGACGTGCAGGAATTCGATCAAGTGATCTGGGACCCTTATGCACATTTGGATCTTAGTCAGTTACCACCACTATGTACAGAAGGTTCAGAGATCTGGACGAGCCGTACTTGGCTTATAATTTTTGGTGAGGTGGTTATGCATTGTCCAGACCGAGTGATGAGATAGTTCGGTCTACAACAGCACAATCCAGAGCCGATGGAGAGACTGTTAGGATCTATGGCCCTCTAATCGATAGATAAATGCGGAATTAAAAATACTAATCGAAGGATTAAGGAGTAGAGACAATGCAAACCACAAATCGTCGACACCGGAGTTTAGAGAGGTTCGGCACCCACACCCGGGTCCTAGTCCTCCTCGCAAGGCCCGCTCGATCCCCCGAGCCTCGCTTACGGTTCCACTAACCGATCTCCGTTTCGGGCCGAGACCAACGCCATTTACAACACCGAGCCTCGCGAACAACCTCGCCTCGCTCGTGTCTCCTCTCACAACCCGAGAGGGAGCTTCCTCGAAGCTTTTACAACTCTTTGATTCTTTGATATGGAAGTTGAATCACACTCTAACTAACACTCTATACTTGAGCACACTTGGATATGATATTGGATTGGATATGCAAGTGGTGAAATTTAGGCTTGAGTGTTGTGGATTGAGAGCTTGAAGATGAAGAGGATTTGACTTTGAGTATTGGATAGATAGGAAGTGTTCAAGAAGTCCAAAGCAACCAAATGAGGTCCTATTTATAAGCCTTCAAGCTCATATAGCCGTTTGGGAGTTGGTGGTGAATGGACCAATGGGAAAGCAAGATGTGACTTAAGTTCGTCCAGAAATAGAGAAAGATTAGGTTGACCGTTATCCACACGGTAGTCCGAAACATTGGTCTGAACTAAGAACTCGGTTGACCGATTAAGTATCAGATCACCGTTCACCAACCTCCAGTAGCTTTTATCTATTTAGCCCTAATTAAGTTCGGTTCACCGAAGTCCATTCGGTTCACCGTTCCAAGGTGGACAGTAGAATTGATTGGGCTCTGTTCATGTCTAGTTCGGTTGACCGTGTATACTTCGGTAGACCGAAGTTAGCGCGGGTTTTGCGCTGACAATGCGTGGTAAATTGTTTTACCAATAACGGTCAAGTTAAATAGCTGTTGGGCTCCTAAAGCAATATGATTCGGTTGACCGAATGAAGTTCGGTGTACCGAATATGGATAAGTCAATTGGGCTTTAGGTCAAGATTTAAATACGACCGTTGGAGCAAAGTCCAAAACCGGTGCAGGCTAATTCGGTCGACCGAAGGTGCTTCGGTCTTCCGTTGGGGCAATTCCAGAGAACACCTAAGTTTCACTGTTGGGAAGTATTCGGCTATCCGACAGGTGTTCGGTGGACCGAACTAGGTAGAGTTCGGTTAACCGAAATAAGTTCGGTTTACCGAGAAATGACGGGACAGAATCCTAGTGCTCAAGTTTACATAAAATCCTATGGACTCAATAAATATAAAGTTACATGTCTTGGTCCAAAGCTTTGATTACAAGTCTTGAGTCTTGATGTGCTTGTCCCAATGCTCATTTCCTTGATTGTCTTGATCAACCTATTAAGATAATTGCGAGTATACAAACATATATGCAATGCATGTAATCGTGTTTGCTCACTTTGATTGATTAGGTTGATTGATTAAGATTAGTTTACTTAATCATCAAAATTAATATAGATTAATGCCAAAAAGCTGATGCATTGCATACATTGCATCATATGTCTCTCATTTAGATTAATTTTATATCAATAAATGCTACTAAGGTATGTGTTTAGTCTTATTTACAGAATACAGGGACCTGAATGCAAATTACCCATATCCCGAGCATAAATGCGTGCCAGAGACTCATTTCTGTCATAAAGACCAAGTTCAAGATTATCGGGATTCAAATGGAAATTCATCTAAGCATAAAAGCATTCAAGGACCTAATTGCAAAAAGGCCAAGGACTTAAGCACAAAAGTAGTCAGGGACTGAAATGCAAAAAGCCGAGGACCGACTGCAATTAAAGCACCAAAATACTATCTTGAAGAAATTCTAAAGAAAAATCAATTTGGATCTCCAAATATATGAAGGAATTAATTCAGAGCTCAAAAGAAAGGAAAGAAATCATCCAGACGTGCAAAGGATATTGAAATCATACCATAAACACACAGGAAAAATCCGGATTAAATCAGCGCATATATTGCGGCGAAATCGCCGCATCCTACGTGTATTGTGCGGCGGAAACGGCGCCCCCTTGTGGATCCTTGGCTCCGGATTTTGTCCAGTCGTGTTTCGCCACGTGTACTTTCCTATCTTATACCTAGGTCCCTTGTATCAGCTATAAATAGCCCCGAAACGTTGTGTAGAGGGGTTCTTAGTTTTATGTTCTTAATTTTAGTCTTAGTTTTTGTTCTTCTCTTTAGTAATAAAATTCTGTTCTTTTATTTCTTGTTTTTAGTTTTCTTTTGTAGTTTCTCTAGGACCCCTTCTCCTTCCCTCCATCCATGAGTTTCTAACTCTTTCCAAAGGGTGGAGGTGACGGATTTAGGGTGAAGAGAAGAAGAATAAAAGTTATTATTTTAATTTTGTGTTAGTATATTTTGATTACTTGAGTTTATGTTAAATCATTTATCATGTAATGCTTTATAACTAATATGATTTATTATAAGTTTCTGAATTCTCTAATCTAAACCCTATATCTAAACCTCCACCCAACGGAATTCACCATCTTTGTTCTTGTTTTAGTTTTATTTGTTCATGTTTCATGCTTTAGAAAATTAAAACCAAAAATCTCAAAACCAAACTTATTCTTCTCTCCTTCTTTCCCCTACTCGAAAATCACACAAATAACAAATCTCTCCCTCCTTGTATTCGACCCGTACTTGCCACGTCTTCATTGACGCCGTGCACTTGCGGTATAAATTTAATTCTCATCAAGTTTTTGGCGTCGTTGCCGGGGAGACGACGCAGATTTTGTTTTTTGTTGATTTCGATTCTATGTTGTTTATCTTTGGGGCGATCTAAGTATTTGGATTTGTGTTTCAGGAGACACTACTGCAAAATAGGCTTTACTCGTCGCCCAATAGACGTCGGCCTTTATGACCACCGACGTCTAGTGGGGAGGGACAGAATAGACGTCGGCCTTTAGGGAGACCGACGTCTATATTGTACTATAGACGTCGGGTGTAAGAATACCAAGTTTGGCCGACGTCTATGGTGTATAGACGTCAACCTATAGACGTCGGGTGTGATAGTACCTTGTGTATCCGACGTCTATATGGTTACGCCATGCATATAGACGTCGAGGAATAGACGTCGGCGTTATATACGCCAATTTTGAATTTTTTTCCTAAAATTAATGGTGAGGTCAAAGTTGTGACCAATGAAATTTTGGAAACAAGTAATTAATAATAGCTAGCTAGCTGTCACTATGGAAGTGGATGCGTGATTCTTTCTTTTCATTGACATTTAGGGTTATATATGATATGAAGGAAGCACGTAGAAAATAGACATAAGTATTAAATTGTAAATTGCAGTTTGTCATCTTGTTTATTTTTTTTTGGTTTTGAAGCATTTTACGAGCATTCATTCGAAAATGAAAATTTGAGGTTTTGACTAGTTATCCCATCTCTAATTATTTATTCCTACATTATCCTTTATTTTCTATATAAGATAAAAGCCTTCTTCCTTGACTCTCTTTTTTCTTAACGTTCCTTACTTTCTTTCTTCAAATATAACATCAAGTCATGATTAGTTTCATCCCCACTTCTACACTTAGTTTATGATAACCATAACCATATCACAAGGATCAATTGAACTACATCAAAAAAAAATAATAAACTGCAACTATATTAAGAACAAGGATAAACCTAAATGGTAGTTTTCAAATTGTAATAAGTTGACATTGAACAATAAGCCAACTTGACTGTCACACTTCCGTTAAGTTTTTTCCTATGAAAACTTTTGAGTGATTTATATTATGTAAGAAATATGTGGTAAAGATTTCAGATAAAATGAATCATTATATATACAAATGATCTAAATGTTTCGAAATTCAGTGAATCTCAACCATTCAAATTTTCATTTTAGATCAAATGTAAAATTAACTCAAATCGACTTAAAAATTTAATATGTTATACGTTAAGGAATAAGAATACATGTGATTTGATTTGATAGAAAAAATAATTTTAAATTGACTTAATTTCAAGTGTCACAACCAAGTTGGTTATAAGGAGTCCGCAACCACATTTTCCCTCCTTTATTTTTATCTAAACATACGTCACAATTTATTTATATTCAAGATTAACGGTAAAATTAAGTTATCGTGGAGACTGGAGACATTAAGGAAGGACGGAGCATAAATTCAATCAGAGTGAATATATCGTACTTGAATCAAAGCCTTCACCATGGTGGAGGCCTTATTTAGAATTCGAAACCAAAGAAGAATCTAAGACCTGCTTCATTGTGCCACGAATTATTTTCCAAAATGCTAGTTTGTTTCGCCAGAGAATGGGTAAGGTGAATAGAATATTCTCGTCAAATTATATGCGTTAACAATTTTATATACAGGTTTTTGTATCTGAATATCTTTTTTTTTGTTGAAAGATACAACTTCTTTTCCCTTGTAATTGGATGCGTCAGACAAAAATTATTCGGATACTGATTTCAACTTTGGCACAATCTCATTTTTTAATTATATATTATATACAACTGTACATGACTTTTGATGATGAACATGTATTCTATTTACTAGGAATTCCTCACAATTCCACCAAATCACCCATAACACAAAGCGCTCGAACATGAGAATATCCATAAGTACACATCCACGTATAAGAATAGATAGTCACATCATAAGAACCAGAACATTTTTTTTGGAAAACTACTTTTTCTCGTATCAAAAGTAGACTTGGGTTATGGGGCCCTTGGCACCGCACGACATGGCTCCCTCGGCCGTGCTGGATCCAGGGGAGTCGGTTTGGATTTTTCTAGGTCGGGACGAGTTTTGAATTTGAAGTCGTTTTTAAATTTGAAGTATACAATCACAATTGAATTAACAAACACAAACACAATTTATTTTTTTCCCAAAGTAACTAATTTATTTATTAATAATTGTTGACTCAAATCGAAAAAAATTATAAATACATAATTGGTTACATATTAAAAAAGTTCGGAGACTAACTAAACCTAAGACCATTTAAATACAAGTCCCCCCACCCCCTCCTCGCCCAGGCGCGAAGTCGGGCGGTGGGCGTCGCGATTGCACGCCCGGGCGAGTGTTGGGTATGGGTTGGGTGGAGGCACGTGTCTCCCCTTCCCCTCGTTATTTTTTTTAATTTCTCAAAAATGTTAAAAAACATTTTAAAAACATATGAAATTATTTTTTTAATTTTTTTCTTCTGAAAATATGTTTTTTATTTGTAGATTTTTTGTGATTTTTTTATACTCAGGATTGATCCACAAATGACGTGGATGAGAGAAAATGTAGGGTGTTTGAGGTGTTTCTGAGCATGATTAATATTTTTTTTGGTGAGTGAGGTGGGCTGACGTGACAGAGAGAGAAAACAAGTAGCCCGGACATGGTTATTTATGCTCTAAGGAGTAATGAAAAAACCCTTAGGGGTATAAGGAAAAAACCTAAAGGGTATAAGAAA
The DNA here is from genome assembly GCA_963682175.1 of Triglochin maritima. NCBI lineage: Eukaryota > Viridiplantae > Streptophyta > Magnoliopsida > Alismatales > Juncaginaceae > Triglochin > Triglochin maritima. The sequence goes on along the minus strand of OY821780.1, from coordinate 11,380,014 downwards.
AAAATACTCCTTAAAACATAATGGTCTAATTAATTTGTCTTCAATCTTCATTGTCGTTGTTGGTTTCATTAAGATTCATGTTTTCATTCTCGTTATTTTTTTTATACTCAGGATTGATCCACAAATGTCTTCAATCTTCATTGTCGTTGTTGGTTTCATTAAGATTCATGTTTTAATTTCTCGTTATTTTTTTTATACTCAGGATTGATCCACAAATGTTATACTCACATGTCCCCCCTCCTCTCGTTATTTTTTTTAATTTCTCAAAAATGTTAAAAAAATCATTTTAAAAACATATGGAATGTTTTTTTTTTGTTTTTTTTTTCTGAAAATATGTTTTTTATTTGTAGCATTTTTTGTGATTTTTTTATACTCAGGATTGATACACAAATGACGTGGATGAGAGAAAATGTAGGGTGTTTGAGGTTTTTCTGGACATGATTAAAGTTTTTTTTGGTGGGTGATGTGAGCTGACGTGGCAGAGAGAGAAAACAAGTAGCCCAGACATGGTTATTTATGCTCTAAGGAGTAATGAAAAAACCCTTAGGGGTATAAGGAAAAAACCTAAAGGGTATAAGAAAAAAATACTCCTTAAAACATAATGGTCTAATTAATTTGCCTTCAATCTTCATTGTCGTTGTTGGTTTCATTAAGATTCATGTTTTGCATTCTGTGCGCAACGTCTATCCAGTCTTTCAGGTATACGCTTATCCCGATTGACTTGTCGGACAAACAAGATGCGTTTACTTGCACTAAATGCAATATCCGACGCCATAATTGACGCCGAAGGACATAATATGTTTCGTGCCATTAAGGAGACTAGTGGAAACCTACCTGTACTCTTTCTCCACCAATCTAAAATATTAAAAGATTTTAACTCGGCAGTATATAAGTACATTTCGGAGTTTAAATATCCAATTAATTCATTTTGTGTTTCATGTTGTATTAATTTTAATTTTTTTTACTTAACCAATTCCATTGGGAGTCATCATGATTTGAATTCATTGTAGTTGCAGGTGGTTGTGATAATGAACTAGCAACATTTTGAACCCATTTGATTTACATTATTTAGTCTTTGATATTCTTCGAAATATTTATTTAACAAAGACATACAATACCTACATGTTTTTTAAAATTTTCATAATTCATATTACAAAAAAATTCTTCCAAAAAAACTTGTAAACCACTAATTTTAAATCTAGGATCCACAATAAAAGCTAAACAAAAACTAAATGGAGGAGAATTCTAATATTTATTAAACTTAGCATCCATTACATTTTAAATTTCAACCAAACCAGCATTTCGCTTATATTTCGCAAATTCTCGAATAATTGGAAGTTATTCATAGATAAATATGTTAGAGGTAAGGTAATATTGTCCACTTAATCTAGTAGTGAAGGTGAAAAATATTTTAAAAATCTAACATAATTTTACAATTATCCTAATCTAAATCAGTTAACTCAAACTCATTTTGTTTTTCATTATAAAAGGTTGTAATTGCAAGATTATAAGGATAACAATAATTTAACATTTGATATGTAGAATCCATCAATTAGAGATATCTAATTTAAACTTCTTAAGTTTAACATTATTATATGTACAGAATTTTCTAAATTCCTGATATCTAGATTTACTACTGTAAACTACATAGGCAACTACATTCTTAATATTTTCTAAGTAATATTTAATTACGCTGAGTCCATCATGTACTACTAAATTCAAAGTATGACAAACACATCTAATATGAACGAGTAAACCATCTATAGGTGGATGACAAAAACTTATAAGCATTTGCATTGTTGAATTGTTATTGGTAGTATTATCAAATGCAATTGCACAGACTTTATTTTCAAGATTTTGAGCTATCGTGACTCTTTAATATGATCAAATATAACATTGGTAGTGTGTGGTTGCAAAATAGGTAAAAATGATTTTTTATTTAAACACCATGGATCATCTAGATAATGAGCAGTTACGCAATAGTAAGTATAATTATTTGGACCGTAAACATCACTAGTTAATGCAACATTATTGTTCATTGATGAAAAATAACTAATTATGCATTATTTTTCTTTACCGAATTTATCAATACGACATTTTAAAGTGTTATTCTAAAAAATGGTTTAAATTACGGATTATGGTAAAAAATGCTTCCCTAAGGCCTTTAGATTCACATATGCTAAATGGTAGTTCATATCTAATTATGAAATCAACAATTATCTCTCTACATTTAATTGGACAATATTTTCTGAAATTTAAAGTTTCACTAATTGTGTGTAAATCCGATTGACGTGAATCTACTACAGATGATGAATTCTTAACTTTACATGAAAGTAATTGTCTACCTAGATGACTGGTTCCTCCACTTGACTTAGCCGAAAATACTTTACCACAATGTATACAAGTAGCAATTGGTTTACCCTCATTGTTTTGTCTTTCATCAAAATCATTTCATACTTTGGTAGTTCCTTTTCTACGACTTGTACCTGTAGATTTAGGTGGATTAAGAGGATGTGGGTTATCATTGTCTTCAGAATCAGATGTTAAAGTCATGGAAATTATTAAATATGCAAACAAAAAGTATTTTTTTTCATAAATGAGAAAGTCATGATGATGATTGATGAACTAAAATTAACTACTATAAAATATTAGAAAAGCCTGGGAATTAAAAAGTGGAGGAGTCGCGAAATCGGCAGTCAGCGGTCTGCTCGTAGCTTTAGAGTTCATGTTTTAACTCAAACTCGACCTGTTTCCATCAAAATCCGAGCAATTAGAGACCAAGTAAAGAAGATTTGGTGAGATTTAGAAAAAAAGCATGAATTTGGTGTGAATAAAATGAGAAGGGTTGAGAGTTTATATAAGTATGATGAGGTATTTTGGTGAAAAAAGAAGGCTATATACCGTTGGGCTTCTGCGTGCCAACGGGCCGGGCCGACACGGCGCGTTAAGGTTTAATCAAAAGGGTAAAAATCACGTCCTAAATTTTCTGTTGACCAAAAATAATTTTATACAGTTTCAAACCCTCACCACAATATTTCCGCTACTCTCCTACGCTTGATTCTCAACTTGTCTCATTACAACAAATTATAACACAACCCCTTGGGCACTCTCTTTTAAGCATACTCTTCTACATGCTCTAGAAACCTCCTTTATTTGTAGCGTACAAAAGTCATAAACTTCGTCTTACAAGATGTCAGATCTTTCCTAATTACTTAAAAACAAAGTAATTAGATCTAATTTGCAATCGAGATCTAATTTGCTTATTAATTTGCAAACCAAGGAACCTTGCAAATTATCAACCACCAAAATCAAGATACAACTTCTACGATCTCAATTTGCTCGTATTTGGTCTGTTGTAATATTAACAAAAAATATAATGTAAAACATTAGGTTACACGTGTTGAATAAAATTTACAACAAGATTCAGACGAAGCCAACATACAATATCACGTTTAGGAATAAACAACAACAAAGAAAATAGTGATAAGAAAAATCTTTCATCCGAGTCGTCGATTTCTGACATGCTTTAGAGAAAATATTGCTCCCACGTACCAGTACGATGTGTCTGATGCTCACCCAGAGGCTAGCCCCGCCTGGATGGGACAGGCACACGTGCTTGCATGTGGAGTATTCTCTCTTATGAGAACTAAATATTTAAGAACATATTTTCAACATCTCATGTTCCCCAACGTGAGACTAAAGGAAAGTGAGAATCTCACTTGCCTCAATAACTCACATTTCAACATTGAATTTTTCAATTAAAATTTTCATGGGTCTAAACCCAAATTTAATAGTCCAACATGGTCAACTCTACAAAATAGTAAGTAATGCCTTCATTTATCTCTCTCCACTTTCTTGTGGTTCAACATTTGAGACATATTGCCAACAAGCTCCACTTTGGCTCAAGCTGGGACCATCAAGCTCCCGAGAGCTTAACGGATGTGAGTTACACACTAACATATGTGAATGAAAGTAATTTTGAATTAGAAACATGAACATCACGTTATATTTGGTCTTCCCATGACGGTTGCCTTTACGGAAGCTTAATGAGTATGTATGAGAGTAATTTTCAATGTAAGGAATATGTACCAAGCCGATTTACTCACAAGCATGAATACCACATCAAATTTGATCTTTTGGATAAGTATCTAAGCAAATAAACTTTTGTAAATCCCATCTCGAGACATCGCAACCTTAGAAGCCAATGTTTCCCCTGTAAACCCGAGCCTATTCTCATGTTAGTAGCCCAACTCAACCATTTCATCCCAACTCAGAAAGTACGGAGCACAAATCAAAAAAAATATCATTGTCAAATAATTGCAATTTCGGCCATTTAAATTGCAGCCAAATACCCTCTACCAACAAACGAACAAGCATATAAGATTGAATTGCAGCTTTCAAGCTCCCGTCATGGGATTTTAAATGAACATCCAACATCAACTTGCATAAAACTATCTTTGTTGACTTCCTAGCCTGGAAATGGTACGTGGATTCCTTAAGTCAACCAATAAGAAGATGCGGAAGTAGTCTTCAACATCGAACGGCCTAAATCCGAGGATGGTATTGATCCAACGGTCCAGATTACCTTCCGTGCATTATTTATGTACCACTATTTTTGCGTTCACTGCCTTGCACAAAACACGACACCGACCGTAGATTCTGGCCGGATTCCAGCTAACCCGATTCCTGAGGAATCTCAATTTCAGTGCAAAATATTGTCCTGAGATCTCAAGGTATGGAATTTTGACTTCTACCCGAGAGTTGTTTTCCGTACATGATTTTGGTTATTAGGGATTTCAAGTTGAATAAACCGTATCAAACCAGAAATCAACATCCAATCTTTGACAAGGGAAATCCAAAATGGAAATGGGAAACAACCCAACTCAATTTGATCATCCTCCACTACCACTTACAACCCTTTGAGTGATTAGTTCTCATAAAATCAATTATTACGTTCCTTTGTGAAGATCGACTCATATATTTTAAAATTATGTAGGTTTATATCTTCATTCAAAAGGTGACACATAATCATATATCATTACATTTAAATACCCTTCAAAAGTTTTTCAAACAAAAAAAATCACACTAAAAGAATTTTCAATAATATATGGCGTTTTGCGTTTGGGAATGAAGTTTTGAGATACCTTGACACGAGAAACAACCTTTTGATACCCAACAGTTTTTTGGGAGTTTTGAGTTTTGGATCTTTTTGCGTTGAGAGGTTTGGAAAACTCTCGATCTATCACATTGTTTGCGAAACGCCTCCTTCCCATCCCTCTCTTTTATTTTCTTTCCATTATTACGGATACCATTTAACCCAATCAAACCCTATTATCCCATAACCCCCACTAACTTTTACCTTGTCTTGCCCAATTTGCAACCTCAATTTGTGTTTTGAGCCCAAAAAAAAAGTACAAATAACTCAATTTTTTGAAATAAAGGTGCCCAAACTTGATCTAAAGTTTGGCAAACCTCTACTACATACCAAAATTTTCAGAAACGAACCGGTCGTCGAACCGATAAAGCTTTGGTTTTAGTTCAATGTGGTCGAACAACGGTTTAACTACTGTCGGACTGTTGATGACGTCATCAGTTTTGAGACCCAAAGTTGGACCGAATCGAATAAATATTAACGGTTGACCCCGTTCAATCAAACCTCCTGAACCAGATCAGAACGATTCGATTAGAGCTTTTGTTTTTTGACTGAACCAGATGCTAGTCCAGCTGAACCCGCCGTTGGACAATCGGTTCCCGATCCGACCAGGTCGAACCGTCTGGTTCAGTTTTTAAAAGCTTACTGCATTCCGCTCATACCAAACCCCTCCTTCAAAACTCAACTTTTGGAAATCACAACCGCAACCTCCGAAGTTCCCAAACTGACCTAAGTATTACTTCCTTTCAAAAGTAAGTGGAGTGAATAAAACACCTCTCTATGTATATAACCCACATGAGAAGTAGAACCAATCAACAATATAGTTTCAGGCCATAGGTACAACCATATAATAAAGGGTTAATTACAGTTTGCCCCCCTGAACTATGCCTTAGTATCACTTTCCCCCCCTGAAGTTTAAAGTTAACAATTACTTCCCATGAGTTTTAATTTTGTAACATTTTGCCCTCTTGAACTTCAAAAACTCATTATTTAACACACATTCGACGTTTTTTCCTAATTTTTTTGTTGTATCCCTAATACACTCCTAAACCTATATTTACGTGAACGTTTGGATCGAAATGGAGGTCGGATATGGTTGGAATTTGGGTCAGATTGACACTCAATTCGACCCAAATTGCAACCATATCCGACATCCGTTTCGATCCAAACTTTCACGTAAATATAAGTTTATGAGTGTATTAGGGATACAACAAAAAATATTAGGAAAAAAACATTGAATGCGTGTTAAATAATGAGTTTTTGAAATTTAAGAGGGCAAAGTGTTACAAAATTAAAATTCAGGGGAGGTAACTGTTAACTTTGAAACTTCAGGGGGCAAAGTGATACTAAGGTATAGTTAGGGGGCAAACTGTAATTAATCCTATAATAAAACAAAAAAGGTTTTAATTTCCTAGGTAGCTAGTTAGATGACCTGAAGCTCCAATTGAAGCCATATTCTCAAAGATGCTTCTCCGGACCATCTCCGCAAGCAACGCGAAAGACCACCGATCGACCGGAAGCATAACTCCGATTGACAACAACCAACTCCAACTCCGACCAAGACAGTCGACCTCACGGTCAACGGTGGTCTCAATAGAGTGCATGGCGGGTAGCTCGAAAGCCGATGAGTGGAGCGAGGAGATGCTTCAGACGGGGGACATCGTGGAGGAGATCCAAACGGGGGCATCCCCGGCCATGAAGGCGCCTTTCAAGAGTGGAACCAGCGGAGTCACGAAGATCCTGCGGGCGGCGTTTAAGAGAGGGGAGACTTCGGTGTTTGTGAGGGTCCAGCGCGGGGCGGGGGAGTTCTTGGAATTGCACGGGTGTGTTGTGCAGAAAGAATCCGGTGGAAGGCGGCGTGGGTATGTCGTCCGGTCGGTTCTTGATGTCGATTATGCGGTCGGCTTCCGGGACCGGACGGAGAGAGAATGCCTACACCTTCAAGGTATGTATGTGTGCTTAATTGTTTTCTACTTTACTTTAATTTTGTTGAATTCCATGCATGAACACTTGTTTTAATTAGATGGTTAATTCTAAGAAAACCTTGGAGACGAGATCTTGTCTTACATTTTTTTTGTGGTCTTTTGGGTACATATCCAAATTCAGAAAATGTTGTATTAGCAATATGTGGTCATTAACTAATGCATGCATGGTTTTGTCTCTTACAACACGAAAAATTACATTCCTACTTTTCTGTATCTATTATAAAAATCCGAAGCCTATATTCTAACAAAGGTAGACATGTAAGGAATTAATTAATATAAACATTCAATTATACCTTCTAGGTCAGTTTGGTCAATGCCCATAATGATCGGTGTCCGTAATCTTTACTAATTACTTATGTATTTTTGTTCATTTAGTTCTTATGAACAGCGACACCAGTCCTCAACTTTAAGTTTATATTTAAAAATCGAACTTGTCTTCTATTTATAAGACTTCCTGTATAGAGGTTTACTACCCAAACGCTTTACAACTTTATGTTGGTTAAACCAACGTAGGGTTAAGTTGTCATACACAAGGGTACAATAAAAAAGTAATCATCAAGTTTGACAGTATTTTAGTTATTATATAAATCAAAAACAATTTGAAAGAAATTCATTTATTAATAATACATCTAAAACATATCAAGATTGAAAGCTCATCTTCCGACTCGTATAGCTTTTCGATTTCTATATCGTCGCAAAAATGGTTGCCCTACCATTAATCTCTTTTACAATATATATATATATATATATATATATATATATATATATATATATATATATATATATATATATATATATATAAAATACATGGGTGTGGCTCATATATTCCTTTCTAAAAATAATTCTTCACGCACTTTTGGTGACATTCAAGGGTGGATTGCTTTTCAAATAAGTCGGAAATGCTATCCTTCTAGATATCTATTACAAACTGTAATACCCAAAAATCAGCTACTGGTCTTATATATTGTTGTAGTGGAAAGAAATCTTGGTTGATATTTTAGGTTAGCTAGTGTTGGTTGGGTGGGTCATTTGTTTGTGTTTGTGATGTGGACCTTTTTGACTTTGGAGTGAGTTCTAGCCGTCTTTGTAGACAAACATGTTGTTTTCATGCACAATTTTTCAAAAGTAGGACCATCGAGATTATGATTTTTCATGCTTTGGGAGAATTTAAGGGTCCAACATAAGATTGAACAACAATGAGCTAGTGAGAGATTGGACTTACGTACTTCAATGATGAGACTATCCATTGACTTTAGAACTAATCTCTAGAGATATTGTGCAATTTAGATTCAGATATAGAGTTCAAACAAAGATCAAATTCCCACTCATGATAATATTTGTTTTCTTGTTCACTAATTTCTTGGTTACTCAAGATATTACATATTCTGCTCCTAAGCACTTGATTGGTTAGCAAAACGTGCTGAAACGTGAGAGAAAGTCTAATAAACGATTTATATATCCTTCGATTTATTTCAATATAAAGGGTGTTTTCATGTTTCTTTTGCGAAGGAATATCACATGTTATATTTTGTAGTTATTTGTCAGGCATGTGGAGTACATCTCAAATTAGATAATCATGTGAAAATATACTATCCTTTAACATGAAAAATAGTAAATATATAATTTTTATCATTTTTTGTTTATATATATGCACTTATGCAGCTGAGAATATAAAAATACTTCATAAAAACACAATAAGAAAGATAACCATTTTAACAGCTAAATAGTAATTGTAAACATAACTACTCATACATTACTTTTACGTAGTAATTCTAACATCAAAGATTATGCGCGCCCAGCAAATTGTAGCAAATTAAGTATTATAAATAGATAACCTTTTTTATTTTCTTAACTTTGAATTTTGAAAAAAATAAAATCTGAGGTTGATATAAAATTAAGAATAGATTAAAAAATAAATCTCATTTTCATGAGTTTAAAAGTGGTTGTCTAACTTCAATTAATATCCGATTTGATAAAGTACTGTTGTCCATTTTGGATTGTCGTTATCTTTCTAGCTGTTATGGAGCTAGATATATTCATATTATTTGAGAATATTAGGCCAATATTCCGTGTTCCGTAAGATGTGGGGAAATCGTGGGAGGTTCATACCTTGCAGGAAAAAGAAAACGAAAACTATTTAAATATAGAAAAAGGAACCATTAATAATCCAGAAAAATGAAATTAAATAAACGTTTGTTATTGTGGAAACATTATAACACTTATGATGTCAATTCGATATTCCACTCTTCTTTAGGATGAAGAAGTTTTATTGTGCTTCCTAGAAACACATCCCCGATCTTCTATAAGTCAATCCTCTTAACGAATCACGTAACTAAAAATGTGATGATGTATCGAAACTCAAAGGCACCTTATATAATACATTCCGTGGAAATAACCTCAAATACCACTTTAATCCTCAACCGACGTGTTTTTAAATACGTATACTTGCCTAGTCCATTAGGTTATTTCACTCAAATATAGATTAATTGGAGACTATAATTTTTGATACACCATTTGTTATATATTAATGTGGTTTTTTTTCTTCTAATAATTTCAAAAGGTTCTAGAAGCTTTAGGGTGTCCCATGCTCTAAGTCAAGCTCAGCTCCATGATGGCTTTGTTTCGTATCCATGGGAGAAGAAGATGAAGGAATCACTATCCATACCAAGCTCTAGCTCTTTGCTCTCCCTTGTGGTGTTTCCCAAAGCATTGGACAGTGGCAAGTCCATGTATGGCCCTCTGGAGGACACTTTGGCTCGTGCAAATGCTTGGCTCAGTTCAGCTCTAACCTCTGGTGTCCCCATTGCCTTCATTAATGTGCAGGCTGAGGCTGTGCTAACCAAGGTATGTAACAAGTGTTGGTTATTAAACTAAGGAACGTTAGGTTTTGAGCTACAATCGGTGTTATGATTAGGTTTAATTTTTGTAATTCGGAATTGGTACTTATGATTACGTAATTGGGAATGTAGTTTTTTTTTGTGGTATGGAAATATAGGTCATGATCATGTAGGGACATTCAAAGATAGATCCTTCACTGATTTGACAAAGACCATAATTATTGAATATGACATAAAGTATATATGCAATTTCATATTAGACCGGCTTTAGACGTTCCACATGAGCATCGTAAGACAGTCAAGCCTCAAACAAGGTTGATAATTTGGGTATAATTGATTGACGATGAAAAATCTCCACAAATCATCCGGCTCGGGACTACTATTCTCTAATAATGACTGTTATTTGTTTACATATATGTGTAGATTTCTGGAGAAGCCGCTACTTCCTCGGTGAACACGAGCTCGATGTCTGAGATTCATAATCTTGCTAATGCAAGCTTGTACGGGTTCGAGGACTACCATGGAGTGGACATAGGAGTCATGAAGGTGGTTCGTCTGTGGTACACACCACAAGCAGGAGAGATCCCCATAGAGATTAGGATCCAAGAGGGTGACACCAAGCTTGGATTCGCAGTCGCTCGCACGGAAGAGGTACACGTTTTCTTCTTTCAGTCCTTCAGACATGATGCGTACGTAACAAAGCTAAGTTAAAATTTCATAACGACACCCTAGAATCAGATTTCATAGATAACTTAATTATATATGTATCCTTCAATATGAAGAAAATTTTAAGTTAGTTATGTTGTCTCGTCAACCATTTTAACCTTAAGGTGGAACTTACATAGATTCATTTTCATACTAAATTCACTTTTAATTCATTGATTCTCTACTTCAACTTGATAACAAATAGCAAAGGAGTGTCTAACCTTTAGATATAGCTTAAGATGAGATGAATTGCAATCTAAAAGTTTGCTCTAAATTGCAGAATACGTAAGTAATTACGAAAATTAATTTGAAGAAAAAAAACTGTAGATGATATTCTGATTTAGTTAGAGGGTGCTTATAATGAGTTGAGTTTTTTAAAGCGAGGATCTTTATATATGAAAGTAATCATCCTTTGATTTGTTTTACACGTCATAAATATAAATGTCGCATGCGTTATCAACATGGGTGGGAATGATTACTTTTGATTTCCAAAGCTCAGATGCATATTTAATCAACCTTAAATTTATACATCAATGCATGTAAATGCGTCAACACGATCACATTGTTCCAAACAAAATGATTGAAAATCACTTTCCAAACTGTCAATTTAAATATCCTAATCCCCATACGCATGCAGGGGTTCCTGTACATTTGCTCAGTGGCGGTCGACGACGACAACGCACCTTCATCCCGATCCGGCCTTCGAGACTTCTTCAGAGAGGCCACTAACGCCTCAAAACGCCTAGTGATCTCCCGAGTATCAAACGAGAAGATCCTCCCGTGGATGATATCCCCATCGGGTGCCGTCCGTTGCTTCGACACTGTCTCCCTTAGCCAGAAGCTGTCGTTGCACCGACACGCATTGCAAACCATACAAATCCACGTCTTCATGTGGAATAGAGTGGCCATTCAGGCCCCAACAAGTACCGGTACCGATCGTTGCGTCCAGAAGGTGGCAGGGCCGGTGGACCAGCACCTGAGGAGCATAACGTTGTCGAATTGGGCGGAAGAGGTTGGAGAGCTGTCGTTGAGGTCCTCCAATGAGGTGAATCCTGATAATTGGGTTTGAGTCTCGTGTTTTTAGTTTTGTTGGGGATTTGCGATTTGTATGCGTGGGTGAGTTCATTCATACGGTACTGTTGTGTTGTACATATGCGTAATTAACATAGAGTTGTCCATTGATGGAAATGGTTGATTGGAACATTGATCTTCAGATTGGGTTGGATTGAATCACGGCATTTGTAGTTGTTCCGTACTATATCTTTTTTATCTTGGTTCAATTCAACAAGGTGCTCCAAGTGAATTATATGCACGGCGAATATGGGCATGGATTGGTGACACTACTAGAAATATGGGAATCACCAATCTGTTGGTGAATTATCCGTCAGTGAAGGATACATAACACCGACAGATATATCTATCCGTGAGATTTTCGTACCTCCGACGGAAATCAATAATAACATCGACAGATAACTGCGGTCGGATAAAATTTTACCATTCGAGGGTCCTACACCGACGGATAGATTCCGTCGGTGTAGGTTTTTGCTTTAGAAAAACGTTGGCGTTGAAAACTTTTCGCGCAAGAACGTACTCCGACGGATTAATTTGTTAACATCGACAAATATAAATTGTCGGTGTATCAGTTCTTCAAAGCACCGATGGATAATATCCGTCAGAGATTACTCTGAAAATCGACCATTTTTAGGCTACTACACCGACATAGCATAACATAACACCGACGGAGCATAACATAACATCGATGGCTAGGGTCCGTTGGTGTAGGGCTATATCAGAAGCCTGAGCGGGACAACTCTTCCATTTCCTTTCTCCAACAAAAAACCCTAACTCCCGCCGCCACACGTCGCAACTCCTCCGCCGCCGCACTCCCGTCGCGAGTCCTCCCAGCCACCGCATGACTGTCGTGAGTCCTCCGCTGCCACGTTCTGTTTGCTCCGCCACGAGTCTTCCTCACCGCTCCTCCTCCGTGCGCACCTCCTCTCGCCGACCCTGTCGGTGCCACCACTAGTCGCCCTCGCGTCTCCTTGTCAGGTAGCCCCTCCTGCCCCTCTGAACAACCCTTGACCAGCCCCCCCCCCCCCCCCCCCCCCCCCCCCCCCCAGCACCGACCCAAACCCACTCTTCGACCCACCCCAACCCTTCTTCCCACCCGACCAACCCCTCATCCCCAGTCACGAATAAGGCCCTAAATCCGACCCCAAACTCGACCCCCAGCCACAAAACCCAACCCCATACCCATCTAGATTGTTTTTATCTATTTTTTTGTTAAGATTATTTGTTTTGATAAATTTAGATTGTTTTTAGTTTAGATTATAGTTTCAATGTTATAAATTTACATTAATTGTTTGAATGTTTAGATTACAGTTTGAATGTTATAGTTTAAATTGGTTTTTAGTTTAAATGTGATTAATTGAATATAGTTTGAATAGAATATATATATATATATATATATATATATATATATATATATATATATATATATATATATATATATACAGGAATTCTCTAGTGAGCCCAGGGCTTAATTTAGAAAAATTAAGCCCCCACAATATCCACCACTCATTTCAAATTGTAAGGTAGATTAAGAAAAAACGGTTATGCTAATGAATGGTGAGATTAACTGTAAATAAGATCCAATGGTGAGATTGAAGGGGGCTTAAACTAAATTTGATGAGCCCTGGGCTCACTAGAGCTTGACCCTATATATATATATTTGTTTGGATCCTTTGTTTTGACAAATTTAGATTATTTATTTTGGCTTGAATGTAGTTTGAATTTGATTAGTTTGATAGTTTGAATGTAGTTTGATTTGAATTAGGTTGCATTTACCGTTGTATGATTGGTTAGATCATTTGTATAGTTTAAACTCCATAAGGTCCTGAATTCGTGGCAAGGATCAATTAAATGCACCTTTGCAATTACTTGGAGAAAATACAGTTATAGTACCGCTTGTATCTTTGAGGAGTCATTCTTGCTAATAGATGCCCTTAGACTCATTTAAGTCTATCAAGCACTTGTTCTTTGAGTACACATTCGCAAATTAGATGCGGAATAAAAAGCTTGTGTCTATGGAAGGACTTCTTTACAACAAATTTCATAAAAAGCTTGTGTGTTGTAGTTCTAGAGTTTTGTTTGACGGGGAAATTGACACAATTTGAAGATGTTTGAATTCTGACCTTGCTCAAACTCCTCACCTATGATTGGTGTAAATTTAATAGTTTGTCTCCTTTCGTAAACATTTAAGACTCTTCTTCTCGAGGCATAGATGGAAGTCTTAGCAATTAGAAGTCAATCTTGCAAAGAATCTTGTAAGATTTAGGATTAGATTTAGTATTTAGAATTTATGATTGGATTGTATGATTTATGTTTGATGAATTGACGATATTGTAATGCTCGTCGTTGAATCGTGGGCATTTTTTCTTGTCAATACAGGTCATCTGAAAAAATTGGTATTGAAAAATATATAGGAGGTTTTGCCGAAATATAGTTAGAATTTCAAATAAATTTTCATGTGTTTGCGGTTCAGTAAATTGATTAGAATTTAAGATTTGAAATTGAACTACATATTCGATTTTGTCTTAAGGATTTAATTTCAATTTTAGGATTCACTTCGATTTGATTTTGGATTCCTGATTCTATCCTGAATTTTCGAATTTCATTTTGCATTTAAATTAAAATTTCTGAATCAATATTAGATTTAAGGATTGATATTGGATTTTGGATTCAAGTTTGGATTCGATTTGGATTTTGTAATCTATTTTGGATAACAATTTTCTTGTATTATATTATTAGAATCATGGCTTCAGACAGAAGTTAGATCTATGACCAAAGAGTTAGTCAAACATTCGCTGATAATTTTGAGGGTTTCCTGAAACTAGCATTTAGTTCCAAGAACCAGTACATTCAAAATGGAAGGATCTTGTGCCCGTGCAAAAATTGTTAAGTTGCAGCAACAAATGGGCAACCAGAGGGGACGTTATCGTTAACGGTTTTGGTCAAAATTATGAGCAGTGAGTTTTTCACGGAGAATCCTTTGCTAGTACAAGTGCCCAAATAGTAGTCTCGACAAATGTAGCTCCTATAACAGAATATGAGACGAGTGAAGATGAGGTAGATGACAGAGAAGGGATGCTACACGACGTCTTCGTGAGTGGTAATGCTAGCGACGACGCATCGAGACATGGGATAACGGAATACACTCAGAAGTTTCTGGATTACTTGAAAGACGGAGAGCAACTGTTGTATTTGGGATGTAAACCAGAATTGACAAAGTTGTCGTTTGTCATCAAAGCGTTTCATATGAAGAGCACTTGTAGGTGGTTGGACACTTTGTTCAACAAATGATTGACATATCAAGCTGAATTACTGCCCGAGGGAGCTTGTTTGCCAAAAGATACGTATGAGACGAAAAATTGGTTCAAAATTTAGGATTTTATTATGAAAACATTCATATGTGCAAGAATCATTGCATTTTGTACTGGATATATCATCCCTGTGGGGAGGAGGTATTCAAGATATATCATCGATATCAAAGAACTTGCTCGAGGTCCGGACAACGTGGGGAGGAGGTATTCAAGATATATCATCAATGGGTTTAGGTTTTGCACACAGAAACATGAGTCGAAAGCCAAAACACAGAATAGTGCAATATTTGTAAATGCAACAATAGAAAAGTTACACCACAACACGAGATAGGAATCCTGTGATTGCACCTGTGGACTACTTTGGTGTATTGCAAGACATAATCGAAACTTCAATACTATGGTGATTTGAAGTTTGTTTTGTTCAAGTGCAAGTGGTACGACATTTTGAGTCAAGACAACACTACTCGAAGTGATGAATACAGGTTGACATTGGTGAATGCGAATCGATTTTTGAAACCAGAAGAACATTTTGTAGAGAAACATTTTTCTGTTGCTGAGCCGAAAGATAGAGAAAGCGACAATCAATGGTTAGTGGTTGTGCGAATGTTTTCGAGAGATTCATATAACATGGTGGGCGATGAATCCGAAGATTCAGAGTACGGTCAAGGAAATCTTGTGCAGGATAGAGTTCAGATTGATGATATTAGTTTGGTTGAGTTTGTGAGGCATGATCTAGAGCCACTTGTGGTGGAGTAGTTCATTATTTAGCGAGTAGGAAAATCAATATTTTTCTCTTACTTTTAAATTGTATAGAAGCAATCATGACAGTATGCTAAATTGTCATGTTCTTTAATTGAGATATGGCTCGACGATGTGGCACTAGTCTGGAGGACAGGGATGACACATTTGTATGTCGTCGACGTACAGATTTGTAGGAGTTTGATGAAGAGGATCCTGTAGACGAGATTGAGCCTTCACCCTCTGCAGGTGAAGCTAGTACGAGTAGGAGTAGGGGACGCAGTCCCACTCAGTGTTTGGAAGAATAGTCGAAGAAGGACCATTCTCTGATGGATTTCACACAAGAGGGGATACCTAAAGAACCCATGGCCGAGAGTTTTCAGAACTTCATTGGGTCATTTGCGAGGATGTCACAAATACTTCCCCCATGTTATGCAAACTAGAGACTGGTGTCCAAGAAGGACAATGACATGGCATGGCAATAGATTTTGGTAACATTTCATACCATCGTAACTTATTTTATTATCTATTTCATTTAATTACGGACTAACGTTGTTTTACAGGCACATTGGACGGTTCCTGAGGGATTTAGAGACAAGGTCATAAGGTCTCTAAAAAAGAAGTAAAAGGAATACAAATTTGACCTCTACAAGAAGAGGGTGGAGCCGACAAAGACCCGGGTGGAGCGGATGGCATGATGGCCACAAAGCATCTTTGTCGAGGATTGGTCCACTCTTATAGATTATTGGGCCAACGAGGTTTTTCAGGTATACTTTGATTTTAATAATTTTAATGTTATTCAATAATATGAAAACTAGCATTGTGGTTTAATTTTTGATGCAGAAAACGAGTGAGATGAACAGGAAAAACCAGGCGAACCTAATTATACCACATACGTGTGGTACAAAGTCTGTCGTGTGACATAAGGAGAATATGATAATTGGTTATTTTTTTGTCTAAATTTGATTCATTTGATTTTTTTTATGCAATCTAACACCTTTTTTATTTTTATTGCAGATTGCAGAAGACTTGGATGCTCCAGAGTCCACACGGACAGACATGTGGATTAAACTCCACAACAGGAACCATTTAGAAGCTGCTCGAATCATTGTAAGCTAATTACATGTATTGTGATTTATAATTATTACTATGTTTCACGTTTGTATTGAAGTTAAGTATTGAAATGTTTTATTTCAGCAATAGTTTGAGACTACAAGATGATTGAGTAAGATGAGCTCTTAGGGCTTTATCACCTCGATCACTCCCGATGATCTGGTCGGCACCGTGTTGGGTGAAGGACATGGACGCGTTCGTATGTATTCCTGCTACGTCACACCTACAAATATGTATGGGGCTTGTGGGATGCCAAGCAAATAAGAACGCAGTGCCAAAAGATAAGCTGCGGATCTCGCGATGCTAAAAGATAAGCTGAAGACGACAATCCGCGCTCAGTACGATGCAGATGCAATTAAACTTTCTGCTCGCGAAGGGATGTTTGATTAGTAGTATATCATGCATCATATTCATGCTATATATACTTTATTTTACCCCAATATTGTGTTACTCGAGTTGTTGTTTGTAGTATTTCAGGAGTTAGGTAATAAAGAAGAGGAATGGAGCAAAAATGACCTAAATGTAACAAGTATGGAACGAGTTGGAAGGTTCTGGACCTATTTGTAATGCACCAGGACTGAATCGCAAATTAGGAAGGACCCAAGGGCAAACCCGGAGGGACTTGATTGTGAAATGCAAAATATGGTGACACATGACTTGTATCAGATCAGTATTTCCCCAATTAAACTCAGAGTGATTCGATCCAGCAGACCAGGACTTCACCCCACGTGCCAATTGAAGAAATAAAACAACACACAATTTCAACCTGGTCGAATCCATTTGATCCACCACTGGCGGATCAAAGTTGTCCAAAGGGTCTCAAATTTTGGTTGGAGTTCGGGTTGTCGGGTCAGATCATTCCTGGACTATCAAATGTGATTTAGAGCCGTCTGATTATTCCCAGATTAATCCTAACCATGTATTAGTCTATATATACCATTGTATCCCTCCTCTCCCACTTCTTCTTGCTTCTCCATTACTTTTAGGTTTTCTTTTGTTGCTGATTAGTGTAGTTGGAGGAGAAGAAGCATACTTTGTAATCCTTTCATTTCAATCAAGTGTGAGTTTTTTTCTTTAAATACATGTCTTTTACTTTGATGCAATTTATTTGATGTTGTTGTTTGTTTAATCTTGGTTTTAGTCATTTCCATTATGGGTTCATGTTATTTTTATGTTTTTGTAAGTGTAGAGATGAGTAGAGAGTAGTCCGTCCCCATTGGGGGTGGAGAAGAAGGTGATTTGTTCATGTGATGGATTAGTGTGTGTTGATCTTAATCCTTTGAGCCTTACATGATTTCCATAACCATCTTATGAGATTTCATTCTTATCTTTGATGTGCTAATGCTCTTGAGTGAAGCTTAGCACATGTTTAGATTAGTGGGCCTATATTATGGGGAATGATGTGGTGAGGATAATGATGAAGTGGAAGAAGAGAACAAGGCATGTACATGCATGTGCTCATGTTGGCTTTATCTTAATTAATGTCTTGTTTGTTTAAATGATTGTGATAAATCTTATTTCATGTAGAGACAGTTGGATTTGAGTCATGATGTATGTGACATATTAGCTTCATTTCAATTATTGTGTTGTATGTTTTAATGATAATGATTTATCTTATTTCATGTGGAGGCAAGTTGGAGTTGAGTTTTATGGATTTCATGTGTGACATGTTTTGATGAGCACATTTGAACACACTACACCACACATTTTCATGTTATTTCTCTACCCCCTGAGTGGTTTCGTTTTATTGTTTGTTTTCTGATTTCCTACGTGTTGTAGTTTGATTCCGATTGCATCTCTCTCTTCTTCTCCCGCACTCGAGTATCGCGAACCCGACTCACACGTGCTCCCTGTGGACCGCCTCATGCTTTCCATTGCTACAACGCGGCGGTACACTTGCAGTATTATAACTGTTTCAATCAAGTTTTTGGCACCGTTGCCGCGGAGCCTCGTTTTCGTAGTCGAGTTCACTATGTCGGTGGGGTTTTTCCTTTGTTTTTCCATTTGATTTTCTCTTTTGGTTACTAGAAGGGGCTACAAGTGCACAAGAGGACCAAACTGAGCGTAGAAGGAAATTGTTGAAGTTTGGGGACCATAATCCCTAGATAATCCGCCATTGGTGGCTCTTGTGCGTGATGTTTCAAATTTATTTCAACTGGAGCTTCCTTTTCCTATTTCTAGTTGTTTCCTGTCACTGTTGATGCCATGCATGCTCTGTTTTAGTGTTAAAAATTAATTTGGCTCGCATGACCCCTTGTTAAGACAACTTGGACCATAAAACTCAAAGCAAAAGATTAGACTTATTGCCATCTAGGTCATACATCATTTGTAGACCTTGACCACATTTGTCTTTTCTTTTTCTTTACATTCTTGTTGTCGATTGCTGGCGTAAGGTACGTGCACCCAATCTCTCATTCATGCACATTTAGATCATGCATTAGTTAGTAAGGTGCATTGTAACAAGAGTTAGGTGAGTGCTTGTTTGGTGAGTTGTTTGCTAGCTTAAGTTTTCAAAACATCTTTAAGGGGCATCACCTATAGTCTTCAAGATAAGGTGGGGGATTTCATCACCCCTTCTTTAGCCCCAAAAACCACACTCAAGTGAAGCCCTAAATCTAAAATCAAATTGACATTTGCCCTAGGACTCGGTCTTATTAGGAGAGTGATCCGGTCACTACCGTCATGACCTGATCAGCGTCGCCCACTTTGTCGATAGTAGGAGAGACGAGATCTCCGGATCTTGGCTCACTTGCTGGGCTCTGTGGTCTTCGTCGTAGGGAGGTGAGGCGTGTTGAGGGCGTGTGACCTTGTATTTAGGCGTCGTCTAGCTGTAAGGACCTATAGTGACCTTAGGCTATTAGATCCGTGTTTGCTAGATTATGTTTCTACCTTTACCCACTATCAACGTTAGTTCTAGGGATTCTTACTTTCTCATCTGAGTCTTCTCCTCCTCTATATTCTTCGTTATAGTCTCCTCCTCTGATTACACCTTCTGTTGTGTATTGTTTTAGAGTCGAGTTGAGTGTTTTATGCGAGGTTAGGCTCGTTCTGGTGAGAGCGCTTGACTTGAGAGAGTGCATTTTTCTGAGATGGACGGTCTAGGTGATCACCCATCTCCGCCTCGAGCTCCTTTGGAGCATGAGGCATAATCATCTCGTGGAGATGGGGGAGACCAGGTTCCATACATGGATTACCTCGGTCCACTCCCACCCCCACGTAGACCTCCTTCTCCTCCTCTTCCTCCAACTCGGGAGGAAGAGGGATTTGGTCCGGATCGATTTCTTGGTGCACCACCACCTTTAGCATGATGGGATAGACCAATGACTTTGTGGGAGCAAACCCATCATGTTCGGGTTGCACAACCTTCTTGCATAATTCTTCCACCAACTCGCGGGAACAACAATGAACTGAAACCTCAATATGTGAGTGATGTGTTCGTTTTAAATATCGCAAGTGCACAACCTCGGTGAAGACGTGGAAAATACGGGTCGATCCACAAGGAGGTGTGTCGACTCTTGTTCTTTCGAAGGCAAGTGGGAAAATAGGGGGAAGAAATGAGGTTGGAATTACACTACAATGCGTAAGGAAATCAAGAAACAAACAATAAAACTAAACCCCATAGGGGGTAGAGAAAGAATGCGAATACAAAAATATGTCTATAAATGTGTGTTAATTTGTGCTCGTCACAACTTGTAGTACATGAAAACCATAAAACCAAATCCAACTTTATCTCTACATGAAATAAGATAAAACATTATAATTAAAACATACAAGATAATAATTGGAATAAAGCTAGATGAACTCATGCATAAATACCAAACCTTACTATGTCTCTACATGAAATAATATTTACTCAATCATTAAAAGATACAAGACATTAATTAAGGTGAGGCCAACAAGAGCACATGCTACCACAAGTCATGTTTCCTTCTTCCACTCCATCTTTATCCTCACCTCATTCCCCATAAAATAGGCTCACTAATCTAAGTATGTGCTAAGCATCATTCAAGAGCATTAGCACATCAAAGATAATAGTGAAATCTCATTAGATGGTAATAGAAATCATGTAAGGCTCAAAGGATTAAGGTTAACACAACACACACACCTAATACATCACATAATCACATCACCTTCTTCTCCACCCCCAAATGGGGATGGACTACTCTCTACTCATTAATCTAACAATCACATAAAGAAAGGAAGACATTCTAATTATACTATGATTAAGAAAATAAATTCAATCTAAACATGCAAACATTGAAAGAGATAACATGAAGATAAAACTAGAAGAATTATTTTATTTACATGACTCACATTACTAGTAGCATTCTTCTCCACTTGCGTTTTACTCCAAGGCTTACTCTAAGTAGAGAGAATGTCACCAAGCAAAGAGTAAATAAAAAGGAGGAAGAATAGTTCTATTTATAGTCATAGAAAAAGGTAACCGGAGACAATCTCCCAATATAGGACTAACCGAATACTATAAATGGACATAAAACAAGATAGTCGAACACCCGACTAAACCATGAACCATTTGGAGTCATTTGGACCGCCAATTGGTGGTCTGGGACAACCAATTGGCGGTCTGGATTGGTTGGATCGAGTATGGATTTGAATGGCTTGTTTCTTACTTGATTTGTTGATGTTTGGTGAACCCAATTTGGTTGTTGATGTTTAGGCCCAAATTTAATTGCCAAAATACTCCTCGTGATGGTGTGAAGCTTCTTGATTTGCTCATTGGTCCTTTTGGTTTACATTTGGGTCATTCTCTCTTGCATCTCAGTCTATAAGTCTTGCAATTCAGTCATTTTCCTTGCTTTTAAGTCCTTTTTGAGTTTCTTATTCTCAACCATGTTTATTCCTGAAACTTAAAAATAAGACTCATTATGTAGCATTGCTTAGGCTAAAAATGAAGGATATAAGACACAAATATATGTTTGATATGATGTCAATCAGTGACCATGCTTCCTATCTTCACTACCAATAAGGAGGATTCTTATATTTTTATACGTGAATTCGAGGAGG
The DNA here is from genome assembly GCA_963682175.1 of Triglochin maritima. Taxonomy (NCBI): domain Eukaryota; kingdom Viridiplantae; phylum Streptophyta; class Magnoliopsida; order Alismatales; family Juncaginaceae; genus Triglochin; species Triglochin maritima. The sequence continues at coordinate 11,358,077 of OY821780.1, read as the reverse complement.
TATGCTCCATATTCAAGTTTCAACAGCTTGAAGAGGATTCAGTCCGGTTGAGGATTATTTCTTTCACGTTGAATGATAATGCAAAGAAATGGATGTACAGCCTCCCGGTGAGCTCGATTCGGTCCTGGGATGACTGCGTGACTGTTTTCTGAAGAGATTTTCCCCTCAAAGGAAGACTCAACAGATACAACACCATATACACCAAATGTATCAGACTGAGACTGAATCGTTTCATGCTTTCTTTGAGAGGTTCAATGACCTTCTCTTGCAGTGCCCTCATCATGGAATTGAGCTCTGGTAGTTGTGCCAAATTGTTTATGAGGGCCTCAACTACAACACCCGTACATTGTTGGAGTCAATGTGTCAGGGTGATTTCCCAATGAAACTCATCGATGAGGTGTGGGACACTTTTGAAATAAAGGTTGAACGTACCTTTGAGTGAGACTGTCAGGGTGATTTCCCAGTGAAGCCCATCGATGAGGCGTGAGACACTTTTGAAATAATGGTTGAACGTACCTTTGAGTGAGACACTATAAGAGAGCCACCAGTCGTTATATCTTCTGGTCAAGCTGAATCATATCATGTTGAGTCAACAATTGCGTCTGAGGCAAAAATGGTTGCTCTCATGCGTAGGATTGAAAGTTTAAAGTTGGACCGAGCTCCTGTAGCTCAGGTCGCTACTCCCGCGTGTAGTAGGTGTGGACTTATGAGAAATAATGACTTGGAATGTGCTTACGCTCCAAGTGATACGGAGCATGCAAATGCGATGTATCAACAGAGATCCCGTAATGACCCGTATAGTCACTCCTACAATCGGGGATGGCGAAACCACCCTAACTTCTCTTGGGGGACTACTAGGAGCAACAATAAGAGCTCACACACTCAACCTTAACGTCCACCTCATCACCCTCGACACTCATCAGCGACCTACCAATCCCCACATCAAAGGTCTCAGCCCCATACTCACCAACCTACTAAGGCTTCACCATCAAGTTATTCTAGTCAGACTCTACCTTTAGCGGGTTGATCCAGAGGACTCCACTCTTGAACAAACCATTCACGTGTTCATGCAGAGCACGCAAACCATGCTTGTGGCCAATTACTCCATGGTCAAAGCATTGGAAGCGCAAGTTAGCGAGTTGGCTCATCAACTCCATGAACGTGAGAATGATTAATTCCCAAGTTAACCTGAGGTGAATCCCCGGGATACACAATCACAAGGAAGGCCACCAGTTCCTCAAGCTACCTCTGAACCGACACATCATGTTAATATGATTCTGATTGACATCATATCATGCATATATTTGTATCTTATATCCTTTATTCTTATCCTAAGCAATGCTACATAACGAGTTTTATGTTTAAGTTTCAGGAATAAATAGGTTTGAGAAGGAGAGACTCTAAATGGACTTAAAAGCAAGAAAAAAGACTAAGTTGCAAGACTTATGGACTAAGATGCAAGAGAGAGGGACCCGAATGCAAAACCAAATGACCAATGAGCAAATGAAGAAACTCCACACCATCATGAGGAGTATTTTGGCAATTGGATTCGGGTTGCAAGCTACACAACCGATTAGGGTGCATCAGACATAAAGAAATCAAACCAGACAACCACACTCCAAAACACAACCCGATCCAGACGTTATAGGCCGCCAATTGGCGGTCCAAGACCGCGGATTGGCGGTCTGTTTTGGTCCAGATCTGATAAAACTTTGTCGGGTCATGTATTGGAGTGTTTTATGTCTATTTTTAGTAGTGTATTAGTCTCATATCGGGAGATTGTCCCCGGTTGCCTTTTTCTTTGACTATAAATAGAACTCCTCCTCCTCCTCTCTTGTATCATACCGATTGCTTGGTGGTATTCTCTCTACTTGGAGTAAGCCTTAAAGAAAAACTCAAGTGGAGAAGAATGCTACTTGTAATGTGAGTCATGTAAATAAAATATTTTTTCTTAGTTTCTTTCAATGTTGCTTCTTTTTCCTTTTTTGCATTCTTCTTTAGTTTAATTTCCTTTTATCTAATCTAGTAGATTTAGCTTCTTTAATATTTCTTGCTTGCTTAGTTTAAATTCCTTTCATTAATGTTAGTAGGCTTAGTTAACATGTTTTTCTATACAATAGTTAGTGTAATGATTAGTGAGTAGTTTCATCCCCATTTGGGGGGTGGAGTAAAATGTGATGTGATTATGTGATGTGCAATCTTATCCTTTGAGCATTGCATGATTTCCATAACTATCTAATGAGATTTCACTCTTATCTTTGATATGCTAATACTCTTGAATGAAGCTTAGCATATGCTTAGATTAGTGGGCCTATTTTATGGGAAACGATGAGGTGAGGATAAGGATGGAGTTGATGAAGGAAACATGACTTGTGGTTGCATGTACTCTTGTTGCCCTCGCCTTAATTAATGGCTTGTATATTTTAATGATTGTGATAAATCTTATTTCATGTGGAGACATAGTGGGGTTTAGTCTTTATGCATGAGTTTATTTAGCTTCATTCCAATTATTGTCTTGTATGTTTTAATGATATTGTATTATCTTATTTCATGTTGAGGCAAAGTTGGATTTAGTTTTATGATTTTAACGCACTACATGTTGTGACGAGCACAGTTGAACACATACACATATTTTTGTATTCAAATTCTTTCTCTACCCCTATGGGATTTGGTTTTATTGATTGTTCATTCCTAGTTTCGTGTAGTGTAACCAAACTCTTTCTCTCCTTTGTTTCCCACTTGCCTTCGAAAGAACCAGAGTCGACACACCTCCCTGTGGATCGACCCTTATTTTCCACCACTTCAACGCGGCCGTGCACTTGCGGTTATTTTAAAACGTTCGATCAGATTCATACTCTGAGGTATGGTAAGGAGGTGGACAATGAAATTGGGTTGCCTTCCTTGCAATTACAATCTCTTGGTGTCGCCAGACCTGAGGTGATACTGAATCTATGAGGGAGCCGAATCCTGAGGTTCCCTCGACAAATACTTTGAGGACGGAGCTTGATCCTGAGGATCATTCTACATTTATTTCGACAATGGGGCCAAACCCTGAGGCCCCATTGTCTCATCATGGGTCGAAGGAATCAGATTCTGAAGTCTCCATTCATGTTTCTACGGAACAGAACGCTGAAGTTCCTTCGAAAGACTCTTATACCCCGAATGTGCCATTCCCTGAGCGCCTTAAAAAGAAAACTTCTGATCAGCATGACAAAATGTTTGAGATCTTTCGGCAAGTTAAGGTGAACATTCATTTGTTGGAGGTGATTCAGCAAATGCCACCTTATACCAAGGTTCTCAAGGATTTATGCACCAAGAAGAGGAAACCAAATGTTCCCAAGAAAGTTTTTCTTGCTGCTAATGTGAGTTCAGTGTTGGCACAACCCACACAAGTTAAATGCAAGTACCCTGGTTGCCCTACTATTTCTTGTGTGATTGGTGAGTTGTCAATACATCGAGCTTTATTGGACCTTGGTGCATCTGTTAATCTTTTGCCATATTCGAGGTCATGGTGGAAAATATTCTGATCAAAGTGGGAGAGTTCATTTATCCAGTCGATTTCTTTGTTTTGGATGCTAAACTTGTGCCAAACCCATTTGGACAAATTTCTGTTATTTTGGGGCGACCATTTCTAGCGACTTCCAATGCCTTGATCAATTATCACAATGGTATGATGCGCTTGACATATGGTAGTCAGTGTGCTGATTTCAACATCTTCACCATCGGCAATAAGCCAGGTGCCTTCGATGATCCTGTTGGGGTCAACTTTATCCATGGCATGGATGATATTGAAGTCGAAGGCACCTTCAAATATTTCAGAAAGTTGTTCGATAGAGATCCTGATGGTGGTGAAGATGTTTCACATGTGCTGACACAAGAAGGTGCCTTATCTTGTGATCTTGTGGGCTTTGAGCCACATCCTTTCGATCATGTGGCTCTTGAGCCATAAGATACCATTTTTGTTGCCTTTGGGCTACCTGCTCTGCACTCTATATCTGTTGAGGACCCAATGTGGGTTAAGAATCAACCACATGATACCCTACATTTCAAACAACCAGACAGAGTTCACCTCTCATTCATGCCTCATATCTTACTCATCCTCAAGAGGCATCAAATGACCACAATGCTTATAAAGGTGTCAGGTGGTCAACCAATTCTGTTTCTAGACTTTGCCATTTGGGTAATAAGTCTAGGATGTGACCTTGTGTAGATGAAATGATCCCAGTGCACCCAAATGTTGGTTGGAGGGTATATATTGACGACCCTCAACTTTGTCGTGGAATGGAAACATATTTGTTTCCATTTCCTCTCACAGACCCTGGTTTTGAGAGGCATGAATCACCATTCATGGTTCGTAAACCTCTCAACAATCCTCCTATTTCTTATGTTGTGAGCCCATGTAGGTGCATTTCTTGCTCGAGAGATGAAGGGTTCCAATTTGATGTCCTTTGAAATATGAATATGGGAGCCCATTTTTATACATAGTTATATGTCAAAAAAAAAGATAAAGAAAAGATAAAGAAATAGAAAAGAAGACTCCACGAGTGAGCATTGATTGTTGTGGGCCCAACCCTTGTGTATTTAAGCCACATTTCTTTCACGTATTTGTCATCATTCTTAAATATCTCACAAGTTTTGAGGGAAATTTGGGTTTATGTCCATCAACATGACCATGAAACTTTCCTTGTGCTTCACATTGGTGATATCTTTTCTTTTTCATGCATAAATTCATGTAGTACTATGCTCACATTCATTGAGGACAATGTATGAAGTAAGCGTGAGGGGTGTTTTACGTGTGTATATAGTCGAGTCTTTCTCCTTTTGTTTTGTCTTCTTTTGTTTGCATTGTCAGGTAATGTTAGTGTGCTGCATTTAATATCGACATATGTGTTTGCCTTGATCCTTGGGTGACTTTTCTTCTTTTGCTTGCCTAGTGCTTCAAATTTTCACATTTCTTTCAAAATCATCTTGTGTTTCCAAAAGAAAATGTTTTGTGGGTTTTGCGTGTGTTTAACATGTGCAAACCGTTTTAAGGCAATCAAAAGAGAAGCTCCTGTAAGTTGATCGATCACTAATCTAGAGGGGGTGAATAGATTATGTCCTAATTTTCTTAAGCAATTGCACAATTGTAATAGAAAGAGATAGATTGCAAACCACAAGATGACTCTGGAGATTTATAGAGGTTCGATCACACCACCGTGATCTAGTCCTCTTCTAAAGTTTCGATCGCTCCTCCGATCCCTACTTGAAAAGTCACTATTATCTTCATTCTGGGACGAAGATAAACCCTCTTACAATAGGAGCCTTGCGAACACCCTCGCCTTGCTCGGATCTCCTCTCACAACCCGAGAGGTGCTTCCTCGAAGCTTTACAACACAATGGAAATTGAAAGAAGTTGTTGAACTCTAACTTGAATGCACTCAAGGATTGGAATTGAGATTGGAGTGAATTTAATGGAAGTTTGAGAGTTGGTGGAGCTTTGAAGGTTTGGAGATTTATAGCACAAGAGTATGAAATATTTTTGTCTTCTAGAGGTGGGTGAATGTGTCTCTTAAATGAAGCTTATATAGCTTTCAAAACAAATAGAGCTGTTATGGTGAGTTTGTGAAGTTTGGACCAACAAGAAACAAGAAATGACTTAAGCTCGGGCAGAATTCAGAGCATATTCGGTCGACCGGTAAACTAACGGTCATCCGACAAGATGTGGGTGTATTGGTCAGATTGAAGTACTCGATTCACCGATTATGTGTCGGATAACCGTTCACCAACTTCTAGTAACTTTTTCTTAATAACGACTAATTAAATTCGGTTGACCGAGAGAACTTCGGTCCACCATTCCAATTGGACAGTAAAGAATTGTTGTAACTTGGTGATCTTGTTTGGTAGACCATGGCAAGGTCGGTTGACCGAAACATGTGCAAGTTTTCTGCTGACATTGGCTGGGAAATTGGTTTATCAATAACAGTCGAAATCTTACATGGAAAAGAGCCGTTACGTTTTGATTAAACAACAAGTATTCGGTAAACCGAAGAGTACTCAGTAGACCGATATAGGACGATTCAAAGTTTGTTTCTAAACGACAAAAGATGAAGTTGAGTCTATTGGAGATGGTTTGTGCCACGTGGACCAATAGGATGAAGTTGTTTAGGTTAAAAGACAGATGTAAGGTTCAGGTGAGCGATACCTATTCGGTATACCGAATTAGGATATCCAAAGAAGGTCCGAACCTGCTGAGTAGAATGGAACGGTTGACCAGGAAGCTTTCGGTAATCCGAAACAAGGATTCCAGGAGAGATCAAGTGGTTACTGACTCTAAGGACACGATTCACAGAGGGTATCTCGGTCATTCGTTTGGGAACAAGTTCGGTAGACCGAGAGGCAAACAGTCGACCGCCAGAGACGGATTTATCCTTTTGTGCATCAAGTGTACATTTGATCCTATAACTCAAATAATAAAAAAATTACATATGAAGTCCTTGAGCATTGATTACAAGTCTTGAGCCTTGATCTTCAAGTTGTTTGGTTCCTTTGTTTGAGCACCTACATTGTTAGGAATATACAATATCTATGAAATTTGAGAATATGATGTGTGATGTGCTAATTGAAGTTATACATACTACTAGTTTGTTAATCATCAAAATTAAGATTAAAGAGGCCAAAAAGCCAACAACTCCCAGAATTGAATTGAACTTGATGCATTAAGATACCTAGTACACCGGCTTTAGGTCTTATCTAGTCGTAAGGATGCACCCCGGTTTTACCTCGAGGGGAGAGTAATCATAGGGTTTCAGTAGTCAAACAAATAAAGAAGTCCACCCTGAACCTAGTGAGTTGAATAATTTATGTCTGTTAGTATAAGGAAGTTTGTTGTAGTCAATGACCCTTAAACTCCTATTGTGAAACCTTAAGTGTAGGAGTTTTGGTTCATGCGTAGATAAGAAATAAGTGAGTAGGTGTTCTCTCTTCTCGTACAAGTCTTATCACTTGAGAAATTAGGTCCGAGGTGACTTTGTTCTTGGTGCTTTCGAGTCATCTGACTTGGGATGCACCGACCGACTCTCGTTACACGGGTGGTAGGGATCACCTTATGTGGAGATGTGGGGAAATGTGTACGTGATAATGTAAGTCCTCATAGGCAATGATGCACGAAACCTGACCCTGGGAGAATAACACACCAACTAGAATAAGAAAAAAGAAAAGAGAAGAACAAAAGGAAAAAAAGAGAAGAGGAAATGGTAATGCAAATAAGAACCTTAATGGACTTTACACTTGTATCACTTGAGGATGTTATGGTTGCCCATGTCTTTCACTCAAGTCCTTAATTAACTTACACGAATGATTTATTAGGCTAGGTGTCTGGACTGAATACCTATATAGAGTTGGCCCATAGTATTACCTTATCCAATGATCGACAAAAATGAATCCATCGAGTCGAGTTTCTAAGTTGATTAATGCATCAATGTTCTGATTTTGTTGGTATATATGTTTAAAACCCTCAGGAGACAACACTCCTCCTCCTTGGCGACAAGGATGTTTAACGGTATGTTGCACGTGCTAAGTGCAATCGTGATTCCTACGAAAGTGAGTTAGGATTTCCCTGTTTTTCGTATGATTTCATTTCCTTCATTTTTCTCTTTCTTTGTTTTGCTCGGAACTAGCAAAAGGTAAGTGTGGGGGTATTTGATTAGTAGCATATCATGCATCATATTAATGCTATTATTTTACCCCAATATTGTGCTACTCGAGTTGTTGTTTGTAGTGTTTTAGGAGTAAGGTAATAACGAAGAGGAATGGAGCAAATGACCTAAATGTAACAAGTATAGACTGATTTGGAAGTTTCTGGACCTATTTGTAATGCACAAAGACTGTATCGCAAATAAGGAAGGACCCAAGTACAAACCCAGAGGGACCTGATTGTGAAGTGTAAAATATGGTGACACATGACTTGAATCAAATCTGTATTTCGCCACACGTGTCATATGAAGAAATAAAGCAACACACAAAATTTCAACCCGATCGGATCCATTTGATCCGCCATTGGCGGATCAAAATTGTCCAAATGGTCTCAAATTTTGGTTACAGTTCGGGTTGTCGGGTCATAGCATTCCTGGGCTATCAGATGTGATTTAGAGCCGTCTGATTATTCCCAGATTAATCCTAACCATGTATTAGTCTATATATACCATTGTAATCCCTCCTCTCCCACTTCTTCTTGCTTCTCCATTAGTTTTAGGTTTTGTTTTGCTGCTGATTAGTGTTGGAGGAGAAGAAACATACTTTGTAATCCATTCATTTCAATCAAGTGTGAGTTTTGTTCTTTATATACATGTCTTTTACTTTGATGCAATTTCTTTGATGTTGTTGTTTGTTTAATCTTGGTTTTAGTCATTTCCATTATGGGTTCATGTTATATTTATATTTTCGTTAGTATAGAGATGAGTAGAGAGTAGTCCGTCCCCATTGGGGGTGGAGAAGAAGGTGATTTGTTCATGTGATGGATTAATGTGTGTTGATCTTAATCCTTTGAGCCTTACATGATTTCCATAACCATCTTATGAGATTTCATTCTTATCTTTGATGTGCTAATGCTCTTGAGTGAAGCTTAGCACATGTTTAGATTAGTGGGCCTATATTATGGGGAATGATGTGGTGAGGATAAGGATGAAGTGGAGGAAGAGAACAAGGCATGTGCATGCATGTGCTCATGTTGGCTTTATCTTAATTAATGTCTTGTTTGTTTTAATGATTGTGATAAATATTATTTCATGTAGAGACATAGTTGGATTTGTCATGATTCATGTGAAAATATTAGCTTCATTTCAATTATTGTCTTGTATGTTTTAATGATAATGGTTTATCTTCTTTCATGTGGAGGCAAAGTTGGAGTTGAGTTTTATGGATTTCATGTATGACATGTTTTGATGAGCACATTTGAACACACTACACCACATATTTTCAAGTTATTTCTCTACCCCTTGAGGGGTTTAGTTTTGTTGTTTGTTTTCTGATTTCCTATGTGTTGTAGTTTGATTCTGATCGCAACTCTCTCTTCTGCTCCCCCACTCGAGTATCGAGAACCCGACTCACACACGCTCCCTGTGGACCGACCCGTGCTTGCCACCGCTTCAACGCGGTCGTGCACTTGCGGTATTATAACTGATTCAATCAATGTACACGGTCGTGGTAATATACACGTTTAGTTAATTTGTCGCATTTAGTAGTTTATGTCAAATAATTTAACAATACATAGTGTTTGTAATGTACATGATTACGACGTCACCCATCTTTGCACATAGTCGCCGCCGCCGAGACGAGATTACGATCACGAACCTACAGGCGGAGCAGAGATAGGTGGTTTGACTGCGTAGTCGTTTCGTTTAATTTGTTAGTTTGATCATGTATAGAATACTGTTATAAATTTAATTTATGAATCAAACTCGTTTTTGAATGAATAAATAAATGTTTTATCTATTATTTGGTTGTGGATGAATGTTTGTGTCGTGGATGAATGTTTGTGTTGTTGTGAATGAATGAAACACATTTGGTTTTCTTTGAACATGGAAAATTGGAATTCGGGAAGAGTCATTTGACTCTCTTCGAATTTTGGTAGGAATTTACACGAACTGATATCCGTCGGTGTAAACGAAGTCATCTTTTCAATTTTGGTAGGAATTTACACGAACTGATATCCATCGGAGTTCGTCGACGAGACTTACACCGGCGATACTTATCCGTCGGTGTATACCCTCATTCGTCGGATAAGAACCTACGAACTTATGGGTCCGTGTCCCTAGGCTGATGGATAGTTCCGTCGAACAAGTACACCGACAAACGATCCGTCGATGCCTATCCACCAGTGTTATCATTTCTGACAAAAATTATGCAAAACAATTGGTGGGAAAATTGGCGCCAAATACTATTCTGACAGTACTTGTCCGCCGGTGCATCTGTCGGTGTAATTGTACACTGACGCAAGTAACTCCGTCAGATGTATATCCGTCGGTGCTAAAGTAAAAGATGGATATGTACACCGACGGTTAATGTCGGTCGTTGAAGACCAGTTCTCTTGTAGTCGGTCAAATCAATGGCTAAATCACATATATTTAATGGATCTGACTCCTAGAATTGGAGAGATACAACTAAGTTAATCTTGACCATTGTTGGTTTAATGGATGGTGGATCATGACTTTCACCAAAAAGTGTCTCATTTAATGCGGTGTAAAATGTAATTTTACAATTTTGAAAACTTCTTTTGTAAAATTCTCATCCTAATGTTTTCACAATAGTCATGACTTTCCATGTAACGTGGTATGAAACATAAATTTATTTTGTTGTTACCTAATTATGCCAATAATATGCTTTATTTAGCGAATTAATTTTTTCATACAATATTTTTTTTTGGCATCTCGTTTTATCATACTGCATTACTTTTTGCATCCTCAAAGGTTTTTAATCATGTAAAAGATTAGATGTTTTTCTTAGTACACGAAGAACCTATGATCGTAGGTATGTGGCGGTCGTGCATGTTCGGATATTCAGGAGAAGTGAGTTTTTCCCCATAATTACGACTGAGGATAGTAAACAAAAAAGTACATTGCTTTAGAAAATAAAATACATAAACTATCTTTAGGTTTCGGAAGAAAATATGATAGCCAAGGTGTGGCATTTTGACGATCAAGGTGTACTGTGGTAAAAAACAAAAACGCAAAATGCATCTAAGTAAAATTCGAAAACACGGATGTATTCCAAAGTTTAACATCTTTTTAACGTGCATCCAAGAAAAAAAACCAAAAATAAATATATTTGAAATACAAATCACAAGTTGTATTCATAAATCACAATAATTTTTTGGTTGAAAATGATGTTCACAATTACTTAGAGGGTTCATCTAAACCTAGGTATCAGCCCGGCCGGGAAGGCTAAACGGGCCTGGTAATTTTATATTTATTTAATATTTTAAGTGTTTTAGAGGTATTTTACTATTTTTGGAAGTATTTTAAAAAAAGAGTAAATATTTAACGGGCCGGCCCTGGCATCGGCCCACTATGGGTCAGGCCTCGAGTGTGCCAGGCCGGCCCGGCCTGATACGCAGGACTGGTTCATCCTTTATTTGTGTTAGATAAAAAAAGAAGTTAGTAATAGTATCATGAAAAATCATAGTTTGAAAAACAAATGTTACTTAGAAATTTCAAATTATTATATGAAATGTCTTGTTTGTTGTCATTTATATGAAGTCTGAAATTCACGAAGTGAAGTGCAATTTAAGAAAATGCAAATACCTGCTTTGGAACATGAGGTTGTGTCTTTTCCTTGTTTTAGGTGTTGTTCAAATGCATGTATGTATCTTTCTCATGGATGGGTGTTGTGTAAATGCATCAACGTGTTTCTTAAACACCAACTATTTACTATTATTTATTATTACTTTATGGAAGAATTTTGCATTTTTACTCATTCTACAATCATCCTACAAGAATTGGTTCTAAAAAACCAATATATTTATTTCTAATCAATACAGGGGCAGCTGCTATAAATAGGAGTTTTAAGGCTGGAGAGGACACGCAGATGTATCAAGTGGTGCGCATCAGTTGCAAGATCTTAGAACTAGTGTCCAAGCCTATAATGGCAAATGTGTGAGTCCACAACTTTTTGCCTATTAGAAACAAACACTTTGTGATTTTGATTAGGAAGATAGTGTAATTCATCTTTTAAGTCGCTGGGGGTAACAATAAGGCATGCTTTTCTGTTTTTAACAAAGAAGAGATTATCAAAAAACTTGATGTTGTAAAGTAATTTAGTGAATTTCCTAAATGAGAATACGTTTGTTTTTCATGGTAGGTGCAAAAATTAAATCTTTCAAAGTAAAAGAACCATTGTATCAAGAAGTGAACCATCACCTATCATGATCACGACCAATTTAGCCGAGATGCATCACCTAAACTCGATGCTCATGATCAATTTAGCAATGCCACTGTGAATTATATTAAGAAGTGAACCATCACCTATCATGATCATATTATTTCGATTGCAGGGTTTTAGAGAAGTTGGCATACCTTAACTACCTCTAATGTGGGTGGTGGTCGACCCGATCCGACCATTTGGTGAATAGAACAACTGGGCCGGAGTGGGTAAGACATGTGGAAATCAGCCACTTATATAGTGAATTCCAAAACTCCAATTTTTTGCTATAACAGAAAAACAATCCCATTTGTTGAATAATGGGACATTTGACATGCGTACGGATTAGGCTTCGGATTGGATTTTGATTGTCAAGTACAAATTCATATGATTTATAGTGTTGTGAGTTGGGCTTAAGCACGGGCAAACCGTTACGAAACCTACACAGATTCAAGGACCAAAGCAAGTAACGTTACGTGAGGTCAATCACTTACGAGTTATTTTGAAGGCTAAAATTATAATACATTTAAATATATTTTCAAGTTTATCCCTAAAATACCCTCACCCTCATCACCACAATCTCACGTCCCAAACAAACTCACTAAATCTTCCTCATTCCTACATCAAATCTCAAACATTCCAACATGCCGACGATCTCGCCCCTCGGACCACCATCCCGCTCGTTCCGATCGAATGACACAACTCGTTTAGTGAAAACAAGACAACTCACTTAGTGAAAACGACCTAACTCGTTGATGTGTCCCACACGGGACTGGTGTCTCCCGTGCAGGACTGGTGCGTCCCAGCTTGTTTGGGGTGGAAAAACAACCCAACTTATTTGGTGGAAAAAATGACCCATCTCATTTTCGGTTCCCTCAAATCAGCAGCGTTCCATTCCCTTTATGAACCCAATAAGTTTTTAATTTGGAAATATGTTTAATATGAATATTTTGCGTCTCAAATTCTTCTTTGTAAAGAGTCTTGAATTGACTTATGATTGAAGATCTTTCGATTGTCCAGTTTCCGAATATGGAAATATGTTAAATATGAAAGTTTTGCTTCTCAAAATTTTCTTTGTAAAGAGTCTTGAATCGGCTTATTTAGATATCAGATAAGAGATTTATGCATAAATTATTCATGATCTGTCGATTTTCTAGTTTCCAAATACGGTATGTTTTGACAGACATTTTTCACCCCCGTATCATTTGAAATTGGAAAGAGATACTAATATGTGGTCCTTTCAATTATCTTTCCAACAGATCTAGAATCATAAAATTCTATATTCCGATGTGGATGTTATGAGTAAAACAAGTGATGCAATGACGTGCGGGATGCATATTCCACTCCATTTATGAGCCTATTAACTTCGGAATCTGGAAATATGTTAAATAGGAATGTTTTGAGTCTCAAAATCATCTTTGTAACAAGCCTTAAATCGCCTTATTTGGATTTTGGAGGAGAGAGTTATATATAACTCATTGATGATCTGTCGATTTTCTAGTTTCCAAATACGGTTTGTCTTGATACACGTTTTTCACCCCGTATCATTTGAATTTGGCAAGTCATAAGAGAGATTAATATGTGCTCCTTTCAATTTTCTTTGTAACGGATCTAGAATCTTCAAATTCTATATTTGGATTTCGATGTTATGAGTAAAACGAGTGATGCATCACGTGTTAGAAGAGTCCAGCAGTTGCGTCCCTCAGTCTAGGAGTCCAGGAGTTGCGTCCCTCGGTTCAGTAGATGCGTCCCTCAGTCCAGCAGTTGCATCCCAACTCGTTTTTGGGGGAAAACGACCCAGCTTGTTTGGTAAAAACGACACAACTCATTTTGTGAAAATGACACGGGTTGTTTGGCTCGTTTGTTGAAAACAAACCAGCTCGTTTGATAGAACGACACAACTTGTTTGGTGATTTTTACAACTCGTTTATCTTGATTCAATGTGTTCATGTAACAAGTTGGCTTGTCTCGTTTCAACATTCGTTTCCATACAAGTTGGTTTGTGATGTTTTGAACTCGTTTGTCTTAATTGAATTTGAATCTAACAACGTGCCATAAAGTTGTTTCAAAACATATATATTTTTTATAACAACGCAAATAATTCAGAAATTAAACATAACACGTTCACTTAAGAAATTAAATTGTACACATATTAATGTTCCAACACTCAAAACCATTGTATATGTTGTTAATTAAGTTGTGTCATGTAGAACAAATTGTTTGTCTTAGAGAAAAATATTTTCTTTGTTAAAACAAGTCAGGTTGTTAATTAAGTTGCAATGACCCAACTCATTTGGTGAAAATGACTCAACTCGTTTGAGAGGGAAAAACGACCCGTCATTTGGTGGAAACGACTCAGGTCGTTCAGCTTGTTTGTTAAAAACAAACCAACTCGTTTGATCGAATGACCCAGCTTGTTTTGTGATACAACTCATTTATCTTGATTCAATGTGTCTATGTAACAAGTTGGTTTGTCCCGCCTCAAGGTTTGTGTTCGTACAAGTTAACTTGTAACAAGTTAGTTTGTGATTTTTTCAGCTTGTTTGGTCCTAATATGGATTCGGGACACACTTTGGACACAAGTGTACACATTCTGGGCAAATCTAGACAAAATCTGGACACATCTGGACACAATATGGTCACAACTTGACTCAATATGCACACATTCTTGACACATTCTGGATAAAGCTGGACACAATATGGAGACAAATGGACACATTCTGGACACATCTGGACAAATCTAGACACAATCTGGACACATCTAGTCAAATCTGGACACATCGGGACTGATGCGTATTCCATACCATTTACCAGTTCATTAGGTTCCTAATTTCGAAATATGTTAAATTGAATAGTTTTTCATTTCAAAATTTTCTTTGTAACGAGTATTTAATCGTATTATTTGGATATCGGAGGAAAGAGTTATACAGACATTATTGATGATCAATCGATTTTCTAGTTTCCAAATACGATCTGTATTGAGACAGATTTTTCACCCTTGTATCATCCGAATTTTGCAAGTCATAAGACACTAATATGTGTGTATTTCAATTATCTTTCCAACGGATCTGGAATCATCAAATTCTATATTCGGATGTGGATGTTATGAGTAAAACAAGTGATGCATCACGCGCAGACGAGTGCGTCGCGAGTTGGACTGGTGCGACTTTCAATCCATTTATGAGCCCATTAGGTTTCGAATTTGGAAATATGTTAAGAGGAAAATTTTGGGCCTCGCACTTGTCTTTGTAACGAATCTTGCATCGCCTTTTTTAGATATCAGATGAGTGAATTATGCACAAATTATTGATGATCTGTCAATTTTCTAGTTTCCAAATACGGTCTGTCTTGACACATATTTTTCACCCCCGTATCATTTGAATATGGCAAGTCATAAGATAGACTAAAATGTGCTCCTTTCAATTATCTTTCCAACGGATTTGGAATCATCAAATTCTATATTTGGATATGAATGTAATGAGCAAAATAAGGGATGCATCACGCGCGGGACGAGTGCGTCCCGAGCTGTCTTGGTGTGTCCCACCCAGGACGAGTGCGTCCCGAGTTGGACTGGTGCGTCTTCCACGCCATTTATGAGTCTATTAGGTTCCGAATTTTGAAATATGTTAAATACAAAAGTTTTTCGTCTTGAAATTGTCTTTGTAACAAATTATTGATGATCTGTCGATTTTCCAGTTTCCAAATACGATATGTCTTGAGACACATTTTTTCCCATTGTATCATCGGAATTTGGCAAGTCATAAAAGACACTAATATGTGCTCATTTCAATTAGAACCCTAATAGGTGGACGCGAGCATTCAGGACGCGAAACCTTTTTAAACATGGTGTTTGTCTTTTTTCTACTTACGGTCTGACCCATTTAAACACGCGGTATTCCATCATTTGCAGTGTAATTCATCATTTCGGGGAATACCTTTTTACACTTACGGTCGGCTCTTTTTAAACATCGGGGTTCTCCTTTTAACGGGCGTCAAAGATGCCCACGTCCACTTAACATTTTCCTTTCAATTATCTTTCTAATGGATCTAGAATCATCAAATTTTATATTTGGATGTGAATGTTATGAGTAAAACAATTGATGTGTCACGCGCGTGACGAGTGCGTCTCGAGCAGGACTGTTGCGTCTGCAACACCTTTTATGAGCCCATTAGGTTCTGAATTTGGAAATATGTAAACTATCAATGTTTTGTTTCTTGAAATCTTCTTTGTAATGAGTCTTGAATCACTTTATTTGCGATATCGTATGAGAGAGTTATACACACATTATTGATGATCTGTCGATTGTCATGTTAACAAATACGGTCTGTCTTGACAGACGATTTTCACCCTTGCATCATCGGAATTTTGCTCGTTGTAAGATAAACGAATAAGTTCTCCTTTCAATTGTCTTTCCAACGGATCTGAAATTATAAATTTTCGTATTTGGACGTGGATGTTATGAATAAAACGAATCAACTCGTTTGCTCGAACGACCCAGCTCGTTTGGAAAAAATGGTCCAGCTTGTTTTCAGTTATCTCAAATATGTTAGGATCTATGACCCTCTAATCTATAGATAAATGTGGAATTAAAAATACTAATCAAAGTATTAAGGGAAAAGACAATGCAAACCACAAAATCGACGACACCGAAGTTTAGAGAGGTTCGGCACCAAGACCCGAGTCCTAGTACTCCTTGCAAGTCACGCTCAATCCCTCCAGCCTCGTTTACGGTTTCACTAACCGATCTCAGTTTTGGGCCGAGATCAACGCCGTTTACAACTTCGAGCATCACGAACAATCCTTGCCTCGCTCGTGTCTCCTCTCACAACCCGAGAGGAGCTTCTTTGAATATGGAGATGGATCACAATCTAACTTACACTCTATACTTGAGCACACTTGGATATGGATATAGAATTGGATAAACAAGTGGTGAAGTTTAAGTTTGAGTGTTGAGGATTGAGAGCATGAAGATGAAGAGGATTTGACTTTGAGTATATGATAGATAGGGAGTGTTCAAGAGACTCAAAACCAACAAATGAGGTCCTATTTATAAGTCTTCAAGCTCTACTAGTTGTTTGGGAGTTGGTGGGGAAATTGACCAATAGGAATGCAAGATGCGACTTAAGCTCGGGCAGATTTCTATGCATATTCGGTCGACCGTTAACCGAACGGTAGTACGAAGGATTGGTATGTATTAAACATACGGTTGAGCGAAAGTGGTTTGGATCGCCGTTCACCAACTTCCAGTAGCTTTTATCAATTTAGCCTTAATTAAGTTCGGTTAACCGAATTCCATTCGGTTCACCGTTCGAAGGTGGCCAGTAGGATTGGTTGGGCTCTGATCTACTCAAGTTTGGTTGACCGTGTACACTTCGGTAGACCGAAGTTAGCACGGGTTTTGCGCTGACAGATATAGCTCAAATAGTCGTTGGGTACAACGGTCAAGTGCCACATGTAAATAGTTGTTGGGCGCTGATGCATTGCATACATTGCATCATATGTCTTTCATTTAGATTACTTTTACATCAATAAATGCTACTAAGGTATGTGTTTAGTCTTATTTACAGAATACAGGGACCTGAATGCAATTTACCCACATCCCGAGCATAAACGCGTGTAAAAGATTCATTTCTATCATAAAGACCAAGTTCAAGTTTATCGGGGTACAAATGGAAATGTATCCAAGCATAAAAGCATTCAAGTCCTAATTGCAAAAAGAACAAGGACATAAGCACAAAAGTAACCAGGGACTTAACTGCAAAAAGTCAAGGACCTAATTGCAAATCACGAGTAGCTTTTATTCTCTTGGAGAAAATATATAGAAAAATCAAGGTATATCTCCAAATATGTGAAGGAATTAATCCGGAGTTCAAAAGAATGGAAAGAATCAATCCAGACGCGCAAAGAAGGATCAAATCATACCATAAACATTCAACCAAAATCCGGACAACATCAGGCCAGATTGTGCGGCGTTTCCGCCGCACCACACATGCAATATGCGGCGTTTCCGCCGCCCAAGCTTCGATCCGTGTGCTCCAATTTCGTCCAATCGTGTCTGGACACGTGTACTTTCCAATATTATACCTAGATCCCTTGTAGCAACTATAAATAGACCCGAGAACGATGTTAGAAGGGTCCTTAGTCTTTGGTGTTAATTTTTATTCTTAATCTTAGTTTTGTAATCTCCTTTTCATTAATAAAATTCTGTCTTTTATTTCTTACTTTTAGTTTTCTTTTGTAATGTCTCAAGGACCCCTTCTTCCTCCCTCTATGAGTTTCTAACTCCTTCCAAAGGGTGGAGGTGACGGATTTAGGGTGAAGAGAAGATGAATGAATGTTATTATTTTAATTTCGTGTT
Source organism: Triglochin maritima (assembly GCA_963682175.1). Lineage (NCBI taxonomy): Eukaryota > Viridiplantae > Streptophyta > Magnoliopsida > Alismatales > Juncaginaceae > Triglochin > Triglochin maritima. The sequence continues at coordinate 11,339,823 of OY821780.1, read as the reverse complement.
AGTATATTTTGATTACTTGAGTTTATGTTAAATCATTTATCATGTAATGCTTTATAACTAATATGATTTATTATAAGTTTCTGAATTCTCTAATCTAAACCTTAAATCTAAACCTCCACCCAACGGAATTCACTTTTTTTGTTCTTGTTTTAGTTTTAATTGTGCTTGTTTCTTGCTTTAGATAATTAAAAATCAAAAATCTCAAAACCAACTTATTTCTTCTCTCCTTCTTCTCCTTAATCGAAAATCACGAAAATAACAAATCTCTCCCTCCTTGTGTTCGACCCGTACTTGCCACCGCTTCATCGCGGCCGTGCACTTGCGGTATAAATAAAAGTCTCATCAAGTTTTTGGCGCCGTTGCCGGGGAAGCGACGCAGATTTTGTTTTTTATTGATTTCAATTTTATCCTGTTTATCTTGTGCGCGATCTAAGTATTTGGATTTGTGTTTCAGGAGACAACAGAGTGCGCGGCGAAATCCGAGCACCATTTGAGCTAAACGAGCGGCGAAATCGCCGCACCTGAAGAACAACTTGCGGCGAATCCACCGCACACTTGGAGCATCTGGGCTTCAACTTTTTCTGGGACGCGACTCATCTCTGGGTGGACGCGTAAAGCTACTGAAATTTCGAGAGCGGGCAGCGAACCCGACTGAGCATTGCGTAGGTAACCTTCGTTGCCTTTTTCCTCGTAATTTCTAGTTTCAGAAAATTTCCTTTTATTAGAATTGCACGTGTTAAGCTTAAATTCCATAATTGGCAATATTTCAACTCTGACCTAAAATTCGCAAAATTAGAAAGACCTTAGTGCATGCATCATATAATGTTTTGTTTGCATTATTCTTGCTAAATTCTTGCAAATCAATTTCTGTTGAAGAGTGCTGGAGGCAAGGTACGTATCGCGGTTTTTAACGATTGCATTTAAGCATATAATTTAATTTGCATACAACCTTGCAATTGCCCCCATTAAAAAGACCATTGTTTGACTATCTTTGTTAGATCTAAGTTAAACTATCTTAAAGGCAACTCCATAGGAAAAGATACGGTGGGGATTTCATCACCCTTCCGTGGCCCACAAATCACAATCCTAAAGTGTCACCCAAGCCTTAAAATTTAAAATCAATTAGACATTGGCCCCTAAGGACTCGGACTCAATTAAGGAGAAGAATTGGTTTGACTTGCTATGACCTGAAGCCGATCGAATTCAATTTGGTGTCTAGGAAGTGTTTTTGTGTTGACGAAAGTCTTCCAAGCGAAGTGGTTGTCTAATTGGCACCGACTCTGTCGGAAGCGCCCCCACTGGCTATACACTACCTGGCCAATTTGGTTTGATTAGTGAGGGAGGTGAATCAAGCGAATCAATTCGACTCAACCAGTTAGGAGTCGTCTAGATTTAAGTGACACTAGGTCTAGGATTGTTTGAACCGTGCTTTCTTAGGAAATTTCTGACCAACCCTCTTTTCTATCTTTAGAGTTAAGTTTCCTTTCTCATCTGAGTCTTCTTTCTCTTCTCACCTAAATTCTCTAGATTAGGATTCCTTTCTCATCTTGCCCCATTCTATTGTTTTGTTTCCCTTTTAAAAGAAAAAAAACAAAAATTAAAAAAAAAGAATTAATTAATTCTTGAAATTAAATTTCGAATTTAAATTTCGAATTTGAATTCAAAAATTGATTCAACCCGGTGCACTCAGATTTGGATTCGGGACTTGAGTAATCGACTCTCACAAGTTTATCTAGATTCCAGTCTGGAACTTAACCCCAATCCACCTGTTGCACCACCTCACCTGGATCCAATGGGTGAGAACGTAGTGGACCCGCCTGTTGCACAACCTAAAACTCTGAGGGATCGATGCTATCCAGCGATGGCTGCTCAGCCATCGTGCATCGTTATGCCCACCATACCGGGTCGCGACTTCGAACTTAAGGCACAATACATGAGTATGTTGCCTAAGTTCACCTCTAGGGAAGATCCATATCTCTTCCTTAGAGAATTTGAGGAAATCTGCTCTCTTATGCAATACCAGCATATCCCTGAAGAGGCAGTGCGTCTGAAATTTGTGCCTCTGGCACTAAAAGACGACGCTAAGAAATGGCTATATAGTCTAGCCGAAAGATCTATTAGGAGTTGGGCTGAGTTTGTTCAAGTATTCCTGAAAAAATATTTTCCCAACCATAAGACTATGAGGATTAGGAATGAAATTATTGCATTCGTTCAGTCTGAGAGCGAGCCGTTCTATTCCTATCTAGAAAGATTTAAGAGTGTACTGACCCAATGCCCTCATCATGGAATTCCAAGATGGCAATTATGCCAAATTATTTATGAGGGATTGACACCCACATCTAGAGTTATGGTAGAATCCGTAAGCCAAGAGAACTTTATGTCGAAAAATGAAAATGATGCCTGGACTTTCCTTGAGGATTTAGCCGAAAACAGTATGCAATGGGACAATGCTAGAACACCGCTTAACCCAAGTATTGGATCTAGAATAGCAAGCCAACCCAAACCTGGTGTCTTAGCTGTAGATGCCAATATAGCGGCTGAAGCAAAACTAGCTACCCTTATGCGCAGAATGGAAAGTCTAGAGCTACAAGCCCAAACCCGAGTGAATCAAGCATCGTCTATCCCCTGCTCTAGATGTGGTCAGACTGGTCATGTAATGGAGGATTGTGCGGACTGGGAACAAGTTAATGCCATGTATAACCATGCTAGAAATGACCCCTACGCATCAACCTATAACTCTGGTTGGCGTAATAATTCCAATTTCTCATCAAACCAACAAGGTCAACCTCCTAGACAACAACCAAACCCGTATGTCCAAAATAATACATCTTCTGGGTTTAGTAACAATAACGATCATGAGGTTAGGTTGACAAGCTTGGAAAATTTGATGAAAACCTTTATACAAATAACCAACCAGACCTTCCAAAGGCTAGAGACACAAGTCAGTCAACTAGCATAAATAGTAGGTGAAAGAGAAAAGGGTCGGTTTCCAAGTCAACCTGAGGTGAACCCTAGATCTAATAATAATTCATATCAATCCTATCAAGCACCTTCAGGAAATAACAACCCTAGACCGGTTCAAATGGTTAATGAGGAAGGACCGTTCCAACAAATAAATGCAGTAGTATCATTACGGTCCGGAAGACAAGTTGATAACAATGTGGTAAATCCTAGAGTGTCCAATCAATCTAGCCATCAAGCACCCACATATGACCTGATCATTGAACCTGACGTCCAATCTGAAACGCCCAACCCACCTACTCAATCTGAACCCGTAGCTCAACCTGAACCTGAGCGAGTCTATGTCCCTAAAGCCCCATTTCCCAATAGACTCAAAATGAATTCAAGTGCACAAATAGAGAAAATCTTGGAAGTATTTAAGCAAGTTAAGGTGAACATTCCACTCGTAGATATGATTCAACAAATACCTGCTTATGCTAAATTCTTAAAAGATTTGTGCACTAAAAAGAGAAAAACGAACGTACCAAAGAAGGCATTCTTAACTGCAAACATAAGTTCTATATTGTCCAACACATCTCCTATAAAATATAAGGATCCTGGGTGTCCCACAATTTCATGTTCAATAGGAGATACTTTTATCAACAAAGCCCTTCTAGACCTTGGTGCTAGTGTTAACCTACTCCCGTACTCTGTCTACGAGCAACTCAACTTTGGTCCATTAAAACCCTTTAAGACAACCCTTCAATTTGCTGATTGCTCTATTAAGAAACCAAGAGGTGTAGTAGAGGATGTTTTGATCAAGGTTGGTGACTTCATTTACCCAGTGGATTTTGTCGTACTAGATACCGCACCTGTTGTAAATCCTAATCGACAAATCCCTGTAATTCTAGGCAGACCCTTTTTAGCCACTTCTGAAGCATTGATAAACTGTCGTAATGGGCTCATGCAATTATCTTTTGGGAACTTAAAAGCTGAATTTAATATCTTTCATATTGATAGTGAGCCAGAAATAATATGCAATCAAAGTGACGTTGTGATGAAATCACGAATCTATAATATTTCGGAATCATCACAAAATCAAAAAGGAAGTAAGAAAAAGGGGAGAAATTCATCTACACACCCACCATCACTCGAGCAAATAAGAGAACCAATTAATGTGAGGGGTGTGGAACCTGTGACTCAGAACTCTCATTGCAACATGAGGAACAATTCAACTGGATACATGCACCAATATGGTGTCATTCAATCCAGTTCTGACTATGGTTGACTTTGAGCAAATTCCATCCGTCCACCGCAGTTCATCAAGGTAATAAGTGCATTTGCTTTATATTTGCATACATTGAGGACAATGCATGATTTAGGTGTGGGGGGGTGTTTATGTATATATTTATCTATAGATCTGTTTTTATTTCTTAAAAAAAAATAATTAATGTTTCATGACATAGCTTAACATTGAACTGCTAAAACCCGTGTACAAATTGCATTGAGTTTTTGTTCCTTATTATATAGTTCTGCTTGTAGAAATTGTGACATAAATCTAAGTTCCAAAGAAATAACCCATTGCCCTTTAAGACATGTATGCACTTAAATTGGATGAATCAAATCTTTGAAGTGGTTGATAAAAAGCAGAGGTTGAGGAAAATATACCGGGAAGTGTGGACTTCTAATAGCAATTAAGCCTTGAGGAAAATAAAAAAAAAATAAAGGAATAAAGTGAGGAAAACACATTCTGCAAAATGATTACAAAAGCCCAAGCCTTTGAGTCACTGGTCCGTAGGGGTATCTTGAAACCCGGTAACTTGAGTCTACCAGCTCGGGATTATCGACCAAACTCGCTACACGAATGCAAAAGGGTAAAAGTGTCAAAAAGCAAATGTGTTGAATCACGAAAGAAAAGAAAAGAAAAAAAATAATAATACTCAAGGCCCAAAGCTAAAAGAATGATCCATGCCATGGTTGATCCGAATGATACTTCACCACCAGAGGAGGCGTGCAAAATAATTCAAGTGATAAACATGTGTAGAAGGGTTAGTGGTGTGAATGTTGGCGGAATAAAGACCAAGTCATATTTTTTGAGTTAGATTCATATAATGAGCATACAAGAATTCTAAGTGAGATGTATAAGGTTAAGGTGGAGATATTAAGAGCTATTATTGGAAATGTTGATTTAAGACTTTGTGGGTGTGTCAACTGAAAACCCTCACGAGACAAAACTCGTCCCCCTTGGCAACAAGGAGGTTTAAAGGCTTGTTGCACATGCTAAGTGCAACCGTGATTCCTACGAAAGTGAGTTAGGATTTCCCTGTTTTTATTTTTCGTATCTTCTGTTTTGCTAGGGACTAGCAAAATCTAGGTGTGGGGGTATTTGATGCATTGCATACATTGCATCATATGTCTTTCATTTAGATTACTTTTACATCAATAAATGCTACTAAGGTATGTGTTTAGTCTTATTTACAGAATACAGGGACCTGAATGCAATTTACCCACATCCCGAGCATAAACGCGTGCAAAAGATTCATTTCTATCATAAAGACCAAGTTCAAGTTTATCGGGGTACAAATGGAAATGTATCCAAGCATAAAAGCATTCAAGTCCTAATTGCAAAAAGAACAAGGACATAAGCACAAAAGTAACCAGGGACTTAACTGCAAAAAGTCAAGGACCTAATTGCAAATCACGAGTAGCTTTTATTCTCTTGGAGAAAATATATAGAAAAATCAAGGTATATCTCCAAATATGTGAAGGAATTAATCCGGAGTTCAAAAGAATGGAAAGAATCAATCCAGACGCGCAAAGAAGGATCAAATCATACCATAAACATTCAACCAAAATCCGGACAACATCAGGCCAGATTGTGCGGCGTTTCCGCCGCACCACACATGCAATATGCGGCGTTTCCGCCGCCCAAGCTTCGATCCGTGTGCTCCAATTTCGCCCAATCGTGTCTGGACACGTGTACTTTCCAATATTATACCTAGATCCCTTGTAGCAACTATAAATAGACCCGAGAACGATGTTAGAAGGGTCCTTAGTCTTTGGTGTTAATTTTTATTCTTAATCTTAGTTTTGTAATCTCCTTTTCATTAATAAAATTCTGTCTTTTATTTCTTACTTTTAGTTTTCTTTTGTAATGTCTCAAGGACCCCTTCTTCCTCCCTCTATGAGTTTCTAACTCCTTCCAAAGGGTGGAGGTGACGGATTTAGGGTGAAGAGAAGATGAATGAATGTTATTATTTTAATTTCGTGTTAGTATATTTTGATTACTTGAGTTTATGTTAAATCATTTATCATGTAATGCTTTATAACTAATATGATTTATTATAAGTTTCTGAATTCTCTAATCTAAACCTTAAATCTAAACCTCCACCCAACGGAATTCACTTTTTTTGTTCTTGTTTTAGTTTTAATTGTTCTTGTTTCTTGCTTTAGATAATTAAAAATCAAAAATCTCAAAACCAACTTATTTCTTCTCTCCTTCTTCTCCTTAATCGAAAATCACGAAAATAACAAATCTCTCCCTCCTTGTGTTCGACCCGTACTTGCCACCGCTTCATCGCGGCCGTGCACTTGCGGTATAAATAAAAGTCTCATCAGGCGCCTAAAGCCAAGAAGGCCTTGGCTGACCGATAGATATTCGGTCGTCCGAATTCGGACAAATCAATTGGGCTCTAGGGACTTGATTCAAAAGCGATTGTTGGAGGAAAGTCCAAAACCGGTCCAGGACTATTCGGTTGACCGAAGATGGTTCGGTCTTCCGTCGGGGAAATTCCGAATAACACCTAAGTTTTACTGGTGGGAAGAATTCGGGTAACCGATAGGTGTTCGGTGGACCCAACTAGAAGGTTTCGGTTGACCAACTGGGGTTCGGTTTACCGAATCGTGACGGGACAGAATCATAGTGCTCAAGTTTACATTAAACTTTATGGACTCAATAAATACAAAATTACATGTCTTGGTCCAAAGCTTTGATAACAAGTCTTGAGTCTTGATGTTTTTGTCCCAATGATCCTTTTGTTGATTATCTTGATCAACCTATTAAGATGATTGCAAGTATACAAATATGTATGCAATGTATGTAATCGTGTTTCCTCACTTTGATTGATTAGGTTTATTGGTTAAGATTAATTTAATTAATCATCAATATTAATATAGATTAAGGCAAAAAGCCAACAATCTCTCCATTTTTGATGATGAAGAATCTATATCTTAATACTTGAGATTCAATTTAAGTTCTCCCATTTTCTATATGATTGCTCCCCTTTCATATATGCAAACTATGCATGTATAGGATATTCCTTTAACAATATGCATAGTATGAGTAAATTGAAGCTCAATCATTATCATTCTCCCCCTTTGACATCAATCAAATGCAAACAATACGAGCATATGATGCAAAGGTTTAGGAATACATAATTCTCCCCCCTAATTAGATGATATAACATTATATGCTTCCCCTATCACTAAAGCCTAAAAGCAATATGTATGATATCAATCAAACATGCAACAATCCTAGATTAGAACCAAATGTTAAAGTTTAAGAGGATTGAAAATGTCACCCAACTTTTGATCCTCGATTTTGTATTGGTTCCAATCTCCTTTCGATAGCGACGATGACTTTATGAATTCGATTCAAAAGATTTCCTTGAATCTTGGAATCGATATTTTATTCCTGGAGCTGATCATTATCGATTCTCCTCCTTCTAAGTACCTACAAGTGACGATTTTGGTACCCAAACAACCTTGGGTCCTTTGACATTAATTTTTGGTACCCAAACCATTTTGGTTTTAGGTGCCCAAACACTTGAGGAACTTTTATTCACAAAGAAATGCTTTCCATTCAATGTAGTATGAATAACATGGTTTTTGTAATTGTTAACATAATAGCCTAAATCATGCTTGTTTAAAGATTGTCTTTGACTACGAATAAGCCTATGAAGCATTTCTTTTCCCTTTGTAAATCTATCAAGATCCTTCTGTAATTGAACATTTTTAGCAATTAGATCTTGAATATCATCACTACATGAGGATTTTGCAATTAGAGTTGCCATTTCATCAATCAAATGAGTGTTCTCTAATGCAATTTTATCATGACTAGCTAGCAATTCATTCTTCTCTTTCGTGATAGATTCAATTTAAGTTTGTAGCTCATTGATTTTCTTTTTAGCTACTTTGTTTCTTTGACAAATTTTCTCAAAAATTTCAAGCAATTCATTGAATTCACATTGAAGTTCATTATATATATTTGAATGATTTGAATCAATTGAATCATGACTAGAGCAAAAAGATACCTCACTATCTTCATCTTCTATTACCATGAAGCACATTGAGGCGAATTCACCTTCAATTGATGAAGATGATGACTCGTCCCAAGTAGCTTTGAGAGATTTCTTCTTCGTCTCTTTTCTCTTGCTCTTCTTCTTCTTCTATTTTCTCCTTTCTTTCTTTTCTTTGAGAAACTCCTTGAATGGTTGTGTCGCTAATTGTTCTTCAATGTCACTATCTCCTTTGATCGAATTGGCGACGACGTGTAGCACCAATGATTTCTTGGCTCCCTTCTCCTTGTGGTCTTTCATTTGTATCTCATATGTCATGAGACTACCATTAGCTCCTCGACCAATAATTTGGTGAGATCTTGTGCTTCTTCAATGGCTGTCGTCTTCTCCTCCCAATCGTCGGTGAGTGATCGGAGAATCTTTCGAGTCATTTCTCCCTTGCTATCCTTGCCAAGTGCTTTGAGAGAGTTAATTATATCCGTGAAGCGAGTGTGCATCTCGCTTTTGTTCTCACCGGATTGTATACGAAAGAGTTCATATTTATGCATGAGCAAATTAATCCTACATTCTTTCAATCTATTTGAACCCTCATGATGCATTTCTAATATATGTCAAATTTCATAACCACTTTCACAATCTCTTACCCTATTGTATTCCCCTTCATTTAACCCACAATACAAGATGTTCATAATGCAGGAATTCATCTCCGTTTCCTTAATTTTGGGTTTAGTTAAGGATATAATTCCATCGTCATTAGGAGGTGTGTATGGGTTTAATATGAATGTCCAATATTTCAAGTCATTTGATGTCACATAAATTCTCATTCTTTTCTTCCAATAGTCATAATTTTACACATTAAACAAAGGTGGCTTCGATGTGGATAATCCTTCACAATGATTAGAAGTAGATGCCATGATAAATTATGATTAAGTAAATGAAATTAGCAACCTAATGCTCTGATACCAATTGTTAGGATCTATGACCCTCTAATCAATAGATAAATGCGGAATTAAAAATACTAATCGAAGTATTAAGGGAAAAGACAATGCAAACCACAAAATCGACGACACCGGAGTTTATAGAGGTTCGACACCCACACCTGGGTCCTAGTCCTCCTCGCAAGCCTCGCTCAATACCCCGACCCACGCTTACGGTTCCACTAACTGATCTCCGTTCTGGGCCGAGATCAACGTCGTTTAAAACTTCGAGCATCACGAACAATCCTTGCCTCGCTCGTGTCTCCTCTCACAACCCGAGAGAAGCTTCTTCGAAGCTTTACAACTTGGTGATTCTTTGAATATGGAGATGGAATGACAATCTAACTAACACTCTATACTTGAGCACAATTGGATATGGATATAGAATTGGATAAGCAAGTGGTGAAGTTTAAGTTTGAGTGTTGAGGATTGAGAGCATGAAGATGAAGAGGATTGGACTTTGAGTATGTGATAGATAGGGAGTGTTCAAGAGACTCAAAACCAACAAATGAGGTCCTATTTATAAGTCTTCAAGCTCTACTAGCCATTTGGGAGTTGGTGGGGAAATTGACCAATAGGAATGCAAGATGTGACTTAAGCTCGGGCAGATTTCTATGCATATTCGGTCGACCGTTAACCGAACGGTAGTACGAAGGATTGGTCTGTATTAAGCATATGGTTGAGCAAAAGTGGTTTGGATCATATAGCTTTTTTTCAATTTAGCCCTAATTAAGTTCGGTTAACTGAATTCCATTCGGTTCACCGTTCCAAGGTGACCAGTAGGATTTGTTGGGCTCTGATCTACTCAAGTTCGGTTGAGAGTACACTTCGGTAGACCGAAGTTAGCACGACTTTTGCGCTGACAGTTATAGCTCAAATAGTCGTTGGGTACAATAGTCTAGTGACATGTTTAAATAGTCGTTGGGCCCCTAAGGCCAAGAAGGCCTTGGTTGACCGATAGATATTCGGTCGTTCGAATTAGGAATCAATTGGGCTCTAGGTACTTGATTCAAAAGCGACTGTTGGAGCAAAGTCCAAAATCGGTCCAGGGCTATTCGTTTGACCGAAGCTGGTTCGGTCTTTTGTCGGGGCAATTCCGGATAACACCTAAGTTTTACTGGTGGGAAGAATTCGGGTAACCGATAGGTGTTCGGTGGACAGAACTAGAAGGTTTTAGTTGACCGTCTGGGGTTCGGTTTACTGAATCTTGACGGGACAGAATCCTAGTGCTCAAGTTTACATTAAACCTTATGGACTCAATAAATACAAAATTACATGTCTTGGTCCAAAGCTTTGATAACAAGTCTTAATCTTGATGTTTTGTCCCAATGCTCGTTTTGTTGATTATTTTGATCAACCTATTAAGATGATTGCAAGTATACAAATATGTATGCAATGTATGTAATCGTGTTTGCTCACTTTGATTGATTAATATTAGGTTTAATTAATCATGAAAATTAATATAGATTAAGGCCAAAAAGCCAACAAAATCAGCAGTCTTCCACACCCTTTATGGACTCATTCGGTTCCTAATATGAAAATATGTAAAATATCAAAGTTTGTCTTCTCAAAATGTGTAACGAGTCTATAATCGTCTTATTTGGATATCGGAGGAGAGAGTTATGCACAAATGATTGAAGATCTATTGATTGTCCAGTTTCCAAATACAATCTGTCTTGAAACACGCTTTTCACCATCATATCACCGGAATTTGGCAAGTCATAAGAGAAACAAACATGTGCTCCTTTCAATTGTCTTACCAACGGATCTGGAATCATCAAATTCCATATTTTGATGTGGATGTTATGAATCCAGCTCGTTTGGTCAAACGACCCAGCTCGTTTCGGAAAACGACCCAGTTCGTTTGGGTGAAACGACCCATCTCGTTCGGTGAAAACGACGCAACTCGTTTGGTCGACTACGATCCAGGTCATTCAGCTCGTTTGTTGAAAACAAGTCAGCTCGTTTGGTCTATTTTGTGTCAAAACCGAAAAAATACCAAAATAAACCTTACATAATAGAAGTCAATCTTAATACTCTTGTGTATTATTTAGGATGGTTGGAGTGAGCTTGTGTGATTTAGGGGAAAAATATGTTGGGAGTGAGTTAAGAGAAATATGGATGTTAGGAAGAATGGTATGATTTGTAATTAGGACAAAAATAAGAAGGGTAAATGTGACATTTAATATTCTTTTTAAGGCCAGAAAAAGTCAATGACTCACGAATAAATAGACCCACAGATAATGATTTTATAATATATTTCCGGTAGATTGTATGTTGGGATTTGCCGTAGCATCTCATTTTTCTCTTAAAAATGAATATTTAAAAGGTTATATGGATACTTTTAACAAAATTAATACACTGTTAAAAAACAATTATGGGCTACATGTAGGGGTGGCAATTCGGGTCATAACACAAAACCCAAACCGGAACCTGACATTAAATATCACAATTCGGGTCTACACGAATGACACGAACTGTAATTCGGGTCGGGTTCGGGTTGGAGTATTTCGTGAAATTCGGGTTGACACGAATAACACGTGCTGTAATTTGGGTTGGGTTCGTGTTTCGTGTAATTAGTGTCAAACATGCTAGTTCGTGTTTGGGTTAATTCTTGTTTGTGTAAATTTGTGTCAAACATGTCATAATTGGTGTCAAACATGTTATTTCGTGTTCAGGTTAATTCGTGTCAAACAAGTCAGTTCGAGTTATTTGGGTTAATTCGTGTTCGTGTCAACACGAACACGAAAAATGGATTCGTGTCAACGTGGGTCGTGTTCGGGTTACCAAATCAGTGTTCCGATTTAAGATTAGATTTTCGTATTTGTGTCGACTATTTTTTATTAATTCGTGTTCGTATTCGGGTCGAGAAAAAACAATTCGTGTCAATTCGTGTTCGTGTCAAACACGAGACGAAATACGAATTTGCCAGTCCTGGCTACACGTTCCAATAACTTGAACTCGCAATTATTGAGCACTATATATTATGAGTCATTATCCTTAAATTAGGATGACGATCACGTTGGTATCTAACTCATATTCAATTGGTGATGGCTGAAGGGATTCAACATCTTATAATCCACGAGGATGTTCATTTTTCATTGTGGGACTGTTTTCTAACACTCCTGGTATACATAACTAATATTATTTTCTTACTGTCTATGCGTAATAACATGGGTGGATGTTTTTAGCAAGCAGTTCAAATTGAAATGTGAGTATCAAATTAAACACTAAAAGGTTGGAAGCGAGGGGAACAAAAAACTTACAATGCACAAGAATGCCCAAAAATCTAAAGTGTAGGAAAAGAATTTACAATTAATGTCAACGTGAGACATTTCTCAGAACCAATTCCTGACCTGACCAGCGTTTTCTTCTCATTATATACGTTTGAACACAATATAGATGAATGTGTTTAGCGCACCATCATATGCCTCCCATATTATAGTAACGTGTGGATTTCCATACCCAGGGGCGGATCAAGGAAATTTTTAGGGGGGTGGGGGGGTTCTAACTAAAGGATTAGTAAACTCAAAATGTTTAACATAAAAAATACATATAAAAGCCATTAGAAGATCATTAAGTTTTTGTAATTGAGTATCAATCATTACATGAAAATTTTAATTCTTGAAGTAACGAAGATGTGTAATAGATCGATATCCACGTTTACTTTTGCTTGAACTTGTGAGGAAAGTAATAAAGGTTTCCATCATAATATTAAAAGGTTAAATTGTATTATTATAAGATTTAGTGCAAGTGGAAGATGTGAAGTCCCATATCTCAAACTCAATATTCCATTAAAATGAATTCTAGTTAATCAGTAATGACATTACATGGATGAAAATAGTATAAACATAAAATTTACTTTGAAAAAAATACTACTATTAAGGCATTTAAAAAATATTCAAAAGCCAAAATCAACACCCCCAAATCACACAAATCCTCATCCTTTCCAACATTCTTCTAACCCAGAACAAATAGCGTAAATGTAAGAATTTGTTTTGGTTTGGATTTGTGTTAATGAGAAGTTGGACTTAACTTAGCCAACAAGAAATTTGAGAGAAGGTTTTGGGAGATTGAAGTTTTGTATCGTGGTGGAGAAATTTTTTGTTGGATTTTACATGTTACTTTTATTTATGATTCCTTGGAATTTGATTCTAAAAATAATTGTAAAAATGGATTGAAGAAATAGATTACAAAATTATAGGTGGGAAAATTATAGGTTTGTGCATTGTTTGTTTTTGGTGTTTTGCCTAATTTTGTTACATTTGAATTGCATGATTAATTACTTGATGTTTTTTGGGTGAAATTTAACTTTCACCGTAGAAAGATATTTCAAAATGAAAGAAAAAAATATTGAATCGTCTAAAATAATATTATTTGATGAAGTGAAAGAAAAAGAGTCAAATACTTGTATGAACCAAAATCCAGATGAGTATCATTCGAAAGGGAATGTTGTAATCAAACTTTATATATTAATATATTTTTGTGGAATTTTATGATTATGTATTCTGAGTTAATGTTCATATTTCGAGACCCACTTTGAAAATTTATGGGTATGTTACTCCATAAAACACCTAATATTTCATTTCTACATGGCGATTTGCTTCATAGGCAATATTCATGGATTAATCATGGATATAATTATGAATTTTAAAATACTTACATAGATCATAATCATGAAGTTTTATTTCAAATTATTAGTAAGAATAAAGTCGTGTCAACATATTTTAAGGCTATTAGGTCCCTCCTTTTAGTATAAAGTGGTAATTAGTTACTAGTACTAGTACATTTTTTAATCTTTTTAATCCAACTTAATTCCTTATTTTTTCAACCTAAGCTTTTCGAATAATTAACAAACAAAACAAATTTATTACTAAAATGATTTTGGATATCATGGTTCTATTATACTTAAATGATCATTGATGCGCCATAATCGTAATAAAATAAAGTCACTCTTCGCGTTGGAAGGAAACATGGCTAAGGTTGGTGGTGTTGGTGCTTTTGGGATTCTTTGCAGAGAACAAATTCCGTCTAAAAGCAGAGATAGGAAATTAGGACCCGCCATGGCATCAAGAATAAAGCCAACAATGCCTTTTTGAGCATCTTATTGGGTGGAGAATAATAACTTCTGACGATCAAACCACATTTCTCCACAATGTTTATCTATCTCGTATTACAATTTTGTCCTTCAAACTAAATTGGCCACCAAATTACCATTAAAAAAACTAAATCGGCCACCATTGTTTCTATAGACCTGTACATTCAGTTTGGAATCGTAATTAGTACCAAACCCTTGAAAGTATAACAAAATTCCCACAAGGAATTGTCCACGCGTCACATATGCTAAAAATGTCGGTTTAAGACACGAGTGACTAGTCTTCTAAGCTTTTCAATAGTAACTTTAACGTTGTATATATATTTAGGGCTATAAAATAGTCGAGCCTACTATGAAATTACTATAGGTAGGAGATAGGAGTCTATATGGGGATTGGAATCGGTCAATTCAAGATGTTACCCTAATTAAGCATAACCAACTGGAATTATAGTAACTAAATGTGCGAGAGTGACCTTTAGGTCTTGTTGGTGATGAAAATTGTGCATTGGGATTGTAGAAATTAATTAGTATATTATACCTAAATTTATTGGGAGGGATTTTACTCCTTTAACCTTCAACATTTCACTCTCCAGTGAGAACATTCCACAGGGATGACTTCCCCTTTAAAATTCAACTTTAAACATTTTAGGGTTCATTTATAATCACGTTTTGATAATAAAATTATCTAACATCTGGCCTAATTTCATAACTATTTTCGAAACATATACTTTTACTTTAGCATGATGATTCTAAGTTTTTATATAATAATTGTAAATCACATTTAATTCTTATTTTTAAAAATCAAAATCTAATTATTAAAATGTGATTTCAAAAGGAGCAGAAAAAAATGTGATTCCACATGGACTAGAGGCTTGTGAATTATAATCCTTACTAAGCTCTAGTCGACTATTAAACAGTGTGCGTGCAAGTGTATGTGATGTGAGTGTTTTCGGAGAATCGCGAGGAAGAAAGAAAGTTCACACACTCTCAAATTATTGACTTTTCAACAGTGTAAAGTAATTCGTTGTTAGAATGAACGTATGGATGTTACAGGACTATTATGAAATAAACACTACTTGGAGTCACAACATTACCCCTACTTCAACGTTGAATATAAAATAAGAGGGATCAAATACTCTTTATTTTTGTTAACATCAGATAATCCTTGTTAATAACTTAAATTTGAAACATTAAATAAAAAATATAAATCGTAGATTTTGATGAACGACTCATATTCTCTATGTGTGCTACAAAAACTTTGGATGTCATTTGATATTAGGTCAAAATATGAAAATATGAACGTATTACATTCGTCAAAAATCCGATCTCTTGATTTCATATCACATCACTTCCAAAAAAATTTGATTTCTGACACACACAAATAATACGAGTCCTACGTACATCAAGATATACAGTTTGGATTTTCCATTTAAATTTTAAAATTTAAATTACTAGAGTAAATTGATGTTAATAAAAATTAAAAGTATTTGACCCCTTAGATAAAAGTAATAAAAAAGTAATTCATTTCGGGATAAAACATAATGAGGCAAACATAATGATTCAATTCGGCGGTCAAAGAAGCAAAGTGCATCCGGGTGGCAAATTATTGCCATTAGGCATAAAGGACGAGTTTGTTAATCGGAAGGTTGGTAGTGCATAAAATGATTAGAAGATGCAAACAAAGAAGTTACGGCGCGCTGGTGGACTTGCATGGTTGTGGGTTCTATTGACGTGTTCCTCGAAATATATAAAGCACGTAAGCAATTTGTACGTATTAATAAAGGGGTTCTAAACTTCTAATCATCAACTGTATACCAATGTAAAAAAATATAACTTAAGAAATGTATATCAAGTTATCTAAACAAGACGTCCGTGATGTTGTTAAAAATATTAAAAAAAGCATAACAGCGAAGAACACAAGTCGATTGATATCCCAAGTTCAATCCAAATAAAGTTAAACAAACAAATCCATGATAGTAAAACAACAAAAACAAGTAAGGTTAGAAACAAAAAAACCTCTTGACTGAGTTGGCGTTGTAAGATTCTTTTAGAGAAATTACCGCCTCCATATACCCGTATGATTCTCTTTAGAGAAATTTCCTCTCAAATAGAATAGTTCCAACGGCTTGGCCGATACATTCCGACGAATCACGAGAACAAATTGAGATCGGCTAGGTAGATTGCTTGGCATTAATCAACCACACTAGTAGTAGGTAAGAACAATTAATTATTTATAATAATATATTTAACTTTCGTCAGCCCAAAAATAAAAGTAGAATTAAAAATCAGTACAACCTCAAATTGCCAAAGAAAGTTCGAACTTCTATTCGCTCGGCTTTGTGATTGTCGGTGTCGAACGGAAACCATAATCACCACTACCAACAAGGTTTCACGAGACAGATTCCATCCCCATCCCCATCATCATCCAACTTCTTTTCTTCTTTATCTCCACAAACCACTTCACTTCCCTCCTTCACATCACATGCAATTCAATCCTCGTCAACTTTTACATCTCAACACGTACCCCAAACTTCTCCTTCAAACAACTCACTTCAAACTCCAAACGTTGGAGTCTCCCCGACCATGAGAGCACTTGTCGTCGAAGTGCTCCACGCCAACGATCTCCTCCCGAAAGACGGCGAGGGCTCCTCAAGCCCATTTGTAGAAGTCGATTTCGACAACCAACTCGTTCGAACTCGAACGATCCCGAAAACGTTAAGCCCCGTTTGGAACCAAAAGCTGTTTTTTCAGCTCCACAACCCCCACGCCGCCATCAAGGCGTCGGTGTACAACGAGAGGAGGGCGTTCCCTTGGCGGAATTTCCTCGGTCGGGTCCGGATTCCGGCCTCCAACGTCGTGTCCAAAACCGAGGCGGCCGTGCAAAGGCTGGAGTTGGAGAAGTGGTTTTTTTCTTTGGTACGTGGAGAATTATCCTTGAAGGTTTACACCACTAGTGAGGTTGACACCACCGAACCAAACATCAACAACAACTTATCAACGTGTAAAGTGTCAGATTCCGATAGGACCCAAGTTAAAGAAGGGGTCGTTTTTAAGAATCCGGTAATTGTGAACAAGAATCAAGTCACACCGCAACAAGGAAAGTCGGTTGTGGAGGAGAACGTTCCGGTGACCATGCACGACCACCATGTAGAGGCGCACGCGCCGTCGCAGCCGCATGATTATGAGCTCAAGGACACGCACCCTCACCTCGGGGAGAGGTGGCTTACCGGGACGGGGAGTAGGGGTGGTGGAGTTGGATGGATGAGTGGTGTTTCCACCGGCGATAAGTTCTCGAGCACTTATGATCTTGTCGAGCAAGCTTTTTATCTTTATGTTAGGGTTGTTAAGGCGAAAGAGCTTCCGGCGAGCGCTATCACTGGAAGCTGTGATCCGTACGTCGAGGTGAAAATGGGGAATTATAAGGGGACTACTAGACATTACGAGAAGAGAACTAATCCGGAGTGGAACCAGGTTTTCGCCTTCTCTAAAGAACGAATTCAATCTACCATGTTGGAGGTGTTTGTTAAGGACAAGGTACGATATATATATATATATATATATATATATATGTTTCTGCTATGATATCATGTTAATTTTCAGGTTCGATATAATTGTTAGTTTGATATCATGTTAAATTTGACATAACCATTAATTTGTTTAGTTTCACTACCTTTTACATGAATTTTTAGGAGATGGTCGGGCGAGATGATTATATTGGTAAGGTTGTGTTCGACCTGAATGAAGTGCCAACTAGAGTCCCGCCGGATAGTCCGTTAGCACCGCAATGGTATCGCCTAGAGGACCGGAGAGGAGAAGGAAAGGTGAGGGGCGAAATCATGGTGGCGGTGTGGATGGGCACTCAGGCCGACGAGGCGTTTCCAGAGGCATGGAACGCAGACGCCGCCTCCGTTCACGGGGAAGGCGTCTACAGCATACGCTCCAAAGTCTACGTCTCTCCGAAGCTCTGGTACGTCCGGGTGAACGTAATCGAGGCCCAAGACGTTCAACCGACCGACAAAGATCGTATACCGGACGCCTACGTTAAGGCTCAGATAGGCAACCAAGTTCTAAGAACCCGGCCGTGCCCTGCCCGGGCGCTCAACCCGCTATGGAACGAAGATCTCGTATTTGTCACGGCCGAACCGTTCGATGACCACCTCGTCATAACGGTCGAGGACCGGGTGCATAATTCGAGAGACGACCCGCTTGGCAAAGTTATCCTCCCACTAACCATCTTCGAGAAGCGACTAGACCACCGTCCAGTAGACTCCAGGTGGTTCAACCTGGAGAAATTCGGGTTCGGAGTCCTCGAAGCCGACCGGAGAAAAGAGTTAAAATTCTCAAGCAGAATCCACCTCAGAGTTTGCCTAGAAGGCGCC
The DNA here is from genome assembly GCA_963682175.1 of Triglochin maritima. Classification (NCBI taxonomy): domain Eukaryota; kingdom Viridiplantae; phylum Streptophyta; class Magnoliopsida; order Alismatales; family Juncaginaceae; genus Triglochin; species Triglochin maritima. The sequence goes on along the minus strand of OY821780.1, from coordinate 11,321,135 downwards.
TACCACGTCATGGACGAATCAACCATGTACATAAGCGACCAACGCCCTACGGCACGACAACTCTGGAAGCCACCTGTGGGCGTGCTCGAAGTCGGAATCCTCAGCGGCCAAGGACTACTCCGAATGAAAGTGAAAGACGGTCGAGCGACAACCGACGCCTATGTTGTGGCAAAATTCGGGCAGAAATGGGTCCGAACGCGAACCATGATCGACGACTTCAATCCCAAGTGGAATGAGCAGTACACATGGGAGGTCTTCGACCCTTGCACGGTGATAACCTTCGGCGTGTTCGACAATTGCCACTTAGGTTACAACGGTGATAAACAGTCTACCACGGCCGGGACAAAAGACTCGAGGATCGGGAAAGTAAGAATCCGTCTTTCATCGTTGGAAACGGACCGGATATACACACATTCCTACCCTTTGATAGCCCTCCAACCATCAGGGGTGAAAAAAATGGGAGAACTTCAGTTAGCTGTGAGATTCACATGCTTGTCTTTGGCAAACATGATATACCGTTACACTCACCCACCACTGCCCAAAATGCACTACATCCACCCTTTTACTGTAACTCAGCTGGACAGCCTAAGATACCAGGCAATGAACATAGTCGCGGTCCGGCTCGGGCGGGCGGAGCCGCCGCTTAGGAAGGAGGTGGTGGAGTACATGCTGGATGTGGACTCCCACATGTGGAGCATGAGGCGGAGCAAGGCCAACTTCTTCCGAATTATGTCTCTGTTTTCAGGCGCCATCGGGGTTGGAAAGTGGTTCCAAAGTGTCTGCTACTGGAAGAATCCGATCACGACGCTCCTAGTCCATGTTCTGTTTATGATTTTGATATGGTATCCGGAACTGATACTGCCTACCTTGTTTTTGTACATGTTTGTGATTGGTCTTTGGAACTACCGGTCCCGACCCAGGCATCCGCCTCATATGGACACCAAGCTCTCGTGGGCGGAAGCCGTGCAGGCTGATGAGCTTGATGAGGAATTTGATACGTTCCCTACAACCAAACCACAACACCTTATTCAGATGAGGTACGACCGGCTGAGGAGCGTGGCTGGGAGGATGCAGACGGTGGTCGGAGACATGGCGACACAAGGGGAGAGGTTCCAGTCCTTGCTCAGCTGGAGGGACCCAAGGGCGACTTCCCTGTTTCTGATATTCTGCTTCTTTGCTGCTGTTATTCTCTATGTGACTCCGTTCCGGGTTGTGGCGCTCATGATTGGACTTTACATGCTACGCCACCCTCGATTCCGCACCAAACTGCCCTCTGTGCCTAGCAATTTCTTCAAGAGATTGCCTTCCAAAATCGACAGCATGCTTTGAGAGCATTAACACCCTCACTTCCTTCCACGTTACCAGTTAATTAGCAGGTCTTGGTTTCAGCTTCCACTTATGGGATTCAAGAGTTTTACTTTACAAATTTTGTGATATATTCAGTTGTTTGTGCTATTATTGATACCGTCGCTCTTTCGCTCTTGCAACACAAATATGAGAGCAAAGGTAATGAGCAGAGAACTGCGGTAGTAGACCCCGATACTATGATTTACTAAAAGTACAAGTTCACTGTGTTTATCGTATAAAACATTATCGGTTTTCTGTTTTTGTACAGAGAGAAGTAACATACCACTTCCTCTGATTCAAACAACTCGACCAACATATGCTTTTCCGGAAGCCCTGATACACCTTTGGGATTAGGGCTAAGCACCGGTCCGTAACCGGACCCAAATGCTTTCTGGGTTTCAGATCAAAAATCGAACTGGTCAGATCCGGTCCGGGCCAATCCAAAATCTCAGATTAGATCGGATTTTTTATATTAAAAGTTGAGATTTGGACCAAATTTGGACCGGTCGGATCCAATCTGGACCGATTTCTACTCTTCCCTATTTGGAATATTCCAACATTTAGTTTACAGAGTATGGCCAATTTGACGTTGTTTATGTCTATGTCGGATAAGATTAATTAGTAGAAAGATCTAGATTCATGCTCTATCACAACCTAAGATAAAGGCATTATCGATTGAGTAGATAGTTAAAGCCATCATTGCTAAATAAATGGCATCCATACAATAAATTCATGCCAAGAAAACTCATACATTTTGGTGCAACATAGAATTCGTATTGTAACGTTCCCGAAAACAGCGGAAAATTTAAACAATATAAAAGACCGTCAATGGTCAACAAGGGCACGTCACGGAAAATAAACCAATATATATAATATAAAAGATCCACGTGGAAGTCAAACATATAGACTGACTGTGATTACAAATAAAAGTTATACAACATGTAATCACCTCAAAAGAATAGATAGACAAACACAGGATCAGATCCCGGGGGCACACTCCTCGGTCACCACCTCGACTCTAATGCTACTCGCTACCTGAAATGCAAACAATTGAAACATGCATGAGTTCCCTGCGGGAACCCCGTATGCCAAACCTCCTAAAATACAAAATGAAATTAAAGACCATGCAATGCAATGCACATGATCATTCACCTCGGGTCCACAATAATACCCCTCTCCTCCTCCGCGGTACTGAACCACTCCTGAGACCACGAGGGTCAAGTCAGTCCACCGCTGCCTCACATGGGTCAGTCGGCACCACTGCTCCCCAATAGCCGCAGAAAGGAACCCTGGTACAACGCCGCCACCCCAGGAGCGAGTCAGCCCTCCGAATGCACAACTCGGGCCAGACGACAGCCGCTGCTCCCCCGAAAGCCGCCAGACGCGCACCCTGCCGGAACATCCTCGGCCTACCGACAAACCCCAGCAAACAGCCCAAGGTTTACGGCACTCATCGCTCACACCCCGCTCGATATGAGAGGCCAACAATAATACGTCATCGTCGAAGGTGAAATCCGTCCAAGCATAAAATCATAAAGCATAAAATCGGGGTTCAAATTGAAGTCCATCCAAGCATAAAAGCATTCAAAGACCTAATTACAAAAAGGTCAGGGACTTAAACACAAAAGTAGTCAAGGACTTAATTGCAAAAAGCTGAGAACCCGACTGCAAATTACGAGTACAAAAATATTATTTTGGAGAAGTTCTAAAGAAAAATCAATTTGGATCTCCAAATATATGAAGAAATTAATTCGGAGCTCAAAAGAAAGGAAAGAAATCAATCCGGACGCGCAAAGGACAGCTAAAACATACCATAAACACACAGGAAAAATCCGGATCGATTCTGAGCCAGAAAGGTGGCGATTCCGCCGCATCTCATGTACAAAATGCGGCGGATTAGCCGCACAAAAGTTGATCCGTGCGCTCAAATTTTTACCAATGTTGTATTGACGCGTGTACTTTCCTTTTATGTGTTGGGATCCCCAGTTGAGGCTATAAATAAGGCCGAATCATGTATTGAAAAGATGCTTCTCCCCTCCCTTTCCCTTTAGCAATAAAATTTTGTTCATTAATTTCGTGTTTTTAGTTTTCTTTCGTAGTTTCTCTAGGACCCCTTCTCCTTCCCTCCATCCATGAGTTTCTAACCCTCTCCAAAGGGTGGTGATGGATTTAGGGTGATGAGAAGAAGAATTATGTTATTATTTTAATTTCGTGTTAGTATATTTTGATTACTTGAGTTTATGTTGAGTCATTTATCATGTAATGCTTTATAGCTAATGTGATTTATTATAAGTTTCAGATTTCTGTAAACAAAACCCGATATCTAAACCCCCACCCGCTGGACTCTCATCCATATTTGTTTTTTTCTTAGTTTTTGTCGTTCTTGCTTTAGAAAATTGAAAATCCAAAAATCTCAAACCAACCTTATTTCTCTCTCTTTCTTTCCTTAATCGAAAAATCACAAAAAAATATAAATATCTCTCCCTCCTTGTGTTCGAGACCCGTACTTGCCGTGTCTTCATCGACGCCGTGCACTTGCGGTATAAATAAAATTCTCATCAATATTATTGTTTGTGATAGATATTAGTATGCTTGCTTGAATTAATAAGAACTTTACGTGATGGTTTCTGCCATAGTTAGGTACACTCCATGCTTGTTATGTTCTTAATAACAACCTTGCATTGCTCATATTAATCACATAGGTTAGTGTTGTAAATGATAGGTCTTGCCATGAGGTACTTCTTATGCATTAACAAACACTAACCACACTTGAGCTTATTGTATGCATTCACCACAGTTATTTCATGTGCACACACACACACCACCCCTTAGGGGTTTTAGATTCCTGATTTCCACCCTATCTTTCTTCTTAATAGTTGCTTAGCTTAGCTTAGTTCATTTCATGTTTTCAATTCCTTGCTTCTAGTTCATTAGTTCAGTGTAGTTAGTTTAGTGTAATCAATCTCTTCTTCTCTCTCTTTACTACTCACCTTCGCACAAACCAATAGTCGACACACCTCCCTGTGGATCGACCCGCATTTGCCACCGCTTCAACACGGTCGTGCACTTGCGGTTTTATATAAAACGAATCAATCAAGCATGTACCACATTTTCGTAATAGACGTTCTCATAAATAGGATGCGCACCTATCTCATTAGATATCGCACGACGGGCGTTCGACCAATTGTCTTGACCACCATGGAAGACATCGGCAACACTTCGAAATCCACAGTTACCATCAACACATACGTCATTCCACCTCTCCAGAAATGGTAAAATGATTCCTGACAGTCTATCAACATATGGTAAGATAGAAAAATAACAATTCATTAAAACAACAAAATTAGGAGATAATCTATTCAACCCTCTCTAGATTAGTGATATATATTAAATAACAACAAACATATCGTCATACCAGATCATGTGCCCGTGTTCACGGACGATCGAGACGAATTGAAAGACTGACCACGACCTCTGCTCCCACTACTGGCAGACCGACTACGACCTCGCTCAGGATACTCGAAGGCACTCGGGTCCCGACGTGTCGACTTTCCCCTAGGTCGACCTCGTACCTTAGTATTTTCTGCGAGTTCTCCATAGTTTGACTGATCGAGGTGTAACTGTTCGTATAAAATACGAGAGGTACTACGAATTATTGCAGGGTCGCTCCCCGAAATCTCATCAACGAGCTTCCGAAAATGGTCGACGTCTTGTGCTGACTGATCCACAAACTCTAACATCTGGACTCCTTCTCCAATGGCAAGTGTTTTCCTGGATGAATCTGCTCTAAATAAATTCCATCACCTGACGCAAAACACTTGTGCATGGTACCAGCACAAGGAATCCCATGTGATGTCAGAGAAGCACACCCGCAACGATATTCAACTTCATTGCTTAAGTCCTGCATTCTCTTCAACTCCTGAGTCAATAATGACAAGCAGTGATGTGAAACTAGACCATTTATATGCTTAAACAAAGGACATATGTAGTTTGTCAAATTTCGACGTCTCAAATCTTCAAGAAAGTTCTGAATATTCGTCAGCTGGATTTAAATAGTCGAGTTCACACGGTTGAAAAGAGTGTTCAGAGCGACAGTCGATGTAGTGATCCACTCTTTAAGAGCCGAATGTGCATTTTCCACCCTACAGTTCGTAGTGTTGCCGAAATGAAGAACTTTATTCGTCAAATTCAACACAAACTTTTCTTTATGCACTTACCACGTGTCTTCCACATACTCCGTGAGCACTGACCAGGACTTGAAAGAATCTTTCAGATTAGGGACTGATCTATCATAATCCGTCTGTGAATCAGAAACCATAACTCTCCTCCACTTTCCACGCCTAATCATTTCTGCAGACTTCTTGTCCTTACCGAAAACGTGGTATGCGTAGTTATACACGTCTTTATTGATATGCCAGGTGCAAAGTAAATGAGCAGACTCAGGAAAAACCTCTTCCACTGGTCGCATCAGACCCAACTCCTGGTCCGTTATTATTGCAGTCGGGCTATCAGTATCCAATAACAGATCTCGCAACCTCTCCAACACCCACCGGTAACTAGACTCAGTCTTATCCTTCAAAATCGCATATACGACGAGGAAATTCATGTTTGTTGAAGTAACCCCAATCATCTCAACATATAATAGACGTTGATCGTATATAGACGACGTCTATACACTATATAGACGTCGTTCGTATATAGCCGACGTCTATACACTATATAGACGTCGTTCGTATATAGCCGACGTCTATACAACAAGGAATAGGCGACGGGGAAATATACGTCGGGTACTTGGACCGTCGAAATCCGACGTCTATACCCCTGTATATCTGACGTATATGGGCTTTTCTGCACTAGTGAATGAAGAATACTTTTGAGAGTGTAATGAAGAAGTCTGGTAAATGGGTGTGGTCTATCACATACAAGGATCCTAATGGTGGTTGGAGATTGAGGAGCAAAAAATAAGTGCGCTCACCCATGTTTGAGCTTATTGTCTTTCATAATGTACATAATTGTGCATTAGAACTCAGACAGAAAGACCATCGACAAGCAGCACCTTGGGTAGTTGGCCACCTAATCAAGAAAAAATAAGCTAGTGATGGTATTAGCTACTTGGCAAAAGTCATAAAGGAGGATATGAATGAACAATACACCATAAATATGAGTTACATAAAGACGTGGGGATGCAGAGAGAAGGCACTTACGTATGTGAGGTTACGCCTGCGGAATCTTATTCAAAGTTACATGCGTACATGTACATGTTCGAGCAAAAGAATCCAAACACAATCACTGAATTTCTCACAGAAGATGACCACTTACTATATTGCTTCTTCTCTCTTGTGATATATGTTGATGGCACATTCCTGAGAACCAGATATGGTCGGCACATGTTATCTGCCGTCGCATTGGATGCAAACAACCACTTGTATCCTATTACGTTTGCACTGGTGGACAGTGGGAATCACAACTCTTGGACCTATTTCACGAATAAATTTAAGGAAGCCTTTAGGGACGTCGAGAACCTTGCTTTTATATCAGACAGACATGTTAGCATTATTCATGCTTTGGAGATGGTATTTCCAGATGCCTAGCATAGTGCATGCTACCACCACATCTGTATGAATGTGGTTGTGAAGTTCAAGACGGACCACTGTCATGATAAGAAGTGGTATGCGACATACACTTTCCGAAAGTCAGATTTCCATAAGCAGTTTGACACGATAAAAGAAATTCATTCTCCCTTAGTAGAATATAATGAAGGCATTGGTTTCGATAAGTGAACTCATTCTTACTTTCCTGGGAATCGGTTCAATTTAATGACCACCAATTACGCTGAAAGCCTGAGCAACAAAAACAGGTAGGGAAGAACATAACCAGTCATGATGATTGATATTTAAGTTTACAAACCGCAAGTGCACGACCGCGATGAAGCGGTGGCAAGTATGGGTCGATCCATAGGGAGGTGTGTCGACTCTACTTCTTACGAAGGCAAGTGGGAAAAGAGGGGAAGAAGAAGTGATTACACTAAACTAAACTACACTACACTAGTAAGCAACAAATAAGGAAAGATGAAAGTGGGAGAAGAAATGAAACTAAACTAAGTAACTTGAAAAACAACCTAGAATTCAAGAAGAGAAATCCCTAAGGGGTGGAGTGTGTGTACACATGAAATAAAGTGGTGAGGAATGCATTCATTAGAGCACAAATGTAGGTTGTGTTGCTATGCATAGGAAGTACATAATGGTTGTCAAGGCCTATCATCTAAATTACTAACCTAGTTTATTAATATGAGCATAAACAAGTTTGTTATTAAGAACCTAGATAAGCATGAGATGTACCTAATGAATATGACAGAAACCATCATGTTAAGTGTTCTCTTTAATTCAAACAATTATACTCACCTTCATCACATAAAACAACATATAACATTCATTCCATTTTTCAAGACATGTATAAACATCAACTCCACCCCCAAAGAGGATGGAACTACTCACTACTCATTAAAAAAGACAAAACGAAATTAATCTAATTAAGATGGGAAAGGGAGACATGCTAATTACTTCTACTAAGATTAAGACAAACAAAACAAGCTAAACATGCAAACATTAAAACAAACTATGAAGAATTATTTTATTTACATGACTCACAGTACAATTAGAATTTTTTGCCACCTTCAGTTTTGCTCCAAGACTTATACCAAGTAGAGAGAATGACACCAAGCAATAAGTAAATACAAAGGAGAAAGAAGAGTTCCATTTATAAGCATGAAAAAATATAACCGGGGATAATCCCCCAATGTGGGACTAATAAAAGTACTACAAATGGATAAAAACAACATAATAAACAACCACGCAAAGCTGGGTCGAAATCAGACCGAAATGGGCCGCCAATTGGCGGTCACGTTTGTCTGATTTTCTCCAAATTTGTATATCTTCTTCAATGCTTCAATATATTACGTGTGGTGCACCCGGATCGTTTTTTTGAGTGTCGGCCCAAATCTAATTGTCAAAATACTACTCATGTTGGTGTGGAGTTTCTTGATTTGCTCATTGATCATTTTGGCTTATATTTGTGTCCTTCCATCTTGCAGATAGGTCCATAGGTCTCACCGATAAGTCTTTTTTCCTTGCATTTTAGTCCTTTTTCTCTTCCATTCTCTTCTTTATTATCTAATACCTAAAATATAATAACAAACACTCGAGTAGCCAAAAGTTGGGGTAAAATAAAGGATATATTGCATGAGTATGATGCATGATATGCTACTAATAAAGAAAACATTAACCACGAAATAAAGAAAGAGAAAAATAAAGAAAGGAAAAATCATTCGTAAAACAAGGAAATCCTAACTCACTTTCGTAGGAATCACGATTGCACTTAATTTGTAACAAACTGTTAAACCTCATTGCCGCCAAGGAGGAGGAGTGTTGTCTCCTAAGAGTTTTCAGTGGATACACCCACAAAATCCGAACATAGATGCATTATTCAACCTAGTAACACGACTCGATGGACTCATTTTTGTCTATCGTTGGACACGGTAAATTTATGGCTCGACTCTCTATATGTATTCAGTCCACACCTAGCCTAATAAATCATTCGTACAAGTTAATTAATGACTTAAGTGAAAGACAAGGGCAACCTTAACATCCTCAAGTGATACAAAGTGTAAAGTTTATTAAGGTTCTTATTCTTATCTACACATGAACCAAAACCCCTACACTTACAGTTTCACAAAAGGAGTTTAAAGTTCCCTGAGTACGATAAACTTCCTTATACTAACAGACACGAATTATTCCCTGACTATGAATTTGAGTTCGTTTAGATATGTTTTAATGTTGCACTCGATAGTTCTCGATTAGTGCTCGATATAGCTCGACAGTCGTTTTCCTATGACATTTAGTCCATTTAGATATGTTTTAATGCTGCTCTCGGTTGTGCTCGATGCACACACGATTGAAGCTTGAGAGTCTCGACGCTATATGACTTGACATGGAATCGATAGGTTTGATTTGTTGATATTTACTGGAATATTTATGGTTGCGTTGGGATGCCTAAAAACCAACTTTGGAATATTATGGTTGCAAATTAAACTTCAAAACAATAGCATTCAAACAAATTCAAACAACATTATCCAGAAAACATTAACCACGAAACATGAATAACATTAACCCACAAAAAGTGTGTAACTTTAACATTAAAAACATTTACGTTAACCCTGAAAAAAGATTGTAACGTCAACATTAACAACCTCGACCAAAAAAAGTTTGTAAATATAAAGCAACATTAACCAAAAAAAGGTTGTGCCTTCAAACCATGCACATTAAACTTCAAAACGAGTCTATTTCATGGTCCACCCAAAGTTGTTTTCAAAACCAGGATATGGTTGATCGATGGGTGGTCTCTAATTTAATCCACTCAATAATCTTTACTTAAGGGTTAATCATCTAGCGGAAATAACAACTAAAACAAGTAGAGTAGACTAAATCAAACCACAAAGATACGGAGAATTTTATAGATGGTTCGGCACTCCACCCGGGTCCTAGTCCTCTCTTGTAAGACCCGCTCGAGCACCACGAGCCCCGCTTGCGAATCCACTAATCTGATTTCCGTTTCGGGCCGAGATCAAGCCTTTATACTTCAAGCTTGCAAACACCCTCACGAAGCTTGGACTACCTTCTTACAATCCGAGAAGAGCTTTACTCCAAAAGCTTTTACAACACTTTGTAGAAGATTTTCAGTAGCCACATCAAATCTCAAGCACTTGAATGATTGATGAAAGCAATGAATGATTCAAGTGGAAAGATTTAGCACAATGAGAAGTTTGAGAGCACAAGTAATATGAGTATGAGAGGTTTTGAGAAAGGATTGGTCAGGATAAAAATAAAAAATGAGGTAACGATCAGACACAAAGGGAATCTTGTCAGATCGAAAATATCATAGACTTTTCAAGCACAAGTTTATCTACATCTCGTCGACCACCATCATGGCATCGTTTGACCGGTGACCAAAAACAAATTAGGGGTTGGGTGAAGTATGTGTATATGACCATTGTAGAATATTACAAGTATAACAGTCATATTAAAGACAAATACGAAGTGTGCAACGGTTAAACCGAAATCATTTTTCAGCCGACAAATTGCCACACTAATTGCGACTTCAAACAACATAGGCTAACGATCGAACTGGGATAAAAGATCGATCACCCATTTAGGGAAGGAACAAGAGTCTGTTAAATTTGGTCGAACCAGATATCGTACCGGTTGACCAACTGGAGCAGAAACTCTGTTCCAAGAGGAATTACTACGCTTATTTGATCACCTAAGAGATTCAATTTGATATGGAATTTTGTATGAGACTTCTATAGGATCCCTAGAGTCTATGTATGAAGTTTATCAAGAGTTAAGTGCTCAAGTTACATAGATTCCTAAAGACTCAAATAAAGATAAAATTGCATGTCTTCAAATAGCTTGATTACATGTCTTGACTTCAATTCCATATCTCTTGAGTCTTGATCACCTATTAATATAAGAATATACAAAATACAAGTATGTGTGCAATGTTAGGAATGTGTTTGACTCAATTTATTGTGAATAAGATTAGGTTGATTAAATCATCAAAACTAACTAATATGATTAAGACCAAAACGCCCACAAGAGGCACGTCAAGGACTCGGGATACCATAATTGGGGCAGTTGGTGTCTTCAACGTGTTCTAGGAAGGAGAGTCAGGAATGGATGTCTCAGCAAGGCATATCATGCCGCAGTCAAGGAAATATCAGTGTTTATTAAAATAAAAATAATTCAAAAATAAAGAAATAATAAAAATATACAACTATCTAGGAGGAGGGAAAGAAACAATTCAAATTCTGAAACAGTTCAAAAAATGCTCTAAAAAACCGTGCTGTCAACAGTCACATTGTTTCAAAAGATTTTAATTATCAAGCTCATATTGAGTCCATATCGAGCGCATCGATCCCAACAAAGCATATTATCTTACTTCAATATGTCAAGCTTAAACTAATCCTATCATGCTTATAACTATGGTGACGTTTTGAGGGAAGACAATTGTTCAAATTCCGAACCGAACCATAAAAAACTGCCCTCAAAACCCATGTTGTAAACAGTCATGTTTACCTATCGAGCTCATATCGTGCTCATCGAGCCCAACAAAGCGGACGACTTACTTCATCATACCAAGGTCAAACAAATCCTATCATGCTCGTAACTGAGGTGACGTTTGGAAGTAAGAAAATCAAACTATCAAAAAACACCCTCAAAACCTTTGCCGTGAACAATCGTGTTTAACTATCGAACTCATATCGAGCTCATCGAGCCCAACAAAGTGGACTATCTTACTTCATCATGCCGAGGTCATATCAAGTACCTATCAAACCGATATCGAACCTATCGAATTTTGTCGGAAACATAGAAAATCGGTCAGACTTCCATCGATTCAACCCAATCCTCAACGCTCTGATTTAATCCTATTAGTCTCACATGTTGAAGGAATCGATCCCATCGGGCCCAACAGTCGAGTACCTATTGAACTATGATCGAACCAGTTGAGCATCCTAGGAACCGGTATCCACTGCTCACAACATACTGGGTGACAACCTGCTGAACGACCTCGTACACCCAATACTGTAACGCAAGGGCATAACCATATATATTGTATTTCGGTTCTTTTTGTTGCCCCTTCAGTTCCTTCTTCTTGTCATAGTACTATTTTTGCTTAATCATGTGTTTTTGACATGATGTTATCAGCTTCTTGTAAGAACACTTCCCAATGGATACTTCAAGAAGTAGTCCATGTCCTCAACCATCTTGACGATATCCGCCCATACGAAAAGCTTGCCCTCTCACGTATATAAAACACCTTTAATGAGGAAGCATAAGCCCAACTTGTACACGTCATCACATTTGTACAGTTTTTGAATGCCGCCTCCAACATTGATATTTGAATTTTGGGCTCTCCATTGAAATAATCTCTTATGAGGAGGTCACTGGTAAGGCGAGTCTCGAACTCAGCATCTGACGGTATAGTGCTGAAGTTCAAACTAGTGACTAGTGCAAATTCATATCGAGAGCTTATCGTACCCATCGAGCAAACTAAATATTCCAATTAATAACAACAAACCACAACTATCAAGGTCAAATCAACATTACATGGAGCACAAAATAAATCCTATCTTGCGCATCGAGCTCAACAGTTCTTATCAGTCAATATAATCCTATTGAGCACACATGTAAACGGGATCGAGCTCATCAAGCACAACAATTGAGTACCTATGTGATTGGAGCGATTAAGCAATTATGACTTGCCGAACAAATATAAAACTTTATCGAGCGTCATTAGAAACACAGAAAAACAGTTCGACTTCAACCCAGGCCACAAAACAGTTATCAATACTAATAAATGAACGTAATCAACTACATTTTTTTTATAGAAACAATAACCTAACCTTAAAAAACTATATCAAAAAACTAAAAAAACAAAAATAAACGTTCCCTAAATCTGACCTTCATCGTCGGCTTCAATAAGGGAGTTGTTCTCCGATATGGGTTCGACAGGGTTCGAGAGAAGGGATGCGCAAAAGAGAGAGACATAATGGATGTGTTAGAGAGTGAATGGATGCGTGAAAGGGAGAGAGAGAAGTTTCCTTTGCATCTCTCGAGAGAAAGAGAGAGAGAATGATTTCCTTTTTTAAAGGGTTGGGGTATTTTGGGAAGAAATGGAAAGATAAGCATATTTTTCATAAGATGTCATTGTAGGGTTTTTTTTCAATTTTGGGTCACTTTGAGCATAGAAAGTCAAATTTCCTAATTATATATGACTATTGGATAACCTTCATCTGGAATCAATATTTATGAATATCGGTTGCCATTCAAATCGCGTATACCCATTGTTGTGTAAGAAAACATAAACAAACGGAAAATACAACGCAAAAGAACAATACAAAAACATAACAACACATAAATCTAAAAAGGACCCTAAACTTGAATTTAAAACAAATGTAGTTACACTTAGTCTACTTAAATATATTTACACAAGTAATTAGGCGTTCAAAATTCAATAGACAAACAAAACATCAACACAGAAAGATATACATGCAACCTAAATAGGATATTTCCCTATGAAAAATCTGATCCAAAGAAGTACGAACACATCTCTCACCCGTTTCTCCATCAAAGTACCTGTCGGACATGATTAATTTGAAAATCCAACCAGGAGCATTATTTGGGGGTGAGTTTTTTTATGGTGGAATCCATCTCCACTGAGGGTATGGGAAGAGTCCACACAAGTCTTAGTCTTAACCTATAAGTTTTGTTGTTATGGATTTTTTTTCTAAGTTTTGTTGGTTCTATCGTTTTCGATAAACACAATATCCCTTGTTTTGCATTCATTCTATACTTTAAAAGTAACTACTTTGTAGTTTTTACATATTGATATATTTCACATGAACTAAGTTGGAACAACAAAACTAAAGGAAAACCCATAACAATAGATCTCCACTCAAGTCTTAAACAAAAGTATGGATAACATTGCTCTTTTTTATACATAAGCCATACTACTCTTAAATATTGGACTTTTAAAAGTGGACTTTTGTAAAGAAAATTTTGACTTTCTATGCTCAAAGTTGTCCAAAATATAGAAAAAAGCTCACACTTTGATATCCTCTGAAAAATATGTTTATGTTTCCACTTCTCCCCAAAATACTCATGCCTAAATCATGGGGTCATTCCCCTTTGACTAAACACGGAACAACATTTTCCCCTCTTTCTCTCTTTCAGGCGCATCCAGCTCAGATTTTTCAGTTGGAAGTGAAGACCTAATCGAGCCCACAATAGCAAATATCAAGTTGAGATCATCCCCCACTGAGTTCGTCAGACCCCCACTAGAATGTACCAGTTGAGATCGTCACTTCTGGGGGTACCTCTTTACACTTACGGTCATCCCTTTTAAAACAAGGGGGTCGTCCATTTTACAGGCGTCAAGGACGCCGCATCCACTAAACATTTTCCCATGGTTTTGACCTTTTTTGTTATTTGTCGTACCAAGTTCGATTATTAAATATATTGGTTGCGTACAATGGTATTTGGGAAATGGACGGTAGAGATTGGCTTTTCAAGGATCACAAGAGTAAAGGGATTACTAAAGAAAAGGATGTAATGTACCTGCAACGACTTGAAATTTTGCATATAGCGTTTGATATTGATAAGTTGAAGTATGATCTCACCTTGAGGCCCCTTACAAAACACATAGGCAGTGATTAATAGCATATCATACATCACATATGATTGACATCATTTCATGCTTATATTTGTATCTTATATCCATTATCTTACACCTAAGCAATGCTACGTGACGAGTTTTATGTTTAGTTTTCAGAAATAAAGAGGTTTGAAGAGAAGAGCCATGAAAGGACCCAAAAGCAGGAAAAAGGACTTAATTGTGAAGATCTGGGGACTAAGATGCAAGGAAGAAGGACCTGATCGTAAGACCAAAGGACCTAAGAGCAAACCAGGAAACTCCACACCATCATGGGGAGTATTTTGCCAATTCGATTCGGGTCGGAGCTCCAACAAACCAACCAGATGCATCCAAGACCAAGAAACACAACAAGGAAGGCCCACAAACAAATCCAGACGGATCTGGATCATATAGGCCGCCAATTGGCGGTCTAGATTGGCCCAGATCCACTTAATTTTCTCTTGGACTTGTATTAATGTGTGCTTAGTCTATTTTTGGTATTGGTTTAGTCCCACATCGGGGGATTGTCCCGGATTAACTTTTTCCATGCTTATAAATAGAACTCTTCACCTCCCATTGTATCCATCTCTCTCTTTGGTGGCTACCTTCCCTACTAAGAGTGAAGCCTTGAAGCAAAACTCTGGTAAAGGAAGAGCTACTTGTAATTGAGTGAGTTAATAATAGAAGTTTTCTTTTAATTGTGTTGTTTCTCTCTTAGTTTAATTTCCTTCCATATGCATGTTTGCTTGTTTGTTTTGTTTTATGCTTCTTTAATATTTCTTGCTTGATTAGTATAAATTTCATTTCAGTATTATGCTTGCTTTTGTTAATATAGTTAGTGTAATGAGTAGTGAGTAGTTCCATCCCCATTTGGGGGGTGGAGAAATAGGTGATATAATCATGTAGTGTATTAAGTGTGTGTTATCTTAATCCCTTGAGCTTTAAATGATTTCCATAACCATCTAATGGGTCTCCACTCTTATCTTTGATATGCTAATGCTCTTGAATGAAGCTTAGCTTATGCTTTGATTATTGGATCTATTTTATGGGGAATGATAAGGTTAGGATATGGATAGGAATTAATATTGGAAACACAAGTTGTAGTGTATGAACTCTTGTTGCCTTTACCTTAGCTAATGTCTTGTATGTTTTAATGATGTAGTCTTATCTTAATTCATGTGGAGGCATAGTAGGGTCTAGTCTTTATACTTGAGTTCATTTAGCTTCATTCCAATTATTGTCTTGTATGTTTTAATGATGTAGTAAAATCTTAATTCATGTGGAGGCAAAGTTGGATGTAGTTTTATGATTTCATGCACTACATGTTGTGAGGAGCTTAATTACACACACACACCACACACACATCTTTATGTTCACGTCATTTCTCTACCCTCTTTGGGGTTTAGTTTTTCTTGCTTCTTTTCCATTTCCATTTGCATCTTAGTGTAGTTTAGTGTAACCAACATTTCTTCCCTTTCTTTACCTCTCGCCTTCGCACAAACCAAGTGTCGACACACCTCCCAGTGGACGACCCGTATTTGCCACCGCTTCAACGCGGCCGTGCACTTGCGGTTAAATATAAAACGATCAATCAAGTTTTTGGCGCCGTTTCCGGGGAGGTGCTCTGTCCAGACCTTGGTTTGGACGATTCGAGGGGTTTTTAATTTTTTGTTTTCAGTTTTTCTTAGTTTCAGGGAAACACAAGATCCAGGGGAGGCTACTGGAGAAGTTTGAGGAAGAGAAGACCTAAACAGACCGCCAATCAGCGGTGGAAGACCGCCAATTGGCGGCCTGGTGAGAGTTTCTTTCCTTGAAATTTTTTCTGGTAGTTAGTCTTGAAATTTGTGTTATCTGGGAGCCCTATTTTGCATGCTTTGACTTCTGGTTTGCTCCCAGATCATTAATCACTCCCCTATTAATCAACTTGGACCATAAAACTCAAAGCAAAAGATTAGACTTCTTGCCATCTAGGTCATGCACCATTGGTAGACCTTGCATGCATTTGTCTTTTTCTTTGCTTTATATTTTGTCGTTGATTGCTGGCGTGAGGTACGTGCACCCACATCCCTCATTCATGCATGTTTCGTTCATGCATTAGTTAGTAAGGTGCATCAGGACAAGAGTGAGAGAGCGTTTGATTGGAGCGATTGATTGCTAGATCTAGGATCAAATCGCTACTAAGGAGGGGCTGTCCCATAAAAGATAAGGTGGGGGATTTCATCACCCTTTCCTTGGCCCCAAAAACCACTCTTAATAAAGCCTTAACTAAAAGCAAGTAGACATTGGCCCTAGGATTGCGGGCGTACTAGGAGAGTGATCTAGTTGAGACCGTCATGACCTGATCGGCGTTGCCTACCTTGTCGATAGTAGGAGGTACTGGATCTCCAGATCTGGTATCACTTGCTGGGCATTGTGGTCCTCATTGTAGGGAGGTGAGACGTGTCGAGGCTAGTGACCTCGAAGTTAGGTGTCGTCTAGCCTAAGGACCCATTGCCTTACATTGTTTGAGCCGTGCTTGCTAGTTAGGCTTCTTCCTGATCCCACTACCCACGCTAGCTCTAGGGATTCTTCCCTCCTCATCTGAGTCCTCTCCTCATCTATTCTCTACGTTTAGTCTCCTCCTCTGAGTACACCTTCTGTTGTGTGTCATTTAGAGTCAAGTCGAGCATTTTTATGCGAGGTTGGGCTCGTTCTGGTGAGAGCGCTCGACTCGAGAGAGTGCTTATTTCTGAGATGGAAGATCTTGGTGATCGACCATCTCCGCCTCGTGCTCCTTTGGAGCAAGTGGCCGAGACGTCTCGTGGTGGCGAGGGAGACCGGGTTCCATACATGGACTACCTCGGTCCATTCCCACCACCACGTAGACCTCCTTCTCCTCCTCCTCTGACTCGAGAGGAAGGGAGATTCGGTCAGGATCGAGTTCTAGGTGCACCACCACCTTTAGCTCGACAGGATAGGCCGATGATGTTGTGGGAGAGGACCCATCCTGTTCGGGCCGCGCAGCTTCTTGCATAGTTGTTCCCCCTGCTCGCGGGAACAACTATGAGCTGAAACCTCAATATGTGAGCATGCTTCCAACCTTTACTGCCAATAAGGAGGATCCGTATATCTTTATACGCGAATTCGAGGAAGTATGCTTCATGTTCAAGCTTCAACAGCTTGACGAGGATTCAGTCCGGTTGAGGATGATTTCTTTCGCATTGAAGGATAATGCGAAGAAATGGATGTATAGCCTCCCGACGAGCTCGATTCGGTCATGGGATGACTTTGTGACCGTCTTTCTGAAGAGATTTTTCCCTCAAAGGAAAACTCAACAGATACGGCACCAGATATATCAAATGTATCAGACCGAGACCGAATCGTTTCATGGTTTCTTTGAGAGGTTCAAGGACCTTCTCCAGCAGTGCCATCATCATGGGATTGAGCTTTGGCAGTTGTGCCAAATTGTTTATGAGGGCATCAACTACAACACCCGCACATTGTTGGAGTCAATGTGTCAGGGTGACTTCCAAATGAAACCCATCGAGGAGGCTTGGGACACTTTTGAATCCATGGCTGAACGCACCTTCGAGTGGGATACCATGAGAGAGCCACCAGCCGCCAGGTCTTCTGGTCGAGCTGGATCTTATCAAGTTGAGTCATCGATCGCGTCTGAGGTGAAAATGGCTGCTCTCATGCGTAGGATTGAGAGTTTGGAGATGGACCGAGCTCCAGTAGCTCAGGTCGCTACTCCCGAGTGTAGTAGGTGTGGATTGTCGGGACATGATGACTTGGAATGCGCTTACGCTCCAAGGGATACTGAGCATGCAAATGCGATGTATCAACAAAGGCCCCGAAACGACCCGTACAGTCACTCCTACAACCCGGGATGGCGTAACCATCCTAACTTCTCTTGGGGGCCTAGTGGGGGTAACGGTCAGAGCTCGCACGCTCAACCTCAACCTCCGCCTTATCAACCTCCACGCCCATCGACGACCTTCCAACCTCCACATCAAAGGTCTCAGAACCACAATTACCAACCTCCTCAGACCTCTTCGTCGGGTTATTATAACCAAACTCCACAACCCCAACGGGTTGACCCTAAGGACTCCACTCTTGAACAAACCATTCACGCGTTCATTCAGAGTACACAATCCATGCTTTCGGCCAACAACAATGCGGTCAAAGCATTGGAAATGCAAGTTAGCCAGTTGGCTAATCAGCTCCATGAACGCGAGAAGGGCCAATTACCGAGTCAACCCGAGGTGAATCCTCGGGGTACCCATTCTCAAGGAAGGACACCTTTACCTCATGCTACCTCTGAACCGACCCATCATATTAATGTGATTCATACTTTGAGGTCTGGTAAGGAGGTGGATAACCACATTGGGGTGCCTTCCTTGCCATCACCATCTTTGAGGGAGCCGGATCCTGAGGCTCCCTCCACAAATACTTCCAGGAAGGAGCCAGATCCTGAGGTTCTTTCTACATTTCCTTCGACAAAGGGGCCGAACCCTGAGGTCCTCTTGTCTCCTCTTGTGTCGAAGGAACCAGATTCTGAGGTCCCCACTCATGTTTCTTTGGACCAGAATTCTGAGGTTCCTTCGCACCATTATGCCCCGAAGGCGCCATTCCCTGAGCGCCTTAAAAAGAAAACCTCTGATCAGCATGACAAGATGCTTGAGATGTTTCGGCAGGTTAAGGTGAATATCCCTCTTTTGGAGGTGATTCAGCAAATGCCACCTTATGCCAAGGTTCTCAAGGACTTATGCACCAAGAAGAGAAAAACTCATGTTCCAAAGAAAGCTTTTCTTGCGGCTAACGTGAGTTCTTTGTTGGCACAACCCATGCAAGTCAAGTACAAGGACCCTGGTTGTCCTACTATCTCTTGTGTGATTGGGGATATGTCCATACATCGAGCCTTATTGGACCTTGGTGCATCTGTTAATCTTCTACCATATTCTGTCTACATCCACCTCGGTCTTGGAGACCTCAAACAAACAAAGACCACTCTTCAATTGGCTGATAGGTCTATGAAGAAACCAAGGGGTGTGGTGGAAGATGTGCTGATCAAAGTGGGAGAGTTCATTTATCCAGTCGACTTCTTTGTCCTGGATACTGAACTTGTGCCAAACCCACTTGGACAAATTCCTGTCATTTTGGGGCGACCATTTCTTGCGACTTCCAATGCCTTGATCAATTGTCGCAATGGTCTGATGCGCTTGACTTATGGTAGTCAATGCGCTGATTTCAACATCTTCACCATTGGCAAGAAGCCAGGTGCCTTCAATGACCCTGTTGAGGTCAACCTTATCCAGGGCTTGGATGAGATTGAAGTTGAGGGCACCTTCAAGTACTTCAGAGAATTGTTCGATGAAGATCCTGAAGGTGGTGAAGATGTTTCACCTGGGCTGGCACAAGAAGGTGCCTTATGTTTTGATAACGTGGCCCTTGAGCCACATTCTTCTGATCTTGTGGCCCTTGAGCCACATTCTTCTGATCATGTGGCCCTTGAGCCACTTCTTTTTGACCACGTGGCCCTTGAGCCACATCCTTTTGAGCACGTGGCTTTTGAGCCACAAGATACTATTTTTATGGCCTCTCGGCCACATGCTCTTCATTCTGTATCTGCTGAGGACCCCATGTGGGTTAAGATTCAACCACCTGATACCCTTATACCTGATAGAGGTTCACCTCTCGTTCATGCCTCCTCTTTTGCTAACTCTAAAGAGGCATCAACCGACCACAATGCTTATAAGGGTGTCAAGTGGTCGAGCAATTCTGTTGTGTATGTTGCGAGCCCATGCATGCGCATTTCTGGCTCGAGAGATGGTGGGTTCCCATTTGATGTCCCTTGACATATGAAGATGGAAGCCTATTGTTGTACATAGTTTAAAAAAAAGACTCCTTCAGTGACCATCGATTGTTGTGGGCCCCAACCCCTGAGTATTTGGGCCCCAATTCTTTCACGTATTTGTTATCCCTTCCTTAGCATCTCACAGGTTTTGAGGGAATTTGGGTTGTGTCCATCAACATAGCCCAAAACTTCCCTGGGTACTTCATGTTGGTGAGATCTCTCCTTTTTCATGCATAAATCCATGTAGTTTCTTGCTCACATTCATTGAGGACAATGCATGATGTAGGTGTGGGGGGTGTTTTACGTGTGTACATAGTTGAGTCTTTTCTTTTGATTTTTCTTTCTTTTGTTAGCATTGTTAGGGTCATGTTAGTGTGCTGCATTTAATATCGATATATCTGTTTGCCATGATCCTTGGGTGACTTCTCTTCTTTTGCTTGCCTAGTGCTACAAAATTTTCACATTTCTTTGAAAATCTTCATGTGTTTTCGAAAGAAAATGTTTTGTGGGTTTTGCGTATGTTTAGCATGTGCAAAACCGTTGAGAGGCAAAGTAAAAAGAAAGCTCCCAAAATTGTCTTGAACTTGATGCATTAGGATATCTAGTACGTGGCTTTAGGATTTATCGAGTCGTTAGGATGCACCCCAGTTTTCCTTTGAGGGCGAGTAATCATAGAGTTTCAGTGCTCAAACATTCAAAGAAGTCCACCCTGAACCTAGTGAGTCAATAATTCGTGTTTGTTAATTTAGGAAGTTTGTTGTAGTCAAGGACCCTCTTAATCCTGTTGTGAGACATTAGTGTAGGGGTTTTGGTTCATGTGTAGATAAGAAATAAGTGAGTAGATGTTCTCTCTTCTCGCACGGCTCCTATCACTCGGGAAAGTAGGTTTGAGGGGACTTTGTGCCTGGTGCTTTCGAGTCATCTGACTTGGGATGCGCCAACCGAACTCCCGTTACATGGGTGGTAGGGATTGCCCTATGTGGAGATTTGGGGAAAGGTGTACGTGATAGTGTAAGTCCTCATGGGCAATGATGCACGAAACCTAACCCTGGGAGAATGAAGCTCCAACTAATAAAAAGAAAAAAAATGTGAAAAGAAACAAAAAGAAGAAAAAAAATGCAAATAAGAACCTTAATGGACCTTACACTTTGTATCACTTGAGGATCTTGAGGTTGTCCATGTATTTCACTTAATTCCTTATTTAACTTGCACGAATGGTTCATTAGGTGAGGTGTGTGGACTGATTACCTATATAAAGTCGCCCCGTAGGATTACCGCGTCCCATGATCGACAACATATGTCCAACGAGTCGAGTGTCTAGATTGAATAATGCATCTTGTTCGGATTTTGTGGGTGTATCCGCTGAAAACCCTCAGGAGACAACACTCCTCCTCCTTGGCAACAAGGAGGTTTAACAGCTTGTTGCACGTGCTAAGTGCAACCGTGATTCCTACGAAAGTGAGTTAGGATTTCTTATTTTTTGTTTGCTTTTCTCTTTCTTTGTTTTGCTCGGGACTAGCAAAAACTTAGGTGTGGGGGTATTTGATTGAAATCATTTCATGCTTATATTTGTATCTTATATCCATTATCTTACACCTAAGCAATTCTATGTGACGAGTTTTATGTTTAGTTTTCAGAAATAAAGAGGTTTGAAGAGAAGAGCCATGAAAGGACCCAAAAGCAGGAAAAAATACTTAATTGTGAAGACCTGGGGACTAAGATGCAAGGGAGAAGGACCTGATCGTAAGACCAAAGGACCTAAGAGCAAACCAGGAAACTCCACACCATCATGGGGAGTATTTTGCCAATTCGATTCGGGTCGGGGCTCCAACAAACCAACCAGATGCATCCAAGACCAAGAAACACAACAAGGAAGGCCCACAAACAAATCCAGACGGATCTGGATCATATAGGCCGCCAATTGGCGGTCTGGATTGGCCCAGATCCACTTAATTTTCTCCTGGACTTGTATTAATGTGTGCTTAGTCTATTTTTGGTATTGGTTTAGTCCCACATCGGGGGATTGTCCCAGATTAACTTTTTCCATGCTTATAAATAGAACTCTTCACCTCCCATTGTATCCATCTCTCTCTTTGGTGGCTACCTTCCCTACTAAGAGTGAAGCCTTGAAGCAAAACTCTGGTGGAGGAAGAGCTACTTGTAATTGAGTGAGTTAATAATAGAAGTTTTCTTTTAATTGTGTTGTTTCTCTCTTAGTTTAATTTCCTTCCATATGCATGTTTGCTTGTTTGTTTTGTTTTATGCTTCTTTAATATTTCTTGCTTGATTAGTATAAATTTCATTTCAGTATTATGCTTGCTTTTGTTAATATACTTAGTGTAATGAGTAGTGAGTAGTTCCATCCCCATTTGGGGGGTGGAGAAATAGGTGATATAATCATGTAGTGTATTAAGTGTGTGTTATCTTAATCCCTTGAGCTTTAAATGATTTCCATAACCATCTAATGGGTCTCCACTCTTATCTTTGATATGCTAATGCTCTTGAATGAAGCTTAGCTTATGCTTTGATTAGTGGATCTATTTTATGGGGAATGATAAGGTTAGGATGTGGATAGGAATTAATATTGGAAACACAAGTTGTAGTGTATGAACTCTTGTTGCCTTTACCTTAGCTAATGTCTTGTATGTTTTAATGATGTAGTCTTATCTTAATTCATGTGGAGGCATAGTAGGGTCTAGTCTTTATACTTGAGTTCATTTAGCTTCATTCCAATTATTGTCTTGTATGTTTTAATGATGTAGTAAAATCTTAATTCATGTGGAGGCAAAGTTGGATGTAGTTTTATGATTTCATGCACTACATGTTGTGAGGAGCTTAATTACACACACACCACACACACATCTTTATGTTCACATCATTTCTCTACCCCTTTGGAGTTTAGTTTTTCTTGCTTATTTTCCATTTCCATTTGCATCTTAGTGTAGTTTAGTATAACCAACCTTTCTTCCCTTTCTTTACCTCTCGCCTTCGCACAAACCAAGTGTCGACACACCTCCCAGTGGACGACCCGTATTTGCCACCGCTTCAACGCGGCCGTGCACTTGCGGTTAAATATAAAACGATCAATCAACATACATGCTATATATCCTTTATTTTATCCCAATTGTGTGTTACTCAAGTGTTTCTTTTTGGTGTTTCAGGTATTAGGTAATAAGGAAGAGAAATGAAGAGAAAAAGACTAAAATATAAGAAAAAATGACTCAAATGAAGCAAAGTGGACTTTTTTGTCATGCGCAAGGACCCATCTGCAAATTACGAAGGACCCAGATGTAATCTAGAGGGACCTAAATGCATGAAAAATATTTCAATACAACAATTTAGTATTTGGGAAATTAAAGACAAACAAGCTTGAACCTGTTGACCAGGAGTGTATCCCACGTTCAAACACAACAATTAAGTTGTTGGAGAAAACAAGGTGGATCAGAAGCAAATGATCTGCTAGTTGATGGAGAAGTGTATGATGAGTTCTTCTTATCTTGTGTCATTTCATGTGCTTAATGTAGATCTATACTTGTAACTTGCTAAAACATGTATTAGATGGGATAATGGTCACACTAGGTACTTGTCTCATACTAGATCTAGAGTTTATCTTGTTGCTTGTAATGATTTATCTTGTTATGGAAAATAGCTTGTCATGTATGGATGTTTGATTAATAGAGAATGCATGAATGGATTAAGTTGTATGAAAGGGTTAATTGATGCTTTAAAGGCCTCACTAGGTACTTTGTGCATTCTTGGGAACCCATAGTTCATCTTAACTTCATGTCTAACTATTTTCGTCATGTATCCTTGTAAATGTAATTGATGTTAATTAGACTCCACACTAGTTTCTAGTTGATTTCACCTACTTTACACACGTGTGCCTTATGTAATCAGAAACCACTGACACACACACACACACACACCTACACACCTCCACTCCATGGGGTTTAGTTTAATTGTCATTAATTCCTAGTTTAGTGTTGTTAGCTTAGAAAAATCCCCTAATTCTCCTCCCCTTTCCCACTCGAGTGTGGTAGTCACAACAACACTCACAACTCCTTGATGTTTCATTTAACGTATGATTTAACGTTTTAATTATAACCGCAAGTGCACGACCGCGTTGAAGCAGTGGCAAATACTGGTCGATCCACAGGGAGGTGTGTCGACTTTGGTTAGTTCGAAGGCGAGTGAGAAAGAAAGGAGACAAAGATTGATTAAACTAAACTACACTAAACAAGGAAGGAAATGAAAGCACAAAACGAACTAAATCTAAGTGACTAATAAAAGAAGTTAGAATTCAGGAATAAAAACCCCTAAGGGGTGGAGTGTGTGTACACATGAAATAAGAAGTGATGAATGCATACAATAAGGTCAAGTGTAGTTAGTGTTTGTAATGCATAAGAAATACCTCATGGCAAGACCTATCATTCAAAGAACTAACCTAAGTGATTAATATGAGCATGACAAGTTTGTTATTAAGAACCTAAGCAAGCATGGAATGTACCTAACCATTATGGCAGAAACCATCATGTTAAGTGTTCTCATTAATTCAAACAAGCATACTATCATTTCTCACATACAACATGTATAAACATCTACTCCACCCCCAAAGGGGATGGAACTACTCATTAATCATTACACTACAAACTACATTAACAAAACGTAACATTCTAATGAAAGGCAATTAAACTAATCAAACAAGAAATATTAAAGAAGCTAAATGAAAGGAAACTAAACTAAAGAAACATGCAAGAATTAAAAGACAAGATTAAAAGAAACTATGAATAATTATTTTATTTACATGACTCACATTACAAGTGACATTCTTCTCCACCTTGAGTTTTTGCTTCAAGGCTTTTACTCCAAGTAGAGAGAATACCACCAAGCAATGGGTGAATACAAAGGAAGGTGAAGAGTTCTATTTATAGGCATTGAAAAAGCTAATCTGGAACAATCCCCCGGTATGGGACTAAAAGCATACCAAATATGGACTAAATACACCCTAATCTAACATCTGACCAAAGCATGTGCGATTTGAAGACATCTTGACCGCTGATTGGCCGTCTGGGACCGCTAATCAGCGGTCTATATTCTTCAGATCGGGTCTGGATTTCTTTGGCTTCGTTCTGGCTTGATTTCTTGGTGTTTGATGAACCTAATTTGGTTGTTGATGGTTGGGCCCGGATTTAATTGTCAAAATACTCTTCATTAAGGTGTGGAGATTCTTGATTTACTCATTAATCCTTTTGGTTTTACATCCGGGTCCTTCTCTCTTTCATCTCAGTCCATAAGTCTTGCAACTTAGTCATTTTCCTGGCATTTGAGTCCTTTTTGAGTCTCTTCTTCCCAAACCTATTTATTCCTGAAACATAAACATAACACTCATTACGTAGCATTGCTTAGGCTAAATTAAAGGATATAAGACACAAATATATGCATGATATGATGTCAATCAATGTTCGACCCGTATTTGCCACGTCTTCACCGACGTCGTTAATTGCGGTTAATTTAAATGATCAATCGCGAAACCATATAAACATGTTGAAATCACAGACGATTCTGACGTTCGTTTCTTCGTCTCTGAAATATTGCAATAGAGGATCCCTTTAAATATGTCTCTGGTTAAGATGAATGTACTTGTAGAACCATCACCAAATTCCAAATTTAATAAATAAATTAGGAGTAAGGTTTGGACTTTTGTTCCTTAAACAGATCCTGTGGCTACCGGAGGTGAGATAGTTGTCCTCCACCCATTGAATGAGTACGAGCCTTATGTGTATGATGATCCTGTTGTGAACTTAGGTGACGACGATGGAGATTGGGAAGAAGATTATGAAGGAGATGATAATTAAGATTTCCCACTCCAACACTCACAACCCTCAACGGAAAGACACCCACAACCCGGAAGTCCAAGAAACCAAACACCTAGGACAAGCAGCAGCCTTCCAAGTAGGACTGAAAATAACACAGGACAGAGTTCTCAATTCATTTCACAAGAAGGTCACAGAAATGGAGTGCTCAAATGTTAACGAGAGAAGATATGTTGGATTCTAGCCACACTCATACGTCGTCTGCCGGAGAATCATCCGGAGAATTCCACCTTGGTAACACTTTCAAAAACGAGGTTGAATTGAAAACCAAAGCTGCTCTCTTTGCAATGAAGAATAATTTTGAGAGTGTAGTGAAGAAGTCTAGTAAAGGGGCGTGGTATATCACATACAAAGCATCCTAGTGGTGGTTGGAGATTGAGGGAGAAAAATTAAGTGCGCTCACCCATATTTAAGCTTATTGTCTTCCATAATGGACATAATTGCGCATTATAACTCAAACATAAAGACCATCGACAAGCAGCACATCCGTAGTTGGTCATATAATCAAGAAAAAATATACCAGTGACGGTATTAACTACTTGGCAAAAGAAATAAGAGAGGATATGAAGGAAAAAATAGCACATCAATATGAGTTACAAAAAGGCATGAAGATGCAGAGAGAAGGTAGTTACGTATGTTAGGGGACGCCAAGGAATCTTATTCAAAGTTACCTACGTACCTGTACACGTTGGAGCAAAAGAATCCAAACACAATCACTGAATTTCTCACAAAAGATGGCCACGTACTATATTACTTCTTCTCTCTCGGAGATTCAGGAAGGGGATTTAGATGGTGTCATCTTGTGATATGTGTTGATGACACATTCTTGAAAATCAGATATCTTGGGTGGGCACATGTTATGAGTCATTGCGTTGGATGCAAACAACCACTTGTATCCTATTGCGTTTGCATTGGTGGACAGTGAGAATCACAACTCTTGGACTTATTTCATGAATAAATTGAAGGAAGTCGTTGGGGATGTCGAGGACCTAGCTTTTATATCGGATAAGCATGCTAGCATTATTCATGCTTTGGAGGCAGTATTTCCAAATGGCCATCACGATGCATGCTACTACCACATCTGTATGAATGTGGTTGCAAAGTTCAAGATGGATCACTGTCATGAAAAACTTGAAAGGAATGTGTTCTAAAAGTTTTACTTTTATATGTCAATTATTATGAAATGGATGTGCAAACATTTTGTACCTTGATTATGGTATTCGTCTTTTTGAAGTTTTAAGGAAGAGACGTTTGGTCCTTAACCGTAGAGCTATAAAAGATAATGGTTTACATAAATCAAAAGTTATTCACAATCATGGTAATTAACGAGGTACATTAATCAAAGAGATAAGATTGTCGTGTTAGTCATCGATTATTGTAGCTCTACAAATAATTGACGACACGAGTATATAAAAGAAGAAAATATTACTTTTATATATTGAATAGACCTAACAAGTAAAACATTATAGAATTGTGTTTCGTGTCATTTATGTTTTACTGTGTCTTGGATCCTAAGATATGAGACTTGTATTTTTTCACTGAAGAAGTGCTTAATTTGATTATTCTTCTTGACAATGCATGATTTAGGTGTGGGGGTGTTTATCTATCTATCTATCTATATATATATATTATGTTCGTAAAAAAATTATTCAATGGTCCATGACATAGCTTAAGATTGAACTGCTAAAATCCGTGTACAAATTGCATTGAGTTTTTGTTCCTTATTATATAGTTCTGCTTGTAGAAACTATGACATAAATCTAAGTTCCAAAGAAATAACCCATTACCCTTTAAGACATGTATGCACTTAAGTTGGATGAATCAAATCTTTGAAGTGGTTGATAAAAAGCAGAGGTTGAGGAAAATATACCAGGAAGTGTGGAATTCTTATAGCAATTAAGCCTTGAGGAAAACAATAAAGGAATAAAAGTGAGGAAATCACATCTTGCAAAATGATTACAAAAGCCCAAGCCTTCGAGTCACTGGTCCGTGGGGTATCTTAAAACCCGGAAACTTGAGTCTGCCAGCTCAGGATTTTCGACCAAACTCGCTACACGAATGCAAAAAAGGTAAAAGTGTCAAAAAAAGCAAATGTGTTGAATCACGGAAAAAAAGAAAAAAAGAAAAAAAAATATACTCAAGGCCCAAAGTTAGAAGAATGATCTATGCCATGGTTGATCCGAATGATACTTCACCACCAGAGGAGGCGTGCAAAATAATTTAAGTGATAACATGTGTAGAAGGGTTAGTAGGGTGAATATTGGAGGAACAAAGACCAAGTCAGAATTTTTATGAGTTAGATTTATATAATGAGCATGCAAAAATTCTAAGTGAGATGTATAAGGTTGAGGTGGAGATATTGAGAGTTATTAATGAAATGTTGAATTAAGATTTTGTGGGTGTGTCAACTGAAAACCCTCACGAGACAAAACTCGTCCTCTAAGGAAACTTAGGGGTTTAAAGGCTTGTTGCACATGCTAAGTGCAACCGTGATTCATACGAAAGTGAGTTAGGATTTCCATGTTTTCATTTTTCTTATATTCTGTTTTGCTAGGGACTAGCAAAATCTAGGTGTGGGGGTATTTGATGCATTGTATACATTGCATCATATGTCTTTCAGTTAGATTAATTTTATATCAATAAATGCTACTAAGGTATGTGTTTAGTCTTATTTACAAAATACAGAGACCTGAATGCAAATTACCCATATCCCGAGCATAAACGCGTGCAAGAAACACATTTTTGTCATAAAGACCAAGTTCAAGATTATCGGGATTCAAATGGAAGTTCATCCAAGCATAAAAGCATTCAAGACCTAATTACAAAAAGGTCAAGGACTTAAGCACAAAAGTAGCCAGGGACTTAATTGCAAAAGGCCGAGGACCCGACTGCAATTACAAGTACCAAAATATTAATTTGGAAACGTTCTAAAGAAAAATCAATTGGGATCTCCAAATATATGAAGAAATAAATTCGGAGCTCAAAAGAAAGGAAAGAAATCAATCCAGACGCGCAAAAGACATTTAAATCATACCATAAACACACATGAAAAATCCGGATCGAATCTGAACCAAAAAGGTGGCGATTCTGCCGCACCCCATGTACAAAATGCGGCGGATTAGCCGCACAAAAGTCGATCCGTGCGCTCAAATTTTTACCAATGCTGTATTGACACGTGTACTTTTCTTTTATGTATTGGGATCCCCGATTGAGGCTATAAATAAGGTTGAATCATGTATTGAAACGAGTCTTAGTTTTTATTCCATACTTTAGTAATAAAATTCTGTTGTTTTATTTCTTGTTTTGAGTTTTCTTTTGTAGTTTCTCTAGGACCCCATTCTTAGTGATGCAGGTCTGCTACATCCATCGAATGAGCTTGAGGAACTCATTCCGATGAACCCATCTATTGGTTGGAGGGTTTTGTTCGATGAGCAATTAAACTCTAGTGAGAGAACACAACCTCACTCATTCATGTTGCCTACACCAACCAATATCACGAGGGGTTCGAGCCTTTCAGCTTTGACCTTTCACCCCTCATGACACCTCAGAGTACCAGTGAAGTTTGCCCATCTCGGCAAGTCTCTGGTCATCATAACTCGATGTTCTTATTTGATGTTCCTTGACCAAATGATTATGAGAATATCTTGGTTGATGTATATATCTTGTAAAAAATAAAAATAAAAGAAAAAAAGAAGAAAAAAGAAAAAAAGAAAAAAGACTCCATGAGCGAGCATTCATTATTGTGGGCCCCAACCCTTGTGTACTTGGGCCCCATTTCTTTCACGTATTTGTCTCTCTTCTTCAGTATCTCACAAGTTTTGAGGGAATTCAGGCTTGTGTCCATCACTATAACCATGAACTTCATGTTGCACTTCATGTTGGTGAGATCTTCCCTTTTTCATGCATAAATCCATGTAGTATCATGCTTACATTCATTAAGGACAATGCATAAAGTAGGTGTGGGGGGTTTTTATGTGTGTACATAGTTGAGTCTTTTCCTTTGATTTTTGTTTTCTTTTGTGTGTATTGATAGGGTCATGTTAGTGTGTTGTATTTAATATTGATATATCTGCTTGTCATGATCCTTGGGTGACTTGTCTTCTTTTGCTTGCCTAGTGCTTTAAAATTTTCACATTTCTTTCGAAATCTTCATGTGTTTGCGAAAGAAAATGTTTTTGTAAGTTTTGTGTGTGTTTAGCATGTGCAAAACCGTTGAGAGACAAAGTAAAAATAAAGCTCCCAAAATTGTCTTGAACTTGATGCATTAGGATACCTAGTACCGGTTTTAGGTCTTATCGAGTCGTTAGGATGCACCCCGGTTCTCCCTCGGGAGGCGAGTAATCATGGGTTTCAGTACTTAAACATTTAAAGAAGTCCACCCTGAACCTAGTGAGTCAATAATTCACGTTAGTTAATACAATGACATTTGTTGTAGTCAATGACCCTTTAAATCTTGGTGTGAGACATTAAGTGTAGGGGTTTTGATTCATGTGTAGATAAGAAATAAGTGAGTAGGTGTTCTCTTTTCTCGCACGGCTCCTATCACCCGGGAAATTAGGTATGAGGGGACTTTGTGCCTAGTGCTTTCGAGTCATATGACTTGGGATGCAGCAACCGAACTCCCGTTACACGGGTGGTAGGGATTGCCCTATGTGGAGATTTGGGGAAAGGTGTACGTGATAGTGTAAGTCCTCATCGGCAATGATGCATGAAACCTGGCCCTGGGAGAATGACACTCCAACTAGTAAGAAAAAGAAGAAACAAAAAGAGAAGAAACAAAAGAAAAAATGGTAATGCAAATAAGAACTTTAATGGACCTTACACTTTGTATCACTTGAGGATGTTGAGGTTGTCCATGTATTGCACTTAAGTCCTTAATTAACTTTTACGAATGATTCATTAGGCTAGGTGTGTGGACTGATTACATATATAGAGTCGGCCCATAGTATTACCGCGTCCCATGATCGACAAAATAAGTCCAACGAGTTGTGTAGCTAGTTTGAATAATGCATCTTTGTTCGGATTTTATGGGAATATCCGCTGAAAACCCTCAGGATACAACACTCCTCCTCCTTGGTGACAAGGAGGTTTAACGGCTTGTTGCACGTGCTAAGTGCAACCGTGATTCCTACGAAAGTGAGTTAGGATTTCTTACAGCTAGACGACGCCTAACTGCGAGGTCACACGGCCTCAACACGCCTCACCTCCCTACAACAAGGACCACAAAGCCCAGCAAGTGAGTCAAGATCCGGAGATCTCGTCTCTCCTACTATCGACAAAGTGGGCAACGCCGATCAGGTCATGACGGTCAGGACCGGATCACTCTCCTAATGCGTCCAAGATCCTTAGGGCCAATGTCTACTTGATTTTAAAATTAGGCTCTTGATTAGTGTGGTTTTTGGGGCGAAGGAAAGGGTGATGAAATCCCCCACCTTATCTTTTACGGGACAGCCCCTCCTTAGTAGCGTTTTGGAGTCCTAAGTCTAGAAATCAACTCTCCAAACAACGCTCAACTCACACTTGTTGCAATGCACTTCCTACTAACTAATGCATGTTCATACGAAATGCATGAATGAGAGTAGAAGGTGCGTACCTCACGCCAGCTCTCAGCAACAGAAAATAAAGCTGAGATAAAAGACAATCTAAATGTCTAAGTCACATACATGATGCATGACCTAAACAACAAGAATGCCTAATCTTTTGCTTTGAGTTTTAGGGTCCAAGTTGCTTAAAGGAGATTTGATTATTGATCTGGGAACAATCTAAGAGTCAGAACATGCAAAATTAAGTCACAGACCACTATATCAGATAAAGTAAACAGACCAAAGAAATAAGAGAGCGAGCTGAGCTTACCAGACCGCCAATTGGCGGTCTCAGGCCGCTGATTGGCGGTCTACAGTGCCCAGCTTGCTTCAAAACTTCTCCAGGTGCTCCTCCTGACCACTCCAAGTCTCCTGAAACAAAGCACAACTACAAAACAAAAATTAAATCCACTCGAATCGTCCAAACAAGAGTCTGGACTGGCACCTCCCCGGCAACGGCGCCAAAAACTTGTTGAACGTTTTATTTTAAACCGCAAGTGCACGGCCGCGATGAAGCGGTGGCAAGTACGGGTCGTCCTCAGGGAGATGAGCAGGCTCTTGTTGATCCGAAATCAAGTGGCAAAAAATATGGAAGAGATGTTATTATGCTAACCTACACTACACTACGCTAAGAAGTACGAAATGTGAAAGAAGCAAACAAACAATGAAATGACAACTAAGCTCAGAACAAAAGAAGAATGCTGGAATACAGAAATGGGAAAACCCCTAAGGGGTGGAGTGAGTGCACACATGCAAAGAGGTGGGTGTAGAATACATTCTTTAAGCACATGAAGGTGGTGTTTATCAAGCATAGGAAGTGTCTAAATGTTATGGCAAAACCTATCAATCTATTCACCAACTTAGTTGATTAACATTTACATATGCAAGTTGTTTATTTCAGAACCTAAACAAGCATGAGAGGTGTCTAATCATTTTGGCAAAACTCATCAAGTTATAAATTCTATCCTAAATAAGCAAGCATACATTCATGTTTTATCAACACATCAAAAATAAAGCATTCATCCCATTCTCTAATGTATGTATGTACATCTACTCCACCCCCAAAGGGGATGGAACTACTCACTAAACATTACACTAATTATTAAACTAAGCAAAGAAAGCATATTAAAACTAAACTAGAAATAAAAGACGATTAAACTAAAACATGCACAAACAATAAAAGAAGCATAAAACAAACAATGAAATAAACACAAAACTTTATTGATAAAATGACTCACATTAAAAGTAGCATCCTCCTACTTTAGTGTGTGCTTCAAGGCCTCACTTCTAGTAGGAAGAATAGTCACTTAAAATATGGAGTGGTTACAATAGGAGGTGAAGAGTTCTATTTATAGGCATGGAAAAGCTAATCCGGAACAATCCCCCGATGTGGGACTAAACCAACACCAAAAATAGCCTCAACGAATATTAATACAAGTCCAGGACAAATCTTGGCGGATCTGGACTAATCCAGACCGCCAATTGGCGGTCCAAAATGTCCGGATCCAGTTGAGATTTATTTTGGGCTTTTCTTTGTGCTTTTGGTGGTCTTTGATGCATCTACTTCGTTTGTTGGAGCTCCGACCCGAATCCAATTGCTAAAATACTCCCCATGATGGTGTGAAGTATTCTGTTTTGCTCTTAGGTCCCTCTACTTCGTTAGTACGACGCTGGGTTCGATTGACAGGTCAACTGCAAGAGAGAAGGGATGCACGAACGAGAAGGAGAGAGAGATAATGAATACGTGAGAGGGAGAGGTTTATAACTTTCGAAAGAATGAGACAAAGAAAATGATTTGTTTATTTAAAAGGAAAGAGAGAGAAAGATAGGAATGACCCCACGATTTAGGCAGGGGTGTTTTGGAGAGACGTGAAAATATAAGAATATTTTTCAGAGAATGTCAAAGTGTGGGATTTTTACTTCATTTTGGGATATTTTGAGCATAGAAAGTCAAATTTTCCATCATAAACTGTTTTCGACATAATCACAAAAAATGCTTAAGTACAATTTTATTTTACATAGTAGATATTTTGAAAATTTGCAAATTATCTCTTCTCAAATTGTAAAATGTTACTTGAATCTTTAACACTTCAAATTACCTTGTAACAAAATTCTATATGTAAGTCTTAAAAACTCCAAATTATTTTCTAGAGAGAGAGTCTCTAAAAAGATTTCTAGAGAGGGAAACCTTAAAAGAGAGATTCTAGATAAAGAGATTCCAAATTTCTCTCTTATTTTCTCTCTAATTTTTTTCCTCTCCAAAATATAGGCCATTTGAATATTGATTCTGAAACCTGTTTATTTTATGACATAATGTTTTAATAAATCAATTTATTTTTTGTCAATGGTGACATATATTTATTTATGAATGTATATTATGTGCATGTTATTAATTGTACCAACATAGATTAATAATTATGTGAAAATGATTATGTAGTAACTGAAATAATTCTGGATGTCTAATGTTAATTTTAGTTTGCTAACTGTTAGAATATAGCTAATTAATGTTGTTATGTTGTTTGTTTCTCGTGTGGTTTATGTAGTTAATGAAAGTAAGCATCTTGTTTATTTTGAAAATAATGCAGCATTGTATACATCTCAAGTCTTTGGAATTGAACCTTTTAGTGGAATTGATTTTCTCGCTTGGAAGGAGAAAATAAAAATGTCTTGTTGTTTTGGAGCTTGATCATGCATTTCGAATGGATGATCCTACACCCCCCCTTCGACCATTAGTTTTAACGAACAAAAAGCTACTTATGAAAAGTAGGAGTGTTCTAATCGCATGTCCCTTATGATTATGAAAAGTTCCATCATGCATGTCATCCAAGGAGCAATCCCTCAAAGGATGGTGCTAACAAAACATTTAATGCTAAATAATATTTGGCTTTTGTTGAGGAGCAATTTAAGGGTATACTTCTAAGGCTAATGCGGGTGCACTTATAATGAAAATTCTCACAACCAAGTATAATGGGACTACTGATATACGTGGACATATCATGATGATGACGATATGGCCGCAAACCTAAAAGGCATGGATATGACAATTTTTGAAGGTTTTATTCATTTTATTATGACTTCTCTTGCTGCGTATTTTGGTCATTTCAAGATCAATTATAACACACAGAAAGAGAAATATTGGAAAATAAGTGAATTAATTACTTTGTTTGTTGAAGAAAAAGAAAGGCTTAAAATTGAAAAGCCTGACTTTGCACACATTGCTTTTAATGGTCCAACAAAGAGAAAATTCAACAGTAATGGTAAAGGGAAAAAGAAATTGAAGGCGGTTGTTGCTAGTGACAAAATATGTACATATGGTATAAAGCCTGTTTTTACTCAAAAATGTCATTTTTGTAAGAAATTTGAGCATGTAAGGAAGGAGTGTGACGGTTTCAAAGCATGACTTGCTAAAAAGGGTAATGAAACTAACTTTATAATTTATGAATCATTTTTAGTTGATGTTGCTTCACATACATGGTGGATTGGATTAACACTGGTGCAACTATGCAAATTACGAACTCATTGCCGGAATTCCATTCCATGACGAAACTCCAAAGGGAGGGAGGGAGGAAACCTAAAGTTGCTAATGGGCAAGTAACTGTAGCTGAGGTTGTTGGAACCATTCCTTTAGTTTTGAAGAAAGGTTTCGTCATCTATTTATATGATGTAGTTTATATTCCCTTTGTTGTTTGGAATTTAATTTCTGTGTCTAAACTTGACCTTTGTGGTTATTCATGTAACTTTGGAAATGAGATGTTTCAACTATATGATAGCTCTTATCTTGTTGGTTCTGGAATTTTAGATGGTAACCTCTACAAATTGCATCTCAATTATTCATCGACTAAGTCTTCATGTCTATGAATGTTAATAGTGTCAATAGGTGTAAATGTGAAATCAATAGAAATCGTGATAGGGAGACTTATCAAAATTATAGCATTATTGTTTAGGTCATATTACTAGAGACAGATGTAACATCTCGTCCCTTACATTAGATTTTTTTTCTGATTTTGATGATTGCGTTGAATGTATTAAAGGAACTAAGAAATGTTCTACTCAAAGTGGGGGACTTTTGGAAATTATCCACACAAATATATGTGGACATTTTCCCACTCCGAGTCTTAACGGACATAGATCATTTATTACGTTCATTGATGATTATTCCCGTTATGCTTATGTATATTTATGAAAAATCTGAATCACTATAAATATTCAAAAATTTAAGGTTGAAGTTGAAAATCAACTGAATCTTAAAATTAAAGTAGTGAGATAAGATTGAGGTGGTGAGTATTATGGTAGTCACACAGATTTAGGTCAAAATCCAAACCCATTTGATTTGTTTGTAATCTTTCTGAAGAAGATGTTGAGATATTATAAGACAGAACCGAAATTTGTATCTTGGGCTGCCAACCAACGAAAGACGATTTCTAGATCAAGCTCGGGAGCGGAATACCGAGCCCTTGCCTCCTCAGGAGCTGAAGTCCTCGGTTTGATCCATACTCTTCTGCAGTAAGATTAAACATACCCACACCATTATTACTTTGTGACAACGTGAGTGCAACATACATGACATCCAATCCAATGTTTCATAGACGAACAACGCATCTTGAAATTGATGTACATTTTATTAGAGAGAAGATAGCCAATGGAATTCGTAAAATTCAACATGTTTCTGGTGAATCTCAACTGGCAAATTTATTTTCCAAAACATTGTGCACTCTTGATTCCTTCCTAAGAGACAAGCTTCGTATGGCGAAGCAACCCACGTCAGCTTGTGGGGGTGTTATGAGAAAGATATTAACCTGGATGCATTACCAAAAGGAGATTCAAATAATTTGGAATGATATGCTAGATTCAAATAACCTTACGATTGATACTAAAATTCATATTATAAATATATACTCGTAATCCCAAGGTGGTGTGGGACTTACGATTCTTTAAAACTTTGATGTAACCTGTTTAGCCAATTTTACATGTTCTTTTTTGAAAGCAAGAAAATTTTAACATGTATTTTAGAATTGTAGAATTACAGTATGTAAGTATGCAAGGCAAGGCAAGGCAAGACAAGAGGGTCAACAACATGGCAACATCAATTAGTGCGCGACGATATTACATCTTAGGTCCCATATTGTATTTTATAATCCTTCGTTAGTGTTGGATAGTACGTGGCATTGAGTTTTGATGTTTCTGACTTTCTGTAACTAGATTAACCTATATGATCATCCTTTTTTTCCTTTTCGGATATTCTGAAAAAAAAAGGAGGCAGGGATATTTAAGAAGAAGAAAAAATCTTTAGCTTGAATACCATTTCCATCTCCGGCAAAAGTTAATGATATAAATTACCATTCCTTTTTTTTAATAACGAATACAAGGACAAGAGCACACTCACAAAGAATGACTTAAAGAAAAACATAATAAAAAGGTGAAATGTTCTTTAACGGTACGAATAAACATTGCATCCATAAAAAACCATAATTTAAACAAATAATACAGTTTCCGCCCCCAACAACTTTCAAAAAAAAACATTAAGCCCCACGAAAATTAACGAGTACACCTTTACACCTAGAAGTCTAGAACCAATCAAATTCAGCTAAATAATCATCCAACAATGGAAATCCACACAAAACCTTAATTATTTCCTGCTTGCTTCATGTCTTTTGCGAATAAAAAAATATCCAACAGAATGTTTCCAACGTATTCAAAATCCGAACATCTCAAACAAACATCGACAAACAAAAAGCATTACAGAAGACAGAAGGTAAAAGAGCGAAAACATCAGTGAACATGATAACAACTTGTTCCGTATGAATAACAACAAAAAAAGAACAAAAACGAAACTAGGGTTTGGCAGAGTGTTTGAAGCGGCGACGGCGGTGGAAGAGAGAAGAAGGCGATCGACGGTTGTGATGTATCGGGTCCGGACCCGTGGGAACCTGTCTCTCCGATTCCTCCAACTTCGGAAACTTAGGCGCAACCACCAGCTAAATAACACCAAAACAATGACATAAACGTCAATACCAACAAAACCCATGTTTTGTTTTTTAAAGGAAACAAAAACGCATGTTTTATTTTTGAAACGAAACAAAACCCATGTTTTATATTGATGTTGTAATAGGAAAAATGTGTATCAACCTTGGAATTGAGGTTATTTGTTGCCATGACTCCAACTCCTAAACCTGTGAAAAGAAGCAAAAAAAGAGAGTTACTTTTAGCTTCAAATAAAAACAAAATGATTATGTTAGGTAGAGTTGGTACGTACCTGAAAGGAAGAAGAGGAGGAGAAGAAAGCAAGTGGCGGTGGTGGTGTGAGGTCTAGCCATTAGAGCGGCGTTATAACAGGGAAAAAATACTTTTATAAAGTAGGGTTTGCTTTATGGACTAATACTACAATATTATTTATATGATGTTGGAGAAAAAAGAGATGGGCGGGAGAGTGCTGTGGTGGTGCCATCTGGCGTGGGACGTGCTCCACTAGCTGTGATGACCAATCACCGTTATCGGAGAAGCGCTACACGACAGGATGGGATTTGGTTTCCGGTGATGGCGTCATTAATCGGCTTTTGCCCTTTTGGTTTATGGATTTTTGTCCGTTGTTGGAATATTGGGTGGTGGTTTTTGGTACGGATTCTGGTTGCTGCAAATGGAGAGTGATTAGTTAGGTTTTATTAGAAAACTAGATGGAGTTTTGCATTAACTGCGGGAACAATTACCTAGTTTTTTTATATAATTGAAAAGGTTTTTAATTATTTTCTGATGTATATATATAATATCTATATTTTTAGAATTTCTAAAAATATCTATATTATGTAATTGTGATATAGTAATATTGTTTCACTACATAAAACAATTCTCTAACAATCAATTTCTTTTTTTTTTGATAAAAGGTATTGCATTCATTAATAAAATGATTGTTATGACCACAACAATCAAAGCACAAAATCATAAAGTGTTGAGCTCAGAGGTCTGAAACAGAATAATAGAGACATGAAAAACATGATAAAAATGCTACGAAGAAACAGAAAGTTGACTTCGTTAGTTCTCGTGCGAAGGGGTATGGTCGATCTGCTGCGGTAACATGTCGTATTCTTCAAGATTAATACTCTTGTCCTCCATCGCCCAACTGCTAATGTCCTCAGCCGACAGGCTCTCTGGGGCTTCGTCTTCTATTTCTGCAAGGCACTGAATTCCCCAGATCTCACCCTCAGTAGGCTATGCAAACGAATATGTCATCTGACCCTCTTCTAGTCCTGCTTGGGTAATAACGGGGAGTGGTGGTTCAATAGTTGTCGATGTTGTTGAACTTCAGTTGTGGCTGGTGTGAATAGAAGATGTGCCCTTGTTTGAATGGAATGTTGAAGTGTCTCCGCTTCTTTTGAGTGATCATGTCCATAGTTCAAGGAGGTCAAAGCAATGGTTAAGCACATTATGAAAGGAGTTAGCCTCCTCCCTGAATATCTTGTTGTTACGTTCTAGCCATAAAACCCAAAGGAATGCATTAATTAAGCAATCCCAATTTTCTTTATTGAAATCAAGTTGGTTTCGGACAAGATGTCGGAATTGCATGTTATTAGTGGGAATAGGATTCAGATCGAGTTAAGCACTTATGGCCCAAAAACACGATGCAAAATTGCAAGAGAAGATGAGATGGTATGCAGTTTCATGTTCGAACCCGCACAACGAGCAGGTTGGGTTAATTGGGATGCCTTTTCTGATTAGTAGGTCTCTTGTCATTAGTTTATTCTCACTGAGCAACCAACATGAAGTTTTTATCTTAGGAGTGCAACAATATTTCCAAATTTCGTAAACCAGTGGGTATCATGTTCCACCGTTAGTACCCTATAAATGTTCTTCATGCTTAATTTATCATTTCTTATTAACCTCTAAGTTCTGGAGTCGACTATTTGGGATGGGGAGAAAACAAGAAGCACCGAATAGAGTCTCCACCATTGTTCCTCCTCTAATGGATCCTTGAATCACTTTTGGATCTAACTCGGGCTTAAAGGATCTGAGCCCCAAAAATGGCCACTGAAGTCCAATGATGTTTGCATTTCACAAAGATATTAGGTCATTCGAGACTAAGAGTTTCGTTGTTGCTCCACCATCAAACAAGAAAAGTGTGACCTTTTCCGTTGTTGCTCCACCATCAAACGTGAAAAGCATGAGATTCCCAACTTTTGTAGTAGGCTGATCTTGGATGTTGAATTATGGCATTTAATTTTTATGATCTCCGAAGGTTGTCCTTGACTCCCAGCAATGTAATCCCAAAGTTTTTTTTAGATTAATGCTAATTTTGTGGTTAGCTTGATTTAGTATACCCCATCCACCCCAATTTTTTGGTATGCACACTTTCTTCAAACTAACCAGATTTTTGATGTTTGAGTTTTCAATGCTACTATTCCAAAGGAAGTTTTTTCCAAAAAAAATTCAATGTCACTCATCACTTTCTTTGGCACGATAGTGCAACTTTGTTGGTAGGTTACCATAGGGGTGATGACTGAATTAATCATGGTGATCCAACCAACTATTGAGAGATTTTTTGTAGGCCAACTACCAAGTCTATTCTTAATTTTGCTTAGGATTGGATTCTATCCTGTATAAGCCCCTCTTACTGGGCATAGAGGCACCCTGAGACATGGGAAGGGAATATCGTTCCATTTACAACCCAAAATTGACTGGAATTTTTGTAGCAAATCTAGAGGAACGTGCGTTCTAGCAATACTGGACTTAGTGAAGTTAATTTTTAGGCCAGACAAGGATTCGAAGATGATGAGTATGCGTTTGATATTAATGATGTTTTTCACATCAGGGTGAAGGAAGAGCATCGTATCATCGGCATACTACATGTTCATTATATGCAAACCGTCTCCAACTACAATTCCTTTGACCACTTCATTTTCCATTCTGACCTCGAGCATGTTTCCTAAAATGTTTGCAACAATTGTGAATACGAGGGGTGATAAGGGATCACCTTGTTGCAGCCTATTCTGGCTACATAAATGGCCTTCCGGATTGCCATTAATCAAGATTGATGTTTTTGATGTTTCAATACAAAGTTCAATCTAGTTGTACTATGTTCTAGGGTAACCCAGTACCTGCAGGTTAGCTAATAGGAAATTCCATTCGATCTTGTTGAAGGCTCTTTGAAAGTCGATCTTGAGAAGAATGGTTGATTTTTTTTCCTTGTGAATCCATTGAATAACGTCTTGTGCACCAATTACCATATCCACAATCTGGCATCCCTTAAGAAAAGAAGATTAGGATGATTGGGTTAATGGGAGTTGAGAGTCGCGAGGTGAGGGCTTTAGCCCAAATTTTATATGTGCTTATCAGCAATGATATCAGTCGAAAGTCTTTCACATGTTATGTGCCAAATTTCTTTGGGATGAGAGCTATAAAACACTGATTGAAATCCACAAATTCACTTTCTAGAACACCAAAAGAAAAACATGATGGCGTCCTTGAGTTCATACCATAAGTGTTGAAAGAAGTGGAGATTAAATCCGTCTGGGCCTAGTGCCTTCCCGAGGGAGGGTGAAAACCTCCTTTTATCTCTAGTGTCAAAAATTCTCGTATTAGATCGTTCGGAGATTCAATTTTCTGTGGTAGTATGCGGTCCAAATCAATTGATGCTTTAAGGCTCTGACTACCATATCATGGTAGTTCGGAGATTCTAGAAATGATTGACAATATCATTTATGATATTATTCTGGGACAAAGTTATGTTATCACCTATACGAAGCGATAAGATCATGTTATGTCTTTTTCGACTATTAGCTATCTTGATAGAACTAGGTGTTTCGATCTCCCCTTTTGTAACTGTTGATCTCTTGACCGTTGTTTCCAGTGCGTGTCCAATTCTTCTAAGGCAAGTTCATGCTTCTCCCTCGTGTTGAGTGCCAAAATCTTTTCATTTTGGTTTAGACCCTTGAATTGTTCTTTGATGTCAAATTGTAATAGGGAATTTTTGAGGGTTCATATTTTTTGAGATGGGGATTGATCCTTATTAGCGAGGAGATATTCTTTTAATGTTGGTTTAGTACGTTGAAGGATTAAGTATAGCTTGTTTGTGTCCATGAAAGAGCC
This sequence comes from Triglochin maritima, assembly GCA_963682175.1. Taxonomy (NCBI): domain Eukaryota; kingdom Viridiplantae; phylum Streptophyta; class Magnoliopsida; order Alismatales; family Juncaginaceae; genus Triglochin; species Triglochin maritima. Next base: position 11,279,172 of record OY821780.1, on the reverse strand, counting down.
AAGCACTACCCCCTTAATGGTTGGATCTGCTAGCCAGTGTTCCTCAAATTTGAAATAGTTTTGTTTCGAAGCTTTGTCGTTGGTCGTCAAAATAAAGTGTACATGGTCCGAGGTCATTCTGGGAATGCAACACAAATGGATAATGGGAATTTATCTTCTCATTCAAGTGAGACCAAGAATCTATCAAGTCTAGCCTAAGTTAGGTTGTGTTGCATATTAGTCCAGGTGAAGTTGAAATTTGATGGACTCGCATCAATGAGAGAATGTAAGTCAATGAAGTTATTAAATAGTTGTTTTTTTAGCAAAAGCTCCAACTAAAGTTTTGGATTGGTCTCGTGAATCATGTTGAAATCCCTTCCTAAGATCCAAGTTGTATTGTTACTTGGAGCCACTGTAGCTAGTTCAGCTAGGAATTCTTGCCTTGCATTGTTTAGTCCAGCCATGTACGTGTCAGCCAGTTTCCAAATAAAGTTATTGGATTGAAAGAAATAGAAACTGTGAATTTCCAAATTTTGATACTTAACATGCAAAGATTATTAGCAACCTAGCCAATTAAGAGTTAAGACACCTTCGGAGGCACCTTCGGTTGGAAGAGTAAGTCATTACTCAATGAGTAGGCCACCCACCAATTTTAGATGGTTAGGGTCAAACGTGGCTATTTTAGTTTCTTGAATGATTATTACATCCAACCTAATAGTTTGGATAATATTTTTTATAGACCTTTTCCTACAAGAGCATAATCCCCAAATGTTCTAGAAGATTAACTTCATAATGAAACAATTGTGAATTATCCGTGAACCAACCCTAAATGTAGTTAAAGGCAAAGTCCACGCGTATCGTTGGCGAGATCTGCCACTGAGTCCAGATCGGTAGGTTGAAGCCCAAGTCTTTCTCAGATATTGTTATGGAAGTGATTAGAGTGCAAGACGTTACAAAAGTCCAATCCAATATTTGGCAGAAAGATTGGAATTTGCTCGTGCTATCCCATTGGGGAATTTAAATTCACGCGTTCAGAGAATCGTCACTTCATGAGTTTCCAAAATTTGGATTGAGCGGAAGCTAGGCTCTGTAGAACAAGAATGAATGTGATCTTCCACTATATTACGGGCCAAAAAGACCAATGAGGGCCATTTATGCCCTTGATCATTATTTTATAAATCATCATGATTGGAGAGATTTTCCTTATTAATTGTAGTAATATAATCAAAGGATGAAATGTCTGGAATAAAATTATTTGACTCATAACTAGTCGAACCTAGTAAAGGAGAGGGTTGGGTTAAGTTTGTACGTTCGCCAATCGCTTTGAAATCCAGCCTTTTTGCAGAGAGAACCATCAGATATGCTTCTTTGCCACCACATGTGAGGATACCTTGATCAAATGTCATTCCCACTTGATCCTCTCTCGAGATCGAGTTAATAAACATCGCTACTTGTGATCCACTGTCTGGCTGATGGGGGTTGCAGTGAGGCAACAAGAGGGAGGATCCTTGGAGTTAGTTTTGGCTTTTGAGGGTGGGATAGACTGGCCACCGCCCGCTCCCGACTTGGTCCCAAAAACAAACCAAGGCGTAGCTTTGTCCATTGCAAGTCTCATGTTGAACGTTTTAATTAAACCACAAGTGCACGGCCGCGTTGAAGCGGTGACAAATACAGGTCGTCCTCAGGGAGGTGAGCAGCCTCTCGTTTGCACGAAATCAAGTGGCAAAAATAGGGAAGAGAGTTTGATTATCTTAATCTACGCTACACTACACTACGAAGTACGAAATGCGAAAGAAAACAACAAACGATGAACTACCAAACTAAACTAAGAACTAAATAAGTGCTGGAATTCAGAAATAGAAAACCCTTAAGGGGTGGAGTGAGTGCACACATGCAAAGAGGTTGGTGTTGAACACATTCTTTAAGCACAAATAAACTTAGTGTCTTCATGCATAGGAAGTGTCTAAATGTTATGGCAAAACCTATCAATCCATTCACCAACCTAGTTGATTAACATTTACATATACAAGTTGTTTATTTCAGAACCTAAACAGGCATGAGAGGTGTCTAATAATTTTGGCAAAACTCATCAAGTTATAAATTCTATCCTAAGCAAGCAAGCATACATTCATGTTTTATCAACACATTGTAAATAAAGCATTCATTCCATTCTCTAATGCATGTATGAACATCAACTCCACCCCCCAAAGGGAATGGAACTACTCACTACACATTAGACTAATTATTAAACTAAGCAAGGAAACCATATTAACTAAGCTACTAAAACTAATGAAATGAAATTAAACAAAGTAAAACAAGAAACATGAAACAAACAACATAATAAAGAAACTTTTATTAAAATGACTCACAATTCAAGTAGCATCCTCCTACTTTAGTGTGTGCTTCAAGGCCTCACTTCTAGTAGGAAGAATAGCCACTCAAAATGTGAAGTCATTACAATGGAAGGTGAAGAGTTCTATTTATAGCCATAGAAAGGCAATCTGGGACAATCCCCCGATGTGGGACTAAACAAATACCATAAATGGACTAAATACACACTAATACATGACCCACCAAAATCTTAGCGGATTTGGGCCAAAACAGACCGCCAATTAGCGGTCTATATGGTTCGGATCACGTTGGATTTTCTTCTGGGCTTTTCTGGATGGCTTTGTCGGTCTTTGATGCATCTACTTTGTTTATTGGAGCTCCGACCCGAATCTAATTGCCAAAATACTCCCCAAGATGGTGTGGAGTTTTTTGTTTTGCTCTTTGGTCCTTCGGTTTTACGTTCAGGTCCTTCTCCCTTGGATCTTAGTCCCCAGGTCTCACAATTCAGTCTTTTTTCCCTGCTTTTGGGTCCTTTTATGCTTCATCTCTTTAAACCTATTTATTTCTGAAATTCAAACATAAAACTCGTCACATAGAAATATAAGCATGAAATGATGGATATAAGATACAAATATAAGCATGAAATGATGTCAATCAAATACCCTCACACCTAACTTTTGCTAGTCCCAAGCAAAACAAAGAAGGAGAAAAGCATACGAAAAACAAGAAATCCTAACTCACTTTCGTAGGAATCACGGTTGCACTTAGCACGTACAACAAGCCGTTAAACCTCATTGTCGCCAAGGAGAGTGTTGTCTCCTGAGGGTTTTCAGCGGATACACCCACAAAATCCGAACAAGGATGCATTAATCAATTTAGCTACACGACTCATTTGACTTATTTTGTCGATCATGGGACGCAGTAATACTACGGGTCGACTCTATATATCTAATCGGTCCACACACCTAGCCTAATGAATTATTCGTGAAAGCTAGTTAAGGACTTAAGTGAAAGACATGGTCAACCTTAACTTCTGAATGTGATACAATGTGTAAAGTCAATTAAGGTTCTTATTTGACTCTTTTTTTTCTTTTTTTTCTTTTTCTTTGGGGCATTTTATTGGTTGGTGTTTGATTCTCCCAGGGTCAGGTTTTGTGCATCATTGCCTATAAGGACTTACACTATCACGTACACCTTCCCCCAAATCTCCACATAGGGTGATCCCTGCACCCGTGTAATGGGAATTCGGTCGGTGCATCCCAAGTCAGATGACTCGATAAGCCTAAAGCTAGTAAACTAGATATCCTAATGCATCAAGTTCAACACAATTTTGGGAGCTTTCTTTTTACTTTCCCTCTCAACGGTTTTGCACATGCTAAACACACGCAAAACCTACAAAAACATTTTCTTTCACAAACACATGAAGATTTTGAAAGAACTGTGAAAAATTTAAAGCACTGGGCAAGCAAAAGAAGACAAGTCACCCAAGGATCATGGCAAGCAGATATATCGATATTAAATGCAACACACTAACATGACCCTAACAATGCACACAAAAGAAAACAAAATCAAAGGAAAAAGACTCGACTATGTACACACGTAAAACACCCCCCCCCCCCCCACACACACACACCTACTTCATGCATTGACCTTAATGAATGTGAGCATGATACTACATTGATTTATGCATGAAAAAGGGAATATCTCACCAACATAAAATGCAAAAGGAAGTTCGTGGTTATGTTGATGGACACAAACCTGAATTCCCTCAAAACCTGTGAGATACTGAAGAAGGGAGACAAATACGTGGAGAAATGGGGCCCAAGTACACAAGGGTTGGGGCCCACAACAATCAATGCTCACTCATGGAGTCTTTTATTACATTTTTTACAAGGTATATACATCAACAAAGATATTCTCATAATCATTTGGTCAAGGAACATCAAATGAGAATATCGAGTTATGAGGACCAGAGACTTGCCGAGATGGAAAAACTTCATTGGTACTCTGAGGTGTCATGAGGGGTGAAAGGTCAAAGCTAAAAGGCTTGAACCCCTCATGATATTGGTTGGGTGTAGGCAACATGAATGAAGGAAGTTGTGTTGCCTCACTAGGGTAATAGTTGTTCATCGAACAAAACCCTCCAACCAATAGGTGGGTGCATCGGAATGAGTTCCTCAAGCTCATTCGATGGATGCAGCAGACCTGCATCACTAAGAATGGGGCTTCTCCCCAAGTCATCCAACAAGGACCTCCCACCCTCATTTATATCATCAAGCATAAGCTCGGTCGTAGGTGGGTCCTTGTTGGAGTCAAGATGAAGCTCAAATGGCTCAATGGCCAAGGGACATGAGATAGAGACACCTTCTGGTATAGGCAAATGATGAGGTGTCTCACTCTCACTAGTAATCTCAACTGAATCATGCAACGAACACTCCTTTTGGACATTCATGTTTGATGTCAGCTCACTCTGTTGCATTGCAAAGACAGGCAATGAGTTTTGCTGGGCCCACAAACATTCTCAATGGGTTGCATTGGTGTTAGGGGTGTTCGTTGATTTTGTGATGCTTTCTCTAATTGGCGGACGAGATTGAGATTTAAAGGTTGGTCCATGGGCTCATGTTGCCTACCAGAGTTGAACACATGAAACTCAGCACTCATGTTACCGAATGAGAGCTTCATGAGACCATTTCTACAATTAATTAAGGCGTTGGAAGTTGCCAGAAATGGTCTACCCAAAATCAAAGGTATTTGAGACTGAGTGTTTGCAACAGGATTGGTATCGAGGACAACAAAATCGACTGGAAATATAAAATTTCCAACTTTGACAAGCACATCCTCGATAATCCCCTTTGGAATACGAATGGATCTATCCGCCAATTGGAGGGTGATCTTAGTTGGTTTCAATTCTCCCAAATTCAATTGTTGATAAACAGAAAATGGGAGGAGGTTGATCGCCGATCCTAAATCAAGCAATACATTACTCTTGCTAGTGTCCTCTATCGCACATTGATTAGTAGGACACCCAGGGTCCTTGTATTTTGTGTAGGCGGGATTGGACAAAAGTGAGCTTACATTTGCAGTCAAGAATGCTTTCTTCTGAACCTTGGTCTTCCTCTTGGTTGTGCAGAGATCCTTCAACACTTTGGCATATTGAGGTATTTGTTAGATGACATCTAACAAGGGGATGTTAACCTTTACTTGCTTAAACACCTCTAATATCTTATCCATTGTGTCACTCTGCTTTTTGGTTAACCTACTTGGATAGGGAGCTTTTGGCAGGTAGGTTTTATGCGATGCCTGAGAAGGAGGCGTTGGTGTATTACCCTTACCCTTTGCCTCTTCTTCACCACCATTCCCACTGAGGGGCTGCATAGATGGTGGTGGTGACAAGGAAATGTGATTGTCAACCTGCTTTCCATTCCTTAAGGTTACAATGGAATTGACATGGTGAACAGGTTCCTCCACATAGTTCACTTGCCTCCCCCGAGGTACCACATTCTCATTTTGCATGAGTTGTTGCTCGTACATGCGGGGGTTAGCCTCAGGCTGGCTAGGCAAAGACCATCTATCTCTTTCATGTACAGACGGAGCCAATTGGCCCATTTGAAGCTCTAGAGATTTGATGGTCTGCTGATTTGAAGTGAGAACTTTACTTGTGGATGACATAAAAACATTCATTGAGTTTTCAAGTCCATGAGTCAAGGTCTCCAGCGAATTGAATTGGTTTTCCATATTATTGGAATTTGGGAAACCCGATTGATTGGTGATTGGAGCTTGGGGTGGCTGATAAGATTGTGCATACATGGGAGGTTGGTATGATTGGTTAGGTGGTCGAGATGAGTTTGAAGGACCACCCGGGGCATTATTTTGGTTCCATGAAAAATTGGCGTGGTTCCTCCATCCAGGATTATAAGATGATGAGTATGGGTCATTCTTAGCTCTATCATAGATGGCGTTGACATGTTCAATCTCAAGAGAAATGGACGCACACTCGCTCTCTACATGACCTATCCTACCACATGAATGACAGGGAACTCGACCATATGTGGAAAGGTGAAGTAAACCTTGTTGGTTTTGGATCTCAATCGAATCCATACGGCGCATTAAGGTCGTCATGCGGACCTCGGTGGATGATTGATCGTTTTATATTAACCGCAAGTGCACGGCCGCGTTGAAGCGGTGGCAAATACGGGTCGTCCACTGGGAGGTGTGTCGACAATTGGTTTGTTCGAAGGCGAGAGGGAAAAGAAGGATAGAAAGATGTATTACACTACACTACACTAATCTAAACTAGTAAACAATCAAGCTGAAATGAAATAACTAAACAACTAAGTTAAACAACTAATGCAGAAGATAAAAAGACAGGAATGGAAACCCCTAAGGGGTGGAGTGTGTGTGTGCACATGAAATAAGTGTGGTGTTGAATGCATACTATAAGCTCAAGTGTGGTTAGTGTTTGTTCATCCATAAGAAGTACCTCATGGCAAGACCTATCATTTACAGCACCCGTCCGGGGTGAGGAGGCAAAAGACTCAAACACTGTCGTGGAAGGTACCCTTGTTGTTTCAGGTTTGGTTGCTCGTGTATTATTTGATTGTGGCGCTACACACTCCTTCATTTCAGAGAAGTTTGCTGGCGAGTTAGATTGGACCCCTAAGCTACTGACGGATTCGTTGGAGGTCAGTAAGCCTATGGGTGAGGTGGGCACTGTGGGGACCTTTCTCCCTGGTACCACAGTTGTTTCGGGAGACCATGATTTTCTGGCAGATCTGGCATTGCTACCGATGGAGGACTTCGACGTCATACTGGGGATAGATTGGTTGTCACAGTATGATGTGCGAGTCTTCTGCCATGAGAAGAAGATCCTTATTCCGAGGAAGGACTTGCCCAAAGTTTTGATCAGAGGAACGAGGAGTAGAAGAGGTCGTCTGATTGTGTTTGCGGTTAAGGCTCAGAGGTTGATGCATCAGGGTTGTTGAGCGTTTGTGGCTACTTTGGTTGTTCTTGATCCTTAGACAAGGAGGCTGGAGGATATATAGGTTGTACAGGAGATTCCAGAGGTGTTTCCTGTAGAGTTTCTTCGTTTACCGCCACAGTGAGAGATCGAGTTTGGCATTAAGTTAGTGGCTGGCACGACACCCCAGTCGAAGGCTTTGTATCGGATGGCACCTGCTGAGTTGACTGAGCTGAAGAAGCAGTTGCAGGAGTTGATGGACTCCGAGTTTATCCGACCAAGTGTCTCGCCATGGGGAGCGCCTGTGTTGTTTGTGAAGAAGAAGGATGGGTCGTTGCGGATGTGCATCGACTACATGATGTTGAATAAGGTTATCGTCAGGAACCGGTACCCTTTGCCCAGGATTGAGGATTTGTTTGATCAGCTGCAAACGCTGAGAGTGTTCTCGAAGATTGATCTGCACTCCGGTAATCACCAGTTGCGGATCAGAGAGGCAGATGTCCAGAAGATAGCCTTCGGGACGCGGTATGGGCACTACGAGTTCTTGGTGATGCCAACGAATGCACCTGCAGGATTCATGGACCTGATGAATAGGACCTTTCAGCCGTACCTTGATAGATTCGTCATTGTCTTCATGGATGACATCTTGGTGTACTCGCCTGACAGAGATCAACATCGAGAGCACCTAAGGATTGTGTTTGGCATCTTGAGGGATCAGCAGCTTTATGCCAAGTACACGAAGTGGAGTTTTGGTTGGATCGGGTGGCTTTTCTGGGGCACCTTGTGTCAGCAGATGGGATTTTAGTGGATCCAGCGAAGGTTGAGGTTGTGACTCAGTGGATGGCCCCAACGAGCGTAACAGAGATCAGGAGCTGTGTGGGACTAGCTGGGTATTACAAACGATTCATTAAGGATTTCTCCAGACTTGCTTCACCGCTGTAAGCATTGACGCAGAAGGGCGTCAAGTTCATTTGGTCCTAGAAGTGCGAGGACAGTTTCCAGGAGCTGAAGAGGCTACTGACGACAGCACCGATTCTGACGCTACCGAGTGGCAGTGGAGGCTATGTGATTTACAGTGATGTGTCGGGGATTGGCTTGGGCTGTGTTCTCATGTAGCATGGGAAGGTGGTGGCGTATGCTTTGAGGCAGCTAAAGGTGCACGAGAAGAACTATCGTACTCATGATCTGGAGTTAGCTGCGGTGGTTCACGCGTTGAAGACCAAACGGCATTATCTCTATGGAGAGCAGTTCGAGGTCTTCACACATCATCAGAGCCTAAAGTATTTATTCTCGTAGAAGGAGCTGAATATGAGGCAGCGCAGATGGCTTGAGTTCATTAAGGATTACGACTTCACCATCTCCTATCATCCTGGGAAATCGAATTCTATTGCTGATGCACTGAGCAGGAAGGTGGAGGTAACAGTTGCGAATTTATGCATTCAGGAGTAGAGGCTACTCGAGACGTTGTCAGAGTGGAGGTCGTTCACAGAGGGCTCTGAGAGGGCAGTGATTGTTGGGCTTTGGGTGGAGCCGCAGACCGTCTCGCGAGTGGTGCAGGCTCAGCATGATGATGAGGAGTTAGCTGGTCTGCTACAGTTGGCAGCCAGAGGTGGATCAAACTTCAGTGTGGGGGTTGTTGGTGGTCTGAGGTTCAGGAGTCGGATCTCGGTGCCGAAGGTTGATGGGCTGAGAGATGACATCATGGAGGAGGCAGACCGAGCAAGATATACCATTCACCCGGTGAGTACAAAGATGTATAACGACCTGCAGCAGAACTTCTGGTGGAAGGGCATGAAGAGAGATATTGCAGAGTTTGTGGGACAGTGCTTAGTCTATCAGCAGGTGGAGATTGAGCATCAGCGACCAGCAGGGCCGATGCAGTGTATTGAGCTGCCAGAGTGGAAGTGCGAGCACGTGACGATGGATTTTGTCACGGGACTGCCGAAGACGAGGAGATTCCACGACTCGGTTTGGGTGATAGTCGATCGACTGACCAAGTTAGCACACTTCTTAGCGATCAAGACCACGTTGCCTTTGGAGGGTCTAGCTAAGTTGTACGTGGAGGAGATAGTCAGGCTGCACGGAGTACCAGTGAGCATCATCTTTGATCGAGATCCCAGATTTACATCGAGCTCTTGGGGAGTCTGCAGCAAGCTTTGGGGACACGACTGAGGTTCAGTACAGTGTTTCACCCATAGATAGATGGTCACTCAGAGAGGATGAACCAGACCCTGGAGGATATACTGAGAGCATGCACACTGGACTAGGTAGGATACTGGGATGAGAACTTGCCACTGATAGAGTTCTCCTACAACAACAACTACATTTCAAGTATTGGGATGGCACCGTACGAGGTATTGTACGAGAAGCCTTGCAGATCACCAGTATGCTGGAGTGATGTGGGCGAGAGACAGTTGGTGGGGCCAGAGGTCGTGTAGATGTATGTAGAGAAGGTGGATGTGATTAGGAGGAGATTGGTTATAGCACAGAGAAGGCAGAAGAGTTATGCCGACAGACACAAACGGGCATTGAGCTTTGAGATTGGCGACCATGTGTTTCTGAAGATCTCCCCAGCTCGAGGAGTGATGAGGTTTGGGAAGAAAGGGAAGCTCAGTCCGAGGTATGTCGAGCCATTTGAGATCCTAGACCTAATTGGAGAGGTTGCCTACCGGATTGCATTGCCACCGTAGTTTTTGGGTCTTCACAACGTCTTCCACGTGTCGTTACTGAGGAAGTACATTGCAGCTCCAGCTCATGTGATTGAAATAGCAGTGCCAGAGATCCAGCGGGACTTATCGCTTGAGGACAGACCAGTCGAGATCGTTGATCGCATGGATCACCAGCTCAGGAGGAGAACCATTCTGATGGTGAAGGTCCGTAGGGCATAGGCAATCGCTTTGAAGAGGTATTTAGGCTTAATAGTTTGGTTTCATTAATCACCACATTAATGGGGAGTTGTGGTCTGTCGGGGGAGGACGAAGACCTCGCCAGCGACGAGAAACACCGTAACATCCTCGGCATGCGCGGGGTTGTTGTTGACCAATGGTCGACCGATGCCTTCGGGCGGTCGACCGATTTACTATTTTGCCCGACTTTAACCATCACCGGTCGAACGATGTCGTGGGGTGGTCGACCGATTGTGCATGTGCTGGTGGGTCGAAGGATTTTGTGTTTGTTTTCAGTCGACCGTTCCATACCTTTGGACCGACCGGAACTAAAATGAATTTGATATTATTGCATCTTGTTCGACCAATAATATATGTTATTTGACCGTTATATGACTTAGACTATTAGGACGACCTGGTAGTTTTCGGTCGACCGTGATCTCTGAGTCGGTTGACTGAATAGACTTGTATGATTTTGACCAGACACCGGATTTTGACCCAGTATTTGGTCGACCGGTTTTAGATTGTTGTCCGACCGTTTGGACTTAAGTAATGCGCAAAGAGTTCGACCATTGCAGACTTTCGGTCGACCGAACCTATTGGGAACGGTCGACCGGTTAGGCTTTTTCGGTCGACCGTTTGTGCGCAGAACTAAATTCCTGGTCCTTGTGTTGTGTCAACTCTGTGCACGGAAACCCGTGTCCTCGCTTAGAGCGTGAGCTGAGAGGCGACGACGGGTACGTTGATCGTGCTTGCCATGGGACCGCCATGTGGAAAAGTGTGGACACTTGGGTCGCACCACCTCCGTCGATGGACAGTGGTGTGACGTGATGTTGCTTGACTTTGTGTAGAGTAGCATACCCGAGGGATCGCGGATCCTAATGCATATTGATGCATGGCTCGTGGAGCATGATGACCCTACAGACTACGGTCTGGACTCGTCCGATATTGTATCGGATGTATGTTGTACTGTCGAGGTTCTGTCGGCGATGTTGTCGAGGTTTTTTCCGGCGATGATGTTGTCGACGATGTTCCGGCTTGTGGTTGTGCCGTCTGATGTTGTGTCGGACGTATGTTGTACCGTCGAAGTTGTACCGCCGATGTTGTTCCTGCGTTGATTCCTCGATTGGGCACCTATCAGGGGATGTTTCGACCGACCGGGCTACAGCTCCGTTGTGGTGGTGTAGACCACAGGGTTACCTTGCGCGGAAGTGCGGACGCTCCTCACCGATCTCTTTAGCTCGAGTAGTCGCGTGTGGGGGTGCGTCGTGTACTGTCCGCAAGACTGTATGTGCCTATGCTAGGTTTTTGAGGGAGACACGTTGTTGTTGCTGGATTAATGTCCTTGTTGACCATTTGAGGGTATTTGTTGTTGTCGTGGGACTAAGGTCTTGTTTTACCCTTGGAGGGGATTTGTTGCATTGCAGAGATTGATAAGACATGCCACTAGTATGATAGGTTCATTTACCATACTGTTGCATTTAGGGGTGAGCTTCAGTCCAGGACCGGACCGGACCGAACCGGACCGAACCGGACCGGACCGAAACCCGAATTTTCGGGAAGTCCGGACCGAAGACCGGACCGAATAGGTTCGGTCCGGTCCGGTCCGGTCCGGGTCGGTCCAAAACCCGAATTTTCCCCTTAAATTTTCGGTCCGGTCCGGACCGAAGACCGAATTTCCAAAATTTTGTGGACCGAAGACCGGACCGAAAAAATTCGGTCTGGTTCGGTCCGGACCGAAAAATTCGGTTCGGTCCGGGTGCCCGGACCGGACCGAATTTTGCTCACCCCTAGTTGCATTCATATATGCGAGCTTGGCATACATGGTTTCCTAATGGGAAACTCATGCATTGTTGTTGATTAATGTTTCAGGACCACAGTAGGTTCTGTCGGTTGGTGACAGCGGACGCACACATTTTAGGATCAGGATCCTCTTCGGACTCTTGGAGGTCGTCATGATTACTTGTATCTATCTTTCATTGTAGTGTTGTAATCATCTATTTTGACAATCTCTGTTGTATTGTGGTGCACCGACTGGTTATATTTATATGAGTAACATTCCTGTTGATGACTTTTGTCTTGAAATCTCGTTTGCTTAAATTTTCAAATTTTCCGCTATTTCGGGATGTTACAAAGTATTTGATGTAACTCGGATCCGATTAGAAGTCAATTCGGATCCACATGTGAATGGATCATACCGGGTTAAGTTACAATACCCAACAATAGTAACTAAAGTGACCAGGTACCACAGTACACTTAACAACTTCTTAACTACTCCAATACACTGAACTTTTTGTAGGTGAATAAATATATAAATGTCAATTCGCATTTGCAAACTCAACAATATGTATCTTGCCAACTACTTGCTCTTGAATTTTCTCATTTATTGCCAAAACATTCAAGAAAACTAGTAAATTCACTATGAAAATGAGGAGTTTTACACTTCTGGACGTCATTGTCTAGACTCAAGGATAGTGTTGTTAATTAGATTGTTGCTCTGGGATGAGAAAATAATGGTATCACCTCCGGTCTGGTTATAGTTGGATCAATGTGAAAACTATTTTATATTCTCTTACCTTAAAAACTAGTATCTGTAGCCTATACTACCAATTAAAAGTAGTTCTTATTACTTGAGTCAACTTTTCATTTACTTGTCATATTGAATGAGTGATATATCGTTGCTTTTAAGACCAGGTTATAGGATGATGTACCATGGCAAACTCAAGAAAATACCTCTTATTTGTTGTAAATATATCGAAGATTCTAATCACACAAGTAAACAAGACAAGAGAAAATGTATGTAGGGGGAGACTAATCTTTCATTCTCATTAACCCTCCATTACATGACACGACCTCATATATATACTCATAGAAGTGTGGGTAAGTTACAAACATTTACATTCTATATAATTGAGATGTAAATAGAGATGTTAATATAAGAGATGTTACAATACGAAAAAGAGAAGTTACAATAAGTTATAATGGTTGGAATGTTAAACAACATCACATATATAATTTCATAACACTCCACCTTGGATAATCCCCTTTTGTTATACGTTTTTCGATCCGCCTCGTGAAAAACACATTGCCAAGTAAAATCCCGTGGGACAAAAATTTAAAGGAAAAAAGAGTGCAGAGCATATAATTCTCTCCATCATTTCAACATAATTTATACACTATGTTGGAGAATAGCGTTATGTTCATATCTCGTTAAAAATCTTGCTACAAAAATCTAGTGAGAAAATAGCTAAAGGAAAAAAGATGCATGAGTACGCTAACAGAATTGCACAAGATGCCTCATTAAAAACTTTGTCAAGTAAAAATGTTGTGGGACAAACACTTGAAAAATGAAAAAAGAGTATAGCTACAAGTCATCTGGGCTTTGTCCTTCAGATGTAGTCATCCATCTAAGATGATAATTACATATTGCTCCCCCTAATTCGTAATTCACCAACATGCACAAAGATTGCAACATCTCCACAATAACACAAATTTTGTTGTTGTTGTGGATCAAATATATAAGAGGCGTCAGTGAAGTAAATATTTAGCTCATGAATATAGTAAGTAAATTCGATATATCCGTACAAAGGTAACGAAAAATATGTTGAACGTCATTTGAATATTTTCGAAGAAACATTATGCCTACATAAACAATCATTGTGAACATATTAGGTCTAGTTTTATATGCAATATATTTTATGACGTTCTAGGAGATGGACTTCAGGTCTTAATCCAACATCTTTAGTTATATATATATATATATATATATATGGATCTTTGTTTACATAGTACAGACAATTTATCATTGATGTGTTTTCCAGGTGAACTTTCTTTGTATAATATCTCTTTATATATTTGAATCATTGTAAAAATTCTCTTCTTGAGAATGTTCGAACTGCATGTCGAAAAATAGTTGAATTTTCTCCAGTCATTTATTTCAAAATTTATCATTCAAATATTTTAATCTCTTCAAGAGTTCCTTTATCATATCATTCTTCGAGATTATAAGCACATTCTTTTTGTTTGTTCATTTAGTGATACTTTCATAAATTATATTGTATTTCTTCATTATAATTTGTCTTGGACAATTTAGTCATTCAGGGACTCTCATATAAATATGAATACCAATATCAAGTGACTTATACAAATTTGTAGTCACAACATATCCTATATATTTGTTTACATGTCACACTGATCAAGTAACATAATGTAATATTATACATTTTGAAGGAATGAGTAACGTCATAATGGGTGCTGGATCCTGTGAAAAACTCTTGTGTCACTACTTTCTTTATAATGTACCACCAAGTTATTCTAAAGTGATTTCTGTTCACATTCTCCAAAAATAAGGACTACATGTCCAAACAATAAGTTTATTGAGCGAGTCTAGTTCTACATTTGTTCACCTTCTTTATTCATTTCAAATGTGAATGCTTCTTGCATTCCTATAATATTATAGGTTCTGAATCCAGATTTTCTCTTGAATTAGCATGCCACTGTTTCGATTAAGCTTAAACTGCAAGTACACGACCACGATGAAGCGGTGACAAGTAAGGGTCGAGTCCACAGGGAGGTGTGTCAATTCTGGTTCTTCACAAATCAAGTGGAAAAGATTGGGTGAAGTTTGATTACACTAAACTAACAACTAACAAACGGGAAAAATGAAAGCACAAGACTAACTAAAACTAAACTAAGAAACTAACAAACAAGAAAGATGAAATTCAGTAAGGAAAACCCCTAAGGGGTGGAGTGTGTACACTTGTGATAAGGTGGTAAAGAATACATTCAATAAGGCACAAGTGTATGTTGTGTTTTCATGCATAGGAAGTACCTAATGGTTGTGGCAAAACTTATCATTCCAATCACTAACCTAGTTGATTAACATGAGCATAAACAAGTTGATTATTAAGAACCTAAGCAAGCATGGAAAGTACCTAATGATTATGGCAAAACCCTCATCAAGTTAAGTATTCTCTTTTAAGCAAAGAAACATACATTCACATTCATCACATGTTGCATAAGATAGAATTCATTCACATTCTTCATTCACATTCATTCACATTCATCTCCACCCCTAAAGGGGAATGGAACTACTACGACACATAAAGCTACAAACTATAATAAGAAAGAAAGACATCATAACTAATTATACTAAGATTAAGAAAACAAAACTAAGCTAAACATGCAACCATTAAAAAAGACCATTAAAACAAAAATAGGAAAATGTTTTATTTACTTGACTCACATTACAAGTAGCATTCTTCTTCACTTGAATTATGCTCCAAGGCTTTACTCCAAGTAGAGAAAATGACCACCAAGAAATGGGTAGTATTACAAAGGAGAAAGTAGAGTTCAATTTATAGGTATGAAAAAGGCAATTGGGGACAATCCTCCGGTGTGAGACTAATGAAACTTCTACAAATACATACAAACAACATAATACACCCACGAGAAGCCTGGTCGGAAACCGTTGAGGAACCGTTCTAGTACTTATGGAAAACAAGCATATAAGAAACAAACCACCATAATCGTATGGTTTTTTTCCTTTTGGAAATCATGCCTAGTAAAATGGAGAAGACGTGCGGACCAATGCAAGCCATCGTTACAAACTAAATTAAATCTCAACGATATGTTTGTCGTTCAAAGTTTCCTAAAATTGTAATTAATATTTTTTTTCTAACATAAGAACTCCTAACTGGATGTTGAATAAAAAACGAGGCGAAACCACATCACCACCACTAAAAGAAAAGCAAATCAAATAACAGGAAAAAAACTTCATTTCGTGACATGACCAATAATAAAACCATCGCTCATAATCTGTGTACTAAAAACATTTTGTTGAACATATTAATAACACTTCTATGATATTAGCTCTTTCTTTTATTTCAAATCGACAACAATAGTTTGAATTGGATGAATGGTATAAATCATATTGAATCGCATACCACTCCACCCAATTGATCCACAAATCGAACCCTCCACCAAGTGGATCCACAAATCAAGAAAACAAGTAAACATGCTAGAGGCAAGATCGTGTTGATAACGTGTTGTAATATATCGGAGATTCTTGGAATCACACAAGTAAACAAGACAAGAGAAAATGTATATAGGGGGAAGACTAATCTTTCATTCTCATTAACCCTTCACTACGGACACAACCTCATATATATACTCATAGAGGTGTGTGTAAGTACAAGCATTTATATTCTATACTAATTGAGATGTAAATACAAGAGATGTTACAATACTAAAATGGAAGTTACAATAAGTTATAATGACTGGAAGATGAATCATTCATCACATATATAATTTCATAACATTACTAAATTAAACAATTTTTCTGCTTGCAGAAAATGAAAGTAGTAACCAGTGGGTGGTCGTACATTTTTAAAAGCTTATATTTATTTCACTGAGGTTTCTAAATATTAAGTCTAAATATTCATTTGTAAAAGAATGAATTTCTAAAATATCAATACTTAGTACATCAAGTCAACGAATAATCGATCCTTTTATTTAGTTTTGAATCTTCATAAAATTTGATTTGTCTTTGAAAAAGTGAGCTTTTAATAGAAAATATAACTCATTGCAATACAGCTACATAATTATCACACTGGACGCTACAGAATCTCCGAGATTAACTACTTTTCACACGACAACCCCTCTAAATTTAGTTTAGGTGAATTACAATTGATATATAGTCGCACGTAAACACCATTAAAAAACTTCCTGCCTTAAAAAATAGAATCTTAAAATTAATACAAAATATAATAATGGAATAATAAAGGGAGAATAACTTATAAGGTCAAGGCAAGGTGACCAAATCTTCCATAATGCCAATCACTATAGGGGTTTTTTTAAGGTCACATATTTAATATTTTTTAATGCATCTCAACTTTTTATGTCCAAAATTCCCACACAACCTTCAAACCAAAAAACCCTCAAATCCTTTAATCAACCACAAAATTCCCAACTCCCACCCTAAGATGATCCCAACTCCAGTGAGGAACAATCCCCTACTTCCAGGTTCAAGGTTGTATACGAGTTGTAAAAATCACCAAATATGCTGGCTTGTTTGACACAACAACATGGTTTGTCCGGTCGAAACAACTCGGGTCGTTTCACTAACCAACAACCTTGGTTGTTTGACCAACAAGCCAACTTGTTTAACCAAACGACATGGGTTATTTCAAAAAATAATTCACGCAGCAATGGTGTGTCACAGGTCGTTTGGTGGAAAAAATAACTCAACTCGTTTGGTGAAACGGCCCAGCTCATTTTCTGTGAAAATGACAAAGCTCGTTGGTGTTTCCCGCGTGGGACTAGCGCGTCCCAGTTGTTTGGGGGGGAAATGACTCAGCTTATTTGATGGAAAAAATGACCCAACTTGCTTGGTGAAAGAAAGACCAAACTCATTTGGTAGAACGACCGACCTTGTTTGGTGAAAACGACCCAGGTCGTTCAGTTTGTTTGTTGAAAACAAGTCATCTTGTTTAGTAGAATGACCCAACTTATTTGATGATTTTTACAACCCATTTACCTTGATTCATCCATAATTTTTACAACTCATTTGTCTCATGTAGAACAAATTGTTTCTTGTCTTAGAGAGAAGTATATTTTTTTGTTAAAACAAGTTAGGTTGTTAATTAAGTTACAACGACCCAGCTCGTTTTGACTAAACGACCCAACTTGTTTGGTGAAAACAAGTCAGCTTGTTTGGTAAAAATGACCCAGCTCATTAGTGCATCCCGCACTGGACTGGTGCATCCTATATAAAACTTCAACTATTTGGGGGGGGGAAACGACCCAGCTCGTTTTTTGTACCCTCAAATCAGGAGTCTTCCATGCTCTTTATGAACCCATTACTTCCTAATTTAGAAACAACCCATCTTGTTGGTGCATCCCATGCGGGACTGGTGCATCGTGCACAGGACTGGTGCGTCCCAACTCGTTTGGGGGAAAACAACCTAGCTCGGTTGGTGAAAAAGATGACCTAGCTTGTTTAGTGGAAAAACGACCAAGCTAGTTTTTGTACTCTCAAAACAGCAGTCTTCCACGCCCTTTACGAACCCATTAGCTTCCTAATTTGGAAATATGTTAGATATAAATGTTTTGCATATCAAAATTTTGTTTGTAACAAGTCTTCAATTGTCTTGTTTACGTATCGGATGAGAGAGTTATGCATAAATTATTGATGATTTGTCGATTGTCCAATTTCCAAATATGGTATGTCTTGACATACGTTTTTTGCCCTCGTACCATCGGAATTTGAAAAGTCGGAAGAGAAACGAGAATGTGCTCATTTCAATCGTCTTTCCAACGGATTTGGAATCGCAGAGAAGCCCGATTATCAACCAAATCCCTAGAAGTGCCAAACCGACGAAATCAACCAACCACCCCTTTGTCGACCCATTCCCGTATGATTTCGGCCTAATTTCGACAACGTTGGAGGCATTGAAGAAGATGACGCAAACGCACATTCGTTTGGTTGGGATGCATCGACAATAGTTTATAACTTTTGTAATGTCCAATCATTTGTTCTGATTGTTTGATTGTGCATGCATTTTGTTACGTGTGTCGATTGACTTGTGGTTTTACGAGATTTAGGGTTACAGATGTTGGTAGTAGCCTCAAGTTTGGGCTATATTGTGATGGTCTTTGGGTGTACAACAAGGGTAATTGTTGGGTTGTGTGGTTCAACAAAATGCAGTTCCCGGATTTCAACTAGTCTAGTTAGTGTTGTGCCTCTTCTAGTTATTATATATTTACTATAAATTTGAATGTATTTTTTATTCATTTCTATCTTATGCATCAATTTTATTGAATATTTTGTTACTTCTAGGCCAGAGGAAACAGGGGGCCTCAAAGGAGAAGCTTATCCAACCCAAAAATGGAGAAGAATCAAAGGATTACCAGTCAGTTTACATGCCTTACGATTACCTAGACCCTAGTGTCTTGTGGCATATGATTAAAGAAGCACAGAAGTGTTGGGAGTTGCTTCTAAAGGTCAGTTACAAGGACAAAGAAGCAAAATTAGCAATAGAGACACAATTCCATGATGACATCAAAACATACAAGCCAAAGTAGTGTGGTATTAGGAATATGTTAGGAATCGAAACTGATTTCTAAATGTGCGGGTTATGGTTGTGGTAGAAACACAGTGATTAATGATTTTGATTCCTGGGTGACCATAGGCCATTTTCGCACAACAAAATCATTAAGCATTGTATTCCTACCACCAACCTAACCCGCACATTTAAAAATCAGTTAGGATAACCATCTTTGTTAAACAAGATGATTATGTGGGTGTTTGTATTTTTCTCTATGTTTGTGTTTCTGTTCGTGGAATATGTAATGTTGAATTTTTCAATGGAATGTTAAATGGAAGCTTATGATGTTCAATGGAATTTCATTATAGTGTTGAATAGAATGTTAGATGGCCGAAAAAATAAACTTTATCCAAACCGTGAAAAAGAGTAATGAAACGTTAAGGAAAAAACTAGAGGATCACCCAAAATATGTATGAGTTAGTCCTAAATATGTAAGAGTCAGTCCCAAATATTGAGGACTTGGTCCCGTCCTTACCGGGAACAGTCTCGTCCCTCTCGAGACACTTAAGTCCCGAGCGGGACAATTTTCATCCCACACGGGACACTTTAGTGCAGAACGGGAAAGTTGAGTTTGTGTTACGAGCATGGCACTTAAGTCTCGACTGCGACAGACACAGAAGGTAACGGACTTCCATGAGACCCCATTAGACGGTTAACCTTTAACCAATGCATCGGTCCTCCAAATGACATACGAGTTGAAAATATCACAAGCCAACTTGTTACAAGCTAATTTGTACCCACACGAACATTGAAACGGGGACATTTTCTAGAACTAAATAAGTTGGGTCATTTTGGGAGTTGAATAAGTTGGGCCGTTGTTTCCTAGAGCTAAATAAGTTAGGCCGTTTTCTTGTGCTAAATAAGTGTGGTCGTTTTTATTACTAAATAACTTGGATCCTTATTGAGATAAATAAACAAGATCGTTTTCTTGTGATAAATAAGATGGGTTGTTTTTTATTACTAAATAACCTGTCCTTTTCTTGAGATAAATAAGCTGGGTCGTTTTCAATTTTTCTTGAGATAAATAAGTTGGGGCTTCCCTATGCAGGACAGAGTCGTCCTGAGCGGAACACCTAAGCCTACGCGGGACACTTGCGTCCCAAGCAAGACCGACTCGTCCTGTGTTGGACAAAACCGTCCTGTGCCGGACACCTGCATCCTTATGTGGCCCGCTTGACAGAAGTGTGTCCTCTCCCCCGCAACTATGTCCTATTTTATGGAGGCAGATTTAGTTCTGAATTGCTAAACATCGCCCCAAAATTACTTAAATCGCCCCCTTGAAATTACCATTTTGCCCTTCTCTCATTTCTACTGTTATAACGCGACATTTTACCCTCCTTTCACACATCTCTCTTCATCTTCCTCTTATAATCATAAAAAATAATGTTTTGGATGTCAGTAATGAGCCAACGGACGCCCCAGTGTCTCGAATCTCGTAAAATATCTAACATCTTTTTAATAAAAAAAATAATAAAAAATTACGGGCGTCTGACGGAGCCGCCCCACGTAGGAGGGGGCATCTGGGTAAGACGCCTCCCCCATGGGGGAGGCGTTTTACCCAGACACCCTGCCCATGGGAAGGGCGTCTGTGTAAGACGCCTCCCCAATTGGGAAGGCGTCTTACCCAATGGGGGAGGCGTCTTACCCAGACGCCCCTTCCTACGTCGGGCGGCTCCGTCGGACGCCCGTAATTTTTTATTTTTTTTATTATTTTTTTAAAAAGATAATTGATTATAAATTTAGATAATTGTTAAATTAATTAATTAATAAGTTAATAATTACTATATTTGGATGACCGATACCCCTTCGGTACACCGAAAATTCAAAAAATTCCAGATCCAACAATTTCAAAAACCCCCGAACGACCTGTCGATGTGGTTTTTGTATGTCAGAAGGTTTTACCGCCGGGGGATTTTGGATCTTAAAAAATGTTGGATTTGGACATTTTTTGAATCTTCATTACTTGCAAAAAAACATTGTAATCCGACCGGTTACCTTCAAAAACTTGCAAAGAAACGTCAAATAATTTGAGATAACACACCGTATAATTTTAATTTGACAAAAAAATTAAAAAAAATGGGACGTCTGACTAAGACGCTTGTACCATCGTGGAGGCGTCTGGCTAAGACGCCTCCACCATGGTTGAGGCGTCTTTGTCAGACGCCTCCACGATGGTAAAGGCGTCTGGAGGCGTCTTAGCCAGACACCTCCACGATGGTACAGGCGTCTTAGCCAGATGCCCGAGTCGGAAAAAAAAATCCGCATCCGTTACTTTGCATGATCTAGGTGTTTCGCCAGACATTTTCGTGGTGTTGGTAATAGGAATGTTAGTAAAATTGAGTCAAAAACCTTATTTAAAGATACGGGACGATATGGGTATTAAATATATTGTTAAGGGAAAAATGGTCATTTCAATGGACGATTTAAGTAGTTTTGGGGCGACGTTTAGCGGTTCCCATTTAATTTGGTAGTGATATGGCCATATTTGTTTCGTTTTAACCCTTCACACTACATTAATGATAATGAGAGATTGAGTTGTATTTTGACACTTTTGAGTTGGTTTGACATGGTATTTTGTGATGAGATTTAGATATTTCGTGTTGAGTTTAAATTTAAAGCTATCAACGTGTGTTAGATTCGTCTTTATTTATAGATAGTGGATCCCTCTTTTTTGAAAATACATGTATTATTAGTTAATAAAAATTGTTCAAACTGAGTTATGAAATTATTTGAATATCATTATAAATAACTTTATTGTACTATAATACTTCTAAAGTTTCCCTGCAGTTAATAGTAATATTAGTTATTACTCTAGCATGTGTCAAATTATCTTAGTTAGGTATTCTTAGATTAAGGTATTTGTAGGTGATGTACACCCCTCGTGTTGATGTGGACTGGGCCTAAGCTCATTACAAATTATAATAGAAGAGGCCGTAACAATCAATAATCGAGGTCACGGTACAACTTGAATAAAATATATAAGGCCCATTGCAGATTAACGAAGGCGCCTTAAGAATAATCAAGAGGTCTCGATACAACTTAACACATAATACATACCTAGGAAGAATGCTAACTAATAGTAATGAAATTTGATTGTTAACGATCTCTGCAATCCACTAACTACACCATAAACAAAATATAAAAATCCACGTCCTAGCCCATTCAACTGGTCCAATTCCTACATAAACGATATGTTACATCATGTATACTTGTGCATCGTCCGAGTACCTGATCGAACATGATTGAACGGAAGACAGAAAGTTACGAACCGAAGATTGAACGATTAGTCCTGGACCAGATCGAATTTGTCGGTTCCGGGCCAATTCAAGACCAGATCAGTTCAAACTTCAATACATGTTTTTCAAATTTACCAAAAATATATTAAACAACATAAATTGTTTTTAAATCTTAAAAGAATGTGATAAAAACATGTTAATGAAAATTCCAAAACTATTAGTCTTTATAAGAACTTGTTGATCAATGAAACGATAAGATACACAATGTAAGGTACTGTCTCAAATAGCCAAAAATAATGTGTTTTTGGAGCAAAAACGTGTTTTCCATAAAAATATGCCTTAAAAGATTTCAGGAGTGTTTGGATCAACTCAAATAATTTATTATAAATCTGCAGTTTTTTTGTTTTAAACTCTCTTCTTTTATTTTTAAATCTCATCTCTCTCCTTATTTCACTTGAAAACTATATTTTAAAAAATAAATATTATCCAACTACATTAATACATACAAGAATACATAGTAAGTATACATTGTTTGAATTGGGTGTCAATTTTAAAAACAGTCTTTGAAATCACATATTTTAAAAAATAATTATCCAAATGAAACCTAAACCTCAAATAATGTACCTATATTAGAAAAACTAAATTATAATTATTTTCAGTACAAACTAAGGTAATCCACTATCACAATCATTAATCCAACTCAACCCAACATTTCTCTCTCTCTCCCAAGTCTAACACAACCTTTAATCCAATATTTTATTAAATCCAACACAAAAAACTTTCACTATCACAACCCAATATTTCAACTCTCTGTCTCTCCTCCACATCATTTACTTTTACCTTCTTTCTTATTTTTCACAATAATCCACAAACTACATAATATTATTTTTGCAATTACTATTTCATTTATATTCCGTAGTTTACCGTATTTTGTCATAGTTTCCCAGTGTTGTAATTTGTGTTCCGTGTCGTTGTAATTTATATTCTGTATTGTTTTATTAATGTATTTGTTGAAGGATTGTAATTTATTTAACCTAATTTAAATTAAATGAAGATTAACAAAATTTTAGATCAACACAAAGTAAGATTAATAAAATTTTAAAAAAAACAAAACATAGATTTAAAAATAACAAATATAGAATTGAAAACATATTTTAAAAAATAGATATAAAAAAAATTTAAAACAACAAAATTAATTTTAATGTAATTAATATAAAAAACAAAACAAAATTAAAAAAAAATCGACCAATAGCTGCCCCCAAGCCCACACCCGAGGTTGCACCCCCGGGCGGCAGGGCGCCCAGGGGCACGACCCGCCCAAAAATCTGAGCACGTGCGGGAAAGGACACCCGTAGTGGGTGCCTTATTTGGACCAGACTAAATCCTAATCGTTTGGTCTGGTCTGAAATTCATCTAAGAACAAACGGACCTACTCTACACGTATGAGATTTTTTTTATTCTTTTTGATGATTGATTGGGTTAATTTTCAATTATTAGGTTGAATTACGTAATCACAACCTACTGACCGCCAGTTGTTACAGGAGTAAAATTCGAACCTACATCTCCACTCTAGGCAGCTAGTCATTGGATCAACTATGAATCATATATAGTTATACTCATATTCATTTTTATTTTGTAATCAATATCCAGATACAGATCACCACCTATGGATACAAAAGTCATACTCTTATGCACATCCATTTTCAATACGGATCTACGGATACAAAAAAAAATCATATATATATCAATATAAAATGGATATTAATATTAAAAAAATAATCAATTTCCTTAAAAGTTTGGATGGAATATGGACACACCCTTTGGCCATCCTTAACAGGGTCATCCCCCGCGGATGACCTCGCACCACCGCGGATGACCCGGTCTTCCGCGGTCATCGCCCGGGACGATCTGGTCGTGGCACAACCCGGTTGGCTGGGGTTTTTTGTTTTGAATTTATATTTTTTGGTTTTTTTTTGTTTTGTTTTGGTATTTGTTTTAATAATTAAGGGTTTATATTTTGATAAATAATTAGGGGTTAAGCAGTTGTAGTTTATATTTTGATAATAATCACAATTTCGATTATGATTTGGAGTATTTTTTTTATAAATTGGTAAATATTTATTAAATTTTATTGAAAAGAACTTCAATAGAAGATAATTATACGCACCAAAATGGTTTGAAGATAATTATATTCCCAGACAAAATTTGAATTCGGTCAGAGTAAAGGTATCACGCGCGTATTGTAGTTTGTCAGTCCGACAAGATAAGATATCACACGCATACTGTAGATTATGAGTCTGACAAGATAAGGCATCGCGCGTGTACCGTAGATTGTCAGATTGACATGATAAGGCATCATGCGCGTACTGTAGATTGTCAGATCGACATTATAAATAAGGAAGTGGTAAAGCATATCTCGTCAAACATATCTAATTCAATGAACTCTAATTTAAGATACCGAGTGACCTATTCCTCTTCCTCTGACGATGCCTTCAACGAGCTTTGGAGGCAAGTAAGCACGGAAGCACTCGAAGAGCTTGAGTGTGGGGCGACTTGTGGGTGGAGTCGTGAGGCTCCAAGGCGACGGCGTGCTACGACCCAAAACCCCGATGGAGATCGGGAAGAAGGTTACGACGAGGTGAATGGTCGTCAATATGATATAGGATATTATCTTACAGATGGTATCTACCCGCAGTGGGCGGCATTCATGAAATACATCCCGCTTCCACAAACTCCCACGGATAGGTTATTTGCACAACACCAAGAGGCAGTGTGTAAAGACGTAGAACGCGTGTTTGGAGTGTTGTAGGCATGATGGGCAATCCTAAGGAAGCCCTCTCTTGCGTGGAATACTGACATTCTAAACAAAATAATCATTGTATGCATCATAATGCACAACATAATCGTGGAGGACAAGCGTGAATCTTATTCCATGATTTATGATACAACTATGTTTTATGTCGTGTAATATTTGAATTATATCGTGTGTTATTAGGTTTATGTATTATATTTGGTTTGTCGTCTTCTTTGGTGTAACCGTACGTTTGCTAAAAAATAATGTAATATTTATTTTCTTAATATTAATGATATTTAGTATTTCATAATCATTGATGTTTTTGTTAAATATAAATGATTTTGGAATATAATAAAAGTTTAAAATAAAATTAATGATTTGGAGGAAAGATAGTGGGATGACTTAGGTCATGATTAATGGGTAAATAGTAAAGAAGAAATAAGATGTTGGGTCATGATGACCTAGGTCGCTACTGATGGTCTTACTAGTAGGGCTGTCAATCGTGTCGTGTCGTGTGCTAATCGTGTCGTGTCAACTCCTATATATAAGCTCTAGGTGTTGCGCCGTATCCGACCCATTTAATAATCGTGTTGCTAAATTTCTGCCGTATCCAACCCATTTATAATCGTGTTGCCATATCCAACCCGTTTATACCCGATTATTAAACGGGTTACTTCGTGTACACGTTTAACACCGCTACCGTTTACACCATTTAACACGTTTAACACACAATTATCCACTCGTTCAGAGTTCAGAGTTCAAAGTTCAAAGTTTCAAACCAATTATATATATAATTGGTAAAATTATAAATATGGCATTCAGTTATTAGAATTTGTTTATTATAATTTATAACTTATATATTACTTATAGACTTGTCGGTATTAGTCGTGTATTAATCGTGTCGTATTCGTAATCGTGTGCCTAATTACCCAATTACTTATCGTGTTTTATCGTGTCTTAATCGTGTTAATCGTTTTTTCAGCAGAAATCCATATCCAACCCATTTAATAATCGTGTTGCCGTATCCAACCCATTTATTAATCGTGTTCAAATTCTCAATCCATATCTGTTAACTTCGTGTCGTTTTCGTGTCGTGTTATCGTGTTTCGTGTAAAATTGACAGCCCTAAGTCTGTCATTGGACAAGTTTGGGATAAGTCCATGTGATGGCCTACTCGTCTAGTAAATCAGTAACCCAAGCCGGAGGATGGGATCCAGATCTATAGGCACACGATCTTCACAGTCCAGATCTCAGCAAAAAAGACAGCAAGAAGGGAAGATGCGATAGTGGGGGGAAAACCCAACACTCTGCTTTATCACTTTTCAAAGGCCCCACCAAGTTGCAGTAAGTAAATTCACACCGCTATATCGAAGTAAGTAACGCAAGCAATGCCCTTTCTTTCTCCCATACTGTTCCAGACACCCCAAAAGGGGGTTGGGGTCCTTTTGCATTGGAGTGCATTAAAGGAGACACTCCACTTGTTTTTTAGTGGCGTGTTGTTTTGATGGGAATGTGATGATGCTCACTGCTGAGGGCCTGAGGATGTGTTTCGTTTTTTTTTATTTAGATATAATAATTAATAAATAAAATACACAGACAGACAGCAGAAACAGCAAGGTGCCAAGGTGTCTTAACTCTCACGTTTTAATGTATGTACTCTTAATTAAATAGACCATTATGTGGGTTGTTTATTGCACTTGGCGGAACAAAGCATACTTCTTACGTCCGGCCAATGGTGGAAACTGGAAACCATAGTGTAAATTCTTATCAGATGCATCCATATATGGAGCGGAAGACAATTAAGATAAGATAGAATGAACTTGAAATAAATAAAGCAGCACATGAAGTACCCTTGCGTGAAGCAGAGTTCATAACTTCCATTTATGGTGGGGAATAAATAAATTAATAAGGTAAATAAGCAGATGAAATTCAATTTCTACATCAACCAAGTAAATTTCAACAGTTTGGGACTTGGGAGTCATAATTACCTACTTCTGTAAAAGCACATGTATAATCATTTATCATTTAAGAATCACATATGTAACAATTAGCTGAAAGGACAAACGAGCAAAAGTCCTAATGATATATCATTGTCCCTAACATCGACTTGAAGTAAATTACTAAACCAATCAAGACATAAGATGATAAATTTTTGCAATAGATAACAGCATACATAGAACAGCAGCACTTAATAAGATCCCTAACACTGACCTAGCAGTTCAAAATGAAAAAGTTACAACCAAAGAAAACCTAATTACCCGACCAATGATGCTAACAAGTAGACCAAACAAAGTTGACCCATAATCAAGAGGCAAACTCCTGGAGAAAATGGTGCTCATAACATGCTATCAGTCCTGGCAGGCAGTCTCCTAAAGAAATTGAGAGGAACTCCAGGGAGTCTCTGGCGGAACCTCGGGTGTCGAAGAACGTATAACCCTGAGAGAAGCGCCATGACGCGGAATGGAGTGACATACAGAACAATTGCAGCAACCAAACAGAACGTCACGAAAAGAGAGGTCGCTCTTGGATCTCTCCAGCTCAGCAAGGACTGCAACCTCTCCCCTTGGGTGGCCAAGTCACCCACCACAGTCTGAATCCTCCCAGCAACACTCCTCAAGCGATCGTACCTCATGCGAACAATATCAGGTGGCCTCGAAGTGGGGAAAGTGTCGAACTCCTCGTCCAATTCATCCGGATGAGCATTTTCAGCATGAGAAAGTCGAGTGTCCATGTGAGGAGGTTGCCTTGGCCTCCACCTGAAGTACCATACACCGATCAAGAACAGGTAGAGGAAAAGAGTGGGGAGGATCAGCTCCGGATACAGTACTAGTATGATAAAAAGAATGTGGATTAGAATCGTGGTCAATGGATTTCTCCAGTTGCAAATCTGATCAAACCATCTCCCAACAGCAATTAGACCACTTAGAACACCCATGATCCTGAAAAAGTTAGCCTTGCTCCTCCTCATGCTCCACATGTGAGAGTCCACATCCAACATGTACTCCACAACCTCCTTTCTTAATGGTGGCTCCGCACGGCTCATCCTCATAGAGACAATCTGAGTGGCCTGGTGTCGCAAAATGTCAAGCTGAGTAACAGTTAATGGGTGGAGATAATGCATTTTGGGAAGCAATGGTTGAGAATAGATGTGCATCATGTTGAGCAAAGACGAACATGTGAATCTAATAGCAAGCTGAACTTCTCCCATCTTCTTCACCCCAGAGGGATGTAAAACCAACAGCGGATAAGAGTGTGTGTAAACCTTATCAGTCTCGAGCGTAGATAGCCGAACTCGCACTTTGCCAATTCGAGAATCCCTTGCACCCCCTCCTTTGTCTCCCCCCAGCAAATGACAATTATCAAACACTCCAACTGTGATGACTGTGCATGGATCATACACTTCCCAAGTGTACTGCTCGTTCCACTTGGGTGTGAAACTGTCGATAATGGTTCTTGTGCGCACCCACTTCTGACCGTACTTGGCAACACAGTAAGCATCAGTTGTTCCACGTCCGTCCTTGGTTTTCATTGGCAGAAGCCCTTGGGCTGTCAGTATGCCTAATTCCAAAACTCCAATACTTTGCTTCCACAATGGCTTCGCAGTTGGCCTAAGATCGCTGCTGTAATGCGTTGACTCATCCAGAACATGGTATCCACCATCAAGACATATCCTCAGATGAATACGGCTTGAAAACTTCAACTCTTTCTTTTTCTCACCCTCCATGATCACAACATGTTTCTCAATAGTGTACCATCTGCTATTCACCGGTCTGTAATCCAACCTTCTGTCTACATTCTGCAGAGAGATGACAGTCTTCCCCAGCACTTCATCTTTATTCGGCCCTACCCTGTCTTCCACGCTCAGAATCATGGGCTCTTCAAACGGCTCAGCAGCTACAAACATTAAGTCCTCATTCCACATTGGATTAGTGCTCCTACTCTGAGAAATCCTCGTTCTTAATGCTTGATTTCCAAGCATAACTTTGACATATACTTCGGGGTACCTACCCTTATCGGCAGGTTGCAGATCCTGTGCTTCAATAACATTAACACGAACATACCACAGTTTGGGAGAAAGATATACCTTTGATCTTATATTTGCAAGGCCATCACCCGGGACAGTAGCAGCATCGGAATGCCAAGCCTCAGGGAACGCCTCGTCGGCTTGTGTTCCCATCCAAACAGCAAGCATAAGCTCCCCTTTGACCTTATTCCCCTTACCATCTTCCAATCTATACCACTGAGGTGCCAACGGACTATCGGGAGGCACTCTTTTTGGGATATCATTGAGGTCAAAGAAAACCCGACCTATGAAATCATCTTTCACAAAATCCTTGTCCTTCACCATAATCTCAACAAACGATGCCTGGATTCGATCCTTCGAGAAAGCAAATACCTGATTCCATTCGGGGTTCGTTCTCTTCTCGAAATGCCTTGTCGTGCCCTTGTAGTTCCCAAGTTTCAGCTCAACATAAGGATCGCAACTTCCGGTGACATCCTTAGCCGGTAAGTCTTTCGCTTTGACAACGCGGACGTAAAGATACTGCATTTGCTCTACAAGATCATACGTTGTAGACGGCTTGTCTCCAGCCATGCCACCACCAAGATGCGGTGAGGTCTTCTTGAGTGAGTAATCTTCCGGGATATGCGGTCTCTGCATCATCTTGTTCTATTGTACTGAACAGATCACACTACATAAACACAAACACAAATTTCTGCTAGTAAAAACATAGTCATCTTCATATAAATAAATAAAACTTCAAATGTTGTTTACAGTTTCTCTACAAAGTCGAGGTAACTAGAATCACAACTACTGAAAATGTATTAACTTTTTTTCTCCAAAAAACTACTAAAGTCTAGACTACTCTGTCACTGGAACTTAAGCACATAATGTGACAAGAGAAATGAGAAACTTGTCTTATATTATGATTCCAAAACACCTATAACCTTACAAGTTGCAAAATCCAAGTGCAGGATGATCTAACAAAAGTATGAACAGAAATGCTATGATCTAAACCAAAAAACATAGAAAATGCAAGTAAAAAAACCACAGATTTACCCACACAAACCCACATTTCCTCCAACACAAACCAAAACTACAAACAAAGACTAGAACCACAACCACAAACCCTAACAAGTTCCAGAACCAAAACCAACTTCTCAAACCAACCAGAAAACGGCAAAGTTGAAATCTTTCCACAACAAAAAAAACACACATGACGAAAACAACCCACTCAAACAGAGGCAAAAGCACCTAAACAACAGAAAACAAGCACACATTCCTCCCAAAAAGCACGAAAACCACAACAAAAAACGAGAAGAAGAAGAAGAAGAAACCCTTACAAATCCCACCTTTCGGTGGCAAGAGTAAAGCGCAAAAGAAGGTGTAGTTGGCGGACTTTGTGTGGAGATCAGAGGGGAAACGCACAAACAAACAAAACCTAGAAGGGTTTGGAAGAGAGCGAGCGGTTTGGAGAGAGAGAGAGAGGTGTGTTTTGGTAGTTTTATTGGGAGAGTTTTGTAAAGGAACTCGAGGCGGGTTGGACGAGGTGGAGAGAGGACCTTGGTCGGGGACCGAACCGGTCTGATCTGATTTGGTCTTTTCTCGCACGTGCGACCACGCCAGGTCGGTTGTCTTGTGGGTGTAATAATGTTTGTCCATCGATTTGATTCAACTCACGGGATGCGGAACGTTCTGGAATTTATAGGATTCTCACCTTTTACACCTGATAGTGTTCAATGTTTTGTTTCGCAACGCAACTTTGGATATGCATGTTTGGTGGATGGATGGCCGGAATACATGTCTTGAGATGGTTTCGAAATATATTTATGATTTATAATATAAAGTGATGTATGTTGGGGTTTTTTGTCACTATGAACTCCCTCGACATGTCTCCTCGTTGTGAGGACGCTGCCGAAGGGGACCGAATTTTTGTATAACATACTGGAAAAAGCCTAAAGGGATAAAAAAAGGGAAATGTTTGTTGAACGCTCGCGTCACGGACGCTGCTAACCCAGTCAGCACACTGGCTGATGTGGGCAACCCAGTCAGCAGACGCGGCTGAGTGCGCACTCTCCCCAGAAACAATTTTTCTTTCTTTGTTTAGTTTATTCCTCGTTTCGTACAAATTTCTCCATCCCTCATTAATGCGTCTCAAATCACTCACTTCATTTTGCCGCTCCTACACAGACTGAAGACTAGTTACTCAACATCCGTCCTCCTATTTTTTTCCCTTCTCTTTATTAATAAATTCATTTTTTTCCGGACACACACATCAGTCATTTTCTTTAGTTTCTGGACAAGCGCATAACTTATTCCGGACACAGTTACTATTTATGTCGGACAGTTGGAACACTTATTCCGGACAGACGTACTACTTACTGCTGAATTTTTTTGCTGTTGTTTTATTTTCCCGATGCGTCCACCATCGCATTTAATGTTTTTCAAATCAGCACGTCCTCCGTCTTCTTTCTTATTCTTTGGCGCTTCACGGAGATACAAATATGAGTGTCTTGGTTATTCCGATCCTACGAACCATTCCTTCTTCTCTCCTTCCTCCATTTTTGTTGTACTGTAATGGCACTCGTAAATGTGTCCTCACAGCCGGCTCATGCCTCCAACGTCCCTCAAGTGATGATGAATTTTCCTTCCTTCGAAGAAGCCAAAGCATTTTACGTTTCATACGCCGATTCCTGTTGTTTTGGTGTGAAGATAAGGCAATCTCATTACGATCATGGTGTTGTAATACGGGTCACTCTTACTTGCTCAAAGGAGGGTAATGCTCCCAGAAACCAAGGTGAAGGTAGACCGAAACATAGGTTATCCGGTAGGGTCGAATGCACTGCTCGGATTAGGGTCTCCGGTAATCCATCCAGAGGCTACGTAATTAACTACGTAGATCTCGAACATAATCACGTCATGCTGTCGGAAGACCAGATGTGCTTCCTCCGACAAAAACGATCCGTCCCGGAGTCCGCCAGAGCACGCATTTCGTGCAATGATGCTGCCGGTATATCTGCCGCCAAGACCATGCAATCTTTTGTGGTCGAAGCTGGAGGTCACGATAAATTGTCTTTCAACGAGCGGGACCTAAGGTTATTTATTCTCCACTTAACCTGGTTGAAGTTACGCATTTAGCTTTGTCATAAAAATTATGTTTCGCAGGAATGTTGTGAACGATGTTAGAAACCTCAAAATGGTACCAGGAGATGCACAAGCTATCCAGGATTATTTCATCAGGATGCAGAAGAATGATTCCCGCTTCTTTTACGTAATGGATATGGACGACGAAGGCAGACTACGAAATGTGTTCTGGGCCAACAGTCGTTCTCGAGCTGCTTACTCTTACTTTGGAGATGCAATATGTTTCGACACAACATACATAACAAACAAGTATGACATGTCTTTTGCCCCATTTGTGGGGGTAAATCACCACTACCAGTCCGTCCTACTCGGTTGCGCACTCCTCTCTTCCAAGACGACACAAAATTACATTTGGTTGTTCCAAACATGGTTGACGTGCATGAACGGTACGTGTTTTATTTTGTCCGGCTTTGTCCGTTTTACGTTATGTGCCTGTCCGGTTACCCTTTACGTCTGTCCGGTTTACGTCTTTTGCTCGTCCGGTTTATCCCTTACGTCTGTCCGGTTTACGTTTTTTGCTCGTCCGGTTTACCCTTGACGTCTGTCCGGTTTACGTTATTTCTGTCCGGATTAACATATGTTTTTATCTTGATCGCGTTGTGTGCAGATACAAGCCCCCCGGCGATCATAACAGACCAATGTGGCGCCATAGCTGCGGCTGTGAGGACTGTGTTCCCTGAAGCGCGGCACAGATTTTGTATATGGCACATAATGAATAAGGCCCCTGTGAAGCTGCCCACGAAGTACCGGAAGCATACGTTGTTTGACGTCAACAACTGTGTATTCGATTCCAAGACTCCGGCAGAATTCGAGCGGAATTGGCAGGGTTTTCTAGATGATTTCGAGTTCCACGACAATAATTGGCTCCGATCCATTTATGCAATTCGAGAGCGCTGGGTACCTGCATTTTGGCGGGATTGTTTTTCCGCAGGAATGGCATCAACCCAGAGAAGTGAGGGTATGAACGCCTTCTTCGATAAGTACCTCACATCAAGGACGACACTTAAGCAGTTCGTGAAACAATACGAACTCGCAGTACGCCACAAGTATGAGAAGGAAGCTCAGTCTGATTTCGATTGTCAGCATAAGGCTCCGCAATTGATTTCGAAATATCCATTCGAGAGGCAATTGAGCGAGTTGTATACGGTGGGTGTCTTCAAGAAGGTGCAGTTAGAAATTGGGAAGATGATGTACTGCGACATCAAGGATGAGTTCAACGAGGACGACACATTGCACTTCAACGTGACCGAACATGTATTGACACATATCCTCCCATTGTCGAAACGGTTCACAGTGCAAATTAGAGATGAGAAGTGGGTATGCGATTGCAGAATGTTTGATCACGTCGGTATCCTATGTTGTCACGTTTATGTTGTTATTGCCCGAATACGTCCAAACGCGTTGCTCCCCGAGTCTTACATCGTCCACCGATGGAGGAAGGATATCCGAAGGAGCTATGGAGTCAAGTTTCCCCTTCAAAGTGGCATAACGGGGAACGATGCGCTTCGTCGCCACGACGACATAATGGGTCGTGCGGTTTGGATCGCCGAGGCCGCTTTCGACTCAAACGACAGATATCTTCAGGCGGTAGAGGCACTTGAGTTGCTTAAGGAACGTATGCAACGACCTGATCCTGTGTTCGATGGTACATCCGTTCTCAATCCGGATAAGACAAGACGGAAAGGCAGACCGCCGAGCAAACGACGGATTTCTTTGTCTGAGAAAATAATTAAAAGTAACGTTAAGAAAATCATCAGGAATAAGGTTCTACCCCCGTTACACCCTGCAGCACCCAAACCGGGGGATCACGATTTCGATGACTGGGACATGAATTTGCATTACGAGGGAGTTCCTCCTTGATTATTGTATTTGTCCTTCG
The DNA here is from genome assembly GCA_963682175.1 of Triglochin maritima. Lineage (NCBI taxonomy): Eukaryota > Viridiplantae > Streptophyta > Magnoliopsida > Alismatales > Juncaginaceae > Triglochin > Triglochin maritima. Next base: position 11,244,860 of record OY821780.1, on the reverse strand, counting down.
TTGGAATTATTCCTATGTAATTTTGTTGAAAGTCATTGTATGTTTGTCCGTATTATTGCATAAGATTCAACCCTTTCTTTGCTTGTTCGTTTGTGAATTAATTTCTGATGGCGACAAATATATTTAAGTAATTTTGGTTTGTTGTATGTCTGTCCGGAATAAGTTATATTTATGTCCGGATTAAGTTACCAGTATGTCCGGATTACGTTATAAGTCCGTCTGGATTACGATTCATCAATGTCCGGATTACGTTTTATTTTTCTCCGGATTAAGTGACCAGTATGTCCGGAAGACGTACTTAGGTTGTCCGGATTACAATGTTTGTCTGTCCGGATTACGTGTATTTGCAGTCCGGAATAAGTGTATTTGCTGTCCGGAATAAGTGTATTTGCAGTCCGGAATAAGTGTATTTGTTGTCCGCAAAAAGTATATTTGTTGTCCGGTTTAAGAATAAAGTGTGTCCAGAAACGGAACATAAAGTTTGTCCGGAATAAGTGTATTTGCTGTCCGGAATAAGTGTATTTGCTGTCCGGAATAAGTGTATTTGTTGTCCGGAATTAGTATATTTGTTGTCCGGTTTAAGAATAAAGTGTGTCCCGAAACGGAACATAAAGTTTGTCCGGAATAAGTGTATTTGCTATCCGGAATAAGTGTATTTGTTGTCCGGAATAAGTGTATTTGTTGTCCGGTTTAAGAATAAAGTGTGTCCAGAAACGGAACATAAAGTTTGTCCGGAATAAGTGTATTTGCTGTCCGGAATAAGTGTATTTGCTGTCCGGAATAAGTGTATTTGCAGTCCGGAATAAGACTGCAAATAACGTCCGGATTACGTATCATGTATGTCCGGAAACAAGAAAATAATTTTATAAAAACCCAACACCAAATGTCCTTGTATTGATAAATCATTCAAATAGTCTATGTAATTTTAACATGTATACATGTATAACTTTGGAAATAAAATTAAAACATCCAGAGTCGTTTATTGTTGATCGCACATCCCAGAGTCTTCGAGTAAGAAATTGGCCAAATCGCCTCTAAAACGGTGAATAACCTTGCTCTGCTTCGGCTTCGTCGGATCAGCATTCTCCATCAAACGCTTCATCCAGTACAAAACGTATGACCCGCAGTCGTTACTCCCCGGTTGCTGTCGTTTGCTACCCTTCCTCTCAACTCTCAGCGGCCACTCGACCTTCAACAACCCCCGCCAGAATCCCGCTATCTTAGACGCGGTGCATTCATGAGTTCCGACCAAACGGTTAGGATTTTCACCTTTTTTAAGTGTGCGGGAGATGCTGTTGTACTGAATGAACTCTGATCGAGGTCCGTGGGCAACGAACAGAGTCCAGTGGCCGGCCAAACAGCATGGTTGTGCGATGATTACTTCCTCCACATTTATTCCTTCAATTTTTGGGAGTAAATAATCTTTCCTTATATCTTCTCCCTGTCCCTCCACAATCATTTCCGATTCGAATGATGATAAGCAGACCACCTTTTGTTGCCCTTCTCTTCTGAGGAGTACCTCAATTAGGCCGTCAAGAGTTTCGTTGGTGATTTCTGTTTTTGGCGAAATTATTTCCTTGAGATCACCCCTGGTGATATTGCTCAGAACCCCCCTCCAGATAATATCTTTGGCTTCTCGCTCGGGAGCCGTTGCATTCAATAAACGACGTACCTCATCATTGGTCAGCGTTCTCAAGGCGGTCGCATCCACATCGGGCCTCGTGGACGAAACATGGGCGGTCAGTTCATCTTTCGCTGTTTCGTCGGCCTCGTATATTTCTTCGGCCCTTTTTGTTTTTGTGGTGGCTTCTTCGGCCTCCTTTATTTCTTCTTGTTTTTCTGTGGCATTCTTCTGTGCCTCATCTTGGCCAGATTTGCTTTGCGCTTCGTCTATATGTTCTATGCGCAAGCGTGGTTTAATGGTCCGTATTTTTTGAGGGTGCAAAAGCGGTAGCGATACCACAGCCATCCTCTTTCTTTCCTGTTGTCTCCTCATATCTTCCTCCTTCTTCTTCTCATCCTCCTTCCTTTTCTCTCCCTCTTCCTCCTTCCTCTTCTTCCTCTCTTCCTCCTCCCTCTTCTTCCTCTCTTCCTCCTCCCTCGTATTCCTCTCTTCCTCCTCCCTCCTCTTCTTCTCTTCCTCCTCCCTCTTATTCCTCTCATCCTCCTCCCTCTTCTTCTTCTCTTGCTCCTCCATCTTCTTCCTCTCTTCCTCCTCCCTCTTCTTCCTCTCTTCCTCCCTCCGTTTTTTTCTCTCTTCCTCCTCCCTCCTCATCCTCCTCTTCTTCTCTTCCTCCTCCCTCTTATTCCTCTCATCCTCCTCCCTCTTCTTCCTCTCTTCCTCCCTCCGTTTTTTTCTCTCTTCCCCCTCCCTCCTCATCCTCCTCTTCTTCTCATCCTCCTCCCTCCTCTTCCTCGCATCCTCCTCCCTCTTATTCCTCTCATCCTCCTCCCTCCTCTTCTTCTCATCCTCCTCCCTCTTATTCCTCTCATCCTCCTCCCTCCTCTTCTTCTCATCATCCTCCCTCTTCTTCTTCTCTTGCTCCTCCCTCTTCTTCCTTTCTTCCTCCTCTCTCTTCTCCCTCTCTTCCTCCTCTGTCTTCTTCCTCTCCTCCGCCTCCCTCTTATTTCTCTCTTCCTCCCTTTTTTCCCTCTCCTCTGCCTCCCTCTTATTTCTCTCTTCCTCCTCCCTCTTTTCCCTCTCTTCCTCCTCCCCACGGACTCTCAGCCTACGACACTCTTCTTGAGAGATCCGGAGTTCTTCCTCCAGGTTGTTAATTTTAACGGTCGCCTCCCTAAGTTTTGCTTCGGCTCGCAGCCAATTCGTCTTCACCTCACTAAGTTCCAACTCTTGTAGCAGTGGGTCACATGGAATGCTGCATTCACTGAGTTGTACCCTTGGTAGAGTGGATGTTGAAGGTGTTTCCTTCGAGGCAACCTTTGCTGCGGGAGTTGCTTCTGCAGTAGGAAATTGATCCTCTGACAACAGTGAATGCTCTCGTGCACTGAGTTTTGGGGTGCCCTTCAACTCAAATTGACCCGAGTAAATCCGGGACATGTTGATGCCTCGATCTTCCCATTTTCTAAGGATTTGGCGTCTGCTAAATATTTCCGTCCAACACTTGAACCGTGGAAATGCTGACCGGGGATTCCCCAATTTGAACTTCTCGCAAAGCCACACCTGAAAACAGGAATGAGTTAAAAACCAGAAACATAACTTCCCCAGGACAGACACAACTCTTATTCCGGACAGACGCAACACTATTCCGGACAGACACAACTCTTATTCCGAACAGACGCAACACTATTCCGGACAGACAAAACTCTTATTCCGGACAGACGCAACACTATCCCGGACAGACAAAATACTTATTCCGGACAGACACAATACGTATTCCGGACAGACAGGACAATCATTCCGGACATATACAGGACTATTCCGGACAGACAAACTCTTATTCCGGACAGACGCAACTCTTATTCCGGAAAGACGCAACACTATTCCGGACAGACAAAATACTTATTCCGGACAGACGCAACTCTTATTCCGGACAGACGCAACACTATTCCGGACAGACAAAATACTTATTTCGGACAGACACAATACGTATTCCGGACAGACAGGACAATCATTCCGGACATATACAGGACTATTCCGGACAGACAAACTCTTATTCCGGACAGACGCAACTCTTATTCCGGACAGACGCAACACTATTCCGGACAGACAAAATACTTATTCCGGACAGACACAACTCTAATTCCGGACAGACGCAACACTATTCCGGACAGACAAACTCAATACGTATTCCGGACAGACGCAACATTATTCTGGACAGACAAACTCTTATTCCGGACAGACAAAACTATTATTCCGGACAGACAAAATACTTATTCCGGACAGACACAATACGTATTCTGGACATACAAGACAATCATTCCAGACATATACAGGACTATTCCGGACAGGCAACACACTTATTCCGGACAGACAAAATACTATTCCGGACATACGTAATACTTTTCCCGAATAACCTCAAGACACTTATTCCGGACAGAGACAACACTATTCCGGACAGACACAAGACTTATCCCGGACAGACAAAACACTTATTCCGGACATAAACCAACACTACTCCGGACTGACACAACACTCATTCCGGACCAAGATGCTTACTTGTAATACGGCAACACAACCATACACGTAGCCCTGCTTCATAGAGAAGTTCGCTGACAATCTCCTCCTCGAGAGGTCCCGTTGGGCTTCCTCCAGGCCTTCAACCAAGAAAGTGTGAACCGCATTTGCCCACGCATATCTCTTCAGGCGCTTGAGGTTCTTAAGGTGCTTCGTGTACCACGCTTTACTTCGCAGTGATCCATCGAAGAACAAAAAATGATTGAAAATCATAGAAATAAGGAGTCGGACGTGCTCCTCCTCCTCGCCCATCTTGCTCGTGGCGGTAAGATGACCCAGTAGTTGGGTGTTGTCGAGGTTAACCCCGTCACGTTTCTCTACGTACATGGCTTCCATATCCACTCTCTGCCCATTTGCTCTTAGTCCAAGTAGAAGGGCGACGTCTTCTACCGTAAATGGGACCACCCCAGTGGCTATTCTCAGACCGACTTCATTGGCGTCGAAGTGTTCGACGAACCAACCCAGTATCTCGTTGTCAGTTGTGACGTGAGGAAAGGAGAGGAAGTGACCGAAAGGCGTCCGTTGGAAGACATTTTTCTCCTCCTCCTTCATTCGGTCGAACTGCTTGTGAAGGGTCGTGAAACCGCACTTGGTTTCGCGGAAGTAGTACGTGCTTCCCTTAAACCACCAAAAAAAATGCTAGAGGCCAATAATGAACCTTAAAATGAACCAGAAAGAACGTGGTTGACACAACACCTGCGCGGCTACAATTTCAGGAGCGATGGAGGTTTCAGGTAGAGAAGGATCCATTTTCGCCTGGTTATAATTTTCGTTCGACTAAAACAGGAATGAAGGTTTTGGATGAGCGTATGGAAAGGAACTCCGGGTGAAATGGGGAATGGAAAAGGAGAAGACTTGGGAGGAAAGTTACTCGAATGCTGTACCGCCGCTACTGATGTACGTGAAGTTTAACCGTCTAATCGTGATTTCGGGAAATGAACCGTCGCACCCAAAAATTCGTAATTTACTTTTCCCCGCACAGAAGTTTTGGCTGACTGGACGCTGAACTGGCAGCTGACTGGTCCGTCCACGTAGGAAGCATCACGGACGCGCGCGTCCGTGTATAACGACTCTAAAAAAAATCCATAATAAGTATGCATAACCAAATCAAAAATAAACTTCAAGATGACAAAACCTAGGTGGTGTATACTTAACTATGTGTAACTCAAATTCAAGGAGGTACAACTTAGGTTGCGTACTTAACTAAGTTAAATTCAAAATCCAAAGAGAATGAGCAAAATTTTAAACAAAAAACCATGCAAGTGACACTACCAGTGAGGACGAGGGCAATGTACAAACTCAGATAAACACACAGAGCCCACAAGCATGTGCCTCCAAGTAAGTCAGGGTTGAAAACTAATTGGTTCCTAATACTTCTATCGTGGGTGAGATGCCAACTAATTTTTCAACCGATCCGCAATGGCAATGTGGGTGCTTTACGTGGATTTTGGTTTGACGATCTGGTCATGAACTTTGTCTCTTTTCTCTCTCTTCTAAATTTGTTTTCTCTATCTTCCACATTAGTTTTCTCTATCACAATCTCACTTTCTTTTCTTTCCTACACTATTCACATCTTAATCACAACTCACCACAACATATCTCTCTCATCCACATTATTTTGGAGTCCATCTTGGAAAAAATTAAAAAAATTCTAAAAAATCAAAACAATTAGAAACGTATTTTCAAAAAAAAAGATTCAAACATTTTAAAAAATTCAAAACAAAAAAAACTTTAAAAAACGTGTTGCTGCAGACGACCCGGACGACCGGGTCGTCGGATACGGGTGCCCTTAGAGTATAGATGATAAGTGTGATGGTTTATGATTTTGTGGAAGGTGATTATTTGTTTTAGAAAAATGATTGTTGGACACTTATCAACATTTATTTTAAGATTTTTCACGCACGTGGATGACGTGACGATCTATGTGTCGATTCTATTCCAAATGCAGTTTTAAATACTTCCAATTTACCCTCCATTGTCCGTCATTCCTCTTCCCTCTCTCCAAACTATATTATTCCTTCTTTCCTATCCCTGTACGAGTGAAGTCTCCACGGTAGGGCCATCTTCAAGTTAATACGAGTGTCCTCTCGACGACAACATCAAATTCGGGAGGGTGTCTCCGGGAGTGGTAGTTGTTTTAGACATTGATGGATATGGGAGGAAAGAGATGACGAAATTTCAATTAAGAAGCCCCCAAATGACAACTAATGTTCAGAAAGAGAAGACAAATAATACGAATTGAAGAGTATCGACTATTCCTCGACCTGAAGATCTAGATTATTCTTATTGGGATTTGAGAGTCTATAAAAAATTTAAGTCATGAATTGTAAAGTTTTTTGTCTGTTCATTTTTTAATTTATTATTTTCAAGAGTTAGAAATGATGTCTTTATTTGAACTGAAAATTTAATTTGTGTGTGTGTGTGTCTAACAACAGTTATGAATGATATATGTTTATATGTCAAACGTATTTGTCTGCAAATTTTGTGTTAAAGAGTTATAAATGTTTGTTTTTTTTCTAATGACTCACACTTTGGACTAGCTGTTGGACACACTCTAGACATGCCCTTGATACATTCTGCCCACACTCTAAACACATCATGGACACACATTCAAGAGAAACTTTAAACTTGGGCACAAATCAGTTCAATGTGTGTCCAAAATGTGTCCAGATTGTGTTCAAAATGTGTGTCCAAAGTGTACAAATGTGTGTCCAAATGTGTCCTGTGTATTCAGAGTGTGTCCAGAATCTATCGAGAGTGTGTCCAAAATTTACAAATGTGTGTCCAAAATGTGGCTAATGTGTCTAGAATGTGTGTCCAAAATGTGTCTAGAATGTATCCAAAATGTGTGTATAGAATGTGTCCAGAGTGCGTCCAGTGTGAATGCGTGTATAGAGTGTGTCCAAAGTGTGTCTAGTCTTCTTTTAGAAATCTACTTTGTTATAAACAGAAGACAGTTTAGAGTTTCTCCAACGTGTGTCCGGTCATTTTTTTGAAAATTCATTTTGTTGGGAAACAAACCGTTTTCTTTTTTTCGAGAATTACAAAATGTTGATTTAAAGAATCCACAAATTATGATTCTTTTATCGGAACCCACGTTTGCTAACGTGACCGGTGACATGGCGCACGTCCGTGACGCGAGGTGTCAGTGTATAAGCCCCTTTGTTTTAATACTTTTGTATGATAATGAAGTCACTTTTGTGACGTTAAAAGTTTGTTTTTATTTAAATTAATAATCTTTTTGAAGTACCTCGTCTTTTGTAGTTATGCTTTGTATATGTGTGTTGTGTTTTTTGTATAATAAATATGTGAAGTGGAATTACTTTTCTTACGCATGTTCTTGGTTATCTGTTAAGTTCTTTTATTGCAGGAAACTTATTGATTAAGGCTTTTATGTGATTTGCATCAAGTTTTTTGATCCGCACAATAAAGATTTCCTTTTAATTTAATCTATCCCCCGCAGTAAAAGAGAATAACACAACTAATGGGTCAAACGCGATTTTCATCCATCAAATTATATTTCCTGTACCCCCAACTTCAAAAATTGACTTCATTAACGAACCATCCAAACATCTTCACATGCTCCAAATCCCGCACCGACCGACGGGCTACTGATTCCCTTGAACAATGACCTCTTATATCAAATCTAAACTTATGCTCCAACTGTAACATCCTGAAACAACTAAAATTTAAAAATTAATATGAAGACATTAGAGACCAATAATCAAAAGACGGGACTGTTACTTCTCATAAAACATTTAAGCGGTTCACCATATTACATCAGAGTTTTGTCAAAAAGCTACATGATTACATGAGGGACAACAAAAGGATATACAAGTAATCATGTCGACCTCAGTGGTCCGAATGAGAGGATCCGATCCCAAGATGCGTGCGCCCGTTGGTCCTGAAATAAAATATGCAACAACAATACCTGAGTTTCCATAAGGAAACCCCGTATGCCAGGCTCACCTATATGTGTGCAGTAGTACAAATGGACCTATCATACTAGTAGCATGTCATGTTATCAACAGTAAGAAAAACAGTTCCCCCGAATGGTAACACAGGACATCAGTCCGACAATCATCATCGGGTCTCCCAAGGAGACCTACCGTAGGCACATACGGTCTAGCGGAACAAGACGTGACACTCCCCACATGCGGTTATACTAATCATGGGGTTTGACAAGGAGCATCCGCCAAGTCCGCGCCATAAGAAACAGATCTGTAACTTCGTAGTCGAAACCACACCAACGGAGTCGTCGCTCGGTCGGTCCATCAATCATCATCTCAGTAGGTGCCCAGCTGAGCAAAACATAGCCGGAACAACATCGGCTCATCAATCATTATCGCCGGAACAACATCGGCTGCATCACCGGCACAACATCTGTGGTCCAACAATACGTCCGACACAGCATCGGACGGGTCCAGACCGAAGTCTGCCAGGTCATTAGGTTCCACGAGCCGCAAACACCAACTACGCGCTATAAAAGCAGGGCAGCGACCTCCGTAGCCATCCAGGCCGGTAGTCACCTCACCCAACGACAGTTGCGTGCTCGCACAACATCATACATTGGGATCTGCGATCCCTCAGGCCTGCTACTCTACAATGAGTCCATCAATCCATCACATCGAGTCACAATCCATACACGGAGGTGACACGTCCCGAACACCCACACTCTTCCACACAGCGGTCCCTGGGCAGGCACGCGTAACGCGCCCACCGTCACCTCTCGGCTCACGCACAAGGCGAGGACACGGGTTTCGGTGGACAGAGTTGGCATCCTAAAAAGGACCGGGAATTCATATCTGTGCACAAACGATCGACCGAAAGAGGCGATCCGGTCGACCGTTCCCAAAAGGTTCGGTCGACCGAAAGTCTGCAACGGTCGAACTCTCTGCGCAAAACCTAAGTCCCAACGGTCGAACAGAGATCTAAAACCGGTCGATCGATACGAGGTCAAAATCCAGAGTCTGGTGAACATCAATCAATACTAACGGTCGACCGACTCAGGGGTCTCGGTCGACAGAAAACTATCAGGGCATCCTAGAAGTTCTAAGTCATAAACGGTCGAACACATATAAAGAATCGGTCGAACAAGCATGCATCAAATCCAGTACACTTAAGTTCCGGTCGAACGAACACAAGAAATCGGTCGACCGAAACACAACAGGCAACCCCGACCCACCAGCACAAAGCACTACCGGTCGACCGCCACAAGGCATCGTCCGACCGGTGTTGGTTAAAGTCGGGCAAAATACACTACATCGGTCGACCGCCCGAAGGGACCCGGTCGACCGTTGGTCGTCTTCAACCTTGCACCAGCCAAGAATTTACGTCGCTATCGTCGCCGGAGAGGTCTTCGACCTCCCCCGACCGACCAACACATCCCTCACACGATGGTGAACAACAAACCACACTAAGAAGCCGGCATACCTTTCGAACACGACGAAACTGCCGGATCCTTGCTCGCGCAACGTGGCCTCCGATGATCCTCCTCGTAACGACCTCCGCATGCCTTACGCTGGACCAGCTTTCGCCTCCTCTGACGTGCCGGAAAAGGAAAGGAAAGGGAGTGAGGGAGAGCAAGTGAGAGAGAGAGAGAGAGAGAGATTTCATCTTAAAACCCAAGCACCCAACCCTCACCAACAACACCCTACACACCCCAACCCATCACTCTCTACGACGCCACTGTTCACGCCTCCTCTTCCCCAAGCAAAACATTGCACCCCGCCCCTTCCCCATGTTAACCTCCCACTAATCACAGGATTAGTCCTAAGCACAGGTTAGGGACATAACACCAACACTTTCATTTTCCATATTTACCCATAGCGTTAGGATAGCAGGAACGAGGCGGTGGAGGTGCATGGTGTAACATATGCAGTGAATTTCCCAATATATCTAATTTGGAAAAAATATTAAAAATAATTTTATTTCGAAAAAATTCCACAAATGTATGTGACAAAAGAAAGAACGGATAAGATTTTGAAATTCGAATGACCCAAGGGCAAGGAAACGACTTTGCTTTGCTTTGGTATTGTGGTAATCATAATCAAATCCAATTTGAGCGACCAATATGAATCGAAGAGAAAATGAGGTGAAGACAATGGGCGACTCCTGTGTTCGGATGACCGTCATCATTCGACTGTTGATAGACATGAAGAACACTCACTATCCCAACTTCAAATCCAACTTAACTCAACATTTCTCTCTCTGTCACGTCAACATAATCATTTATCCAACCCAACAAAAAAATCATTCACTATCACAACCCAAGTTTTCAACGCTCTCTCTCCTCCACGTCATTTCTTTTTGCATTCTTTTTTATTCTTTCACAACAATCCACGAACTACATAATAAATTATTTTTACAATTACTTAATCTAAATAATTAACAAGTATTTCCATTAGAACAAGTATTTGTTAATATCCACGATACGATCAATGGAATAATGAAAATGTCCATCATTAGATTTAGAACTTCCGCTGATGTTTTGGAGGTCGATTCCGGATTAATCAAAAAAATAAAAAATAAACATATTTTAAAAAAAATAGGATTTAGAAAAAGTGATTTAAAAAAATTCAACACAAAAAAACCAACCACCCAATGACATGGGAGCGCGTGGCCCACAACCCCACTACCCCTCGTGGTCGGGGTCACGACCCGACTATTTCCTGCCCCCGTTAAGGGTGCGGATCCCGATCGCGACCGACAAAAGGGCACTCATAGTGGGTGCCCTAATACTATAACATTACTTTCAATTTTATACTATATTTTTTAAAATTTCACATGATCTACAAGTTATTATATGTAAAATGTCATGTTTAAGACAATAGTATACTGGAATTTTTTATTAATTAAACAAAAAACATACTAATAAATGTATTTTTAGTAATAAATTTCGTTTTGAATCACAATTTGGTCCGGACTGGGCTATGTCCCAACTTCGGTCCCTGAGTTTGCTGTTTTCTGGTTTCAATCTATCCAGTCCGGTCCCGGATTGATTGTCAGTCCTACAAGCAACTTAAGGAACTTAAAATATGATTTGGTTAGAATTGCGTAATTTTTTGTCATTGTTTTCCCGATCGACGCGTGAAAATCCAGAGTGAAATGAAAGCTGGATTTTAACGAAACCAATGTGAAGTCTATAGCCATACTTACTAAAACAAAAACAAAAAAAGTCAACTACCGTAAATCAGTTGTTGTGAAATCGATTTTGGAATATCATTATCCAAACTCCCTCAAATATGAATATAAATTTGGTCACAGGATGTCTAATAAAAAAAATATAACATGCAGATATCGAATCATTCCAACAATAACAAAACCAAAGTATTGTATCGAAACAAGTGTATGCACAAGTGAGATAACTAGGAAGACAATAAATGCATCACGCGAACAATATCAAAGTCTAGCTATTCTGTTGGAATCAATTGTATCCGGATATCAAGGCGATTAGTCATCACATTAATAATATGACAACCAATCTATCGCATGGAATCAAGTGTGATAACAACCAGGATACAAAGGTAACTATGCATCATACAACCAAGCTAATGTGGTATCTGAAGGATATAAACAAGCACGCTAGCTAATGATGCATCGTATCAACAAAATCAACCACCAAAGCTAATGATGCATCAAGTAAAAAAATATGAACAACCAGAAAATCAAAGTAATGCGTCATATTCAAAACATCAGCCACTGTAAGGCCAAAGAAACGCATTACATAGGATATCAGCAACCACTACATGACCAAGTTAATGCATCAGTTCCAGAATTACAACAACTAGAAGACCAAGTGAACGAATCATATCTAGAAAATTTACAACCAAAAATGTTTCACAACTAGAACCCCAGTATGGACCAACATCATATGTGTAACGCCCCGAGCCCGGACAAATGCTTACCCGCCCGAACCCGGTACGTTAAGATACGATCCACTATCCTGACCGCTGCACACTCTGATATTTACATCCATCTGATAGGCCCATAATAATCTGAAAAATATAATCAACAATTTGTGAGCTCGACAGCTCGCAAATACCAACCATCAATCAAACAGAATCATAATCATGTGGAAACTGATACGAAATATGACATTTAGTCAATAAGCACAATCAAAAGACATGCATCACAAACAATATGCATGCATAACAATCTGGAACCCCCATTCAGATTCGACCACATCATGTGCTTCTGAAATCTATCAATCAGTCAGACACACACCTGGTAGCTCCACACTAACGACAGGTAGCCCTTTCCTCTCTCGGGTGGCTCAACGCTGCCCGATAGGTAGCTCTTTCCTAAGTGGCTCAACCAGAAACATACATACAGCCACAGAACATGTCGACCGAAACACCACCATGCAATCATATGCATATCAATAAATTCAACATCGATACTCAGCATGCATGCAACTACGTACGGATATCAAGAGAGTCAGACATGACATGAAACTGAAGAATAAAGAATCAGTACTTGCCTCAAAGTCTTCATCTTCTTCTTCTCAACTCACTTCATCTCTTCACTACCCCCTCTCTCACGCTCACTTGAACTCCTCACGTTACGAGCAAAAAAACCATTCTTCACGTTTTAACCCCATCATACTCTCTATATATGTATCCTTCAAACCAACACCTCCACATCCTCCAACCATATTCCAACACCTCATCCCCCAAGTCATCCCTCACCTTCCATGCATCCACCACGTCATCTGTTTCCAAGCCAAAAGATAAATACAATGTAATTCACTTAAACCACTCAATTAACCTAATTAATCATCCAATAAGTTTAGCCTATCTTACGTAAAACTTACGATTCTAACAATATGTCTGAATATGCTAACTTCATCCGTGTAAACAACATATGTTAACAATTTCTTTTTCATCAGTTAAACGCAAACATGTACATTATTTCATAACTCAGAAATCGTAGTAAATTGGAAATCTGAAGCTAACAACAAAACAACCGACTACAAGAAACCTCAAGTTGAGAGAACCCCGAAGTATGTGAAGTTGCAACTTGAACCGAAATATTTTAGTGAAAAGAAGAAGTTTTATACTAAATATTGAATACTTAGTGTTCCTACTCATACTCCATACGATTTTACAAATTAACATCACGGGTACAATTGAGTTTGATTTAAATCAGTACACATTTTAATTTCTTGTTTTGATTTCGCAACAGTGAATAAGGAAATGTTAAGCTATGATTTTGGGTTTGTAAATGTATTGTTTAAAATCCCTCTCATTTTCTCTTCCTTTCCAGCCAGCCATTCCCTCTCCTTCACCCATCTCCCTCTCTTCCCTTGATCGACGACGCGAAGTGGCTGAAGCTCCAGTTGAGGGGCGTGCGACAACAACACTGGGAGAAGCATGTGATCGTGACTAGAGGCGTGAGGCACGTGGAGTTGACACGGGGAGGATGACGTGCGAGAGGTTGCGGATCAGAGGAGTGGTCGTCGGAGAAGCAGCAGCGGGTGGCGAACTTTGGAGCCGAGTGATCTCCGGCAAGTTCGAAGAAGGTATGTCAAGTTCTTGCATTAAAGGCTTAACCACACTTGTTGGTGTGGAGTTTTGCTCGTCACCGAAGGTCGGAGACCTCGTCGGCGACGAGAGGCAACAATGGTGCCTAGTTAGGCCAGGTAGTTGTCGGCGATTGGTCGACCAGTACTTGTTGCGGTTGGCCGGTCTTAGTGTAAATTCCTGATCTTAACCAACACCGGTTGAACGATGCATTTCGGCGGTCGACCGGTTGGGCTTGTGCTGGTGGATCAGAAGTGCTTTAGTTGTTGTTCGGTCAACCAGGACCCCTGAGTCGGTCGACCGTTGCTTTCTGGACAGAGCGTTGACCATCTAAACGGTCGACCACTCTTGACTTTGATCGACCGGTAACTTTAGTGGACTTCATGTTGGTTCGACCGATAGGTATTTTAGTTCGACCGTTATGACTAGATGCTTATAGGTTGCCCTTGTTAGTTTTCAGTCGACCGGGACCCCTAAGTCGTTCGACCGATTGCCTTAAATTGATTTAGTCTTGACCAGACTTTGACCACTTATCAAGCAACCGGTTTATATCTTTGTTCGACCATTGGGGATTAAGTCATGAGTCTAGAGTTCGACCGTTACAGGCGTCTGTTCAACTGACCCCTTGAGGAGCGGTCGACCGGTATACCATTTTCGGTCTACCGTTTGTGCCCAGAACTAAATCCTTGTCCTAGTAAGTGTCACCCTGAGCCGGGAGGTGACAGCGGTACGTTGTTCGTGCCTGCCCAAGGACCGTCATGTGGAAGAGTGTGGATACTTGTGACGTGTCACCTCCGTATTATAGAGTGTGGCGTAGTGTAATGCCTTGGCTCTTATTAGAGTAGTAGCATGTGGGATCGAAGATCACAATTCTTTCAGCGGGCACGCAACTTCCATTGAGTGGAGTGACTACCGACCTTGATGGCTACAAAGGTCGTTGCCCTGCTTTTATAGCGGTGAAGTTGGTGTCTGTACGTGGAGCACGATGACCCCACAAACTTCGGTTCGAATATGTCGATTATTTGACCCTCTAGGTGGAGGATATCTTCGACTGACCTTGTTAGGCGGTGATTTCACGAGCTTGTGCGGTCTGTGTGGTGGCGGGAGGGCCCCTGTGTGGCTTGTGTGGCGGCAGGGAGGGCCACACACCGCTTGTGTGGTAGCGGCAGTGGATTGTTGATGATGTTTTCCGGCAGGATAGCTCAGCTGGGCACCTACTGAGCGGTGGACCGACCTGAGCGACGACTCCGTCGGTGTGGTGGTGGACCACGATGTTTTCAGATCTAATTCTACTGGTGCGGAAGTGCGAACGCCTCCTCACCGATCCCTTTGACTTGTGTAGCCGCTTGTGGGGGTGTGTTGCGTACTGTCCGTAAGACCGTATGTGCCTACGATAGGTCTCCACGGAGACCCGATGGTGTTGTGAACTGTGCAGCCTGTGTGGTGGCGGTGCTGATTGTGGAGCAGATGTCCGGTTTGACCCTTGGAGTGAATGTTGTTCTTATTGCTTTTCTATATCATGTCATGTTATACTAGTATGATAGGTGCATATAGGTAAGCTGAGCATATGGAGTTTCCTTATGGAAACTCAGACATTATTGTTATGTTTTTTCCCAGGACCGTTGTAGGTTCGAGTGGGTGGTGACCGATGGCGATTGCACTTTGGGATTGGATCCTCCAGTCTGCTTTTAGGTCGTTATGATTACATGTATTTATATCTTTTGTATCTCTTTGTTCCCTGATGTAATCATATTTTTGACAAACTATTATTTAATGTTGTGCACCAGTGATATTTGAGTAGTTTTATGAGTGATGTCCTTACTCTTGATGGTCTTAATCATTGTATTCCTTTTATTTTAAAAGTTTAAATTTTCTACCGGAGATGTTACATATTGTGTTAAAAATGGCTAGGTCTGCATTGAGTTAACAAGACTAAATTGACTTTCGAGTTCTTTGAATTCATCAAATGAGGTCAAAAGTCCAAATTCTGTTTGGATGATAACGTAAATTCATGTGTTCTTGTAAACTTATGCGTGACTTACGAGGGTTATAAAGGCAAACATACCTTTAGAACATACCTATTTTGATACCTTTATGTGGAGATATGACCGAAAATACCTTTAGAACATTGAAAATAATGTTCGATAAGGTGCTTAAGATTCATAATTTCGGTTGGTAGTGGTTTTTGATCATTTGAACTTTGACATTGTAACTTAATTTCAAATTTTACATAGTTGAGATCTATGCATGAGTTGCAACAACTTAATTTTGAGATAGGAAGATACAACGAGAGAGGTTTGTCAACAAATATTAAATATATGGTATCAAAATAACCCAAAAGTTGTTTGTTAACTCAGAATAAGGATGTGTAATTAACCAGATTCCAATTTAAAAGGAGAGACACGTTTCTATGTTATTAGAAAATGATTGATCATCTCGTTCAAGGACGGTGCCCGGATTAATGTGTTGTTCGGGGGGAGGCACAATTTCTTGTGCTTACTTTAAAAAAAACTATTAGTATTAAAATAGTAAACAAAATCTAAGGTATAAAAAATCAAAGAGGGTAAAATCCAAATAAATGGTTATTTAACTGGGCAAAAATCAAAATCTAAAAGGGAGGGGGGACACAAATTCAACATTGGTGTAACCGAACTATGCTTAATTCAAAATCCTACGGGGAGAAAATTCGATTTGGTATTCACACATATATACGTACCAAAAATAAAAAATAATCCAGGAAGAACACGTGCCCTATATAGTCCCTAACTGGCATCACCCAGACCCGTTCTATATCGTTTCTCGTTGTCAATAACATTAATTTTCAAATTGTTTTTTTTAAAATCTTTTACAGGATAGTTGGGTCTTGAATTAAAGACATTAACATGTTCGTTGCAGGAAAAAGAAACACTAAACATAGTTTTAACATTTTGTATTCATTAAAATAAAGTTATTTCATATATAATTCAGAAAATAATCATATAGTCCCCCCTTGTAGGTTGTAGCGCCCTTTTGGTTGTTTGAAAAGTCTACCGAACCATTAAGCATATTTTTTTGGTATCTTTCCAGCCCATTTCTGTATTCGACATAATTCAACCAAAAATGAACTGTGTACCCCGCATACAAGTCGAAGGAGTCTAGCAATGACCATCTATACAGTATTTTAAGATAGCCCATCTTTTGGTCCCTCTACCCAATCACTTTTTGACAAGTGTCAACTAAAAAACCTTTAAAACACACATCCGCTCCCACCTTTTGGTCCCTCTACCCATCCGCTCCCACCGTGACCGTCCCCTTCACCAACTTCTTTCACCGCACCGTAACTACTCTCACTTTCTAAACACACAACCATCTAATCCCACCTTCTCCCTCTCGACCTTCGCATGCATCTCCTGTAACGTCGCTTAGATCTCCCCCTCCATCTCCTTCAACCGCTTCTTCATCTCCTCCAACTCCGCCAACTGTGGAACAACACATTTTACCGGAGATAGAGGTACACCATTTTCCGGTAGTGATCCCTGATTCACCTTTTCATCCCTGATCCTACCTAGGGTTGACACCACCGTTCAAAACTCCATCCTTTCAAAGCCTTCTTCCTTACGTCTTCTTCTTCTTCTTCGGTACTTTTTCCACTTTGTTTTGGTAATGTTTAACATAAAAACATATATACTCTTAGATTTACATTTTTTCGTTCACTTAGTGTTTTAGGTTGCTTTAGTATTTTTGGGTCATTTCCTTTTCCTCCTAAATTTTGTAAAATAATAGGTTCCTATTTATTTTGGTTACAGGTTTGAACTTTGAACTTGTGGTTTATGCATTTGCTGTTCTACATCATTTGGTTTTTCACATAAAAAATTACAATTTCACATATAAATGCTTTCAGGTTCATTTTTTAACTCTATTTTCCTGGAATTTTTTAGAAAAAATGGTTTTCAATTTTGAGATATTCGTATTCTCTGTTTTTCTGGAGTTTGCAACAACAAAAAAACGATTTCTCTTTCTATGTCTGGACTAAAACATGTGTTATAGTTTTAGTATATGTAGATGGATGCATTACAATGTTTTTAAATTAGGTTAGAATTAGTGGTTGAAAATCAATTTCCTGAAAAAACATATCTAGAATTTCATTTTTATCCCCTTTTTAGTGGCGTTAGCTTTCCGAATTCTGAAACACTTTGTCAGCACTTCATAGGCAAGAGAATTCTGAAACATAACCTCCACACACTTTTTAGGCAGACTACCATATGCAAACCTCACACAACCGTATGGTGAATTATTATTCTGATATTTAAACTCGTGGAAGTTGTGATTTTTGTTCTGCCCTAAAACTGCACGACTTCAACATCCAATCAAGATCTCATACCTTCTGTACTATAATGACAAAATCACGTTGATGACAAGTATCATGGTCTTTTGTACTGTAAACTACACATTATTACTGTAAACTGCAGTTCTTGGTTTGGTTGTGTTTATTTTGGGTTTTAGTAACACATTTTTAAGTTGGTAACACATTTTCGTGTTTATTTAGTGTTTTTGTAACACTTTTCTTTTGGTTCTGTTTATTTTGTGTTTGGTTGTGTTTATTTTGGGCTTTAGTAACACTTTTTTTGGTGACCATGTTCTTTTACGATATCCAAACATTCACTATTTAATCTTCTTTTTGTTTGGTCTGTAAATAGCCTTGTTGTTCTACCAGCAAACATGGCAGATGATGCTCTAGTGGAAGTTCCGGACGTAAAGTTTAATGGCAGTTAATACAACATAATCTACGTGGATTCTTTCTATATACAATACAATGATGATTTCTGCCTTTTGCTTTCAATTCTTTATCCTTCTTTAGATTTTTGTTGTTTAGTTATTTTCTCCTTTAGGTTTCTTGAATCTATGTACTGTTAAATTTTTTTTGACTCTGCAAAGCTTTAATCCTGAAAAGTAGAAGTTGTTGTATGTTGTGGGAAGCTATGTATGGTTCTTAGATAATTGTTAGAATGTTTGGTTCTTTGTCTGCACTGTATTTTTCTTGCACACCAATTATTTTATGGAATGCCAATGATACCTCCTCCATTGTTTCTTTGTTCTGTGCCACAACTTAGGTGAGAGTTTAAGGCCTAGAATTAGTTGACGGTTTAGAAAAGGTCCCAAGTGATAGGGTCTAATTGAGAATTCTAAAATAGGAATTCAGAGAACCAAATATCCAAATCGTCCAGTTTTGTTATAGGGGTCCCTTCTTGGCCCATTGGGGTTGGAACACCATTTTTATTATAACCCGTTTGGTCGATAGTGTTGTTGATTGTAGTAATTACAGTGCATTATATCTTTAGACATTTGCAGGAGGACCACAAAATTCGTAGTCCATAGCTATCATTTGCAAAAAAAAAGATGAACTCAGCAAGTAGCTGGATAAGTTTATTTTCCTATGTGGGTAATTAATGGGTTACTGTTTTGCATTTAGTTTTAATGAAAAACTAAACCATGTACAAACGAATTGCTTCTAGTGACGGCTTGAAGAATAATATAAAAGAAACTCCAACTTCAAACCCTCCATTGAGGGTGAGTCTTTAAGACCTAAAATTAGTTGAGGGTTTACAAACGATCCCAAGTGATACCATCTAATGTGTCTTAATATGTCTTCAAGAGAAGTCTATATTTTCCTTAAATTTGATTAAGAGTTTAGGTTGCCCTCTATTTTTCTTCAAGATATTTTCATATTTATTTTTACAATTTCACATATAACTGCTATTAGATTCATTTATTGTTTTCTCCTCTATGTTTTCTTTTTTTAATTGGGATATTTGTATTCTCTATTCGTCTGGAGTTTTCAAAAAAAATTGTATTTTGGTTTTCCTCTATTGGTTTTTCACATATAAATTGTATTCTCTATTTGTCTAGAGTTTTCACAAAATAAAACTCTATCAGACACTTTTTCTGAATTATAATTCTGACGTTACTTTAAATCTTTTTCCAAATGTATCGCAGTTCGCCAAAAAAATCAAACCAACGAACAATACAGCCAACAACGAAAGACATCTTCCTTCCATTGCATCATCAAAATACAAGTTCCAATCATGTAGTCAATCATTCTGATTCTGATACAACACCTTATTGACCATGCATCTGTACATGCTTCGATTACTTTCCAAAAATAAACTAATTCATTACTTGCACAACTGCTATTTGTTATAAAATTATGATAGTACGGTTTCAGTACATTTCCTTGATTATTTTATTATCATTTACAATTATCAAAATGATACTCACCTTTGCTGATATAGTGAAAACATTCGCATCAACTCCTGTAGACAATGTATCAGATAGCACAAGCACTGGTACCGATACTTCCGTGATGTTCAAGAGTAGTAATGAAAAGCCAAAAAAAAATTTGATTTGAGATGTCGTCGTCGGAGTAGAGCACAAAATCAAGACACCAGTACCAAACGTAACAAAATGATTATTCCGACCAACTTAAGCATGTGCGCTGATAATGACATCACAAAATCACTCAGCAAACCCATTAAAGCTCAGGTCGACATGCCAACGCCTACTGCACGACTTGATATCGTCGATAATGCAAGTTCGACAAATACAGGTGAGACCAAACCAAAGTCTTCCTCCAACAATTGTATCCTATTGTTATTTCAATTTAAACGTGAAAACTCACATCCTTGGTGAAATTAAAATAGAGCAATATAAAAAAATATAAAATCTTCACTTCTCATGTTCTAGATGGGCTGAAAATCTGCATGCTGAGAGACGCAAGACCAAACCAATATAACTGCTCTTACAAAGTTCGTATTACAAAGTTATGGTGCGGTCATGTGTTTGGCAAAAACAACCGGAAGACATTCACATTTGTGGTCATCGATGAGAAGGTGAATTTCAAAATGATATTATACGTACTTAATATGGAATTGATTACTAATATCTTTAATTCCTTCAGGCTGATGAGATGCAAGTGGTTGTAAGTGATGACAACTTCAGCAAATGGGAACAAACATTAAAGAAGGGTTCTATCTACATCTTCCAAGGAGTTGACATTTGCTTGCCTAGAGGAAAATATCGAATAACACCATTGCAATATAACATGAGCCTTAATCTAAACTCCACTGCAATTTTGCTTCCTGATACCGACAAACTCCCTTCAGCAAAACATTACATATGCAAATTTGACATGATGTACACCATCGACTCTAACTCCAACCAAGTCACAGGTATGATGTTCCATTAGAAAGCAGCAAACATATATGACATCACAAATTCTTAATTCGAAATCCAGATATTATGGGAGTTGTTCTTCATATGGAGGAGTTGGACACAATTAAAACAAAGAACAACGAGTTCGTCCAGATATGCACGACCACCCTCATTGATACAAGGTAAATCAGAAAACAAATTCCTGTTACTTACACTAAATGTTTCTCTCCTCATGCCAACTAATAATTTGTCACACAATTAGAGGTTGATTTTGTTTTGTTTTGAGTTGTCATAAACTTTAATAAAATTAGAATATACAAATGAGTTTGACATCCTTATAAAACTTCTACAAACACTGAGACAAAACACCCCAAATTAAGTATTAATATGCTTTTGCTTTAAGACTTTTAAAATTTCTTGTGTTTGTTAATTTCTATTCATAATGCCTTTGGATTTGGTACTCCTATTATGATACAATTGACGGTGTAAGATACATCAAATTTTTTTAAAAAATGGTTAGGTTGTATGCATATCTTTAATACATCTTAAAAACACTCTTGAAACTCATTTAGTGAAATTACATTCTGATCCTAAATAATGGCTGAATGACATTACATTTATGTTAACTACAACCTTTGAGTAATAAACCATAAAGAATATTGCAATTTAAGTGCTCTGTTTAGCCCTGTGTAAAATAACAAAAAACTCATCATTTGGTGAGTGCTATGTTTAGGTTTTGCCAGGTTTGTTATAATAATAAATTGTGTTGGAGTAAGATGTATGAATTGGCTTGCTGTGTAGTTTGATTTGGTTATCTAATATAGAAATCTGTTATACATTTTCTGAATGACTTTATTAAGGAAGTACTACGTTTCCCACTCACTAATTGGACTACAATAACTTCACGTTTGACTTTTACATTTTATGCAGTGGAACTCCTATGAGGCTAACGTTGTGGGGAGATTTTGCAATAAGGTATGCAGGACCAATTAAGGAAGCTGCCAGAAATCAAACGGTGTTGCTTGCCACCCATCTAACTATCTCTTACTTTAAAGGTAAATTAAAAACTACAAAACTTTTAAAGAACTATTAACTCTAAATAGCTATTCTCTAATATAATTAGTATGAATTTTAGGCACATATTCTGTCGCAACAACCGGGTTCACGGAAATATATCTTGACCCATACATGCAAGAAGAAAAAAAGAGCTCCTCAATTGGTATGTGAAAATACAAATTGCAAATTATGCCTTCTAAGATATAACTTCGTTTTGAGAAAAAACATATCTATCTAACCATTTCTCTTTGCCAAGGTTTGCAACAAAATATTCTACAAACAATGAATACGACTCACAAAATCAAATGCCAATGCAAATCCCGCACAACTCATATGTTGGTGAACAAGTTGAAATAATTGATGTGATCCCAAGGTGCAATCTACAACATGGACAAGTATTATTCCAATGACATTCTAACTTATACATATTAAAAAAAATACTGCTAAGCTAATCCTTATTTTTTGCAGGTTGTGGTGTTAACAGTAGTTGGTAAAATCACTGCAATAGACACAAGTCAACAACTTACTTATCATTCTTGTGGTAAATGTTTTGCAACACTGCGCTTGAACAACCAAGGTTGTTGTTCGAATTGCAACACAATAGAACCAAAATCTGTACGCAGGTAAACTTAACAAACCATGCACTTGCCTCTTTCAAAACCATAAATATCCCATGAAACCATAACTAATGAAGCTCAACATAAGATTCTTTCACAAAAAAAAATCAACAAATTATTTCTTTTGTTGTAGGTTGAAGATACAAGTGCAAGTAGCAGACAAAATAGGCGACATTAATCTAACACTGTTTGGAGAAGATGCAACCAAAGTCATCAACACCACAACCGAAGAACTTATGCAAGTACTTGCCAAGGTGAAACTATGTTTTTTTATATTTGTACAACTAGTAGAAATAAATTCTTGAAACAAGGACACCTCACCACCACACCACAATATATATATATATATATTGATGTCAACTCTAACAAATCAATATTAATTTCTGCCAGGATAATTCAACGGAAATACTTCAAGAAATAGTGAAGAAAAGTCTAGGGAAAAATTACTCATTCACTTTCAAGATCACTGAAAAGAACCTTCGCTTTGCACTGCAAAACAACTTCACAGCCAGCAAGGTTCAAGAAGTAACTTACCAACCTCCACATCTAGAGAAACTACCTCCACCAACCAATTAGTCCATTTCCGAGCGTGGTAAGGTCAGCAACTTCAAAACCATAACCGTCTTTTCCTGCTGCCAAACATTTGCTTCATTCCATTAAATTCCTTCATTGTCACTTAAAAATCAGACAAATTCATTCGTTTAAATAACCATTGATGTTAGTTTTACTATATTTAGTCAATGTAATGTTTCAAAACCAAAACATAAATTCTATTATTGCAATATAACTACGACATTATCATACCTCAAGTGCTATAAAAATGGAAAAGGATTACATGATGAATTTGTCCTCATCCCAATAGAGGTTTAGGTTTGAATATAATAAATACTCTTTCATAGTCATTTATAATTTATTTTCTTTCATTAATGCTTTATTATCTCTTTCCAGGCAGCCCTGGTCTATTTGATAGGAAATGACTCTAGGTGAACCATCTCAAGGAACCAAAACAAGTTATCAATCCCAGAAAAGATGCATTGTTTGCTGTCCATTTGTTATGTTTGTCATTTTATTTGTAATTTGTAAAGTCATATGATCATGCATAAATGTTCTGACAAACGTGTGTAATTTGTAAAGTCATATGATCATGCATAAAATATACGCATGCCTAACAACCTATGCTATTTTACATAGTTACCTCTCATATAGTTATTCAACTATACTTGCATATCTTAATGTGTGTGTTAAATGACATGAGAAATTCTTCAATCAGTCCCCTTTCAATTTTATCCTGCTCATGGTTATAGAATCTACGATGAATTCAAGTGCAAATTTTTGAATGTATATCAATTTAGTATCCGCTTCAATGTAAGTAATACTCTTTTATAATCATTATAAACGGTTATTCACCGAAAAAAACACATTTACATATTAATCATACAATAGGCGGTGATACTGCTCATGGATACTGCTATGTTTTTTGTTATCAATTGAAGTTAGTGGCTAAGTTTGTTTGTTCTTGTTGAATTCCACTAAAAAAAGAAGTTCAAAGTTCAAACTACAACACTCAATTAACTGAGACTCTTAAATTATACTTAATCCAACTCATCAATCATCACATTCACTGTAAGTAAAACAACTATACAAACTACATGTCTTCGCAGAACCCACCAAACCGTGCATGCATCTATTGTTTCCTTCTCAGTTGGATATTCAAATGTGATAATCATATCTCGAGTTTAATTCAATATCAGCTGGTTAACTAAGCCAAAAAAAATCTTTACAAAAACCACTAGACAATGCATGGAGTGTTTGAGTTTCCCTCTCATTAGGACCCTCAATAAGATTGCGATAACTTCTCGGATGCCAATTTTGAGGGTATAAACAATTTAACAGTAACTCCATTAGTGGCAGGAGGCTATACAAGTGGACATACAGATTTGTCCATTTTACTTCTAATTAATAACAATCTCAAAATAATATTTTTTTCATCTTTGTTAACGAATAGCAACAGAACAATCTCAAATACCATTTTCTTTCAGATTTGCTTCTAAATAGTAACATAACCAATTTCAAATACAGATTTCTTTCAACTTTGTTGATTTTGTTCTCAACCAAAATCAAGTCTTCCACACAGTCTGCATTCCCAACCAACAATAGCAACCTTTCATACCTCTGAAACACCATTTCATTACTTAACTACCGACAATGGCAACCTTTCATACCTTAGTCCTCTAAAACGGCACCACCACTCCCACATTTGCCCCCCACATCCATCCTCAGTCCGCCGTACTTTGAGACCCGTTAAAAAACAACATTGCTACGCAGAACCAAACAAGGAACGATCGTCTACACCTGTCCAAAATTCCACAAACCCGAGGCATACTTCCACCCATCATCCACCGGTAAGATATGTTTTGCTGATCTCTTCTTATTTTCCTTCTTAATCTTTGGTTGTCAATTTAAAAGTAATATTGAAGTTCACTTTCATTTGTTCATTTTGTTCTATTGTTCGTTGCACAATGTGTTCGATTAAATGTGGAAGATAACTTTAGTCGTTCATATGTTAGCATACATATTTATTTACACATTTAGTCTACATTAATAATGAAATAGTGCACCCCGGATTTCCATGCAATGTCCATATAGGCTTACCAAACTATATTCATATAACATGTATGTCACCACTCCGTTCGCTAATAACTTCCTCAAATTCTAATCCTCTGAGATTGTTAGGCTCCAACAACAAAAAACAGATAAATTATGCAGACTTTTAAAGCGACCCTTGGATTGCAATCGTTTAGTAGTTAACTACCTTACATCCTATTAATACATCGGGGTGTTGTTTACTCACACTTCACTTCTGATTGACATCATTTCATGCTCATATTTGTATCTTATATCCATTATCTTTCACCTAAATAATGCTATGTTACGAGTTTTATGTTTAGTTTTCACGAATAAATAGGTTTGAAGAGATGAAGCATAAAAGGACCCAAAAGCTGGGAAAAAGGACTGAATTGTGAGATCTGTGGACCAAGATGCAAGGAAGAAGGACCTGAATGCAAGACCGAAGGACCCAAGAGCAAAACAGAATACTCCTCACCATCATGGGGAGTATTTTGACAATTCTATTCGGGTCGGAGCTCCAACATGCAAACTAGATGCATAAAATACCAACAAAGCCTTCCAGAAAAGCCCACAAGAAATTCCAGAGCGATCCGGACACTATAGACCGCTAATTAGCGGTCCAAGACCGCTAATTGGCGGTCACTTTTGGCCCAAATGCGCTCAAATTTCTCCAGCACATGTATTAGAGGATGTTTAGGCTATTTGTGGTATCTGTTTAGTCCCACATCGGGGGATTGTCCCGGATTAGCTTTTTCCATGCCTATAAATAGAACTCTTCACCTCCTTTTGTAATCACTCCATATTTTAAGTGGCTATTCTTCCTACTAGAAGTGAGGCCTTGAAGCACACACTAAAGTAGGAGGATGCTACTTTTAATGTGAGTCATTTTAATACAAGTTTTCTTTATTATGTTGTTTGTTTTATGTTTCTTGTTTTGCTTTGCTTAATCTCATTTCATTAGTTTTATTAGCTTAGTTAATATGCTTTCTTTGTTTAGTTTAATAATTAGTGTAATGTTTAGTGAGTAGTTTCATCCCCTTTGGGGGGTGGAGTAGATGTACATACATGCATTAGAGAATGGGATGAATGCTTTAATTTCAATGTGTTGATTAAACATGAATGTATGCTTGCTTGTTTAGGATAGAATTTATAACTTGATGAGTTTTGCCAAAATGATTAGACACCTCTCATGCTTGTTTAGGTTCTGAAATAAACACCTTGCATATGTAAATGTTAATCAACTAAGTTGGTGAATGGATTGATAGGTTTTGCCATAACATTTAGACACTTCCTATGCTTGATAAACACCACCTTCATGTGCTTAAAGAATGTATTCTACACCCACCTCTTTGCATGTGTGCACTCACTCCACCCCTTAGGGGTTTTCCCATTTCTGTATTCCAGCATTCTTCCTTTGTTCTTAGTTTAGTTGTTATTCCATCGTTTGTTTGTTTCGTTTGCATTTCATACTTCTTAGTGTAGCGTAGTATAGATTAACATAAACATCTTTCTCCCCCTATTTTTTGCCACTTGATTTCTGATAAACAAGAGCCTGCTCACCTCCCTGAGGACGACCCGTACTTGCCACCGCTTTATCGCGGCCGTGCACTTGCGGTTTAAATAAAACGTTCAACAAACTTCCAACACTCATTCCTCTAGAAGACCTCTTCGGTGTGGTAATATGGTTCTTCTACAATACAACGTCATGCTCTTTACTACTTTATAGAGTTTTGTTTCCCTATCCATTTGGAATTTTTTTCTCAAATATAGTTTATGATATGCCAAGTAGTTCTCCAACACTAATGAGGTCGATAAACAAATATGATTTATTTTTTTGGTCAGCTTAGGCATCTCCGTCTTATTTAATTTGTAATGACTAATTATGTATGTATACTTCTCCTGACCATTTTACTTATTCATGCCATTCTTTAACACTATTATGTAAACATCCTCTTGGTATTAGATATTTTCATTTCTAACAAAAAAACTCACTTCCTAAACAGTGCAAGACTATATGCACTCGCACATAAATTCTGTAAACCATTCCGACTCCGAAATCAATCCACATCGTGTGAGTTTATATGTTCCCTTCGATCCTCGATCCTCGATCCTTGATCTTCGATCCTCGATCGATGCGCTACAGCGGCGACTTCCTCTTGCACCGGAGATGTAGATTTCACAGAAAATGAACATGCTCCTCACATTCGATAAAACCGACTAGTGCAAGTCCTATGTAAAAACCTCTCATATGCAAATGCAACTATCTAAAAGACGGAAATAGAGAGAATTTTGGTTTTACATACATAAGCCCCTGTATAATAATAATAACATACATTTGTAGTGTCTGATTTGGAACATATAAACTCACAATCCTGCAAAGCAACTCAAGCATCCATGCACGCAATTGCTATAAACTACAGAATCTAATTTATCAATCATCTAGAATTCTCAACAATTCTTTGAAAAATATTTTGAAATCCATTAAAAACATTTTTCATACATCCATAGTTCACAAATTAATTATGAACCACTGTTCATCCAATTTCCAATGGAAAGATGAATCGCAGTTTTTCGGTTTTGTTGATTCTCTTACAAAATAATCGTTTATTCTTAAAACGAAATTATTGCAAGTTAGACTTATGTCTAAATCATAATTCTAATAATTATATGCCATGTTTTAAACATTCAAAATATTTAAAACGAATTATTATAAAGAATTATTTCAACAAACATTTAAAGACCGAAAAAACCGGTAAAACGAATTGTTTAAATCCTAGATGGTAAACTAGATTTGTTTACAGCCATAAATCATGAGAAAATTGAACCCTATGCTCTGATACCACTGTAGGATTTCATGTTTAATTATACATATATATTTTCGAAATTTTTATGTATAATAAGGATCAATTACAATTTTCTTTGATTTATTTCATGCATGTATTGGTTTGTTTTAACATCTAGTTTCAAAACTCTATTAAAACAAACAAGGGCTCCGAAATTCATACCTAGAAGTTCTCAAAAACTTCTTGATGATTCGGAGACGTTGGGGATGCTTCTCGCCGCGCCGGATGCCTCCGAGTGTTCACCGAAACCCTAAACAAGGTTGGAGAGAAAGGAGCTAGCCAATCGATCTCCAAACAAGCTTAGAATCTAGCTACAAACCCCTTCCTTAGCCTCTGAGATTTCTCCTTCCAAAGACTTAGAAAACTAAGAGAATTTTCGTGGGTTTTGTGGTGAATTAAGAGAGAAAATAATTATTGAATTGTGTGTCACAACTAGGGAGAATAAGGACCTATTTATAGGTTCCAATCTTACTCTTAATCATGGCTATTCTTAAGCCACGGTTTTATGACAAATTCTCTCACAAATTAATTCTATAATGCATTATATGCACCCACAAAACGTTTGACCAAATTTGGAGCTAATCCAACCATCGATCAAATTAATCTCTTAATAATCAAAGGCAGAAAATCGACCGCTGTTCGGTTTACCGAGTCCCACTCGGTTAACCGAATTTGTCACGATCGTTTAACCGAGTATGTGACGGATGACCGAATCTTAAGGAGAAAAATTCTCCTTAACCGATCGGACCAATTCTCGTCCAAGACCGAGTGCTGTTCGGTTAACCGAAAATATCGGAACTTGACATTGTTCGGTCGACCGTTTCTGGTTCGGTACACCGTACCAAAGCTCCAGGCACTTTGGTCAAGTTCGGTCAATCAATTACGATTATCCGTTCCACGTTCGGTTGACCGATCCATAGATCCTTCGGTCGACCGAACCTCAACGGATTACCGAACTTCTACCCGATTTTGCCTATTTCAAATTTTGGATTTATTTCCAACAAAATTTGAACTTAAGGGGGTTTTAGCAAATTCACAACTTATGCAATGTATTATCCTATGCAACAATAAATTATTGCACCCCATAATATATGCATCTCATATGAATTTATCATGATTCTAATTATGTTATATATTACATAATTGATTTTACTTGTTCACCACATGAGTCATATTTTCTATGAGAAACCCGACACATCATATGAACCAAAAATCAAGCTTCTTGTTTCACGGTTTTTGCGGTGTGACCTATGGGAGGATCTAAACTAAGTTGGCAGTGATATTAAGAGCTTAATATCACAAGCTATAAGCGGTATCTAGCTACACATTATAGCTCCCAATTAGTTAGATGTCTTAATTCCACTCGAACCAAAACCCGATCCATTTAGTGATGGAGTGCACCACTTGTGTCCGTCCCTTGCCTCATGATATTAAGAATACACACAAAGTAGTGTTGTGTCATCTTTGTATTAGTATTCATTTCTTGATCTCTTTAAGCTAGTTATAAATATGTGACTTAACTCAAATCACATTGTGCACATTATAACTTTGCTTTATCAAGGGGCCCACTAATATCATCACTCAATTAAGAGGGGCAATGATAATCTTTTGACTAACTATCTTCTCCAACAAAAGTTGCACTTAACCAACCAATGCCTTTACACTACACTGATCGATAGTTCAAGACACTGATCTAATTAAGTATTCCTTAAGTGATTTAGATATAAGTCTCATATCAAAGGACCAAAGACACAGTAAAATATTA
Source organism: Triglochin maritima (assembly GCA_963682175.1). Lineage (NCBI taxonomy): Eukaryota > Viridiplantae > Streptophyta > Magnoliopsida > Alismatales > Juncaginaceae > Triglochin > Triglochin maritima. The sequence continues at coordinate 11,215,044 of OY821780.1, read as the reverse complement.
ATGACACAGAAACACATTTCTATAATATTTTACTTATTAGGTCTATTCAGTATACAAAAGTAATATTTTCCTCTTTTGCATACCCGTGTTGTCACTCACTTGTAGAGCTACAATGATCTATGACCAACACGACAATCTTAACTCGGTAATTAATGTCCCATGTTAATTACCATGATTGCGAATATCTTTTGTTTTATGCAAACCAATATCTTTTAGAGCTCTACGGTTAAGGACCAAGAGCCTCTTCCTTAACACTTCTAAAAGACGAATAACATAAACAAGGAACAAAATGATTTCTCATTCAATTCATAATAATTGGCATTTAAAAGTAAAACTTTTAGAACACATTCCCTTCATAAATGACAATCAAATGGACCGTATAGAGGAAGAACTAGAACAGAATTGGACAGCATATCTTCTACATCTTCAACAAGAGGAGGCCGAATTACAACTACAAGAAGAAGAGGATGTTGAACTACTCCTACAAGAAGAGGTGGCAGAGATAAGTTGGATGGAATTTGCATATGAAGAAGATGAGGACGTCCTGCAAATGTTATTGCAAGATGAGATGGAAGCCCAAAGGGCAAACTTTGCAGCAGACTTTCTTAATGCAACTGACATGTTTCTACTTCCTCCTCTGAAATTAACTCCAACATCAGCATCTACGTTGGCTATGCTAGGTAGACATAAAGTGACTTCTAATGATGTCCACATGAACTGCGTAATATGCCTAGAAGAAGTACTCCTCGGAGATACGTATATAGTCTTACCATGCTTCCACGCCTACCATGATAGGTGCATAGTTGACTGGCTTCAAAACAATGGAGTGTGTCCAATATGTCGTCGTCTAATAACTTAAGTTTATTTGACTTAAATTGTGTGCTTAACATGTTGTACTCAATATGGTTGTTTCATACCTTCCAACTGAATACAATGTTTTCTTTCCTTCGTATTTAACTACTTAGTATGTTTGCCTTTCTCCTTGTATGTTTATATTGCTGTCAATGCAAGATACTTTGTTGATGTAGTTTGGCACTTGCTTTTTCATTGATTGTCACCATGTTTGCAACATATTCTTATAGAATGGCAACTACTTATAGTATGTTTGCCTTTCTTTGTGTACTACATTGTCTGTCACCATTTATCCAACGATTTTTTTAGACAATGCCAACATCTTAGGAAGGTCAGATTTCATAAGTAATACAGAGTTTGATATATTTTGAATTCATTGGTTTTATATGCAGCAAAGTAAACAAGCAATTAAGCCACATCACCTTTGGCAAACAATTATAAAGTTGCTCGCAGGTAATTTAACATGAACTTTTCATACATGTTGAGATTTTTAATATTTTAAGCAAAACCTGACGACTGTCTATTTTGTTACGTGATATAACGATATACTGATCTGCAAAGATAGCAACCTTTTAACCTGAAATAATTACAAAATAAATCACTTTCCACTACCTGAAACATTTACAAAATATTTGGCAAATTATGAGGTAATTATTTGACATAATAGGTTATAGTAGTTTGCTAACAACCTACTAAAATAATGTGGGCATTAATTTAATTGACATATTAGTAGGCTAATGTGGGCAAAATATGTTGAATAACGAGGGCATATATGGTACCAATGAGGTGGAAAAGAATAAATATAATAAACTAGGCTAACTCGGAGCCCTACAATCATATGGTAGAAATAATTAACTTGGAAACCAATAGAGAACATATTTATTCAATTTGCCTTCTCAACTTAAAACTCTATCGTCATATTTCATTGATTGTCAGGAATATGATTTCCAAACGAATAGGTGATCACTAAAGATCCAACAATATTAGATGATTCATTAAATGAAGTTATGCAACAACTTACTTAATACATTTAAACAGAAAATAAGTAATTTGCTTTGTTCGGTTGTTTCTTTAAATGCAGTTGATTACATCGGACGAGAATCATCATTTTGCAATATTAAGCACAGATTATATACTTCAACACATCAGTGACCAACAAATTAACCCACAGGTAAGAACATTGAATTTAAACCTACAGAATACTGACCTTATGTCATACCACAGTGCATGTTTATAAAACATCTGCACTTATGAAACAACCACCAAATGCTTACCCATTTTTGCACATCTTAGTGCTCACACTAGGACATGGCCAGTACTTCTATAAGAAATGCACGAAGACGAAAAAGATATCATGACAGACAAGCAAACCTACAAGCATTCACCCAAAGAAGCACCACTCATGATATACCACGAAAAAGACAAAGACAATCATCAAATGTTAGCTTAGACCATGGTAACCAAACAACAGAAACACCATCAGAAGTACATGCCGACGAAGAAGAACTTGTCAATCAGAGCCTTGAAGACATTGCGGAAAAACCAAATGCCACATCAACAGATGTTGGAATTCAGATCAATAGTAAGTTTGGAAACTCAGAGTGGCCTTTAGTATTAACAAAAAAAAATAATGCAATATCAATTACTATACTTACCGTTCTTATTGTTGTCAGGGAAATTCTTCGAACGTTGGAATTTTGGACCACCCACGTGCCGCTGCAGTAAATGCGATGCCATTTTATGGATGGAAGAAAGAATACATTTTCATGGTCAAACCACACAGAGGTTCAATATATGTTGTCTTGATGGAAAGATTGTCATACCTTTGTTGCCACCAACTCCTGAAATTCTTCGTACGTTATTAGAGAACGATGATGCAACATCTAAACACTTTAGGAGACACATCCGAGGTTACAATAATGCCTTCAGCTTTACTTCAATGGGAGCCAAAGTAGATCACAGCGTCAACGACGGGAAAGGTCCCTTCTGTTACAGGATTCATGGTCAAGTTTATCATCGCATAGGGTCTTTGCTTCCTTCCATTGGGGAAGAACCTAAATTTGCACAGCTATATATTTATGACAGAGAAAATGAACTCCACAATAGATGTACGACCTTACAACATGAAAGGAATACAACTCTGGTTGATGTGGAAATACTTGCGAAGATTCAGACCATGCTTGAAAATATTAATCCTTATGTTACAGTCTTCCGTCGGACAAGAAGTTGGGCTGAACTACAAGGTCAAGCAAGCTTTCATTTACGCATCAAAGATTCAAGGCTACAAAGAGGAAATCAATTTGCAGCTCCAACGACAGACGAAGTTGCAGCACTTATTCCTGGTAATGCTACTGAACAAGGAAACAATCGTGACATCATTATTTCTGCAAAAGACGGTGGCCTGCATAGAATTCATGAGAACCATCCTTCTTACATGGCCTTGCAATACCCGCTCCTCTTCCCTCATGGTGAAGATGGATGGACATATCACATTCCTTATGGTAGCCAGACTAAGGGTGGAAGAAGCCCAAATAGAACGGTAAGTATGATGAATTACTATTCCTTTAGGTTGCAAAATCGGCAAAATGAAGGGAACACATTATTACGAGGTGGTTGATTACTACATCAATACATGGTTGATGCATATGCCTGCATAGAATATGAACGGTTGGGTTGGTTCAGAAGAAATCAAAACAAAATAAGAGCAGAAACATATCAAGGAATACAACATGCTTTGTCAGTTGGTCATGAAAAGGGTGTCAATGTAGGTAAAAGAATTGTGTTGCCTTCGTCATTCACTGGAGGACCACGCTACATGGTGCAGAATTACCAAGATGCAATGGCTATGTGTGCGTGGGCTGGTCCTCCAGATTTGTTTTTAACTTTTACTTGCAACCCGAATTGGCCTGAAATTCGTCACTTTCTTGAAATTGCTGGTGTCCAGAAACCTCAAGATAGGCCGGATATACTTGCACGTGTATTCAACATCAAGGTTCAGCAATTACGTGATGACATTGTAAAAGGAAAATTATTTGGTCAGACAATATCAAGTATGAAACAACACTTAAATACCCTGGTTTCATGTTCTAATCTAAAAAAATTAACTAACATTTCACTTAATGGTCTACAGATTTATCTGTAGTAGAGTTCCAAAAACGCGGCCTTCCACATGTCCACATGTTGATCACTTTAAGTGCTGATTCAAAAATCAAATCCACAAAACACGTCAACAAGATAATTTGTGCAGAATTACCTGATCCTGATAATGAACCACTTGCCCTTGAAACAATATCTAAATGCATGATTCATGGTCCGTGCGGAGAACTAAACCGAAAAGCCCCATGCATGTTAAAAGCTAGGTGTTCAAAGCATTATCCAAAGAGGTTTAGTGCAGCAACTACATTTGATAAAAATGGATTTGCAATCTACCAAAGGCGTGAGGATGGGAGAAAAGTCACGATCCGAAATTGGACAATTGATAATAGATGGGTTGTGCCATACAATCTCGATTTGTCAATCAAATATGATGCACACATTAATGTTGAGCTTTGCAACCACAACCAAGCAATCAAGTATTTGTTCAAGTACGTCCATAAAGGGTTTGATAGAGCCACACTTGAGTTGCAATCGGCAGGTGACGATGCTAATGATGAAATTAAAAGATATCTAAATTGTCGGTACATATCTGCAGCAGAGGCCGCTTGGAGGATTTTCGATTTCAGACTTCACACCAGACATCCTGCCGTCCAAGGATTAGCATATCACCTACCAGAACAACAAAATGTCATATATGTTGACTCAGATACCCTACAAGAAGTTGCATCACAAAACAAAAATACGAGAACAATGTTAACCGAGTGGTTTTCTGTAAATCAATCTCATACTGCTGCAAGGATTCTTACTTATGTTGAGTTCCCACAGAAATGGGTTTGGGATGATTCAGCAAAAACATGGAAACCTCGAAAAAAGGGAATCATGATAGGCAGACTACCATATGCAAACCTCACTTCGGGTGAATTGTATTATTTGCGGATGCTACTTCATGTTGCACAAGGATCACAAAGCCATAGAGACATCCGAACAATCAAAGGCGTCACATATGAGACAAACAAGGAAGCATGTTCTGCACTTGGCCTTATCCATGATGATAATGAATGGGATCATGCATTTGCAGAAGTGACACCATGGGCTTCCGCTTGGCAATTGAGACACTTATTTGTCTCTATTTTGTTGTTCGGAGCAATTGAAAACCCAAGACACCTTTGGGAAAAGTATTGGTCACAAATGTGTGATGACCTAAATCAGATTTGCCCTGATGATTCTGATGTTGTGGAATTACAATTAGCCGATGATCAGTTGCAAATAAAGGCATTGACACTTATAGATCAAATTTTAAATAAAAATGGAAAAAGTTTGGCTGATTTTCCTCAAATGCCTTCTGTTGAAGTGAATGATGCAGATGCATGCCACAATAGGCTTCTAAGGGAGGAGCTTCAATATGATTGTGCTGAATTGCGGCAAGAATCAGAGGAATTGCAGTCCAGTTTAAATTTTGAACAACGTAGGATCTACAATGCCATTGTCTCATCGTGTACTGATCGGAATGGTAAATTATTTTTTGTTAATGGGGGTGGAGGCACTGGTAAGACATACCTTTGGAGAACACTTATTGCACATTTGCGAAGTCAAAGAAAAATCGTTCTAGCAGTAGCCTCTTCAGGGATTGCTTCATTGCTGCTTCCGGGTGGTAGGACTGCACACTCGCGTTTCAAAATTCCTTTGGAACTGGATGAATTTTCAACCTGCTCGATTCCCAAACAATCCAATTTGGCAAAGCTACTACAAAGAACATCTTTGATAATATGGGACGAAGCTCTGATGACACACAGATATGCATTTGATGCTTTGGATCGTACTTTGAGAAACATCCTAAGTTTCAGTAGACCTACAACAAATTCTCAAGTGTTTGGTGGCATTACAGTTGCCTTGGGAGGGGATTTTTGTCAGATCCTGCCAGTAATTCCAAAGGGACAAAGAGAGGACATTGTTAGTTCAAGCCTTCACCGTTCAAATATATGGGCAGATTGCCAAGTATTCTACCTATCAAAGAATGTGCGACTACAAGATGACCATGTTGCTATCGACAACACGTCGTCTTCTGAATTTGCAGAGTGGTTGAGTGACATCGGCAATGGCAAAATACCGACGACAGCATGTGATTTCAACGATGAACAAGAACCCTCTTGGATTACAATTCCTCCAGATTTACTCATTGATCCAAAAGGGGGCATGGAAAATCTCATTAATGAGATATATGAAAAAATTGATGCCTCTTATGATCTGCCATTGTATTACCGAGAAAGGGCAATACTTGCTCCAAGAAATGAGGAAGTTGATGAGCTTAATATTCATCTACTACAAAGAGTTACCGGATCTAAGTACGTGTATCTGAATTCTGACAATGCAATGCCTAGCAATGATTCAAAAAACTTTGATACATCCCTTTATCCGGCAGAATACTTACATTCTCTGAAAATAAATGGAATGTCACTCCATGAATTGGTATTAAAAATTGGTACCCCAGTAATGCTTCTGAGAAATCTTGATCAATCCATTGGCTTGTGTAATGGGACTCGACTCATAATAAAAGCTTTGCAGGATCATGTAGTTGATGCTGAAATTATCACAGGGAACCACATTGGTACAAGAGTGTACATTCCAAGAATAGACATTACGGCTCCTCGAACAGGCGCTCCTTTCTTGCTGAAACGTCGTCAATTCCCTATATCTTTAGCTTTTGCCATGACAATAAACAAAAGTCAAGGCCAAACGTTAAAGAATGTTGGTATTTATTTGAAAAGTCCAGTATTTGCAAATGGGCAACTATATGTCGCAGTCTCAAGAGCTACATCAAGGGAAGGTTTGAAAATATTATTGCCTAATGATGAAAGTGGTCATTCTAGCAAAACAAAAAATGTAGTCTATACAGAAGTGCTACACGACGTCTACAAAAATTCACATGGATAAAACTATCAGGTATGCTGGTATGGTAAAAAATCTACATTTTTCTTATCGTACCAAGTCTTAGATTCAATGAAAAATGTTATTCAAAAGATTTGGCAAATATACTTTATTTCGTATCACCGTTAAAACAATGTGGATTGTAGTTAATTTTCCAGACTAAATGATATACAATAATCGATAGTTACTGATATTAAAAATGACTTGCTTGCAGCTGATGGCAGACTATGTTTTGGGTTCTCACACATAATCAGACCTCAAATGTGAAACAAACTTTGTTGCGCCTAATTTTATACGATAGAAATGGTCTAAAAGGTACTTTGTTTTATATCATGTTGTGGGAACAAATATAGAAACCCACTTCAAAGAAACATATATAGATACTTTGTTTATCATGTTGTGGGAACCGGAATATAGAAACCCACTTTAAAGAATATAGAAACTCACTCGTATCTACCCATATATAGATACTTGTTTTATATCATGTTTTATAGCAGCAAACATGGCCGATGATGCTCCAGTGAAAGTTCCGGAGGTAAAGTAAAATGATAGTTCATACAACATAATCTACACGGATCTAAACTTAGTTGAGGGTTTAGAAATGGTCCCAAATGATACCATATCATTTGTCTTAAGATGTTCTTCAAGAGAAGACTATATTTTCCGTCAATTTGATTAAGAGTTTAAGTTGCCCTCTATTTTTCTTCAAGAGATTTTCACACTTATTAAGAGTTTTCTAAAAGTTACTAAGTTGAATTATTTATGCTCCAATTACATGTCTTTCTATAAGTTCGGTTTTGCTTACTAGACAACATAATTAAAATTATTTTATGCACGTGTCCTAACTTAAATTAATTAGATGTTGAACACCCAAACTCGTATAACAGATCTTCTGAAATTTTAAAATAAGGATATCTGACGTTGGAACTGGGGATCTCATACATTTTAAAATAATTTTTTACAACTCCATGTCGAAATTGATTCTAAATGTGGCAAAACTATTAATGCAAAAGAAAGTAAAAAAAGATATCACAAAGTATAATGCCTCTCCACATGAAAAGAAAATACAACTACAAATACTCCATCGACTATCTAATTTTTCAACATATAAAATGAGTATTCCATAACGACCACTTTTACGTAGGTTCTTTAGAAATACGAGAGACATATAAGTCTAAAGAATTGGGGATAAAAGGAATAACGGAGTTACCTACTCATCTTCTTAATATTGTAGAGGTGTAAACTTTAAGATTGTGTAACATAAAAAAAATTAATAGGTCCATTATTAGTAAAACTAATAAGTTTTCTAGCAAGTTGCTTTGAAATTATGAATCACCATCCATACTTGGCAATATACAGTAGGACTCCATTTCGTAACACTAACCGTGCAACGCACGGGTCGAATGCCAGTACAAAATATCCTCTCACATCAACTCCTTCCCTGCAAAAACACAAAAAATGTTACTTTAATCCAACCATTCTTAATTAAATGCCAAGTATATGAAACTAGAGCAGGTAATTTACTAACCAGGGCTAATTCAGCTGGAAAATTCTAAATTTTGAGATAGTAAAAATCAAGAATCGAGGCTTGGCATGCACCACATGTTTGGGATTTAAATGAGGTTGGGTAGAGAGTAGATTAATAATAATAAAAACTAGGTAATATTTACATATCTTACGATGCTTTGACTCTAAATTATAAACTTGAACTTGGACACGAGTTGACCAATCAATTCATAAGTGGTTGTCTTGCCTATTTGTTTGGAGAAACATATTAATTATAGGGTTTTTTAGTGGTGTAGTTTGCGTTTGCATCTCACCCAGACTGGAGTTTGAATTGAGTTATATTATGTTCAAGTAGTTGCCTCTACGGTTAACAAACACCCAAGACACCAGACTCAACCCTTACCATGCTTCATGCGCTGCTACAAAATCATCTTTTGGCGACAGAGTATTGTCACGACTTCCGTCGATAATACTCCAATTCTGTTGGTGGATCAAGCATTGAGGAGCCCGAATTCCATCCAAAATTCCGCTACACACAACCCTGAATCCTAACCCTAACCTTCGTCGACATGCAACCTCTCTCCCTTCATTGCCTCTGACCGACCTCAGCAAAATGTCTCTTTCTCTACATCGCTGCCTCATCCCACCTTCTGTAGGATCGTTATGAGTCGCTAATTATCTAATCAATTTTAAGCTTAATTCTCTACTTAAACAATCAAAGATGTAGCAGAAATAATTTAAACAAATGTAGAGAATAGTAATGCAAACCACAATGACACCGAAAGATTTTTATAGAGGTTCAACATTCTGCCTACTTCCTCTATTGTAAGTTCCGCTCGACTATGCGAGCTCCGTCTACGTCTTCACTATTAATCTCGTTCCGGGCCGAGATTAAGCCTTTACACAGCAAACTAGCGAACAATCCTCGACTAGCTTGGACTCCTCTTCTCACAATCCGAGAAGGAACATTTCGGGCAGTTGATTCTTGAACAAACAGTTGTGGAGTGGAACAACACTCTCTAATTCTTGAGCACATTTTGAGTATGATATATCAATGATTAAAGGCATGGAATTTAGGATTGGGGAATTGAAAGCTTGGAAGTTTCTCTTAGATGTGCATGACAAGATCAAGTGTATTAAGAGTTGTTGAATTGTGTCTTGGTAACATCTATTTATAAGCTCCTAAGGGGTTATAGCCGTTGACATTAATAAGGTAAAGGTTTGTGTAAGAAACACAAAACATAAAAGTACAGGGCACAGTTCTGGGTAAGTTCGGTTGACCAAAACGGGTCTAACGGTCGACTAGAGTCTGTCCGGAAATCGAGTCCAGGAAAGTCCAAAAAATAAACGGTTGACCGAGCAGGGAACTGACTCAGCTTGTTCACTTATGTGAACAGTCGAACTAATAGGTGGGATAGTCGACCGTTCAGGGAGTTTTGGTAGTCCAGAATTGAAGTCCAGGAAAGTCCAGGGACAAACGGTTGAACAAAACGGTTCATTTGGTCGACCGACAAAAATAGGCACTACGGGGTGGTCAAAATGTTTATGTTCGGTCGATCGAATCTAGGTCCACGGTCGACCGGTGGTCACATGTATTTATGGGGCATGGATAAAAATGTGAATACGATCGTTGGTATAAAACGACAACACTAACAGTCAAATGACATGTGTAGACGATCGAACAAAATGTTCAAAACGGTCAACCGGTTTAACACTATTGACTAACAAATTAACTGATCCAATCGGTCGAACAGAAAACTCGTTCAGTCGACCGATTTTGCTCAGACAGTTCAAGTTTAGGTTTTAATATTTTCCGATCTAAGTTTGGGTGACCTATTGAAGTCCAAATGATCTGAGATTTTGTGTGTGACTTCATAAGGAACCAAGTGTTTATGTGAATGAATTTTAACTCTTTTATGCTCAAGATTACATAGATTCCTAAGACTTAAAAGAAATATAAAATTACATGTCTTCAATAGCTTGATTACATGTCTTGACTTGAATTCCTTTCTTCCTTGAGTCTTGATCACCTGTAGATGTTAGCACAAAGCAATATATATGCTATGCAATATGTGTGCTACACTTGATTGTGATTAAGATTAGATTGATTAAATCATCAAAACACGGATTATGACCAAAAAGCCAACAATCCCCCATTTTTGATGATGACAATCTATATCTTAATAATTGAAATTTAAATATGTAAACATATAATATGATCCCCCTATGAATGTGCATAGTTTTTGTTCAATTAATTTCAGTTTCAAGTTTCTTCTCCCCTTTTGACATCAATAAAAAACATTAATATATGTAATCATGAGATGTCTAGTTTCTTCTCCCAAAAAAACAATGTAAGGAATTTGCTACCATTACGTTTGCAATTCATCACTCTATATAAAAAATATTCTTTAAACTTCCCCTATCAGTATGAATATTGTATATCGATTAAGCTCAATTCGTCTCTCCTTTTTTACATCTATTGAAAATTTAACAATTAAACATATGACAATTAAGTCTTGTTCACATGTAGATGTTAGCACAATACAATATATCATTTATGCATTATGTGTGGTACACTACATTTGATTGTGATTAAGATTAGGTTGATTAAATCATAAAAACACGGATTAAGGTAAAAAAAGACAACACATTCACTGCCAGAAAATATTGTTACCACTTAACCCTAATTCGAAATACGACGTGGTATTAGTCATATCACGTCTGCAGCTGAAATCCGACATGATGTTAGACTTTTTACGTCGGACAATTTACGACCAATATGAATGTTCATGTTTCCACATCGGCCATAAAATGTTCGACGTGGTTTTAGACTTATCAAGACGGACAATTTAAGGCTAGCGTGAATGTTTGCGTTACCATGTCAACTATAATATGTTCGACGTGCACCAATGTGGTTTTAGGCTTATCACGTCGGTGTGATTAGTAGCATATCCATATGTCACATTCATGCTATATATTCTTTCTTTTACCCTATATTTGTGTTACTCAGGTATTTGTTTCTTACATTTCAGAGTTTAGGTAATAAAGAAGAGAAATGAAGCAAAAAGGACCTAAAAGAAAAAGAATGGACTGATTTGGAAGATTTCTGGACACGTTTGTAATGCTCAATGATTGGACTAAAAATCAAGAAGAACCCAAGTGAAAACCCAGAGGGACTTATGTGTAAAGAAAAATATGTTTATTGAAATGTCCATAATCTCCTAAATCTGAGGAGTAATTCAACAATTAAGACCAAACATGCTCGAACCAACAGTTTCAGGTGCACCCCACGTGTTAAGTTGGTCAGCTAAAGCTTTTGGTGAAATTAAGGGCAAATCAGAAGCAAAAGATCCTCCAATGGAGGATCATTCGAGTCTGTTTGACCCCCAATTTCTCTAGCAGGTTGGGTTGTCAGGTCAAAGTAGTCTGGAACATCCAGCTCTGATTTATAGTCATCTACTTATGCCTAGATTGATCCAGACCCTCTAATCTTCTACAAATACACTTGTAATCCTTCTTCTTCTTCTTCTCTTCTTCCTTCCTTTCCTCATTAGGTTAGTTTTATTTCTTGTAATCTTTCTTCTTTATTAATCAAAGTTGTTGTTAATGTTTACTTCTTGTTTTAATTAGATCTAATCTTCTTTACTTGTTATGTGTTGTTTTTATGTTGTTGTTTCCTTTGCTAACATGGTAATTAGTGAGCAATCCATCACCATTGGGGTGTGGAGGATGATGTCAAGTGTGGATGTTGTTAGATTTAGTGTGTGTTTTAATCTTAATCTTGGAGCTTCACATAATTTCCACAACCATTTTGATGAGTTACTCTTGCTTTTGATGTGTTAATGATCTTAATGGATGCTTAGCACATGCTTTGTTTAGTGGGCCTACTTTATGGGGAATGATGAGGTAATGATAAGATTTGAGTGGGTAAAGGAATAAGGATGGCATGTGAGAGCATATGCTCTTGTTGACCTTATCTTGATTAATGTCTTGTATGTTTTAATTATGATGTTATGTCTTAATTCATGTGGAGACATAGTTGGGGTTTTGGTCATTATGGATTCTGTGGTGAACACTTAATTGTATACATACACAACTTACACATTTACACTTTTGCATGCATTCTCCACCTCCTACGGGGCTAGTTATATTAGTTTTTGTTGATTCGCATCGCATTCATTATTTAGTTTAGATACTCTCAATTTCCATTTTTATTTCCACACTTGCATATGGTCGACGACGACCTCTTGAACACGACACGTACTTGCCACAACTTCAACGCGGTCGTACATTTGCAGTTTAAACTTAAATTTTCCCAAAACAAATGACATCGTTGTAGGGGAGAAAGTTTCGGGTTGTCGCGTTTACCATTGCAATGGGTTTTTTTCATTTTTGGTTTTTTTTGTTTTGTTTTGATTTTTGTTTGTTTGGAAATGTATGCAGGGGATTATGGTGAACATGAATCACACGCATTCTTCTTTCTTTTCTTTATATCTTTGTTGTTGATTGCTGGCGTGAGGTATGTGCATTCTTCCTTTCTACATGCAGTAAAACATACATTAGTTAGTAAGGTGCATTGGGACAAGTGTGATGTGACCGTTTATTTGGAGAGTTGATTGATAGATTTAAGACTTAAAAAATACTACTAATGATGGGTTGTCCAATACAAGAAAAGGTGGGGGATTTCATCACCCCTTCCTTTTCCCTAAAAGTCACACTAATCTGAAGCCTAAATACAAATCTAGTAGACATCGGTCCTAAGGACTTTGGGCGCATTTAGGAGACAATCTCATTCTCGACGTAATGGTCTGAACTTCGTTGTTTGCTTAGTTGCATTAAGGCTATTGGGACCTCTGGGTCTTGACTTTCTCATTCGGCTTTCTGACTTTCGACCGTGGGAGGTGATGCATTTGGGAGTGTGGGAAGTCGTAGTTAGGCATCATCTAACCTAAGGACCTATAGTCAGCCTTAGGTTTGTTTGAGCCGTGTTTGCTAACTTAGGCTTCTGTCCAACCACATTACCAATGCAAATTCTTAAGGTTTCTTCTCTTCTCACCTAAGTTATCTTCTCCTCTACTTCCACCATTTAATCTCTCCGCTACTACACCTTCTCTTAGTGTTTTAGGGTCGAGTTGAATACTTTTATGCAAGTTTGGACTCGCATGGGAAAGTTTGGTTGGCTTGAGAGAGTCGATCCATCTTCTAAGATGGACGATCAGGCAGATCCTCCATCTCCGCCTTGAGCTCCAATCGAGCATTACGTTTCTTCTTTTAGGATGCTAGGACCTAGTCGGCTCGATCCCCCGCTCATGGAGTTTACTCCACGACCACCTACTCCGACTCGGGAGGTGGAGGGCTTCGGTCAGGATTTAGGTTGGGGTGTACCACCACCTGTGCCTAGATAAGAGCAACCGATGATGTTGTGGGTGTAGGATCATGTATGACCTAATTAATCTAATCAATTAGTTAATCTCTAATTAATTATGCAACGGAAATTAACAATAAGAAGCAAGTAGAGAAAGATAGGCAAACCACAAAGAAGACAACGGTTTTATAGAGGTTCGGCACCCCATTCGGGTCCAAGTCCTCTCTTACAAACTCTACTTGATCCCACAAGCTCTGCCTACGTCCACTATCCTCTCCCCGTTCCAGGCTGGGAGATAACGCCTTTACAAAGAAAGCTCAGGAACACACTCGTTGAGCTTGGTTTCTTTCTCTCACAACTTGAGAGAGATGATTAGCATTACGGGCCGAGATCAAACCTTACAACCTTTGACAGCAACAAGTAACCAGAGTATCTAACACTCTAACTTTGAGCACACTTGAGTAAGATATGATTTGTGATCTAAAGTGTGGAAGTTTAAGCTCTTTAGTGTGTGGAATGAGATTCTTGAGATGGAAGGATTCTCTTTAATGTAGGAGGTAAATAGAAGTTGGAGATGTGTGTAAATAAGGTGTGTGAACCTCTATTTATAAGCTCCTAGAGAGAAATAGACGTTGGGGAAGCTTTGAAACAGTTTTTTGTAAGTCACACAAAATAGCACACTAAGTTCAGCAAATCTGTCCAATATCGGTCTACTGACATAGGATGAATGGTCAACCGTTTTCGTGAAAATAAGGAAATGTTCGAACCAACCAAAGACACGGTCGAACCAAACAGTTGTAACTTAAGTTAACGGTCGAAGTAAATCTAGGGGCGGTCAACCATTCTAAGGGTTTTAGCCAGGATAAAAGTTAATTGGTCAAACACAAGAATAAAATACGTCTGACCGAAAATATCAAGGACTTTGGCACTCAAAAAGTCAACATCCGATCGACCATTTTCTTGGCAATGTTTGACCAGTGGCCAAATACTGAATAGGGGTTTGGTGTATATATACGAATACGACTGTTCTATACCTTTAAATAATAATAAATAATAAATTACGGCCTATAGACGTCGGCTACCATATAATACCGACATCTATACATGGGTAAATAATAATAAAAATATTGCAACCATCTCAAGCCCAAGTTTCCCAAGTGTCAATCTTTTGACCATTAAATATATATACCTCACTTGCCTTTTGTAATATGGTACTCAACTTTCATTTAGAAGTAAATGAGTGGTGGAGTACATCCACTCCACCAACAAAAATAATTTCTCCAATGTGGGACTAAACTTCAACACATATCGCCATAAACACACATATGTACATCAACACACATGGGATAGTTACATTGATGTAATTATTTTTAAATCAATCCAAATAATTCACATTATTTCCTACTAAGTACAAAATATCATTAATTCTTATACAAAATAAACCCACATAAATTCTTATAAAAAATAAATCACAACAAATAAATAAATAACATTTTTTCTTATTTCATGAGGTATAGACGTCAGTTATACTACAAAAACCAACGTTTATACAAACCTATAGAATGTTTGGATATCTGAAGTCTATACCTATAGACGTCGGATGTTTCGATATCTGACGTCTATTGTGCATTCTATATTAGTGTTTATTGGTAGTTGAACTTTTAGAGGACTAAGAACCAAAATTTATATTTATCTTTACATTGAGATTGTTCCTCTTGATGTGTAGAAAATTATTGATTGAAAATGGATTTTCCCTACTAGATTGAGTGATGAGTACGAGGTTGGGGTTCATGAATTTCTACAATTTGTCATGAAGAATACAGATGCTAGAAATGTTTTATGTCCATGTAGGAGTTGTTTTGACAAGTTTTTACAAGATGTAAAAGAGATAACATTTCATTTGTTCGAGAACGATTTTGTTGAAGGATATACTCATTGGATATGACATGGTGAAAATTAAATAAGCACAAAAGAAGAAGGTGATCATAATGACCGGTTAGAGGATATGATCCGAGATGTTGCCGATAATTATTGTGCTAAACCTGATGTACTTTGTATTCTACTGTCTGACAATGAAAGACCTTTGTATCTGAGTTGCACCGAGTTCAGTAGGTTGTCCACCGTTTTAAGGTTGTATACCTTGAAAACAGAAAATAGTTAGAGTGATGTCAGTTTAACTGTCCTACTGAAGTTGTTGAAAGAGATTCTTCTAGATAGCAGCAGTTAACTTCAGAATCATAACTGTAAGGTTAAAAAGATATTGTCATATGCGGATATAGTATAGGAATATAAATACATGTCCTAATGATGGTATACTATATATGGGTAACTCTAAAACCTGCATTATTGTCCCATTTGTAATGTCTCATGGTACAAACAAAAGAAAAATATGAATGTTGATGAGAACGGAAAACTACAAGGTCCCCTACAAAGGTGTGTGGTATCTTTTGGTAATTCCAAAGTTGAAGAGCTTGTTTGCATATTTTGACTTGATGAACCTAACATGGCAAGCAAATTGAGAGACAACGAATGATTAGTTGCTTCGGCATCCTGTAGATTCTCCCCAATAAAAGAAAATTGATTCCGACTTCCCGTTATTATTTGGTGAGGAATCTAGAAACCTGAGATTTGGTCTGTGTACCAATGGAATGGATCATTATGGAAGTTTGAGTAGCCTTCATAGTTCATGGTCTTTTTTTCTTGTTATTTACAATCTCCCACCATGGCTAGGCATGAAACACAAATACATGATGCTATCATTAATGATTTTAGGTCCAAAACAACTGAGAAACGACATTGATGTGTACTTGAGACCCTTAATTGATGACCTAAAGAAATTATGAAAAAATGATGAGCAAGTATAGGATGCCCATCAACAAAAGTCATTGACCATTGGTGTGATGATCTTCTGCACCATGTGTGTGTTGATCTTCTACACCATAGATGACTTTCCCACATATGAAAATTTGTCAGGATATTCCGTGAAAGGCCACAAAGCATGTTCGTGTTGTGAAGAGAACATGTGTTCCTTGCATCTAGTGCATGGCGGTAAGATGATGTATCTTGGTCATCGAAGATTCCTTCCTATAAATCATTTGTATCGTAGATTAAAGAAGACATTCAACCGAAATCGAAAATACAATGATCCACCCAAAGTAATCAGTGGCAAACAACTATAAGAACGTGTGAATAACATTGAATGTGAATTCGGCAAGCCTTACAACCACGGAAATGGTTAGAGCAGTTGGAAAATGAAATCCAATTTTTTTGACCTACCTTAATGACAAACTTTAGATGTTAGACATTGTATTGATGTTATGCATGTAGAAAAATATTTGTGATAGTTTACTAGGAACTCTTCTAAATATACCTAGTAAGACTTAAGATGGTTAAAGACATAATTGATCAAGTAGAACTTGGTATACAAGCAAAACTAAGACTAGAGAATAAGGGGACACGTAAATTGTTACCACCAGCTTGTTACACATTGCCCATAAAAGAGAAGATTACTTCGTGTCAAAGTCTACATGGTGTCAAAGTGTCGCAAGGGTATTCTTCAAATATAAATAGTTTGGTTTCAATGAAGGATTTGAAACCACTTGGTTTGAAGTCTCATGAATATCAAGTATTAATGCAACGTCTGCCTATTTCTATTAAATCGATATTGCCAAAACACATCAAACACACAATTATCAAAGTTTGTTTATTTTTTCAAGATTTGCAGCAAATTAGTTGATCTGAACTACTTGTGTAAGTTGCAACATGAAGTGGTTGTTACGATATGTCTAATGGAAATGTACTTTTCCCTATCATTTTTTGACATGCTGGTGCATTAAGTGGTTCATCTACTCCGAGAAATTAAATTAGTTGGACCTATAGTTTTGAGGTGGATGTATCCTTTCGAGCAATTCGTGGGTGTGTTAAATGGTTATTGTAACAATTGACTGAGTCTCGATACCCACAGTTTTAAGGCTACATAACCCAGTACGTTATTGAGTTATGTAAAGAGTTCCTGACACACACAAAAAGTGTTGGACCTCCTAAGAATCGTCACGAAGATAGGGTTGGAGGTAAAGGTACATGATTGATCGTTTTAATAACCGTAAGTGCATGGTGTCGGTAAAGACGTGACAAAGACGGGTCGAACCTCAAGGAGTGAGTGTTGTGACTACCATACTCGAGTGGGAAAGTAGAGGAGAATGAGTTGATTATGCTAACTAACTACACTAAACTATGAGTGAATTAACAGTTAAACTAAACCGCCATGAAGTGGAGGTGTGTAGGTATGTGTGTGTGAGTGAGTCTTCATTACATGAGCCACAAGTGTGTAAAGTAGGTGAAATCAATTAGAAACTAGTGTGGAGTCTACTTAACATCAACTACATTTACATGCATACATGACTAATATAGTTAGACATGAAGGAAAGATGAACTATGAGTTCTCATGCATGAACTAAGTACCTAGTGTGGACATTAGAACATCAATTAACCGCTTCATACAACTTAATCCATTCACGCATTCTCTACTAAACACGTGGATATTCCTTCGACTTGACTAAAGATTAATTCTTTAAGTCTATTTTGTGATAATCAAGCAGCGGTCCAAGTCACCAATAATGCTCTCTTGAATTGAAAGAGAAGACATGTGAGATTGAGACATGCTTTGTTGATTTATTTAAAAGAACATGGAGTTATCATTTTGACTGATGTGAGGTCGAAGGATAACATGGTTAATGCTCTTACAAAGGTATGCCTAAAGATCGATTTTTCAAAATATTCAAGAAAATAGGGTTAAAGACTTTGAAAGATAGATCTTAATTATAATTATTGTACCTTTAATTGTGTATTTTAAAATATCGAATTTACCTTTGTTGGCCAAATATGTTTCATTAGTGCGATGGTTGCTCACATGTTGGAAAAGGAGAGTTGTCTCATTCCAAATATGATGCAGATGACTTTCACCTGATCCAATAGTTTAACCTGGGAAAGCTTGTGTCATTGCAAATATGATGATACAATCTAACCAGCTTGGACTAATCCTAGTTAAATGGTCACATTCCAATTTCATGTTTGACTATTTGACTTTCAGGAGTTGGTAAGTGTGACATTCCAAATTGAAACATAAATGGTTGTTTTGCATAAAAAAATTGTTGGTGTTGTTCTTAATTGTAACTTGACATTCTATGTTTTGGTTATCGTAAGTGAAGTAACCATTGGTCATTTTCTTAATTGAAACTGGACAATGGTCATCACCTTACCAAAAAATTTAAATTGATGACTCCTTTGTAATTCATATTGTTGAGGAATTGTTCATAGTTTATGAAACTAGATTGATGTTTATGAACATGACATTCATTTATGACAGTAATACATGTTCTATTCAAAAATCATTTATAGTTACCAAAAATATTAATAATCTATTTGGAAAAAAGAAAATAACAATAAATCTCGTATTTCGAAATTGCATATACTTTATTTATTTAACCATCAATGATTACCAAATACTAAATACCATTAATATTAAGAAAGCAAATATTACATTATTTTTAGCAAACTTACGCTTTCATTATAGGAGACGATAAACCAAATACACGACATAAAACACAATTAAGCATCATTTCCACCTAATCACTGTCAGATGTTCTCGATCAAGTTTGTCCTCAGCGTAAGATGTTGGGTTCTATCACGAACACGGTCTCCGTTGTTTATGTAGGCATTAATATCTAGAACCCGTGCAATGGAGTAAGGCGTTGGTCCCGGACTCGATATGTCGCGTATCATAAATCATGGGATAAGATTCATGTTCATTCTCTACGATCATGTTGTGCATTGTGATGCACGCAGTGATTATTTTGTTTACGACGTCAGCATTCCACGCAAGAGATGTCCTCCTTAGGATTGCCCATCGTGCCAGCAACAATCCAAACGCACATTCTATGTCTTTACGCACTGCCTCCTGGTGTTGTGCAAATAACCTATCCTTGGGAGTTTGTGGAAACAGGATATACCTCATGAATGTTTCCCACTGCAGGTATATATCAGTTTAAGATAATATCTCATATCATATTGACGACCATTCACCTCGTACTGGACGGGGGGCGTACGTCCTTCCAACACGTCATTAAAAAGAAGAGATCGTTGAAGTACGTTGAGATCGTTACAAGAGCTGGGAATACCGAAAAAGGCATGCCATATCCAGAGGTTGTAGGATGCTACGGCCTCTAACACAATTGTTGCCTTGCCGCTCTGGCTTGGTATTGTCCTTTCCAAGATGATGGCCAATTTTTCCACTCCCAGTGCATACAATCAATGCTCCCCATCATGCCCGGAAAGCCACGTTGCGCACCAACGTGAAGTAGCTTTGCCATGTCTTCTGATGTGGGTCTTCTTAGGTATTCAGCACCGAAGTTGGCTATCACTTCTTCTACGAACTTCTGGAGAGCCATCCTTGTCGTCGCCTCACTAAGGCGTAGGTACTCATCAACGATATCGCCTTCAACGTCGTAGGCTAACATTCGCAGAGTTGTAGTGGTTTTTTATAGTCCCGATATACCCATTCGACCAACAACATCTTGCCTCGGTTGGAAGAACACGTCAGAAGTCTCAACGACACCCGATATACGCAGAAATACATGTTTCCTCATTCTGAATCTCTTCTGAAAATACGAGGACCATACACAAGATTTTCAGCAAAATAATCAAAAATAAAACGACGGTAACCTTCTTCCCGATCTCTATCGGGGTTTTGGGTCCTAGCGCAATGTCGCCTTGGAGCCTCACGACTCCGTCCATGAGTCACCCTACTAGTTGCCCTACACTCAATCTCTTCAAGCACTTCGAGTGCTTCAGTTCTTACTCGCCACCAAAGCTCGTCAGAGGAGGAGGAGGAGTAGATCGGTGGGTATCTTAAATTAGAGTTCATTGAATTAGACATGTTTAACGAGATATGCCTTACCACTTCCTTCTTTATAATGTCGAACTGATAGTCTACAGTACGCACGTGATGCCTTTTCTTTTCGAACTGACAATCTACAGTACGTGTGTGATGCCTTATCTTGTCGGACTGACAATCTACAAGATGCCTTATTTGACCGATTTGAAATCTTGTCTGGGAATATAATTATGTTAAAACTATCTTCGGAAAAATAAAATGGAAGTTTGTGTATTTCAGTATAATTTTCGTACTTTAATTATAACGTTATTGTTGGGATCGGTTCATACGTCTTATGTCCACCCCGACGGGTCGGTCGGGGGTCTCGTTCTCGGTCGCTCCAAGCACAATGTTTATTTTGGGCTTGGGATTTATTAGTAATTTTGTACCGGTTTGTGTGTTTGGATCTTGAAAATCTATCCGTTATCAAAATATAATAAACCCTTACCCTAATTATTATCAAAATATAAACTAAAACTACTTAAATCCTAACTATTTCTCAAAATATAAACCCTTAATTATTAAAACAAATAACGAAACCAAAACCAAAAAATAAAAAATCAGAAACCCGATGAATCGGGTCGCTCCAGAAACCTTGGAGTGACCCGGTCGACGACCTGTGCGCCGGACGACCCCGTTAAGGATAGTCTTAACATATTTGATGTGTATGACTTCAGAGATAACCAACTATACCCAAAGATATATCACGTTGAATCTTTGATACCAATTAGTAGAACCTTAGGGACTTTACGTGACTAGGTCATGATGTTTTTTCTCCATACGCGGCGGGAAGTCTTCTCACCGTCCCCACAAACAATATCTTTGGACTTATATATGGGTTAAGTCTGTCTCACTAAGATGACGTAGATCACACAAGGATGGTTGTAATTAGGGGTGAGCAAAATTCGGTTAAGTCCGGGTGTCCGGACCGAACTTTTTCGGTCCAATCTTTGGTCCGAGAGACCACGGGAATTCGGTCTTCGGTCCGGTCCGGTTCGGTTCGGTCAAAGACCGAAATTTTAAGGGTTAAATTCGGGTTTTGGACCGAACCGAACCGAATTTATTCGGTCCGGTCTTCCGAAAAGTTCGGTCTTCGGTCCGGTCCGGTCCGGTTTTGTCCGGTCCCGGACCGAAGTTCACCCCTAGTTGTAATGTTGTGTTGAACTCTAATGCACCTTATATAGCACCCACATCATGTGTTATAAACTTATAATAGACCTCAATTACCACTTAATATAATGTATTTTTAACTAAGTTAGCTTATCCAAATTGATTAAGTTAGTCAAGTCGCCTTAAGTCGGACAATAAGGCTTTTAGCACAACATTAGAATTATTTTATCTTTGATAAATTTGTATAATTAACGGTTTGATAGTGGGATTATGAAATTAAACATGACGTGTCTTAATTGGTTTCTTAGAAAAATGGGGACGAACATCATTTTAATATCCTTGACAGACAAACATATACATAGCGCACACGATTGCACACGCATGCACACCAAGTCAACTATTGTGTTGGTGAAATATCTAATAGCACATGAAAGAGCATTTATACAAGAAATTATTTTCTGCTTCAGATATTGAAAAAATAAGTTTTACAACTTAAAAATACGATGCAAATAAAAGATCGAATTGCAAGCATTTTGACAAAGCCTTTGAAGCTTGAAGACTTAAGAATGTTCAAGCTATATGGCTCAGAATAGGAAGTTGAGTTTGAAGTTGTAAAGTTGTTAACTCTTCTTATTTTATATATACAAAAAAGATGAAAAAGACATTTGAGTTTCTGGAAAAAGAACTTAGACGAGTTGAAGATTTTTTGGTGTTTTGCATTGTCAAGTTGTGAGTTTACTTAATTGACATTGCAACACAATTAGAAGCAGTAAGAATTTGAAAATTTTATCCTTGGGCTCTACTTATTTGTGATCCAATCCAATATATATTGTGCTTCGAACAATCGAAAGAAATAATAAATAGTGTTTTTACATCTACCCAAATCATCGGATTGGTCCACCAATTTTACACTGTCCCATCTTAGAAACTAGTGTTACATTGTTTCCATTAGTTTGATTGGCGGTTTCAAAAAGCTTTTGAACCACAGAGCTGATTTTTTAGGGTACCGCTTCAATCCATCCTTGTAATCAACGTAGAATAATCCGAACCGAACAGTATAGCCTTCTGCCCATTCAAAGTTGTCCAACAATGACCATGTAAAAAATCCTCTCACATCAACACCTAAACTGCAAAGCAAGCAAGAAGAATTGATAAACGATCGACATACAATAAGAGTGCTTAACTTTTTTGTGTTTTTTTAATTAAATCTCAAATGATAATGATAATGTTGGACTCAAAGTCCTGATCGATTAAAGATGACTTGACTAACTTAATCCATTTGACTAAGCTAGACTATTTGGGAACGCGTTAAGGGAAGTGGCATCGAGATTTATTATAACACAACACCATAATAATCATTGTCTTATCTCTAGTCTCTCTTTACGAGAGATATGCTCGACATATAAGGATCAAAAGGAGGTGTCTGTAGGAATTGCAAAAAAAATTCTCCTCCGGCTTTCGAGTAGATACAACTCGGCCTCATGGCCCTCATCCGGTACGTCCCATAAGGTCCCATCATGTAATAATAATTATCTATTGTCACAATTCAAGGCCACAACTTTGTTGACTGACCTCATAGCTTGTACGACGTAGTGAAGATGTTCCTTGTAGGATTTCAATCTCATATCATCATCTACAGCCTCTTCGAGTGCCAAATCGACGTTATTGACCTCGTCAACGCCTGTAAAACATTTAAATTGTAAGTTAAATCGGAGCAACAGGAATGTATAATGAATCCCACTAAAAAACCTTTAATTACCATTCTCGGTTATGTAGATGGTTGGATTGTTGTATTTGATTTTTGTGTAGAGCAACAACTCCTTTAGCCCAGGTGGGTAAATATTTAGCCACAAGGATGCAGCCTGTGAGGAAGTACATGATCAATTTGCATGCTATTTTATTGAATATATATCATGAAATATATGGGAAGTATGAATATTTATTTTTGTTGCATACCCTCGGCCCTATTGGTTTTCCATTACGAAATGCTGAACAGAAAGAAAAGAATCATCAGTTAGAAATCACAACTTCTTAAACTACTTCACACCTCAAGGATTTAATGTCTAAGATATGGATCTGACCTGTGGTATTTGTGTAAGAATCAAATTGGTAGGTGGGTTTAGGAATTTTCAACAAGGGAAGACTAGAGACGTATTTGGCTGTGTAGTAATTGATCCCAATGAAATCAAACGATCCTTTGATCATTTCGGATTCTTCTTTTGTAAACTTTGGAAGTCTATTCCCCGCAATACTTCTCATGATAAATGGATAGTCTCCTTCTGTTAAGGGGTCCATGAACCTGCATAATTAGGTAAATTAGTCTCAAGATTTGTTGAATATGTGATTAGCCGATGAAATTATGACAACTCCATTAAGGGAGCAATTATGACAACTCCATTAAGGGAGCAAAAGGGTAGCTACAAATGCTAAGTGTTTTAAATGGTTTCCCTATTAATTTCCAAAACTTAGAAATTGCATAAGTGTAATTATGTTAATATGTACTCACCAACCGTACATAAAATCCAAAGCTCGACCTGCGGATTCACTACTGGACTTTGAATCATCAAGAGGGACGAACCAATGGACCATCATTGTTATTCCAATTACACCCTTATTAGGACCCTGAAAGATTTGCACCATGATAATAATAATAATAAAAATGACAGTAAAATCATGTACGTACGTGAGAGAATTTAGACCTCAAAATCTCTTACGAGAGAGAATATCATCCAAAGATTTTTCCTGTCGGTTTCGTGTCACGTTATCATGTCATGATCAAAATTGTCACCCTTATTTTCACCTATACTCTCTCTTCAATGCAAAATGGACTTCAAAGTTCCTCTCCAGTTTCGAAGAGAATCAGAGATTCAGTTTTCCCACTTAAAATTGTTCAATCTTCCTAAAATACCTCAAAATGAAATAACTGTTCAATCAATCAGAGTATTTTAGTAAACCTTCTTCTTTTTCTTTTTCCTTCCTAAAACACCTCAAAATGAAATAACGAATACCTGCTCGCATTTTTTGCTCCTCTTAATTTCTTATCTCTCCTTTTTTCTATCATTGTCATCGAAACAAACCAGTAAATAGAATACTGACCTTGTTATACTTCTTCCTATATAGTTTCACCACAGCAGCATGAGCAAGCAATATATTGTGACCTACACCATAAGGCTCGGTTCCGGACTCCCCGCCGGTGCATTTGGTATTTACCGAAGGTGAGCACCGACCTGGTGCAGTAACACCCTTTGCATAACCGAAGACACTATAGATATAAGGCTCGTTGATTGTCACCCAGTGCTTCACACGATCACCGAATTCCCGGAAGCAAATCTCAGCGTAATCGGAGAAATCTTTCCTGTATTCAAGTATAATCGATCGTCATTGGATAAAGGAGTGTCGGATGTCACATAAATAAAAAAGTGTTTTGCTTGGTTTGTTTTTGCTAACACAATGTTTTTGCTCAAGAAGCTCCCATAAGCGTCATCCAAGCCTTGGGGAGTGTCAAAATGTAATATGGTTACAAATGGAGTCAATCCTGCTCAAAAAATCAATAATTTGTAAGTTCCCATAATTATGTAAAAACTGCAAAGACATCTGTAAGACTATAACGTCCATGAATGCGATTTGTAATTTCTATAATTATTGAAAAACTATAAACATATCTAGAAAATATAAGGATTCATATAAGCAAATGCATGGACCATTACTTAAATTATGGAGATAGGGAAGAGTAAGGAATAATTAAGTTGGTTTCGTCGCTACTGAACTCTTGTATTTTGATGAATTTAAAATTTAGTGTTTAAAAATGTTGTATTAACATAAAAATTGAGAATTTGTGATGATTGAAGGTATAACAAGAAAGTTTTATCTATTTCGTTAAATAAAATTTTGAAATGTAAAGCAATACAATACGGACCATTGTGTAGGATGAAGTTGATGAGGTTGTTGTAATATTTGATTCCTTCCGCATTGATGCCACCACTTAGGCTCCCATCTGCAACAATAACCTTATTATTATATAAATTACATGAGAGTATTTAATGGGTAATTCTTTTTGAAGATATGGGTTAGTCCAGAATAGTCTTAATACTTGGAAGTATCCTTGACCAAGAGATTGAGAATCTGTAAGTATCCATGCCCATGCCCTTCAATAGCATAACATCTTCCTGAACGAACCAAACAATATGTTGTTAAAAAGGAAAATGAATTGCTTTTTAATACAAATAATTATCTTTATGGTGTATGACATCATGTTTATTTTAAATTCACATCGATTGTGCATATATTAGATTTCTTACAAATTAAACACAACCAAGCAACAAATATGACCTTATTAATGCTAAGAGAAATTCCAAGAAAAAAATCCCAAGCAAAATAGTATGTCGAATGGACTATTGAACCAAACAGAAAAATGACAGCCCACCTAACATCCAATCATTTTTGTAAAAAACAAAATCTACCAACTCGTACTAACCCAATTCGTAGGGAGATACTCGATTAAGGTATATTTAATGTCTGAAAAAAAAGTCAAAGTTTCCTCCAAAATTGGTAGGTTGAACCAACTGGAGTTAGCTCAGATAAAAGATATTTAATCTTTGTATAGTCAACACCAATGATCATTTACAGTGTAGTCTCATTTACATCTTGGATTTTAAAAATAGAATTGGATTAGAATAGATAAAATAAAAAATGTTAGGTTGAACAAATCCCGTTTTCGTCCTTTTTTTCTTTTCAAGTAAAATCTGTGGTGATAAGCAAATGATGACATTCAGCTTTGAACGTATTTACTTCCAATTAAGAGCTATATTACATGTGTGCAGCCGTACCTTATAACGGTGGTATGAATCGAGCGCCACATCTCCGTTACTTTGATCACGTATCTTTTCTGAACATAAATAAAACAAGCAAGAACACATTACATATACATGGGACAATTGTAGACACGAACAAAACTTTTTTATTGAAATACGATATGTGTTTTTTTTATTTAATCCACTCCAACTCACCATCATTCTAAATCTCAAAATCTTGACGACGTTGACGTACTATCTCAACACAAAACGATGTCCCCATTTGATGAATACGATATATATGTGTTGTGTTGATTGTATTTGCATAACTTGCTGTTAGATGTATTAATTGTTTTAACATGTTCTTAATTAATTACCTGGATATTGGTGTGTGAAGGTGTCCCAGATGGCTGGCCCTCGTCCGCCTTCTCTTGCACCTCCTTCATACTATTAACACAGAGAAGAAACAAAAACCATAAATTCAATAACTACACATTATAGAATAGATCATACATACAAAAAAATGAAAAAAAAAATCAAAATAACCTGATAAGCCGATGAGGAAGCTCCAAAGATGAAACCATCAGGGAAGTCGGTCCGACGAAGACTGCTGCTGTTGATGTCATTTACTGTCGTTGATTCGCATGACGACGCCGACGGCGAAAAGAATAGAAGAAAGGAAAGAGATGAGAGGAGAAGATCTTTACCACGTCTTGCCATTAGGTATCAAGATTGGGTGTAGATGTTGCTAACTAATCCATGGTCTATGTTTGAAATTTGGCTTTGTTTGTATGATAATATACGACTTCGCCAAAGTTGGTGGGAGGATGATAGAGATATTTAATTATTAATCATTTTGTACTTATCCTTTATTTAAAAAGTTTTACTTATACCCTTGGATATTTGATATTACCATTGATACTCTTTAATTTGGGATGAAATTATCATACAACGACGATGTTGAACCATGTTAGAACTTGAAACTCCTTTTATGAGCATTGTCATGATAAAATTGCGAACCGAAGCTTAAAGCTTTTTAACTTGACACTCGATCTTCGACTTTGAGTGAAATTTGAGATTAAAATAACTAACAAAAGAGTTCAATTGGTGATTTTAATAAAACTTGAAGTTATCTAAGATCTTACTAAATATTAAAACTATCGGTAGTATTTCCGAAATTATTCCACCCACTTAAAGTAATAAAGTTGGGTTTTTTGCTTGGATGCCATTACGAAATACCTTATTTCACTTTATGTCATCACTAAACCAATATTTATCCTAATACCATTACTTTTTACAACTAATTGGTCTTATGCCATTACTTTTTACAACTAATTGGTTTTATACCATTGAAAATATGGGTCCCACTATTTCATACAAACTCCGTTGCCTTTTCCGTTTTTAGGTCAATTGCAACCAACTCCCTGAACTACTACTATTTTGGAAACCAATCAAAATTTCGTCAAAATGACAATTAAGGACATATCAGTTTGATATGTGTAGCCAACGAAAGCTATATGTATAATAAAAATGATTTTTTTATGGAACATCATAATTGACCAAAAACTCAATATAAGAATTGTAACTAAGGTTCAACTGCTGTAAATAAGGACATGCATGATTTCTGAATTAGACGTTCATACAAGTTATGAGGCATAAATGAGACACCTATATTTTCTGTATTCGAAAATCAAAATATTCTTTGAAATAGAAAGCAAATTTAACCATAGAAAAACAAGTTATAAGGAATGAAAAGGTGTATTGGAGGATGCTCCTAAGTCATCCAACACTTGCCATTATAAGGCAAATTAAGGGGAAAATGAATTTAAATATTGGAGCAAACAACATAACCCAACCACTTCTCATTCGGCTGTGAAACAAAAGTTGCACCTAAAGTTGACAAAATCAAAAAAAAGAAGCACCTAAAGTGTCCGGAGCAAACAAAAGGTTGAATCACTGTATGCTTCCTGCTATGACCATAACTTTTCTCATCTCAACAAGATTCCAGCAAAATTTACATCCTTCAATAAGACTAGCAAAACAAATGCATTTGATTCTGATAAAGCTGATAACGAGCTTGGCAGATCGACAAACAAAACAAAGGATGATAATTGTTAGTACAAAATGTAGAACGTAAACTATATAGCTTCTATAACTAAATCATATCAAAACCTGAAGCTTAAATCAGCATGCATAGTTTTTGTAAACAACATCAACATAAGTTGAAATCAAACATGAAAATGCTTAGTTTCTGTACACATCATCAACACCATGCATCAACCATGAACATCAACCATGCATACATTTTAATCAACCACAACATTAGATTTCTGCATTTCAGTAGTAATAAGTAGCAATTAGATAGTTGCTCGATTCAACACAACAAAAAATTAGTATCTTTTTCAGTTTTAACAAAAACAAGCAATTCTAAGGTTTAAATAATGCCTCCACTGCTTCAACACTATTGTAACCTGATTCTATCATCATTTGGTAATTTTTTTGCATCTCATCCCATTTCTGGATACTTGGATCGATGTTATGTTGGTTTGTTGTTGAAGCATCACCTGCTTCATACGATGACCAACCAAATTGGGTTCCTTCAACATGCCCACAATCAACAACCTGGTCTCTAGGAGCAACATCAGATTTCCCACTAGCAACAACATTTGGATCACCCACTCCACCTTTTGGTCCATTTTTCTTCTTGATTTTTGTACATGCTGCAACACTACAATGATATAATAAGTTATAAATCAGTTTTGTGCAAATGAGTGTATTTCATTACAAAAACGAAAGTTAAAATAAGTGAATCACCTATTGGTTGATTGTTGTGAGACACCAAAAGGTTGTTTGCATGTTCTAGCTTGATGCCTGGATTGTCCACAATTTCTGCATTTGTGAGTTCTAGTAATCTTCTTTCCTTCGTCATGGGGTTTGATTCTCTTTTTCCTTGGGCGTCCTGGTGGTCTAGGAACATTAGGGGGTTGCACAACAACACCTACGATCTCTACCCACATGGTTTTGTCTGGCAAAGGAGCAATGACACCAGCATATGCTAGTCTATATTTTTCTGTGGTGTAGAAAGGATGAACATATTGCTCCCACTGTGCCCCTCTAATCGTGCCAATAAACGCAGCAGCGTGTCTGCATGGCAAGCCCAACAATTGCCATTGCCATTGCCTACAACTACAACATCTTATGTCTAACTCAACAGTGCACCTTTCAGTAGGACCTGAAATCTCTACTACATAATCAGATGATCTAACCACATCATAACCTCCTAAACCTTGGGATCTTTTGTTTACCCATTTCCTAGCAAAAGGAACTAATGTATCATCCCAGTTACTTGACTTTTTCCCCCTCATATAAAAGATTTTCATTAATTTTCTCCTCACCGAATCAACGAACATTAAAATTGGTTGGTGCCTTGGATCAATAATGAAGTAGTTGAAACTCTCTGATATGTTGTTCGTCACACAATGAGATTTTGTTGTCACACTAAATTGACACCTACTCCAACATTTATCTTTATACTCAACTCCCATTAACCACTCGTATGCCTCAGGATTCTCCAGCTGCAATTCTCCCATCAACCTGTCGAATTCCACTTTAGTATAAGCTCTAGCAGCTCCCCATACTATATTTTGCAAGTGTGCTCCTCCAAAAGCTCTTTTAAAATTTTTGTAGAGATGTCGCATGCAAGTTCGGTGTTCAATATTTGGAAAGTGCTCACCAACTGCTGACTCTAAACCTTTACACCTGTCACTAATTATCACCAATCCAGGTACTTCACCAATTGCTTGTTTCAAGCAATCCAAGAACCAACCCCAATTGTTGAAATCTTCAACCATCACCACTGAGTAGGCTATTGGTAAAATTCCGTAATTACCATCCATACCGATTGCGGCAAGACAAACACCTCTATACTTATGCTTCAAATGACACCCATCTAATCCCAACAACGGTCTGCAACCTTGAAGAAATCCATCTTTGCAAGCTTTAAAACATATGAAAATTCTTTTGAACCTTCCTTGTACATCCACCTCAAGATTAATAGTACTACTCGGATTCCTTCTCTGCATCTCGTCAACCAAACTTGGCAAACTCCGAAATTGAGCATCATCAGTACCATTTATCTTCATAAGAGCCATCTCTCTTCCTCTCCAAACCCTATGATACGGGAGCTCAAGGTTGAAAGACTCTGCCAGTCTGTTCCTTATATCCTTAACACTCAAGTTTTGATCTACCAACAACCATTTGTGACACTGCTCCGCAATCCATATCTTCGTTGCCATTTTTGAAGTTCTCTTATTTACACTCGAACATGTGTGCTCACCTTTAAGAGTCTTGACTTGAAAAACAACTCCTCCTTCAGCTATCGAGGCATGAATTCTCCAATTACAAGACTTGTCCTCACAAAGAGCTATAACTCTTGTGGGATCACTTTTGTAAAACTTCAAGGAGCATTAGTTTAGGATAGAACATTGCCTCAATGCAAATTGAAGGCCTTGCAATTACTGAATTGGGTGCCCACTGCAAGGACTGGATTTTGGTGGTCCATGAGAGTATGAGGAGGACCATCTTCTGTAACAACAGGGTCCCAATCACCATCTAATCCAGATGACTCCTCTTCATCAGTACTCAGAAGCTCTCTGCAGGAGTCAGTCTCCTCATCTGATGCTATGACAAAATCTTCATCATCCGAGTCCTCATCATCTTGAATTGGTGTATTAACTGTGTGACGCCTAATAGGAGTGAACTTCTTTCTTGGTGTTAATCTAAGAGGCACAGGAGAACTAGGAGCTATGTTAATAAAGCTTGGTGTGCCTGCATCTGGTATAGGAGAGCTAGGAGCTATGTTAATAGAGCTTGGTATGGCTGCATCTGGTATAACACTGTCTACACTAACATAAACTTCTAGTTCTCCTTTGCTATTTGGAGTGCTGATAGCTTCAATGACATCAGCATCACTAATCAAAGGTTTGAACTCCTTTCTGATCATACATGGTACCCTATACTGAAATGTGAGGTTCGTATCGAAGCCCCAGTTCATTGAAGTTGTTATTGTGCTCCGAATACTGTCCATTGTCATCTCTTCTACGATCAAAATATCACCAATTTCTACAAAGTTCATTGGAAACATACGTCCCTTGCGGTTAACCCATTTTCCACTTCGAAAAATCCTTAGTGTGACATTGTCACTGCAAGTACCACAAGTAGACATTATTTTGTGAATTCAATGTAAATATTGAAAAAATATAATGCGATAATTTATAGTTTTGTTTGCCATTAGTTTAACCAACCAATTGAAAAAGCTAATTATTGCACACACAATTTAGATTAAGTGGAACAAATTGAGGCATACATTATTTATGTTTAATTAATTTCTGCCACAAATTGGGGCTTCATTGGGTATTTGGGTTTGGAAGAGATAATTTGTACTATTTGGGAATTAAATAGTCCGGGATTGTTTTTAGGGAAGGGCTGAAAATTTGACGTGGTTAATCTCCGACAAATTATTTTTGTGTGTTTTTCCCTTTCAGCATAAATTGGAGACAACAAACTACATTGTTAAATTATGTGGTTGCAATCCATGGGACCTATAAATAAAGCACACATACCAACATATGTTTCTAAGAGACTAAGAGAGAACCTTACAAAATGTAACATCTAAAATTACAATATACTTCAATGTTACCACAACAGGAGTTTTATATGTTTAATACATGAAATAGTGGTCATCAGCAGAGGACATGTTACAATATGTTTTAATTTCTCATCTATGCAAGAAAACCAAGGGTATCTCATTCGTTAAGCTAAACAAGCTTACTGTTAGGCATGCAATTTGACTCCAAACCTTCCCAAAGTTAAGAGTTCAGGGGTAAATATGAAGCACATAAGAAGAGTAATCAAAGTAAAAGTCAAACTAAAAAACTAATCAAACCACACTCAAACCAACAACACCCGAAACAACCAAAATCAAAACCCAAGAAAATGTACATGTGCTTGCTACTCCTCCACCTAGGTCGGGTTCACATGATGGATGAAGAAGTCGGGTTTGGGTTTTGGTCAACTACAGAGGGTTGGACAACTTGTTATGGTTTGGGTTTGGATGAGGGTTGTTCGACAGGGAGAGAAGAGGGGTTGGATGAGGGGGGTTCGGGTTTGCAATAGTCTTTTGGGTTGGGGTTTGGAGAGGGGAGGGGGGAGAGATGGTAGTTGGAGTAGGGGATTAATGTTTTGTTTTGTTTTGTTATGTAAGTCCTTAAATGAAATTTGAGGAAAATTTATTTGTTTCCAAAATAATATCAGTTGAAGGAGGTGTTGCAATTGAACCAAATAAGAGATTCAACATAGAAAGTAACGGATTTTGTGTATTGGCGTGGGACCCACACTTTCAATGGCATAAGACCAATTAGTTGTAAAAAGTGATGGCATTAGAATAAATATTGGTGTAACGATGGCATAAAGTGAATTAAAATGTTTTGTAATGGCACCCAAGAAAAAAAACCCTAAAGTTATATGTTTAATCTGATTTTCTCCCTTAAGTAACAACAACTTTAGTTGGCAAGAAATATTATAGCCGACTAAGGATGCTATCAATATAATCGAAGCTTATGTAAAAGTAGTTATCTACATGTACAATAAATAATAAAAATAGATGAACACCTTCTGCCAAAGCTCAACCCAAAGAGGGTATTTGCAATAAAAAATAGTAGATGTAGACCTTCTACCAAACTTAGCTTTCAAGATTGTTAGGAAATAATCTCATATTAAAGAATTTAGAAATTTTCTCTTAGATTATAAGTTGAAGTTTACTTCACTCATCACTAATTGGTTTTGAGTTAGATACTCTGTAACATCCTCAAACAACAGAATTTAAAAAAAATAAACATACAATCAACACGAGGATATCGCGGAAATGAACAAAGAACATCAGGTGCACCATAATATATATATATATATATATATCTGATTTTTCAAAAGTGTGATTACATCCAAAAGATAACAACTGAAATGTAGAAGTAATCACTACAACCTCCAAAATGGGGAAAAACATGATCTAGCCCCAGATGTGTTCCTCCGTAGTCACCACCTCATAACGTCGCTCACGGCCTGAAATGCAAACATAAAATTATGCCTGAGTTTCCCATATGTCAAACCCTATCACAAAAAATGAACTAGACAACAACTAGCATGGAAAATATAAATGCAAAACATAAACATATCATCTTCAAAACAGGGCTTCCAGGATCTCTCTCTCAGCCACAACAGACATGCACCGCAACGGGTCTCGAGGGTCCTCTTACCCATCACCCACACGTGCCCTAGGCACCACAACTGGAAACATCCTCGGCCAACAACTCGTGCACACTGGCACCACAGCCAGAATCAACCTCGGAAAATGACCCAGCCTCACAAGGACGGTCGCTCCCACATCCAGAGCCCAAACTCGCCCCCACATCCAAGGCCCAAACCACTTATTGTTATCGGGTCGGCAATGTCCGTACCGTTGCCCCAAAAGGGTCGGGGACCACTTGCCCTCAAGCTGATCCCACAACACAACAAAAATACCAAACTGAGCAGAAACGGTCGACCGAAACAGGTATACCGGTCGACCGGTTCCCTCCAGGAATTCACAAGAGTTCAACCGTCACCGCGACTGGTCAAACAATAAATAACTAACAACACAACCAAACGGTCAAACAAGGGTCGCTAGCGGTCGACCGTTTGGATGGTCGATGCTAGACATCACATAAATCAGACTGCTCAGTCGGTTGACCGGCAAAGGGGACCCGGTCGACTGAATAATCACATAACTCCTAGATTCTCACCAAGTCAAGACCGGTCGGACAACATACACACCGGTCAAACGAGTTTTAAGTTAACTTAAGTCATCGGTCGAACAGAATCTCATGTCGGTCGACCATTTGGAAAGTCTACACGTGAACCGACTTACTACAGTGTAATCGCTCAAACAGATCAAAAGGACGGTCGACCGTTTTGATGGTCTTCGTCCCCAATTGACTTACCACAGTGCATTCGGTCGAACGACAAGGAGGCTCGGTCGACCAAAAACACCCAGAGCTTGCCTAATATGCTTAACCAGTCGACCGCATAGGGCTTCGTTCGACCGATGTATGGAAAACCTCCACAATTTACACTAGCAACGGTCGACCGCTACACCAGCTGGTCGACCGATTACAGTAGAAACTCTGCTGAACAGAACTTCCGACGAGCCTTTCGTCCTACCGTCGACTCCACGATCACTCACACAAACATAAGTGAGTCCTAACCACAAGCTTGACATACCTTTAAGGCTTGAAGAAGCCTTTGAAGACCAACGACGACCTCTCCGCACGATTAACCTTCTTTTTGGCGAACTCCTCCTCCAAAGAACGATTGCAACAACCTCAACTATGCCCCCGCGATTCTCCTGCTCGTCGATCACAACCTTACATTGACGATCACTGAGCCAAGAAAGAGAGACGAGTGAGAGAGATGCGAAAGAGAGAGAAAAGAAAATGAGAAGGAGATGGGTTTAAAGCTTTATAAACCCTCACCTTAACCCAAACCAATCACCTCCCTCCACCTCAACACCTTCCTCTAAACCACATTAGCAACCCCTAATCCTGATTAACCAAAAATCAAGAGCTAGGTTCTAACATACTCGCTCTTCAATATGGTACCAGAGTCTAAAAGATCAAACAACTATTTTGACACTTCAACCCATATTGTCTACATGTAGTTGAAGGGAATGTGTTCTAAAAGTTTTACTTTTAAATGCCAATTATTATGAATTGAATGAGAAATCATTTTGTTCCTTGTTTATGTTATTCGTCTTTTAGAAGTGTTAAGGAAGAGGCTCTTGGTCCTTAACCGTAGAGCTCTAAAAGATATTGGTTTGCATAAAACAAAAGATATTCGCAATCATGGTAATTAACATGGAACATTAATTACCGAGTTAAGATTGTCGTGTTGGTCATAGATCATTGTAGCTCTACAAATGAGTGACAACACGGGTATGCAAAAGAGGAAAATATTACTTTTGTATACTGAATAGACCTAATAAGTAAAATATTATAGAAATGTGTTTCTATGTCATTACTATTTTACTGTGTCTTTGGTCCTTTGATATGAGACTTATATCTAATCACTTAAGGAATACTTAATTAGATCAGTGTCTTGAACTATCGATCAGTGTAGTGTAAAGGTATTGGTTGGTTAAGTACAACTTTTGTTGGAGAAGATAGTTAGTCAAAAGACTATCATTGCCCCTCTTAATTGAGTGATGATATTAGTAGGCCCCTTGATAAAGCAAAGTTATAATGTGCACAATGTGATTTGAGTTAAGTCACATATTTATAACTAGCTTAAAGAGATCAAGAAATGAATACTAATACAAAGATGACACAATACTACTTTGTGTGTATTCTTAATATCATGAGGCAAGGGACGGACACAAGTGGTGCACTCCATCACTAAGTTGATCGGGTTTTGGTTCGAGTGGAATTAAGACATCTAACTAATTGGGAGCTATAATGTGTAGCTAGATACCGCTTATAGCTTGTGATATTAAGCCTTTAATATCACTGCCAACTTAGTTTAGATCCTCCCATAGGTCACACAGCAAAACTGGGAAACAAGAAATGAGGATTTTGAGTTCATAAGATGTGTCGGGTTTCATGTAGAAAATATGACACATGGGGTGAACAAGCAAAATCAAAATTATGTTGTGATTAATAACATAATTAGAATCTAAATTAAATTCATATGTGATGTAAATATTATGGGGTGTAATGATTGATCATTACATAGGATAATATGTTACATAAGTTGTGAATTTACTACTAATCCCGAAATGTCAAATTTTGTAGGGGTTAAACCGAAATTTGACAAGTCTGCAAGACTGTGCAAACGGTCGACCGGTTAATGGATAACGGTCGACCGATAACAGGGAATTTTCGTCTGTTCGGAACGGTCGACCGAATCTATCGGTCGGTCGACCGAACATTGCGATGAAATATTCTACGTTAAGAACGGTCGACCGAATCTTGCACGGTCGACCGAAATTGGGTTCGAGCGGTCGACCGGACCTTCGTAACGGTCGACCGGTCCAGACGGTTTTATGTAGAATTAATTTAAGAATTAATTAGATCATGCATGGAATTGGTCCATAATTGATTTAATTCGTGGCTAATATTATTTATTAATAAATAATGGATGGTTAGATGGAATTTTGCATGAAATCATGGGCAAGAGGTTGCACATGAATAGGTAATTTGGAGAGAACCTATAAATAAAGGTTATCTCATTGCCTTCCTACATCTTAATTAATATTGCTTTTCATGCAAAATCTCTCTCCTTAATTCTCCACGAAAATTCCACAAATTCTTAAGTTTAGTTTAGTTCTTAAGAGATCATCTTCTCAAGGGAATTAAAGAGGGGTTAGTAATTGGATTCTAAACCCTATCGGAGATTGAGAGACTAGCTTCCCTCTCTCCGATCTTGTTTAGAGTTTGGTGAATACTCGGAGGCATCCGGCGCAGCGAGGAGCATCCCCAACGTCTCCGAATCTTCAAGAAGTTTTAGAGAACTTCTAGGTATGAATTTCGGAGCCCTTGTTTGTTTTAATAGAGTTTTTGAAACTAGATGTTAAAACAAACCGATGCATGCATGAAATAAATCAAAGAAAATTGTAGTTGATCCTTATTATACATAAAAATTTCGAAAATATATATGTATAATTAAACATGAAATCCTACAGTAGTGCGGGGAGTGTTAGAGATCAATAGTCTCACATTAGATAATTTGACGACTTTCTTCTATTTTATAAGTTGTAGGGTGAGTTCACTCATCACCAATTGGTTTTTAGTTTGATACTTGCACTTCAATACACATGTATGAATGGTGAGACGATACTCCGGGTAACATATTGTTAATTAATGTTTTTCAGGTGGGAAATACCATGCCCTTGCTATTGGTTCAACGACTGAATTGTTGGTTTTAACATAGTACTCGAATGCTAATGCTAGAGTTGTAAGTAGATGTATCAAAAAATATATAACATGCATACCATAATGTGTACAATAGCCCCCTATATATAGGATGAGGAGGTAGTAGGGGTTATGATGCATTGTATACATTGCATCATATGTCTTTCATTTAGATTAATTTTATATCAATAAATGCTACTAAGGTATATGTTTAGTCTTATTTACAGAATATAGGGACCTGAATGCAAATTACCCATATCCCGAGCATAAACACGTGCAAGAGACTCGTTTCTATCATAAAGACCAAGTCAAGATTATCGGGATTCAAATGGAAGTCGATCCAAGCATAAAAGC
Source organism: Triglochin maritima (assembly GCA_963682175.1). NCBI lineage: Eukaryota > Viridiplantae > Streptophyta > Magnoliopsida > Alismatales > Juncaginaceae > Triglochin > Triglochin maritima. The sequence continues at coordinate 11,177,118 of OY821780.1, read as the reverse complement.
ATTCAGAGACCTAATTACAAAATAACCACGGACTTAAGCACAAAAGTAGTCAGGGACTTAATTGCAAAAAGGCGAGGAACCGACTGCAAATTAAAGTACCAAAATATTATTTTGGAGAAGTTCTAAAGAAAAATCAATTTGGATCTCCAAATATATGAAGAAATAAATTCGGAGCTCAAACGAAAGGAAAGAAATCAATTCAGACGCGCAAATGACATTTAAATCATACCATAAACACACAGGAAAATCCGGATCCAATCAGAGCACAATTTGCGGCGAAATCGCCGCACCTTACATACAAAATGCAGCGGAAACGCCGCACCACTTGCGTTCCGTGGCCCCGGATTTTGTCCAGTCATGTATTGACGCGTGTGCTTTCCTATTGTATACTTGGGTCCCTTGTATCGGCTATAAATAGCCCCGAAACGATGTTGTGAAGGGTCCTTGTTTTTTAGTTCTTCTCTTTAGCAATAAAATTTTGTTCTTTTATTTTGTGTTTTTTTTAGTTTTCTTTTGTAGTTTCTCTAGGACCCTTTCTCCTTCCCTTCATCCATGAGTTTCTAACTCTCTCCAAAGGGAGGGGGTGACGCATTTAGGGTGATGAGAAGAAGAATCATGTTATTATTTTAATTTCGTGTTAGTATATTTTGATTACTTGAGTTTATGTTGAATCATTTATCATGTAATACTTTATAACTAATGTGATTTATTATAAGTTTCAGAATTCTCTAAACAAAACCCGACATCTGATCCTCCACCTGCTGGACTCTCATCCATATTTGTTTTCTTTTCTTTTTAGTTTTTCTTTTGCTGTTCTTGCTTTAGAAAATTAAAAACCAAAAATCTCAAACCAAACATATTTCTCTCTCTTTCTTCCTTAATTTGAAAATCACGAAAATAACAATATCTCTCCATCCTTGTGTTCGACCCGTACTTGCCACGTCTTCATTGACGCCGTGCACTTGCGGTATAAATTTAATTCTCATCAAATTTTTGGCGCCGTTGCCGGAGAGGCGATGAAGATTTTGTTTATTTTTTATGATTTCGATTCTATCTTGTTTATCGTGCGCGCGATCTAACTGTTTGGGTTTGCGTTTCAGGAAACAGCAGAGTGCGCGGCGAAATCCGGCATAGTTGGAGCAAGAAGGGTGGCGGAATAACCGCACACCAAGAAGAACCTGCGGCGGATTCGACGCACGTTTTGGGCATCTGGGCTTCAAACTTTTCTGGGGTCGTCTCCATCTCTGGGTGGACGCGTAGAGCATCTGGAACCTTGCGAGAGTGGGCGGCGAACCCGACTGAGCATGTGTAGGTAACATTTGTTGCCTTTTTCCTCGTAATTTCTAGTTTCGAAAAATTTCCTTTTCGTAGAACTGCACGTGTTAGGGCAAAATTCCATAATTGGCAATAATTCAACTCTGACCTAAAAATTGGCAAAATTAGAAGGACTTAGTGCATGCATCATATAGTGTTTTGTTTGCATTATTTTTGCTAAATTCTTGCAAATTATTTTTTGTTGAAGAGTGTTGGAGGCAAGGTACGTGTGCGGTTTTTATCGATTGCATTTAAGCATATAATTTAGTTTGCATACAACCTTGCAATTGTCCCCCAAATAAAAAGAGCAATGTTTGACTATCTTTGCTAGATTTAAGTTAAACTGTCTTAAGGGCAACTCCGTAGGAAAAGATACGGTGGGGATTTCATCACCCTTCCGTGGCCCACAAATCACAATCCTAAAGTGTCACCCAAACCTTAAATTAAAATAAATTAGACATTGACCCCTAAGGATTCGGACTCAATTAAGGAGAAGATTGGTTTGACTTGCTATGACTTGAAGCTGATCAAATTTAATTTGGTGTCTAGAAAGTGTTTTTATGTTGACGTAAGTCTTCCAAGCGAAGTGGTTGTCTAATTGGCACCGACTCTGTCGGAAGCGCCCCCACTAGCTATACACTACCTAGCCAATTTGGTTTGATTAGTGAGGGAGGTGAATCAAGCCAACCAATTCGACTCAACCAGTTAGGAGTCGTCTTGATCTAAGCTACATTAGGTCTACGATTGTTTGAACCGTGCTTGTTTAGGAAACTTCTGACCAACCTTATTATCTATCTTTTAGAGTTAAGTTTCCATTCTCATCTGAGTCTTCTTTCTCTTCTCATCTCAATTCTCTAGATTAGGATTCTTTTCTCATCTTTCCCCTTTCTATTGTTTGTTTCCATTTTTGAAAGAAAAAAATTAAAAAAAATTAAAAAAAAATTGATTCAAACCTGTGCACTCAGATTTGGGTTCGGGACTTGAGCAATCGACTCTCACGAGTTCATCTAGATTCCAGTCTGGAACTTAGCCCCAATCCACCTGTTGCACCACCTCACCCGGATCCAATGGGTGAGAATGTAGTGGACCCACCTGTTGCACCACCTATGACTCTGAGGGATCGGTGCTACCCAATGATGGCTGCTCAGCCATCGTGCATCGTTATGCCCACCATACCGGGTCGCGACTTCGAACTGAAGGCACAATACATGAGTATGTTGCCCAAGTTCACTGATGAGAATTAAATTTATACCGCAAGTGCACGGCGTCTATGAAGACGTGGCAAGTACGGGTCGAACACAAGGAGGGAGAGATATTGTTATTTTTTTGGATTTTCGATTAGAGAGAGAGAGAACAATAATAAGGTTGGTTTTGAGATTTTTGGGTTTTAATTATCTAAAGCAAGAAACATGAACAAATAAAACTAAAACAAGAACAAAGATGGTGAATTCCGTTGGGTGGAGGTTTAGATATCGGGTTTAGATTAGAGAATTCTGAAACTTATAATAAATCATATTAGTTATAAAGCATTACATGATAAATGATTTAACATAAACTCAAGTAATCAAAACATACTAATACGAAATTAAAATAATAACATCTTCTCTTCTCATCACCCTAAATCCGTCACCCCCACCCTTTGGAAAGAGTTAGAAACTCATAGATGGAGGGAGGGAGAAGGGGTCCTAGAGAAACTAAGAAAAGAAAATTAAAAACATAAAATAAAAGAAACAGAATTTTATTGCTAAATTATGGAACAAAAGGAAGAACTCCTCACAACATCGTTCTCGGGGCTATTTATAGCCGATACAAGGGACCTAAGCATGAAATAAGAAAGTACACGCGTCAACACGCAACCGGTAAAATTTTTAGAGCATAAATCTAATTTGGTGCGGCGGATTCGCCGCAATTTGCTCTTGAGGTGCGGCGGAATCGCCACCTTTTTGGCTCAGAATCGACCCGGATTTTTCCTGTGTGTTTATGGTATGATTTCAATGTCATTTGCGCGTCTGGATTGATTCTTGCATATCTTTGGAGATCCGAATTAATTTCTTCATATATTTGGAGATCCACATTGATTTTTCTTTATATTTTCTCCATAATAATAAAAGCTACTCGTGATTTGCAATTAGGTCCTTGACTTTTTGCAATTAAGTCCCCGACTACTTTTGTGCTTAAGTCATTGTTCTTTTCGTAATTAGGTCTTGAATGCTTTTATGCTTGGATACATTTCCATTTGAAACCCGATAAACTTGAACTTGGTCTTTATGATAGAAACGAGTCTTTTGTACGCGTTTATGCTCGGGATGTGGGTAATTTGCATTCAGGTCCCTGTATTCTGTAAATAAGACTAAACACATACCTTAGTAGCATTTATTGATATAAAAGTAATCTAAATGAAAGACATATGATGCAATGTATGCAATGCATCAAATACCCCCACACCTAGATTTTGCTAGTCCCTAGCAAAACAGAAGATACGAAAAATAAAAACAGGGAAATCCTAACTCACTTTCGTAGGAATCACGGTTGCACTTAGCATGTGCAACAAGCCTTTAAACCTCCTTGTTGCCAAGGAGGAGGAGTGTTGTCTCCTGAGGGTTTTCAGCGGATATACCCACAAAATCCTAAATCAACGTTTCATTAATAGTTCTCAATATCCCTACCTCAACCTTATACATCTCACTAAGAATTTTTGCATGCTCATTATATGAATCTAACTCATTAAAAATATGACTTGGTCTTTGTTCCTCCAACATTCACACCACTAACCCTTCTACACATGTTTATCACTTGAATTATTTTGCACGCCTCCTCTGGTGGTGAAGTATCATTCGGATCAACCATGGCATGGATCATTCTTTTAGCTTTGGGCCTTGAGTATTATTATTATTTTTTTTCTTTTCTTTTCTTCCGTGATTCAACACATTTGCTTTTTGACACTTTTACCCTTTTGCATTCGTGTAGCGAGTTTGGTCGATAATCCCGAGCTGGTAGACTCAAGTTACCGGGTTTCAAGATACCCCTACGGACCAGTGACTCAAAGGCTTGGGCTTTTGTAATCATTTTGCAAAATGTGTTTTCTTCACTTTATTCCTTTATTTTTATTTTTATTTTCCTCAAGGCTTAATTGCTATTAGAAGTCCACACTTCCCGGTATATTTTCCTCAATCTCTGCTTTTTTCAACCACTTCAAAGATTTGATTCATCCAATTTAAGTGCATACATGTCTTAAAGGGCAATGGGTTATTTCTTTGGAACTTAGATTTATGTCACAATTTCTACAAGCAGAACTATATAATAAGGAACAAAAACTCAATGCAATTTGTACACGGGTTTTAGCAGTTCAATCTTAAGCTATGTCATGAAACATTGATGATTTATTTATTTATTTTTATTTATTTTTTTTATTTTTAGAAATAAAAGACAGATCTATAGATAAATATATACATAAATACCCCCCACACCTAAATCATGCATTGTCCTCAATGAATGTGAGCAAGATACTACATGGATTTATGCATGAAAAAGGAAAGATCTCACCAACGTGAAGTACAAAGGAAAGTTCATGGCTCTATTGATCGAAAAAACCCCGAATTCCCTCAAAAACCTGTGAGATACTAAGGAAGGGATAAATACAACATATATTTTATTTTATATATAACTATGTACAAACATAAGTTCCCATCTTCATTTGTCAAGAGACATCAAATGGGAACTTCAAGAGTGGGTCAGTGCACCTGAAAAGGAAACATGACACCACGTGGGGCCAGAAAATGCATGTGTGGGCCGCCTTCACAAAAAACGCTAGATGAATTGAGAGGTTCATGAATTGGACGCAAAGGCGTCTCATTCAAAGGATCAAACTGAAAGAGCTTGAACCTCTCGAGAGTTTGGGAATTAAGGGGCAACGGAAGAGGAGTTTCTCCCGTTGCGGTGTTGAAGTTATGATCATCGATCCAAACTCTCCAACCAACTGGCTGGTGCGTCGGAGCGAGGTCAAGAGCCTTGTCAGGCAAGTCCGACTCACCAGACGAACAAAGAGTGGGTCTCATACCCAAGGTATCTTCTAAGGTACTTCTAATATCCTCATAGGCTATGTGGTTGTTTGATGTTCCATCATTTCCAAGATGATCAGGAACAATGGTGAGAGGCGGACTCTCACCAGGTTGTTTGAAATTGAGGGTACTAGGGAGATCTTGCTCCACCAGAGGTGAGTCCTTAAGAGATGCAACATGACGATCATGTGGCTCAAGGGCCACAGGACAAGAAGATAGGGCACAATCTTGTGCCGACTCATAATGAAATTGGTCCATATAAATCGAATCCTCCACTAAGTGATCGTGAATTGAAATTCCAAGTCCCTCAGACTGACTAGGAATTTGACTTTGAAAGATTGTGCTTTGAATTTGTGTATGTGGTGGTGGTTCGATACTAAAAGATGAATCCTCATGTTGACACGAAAAGTTACTTTCCTCACTTAATTGCTGCGACATTTGACTCAATTGTATTACCATATTGTCTACGGATTGTTGAGTAGTTGTCATGAACGTATGGAAAGCTTGTTCCAAGGTATCAGGTATGTGGTCAACTATGAGGTTCGAGTCAGAACTCGGGACATTTTTAGGTTGTGTGTTGGTAGACTGAGGATAAGTCCAATGATTTGAAGTGGGTTGTTGGTAGAGTTCTGGGTATTCGGGAGAAGGATATTGGGGTGAAAATGACGTATAAGAATTTCGATATGAATTGTTTCCCCACGAATCCATCACTCTTGGGTTATATGCGGAAGTGTAACGGTCATATCGAGCATTCTGGGAAAATGTATGCTCATACTCAGGCTCTGGGGGAACATAAGGACATTCCCTGATAAGATGACCACTCAACCCGCAACAGTCGCACGGTACGGCTACTGGAGCCACCGGTGCACTCATGTTGTCAGCCCAACGCATGAAGGAGGCAAAAGTTTGTTGTAATGTGTCAGTTCGTTGACCAGCATATGATCCAACATAACTAGATTGTGGTCTAGCCGTCGGTGCCTCTCTCATGTTACCCCAATATGAAGATTGCTCAGTTATACAATTAGGATTGTCCCAACCATATGGGGTGTTAGTCTGAGCCACCCCAGCCTGCATGGCTTTAGAATACCAGGAAGCATTGTCTTGGTCCCAACAATGATATGGATGGTTGCTCATGTAACCATCCATCAAAACACTCTTGAGTCAAGTACTCTTACCCTTAGGAGGCTAAGCAAGCACAAGTTCTCGACTCGACCCTAAAATGTTAATAGAGAATGTAAAGGGGAGGAGACTAGAACGTATAAGTAGGTGAGAAGAAGATGACTCAGAAGAGAAGGGAAACTTAACTCTAAAGATAGAAAAGAAGGTCGGTCAGAGGTTTCCCAAACAAGCACGGTTCAAACAATCCTAGACCTAGTGTCACTTAGATCTAGACGACTCCTAACTGGTTGAGTCGAATTGATTCGCTTGATTCACCTCCCTCACTAATCAAACCAAATTGGCCAGGTAGTGTATAGCTAGTGGGGGCGCTTCCGACAGAGTCGGTGCCAATTAGACAACCACTTCGCTTGGAAGACTCTCGTCAACACAAAAACACTTCCTAGACACCAAATTGAATTCGATCGGCTTCAGGTCATAGCAAGTCAAACCAATTCTTCTCCTTAATTGAGTCCGAGTCCTTAGGGGCCAATGTCTAATTGATTTTAAATTTTAAGGCTTGGGTGACACTTTAGGATTGTGATTTGTGGGCCACGGAAGGGTGATGAAATCCCCACCGTATCTTTTCCTACGGAGTTGCCCTTAAGGTAGTTTAACTTAAATCTAGCAAAGATAGTCAAACAATGGTCTTTAGAGGGGGGCAATTGCAAGGTTGTATGCAAACTAAATTATATGCTTAAATGCAATCGTTAAAACACGATACGTACCTTGCCTCCAGCACTCTTCAACAAGAATTAATTTGCAAGAATTTAGCAAGAATAATGCAAACAAAATATTATATGATGCATGCACTAAGTCTTTCTAATTTTGCCAATTTTAGGTCAGAGTTGAATTATTGCCAATTATGGAATTTTTGCCCTAACACGTGCAATTCTAATAAAAAGATTTTTTTTTGAAAATAGAAATTACGAGGAAAAGAGGCAACAAAGGTTACCTATGCAATGCTCAGTCGGGTTCACCGCCCGCTCTCGAAATTTCAGTAGTTTCACGCGTCCACCTAGAGATGAGTCGCGTCCCAGAAAAGTTTGAAGCCCAGAAGCTCCAAGTGTGCGGCGGATTCGCCGCAAATTGCTCTATAGGTGCGGCGATTTCGCCGCTCGTTTAGCTCAGAATGTGCTCGGATTTCGCCGCGCACTCTGTTGTCTCCTGAAACACAAATCCAAATACTTAGATCGCGCACAAGATAAACAGGATAAAATCGAAACCAACAAAAGAAAACAAAATCTGCGTCGCCTCCCCGGCAACGGCGCCAAAAACTTGATGAGAATTAAATTTATACCGCAAGTGCACGGCGTCTATGAAGACGTGGCAAGTACGGGTCGAACACAAGGAGGGAGAGATATTGTTATTTTTTTGGATTTTCGATTAGAGAGAGAGAGAACAATAATAAGGTTGGTTTTGAGATTTTTGGGTTTTAATTATCTAAAGCAAGAAACATGAACAAATAAAACTAAAACAAGAACAAAGATGGTGAATTCCGTTGGGTGGAGGTTTAGATATCGGGTTTAGATTAGAGAATTCTGAAACTTATAATAAATCATATTAGTTATAAAGCATTACATGATAAATGATTTAACATAAACTCAAGTAATCAAAACATACTAATACGAAATTAAAATAATAACATCTTCTCTTCTCATCACCCTAAATCCGTCACCCCCACCCTTTGGAAAGAGTTAGAAACTCATAGATGGAGGGAGGGAGAAGGGGTCCTAGAGAAACTAAGAAAAGAAAATTAAAAACATAAAATAAAAGAAACAGAATTTTATTGCTAAATTATGGAACAAAAGGAAGAACTCCTCACAACATCGTTCTCGGGGCTATTTATAGCCGATACAAGGGACCTAAGCATGAAATAAGAAAGTACACGCGTCAACACGCAACCGGTAAAATTTTTAGAGCATAAATCTAATTTGGTGCGGCGGATTCGCCGCAATTTGCTCTTGAGGTGCGGCGGAATCGCCACCTTTTTGGCTCAGAATCGACCCGGATTTTTCCTGTGTGTTTATGGTATGATTTCAATGTCATTTGCGCGTCTGGATTGATTCTTGCATATCTTTGGAGATCCGAATTAATTTCTTCATATATTTGGAGATCCACATTGATTTTTCTTTATATTTTCTCCATAATAATAAAAGCTACTCGTGATTTGCAATTAGGTCCTTGACTTTTTGCAATTAAGTCCCCGACTACTTTTGTGCTTAAGTCATTGTTCTTTTCGTAATTAGGTCTTGAATGCTTTTATGCTTGGATACATTTCCATTTGAAACCCGATAAACTTGAACTTGGTCTTTATGATAGAAACGAGTCTTTTGTACGCGTTTATGCTCGGGATGTGGGTAATTTGCATTCAGGTCCCTGTATTCTGTAAATAAGACTAAACACATACCTTAGTAGCATTTATTGATATAAAAGTAATCTAAATGAAAGACATATGATGCAATGTATGCAATGCATCATTCACCTCTAGGGAAGACTTATATCTCTTCCTTAGAGAATTTGAGGAAATCTGCTCCCTTATGCAATATCAGCATATCTCTGAGGAGGCAGTGCATCTTAAATTCGTGCCTCTAGCACTGAAGGACGACGCTAAAAATGGCTATATAGTCTAGCCGAAAGATCTATTAGGAGTTGGGCCGAGTTTGTTCAAGTATTCTTAAAGAAATATTTCCCCAACCATAAGACTATTAGGATTATGAATGAAATTGTTGCATTCGTTCAATCTGAGAGCGAGCCGTTCTATTCCTATTTAGAAAGATTTAAGTCTGTTGACCCAATGCCCTCATCATGGAATTCCAAGATGGCAATTGTGTCAAATTATATATGAGGGATTGACACCTACATGTAGGGTTATGCTAGAATTTGTAAGCCAAGGAAGCTTTATGTCCAAAAGTGAGAATGATGCTTGGATTTTTCTTGAGGATTTAGCCGAAAATAGTATGCAATGGGACAATGCTAGAGCACCGATTAACACGAGTATTGGATCTAGAATAGCAAGTCAACCTAAATCAGGTGTCTTAGCTGTAGATGCTACTGTAGCTGCTGAAGCAAAACTAGCTACCTTATGCGGAGAATGGAAAGTCTAGAGCTAAAAACCCGACCCCTAGTGAATCAAGCATCTTCTATCCCTTGCTCTAGATGTGGTCAAACTGGTCATACAATGGAGGATTGTGCAGACTTGGAACAAGTTAATGCCGCATTTAACCATTCTAGAAATGACACATACACATCAACCTATAACCCGGGTTGGCGTAATCATCACAATCTTTCATGGAACCAACAAGGTCAACCTCCTAGACAACAACCAAACTCGTATAACCAAAATAATACATCATTTGGGTTTAGTAACAATGGAGATTATGATGTTAGATTGACAAGCTTGGAAAATTTGGTTAAGACTTTTATGCAAACAACCAACTAATCCTTCCAAAGGCTAGAAACACAAGTCAGCCAATTAGCACAAATAGTAGGTGAAAGAGAAAATGGTCAGTTTCCAAGTCAACCTGAGGTGAATCCAAGACCTAATAATCAATATCAGCCCTATCAACCACCTCTAGGAAGTAACAACCCTAGACCGGTTCAAATGGTTCATGAGGAGGGACCGTTCCAACAAATAAATGCAGTTGTCTCATTACGGTCCGGAAAACAAGTTGATAACAATGTGGTCAATCCTAGAGCTCCTAATCAATCTAGCCGTCAAGCACCCACATGTGACCTAACCATTGAACCTGAAGTCCAATTTGAAAAGCCCAACCCACATACTCAACCTGAACCTATAGCTCAACCTGAGCGAGTCTATGTTCCTAAAACCTCATTCCCCAATAGACTCAAGAAGAACTCAAGTGCACAAATGGAGAAAATCTTGGAAGTATTTAAGCAAGTTAAGGTGAATTTTCCAATCCTAGATATTATTCAACAAATACCTGCTTATGCTAAATTCTTAAAGGATCTGTGCACTAAGAAGAGAAAAACGAACGTACCAAAGAAGGCATTCTTAACTGCAAACACAAGCTATATTCTGTCAAACTCATCTCCTATAAAGTATAAGGACCCTGGGTGTCCCACAATTTCATGTGCGATAGGAGATACTTTTATCAACAAAGCCCTTCTAGACCGTGGTGCTAGTGTTAACTTTCTCCCGTTCTCTGTCTATGAGCAACTAAACCTTGGTCCACTAAAACCCTCTAAGACAACCCTTCAATTTGCTGATTGCTCTGTTAAGAAACCAAGAGGTATAGTAGAGGATGTTTTGATTAAGGTTGGTGACTTCATTTACCCAGTGGATTTTGTCGTTCTAGACACTGAACCTATTATCGATCATAAGAGAGAAATCCGTGTAATACTAGGCAGATCTTTTTTAGTCACTTCTGAAGCTTTGATAAATTGTCGAAATGGGCTCATGCAACTATCTTTTGGGAACTTAAAGGCTGAATTTAATATCTTTGATGTTGATAATGAACCAGAAATAGTATGCAATTAAAGTGATGTTGTGATGAGATCGCGTATCTATAAGATTTATGAATCAAATAAATCATCACAAACTCAAAAAGAAAGTGAGAAAAGGGGGAGAAATTCATCTACCCACCCACCATCACTCGAGCAAATAAGAGAACCAATACAGGTGAGAGGTGTGGAATCTGTGCCTCAGGACTCTCAGTGCAACATGGGGAACAATTCAACTGGATACATGCATCAACATAGTGTCATTCAATCCAGTTCTGGCTATGGTTGACTCTGAGCAAATTCAATCCCTCTACCGCAAGTTGACTCAGGTAATAAGTGCATTTGCGTTATCTTTGCATTCATTGAGGACAATGCATGATTTAGGTGTGGGGGTGTTTATCTATCTATATATTCTGTTTGTTTTAAAAAAATATTCAATATTCCATGACATAGCTTAAGATTGAACTGCCAAAACCCGTGTACAAAATGCATTGAGTTTTTGTTCGTTATTATATAGTTCTGCTTGTAGAAACTATCACATAAATCTAAGTTCCAAAGAAATAACTCATTCCCTTTAAGACATGTATGCACTTAAATTGGATGAATCAAATCTTTGAAGTGGTTGATAAAAAGCAGAGGTTGAGGAAAATATACCGGGAAGTGTGGATTTCTAATAGCAATTAAGCCTTGAGGAAAAAAAGTAAAAAAAAAGAATAAAAGTGAGGAAAGCACATTTTGCAAAATGAATACAAAAACTCAAGCCTTCGAGTCACTGGTCTGTAGGGGTATCTTAAAATCCGGTAACTTGAGTCTGCCAACTCGGGATTATCGACCAAACTCGCTACACGAATGCAAAAAGGGTAAAAGTGTCAGAAAAAGCAAATGTGTTGAATCACGGAAAAAGAAAAAAATATACTTTAAGATACTCAATTCCCAAAGTTAAAAGAATGATCCATGTCATGGTTGATCCGAATGATACTTCACCACCAGAGGAGGCGTGCAAAATAATTTAAGTGATAACATGTGTAGAAGGGTTAGTGGTGTGAATGTTGGAGGAACAAAAACCAAGTCAGAATTTTTATGAGTTAGATTTATATAATGAGCATGCAAAAATTCTAAGTGAGATGTATAAGGTTGAGGTGGAGATATTGAGAGATATTAATGAAATGTTGAATTAAGACTTTGTGGGTGTGTCAACTGAAAACCCTCACGAGACACAACTCGTCCTCTAAGGAAACTCAGAGGTTTAAAGGCTTGTTGCACATGCTAAGTGCAATCGTGATTCCTACGAAAGTGAGTTAGGATTTCTCTGTTTTCATTTTTCTTATATTTTGTTTTGCTAGGGACTAGCAAAATCTAGGTGTGGGGGTATTTGATGAATTGCATACATTGTATTATGTCTTTCATTTAGATTAATTTTATATCAATAAATGTTACTAAGGTATGTGTTTGTCTTTTTTAAAGAATATAGGGACCTGAATGCAAATTACCCATATCCCGAGCATAAACACATGCAAGAGACTCATTTCTATCATAAAGACCAAGTCCAGATTATCGAGATTCAAATGGAAGTTCATCCAAGCATAAAAGCATTCAGAGACCTAATTACAAAATAACCACGGACTTAAGCACAAAAGTAGTCAGGGACTTAATTGCAAAAAGGCGAGGAACCGACTGCAAATTAAAGTACCAAAATATTATTTTGGAGAAGTTCTAAAGAAAAATCAATTTGGATCTCCAAATATATGAAGAAATAAATTCGGAGCTCAAACGAAAGGAAAGAAATCAATTCAGACGCGCAAATGACATTTAAATCATACCATAAACACACAGGAAAATCCGGATCCAATCAGAGCACAATTTGCGGCGAAATCGCCGCACCTTACATACAAAATGCAGCGGAAACGCCGCACCACTTGCGTTCCGTGGCCCCGGATTTTGTCCAGTCATGTATTGACGCGTGTGCTTTCCTATTGTATACTTGGGTCCCTTGTATCGGCTATAAATAGCCCCGAAACGATGTTGTGAAGGGTCCTTGTTTTTTAGTTCTTCTCTTTAGCAATAAAATTTTGTTCTTTTATTTTGTGTTTTTTTTAGTTTTCTTTTGTAGTTTCTCTACGACCCCTTCTCCTTCCCTCCATCCATGAGTTTCTAACTCTCTCCAAAGGGTGGGGTGACGGATTTAGGGTGATGAGAAGAAGAATGATGTTATTATTTTAATTTCGTGTTAGTATATTTTGATTACTTGAGTTTATGTTGAATCATTTATCATGTAATGCTTTATAACTAATGTGATTTATTATAAGTTTCAGAATTCTCTAAACAAAACCCGACATTTGATCCTCCACCCGCTGGACTCTCATCCATATTTGTTTTCTTTTCTTTTTAGTTTTTTCTTTTGTTGTTCTTGCTTTAGAAAATTAAAAACCAAAAATCTCAAACCAAACATATTTCTCTCTCTTTCTTCCTTAATTCGAAAATCACAAAAATAACAATATCTCTCCCTCATTGTGTTCGGCCCATACTTGCCACGTCTTCATTGACGTCGTGCACTTGCGGTATAAATTTAATTCTCATCAGGTTACAACCAAATAAATAGAATTACACCATATTAAAAAATCTACTTGAATGGTGGGGGTTAGGGAATGTGAATCATCCATAAGACCTTTGGATTTCATAACACTCCCCATTGGATGATCACTTTTGTACGCTAGGGATGTTGTCTCGTTAAAATCCTTACCAAGAAAAACCCGAGGAGATAAAAACTTGGTGAAGAAAAAAAGAGTGCAACGCGTATGATGCCCAGTTGTCACTTGATCGGTCATACACTTCAACATACATTCTTCAAACGACGAACACCAATTTTGAAGACAAGCTTCCTAAAAACTTTGGTGGGCAATGACTTTGTAAATAAATCCGCCAAATTCTCGCTTGATTGGATCTGATCAGTTGTCACTTGATCGGTCTGCCTCATTAAAAACTTTTAACTAATAAAACCTTTTAGGACAAAAAATGGAAAAAGGAAAAAAAGAGTGCAACTACAAGTCTTCCAGGTTTTATCCTTCAGGGATATCCGTCCTTCTGGGATATCCGTCCTTTAGGGACGATAAATACAAATCCGTTACCCCCGATTCGTAGTTTACCAAACTTGCGAATATATTTTGCAAAGTTCTTAAACACAAAAGTGCACGGGGATTCGATAAACAAATGCATCATAGTTTAACTGATTTAATGGATATTTATTATATTTCACTTAGATAATAGGATTGTGAAATGTGTTTGCACAATTTTTCTTAAATGATATACTCGGAGTAACACAAACTGTGGTAACTTTTGCAAAATATGAATATGTTACTTCAAAAAATATTACTTATGGACAGTTTAAAAATGTCTCATATTTATATTGATGTCATAGAAATATGAGAATGTGAGAATCAATAATTGATTCACCAACTTGCATAAAGTTGTAATGACTCCACATAATGACACTAAATAGTTTGTGATAATAATTGATGTGTATTAGACATGTAGAAAACATCACTAATATATATATATATATATATATATATATGTTTGTCGCATGACTAAAAATTGGTAGATCCTTTAACGCCATCTAAATGTTTTCAGAAGAACATTTACTGTGAACATGATAAGGAACTTCAGTTCCTATAAGAATTAGATCTTTGTCGATATACAATAGATGCCCTTTGTTAATGTGCTTTCAAGGTAAGCATTTAGTAGAATATTTTTCTTTAATATTCTCTTTCTACATTTGAATCATTGTACCAATTCTCTTCTGGAGAATTTTCGAACTTCAGGTCGAAAAACAATTGGTTTCTCTCGTCATTTATTTAAAAAATCCGTCATTAAAATATTTCACAAGTTTTCAAAAAACTCTCTTGGAGGTCCTATGACATCAAGTCATATGCATATAATAAGTAATAGTTAATTTTTTATTGGGTGAAGTATATGGACGACTAAGATCAACTTCGTATCAATCTTCGTGATGACTTTGATTGAAGATGTTATATGCACACTCTGACTTGTTTCTTCATATAGTGATCTTTTCAAAATTTGTATAGTACATCTTTTGATTCTTATCATCATATAATATACTTTGTCATATTAGTCCTTTAGGGACTCTCATATAGGTACCAATATTAGTGACTTATAAAACTTTAAAGTCACAACATATCTTATATAAATATCATATTGATCATGTAATAGAACGTATTATCAATATTACGAGAGAATGAATAACATCACGATGAATGTTGGGTCCTGCGAATACTCTTATATTACTTCTCGTTTTATAATGTATTACATTGTTATTGTGATTTCTATTTGTATCTTTCAGGGATATAATTTCTGAAATCTGGACTACAGGTCCAAAAGAATATATTTATTCAGCGAGTTTATTATATATTGTTTGCATTCTTTTGTTTATATCAAATACGAATGCTTCTGGCATTCTTATAATATCATAGGTTTTGGATCCATTTTTCTTTTCTTGAGATAGCATGCTATTAAGAGGGTGAATAAATTATCGACAATAATTTTAATAATTATTTAATATCTCTCGTATCAACATATATGGTTGATTGCAAGTTTTACGTCAATAATATTCAAACCCTCGTTGTTTCCCAAAACTTTAGGATTTGACCGTTATGTATCCCCGTAATTTCTTTAATCTTTTGTTTAGCAACTGCATTTATTTGTACGGGTTTATATTCTTCAGGAGATGCAATGAGAGTGACTAACTTTTATTTCATTTCCACAAATAATATATGTTATGGTCCATGCTTCTGGCGTTGGTTGAGCTCAAATATATTTTATCATGTGGAGATCTCCACTTTATATTATGCGGTTTATGTCTAGTAATATAAGACTTAGTCACTCTTTTGTGATCAATGAAAATGTATGACAATTACTTGGTAGATATTGCAAGATAATGATTTTATGAACTTCAAGTTCAACCATACTTGTACGTATATTGTCTTATGAACTTCAGATTCAATATAGTACATTTTCTTGACATTATTTAAGCTTTTAGCTTCTCCCCCTAATGCCAGAAAATGTACATTATATATATGATTATTGACAACAAAACTTAGCCCTTCAGGAGCTTTAAATCGCTGGAGGAAAACAATCTATTCATTATTGTACAATTAAATAAGTAAGTATTTATAATATGATATTGATATAAACAATATTGGTAGATATGCATGTTGATAAACCGTGTCTAAATTATATCAGACACTATACTGGATTTTTTAACATACTAGATAAGAGATTATTTATTTAGGCACTTCTGGGTAGGGGTGCACACGGGTCCGGTTGAACCCGAAAACCGACCAGAACCCAACTGGTAGGGTCGGGTTGGGTCGGGTTGGTAAGTGGTTCGGGTTGGGTTGGGTTGAAAAATTCTGAAACCCGAATTTTCGGGTCGGGTTCGGGTTGTAGGGGTCGGGTTGACCCAACCCGACCCGAAACCGGTGAAACCAGGCCCCTAATTAGGCCCACCCGATTACCCGACCCCTCCTACTCGATTACCTGAACCCCTACCCCGCTACCCGGACCCGAAAACCGAATCTCTACCATACGAAGATTGTTCTCAAGTCTCAACCATTTCAAGAACACCTGACCCCTGAAACTCACAAAATCCCTAACCCGCACAGCCGCACCCTCTCTCGCGAAATCCCTAACCCTAATCCTCTCTCGTTCCTCTTCCTCCTCTCTGTCACGCTATCTCGATCGGCGCCGGGTTGAAGGTTCACCGAAGATTGAGCCATCTCCACTGTCGGGCATCCATCGTCACCGAATCCCCCGTCCCATCCTCGCCTTCACTGGTACCCAACTGCTCCTCTGCTTCAAACCCTAGAATGGAGCAGCAACAACGGGGGACGGAAGTGGAGATGGAAGGGGAGGCCGAGGTTGGGGGCGATTTCGTCCGGAATAGCAATGATCCGGTCAAGCCAGACCGCGAAGGTGAATTTCGGACGTGTTTTCGTATTTTATGTTAGAAGTTGTTAATTTAGTTGTTATTGTTGGTGGAAGTTGTGGTGTTAGAAAGATTTGAGTTTTTAGTATGATGTTGGAATGTGTAGGTTGTGTTCAGCGGTGGGAAGAGATAGGATTTGGTATAAATTTTTGTTGCGTACAACCCGACCCGACCCGACCCAACCCGAATCGGTTCGGGTTGGGTATTTCCCTAACCCGAAAATTTCGGGTTGGGTCGGGTTTCAGTCCCAACCCGACCCAACCCGACCCGTGTGCACCCCTACTTCTGGGCATGTTTCGTCTCATTGAAATCATCTTTATTTCATACTTGTTATTTGCACAATGCTCTTGTTTTCACGATACTTTATAGTGAGTGCTTCCGGCACACAAAAAAAGGTGAAAAAAGGTATCGTGATTTTCCAACAACTCTCATGACCTTCAATCATCGGTAATGCATAACCCAATTTTTTGGGTTTTTGATTTCCATACTACTACTGGAGTATTGGGTCATTAATTCGTAAAGTGATCAATAATGTTTTTTTATTTACTACTAAACTCTATATATCTATGGTCTTCCGGTCATAAGGTTTAACTTAGCGATTCATGTGCACTTTTACTAAATTAGCTATTTGCACGTCATGTTGACGGTCATACGAATCCTTCAGGGATTATCATAAAATTGCATAACCCTCTTTAAATGAATAATCTCTAAATCTTTGTGTGGTAGCATTGCATGAATATTAAGATATTCGTCTTCTGGGTTAATGCATATAATTTTCAATAACAATGATTACAAGATATTCGCCTTCTGGGTCAGTGCATATCATTTTCAATAACAATGATGACTTGTAACATGGTAATTAGAATTCCACTATAATGGAACACATTGTATTATATATATACATCTATCAAGATAGATATTATGTGCTCACGAGATGAATGCTCGTACTAGTTATGAATGATCATGTGATGTATCAAAATTAACAAGTAATAATCACATGCTTGAACCACTTTACATATACTCTTTTAATCAACATGATATTAAGAATTCATATAACTTATACAAAACAAGTGAATCGATACAAAGTTGCATGAGAAATATATATCATTTAATTTTAGAAGCACTACTAAATATGTAATTATTTCTTTTCATGCTTCATTGGATTGAGAAATCCTGAAACTTTGATCAATAACTCGATGTTTTGTCCAGCGACAAAAATAGACATGAGATTAAATCTTAATACTTTTTAAAATCATTTTAACAAAGATGATAGCAAATCATTACACTTTGTGAAGATTACAGTTTTTTTCCTTCGGGGCTAAAGTGATTCCTTTTCAATGATAGCGTGACATATGGTAAATAATTACTTTCATAATATGAAAACTCAACTTTTGTTGCAATATACCACATTATATCATTTATATAATTGTATAAATAAATCACATGTGTTGGAATGATTAACCATAATATTTTTAGATGTGATGCAACGAAATAACATTGAAAATTTATGTGACATAATATGATAACCAAATGAGATGCATTAAAAATAAGCTTTGCAAAAAAAAATACACCAAATATTATTGAAACTAGTATTTCAGATGTTATTGGTTCTGTCTATCCAGATGAAAACTACATTTAATATGGAATTTTCCATACAAATAAAAGCATAGTATGAGCATGCCAAGTAATAGATCTCATTGGAATCAAATACTATCTATGACAGACAATATTTTTATTATTTTATATGAAAATGAATTTCCGCATCGAGAGTCCATGGGAGGTAATTCTTTCCCGATATATCAAGGGCGGTGAACTCAAGCTTGGTGAGATTTGTCGTGATAATAGCTTCAATAAAATAAATAACAATACTTGATCAAGGATTATCGTAAAACATAAATCATTATAAGTAATTAGATTTTAATTCATAGATGACATCGAAATATCCCAGTGAAAATGTTAGTATTCATTTGCACCATAAAAATAAAAATCAAACAGGTTATCACATACATACGAACACTATATTTTTCCATGTAAACTACAGTAAAAATTAGATTAGATTAGAGATCTCTGAAGCCATTCTCAAGGTTGATAAAGAATCTCAACATGTAGTTCCAAATCCTAGGATCGTATGTACGCGATTTGAAATCTTTATATTCAACCGAAATAGAACCATTATTTACGAATAGACGTTGAAATATATGTGCATCCACTGTCCTTGTTCATGTTTGAATCATTTCAACTTCTTTTTATAATTAACTATTACATTTTAATGAATATGCAAGATGAATATATCGCAATATATTTTGATGTTACGTAGGAATCACTTATAACTTGTGGTCCCAAAGAGTGATATGCACACATGCTTGGTCTAGATTATATATTTCGTAATTTGAAGTCTCATTGCTTATATCACAAGCCACATTTCATATCATATTCTAGACTAGAAGTAAATGATAATATTAGAACAGTTGGGTGTGAAAATCATTCCGCATGACACGGTGCAAACCACATCAACAAGATAGATTGGGCGCATGAAAATATAGATTCAAAGAATGCATGTGAAAATCTATGTTGTTACATTTTTTAGCAACAATGTTATTTAATCTACTAGTGGTTACGTTGGGTGCTTCACCAGACTTTAATCGTAGAGTCTCGTGCTGATATCGTGTTGTAAAACAAACAATCTAAAGAATAAAAAGATTATGAGGGGAGAGATATGTATTTCATTTTCTTGTCTCTCCAAATGTGTACAATAACCCCCTATATATAAGATGATGAGGTAGTAGAGGTTACAACCAAATAAATGAAATTACACCATATTAAAAAATCTACTTGAATGGTGGGGGTTAAGGAATGTAAATTATCCGTAAGATCTTTGGATTTCACAACACATTTGTCTATTTTTTCTGATTTGTACCTCTATTTGTTCTCTAAGTTTTGCAAATCAAATAAATTGGACCGTAGAACTCCCCCATTGATATAACGAGCCAATATATAACATATATAAACTCAGTGTGGTCACATTCATGTACGATACACATCATGCAAGCATCCATACAAGAGCAGATCGAATTACGAAATATCTACTCAGGACTTAATGTTTCAGTTTTCTGAGCAAGACATGGGAAACCAAGCTTACATGCTTTCAACGTGGTTGTCTTGTCTTTTTCCTCGAGGATGTTACTAAACCAAAGCGCAGATTTCTTTGGGTATCTTCGCAAGCCATCCTCGTAGTCCACATAGTTTAGCCCAAAACGAACAGTGTACCCTTCGTGCCACTCGAAGTTGTCCAACAATGACCAAACCAAGTATCCCCTCACATCAACACCCTTCCTGTAAATAAACAATCAAAATTAAAATAAAAACATCGCTTATATTTTAAATCAAGAGGTTGTGAAACATAAGACCATCTTTAACGGGGGGTCGTGGACGACCGGGTTGTTCCCACCTCACCGGGGGCGCAACGACTGGATCGTGGCAGGGACGCACAACGTGGCGCGTTCCTGTTGGGTTTTTTTTGTTTTAATTTGTTTTGTTGTGTATATAATTGGGTTGTGGAGGAGAAAGATGAATTGTGGTTAAGAGGTGAATAGTATTTGAAATAGAAGAAAGTGGGTTGAGAAAGAGAAAACTGATGTGTATGAAAAAGAAAGTTGATGTGGAGGTGGGAGAGAAAGTTCATGACCGGGTTAACCCTGATCATGGTTACGGATGACCTAATGGAGACAGAATAAACTGACCTCATTGCCTCTCTTACGTGAAGAAGATGTTTCCTATGGTACTCTATCCTCATGTCATCTTGTAAAGCCTCTACTAGAGGTAAATCAGCACTGTTGACTTCGTCTACGCCTGATGGAAGGCACAACTTAGAGTTAGGAGTATGTTACTGATATCAAGTTTAGTGTCAAAGAGAAAATTAAGCAACATTACTTACCATTCTCAGTTACGTAGATGACAGGATTGTTGTATTTGTTCTTCATGTAGAGTAACAAATCCTCTATGCCTTGTGGGTACACACAGAGCCAAGACGATCCGGCCTACGTCATATGTATGCGGTTAATTCTCGAGTGTATTTTGAACGTATACATACATGATACACGCAAACTTTGTGATTTATTATTTTATCACTAATGTATAGTTACTTTCGAGGAAAAAAACAAACTTAAAACTCACTAAAAACTATCACCACAATGAGTACAACTATTATGCATCACATCCCGACAGAGCGGGTCACATGTTGAGGGTTAAAACTTTTTAAAACTACTACTTGAATTATAGGTTCTAAATTATATATGGTCCAACAACAGAGCAGGTTACATATTAAGGTTACCATTGGTCCAATTGCCTTCCCGTTGCGAAATTCTGAAATCACGGAAAGGAAATACGTGAAAGTTAGATTTGAAGTCATTTATTGGGGAATTTTACACGTTAAAACTTGTAAATAAGGATTCAGAAAGGGCAAGCTTGCCTGTGATATTAGTGAAAGAATCAGATTGATAGGTGGGCTTAATGTTTTCATTTGTTGAGAATGGAAGACTGAAGACGTATTTGGATGTGTAGTAATTGATCCCGACGAAATCAAATGATCCTTTGATCATTTCAGATTCCTCCTTTGTGAACTTTGGGAGCCTGTTTCCCACAAGAGCTCTCATGATAAATGGATAGTCCCCTTCTGTTAAAGCATCCATGAACCTGCAGAGTTGCATCCGCTAATCCAACATTTCTTTTGTATCAATTATACATAGATTAATTGACTCTATAATTAATTGATGAATATGTACAGTAGGATTATTCATGTTCCTAAACCAGTTCTTACATTTATGTACACATGGTAAACTTATCATTTCTGTTTTGGGACCTCAGTTTTTGGCATCTGTCTTCTACGTAATTCTCAAAATTATCTAAAAGCAAGTGGGTTTCACTCAAACGGGTTCGACGGTTGGGTGTTAGCTTCTAACGTCTGGATTTTAAATAAAATTAAGAGGCTAACAAAAACTAGTTTTTCATGTTGAACTGCAACTACGTAAGTGCCAGTTTCTGAGAAGTTAAAACAGTGTCTCAAATGCCACTTTTTAGACGTCATACGCGAAATAATTACGTGACTATAAATAATAAATTAATGTTGGAAAATTGTGTAATTTTAAAAAAATAAACAACTAATAATAATTAAGATGTTGTTCCAACCGTTGTGGGTTGGTTAACTCTGTGTTGGTTACCAACACCAACAATCCAGCATGTGTAACCGTTTATAATCAACTCTTAAAAAAGAGTTTTGGTTAATTAAGGTATAACTCTGTCTCACCCGATCTCTCAAAAAACACATTCTCCAACTGTCTTTTCTCTCTTTGATTTTCTTCCACTAAAAATCATTTTTTCAAAGATTGAGATTGTTTGTTGTTAAAGAACCCAACCTGTTCTACACCCAACCGACGCCTCATTCAACCGTCGCGTCCTCCAGACAAAGCATCCAACAGTCGCATCCTCCAGCCAAAGCATTCAACCAACGCATCTCCTCCCGAAGCATCGCATCGCTTCTCTCCCGAGGCACTTCATCTCAACGGATAAACTTGTACTTATATAAAATCATGTATTCAAACAAAATCACTTAATACCAAAAACCAAAAACCCTTACGCGTTTCTTCATGGTATCAGAGCATACAAGCTCGTAATCCTCATCATCGGTGATCCTCAGGGTCACTAAACTCATCACCGGATCCCTCAGAAAAACCCACAACAAAAAAACCTTCTTCTTCCTCAAGGGGGTTGAAGGAAAACCTCCTGACATCCAAACCCAAGGGAAGAAAGGAAAACAGCGATGGATCAAGAAGGAAACGCTGCTCCCAAACTGGTTTCTCAACCACTCAACGGACAGAACTATCTGTCGTGGGCGCGAGCGGTCACACTGGCCCTCAGTGGGAAAGGAAAACTCGGACACATCACCGGGAATACAAAAAAGCCAGATGGAGAGGGCACCGAGACAAAACAAGAGGAGTGGCAGGCAACAGACCATCTCGTGATGTCATGGCTCCTCAACTCCATGCAACCAAAGATCGGGGCGATCTTTCTCTACAAGAACTCTGCTAAAGAACTCTGGGACTCCGTCCAAAATATTTTCGGTAAAACTCAAAACTTTGCTCATATTTTTAAACTAAAACAAGAGATCTCGCAGACAAAACAACAAGGGCAGACCATCACGGAGTACCTCGGGGCACTTCAACGTGGATGGGATGAACTTTCCATCTACGAACCAGCGGCGACAGACCAAAAAACAATACTGAAACGCACGGAACGGGACCACATCTACCAGTTCCTTATCGGACTTGATGGCAGCTATGAAGCCATCCGAAGTCAAGTCCTGATGACCACCGAACTGCCGGACCTCGGAACCATCATTGCGATGATCCAACGGGAGGAGTCCCGACAGACCACCGCTCAGAATACTGACCATACATCAGAAACTCAGGCGTTTTACGCCGGCAAACCACAACCCAGTAAAAATAAACAGAAATATGGAAATAGATCTCAAGAAACTTGCGATAACTGTAAAAAAACAGGCCACAGTAGGAACGTCTGCTGGTTCCTACATCCACACCTCCGACCGACAAGGGAAGGAGGGGGAGATCATCGGAATCGAAAGAAAAACAACGGCGGAAGAATAGGAAATGGTGCGGTAGCAAACCCTAGCGGAGAAAGGGAGAGAAGATGGGAAGACGAATCGGGTGTTTTCGCGGATCAACGCGGCTTTATATGCACGCGCGGAGAAACGGTCGAAGGACGACCCGATTCCAGCAGATCCAGCCGACCCGACCCATGACCAGTCGAATTTATACCCGCGACCAGCGGGTCCAGTGGATCCGGATCCGGATCCAGACCGGATCTGGATCAGCTTTTATCCCAATTAAGTGCCATTTTGCAGCAAAACCCCCCAAGACCAGGTAATTATGCAGGTATAACTTCCTCCCCACAAACTTTTTCTGTTAATACTCCTAGAAACATGCTTAATACCATATCTAAATACAACAACCATTGGATTATTGATTCTGGAGCCACCGATCACATGACCGGAAATTCGTCCTTGTTACAAAACCTTAGAAATAATTCCAACATGATTAATAAATTTGTAACCGTAGCAAACAACAATCAAGTTGAAATCAAAGGAATAGGAGAAATCATGTTATTAAATCAAATGAACAAAGATGTATTATATGTTCCAAATCTCACTTCCAACCTTCTATCTGTTGCAAGGATAACAAAACACCTTAATTGTGATGTTGTATTTACCCCAACTGATGTATTCTTTCAGGATCGAGCTACAGGGAAGACGATTGGTAAAGGAGTCAATAACAACGGACTCTATATCTTAGATTCTCAAAAAAGTGCTTTTCATACTTCTAGTAACATTAATCAGGAACTCTGGCATAAGCGGATGGGACATCCATCTTCTCATGTCCTAAAAACTTTATTTCCTACTTTTTCTCCTAAATATGCATGTGATGTATGTCATTTCTCAAAACAAACTAGACTTCCTTTTCCTACATCTAAAAACAAATCTAAATTTCCGCTCGATTTGATTCACTCGGATATCTGGGGTCCCGCCCCGGTTGAATCTTACAACGGTTTCAAATATTTTGTTTTATTCATTGATGATTTTTCGCGTAACACCTGGATTTACCTTCTTAAAAATAAGTCAGACGTTTTTAAAATTTTTTGCGAATTTGTAACATTTGTTGAAAACATGTATAATTTCAAAATTAAAACCCTACGAACCGATAATGGGACAGAATATACCAGTCTCAATTTTCAAACTTTTCTAAAAACTCGTGGAATTTTTCATCAAACTACGTGTGTTAATACTCCTGAGCAAAATGGAATTTCTGAACGAAAAAACCGTCACATCTTGAATGTTACCCGATCTCTATTATTTCAAAGTAATACACCAAAACATTTTTGGTCTGATGCAGTTCTAACTGCCACCTATCTCATTAACCGTTTGCCAAGTCCCGTCCTCCAAAACAAACAACCTTTAGGTATATTATTAAACCGGACACTGCAATTAGATCATCTTAAAGTGTTTGGTTGTGTCTGTTTTGTTCACAAGAAACGGGTAGACAAATTTGACAGCAATTCTGTAAAATGTATTTTCCTTGGTTATTCTGTAAGCAAAAAAGGGTACAAATGTTTTGACCCCAATACTTGTAAAATGTATATATCGAGAGATGTATCCTTTAGAGAGAGTGACTTCTACTACAACAAGAGTACAACTGGGACTCTCCCGGCTACAACCACAACTCTACCACAAAGCCACATGGACGAAAGAGAAGGACAAGAAAGCAACCAAGAAAACGAGGAAGAAGACGAAGAAGAAGAAGAAACTCCACCTCAAGACAATCAAGAAAATACTCAAGCAAGGAGATCCACTCGTCCAAGACGTCCTCCTGTCCGGTTTAACGACTTTGTTACCTCACACGTTACCTATCCCATTGAAAACCACATCTCCTACGATAAAATTAGCCCAATCTACAAAACATACATAACCCAAATAAATAACTTAGAACCTAAGACATTCCAAGAAGCAATAGGAGATCCAAAATGGCACAAAGCCATGAGAGAGGAACTCAACGCCCTAGAAAACAACAACACATGGACACTCATCCAAAAACCACAAGGGATCAAACCTGTTGGGTGCAAATGGGTCTATAAAATAAAATATAACAGTAATGGAACCATAGAAAGATACAAAGCTAGACTTGTGGCCAAAGGGTACACTCAAACGTACGGGATCGACTACCTAGAAACATTTGCTCTTGTTGCAAAAATGAACACGGTTCGCGTTCTTCTATCCATAGCGGTCAACAAAAATTGGAAACTCCATCAAATGGATGTAAGAAATGCTTTCTTACAAGGAAATCTTGAAGAGGAAGTATATATGACTCCTCCTCCAGGTTACAACGTTACCTCAAACCAGGTATGCAAACTCAACAAAGCTATCTATGGTCTAAAGCAATCTCCACGCGCATGGTATGCCAAACTCAGTCATTTTTTACTTGCTTATGGTTTTTTGAAATCTTCCGCTGACGCTTCTATGTTTACTAAACACCACAAACAAGGTATCACCATAGTATTAGTTTATGTTGACGATATCATCATCACCGGAGACATTAACAATGAAATTAGCCAAGTTAAACACTACCTAAAAACAAAATTCGACATAAAAGACCTCGGCCTCTTAAAATACTTCTTAGGAATAGAAATTGCATACTCAAAAAAAGGTCTCTTCTTATCACAAAGGAAATATGCCCTAGACTTATTAACAGAAACAGGAAAACTTGGTGTTAAACCCGCCAACACACCAGCAGAAACAAACCTCAAAATCAACTCTATTGACGGAGAACCCGTCAAAGATATTCATCAGTTCCAAAGACTTGTAGGCAAACTCATATATCTAACAGTAACTAGACCAGACATAACATTTGCTGTTAGCATAGTAAGTCAATTTATGCATGCACCTCGAACACCACACTTAGGTATCATTGATCGCATTCTAAGGTATATAAAACAAACTCCAGGACAAGGAATACTTATGAAAAATAATAACTCTAACAGTATCACTGGTTTCTCGGATGCAGATTGGGCAGGAAGCTATGATCGTAGATCAACTACAGGTTTTTGCACCTTTGTAGGAGGGAACCTAGTAACTTGGAGAAGTAAGAAGCAAAAGGTTGTTGCACGATCCAGTGCAGAAGCTGAGTATCGCGCAATGGCATCTACAACTAGTGAACTTATATGGTTAAAACAACTTCTCATCGATATGGGACAAACTCCCAACATGCCCATACAGATGTTCTGCGACAATAATGCTGCTCGACACATAGCGTCCAATCCAGTGTTCCACGAAAGGACCAAGCACATTGAAGTTGATTGCCACTTCATTCGCGAAAAGATCCAAGCAAAAAAAATAGAAGTTCCCTACATACCCAGTAAGGAACAATTAGCAGATGTTTTCACCAAGGCTCTAAACCAGAAGCAATTCAGTCAGATCATCAGCAAGCTGGGTACCTTCAATCTCTTCCGGACCCAACTTGAGGGGGAGTGTTAAAGAACCCAACCTGTTCTACACCCAACCGACGCCCCCATTCAACCGTCGCGTCCTCCAGACAAAGCATCCAACAGTCGCATCCTCCAGCCAAAGCATTCAACCAACGCATCTCCTCCCGAAGCATCGCATCGCTTCTCTCCCGAGGCACTTCATCTCAACGGATAAACTTGTACTTATATAAAATCATGTATTCAAACAAAATCACTTAATACCAAAAACCAAAAACCCTTACGCGTTTCTTCATTTGTTTTTTCAAAGTATTGAGCGACTAGCCCAACGATCAGGTTCGACTCCGACGTCTCAATCGCACCGAGTGTTGGACCATATGGCAGGGGTGTTTGTATCTTGAAAACAGGACGTCAGTGAACCTTGTGCGTGTGAAGGAGTGAAATATGTTCTGAGGACAACAGCTTGGTTACGTGCATCCATCTTAGGCTATCTCCTTCCTAAATTTATTTTATTTGTGTTTTATTGTTGATTTTCATAAATATAAATTTAACACACAAACATATTTTTCCAACAACTGATGCATCAAAATGCTACTAACATTAAAAAATGTAGGATACACCAATAATATGTACTCACCAGCCATACATGAAATCCCTAGCTCTTGCAGCGGCGTCGCTACTTGACTTCGTCGGGTCCAAGGGGACGAACCAAAAACATAGCATTGTTACCCCCACCAAGCCCTTATTAGGACCCTGAAAATTACTAGATTTAATCATTCAGATAATAGATTAATTGAAACGTGTGTTAAAATTCGGAAATTTGATACAGGTAGAGGAAAATGTAGGCACATTAAAGCTTGTTAAAATCATATGTATCGTGATTTTATTGCTGACCACCGTTAGTTTGTCATTATTGCTGCTTGTTTTGATTTGTTTTGTGGTTAATTGCTCTCGTTGATTGCATCAACAACATATTTTAGTGTTGTTTGTTCTTGGTTGTACCTTTTCTAATTTAGATTGCATTAGACATCAATGTTGTTGATTTGATCGAATAACCGATACAAGTAATCTCACATTTTGAAGTGCAAAAAACAATGTTTCTGTGTTCAAAATCGTATCATTAGACAATTAGCATATGATGCTAAGAAACAGAAGTGCAGACATGAATACCACTAGAATCTTACCTTGTTATATTTCTCCCGGTACAGTTTGACTGCAGTAGCATGAGCAAGCAACATGTTGTGGCCTGCAACATAAGGCTCGATGCCGGAGTCTCCGTGAGGGCAATTGTTAACCCAACTCGAACATCGACCAGGCGCAATTCTGCCACTCGCATAGCCATCCTTAGAAAACTCGTATGGCTCGTTGATGGGGATCCATAGCTTCACCCTGTCTCCGAACTCCCGGAAACAAATCTCAGCATAGTCGGAGAAATCTTTTCTACACGCAAACATGTATAGATTATATTTGGTTCTAGCGACATAATCGTTGTGCATTAGTAAATGTAGGTTCGTAAGATAGAAACCAACATGATGTTCCGGCTAAGAAAGCCACCATAAGCATCTTCTAATGCTTGGGGGATGTTGAAATGAAATAAAATTACGAAGGGCTGCAAACCTGGACAATGTTTTTGGAAAAAATTTAAACAACGATATATACAGCATGTTTAAAAGAAAAATAAGCTTATAAAATGAGGGGAATTATATTATACCGTTTTGGATGATATAGTTGATTAGGTTATTGTAGTATTTGATGCCTTCTCTGTTGATTCCACCACTTAGAGTTCCATCTGCACGTCATTAATCTCACGTTTACACCCCAAATGCACAAACTACCTTGTGCTCTAAATTAAAATGAGGGAATGATTAATATTTTTACTTGGAAGTATTCTTGACCAGCAGATAGAAAATTTATACGAATCCATGTTCATGTTCTTCAACAGCATCACATCTTCCTGAGGACAACCAAACGTGTGGGATGATAATAAAAAAATGATGAAAAAAATCATTGTACTTTCTTATTGATAACTCCTTGAATTTACATGTTGCTACAAATATTATATATACTCTCTTTGTTCGTTACGTTGTAACATATAATTCAGCGTCTCCTCTTCTTTATGCAATTGTTTTTGTTGCATAAGAATTCCGACATCCAAATTGAAGGCCACCTTCGTTGCATTTGTGGAGGCGGGGAGACTTAAATCATAACATTTGATTTAATATTGATTTGTGAGGTTTGGGCTTTTATAACGTGTTAGATGTTCAACACCTTCGTACCGATCCCAATATCAACGATATAAGAAATGATACAATACGATTGAAGCAATAAAAATGTTTTAATGGCTCATTTAGTAGTTCAATACCTTTTGTATTTTTTTTCTTCGTTAGTAGTTTAGTACATGCATTAAGCTTTTGTTTCAACATTCAAAACAGCCACTAAGTACAAGCAGGGGGAGTCGAATTCCCCTAGATTTTGGAACTTCATCTGGTTTGTCAATAATTCTATGATTCTAACCCCGAAACTTGTTAATTTCTTTGCTTCTATCCGGTAGCATTGGATTCATTCATTTTTTAATTCATTGGTCAAGGTTCCCTAAGTTTTTCATCACAGGTATATGTGTATGTCCAGTGATTTGAGATGAAAATGCGATTAGTTCACTACCTAAAAAAGAAATAGGCCAGTGAGTGGTAGTGGATCAAAGTCTAGTAGTCAAGGAAATCCGGTTGCAAACAACTTATTAGTTGGTACTTTTCGTAACCAGAGGTAAGTGGTCTTATATTTGATTCATGCTTTGGCCTTATTAAAGTACAAAAATCTATAATTTTAAAAAAGTAACCTTTTAAATATCTTTCATTCTATTGTCAGAATATAAAATCAAATTCAACACGATCTCTTAGAAACATTAATGACAAATTATTTTGGAACTGTACCTTATAGCGATGGTAGGAATCTATAGCCACATCTCCGTTGCTTCCATCAGATATCTTCTCTGAAGACGAAGGTTCTTTATATCAATTATTACACAGGCAATTGTTTTAAAAAAAAGAACTACATACAAATATAAAAAAAGTTATGATATCGAATTTAATTATATGCCACCTACCTGGATATTTGTGTGCGAAGGTGTCCCAAATGGTTGGCCCTCGCCCACCTTCTCTTACGCCTCCTTCATACTACATCTCATACCAAGAAAACAAAAATGCTCACATAAAATTTAAGTTAATTAGCTAGAATGACAACAAACAACTAATTAATTACCTGGTAGGCTGAAGAGCCAGCACCAAAGATGAAGCCTTGGGTGAAATTACTTCGGAGGATTATGTCATCTTGGCCTTGGGTGGAAGCCACTAACAGGAAAGTGAGGAAGAGAAAAGGAAGAGAGCAAAGGTGTTTTCTCCCTTGCCTTGGCATTGAGTTGGTGTGCAAGAAGACAACCAGCTTTGGGTCACACAAGCAACTGATGATTGGTTTAGTTTATATATGATCCAACTTTTTCTAGGTTCTTCTGCGAGTAAAAGAAAATAAGGGAAGTTATAAACAGGGTAGGTTTGGGTGGGCCAACGTTTGAGTCTGGCATTCCCAGACGTGATGTTGCAAATTGCAATAATGATAGTATTAATAAATCATCGAGAATATCGGAAAGTAAAAGTAAAACTGCATAAGAGTAAAAGATTATTACCCGGCAATGGCCTAGTCGGAAATAGTCAACTCAATAGGCTTAATTCTCAAGAATATCGCTTGGTGTTTTGAGAGAGTGTGATATCTCTTATGTTTTGAGGTAGAACAGTAAATGAGTAAAATGGGGTTAGAAAGTTGAAATAATATTTTGCATCAAAAAATATTAGCATTAAAGTTGGAAACGAGTCTTCCACAATTTTCACAATTTTGCCTTCGAAAGGAAATGTCCCAAGTCGAGTAAAATCTGAACCGGGTAAGGTTTGTTCTCATTTAAATGGAACCAGTAAGGATAGACTAAAGGTGTTAGAACCCTAAACCCATTAGGGTACTAACGGGGGATTAAGAGGAGATTACAAGAGTGCTTTACATGGGAAGTTGAAGGAGATGAGGTGATGGGGGAGTAGATTAGGGGCTGGGTACTGTGGACGTGGAGAGATTTCTGTTGGGTTGGGTTTTAAAAAGAAAAACGTTCTCTCTCTCTCTCTCCTTTCTTAGTGCAGCCATCTCCCTCTCTCACTTCTTCTTCTTCTTCTTCCTTTCCTGGTGATCCAGAGGGCGTGGGGGTTGCTCCGGCGTGTGGAGGCGTGCTGGGAGCATCGGAGGTGCAAGTGTGAGGCGCGGGATCGGAGGTTGCGGTCGCGGGTGACATCGAGCGACTCCGGTGTTCTTCGTCGTTCCTCTTGTCGAGGTATGCCGGTTCTTAGTTTGATTTGTTGTTGCTCACCCTCGTGGGAGGGTTGTGTTGGTCGGACGGGGAGGTCGGAGACCTCTTCGGCGTTGTTTTTCGCGAAAAACCTCGGCTGTCGCGAGGTAGAAGACGACCAACGGTCGACCGAAGTAGTGTATATTTTGACTGTCTGTTGTGTTTCGGTCGACCGGTTCCTTGTGTTCGGTCGACCGGAACTTAAGTGTAATGATATTATGCATGTGTTTGCGGTCGACCGTTTTGACGTAGAAATAATAGGTTGACCATGTTAGTTTTCGGTCGACCGAGACCCCTGAGTCGGTCGACCGATAGTTTAGAAATTAATGTTAACCAAACTCCGGATTTTGACCTCGTTTCGGTCGACCGGTTTTAGACCTTTGGTAGACCGTTAGGACTTATGTTTTGCGCAAATAGTTCGACCGGTTTTAGACCTTTGGTAGACCGTTAGGACTTATGTTTTGCGCAAATAGTTCGACTGTTGCAGACGCTTCGGTCGACCGATTCCCTTGTGGAAGCGGTCGACCGAGTTGTCACTTTCGGTCGACCGATTCCCTTGTAGAAGCGGTCAACCGGATGTCACTTTTGGTCGACCGATTCCCATGAGGAAACAGTCGACCGAGTCGTCTCTTTCGGTCGACCGTTTTGCACAGGACAGAATTCCTGGTTCCCTTTTGATGCCAACTCTGTCCACGGAAACTCGTGTCCTCGCCCTGTGTGTGAGCCGGGAGGTGAAGGTGGGCGCGTTACGCGTGCCCGCCCAGGGACCGTCGTGTGGAAGAGTGTGGGTGTCCGGGACGCATCACCTCCATGTATGGATCGTGACTAATTTGATGGATTGATTGGACTCATTGTATGAGTAGCAGACCTGAGGGATCGCGGATCCCAATGCGTGTGACGCATGGCTCGTGGAGCATGATGACCCTGCAGACTACGGTCTTGACCCGTCCGATGTTTTGTCGGACGTATTTTGCACCACCGATGTTGTGCCGGCGATGCTGCCGAGGTTGCTGCCGGCGATGATGGTGTCGACGATGTTCCGGTTGTGGTTGTGTCGTCCGATGTTGTGCCGGACGTATGTTGTACCGCTGATGTTGTGTCGGCGATGCCGCTGATGTTGTGCCAACGATGATCCCTGATTGGGCACCTATCCAAGGATGTTGACCGACCAGGCTACGGCTCCGTCGAAGGTGGTGTAGACCACGTGGTTCTTTGCACGGAAGTGCGGACGCTCCTCACTGATCCCTTTGGCTCGAGTAGTCGCGTGTGGGGGGACGCGCCGCGTACTGTCTGTAAGACCGTATGTGCCTACGGTAGGTTTCCGAGGGAGACCCGTTGTTGTTGTTGCTGGACTGATGTCCTTGTGGACCCCGTTGAGGGTCGTGGTTGTTGGACTTAGGTCTCGTTTACCCTGTTGAGGGACTTGATGCATTGCAGATGTGACATGACATGCTACTAGTATGATAGATTCATTTACCGTACTATTGCATGCATATAGGTGAGCTTGGCATACGGGGTTTCCTATTGGGAAACTCAGGCATCGTTGTTTGATTCATGTTTCAGGACCGCAGTAGGTTCTGTCGGGTGGTGACCGCGGGCACACACATTTTGGGGTCAGGATCCTCATCGGACTTTTCGAGGTCGTCGTGATTACTTCCTTTGTATTTTCAGTGTATTGTTGTAATCACGTCTTTTGACAAACTCTGTTGTATTATTGGTGCACCGACGGTTGATTTATTGAGCTACATTCCCGTTGTTGAGTTTATTCTGATAATCTCTTGATAGTTTAAATTTTTAAATTTCCGCTGTTTCGGGATGTTACAACTTGGTATCAGAGCGGTCGGTCCCTATGTGTGGCCCCCAAAGAAATCACCCCAGTGTAGTAGTATAGGCTGCACTTTCCATTTAGCATGCATTCACGGCTGATCTTGAGTTGTTCTTGTGCCAGATGCCTCCGAGACGTGTGAGGAACGTCGCGAATGAGCGCATTGCCAGTGATGCCACTGAGGGCGCTTCCTGGGATAGGTTGAGTGAGTTCCTTGAGCGTCAGGCAGCGAGGGCAGAGCAGACAGGGACAGGTGCGGAGCATGATCGCTTCATGAGGCAGCACCCGCCTAGTTTCGACGGCAGGAGTGACCCTGAGGCTGCAGAGGACTGGGTCTTTAAGATCCAGAGGATTTAAACGTCGCCCCAAAACTACTTAAATCGCCCCTTGAAATTACCAAATTGCCCTTAACAATATATTTAATACACATATCGTCCCGTGTCTATAAATTAGCCCTACGGTATTGTCTATTCATAATTTATCAGTAAAAACACCACGAAAATGTCTGGCGAGGGTGATGCATCCGGTGAGGTAAGTCAGTCGCGGGGTACAATTTGGGTGGGGCGTCTGCATTAGACGCCTCCCCCAAGGAAAAGGTGTCTGCGTAGGACGCCCTTACCTTGGCGGAGGCGTATAACGCAGACGCCTACGCAAAGGGAGAGGCGTCTACGCTCCCTTTGGGCAAGGCGTCTTGCGTAGATGTCCTCCCTTTGGGCAAGGCGTCCTACGCAGACGCCTCACCCTTGGGGAGGGCGTTTAACACAGACGCCCCACCCATGGGGCAGACGGCTTATCTAGACGCCTGGATTTTTTTGATTTTTTTAATTTCGATTTTATTTTTGTAGGTTCCGTTGGAAGATTTTGGTGGTGATGGAGTGGATTACAGTGAGTTATTTCAAACTGCACAAATATCTTTGCAACAATCGATGAAGCAAGTAAATGGGCCAAACAAGTAGCTATCGGAGCTGGGTTTTTTTGGTCGTGTCGTCGTACAAAACAAGATCAGATAATCGGATGGATTGTTATTTGAGATGCGACCGGCGAAATCAAATAGAGTCTCGGGATATGGATACTGCACTTCGAAGAAACACCAAAAGAAAGGGTTGCGGTTGTCGTTTCTTAATAAAAGTGGTGGAGCAACGGGATCGTGATGGATGGGTTGTGGTTTTTAGTAGTGGTCACGGACATCACAACCACAGACTGTCAGTTTATCCAGAGGGTCATCGTCAAATTAGTGGTCTAAGTCCTGGGGCAAAGAAGATTGTTCGTGATATGACTGAGGCGCAAACAAAACCACGGAACATCTTGAAGGCAGTAAAAGAAAAATTACCGGAGGACAATCCAAATCAAAGGCATATTTATAATTTCAGAGATTACATGAGTACGACAAAATCTCAAGACCGGAATCCCGTCCAGCAGTTTCTCTATCAAGCAGTGCAGTGTGAGTACTTACATTGGATTATGGCGGATCCAGAAACTAATGTCGTCCCTCACGCTTTTTTGGCACATCCGACGTCAGTCCAGTTGTTGCGGACATATCCTTTCGTTATCTGCATGGATTCGACTTACAAGACGAACAAGTATAAGATGTCTTTGTTCGAAATGATTGGGGTCACACCAACAAACATGAATTTCCTTATTGGATATGCGATTTTGATGGATGAATCTTACTCCAGTTACCTGTGGGTGATGGAGAAGTTGCGAGATCTGTTATTGGGGACCGTCAGCCCGACTGCAATAATAACAGACCGTGAGTTAGGCCTTATGCGACCGGTGAGAGAGGTTTTTCCTGACTCTGCTCATTTACTCTGCACATGGCACATCAACAAAGACGTATTCAACTACGCATACCACGTATTCGGCAAGAATAAGCAGATGGCATAGACTTTGAGGCGTTGAAGATGGAGGAAAATCATGTTTTTTACTTCAGAAGCCGAGTATGATAGAGCTTTGTATGCTCTGAAAGATTTGTATAGATCGTGGCCGGCTATCACGGAGTATCTGGACACCACGTGGTTGGTGCATAAAGAAAAGTTTGTGCTGAATTGGACGAACAAAGTCCTTCATTTTGGGAACACCACAAATTGTAGGGTCGAAAGTGCTCATTCGGCTCTAAAAGAGTGGATTTCTACATCGACTGCAGCTCTGGACACTTTTTTCGAGCGCGTCAACGCGGCTATTGAAATGCAGCTGACGAATATTCGAAATTTTCTTGAAGACTCGAGATGGCGAAATTTGACTAATTGATGTACAGGCTCTGTGCCGATTATGACACTTCAGAACCTTCCGATCCGCTCCGTCCCAGATCCGTCTAGCGATGTGACCCCAGAAACTAGGAATGACGCTCCCATCTAAAGGACCACCGGGCGTCATACTGCTCATGATCCAACAATCGTCCTGGACCCTCTTCTTCTTCTGAAGGCGGGAGCTGCTGACTCGGACGCCCGCCCCATGCGGGGGACGTCTCCCGCGGACGCCCACAATTTTTTTTTTTTTTTGAAAACAAATAAAATACGTAATGTTACCGTATACGGGTACACCGGGGGAACTGCTGGCTGCTTGTCTGACCTCCGAGACATTCGTGATCTTCTGTAGTAGGTATAGGAAAAGAAAGTTGTGAGAAAAGAGTGAAATGGTGAGATATATAAGCAAGAATAGGAGGAAAGTCAATTTGTTAATTTGAATGGACGATTTAAGTAATTTTGGGATGCTGTTTAATGATTAAAATTATCCATGAATTAGAACAGTCCAATCACCAATGCTGGTCTAACATAATTTCTTTGTGTATATAAATGTCGGTCTCATAGGCTTATCGTACTGCAATTATGAATGGCAACCAAGCAGTGGCCCTTGAGACGATATATAGCCAATAACTGCAAAGTCATGTGGCCATGACACAGTCAATACCTGAGGCCCCTATTCATTACAATAATCCATGGGGACCATACCAGGATTGGACTTTATTTGCAGTGATGTGCGAAATGAAATTTTCAAGTTTGGGTAAAAAGATTGAAAGCAGATTGTAGCCTTGTATTTTGCCTTGGAAATCACGATCAGTGAACCAAATATTTCTTCCACATAATTCGTAAGACTAGTATACTCTTGTTAGAGCACCTTATCAGGTGTTCTTTTCGGGTTGGGTCGTGGAGGGACCCACCCCTTTATCGAGGGGCCGCCAACCCAGGTCGCAACCCGGGTCTGGCCACGTGGCCACCCGGGTTGGCCCTTTTTTTAAAGAAATGTTTAAAATCATTTTTTTTATTTTTAATAAAGATTTTATTGATATATATATATATATTTATATTTATATAATTAGAATTAATTTCTGAAAATTAAAATAAATACAAATAATTAATTAAAAATAAATCAATTAAATTAAGTATACTGATACAAAATTAGTGGAAAATCCCAAATTCCAAAATATATTGTGTTTGGTTTCTCGGGGTTGCTGCCCCTTGCAACTCCACCACCCTCATCGGCGAGACCCCCGATTGATCACTCGAAGTGAAAACCATAATTATGAGCCAATTGTAACTCAAATAAAGAAAATTAAACTAACTTAAACCGATTAACATCCAAGTACATAACACAAACTAGTTCCATAATTGCAAATACGAAGGAAATTTACTTAAACCAAGTACATAATTGTAAATTAACTTAAACCAAAATGCTTCCGACAACACATGAAACGTGAACAATTAATATGTTTCCGACAACGCATGAAACGTGAATAGTGAAGATTCGTCCGACAACACATGAAAACGTGAACAATGAAGATCCGTTTTACAACCTTCAACGATCTAGATTCGACCGACAAAGATGGGCGTTCTTGATTTAACCTTGCCCCATATAAGAATTAATGTTACAAATAAGAGGTTGATGAATATCTATGAGCACCTACTTCAGTGGACCTAGCAAGACTGCCACGTGTTGGTGAGCTACGATGATTTCCAGGCATGATGGGTAACATCGATTGTAAGCATTGAGAATGGAAAAAATGTCCAACTGCTTGGAAGAGACAATATTAGGAAGCATCGACCTTGTTTTGGAAGTTGTTGCATCTTATGACCTATGAATTTAACATTCATTTTTCGGGATCCAAGGATCGTGTAACGATATCAATGTTCTCCAACGATCTCCAGTTTTTGATCATATTACGGAGGGTCGTGCACCACCTGTTAGATATGAAGTGAATGACAACCTGTATGATACAGGTTACTATCTCATATATGGTATTTATCCAAAATGGGCAACATTTATGCAATCAATCTTTCTTTCTCAAACACCCAAAAATAGATCCTCACACACTTTGGAATGAATGCAAGTTAATTTTGTTCGTAATATGTAATGTAATAATTTTTAATTTTGAATTATCGTAATATGTACTTGTCGAATTTTAATTAAATTTAACTTTTGCGTGTTATTCGTAATTATGGTAATTTAATTAGATTAAGTTATTGTAAAAATAATTCATTTAATAATTTTGTGTATTTTGTGATGGAATAGAAAATGAGGTAAAAAGAAATAATGTGGATGAGAGATAATGTTAAAAGTGAGATTGAGGTTAAAAAGTGAAAAATGTGTTGGGTTGCAGGTTGCATAGTATTTTTTGCTGATGTAGCGGAGCGAGAAATTGGGTTGGGTGGGGTGAATGAGGTTGGGTTAATGATGATCTTTAACGTGACATTATCCAACACAAATTTTATATTTGTAATTGTCAATTTAATATTATAAATCTACTAAATTTATTAATATTAGTGCACTAACAAAGTAATAGTAATGTATTTTCATTATATTATATTATTTTTTGCTTTAAATGTCTTTATTGTTCAAAATCTTATATATGATCAATAACCAATGGTATTGCGTGCAAATCAGAGTCAAAAGTTTAAAGTCATTCAAATTATTTACAATAAATCATTTTATTTTATTTGCTTTTAGTGTCTTTTATTTTCCAAAAAATAATCAATAAACAATGATAGTGCATGCAAATTTGGTTTGATTTCGTTTGAATTTTTATATCAAAATTAACATGAGCAAAAAGACCAAGTCCTATTTACACTTTCGAGAGACAGATGAGTGTTTGGCAGATGCTTATATGTTCACTTTCCTATAGTTGGCTTCGATTTATTATTTGGACAAAAGTTTATGCGTTCACTTTGACATCTTAGGTACGTTTGAATAGAGTTTTGAGGTTTAGATGAATTTTGAGTTTTATAACTGAATTGTTAAACATGGTCCCAAAATTACTTAAATCGTCTCTTAAAATTACCATTTTGCTCTTCTCTCGTTTCTACTGCTATAACGCGACATTTTACACTCCTATCACACATCTCTCTTCATCTTTCTCTTATAATCATAAAAAATAATGTTTTGGAGGTCAGTAATGAGCCAACGGACGCCCCAGTGTACTCGAATCTGGTAAAATATGTAACATCTTTTTAATAAAATAATAATAAAAAATTACGGGCGTCCGAATGAGCCGCCCCACGTAGGAGGGGCGTCTGGGTAAGACGCCTCCCCCATAGGGGAGACGTGTTACCGAGACGCCTCGCCCATGAGGGAGGCGTTTTACACAGACGCCCTGCCCATGGGACGGGCGTCTGTGTAAGACGTCTCCCTCATGCCCAGACGCCCCCTCCTACGTGGGGCGGTTCCTTCTGACGCCCGTAATTTTTTTTTTTATTATTATT
Source organism: Triglochin maritima (assembly GCA_963682175.1). Classification (NCBI taxonomy): domain Eukaryota; kingdom Viridiplantae; phylum Streptophyta; class Magnoliopsida; order Alismatales; family Juncaginaceae; genus Triglochin; species Triglochin maritima. Next base: position 11,138,183 of record OY821780.1, on the reverse strand, counting down.
TTTAAAAAGATAATTGATTATAAATTTAGATAATTATTAAATTAATTAATTAATAAGTTAATAATTACTATATTCGGATGACAGATACCCCTTCGGTACACCCGAACGACCTGTCGATGTGGTATTTGTAAGTCATGATGTTTTACCGCATGAGGATTTTGGATCATAAAAAATGTTGGATGTGGAATTTTTTGAATCTTTATTACTTGCAAAAAACACATTGTAATCCGACCGGTTACCACTGAAAACTTGCAAAGAAACGTCAAATAATTTGAGATAACACACCGTATAATTTTAATTTGACAAAAAAATTAAAAAAAACGGGACGTCTGGCTAAGACGCTTGTACCATCGTGGAGGCGTTTGGCTAAGACGCCTCAACCATGGTGGATGCGTCTTAGCCAGATGCCTCCACGATGGTACATGCGTCTTAGCCAGACGCCCGAGTCGGAAAAAAAATCCGCCTCCGTTACTTCGCCTGATCTAGGTGTTTCGCCATACATTTTCATGATGTTGGTACTAGGAATGTTAGTAAAACTGAGTCAATAATCTTGTTTAAAGACACGAGACAATATGAGTATTAAATATATTGTTAAGGGCAATTTGGTATTTCAAGGGGCGATTTAAGTAGTTTTGGGACGATGTTTAGTCGCTTTTATAAACCTCCAAACTCATGTTTTGCATTCAAACATACTATTTTGAGAGTAAAGTTTTGGGTTGACATTTTAGCTTGTAACTTGTGTTTTGCAAAACACCAAGACTTGCATTTTGTAAAACACCAATCAAGACTACTGTTTTGCAAACCGCAAAAATCATTCCATAATTTTTCCAAATTAACTTCCTTATTGTATGACTCTCTAAACCAGTTTTAAGTTTTCATAAGGGATATCAAAAATCAATATTTTTATACTCAAAACCCAACCAAGTATGAGATTTGATGTTTGAATACGAAATGCACGTGAATTTTGAGATTTACAACTAACCTCAAAACTCAAGTTATCTGAAAGAGTTCAGATTAGATTCCTACAATGTGAGAGTGCCCTCCTCCAACAAACATGAGAAACTCTAATTTTTTGTTGGAATGTGATGTGTTTTCAATTCTCATTTCATACGTATTTACAGAGCAGCAAAGTTGAAGATGACAAAAATTACAAAAAACTACTCAAACAAATGCAAAACTATATAAAAGAAATGCAACTATAAAACTTAGGAAATAGCCTAATCCTAACTCTAGGTGATCACTATCGTTATCGGAAGGACCCCTTGCGATGAAAAAAACCTCATTAGGCTTTCAATAGGAAGAGAAAAAAACAAACGGTTAAGGATTAAAACTAATCCCAAATACGCAGTGGAATCGAAATAGCAAATCCAATTGACTAAAAATTGAGAGCAAATGCAAATCCAAAAACCAAACCACACAAAATGGGCAAGATTTAACGTGGAAACCCAATACGGGAAAAATCACGGACGACACAACTCCAAATCCACTATAAAGAAACGTATTACAAAGAGAGACTTACAGGAGACACAGACGAACCGACGAGGATACCCGACTCAAACTCTCCTACCGAATCAATAATGATGCTCTCTCTCTCTCTCTCTCTTTTCTCTCAAGATTGCAAAGTGGACAATAACAATTAATCTAATTGTTCTCATATTACAAAGGGGACGGAATTACGTTTATATAGTATGCCAAAACAAGTATAAGTTGCACCAAAATCGCGTGGAGAAATGTGCAAAACGTGGGCAGAAAATAGGTCAAACGATCGACCGAATGGGTGCTTTGGTCGACCGATCCTCTAACCGTATCGCAAACCGGCTTTTACTGGTCGACCGAAACTAAAGTACCGGTCGACCGAAAAGCGACAGTAACTTTCTTTGCTTGCTCAAGTGCATACTCGGTCGACCGAATCACTTAAGTTCCGGTCGACGAAAACCAACACGCACTTTTGCCCAGCTCCTCGTGTGTGCCCGATCGACCGAAAATGGACATGCACTTTTGCCCAGCTCCTCGTGTGTGCCCGGTCGACCGAATCCTAAGTTCCGGTCGACCGAATATGGACAGACACTTTTGCTGGACAAATCAAAACACACGTCCGGTCGACCGAAACACTCCTTCTGGTCGACTGATCGTCTGTTTTATTCCACGAATACTTTAATCACATAACAACACAAAGTTTGGACCAACATGCAGCTTTCGTCGAGAGGGCTTCAATCCCATAAAATCCCAAAGCCCAAAACCCAAACCCTCTTCTTCCTCCCCAAAATCAAACCCTCAAACCCAAAACCCCAACGCCCGATTCTTGTTCCTCGCTGGCGTTCCCCTTTCTCTATCGCTCTCCGACGAGACTCGCAACCTCAGCTACTCCAGGGTTTCTGCGGACGCTTCGGTACGATTCTAGGGTTTGCGTCGGGCGGAAAACAAGATCTTTCCACGAACCCGCGATGGATTCCAACACCTCCAATGGTAACAGTGGTGAGTTCTTGCTTCCCTTTCGAGTGGGAATTCATCTCCGTTGGTTGGTCATTAGTTTGAAAAGTTGAGGTCATCGATTTCTAAAACAATCTTTCAGTTTGAAGCCTCGAGAGGTAGCTTCGTTTTTTTCCAGTTGTTTTGACTGGATGGTGCAATTTTGAATACAACAACAAAGCCTTTTATCCCAAACTAGTTGGGGGTAGGCTGTACAATTTTGAATGTTATGTATATAATTTATGCAAGACCACAATATGTAAATACTTTCAGTTTGCGTCAATAAGAAACCTAAAATAGTCGTACATAATGACATACCAAATTTGTGAATTGTGATGATAAAAATAATATACCATCTAAATTTTGAAAAAAATAAAAAAGATTAAACCAATGAACTTTGTTATGTACTATTGCAACATCACCATTACCCCAATGCCTCAAAAGAGGCTCCCGGATGAGTGGGGTAAGGAGGCTTGTTCGTATGTAACCATACCCGTAGTAATCAGAGAGGTTGTTTCTGATTGACTCATTGATTGGATGTCTAATCGTCTACCGTTTCACACCAACGATTGAAAGGCAGCTAGGTGGTCACTGGGCGGGGGAAGAGCACTTTGTCTCCTAGCCCGCCTAGGCGGCTGCCTTTTCAATCCCTGGGTCGATTAGGCAGCCATAAATCACAAGGCACCTAGGCAGATTAGCCGGCCGCCTTTTCAGTCACTGTTTAGGGAGCCATTTTGATCCAGTCCACATTAATCCGAAATGTCAAAGTAGTTTGATTTTGACTCATTTTTATTATATTCTGCTGCAATATAGTAAAATTCTTCAAGTTTAAAAACATGGTGGAAAAGAAAATGAGAAGAAAAGTTGCTACTGTGCCGACTGCAATCTCATTTCAGGTGCTTGTGGTCCTTTAATATACCATTTTAACCAACTTTCTTTTTTAGTGTAGTTCAGATGAGTGGAGAAATAAAGCACAAGCAACAAATGATGTTGGATAGGCGGCAATTTGAGACGGAACTCCAATTAGTGGCAATCCGGATACCACGCGAATTGTGCACTCGCGTCTCTCGAATTCTAAATGGGTATATCACTTCAGAACTGAAATATCATTATGTTTTTTTAATTGTTTAGCATTCCATGGAAAAATTCAGATTTTTGTTACAAATTTACCATTCTATATAATGTTCTGCTATATGTCTTTTGTAATTTTAAATGCATATAAGCCCTCTACATGCATGCCTTATTCAGTAGAAGAGTTGTATCCATGCAATTTTTAAAACTGAAAATTTGAGACTATAGTTAAATTTCTTAATCATTTCAACATTTTTTATTTGTGAATATGGGGTTTGTTTTGTAGATACATTTTAAATAAACCTCGAATCAAACCTATAGTGGAAGACACGTCTTGTGCCAAAAAACGCCTCTTGTTGCTATCAGAAAATATTTCTGATCCTGGTAAGATTATATTGCAGCACTTCTTTGTTAAATTTAATAAAAGCATCGAGTGGATTAGTAATAATTCAAAGCTCTTATGCATGTATTTGTCACACTAGCAATTTTCTCATTCTCCATTTCTCTAGTGAGAATTTGATGCGATGCTCTTAAGAGGCAACAAAAGCTCAAAAGCCTAGATGGTTCTGTTGCTTGTGCTCCATGGCTTGAAACTTGTGGTGTTTTAATGAGAGAAAAAAAAGTATGACAGTATGAGATGAAATTGGAATTTGGTAGAAATACAACATGCATATTTTCTTACTTTTAATGTCGTGGGCAAAGGTTTTTTCTTCCTTGATCGGTGGCAAAGGTCTGTTTCTTATAACATGTGATGCTTAAGTTGGATCCCATCCCCAGTGAACTGTAACTTATGATAGGGAATGATTCACAATAGTGGCTTATCTATTTTCTTCCATCGTTTCTTTCTTCTTGAACTGAATTATGAGGCGAACTATGACTTCTCCTGCTATTTTCTTGCCAATTACTCTTTAACTACCACCAACCAGACACCATTTTCCTTTTTCATTTTAAAGTTGTACGGTGTTGATTTTTGAAATATCATTGGATATGGTGCTACGTGAATTGGATTTTACTCTATTTCTGAGAGTAATGTTTCATCATCTTTAAAAAAATCTGTACTCTGTTGATCTTGATATGATGCTATAATTTTTCTTCTCCTGCCAATAGCTACCAGGGGTATTTGTCTATGTAAGAAAGTAATGTGACTAGCCCTATAATTCTCATGCTAAATTTATTTAGAAGGAAACTAGGTTGGGACAGAAAAAGGTGGTAGCAGCTTAACACTGATAACCTTCCTGTTTGATTACTTAATATTAAACAAGCATCTATAAAAAATGTAGTTTCTTGAACTTCCAATAAAAATATAGTTTATCGAACTTTACCAAAGTTAGGTTATTACATGCAACCCTACTTTTATTTACAGAAATGAATTTCTGTTCACTGGCATATAATATCAATTTCACTTCTTTTTTCTTTTGAACGTCTTGCTTGTACCAATGATCATAACTAACTAGTCGGTGCAATTTTATTTAGATAGACAACTATTTGTTTCCTTATTGAAACTGAGTGTGAATTGCATATCTTATCTTCTGTTTAAGCTTGCATTCATCTCATTGTCATGATATGTTTCTCACTGTTGAACAGAATTGACCAATATCCCTAACAAAGTAGTGGAGGAATTGAAGATGTTGTGCAATATTGAAACTGTCCCATATGCTCTGATACTGGGATATTCTTATTGGGGTGCAGGTCAACACTAATCATCTTCCTTTTTTCATTCATTGTATGGTAAATATTATACATGTATCATGTGCAACATCTATACGTTGTTATACCTATTTTTAGGTCAACCTAGGTTTTGCAATTGTATGTCGACCTGGTTTGGTTTATAGCCTTTTTAAAATGTTAAGACATTTTATTTAGAAAAAAATGGCAAAAAAGCCTTCCCAATGACCGAAATTACACAGTAAGGCTATCTAATTATATCCAAGTTGGGCCATATGGCTATCTGATTTAAAGTGGCCATCCCCATGCTGTGTTGGAACTGTATCTGTACCAGATCAGTCGAATCAGAAAATTACCTTGGATAAGCTACTTGTCTGATGCAGCCATATTGGATCTGTTTGCATATCCAGTGCGGGTATAGTATGAATGAATATCTTGAATGTCTCAAAGAATTTATGGTTCCTATGTTGTCTAAGGACATGAGGGTAGGGAGGTGCAACTGGATATCTGGATATAACAGAGATTGATATTTTACTGCAAGGCTCTGACAGTTCCATTGATGATGGCCTATCTTATGAACTTCTGCTGATATTTTCTTTGTTGTGTTTCTTCCACCAGATCATATTTTGAGGAAAATACTGCCTCCTGGAGTTGAAGTTCCCACTTCTTTTGAAACCATAGTTAAGCATTCTTATCGTCTCGTCTTTATATTATGATTGTTGCAATTATTTCCGGTGGTCTCTGTAGTTGGTAAAACGTGTATTCCTTCAAGGCTTCAACCTGTGCTAACATTTTCTTTCTTTGATTGATGTTCAGGTCACGTGGCCCATCTAAATATACCAGGTGAACTTATTCCCTACAAGGAGATCATTGCAAGGGTCATCTATGATGTATGTCAAAAACCATTGTGCGCTATGTTGTCACAAAATGCCAGAGTTTTAGATCTCAGGAACTGCAAGCAGCAGAATGTTACTTTATTTAGAATAAACTGTATACGAGCTGTAACTAGAAAGTGGAAACCTAAAAATTAGATAGTATCATAGTAAGACAAGAAATGAGTTTATTTAAATATTCTTTTAGACAAATTTGCGATTTAGTTTGACATAATGTTTACGTAGTTATCTATAACCTCAACTTGAAATTTATCACTTCAGTTAGTGTTGAGCTCACCTCACAATAATGGAACAAGAGGCCTAGTAATGTAAAACTCAAGCTAAATGTCTGTAGTTATCAGGCTTGCCTTTTATGAAAACAATTGTTGGAATTTTGCATTGGAGCATGTCCTCTATTTCAATGCCTAAGTTTGGTGAGAATATCAACCCACTGATGGAATACTATCATTTATCTAAAGCTGCAAGAACTATTATGTTGATAGGAACTGTTGGTCCATAAGATTGACCTATACTTCTGTGAATGCTGCAGACTGTCAGTCTTTTAGGCTTTTCCATTAACAGCGTAGTACTGCAGTTCATTTTGAAGATTATCATTTTAGATTTCATCATCTCTTCATAGGCTGTCTCCAATCACTAATTTCTTATGTATGGTTGCGCAGAAAAATCAACCGAGAATTCAAACTGTTGTAAACAAGGTTGGGACCATAGAAAATGAGTTTCGCGTGCCAACCTTTGAAGTTTTGGCTGGAAAAGCTGACATGGTAACAGAAGTTAAGCAATATGGAGCCACATTTCGTCTTGATTATAGTCTAGTATATTGGAACTCAAGACTAGAAAATGAACATATTCGGCTTGTTTCCAAGTTTGAAGCAGGACAAATCATTTGTGATATGTTTGCTGGCATAGGCCCTTTTTCAATTCCAGCAGCGCAGAAGGGGTGTATTGTGTACGCCAATGACTTGAATCCAGTTAGTGTGGGATATTTAGACATTAATGCAAGAATAAATAAGGTTGAAGATTATATTTTTACCCATAACATGGATGCCCGAGCATTCATGCGGCACATAATGGCAATACCTTCTTCAGTGCCTAAAACAACTTCTGCCACAGTTATCAAAGCTTGTGAAACTTGTGACCAAACAAGAAGTGGAACTAAAGTTTCTGAAAATGGCGATGCAAAAGGTATATGATTTTATCGTTACTGTGCCTTTGCCTCTTAAAAATTTCATATCGATGGTAAAACTATTGCCAGAAAAGTTAAAACTTGTGAACGGTAACATGTAACTGATGCTACAGGTTTGCACTTGGAAGAACAAATTCATTCGGGGTCAGTTTCTGCTTTGAAAAGGCGCTCTGGAATTCCTGATGGAGGTTGGTTTATCGTATGGATGAGCCATAAATGGCAACGTCGTAGTTCTTTTACTGTTGTAAAACACTCCTCTTGTCTGTATTACAGCTCTTTATCCAATTGCATCTAAGCAATACAGCAGTAGATCTACCCAAGTTCTCAAATGCATGGTATAAAGTTCCTCTAAAAATTTAAGCTTGCACCTCACGTAGGCTACAAAAAGCTATTTTATTCCTAAAAAATGTCATACATAATCAGCAGTATGTGGCATTTGGCCCTGAACCTAATTTTTGGTTTAAGTGGTTTTTTATTTATTCATGTTTCTAGTGGAATGGAGGTTAAAATTTCAAAACTCCAATGTCAACAGAAGAGCACTAGAATGTGTCATGTATATTTTACGTTTTGTTGTACATTTTGACAAAGCCAGAGAGTGTTGAATGAATGATATGGACTCACATGTTTTTTTCTTCTTCTGTTGATTGCTGTAATGATAAATTTACATTTTCCATCATGACTACTACTGCAGTGCATCAGCAGAGTTGTGGGTTGAAGAAAAGGATGAAAAGCTTTAAATCATCTGATCTGAAGACCTGGGAACACATTGATCATGTAGTTATGAATCTACCTGCATCTGCTTTGCAGTTTCTAGGTAGGCACTTTATCTTGGCTAAATGATCTTTAGTATTGACGTTATGATCTGTTGATATGAAGCTTACTTGAAGCATTAATCAGATTTAAATTAATAATCGTGTATTGCCTTTGAAGACACATGCCACTTGCTATTTTTAGCTTTGTTCTGCCACTCCTACATGAAATCAGGAAGTAATCCCATTTTTTAGAATGCTGCTGAAATATTGTTTGTAATTTGATTGTGATTACATTCATGTCATGCACCCTCGAAATAGTGTTGCTATTCTGCATTCGTAGGGCTGAAATCTCTTATGGTTCATAAAAAAATATAAAGGGCTTTGTGATCAAACCAATTACTTTGTATAACTCATGCTTCTTTGTTTATTATTAACATTATATACCCCTTCTGTGAGCGGATGACGTCCAATTTCCCATTAAACCAGATCACAAACCAGCGTTGAACTCTACCTAACTAACCTGGGATAGTTGAAGAAACTTTTATGCCACATCATTTTTTTTCTTTCTTTTTGTGACCTTTGTCCATGTTTTCACTTCCTCTGGGACCATACTCCACTCCAGTCAATTTTCTAATTTTACATGTGAAAAGGAGGAAGATGTTATATTTGTTTGTCACAATAGATTGTCCCATTAATTGTATGCAGAATTTTTATTTCTATTTTGAGTACTATCTCTTAAACATGTTATTTCCATGCTTGATTCTTTGCGCGCATTGTGGTGCTTCAGTATAGGATTTTACTCTACATGTCTGGTTTGGTCTTCAGTTAAATTCAGTTGGGAGATCTTTCAATGGCAAATTTTCTATTCAGTTGTTTTCATCTAGTAACTTAGTTTTTGAGGTTGTCATCGCTTCAAAATATAATTTACTCTCTTTCTTTACCGCAGGTTTTACATGTGAAATTAACTCAAAATTTCTGAGCTAATGCTATAATAACCACATTTTCTCTAAACTGGAAATTACAGATGTTTTCGATGGGCTTCTTGAAAGAAAGATGTGGAAGGGACCCTTGCCTTGGATACATTGCTATGGCTTCATGCGCATCAATGAAACTAAAGAAACAATTGTAGCTGTAAGTCCTGTGCTTTATAAAAGTGTACATGCCCTTGGTCCTTTCAAATTACCTTTTTGGTTTTGCTCTAAAGTACCCTAGTGGACGCATGAAAAATATTACTTATTACACCATTTGAAAAATATTGTTTTTAACAATTTCATCATTTCTAGTACTAAAACAATTTAAAATTTATTGTTATTCCATTGCTTATTTCAAATGGTTTAATCACAAGTTTCAAATCAAAAACAAATTCTTTCATTTGCATTGCCATTGCCTATTGTAGTTTCATTTCGTGTGTTGCTTTTTTTCTTCTATTTTCGTAATTCAAATTTGATTTTTGGCAATATATTTCATATATTAGTACCAACAAACTCATTGTTAAGTTATAGATATATATTCGATAAGGAAACCCTCTTGGCTCTATTTGGTAGAATTTGCCACTGTCTGTGAGACCTAATGTTTGGTTAGTCATACAACATGAATTTGAATCTTTTTCATTTTGATTTGTTTTTGTTGTATGTATTTAATTTTTAATTTTCCGAAAGTCTCTTGTCTGTATGTTAAATAATCAAATCATTCCATATGCAAATAATATAATGTCAAGTTTACCAAACATGATTTTTTCGATAGAGTTACAAATGTCTGATTAATTGTTGATTTACAAATTCAATTATAATTCATGGTTTGGTTAAACATAACACATTAATTTAATTTTCTAGACATGATTAGGTAAACTAGAATTCTTGCTGCCTGACTTTTATCATGGTTGTTTAGCCTACATGCATATTCAAAACCCTTTATTTTACAATCACGATGAAATGACATCTAATGTTCATGTAGATGTGCCATGAACTTGTGTATGTAGGCTTGATATTTGCCTTGATAAGGCTTGTGATTTCAAAATACTGCATCTAAACAACAATTAATTTCTTTTTGACTCATGCTAAACTCATCAGGTTGCGGAGAGGGCTTTGAATGCAGAAATTGTGGAGCCGTTGTTTCATATTGTTAGAGATGTTGCTCCTAACAAGGTATCCATTCTGTCCAGTGGTCACCTCTCGATTTGATATTTTCTTGTCTAAATTTCATTGCCATCCAATTCTGGACCCTTACATCTCGAAGAACCACAATTTGCATTTCTAGTTGTAAACATTTCATCTGTTGAATGGCTCACAGTTTACATTTCTAGGTGATGGTCTGTTTGAGTTTTCAGCTTCCGGAGGCATGTTTCAGGCACGCTGAGGACTGTCCGAAGCAGTCAATGGTGACTAAGACAAATCATTCTGAAAATACGAACTAAATTATTCCAGCTAACAAGCACAGAAGATGCACTTGATGAGTAGCTATCCTCCATCTCCTTACCTCCGTGACTTAATGAATTTCGTTTAGCTCAAATATCTAATCTGTGCCATTATATGTTGTGTGGGTTGTGTTTTTCCACTAACTTATTACGGATAATGTTTTGGTTAATTGTCTACAGTAAACTTGTTTAAACAGAGTAAGATGTGAACATTCTGTTTTGATGAATGTAGTTATGATTGTTAAGAGGTTTTCTTGAAGTTGTGGTTTCTTTATCATGTATGTTCCTTTTCACATTGTTGTATAGTGGTGGACCAGAAACTCTAGTCATCCGCAAGAGTCCTAGCCTTTAGAGGTGGGTAAGGAGATGAGTGGTCGAGGCATAATATTTTTCGTACCACTTGCACAGTTGCAGACAAAGTGTGCAAGAAGATCATCGATAGCGGCAGTTGTGAGAACGTGGTGACTGAAGAGACAGTTCGAAAATTGCAGCTGAGAACCGATACTCATCCCAGACCATACAAATTATCTTGGTTGAGCAAGGAGACGGAAATAAAGGTGGAAAAGAGGTGTTTGGTGTCATTTTCAATTGGAAAAAACATTTCGATAATGCATGGTGCGATGTGGTGGCCATGGATGCTTGTCACCTACTGCTAGGACGACCGTGACAGTACGATCGAAGTGTCGTTCACGACGGACAGAAGAACATTTATTCCCTTAGCATCAAGAGGAAACTCCTTCGATCAAGGAAGCGCCCAACAACAACTTGCTTTCCCTATCTAACTTTTTGGCCGAAATGAAGCAGGAAGAGGTGGTTTATGCGCTGCTGCCCCGGGAAGGAGGAGAAGATAGCTTGAACCTAGATGTACCAGAGGAGGTCCAGCAAATCCTCTAGGAGTTCTCCGAGCTGATGCCTGAAGATCTCAACCCTGGACTACCACTGTTGAGGGTCATTCAACACCAAATGATCTTATCCCAGGATCAACTCTTCCGAACCGACCGACTTATCGTCTTAGCTCTAAAGAATTTGAAGAACTACAACGACAAGTGGTGGAGCTGCTGGAGCGAGGCTATGTCCGTAAGAGCATGAGTCCTTGTAATGTTCCCGCCCTGTTGGTGTCAAAGAAAGATGGTTCCTGGCGTATGTGCATAGACAATTGAGTTATCAACCGTATCACCGTGAAGTACCGATTCCCGATTCCTCGCTTAGATGACACGTTGGACCAGCTGTCTGGTTCCAAAATCTTCTCAAAGATTGATCTTAAGAGCGGGTATCATCAGATACGGATCAGATCGGGAGACGAGTGGAAGACGACATTCAAAATGCAACATGGGTTGTACGAATGGTTGGTTATGCCATTCGGACTATCCAACACCTTCATGAGAGTCATGCACCATGTTCTCCGTCCTTTCATGGGAAATTCGTTGTCGTTTATTTCGACGACATCCTCATCTATAGCAAGACTCCCGTATTGCATGTGGGACACCTACGTGCAGTTTTTGACAAACTGAAGTCCAAATGTTTGTTCATTAATCAAAAAAATGTTCGTTCTTCACAATCTAAGTCACCTTCCTCGGATTTGTGGTTCTTCGATGGTGTTCATGTTGACCCCGCCAAGGTGAACACAATTTTTGAGTGGCCCAGACCAAAATCGTTGCATGATGTCTGGAGTTTCCACAGTTTGGTTTCTTTCTACCGGCAGTTCATCAGAAATTTCAGCACCATGATCACTCCCATCGCTGAGTGTCTCAAGGGTAGGGATCTCAAGTGGTCTGAGGAGGCAGAGGCTAGCTTCCAGCTGGTCAAGCAAAAGATGCCCGAAGCACTAGTTTTGGTGCTGTCAAACTTTGAAAAGTGTTCAAACTGAATTGTGACGCATCGGGAGTGGGTATCAGTGGAGTTTTGAGTCAAGGAGGACGTCCTGTAGCATTTTCAGCGAGAAACTATCCGGATCCAAGAAGAATTATTTCACCTATGATTTGGAGTTCTACGCAATAGTGCAATCTCTAAAGCATTGGCGACACTACTTGGTGCAACGTGAGTTCATCCTCTTCATCGACACGAGCCCTTGAAGTACATCAATGGCCAACACAAACTAAACCGGTGTCATGCCAAGTGGGTGGCATATTTGCAGGAGTTCACATTCACACTACGACACCAATCGGGATGTCAAAACCATGTTGCTGATGCCCTTTAGCCGCTGCATTGCCCTTCTCACAACCGTGAGCAGCTGAGTCGTCGGATTCGAGACCTCCTTCGACATGTATCTAACTGATCCCTCCTTTGGGAAAGTATTTCAGCAAGTTATAGCTGGTCAGCTATGACTTTCTAATACACAATGGCTACTTGTTTCGAGGGACGCAATTGTGCATTCCAGATTGCTCATTAAGGCAACATATCATTAGCGAATTACATGACGAAGGCCATTTCGGATGAGACAAGACCTTAGCCTTGATCTCCTCTGATTTTTACTGGCCGAAGTTACCCAACTATGTAGCCCATTACGTGGAGAGGTGCTACATATGTCAGCGATCCAAAGGTGCTCTCACCAATGCCTGTTTGTACACGCCTTTGCTTATTCCTGAAGGTCCGTGGCGCGATGTTAGCTTGGATTTTTTACTTGGACTACCTCGTACACAACGAGCAGTAGATTCCATTTTTGTGATAGTTGATCAGTTCTCCAAGATGACACATTTCGTAACATGTAAGAAAACGATGGATGCCACCTGAATTGCTCATCTCTACTTCAAAGAAGTTGTACGTTTGCATGGAGTTCCTCACTCGATTACCTTCAATCGTGACACCAAGTTCATCAGCAACTTCTGGAGGAGCTTATGGGAAAAAATTGGGGACTCGTCTGAATTTCAGCAGTGCATACCATCCCCAGACGGACGGCCAAACCGAAGTAGTCAACCAGAGTTTGGGCAATCTCCTACGTTGTTTGGCGGGCACTAAACCTAAGTAGTGGGACTTATCCTTGCCTCAAGTGGAGTTCACTTATAATCGATCAACAAACAGGACCACCGAGTTGAGCCCATTTGCAATTGTTTATGGGTTTAATCCTTCCGGTGTGCTAGATTTGGCGCCCATTCCGCGTGTCGGTCGATTGCACACCAAGGCTGATGAGATGACTACGCACCTTCAGGACAGTCGTGAACAAGTGAAGCGAGCCCTTCGTGAGAACAACACCAAATACAAGAGCCATGCGGATAGTCGTCGCCGTCAAATACTTTTTAAGGAAGGTCATTTCGTGTGGGTTGTCCTAACACGAGATCGTTTTCCTGTTGGAGAATACAACAAGCTCAAAGAGCTGAAGGTCGGGGCTTGTGAGATACTTCAGCAAATCAATGATAACGCCTACAGGTTGCGTCTGCCGAATCATTTAAAGACCGTTGATGTGTTTAATGTGAAGAATATGAGCCCGTACTTTGGAAACGAGGGTGAAACTGAGGCAAACTTGAGGACGAGTTCTTTCCAACCAAGGGTGATTGATGTAGGAGCTATTGGATCTTTGATGATAGAGTCGGATCATGCAAAATAAAGGAGTTACCTTGTCGGTTAATTTCCTAATCTCTACACGCATGGAAGGCTATAAGACCTGATTTGTAGGTCAATAGAAAGGGATTTTTTTGTTTTGAATTAATACACAAAAATCAGAGATAGTTTTATCTCAATTTGGTGTTTGTGTCTTCAATTCTCTTGTTGTCGGGGGTGTGATACGTTTGTAAAATCCATCATAATTTTACCCGACGTCACATTACCACAATGAATTTTATCATTTAAATGATGAGTTAATTCTAGTGCAAGACTAATGTCGTCATATATGTTTCTACCTTAATGAAAGCTCTCTGTTCAGGGGAGATAATCCTAGGGAGAATATCAACAAGGCTAGCACCAATGATTTTAGACATGATTTTATAATGAACTGCACACAAACTGATAGGTGTAAATGTAGGATTTCGTGTCCCTATTTATGTGTATATTTAAAAAAATTTAATACAAACATACATGATCGATTTCATATTTTCATTGATTTTACGTACAGGTATATGTTTATTCTAATATCATGCATTCCTGCACATATTAAAATAAACAAAAGATAGAGGATCATACCCAAAGGTTCTCTAAAACCTTTCAGAAGATCCGGTGCTCTGTTCCTCGTTGAATCGCCCGCCGATTTGCCTCTAAGTGTTCACCAAACTTTAAACAAGATTAAAGAGAAATGAGCTAACCAATCAATCAATCTCTAATTAAGCTTATAATCTAGCTAATAACTCCTCTTTAAGCTCCTGCGATTTCTACCTCCAAAACTTAAAACTATTAAAAGATTTTTGTGGTGATTAAGGAAGGGATTAGAGAGAGATAATTATATTGTATGTAATTAAACAAGTACGATAAAATGCCCTTTTATAGGCTCCCAAAACATCCAAATCAAGAACTATTCTCTAGTCACGATCTCTTGCTTTTTCTCTCCTAAAATTAATCCCAAATTGCCACATAAGCATCCTAAAAAACGTTTGATCAAATCTGGAATTAATCCAACCCATGATCTAATTATTCTCTTAATAATTCAGGCAAAAATCGTGTTGTTCGGTGAACCGAGAATTCTTCTCGGTTGACCGAACCATTCGGTTTTAACACACGTTCGGATGACCGTGAGATAGACGGTCGACCAAACATTCATGAGAAAAATTCTATGGAAAAATTTGGACGATCCGCGTCTTGCTCCGGTCGACCGTTGACCTACCAAAATTTCTTCCAGTGAATTTCTTCGGACGACAGCGTCACGTTCGGTCTACCGAAAATATTCCAAGATAGCTCCTGCATATTTTTTCTCGGTTGACCATTCAAGCCGGTTGACTGATCCCAATTGTCCAGGCACTCCAGACAATTTCGGTCAACCAAATGCGTTATCCGTTTCCCGTTCGATTGACCGTTCCAAAGGCACCTCGGTCGACCGAACCCCAAACGGTGTACCGTGCTGACCTCGATTTTGCCTTTGTCAAATTTTGGATTAATATCCAACAAAATTTGATCTTTTGGTTTTTTTATCAAATTCATATCTTATGTAATATATTATCATATGTAATGTTAAATTATTACACCCCATAATATATACACCTCATATGAATTTATTCATGATTCTAATTATGTCAATTCTCATGACATATTGATTTTATTGATTCACCACATGTGTCCCTTTTCACATGAAACCTGACACATCTTACGAACTCAAAATAAAGATTCTTGTTTCCCAGTTTTGTGGTGTGACCTATAAGAGGATCTAAACTTAATTGACAACGATATTAAACACTTAATATCTCAAACTATAATCAGTATCTAGCTACACTTATAATTACCCAATTAGGATAGATGTCTTTGTTCCACTCGAACTAAACATGATCCA
This sequence comes from Triglochin maritima, assembly GCA_963682175.1. Lineage (NCBI taxonomy): Eukaryota > Viridiplantae > Streptophyta > Magnoliopsida > Alismatales > Juncaginaceae > Triglochin > Triglochin maritima. The sequence goes on along the minus strand of OY821780.1, from coordinate 11,122,330 downwards.
TTTAGTGATGTAAGTGCACCACTTGTGTCCGTCTCTTGCCTTATGATATTAAGAATATATACAAAGTAGAAATGTGTCACCTTTGTGTTATATTCATTTCTTGATATCTTTAAACTAATTACAATTATGTAACTTAACTCAAGTTACATTGTGCACATTATAATTTTGCTTTATCAAGGAGCCCACTAATATCATCTCAATTAAGAGGGGCAATGATAATCGTTTGACTAGCTATCTTTTCCAACACAAGTCATGTTCAACCAACTATTGCCTTTATCACTATACTCATTGATAACTTTTGACAATAATCAAATCAAGCACTTCTTGAGTGAAAATATATAAGTCTCATCGCTTAGGATCCAAGAAACAGTAAAACATTAATGACACTAAACACAATTCCATAATGTTTTACTTGTTAGGTCTATTCAATATATAAAAGTAATATTTTCCTCTTTTATATACTCGTGTCGTCAATTATTTGTAGAGCTACAACAATCGATGACCAACACGACAATCTTATCTCGGTAATTAATGTTCCATGTTAATTACCAAGATTGTGAATAACTTTTGATTTATGTAAACCATTATCTTTTAGAGTTCTACGGTTAAGGATCAATCGCATCTTCTTTAACACTTCCAAAAGACGAATACCATAATCAAGGAACAAAATATTTGCACATTCAATTCATAATAATTAACATATAAAAGTAAAACTTTTTAGAATACATTCCTTTCAATCTCCCACTTGTTATCAAAGTTTTCTTTCATATACATTCTCAACGTATAAAACAATAATAACTAAGGTAACCCTTTCTAATCACTCGTTAAGCCAATCCACATGGTTCCTCAGACCCATGGACTCGAAATGCATTACACCTTTGACTTGGGATAAGAGTTTGGTGAATGGATCACCTGTGTTGCTGTTTGTGTCCACCCACAACAGATTTATTTTGCCTTCGTCGATGAAGTCACGTGTGACAAAGTATTTGCGATCCATGTACTTCACTTTGTGGTGTGATTTGGGATCATTGATTTGCGAGATAAATGCACTATTATCGCAAAATAGCTCTGTTGGTCCCTCGCACGAGGGAACTACTCTAAGCTCTTCAAGAAACTTCTTAATCCACACTCCTTCCTTGCTCGCTTCAGCGACAACCATTACTTCGGAAGTGATGGTTTAGTCGGTCGTAGTTGTTTGCTTCCAACTACGCCAACTCACAACTCCACCATTCAGAAGGAAGACGTATCCTGATTGCGATCTTCTATCGTCGGGATCACTCATGAAACTCGCTCTCGAATAGTCCTCGGCTATTAGTTCTCTTTGTCCTCCCTAAACAAGAAACTTATCTTTGGTCCGGTTAAGGTACCTCAGAATATTCTTGACCGCAATACAATGCTCAGGACCTGCGTTGGATTGGTGACGACTTGTCACGCTTAGAGCATACAAGACATCGGGTCTTGTGCAAGTCATCGCGTACATGATCGATCCTATTGCCGAAGCATAAGAAATATCTTTCATGTACTCCAAGTCTTTACGTGATTCAGCACGTTGAGACTTCTTGAGCTGCACACCCATACTCATTGGCACATTGTCCTTTTTGGAGTTGTTCATGCGGAACCTTTCCAAGACCATGTCAATGTATGTACGTTGACTTAGGCAAATGAGTCTACGAGATCTATCTCTATATATCTTGATTCCCAAGATGTATTGAGCCCCGCCCATGTCTTTCATTGAAAATGCAGATTTCAATGAACTCTTTGTTTTCTCAAGAAAATGTATATGATATCCTGTGAGGAGTATGTCATTGACATATAAGATCAAGAACACTATGTGGCTCCCAGTAACCTTCTTGTATATACAAGGCTTTTCATTACTTTGGACGAAGTGAATTTTTTTGACTTCTTCGTCAAAGCGTTTGTTCCAACTCCTTGATGTTTGCTTCAATCCATAAATAGATCTTTGAAGCTCGCATACTTTCTCGTTATTCTTTGGATCTTCAAAACCTTGAGGTTGTACCATGTACACATCCTCCTCCAAGTTCCCATTAAGGAACGCCATTTTGACATCCATTTGCCATATCTCATAATCATGAAATTCGGCAATAACGAGCATAATCCGAATAGACTTGAACATGAAAACCGGTGAAAATGTTTCATCATAATCAATTCCTTGAACTTGAGTGAAACCTTTTGCTACAAGCCTCGCTTTGTAGGTTGTCACGTTCCCATCCATGTCCATCTTCCTCTTGAAAATCCATTTATTTTGAATGACCTTTTTCCCTTGAGGAAGGTCAACCAAGTTCCATACTTGATTATCATACATGGATTCTATTTCGGATTCCATGGCCTTAAACCATAGTTTGGAGTCCTCTCTTTCCATTTTTTCTTGAAAGGTCGAGGGATCATCGGTATCTAGTACCATGATCTCATGAAGTCCCAAATACATATCCGGTTTCTTCCTTTCCCTCGTTTACCTTCTAAGTTCTTTTGGTTCTACGTGTACTTCTCAAACTTCTTCCACAATTTCTTGTGGAATTGGTTTGTGTTCTATTCTCGAACGTACACTAGGTGGGGAAGATTGAGTTTCTCTCACAATTGCTTCCGAGAGTCTCTCACTCACGCGCCCACTAACCAAAGGAACCTCGGTTGGGCCTTCATGATCTTGAATGTCACCATTCAAATCATGATATTGTAGAATATCTTGAGTCTCAAGCACAACTCCATTCCCACTACTTTTTATTCTTTCCAGAAATTCATTTTCTAGAAATACGGCATCCCTCTCTATAACCACTCGATTGGAGGTTATATGCCAAAAGTAATATCCTCTTGTCTTACGAGGATAACCTTTAAGAAGCACTTTCCACTTTTGGTTGAAGTTTGGTCAACATCAATCTCTTGACGTAGGCCTCACAACCTCAAATCTTGAGAAAATTGAGCTTAGGTGTTTTACCACATAGCTTATAAGGCATTTTCTCTACAGATTTGGATGGAACATTATTTAGTGTGTAAGCCGCAACTTCTAGTGCATAACTCCAAAAGTAAAGTGACAATTCAACTTGACTCATCATTGATCGAACCATGTCGAGCAATGTCCTATTCCTCCTTTCAGATACCCCATTCCACTGAGGTGTAACGGGAGGGGTGAGTTGTGGTACAATACCACACTCATTTAAGAATGAGTCAAATTCGGTGCTAAAGTACTCACCTCCACGATCCGTTCGTAGAGACTTGATTTTCTTGTTGAGTTGGTTCTCTACTTCATTCTTGAATTCTTTGAACCTGTCAAAGGATTCACTTTTGTTTCTCATTAGATAAATATAGCCATAACGACTATAGTCATCTGTGAACGTAATGAAGTACCTAAAACCGTCACTTGCACTAGTACTCATCGAACCACATACATCGGAATGTATCACTCCAACAAGTCATTCTCTCTCGGGCCTTTCTTGTTCAAAGGCCTCTTGGTCATTTTGCCCATTAGGCATGGTTCGCACGTCTCCAATGATTTAAAATCAAGTTGACCAAGAAGGTTTGTTTCTTGCAATTTCTTGATGGGTTTTTCATTTATGTGACCAAGACGATAGTGCCACAAGAGTGTATCATTCAGGTGAGTAGTTTTAAGCCTTTTGTTATTGATGTTTAAGATTGGTCTATTATTCAATTCAAGCAAATAGACACCATTCCTCACGAATGCATTTGCATAGAAAATATCATTCTTCGATATAGACAAGCAAGAGTTTGAAATATTTATATTAAACCAAAAATAATACATAAATAATATTCTTGCTAATCGAAGACACATAATAAACGTTCTTTAAACATAAATTTAAACCACTAGATAATTGAAGCTCCACAGAACCTTGTGCAATCGCAGCAACGCTCGCACCATCTCCGATCTTCAAGATCATCTCATTCTTCACGAGTTCCTTCCTATCCTTTAGTAGCTGCACGTTAGAAATTATGTGAGCACAAGATCCGGTATCATTTTCCCAATCATGGACAATGGTGTCTAAATTTATCTCAATAGCAAATATACATTTGGCCTTTTGGGGCGCTTACGCTCAATCACTCCATTGTCAAGGTCTTCCTTGTACTTGGGGCAATTTGGTCGGATGTGTCCCTTTTCACCGTAGTGAAAGTACTCCGTATTGGGAGTCAGAGATTTCGAAGAATTCCCCCTCAAGACACTCCCAAGAGTACCTCCTACTCCCTTGCTCTTCATTGGCGTCTTTTTAGTTAATTTTCCTTTACCTTTGGTGATCTTCTTGCTCCTTTCATGGATGGCTAAGACGTGCTTGTCCTGACCCTTGCCATGTCAACTTCAGCCGTTTTGAGAGCATTGTGAAGTTCCTCAAGACTCACCACTTTCTCACGCACATGATAGTGCATAATGAAGTCTTTGTAGGATGGGACTAGATAGCCAAGAATCAAATCTTCCGCAATGTCATCGGGCATCGGGGAAGAGAGGTTCGACAACTTCTCAAGGTATCCTTGCATCATGAGAAAATGCATAGATACCGATGTTCCCTCCGCCATGTGGCACCTTGTGAGTGCGATGGAGGTCGTATAATGCTCTTTTCTTGCACTATCCATAAACATCTTTGTTAAAACTTCCATGGTCTTCTTGGGTTTTGAATTCATGTATTTTGCTTGAAGCGAGTCACCTATGAAGGCCAACATTAGACCGTGAACTTAGTTCTCTTGGTCTTCCCACTTGGCTTTTGCCTCTTTCTCTCTATTGGTTGCATTCTCATTTAATTTTGGTATTTCACCATCCAAAATATGAGATAGTTTCTCAATCTTCAACACGATATTGAGCTTGAGTTACCAGCTTATGAAGTTTTAACCATCATTTGCCAAATGATGTTTTTCAATCATAGATCGCACAATAGGTTGAATATTCGAAGTCTATACTCTTGTCTAGGGCTTTCACCAAGACCATTGCTTCTTGAACAATGGTTGAGTGGAACAACACTCTCTAAACTTGAGCACACTTGAGTGAGAATATGATTGAAGACTTAAGTGTTTTGAGGCTTGGAGTATTTTTGGAGCTTTCTCTCTAAAGTAGGAGACAATTAGTAGATGGAGAGTTGTGTTAAAAATGTGTTTTACAACTCTATTTATAAGCTCCAAAAGAGTTATAGTCATTGGGGATTAATTGGGTAAAAATTGCGTAAGATACACAAAACAGAAACTGACAGGACCCAATTTTAAGTAAGTTCAGTCGACCGGATCGGGCTGAACGGTCGTCCGTTTGACAATTTTGGACTCGGTTCGGTTGACCGGTTAAGGGACGGTCGACCGCCAAAGGCTATGACTCAGGTACACTTAAGTGATCAGTCAAACACCAAGATAGGTTCGGTCGACCGATGCACAACAGGCTCTTTGGGGTTTGACAAACAAGATCATATTCGGTCGACCGAAACAAGGTCCACGGTCGACCGAAAACTGACAAACTTTGGGTTTGTCAAGACATCTAAGTTCAGTCGACCGAACAAGGTCCTCAGTCGACCAATATACTAAATGTATTTAGGGATATATGGAGATAATACGAATACGACCGTTGGGTATATACGACAAAACAAATGGTCAAAAATGTCTCGCCACTCGATCGACCGAAACAGTCTGGACGGTCGACCGAACTTGGGCAGTAAAACACTAACAAGATATATGATCACTCGGTCGACTGAACGGTATGTTTCGGTCGACCGAATGTGGGCGTCTCTGCTTAGGTTTTTGTTTAGTGTTTTCCGATCTAAGTTTGAGTGATCTATTCAAGTCCAAATTATATCAAATTTTGTGTGTGACTTCTATAGAGAACCTAGTGTGTGTTTGAGTAGTTTTTAGCTCAAGTATGCTCAATTACACAAAGTTCCTAAGACTCAAAGAAATACAAATTACATGTCTTCAAACGAGCTTGAGTACATGTCTTGACTTGATTTCCTTTTTTCCCTGAGTCTTGATCACCTGTAGAGGTTAGCACAAAGCAATATATATACAATGCAACATGTGTGCTACTCTACATGATCACAATTAAGATTAGGTTGATTAAATTATCAAAACATAGATTACGGCAAAAAAGCCAATAATTTTAATTAAGAGGAAATTTGACCAATCCTCGCAAGAAAAGATCTTTTTCTCAAAACCGAGCTAGGGCTCCGGGTCTTGTTAAGAAAACTCATTTCATTTGATACAAGATAGGTTTGTCCATTGTATTCACAAATAAATGCACTTGGTGTTCACTAAGGGTGAATCACACATTGTACATCTACTTATGGCACAACAATATACAACCTTATATCTCCCACTATTCCCAAAGATAGAGAGAACTATCTCCCCCTAAAGGGGAGCAGAATATCCCTCGATCGATGGCTGTTAGTGGATGAAATATAGGAAAGAAAGAAACTCTTAATTTTTGGTTGGACAATTTAACATTTACATGTGATTTTAGAATTTAAGTAATCATGCATATTTATCATCTAATACACATCCTAACATTTATTCATACAATCACATACATGTCAAGCACACATTAAATTTTTTTTATTCACACACACATTGGTGTGAGTTTGTATGTTCCCGCGTCCTTGACTTTTGCGCATTCTCCGTGACTTCCTCTTGTACCATGGATGTTGATATTGCAAAAATATAAACATGCATCTCACAATTTCGAAAATTGTCTAGTGTAAGTCCAATGTAAAAACTCTCCCATATACATGCATATACATAGAAATAGAAATTTGGCTTTTACATATACATAAGCATCTGTGTTTGAATAATAGTAACATACACATTCATTCATTCACACATGACTTCATCAGAACATACAAACTCATATAAGCATCCTAAAAAACATTTGATCAAATCTGGAATTAATCCAAACCATGATCTAATTATTCTCCTAATAATTCAGGCAAAAATCGTGTTGTTCGGTTAACCAAGAATTCTTCTCGGTTGACTGAACCATTTGGTTTTAACACACGTTCGGATGACCGTGAGCTAGACGGTCGACCGAACAGTCATGAGAAAAATTCTCTAGAAAAATTCGGAACGATCCGCGTCTTGCTTCGGTCGACCGTTGACCCACCAAAATTTCTCCTGGCGAATTTCTATGGACGACCATGTCACGTTCGGTCTACCGAAAATATCCCAAGATAGCTCCTGGACATTTTCTCTCGGTTGACCGATCTGAATTGTCCAGACACTCCAGACAATTTCGGTCAACCGAATGCGCTATTTGTTCCCCGTTCGGTTGACCGTTCCGAAGACATCTCGGTCGACCGAACCCTAAACGGTGTACTGTGCTGACCCTGATTTTGCCTTTGTCGAATTTTGGATTAATATCAAACAAAATTTGATCTTTTGGGTTTTTTAGCAAATTCATATCTTTTGTAATATATTATCGTATGTAATTTTAAATTATTACACCCCATATTATATACACCTCATATGAATTTATTCCTTATTCTAATTATGTCAATTCTCATGACATATTGATTTTATTGATTCATCACATGTGTCCCTTTTCACGTGAAACCCGACACATCTTATGTACTCAAAATCAAGCTTCTTGTTTCCCTATTTTGTGGTGTGACCTATAGAAGGATCTAAGCTAAATTAACAGCGATATTAAACACTTATTATCTCAAACTATAAGCGGTATCTAGCTACACATTATAATTACCCAATTAGCATAGATGTCTTTGTTCCACTCGAACTAAACACGATCCATTTAGTGATGTAAGTGCACCACTTGTGTCCGTCTCTTGCCTCATGATATTAAGAATATATACAAAGTTGAAATGTGTCACCTTTGTATTATATTCATTTCTTGATATCTGATTGACATAATTTCATGCTTATATTTGTATCTTATATCCATTATCTTACACCTAAGCAATGCTACGTGACGAGTTTTATGTTTGAATTTCAGAAATAAAGAGGTTTGATGAGAAGAGGCATGAAAGGACCTAAAAGATAGAAAAAGGACTGAGTTGAGAGACTCGAGGACTAAGATGCAATGGAGAAGGACCTGAACGTAAGACCGAATGACCAAAGAGCAAAACAAAAAAACTCCACACCATCATGGGGAGTATTTTGGCAAATCGATTCGGGTCGGAGCTCCAATAAACAAAGTGTAGGATTGTTTGGGTTATGTGTCCACAATTAAGGCTAATTAAGAAATATAATCCTAAACAAACTCTACTTGCAAGTCAAAAGATGATGCAGCGGAATTTAAAACAAGTACAAGCAAGTAGGGAAGAAATAAGCAAACCACAATCACACGGGGATTTTATAGAGGTTTGGCACCCCACCATGGTCCTAGTCCTCTCTTGCAAGCTCCGCTCGACTCCGCGAGCTCCGCCTACGACTTCACTATCCGCTCCCCATTCCGGACCGGAAGACAACGCCTTACAACCGTCAAACTCGCGAACAACCCTCGCCGAGCTTGGAATCCTCTTCTCACAATCCGAGAAGGATCACTTCGGGCTTTCACCGAAGTCTATACTCTTTTGACAACCAATATAACTGAGTGGGATTCACTCTCTAATTGAGCACACTTTGAGTAGGATGAGTGATTGATCAAGTGTGTGTAGTTTAGGCTTATGGAGTGTAGAAATGGGAGCTTTAAGGATTGAGGTTTCTCTCTAATGTATTGGGACAATTGGAGTAGGAGAGTTGTCTTAACAAGTCTTGATCATCTATTTATAAGCTCCTAAAGATTTCTAGCCTTTTGGACAAGATTTGATTGGGTTTTGTGCAAAGAACACAAAGCAGAAAATCGACCGAACTCTTGGGTTCGTTAAAGACACGGTCGACCGAAATATGGAATGGTCGACTGAACTCTTAAGTTTGTTAATGAAACGGTCGATCGAACAGGGTTACCGGTCGACCGAACTTATGTTTCGGTAGAGGGAAATATGGATCAGTTGAACGAAATAGTATCGACCGATAGCAGGGATTTCTTGACAGGATTAAACGGTCGCCCGGACAGGGCAAATGGTTCAACCGTTGGTAAAGTATATGGGGGTGTATATAGTTTTAATACGAATACGACCGTTGGGTATATACGACAAAATAACGGTCGGAAAAGTAAGTTCAAACGGTCGACCGAAAGAGATGGTGCGGTCGACCGAAACCAGACAGGGAAACACAAACAGAATGCTTGATCATCCGGTCGACCGAACGGCATGTTGCGGTCGACCGTTTTGGTTCAGACAGCTAAGGTTCAGGTTTGGTGTTTTCCGGTCTAAGTTTGGGTGATCTAGTGAAGTCCAAATAATGTGAATTTTTGTGTGTGACTTCTATAGGGAACCTAGTGTGTGTTTAAGTTGATTTTAGCTCTGCTCAATATACACAAGTTCCTAAAGACTAAAAGAAATGCAAAATACATGTCTTCAAATGAGCTTGATTACATGTCTTGACGTGATTTCCTTTCTTCCTTGAGTCTTGATAACCTGTAGAGGTTAGCACAAAACAATATATATGCAATGCAATATGTGTGCTACTCTACATGATCATAATTATGATTAGGTTAATTAAATCATCAAAACATAGATTAAGGCAAAAAAGACAACACAAAGTAGATGCATCAAAGACCAACAAAGAGACCTAGGAAAGCCCACAACAAACTTTTGCCAGATTCGGATCGTGTAGACCGCCAATTGGCGGTCCGGATCTCTCCGGATCCGCTAAGATTTCTGGAGCGTATGTATTAGTGTTTGTTTAGGCTATTTTTGGTATTTGTTTAGTCCCATATCGGGGATTGTCCCGGATTACCTTTTTCTATGGCTATAAATTGAACTCTCCCTCCTCTCATGTACCCCATCTCCTCTCTTGGTGGTCATCTTCTCTACTAAGAGTGAAACCTTGAAGAAAAACTCTGGTGGAGAAAGAGGCTACTTGTAATTGAGTGAGTAATAAATAGATGTTTTACTTTAGTTGTGTTGTTTCGTTCTTAGTTTACTTTCCTTTCATATGCTTGCATGCTTGTTTTGTTTTATGTCCTTTTAGTTCTTTAATATTTCTTGCTTACTTAGTATAGTTTCATTTCAGTAGAATGTATCATTTTGTTAATGTAGTTAATATAATGAGTAGTGAGTAATTCCATCCCCATTTGGGGGGTGAAGAAATATGTGATATGATCATGTAGTGTATTAGGTGTGTGTTATCTTAATCCCTTGAGCCTTGTATGATTTCGATAACCATCTAATGAGATATCACTCTTATCTTTGATATGTTAATGCTCTTGAATGAAGCTTTGCTTATGCTTAGATTAGTGAACCTATTTTATGGGGAATGATAATGTGAGGATATAAATGGATTTAATATTGGAAACACAATTTGTAGTGTATGTACTCTTGTTGCCTTTACCTTGGTTAATGTCTTGTATGTTTTAATGATCATGTGTTATCTTAATTCATGTGGAGGCATAGTAGGGTCTAGTCTTTATACATAAGTTCATTTAATTTCATTCCAATTATTGTCTTGTATGCTTTAATGATATGATCTTATCTTAATTTATGTTGAGACAAAATTGGATTTAGTTTTATGATTTCATGCACTACATGTTGTGATGAGCATAATCGAACACAAACACACACACATCTTTTATATTCACATTATTTCTCTACTCCCTTCGGGGTTTAGTTTTATTGCTTATCTTTCATTTCCTTTTGCATTCTAATGTAGTTTAGTGTAATCAATCTTTCTCTCATTTCTTTACCACTCGCATTCGAACAAACCAAAAGTCAACACACCTACCTGTGGATCAACCCGTATTTGCCATCGCTTCAACGCGGTCGTGCACTTGCGGTTAATATAAAACGAATCAATCAAGTTTTTGGCGCCATTGCCGAGGAGGTGCTCTGTCCAGACTTTGGTTTGGACGATTCGAGTGGTTTTAATTTTTAGTTTTTAGTTTTTGGAAACACCATTTGTAGTGTATGTACTCTTGTTGCCTTTAACTTGGTTAATGTCTTGTATGTTTTAATGATAATGTGTTATCTTAATTCATGTGTAGGCATAGTAGGGTCTAGTCTCTATACATGAGTTCATTTAATTTCATTCCAATTATTGTCTTGTATGCTTTAATGATATGATCTTATCTTAATTCATGTTGAAGCAAATTTGGATTTAGTTTTATGATTTCATGTACTACATGTTGTGATGAGCATAATCGCACACACACATCTTTTATATTCACATTATTTCTCTACTCCTTTTGGGGTTTAGTTTTATTGCTTATCTTTCATTTCCTTTTGCATTCTAGTGTAGTTTAGTAATCAATTTTTCTCTCCTTTCTTTACCACTTGCATTCGAACAAACCAAAAGTCGACACACCTCCCTGTGGATCAACCCGTATTTGCCACCGCTTCAACGCGGTCGTGCACTTGCGGTTAATATAAAACAAATTAATCAATTTCTTTAAGCTAATTACAACTATGTAACTTAACTCAAGTTACATTGTGCACATTATAATTTTACTTTATCAAGGGGCCCACTAATATCATCTCTATTAAGAGGGCAACGATAATCGTTTGACTAACTATCTTTTCCAGCACAAGTCATGTTCAACCAACTATTGCCTTTATCACTATACTCATTGATAGCTTTTGACAATAATCAAATCAAGCTATTCTTGAGTGAAAATATATAAGTTTCATATCTTAGGATCCAATACACAGTAAAACATTAATGACACTAAACACAATTCCATAATGTTTTACTTGTTAGGTCTATTCAATATGTAAAAGTAATCTTTTCCTCTTTTATATACTCGTGTCGTCAATTATTTGTAGAGCTACAACAATCGATGACCAACACGACAATCTTATCTCGGTAAATGATGTTCCATGTTAATTACCATGATTGTGATTAACTTTTGATTTATGTAAACCATTATCTTTTAGAGTTCTACGGTTAAGGATCAATCGCATCTTCTTTAACACTTCCAAAAGACGAATACCATAATTAAGGAACAAAATATTTGCACATCCAATTCATAATAATTGACATATAAAAGTAAAACTTTTTATAACACATTCATTTCACTAAAATCATGAATGCTAGAGGGACTACTCGCTTTATGTATAAGAGTGTCTTAACCTTGGGAGTGTCTTAACCTTGAAGAAATACTAAATTGCAGCTACCAACAAGTCTTGTATGATGTCCCGGCTGTGCTGGAAGAAGTGTGTAGTAAATCCATCTGGACCAGGAGCGTTTTCAGGTGGCATCTGCATAAGGGCTTATTGGATTTATGTATTGTCTTGTATAACCAGCAGTTATTGGTTATCAGCAATAGTAATTAAATTAAGGATGCAGTTGAAAAGATCATCACTATATCGAATGCTTTGAGAAGTTAAAAGATTTTTAAAATGGTGGATACAATTATCCTTAAGTTTGTCTCCTGATTCTTGTAGGTAGGAGCATTAAGGAGATGTTGAATGTGGGAGCTTCTATATGATGGAAGTTGACTACTGTACAGAAGAATTTAGTTTCTGTCACCATCTTGGAGCCACCCAATCTTGGTTTTTTGCCTGTAAAATATTTCTTCATATTTCGTAATAAGGTCGTATTGGTCTTTCATTTCCTTGTAGTGTTTCCAGAGAAGAGGGTAGTCATCACTCTGGATTTTAGTTTCTAGTTCAACAATAGTTTTCCTAGCCTTGTTGGCATTGTCCTCAATCCTGCCAAATACATCTTTGTTCCACTACTTTAGCTTGAATTTAAGGATTTTCAGAGTGTTACACAGTTGTTGCATATGGTTGTCTTAAATGTGCTTAGGCCACCAAGAGGAGAGCGAGTTTTTAAATTGGGGATGAGAGGTCCACATAGACTGAAACCTGAAGGGAGAGGTGCCAGTTTTGCTTAGGGTACGGTTATTGATCAGGAGAGGTATGTGGTCCAAATGGCTTCTAGCCATGTACTCAGTGGAAATATTATCTTCAAGATTTAACAAGTCAATATCGCAGAAAGCCCAGTCCAAATTGCAGTAAATTTTCTGAGAACCACTTCTCCCATTAAACCATGAAAGGTGATCCTTGCTCTCACTAGGGATTTCCAGTAATGCATTAATGTTAATGGTGGTGTTGAAATCATTAGCTGACATTTTGTTGATCCTTCTACACCTAATCTTGTCCTTACTACTAAGATATGCATTGAATTCTCCTCCCACAAGCCAAGGCATGCTATTCTCAGAGGAGATAAGTAAGATGAGTACAAAGGTTTCTTCTAAGAAAATAGTCAATAGAGGCATAATCAATATACATTATTCTTTTAGTGCTCAAGTTATGTGTCATTTAGGGGTGAGCTTCGGTCCAGGACCGGACCGAACCGGACCGAAACCCGAATTTTCGGGAAGTCCGGACCGAAGACTGGACCGAATAGGTTCGGTCCGGTCCGGGTCGGTCCAAAACCCGAATTTTCCCCTTAAATTTTCGGTCCGGTCCGGACCGAAGACCGAATTTCCAAAATTTTGTGGACCGAAGACCGGATCGAAAAATTCGGTTCGGTCCGGGTGCCCGGACCGGACCGAATTTTGCTCACCCCTAGTGCCATTGGTTCCAGAAGACATAACAATCGAGTTTTCCTAACTGAGACCATTTTTCTAAGATAGGACATAGAGGTGATGTTAACAACACCTCTCACATTCCATATCATGGTACTAATCATGAGAATTAATAGGATTTCTTACCCCTAGTGCTTTGCAGCTTACCAGAGGTTCTTCTATTATCTTCTTTTTCCAATCTTTCATTTTTAATCCTGAATGACTCATAATCAGATTTGATGAGCTCTTTAAGGGGGATATAAAATATTGTAGGTAGAATATTTCCCTAAGTCATATCTGCTCGCCTCTTTTTCATTATCTTCATCGCTTTCTGATGAGCTAGCAGAATCAACAATCTTCACATTAAGGGCTCTATCTTGGGGCTCCTTTACTCCACATCATTACTGTCAAATAGCCGATCTGTGTTAGTATTGCGTAGATCATCCTTTTGCATTCCTTCTTCAATGTAGTCTTTAATTTCTATGTTGTTCTTTTCAGTAGTCAACTCAAAATTTTCCTTCTCAGTCCCTGCGTCAAGTGCAACAAACTTGTTGTGAAAAGTGGTCTCATAAATGACTTATTTTGAGTTTCATCATCTTCTTCTGGAATTCATGCTTGAGTTTTGGGAGTTGGATATGTATCTGCAATTGAATTCTCCCCATCCTGCCTCACTTGATCCTCCTATTCCCGCATTATGCAAGTCTCTGCTGTTAAATTATCCTTTTCTTGCCTCACATGGTCCTCTTCTTTATGAGTATTAATATTCACAGTTGTCTTGTTTTCTTGAGTCAGATCAGTGGCTTTGCTCTTCAGTTGGTCCACTTGAGTATCTCTACTATTCTAAATGGTGTTGATAGTCTGATTATTGCTTTTGAGAGTGTTAAAGGAGCTACTTTCTTGGGTGGGGTTCTCTTCACTTTGAGGCATGTTGTCCATCTGATTAAGGTTATTCTGGGTATTCTGCCTCCCCAGGGTCTGTTCAAGATCAACAACATCTCATCTTTTATCCAGTTCAACCATTGTCTGCGTTTCTTTGTATCTTTTTTCTTTGTTTTTCTTCTGGATTCTATTTGTCATTTTCCTTGCATTTTTTGTTCAAGTATCTTAGGACTTGGAATGCTTCATGCTGGGACTTTCTCAGGGGGCGGGGGTGTTGGTTGAAGGCTTCTTAGTTTGAGTTGCTAGATTAACAATAACATCTCCATCACCCGCCTCATTCTCATCTATTATGTATTTGCAATTCTCAAGTGAATGCCCCACTTTAACACACTTAGGGCAGTAAGTAGCGATTTTCTCATAGAGTACTACTTGTTTTCTTATCTGATCTCCAAGCTTGATATAAATATGTTCTGGTTTTGGTTTGCTCATGTCCATTTCAACACATAGCTGGAGTGTCTAGGTCTGGTAAATTCTTTTACCTCCTTGGAAGCATATATATTTTTACCCAGAGAGACTCCTATTGACTCTAGTGCATCTGGATGAAAGATGTGAGCTTCCAGGTCAGGAAGACCAATCCACACTATTGCAACAATTGGCTCCAACCTAGGCCTGAAGTAGGGGGTACTTAAACACTCTTATTCTCTTACCTGCAACAAACCAACTACCTCCAAATCTTAACCATGTCCTCTGTACACTTGAATCTAATAATGACATGTCTACCATTGATGGATCCAGCTTCACAAGTGTTTACTTTTCCAAGTAATTAATTTGTCAATTGAGTGCAAAACTACACTGAGTATAACTCTGAGTCCAACAAAGTTCCCAATAAGGTTCCACTTGAAATGGGTACTTTGTTAGGATCGATGACCCTCTAATCACAAACTAAATGCGGAATTGAAACATTAAGTAAAGGATTAGGACATAAACAAGGAAATCATAAAATTCAACGTTGGAGTTTAGAGAGGTTTGACATCGCACCCGGTCATAATCCCCCTGCAACCCTCGCTCGATCCTCGCTTACAGTTCCACTAAGTGAACTCCGTTTCGGGTCGAGATCAATGTTGTTTACAACACCGAGCCTCACGAACAATCCTCTCATCGCTCGTGTCTTCTCTCACAACCCGAGAGGGAGCTTCCTCGAAACTTTACAAGTTGGTGATTCTTTGATATGGAAGTTGAATCACAATCTAACACTCTATACTTGAGCACACTTTGATATTGATATAGAATGGATATGCTAGTGGTGAAAATGAAGCTTTGAGTGTATTTAGAGCTTTGAAGGTTTGGGAAATGAGAGCACAAAGAGTATGTATGAATTGAGTGTAGAGTTGTTGTTTGTGTCTCTTGAATGAGGCTTATATATGCTTCAAAGCTAATAGAGCCGTTGGAGAGTTAGTGGAGTTATGAATCAATGAGAAACAAGACTTTACTTGAACCTCGGGCAGAATTCTGGGTTGGTTTGGTCGACCTAAGTCCATTCGAATTATCGTTTGGTTACTTCAATTTCAACCAATAGAGATTTTGGTTTACCGAAAGGAGTTCAGTGCACTGTTCTATCGTGGACAGTAAAGATTGGTTGTTTTCAAACTTAGGCTAGTTCGGTCGACTGTTGTCTATTTGGACGACCGAAAGAT
Source organism: Triglochin maritima (assembly GCA_963682175.1). Taxonomy (NCBI): domain Eukaryota; kingdom Viridiplantae; phylum Streptophyta; class Magnoliopsida; order Alismatales; family Juncaginaceae; genus Triglochin; species Triglochin maritima. Next base: position 11,106,208 of record OY821780.1, on the reverse strand, counting down.
GCAAGATTCAAATGTGACCGTTGGAGTACAATTCAAAACTGGTCCAAAGAAATTTGGTCAACCTAATGCAATTCTGTTGACCTAACTTGTTGGGACATAATCCTAAGGTCCAAGGCAATTTGGTCGACCCAATGTCATTCAGTCGACCTAATCAACAAATCCACAGAGTAAACTCCAAAACTAATCCAAGGTAGTTCGTTCGACCAAATGTCATTTGGTCGACCTAACTTGGTTGTGACAGAATCCTAGTGCAAGACAATTCGGCCGATCTAACTTGGCTGGGACAGAATCCTAGTGCTCAAGTTTACATATTTTCCTATGGACTCAATAAATGGAAAAATTACAAGTCTTGATCCAAAACTTTTATTACAAGTCTTCATTCTTGAGTTTTTGTCCTAATGCTCATTTGCTTGGTGAAACTTGATCAACATATTAAGATGATTGCAAGTGTACAAGTATGTATGCATTGTATGTAATCATGTTTGCTCATTTTGATTGATTAAGTTGATTGATTAAGATTAGTTGCACTAATCATCAAAATTAATATAGATTAAAACTTAAAAACCAACATACTCATGTTGACAATCTATTCTTCCGTGAATTCCATTAAAGTAACACAATCTTTAAGCCCAACCACTTTGAATGGGACAGAACCTTCAAAGCAAGGAGGTTGATGATTGAAACGGATTGTTGCTGTAACATTTTTTTCCTGAGACTTGTTTATTTCTTATCCTTCAAAGTTGGTGTGAATAGTGTTTGAATAATTATCTTTTCGAGCCAGAGTAGATTCTGAATTTGGAAAAGATGAGAGAAATGAAAATTAGATTTTGATGGAGTTTCCATTATTTTCTACTTATTGAAATAAAATATTACACAATTTATATAAGAATCGATTTTTCTAACATAACTAATAACGAAGATAAAGAATTACGGAAATTGTCCTATAAATAGATCTCTTTGTATGGATGCATATGTATCAGTTCAAAATCAATAAAGTAAACACAATAATTACGAACAACAACTTAGGTGATTTGTAGTAGTAGAGAATGATCTTTGTCTTGAATATTTATCTTTAATGCAATCACTTTTTTTTTTAAAACATTTTGTTGGAATTGCTGCAACTATGGCCTTGAATGTGCCAACAATTATGACCATAACGAATTAACCACCACGGGAGCTTCAAGTAATGTCACTTAAAACTTCAAATTACATTTGTAGGTAGGGGTGGGACCCGGGCCGTGCACGGCCCGGCTCCTGGCGGGCCGGGCCGGGCCGGGCAAGGCACGGGCCGGGCCGGGCAAGGCACGGCCCGGGTCCCACCCCTGGCGGGCCGGGCCGGGCCGGGCAAGGCTGGGCCGAGCCTTCAGTCGGGTCGGGTCGTGTCGGATCGAGTTTTTTCGTGTCGGGTTATTAAGAAAATATTTTCAACTCAAAATAGAAATTATGTTCCCCAAAAAATGCCAATTTTATTAATGGTTTTTGAGAAATACAAGTTTGTAGGTGAAACATATGAATCATTACAAAAAAACCTAGGGGGTTCTAGGAAAAATTCATCCCATTTGGCGCGTTTTCGGCTACAATCTTCGACGTACGTCTACTGCTCCGGCCACGTCTCTTCGTCGTCGTCTTTGGCTTCGTATTGGTTTTGCACTCTATCTTCTGCGTCCAACCAATCCTTGAGGCACACGCACATCTGCATCGAGTCGGGCGCGAGACTGTGTCGTCGATCCGTCATCACTCGCTTCCCTGCAGAAAAAGCCGCTTCCGACGCCACAGTAGACGCCGGAGCACACAATAAGTCCTTAGCTATTTCAGCAACTATGGGAAACCTACCTTCGTTGTGTTTCCACCAGTCTAGTACATCTAAAATTTTGGATTCTTGGGGGGACAGATATAAATCTAAGTTCAAAAACGAATCTAATTCATTATGACATACATTTGAAACATATTTTTTCTTCTTTTGGGTTAACCACGCCCATGTAGCGTCCTCGTCGTCTTCTAACGACATCGGCTGAACGGGTGGTTGTGATGAAGTACTTGCTACATTAGATCCTACATTATAAGTTATACTATATTCTTCAAAATATTTTCTTAATAAAGCCATAGATGCATCTACATGGGCTTGAGGGTTATCATAGTTCATGTTTTCATAAATTTCTTCTAAAAAAACTTGTAAACCTTCTTTTTTAAACCTAGGGTCTATGACTAAAGCTAAACAAAACACTAGTGGGGGGGATTCCAATACTTAGCAAATTTCGATTCCATTGTTGTAAATACATCTCCTAAACTATTTTGAAACCTATATTTTGCAAAAACTTTAGTAACTCTACATATTTCGATTAAAAATAAGTTCGAAGTTGGATAATAATGTCCACTTAATTTTTTAGTAAATAGAAAAAAAGGTTTCAAAAAATCGACTAAAAATTCAACATTTAACCAATCAATTTCAGATAACATGGCATTATTTTGTTTTTCATTATAAAATGTTGTAATAGCAAGTTTATATGGAATTGTCATTTTAAGCATTTCATATGTGGAGTTCCATCTATGAGGTGCATCTAAATTAAATTTCTTAGGCCTAATGTCATTATAGGTACAAAATTCTCTAAATTGTTGATACCTAGATGTACTACTAACTCCACAAAATCTAATAGCCTCCCTAACATTACTTACATAATATTTAAGAATCTCTAATCCGTCTTGTACAATTAAATTTAAAGAATGACATACACATCTAATATGAAAACATTGGCCTTTTACGGGTGGTTCTAAAAATGCCTTAAACATTTCTACAGCAGATGTGTTGTTAGTTGCATTATCAAAAGACATGGTTGTTACTCTCTTTTTAAATTTGTGGGTTGAAATAATGTCACTAACATGATCAAATATAACACGAGTAGTGTGTGGATAATCTAAAGGTAAAAATGACAAAATTCTTTTGTTTAACCTCCAACGATCATCTATGTAATGAACAGTTGTACATGCATATGCAAATTCATTAGGTGAGGTCCAACAATCACTAGTCATTGCTACTCTTTTATTTGTTGATTCAAACAAGTTAATAATTTTCGATCGTTCAAATTCAAATCTTTTCATAGCTAAATTTTTAAAAGTACGTCTACTCATATGTTTAGTTTCAGGATTAAGATATTCACACATTTTTCTAAATGCACTAGATTCGACAGTACCAAATGGCAATTCATCTCTAATTATGTATTCCACTACATGTTCTCTAGCACGAGCAGGATCAAATTTCCTAAATGTACCAGAACTACAATCTATTGTGGTTTGTCTAGAATCTTGCACAGATGAATTATGCCTAAGTTTACATTTAATTGCATGTCTAGTTAAATGGCATGTGCCTGCACTAGTTTTAGCAGTATATTGTTTTGGGCATAACTTACAAAATGCAATGTCATTACCATCTTTATCTTGCCCTAAATCAAAATCTTCCCAAACTTTACCAGTTCTACGTCTACGTGATTTAGATGAAGATGCAACATTTGGCAATGCAACATTTTGAATTTCATCGTCAGAACTAGTCATGCAAATTACTAAGTAAAGCATAAATATTGTTTTCAAACTAGCCATGTAATCTAATGAAGTAAATGCAAAGTAAGTTTAGAAAATGCTCAGTGATCGGCGAGAAGTCGGTCGGACGAGAAGAAAACTCGGATGGAAAGCTTCAACTCGACCCACTTTACTTCAAACTCGACCCGCTTTTCGCAAAACTCGACCCGCTTAGAAATTGCTTGAAGATTGGAAATTTGGAATGATTAGAAGAGAAGAAGATTGAGAGAATTGGTGAGGAATGAGTGAAGGGGTGGGGGGTATTTATAGGATTGGTAAAAGGTAAAAAAAAAAATTCCCTTCTAGCCGTTGCGGGCCGTGCCGGCACGGCCCGCAACGGCTATAAGCCCGGCCTGGCACGGCCCGCCAGCACGGCGGGCCGCGTGCCAGGCCGGGCCGTTAAATTACTTAATGGTGGTAGTGATGATTGAAGTAAACTTTGGGTTTGTGCATAGTTTTCTCAACATTTACGATTACGAAGAAAATATTTTGCAAATAGGTGACCATTTAAAATGTTTAAGAAAATTGTTACCAATATAACCTTATATTCACATATGTAAACAATTTTTAAATTGGCAATGAGCAACAAAATTAAAGTGCTATGAAAGTATGAAGCAGAGGGAATTTACATGTCTTGAAAGTTGAAATTTGACGATGCAAATAAAAATAGAAACATGGTTACTTTGAGAGTAAGATGGATAAACTCTAATTCAGGTACCAAAATTACAACGGATTAATTACAGTTTGTCATTCTGAAACATACCCTAAACTTTTAAAGACGACAATCACCTCATTTAATTTTCATTTTGTAACACTTTGTCCTTTTCATTGTCGAAATTTAAGAATTCGCTATTTTAGCACGTATTTTCCTTTTTTATTTTTTTGCATTTGCCTAAAACACTGATAATCCTAAATTTATATTAAAAATGAGATTAAATCGGATGTCTTATTTGGTTGAAATTTAGGTCGGATTGGTAGTCAATCGAACCTAAATTCGAATAAGTTTGATATCTAATTTGATCCACACTTTAACATAAAATTAAGACTATGACTATATCAAGTATACAACGAAAAAAAGAAAATAACGGCGAATATATGAAAAAACAATAGATTCTTAAAGTTCAGGGGTAAAGTGTAACAAAAAGAAAATATAAGGGGTGGTTGTCGTATTTTATAAGTTCAGGGGGGAAAAACATTCAGGGCATAATGTAGAGTCAAAATGTAATCAACCCAACTAGAAAAATAAGTTTCGAGGTGAAATTGCATCGACATCCGAAGCGCACTACAAATCACATTTCTAGCCCTTCGTCCACCTCTTTTCGCCCTCTACCCTTTCCCACCTTCTTCGTCCCTGCGCGACTCCACCGATCCCTCCAATCCCCCTCGCGATCTCGATTTCCGACCCAATTTCCCCTTCCAATCCGTTCCGAACCTCCGGATTTCTCCGAAAGAATCTGATTCCGCGGTCCTGGACGCGATCCACGAGAGGTGATCCCACGCCTTTTCTCGTGGCGGTTGTTTTGGGGTTCGAATTAGGCGAAAGGCGCGATCTTTGGAGTTTCGGGATGGATTTCGACCCCTCCGATAGTAGTGGTGAGTTCATGCTTCTTTTTTCGAGACGAGGGTGTCGTTTTGGTGTGGGAATTTTGCGTTTTTGGGGTTCGCGGGTTAGTGGTTAGATGGGTTTGGGGATGCGGTGGGTTGGAAGTTGGGAATTTGGGTTGATTTAAGTGGTTTTGGTGTTTCTAGGGTTTCAAGATTGTTGTGAATTGTCTGTGGAGATTTTTTGGGTTTTGTTGAATTTGTATGTTGTAGTGTTGTTTAGTGTCTCGAAGGGCTTCGTCTAACTTCTTGTGTGGCAATGTGCCTTTGTTGAACTTTTTCTACATGTTGAAGGCATACATTCTAGGGAATCTAAAAGTGTGAGCATTAGCCATTGTTTAAAGTTAGGAACATGATGAATGAAGTGACAAGAGTACAGTTAACAAAGTTGTAACTTGGGTAATTTGAGCTACATGGTACTTTGAATTAAGAATCTTCTGCGAACTTCCTAGTTAGACATCATAAATTCTATCGATTCAAAGCTAAACAATTTGGTAAAAAAAGGCTGCTTAGAGGGAATCTACGACATGCTGGAAGGTTGATTATGCTGCTTGTCTGCAAGAAATTTGTTGATATTTTCTATTGGGTTTTCCCCCATACCTGAGAGGTTGCAAAAAAAACCAAACTGTGCTTGAGGTACCACATATACTCCAACTGAGGTGGAATTTGGCAGAATTTGCTGGAAAGATTTGCAGCACTAATTTTGAAAAGTTTCTTGATCTCATGCCACCAAAATGAGCTGAATTTTTTCGATGTTTGAAGGCAGAAGGTTGATAGATCATAGATCTTAAGGCATTGACTATCACAGAATTTACTATTGGGAATATGGTCCATCAGTAGTAACAAAATTGTGATGCCCCCATTTATTTTTGAAACATATATAGTATTTGGGGTGTTCTCTTGTTAGGTGAGGATTCTTCTATCATCTTTGTCTATGGATCTCAACTAATGAATGTAAATACGGTTTCTTAAAGAATCTTGGGATACCTACAAGCCTATCAAGTTGGACAACATCTACAATGTATTAGCTTTTGGGTCAAGTTACTTGTTTCACTTGCAGATGCATCATCCTTGTTTTATAACTCCAAAGGTCTCATAGAGTGGAAAATCTGTAATAGTTCCAACTTTATCAGGGAGTTCTATTGCTGATGACCTAATCATCAAAATAAATTGCCAATGATTATTTTCTGAATAGTGTGGAAAACCATCAAACACATGGCCCCAAGGCAGAGTTATTTACATGGGGTTGTACCATGCTATTTGCTGATGTTGAAAATATACTATTTTTCTAATCATTTTCTGCATGCATTGAATCTAATGATATTACTGATGTACATTTGCTTCTGGACTCTGATGCTTGTTGGGATGCAGTCAGATAGCTGCTTAGCTAGTTTTTTCCGTCTAAAATTTAGGGTAGAAGCTAGTAAATTCCGAGTCTGATTGACGTGATTTTGTCTAAAGTAATGATATATTTTAATGTTGTATTTAAGGAACCGATGATGACCTCCCACCAACCCATCAAACTAGGAACATTAGAGGAGGACATGCCACCGCAAATGGAAGGGCTGCTGGAATAAGTGGTCTGCCTTATGTGAGGGCACAGAATGACATGGAAATCCAAATTCACCAGCTTGAGCAAGAAGCTTACGGGTCAGTTCTTCGAGCTTTCAAGGCTCAAGCAGATGCAATAACCTGGGTATTTATAAAATGCAATTCTGAATAGTTTCTACTTTCTACTGTTAAGTTTTTCACAGTTACTGATGTGCGTTACGATTGATGCCTCCAGGAAAAAGAAGGTTTAATAACAGAACTCAGGAAAGAGTTGAGAGTAACAGATGATGAACATCGGGTACTACTTGCCAGAGTGAATGCAGATGATATTATTAAACGGATAAGGTTATTATCTCAAATGAAAATAAATTTAATTGGTGCTTCCTTTTTTGATGTTTTAATACTTAATAGCATTGAGTAGTAACTCTACTTTCTCCAGAGAATGGAGGCAAGCAAATAGTGTCCAAACTGGCTATCTTAATAATGTCCAACCTATTCATGATCCAGTTCCTAGTCCTACTATTTCTGCCTCTCGTAAGAAGCAGAAGATATCTCAGTCGATACCTTCCTTACCTAGTGGGCCAACTACCTCACACCACCATCAAACAGTTGCTCCTCCTATGCCACAATCTTCCTTGGCTGCAAGACGAGGTGTTCCACAATCTGGATCGAAGGGCAAAAAATCAAAATCAGTATGTAAACAATTTTCTTTAGATAATTAGTCTGTAATTCTATCTTGTTATGTAAGTATTCATTTTTCTTTGCAGGGTCAGCACAAACGAGCCCTCGATGACTCTTGCTTGGAAGAGCTGATGTTATGGCAATATGGCCTAGTGATTCTCCTGAAAAGGGTTTCATTGCTAATATGAATTTCTTTTTCTCTTGCAGGTGCTGGACCTGCTGAAGTGACATCTTTTGATCCACTTATTGGTAGGAAGGTCTTGACAAGATGGCCTGCTGACAATAACTTTTATGAGGCTGTTATAACTGACTATAACCCTATTGAGGTACATTTTCAATTCAATATACAGTGTTATAGCACAGATGTTCTTGTTTAGCCTTACTTAGTTCTGACTCTTAGGGTCTTCATGCTCTCGTGTACGACATTAATACGAAGGATGAGACATGGGAATGGGTTAACCTAAAGGAGGTGATCTTTTAACTTTTGACACCAATTTCTACATAACGATGATTATGTTTACTTTTTCTGGTGATTAGTTTCCATTTGAAATGGTTAATATGTTTATATTTATGTTTTCTATGGCTTACCATATATGTAACCAAGCTTAACATTTATTCTCGTTCATGAATTGGTTAGTTATACATATTTTCCACATGGATGCTGTCATCTGCGTACATGAAAATAAAGTATTTACTGGCCACATTCACGTGGATTTGCATTTTTCACAAGTTATTTAAAATATGAGGATTTAAAGTCAAGCTGCTGATGGTCAGCACATCAACAAGACAACAATTAAACTATGTTTTGAGTAGTTTTTTGGTGGTTAAAGTCTAATCAGGTGAAGACCTAATCAAATTTTAATTACATTCTATATACTGAAGACATCCTTTAGCATTTTATTTGTTGAAGACACCATAATTTCATCGTCTTAATGTCTTACCAATTACGGACTGCTCACTTAGTTATTTGAGTAATCATGGACTATTCATTGAGTAGTCTGACTAATCACAACCTTCTTTAGTAACCAATGGTGTTTGATAACCAACTTATAATCCTTTGAACACTTTTGAGGTGAAGAGTCTTAAAGAAGTTTGACATAGTGGTTCCATAATTCGGGAGGAAAGTGTGAAGGTCAAATTTAGTATTTGAGATTGAGAACTAGAGTTGTCTGGCTTTTGTTCTTGCCCCTGGCACTTGAGCAGAATAAAATATGATGTGATGGCTAGAACTTAGCTGCTCTCCTGTGTTGCTGCCAATTGCATTCTTGCAAGCCTATCTCTGTTTCACATAAGTTTTCTCTTGGGGGCTAATATAATCGTGGTGTATCTCATGATCCAATGTGGTAGGTCCTTATGACCATCAGCCATTGGGCTCACAGGAGGCCCTTGATGAGTTGATAGCTTGCTAGCTTACTTTCATGGATACGAATGAAGTGGGTGCTATTATCTTCTTTTTTCTCCAAGTATGGATTCTATTATTAGTGCATCAAAAGACATCTGGGATTTTGTTAAAATTGTGAGGTACTGATAAAGGCTAAAGATACATTTCGTGAAACTAATTACTTTTTAGTCTCTCATGACTAAAACCTATGAAGCACGGAGACGGACACGGGACACGGACACGGGGATACGGCATTTTTCTAAAAAATAGGACACGGACACGGCATTAAAATTATATTTAAAAAATATAATATATATAAAATAATAATTACATAAATGTAAAAAAATAATTATTTATAAATATTAAATGTTCATTATAAAACAATATACATGTTTATTATATAAATATTAGTCAGCCCATGATAAAAGATAACGTTATTAGTACTCCTACAACTCTTGTCTTTGGTTTGGTATCATCCACAAGACACATCACCTCCTCCTTAATCCTTATCCTTATTACACAACACATTCCACGTGACACATCACATTCCTCACACACACGACATTAAGAAAAGACAATGGAAGAAATCCTCACTTCCACATCTGGTTCCCAGCAACATCAACAGAAACAATATTTGCCTCCTCCGCTCCACCACCACACCGGTGATGGTGACGGTTTCCCTCTCACCACCACCTCCACTACTGGACAATGTCCTCTTCCTCGACTCCATCGGGGTCTCGTCGACCCACCTGGCCCTCGTATCCGCCCCACTTCCCCAACTCAAGTCGACTGTCTCCCTCCTCTCCTTCGCCGGCCTCACCTCCTCCGACCTCCGCCGTGCCTGCTGCACGTGCCCGGAGATCCTAACCGTCCCTCCCTCCCACCTCACCGATGTTCTCACCTTCCTCCTTCGGGAGGCCTCTGTCTGGGGTTCCAATCTAAGAAAAGACCTCCACCGCCAGCCGTGTCCAAATGTGGACACGGTGTCCAAGAAGTGTCCAAGGAGTGTCCTAGCCGTGTCCAATATTGTGAAATGTCGAAACTGCCCTGGACACGCCACCTGGCGTGTTCGGCACGTGTCCATGGCGTGTCCGAGGAGTGTCGGTGTCCGACACGGCCACGACTCGGACACGAAGACCGTTTAGAAGTGTCCGTGCTTCCTAGACTAAAACACAAACTAAACGGATGCCATCAAAACAAAGAATTCATTGCACGTAATCCACTATTAAGTTTATTAGTCATTACGACAATCTATAGGAAATAGTTGAAATTTCCATGAAAATTTTGGAGATTTAACGATGACTTTAAGGTGTGATTTTTGACGTTTGTAAACTTCAAATTATCTCAATAATACTGTGGTGATATATCTCAATAATTTTATACTATTGAAAGTAGAAAAGGTTGAAAGTAAGTTCTGGTGTTTGACTTCCATCTTATTTCAGTTGAACACATTTTATATTTTTATATGACCTTCATAGCACTTCTATTTGTTCAAATTTGCTCTTTTAGTACTGAATATATTTTTTACTGTGCTGTGTTTTTTGATGCTCAAAAGTTCATATAAATATGCACTAATGTAAACATCTATCCATTTAGATGTTTGTGTTCATTGATTTTGCAAGAAGATTATTACCAGCACTACTAAAACAAATGGAGTTTATTTCTTTTTACATACTATGTAATTACATTTTATTAGTTAAGGGATGGCCTTTAGTCTGTCCATTGCATTATTTTGCCAATATATCTGCGCTTGGCAGAAAACATGCTGATTTTATTGCTTTTTTTCGATCGGTGGGTGATTTTTTTTGCTTTGATGTTTACTTAGACCGACATTGCACAGTTATTATTACCTTGTATTAGACTTCTGTAGTGTTTCCTATCATCAGCCTACCGAACTAGTTTGGGCTTAAGGGCTTTGTTTTTGTTGTTTTAGCGTTTCCTATATCTGTATGTCGGGCTCCATACCGCTTCATGTCGGTGCGTTATCCATGGTGAGCTCCCACTTTCAGTTGTTTGTGGCGTCCCAATAGTTTAAAAGGTGTGTGGGTAATTTAATGGTTAGGGTCACATAAGCGACCACCAGTCACTCTACTGTTGCCGAAGTTATAGGTTGGAACGTGTGGAATTGCATTAGAGGATTTTTTTGTATGTATGTCTCGTGTCGTCGTGTGGTATGTGGTATATATTTATAATTTTTTCTTTCTGATATACAAGCTTATTTCAAAGCTTAATATGATAATATGCTCTTGTATGAAACCATGCTATTGAAAAAAAATAGAAATATCATGCTATATTATTGGATGTCTAAAATGTGACTCACGGATGAGGACATGCAAGTTTTCAAGTTATAGTTGCCTACATGGGAATCCTAAACTTGCATTCATCTAATGGCAGATTTCCCCTGACGATATTCGGTGGGAAGGTGAGGACCCAAGTCTCTCTCGTAAAGCAAGCCGTGGTGGACCTGCCCGTGGAAGTAAGAAGCCATCAGGACGTGGTGGTGCATCTCAAGGTGGCAGAGGACGAGGATCATTAAAGAACCATTCCAAAAAGGTTTTCCCTCCATCGCAAAATGGGGTCGGTTCTAAAGATTCTGATGATATTGAAATACTTAACACGGATAGTCTTATTAAGGAAGTATGTACAGCCTCAATTTTAGTTACCTATTTATAAGCTGACGTGAGCATAGAATCTAAACACTTTTTCCCCTGATGTCATCAGGTTGAAAGAGTGTTTAGTTCAAGTCATCCTGATCCTTCAGAAGTTGAGAAAGCAAAGCAAACATTAAAAGTAAGATATAATGTGTTAGTATAAATTTCACGTTTGATTTTTATGATATCTTCAAGATGCTAAAATGTGGGCTTGACTTGTTACAAGGATCACGAGCAATCCCTGATCGATGCCATTGCAAGGCTAGCAGATGCATCTGATGGTGAGAGCGGTAAATACTTTTAGGAGTGATCAGTATTTTGAAATTCTTCTTATCTAATTTATTAGCCTTCGGCGCTGTTCTTTTTAGCGTTCACGGTGCACAAGTCTAGGCTGTAATATGTCAACCAAAAGGCTCTCCAAAGATGTCACGATTGTAATCGTAGTGATTTATATGTAGATAAACTTCATAATTTATCTCGTACTAAAATCAGTCACGACTTGCGAGAATCCATTGCACGACCAAGCACATCTCGCGTTGCGAGACCAACCAAAGGTGCCTTGAATATTTTTGGAGGAAAATGAGAAGTTAAATTACAAACGCTCAAATCATATACGTTGTTCATGCAACACATAAACATCATCGTCATGAAAATACAATGACGACAGTTTCATAACATCAACTACAATCTTGCTTTGCTCCGATACACAATTTTTCTTCCGTTCTCTTTTAAGCACACACAAGGGTACTTCTTGCTTACGTGTGCACGCTGAGTTCTTCCTCGTAATCAAAAGATTTTTAATTTTAGGTTCTAACACCGCCCTTCTCCGATTTGGCAGATGGTGTTGACGGAGGCACAGCAGAGGACAGAGGAGGTACAAACGGGGCCTTTGTTGCTGGGGGTGGGAGAGTATCATCAGATCACGGGCAGACTTTAGAAGGGGGTCATGAAGGCGACATCGACATCTAAATCTTTCAAGAAACCAGAAGCATCTATCTATGTATAAAAGCTATCTATGCAAGCTTCAACATCACAAACGGATGATCTGTTGGAGCCGTTACTCTTGTATGTTTATTAGCACGGTAGAGCACCTCCGTAAAATTGTTAGTAGGCAAACCTTTGATCATGTAGAGCAGATATGTGTGGAATTTTTGTACCATTTCCTGTTCACTGTGTGAGTGTGTGCTGTTGATTTCCCTTGTCAAGTGAACAAACCTGAAAGATTCTGCAAAAGTAGAAAAGTGAAAGCAAGATCTTCTCCTCTCTTCCAGCAATGTTTCAGATATTTCACAAGAATCCTTTTAATTCAGCAAAAACCGTGTTTTTTGTACTCATCACCAAACCAATAAATAAACATATTGAATGGCCTCAGTCATGATAGTGAAACATTTAAACTGAATGATACCTTGAGCTGATTATCCCAGAGCTCCGAAGATGCTTGTTTCCTGTTGTTCATCAAATTACAGCGATGAAATGAAATTGACGAGAAGATCAACCATGAGAGAATCGTATGCAGGACCCTCCATCTGGAAATGACCAACTCCATCAAGAAGTTCTGTCTCAACGTGGCCGGCGGCACCTTTCAGTTTGTTCTGTAGCTGCTTCACGCTTGTGAATCCATCCTTGGTGCCCATAATGAAGAGTTTCGGCTTTGGCGACTGCAGAATAGCCTGATGGTGCCTTCCGAACAGAATGGACGCTGCCAAGCCAAATGGATAACCTAAGCTAACGTATCCAATAACTTGTTCAACCTTGTCAACTGCCGATCCTGCAATTGGTGCTCCTGCAGAAGAAAATAAAGACTCAACGCCTAAAATAGACCATACTACCTCATCTTCTTTGCAGAAGTTCTTATTTATACCATACTCTATCTAAATCCCACTTGCTAGGCTCGGATCTAGCAACTCTGACCATGTAATGATCTAATTATCTACAGCCTCTAGCACTAGTTAAGAATTTCTAGCGTACAAGATCCTATGTTAGCATAGACGAGGAAGAGCACACACATAGTGGCTGAACAACTAAAGATAGAACTTAAGATCTCAGTACAAGGTGATAGGACAACATCATGCTATGTTGTATTGCAGATGGAGTATCACCTCAAACAAAAGCTATTATGATTATGATTCCTAAGTAAAGACAATTGATTCCAAAAATACATTGAAAAGTGATATAAGTGCATACCCCAAAGCATAATCAATTAGGAGAGCTAATGAACATCAACAGATGAGTTGAACAACAGATGAAACCCATGAGATTGCTATAGAAACACAGAGCACAAAAGTAGAAAAACACATAACTTCAACCTTTTGAGGTACTCTTTGTTCTCCTAATCACAAGATCTACTTGTTGATGACCATTTCTAGTAGAAAACAGCTTAAAAACCTACTTAGTCCTAATCACCCCCAAAAACCCCTTTCTCAATTCCAACCACAGAAACACCACAAGTATGCACAAAACCAATGCTTTCCCCCACCAAATCCAACTGGAAAAAATAAAAAATAAAAAATCAAACAAACCCCCCAAATATCCAGATCCAACACCCACCCACAAAACAACCCAAAGATTCCATCTTTCCACTCCCAAACCAAAAACCCACAACCCCAAACCCCCAAAACCAACCAAAGATCCAATCTTTCCAATACCAAACCAAAAAACAAGAACCCAAAATTACCAAACCAAAACCCACGACTCAAAACCCCCAAAACCAACCAAAGATCCCATCTGTCCACTCCCAAACCAAAAAACACTACCTGCAGAAGAACCCACCAAGACGATCCCTTTAGGACCAAAATTCTCCACGACCCACTTGCAAACGGCAACCACGTCCTCGATCTCGGGGAAGCCGGTGATGGAGGCCTTCCCGGACGACCTCCCGGCGCCTCTCATGTCGAAGGTGACGGCTCTAAACCCTTTCTCGGCTAAGCCAGAGGCGATTCCCCTGAGAAGGCCCTGGTAGCCGCCGAGGAGAGAGAAGGGGTGGACGAGGACGACGGCGATGGCTGCGGCGAGATCGACGGGTTTGAAGTGCCGAACGGAGAGGGTCACGCCGTCGGTGGTGTTGACGGTGGTGGACTCCATTGGACACACACAGAGAGAGAGAGAGAGAGAGAAGAGAGGGTTTGTTTGGTTTTGGTTTTGGGATGGAGATGGTAATGGGGAATAAGGAGGTGGAAGGTTTCTTAACGTGACCGAGAGTCAGGGTAACGTTGGTGGGGTTATCATTTTAAATTCATTATGTTTAGTACATGAGTTAATAAAATAAGTACATCTAGGGGTGTCAATGGATGTTTGAAATTCGGAAATTCGTTCGCGTCCGGTTCGAAAAATATTCGGTCCGAACAATATTCGATCCGAATAATATTCGATTCATGTAATATTCGGGACATGCGAATGCGAATATGGATATTGATACATCCGATCCGAATAACATCCGATCCGAGATTGAATATTTGTATTATAAGATCCATATCCATATTTGTATCATATACGTATGCAATACATTATTATACCTAGAAGTACTTATATTTCAACATTGTGTGATTATATTTTGAATGTATAATTATTAAATTTACTTATTCAAATAAAAATACATCTACTAATCACATTTATTCAAGCATTGAATATCATTATCCTTTCTAGAATATGGAGTTAGAAATTAAGATAAAGTAAATTAATATTTGAAACCAAATAAAGTTATAAATCTGACTATTTATAAGAATTTGTCTAAGTGAAAATGAAAAATGTTATAGTGTGGGGAATTATGTTTACGGATGCGGATATTATCCGTATCCGATCCGAATCCGTCAAATATCCGAACGGATATAGACTTTTCATATCCACAAACAATCCGTATCTGAATCTGAATCCGTAAATTTCATGCGAATGCGAATATGGATATACCTATATCCGATCCGTATCCGATCCGTTGACACCCCTAAGTACATCCTCTTTTGTTTGAGCACGTAATGGAAATTTTGCATCTGCGAGGAGAATCCCACACAAACAACATATTGGCATATTGTGTTTAGAGATCGAGGGATGTTCGTGGGGCGGGTTTGACCCACCAACCCGCCCCGTGTGGGGTGGGTTGCGGTTGAAAATTTTCCTACCTGTTAACCCGTTGGACTAAACGGGGCGGGTTGCGGTTAATGTGTTATCCGTCCCGTTAACCCGTTACAAATATAATTATTAAAAAAAATACATATTTATGTATTAAAACTTTCATTATTTCATTAAACTTCTAACATTTATGTGATGGTTTGTGGCTTTATGTGTGTTAATTATTCATTTAAGCACTTTAAATCGTAGACTTTGTAATTTTATGGACTTGTATAAATATTTTATGCATGTAAGTTTTTAATTATAGAGTTGTAGAAATGCATTTATGTGTGTATGTGTCAATGTAATAAGTTAAAATGAGTTTTACAAGAATTCCCTCGTTACGCCCGCTGAACCCGCCCCGCCCCGCCCTTAAGTGGGGCGGGTAGCGGTCCAATTTTTTTTACCCACCCCGCCCCACCTTGTTTGCCCGCCTGACTTTGGTGGGACGGGTAGTGGGCGGAGCCAAACCAGTCCCGCCCCGTTTGCAGCCCTAGATTTAGAGAAAATGACGTTTGAAAATACAAATTTGCATAGATAGTAAGAAGCTAGACCATATTGTGTTTTGGTTTCGTTTTGAGTCAGACAGTCTCGAATATAAAAAAAGGGAACTACTAAACGTCGTCCCAAAACTACTTAAATCGCCCCTTGAAATTACCAAATTACCCTTAACAATATATTTAATACCCATATCGTCCCGTGTCTATAAATTAGGCCTACGGTCTTGTATATTCATAATTTATCAGTAAAAACACCACAAAAATGTCTGGCGAGGGTGATGCATCCGGTGAGGTAAGCCTGGCGCGGGGAAAATTTTGGGCCGGGCGTCTGCATTAGACGCCTCCCCCAAGGTGAGGGCGTCTGCGTAGGACGTCCTCCCCTTGGCCGAGGCGTCTAACGCAGACGCCTACGCAATGGGAGAGGCGTCTTATGTAGACGTCCTCCCCTTGGGTAAGGCGTCTGTAGTAGACGCCCTTCCCTAGGGTCAGGCGTCCTACTCAGACGCCTCACCCATGGGAAAGGCGTTTAACTCAGACGGCCCTCATGGGGTAGGCGTTTAATACATACGCCCGGAATTTTTTTGATTTTTTTAATTTCGATTTTTTTAATTTCGATTTTTTTTATAGGTTCCGTTGGAAGATTTCGGTGGTGATGGAGTGGATTACAGTGAGTTATTTCAAACTACACAAATCTTTGAAACAATCGATGAAGCATGTAAATGGGCCAAACAAGTAGCTATCGGAGTTGAGTTTTTTTTGGTCGTGTCGTCGTACAAAACAAGATCAGATAGTCGGATGGATTGTTATTTGAGATGCGACCGGCGAAATCAAATGGAGTCTCGGGATATGGATACTGTACTTCGAAGAAACACCAAAAGAAAGGGTTGCGGTTGCCGTTTCTTAATAAAAGTGGTGGAGCGACGAGATCGTGATGGATGGGTTGTGGTTTTTAATAGTGCTCACGGACATCACAACCACAGACTGGCAGTTTTTAATAGTGCTCACGGACATCACAACCTCCTATAGCGACTCTGTGGTTTCAAGTACGAGATGAGAGTGTTATTGGATGGGAGCTGGAGTACCAAAATAGGATAGCATATTGGCAACAATTATGTAATATGTTTTGATATGTTTGTACAATTATGTAATATGTTTTGATATGTTTGTACATTATATAGTGTTGCTTTATTATGTAATATGTTTTGATATGTTTGCTTTATTTGCATTATATATAATAGTACGATACGTTAGCAAACACAAATAAAAATAATAAGCGTATGACAAATAAGCAAACACAAATACAAATAATAAGCGTACGATATGTTAGCAAACACAAACACAAATACAAATAATAAGCGTACGACAGATAAACAAATATAAATGCAAATACTAAGAGTACGATACAACAGATCAGCCTACTCATCATCTGAATCATGGTCGGAGATGCCTAACTGAGTATGTCACGACTGTATGATCTCATCCACATCTCCGCATGCAACTCTGGCATCGTCTGTCAGCTCATCCATCATCTGCAAGATTGGGTCTACAACCCATATCATCTTAGCCATCCACTGCACATAACATTAACATTAGCGTACATTAACAAAACCTACGGTACAAATAAATATAGATAAAATGAAAAATTTACCAGATCGCCACACGTCCTATCTGGTGGTCGATCTGCTCTCCGGGAGGCACCACGGACGATGATAGGATGTGAGTAACTACCGAACCAATCAAGATAATATGCATCACACTCGGAGGGGTCGCGACTACGTCTGAAGTCGCCAAGGAACAATCGGCATGATCTCGGAAATGTCCGCCAAGTCGATTCCGTTGTAGAAGCGGGGAACCTGACGTCGTACGTCGCTGCTGTTGCAGACCGCACCGCATGCTCTGGTGTCGGGATGTCAACCGGGATCACCTGAACATATCCTAACTGACGCAAGACCCGATCGGGCATATAAGGCTCTATGATATCCCGATAACGAATAAGGTCCATCAATAAAGTCCTCGGGACATCCGCTGCTGGGTCAAGACCATAGGGTAACCACTCCACCTAAACTTTAACACATTAATAATAATACATCTTAAAAATAAATAAATAAATAAATGTAAATGGTGTAAAATTTGATACCTCTGATGCAGTCATCTGATCTAGCTGTGCGCGGATGGAACGCAATCGTCCATCGCTCTTGTCCTCGCTCCGGACGGCCCACATACCCGAACATGGATGACCATCGTCGATAATCTTCCTCTCACGATGCGGGCGGAATGCGGGAAAGTACTCGTATATCCACGCCTGCAGCAGCGTAAGACAACCTGCAATCCCAGAACAATCCGCACGACTAGCTATCCCAACCTGACGGTACAGGTATGCCAACGTCGCTGACCCCAACCTGACGGTACAGGTATGCCAACGTCGCTGACCCCCACGAGTACTCACGAACGGTGTCCGGGTCCCTAGCCTCTAGTAGATCGCGTGGTCTGATCCGACAACCACTCTTGTCGACAAACAAGACGGCTCCGAGCATCAAGAATAGGTACGCCGTCAACTGTGTATCATCGGCCCGCGGAGGTTGTGCCCGTCTGCATAGGTCCTAAAGGGAGTCGATGCCGACACCACCACCACTCCATAAAGCTGTATCTCTCGCCAGACCATCAGGTGTGACACCAAGCAACTCTGCCACATAACACCTCAGCTTAGACGTCGACCCCTGAGCACTAACCAGACGACCATCCACAGGAATGCGCAGGATCTGGAAAACATCGTGAAGCATGATCGTCATCTCTCCGAAAGGCATGTGGAAAGTGTTGGTGTCAGGCTGCCACCGCTCCACAAACGCAGAAATCAAAGGCATGTCGAGATAAGAGAACATGTTGTACGGTAAGTGCCCCAAATGCGTGGCACTAATCTCCTCTCTGATATCAGCACTCAGTGTAGACCGCCAACCCTGTAGTGTTGTACAGGCTCTGTGCCGATTATGACACTTCAGAACCTTCCGATCCTCTCCGTCCTAGATCCGTCTAGCGATGTAACCCCAGAAACTAGGAATGACGCTCCCATCTAAAGGACCACCAGGCGTCATACTGCTCACGATCCAAGAATCGTCCTGGACCCTCTTCTTCTTCTGAGCGCGGGGATCAACAGTGCACAAGCTCGAATCCCCGGTTGTAAACCTCCCACCCGTACCCTTCCGCACCATCCATCCGGCGGAAGTAGAACTACCCGCTCGACCACGTCCTTTGCTATACTCCCCCTGCCTCTCCACCTCCGGGTGTTTTAACTCATACGGGTCATCATCGTCGCTCCCGTCGTCGGGACTGTCCACATGCTCATCAATGAAGGAATCATCATCCTCCTCACGACGACGTAATGCCTCTCTCTCCCTCCTGACCGAAGCAGATATCCCCCGTCTACGTAGATGACGTGGTGCTGAATCATCCTCTAAAGAACGAAAGGCGTGTAATGGTATCGACTTGCCTTTCCCTCCACTGTGACCCGATGACTATTAATTGAAATTTTAATTACAAATTTGTTAAATTTGTTAAACTAAATTATCATATTTATCACAATTGTTAAACTAAATCAAAATTTGTTAAACTAAATTATCACAATTGTTAAACTAAATCAAAATTTGTTAAACTAAATTAAAACAATTGTTAAACTAAATCAAAAATTGTTAAAACGAAATATCACAAATGTTAAACTTAATAAGAATTTGTTAAATTAAATTTTCAGATTTATCATAATTTATTAAAGTAATTATCAGATTTAATAATTTAAAAAAAAACTGTGGAGGCGTCTGCGAGAGACGCCTCCCGTATGGTGGAGGCGTCTGTCGGAGACGCCTCCTCTTTGGGGGAGACGTCTGCCGAAGACGTCTCCTCCATCGGGAAGACGTCTTCCCCAGACGTCTCCCGCTAGTGGTCGGCGTCCGAGGGAGACGCCCCCCGCATAGGACGGGCGTCCGAGGAGTCGCTCCCCCCATGGGGGGAGCGGCTTCCGAGACTCAAAGAAAATACACAATACATGTCTTCAAAAGAGCTTGATTACATGTCTTGACTTGATTTTCCTTTCTTCCTTGAGTCTTGATCACCTGTAGAGGTTAGCACAAAGCAATATATATGCAATGCAATATGTGTGCTACTCCACATGATCATAATTAAGATTAGGTTAATTAAATCATCAAAACATAGATTAAGGCAAAAAAGCCAACAATCTCCCCATTTTTGACGATGACAACCTATATCTTAACTATATCTTAATACATGGAATTTGTGTATGTAAACTATGCATATTAATGCCCCCTCTATGGATGTGCATAGTTTTTGTTCAATTTTATTCCAAAATTCCAAGTTACCCCCTCAATTATCTCTCCCCCTTTGACATCCATCAAAAAATTGATATTAATAAAACAAATGTTATACAATGAAAGGTCAATGTGGATGTCTTGTAATGAAGTTGCTCCCCCTAAATTTTGCACTTCATTACTCTAAAAAAATGATATTCAATAAGCTCCCCCTATCAATAAGGCTATATGGAAACAAAGAGTATGATTCAAGTTAAGTTCATTTAAGTTTCTACTCAAGCCTTATTCTAACATCCATTCAAAATTTGACATTTATAATCAATGGATGTGATATATGATTTGCAATGAATAGGGTATATGATATGTCAATTAAGCATGTAGTAGTCTAGACTAGAACCAATTTAATAAAAAAATTTAGAGGATAAGAAGTTATACCAACTTGAAGCTTGAATTGGTTCCAATCTTGACTTGGTGATGCAACCGGATTTGAATTCGACGCTTTGGCTCACCCGGTCACCACCAATATCCTCCTCAAGCTCCTACAAGTGTAGACTTTGGTACCCATTTTTGCTTGGGTCCATTAAGTTTAGCTTTTGGTACCCAAATCCAAGTTGATTTTGGTACCTCTACATAGTTTTTCTCTTCATGGCATTATGATGATAATAATTGTTTTGAATAGGAAAGTTCTTAACATAATAATTACTTGTGTTGCCATGCGTGAACTTATGCAATTTATTTGACAAATTTTTGTTTAATGCATTAAGTTCATTGTTTTTAGTTGCTAGAGATTCATTTAAGCAATTTAGATTTTTAATCATAGAATTATGCTTTTCATTCATGTTAAGCATGTGAATCTCTAAATTTGCAACCTTTTTCATTCGTGCAATTTACATCATGTAATAATTGCTTGCTTTCTAAATGAGATTTATCAAGTTTAATAAGCAAGTCATTAGTATCAATTTCTAGCATATGACTATCAATTGCATGAGATGAGGTAGTTTTATCATTTAAATTTTCTTCCTTAAAGCATGCATTCTCTAAAGTTAGAACTTCAATTTTAGCAAGCAAATCATTTTTATCATCTAAGATAGATGCATTTTGACATTCAAGATCATGGATTTGCTCATTTGCTCATTGATTAGTCTTGTGAAGTTCTCTATATTTTTCAAATAGTCTTTGAAATGCATTTTGTAGTTCATTAACATCATAGGCATTATCTTTTGAACTACTATTTGAAGAAGATCTAGAAGATACCTCATCTTCACTTTCTCAATCGGACGAGCTTGATGATGATGAAGATGTTGAGTTAATTTCCATTTTCTTTGCTTGAGCTACATCCTTAGGATTTGCTTCTCCATTCTTCCCGGTTGGTGAATCTCCTTCACCAAAATTCTTTTCTAATGTTTGCCATATAGAATGAGCACTATCACATGAGCAAACAAGATTAAAAAGTTCATCTCCTAATGCACAAAATATCACATTCATAGCCTTAGCATTTAGGGATGCATTTTTCTCATCTTCTAAACTCCATTTACTAATATGACATCTAGGTGATTCATATGGAGTTTGAATCATAAACCACATGTTGATGTTTATGGATTTAATGAATGACATCATTTTACTTTTCCATGAAACAAAATTATTTCCATCAAAATATGGTGGTTTACATGATTCACTAGGTGTGGATACATTAAAAGTCATGTTAATTTATCGGTTACGAACAAAATTAACGAACGATGCTCTGATACCAAATGTAGGATCGTATGGGTCGGCTGTGCTAATCACTTTTATCCCTAATTTCCCACTTGTTTAATTATCAAAGATAACTGCAGCGGAATTTAAAAGAAACAAGCGAGTAGGGAAGGAATATGCAAACCACAATGAGACGGGGGATTTTTATAGAGGTTCGGCACCCCACCCGGGTCCTAGTCCTCTATTGCAAGCTCCGCTCGACACTTCGAGCTCTGCTCGCGTCTTCACTATCCACTCCCCGTTCCGGGCCGGGAGAGAACGCCTTTTACAAAACAAGCTCCGCGAACACCCTCGTGAGCTTGACTTTCTTCTCTCACAATCCGAGAGGAACACTTCGGGCTTTCACCGAAGTCCTTTCTTCTTTTACAACTGAGAACTTGAGTGGAATACACTCTCTAAACTTGAGCACACTTGAATGAGATTGAAATTGATTCTAAGTGTGGAAATTTGAGGCTTTGAGTGTTTGGGATTCTATCTAATGTTTGGGACAAGTTTGTAGTGGGAGAGTTGTCTTAAAATGTGTTTTACAACTCTCTTTATAAGCCTTAGAGAGAATAGAGTCGTTGGGATTGATTGGGTGTGAGTTCATGTGTGATTACACAAAACAGAAACTGCAGGACCCAATTCTGGATGAATTCGGTCGACCGGATCGGTTTGAACGGTCGACCGTTAGGCAGTTATGAACTAAGTTCGGTCGACCGGTTAAGCAACGGTCGACCGCCCAACGCTACGACTTAGGTACACTTAAGTGATCGGTCGAACACCTAAAGGAAACGGTCGACCGATTTGTACCAGGCACTTTGGGGTTGACAAAACAATGTTGTATTCGGTCGACCGAAACAGGTCTAGCGGTCGACCGATTTTGTCCAGGAGATTTGGGTTTGTCAAGATATGAACATTCGGTGGACCGGTCGTGGTCCTCGGTCGACCGATACATGAAATGTATTTGGGGTATAATTGGTTTAATACGAATACGACCGTTGGGTATATACGACAAAAGTAACGGTCGGGAAAAATTAAGTTCATACGGTCGACCGAAAGGTAAAACACGGAAACACAAACAGGATACTTGATCATTCGGTCGACCGAACGGCATGTTGCGGTCGACCGAATGTGGGCAGACAGTTAGGGTTCAGGTTGAGTGTTTTCCGGTCTAAGTTTGGGCGATCTATTGAAGTCCAAATTATGTGAAATTTCGTGTGTGACATCTATAAGGAACCTAGTGTGTGTTTAAGTTGATTTTAGCTCAAGTATGCTCAATTTACACATGTTCCTAAGACTCAAAGAAAATACACAATACATGTCTTCAAAAGAGCTTGATTACATGTCTTGACTTGATTTTCCTTTCTTCCTTGAGTCTTGATCACCTGTAGAGGTTAGCACAAAGCAATATATATGCAATGCAATATGTGTGCTACTCCACATGATCATAATTAAGATTAGGTTAATTAAAACATCAAAACATAGATTAAGGCAAAAAAGCCAACAATCTCCCCATTTTTGACGATGACAACCTATATCTTAACTATATCTTAATACATGGAATTTGTGTATGTAAACTATGCATATTAATGCCCCCCTATGGATGTGCATAGTTTTTGTTCAATTTTATTCCAAAATTCCAAGTTACCCCCTCAATTATCTCTCCCCCTTTGACATCCATCAAAAAATTGATATTAATAAAACAAATGTTATACAATGAAAGGTCAATGTGGATGTCTTGTAATGAAGTTGCTCCCCCTAAATTTTGCACTTCATTACTCTAAAAAAATGATATTCAATAAGCTCCCCATATCAATAAGGCTATATGGAAACAAAGAGTATGATTCAAGTTAAGTTCATTTAAGTTTCTACTCAAGCCTTATTCTAACATCCATTCAAAATTTGACATTTATAATCAATGGATGTGATATATGATTTGCAATGAATAGGGTATATGATATGTCAATTAAGCATGTAGTAGTCTAGACTAGAACCAATTTAATAAAAAAATTTAGAGGATAAGAAGTTATACCAACTTGAAGCTTGAATTGGTTCCAATCTTGACTTGGTGATGCAACCGGATTTGAATTCGACGCTTTGGCTCACCCGGTCACCACCAATATCCTCCTCAAGCTCCTACAAGTGTAGACTTTGGTACCCATTTTTTCTTGGGTCCATTAAGTTTAGCTTTTGGTACCCAAATCCAAGTTGATTTTGGTACCTCTACACTAGTTTTTCTCTTCATGGCATTATGATGATAATAATTGTTTTGAACAGGAAAGTTCTTAACATAATAATTACTTGTGTTGCCATGCGTGAACTTATGCAATTTATTTGACAAATTTTTGTTTAATGCATTAAGTTCACTATTTTTAGTTGCTAGAGATTCATTTAAGCAATTTAGATTTTTAATCATAGAATTATGCTTTTCATTCATGTTAAGCATGTGAATCTCTAAATTTGCAACCTTTTTCATTCGTGCAATTCACATCATGTAATAATTGCTTGCTTTCTAAATGAGATTTATCAAGTTTAATAAGCAAGTCATTAGTATCAATTTCTAGCATATGACTATCAATTGCATGAGATGAGGTAGTTTTATCATTTAAATTTTCTTCCTTCAAGCATGCATTCTCTAAAGTTAGAACTTCAATTTTAGCAAGCAAATCATTTTTATCATCTAAGATAGATGCATTTTGACATTCAAGATCATGGATTTGCTCATTTGCTCATTGATTAGTCTTGTGAAGTTCTCTATATTTTTCAAATAGTCTTTGAAATGCATTTTGTAGTTCATTAACATCATAGGCATTATCTTTTGAACTACTATTTGAAGAAGATCTAGAAGATACCTCATCTTCACTTTCTCAATCGGACGAGCTTGATGATGATGAAGATGTTGAGTTAATCTCCATTTTCTTTGCTTGAGCTACATCCTTAGGATTTGCTTCTCCCTTCTTCCCGGTTGGTGAATCTCCTTCACCAAAATTCTTTTCTAATGTTTGCCATATAGAATGAGCACTATCACATGAGCAAACAAGATTAAAAAGTTCATCTCCTAATGCACAAAATATCACATTCATAGCCTTAGCATTTAGGGATGCATTTTTCTCATCTTCTAAACTCCATTTACTAATATGACATCTAGGTGATTCATATGGAGTTTGAATCATAAACCACATGTTGATGTTTATGGATTTAATGAATGACATCATTTTACTTTTCCATGAAACAAAATTATTTCCATCAAAATATGGTGGTTTACATGATTCACTAGGTGTGGATACATTAAAAGTCATGTTAATTTATCGGTTACGAACAAAATTAACGAACGAGGCTCTGATACCAAATGTAGGATCGTATGGGTCGGCTATGCTAATCACTTTTATCCCTAATTTCCCACTTGTTTAATTATCAAAGATAAGTGCAGCGGAATTTAAAAGAAACAAGCAAGTAGGGAAGGAATATGCAAACCACAATGAGACGGGGGATTTTTATAGAGGTTCGGCACCCCACCCGGGTCCTAGTCCTCTATTGCAAGCTCCGCTCGACACTTCGAGCTCTGCTCGCGTCTTCACTATCCACTCCCCGTTCCGGGCCGGGAGAGAACACCTTTTACAAAACAAGCTCCACGAACACCCTCGTGAGCTTGACTTTCTTCTCTCACAATCCGAGAGTCAACACAGACAGTGATCACTCGGTCGACCGAACGGCATGTTGCGGTCGACCGAATGTGGGCAGACAGTTAGGGTTCAGGTTTAGTGTTTTCCGGTCTAAGTTTGGGTGATCTATTGAAGTCCAAATTATGTGAAATTTCGTGTGTGACTTCTATAAGGAACCTAGTGTGTGTTTAAGTTGATTTTAGCTCAAGTATGCTCAATTTACACATGTTCCTAAGACTTAAAGAAAATACAAAATACACGTCTTCAAAAGAGCTTGATTACATGTCTTGACTTGATTTTCCTTTCTTCCTTGAGTCTTGATCACCTGTAGAGGTTAGCACAAAGCAATATATATGCAATGGAATATGTGTGCTACTCTACATGAACATAATTAAGATTAGGTTAATTAAATCATCAAAACATAGATTAAGGCCAAAAAGCCAACACAAACATCAAACACTTTCAAGCTCTCATTTCCTACACTCAAAGACAAACTTCACCACTTGTGTATGAATTCTTATCATATCCAAATGTGCTCAAGTCTAGAGTGTTAGTTATTGATTCCAACTTCATCATCCAAGAATCACCAAAGTTGTAAAGCTTCGTATAACCTCCCTCTCGAGTTGTGAGAGGCGAAATCGAGAAAGACGAGGTTGTTCACAAGGCTCGTAGCGTAAAGGTGGTGATCTCAGCTCCGAACAAAGTTTGAATTAGACTCAAGCAGGATTTGGAGGATAGAGCGAAACTTGAAAGAGAGGATAAAATTACGGTGGTTGTAATCGAACCTCAATAAAAATCCTATGTTGATTTGTGGATTGCTTGCTCTATCCCTACTTTGTTTTAATTTCACATTTAGTAAATCATTTAGCTTGTGACTAGAGGGTCATCGCCCCTTACACCTATGACCCCATGAAAATGACAAGGACGTGTCCCTACTGCCACCTCACCACTCCCCATGCAACAACCGACGTGTCCCCCTCCTACCACCACTATTTACCTCTCATGTGTTGTCTCACCCTCCGATCTTCCGATATAAGTCCATCTGCAGGCGGGCACCATCCCCGCTTAGCTTCCTCACCCAACTGCCTCCAAGGACTTCGAATTGTCCTCAATCAGACCCTCTAGCTCAAGGATCGTGAGATCTGATTCCTGCCGAGTCTCGCTCCATGCACTCTTCGACCCCCTTGGTCAACCAACTTGACGGGAACGAGATCTTGAGATATACCGTAAGTGGGTCAACGACGGGAAGTGGTGAGGATGTGGTAGTTCATGCTACAAGATGGGTGGTGTTGACATTGGTTGGGTATGGGATTTGATATGGGTATGGGTTTGGGTTTTGAGAGTAAGAGAGGAAAGGAGAGAAGAGAGAGTGGAGAGAGGGGTTTGGGTTTTGTGTGTGAAAGAGGAGAGAGAGAGGAGAAAACGTAGAGAATAGAGAGGAGATAATATGGAGAATGGAGAGAGAATGGAGAAGAGAAAGTAGAGAGAGAAAGGGAAAAGTATGTAGAGAGTGGATAAGAGGAATTAATAATATTTGTAAAATTATCCTGGGTAGATTTTATAAAAAAATACAAATTATATAGAAGTGAATGCAATTTATTAGATTACTTCAGAAAGATTTCGTAAATTTTGTAATTAAATATTATTTTTCTAATACCGTCAATTGACAATTAACGTCCTTAACCTAAAAACTTGATAGAATGACAAAACCAAAAAGTAATAACATCTATGAATACGTTATGCTTTTGGAGTGACATGATTAGAAATAGCCGTGGAACGATGGTATAATTTAAATTATACAGTTTTGGAAGGACACACAAGCAAAATCCATTTTGTTTTCTTTCTTTTGCACTTTTGATCATCCGAGATAGGGCCATAAAACTCCTCTATATCATGGTCCAACTGGTGCTCATTGACCCATCTCAACATTGCATAGTCATTAAGTGTCATGCCCACAATCCTCTCCTCATAATTTGCTGCTGAAAGACCAACTTTATCTAACAACTCATGTCTTAGACATGGAACAGAAACAATATGAATAAAGGCTTCTCCCTTTGGATCGAGGGATCCACTATCATCATATATATAACCAAAGTGGAGTTTGTTATGGGACACCTGGACCATACGAAACATGACAGGTGGCCTAGATCATAACAACTTATAAAAAACTCTAACCATCTTTAACACCCCATCAAACTGATGGGAGAGAAACCATCAACAGTGTCACGAAATCTACGAAAAAGACGCTTGTTGGGCTTGGTAAGAATATCTGCAATATGATCTTGAGAAGGATATAGTGAACAACAATATCCTTGCGAGCAACTTTCTCTCGTACGAAGTGATAATCGATTTCGATATGCTTCCTACGAGCGTGAAACAAGGGATTAACATTAAAGGTAAACTGCACCAATGTTGTCACAATGCATCATTGGTGGTTGCCCAAGAAAATACCTCAGCTCCCCGCACAATGATTGCAACCAATTCGGTCAATTGAAATTAAATCAGAGAAAATTCGACAAAAGTTACTAGAAGTTGGTGATCGGTCATCTGTCCTTTCTTTGGTAAACCAAAAGTTTAATTTTGACCAAGTCAACTCTTACGTTCGGACAACTGTTCTTCAAACAATCTTAATCCATTTGATTTTTATGATTAATCAAACTAATCTTAATAAATCAACCTAGTCAATCAAAGTAGGACTTGTATATTGCTTGTAGACTTGTATATTTGCAAATCATTTCAGTAGGTTGATCAAGATCATCAAGAGAAAGAACATTGGGACAAAGACTTATGATTGTGCAAAACGTTGGACCAAGACTTAAACTTTTCTATTTAAATGAGTCCATAGGATCATATGTAAACTTGAGCACTAGGATTCTGTCTCGGTCATGTTCGGTCAATTGAACACCTAACGGATGACTGAAATCATCTCATCAGTAGTTGTTAGCTCTGGAATTGTCCACTCAGACGACCGATTGTCATTTGGTCGACCGAATCCCCTTGGACCAGTTTTGGTTTTTATTCCAATGGTTACACTTGTATTTTTTCTTAGAGCTTGTTTGCTTTGTCCATATTCAGACGACTAACTCCTATCAGTCAAGTATTTACTTATTGGCATTTAGCATGCAACGACTCTTTCCACGTGTTAGTTGTAAATGACAGCCTAAACCCACCCTTTTTTTGGCCTTCGCCTCTTCCTTATGGTCTCCCATTGGACTCACAACATATGTTTGATTTCCAATCATTGGCCCTAAAAGACAAACTGTTGATCTGGGCAAATGAATTGGTCCTGGGTGACAGTTGGAAAGTGAGGTATCTTCTAGCCTAAATCATGATTCTAATTCATATAGTGAATTTCAATTTGAATTCTATGAGCTACTTGAAAATTTTAAACAAATTTGCCAAAAGAACAAGGTTGCTAGGAAGAAAATCAATGAGCTACAATTTTTCAAATTAAATCAATTATGAATGAGAAAAATGATTTGCTTACTAGTCATGATAAAATTACGTTACAGAACTCTTATTTGATTGATGAAAGTGCAACTCTAAATGCTAAATCTTCATGTAGTGATGCACAAGATCTCATTGCTAAAAATCCTTAATTACAAAAAGATCTTGAAATATTCACTAAAGGAAAGAAAATGCTTGATATGCTTTTCGCTAGTCAAATACAATCTTTAAGTAAGCATGGTTCATGCTACAATGTTAAAAAAAGAAAATACCATGTTGTCCATACTACTTTGAATGGAAAGCATTTCTTTGGAAATAAAAGTTCCTTGATTAATATCATATCATGCATATATCTAGGTCATATATCCTCCATTTTGAGCTTAAGCAATGCTATGTAACGACTTCTATGTTTAAGTTTGCGAAATAAACAAGTTTAAGAAGAAGATGACACAAAAAGGACTAAACACGAGAAAAAAGACTGATCTGTGAGACTTATGGTCCTATCTGCAAGAGGGTAGGACCTGAATGTAAGCTGGAAGGACCAAATAACAAACTGAGAAACTTCACACCATCGTGATGAGTATTATGAAAATTAGATTTGGGACTAGACTCAAACAATCAATCAGGGTGCACCCCACGTGAATAATTGAAAAGGCATCCAAAACCAGGTCGAATCAGACCATTTCTGACCGCTAATTGGTGGCCCCAGACCTCCAATTGGTGGTCCAATTTGGTTAAGCTCCAACCTGGCTTCTCGTGGT
Organism: Triglochin maritima; assembly: GCA_963682175.1. NCBI lineage: Eukaryota > Viridiplantae > Streptophyta > Magnoliopsida > Alismatales > Juncaginaceae > Triglochin > Triglochin maritima. Next base: position 11,076,254 of record OY821780.1, on the reverse strand, counting down.
TGTGTATTACATTGTTTTTGTCTATTTTAGGCATGTTTCAGTAGTCCTACACTAGGGTATTGTCCTTAGTTATCTTTTTCATGTCTATAAATAGTTCTCTTCATCCTTTGTAAAATAACTCATTGCTTGGTGGTCATTCTCTCTACTTGGAGTAAGCCTTTGGAGAAGAACTCAAGAGGAGAGAAGGATACTTGTAATGTGAGTCATGAATAAAATATTTTTTTGTTAGCTTCATGTTGTCTCTTTTTATGCTTGCGTGTTTTGTTTTGTTTTGTTTTCTTAGTCTTAGTATAAATAGTTAGAATGTCTTTCTTTCTTAGTATAATTGTTACCTTAATGTGTAGTGAGTGGTTCCATCCCCCTTTGGGACTGGAGATTATGTTTATAGATGTATGAAGAATGAGAATGAATGTTATCTTATGAAATATTTGATGAATAAGATTGTATGTTTGTTTGTTTAAATGAGAATACTTAACTTGATGAGTTTTGCCACAACTTTTAGACACTTCCCATGCTTGTTTTGATTTTTAATAACCAACTTGTTTATGTTCATGTTAATCAACTAGGTTAGTGATTGGATTGATATGTTTTGCCACATCTATTAGACACTTTCTATGCATGAAAATACAACCTATACTTGTGCCACATCAAATGCATTCTTCACCACCTTATTACATGTGTACACACACTCCATCTCTTAGGGATTTTCCTTACTGAATTTCATCTAGCGTTGTTAGTTGCTTAGTTTAGTTTTACTTAATCTTAAGTTGTTATCTTTCTCATTTGTAAGTTGCTAGTTTAGTGTAACCAAACTTCTTCCCTCCTTATTTTCCACTTGATTTTTGAAGAACCGGAGTTGACACACCTCATTGTGTATTCAAACCTACTTGCCACCGCTTCATCGCAGTTGTGCACTTGCGGTTTAACTTGAATCAAAATAAGCTTTTGGCTCTGTTGTCGGGGAGGTGCTCTATCCAGACTCTGGTTTGGATGATTCAAGTGGATTTGATCTTTGTGTTTTTAGTTTTTGTGTTTTTAGGGCCATTAGGGACAGAGAAGAAGAGACCAGAGAAAATTTGGAGCATGTGGAGCTCTCAAGACCGCTAATTGGCAGTTGGTAAGGTTCTGTTGCCTTCATTTTTCTACACTCTGTCTGGCTTTATATTTTAGTGTCTGGGAGCCTAATTTTGCATGTCTCGACTTGTAACTTGCTCCCAGATTTAGTTAAGAAACCAAAATCCCCCTCTAATCAACTTGGACCATAAAACTCAAAGCAAAAGATTAGGCATTCTACTTGGTTAGGTCATGCATCATATAATGTTGACTTAAGCATATAACTGCTTCTTTGGCCTTTATTTTCAGTAGTTGATCGCTAGAGCAAGGTACGCATTCTATCACTCATTAATGCATTATCATGTCATTTAATGATTGGAATTGCATTTGGAAGAAAGGTGAGGTGAGTGTTTGTATGGTGAGTTGCTTGCTAACCTAAGGATTCAATGCACTTTAAAAGGGCACCACCTATAGTCTCGAAGATAAGGTGTGAAATTTCATCACTCTTCATCGCACAATCTTGTAGTGTTTTAGGGTCCAGTTGAGCACTTTTATGCGAGGTTGGATTCGCCTTGGTGAGGGTGCTCGACTTGAAAGAGTTGATCCTTTTGTTGAGATGGATGGTCTGGGTGATCGTCCCTCTCCGCCTCGTGCTCCTTTGGAGCATGAGGCCTCATCGTCACTTGGAGGTGGGGGAGATCGAGTTCCATACATGGAGTTCCTCGGTCCACTTCCACCACCATCTAGACCATCTCCTCCTCCTCCGACTCGGGAGGAAGAGGGTCCCGGTCGGGATCGAGTTATGGGAGTACCACCACCCTTAGCTTGACAAGATCAACCAATGAATTTTGGGAGCGGACCCATCCTGTCCGGGCTGCACAACATTCTTGCATAGTTCTCTCGCCTGCTCGTGGGAACCAAAAAAATTAAAACGTCAATATGTGAGCATGCTTCCTACCTTCACATCCAATAGGGAGGATCTATATATCTTTATACGTGAATTTGAGGAGGTATGCATCATGTTCAAGCTTCAACAGCTTGACGAGGATTCCGTCCGGTTGAGGATGATTTCTTTCACGTTGAAGGATAACGCGAAGAAATGGATATAAAGCCTCCTGGCAAACTCGATTCGGTCTTGGGATGAATTTGAGACTGTCTTTATGAAGATATTCTTTCCCCAAGGAAGACTCAACAGATACGGCACCAGAAACATTAAATGTATCAGACTGAGATGGAATCGTTTCATACTTTCTTTGAGAGGTTCAATGACATTCTCCTGCAGTGCCCCCATCATGGACTTGAGTTGTGGCAATTGTGCCGGATTGTTTATGAGGTTCTCAACTATATAACCCGCACATTGTTGGAGTCGATGTGTCAGGGTGATCCAAAAGAAACTCATTTATGTGGCATGAGATACTTTTGAATTAATGGTTGAACATACCCTTGGGCTGGACACCATGAGAGAGCCACCAGCCACAAGGTCTTCTGGTCAAGCTGGATCATATTAAGTCGACTCAACTATCGCGTCTGAGGCGAAAATGATTCCTCTCATGCGTAGGATAGAGAGTTTAGAATCGGACCGAGCTCTTGTAGCTCCGGCCCCTACTCCCACTTGTTGTAGGTGTGGACTTACGGGACATAGTGACTCGGAATGTGCTTATGCTCCAAGAGATACTGAGCATGCAAATGCAATGTATCAACAACAGCCCTGTAATGACTCGTATAGTCACTCCTACAAACTGGGATGATGAAACCACTCTAACCTCTCTTGTGGGGGTCATGGTCAGAGCTCGCACTCTCAACCTCAACCTTATCATCCACCACGCCCATCGGCGACCTACAAACCACCACATCAATGGTCTCAGCCCCATAGTTACCAACCTCCTCAAGCCTCATCTTCAGGTTATTCTAGTCAGACTCCACCCCAGTAGGTTGACCCAAAGATCTCTACTCTAGAGGAAACACTTCAAGCATTCATGTAGGGCATACAAACTATGCTTGCGGCCAACAACAATTCGGTTAAGGCATTGGAAGGGCAAGTCAGCTAGTTGGCTCATCAACTCAATGAACGTGAGAATGGTCAATTCCCTAATCAACCCAAGGTGAATCCCTAGGGTATTGATCAAATCAGTTATAATACCGCAAGTGCACGACCACGTTGAAGCGGTGGCAAATACGGGTTGGTCCACATGGAGTGCGTGTGAGTCGAGTTCACGATACTCGAGTGGGGGAAAAGAAGAGAGAGATGTGATCCAAATTAAACTACAATACGTGGGAAATCGGAAAAACTATCAATGAAAACTAAACCCCTTAGGGGGTAAAGAAAGAACATGGAAATGAAAATGTGTAGTGTAGTGTGTGTTCAAATGTGCTCATCAAAAGATGTCACACATGAAATCCATAAAACTCAACTCCAACTTTGCCTCCACATGAAATAAGATAAAACCTTATCATTAAAGCATAAAAGACAAAATTTGCTCCTCTCCAACCCCCTTATTACACTACTAAAACAGTAAACTAAAACCTACTCTTATGGGGGAAGGAGAAAGAAGAGGAAATGAGGCATTTCAAGTGTATTTATAGAAGTTTAAAGGGTTTGGATGGATCAGGGCATAATTGGACGACTGTAAATCCGATTTGGAGGTCCTGGAATGCTCTGACCCGACAACCCGACCTGCGGCCAAAAGTTGAGAGCAAAACTCTTAACCGGATCTGCCAGTAATGGATTAATTTTCTCTAATCGACTTCAAATTTTAACCACGGCTTTAGTTCACATAATAAACACGTGGGGTGGGCCCGGAGCTTTTAATTCAAGCCCGTTTGGTTTTAATTGTAGATTTACTCCTTAGGTTCAGGAGGTTCTGGACTTTTGCAAGCAACATATTTTTCTTTACACTTAAGTCCCTCCGGGTTTTCACTTGAGTCATTCCTGAGTTACAATACAGTCTGTGGGCATTACAAACAGGCCCAGAACCTTCCAAATCAGTCCATTCTTCTTGTATTTAGGTCCTTTTCTCTTCCTTTCTCTTCGTTATTGCCTAAACCCTGAAACACATCAAACAAACACTCGAGTAACACAAATATTGGGTAAAATAAAGGATATATAGCATGAATGCAATGTATGATATGCTACTAAATAGGTACCTACACTAGTGCAGAATTGGCTTTACTCGTCGCCAAATAGACGTCGGCCGTTATAACAACCGACGTCTAGTGTGGAGAGGACAGCATAGACGTCGGCTGGAATGGAAGCCAACGTCTATGCGACACTATAGACGTCGGGTGTAGGAATTACACATTTAACCGACGTCTATAGTGTATAGACGTCGACCTTTAGACGTCGGTGTTTTAGTACCTTGTGAATCCGACGTCTATAGGGTATAGACGTCGGCCTATAGACGTCGGACGTAATTTAAGGCCGACGTCTATACTCCAACCATATAGACGTCGAGGTATAGACGTCGGCGTTATGGAATATCCGACGTATATAGGTCTTAAAGAAATCGGACAGACGCGTTTCTTTCATTCATTTCAGTCGAAACCCACCCAAACCCTAGCCGTCCCGCGACCGAACTCTCCTCCGCGACCATCCTCCGACCGATCCGCACCGTCTCCGGCACCGCAGCGAGCTCCCAAGCGCTCCTCCACTTCTCCGGCCCTCTTCTCCTTCTTCCTCCTTCTTCCTCCGTCTCTCTCCACATGTAGGTTTTAAGTTCGTTTAAGCACCGTCTCCGGCCACTCTCAAGGAAGGCCATTAGTACCTCGAGCTACCTCTGAACCAATTTATCATGTTAATGTGATTCATACTTTGAGGTCTGGTAAGGTGGTGGACAACCAAATTGGGTTGCCTTCCTTGCAATCACCATCTCCTGGTGTCACCAGACCTGTGGTAACACCCACATCTATGAGGGAGCCAGATCCTAAGGTTCCTTCTACTTTTATTTCGACAATGGGGTTGAACCCTGAGGTTCCTTCGCAAAAGTCAATATCCATGGGTCCATTTAGGTCCCAACTCACGTTTCTACGGAACTGAATACCGAGGTTCCTTCGAAAATCATGTATGCCCCGAAGGCGTCATTTCCTGAGCGCCTAAAAAAGAGAACTTTGGATAAACGTAACAAGATGTTTGAGATCTTTCGACAAGTTAATGTGAGCATTCCATTTTTAGAGGTGATTCAGTTTATGCACCTTATGCCAAGGTTCTCAAGGATTTATGCACCAACAAGACAAAAACCATTGTTCACAAGAAAGCTTTTCTTGCGGCAAATGTGAGTTCATAGTTGGCACAAGCCATGCAACTCAAATACAAGGACCCCGATTGTCCTACTATTTCTTGTGTGGTTGGTGATGTGTCAATATATTAAGCTTTATTGTACCTAGGTGCATTTGTCAATCTTTTGTCATATTCTGTCTACGTCCACCTTGGTCTTGGAGACCTCAAATAAAGAAAAACTGCTCCTCAACTGGTTGATAGGTCAATGAAGAAACCGAGGGACGTGGTGGAAGATGTTCTTATCAAAGTGGGTGAGTTCATTTATCCAGTAGATTTTTTTGTTTTGGATACTGAACATTTGCCAAGCCCACCTGGAAAAAAATAATGTTATTTTGGGGCAACCATTTCTAGCGACTACCAATGCCTTGATCAACTGTTGTAATGGTATGATGTGCTTGACGTATGATAGTCAGGGCAATGATTTCAACATATTCACCATCAGGAAAAAGCCAAATGCCTATGATGACCCTGTAGAGGTCAATCTTATCCAGGTCACGGATGAGAACGAAGTCGTAGGCACCTTCAAGTATTTCAGAGAGTTGTTCGATGGAGATCCTGATGGTGGTGATGTTTCAACTGTGCTGGCACAAGAAGGTGCCTTATATTGTTATCATATGGCCTTTGAGCCACATCTTTTTGATCATGTGGCTATGGAGCTATAAGATATCATTTTTGTGGCCTCTAGGCCACCTACTCTTCACTCTGTATATGTTGAGGACCCAATGTAGGTTAAGAATCAACCACTTGATACCCTACAATTCAAACAACCAGACGAAGATTCACCACTCATTCATGCCTCCCATCTTGCTCATTCTGAAGAGGTATCAAACGGACACACTGCTTATAAGGGTGTCAAGTGGTCAAGCAATTATATTTCTGGACTTCACCATATGGGTAATAAGTCCAAGGTGTCACTTTGTGTGGACGAAATGATCCATGTGCACCCAAATATCAGTTGGTGGATATATATTGATGATCCTCAACTTTGTTACGGAATGGAAACATATTTGTTTCCATTTCCTTTCATAGACCCTAACTTTGAAAGGCATGAATCATCATCGTTGGCTCATAAACCTCTCAACGATTCTCTTGTTTCTTATATTGCGAGCCTATGTATGTGCATTTCTGGCTCGAGAGATGACGGGTTCCCATTTTATGTCCCTTGACAAATTAAAGTGGGTGCTCATTAATGTACATAATTCTTGTAAAAAAAAACTCTTCCACAAGTGAGCATTGATTGTTTTTGCCCCCACCCCGTGAGTATTTGGGCCACATTTATCTCACGTACTTGTATTCCATTCTTAAGTATCTCACAGGTCTTAGGAAATTTGCGTTGATGTCCATCAATATAACCATGCACTTCCGTTTGCCCTTCACGTTTGTGAGATCGTTTCTTGTTTGTGCATAAATCCATGTAGTAGTATGCTCACATTTATTGAGGACAATGAAATGAATTAGGTGTGGGGGGTGTTTTCAAGTGTGTACATAGTTTTGTTTGTCTTCTATTTTTTGTTTTCTTTTTCTTACTTTGCTAGGGTCATGTTAGTGTGTTGTATTTAATATTGATATATTTGTTATGCCATGATCATTGGGTGAATTGTCTTCTTTTGTTTGTCGTGGTGCTTTCATTTTCTATTTCTTTCAAAAACTTGATGCGTTTGAGAAAGAAAAATATTTTTTGGGGTTTGTGTATGTGTATAGCGTATGCAAAACCATTTTGAGGAATCAAAAGAGAAGCTCCCAAAATTGACTTGAACATTATGCATTAGGATATCTAGTACACTGATTTTAGGTCCTACCTCTAGTCGTAATGATGCACCCCGGTTTTCCCTCGGGGGGAGAGTAATCATAGGGTTTCAGTACTCAAAACAAATAAAGAAGTCCACCTTGAACCTAGTGAGTCAAATATTTATAGTCTGTTAGTATAAAGAAGTTTGTCGTAGTTAGGGACATTTAAACTCCTGTTGTGAAACCTTAAGTGTAGGGGTTTTGGTTCATATGTAGATAAGAAATAATTTAGTAGGGTGTTCTCTCCTCTCGCACAACTCCTATCACTTGGGAAATTACGTCGGAGGGGGCTTAATGCTGATGCTTTCGAGTCATCTGACTTGGCATGCATCGACCAAACTCCCATTACACGGGTGGTAGGGATCGCCCTAGTTATTATAAATTTATACATTGTGCATATATGTGGAAAAAAAATTAATAACAAGTGGGAGATTGAAAGGAATGTGTGTTCTAAAAGTTGTCTTTTATATTTCTTTTATTATGAATTGAATGTATAAATATTTTGTTCATTGATTAGTATATTCTTCTTTTAGAGGTGTTAAGTAAAATGTTCTTGGTCTTTAACCGTAGAGCTCTGAAAGATAATAATTTACATAAATCAAAAGTAATTCACAATCATGGTGACTAACATGAGACATTAATTAGCGAGATAAGATTGTCATGTTGGTTAAAAGATATTGTAGTTCTACAAGTATTTAACAATGTGAGTACATAAAAGAGAAAAATGTTACTTTTATATATTGAGTAGACCTAAAAAATAAAACATTATAGAATTATGTTTGTTGATTAATGTTTTCATTGTGTTTTTGAATCCTAAGATATGAGACCTACATATTTTCACATGAGAAATGTATAATTTGACTATTATCAAAAACTATCATTATGTATAGTGATAAAGATATTAGTTGGTTATATATGACTCGTACCGGAAGAGATCATATGTCAAAAGATTATCATTGCCCCTCTTGACTTGAGTGATGATATTAATGGACCCCTTTATAAAACAAAATTATAATGTGCACAAAGTAGCTTATGTATAGTTACATATTTATAATTTGCTTAAGAGATCAAGAAAATAATATATAATACAAAATGACACATTCCTACTTTGTATAATATTCATAATATCATGAGTCAATGGATAGACACAAGTGATATTATTACATATCACTTAATGGCTCGTGTTCTATTCTAGTGAACAAAACATCTTTGTTATTTAGGTAATATAATGTATAGCTAGATATCGCCTATAGTTTATGATTTAAAGTGTTTATGCCATTGTCATCAAAAATTCTCTCTTCTACATATTTTCTCCATCCTTCCATCAAACTCTCTCTCAATTAATTAAGTGTTGGAGATTAATTTCTTTGGAGCATAGGAGAGGTTATTAGATAGATTATAACCTTGCATTATAGTTGATTGGCTAGTTTCGATTAATTTATTCTTGTTTAGAGTTTGGTGAACACTTGAAGAATGGCTTCGAGGTATCGACATTGCAACACGACTTCCGACAATTAAAATTGTTTGACAATACTTTTAGGTATGATTTTAACATTGTGTTTTAATATTATATAGTAGACATTATATTTAAATGCAATAAGAAAGTCTTGTACATTGAATTATTGAATAAATATGAAAAACGATCTTGCTTGTGTAAAAAAAATTATACCCAAGCATAGGGACACAATCCAACAGTGTGTGCACAAGATTGGTTTAGGGGTGAATTTGAAGGTACTTTATCATTCAAAATAATGTATAATTGATAATTATGTATATTATAATGTTAACTTATCATGGTTCAGTGGTGTAGTTGAAAGTGATGATGGTGATGGAGCACTTGGGCGTGGGATATGACAAGAGATACTCATTTTCATCTATTTTGAACAATGCCAACTCATTATTTTGAAGAGGAGGGCAACAAGGACGTTGAGGGTGATGATGGGTTGGGACTTGTCCTGACAAGTTGAAGTTCATGGTTGAGGGAAATTGTGCTTTCAATGTTTCATGTAACCATGTTGGAATTTATCATTGTTATAATGAGCGTTATTGTTATAATGAATGTTTCATGTTAGAGTTTGTTATTATTATTTAGTTCTTAGATGAGTGAGCTTGACCTTATCATTAGGTAATTTGCTTACTTAATACTTAAGAAATGAACAACTAGTTATCCATGGATGCACTTTTACCTATTTCTCAATTTTTGATACTTTTTTGTTTTTATTAGGAAAAAACCTAAAATATCAAAGAATAACCTGCCAAACCTGAATAAGCTGCCCCACCCCGCCTAGTCCACCCTTAACAGGGTCAGGTAGCTTATTTTGACCTGTCCCGCCCCGTTTACACCCCTACTTAGCACGTGCTTTGGTTAAGATGAGGAATGAGAGGTGAAGATAAAAATGAAGTGGATAAAGAGATAAGATTGACATTTGAGTATATTGTTGTCTTTGTCCTTAACTTGAGTAGCATTTTGTATGTTTTAATGATGGTGATAAATCTTAATCCATGTGGAAACACACTTAGGATAACAACCATTATAGATATCCATATTAATTCATGTCATGAGAGTGCAATTGTACAAACACGCGTCACACATCTACATTGTTGCACGCATTCTCCACCTTCTATGGGATTAGTCGCATTTATTTTACATATTGTAATTAGAGTAATTTTAGTGTAGATACACTCACTCAATCTTCATTTTGTTTCCCCACTCGAGTATGGTCAACGATGACCCACACTCGCTCCTCGTGAACGTGACCATGCACTTGCAGTTTTGAACTTTAAAATCACCAACAAAAGGGAATACAAATATGTTAACAAATGGAGCCCAAATACTCAAGAAGTGGGACTCAAGAACACCAATATTTTTTATATAACTATATACAAAAAGAGGCTACCATCGTCCTTTTTCAAAGAACAACAAATGGGAATCCTTTAGTGGATCAATGTATTTGGAATGAGAGCATGACACCACATGGGACAGAACTACTCATGTGTGGGCACCCCGTGACAAAGTGCACCAGATATTGGGAGAAGTTCATGACTTAGATGCAACAGTGTATGATTCAAAGGATCAAACTGAAAGAGCTCGACCCTCTCAAGCATTTGGCAACAATTGTGCAACGGAAGAAAAGATTCACCCTTTGCAGTGTTAAAATCATGATCAACAATCCTAACTCCCCAACCAACAGACTAGTGTGTCAGAACGAGGTCAAGAACCTCATTATGCTTCCCCGACACACCAAGCGAACAGAAAGTGGGTCTTTCACCATAACGAAGTTCTTGACCTAAAGTGTAGGACTCGATTCTTTTCTACAGAAAGTGGGTCGGGACCTACACCATAACTAAGTCCCCTCGGACCTAATTTCCCGAGTGATAGGAGCCGTGCGAGAAGAGAGTTCCCTACAAAATTATTTCTTATCTACATATGAACCAAAACCCCCTACACTTAAGGTTTCACAACAGGAGTTTAAAGGTCCCCAACTATGACAAACTTCTTTATACTAACAGACACGAATTATTCGACTCACTAGGTTCATGGTGTACTTCTTTATTTGTTTGAGTACTAAAACCCTATAATTACTCTCTACCCGAGGGAAAACCAGGGTGCATCCTTACGACTAGATAAGACGTAATGCCGGCGTACTATATATATTCTAACCCATCATGTTCAAGTCTATTTTGGGAGCTTCTCTTTTTATTGCCTCAAAACGATTTTACGTACGCTAAACATGTACACAAACTCCACAAATTGTTTTCTTTTGCAAACGCATCAAGTTTTTGAAAGAAATGGAAAATGAAAGCACTACGACAAACAAAAGAAGACAAGTCTCCTACATATCATGGCATAACAAATATATCAATATTAAATGCAGCACACTAATATGACCCAAGCAAAGTAAGCAAAAGAAAGTGAAAAATGAAAGACAAACAAAACTATATACACACAAAAAGCACCCTCCCCCCCACACACACACACTTCATGTATTGTCCTCAATGAATGTGAGTATGATACTACATGGATATGTGCATCAAAAAGAAAAGATCTCACCAACGTGAAGCGCAAACAGAAGTTCATGGTTATGTTTATGCACATCAACCCAAATTTTCCAAAGCCTGTGAGATACCAAAGAAGTAAGACAAATACGTGAAACAAATGGAGCCCAAATGATCTAGGGTTGGGTCCCACAACAACCAACACTCAGTTGTGTAGTCTTTTGTTCTTTTTTTGTTATAAACAAGATATATACATTAACAAAGATGTTCTCATAATCATTTGGTCAAGGAACATCGAATGAGAACATTGAGTCATGTGGACCAGAGATCTGTCGTGATGGGCCCACTTCATTGGTACTCTGAGGTATCATGAGAGGTGAAAGGTGAAAACTGAAAGGCTCGAATCCCTCAAGATATTTGTTGGGTGTAGGCAACGTGAATGAGTGGAGTTGTGTTGCCTCACTAGGGTTTAGTTGCTCGTCAAACAAAACCCTCTAACCAATAGGCAGGTGCATCGGAATGAGTTCCTCGAGCTCATTCGTGTGATATGACACACCTGTCGCACTAAGTATGAGGTTTCTCCCCAAGTCGTCCAGTAAGGACGACCCGACCTCTTTTATATTATCAAGCATAAGCTCGGTCGTAGGTGAGTCCTTGTTGGAGTCAAGATGAAGCTGATGAGGCTCATTGGCCACGGTACATGGGGGTAAAGACACCTTCTAGTATGGGTATATGATGAGGTGTGTCCCCTCACTAACAGTCTCAACTAATTAAATCATGCAAGAAACACTCCCTTTGTGTATTCATGTTTGATGTCAACTCACTATGTTGCACTGCAAAGATATGCAATGAGTTTTCATTGGGCACACATACATTCTCCATGGGTTACGTTGGTGTTGGGGTGTTTGTTGATTTTGCGGTGCTTTCTCTAATTAGCGGATGATGTTGAGATTTAAAGGTTGGTCCAAGGGTTCTTGTTGCCTACCAGAGTTGAACACATGAAACTCGGCACTCATGTAACCAAATGACAGCTTCATGAGACCATTTCTACAATTAATTAAGACGTTCGAGGTTGTCAAAAATGATCTACCCAAAATCAAAGGTATTTGAGAGTGGTGTTCGCAACAGGGTTGGTATCAATGACGACAAAATCTATTGGAAATATAAAATCTCCAACTTTGATTAGCACATCCTCAATAATCTCCTTTGGGACACGAATGGATCTATCCGCCAGTTGGAGGGTGATCTTAGTTGATTTCAATTCTCCGAAGTTCAACTGTTGATAAATAAAAGATAGGAGGAGGTTGACCGCTAATCCTAAATCAAGCAATACGTTACTCATGCTAGTGTCCCCTATCATACACTCAATAGTAGGACATTTGGGGTCATTGTATTTTGTGTATGTGGGATTGGACAAAAGTGAGCTCATACTCGCAACTAAGAATGCTTTCTTCAGAGCATTTGTCTTCCTCTTTTTTATGCAGAGATCTTTCAACATTTTGGCATATTGAGGTATTTGTTGAATGACATCCGACAAGGAGATGTTAACCTTCACTTGTTTAACGACCTCTAACATATTGTGCATTGTATCACTATTTTTTGGTTAACCTACTAGGATAAGGAACTTTTGGCACGTAGGTTTTCCTTGGAGTCTTGAAGGATGAAGGCGAGTTTAGGCAAAGTGGCTCGCCTTCCTTAGGAGTCAATGGAGTAACTTCCTCAACATCAGACTACTTAACACCACCGTCCCCACAAAGGGGTTGCATAGATGGTGGTGGCGGTAAGGAAATATGATTGTCGGCCTGCTTTCCATTCCTTAAGGTTATAATGACATTGACATGTTGAACATGTTCCTCCACATGGTTCACTTGCCACCCCCGAGGTACCAAACTCTCATTTTGTACTTGTGGTTGCTGGTACATGCGGGGATTAGCCTCAGACTGGCTCGACAATGTCCCCCATCTCTTTCAAGTACAGACTGAGACAATTGGCCCATTTGAAGCTCTAAAGATTTGATGGTCTGCAGATTTGATGTGAGAACTTGACTCATGAATGACGTGAAGCTCTTAATCGAGTTCTCAAGCGAATTGAATCGAGTTTCCAAATTATTAGAGTTTGGAAAATATGGTGGTTTAGTTGGTTGAACTTGGGGCGACTGATATGATTGTGCATGCCTGGGAGGTGAGTATGGTTGGTTAGGTGGTTGGGACAAAGTTTGAAGGACCACCATAGACATTTTTGGTTCCACTAAAGGTTAGGGTGATTCCTCCATCCAGGGTTATATGAAGATGAATGTGGGTTGTTCCTGGGTCCATTGTAGATGGCATTAACCTGCTCCATTTCTCGAGGCATGGATGCACACTCGCCCCCTAAATGACCTACCCTACCACATATATAACAATGAACACTATAGGAGAACTAGTCTTCACCGACAGACATTAACCGTCAGTGTACATATCCATCTGTCGGTGTACATATACATCCGTCGGAGTTACTTGTGTCGGTGTACAATCACACTGACAGATGCACCGATAGGCAAGCATCGTCGGAACAGTTTTTTGTGCCAATGTTTTGCAGGGTTTTCGTCGGAGAGAACACCGGTGGCTAGGAACTGACGGATCGTCCGTCAGTGTACTTGTCCGACGGAACTATCCATCGGTGTAGGGACATCGACACATAAATTCGTTGGTTCTTATCCGGCGAATGAGGGTATACATTGACGAATAAGTACCGTCGATGTAAGTCTCGCTGATGAACTTCGACGGATATCTATCGGTGTAAACTCCTACCAGAATTCAAAAAGAGCAAATTGACTCTTCCGGAATTCCAGTTTTCCCTGTTCAAAGAAAACCAAATGTGTTTCATTCATTCACAACAACACAAAAATTCATCCACAACCATTCATATACATTTAAGAACTCGAGTTAAAACCAAATAATAGATAAAAACATTTATTCATTCATTCAAAAACGAGTTTGATTCATAAATTAAATTTATAACAATATTCTATAAATGATCAAACTAACAAATTAAATGAAACGACTACGCAGTCAAGCCTCCTATCCTTGCTCCGCCTGTAGGCACGTGGTCGTCATCTCGTCTGTGTACAAAGAGGGGTGACGTCATAATCTTGTACATTACAAACATTATGTATTGTTAAATTATTTGACATAAACTACTAAATGCGACAATTTAACTAAACATGTATAGTACCTCGACCGTGTAACCTCCCTTCGCGAGCAGAAGGATTAATTGCATATGCATCATACTGAGCGTGGATTCCGTCATCATCCAGTATATTAAATCCTTAAAGCAAAATCAAATATGTAGTTCAATTTCAAATCTAAAATTCCAATCAATTTACTGAACCGCAAACACAACAAAATTTATTTGAAATTCTAACTAAATTTCTACAGAACCTCCCCTATATTTTCGATACCAAAAAATTTTAGAAGACTTGTATTGACAAGAAAAAATGCCCACGATTCAACGACAAGTATTACAATATCGTCAATTTATCAAACATAAATCATACAATCCAATCCTAAATACTAAATCCAATCCTAAACCTTACAAGATCATTTCATGATTGACTGCTAATTGCTAAGACTTTTGTCTATGCCTCGAGAAGAAGAGTCTTCGGGGCGCCCGGGCAGCCCTCCCTTAACGGGAGGGCGCGCCCTGAGCGCCCGAGCGGGGGGCCACGTGCCCCCCCCATTTGTCCTTTATTTTTATTTGTTTTGTTTTTGTTTTAAAAATAAAGATTATTTATATATAATTAGGATAATGTATTAATTAGGTAAATGAAATTTAATTAATTAGGTATTACAAAATAATTGAAAAAATATTTTATAATTAATTAACAAATTTTTGATTTACTTAGATATAAAAAAATTAAAAAATCATAAACAAATTAAGAAATAGTAGTACAATACTCATACATTTCGGAAACAAAATACAATACAAATACAGAATACGAAATACAACAGAAATAAGGAAAGGAAAGACAATCATCCTACGGATACGGAATTTAAACTACTAGAATACTGATAAACTACCACAGACATATTGAAAACATAAGCACCTACAGATATCCTTGTGCTTTAGCTCACTTCTTGAGTTCAGCAAGTGTTTCTTTATCGAATTCGTCCTTGTTTTCCTTCTTCATTAGAGCGAAGAGGACATCAAGTTTCTTGCTGTTCAGTTCCCTTTGGAAATTCGCCTCAGCTTCGATGCGTTTCCACTACTTTCGCCACTTAGGAGGCGAGTATACATACTCATTGGGAATTGGGTTGGCCCTTCTTCCTGAGTTGGCGGTTGGTATTGATTGTGTGGGTAGAACCCTGGGTGTGGTAAAAATTGGCTTTGGTGGGACGGGTGGAATCTTGGTTGTGAGGTAAATTGGCTTTGGTATAACGAGTGGAATCCTGGTTGTGGAACATTTTGGTAAGGGAAAAAGTGTTGGCTTGGGGGTGGACGACGTAGAGATCGTCGGTAATCTGGTGAACCATTGTATTCTGAAGATGACATTGTGAGTAGAGAGTAGAGGTGAGTAGAGAATTATGGTGGAAGAAGTAAGATTGGAATAGAGGTGAGTAGAGAATTAATGTGGTTGGGGTATATATATTGAAGTAGTCACGCGCGTACTGTAGGTCCTCGATCCAATCATCTCGTCTTTTGTGAGTCACGCGCATACTGTAGGTCATCGATGCTTGAGAAGTCTAAACCTCGATCCAATCGTCTCGTCGTTTGTGAGTCACGCGCATACTGTAGGTCCTCGATGCCTGAGAAGTCCAAGCCTCGATTCAATCGTCTCGTCTCTCGTGAGTCACGCGCATACTGTAGGTCCTCGATGTCTGAGAAGTCCAAGCATCGATCCAATCGTCTCGTCTTTTGTGAGTCACGCGCATACTGTAGGTCCTAAATTTTAAATTTATTAATTTATAGTTTTCTAAATTTTAATAATATTTTCGTATTTATTAATTAAATGTTAATTAAAAACGAAAGAATTGTTGATATTAAATAATTACGATAATGATTATTAATATATTTTGTTGATTGTTGAAAGAGTTTTGGAGAGAAGAATAAAAATAATGACGTGACAACAAATACTATAGCATGACTGGATGGATTGGGTAATGGTTAAGGATTTTGTAAGAAGTTGATTTGTGCTAACGTGACAGAGAGAGAAAACTGACGGCGCCTGGGAACTGCCTGGGCACCGTTAATGATGCTCTAACTACATCATTTACCTAGCATGTTGGGAGAAGACGAGCAAAACGGATACAAATATTTAATGGGTTTGATTTTAGTTCTCAAACCCACATCCTTCTGGCCTCGAGGAAGCGTAGCCAGGTGCGTAAACAGATCATTCCTGTGGCCCTGCCTCTGACAAGTTACAACACCAAGTGGGTAATTAATAAGCTGGGTCTGGGGAAGGAAGGGTGTAGAAATTACCCAGGAGATGGGTAGGTGAATGATCAACATAGAATATTCTCTGTGGCATTTGGTCTTAAAAATCCAACATAGTTGAATGATCAAGATTTATTTTATTGTTAAGATTGCATTATTTAAAATCTCCACATAAATAAACTACACATAAGCAGAACGTTACAAAAACAGAAGTTTTGTAGGGTGGACTGATGGCCAACTGGATCAAGGAGTAATGTGTGTGAAGCCTAGAATGAGTCATAATTCAAGCTAATAAGTTGGCTTCAGATCACTCAAGGGCTTGCTGAGCTCATGAACTGTAAGCTTTGTTGAACATTTGCTGAACCTATTTCCAAACCTCGTCAGGAAGCAATAATAATGAGTACCCGAATTTCTTGTCTTATGCTAATACAAATGGTTAAATTGTGCTAAGAATTAAACAGTCCCTGACAATAAATTACCTGGATTGCAAACCATATTGGAGTACAAAGGATACCAGCATTCTACCGGTACAAAGTCAACCCAAAAGAAAAAGAAAACAAGGAAAGATAATTTATCAGAAAGAAAAGTGTAATTCCTCCACCGTCCTTCCTAGATGATATCATTAAGGATCTGAAATGTTCTCCCCAAACTCTCAACGCAAAGCAATAATAGTGGAAAACATCACATTTGGAAAATTGATGTCCAAATCTTCTCTAACAATCTAAAAAAACATACCCTCACTGGAGAAAAAGTTGTTCGTCAAATTAAATTAAAAGAAATCTGAAGATGCCAATGTTATGCTAAAGATGGACTGTCAGTGGCAAGACCCATTGTGTTCAAACCATTGTCGACGTAAATAACTGAGCCAGTAACAGCAGAAGCTAATGGCGAAACTAAGAATGCAGCAGCATTGCCAACTTCATCTGATCATTTCAGTTAGAATAGCATATTAATAGACAACCTAGATGTCAAATAAACAATAAACTAAAGGTAGGATGCAAATTGACCTGCGAGAAGTTCTTTCTGCAGCGGCGAGTTCACATATGAATAGTCTATCATCTTTTCAATGAAACCAATAGCTTTAGCTGCTCGGCTTCCCAATGGGCCTGACAATAACATAACAATCCGTCAAACACAAAATAAAGGGTAGAGGAATCTGAGTTGTCAATTATCAACTAGTTCTAAACATGTATTTTCTGCTGCAAGCTCTCGAAGTCCAACCTTAGCTGGTAATTGCAGTGCAAAAGAACTCCCAGTAGATAATGTTAGCACTATTAGGCTCAGACACAGCCTTTACTTCTATTTCCAATTAAATTTCATATAACAGGTAAGAAACTTTACTTACCAGCAGATATGGTATTGACGCGGATTTTCCCTTTCCTCCCAGCTTCAAAAGCAAGAACCTACAGGATCACACAATATGAGAGAGGGAATATACTTAAAAACTATTAGTATACTACACATAAGTAGTGAAGAGGTTAAGAAACAAATACAAATTTACTTTGGTATCGCTCTCCAGTGCAGCCTTAGCAGAACTCATCCCTCCGCCATAGCTATGAAGCAATGGAAATGACACAAGCAGGAATGGACTTTAATTCAACAATTCAACAAAACAACATATTACTCAATAAGTAGGTAAACAACGAGGCATACCCTGGAATTGTTCTCTCTGATGCAATATAAGTTAGGGAAATTGAAGCACCACCTGGTCATACACGAAAACCAAAAGTGAGAGAGTGCTTCCAGAAACTAGAAGTCAGATATTTCTGCTATAAGTTAAAGAAGAGTTACTAAATTGGTTTGCCAGTTACTGTGATTTGATAACTGTATGAACCAGAGATCATCTACAAAAAGACAGTATTTTTCCTCTGGTAGTAGCATGTCAAGTGTATGCAGATAGACATCTATTGAACTTCAAAACAACAATTAAAATAAGAAATATTGTAAATCATGCCTGGATTCATTATTGGAAGGAAATGCTGGAGTAGAGAAACATAAGAATAACTTGAGGCAGAAATTGCTGCAAGATACCCCTTCCGTGATGTCTCCAATAGAGATTTTGTGACCTACAATAAGGATAACGAATAATCTTCATTATTCAGGACAGATTTCTAGACCATTTTGTTTAAACTTCCCGGCATCACCAAACGAGCATACAGGAAAATCGGAAGAGCTAAAACTATACCTCGGGCCCATTAGCAAGGGAATGCACAAGGATGTCAATGGTACCAAAGTCATTCTTAACAGATTCAGCTACTTCCTGGGAAAAACATTAACATCCAAGATAACAACATGCACAGAGAGAGAGAGAGAGGGTGTGAAAATTCATTATTACAAAAAAAAAAGTAAAAATCCTGTAAGTAACTGTTGCATGTGATAAGATGGCAGGTGGATATTTACCTTAACAGTCCAATTATTAGCACTAGCATAACGTTTATTTGCTTTAACCTGGAGGTAAGAAGATACTTTCAGCACTTGATGATGACATACTCAAGCTAAAACGGTGAGTATAGACAAAAAAAATCATATGGAGATTAAAAAATGGCGACTTTGAGGGAGAGAGAGAGAGATATTACATCTTCGGGAACATCCTCAGGAGTGTCATAAACAGCATCCAACGGGTACACCTTAGTGATCTCCATCAGTGAACCGTTAGGCAGACTGTAACAAGTATTCTCTCAGTAAACAATACTAAAATGAAGACATAATGTAGTCAAATGAATGCAAATTCAGATACATACACACGAGATTCATCAAATTTGCCTCGCCTTAAGCTGGTCTCGAAAATATTCAATGCCTACGACATGTTTATTAGAAATTAAAATCCAATAGAAATCATGTTTTTCGGTTGTAGCAATGTAAGAGGTCATCGAACATACAGGGACCCATGTACCAAGAAGAATTTCGGCACCAGCAGCAGCAAGTGACTTTGCAATTGCCCAACCATAACCATTATCATCTGCTACTCCAGCGATGAAGGCTCTCTTACCTA
The DNA here is from genome assembly GCA_963682175.1 of Triglochin maritima. Taxonomy (NCBI): domain Eukaryota; kingdom Viridiplantae; phylum Streptophyta; class Magnoliopsida; order Alismatales; family Juncaginaceae; genus Triglochin; species Triglochin maritima. The sequence goes on along the minus strand of OY821780.1, from coordinate 11,056,740 downwards.
TAGGGTTGACAAGAAGATAAATATATTGCAGACTCTAACATTCTGAGGTTAACGAGTAGTTGAAATATCAGGAATGCATAAAACAAGGTTAACAGAAGCTTGAGAAATTCTATTGATTAGTTCCATCATTTCAACTTCAGAAGAACTTATTTTCAAAAGATAAATCACCAAATAATTGTTTGATCAATTTATTGTTATAGAAAAGAAAACAAAGCTATCAAATGTTTAAGGATCCAACAAATAAAACCATAAAAGATTTCTGTTATCATTAATAGAACCATAACAAAATTATTAAACCAACTCCCAAATGTATAGGAAAGAGAATTAAGCAGTTTACGAAAGATGTCTTGGTATCATTACTTACCAATAAAAGCCATAAAATGTTTGCCTACAGAAAGCAAGCAATTGTTTCTTATTCCTCAATTTAATTTTTAAAATTCAATAATCCAAATTACAATGCTGAATGTCCATAACAAGGCATTGGCGTGGTACTGTGGCTTATGAATTATCACCCTACAATATTGCACACACTTGATAAGGTGACTGAAATTTTAAAACAATTACTAGGGAGATGACATGAGCTTCAGATTAAATAGACTCATGGTGAAGTACTAATTTCCAAAAGTAGTGGCAAGGAGTACTTGCAAGTTCCAACTTTTAAAAGCCATAATACAAAACTATTCCACAAGAAAATACTAAAAAAATCACCTCTCAAATCAATGGGCAATCCAGTGGAGGCTGGCTTTTCGCTTTCTCCAGACATGGCTCTTGTGATAACTCTACCTTGCCTAAATGGGGATGAAACAACACTAGAGAGAAATGGCTGGACAGATGAGATACTCAACGAGCTCGACATCATATTTCTCATAGTTTTTCCATTCCCAAACACTTGAGTTGTGAAGTTCCTAGCAAAAACCCTTGTAGTGGAAGAAACAGAAGGGCTGGCAGCTGCAACTTGTGCCCCAGAAGTCGCCATTGTCACTGCCATGCTCCCGAGCAGTCTTAGATTGCAGAAGATTGTGTATCTGTATATCAAAATATCATCATTTTTTTCAGCAAATAGTTCTGTATGTGTTACTAAGAGAAATACAGGCATCAATAATAGAATAATTAATTACTTCGACTCGGCGATCATTCGCTCCCTCAAATAGATACCAAAAACTCAATAAAAACAGGTTTAGCATGTCAAAACAAAATTACCTTTACAAATAGATATGGTACCGTAACAACAATTGGTTGTCAAGAAGAAGAAAAAAAATCCAAAACTAGGACCCGGACTCCCAAAGCCAACTTTTGTGTGATTGATTTATGGAAATTCTAGAAGGTGATTTCTATGTTAAAACCTTATATAGATGATGAGTTTCCCCACTTTTTGAAGAGAAACAACAAGATTGAAAATTTGGAAGTTTAGCTTCTAAGTTAACAGCGTATACAGATTATGACCACTCCACCCCCCCCCCCCCCCCCCCCCCCCCCCCCCCCCCCCCCCCCCCGGACTTCGCACAAAACACCATCAAAGACCAAATCTTTCGCAGCGGAATCAAACGAAACGTCGAGAAACCAACACTTCCGGTGCTAGATCCGAACGTCGCACGCCGAAAACAGTATTTCGATTAGATCTAAGCTTCGGGGAGGAAATGCGAGTAAAACTAACTCGAAAGGAGGAGAAACCAGAGCGCGCGTTCGAGATGGAAACGTAAAGGAGGAGAAGAGAAGGGTTTCCTCACCTTCTCGCCACCACTGCGAGGGTGGAGATGGGGAGCTGGTTTGGGTGGCGATGGAACCGAGGTGGAGATTGAAGATGAGTTGGTTTGCTTGATGCTGCCAGAGTTGGTGCTGGAATATATTAAAAACTGTATTTCAAACCTAAATTTTCTTAATTGCTGTTCGTCGTCCTAAAACTACTTAAATCGTCCAAACAGATTACCATTTTGCCATTCTCTCATTTCTACTGCTATAACGCGACATTTTACCCTCCTATCACACATCTCTCTTCATCTTCCTCTTATATTCATAAAAAATAATGTTTTGGAGGTCAGTAGTGAGCCAACAGACGCCCCGGTGTACTCGAATCTGGTAAAATATCCAACATCTTTTTAATAAAAAAATAATAAAAAATTACGGGCGTCTGGCGGAGCCGCCCAGCGTAGGAGAGGGGCGTCTGGGTAAGACGCCTCCCCCTAGGGGGCGGCGTTTCACACAGACGCCCCGCCCATGGGACGGGCGTCTGGCTAAGACGCCTCTCTCCTACGCTGGGCGGCTTAGCCAGACGCCTCTCTCCAACGCTGGGCGTTTTACACAGACGCCCGCAATTTTTTATTATTTTTTTATTAAAAAGATAATTGATTATAAATTTAGATAATTACTAAATTAATTAATTAATAAGTTAATAATTACTATATTCGGATGACCGATACCCTTTCGGTGCACCGAATAGAGATTTCCAGAGAAATGTCGAAGCTACTGAGAATAAATATTCGGATAACCGGGTAGAGATCGGTAAACCGACACAATGATTCTAGGAAGATCAAAAACTTACTGTATTTACGATCACGGTGGACCGATGGAAACTCGATCATCCGCATGGAACATGTTCGGTAGACCGAGAAGCAAACGGTCGACCGTCCGACATCACCTTACAACGAGTTTTTGCAATTGATGAAAATTCAAAAAAAATTCAGATCCAACAATTTCAAAATCCAAAAAAATTCCAGGGGGCGCTGCCCCCTTGCCACCCCCGCCACCTCACCGGCGAGGTGGAATGCCGCTCGCTTACCGGGGAGCGAGACCCCCGAACGGACCTGTCGATGTGGTATTTGTAAGTCGGGAGGTTTTACCACCGGGGATTTTGGATCTTAATTTTTTTGAAAATTTAATCACTTGCAAAAAAACTCATTGTAATTTGACTCTGTTACCACCTAAAATCTTGCAACAGAACCTCAAATAATTTGAGATAATACACCGTATAATTTTAAGAATTTATTTATATTTTATTTTTTATTTTTTATTATTAAAAAATACGGGCGTCTGGCTAACACGCCTCCACCAACGTGGAGGCGTCTGACTATCACGCCTCCACCTATGTGGAGGCGTCTTAGCCAGACGCCTCCACGTTCGCGGAGGCGTCGTATCCAGACACCTCCACCTAGGTGGAGGCGTCTTAGGTAGACGTCCGAGTAGGAAAAAAAATCCGCCTCCTTTACCTAGCCGGATTCAGGTGTTTCGCCAGACATTTTCGTGGTGTTGGTACTAGGAATGTGACTAAAACTGAGTCAAATACCTTGTTTAAAGACACGGGACGAAATAGGTATTAATTGATTTGTTAAGGGCAAAAAGGTAATTTTGGGGCGATTTAAGTAGTTTTCCGGCGACGAATAGTAGTTCCCTAAATTTTTGTATAAAAATTATAATTCGAACCTAAGTTTCTGTTACTCTATTTTCCCAACCATTTCAGATACAATATTACTAAATCAGAGTTTTCAAAAATAAAATAAAGTGTTTAGATAAGGTAACGTAGCTTAATGCATTTTTAGAATAGAAAAGAAAGAAGAAATATGCTCTACTTCCATGGTTGTTTTCTATTTGGGCATTTTATCAAACACCTCTTGTGCACCATCCATCGTGTCTTGTATTCTCTTAAACAAGAAAAATAATGGAACCAAATCATATCATATACTTAGCAAAAAAAACTATACCATAATAATAAAGCAAATTGAAGATTAGGAGAATTATTGATTCTCATTACATAATTTCTTGATTGCAATAATTTTAGCTTCAATTTGCAATACGTTGTCATATATTGGGCTAGATGTTTGTTAGGCCACGTGCACTTGTTTAGATACTCCATGTATAATCGGTTCAGGTGAACTGATTAATCGCCCAATAGGAGTATAAAAGTCGGGAGATTTTCCTCTCCAACCTCAGTTGATTTTGTTGAGGTGGTTGGAGGATTTTCCCCTAAACCTCGTGTGTCTCTCTTGTTGATTTGGATCTCGATATGAGCTCATCCATGGAGTTTGGATGATGAATTTCAACATGGTATCGGAGCAAATGATTTGAGCTATTCATCTTCTTCGATCGTCTTTGCTTCGATTGCCGACTTGTTGATTGTTTCATGGAGTTTGTGGATCGATAAGTTTTTATTCATTTTCGAACTAAGATTCTTCATTCGCTTCCACTATTGTTTCTTGTTTTCTTTGTGGATCCACTCGATCTTGGAATCCTTCATTCTTTTTGTTGATTCATGTCACAATGAGTGAATCGAATCAACAAAGTTGTGTTGTAGACCACACTGGTCCTTATTACTTGCTCTCTTCTGATCATCCGAGAGTACAATTGGTTACAAAACGTTTGAATGGGGATAACTACTCCACCTGGAGCAGATCCATGATCATGCCACCATGCTAAGAATATGCTTGGATATGTGGATGGAACAATCAAAATTTTTGTACATGATAAGGAAATAACATTGTGGACTTTATGTGATAGTATGGTTCTTTCTTGGATTATGCATTCTAATGTGTGAGAGATATCTAAGAGTATATTTATGCAAATTAAGCATCAATCGTTTGGGCAAATCTTGAGGAAAGATTTTCCCTGAGCAATGGTCCAAGGATCTTTCAAATTCATCACGCAATTTGTGCCTTGACTCCGGGACAAGGATTTGTGTCCAATTATCACACGAAGCTAAGAATCTATGAGATGAATTAACTACTTATGTTCCTGCACCTAAATGTATTTGTGGTGGTCTTAAGGAACACTTGGAAAATGAGCAAAGGGAGAAAATGATGTAGTTTCTCTTAGGACTAAATGACTTGTACTCTGTCATCAAAGGTTGGATTCTTCTTATGCCCGAACTTCCCAACATTGGTAAAGGCTACAGTCTTGTTTTACAAGAGGAAAGACAGAGGAGTGTAAGCAAAAGTGCTAAATAGTAAGATAATGTAGCATTTGTTGTTGGAAAGAATTTTGAAATGTCCAAACCTTCAATAATCAATGCAAGAGAAATTTTCAAAGTCAGCATGTATAGCAAGGCAAGACTCGGAATAGCAAGAGGGACAAATTTGTATGCAGTCATTGTGAGAGTATTGGACATACCGTTGAAAGATGTTCTTGACTTATTGGTTTCCCACTTAATCACAAGCTACATAAGGTCTTACATGGATATTTTAAAGACAAAGCTAGTTTCAAAATTGTTGGTGCTACTCATACATCTGAAGCTGATACTGCTAATGATGGTCAAAATCAAGTTACACCAATAATAATCTCCCACCAACCATCATGCAACAACAATACTAACAGATAATAAATCTTCTTAACCAACCCACCTACAATGCAACATCCATGAGTGCAAGTATTCTCTTTTATGCTACTTTTACTAATAGTAAGAACGCATGAATAATAGACAGTGGTGGCTTTAACAACTTGTGTGGGTATGCTAATAAATTCAATTCCTTTAGTATCACTAATGCTAGTATCCTTGTGCATCTACCAAATGGTAAGCTTGTCACTGCTATTGGTGTTATAAAGCTTAACTCCATAATAGAATTAAAAGATGTCTTTATGTTCCTACCTTTGAGGTCAAAATTATTTTTGTGAGTAAGCTTGTGTATCATAGCATCTGTTGTGTTGGATTTTATGCTAACTTTTGTATATTTTAGGAAATGGATTGAAGAAGATAATTACGTTGGGTAACGAGTGGAATTGAGTTTACTACTTGTTTGACAAGTCTAAAGAGATTCAAGTTGATGTTCATACTGCTATTACTCATGATACATGGCATTATAGGCTAGGTCATCCCTCTTATAGAAGGATGCAATATATGTCTAGCATTTTAAATTTTCTTCCTCATAATAACAACTTTGTTTGTGAGTCTTGTCATCTTGCTGAGCAATCTATATTATCTTTTCCCAACAGTGTAACCATTGCAAATGCTATATTTCACTTAATTCATATTGACTTTTGGGGCAAGTTTGTTGTTTCTAGTTTAAATGGTGCTTATTATTTCTTAACTATTGTTGATGATTTTTCTAGGAATACTTGGATTTACCTCATGAGCCAACTCTGAATGCAATGAGAGCATCAAAAATCTCTAACATAGTTAAAAGACAATTCAATAAAAATATTCTGAAATTAAGGAGTGATAATGGTGTTGAGTTCTTGTTAGTTGATTTTCAACTTTTTCTTAGTACTAATAGTGTTATTTATGAAAGGTTTTGTCCTTACACTCCCCAATAAAATGTTATAGTTGAGTGCAACACACAAACACCTTCTTGGTACTGCTAGGGCTCTTAGAATTGATGTTAATCTTCCATTAAAATTTTCGGGGGGAGTGTATATTTGCTATAACTTATCTTATTAACATGCTACCCTCAAAAGCAATTAATTTCAAGACTCCTTATGAAGCTCTAAATCAATATAGCTCAGATTACTCTAACCTCGGAGTCTTTGGTTGTCTAACATATGGGACTTGTCTCAATATAGCTCATAAGTTTCTCATAAAGCTAGAAAATATGTGGCCCTTGCCTATGCACCACATCAAAAAGGTATCGACTTTATGATTTGCACGTCAAATATTTCTATGTCAGCAAAGATGTAATTTTCCCTGAGTCAGTTTTTCCTTTCTTAAGTCATAATAATGATTTGGATACAAAGTGTTTTGCATGTTGCTGAAGATGCAGAGGTACATTACCCTGCTCCTTTTGTACCCAATGTTATACCTACTAGTGCTTAAAGTGCAGGTAATGAAAAACAACCACTTGCAAACATTCATGTTGAGCAACCTCAAGTTCTTAGAAGATCAGCATGCCTCACTGAGTTCCCAGCCACTTACAAGCTTTTCAATGTCCCACCATCATCAACAATGCATCCAATGAAAGGAATGTGTTCTAAAACTTTTACTTTTATATGTCAATTATTATGAATTGGACGTGCAAACATTTTGTTATGTGATTATGGTATTCATCTTTTGGAAATGTTAAGGAAGATGCCCTTAGTCCTTAACCGTAGAGCTCTAAAAGATAATGGTTTACATAAATCAAAAGTTATTCACAATCATGGTAATTAACATGAAACATTAATCACCGAGATAAGATTGTCGTGTTGGTCATCGATTGTTGTAGCTCTACAAATAATTGACGACACGAGTATATAAAAGAGGAAAATATTACTTTTATATATTGAATAGACCTAAAGGGGGAGAGATAATAAAGGGGGTAACTTGGAATTTTGGTATAAAAGTGAACAAAACATATATAAAGAGTTGTAAAACACATTTTAACGCAACTCTCCCACTACAAACTTGTCCAAAACATTAGAGAGAATCTCAAACACTCCAAGCCTCCAATTTCCACACTTAGTGATCAATTCCTTATTTCTACTCAAGTGTGGTCAAGTTAGAGAGTGTATTCCACTCAAGTTCTCAGTTGTAAAAGAAGTATAGACTTCGGTGAGAGCCCAAAGTGATCCTCTCGGATTGTGAGAGGAGTAGCCAAGCTCGACGAGGGTTGTTCGCGAGCTTGAAGATTGTAAAGGTGTTCTCTCCCGGCCTGGAACGGGGAGTGGTTAGTGAAGTCGTGAGCGGAGCTCGAAGTGTCGAGCGGAGCTTGCAAGAGAGGACTAGGACCCGGGTGGGGTGCCGAACCTCTATAAAAATCCCCCGTCTCTTGTGGTTTGCATTTTTCCTTCCCTAGTTGCTTGTTTGTTTTAAATTTTGCTGCATATCTTTGATCGTTAAACAAGTGGGTAATTAGAGTTAGAAAGTGATTAGCATAGCCGACCCGTACGATCCAACACATGTGTCATAACTGAATGGTTCAGTTAACCGAGAAAATTTCTCGGTCGACCGAACAGTGCGATTTCTGCCTGAATTATTAAGAGATTAATTAGATCATGGGTTGGATAAATTCCAGATTTCATAAAACGTTTTTTAGGGTGCTTATGTGGCAATTAGAGATTAATTTTAGGAGAGAATAAGCAAGAGATCATGACTAAAGAATAGTTCTTGATGAGGATATTTTGGGAGCCTATAAAAGGACCCCTCATCCTACTTGTTTATGTTAATGCAAAAATTCTTTCTCTCATTAATCTCTCCCTTAATCACCACGAAAATCTCTTAGTCATTTTAAGTTTTGGAGATAGAAAATCTCAGGAGCTTAAAGATGGGTTATTAGCTAGATTCTAAGCCTAATTAGAGATTGATTAGCTAGCTCTTTTCTCTCTAATCTTGTTTCGAGTTTGGTGAACACTTGGAGACGAATCGGTAGGCGATTCAACGGGCAACGCGACTCCGGATCTTCGAAAGGTTTTAGAGAACCTTTGGGTATGATTCTCTCTTTGTGATTTATTTTAATATATGTAGGATTGTATGATATTAGAATAAACACAAAGTAACGTACATAAAATTGTTGAAAGTATGAAATCGAATGGGTCGGTTGACCGAATAGTTCTCGGTCGACCGAACAAAACGATTCTGCCTGAATTATTAAGAGATTAATTAAATCATTGATGGATTGATTCTAGATTTAATTAAAATGTATTAGGGTGCTTATGTGGAAATTAAAGATTAATTTTAGGAGAGAATAAACAAGGGATCATGGCTAAAGAATAGCTCTTGATAAGGATGTTTTGGTAGCCTATAAAAGGGCACCTACTCCTACTTGTTTAATAGGAATGCAAAAAGTATTTCTCTCATTAATCTCTCCTCTAATCACCATGAAATTCTCTTAGTAATTTTGAGTTTAGGAGATAGAAATCTCAGGAGCTCAAAGATGGGTTATTATCTAGATTCTAAACCTTATTAGATATTGATTGACTAGCTCATTTCTCTCTAATCTTGTTTCGAGTTTGGTGAACACTTGGAAGCGAATCGGCGGGCGATTCAACGGGCAACGCGACTCCGGATCTTCAAAAGATTTTAGAGAACCTTTAGGTATGATTCTACTTTTGTGGTTTATTTTAATAAATGTAGAATTGCATGATATTAGAATAAACACAAAGTAATGTACATAGAAATTGTTGAAAATATGAAAACGATCTTGTATGTTGTATTAATTTTTTTAAATATATACATACATAGGGACACAAAATCCTACATCCAAATCCAGCACTTCATTCCTTATTTCAAATCATGTTTCATAAGTTCAGTAAGAGTCACAAGGCTTTCTTAGGAGTTGTTACTCATGAAAATGAACCTTACAACTATGTTGAAGCTAGCTTGAGTGCACAATGGGTTGAAGCAATGAACGAAGAGATACAAGTATTAGAGGTCAGCAATACTTGGACTCTTGTTCATATTCCTTAAGGCAAGAAGGCTATATGATCAAAATGGGGTTTCAAAACAAAGTATAAAGTAGATGACAACATAGAAAGGCACAAAGCAAGGTTGTTGCCTACGGATATACTCAAGTGGAAGGTTTGGATTACAATGAAACATTTTCTCATGTTGCAAAGTTAGTGTATGTTAAGACTTTGTTAGTTGTTGTAGCTGTCAAGCAATAGACTCTACATTAGTTGGACATTCACACTGCATTTTTATATGATAAACTTGAAGAGTTTACATGAAGCCACCTCCTAGATATTTGAAAGCAAGGGAGTCAATGGTATGTAAACTCAATAAATTTCTATATGGACTTAAGAAGACATCTAGAAACTAATTTGTCAAGCTCACTAGTGCCTTGATTGAAGATGGTTTTACACAAACACTAGCAGATTATTCGGTTTTCATACACAAAGGAAAAAAATGGATTATTTATTGTAGTACATGTCTATATATGTTGATGATCTTATCATTGCTGGAGATGATCATCAGAAAATTCAGCCTCTTAAGAAGTCCATGAATAAACACTTCACCATCAAAGACTTGGGTCATTTGAAATATTTCTTAGGACTTGAAGTGTCCTATTCCAAAATAGGTATCTATGTTTCCCAAAGAAATACACTCTTGATGTCTTGAATGATGCAAGCCTCCTTGGCAGCAAAGTTGCAAAGATACCAATGGAGCAAAATTTGAAGTTTAGTGATCAAGATAAAGCCTTGCAGTACATAAGACTAATTGGTAGATTAATCTACCTTACTATTACCAGGCATGACATTTCTTACTCCATTCAAGTTCTCAGTCAATTCATGCAATGCCCTACTCAACATCATATGAATGTCATCACTAGAGTACTTAGATAATAAAAAAATGCTCCAGGACAATGGCTACTATATAGAATAGACAATCAACTCCAACTTCAAGCCTTTTGTGATTTAGATTGGGCAGGTTGCTCTTTAACCAGAAGATATAACACATGCTATTATGTATTTCTTGGGGATTCTCTCATCTATTGGAGGTCGAAGAAATAAGGTGTGGTGTCAAGATCATCTACTGAAGCTGAGTATCGTTCAATGGCCACAACCTCTTGTGAAATCACCTGGTTGAAGTACTTACTTGCTTATTTAACTCTTGATCATTCATCTCTTGTTCTTCTTTATTGTGACAACATGGCTGAAATTTATATTGCTTCCAATCCTATCTACCACGAACAAACCAAGCATATCGAGCTTGATTGCCATTTGATAAGAGATAAGATGTCGCAAAAGCTTCTTCAAACAATGTACATTCCATCTCATTCTCAGATTGCAAACATAATGACCAAAGCACTTGGGTCTGAACCCCATCACCATTTTCTGTCCAAGCTTGGAGTTGAGAATATCCACTCCTACACTTGAGGGTGAGTATTGAAGTAAATTGAAGATTAGAAGAATTATTGATTCTCCTCAGTACTTAGTCTCTTAGTTGTAATAATTTTAGCTTCAATTTGTAATATAGAACTGATGGGTTACATTGTCACCTATTGGGCTAGATACCCCATGTATAATTGGTTCAGGTGATCCGATTAATCACCCAGTTGGAGAATAAAAGTCAGGTTTTTCCCCTCCAACCTCGTTTGATTTTGTTGAGTTGGTTGCAGGGTTTTACCCTAAATCTCACGTCTCTCTCTCTCTCTCATCTGGTCTCAATTTGAGCTCGTCAATCGAGTTTGAATGATGAATTTCAACACATATCAATCAAAGTCCAGTTAGATAGATCCACTTCCTTATCCTTAACCCCAACCCCAACCCCGAAGCACCACTCTTTCACACAACGGTGTGCACAACTTTAGCAGTCATTAATATCTGAGAAGAAGGTGGTGGTGGTGGTGGTGATGATGGAGATTGGAGGTGGCACTTTCCGAGAACAAGGTTGTCGGTGGAACAGTGGAGATGGTGAGACCTCAGCGTCGAATAAAAAGAGAGAGTTGAGGAAAGGTGGGAAAGGAAATCCTAGAATGGCAAAAATAATGTGTGGTTTGAGGGTGATGGGGGGATGAAACGTAAAACATGGTTTTGAGTGGGAAAAAGAAGTCTGACTTGATTTTTCAAATATTTTAGGAAAAACTTTATTTTTACTTTCCTGTCCAAATACCAAATTAAAATTTTAACACTGCATTTTTTGAAAACCAAGTTTCTCTCTCCAAACAACAGTTCTGAGTGCTATCCAAACGAGGCCTAATTCACTTTCAGGGTTTCGTTAGGACTTAGGGCTCAATGTCACGGTTGTCACACTCATACCCTTTAAACTTTGATTTGTGTAACACTTTGATCCTCACTCCACCAAAAAATTGTTAGTTTTCAACATATTAATCGTTTTTTCTCATTTTTGTGTTGTTTGCCAAACATGTTTCTAATGTATCCTATGGTAAAAGTTTGAATCCAATCGAATGACAGATTTTACTTGAATTTGGGACTGATTTGTTGAAATCCGATCCAAATTTGAAACAAATTTGACATACGATTTGATAGGAACTTTACAACAAAGATAGATTAGATGTATGTTTGGAAAACAACACGAGAAAATCAAGAAAAATGATAAATATGTTGAAAATTAACATTTTTTTACGAAGAGGGATGTAGGATCGTTATGGTAATCAATTTAACAATTCCTACTAAGATGCAGCGAAAATGATAATTTAAAACGAGTAGGGAAAACAATGCAAACCACAATAGACACAACGATTCATAAAGGTTTGACACCTACACTCGGGTCATACTTTCTCTCTTGCAAGCTCTGCTCAATCCCACGAGCTTTGCCTACGTCTTCACTAATCACTCTCCGTTCCGGGCCGAGAGAGAATGCCTTAACACCACGAACTTGCAAACAATCATCGTCGAGCTCGATTTCTTCCTCTCACAACCCGACAGGGATGCTTTGGGCTTTCACCGAAACCTTTACAAATTTGATAGAAAAGAAACAAGAGTATTGACACTTTAACTTTGAACACACTTTGAGTAGGATAAGATTTGGATCAAGGTGTGGAAGTTTAAGCTCTTGAGCGTAGGATTTGGGATTTGGGAGTTGGAGGATTTTTCTCTAGTGTATGTTTGAGTTTGGAGTAGGAGAGTTATGTAAATAAGGTGTGGGAACCTCTATTTATAAGCTCCTAAAGAGATATAGCCGTTGGGGAAGATTTGGTGAAGGTTTGTGTAAGACACATAACAGAAATTCGAGTTTAGGAAATTTGTTATAAATCGGTCGACCGGTACAAGATAAACGATCGATCGTTTCCATGAAATTTGGGAAACGTTCGAACCAACTTAAGCTATGGTCGAACCAATTGGGCTATAACTTAAGTCATCGGTCGAACTAGGTCAGGGGCGGTCGACCGATGCAAGGGTTTAGGCCAGGGTAAAGGTAATCGGTCGAACATAAAACTGGAATACGTTCGACCAAAAATATCAGGCATTTTTGGAACACAAAATAGTCTTCATCCGGTCGACCTCCAATTAGGCATCGTTCGACCGGTGGAAAAAAATTTAGAGGTTAGGTGAATGTATACGAATATGACCGCTGGAGAATACGACAAGAAAAAAGGTCATATGAAATACATGAAACGGTCGACCGCAATGTCAAAAGTGGTCGACCGGTTGAGCTGGGAAAAATCACTTTTGGAGTTAACGATTAATTGATAAAAACGGTCGAACGGAAAACTCGTTTCGGTCGACCGTTTTGCATAGGCAGTTTAGGTTTCGATTAAGTGATTTTCCGACTAAGGTTTGGGTGATCTATTGAAGTCCAAATGATGTGAAATTTAGTGTAGGACTTCTACAAGGAACCTAGTGAGTATGTGAATAGGTTTTAACTCTTGTATGCTCAAGTTTACATATATTCCTAACACTCAAATAAAGGCAAAATTATATGTCTTCAAATAGTTTGATTGCCTGTAGATGTTAGCACAATACAATATATATTGCATTAGTTTGAAATAGTAGATATTGCATTAGATAAATGGATGACCATAAACACGACCATCCTAGGGTTGAGCTAACAAATTACTAGTGATTCTACTTACTATGTAATATATTATGGTTTTTTTGCAACGGTGCACCTCCCGGGAGACGTAATTGGCGATATACACTCGTTTTTTTACTGTCTCAAGTTCACCTACGAGTCAATACTAATTGTGCATATGCACTGCCATTAGTGTGTCACATTCCATCATTGTTTTCGTCCAACATTGTTAGACAATTTGCAAATTAAATCTCATAAAATACAAATATTTTTAATATTAAAAATAAAAATAAAAAGTTAAAAACATAAATAAACCAAATTCTCTCTATCTCCTCTCTTCCTCCTCCTCTATATGTGTCCCAGTGGTGGAGCCCAACCCACGCCCTATTCTTCCTCGCCTTCCTCTACCTCCTCCTCACCGCCCTCTCTTTCTCCTCCCGACATGTCCCAGTGGTGGCTTCGAATCACCCTCCTCCTCCTCGCCTTCCTCTACCTCTTCGTTATCGCTCTCAAGCTCCCCTACCTCCTCGAGGCCGTCTACATGCTCGGAGTCGACCTCGGCAGAGGAGAAGGTGGTGGAGGAGGTGAAGCTCACGGTTGTGGAGGAATGAGAGGTGGGGGTGGAGGTGCTGCTGGAGGACATGGTGGAGGTGGAGGTGAAGGTGGTGGATACAGTGGACGTGAGCATGGAGGCAGCGATGGAGAAAGTGGAGGTGGTGGTGGACATGGAGGTGAAGGATATGGCCATGGTGGAGGCGCCAATGGAGGTGGCCACGATGGTTGTGGCCATGATGGGTATCTTCACTGTAATAGCTTGTGGCGGTGGCGGTCATGGTGGTGGAGAAGGTGAAGGTGGTGGATCTCACTGGATAGTACTATTACTATTACGTACTATATATAATTGCTAGGAGGAGAAGGTAATAAGCTTGGATTTATGAGCACTTTGTTAAGAAATATTGTTGCTTATTATTACAATACCATGTATCTGTTTTCATGGATGGTTATGAGTAAAAGTTTGATTGATTGACATCATTTCATGCTTATATTTGTATCTTATATCCATTATCTTTCACCTAAACAATGCTATGTTACGAGTTTTATGTTTAGTTTTCAGGAATAAAGAGGTTTGAAGAGATGAAGCATAAAAAGACCTAAAAGCTGGGGAAAAAGACTGAATTGTGAGTGAAGGGAATGTGTTCTAAAAGTTTTACTTTTAAATGTCAATTATTATGAATTGAATGAGAAATCATTTTGTTCCTTGTTTATGTTATTCGTCTTTTGGAAGTGTTAAGGAAGAGGCTCTTGGTCCTTAACCGTAGAGCTCTGAAAGATATTGGTTTGCATAAAACAAAAGATATTCGCAATCATGGTAATTAACATGGAACATTAATTACCGAGTTAAGATTGTCGTGTTGGTCATAGATCATTGTAGCTCTACAAGTGAGTGACGACACGGGTATGCAAAAGAGGAAAATATTACTTTTGTATACTGAATAGACCTAATAAGTAAAATATTATAGAAATGTGTTTCTGTGTCATTAATATTTTACTGTGTCTTTGGTCCTTTGATATGAGACTTATATCCGATCGCTTAAGGAGTTCTTAATTAGATTAGTGTCTTGAGCTATCGATGAGTGTAGTGTAAAGGCATTAGTTGGTTAAGTACAACTTTTGTTGGAGAAGATAGTTAGTCAAAAGACTATCATTGCCCCTCTTAATTGAGTGATGATATTAGTGGGCCCCTTGATAAAGCAAAGTTATAATGTGCACAATGTGATTTGAGTTAAGTCACATATTTATAACTAGCTTAAAGAGATCAAGAAATGAATACTAAGACAAAGATGACACAATACTACTTTGTGTGTATTCTTAATATCATGAGGCAAGGGACGGACACGAGTGGTGCACGCCATCACTAAATGGATCGGGTTT
This sequence comes from Triglochin maritima, assembly GCA_963682175.1. Classification (NCBI taxonomy): domain Eukaryota; kingdom Viridiplantae; phylum Streptophyta; class Magnoliopsida; order Alismatales; family Juncaginaceae; genus Triglochin; species Triglochin maritima. The sequence goes on along the minus strand of OY821780.1, from coordinate 11,041,499 downwards.
TGGTTCGAGTGGAATTAAGACATCTAACTAATTGGGAGCTATAATGTGTAGCTAGATACCGCTTATACCTTGTGATATTAAGCTCTTAATATCACTGCCAACTTAGTTTAGATCCTCCCATAGGTCACACCACAAAACTGGGAAACAAGGAATGGGGATTTTGAGTTCATAAGATGTGTCGGGTTTCATGTAGAAAATATGACACATGGGGTGAACAAAGCAAAATCAAAGTTATGTTGTGATTAATAACATAATTAGAATCTAAATTAAATTCATATGTGATGTAAATATTATGGGGTGTAATGATTGATCATTACATAGGATAATATGTTACATAAGTTGTGAATTTACTACTAATCCCGAAATGTCAAATTTTGTAGGGGTTAAACCGAAATTTGACAAGTCTGCAAAACAGTGCTCAAACGGTCGACCGGATAGCAGTGAACGGTCGACCGGTAGGGCACGGTCGACCGGACGAGTCTCGACCGATAACAGGGAATTTTCATCTGTTCGAACGGTCGACCGAAAGTGATCGGTCGGTCGACTGAACATTGCGATGGAATAATTCCTATTACGAACGGCCGACCGAATGTTGAACGGTCGACCGAAACATTGGTTCGAGCGGTCGACCGCACCTTGAACGGTCGACCGGTCCAGACGGTTTTATGCAGAATTAATTTAAGAATTAATTAGATCATGCATGGAATTCGTCCATAATTGATTTAATTCGTGGCTAATATTATTTATTAATAAATAATGGATGGTTAGATGGAATTTTGCATGGAATCATGGGCAAGAGGTTGCACATGAATAGGTAATTTGGAGAGAACCTATAAATACAAGGTTATCTCATTACCTCCTAAATTAATTCATTATCTCTTGTGCAAAAATTCTCTCTCCATAATTCTCCACGAAATTCTTAAGTTTAGTCTTAGTTCTAGAGAGATCATTTTCTCAAGAGAATTAAAGAGGGGTTAGTAATTGGATTCTAAACCCAATCGGAGATTGAGAGACTAGCTTCCCTCTCTCCGATCTTGTTTAGAGTTTGGTGAATACTCGGAGGCATCCGGCGCAGCGAGGAGCATCCCAACGGTCTCCGAATCTTCAAGAAGTTTTAGAGAACTTCTAGGTATGAATTTCGGAGCTCCTTTATGTTTGTTTTAATAGAGTTTTTGAAACTAGTTTGTTAAAACAAACCGATGCATGTCATAGATTCTAGAAAATTGAAAATTGATCCTTATTATACATGAAAATTCAAAAATATATATGTATAATTAAACATGAAATCCTACAGTGAGATCTGGGGACCAAGATGCAAGGAAGAAGGACCTAAGAGCAAAACAGAATACTCCACACCATCATGAGGAGTATTTTACCAATTCTATTCGGGTTGGAGCTCCAACAAGTCAAGTAACCGCATCAAAGACCACCAACTACACTAAGCAAAGCCCAGTATAAATTCCAGATGGATCTGGATCCTGTAGACCGCCAATTGGCGGTCTGGAACCGCTAATTGGCGGTCCAGAGAGCCCCGGATCCGCTTAGCTTTTTGTGGCATGTGTATTATAGTGCGTTTATCCTATTTCTGGTGTTGTTTTAGTCCCACATCGGGGGATTGTCCCGGATTAGCTTTTTCCATGCCTATAAATAGAACTCTTCACCTTCTTTTGTATTTACTCCATGCTTGTGGTCATTCTCCCTAATTGAAGTGAAAGCCTTGAAGCAAGAAACTCAATGGGGGGAGATGCTACTGGTATTATGAGTCTTCAATCAATAAAATTTCCTTAGTTTTGTGCTTCTTTTATTGTTGGTGCATGTTTTAGTTTAATTGTCTTTTATTAAATCTAGCTTAGTTAATATGTTTTCTTATCTTAGTGTAATGTGTAGTGTAATGTGTAGTGAGTAAAATCACACCCCTTTTGGGGGGGGTGGAGATGATTATCATATATGCAATTAAGGAAATGGGGATGTTTATTTTGAAATGTGTTGATTAATATGAATGCATGCTTGCTTGTTAGAATAGAACACTTCACTAGATGGGTTTTGCCACAAGTTTTAAGACACCTCCCATGCTTGTTTAGTTTCTTAAATAACCAGCTTGTGTTTATGAATGTTAATCAAAGTAGGTTAGTGATTTAATTGATGGGTTTTGCCATGATAAGTAGACACCTCCCATAAATGCAAACAGTACCTCCACTTTGCCTATAGGAAGATATTCCTGCCTCCTTATTGTGTATGTGTAGTCACTCCACCCCCTAAGGGGTCTCTCTCTCTTACTGATTTCTCCATAGTATCAAGTTTCTCTAGCTTAGTTGAAGTATTCGTTTGTTTTGTTTCCTTCGCATTTGCTTCTTCGTGTTAGCATAGTTTAGATTAGCATAAACAACTTTCTTCCATCTTTTTGTGCCACTTGATTTCTGATAAACAAGAGGCTGCTCACCTCCCTGAGGACGACCCGTACTTGCCTCCGCTTCATCGCGGTCGTGCACTTGCGGTTTTAAATAAAACGTTCAACAAGTTTTTGGCGCCGTTGCCGGGGAGAAGGTGAAGGTGGTGGATCTCACTGGATAGTACTATTACTATTACATACTATATATAATAGCTAAGAGGAGAAGGTAATAAGCTTGGATTTATGAGCACTTTGTTAAGAAATATTGTTGCTTATTATTACAATACCATGTATCTGTTTTCATGGATGGTTATGAGTAAAAGTTTGATCATTGACGAATTAATATTTCTTGACGTGAGATTTACCTAACTCCACCACCGAGGTTGCCTCCGAGCATGTAGGCAACCTCGAGGAAGTGGGGGAGCTTAAGGGCGATGAGGAGGAGGTAGAGGAAGAGAAGGGCGTGGGTTGGGCGCTACCGTCGGGACATGTCGGGAGGAGGAGAAAGAGAGGGAGGAGGAGATGAGAGAGAGAATTTGTTTTTTATGTTTTTAACTTTTTATTTTTAATATTAAGAATATTTGTATTTTACGAGGTTTAATTTGGAAATTATCTAACGGGGTTGGACGAAAATGGTTTCGTGGTGGGAGTCACTAACGGTAGAGGTGCATATGCATTCTCACTTCCGCTTCGTCCACACCTGTTTGACTTCCCTGAAGCCTCCGGTCGCACAACCGAGACAACGACGAGTTCTCTGCCCCTGCGGAGATGGACCCAGAAATTAGACATTGGAAGAATCTTTTTTGTCTTCCAATATCAATCAGTTGATTGTTTCACTCCTGTATCTTCCAAAAGGGAAAAAGATTTCTGAGAGTTGTTTCATGGATCGAAATAGTCTAATGTAAAAAGAAGTGTTTCGAATCATTGTTATTTTATTCGGAGTTGTTCTAAAGAACCACAAAATAATTTTATCAAGTATGGGAATACTATAACCATTCCATTAATTATGTATCAACGTTCCAACAAAAATACTTTTATGCACCAAAAACTTCAGGTTCCCGGGGGTAAATACGTTAAAAATGGGCAAATTTTAGCAGACGGGCTACCGTTGGTGGAGAACTCGCTTTGGGGAAAACGTATTAGTAGCTTATATGTCATGGGAAGGTCACAATTTTGAAGACGCGGTACTTATCAGTGAACACCCGATATATAATGATATTTATACTTCTTTTCACATACGAGAGAACTCGTCTCATAGTAGCTTAGCTTGCTCCAGTCCCTTACGAAACTTTCGTTATTGGGTTAGCCATACACTTCACATGTTTCTAGCGATTTACATGGCATCATCAAATGATACAAGTCTTGGATAACAATCTACAACGCACTAGAATGCCCTTGTTGACGATCCTTTATTCCGACAACATCTAGGGATCATCGAACAATGTGATATCTCACACCGGGATCGTCTCGTAGGTGCATTTGAGATAATAGTAAAAAAGTGAGTGCTTACTGCCAATTATGTCTCCTGGGAGTGCACCGTAGCAAAAAAACCAATATATTATTATAGTGTCTAAGTTTCAACAATTATGGTTGTCACAATATTACAAAAATTGGATAATAAACACCCAAATATGTCTTCTATTTCACTTTTGGTTGGATCCAAGATTGGGTTGGTGAGTGGTCTTTGTTCTGGCTGGGTGGGCGGAAATGGCGGTGTCTCATGTGCTGGAGCATGAGCATGAGCAGGGGCGGAACCCCTAAAATTTTGATTTTTTTTAAAAGAGCACTACTATAGAATATTTTTTTAAAGGAAACACAATTATTGTGTGTCAGGTATAAAATTCGGATTCATATTATGGACGAACAATTTATACTTGATAGCCAACCACACCGAAAGAGTCAAGAAATCACAAATCTTTATCATCATTGTGTTAGGTTAGTTTAGTTTTTCATAAATTCAAAACTTCAAAAACTAAACAACCATTTCAATGAAATAAATACAAAATTACTCATTTGCATGTCGTACTTAGATCCAAACTAATTTGTTTAACTATAGATCATGTTAAACTTTCTAATGAACTTCAGACATATATTTTTGGCATGCGTAGCTGAGATCACTTTTGTAATTCAGAAGGAATTGATGTTTTAGTATGAAAATGGTTGCAAGTGCAATAGTTGAAATATCATTTTCTGAAATAATATTGTTAAAAATTGTTTGAGCAATCGAATAGAAGATCATCCGTTGAAAGATAATTTGGTGGTTTATATCGAAACTGATTTACTTGGTTAAGTCACTAATTTAGGGAATCATGTAAATTTTTTATTTATAGTTTCAAGTTTTCAGTACGCACTCGTTTGATGCGAGGTCGAGAACGTTGTTCGGCACGCCTTTTGCGAGAACATGTCCACTGTAGCAAAGTATCAACGTTGTAACCATTTTCTTTGCAAAGCTTGCATACTCTTTTGTTCGCTCCACATGGATCGTACCAGTTTGAGAAACTGCTGTCTGAAGATACAAAGTTCAGGTGGTAGAATGGAATAATTGGTCAAGAAGGAAGCTAGAGATGGGAGTCGAGCATGATTGAGGTTACCAAAATCTCGTCCTATGACCACTCCATGCCCTAGAGATTGGTGATCGGTGAGTGTGGTCGATGCTTTAGGAGTCGTATAGGATAAATAAAATTTGAATGACTTAATTGTATGTGTCTTGGGATGCTTAGGATCCAAGTCGTAAGTGTTATGATATGGTATTAGTAGAGCAAACAAAAGGCTACTGGATTTTTTTATTTATTAGTCTGCATTTCGTTCACTCTGTATTCCATTAGACCGATTAATTAATTCTTCTAAGATGCGTTTAGATGCACTAGCTCAACTTTGATATTGCACCAACTTATGATATTAAAGCATGTTATTTGTAAATGAGTTGTTTAGGTTATTATTGAGAAATCTTTAGTCCCAAATTATTTCAAAACGCTAGTAGATACCAAAAATTTGATCATATCTACAACCTTACATGATTCCATAAGTTCGCATTTGATTTCGAGGATCATCTGGATGTTTGTTGATATAGAAGAATGAGTTCTCAGGACTTCAAAATGGCAGCTAGTCATTTCTATTGAAATTTTACGTTTTGCGCAATATTTGCAATTGGCACATCCAAGCACATTTTGTACAATAAATAGAAACCATGCGACAATGTAGCTTGAGAGAAAATAAAATTTAAATCAACAACATGATTTGAGATCGAATTGCTCACTCATTGTTCGTTGTTGTGGCATACATGTGAACTAGCTGCCTACCATTTTAGATGCCACGAGCCGTCGATGCAGGTTAATTATTGGATATGCTTTCGTGTGGTATATTGTTGTTACCAATAGCTGGACTTATGGTAGTGGTTAAGACTTAATGATGGCCCAAATCGTGGAAGTTTGCCCCAACATAGTGATGCAAAGATATCCTCTCCTCGCATGCACACACGATGCAGTAGCAGTGTATTAGATTACTTTTTTCTGCTCCCTTGAATGGAAGTAAAAAGGAAAAGGCATTTAAAAGCTGGTCTGGAAGTTTATACCATTCATTTATCGTCCTACTTATTCGGCCACTCTGCTCAAATTTTCCCAATCGGCCTTGATTGATTCATTTCCGAGCCACTTCCATACCATCACAACACTTTCACAGGATGACAAATTCAGATAGACACTTCTATTTCCTAAGGTTAACATAAAGCACAACAAATCAGATCGATGCAGCAAGCATGTTTGGTGTTGCAAATAGTTAGACGAAACAATCACACGTTCCAGTCACCAGAGCACAACGGTCCTACATAATAGCATTACCAAGCAAAATTCCATACAAAAACTACCAAGGTGTAATTAAAAACTAGTAGAAAGAAAGTTCATCGTGTCCTACGTTAAAGGTGTTAAACTCAACATAATTGTTTTTCAGGCAAAATAGTACCAGTTCTCACAAACTAGGGAAGCCTCAGAAGTAAAACATACTGATCCAAGAAAAAATATGGGCACCTAAACAACAGTCTTCCTTAGCTCACTTGCCCCGTGTGCAAAATGACAGCGCTCACCAAATGTACAGGATCCCTTTGCAAAGTTTTCACACAACTTGGTCTTGAAATTGTTCCCAGGTGCACCTCGGCCTGGTGGTGGACCTGCATGGCTTGGAGGAGGTGCGCCAGCACTAAGATTGACGATGAGCTCACGGACCATTGCACTTGCCTGCTTGATCTGGTCAAATGTTCCCTCGAGCTCAATGTTCCTGAGATTTGGGTCAGCTTCGTGGTCCCTAATGGAAAGCTTAGCACCAGTCACACGGCATATCTGCTTTGAGTTCACACCACCCTTCCCTATTATAGCACCTGCAAGGGAAGCATCTACACTTATCTTGGCAGTAGCAGAGGCACCAAAGCTTGCTGCTGCGGTGTGTCCAGGCGGGGGAAGCGGATCAAAACGGCCTCCAAAACGACCTCCCATGGAACCACCAAACACACGAGGATCTTTGCGTGGAGGGAGTACAGACCTACCAAGCTCCCTCTCACCGTGAGCAAAATGGCATTTATCCCCGAACTTGCAACCTTCTGGTGTATTATATTTTGTGCACATTTTTGTCTTCACTGTGGTGGCTGGACCATCAATATGAGCACCAGGCATCACATGATTCCTTGGAGGCGGAAGATGAACAGGATTGCCGAGATTGGTCATCTTGGCAACCACATTGATGCCACCGGGAACATAATGCAGGAAGTGGCAACCTTCACCAAAAGGGCATCCAGTAGTGCTGCACCAAAGTACACAAGAAATTGAATGTTTTTTTACAAGAAATGAACTTCTACAAAACAATGGCTTCAATAATGTAAGTAATAACAAGTAAATGTGCACTAAAACCAATATCCATACTAAAATAACTATCTGGTGCCCACTAATGCCTTACTCCCACATGCAATACTTTCAAATTCATCTAGGAAATTATCCCAGATCAGGACAGACTTAGCATGTTAAGTTGCATGATTCAAGAAATTATAGTAACCAATAATAAATTCTGCTCAACTAAAGTAAATAGAAGCAACTCTCTAACCAATATCATAATCTACTAGCTATATTAGAATATCAAATCTTAGATGCAGAACATTAAAAGTGCTGGACTCCAGCATGTGAACACCACACTTGAGAAACATCAAATCTAAAAAATGTGAATATGACTAAAGAACTATACTTAAGCTATCTATGCTAATAGGAAAAATCATGATTACTTGGGGTATATGCTATGAAAACATACAAGGCAAACATGCCCTAATGCAATCATAGTGAATAATAGTAACACAAGACATCAAACCACATAATAGATTATTGGGGTGACCACCTTAAAATAGATTGAACCTAAATTCACCAATTTTTCTACCATGAAATTCTGATTAGGCAATTACTATGCGATCATAAAGATGTCAAATATAAATTTGATTGTCGTGGTAAAACATAGGAATGAAAGATACAGCATAAAAGGAAATTAACAAGAAATGAATCCCATTCCCAAACCACTCTGTAACCGATTAAAGTTGTTACTGAGAGAATCTTTTTGAAATAAATATTCCAACTTGGCAGATTTTCAGTTGCTGTCTTTGCAGGTTAACATCTGGAGATGCGTGGATGCGCCCATAATTCTTTTTGAAGTATTAACATCAAGGGGTGATCTCGTGTCTCATTATTCGCTGATTATTCCTTAAGATCATAATCTTGTTAACTTTCATTAATTCAAGAGCACCTGTATCAACACTTAGATGTCTGATTCATTAGATATGAAAACATAGCATCCACTTAAAAACAATAATAAACATTCATTGAAGTTTGTAATCATTGCTAAATGTAAGTAATTTTTTATTTTATGTAAGCTAAAGATTTGAACCTGAAAAACTTCGTGCACGGCTTGGATTTGCTTCCTATACCAGATTGAAAAGACTCCGTTTCTGTTACATGACATTGATTACGTCTTCTCAGTTAGATTCTTGTGATTTATTATTCTTGAAAGTTCAACATCATTAAATAGCTGAACAATTCCGATTGACAGTGGCTAATTCATATTCAGTGAAAAATTCTAAGTTATTAAAAAACATTTACCATATAAAATTTGAAATTAAAGTATCTAATTAACGTGATCTTGAAATTCAATATCATTGAATAACTAAACAATTCCAATTGGCCATTGCTATTTCATATTCAATAGAAATTTCTATGTTATTAAAACACACTTGCCCATAAAAATGTTGAACTACAAAGTATCTAATAAAGCATCTAATTAACCATAAACAGTAAAAAAACATCCATCCTGGAACCAACAATATTCCATCTACTAGAAAGACACCCAAGACCCAACACACTTTCTCAAATAAATAAGAACCATACGAACCGTAATAACGAGCATTAAGCGTTCCACATTCTTTTCATAGAGAAAGGTTCCTTGAGGTCAAGTAGAAGCAAGAAACAAGTTAAACACATATAAACCCATCAATACGCCCTAACTCTCAACCTTCTATGCCTACGATGACAAGTAGTTAACATAAATATCTTTATCAGGTAACTAATTAAACCGTAAAATGGAAGTAAACCAAAGCAAACACTACAGAACGCAATTAAACCAGAAAAAAACAAGACTTTCCAACTTAGATACCCAACAGATGACATTTAAGCAACAGAATCGACCGCAAACCGGATAAAGAACCAAACTTTGTACCTTTCGTGCGCTTCGCGCCGCCGTTGTAGGCCGTCTCGGGCCTCGTCCTCTTGCGGGCGGAAGCGTCCATGACGATGAGAGGAGAGATGGATTGGAGTGGAGTGGGCAAAACCTAACCCTAGCTGGGGTTTGTGGAATAGGGTCGAGGAGGGGAGGAAATGGGGGATTTTGCGGGTCGAGGGGGTATTTATATGGACTTGAAACGGAAAGTTCGAATTAAGTTTAAGAGAATGGTGAGCGGTGACGCCGGCACAAGTATAATATTTATATGGATTTTGTGTGTGGTACCGATAGGATTGTCAACAGTGTGTTGTGTGTTAATCGTGTCGTGTCAAGTAGTACATATAAGTTCTAGGTGTTGTACCATATCCGACTTAATTAATAATCGTGTTGTTAGTCTTCTGTCGTATCCAAACCGTTTATAATTGTGTTGCCATATCCAACCCGTTTATACACGATTATTAAACGGGTTACTTTGTGTGCACATTTAACATGACTACCGTTTACACCATTAAACAATAATTCATACACAATTAGTTCCGTTTATTACATGAATACCGGATTGCATGATTGTACGTCACTCGTTCATTATAATGTATAACTTATATATTACTTGTAGACTTATCAGTATTAATCGTGTATTAATCGTGTAATATTCATAATGGTGTACCTAATTACCTGATTACTTATAGTGTTTTTTCGTGTCTTAATCGTGTTAATCGTTTTTGCAGCAGAAATCCATATCCAACTCATTTAATAATCGTGCTGTCATATCCAACTCATTTATTAATCGTGTTCAAATTCTCAATCCATATCCTCTAAGTTCGTGTCGTTTTCGTGTCATGTAATCGTGTTTCGTGTAAATTTGGCAGCCCTAATATTACTTGTAGACTTGTCGGTATTCGTCGTGTCTTAATCGTGTAGTATTCGTAATGGTGTACCTGATTACTTATCGTGTTTTATCGTATCTTAATCGTATTAATCGTTTTTGCAGCAGAAATCCATATTCAATCCATTTGATAATCGTGTTGCCATATCCAACCTATTTATTAATTGTGTTCAAATTCTCAATCCATATCCGATAAGTTTGTGTCGTTTTCGTGTCGTGTAATCGTGTTTTGTATAAAATTGGCAACCCTACGTACCATGGAGCCATGGTATAGGAAATATGGTTGTTTTAACCGTCCACCCCCTCCTAGGCCGTTTAACCTGACTAACATCTATCATTTTTTAGTATTTGAACTAAAAGACTATTTGTGTTTCTGTCATTTATGTATGTTTTTTAGATTTGTTTTGGACATGCATATTATCATGTTTTCGACAAAAAGTTATAAAAGTGTTATATGTTATGAAAATATGTGATATTGTATGTATTTTGTTTCTCCATGTATTTTGGTGATATATACAAACTTGTACATGTTCTAATTCATAAGATTATACAATTTCTAATTTATAAAGGGGATTACTATTCGTCCCCCGCGAATGACTTAAATCGCTTACTCCAATTACCATTTTGCCCTTCAGTTTCCATTTAATACTCATTCTGTCTTGTCTCTTAAAAGAATGCTCCTCTCTCAGTTTCCCTCACTCTACCAGTATCAACACTAAGGAAATGTTTGGCGAACCGTCTGAATCCGGCACGGTAAGTCTAAAAAATTAATTTGGTTGGGGGGATTGTCGATGGGGGGTGTCCTAGCCAGACGCCCAGACTGATTTTTTTAAAAAAAATTGAATTTATACGGTGTGTTATTTCAAATTATTTCAGGTTCCGTTGCAAAATTTTGGTGGTGACCGAATGGCAAACGGTCGACCGAATAACATTGGATTAGTTTTGGAGTTTACTATCTGGAATTGTCGATTAGGTCGACCGAATGACATTTGGTCGACCGAATTGGATTGGACCAGTTTTGGATTTTACTCCAACAGTCACATTTGAATCTTGTCTCTTTCGGTCATCCGAATAGACAACAATCGACTTAAATAGCCTAAGTTTGAAAACAACAAATCTTTCCTGTGCACCTTAGAACTATGCACCGAACTCCTTTCGGTAAACCGAAATCTCTATTGGTTTCAAATTGGAGTCCTATTCTGAAGCAACCAAACGGTCATTCCAAATGGACTTCGGTTGACCGAACTAACCCAGAAATGTGCCCAAGCTTATTTCACATCTTGCTTCTCATTGGTCCATTTCTTCACCAACTCCCCAACAGCTAGTAGATCTTGAAGGGTTATAAATAGGATCCCATTTGTTGGTTTTACAATACTTAAACACTCCTGATGAAGAATTAAATTTATACCGCAAGTGCACGGCGTCTATGAAGACGTGGCAAGTACGGGTCGAACACAAGGAGGGAGAGATTTCGTTATTTTTGTTGTTTCGATTGAGGGAAAAAAGTAGAGAAGAATCAATTAGGGTTTTTGGGGTTTTTGGTTTAATTAACTAAACTACGAAACAAAAGCAATTAAAATTAAAACAAGCACAAAGAAGAGAATTCCGTCGGGTGGAGGTCTAGACTTAGGTTTAGATTGGAGAATGGAGAAACTTGAAATAAATCATGTTAGTTATGAAGCATTACAAGATAAATGATTTAACATAAACTCAAGTAATCAAAATATACTAATCACGAACTTAAAACAATAACATGCATTCATCTTCTCTACCCCTAATTCCATCACCTCCACCATTTGGAAAGAGTTAGAAACTCATGGAGGGAGGAAGAAGAAAGGATCCTAGAGCCATTAAAAGAAAATAAAAACAAAACAAAATAAAACAGAAATTTATTACTAATGATCCAAGACCAAAGGTTCAAAGATGTGTTACATTCGTCCTACAGGGCTATTTATAGCCGATACAGGGGATACCAATACATAAAAGGATAGTACACGCGTCAACCCAACACTGGACAAAATTGGAGCACATAGATCCTCACTGGTGCGGCGAAATCGCCGCATATTGAAGGTGTTGTGCGGCGAAAACGCCGCACAATCAGGTCTGCTCGGGTCCGGATTTTGGTCATGTGTTTATGGTATGATTTGATCTTTATTTACGCGTCTGGATGATTCTTTCCATTGTCTTGAACTCCGGATTAATTCCTTCCATTGTTGGAGATTTATATTTGACTTTTCTTTTGACTTTTCCAACAAAATAACTTGATCCTTTTCTTTTGCAATCAGGTCCTTGGTATTTTGCAATTAAGCCCTTGACCTTTTTGTAATTAGCTCCTTGAATGCTTTTATGCTTGGATGCATTTCCATTTGAAACCCGATAAGCTTGAATTCGGTCTTTATGATAGAAATGAATCTTTTGCAAACGTTTATGCCCGGAATGTGGGTAATTTGCATTCAGGTCCCTGTATTCTGTAAATACGACTAAACACATACCTTAGTAGCATTTATTGATATAAAAGTAATCTAAATGAAAGACATATGATGCAATGTATGCAATGCATCAAATACCCCCACACCTAGATTTTGCTAGTCCCTAGCAAAACATAATATAAAAGAAATGAAAACAGGGAAACCCTAACTCACTTTCGTAGGAATCACGATTGCACTTAGCATGTGCAACAAGCCGTTAAACCTTTTTGTTGCCAAGGAGGAGGAGTGTTGTCTCCTGAGGGTTTTCAGCGGATATACCCACAAAATCCTGAATCAACATTTCATTAATAGCTCTCAATATCCCTACCTCAACTTTATACATCTCACTAAGAATTTTTGCATGCTCATTATATAAATCTAACTCATTAAAAATATGACTTGGTCTTTATTCCTCCAACATTCACACTACTAACCCTTCTAAACATGTTATTACTTAAATTATTTTGCACGCCTCCTCTGGTGGTGAAGTATCATTTGGATCAACCATGGCATGAATCATTCTTTTAGCTTTGGGCCTTGAGTATCTTAAAGTATTTATTTATTTTTTTCCTTTTTCCGTGATTCAACACATTTTCTTTTCTTTTTAACACTTATACCCTTTTTGCATTCGTGTAGCGAGTTTGGTCGATAATCCCGAGCTGGCAGACTCAAGTTACCGGGTTTCAAGATACCCCTACGGACCAGTGACTCAAAGGCTTGGGCTTTTGTAATCATTTTGCAAAATGTGCTTTCCTCACTTTATTCCTTTATTTTTACTTTTATTTTCCTCAAGACTTAATTGCTATTAGAAGTCCACACTTCCCGGTGTATTTTCCTCAACCTCTGCTTTTTATCAACCACTTCAAGGATTTGATTCATCCAATTTAAGTGCATACATGTCTTACAGGGCAATGTGTTATTTCTTTGGAACTTAGATTTATGTCACAATTTCTACAAGCAGAACTATATAATAAGGAACAAAAACTCAATGCAATTTGTACTCGGGTTTTGGTAGTTCAATCTTAAGCTATGTCATGAAACATTGATTTATTTTTATTTTTTTTTTAAAGAAGAAAACAAACAAATAGATATATACATAGATAAACACCCCCCCACACCTAAATCATGCATTGTCCTCAATGTATGCATAGATAAAATAAATGCACTTATTACCTGAGTCGGCTTGCGGTAGAGGGGTTGAATTTGCTCAGAGTCAACCGTAATCAGAACTGGATTGAATGACACCATGTTGGTGCATTGGTGCATGTATCCAGTTGAATTGTTCCCCATGTTGACTTGAGGAAAAGATTCCACTCTTCTCACTTGAATTGGTTCGCTTATTTGCTCGAGTGATGGTGGTTGAGTAAATGAATCACTCCCCTTTTTCTTACTTCCTTTTTTCTTTTGTGATGATTTATTTGTTTCAGAAATTTGATAAATACGTGCTCTCATCACAACATCACTTGGGTTGCATATTATTTCTGGCTCATTATCAATATGGAAGATATTAAATTCTGCTTTTAAGTTCCCGAAAGATAATTGCATGAGCCCATTTCAACAGTTTATTAATGCTTCTGAAGTGGCTAAAAAGGGTCTACCTAGAATTACAGGGATTTGTCGATTAGGATTTACAATAGGTTCAGTATCAAGTACGACAAAATCCACTGGATAAATGAAGTCACCAACCTTAATCAAAACGTCCTCTACTATACCTCTCGGTTTCTTAACAGAACAATCAGCGAATTGGAGGGTTGTCCTAGAGGGTTTCAGTGGACCAAGGTTGAGTTGCTCGTAGACAGAAAATGGGAGCAAGTTAACGCTTGCACCAAGGTCTAGAAGGGCTTTATTGATAAACGTATCTCCTATTGAACATGAAATTGTGGGACACCCCGGGTCCTTATATTTTATAGGAGATGTGTTGGAAAGAATTGAGCATATGTTTGCAGTTAAGAATGCCTTCTTTGGTACATTCGTTTTTCTCTTCTTAGTGCACAAATCTTTTAAGAATTTAGCATAAGCAGGTATTTGTTGAATCATGTCTAAGAGTGGAATGTTTACCTTAACTTGCTTAAATACTTCCAAGATTTTCTCTATTTGTGCACTAGAGTTCTTTTTGAGTCTATTGGGAAATGGGGCTTTAGGCACATAGACTCGCTCAGGTTCAGGTTGAGCTACAGGTTCAGGTTGGGTAGGTGGATTGGGCTTTTCAATTTGAACGTCGGGTTCAATGGTCAAGTCATATGTGGGTGCTTGATGGCTAGATTGATTAGTCATTCTAGGGTTTACCACATTATTGTCAATTTGTCTTCCGGACCGTAATGATACTGCAGCATTGATTTGTTGGAACGGTCCTTCCTCATTAACCATTTGAACCGGTCTAGGGTTGTTATTTCCTGAAGGTGGTTGATAAGATTGATATTGATTATTAGTTCTTGGGTTCACCTCAGGTTGACTTGGAAATTGGCCTTTTTCTCTTTCACCTATTATCTGTGCTAATTGGCTGACCTGTGTCTCTAGCCTTTGGAATGATTGGTTGGTTGTTTGTATAAAAGTTGTCATTAAAGTTTCTAATTTTGTCAACCTAACCTCATGATTTCCATTGTTATTACCCCCAGATGATGTATTATTTTGGTTATATGGGGTTTGTTGTTGTCTAGGAGGTTGTCCTTGTTGGGTCCACGAAAAATTGGGATGATTACGCCAACCTGGGTTATAGGTTGATGCGTAAGGATCATTTCTAGAATTGTTAAATGTGGCATTAACATGTTCCAGGTCCACACAGTCCTCCATTAAATGACCAGTCTGACCACATCTAGAGCAGGGGATAGATAAGGGTTGATTCATTCGGGATTGATTTTGTAGCTCTAGACTTTCCATTCTACGCATTAGGGTAGCTAGTTTTGCCTCAGCCGCTATGTTGGAGTCTACAGCTAAGACACCTGGTCGGGGTTGACTCGCTATCCTAGATCCAATACTCGGGTTGATGGGTGTTCTAGCATTGTCCCATTGCATACTATTTTCAGCTAAATCCTCAAGAAAAGTCCAGGCATCATTTTCATTTTTGGACATGAAATTCCCTTGGCTCACAGATTCTAGCATAACTCTAGATGTGGGTGTCAATCCCTCATAAATAATTTGGCATAATTGCCACTTCGGTACTCCGTGATGAGGGCATTGGGTCAAGACACTCTTAAATCTCTCAAGATAGGAATAGAACGGCTCGCTCTCAGACTGAACGAATGCAACAATTTCATTCCTAATCTTCATAGTCTTATGGTTGGGGAAATATTTTTTTAAGAAAACTTGAACAAATTCGGCCCAACTTCTAACAGATCTTTCGGCTAGACTATATAGCCATTTCTTAGCGTCGTCTTTCAGTGCTAGAGGCACGAATTTCAGACGCACTGCCTCTTCAGGGATATGCTGGTATTGCATAAGAGAGCAGATTTCCTCAAATTCTCTAAGGAAGAGATATGGATCTTCCCTAGAGGTGAACTTAGGCAGCATACTCATGTATTGTGCCTTAAGTTCGAAGTCGCGACCCGGTATGGTGGGCATGACGATGCACGATGGCTGAGCAGCCATCGTTGGGTAGCACCGATCCCTCAAAGTTATAGGTTGCGCAACAGGCGGGTCCACTACGTTCTCACCCATTAGATCCGGGTGAGGTGGTGCAACAGATGGGTTGGGGTTAAGCTCTAGACTGGAATCCAGATGAACTCGTGAGAGTCGATTGCTTAAATCCCGCACCCAAATCTGAGTGCACCGGTTTGAATTAATTTTTGAATTTGAATTCGAAATTTAAATTTCAAATTCAATTCCAAGAATCAATTACTCTTTTTTTTTTTGAATTTTTGAATTTTAGAAATATTTTTTTTATTTTTTATTTTTTACTTTAAAGGAAACAAACAAT
Organism: Triglochin maritima; assembly: GCA_963682175.1. Lineage (NCBI taxonomy): Eukaryota > Viridiplantae > Streptophyta > Magnoliopsida > Alismatales > Juncaginaceae > Triglochin > Triglochin maritima. The sequence goes on along the minus strand of OY821780.1, from coordinate 11,025,105 downwards.
AGAAAGGTAAGGATGAGAAGGGAAAGAAGACTCAGACGAGAAGGGAAACTTAACTCTAAAGGATAAAAATTAGGGTTGGTCAGAAATTTCCTGAACAAGCACGGTCAAAACAATCCTAGACCTAGTGTCACTTAGATCTAGACGACTCCTAACTGGTTGAGTCGAATTGATTTGCTTGATTCACCTCCCTCACCAATCAAACCAAGTTGGCCAGTTAGTGTATAGCTAGTGGGGGCGCTTCCGACAGAGTCGGTGCCAATTAGACAACCACGTCGCTTGGAAGACTTTCGTCGACACAAAAACACTTTCTAGACACCAAATTGAATTCAATTAGCTTCAGGTCATAGCAAGTCAAACCAATCTCCTCCTTAATTGAGTCCGCGTCCTTAGGGGCCAATGTCTAATTGATTTTAAATTTTAGGCTTAGGCGACACTTCAGGATTGTGGTTTGTGGGCTACGGGAGGGTGATGAAATCCCCACCGTATCTTTTCCTACGGAGTTGCCCTTAAGATAGTTTAACTTAAATCTAGCAAAGATAGTCAAACAATGGTCTTTTTAATGGGGGCAATTGCAAGGTTGTATGCAACTAAATTATATGCTCTAATGCAATCGATAAAAACCTCGATACGTACCTTGCCTCCAGCAATCTTCATCAAGTATTAATTTGCAAGAATTTAGCAAGAATAATGCAAGCAAAACATTATATGATGCATGCACTAAGGTCTTTCTAATTTTGCCAATTTTAGGTCAGAGTTGAATTATTGCTAATTATGGAATTGTAACCCTAACACGTGCAATTCTATGAAAGGAAACTTTTCAACTATTCAGATTTTACGAGAAAGGCAAGAAAAGTTACCTCCGCAATGCTCAGTCGGGTTCGCCGCCCGCTCTCGGAGATTCCAGTAGCTTAATGCGACCACCCAGAGATGCCGACGATGCCCCAGAAATTTGAAGACAAGAACCCACACTGGTGCGGCGATTCCGCCGCACGTCACCTTGTAGATGCGGCGATTCCGCCGCCCAAGTGTCTCAGAACGCTCCCGGATTTCGCCGCGCGCTCTGTTGTCTCCTGCTACACAAATTCAAATACTTAGATCGCGCGCAAGGTAGACAGGATAAAATCGAAAACACAAAAACACAAAAATCTGCGTCGCCTCCCCGGCAACGGCGCCAAAAACTTGATGAAGAATTAAATTTATACCGCAAGTGCACGGCGTCTATGAAGACGTGGCAAGTACGGGTCGAACACAAGGAGGGAGAGATTTCGTTATTTTTGTTGTTTCAATTGAGGGAAAGAAGTAGAGAAGAATCAATTAGGGTTTTTGGGGTTTTTGGTTTAATTAACTAAACTACGAAACAAAAGCAATTAAAATTAAAACAAGCACAAAGAAGAGAATTCCGTCGGGTGGAGGTCTAGACTTAGGTTTAGATTGGAGAATGGAGAAACTTGAAATAAATCATGTTAGTTATGAAGCATTACAAGATAAATGATTTAACATAAACTCAAGTAATCAAAATATACTAATCACGAACTTAAAACAATAACATGCATTCATCTTCTCTACCCCTAATTCCATCACCTCCACCATTTGGAAAGAGTTAGAAACTCATGGAGGGAGGAAGAAGAAAGGATCCTAGAGCCATTAAAAGAAAATAAAAACAAAACAAAATAAAACAGAAATTTATTACTAATGATCCAAGACCAAAGGTTCAAAGATGTGTTACATTCGTCCTACAGGGCTATTTATAGCCGATACAGGGGATACCAATACATAAAAGGATAGTACACGCGTCAACCCAACACTGGACAAAATTGGAGCACATAGATCCTCACTGGTGCGGCGAAATCGCCGCATATTGAAGGTGTTGTGCGGCGAAAACGCCGCACAATCAGGTCTGCTCGGGTCCGGATTTTGGTCATGTGTTTATGGTATGATTTGATCTTTATTTACGCGTCTGGATGATTCTTTCCATTGTCTTGAACTCCGGATTAATTCCTTCCATTGTTGGAGATTTATATTTGACTTTTCTTTTGACTTTTCCAACAAAATAACTTGATCCTTTTCTTTTGCAATCAGGTCCTTGGTATTTTGCAATTAAGCCCTTGACCTTTTTGTAATTAGCTCCTTGAATGCTTTTATGCTTGGATGCATTTCCATTTGAAACCCGATAAGCTTGAATTCGGTCTTTATGATAGAAATGAATCTTTTGCAAACGTTTATGCCCGGAATGTGGGTAATTTGCATTCAGGTCCCTGTATTCTGTAAATACGACTAAACACATACCTTAGTAGCATTTATTGATATAAAAGTAATCTAAATGAAAGACATATGATGCAATGTATGCAATGCATCACTCCCTATTGATCTTATACCTAAAGGCAAATTCTCTTCATCTTCAAGCTCTCAATCTTCTACACTCAAGCCAAAAACTTCAACACTTGCATATTCATTCCATATCAATATCCAAGTGTGCTCAATTATAGAGTATTAGTTAGATTGTGATCAGTTAGTGGAACCATAAGCGAGTCTCGGGAAATCGAGCGAGGCTTGCGAGGAGGACTAGGACCGGGTGTCAGTGTCAAACCTCTCTAAACTCTGGTGTCGTCGAATTTCATGGTTTGCATTGTCTTCTCTCTTAATCCTTCAATCAATGTTTTAATTCCGCAATTAGTTTAGTGATTAGAGGATCATCGATCCTAACAGATTGTCCTTCATTAAAATCATATCATACTTTGCTAATTCTTTTTCTAGTACTTTTACACGTAAGTCTAGTGGATTAAGAGGAGGGAGTTATCATTATCTACAGATTCAGATGTTAAAGTCATGGAAATTAGTAAATATGCAAACAACAATTGATTTTTTTCCATAAATGAGAAAGTCGTGATGATGATTGTGAACTAAAATTAACTACTAAAAAAATAGAAAATCCTGGGAAATGAAGAACGGAGGAGTCCTGAATTCGAGCGGTTAGTGGTCTGCTTGTAGCTTTAGGCTTTATTCTTTAACTTAAACTCAAGCCATTTCCAACAGAGCAAATAGAAGACTTGGCGTTGGAGAGATTTAGAAGAAGAGTAGATTTGGACTTTTGGTTAATAAGATCACACAACTCTAGTGAGTTTGAACAAAACTCGCAAGATCTAGGAGTCCTGGAAAAAATTGACATTTTTAATGGAACTTGATTTACGATTTTGCATCTTTTGTAGAAAACTAGGAATATTGTGCCCAAACCAAGACGAGGCAAAAGAATTCCTAAATAAATTATGATACAAAAAGGGTTTCCTACCCTATCGATCTCTCATCCTCGGGAGACTTGGAAATTCACACGCACATAAATGTGCATATAACTCAACCACAGTTTAAGGTTAGACAAGTAAATGATGAGTGTAGGATGAATATTGTCTATAAAAGACAGGTTCAAAGCATGATCAAAACATCTAAACCAACAATAATTACTTTACAACAGACAAAATTGGAAACATTCTAATCTACACATGCACAAAAATGATGGGTGGTAGAATCGTCACAAATTGAATCTATTTACCTTGGGTGGGAGCTTCTGATGGGATTTTAATTGGATGGAATAACCGAATCCACTCGATGTTCGACCTTTCAATGGGAGTCTACTCAATCTCCATTAACTTTAATTCGGGCAATAAGGATTGGAGATTCACCTCAGTTATGGCCCTTGCAACGGGAGGCTTAAAGAGATATTTCTTTACTTGAGCTCTCCAACTCGTCTCCCCAAAACAACGTTCCTTTGGTTTTAGCGGGGGATTTCAATTTAATTTGGGACAAAGACGAAATGTTGCATTACAGTAATATCTCTTTGGTAAACTATTTGATAAACTCATAAACGACCATGACCGACCATGACTTGGTAGACTTAGGCACCTCTAACTTCCATTTTACTTTAGCAAATTGCCAAGTAGACGAAAGATTAGTAAGACTTGACCGTTTCTTGGTATCTCAAGAATGAGAGAATGCTTACTCGATATAGTCTTCGGCCGGGAGGGGTTTATTGCACATCACATTGTGTTGGATTACCTAGGGTTACATTAGACCATATTCCCTTAATGTTAGAAACGAAAGGAAGAACCAAGAAAGTTACATGCTTCAAGTTTAAACATAATGTGATAATGGACCCAGATATGGAAGAAGTCATCCTCCAGACTATAAAGGGAAACAACACAACAAAGATACAACATGTGACCAAAAAAACTAAAATGACCATGAAGACCTACCTTAAAGACAACAAAGTTTCTAGGCCATGGTTTAAACTTCGACACATCGATAAAAGGGGACCAAACAAACCTTTTGTGTCATTTTAGGAGACAATTGAAAATAATGTTTCCTTGTTCCGAAACCTTTTAGCTTTGTAGTCCTGCCTTGACCTCACTTCGTCCACCCTATAAGTCTAGGTCATAAGTTTCCTTCGTAACTCCTAGAACTTCTTCCTAAGGGCTCCGTTCCATGCCTCATTTCATAGAGAACCATTGAGCTACTTAGGAACAACGGAAGATTAGATCCCATAGAGTTGGAACCGCGAATTCATAATAAAATTTGTAAGATCGGAATGAGAGAATAAAGTTGCCCCAAAATTGGCCTGGTTCCAAGATGTAGAAATCATGTTGAATCACCATTTGCTCCAACCTAGGATCGTTGGTGAAGAACATTATGAAACTGCACAAAAATTGAAAATTCTAGTTCAAAATTATATGGCTTCACGCTCAAGGTGTTCTTGAACTCTTGACTTTGATCGGGTAGAAGAGAGAGGAACTTCCAAGAAGGATGATGCAATACATGAAACATAGGAGTTTGTCGCTAGGTATTTGACCAAATACGATCGTCCAGTTCATTAAAATCTCATGCACTGATTCTTCGACACTCGTTATCGCCAAATATTCATGTGCTACCTTATCAAGATCGCACTGAAATAGTTATTCATTTGATTGAGTTTCCATTAGTTGACCAAACAGGACTTCAAGAGAATGATTCAGAGTTCTTGCAGAGTCGAACCAAGCAGTACGAGACACGAGATAGATATTCCAAACCAAAACTTTTGATGTTACATGACGCATAATAATCTCTGTCTATTATGGATATGTACCCTCTGGGATTGATAAACCTCTTGGATCTTATTAACCAAAAGTCCAAATTTTGGAAAGATGAATAAACGGACCCATAAAAAATATATGCTATGATCTGGAACAATTACGAGATTCTCTGGAAGAAATACGAGGTTCTGCTTCTGCCGGCAGCATTGCTCGCCACCATTCGAGAAGCAATTCGAGAGTCGAATGGCCCACCTATGCAAGCACCATTCCTTCTAGTCCGTACGGTCCTTTGTGAACAAGGGTTAGGTACTATAGTATATATAGTCTCATTTTTTTCCAATGCAATCCACTGAAATGATTTGGAAGATCCAAAACGAAAATGAGTGCTTGGCTCGAAAAGAAGTAACTCTCCGATTATCGCCGTAACTCGGTCGAGAATCCAATGCCCCAAAAACCTAAGGGCTCCTCCTAGGAAAAGATCACAATAACGTATTCATCTAGAAAAAAACAAAAATTGGAACCACGGGACCCAGGAGGGAGAAAGACGATGTACGGGATATGGGATCCTCATAGTAAGTTGGACCAACATTCAACAGGAGCTTTCCAAGGTGGGACTTGTAGGATTTCATGTTTAATTGCACATATTTATTTTCGAAATTTTTATGCACAATAAGGATCAATTACAATTTTTCTATGATTTATTTCATGCATTCATCGGTTTGTTTCAATAACCAGTTTCAAAACTTTATTAAAGAAAAACATGGGCTCCGAATTTCATACCTAGAAGTTCTCTAAAACTTCTTGATGATCCGGAGACATTGAGGATGATTGTCGTTGCGCCGGATGCCTCCGAGTATTCACCAAACTCTAAACAAGATTCGAGAGAGAAAAGCTAGCCTCTCAATCTCCAATAGGGTTAGAATTTAACTACTAACCCCTCTTTAGTTCCCTTGAGAAGAAGATCTCTGAAAACTAAAACTAAACTCAAGAATTAAGGTGAAATTCGTGGAGAATTATGGAGAGAGATGTTTGCACAAGAAGATAATGAATTAATTAATAAGGTAATGAGATAAACTTGTATTTATAAGTTCTCTCGAAATTATCTATTCATGTGCAACCTTTTGCCCATGATTTCATGCAAACTTCCATCTAACCATCCATTATTTGTTAACAAATAATCTTAGCCACAAATTAAATCAGTTATGGACCAATTCCATGCATGATCTAATTAATTTTTAAATTTATTCTGCAGTAACCGTCTGAATCGGTCGATCGTGTTAAGGGTTCGGTCGACCGGGTTTCGGTCGACCGTTCATGAACTCGGTCGACCGTTTGCAACAAAAAATATTTCATCGCAATGTTCGGTCGACCGACCGAACTACTTCGTTCGACCGAAAACGAACAGACAAAATTCCTGTAGCGATTGAGACACATCCGGTCGACCGTGCAACATTTCGGTCAACCGTGCAACATTCGGTCGACTGTTTACAGTTTAGCGGTCGACCGTTTTTTCACAGTATTGCAGCCTTGTCAAATTTCGGTTTAACCCCTACAAAATTTGACATCTCGGGATTAGTAGTAAGTTCACAACTTATGTAACATATTATCCTATGTAATGATAAATCATTACACCCCATAATATTTACATCACATATGAATTTAATTTAGATTCTAATTATGTTATTAATCACAACATAATTTTGATTTTGCTTGTTCACCCCATGTGTCATATTTTCTACATGAAACCCGACACACTTTATGAACTCAAAACCCTCATTTTTCTTGTTTCCCAGTTTTGTGGTGTGACCTATGGGAGGATCTAAACTAAATTGGCAGTGATATTAAGAGCTTAATATCACAAGCTATAAGCGGTATCTAGTTACACATTATAGCTCCCAATTAGTTAGATGTCTTAATTCCACTCGAACCAAAACCCGGTCCATTTAGTGATGGAGTGCACCACTTGTGTCCGTCCCTTGCCTCATGATATTAAGAATACACACAAAGTAGTATTGTGTCATCTTTGTATTAGTATTCATTTCTTGATCTCTTTAAGTTAGTTATAAATATGTGACTTAACTCAAATCACATTGTGCACATTATAACTTTGCTTTATCAAGGGCCCCACTAATATCATAACTCAATTAAGAGGGGCAATGATAATCTTTTGACTAACTATCTTCTCCAACAAAAGTCATACTTAACCAACGAATTCCTTTACACTACACTCATCGATAGCTCAAGACACTAGTCTAATTAAGCAATTCTTAAGTGATCGGATATAAGTCTCATATCAAAGGACCAAAGACACAGTAAAACATCAATGACACAGAAAACACAATTCTATAATGTTTTACTTATTAGGACTATTCCGTATACAAAAGTAATATTTTCGTCTTTTGTGTACCCGTGTTATCACTCAATTATAGAGCTACAATGATCTATGACCAACACGACAATCTTAACTCGGTAATTAATGTCCCATGTTGATTACCATGATTGCAAATACGTTTTGTTTTATGTAAACCAATATCTTTTAGAGCTCTACAATGATCTATCGACCTAATTGCCGAAGCATAAGGTGTGGGGAACGTATGGGGCCCTCTAGTGATCGTAATTAAACAAGATGCGGAATTAAAAACTAATTACGAACTAACAACTAATCATGCAAGGGTTATTCTAAGAGATAGAGAACTTGCAAACCAACGTTGAAGTCGACGCCCGATTTAACGAGGTTCGACACCCTCCCCGGGTCCTGGTCCTCACTCACAAGCCCCGCTCGACCCTAGAGCCTCGCTTGTGGTTTCCACTATCCGATCTCCGTTACCGGGCCGAGATCAACGCCTTTACAAACCCGAGCCTCACGAACAACCTCGCCTCGCCCGTGTCTCCTCTCACAACCCGAGAGGGAGCTTCCTTGAAGCTATTACAACTCTTGTGATTTGGATGAAAGAATGGAATCACAACTCTTGCTAATGACACTCTAACTTTGAGAACACTTGGATTATGATATGGATCTAGGAATACAAGTGGTGAAGTTTTGGCTTGAGTGTATAGGATTTGAGCTTTGAAGGTTTGGGAAAGATAGCACAAGGATACTTGATGTTTGGAGAGTGTAGTGCTTGTTGTTGTGCTTCTAATGAGGTCCTTATATAGGCTTCAAAGCTCTTAGAGCCATTAGGGAGTGGGTGAGAAAGTTGACCCATGAAATGTGATGATGTGACAAAAGTTCGGGCAAAATTTGCACGCTCTTCGGTAGACCGTTAACCCAACGGATTACCGAAGATGGTCTTTTCGGTTTACCGAATTCTATTCGGTGAACCGCTCACTCAACTCCAGTAGCTCTCTAACTAGCAACCCTAATGTTTTTCGGTGTACCGAATATGATTCGGTTAACCGTTCCAAAATGGACAGTAAGTTTGGTAGGGTTCTGTTTATGCTAGGTTCGGTTGACCGTCTATACTTCGGTATACCGAAGTTAGCGCGGGTTTTGCGCTGACAATGCGTGGGAAATAGTTTTACCAATAACGGTCAAGTTAAATAGCCGTTGGTCTCCTAAAGCAATATGATTCGGTTGACCGAATGAAGTTCGGTGTACCGAATATGGATAAGTCAATTTGGCTTTAGGTCAAGATTTAAATACGACCGTTGGAGCAAAGTCCAAAACCGGTCCAGGGTATTTCGGTCTACCGAAGGTGGTTCGGTATACCGAGGTGGTTATTCCAGGGAACACCTAAAGGATTCTACACGGTGGACCGCAAGGTGTTCGGTGGACCGAACGCTACATGATTCGGTTTACCGAGAGGGGTTCGGTTAACTGTGGGGATACAGGACAGAATCCTAATGTGCTCAAGTTTACATTAATCCTAAGGACTCAAATTATACTAAATTACATATTGGTCCAAAGCTTGATTACATGTCTTGAGTCTTTATCTTCTTGTCCAAAGCTCCTTAGCTTGATTCTTCATCAACCTATTAAGAATATCGCAAATACACAAATATATATGCTATGCATGTATTCATGTTTGCTTACTTTGATTGTCTAGGTTGATTGATTAAATATAGATTAAGATTAGATTACTTAATCATCAAAACTAAATAAAGATTAAGGCTAAAAAGCCAACATAAGGGACATCCTTCATGTACTCTAAGTCCTTACGTGATTGTGCACGTTGAGACTTCTTGAGTTGCACACCCATACTCATTGGCACACTGCCCGTTTTGGAGTTGTTCATCTTGAACCTTTCCAAGACCTTGTCAATGTATGTACGTTGACTGAGGCCAATGAGTCTACGGGATCTATCTCTATATATCTTGATCCCCAAGATGTATTGAGCCTCACCCATATTTTTCATTGAGAATGCAAATTTCAATGAACTTCTTGTTTGCTCAAGCAAAGGAATGTGATTGCCCATAAGCAATATGTCATCGACATACAAGATTAGGAATACTACCTGGCTCCCACTAACCTTCTTGTATATACAAGGTTCTTCCTTACTTTGAATGAAGTGAAGCTTCTTCACTTCCTCGCCAAAGTGTTTGTTCCAACTCCTTGATGCTTGCTTCAATCCATAAACGGATCTTTGAAGCTTGCATACTTTCTCGCTATTCTTTGGATTTTCAAAACCTTGAGGTTGTACCATGTACACATCCTCTTCCAAATTCCCATTAAGGAACGATGTTTTGACATCCATTTGCCATATTTCATAATCATGAAATGCAGCTATAGCGAGCATTATCCGAATAAACTTGAACATGGCAATTGGTGAAAAAGTTTCATCATAGTCAATTCCTTGAACTTGAGTGAAACCCTTTGCTACAAGCCTTGCTTTGTAGGTTGTCAAGTTCCCATCCATGTTCATCTTCCTCTTGAAAACCCATTTATTATGAATGACCTTTTTCCCTTGAGGAAGGTCAACCAAGTTCCACACTTGATTATCATACATGGATTCTATTTCGGATTCCATGGCCTTAAGCCATAGTTTGGAGTCTTCCCTTTCCATTGCTTCATGGAAGGTCAAGGGATCATTGGTATCAAGTACCATGATTTCATGAAGTCCCAGATACAAGTTGGGTTTCTTCAGTTCCCTCGTTGACCTTCTTAGTTCTTTTGGTTCTTCTCGTGTCTCTCGAACTTCTTCCACAATTTCTTGAGGAGTGGGTTCACGTTCAACTCTTAAACGTACATTAGGTGAGGATGTTTGAGATTCTCTCACAATTTCTTGCGAGGGTCTCTCATTTATGCTCCCACTAACCAAACGAATCTCGGTTGGGCCTTCATGATCTTGAATGTCATCATTCATGTCATGATCTTGTAGAGTATCCTGAGTTTCCTCAAGCACAACCCTACTCCCATTACTTTTTACCCTTTCCAGAAATTCCTTTTCCAGAAAATGTGGCATCCCTCTCTACAATCACTCGATTGGAGGTGATATGCCAAAAGTAGTATCCTCTTGTCTCACGAGGATAACCTATAAAGAAGCACTTATCCTCTTTTGGTTGAAGTTTGGTCGACATCAATTTCTTGACGTAAGCCTCACAACCCCAAATCTTGAGAAAATTGAGCTTGGGTGTTTTACCACTCCATAGCTCATAAGGAGTTTTCTCCACGGATTTGGATGGAACATTATTTAGTGTGTAAGCCGCAGTTTGTAGTGCATAACTCCAAAAGTAAAGAGGTAATTCCGCATAACTCATCATTGACTGAACCATGTCGAGCAATGTCCTATTCCTCCTTTCGGATACCCCATTCCACTGAGGTGTACCATGAGGGGTGAGTTGAGGTACAATACCAAACTCCTTTAGGTATAAGTCAAATTCGGCACTTAAGTACTCACCTCCACGATCCGTTCGTAGAGACTTGATTTTCTTGTCGAGTTGGTTCTCTACTTCATTCTTGAATTCTTTGAACTTGTCAAAGGATTCACTTTTGTTTCTCATTAGATAAACATAGCCATAACGACTATAATCATCCGTGAACGTAATGAAGTACCTGAAACCATCTCGTGCACTAGTACTCATTGGACCACATACATCGGAATGTATCAAATCCAACAAGCCACTCGCCCTTGGACCTTTCTTCTTGAAAGGCTTTTTGGTCATTTTTCCCATTAAACATGGTTGGCACGTCTGCAATGATTTAAAATCAAGTAGACCAAGAAGGTTAGCTTCTTGTAATTTCTTGATGTGTTTTTCATTTATGTGACCAAGACGATAGTGCCACAAGAGAGTATCGTTCTCATGAGTGGTCTTAAGTCTTTTTTATTGATATTAAAGATTTATTTATTATTCAATTCAAGCAAATAGAGACCATTCCTTATGAATGCTTTTGCATAGAAAACACCATTCTTCGATATAGACAAGCAAGAATTTGAAATATTTATATTGAAATTATCCATATCTAAACATGATACAGAAATAATGTTCTTGCTAATCGAAGGCACATAATAAACATTCTTTAGACATAAATTTAAACCACTACATAATTGAAGCACCACAGAACCTTGTGCAACCGCAGAAACGTTCGCACCATTTCCGACCTTCAATTCTACCTCGTTCCTTACCAGTTCCTTCCTATTCGTGAGTAGCTGCACATTAGAAACTATGTGAGCACAAGATCTGGTATCAATTACCCAATCCTGGACAGAGGTGGCTAAATTTATTTCAATAACAAATATACCTTTGGACTTTTTGGGGTGCCGACGTTCAATCACTCCGTTGTCAAGGTCTTCCTTATACTTGGGGCAATTTGGCCGGATGTGTCCTTTTTCACCGTAGTGAAAGCACTCCGTATTGGGAGTTGGATATTTCTGAGATTTCCCCCTTGAGGCACTCGCACGAGCACCTCCTACTCGCTTGCTCTTGATTGAACCACTTTTGGTAGATTTGTCCTTTCCTTTACCAATCTTTTGGCTCCTCCCATGGACGGCAATGACATGCTTGTCCCTACCCTTGCCCATGTCAACTTCAGCAGTTTTGAGAGCGTTGTGCAGCTCCTCAAGACTCACCCCTTTTTCACGCACGTGATAGTGCATCACAAAGTCCTTAAAGGACGGGGCTAGAGAGTCAAGAATCATATCTTCAGCAATGTCCCCATAATATTTACATCACATATGAATTTAATTTAGATTCTAATTATGTTATTAATCACAACATAATTTTGATTTTGCTTGTTCACCCCATGTGTCATATTTTCTACATGAAACCCGACACACCTTATGAACTCAAAATCCCCATTTCTTGTTTCCCAGTTTTGTGGTGTGACCTATGGGAGGATCTAAACTAAGTTGGCAGTGATATTAAGAGCTTAATATCACAAGCTATAAGCGGTATCTAGCTACATATTATAGCTCCCAATTAGTTAGATGTCTTAATTCCACTCGAACCAAAACCCGATCCATTTAGTGATGGAGTGCACCACTTGTATCCGTCCCTTGTCTCATGATATTAAGAATACACACAAAGTAGTATTGTGTCATCTTTGTATTAGTATTCATTTCTTGATCTCTTTAAGCTAATTATAAATATGTGACTTAACCCAAATCACACATTGTGCACATTATAACTTTGCTTTATCAAGGGCCCACTAATATCATAACTCAATTAAGAGGGCAATGATAATCTTTTGAGTAACTATCTTCTCCAATAAAAGTCATACTTAACCAACGAATGCCTTTACACTACACTCATCGATAGCTCAAGACACTAGTCTAATTGAACAATTCTTAAGTGATCAAATATAAGTCTCATATCAAAGGACCAAAGACACAGTAAAACATCAATGACACAGAAAATGCAATTCTATAATGTTTTACTTATTAGGTCTATTCAGTATACAAAAGTAATATTTTCCTCTTTTGTGTACCTGTGTTATCACTCACTTGTAGAGCTACAATGATCTATGACCAACACGACAATCTTAACTCGGTAATTAATGTCCCATGTTGATTACCATGATTGCGAATATCTTTTGTTTTATGTAAACCAATATCTTTTAGAGCTCTACGGTCAAGGACCAAGAGTTTCTTCCTTAACACTTATAAAAGACGAATAACATAAACAAGGAACAAAATGATTTCTCATTCAATTCATAACAATTGACATTTAAAAGTAAAACTTTTAGAACACATTCCCTTCAATACTCACAAGAGAGAGCAATAATTTTTCTGTGGACGTCTGTAGGGCTGTAAAATGGGTAGGGTCAAAACTGTTTAACCGCCTCAACCGAACCGACGGCGGGTCACGGGTTGTAAAAATCATAACCGTTTATTAAATGAGAGGAAAATGTTCCATGATTTAACCTGTCCGTTTAACCATGAAACATAATGAATATATATAATATTTTGTTATATATACTCTATACATATAATTTTTTGTATTATTATTGTCATTATGTGTGGATGTTTGATGTTGTTTTATATGAATTTGTGGATGTATAGATTATGGTTTTTTGGAGGTTTTTTTATTATAAATTTATGGATGTTTGATGTTTTGAACAAGTTTGACAAGTTTTTATAAATTTAACCATTTACCAAATTCTTATATCAATTTTAGTTTCCATTTAACCATGTAACCATTTAACGGGTAGGGTCATGAGTTGAGGTAAAAACAAATGAGTTTCTAACTGAACCGCGAACCATTTATTAGACGGGTAGGATCATGGGTAAGCCCTATAATTGTCCACGAACCGCCCATTTACAATCCTAGATGTCTGGAAATCTCTTCTATGTAGATTGGTTCGAAGAACGTCTAGAGATTCAGGCGATCGCTACTTTTTATGCTTTCCTATTATTCCTTGGTGCAGTTGCTAAATCGAGAAGTCACATTTTCTTTTCCTTTGGTAGTACCTCCCAACAAGATTGATCTTTTTGGATCTTGGGATGGGAATGGATCATCTCACATGTCGAATCTTCTACTTGTACAATTTTGTGTTTATTTTCTAGCATGAGTTGCCAAATATCAAAAACTTTTCAAAATCTAAGTTTTAGATGTATACATAGGGAAAGTCGTGTGCAATGAAAAATGCATGCAGATTCTTATCCAATGCTTGTATTATTTGATGATGCCATGTAAATCGCTAGAAACATGTGAAGTGTATGGCTAATCCCAAAAATATTCAATTCCCATAAGATCTTCTTGACTATGGGCGAACGACGAGAATTGAACCCACGCATGGTGGATTCACAATTTACGTTGACCTATGGCAATGGGAGGATCTCATTCAAGAATATCTCCATCCTCGAATTGTTTTTGCATATTTAGCTCATTGTTGTGCCTGCTACTTACTATCCTTAATAACCAAATGACTCGAATCCTGAATTGTCCTATTATTTAAGAAACGAGGTAGCCTGAAATAAATAAATGTTCCAACGGAACCTTCTATCGAGGATTGATTGTTGCACATGTGTAACCAAGAAAGAGAAACTATTGAACTTTTTTTCTTTGAACTATTAAAGAGCAAAATAACATGTTGTTTAACATGGCTTTTATGAGATCTTAATCCTAATTGGGTTTTGTTTGTTGATTAGGTGGCGCTTAGGGAGAATTGGTTTGGACGACTGGGATGGAGTGGAGAAGGTTGAGTGGATGGTGAGAATGATGTGGTGGAGGGTTTTGAGGTGGATTTCTCTCACTCTCTCTCACGTGTCTCTCTCGTTTCTCACTCACTCTTACGTCTCTCTCTCTCAGCTCAGTAACTCCGACGATCTCCGGCGAGAAGAGGTGTTCGACGAGTGTTGGTTGGGTGGTGAGGTGAGTCGGCTTTCAGCCAACTCTTCTCTTTTGTTTTCTTCCTTCTTTGTCTCTCAAATCCGTCTATCTTCCAACTATTGTGGTTGGAGTGGTGTTTGGCAAAGGTGAAGGTGTTGTTGTGGATCGACGAGGTGAGGTGACCGTTGATCAAGTGAGAAGTTGGTTGGAGATCGTGGTTTTGTGAGAAATGCTCGTGGAAGCGTCGTCGAGGTTCTTCGAAGGTTTCTTCAAACCTTCACGGTATGTCAAACTTGTAGTTGCAGCTCACTTATGTTGTGTGGGTGGTTGGAAAGTCGGCGGTAGGCCGAAAGGCTCGTCGCAGGTAACGTGCAGCAGTTTGACTGCTGGATCGGTCGACCGGTTGGTGCAACAGTCGACCGTTCCTAGGGAGATGTTCGACCGATAGAGTGCCGGTCTAGGCATTTGCCTGTTTTTGGTGAGAGTCGTCGACTGAGACTCTTGTTTCGGTCGGCCGATATGGTCCAGTTTTGCACATGTGAAGTGCGTTTGTTGTGGTCGTCATTGTGAGACGAGTTGTCGTGCCGATGTTCTTCCGACAAGTGTGCTTATGAGCACGGGTGTCGTGGTTGTTGGATGAAAGAGCCATGGAGCCCCGTAACTGTTGTGAGAGTTGCGGTTGGGTGAAAAGATCTTGGAGCCCAACTAGTCTGTGCGGGGTTGGGTGGAAAATCCCTGGAGCTCCGTATTGCGTTCGGGTTGGGTGAAAGAGCCCGAGCAAGGACCGCGTAATAAAGGTTGGGTGAAAAAGCCTGGAGCCCTTAGAACTTTCGGATTGGGTAAAAGAGCCATGGTCGTGTCGTGGTAGTTGTGGTTCGGTGAAAAAGCCTTGAAGCCCAACATTGTGTTTATGTTTTTTTGTGTGGATAGAATTCCATGCTAGTGTTTTAGTTTCGTGCATTGTTGAGTTTGGCATACGGGGTTTCCTTCTGGAAACTCAGGCATTGTTGCATGTTTACCTTTCAGGCCGTGATCGGGGTTAGGGGTGGGGACCGAGGAGAGGAGCGCCGCTACCAGATCATGCTTTCTCTCATTTTGAGGTCGGAGTGATTACTTGTACATTTTTGTATAGCCTTTTGATATACTCAGATATATATATATATATATATATATATATATATATATATATATATATATATATATATATATTGTATATGTTGGTGCACCCGTTTCTTTGTGTTTTGAGTAATATCCTCTGTTGGTTGTACGTTTTAAAAGTTTTAAATTCTTCCGCTGTTGAGGATGTTACAACTTGGTATCAGAGTGGTTGGTTATTGTGTCCTTATCCAAAGAAACCACCCTTAGAGCTTTAGAGTTTTCATTAGTTCTTGCATTCATGTTTTGACATGTGTTGTCTTGTTTGTGTATAGATGTCTCCGAGACGCGTGAGACCACCCCCACGGGACCGTAGCACCAACGATGATACTGGGGACACGGACTGGGCAGACGAGCGATGGATGCTCTATGACACGGTGGAGCGACTGGGTGCGATGTTTGATCACCAGTCAGGTAGAGGAAATCCTGCAGCGACAGGAACGATGCTTGGCCGCTTTATGAGACAACATGCGCCTACCTTCGATGGAAGAGGCGATTCTGTTGCTGCCGAGGACTGGGTCCTGAAGATCCAGGAGATTTTCCAGGCGATAGAGTGCCCTCCCGAGAGGAAGGTGGGCATGACGGCTTATGTGTTGGGTGGTGACACGTCTAACTGGTGGAGGACCATATCTGCGGTGGTTTTTGAGGGTAGGAGTGACATCAGCTAGGAGGACTTCTTGCGTGAGTTCAATGAGAAGTATTTCCCAGAGCATGTCAGAGATGGGAGCAGAGAGGAGTTCAGGACCCTCGAGCAGGGAGAGATGACCCTTGCAGAGTATACCCAGAGGTTCAACGCGTTGGAGTGTTACTGTCTGGAGATTTGTGTGACGCCTATGCAGCGGGCGAGGAATTTTGTACGGGGCCTCGGGAAGCAACGTCGTACTCAAGTGACGTACAATATGCCACAGACATTGGTCAATGCCGTGAGGTTCGCCACAATCATCGATCAGGACTATCAGCAGAATTATATTGAGGCCAGGAGATCACAGGGGAAAGTCAGTGGACGTCCAGGAGCTCCACTAGCAGGGAATCCAGGCAAGAGGCCTCAGATTGGAGGAGGTGGGTCACGCCAGCCAGAGGTGTGCAGGAGTTGTGGTCGAGTTCACTCTAGAGAGTGTTGGGGCCGTTCTGGGGTTTGTCACGGGTGTGGCAAGCTGGGCCATTTTGTCAGGGATTGTCCGAGTGGGCCGAGCGGGTCCAACAGACACCTAGGACCGCCAGTAGCAAGTAGAGGTAGAGGTCGTCAACCTTTTTCACCGCCACAACAGGGTCAGAGGACCGGACGAGTCTTTACCATCCAGGCAGATGAGGTGAGGTACGTCAGCACTGTGGTGGAAGGTACACTTTTGTTGCTGGGTTGGTTGCTAGAGTACTGTTTGATTGTGGGCCACACACTCGTTCATTTCGGAGTGATTTGTGATTGTCTTCGTGGACAACATTTTAGTCTACTCGCCATATCTAGAGCAGCATCAAGGGCACTTGAGAATAGTACTTGGTATTTTGAGAGATCAACAGTTGTATGCCAAGTATTCTGGCTA
Organism: Triglochin maritima; assembly: GCA_963682175.1. Taxonomy (NCBI): domain Eukaryota; kingdom Viridiplantae; phylum Streptophyta; class Magnoliopsida; order Alismatales; family Juncaginaceae; genus Triglochin; species Triglochin maritima. The sequence goes on along the minus strand of OY821780.1, from coordinate 11,007,647 downwards.
AGCAGTGTTTCTTTTCTGGGACACATTGTATCGAGAGCTGGAATATCAGTAGATCAGGTGAAGGTTGAGGTTGTGACCTAGTGGAGAGCCTCGACTAACATGACGGAGATTAGGAGTTTTGTGGGTCTGGCAAGTTATTATCGTCGTTTCATCTAGGATTTCTCTAGGCTTGCTTCACCCCTGACGACATTGATGCAGAAGGGCGTCAAGTTTGTAAGGTCCCAGACGTGCGAGAACATTTTTCAGGAACTGAAGAGTCGGTTGAAAACTGCTCCAGTTCTGACACTTCCCAGTGGCAGCAGGGGGTTTGCGATTTTAAAGTGACGTGCCAGGCGTTGGTTTGCGATGCGTACTCATGCAGCACGGGTAGGTGGTTGCGTATGCTACGAGACAGTTGAAGGTGCATGAGAGGAACTACCCCCACTCATGATTTGGAGTTGGCAGCAGTGGTGCACACATTGAAGACCTGGAGACATTATCTTTATGGCGAGCAGTTCGAGGTCTTCACAGATCATCAGAGCCCGAAGTACCTATTTTCACAGAAGTAGCTGAATATGAGGCAACGTAAATGACTCGAGCTCATCAATGATTATGACTTCACCATCTCGTATCATCCGGGGAAGGCAAACTCGGTTGCAGATGCTTTGAGCAGGACGGTGGAGGTTAACGCAGCAGGTCTTTGTATCCAGGAATGGAAGTTGCTTGAGGTGTTGGTTGAGTGGAAGTCGTTCACCGATGGATCACGAGGTGCAATGATTGCTGGGCTGAGAGTGGAGCCTCAGATGGTCTCAAGTATTGTTCAGCCTCAGAGTTCAAATGATGAGTTAACTGGGTTGTTGCATTTAGCTGCCAGAGATGGATCAGACTTCTGTGTAGGAGTCGATGGGGGCTGAGATTCAGAGGTTGTGTCTGGGTGCCGAAGGAGGAGATCTGAGGAAGGACATCTTAGAGAAGGCACATAGATCCCGTTATTCTATCCACCCGGGCAGCACGAAGATGTATAGAGATCTTCATAGGAATTTCTGGTGGAAGAGGATGAAGGCGGAGATAGCAGAGTTTGTTGATAGATGTCTGGTTTGTCAGCAAGTGAAGATTGAGCATCAGAGACCCGCATGACCGATGCAGAGGATCAAGCTTCCAAAGTGGAAGTAGGAGCTTGTGACGATGGATTTTGTCACTGGGCTGCCTAAGACAAGAAGACTCCATGATGCGATTTGGGTTATAGTCGATCGATTGACAAGTTGACACACTTCTTAGCTATCTGGACCACTTTACCTCTAGAGGGTCTAGCTAAGTTGTGTATGGAGGAGATAGTTAGACTTCATGGAGTGCCAGTGAGTATCATTTCTGACCGAGATCCTAGGTCCACTTCCAGATTTTGGGGGAGTTTGCAGCAGGCTCTAGGGACTCGGCTGAAGTTCAGTACATCATTCCACCCACAGACAGATGGGCAGTCTGAGAGGATGATCCAGACTCTAGAGGATATGTTGAGAGCATGTACTCTGGATTGGGCAAGACATTAGGATGAACACTTACCGTTGATAGAGTCCACCTACAACAACAACAACTACCATTCGAGTATTGGGATGACACCATACGAGGCTCTGTACGGGAGACTGTGTAAATCACCGGTATGCTGAAGTGATGTAGGCGAGAGACTGCTTGTTGGGCCTGAGATTGTGCAAATGTATGCTGAGAAGGTTGACGTGATTTGGCAGAGACTAGCAACAACTCAGAGCAGGCAGAAGAGCTACGCGGATAGGCGTAGGCGTGTGTTGATTTATGAGGTAGGCGATCACGTTTTCTGAAGATTTCACCATCTCGAGGAGTGATGAGGTTTGGGAAGAAAGGGAAGCTCAGTCTGAGGTTTGTTGGGCCATTTTAGATTCTCGATCGTATTGGAGATGTTGCCTACAGGGTTGCACTACCACCGTAGTGTTCGGGTCTTCACAACGTCTTCCACATTTTGATGTTGAGGAAGTACGTAGCAAACCCCACTTATGTGATTCAGTTAGAGGTTCCAAAGATCCATCAGGATTTGTCTCTCGAGGAGCGACCTGTGGAGATTGTGAATTAGAGATGGAGCATCAGCTCAGGACGAGGACCATTTCGATGGTGAAGGTCAGGTTACAGCACCTAGAGAGTGAAATACCACTAGGGAAATCAAGGAGGAGGTCTAAATGAAGTTTCTGGAGCAGTGTGGTGAGTTCTGCTCAAATTTCAAGGACGAAATTCTTTTAGGAGGGTGGATTGTGAGATCCTAATCCTAATTGGCTTTTGGTTGTTGATTAGGAGGTGCTCAGGGAGAATTGGTTTGGACGGCTGGGATGGAGTGGAGAAGGTTGAGTGGATGGTGAGGATGATGTGGTGGAGGATTTTGAGGTAGATTTCTCTAACTCTCTCACTCTCTCTCTCATACGTCTCTCTTATTTCTGTCTCACTCTTACGTTTCTCTCTCACCTCAGTGACTCTGGATTCGACCAGTTGATTTTGTTGAGCGATGGGAGATTTTACTAGTGGTTTCCGGTCGAATGGATCCCTTTTTCCGTTCGACCACTTGGTAGTTGTGTTCGTTGAACCTGGGAGGTGACCTTCTAAACTGTCAACCGGTCCCTGACTTTGATTTGACCGAATGTGTGTTGTTGATGGGAGATATTCGACCGATGGAGTGTCGGTCGAGGAATTTGGCTATTTTTGGTGAGAGTCGGTTCACTGAGACTCTTGGTTCGGTTGACCGATATGGTCCAGTTTTGCACATGTGAAGTGCGTTTGTTGTGGTCGTCCTTGTGAGACGAGTTTGGTGTCGATGTTCTTCCGGCAAGTGTGCTTGTAAGCACGGGTGTTGCGGTGGTTGGGTGAAAGAGCCCTAGAGCCCCGTAACTGTTGTGAGAGTTGTGGTTGGGTGAAAAAGTCATGGAGCCCAGCTAGTCTGTGCGGGGTTGGGTGAAAAATCCCTGGAACTCTGTAGTGCGTTTGGGTTGGGTGAAAGTGAAAGGAATGTGTTCTAAAAGTTTTACTTTTACATGTCAACAATTATGAATTGGATGTGCAAACACTTTGTTCCTTGATTATTGTATTCGTCTTTGGAAGTGTTAAGGAAGAGGTATTTGGTCCTTAACCGTAGAGCTCTAAAAGATAATGGTTTACATAAATCAAAAGTTATTCACAATCATGGTAATTAACATAAAACATTAATCACCGAGATAAGATTTTTGTGTTGGTCATCGATTGTTGTAGCCCTACAAATAATTGACGACACGAGTATATAAACGAGGAAAATATTACTTTTATATATTGAATAGACCTAACATGTAAAACATTATGGAATTGTGTTTCACTATGTCTTGGATCCTTTGATATGAGTAGGCCTGGCAATTTGACATGGAACACGAAAACACGACACGAACATGACACGAAAATTCCGTGTTTGGGTTTACTGATTTCGTGTTTCGTGTCGTGTTCGTGTCGTGTGGGCAGTACACGGAATCAATTTCGTGTCGTTTTCGTGTCTCACTTGTTGGGTACCCGAAAGTACACGGAATACACATTATTTTTATATTTTTACTAAACTCAATATATACGCTTATATCCTGTTATGTTAGTGGTAAACCGCTGCCTTTTGTGCTCTCAAGACCCATGTTCGAACAACAGCAACACCCTTTGGTTTTATAATTTTTGATCAAAAAAATAATAAAATAATAAATCAAGATACCTTTGGTTTTTAGGAAATAGGATGACTAACCACTACGCTGTCACATGTTTACATGTAAAGATGTAACAACATTGTTAGTATCCTTGGCATATGTGTGTGTGGGAAACGATTTAGTCCCACATCGGAAGAGTTTCCACTTTCCGTTTGTTTAAAACTTCCTAGTCCCTACTTCTTTCGAAAGGTTTGATAACCCTTTCCCAATCCCCTTTAGTGATGCTGACCGAAAATATTTTGACAAAGTATTAATCATTTATGGTTGAATTTAGGGTGGTTTTGTGTGTATACGAAACGTACACGGAATTATACGGGTCGTATTCGTTTTTAAAAACCGAGACACGAACTAATTCCGTGTCGTATTCGGGTTGGGATAATTTGTCCAGTACGACACGAAAATACATGACCCGACACAATTGTCAGGCCTAGATATGAGACTTATATCTTTTCACTCATGACGTGCTTGATTTGATTATTGTCAAAAGCTATCAATGAGTATACTGATAAAAGCGATAGTTAGTTGAACATGACTTGTGCTGGAAAAGATAGCTAGTCAAACGATTATCATTGTCTCTCTTAATTGAGTGATGATATTAGTTGGTCACTTGATAAAGATAAATTATAATGTGCACAATTTAGCTTGAGTTAAGTTACATAGTTATAATTAGCTTAAAAAGAACAAGAAATGAATATAATACAAAGGTGACACATATGTACTTTGTATATATTCTTAATATCATGAGGCAAGTGACGGACACAAGTGGTGCACTAACATCACTAAATGGATTGTGTTTAGTTCGAGTGGAACAAGACATCTATGCTAGTTGGGTAACTATAATGTGTAGCTAGATACCGCTTATAGTTTTAGATATTAAGTGTTTAATATCGCTGCCAATTTGGCTTAGATCCTCCTATAGGTCACACCACAAAATGGGAAACAAGAAGCTTGATTTTGAGTTCATATGATGTGTCAGGTTTCATGTGAAAAAGGGACACATAATTAGAATCATGAATAAATTCATATAAGGTGTATATATTATGAGGGGTAATAATTTAATATTACATAGGAAAATATATTACATAAGATATGAATTTGCTAAAAACCCCAAAAGATCAAATTTTGTTGGATATAAATCCAAAATTTGACAAAGGCAAAATCGGGGTCAAAACGGTCCACCGTTTTGAGTTCGGTCGACCTAGGTTTCTTAGGGTCAGTCAACCGAATGAAGATCAGATAACACGATCAGTTGACCGAAATTGTCTGGAGTGCCTAGGCAATTGGGTTTTGTCAACTGGGCGTAAACAATCGACCGAAAGGAAATATCCAGGAGCTTTCTTTGGGATATTTCAGTGGACCGAAAGTGACACGGTCGTCCGATGTGATTTACCAGGAGAAATTTTGGTGAGTCAACGGTCGACCGGAGTGAGACGTGGATCGTCCAAACTTTTTCAGGGAATTTTTCTCATGAATATTCAGTCGATCGTCTAGCTAACGGTCTTCCGAACCTGCGTAAAACCGAATAGTTTGGTCGACCGAGTGGAAATCTCGGTTCACCGAACAACACGATTTTTGCCTGAATTATTAAGAGAGTAATTAGATCATGGGTTGGATTAATTCCAGATTTGATCAAACATTTTTTAGGGTGCTTATGTGGCAATTTGGGATTATTTTTAGGAGAGAAAAAGCAAAAGATCATGAGTAGAGAATAACTCTTGATGTGGGTGATTTGAGAGGCTGTAAATAGGTCTTCTCACCCTACTTGTTTCATAAGAATTAATGCAAAATTCTCTCCCCCTTAATCACCACGAAAATTCTCTTACTAGTTTTAAGTTTTGGAGATTAAAATCTCAAGAGCTTTTAGAGGGGTTATTAGATAGATTCTAAGCTTAATTAGAAATTGATTAGCTAGCTCCTTTCTCTCTAATCTTGTTTAGAGTTTGGTGAACACTTGGAGGTGAATCGGCGGACGATTCAACGAGCAACGGAACACCGGATCTCCTGAAAGGTTTTAGAGAACCTTTGGGTATGATCCTTTCTGTTTTGTTTATTTTAATATGTGTAGGAATGCATGATAATAGAATAAACATGTACATGTACGTAAAATCAATGAAAATATGAAATCGATCATGTATGTTTGTATTAAAAAATTTGAAATATACACATACATAGGGACACGAAATCCTACAGAAAGAGCCCTGGAGCCCGAGCAAGGACCTCGTGATAAGGGTTGGGTGAAAAAGACCTGGAGCCCTTAGAACTTTTGGGTTGGGTGAAAGAACCCTGGAGCTGTGGTCGTGTCGTGGTAGCTGTGGTTGGGTGAAAAAGTCCTGGAGCCCAGCTTAACAACGTTGAGTGTTGTTGTGGTTGGGTGAAAAAGCCCTGAAGCCCAGCCTTGTGTTTATGTTTTTCTTTGTGGATAGAATTGCATGCTAGAGTGTTTTAGTTTCATGCATTGTTGAGTTTGGCATATGGGGTTTCCTTTTGGAAACTCAGGCATTGTTGCATGTTTACCTTTCAGGCCATGATGGGGGTTAGGGGGTGGGGACCGAGGAGAGAAGCGCCGCTACCAGATCCTGCTTTCTCTCATTTTGAGTTCGGAGTGATTACTTGTATATTTTGTATAGCCTTTTAATGTAATCACACTTTTGACATACTCGGATATATATATTATATATGTTGGTGCACCCGTTTCTTTGTGTTTTGAGTAATATCCTCTGTTGATTGTATGTTTTAAAAGTTTTAAATTCTTCCGTTGTTGAGGATGTTACAACTTGGTATCAGAGCGGTCGGTTCCGGTGTCCTTATCCAAAGAAACCACTCTTAGAGTTTTAGAGTTTGCATTAGTTCATACATTCATGTTTTGACGTGTGTTGTCTTGTTTGTGTAAATCAGCAAAGGAAGCTAGGGTTAAGCGCATAAGGGGTGCGACTAGGACAAGACTTGTATGGTGTTTTGAGATACCTACATTCAGTTGTATACAAAGTGCTCATACAACATGTGCTAAACGGCCATTGGAAGGAAATGGAAGGATAAATCCGTACTCTTTCATTGTGTGAGTGTGAGACTTAATTCACTCGTTTCCTGGAAGGATAAATCCCTACTTTGGGATGTTGCTTATGACCATGAGTGATTCAATCTAAAGGGGCATCTTCGAGAAAGGAGTCAACTTTGAGTGTAGTGGTGATCTGAGGCGAAGGGAATGATTTGATTACACTGCACGTAAAGTGTTTGCTAGGCCAAGCTGTATTGGATACAGTCGCAAGTACTTTGAGGACAAGAATGTAATCTCTTCGAGGGGTGGAGATATCATTCATGTCAAGTGAGTTTTGAGTAAACCTAGGTAACTGTGATGTACATTTGACTGCTTATTTTCGTGTTTTATGAGGATGTTGTCATTCTGGCCTTCTCGTAAGGTTTCCAGTTTGAGGCTCCCAAGTGCAAGTATATCATCAGTCGCACGATCCATTTGTTTGTATTATTGTTAGGTGCAAGTGTTTAGGACACTAATGATGAAGTGTCTGGGATACATGATAGGAGAATGAAATGTGGTCATTTATATATCTGGAATATATACATTTGTGTTAGGACAACATAATGACGTGACAGTTGTCAAAGTGCCCCTTGTGCAAGTGGGAGATATTGGATATATGCAAAGGGCACATGTGGAGTGACACATGACATAATATAATTGGTCTATCTAATTAAACCTTAATTGCTCATTTTATAAATAGAGACAAGGTTGTAGTTTTTTAAAAAATTAGCTAGCCTCCATAACCTAGCCGCCACCACTAGATTAGGGTTTTGTGCCCTTCTTCTCCGTATGCACCCATTAGACACTTGGATCGCGGGTTCATACTCCTTTTCCAAGTGAGTGGGAGATCGACAGGTAGAAGAAGACGAATTCTATAAGGCGATCAACTTGATCTACGATGAGGTACGATCCCATATTTGTATTTTCCTACATGCACAATAACCACAACCCTTGTTGACCCCTCCGCTGCTGCAATCCCAATGAACTGAATACTCCAACAAGGAAACATTCCTTCGTTTATGGTTGCTGCCAGAGTTACCATTAGGACCACAACCACGGTTGATATTGTGGTTATGAGTACATGACGGATTTCCAAGGACACAACTCTAGGAGCAAAGCGATTGAGACACTAGTGTAGAATAGAGAATAAGCGTCGCCAAATATACGTCAGTCTCCCATAAACACGACATCTATAGGTATATACGTCGCGTGTAAGGGAGGTCAGTGTCTATAGTTATGTATAGGCGTTAGTTGTAATATAACAGACGTGTGTTATATATAGACGTCAGTTGTTGTATAGCCGACGTATATGTTATATATAAATGTCGGTTTTTGTAGTATAAATGCCGTCTATACCTCATTAATCATTTACTAGATAAAATTACAATAAGAAAAATATGTAACTATTCCAATTTCAAACGAAGGCATTCAATGCAACTATCCCACATGTGTTGAAGTTTAGTCCTACATTGGAGAATAACTTTTTGTTGAAGGGGGTTTACGTAGTCCACTATTTTACTTATAAATGGGAGTTGCATACCACACTACAATAGTCAAGTATGATATATATTTAATGGTCAAAGATTGGTACTTGTGGTACTTGGGCTTAAGATGGTTGGGGATGTACTTAGTAATATGGTAGTATTCCAATGTATTTTTTGGATTATTTAAATGTATAGACGTTGGTTTTATAAGGTAGTTGACGTCTCCAGGTCGTAATGTTTTTTTGGGTTATTTAAAGGTATAAACGTCGGCTACCCTATATAGTGGACGCCTATTGTAGGGGTTGTAGTTTAGTCTCACATCGGAAAAGGATTTTTGGCTGGTGGGGTGATGTACTCCACTCCTTTACTTCTAAATGGAAGTTGGGTACCATTCTGCAATAGGCAAGTGATATTAATGTACTTGAGCTTGGCAACTTTGGCTTGATTAATGGTCAAAAGATGGGCACTTGGGCTTGATTAATGTACATGTTGAATGTCTACTACAGGTCATAATGTATTTTTTGTACTTGTTGAATGTCTGTTACATGTCGTAATGTATTTTTTTGGGTTATTTAAAGGTTTGGATGTTGGCCGTATATAGCCGACGTCTATATATACAGGGTATAGACTTCAGTCGTATAAGCTGACCTCTATACACCAGGGTATAGACGTCGGGAACATATACGACTGTCGTTGGACTGCCAAAATACATCATATATACTCTTGTATAACCGACGTATATGAGTGAGATTGATGCAAAATGCTTGGCTAACTGGGATCACTCCTCGTAGGCCTCCAACAGCTAAGGACTGCTGCTGGATACGTACACAAGTTGTAGTGCTTCATGACTTGCTTGGGGTTGTATCCTGCTTAGGTCATTATCTTGTTTTGCATGAAACTAGACTGCACTGTGTCTTTGCCAGGGTAAATTCATTTGGCTTGCAACTTTTGAATCTTTGCCATGCATCGTAATAAAGATTTTAATTAATCGTAATCAACTGGAAGAGTAAATACCACTTGTTACAGAGATGCGCGCGGATACGTGGTCGGACCAATATTAATTAAACCGGTAGCAGACGTACATACAAAGAAGACTAATCAACGATTTCAACACACAAAATAGATTCCTCAAAATCAGTAGACAACCATAAGTTGTCGATGTACTCCACGTATCGGCATGCAACAAAGAAACATATTCATAATACTTACGGTTAGACAACTGATTCATTCCACGCACACATTACATTATTGAGTTTGACACCAACACACAACAAACAAAACCCCGTAATTGTAACAACGAAATCAACAAAGACAAACCTAAATCAATGCAAACAAATCTCTCTCTCTCTGTCTACTCTCTCTGGTTATAAGCACCACCAGTCCCATGGCTCCCCGGCTTGGCGCTGCCGGCCATCGGGTTATGAGCGGTGGAAGTTCTGTTTGTGCCGGTGGCCATGCCGATCGGGTGGGACTTCACTACCCCTTCAACAACAACACCTTCGCCCGGCTGCCCGGGAAGAGCGGATGCCGGGTGGCCCGAAGCCGGGCCTTTGCTGGCTCGCTCTCTATCCGTTGCGTTGCGAGCCATAGCGGCTTGCTTGTTGGCCTCTGCCTGCTCCAACTTCTCTAGCTTTCTTTGCTCAGCCGTGTCCTTGTCTACCAACTCGTGTGCCGTGGCCTTATCAACCTACGTGGAAGGCACAAAAGCACATGAGATTGCACAAATTAATTTAGTTGATGTCGACTGAATCTTAATGAAGTTGACCCATGATAAGTTCAAGTACGTTCAGATATACGAGTCATTTTCAAATTGTCTCAACATCTAGAAGTAATGAAGTTCAAATCTTCATAGCTATTTTTATTTACTCTAAGGCTTATGTGTTTTAGGTGTGACAAATATAATAATGTTAACAACTTCAAATAATAATTCTACATACCACAACAACTGATCTATTTCTTTATGATGACAAGGTCTAGTCGTTTGAGAATTGCAATTTTTTGTATCATTTCCAACTATAGGAATTATAAGTGCTTCTGTGTTTGTGCTTAGTTCGATTGCAGCTAGTCTTAATACATCACGTGCCTCTCTTTTATTTTTATTTTATGAAACATTATGCAAATGATTTCCATAATAACCTAACCACTTAACTCTTTTTATGTCGAACCGTGCACACACAACAGACATATAACTATAACACAAGATCTAGAAATACGATTTTAATTTTTAACAAATAATGCTCATCCAAGCTACGTAAAATTTCTTTTGACGAAGTCTGATATACATAAGCTATAATGAAAGCAAGATCTGCTTGAACGATTTTAACAAAATAAATATGTTCTTCCGAAGTAGAAGTACGAGTAAAACGGGTACTTTTTAACACATAAAGGTCTAATGTATACGGTGGCGGATCCGGGAAAGAAAATAAGTGTGGGCACGATAAAAATATAAAAATATATTCGTTCCGTAAACAAGCATAATATTTGAAATATAATATTCTTCTAAACAAAAATATATTTTTTGCTCCTTATTTTTCTTTTACAATTTCTATAGGCGATATCATACTCTGAATCTTTTTGACTATTATTTGAGTTTCTCCCAATCCGATAACGTTGTTGTTGAATTTGTAAAATTCTAAAAGAAGATCAAAGCATTATATCTTTGTGTTGTTGGGAATTGAAAAGGTCGATGAAAAGTGAGCTTATATTTAGACAAAAATGTGAATTGGACTTTAATTTTTTACTTTGTCTTTTTGCTGGAGCCTGCTCTATGTATTTATTTAGTTTTTTAAATGATTGTTCTTATATTGAAAAAAAGAATGTAGTATCTGGCAAGTAACTCCCTTTTTTCTTTCAAAAAAAAAACTTAATAAATACATGAAGTAATAAAATAGGTGTACATATTATTATTTTCATACAGGCATTGGCTACCAAGATAGTATTTAAAGGAAAACCAAATTCACGCGTAGATCCGCCACTGAACGTATGACATTCGAGATGCGAGAAGTCATGTAAAGTCCTCTATAACAATTCTAAACTATACTAGCACATCTTATATATAATTTTCCTAAAGCTCTAAATCAAGTTGATTATTTTATTCCAGTACTGATTGGCAGAAGTTAGATTTGGAAGAACAATAAAAAACACGAAACACAGTTGGAACTTGGAACCTTAATTACACAAGACAAATTTAAAATATGCACCTTTTCTTGGACAACGGCTTTGGTCTTCTCCATACCGGATTTGGCAGAAGCGCCAATGTTAGCGGCGGTCTCCTTGGCTGAGGCCATGGCGCTCTTTCCAGCTTCTTGCATCGATTCTTCTGACTTATGACGTGCAAATTCTAATGTAGGATTAGATTGTGGATGGTTTTGGAGTTTGTCGGATGATTGTCCAAAGATGTATTATACTTGCATGGATGGGTTTAGATGGGTGCCACGACATGAGACGCGTGGGGGAATTTTGTGGGTGGGACTATAGGGTTGTGCCACGCATTTGTGGTATGCAAGTTCCGACAAAAATAATTATTTATATGATGTGCTGTAAAATACAAGCAAGAGATGTATTTTCTTTTTCATATCCAAATGTGTACAATAATCCTATATATTTAAGATGAGGATATAGTAGAAGTTACAAACAAATAAACTGAATTACACCATATTAATAATAATAAAATATACTTAAATGGTGGGGGTTAAAGAAGGTGGATCATCCATAAGAATTTAGATTTCACAACTCCCCTTAGATGATCGACTTTGTACGCTAGGATGTTGGCTCGTTAAAAATCTTACCAAGAAAAACCCGATGAGATAAAACTTGCCGAATGAAAAAAAAGATGCAGTGCGTATGATGATCCCCCTCACTTAAGTATACAATCTTCAAATGCGAACACCAATATTCTTGTGAATAAGTTGCACGAAAACATTTGGAGGCAATGACTTTGTGAATAAATCTGCTAAGTTCTCGCTCGAATATCGGATCTGACACACGTTTATCTCTCCATCCTTTTATCCTTTTAAGATTGCATCTACTTGTATATGTTGAATTACTGATCTCAACCATACACATTCTCGACCAGCGTCATATAATGCAATCAATTATTTTGTTATACGCTTTTTGGCATGTCTCGTTAAAAACATTGCCAAGTAAACCCCTATGGGACGCAACTTGGTGAAGGAAAAAAAAGAGTCCAGAGCATATAGTTCTCCCTCTTAGTATAATATACATTTACAATCTCTCTTAAATAATATGGCATTATGTTCATATCTCGTTAAAAACTTTCCTACAAAATCCAGTGGGAAAAATAACTAAGGGAAAAAGAGTGCATGACATACGCTAACACAATTGTATAAGTTGTCTCGTTAAAAACATTTAACCAATAAAAACCTTGTAGAACAAAAACTGATAAAGAAAAAAAGATTACAACTATAAGTCTTCTGGGCTTTATCCTTCAGGGATAATCATATTTCAGTGATGATAACTGGAAATCCACACCTCCTGGTTCGTAGTTCACCAACTTGCATAAAAATTGCAACATCTCCAAAAGAACACAAATTTTTGTTGTTGTTGTGGATCAAATACGTATGAGACATCACTGAAGTAGAAATTTATCTCATGAATATGGTAAGTAAATTTGATAGATCCGTAAAGAGGTAACGAAAAATATGTTGAACGTTATTTGAATGTTTTCGAAGAAACATTATGCCTACATAAACAATCATTGTGAATGTATTAGGTCTAGTTTTATATGCAATATATTTTATGACGTTCTAGGAAATTGACTTCAAGTCCTAATCCAACCTATTTAGTTATACATAATTGGATATTTGTTTACATTGTACAGACAATTTGTTATTTCTATGTTTTCCAGGTGAACTTTCTTTGTATAAAAACAAAAATCTAAGTTAATGCTTCAAAATTGGAAGAACAGAACAAAATTATTGATACAAGGAATCCTTAATGCCATCAAGAATCCGAACCAAACTTTGACGCTTAAAATCTTGAGGCATGATTTAGAACATCAACTGCATAAACCACTACTTCAAACCTGCAATTAAAATTATAATTTAAATAAGTGGAAATAGATAAACAAAAAAGATATATAGAAAAAGGCATAAACATTAACATGAACCCATTAATCTTCGAACGTTAGGAGAAAAACGAAAGCACCCAAAAACACGAAGTTAGGAAGGGGGTAAAGAAAGTAATCAAGTATATATTGAACTACCAACGTTCTGAATCGTGCTCCGACGACGGATGATTAATCGGAGAAGAAATAATAAGTAAAAGTTAGAAAGGGGGTAATGAACAAAACTAAAATGGGGAACCAAATTACATGGGAAAACAAAGTGCTACCAACAGAACATTGATTGTGAAATATATAAGGGAAGAAAGTGGTTGTTCATTATGGGAAGTGACGAATGGAGGTGTTGCCATCGGTTGGAGGCAGAGAATCCGTTGTGTTGCGGTTTGCAAAGGTGTTTTGGTTGGAAGCAAGGGTTGAGATTGACAAAAAGATAGTGTGGTTGTTTGTAGGGTGTAGATTGTTTTTTAAGGACTAGGAAACAAGTGTTTGCATGGAGGGTGTAGATTGATCTTAGAGCATATGAATGACCTAGATTTCTTAGAAGGACTAGGAAGAAAACTAATTTTACACCGAACTAATTATAGAATACTATAGATTGTCGTAGATGGGAAACATTTCATTCAATATCGTACAAGTAATATAGGAGAATATTCGTAAAATGATGCATATCAAACTGAAAAAAATATTTTATGAATAATATCGGCAGGTATATCATGTATAAATTTTAAGATCCCATAATGATCCATATTGAGAGATATTATATAAATAGATGAACTCTCATTTTATTGTGCTAATCATTTGACAACATTGACCTCATTTTTGTTTAACTAGTAAAGCTCAATTAAGTTATCAAAAATGCAGGAACACGACCGATGCCCATGATGAACAACAAATTATTACTTCATTTAGGCACTTCTGGGTCGTATCTTTAGTTAACTCATTTGAGAGTCATTTAGATCTTATTACTTCATATTTGCACAATTTATTTTTCCACTGCGTATGCTCTTTTCTTTCACGATGCTTTGTAATGTGTGCTTCGGGCACATGATCATATCTTATCATCTTTGACCCAATCGGTGATACCATAGGAAAGCAATATTCTTTTGATTCACCGGTGCATGTCTTTTGACCAAACCACTACGTCTGCAACGCACATCGTTCAAAAGTCAGGTAATTTTCTCAATAATATTTTTCCTACCTGACATGATTGTAGTAATATAAAAATTCTTTTTTACTTCAACTATAGTCTCAATACAAGTCATTCTGGCGATTTGAAACTCAATAAGTTTCTTCAGTCCTAATAAATAAAATACATCATTTCACATGTAACAGTAGATATGACTCTTTCGGAGCTTTCTACTAATTTTGTACGACCATGTACAAAAGTGGTTTTGGATTTTCTTATTATCAAATTAGACAAATACTTATCTCTTGATATGGTGTGCATGACAACACACTAGTGCAGAAGATCCAATAGACGTCGACCCATAGACGTCGGTCGTATTAATAGCCAACGTCTATTCCTATAGACAACGGCTATGTACACTATACATGATGCATATATTGAAGGATTTCATGTTTAATTGTACATATTTATTTTCGAAATTTTTATGCACAATAAGGATCAATTTACAACTTTCTATGATCTATTTCATGCATGCATCAATTTGTTTCAATAACTAGTTTCGAAACTTTATTAAAACAAATATGGGCTCCGAAATTCATACCTAGAAGTTCTCTAAAACTTCTTGAAGATTCGGAGACGTTGGGGATGCTCCTCGCTGCGCCGGATGCCTCCAAGTATTCACCAAACTCCAAACAAGATCGGAGAGAGGGAAGCTAGTCTCTCAATCTCCGATAGGGTTTAGAATCCAATTACTAATCCCTCTTTAATTCCCTTGAGAAGATGATCTCTTAAGAAATAAAACTAAACTTAAGAATTAAGGGATTTTCGTGGAGATTTATGGAGAGAGAATTTTTGCACAAGTAATAATGAATAAATTTTGGAGGTAATGAGATAAACTTGTATTTATAAGCTCTCTCCAAATTACCTATTCATGTGCAACCCCTTGCCCATGTTTTCATGCAAAATTCCATCTAACCATCCATTATTTAATAATAAATAATATTAGCCACGAATTAAATCAATTATGGACCAATTCCATGCATCATCTTATTAATTCTTAAATTAATTTTGCTGAAAACCTTCTGGACTGGTCGACCGTTTGGAGGTTCGGTCGACCGCTCGAACCATGTTTCGGTCGACCGTTCAATAACTCGGTCGACCGTTCGTAACAGAAATTATTCCATCTCGATGTTCGGTCGACCGACCGATTACTTTCGGTCGACCGTTCGAATAGATGAAAATTCCCTGTTATCGGTCGAGACATGTCCGGTCGACCGTGCCCGATCGGTCGACCGTTTACTGCTAACCGGTCGACCGTTGGAGCACTATTTTGCAGACTTGTCAAATTTCGGTTTAACCCCTACAAAATTTGACATTTCGGGATTAGTAGTTAATTCACAACTTATGTAACATATTATCCTATGCAATGATCAATCATTACACCCCATAATATTTACATCACATATGAATTTTATTTAGATTCTAATTATGTTATTAATCACAACATAATTTTGATTTTGCTTGTTCACCCCATGTGTCATATTTTCTACATGAAATCCGGCACATCTTATGAACTCAAAATCCCCATTTCTTGTTTCCCAGTTTTGCGGTGTGACCTATGAGAGGATCTAAACTAAGTTGGCAGTGATATTAAGAGCTTAATATCACAAGCTATAAGCGGTATCTAGCTACACATTATAGCTCCCAATTAGTTAGATGTCTTAATTCCACTCGAACCAAAACCCTATCCATTTAGTGATGGAGTGCACCACTTGTGTCCGTCCCTTGCCTCATGATATTAAGAATACACACAAAGTAGTATTGTGTCATCTTTGTATTAATATTCATTTCTTGATCTCTTTAAGCTAGTTATAAATATGTGACTTAACTCAAATCACATTGTGCACATTATAACTTTGCTTTATCAAGGGGCCCACTAATATCATCACTCAATTAAGAGGGGCAATGATAGTCTTTTGACTAACTATCTTCTCCAACAAAAGTTGTACTTAACCAACCAATGCTTTTACACTACACTTATCGATAGTTCAAGACACTGATCTAATTAAGTATTCCTTAAGTGATCAGATATAAGTCTCATATCAAAGGACCAAAGACACAGTAAAATATTAATGACACAGAAACACATTTCTATAATATTTTACTTATTAGGTCTATTCAGTATGCAAAAGTAATAATTTCCTCTTTTGCATACCCGTGTTGTCACTCACTTGTAGAGCTACAATGATCTATGACCAAACACGACAATCTTAACCCGGTAATTAATGTCCAATGTTAATTACCATGATTGCGAATATCTTTTGTTTTATGTAAACCAATATCTTTTAGAGCTCTACGGTTACGGACCAAGAGCCTCTTCCTTAACACTTCTAAAAGACGAATAACATAAACAAGGAACAAAATGATTTCTCATTCAATTCATAATAATTGACATTTAAAAGTAAAACTTTTAGAACACATTCCCTTCAATCTCCCACTTGTTATCAAAGTTTTCTTTCACATACATTCTCAATGTATAAAACATTAATAACTAGGGTAACCTTCCCAAATCACCTATCAAGCCAATCCACATGGATCCTCGGATCCATGGACTCGAAATATATTTCGTCTCTTAGCTTGGTATGAAGGTTTGTTGAATGGATCAGTTGTGCCACTGTTGTGTCCACCTATTTATTTATTTTGTATTTCGTTGGTGGTTGAGTTAGCTGTAGTGATATTACTCCTAACTACACCAGCTCATACTTCCACCTTCGATAATGATGACGCATCATTACTCCAACCTCTTATTGTCTAGAATTCCTATAAGAATTGCATCAAAACAGCCCTCGGCTATTTTCTCCTTTGTCTTCCATAAACAAGAACCTTATCTTTAGTTCGGTTAAGGTACTTCAGAATATTCTTGACCGCAATCCTATGATTAGGACTTGCGTTGGATTGGTGACCTCTTGTCACGTTTAGAGCATACGAGATATTGAGTCATGTGCAAGTCATCGTGTACATGGTCCTTCCTTTTGCCGAAGCATAAGGGATACCTTCATGTACTCCAAGTCTTTGTGTGATTGAGCACATTGAAACTTCTTGAGTTGCACACCTATACTCATACTTATTGGCATATTGTCCATATCGGAATTGTTCACCCTGAACATTTCAAAGATCTTGTCAATGTATGCACGTTGACTGAAGCCAATGAGTCTACGGGATGTATCTCAATGTATCTTGATTCTCAAGATGTGTTGAGCCTCATCCTTTTCTTTTCATTGAAATGCCGATTTTAATGAAATTTCTCGTTTGCTAATGCTAAGGTATATGATTGCTCATGAGCAGTATGTCATCGACATATAAGATCAGAAGTACTACATGGCTCCCACTAATCTCCTTGTATCAACAAGGTTTTCCTTTACTTTGAATGAAGTGAATCTTCTTCAAAGCGTTTGTTCCAATCTCCTCGATGCTTGCTTCAATCCATAAATGGATTCTCTAAACTTGCATTTCTTCTCGCTATTATTTGGATCATCAAAACCTTGAGGTTGTATATGTACATATCCTCCTCCAAGTTCCTGTTTAAGGAACGCTATTTTGACATCCATATTCCATATCCCACAATTGTGAAATGCGGTAATAGTGAGCATAATCCGAATAGATTTTAATATGGCAACTTCTCAAAAATTTCATCAAAGTCAATTTCTTGAATTTGAGTATAACTTTTGTTACAAGCCTCGCTTTGTAGGTTGTCAAGTTACTATCCATGTCTATCTTCCTCCTAAAAGCTCATTCATACCAAATGATATTTTCTCTTGAGGAAGGTAGATCAAGTTCCATACTTGATTACTATACATGGATTCTACTTCGGATTCCATGGCTTTTAACCATAGTTGGAGTCTTTTCTTTCCATTGCTTGTTGGAAGGTCGAGGGATCTTTGGTATCTAGTACCATGATCTCATGAAGTCCCACATACTTATTGGGTTTCTTCCTTTCCCTCATTGACCCTCTTAGTTCTTTTGGTTCTTCTCGTGTCTCTCGAACTTCTTCCACAATTTCTTGAGGAATAGGTTCGTGTTCGACTCTCGAACGCACACTAGGTGAGGATGATTGAGATTCTCTCACAATTTCTTGTAAGAATCTCTCGCTCATGCTCCCACTAAGTAAATGAATCTCGGCTGGGCCTTCATGATTTTGAATGTCATCATTCATGTCATGATCTTGTAGAGTATCTTGAGTTTCCTCAAGCTCAACTCTACTCCCACTACTTTTCTCTCTTTTCCAGAAATTCTAGAAAAACCATATCTCTCTCTACAATCTTTCGATTGGAGATGATACACCAAAAGTAGTATCCTCTTGTCACACGAGGACAACCTATAAAGAAGCACTTATCCGCTTTTGGTTGAAGCTTGGTTGACATCAATTTCTTGATGTATATACCTCACAACCCCAAATCTTGAGAAAGTCGAGCTTAGGTGTCTTTCAACTCCATAGCTCACAAGACATTTTCTCCACGGATTTGGATGGAACATTATTTAGTGAGTTTGTAATTATTTGTAGTGCATAATTCCAAAAGTAAATAGGCAATTTAGATTGACTTATTATTGATCGAACCATGTCGAGCAATATCATGTTCCTACTTTAGGAATAAGTCAAATTAGGTATCTGATGGGAATTAAATTTATACCGCAAGTGCACGGCGTCTATAAAGACGTGGCAAGTACGGGTCGAACACAAGGAGGGAGAGATTTCGTAGTTGATGTTATTTTTGATTAAGAGGAAGAAGGAGAGAAGAATCAATTGAGTGTTTAGGTTTTTGGATTAAGCAGCTAAACATGCACAAGTAAAACTGAAACAAGAAATAAGAGAGAAATCCGGTGGATGGAGGTTTAGATTTAGGTTTAGATCAGAGAATTACTGAAACTTATTGTAAATCATGTTAGTTATGAGGCATTACAAGATAAATGACTTAACATAAACTCAAGTAATCAAAATATACTAATCATGAACTTAAAATAATAACATGCAATTCATCTTCTCTAACCCTAAATCCGTCACCTCCACCCTTTGGAAAGAGTTAGAAACTCATGGAGGGAGGAAGAAGAAGGGATCCTAGATACATTAAAAGAAAAGAGAAACAAAACAAAATAAAACAGAAATTTATTACTAATGATCCAAGACCAAAGGTTCCAAGATGTGTTACATTCGTGCTACGAGGCTATTTATAGCCGATACAAGGGATACCAGTATATGAAAGGAAATTACACGTGGCGACACAGGACTGGACAAAATTTGGGGACGCGGATCGACAGGGGTGCGGCGGAAACGCCGCAGATTGTAGGTGTTGTGCGGCGGAAACACCGCACAATCTGGTCTGATCGGGTTCGGATTTTGGCTGTGCGTTTATGGTATGATTTGATCCTCCTTTGCGCGTCTGGATGGATTCTTTCCATTGTCTTGAGCTCCGGATTAATTCCTTCCATTGTTGGGATTTTATTTTTGACTTTTCTTTTGACTTCTCCAACACAATAACTTTGCCCTTTTATTTTGTAGTCAGGTCCTTGACATTTTGCACTTAAGCCCCTGACCTTTTTGTGATTAGCTCCTTGAATGCTTTTGTGCTTGGATGCATTTCCATTTGAAACCCGATAAACTTGAACTTGTCTTTATGATAGAAATGAATCTTTTGCACGCGTTTTATGCTCGGGATGTGGGTAATTTGCATTCAGGTCCCTGTATTCTGTAAACAAGGCTAAACACATACCTTAGTAGCATTTATTGATATAAAAGTAATCTAAATGAAAGACATATGATGCAATGTATGCAATGCATCAAATACCCCTACACCTAGATTTTTGCTAGTCCCTAGCAAAACAGAATATAAGAAGGAATGAAAACAGGGAAATCCTAACTCACTTTCGTAGGAATCACGGTTGCACTTAGCATGTGCAACAAGCCTTTAAACCTCCAAGTTTCCTTAGAGGACGAGTTTTGTCTCGTGAGGGTTTTCAGTTGACACACCCACAAAGTCTTAAATCAGCATTCCATTTAATGGCTCTTAATATCTCCACCTCAACCTTATACATCTCACTAAGAATTTTTGCATGCTCATTATATAAATCTAACTCATTAAAAATATGACTTGGTCTTTGTTCCTCCAACATTCACACCACTAACCCTTCTACACATGATATCACTTGAATTATTTTGCACGCCTCCTCTGGTGGTGAAGTATCATTTGGATCAACCATGGCATGGATCATTCTTTTAGCTTTGGGCCTTGAGTATCTTAAAGTATTTTTTTCTTTTTCTTTTTTTCCGTGATTCAACACATTTGCTTTTTCTGACACTTTTACCCTTTTTGCATTCGTGTAGCGAGTTTGGTCGATAATCCCGAGCTGGCAGACTCAAGTTACCGGGTTTTAAGATACCCCTACGGACCATTGACTCAAAGGCTTAGGCTTTTGTAATCATTTTGCAAAATGTGCTTTCCTCACTTTATTCCTTTATTTTTACTTTTATTTTCCTCAAGGCTTAATTGCTATTAGAAGTCCACACTTCCCGGTATATTTTCCTCAACCTCTGCTTTTTATCAACCACTTCAAAGATTTGATTCATCCAATTTAAGTGCATACAAGTCTTAAAGGGTAATGGGTTATTTCTTTGGAACTTAGATTTATGTCATAGTTTCTACAAGCAGAATTATATAATAAGGGACAAAAACTCAATGCAATTTGTACACGGGTTTTAGCAGTTCAATCTTAAGCTATGTCATGAAACATTGATGATTTTTTTTTAGAAATAAAAGACAGATCTATAGATAAATATATACATAAACACCCCCCACACCTAAATCATGCATTGTCCTCAATGTATGCATAGATAAAATAAATGCACTTATTACCTGAGTCGGCTTGCGGTAGAGGGGTTGAGTTTGCTCAGAGTCAACCGTAATCAGAACTGGATTGAATGACACCATATTGGTGCATGTATCCAGTTGAATTGTTCCCCATGTTGACTTGAGGAAAAGATTCCACTCTTCTCACTTGAATTGGTTCGCTTATTTGCTCGAGTGATGGTGGTTGAGTAAATGAATCACTCCCTTTTTTCTTACTTCCTTTTTGCTTATGTGATGATTTATTTGATTCAGAATTCTGATAAATACGTGCTCTCATCACAACATCACTTGGGTTGCATATTATTTCTGGCTCATTATCAATATGGAAGATATTAAATTCTGCTTTTAAGTTTCCGAAAGATAATTGCATGAGCCCATTTCGACAGTTTATTAATGCTTCCGAAGTGGCTAAAAAGGGTCTACCTAGAATTACAGGGATTTGTCGATTAGGATTTACAACAGGTTCAGTATCAAGTACGACAAAATCCACTAGATAAATGAAGTCACCAACCTTAATCAAAACGTCCTCTACTATACCTCTCGGTTTCTTAACAGAACAATCATCGAATTGGAGGGTTGTCTTAGAGGGTTTCAGTGGACCAAGGTTGAGTTGCTCGTAGACAGAAAATGGGAGTAAGTTAACGCTTGCACCTAGGTCTAGAAGGGCTTTATTGATAAAAGTATCTCCTATTGAACATGAAATTGTGGGACACCCAGGGTCCTTATATTTTATAGGAGATGTGTTGGAAAGAATAGAGCATATGTTTGCAGTTAAGAATGCCTTCTTTGGTACATTCGTTTTTCTCTTTTTAGTGCACAAATCTTTCAAGAATTTAGCATAAGCAGGTATTTGTTGAATCATATCTAAGAGTGGAATATTCACCTTAACTTGCTTAAATACTTCTAAGATTTTCTCCATTTGTGCACTTGAGCTCTTCTTGAGTCTATTGGGAAATGAGGCTTTAGGAACATAGACTCGCTCAGGTTCAGGTTGAGCTATGGGTTCAGGTTGTGTAGGTGGGTTGGGCTTTTCAATTTGGACGTCAGGTTCAATGGTCAGGTCATATGTGGTTGCTTGATGGCTATATTGATTAGACATTCTAGGGTTTACCACGTTGTTATCAACTTGTCGTCCGGACCGTAATGACACTACTGCATTGATTTGTTGGAACGGTCCTTCCTCGTTAACCATTTGAACCGGTCTGGGGTTGTTATTTCCTGAGGGTGGTTGATAAGATTGATATTGATTATTAGTTCTTGGGTTCACCTCAGGTTGACTTGGAAATTGACCCTTTTCTCTTGCACCTACTATTTGCGCTAATTGGCTGACTTGTGTCTCTAGCCTTTGGAATGATTGGTTGGTTGTTTGTATAAAAGTTTTCATTAAATTTTCCAAGTTTGTCAACCTAACTTCATGATTTCCATTGTTATTACACCCAGATGATGTATTATTTTGGTTATATGGGTTTGGTTGTTGTCTAGGAGGTTGACCTTGTTGGTTCCACGAAAAATTGGGATGATTACGCCAACCCGGGTTGTAGGTTGATGCATAAGGATCATTTCTAGAATGGTTAAACGTGGCATTAACATGTTCCAAGTCTACACAGTCCTCCATTAAATGACCAGTCTGACCACATCTAGAGCAAGGGGTAGAGGATGCTTGTCGGGTTTGGTTTTGCAGCTCTAAACTTTCCATTCTGCGCATAAGGGTGGCTAGTTTTGCCTCAGCCGCTATGTTGGCATCTATAGCTAAGACACCTGGTCGGGGTTGACTTGCTATTCTAGATCCAATACTCGGGTTGATGGGTGTTCTAGCATTGTCCCATTGCATACTGTTTTCAGCTAAATCCTCAAGAAAAGTCCAGGCATCATTTTCGTTTTTCGACATGAAATTCCCTTGGCTCACAGATTCTAGCATAACTCTAGATGTGGGTGTCAATCCCTCATAAATAATTTGGCATAATTGCCATTTTGGAATTCCGTGATGAGGGCATTGGGTCAAGACACTTTTAAATCTTTCAAGATAGGAATAGAACGGCTCGCTCTCAGACTGAACGAATGCAACAATTTCATTCCTAATCTTCATAGTCTTATGGTTGGGGAAATATTTTTTTAGAAACACTTGAACAAACTCAGCCCAACTCCTAATAGATCTTTCGGCTAGACTATATAGCCATTTCTTAGCGTCGTCCTTCAGTGCTAGAGGCACGAATTTCAGACGCACTGCCTCCTCAGGGATATGCTGGTATTGCATAAGAGAGCAGATTTCCTCAAATTCTCTAAGGAAGAGATATGGATCTTCCTTAGAGGTGAACTTAGGCAGCATACTCATGTATTGTGCCTTAAGTTCGAAATCGCGACCCGGTATGGTGGGCATGACGATGCACGATGACTGAGCAGCCATCGTTGGGTAGCACCGATCCCTCAGAGTCATAGGCGGGTTCACAACATTCTCACCCATTAGATCCGGGTGAGGTGGTGCAACAGATGGATTGGGGTTAAGCTCTAGACTGGAATCTAGATGAACTCGTGAGAGTCGATTACTCAAGTCCCGATCCAAATCTGAGTGCACCGGGTTGAATCAATTTTTGAATTTGAGTTTGAAATTTAAATTTCAAATTCAATTTCAAAAATCAATTACCTTCTTTCTTTTTCTTTTTTTTTTAAATTTTTAAATTTAAATTTTTTTTTATGAAAATGGAAACAAACAATAGAAAGGTAAAGATGAGAAGGGAAAGAAGACTCAGACGAGAAGGGAAACTTAACTCTAAAGGTAAATTCAAGGGTTGGCCAGAAATTTCCTGAACAAGCACGGTTCAAACAATCCTAGACCTAGTGTCACTTAAATCTAGACGACTCCTAACTGGTTGAGTCGAATTGATTTGCTTGATTCACCTCCCTCACCAATCAAACCAAGTTGGCCAGTCAGTGTATAGCTAGTGGGGGCGCTTCCGACAGAGTCGGTGCCAATTAGACAACCACGTCGCTTGGAAGACTTTCGTCAACACAAAAACACTTTCTAGACACCAAATTGAATTCAATTAGCTTCAGGTCATAGCAA
Organism: Triglochin maritima; assembly: GCA_963682175.1. NCBI lineage: Eukaryota > Viridiplantae > Streptophyta > Magnoliopsida > Alismatales > Juncaginaceae > Triglochin > Triglochin maritima. The sequence goes on along the minus strand of OY821780.1, from coordinate 10,983,256 downwards.
GTCAAACCAATCTCCTCCTTAATTGAGTCCGAGTCCTTAGGGGCCAATGTCTAATTGATTTTAAATTTAGGCTTAGGTGACACTTTAGGATTGTGGTTTGTGGGTCACGGGAGGGTGATGAAATCCCCACCGTATCTTTGCCTACGGAGTTGCCCTTAAAGTAGTTTAACTTAGATCTAGCAAAGATAGTCAAACAATGGTCTTTTTAATGGGGGCAATTTCAAGGTTGTATGCAAACTAAAGTATATGCTTAAATGCAATCGTTAAAACCACGATACGTACCTTGCCTCCAGCACTCTTCAACAATAAAAAAATAATTTGCAAGAATTTAGCAAGAATAATGCAAGCAAAACATTATATGATGCATGCACTAAGGTCTTTCTAATTTTGCCAATTTTAGGTCCGAGTTGAATTATTGCCAATTATGGAATTGTAAACCCTAACACATGCAATTCTACGAAAGGAAACTTTTCAACAATTGAGATTTTACGAGAAAGGCAAGAAAAGTTACCTCCGCAATGCTCAGTCGGGTTCGCCGCCCGCTCTCGGAGATTCCAGTAGCTTAATGCGACCACCCAGAGATGCCGACGATGCCCCAGAAATTTGTAGACCAGAACCCACACTGGTGCGGCGATTCCGCCGCAAGCCACCTTGTAGATGCGGCGATTCCGCCGCCCAAGTGTCTCAGAACGCTCCCGGATTTCGCCGCGCGCTCTGTTGTCTCCTGCTACACAAGTTCAAATACTTAGATCGCGCACAAGGTAGACAGGATAAAATCGAAAACACAAAAACACAAAATCTGCGTCGCCTCCCCGGCAACGGCGCCAAAAACTTGATGTGAATTAAATTTATACCGCAAGTGCACAGCGTCTATAAAGACGTGGCAAGTACGGGTCGAACACAAGGAGGGAGAGATTTCGTAGTTGATGTTATTTTTGATTAAGAGGAAGAAGGAGAGAAGAATCAATTGGGTTTTTAGGTTTTTGGATTAAGCAGCTAAACATGCACAAGTAAAACTGAAACAAGAAATAAGAGAGAAATCCGGTGGATGGAGGTTTAGATCAGAGAATTACTGAAACTTATTGTAAATCATGTTAGTTATGAGGCATTACAAGATAAATGACTTAACATAAACTCAAGTAATCAAAATATACTAATCATGAACTTAAAATAATAACATGCAATTCATCTTCTCTAACCCTAAATCCGTCACCTCCACCCTTTGGAAAGAGTTAGAAACTCATGGAGGGAGGAAGAAGAAGGGATCCTAGAGACATTAAAAGAAAAGAGAAACAAAACAAAATAAAACAGAAATTTATTACTAATGATCCAAGACCAAAGGTTCCAAGATGTGTTACATTCGTGCTACGAGGCTATTTATAGCCGATATAAGGGATACCAGTATATGAAAGGAAATTACACGTGGCGACACAGGACTGGACAAAATTTGGGGACGCGGATCGACAGGGGTGCGGCGGAAACGCCGCAGATTGTAGGTGTTGTGCGGCGGAAACGCCTTACAATCTGGTCTGATCGGGTTCGGATTTTGGCTGTGCGTTTATGGTATGATTTGATCCTCCTTTGCGCGTCTGGATGGATTCTTTCCATTGTCTTGAGCTCCGGATTAATTCCTTCCATTGTTGGGATTTTATTTTTGACTTTTCTTTTGACTTCTCCAACACAATAACTTTGCCCTTTTATTTTGTAGTCAGGTCCTTGACATTTTGCACTTAAGCCCCTGACCTTTTTGTGATTAGCTCCTTGAATGCTTTTGTGCTTGGATGCATTTCCAGTTGAAACCCGATAAACTTGAACTTGTCTTTATGATAGAAATGAATCTTTTGCACGCGTTTTATGCTAGGGATGTGGGTAATTTGCATTCAGGTCCCTGTATTCTGTAAACAAGGCTAAACACATACCTTAGTAGCATTTATTGATATAAAAGTAATCTAAATGAAAGACATATGATGCAATGTATGCAATGCATCAGTATCCTAAGCACTCACACCTACGAACCTTTCATAGAGACTCGATATTCTTGTTGAGTCGGTTCACTACTTCATCCTCGAATTCCTTGAACTTGTCAAAGAATTTACTTTTGATTCCCATTAGACAAATATAGCTATAATGACTATAGTTGTCTGTGAACAAAATGAAGTACCTTAAACCGTCTCTTGCACTTGTACTTATCGGACCATATACATTAGAATGTATCATATCCAATTAGTTATTCGTTTTCGTTCCTTTCTTCTTGAAAGGTCTCTTGGTCATTTATTTGACCAATCTGATAGTGCTACAAGATTGTATCATTCACGTGAGTTATCTTAGTTCCTTTTGTTATTGTTTGTTTGAGTTTTTTTATTATTTATTTCAAGCAAATAGAAACCATTCTATGCGAATGTATTTGCATAGAAAATTCCATTCTTCGATATAGACAAGCAAGAATTAGAAATATATATTAAGTTATCCATATCCAAAACATGATACATAATAGTTCTTGCTAATCGAAGGTACATAACAAACATTCTTCAAAGCATAAATTTAAATCACTAGACTATTGAAGTTCCATAGAATCTTGTACAATTGCAGCGTTGCTTGTACTATTTCCAATCTTCAATATCATCTGGTTCTCCACGAGTTCCTTCCTATCCTTCAATAGCTGCACATCAAAATTATGTGAGCATAAGATCCGGTAACCATTACCAAATCAAGGACAGAGGTGATTAAATTTATCTCAATAACAAACATACCTATGGCGTTTCTCGGGCGCCTACGTTCAATCATCCCATTTTCAAGGTCTTCCTTGTACTTGGGGCAATTAGGTCGGATGTGTCCCTTTTCACCGCAGTGAAAGCACTCCGTGTTGGGAGTTGGAGATTTTAAAGATTTCCCCCTTGAGGCACTCCCATGAGCACCTCCTACTCCCTTGCTCTTGATTGACGTATCTTTGGTAAATTTGTCTTTACCTTTGTTGATCTTTTTGCTCCTGTCATGGACGGCTAGGATGTGATTGTCCCGACCCTTGCCCATGTCAACTTCTGCCGTTTTGAGAGCATTGTGAAGCTCCTCAAGACTCACCCCTTTTTCACGCACATGATAGTGCATCACAAAGTCCTTGAAGGACGGGGCTAGATAGCCAAGAATCAGATCTTCGGCAATGTCCTTGGGCATTGGAGAAGAGAGCTTCGACAATTTCTCAAGGTATCCTTGCATCGTGAGAAAATGCATAGATACCGATGTTCCCTCCGCCATATGGCACCTTATGAGTGCGATGGTGGTCTTATAGCGCTCCTTTCGGGCACTATCCATGAACATCTTTGTTAAAGCTTCCATGGTCTTCTTGGGTTTTGAATCCAAGTATTTCGCTTGAAGCGAGTCACCCATGGATGCCAACATTAGACCGTGAACTTGGTTCTCTTGGTCTTCCCACTTGGCTATCGCCTCTTTCTCATTACTGGTTGTCTTCTCATTCAATTTTGTGATTTCACCATCCAAAATATGAGATAGTTTTTCAAACCTCAACACGATATTAAGATTGAGTTGCCATTTCATGAAGTTTGAGCCATCATTTCGCAAAGGATTCTTTTCGATCATAGATCGCACAATTGGTTGGATATTAGACATTTCTACAAATAAATTATACAGGATTTTAATGTCAATTTTATGTTTTAAAATACATACATACAAATGTAAATGTTGCAAATAAAAATTTTGCCCATAAATGCAACAATCCAAGATCCCATTAATTGTAATATAGACTAGCTAAGGGCTATCGAATACATTACAACATCAAGGTAAGAAAAACATTTTCTAATCACAACCTTTTTGAATTTTAGCAATATTAGCATCTTCAAACTCTTGTGATTCTTGTCGTTTTAATTATGAGGGAATGCGAACTATCCTCGTAAGGAAAACTTTTTTCCAAAACCGAGCGGGGGCTCTAGGTAATGTTAAGAAAACTTATTTTCATTTGATACGAGATACGTTTATCCATTGTATTCACAACTAAACATACTTGGGGTTCACTAGGGTGAAACACACCTCATACATTCAATCGTGGCACAACAACAGACAACCATTATATCTCCCACTATTCCCAAAGATGGAGGGAGCTATCTCCCGCTAAGGGCGAGCAGAGTATCCCTCAATCAATGACTGCTAGTGGATGAAATAAGAAGGAAATTATTCTTAATTTTTGTTGGACAATTTCATATATTTACATGTGATTTGGAATTTTAGGTTATCATGCATATTAATATTCATACACATCCTAACATTCACAACATTCATCACATGCATAGCAGAAATTAAAAAACAGAAATTAAACATTCACACAATCCACATCGTGTGAGTTATATGTTCCCTTCGATCCTTGATCCTCGATCGATGCACTACAGCGGCGACTTCCTCTTGCACCGGAGATGTAGATTTTACAGAAAATAAACATGCTCCTCACATCCGATAAAAACCGGCTAGTGCAAGTCCTATGTAAAACCTCTCATATGCATATGCAATTATCTAAAAGATGGAAATAGAGAATTTGGCTTTTACATACATAAGCCCCTGTATTATTATAATTATAAACATTCATAGCCACTGATTTGGAACATATAAACTCACAATTCCTGCAAAAACAACTCGAGCATCCATGCATGCAATATCGCTATAAACTATCCAACCTAGTTTATCAAGCATCTAGAATCCCAAACAATTCTTTGAAAAACATTTTGAATCCATTAAAAACGTTTTTCATGCATCCATAGTTCAAAAATTAATTATGAACCGCTGTCCATCCAATTTCCAATGGAAAGATGAACCGCAGTTTTTCGGTTTTGTTGATTCTCTTACAAAATAATCGTTTATACTTAAAACGAAATTATTGCAAGTTAGACAAATGTCTAAATATTAATTCTAATAATTACATGACATGTTTTAAAACACTTAAACATTCAGAACGAATTATTAGGGAGAATTACATCAACAAACATTCATAGACCGAAAACAACCGGTAAATTGAATTGTTTAAATCCTAGATGGTAAACTAAATTCGTTTACAACCATAAATCATGAGAAAATTGAACCCTATGCTCTGATACCACTGAAGGATTTCATGTTTAATTGTACATATTTATTTTCGAAATTTTTATACACAATAAGGATCAATTTACAATTTTATATGATCTATTTCATGCATGCATCAATTTGTTTCAATAACTAGTTTCAAAACTTTATTAAAACAAATATGGGCTCCGAAATTCATACCTAAAAGTTCTCTAAAACTTCTTGAAGATTCAGAGACGTTGGGGATGCTCCTCGCTGCGCCGGATGCCTCCGAGTATTCACCAAACTCCAAACAAGATCGGAAAGAGGGAAGCTAGTCTCTCAATCTCCGATAGGGTTTAGAATCCAATTACTAACCCCTCTTTAATTCCCTTGAGAAGATGATCTCTTAAGAACTAAAACTAAACTTAAGAATTAAGGGATTTTTGTGGAGATTTATGGAGAGAGAATTTTTGCACAAGTAATAATGAATTAAGTTTGGAGGTAATGAGATAAACTTGTATTTATAAGCTCTCTCCAAATTACCTATTCATGTGCAACCCCTTGCCCATGATTTCATGCAAAATTCCATCTAACCATCCATTATTTAATAATAAATAATATTAACGACGAATTAAATCAATTATGGACCAATTCCATGCATGATCTAATTAATTCTTAAATTAATTCTGCTGAAAACCGTCTGGACCGGTCGACCGTTTGGAGGTTCCGTCGACCGTTCAATAACTCGGTCGACCGTTCGTAACAGGAATTATTCCATCTCGATGTTCGGTCGACAAACTGATTACTTTCAGTCGACCGTTCGAATAGATGAAAATTCCCTGTTATCGGTCGAGACATGTCCGGTCGACCGTGCCCGATTGGTCGACCGTTTACTGCTAATCGGTCGACCGTTGGAGCACTGTTTTGCAGACTTGTCAAATTTCGGTTTAACCCCTACAAAATTTGACATTTCGGGATTAGTAGTAAATTCACAACTTATGTAACATATTATCCTATGCAATGATCAATCATTACACCCCATAATATTTACATCACATATGAATTTTATTTAGATTCTAATTATGTTATTAATCACAACATATGTTATCCATTGTATTCCCAACTAAACATACTTGGGGTTCACTAGGGTGAAACACACCTCATACATTCAATCGTGGCACAACAACAGACAACCATTATATCTCCCACTATTCCCAAAGATGGAGGGAGCTATCTCCCGCTAAGGGCGAGCAGAGTATCCCTCAATCAATGGCTGCTAGTGAATGAAATAAGAAGGAAATTATTCTTAATTTTTGTTGGACAATTTCATATATTTACATGTGATTTGGAATTTTAGGTTATCATGCATATTAATATTCATACACATCCTAACATTCACCACATTCATCACATTCATCACATGCATAGCAGAAATTAAAAAACAGAAATTAAACATTCACACAATCCACATCGTGTGAGTTTATATGTTCCCTTCGATCCTTGATCCTCGATCCCCGATCCTCGATCCTCGATCGATGCACTACAGCGGCGACTTCCTCTTGCACCGGAGATGTAGATTTTACAGAAAATAAACATGCTCCTCACATCCGATAAAAACCGACTAGTGCAAGTCCTACGTAAATGCTCTCATATGCATATGCAATTATCTAAAAGATGGAAATAGAGAATTTGACTTTTACATACATAAGCCCCTGTGTTATTACAATTATAAACATTCATAGCCGCTGATTTGGATATACTCTTCATTTCAAGCCAAATACAATATTTGTTGTAGAAAAATTATTTCTGCAACTATTACAAAAAAATGATAGGGTTCTTCCAATGACAAAATATAATCAAAATAAGAACCATGCATTAAATAATATCAAGGTCAATTACCTTCAACGTAACTTGGTATAAGTCCTTTAGATAGAAATTATGCATATCAACATATAACCATATGCCTGTATATTTTGCTCTCTTAAGACGATAAATGAAATAATATCTTTGCTATTGAACATTAAAATACATATTGTAATAATATGCATAAATAGTTATGACAAACATAAAAAAATGTTGAATATCGATATGCTAGCAACATATGCATGTGTATTATTTTATTGCATGGAGAGTTCCTTTGACAACCCATTTTGATTGTCGAATTTATATACAATAAGGACATCAATTATTTTATTGTGAAAATTAACCAACAAAGTTAACTTTGGTTTTATTCAACTAATGAAAGTCCACTAAGTGACTCAATGTATGAAAAATACAAGATCTTTGTCATATATTATGACCACCCATAATAAATATCAGGGATATATTATTGAGGCACTACCATGACTATTATTGAGGCACTACCATGGTTGTAACCCATTTTGAGAGTCACTTGGACCTCTTATTTTATATTTGACATGGATTTCACCATTTGGAGGGGGAAATCGAGTGCATGTATGAAAATTGTTGCATGAATATCACCATATATTTTAGCCAAATAGCATATGTAACTTGATAAGACACTTCAGGGCTCATTTCTCAAGTTTGCTACTTCAAGGGTGACTTGAACATTTTTGACTCAATATGTGCTTCACTCATAGTCATATGAATGCAACGATTGATTGAGAAACTTTCTATTTCTTATTCGACATGTACTATTGCTAGAGTACTAATTATTCAATAGAAAGTGGATAAAAAAATTCTCCTTATTTTTATGCACTTTATTATTTGTGATATTCTTGTCATGAAATTTGACTTTTGATTAATGTGGTGAAAAAATAACAATACACATCAAGTTATAACAAAAACACAACCTTTTGATGATCATATGTATCCTTTAGGTACCAATTCATATGAAAATACTAAATTTTCTACATCTTCATGAAAAATGATTTCCAGTAAATATTTATGAATTAACCTTCCGGGCTAATGTACATATACATATTATATATTCAAAATTAATGACCCAATTCTAATAGAGATGTGAATCTTGACATCAAATTCTTTTACTAGATTATTACATCCGGTAATATCTGCGAATGGTTCATCATATCAACTTCAATTTATTTCAAAACAAATCACGAATGTATACACATGCATAATCCAATAAATAAATAAATCATATGTCACACGCATAGATTGTCAATAATCAATCTCAACCATGAATAGTATTATGTCCTTTTGTTATGAAAAAAATTAAACCAATTCAATATACGACCATTGTTTGTCAAGGTCAACATGCAATGCACAACAATTATCAAACTCTTGTGTCATTCAATATCAATTATCTTAGTAAAGTGATAAAACATTACACTCCCTTTAGAAAACAATAGAAGGTAAAAAGTATGTAAAGTCGTTATAACATTTTCATCAAAAGTAAGCTAAATTTTATAATCGATTTAGATTATCAAAGTTATTAGAATGGATGGTTGGAAAAAGGGAGAACAATTCCATATAAACTTAAATTGTATTTAAGGAGATTTATTGCTCAATATTGTAGCTCCTAAATACCGAATTCTAAAAACAAACATTTGTTGTCAATAAGTCTCAAATAAATCCTTAACAATGCATTCCTTATTATAGGTAACGCATGTTAATTCCACATTATTTACAAACCCATACTCAAGTTAAAAGTCTAAACAACTTTCGTAAGTAGAGCATGTAACATCCCGAAACAGTAGAAATTTAAAAATTTATAATCAAGGCAACGGAACTCAATAATCAAAGACGGGATGGTTACTTCTCATAAAACATATAAGCGGTGCACCATATTACATCAGAGTTTGTCAAAACGATACATGATTACAACAGAACAACAAAATGAGATAAACGTAATCATGTCGACCTCAGTGGTCCGAATAGAAGATCCGATCCCAAGATATGCGCGCCCGCTGATCACCACCCAACTGGACCTATTGTGGTCCTGAAAAAGATGCAACAAAAATGCCTGAGTTTCCATAAGGAAACCCCGTATGCCAAGCTCACCTATATGCATGCTGTTGAACGTTTTAATTAAACCGCAAGTGCACGACCGCGATGAAGCGGTGGCAAGTACGGGTTGTCCTCAGGGAGGTGTGTTGAACGTTTTAATTAAAACCGCAAGTGCACGGCCGCGATGAAGCGGTGGCAAGTACGGGTCGTCCTCAGGGAGGTGAAGAGCCTCTTGTTTGCACGAAATCAAGTGGCGAAAATAATGGAGAAGAGAGTTGGTTACGCTACTCTACACTAAACTACGTTAAGAAGTACGAAATGCGAAACAAAGAAATAAACGATCAAATAAAAACTAAGCTAAGAACAAAATAGAAGTGCTGGAATTTCAGGAATGGAAAACCCCTAAGGGGTGGAGTGAGTGTAAACAAGCAAAGAGGTGGGTGTAGAATACATTCTGTAAGCACATGAAGGTGGTGTTTATCAAGCATAGGAAGTGTCTAAATGTTATGGCAAAACCTATCAATCTATTCACCAACTTGGTTGATTAACATTTACATATGCAAGTTGTTTATTTCAGAACCTAAACAAGCATGAGAGGTGTCTAATCATTTTGGCAAAACTCATCAAGTTATAAATTCTATCCTAAACAAGCAAGCATACATTCATGTTTAATCAACACATTGAAATTAAAGCATTCATCCCATTCTCTAATGCATGTATGTACATCTACTCCACCCCCCAAAGGGGATGGAACTACTCACTAAACATTACACTAATTATTAAACTATGGAAAGAAAGCATATTAAAACTAAGCTAGAATTAAAAGACGATTAAACTAAAACATGCACAAACAATAAAAGGAGCATAAAACAAACAATGAAAGAAACACAAAACTTTATTGATAAAATGACTCACATTAAAAGTAGCATCCTCCTACTTTAGTGTGTGCTTCAAGGCCTCACTTCTTGTAGGAAGAATAGCCACTTAAAATATGGCGTGATTACAAAAGGAGGTGAAGAGTTCTATTTATAGCCATGGAAAAAGCTAAACCGGGACAATCCCCCGATGCGGTCTACAGGGTCTGGATTCGTCTGGGCTTTCTTGGAGGCTTTCCTGGATGGTATTGTTGGTCTTGGATGCGGTTACTTGACTTGTTGGAGCTCCGACCCGAATCGAATTGGTAAAATACTCCCCATGATGGTGTGGAGTATTCTGTTTTGCTCTTAGGTCCTTCTGTCTTGCAATCAGGTCCTTTTTCCTTGCATCTTGGTCCCCAGATATCACAATTCAGTCCTTTTTCACAGCTTTTGGGTCCTTTTATGCTTCATATCTTCGAACCTATTTATTCCTGAAAACTAAACATAAAACTCGTGACATAGCATTGTTTAGGTGAAAGATAATGGATATAAGATACAAATATGAGCATGAAATGATGTCAATCAAATACCCCCACACCTAACTTTTGCTAGTCCCGAGCAAAACAAAGAAAGAGAAAAGCATACGAAAAACAAGAAATCCTAACTCACTTTCGTAGGAATCACGGTTGCACTTAGCATGTGCAACAAGCCGTTAAACCTCCTTGTCGCCAAGGAGGAGGAGTGTTGTCTCCTGAGGGTTTTCAGCGGATATACCCACAAAATCCGAACAAGATGCATTAATCAATCTAGCTACACGACTCGTTGGACTTATTTTGTCGATCATGGGATGCGGTAATACTACGGGTCGACTCTATATATGTAATCAGTCCACACACCTAGCCTAATGAGTTATTCGTGAGAGTTAACTAAGGAATTAAGTGAAAGACATCGGCAACCTTAACTTCTGAATGTGATACAACGTGTAAAGTCCATTTTGGTTCTTATTTGACTCTTTTTTTTCTTTTTCTCTTTTTTTTTCTTTTTTTTTCTTTGGAGCATTTTATTGGTTGGTGTTTGATTCTCCCAGGGTCAGGTTTCGTGCATCATTGCCTATGAGGACTTACACTATCACGTACACCTTCCCCCAAATCTCCACATAGGGCGATCCCTACCACCCGTGTAACGGGAGTTCGGTCGGTGCATCCCAAGTCAGATGACTCGAAAGCACCAGGCACAAAGTCCCCTCAGACCTACTTTCCCGAGTGATAGGAGCCGTGCGAGAAGAGAGAACACCACTTATTTATTTATCTACATGGGAACCAAAACCCCTACACTTAAGTTTCACAAAAAGAGATTAAGGGCCCTTGACTATGACAAACTTCCTTATACTAACAGACACGAATTATTTGACTCACTACGTTCAGGGTGGACTTCTTTAAATGTTTGAGTACTGAAACCCTATGATTACACGCCCCCCGAGGGAAAACCGGGGTGCATCCTAACGACTCGATAAGACCTAAAGCCAGTAAACTAGAAATCCTAATGCATCAAGTTCAAGACAATTTTGGGAGCTTTCTTTTTTACTTTGCCTCTCAACGGTTTTGCACATGCTAAACACACGCAAAACCCACAAAAACATTTTCTTTCGCAAACACATGAAGATTTTGAAAGAAATGTGAAAATTTTAAAGCACTAGGCAAGCAAAAGAAGACAAGTCACCCAAGGATCATGGCAAGCAGATATATCGATATTAAATGCGGCACACTAACATGACCCTAACAATGCACACAAAAGAAAACAACAAAACAAAAAAAAGACACAAACTATGTACAAACGTGAAAACACCCCCCACACCTACTTCATGCATTGTCCTCAATGAATGTGAACAAGATACTACATGGATACATGCATGAAAAAGGAAAGATCTCACCAACATGAAGTACAAAGGGACGTTCAGGGTCATGTTGATGGACACAAACCCGAATTCCCTCAAAACCTGTGAGAAGCTGAAGAAGGGAGATAAATACGTGAAGAGATTGGGCCCAATTACACAAGGGTTGGGGCCCACAACAATCGATGCTCACTGAAGGAGTCTTTTATTACACACTTTTTTTTTTCTTTTTTTTTCTGTTTTTTTACAAGATATATACATCACCCAAGATATTCTCATAATCATTTGGTCAAGGAACATCAAATGAGAACATCAAGTCATGAGGACCAGAGACTTGCCGAGATGGGCAAACTCCACTGGTACTCTGAGGTGTCATGAGGGGTGAAAGGTCAAAGCTGAAAGGCTCGAACCCCTCATGATATTGGTCGGGTGTGGGCAACAAAGAATGAAGTTGTGTTGCCTCACTAGGGTTTAATTGCTCATCGAAGAAAACCCTCCAACCAATAGGCGGGTGCATCGGAATGAGTTCCTCAAGCTCATTCGATGGATGCAGCAGACCTGCATCACTAAAAATGGGGCTTCTCCCCAAGTCATCCAACAAGGACCTCCCACCATCATTTAGACCATCAAGCATAAGCTCGGTCATAGGTGGGTCCTTGTTGGAGTCAAAATGAAGCTCAAATGGCTCAATGGCCATGGGACATGAGGTAGAGACACCTTCTGGTATAGGCATATGATGAGGTGTCTCACTCTCACTAGTACTCTCAACTGAATCATGCAACGAACACTCCCTTTGGACATTCATGTTCGAGGCCAGCTCACTCTGTTGCATTGCGAAGACAGGCAATGAGTTTTCGCTGGACCCACGAACATTCTCAACGGGTTGCATTGGGGTTAGGGGTGTTCGTTGATTTTGTGGTGCTTTCTCCAATTGGCGGATGAGATTTAGATTTAAAGGTTCATCCATGGGTTCCTGTTGCTTACCAGAGTTGAACACATGAAACTCGGCACGCATGTTACCGAATGAGAGCTTCATGAGACCATTTCTACAATTAATCAAGGCATTGGAGGTTGCCAGAAATGGTCTACCCAAAATCAAAGGTATTTGAGAGTGAGTGTTCGCAACAGGATTGGTATCGAGGACAACAAAATCGACTGGAAATATAAAATCTCCAACTTTGATAAGCAACGTCCTCGATAATCCCCATGGGAATACGAATGGATCTATCCGCCAGTTGGAGGGTGATCTTAGTTGGTTTCAATTCTCCCAAGTTCAACAGTTGATAAACAGAGAATGGGAGGAGGTTGACCGTTGATCCTAAATCAAGCAAAACATTGCTCAATCTAGTGTCTCCTATCGTACACTGAATAGTAGGACACCCAGGGTCCTTGTATTTTGTGTAGGTAGGATTGGACAAAAGTGAGCTGATATTTGCAGCCAAGAATGCTTTCTTAGGAACATTGGTCTTCCTCTTGGTTGTGCAGAGATCCTTCAACACTTTGGCATATTGAGGTATTTGTTGGATGACATCCAACAAGGGGATGTTAACCTTTACTTGCTTAAACACCTCTACTATGTTGTCCATGTTGTCACTCTGCTTTTTGTTTAACCTACTTGGATAGGGAGCTTTTGGCAGGTAGGTTTTCTACTGTGCCTGAGAAGAAAGCTTTGGTGTATTACCCTCACCCTCAGCTTCTTCTTCACCACCATTCCCACTGAGGGGCTGCATAGATGGTGGTGGGTGTGGCAAGGAAATGTGGTTGTCAACCTGTTTTCCATTCCTTAAGGTCACAATGGAATTGACATGGTGAACAGGTTCCTCCACATGGTTCACTTGCCTCCCCCGAGGTACCACATTCTCATTTTGCATTTGTTGTTGTTGGTACATGCAGGGGTTAGCCTCAGGCTGGCTAGGAAAAGACCCTCTCTATCTCTCTCTCATGTACAGACTGAGCCAATTGGCCCATCTGAAGCTCTAGAGATTTCATGGTCTGCTGATTTGAAGTGAGAACTTGACTTGTGGTAGACATAAAATTTTTCATTGAGTTTTCAAGTCCACGAGTCAAGGTCTCAAGCGAATTGAATCGGGTTTCCATATTATTGGAATTTAGGAAACCCGATTGATTGGTGGTTTGTGCTTGGGGTGGCTGATAGGAATGTGCATGCATGTGAGGTTGGTGTGATTGGTAAGGTGGTCTAGAGGAGTTTGGAGGACCACCCGGGGCATTAGTTTGGTTCCATGAAAAATTGGGGTGGTTCCTCCATCCAGGATTATAAGATGGTGAGTATGGGTCATTCCTGGATCTATCATAGACGACGTTGACACGCTCCATCTCAGGAGGAATGGACTCACACTCGCTTTCTACATGACCTATCCTACCACATGAATGAAAGGGAACTGGACCAGATGTGGACATGTGAGGTGCACCTTGTTGGTTTTGGAGCTCAATCGAATCCATACGGCGCATTAAGGCCGCCATGCGTGCCTCGGTGGCCGTAGTGGTATCGATAGCAAATGCGGTACCCGATCTAGTCGAGTTTGCATTCGCGATCCTCGCTCCTATACTAGATGATGCAGGTGGTTCCCTCACACTCTCCCATTGCATGGTTTTCTCAGCAAGGTCTTCTAGGAAAGCCCATGCCTCCCTTTCATCCTTTCCCAAGAACTCTCCTTGACACATGGACTCAAGGAGCGTTCTTGACGGGATGTGAAGACCCTCATACACAATCTGACAAAGACGCCACAACTTAATGCCATGGTGAGGGCACGAGGATAGTATCTCTTTGAACCTCTCAAGATATGCATGAAATGGTTCGGTCTCATGTTGATAGAACGAATTGATTTCGTTCCTCAATTTTTGAGTCCGATGATTAGGAAAGTACTTCTTGAGGAATGCAGATTGAAACTCATCCCAAGTCCTAAAGGAATTCGCCTGGTTGCTGTACAACCACTTCTTGGCGTCATCCTTTAGTGCAAAAGGAACGAGCCTAAGATGGATGGAGTCTGTGCTAAGTTGTTGCAGCTTGAACATAGCACAGACCTCCTCAAATTCCCTGAGAAAGATATAGGGGTCTGATTGACATCATTTCATGCTTATATTTGTATCTTATATCCATTATCGTACACCTAAGCAATGCTACGTGACGAGTTTTATGTTTAGTTTTCAGAAATAAAGAGGTTTGAAGAGAAGAGCCATGAAAGGACCCAAAAGCAGGAAAAATGACTTAATTGTGAGACCTGGGGACCAAGATGCAAGACAGAAGGACCTGATCGTAAGACAGAAGGACCTAAGAGCAAACCAGGAAATTCCACACCATCATGGGGAGTATTTTGGCAATTCGATTCGGGTCGGAGCTCCAACAAACAAGTAGATGCATCCAGGACCAACAAAGACCACCAGCAAAGCCCACAACAAATCCCAGATGAATCCAAAGCTTATAGACCGCCAATTGGCGGTCTTGGACCGCTAATTGGCGGTCCATATGTCTCCAGATCTGCTAAGATTTGTGCTGGGCTTGTATTAGTGTCTTCTTAGTCTATTTTTGGTATTGGTTTAGTCCCACATCGGGGGATTGTCCCCGATTAGCTTTTTCCATGCTTATAAATAGAACTCTTCACCTTCCATTGTAATTACCCATTGCTTGGTGGCATTCTCTCTACTAAGGAGTGAGCCTTGAAGCAATAACTCAAGGTGGAGATGAATGCTACCTTCAATGTGAGTCATTTGTTAATAAAAAAATTCTTCTAGTTTCTTTTAATCTTGTCTTTTAATTTGTGCATGTTTGTTTAGTCTTTCCTTTCCTTTTATGTTTCTTTAATACTTCTTGCCTTCTTAGTTAACTTCCATTTCAGTATTATACTTTCTTTTGCTAATATAGTTAGTGTAATGAGTAGTGAGTAGTTCCATCCCCATTTGGGGGGTGGAGAAATATAATGGATATAATCATGTAGTGTATTAAGTGTGTGTTATCTTTATCCCTTGAGCTTTATATGATTTCCATAACCATCTAATGGGTTTTCACTCTTATCTTTGATATGCTAATTCTCTTGAATGAAGCTTAGCTTATGCTTTGATTAGTGGACCTATTTTATGGGGAATGATAAAGTTAGGATATGGATGAAGTTAATATTGGAAACACAATTTGTAGTGTATGTGCTCTTGTTGCCTTTACCTTAGCTAATGTCTTGTATGTTTTAATGATGTAGTGAAATCTTAATTCATGTGGAGGCATAGTAGGGTATAGTCCTTATACTTGAGTTCATGTAGCTTCATTCCAATTATTGTCTTGTATGTTTTAATGATGTAGTCTTATCTTAATTCATGTAGAGGCAAAGTTGGATGTAGTTTTATGATTTCATGCACTACATGTTGTGAGGAGCTTAATGAACACACACACACTTCTTTATGTTCACATTATTTCTCTACCCCCTTTGGGGTTTAGTTTTCTTTCTTTTCTTCCATTTCCTTTTTGCATCTTAGTGTAGTTTAGTGTAACCAACCTTTCTTCTCTTTCTTTACCTCTCGCCTTCGCACAAACCAAGCGTAGACACACCTCCCAGTGGACGACCCATATTTGCCACCGCTTCAACGCGGCCGTGCACTTGCGGTTAAATATAAAACGATCAATCAAGTTTTTGGCGCCGTTGCCGGGTAGGTGCTCTGTCCAGACGTTGGTTTGGACGATTCGAGGGGTTTTTAATTTTTTGTTTCCAGTTTTTCATAGTTGCAGGGAACCACTGGATCAAGGGGAGGCTTCTAGACAAATTTGAGGAACAGAAAACCTAAAAGGACCGCCAATCAGCGCTTGGAGACCGCCAATTGGCGGCCTGGTGAGGGCTTCCTACTTTCAATTTTTTTCTGGTAGTTAGTTTTGTAATTTGTGTTATCTGGGAGCTCTATTTTGCATGATTTGACTTCTGGTTTGCTCCCAAATCATTAATCACTCCCCCATTAATCAACTTGGCCCTAAAATCCAAAGCAAAAGACTAGACGTTCTTATTTGTTTAGGTCACGCATCATGTATTGACTTAGGCATATAGTTGTCTTTTCTTTTAGCTTTATTTTCAGTTGTTGAGTACTGGCGTGAGGTACGCATTTCCTACACTCATTCATGCATCTCGTATGCCCATGCATTAGTTAGTAGGAATTGCGTCAGGACAAGAGTGAGAGAGCGTTTGATTGGAGCGATTGATTACTAGATCTAGGATCAAATCGCTACTAAGGAGGGGTTGTCCCATAAAAGATAAGGTGGGGGATTTCATCACTCTTTCCTTGGCCCCAAAAATCACTCGTAATAAAGCCTTAACTAAAAGCAAGTGACATTGGCCCTAAGGAATTCGGACGCACTAGGAGAGTAATCTAGTCGAGACCGTCATGACCTAATCGGCGTTGCCTACCTTGTCGATAGTAGGAGGTACTGGATCTCCGGATCTGGTATCACTTGCTGGGCATTGTGGTCCTCGTTGTAGGGAGGTGAGGCGTGTCGAGGCTAGTGACCTCGAAGTTAGGTGTCGTCTAGCTTAAGGACCCATTGCCTTACATTGTTTGAGTCGTGCTTGCTAGTTAGGCTTCTTCCTGATCCCGTTACCTACGCTAGCTTTAGGGTTTCTTCCCTTCTCCTCTGAGTCATCTTCTTCTCACCTTCTTCTACGTTATAGTCTCCTCCCCTTTACACTCTCTGGTAGCGTTTTAGGCTCGAGTCGAGCACTTTTTGCGAGCTTAGTCTCGTGGTGGTGAGAGTGGTCGACTCGAGAGTTTTTCTTGAGATGGATGGTTACATGGGCGACCATCCATATCATTGTTGGGACCAGGATGATTCTCCCTGGTACTCCGGACCCATGCAACCTGGGGTGGTTCAGACGAACACCCCGTATGGTTGGGATAATCCTCATTGTGTGACTGAGTAATCTTCATATTGGGGTAACATGAGAGAGGCACCGACTGCTAGACCACCATCTAGTTACGTCGGATCATATGTTGGTCATCAAACTGAGACATTACAAGAACCTTTGACCTCTTTCATGCATGTGGTAGATGACATGGGTGCACCGGTGGCTCCAGTAGCCGTACCGTGTCACTATTGTGGGTTGAGTGGTCATGATTTCGGGGAATGTCCTTATGTTCCCCCAGAGCCTGAGTATGAGCATACATTTTCCCAAAATGCTCATTTTGACCATTACGCATCCGCGTACAATCCGAGAGTGATGGATTCGTGGGGAGACAATTCGTATTCAAATTCTTATACTTCATTTTCACCACAGTATCCTCCTCCCGAATACCCAAAATTCTACCAACACCCCACTCCAAATCATTGGACTCATTCTCAGCCAATCAACACCCAACCTCAAAATTTCCCAAGCTCTGACTTGGACCTCATCGTTGACGGCATACCTGATTCCTTGAAACAAACTTTCCTTACGTTCATGGAAACCACTCAACAGTCCATACAAAATATGGCACTGCAAGTGAGTCAAATGTCGCAGCAATTACGTGAACGTGAGGAGAGTGACATTTCATGTCAACATGAGGATTCTTCTTTTGATATCGAACCACCACCACATCCACAAATTCAAAGCACAACCTTTCAAAGTCAAACTCCTAGTCAGTCTGAGGGACTTGGGGTTTCAATTCACGATCACTTAGTGGAGGCTTCGATTCCAATTGAGAATAACTTGGACCAGCTTCATTATGAGTCGGCACAGGATTGTGCCTTATCTTTTTGTCCTGTGGCCCTTGAGCCACATGATATTCATGTTGTGCCTCTTAAGGACTCAACTCTGGTGGAGCAAGAGCTCCCAAGTACCCTCAATTTCAAACAACCTGATGAGAGTTTGCCTCTCACTATTGTTCCTGATCATCTTGGAAATGATGGAACATCAAACAACTACATTGCTCATGAGGGTATTAGGAGTTCCTTGGAGGATACTTTGGGTATGAGACCCACTTCCTGTTCTCCTGGTGAGTTGGACATGCATAACGAGGTGCTTGACCTCGTTCCGACCCACCAGCCTGTTGGTTGGAGAGTTTGGATTGACGATCATAACTTCAGCAGTGCAACAAGAGAAACTCTTCTTCCGTTGCCCCTCATTTCCCAAACTCTTGAGAGGTTCAAGCTCTTTCAGTTTGATCCTTTGAATGAGACGCCTTTGCGTCCAATTCACGAACCTCTCATTTCATCCGGTGCTCTTTGTGAAGGGGGCCCACGCATGAGTATTCTGGCCCCGTGTGGTGTTATGTTCCCTTTCCAAGTGCATTGACCCACTTTTGAGGTTTCCATTTGATGTCTTTTGACAAATGAAGATGGGAACTTATGTTTGTACATAGTTATATAAAAAAAGGAAAAAAAAGAAAAAAAAGAAAAGAAAAAAAAGTACAATAGAAGACTCCTTCAGTGAGCATCGATTGTTGTGAGCCCCAACCCTTGTGTATTTGGGCCCCACTTCTTTGACGTATTTGTATCCCTTCCTTAGCATCTCACAGGTTTTGAGGGAATTTGGGTTTGTGTCCATCAACATGACCTTGAACTTCCCTTTGTACTTCATGTTGGTGAGATCTCTCCTTTTTCATGCATAAATCCATGTAGTATCTTGCTCACATTCATTGAGGACAATGCATGAAGTAGGTGTGGGGGGGTGTTTTACGTGTGTACATAGTCAAGTCTTTTCTTTTGATTTTGTTTTCTTTTGTTTGCATTTTTAGGGTCATGTTAGTGTGCTGCATTTAATATCGATATATCTGCTTGCCATGATCCTTGGGTGACTTGTCTTCTTTTGCTTGCCTAGTGCTTCAAAATTTTCAAATTTCTTTCAAAATCTTCATGTGTTTTTGAAAGAAAATGTTTTGTGGGTTTTGCGTGTGTTTAGCATGTGCAAAACCGTTGAGAGGCAAAGTAAAAAGAAAGCTCCCAAAATTGTCTTGAACTTGATGCATTAGGATATCTAGTACGTGGCTTTAGGATTTATCGAGTCGTTAGGATGCACCCCAGTTTTCCTTTGGGGGTGAGTAATCATAGGGTTTCTGATGAGAATTAAATTTATACCGCAAGTGCACGGTGTCAATGGAGACGTGGCAAATACGGGTCGAACACAAGGAGGGAAAGATTCTGTTTTTAGTGTGATTTTCGATTAAGGAGAAGAAGGGGAGAAGAAATAATTAGGTTTTGAGATTTTTGGATTTTAATTATCTAAAGCAAGAAACAAGAACAATTAAAACTAAAACAAGAACAAAGATGTGAATTCCGTCGGGTAGAGGTTTAGATTTAAGGTTTAGATTAGAGAATTTAGAAACTTATAATAAATCATATTAGTTATAAAGCATTACATGATAAATGATTTAACATAAACTCAAGTAATCAAAATATACTAACACGAAATTAAAATAATAACATTCATTCATCTTCTCTTCACCCTAATCCGTCACCTCCACCCTTTGGAAGGAGTTAGAAACTCATAGAGGGAGGAAGAAGGGGTCCTTGAGACATTACAAAAGAAAACTAAAAGTAAGAAATAAAAGACAAAATTTTATTAATGAAAAGAAGAATACAAAATTAAGATTAAGAATAAAAATTACAACCAAAGACTAAGGAATAAGGACCCTTCTAACATCGTTCTCGAGTCTATTTATAGTTGCTACAAGGGATCTATGTATAATATTGGAAAGTACACGTGTCCAGACACGACTGGACGAAATTGGAGCACACAGATCGACTAGGGGGCGGCGGAATCGCCGCATGGTGTGTGTGATCTGCGGCGGAATCGCCGCATATCATGCTCTGATTTGGTCCAGATTTTGGTTGAATGTTTATGGTATGATTTGATCCTCCTTTACGCGTCTGGATTGATTCTTTCCATTTTTTTGAGCTCCGGATTAATTCCTTCACATATTTGGAGATATACATTAATTTTTCTATATATTTTCTCCAAGAGAATAAAAGCTACTCGTGATTTGCAATTAGGTCCTTGACTTTTTGCAGTTAAGTCCCTGGCTGCTTTTGTGCTTAAGTCCTTGTTCTTTTTGCAATTAGGACTTGAATGCTTTTATGCTTGGGATGCATATCCATTCGTAACCCGATAATCTTGAACTTGGTCTTTATGAAAGAAATGAGTCTTTTGCATGCGTTTATGCTCGGGATGTGGGTAAACTGCATTCAGGTCCCTGTAATCTGTAAATAAGACTAAACACATACCTTAGTAGCATTTATAGATGTAAAAGTAATCTAAATGAAAGACATATGATGCAATGTATGCAATGCATCAGTTTCAGTGCTCAAACATTCAAAGAAGTCCACCCTGAACCTAGTGAGTCAATAATTCGTGTTTGTTAATTTAGGAAGTTTGTTGTAGTCAAGGACCCTCTTAATCTTGTTGTGAGACATTAGTGTAGGGGTTTTGGTTCATGTGTAGATAAGAAATAAGTGAGTAGATGTTCTCTCTTCTCGCACGGCTCCTATCACTCGGGAAAGTAGGTCTGAGGGGACTTTGTGCCTGATGCTTTCGAGTCATCTGACTTGGGATGCGCCGACCGAACTCCCGTTACACGGGTGGTAGGGATTGCCCTATGTGGAGATTTTGGGAAAGGTGTACGTGATAGTGTAAGTCCTCATGAGCAATGATGCACGAAACCTGACCCTGGGAGAACAAAGCTCCAACTAATAAAAAGAAAAAAAATTGTGAAAGAAACAAAAAGAAAAAAATATTGTAATGCAAATAAGAACCTTAATGGACCTTACACTTTGTATCACTTGAGGATCTTGAGGTTGTCCATGTCTTTCACTTAAGTTCTTATTTAACTTGCACGAATGGTTTATTGGGCTAGGTGTGGACTAATTACCTATATAGAGTCGGCCCGTAGGATTACCGCGTCCATTGATCGACAAAATATTTCCAACGAGTCGAGGTCTAGATTGAATAATGCATCTTGTTCGGATTTTGTGGGTATATCCGCTGAAAACCCTCAGGAGACAACACACCTCCTCCTTGGCAACAAAGAGGTTTAACGACTTGTTGCACGTGCTAAGTGCAATCGTGATTCCTACGAAAGTGAGTTAGGATTTCTTGTTTTTTTGTTTGTTTTTCTCTTTCTTTGTTTTGCTCGGGACTAGCAAAAACTTAGGTGTGGGGGTATTTGATTGACATCATTTCATGCTTATATTTGTATCTTATATCCATTATCTTACACCTAAGCAATGCTACATGACGAGTTTTATGTTTAGTTTTCAGAAATAAAGAGGTTTGAAGAGAAGAGCCATGAAAGGACCCAAAAGCAGGAAAAAGGACTTA
Source organism: Triglochin maritima (assembly GCA_963682175.1). NCBI lineage: Eukaryota > Viridiplantae > Streptophyta > Magnoliopsida > Alismatales > Juncaginaceae > Triglochin > Triglochin maritima. The sequence goes on along the minus strand of OY821780.1, from coordinate 10,961,255 downwards.
ATTGTGAGACCTGGGGACCAAGATGCAAGATAGAAGGACCTGATCGTAAGACAGAAGGACCTAAGAGCAAACCAGGAAACTCCACATCATCATGGGGAGTATTTTGGCAATTCGATTCGGGTCGGAGCTCCAACAAACAAGTAGATGCATCCAGGACCAACAAAGACCACCAGCAAAACCCACAACAAATCCCAGATGAATCCAAAGCTTATAGACCGCCAATTGGCGGTCTTGGACCGCTAATTGGCGGTCCATATGTCTCCATATCCGCTAAGATTTGTGCTGGGCTTGTATTAGTGTATTATTAGTCTATTTTTGGTATTGGTTTAGTCCCGCATCGGGGGATTGTCCCCGATTAGCTTTTTCCATGCTTATAAATAGAACTCTTCACCTTCCATTGTAATTACCCATTGCTTGGTGGCATTCTCTCTACTAAGGAGTGAGCCTTGAAGCAATAACTCAAGGTGGAGATGAATGCTACCTTCAATGTGAGTCATTTGTTAATAAAAAAATTCTTCTAGTTTCTTTTAATCTTGTCTTTTAATTTGTGCATGTTTGTTTAGTCGTTCCTTTCCTTTTATGTTTCTTTAATACTTCTTGCCTTCTTAGTTAACTTCCATTTCAGTATTATACTTTCTTTTGCTAATATAGTTAGTGTAATGAGTAGTGAGTAGTTCCATCCCCATTTGGGGGGTGGAGAAATATAATGGATATAATCATGTAGTGTATTAAGTGTGTGTTATCTTTATCCCTTGAGCTTTATATGATTTCCATAACCATCTAATGGGTTTTCACACTTATCTTTGATGTGCTAATGCTCTTGAATGAAGCTTAGCTTATGCTTTGATTAGTGGACCTATTTTATGGGGAATGATAAGGTTAGGATATGGATGAAGTTAATATTGGAAACACAATTTGTAGTGTATGTGCTCTTGTTGCCTTTACCTTAGCTAATGTCTTGCATGTTTTAATGATGTAGTGAAATCTTAATTCATGTGGAGGCATAGTAGGGTATAGTCTTTATACTTGAGTTCATGTAGCTTCATTCCAATTATTGTCTTGTATGTTTTAATGATTCAGTCTTATCTTAATTCATGTAGAGGCAAAGTTGGATGTAGTTTTATGATTTCATGCACTACATGTTGTGAGGAGCTTAATGAACACACACACACACACTTCTTTATGTTCACATTATTTCTCTACCCCCTTTGGGGTTTAGTTTTCTTGCTTTTCTTCCATTTCCTTTTTGCATCTTGGTGTAGTTTAGTGTAACCAACCTTTCTTCCCTTTCTTTACCTCTCGCCTTCGCACAAACCAAGCGTCGACACACCTCCCAGTGGACGACCCGTATTTGCCACCGCTTCAACGCGGCCGTGCACTTGCGGTTAAATATAAAACGATCAATCAGGGTCACCTTTCCCAGTGAAATGAGGGAGCATGGAAATGAATTGAGGCTTAACCTCAAAATGGTTCCCATTAGCCTCTGGTAATACGATGCATGAGGGTAGAGCTGTACGGCTCGGGTAGCATCGATCACGAAGAGGTATGGGAACGACAACTGGAAGCACTGGTGGAGTAGGTGGGTCCAGCAACTGCTCCTCCTCACGGAAATTAGCAGCCATTGGACCCGAACTACGTGCGACACGAGAGGAGGGAGGTGTCGAGAAATCGATGACCGAAGCCGGATTGACAACGCTTCTCGTCAAACGACCACTCTCGTCTCGGGTCCACGAAAGCATGCACAAAGGTGCACACACACAAAACAAATTTTTTTTTGATAAAATGACTTACATTAAAAGTAGCATCCTCCTACTTTAGTGTGTGCTTCAAGGCCTCACTTCTAGTAGGAAGAATAGCCACTTAAAATATGGAGTGTTTACAAAAGGAGGTGAAGAGTTTTATTTATAAGCATGGAAAAAGCTAATCCGGGACAATCCCCCGATGTGGGACTAAACCAATACCAAAAATACACTAAGCATACACTAATACACGTGCTACAGAAAACTAAACGGATTCTGGGCCATCTGGACCGCCAATTGGCGGTCTATATGGTTTAGATCCGTTTGGTTTTCTTTGTGGGCTTTGCTTGAAGTGTTTGTTGGTCTTGGATGCATCTGGTTGGTTTGTTGGAGCTCCGACCCGAATCCAATTGCTAAAATACTCCCCATGATGGTGTGAAGTATTCTGTTTTGCTCTTAGGTCCCTCTGTCTTGCGTTCAGGTCCTTCTCCCTTGCATCTTGGTCCCCAGATCTCACAATCCAGTCCTTTTTCCCAGCTTTTGGGTCCTTTTATGCTTCATCTCTTCAAACCTAATTATTCCTGAAAACTAAACATAAAACTCGTAACATAGCATTGTTTAGGTGAAAGATAATGGATATAAGATACAAATATGAGCATGAAATGATGTCAATCAAATACCCCCACACCTAACTTTTGCTAGTCCCGAGCAAAACAAAGAAAGAGAAAAGCATGCGAAAAAAACAAGAAATCATAACTCACTTTCGTAGGAATCACGGTTGCACTTAGCACGTGCAACAAGCGTTAAACCTCCTTGTCGCCAAGGAGGAGGAGTGTTGTCTCCTGAGGGTTTTCAGCGGATATACCCACAAAATCCGAACAAGATGCATTAATCAATCTAGCTACACGACTCGTTGGACTCATTTTGTCGATCATGGGATGCGGTAATACTACGGGTCGACTCTATATATGTAATCGGTCCACACACATAGCCTAATGAGTTATTCGTGAGAGTTAGTTAAGGACTTAAGTGAAAGACATGGGCAACCTTAACTTCTGAATGTGATACAATGTGTAAAGTCCATTTTGGTTCTTATTTGACTCTCTCTTTTTCTTTTCTTTTTTTTCCTTTTTTTTCTTTAGAGCATTTTATTGGTTGGTGTTTGATTCTCCCAGGGTCAGGTTTCGTGCATCATTGCCTATGAGGACTTACACTATCACGTACACCTTCCCCTAAATCTCCACATAGGGCGATCCCTACCACCCGTGTAACGGGAGTTCGGTCGGTGCATCCCTAGTCAGATGACTCGAAAGCACCAGACACAAAGGCCCCTCAGACCTACTTTCCCGAGTGATAGGAGCCGTGCTAGAAGAGAGAACACCACTTATTCATTTATCTATATGGGAACCAAAACCCCTACACTTAAGTTTCACAAAAAGAGATTAAGGGCCCTCGACTACGACAAACTTCCTTATACTCACAAACACGAATTATTTGACTCACTAGGTTCAGAGTGGACTTCTTTAAATGTTTGAGTACTGAAACCTTATGATTACACGCCCCCTGAGGGAAAACTAGGGTGCATCCTAACGACTCGACAAGACCTAAAGCCAATAAACTAGAAATCCTAATGCATCAAGTTCAAGACAATTTTGGAAGCTTTCTTTTTACTTTGCCTCTCAACGGTTTTGCACATGCTAAACACACGCAAAACCCACAAAAAACATTTTCTTTCGCAAACACATGAAGATTTTGAAAGAAATGTGAAAATTTTAAAGCACTCAGCAAGCAAAAGAAGACAAGTCACCCAAGGATCATGGCAAGCAGATATATCAATGTTAAATGCGGCACACTAACATGACCCTAGCAGTACAAACAAAAAAAAATAAAACCAAAGGAAAAAGACTCGACTATATACACACGTAAAACACCAAGACCAACAAACACTTCAAGCAAAGCCCACAATTGGCGGTTCCAGACCACCAATTGGCGGTCTATATGGTTTAGATCCGTTTGGTTTTCTTTGTGGGCTTTGCTTGAAGTGTTTGTTGGTCTTCGATGCATCTGGTTGGTTTGTTGGAGCTCCGACCCAAATCCAATTGCTAAAATACTCCCCATGATGGTGTGAAGTATTCTGTTTTGCTCTTAGGTCCCTCTGTCTTGCGTTCAGGTCTTTCTCCCTTGCATCTTGGTCCCCAGATCTCACAATCCATTCCTTTTTCCCATCTTTTGGGTCCTTTTATGCTTCATCTCTTCAAACCTAATTATTCCTGAAAACTAAACATAAAACTCGTAACATAGCATTGTTTAGGTGAAAGATAATGGATATAAGATACAAATATGAGCATGAAATGATGTCAATCACATGCAGTAGTACAAATGAACCTATCATACTAGTAGCATGTCATGTTATCAACAATAAGGAAAACTGTTCCCCCGAAGGGTAACATGGGACATCAGTCCAACAATCATCATCGGGTCTCCCGAGGAGACCTACCGTAGGCACATACGGTCTAGCGGAACAAGACGCGACACCCCCCACACGCGGCTACACTAATCATGGGGTTCGGCAAGGGGCATCCGCCAGGTCCGTGCCATAAGAAACAGATCTGTAACTCGTGGTCGAAACCACACCAACAGAGTCATCGCTCGGTCGGTTCATCAATCATCATCTCAGTAGGTGCCCAGCTAAGGAAAACATAGCCGGAACAACATCGGCCCATCATATAACATAGCCGGAACAACATCGGCCCATCAATCATCATCGCCGGAACATCATCGGCGACATCAACGACACAACATCGGTGGTCCAACAATACGTCCGGCACAACATCGGACGGGTCCAGACCGAAGTCTGCCAGGTCATCAGGCTCCACGAGCCACAAACACCAACGTAGCCGCTATAAAAGCAGGGCAGCGACCTCCGTCGCCATATAGGCTGGTAGTCACCTCATCCAACGATAGTTGTGTGCTCGCACAATCATCATACATTGGAATCCGCGACCCCTCAGGCCTGCCACTCTACAATGAGTCCTATCAATCCATCATATTAGTCACGATCCATACATGGAGGTGACGCGTCCCGAACACCCACACTCTTCCACACGGCGGTCCCTGGGCAGGCACGCGGAACGCGCCCACCGTCACCTCCCGGCTCACGCACAAGGCGAGGACACGTATTTCCATGGACACAGTTGACATTCAAAAATGGAACAAGGAATTCAGTCCTGTGCAAAAACGGTCGACCGAAGGAGGCAACCCGGTCGACCGTTTCCTCAAGGGAATCGATCGACCGAAAGTCTGGATCGGTTGAACTATTTGCGCAAAACTTAAGTCCCAACGGTCTACCGAATGTCTAAAACCGGTCGACCGAAACGAGGTCAAAATCTGGAGTCTGGTCAACATCAATTCCAAACTATCGGTCGACCGACTCAGGGGTCTCGGTCGACCGAAAACTACCAGGGCATCCTATTACTTCTAAGTCATATAACGGTCGACCGCAACAAGCATAAAATGATCCAGTACACTTAAGTTCCGGTCGACCAAACAGAAGGATCTGGTCGACCAAAACACAACAGGCAGTCAAAAATACACTACCTTGGTCGACCGCCGGAAGGACTCAGTCGATCGTTGGTCATCTTCAACCTCGCGTCAGCCAAGGTTTCTTTAGGCAAACTCGCCACCGGGGAGGTTTCCGACCTCCCCCGACTGACCAACACGACCCTCTCACGAGGGTGAGCAACCAAATCACATTAGAATTCGGCATACCTCAAAGAAACGACGAACTCGCTGGAGCCTCGCTCGCGCACGTCGCCTCTGGAGATCACCTCGCGTGCTTGCCTCCTCGCACGACCTCTGCACGCCTCATGCTGGAGCTTCCACGTTCTCTGGTTCGACGGAAGAAAAGGAAGGAATGAGAGTGAGAGAGAGATCCAAAGAGAGAGAGCAAAAACAACAACTTAAACCCAACCCTCTCCTCGCGTCAACAGTAACCGGCCCCCACTCCATCACCCTACACCACCTATTCTCCTCCATTCCCATGCAACCACTGTGCATCTCCCCATGCAAAGCCTTCTCCTAATCATCATTAACCCTAAGCAAGGGTTTGGGATCTAATAGAGCATGTTCTATTACCACATGATGGGAATTAAATTTATACCGCAAGTGCACGGTGTCAATGAAGACGTGGCAAATACGGGTCGAACACAAGGAGGGAGAGATATTGTTATTTTGTGATTTTTGATTAAGGAAAGAAAGAAAGAGTAATATGTTTGGTTTGAGATTTTTGGTTTTTTTTAATTATCTAAAGCGAGAACAACAAAAACAAATTAAAAATGAAGTAAAGATGGATGGGAGTCCAGTGGGTGGAGGTTTAGATATCGGGTTTAGATTAAAGAATTCTGAAACTTATAATAACTCATATTAGTTATGAAGCATTACATGATAAATGACTCAACATAAACTCAAGTAATCAAAATATACTAACACGAAATTAAAATAATAACATCATTCTTCTTCTCATCACCCTAAATCCGTCACACCCACCCTTTGGAGAGAGTTAGAAACTCATGGATGGAGGGAAGGAGAAGGGGTCCTAGAGAAACTACAAAAGAAAACTAAAAACACAAAATAAAAGAACAGAATTTTATTGCTAAAAAGAAGAGGAGGAGAGGAGCCCCTTTCAATACATGATTCAACCTTATTTATAGCCTCAATCGGGGATCCTAATACATAAAAGGCACGTACACGCGTCAATACAGCATTAAAAATTTGAGCGCATGGATCGACTTTTGTGCGGCGGAATCGCCGCATTTTGTACATGAGGTACGGCGGAATCGCCACCTTTTTGGCTCGGAATCGATCTGGATTTTTCCTGTGTGTTTATGGTATGTTTTAGTAGTCCTTTGCGCGTCCGAATTAATTATTGCATATCTTTGGAGATCCGAGTTAATTTCTTCATATATTTGGAGATCCAAATTGATTTTTCTTTAGAACTTCTCCAAAATATTCTTTTGGTACTCGTAATTTGCAGTCGGGTCCTCGGCTTTTGCAATTAATTCCCTGACCTTTTTGTAATTAGGTCTTTGAATGCTTTTATGCTTGGATGGACTTCAATTTGAATTCCAATAATCTTGTCTTGGTCTTTATGATAGAAACGAGTCTTTTGCACGTGTTTATGCTCGGGGTATGGGTAATTGCATTCAGGTCCCTGTATTCTGTAAATAAGACTAAACACATACCTTAGTAGCATTTATTGATATAAAATTAATTTAAATGAAAGACATATGATGCAATGTATGCAATGCATCACCACACGTGTTGGTTTAAGTACATATTGCTCAATATTATTGCAAATATTACCGAATAAATACATGGACTGAATATGGATGCAAATATGCAAAGTTGGCCATCATTATAAAATTCACTTTTGCATTGCCCAAATTTTTTTGAATCCTAATATGATATAAGATGATAACTATTGATTAAACACAAATAGTATATTTTCCTCAACCTCTGCTTTTTATCAACCATTCAAAGATTTGATTCATCCAATTTAAATGCATACATGTCTTAAAGGGTAATGGGTTATTTCTTTGGAACTTAGATTTATGTCATAATTTTTACAAGCAGAACTATATAATAAGGAACAAAAACTCAATGCATTTTGTACACGGGGTTTGGCAGTTCAATCTTAAGTTGTCATCGAATATCGATATTTTTTTAAAGAACAGAATATATAGATAGATAAACACCCCCCACACCTAAATCATGCATTGTCCTCAATGAATGTGAGCAAGATACTACATGGATTTATGCATGAAAAAGGAAAGATCTCACCAACGTGAAGTACAAAGGAAAGTTCATGGCTATGTTGATGGACAAACCCCGAATTCCCTCAAAACCTGTGAGATGCTAAAGAAGGGATTCAAATACGGGAAACAAATGGGGCCCAAATACTCAAGGGTTGGAGCCCACACAAACGATGCTCACTGAAGGAGTCTTTTATTGTACTTCTTTTTCTTTAATATAATTATGTACAAACATAAGTTCCAATCTTCATTTGTCAAAGGACATCAAATGGGAACCTCAAAAGTGGGTCAATGCACTTGGAAAGGAAACATGACACCACGCGGGGCCAGAATACGCATGTGTGGGCCCCCTTCACAAAGAGCCTCTGATGAAATGAGAGGTTCATGAATTGGACGCAAAGGCGTCTTATTCAAAGGATCAAACTGAAAGAGCTTGAACCTCTCGAGAGTTTGGGAAATAAGAGGCAACGGAAAAAGAGTTTCTCCTGTTGCGGTGCTGAAGTTATGATAGTCAATCCAAACTCTCCAACCAACTGGCTGGTGCGTCAGAGCGAGGTTAAGAGCCTTGTTAGGCAAGTCCGACCCACCAGGTGAACAAAAAATGGGTCTCATACCCAACGTATCCTCCAAGGAACTCCTAATACCCTCATGAGCAATGTAGTTGTTTGATGTTCCATCATTTCCAAGATGATCAGGAACAATAGTGAGAGACAAACTCTCATCAGGTTGTTTGAAATTGAGGGTGCTAGGGAGTTCTTGCTCCACCAGAGATGAGTCCTTAAGAGGCACAACATGAAGATCATGTGGCTCAAGGGCCACGGGACAAGAAGATAAGGCACAATCCTGTGCCGACTCATGATGAAATTAGTCCATGTTATTCTTAATGTGAATCGAATCCTCCACTAAGGGATCGTGAATTGAAACCCTAAGTCCCTCAGACTGACTAGGAGTTTGACTTTGAAAGATTGTGCTTTGAATTTGTGGATGTGGTGGTGGTTCAATATCAAACGATGAATCCTCATGTTGACAAGAAAAATTACTCTCCTTACGTTCACGTAATTGCTGCGACATTTGACTCAATTGCAGTACCATATTTTGTGTGGACTGTTGAGTGGTTTTTGATTGACATCATTTTATGCTTATATTTGTACCTTATATCCATTATCTTACACCTAAGAAATGCTACGGGACGAGTTTTATGTTTAGTTTTCAGGAATAAAGAGGTTTGAAGAGAAGAGCCATGAAAGGACCCAAAAGCAGGAAAAAAGACTTAATTGTGAGACCTGAGGACCAAGATGCAATGGAGAAGGACTTGATCATAAGACCGAAGGACCTAAGAGCAAAACAGGAAACTTCACACCATCATGAGGAGTATTTTGGCAATTTGATTCGGGTCGGAGCTCCAATAAACAAAGTAGATGCATCAAAGACCAACAAAGACCACCAGGAAATCCCACAACCAAAACCAACTCGATCGGGATCATATAGACCGCCAATTGGCGGTCTTGGACCACTAATTGGCGGTCCATATGTCTCCAGATCCGCTAAGATTTGTGTTGGGCTTGTATTAGTGTATTCTTAGTCTATTTTTGGTATTGGTTTAGTCCCACATCGAGGGATTGTCCCCGATTAGCTTTTTCCATGCTTATAAATAGAACTCTTCACCTTCCATTGTAATTACCCATTGTTTGGTGGCATTCTCTCTACTAAGGAGTGAACCTTGAAGCAATAACTCAAGGTGGAGAAGAATGCTACCTTCAATGTGAGTCATTGTTAATAAAAGTTTATTTGTTTCTTTTAATCTTGTTTTGTTATGTTGCTTGTTTTGTGTGGGTTGCTTTACTTTGTTTAATCTCTTGTTTAGTAATTTTAGTATCTTAGTTAAATGTTTTCTTTACTTAGTCTAATCAGTAGTGTAATGAGTAGTGAGTAGTTCCATCCCCATTTGGGGGGTGGAGAAATATGTGATATAATCATGTAGTGTATTAAGTGTGTGTTATCTTTATCCCTTGAGCTTTATATGATTTCCATAACCATCTAATGAGTTTTCACTCTTATCTTTGATATGCTAATGCTCTTGAATGAAACTTAGCTTATGCTTTGATTAGTGGACCTATTTTATGGGGAATGATAAGGTTAGGATATGGATGAAGTTAATATTGGAAACACAATTTGTAGTGTATGTACTCTTGTTGCCTTTACCTTAGCTAATGTCTTGTATGTTTTAATGATGTAGTGAAATCTTAATTCATGTAGAGGAATAGTAGGGTATAGTCTTTATACTTGAGTTCATGTAGCTTCATTCCAATTATTGTCTTGTATGTTTTAATGATGTAGTCTTATCTTAATTCATGTAGAGGCAAAGTTGGATGTAGTTTTATGATTTCATGCACTACATGTTGTGAGGAGCTTAATGAACACACACACACTTCTTTATGTTCACATTATTTCTCTACCCCCTTTGGGGCTTAGTTTATTGCTTATCTCCATTTCCATTTGCATCTTAGTGTAGTTTAGTGTAACCAACCTTTCTTCCCTTTCTTTACCTCTTGCCTTCACACAAACCAAGTGTCGACACACCTCCCAGTGGACGACCCGTATTTGCCACCTCTTCAACGCGGCCGTGCACTTGCAGATAATATAAAACGATCAATCACGTTTTTGGCGTCGTTGCCGGGGAGGTGCTCTGTCCAGACCTTGGTTTGGACGATTCGAGGGGGTTTTGATTTTTTGTTTCCAGTTTTGTTTAGTTTCAGGGAACCAGAACATCAAGGGGAGGCTACTGGGAAAGTTGGAGCAACAGAAGTCACAAAAAGACCGCCAATCAGCGGTTGGAGACCGCCAATTGGCGGACTGGTAAGGGCTTCCGGCTCTCAAATTTCTTCTGGTGGTTTATTACTTTACTTTAGTTATCTGGGAGCCCAATTTTGCATGCTGTGGTCTTTAGTTTGCTCCCAGATTTAATTTCAATCCCCTTTAATCAACTTGGACCATAAAACTGAAAGCAAAAGATTAGACTTCTTGCCATCTAGGTCATGCACCATTGGTAGACCTTGCATGCATTTGTCTTTTCTTTGCTTTACATTTTGTCGTTGATTGCTGGCATGAGGTACGTGCACCCACATCCCTCATTCATGCATGTTTCGTTCATGCATTAGTTAGTAAGGTGCATCGGGACAAGAGTGAGAGAGCGTTTGATTGGAGCGATTGATTGCTAGATCTAGGATTAAATCGCGACTAAGGAGGGGCTGTCCCATAAAAGATAAGGTGAGGGATTTCATCACCCTTTCCTTGGCCCCAAAAATCACTCTTAATAAAGCCTTAACTAAAAGCAAGTAGACATTGGCCCTAGGATTGCGGGCGCACTAGGAGAGTAATCTAGTTGAGACCGTCATGACCTGATCGGCGTTGCCTACCTTGTCGATAGTAGGAGGTACTGGATCTCCGGATCTGGTATCACTTGCTGGGCATTGTGGTCCTCGTTGTAGGGAGGTGAGACGTGTCGAGGCTAGTGACCTCGAAGTTAGGCGTCGTCTAGCCTAAGGACCCATTGCCTTTCATTGTTTGAGTCGTGCTTGCTAGTTAGGCTTCTTCCTGATCCCTCTACCCACGCTAGCTTTAGGGATTCTTCCCTTCTCCTCTGAGTCATCTTCTTCTCACCTACTTCTACGTTTTAGTCTCCTCCCCTTTACACTCTCTAGTAGCGTTTTAGGGTCGAGTCGAGCACTTTTTGCGAGCTTAGCCTCGTGGTGGTGAGAGTGGTCGACTCGAGAGTTCTCTGTTGAGATGGATGGTTACATGGGCGACCATCCATATCATTGTTGGGACCAGGATGATTCTCCCTGGTACTCAGGACCCATGCAACCTGGGGTGGCTCAGACTAACACCCCGTATGGTTGGGATGATCGCAATTGTGTGACTGAGCAATCTTCATATTGGGGTAACATGAGAGAGGCACCGACTGCTAGACCACAATCTAGTTTCGTCGGATCATACACTGGTCATCAAACTGAGACATTGCAAGAAACTTTGGCCTCTTTCATGCGTGTGGCAGACGACATGTTTGTACCAGTGGCTCCAGTAGCCGTACCATGCGATTGTTGTGGGTTGAGTGGTCATGTCACTGGGGAATGTCCTTATGTTCCCCCAGAGCCTGAGTATGAGCATACATTTTCCCAAAATGCTCATTATGACCATTACGCATCCGCGTACAATCTGAGAGTGATGGATTCATGGGGAGACAATTCATATCCAAATTCTTATACTTCATGTTCACCCCAGTATCCTCCTCCCGAATACCCAGAATTCTACCAACACCCAACTCCAAATCATTGGACTCATTCTCAGCCAATCAACACCCAACCTCAAAATTTCCCAAGCTCTGACTTGAACCTCATCGTTGACCACATACCTGATTCCTTGAAACAAACTTTCCTTACGTTCATGGAAACCACTCAACAGTCCATACAAAATATGGCACTGCAAGTGAGTCAAATGTCACAGCAATTACGTGAACGTGAGGAGAGTGACATTTCATGTCAACATGAGAATTCTTCTTTTGATATCGAACCACCACCACATCCACAAATTCAAAGCACAACCTTTCAAAGTCAAACTCCTAGTCAGTCTGAGGGACTTGGGGTTTCAATTCACGATCACTTAGTGGAGGATTCGATTCAAATTGAGAATAACTTGGACCAGCTTCATTATGAGTCGGCACAGGATTGTGCCTTATCCTTTTGTCCTGTGGCCCTTGAGCCACATGATCTTCATGTTGTGCCTCTTAAGGACTCACCTCTGGTGGAGCAAGAGCTCCCAAGTACCCTCAATTTCAAACAACCTGATGAGAGTTTGCCTCTCACTATTGTTCCTGATCATCTTGGAAATGATGGAACATCAAACAACTACATTGCTCATGAGGGTATTAGGAGTTCCTTGGAGGATACTTTGGGTATGAGACCCACTGTTTGTTTGCCTGGTGTGTCAGACATGCCTAACGAGGTTCTTGACCTCCTTCTGACGCACCAGCCTGTTGGTTGGAGAGTTTGGATTGAGGATCATAACTTCAGCAACGCAACGGGAGAAACTCTTCTTCCGTTACCCCTCATTTCCCAAACTCTTGAGAGGTTCAAGCTCTTTCTGTTTGATCCTTTGAATGAGACGCCTTTGCGTCCAATTCACGAACCTCTCATTTCATCTGGTGCTCTTTGTGAAGGGGGCCCACGCTTGAGTAATCTGGCCCCGCGTGGTGTCATGTTCCCTTTCCAAGTGCATTGACCCACTCTTGAGGTTCCCATTTGATGTCTTTTGACAAATGAAGATGGGAACTTATGTTTGTACATAGTTATATAAAATAAAATAAAAAAGAAAAAAAAGTACAATAAAAGACTCCTTCAGTAAGCATCGATTGTTGTGGGCCCCAACCCTTGAGTATTTGGGCCCCAATTCTTTGACGTATTTGTATCCCTTCCTTAGCATCTCACAGGTTTTGAGGGAATTCGGGTTTGTGTCCATCAACATGACCTTGAACTTCCCTTTGTACTTCATGTTGGTGAGATCTCTCCTTTTTCATGCATAAATCCATGTAGTATCTTGCTCACATTCATTGAGGACAATGCATGAAGTAGGTGTGGGGGGGTGTTTTACGTTTGTACATAGTCGAGTCTTTTCTTTTGATTTTGTTTTCTTTTGTTTGCATTTTTAGGGTCATGTTAGTGTGCTGCATTTAATATCGATATATCTGCTTGCCATGATCCTTGGGTGACTTGTCTTCTTTTGCTTGCCTAGTGCTTTAAAATTTCCACATTTCTTTCAAAATCTTCATGTGTTTGCGAAAGAAAATGTTTTGTGAGTTTTGCGTGTGTTTAGCATGTGCAAAACCGTTGAGAGGCAAAGTAAAAAGAAAGCCCCTAAAATTATCTTGAACTTGATGCATTAGGATATCTAGTATAGTGACTTTAGGATTTATCGAGTCCTTATGATGCACCCCAGTTTTCCCTTGGGGGTGAGTAATCATAGGGTTTCAGTGCTCAAACATTTAATGAAGTCCACCCTGAACCTAGTGAGTCAATAATTTGTGTTTGTTAACTTAAGGAAGTTTGTTGTAGTCAATGACCCTCTAAATCCTGTTGTGAGACATTAGTGTAGGGGTTTTGGTTCATGTGTAGATAAGAAATAAGTGAGTAGGTGTTCTCTCTTCTCGCACGGCTCCTATCACTCGGGAAAGTAGGTCTGAGGGGACTTTGTGCCTAGTGCTTTCGAGTCATCTGACTTGGGATGCGCCGACCGAACTCCCGTTACACGGGTGGTAGGGATTGCCCTATGTGGAGATTTGGGGAAAGGTGTACGTGATAGTGTAAGTCCTCATGGGCAATGATGCACGAAACCTCACCCTGGGAGAATGAAGCTCCAACTAATAAAATGAAAAAAAATGTGAAAAGAAAAAGAAAAAAGAGGAAAAAAATGCAAATAAGAACCTTAATGGACCTTACACTTTGTATTACTTGAGGATCTTGAGGTTGTCCATGTCTTTCACTTAATTCCTAATTGAACTTGCACGAATGGTTCATTAGGTTAGGTGTGTAGACTGATTACCTATATAGAGTCGGCCCGTAGGATTACCGCGTCCATTGATCGACAAAAATTTATCCAACGAGTCGAGTTTTTAGATTGAATAATGCATCTTTTTCGGATTTTGTGGGTATATCCGCTGAAAACCCTCAGGAGACAACACTCCTCCTCCTTGGCAACAAGGAGGTTTAACGGCTTGTTGCACGTGCTAAGTGCAACCGTGATTCCTACGAAAGTGAGTTAGGATTTCTTGTTTTTCGTTTGCTTTTCTCTTTCTTTGTTTTGTTCGGGACTAGCAAAAACTTATGTGTGGGGGTATTTAATTGACATCATTTCATGCTTATATTTGTACCTTATATCCATTATCTTACACCTAAGCAATGCTATGTGACGAGTTTTATGTTTAGTTTTTTGGAATAAAGAGGTTTGAAGAGAAGAGCCATGAAAGGACCCAAAAGCAGGAAAAATGACTTAATAGTGAGACCTGAGGACCAAGATGCAATGAAGAAGGACCTGATCGTAAGACCGAAGGACCTAAGAGCAAAAAAGGAAACTCCACACCATCATGAGGAGTATTTTGGCAATTCGATTCGGGTCGGAGCTCCAATAAACAAAGTAGATGCATCAAAGACCAACAAAGACCACCAGGAAAGCCCACAACCAAAACCAACTCGATCTGGATCATATAGAACGCCAATTGGCGGTCTTGGACCGCTAATTGGCGGTCCATATGTCTCCAGATCCGCTAAGATTTGTGTTGGGCTTGTATTAGTGTATTCTTAGTCTATTTTTGGTATTGGTTTAGTCCCACATCGGGGGATTGTCCCCGATTAGCTTTTTCCATGCTTATAAATAGAACTCTTCACCTTCCATTGTAATTAACCATTGTTTGGTGGCATTCTCTCTACTAAGGAGTGAACCTTGAAGCAATAACTCAAGGTGGAGAAGAATGCTACCTTCATTGTGAGTCATTGTTAATAAAAGTTTATTTGTTTCTTTTAATCTTGTTTTGTTATGTTGCTTGTTTTGTGTGGGTTGCTTTACTTTGTTTAATCTCTTGTTTAGTAATTTTAGTATCTTAGTTAAATGTTTTCTTTATTTAGTCTAATCAGTAGTGTAATGAGTAGTGAGTAGTTCCATCCCCATTTGGGGGTGGAGAAATATGTGATATAATCATGTAGTGTATTAATTGTGTGTTATCTTTATCCCTTGAGCTTTATATGATTTCCATAACCATCTAATGAGTTTTCACTCTTATCTTTGATATGCTAATGCTCTTGAATGAAGCTTAGCTTATGCTTTGATTAGTGGACCTATTTTTTGGGGAATGATAAGGTTAGGATATGGATGAAGTTAATATTGGAAACACAATTTGTAGTGTATGTACTCTTGTTGCCTTTACCTTAGCTAATGTCTTGTATGTTTTAATGATGTAGTGAAATCTTAATTCATGTAGAGGCATAGTAGGGTATAGTCTTTATACTTGAGTTCATGTAGCTTCATTCCAATTATTGTCTTGTATGTTTTAATGATGTAGTCTTATCTTAATTCATGTAGAGGCAAAGTTGGATGTAGTTTTATGATTTCATGCACTACATGTTGTGAGGAGTTTAATGAACACACACACACACACACACTTCTTTATGTTCACATTATTTCTCTACCCCCTTTGGGGCATAGTTTATTGCTTATCTCCATTTCCATTTGCATCTTAGTGTAGTTTAGTGTAACCAACCTTTCTTCCCTTTCTTTACCTCTCGCCTTCACACAAACCATGTGTCGACACACCTCCCAGTGGACGACCCGTATTTGCCACTGCTTCAACGCGGCCGTGCACTTGCGGTTAATATAAAACCATCAATCAGTTTTTAGGAACGTAAGGAAAGTTTGTTCCAAGGAATCAGGTATGCGGTCAACTATGAGGTTCAAGTCAGAGCTTGTGAAATTTTGAGGTTGAGTGTTGATGGGCTGAGAATGGGACCAATGAATTGAAGTGGGGTGTTGGTAGAATTCTGGGTATTCGGGAGGAGGATACTGGGGTGAAAATGAAGTATAAGAATTTGGATATGAATT
The DNA here is from genome assembly GCA_963682175.1 of Triglochin maritima. NCBI lineage: Eukaryota > Viridiplantae > Streptophyta > Magnoliopsida > Alismatales > Juncaginaceae > Triglochin > Triglochin maritima. The sequence goes on along the minus strand of OY821780.1, from coordinate 10,945,063 downwards.
GTCTCTCCACGAATCCATCACTCTCGGGTTGTACGTGAAGGGAATGTGTTCGCAATCATGGTAATTAACATGTGACAATAATTACAGAGTTAAGATTGTCGTGTTGGTCATAGATCATTGTAGCTCTACAAGTAAATGACGACACGGGTATGCAAAAGAGGAAAATATTACTTTTGTATAATAAATAGACCTAATAAGTAAAATATTATAGAAATGTGTTTCTGTGTCATTAATGTTTTACTGTGTCTTTGGTCCTTTGATATGAGACTTATATCCGATCACTTAAGAATTGCTTAATTAGACTAGTGTCTTAAGCTATCGATGAGTGTAGTGTAAAGACATTAGTTGGTTAAGTATGACTTTCGTTGGAGAAGATAGTTAGTCAAAAGATTATCATTGCCCCTCTTAATTGAGTGATGATATTAGTGGGCCCCATGATAAAGCAAAGTTATAATGTGCACAATGTGATTTGAGTTAAGTCACATATTTATAACTAGCTTAAAGAGATCAAGAAATGAATACTAATACAAAGATGACACAATACTACTTTGTGTGTATTCTTAATATCATGAGGCAAGGGACGGACACAAGTGGTGCACTCCATCACTAAATGGATCAGGTTTTGGTTCGAGTGGAATTAAGACATCTAACTAATTGGGAGCTATAATGTGTAGCTAGATACCGCTTATAACTTGTGATATTAAGCTCTTAATATCTTTGCCAACTTAGTTTAGATCCTCCCATAGGTCACACCACAAAACTGGGAAACAAGAAATGTGAATTTTGAGTTCATAAGATGTGTCGGGTTTCATGTAGAAAGTATGACACATGGGGTGAACAAGCAAAATCAAAATTATGTTGTGATTAATAACATAATTAGAATCTAAATTAAATTCACATGTGATGTAAGTATTATGGGATGTATTGATTTATCATTACATAGGATAATATGTTACATAAGTTGTGAATTAACTACTAATCCCGAAATGTCGAATTTTGTAGGGGTTTAACCGAAATCTGACCAACTGCAAAACTGTGCACAAACGGTCGACCGTTATCTGTTGATCGGTTGACCGAATGTGGCACGGTCGACTAGACATGTCTCGACCGATAACAGGGAATTTTTCCATCTGTTCGAACGGTCGACCGAATGTAATCGGTCGGTCGACCGAACATTGCGATAGAATAATTCCTGTTACGAACGGTCGACCGAGTTGTTTGACGGTCGACCGAAACCTTGATTCGAGCGGTCGACCGAACCTCTAAACGGTCGACCGGTCCAGACGGTTAATGCAGAATTAATTTAAGAATTAATTAGATCATGCATGGAATTCGTCCATAATTGATTTAATTCGTGGCTAAGATTATTTATTAGTAAATAATGGATGGTTAGATGGAATTTTGCTTGACATCATGGGCAAGAGGTTGCACATGAATAGGTAATTTGGAGAGAACTTATAAATACAAGTTTATCTCATTACCTCATTAATTTCATTCATTATTTTTCTCATGCAAAATCTCTCTCCACAATCCTCCACGAAATTCCCTTAACTCTTAAGATTAGTTTTAGTTTTCAGAGAGCTTCTTCTCAAGGGAACTAAAGAGGGGTTAGTAATTAGATTCTAAACCCTATTGGAGATTGAGAGGCTAGCTCTTCTCTCTCCAATCTTGTTTAGAGTTTAGTGAAATCTCGGAGGCATCCGGCGCAGCAACAAGCATCCTCAACGTCTCCGAATCTTCAAGAAGTGTTAGAGATCTTCTAGGTATGAATTTCGGAGTCCCATGTTTGTTTTAATAAAAGTTTTAAAATTAGGTATTGAAACAAATCAATGCATGCATGAAATAAATCATAGAAAATTCCTATAGATCCTTATTACGCATAAAACTCCGAAAATATATATGTGTAATTAAACTTGAAATCCAACAGTGGTATCAGAGCTTAGGGTTCAATTTTCTTATGATTTAAGGCTGTAAACAAATTTAGTTTACTATCTAGGATTTAAACAATTCATTTTACCGGTTTTTCGGTCTTTAAATGTTTTGTTGAAATAATTCTTTGTAATAATTCGTTTTGAATGTTTTAAGTAATTTAAAACATGCCATGTAATTATTAGAATTATGATTTAGACATAAGTCTAACTTGCAATAATTTTGTTTCAAGTATAAACGATTATTTTGTAAGAGAATCAACAAAACGGAAAAACTGCGGTTCGTCTTTCCTTTTAGGAAATTGGATGGAAAGCGGTTCAAAATTATTTTTGAACTATGGATGGATGAAAAATGCTTTTAATGGATTTCAAAATATTTTTCAAAGAATTGTTTGGGATTCTAGATGATTGATAAACTAGATTGTATAGTTTATAGCGATATTGCGTGCATGGATGCTCGAGTTGTTTTGCAGGAATTGTGAGTTTATATGTTCCAAATCAGCAACTATGAATGTATGTGATAATTATAATACAGGGGCTTATTCATATTTAAAAGCCAAAATTCTCTATTTCTATCTTTAGATAATTGCATTGCATTTGAGAGGTTTTACATAGGACTTGCACTAGTCGGTTTTTATCGAATGTGAGGAGCATGTTTATTTTCTGTAAAATCTACATCTCCGGTGCAAGAAGAAGTCACCGCTGTAGCGCATCGATCGAGGATCAGGGATCAAGGATCGAAGGGAACATATAAACTCACACGATGTGGATTGTTTTAATTTCTGCTATGCATGTGATGAATGTGTTGAATGTTAGGATGTGTATGAATGATAATATGCATGATAACCTAAAATTCTGAATCACATGTTAATATATGAAATTGTCCAACAAAAATTAAGAATAATTTCCTTCTTATTTCATCCACTAGCAGTCATTGATTGAGGGATACTCTGCTCGCCCTTAGCGGGAGATAGCTTCCTCCATCTTTGGGAATAGTGGGAGATATAATGGTTGTCTGTTGTTGTGCCACGATTAAATGTATGAGGTGTGGTTCACCCTAGTGAACCCCAAGTATGTTTAGTTGTGAATACAATGGAGAAACGTATCTCGTATCAAATGAAAATAAGTTTTCTTAACATTACCTAGAGCCCTCGCTCGGTTTTTGGAAAAAGTTTTTCTTACGAGGATAGGTCGCATTCCCTCATAATTAAAACGACAAGAATCACAAGAGTTTGAAGATGCTAATATTGCTAAAATTCAAAAAGGTTGTGATTAGAAAATGTTTTTCTTAGCTTGATATTGTAATGTATTCGATAGCCCTTAGCTAGTCTATATTACAATTAATGGCATCTTGGATTGTTGCATTTATGGGCAAAATTTTTATTTGCAACATTTACATTTGTATGTATGTATAATAAACATAAAATTGGCATTAAAATCTTGTATGATTTATTTTGTAGAAAAAAGTCGAACATCCAACCTATCGTACGATCCATGATAGAAAAAACACCCTTTAGCAAATGATGACTCAAACTTCATTAGTTGGCAACTCAAACTCAACATCGTGTTAAGGTTTGAGAAACTCTCACATTTTGGAAGGTCCAATCCCAAAATGGAATGTGAGATTAACCGATGAAGAGAAAGAGGCTAATGCCAAGTGGGAAGACAAAGAGAACCAAGTTCACGGTCTTATGCTAGCATCCATGGGTGACTCGCTTCAAGCGAAATACTTGGATTCAAAACCCAAGAACACCATGGAGTCTTTATCTAAGATGTTCATGGATAGTGCCCGAAAGGAGCGTTATAAGACCACCATCGTACTCACAAGGTGCCATATGGCGGAGGGAACATCGGTATCTATGCATTTTCTCACGATGCAAGGGTACCTTGAGAAGTTGACAAAGCTCTCTTCACCAATGCCCGAGGACATTGCTGAAGATATGATTCTTGGCTCTCTAGCCCCGTCCCTTAAGGACTTTGTAATGCACTATCACGTGCGTGAAAAAGAGGTGAGTCTTGAGGAGCTGCACAACGCTCTCAAAACTGCTGAAGTTGACATGGGCAAGGGTAGGGACAAGCATGTCCTTGCCGTCCATGGGAGGAGCCAAAAGATTGGTAAAGGAAAGGGCAAATCTACCAAAAGTGGTTCAATCAAGAGCAAGGGAGTAGGAGGTGCTCGTGCGAGTGCCTCAAGGGGGAAATCCTTGAAATCTCCAACTCCCAACACGGAGTGCTTTCACTGCGGTGAAAAAGGATACATCCGGCCAAATTGCCCCAAGTACAAGGAAGACCTTGACAATGGAGTGATTGAACGACAGCGCCCAAAAAAGGCCAAAGGTATATTTGTTATTGAAATAAATGTAGCCACCTCTGTCCAGGATTGGGTAATTGATACCGGATCTTGTGCTCACATAGTTTCTAATGTACAACTACTCATGGATAGGAAGGAACTCGTGAGGAACGAGGTAGAATTGAAGGTCGGAAATGGTGCGAGCGTTTCTGCGGTTGCACAAGGTTCTGTGGTGCTTCAATTATGTAGTGGTTTAAATTTATGTCTAAAGAACGTTTATTATGTACCTTCGATTAGCAAGAATATTATTTCTGTATCATGTTTGGATATGGATAATTTTAATATAAATATTTCAAATTCTTGATTGTCTATAACAAAGAATGGTGTTTTCTATGCAAATGCGTTCATAAGGAATGATCTCTATTTGCTTGACAAGTCGTCACCAATCCAACAAAGGTCCTGAGCATTGGACTGCGGTCAAGAATATCCTGAAGTAACTTAATCGGACTAAGGATAAGATTCTTGTTTATGGAGGTCAAAGGGAGTTGATAGCCGAAGGGTACTCGGATGCGAGTTTCATGAGTGATCCAGACGATAGAAGGTCGCAATCAGGATACGTCTTTCTTCTGAATGGTGGAGCTGTGAGTTGGCGTAGTTGGAAGCAAAGCACTTCGGCCGACTCAACCACTGCTTCCGAAGTAATGGCTGTCGCTGAAGAGAGCAAGGAAGGAGTGTGGATCAAGAAGTTCCTTGAAGAGCTTGGAGTAGTTCCCTCGAGCGAGGAACCAATAGAGCTATTTTGCGACAATAGTGCAACTATGTCGCAAATCAAGGATCCCAAATCACCCCACAAAGTGAAGTACATGGATCGTAAGTACTTCGTGACGCGTGACCTCATCGACGAAGGCAAAATAAATCTTTTATGGGTGGACACCAACAGCAACACAGCTGATCCATTCACAAAATCATTATCCCAAGCCAAGGGCGAAATGCATTTCGAGTTCATGGGATTGAGGAACCATGTAGATTGGCTTGATGATTGATATGTAATGGGGTTTACCCTAGTTATTATTGTTTTATGCATTGAGTATGTATGAGAAAGAAAACTTTAATAACAAGTGAGAGATTGAAGGGAATGTGTTCTAAAAGTTTTACTTTTAAATGTCAATTATTATGAATTGAATGAGAAATCATTTTGTTCCTTGTTTATGTTATTCGTCTTTTAGAAGTGTTAAGGAAGAGGCTCTTGGTCCTTAACCGTAGAGCTCTAAAAGATATTGGTTTACATAAACAAAAGATATTCCCAATCATGGTAATTAACATGGGACATTAATTACCGAGTTAAGATTGTCGTGTTGGTCATAGATCATTGCAGCTCTACAAGTAAATGACGACACGGGTATGCAAAAGAGGAAAATATTACTTTTGTATACTGAATAGACCTAATAAGTAAAATATTATAGAAATGTGTTTCTGTGTCATTAATGTTTTACTGTGTCTTTGGTCCTTTGATATGAGACTTATATCCGATCACTTAAGAATTGCTTAATTAGACTAGTGTCTTAAGCTATCGATGAGTGTAGTGTAAAGACATTAGTTGGTTAAGTATGACTTTCGTTGGAGAAGATAGTTAGTCAAAAGATTATCATTGCCCCTCTTAATTGAGTGATGATATTAGTGGGCCCCTTGATAAAGCAAAGTTATAATGTGCACAATGTGATTTGAGTTAAGTCACATATTTATAACTAGCTTAAAGAGATCAAGAAATGAATACTAATACAAAGATGACACAATACTACTTTGTGTGTATTCTTAATATCATGAGGCAAGGGACGGACACAAGTGGTGCACTCCATCACTAAATGGATCGGGTTTTGGTTCGAGTGGAATTAAGACATCTAACTAATTGGGAGCTATAATGTGTAGCTAGATACCGCTTATAACTTGTGATATTAAGCTCTTAATATCTTTGCCAACTTAGTTTAGATCCTCCCATAGGTCACACCACAAAACTGGGAAACAAGAAATGTGAATTTTGAGTTCATAAGATGTGTCGGGTTTCATGTAGAAAGTATGACACATGGGGTGAACAAGCAAAATCAAAATTATGTTGTGATTAATAACATAATTAGAATCTAAATTAAATTCACATGTGATGTAAGTATTATGGGATGTATTGATTTATCATTACATAGGATAATATGTTACATAAGTTGTGAATTAACTACTAATCCCGAAATGTCGAATTTTGTAGGGGTTTAACCGAAATCTGACCAACTGCAAAACTGTGCACAAACGGTCGACCGTTTACTGTTGATCGGTTGACCGAATGTGGCACGGTCGACCAGACATGTCTCGACCGATAACAGGGAATTTTTCCATCTGTTCGAACAGTCGACCGAATGTAATCGGTCGGTCGACCGAACATTGCGATAGAATAATTCCTGTTACGAACGGTCGACCGAAACCTTGATTCGAGCGGTCGACCGAACCTCTAAACGGTCGACCGGTCCAGACGATTAATGCGGAATTAATTTAAGAATTAATTAGATCATACATGGAATTCGTCCATAATTGATTTAATTCGTGGCTAAGATTATTTATTAGTAAATAATGGATGGTTAGATGGAATTTTTCATGACATCATGGGCAAGAGGTTGCACATGAATAGGTAATTTGGAGAGAACTTATAAATACAAGTTTATCTCATTACCTCATTAATTTCATTCATTATTTTTCTCAAGCAAAATCTCTCTCCATAATCCTCCACGAAATTCCCTTAATTCTTAAGATTAGTTTTAGTTTTCAGAGAGCTTCTTCTCAAGGGAACTAAAGAGGGGTTAGTAATTAGATTCTAAACCCTATTGGAGATTGAGAGGTTAGCTCTTCTCGCTCCAATCTTGTTTAGAGTTTGGTGAAATCTCAGAGGCATCTGGCGCAGCAACAAGCATCCTCAACGTCTCCGAATCTTCAAGAAGTTTTAGAGAACTTCTAGGTATGAATTTCGGAGTCCCATGTTTGTTTTAATAAAAGTTTTAAAACTAGGTATTGAAACAAACCAATGCATGCATGAAATAAATCATAGAAAATTGCTATAGATCCTTATTACGCATAAAATTCCGAAAATATATATGTGTAATTAAACTTGAAATCCTACAGTGGTATCAGAGCTTAGGGTTCAATTTTCTTATGATTTAAGGCTGTAAACAAATTTAGTTTACCATCTAGGATTTAAATAATTCGTTTTACCGGTTTTTCGGTCTTTAAATGTTTTGTTGAAATAATTCTTTGTAATAATTCGTTTTGAATGTTTTAAGTAGTTTAAAACATGCAATGTAATTATTAGAATTATGATTTAGACATAAGTCTAACTTGGAATAATTTCGTTTTAAGTATAAACGATTATTTTGTAAGAGAATCAACAAAACCGAAAAACTGCGGTTTGTCTTTCCTTTTAGGAAATTGGATGGACAGCGGTTCGAAATTATTTTTTGAACTATGGATGGATGAAAAACGTTTTTAATGGATTTCAAAATATTTTTCAAAGAATTGTTTGAGATTCTAGATGATTGATAAACTAGATTGCGTAGTTTATAGCAATATTGCGTGCATGGATTCTCGAGTTGTCTTTGCAGGAATTGTGGGTTTATATGTTCCAAATCAGCAATTGTGAATGTATGTAATCATTATTATACAGGGGCTTATGTATGTAAAAGACAAAATTCTCTCTCTTTCCGTCTTTTAGATAGTTGCATTTGCATATGAGAGGTTTTTACCTAGGACTTGCACTAGTCGTTTTTTATCGGATGTGAAAAGCATGTTTATTTTCTGTAAAATCTACATCTCCGGTGCAAGAGGAAGTCACCGCTGTATCGCATCGATCGAGGATCGAAGATCAGGGATCGAGGATCGAAGGGAACATATAAACTCACACGATATGAATTGTGTGAATGTTTAATTTCTGTTTTTATCTTGCTATGCATGTGATGAATGTGTTGAATGTTAGGATGTGTATGATTAATAATATGCATGATAACCTAAAATTCTAAATCACATGTTAAATTGTCCAACAAAAATTAAGAATAAATTTCCTTCTTATTTCATCCACTAGCAACCATTGATCGAGGGATACTCTGCTCGCCCTTAGCGGGAGATAGCTCCCTCCATCTTTGGGAATAGTAGGAGATATAATGGTTGTCTATTGTTGTGCCACGATTAAATATGTGAGGTGTGTTTCACCCTAGTGAATCCCAAATATGATTAGTTGTGAATACAATGGACAAACGTATCTCGTATCAAATGAAAATAAGTTTTCTTAACATTACCTGGAGCCCTCGCTCGGTTTTGGGAAAAAGTTTTTCTTACGAGGATAGGTCGTATTCCCTCATAATTAAAACGACAAGAGTCACAAAAGTTTGAAGATGCTAAATGTTGCTAAAATTCAAAAAGGTTGTGATTAGAAAATATTTTCTTACCTTGATATTGTAATGTATTCGATAGCTCTTAGCTAGTCTATATTACAATTGATGGGATCTTGGATTGTTGCATTTATGGGCAAAATTTTTATTTGCAACATTTACATTTATATTCGATATATGTATGCATGTGTATTAAAACATAAAATTGGCATTAAAACCTGTATGATTTATTTTGTAGAAAAATGTCGAACATCCAACCTATCGTACGATCCATGATAGAAAAACACCCTTTAGCAAATGATGGCTCAAACTTCATTAGTTGGCAACTCAAACTCAACATCGTGTTAAAGTTTGAGAAACTATCTCACATTTTGGAAGGTCCAATCCCAAAATGGAATGAGAAATTAACCGATGAAGAGAAAGAGGCTAATGCCAAGTGGGAAGACCAAGAGAACCAAGTTCACGGTCTTATGCTAGCATTGATGCATTGCATACATTGCATCATATGTCTTTCATTTAGATTACTTTTATATCAATAAATGCTACTAAGGTATGTGTTTAGTCGTATTTACAGAATACAGGGACTTGGATGCAAATTACCCACATTCCGAGCATAAACGTGTGCAAAAGATTCATTTCTATCATAAAGACCGAATTCAAGTTTATCGGGTTTCAATTGGAAATGCATCCAAGCATAAAAGCATTCAAGGAGCTAATTACAAAAAGGTCAAGGGCTTAATTGCAAAATGCCAAGGACCTGATTGCAAAAGAAAAGGATAAAGTTATTTTGTTGGAAAAGTCAAAAGAAAAGTCAAAAATAAATCCCCAACAATGGAAGGAATTAATCCGGAGTTCAAGACAATGGAAAGAATCATCCAGACGTGCAAATAAAGATCAAATCATACCATAAACGCACCACAAAAATTCGGACGCGATCTGACTATATTGTGCGGCGAATTAGCCGCACAATACATGTACCAGGCGGCGATTTCGCCGCCCCACCTTCTCTTCTCGCGTTCAAACTTCGTCCAGTGTTGTGTTGACGCGTGTACTCTCCTTTTATGTATTGGTATCCCCTGTATCGGCTATAAATAGCCCTGTAGGACGAATGTAACACATCTTTGAACCTTTGGTCTTGGATCATTAGTAATAAATTTCTGTTTTATTTTGTTTTGTCTCTCTTTTCTTTTAATGTCTCTAGGATCCCTTCTTCTTCCTCCCTCCATGAGTTGCTAACTCTCTCCAAAGGGTGGAGGTGATGGAATTAGGGTTAGAGAATGATGAATGCATGTTATTATTTTAAGTTCATGATTAGTGTATTTTGATTACTTGAGTTTATGTTAAGTCATTTATCTTGTAATGCTTCATAACTAACATGATTTATAATAAGATTCAGTAATTCTATACTCTAAACCTAAATCTAAACCTCCACCCCACGGATTTCTCTCTTTGTTCTTGTTTTAATTTTAATTGCTTTTGTTTCGTACTTTAGTTAATTAAACCAAAAACTCCAAAAACCCTAAGTGATTTTTCTCTACTTCTTCCCCTCAATCGAAATAACAAAAAATAACGAAATCTCTCCCTCCTTGTGTTCGACCCGTACTTGCCACGTCTTCATAGACGCCGTGCACTTGCGGTATAAATAAAATTCTCATCAAGTTTTTGGCGCCGTTGCCGGGGAGGCGACGAAGATTTCGTTTGTTTTTGTATTTTCGATTTTTTTTCTGTTTATCGTGTGCGCGATCTAACTATTTGGATTTGCGTTTCAGGAGACGACAGAGCACGCGGTGAAATCTCACCGCATTCTGAACCAAGTGGGAGGCGGAATCGCCGCACCAACAAGGTAAAGTGCGGCGGAAACACCGCACAGGGTTGGAATCTGGTCTTCAATTTTCTGGGGCATCGTCGACATCTCTGGGTGGTCGCATTGAGCTACTGGAATCTCCGAGAGCGGGCGGCGAACCCGACTGAGCATTGCGGAGGTAACTTTTCTTGCCTTTCTCGTAAAATCTGAATAGTTGAAAAGTTTCCTTTCGTAGAATTGCACGTCTTAGGGTTACAATTCCATAATTGGCAATAATTCAACTCTGACCTAAAATTGGCAAAATTAGAAAGACCTTAGTGCATGCATCATATAATGTTTTGCTTGCATTATTCTTGCTAAATTCTTGCAAATTAATACTTGTTGAAGATTGCTGGAGGCAAGGTACGTATCGAGGTTTTTATCGATTGCATTAGAGCATATAATTTAGTTGCATACAACCTTGCAATTGCCCCCATTAAAAGGACCATTGTTTGACTATCTTTGCTAGATTTAAGTTAAACTATCTTAAGGGCAACTCCGTAGGAAAAGATACGGTGGGGATTTCATCACCCTCCCGTAGCCCACAAACCACAATCCTGAAGTGTCGCCTAAGCCTAAAATTTAAAATCAATTAGACATTGGCCCCTAAGGACTCAGACTCAATTAAGGTGGAGATTGGTTTGACTTGCTATGACCTGAAGCTAATTGAATTCAAATTGGTGTCTAGAAAGTGTTTTTGTGTTGACGAAAGTCTTCCAAGCGACGTGGTTGTCTAATTGGCACCGACTCTGTCGGAAGCGGCCCCACTAGCTATACACTAACTGGCCAACTTGGTTTGATTGGTGAGGGAGGTGAATCGAGCAAATCAATTCGACTCAACCAGTTAGGAGTCGTCTAGATCTAAGTGACACTAGGTCTAGGATTGTTTTGACCGTGCTTGTTCAGGAAATTTCTGACCAACCCTAAGTTTTTTTTATCCTTTAGAATTAAGTTTCCCCTCTCGTCTGAGTCTTCTTTCCCTTCTCATCCTTACCTTTCTATTGTTTGTTTCCTTTAAAAAAAAAAATTTAAAATTCAAAAAAAAAAAAAAAAGTAATTGATTCTTGAAATTGAATTTGAAATTTAAATTTCAAACTCAAGTTCAAAAATTGATTCAACCCGGTGCACTCAGATTTGGATTCGGGACTTGTGTAATCGACTCTCACGAGTTCATCTGGATTCCAGTCTAGAGCTTAACCCCAACCCATCTGTTGCACCACCTCACCCGGATCTAATGGGTGAGAACGTAGTGGACCCGCCTGTTGCACAACCTATAACTCTGAGGGATCGGTGCTACCCAACGATGGCTGCTCAGCCATCGTGCATCGTCATGCCCACCATACCGGGTCGCGACTTCGAACTTAAGGCACAATACATGAGTATGCTGCCTAAGTTCACCTCTAAGGAAGATCCATATCTCTTCCTTAGAGAATTTGAGGAAATCTGCTCTCTTATGCAATACCAGCATATCCCTGAAGAGGCAGTGCGTCTGAAATTCGTGCCTCTAGCACTGATTGACATCATTTCATGCTTATATTTGTACCTTATATCCATTATCTTACACCTAAGCAATGCTACGTGACGAGTTTTATGTTTAGTTTTCAGAAATAAAGAGGTTTGAAGAGAAGAGCCATGAAAGGACCCAAAAGCAGGAAAAAAGGACCTAATTGTGAGACATGGGGACCAAGATGCAAGGGAGAAGGACCTAATCGTAAGACAGAAGGACCTAAGAGCAAAACAGGAAACTCCACACCATCATGAGGAGTATTTTGTCAATTCGATTCGGGTCGGAGCTCCACTAAACTCGTTAGATGCATCCAAGACCAAGAAACACACCAAGAAAAGCCCACCAGAAGATCCAGACGGATCTGAAGTTTATAGGCCGCCAATTGGCGGTCTGGAACCGCCAATTGGCGGTCTGGTTAAGCCCAGATCCTCCCCAACTTCTCCTGGACTTGTATTAGTGTTCGTTTAGGCTATTTTTGGTATTGGTTTAGTCCCACATCGGGGGATTGTCCCTGATTAGCTTTTTCCATGCTTATAAATAGAACTCTTCACCTTCCATTGTATCCATCTCCCTCTTGGTGGCCATCTTCCCTACTAAGAGTGAAGCCTTGAAGCAAAACTCTAGTGGAGGAAGAGCTACTTGTAATTGAGTGAGTTAATAATATAAGTTTTCTTTTAATGATGTTGTTTCTCTCTTAGTTTAATTTCCTTTCCTTTGCATGCTTGTTTGTTTGTTTAGTTTTATACTTCTTTAATATTTCTTGCTTAAGTAGTATAAATTTCATTTCAGTATTATGCTTTCCTTTGCTAAATTAGTTTGTGTAATGAGTAGTGAGTAGTTCCATCCCCATTTGGGGGGTGGAGAAATATGTGATATAATAATGTAGTGTATTAAGTGTGTGTTATTTTTATCCCTTGAGCTTTATATGATTTCCATAACCATCTAATGGGTCTCCACTCTTATCTTTGATATGCTAATGCTCTTGAATGAAGCTTAGCTTATGCTTTGATTAGTGGACCTATTTTATGGGGAATGATAAGGTTAGGATATGGATGAAGTTAATGTTGGAAACACAATTTGTAGTGTATGTACTCTTGTTGCCTTTTCCTTAGCTAATGTCTTGTATGTTTTAATGATGTAGTCATCTTAATTCATGTGGAGGCATAGTAGGGTCTAGTCTTTATACTTGAGTTCATGTAGCTTCATTCAAATCATTGTCTTGTATGTTTTAATGATGTAGTCTTATCTTAATTCATGTAGAGGCAAGATTGGATGTAGTTTTATGATTTCATGCACTACATGTTGTGAGGAGCTTAATTGAACACACACACACACACATCTTTATGTTCACATCAGTTCTCTACCCCCTTTGGGGTTTAGTTTTATTGCTTGTCTTCATTTCCTTTTGCATTCTAGTTTAGCATTGTAGTGTAGTTTAGTGTAACCAATCCTTTTCTCCTTTCTTTACCCCTTGCCTTCGCACGAACCAAGTGTCGACACACCTCCCAGTGGACGACCCGTATTTGCCACCGCTTCAACGCGGCCGTGCACTTGCGGTTAAAAATATAAAACGATCAATCAAGTTTTTGGCGCCGTTGCCGGGGAGGTGCTCTGTCCAGACCTTGGTTTGGACGATTCGAGGGGTTTTTAATTTTTTGTTTTCAGTTTTTCTTAGTTTCAGGGAACACTCTGATCAAGGGAAGGCTACTGGGAAAATCTGAGGACCAGACGACCAAAAAGGACCGCCAATCAGCGGTTGTAGACCGCCAACTGGCGGCCTGGTGAGGTCATCTTGCCTTGAAATTTTTTCTGGTAGTTGTTTTCTTCTATTTGGTTATCTGGGAGCTCTATTTTGCATGCTTTGACTTCTGGTTTGCTCTCAGATCATTAATAACTCCCCCATTAATCAACTTGGACCATAAAACTCAAAGCAAAAGATTAGACTTCTTGCCATCTAGGTCATGCACCATTGGTAGACCTTGCATGCATTTGTCTTTTCTTTGCTTTACATTTTGTCGTTGATTGCTGGCGTGAGGTACGTGCACCCACATCCCTCATTCATGCATGTTTCTTTCATGCATTAGTTAGTAAGGTGCATCGGGACAAGAGTGAGAGAGCGTTTGATTGGAGCGATTGATTGCTAGATCTAGGATCAAATCGCTACTAAGGAGGGGCTGTCCCATAAAAGATAAGGTGGGGGATTTCATCACCCTTTCCTTGGCCCCAAAAACCACTCTTAATAAAGCCTTAACTAAAAGCAAGTAGACATTGGCCCTAAGGAATTCGGACGCACTAGGAGAGTAATCTAGTCGAGACCGTCATGACCTGATCGGCGTTGCCTACCTTGTCGATAGTAGGAGGTACTGGATCTCCGGATCTGGTATCACTTGCTGGGCATTGTGGTCCTCGTTGTAGGGAGGTGAGGCGTGTCGAGGCTAGTGACCTCGAAGTTAGGCGTCGTCTAGCTTAAGGACCCATTGCCTTACTTTGTTTGAGCCGTGCTTGCTAGTTAGGCTTCTTCCTGATCCCACTACCCACGCTAGCTCTAGGGATTCTTCTCTCCTCACCTGAGTCTCCTCATCTATTCTCTACGTTTAGTCTCCTCCTCTAGTACACCTTCTGTTGTGTGTTTGGTAGAGTCGAGTCGAGCATTTTTATGCGAGGTTGGGCTCGTTCTGGTGAGAGCGCTCGACTCGAGAGAGTGCTTATTTCTGAGATGGAAGATCTTGGTGATCGACCATCTCCGCCTCGTGCTCCTTTGGAGCAAGAAGGCGAGTCGTCTCGTGGTGGCGAGGGAGACCGGGTTCCATACATGGACTACCTCGGTCCATTCCCACCACCACGTAGACCTCCTTCTCCTCCTCCTCTGACTCGAGAGGAAGGGAGATTCGGTCAGGATCGAGTTCTAGGTGCACCACCACCTTTAGCTCGACAGGATAGGCCGATGACGTTGTGGGAGCGGACCCATCCTGTTCGGGCCGCGCAACCTTCTTGCATAGTTGTTCCCCCTGCTCGCGGGAACAACTATGAGCTGAAACCTCAGTATGTGAGCATGCTTCCAACCTTTACTGCCAATAAGGAGGATCCGTATATTTTTATACGCGAATTCGAGGAAGTATGCTCCATGTTCAAGCTTCAACAGCTTGACGAGGATTCTGTCCGGTTGAGGATGATTTCGTTCGCATTGAAGGATAATGCGAAGAAATGGATGTATAGCCTCCCGGCGAGCTCGATTCGGTCTTGGGATGACTTTGTGACCGTCTTTCCGAAGAGATTTTTCCCTCAAAGGAAAACTCAACAGATACGGCACCAGATACATCAAATGTATCAGACCGAGACCGAATCTTTTCATGGTTTCTTTGAGAGGTTCAAGGACCTTCTCCAGCAATGCCCTCATCATGGACTTGAGCTATGGCAGCTGTGCCAAATTGTTTATGAGGGCATCAACTACAACACCCGCACATTGTTGGAGTCGATGTGTCAGGGTGACTTCCAAATGAAACCCATCGAGGAGGCATGGGACACTTTTGAATCCATGGCTGAGCGCACCTTCGAGTGGGACACCATGAGAGAGCCACCAGCCGCCAGGTCTTCTGGTCGAGCTGGATCATATCATGTTGAGTCGACTATCGCGTCTGAGGCGAAAATGGCTGCTCTCATGCGTAGGATAGAGAGTTTGGAGATGGACCGAGCTCCTGTAGCTCAGGTCGCTACTCCCGGGTGTACTAGGTGTGGACTGTCGGGACATGATGACTTGGAGTGCGCTTATGCTCCAAGAGATACTGAGCATGCAAATGCGATGTATCAACAAAGGCCCCGAAACGACCCGTACAGTCAGTCCTATAACCCGGGATGGCGTAACCATCCTAACTTCTCTTGGGGGTCTAGTGGAGGACACGGTTAGAGCTCGCACGCTCAACCTCAACCTCCACCTTATTGATTGATCGTTTTATATTTCTACCGCAAGTGCACGGCCGCGTTGAAGCGGTGGCAAATACGGGTCGTCCACTGGGAGGTGTGTCGACACTTGGTTTGTGCGAAGGCAAGGGGTAAAGAAAGGAGAAAAGGATTGGTTACACTAAACTACACTACAATGCTAAACTAGAATGCAAAAGGAAATGAAGATAAGCAATAAAACTAAACCCCAAAGGGGGTAGAGAAATAATGTGAACATAAAGAAGTGTGTGTGTGTTCATTAAGCTCCTCACAACATGTAGTGCATGAAATCATAAAACTACATCCAACTTTGCCTCTACATGAATTAAGATAAGACTACATCATTAAAACATACAAGACAATAATTGGAATGAAGCTACATGAACTCAAGTATAAAGACTATACCCTACTATGCCTCTACATGAATTAAGATTTCACTACATCATTAAAACATACAAGACATTAGCTAAGGTAAAGGCAACAAGAACACATACATTACAAATTGTGTTTCCAATATTAACTTCATCCATATCCTAACCTTCTCATTCCCCATAAAATAGGTCCACTAATCAAAGCATAAGCTAAGCTTCATTCAAGAGCATTAGCATATCAAAGATAAGAGTGGAGACCATTAGATGGTTATGGAAATCATATAAAGCTCAATGGATAAAAATAACACACACTTAATACACTATATAATTATATCACATATTTCTCCACCCCCCAAATGGGGATGGAACTACTCACTACTCATTACACTACTGATTAGACTAAGTAAAGAAAACATTTAACTAAGATACTAAAATTACTAAACAACAAATTAAACAAAGTAAAGCAACCCACACAAAACAAACAACATAACAAAACAAGATTAAAAGAAACAAATAAACTTTTATTAACAATGACTCACATTGAAGGAAGCATCCTTCTCCACCTTGAGTTATTGCTTCAAGGCTCACTCCTTAGTAGAGAGAATGCCACCAAACAATGGGTAATTACAATGGAAGGTGAAGAGTTCTATTTATAAGCATGGAAAAAGCTAATCGGGGACAATCCCCCGATGTGGGACTAAACCAATACCAAAAATAGCCTAAACGAACATTAATACAAGTCCAGGAGAAATTTCGACGGATCTTGAGCAATATGGACCGCCAATTAGCGGTCCAAGACCGCCAATTGGCAGTCCAAAATTGTCGAATCGTGTTGGAATTTGTTGTGGGCTTTGCTTTCTGGTAATGTTGCTCTTTGATGCGGTTACTCGACTTGTTGGAGCTCCGACCCGAATAGAATTGGTAAAATACTCCCCATGATGGTGTGAAGTATCCTGTTTTGCTCTTAGGTCCTTCTGTCTTACATTCAGGTCCTTCTCCTTTGC
Organism: Triglochin maritima; assembly: GCA_963682175.1. Taxonomy (NCBI): domain Eukaryota; kingdom Viridiplantae; phylum Streptophyta; class Magnoliopsida; order Alismatales; family Juncaginaceae; genus Triglochin; species Triglochin maritima. Next base: position 10,927,766 of record OY821780.1, on the reverse strand, counting down.
ATCTTGGTCCCTAGATCTCACCATTCAGTCCTTTTTCCCAGCTTTTGGGTCCTTTCATGGCTCTTCTCTTCAAACCTCTTTATTCCTGAAAACTAAACATAAAACTCGTCACGTAGCATTGCTTAGGTGTAAGATAATGGATATAAGATATAAATATGAGCATGAAATGATGTCAATCAAATACCCCCACACCTAAGTTTTTGCTAGTCTCGAGCAAAACAAAGAAAGGAAAAAGCATACGAAAAACAGGAAATCCTTACTCACTTTCGTAGGAATCACGGTTGCACTTAGCACGTGCAACAAGCCGTTAAACCTCCTTGTTGCCAAGGAGGAGGAGTGTTGTCTCCTGAGGGTTTTCAGCGGATATACCCACAAAATCCGAACAAGATGCATTATTCAATCTAGACCTCGACTCGTTGGAAATATTTTGTCGATCAATGGACGCGGTAATGCTACGGGCCGACTCTATATAGGTGATCAGTCCACACCTCTACCCTAATGAACCATTCGTGTTAGTTAAATAAGGAATTAAGTGAAAGACATGGACAACCTCAAGATCCTCAAGTGATACAAAGTGTAAGGTCCATTAAGGTTCTTATTTGCATTACCATTTTTTTTCTTTTTGTTTCTTTTCACACATTTTTTTTATATTAGTTGGAGCTTCATTCTCCCAGGGTCAGGTTTCGTGCATCATTGCCCATGAGGACTTACACTATCATGTACACCTTTCCCCAAATCTCCACATAGGGCAATCCCTACCACCCGTGTAACGGGAGTTCGGTCGGCGCATCCCAAGTCAGATGACTCGAAAGCACCAGGCACAAAGTCCCCTCAGACCTACTTTCCCGAGTGATAGGAGCCGTGCGAGAAGAGAGAACATCTACTCACTTATTTCTTATCTACACATGAACCAAAACCCCTACACTAATGTCTCACAACAAGATTAAGAGGGTCCTTGACTACAACAAACTTCCTAAATTAACAAACACGAATTATTGACTCACTAGGTTCAGGGTGGACTTCTTTGAATGTTTGAGCACTGAAACCCTATGATTACTCACCCCCAAAGGAAAACTGGGGTGCATCCTAACGACTCGATAAATCCTAAAGCCACGTACTAGATATCCTAATGCATCAAGTTCAAGACAATTTTGGGAGCTTTCTTTTTACTTTGCCTCTCAACGGTTTTGCACATGCTAAACACACGCAAAACCCACAAAACATTTTCTTTCGAAAACACATGAAGATTTTGAAAGAAATGTGAAAATTTTGAAGCACTAGGCAAGCAAAAGAAGACAAGTCACCCAAGGATCATGGCAAGCAGATATATCGATATTAAATGCATCACACTAACATGACCCTAAACATGCAAACAAAAGAAAGCAAAATCAAAAGAAAAGACTCGACTATGTACACACGTAAAACACCCCCCCACACCTACTTCATGCATTGTCCTCAATGAATGCAAGCAAGATACTACATGGATGCATGCATGAAACAGAAGAGATCTCACCAACGTGAAGTACACAAGGAAGTTCATGGCTATGTTGATGGACACAACCCAACTTCCCTCAAAACCTGTGAGATGCTAAAGAAGGGATACAAATACGTGAAAGAAATGGAGCCCAAATACACAAGGGTTGGGGCTCACAACAATCGATGCTCACTGAAGGAGTCTTTTATTGTACTCTTTTTTTTTTTATATATAACTATGTACAAACATAAGTTCCCATCTTCATTTGTCAAAAGACATCAAATGGGAACCTCAAGAGTGGGTCAATGCACTTGGAAAGGGAACATGACACCACGCGGGGCCAGAATACGCATGCGTGGGCCCCCTTCACAAAGAGCACTAGACGAAATGAGAGGTTCATGAATTGGACGCAAAGGCGTCTCATTCAAAGGATCAAACTGAAAGAGCTTGAACCTCTCAAGAGTTTGGGAAATAAGGGGCAACGGAAGAAAAATATCTCCCGTTGCGGAACTGAAGTTATGATCATCAATCCAAACTCTCCAACCAACAGGCTGGTGGGTCGGAACGAGGTCAAGCACCTCGTTATGCATGTCCAACTCACCAGGAGAACAGGAAGTGGGTCTCATACCCAAGGTATCCTCCAAGGAACTCCTAATACCCTCATGAGCAATGTGGTTGTTTGATGTTCCATCATTTCCAAGATGATCAGGAACAATAGTGAGAGGCAAACTCTCATCAGGTTGTTTGAAGTTGAGGGTACTAGGGAGCTCTTGCTCCACCAGAGGTGGGTCCTTAAGAGGATCAAAATGAAGATCATGTGGCTCAAGGGCCACGGGACAAAAAGCTAAGGCACAATCCTGTGCCGACTCATAATGAAGCTGGTCCAAGTTATTCTCAATTTGAATCGAATCCTCCACTAAGTGATCGTGAATTGAAACCCCAAGTCCCTCAGACTGACTAGGAGTTTGACTTTGAAAGGTTGTGCTTCGAATTTGTGGATGTGGTGGTGGTTCGATATCAAAAGAAGAATCCTCATGTTGACAAGAAAGGTTACTCTCCTCACATTCACGTAATTTCTGCGACATTTGACTCACTTGCAGTGTCATATTTTGTATGGACTGTTGAGTGGTTTCCATGAACGTAAGGAAAGTTTGTTTCAAGGAATCAGGTATGCGGTCAACGATGAGGTCCAAGTCAGAGCTTGGGAAATTTTGGGGTTGGGTGTGGATGGGCTGAGAATGAGTCCAATGATTTGGGGTGGGGTGTTGGTAGAATTCTGGGTATTCGGGAGGAGGATACTGGGGTGAACATGAAGTATAAGAATTTGAATAAGAATTGTCACCCCATGAATCCATCACTCTCGGATTGTACGCGGATGCGTAATGGTCATAATGAGCATTTTCGGAAAATGTGTGCTCATACTCAGGCTCTGGGGGAACATAAGGACATTCCCCGAAATCATGACCACTCAACCCACAATAGTGACACGGTACGGCTACTGGAGCCACCGGTGCACCCATGTCATCTACCACATGCATGAAAGAGGCCAAAGGTTCTTGTAATGTCTCAGTTTGATGACCAACATATGATCCGACGTAACTAGATGGTGGTCTAGCAGTCGGTTCCTCTCTCATGTTACCCCAATATGAAGATTGCTCAGTCACACAATGAGGATTATCCCAACCATACGGGGTGTTAGTCTGAGGCACCCCAGGTTGCATGGGTCCGGAGTACCAGGGAGAATCATCCTGGTCCCAACAATGATATGGATGGTCGCCCATGTAACCATCCATCTCAACAAACAACTCTCGAGTCGACCACTCTCACCACCACGAGACTAAGCTCGCAAAAAGTGCTCGACTCGACCCTAAAACGCTACCAGAGAGTGTAAAGGGGAGGAGACTATAACGTAGAAGAAGGTGAGAAGAAGATGACTCAGAGGAGAAAGGAAGAATCCCTAAAGCTAGCGTGGGTAGAGGGATCAGGAAGAAGCCTAACTAGCAAGCACGACTCAAACAATGTAAGGCAATGGGTCCTTAAGCTAGACGACGCCTAACTTCGAGGTCACTAGCCTCGACACGCCTCACCTCCCTACAACGAGGACCACAATGCCCAGCAAGTGATACCAGATCCGGAGATCCAGTACCTCCTACTATCGACAAGGTAGGCAACGCCGATCAGGTCATGACGGTCTCGACTAGATTACTCTCCTAGTGCGTCCGAATTCCTTAGGGCCAATGTCTACTTGCTTTTAGTTAAGGCTTTATTACGAGTGATTTTTGGGGCCAAGGAAAGGGTGATGAAATCCCCCACCTTATCTTTTATGGGACAGCCCCTCCTTAGTAGCGATTTGATCCTAGATCTAGCAATCAATCGCTCCAATCAAACGCTCTCTCACTCTTGTCCTAATGCAAATCCTACTAACTAATGCATGGGCATACGAGATGCGTGAATGAGTGTAGGAAATGCGTACCTTACGCCAGCACTCAACAACTGAAATTAAAGCTAAAAGAAAAGACAACTATATGCTCAAGTCAATACATGATGCGTGACCTAAACAAATAAGAACGTCTAGTCTTTTGCTTTGGATTTTAGGGCCAAGTTGATTAATGGGGGAGTGATTAATGATCTGGGAGCAAACCAGAAGTCATAGCATGCAAAATAGGGCTCCCAGATAACACAAATTACAGCACTAACTAACAGTAAAAATTTCAAGGCCAGAAACTCTCACCAGGCCGCCAATTGGCGGTCTTCAACCGCTGATTGGCGGTCTGTTTAGCTCTTCTGTTCCCCAAATTTCTCCAGTAGCCTCCCCTTGTTCTGATGGTTCCCTGAAACTAAGAAAAACTGAAAACAAAAAATTAAAAACCCCTCGAATCGTCCAAACCAATGTCTGGACAGAGCACCTCCCCGGCAACGGCGCCAAAAACTTGATTGATCGTTTTATATTTCTACCGCAAGTGCACGGCCGCGTTGAAGCGGTGGCAAATACGGGTCGTCCACTGGGAGGTGTGTCGACACTTGGTTTGTGCGAAGGCAAGGGGTAAAGAAAGGAGAAAAGGATTGGTTACACTAAACTACACTACAATGCTAAACTAGAATGCAAAAGGAAATGAAGATAAGCAATAAAACTAAACCCCAAAGGGGGTAGAGAAATAATGTGAACATAAAGAAGTGTGTGTGTGTTCATTAAGCTCCTCACAACATGTAGTGCATGAAATCATAAAACTACATCCAACTTTGCCTCTACATGAATTAAGATAAGACTACATCATTAAAACATACAAGACAATAATTGGAATGAAGCTACATGAACTCAAGTATAAAGACTATACCCTACTATGCCTCTACATGAATTAAGATTTCACTACATCATTAAAACATACAAGACATTAGCTAAGGTAAAGGCAACAAGAACACATACATTACAAATTGTGTTTCCAATATTAACTTCATCCATATCCTAACCTTCTCATTCCCCATAAAATAGGTCCACTAATCAAAGCATAAGCTAAGCTTCATTCAAGAGCATTAGCATATCAAAGATAAGAGTGGAGACCCAGTAGATGGTTATGGAAATCATATAAAGCTCAATGGATAAAAATAACACACACTTAATACACTATATAATTATATCACATATTTCTCCACCCCCCAAATGGGGATGGAACTACTCACTACTCATTACACTACTGATTAGACTAAGTAAAGAAAACATTTAACTAAGATACTAAAATTACTAAACAACAAATTAAACAAAGTAAAGCAACCCACACAAAACAAACAACATAACAAAACAAGATTAAAAGAAACAAATAAACTTTTATTAACAATGACTCACATTGAAGGAAGCATCCTTCTCCACCTTGAGTTATTGCTTCAAGGCTCACTCCTTAGTAGAGAGAATGCCACCAAACAATGGGTAATTACAATGGAAGGTGAAGAGTTCTATTTATAAGCATGGAAAAAGCTAATCGGGGACAATCCCCCGATGTGGGACTAAACCAATACCAAAAATAGCCTAAACGAACATTAATACAAGTCCAGGAGAAATTTCGACGGATCCTGAGCAATATGGACCGCCAATTAGCGGTCCAAGACCGCCAATTGGCGGTCCAAAATTGTCGGATCGTGTTGGAATTTGTTGTGGGCTTTGCTTTCTGGTAATGTTGGTCTTTGATGCGGTTACTCGACTTGTTGGAGCTCCGACCCGAATAGAATTGGTAAAATACTCCCCATGATGGTGTGAAGTATCCTGTTATGCTCTTAGGTCCTTCTGTCTTACATTCAGGTCCTTCTCCTTTGCATCTTGGTCCCTAGATCTCACCATTCAGTCCTTTTTCCCAGCTTTTGGGTCCTTTCATGGCTCTTCTCTTCAAACCTCTTTATTCCTGAAAACTAAACATAAAACTCGTCACGTAGCATTGCTTAGGTGTAAGATAATGGATATAAGATATAAATATGAGCATGAAATGATGTCAATCACTTATCAACCTCCACGCCCATCGGCGACCTACCAACCCCCACATCAAAGGTCTCAGCACCAAAATTACCAACCTGGTCAGGCCTCTTCGTCGGGTTATTCTAACCAGACTCCACCACCCCAGCGGGTTGACCCTAAGGACTCTACCATTGAACAAACCCTTCAAGCATTCATGCAGAGCACTCAATCCATGCTTGCGGCCAACAATAATACGGTCAAAGCATTGGAAATGCAAGTAAGCCAGTTGGCTCATCAGCTCCATGAACGCGAGAAGGGTCAATTCCCGAGTCAACCTGTGGTAAATCCCAGGGGTCAGCCTGCTAATACCAGGCAGAATGTACACAATGTTGAAAGTGACCCTTCCCAACATGCTAATGTTATTCACACCTTGAGATCGGGAAGGGTCGTTGACAACAATGTGAACATGCCGGAAGCCAACCCTGTTGGCAAGTCTTCCGAGGAGAGTCTTGAGCCTGTCAAGGAACCTAATTCTGAGACTCCTCCTCGTGATTCCTATGTCCCCAAGGCACCATTCCCTCATCGGTTGACTAAAAAACGTGATGAGCATTGGGATAAGATCGTTGAGGTACTTAGGCAAGTAAAGGTGAACATCCCGTTGTTGGACGTTGTTCAACAAATGCCACCGTATGCCAAGTTCCTCAAAGACCTTTGCACCACCAAGAGAAAAACAAATGTGCCCAAGAAGGCCTTCTTGGCCGCCAATGTGAGCTCCATATTGACACAACCCATGAATGTCAAGTACAAGGACCCTGGTTGTCCAACTGTCTCTTGCATGATTGGGAATGTGACCATCTCTCAAGCTCTATTGGATTTGGGGGCATCTGTGAATCTCCTGCCTTACTCAGTCTATGTCAACCTTGGGATAGGCGATCTTAAACCAACGAGGACAACCCTCCAGTTGGCTGATAGATCCGTCAAAATCCCACGAGGGAGTGTGGAGGATGTCCTTATCAAAGTGGGTGAGTTCGTATTTCCAGTTGATTTCATCATCTTGGATACCGAACCCGTGTCCAACCCACAAGGACAAATTCCTGTAATCCTTGGGAGGCCATTTCTTGCGACATCTAATGCTTTGATCAATTGTCGCAATGGCTTGATGAGGTTGTCTTTTGGAAACCTCACGGCGGATTTCAACATCTTCACTCTTGGTAAGCAACCTGGGCTCTTCGACGACTCAATCGGAGCCAATTTCATCCAGGACACGGATGAGCCCGATTCATTAGGCATGTTCGACTCACATCGACATATTATTGAGGTGCCTAATGATCAGGTTGCGAGTGAAGAGGATCTTGAGGAATCCGCCAGCATATCTCTGGACGAGGAGGCACATCTGGGTGCTTGCTCCTCTTACCCCGTGGCCCTTGAGCCACTTGAAATTAACTCTGAATCCGACAAGGACCCACCTCTGGTCGAGCTTAAACCGCTCCCCGATAACCTAAAGTACATCTTTTTAGGGGATAATGAGACCTTGCCACTCATTATTGCTTCTGATCTTGAAAAAGATCAAGAGGTTGCCCTCAAAAGAGTACTCTTTGAAAACAAAGAGGCGATCGGGTGGTCCTTGAAGGATATCAAGGGAATTAGCCCTGGTATTGTTCAGCATCGGATCCACATGGAAGAGGATTCTAGGCCCCGCAGGGACCCACAACGGAGATTGAATCCTGTACTGAAAGAAGCCGTCCGAAAGGAGGTTCTTAAGTGCTTGGATCATGGCATAATCTATCCTATCTCTGATAGTTCGTGGGTGAGTCCTGTCCATGTGGTTCCCAAGAAGTCAGGCGTGACGGTTGTGGAGAATGAGCATAATGAGCTTATCCCGACACGCCTGCAAACTGGCTGGCGAGTTTGCATTGATTATCGCAAGCTCAATGCGGCAACGCGGAAAGATCATTTCCCGTTGCCATTCATTGATCAAATGTTGGAAAGGTTGGCCGGACATGAGTACTATTGTTTTCTTGATGGATACTCCGGTTACAACCAAATTCCCATCGCCCCCGAGGACCAAGAGAAAACCACATTCACTTGTCCCTTTGGCACGTTTGCCTACCGTCGCATGCCCTTTGGGTTATGCAATGCACCGGCAACGTTTCAGAGGTGTATGATCAGCATCTTCTCCGATATGGTTGAGCGTTTCCTTGAGATCTTCATGGACGACTTTTCCATATTTGGCGCTTCCTTTGATGAGTGCCTTCATCACTTGAGCCTTGTCCTCAAGCGATGCCGTGAGAAGAACCTCGCTCTCAATTGGGAGAAATGTCACTTCATGGTGAAGCGAGGGATTGTACTTGGACATGTGGTCTAGAGTAGGGGAATTGAGGTCGATCCCGCCAAAGTGGGTATCATTGCTAATCTCCCACCGCCACGAAATGTGAAGGATATCCGCGCCTTTTTGGGGCATGCTGGATTCTATCGGCGGTTCATTCGGGATTTTAGCAAAATCGCTCGACCTCTCACCGCCTTGTTGGCTAAGGATGCCATTTTTGAGTTCACACCGGATTGCCACCATGCCTTTATGACCTTGAAGAAAGAGTTGACTTCAGCTCCCATTATTAAGGCACCGGTGTGGACTGAACCCTTTGAGTTAATGTGTGATGCATCTGACTTCGCTGTGGGAGCAGTGCTTGGGCAACGATTGGACAAATTGCCTCATGTGATCTACTATGCCAGTAGAACACTCAATGATGCCCAATTGAACTACACTGTGACCGAGAAGGAATTCTTAGCGATCATATTTGCTTTGGAGAAATTCCGGTCGTACTTGATTGGCTCCCACGTGATTATCTATTCTGATCACACAGCCATCAAGCACCTCATGGCGAAGAAAGATGCAAAATCCCGACTCTTGAGATGGATCTTGTTGTTACAAGAATTCGATCTCGAGATTCGGGACAAAAAAAGGTGTGAAAACGTTGTAGCTGACCACTTGTCTCGTCTAGAGACGACCAACCCACAGGACCAAATCATTGACGATAAATTTCCTGACGAGCAGTTGTTCATGATCGAAGATAACCCTTGGTTTGCCGACATCGTGAACTACCTCGTGACCGAGCAATTTCCTGTGGGTTGGTCAAAATCTGACCAATCCAAATTTAGATCATATGTCAGATTCTTTCACTGGGACGACCCCTACCTATTCAAATACTGCTCTGACCAAATTTTCAGGCGGTGCGTCCCAGATACCGAGTTCCAAAGTGTGCTCCATTTCTGCCATTCCAAGGCATGTGGAGGACACTTTGGAGCAAAGAAAACTGCTGCCAAGGTGCTCCAATCTGGATTCTACTGGCCCTCTCTTTTCAAGGATGCTTACGACTTTTGTAAGCAATGTGATAGGTGCCAGCGCCTTGGCAGGATTGGCCGACGTGACATGATGCCTTTGCAAAATGTCCTTGTTGTCGACATCTTCGATGTGTGGGGCATCGATTTCATGGGTCCCTTTCCGAACTCTTTCGGGAATGTTTACATTCTGGTGGTCGTTGACTATGTGTCTAAGTGGGTTGAGGCTATACCCACAAAGACCAATGACAACAAGGTGGTCACCAAATTCTTGAGGGACATTTTTGCGCGATTTGGTACTCCTCGTACCATAATCAGCGATAGGGGTACCCACTTCTGTAATCGCTCCTTTGAAGCGCTTATGAGGAAATATTCGATCACCCACAAGCTTGCGACCCCATACCATCCGCAAACTAGTGGGCAGGTCGAAATCTCTAACCGTCAATTAAAGCAAATTCTTGAGAAGACGGTTAGTTCCTCGAGGAAGGATTGGTCTACCAAATTGAATGACGCATTGTGGGCTTTCCGCACCGCGTACAAGACCAATTTGGGTATGTCCCCTTATCGGGTAGTGTACGGCAAGGCTTGCCACCTACCCGTCGAGCTTGAGCATCGTGCTTTCTGGGCGATCAAGAACCTGAATATGGATCTTGATCAAGCAGGAGTACAACGTAAGTTCGACATTGTGGAATTAGATGAGTTACGCAATGATGCGTACGAGAATGCCAAAATTCATAAGTCCCGAGCCAAGATGTTTCACGATCGCATGATTATGCGAAAGGTGTTTATGGCCGGGCAGAAGGTGTTGCTCTACAATTCCCGGCTTCATCTGTTTGCGGGTAAGCTCCGCAGTCGCTGGTCTGGCCCGTTTATTGTCCAAACCGTTTATCCTCATGGAGCGGTTGAGATCTTGAACCCAGGGAATGGGGACGTGTTCAAAGTTAATGGACAACGCCTCAAACCCTACTTGGAGGGGGCACCAGCCGAAGTCGAGGAGGTCATGTTCCTTCATGAACCTCCCTCGCACTCAACCATTCATGCTCCTACATGAGTGGTTGAGCTTTCATGTTTGTACATAAAAAAAAAAAAACTCATTCAGTGAGCATCGATTGTTGTGGGCCCCAACCCTTGAGTATTTGGGCCCCATTTCTTTCACGTATGTGTATCCCTTTCTTTAGCATCTCACAGGTTTTGAGGAAATTTGGGTTGTGTCCATCAACATAGCCATACATTTCCCTTTGTACTTCATGTTGGTGAGATCTCTCCTTTTTATGCATCAATCCATGTAGTATCTTGCTTGCATTCATTGAGGACAATGCATGAAGTAGGTGTGGGGGGTGTTTTACGTGTGTACATAGTCGAGTCTTTTTCCTTTGATTTTGTTTTCTTTTGTTTGCATTGTTAGGGTCATGATAGTGTGCTGCATTTAATATCGATATATCTGCTTGTCATGATCCTTGGGTGACTTGTCTTCTTTTGCTTGCCTAGTGCTTCAAAATTTTCACATTTCTTTCAAAATCTTCATGTGTTTTCGAAAGAAAATGTTTTGTGGGTTTTGCGTGTGTTTAGCATGTGCAAAACCGTTGAGAGGCAAAGTAAAAAGAAAGCTCCCAAAATTGTCTTGAACTTGATGCATTAGGATATCTAATACGTGGCTTTAGGATTTATCGAGTCGTTAGGATGCACCCCAGCTTTCCCTTGGGGGTGAGTAATCAGTGGGTTTCAGTGCTCAAACATTTAAAGAAGTCCACCCTGAACCTAGTGAGTTAAATAATTCGTGTTTGTTAATTTAGGAAGTTTGTTGTAGTCAAGGGCCCTTAATATCTTTGTGTGAAACTTAAGTGTAGGGGTTTTGGTTCCCATGTAGATAAATGAATGAATAAGTGGTGTTCTCTCTTCTCGCACGGCTCCTATCACTCGGGAAAGTAGGTCTGAGGGGACTTTGTGCCTGGTGCTTTCAAGTCATCTGACTTGGGATGCACCGACCGAACTCCCGTTACACGGGTGGTAGGGATCGCCCTATGTGGAGATTTGGGGGAAGGTGTACGTGATAGTGTAAGTCCTCATAGGCAATGATGCACGAAACCTGACCCTGGGAGAATCAAACACCAACCAATAAATGCTCCAAAGAAAAAAAAAAAAAAAAGAAAAGAAGAAAAGAAGAGTCAAATAAGAACCAAAATGGACTTTACACGTTGTATCACATTCAGAAGTTAAGGTTGCCCATGTCTTTCACTTAATTCCTTAGTTAACTCTCACGAATAACTCATTAGGCTAGGTGTGTGAACTGATTACATATATAGAGTCGACCCGTAGTATTACCGCATTCCATGATCGACAAAATAAGTCCAACGAGTCGTGTAGCTAGATTGATTAATGCATCTTGTTCGGATTTTGTGGGTATATCCGCTGAAAACCCTCAGGAGACACCACTCCTCCTCCTTGGCAACAAGGAGGTTTAACGGCTTATTGCACATGCTAAGTGCAACCGTGATTCCTACGAAAGTGAGTTAGGATTTCTTGTTTTTTTTCGTATGTTTTTTTCCTTTCTTTGTTTTGCTCGAGACTAGCAAAAACTTAGGTGTGGGGGTATTTGATTGACATCATTTCATGCTTATATTTGTACCTTATATCCATTATCTTACACCTAAGCAATGCTACGTGACGAGTTTTATGTTTAGTTTTCAGAAATAAAGAGGTTTGAAGAGAAGAGCCATGAAAGGACCCAAAAGCAGGAAAAAAGGACCTAATTGTGAGACCTGGGGACCAAGATGCAAGGGAGAAGGACCTGATCGTAAGACAGAAGGACCTAAGAGCAAAACTGGAAACTCCACACCATCATGAGGAGTATTTTGTCAATTCGATTCGGGTCGGAGCTCCACTAAACACGTTAGATGCATCCAAGACCAAGAAACACACCAAGAAAAGCCCACCAGAAGATCCAGACGGATCTGAAGTTTATAGGCCGCCAATTGGCGGTCTGGAACCGCCAATTGGCGGTCTGGTTAAGCCCAGATCCGCCCCAACTTCTCCTGGACTTGTATTAGTGTTCGTTTAGGCTATTTTTGGTATTGGTTTAGTCCCACATCGGGGGATTGTCCCTGATTAGCTTTTTCCATGCTTATAAATAGAACTCTTCACCTTCCATTGTATCCATCTCCCTCTTGGTGGTCATCTTCCCTACTAAGAGTGAAGCCTTGAAGCAAAACTCTAGTGGAGGAAGAGCTACTTGTAATTGAGTGAGTTAATAATATAAGTTTTCTTTTAATGATGTTGTTTCTCTCTTAGTTTAATTTCCTTTCCTTTGCATGCTTGTTTGTTTGTTTAGTTTTATACTTCTTTAATATTTCTTGCTTAAGTAGTATAAATTTCATTTCAGTATTATGCTTTCCTTTGCTAAATTAGTTTGTGTAATGAGTAGTGAGTAGTTCCATCCCCATTTGGGGGGTGGAGAAATATGTGATATAATAATGTAGTGTATTAAGTGTGTGTTATTTTTATCCCTTGAGCTTTATATGATTTCCATAACCATCTAATGGGTCTCCACTCTTATCTTTGATATGTTAATGCTCTTGAATGAAGCTTAGCTTATGCTTTGATTAGTGGACCTATTTTATGGGGAATGATAAGGTTAGGATATGGATGAAGTTAATGTTGGAAACACAATTTGTAGTGTATGTACTCTTGTTGCCTTTTCCTTAGCTAATGTCTTGTATGTTTTAATGATGTAGTCATCTTAATTCATGTGGAGGCATAGTAGGGTCTAGTCTTTATACTTGAGTTCATGTAGCTTCATTCAAATCATTGTCTTGTATGTTTTAATGATGTAGTCTTATCTTAATTCATGTAGAGGCAAGATTGGATGTAGTTTTATGATTTCATGCACTACATGTTGTGAGGAGCTTAATTGAACACACACACACACACACATCTTTATGTTCACATCAGTTCTCTACCCCCTTTGGGGTTTAGTTTTATTGCTTGTCTTCATTTCCTTTTGCATTCTAGTTTAGCATTGTAGTGTAGTTTAGTGTAACCAATCCTTTTCTCCTTTCTTTACCCCTTGCCTTCGCACGAACCAAGTGTCGACACACCTCCCAGTGGACGACCCGTATTTGCCACCGCTTCAACGCGGCCGTGCACTTGCGGTTAAAAATATAAAACGATCAATCAAGCACTGAAAGACGACGCTAAGAAATGGCTATATAGTCTAGCCGAAAGATCTATTAGAAGTTGGGCCGAATTTGTTCAAGTTTTCTTAAAAAAATATTTCCCCAACCATAAGACTATGAAGATTAGGAATGAAATTGTTGCATTCGTTCAGTCTGAGAGCGAGCCGTTCTATTCCTATCTTGAGAGATTTAAGAGTGTCTTGACCCAATGCCCTCATCACGGAATACCGAAGTGGCAATTATGCCAAATTATTTATGAGGGATTGACACCCACATCTAGAGTTATGCTAGAATCTGTGAGCCAAGGGAACTTCATGTCCAAAAATGAAAATGATGTCTGGACTTTTCTTGAGGATTTAGCTGAAAATAGTATGCAATGGGACAATGCTAGAACACCCATCAACCCGAGTATTGGATCTAGAATAGCGAGTCAACCCCGACCAGGTGTCTTAGCTGTAGACTCCAACATAGCGGCTGAGGCAAAACTAGCTACCCTAATGCGTAGAATGGAAAGTCTAGAGCTACAAAATCAATCCCGAATGAATCAACCCTTGTCTATCCCCTGCTCTAGATGTGGTCAGACTGGTCATTTAATGGAGGACTGTGTGGACCTGGAACATGTTAATGCCACATTTAACAATTCTAGAAATGATCCTTACGCATCAACCTATAACCCAGGTTGGCGTAATCATCCCAATTTTTCGTGGACCCAACAAGGACAACCTCCTAGACAACAACAAACCCCATATAACCAAAATAATACATCATCTGGGGGTAATAACAATGGAAATCATGAGGTTAGGTTGACAAAATTAGAAACTTTAATGACAACTTTTATACAAACAACCAACCAATCATTCCAAAGGCTAGAGACACAGGTCAGCCAATTAGCACAGATAATAGGTGAAAGAGAAAAGGGCCAATTACCAAGTCAACCTGAGGTGAACCCAAGAACTAATAATCAATATCAATCTTATCAACCACCTTCAGGAACTAACAACCCTAGACCGGTTCAAATGGTTAATAAGGAAGGACCGTTCCAACAAATCAATGCTGTAGTATCATTACGGTCCGGAAGACAAATTGACAATAATGTGGTAAACCCTAGAATGACTAATCAATCTAGCCATCAAGCACCCACATATGACTTGACCATTGAACCCGACGTCCAAATTGAAAAGCCCAATCCAACCACCCAACCTGAACCTGTGGCTCAACCTGAACCTGAGCGAGTCTATGTGCCTAAAGCCCCATTTCCCAATAGACTCAAAAAGAACTCTAGTGCACAAATAGAGAAAATCCTGGAAGTATTTAAGCAAGTTAAGGTGAATATTCCACTCTTAGATATGATTCAACAAATACCTGCTTATGCTAAATTCTTGAAAGATTTGTGCACTAAAAAGAGAAAAACAAATGTACCAAAGAAGACATTCTTAACTGCAAACATATGCTCAATTCTTTCCAACACATCTCCTATAAAATATAAGGACCCGGGGTGTCCCACAATTTCATGTTCAATAGGAGATACATTTATCAATAAAGCCCTTCTAGACATTGGTGCAAGCGTTAACTTGCTCCCATTTTCTGTCTACGAGCAACTCAACCTTGGTCCACTGAAACCCTCTAGGACAACCCTCCAATTCGCTGATTGTTCTGTTAAGAAACCGAGAGGTATAGTAGAGGACGTTTTGATTAAGGTTGGTGACTTCATTTATCCAGTGGATTTTGTCATACTTGATATTGAACTTGTTGTAAATCCTAATCGACAAATCCCTGTAATTTTAGGTAGACCCTTTTTAGCCACTTCGGAAGCATTAATAAACTGTCGAAATGGGCTCATGCAATTATCTTTCGGGAACTTAAAAGCAGAATTTAATATCTTCCATATTGATAATGAGCCAGAAATAATATGCAACCCAAGTGATGTTGTGATGAGAGCACGTATTTATCAGAATTCTGAATCAAATAAATCATCACATAAGCAAAAAGGAAGTAAGAAAAAAGGGAGTGATTCATTTACTCAACCACCATCACTCGGGCAAATAAGCGAACCAATTCAAGTGAGAAGAGTGGAATCTTTTCCTCAAGTCAACATGGGGAACAATTCAACTGGATACATGCACCAACATGGTGTCATTCAATCCAGTTCTGATTATGGTTGACTTTGAGCAAACTCAACCCCTCTACCGCAAGTCGACGCAGGTAATAAGTGCATTTATTTTATCTATGCATACATTGAGGACAATGCATGATTTAGGTGTGGGGGGGTGTTTATATATGTACATATCTATCTATTTGATTTTCTGTTCTGCTTTATTTTAAAAAAAAAATCAATATTCTATGACATAGCTTAAGATTGAACTGCCAAAACCCGTGTACAAATTGCATTAAGTTTTTGTTCCTTATTATATAGTTCTGCTTGTAGAAATTATGACATAAATCTAAGTTCCGAAGAAATAATCCATGGCCCTTGTAAGACATGTATGCACTTAAATTGGATGAATCAAATCTTTGAAGTGGTTGATAAAAAGCAGAGGTTGAGGAAAATATACCGGGAAGTGTGGACTTCTAATAGCAATTAAGCCTTGAGGAAAATAAAAGTAAAATAAAAAAAAAATAAAGTGAGGAAAACACATTTTGCAAAATGATTACAAAAGCCCAAGCCTTCGAGTCACTGGTCCGTAGGGGTATCTTGAAACCCGGTAACTTGAGTCTGCCAGCTCGGGATTATCGACCAAACTCGCTACATGAATGCAAAAAGGGTATAAGTGTTAAAAAGAAAAGCAAATGTGTTGAATCACGGAAAAAGGAAAAAAATAAATAAATACTTTAAGATACTCAAGGCTCAAAGCTAAAGGAATGATCCATGCCATGGTTGATCCAAATGATACTTCACCACCAGAGGAGGCGTGCAAAATAATTTATGTGATAACATGTGTAGAGGGGTTAGTGGTGTGAATGTTGGAGGAATAAAGACCAAGTCAAACTTTTTATAAGTTAGAACTGTATAATGAGCATGCGAGAACTTTAAGTGAGATGTATAAGGTTAAGGCAGAAATATTAAGAGCTATTAATGGAATCTTGAATTAAGACTTTGTGGGTGTGTCAACTGAAAACCCTCACGAGACAAAACTCGTCCTCTAAGGCAACTTGGAGGTTTAAAGGCTTGTTGCACATGCTAAGTGCAACCGTGATTACTACGAAAGTGAGTTAGGATTTCCCTGTTTTTATTTTCTTATATTCTGCTTTGCTAGGGACTAGCAAAATCTAGGTGTGGGGGTATTTGATGCATTGCATACATTGCATCATATGTCTTTCATTTAGATTACTTTTATATCAATAAATGCTACTAAGGTATGTGTTTAGTCGTATTTACAGAATACAGGGACTTGGATGCAAATTACCCACATTCCGAGCATAAACGTGTGCAAAAGATTCATTTCTATCATAAAGACCGAATTCAAGTTTATCGGGTTTCAATTGGAAATGCATCCAAGCATAAAAGCATTCAAGGAGCTAATTACAAAAAGGTCAAGGGCTTAATTGCAAAATGCCAAGGACCTGATTGCAAAAGAAAAGGATAAAGTTATTTTGTTGGAAAAGTCAAAAGAAAAGTCAAAAATAAATCCCCAACAATGGAAGGAATTAATCCGGAGTTCAAGACAATGGAAAGAATCATCCAGACGTGCAAATAAAGATCAAATCATACCATAAACGCACCACAAAAATCCGGACGCGATCTGACTATATTGTGCGGCGAATTAGCCGCACAATACATGTACCAGGCGGCGATTTCGCCGCCCCACCTTCTCTTCTCGCGTTCAAACTTCGTCCAGTGTTGTGTTGACGCGTGTACTCTCCTTTTATGTATTGGTATCCCCTGTATCGGCTATAAATAGCCCTGTAGGACGAATGTAACACATCTTTGAACCTTTGGTCTTGGATCATTAGTAATAAATTTCTGTTTTATTTTGTTTTGTCTCTCTTTTCTTTTAATGTCTCTAGGATCCCTTCTTCTTCCTCCCTCCATGAGTTGCTAACTCTCTCCAAAGGGTGGAGGTGATGGAATTAGGGTTAGAGAATGATGAATGCATGTTATTATTTTAAGTTCATGATTAGTGTATTTTGATTACTTGAGTTTATGTTAAGTCATTTATCTTGTAATGCTTCATAACTAACATGATTTATAATAAGTTTCAGTAATTCTCTACTCTAAACCTAAATCTAAACCTCCACCCCACGGATTTCTCTCTTTGTTCTTGTTTTAATTTTAATTGCTTTTGTTTCGTACTTTAGTTAATTAAACCAAAAACTCCAAAAACCCTAAGTGATTTTTCTCTACTTCTTCCCCTCAATCGAAATAACAAAAAATAACGAAATCTCTCCCTCCTTGTGTTCGACCCGTACTTGCCACGTCTTCATAGACGCCGTGCACTTGCGGTATAAATAAAATTCTCATCACATCCATAGGTGACTCGCTTCAAGAGAAATACTTGGATTCAAAACTCAAGAAGACCATGGAGGCTTTATCTAAGATGTTCATGGATAGTGCCCGAAAGGAGCGCTATAAGACCACCATTGCACTCACAAGGTGCCATATGGCGGAGGGAACATCTGTATCCATGCATTTTCTCACGATGCAAGGGTACCTTGAGAAGTTGACAAAGCTCTCTTCACCAATGCCCGAGGACATTGCTGGAGATATGATTCTTGGCTCTCTAGCCCCGTCCCTTAAGGACTTTGTAATGCACTATCACGTGCGTGAAAAAGGGGTGAGTCTTGAGGAGCTGCACAACGCTCTCAAAACTGCTGAAGTTGACATGGGCAAGGGTAGGGACAAGCATGTCCTTGCCGTCCATGGGAGGAGCCAAAAGATTGGTAAAGGAAAGGGCAAATCTACCAAAAGTGGTTCAATCAAGAGCAAGGGAGTAGGAGGTGCTCGTGCGAGTGCCTCAAGGGGGAAATCCTTGAAATCTCCAACTCCCAACACGGAGTGCTTTCACTGCGGTGAAAAAGGACACATCCGGCCAAATTGCCCCAAGTACAAGGAAGACCTTGACAACGGAGTGATTGAACGACGGCGCCCCAAAAAGGCCAAAGGTATATTTGTTATTGAAATAAAGTAGCCACCTCTGTCCAGGATTGGGTAATTGATACCGGATCTTGTGCTCACATAGTTTCTAATGTGCAGCTACTCGTGGATAGGAAGGAACTCGTGAGGAACGAGGTAGAATTGAAGGTTGGAAATGGTGCGAGCGTTTCTGCGGTTGCACAAGGTTTTGTGGTGCTTCAATTATGTAGTGGTTTAAATTTATGTCTAAAGAACGTTTATTATGTACCTTCGATTAGCAAGAATATTATTTCTGTATCATGTTTGGATATGGATAATTTTAATATAAATATTTCAAATTCTTGTTTGTCTATACCGAAGAATGGTGTTTTCTATGCAAATGCGTTCATAAGGAATGGTCTCTATTTGCTTGAATTGAATAATAAACAAATCTTTAATATCAATAACAAAAGACTTAAAACCACTCACGAGAATGATACTCTCTTGTGGCACTATCGTCTATGTCACATAAATGAAAAGCGCATCAAGAAATTGCAAGAAGCTAACCTTCTTGGTCTACTTGATTTTAAATCATTGGAGACGTGCCAACCATGTCTAATGGGAAAAATGACCAAAAAGCCTTTCAAGAAGAAAGGCCCAAGGGCAAGTGGCTTATTGGATTTGATACATTCCGATGTATGTGGTCCAATGAGTACTAGTGCACGAGATGGTTTCAGGTACTTCATTACGTTCACGGATGATTATAGTCGTTATGGCTATGTTTATCTAATGAGAAACAAAAGTGAGTCCTTTGAGAAGTTCAAAGAATTCAAGAATGAAGTAGAGAACCAACTCGACAAGAAAATCAAGTCTCTACGAACGGATCGTTGAGGTGAGTACTTAAGTGCCGAATTTGACTCATACCTAAAGGAGTTTGGTATTGTACCTCAACTCACCCCTCCCAGTACACCTCAGTGGAATGGGGTATCCGAAAGGAGGAATAAGACATTGCTCGACATGGTTCGGTCAATGATGAGTCATGCGGAATTACCTCTTTACTTTTGGAGTTATGCACTACAAACTGCGGCTTACACACTAAACAATGTTCCATCCAAATCCGTGGAGAAAACTCCTTATGAGCTATGGAGTGGTAAAACACCTAAGCTCAGTTTTCTCAAGATTTGGGGTTGTGAGGCTTACGTCAAGAAATTGATGTCGCCCAAACTTCAACCAAAAGCGGATAAGTGCTTCTTCATTGGTTATCCTCGTGAGTCAAGAGGATACTACTTTTGGCATATCACCTCCAATCGAGTGATTGTAGAGAGGGATGCCACATTTCTGGAAAATGAATTTCTAGAAAGAGTAAAAAGTAGTGGGAGTTGGGTTGTGCTTGAGGAAGCTCAAGATACTCTACAAGATCATGACACGAATGATGACGTTCAAGATCATGAAGGCCCAACCGAGATTCCTTTGGTTAGTGGGAGCGTGAGCGAGAGACCATCACAAGAAATTGTGAGAGAATCTCAATCATCCCCACCAAGTGTACGTTCAAGAGTTGAACGTGAACCAACTCCTCAAGAAATTGTGGAAGAAGTTCGAGAGGCACGAGAAGAACCAAAAGAACTAAGAAGGTCAACAAGGGAAAGGAAGAAACCCGACTTGTATCTGGGACTTCATGAAATCATGGTACTAGATACCAATGATCCCTTGACCTTCCAAGAAGCAATGGAAAGGGAAGACTCCAAACTATGGCTTAAGGCCATGGAATCCGAAATAGAATCCATGTATGATAATCAAGTGTGGAACTTGGTTGACCTTCCTCAAGGGAAAAAGGTCATTCAAAATAAATGGGTTTTCAAGAGGAAGATGGACATGGATGGGAACTTAACAACCTACAAAGCGAGGCTTGTAGCGAAGGGTTTTACTCATGTTCAAGGAATTGACTATGATGAAACTTTTTCACCGGTTGCCATGTTCAAGTCTATTCGGATAATGCTCGCTATTGCTGCATTTCATGATTATGAAATATGGAAAATGGATGTCAAAATGGCGTTCCTTAATGGGAACTTGGAGGAGGATGTGTACATGGTACAACCTCAAGGTTTTGAAGATCCAAAGAATAGCGAGAATGTATGCAAGCTTCAAAAATCCATTTATGGATTGAAGCAAGCATCAAGGAGTTGGAACAAACGCTTTGACGAGGTAGTGAAGAAGCTTCACTTCATTCAAAGTAAGGAAGAACCTTGTATATACAAGAAGGTCAGTGGGAGCCATGTAGTATTCCTAATCTTATATGTCGATGACATATTGCTCATGGGCAATCATATTCCTTTGCTTGAGCAAACGAGAAGTTCGTTGAAATCTGCATTTTCAATGAAAGATATGGGTGAGGCTCAATACATCTTGGGAATCAAGATATATCGAGATAGATCCCGTAGACTCATTGGCCTCAGTCAACGTACATACATTGACAAGGTCTTGGAAAGGTTCAAGATGAACAACTCCAAAAAGGGCAGTGTGCCAATGAGTATGGGTGTGCAACTCAAGAAGTCTCAACGTGCGGAATCGCGTAAGGACTTAGAGTACATGAAGGATGTCCCTTATGCTTCGGCAATTGGGTCGATCATGCACGCGATGACTTGCACAAGACCCGATGTCTCGTATGCTCTAAGCGTGACAAGTCGTCACCAATCCAACGCAGGTCCTGAGCATTGGACTGCGGTCAAGAATATCCTGAAGCACCTTAATCAGACTAAGGATAAGATTCTTGTTTATGGAGGTCAAAGGGAGTTGATAGCCGAAGGGTACTCGGATGCGAGTTTCATGAGTGATCCAGGCGATAGAAGGTCGCAATCAGGATACGTCTTTCTTCTGAATGGTGGAGGTGTGAGTTGGCGTAGTTGGAAGCAAAGCACTACGGCCGACTCAACCACTGCTTCCGAAGTAATGGCTGTCGTTGAAGCGAGCAGGAAGGAGTGTGGATCAAGAAGTTCCTTGAAGAGGTTGGAGTAGTTCCCTCGAGCGAGGAACCAATAAAGCTATTTTGCGACAACAGTGCATCTATCTCGCAAATCAAGGATCCCAAATCACACCACAAAGTGAAGTACATGGATCGTAAGTACTTCGTGACGCGTGACCTCATCGACGAAGGCAAAATAAATCTTTTATGGGTGGACACCAACAACAACACAGCTAATCCATTCACAAAACCCTTATCCCAAGCCAAGGGCGAAATGCATTTCGAGTCCGTGGGATTGAGGAACCATGTAGATTGGCTTGATGATTGATATGTAATGGGGTTTACCGTAGTTATTATTGTTTTATGCATTGAGTATGTATGAGAAAGAAAACTTTAATAACAAGTGGGAGATTGAAGGGAATGTGTTCTAAAAGTTTTACTTTTAAATGTCAATTATTATGAATTGAATGAGAAATTATTTTGTTCCTTGTTTATGTTATTCGTCTTTTAGAAGTGTTAAGGAAGAGGCTCTTGGTCCTTAACCGTAGAGCTCTAAAAGATATTGGTTTACATAAAACAAAAGATATTCACAATCATGGTAGTTAACATGGGACATTAATTACCGAGTTAAGATTTTCGTGTTGGTCATAGATCATTGTAGCTCTACAAGTGAGTGACGACACGGGTATGCAAAAGAGGAAAATATTACTTTTGTATACTGAATAGACCTAATAAGTAAAATATTATAGAGATGTGTTTCTGTGTCATTAATGTTTTACTGTGTCTTTGGTCCTTTGATATGAGACTTATATCCGATCACTTAAGAATTGCTTAATTAGACTAGTGTCTTAAGCTATCGATGAGTGTACTGTTGATCGGTCGACCGAATGTGGCACGGTCGACCAGACATGTCTCGACCAATAACAGGGAATTTTCCATCTGTTCGAACGGTCGACCGAATGTAATCGGTCGGTCGACCGAACATTGCGATAGAATAATTCATGTTATGAACGGTCGACCGAGTTGTTTGACGGTCGACCGAAACCTTGATTCGAGCGGTCGACCGAACCTCTAAACGGTCGACCGGTCCAGACGGTTAATGCAGAATTAATTAGATCATGCATGGAATTGGTCCATAATTGATTTAATTCGTGGCTAAGATTATTTATTAGTAAATAATGGATGGTTAGATGGAATTTTGCATGAAATCATGGGCAAGAGGTTGCACATGAATAAGTAATTTGGAGAGAACTTATAAATACAAGTTTATCTCATTACCTCATTAATTTCATTCATTATTTTTCTCATGCAAAATCTCTCTCCATAATCCTCCACGAAATTCCCTTAATTCTTAAGATTAGTTTTAGTTTTCAGAGAGCTTCTTCTCAAGGGAACTAAAGAGGGGTTAGTAATTAGTTTCTAAACCCTATTGGATATTGAGAGGCTAGCTCTTCTCTCTCCAATCTTGTTTAGGGTTTGGTGAAATCTCGGAGGCATCCGGCGCAGCAACAAGCATCCTCAACGTCTCCGAATCTTCAAGAAGTTTTAGAGAACTTCTACGTATGAATTTCGGAGTCTCATGTTTGTTTTAATAAAAGTTTTAAAACTAGATATTGAAACAAACCAATGCATGCATGAAATAAATCATAGAAAATTGCTATAGATCCTTATTACGCATAAAACTCCGAAAATATATATGTGTAATTAAACTTGAAATCCAACAGTACGCGTATGAGTAATAGTCATATTGAGCATTTTGGGAAAAGGTATGCTCATACTCAGGCTCTGGGGTAACATAAGGGCATTCCCTAGTAACATGACCACTCAACCCACAACTGTCGCACGGTACGGCTACTGGAGCCACCGGTGCACTCATGTTGTCTGTCCTACGCATGAAGGAGGCCAAAGTTTGATGTAATGTCTCAGTTTGTCGACCAGCATATGATCCAACATAACTAGATTGTGGTCTAGCAGTCGGTGCCTCTCTCATGTTACCCCAATATGAAGATTGCTCAGTCACACAATGAGGATTATCCCAACCATACGAGGTGTTCGTCTGAGCCACCACAGGTTGCATGGGTCCGGAATACCAGGACGAATTGTCCTGGTCCTAACAATGATATGGATGGTCGTCCATGTAACCACCCATCTTCATAAAGAACTCTAGAGTCGACCACTCTCACCACCACGAGGCTAAACTCGTAAAAAAAATGCTCGACTCGACCCTAAAAACGCTACCAGAGAGTGTAAAGGGGAGGAGACTCTAACGTAGAAGAAGGTGAGAAGAAGATGACTCAGAGGAGAAGGGAAACTTAACTCTAAAAGATAGATGAGAGGGTTGGTCAGAAGTTTCCTAAACAAGCACGGTCCAAACAATCCTAGACCTAAGGGAGCCTAATTCTAGACGACTCCAAACTGGTTGAGTCGAATTGGCTCGCTTGATTCACCTCCCTCGCTAATCAAACCAACTTGGCCAGATAGTATATAGTTAGTGAGGGTGCTTCCAACAGAGTCGGTGCCAATTAGACAACCACTTCGCTTGGAAGATTTACGTCAACACAAATACACTTTCTAGACACCAAATTAAATTCGATCAGCTTCAGGTCATAGCAAGTCAAACCAATCTTCTCCTTAATTGAGTCTGAATCCTTAGGGTCAATGTTAATTGATTTTAATTTAAGGCTTGGGTGACACTTTAGGATTGTGATTTGTGGGCCACGAAAGGGTGATGAAATTCCCACCGTATCTTTTCCTACGGAGTTGCCCTTAAGATAGTTTAACTTAAATCTAGCAAAGATAGTCAAACATTGGTCTTTAATTTGGGGACAATTGCAAGGTTGTATGCGAACTAATTTATATGCTTAAATGCAATCGATAAAACCACGCACGTACCTTGCCTCCAGCACTCTTCAACAAGAATTTAGCAAGAATAATGCAAACAAAACACTATATGATGCATGCACTAAGTCCTTCTAATTTTGCCAATTTTTAGGTCAGAGTTTAATTATTGCCAATTATGGAATTTTGCCCTAACACGTGCAGTTCTACGAAAAGGATATTTTTCGAAACTAGAAATTACGAGGAAAAAGGCAACAAAGGTTACCTATGCACGCTCAGTCGGGTTCGTCGCCCGTTCTCGAAAATTGCCAGATGCTCTACGCGTCCACCCAGAGATGGAGACGACCTCAGAAAAAATTGAAGCCCAGATGCTTCAAACTTACGGTGAATCCGTCGCAGGTTCTTCTTGGTGTGCGGCGATTCCGCCGCCCTTCTAGCTTCGAATGTGCCCGGATTTCGCCGCGCACTCTATTGTCTCCTGAAACGCAAACCCAAATAGTTAGATCGTGCACAAGATAAACATAATAGAATCGAAATCACAAAAAATAAACAAAATCTTCGTCGCCTCCTCGGCAACGGCGCCAAAAACTTGATGAGACTTAAATTTATACCGTAAGTGCACGGTGTCAATGAAGACGTGGCAAATACGGGTCGAACACAAGGACGGAGAGATATTGTTATTTTTGTGATTTTAGATTTAGGGAGAAAAAGAGAGAAATATGTTTGGTTTGAGATTTTTGGTTTTTTTTTAATTATCTAAAGCGAGAACAACAAAAACAAATTAAAAATGAAGTAAAGATGGATGGGAGTCCAGTGGGTGGAGGTTTAGATATCGGGTTTAGATTAAAGAATTCTGAAACTTATAATAACTCATATTAGTTATGAAGCATTACATGATAAATGACTCAACATAAACTCAAGTAATCAAAATATACTAACACGAAATTAAAATAATAACATCATTTTTCTTCTCATCACCCTAAATCCGTCACCCCCACCCTTTGGAGAGAGTTAGAAACTCATGGATGGAGGGAAGGCGAAGGGGTCCTAGAGAAACTACAAAAGAAAACTAAAAACACAAAATAAAAGAACAGAATTTTATTGCTAAAAAGAAGAGGAGGAGAGGAGCCCCTTTCAATACATGATTCGGCCTTATTTATAGCCTCAATCGGGGATCCTAATACATAAAAGGCACGTACACGCGTCAATTCAGCATTGGTAGAAATTTGAGCGCACGGATCGACTTTTGTGCGGCGGAATCGCCGCATTTTGTACATGAGGTGTGGCGGAATCGCCACCGTTTTGGCTCGGAATCGATCCGGATTTTTCCTGTGTGTTTATGGTATGTTTTAGCTGTCCTTTGCGCGTCCGAATTAATTATTGCATATCTTTGGAGATCCGAGTTAATTTATTAATATATTTGGAGATCCAAATTTATTTTTCTGTAGAACGTCTCCAAAATAATCTTTTGGTACTCATAATTTGCAGTCGGGTCCTCGGCTTTTGCAATTAAGTCCCTGACCTTTTTGTAATTAGGTCTTTGAATGCTTTTATGCTTGGATGGACTTCAATTTGAATCCCAATACTCTTGACTTGATCTTTATGATAGAAACGAGTCTTTTGCACGTGTTTATGCTCGGGATATGGGTAATTTGCATTCAGGTCCCTGTATTCTTTAAATAAGACTAAACACATACCTTAGTAGCATTTATTGATATAAAATTAATCTAAATGAAAGACATATGATGCAATGTATGCAATGCATCACCACACGTGTTGGTTTAAGTACGTATTGCTCAATATTATTGCAAATATTACCGAATAAATACATGGACTGAATATGGATGCAAATATGCAAAGTTGGCCATCATTATAAAATTCACTTTTGCATTGCCCAAATTTTTTTGAATCCTAATATGATATAAGATGATAACTATTGATTAAACACAAATAGTTTGTGTTCACAAACTGCGATAGACTGATAAATCATGACAAGATTTTAATGTATCTCAAATATATCAACATTAAGCATGGAAACGACAAGAATTTCATGGGACCTAATATATGTTTGATATATATGGAGAATAGAAAAGGACATGATATCCAACACATAAACCATGATAGCTGAATATTTAGGAATATAACAAGTTGATGACCTTATATGATCACCCAAGCTACAAGGTCGATGAAAATTAATGTGAAGCCAACCACTAATGAAGAGGTTAGTTCACTAACGACAAGAATCACACTATGCGTAAAAACATAGAGGGAACCCTCTTTTTTTCTTTTCAAATCGACAACAATGGTTTGAAGGATGCATGTACATACATCATATTGAATTGCATACCTCCGTTTCGTGAATTTCGAGTCGAGAAAAAGTTGATGGACAAGGACAACAAATTAATACAATTACAGGAACCAAAAGGTTGATCGAGACGCGTTGAGGGAGGAAAGCATGAAGCCACCAAGTATAGGTGATGAGGAGTAAATTGGTTGTCTCTGTTGCTGAGACATAATTGAATTATTAGTCCGCAGGTTCTTTAACACTACTCTCCCAAATTTGGATCCTTAATTAGTGAGTGTTTCTGTGTAGAAATTACTGGAAAATATATTCTGGTGAAAAGGAAAACAACGAAAAATATAAAAAAGAAAAATATATGTTTGTGCATAGGAAACTACTGGAATTCACTGGAAAATTAAAAAAAAAAATTCATTAACTATCATTTACAGAAAATTGATATTATTTGTAAATGTTATATATATAAAGATTTTATTTTTAATGGGAAGAGTATGTTGTACGTTAAAATTTAAATATTATTGCACATTTTAGTTTAATTTAACTAAAAAATGTGATGTGTGAATTATATATTACATATATACCTTGTTGAAGAGTAAATTAATTAATAAGATTATTGTAGTCATGCACTTTTAAACAATACATTAAAATAAAATTTGAATAAAATTTTATTTTAACAAGACAATATGAAGTTCAATATGTAGTAGGGGTTCAATATGTAGTAGGGGTTACAACCAAATTTGAATAAAATCGCCTCATATATATAAGATGAGAATGTAGTAGGGGTTACAACCAAATAAATGGAATTACACATATTAATAAGAGAGAAAATCTACTTAAATGGTGGGAGTTAAGGAAGATGAATCATCCATGTGAATTTGGATTTCATAACACTCCCCCTTGGATGATCACCTTTATACACTAGAGATGTTGTCTCGTTAAAAACCTTACCAAGAAAAATCCGATGAGATAAAAACTTGGTGAATGAAAAAATAGTGCAGTGCGTATGATGCTCCTCCTCACTTCAACATACATTCTTCAAACGACAAACACTAATCTTGTGATCAGGTTGCTCGAAAACTGTTGTAGGCAATGACTTTGTGAATAAATCTGCTAAATTCTCGCTTGATTGGATCTGACAGACATCTATCTCACCATCCTTTTGTAAATCATGCGTCGAAAAAAACTTTTGTGAAATATGTTTAGTCTTGTCGCCTTTGATGTATCCTTCTTTTATTTGAACAATGCATGCAGTATTGTCTTCGTATAAAATTGTCGGTTGGTCTTTAATTTTGTTGAGTCCACATTCTTCTTGTATGCTTTGGATCATTGATCTCAATCATACCGATTCTCGACTAGCCTCGTATAATGCAATCAACTTTGCATGATTGGAAGATGTTGATGTTAATGTTTATTTCGTTGATCGCCACAAAATTGTTGTGCCAGCATATGTAAACACATATCCTGTTTGTGATTTAGCTTTATGTGGATCTGATAAATATCCAGCATCGGCATATCCCATTAATTTAGGCTCCAAATTCTTTTGGTGAAATAATCCTATATCACGCGTTCCACAAAGGTAACAAAATACATGTTTAATTCTGTTCCATTGTCTATGTGTTGGTTTAGAACTATATCTAGCCAATACATTTACTGAAAATGCAATATCATGTCTTGTATTATTCGAAAGAAATGTGTTCTAATTTTTTTACTTTTAAATGTCTTTTATTATGAATTGAATGTATTGAACATTTTGTTACTTAATTAAATGTATTCGTCTTTTGGAAGAGTTAATGAAGATGTTGTTGGTCCTTAACTGTAGAAATCTAAAAGATAATAGTTTACATAAATCAAAAGTAATTCACAATCATGGTAATTGACATGGAACATCAATTACCGAGTTAAGATTGTCGTGTTGGTTAAGAGAAATATTATAGCTCTACAAATATTTAACAACATGAGTATATGAAATAGAAAATGGTTCTTTCATATATTGAATTGACCTAACAAATGAAACATTATGATCTTGTGTTTGTGTCATTAATATTTTATTGTGTCTTTGAATCCTAAGATATGACACTTCATTAATGTTTTATTGTGTCGTTGAATCCTAAGATATGAGACTTATATTTTTTCATATAAGAAGTGTATGATTTGATTATTATGAAAAGTTATCAATACGTACAGTGATAAATGTATTAATTGGTTATATATAAATTGTGATGGAAAAGTTAATATGTCAAAAGATTATCATTGCCTCTCTTAACTTGAGTGATAATATTGTTGGGCCCCTTGATAAAGCAAAATTATAATGTGCACAATGTAACTTGTGTATAATTACATATTTATAATTAGCTTGAGATATCAAGAAATGAATGTATATTACAAAAAGGACACAATTCTACTTTGTATAATGTTCTCAATATCATGAGGCAAGGGAAAGACACAAGTGATATAACATATCACTAAATGGTTCGTGTTTGGTTCGAGTGAGCAAAAATCTTTGTTATTTGGGTAAATATAATGTGTAGCTAGATACCGCTTATAGTTTATGATATAATATGTTTTATATCATTACCAACATACCTTAGATCCTCTTATAGATCATAACACAGAATTGAGAAACAAGAAATTTGATTTTACCATTGATATGATGTATTGCAATACATGTGGTAAAATATTAAAATCAAATATGTCATAATTGCGACATAGTTAGAATAATTAATAAATTTATATGAGATGTGAATATATTATGGGGTATAGTGTTTGACATTATATATGATAATATGTTACATAGTATAATGTGATCCTAAGCATTATAAAATATAAATTTGCTAAAATCCCAAAGGTCAAATTTTGTTGAATATTAATTGTAAATTTGACAAAGGCAAAAACCAGTGCAAAACGGTCAACCATTTTTCCTGAACCGGTCGACCGGTGTGAACATTAATTTCTGGGTTTTGAAAAAACAGTTGACCGGTTGAACGTGCGGTTCAACCGTAAATAACATGAACTTTTCTTGTTATGATATGGTCAACCGGTGGGGCATTTTGTTCGACCAAAATTCTTAGGAACTTTTCTAGATATCCAAACAGTTGACCGGTTGGCCGAATCGTTCGACCGTTTGCCCAGGATTTTGCCTGAATTAATAAGAGAATTTCATTCGCAATGAGTGGAATGTTCTAATTCAGTCAGAGGAGGTTAATGGATGTTTACGTGACGAAATATGATTGGATTAGAGGAGCTATTAACAAGGGATCATGTGTAAGTGAGTTGCACATGAATAGGTTTTGAGGAAGTCCTATAAATAGGATTATCCTATCCTCATTGTTAATACACATGAGTGAATAAATTCTCATCTCCATATTTCTCCACCAAATTCATCCGAAAATTCTCTTGTTAGTTGAGTGTTTTAGAGATTAAATTCTCAGGAGCATCAAATGGATAATTAGCTAGATTCTAGCCTTGAATTAGAGATTGATTGACCAGCTCTTTTTTCTCTAAATCTTGTTTAGAATATGGTGAAGACTTGGAGGAATTCTGAGGCGATTCAAGTGCCACATGACTCCAGATAATCGAAAATGTTTTAAAGAAGCTTTTGGGTATGATTTTCTTCTATACAATTTAATATTTATGTATGATACATATATTAAAATGTATAGTCTATGTTTTGTACATGAAAAATTATTGCAAATATGAAAATCGATCTTAAATGCTTGTTAATTTTTTTAAAAATATATACAAGTATGTGCACTAAATCCTACATTATTAGCCAGGTACATTAGAGCCCTGATAACACTTAGATATGATACTTCTGGACCAGGAATGTCTTCATCATTCTCTCGAGGATAGAAATGATCATTTTCAGCACTAAGAGAACAAAAAACCATTGGAGAACTTAATGGATGAGCTTTATCCATATTAAAACGTTTTAATGTCTTCTCTATATAATTTGATTGATGAATGACAATTCCATTTAGTAAGTGCTTGATCTGCAGGCCGAGACAAAATTTAGTTACGCTAAGGTCTTTCATTTCAAATTCATTCTTCAAATATTTAGCAGTTCTTTAAATCTCTTCAGGTCTCCCAATGATATTCAAGTCATAAACAAATACATCAATAATTACAAAGCCAGATGTTGATTTTATGATAAAAACACATTGACTTATGGAATTATTTTTAAACCATTCTTTGAGAAGATATTCACTAAGACGATTGTACCACATTCGTCCGGATTGTTTTAATCCATATAAAAACCTTTTCAGTTTTATAGAATACATCTCTCGAGGTTTTGTATCACATGTGCTTGGAAACTTTAATCCTTCAGGGATTTTCATGAAAATGTCATTATCTAGTGATCCATATAGATAAGTTGTAACGACATCCATATGTCGCATTTCAAGTTTCTCTCCAATTGCAAGGCTAATAAAAAAATCTAAGAGTTGTCGCATCCACTACATGTGAATACGTTTCTTCATAGTCAACTCCTAGTATTTGTGTAAAACCTTGCGCTAAAAGTCTTGTTTTATATCTTATGATTTCATTTTTCTCATTTCTTTTAATTACAAATCCCACTTGTATCCTACATGTTTTAAATTATTTGGTGTCAAAGCTACAGGCCAAACACACGACGTTTGTCAAATGAGTTCAATTCTTCTTGAATGCATTTTTCCATTGTGGACAATTTTTTCTGTGTCAACACACTTCAATTGATTTAGGCTCAAAATATTCAACATTCATTACATCATTTGCTATAGCATATATGAAATTTTCATCAATAATGGTTCTATTTTGGTTCCATCTTATTCCATTGTACACATAATTGATGGAGATCTCAACATTTTCATTGCCGGGTACATGTACCTCTTTTGTAAATTTATCCTTGTCCATTTGTTGTTGTCTTATAACCTCTACAGGGGTTTCAATAATTTTAATATCACCAACTGTGTTATTTTGCTCTTTCTTTTTGCGTGGATTTGCATCTCTGGATCCGATTGGTCTTCCACACTTTTGACGTATAATAGATTCATTTCCAACATTAGGAATATCAATTCGAGCAGGTGCATTTACAGCAGGTATATGTGACTTAGTGACTCTTTTAGTATCAGTGAATGCATGAGGCAACTCATTTGTAATTCTTTGTAAATGTATAATCTTTTAAACTTCAAGTTCACATTGACATGTTCGAGGGTCTGGAATCGATGATGCATTCCAAGTCACTTCTTTCTTTTCTAATTTTTGTTTTTCTCCCCTAAGGTTGGGAATTCATTCTCATTAAATTGACAATCAACAAATCGTGCTGTGAAAATATCACTGGTTAACGACTCTAAATATTTTATGATTGATGGAGAATCAAAACCAATATATATTCCCAATCTTCTTTGAGGTCCCATCTTTCCACGTTGTGGTGGTGCAATTGGCACATAAATGCCATAACCAAAAATCTTTAGATGAGACAGATTTGGTTCTCTACCGGAGACCAATTGTAAAGGGTGTTGGCTTTTTGGCATTAATCTATGTTTTGAAGATTTAATCAACCTAATCTTAATTATAATCATGTAGAGTAGCACACATTTTGCATTGCATATATATTGCTTTGTGCTAACCTCTACAGGTGATCAAGACTCAAGGAAGAAAGGAAAATCAAGTCAAGACATGTAATCAAACTCTTTTGAAGACATGTATTTTGTATTTTCTTTGAGCCTTATGAACTCTGTGTAATTGGGCATACTTGAGCTAAAATCAACTCAAACACACACTAGGTTCCTTATAGAAGTCACACACAAATTTCACATAATTTGGACTTCATTAGATCACCAATCTTAGACCGGAAAACACCAAACAATTAACCTGAACTGTCTGCCCACATTCGGTCAAACGAAACAGACCGTTTGGTCGACCGGATGATCAATTATTTTGTTTGTGTTTTACTGCCCGGTTTCGGTCGACCGTGTATACCCTTTCAGTCGAGCGTATGAGATCATTTAATAGACTATTAGTTTTGTCGTATATTCCCAACGGCCGTATTCGTATTAAACCAAAAATAACCCAAATACATTTCTTGTATCGTTCGACCGAAGACCTTGTTCGGTCGACCGAATATCTGTCTCTTGACAAACCCAAACTTCCTGTTGGAAATCGGTCGACCGTGTACCTTGTTTCGGTCGACCGAATATAACCTTGTTTGTCAACCCCTTAGAGCATGTTGTGAATCGGTTGACCGAACCCTTTGCGGTGTTCGAGCGATCACTTAAGTATACCTAAGTCATAGCGTTGGGAGGTCGACCGTTCCTTAACCGATCGACCGAACTGAGTTCAAAACTTCCTAACGGTCGACTGTTCAGCCCGATCCGGTCGACCGAACTCATCCAGAATTGGGTCCTGCTAGTTTCTGTTTTGTGTATCTTACACCAACTTATACCCAATCAACCCCAACGGCAATATTCTCTCTAATGCTTATAAATAGAGTTGTAAAACACATTTTAATAAAACTCTCCCACTACTACTTGTCAAATACATTAGAGAGAAACTCCCAAGCTCAAATTTCCCCAATCCCACACTCTAAGCCTAAATTCCACACCTTTGATCATAGCCAAATCATACTCAAAGTGTGCTCAATATTTAGAGAGTGTTCCACTCATGTGTTGTTCAAGGAGCAAGCATTTCGGTGAAAGCCCGAAGTGTTCCCTCTCGGATTGTGAGAGGAAGAAGGTCAAGCAAGCGAGGGTGTTCGCAGTGCTTGTTTTGTAAAGGCGTTCTCTCCTGGCCCGGAACATGGAGTGGATAATGAAGACGCGAGCGGAGCTCGAAGTGTCGAGCGGAGCTTGCAAGAGAGGACATAGGCGGTGGCCGAACCTCTGTAAAAACCCTGTGTTCCTTGTGGTTTGCATTTTATTCCTTACTTGCCTGTTTGTTTAAATTCCGCTGCGCATAACTCGATTGCTTAAACAAGTAGGTAATTAGCTTAAAAGTGATTAGAATTGTAGACCAACACGATCCAACAAAGGGGAGTATTTATGATAAGCAGTTGGTCTTATTCTTATAAGTGCAACAACATGTAAAATGACATGTCCCCATGTAGATGATGGTAATTTATATCTCATTTGCAATGGTCTTGCAATTAATTGTAATCTCTTAATCAAGGATTCAGCTAGACCATTTTGTGTTTGGACATGAGCCATAAGTTGCTCAAGTGTGGTCCCAACAAACATGCAATAATCGTTAAACGACTGGGATGTAAATTCTCTGAACATTATCAAGTTGGATTTTCTTAATTGGATAGTCTTGGAAATGTGCTCTCAATTAGATTAATTCAACTAGAGGTCTAGCAAATGCGACATTTCGAGTTGATAAAAGGCAAACGTGTGACCATCGGGTTGATGCATCTATCAATACCATAAAATAATGAAATGGTCCACACGGAGGAGTAATGGGTCCACAAATATCTCCTTAGATTCGCTCTAAAAATGTAACCATTTCATTTTTAATTTTATTTGTGGAAGACCTTATTATCATTTTTCCAAGGAAGCATGTTGCACATGAAAATTTCTTTAAAGGAATCTTCAGGCTCCTCATTGTGTGCCCACTTGAATTAACAATAATTCTTCACATCATTATTGCCCTTGGTGACCCAATCTGTCATGGCAAATTTCAAAACTTGGATCAACTTACTTTTGGTTGATGATGATATTTGATTCAACAGGATTTATGAATGTGCCATATAACTCAGAAGAGAGTGCTTGCATTTTTTTCCAACACGATTTTCTGGCCAGACACATTAGATGTAATGTGGAGATACTCAATATTATCTTCATTCACAGTCTCAATGTGATAACTATTAAGACGTATATCCCTAAAACTTATTAGATTTCTGCTGGATCTACTAGACTGTAGAGCACCATTTATTGATAACAAAATAGAACCTCTTCCGGAGCCTTCAATCAAATTACTAGTGCCAGAAATTGTGTTGACATTTATTTTTGCTAAACGTAATTGGGAAAAGTATTTTGTACTTTACAAGATGGTGTTTGTTGTTCCACCGTCTACTAGACATTGGTCTCCATCATTTATCATAGCATTAGTCATATCTTTGTCTTTCTACAGGAAACAAAAGAAATATAGTAAATTTTATCGCAACAGTATATTATATCAGAATTAGATTTAAAAGACTTAAATATTGATAGAGTCAAAAGAAAATATTCAAGATTTAAGCATTACATATATAGGAAGATAAAAGACCAAAATTCTACATGAATTAAATACAAAGAACAATAACAAAAATTAGATACTATGGTGGACATTTCCATTATGGGTAAAAGTATCCACATTTTCATTGGTGTTTAGAAGGAAATCTACAACGTCCAAGTGCGTAGCATGTCATCTTGACTTGTCAATGAATATTGTTTCTGCACTTTGCTTTTTCTTGAGTGATGCTTGATAAAGTTCAACAAAGTGTTTTGGCGTGTGATATATGCGTGCCCAATGATTTGTCATGCCACATTTGTAACAAGCATTCTCTTGTTTATTCGAAGTATGTTGTTGCAATTCCATCCCTTTTGTATTTCTCCTATCAATATTTGTTTTGAAATTACGACCACCACGATTATTACGACCACGTCCAGACCACGCCCTTGGTGTTGCCCACGTCCATATCCACATCCACACCCACATTTGTGGTTAAATGATGTCGCATTCGCTTCAGGGAATGATTCACGTTTGCGTTTATGATTAACCTCATTCACTTCGGGGAATGGAACAGAATCGATGGGTCGAGACTGATGATTTTTCATCAAGAGTTCATTGTTTTGCCTAGCAACTAGAAGTCGTGATATTAATTCAGAATATTTCTTAAAACCACACTCTCGATATTGCTGCTACAAGAGCATATTCGAGGCATGAAATGTAGAGAATGTTTTCTCTAACATATCATTATCAGTAATTGTTTCTCCACATAATTTGAGGTCGGATGTGATCTGAAACATTGCGGAATTTTACTTGCTTACAGAAGGAGATTTGTTTGGGGCTAAGGAGACTAAAGGATTGGGATGATGGTGGGCTGATTCATCTCCAATGGTTGATCATTGAGGGTGATGATTTGCTTTGGGTTCAGTGTATGTGAAGGAAATACTTGCAAAATCATAACATATGGTTAGCTAGACCACCGTCTATGTGCTCGTGGGCGTGGTGGGGCATTCTAAGTGTCTGAGAAATGGCAAAGGATAAAATCCAATACCGAGTGGGAGACGGGACAACAATTCGGTTTTTTACTGACAAATTGTGTTGGCTGCCCTTACTCTCTTCGCCAGGGGGAGAGTGTTTTTAGTACGACATGGGGATGCGAAGGGATACTATGATATCATTCTTTATTCATGAGGGGGCTTGGACTCTCCCCGAGCCGAGGTCCCTAAAAATGACGGTATTATGGCTAGAATCTTGCAAACTCCAATCGATGGGGGCGAGATACTCCTATTAGAGCTGGAGCAAAGAGGGATGTATTTTCAGCAAAGGAAGCATGGAGTTGGGTGGTACCTCGAAAAAAGAAAGTGGGTTGGACTGATATGGTTTTGCACAAGTATCACATACCCAAGCATGCATTTATGCTTTGGAGAGCCATGCGAGGACGACTGATCACTAAGGCACTTATGCGAGCTAGGGGATCACATCACGACCCTCTTTGTGTACTATGTGAGGAAAGAGATGAGGATATGACACACCTATTCTGGGAATGCCGCTTCTCCCAACAAATTTGGGTACAAATTCTGAGGATACTATGGCTAGACACTAACATAGGCCTTACTGTTGCTGCGGAGGTGGAGAGACTGAAAATGTTGCGAGGGTCCATGATGCAACAAGTCACCACGAGAATTGCCTTTGCTGTAACCATCTATGAGTGTTCGCAAGTGGCAAGAGCGCAATAGGCGGATATTCGAAAATGAGAAGCGTCGACCCAAGGACGTGGACACTCTAATAAAGGACGCGGTTCATGTGATGGGCACAAGGATAAACGAAATTAGAGATGATTCTGAGGCTTTGAGATTGTATGAGAGTAGTTGGAGCTAGTTGAAACACCACTATGGTGGTGCGTTGAATGTTGTTTAGAGGTAGATTCCAGTTATGCACCGAGCATGACTCGAGGGCTGTAATAGATAATTTTTTGTAGGTTGTAAATGGTTACATACATCAATACAATAAAGGCTACACCTCTATTGTAAACCGGAAAAATTATGTGTAGTTCTCAAATGTATCCATTCGTAGTTTGGGAGAATCACTTGTTTATGGTGGTCATACCTTTCTTTCAAAATTTTCCATAGTTCTAATAGATCTTTCACCGTTAAATATTCAGCTTTTAGGCCCTCGTGGAGGTGATGTCGGAGAAAAATCATTGCCTTGGCATGCTCCCGCGGGGAGCCTTTATTATCATCTTTGATTGTGTATCCAAGATTTTTTTCCGTTAGATGAATCTCAGCATCGAGGGTCCAAGGGAGATAAATTTTTTCCCAAAATATCAAGGGCAACAAATTCAAGCTTGGTGAGGTTTTCCATGTAAGTAACTACAATGAGTTGTATCGAGATGTGAACCACCGAAATAGATAAAAAAAAAATAAACTAGATCAAATATTTTCTCATGAAAAATTAAATATTATAACCAATTCTAAACATAAAAAAGAAAAAGAAAACTGCAACGATCTAGATCCAGGGTCTCCACGAGAGTTTGCACAATGATTTTCAAGCATGTTGTGAATATATTAATTTGCATTTAGGATAAGACATAGAACCTATCTATTCTTCCTTGCCAGGATCTAATGTGAGAAGTTGTAGATCAAGAACTAAATAATGGTTCCTCTCCATTGAGGAAGAACTAAAGAGAATTATATTTATGGTAGAGTCACTTACACATGCGGACCACACACAACCAGATCATGATACATCTCACTCTCTAACAAACTTATAATCTTTTCTTCATAACAGATACAAGATCACGTTTCCAAATTAAAATAGACACTAACATGTGTAGTTCTATAATTATATGAACTTCATACAAATTATTTTGTCTTGACAAAGTTAAAATGGTCATGACATGTCATTGATCACCAAATTAGTATATTCCAAGATTTTCCAGAGCAATCAAATCCAAACAATATGAACTCCTCTTTTTTCTTTTCTTTTTTTCTTTTTTTTTGAAACAATCCTAATATTTCCCCTCCAAAATATTTGGCATTAAATTACATATCTACAATTTATCATTTTGAAAATAAAATTTCCCAAAAGTTATCCTACATAAGCATACTAATATATCGATCAAAATAACAAAAGAAATACCCAAAAAATCACCACGTCACCAAAGTTCTTATAAATCAAGCACATTCATATAAATGAGTAAGTGGTCTCCCATTGTGAAAACTTATAAATCGTGATTCCTTTTTTTTGTAAAGTACTCGGATATACCATCATCCAAAATGTATATTATTATTATTATTATTATTATTTTATGTACATGTAAACCCTCAATTGATTGAACATGGTTTCTTTATTAACCGTGCACTTATTTCGAATAATATTTGGAATTAGATAATATATATTAATAACTGGTATAGCATTGTTTTGAATTATTGTAAATTATCAATTTGTTGGAATAATGTACCTATGAAAAAGGGCAAAAAAGTATATTCATTGGGCAACAATAAACAAACCAACAAAATGCAGCCCCAAGTTACCTTTTTGGATAATGATGTTATATTCATTGTGTATATAATGATGTTAAACTTTAGAAATTTAAATTAGATGTCCCTCGTAGATGAAATTCTACCTACGAAATGTTAAAATCTTGTGTTGATCATCATCTTGCAATTCAATTTTTTTATAACGAAAAACAAAAACATGCATTTTTAATCGACGAAGATTGAGAAATTTGTAATATTATGTTAGCTTCTTAAAAATATTTTTTCACTTTCACGAAAAGAATAAGTGGACAATATTACCCGACCTCTAACATATATCTTTACAAAATACGTCCAATTATAAACGTATTTGCAAAATATAAGGGAAATCCTGTTTTTGATGAGATTTTAACTGTAATGGAGGCTAAGTTTAATAAATATTGGAATCTTCCTCCAATGAGCTTTTGTTTGGCTTTCATTATGGATCCCAAATTAAAAATTACCGGTTTACAAGTTTACTTGGAACAAATTTACGAAAACATGAATTGTGATGATTTTCAAAAGCATGTAGATAAATGTAGGTCTTCGTTAAACAACTATTTTATAGAATATCAAAGACTAAATAGACAAATGGGTTTAAATGTTGCTAATTCATCATCACAACCACCTCCAACTGCAGTTGATTCAGATGATAATGACTCGCAATGAAATTGGTTAAGTCAAAAAATGCTAAATTTATGCAAACTGAGACCCAAAATGAATAAACTGCATATCTAAACACTGAAATTTACTTAAGTACTGCTGAGTTAAAACATTTTGATATTTTAGACTGGTGGAGAAAAAACTCATGTAGGTTTCCACTTGTCTCTTTGATGGCGTGAGACTTATTATGTCATCCGACGTCAACTATGGCGCCGGAAGCTGCTTTTAGTGCAAGTAGGTGGGTATTGTCAGACAAGAGGCAAAACTTGTCCGACAAATCCATCCAGATGAGCATATGTCAGAAATATTGGCTCAACGCTGCGAATAGAATGCAGAATATGATTATTCACAACAACAACGACGATGACGACGAAGATTGAAGAAAAAGTAACTAAACCACTTTGTTTATGGAGTATTTTTTTCCTAATACCCTTTAGGGGTTTTTCATTACTTTTTAGGTTTAGTTAGCCTTCGGGCTTTTTTATATGAAACTAATATATTGTTTCTCGAATTGAGTTAACAATTTCTAATAAATAAATTGGTTACTTTAGGGGAAAATAAATTGTATTTTATTTAACTAAATTGTGATTGTATACTTAATTCAACACCCTTGACCCAACCAGAAAAAAAATCAACCGGAACCTCGTCGGATCCGGGCCAGGATCCGGCCCAGCCTTACCCAGTTCCCAGGTCTATTTGGAGGTGGAACAAATGTATAGAAATTGAAGGTTCACAAATTAGGTTTTGCAAAAGCTTTTCATCAACTTTTCTGTTTGCCAAATCTCAGCCAAAAAGTTGTCAAAGTAGACCCTTAATCTACAATTAAACAAATTTATAACCACTCTCTTTGTTTGTTCATATGATAGAACCTTTGTATAATAGCTTCATCTGTAATGTGTTGAAAGATATTTTGTTTGATGTACGTAAGAAAACAATAATTACAGTATATAAAGTGATAAAAATGAGTATTAATCCTCTTAAGTTTTACAGTTCAAAATAAAGATTGTATTTACTGTGTGTGTGTGTGTATAAAAGAAAGACATAATTGTGGGCAATGGTTTCATGACACTCAATGTTAAGTCCAAACCCTAGTTTTAATTGGCCTAAGCTTGCTTCGTGGAGAGGAATAGGCTAATAACTTTCCTTGTCTTGTGATACATGTGGGGATATGGTGTAGGAGTACGTGGATGGAAGTATGATGAGTATGGTGTAAGAGTGGATGGGAGTATGGAGTGAGGTATGGGTAGGTTGGTGGGTGTTTTTTAAGAAGGAAAACACACCTCCTCCTCTCACTTTTTCTCTCATCTCGTCACTCAACTTCCCACACCACATCTCCATATCCTCCCCTTTCTTCTCATTGTCGGCCCGAGGAAGTCGGAGGAGCATCGGAGTTTCAAGCCAAGGTGGTGAAGGCAAAACCAAGGTGGTGAAGGCAAAGCCAAGGTGGCGAAGGCAAAGCAAGGTGGTGAAGATGAAGGCATGACCGGCGAGGAGGCTGCGTGAGGAGACGACCAGAGTTGCTTGGCTGCTGGAGGTGTGTGGCTGCAGGGAGGGTGGTTGCTGGCGGTGACCGGCGAGGAGGCTGGCGGTGATTTGGAAATGTATGCCAAATTCATTCATTCTCTCACACACGGCATGTAAGGGGTTTTCAGCTCGTCGTTGGAGGCCTCATCGGTGACGAGGGCGACCAAACAGGTGGGTGCCGACGGGCGCGGCAAGACAACGTTTAGGTGTTGCCTAGAGCAACCCAGGCATAGCCCGATGACCGATAAACCGATGCCTTGTTGGTGGGCGATCGAATGTAGATAATTCAGGACTTGAGAAGTCCCTAATATTTTCGGTCGGACGGTTTCCCCTTTTGGTTCGACCGTTCCTCATTATTTAGTATTGTATCCTGCCCAAGACCTCTAAACGGTCGACCACCCATAGACTTTAGTTCGTCTGTTCACTTAAGTTTAGCTCCAATCTTCGACCGGTTTGTGATTTTGTTCGAACGTATCCCTATTCATAAAGAAACAATCGACAACTTTGCCGATTTCCTCGCTTTGAGAGTGAGCCGGAGGTGACAATGAGTCCGATGAGCGTGCCTGCCTAGGGACTGCCAGGTAAAAGAGTATAAACACTTGGTACACGTGTCACCTTATATTTATGAGCTTTAGTATAGCATGTTGCATTCATTGAGTCACCCAATGTAATAGACCTAAGTGATTGTGGATCCCAATGTATTGCATTGTTATGCAACTCCACAGAGCGAGATGACCGTCAGACCATTCCGATGGTAAAGGTCCGTTGGCAGCACCATAATGTGAGTGTGGCCACTTGGGAGTGTGAGGATGATGTAAGGAGTTCGTATCCCAAGCTTTTTGTTGAGGGCTAGGGATAGAAAATTTTGAGGACGAAATTTATTTAAGGGGGGTAGGTTGTAAGACATGCTCTCCTGATGTATTAATAAAGTCATTCTTCAACTTCATGCTTGTATGTGCATTATTGGTTTGTAGGTTTGATGTTTAGTATGTTTATATTTGGTTTCGGGAAAGTTTCCTTTCGAGGAAAAGTTTCCTTTTTGGGCAGGTGAATGTGACTCGTCGGGCGGGTGCACATTTTGGCTTGTTATTGTTGGTTAGGGTGAAAGTTAAATGCTCTTAGCTTGTGGGTTGTCTCAACAGGTGATGTAGTGCCTAGTCAGCATGCACACATTTGAATTGCACAGTTTTTGGTATGTGTTTAAGGAGAATATTGTGCATTTAGTTGTTTCCTTGCATGAAGGGTTCCTTGTTTGCCTTGAAACAAAACTCCCCATAACCCTAGTTGTCCCCCCATCGTATCCCACTTCTCCACGCAACCACACCAGACCTTTCCTCCCTCCTCCCTAACGTTTTGGTGGTTGATCTCCGATGATGCATCCATCTTTGGCGAGCTAGAGATCCAAAGGTGAGGCGTGCGCTAGGAAGAAGACGAAGGCTGCAACTTCGGCTATCTTCAACCACCTTCTTCGGCAA
This sequence comes from Triglochin maritima, assembly GCA_963682175.1. Lineage (NCBI taxonomy): Eukaryota > Viridiplantae > Streptophyta > Magnoliopsida > Alismatales > Juncaginaceae > Triglochin > Triglochin maritima. The sequence goes on along the minus strand of OY821780.1, from coordinate 10,885,842 downwards.
AACTCAGGTATGCCTTAGGCCCTTGAGTAGCATGGAGAGTGTGGGTGTTGGTTGGAGGGCCGGCCAACACCAAGGTGGCGGCTGGTGGTGCAACCGGTTGCACCACCAAGCCAATCTCCTACCATGTGCGCGGTAGGGTTAACGTGTGCAGGTGGTTGGCTACTGGGAACCATGTGACACCGGAGCTCTGACGAGTTCCAGTGAGGTCCGACCACACTTCGGTCAGGAACCTTTGGGTTGTGGTTAGGTGACCTTTGTGGTCTAGTGTGGCTGATGCGCATAAACAATCCCTAGGGTTCTCCTTACATGCGTTGGCACGTAGCTCCTGGACAGCCGGCTGGTGTGGCTGGATTTCGGTAGTGGCTAGCCTCTGGACGCGTGGATGGGAAACCAGGGGAAGGTGGAGGTCAGGCGTGGTTGTGGTAGCGCGTGCGTAGGTCAGTGCTCAGGAGACGTGTGTGTGCCTGAATTGTTTGGTCGGCTACGCGTGTGTCCTGTTGTGGCGTGGGCTGGCCTGCTCGATGTGCCCCTCCTTGGTCGTGTTCATCACACTCTGACATGTCGTGGAAAAGGTCTGGAAGTTCTGTAGAAGGACCATGGGTTGGTGCATGCATGTGTCCCTTATCGTGGTTGTCGTGATTTGCATTTGAGTGCATATTTGGATGCTTGTTGTTGCTGATCTATGCTTATGCGTATTGTTCTTTGATTATGTGAGAATGTCCAATAGTACATGCTGCATTTATGTCGAGTAACTATTGCACCATCCTCATTCCTGATATGAAAATGTATATATATATTTCTTGTGAATATAATGATATTGTTGCCATGCAAATCGGTATATGCTATGTACGTTGTTTTATCGGTTCATCCGCTCATGCATGTGACAATCGTATGGATGGACTTTGAATCTATATATTGCAAGTTCACAACCTGATCTTACTGAATTACACAAATATATATATGTACATACATTAATCTGATTTTGTTCGTGCTTATCAACTAGACTATCATGACCCGTAGCTCTTGTAGCATTAAACACTCTATATCAAAGTTGATTGTTGTGCATGTGTTATGAATCGGATTATACATGTTACTGACCTAAGTATGCTCTTGTAGATACTTGTACGTGACGTAGGGACTTGACCTCGTAACCATTACTCATGACTAGTAGTTAGCCACATTATTTGTTATGTTTATCTGTGTGGATGCGGTTATGGTTATGTGGTTGCATGCTTGCTGTCTCGTTGCTGATATTGCATGTGCCTATATCTGTTATGTTTGGGGCCGAGGTGAGTGTAAATGTACACTCATCGTGTTGGGCTCAAGCTTGACTATTTTAACTATAGATTAGATATAGTTGAATAAGTAGATTGCATTTGCATTTATTTAATAAATTGAATCTTGGGCACGATAGTTTTGGAGCCGACGGGCCACGGGTAGGACCTCTATGTAGAGATGCCTATTCGGAAAGACCTTTATATAGAGAGGCTAGGCATAAGATAAGACCTGGACGGATGATTGACATCATTTCATGCTTATATTTGTATCTTATATCCATTATCTTTCACCTAAACAATGCTACGTGACGAGTTTTATGTTTGAATTTCAGAAATAAACAGGTTTGAAGAGAAGAAGCATAAAAGAACCTAAAAGCATGAAAAAGGACTGAGTTGAGAGACTCAATGACTAAGATGCAAGATCGAAGGACCTGAACGTAAGATCGAAGGACCAATGAGCAAACAAGAATACTTCACACCATCATGGGGAGTATTGTGGCAATTCTATTCGGGTCGGAGATCCAACAGGTCATGTAAATGCATCAAAGACAAACAATACCATCATGGAAAGCCCAGACGAAAGCTCAGACCGATCTGGAGCTTGTAGACCGCTAATTGGCAGTCTGCGTTGCTCCGGATCCTTGGAGATTTTTGTGGGTTGTGTATTAGAGCGTATTTAGTCTATATTTGGTATTGGTTTAGTCCCATACCGGGGGATTGTCCCGGATTACCTTTTTCTATAGCTATAAATAGAACTTTTCACCTTTTATTGTAATGACCCATTGCTTGGGGGCATTCTCTCTACTTGGAGTAAGCCTTGGAGCAAAATCTCAAGGTGGAGAAGAATGCTACCTTCAATGTGAGTCATTTAATAAAATAATTTTCCATTGTTTTGTTCTTATTTTGTTTCTTTATGCATGCTTAACTTAGTTTTATTTCTTTGATTCTAGGCTAAAGTAGTTAGAATGTTTCGTTTCTTCTTTAGTTTAATTGTTAGAGTAATGTGTAGTGAGTAGATCCATCCCCCTTTGGGGGTGGAGATGATGTTCATACATCCATTAAAGAATGGATATGAATGCTTTATATTTTGATTGTGTTGATAAATATGAATGTATGCTTTCCTGTTAGAGTAGAATACTACATTTGATGAGTTTTGCCACACATCTTAGACACCTCCCATGTTTGTTTAGGTTCTGAAATAACTAGCTTGTGTATATGAATGTTAATCAACTAGGTTAGTGAATGGATTGATAGGTTTTGCCATAACCTTTAGACATTTTCTATGCATGAAAACACTACCTACATTTGTGCCTATAGAATGCATTCTTCACCATCTTTTTACATGTGTGCACACACTCCACCCCTAGGGGTATCTCTATTCTTGATCCAGCTTACTTTTACATTCTTTTAGTTTTGATTCGAAGTAAACTTTAGTTGCTTTACTTTGCATTTTTCTACTTAATAGTTTAGTGTAGTGTAGATTAGCATAGACAAACTCTTCTCCCCTGTTGTTGTCACTTGATTTCTGAAAAACCAGAGGCTACTCACCTCCATGAGGATCAACCCGTATTTGCCACCGCTTCAACGCAGCCACCGTATTTAAAATGATTAAACAAGTTTTTGGCGTCGTTTCCGGGGAGGTGTCAGTCCAGACTCTGGTTTGGACAATTCGAGTGGATTTAATTTGTGTTTTGTAGTTTTCTTTGATTCAGGAAGCTCTGGAGCTCAGGGGAAGACATCTGGAGAAATTTTGAGGCAAACTGGCAGCTTCAGACCGCCAATCAGCGGCCTAAGACCGCCAATTGGAGGTCTAGTAAGCTTCGTTGCTCTTGTTATTTCTTTGGCTTGTTGTATTATCTGATATAGTGATCTGGGACTCGATTTGGCATGTTTTGACTTATAGTTTGCTCCCAGATCAATAATCAATCTCCCTTTAAGCAACTTCGACCTTAAAACCCACAACAAAAGATTAGGCATCCCTTCTTGTTTAGGTCATGCATTATGTATTCGACTTAGGCACGTAGATTGTCTTTTCTTTTAGCTTTACTTTCAGTTTCTGAGTGCATGCGTGAGGTACGCATTTCCTCCTCTCATTCATGCATTTCGTATGACCATGCATTAGTTAGTAGGAAGTGCATTGCAAAAAGTGTGAGTTGAGCGTTTGTTTGGAGAGTTGATTGTTAGATTGTGACTCCAAAATGCTATTAAGGAGGGGTTGTCCCATATAAGATAAGGTGGGGGATTTCATCACCCTTTCCTTTGCCCCAAAAACCACACTAATCAAGAGCCTAATTTTAAAATCAAGTAGACATTGGCCCTAAGGATTTTGGGCGCAATAGGAGAGTGATCCGGTCCCGACCGTCAGGACCTGATCGGCGTTGCCCACTCTGTCGATAGTAGGAGAGACGAGATCTCCAGATCTTGACTCACTTGCTGGGCTTTGTGGTCCTCGTCGTAGGGAGGTGAGGCGTGTTGAGGCCGTGTGACCTCGCAGTTATGTGTCGTCTAACTGTAAGGACATATAGCGACCTTAGGACTGTTTGAGCCTTGTTTGCTTGTGTGCTTCTACTTGTACCCACCCTCCATAGCATAAGGACTTCTTCCCTTCTCTCCTGAGTCATTCCCTCTCTTCTGTGTCCCTCCGTCCTCTCCTCTACGCACATTCTTTCTTAAAAATAAAAATAAAAAAGGTTTTGGTTTGTGTGTGCACCTTTGTGCATGCTTACGTGGGCACGAGATGAGAGCGGCCCTTTGACGAGGCGTGTCATCAACCCTACTTCGGTAGTCGATTTCTAGACGCCTCCTTCCTCCCTGGCAACGGTGCCAAAAACTTGTTGAACATTTTAATTTAAACCGCAAGTGCACGACCGCGATGAAGCAGTGGCAAATACGGGTCCTCCTCAGGGAGGTGAGCAGTCTCTCGTTTGCACAAAATCAAGTGGCGAAAAAATGGAGAGGAGAGTGGATTATGCTACACTACGCTACACTACACTACGAAGTATGAAATGCGAAAGAAAGCAACAAACGATTAACTAAAAACTTAACTAAGAACGAAATAAGAGTGCTGGAATTCAGAAATGGAAAACCCCTAAGGGGTGGAGTGAGTGCACACATGCAAAGAGGTGGGTGTTGAACACATTCTTTAAGCACAAATGAAGTTGGTGTTATCATGCATAGGAAGTGTCTAAATGTTATGGCAAAACCTATCAATCTATTCACCAACCTAGTTGATTAACATTTACATATGCAAGTTGTTTATTTCAGAACCTAAACAAGCATGAGAGGTGTCTAATCATTTTGGCAAAACTCATCAAGTTATAAATTCTATCCTAAACAAGCAAGCATACATTCATGTTTTATCAACACATTGTAAATAAAGCATTCATTTCATTCTCTAATGCATGTATGAACATATACTCCACCCCCAAAGGGGATGAAACTACTCACTACACATTACACTAATTATTAAACTAAGCAAAGAAAGCATATTAACTAAGCTACTAAAACTAATGAAATGAAATTAAACAAAGTAAAACAAGAAACATAAAACAAACAACATAATAAAGAAACATTTATTAAAGTGACTCTCATTTCAAGTAGCATCCTCCTACTTTAGTGTGTGCTTCAAGGCCTCACTTCTAGTAGAAAGAATAGCCACTTAAAATATGGAGTTATTACAATAGAAAGTGAAGAGTTCTATTTATAGCCAAAGAAAAAGGCAATCCGGGACAATCCCCCGATGTAGGACTAAAAAAATACCAGAAATTGACTAAATACACACTAATACGCGACCCACCAAAATCTGAGAGGATTTGGGCCAAAACAGACCGCCAATTAGCGATCTTGGACAACCAATTGGCGGTCTATATAGTCTGGATCCGGCTGGAATTTATTCTGGGCTTTTCTGGATTTCTTTGTCAGTCTTTGATGCATCTACTTTGTTTATTGGAGCTCCGACCCGAATCTAATTGCCAAAATACTCCCCAAGATGGTGTGGAGTTTTCTGTTTTGCTCTTTGGTCCTTCGGTCTTACGTTCAAGTCCTTCTCCCTTGCATCTTAGTCCCTAGGTCTCACAATTCAGTCCTTTTCCCTGCTTTTGGGTCCTTTTATGCTTCATCTCTTCAAACCTATTTATTCCTGAAAACTAAACATAAAACTCGTAATATAGCATTGTTTAGGTGAAAGATAATGGATATAAGATACAAATATAAGCATGAAATGTTGTCAATCAAATACCCCCACACCTAACTTTTGCTAGTCCCGAGCAAAACAAAGAAAGGAAAACGCATACGAAAAACAAGAAATCCTAACTCACTTTCGTAGGAATCACGGTTGTACTTAGGACGTGCAACAAGCCGTTAAACCTCATTGTCGCCAAGGAGGAGGAGTGTTGTCTCCTGAGGGTTTTCAGCGAATATACCCACAAAATCCGAACAAGATGCATTAATCAATCTAGCTACATGACTCGTTGGACTTATTTTGTCGATCATGGGACGCGGTAATACTACGGGTCGACTCTATATGGGTAATCAGTCCACACACCTAGCCTAATTAACCATTTGTGAAAGTTAGTTAAGGACTTAAATGAAAGACATGGGCAACCTTAACTTCTGAATGTGATACAATGTGTAATGTCCATTTTGGTTCTTATTTGACTCTTTTTTTTCTTTTTCCTTTTTCTTTTTTCTTTTTTTCTTTTTTTTCTTCTTTTTCTTTGGAGCAGTTTATTGGTTGGTGTTTAATTCTCCCAGGGTCGGGTTTCGTGCATCATTGCCTATGAGGACTTACACTATCACGTACACATTCCCCCCAAATCTCCACATAGGGCGATCCCTACCACCCGTGTAACAGGAGTTCGGTCGGTGCATCCCAAGTCAGATGACTCGAATCTACCAGGCACAAAGTCCCCTCAGACATACTTTCCCGAGTGATACGAACCGTGCGAGAAGAGAGAACGCCACTTATTTATTTATCTACATGGGAACCAAAACCCCTATACTTAAGTTTCACAAAAAAGAGATTAAGGACCCTTGACTACGACAAACTTCCTTATACTAACAGACACGAATTATTTGACTCACTAGGTTCAGGGTGGACTTCTTTAAATGTTGAAGTGCTGAAACCCTATGATTACACGCCCCCGAGGGAAAACCGGGGTGCATCCTAACGACTCGATAAGACCTAAAGCCAGTAAACTAGATATCCTAATGCATCAAGTTCAAGACAATTTTGGGAGCTTTCTTTTTACTTTGCCTCTCAACGGTTTTGCACATGCTAAACACACGCAAAACCTACAAAAACATTTTCTTTCGCAAACACATGAAGATTTTGAGAGAAATGTGAAAATTTTAAAGTACTAGGCAAGCAAAAGAATACAAGTCACCCAAGGATCATGGCAAGCAGATATATCGATATTAAATGCAGCACACTAACATGACCCTATCAATACACACAAAAGAAATCAAAGGAAAAATACTCAACTATGTACACACGTAAAACACCCCCCCCCCCCCCCCACACACCTACTTCATGCATTGTCCTCAATGAATGTGAGCATGATACTACATAGATTTATGCTTGAAAAAGGGAAGATCTCACCAACATGAAGTGCAACAGGAAGTTCATGGTTATAGCGATGGACACAAACCCGAATTCCCATAAAACCTGTGAGATACTGAAGAAGGGAGACAAATACGTGAAGAAATGGGGCCCAAGTACACAAGAGTTGGGGCCCACAACAATCCATGCTCACTCATGGAGTCTTTTATTACTCGCTCTTTTTTTCTTTTTTTTAAATGATATATACAGCAACAACGATATTCTCATAATCATTTGGTCAAGGAACATCAAATGAGAACATCAAGTCATGAGGACCAGAGACTTGCCGAGATGGGCAAACTTCACCAGTACTCTGAGGTGTCATGAGGGGTGAAAGGTCAAAGCTGAAAGGCTCGAACCCCTCATGATATTGGTTGGGTGTGGGCAACAAAGAATGAAGTTGTGTTGCCTCACTAGGGTTTAGTTGCTCATCGAACAAAACCCTCCAACCAATAGGCAGGTGCATCGGAATGAGTTCCTCAAGCTCATTCGATGGATGCAGCAGACATGCATCACTAAGAATGGGGCTCCCCAAGTCATCCAACAAGGACCTCCCACCATCATTTAGATCATCAAGCATAAGCTCGGTCATAGGTGGGTCCTTGTTGGAGTCAAGATGAAGCTCAAATACCTCAATGGTCAGGGGACATGAGGTAGAGACACCTTCTGGTATAGGCATATGATGACGTGTCTCACTCTCACTAGTACTCTCAACTGAATCATGCAACAAACACTCATTTTGGACATTTATGTTTGATGCCAGCTCACTCTGTTGCATTGCAAAGACAGCCAATGAGTTTTCGCTGGCCCCACAAACATTATCAATGGGTTGCATTGGGGTTAGGAGTGTTCGTTGATTTTGTGGTGCTTTCTCCAATTAGCGGATGAGTTTTAGATTTAAAGGTTGATCCATGTGCTCTTGTTGCCTACCAGAGTTGAACACATGAAACTCGACACTCATGTTACCGAATGAGAGCTTCATGAGAACATTTCTACAATTAATTAAGGCGTTCGAAGTTTCTAGAAATGGTCTACCCAAAATCAAAGGTATTTGAGAGTGGGTGTTCGCAACAGGATTGGTATCGAGGACAACAAAATCGACTGGAAATATAAAATCTCCAACTTTGATAAGCACGTCCTCGATAATACCCTTTGGAATACGAATGGATCTATCCGCCAATTGGAAGGTGATCTTAGTTGGTTTCAATTCTCCCAAATTTAACTGTTGATAAACAGAAAATGGGAGGAGGTTGACCGCTGATCGTAAATCAAACAAAACATTACTCATGCTAGTGTCCCCTACCGTACACTGAATAGTAGGACACCCAGGGTCCTTGTATTTTGTGTAGGCAGGATTGGACAAAAGTGAGCTTACATTTGCAGCCAAGAATGATTTCTTCGGAACATTGGTCTTCCTCTTGGTTGTGCAGAGATCCTTCAACACTTTGGCATATTGTGGTATTTGTTGGATGACATCCAACAAGGGGATGTTAACCTTAACTTGCTTAAACACCTCTAATATCTTGTCCATTGTGTCACTCTGCTTTTTGGTTAACCTACTTGGATAAGGAGCTTTTGGCAGGTAGGTTTTCAGCAGTGCCTGAGAAGGAAGCCTTGGTGTATTACCCTCACCCTCAGCCTCTTCTTCACCACCATTCCCACTGAGGGGTTGCATAGATGGTGGTGGTGGTGGCAAGGAAATGTGATTGTCAACTTGCTTTCCATTCCTTAAGGTCACAATGGAATTGACTTGGTGAACAGGTTCCTCCACATGGTTCAGTTGCCTCCCCCGAGGTACCACGTTCTCATTTTGCATGTGTTGTTGCTGGTACATGCGGGGGTTAGCCTCGGACTGGCTATGAAAAACCTGTCTCTCTCTTTCATGTACATACTGAGCCAATTGGCCCATCTGAAGCTCTAGAGATTTGATGGTCTGCTGATTTGAAGTGAGAACTTGACTTGTGGACGACATAAAAAATTTCACAGAGTTCTCAAGTCCACGAGTCAAGTTCTCAAGCGAATTAAACCGGGTTTCAAAGTTGTTAGAATTTGGGAAACCTGGTTGGTTGGTGCTTGGAACTTGGGGTGGTTGATAAGATTGTGCATACATGAGAGGTTGGTATGATTGGTTAGGTTGCCGAGAGGTGTTTGAAGGACCATCCGGGCATTATTCTGGTTCCATGAAAAATTAGGGTGGTTCGTCCATCCATGATTACAAGATGATGAGTATGGGTCATTCCTAGCTCTGTCATAGATGGCGTTGACACATTCCATCTCAGGAGGAATGGACGCACACTCGCTCTCTACATGACCTATCCTACCACATGAATGACAGGGAACTCGACCAGATGTGGACATGTGAGGTGCACTTGTTGGTTTTGGAGCTCAATCGAATCCATACGGCGCATTAAAGCCGCCATGCGTGCCTCAGTGGCCGTAGTGGTATCGATAGCAAATGCGGCACCCGATCTAGTCAAGTTTGCATTCGCGGTCCTTGCTACTATACCAGATGATGCAGGTGGTTCCCTTACACTCTCCCATTGCATTGTTTTCTCAGCAAAGTCTTCTAGGAAAGCCCATGCCACGCTTTCATCCTTTCCCAAGAACTCTCCTTGACACATGGACTCAAGGAGCGTTCGGGACGGGATGTGAAGACCCTCGTAAACAATCTGACAAAGACGCCACAACTCAATGCCATGGTGAGGGCATGAGGATAGTAGCTCCTTGAACCTCTCTAGATCTGCATGAAATGCTTCAGTCTCAAGTTGATAGAACGAATTGATTTCGTTCCTCAATTTTTGAGTCCGATGATTTGGAAAGTATTTCTTGAGGAATGCATATTGCAACTAAAGGCATTCGCCTGGTTGTTGTACAACCACTTCTTGGCGTCATCCTTCAGGGCAAAGGGGACAAGCCTAAGATGGATGGAGTCTGTGCTAAGTTGTTGCAGCTTGAACAACTTAGCACAAACTCCATCTATCTTAGGCTAGTCTCTTTTGCACTAAACGATGATGCCAAGAAGTGGTTATAACAGCAACCAGGTGAATGCCTTTAGAACTTGGGATGAATTTCAATCTGCATTTCTCAAAAAGTACTTTCCAAATCATCGGACTCAAAAATTGAGGAACGAAATCAATTCGTTCTATCAACATGAGACTGAATCAATCCATGCATACTTAAAGAGGTTCAAGGAGCTACTATCTTTATGCCCTCACCATGGCATCGAGTTGTGGCACCTGTGTCAGATTGTTTACGAGGGTCTTCACATCCCGTCCCGAACGCTCCTTGAGTCTATGTGTCAAGGAGAGTTCTTAGGAAAGGATGAAAGGGTGGCATGAGCTTTCCTAGAAGACCTCGCTGAGAAAACCATGCAATGGGAGGGTGTAAGGGAACCACATGTATCATCCAGCATAGGAGCGAGGATCGCGAATGCAAACTCGACTAGATCGGGTTCCGCATTTGCTGTCGATACCACTAAGGCCACCGAGGCCCGCATGGCGGCCTTAATACGCCGTATGGATTCGATTGAGCTCCAAAACCAACAAGGTGCACCTCACATGTCTACATCTGGTCCAATTCCCTGTCATTCATGTGGTAGGATAGGTCATGTAGAAAGAGAGTGTGCGTCCATTCCTCCTGAGATGGAACATGTCAACACCATCTATGACAGAGTTAGGAATGACTCATACTCATCATCTTATAATCCTGGATGGAGGAACCACCCCAATTTTTCATGGAACCCAAATAATTCCCCGGGTGGTCCTTCAAACTCCTCTCGACCACCTAGCCAATCATACCAACCTCCCATGCATGCACAATCTTATCAGCCACCCCAAGCTCAAATCACCAATCAATCGGGTTTCCCAAATTTCAATAATATGGAAACCCGATTCAATTCGCTTGAGACCTTGACTCGTGGACTTGAAAACTCAATGAAATTTTTTATGTCAACCACAAGTCAAGTTCTCACTTCAAATCAGCAGACCATCAAATCTCTAAAGCTTCAGATGGGCCAATTGGCTCAGTCTGTACATGTTGAGATTTTTATTTATATCGCAAGTGCACGGCGTCAATGGAGACGTGGCAAATACGGGTCGAACACAAGGAGGGAGAGATTTCGTTATTTTTGTTATTTCGATTGGGGGAAAGAAGGAGAGAAGAATTAATTTGGGTTTTTGGGATTTTTGATTTAATAATCTAAAGCAAGAAACAAGAACAATTAAAACTAAAGCACAAAAATAAAGATGGAAGTCCAGCGGGTGGAGGTTTAGATTTAAGGTTTAGATTAGAGAATTCAGAAACTTATAGTAAATCATGTTAGTTATGAAGCATTACAAGATAAATGATTTAACATAAACTCAAGTAATCAAAATATACTAATCACAAACTTAAAATAATAACATTCATTCATCTTCTCTAACCCTAAATCCGTCACCTCCAACCTTTGGAAAGAGTTAGAAACTCATAGAGGGAGGAAGAAGAAGGGGTCCTAGAGAAAGTAGAAAGAAAAAAACAAAACAAAATAAAAACAGAATTTTATTACTAAGGATCCAAGACCAAATGTTCAAAGATGTGTTACATTTGTGTTGCGGGGTTATTTATAGTCGATACAAGGGATATCAGTATATAAACAGAAGGTACACGCGTCATTACAAGAGTGGCCAGAATTGGGACAAATACAGAGCAAGGGGGGCGGCGAATTCGCCGCCCAATACATGTGTGGTGCGGCGAATTCGCCGCCCATGTGAGTCTGATTCGCTCCGGGTTTTGGCTGTGCGTTTATGGTATGATTTGATCCTCCTTTGCGCGTCTGGATGATTTCTTTCCATTCTTTTGAGCTCCGAATTATTTCCTTCATATATTTGGAGATCCACATTGATTTTTCTTTAGATTTTCTCCATAATAATAAAGCTACTCGTGATTTGCACTTGGATCCTTGTCTTTTTGCAATTAAGTCCCCAACTACTTTTGTGCTTAAGTCCTTGTTCTTTTTGTGATTAGGTTTTGAATGCTTTTATGCTTGGATGCATTTCCATTTGGAGCCCGATAAACTTGAACTTGATTTTTGTGATAGAAATGAATCTTTTGCACGCGTTTATGCTCGGGATGTGGGTAATTTGCATTCAGGTCCTTGTATTCTGTAAATAAGACTAAACACATACCTTAGTAGCATTTATTGATATAAAAGCAATCTAAATGAAAGACATATGATGCAATGTATGCAATGCATCAAATACCCCCACACCTAGATTTTGCTAGTCCCTAGCAGAGCAAAATAAAAGAAAATTGAAAATAGGGAAATCCTAACTCACTTTCGTAGGAATCACGGTTGCACTTAACATGTGCAACAAGCCTTTAAACCTCCAAGTTTCCTTAGAGGACGAGTTTTGTCTCGTGAGGGTTTTCAGTTGACACACCCACAAAGTCTTAAATGAACATTCCATTAATGGCTCTTAATATCTCCACCTCAACCTTATACATCTCACTAAGAATTTTTGCATGCTCATTATATAAATCTAACTCATTAAAAATATGACTTGGTCTTTGTTCCTCCAACATTCACACCACTAACCCTTCTACACATGTTTATCACTTGAATTATTTTGCACGCCTCCTCTGGTGGTGAAGTATCATTCGGATCAACCATGGCATGGATCATTCTTTTAGCTTTGGGCCTTGAGTATTATTATTTTTTTCTTTGGCCAAAAGCAAATGCACTTATTACCTTGGTGAACTGCGGTGGACGGATGGAATTTGCTCAAAGTCAACCATAGTCAGAACTGGATTGAATGACACCATATTAATGCATGTATCGAGTTGAATTATTCCCCATGTTGACTTGAGGAAAAGATTCCACTCTTCTCACTTGTATTGGTTCGCTTATTTGCTCGAGTGATGGTGGTTGGTTATATGAATTACTCCCCTTTTTCTTACTTCCTTTTTTCTTTTGTGATGATTTATTTGATTCAGAAATCTGATAAATACGTGCTCTCATCACAACATCACTTGGGTTGCATATTATTTCTGGCTCACTATCAATATGAAAGATATTAAATTCAGCTTTTAAGTTCCCGAAAGATAATTGCATGAGCCCAATTCGACAGTTTATCAATGCTTCCGAAGTGGCTAAAAAGGGTCTGCCTAGAATTACAGGGATTTGTCGATTAGGATTTACAACAGGTTCAGTATCAAGTACGACAAAATCCACTGGATAAATGAAGTCACCAACCTTAATCAAAATGTCCTCTACTATACCTCTTGGTTTCTTAACAGAACAATCATCAAATTGGAGGGTTGTCTTAGAGGGTTTTAGTGGACCAAGGTTGAGTTGCTCGTAGACAGAGAATGGGAGTAAGTTAACGCTTGCACCAAGGTCTAGAAGGGTTTTATTGATAAAAGTATCTCCTATTGAACAAGAAATTGTGGGACACCCAGGGTCCTTATATTTTATAGGAGATGTGTTGGAAAGAATAGAGCATATGTTCGCAGTTAAGAATGCCTTCTTTGGTACATTCGTTTTTCTCTTTTTAGTGCACAAATCTTTTAAGAATTTAGCATAAGCATGTATTTGTTGAATCATGTCTAGGAGTGGAATGTTCACCTTAACTTGCTTAAATACTTCCAAGATTTTCTCTATTTGTGCACTTGAGTTCTTTTTGAGTCTATTGGGGAATGGGGCTTTAGGAACATAGACTCGCTCAGGTTCAGGTTGAGCTACAGGTTCAGGTTGAGTAGGCGGGTTGGGTGTTTCATAATGGACGTCAGGTTCAGTGGTCAGGTCATATGTATTTGCTTGATGGTTAGATTGATTAGAAGTTCTAGGATTTACCACATTATTATCAATTTGTCTTCCGGACCGTAATGACACTACTGCATTAATTTGTTGGAACGATCCTTCCTCATTAACCATTTGAACCGGTCTAGGGTTGTTATTTCTTGAAGGTGGTTGATATTGATTATTAGATCTTGGGTTCACCTCAGGTTGACTTGGAAACCGACCTTTTTCTCTTTCACCTACTATTTGTGCTAGTTGGCTGACTTGTGTCTCTAGCCTTTGGAAAGTCTGGTTGGTTGTTTGTATAAAGGTTTTCATCAAATTTTCCAAGCTTGTCAACCTAACCTCATGATCGTTATTGTTACTAAACCCAGAAGATGTATTATTTTGGACATACGGGTTTGGTTGTTGTCTAGGAGGTTGACCTTGTTGGTTTGATGAGAAATTGGAATTATTACGCCAACCAGAGTTATAGGTTGATGCGTAGGGGTTATTTCTAGCATGGTTATACATGGCATTAACTTGTTCCCAGTCCGCACAATCCTCCATTAGATGACCAGTCTGACCACATCTAGAGCAGGGGATAGACGATGCTTGATTCACTCGGGTTTGGGCTTGTAGCTCTAGACTTTCCATTCTGCGCATAAGGGTAGCTAGTTTTGCTTCAGCCGCTATATTGGCATCTACAGCTAAGACACCTGGTCTGGGTTGACTTGCTATTCTAGATCCAATACTCGGGTTAAGAGGTGTTCTAGCATTGTCCCATTGCATACTGTTTTCAGCTAAATCCTCAAGAAAAGTCCAGGCATCATTTTCATTTTTCGACATGAAGTTCCCTTGGCTCACAGATTCTAACATAACCCTAGATGTGGGTGTCAGTCCCTCATAAATAATTTGGCATAATTGCCATCTTGGAATTCCGTGATGAGGGCATTGGGTCAGTACACTTTTAAATCTTTCTAGATAGGAATAGAACGGCTCGCTCTCAGACTGAACGAATGCAACAATTTCATTCCTAATCTTCATAGTCTTATGGTTGGGGAAATATTTTTTTAGAAATACTTGAACAAACTCAGCCCAACTCCTAATAGATCTTTCGGCTAGACTATATAGCCATTTCTTAGCGTCGTCCTTCAGTGCTAGAGGCACGAATTTCAGACGCACTGCCTCCTCAGCGATATGCTGGTATTGCATAAGAGAGCAGATTTCCTCAAATTCTCTAAGGAAGAGATATGGGTCTTCCCTAGAGGTGAACTTAGGCAACATACTCATGTATTGTGCCTTAAGTTCGAAGTCACGACCCGGTATGGTGGGCATAACGATGCACGATGGCTGAGCAGCCATCGTTGGGTAGCATCGATCCCTCAGAGTTATAGGTTGCACAACAGGTGGGTCCACTACGTTCTCACCCATTGGATCCGGGTGAGGTGGTGCAGCAGATGGATTAGGGCTAAGTTCCAGACTGGAATCTAGATGAACTCGTGAGATTCGATTACTCAAGTCCCGAATCCAAATCTAAGTGCACCGGGTTGAATCAATTTTTGAATTCAAATTCGAAATTTAAATTCCAAATTTAATTTCAAGAATTAATTACAAATGTTTTTTCGTTTTTTTTTAATTTTTTTTATATAATAAAAATGGAAACAAACAATAGAAAGGTAAAGATGAGATGGGAAAGAAGACTCAGACGAGAAGGGAAACTTAACTCTAAAAGGTAAATTCAAGGGTTGGCCAGAAATTTCCTGAACAAGCACGGTTCAAACAATCCTAGACCTAGTGTCACTTAAATCTAGACGACTCCTAACTGGTTGAGTCGAATTGATTCGCTTGATTCACCTCCCTCACCAATCAAACCAAGTTGGCCAGTCAGTGCATAGCTAGTGGGGGCGCATCCGACAGAGTCGGTGCCAATTAGACAACCACGTCGCTTGGAAGACTTTCGTCAACACAAAAACACTTTCTAGACACCAAATTGAATTCAATTAGCTTCAGGTCATAGCAAGTCAAACCAATCTCCTCCTTAATTGAGTCCGCGTCCTTAGGGGCCAATGTCTAATTGATTTTAAATTTAAGGCTTGGGTGACACTTTAGGATTGTGATTTGTGGGCCATGGAAGGGTGATGAAATCCTCACCGTATCTTTTCCTACGGAGTTGCCCTTAAGATAGTTTAACTTAGATCTAACAAAGATAGTCAAACAATGGTCTTTTTAATGGGGGCAATTGCAAGGTTGTATGCAAATTAAATTATATGCTTAAATGCAATCGTTAAAAACCGCGATACGTACCTTGCCTCCAGCACTCTTCAACAGAAATTGATTTGCAAGAATTTAGCAAGAATAATGTAAACAAAACATTATATGATGCATGCACTAAGGTCTTTCTAATTTTGCCAATTTTAGGTCAGAGTTGAAATATTGCCAATTATGGAATTTTAAACCCTAACACGTGCAATTCTACGAAAGGTGACTTTTCAACAATTCAGATTTTACGAGAAAGGCAAGAAAAGTTACCTCCGCAATGCTCAGACAGGTTCACCACCTGCTCTCAGAGATTACAGTAGCTCAATACGACCACCCGAAGATGCAGACGACGCCCTCAAAATTTGAAGACCGGATCCCTAGGTTGTGCGGTGATTCCGCCGCAAATACTCTTGGTGGTGTGGCGATTCCGCCGCCTAGATGGCTCAGATTGCGGTCATATTTCACCGCGCGCTCTGTTGTCTCCTGAAACGCAAATCCAAATAGTTAGATCACGCACACGATAAACAGAATATAATCGGAAATACAAAAACAACAAAATCTACGTCGCCTCCCCGGCAACGGCGCCAAAAACTTGTTGAACGTTTTATTTTATACCGCAAGTGCACGGCGTCAATGGAGACGTGGCAAATACGGGTTGAACACAAGGAGGGAGAGATTTCGTTATTTTTGTTATTTCGATTAGGGGAAAGAAGGAGAGAAGAATTAATTTGGGTTTTTGGGATTTTTGATTTAATTATCTAAAGAAAGAAACAAGAACAATTAAAACTAAAGCACAAAAATAAAGATGGAAGTCCAGCGGGTGGAGGTTTAGATTTAAGGTTTAGATTAGAGAATTCAGACACTTATAGTAAATCATGTTAGTTATGAAGCATTACAAGATAAATGATTTAACATAAACTCAAGTAATCAAAATATACTAATCACGAACTTAAAATAATAACATTCATTCATCTTCTCTAACCCTAAATCCGTCACCTCCAACCTTTGGAAAGAGTTAGAAACTCATAGAGGGAGGAAGAAGAAGGGGTCCTAGAGAAAGTAGAAAGAAAAAAACAAAACAAAATAAAAACCGAATTTTATTACTAAGGATCCAAGACCAAAGGTTCAAAGATGTGTTACATTTGTGTTGCGGGGCTATTTATAGTCGATACAAGGGATATCAGTATATAAACAGAAGGTACACGCGTCATTACAAGAGTGGCCAGAATTGGGACAAATACGGAGCAAGGGGGGCGGCGAATTCGCCGCCCAATACATGTGTGGTGCGGCGAATTCGCCGCCCATGTGAGTCTGATTCGCTCCGGGTTTTGGCTGTGCGTTTATGGTATGATTTGATCCTCCTTTGCGCGTCTGGATGATTTCTTTCCATTCTTTTGAGCTCCGAATTATTTCCTTCATATATTTGGAGATCCACATTGATTTTTCTTTAGATTTTCTCCATAATAATAAAGCTACTCGTGATTTGCACTTGGATCCTTGTCTTTTTGCAATTAAGTCCCCAACTACTTTTGTGCTTAAGTCCTTGTTCTTTTTGTGATTAGGTTTTGAATGCTTTTATGCTTGGATGCATTTCCATTTGGAGCCCGATAAACTTGAACTTGATTTTTGTGATAGAAATGAATCTTTTGCACGCGTTTATGCTCGGGATGTGGGTAATTTGCATTCAGGTCCTTGTATTCTGTAAATAAGACTAAACACATACCTTAGTAGCATTTATTGATATAAAAGCAATCTAAATGAAAGACATATGATGCAATGTATGCAATGCATCAGTACATGAAAGAGAGAGAGACTCTGCCTAGCCAGCCTGAGGATAACCCCCACATGTACCAGCAACAACACATGCAAAATGAGAATGTAGTACCTCGGGGCGGCAAGTGAACCATGTGGAGGAACTTGTTTACCATGTCAATTCCATTGTAACCTTAAGGAATGGAAAGCAGGTTGACAGTCACATTTTCTTGCCACCACCACCACCATCTATGCAGCCCCTCAGTGGGAATGGTGGTGAAGAAGACGTTGAGGGTGAGGGTAATACACCAACACCTCCTTCTCAGGCACCGCAGAAAACCTACCTGCCAAAAGCTTCCTATCCTAGTAGGTTAACCAAAAAGTAGAGTGACACAATGGATAAGTTGTTAGAGGTGTTTAAGCAAGTGAAGGTTAACATCCCCTTGTTGAATGTCATCCAACAAATACCTCAATATGCCAAAGTGTTGAAGGATCTCTGCACAACCAAAAGGAAGACCAATGTTCCCAAGAAAGCATTCTTGGCTGCAAATATAAGCTCACTTTTGTCCAATCCCACCTACACAAAATACAAGGACCCTGGGTGTCCTACTATTCAGTGTACGATTGGGGACACTAGCATGAGTAATGTATTGCTTGATTTAGGATCAGCGGTCAACCTCCTCCCATTTTCTGTTTATCAACAGTTGAACTTGGGAGAATTGAAACCAACTAAGATCACCTTCCAATTGGCGGATAGATCCATTCGTATTCCAAAGGGGATTATCGAGGACGTGCTTATCAAAGTTGGAGATTTTATATTTACAGTCGATTTCGTTGTCCTCGATACCAATCCTGTTGCGCACACCACTCTCAAATACCTTTGATTTTGGGTAGACCATTTCTGGCAATCTCCAATGCCTTAATTAATTGTAGAAATGGTCTCATGAAGCTCTCATTCGGTAACATGAGTACCGAGTTTCATGTGTTCAACTCTGGTAGGCAACAGGAGCCCATGGATCAACCTTTAAATCTCAATCTCATCCGCCAATTAGAGAAAGCACCGCAAAATCAACGAACACCCCTAACAGCAATGCAACCCATTGAGAATGTTTGTGGGCCCAACGAAAACTCATTGCCTGTCTTTGCAATGCAACAGAGTGAGCTGGCATCAAACATGAATGTTCAACAGGAGGGTTCGTTACATGATTCAGTTGAGACCATTAGTGAGGGGGACACACCTCATCATATGCCCATTCCAGAAGGTGTTGTCACCCCGTGGCCTAGGGCTATTGAGCCATTTGAGCTTCAGATTGACTCCAACAAGGACTCACCTACGACTGAGCTTATGCTTGATGATATAAATGATGGTGGGAGGTCCTTGTTGATGACTTGGGGAGAAGCCCCATTCTTAGTGATGTAGGTCTGCTGCATCCATCGAATGAGCTTGAGGAGCTCATTCTGATGCACCCACCTATTTGTTCGATCAGCAACTAAACCTTAGTGACGCAACACAACTTCACTCATTCATGTTGCCTACACCCAACCAATATCATGAGGGATTCGAGCCTTTCAACTTTGACCTTTCACCCCTCATGACACCTCAGAGTACCAGTGAAGTTTGCCCATCTCGGCAAGTCTCTGGTCCTCATAACTCGATGTTCTCATTTGATGTTCCTTGACCAAATGATTATGAGAATATCTTTGTTGATGTATATATCTTGTACAAAAAAAAACGAGTAATAAAAGACTACATGAGCGAGCATTGATTGTTGTGGCCCCAACCCTTGTGTACTTGGGCCCCATTTCTTTCACGTATTTATCTCCCTTCTTCAGTATCTCACAGGTTTTGAGGGAATTCGGGTTTGTGTCCATCACTATAACCATGAACTTCCTGTTGCACTTCATGTTGGTGACATCTTCCCTTTTTCATGCATAAATCCATGTAGTATCATGCTCACATTCATTGAGGACAATGCATGAAGTAGGTGCAGGGGGTGTTTTACGTGTGTACATAGTTGAGTCTTTTCCTTTGATTTTGTTTTCTTTTGTGTGCATTGATAGGGTCATGTTAGTGTATTGCATTTAATATCGATATATCTGTTTGCCATGATCCTTGGGTGACTTGTCTTCTTTTGCTTGCCTAGTGCTTTAAAATTTTCACATTTCTTTCAAAAATCTTCATGTGTTTGCGAAAGAAAATGATTTTAGGGTTTTGTGTGTTTAGCATGTGCAAAACCGTTGAGAGGCAAAGTAAAAAGAAAGCTCCCAAAATTGTCTTGAACTTGATGCATTAGGATATCTAGTTTACTGGCTTTAGGTCTTATCGAGTCGTTAGGATGCACCCCGGTTTTCCCTCGGGGGGGGGGGGGGGGGGGGGGGGGAGTAATCATAGGAATACACTACTCAAACATTTAAAGAAGCCAACCCTGAACCTAGTGTGTCCATAATTCGTGTATGTTAATTTAAGGAAGTTTGTTGTAGTCAAGGACTCTTTAGATCTTGTTGTGAGACATTAAGTGTAGGGATTTTGGTTCATGTGTAGATAAGAAATAAGTGAGTAGGTGTTCTCTTTTCTCGCATGGCTCCTATCACTCGGGAAAGTAGGTCTGAGGGGACTTTGTGTCTGGTGCTCTCGAGTCATCTGACTTAGGATGCACCGACCGAACTCCTATTACACGAGTGGTAGGGATCACCTTATGTTGAGATTTGGGAAATGGTGTACGTGATAGTGTAAGTCCTCATAGGCAATGATGCACGAAACTTGACCCTAGGAGAATCAAACACCAACCAATATAATGCTCCAAAGAAAAAGAAGAAGAAAAGAAAAAAAAGTCAAATGAGAACATTAATGGACATTTCACTTTGTATCACTTGAGGATGTTGAGGTTGTCCATGTCTTGCACTTAAGTCCTTAATAAACTTTCACGAATGATTCATTAGGCTAGGTGTGTGGACTGATTACATACATAGAGTCGGCCCGTAGCAATACCGCGTCCCATGATCGACAAAATGAGTCAACAAGTTCTCTTTCTTTGTTTTGCTCGGGACTACCAAAAGTTAGGTGTGGGGGTATTTGATTGACATCATTTCATGTTTATATTTGTATCTTATATCCATTATCTTTCACCTAAACAATGCTACGTGACGAGTTTTATGTTTGAATTTCAGAAATAAACAGGTTTGAAGAGAAGAAGCATAAAAGAACTTAAAAGCATGAAAAAGGACTGAGTTGAGAGACTCAAGGACTAAGATGCAAGATCGAAGGACCTGAACATAATATCGAAGGACCAATGAGCAAACAAGAATACTTCACACCATCATGGGGAGTATTTTGGCAATTCTATTTGGGTTGGAGCTCCAACAGGTCAAGTAAATGCATCAAAGACAAACAATACCATCATGGAAAGCCCAGACGAAAGCCCAGACCGATCCGGAGCTTGTAGACCGCCAATTGGCGGTCTGGGACCGCTAATTGGCGGTCCGGGTTGCTCCGGATCCGTAGAGATTTTTGTGGGTTGTGTATTAGAGCGTATTTAGTCTATATTTGGTATTGGTTTAGTCCTATACCGGGGGATTGTCCCGGATTACCTTTTTCTATAGCTATAAATAGAACTCTTCACCTTCTATTGTAATGACCCATTGCTTGGGGGCATTCTCTCTACTTGGAGTAAGCCTTGGAACAAAATCTCAAGGTGGAGAAGAATACTACCTTCAATGTGAGTCATTTAATAAAATAATTTTCCATTGTTTTGTTCTTATTTTGTTTCTTTATGCATGCTTAGCTTAGTTTTATTTGTTTGATTCTAGGCTAAAGTAGTTAGAATGTTTCGTTTCTTCTTTAGTTTAATTGTTAGAGTAATGTGTAGTGAGTAGATCCATCCCCTTTTGGGGGTGGAGATGATGTTCATACATCCATTAAAGAATGGATATGAATGCTTTATATTTTGATTGTGTTGATAAATGTGAATGTATGCTTGCTTGTTAGAGTAGAATACTACATTTGATGAGTTTTGCCACACATCTTAGACACCTCCCATGCTTGTTTAGGTTCTGAAATAACCAACTTATGCATATGAATGTTAATCAACTAGGTTAGTGAATGGATTGATAGGTTTTGCCATAACCTTTAGACATTTCCTATGCATGAAAACACTACCTACATTTGTGCCTATAGAATGCATTCTTCACCATCTTTTTACATGTGTGCACACACTCCACCCCTAGGGGTTTCTCTCTTCTTGATTCCAGCTTAGTTTACATTCTTTTAGTTTTGATTCGAAGTAAACTTTAGTTGCTTTACTTTGCATTTTTCTTCTTAATAGTTTAGTGTAGATTAGCATAGACAAACTCTTCTACCCTTTTGTTGTCACTTGATTTCTGAAAAACCAGAGACTACTCACCTCCCTGAGGATCGACCCGTATTTGTCACCGCTTCAACGTGGTCGTGCACTTGCAGTATTTAAAACGATTAAACAAGTTTTTGACCATGCCGATTGATGGACGTGTTGTCATTTGGTACAGGACGGTCATTCCCAAATGCCCCGATGAAACCATGTTGGTCACTTGCCGTGAGTTGTGGTGTCAATCCGGAAGACCGCTTTGTGTCAAGCGGTGGGTCACTGTCAAGTGACCCGCTTGTGGTTTAGACTAGCATGGCTGGTGGTTTGATTCCTATGTAGAGGGATCACTTCGGGTGGAGCTCGGGCGACACAACTATGTAGAGTTGTTGCCTAACGCAACAAGGTTTAGTTGTTGTCATCTTGGTTGCATGTGTGGTAGATAAGTTCCACGGATGACTCTGTAAGCTAATTCTTGGACCCGGGGCATACAAGGTTTTCCTTACTGAAAATGCATGCATATTTGTTGATGTTTTTGCTTCACGTACTTAGGTTCGGACAAGGGTAGACTAGAGGAGTTTTGGAGGATTCTGTAGATGAGGGACACGTCTACCAGATTCTTCCAGTTGTCTTTTGCTTCCATATTATATTTCTTTCTCTTTTGAACTCGATGTGATGTCTTGACTTTATTTCTATATATGGATAATTTCCTTTTAAGTTATATCTTATGTTTTGTCTATCCATGTATCTTTTATTCAGTATATCTTGTATGAGTAGTCTTTATTGTAACCCCCTTAGGTCGTTGTGAAAGACTCTGATCGCAACAATTCTCTTAGTTTTCCCAATGTGCGTACCCACGAGATCGGGGGCGTTACACGGCGAGTATGATGTTAATCGTTTATATTTACCGCAAGTGCACGACGTCGGTGAAGACATGGCAAATACGGGTCGATCCACAGGGAGGTGTGTCGACTATGGTTCTTTCGAAGGCAGGTGGGAAAAAAGGGAGAAGAGATTTGAGTAGTTAATCAAAGCTACATTAAACTAGTAAGAAGAAATGCGAAAGAAAGCAACTAACAAGAGATTCAAACTAAACTAAGAGAACTTAACGCAAAGCTACAAAATAGGAAGAGACACCCCTAAGGGGTGGAGTGAGTGCACATATGCAATAAGATGGTGAAGAATTCCAATTGGCACAAATGTAGGTAGTATTTTCATGTATAGGAAGTGTCTAATGGTTATGACGAAACCTATCAATCAAATCACTAACCTAGTTGATTAACATTCACATATACAAGTTGGTTATTTCAGAACCTAAACAAACATGGGAGGTGTATAATAGTTGTGGCAAAACTCATCAAATGAAGTGTTCTACGCTAAACAAGCAAACATACATTCACATTTATCAACACATTTCAAAATAAAACATTCATTTTCATTCTTTAATGCATGTATGAACATCATCTTCACCGTCAAAGGGGGATGAAACTACTCACTACTCATTAAAAGAAGACAAGATGAAATTAAGGTAATTAAGATAAAAATAAGGGAGACATGCTAATTACTTCTACTAAGATTAAGACAAACAAAACAAGCTAAACAAGCAAGCATTAAAACAAACTATGAAGAATTATTTTATTTACATGACTCACATTACAAGTGGTATTCTTCTTCACCATTAGTTTTACTCCAAGGCATACTCCAAGTAGAGAGAATGCCACCAAGCAATGAGTAAATACAAATGAGGAGGAAAAGTTCTATTTATAGTCGTAGAAAAAGACAATCGGAGACAATCTCCCGGTATGGGACTAAACACATACCATAAATAGACTAAATACATACTAATACAACACCCGACGATTTCGTTGTCGATAGTTAGGCCCAGATCTAATTGCCAAAATACTCCTCATGATGGTGTGGAGCATCTTGATTTGCTCATTGATCATTTTTGTTTACATCCGGGTCATTCTCTCTTGCATCTCAGTCCATAAGTCCTGCAATTAATTTTTTTTTCCTTACTTTTAAGTCCTTTTTGAGCATCTTCTACCCAACCCTATTTATTCCTGAAACTTAAACATAAAACTCGTTACGTAGCATTGTTTAGGTGAAAGATAACGGATATAAGACACAAATGTATGCATGATATGATGTCAATCATATGACCGTCCAGAGTGATGACTTTGGTAGATGTGGTGTTGTTTACCATGTGATCAGATCTGTATCAATGACTCAAAAGTGCGTGCAACCCTCACCTAACCCTCATGACTAGTATAGTCACGCGTAAGGGTGTATCACATACTCTCTGTAAGACAGCGTGTGCCGGGGGTAGGTGTCGTCAGGGACCCGATGTTGTTGGTGGGACAATTGTCCATTATTGCCCCTGGTTGGGGAAGGTTATACTTGTTGCATTCTTTTCTGTCATGTATTACTAGTATGATAGATTCATTGTACGGTGCATTCATATTCATAGATGGGCTTGGTATACAGAGTTTTTGTTATGAAAGCTCAAACATTTTATCATGTTTGCATTTCAAAGCCCTGAGGGATGCTGAGTGGGTGGCGACCGATGACGAGTCTACACTAGGATCGGATCCTCTAGTCTTATCCTTTTGTTTTTTTCTTCACCTATGTAATTTCCTAGTCCTTGATGTAATCAACTTTGAACCATCTTTGTAATGGTGCACCCTATATTTGAATGTATGAGTAACTTTCCCGTTCATTTTGGAATTATGTCTATTTTAATGTCGTTTTAAATTTTTCGTTATTTCAGGAACGTTACACTCATAATCGGCCGCATTTCCCAAGTCGTCCTATCACCTTTTGTGGAGTCTGATGAGGACTACTTAGATGGTTTTATTTAAACTTCCCAAAAAAAAATTAAAATTGGCTTGAATGCTTAAGATGTTTGTACATGACTTCTTGCGTTTGATGCATGCATAGTATTAGGTTAACTTCTCTTTCAATCCAACACATACGGCCAAAGGTAGTTCACCAGTACAATAATGATCTTGTGACAAAGATCACAAGTTCAATTCCAAGCAGTGACAGTAGCTCAGGAAATATTTGGAAGCTGCAATAATGTAAAATTCCCTTTTGGTTCCTTTCATTTGAAGCAAATTGAAGATTAGTGGAGTGCTTAGGGATTGGACTAAGTCAAGAGGTTAACGTAACTAGTATAAAAATATCTATTTCTCTTATTGTGTGGTTTGTTTGTTACGTCTTTGCATTGTCTGTATATCACATTGAGAAATAATAATTAACCAGTTAAAAACGATAACAACTTTATTCACCCCGTCTAAAGTAGTTGTAGATTTTAACAAAAAACAACTCCAATGGGCAGTGTAGACTGTAGTAGTTGAGTTGCTCGGTTCTGTTGGTCGGGTCTTATGTTTGACCATAATCTGTTCAATTTAAAAGAGGATTATTTTCTATTTTTTACGAAGTTATTTAGTCATATCCATTCAATTCGTTTTCAAGTAGTCATTTTTTGCATGCATGAGAATAACAAAACCTCATCGACTTCTAGCAAGTCTCAGGTGCTTAGAGCATCATTAACAGCGTCCGGACAGTTTCCAGACGACTTGGTTTCTCTCTCAGTCACGTCAACTTCTCTCTACGCCACGTCAGCACAAACTAACCCCCCTACAAAATCCTTAACCATTACCCAATTCACACAGTCACGCTACAGTATTTGTTGTCACGTCATTATTTTTATTTTTTTCTCTAAAACTCTTTCAACAA
This sequence comes from Triglochin maritima, assembly GCA_963682175.1. Lineage (NCBI taxonomy): Eukaryota > Viridiplantae > Streptophyta > Magnoliopsida > Alismatales > Juncaginaceae > Triglochin > Triglochin maritima. Next base: position 10,860,120 of record OY821780.1, on the reverse strand, counting down.
TCAGCAAAATATATTAATAATCATTATCGTACTTATTTAATATCAACAATTCATTCATTTTTAATTAACATTTAATTAATAAATACGAAAATATTATTAAAATTTAGGAAACCACGTTACATAGTACATTAACTGGAAATTTAAAAACTAAAACTAAAAATACATCATTAAATACTAAACTTAAAATACATCAAGACACATTTCCTCCAAAGCATTGTCATATATTGTCGATCAAATCGGCTTGAAGGTTCAAATGTGTGGTGCGATCACGCACTTGATCTCTCCTTCTCAAGTACCTGGTAATATCCACTACACGGCCAGTGCAATACCGAACCGCGTCGTTCATGGAATTTCCAGGTTGATCATCAACAAATTCGTTCCAATCTCCAAAATTAACGAAGGAATCACGTTCATCCTCCACTATCATATTATGCATTACAATGCAAGCTGTCATTATTTTGTTAAGTACAACCTTACTCCATGCAAGAGATGACTTCTTCACTATCGCGAACCGCGCTTGCAAGACTCCAAATGCACGTTCTACATCTTTGCGTATTGCTTCTTGTCGTTCAGCAAATAACCTGACCTTCGGTGTTTGTGGATGAACGATGGACGGAATGAATGCTGCCTATTTTGGATAAATATCATCAGTAAGATAATATCTCATATTATATCGAGAACCGTTTACCTCAAAATTCACAAGTGGAGCTCATCCTTCCATTACGTCGTCAAAAACCGGAGATCGTTGTAGGACATTTAAGTCATTGCATGAACCTGGTGTGCCAAAAAACGAGTGTCATATCCACAAGTCAGCCGACGCCACGGCCTCGAGGACAAGAGTGGCATTACCACTACGCATATGCGCGTGACCTACAGTATGCGCGTGACTACACAAAAGACAAGACATGACAAGCATCGAGGACCTAGAGTATGCGCGTGACTACACAAAAGACAAGACGATTGCATCGAGACATGGACTTCTCAAGCATGGAGGACCTACAGTATGCGCGTGACTCACAAAAGACGAGACGATTGCATCGAGGCTTGGACTTCTCAGGCATCGAGGACCTACAGTATGCGCGTGACTCACAAAAGACGAGACGATTGCATCGAGGCTTGTACTTCTCAGGCATCGAGGACCTACAGTATGCGCGTGACTCACAAAAGACGAGACAATTGGATCGAGGCTTGGACTTCTGAAGCATCGAGGACCTACAGTATGCGCGTGACTCACAAAAGACGAGAATATTGGATCGAGGACCTACAGTATGCGCGTGACTACATGAATATATATACCCCAACCACCTTAATTCTCTACTCACCTCTATTCCGATCTTACTTCTTCCACCATAATCTCACAATGTCCTCTTCAGAAGACAATGGTTCACCAGAGTACCGATGATCTCCACGTCGTCCACCCCCAACCCAACATTTTTAACCCTACCAAAATGTTCCACAATCAGGATTCCACCTGTCCCACCAAAACCAATTTTTCCCACACCCAGGGTTCTCCCGCATAATCAATACCAACCGCCAAGTCAGGAAGAAGGGCAAACCCAATTCCCAATGGGTATGTATACTCGCCTCCTAAGTGGCAAAAGTAGTGGAAATGCAAGACGCATTACACATGATGTGAATGACGAAAATGTCGTTCAACCTACAAGTCGTGAGGGAACACGCAAAACCGTGACGATGAGGTCACAAAAATCGTAGTCCACACAAGAGGATCAACGACTCGTCTCGGCTTACATGGTTGTAAGTGGCGATGTTGTGGTTGGGACAAACCAAAAAATGAAGTCCTTCTGGAGACGTGTGGAGCGCATCTTCAATGACTTAGGCGAGCCAGGTGCAGTAGAGCGTAACGATGAATCATTGAAGGGGCGATGGAGGCGTACATCGCCGTCTGTGAACCAATGGGTCGATTGCTTCGACCAGGCGGTGCGGAGGAAGAGAAGTGGTTACAACGATGACGATGTCATCCATGATGCGTACATCATCTACGAACGAACACACAATGCCAAATTTCAGTACATGCATGTGTGGCTTATGTTACGCAGGTACCCTAAATGGGAGTCTGTTGCGCTTGGACTGCCCACCGGAAACGTCGTTGTAGAAGGTTTGGAGAGTTTTAGCAGCGGGAAAAGAAAAAGCACCGACGACGATGGGAGTCACGCAACACCGTCAACAGATGAAATGGTGTTCGAAACATGTCCTCGTCCTGATGGTGTTAAAAAAGCTAAAAAAAAGAAGGGGAAACAACCATTTCAGGCACAACTTGATCCTGATATGTTAGAACTGGGGAAACAAATTGAATATAGTGTAAAGGTGAAAGAGCAAAAATACTTGCGTTACGAAGAACGGGTGGAGAGGAAACACATTGAAGTTGAGGCGAATTTCCAAAGAGAATTTCCAAAGGAAACACATCGAAGTGTGGCAGTAGGACATCAGAGCAAGAAACTTGATGTTCTATTTGCTCTGATGAAGAAGGAAAACAAGGACGAATTCGATAAAGAAACACTTGCTGAACTCAAGGAGTGGGCTAAAGCACAAGGATATCTGTAGGTGCTCATGTTTTCATTTGTAATATCAATATGTTCGTTGTAGTTTATTAGTATTGTGGCAGTTTAAATTTCGTATCTGTAGGAGGACTGTCTTTCCTTTCCTTAATTCTGTTGTATTTCGTATTCTGTATTTGTATTGTATTTTGTTTCCGAAGTGTATGAGTATTGTACTACTATTTCTTATTTTGTTTATGATTTTTTTAATTTTACTTTTATCTAAATAAATCAAAAAAAGTTAATTAATCATAAAATATTATTTCAATTAATTTTCAATACCTAATTAATTTAATTCAATTTACCTAATTAATATATTATCCTAATTATATATAAATAATTTTTTTTTCTTTAAAACAAAAACAAAAAAAACAAAAACAAAATTAGGGACCAATGGGGGGGGGGGCACGTTGCCCCCCGCCCTTGGCGCGCCCTCCCGTTAAGGGTGCTCTTAAGGCTGAGAAATTTTCCTAAAGTCCTGCTGCCACACTTTGATCCCATACTTTGGTCCTTTATATGGTTTCAGTTCTAACAGAAAAAATAAATTGATTCAATTTGTTTTGAAACAAGCTAAAATAAAAATATGCTTCGATTCGTGTCTGATCCAAACTTAATATTTCAATTGGGTACAATACAGAATAATAAAATTCATCTGAAAGTCCCATCGTTACGTACTACTCATTTAGGATGGATCTGGGACACTTTGGCATCCAACACCTATGCGCCATCGACGACTTCTAGATATGGATAGGTTTTCTTAAAGGATGTTTAACTAAATACTTTTCGTGCGTTTCAGATTTGCTAAAATATAGTCTATGTTATTTTGTTTTTGTTCCAAAATATCCTCCATGTTTCATTGAGTTAAATGTACACTTTGTTTGCTCAGATTTTATCAAAACAACCACTGTAAAACCACAATCTCCTTTGGCTCTTCCAAGTTTCTAAAATAATACATTCTACAGTTTGTGAGCGTGTCATCTAGAAGTCGAAGTTAGCTTATTACGTTCGTATGAAAGTATGGAACTAACATGAGGCTATAATTTCTTATAAAAGGTATCGAAAAATATGATCAAAATGACTTCATGAATCCATAGAGATGCAAAAACGTGAAATGGAATAATAGGAAGAATATTTTAGTGCAATGAAAAACACATATCTATGTAAATATGACGATACAATCATACAAGAGTATTTTAGCAAATACGACTATACGAGACACATACGATATCTAACTATCTAAGCAAGAAAACTCAGAAACCCCTTTCTCAAAAAACATTACGTTGACCACAATTTCCCGTTAAGTAGGGGCAGGAAATGCAATGTATCCAAGTAAAGATCGGCCATCCCTTCGTTTCTAACGAACCCTAACAAATACCGCCACCACCCTCGCCGCACCACCACTCCCCGTCTCTCTCCGGCGAACTCCTCTCTCCGGCGATCTTCACGTATCCCCTTATCCTTCTCCGAGGTAGTCTCTTCACCTTCTTCTTTGCCGCGTAACTTGATTTGATGTTTTCCGTGATTTTCTCGATTTCTAGTTTGTTTGGTGTTTTTGATTGTTGGTTGAGTTGATGTTTTCCAATGTTCTGTGTTTCTTGATTACGTATCATTGATTTATTTAATTTTTTCTTGGAAAATTTGTTGCGATGAGATTTGATAGGATTTCTGTTTGGAAATTTTATTTGATTCTGCATTTCGCATTAGAAATCAGTCGATCACGGAATAAGAAAATGTTGATCTTCTAATGTTTAACCTAAACAACATGACAATTTGATAAAATGATTATGGAAGTCTAAAAGTATGCTTTTGAACTTATTTCTTGATCTGCCCTTAATGCAGTTGTGTAGATGAGATGCCTTTTTGTGGCACCTTAACGAAATGTTAGAGGTGATTAGGTGTTTGAAGCAATGAGGCACCTAAACTTGATTGCATTTTCCAGTCTTAGATATAAACGCTCCTTTATTTTTTTACACACCAGCTTTTTCAGTAACAGTATACACTCTCTAATTTCGACCAGTGGAAATATTAGTAGTATACAAGATATTACAAGTGATATATATGTACTTGAGAGCCAAACACGGCCGACCAAAATATAAATGTTTATGTCCGAGGGGTCTTATATGTTTACATCATGTGAGGTGTACTATACAAAAACTAACAAAAAATCTTAAATGTAGTGTTGACATTTATTACCATTTTCTATTTTCTCCACAGACATTAGGTGGGGCCAAACGATCCTCTTGGATTCTGTGAAATTAGCTAATAGACACAGGGGTGAGCATCGGTCTGGACCCGGACCGGACCGGACCCGGATTCTCTCCGGGGTCCGGACCGAAGACCGGACCGGTCAGGTTCGGTCTGGACCAAACCCGGACCGAACTTTTGTGGGAATTTTTGGGTTTTGGACCGGACCGGACCGAAATCCGAATCGCTCCGGTGGGCCGGACCGAAACCCGGACCAGTTGGTTTCGGTCCGGACCGAACCGGTTCGGTCCGGTCCAAAAACCCAGACCGGACCGGAAGTTGCTCTCCCCTAAATAGACATGTATTCTTATGACTTTTGAGTATGACACCGTTGTTTTAGATATTTTCCCTCCCAAATTTTGGATTACGACACAGATTTTGGATTTTGACCCAATGGAATTTTAGATCTTCACTTCTATTTGGGTTCGATCTCTCTGGAATCCAAAATGTGTAATCGAAAAGGAGTATTGTGGTATGCTATTTACTTTATTTATAAAATAAAAAATAATTTTTACTTTTTTATTCAGTGTGTTTACCTATAGAAATTTCCAATCCGACTCCAATTCTTGACAGCGTCGGTGACTGTACTTGTTATCCCAGTGAAAATACCCATGGCATTGACTTCATGAGGAGCTAGATTTTTATTTCCCTTCAAAGCAGCCAAGGGTATTAACTTCTAATGAATAGATATAAGACATGGTGGGTAGGGATGACAACGAACCGAATTATAAATTGGGACCCAGAATCGGATCTGGATCGGTTCCCAACATGGGTACCCAGAACCTGATCTGGATCGGTTCCCAACATGGGTACCCAGAACCGGATCCGGTTGCTTAACGGGTATCCAGAATCGTATCCATTGGAACTGGATTCAGTACAAAATTTGTATTTTTTAATGTGTTCTTTGCGGATTTGGTCAAAAAAACTCATCTCAAAAAATTTGTAGAAACCAATGGCCTTTGTGAGGTTTTATAGTTTGGATCTGAGTGAGAAATTCGTTTTTTCCGATGTGTGACTATACTTTCTACACAAAATTCATTTTTTCAAAACAATACCTATTCAGGATAGCATTAACTACCAACTCCCATGAGTTGGTGTCGTTGTGAAGCTCATTTGACTGTGGCCCATGCACCTCAGGTTCGAATCCCGGTAGGTGATATTTTTTTTGAAAATATTGTTCATGTCGGATCCGGTTCCGGGTCCATTGGCTAGAATCATATCAGAATTGGAACTTGATCGATTCTGAAAGTGTATCCAGATCCAACCCATATCCATTTTGTCCCGGTTGTAGTTCAGTTCCATCGGTTCCGGATACCCGTTGCCACTCCTAACGGTGGGTGACTTCAAATTGCAGTATCTATGCTGCTTTTTCATGTAATCATAATTTTGCGTGAATGGATTTCGAATAATACATTGATAGGTTGCACGCGACAGATGTAGTTTCTAAGAATTAGGAAGTGTACTTCATTAATTCGGTAGGTGACAGTGATGATAATCTTTCTATAAGCCTTTTACAAAAAAAACCTATTTATAAACCGTTTCGGAAAAGATATATAGGCATTATAAACTATAAGCTAAATGACAGATTTCCGGCCAAAGTGGAGACCCCACTCTTGGGCGAGGTGCAGTCAAATTCGGTGTGTTAGACTTAAGACCTGAACTCATTCAATAGAGATTTTTTTTGTTGTCGTCGTCGTCGTCCAAAGTAGTGGTTTATTTTGTCAGCATGGTGGATTTTTTTATGTGTCAGTATGACTATTCTTGAGTAATTATTATGATCCAGAGTGCCCATTTTACAAAGAAACCTTTTCTTGCAATGGTGTACCACTTAACAATCAATAACAGTCGATATTAAAAAACATTAATACTATTCGTAATCATAATAAGTGATCAGTTTTCTCTGTCTTCCACGTCAGATTTCTTTATTATTCACGTCAGTTTTCTCTCTCCGAGTCTACTTTTTTATCTTTTCTACATTATTCTTAACCATAACTCACCACAACTCATATATATCCTCAATATTATTTTAGGATCGATTTTGGAAAAAAATTAAAAAATGCTAAAACCTCGTAAAAATTAGAAAATGTATTTTCAAAAAAAAAATTCAAACTAATTTTAAAAAAAAAAAAAAGATTTCTTAAAATCCGTGCCCAAACTTACGCATGGGTTGTCGCACCCATTGAGGTGACAACCCGTTAATTTTGCTCTAATAGAATAATCCGGCCCAGACGCCCAGACGGCAAGTTGTAATGGGAGGTGGATTAGGATATCTCACCCATTTAGGGCACCTTCAATGGGGTGCCCTTGTAAATGCCGACCCAAGGTCGGCATTTACATCAACCCCCTCAATGGGGGTTGATCGACCGCCAGGTCGTGGAACCTGGCGGTGGAACGCCAGGTTCCACGACCTGGCGGTTAGTGGGTGGAGGCCACGTGGCCTCCACCCATTGGTTTATTTTTTTTAATTTTTTTATTGATTTAATTAGTTTTAGTTTTAGTTATATATTTAGTTAGAAATAATTTTTGTTAATTCTTTGGTTGGGTATTATGTTATGTAGATGTAGTTATAAAAAATAATTATTATAAAAAATAATTATGTTATGTAGATGTAGTTTTAATTGCGAAGTTTATTTATTGTAATGCACGTTTAATATTTAATAAAATGTATTTTGATTTATCTATGAATATTCGCATTTAATTATAATAAGTTTATATAATTAATTGGAATTGTGAGAAATTAAAAATGAAGGAAAAATAAATGATGTTTTTAGTGAGAGTGTTGATGTGACTAGGTTGACATTTACGAGTAAGTTGTGGTTGAGAGGTGAATAGTAGAAAGAGAGAGAAGAAAAATGTCATGGTGATGTGACGAAGAGAGAGTATGCTGATTTGACTAAGTTGGCATTTAGATAAATGTCATGGATAAAGATGGCCTCAGTGCTAACTCTTGATTCACACGAATCACATAGTTCAATGACAGAAAAGGCTTGGTTCGAACCTCCCGTGTGACACATGCTGCTTTCAGACTTAAATAAATTGCTTGTTAGCTTGTCAGTGTTGACATAATTCAGATTTGATTTCCATCCGAGAGGAAACGAAGGAAGCGTTTAAAAGTTTGTGACAAGGAATTTAAATCACATGGAAAATTTCCAAATACCCCTGAGAATAGCCAACATTCACTATTCTTATAACTATCTGATTTTTTATTATTATGTAAAGCTATCTAAAGAAGTTACTAGAAAGGGTTATTGGTAACATAGGGATGATTAACATGGAATTACCTTTTCCAAATACCAATTGCAAATGGAACCAGAAATTTATTTAAAATGTAGGTGCTTTTGGGACGAAAAACTACATGGACCGAGAAATCGATATAAAATGGATTATTTCAATATTTGTTTTTTGCAAACTTAATTATCCAAATACACCATACGAGACCAATCATTCTCTCTGATTTCCTTCCCTACACAAGATTGAATAGTACTCTAGTTACATTGGGTATCATGTTGCTCATCAAATGGTTGGTACTGTAATTCCTAAGAACTATCATTAGGAAAGAAATTGTGACGAGATTGGTGAAACTGAAAAAATAGAATAAGGGCGATGATTTCTTGCATCATTTTATATTTCTCTTTTTACATAGTTGGCAGTACAACTAGCCATGGCTGTGTAAGATATTGGTTGTCTTACAATTAATCAAAGAAAATTTGTTGCACTTTCTATTAACATAGATTACATTCACAGGAATAAAAATCTCTTTCATGGTACAATTAATTCCATTAATAATTCGCTTCTACTTATACATAGTAAAATCAACTATTTCATAGTAAAATCAATTCATCTCAGTCTTCCAAAGAATGTTTGATTGTCGTGCAGGTGGATTACTCTTGGTTCCTGTCTGTCTTTGTTAGTTGAGGTTGAGTGCTGAAGTTTTGAGTTAGTTTTGACAATTTGAGGTTTTGTGTTTGACGATTGTTAATATCACAAGGACAACCCTTAACGGGATAAAAACCCAGGTCGTGACCGGGTCATGAGAAAAAATAAATTAGCGGTGGAAATCTTCCGTCGTGGATGACCCGGTCGTCGACCGGATTGATGACCCGGTCATCAAAAAATTTATTGTTTTTTGATTTTTTGATTTTTTTTGTTTTTGTTTTGATTTTTTTAATTTTTTGTTTGAGTTTTTTTTAATTCTTTTTTGAAAATACGTTTTATAATTGTTTTGATTTTTAGAAAAAAATTTAATTTTTTTTAAATTTTTATCAAGATAGACCCCGAAATGATGTGGAGGCGAGAGGTATGTTGTTGTGGGTTGTGTTGGGTTGTGGTTAAGAGATGAATAATGTAGGAAAGATACGAATGTGAGTCGAGGAAAGAGAAAGCTGATTTGGAAAAGAGAGAAAGCTGACGTGGAAGAGAGAGAAAACTGATTGGAGAGAGAGAGCTGATGATCAGGTGGTCCAACTCATGGTAACGGATGATCTAGAGTGTAACTTGATTCCTGAATTTCCCCGTTGTTTGTGTCATTGTCGTACAATTCATCTTTATTTTCTTATTACTTGTCTTTTTCTGAACGTGATGGTGCTTGCAAAATAATCCTTGAGGGAGAAGGTGCCACAATTGCACTGTCACCCACAACAGCAAAAGTTGTCTCAATATTTGTCGTTGAATCCCAACTATCGACATGATCATACATTTCATTATCATCGTTGGCATTTGAATCTTGTTCTTAAATCACTGAACTTGGTTCTCTACTTTCCACATCAATCTAGTTTTCAGATATTTCCTCGCAATGGTTTTTGAAAGCTTTTGCTGTGTATTTTGAAAAATTTACTATGTATTTTTCCCATTTCGAGCTTTATCCTTGTTCATTGATTTGAACTTTGTTATAAATCTACCTTTCTTTTTCTCTTTTTTGTCATTTTTTTTTATAATATCGGTTTTCTGTCATTGTCAAGCTTTACTAATCACAGCTATCTCCAGTTCCCAAATGTTTGGGTTTTCTCCTTTCCCTAGTGATACCCTCTCCCCGTGATTTGTCGTCTTTTATCGGTGTGGAGTCTGTGGACCGATTTCCAAGATATATTATGGATCTGCCATAAATTCCGTTATTATTTTATATTTTGGAGTTTTTGTATTAATGCTCTCTTGACTAGCCATATTTACATATATATGTTTTTTTATTTAAATCAATGCTCACATTCCGCAACAGAATCCTCGAATAAGTTGAAAAATGAAACTTCTGAATCAAAATTTGGATGAAAAATCAGAAAAACATAAAAATCATAGCGAGTTCAGTTTTAGTTCTAAAAACAATTATATTGGGAAAAGTTCCACCCTATCTTAAAGTAACACAGATAATTGACGATTTTTTCATCTTAACAAATGTGGTATGTTCGTATCTTTGCAGAATTGCAGATAAGTGAATTGAGCATTCGGAAACTAAAATTTGATCATTGGAGTTTTGAATTTTTCTTCCTTTTTTAAAATAAAACAATCACAACCTAACAACCTTAAAATGCCAGAATTCAATTAGAAAAGCACGCATAAATGCAAAATTAATAGAAAAAATGGCTTTTGAGGATACTATGCGGAAAAGAGTGTAGATTTTAGCCACACGAGCAGATGTGAGAATCTAGTATTAGTATAGTATACACTGTCCTATTGAAATTGTTATATATGTGATGTTATTAGGTTACTTTTAATTGAAGGGTATTATACAAAAAAGATATTAAAAGATTGATTACTAGATGTGAGAATCTAGTATTAGTATATGTACATGGTCCTATTGAAATGATCATATATGTGATGTTATCAGGTGAATTTAATGGGTATTAAACAAAAAGAGAGCTTAAAAGACTGAATACGCAACAAGTTACTTGAACCGGTAAAAACCACAACTTGGTCCAAAAAAATTACACATTCCTAGAAAATTACCAAATCCACGCACAACCTGTAAAGTACAAAAAACTCCAAAAAAAAGAATAAACTAAAATACCATGAAACATGACCGGTTATGTTGAAATGATCATACATGTGATATTATTATTAAAGGGTATTATAGAAAAAAGAGATGTAAATTTTGAATACGCAACAAGTTGCTTGAAACGGTATAAATAAATAAATAAAAACACAACTTGGAATCGAAAGTCCAAAGAAAAATACCAAATCCATGAAGAACCTGTGGAATAAAAATCTTCAAAAGAAGAACAAACTATATTACTATAAAACACAAAAAAGACATATTCAACTGAAGTGGTGCGTGGACAGAAAAATAACGTTAAATGTGCATCAACGATCTCCACACACACACACAGAGTTATATATGTTAATAAATATCCCATCTCCACCCTCACTAATCCCTCCTCCTCCATACCATACCCTCACAGGTCCCTTCCACCAGGATGGGCGCCGGCGGCCGGATGTCCTCACCGGAGACAAAACCGAGCCAAACCAAACTCCCATCGGAGCGCGTTCCGGTGTCGAAACCCCCGTTCACCCTAAGCGACCTGAAGAAATCCATCCCCCCACACTGCTTCAACCGCTCCATCCCCCGCTCCTTCTCCTGCCTCCTCCTCGACCTCCTCCTCATCTCCCTCTTCCTCCACCTCGCCCTAACCTACATCCCCCTTTTCCCCTCCCCTCTCCCCTATCTCGCATGGCCTCTCTACTGGGCTTGCCAGGGCTGCGTCATGACCGGCGTCTGGGTCCTCGCCCACGAGTGCGGCCACCACGCCTTCTCCGACTACTCTCTCTTGGACGACGTCGTCGGGCTTGTCTTCCACTCCCTCCTCCTCGTTCCCTACTTCTCCTGGAAGTACTCCCACCGCCGCCACCATTCCAACACCGGGAGCATCGCACGTGACGAGGTTTTCGTTCCGAAACAGAAGTCGAACATGTTTTGGTTCTCTACATATTTGAACAACCCTGTCGGGAGATTGTTGGTGATTACCGTCCAGTTGACTCTCGGCTGGCCGCTTTACCTCGCTTTCAACGCCTCCGGTCGGCCCTACCCGCGATTCGCCTGTCATTATTCGCCGAATAGCCCGATTTACTCCGACCGAGAACGCCTCCAGATCGTAATCTCCGACATCGGCGTGGTTGCGGTATTGGCGTTGCTGTACAAGTTTGCTCTCGCTTATTCGTTCGTGTTCGTCGTCAAGATCTACGCGATTCCGTTGTTGATAACCAATGGATTTCTGGTACTCATAACTTACCTTCAGCATACACATCCGGCGTTGCCTCACTACGACAACGACGAGTGGGACTGGCTTCGAGGCGCGCTCGCCACGGTCGACCGTGACTACGGGATTCTGAATACCATTTTCCATAACATAACAGATACTCACGTTGCGCATCACTTGTTCTCGACGATGCCGCATTACCATGCGGCCGAAGCGACCGAGGCGATCAAGCCAATTTTGAAGGATTATTATAGGTTCGATGCGACGCCGGTGCCCACGGCGCTGTGGAGGGAGGCTAAGGAGTGTCTTTACGTCGAGCCGGATGAGGGCAGCAGCAACGGCGTCTTCTGGTACAGGAACAAATTCTGAGTCCATCACGAGGTGTTTTGTTTCGTTTCGTTTGGTTTAAATTTCATTTCAACTTTGTCTTGTGGTCCATCATGTTTGTGTGTCCTGTCCTGATGGTGGTGGTGGTGGTGGTGGTGTTACGTTTTGTTGGGGTCGGTCTTGGTGATTGATGTTTGCCAATCTCTTCGTTTTCTCGTCAATAAATTAAAATCCGAGGATGAGAGGAATGTTTTGTTTTCTTTTGGTTTTGTCGTTCCTGTGATTGAATCCTTTGAAATGGATGGATTGAACGTGTCTTGCCCTGTTCGAAGATTTTGAAGTGGTAAACTAAATATCATTTCTTCCTTCAAAGTAGAATCAAAATCATATGTTTAGATAAATATGATAAATTTGGTTGGTACATTGTATTTAAAAAATAAAAGTATTTGCGTTTGAGTGGCGAAACAATTTAACAATTCTACATTAAAATTTTCTAAACTTTTAATTTTAATAATGAATAAATAAGAGTATGTTTCCGATATCTAAACCTCATGCATGACGAATTTAGTAGTTGTCACTTGTCTCTATTACAGAATAGTTTCAACATTTTGTTTTGAGCAACAAAATCTGAATGTCAGCAATACATGTATATACTGAATATATGAATCTAATTTTGAGACAACTAAATGTGGATATCATGTAACCATCCCACAGCCCACAGATCCACATGGTGATGCTCAGCTGAAATGCATTGCTGAGAGAAAATTGAATTGAAAAGGTGATGCACTTGCATGCATCACCTGCAGAAGAATCTAAAGAGCATCTTATGGCTCGAATAATAATATTACATAGCATTAGTGGACGGCATGTCACATTCTTTATTAGGCCTTCAAGATTTATAACTTTATTAATTATCAGTGGACCCGTAAGTGCCCAAATCCACGTGAGTGACAAGTGTTGCAAAGAATCCCAATTTAAACACAAGATTTTGTGGACAAGTGAGTAAGGTGATTAGAGACAAGTGTTCGGAACAAGCTTTGGTGCCGGTGGTGTATGGATTTCCAGATCAGAGCCACAATTCCTGTGACACCCTTGTCTTTTCTTCATATACCACAAGACATTTATGGGCACCAGAGATTTTCGACCGCATACGTTGGCTTCGACGTCACATGTGCTGTAAAGAGTACAGTATTATTAATAAATGAACACATAAAATCTAACGAAAGGAGAGATTCTCGCCAGTCAAATTCGTCTACAGAGGTAATCCAAACAACGCATTACGCGCTTTTGGGGTAGAAAAGTAAAGTAAACTCAAACGACAAAAAATAGATAAGTCGTAGGGTGTGATCGGTGGTGTGGTGTAGAAGAAAATATCTTAGTTTAGAAGCTTAAATCCAAAGGACACATCTAGCGTGCGTGTGTAAACATTGACACATTTCAGGTTTCACCATTCCCAACAATCTTTTTAACTATGTAGCAATAGTTCACCCAATCTCAAATTTGGCATCATTGTTTCCATTTTTCTTGTTAGATAGAACTCTACCTTTACGGTTTACATCCCTTGTACTCACGGGACTTACGCGTGCTACATCTGTCCTCTTGATTAAATACCATAATTAGAAGACAATGGTAGTTGAGATTTAAGGCTATTAAAGCCCCCATGTACAGCACATGAGTTTTGTTTTTTTTTATACAGTACACATGACGGTATGTTACATGCGCATGGAGGTTTAAAAAACAAAGATCCCCTTTTTTTACTGCTCATTAGAGCCATCTCACGAGTTACGAGTCAGCACAACAATCATCTTCTATATGCTAATCCAACTAGATCAATTATACCAACTAATTAAATATAGTAGTTTCTCAAGTTAATTTCTTACCATACCAAGTGATGATGTCAACTCACATTATCACATATTCTAATTAACTGATTATTTTATCAAAATAACACCACCAACAGATCACCAACACTACAAACTAAGGTGCTCCAATAGCTCGATTAAGTCGACATTATTGAGAGTCTAGAGGTTAGACATGTTAATGCAACTGCCGACTCTTAAATTGTGTAAGAATATTATCCACATGAGTATGTTGGAAGATTTTCAGTGTCACCTATCTATATTTGTAAGCAATTATTTATTAGCAACACGTAGATAGATCAAGCAGGGCGGTTAATAGTCAATTAATGTCACTTTCAACTTATGAAATCAAACAAAAGGAGTCTAAATATCTGACATACACTTTGAATGTTGGCCTGTGCAATATTTTAAGCCGAGCTAATGGCATAATTAATAACCACGTTATGTTTGACAATAACTTTTCTTGCTCATAATCTGTATGCATGCTTGTAGTTCTGTATTCTAATTTTGTAAGGATTTGCTTTGCTTAAGAAATGCCAAGATTAGAAGGCTATCAAAAAAATTCTAATCTTTAGTTAACCGCTTGTTTCGTGGTGGATGAGATCATAGATGTTTTATTTCTATAATTTGGGGTAGGACTTCAAGTTAGATACGCTAACTTCTTAATGGGCATTTTGGTTTTGTTAATTGTAAAAAAAAAGACAGTAAAAGAGTTTACCTACTCAGAAGTAAAATATCTAAAGCTCATGCTTACCATATACTAAGAAAACCCAATGCAATGCAAAAGCATGCAGGTGTTAGTCGAGAAAGTGTTTTGCAACCGTAATACATTGTAATTTGATATTTCGTAACTATATTGATGTGAGAGAAGAGATTTTGGATTAGAAGTTGATTTTTTCGGAACGATAAGATTTGTGAATTTTTTTACATGTTTCTACATAAAATTTACATCACAAGAATATATATTTATACAAGAAATTAAAAAAAAATACATGACGTTCTGCTTATGCAAATCTAGATAAACTACGAAAGTGTAACGATAGTTTTACTATAAAATTTCAAAAATAGTGTAAAAGTGGGAAAACAAAAAAATATGGTGTAAATGTGTCAAATAACAACATTAGTAGAATTAAAGTGTCAAATGGCCATGTACCATATTGATTGCTTGTTGCACTACTCAAAGCTCTTTCCTTGAATTCCATTAACTTTTTCAGTTTCCCGGTTACTAGAACTTAGAAGGCTTTATGAGCAAATCGTTTCGCAACATTAATGAAACAAAATCTTAGTTCACTTGGTGGTTGAGATACTGGCATATGCAACCCAGTGAATTGGTTAGCAAATTGGAGTATTGGAAGGGATATACTTTTAGCCGATTGAAAATTAAGCTAAAGTTATACTTAAGTGACGCTTAGTTCGTTGTAATTAAAATGTAACGTAAATATGACTATACATTTAATTACATTCCATTAGTTGGTACATAAAATTAAAGATTGAAATCACTTTTTGAGGTTTAGGGTCTGTTTGATATGTGCTTCTTGGGTAAGCTTCTCGTCCAGAATCTGGAAGAAGAAAAAATTGTATAACCAAACATCTCCAGGCTTCTGAATTAGCCCAGAAGCTCTAGATTCGGCCCACTCACAAGTGAACAGTGGTCTAGAAGACCCAAAGAGCGTGCTTCCAAATCTCCATAAATACTTCAGATAATAAATGCCCCCACTTTTCTGGATAATTACAACCATTACCACCAATTAATTACGGAATTTGCCACTAACGTTACCAAAACTCATCACCTTCAACAAGATTCCTCCCTCATCACCATCGTCTTATTTTCGTCCACCTCCACATCCCACCTTCACCGTTGTGCTTCTCCGTCGTCATCCAGAGGAAGTTCGTCGCTACCACCGGCAGATCTTCTCTCTGTTGGTGTTTCGAAATCACTACCGCTTCAGGTACACCCGAAAAAGTTTGAAGTCTGAATTTTTTTAATCCTTAAAACTTACACCACACCCATCCTTCATATGTTTCCTCTTCTATTGTTTATGTAAATAGTCTGTAATTTTCTTGCTCCAAGCATTTACATTTTCAGATAATGAAGCAAAAATCAAACCCTATAAATTGGGCATTTCGGTTTTCCATAATTTTTTCCTTGTTAGAACGTCAAAATTTTGTATTAATATCATAAGGTCTCAGACCGATTAAAAATCGTTTGCCTTACATTTAAATAAATTATGTTTGCGATGACTTGTTTCTCATTTATTGTTTGAAGAAAGTTCATATGTAACCCTTGTTGTATTATTTGATTAGGTTGACGTGTCTACGTATGGATGAGTTAATAAATGTTTTGAATGACCCCCAAGTTGAGTTGTCGGAAGAAGAATTTGTGTTGGTTACTGTCGTATATCTCCTTGTAGCGTATTACCAACATTTTGGTCGTACCCACATACCATGTTCCTAGGTCACACTAGTTCACACAACTCCTTTCACAGGAAATGACATTATTAATGACTTATTGGGTGGACACTACAGAATAGCATACGACTCCATTACATTGTTACCAGCTGTATTTAGATCGTTGTGTTGTATTATGAGGGGTAGGGGACTAATGAGCGATACAAGGGTCGTGTTAGTGGAGGAGAAAGTTTGGATTATGTTGAAAACGTTAGCCCATGGGGACTCTAACCGGTGACTACAAG
This sequence comes from Triglochin maritima, assembly GCA_963682175.1. Classification (NCBI taxonomy): domain Eukaryota; kingdom Viridiplantae; phylum Streptophyta; class Magnoliopsida; order Alismatales; family Juncaginaceae; genus Triglochin; species Triglochin maritima. Next base: position 10,843,258 of record OY821780.1, on the reverse strand, counting down.
CTCAATTACAACATAGTGGAGAGACAATAAGTAGGCATTTTAATAAAGCCTTGCACTCATGTTTCATTTGGGGATGTTAGATGGTTCGACCAAAGAGTAGTTTAGCAAAAACACCATGTCACATAACAGAGGGTGGTGGGGGTAAGTACTTCCCATACTTCAAAGATTGTATTGGGCATTAGATGGGACACATGTTGACGTGTGGGTACTAGTAGAATTCCAATCAGCATACCGTTCTGGACGACACCCCACCCAGTGCACTCAAAATGGCCTAGGAGTTTGCGATTTCAACATGCGGATCATTTTTGCTACCGCTGGGTGGGAGCGATCGGCACACGACTGTCGAATGTTGAATGACGCACTGAACCACCCCTCCAACAGTTCTGAACAAACTAATCCAGCAATGGACTTTTACCTCCCCTAACTCCCTTAAACACCACTAGCGTGGTCAGAAGCGTTGGTGTTGTGTAGCAAGACGACTCGAAGCGGCTTGATGTTAAGGACATGACCAAGCTTGCTAACGGAGTGGCTGTTTATTGACCTTTCCACTTGTTGAGCGATACAAATGCTCCCGCATTTATGCATCGGTGCTGCTTGTATGTCATCTTCCTTTTCCTCTTCTTCTTTGAAGGCCCACCTGTTGCAATTTATTTAAATAAAAGGAGTGCTGACATTTTTCTTCATTAGAAATAGGAAGTAAACTACATTCAATTACACACTCATTTCCATCGTTAATAACAAAACAAGATTCATATATAGATACAACACTGTCTTACAAGCACAACGTTTTCACGGTAGATAAATTTGGAACCCAGTAATACCTAACATTATGAATTAGGTAGACCACAACCACCCCTCCAACTCAGTTATCACTACCCACGTCAGACCAATAGGAAGGCCCTTGGAATTGCCCTTCTTGCGTAACAACTCGTCACCACTCTCCCTCCTCGATTCTAATCTCGTCGCGGCCTCGCCTTTCTATTTCCTCTTCCTCAGCCATAGTTTGTTCATAGTCTACGAGCATCTCCTCAAAGGTTGGGGGTGAGTTGGATGCCCAAGCAGTAACGTGCAAGCATTCTGGGTCATCCAATAATTTCACGAATCAACTAACTTCAAAACCGACCAATATTTGCATTATTCTAGGGATCATGACATGGCTGACATTAAAGGTTCTCATGGGGATTTTTTTGTAACCGAATTGATTAGGTAGAAGGTAAAGGTAAAAATGATGGTTATTTATGCATAAATATTGCTCCTTCAATCAAAAAAACATATTCCAATACCTTTGCTTTTATATTTATGGACATTAATTATACCCAGTAACCATTACTTAGACTAATAAAACCATATTATATCAATTTCATATTTCAAAACCATAAAACTATAAACTCACAGGAAAGGTACTTCCATACCATAACCATAAATTTTAGCAAATAACTAGAGGGAAAAAAGGCCAAATGATAACTTCTCAATTTGCAGTTGATGATTACGATAAGGTGTTGCTTTTAGGGGGACAGTTGCCTCCTCTTGCTCGGGTTTCACCTTCTTATCAACCACATGCTCCACCGTGGCGTCCACTTTTGCCATTATCATGTTCTCCATCTTCTGAAGGTGGTCATGCAGGTGACCAATTATCCCCACCATCGAGGCGGCGACAGACTCCTCCGTCAGGTTATACTCACAATGCAACTCATCTTGATAATACAACAAGTCTGACCAAGTATGTCAAAGGTCCAGTAATGTCTATAAATTAGACGGAGCAAGTGGAAAAATGAACTAATCGAGTTATAAATTGAAATGAGAAACTTATAGAGTTGTAGATTTTCTAAACATTACACAACAAAGTGAATATCGGTTCAATGGATATATAAACACACATGTACATTTTTAAATATATTTTGAAGACATAAAACATGCATATATGGTTCATTTGTAAATATGCAGTAAAGTAAAGCAGATATTTTAACCACATCAACATCAAGAAGCCCTTAGCTCATACTGAGTCATAAAAGTTCAATATTTCACCCTTTTGGGATATCTACTGAACCATTAAACTTTTTATGCGACTTATTTAACATCTCCAATTTTTTTATAATTGTGGTTGACATACTAACATGATGTGTTTCACAGATTGTTTCCCAAATATATTTTGCTTCATTTTCACCCACAGAGGAAATGCAAACAAAAAAATATTAGCCCCTCAAACCATCAATAGGATTGCTTAGCAAAGATTTGCTGAAAACAAAATGTAGGTGCAATGCACCGATGATTACATTTTCCAATCTTAGGTTAAAGCATGGTTGTTCTTAGGTTTTATAATACTCAACCCTTTTGTCTACCATATGTCAAAACAAACAACTTCTAAAACATGATAGAAAAAGGGGAAAAATTTCGAAACACGATGAGCATATGTCCGAAAACATTATATGGGTGCATATGAAGGTCTGAAAATTTCAAAGAAAACATGAAAGTAAATAACCCCAAAACTCATCACAGCACGGTTGTACTCGTAAAAAACCCGGATAGGGGCACCGTCCTCCACTTACAACCACACTTTGGTCAGGACACCACAAAAACAAAATGAGACCACTGGAATGGTGGATGGGGGCACCATTGCTTCGTCGTCGAAATGGGTTTGGAGGTGCGAGACGGGATAGATGGGGACGAGGGTGGAGGAAGGACTAACGGGGGATGAGAGGGGTTGCTTGGGGAAGGGGTCAAAGAAGAAGACCAAACGTTGCTTATGGAGGGCATGTTGGGGATTTCACATTGATGGAGGAGAAGTCGATGGCTCACCACCTGGCCAAACATCTTCCCAGGTGGTGGGGGAGATGACCATCTTCTATGGCTTCTCAGAAAATCTATCTTCTGGGGGAAGATGTGGCCAAACGGACCCTTAGTCAACCAAACATGACATTAGAGACTTTACTATTGCATCAAGTAGCAAACACTTCAGAAAAAAATATAGTGGTTGAGATTGAGGCTACCAAAGCCCCACGTATACCACATGCACTTGGGTTTCATGAGCATGGAGGTTTAAAAGCAACAATTTTTTTATTGTTCACTCGAAACAAGATATTAATTAACCAGTGTCACGACTACTTTTATTCTGACCGTCCACTACTTTACTGTTTGGGGTTTTGATTTGTGTTGCTTCGGTACACCTCAAAAGTGTACAATGGTTTAAATATTTTTGTATTTTCACTATTCACTTAGGTGCACCTACGTACGTTTCAAACATTATTCTTTGCATACCCTTGTGCCGTTTATAGGCCCCACTTCGTTTAAATTTTCTGTTAAATTATTTTCAAAACACATTTGATCTCCACCCATGTTTTTATTGGACGTTCTCAATTTGTCCTCCGGTTCAACACCATTTGATCCCACCAAATAATAGCATAGTCAGGAAATTCAATACCAGCAAGTTCTACCTTCTTTATCTTGGAATAAAGGTGACAATCAAATACTAACTCCATCCTATTTTCCCAATCAAGGTATTGTTGACTTTTTGGCCTTAATCTATGTTTTGATGATCTAACTAACCTAATCTTAATCACAATAAAATGAAGTGTAACACACATTATGCATTGAATATATATTGTATTGTGCTAACATCTACATGTAATCAAGACTCAATGAAGAATGGAATAAAGTCAAGACATGTATTCAAGCTAATTGAAGACATGTAATTTTACTTTTATTTGAGTCTTAGGAATTTATGTGAACTTGAGCATACATGAGTTGTAACCTATTCACAATCACACTAGGTTCCTTGTAGAAATCACACACCAAATTTCACATCATTTGGACTTCAATAGATCTCTCAAACTTAAGTCGGAAAATTACTCAAACTAAACCTAAACCTGTCTTTGTAGAACAATCCACCGAAATGAGTTTTCTATTTGACCGTTTCTACCAATTAACTGGTACACCAAAAGTGATTTTACCCAGTTCCACTGGTCGACCTGTTTTGACCTTTCAATCGACCGTTTACCTGTATTTTCAGGATGACCGTTATACTTGTCGTATTCTCCGATAGTCATATTCGTATATATTCACCTAACTCCTATTCTGTATTTGGACACCGGTCAAACATTGTCAAGCAAACGGTCGACCGGATGTAGACAAACTTGTGCGCCCAAAGTCCATATTATTTTCAGTCAGATAAACTTCTTTTCACGTTGGACCGTTCACACTTTTACCCTGGCCAAAACCCTCAGAACGATAAACCATCTCTCGTTTTAGTTCGACCATTCACTTAAGTTGTAGCCTTAGTGCTCGATTGATTTGTACTTCAGTTCGAACGTTTTCTCCTTTATAAGGAAACGGTCGACCACCTTGCCCATACCGGTCGATTGTTGGTGTCCTGATTTGCTGAACTTCATTTTTTATATGTATCTTACACAAATCTTAACCAAATCTTCCCCAACAACTATAACACTTTAAGAGCTTATAATAGAGGTTCTCATACTTAGTCACACAACTCTCCTACTCAAAACTCACTCATACATTAAAGAGAAAATCTCTCACTCAAGAATCTGAAATCTTATACACTCCAAGCTTAAACTTGACTACTTGATCAAATCCACATCCTACTTAAGTGTGCTCAAGTTAGAGTATTTGTCACTCATTTCCTATTGTTGTCAAAGGTGTAAGGCTTGATCTCAGCCTGTAACGATGATCATCATTCTCGGGTTGTGAGAGGAAGAAAACCAAGCTCGGTGAGGGTGTTCGTGAGCTTACTTTGTAAAGACATTATCTCCCAGCCCGGAACGGGGAGATGATAGTGAAGACATGAACGGAGCTTGTAAGGGAGGACTAGGACCCTGGTGGGGTATCAAACATCTGTAAAATCACTGCGTCTTTATGGTTTGCCTTATTTCTTCTATACTTGTTTTTAATTGTTATTTCCGCTGCATTTTAAGTAGAGATTAAGGAAATTGATTAGATTAATTAGGCTATAACCGTTCCTACAGGTATGATTCTGGATCATTCTTCCCTAGGAATGATGAGATCTTCATCTTAATACTACCCAATTTGTTATCTTTCCCAAATCCTAGCTTCTCTAATCATCCACCATGCTTACTATGGTTAACTATTGATTCCTACCATCATCTTCATCAACACCATCCCCAAAATACTCTTCATCTTCAACGCTAACCACCTTGGTTGAATTCTCTCTCCTATTCGCATACAAGGTGACTTCAAGCATGTATTTTCTACTCGATCTAACCTCTCATGAATTGTTTCCATTTCTACCCTTAACATTCTCCTCATCTCCCTTGTCAAGGCCTCCATCAACAACTTTGTATCTACCTTTCCCACTGCTTCTTCGGAAACACTTTCTTTGGATTATTTTTTACTACAAAAAGAACGTTAGTATGAAATAAAAGATCTTACTTCACTCTACTCCAATGTTTCACTCCAAGAAAGGTGCACTCAATTTCCCTCGTGATTTTCTCAAAAATTCTTTTCAAACTAATCAAATCAGCATCATATCTATAAACAACAATCCACACCCAAACAACAATCCTGCTAAATATGATAACAATCAAGAACACAAACAACCAACTATAGGAAAATAGAACTTGGAAAGATGAAAACAAGTTGATAAAGAACAAGATTAGATAGGACTACGGTAGCAAACATAATGACAATAAAAGAATGATAAGGTTCTTGTTTTGTTTATTCATTTTTTTCGGATCCTCTTGACCCATCTTTAGGACTACGGTAGCAATTAACAAAATGAAAATAATAGAAAGATGAGTTTTGATTTTGTTTTTGGAAAGACCTATGAATGAAGAAGAAAACTAGGATGGAGATATGATAAACACAAGAAAAGAAAACAAATGAAATAATGATAGACAAATATGAGACTAGAACTTCTGCTTTGATACCAAATGATACGAACCATATCAACTTGTGACGAAACCTGTAGGACCGCACTACTAAAGATTTGGATGAAAGAAAACCGCAACCCAACACCTATAACGAGATGTGAACCTTGGTATAATGAAGACGTCACAATCAAGGGATGAAAACTTGATTGATAAGTTCAAGTATGAACGCCACAGACAGATTTGATAATCTCTTTTAAGAATCCAAGAGAAAATTAACTCTCACCAATGTTTAGATTCGAAATTGTGCCCTTAGTAATATGCAGATGCCTATTTATAGGCTTTACATGTGTATTACAAAGAAATTGTAACTACCAAAGAGTATACGTGCCTATTGAAAAAAAATGTAACTACCAAAGACTAAATATGCATATTACAAAAAAAGGTAACTACTAAAGATGCATGTGGCACAAGTGCACATGTGCTAGATTCTTTAGGTAGATATGATGGTGCACATGAGTTGAATTCTTCAAGTGGTATAAATGCACATGGGTTGAGTTCTTTGGGTAAACCAAGTCATGATGGTGTAAGTGGTAAAAAGATGAGTTTTTTCATGGTGAGTCTCATTAAAGAAAACTAACAATGGAAACTATTAATTAAAAAATGAATTTCTGAAAAAAACTTTCATAAAGGAAACTACTAAAAAACTTCCGAAAAAATATTTTATAAAGGAAACTTTCAAAAATGCAACTACCAAAACGAAAAGTTCCAAAAAGAAAATAGCATAAATAGATGTTGAAAACACAAAAAATAAACTAAAGATCTCTTGAGAAAATTCCTTAAATTTATTCTTTCAATTGGATTATGGAAATCTACTTGTGAGATTCACGGTAAAGTTCTTCTATGGATCTTCACGCATTGGCTTGAACCCCATTTGAAAATTAGCCCATTAAGTATCCCTTTGAAATGCTTTGCACAGACCTTTGTGACTGGGTCAACTGAAACTTAAATTGGATTAGACTCCTTACACATGCTTGAGACCACCCCGGTTCCACTTTCACCCCCGGTTCCTTACACATGCTTGAACAACAAGACGTGTCACCCACTCCGCAAGGGAGGACGAGAAAGCACAAAAGCTTCAACTTATGCAAGCAACCAAAAAGAGTAAACATGTCATGCACACATTGGATGTGGAACTAACAATTTCTTAATCAGCCGAGCTAATGGCATAAATAATCTCGTCAAGTTTGACGCTAACCTTTCGTCCCCCACAATTTGCATACGTGTAGTTTTCTATGCTAAATTTGTAAAGATTTGCTTTGCTGAAGAGATGCCAAGTTTAGATGGTTATTTAATTAAGTTTCTCGTCTTCGGTTCACCAGTTGTTTCATGGTGGATGAGATCACATATGTTTTAATTAGATAATCTGGGGTAGGTTTTCAAGTTAGATAGATATGCTAACTGCCTAAGCCTCTATGGACAGACTCTTTTTTTGTTGGTTTTATTTGTTGTAAAAAAAATACAGAAAAAGAGTTTACGTACTCAAGTGCGCTTGGTAAGGGTGCAATAGGGGGTGAAAAATTAAGAGGATAATTGTTCACCCTCTGGAGCATATATACTTAAAATAATGAAAATTAGGGGCGGGGAATCTATTACCCCCGTTGTAATCCATTGCCCTCTCTCCCGTGGCATAAGAAAATAGAATTTTTTTTCTTTTTCTTTTTCACTTTTAATACATGTACTAGGTAGAAATATATTGTAGTACGACCAAAAATGAAATCGCACCCGATCCTAACTAATTTTGTCAAGTCAGGTTGGTTTTATCGTGTTTTGAGATTATTATTCCAGGAATTTTTCCCTTGACATACAAACACTGGGAAAAGTTATTATTACTCCCTAAAAGTTTACTCCAATAAATGTTATTCTGAAAATTTTCTTTCTTTAATTTTTGGCCACATTTCAAGCACACCATGGAGATAAAACTGTAGGATTTCGTGGTCCTATGTATGTATATATTTTAAAAAAATTAAACATACATACATGATCAATTTTCATATTTTCGACGATTTCATGTACATTATTTTATATTTATTCTAATATCATGTAATCTACTATATATTAAAATAAATAGAAGGTGATCATACTCAAATATTCTCTAAAACTTTTATGAAGATCCAGAGTTGTGTTGCCCGTCGAATCGCCTGCCGATTCGCCTTCGATTGTTCACCAAACTTCAAACAAGATTAGGGAGAAATAAGCTAGCCAATCAATTTCTAAAGCTCTCTGAGAATTTAATCTCAAAAAACTTGAATAATTAAGAGAAATTTGGATGGATTAGTGGAGAGGTTAGGGAGTGAAAGAATTTTGCATTCACATAAAACAACTAGGGAGAAGAGACATATTTATAGACTCTCTCAACACCCACATCATGAGTTATCCACTAACCCATGATCTCTTGGTTTTCTCTCCCTAAACCATAATCAACCTCATTAACGTTTGACCACAATTGGAATAAATTCAACTCATGATCAACATTAATCTCTTAACTAATTCTGACAAAATCGTGCTCACCGATCGACCGAAATTAACCAACCGGTCGACTGATTGGCAATTAATGGCGGTTTCAGTTGGACCATGAAACTAGGAGGTCGAACCATCACACGCTACCAAAGCTACTGTGATTTTTCGGTCGAACAAAACGCTTAAACGGTCGACCGATTCAACATGAGAAACAACTACTGTAACTTTTCGATTGAACTGAGCTACAAGTCGGTTGACTGATTACTACCAAGAATTTTCGGAAGCTCCTCGAAGTTTTCAGTCGAACCACGACTTCTACCGGTTGACCGATCAATCCCAAAAGTCGTTCCTGGAATTTTTCGGTTGAAACATGTGTCCTTCTGGTCGGCCGTTCACATACGCAACAACTACTGTGAATTTCCGGTCGACCGGTCTCCGAAAATGTTCAACCGCTTTTTGTCCGATTTTTGCCCTTATCAAATTTTGGATTTATATTCAACAAAATTCGATCTTTGGGGTTTTAAGCAAATTCACATATCATGTGATACATTATAATATGTAATATCAAAGCATTACACCCCATAATACATACATCTCATATGAATTTATTTATGATTCTAACTATGTCATTTTCACAACATATTGATTTTATCGATTCACCACATGTATATTATTTCACATGAAACTCGATACATCATATGAACATAAAATCAAACTTCTTCTTTCCCAGTTTTGTGGTGTGACCTATAGGAGGATCTAAGTTATTTTGGCAGTGATATTAAACACTTAATATCACAAACTAAGCGGTATCTATCTACACATTATAGTTACTCAATTATCAAAGATGTCTTGTTCACTCGAACTAACACACGATCCATTTAGTGATGTAAGAGCATCACTTGTGTCTATCCCTTGCCTCATGATATTAAGAATATTATACAAAGTAGAAATGTAACACATTTGTATTATATATTCATTTCTTGATCTCTTAAGCTAATTATAAATATGTAACTTAACACAAGTCACATTGTTCACATTATAATTTCGCTTTATCAAGGGGGTCACTAATATCATTACTCAAATAAAGAGGGACAATGATAATCTTTTGACGAACTATCTTTTACAGCACAAGTCGTGTTCAACTAACTATTGTCTTTATCATTATGCTCATTGATAGCTTTTGACAATAATCAAATTAAACACTTCTCATCTGAAAAGACATAAGTCTCATATGTTAGGATTCAAGACACAGTGAAACATTAATGACACATAACACAATTGCATAATGTTTCACTTGCTAGTAGGGCTGGCAAATTTGTGTTTCGTGTCGTGTTTGACACGAACACGAATTGACATGAACTGTTTTTCCTCGACCCGAACACGAACACGAACACAAATTGATAAGAAATAGTCGACACGAACACGAACACAAAAATCTAGTCTTAAACCCGAACACGAATTTGGTAACCCGAACACAACCCACATTGACACGAATCCAATTTTCGTGTTCGTGTTGACATGAACACGAATTAACCCGAATAACTCGAACTGACTTGTTTGACACAAATTTTTACAAACACGAATTAACCTGAACACGAAATAACATGTTTGACACCAATTATGACATGTTTGACACAAATTTACACAAACACGAATTAACCCGAACACGAACTAGCATGTTTGATACTAATTACACGAAACACGAATTCGACTCGAATTACAGTTCGTGTTATTCGTGTCAACCCGAATTACACGAAACACGAAATACTCCAACCCGAACCCAAACCCGACCCGAATTACAGTTCGTGTCATTCGTGTCGACCCGAATCGTGATATTTAGTGTCGGGTTCGGGTTTCGTGTCATGACCCGAATCGCCAGCCTTACTTGCTAGGTCTATTCAATATATAAAAGTAATAATTATCCTCTTTTATATACTTGTGTCGTTAAATATTTGTAGAAGTTACAATACTCTTTAACCAACACGAAAATCTTATCTCGGTAATTAATGTTCCATGTCAATTACCATGATTGTGAATTACTTTTGATTTATGTAAACAATTATCTTTTAAAGCTCTACAGTTAAGAACTAAGAGTATTTTCCTTAACACTTCTAAAAGACGAATACATTAATTAAGGAACAAAATGTTTGCACATTCAATTTGTAATAATTGACATATAAAAATAAACTTTTAGAACACATTCCCTTCAAAAAATCTAAAGTTGCTTACATAGAACTAGTGTTGTTTGTGTCAAAAGAAATCCTAATAAAAATTTAAATATATGCTAAGAAAAACTAATGCAACGCAAATGCAGGTAGGTGTTGGTCGATAAAGTGTTTTCAAATTGGAATACAAGATTATAGGTGCATGGCGTAATTGTAAAATTAAAGGTTTTTTAGTATATTACATATTGTACTTATTTTCGGCATAACCAACACCAACATTATTATTCATGCAAAGTTATTAATTCAACCAAGTTGACCGTTCGTGGGAAAATATACTCGAAGTCTGGGGCTTGAATGTCGCATTTTAAGTTTTCATGCCCATGGGTGTCATGTTTGAACTCACGGGTAACTTGGTAGTTGAGTGCATCCCACCATAAAAATCGTAGAACAAAAAATCCACGTTAAACAGAAACTGCATGAATGTCACAAGTCCATTGGGAAAAAGCGGTCTAAAGAAACGTTTCTTTTGTTTTGACGCTATCATTATCAAAGTTACCTCCCAAAACCTTAAAAAAGCTTCCACATTGTTTTGATGATGTGAAATTATGAATTAATTGATCACACTTTATAGTGATAAGTTTGTTTGTCGCTCAATAAAAAATAGACTCAAAATATAAAATAATGAAATGCATGCTACAAATAATAATGATGGCAAACAAATATACCAAATTATTATTGACACGAGCATAAATATACAAAATTGAAGATAGAACGACAATTATTTAACTTTACAATGTCACAATACTAAAGATCCATTAGAGAATATGTTATTGGTGGTGTTCTAAACTATCATCTCCTAGCCTCACTATTTGGGGGATGCAAGCAAGGCTGCACTTGTTATATCCCTAAACCCAATTAGGGGTTAATGGGTGGTCAAGGAGATATTTTGCATAGGGAAGTGGTGAGGCACAGTATGCATGGGAATGGAGGAGAATAGGATGTGTAGGGTGATGGTGTGGGGGCTGGTTACTGTTGACGCGGGTTTTGTTGGGTTAAGAAGGAAATCTCTCTCTCTCTCTCTCTCTCACTTGCTCTCCCTCACTCCCTTTCCTTTACTTTCCTTTTCCGGCGGCAGAGGAGGCGGAAGCTGGTCCAGCGAGAGGCGTGTGGAGGTTGTTGCGAGGAGGCGATCGTGCGAGGAGGAGCTCTGGAGGCGACGTTGCTCGAGCGAGCCTCCAGCGGATTTCATCGTTTTCTTGACGTATGCCGGCTTCTTAGTGTGGTTTGTTGTTCACCCTCATGTGAGGCATGTATTGGTCGGTCGGGGGAGGTCGGATACCTCTCCAGCGACGAGTTTTGGCGTAAATCCTTGGCTGGCGCAAGGCTGCAGACGACCAACGGTCGACCGGCTTCCTTCGGGCGGTCGACCGATGTAGGGTATTTTTCCCGACTTTAACCATCACCGGTTGAATGATGCCTTGTGGCGGTCGACCGGTAGTGCATTGTGTTGGTGGGTCGGGATTGCTTGTTGTGTTTTGGTCGACCAGTTCCTTGTGTTCGTTCGACCGGAACTTAAGTGTACTGGATTTGATGCATACTTGTTCGACTGTTTCTTTATATGTGTTCGACCATTTATGACATAGAACTGCTAGGATGCCCTGGTAGTTTTCAGTCGACCGGGACCCCTGAGTCGGTCGACCGGCAGTATGGATTTGATGTTGACCAGACTCCGGATTTTGACCTCATATTGGTCGACCAGTTTTAGACTTTTGTTCGACCGTTGGGACTTAGGTTTTGCGCAGAGAGTTCGACCGTTGCAGACTTTCGGTCGACCGAACCTTTTTGGGAACGGTCGACCGGATCGCCTCTTACGGCCGACCGTTTGTGCACAGAACCGAATTCTCAATCCTTTTTAGGATGCCAACTCTGTCCACGGAAACCCGTGTCCTCTCCTTGTGCGTGAGCCGGGAGGTGATGGTGGACGCGTTATGCGTGCCTGCCCAGGGACCGCCGTGTGGAACTGTGTGGGTGTTCGGGACATGTCACCTCCGCGTATGGATCGTGACTTGATGTGATGGATTGATGAACTCATTGTAGAGTAGCAGGCCTGAGGGATCGTGGATCCCAATGTATGATGTTCTGCGAGCACGCAACTGTCGTTGGGTGAGGTGACTACTGTGGGATCGTGTGGGTTTATGGGTCCACAATTAAGGCTAATCACCTAATTACCTACTTGTTTAGACAATCAAGTAAATGCAGCGGAATTTAAACTAAAACAAGCAAGTAAAAGAAAATAATGCAAACCACAAGAAGTCGGGAGATTTTTATAGAGGTTCGGCACCCCACCCGGGTCCTAGTCCTCTCTTGCAAGCTCCGCTCGGATCACCGAGCTCCGCTCACGACTTCACTAACCACTCCCCGTTCCGGTCCGGGAGAGAACGCCTTTACAACCGTCAAACTCGCGAACAACCCTCGCCGAGCTTGGAATCTTCTTCTCACAATCCGAGAAGGATGCTTCGGGCTTTCACCGGAGCCTTTACTCTTTTGACAACAAATGATAACTTGAGTGGAACAACACTCTCTAAACTTTGAGCACACTTGAGTAGGATAAGGAATTGATCACTAAGTGTGTAAGGTTTGAAGCTTTGAGTGTTTGGGATTCTCTCTAATGTTTGGGACAAGTTTGTAGTGGGAGAGTTGTGTTAAAATGTGTTTTACAACTCCTTATATAGGCATTAGAGAGAATAGAGCCGTTGGGATTGATTGGTATGAGTTGAAGTGTGATTACACAAAACAGAAAAGACAGGACCCAATTCTGGCTGTAATCGGTCGACCGAATCGAGACGTACGGTCGACCGTTTGGCAGTTTTGCACAAGATTCGGTCGATCGGTTAAGCAACGGTCGACAGCCCAACTCTACGACTTAAGAAAACTTAAGTCATCGGTCGAACACAAGAAAGGGTTCGTTCGACCGATTTCGACCAGACACTTTGGGGGTGACAAACAAATGTGTGAACGGTCGACCGAAACAAGTTTGGCGGTCGACCGACTATGGACAGACACTTTGGGTTTGTCAAGAGATGGACAAACGGTCGACCGATCGTGGTCCTCGGTCGACCGATACATGAAATACATTTGGGGTATTTTTGGTTTAATACGAATACGACCGTTGGGTATATACGACAAAAGTAACGGTCGGGAAAATATGATCTGACGGTCGACCGAAAGGTAAAACACGGTCGACCGAATAAGGGCAGTGAAAACACAAACAAGAGATTTGATCATTCGGTCGACCGAACGGCATGTTGCGGTCGACCGAATGTGGGCAGACTTTTGCAGTTCAGGTTTGGTGTTTTCCGGTCTAAGTTTGGGTGATCTATTGAAGTCCAAATTATGTGAAATTTCGTGTGTGACTTCTATAGGGAACCTAGTGTGTGATTAAGTTGATTTTAGCTCAAGTATGCTCAATTACACTTTGTTCCTAAGACTCAAAAGAAATCAAGATTACATGTCTTCGATTTAGCTTTAATTACATGTCTTGACTTCATTTCCATCTTTCCTGAGTCTTGATCACCTGTAGAGGTTAGCACAATACAATATATATGCAATGCATAGTGTGTGCTACTCTAATTAAGATTTGGTTGATTAAATCATCAAAACATAAGATTAAGGCCAAAAAGCCAACAATCTCCCCCTTTTTGATGATGGCAACCGATATCTTAATACTTGAAAATTGTATATGTAAACTATGCGTATAAATGCTCCCCCTATGGATGTGCATAGTTTTTGTTCAAATTTTATAAAGTTTTTCAAGTAACCCCCTTAATTATCTCTCCCCCTTTGACATCCATCAAAAATATTGATAATTATATAAGTTAAAAGGATGTCATCGTAATGAAGTGGCTCCCCTAAAATTTAGCACTTCATTACTCTAATAAAAGATATATCATTTAAGCTCCCCCTATTAATAAGGCTAAATGGAAACAATGAGTATGATTCAAGTTAAGTTCATTTAAGTTTCAACTTAAGCCTTATTCTAACATCCATTTAAAATTTGACATTTAAAATCAATGGATGTGGTATATGATTTGCAATGAATAAGGTATATGATTTGCAATGAATTAAAACTATATGATATGTCAATTAAGCATATGAAGCTAGATTAGAGCTAATTTAACATGAATTGTATAGATAAGAATTTTATACCAATGTTGAATTCGAATTTAGCTCCAATCTCATTTGGTGATGCAACCGGATTTGAATTTGACTCTTTAGCTCACCCGGTCACCACCAATCACCTCCTCAAGCTCCTACAAGAGTAGATTTAGGTACCCAAACAACTTTGGGTCCTTGAATGTTAGCTTTGGGAATCCAAACCATTTTGGTTTTGGGAGCCCACACACTTGAGGAACTATGGTTACAACTAAGTGCTTTCCATTTAGAGTAGTGTGAGATACATGGTTTTTCAATTTTGCATTGTATCCTAAACCATGTTTTTGCAAAGATTGTCTTTGACTACCTAATATCATGTTAAGCATCTTAGTTCCATGTGTGAATTTTTCTAGATCTTTTCTTAATTGCACATTGCAAGCTTGAAGATCTAATTGTTCACAATCTATAGGTGTTGCTTTTAATTTATCAAAATTTGATGCATAATTTTCTAGTTTAGCAACCACCTCATTCTTCTCATTCATGCATGTTTCAATTTGGCTTTGGAGATCTTTGATTAACTTTCTAGCATTCTTGTTTTTATAACAAATGATCTCATATTGTTTAACTAAGTCATGGAATGCATTTTGAAGCTCATCATGTGTATAATTTTCATTATTTGCACTAGAGTTTGAGCTATCACTATAATAAGACTTAGTTGAGCATGAATTACTAGAACAAGAGTTAGAATCTACCTCACTTTGATCTTCAATAGCCATGAAGCATGAGTGAGCCACTTCTCTTCTACTTTGCAAGGAAGAAGACGATGATGATGGTGATGAAGAATCATCCCATGTAGCCTTGTGTGCTTCCTCCTTCCTTTCTCTTCTCTTGCTCTTCTCCTTTCCTTTTCTCCTCTCCCTTCTCTCCTTTTTCTTCTCCCCTTCTCTTCTCTCATTTTCACTCTCCTCCCTCTCTTTTTCTTTTTCTCTTTTCTCACTTCTTCTACCTCTTCTTTCATTCTTTTCTCCCTTATCCCTCTTGAGGTATTTGAAAAAGTCTTTGGCTAGGACTTCTATGTCCTCATCTTCTACACTCCTCCTTGGTTCATCTAAATTTGCATGTAATGCCAAGGTGGATTTCTTCTTGGTGGCTTCCTTCTCCTTCCGATGATTGATTTGAAGTTCATAAGTCATCAAGTTTCCAATGAGCTCCTCCATCTTTAATTTTGAGAGATCATGCGCCTCTTCAATTGCGACGACTTTATCTTCCCAATCGATGCTAAGTGACCGGAGGAACTTTCTTGTCATCTCTCCTTCATTGATTTTTCTTCCAAGAACCAAAAGAGAGTTAGTGATATCGGTGAAGCGAGTGTTCATTTCGCTTATGTTTTCACCGATTTGCATAGAAAAAATCTCATATTTATGCATGAGGAGACTAATGCGGGTTTCCTTAGTTTTGCTATCCCCCTCATGATGCATTTGAAGTCTATGCCATATCTCATGTGCACTTTTGTAGGATTTCATGTTAATTATACATATATATTTTCGGAATTTTATGTATAATAAGGATCAATTTTCAATTTTCTATAATTTATTTCGTGCATGCATCAATTTGTTTCAATATCTAGTTTCAAAACTTTATTAAAACAAATTTGGACTCCGAAATTCATACCTAGAAGTTCTCTAAAACTTCTTGAAGATTCAGAGACATTGGGGATTCTCCTCGCTGCGCCGGATGCCTCCGAGTATTCACCAAACTCTAAACAAGATCGGAGAGAGGGAAGCTAGTCTCTCGATCTCCGATAGGGTTTAGAATCTAATTACTAACGCCTCTTTAGTTCCCTTTAGAAGATGACCTCTGAAGAACTAAAACTAAACTTAAGAATTACTGTAATTTCGTGGAGAATTATGGAGAGAGATTTTGCATAAGAAAATAATGAATTAATTAAGGAGGTAATGAGATAACCTTGTATTTATAGGTTCTCTCCAAATTACCTATTCATGTGCAACCTCTTGCCCATGATTCCATGCAAAATTCCATCTAACCATCCATTATTTATTAATAAATAATCTTAGCCACAAATTAAATCAATTATGGACCAATTCCATGCATGATCTAATTAATTCTTAAATTAATTCCGCATAAAACCGTCTGACCGGTCGACCGTGTGCGAGGTCCGGTCGACCATATAGACCTGGTTTCGGTCGACCGTTTAGACACTCGGTCGACCGTTCGCAACATTAAAATATTTCATCACAATGTTCGGTCGACCGACCGATAAATTCGGTCGACCGAAAACGAACAGACGAAATCCCTGTTACGATGTACACACATCCGGTCGACCGTACAATATTGCGGTCGACCGCGAAACATTCGGTCGACCGTTTATGGTCCAGCGTTCGACCGTTTTTGCACAGTGCATGCAGACTTGTCAAATTTCGGTTTAACCCCTACAAAATTTGACATTTCGGGATTAGTAGTAAATTCACAACTTATGTAACATATTATCTTATGTAATGATTAATCATTACACCCCATAATATTTACATCACATATGAATTTAATTTAGATTCTAATTATGTTATAAATCACAACATAATTTTGATTTTGCTTGTTCACCCCATGTGTCATATTTTCACATGAAACCCGACACATCCTATGAACTCAAAATCCTCATTTCTTGTTTCCCAGTTTTGCGGTGTGACCTATGGGAACATCTAAACTAAGTTGGCAGTGATATTACGAGCTTAATATCACAAGCTATAAGCGGTATCTAGCTACACATTATAGCTCCCAATTAGTTAGATGTCTTAATTCCACTCGAACCAAAACCCGATCCACTTAGTGATGGAGTGCACCACTTGTGTTGTGTCCGTCCCTTGCCTCATGATATTAAGAATACACACAAAGTAGTATTGTGTCATCTTTGTATTAGTATTCATTTCTTGATCTCTTTAAGCTAGTTATAAATATGTGACTTAACTCAAATCACATTGTGCACATTATAACTTTGCTTTATCAAGTGGCCCACTAATATCATCACTCAATTAAGAGGGGCAATGATAGTATTTTGACTAACTATCTTCTCCAACAAAAGTTGTACTTAACCAACCAATTCCTTTACACTACACTTATCGATAGTTCAAGACACTGATCTAATTAAGTATTCCTTAAGTGATTAGATATAAGTCTCATATCAAAGGACCAAAGACACAGTAAAATATTAATGACACAGAAACACATTTCTATAATATTTTACTTATTAGGTCTATTCAGTATACAACAGTAATATTTTCCTCATTTGCATACCCGTGTTGTCACTCACTTGTAGAGCTACAATGATCTATGACCAACACAACAATCTTAACCCGGTAATTAATGTCCCATGTTAATTACCATGATTGCGAATATCTTTTGTTTTATGTAAACCAATATCTTTTAGGGCTCTACGGTTAAGGACCAAGAGCATCTTCCTTAACACTTCTAAAAGACGAATAACATAAACAAGGAACAAAATGATTTCTCATTCAATTCATAATAATTGACATTTAAAAGTAAAACTTTTAGAACACATTCCCTTCAACTTTGACATCCCCTAATCCTATTATATTCACCCTCATTAAGGCCACAATACAAGATGTTCATAATTTTCGAATTCATTTCGATTTCTTTCATTTTCGGTCTTGTAAGTGAATCTAATTCATCTTCTTTAGGGGGTGTGTATGGATTTTGGAGAAACATCAAATACTTAAGGTCATTAGAAATTAGGAAAATCTTCATCCTATTCTTCCAATAATCATAATTTGACCCATTAAGTAAATGAGGTCTAGTGGTGCATAATCCTTCAATGTGATTAGATGATGTAGAAGCCATGCTAAAAAATACAATTAAGTATGAGAATTTAGCTAACAAGGCTCTGATACCAAATGTGAGATCGTGTGGGTTTATGGGTCCACAATTAAGGCTAATCACCTAATTACCTACTTGTTTAGACAATCAAGTAAATGCAGCGGAATTTAAACT
This sequence comes from Triglochin maritima, assembly GCA_963682175.1. NCBI lineage: Eukaryota > Viridiplantae > Streptophyta > Magnoliopsida > Alismatales > Juncaginaceae > Triglochin > Triglochin maritima. The sequence goes on along the minus strand of OY821780.1, from coordinate 10,824,561 downwards.
AAAACAAGCAAGTAAAAGAAAATAATGCAAACCACAAGAAGTCGGGGGATTTTTATAGAGGTTCGGCACCCCACCCGGGTCCTAGTCCTCTCTTTCAAGCTCCTCTCGGATCACCGTGCTCCGCTCACGACTTCACTAACCACTCCCCGTTCCGGGCCGGGAGAGAACACCTTTACAACCGTCAAACTCGCGAACTACCCTCGCCGAGCTTGGAATCTTCTTCTCACAATCCGAGAAGGATGCTTCGGGCTTTCACCGGAGCCTTTACTCTTTTGACAACAAATGAGAACTTGAGTGGAACAACACTCTCTAAACTTTGAGCACACTTGAGTAGCATAAGGAATTGATAACTAAGTGTGTAAGGTTTGAAGCTTTGAGTGTTTGGGATTCTCTCTAATGTTTGGGACAAGTTTGTAGTGGGAGAGTTGTGTTAAAATGTGTTTTACAACTCCTTATATAGGCATTAGAGAGAATAGAGCCGTTGGGATTGATTGGGTATGAGTTGAAGTGTGATTACACAAAACAGAAAAGACAGGACCCAATTCTGGCTGTAATCGGTCGACCGACTCGGGACGCACGGTCGACCGTTTGGCAGTTTTGCACAAGATTCGGTCGACCGGTTAAGCAACGGTCGACCTCCCAACTCTACGACTTAAGAAAACTTAAGTCATCGGTCGAACACAAGAAAGGGTTCGTTCGACCGATTTCGACCAGGCACTTTGGGGGTGACAAACAAATGTGTGAACGGTCGACCGAAACAAGTTTGGCGGTCGACCGACTATGGACATGCACTTTGGGTTTGTCAAGAGATGGACAAACGGTCGACCGATCGTGGTCCTCGGTCGACCGATACATGAATTACATTTGGGGTATTTTTGGTTTAATACGAATACGACCGTTGGGTATATACGACAAAAGTAACGGTCGGGAAAATATGATCTGACGGTCGACCGAAAGGTAAAATACGGTCGACCGAATAAGGGCAGTGAAAACACAAACAAGAGATTTGATCATTCGGTCGACCGAACGGCATGTTGCGGTTGACCGAATGTGGGCAGACTTTTGCAGTTCAGGTTTGGTGTTTTCCGGTCTAAGTTTGGGTGATCTATTGAAGTCCAAATTATGTGAAATTTCGTGTGTGACTTCTATAGGGAACCTAGTGTGTGATTAAGTTGATTTTAGCTCAAGTATGCTCAATTACACTTTGTTCCTAAGACTCAAAAGAAATCAAGATTACATGTCTTCGATTTAGCTTTAATTACATGTCTTGACTTCATTTCCATCTTTCTTGAGTCTTGATCACCTGTAGAGGTTAGCACAATATAATATATATGCAATGCATAGTGTGTGCTACTCTAATTAAGATTTGGTTGATTAAATCATCAAAACATAAGATTAAGGCCAAAAAGCCAACAACTACTGGCTTGGATGGCTACGGAGGTCGTTGCCCTGCTTTTATAGAGGCGTGGTTGGTGTTTGCGGCTCGTGGAGCCTGATGACCTAGCAGACTTCGGTCTGGACCCGTCCGATGCTGCGCCAGACGTATTGTTGGACCACCGATGCTGTGCCGGTGATGCCGCCGATGTTGTTCCGACGATGATGATTGATGAGCCGATGATGTTTCGGCTATGTTTCCCTCAGATGGGCACCTACTGAGATGATGATTGATGGACCGACGGAGCGACGACTCCGTTGGTGTGGTTTCGACCACGATGTTACAAATCTATTTCTTATGGCGCGGACTTGGCGGATGCTCCTTGTCGAACCCCATGATTAGTATAGCCGCGTGTGGGGAGCGTCACGTCTTGTTCCTCTAGACCGTATGTGCCTACGGTAGGTCTCCTTGGGAGACCCAATGATGATTGTCGGACCGACGTCCTATGTTACCCTTCGGGGGAACTGTTTTCCTTACTGTTGATGACATGACGTGCTACTAGTATGATAGGTTCATTATACTACTGCATGCATATAGGTGAACTTGGCATACGGGTTTCCTTATGGAAACTCAAGCATTGTTGTTGCATGTTTTATTTCAGGATCGCAGTTGGTTCAGTTGGGTGGTGATCAGTGGGCGCTCGCATTTTGGGGTCGGATCCTCTCGTTCGGACCACTGAGGTCGACATGATTACTTGTATCTCCTTTTGTTGTTTCTGATGTAATCATGTAGCTTTTTGACAAAACTCTGATATAATATGGTGCACCGCTTAAATGTTTTATGAGAAGTAACCGTCCCGCCTTTTGATTATTGGTCTCTGATGTCTTGATAATAATTTTTAAATTTCCGCTGTTTCGGGATGTTACATCACTGGGATTTAAAATTTTAAAATAAAGTTTAGACTAAAAAACCCAGTAGGCTAAGTTAGTAAAAAAAGAGTTATATTAATGATTAGTCAAATGTCATTACATACAATCACTATTAGAAAAACATGTTTCACCAACGGATTTTTGTACGTCGGTGAAACATCCGTTGGTATAGTACATTGCCACCAATGAATGAAACTAATCGTCGGTGTTAATATATATCGACGGAAAACATCTGTCGGACAATAATTTCGCAGTTTCGTCGGATCGGCAACATATACCGACGAATATGTACAATATGTGGGAAAATATCTAAGTTATTTTTGTAATGGGATGTTTACGTTTTGTAATAGTCAAATCTTCCCCATGTGTTGCTTAGATTTTTATGATTCTTTAAGTTTTTTTTATAATGACAACAATAACTTATAATTTGTTTTAATAATTGCTCTTGATCTTTCTTGTTAGCCATGATTTGCATTAAACTATCAGAAGATTCAGAACATAGACAGCTCATCAGTTCATTCAGATTTGAACCGATTAATTATAACATGCACTAATAATTGCGCCTTTGATCTTTCTGATTACTCATCATTTGCATTAAACTACAACAACAGGCACGGCTCATCGGCATATTTAGAATTGAACTTATCCGTGCATTGCACGGACAAATTTTTCTTTTAAATAAACAATAGAAGTAGGATATATCGTGGAATAAAGTATCTAAATCAGACATTAATTAGTAATGAAGTATTTTGTTAACGACTTAGTTTCTGAAAGCGACTCTGACTCTATGAGTTCTGATCTTATAGTCTGCGCAAGTTGGTTTATATTGAGCTTTCAGTGTTTGAAAATTAGGTGCTTAGTCAGTTGGATATGACATAAAAGCCTCCTCTATATTTTACATGAAAATTTCGACTTCTTAATTTCAACATTTATAACAACATGTGATATAAGACTATCTAAAGTAATATCAAGAATATTAGACTTCTTAACATTAAGAAGGATCGCAAAATGTTTTGATGTAAATAAAAATAAAAGTAGGCTGTAGGGGTGTGAATTCAGACGTGATGCGTGTCCACAATTTGACATAAAGTAGCGTTATATTTGATAAATATCATAATTTATTATTTTTATTTCACTATTATCTTATTTTTGTATTCAAATAATGTTATATCGGATATGATTGCTTGATTTTTCAGGTTTCAAGGAAATACGTGAAATTGTCGCAGATATCATAATATGAACTTAAATGTAGATATATAAAATAAAAATTTAGAGTCATTGCAAAATATACACCACACATTTATGTTCACTTGTGTGCTTCAAATGATGACAAAAGATCAAAAATTAACAAATGAAATTTAGATTAAGAAATCAACATGAATTTGGAAAGTTTGATGTATATAGTGTAGGAACGTAAATGCGGCTTAGTTCTAATCGATTTTAAGTTAATTACCTACTTGTTTAAGCAATCAAGAGATGCATAGTGGAATTAAAAACTAAACAAGCAAGTAAAGATGAAATAATGCAAACCACAAGAAGGCACCAGATTTTTATAGAAGTTCGACATCCCGCCTACTTCCTCTCTTGCAAGCTCTGTTTGAACTCCCTCGAGCTCCGCTCGCGTCTTCACTATCAACCTCGTTCCAGACCGAGATTAAGCATTTACACCACAAGCACCGCGAACACCCTCGCTTGCTTGATTTCTTCCTCTCACAATCCGAGAGGGACACTTCGGCTTCACCGAAGTCCTTGCTTCTTTACAACAGTGGCTTGAGTGGATCACTCACTCTCTAACTTGAGCACACTTAGCTTAGGATATGAAATTGATCTAATATGTGAAGTGTAGGCTTGGAGAGTATGATTTAGGGAATGGGAGACTTGAAGCTTTTTCTTGAGTGTATATAACAATAGTGTAGGATTTCTAGTTTAATTGTACATATATATTTTCGAAATTTTTATGCACAATAAGGATCAATTACAATTTTCTACGATTTATTTCATACATGCATTGGTTTGTTTTAATAACTAGTTTCAAAACTCATTAAAACAAACACAAATGACTCCGAAATTCATACCTAGAAGTTCTCTAAAACTTCTTGATGTTCCAGGGACGTTGAAGAAGACGATCGCCGCTTCTCGTTGCGCCGGATGCCTCCGAGTGTTCACCGAAACCCTAAACAAGGTTGGAGAGAAAGGAGCTAGCCAATCAATCTCCAAACAAGCTTAGAATCTAGCTACAAACCCCTTCCTTAATCACTGAGATTTCTCCTTCCAAAGACTTAAAAAACTAAGAGAATTTTCGTGGGTTTTTGTGGTGAATTAGGAGAGAAAATAATTAGAAAACATCTAACTTAATTAAGGAGAATAAGGACCTATTTATAGGTTCCAATCTTACTCTCAATCATGGCTATTCTTAAGCCATGTTCTCTTGACATTTTCTCTCATAAACCAATTCCAAATTGCATTATATGCACCCACAAAACGTTTGACCAAGTTTGGAGCTAATCCAACCATTGATCAAATTAATCTCTTAATTATCAAATGCAGAAAATCGATCGGGACTCGGTCTACCGAGACATACTCGGTTAACCGAATATGTCACGTTCGGATTTCCGTGCACTTGACGGATGACCGATTCTTAAGGAGAAAAATTCTTCTTAACCGTTCAGACTAATATGCGTCTTTGACCGAGTGCCATTCGGTTAACCGAAAATATCAGAACTGAACATTGTTTGGTCGACCGTTTCTGGTTCGGTACACCGAACCAGAACTCCAGGCACTTTGGTCAAGTTCGGTCAATCAATTTTGACCATCCGTTCCACGTTCAGTTGACCGATCCACAGATCCTTCGGTCGACCGAACCATAACGGATTACCGAACGTTTACCCGATTTTTCCTTTTCAAATTTTGGATTTACTTCCAACAAAATTTGAACTTTAGGGGGTTTTAGCAAATTCACAACTTATGCAATATATTATTGATGAGAATTAAATTTATACCGCAAGTGCACGGTGTCAATGAAGACGTGGCAAATACGGGTCGAACACAAGGAGGGAGAGATATTGTTATTTTTGGATTTTCGATTAGAGAGAGAGAACAATAATAAGGTTGGTTTTGAGATTTTTGGGTTTTAATTATCTAAAGCAAGAAACATGAACAAATAAAACTAAAACAAGAACAAAGATGGTGAATTCCGTTGGGTGGAGGTTTAGATATCGGGTTTAGATTAGAGAATTCTGAAACTTATAATAAATCATATTAGTTATAAAGCATTACATGATAAATGATTTAACATAAACTCAAGTAATCAAAACATACTAATACAAAATTAAAATAATAACATCTTCTCTTCTCATCACCCTAAATCCGTCACCCCCACCCTTTGGAAAGAGTTAGAAACTCATAGATGGAGGGAGGGAGAAGGGGTCCTAGAGAAACTAAGAAAAGAAAATTAAAAACATAAAATAAAAGAAACAGAATTTTATTGCTAAATTATGAAACAAAAGGAAGAACCCCTCACAACATCGTTCTCGGGGCTATTTATAGCCGATACAAGGGACCTAAGCATGAAATAAGAAAGTACACGCGTCAACACGCAACCGGTAAAAATTTTAGAGCATTAATCTAATCTGGTGCGGCGGATTCGCCGCAATTTGCTCTTGAGGTGCGGCGGATTCGCCACCTTTTTGGCTCTGAATCGACCCGGATTTTTCCTGTGTGTTTATGGTATGATTTCAATGTCATTTGCGCGTCTGGATTGATTCTTGCATATCTTTGGAGATCCGAATTAATTTCTTCATATATTTGGAGATCCACGTTGATTTTTCTTTATATTTTCTCCATAATAATAAAAGCTACTCGTGATTTGCAATTAGGTCCTTGACTTTTTGCAATTAAGTCCCCGGCTACTTTTGTGCTTAAGTCCTTGTTCTTTTCGTAATTAGGTCTTGAATGCTTTTATGCTTGGATACATTTCCATTTGAAACCCGATAAACTTGAACTTGGTCTTTATGATAGAAACGAGTCTTTTGTACGCGTTTATGCTCGGGATGTGGGTAATTTGCATTCAGGTCCCTGTATTCTGTAAATAAGACTAAACACATACCTTAGTAGCATTTATTGATATAAAAGTAATCTAAATGAAAGACATATGATGCAATGTATGCAATGCATCAAATACCCCCACACCTAGATTTTGCTAGTCCCTAGCAAAACAGAACATAAGAAAAATAAAAACAGGGAAATCCTAACTCACTTCGTAGGAATCACGGTTGCACTTAGCATGTGCAACAAGCCGTTAAACCTCCTTGTTGCCAAGGGGGAGGAGTGTTGTCTCCTGAGGGTTTTCAGTTGACACACCCACAAAGTCTTAATTCAATATTCCATTAATAGCTCTCGATATCTCCACCTCAACCTTATACATCTCACTTAGAATTCTTGCATGCTCATTATACAAATCTAACTTATAAAAAGTTTGACTTGGTCTTTGTTCCTCCAACATTCACACCACTAACCCTTCTACACATGTTATCACTTAAATTATTTTGCACGCCTCCTCTGGTGGTGAAGTATCATTCGGATCAACCATGACATGGATCATTCTTTTAGCTTTGGGCCTTGAGTATATTTATTTTTTTTCTTCCATGATTCAACACATTTGCTTTTTCTGACACTTTTACCCTTTTTGCATTCGTGTAGCGAGTTTGGTCGATAATCCCGAGCTGGCAGACTCAAGTTACCGGGTTTTAAGATACCCCTACGGACCAGTGACTCAAAGGCTTGGGTTTTCCTCACTTTATTCCTTTATTTTTACTTTTATTTTCCTCAAGGCTTAATTGCTATTAGAAGTCCACACTTCCCGGTATATTTTCCTCAACCTCTGCTTTTTATCAACCACTTCAAAGATTTGATTCATCCAATTTAAGTGCATACATGTCTTAAGGGTAATGTGTTATTTCTTTGGAACTTAGATTTATGTCATAGTTTCTACAAGAAGAACTATATAATAAGGAACAAAAACTCAATGCAATTTGTACACGGGTTTTAGCAGTTCAATCTTAAGCTATGTCATGAAACATTAAATTTTTTTTTAAATAAAAGACAGAATATATAGATAAATATATACATAAACACCCCCCCACACCTAAATCATGCATTGTCCTCAATGTATGCAAATATAAAGCAAATGCACTTATTACCTTGGTGAATTGCGGTGGAAGGATGGAATTTGCTCAAAGTCAACCATAGTCAGAACTGGATTGAATGACACCATATTGGTGCATGTATCCAGTTGAATTGTTCCCCATGTTGCAATGAGCGTCCTGAGTTACAGGTTCCACACCCCTCACATAAATTGGTTCTCTTATTTGCTCGAGTGACGGTGGGTGTGTAGATGAATCCCTCACAAAAGTCATACTTAACCAACCAATGCCTTTACACTACACTCATCGATAGCTCAAGACACTAGTCTAATTAAGCAATTCTTAAGTGATCGGATATAAGTCTCATATCAAAGGACCAAAGACACAGTAAAACATTAATGACACAGAAAACACAATTCTATAATGTTTTACTTATTAGGTCTATTCAATATACAAAAGTAATATTTTCCTCTTTTGTGTACCCGTGTTGTCACTTACTTGTAGAGCTACAATGATCTATGACCAACACGACAATCTTAACTCGGTAATAAATGTCCCATGTTTATTACCATGATTGCGAATATCTTTTGTTTTATATAAACCAATATCTTTTAGAGCTCTATGGTTAAGGACCAAGAGCCTCTTCCTTAACACTTCTAAAAGACGAATAACATAAACAAGGAACAAAATGATTTCTCATTCAATTCATAATAATTGGCATTTAAAAGTCAAACTTTTAGAACGCATTTCCTTCAAATAGGAATTGTGTAATTGTGTCGTGGGAAGACCTATTTATAAGCTCCTAAGGTGTTATAGCCGTTGGGGTTAAGTTGGGTAAGGTTTGAGTGAGATACACAAAATAGAAACCTACAAGACCCAAATCAGATCAAGTTCGGTCGACCGAATCGAGCAGAACGGTCGACCGGTTAGCAATTTAGAACAATGTTCGGTCAACCGATAAGGGAACGGTCGAACGAAACAGGTTATAACTTAGGTACACTTAAGTTAACGGTCGAACACTAAGTAGGGTTTGGTCGACTGTAAACTTTCAGTTGACAAAAATGATGGTATTCGGTTGAGCAAAACCAGGTTCACGGTCGACCGGAAACTTCCAAGTAGTTTTTGTTTGTCGAGACATTTATTTCCGGTCGACCAAAACTGGTCCACGGTCGACCGATAGGCAATTGTATTTTGGGGTATGGGTGAATAATTAGAATACGACCGTTGGTATAATACGACAAGTCTAACAGTCAGACAAATAAATTTAGACGGTCGACCGAAAAGGTCGGAACGGTCGACCGATCTGGTGGTAAAAAATAATTTGTTTAAAGGAACAAACGGTCAATCGAAGTTCTGAAACCGTTCGACCGAATAAGTTATGGCAATTCAATATTGGTTTAAGTGTTTTCTGATTCTAGTTTGAGTGATCTATTGAAGTCCAAATGATGTGAAATTTTGTGTGACTTCTATAAGGAACCTAGTGTGTATGTGAGCGGTTTTTAGCTCAGGTATGCTCAATTACACATAGTTCCTAAGACTCAAAATAAATCAAGATTACATGTCTTCAAATGAGCTTTATTACATGTCTTGACTTGATTTCCTTTTTCCTTGAGTCTTGATCACCTGTAGAGGTTAGCATAATGTAATATATATGCAATGCAATATGTGTGCTACTCTACATTGATTACAATTAAGATTAGGTTGATGAAATCATCAAAACATAGATTAGGGCAAAAAAGGCAACAATCTCTCCATTTTTGATGATGACCACCTATATCTTAATACTTGAAATTTCTAGATGTAAACTATGCATATAAATGCTCCCTTATGGATGTGCATAGTTGTTGTTCTATTGTAATCAAATTTCATGTCATCTTCCCTTAATTATCTCTCCTCCTTTGACATCCATAAAAAAAAGATTAAACATGGAATTTGGATGTCTTGTAATGAAGTTGCTCCCCCTAAATTTTGCACTTCAGTATCCTAAGTAAAAGATATTCATTAGGCTACCCCTATCAATATGAATATGATATATCAATTAAGTTCATTTCTATTCTCCCATTTTGAACATCAAACAATTTTTTTAACAATAAGCATGTGATGTTTTATCCCCTTTGACATCCATTTACGAAATTGACACTTTAGCAATGGCTGTGTTTCAAATTTTAAGATATGCAATGAATAATAAATAAGATATGTTAATTAAGCATATTCAAACCTAGACTAGAACCAATTTATTCAAAATTTAAGAGGATAGAAAATTATACCCAACTTTTGAAGCTTGAATTGGCTCCAGTCTCCAGTCGGTGATGCAATCGGCTTTGAATTCGACTCTTAAGCTTGCCCGGTCACCACTGATCTCCTCTTCAAGCACCTAGAAGTGTAGATTTAGGTACCCAAACAACTTTGGGTCCTTGAATGTTAGCTTTGGGAACCCAAACAACTTTGGTTTTAGGAGCCCACACACTTGAAGAACTATGCTTTACAACTAAGTTCTTTTTATTTAAAGTTGTGTGAATTACATTGTTTTTAACATATGAATCATTATATCCTAAACTATGTTTTTGCAAAGATTGTCTTTGACTTCCTAAAAACATGTTAAGCATCTTCGTTCCATTAATGAATCTTTCTAGATCTTTTCTTGATTGCACATATGATGTCTTAAGATCTAGTTGTTCACTATCAATAGGTGTTGCTTTTAAACTATTAAGAGTTGATGCATTAGTTTCAAGTCTAGCAAGCACCTCAGTTTTCTCATTCATGCATGTTTCAATTTGACTTTAGAGATTATTAATTAACTTTCTAGCATTCTTCTTTTTTTCACAAATAGTCTCATATTGTTTAACTAAGTCATGAAATGCATTTTGAAGTTCATAATGTGAATACGCTTCTTCTTTAGAACATGAACTATCACTAGCATATGACTTAGACGAGCAAGAATGTGATCTAGTAGAGTAAGAGTTAGAGGATACTTCACTTCCTTCATCTTGAAGCACATATGTGCAAATTCCTTTGTTGATGAATGTGCGGCTGAGTGGGATGAAGATGATGATGAATCGTCCCATGTAGCCTTGTGAGCTTCCATCCTCTTCTTTTTTCTCTTACTCCTCTCATTTTCTCTCATTCTCTCATTCTTCTTCTCATTCTATTTTCTCTCATTTTCACTCTCCTCCTTCTCTTTATTCTTTTCTCTCATTTCACTTCTTCTACCTCTTATTTCTCTTATTTCTCCTTTATCCTTCTTGAGGTATTTGAAGAAGTCTTTGGCTAGGACTTCAATGTCCTCATCATCTACACTCCTACTTGGTTCATCAAGATTTGCATGCAATGCCAAGGTGGGTTTGTTCTTGGAGGCTTCTTTCTCATTTTGATGGTTTCTTTGAAGCTCATAAGCCATGAGATTTCCAATTAGCTCCTCCATCTTGAGTTGGGAAAGATCGTGAGCTTCTTCAATTGCGACCACCTTATCTTCCCAATCGTTGCTTAGCGACCGAAGGAATTTCCTTGTCATTTCCCTTTCATTAATTCTTCTTCCAAGAACCAAGAGAGAGTTAGTAATATTAGTGAAGTGAGTATTCATTTTTCTTATGTTTTCACCGATTTGCATAGAAAAGATTTCATATTTATGCATGAGGAGACTAATACAAGTTTCCTTAATTTTGCTATCACCCTCATGATGCATTTGCAATCTATGTCATATCTCATGTGCACTTTCACAACCCCTAATCCTATTATATTCTCCCTCATTAAGGCCATAATATAGAATGTTCATGATTTTTGATTTCATCTCAATTTCTTTCATTTTAGCCCTAGATAATGTGACAAGTTCTTCTTCCTTAGGAGGTGTATAGGGGTTTTGAAGGAACATCCCAAATTTAGGTCACTAGAAATTAGGAATATTTTCATTGTATTCTTCCAATAATCATAATTTGACCCATTTAACAAAGAAGATCTAGTGGTGCAAAGTCCCTCTACAGGATTTGATGTACTAGCCATGCTAAAAAATTTGATTATGTGATTTAGCTCACTAGGTCCTGATACCAATTGTAGGAACGTAAATACGGCTTAGTTCTAATCGATATTAAGTTAATTACCTACTTGTTTAAGCAATCGAGAAATGCATAGTGGAATTAAAAACTAAACAAGCAAGTAAAGATGAAATAATGCAAACCACAAGAAGGCACCAGATTTTTATAGAAGTTCGACCTCCCGCCTACTTCCTCTCTTGAAAGCTCCATTTGAACTCCCTCGAGCTCCGCTCACGTCTTCACTATCATTCTCGTTCCGGACCGAGATTAAGCATTTACACCACAAGCACCGCGAACACCCTCGCTTGCTTGAGTTCTTCCTCTCACAATCCGAGAGGGACACTTCGGGCTTCACCGAAGTCCTTGCTTCTTTACAACAATGGGTTGAGTGGATCACTCACTCTCTACCTTGAGCACACTTAGCTTAGGATATGAAATTGATCTAAGATGTGGAGGTGTAGGCTTGGAGAGTATGATTTGGGGAATGGGAGACTTGAATCTTTCTCTTGAGTGTATATGACAATAGGAATTGGAAGAGTTGTGTATTTGTGTCATGAGAACACCTATTTATAAGATCCTAAGGTGTTATAGTTGTTGGGGTTAAGTTGGGTAAGGTTTGAGTGAGATACACAAAATAGAAACCTACATGACCCAAATCAGAACAAGTTCGGTCGATCGAACCGGGCAGAATGGTTACATGTCTTCAAATGAGCTTTATTACACATAGTTCCTAAGACTCAATTACACATAGTTCCTAAGATTCAAAATAAATCAAGATTACATGTCTTCAAATGAGCTTTATTACATGTCTTGACTTGATTTCCTTTCTTCCCTGAGTCTTGATCACCTGTAGAGGTTAGCACAATACAATATATATGCAATGCAATATGTGTGCTATTATACATTGATTACAATTAAGATTAGGTTGATTAAATCATCAAAACATAGATTAAGGCCAAAAAGCCAACATATATCACTTTCCTAAATATGACATTTACTACAGAAATCCAAATCCAGTGATTTAAGATGTTGTGGAAAGACAATAAACTTGCCAAATTCCAATGATTCAAGGGCAAAAAATGCGTGTCAAGACAAATTGCATTTGAAAACCAGATAATTGATAGATCATCCATTATTTGTTCATAACTTTCTTTTCGGATATCCAAATAAAGCGATTCAAGTTTCGTTGCAAATATAATTTCCAGAAGCACAACTTGCATATTGAACATATTTCAAATTTTGGAAACTAATGGGCTCGTAAAGGGGATTGAAAGCTGCTGAATTGAGATGACAAAAAATCCTACTTGTATTGGCTATATAAATGGGTGGAAATGAGAGAGTCCATCCTTCTCCACAACCCTAGTTTTCTTGTTTCTTCTAATTTTTAGAAATGTAATGAAATTTTTTGCAGAGCTCTTGAAGCGATAAAATTTGTTTTCTTCTTCTACTTGTTGTTAGTTCTTGTGTTCTAAAAGTCATCTTATTATTAACTTTTACATTGTTATGTTTATGAATTGAATGTTATGTGCATTTTGTTCCTTCAGATATTATGTTTGTCTTTAGAAGAGTTCAGGAAGAGCCTCGTGGTCTTGGAACCATAGAACTCTAAATGACCATAAACATGAATCTCTAAATGTTCACAAACTTGGTAACTAGCATGTAACACTAATTAACCAATATAAGTTTATCATGTTAAGTTAAAAGTACAATGTAATTCTATAAATGTGGACAGATGATTGTCATTTAATAACATGAGTATATGAAGAGGATATTGACTTCATATATTGAACGTAACTAATATGGAAATACTATAAAGTTATGTGTTTGTGTCATTAATGTTTTCATAGTATCACGTGTTCCAAGATATTAGACATTTTTTTACATGAGTAAATATATATTGTGATTTATTTATTTAATTACCTACGGAACTTTGGTAATAAAGTAATATTCAATATATACTACTTATGCAAAAAAAAGAATATATCAATAGTATCATTGCCCCTCGTTTATTAAGATCGAGTTATGATATATTGGGTCCATTGGTAAAGTGAAATTATAATGCATGCAATAAAACTAAGGTTTAATTATATATTTATAATTACTTTGAGGGACCAAGAAACGAATAAATAATACAGAGATGACACAGAAATTACTCTGTATATTATTCACAATAACATGAGACAAGAAATAGATACTAATAATATTATTTAATCATGACATTATTAATAGGATCGTGTGTTGTTAATTTCGTTACAATGCATCTGTGTTAATTTGGTAATCATAATATATTTGCTAGGCATAATTATGATTTATAGAAATAAAATTTATTTAATTCATTTACCAGTTAACATAGTGTTGGATCGTTATGGCCTAATCAATCTAATCACTAAAGTCTCTAAACTAAGAATAATCGCAGCAGAAAAACAAATAAAGCAAGTAGAGGAAATGCAAACCACAAAGACACCGAGATTTTACAGAGGTTCGGAACCCTACAACGTCCTAGTCATCTCTTGCAAGCCCCGCTCGATCCCATGAGTCTCGCTTGCGACTTCATTAATCTGATGTCCGTTATGGGCTGAGATCAAGCATTCACACTTTAAGCTTGCGAACACCGTCGTCGAACTTGGTTTCTTCTCTCACAACCCGAGAGGAACGCTTCCACCAAAGCCTTTACACAGTGGAAGCCTGCGAACACCTTCGCCGAGCATGGACCTTCATGCTCACAATCCAAGAAGATGCTTCACTGTGAAGCCTTGTACAACAACTGAGTATAAGTATACCTCTGGTTTGAGCACTTGAATAATTGATGATATGAATCAAAGGATGGTTCGAGTGAAATGTAGGCACAAATGAGATTTTAGATATAGGATTGAGATTTTAAGAGTATGAGAGCTTAAGATCTAGGATGGGTAAGGATTAGTTTGGATAGGTAACATTTGAGGTTAGTTCTAAGCTCTATTTATAGGCCCTAGAGTTCATATAACTGTTGGGAAAGATTCGGTAGAGTTGTGTGTAAGATACACACATCAGAAACTAAAGTTTAACAAATATGTCCAACACCCGTCGACCGACACGAGATGAATGGTCGACTGTTTCCATGAAAATAAGGAAACGTTAGAACCAACTTAAAATACGATTGAACCAAAAGGCTAGAAACTAAATCATTGGTCGAACTAGGTCAGGGGCGGTCATCCATATAAGGGTTTTGAGTGATCCAGAGAAGATATAAGTTAAACGGTGGAATGATCAAGGAGCGACGGTTATAACGACTTTTCTGGCTCTAAGAGTGACTCACCGAACGACTGCTAAGGTCAAATGGTCCGACTGGTACCCTAAGATGAAATGGTGTTTAGGTAGGATTCGTACGTATTCGACAGTTGTATAATAAGATAAAAATAATAGGCAAATAAATACGTACAATAGAGAAACGGTTGAACAAAAGGCTTTTACCGGTCAACTGAACCAAGAGTAAGTGCATTTGCCAATCGGTCGAACATACACTCTGTCAATCGACCATTTGTGTGTAGACAGTTCTATACACTTTGGTTTATCCTACGGATTTGGGTCTCGTATTCAAGTCGAATTGATATGAAATTTTGTATGAGACTTCTATAGGTTCCCTAGAGTATATGTATGAAGTTTATCAAGGGTTAAGTGCTACATAGATTCTTCAAGACTCAAATAAAAATAAAATTACATGTCTTCAAATAGCTTGATTGCATGTCTTGACTTCATTTCATCTCTTCCTTGAGTCTTGAGTACTTATAGATGTTAGCACAATGCAAGATATATTACATGCATAATGTGTATTTGACTCAATTTGATTGTGATTATGATTATGTTGATTAAATTATCAAAACTTAACTAATATGATTAAGACAAAAAAACAACACATATATCCTACAAGGTCACACCAAAAGGGAATTGTTAATTGGAATTATTAAATATGGAACGAAAATTAATTAATTAGATTTTCTAATTAAATTAATTAAGGTAATTAAATGAGAATTGAAATTTACTATATATATATATATGGTTGTTCATACATATATTAAATAGGCTCATTTAGTCAATCTAATTGAGACATTTGGCATGACCTTAATTGTGCATAAGTCAATGTTGACACTTGGCAGATTATGAATGGCTAAATAAAAAGATCTACATGGGATATTAGTGTATATGGCAACACAAAAAAAATGTGGATGATTTTTGGTCAAATGCAGTGGTCCTCTTCCTGCCCCATGTTCAAAACATGGTGTCACACTTCCCAATTTTTTCTCCCACCTTATACAAGCATAAATACATCACTTTGTAGAACAAAACATATTGATATTTTTTTCAGATGAAAGAGAAGAAAATTGCTGGCGAATTTTCTTTTGATATTTCCTTCTCATGTGTTGAGAACCCAATTAAATATATTGATTGAAGGGTTTCGTTCTAGGTTTAATAAACATATCGATTTAGTACTTTCTAGCAAAAGAAATTTTGATCTTCCAATTAAATCTCCTGGTAGACTACGTATATGCTCTATTACTTTGAGGTTTGCAAATCGTGGAGGTTTCGTGAATTCAGATTTTAACGAAGGTATGCATAAAATCTCATTTAATTAAGTAGATATGTGATGCATTCGTAGATTAAATGATAAACTAGATCGTATATTTCATTTTAAGATGGTATATTTTCAAAATAATACTATATTATGCATTTGTAAATCCTCGTAGTTGTTTTTATATTCTAGTACTAGTAGTTTGATGTTGGCGTAGTTTTTTAATCGTTAGTTTCTTTGAAGTATTTCATTTTTTCTCTTCTTAATCTTGTTTTTCCCTATGATTCTCCCCATGTCATTCACCGCAATGAGTGGCTAAGTCCTCCGTGGGATGAGGTAGACTGATTGGGTTGACAGGAATGAAAAGATTGGGAAAAGTGGGCTTCAATTAGTTTTTTATAGTTGTTAATCTTTTGTTTGTTTTGTTTTAGTGAATTTGATTATACGCGTTTTATCACTGAAATCTTAAGAACAAAGATATAATTTCATAAGAATACAATACTTAATATTGTTAGATCTAAGGTTGTAGTGAATTTTGATCACTTAAGAACGCGTTGTTCTATGTGATGCTTATAAATTTCTATAATCTAAATTTCTTTTTTTCACAATCTGGAATTCTTATCAATCCTAAATTCATATACCCCATCTGTAAATTTAATATCTGAATTCTCATCTCAAGCATTCTTAGTTTAGCTTAAGTTAAATCATTAGATATACGATTCATTAAAAAGACAAAAGAAAAACTTCTCTCCACCATAGGTTTTTGCATGCATGTTAATTTAGTTGCATAAATCATTCAAAATGGAATTCACCATTGCCTCATTGTGTTCGACCGAATGCTACAACACTGTACGTTTGCGGTTAATTTTAAAAGTCACCAGTATGTGCACGAGTTGTGATACATGTACACAAATGTGTACAATAAAATGTACACAAAAGTTTGAATCCAACCAAAACCATTGAACAAACCCTTGAGGATAAAACAACAAAAAACAAATGAGGTTAGGAGAAGAAGACATCTCGACCTAGTCGTCTTTGAGAGACTTCTCTTAGAGAAAATATCACCTCCATGCAATAGTACTATAGATGCATGCGATTTCTTGCAGGATAGAGCAGTCGCAACGTTAAGGTCGACGCACTACGATGTCGACAAACCACAAGAGATGATCACGTCCCGCAAAGCAGCTACACTACTACACCGCATGCTCTTATCTCTACTTTGCAAAACCCATCTTCACAACCGATGCTTGTCTCTACATCTCGTACAAAGTCCTCTCAAACCCAGAAGAAACCAAGCAACGAGGAAGAAATTGAGGCGAGAGAAGAACTACATAAGGGAAGGTCATACGAAGAGGAGTGGAGAGAGAAAGGCAGGAAGATGAGAGAAGGAGAACGCGACACCACGAGCGTCTCCCTTTGAAAGGGAAGTTAAGTTTTTTAATTCTGAGTTAAGGAACAAAATGATTCAATCTGATGACACGGTCAATTCTAGCATTACCAAATAATATAATTCGATCGCATAAAATCTAATTAATAAGAATATAATCAAATTACATTGAATCGAATTCCATGTAATCCAATTAGGACGAACCAAACAAGACCTTAAATCAATTAAATCGGACTGACTTATAATTATGAGTTTGAGGAACAAAATGTTTTAATCTAATTTCTCATGCTACCAAAGCACCACCACCATCATCACCTAACCACCCTCCTCCTCTCCCTAACCTCCCCATCCCACCTCCCCCAACTCCACGCCCATCTCATCCTCACCTCTTCCCCACTCCACCCCATCCATTTCAACACCCTCCTCCGCCACCACCCCTCCCCACTCCTCCTCCTCCGCCTCCTCCTCCGCCTCCCTCTCCGCCCTGACCACTTCACCTTCCCCTCCCTCCTCTCCTCTCTCTCTCACTCCCCTCCCCACCTCCCCCCAACCCTCCACTCCCTCATCTCCAAGTTCGGCCTCCTCCCCAACCCCCACGTCTCCTCCTCCCTCCTCCGCCTCTACTTCCTCTCCCGCAACCCGCAAGATGCCCGAATGCTCTTCGATTGTAGCTCCGTCTCCAACAACGTCGTCTCCTGGACGGTTTTGATCTCTGGGTACTTTGCCAACGGAATGTATGACCATGCCATGGAGGAATTTGATAAAATGCCACAATGGGTGAAGCCTAATGAGGTCACGCTCGTGCACGTGCTTTCGGCCTGCGGTAAGGCCGGGGATTTGGCGCGCGGGCGGGGCGTGCATGAGTTGGTTAAGAGAGGAAGTTATAATGTAAGGAGCAATGTTGTTTTGGATACCGCGGTTGTGGATATGTATGGACGGTGTGGGTGCTTGGTGGATGCGCGGGAGGTGTTTGACGGAATGTCGGAGAGGAATTTGGTGTCGTGGAATGCCATGATGAGTGGGTATAATAGGTGGGGAGGGTTCGATGAGAGTTTCAGGTTGTTTAGGGAGATGTTGCGGGGTGGGTTAAGGCCTGATAAAGTGAATTTACTCGGGTTGCTTGTCGCGTGTGCCGGTAAAGGCATGTTGAGAATTGGCCGGGAGGTGCATGGGTTTGTGTTGAGGAATGCAAGGGGGGATGAAGATGGGGAGGTTGAGGTTGAGGTTTGGACTTCGGTTTTGGATATGTACGCAAAATGCGGGGACACGAGGAGTGCTAGGGAGGTGTTCGAGAGGTTGAAGAGAAAGGACTTGTTGGCGTGGACTAGTATGATCGTCGGTTTATCATGGAAGGGGAAGGAAGCGGTGGTGTTGTTCCGAAGGATGGTGGCTGAGGGTGTGGTTCCCGATAGGATTAGCTTCGTCGGTGTGTTGAATGGGTGTAGTCATGCCGGATTGGTCGAGGAGGGATGGGACATTTTCAGATCGATGAGGCGGATTTATGGGCTCGAGCCGGGTTTGGAGCATTACGGTTGTGTTGTGGACTTGTTGAGCCGGGCGGGGCGATTGAAGGAGGCAGAGGAGGTGGCGAGGGAGATGCCGATTAAGGCCGGGGTCGAGATATGGGGGGCAGTGTTGAGGGGGTGTGAGATTCATGGGAACGTCGAGCTCGCGGAGAAGGTGGGAAGGGAGATTGCTGAGTTTGATCCTTCGAGCAGTGGGGTTTATGTGCTGCTCTCTAATGTTTATGCTGGAGTGGGGAAGTGGGAGGGAGTAGAGAGAATTAGGAGGTTTATAAAAAACAGAGGGTTGGAGAAAAATGTTGGCCGAAGTTGTCTTGAAGCATGAGTTCATATCATAGGTGTGTGTGTGTTGGTTTGATTGTTTAGGTTGTAGGAAATTGTTTTATAGATTCCAAGAACAATCAAAATGAGAGTCATTGTAAATTCTGAATCAAAATTGTAAAAGGATTGTAATTTCTATAGTTTTCGTGCTTCTACAGATTAATTTTGTTGGTTGTTCACATTACTTTTGGATTCTTGAGAATCCAAAACATGTGATATTGGATTCGAACGTTTTAGTGTTTTTATTGAGGACTAGTTTTGTTAGAAATCTATATATCTATACATTGAACTTGAATCGTGCGACAAAACCACAAATTTCATTTTATAATTTATTTTAGTTTCAATAATCAGAAGCATTCAATATAATAAGTGAATTTCCTACCAACAAATGGGGTCGGAAAGTGTTCTGAATCCGAAAACTTCGGAAGGCAACATTTCTCAATTAGGTAAAAGAAAAAAAGAAACATGTTCCTTTAAAAAAAGAATCAATTGCCAAATTGATTGACATCATTTCATGCTTATATTTGTACCTTATATCCATTATCTTACACCTAAGCAATGCTACGTGACGAGTTTTATGTTTAGTTTTCAGAAATAAAGAGGTTTGAAGAGAAGAGCCATGAAAGGACCCAAAAGCAGGAAAAAAGGACCTAATTGTGAGACCTGGGGACCAAGATGCAAGGGAGAAGGACCTGATCGTAAGACAGAAGGACCTAAGAGCAAAACAGGAAACTCCACACCATCATGAGGAGTATTTTGTCAATTCGATTCGGGTCGGAGCTCCACTAAACCAACCAGATGCATCTAAGACCAAGAAACACTTCAAGAAAAGCCCACAAAGAAAACCAGACGGATCTAAACCTTATAGACCGCCAATTGGCGGTCTGGAACCGCTAATTGGCGGTCCATTTAGCCCAGAATCCATCTAGTTTTCTGTAGCACGTGTATTAGTGTATTCTTAGTGTATTTTTGGTATTGGTTTAGTCCCACATCGGGGGATTGTCCCCGATTAGCTTTTTCCATGCTTATAAATAGAACTCTTCACCTTCCATTGTAATTACCCATTGTTTGGTGGCATTCTCTCTACTAAGGAGTGAGCCTTGAAGCAATAACTCAAGGTGGAGAAGGATGCTACCTTCAATGTGAGTCATTGTTAATAAAAGTTTATTTGTTTCTTTTAAATCTTGTTTTGTTATGTTGTTTGTTTTGTGTGGGTTGTTTTACTTTGTTTAATTTCTTGTTTAGTAATTTTAGTATCTTAGTTAAATGTTTTCTTTACTTAGTCTAATCAGTAGTGTAATGAGTAGTGAGTAGTTTCATCCCCATTTGGGGGGTGGAGAAATATGTGATATAATCATGTAGTGTATTAAGTGTGTGTTATTTTTATCCATTGAGCTTTATATGATTTCCATAACCATCTAATGGGTCTACACTCTTATCTTTGATATGCTAATGCTCTTGAATGAAGCTTAGCTTATGCTTTGATTAGTGGACCTATTTTATGGGGAATGATAAGGTTAGGATATGGATGAAGTTAATGTTGGAAACACAATTTGTAGTGTATGTACTCTTGTTGTCTTTTCCTTAGCTAATGTCTTGTATGTTTTAATGATGTAGTCATCTTAATTCATGTGGAGGCATAGTAGGGTATAGTCTTTATACATGAGTTCATTTAGTTTCATTCCAATTATTGTCTTGTATGTTTTAATGATGTAGTCTTATCTTAATTCATGTAGAGGCAAAGTTTGATGTAGTTTTATGATTTCATGCACTACATGTTGTGAGGAGCTTAATGAACACACACACACTTCTTTATGTTCACATTATTTCTCTACCCCCTTTGGGGTTTAGTTTTATTGCTTATCTTCATTTCCTTTTGCATTCTAGTTTAGCATTGTAGTGTAGTTTAGTGTAACCAACCTTTCTCTCCTTCTTCTTACCTCTCGCCTTCGAACAAACCAAGTGTCGACACACCTCCCAGTGGACGACCAGTATTTGCCACCGCTTCAACGCGGCCGTGCACTTGCGGTTAAATATAAAACGTGATCAATCAAGTTTTTGGCGCCGTTGCCGGGGAGGTGCTCTGTCCAGACGTTGGTTTGGGCGATTCGAGGGGTTTTTAATTTTTTGTTTCCAGTGTTGTTTAGTTTCAGGGAACCTAAGGATCAAGGGGAGGCTACTGGAGAAGTTTGAGGACCAGAAGCTACAAAAAGACCGCCAATCAGCGGTCTTGGACCGCCAATTGGCGGCCTGGTGAGCCTCAATTGCTCTCAAATTTGTTCCAGTTGTTATGTTGTTCACTTTAGTTATCTGGGAGCCCAATTTTGCATGTTGTGATCTTTAGTTTGCTCCCAGATTTAATTTCAATCCCCTTTAATCAACTTGGACCATAAAACTCAAAGCAAAAGATTAGACTTCTTGCCATCTAGGTCATGCATCATATGTAGACCTTGCATGCATCTTTCTTTTCTTTGCTTTACATTTTGTCGTTGATTGCTGGAGCGAGGTACGCATTCCTTATCACTCATTCACGCATTAGGACATTCATTAGTGAGTAAGGTTTGCATCGAAACAAGAGTGAGGTGAGTGCTTGTTTGGTGAGTTGCTTGCTAGCCTAAGTTTTCAAAACATCTTTAAGGGGCATCACCTATAGTCTTCAAAGATAAGGTGGGGGATTTCATCACCCCTCCCTTAGCCCCAAAAAGCACACTCAAGTAAAGCCTTAACTAAAAGCAAGTAGACATTGGCCCTAGGAATTCGGACGCACTAGGAGAGTAATCTAGTTGAGAGCGCCATGACCTGATCGGCGTTGCCTACCTTGTCGATAGTAGGAGGTACTGGATCTCCGGATCTGGTATCACTTGCTGGGCATTGTGGTCCTCGTTGTAGGGAGGTGAGGCGTGTCGAGGCTAGTGACCTCGAAGTTAGGCGTCGTCTAGCCTAAGGACCCATTGCCTTACATTGTTTGAGCCATGCTTGCTAGTTAGGCTTCTACCTTCACCCTGT
Source organism: Triglochin maritima (assembly GCA_963682175.1). NCBI lineage: Eukaryota > Viridiplantae > Streptophyta > Magnoliopsida > Alismatales > Juncaginaceae > Triglochin > Triglochin maritima. The sequence continues at coordinate 10,802,305 of OY821780.1, read as the reverse complement.
ACCCTCGCTAGCTCTAGGGATTCTTCCCTTCTCCTCTGAGTCATCTTCTTCTCACCTTCTTCTACGTTATAGTCTCCTCCCCTTTACACTCTCTGTTAGCGTTTTAGGGTCGAGTCGAGCACTTTTTGCGAGCATAGCCTCGTGGTGGTGAGAGTGATCGACTCGAGAGTTTTTCTTGAGATGGATGGTTACATGGGCGACCATCCATATCATTGTTGGGACCAGGACGATTCTCCCTGGTACTCCGGACCCATGCAACCTGGGGTGGCTCAGACGAACACCCCGTATGGTTGGGATAATCCTCATTGTGTGACTGAGCAATCTTCATATTGGGGTAACATGAGAGAGGCACCGACTGCTAGACCACCATCTAGTTACGTCGGATCATATGTTGGTCATCAATCTGAGACATTACAAGAACCTTTGGCCTCTTTCATGCATGTGGTAGATGACATGGGTGCACCGGTGGCTCCAGTAGCCGTACCGTGTCACTATTGTGGGTTGAGTGGTCATGATTTCGGGGAATGTCCTTATGTTCCCCCAGAGCCTGAGTATGAGCACACATTTTCCCAAAATGCTCATTATGACCATTACACATCCGCGTACAACCCGAGAGGGATGGATTCGTGGGGAGACAATTCATATTCAAATTCTTATACATCATTTCCACCCCAATATCCTCCTCCCGAATACCCAGAATTCTACCAACACCCCACTTCAAATCATTGGACTCATTCTCAGGCCATCAACACCCAACCCCAAAATTTCCCAAGATCTGACTTGGACCTCCTCGTTGACCGCATACAAAATCTGACACTTCAAGTGAGTCAACTGACGCAACAATTAAGTGAGGAGAGTAACCTTTCTTGTCAACTTGAGGATTTATCTTCTGAAATCGAACCACCACCACATCCACAAATTCAAAGCACAACCTTTCAAAGTCAAACTCCTAGTCAGTCTGAGGGACTTGGGGTTTCAATTCACGATCACTTAGTGGAGGATTCGATTCAAATTGAGAATAACTTGGACCAGTTTCATTATGAGTCGGCACATGATTGTGCCTTATCTTTTTGTCCCGTGGCCCTTGAGCCACATGATCTTCATGTTGTGCCTCTTAAGGACTCACCTTTGGTGGAGCAAGAGCTCCCTAGTACCCTTAATCTCATACGACCTGATGAGAGTTTGCCTCTCACTATTGTTCCTGATCATCTTGGAAATGATGGAACATCAAACAACCACATTGCTCATGAGGGTATTAGGAGTTCCTTGGAGGATACCTTGGGTATGAGACCCACTTCCTGTTCTCCTGGTGAGTTGGACATGCATAACGAGGTGCTTGACCTCGTTCCGACCCACCAGCCTGTTGGTTGGAGAGTTTGGATTGATGATCATAACTTCAGTTCCGCAACGGGAGATATTTTTCTTCCGTTGCCCCTTATTTCCCAAACTCTTGAGAGGTTCAAGCTCTTTCAGTTTGATCCTTTGAATGAGACGCATTTGCGTCCAATTCATGAACCTCTCATTTCATCTGGTGCTCTTTGTGAAGGGGGCCCACGCATGCGTATTCTGGCCCCGCGTGGTGTCATGTTCCCTTTCCAAGTGCATTGACCCACTCTTGAGGTTCCCATTTGATGTCTTTTGACAAATGAAGATGGGAACTTATGTTTGTACATAGTTATATAAAAAAAAAAGCAAAAAAAAGAAAAAAAAAAAGAAAAAAAAAGAAGTACAATAAAAGACTCCTTCAGTGAGCATTGATTGTTGTGAGCCCCAACCCTTGTGTACTTGGGCTCCATTTCTTTCACGTATTTGTATCCCTTCTTTAGCATCTCACAGGTTTTGAGGGAATTCGGGTTATGTCCATCAACATGACCTTGCATTTCCCTTTGTACTTCATGTTGGTGAGATCTCTCCTTTTTATGCATCAATCCATGTAGTATCTTGCTTGCATTCATTGAGGACAATGCATGAAGTAGGTGTGGGGGGGTGTTTTACGTGTGTACATAGTCGAGTCTTTTTCCTTTGATTTTGTTTTCTTTTGTTTGCATTGTTAGGGTCATGATAGTGTGCTGCATTTAATATCGATATATCTGCTTGCCATGATCCTTGGGTGACTTGTCTTCTTTTGCTTGCCTACTGCTTCAAAATTTTCACATTTCTTTCAAAATCTTCATGTGTTTTCGAAAGAAAATGTTTTGTGGGTTTTGCGTGTGTTTAGCATGTGCAAAACCGTTGAGAGGCAAAGTAAAAAGAAAGCTCCCAAAATTGTCTTGAACTTGATGCATTAGGATATCTAGTACGTGGCTTTAGGATTTATCGAGTCGTTAGGATGCACCCCAGTTTTCCCTTGGGGGTGAGTAATCATAGGGTTTCAGTGCTCAAACATTTAATGAAGTCCACCCTGAACCTAGTGAGTCAATAATTCGTGTCTGTTAACTTAAGGAAGTTTGTTGTAGTCAAGGACCCTCTAAATCCTGTTGTGAGACATTAGTGTAGGGGTTTTGGTTCATGTGTAGATAAGAAATAAGTGAGTAGGTGTTCTCTCTTCTCGCACGGCTCCTATCACTCGGGAAAGTAGGTCTGAGGGGACTTTGTGCCTGGTGCTTTCGAGTCATCTGACTTGGGATGCGCCGACTGAACTCCCGTTACACGGGTGGTAGGGATTGCCCTATGTGGAGATGTGGGGAAAGGTGTACGTGATAGTGTAAGTCCTCATGGGCAATGATGCACGGAACCTGACCCTGGGAGAATGAAGCTCCAACTAATAAAAAGTAAAAGAAAAAAAAATGTGAAAAGAAACAAAAAGAAAAAAAAAAATATGATAATGCAAATAAGAACCTTAATGGACTTTACACTTTGTAGCACTTGAGGATGTTGAGGTTGTCCATGTCTTTCACATAATTCCTTATTTAACTTGCACGAATGGTTCATTAGGGTAGAGGTGTGGACTGATCACCTATATAGAGTCAGCCCGTAGCATTACCGCGTCCATTGATCGACAAAATATTTCCAACGAGTCGAGGTCTAGATTGAATAATGCATCTTGTTCGAATTTTGTGGGTATATCCGCTGAAAACCCTCAGGAGACAACACTCCTCCTCCTTGGCAACAAAGAGGTTTAACGGTTTGTTGCACGTGCTAAGTGCAACCGTGATTCCTACGAAAGTGAGTTAGGATTTCTTGTTTTTCGTATGCTTTTTCCTTTCTTTGTTTTGCTCGAGACTAGCAAAAACTTAGGTGTGGGGGTATTTGATTGACATCATTTCATGCTTATATTTGTACCTTATATCCATTATCTTACACCTAAGCAATGCTACGTGACGAGTTTTATGTTTAGTTTTCAGAAATAAAGAGGTTTGAAGAGAAGAGCCATGAAAGGACCCAAAAGCAGGAAAAAAGGACCTAATTGTGAGACCTGGGGACCAAGATGCAAGGGAGAAGGACCTGATCGTAAGACAGAAGGACCTAAGAGCAAAACAGGAAACTCCACACCATCATGAGGAGTATTTTGTCAATTCGATTCGGGTCGGAGCTCCACTAAACCAACCAGATGCATCTAAGACCAAGAAACACTTCAAGAAAAGCCCACAAAGAAAACCAGACGGATCTAAACCTTATAGACCGCCAATTGGCGGTCTGGAACCGCTAATTGGCGGTCCATTTAGCCCAGAATCCATCTAGTTTTCTGTAGCACGTGTATTAGTGTATTCTTAGTGTATTTTTGGTATTGGTTTAGTCCCACATCGGGGGATTGTCCCCGATTAGCTTTTTCCATGCTTATAAATAGAACTCTTCACCTTCCATTGTAATTACCCATTGTTTGGTGGCATTCTCTCTACTAAGGAGTGAGCCTTGAAGCAATAACTCAAGGTGGAGAAGGATGCTACCTTCAATGTGAGTCATTGTTAATAAAAGTTTATTTGTTTCTTTTAAATCTTGTTTTGTTATGTTGTTTGTTTTGTGTGGGTTGTTTTACTTTGTTTAATTTCTTGTTTAGTAATTTTAGTATCTTAGTTAAATGTTTTCTTTACTTAGTCTAATCAGTAGTGTAATGAGTAGTGAGTAGTTTCATCCCCATTTGGGGGGTGGAGAAATATGTGATATAATCATGTAGTGTATTAAGTGTGTGTTATTTTTATCCATTGAGCTTTATATGATTTCCATAACCATCTAATGGGTCTACACTCTTATCTTTGATATGCTAATGCTCTTGAATGAAGCTTAGCTTATGCTTTGATTAGTGGACCTATTTTATGGGGAATGATAAGGTTAGGATATGGATGAAGTTAATGTTGGAAACACAATTTGTAGTGTATGTACTCTTGTTGTCTTTTCCTTAGCTAATGTCTTGTATGTTTTAATGATGTAGTCATCTTAATTCATGTGGAGGCATAGTAGGGTATAGTCTTTATACATGAGTTCATTTAGTTTCATTCCAATTATTGTCTTGTATGTTTTAATGATGTAGTCTTATCTTAATTCATGTAGAGGCAAAGTTGGATGTAGTTTTATGATTTCATGCACTACATGTTGTGAGGAGCTTAATGAACACACACACACTTCTTTATGTTCACATTATTTCTCTACCCCCTTTGGGGTTTAGTTTTATTGCTTATCTTCATTTCCTTTTGCATTCTAGTTTAGCATTGTAGTGTAGTTTAGTGTAACCAACCTTTCTCTCCTTCTTCTTACCTCTCGCCTTCGAACAAACCAAGTGTCGACACACCTCCCAGTGGACGACCCGTATTTGCCACCGCTTCAACGCGGCCGTGCACTTGCGGTTAAATATAAAACGTGATCAATCAAGTTTTTGGCGCCGTTGCCGGGGAGGTGCTCTGTCCAGACGTTGGTTTGGGCGATTCGAGGGGTTTTTAATTTTTTGTTTCCAGTGTTGTTTAGTTTCAGGGAACCTAAGGATCAAGGGGAGGCTACTGGAGAAGTTTGAGGACCAGAAGCTACAAAAAGACCGCCAATCAGCGGTCTTGGACCGCCAATTGGCGGCCTGGTGAGCCTCAATTGCTCTCAAATTTGTTCCAGTTGTTATGTTGTTCACTTTAGTTATCTGGGAGCCCAATTTTGCATGTTGTGATCTTTAGTTTGCTCCCAGATTTAATTTCAATCCCCTTTAATCAACTTGGACCATAAAACTCAAAGCAAAAGATTAGACTTCTTGCCATCTAGGTCATGCATCATATGTAGACCTTGCATGCATCTTTCTTTTCTTTGCTTTACATTTTGTCGTTGATTGCTGGAGCGAGGTACGCATTCCTTATCACTCATTCACGCATTAGGACATTCATTAGTGAGTAAGGTTTGCATCGAAACAAGAGTGAGGTGAGTGCTTGTTTGGTGAGTTGCTTGCTAGCCTAAGTTTTCAAAACATCTTTAAGGGGCATCACCTATAGTCTTCAAAGATAAGGTGGGGGATTTCATCACCCCTCCCTTAGCCCCAAAAAGCACACTCAAGTAAAGCCTTAACTAAAAGCAAGTAGACATTGGCCCTAGGAATTCGGACGCACTAGGAGAGTAATCTAGTTGAGAGCGCCATGACCTGATCGGCGTTGCCTACCTTGTCGATAGTAGGAGGTACTGGATCTCCGGATCTGGTATCACTTGCTGGGCATTGTGGTCCTCGTTGTAGGGAGGTGAGGCGTGTCGAGGCTAGTGACCTCGAAGTTAGGCGTCGTCTAGCCTAAGGACCCATTGCCTTACATTGTTTGAGCCATGCTTGCTAGTTAGGCTTCTACCTTCACCCTGTACCCTCGCTAGCTCTAGGGATTCTTCCCTTCTCCTCTGAGTCATCTTCTTCTCACCTTCTTCTACGTTATAGTCTCCTCCCCTTTACACTCTCTGTTAGCGTTTTAGGGTCGAGTCGAGCACTTTTTGCGAGCATAGCCTCGTGGTGGTGAGAGTGATCGACTCGAGAGTTTTTCTTGAGATGGATGGTTACATGGGCGACCATCCATATCATTGTTGGGACCAGGACGATTCTCCCTGGTACTCCGGACCCATGCAACCTGGGGTGGCTCAGACGAACACCCCGTATGGTTGGGATAATCCTCATTGTGTGACTGAGCAATCTTCATATTGGGGTAACATGAGAGAGGCACCGACTGCTAGACCACCATCTAGTTACGTCGGATCATATGTTGGTCATCAATCTGAGACATTACAAGAACCTTTGGCCTCTTTCATGCATGTGGTAGATGACATGGGTGCACCGGTGGCTCCAGTAGCCGTACCGTGTCACTATTGTGGGTTGAGTGGTCATGATTTCGGGGAATGTCCTTATGTTCCCCCAGAGCCTGAGTATGAGCACACATTTTCCCAAAATGCTCATTATGACCATTACACATCCGCGTACAACCCGAGAGGGATGGATTCGTGGGGAGACAATTCATATTCAAATTCTTATACATCATTTCCACCCCAATATCCTCCTCCCGAATACCCAGAATTCTACCAACACCCCACTTCAAATCATTGGACTCATTCTCAGGCCATCAACACCCAACCCCAAAATTTCCCAAGATCTGACTTGGACCTCCTCGTTGACCGCATACAAAATCTGACACTTCAAGTGAGTCAACTGACGCAACAATTAAGTGAGGAGAGTAACCTTTCTTGTCAACTTGAGGATTTATCTTCTGAAATCGAACCACCACCACATCCACAAATTCAAAGCACAACCTTTCAAAGTCAAACTCCTAGTCAGTCTGAGGGACTTGGGGTTTCAATTCACGATCACTTAGTGGAGGATTCGATTCAAATTGAGAATAACTTGGACCAGTTTCATTATGAGTCGGCACATGATTGTGCCTTATCTTTTTGTCCCGTGGCCCTTGAGCCACATGATCTTCATGTTGTGCCTCTTAAGGACTCACCTTTGGTGGAGCAAGAGCTCCCTAGTACCCTTAATCTCATACGACCTGATGAGAGTTTGCCTCTCACTATTGTTCCTGATCATCTTGGAAATGATGGAACATCAAACAACCACATTGCTCATGAGGGTATTAGGAGTTCCTTGGAGGATACCTTGGGTATGAGACCCACTTCCTGTTCTCCTGGTGAGTTGGACATGCATAACGAGGTGCTTGACCTCGTTCCGACCCACCAGCCTGTTGGTTGGAGAGTTTGGATTGATGATCATAACTTCAGTTCCGCAACGGGAGATATTTTTCTTCCGTTGCCCCTTATTTCCCAAACTCTTGAGAGGTTCAAGCTCTTTCAGTTTGATCCTTTGAATGAGACGCATTTGCGTCCAATTCATGAACCTCTCATTTCATCTGGTGCTCTTTGTGAAGGGGGCCCACGCATGCGTATTCTGGCCCCGCGTGGTGTCATGTTCCCTTTCCAAGTGCATTGACCCACTCTTGAGGTTCCCATTTGATGTCTTTTGACAAATGAAGATGGGAACTTATGTTTGTACATAGTTATATAAAAAAAAAAGCAAAAAAAAGAAAAAAAAAAAGAAAAAAAAAGAAGTACAATAAAAGACTCCTTCAGTGAGCATTGATTGTTGTGAGCCCCAACCCTTGTGTACTTGGGCTCCATTTCTTTCACGTATTTGTATCCCTTCTTTAGCATCTCACAGGTTTTGAGGGAATTCGGGTTATGTCCATCAACATGACCTTGCACTTCCCTTTGTACTTCATGTTGGTGAGATCTCTCCTTTTTATGCATCAATCCATGTAGTATCTTGCTTGCATTCATTGAGGACAATGCATGAAGTAGGTGTGGGGGGGTGTTTTACGTGTGTACATAGTCGAGTCTTTTTCCTTTGATTTTGTTTTCTTTTGTTTGCATTGTTAGGGTCATGATAGTGTGCTGCATTTAATATCGATATATCTGCTTGCCATGATCCTTGGGTGACTTGTCTTCTTTTGCTTGCCTACTGCTTCAAAATTTTCACATTTCTTTCAAAATCTTCATGTGTTTTCGAAAGAAAATGTTTTGTGGGTTTTGCGTGTGTTTAGCATGTGCAAAACCGTTGAGAGGCAAAGTAAAAAGAAAGCTCCCAAAATTGTCTTGAACTTGATGCATTAGGATATCTAGTACGTGGCTTTAGGATTTATCGAGTCGTTAGGATGCACCCCAGTTTTCCCTTGGGGGTGAGTAATCATAGGGTTTCAGTGCTCAAACATTTAATGAAGTCCACCCTGAACCTAGTGAGTCAATAATTCGTGTCTGTTAACTTAAGGAAGTTTGTTGTAGTCAAGGACCCTCTAAATCCTGTTGTGAGACATTAGTGTAGGGGTTTTGGTTCATGTGTAGATAAGAAATAAGTGAGTAGGTGTTCTCTCTTCTCGCACGGCTCCTATCACTCGGGAAAGTAGGTCTGAGGGGACTTTGTGCCTGGTGCTTTCGAGTCATCTGACTTGGGATGCGCCGACTGAACTCCCGTTACACGGGTGGTAGGGATTGCCCTATGTGGAGATGTGGGGAAAGGTGTACGTGATAGTGTAAGTCCTCATGGGCAATGATGCACGGAACCTGACCCTGGGAGAATGAAGCTCCAACTAATAAAAAGTAAAAGAAAAAAAAAATGTGAAAAGAAACAAAAAGAAAAAAATATATATGATAATGCAAATAAGAACCTTAATGGACTTTACACTTTGTAGCACTTGAGGATGTTGAGGTTGTCCATGTCTTTCACATAATTCCTTATTTAACTTGCACGAATGGTTCATTAGGGTAGAGGTGTGGACTGATCACCTATATAGAGTCAGCCCGTAGCATTACCGCGTCCATTGATCGACAAAATATTTCCAACGAGTCGAGGTCTAGATTGAATAATGCATCTTGTTCGGATTTTGTGGGTATATCCGCTGAAAACCCTCAGGAGACAACACTCCTCCTCCTTGGCAACAAAGAGGTTTAACGGTTTGTTGCACGTGCTAAGTGCAACCGTGATTCCTACGAAAGTGAGTTAGGATTTCTTGTTTTTCGTATGCTTTTTCCTTTCTTTGTTTTGCTCGAGACTAGCAAAAACTTAGGTGTGGGGGTATTTGATTGACATCATTTCATGCTTATATTTGTACCTTATATCCATTATCTTACACCTAAGCAATGCTACGTGACGAGTTTTATGTTTAGTTTTCAGAAATAAAGAGGTTTGAAGAGAAGAGCCATGAAAGGACCCAAAAGCAGGAAAAAAGGACCTAATTGTGAGACCTGGGGACCAAGATGCAAGGGAGAAGGACCTGATCGTAAGACAGAAGGACCTAAGAGCAAAACAGGAAACTCCACACCATCATGAGGAGTATTTTGTCAATTCGATTCGGGTCGGAGCTCCACTAAACCAACCAGATGCATCTAAGACCAAGAAACACTTCAAGAAAAGCCCACAAAGAAAACCAGACGGATCTAAACCTTATAGACCGCCAATTGGCGGTCTGGAACCGCTAATTGGCGGTCCATTTAGCCCAGAATCCATCTAGTTTTCTGTAGCACGTGTATTAGTGTATTCTTAGTGTATTTTTGGTATTGGTTTAGTCCCACATCGGGGGATTGTCCCCGATTAGCTTTTTCCATGCTTATAAATAGAACTCTTCACCTTCCATTGTAATTACCCATTGTTTGGTGGCATTCTCTCTACTAAGGAGTGAGCCTTGAAGCAATAACTCAAGGTGGAGAAGGATGCTACCTTCAATGTGAGTCATTGTTAATAAAAGTTTATTTGTTTCTTTTAAATCTTGTTTTGTTATGTTGTTTGTTTTGTGTGGGTTGTTTTACTTTGTTTAATTTCTTGTTTAGTAATTTTAGTATCTTAGTTAAATGTTTTCTTTACTTAGTCTAATCAGTAGTGTAATGAGTAGTGAGTAGTTTCATCCCCATTTGGGGGGTGGAGAAATATGTGATATAATCATGTAGTGTATTAAGTGTGTGTTATTTTTATCCATTGAGCTTTATATGATTTCCATAACCATCTAATGGGTCTACACTCTTATCTTTGATATGCTAATGCTCTTGAATGAAGCTTAGCTTATGCTTTGATTAGTGGACCTATTTTATGGGGAATGATAAGGTTAGGATATGGATGAAGTTAATGTTGGAAACACAATTTGTAGTGTATGTACTCTTGTTGTCTTTTCCTTAGCTAATGTCTTGTATGTTTTAATGATGTAGTCATCTTAATTCATGTGGAGGCATAGTAGGGTATAGTCTTTATACATGAGTTCATTTAGTTTCATTCCAATTATTGTCTTGTATGTTTTAATGATGTAGTCTTATCTTAATTCATGTAGAGGCAAAGTTGGATGTAGTTTTATGATTTCATGCACTACATGTTGTGAGGAGCTTAATGAACACACACACACTTCTTTATGTTCACATTATTTCTCTACCCCCTTTGGGGTTTAGTTTTATTGCTTATCTTCATTTCCTTTTGCATTCTAGTTTAGCATTGTAGTGTAGTTTAGTGTAACCAACCTTTCTCTCCTTCTTCTTACCTCTCGCCTTCGAACAAACCAAGTGTCGACACACCTCCCAGTGGACGACCCGTATTTGCCACCGCTTCAACGCGGCCGTGCACTTGCGGTTAAATATAAAACGTGATCAATCAAGTTTTTGGCGCCGTTGCCGGGGAGGTGCTCTGTCCAGACGTTGGTTTGGGCGATTCGAGGGGTTTTTAATTTTTTGTTTCCAGTGTTGTTTAGTTTCAGGGAACCTAAGGATCAAGGGGAGGCTACTGGAGAAGTTTGAGGACCAGAAGCTACAAAAAGACCGCCAATCAGCGGTCTTGGACCGCCAATTGGCGGCCTGGTGAGCCTCAATTGCTCTCAAATTTGTTCCAGTTGTTATGTTGTTCACTTTAGTTATCTGGGAGCCCAATTTTGCATGTTGTGATCTTTAGTTTGCTCCCAGATTTAATTTCAATCCCCTTTAATCAACTTGGACCATAAAACTCAAAGCAAAAGATTAGACTTCTTGCCATCTAGGTCATGCATCATATGTAGACCTTGCATGCATCTTTCTTTTCTTTGCTTTACATTTTGTCGTTGATTGCTGGAGCGAGGTACGCATTCCTTATCACTCATTCACGCATTAGGACATTCATTAGTGAGTAAGGTTTGCATCGAAACAAGAGTGAGGTGAGTGCTTGTTTGGTGAGTTGCTTGCTAGCCTAAGTTTTCAAAACATCTTTAAGGGGCATCACCTATAGTCTTCAAAGATAAGGTGGGGGATTTCATCACCCCTCCCTTAGCCCCAAAAAGCACACTCAAGTAAAGCCTTAACTAAAAGCAAGTAGACATTGGCCCTAGGAATTCGGACGCACTAGGAGAGTAATCTAGTTGAGAGCGCCATGACCTGATCGGCGTTGCCTACCTTGTCGATAGTAGGAGGTACTGGATCTCCGGATCTGGTATCACTTGCTGGGCATTGTGGTCCTCGTTGTAGGGAGGTGAGGCGTGTCGAGGCTAGTGACCTCGAAGTTAGGCGTCGTCTAGCCTAAGGACCCATTGCCTTACATTGTTTGAGCCATGCTTGCTAGTTAGGCTTCTACCTTCACCCTGTACCCTCGCTAGCTCTAGGGATTCTTCCCTTCTCCTCTGAGTCATCTTCTTCTCACCTTCTTCTACGTTATAGTCTCCTCCCCTTTACACTCTCTGTTAGCGTTTTAGGGTCGAGTCGAGCACTTTTTGCGAGCATAGCCTCGTGGTGGTGAGAGTGATCGACTCGAGAGTTTTTCTTGAGATGGATGGTTACATGGGCGACCATCCATATCATTGTTGGGACCAGGACGATTCTCCCTGGTACTCCGGACCCATGCAACCTGGGGTGGCTCAGACGAACACCCCGTATGGTTGGGATAATCCTCATTGTGTGACTGAGCAATCTTCATATTGGGGTAACATGAGAGAGGCACCGACTGCTAGACCACCATCTAGTTACGTCGGATCATATGTTGGTCATCAATCTGAGACATTACAAGAACCTTTGGCCTCTTTCATGCATGTGGTAGATGACATGGGTGCACCGGTGGCTCCAGTAGCCGTACCGTGTCACTATTGTGGGTTGAGTGGTCATGATTTCGGGGAATGTCCTTATGTTCCCCCAGAGCCTGAGTATGAGCACACATTTTCCCAAAATGCTCATTATGACCATTACACATCCGCGTACAACCCGAGAGGGATGGATTCGTGGGGAGACAATTCATATTCAAATTCTTATACATCATTTCCACCCCAATATCCTCCTCCCGAATACCCAGAATTCTACCAACACCCCACTTCAAATCATTGGACTCATTCTCAGGCCATCAACACCCAACCCCAAAATTTCCCAAGATCTGACTTGGACCTCCTCGTTGACCGCATACAAAATCTGACACTTCAAGTGAGTCAACTGACGCAACAATTAAGTGAGGAGAGTAACCTTTCTTGTCAACTTGAGGATTTATCTTCTGAAATCGAACCACCACCACATCCACAAATTCAAAGCACAACCTTTCAAAGTCAAACTCCTAGTCAGTCTGAGGGACTTGGGGTTTCAATTCACGATCACTTAGTGGAGGATTCGATTCAAATTGAGAATAACTTGGACCAGTTTCATTATGAGTCGGCACATGATTGTGCCTTATCTTTTTGTCCCGTGGCCCTTGAGCCACATGATCTTCATGTTGTGCCTCTTAAGGACTCACCTTTGGTGGAGCAAGAGCTCCCTAGTACCCTTAATCTCATACGACCTGATGAGAGTTTGCCTCTCACTATTGTTCCTGATCATCTTGGAAATGATGGAACATCAAACAACCACATTGCTCATGAGGGTATTAGGAGTTCCTTGGAGGATACCTTGGGTATGAGACCCACTTCCTGTTCTCCTGGTGAGTTGGACATGCATAACGAGGTGCTTGACCTCGTTCCGACCCACCAGCCTGTTGGTTGGAGAGTTTGGATTGATGATCATAACTTCAGTTCCGCAACGGGAGATATTTTTCTTCCGTTGCCCCTTATTTCCCAAACTCTTGAGAGGTTCAAGCTCTTTCAGTTTGATCCTTTGAATGAGACGCATTTGCGTCCAATTCATGAACCTCTCATTTCATCTGGTGCTCTTTGTGAAGGGGGCCCACGCATGCGTATTCTGGCCCCGCGTGGTGTCATGTTCCCTTTCCAAGTGCATTGACCCACTCTTGAGGTTCCCATTTGATGTCTTTTGACAAATGAAGAGGGGAACTTATGTTTGTACATAGTTATATAAAAAAAAAAGCAAAAAAAAGAAAAAAAAAGAAAAAAAAGAAGTACAATAAAAGACTCCTTCAGTGAGCATTGATTGTTGTGAGCCCCAACCCTTGTGTACTTGGGCTCCATTTCTTTCACGTATTTGTATCCCTTCTTTAGCATCTCACAGGTTTTGAGGGAATTCGGGTTATGTCCATCAACATGACCTTGCACTTCCCTTTGTACTTCATGTTGGTGAGATCTCTCCTTTTTATGCATCAATCCATGTAGTATCTTGCTTGCATTCATTGAGGACAATGCATGAAGTAGGTGTGGGGGGTGTTTTACGTGTGTACATAGTCGAGTCTTTTTCCTTTGATTTTGTTTTCTTTTGTTTGCATTGTTAGGGTCATGATAGTGTGCTGCATTTAATATCGATATATCTGCTTGCCATGATCCTTGGGTGACTTGTCTTCTTTTGCTTGCCTACTGCTTCAAAATTTTCACATTTCTTTCAAAATCTTCATGTGTTTTCGAAAGAAAATGTTTTGTGGGTTTTGCGTGTGTTTAGCATGTGCAAAACCGTTGAGAGGCAAAGTAAAAAGAAAGCTCCCAAAATTGTCTTGAACTTGATGCATTAGGATATCTAGTACGTGGCTTTAGGATTTATCGAGTCGTTAGGATGCACCCCAGTTTTCCCTTGGGGGTGAGTAATCATAGGGTTTCAGTGCTCAAACATTTAATGAAGTCCACCCTGAACCTAGTGAGTCAATAATTCGTGTCTGTTAACTTAAGGAAGTTTGTTGTAGTCAAGGACCCTCTAAATCCTGTTGTGAGACATTAGTGTAGGGGTTTTGGTTCATGTGTAGATAAGAAATAAGTGAGTAGGTGTTCTCTCTTCTCGCACGGCTCCTATCACTCGGGAAAGTAGGTCTGAGGGGACTTTGTGCCTGGTGCTTTCGAGTCATCTGACTTGGGATGCGCCGACTGAACTCCCGTTACACGGGTGGTAGGGATTGCCCTATGTGGAGATGTGGGGAAAGGTGTACGTGATAGTGTAAGTCCTCATGGGCAATGATGCACGGAACCTGACCCTGGGAGAATGAAGCTCCAACTAATAAAAAGTAAAAGAAAAAAAAATGTGAAAAGAAACAAAAAGAAAAAAAAAAATATGATAATGCAAATAAGAACCTTAATGGACTTTACACTTTGTAGCACTTGAGGATGTTGAGGTTGTCCATGTCTTTCACATAATTCCTTATTTAACTTGCACGAATGGTTCATTAGGGTAGAGGTGTGGACTGATCACCTATATAGAGTCAGCCCGTAGCATTACCGCGTCCATTGATCGACAAAATATTTCCAACGAGTCGAGGTCTAGATTGAATAATGCATCTTGTTCGAATTTTGTGGGTATATCCGCTGAAAACCCTCAGGAGACAACACTCCTCCTCCTTGGCAACAAAGAGGTTTAACGGTTTGTTGCACGTGCTAAGTGCAACCGTGATTCCTACGAAAGTGAGTTAGGATTTCTTGTTTTTCGTATGCTTTTTCCTTTCTTTGTTTTGCTCGAGACTAGCAAAAACTTAGGTGTGGGGGTATTTGATTGACATCATTTCATGCTTATATTTGTACCTTATATCCATTATCTTACACCTAAGCAATGCTACGTGACGAGTTTTATGTTTAGTTTTCAGAAATAAAGAGGTTTGAAGAGAAGAGCCATGAAAGGACCCAAAAGCAGGAAAAAAGGACCTAATTGTGAGACCTGGGGACCAAGATGCAAGGGAGAAGGACCTGATCGTAAGACAGAAGGACCTAAGAGCAAAACAGGAAACTCCACACCATCATGAGGAGTATTTTGTCAATTCGATTCGGGTCGGAGCTCCACTAAACCAACCAGATGCATCTAAGACCAAGAAACACTTCAAGAAAAGCCCACAAAGAAAACCAGACGGATCTAAACCTTATAGACCGCCAATTGGCGGTCTGGAACCGCTAATTGGCGGTCCATTTAGCCCAGAATCCATCTAGTTTTCTGTAGCACGTGTATTAGTGTATTCTTAGTGTATTTTTGGTATTGGTTTAGTCCCACATCGGGGGATTGTCCCCGATTAGCTTTTTCCATGCTTATAAATAGAACTCTTCACCTTCCATTGTAATTACCCATTGTTTGGTGGCATTCTCTCTACTAAGGAGTGAGCCTTGAAGCAATAACTCAAGGTGGAGAAGGATGCTACCTTCAATGTGAGTCATTGTTAATAAAAGTTTATTTGTTTCTTTTAAATCTTGTTTTGTTATGTTGTTTGTTTTGTGTGGGTTGTTTTACTTTGTTTAATTTCTTGTTTAGTAATTTTAGTATCTTAGTTAAATGTTTTCTTTACTTAGTCTAATCAGTAGTGTAATGAGTAGTGAGTAGTTTCATCCCCATTTGGGGGGTGGAGAAATATGTGATATAATCATGTAGTGTATTAAGTGTGTGTTATTTTTATCCATTGAGCTTTATATGATTTCCATAACCATCTAATGGGTCTACACTCTTATCTTTGATATGCTAATGCTCTTGAATGAAGCTTAGCTTATGCTTTGATTAGTGGACCTATTTTATGGGGAATGATAAGGTTAGGATATGGATGAAGTTAATGTTGGAAACACAATTTGTAGTGTATGTACTCTTGTTGTCTTTTCCTTAGCTAATGTCTTGTATGTTTTAATGATGTAGTCATCTTAATTCATGTGGAGGCATAGTAGGGTATAGTCTTTATACATGAGTTCATTTAGTTTCATTCCAATTATTGTCTTGTATGTTTTAATGATGTAGTCTTATCTTAATTCATGTAGAGGCAAAGTTGGATGTAGTTTTATGATTTCATGCACTACATGTTGTGAGGAGCTTAATGAACACACACACACTTTTTTATGTTCACATTATTTCTCTACCCCCTTTGGGGTTTAGTTTTATTGCTTATCTTCATTTCCTTTTGCATTCTAGTTTAGCATTGTAGTGTAGTTTAGTGTAACCAACCTTTCTCTCCTTCTTCTTACCTCTCGCCTTCGAACAAACCAAGTGTCGACACACCTCCCAGTGGACGACCCGTATTTGCCACCGCTTCAACGCGGCCGTGCACTTGCGGTTAAATATAAAACGAGATCAATCACAAATTAAACCATCTAAAGATTCTAAACTACTGAACTAACATCCAGAAGCAGCAGCATGGCATGCTTGTCCAATTTCAGAATCAACTGAACTTGTCCTAACCAGATCCATACATACTAATGAGTGGACAACAACAAAACTATCCACCACAAAGAATCATGCTGAGCTAATGCCCGAGAGAAGTAGATCATCGTAGAAGTGCGTCGCTCCTCGGCTACAAAACACACGGTGGTGGGAGCTGTGTGCCTCTGTACCGGACACGCACATTTCTGCAGTCAGACAGTGGCTCTTTTCCTCCAGCCACATCCAAATGAACATCTTCAAGGTTTATGTTCTGACAAGGCATTCCTTTACTGCACTTGAGGGTAACCGCGACAGGAGTTGACGATGTCCCTCTGATGTTTTTGAAGAAAATGTTGCTGATCTTGACTCTTGAAGGAATCTAGGAATTACCCCCAAAAAAGTTAGCGTTTCAAATAAAATCACTTTCTGGTTCTTTAAGAACTGTATTTGGTATAGAGATTGCCCAAAGTGGTGTTTCAGAGATTAAGATCTTGTTTCATACGATCGAACTCAGAATGATATCAACCTAAAAGTTTGTTGAGAATTGTGATTCACTTACAAAATTTGTGCAGAATTTGTAAGGACAGTAAGTCTGGTCGATGATTATGGGATTCGCGACATTATTCATGATTATGTTCTGAAAGGTCATGTTGGTAGCTTTGATGGTACTTGGAGAATCAGACCATGTCTTGATTCTGAGACCATTCTGTGTTCCAGTTAGAATGCAGTTTGTGACAGTGAGACCCCTCACATCCTTCTCGTATGAATACCTCCCTAAGCTCCCCACACTGCAAAAACACAATTTCAATTAACCAGATCTTACTGAATTATATTATAAGAGAATCTTATATTGAATTGATTTAGACCTGATCCCATGTCCTGGCCCGCAGATGATGCGAGTAATGGAAACCTGAGAAATGCCATGGCCAACCGATATGCAATCATCTCCGGTGCCTATTTGAGAGTCGGAAATTCTGACGTTTGTGCAGCGCTCCATATGGATCCCGTCTGTATTCGGGCTTTTTTTCGGGGCGGAGATGCTGATATTGCTACCGTTGAAGTTTTTGCAGTCCAACAAGGCAATGTGGAAGAATTTGCTGTTCAGCGAGGTTATGTTCGTCAAGACCGTATTCGAGCATTTGATGAACTTAAGCGACTAGACAGAAAAATCGAATTTACAGTACCATGTTAAAAAAATAACATAACATAAGAAGCTTTAGAAAGAACTAGATGGGATGTGGCGGTACGTCGTTAAGAAGTTAATAATCCCTGAATTCAGAATCGATCGAATTAAATGAAGAGAACAAAAACTCACAATGGGAAGAATTTTACAATTTCTATTCATGGAACAGGTGTTGTAACGCCAAGAAGAGGATCCCTGACCATCAATTGTACCTCCTCCGGTAACCGTCAAGCGATTTATCCAGCCAAACTCGACCCAATCATCATCATACCTCTCTAAATCAGTGGAGGCTTTCAAGTATCCCTAACAAAAAACATGTTTTGAATAAAATCTTGGTGACTGTATATGATACATACTTCAGAAGTGAAATTCAGGAATCTGAATTTTCCTCAGAATTTACCTCAAGTCTGAATGTGATGGATGTGGTATTCTGGCAAGGCCCACTGAATTTAATAGGACCGATCAGATATGTCGCGTTCGGGATCATAATCTCGACATCCCCTCTCTGCGCACAAGCGACTTTCCACATCGATTTAAAAGCCTGCAATCATATATGTTATACATTCAAGTGTTCAAAAATCCCTTCACTTGTTACAAAGAAGTTGTAAGACTAGAGATAAATTCCACATCTATTCTGGAAGGAAATACATATCCAAATCATTGAAAATTATGATAAGAAAAAAGGATAAAATTAAAACAGATTTGCTAAATCCAAAAACAAATGCATATCAAATTGCAAAATTGAAATCAGAATCTGATAAATGGAACAAAGCCAACCCCTGGAATCATCACTCCTGCCATCACCTTTGGTTTCTAACTTTTTCACAGTTATGGAATGACTATCAACATGCATTCTACATTGAGCAATGATACAGTAAAAGGAAACTCAGGCACACCAACTGAATCACCTCCCAAATTCCAATCAATGAAAAAAATTTAATTAATTTCAATTTTTGTCCTGTTAAGCATTAAAGGCTGTTGGATTTTTAATTCTTTCATCATCTGTATCTATCAAACCACAAACCACAGTATTGCCATTGATATTTCCCTTCCAACTTTATAACTAATCAGATACTTGGTAGTTAGTTAGTTTTTTTGCAATGACAAGGTTAATGATTATTAGTCTTTGTAATATGGGATCTAAACCTTCTATAGGCCAAAGTTAGAAGGGATCTCAAATGGGCATTCACAGATTGACCACCACATAACTCCACCCATGTCAAAGTGAGATAATCTAACTAAAGTACCAGATGCATGTAACTACAATTTTTGTTTGCAACAATATATCAAAGGCAAATTTTGGATTTTAAACGAAACTTGTATTATGCATATAAGAAAAAAGAAAAGCCACTAAACATATATAGGACTTATATTGAACTCTACTAAACCTCACTGAGCACTATAATGGCAATGTGTTTATGATTGTCGCATTGTCTTCTTGATCCAACTTTGTTATCAGTTAATCTAGACTGTTCCAATCCACATTAAGCGTCCCAAATGCCAAAAACACTTGAAAACTAACTCCTTACATTCAAAACTTTAAATCTTCTGTTAGAAAATGACATTTTACAACCTTTACTCAACCAAGTCATGTTGATTGATTCCACTCAAGATCGACCAAACCTCCACAATGTGGTACGAAACAGAAAAAACGTCAAAAATCTATTGCACCGCAAGATGCGACCCGTTTGGTTGAGACGCAATAACTTATCAAAAATTAGAAAATCGATAAATCCTATTAGGCAAAAAGAAACGACCTTCGTATCGTCGGTAACGCCATCGCCAACGCCGCCAAACATCGTCACGTCGAACGAACCCAACGGACCATAATCAACCACACTCTCATCTTCAGAAACGATCTTCAGACAAAAACCAACCAACCAAATCAACACCACCACTTTGACTTCCAAACCCATGATCATCAAAAATGGTTTGATTTTCTAATGACGTTTTAAGGCCCACTTTTTTCGTGGGACTTTGTTTTGGTGCGAAGTAGTTAAGGGGTTGAAACGATACAGGTGTTGTGGGTTTATTTGATTTTTGTTTTTATTAAGATGTTAATTTTTGCACGTTCGTTTAAACATGGGAAGATAGTGAGACGTGAACATCGCAAATTCACATTAGGATGGGGGTTTTGCATTTAAATCTATATTAGTTTTGGCACTTCATATTATTAGTTTTTTTAATGAAAATTTATAGCCGAGATATGTCATATTATATATTAGGAATAAAACATTGATATTCGGTATATTTCAACTGCCCACTTATGTTATAGCTTAAGAAATAAAAATAGAGGTGATTTACATTGATTGAAAAAAAGTTATGTTAAACTAGCTTTATCTGACATGTCACTGTAAAATTGACTACAATCCTCCTATAGTGACGTCTTATTTATTTAATTTAATGCTACCAGTACTCCTTAATTGAAAAGTAACCTCCAATTTTACTCTATGATGCAAATTATATTCACTAATTTGATGCCATAATGCCAAATGTAAGCTCGTCGCTGTTCTTTGTTTTTTGTCATACTTTTTTTTTGTAGTAGTGTTTTTTTGTCATACATGCAGCATGCACGTTGATGTCCTCCAATAGGATGGGCATGAAACTTGGCTTTTTTGCATTGATACTATCATATATTTAAGTTAGTTATTGTTTGTCGCTACGTCAATTGGAATGTTGAAGAATCCAAAGCGATACCTGTTGAAGAATCCAAAGCGACATAACTCGGCATCATCACCAGCATTAAATCACAAGGAACAATCGCGTCTATTCACCAACAGACGCACCCTTTCTCTTCTAACAACAAACAAACCCTGTACTTATATATATCCTGTAAATCAAATGTTTAACACAACTTTTTTCCTCAGAAATAAAACCTCAACAAATCATCTTCGTTTTCTACATGGTATCAGAGCCAAGATCCCCATTTTTCCATCATCGGTGATCCTCAGAGTTCTCTGAGCTCATCACTGGATCACCTCAGAAACATCCACCAAAAAACCCACCATCTTCGCCTCTCAAGGGGGTTGAAGGTGGAAGAAACCTACATCCAAACCCAAGAGAAAGACAAGTGATGACGGAACCAGAAGTAAACACCCCCAGACTGGTGTCGCAGCTGCTCAATGGACAGAATTATCTGTCATGGGCGCGGGCGATCACACTGGCCCTCAGTGGGAGAGGAAAACTCGGCCACATCACCGGAACATCGAAAAAACCCGAAGAAGAAGGGACTGAGACAAAACAAGAAGAGTGGCAGGCGATGGACCACCTCGTAATGTCGTGGGTCATCAACTCCATGCAACCAAAAATCGGGTCCATATTCCTCTACAAAAACTCGGCAAAAGAACTTTGGGATGCGGTCCAGAACATATACGGTAAAGCCCAAAATTTCGCTCATGTTTTTAAACTAAAACAAGATTTATCGCAGACAAAACAGCACGGACAGACCATCAAAGAATACCTCGGAACGCTTCAGCGCGGTTGGGACGAGCTTGCTATCTACGAGCCCACAACCAACGACCCGAGAACCTTGCTTGAGCGAAAAGAAAGGGACCACATCTACCAGTTCCTCATCGGACTCGACGGTAGCTACGAAGCCATCCGAAGCCAAGTCCTCATGACACCAGACCTTCCAGACCTCGCGACCATCATCGCGATGATCCAACGGGAGGAATCCCGTCGGACCACCGCTCAGAACAGCGAACGGGCATCTGAAACTCAGGCGTTCTTCGCCGGAAAACCGCAAAACAAACAAAAAAAATATGGAAACAGACCACAAGAGACATGCGACAACTGCAAAAAACCAGGACACAATAGGAACTCTTGCTGGTTCCTACATCCGCATCTCCGACCAACGAGGGAAGGAGGAGGAGATCATCGGAACAACAAAAAGAACAACAACGGAAACAGACCACAAGGAAACGGCGCGGTGGCTAACCCTAGCATGGAAGAAGAGAGGCGGAAATGGGTAGACGAATCGGATTCTCGAGGTTTTATAACCTCTCGCAACACAGACGGATCCGGGTTTCTCCAGACCCGATCCGAAGAATTTACCCGACCCGATTCCACATTTCCACCTTCCACCGGACATGGATCCGGATCCAAGCCCGACCCGATTCCGCTGGACCAACTTCTGACCCACTTACGCAACTATTTGCAAACCACCCCTCAAGGATCAGGTAATTATGCAGGTATGCAAACTTTGCCCAAAAATTTCTCTGCAAATAAATCAAATAAAATCTTAGGAGATATAAGACATAATACTCAATGGATAATTGACTCAGGTGCCACGGATCACATGACTGGAAATCTTAGTTTGCTGAACCACATGAAAGAAAAATTAAATATGCGTAACAAATATGTGACTGTCGCAAATAATAATCAAGTAGAAATAAAAGGAACAGGAGAAATCACCATATTAAATAAAATAAACAAAGATGTCCTATATGTACCAACTTTTACCTCTAATCTCCTCTCTGTCGCAAAAATTACGAAACATTTGAATTGTAATGTTATATTCACCCCTACTGATGTTTACTTTCAGGATCGAATTACAGGGAAGACGATTGGTAGAGGAGTTAGCATCAATGGGCTCTATGTTTTAGATACTCAGCATAAGGCATTTCATAACAATAGTATGCCTAATCATGTTCTCTGGCACAATCGAATGGGACATCCATCCCATCCCGTTTTGAAAACTTTATTTCCTTTCATTTCATCTACCTATGCATGTGATGTATGTCAATTTTCTAAACAAACAAGACTTCCTTTTTATAAATCTAAAACAAAATCAAGTTTTCCGTTTGAATTAGTTCACTCCGATATCTGGGGACCTGCCCCAGTCGAATCTTATAACGGTTTCAAATATTTTGTGTTATTTATTGACGATTTTTCACGAAATACTTGGATTTATCTTCTTAAAAACAAATCAGATGTTTTTCAAATTTTTTGCGAATTTGTAACATTTATTGAAAACATGTATGATTTTAAAATTAAAACATTAAGAACAGACAATGGGACCGAATATACCAGTCTTAACTTTCAAAATTTTTTGAAAACACGCGGAATATTACATCAAACTACATGCATTCATACCCCCGAGCAAAATGGAGTGTCTGAGCGAAAAAATCGGCACCTCTTAAATATAACCAGATCCTTACTTTTTCAAAACAATGTCCCCAAACATTTTTGGTCTGATGCAGTCTTAACTGCTACTTATCTCATAAATCGGCTCCCTAGTCCTATCCTTCAGAATAAACAACCTCTAGAGATACTATTAGGTCGGAAATTAACCTTAGATCATCTTAAAGTTTTTGGATGTGTTTGTTTTGTTCACAGGAAACGTACAGATAAATTTGATAGTAACTCTGTAAAGTGTATTTTCCTTGGTTACTCTTTTCAAAAAAAGGGGTACAAATGTTTTGACCCCGAAAATTGTAAAATGTATATTTCACGAGATGTAATCTTTAGAGAAACAGAGCCCTACTTCAGAAGACCCGAAGATACAAGCACAATCCCACCTCTCAACACAACCGTTCTACCAGGGATCAACACTCAAACAGGAAGAGAAGAAAGAGAAGAAGAAAGAGAAGAAGAGAGAGAAGAAGAAAGAGAAGAAAGAGAAGAAGAAGAAGAAGTTTTTTCTCCAAACAATCAGGAGACACCTCCAAGAAGAAGATCTACTCGACCCAGTCGCCCGCCTACTAGGTTCAACGACTTTATTACCTCACAAGTAACTTACCCCATTGAAAATCACTTAACCTATAAACAAATACAACCAAGCTATAGGACCTATTTAAGCAAAATAAACGAAAACCTAGAACCTAAGACCTTTCACGAAGCAACATGCGACCCAAAATGGCGCAATGCCATGGAGGAAGAACTCAAAGCCTTAGAAACCAACAACACTTGGACACTCATTTCTAAACCTGGCGGAACCAAACCAGTTGGATGCAAATGGGTTTACAAAATAAAATATAACAGCAACGGAACCATCGAAAGGTATAAGGCTCGATTAGTAGCCAAAGGGTATACTCAGACTTATGGTCTCGATTACCTAGAAACTTTCGCACCCGTTGCAAAAATGAACACTGTTCGTGTTCTCCTATCCATAGCAGTTAATAAAAATTGGAAACTCTATCAAATGGATGTTAGGAATGCTTTTCTCCAAGGGACTCTTGAAGAAGAAGTATACATGACTCCTCCACCAGGATACAACTCCACTCCAAATCAGGTATGCAAACTCAACAAAGCCATCTATGGTCTGAAACAGTCTCCTCGTGCATGGTATGCCAAACTTAGTCATTTTCTTATTGCTTATGGTTTTTCAAAATCTTCCGCTGACGCTTCTATGTTCACTAGGCATCATAAGAAAGAAGTTACCATAGTCTTAGTCTACGTAGATGACATCATCATTACTGGTGACAACAATAACGAAATTAACCATGTCAAGCATTACTTGAAAACAAAATTTGATATAAAAGACCTTGGTTTCCTAAAATACTTTCTAGGAATAGAGATTGCATATTCAAAAAATGGTATATTCCTATCACAAAGGAAATACGCCCTAGATCTATTGAAAGAAACAGGAAAACTTGGAGCTAAGCCTGCTAGTACACCTATTGAGGCAAATCTAAAAACCAGTCCCACTAATGGAGAACCTGTCAAAGATATTCACCAATTTCAGAGACTTGTAGGAAAACTCATATATCTAACAGTAACCAGACCTGACATTACTTTTGCTGTCAGCACAATAAGCCAATTTATGCATGCACCCCGAACATCACACTTAGATATCATTGATAGAATTCTAAGATATATAAAACAAACCCCAGGACAAGGATTATTAATGAAAAACAACAACTCTAATAGTATCATTGGTTTTTCGGATGCAGATTGGGCAGGAAGCTATGATCGAAAGTCCACTACCGGATTTTGCACGTTCGTAGGAGGGAATCTCGTAACTTGGAGAAGTAAGAAGCAAAAGGTCGTTGCCCGATCTAGCGCTGAAGCTGAATATCGTGCCATGGCATCAACAACTAGTGAGCTTATATGGCTAAAACAGCTTCTCCACGATATGGGACAAACCCATACCACGACCATGAACATGTTCTGCGACAACAATGCTGCTCGGCACATAGCTTCAAATCCTGTATTTCACGAAAGAACCAAACACATTGAAGTTGACTGTCACTTCATCCGAGAAAAGATTCAAGCCGGAGAAATAGATGTCCCATACATCTCCAGTCAAAAACAACTAGCAGATGTCTTCACCAAAGCTCTAAGTCAGAAACAATTCAACCTAATCATAGACAAGTTGGGTACCTTCAATCTCTTCCGGACCCAACTTGAGGGGGAGTGTTGAAGAATCCAAAGCGATACCTGTTGAAGAATCCAAAGCGACATAACTCGGCATCATCACCAGCATTAAATCACAAGGAACAATCGCGTCTATTCACCAACAGACGCACCCTTTCTCTTCTAACAACAAACAAACCCTGTACTTATATATATCCTGTAAATCAAATGTTTAACACAACTTTTTTCCTCAGAAATAAAACCTCAACAAATCATCTTCGTTTTCTACATGGAACCATATTTCTGAGTATATTATCCAATTTGATGTTACGTTACAAATTTGGGATGAAATGACGATGTTACAAATATGACTGGTTTTTAAAACAGAATCTTTTTGAATAAACAAAGGTGTTTGACAATTTATTGTTTCGTAAAATGAGGAAAATACTCAAAGGTCACGCCCAAATCAATTTTGATAGCTAGCGTCTTCAAATCAAGCTTAATTAGGATAAGACCTTCTAACTTCTAAGTATCTTTGAGTGTTGCAATTTGGTCCTCAGTCCCTCCTGATTTCAAAGTAGGTCATTTTCTCTTGCATTTTTGTCGGAAACCATCTCAAAGAGGTCCTAATTAGAAAAATCGATGACATTATATTTATATTTCATTGTAGTTGTGTTGTAAGGGTATCGTAGTATCAAGAAGGATCACGAGTGATTGACAAAATTATAGTTAAATCACACTATTTTTCCAGAATTTCAGTAAAACAAAACATAAAGCTTTATTTTATTTCCCTTGCTTTTAGCTGATGATAAAGTTCATTTTGAGACATCTTCCAAGGGACAAAGTGGACCATTGTAAATGTTTTCTTTTCGATGGAAATTCTCTTCGCTCCTTCAATAAATATTGTTGTATTGAATCTTACTTAAAGTTCAGTTGCTGTACCTTGACATTGTACAATGTCAACTCGAACTGCCTTCTAAAATGGATCTCATGGATCTTACTTGAAGTTCATTAAAGCTCTAAGTGTTAGAACCCTAACCCTAGATTAGGATTAAACTTGGATTAGAGGAGGATTAAGGTGGCTTTGCATGGGGTTGTGTGGGTGCATGGGGAAGTGGGGTGGCAGGTGTCTGCATGGGAAGGTGAAAGGTCGGTTACTGTAGCACCGGGTTTTAATAAGCCCTCTCCTTTTTCTCCTTTCATCTTCTTTCTCATTCCTTCTTCATCCATTCTCACCACACACACACCTTCTTCCTCAGTCACCCAAGCTCAGGCGGAGGAGGCTGCGTCGGCGTGAGGTGTGAAGCGGTCCAGGCAGGAGAGGTGCGGAGTGGAGCGCACGTGGAGATCATCGGAGGCGACGTGCGTGAGCGGAGCTCCGGCGTTTCGTCGTAGTGGTTGAGGTATGCCGCTCCTTAGTGTGGTTTGTTTATTACCCTCATGTGAGGGATGCGTTGGTCGAGTCGGGGGAGGTCGGAGACCTCTCCGGCGACGCGTTTCTTCTAAAATCCTCGGCTGGCGCGAGGTTGAAGACGACCAACGGTCGACCGGATCCTTCGGGCGGTCGACCGTTTTAGCACTGTTTGCCCGACTTTAACCTTCACCGGTCGAACGATGCCTTTGGGCGGTCGACCGGTAGTGCATTATTGCTGGTGAGTTGGGATTTTTCTACCTGTTATCGGTCGACCGGTCCTTGTTGTGTTCGACCGGAACTTAAGTGTACTGATTATTATTGTACGATTTGTTCGACCGATTTTATGTTTCGTTCGACCGATCGATTGTTGTTCGACCGATTATATGACTTAGAATAATAGGTTGACCCTGTCTGTTTTCGGTCGACCGAGACCCCTGAGTCGGTCGACCGATAGAGTGGATTTCTATGTTGACCAGACTCCGGATTTTGACCTCGTTCGGTCGACCGGTTTTAGACCCTTGTTCGACCGTTGGGGGTTCTGTTTTGAGCACAGCGGTAGACCGTTTTAAGAGTACGGTCGACCGATTCCTTCCTGGAACCGGTCGACCGAATCGCCTCTTCCGGTCGACCGTTTGGGCCCAGGACAGAATTCCTGGTTCCCTTTTGAACGCCAACTTTGTCCACGGAAACCCGTGTCCTCGCCTTGTGCGTGAGCCGGGAGGTGACGGTGGGCGCGTGATGCGTGCCTGCCCAGGGACCGCCGTTGGGAAGAGTATGGGTGTTCGGGACGCGTCACCTCCATGTATGGACCGTGACCTTTGAGATGATTTTTGGCACTTTGTAGTATAGCAGGCCTGAGGGATCGCGGATCCCAGTGTTGATGTTGTGCGGGCACGCAACTGACGTTGGGTGAGGTGACTACCGGCCCACGGGCTAAGGAGGTCGCTGCCCTGCTTTTATAGCGGCGCGGTTGGTGTTTGCGGCTCGAGGAGCCTGATGACCTGGCAGACTTCGGTCTGGACCGTCCGATGCTGTGCCGGACGTTGTGATGGACCACCGATGCTGTGCCGGTGATGCCGCCGAGGTTGTGCCGGCGATGATGTTTGTTGGGCCGAGGCTGTGCCGGCTATGTTGTTTTCCTCGGCTGGGCACCTACCGAGATGATGTTGTTATACCTTCCGGGCGACGGCCCCGTTGGTCCCTGTGGCCCCGACCACTGAGATTTACAGATCTGTTTCTATCGGCGCGTAGACGTGACAGAGGCTCCCTGCCGAACCCTTGAGTAGTGTAGCTGCGTGTGGGGGGTGCGATGTCGCGGGCTACTAGACTGCATGTGCCTGCAGTAGGTCTCCTCGGGAGACCCGATGATTGATTGTCGGACTGATGTCCTGTTTTACCCTTCGGGGGAACTATTTTCCATTTCTGTCGATGCCATGACATGCTACTAGTATGATAGGTTCATTGTGTAATGCATGCATATATAGGTGAGTTGGCATACGGGGTTTCCTTCTGGAAACTCAGGCATTGTTGTTATATATTTTCAGGACCGCAGTAGGTCCAGTGGGGTGGTGATCGGCGGGCGCGCGCGTTTGGAGTCGGATCCTCTAGTCAGACCACTGAGGTCCACATGATTACGTTTATCTTCCCTTGTCGTTTTGTTGTAATCATGTTTTCATTTTGGCAAACTCTGATGTATTATGGTGCACCGCCTATTTATTTATGAAAAGTAACAGTCCCGCCTTGATTATTGTGCTCTTGATCTTGTTTATGAATTTTTAAATTTTCCGCTGTTTCGGGATGTTACAACTTGGTATCAGAGCGGTCGATTCCTATGCGGTTCCCAATGAAATCACCCTTGTAGTAATAGGACTCATGCATTTTATCTTTTAGCATGCATACATGGCTGAAGTGGTGTTTTGTTTCTTCTGTCAGATGGCACCTAGGCGCGTGAGGAGTTCTACACGCGATCGTCCTTCCAGTGACGACACATCTGGTGCTCATTGGGACAGGTTGGGTGAGTTTCTGGAGCGTCAGGCAGCTCAGAGCGCCCAAGGCGGAGTGGGAGCTGAGCACGATCGGTTCATGCGTCAGCACCCGCCGACTTTCGATGGCAGGAGGGCCCCAGAGGTCGCAGAGGACTGGATCTTCCGCATGGAGAAGATCTTCCGTGCTATTGGAGTAGCACCTGAGAGGATGGTGGAGCTGGCCACCTATGTGTTTGACGGCGAGGCCGCCAACTGGTGGAGGTCTACGTCCACAGTTCTGTTTGAGGACCGTGTGGATATCAGCTGGGAGGAGTTCTTAGAGGTGTTTCATGAGCAGTACTTTCCACAGCATGTCAGGGATCAGAAGAGAGAGGAGTTCATGTCGCTGGAGCAGAAGGACATGACACTGACGAGCTACATCAGCAGGTTCAACACATTAGAGCGTTACTGCCCAGAGATCTGCGTGACCCCAGAGCAGCGGGCGAGGAAGTTCGTGAAGGGACTGAGACAGCCGCTTCGTTCTCGGGTGATCAACAGCATGCCGCGGACCCTTGCAGATGCGGTGAAGCATGCTACGATCATCGAGCAGGACCAGAGGGAGTGTAATCAGGAGGCGCGGAAGGCGCCAGTGAGCACCGTTAGCAGGGTAGCTGATCGTGGGGCAGGAAGACCGGGCAAGAGGCCCAGGTTCGATGGAGGAGGAGCACGTCAGTCAGGGGCGTGCACTTA
The DNA here is from genome assembly GCA_963682175.1 of Triglochin maritima. Lineage (NCBI taxonomy): Eukaryota > Viridiplantae > Streptophyta > Magnoliopsida > Alismatales > Juncaginaceae > Triglochin > Triglochin maritima. The sequence continues at coordinate 10,773,318 of OY821780.1, read as the reverse complement.
CTGCGGGAGGTTCCATCCAGGACAGGAGTGTCCCCGTCGGACTGGAGTGTGCATGGGTTGTGGTCAGATGGGACACTTTGTCCGTGACTGCCCTCAGAGGCAGGGCGAGCCGAGCAGGAGGCCAGGACCACCAGTAGTAGGCAGAGGCGGAGGAAGCCGGTCAGTTGTTCCACCGGGCCAGAGCAGGAGGACCGGGCGGGTCTTCACTATCCAGGCTGAGGAGGCGAGGGACTCCAACACCGTCGTGGAAGGTACGCTTTCCGTTTCTGGTTCTGTAGCGCGCGTGTTGTTTGATTGTGGCGCCACTCACTCCTTCATTTCGGAGAAGTTTGCTGGCGAGTTGGGTCGGACCCCTGTGCGGCTGACTGATGTTTTGGAGGTCAGCACGCCCATGGGAGAGGTGGGCACTGTGGGGAGCTATTTCCCCGGCACCACAGTTGCTTCGGGAGACCATGATTTTCCGGCAGATCTGGTCTTGTTACCGATGGTGGACTTCGACGTCATACTGGGGATGGACTGGCTGTCACAGTACGACGTGCGAGTCTTTTGCCGTGAGAAGAAGATCCTAATTCCGATGGAGGGCGTGCCAGATGTTCTGATAAGAGGTGCGAGGAGCATAGGGGGTCGTCTGATTGTGTCTGCGGTTAAGGCACAGAGACTGTTACAGCAGGGATGCAGAGCGTTTGTGGCCACGCTAGTAGTCCCTGATCCTGAGACAAGGAGGCTGGAGGATATAGAGGTAGTGCAGGAATTTCCAGACGTTTTTCCAGCAGAGATTCCAGCGTTACCACCGCACCGAGAGATTGAGTTCAGCATCGAGTTGGTTGCGGGTACGACACCTCAGTCGAAGGCACCCTATCGGATGACACCTGCTGAGTTGACGGAGCTGAAGAAGCAGTTGCAGGAGTTGATGGAGTCCGGGTTCATTCGACCGAGTGTTTCTCCATGGGGAGCGCCTGTGCTCTTCGTGAAGAAGAAGGATGGATCGTTGCGGATGTGCATCGACTACAGGATGTTGAATAAGGTTACCGTTCGGAACCGGTACCCTTTGCCCAGGATTGATGATTTGTTCGATCAGCTGCAGACGGCGAGAGTGTTCTCGAAGATCGATCTGCGTTCGGGCTATCATCAGTTGCGGATCAGGGAGGCGGATGTTCAGAAGACAGCGTTCCGGACGCGGTACGGCCACTATGAGTTCTTGGTGATGCCTTTTGGGCTGACGAATGCGCCTGCGGCATTCATGGATCTGATGAATAGGACCTTCCAGCCGTACCTTGACAAATTTGTCGTGGTGTTCGTGGATGACATTTTGGTATACTCGCCGGACAGGGAGCAGCATCGAGAGCACCTGAGGATTGTGCTGGGCATCTTGAGGGAGCAGCAACTTTATGCCAAATACAAGAAGTGTGAATTTTGGTTGGATCAGGTGGCTTTTCTGGGGCATATTGTGTCAGCAGATGGGATTTCAGTGGATCCGGCGAAGGTCGAGGCAGTGACTCAGTGGAGAGCCCCGACGAGCGTAACCGAGATCAGGAGTTTCGTAGGTCTGGCAGGGTATTACAGGCGGTTTATCCAGGATTTCTCCAAGCTCGCGTCACCGCTGACAGCATTGACGTAGAAGGGCGTCAAGTTCGTTTGGTCCCAGAAGTGCGAGGACAGCTTTCAGGAGCTAAAGAGGCGTTTGACGACAGCACCTATTCTGACACTACCGAGTGGCAGTGGAGGCTACGTGATTTACAGTGATGCATCAGGAGTAGGCTTGGGTTGTGTCCTGATGCAGCATGGGAAGGTGGTCGCGTACGCTTCGAGGCAGCTGAAGGTGCATGAGAAGAACTACCCTACGCATGATCTGGAGTTGGCGGCGGTAGTTCATGCGTTGAAGACCTGGCGGCACTATCTGTATGGCGAGCAGTTCGAGGTCTTCACCGATCATCAGAGTCTGAAGTACTTGTTCTCTCAGAAGGAGCTGAACATGAGGCAGCGCAGATGGCTCGAGTTCCTTAAGGACTACGATTTGACCATTTCCTATCACCCGGGGAAGACGAATTCGGTTGCGGATGCACTGAGTAGGAAGGCGGAGGTTTCTGTGGCGAGCCTGTGCATCCAGGAGTGGAGGCTACTCGAAGCTTTGTCTGAATGGAGTCCATTCACCGAGGGTTCAGAGGGAGCAGTGATTGCTGGACTTCGGGTGGAGCCGCAGACTGTCTCACGGTTGGTTCAGGCTCAGCAGGGGGATGATGCGTTAGCTAGTCTGCTGCAGTTAGCTTCCAGAGATGGATCAGACTTCAGTGTGGGAGTGGATGGTGGTCTGAGGTTCAGGAGTCGGATCTGGGTGCCGAAGGTTGATGGGCTGAGAGATGACATCATGGAGGAGGCACACAGATCTAGATACACCATTCATCCGGGGAGCACGAAAATGTATAAGGACCTGCAGCGGAACTTCTGGTGGAAGGGCATGAAGAAGGACATTGCGGAGTTTGTGGAGCGATGCTTAGTCTGCCAGCAGGTGAAGATTGAGCATCAGAGGCCGGCAGGACCAATGCAGAGTATTGAGCTTCCTGAGTGGAAGTGGGAGCACGTGACGATGGATTTTGTCACGGGGTTGCCAAAGACGAGGAAATTCCACGACGCGATTTGGGTAATAGTCGATCGACTAACCAAGTCGGCGCACTTCTTAGCGATCCGGACCACGTTGCCTTTGGAGGGTCTAGCTAAGTTGTACGTGGAGGAGATAGTCAGGTTGCATGGAGTGCCAGTGAGCATCATCTCAGATCGAGATCCTCGTTTCACTTCCAGATTTTGGGGGAGTCTGCAGCAGGCGTTGGGGACGCGTCTGAAGTTCAGTACAGCATTTCATCCGCAGACAGATGGTCAATCCGAGAGGACGATTCAGACCCTGGAGGATATGCTTAGAGCATGCACCCTGGATTGGGCAGGACACTGGGATGAGCACTTGCCACTGATAGAGTTTGCCTACAACAACAGCTACCACTCGAGTATTGGAATGGCACCGTACGAGGCGTTGTACGGGAGGCCTTGCAGATCACCGGTATGCTGGACTGATGTGGGCGAGAGGCAGCTAGTGGGGCCAGAGATTGTGCAGATGTACTCAGAGAAGGTGGATGTGATCAGGAGGAGGCTGGCCACAGCACAGAGCAGGCAGAAGAGTTATGCTGATCGACGAAGATGGGTATTGAGTTTTGAGGTGGGCGATCACGTGTTTCTGAAGATTTCCCCAGCCAGAGGTGTGATGAGGTTTGGAAAGAAGGGGAAACTCAGTCCGAGATATGTTGGACCATTTGAGATCCTCGACCGAGTTGGAGAGGTTGCCTACCGGATCGCCTTGCCGCCACAGTTTTCGGGTCTGCATAATGCCTTCCATGTGTCGATGCTGAGGAAGTATGTGGCAGATCCGTCGCACGTCATTGAGATAGCGGTGCCAGAGATTCAGCAGGACTTGTCGCTCGAGGAGAGGCCAGTCGAGATTGTTGATCGTATGGATCACCAGCTCAGGAGGAGGACCATTCCGATGGTGAAGGTTAGGTGGCAGCATCACAGCGAGCGCGAGGCCACTTGGGAGATCGAGGAGGATGTCAGAAGGCAGTATCCAGAGCTTTTCGGTGAGTGTTTGCTTGATTTCGGGACGAAATCCTTTTAAGTTGGGAGGATTGTTAGAACCCTAACCCTAGATTAGGATTAAACTTGGATTAGAGGAGGATTAAGGTGGCTTTGCATGGGGTTGTGTGGGTGCATGGGGAAGTGGGGTGGCAGGTGTCTGCATGGGAAGGTGAAGGGTCAGTTACTGTAGCACCGGGTTTTAATAAGCCCTCTCCTTTTTCTCCTTTCATCTTCTTTCTCATTCCTTCTTCATCCATTCTCACCACACACACACCTTCTTCCTCAGTCACCCAAGCTCAGGCGGAGGAGGCTGCGTCGGCGTGAGGTGTGAAGCGGTCCAGGCAGGAGAGGTACGGAGTGGAGCGCACGTGGAGATCATCGGAGGCGACGTGCGTGAGCGGAGCTCCGGCGTTTCGTCGTAGTGGTTGAGGTATGCCGCTCCTTAGTGTGGTTTGTTTATTACCCTCATGTGAGGGATGCGTTGGTCGAGTCGGGGGAGGTCAGAGACCTCTCCGGCGACGCGTTTCTTCTAAAATCCTCGGCTGGCGCGAGGTTGAAGACGACCAACGGTCGACCGGATCCTTCGGGCGGTCGACCGTTTTAGCACTGTTTGCCCGACTTTAACCTTCACCGGTCGAACGATGCCTTTGGGCGGTCGACCGGTAGTACATTATTGCTGGTGAGTTGGGATTTTTCTACCTGTTATCGGTCGACCGGTCCTTGTTGTGTTCGACCGGAACTTAAGTGTACTGATTATTATTGTACGATTTGTTCGACCGATTTTATGTTTCGTTCGACCGATCGATTGTTGTTCGACCGATTATATGACTTAGAATAATAGGTTGACCCTGTCTGTTTTCGGTCGACCGAGACCCCTGAGTCGGTCGACCGATAGAGTGAATTTCTATGTTGACCAGACTCCGGATTTTGACCTCGTTCGGTCGACCGGTTTTAGACCCTTGTTCGACCGTTGGGGGTTCTGTTTTGAGCACAGCGGTAGACCGTTTTAGGAGTACGGTCGACCGATTCCTTCCTGGAACCGGTCGACCGAATCGCCTCTTCCGGTCGACCGTTTGGGCCCAGGACAGAATTCCTGGTTCCCTTTTGAACGCCAACTTTGTCCACGGAAACCCGTGTCCTCGCCTTGTGCGTGAGCCGGGAGGTGACGGTGGGCGCGTGATGCGTGCCTGCCCAGGGACCGCCGTTGGGAAGAGTATGGGTGTTCGGGACGCGTCACCTCCATGTATGGACCGTGACCTTTGAGATGATTTTTGGCACTTTGTAGTATAGCAGGCCTGAGGGATCGCGGATCCCAGTGTTGATGTTGTGCGGGCACGCAACTGACGTTGGGTGAGGTGACTACCGGCCCACGGGCTAAGGAGGTCGCTGCCCTGCTTTTATAGCGGCGCGGTTGGTGTTTGCGGCTCGAGGAGCCTGATGACCTGGCAGACTTCGGTCTGGACCGTCCGATGCTGTGCCGGACGTTGTGATGGACCACCGATGCTGTGCCGGTGATGCCGCCGAGGTTGTGCCGGCGATGATGTTTGTTGGGCCGAGGCTGTGCCGGCTATGTTGTTTTCCTCGGCTGGGCACCTACCGAGATGATGTTGTTATACCTTCCGGGCGACGGCCCCGTTGGTCCCTGTGGCCCCGACCACTGAGATTTACAGATCTGTTTCTATCGGCGCGTAGACGTGACAGAGGCTCCCTGCCGAACCCTTGAGTAGTGTAGCTGCGTGTGGGGGGTGCGATGTCGCGAGCTACTAGACTGCATGTGCCTGCAGTAGGTCTCCTCGGGAGACCCGATGATTGATTGTCGGACTGATGTCCTGTTTTACCCTTCGGGGGAACTATTTTCCATTTCTGTCGATGCCATGACATGCTACTAGTATGATAGGTTCATTGTGTAATGCATGCATATATAGGTGAGTTGGCATACGGGGTTTCCTTCTGGAAACTCAGGCATTGTTGTTATATATTTTCAGGACCGCAGTAGGTCCAGTGGGGTGGTGATCGGCGGGCGCGCGCGTTTGGAGTCGGATCCTCTAGTCAGACCACTGAGGTCCACATGATTACGTTTATCTTCCCTTGTCGTTTTGTTGTAATCATGTTTTCATTTTGGCAAACTCTGATGTATTATGGTGCACCGCCTATTTATTTATGAAAAGTAACAGTCCCGCCTTGATTATTGTGCTCTTGATCTTGTTTATGAATTTTTAAATTTTCCGCTGTTTCGGGATGTTACACTAAGATTCACCAACAAATGGATCTTCCAAATTCTCATTTCTCTTCTTAATAATCAATGAAAGACTCAATGGAATATTGAGGCAAACAGAAGAGAACAATCTCATCTCAGGTATTAAACTTGGCCACAATGGTCCAAAATTTTCCAATTTATAGTTTGCCAATGACACCCTGATCTTCACAAAACCATCAATCTAGTCTGTTATAAACTTACAGAGAATCTTAGTGTGTGTGTGGGGGGGGGGGGTTTAACTTTACTGGAGGCCTAAAAATAAATTTTAACTTTGCTTAATTTGGACTTTGCTCAGGCCTAAAAATAAATTTTAACTTGACAAACCACTTCTAGCACATCCTTGGTTGTAAACAATTACAATTTTCATTTACTTATCTTGGTCTACCACTTTCGATTAAAGTCCCAACACATGCACTTCGGCTACCAATAAAATTTGATCTTGTCTTGAGGGTTAGAAAGGAAACTACCTCTCTTTGGGAGGTATATTAGAGTTGTTCAATTTTATCTTATTATCAGTTATTCTCACTTACTATTTCATAATCATCCCTTTGCCCGCTAAGTTGAAAAAACTATTGACACAATTAGGAAAAACATCTCATGGCAGAATGGTGCTACTTCTGGTACCATCTGATGAGTTGGAAAAGGATTTATCGGTCGAAAGATGACATTGGCCTAAGAGAAATAAATCTTAAGGAATTTTCCAAAGCTCTAGAAGCGAATTTCACTTGGAAGCTACTAGACGGCTCACTAAAGACGCCTATAGAAATTGTACCCCTACGTAAATATCTAAAAGACAGTTTTCTCAAGACTCTATAAAATCCCAAAATCTTATAATTCCTCATTTTGGAATTCAAACTTACACATCTTTGATCGGCTTATGACTTAAGTGTTTGCTTTTGCTAAATTAATTAATAAAATAAGACCAAAATTTAGGGAGCTCATGACTCATCTTACTAGCTTAAACTCCCTACAATCTCATTATTAGATCTAATTTACGGTTATTCTACAGTTAATATCCACACTAATATCATTTTATTAGCATAACTACTCATAGCATTAATTTAACTTACAATTTGAGATGAATGATGGATATAGTAAGAACTTAAAATAAAATAATTAAGCTTCAAACTCACTAGAGAATTATTGTAATACATCAACCAAGATCCAGTAACGTCAGCTTGGACTAATCTCCAAGTTCCCTCTCAAAACATATAATGCCTTCTCCTCCCACCTTGGAGTCCAACCAAACCAAAGAAATTCAAACAATGATGAGCACACCCTTCCAACCGAGAGGATGGACGGGTGGCGTCTAGAGGTATATGTAGGATCGTGTGGGTCTATGGGTCCACAATTAAGGCTAATTACCTACTTATTTAAGCAATCAAAATATGCACAGCGGAATTTAGATAAAACAAGCAAGTAAAGGAATCGAAAAGCAAACCACAATCGACACGGGGGATTTATAGAGGTTCGGCACACCACCCGGGTCCTAGTCCTCTCTTGCAAGCTCCGCTCGGTTCACCGAGCTCCGCTCACGACTTCACTAACCACTCCCCATTCCGGGCCGGGAGAGAACGCCTTTTACACCACAAGCACCGCGAACAACCTCGCTTGCTTGAATTCTTCCTCTCACAATCCGAGAGGGACACTTCGGGCTTTCACCGAAGTCCTTGCTTCTTGAACAAAGGTTGAGTGGAACAACACTCTCTAAACTTGAGCACACTTGAGTAGGATTAAGGAATTGATCACTAAAGTGTGGAAATTGAGGTTTGGAGTGTTTGGGATTCTCTCTAAAGTTTGGGACAAGTTTGTAGTGTGAGAGTTGTGTTAAAATGTGTTTTACAACTCCTTATATAGGCATTAGAGAGAATAGAGCCGTTGGGATTGATTGGGTGTGAGTTGATGTGTGATTACACAAAACAGAAAACGCAGGACCCAATTCTGGCTGAATTCGGTCGACCGAAATGGGAAGAACGGTCGACCGTTTGACAGTTTTGCACAAGGTTCGGTCGACCGGTTAAGCAACGGTCGACCACCCAACGCTACGACTGAGATACACTTAAGTCATCAGTCGAACACAAGAAAGGGGTTCGTTCGACCGATTTCGTCCAGGCACTTTGGGGTTGACAAGAATTGGATAATCGGTCGACCGAAACAAGTCTAGCGGTCGACCGTTTTTCAACAGGGGATTCAGGTTTGTCAAGAGATGGACAAACGGTCGACCGATCGTGGTCCTCGGTCGACCGATACATGAAATGTATTTGGGGTATTATTGGTTTAATACGAATACGACCGTTGGGTATATACGACAAAAGTAACGGTCGGGAAAATAAGCACAAACGATCGACCGAAAGAAAAGGTGTGGTCGACCGAAACTAGACAGGGAAACACAAACAGGATTAATTGATCATCCGGTCGACCGAACGGCCTGTTTCGGTCGACCGAATGTGGGCAGAAAGTTAGGGTTCAGGTTTGGTGTTTTCCGGTCTAACTTTGGGTGATCTATTGAAGTCCAAATTATGTGAAATTTCGTGTGTGACTTCTATGAGGAACCTAGTGTGTGTTTAAGTTGATTTTATCTCAAGTATGCTCAATATAGACAAGTTCCTAAAGACTCAAAGAAATACAAAATACATGTCTTCAAATGAGCTTGATTACATGTCTTGACTTGATTTCCTTTCTTCCTTGAGTCTTGATCAGTTGTAGAGGTTAGCACAAAGCAAAATATATGCAATGTAATATGTGTGCTACTCTACAAGATTATAATTAAGATTAGGTTAATTAAATCATTAAAACATAGATTAAGGCCAAAAAGCCAACAATCTCCCCCTTTTTGATGATGACAACCTATATCTTAACTATATCTTAATAAATGGAATTTGTATTTGTAAACTATGCATAATAATGCTCCCCCTATGGATGTGCATAGTTTTGGTTCAATTTGATCACAAAATTCCAAGTTACCCCCTTAATTATCTCTCCCCCTTTGACATCCATCAAAAACAAAATTAATTATGACTTTAAGCATATAATTTGGATGTCTTGTAATGAAGTTGCTCCCCCCCAATTTTGCACTTCATTACTCTAATAAAAGATATAACATTTAAACTCCCCCTATCAATAAGGCTAGATGGAAACTATGAGTATGATTCAATTTAAGTTCAATTTAGTTTCAATTTTAAGCCTTATTCTAACATCCATTCAAAATTTGACACTTATAATCAATGGATGTGATAAATGATTTGCAATGAATATGGTATTTGATTTGCAATGAATTAAACTCTAAATGTATGACATTTAAGCACATAAACTAGATTAGAGCTAATTTTTCAGAAAATTTCAAAGATAGAAATTTATACCAAACTTGAATCTTGAATAGCTCCAATCTTGACTTGGTGATGCAACCGGATTCGAATTTGACGCTTTGGCTCACCCGGTCACCACCAATCTCCTCCTCAAGCACCTACAAGTGTAGATTTAGGTACCCAAACAACTTTGGGTCCTTGAATGTTAGCTTTGGGAACCCAAACCATTTTGGTTTTAGGAGCCCACACGCTTGAGGAACTATGATTAATGAACATATGCTTGCCATTTAGTGTAGTGTGAGATACATGGTTTTTCAATTTTGAATTGTAACCTAAACCATGTTTTTGCAAGGATTGCCTTTGACTTCCTAATAACATGTTAAGCATATGAGTTCCATTTGTGAATCTTTCTAATTCTTTTCTTAATTGCAAATTACAAGCTTAAAGATTTAGTTGATCACAATCTATGGGTGTTTCTTTTAATTTATCAACATTTGATGCATTCTTTTCAAATTTAGCAATCACCTCATTCTTCTCATTCATGCATGTTTCAATTTGGCTTTGGAGATCTTTGATTAACTTTCTAGCATTCTTGTTTTTATCACAAATGATCTCATATTGTTTAACTAAGTCATGAAATGCATTTTGAAGCTCATCATGTGTATAAGTTTCTTCATTAACACTAGAATGTGAGCTATCACTATAATATGACTTAGTTGAGCATGAATTACTAGAGCAAGAGTTAGATTCTACCTCACTTCCTTCATCTTGAATTGCCATGTAGCACATGTGTGCATATTCTTTTGTTGATGAAGGTGTGGTTGATTTGGATGACGATGAAGACGATGAATCGTCCCATGTAGCCTTGTGAGCTTCCAACCTCTTTTCTTTTCTCTTGCTCTTCTTCTTTTCTCTCCTTCTCTCCCTCCATTCATTTTTCTTCTCCTTCTCTTTTCTCTCATTTCCACTCTCTTCCTTCTCCTTCTTTTCTCTCTTTTCACTCCTTCTACCTCTTCTTTCATTCTTTTCTTCTTTATCCTTCTTGAGGTATTTGAAGAAGTCTTTTGCTAGGACTTCATTGTCCTCATCTTCTACACTCTTCCTTGGTTTGTCTATAAACTTGCATGTAATCCCAAGGTGTGTATATTCTTGGAGGCTTCCTTCTCCTTCCGATGGTTTATTTGGAGCTCATAAGCCATGGGATTTCCGATTAACTCCTCCATCTTGAGTTGGGAAATGTCGTGTGCTTCTTCAATTACGACCACCTTATCTTCCCAATCGTGACTTAGCGACCGGAGGAATTTCCTTGTCATCTCTCCTTCATTTAATCTTCTTCCAAGAACCAAAAGAGAGTTAGTGATATCGGTGAAGCGAGTGTTCATTTCGCTTATGTTTTCACCGATTTGCATAGAAAAAATCTCATATTTATGCATGAGGAGACTAATGCGAGTTTCCTTAGTTTTGCTATCCCCCTCATGATGCATTTGCAATCTATGCCAAATCTCATATGCACTAACACACCCTCTAATCCTATTATATTCACCCTCATTTAGCCCACAATATAGAATGTTCATAATTTTTGAGTTCATCTCAATTTCTTTCATTTTGGGCCTAGTGAGTGAATCTAATTCATCTTCATTTGGGGGTGTGTATGGATTTTGAAGAAACATCCAATACGTAAGGTCATTTGAAATTAGGAATATTTTCATCTTATTCTTCCAATAATCATAATTTGACCATTTAGCAAAGGAGGTCGAGTGGTGTGTTGTACGTTTTATATTAAACCGCAAGTGCACGGCCGCGATGAAGCGGTGGCAAGTACGGGTCATCCTCAGGGAGGTGAGCAGGCTCTTGTTTATCAGAAATCAAGTGGCAAAAATAGGGGGAGAAAGATTGATTACACTACTCTACACTAAACTACTCTAAGAAGTATGAAAGGTGAAAGAAGCAAACAAACGATGAAATAAGAACTAAGCTAAGAACAAAATAAGAATGCTGGAATTTCAGGAAGGGAAAACCCCTAAGGGGTGGAGTGAGTGCACACAAGCAAAGAGGTGGGTGTAGAATACATTCTTTAAGCACATGAAGGTGGTGTTTATCAAGCATAGGAAGTGTCTAAATGTTATGGCAAAACCTATCAATCTATTCACCAACTTAGTTAATTAACATTTACATATGCAAGGTGTTTATTTCAGAACCTAAACAAGCATGAGAGGTGTCTAATCATTTTGGCAAAACTCATCAAGTTGTAAATTCTATCCTAAACAAGCAAGCATACATTCATGTTTAATCAACACATTGAAATTAAAGCATTCATCCCATTCTCTAATGCATGTATGTACATCTACTCCACCCCTCAAAGGGGATGGAACTACTCACTAAACATTACACTAATTATTAAACTATGGAAAGAAAGCATATTAAAACTAAGCTAGAATTAAAAGACGATTAAACTAAAACACGCACAACAATAAAAGAAGCATAAAACAAACAATGAAAGAAACACAAAACTTTATTGATAAAATGACTCACATTAAAATTAGCATCCTCCTATTTTAGTGTGTGCTTCAAGGCCTCACTTCTAGTAGGAAGAATAGCCACTTAAAATATGAAGTGATTACAATGGAAGGTGAAGAGTTCTATTTATAGTCATGGAAAAAGGCAAACCGGGACAATCCCCCGATGTGGGACTAAAAAGATACCAAAAATAGCCTAAACATCCTCTAATACATGTGCTGGAGAAATTTGAGTGGATTTGAGCCAAAATGGACCGCCAATAGCGGTCTTGGACCGCCAATTAGCGGTCTATATGGTTCAGATCCTGCTCATTTTTGTTTTGGGCTTTTCTTTCTGGTATTGTTGGTCTTTGATGCGGTTACTTGACTTGTTGGAGCTCCGATCCGAATCGAATTGGTAAAATACTCCCCATGATGGTGTGGAGTTTCTGTTTTGCTCTTAGGTCATTTTGTCTTGCAATCAGGTCCTTCTCCCTTGCATCTTGGTCCCCAGATCTCACAATCCAGTCCTTTTTCCCAGCTTTTGGGTCCTTTTATGTTTCATCTCTTCAAACCTATTTATTCCTGAAAACTAAACATAAAACTCGTGACATAGCATTGTTTAGGTGAAAGATAATGGATATAAGATACAAATATGAGCATGAAATGATGTCAATCAAATACCCCCACACCTAACTTTTGCTAGTCCCGAGCAAAACAAAGAAAGAGAAAAACATGCGAAAAACAAGAAATCCTAACTCACTTTCGTAGGAATCACGGTTGCACTTAGCACGTGCAACAAACCGTTAAACCTCCTTGTCGCCAAGGAGGAGGAGTGTTGTCTCCTGAGGGTTTTCAGCGGATATACCCACAAAATCCGAAGAAGATGCATTAATCAATCTAGCTACACGACTCGTTGGACTTATTTTGTCGATCATGGGACGCGGTAATACTACGGGTCAACTCTATATATGTAATCCGTCCACACACCTAGCCTAATGAGTTATTCGTGAAAGTTAGTCAAGGACTTAAGTGAAAGACATGAGCAACCTTAACTTCTGAATGTGATACAATGTGTAAAGTCCATTTTGGTTCTTATTTGACTCTTTTTTTTTCTTTTTTTCTTTTTTTTCTTTTTTTTTCTTTGGAGCATTTTATTGGTTGGTGTTTGATTCTCCCAGGGTCAGGTTTCGTACATCATTGCCTATGAGGACTTACACTATCACGTACACCTTCCCCCAAATCTCCACATAGGGAGATCCCTACCACCCGTGTAACGGGAGTTCGGTCGGTGCATCCCAAGTCAGATGACTCGAAAGCACCAGGCACAAAGTCCCCTCAGACCTACTTTCCCGAGTGATAGGAGCCGTGCGAGAAGAGAGAACACCACTTATTTATCTACATGGGAACCAAAACCCCTACACTTAAGTTTCACAAAACGAGATTAAGGGTCCTTGACCACGACAAACTTCCTTATACTAACAGACACGAATTATTTGACTCACTAGGTTCATGGTGGACTTCTTTAAATGTTTGAGTACTGAAACCCTATGATTACACGCCCCCCGAGGGAAAACCAGGGTGCATGCTAACGACTCGACAAGACCTAAAACCAATAAACTAGAAATCCTAATGCATCAAGTTCAAGACAATTTTGGGAGCTTTCTTTTTACTTTGCCTCTCAACGGTTTTGCACATGCTAAACACACGCAAAACCCACAAAAACATTTTCTTTCGCAAATACATGAAGATTTTGAAAGAAATGTGAAAATTTTAAAGCACTCGGCAAGCAAGAGAAGACAAGTCACCCAAGGATCATGGCAAGCAGATATATCAATGTTCAATGCGGCACACTAACATGACCCTAGCAGTACAAAAAAAAGAAAATAAAACCAAAGGAAAAAGACTCGACTATGTACACACGTAAAACACCCCCCCACACCTACTTCATGCATTGTCCTCAATGAATGTGAACAAGATACTACATGGATACATGCATGAAAAAGGAAAGATCTCACCAACATGAAGTACAAAGGGACGTTCAGGGTCATGTTGATGGACACAAACCCAAATTCCCTCAAAACCTGTGAGAAGCTGAAGAAGGGAGATAAATATGTGAAGAGATTGGGCCCAAGTACACAAGGGTTGGGGCCCACAACAATCGATGCTCACTGAAGGAGTCTTTTATTACACACTTTTTTTTTCTTTTTTTTAAACAAGATATATACATCAACCAAGATATTCTCATAATCATTTGGTCAAGGAACATCAAATGAGAACATCAAGTCATGAGGACCAGAGACTTGCCGAGATGGGCAAACTCCACTGGTACTCTGAGGTGTCATGAGGGGTGAAAGGTCAAAGCTGAAAGGCTCGAACCCCTCATGATATTGGTTGGGTGTGGGCAACAAAGAATGAAGTTGTGTTGCCTCGCTAGGGTTTAATTGCTCATCGAAGAAAACCCTCCAACCAATAGGCGGGTGCATCGGAATGAGTTCCTCAGGCTCATTCAAATACATGTGCTGGAGAAATTTGAGTGGATTTGAGCCAAAATGGACCGCCAATTAGCGGTCTTGGACCGCCAATTAGCGGTCTATATGGTTCAGATCCTGCTCATTTTTGTTTTGGGCTTTTCTTTCTGGTATTGTTGGTCTTTGATGCGGTTACTTGACTTGTTGGAGCTCCGACCCGAATCGAATTGGTAAAATACTCCCCATGATAGTGTGGAGTATTCTGTTTTGCTCTTAGGTCCTTCTGTCTTGCAATCAGGTCCTTCTCCCTTGCATCTTGGTCCCCAGATCTCACAATCCAGTCCTTTTTCCCAGCTTTTGGGTCCTTTTATGTTTCATCTCTTCAAACCTATTTATTCCTGAAAACTAAACATAAAACTCGTGACATAGCATTGTTTAGGTGAAAGATAATGGATATAAGATACAAATATGAGCATGAAATGATGTCAATCATGGTGCATAATCCCTCTACGTGATTAGATGTACTAGCCATGTTAAAAATACGATTAAGTATAGAATTTAGCTAACAAGGCTCTGATACCAAATGTAGGATCGTGTGGGTCTATGGGTCCACAATTAAGGCTAATTACCTACTTGTTTAAGCAATCAAGATATGCACAACGGAATTTAGATAAAACAAGCAAGTAAAGGAATCGAAAAGCAAACCACAATCGACACGGGGGATTTTATAGAGGTTCGGCACCCCACCCGGGTCCTAGTCCTCTCTTGCAAGCTCCGCTCGGTTCACCGAGCTCCGCCCACGACTTCACTGACCACTCCCCGTTCCGGGCCGGGAGAGAACACCTTTTACACCACAAGCACCGCGAACAACCTCGCTTGCTTGAATTCTTCCTCTCACAATCCGAGAGGGACACTTCGGGCTTTCACCGAAGTCCTTGCTTCTTGAACAAAGGTTGAGTGGAACAACACTCTCTAAACTTGAGCACAATTGAGTAGGATTAAGGAATTGATCACTAAAGTGTGGAAATTGAGGTTTGGAGTATTTGGGATTCTCTCTAAAGTTTGGGACAAGTTTGTAGTGGGAGAGTTGTGTTAAAATGTGTTTTACAACTCCCTATATAGGCATTAGAGAGAATAGAGCCATTGGGATTGATTGGGTGTGAGTTGATGTGTGATTACACAAAACAGAAAACGCAGGACCAATTCTGGCTGAATTCGGTCGACCGAAATGGGAAGAACGGTCGACCGTTTGGCAGTTTTGCACAAGGTTCGGTCGACCGGTTAAGCAACGGTCGACCACCCAACGCTACGACTCAGGTACACTTAAGTCATCGGTCGAACACATGAAAGGGGTTTGTTCGACCGATTTCGTCCAGGCACTTTAGGGTTGACAACAATTGGATTATCGGTCGACCGAAACAAGTCTAGCGGTCGACCGTTTTTCAACAGGGGATTCGGGTTTGTCAAGAGATGGACAAACGGTCGACCGATCGTGGTCCTCGGTCGACCGATACATGAAATGTATTTGGGGTATTATTGGTTTAATACGAATACGACCGTTGGGTATATACGACAAAAGTAACGGTCGGGAAAATAAGCACAAACGGTCGACCGAAAGAAAAGGTGCGGTCGACCGAAACTAGACAGGGAAACACAAACAGGATTAATTGATCATCCGGTCGACCGAACGACCTGTTTCGGTCGACCAAATGTGGGCAGAAAGTTAGGGTTCAGGTTTGGTGTTTTCCGGTCTAACTTTGGGTGATCTATTGAAGTCCAAATTATGTGAAATTTCGTGTGTGACTTCTATGAGGAACCTAGTGTGTGTTTAAGTTGATTTTATCTCAAGTATGCTCAATATACACAAGTTCCTAAAGACTCAAAGAAATACAAAATACATGTCTTCAAATGAGCTTGATTACATGTTTTGTCTTGATTTCCTTTCTTCCTTGAGTCTTGATCACCTGTAGAGGTTAGCACAAAGCAAAATATATGTAATGTAATATGTGTGCTACTCTACAAGATTATAATTAAGATTAGGTTAATTAAATCATCAAAACATAGATTAAGGCCAAAAAGCCAACAGTATATACTTCACGATGTTGTGGTTTACGTGGGGTGGGGAAGGACAGGGTTACGGACAACTTCCATGCATGTCAGGTTAGGTTAGCTTTCTTTTCTTTTCTTTTTCTTGGCTTTGTTTGTGAATTTTGTGTGGGGACCGAGTTGGAGTTGGAGTCTGTTATGGTGGGACGGTGTTAGAAATTCAGGTTAGGAAGGTCGAACGTAAGTCGTTGAGAGGGTTGGGATTCAAAAGAAAACAATTCAGTAGGTGGGTTGGGATTTTGTGTTATAAAAGAGAAATCAAAACAATAGCTAGAAAACGATCACTTTGGTTTACTAGAGTTATCAACCATGTTCTTTGAAATTGAATATGGCGATTTTTACGTTTGTCTCCTGCCTTAGTTAAAGGGGGCTATTATTCGTCGCCGGAAAATTACTTAAATCGCCCCAAATATTACATTTTTGCCCTTCACAAATTAATTAATACACATTTCGTCCCATGTCTTTAAACAAGGTATTTGACTCAATTTTACTCGCATTCCTAGTACCAACACCACGAAAATGTCTGGCGAAGCACCTGGATCCGGCAAGGTAACAGAGGCGGATTTATTTTCCGACTCGGGCGTCTGGATACGACGCCTCCACCTTAGTAGAGGCCCAATTTTTTTTTAATTTGTCGTTAAATTAATTTTTTTCAGGTTCCATTGCAAGATTTCGGTGGTGATGGATTAAATTACAATGAGCTTTTTGATAGTAAAGAAATATTTACAACAATCGAGGAAGCTTGTAAATGGGCGAAACAAGTTGCAATAGGAGCCGAATTGTTTTGGTTATATCATCATACAAACCAAAAGCAGATAACTGGATGGATTGTTACCTGAGATGTGATCGCATACGTGAAATGAGTTCTCGTGATACGAGTATTGCACTGCGAAAGAACACAAAAAGAAAAGGTTGCGGTGGTCGTTTTTGGTAAAAGTGGTTGAGCGACGGGATCGTGATGGATGGGTTGTTGTTTCTAGTAGCACCTATGGGCAACACTACCACGCACTTGCAATTTATTCAGAGGGTCACCGACAGGTCAGCGGACTTAGTGCTGGGGCCAAGCAAATTGTTCGTGATATGACAAAGGCACAAGCAAGACCACGTAACATTTTGTTGGCGGTAAAAGAGAAATTCCTGGAGGATAATCTCAATCAAAGACACATTTATAACTTCAGAGAGTACATGAGGATGACGAAATCTGAAGACAGGAATCCCGTACAGCAGTTTCTCAATCAGGCAGTGCAGCATAACTATTTGCATTGGATTGTGGTAGATGAAGAAACTAAAGTCCTCACTCACGCATTTTTGGCACATCCGACTTCAGTTCAGTTGTTGCGTACATACTCATTCGTAATCTGCATGGATTCAACGTATAAGGCGAACAAGTACAAGATGCCTTTGTTTGAGATGGTTGGGGTTACTCCAACAAACATGAATTTCCTTGTCGAATATGCGATTTTGAAGGATGAGACCGAGTCTAGTTACTGGTGGGTGTTGGAGAGGTTGCGAGATCTGTTATTGGATATTGTTAGCCCGACTGCAATAATAACGGACCGGGAGTTGGGTCTGATGCGACCAGTGGCAGAGGTTTTTCCTGAGTCTGCTCATTTACTATGCACTTGGCATATCAACAAAGACGTGTACAACTACGCATACCACGTTTTCGGCAAGGACAAGCAGTCTGCAGAGATTTTCAGGCGTGGAAAGTGGAGGAAAGTCATGTTTTCTGATTCAAAGACGGATTATGATAGAGCAGTCTGTAATCTTAAAGATTCTTACAAGTCCTGGCCAGTGCTGACGGAGTATGTGGAAAACACGTGGTTGGTGCATAAAGGAAAGATTGTGTTGAATTGGACGAATAAAGTTCTTCATTTCGTCAACACTACGAACTGCAGGGTGGAAAGTGCACATTCGACTCTGAAAGAGTGAATCACTACATTGACTGCCGCTCTCGACACTCTTTTTGACCGCGTGAACTTGGCTATTGAAATGCAGCTGATGAATATTCAGAACTTTCTTGAAGATTCGAGACGTTGAATTGTGGCAAACTACATAGGTCCTTGTTTCAGCATATAAATGGCCGAGTTTCGCATCGCTGCTTGTCGTTATTGACTCAGGAGTTGAAGAGAATGCAGGACTTAAGTAATGAAGTTGAATATCGTTGCGGGTGTGCTTTTCTGACATCGCAAGAGATTCCTTGTGCCTGTACCATGTACGAGTGTTTTGCGTCAGGTGGTGGAATTTATTTAGAGCAGATTCATCCATTCTGGAAAACACTTATCATTTGAGAAGGAGTCCAGATGTCAGAGTTTGTGCATCAGTTAGCACAAGACGTCGAGCATTTTCGGGAGCTCGTTGATGAGATTTCGGAGAGAGACCCTGCAGTAATTCGCAGTGCCTCTCGTATTTTATACGAACAGTTAGACCCCGATCAATCGAACTATGGAGAACCTGCAGAAAATATTAAGGTACGAGATCGAACCTAGGGTAAAGTTGACACGTCGGGACCCGAGTGACTTCGAGTATGCTGAGCGAGGTCGTGGTCGGTCTGACAGTAGTGGGAGCAGGGGTCGTGGTCGGTCTTCCAATTCGTCTCGATCGTCCGTGAACACGGGCATAGGATCTGGTATGACGATATCTTTGTTGTTAATTAATATATATCACCAATCTAGATAGGGTTAAATATATTATATCCTAATTTTGTTGTTTTAATGAATTGCTATTTCTCTATCTTACAGTGTCCGGACGGATTGACGTGGATAACTTCTCATATGTTGATAGACTGCCAGGAATCATTTTACCATTTCTGGTGAGGTGGAATGACGTACGTGCTGATGGCAACTGTGGATTTTGATGTGTTGCCGATGTCTTCCATGGTGGTCAAAACAACTGGTCGTACGTCCGTCGTGCAATTTCTAATGAGATAGGTGCACATCCTATTTATGAGAGTGTATATTTCGGCAATGTGGTAGAGTCTCGTCAACGAATTGATTGGGGCAGGGGAGCTTGTGACGAGGATCATTATATGGAGGTTTGGGCCGATTTGTTTCCGATTGCTAATTTCTACAAGTGTACGGTCATGTATTTCTCAATGGGAACGGATGGTTCATTGTTCCCGTGTCTTACTGTGCTACCTTGGGAGAGTCCATCTGCCATGACGAGGCATGTCAGAGAGTTGGTTATTGCTCATTTAGGGAGTTACATACATTTTATTGTTTGGAATTAGCTGATGATTTCTCAGTACCACTTATAGCGACCTTGTGGTATCAAATGCGAGATGAGAGTGTTGTTGGATGAGAGGATCAGTACGAAAGTATGATGTCGTATTGGAACCGGTTACATAATACATTTTGATTGTAATTTGTAATGCATTTGTAATGTATAATATATCGTGTATTTATACTTATATTGTGTTGTTCTTTTACTATATTTTAAATTTAAGTATTATTTGATATCTAAAGAAATAAGTAGAAGATATGTTCGTAAGAAATAAATATTAAAAATACGATAGTCAAAGAAACAAGTAGAAGATATGTTCGTAAGAAATAAATAATAAGAGTACACAGATAAGCATAAGCAAATACCCACAAATATAGTAATAGTGCAACATATAATAAAACGATAGTAAGGGCAAGTGAACTACAACTCAGCATCCGAATCATGGTCCGAAATGCCCAACTGGTTGTTCCAATCCTCAATGAGGCCATCCAAATCTGTACATGCAAGTCTCGTATCCTCAGTCGGCATCTTGTCTCTATGTCGCAAGAACGGTTGCGTACACCGTATCACCCTACTCATCCACTGTATGTAACATAAAAATTAGCGTACATTAACAATAATAACAAAATATACATTACAATTACAAATAAAAATAGATAAACTTACCGCATCGGCACATGTCCTATCCAGTGGTCTCTCCGGTCTCGGAATAATACCGCGTACGATAAGTGGATGTCAGCACCTACCGAACCACTGCAAATAATCTGCATCACAAGTGGAGGGGACGCGGCTACGACTCAGATCGTCTAGGTGAAGTCGTCCTACTCTCGGAAATGTCCTCCAAACCGATTCCGCAAATGAAACGCTATGCCTGACGTCGTACGTCGTCGCAATAGCAGACCGTACAACATGCTCGGGCGTCGGGAGGTCAACTGGGATCACCTGAACGTAACTTAACTGACGTAACACGTGATCAGGTAAATAAGGCTTTGTGATATCCCTATAACGAATAACACCCATAAATGTAGTCCTCGGCACAGCTACAGCAGGCTCAGGACCATACGAAAACCACTCCACCTAAACTTTTATACGTTAACAATAATAAAGTTTAAATTTAAATAAACGTGAATGATATATACATTATATACCTGCGATGCAATCATCTGATCTAGCCGTCTACGGATAGAAAGAAGTCGACCCTCGCTCTTATCCTCGGCCCAGACAGCCCACATATGTGAACGAGGATGACTACGCTTAATAATCTTCCGCTCCCGATGCGGGCAAAAGCAGGAAAATACTCATAGATTCGAGCCTGCAGCAGTGTAAGATAACCCGTAATCCCAGAACAATCAGCACGACCCGTAATCCCAAGGGGGAGGCGGCTCCGGCGGCCGCCCGACCATTGGGTCGGGCGTCTCCCGCGGACGCCCCACCCAAAAAATTAAAAAAAATTAATTAAAATAAATATGGCAATTTACCAGATTTGAGTAATCCGGGACATCCGCTGATTCTTTTCATGTTCTCCGAGACATTGTATCTAGTGAATAGAAAAGTAAAATGAAGAGAGATGTGTGTTAGGAGAGTGAAATGAAGAGTTATATAAGTAGAAAGGGTAGAAGGGCAAAATGGCAATCTGTACGGGCGATTTAAGTAGTTTTACGGCGATGAATAGCAGTTCAGTAATTAAAAGTTATAGACGCTTTTGGGAAAAGAAAGAAGTTGACTGATTTTACTTATTTATGAAATAACGTTGATACAAATATGATCGTTTTTTGCAAATTTCCCCATGTGTTTGCACTTATGTATCAACTGTATCTAGTTTTTGATCACTTTACAGTACAACCAAGGTATTGTAACATCCCGAAACAGCGGAAAATTTGAAAATTTAAACAAGCAGAATCTCAAGACAAGAGTCATCAAGCGGGAATGTTACTCAAATAAATATAATCAGTTGGTGCATCAAAATACAATATAGTATGTCAAAATACATGATTACATAAATACAACGAAAGACAGATACAAGTAATCATGACGACCTCGAAGAGTCCGAAGAGGATCCTGACCCTAAAAGGTGCGTGTCCGCTGTCACCACCCCCACAGAACCTACTGCGGTCTTGAAACATGAATCAAACAACAATGCCTGAGTTTCCTATTAGGAAACCCTGTATGCCAAGCTCGCCTATTTGAATGCAACAGTACGTTTTAAACGAACCTATCATACTAGTAGCATGTCATATCATCATCAGCAATGCAACAAATCCCCTCCACGGGTAAAACAAGACCTCAGTCCCACAACAACAACAAATACCCACAAAGGGTCAACAAAGACATCAGTCCATCAACAACAACGGGTCTCACTCGGAAACCTACCACAGGCACATACGGTCTCACGAACAGTACGTGATGCACCCTCACATGCGACTACTCGAGCCAAAGGGAGCGTCCGTACTTCCGCGCAAAGCGAATCACGTGGTCTACACCACCCTAACGGAGCTATAACCCGGTCGGTCCAACCATCCCCGATAGGTGCCCAATCGAGGAATCATTACCGGAACAACATCGGCGGTACAACATACGTCCGACACAACATTGGACTGTAGGATTTCGTGTCCCTATGTATGTATATATTTTAAAAAAATTAGTACAAACATACAAGATCGATTTCATATTAATATTGATTTTACGTACATGTATTTGTTTATGTTAATATCATGCATTCCTACATATATTAAAAAAAAACAAATGATAGAGGATCATACCCAAAGGTTCTCTAAAACCTTTCAGAAGATCCGAAGTTCCGTTGTTCGTCGAATCGCCGCTGATTTGCCTCCAAATGTTCACCAAACTCTAAACAAGATTAGAGAAAAATGAGCTAGCCAATCAATCTCTAATTAAGCTTAGAATCTAGCTAATAACCCCTCTTTAAGCTCCTAAGATTTCTATCTCCAAAACTTAAAACTATTAAGATATTTTCGTGGTGATTAAGGGAGAGATTAATGAGAGATTTTTTTTGCATTAACATTAACAAGTAGGATGAGGAGTCCTTTTATAGGCTCCCAAAACATCTTTATCAAGAACTATTCTTTAGTCATGATCTCTTAATTATTCTCTCCTAAAATTAATCTCAATTTCCACATAAGCATCCTAAAAAACGTTTGATTAAATCTGGAATTAATCCAACCCATGATCTAATTATTCTCTTAATAATTCAGGAAAAAATCGTATTGTTCGGTTGACCGAGAATTCTTCTCGGTTAACCGAACCATTCAGTTTTAACACGTGTTCGGTGGACCGTGAGCTAGACGGTCGACCGAATATGCATGAGAAAAATTCTCTCAAAAAATTCGGACGATCCGTGTCTTGCTTTGGTCGACCGTTGACCCACCAAAATTTCTCCTGGCGAATATTCATCGGACGATCGTATCAACTTCGGTCTACCGAAAATATCCCAAGATATCTTCTGGATATTTTCTCTCGGTTGACCGTTCACGCTCGGGTGACCGAACCCAATTGTCCAGGCACTTCAGACAATTTCAGTCAACCAATTGTGATTACCTGTTCCTCGTTCGGTTGACCGTTCCGAAGATATCTCGGTCGACCAAACCCTAAACGGTTTACCGTGTTTGACCCCGATTTTGCCTTTGTCAAATTTTGGATTTATTTCCAACAAAATTTGATCTTTTGGGGTTTTAGCAAATTCATATCTTATGTAATATTAAATTATTACACCCTGTAATATATACATCTCATATGAATTTATTATGATTCTAATTATGTCAATTCTCATGACATATTGATTTTATTCATTCACCACATGTGTCCCTTTTTCACATGAAACCTGACACATCATATGAACTCAAAATCAAGCTTCTTTTTTCCCAGTTTTGTGGTGTGACCTATACGAGGATCTAAGCCAAATTGGCGGCGATATTAAACACTTAATATCCCAAACTATAAGTGGTATCTAGCTACACATTATAGTTACCCAATTAGCATAGATGTCTTTATTCCACTCGAACTAAACACAATCCATTTAGTGATGTAAGTGCACAACTTGTGTCGGTCCCTTGCCTCATGATATTAAGCATATATACAAGGTAGAAATGTGTCACCTTTGTATTATATTCATTTCTTGATCTCTTTAAGCAAATTATAACTATGTAACTTAACTCAAGTTACATTGTGCACATTATAATTTTTCTTTATCAATGAGCCCACTAATATCATCACTCAATAAAGAGGGGCAACGATAATCGTTTGACTAGCTATCTTTTACAGCACAAGTCATGTTCAACCAACTATTGTCTTTATCACTATACTCATTGATAGTTTTTGACAATAATCAAACTAAGCACTTCTTAAGTGAAAAGATATAAGTCTCATATCTTAGGATCCAAGACACAGTAAAACATTAATGACACGAAACACAATTCCATAATGTTTTACTTGTTAGGTTTATTCAATATATAAAAGTAATATTTTCCTCTTTTATATACTCGTGCCGTCAATTATTTGTAGAGCTACAACAATTGATGACCAACACGACAATCTTATCTCGGTGATTAATGTTTCATGTTAATTACCATGATTGTGAATAACTTTTGATTTATGTAAACCATTGTCTTTTAGAGATGTATGGTTAAGGACCAAACGTCTCTTCCTTAACACTTCTAAAAGACGAATACCATAATCAAGGAACAAAATGTTTGCACATCCAATTCATAATAATTGACATATAAAAGTAAAACTTTTAGAACACGTTCCTTTCATGGACGACACAATCAACTGGAACATTGTCGGCAACATCATCGCCTGCACAAACCTCGGTGGCATCGCCGGCACAAACCTCGGCGGCATCGCCGGCACAACCTCGGCGGTACAACATACGTCCGGCACAACATCGGACGGGTCTAGACCGTAGTCTGCAGGGTCATTATGCTCCAAGAGCCAAGCATCAACATGCAATTGGGATCCTCGATCTCTCAGGTCTGTTACTCTACGGAGAGTCAAGCAACAACACGTCACACCACAATCCATCAACGGAGGTGACACCACCCAAGTATCTACACTCTTCCACACGACGGTCCCTAGACATGCACGAGTAACGTATCCGCTGTCATCTCCCGGCTCACACTCGAAGTGAGGATACATGTTTCCGTGGACAGAGTTGACACAACACAAGGACTGGGAATTCAATTCTGCACACAAACGGTCGATCGAAATAGGCAATCCGGTTGACCATTCCCAATAGGTTCGGTCGACCGAATGTCTGCAATGGTCGAACTCTCTGCGCATCACTTAAGTTCCAACGGTCGAACACCAATCTAAAACTGGTCGACCGAATACGGGTTAAAAATCCGGAGTTTGGTAAAAATCATTCAAGTCTAATCGGTCGACCGACTCAAGGGCTCGGTCGACCGAAAACTACCAGGGGCATCCTAATAGTCTATGTCATCTATCGGTCGACATGATATGAAATCAGTCGAACAACATACAATATAATTAAGATCACTTATGTTCTGGTAGGACCAAAGGTTTGGAATGGTCGACCGAAAACTAACAGGCAATCCTCCGACCCACCAGCACACGCACAACCGGTCGACCGCCACATGACATCGTTCGACCGCCACATGACATCGTTCCACCGGTGATGGTTAAAGTCTGGAAAAAATAGTAAACTGGTCGACCGCCCGAAGGCACCGGTCGACCGTTGGTCGACAGCAACCCCGCGCCAGCCGAGGATTTTATGTCGTTTCCCGTCGCCGGTGAGGTCTCCGACCTCCCGCGACCAACCACAACTCCCCACCATCGTGGTGAGCAACAAAACCATGCTATTAAACCGGCATACCTTAAAGCAAGACGAAGCACGCCGGAGTTCCGCTCGATGCCTCCGGCAACAACCACATTTCTCGTGACCTTCTCCTCGCATTGACTCCATGCCTCACTCCTCGGGGACACGCACGCCACCAACCACCGGAGCTTCTTCCTCCACCTCTGGTCGCCAGAACAAGAGAGAAGAAGGTGAGAATTAGATGACGTTGGAAAAGAAGAAGTGAAGGGAGAAGAGAAGAAATGTTAGTTTCCTCTTAAACCCCACCCAAAATACCCATCACATCAGCCACCCTAACCTCCAACACCCTCCATCAAATCAACCTCCATTCCCACAGTAACCCTAAAGGGTTAGGGACGTAACAGTATTGGTTGAATGACGGTGAACAACGTGAAAAAAATAATGGGGTAATTCGATTTGAATTGAAGAAATTAGTTTTCAATTCATGTATGTATGATAAGATTTAGTGATATGGCAATTGAGAAAAATAGGTTATTGGAAAGGTCATTTGCTTGTTGCAGAAAATTGGTGGATTACATGATATGCATTTAAAAATTCACACAACTATTAATTAGTTAAAACGATCCGAGAATGATAGTATTATTACTCTATCGTTTCCTTGTTAGAAATTTATCTAACCTAATATTTTCTATCAACACAAAGATTGATCGGTTTAACATAATTGATGGGATGAAACAGAACAAGACTTTTGCCATATTTAAATATATGCAAGTCCAATCAATGTTGGAAGTTGTAATTAGGGGTCAAACTTTGTGTCCGAAATCCGTCAATCCGACCGACTCCGTATTCGAAATCAAAAAAATTATCCGAGAAAAAAAAAATCCGTAACCGAATTTGTATTCGGATATAAACATCCGTAAAAAAACGAAGCGAATATGGATATTGGTACATCCGATTCGAATAATATCCGGTTCGTATTTTATATGTACATATAAATAAAAATAAAAAATATATACAATATATATGAATTAAATTATGTTATTTATATTATATTTAATATTTTTTCATGCAGGCAAAAAATAAAAGTTGAAATTTATTCTTGTTTAGATCAATCAAAAAATGTTTTTAAGTCTATTCGGATTTTTTAACGAATTCGGATATCCTAATTCGGAATGGATTTTAAACTTGATTCGGATGCGAATTTATTTGAATTCGGATCCGAATTCGACGGATACGAATTCGGATTCGGATTCGAGAAAAAAAAACGGATACGAATTCGGATACTGGCACATCCGCTTCGTATCCGCTCCGTTTTCACCCCTAGTTGTAATGGCACGGCAGAAAACGTTGGAACTGATATTCACTATATTATTGACCATGTGCTAGATGCCATTGCCAAAGAAGGAACAGTAAGACATGAATATACTTGAAAGTCTGTTTCATATTAAATTTTCCTTTCTGATAGTAAAGTCCGCAAAGATTGCATCTTCGACTGAACAATTAGAGCATATTTAACAGCGCCCGGGCTACCCCGGGCGCTCTGCACTCTCTCTCTGCCACGTCAGCTTCTCTCTCTGCCACGTCAACTCACCTAACCCACCCAAAAAATCCCCTTATCCATGCCCAGGTTACCCCCACCCACCCTACACTCTCTTTCATCTACATCATTTCTTAATTAAATAAATTTAATTCTCACACAACATTTAACAAAATACATTATATATAAATCTAATTCTAATTACATTATAATTTTAATTCGCGATATACTTATTATTATTATTAATTAATTAACAATATTAATCACTATTAAACACAAGATTTTGAATATTTGAAATTTGAATATTTGAATTTCGAAACGCGCGTAACTGCACAGTATACGCGTGATTGCACAGTCTACGCGTGAATCAAAAGTAGTCCGCGTGAATCTACAGTATACGCGTGAAAGAAAAGTAGTCCGCGTGAATGTACAGTATACACGTGAAAGAAAAGTAATCCGCGTGATTGCACAGTGTCTAATTTTTTATCTATATATACCCTACACAAAAATCAACTTACACCCCATATCTCTTCCACAAAACTCAAAACTCAACTTACATCTCATATCTCTCCCACAATGTCTTCTCCGGAGTACAATCGTTCCCCCCTCCTCCACAATCAAATCCGCATCCACGTTATCCACAACCATATCCCTCACATCCATTTTACCAACAACCATTCCAACAACCCGACTTCTCCCAGTACGCACCACCATTCTCACCACCTGACCAAAACTCACCATTCCCACAATTCTCCCACTACGCATCCCCAGATCAAAACTTACCATTCCCACAATACTCTCAATATGCACCACCATTCCCTTATAATCAACCGCAGTTCCAGATGTTTGGCCGACCCTTGTCTCAAAATTGCCGCCAGAGTATGGCGGACACTGAAGATGAGGGTAACGACGACGATGAGTCCCCACCACGACACACCCCCACACCACCATCCCCACCTCCACAGTGTCGTCACCGCAAGCAAGTCCAAACTGCCAAAGCCAATCCGAAGTTGTGGACCACAGCTGAGGATGAGAGACTTGTCTCTGCATATATGGAAGTCAGTTGCGATGCGGTGACAGGGACAAACCAGAAGTCTACTTCATTGTGGACTAGGGTGAAACGTGTGTACGACATCTCCATGGAAGGCACAGGCCTACCCGAAAGGAACGCGGAGTCCTTAAAAGGACGGTGGAGGAGAATTATACCTGCTGTGAACAAGTGGGTCGGGTGCTTCGATCAGGCATTTCGACGGAAAAGGAGCGGCCAGAATGACGACGATGTTGTCCGACAAGCGCACGTGATCTACGAGCGAACTCATGGGCCTAGTAAATTTCTTTATTTTGATGCTTGGGTTATGTTGAATTCGGATTCGACATTGGAACTGATATTCACTATATTATTCCACTCGGATTCGACATTGGAACTGATATTCACTATATAAAAACATGGGAGCGTGTGATCTCCGGAGCTAATGTCGTGCGTGTTGACTGGGAGTCCCCGGAGTTGCACGATGAAAATAGTCCCCAGTCAGGAAGCCTTGGGAAAAGAAAGAGCACGGACGGCTCGAGGACGCAATCACCCTCGGATGCAGAAGAGCCGATGCCGGAGTCGTCTACACGCCCAGAAGGTGTGAAGAAGGCTAAGAAAAAGGCTAAGAGTGCATTACGCCCCGAAAGAGACACCGATGTTAGAGAACTTGCACAACAGATGCAATACACCGCCCAAGTCAGAGAAGATGGTTTCTCCAAGCAAGAGGAGTTAGCGGAAAGGAATTTCCAGAGGCATTTAATAAAAAATAAGTTGGACATGCTTCACTCTCTGATGAGGAAGGACAACCCGACGGAGAAGGATCAAAAAGTAATCGATAAACTTCTCGCCTGGGCAGAATAGAATGGGTATGTGTAGTTTGATGTAGTCCGTATTTTGTATGGTTTGTATTTCCCTTAGTTTGTATTTCGGGTTGTAGTAGTCCGTATGATTTGTATTTCCCTTTAACATATGTTTCATGTGGTTGGTTGTATTTCGTATTTTATTATTATTAATGTATTGTTGTTATGATATTGTTGTATTAATTTTTTTCTATTTAACTTGAAATTGTTGGTTCTGGAAATTTCTTAATTTTAATCACTTACAAAAAATTATTACCCCACATTTATAACAAATATCCAATCCATTAATAACAAAAACAAAACTAAAAAAAATTCAAAAAAAAATTAACCAATGGGAGGGGGACACGTGTCCCCCTCCCATGGGCGCCCGGGCGTCTGCCCGGGAGGCCCACCGCCCGGGCAAGCGCCCCGCCCGTTAATGGGGGTGCGCCCGGACGCCCGACCAGGGCTCCCGGGCGGGGCACCCCCGTTAAGGGTGCCCTTATAATCGTCATGTGATCGAGAATTGTGTTTTCATTTTTAGCATGTAAGATTAGAAAACTTTAACCGAGAAACGATCTTTGAAATAGGCATAAGTATGCTCATTTTGACGTTTCAAACTCTACGTCTTAGTGAATAAAATATTGAAAATCACTTTAACATACCCAGCGGAAAATTTAAAATTTTAAACACAAATCATCACAGTGATTAAGACCCAAAAGAGCAGGAACATTACTCATAAAATATTCAAGATGTGCACCATAATACAACATAGTTTGTCAAAAGGTATTACAACATATGAATACACGAAAGTGTAAATACAAGCAGTCAGGCAACCTAGGATCCAACCTCAGAGTGCCTTCGTCCTCGGTCGTCACCTGTCAGAACCTACTGCGGTTTTGAAATGCAAATATAACAACAATATCTGAGTTTCCATAAGAAACCCCGTATACCGAGCTCGCTAAATGCATGCTAAAGTACAATGAAATAGCCTATCATACTATTGTCGCATGGCATTATATAATGTAGTAAAACATTCCATCATCGGGTCTCCCATAGAGACTTACCGTAGACACATACGGTCTTACGAAGAGTACACAACGCACCCCACACGCAGCTACACTAAAGATAGGGTTCGGTGAGGGGCGCCCGCATGTTCGCGTCAGTAGAATCAGCTAAAGCTCGAGGTCAACACCTCACCGACGGAGTAGTCACTCAGGTCGGCCAACTCACATGGTTGTGCCACAACCAAGCTACCTGCCGAAATACATTGCGAGACAGTCACTGCCGCCATCTAGGTCCCGTGGTCCTCTCCGCCGCCACTTGGTCGCACGAAGGAATCCTCACCTGGTTGTCTCTCAGCACAGACTACCAACATTGTTGCCATCAAGGTCACGCGGATCACATCATAACCCTCAACGCCAGTCGATCGTATCCGTCGCCCGTAGGCCGGCCAATCGACTCATCCGGATCGAAGTCCGTCGGGTCATCTCGTAGAGTCATGCAACATCGTGCACTGGGATCCACGATCCCTCAGGTCTACTACTCTAGTGAGAGTCAATGCAAACTCCGAGCTATGCCACAGTCTATAGAACAGAGGTGGCACGTCCCAAGTAGTCATACCCTTCCACTAGGCGGTCTCTGGGCAGTCACGATCAACGCAAGGACAAGGATTCAGTCTTGTGCACAAACGGTCGACCAAAAATGGTAAACCGATCGACCGTCCCCCAAATGAATAGGGAACGTTCGACAAACGCCTACAATGGTTGAATCCTTGGGCTCATTACTTATGCCCCAACGGTCGAACAAAAGGTAGAAACTGGTCGACTAATTAGATGGTCAACACCAGTCTAAGACTAAGTCAAAACACGGCAACGGTCGAACGACTCAGGGGGCCCGTTCGGCTGAAAATATCAGGGTCTTCCTACATTCATTTAGCCATCACCGATAGACCTAAAATCTACATGGTCGAAATCAGTCGAACCATAGTCTACGGTGGCCGACCGTTTGGGTCTTTAATGCCCGGTCCATGTCGAAATACAAGGCAATGGTCGAACGGCTCAGGGGCCCCGTTCAACCGAAAATATCAGAGACTCTGACCCAAAAATTATGCACAGTCGACTGACCGCCGCAAGGCATCGTTCAACCAATGCTGAGTAAAGATGGAGAAAATACACTACGACCGATCGACCACCCAAAGGCACTGGTCCACCATTTACCGGCAACTACCTGGCCTTGCCAAGTATAACTTGTTGTTTTCGTCGTCGGTGTGGTCTCTGACCTCCGGCGACGAACCAAACCCTCACACACTCTCGTGTGAGCAATATCAAATGCAAGGAATTTAGCATACCTTCTTCTCGCGATTGACAACGAATGTTGGAGCTCCACCTGCAACTTTCTCCTGACAGCAACTCGGACGACGTCTTCCTACGCCACTTTTTCGCCTAGCTTCCTTCTCCACTTCTCGCTCGACCTCCAGTGGCAAGCTCGGATCCGCACCTTCGAAGAGGGAAAGGAGGTGATGAGTG
Source organism: Triglochin maritima (assembly GCA_963682175.1). Lineage (NCBI taxonomy): Eukaryota > Viridiplantae > Streptophyta > Magnoliopsida > Alismatales > Juncaginaceae > Triglochin > Triglochin maritima. Next base: position 10,742,119 of record OY821780.1, on the reverse strand, counting down.
GATGGAAGAGGTGATGAAGATGAGAGGAAAAGAGGGAGACATGAGGTGAATGGAGGTGGTTAAGTAGAGAGGGAGAGATGTGCTTCCTCCAAGCCACACCCCCCCCCTCATACCCAAGCGTGGTCTTCCATGCATCCCATACTCACCCATACCCCATCTGCTTCAGCATTGGACCTTACTACAACATTTTGTTTTTTGCTCCTCCAAGTGACTAGGTTTCCCCCAACAAATCTGCAGAATCCTGTGGTGGATTTGCGATCGTGACTACCCGCCCAATCTGCATCAGAATAACCAATTATTGAGTTAGAGTTGTTTCTTTTCATCCATATACCTTGACCTGGAGTTTTCTTCAAATACCTAAGTATTCTATCGATGTTGTATAGATGGTGTGTGTGTGGTGCATGCATGAACTGACTTATCATACTAACAACATAAGTTATGTCGGGTCTGGTAACAGTGAGATAAATGAGTTTCCCTACTAGTCTGTCGAATTGACGTATGTAGTTCAAGGGTTCTCCATCGGTGGGGTCAACCTTTCGATTGGTCTCGATAGCAATGGTTGCAGGTTTGGATCCTAACTTGCCAGTTTCTTTAAGAAGATCAAGAACATACTTTCGTTGTGACAGGAACAAACCTTTTTTCTAGTATGCAATTTCAGTGCCTAAGAAATACTTCATAAATCCTAGATCTTTGATGTCAAATTTATATTTTAGATATGATTTCACAATATCAATTTCCTTATCACTATTTGTTGTGATTATGATGTCATCTACATATACAAGGACAATGATGGTAATGTTGTTGAAATGTTTGATGAACGTGGATGCATCGGCAAAACATTTAGAGAAACCGAATTGAATAAGAGAGAGACTGAGTTTTGCATACCATGCTCTGGAAGATTGTTTCAATACGTAGATTGATTTTTGAAGTTTGCAAACCTGATTGTGGGAGGAGTTGTACCCCAGAGGAGGTGTCATGTAGACTTCTTCTTTGAGGGAGCCTTGAAGAAAGGCATTCCGAACATCCATTTGAAAAAGATTCCACCCATAGTTGACAGCAATAGACAAAATGACTCTAACAATGTTCATTTTGCGAGGGGGCAAAGATTTCTTGTAGTCAAGCCCATAGGTTTGGGTATACCCTCTAGCATTTAATCTAGCTTTATATCTATCAATCAATCCATTGCTATTATATTTAATTTTATAAATCCATTTACAGCCTACAGGTTTAGGAATAACCGTGGTTCAAGTTTGATTTTTTTTCTAAGGCCTCAAGCTCGTCATTCAAGACCTTTACCCACTTAGGATCCCAGAGGGCTTCATGGTAAAAGGTAGGTTCATTATGGTTATCAATTGCATCCAAGAGCTTTTGGTGAGATGTAGTTATGGCTTTGTACGATATGTAATCTTGGATGGGATACGTGACATTGTAAGTAAAAAAATCTTGAATGTGGGCCACAGAGCGCGTAGATCTTATGGACCGTCTTGTGGGAGTCTCTTCTTGAGGCTCTTCCTGTTCGTCATTATTTTCTCCCTGCTCACCTGGAATATGATCTCCTCCCCCATCTTGAGGTATGAGAGTATCCTCAAGAGGAAGAAAGACCTCATTGAAGAAGTCAGAGGTAAGAAGAGGAACTATATCACCTACAGAAGTAATCTTCATAGATTTGAAGTAGGAGTCACTTTCAAAAAAGGAAACATCTCTAGAAATGTAAAGCTTGCAATCGGTAGGGTCAGAACACATGTACCCCTTCTTGTGGAAGGAGTACTCAAAATGATAACTTTTGTAGATTGAGAATCAAACTTATCAATCCGTTTTTTATGCACATAACATACACAACCAAAAATTTTATGGTGATCAACACTCATCCTTCTACCATTCAAGATTTCTATAGGTTGTTTATTGTCAAGAAGTGGACTAGGCAGACAATTAATAAGGTAAACAACAGTTAAAAATAGCTTCAGACCAGAAAATGTTCGGAACTTTAGTTTGAAATAATAGAGATCTAGTGACATTCAGAAGGTGTCAATCTTTTCTTTAGGAGATACCATTCTGTTCAGGGTATTAATACAGGTGGTCTGATGATAAATACATTTTTCTTTCAAAATATTTTGAAATAAATTACTGATGTATTCTGCCCCATTATCTGACCTAAGGGTTTTTATTTTCATGACATACATATTTTCAACCAAGGCTACATATTCATGAAATACAAAGAAAACATCATATTTGGATTTAAGCAAGTATAACCAAGTTGTGCGAGAAAAATCATCGATAACCATGATAAAATACTTGAACCCGTTATAAGATTAAATTGGAGCAGGACCCCTAATGTCTGAGTGAACCAGCTCCAATGGTTTCCTGGTTTTGGTTGTCGACGACTGAAATGGCAACCTAATTTGTTTTGCAAGAAGGAAAATCTCACAACATAGTTTAGCATTCAAAGTTATAATAGAAAATAAACGTTTTAACACAGATAGAGATGGGTGTCCCATGCGATTATGTAGGAGTTCAGGAGCATAAAGAGAAACATTATTATCTTGGAAAAAAATATTGATTTGTCAAGCACATAAAGTCCATTGATGAGGGTGCCTCTACCAATCATCTTCCCTGATATTCGGTCCTGAAAGAACACATCAAAAGGTGAGAAGATGACATTACAATTTAAATTCTTTGTATCCTTGCGACCGATAAAATGCTAGATGTGATTCCGGGACATATAAAACATCCTCAGAAATGTTAATTAGGAAATTTGGTCGTCCTATTCCATTAATTTCAATTTGATTACCATTCGCAACAGTTACAAATTTATTTAAGTTTGGATTATATTGGATATCACATATAAGGTCTTTATTTCCAGTCATGTGGTCAGTGACACCAATGTCTATCATCCATGAATTAGGAGTAAAAACGTGATTAACAAAAGTATGATTAGCAACAGTGTTAATACCTGACCCATTACCTTGGTGGCTTTGATTTTGGCTGGATATTTGGAAAACATTGTTGAGGTGGGCTAGCACGTGGCCCTATTCAGTATAAACCGTTCCAGGCCCATGGTCCATTGAAGTGTGGTATCCTCCAGCAGACGCCCACGCCTGCCCTCCTGTACCAGCGTTAACACCCGAATCAGGATTCGTTCACCCGCCTGAGCTGCTCCGGATGTTGGGTATTTGGGGATCCACGTATGAGTCGTACATATAACCCCAACTTCCGGAGCTCGACCCGGTCTGCATCCATTTTTGATTTGCACCTCCAAAGTTAGAGTTTGGGTTGGAGTTGTCTTTGTCGCCGCCGTTGGGATTTCCTCTTCCATCTCCCATTCTTTCTCTGGTTCCGTCCTTTGGTGGCTGGAGGTGCGGGTAGAGGAACCAGCAACGATCGTAGTTGTGCCCTTGCCTCTTGCAGTTATCGCAATGCTCCTCTCATCTCCTCCAGAATTGTCCTTTGTTTTTTGTGTTTTGGTTTTGATGGTTTATAGTGACGAAAGCTTGGTTTTCCTTGTTAGTGGTTTGTTACATGCCTTGTCTTCGGGTTTCTTCTCTCTGTACCATCACTATGATCTAGCTGAGTGGTGGAAGCTCCAATGATGATAGGATCTGTGAGTGTAGGATCGTGTCCTACAAGAAAGTGGTAGATGCGACCTTGCTCGACCCTTTCTTGGATGATTTTGGGGTCCGTACTTGGAGGTTCGTAGATCCCAAGCTCGTCCCACCGGCTTTTGAGGGCCTTGAGGTATTCAGTGATGGTTTGTTGCCCTTGTCTTGTTAGCACGAGTTCTAACTTAATTTTGAAGACATGGGCAAAGTTTTGTTGCTTTCCATACAAGCTATGGATCTCGTCCCACAACTCTTTGGCCGATTTTGAGTAGATGAAAAGGTTAGCGATCTGTGATTGCATGGAGTTTAAAACCCATGTCATCACTAAATGGTCTACGGTTTGCCACTCCATGATTTTGGTACCATCTGTAGTCGGTTTTTGGTGTCTTCGATGATGTGGCCTAATTTACCCTTGCCACTGAGGGACAAGATGATTGATCTATTCCATGAGAGATAGTTTATCCCGTTGAGTAGCTGGGTTTTAAGTCTTTGAGGTGATGTTCCTTCTGAGTCCATGGTGCGGGCTGGACGTCGCCTTGTGCGTCAACCCCCGCTCGATGGTCGGTGATGGGTTTGGAGTTTTGGAATCTGAGGCCGGGAGGCTGATGATGGTTTTTTTTGTTTTGGGTGGATGGATCGAGGATGTAAGGGTTGGAATTAGGTGGTGATCGGAGGAGGTCACCGCCGGTTATGTGTTCCCTGTTTCTGAGGTCCAATCAATGCTCTGATACCATATTGAATTTTTGTTTATATATTTGATTTGTTTCTGATTTGTGATTACAATGAGGTATGTATATATAGGCTTGTATGATTTAGCCATTGTGTGATTCCTAATACAGAGATGCTAATTTATGCTATGCCATATAAATGCTTGGTTTCCTTTTGTTGATGATTTTGATTGGTTTCTTATGAAGATTTATGTCCAAAGATCGCGGTGATGACCGTTAGTGTTTGAGCAATATCTTTTAACACAATTCAATAAAAAATATTAAGACATAAACAAGAATAATAAAAACAGACATTTCATTAATACCCGAGACAAAAGCATATCGAATTGCACTTTTGAGATTATAATGTGATGCCATCATCTTTGGTTCCAAACATCTTCACAGTTATTGAATAATAACAACAATGTATTTTACATTACAGAAATCAATCACGCCATATGAATATAAAAAATGGCATCATGGATTCCATTTTAAAGATAGATAAAAACAACATCCGAGATGTTGTTTTTGCCTAGGGCATAAATGGGGCTGCCGGCCACCATCTTCTTCGTCCCACCTCCAAATCACTCCTCACTCCCTATTTCTCCCACTCTCCGGCGATAAGCACCGTTCAGGTTGGTTTTCATTTTGTTTTTTGTTTTATGGTTTTTTTGATTTTGATATGAAATGTATTGCATGTATAGTTAACGTATGCTTGTTATTTTCATGTGTTAAATTTAGATTTTGTACAACCGAAGTAATGAGCTCCGGTACCGGATTAGTTATAACATTTTTCGATGGAATTGTTACATTCGTAGATGACATTGAAGAATATGAAGGTGTTACAGACGGATGATGAATGTTAACACTGAAATGCAATATGATGATCTTTACAATTAAATGTAGATTTTGTACAACCGAAGTAATGAGCTTCGGTACCGGATTGGTTATAGTTTTTTTGATGTAATTATTACATTCGTAGATGGCATTCCAGAATATGAAGGTGTTACAGACGGATGATGAATGTTAACACCGAAATGCGATATTTACAGACGGATGATGAATGTGAACACTGAAATGCAATATGATGATGTTTGTGAAATGGTTTGTCGAGTGTGTGATTTTAGAGAAGAAGAGTTTGATTTGATGTTAACCTGCAAGTGGTCACGTTATGAAAAGTATATTTATGTTGATGTTTTTGATGATCAGAGCACGACAACGATGTTATCTTTATTTAACATCATAAATATGGTTGTATTGTTTGTTCAAAAACAACCCAAGCATTATACTATTGTGCACCAAAGTCGGTTCATTGAGGATTATCAACTAATGCCATAGACATGTAGCCAATATGAAGCAGGTCCTTCGTCCTCAATTCCTTGGTCTTTTTTTGAACCATTTGAGCATACACCAATGTATATTAGTAATAATGAAGTTGACATAGTTTAGTTACATTCTCAAGGAAGACGGGTTGAAGATGCAGGCAGTGATGCGATAGATGTTGGTGAGGCAGAGGTTCATATGGATGGTGAGGAGATAGACAATGTTGATGTAGATTCAACACCACTTCCGGAGCTACAGAACATGTTTCGTCATTTGGTAGACGCATTGAATCGAGTACCTGATAACGACGTACATGGAGCAGTTGTTAGTAATGAATTGTCGTCATTGTCAATACTACCAGTTTTGAGGCACTTGCTGGAGATAAAGTCTGACTATAACTGGATTAAAGATTCAGTCATTGGTAATGTCGATGGGTGTATTGTTGCATACAATTAATATGATAACTTAGAAGATAGAAGGAGTTATTGGTTGCATAGAACTTTCGCAACAAAAAAAATTGTTGCATGAGTTAAAAGAATGACATTTGTGAAAAAGTTTTCAATTGAAAGTGTTAACGTCTGGGCCAAAAATATTTACAGCTTGTTGTTTTAATAAAGACCGTGGATGGAGGATACATGCGTATTATAGTCAAAGCAAAGAATATTTTCAAGTGAAGAAGTACAGGTCTGAACACAACTGTAGTAACAATGGCATTTTGCATGACCATGTGCAATGTGATGTTGGTTTAATTTCTAACATGATTCTGGTCACAATTCGAACAAACATCACTGTCACTCCTGTAGAAATTCAAGTTCTAGTGAAGACTCATTACTTCATAGACATAAAGTATGATAAAGATTGGTAAGACCGGAAGAAAGCATTGGAAAAAGTATACGGAGTTGATAATGAAAGGAATGTGTTCTAAAAGTTTTACTTTTATATGTCTTTTATTATGAATTGAATGTATTGAACATTTTGTTCATTGATTAATGTATTCGTCTTTTGGAAGTGTTAAGAAAGATGGTCATGGTCCTTACCGTAGAACTCTAAAATATAATGATTTATGTAAATCAAAAGTAATTCACAATCATGGTAATTAACATGGAACATCGATTACCGAGTTAAGATTGTCATGTTGGTTGAAAGAAATATTGTAGCTCTACAAATATTTAACAACATGAGTATATGAAATAGAAAATGTTTCTTTCATATATTAAATTAACCTAACAAATGAAACATTATGGAATTGTGTGTGTCATTAATGTTTCATTGTGTCTTTGAATCTTAAGATATGAGACATATATATTTTCACATAAAGAGTGTATAATTTGATTCTTATCAAAAACTATCAAGCCAACATAACTTGTGGGAGAAAATGTGATATGTCAAAAGATTATAATTGCCCCTCTTGACTTAAGTGATAATATTATTGGGTCACTTGATAAAACAAAATTATAATGTGCACAATGTAACTTGTGTATAGTTACATATTTATAATTAGCTTGAGAGATAAAGAAATGAATATACAAATACAAAGGTGACACATTTCTTCTTTGTATAATATTCTCAATATCATGAGGTAATGGATAGACATAAGTGATATTACATATCATTGAATGGATCGTGCTTAGTTCGAGTGAGCAAAACATCTTTGTTATTTGGCTAACTATAATGTGTAGCTAAATACCGCTTATAGTTTATGATATAAAATATTTTATATCATTGCCAACATAACGTAGATCCTCCAATAGGTCACACCACAGAACTGAGAAATAAGGAATTTGATTTTACATTTTATATGATGTATTGCGATACTTGTGGTAAAATATTAAAATCAAATATGTCATGATTACGACATGGTTAGAATAATTATTAAATTTATATGATATGCAAATATATTATGGGGTATAATGTTTCACATTATTAGGATTGCAAAAGGAGCGGATATTACCCACCAACTCGACCCGACCCAACCTGTTTTGTTTGGGTAGAGGATGGATTTTTGCCTACCCGATTATCCTTCCACCAGGGACTTTGTTCGACCAAAATCAGGGACTTTACCTGGTTGAGAATCAGTCGACCGTTTGGCAAACGTGGTTCGACTGAAATAAGGGATTTTCCTGATTGAGAAACGGTCGACCATTTTGGCTTGACCTTTTGGACGTGTCTCTTAACCGAAACCAGGGATTTTGGTTGTGGTGAATCGATCGACCGGTTGGACGTGTGGTCCGACCGAAATTGACGATTTATAAACAATCGGTCAAACGGTTGACTATTTCGGTCGACCGTTTGCGTGCGGTTTTGCTTGAATTAATAAGAGATTTTTTTTGATCGTGGGTTGGAATTGTTCCAATTCGGTCAGTGGAGGTTTAGGGATGAATACGTGTCAAATATGATTGGTTTTGAGGAGATAAAAACAATGGATCATATGTAAGTGGGTTACACATGATGTGGGCTGGAGGAAGCCCTATAAATAGGTCCCTCCTCTCCTCTTTATTTACACATGAATGCAAAACTCTCCTCTCCATATTTCTCCACCAAATTTATCCGAAAATTCTCTTGTTAGTTGAGTGTTTGAGAGATTAAATTCTCGGGAGCATCAAATGGGTAATTAACTAGATTCTATCCTCTATTTAGAGAATGATTGGCTAGCTCTGATCTCTCTAATCTTGCTTAGACTTTGGTGAACACTTGGAGAAATTCAGAGGCGATCTGACGTGCAACACATCTCCTTATTGGTAAAAGAGATTCAATAATCCCCTAGGTATGATCTTTTCTACGTATTTCAATATTAAATAGTTAATTACATATATTGAATTACAATAAGGAATTTTGTGCATGTAAAGTTATTGAAAAATATGAAATCGTTAAATGCTTGTTAAAAATATACACAAGTATAGGGCACGAAATCCTATAGATGATGCATCTTATTGTAATTTAAGACGTTTTATGTCTAATATTTGCACAACCAACCCCGGCATAGTAGTCGAGATTCAAACAAAGAGGATAAATCACAATATTGAGTAGTTTCAAAGAATTTTTCGGTCCTTCGCGGCATCAATTGAAGGTTTCCAGTATTGTAGACCTGTGTTGAGTATTGATGGGACTCATTTGTTCGGCAAGTTTGAGGGTACTCTTTTGGTTGCTATGGGTACCGACGCAAACTCTGGTTTGTTTCCTTTGGTGTTTGCTGTTGTTGAAAAATAATCTGGAAGCTCATGACAGTAGTTCTTAAGTATTTTGTCAAGTAGAGTATGCACATAAGAGGAATTGTGTATTATTAGTGAACGATTTTCAGGTCTTACAAATATTGTGAAAACATTTTTATCACCTGCTCATATGTTGTATCTGCCGCCACGACATGATAATTTTGTTGCAACCACTACAACAACACATATCCCTATTTCACTACAGTTGTCACCTCCTCTTCGCTAATACCCAACAAGCTCATATAAATCTCTGACCAATCGTGATCTAAGGTCGCACAAACTACTAGATCGTCAATACGGAGACCACTAAGAATAGCTACGTCTTGTGGTGTGATCGTCATCTCCCCGTGTCTAAAATGGAAGGTGTGAGTCATTGACCTTCACATCTCCACCACAGCACAGATCAGATTCCAATCCAATTGCAGTCGTTTCAAACGAGACATTGTACCAAATCAAGCAATCTCTAACAAATATCACACCCTATCATCTTCGACAGTCCACATGTTGAACTGAATGACGTGCACGATACACTCAATATCTGTCAATTTCTTCTGAAAATAATAATTAATTACTTAAGGTCTAATATAAACCAATACACGTAATTTTTAATTTGATAATCAAAACACTTATATTTTCGAGAATCGAAGATAATCTATGATTTTTCTGTAGTACTAGGACTGAAGGGTCCACAGGATTGTGAGAATCGTGTGAAGTAGACATTTTGAAACTATTCAAAGATAAAATTAAAAATTAATACAACTTGGGTTGGGGGCGGTAGAAATGATAATTTTTTAAAAAATACAACTTCCTTCTTTTGAAAAGAAAAAAAACACCAACTTTAATTAATGGAGTTTCCCCCTTTTCGTTGTCTCGAGATAATCAACACAAGTGATCCAATAAAAAAAGGTTGTTATACACGGACGCGGGCATCCGTTACGCGCCCTAAGTGGCACCCAAAAGTTGGCGAGTCAGCGTCTAGTCAGATTTACATGTCACCCTTTTCAAACGCGCCTTTAATGGGTTTTTAAATGTTTTTTGATGGTTTTCCAAGTACAACGGTTGCTTTCCAAACCCCAAATAAGACAGCGGCAGACACCCTACGAACGACGGCTCGGATATCGAGGAAGATTAAAAATATCCAGATCGAAAGGGTGAGTCCCGCTTTCTTTCTCGTTGGATTACCTGTGAACGGAGGAAGCGAACTTGTGAACCTATTCCGCTTTCTTTCTTCCCCTCTAAACGATAATGGATTCTTCGACTCCTGTCGTCGATAGCGAACCTATGCCAGAACCGGTGGGTCTATTTAGTTTTTTCCCTTGGTCGATCTTTTTTTAGGAACTTTCGTTTCTTCAATTTTTTGTTTTAGGGAACAACCTACTACTTCCGGGAATCCCGGTGCTCCTGGACGGTCATCCGAAAGCAGTTTGACAGGATGAAGAAGGTTGAGAAGGAGGTTTTCCGGAGCACCCCTTTCGGTCACTTCCTAGACCTTCCTAACATTACTACGGACAACGAAATAGTCGGTTGATTCGTCGAACACTACGATGCGAAGGAGGTGGGGCTGAGAATAAGATCAGGGGTAGTTCCCCTTACACTTGAAGACATTGCCCTAATTTTGGGCTTAAGTATGCATGGGAAGACCGTTGTGATGGAACCATTGGGTGTACAGAGGCGAGAATGGGTGAAACTTGACAACACACAACTGTTAGGTCATATGACGGCAACCAATGTCATGGGCGAGACAGAGGAGTACGTTCGTCTTCTGATTTCTTTCATCTGCAACCATTTTTTGTTCTTTGATGGAACACTTCGACCGAAGCAATGGTTCATGCACCATTTGAGGGACATCAGACGCATAAACAAATACGCATGGGCACGTGCAGCTCACAGAGCCCTGGTTGGGGGCCTAGAGAAAGCCAGCTTAGAACTGCAGGAGAGGAGAAAGGCAGGGAACTTCATTATGAGGAAGGGGAATGTCGACGGTTGTGTGGCAATACTACAAGTAAGCGTTTTTTGCTCTTTAAGTTACGCGCTTGTTCCGTTTAAATTGTGTGTCTGTTCAGAATAAGTTGTGTGTCTGTTCGGATTAAGTTGTGTGTCTGTTCGGATTAAATTGTTTGTCTATTCGGATTAAATTGTGTATCTGTTCGGAATATGTTGTGTGTCTGTTCGGAATAAGTTGTGTGTCTGTTCGAATTAAATTGATTGTCTGATCGGATTAAAGTGTGTATCTGTTCGGGATAAGTTGTGCGTCTGTTCGGATTAAATTGTTTGTCTGTTCGGATTAAATTGTTTGTCTGTTCGGATTAAAGTGTGTATCTGTTCGGAATAATTTGTGTGTCTGTTCGGATTAAATTGTTTGTCTGTTCGGATTATAGTGTGTATCTGTTCGGAATATGTTGTGTGTCTATTCGTAATAAGTTGTGTGTCTGTCCGGAATAAGTTGTGTGTCTGTTCGGATTAAATTGTTTGTCTATTCCGATTAAAGTGTGTATCTGTTCGGAATATGTTGTGTGTCTATTCGGATTAAGTTGTGTGTCTGTTTGGAGGGATCTACTGGATCCGGAGACCCTTATCCGAGCAGTGCATTGGACTCTACTGGATAACCTAGGCTTCAATTTCCCTTGCCCTTGGTTTGTTGGTGTCGTGTCCTCCTTGGAGCAAGTCAGCGTGACCCGTAAAACAACACCACAATCGTAATGAGATTGCCTTGTCTTAACACCAAAACCACAAGAATCGGCATAGGCAACGTAAAATGTTTTGGCTTCTTCGAAAGAAGGAAAAAACATCTCCTCCTTAGGAACGTTTGTCGGCTGCTCCACTTGACAAGGCACATTAACGATTTCCATTGGAGTACAGAGGAAGGACCACAGAAGAGAAGGGAAGAAAAAGGAAGACGCATCTTGAGATGAAGAAGAAAAGTCTTCTGTTGTGTAGGAGTGCCAAAATAAGGAAGGAATGGAGTGATTTGAGACGCATTAATGAGGGATAGATGGAGAGATGGAGTGATTGCTTAGGACATTTGTACGGGCAACCAAAGAATTAAGGGATAAAATTGAGAGGAATGTGTTCTAAAAGTTTTACTTTTATATGTCAATTATTATAAATTGAATGTGCAAGCATTTTGTTCCTTGATTATGGTATTCGTCTTTTGGAAGTGTTAAGGAAGAGGCACTTGGTCCTTAACCGTAGAGCTCTAAAAGATAATGGTTTACATAAATCAAAAGTTATTCACAATCATGGTAATTAACATGGAATATTAATCACCGAGATAAGATTGTCGTGTTGGTCATCGATTATTGTAGCTCTACAAATAATTGACGACACGAGTATATAAAAGAGGAAAAGATTACTTTTATATACTGAATAGACCTAACAAGTAAAACATTATGGAATTGTTTTTCTTGTCATTAATGTTTTACTGTGTCTTGGATCCTAAGATATGAGACTTATATCTTTTCACTCAAGAAGTGCTTAATTTGATTATTGTCAAAAGCTATCAATGAGTGTAGTGATAAAGGCAATGGTTGGTTAAGCATGACTTGTGCTGGAAAAGATAGCTAGTCAAACGATTATCATTTCCCCTCTTAATTGAGTGATGATATTAGTGGGCCCTTGATAAAGCAAAATTATAATGTGCACAATGTGACTTGAGTTAAGTTACATAGTTATAATTAGCTTAGAGAGATCAAGAAATGAATATAATACAAAGATGACACATTTCTACTTTGTATATATTCTTAATATCATGAGGCAAGGGACGGACACAAGTGCTGCACTTACATCACTAAATGGATCGTGTTTTGGTTCGGGTGGAACAAAGACATCTATGCTAATTGGGTAACTATAATGTGTAGCTAGATACCGCTTATAGTTTGAGATATTAAGTGTTTAATATCTCTTCCAATTTGGCTTAGATCCTCCTATAGGTCACACCACAAAACTGGGAAACAAAAGGCTTGATTTTAAGTTCATATGATGTGTCGGGTTTCATGTGAAAATAGGACACATGTGATGAATGAATAAAATCAATATGTCATGAGAATTGACATAATTAGAATCATAATAAATTCATATGAGCTGTATATATTATGGGGTGTAATAATTTAATATTACATAGGATAATATATTACATAAGATGTGAATTTGCTAAAAACCCCAAAAGTTCAAATTTTGTTGGAAATAAATCCAAAATTTGACAAAGGCAAAATCAGGGCCAAACACGGTGAACCGTTCATGGTTCGGTCGACTGGGGTATCTTCGGATCGGTTAACCAAATGAGGAACGAGTAAGCACAATTGATTGACCGAAATTGTCTAGAGTGTCTGGACAATCGGGTCCGGTTAACCGAGTGTGCACGGTCAACCGGGAAGTAGTATTTTCGGTAGACCGAATGTGACACGTGTGGGATCGTGTGGGTCTATGGGTCCACAATTAATGGTTAATCCTAATTCTCTACTCGATTAAGCAATCAAATGCGCAGCGGAATAAACAAATACACAAGTAGAGAAATAAAAATGCAAACCACAAATCGACTAGGCATTTTTATAGAGGTTCGGCACCCCACCGGGTCTTAGTCCTCTCTTGCAAGCTCCGCTCGGATCACCAAGCTCCGCCTACGACTTCACTATCCGCTCCCCGTTCCAGGTCGGGAGACAACGCCTTACAACCGTCAAACTCACGAACAACCCTCGCCGAGCTTGGAATCCTCTTCTCACAATCTGAGAATGATCACTTCGGGCTCTCACCGAAGTCTACACTTGTGTCTTGGGCTTTCACCAAGACCCTTGCTCTCTTGACAACAAATGTAACTTGAGTGGGATTCACTCTCTAATTGAGCACACTTGAGTTGGATGAGGATATGATCACTAAGTGTGGATTTAGGCTTATGGAATGTGATTGGGAGCTTTGAGGATTGAGAGCTTCTCTCTAACGAATTGGACAATTGGAAGTTGGAGAGTTGTGTTAACAACAAGTCTTGATCCTTTATTTATAAGCTCCTAAAGATTTCTAGCCGTTTGGACAAGATTTGATTGGGTTTTGTGCAAAGCACACAAAGCAGAAAATCGGGCTGCAAATCTGTCCAGAAACGGTCCACCGAACTCTTAGGTTCGTTAAAGACACGGTCGACCGAAATATGGAATGGTCGACTGAACACTTATGTCTATTAAATAAACGGTTGAGCGAACAGGGTTACCGGTCGACCGAACTTACGTTTCGGTAGAGGGAAATTTGGATCGGTTGAACGAAATAGTATCGACCGATAGCAGGGAATTTTGACAAGATAAAACGGTCGACCGGACAGGGTAGATGGTTCGACCGTTGGAAAAATATATGGGGGTTTATTTTGTTTTAATACGAATACGACCGTTGGGTATATACGACAAAAATAACGGTCGAAAAAGTAAGTTCAAACGGTCGACCGAAGGAGATTGTGCGGTCGACGGAAACTAGACAGGGAAACATAAAACAAAATACTTTGATCATCCGGTCGACCGAATGTGGGCAGACAGTTAGGGTTCAGGTTTAGTGTTTTCCGGTCTAAGTTTGGGTGATCTATTGAAGTCCAAATTATGTGAAATTTCGTGTGTGACTTCTATAAGGAACCTAGTGTGTAAGTTATTAGTTTTTAACTCTTGTATGCTCAATTTACACATGTTCCTAAGACTCAAAATAAAATCAAGATTACAAGTCTTCATATAGCTTTATTACAAATCTTGACTTGATTTCCTTCCTTCCATGAGTCTTGATCACCTGTAGAGGTTAGCACATGCAATATATATGTAATGTAATATGTGTGCTACTCTACATTTCTTATGATTAAGATTAGGTTGATTAAATCATCAAAACAAGGATTAAGGCCAAAAAACCAACAATCTCCCCCTTTTTAATGATGGCAACCTATATCTTAATACTTGAAATTTTTAATTGTAAACTATGCATATAAATGCTCCCCCTATGGATGTGCATAGTTTTTGTTCAATATTAACCAATTTTCAAGTAACTCCCCTTTAATTATCTCTCCCCCTTTGACATCCATCAAAAACGAAAATAATTATGACTTTAAGAATAGAATTTAGATGTCTTGTAATGAAGTTGCTCCCCCTAAATTTTGCACTTCATTACTCTAATAAAAGATATAACATTTAAGCTCCCCCTATCAATAAGGCTATATGGAAACTAAGAGTATGATTCAAGTTAAGTTCATTTAAGTTTCTACTCAAGCCTTATTCTAACATCCATTCAAAATTTGACATTTATAATCAATGGATGTGATAAATGATTTGCAATGAATAGGGTTAATGATTTGCAATGAATTAAACTTCTAAAGATATGACAATTAAGCATATAAACTAGATTAGAGCTAAAAAAATTCAGAAATTTCAAAGATAGAAATTTATACCAAACTTGAATATTGATTAGCTCCAATCTTGACTTGGTGATGCAACCGGATTCGAATTCGACGCTTTGGCTCACCCGGTCACCACCAAACTCCTCTTCAAGCTCCTACAAGTGTAGACTTTGGTACCCATATTTGTTTGGGTCCATTAAGTTTAGCTTTTGGTACCCAAATCCAAGTTGATTTTGGTACCTCTACACTAATTTTCCTTTTCATGGCATAATTATGTTTAACATTAATTTGAACAGTAATGTTCTTAACATAAAAGTTATTTTGTTTGCCATGAGTGAAATTATGCAATTTATTAGTTAACATTTCATTTGTAGCAATAAGTTCACTGTTGTTAGTCTTAAGAGATTCATTCAAGCAATTAAGGTTTTGAATCATTGAAGCATGCTTTTCAGTCATTTTATGCAAGTGAATCTCCAAGTTAACAACTTTATCGTTCATGCAACTTAAGTCATGTAACAATTGCTTGCTTTCAAGATAAGATTTATCTAATTTCATAAGCAAGTCATTTGTATCATTTTCTAGAATATGACTATCAATTGCATGAGATGAGGCAGATTTGACATTCACATTTTCTTCCTTGAAGCATGCATTCTCTAAAGTTAGAACTTCAATTTTAGCAAGCAAATCAACTTTATCATCTAAGATAGATGCATTTTGACATTTAAGATCATGGATTTGCTCATTTGGTACTTGATTAGTCTTGTGAAGTTCTTTATATTTTTCAAATAATATTTGAAATGCATTTTGTAGTTCATTAAAATCATAGGCATTATCTTTTGAACTACTACTTGAAGAATAACTAGAAGATACCTCATCTTCACTTTCTCCATCGGATGAGCTTGATGATGATGAAGATGTTGAGTTAATCTCCATTTTCTTTGCTCGAGCTACATCATTCGGAGTGGTTGCTCCTTTCTCCCCGGATGGTGAATCTTTTTCACCAAAATTCCTTGCTAATGTCTGCCATATAGAATGAGCACTATCACATGAGCAAACAAGATTAAAAAGTTCATCTCCTAATGCACAAAATATGATATTCATAGCTTTAGCATTTAGGGATGCATTTTTCTCATCTTCTAAACTCAATTTACTAATATGACATCTAGGTGATTCATATGGAGTTTGAATCATAAACCACATGTTAATGTTCATGGATTTAATAAATGACATCATTTTACTTTTCCATGAAACAAAATTATTTCCATCAAAATATGGTGGTTTACAAGATTCTAAAGGTGTGGATGCATTAAGAGTCATGTTAATTTATCGGTTCAGAACAAAATTAACGAACGAGACTCTGATACCAAATGTGGGATCGTGTGGGTCTATGGGTCCACAATTAATGGCTAATCCTAATTCTCTACTCGATTAAGCAATCAAATGCGCAGCGGAATAAACAAATACACAAGTAGAGAAATAAAAATGCAAACCACAAATCGACTCGGCGTTTTTATAGAGGTTCGGCACCCCACCCGGGTCCTAGTCCTCTCTTGAAAGCTCCGCTCGGATCACCAAGCTCCGCTTACGACTTCACTATCCGCTCCCCGTTCCGGGCCGGGAGACAACGCCTTACAACCATCAAACTCGCGAACAACCCTCGCCGAGCTTGGAATCCTCTTCTCACAATCCGAGAATGATCACTTCGGGCTCTCACCGAAGTCTATACTTGTGTCTTGGGCTTTCACCAAGACCCTTGCTCTCTTGACAACAAATGTAACTTGAGTGGGATTCACTCTCTAATTGAGCACACTTGAGTTGGATGAGGATATGATCACTAAGTGTGGATTTAGACATATGGAGTGAGATTGGGAGCTTTGAGGATTGAGAGCTTCTCTCTAATGAATTGGACAATTGGAAGTTGGAGAGTTGTGTTAACAACAAGTCTTGATCCTCTATTTATAAGCTCCTAAAGATTTCTAGCCGTTTGAACAAGATTTGATTGGGTTTCGTGCAAAGCACACAAAGCAGAAAATCGGGCTGCAAATCTGTCCAGAAACGGTCAACCGAACTCTTAGGTTCGTTAAAGACACGGTCGACCAAAATATGGAATGGTCGACTGAACACTTAAGTCTATTAAGTAAACGGTCGACCGAACAGGGTTACCGGTCGACCGAACTTACGTTTCGGTAGAGGGAAATTTGGATTGGTTGAACGAAATAGTATCGACCGATAGCAAGGATTTTGACAAGATAAAACGGTCGACCGGACAGGGAATATGGTTCGACCGTTGGAAAAATATATGGGGGTGTATTTTGTTTTAATACGAATACGACCGTTGGGTATATACGACAAAAATAACGGTCGAAAAAGTGAGTTCAAATGGTCGACCGAAGGAGATGGTGCGGTCTACCGAAACTAGACAGGGAAACACAAAACAGAATACTTTGATCATCCGGTCGACCGAACGGCCTATTGCGGGCGACCAAATGTGGGCAAACAGTTAGGGTTCAGGTTTAGTGTTTTCTGGTCTAAGTTTTGGTGATCTATTGAAGTCCAAATTATGTGAAATTTCATGTGTGACTTTTATAAGGAACCTAGTGTGTAAGTGATTGGTTTTTAACTCTTGTATGCTCAATTTACACATGTTCCTAAGACTAAAAATAAAATCAAGATTACAAGTCTTCATATAGCTTTATTACAAATCTTAACTTGATTTCCTTCCTTCCATGAGTCTTGATCACCTGTAGAGGTTAGCACATGCAATATATATGCAATGCAATATGTGTGCTACTCTATATTTCTTATGATTAAGATTAGGTTGATTAAATCATCAAAACAATGATTAAGGCCAAAAAGCCAACAACACGGCCATCCGTAGACTATGTCCCAGGAGAAATTCTGGTAGGTCAACGGTAGACCGAGTAAGAGACGTGGTTCGTCTGAATTCTTTCACGGAATTTTCTCATGCGGAATCAGTCGACCGTCTAGCTCACGGTGCACCAAACACGTGTTAAAACCGAACGGTTCGGTTGACCTAGTAATACTCGGTCCACCGAACAGAACGATTCTGCCTGAATTATTAAGAGATTAATTAGATCATTGGTGGATTAATTCCAGATTTAATTAAAATATTTTTTAGGGTGCTTATGTGGAAATTAGAGATTAATTTTAGGAGAGAATAAACAATGGATCATGGCTAAAGAATAGCTCTTGATGAGGATGTTTATGGAGTCTATAAAAGGGCACCTACTCCTACTTGTTTAATACTAATGCAAAAATTATTTCTCTCATTAATCTCTCCTCTAATCACCACGAAATTCTCTTAATAATTTTGAGTTTAGGAGATAGAAATCTCAGGAGCTCAAAGAGAGGTTATTAGCGAGATTATAAGCCTTATTAGAGATTGATTGGTTATCTTCTTTCTCTTTAATCTTGTTTAGAGTTTGGTGAACACTCGGAGGCAAATCCGTGGACGACGCAACGGGCAACGTGACTCTGGATCTTCAAAAAGGTTTTAGAGAACCTTTAGGTATGATTCTACCTTTATGGTTTATTTTAATAAATATAGGGTTGCATGATATTAGAATAAACACAAAGTAATGTACATAGAAATTGTTGAAAATATGAAAACGATCTTGTATGTTGTATTAAATTTTTTAAAATATATACATAGGGAAACAAAATCCTACAAAAATAAATAAATAAACTCTTTTCTCTGCTGACTAAGTCACGTCCTCAAGAAGCGTCCTGAAGAACGGTCATATATCATTTTTCCATAAAAAACACTTCTCAAGTATAAAATGGGATTTGTTTCTCTTTCCGAATCCACTTGAAACAATGGGCAAAACAAATTTTATAACTAACTAACTAAACAGTGATAACCAACCTTCTCCCGATTCCCTCTCGAAAAAATACAAAATCCACTCCTCACCTCATACAAAACAAAACAAAACAAAGATGAGCACACCAGCAGCAGCCCAACCGAAACCGCCACGGACGGACCCGTCCGATCTCGACGACGTAATGGCCAACCTCGGCTTCGTCCCCCTCCCCGTCCGGCCCGACGACGTCTGGAGGGAATACCACTCCCGTTCGAGTGCCGGTGGTGCCGGTGGTGTTGAGTATGGAATGTTGCTGCCCCGGCCCAGATTGCCGGCCGAGCGGATGGACGGCTGGTATCTCGACGTATACAAGAAGTTCCTCGACGATATCGAGTTTTATGTGGGAACCGAAAGAGTTTACGAGCTCTTCCATGTCAGGTGAAGTTTCGTTTTTGAATTTTGGTTTTCGAGTGGAAGTGGGGATGGAATTTATTAGTACCGGAAGTCGTCTTCAAAGTCACTTTCTTTTTATAGAATGAATGCTCTTTTTATTAGAAGTAGGAGTGGTTGGTTGTTAATGGTGTCATGGATTCAGGTTAGTGGGGTTAGATTTTGAAATGAATGTCTGTTAGATAGAATTAATGTTGATGGCCCGAACACTTATTTGATATGGAGAGAGTAGTCCGATTCAATCAATTGCGAATGTGGAATATTATGTCGAACCGTGGTATAAGTGGTCAGTAATACAATGATGCGCAACTAACATTTGGATTTATTTTTTTTCGTCAGAAACGCGTGACAGATAACGCTCACTTGCTAGATGTAGTCCGACGATCAAAATGTTGTACGACAGTTTGATCATGACAAACATAAAATTCCTCATGTGGCTGATTATTGTCTCTATCTGAAAACACATTAGAAGTTCAATTCTTAGCAACACTTCAAAGAAATTTCATATTTTTTTCTTCCAGCTATTATTAAAGAACCTTTTCAGGTGGGATTATGACAGTGTTTGGCAAACAGTTGTATTTAGTATGCATTTTTACTAACAGTTTCTTAGGATGAAAAATGTCCAAACTTCTGTTGTTTACTTCCCTTTGGTGAGCTTTGTCTGAGGATAAAACAAACTTCTGACTTCTGTTTAATTGCAATGGATTTATTGCCGTTTTATTCATTTTGTTCGACAGTAATCATGTTTGTGTTTGTAAGGCATGAAAAGCTTTTTCCAGTAAAAGAAAGAATAAATTCTATTTTCTGCATCTACCTTTTATCTGTGTTTTTTTATCCTATACTGATAAGTTGATATTAATCATAAATGGGTTTTTTTTGTAGCGACTCAGTCTTTTGTCTTATGTTTGACAATGGAGCCTCTCTAGATCATTTAGAAACCCCTTTTCCTAATTAACAATGACGTCAATCCTTAATTTCTTATGGTGTCCTTGGTCTCTAATTGTTATGTAACTCAATCTAATTCTTATGAGTTTAGAAACCACGCTCCAGATTAGACAACTAGATTATCGGTGCACACGATCTCTCTCAAATTATTCGTGTTGTTTTGTTTGTGCATTTTCTCCTTGTGTTCGCATCAACGATGTCTAGTTTCTCGTCAGCTTACATTACAACCAAGGTATTGCATGGAATGAGATGATGGTAATAGAAAGGGGGGAAATGTAAGGGGTGAAATTGTTTGAATTGAAGAATTAGTTTTCAAATCAAAATCTTGTTCCCATTATGTTTTTCCATCCTGTGACCCTCACAGAGGATGTGAATTTACAAGTACAAGGTTCAACTTACCAAGAGAATTTCTATGTTGTTATTCATAGCTATCCACTACAGTTATGAACTTGTCCCTATTTTGGATTACGATGTTTTTGTTTGGTAACTGACCTTTTGATAAGATTTTAGTTTTTTGTCAATTGAGATAAATAAGTAAGTTGGTGGACTGCATGATATCCATGTAGAACATTGCTCAGCAATTAATTGGTGAAAATGATTTGAGATGAAAGTACTATTACTGTGTTTTTCTTATCCTCGTTAGAAATTTATCTGACATAATATTTTCTGTCAACACATTAACTGGTCAATTATGATTAAAAAAATTCCTTGTTTGATTGACTGGATGAATCAGAACAACAATTTTCCCCATCTTTGTACACGTCAATCCTATCAATGTTGATAGTTGTAAATTTATAATGTTAAAGAAGAAAACAAATAAATGTTGGAACTGATATTTCAGCATATTCTTGACCTTGTGCTAGATATTCTTATAGAAGGAACAGTATGAAATGCAACATAATACACTTTCCAACTGTTTTGGAACTCTGCGTCGTATTATATTTGCTTTCTGATAGTAATGTCTAGGATCTTTTGATATTTTATTTACTCTTTTGTTTCCATAAGTCTTCTTGTTGATACTGTCAAATATTGGCAGATTAGACTACAAAACATGCAATGATGTATCCATAAAGGAAATCCACATAGAACATCTTCGACCGAATAAACATAAACATCATATAATCACGAATTCAGTTTTATTTTTCCACATGGCGGATCCCAAAAAAATTAACTGCGACAATCTTTGAAGTAGGCGTAATTATGCTCATCTTTACCTTTCGAACTTTACGAGTCTACGCCTAGTGGGTCAAACATTTAAAACCATAATATTTGATATTTCAGTAAGACTCCTTTCTTAAAGATCGATCTGCGACTTACCTTTTCATCTTCCTTTTTCTTTCTGCTGCTCTAATTCTTATTCCAAATTCAGATGGTGCTCATTGTTATTTTCTTTGAAGAGGTATGCCTCTGGATCAAGTCGACAACCAGGAAGCTGATAATGCATTTAAAGAACTGAAAGAAGACAATCAGATCAAGGATGA
The DNA here is from genome assembly GCA_963682175.1 of Triglochin maritima. Taxonomy (NCBI): domain Eukaryota; kingdom Viridiplantae; phylum Streptophyta; class Magnoliopsida; order Alismatales; family Juncaginaceae; genus Triglochin; species Triglochin maritima. The sequence continues at coordinate 10,720,235 of OY821780.1, read as the reverse complement.
GTTAGCGATATTTGTGTACCACAACACACCTTTGGATGACAATTACCTAAACTACAGCATTGACGAAAACTTCAACAACACCGACGCAAACCTCGACATCAGCACTGGTGTAGGCAACAGCAAAAGTGACAACAACAATGGCAGCATAACGTCTCTGGTGCCTTTGAAAGATATTTTAGGTGAACCGAAAAGTTAAGAATAAGGAATGTAGGATTAAACATATCATGATTGGTACATAGTTCAGATGCTTTTGTTAATGGGCATCTCATTGGGATTGAAAAGTTCTCCAGGAAACATTGGAGATTTTTTTTTTATAATTTTCTCCTCGTAAGAGTGGTCAATTTTCATATGTTTTGGTTGAGTAATTGAGCCCTCAAAATATAAATAGTAAATAGTTGTTAGAACTTCTCTGTCCATTTTGATATGCCTCGGATTTCATATGTATTGTTTAGGCCAATTTCTACGATCTCCAAAGGAGGTGTGGAGTTTGAAACCTCTCGGATTATCAGGATAAGAACATAGTCTGATTTTCCTCAAGATTTACATTTTTAATTTCACTACTCCCACTGAAGTTGTCATTTTCCAAACATACGACATGTCTCGTTTCAACATTTTTAGTGGTATGAGATTAGCAATAAAAAAGAAAACATTTTGATCTCTTGGATAACCAATAAAATAGCAACTAATAGTTTTAGGGTCAAGTTTCTTAATTTGTGAATTGAATATTTTAGTTTCAGCAAGACAACACCAAACACGTAAATATCCTAAACTTTGTTTTCGACCTGTCCACAATTCATAAGGTGTTTTTAGGACAGATTTACTAGGAACCAAATTTAGAATATGCATAGCTATCTTTAATGCTTCCATCCATAGATAATCAGGTAAGTAGGTGTCGCATATCATACTTCGTATCATATCCATAAGTGTACGATTTTTTCTCTCAGCTACACTATTTTGTTGGGGATCCCCCGACATTGAAAACTGATGGACGATATCATTATCTTGAAGAAACAAAGCAAATGGGTCTGGATTTTGACCTGAATCGGTGTGTCTACCATAATACTCATTGTCTAGTCTCACTGCTTTAATTTTAAGATTTAGTTGATTTTCAACTTCAGCCTTAAAAATTTTGAATTTTTCTAATGATTCAATTTTTTCATGAATAGGGTATATATAAGAACGGAATTTTTTTCAAAATAATCACCAAATAAAAAAATAAAAAATATGCACATGGAAAACTTAATTGACAAAGTATGCACCTTAAAAACGGCATCACTGATGTCGTTTTTATGCTATATGAAAACAGCATCAGTGATGCCGTTTTTAGGTAAAAAAGAAATCCGAGATGCTGTGTTTTTATTAACAGAAAGGGGTCGTCTACCCACCTCTTCCTCCTCCCACCTCCAAATCACTCCCCACTCTTCATTACCCTTCATTTTTATATTTTGAACTAACGACATGTCTATTAGTAATTGTTGTGGGGTAAAACACATAGTGGAAGATTTGTTGAATCTATGGTTCTGATTGGGAGTGCGGAATACAATATCTGGAATACAATAATAAGGTGTCGGAAAAAAAACGTCCTCCGCAGGGGCTGCCACCCCCGCACTCCAAATCAGAACCACGGACTCAACAAATCTCCCACTATGTGTTTTACCCCACAACAATTATTAGTTGGATAAATAATTTGAGTTGATTCATAAATTTTTATGAAGATTCGACGTAAGTTACATACGATGTGTAAAAATGAGACACCTGATTGATCCGTCGCTAATTGAAGATACCCTAGGTAAAAACGGCACTGGTGATGCCATTTTTAGTTAATGAAAACGGCATCACTGGTGCCATTTTTAAGGTGCATATTTTGTCAATTAAGTTTTCCATGTACATATTTTTCCAAAAAAAATTATATGGTGATTATTGTGAAATTTTTTCCTACAAGCACAACATGAATAATCATCAATTAACTTAATGAATGATCTATATCCGTTAAGACTCGAAATGGGAAAATGTCCACATATATTTGTGGATAATTTCCAAAAGTCCCCCACTTCGAGTAGCTCATTTCTTAGTTCCTTTAACGTACTTTCATTTAATACATTCAACGCAATCATCAAAATCAGAAAAAATTAATGTAGGTAGAATTTCATCTTTTACGAGACGTTGCATTTTGTCTCTAGAAATATAACCTAAACGACAGTGTCATAATTTTAATGAGTTTTCACTATCACGATTTCTTTTGATTCCTCATTTACAACTATTGACACTACTAACATTCATAGACAATAAAGACTTAGTCGATGAATAATTGAGATGCAATTTGTAGAGGTCACCCTCTAAAATTCCAAAACCAACAAGACAAGATCTATCATAAAGTTTAGACATCTCATTTCCATACTAACATGAATAACCACAAAGATCAAGTTCAGACACAGAAATTAAATTCCGCAAACAGTGGGAAATTAAACATCATATAAATAGAGGACAAATCATTTTCCAAAACTAAATGAATGGTTTCAATAGCCTAAACTTTAGTTTCTTGCTCAGTAGCAACTTCAAGTTTCCTTCCTCTCTTTGGAAGTTTCGTCGTGGAATGGAATTCCTTGCAATAAGTTCGTAATGTGCACAGTTGCACCAATGTCAAGTCACCGTGTATGTGAAAGAACATCAACTAAAAATGATTCATAAATCATAAAGTTAGTTCATTACTCTTTTTAGAAAGTCAAATGACATTTTGGAGTAAAACAGACTCTGATACCAAATGATAGAAATATGTGCATTCAATAATGTTAATAACACAAGATATAATCTCATGATCCATAAATTCTATATAAAATAACAAAAAATAAATACTTACAATCAGGTAGTAAAGACATTATGAAACCTTGATGCGGAAGCGAAACTTTAGAGAATTGGTCTTCAATTGTCTTTTTCTAGACTTAACGATGGCTAATCCTCTTTGGAGAATTTTAGGAAGATGAGAGTGGAATAATAACTAGGGCAATAATTGAGATCAAAAACATTTATTTATGGACTTTTGTGTAAGATAATTTCTTTCATCAAAATAACTACCCACTAACACATGTAATAGATAATTATGGCTTTAGTTAATTAATTGTTTTAAATAATTAATGAAGTAATGTAGGCCACATGATATTAACAAATATAACTCTAGAAGTAATTCAAATGTGTTGTGGATGGAAGGAAAGGTAGAAATTTATGACATTTTCATCCTTCTAGCCTCTGACTTAATACATATTTTGACTTTCTATTCGGAATACTTGGGTTGGAATCAATTCATTATACAAGGAAAAAACTAAGAAAACCAAGAAAAAGAAGTAGCATTTAACAATAATAGAAATTGAGTTGACCATGTATTAAGTCTCTCGGTTGCTCACATTGTTAAACACAAAATGCGTGCAACACTCTATAATAGAGTTGGATCCACTACCCTCCACCTAAGTACTTAGGTTTTGTTGAGGTAGTGAACCAATCAAATTTCACATGGTATCAGAGCGGGTCGATCGACCTGTGGGGCCCACTCCAACTCATATTGTCTACGCGTAGACACGAAGATAATCCCGGTCACGCGTGCGAGGGAGTGTTGAGCAATTAGTCTCACATTGCTAAACACAAAATGTGTGCAACACTCTATAATAGAGTTTGATCCACTACTCTTCTCCTAAGTACTTAGGTTTTATTGAGATCGTGGATCAACCAAATTTCATATCAACTTTATTAGATTGATAATATTATAAGACTAAAAGTAATTGATTAATTTAAGATAGATTTTATGGTAGTAGATAGTTACACTTTGAGGGATAGTTACACCTACACCCATGTACTTGAGTGTACTCTCAAAGCATACCATACTTGTATTTGTATATTCGTCTTTTGGTCTGAAGGTGCAGAAAATGTCCACGGAAGCATAATAACACAAAATTAGCTTTGCAGAAGAAATATCTGAAGTGGTTACATGTTAAGGTTTTTTTTATTTGTTACATGTGAAGGTCAAATGTACTGTGAGATGAGTCTCTGCTGACTACTGAGACAAGTGCCCAAACATTCATATAGACTTCACAACTTGTCAGCATGTGAACAATGTTGTATGTGAGCAAAATCTTGTCAAGTCAAAGCCGAATTGATATTCAGTTAACTTACAAAAGTAATTTTCCATCTAACAGTAATCAAACTCCATACACCCAATGAAAAGTATAAAACCAAATCAAAACATGAAGGTAATTTTTTGTTTGGAATTTTTGCTGATCCAGTACAGTAGTAGCACTCCAACTTTATATTCAACAAAATTGTTTTCATTGTTCATGTCTTAAAATCCAAATTAAGATGAAAAGGAAAGGAGAAGCCACTTGGTTAACTAATTAAAATCTGTGACTTCAAATACACCCCATATATCTGAACACTAAATTTCTTACTGACCTGTATATTAAAACATGTTCTTACTATATTCTTTCTTATCTGAATTGTTTGCCTTCAAATGTCTGTCCAAACTGCCAATCAGAGGGAGCAACACTATAAGATGTTAGAGTTCTTCCATTGCTGGTGGTGACTTCAAAAGATAGAGGTTGTCCCTTGAGGTTCACATCACACTGCCAGTTCTGTCCCCAGTTCCTCCCCATTGGAATCCACCCTGTCTTCGAACCCTTTACTTTGACCGCCACCACTCCACCGGAGGAGCCAACGTTGGTTATCAGAACTTGGTAGAAGTGGAAGTTTCCACTCACCGTGAATCGTAGGCCGCCGGTCCTCTCACAGTTTACTCTGCAGAGTACCAACAGAAATTGACAGTTCGGACAAGTGCATGAAAAACAAAAGATGAATATACAAGTATCGTATGTTATTCAACATGAAACTTAAATTTAACTCCAGATCATAATCATGTACCAAAATCTTTCATGTACATCAGAACAAGTATTGTTATGAAATTTCCGCAACACCTTCGTCTTCATTTTTTCTTTCCTTATGTAATACTAGGTGGGTGAGATTTTTCTTTTCGAGCATTGTGACTACTTTGAAGCTTCAAAAGAACTATAAGCTCATAACTTATGGGATTGGCGACATGAATGATGATATATTGCTGAAACTTGTCAACTTCAATGTAGCTTGCAATAATCAATAATTAATTGTTCTAGTAATCATGTCAGTTTCCTTGATTAATAACGTCCATCTAATTTCACATTAACAATATTCAACCTAGAACTCGAAGGCCAAACTGAACGTTACTTGTATGGATGAGCAAAGATATCCAAAATGTTTTACATCACACAAGAAACAGATTCATTCATTATAAACATGGAACTAATTGAACACATTTCAACCCTCAAACATACCTTCTGTATTGAACAGGAACTATGTCAGCAATGCGCTCGGCAATCTCCGCAAAGCCCAACTCAGACATTTCAAAATGCTCTCTTGGGTAATTGCACCACCCACCGTAGTCCCCCGGTAGGCCGTAGTTCGGGGCACAAAAATCCGTGGCGGTGACGACAACTGACGGGCTCCCAGACAAGCACCAGAGAATGTGATCAACACACCTCACCTCAAAGCAACCACCACAAGTGCCACCTTTGTTGAAAAGAGCACTGCTAACACCAGTGGTGGCTCTCCCATACCCCTTCTTGTGAACATCTCCATACCCACAAGCCCCTCCTTTATCAACAATTGAAAAGAAAAAAATTTTAGCTCAAAACGGATAAGTCGCCAAACCACTAGGACTAGATGTGATGTTCTTAAACATGATCACTTGGGTCCATCCTTTATCAAGAATTGAAAAAATAAAACGTTATCCCAAAAAAGATATGTGGTCAGGTCAAAACAATTAGGACTATAATGGTGTTCTTAAATTTGATCACTTGGGTCATGAACAATAATATTGTTGAAAATGTAAAAAAAAAAGTCACATTGCCAAAAAAAATTACACGAAGGCATCAAGACCAATAATACTCCAAATTTAAGTGTGATCAAAATTTTGAATAATATCATTTACTTTTCCCAAAAAAAACTTTAAAGCACACCTGGAATAAAAATCTTAGAATAACTTCTAGGTGATTAGCTTGCATGAAAACTTTAAAAAAGTTCAAAGCTAAAAAAAAATCTGGTCAGAGGGTCAAAATCTACCTACATTATTTTTCCTATTTTACCACCTCCCTAAAAAGATATTGAAGTTTAGGAATAGTATTTCCAAAAACCAACTTGTAACTTAAATCAAACAACAATGTTTCAGCGTGTAAACTTTCAAAGTTGCCAAGAAAACTAGACTAGAATGAGTTATCAAACTTTCAAAGTTACCATTATAGAAAGTTGGAGTTGCATCATCCCTTGTGTAGGTTGCCATAGCAGAGGTCCACTCCTCTGGAGCTGCTATTGCTCCATGAGGAGAGTAGAGCAAGAAAAGAAACAGAAATGGGAGAAACATGAAGGAGAAGAGGCCTGAGTTGGGATGGCAGGTGGAGTTCAAACACAGACACTAATCCGAGTAAACAGGAACATGGTGGGAGATTGTGTGTTCTCCTTTTCTTATATTTCTTTTTTAAATGTCAGAGGAAAGTGGGAAAAAGAACATATTTTATGCCTTGGGATAGGAGTGTTGTGAGTGTGTTTTCATTGTATAATGTAGGAGTGGGTTTGACTGCTTTGGTTGTAAGGGTATTTTGGTGAAAGTACAATACACGCATGTGATTTCTTAATTGTCAACATGTTTCTCATGAACCAAAGTTCACGAGCGGAAGGATCAAACAATAACTCTTCCAATTTAACCCCTTGGTTAGAACACAAGGCTAAAATGTATCCCAGATTAACCTAATTTTTGTGTTTTGAGTGTTTCAAAACCTGTGTTCCTCAGGTATTAATTTTTTGTATGGTTGAGAGTTTTTAGAGTAGCAATCTTATTTTCTGTTTGGGATACTGAATTTTCATGATGTGTAGTTTTGCTACTTTTATCTTCTTTGTTGAACACATCCTCCCGCACCCTTTTTTATAAATAATCACCTTATACACATGGATATATGTCACGTGTAAAAAGATAATATCAACAAAACTTCGTACACACCTCATAACAACAGATCCTAGGAATTGTAATATGCCTGGAATGCATTTCTTTATCTATTCCTAGCATTCTAATTTTGTAATATCTAGTTACAAGATGTGATGAAAATCTTTGTGATTCATTTAACAAAAATTAATTGGTTTCAAATAAATTATTTGATGTCATAAATTTTAACTTAAAGAAACAAGGTAGAACTCTGATGATGTCATGAACTTGATTTTAAGTAGAATTTTAAGAAAATTTCATATCAATACTCGTTCTGATGTACACAGTGGCAGATCCAGAACAAAATGTGAGGGTGATCACCTTATAAAATTACATCAAATCGAAGAAGTATACCCAAGGTTTTCAGAACCGAACCGGACGTCGAACCGACAACGTCAAAGGTTCAGAGGTTCGACCGGGGTCGGACTGGTGACGTCAGCATGACGTCATAAATATAGAAATAAACAAAAAAACATGAAGATAAAAAAATACCAGTCGGAGTGTTGAGTTTATGCGTATGATTAGGAATGCGGGGGTGGCAGGGGGAGGCAGGCCCCTACGGGGGACAATTTTTTTGTTTCGACCCCTTATTATTGTACTCCGGGTATTGATCCGTTTACTTGTTTATTTAGGTTTGTATTTTTTTCTTCAAAACAGTGGTTATACCTACTTACAAAATACATTCAAATATTCTTATATAATGTAATCCTACGAGACGTCATGCTTTGAAATCTTTTCACGATCGCTTCATTGCTAATGAGAGCATCATTGAGCCAATTGGGTGTTTGGATGTGGAATTGGGTATTTGGGTGTGGACAATGACGAATTGGGTATTTGAGTGTGGATTTCGTGTGGATTATGGTAGATCTGGTCTGGTTGGGCTAATGAGCTAGCAATAATTATAACTTAGAAGATTGGATGGTCTTAACTTAACTAAATAAATTTTAACAATCCTAATTAGTAAAAAAAAATGTAGTCATAAAACTAACATACAGGGGGCAAGTGTAGGCAAGTGACCACCAAATACCACCACTGGATGTACATGAAGATTTTGGTACATGATTATGATCTGGGGTTAAATTTAAGTTTCATGTCAAATAACATGCAATATTTGTATATTCATCTTCTGTTTTTCATGCATTTGTCCAAACTGTCAATTTCTGTTGGTGATCTGCTGAGTAAAGTGTGAGTAAACTGTCAATTTCTGTTGGTGATCTGCTGAGTAAACTTTGTAATAGACGAAGCTTGCAAATGAAGTGAAACATTAACATATACTGCAAAAAATAGTTCCTACATAAATGCATTGAGACATAACTTAATCATGTAATTCAGACTTAGATAACTTTGATATATATATATATATATATATATATATAGGGTCAAGCTCTAGTGAGCCCAGGGCTCATCAAATTTAGTTTAAGGCCCCTACAATCTCACCATTGGGTCTTATTTACGGTTAATCTCACCATTCATTAGCATAACCGTTTTTTTCTTAATCTACCTTACATTTTGAAATGAGTGGTGGATATTGTGGGGGCTTAATTTAGTTTGATTAAGTCCTGGGCTCACTTGAGAATTCTTGTTATATATTGTTGTATCACCCAAGTTGATACAACAATATATAACAATGAATCATAATTGATGCTTAATTTAATTTTACGTTATTAGAAATTAAATATGCTTGTTCGAGATCACAAATAGGTTGATCCACCGCTGGGTGATCTTAAATATTTTGTAATATATGAACTTCAATATTCAAGATATATCATTAAGTCATTTCATTATAGCATAACAAATCATGAATAATAGAATCTCATTATTTTGACATCTACGAGAAACATTCTAAATCAGTCACTGTGGTGATTGACGGTTCATACATTATATAGATGTCATGTGAACAGTTCAAATAAAGTAACATAGGTTCTCAATCAACACCTTTTCCTATAAACATCATAAATCATCAACAATCCTAATACAAACTTAAAATCAACACACTTTTAGAATCAAATTACTATCGGTTTGTAATGAAAGATCAAATTACATTATTTACATTTCATAAACATGAAATCCAATTTTAAACCTTGTTTATATTACAATAGAAGGATATACGTAAAATTTATAGAATTTGGAGATCATTGTATTTGTAATAAATTTCATGCATTGATTATTTTTTTACTTCAAACGTCAAACATGGAGACTTCAAAATTTATGATTTTTGACATTTGACATTTGACAGGCAATCTTATATAAGCAATAAACAAGACAAACTAGTGCCTCGGAAGTGTTCGACTAAAACATAAGCCATTAAGTGCCCTACTAAAACATAAACATTCAAGTATACAGGTGCTTCAAACATAACTAAGAGTAGGTTTGAGATGCAATTCTTCAAATTTGGGATTAAGTGCTTCGATGCCGACCTATGTTGCGGACCATTCTATCTACCAGTCTTATTTAGCTGCCTGCATGTTCTTGGAGGGCCTCTGCAGAGTCTCTTTAGAGTTGATTGTACAGGGGTCTCAACATCTGTTTCTGTACACTCCGCATCACCTATCATCTTCACAAAAGCAAGCATGAAACAGAAAGTCGGAAAAGATCGACGAATTGAGATAAAATAGTAGTAATATAAGTAATAGAAATACAGTGCTCATTGACACACAGGAAGTAAGAAAAGATCGACGAACTCAGATAAAATAGTAGTACTATATCTTATCATGTCAACACTAATATGAGGACCTATACCAATATACTCACGACGGAAACATGACTGAGATAATGTGGCTCATATGCAAGGTAAAACCGGCCTGAAACTATACAAGCAGATACGAGGCAGATATAACTAGAGGGACAAAAACAACCTAAGTTATGGCAATCTTCATAATGTCATGCAGATCCACAAGCGAAATAAAGCATATCATAAGAAAACAATAAGCATTCACCATCCCCGAGTTAATTAGAAGAAGCAATAAGGTCATTTTTCATGATACTTAAAGACTTGTCAGACTACAAGTAGATACAGAAATCTAGCCAGCACCAAAAAGTCAAACAAGACCAACACAATTTACTAAGATAGGCTATAAATACTGTGAATTTCACCTAAAGGGTTGTGATTTGTATGTCTTGTATCATCAACACCTGCACGTTCGGCTAATGTGGATCCATTATTGACCCTCTTCGAAAATTGTCCAGGTTTGCAGGAGAATGAATGGGGTAGATTCTCAATAGCACACTGTGTGTTTTGGGTTGATTGAATACCAAAACCAGATCTTTTTGCTCCAACAATTACTACTCCAGTGTCCACCTTTTGCTCAGGCATTCCACAGTTCCCATTATAAGGAGGCATATAGCAAAACCTAAGCAAAGTAGTATAAATAAGGAAGAATGCCACTAGGAATCCCTATCACAAGCATGCCAAAAGATCGAGATATAGATCACAAACCATTCTTTAGGAAGACTTGAAGTATCAAAACCATTGGTCAACATCCTCCATTTGCGGCATTTGTCACATTGGACCCACTCATTATCAAGCTTGTAGGTGTCATTCACTTTTGCCTGAAATGAGAGTGCAAACTGAATATTAACAAGGACCTTTATTATTATTTAAGATCGGAAGAAAATTACAAGAATTGTTGTCCTCCATTTCCAATTCCAAAATAAGAAAATTCAAATAACTCATTCATCAACAAACAAAATAAAGTTGATTATTTAAGTCAAAACACAGAAAACAAAAACCATATACAATTGTAATAGTTTCACCTAAACACCATTCTTCAGCAACACAGAAATAAGAGGTCACTTTACCAATTTCTGTCGATCATAGTTGTAATCCCAATATTCATCTATTTTTTGACCCAACCACTCCTCAAGTTTAGCCAACGCCTCGCAGTCCAAAAACCCTTGCTTATTGTTATGGACCCATACATTCTTGTCATCAGTCTGTAGGAGTCAAAGATGGAACAAAACCTCGTTTTAAACAAGAACCTAGTATTTGGAACACCTACTGAAATAAGTGTTTGAGGGAAAGTTTACCATTATGCCTGAAACATCTACGACACCAATAACACCTCGCCCCATATCTGCGTTGTGAACCATACCACCAACTCTTTTATAGGCCTAGGAAAATATAAAAAGAAGTTGGTGTCAGAGAATCTACGAGAAATTGAAGAAAAATGTATTCAAACTGAAAGGCAGAAAATAATACTTTGGGGGAGTAATAATGCGAAAACAAAATAATACAATATAATACACAGTTGATCACGATAAATGTGAGAATATAAACAAGACGCATCACAAATGAGAAGGTATAAAATAAACTTTCAACAGAGTAATGCAATGGAGTAAAATAAATCAATGAATGAGCATGATTTTCATAGTGCTAAGAGAATGAACAAACTTGAGCTAGTTTATCATGGAAAAATGGAAGAAAAAATGCTGATGAGTACCTCAATTAACCGGCCATGCCAATACAAAAACAATCCGCAGTTGGCTCTTTCCCATTCTACTTGGCTACGGCCCAATACCAATTCCATGGCTTTCTCCATTAAGCCTCCTCTTATTACACATGTATTTCTAAGGGACTTAGCCAAGGGTCGGCTTTTGAGCTGAGTGAGAACTAAGAATGTTAATGCACCAAGACATATCTAACACCATATGTAACATGAACAAGAAATATATATATAAGAAAAATATTTTCTTACCAGTGAACCTTGTACATATATCTTCATTCGAGGTTCTAAGAAAATCACTTCTAAGTACGCACGAAGGGAATAGTCCAAAGGAACCTAAAGTTTCAAAATTAACACATCTTAATCCACCGTGATGTTCCAATAATAAATTGCATGAGGGTAAACAAGAAGCACAAGAGTAACTGAGATTGTTCTTTGAAGAAATGAAGAGTTTCTAGTAGCAAAGTAGGATGTTAGACGACTAAAATCATTACAACATGTTGCATGAATAACTACCTTCTGGGAGATCTGGCCTGGTCGAGACCTAGTTCTTCTAGATCGAATTAATATGTCATATTTGGATTGTGGAGGATTAAGTCATTTCTTCAAAATCCCATTCCAAGGTATAAGTGGAACCCCATTTCTCTAAATTCCATATGTAAATCTGGGTCCCCTTTCCGTCAATACCAAACTTTCCAAGCATATCTCCGATGAGAAATTCATTGAAAGGAGTATGTTCCTTGATAGCCTTCATGTTTCCATTTGCAGTTTCCTCAGATTGTATTCTTAAATCAACTTCCATGAATTGTCCTCGTTTGGAATAGGTTATTACGGGAATCTCGATATTCTGCAATGACAAGAGATTACCACAATACAGCAATCTATGAGAAAGTTTGAGAAACAATAAAAAAAGCCGGAACAAGTAAATTGACTTAACAACGTACATCTTTATTTCCATTGAAAGATTGAGATAGCAAAGCAACAGATTGTGACCCTGAAGTTTGTGTAACGTCCCGAAACAGCGGAAAATTTAAAACTTTAAACAGATAAAGAATTAACACAGGGGACGTCACCAAACCACGAGTTCATATATATATAATATGAAAAGCTGTACAATACAAGAGTCAAGGATGATTACAACCCAACACAAAAGATATACAACACATGTACAAGGGAAGATCATCCACCTCGAAGAACCAAAAGAGACAGGATCTGGTCTGGGTGCTCCTGTCCGTAGTCACCACCTCCTACTGACGCGTACGACCTGACATAAAACATGAATATGCCTGAGTTTCCCGTGGGAAACCCCGTATGCCAAACCCCTAAAATATGAACATAATATGCGTAATGAAACATGAAATGAAAATGCAGTAAAAGCACATCAATCCCATGTGCACACAAGGCACCGCCGGAACATCATCGGTCACGGGTCTCAAGGGTCCTCTCACCCCAACCCCACAATCACACGTGCACACAAGGCACCGCCGGAACATCATCGGCCACGGGTCTCAAGGGTCCTCTCACCCCAACCCCACAATCACACGTGCACACAAGGCACCCGCTCCTCAGAGCCACAACAACAACGTGCACACACGGCACCCATCTCCTCAGAGCCACATCACAACGTGCACACACGGCACCCGCTCCTCAGAGCCACAACGCGACCCTCCTCTCAGGCCGGCAATGTCTGTACCGACGCCCCAAAAAAGGCCGGAGACCCGTTGCCCTCGAGACGGATCCAACAACACATGGCACAAGCATCCATATGCAAAACAGTGCCCAAACGGTCGAACGGAAGAACCCAAACGGTCGACCGAACACCACAACTATTCCTCAAAAAAACCGAATTAACGTCCAACCGGTCGAACGACTCTCAAATCACGGTCGACCGAAAACCAACAGGGAAAAGTCCTCTCTCGCTCAAAAAGCACCAACGGTCGAACGACCCTCAGATCACGGTCGACCGAAAACAACCAGGGAAATCCCCCAACAAAACCGCACTACACGGTCGACCGAAACCACACTCCCAGTCGACCGGCCAATAAGTTAACTTAAACGTAGGTCGGACGAAGTCAACGAGCGGTCGACCGTTTAGATGGTCAACGCCCCCAACCGACCTACAACAGTGCTTTTCGGTCGTCCGGCAAAGGGGACCCGTTCGACCGAAAACACCCAGAGCCTTTTTCCCCTGGTAAAACGTACCACCGGTCGACCACTCGAAGAGTATCGTTCGACCGGTGCAAGGGTTTTCCGCCTAAAATACACTACGACCGGTCGACCGTTGCATAGCAGAAAAGCTGCTGCAAGGTTCTCGACGAGCCTTCCGGCCTACCGTCGGCCACACCAACCCTCACAAAGGCTAAAAGGAGGATTACACTAAAGCTTGGCATACCTTAAGGCTTGAAGAAGCCTTTGAAGAACCTCGGCGAGCGCTTCCTCGCAAAACTCTTCTTCTCCGGCGAAAACCCGAACACGTTCGCCTCGACTCCGGCAACCTCCTGATCTCCTCCGAGCTTCGCCGGCCTCGCCTCCGCGTCTTCCTCAGCTGGACGAAAAGAGATCGAGAGAGAGGCACGCGTGAGAGAGAAACGAGTGAGAGAGTGAGAGACAAGTGAGAGGGAGAGAAGAGTTTCCAACCTTATATACTCATCCTCTTTCAATCTCCACCATCCATCACAACTCCTCCCATCCATCTCAGCCCTCCATCTCCTCCTCCCCTAATCCTCCACCTAAGCACAATAAACCCAATTAGCAAAGGATTAGGATGTAACAATCCACCCTCCTCAAAGAATTTCGTCCTCGAAATTAGGACCAATTCTCACCGAACAAATCCGGGTACTTCTTCCGGACCTCATCCTCGAGCTCCCAAGTGGCTTCACGCTCGCTATGGTGCTGCCACCTGACCTTCACCATCGGAATGGTTCTCCTCCTGAGCTGGTGCTCCATCCGGTCTACAATCTCCACTGGCCTCTCCTCGAGAGATAAGTCCTGACCGATCTCCGGAACACAGACCTCAATCACATGCGACGGATCGGCAACGTATTTCCTCAACATAGAAACATGGAAAACGTTGTGAATACCCGAAAGCTGCGGCGGCAAAGCAATACGGTAGGCAACCTCTCTGACACGATCAAGAATCTCAAACGGTCCGACGTACCTCGGACTGAGCTTCCCTTTCTTCCCGAATCTCATCACTCCACGAGCTGGTGAAATCCTCAAGAAAACGTGATCGCCCACCTCAAATCTCAACTCTCGTCTACACCTGTCTGCGTAACTCTTCTGTCTGCTCTGAGCCGTCGCTAACCTCTGCCTGATCACGCCAACCTTCTCAGCATACATCTGAGAAATCTCTGGTCCAACCAACTGCCTCTCGCCTACATCACTCCAACATACCGGCGATCTGCAAGGCCGACCGTACAGAGCCTCGTACGGTGCCATCCCAATGCTCGAATGGTAGGTGTTGTTGTAGGCGAACTCGATCAACGGCAGGTGTTCATCCCAATATCCTGCCCAATCCAGAGTACACGCTCTCAGCATATCCTCTAGCGTCTGGATAGTCCTCTCTGACTGTCCGTCTGTCTGTGGATGAAAAGTTGTGCTGAACTTCAACTGAGTCCCCAAAGCCTTCTGCAGACTACCCCAAAATCTAGAGGTAAACCTCGGATCATGATCAGAGATAATACTCACAGGCACACCATGTAACCGGACTATCTCCTCGATGTACAGCTTCGCCAAACCCTCCAACGGTAAGGTGGTCCTGATCGCCAGAAAATGCGCCGACTTGGTCAGTCGATCAACTATGACCCAAATCGCGTCGTGAGATCTCCTCGTCTTAGGCAACCCGGTGACGAAATCCATAGTCACGTGCTCCCACTTCCATTCTGGCAGATCTATACTCTGCAGCTGCCCCGCTGGCCGCTGGTGCTCAATCCTCACCTGCTGACAAACCAAGCACCTGGACACGAAGTCTGCTACATCTCGCTTCATCCCTTTCCACCAGAAACTCCGCTGTAAGTCTTTATACATCTTGGTACTCCCCGGGTGAATGGAATATCTGGCTCTATGTGCCTCCTCCATGATAGTATCCCTCAGATCACCTGCTCTCGGTACCCAGATCCGACCTCTGAACCTCAAGCCTCCATCAACTCCGACACTGAAGTCTGATCCGTCCTTAGCAGCTAACTGCATCAGACTGACCAACTCATCATCTGCTCTCTGAGCCTGAACAACTCCCAAAACAGTCTGCGGCTCCACTCGAAGTCCTGCAATCACTGCCCCCTCAGAGCCCTCCGTAAAAGGTCTCCACTCCGTGAAGGCCTCAAGCAACCTCCACTCCTGAATGCACAAGCCGGCAGCTGATAACTCCACCTTCCTACTCAAGGCATCCGCGACAGAATTCGCCTTCCCCGGATGATACGAAATGGTGAAGTCATAATCCTTTATGAACTCTAACCATCTGCGCTGCCTCATATTCAACTCTTTCTGCGAGAAGAGATACTTCAGACTCTGGTGATCTGTGAAGACCTCAAACTGCTCTCCATATAGGTAATGCCTCCAGGTCTTCAGCGCGTGAACCACCGCTGCCAACTCCAGATCATGAGTCGGATAATTCTTCTCATGAACCTTCAACTGCCTCGAAGCATAAGCAACCACTTTCCCGTGCTGCATCAACACGCAACCCAGACCGATGCCAGAAGCGTCACTGTAAATCACATAGCCTCCGCTACCACTCGGTAATGTCAAAATCGGTGCTGTAGTCAGTCGCCTCTTCAGCTCCTGGAAACTGTCCTCGCACTTCTGGGACCAAACGAACTTGACACCCTTCTGTGTCAAAGCCGTCAGTGGGGAAGCAAGTCTGGAAAAGTCCTGAATAAACCGACGATAATAACCTGCTAAGCCCACAAAACTCCTGATCTCAGACACGCTGGTCGGAGCTCTCCACTGAGTCACAACCTCGACCTTCTCTGGATCCACAGAAATCCCGTCTGCTGACACTACATGACCCAGAAAGGCCACCCGATCTAGCCAGAAATCACATTTCTTGTACTTAGCATAGAGGTGCTGATCTCTCATAATGTTAAGCACAATCCTCAGGTGCTCCCGATGCTGCTCTCTGTCTGGTGAGTATACCAGTATATCATCCACGAAGACAATCACAAACCTGTTGAGATACGACTGAAAGGTCTGATTCATCAGATCCATAAACGCTGCTGGTGCATTCATCAGTCCAAACGACATCACCAAAAACTCATAGTGCCCGTACCTCGTCCTGAACGCTGTCTTCTGGACATCTGCATCCCGAATCCTCAACTGATGGTAACCGGATCGCAGATCGACATTCGAAAAGACCCTCGCTGACTGCAACTGATCAAAAAAATCCTCGATCCTGGGTAAAGGATACTGATTCCTAATGGTAACCTTATTCAACATCCGATAATCAATACACTTCCTCAGCGAGCCATCCCTCTTCTTCACGAAGAGCACTGGAGCTCCCCAGGGTGAAACACTGGGCCTAATCAAACCTGAATCTAGCAGATCCTGCAACTGCTTCTTCAGCTCAGCTAACTCCGCAGGCGCCATCCTATACGGAGCCTTCGACTGAGGTGTAGTCTCTGCTACCAGATCGATACCAAACTCGATCTCTCTGTGAGGCGGTAACCCGGTGATCTCATCTGAAAATACCTCAGGAAAATCCTGAACAACCTCGATATCCTCCAACTTCTTCACCTCAAAATCTGGTACCACAAGCGTCGCTAAGAACGCTCTACAACCCTGGTGAATCATCCTCTGAGCCTTCACTGCCGAAACCAAAATCGGACCATCTCCACTCTCAGTCCCTCTGATCAACAAATCAGGAAGACCTTTCCTCGAGATCAGAATCTTCTTCTCTCGGCACAAGACCCGAACATCGTACTGGGACAGCCAATCCATCCCAAGTATGACATCGAAGTCTACCATCGGTAATAAGACCAGGTCTGCCGGGAACTCCTGGTCTCCCGAAGCAACTGTGGCGCCGGGGAGGAAGCTCCCCACAATGCCCACCAAACCCAAGGGTGTGCTGACTTCCAACGTGGCAGTCAACATCGCAGGGGTACGACCTAACACGCTCGCAAACTGCTCAGAGATGAACGAGTGTGTGGCCCCGCAGTCGAAAAGCACTCTAGCAATCAACCCATCAACAGAAATCGTACCTTCCACCACAGCGCTGACGTCTCTAGCCTCCTCCGCCTGAATGGTGAAGACACATCCCACACTCTTCCCCTGCTGGGAGGGCGCAACTGGTCGACTCGGTCCCTCTCCGCTAGCTGAGGAGGAACCCGGTCGTCCACTAGGTCCACCTGACCTACTCGGGCAGGAACGAATGAAGTGACCCATCTGGCCACAACCATGGCACGCACCAGATCTAGCCCCACACCCGCGCCTGAGGTGAACTCTACCGCACTGCCTGCACTGCCCTGAAAACTGAGATCCACCACTATCAATCCGGGGCCTCTTGCCCGGATTTTCCGAAATCTGATCTCCAGGTCGCACACTGGCCTTCGTCTGCACCTTCCTAGCCTCTACCGTCTCCTGGTAGTCCTGCTCCATAATCGTCGCAAACTTCACTGCATCAGCCAAAGTCTGCAGCATACTCGTGGTCATACGTGACCTGAACTGCGGCCTCAACCCTCGGATAAACTTCCAAGCTCTCTGCTCCGGTGTCACATAAGTATCCGGGCAGTAACGCTCCAGGGCGTGAAACCTGCTAATATAGGCCGTCAGCGTCATCTCTCGCTGCTCGAGTGCCAGGAACTCCTCTTCTTCCTATCCTGCGCATGCTGGGGAAAATACTGCTGGTTGAACTCCGCGAGGAATTCCTCCCAGCCCACCTCCTCGCTGTCCTCAAACACAACAGCCGACGTGAACCTCCACCAGTTGGCCGCCTCACCGTCCAACACATAGGTGGCCAGATCCACCTGCCTCTAAGAAGGACAACCGATCGCTCTGAAGATCTTCCGAATCTTGAAGACCCAATCCTCAGCTGCCTCCGGCTCACCACTGCCGTCAAAGGAAGGAGGGTGATGTCGCATAAACCGATCCAGCACTGCGCCTGCCTGCTCGGCCTGTGCAGACTGGCGCTCAAGAAACTCGCCCAACCTACCAAGAGTCCCCTGAAGGGTCCTCCTCTCCTCCTCCTCTCTGTCCTCCCTACCAGTCTCCTCACTGGCGACCCTATAACGTGAAGGTGGTCTCACACGTCTCGGAGCCATCTACACAAGAGGACAGGAAACGACAATGAATTATGATTATGAATGAATGATGAATGGAAACTAAATGCAAGACCTCTAAGGTGGTTTCATTGGACAAGCACACCGGGACCGAAAGCTCTGATACCAAATTGAAACGCCCCGAAACAACGGAAAATTTAAAACTTTAAACAGATAAAGAATTAACACAGGGGACGTCACCAAACCACGAGTTCATATATATATAATATGAAAAGCTGTACAATACAAGAGTCAAGGATGATTACAACCCAACACAAAAGATATACAACACATGTACAAGGGAAGATCATCCACCTCGAAGAACCAAAAGAGACAGGATCTGGTCTGGGTGCTCCTGTCCGTAGTCACCACCTCCTACTGACGCGTACGACCTGACATAAAACATGAATATGCCTGAGTTTCCCGTGGGAAACCCCGTATGCCAAACCCCTAAAATATGAACATAATATGCGTAATGAAACATGAAATGAAAATGCAGTAAAAGCACATCAATCCCATGTGCACACAAGGCACCGCCGGAACATCATCGGCCACGGGTCTCAAGGGTCCTCTCACCCCAACCCCACAATCACACGTGCACACAAGGCACCGCCGGAACATCATCGGCCACGGGTCTCAAGGGTCCTCTCACCCCAACCCCACAATCACACGTGCACACAAGGCACCCGCTCCTCAGAGCCACAACAACAACGTGCACACACGGCACCCATCTCCTCAGAGCCACATCACAACGTGCACACACGGCACCCGCTCCTCAGAGCCACAACGCGACCCTCCTCTCAGGCCGGCAATGTCTGTACCGACGCCCCAAAAAAGGCCGGAGACCCGTTGCCCTCGAGACGGATCCAACAACACATGGCACAAGCATCCATATGCAAAACAGTGCCCAAACGGTCGAACGGAAGAACCCAAACGGTCGACCGAACACCACAACTATTCCTCAAAAAAACCGAATTAACGTCCAACCGGTCGAACGACTCTCAAATCACGGTCGACCGAAAACCAACAGGGAAAAGTCCTCTCTCGCTCAAAAAGCACCAACGGTCGAACGACCCTCAGATCACGGTCGACCGAAAACAACCAGGGAAATCCCCCAACAAAACCGCACTACACGGTCGACCGAAACCACACTCCCGGTCGACCGGCCAATAAGTTAACTTAAACGTCCGTCGGATGAAGTCAACGAGCGGTCGACCGTTTAGATGGTCAACGCCCACAACCGACCTACAACAGTGCTTTTCAGTCGACCGGCAAAGGGGACCCGTTCGACCGAAAACACCCAGAGCCTTTTTCCCCTGGTAAAACGTACCACCGGTCGACCACTCGAAGAGTATCTTTCGACCGGTGCAAGGGTTTTCCGCCGAAAATACACTACGACCGGTCGACCGCGCCATCCCGCCGGTCGACCGTTGCATAGCAGAAAAGCTGCTGCAAGGTTCTCGACGAGCCTTCCGGCCTACCGTCGGCCACACCAACCCTCACAAAGGCTAAAATGAGGATTACACTAAAGCTTGGCATACCTTAAGGCTTGAAGAAGCCTTTGAAGAACCTCGGCGAGCGCTTCCTCGCAAAACTCTTCTTCTCCGGCGAAAACCCGAACACGATCGCCTCGACTCCGGCAACCTCCTGATCTCCTCCGAGCTTCGCCGGCCTCGCCTCCGCGTCTTCCTCAGCTGGACGAAAGAGATCGAGAGAGAGGCACGCGTGAGAGAGAAACGAGTGAGAGAGTGAGAGACAAGTGAGAGAGAGAGAAGAGTTTCCAACCTTATATACTCATCCTCTTTCAATCTCCACCATCCATCACAACTCCTCCCATCCATCTCAGCCCTCCATCTCCTCCTCCCCTAATCCTCCACCTAAGCACAATAAACCCAATTAGCAAAGGATTAGGATGTAACAGTTTGAGTAAAAACTATGACATCTCTTCCAAGTTTCTGCAGAGAAAAGTAATCAACCAATTACAGCAACACTAACAAGTGGCTTTCTCTGAAAGGTCTATGATTGTTATGCAATGAATTGATTTCTTTGGTAGAGGCAATATCTGAAATTAGAGGTGAAAATGTGGGCTATATATGATCTGTGAAACAAACAAATAAACTACAGATATCCAAAATAGACATGTCTGTTGTGAAACAAAGCAAACCAAAGATAAAAGATAAAGGGAGGGAGAGAGGTATGTATTTCTTCTCTTGTCTTGTGACTAAACATGTACAATAATCCCATATATATAGGGTGAGGATGTAGTAGGAGTTACAACCAAAATAAATGGAATTACACCACATAAATAAGAGTAAAACCTACATAAACTATTGGGGGTTAAGGAAGGTGAATCATCCAAGAAACCTTTGGAATTCTCAACACTCCCTCTTGGATGATCACCTTTATACGCTAGGGATGCTGCCTCGTTAAAAACATTACCAAGAAAAACCCAGTGGGATAAAAACCTGGTCAAGGGAAAAAGAGTGCAGCGCGTATAATGTTCCCCCTGACTTTAGCAAACATTCTTCAAACGACGAACACCAATCTTGTGAACAAGCCCCTCAAAAATTTTAGTAGGCAACGCCTTTGTGAATAAATCTGCAAGATTCTCGCATGATCTGATTTGACAGACATCTATCTCTCCATTCTTTTGTAAATCGTGCGTCGAGAAGAACTTTGGTGAAATGTGTTTTGTCTTGTCTCCTTTGTTATAACCTTCCTTTATTTGGGCAATGCATGCGCTATTATCTTCATATAACAATGTTGGCTTGTCCTTTATTCCTTCAAGACCACATTCCTTTTGTATGTGTTGGATTACTAATCTCAACCATACACAATCTCGACTAGCTTCATATAATGCAATCAGTTCTGCTTGATTTGAAGATGTTGCCGTCAGGGTCTGTTTTGTCGATCGCCATGAAATGGTGGTGCCACCATACGTGAACACGTATCCTGTTTGTGATTTTGCTTTGTGGGGTCTGATAAATATCCAGCATCTGAATATCCAATAAGTTCGGACTTCGAGTCCTTTCTATAAAATAACTCCATATCACGTGTCCCACTAAGGTAGCGGAATACATGATTGATTCCTTTCCAATGCCTATATGTTGGCTCAGAGCTGTATCTTGCTAGAAGGTTCACAGCAAAACTTATATCAGGTCGTGTATTATTAGCAAGATACGCTAAAACTCCAATAGCACTTAGATACGGTACTTCAGGACCGAGGACTTTGTCACCCTTTTCTCGGGGACGAAAAAGATCTTTTTCACTTATAAGTGATCGAACGACCATTGGTGAACTCAATGGATGAGCTTTATCCATATTAAAGCGTTTTAACATCTTCTCTATATAATTTGCTTGGTGAATAAAAATTCCACTCGGAAAGTGCTCGATCTGCAGGCCGAGGCAAAATTTAATTACACCAAGGTCTTTCATCTCAAATTCAGTTTTCAAGTATTGAGCTGTAATCTCAATATCCTTTGGTGTCCCAATAATATTTAAATCATCAACATATATAGATATAATCGTAAAACCAGATGAAGACCTTTTAATGAAAACACATGGACATATGGGGTCATTTTTTAATCCTTTGCTCAGAAGACTTTTGCTTAGACGATTGTACCACATTCGTCCAGATTGCTTTAATCCATATAAGAATCTTTTTAGTTGTATGGAGTACAACCCTCGCGGTTTGGAAGTACAAGTCTCTGGTAGTTTTAGTCCTTCAGGGACTTTCATATAGATGTTTGTATCTAATGACCCATATAGATAAGCAGTAACCACATCCATGAGTTGCATTTGAAGTCTATTTATGACTGTGAGACTGATAAGAAATCTTAGTGTTGTCGCATCCACTACAGGTGAATACGTTTCTTCATAATCAACACCGGGTATTTGGGTGAAACCTTGAGCCACAAGTCGAGCTTTATATCTTACAATCTCATTTTTCTCATTTCTCTTTATCGAGAACAACCATTTGAACCCCACAGGTTTTACGTCATTGGGTGTAAGCACCACAGGTCCAAAAACATTATGTTTTTCAAGCGAATGTAATTTTGCTTGTATTGCATTTTTCCATTGTGGCCAATCATTTCTTTGTCGACATTCTTCAATAGATTTTGGCTCACAATATTCAACATTCATTACTTCATTTGCTATAGCATATGAAATTTTTTCATCAACGATGGTTTCGTCTCGATTCCATCTTTTCTGATTGTGCACATAATTTATTGAGATCTCATCTGCATTTTCATTTTTAGACATTTCGGTCTCTCGTTGGTCTATGTTGTCATTTTGTTCTTTCACTACCTCTTCAGGGGTATGGATAATATTAGCAGTAACATCTTCAGGTGCTACGCTTTTCTCTTTCCTTTTTCTTGGTTTTATATCTTTTGACCCAATTGGTCGTCCACGTTTTTGGTGGATATTTAACTCATTTGACAACTTAGGAATATCAACTTTTGTTGGTGCATTTTCAGCTTGTATATGTGATTTTGTAACTTTCTTTGCATCTGTAAATGCATCTGGTAATTCGTTTGCAATTCTTTGCAAATGAATAATCTTTTGAACTTCTTGTTCACATTGGTTTGTACGGGGATCAAGATGGGACAATGAAGATGCATTCCAAGTAATTTCAGATTTTTCCATCTTCTGTTTTTCTCCCCCTAAGATTGGGAATACTTTTTCATCAAAATTACAATCAGCAAAGCGTGCTGTAAAAATATCACCAGTTAATGGCTCTAAATATTTAATAATTGATGGAGACTCAAAACCGATGTAAATTCCCAATCTTCTTTGATGTCCCATCTTTGTACGTTGTGGTGGGGTTATTGGGACATAAACCGCACAACCAAATATTTTTAAATGGGATAAATTTGGTTCTCTACCAGAGACCAGCTGTAAAGGGGAATATTTATGATAAGTTGTCGGTCTTATTCTGATAAGTGCCGCAGCATGTAAAATGACATGACCCCAAAGAGATTGTGGTAATTTTGAATTCATAAGTAATGGTATTGCAATTAGTTGCAATCTCTTAATTAGAGATTCAGCTAGACCATTTTGTGTATGGACATGAGCAACCAAATGCTCAATTGTAATACCAATTGACATGCAGTAGTCATTAAATGTTTGAGACGTAAATTCTCCTGCATTGTCCAATCGGATTTTCTTAATTGGATAATCAGGAAAATGCACCCTCAATTTTATCAATTCTGCTAGAAGTCTAGCAAATGCAACATTTCTAGTTGACAAGAGACTAACATGTGACCATCGGGTGGATGCATCTATCAACACCATAAAATATCGAAATGGTCCACATGGAGGGGCAATGGGTCCACAAATATCACCTTGAATTCTCTCTAAAAACAAAGGAGATTCATCTTTAATTTTGCTTGTGGACGGTCGGATTATCAGTTTTCCAAGAGAGCATGCTGCACATGAAAGCTCTTTCGATGATATAATTTTCATATCCTTCAGGGAATGACCATTTGAATTTTCAATAATTTTTCGCATCATTATATCACCGGGGTGTCCCAATCTATCATGCCAAAGTTTATAATGCACTTGATCAACTAACTTCCGGTTAGTGACCATATTTGATTCCAAAGGGGTGATATAAGTGCAATATAATCCCGATGAAAAGGCTTTCATCCTTTCTAAAATGATTTTGTTACCATTCACGATGGAGATAATGTGAAGGTATTCATCATTATTTTGATTCATAGTTTCAAGATGATAGTCATTACGACGTATATCCTTGAAACTTAGTAGATTTCTTCTGGATCTACTAGAATATAAAGCATCACTTATTTCTAATTTCGTGTCATTGGGCAACAAAATACAAGCTCTTCCGGAGCCTTCAATCAAATTACTAGTGCCAGAAATTGTGTTAACACTTGTCTTCGATAAATGTAATTCGGAAAAGAAGGTTGTATTTTTCAAAATCGTATTTGTTGTTCCACTATCTACTAGACATTGATCTCCATCACTCATGATAGTATCAACCATGTCTTTGTCCTAAAAAAAGGGAATAGAGCAAAAATTATCTTTTTGTATATATAGTATCATAATACTATAGTATAAAATTTTAAGGAAAAACAAAAGCAAATATTATATTATAAAGACACAAGTCTTACATTTTTTTTTGAAAAACATCAAAAATAGGATGTAGGAAAACCAAACTAAGCATTTTGATGGACATTTCCATCATTGACAAAAACATCGATATTGCCATCATTTAAAAGAAAATCCGAAATATCTAAATGAGTGTCCATGATCATTCCATCTTGGTTGTTTTCAACCAAGTTCATTTCGGCACCTTCTTTTTTCTTGAGTGATGCTTGATAAAGATCAACAAGGTGCTTGGGCGTACGACATATACGCGACCAATGATTTGTCATGCCGCATTTGTAGCGAGCATTCTCATATTTCTTTGGAGGATTCTGCACTTGATTTCCTCTAGCATTTCTTCCATCATTATTTGCATTGACATCATGACCACCACGATGGCTATGGCCACGTCCATGACCACGTCCTTGATGTTGCCCGCGTCCGTATGCGCGACCACGACCACGTCCACGTTTACGATTGTAAGATGTCGCATTCGCTTCAGGGAATGGGTCGCGTTTGCGTTTGTGATTAACCTCATTCACTTCAGGGAATGGAGTGGAACCAGTGGGTCGAGCTTGATGATTTTTCATCAAAAGTTCATTATTTTGCTCGGCAACAAGAAGACATGATATTAGTTCCGAATATTTCTTAAAACCACGTTCACGATATTGCTGCTACAGGAGCATATTAGAGGCATGGAATGTGGAGAATGTTTTCTCTAACATATCATTATCAGTAATTATTTCTCCACATAATTTAAGTTCAGATGAGATTCGAAACATAGCAGAATTATACTCGCTTACAGATTTAAAATCTTGTAATCGCAAATGAATCCACTCGTAGCGAGCTTTTGGGAGAATCACTTGTTTTTGGTGGTCATACCATTCTATCAAGTTTTTCCATAACTCTAACAGATCTTTCACCGTTAGATATTCGGCTTTTAATCCCTCATGGAGATGATGCCGGAGAAAAATCATTGCTTTGGCACGCTCCTGCGGGGAGGCCTTATTTTCATCTTTAATTGTTTCTCCAAGATTATTTGCCGTAAGACGGATCTCTGCATCGAGAGTCCAAGGGAGATAATTTTTCCCCGAGATATCAAGGGCAGCAAATTCAAGCTTGGTAAGGTTTGCCATGTAAGTAACTACAATGAGATGTATCGAGATGTGAACCGCCGAAAATAGTAATAAGCTAGATTAAATATTGAAAGGAAAAAGGAAAAGTAAACTACAATGATATGTATCCAGGAGCTCAACGAGAGTTTGCACAAGGATTTTCAAGCATTAAAGATGTTGTGAATATATTAATTTGCATTTTTTTTGCATTACAGATAAGATATGGAACGTATCTATGCTTCCAATGTGATTTTTTTTATTTAGATCAAGAACTAAATAATGGTTCCCCTCCATTGAGAAAGATATATACAAGATCACGTCACTAAAGATCTTATAAATCAAGTAAATTCATATGGATGAGTAAGTCGTCACATAACCAAAATGCTTATTATTATTATTTCATGTACATGTAAATCTCTCAATTGATTGAACATGATTTTTTTAATTATTAATCATGCAAAAATGGAATCACCTTTCTAACCTCTTTTTGCTATGATAAAAACAAATAATTTTTGACAAGTAAACGAGAGAGATTCTGTATATGACCATGCAAATCAAACACACGGATTTGTTACCTTGAGGCTTGAGTGACACCAAATGTTATAGTGTTAGCGGTAGAACCTTCGTGCTGATAAGGTGTTGTGAAACAAAGCAAACCAAAGATAAAAGATCGAGGGAGGTAGAGAGGTATGTATTTCTTCTCTTGTCTTGTGACCAAACATGTACAATAATCCCATATATATAGGGTGATGATGTAGTAGGAGTTATAAACAAAATAAATGGAATTACACCACATAAATGAGAGTAAAACCTACATAAACTATTGGGGGTTAAGGAAGGTGAATCATCCAAGAAACCTTTGGAATTCTCAACAATGTCTTCTTTTTTGCGGTGCAACGAAAAATACAAGTACAATTACGGACTAAAGAACACACAAGGGCGTGATGTGAAACTCTACAGATCTTAAATGGGAGAAATTATCTGATTATTACAATGAAGTTGATTCCACACGTAACTTTTTATATAAACCTTGTAAGAATTCCAAAAATTGAAAATGTCGTCCCATAACAAATAAGACATAATTCCAAAAACAGGCAAGTGCATTTGATTTGGGTTGTGAATCACGATTGTGGTTGCGAAACAGACAAGTACTGATTCATTATTCTTCAGTTTCATATCACGTATGTCTCTGTTGATATTCGTAGTTGCATGCATGTTGAGTATCAATATTGATTTTATGGATATGCATATGATTGCATGGTGGTGTTTCGATTGACATGTCATGTGGTTGTATGTATGTTTTTGGTTGAGCCACTTAGGAAAGAGCTACCTATCGGGCAGCGTTGAGCCACCCGAGAGAGGAAAGGGCTACCTGTCGTTAGTGTGGAGCTACCAAGTATGCGTCTGATTGATTGATAGATTTCAGAAGCACAGGATGTGGTCAAATCCGAATGGGGGTTCCAGATTGTTATGCAAGCATATTGTTTGTGATGCATGTCTTTTGATTGTGCTTATTGACTGAATGTCATATTTCGTATTAGTTTCCACATAATTATGATTCTGATTGATTGATGGTTGATACTTGCGGGCTGTCGAGCTCACAATTTGTTGATTATATTTTTCAGATTATTATGGGCCTATCATATGGATTTAAATATCATAGTGCGCAGCGGTCAGGATCGTGGATCGTATCTTAACGCACCGGGTTCGGGCGGGTAAGCATCTGTCCGGGCTCGGGGCGTTACAAATTGTATCAGAGCATTACGATCCTCGGAATTGGATTTGAAATATAAATTTGACTGGATTGAAAATTGCGAATTTGGATTTAAAAGTATTAATTATGGATTTAAATATGAATTTAGAGTTATTTAGACTTGGGTTCAAAATGTGACTTGGTTGTATTTGCTATCCAAATTATAGGCGATACGTTGGTGTTGGGATTTTTTGATTTGATGAATTATGAGTTAAAAAAAATTATATTGATTTTGTGTCACTATGTATGTATCTATTTTAAATTTTTTAATACAACATAAAAGATCGTTTTCATATTTTCAACAATTTCTATGTACATTACTTTGTGTTTATTCTAATAACATGCAACCCTACATTTATTAAAATAAACCACAAAGGTAGAATCATACCTAAATGTTCTCTAAAACGTTTTTGAAGACGTATGAGAAAAATTCCCTAAACGAATTCGGACGAACCACATTTTTTACTCGGTCTACCGTTGACCCACCAGAATCGTTGCTGCGACATAGTCATCGGATGACCGTGTCACCTTCGGTCTACCGAAAATACTACTTCTCGGTTGACCGTGCACACTCGGTTAACCGAACCCGATTGTCCAGGCACTCTAGACAATTTCGGTCAACCAATTGCGCTTACCTGTTCCCTATTCGGTTAACCGATCCGAAGATAGCCGGTCGACCGAACCATGAACGGTTCACCGTGTTTGACCCTGATTTTGTCTTTGTCAAATTTTGGATTTATTTCCAACAAAATTTGATCTTTTAGGGTTTTTAGCAAATTCACATCTTATATAATATATTATCATATGCAATATTAAATTATTCCACCACATAATATATACCTCATATGAATTTATTATGATTCTAATTATGTCGATTCTCATGACACATTGATTTTAATTAATTCACTAAATGTGTCTCATTTTCATATGAAACTCGACACATCATATGAACTTAAAATCAACTCTCTTGTTTCCCAGTTTTGTGGTGTGACCTATAGGAGGATCTAAGCCAAAATGAAAGTGATATTAAACACTTAATATCTCAAACTATAAGTGGTATCTAGCTACACATTATATTTACCCAATTAGCATAGATGTCTTTGTTCCACCCGAACCAAAACACGATCCATTTAGTGATGTAAGTGCATCACTTGTGTCCGTCCCTTGCCTCATGATATTAAGAATATATACAAAGTAGAAATGTGTCATCTTTGTATTATATTCATTTCTTGATCTCTTTAAGCTAATTATAACTATGTAACTTAACTCAAGTTACATTGTGCACATTATAATTTTGCTTTATCAAGTGCTCACTAATATCATCACTCAATTAAGAGGGGCAATGATAATCGTTTGACTAGCTATCTTTTCCAGCACAAGTCATGCTCAACCAACTATTGCCTTTATCACTATACTCATTGATAGCTTTTGACAATAATCAAATTAAGCAATTCTTGAGTGAAAAGATATAAGTCTCATATCTTAGGATCCAAGACACAGTAAAAACATTAATGACACGAAACACAATTCCATAATGTTTTACTTGTTAGGTCTATTCAATATATAAAAGTAATATTTTCCTCTTTTATATACTCGTGTCGTCAATTATTTGTAGAGCTACAACAATCGATGACCAACACGACAATCTTATCTCGGTAATTAATGTTCCATGTTAATTACCATGATTGTGAATAACTTTTGATTTATGTAAACCATTATCTTTTAGAGCTTTACGGTTAAGGACCAAGTGTCTTTTCCTTAACACTTCCAAAAGACGAATACCATAATCAAGGAACAAAATGTTTACACATTCAATTCATAATAATTGACATATAAAAGTAAAATTTTTAGAACACATTCCTTTCAATCCCCCACTTGTTATCAAAGTTTTCTTTCACATACATTCTCAATGTATAAAACAATAATAACTAGGCTAACCTTCTCTAATCACTCATGAACTCGACATGAGTGATTCTCTTGTATCAAGCCAATCCACATGGTTCCTCAGACCCATGGACTCGTAATGCATTTCGCCCTTGGCTTGGGATAAGGGTTTGGTGAATGGATCAGCTGTGTTGTTGTTTGTGTCCACCCATAACAGATTTATTTTGCCCTCGTCGATGAAGTCACGTGTGACAAAGTACTTACGATCCATGTACTTCACTTTGTAGTGTGATTTGGGATCCTTG
The DNA here is from genome assembly GCA_963682175.1 of Triglochin maritima. NCBI lineage: Eukaryota > Viridiplantae > Streptophyta > Magnoliopsida > Alismatales > Juncaginaceae > Triglochin > Triglochin maritima. The sequence goes on along the minus strand of OY821780.1, from coordinate 10,690,333 downwards.
ATTTGCGAGATAGATGCACTATTATCGCAAAATAGCTCTACTCGTCCCTCACTCGAGGGAACTACTCCAAGCTCTTCAAGGAGCTTCTTAATCCAAACTCATTCCTTGCTCGCTTCAGCGACAGTCATTACTTCGGAAGCGGTGGTTTTGTCGGCCGTAGTGCTTTGCTTCCAACTACGCCAACTCACAGCTCCACCATTTAGAAGGTAGACGTATCCTGATTGCGACCTTCTATCGTCCGGATCACTCATGAAACTCGCATCTGAATAGCCCTCGGCTATTAATTCCCTTTGTCCTTCATAAAAAAGAAACTTATCTTTGGTCCGATTAAGGTACCTCATAATATTCTTCACCGTAGTCCAATGCTCAGGACCTGCGTTGGATTGGTGATGACTTATCACGCTTAGAGCATACGAGACATCGGGTCTTGTGGAAGTCATCGCGTACATGATTGATCTTATTGCCAAGCATAAGGGATATCTTTCATGTACTCCAATTTTTTACGTGATTCAGCACGTTGAGACTTCTTGAGTTGCACACCCATACTCATTGGAACATTTCCCTTTTTGGAGTTGTTCATGCTGAACTTTTCCAAGACCTTGTCAATGTATGTACGTTGACTTAGGTCAATGAGTCTACGGGATCTATCTCTATATATCTTGATTCCGAAGATGTATTGAGCCTCACCCATATCTTTCATCGAAAATGCAGATTTCAATGAACTTCTCGTTTGCTCAAGCAAGGGTATATGATTTCCCATGAGGAGTATGTCATCGACATATAAGATCAAGAACACTATGTGGCACCCACTAACCTTCTTCTATATACAAGACTCTTCCTTATTTTGGACGAAGTGAATCATTTTGACTTCTTCGTCAAAACGCTTGTTCCAACTCCTTGATGTTTGCTTCAATCCGTAAATGGATCTTTGAAGCTTGCATACTTTCTCGCTATTCTTTGGAACTTCAAAACCTTGAGGTTGTACCATGTACACATCCTCCTCTAAGTTCTCATTAAGGAACATCGTTTTGACATCCATTTGTCATATCTCATAATCATGAAATACGGCAATAGCGAGCATAATCCGAATAGACTTGAATATGGCAACCGGTGAAAAAGTTTCATCATAGTCAATTCTTTGAGCTTGAGTGAAACCTTTTGCTACAAGCCTCGCTTTGTAGGTTGTCAAGTTCTCATCCATGTTCATCTTCCTCTTGATAACCCATTTATTTTGAATGACATTTTTCCCTTGAGGAAGGTCAACCAAGTTCCATACTTGATTATCATACATGGATTCTATTTCGGATTCCATGGCTTTAAACCATAGTTTGGAGTCTTTTCTTTCCATTACTTCTTGAAACGTCGAGGGATCATCGGTATCTAGTATCATGATCTCATGAAGTCCCAAATACATATCGGGTTTCTTCCTTTCCCTCGTTGACCTTCTAAGTGTAGGATCGTGTGGGTTATGGGTCCACTAATCACTATTAATCTAATCACCTAATTACCTACTTGTTTAGACAATCGAGTAAATGCAGCGGAAATTAAACAAACAAGCAAGTAAAGGAAAATAATGCAAACCACAAATCGACTCGGCGTTTTTATAGAGGTTCGGCACCCCACCCGGGTCCTAGTCCTCTCTTGCAAGCTCCGCTCGGATCACCGAGCTTCGCCTACGACTTCACTATCCGCTCCCCGTTCCGGGCCGGGAGACAACGCCTTACAACCGTCAAACTCGCGAACAACCCTTGCCGAGCTTGGAATCTTCCTCTCACAATCCGAGAGGGACACTTCGGGCTTTCACCGAAGTCCTTGCTTCCTTTTACAACAATTGTAACCTTGAGTGGAACAACACTCTCTAAACTTTGAGCACACTTGAGTAGGATGAAGAAATGATCACTAAGTGTGGAAGGTTTGTAGCTTTGAGTGTTTGGAATTCTCTCTAAAGTTTGGGACAAGTTTGTAGTGGGAGAGTTGTGTTAAAATGTGTTTTACAACTCTATTTATAAGCATTAGAGAGAATAGATCCGTTGGGACAAGATTTGGTTGGATATTGTGCAAAGAGCACAAAGCAGAAAATCGGGCTGCAAATCTGTCCAGAAACGGTCGACCGAAAAGGTGCAACGGTCGACCGAACGCTTGGGTTCGATAGGGATACGGTCGACCGAAATATGAATAGATCGACCGAACACTTAAGTCTATTAAGAACACGGTCGACCGAACATGGTTACCGGTCGACCGAATAAGCGTTTCGGTAGAGAGAAAATTGGATCGGTCGAACGAAATTGTAACGACCGATAGCAGGGAATTCTTGACACGGTTAAACGGTCGACCGAACTAGGCACATGGTTCGACCGTTTGGTTAAGTATATGGAGGTGTATATAGTTTTAATACGAATACGACCGTTAGGCATATACGACAAGAATAACGGTCGGAACAGTAAGTTCAAACGGTCGACCGAAAGATATGGTGCGGTCGACCGAAACTAGACAGGGAAACACAAACTGGATAACTTGATCATCCGGTCGACCGAACGGCATGTTGCGGTCGACCGAATGTGGGCAGACAGTTAGGGTTCAGATTTAGTGTTTTCCGATCTAAGTTTGGGTGATCTATTGAAGTCCAAATAATGTGAAATTTCGGGTGTGACTTCTATAGGGAACCTAGTGTGTGATTAAGTTGATTTTAGCTCAAGTATGCTCAATTACACTTTGTTCCTAAGACTCAAAAGAAATCAAGATTACATGTCTTCGATTTAGCTTTAATTACATGTCTTGACTTCATTTCCTTCTTTCTTGAGTCTTGATCACCTGTAGAGGTTAGCACAATACAATATATATGCAATGCATAGTGTGTGCTACTCTAATTAAGATTCGGTTGATTAAATCATCAAAACATAAGATTAAGGCCAAAAAGCCAACACTAAGTTCTTTTGGTTCTACGTGTACTTCTCGAACTTCTTCCACAATTTCTTGTGGAATCGGTTCGTGTTCGATTCTCGAACGTACACTAGATGGTACTCTTTCACATACATTCTCAATGTATAAAACGATAATAACTAGGGTAACCCTCTCTAATCACTCATCAAGCCAATCCACATGGTTCCTCAGACCCATGGACTCGAAATGCATTTCGCCCTTGGCTTAGGATAAGGGTTTGGTGAATGGATCAGCTGTGTTGCTGTTTGTGTCCACCCATAACAGATTTATTTTGCCCTCGTCGATGAAGTCACGTGTGACAAAGTACTTACGATCCATGTACTTCACTCTGTGGTGTGATCTGAGATCTTTGATTTGCGAGATAGATGCACTATTATCGTGTCGGCAGAGAAAAGTAATCAACCAATTACAGGAACACTAACAAGTGGCTTTCTCTGAAAGGACTATGATTGTTATGCAATGAATTGAGTTCTTTGGGAAAGGCAATATCTGAAATTAGAGGTGAACATGTGGGCTATATATGATCTGTGAAACAAATAAATAAACTACAGATATCCAAAATCAACATGTCTTCTTTTTTGTGGTGCAACGAAAAATACAAGTACAATTACGGACTAAAGAACACACAAGGGCGTGCGTGATGTGAAACTCTACAGATCTTAAATGGGAGAAATTATCTGATTAATACAATGAAGTTTATTCCACACGTAACTTTTTATATAAACCTTGTAAGAATTCCAAACATTGAAAATGTCGTCCCATAACAAATAAGACAATTCCAAAAATGCCTTATGTTAGAATCTTAAACTCCACTTGATATAGAATAAACTTAATGAATGATTAGTTAGGTTTAAGAGGAATTCCTGATGCTCATCTTGTTGTTCGGAGGCGGTGACGTGTGAGAAACTTAGGGGATGAGGTGTTGGTGTAAAGATTGAGAGGTGGAAAAGTGATAGGAGGATGGAGAGGTTAAAGTGAATATATATAAGGGTACGTTGGTATTCATTTGGATAGTTTTATTCAACACGTGAAAGATGACGGAGAGGTGAAGTTGGTCAAGAGAGAAAATAAAGGTAAGGTAGATGGATTTTTAGTTAATTAGTTGGATTTAATTTTGGTATGATTAATAATTTATGATGTTGATTATTAGCTTTTAGGCTTCTGTTGTGCAAGATGAAATAGAAGAAAAGAGGAAATAAGAAATCTGGACATTTGATTGGGTTGTGAATCACGATTGTGGTTGCGAAACAGACAAGTACCGATTCGTTATTCTTCAGTTTCATATCACGTATGTCTCTGTTGATATTCGTAGTTGCATGCATGCTGAGTATCAATATTGATTTTATGGATATGCATATGATTGCATGGTGGTGTTTCGATCGACATGTCATGTGGCTGTATGTATGTTTGTGGTTGAGCCACTTAGGAAAGAGCTACCTATCGGGCAGTGTTGAGCCACCCGAGAGAGGAAAGGGCTATATGTTGTTAGTGTGGAGCTACCAAGTACGCGTCTGATTGATTGATAGATTTCAGAAGCACAGGATGTTGTCAAATCCGAATGGGGGTTCCAGATTGTTATGCATGCATATTGTTTGTGATGCATGTCTTTTGATTGTGCTTATTGACTGAATGTCATATTTCGTATCAGTTTCCACATAATTATGATTCTGATTGATTGATGGTTGATACTTGCGGGCTGTCGAGCTCACAATTTGTTGATTATATTTTTCAGATTATTATGGGCCTATCATATGGATTTAAATATCATAGTGCGCAGCGGTTAGGATCGTAGATCGTATCTTAACGCACCGGGTTCGGACGGGTAAGCATCTGTCCGGGCTCGGGGCGTTACAAATTGTATCAGAGTATTACGATCCTCGGAATTGGATTTTAAATATAAATTTGACTGGATTGAAAATTACGAATTTGGATTTAAAAGTATTAATTATGGATTTAAATATGAATTTAGAGTTATTCAGACTTGGGTTCAAAATGTGAATTTGGAATTGGTTGTATTTGCTATCCAAATTATAGGCGATAAGTTGGTGTTGGGATTTTTAGATTTGATGAATAATGAGTTAAAAAAAATTATATTGATTTTTTTCCAATTGAGACAATATTGAGTTCAAAATTCGAGGACGATTTTTTTTAAGGATCGTGGATTGTTAGAATCTTAAAATCCACTGGATATAGAATAAACTTAATGAATGATTACTTAGGTTTAAGAGGAATTCCTGATGCTCTTCTTGTTGTTTGGAGGCGGTGACGTGTGAGAAGCTTGGGGGATGAGGTGTTGGTGTAAAGATTGAGATGTGGAAAAGTGATTGGAGGATGGGGAGGTGAAAGGTTAAAGTGAATATATATAAAAAAGGTACGTTGGTATTCGTTTGGATAGTTTTATTGAATACGTGAAAGATGACGGAGAGGTGAAGTTGATCGAGAGAGAAAATAAAGGTAAGGTAGATGGATTTTTAGTTAATTAGTTGGATTTAATTTTAGTATGATTAATAATTTATGATGTTGATTATTAGCTTTTAGGCTTATGTTGTGCAAGATGAAATAGAAGAAAAGAGGAAATAAGAAATCTGGACATTTGATTTGGGTTGTGAATCACGATTGTGGTTGCGAAGCAAGCAAGTACCGATTTGTTATTCTTCAGTTTCATATCATGTATGTCTCTGTTGATATTCGTAGTTGCATGCATGCTGAGTATCAATATTGATTTTATGGATATGCATATGATTGCATGGTGGTGTTTCGATCAACATGTTATGTGGCTGTATGTATTTTTCTGGTTGAGCCACTTAGGAAAGAGCTACCTATCGGGCAGCGTTGAGTCACCTGAGAGAGGAAATGACTATCTGTCGTTAGTGTGGAGCTACCAGGTGTGCGTCTGACTGATTAATAGATTTCAGAAACACATGATGTGGTCAAATCCGAATGGGGGTTCCAGATTGTTATGCATGCATATTGTTTGTGATGCATGTCTTTTGATTGTGTTTATTGACTGAATTTCTATTCTGTATCAGTTTTCACATGATTATGATTCTGATTGATTGATGATTGATACTTGCGGGTTGTCGAGCTCACAATTTGTTGATTATATTTTTCAGATTATTATGGGTCTATCATATGGATTTAAATATCTGAGTGCGCAGCTGTCAGGATCGTGGATCGTATCTTAACACACACCGGGTTCGAACGGGTAAGCACATGTCCGGGTTCGGGACGTTACACCTTACTGACACACTACTCTTTTTGAACGGTACTGACACACTGCTTAAATGAACAGAACCTTGCAAACAAGATTCAGGTGGGTAAAGAGGCAGACTAAAGGAGCGTGAAGCACATCATTGGTGAATTACAGAACGAGCAGTTGTTAACAAGAACTCCTTGCGTGCATCGGTTCATCGCAATGGTCACGAACTTTATAGCTTCTTTTATCTTTCCATTGTACATGACCAAGTCGACACAAATGTGACGTGAATTGAAAGCTATAGGCATATGGACGTTAATTATACATTGTGTTCCTCCCACTTTTTCTATGGAGACAGGATGAAAGTAGCAGTTGTTCCGATTCTGGTTTATTAGGATGACTTCATTGACTTGTTATTTCAGTGGTATGAAATTCATTACAGGTTTCTAATCTATTGATGTTCGCTACTTGAAAGTCAAGGAAATAGGTTTTGTGTCATAAAGTATGAAAACACAAAACAATGGCAAAATTAACTTCATAAAAAAGTTGTAATTTAAATAAACACCAAACGCAAACATTTGACCAGACTACGAAAACAGATCATGCAAGGTTTGATGACTTGATCTAAAGAATTAAATTTCCACTGAACTGTAGCCAGTAAAATTTCATATTTTCCATCCACAGGCAGAAATTCCAAGATGGGCCTAGGAAGGTTAATATTGATACATCTCATAAGATCCGAACGGTTACGATGTGAATGCATTATAAAATAAAATATGCTGGAAATGTCAATGGGCAGCATTAAAATCAAAATGCCCATAGGTTCACTGCAGGCAACTTCCTCCTAAATAAGACCAGAAAGCAAGATAAACAACATGTTTAGAAGGTCAAACTATCTTCTTTTTGGGAATGGAAATTATGATTTAGTCAATCCGCATTATACCTCTGAAATTTCAAAAATGGAGTTTTGCATCACTAAATGGCAGCTCCATGATTTTTATTTCTATTTTTTTTAAGGAAAATCAAGCTCCACATTGGCATACAACTAACACAATTTCACAAGTGAAAAAAACTACAAAACAAACAAAACATAGATACCTATAACTAGCTAAACTATATCATGGGATCGGCATACAAATACGAACATATATCAGTCTAGTTATATATACCTTGAATCCAATGCCAAATCTCCCAATATGATCTGCATCAACAGTGTCAGATTGTTACGACCAAATGAAAGCATCTTTATCATATCCTGGTGAGACATGCCCTGCCCGTCATCTATAACTGCTAAAACTGGAATTTCCTTTCCTTCTCTTTTACAATAGAAAGACTTAATAGAAATGTCCAATCTGTTACATGAGTTGTTACGTCATGATAAAATCGGCATTGTCAACAACTACAGCTTGCTAAATAAAATACTTCTTTAGAAAACCAACCTCTTAGCATTTGCATCTCTTGAATTATCAACAAGCTCTGCTATTGCACCAAATGCCCAGCCAGCATGCACCTGGCCAAGTGTTAATAAATAGCTAGGGTCAGCTCGGACTAAGGACAAATTGGTAGCAACATTTTTTTTGGCTGTTGCTACTTGCTCGAGACTGCAAGACTTTTCCTCTTCATTCTTCTTTCTGTCTGAAGAAACTGAAACAAACAAAGTCCATGGTTTCAATTCTCTTAAGAGCAATCATAGGGAAAGGCATTTGCCCAGCCATGAGAACTGCTGCGTACAGATTGCAAAATGAGTTTTGCATGCTTAAATGAACATAATTGTCCTGGTAAAATGATGGCCTAAAAAGAAGGGTAAAGGTATCTGGGGAAGAAACATAACACCAACTTATTTTGACCAACCGTAGGTAAATTTGTTGAAGAAGTATGTAACTCACCGGCTTCGGGTATTTCATTTTCACACCCTCTATCCGGAGAAAGCACATAGATATCATACGTGTCATCTTTTATGATGGCAGCCTTCATCCAAGAAAAAAGACGTCTTTAATATGTATTATAACCCATAGATTTCTCAACAAAGCCTTCATCCAATAGGAAGCATGAATTTCATGAACAATGTAAAACATTTTTACTCCGGCAAGATATCAGTACAAAAGACAGCTACAAAAGGAAGGACAATAGAATAATTTCAGGTTTAAGATATAAACCATTGATTTATTACAGACATCGAAATGGAATAGTCTCTTGGCTAGGTATCTCATCAGTCACCGCATATTACAGACATGCAACAAAAACTGATTAATCACAAAAGAGATTTGTTCGATTTTGCCATCCTTTAAATACACGTCAAAATATGAATATGCTTCAGTTCAGTAAAAGGAAATTGAGTTAGTGCTCCAACTCTACGTACCCCAAGACACCAAATTGGTGCGATCTGGGGCTATTCAAATTAACATAAAATAGCAACCAGGTAATTCCCAAGTTGGTAGGCGAAAAGAAGCTAATTGAGATGATATGAAAAAACTAACACCAGCTACCCACATGACTCAGACACAAAAGTTGGGACGCTATCAACTATTTCTCACTTATAATAACTTAAAGATTCGATTTTAAGAAAAAGCAACAAATATAGAAGCAAACAGGTAAACAAGTACTAGCAAGTATGATAAAGTCATTCGCTTTTCCCTGTAGCAACAACAAAACTTATTTGCATCATCATTATGTAAGTAGCTAAGCATCAAAATCTCCTTATTGAATGCCCCATTATAAAAGTCTATGAGAATAGTTTGTAAGAGAACGGTTTGTAAGGGGTACAAATAAAAGTAAATGTGAGACAAAGGTTCAACATATTAGTTCTTTCAATATGGTATCATGAGCCGAGTTGTGTGTGGGATCCACCAAAACTCAATTAGTGTCAAATAAACATTGTCCACGTGGAGAGGCGTGTGTTAACCCAATTGTGGTGCGGGATCTGTCTGAATCCAATTTCTATTTCACAGACACGGTCCATGTATAAGCGAGCAGTGTAAAAGTAGGGAAACTAATTGGGAACTACTATTCGTAGTCGGAAAACTACTTAACAAGTATTTGCCATTAACAAATCAATTAATACACATTTCGTCCCGTGTCTTTAAACAAGTATTTGACTCAGTTTTACTCACATTCCTAGTACCAACACCACGAAAATGTCTGGCGAAACACCTAGATCCGGCTAGGTAACGAAGACGGATTTTTTTTCCCGACTCGGGCGTCTGGATACGACGCCTACACCATGGTGAAGGCGTCTTAGCCAGACGCCTCCACCAAGGTGGCAGCGTCTTAGCCAGGCGCCTCCACGAACGTGAAGGCGTCTGGCTAAGACGCCTCCACATAGGTGGAGGCGTGTTAACCAGACGCCTCCACGTTGGTGGAGGCGTGTTACCCAGACGTCCGTATTTTTTAATAATAAAAAATTAAAAATAAAATGTAAATAAATTCTTAAAATTATACGGTGTGTTATCTCAAATTATTTGAGGTTCTGTTGCAAAATTTTTGGTGGTAACGGGGTCAAATTAAAATGAGTTTTTTTTGCAAGTAATTAATATTCAAAAAATTTAAGATCCAAAATCCCCGGTGGTAAAACTTCCCGACTGACAAATACCACATCGACAGGTCGTTCGGGGGTCTCGCTGGAAATTTTTTGGATTTTGAAATTGTTGAATCTGATTTTTTTTTGAATTTTCATCAATTGCAAAAACTCGTTGTAAGGTGATGTCGGACGGTCGACCGTTTGCTTTTCCGTCTACCGAACATGTTCCATGCGGATGACCGAATTTCCATCGGTCCGCCGTGATCGTAAATACAGTAAGTTTTTGATCTTCCTAGAATCATTGGGTCGGTTTACTTATCTCTACCCGGTTATCCGAATATTTATTCTCAGTAGCTTCGACATTTCTCTGGAAATCTCTATTCGGTGTACCGAAGGGGTATCGGTCATCCGAATATAGTAATTATTAACTTATTAATTAATTAATTTAGCAATTATCTAAATTTATAATCAATTATCTTTTTAATAAAAAATAAAAAAAATTGCGGGCATCTGGCGGAGCCGCCCAGCGTAGGATAGGGGCGTCTGGCTAATACGCCTCCCCCATGGGGGAGGCGCCTTAGCCAGACGCCCGTCCCATATGCGGGGCGTCTGGGTAAAACGCTCCCATAGGGGGAGGCATCTTACCCAGACGCCCCTCTCCTACGCTGGGCGGCTCCGTCAGACGCCCGCAATTTATTATTATTTTTTATTATTTTTTTATTAAAAAGATGTTGGATATTTTACCAGATTCGAGTACACCGGGGCGTCCGTTGACTCATTATTGACCTCCAAAACATTACTTTTTATGATTATAAGAGGAAGATGAAGAGATATGTATGATAGGAGGGTAAAATGTCGCATTATAGCAGTAGAAATGAGAGAAGGGCAAAATGGTAATCTGTTGAGGCGATTTAAGTAGTTTTAGGGCGACGAATAGCAATTCAGAACTAATTTTGTACCTTGGTTAATATAGCCCATGGATCCTGCCCTAACAAGCATGCTTTCCATGTCTAGGGATCCTTGTGACTCCATGTTTCAACAAAATGAATCATCGAAAACATTTAAATAGCAACTCACAAATAACAAGTTTAATCAAAATGCTATACACCACTTCATTCCTCAAATTTTCATCGATTAAGATCTCTATTGCATTTTTCATCGTCTTACCCAATGTAACATCTTATAACGTGTACTTTATACCTCCTCGGTCCTTGCCTACCCAGTTACTGGTCATGTAATTGACCAATCATCGAAGGTCTCAAATGTGCATTTAATTAGCATAGTCATGTAACAGAAATGCGCATTATATTCTGCTTCGTCCATTCTTTATTGTTAGAAATCATTATTTACGGTGTGATTGGTTTAGAGGAAGTCAAAAAAAATTTAAAGTTCCATGACTTCCTTTGTTTTGGAGTGGAAATGGATGAAATCATCTAAAGTACGAAATTATAAGGATGTGAAAATCTTGGAACTGACATTCCAGAACTTTAATAAGTTTTCCTAAAAATCAATTACCAGAATTTGTTCTAGAAGTCCATTTCCCCCACTTCCATGTTGTTTTCCTACAAACCAAACATACCCTTAGTGAATTTATGCAACTGATAATGAGCATTAATGAAATTATTTTTTATAGATCTTTGTTATGCTTAAACTAAAATATTGAATTAACACACAATTTTTCCATACATGACTTTTTGGTGTTGTGATTCTTATTAAGTTTCATTCTAACCTATCCCATGTACTTTGGATTCAAGTCTATGTTGTTGTTATAAAAAGTAGTGGTGCAACAGATCGGATAAATAATAAAAAAAGGTGTTACCATATCCGTATCCACATCCGTATTTGATTTACATATACGGGTACGAATCGCTTCGTATATAAAAAATGTGCATCCATATTCTTGAAAACAGATACACCATATTCTCGAAAACGGATACACCATATCCTTAAAAACGGATACGGGACAAAGATATTACAAATAGATATGAATAAAAATATTGAAATGCACGGTGTACATATATAATATGAAATGAGTGTATATCATGATAAATCACATTTCTTTTTACCTATTAAATTGGAAGAAAAATCATATTTTAACCATATTACCTTATAAATGTAACAAATTTTAATTGTAGTAACATAACTTTAAGTAAAAGTTAAAAGAAATCATGAAAAACTGACTAATTTTAATATTTTATAAGGAAAAAGATTATATTAATCCAGCAAATATCCATATTCGAATCCATCAAAATTTCTTATCCGTAAACGCAAAAATTTGAAAACCAATATTCATATCGGTATCTGTATTGATATGGAAAAATGATATTCATATTCTTAAAAAACGGATACATATTCAAACTATCTATATATAGTCCATATCTGTTTGCACCTAATGAAAAGTGATCACCGATACCTATTATTAAAAAATGAGGACGTTTTTCTAGGTTTGTATTTGGGTTTTTCCTTAATTTATTTTTACAATTTCCATTCAATAAGTTACATTTGCAATTTGTGACGTTAACATATTTTTTATAGCTTGAAAAGGATTATATTTTTTTTATTCACCGCATTCTTTTACCAAAATTTTGTCTACCGATTTTCTTTTTTATTCACCGTTTCTTTTACCACAATTACAATACAACAAGTTATTTTTATATCTTCAAACAAATATTAGTCCTCTCCATCAAAATAATTTTGTCTCACCGTACAATATCAAACCAACAAGCTCAATGTCGTAGCTCTTACGATGACCACAAGCACTAAGGGCACCCTTAACGGGGGTGCCCCGCCCGGGCGCCCTGGTCGGGCGCCCGTTGGGCGCCCGCCCGGGCGCGTGCCCGGGCGTTGGGCGTCCCGGGCAGACGCCTGGGCGCCCAAGGGAGGGGGACATGTGTCCCCCTCCCATTGGTTAATTTTTTTTTAATTTATTTATTGGATGTTTTGTTATTAATGGATTTGGTATTTGTTATAAATGTGGGGTAATTTTTTTTGTAAGTGATTAAAATTAAGAAATTTCTAGAACCAACAATTTCAAGATAAATAGAAAAAATATTAATACAACAATACCATAAGAACAATACATTAATAATACTAAAATACGAAATACAACCAACCACATGAAACATAAAGGGAAATACAAACCATACAGACTACAACAACCTGAAATACAAACTAAGGGAAATACAAACCATACGAAATACGGACTACAACAAACTACACGTACCCATTCTCTTCTGCCCAGACGAGAAGTTTATCGATTACTTTTTGATCCTTCTCCGTCGGGTTGTCCTTCCTCATCAGAGAGTGAAGCATGTCCAACTTATTTTTTATTAAATACCTCTGGAAATTCCTTTCCACTAACTCCTCTTGCTTGGATAAACCATCTTCTCTGACTTGGGCGGTGTATCGAATCTGTTCTGCAAGTTCTCTAACATCGGTGTCTCTTTCGGGGCGTAATGCACTCTTAGCCTTTTTCTTAGCCTTCTTCACACCTTCTGGGCGTGTAGACGACTCCGGCATCAGCTCTTCTGCATCCGAGGGTGATTGCGTCGTCTAGCCGTCCGTGCTCTTTCTTTTCCCAAGGCTTCCTGACTGGGGACTATTTTCATCGTGCAACTCCGGGACTCCCAGTCAACACGCACGACATTAGCTCCGGAGATCACACTCTCCCATTTTGGGTACCTACGCAACATAACCCAAGCATCAAAATAAAGAAATTTAGGCCCATGAGTTCGCTCGTAGATCACGTGCGCTTGTCGGACAACATCGTCGTCATTCTGGCCGCTCCTAGTGAACCCCAAGTATGTTTAGTTGTGAATACAATGGATAAACGTATCTCGTATCAAATGAAAATAAGTTTTCTTAACATTACCTAGAGCCCTCGCTCGGTTTTGGGAAAAAGTTTTTCTTACGAGGATAGTTCGCATTCCCTCATAATTAAAACGACAAGAATCACAAGAGTTTGAAGATGCTAATATTGCTAAAATTCAAAAAGGTTGTGATTAGAAAATGTTTTTCTTACCTTGATATTGTAATGTATTCGATAGCCCTTAGCTACTCTATATTACAATTAATGGGATCTTGGAATGGTGGTGCATATTGAGAGTATTGCGGGAATGATAAGTTTTGATCTGGGATGCGTAGTGGGAGAATTGTGGGAATGTTGAGTTTTGGTCAGGTGGTGGGAATGGTGGTGCGTACTGGGAGAAGTCTGGTTGTTGGAATGGTTGTTGGTAAAATGGACGTGAGGGATATGGTTGTGGATAGCGTGGATGCGGATTTGATTGTGGACGAGGGGGGAACGAGGGGGGGGGGGGGACGATGGTACTCCGCAGAAGACATTGTGGAAGAGATATGGGATGTAAGTTGAGTTTTGTGTTTTCTGGAAGAGATATGGGATGTAAGTTGAGTTTTGTGTAGGGTATATATAGAGAAAAAATTAGACACTGTGCAATCACGCGGATTACTTTTCTTACACGCGTATACTGTACATTCACGCGGACTACTTTTCTTTCACGCGTGTACTGTACATTCACGCGGACTACTTTTCTTTCACGCGTATACTGTGCAATCACGCGGATTACTTTTCACGCACGCGTATACTGTGCATTCACGCGTGTTTCGAAATTCAAATTTCAAATATTCAAAATTTTGTGGTTTAATAGTGATTAATATTGTTAATTAATTAATAGTAATAATAAGTATATCGTGAATTAGAATTATAATGTATTTAGAATTAGATTTATATAAAATGTATTTTGTTAAATGCTGTGTGAGAATTAAATTTGTTTAATTAAGAAATGATGTGGATGAAAGAGAGTGTAGGGTGGGTGGGGGTAGCCTGGGCATGGATAAGGGTTTTTTTGGGTGGGTTGGGTGAGCTGACGTGACAGAGAGAGAAGCTGACGTGGCAGAGAGAGAGTGCAGGGCGCCTGGGGGTAGCCCGGGCGCTGTTATTTCTGCTCTAATGTAAAGACAAAACACTTATGCACCCACACGTGGAAAAGGAATGCTTGTCATTATCTATGATCAATTATGACTTGGAAACCTATTTCATCGTCAAGTAATTGATTAAGAAAAAGATAGTTACATTGTTTTTCAATTAGTTTGCTTGGTTGTTTTACTAATTATGAGACAGGGTATTTCTTATTTGGCTATTAGCATGTACCATGTAATATATTCAACCAACTCTATTATCTTCTTTTATCCGGTAAACAGGTGCTAACTGAACAACCAACAAAACCAAACCTTCACATTATGTGATGATGAATTTTTTTGGATCTTGAAATTGTTGGTTGTGGAAATTTTTGAATCTTCGTCACTTGCAAAAATTATTGCCCCACAGTAATAACAAATACTTAATCCATTAATAACAAAACCTCCACTAAATAATTAAATTATTAAAAAAAATCGACGAGGGGGGGGGGGGACGTGCCCCCCACCCGAGGGCACCCCAGGCGTCTGCCCGGGACGCCCAACGCCAGGGCAAGCGCCCGAGAGGGCAACCGAGGGGCGCCCGGGCAGGGCACCCCTGTTAAGGGTGCCCTTAGCAGTGCAAAATCAGGGCAGATGACCCATAACGCCTGACATGTATACACGTAGGGGGGTTTCTTACACCCACGTCACCCGCCCGGGCGGAAAATTGGGCGGTTGGGTTGTTATTGGAACAATGTTGTTTGTGGGATGACCCATAACGCTTGACACGTATGCACCTGGGGGTGTTCATTACACCCACGTCACCTGCTCGAGCGGAAAATTAGGCAGTTGGCCTTACACCCATGTCACCCGCCAAAATGCCCGACATGTATGCACGTTTCCCGCCTGAGCAATCACGCGTACACTATGTGCAATCACGCGTGAACAGTGCAACAAATACAACCAAACACTCCCAACTATAAATACATCTATTTATCTCCTGATTCCTCACATTTCCTTAACTTCTCAACTTGTTAGCTTCTTCTCTCATCAATGTCGGATAATAGTTTAAACTCCGGTCAATCCGACGATGATAACTGGAATGAGACATTAAATCAATGGACCGTGCTATTGAATTAGCCGGACAGGTTGTTTACGAAAGGACTACACGTCCTAAGCAGCGTCGAAGGAGAACGACAAACCCAGATAGAGATCGTGAACTAGGTTACAGACGCCTTGTAGACGATTATTTCTCTGACAACCCTGTGTATTCTGATACTCTTTTCAGGACAAGATTTCGGATGAGAAAGCATGTCTTCCTGCGCATCCACAATGCCATCGAAGCATCTGATGTCTTCTTCCAATGAACACCGGACGCAACTGGTAGGATGAGCATCTCCGGTCTACAAAAACGTACGGTAGCAATGCGAATGCTAGCATATGGCGTTGCCGCTGATGGGATCGATGAGTACCTACGAATGAGTGCGGCAACATCCAGAAATGCTCTCCTCAAATTCTGTGAAGGTGTTATTCGCATCTTCGGCCCTGAGTATTTACGTCGGCCAACTGCAAATGACTTGGCACGCCTACTTTACGTTGATGAGCAACGTGGGTTTCCAGGTATGATGGGGAGTATCGATTGTATGCACTGGGAGTGGAAAAACTGCCCAGCTGCTTGGAAGGGACAACATCAAGGACGTGCTGGGAAAGCAACTCTGATCCTTGAGGCGGTGGCATCGTACGACTTATGGATCTGGCACTCCTTCTTCGGAATACCGGGTTCATGCAATGACTTGAACGTCCTGCAACAATCTCCGGTTTTCGACGACATACTAGAAGGCCGAGCACCACCTGTTAATTATGAGGTAAATGGTGTTCAATATGATATGGGATACTATCTTACTGATGATATTTATCCACAGTGGGCGGCCTTCATCCAATCCATCCTTCACCCTCACACCCCGAAGCACAGATTGTTTGCTGAAGTGCAGGAGGCAACGCGTAAAGATGTTGAACGCGCTATCGGAGTGTTGCAAGCGAGGTTCGCGATCATCAGAAACCCGGCTCCTGCCTGGAGCAAGGACGTTCTGTCCAAAATAATGACATCTTGTATCATCATGCATAACATGATAGTGGAGGACGAACGCGACTGCTATGCTAATTTTGGAGATATTCGCGAATTTATGGAAGATCGTCCTGGAACTTCAGCTGAGGCAACGTCGTATTCGACCGATCGTATAGCGGATATTCATGAGTTTTTTGTCAATCAAGATCGAGTGCGTGACAGGAACCAACATTTGGATCTGAAAGGCGATTTAATTGAGCATATATGGCAACGCTACGGACGAGGAGCGGTTTGAAAATCGGTTAACGTAGTTGGTCATGTAGTATTTAAAAGTTTAGTTTATGTAATATGTACTGTTGTTTCTTAACTTTGATTGTAATATTTCCTATTTCAGTTTGTCTTAAATGTAACGTGGCTCCGTAATATTTAATAATAATTTCGTGATTTACCAGTAATTATTAACAATATTTCCAGTTAAAATATAATTATAATGTAATTAAAATTAGATTTATATAAAATGTAATTTGTTAAATGTTGTGTGAGAATTAAATTTGTTTAATTAAGAAATGATGTGGATGAAAGAGAGTGTAGAGTAGGTGGGGGTAGCCTGGGCATGGGTAAGGGGTTTGTTGGGTGGGTTGGGTGAGCTGACGTGACAGAGAGAGAAGCTGACGTGGCAGAGAGAGAGTGCAGGGCGCCCGGGCTACCCCCGGGCGCTGTTAAATATGCTCTAAGCTTGTTCTTTGGGTCCGATTTTTTCCGAAAGTACGGCTGGATGTAACTTATTTATCGTTTTGTAGATGATGCGAATGTTATTCATCTCTAATTTACCTTACTAATTTGAGTTTATTAGATAGATAGAGTAGATGATTTTTATGAAAACTGTAATTGTACCATAAATAATATGTAGACTTCAATTTGTGGTGGCGGACGTTGAAATCGAAATCATAAAACTAAAGTTTGTTAATGATACTTGGAGTTTTGAAATTCAAATCATAAAAATAAGTTTGTTAATGCCACTTAATTGTTGTGAATCTTGTATAGATTGGGAGTTTGAGACGAGTTGAGTTTGGAATGGAAAATTTGAGTTTTTATACTTAAATAATCAAATATTTGAAGAAAAAAAATCCACACATTAACATTCTCTTGAAAATACGTTTATGTTTCATTTTTGCCAAAAATACCCCTACTCTTTAAAAAAACAAAAAATCTCTCTCACACATATCTAGATCTCTTCTCTCTTTCTTTCACACAATTCTTCCACATCGTAGTCAAACCCAGATCGGAGAACAACTACTTCATTGAAATCAACAACGAAAGTCAGTTTTAGAGAGTTGTTGATATGAGTTTTGTGGAGTGGGTTGAATCGATGGAAGTTGGACCGATTTTTTGTGTTTCGAACGAAGCTCGATAGACTCGAAATGAGTTCGATAGGAATTCGATTATTGTGCTTGATAAGCTTGATTCCTTTTACATGTGTGCTCGATGGGATTAGATTGAGTGTGTTTGTGGAGTGGGTTGAATCGATGGAAGTCAGACAGATTTTCTGTGGTTCCGACAAGCTCAATATGAGTTCGATAGGAATTCGATTGTTGTGCTTGATTCCTTTTACATGTGTGCTCGATGGGATTAGATTGAGTGTGTTTGTGGAGTTCGTTGGATCTATGGAAGTCGGATTGATATTTTGTGTTTTCGACGAAGCTCGATAGACTCTGTATGAGTTCGATAGGAACTCGATTGTTGTGCTTGATAAGCTTGATTATTTTTACATGTGTGCTCGATAAGATAAGATTGAGTGTTTTGTAGGGTGGGTTGAATCGATGGAAGTCAGACTGATTCATCAATATGCTTCAACCGTAAATATGATCATTCATCGAGATCTATCAAGCATGCTATCGAGTTCATATCGAGAACTTATCAAACTCATCGAGTACCATCGAGCTCCATAGAGAAAGAGAATGATTTATGCAAGGGGTATTTTGGGTAGTACAAGAAACTAGGGGTGTGCAGAACCCGGTCCAGGTTTGGTCCGGACCGGAACCAACCGGTCCGGGTTCCGGTCCGGACATTTTGAAAATATGGTTCCGGTCCGATTTTTGTTTTGTTTTTATTTTTTAAGGTTAAAAACCAGTCCTTGATCATACTGAATCCAACCGGACCGGATGCACTGGCCTACAAGAAACATAAGCATATTTCTACGATGATGTTAAAATGTGGATTTTTTTCCAATTATTGAGTCACTTCAAGCATAGAGACTCAAATTTCCCTTTAAATTTTGAAATTAGTTTTTTTGCTTGCGTGTCATTTTAAAACATTCTATTTCTGTTTCTGTCATTACTTTATAGCAATTTGTATTACTATCACTGAGAAATTACACATGTAACTGGAAAAAATATATTTTAATAATAATATTTACAAATTTTACCATATATAATCTATTAACTTAGTAATCTAAATATGTCATTTTTATGATATTGACCGCAAAACACTTAAAATCTAAAAATTAAGACTTTCAATTTTTCACGAGTACAAACGGTGGTGATACGAGTGTTTTGGTTTTCTTCCTACGGTGGAAATTAAAATCCTTGATTTTTTGGATTTTAAGTGTTTTACTGTGAAAATCATAAAAATGATATATTTTGTTTACTAAGTTTAGATTGTATAAGGTAGAATTTGTAAATATTAGTATTAAAATATATTTTTTAACGGTGTTAACGGAAAATGTAACAGAGTGATCATATGCACGAAAAAGTAATGGCATCTATGTAATTTGTCTAATTTTCTGTGGCAGTAATATACAGGGATGACTTAAACAAAAATATAGTATTTTAAAATGTCACGCAAGCAAAAAAATCCTTTGAAATTTGAAAAACGTTTGAGTTTCGGAATCGATGTCGTAAAAGGAAATTAAGTTTTTATTTTGGTCTTGTCTGGAAAAAAATTGAAAGTGGGCGTCGGAAGTTGTTTCTTCTTCTAATCTTATTTTGCGAGTAATTGCATGTTTCGTAGACCGTAGTGCATACAAAATTTTGAGCTTTAGTTTGTGTTCCTGAATTTCAAATACTTGTTTCGAAATGACAACTTTGTTGATTCGGACTTGTCGGTCAATTGAATCACAAACAAATATCTAATTTCGGGCACTTACGTTCGAAGGTTGAAACATAACTAGTGCAACAAGAAGTGCCTAACCCAATATCTTCTCTTGTGAAATGTTACTGGGAACATTACCAACGAGGTTGGCTCTGCTAGCAAATCATTCAGACTTATAGGTAGGAGCAAAGATCACTTATATACGTTAGGATATAATAATATATTAAAAATAAGTGTTCTTATACACGGACGTGGCGTCCCGGACGTACCTGACGTGGTCAGTCCAGTCAACAAAAGTTAAATATTTTTTTCTTTCTAAAATTAATTAAATAGTATTTGTGTCACATGTAACTTTAAGTTTCCCAATGCAACATTATTTTTAAACATGCAACGTTTGGTTTCCTCATTCAACCTTTACTTTTCCAACACAACATTTGTTTTCCCACAACCTTCGGATACAAAGGTAAAACGAAGTGTTCATGTAAAAGGAAGAAACCTTACAATCTGTGTTTTGTCCTTTTAAACATATGTGTTTGTCATTTTTAATGTATGAGTTTGCCATTTTTAAGTAATGATTTGTCATTTTTCAACAGTTGGGTCGTTTCTTCTTATATTGATGAGTTGTCCTTTTTAAGTAAGGGTTTATCCCTTTTAAGTACCGGTTTGTACTTTTTAAGTATGGTTTTGTCATTTTTAGTGTAGGTTTGTCATTTTCAAGTATGGTTTTGTCTTTTTTAACAGTTAGGTCGGTCCTTCTTATATTGGTGGGTTGTCCTTAATTTTTATGTTGAGGTTGTCTTTTTTAAGTAATGATTTTTTTCATTTTAAGTAGTGGTTTGTCCATTTTAAGTATGAATTTGTCTTTTTTATCATATGAGTTTGTCCTTTTTAACACCCTAAGTTGAAATTAGCAAACAAGAACATGAAATCAAACAAAATCCGTGAAAACAAATCAGAAACCCCCCAAAAACCTAATATCAAAGACAAATCAATTTTAGACAATAACACCATAAACCGAAATCAAAGAAAAAGAGCCAAACTTCCAAGACAAACACCACCAACAACAAAAAAATCATCACTACAACACCTCAAATTAGCTACATAGAACCAAACTTTCCAAAATAATATCAAAAAATCAAGATCGATCCATCACAGAAAAAATCAAAAACTTCAAATCAGCCACAAAGAACCAAACTTTTCCCCAAAAATTCCACACAAAAAAACCAAATCAGCTACAGAGAACCACACTTCCAAAAAACCAAGACAGATCTATTACAGAACAAAACCAAAAACTTCAAATCAACGACAAAAAACCAAACGTTTCCCAAAAACCACTACATAAAAACTCAAATAAGCTACAAAGAACCACATTCCTCCTCATCCTCGTCTCGGGACGGACTCCAACGCCGACCACTTTCTCCTCCACCTCGTCGGCCAACTTCACCGCGACGTCCTACCTCCCTCAAGACTCACCCCCGCATCGTCTCACTCGGCATCCCTCTTACCGATCTCGCCTTCCACCCCGTCCTCGACCTCTCCGTCGACACCTCGTCTTTGCACCAGGAGAAAATGATGGAGAATGGAATGTTTTGGGGGATAATGGAAGGTTTTGAGGAGATAAGTATGGTGGAAACCAAAGGTCGCAAAGTTTAGCGTGGATGTGATGTGACACAAAATAAATAAATAATATGTGATTTAATTAATTTTTGATAATAAGAAAATATGGTTCTTGCTGACTGGATTGACCACGTCAGACGACATCTGGAACGTACCGCGTCAACAAATCATTTTTTTAGAAATAACAGGAAATTATCAAAAGAGCCACTCAAGTGGTCCACTTTACTTTAAAAGTCAACTTTCTTTTGAAGGAAAATTGGCTTTTATTAGAATACGACTATTACTTCTTTACCCTCTTCACTTAGTTTAATATTAACCTTTTTAGAAAAGTCAAGAATGTTAATTATGTATATTCCCCTTTTTGACATAAATCTCATACAAATATCTAAAAATTATAATTACTTTAGTTCTGGATTATCACCGAGAATTATAATTCCCCTTTTGGATCTTTTATCGTACACATAGTGATCTTCCTCAAGCACAGAGAATGCATTCTCAAACATATAGAATGCATTCTCTGTTATAGCTTGATGGAAGCAAATATTACATTGTCTAGATGCTTGTTTTAAGTCACATATTGACTTGTTGAGCTTGTGCACGGCCGCGTTGAAGCGGTGGCAAATACGGGTCGATCCATAGGGAGGTGTGTCGACTTTGGTTAGTTTGAAGGTGAGTAGAAAACAAGGTGGAGAAAAGATTGATTAAACTAATTAGACTAACTACACTACACGAGTAAGCAACAAACAAGATGAAAATATGAGACGAAATGAAACTAAGCTAAGCAACTACTAAGAAGAAAGGTAAAATTCAGGAATGGGAAAACCCCCTAAGGGATGGAGTGTGTATACACATGAAATAAGTGTGGTGAATGCATACAATAAGCTCAAGTGTAGTTAGTGTTTGTTAATGCATAAGAAGTACCTAATGGCAAGACCTATCATTCAAAGTACTAACCTAGGTGATTAAAATGAGCATGACAAGTTTGTTATTAAGAACATAAACAAGCATGGAATGTACCTAAACATTATGACAGAAATCATCAAGTTAAGAGTTCTTATTAATTCAAACAAGCATACTAACATTTCTCACATACAAGAATGTTTAGCATTCATTACATCTACATAACATGTATAGACATCTACTCCACCCCCAAAGGGGGATGAACTACTCACACATATTTAAACTAACATTCATACTAAGGAAAGAAAACATGCTTAAACTAATTCTAAAAAGACTAAAACAAACAAGTTAACTAAGTATGCAAGAATTAATAGAGGCAATATGAAGGAAACTTAACAAAACATTTATTATTACTCACTCAATTACAAGTAGCCTCTCACCACCAGAGTTTTTTCTCCAAGACCTTTACTCCTAGTAGAGAGGATGACCACCAAGAGAGAGATGGATACAAAGGAGGAGGAAGAGTTCTATTTATAGCCATAGAAAAAGGTAATCCAGGACAATCGCCCTGTGTGGGACTAATACAATACCCAAAATAGACATAACACATAATTATACATGATCCGCCCGAAGCCTGTCGGATCCAGACCCAACCTGACCGCCAATCAACGGTTCCAGACCGCCAATTGGCAGTCTACAGGGTTCGGATCCGGTCTGGATTTTGTGTGGCCTTTCCTGGATTGCTTTCTTCATGTGTGATGCACCCAAGTCGATTGTTGAAGTTTAGGCCCAAATCGAATTGCCAAAATACTCCCCATGAAGGTGTCGAGTTTCTTGATTTTCTCATTGGTCATTTGGGTTTACATCCGGGTCCTTCCCTTTTGCATCTCAGTCCCCAAGTCTTGCAACTCAGTCATTTTCCTTGCTTTTGGGTATTTTTTGTGCTTCTTCTCCTCAAACCTGCTTATTCCTGAAACTTAAACATTAAACTCATTACGTAGCATTGTTTAGGTGAAAGATAATGGATATAAGACACAAATGTATGCATGATATGATATAAATCAAATACCCCACACCAAGTTTTTGCTAATCCCGAGCAATACAAAGAAATAAAAAAAGGAAAAAATCATTCGTAAAATAGGGAAATCCTAACTCACTTTCGTAGGAATCACAGTTGCACTTAGCACATGCAACAAGACGTTAAACCTCCTTGTCGCCAAGGAGGAGGAGTGTTGTCTCCTGAGGGTTTTTAGCGGATATACCCACAAAATCTGAACATCGATGCATTATTCAATCTAGAAACTCGACTTGATGGACTCATTTTCGTCGATCATTGGACACAGTAATCCTACGGGCCGACTATCTATATATATCAAGTCCACACACCTAGCCTAATGAATTTTTCGTGCAAGTTAACTAAGGACTTCAGTGAAAGACATAGACAACCTCAGCATCCTCAAGTGATACAAAGTATAAAGTCCATTAAGGTTGTTATTTGCATTACCATTTTTTGTTTCTTTTCTTTCTTTCTTTTTCTTACTAGTTGGAGTGTAATTCTCCCAATGTCAGGTTTCGTGCATCATTGCTTATGTGGACTTACACTATCAGGTACACCTTTCCCCACATCTCCACATAGGGCAATCCCTACCACCCCTGTAACAGGAGTTTGGTTGGTGCATCCCAAGTCAGATGACTCAAAAACACGTGGTACAAAGTCCCATCAGACCTAATTTCCCGAGTGATAGGAGCCGTGCGAGAAGAGAGAACACCTACTCACTTATTTCTTATCTACACATAAACCAAAACCCCTACACTTAATGTCTCACAACAAGATTTAAATGGTCCTTGACTACAACAAATTTCCTTATATTAACATACACGAATTATTAACTCACTAGGTTCAAGGTGAACTTCTTTAATTATTTGAGTACTGAAACCTTGTGATTACTTACCCCACGAGGGAAAATCTGGGTGCATCCTTACGACTCAGAAAGCCCTAAAGCCGGTATACTAGATATCCTAATGTATCATGTTCAAGACAATTTTGGGATCTTCCTTTTACTTTGCCTCTCAACGGTTTTGCAGATACCAAACACACGCAAAACCCACAAAATATTTTGTTTTGCAAACACATGAAGATTTGAAAGAAATGTCAAAATTTTAAAGCACTAGGTAAGCAAAAGAAGACAAGTTTCCCAAGGATCATTGCAATCAGATATATCGATATTAAATGCAGCAGATATATCGAGGAGTATCAAATCGCGTAAAAATGACCCTTAAGAATTTGGTGACCACCTTGTTGTCATTGGTCTTTGTGGGGATAACCTCAACCCACTTAGACACATAGTCAACGACCACCAGAATGTAAACATTCCCGAACGAATTCAGGAAAGGACCCATAAAGTTGATGCCCCACACATCGAAGATGTTGATGTCAATGACATCTTGCAAAGGCATCATATCACGTCGATTAATCCTACCAAGGCACTGACACCTATCACATTGCTTACAAAATTCGTAAGCATCTTTAAAAAGAGAAGACCAGTAGAATTCAGATTGGAGCACCTTCGCGGTGGTTTTCTTTGCTCCAAAGTGTCCTCCATATGCCTCAGAGTGGAAAAAATGGAGCACATTTTGGAACTCATTATTTAGGACGCACTGCCTGAAAATTTGGTCAAAGTAGTATTTGAATAAGTAGGGGTCGTCCTAGTGAAAGAATCTGACAAAAAATCTAAATTTGGTTTGGTCAGATTTTGACCAACCCACAGGAAGTTGCTCGGTCACAAGGTAGTTCACGATGTCGGCAAACCAATGGTTATCTTCGATCGTGAACAACTGCTCGTCAGAAAATTTGTCATTAATAATTTGGACTTGTGGGTTGGTCGTCTCAAGACGAGAAATGTGATCCGCTACAACATTTTCACACCCTTTTTGTCCCGAATCTCGAGATCAAATTCTTGTAACAACAAGATCCATCTCAAAAGTCGGGATTTTGCATCTTTCTTCGCCATGAGATGCTTGATGGCTGTGTGATCAGAGTAGATAATCATGTGGGAGTCAATCAAGTACGACAGGAATTTCTCCAAAGCGAATATGATCGCTAAGAATTCCTTCTCGGTCACAGTGTAGTTCAATTGGGCATCATTGAGTGTTCTACTGGCATAATAGATCACATGAGGTAATTTGTCCAATTGTTGCCCAAGCACTGCTCCCAAAGCGAAGTCAGATGCATCACACTTTAACTCAAAGGGTTCAGTCCACACCGGTGCCTTAATCATTGGAGCTGAAGTCAACTCTTTCTTCAAGGTCAAAAAAGCATGGTGGAATTCGGTGTGAACTCAAAAATGACATCCTTAGCCAACAATACGGTGAAAGGTCGAGCAATTTTGCTAAAATCCCTAATGAACCGCTGATAGAATCCAGCATACCTCTAAAAGGCGCGGATATCCTTCACATTACGTGGCGGTGGGAGATTAGCAATAAGACCCACTTTGGCGGGATCGACCTCAATTCCCCTACTTGAGACAACATGTCCAAGTACAATCCCTCGCTTCACCATGAAGTGACATTTCTCCCAATTGAGAGCGAGGTTCTTCTCACGGCATCGCTTGAGGACAAAGCTCAAGTGACGAAGGCACTCATCGAAGGAAACTCAAAATATGAAAAAGTCGTCCATGAAAATCTCAAGGAAACGCTCTACCATATCGGAGAAGATGCTGATGATAAACCTTTGAAACGTTGTTGGCGCATTACATAACCCAAAGGGCATACGACGGTAGGCAAACATGACAAAGGGACAAGTAAAGGTGGTTTTATCTTGATCCTCGGGTGCGATGGGAATTGGGTTGTAACCGGAGTATACATCACGAAAACAATAATACTCATGTTCGGGCAACCTATCCAACATCTGATCAATGAATGACAATGGGAAATGATCTTTCCGCATTGACGCATTGAGCTTGCGATAATCAACGCAAATTCGCCAACCAGTTTGCAGCCGTGTTCGGATAAGCTCATTATGCTCATTCTCAACAACCGTCACGCCTGACTTCTTGGGAACCACATGGACATGACTCGCCCACGAACTATCAGAAATTGGATAGATTATACCATGATCCAAGCACTTAAGAACCTCCTTTCGGATGACTTCTTTCAGCACAAGATTCAATCTTCATTGTGGGTCCGGCAGGGCCTAGAATCCTCCTCCATGTGGATCCGATGCAGAATAATACCAGGGCTAATTTCCTTGATGTCCTTCAAGGACCACGTGATAGCCTCTTTGTTTTCAAAGGGCACTTTTTTTAGGGAAACATCTTGATCTTTTGCAAGATCAGAAGCAATAATTAGTGATAAGGTTATCGGGGAGCGGTTTAATCTGGAACAGAGGTGGGTCCTTGTTGGATTCAGAGTTAATTTCAAGTGGCTCAAGGGCCACAGGGTAAGAGGAGCAAGCGCCCAGATGTGCCTCCTCAACCAGAAGTTCACTGGTATATTCCTCAAAATCATCTTCACTCACAATCTGGTCATTAGGCACCTCAATAATATGTCGATGTGAGTCGAACATGCTTAATCACTCAGGCCCATCCGTGTCATGAATGAAATTGGCTCCGACAACATCGTCGAAGAGCCCGAGTTGCTTATCAAGAGTAAAGATGTTGAAAGCCGTCGTGAGGTTTCCAAAAGACAACCTCATCCAGCCATTTCGACAATTGATCAAAGCATTAGATGTCACCAGAAATGGCCTCCCAAGGATCACTGAGAATTGTCCTTGTGGGATGGACACAGGTTCAGTATCCAAGATGATAAAATCAACTGGAAATACGAACTCATCAACTTTAATAAGGACATCCTCCACACTTCCTCGTGGAATCTAGACGGATTTGTCAGTCAACTGGAGGGTTGTCCTCGTTGGTTTAAGATCGCATATTCCAATGTTGACATAGACAAAGTAGTGCATGAGGTTCATAGATGCTCCCAAATCCAATAGAGCTTGGGGAATTGTCACATTACCAATCATGCAAAAGACAGTTGGACAATCAGGGTCCTTGTATTGACTTGCATGGGTTGTGTCAATATAGACCTCACATTGGCGGCCAGAAATGTCTTTTTGGGAACATTTGTTCTTCTCTTAACAGTACAAAGATCTTTAAGGAACTTGGCATACGGTGGCATTTGCTAAACAACGGGTTGTTCACCTTGACTTTCCTAAGTACCTCAACGATTTTATCCCAATGCTCATCACATTTGTTAGTCAACCTATGACGGAATGGTGCCTTGGGGACATAAGTATCAGAAGGAGGAGTCTCCTAATTGTGTTCCTTAAAAGACTCACGACCCTCCTCGGAAGAGTCACCAACAGGGTTGGGTACATGCATTTCCACATTGTTGTCAACAACCCTTCGTGATCTTAAGGTATGGACAACATTGGCATGTTGGGAAGGGCAATATTCAACATTGTGCACATTCTGCCCAGTCTGAGGAGGTTGACCCCTCGGATTTACCACAGGTTGACTTGGTAACTAACCTTTCTCGCGTTCATGGAACTGATGAGCCAACTCGCTAACTTGCATTTCCAAAGCCTTGACCGAATTGTTGTTGGCCTCAAGAGTGGGGTCCTTCGGGTCAACCCGCTGGGGTATTGGACTTTAGTTAGAATAACCTGACGCTAAAGCCTGGGGAGGTTGGTAATTATGGTGCTGAGACATTTGATATGGGGGTTGGTAGGTCGTCAATGAACGTGGAGCGTGATAAGGTGGAGGTTGAGCGTGCGAGCTCTGACCTTGACCCCCACTATGCCCCTAAGAGAAGCTAGGGTGGTTACGTCATCCCGGGTTGTAGGAGGGACTGTACGGGAAATTACGAGGCCTCTGTTGATACATCGCATTTGCATGCTCAGTATGCCTAGGAGCGTAAGCGCAGTCCAAGTCATCATGTCCCGTAAGTCCACACCTACTACACGCGGGAGTAGCGACCTGAGTTACAGGAGCTCAGTCCAACTCTAAACTCTTGATCCTACACATGAGAGCAACCAATTTCGCCTCAGACACGATAGTTGACTCAACTTGATATGATCCAGCTCGACCAGAAGACCTGGCGGCTGGTGGCTCACTCATGGTATCACACTCAAAGGTACGTTCAGCCATCAATTCAAAAGTGTCTCATGCTTCATCGATGAGTTTCATTTGGAAATCACCCTAACACATCGACTCCAACAATGTGCGACTGTTGTAGTTGGGGCCCACATAAACAATCTGGCACAGCTACCCTAACTCAAGTCTGTGATGAGGACACTGCTAGAGAAGGTCATTGAACCTCTCAAAGAAAGCATGAAAAGATTCGGTCTCACTCTGATACATTTGATGTATCTGGTGTCGTATCTGTTGAGTTTTCCTTTAATGGAAAAATCTCTTTAGAAAGACGATCACAAAGTCATCTCAAGACCGAATAGAGCTCGTCAGGAGGCTGTACAACCATTTCTTCGTGTTATCCTTCATCGCGAAAGAAATCATCCTCAACCGGACAGAATCCTCGTCAAGTTGTTGAAGCTTAAACATGGAGCATACCTCCTTGAATTCACGTATAAAAATATACGGATCCTCTTTATTGGCAGTGAAGGTAGGAAGCATGCTTACATATTGAGGTTTCTGTTCATAGTTGTTCGCACATGATGGGGGAAGAACAATGCAAGAAGGTTGCGCGGCCCGAACAGGATAGGTCCACTCCCACAAAGTCATCAGTTTATCCTGTCAATCTAAAGGTGGTGGTGCACCAAGAACTCGATCCTGATCGAATCCCTCTTCCTCTCGAGTCAGAGGAGGAGGACAAGGAGGTCTATGTAGTGGTGGGAGCGGACCGAGGTAATCCATTTATGGACCTCGGTCTCACCCATCACCACGAGACGACTCGGCCTCATGCTCCAAAGGACCATGAGGCGGAGATGGCCGATCACCAAGACCATCAATCTCATACAAATACACTCTCTCAAGTCGAACGCTCTGACCAGAACGAGCCCAACCACACATAAAACGCTCGACTCGACTCTAAAATAACACACAACAGAAGGTGTACTCAGAGGAGAAGACTACTCGTAGAATATAGATGAGGAGGGGACACAGATGAGGAGAGAAGAATCCTTATATCTATCGTGGGTAGTGGGTGAAGGTAGAAGTCTAATCTAGCAAGCACGGCTCAAACAACCTATGACTATAGGTCCTTAGGCTAGACGACGCCTAAGTTTGAGGTCTCTAGACTCAACACGCCTCACCTTCCTACAACGAAGACCACAATACTTAGCAAGTGATACCAGATCCAGAGATCCAGTTCCTTCTACTATCGACAAGGCAGTCGACACCAATCAGGTCATGACAGTCTCAACTCGATTACTCTCCTATTGCGTCCGAAATCCTATGGTCAATGTCTACTTGCTTTTAGAATTAAGGCTTTGATTAAGAGTGATTTTTGAGGCAAAGTAAAGAGTGATGAAATCCCCCACCTTATCTTGTATGGGACAATCCATCCCTAGTAGCGTTTTGAGTCTTAATCTAGCAATCAACTCTCCAATCAAACGCTCAACTCACTCTTGTCACGATGCACCTTACTAACTAATGCATGCTTTAACCATGCATGAATGAGAGAATTGGGTGCACGTACCTCACGCCAGCAATCAACAACAAAAATGTAAAGAAAAGAAAAGACAAATGCGTGCAAGGTCTACAAATGATGTATGACCTCGATGACAATCAATCTAATCTTTTGTTTGAGTTTTAAGGTCCAAGTTGATTAAAGGGACTTTATTGTTAATCTGGGAGCAAACTACAAGTCAAAACATTCCAAATTGAGCCCCAGATGTCCTAGTGAATGTAGAAATAACTAGAAAAAGAGAGGAATTTTGGTGCTCACCAGTCCGCCAATTGGCGGTCCAGAACCCCTGATTGGCGGTCCGCTTGCTCTTGTTTTCCTCTCGGCTTCTCCTGACGACGTCTCTTGATCTATGAAGCCTCCTGAAACAAACTAAAACTACAAACACAAAATTAAAACCACTCGAATCGTCCAAACCAATGTCTGGACAGAACACCTCCCCGGCAACGACGCCAAAACTTGATTGATTCAGTTCACATAACCGCAAGTGCACGGCCGCGTTGAAGCGGTGGCAAATACGGGTCGATCCATAGGGAGGTGTGTCGACTTTGGTTAGTTTGAAGGTGAGTAGAAAACAAGGTGGAGAAAAGATTGATTAAACTAATTAGACTAACTACACTACACGAGTAAGCAACAAACAAGATGAAAATATGAGACGAAATGAAACTAAGCTAAGCAACTACTAAGAAGAAAGGTAAAATTCAGGAATGGGAAAACCCCCTAAGGGATGGAGTGTGTATACACATGAAATAAGTGTGGTGAATGCATACAATAAGCTCAAGTGTAGTTAGTGTTTGTTAATGCATAAGAAGTACCTAATGGAAAGACCTATCATTCAAAGCACTAACCTAGGTGATTAAAATGAGCATGGCAAGTTTGTTATTAAGAACATAAACAAGCATGGAATGTGATTGACATCATTTCATGCTTATATTTGTATCTTATATCCATTATCTTACACCTAAGCAATGCTACGTGACGAGTTTTATGTTTGAATTTCAAAAATAAAGAGGTTTGAAGAGAAGAGCCATGAAAGGACCCAAAAGTAGGAAAAATGACTTAATTGTGAGACCTGGGGACTAAGATGCAAGGGAGAAGGACCTGAACGTAAGACAGAAGGACCTAAGAGCAAAACAAAAAACTTCACACCATCATGGGGAGTATTTTGGCAATTCGATTCTGATCGAAGCTCCAATAAACAAAGTAGATGCATCCAAGACAAAGTAATAGATCAAGCAAAGCCCACAACAAAACTCAACCGGATCTGGAGCTTATAGACCGCCAATTGGCGATCTGGAACAGCTAATTGGCGGTCCAGATAGCTCTGGATCCGCTTAACTTTTGAGAACACGTGTATTAGTGTATGCTTAGTCTATTTTTGGTATTTGTTTAGTCCCACATCGGGGGATTGTCCTGGATTAGCTTTTTCCATGCCTATAAATAGAACTCTTCACCTTCCATTGTAATCACCCATTGTTGGGTGACATTCTCTCTACTAAGGAGTGAGCCTTGAAGCAAAAACTCAAGGTGGAGAAGAATGCTACCTTCAATGTGAGTCATTTGTTAATAAAATAATTCTTCTAGTTTCTTTTAATCTTGTCTTTTAATTTGTGCATGTTTGTTTAGTCTTTCCTTTCCTTTTATGCTTCTTTAATATTTCTTGCTTGATTAGTGTAGTTTTACTTCAATATAATGCTTCATTTTGTTAGAGTAGTTAGTTTAAATATGTGTAAGTAGTTCCATCCCCTTTGGGGGTGGAGTAGATGTATGTACATGTTATGTAGGTGGTATGAATGCTAGATTGTATTGTTTGTGAGCGATATTAGTATGCTTGCTTGAATTAATAAGAACTTTACTTGATGGTTTCTGTCATAGTTAGGTACACTCCATGCTCGTTATGTTCTTAATAACAACCTTGCATTGCTCATATTAATCACCTAGGTTAGTGTTGTAAATGATAGGTCTTGCCATGAGGTACTTCTTATGCATGAACAAACACTAACCACACTTGAGCTTATTGTATGCATTCAACACCATACTTATTTCATGTGCACACACACACACACTCCACCCCTTAGGGTTTTTCATTCCTGTGTTTTTTGTAGGATCGTGTCGTGTGGGTCTATGGGTCCACTAATCACTTTTTAATCTAATCACCTACTTGTTTAAGCAATCGATATGCGCAGCGGAAATTTAAAACAAAACAAGCAAGTGTAGGAAATATGCAAACCACACAAAGAAGACGCGTCGGTTTTACAGAGGTTCGGCCGCGCCTACGTCCTCTCTTGCAAGCCCCTCTCGAATCCCCGTTCGAGCTCCTCTTGCGTCTTCACTATGCCTCCCCGTTCCGGGCCGGGAGCAACGCCTTTTACAAGTCTTCAAGCTCGCGAACAACCCTCGCCGAGCTTGGCACCACCTCTCACAATCCGAGAGGAACACTTCGGGCTTTCACCGAAATCTCTACTTCTTGTCTTGGGCTTTCACCAAGACCCTTGCTCACTTTGTCTTGGGCTTTCACCAAGACCCTTGCTCTCTTGACAACAATTGGAGTGGAACTCACTCTTCTAGTATTGAGCACAACAAATGCTAGATGATTGTGTGATGAAGGATGTGGAAATTAGGCTTTGGAATCACTAATTGGGAGCTTTGAGGTTGTGGAAAATCTCACTATAAGTTTGACACTTTGGAGTTGTGAAATCTTGTGGAAAACTAAGTGTGAACCTCTATTTAAAAGCTCCTAAAGATTTCTAGCCGTTTGGACAAGATTTGATTGGGTTTTGTGCAAGATACACAAAACAGAAAATCGGGTTCAGAAATCTGTCCAGAAACGGTCGACCGAAAGGTGTATCGGTCGACCGAACCCTTGAGTCTGTTGATGGATCGGTTGACCGAACATAGGTACTGGTCGACCGAATCACTTAAGTTCTATAGGTCAACGGTCGACCGAGCAGGTACCGGTCGACCGAACTACTGGGTTCGGTAGAGAGAAATCTTGATCGGTTGGACAAACTTGTGTCGACCGATAGCAGGGGGTTTTTCACGAATTAAACGGTCGACCGAAAGATGTATTTTGTTCGACCGGTTCTAATGTATATGGGGGTGAATATTGAGAAAAATGTGTATACGACCGTTGTATAATACGACAAATAAAACGGTAATATTTTTACCAGAAATGGCAAACGAAACGGTCGACCGAAGGTCTACCGGTCGACCGAACAGGTCTGGGTAATCGGTTGATAGAAATGTGATCGGTTGAACGGATTGGTCTGGTATAACAAATATTGTGTATAACCGGTCGACCGAAAGGTGAACGGTCGACCGAACTCAGGTAGACTGGCGACCAATGTTTTAGGTGTTTAGGTGATCTAATGGAGTCCAAATTATATGATATTTTGTGTGTGACTCCTACAAGGAACCTAGTGTGTGAGTGCATGCATATTAGCTTATGTTATGCTCAATTCACATAAGTTCCTAATACTCAAAGAAAGGTAAAATTACATGTCTTCAATCCTAGCTTGATTACATGTCTTGACTTGATTTTTCTTCTTTCTTGAGTCTTGATCACCTGTAGATGTTAGCACAATACAACATGTATACTATTATACTACATGTGCTAATCTACATGTCCTAATTAAGATTAGGTTTAATTACATCATCAAAATACGGATTAAGGCCAAAAAGCCAACAATCTCCCCCTTTTTGATGATGGCAACCTATATCTTAAACCAACCTAATACTTGAAACATGTATAAGTTAACTATGCATATACATGCTCCCCCTATGGATGTGCATAGTTTTTCTTGATATTTCAAGTATCCCTAATCTATTACTTCTCCCCCTTTGACATCCATCAAAAACAACAATTAATTATGACTTTAAGCATAGAGTTTGGATGTCTTGTAATGAAGTAGCTCCCCCTAAATTTAGCACTTCATTACTCTTAATAAAAGATATGACAATTAAGCTCCCCCTATCAATAAGGCTAAATGGAAACAATGAGTATGATTCAAGTTAAGTTCATTTAAGTTTCAACTTAAGCCTTATTCTAACATCCATTTAAAATTTGACATTTAGAATCAATGGATGTGATAAATGATTTGCAATGAATAGGGTTAATGATTTTCAATGAATTAAACTCTAAGGATATGACAATTAAGCATATTAACAAGATTAGAGCTATTTTTCAGAAGTTTTAGAGATAGAAATTTTTATACCAAACTTGAATCTTGAATAGCTCCAATCTTGATTTGGTGATGCAACCGGATTCGAATTCGACGCTTTGGCTCACCCGGTCACCACCAATCTCCTCCTCAAGCTCCTACAACTGTAGATTTTGGTACCCATTTTTGCTTGGGTCCATTAAGTTTAGCTTTTGGTACCCAAATCCAAGTTGATTTTGGTACCTCTACACTTACTTTCTTTTTCATGGCAAAATTATGTTTAACATTAATTTGAATAGGAAAGTTTTTAACATAAAAATTGTTTTTATTGCCATGTGTGAACTTATGCAATTTATTTGACAAATTTTCATTTAAAACAATAAGTTCACTGTTTTTAGTTGCTAGAGATTCATTTAAACAATTTAGATTTTTAATCATAGAATTATGCTTTTCATTCATGTTAAGCATGTGAATCTCTAAATTTGCAACTTTTTCATTCATGCAATTTAAGTCATTTAAAGTTTGCTTGCTTTCAAGATATGATTTATCTAGTTTCTTTAGCAAGTCAATTTTGTCATTTTCAAGCATATGACTTTCAATTGCATTAGATGAGGTAGATTTATCATTTAAGCACTCATTCTTCAAGCATGCATTTTCTAAAGTAAGAGCATCAATTTTAGCAAGCAAATCAACTTTATCATCTAACATAGATGCATTTTGACATTTAAGCTCATCTATTTGCTTGTTTGCTAATTTATTTGATTCATGAAGCTCTTTACATTTTTCTACCATTTTCAGAAATGCATTTTGTAGTTTATGTGAATGCGATGATTTTCCACTTGAACTACAACTTGAAGAGTGACTAGAAGATACCTCATCTTCACTTTCTCCATCGGATGAGCTTGATGTTGAACAAGATGTTGAATTGATTTCTTCACATCTAACTTGAGCTACATCCATTGGAGTGGCTTCTCCCTTTTTCCCGGTTGGTGAATCTCCTTCACCAAAATTCTTTTCTAATGTTTGCCATATATGATGAGCACTATCACATGAGCAAACAAGATTAAAATGTTCATCTCCTAATGCACAAAATAAGACATTCATAGCTTTTGCATTTAGGGATGCATTTTTCTCATCTTCTAAACTCCATTTACTAATATGATATCTAGGTGATTCATATGGAGTTTGAATCATAAACCACATGTTAATGTTCATGGATTTAACAAATGAAGACATTTCAGATTTCCATGATACAAAGTTATCTCCATCAAAATATGGTGGTTTAAATGATTCATTTGGTGTGGATGCATTAAGAGCCATGTTAATTTATCGATTAAGAACAAAATTAACGAACGAGGCTCTGATACCAAATGTAGGATCGTGTCGTGTGGGTCTATGGGTCCACTAATCACTTTTTAATCTAATCACCTACTTGTTTAAGCAATCGATATGCGCAGCGGAAATTTAAAACAAAACAAGCAAGTGTAGGAAATATGCAAACCACACAAAGAAGACGCGTCGGTTTTACAGAGGTTCGGCCGCGCCTACGTCCTCTCTTGCAAGCCCCTCTCGAATCCCCGTTCGAGCTCCTCTTGCGTCTTCACTATGCCTCCCCGTTCCGGGCCGGGAGCAACGCCTTTTACAAGTCTTCAAGCTCGCGAACAACCCTCGCCGAGCTTGGCACCACCTCTCACAATCCGAGAGGAACACTTCGGGCTTTCACCGAAATCTCTACTTCTTGTCTTGGGCTTTCACCAAGACCCTTGCTCACTTTGTCTTGGGCTTTCACCAAGACCCTTGCTCTCTTGACAACAATTGGAGTGGAACTCACTCTTCTAGTATTGAGCACAACAAATGCTAGATGATTGTGTGATGAAGGATGTGGAAATTAGGCTTTGGAATCACTAATTGGGAGCTTTGAGGTTGTGGAAAATCTCACTATAAGTTTGACACTTTGGAGTTGTGAAATCTTGTGGAAAACTAAGTGTGAACCTCTATTTAAAAGCTCCTAAAGATTTCTAGCCGTTTGGACAAGATTTGATTGGGTTTTGTGCAAGATACACAAAACAGAAAATCGGGTTCAGAAATCTGTCCAGAAACGGTCGACCGAAAGGTGTATCGGTCGACCGAACCCTTGAGTCTGTTGATGGATCGGTTGACCGAACATAGGTACTGGTCGACCGAATCACTTAAGTTCTATAGGTCAACGGTCGACCGAGCAGGTACCGGTCGACCGAACTACTGGGTTCGGTAGAGAGAAATCTTGATCGGTTGGACAAACTTGTGTCGACCGATAGCAGGGGGTTTTTCACGAATTAAACGGTCGACCGAAAGATGTATTTTGTTCGACCGGTTCTAATGTATATGGGGGTGAATATTGAGAAAAATGTGTATACGACCGTTGTATAATACGACAAATAAAACGGTAATATTTTTACCAGAAATGGCAAACGAAACGGTCGACCGAAGGTCTACCGGTCGACCGAACAGGTCTGGGTAATCGGTTGATAGAAATGTGATCGGTTGAACGGATTGGTCTGGTATAACAAATATTGTGTATAACCGGTCGACCGAAAGGTGAACGGTCGACCGAACTCAGGTAGACTGGCGACCAATGTTTTAGGTGTTTAGGTGATCTAATGGAGTCCAAATTATATGATATTTTGTGTGTGACTCCTACAAGGAACCTAGTGTGTGAGTGCATGCATATTAGCTTATGTTATGCTCAATTCACATAAGTTCCTAATACTCAAAGAAAGGTAAAATTACATGTCTTCAATCCTAGCTTGATTACATGTCTTGACTTGATTTTTCTTCTTTCTTGAGTCTTGATCACCTGTAGATGTTAGCACAATACAACATGTATACTATTATACTACATGTGCTAATCTACATGTCCTAATTAAGATTAGGTTTAATTACATCATCAAAATACGGATTAAGGCCAAAAAGCCAACATTTTTATCTTCTTCATTAATTGTTTAGCTTAGTTGTTTAGTGATTTCATTTCAGCTTGCTTGTTTACTAGTTTAGATTAGTGTAGTGTAGTGTAATACATCTTTCTTCCATTTCTTTCCACTCACCTTCGCACAAACCAAACGTCGACACACCTCCCAGTGGACGACCCGTATTTACCACCGCTTCAACGCGGTCGTGCACTTGCGGTTAATATAAAACGATCAATCAAAATGTACCTAAACATTATGGCAGAAACCATCAAGTTAAGAGTTCTTATTAATTCAAACAAACATACTAACATTTCTCACATACAACAATGTTTAGCATTCATTACATCTACATAACATGTATAGACATCTACTCCACCCCCAAAAGGGGATGAAACTACGCACACATATTTAAACTAACATTCATACTAAGGAAAGAAAACATGCTTAAACTAATTCTAAGAAGACTAAAACAAACAATTTAACTAAGTATGCAAGAATTAAAAGAGGCAATATGAAGGAAACTTAACAAAACATCTATTATTACTCACTCAATTACAAGTAGCATCTCTCCACTAGAATTTTTGCTCCAAGGCTTTTACTCATAGTAGAGAGGATGACTACAAAGAGAGAGATGAATACAAAAGAGGAGGAAGAGTTCTATTTATAGCCACAGAAAAAGGTAATCCGGGACAATCCCCCGGTGTGGGACCCAACCTGACCGCCAATTGGCGGTCTACAGGGTTCGGATCCGGTCTGGATTTTTTGTGGGTTTTCCTGGATTGCTTTCTTCTTGTGTGATGCACCCAAGTCAATTGTTAAAGTTTAGGCCCGAATTGAATTGTCAAAATACTCCCCATGAAGGTGTGGAGTTTCTCGATTTGCTCATTGGTCCTTTGGGCTTACATCTGGGTCCTTCCCTTTTGCATCTCAGTCCCCAAGTGTTGCAACTCAGTCCTTTTATTTGCTTTGGAGTCCTTTTTGTGCCTCTTCTCCTCAAACATGCTTATTCCTGAAACTTAAACATTAAACTCGTTATTTAGCATTAGTTAGGTGAAAGATAACAGATATAAGACACAAATGTATGTACGATATGATGTCAATCAGTAGCAGAAGCAAATTAAGTCAAACCGAACCACTGGTGAAAACATTTACTCAAAATCCACGCCTTCATTCTGGGTGTAGGCTTTAGTTACCAATCTAGCCTTGAATCTTTCAATAGATCCATTTGCCTTCCTCTTAATCTTTAGGATCTACTTGGCTCCAATGGCCTTTCGATTTGGCAGTAAGTCAACCAAGTCCCAAATATGAATAAATTTCATTGACCTTAATCCCTCCTTTATAGCCTTTAACCACTCATTTGCATTTGGACCATCCAATGTCTCTCTCAAGATCTCTGGATCTTCCTCATTTATTATAGGCACCCTGAATGATTCACAATCACTTTCTTCTTAAGCTATCATAAAGACTTCTTTCTCTAAATTGAATCGTCCACAAAGAATGAGCATGCATCTGCTTCGACGTAGATGGGGATCTGATTGCTTATCCTCTATAAGAGCTATCTGATCATCAACGTTACCATTCTCACTGGGATCAACTAGTGGAACCTCATGTTTAACTTCCAGATCCTGACTTCGTCAAGTAGTAATTTGTCCATCTTGTTGTTCAAAGAAGTCAACCGACTCTTCGGTAGCTCCTGCAAGAGTTGGAAAATCACTTTCCAAAAGTGTGGCATCTTTAGACTCTAGTTCCGTCATTCTCTCATTCTCATTTAACCCAATAAATACATAACCTTTAGAGAAATCACAGTATCTCACAAAGACACTTTTTCCCTCTAGGTCCTACCTTTCTAATTAGTAGCATATCATACATCACATTCCTGCTCTATATCCTTTATTTTACTCCAAAATTGTGCTACTCGAGTATTTGTTGTAGTGTTTCAGGTGTTAGGTAATAAATAAGAGAAAATAGAGCAAGAAAGACCTGAATGCAACAAGAATGGACTGAATTGAAGACTTTTGGACCTATTTGTAATGCACAAGGACTGGATCGTAAATCAGGAAGGACCCAAGTGAAACTCAGAGGGACTTGATTGTGAAGTGCAAAATATTGTGACACGTGACTTGAACCAAATCAGTATTTCACCAATTAAAACCAAAGTGGTTCGGGACAGTGGAATATGGCTTCACCCCTCGTGCTAAATGAAGAAACATAAGTGTTGGACAAAGTTGAGCCGGATCAGAGCATCTGGATCCGCCACTGGCGTATCACTCATATCCTGTTGCTCTTTGATTTTGGACGCGAGTCAGGTTAACGGGTCAGAACATTCCAGGACCACCAGAATCCATTTAGAGTCGTCCGATTACACTAGATCAATCCTAACCATGTATTACTCTATAAATACCATTGTAAGTCCTCGTCTCCTTTCTTCTTCTTGCTTCTCCATTAGTTTAGGTTTATCTTGTTGTTCATTAGTGGAAGAGGAGAAGAAGGAGGAAAGTTTGTAAGCTTTTATTTGAATATAGTATTCTTGTTCTTTATATTAATGTCTTTACTTTGATGCAATTTTTTATGTTTGTCTTTGCATAAACTTGTTTTCTTCATTTCCATTATGGTTTTGTGTTGTTTTTATGTTTTATTTAGTTTAAAGATGAGTAGGGAGTAGTCCATCCCCATAGGGGGTGGAAAAGAAGGTGTTTTAATTATGTGATGTATTAGTGCGTGTGTTAATCCTAACCTTTGAACCTCACATGAGTTCCATAACCATCTAATGTGATTTTCACTCTTATATTTGATGTGCTAATGCTCTTGAGTGATGCTTAGCACATGCTTAGATTCGTGGGGCTATTTTATGGGAAATGATGAGGCGAGGATAAGGATGGAGTGGAAGAAGGAAACATAACTTGTGCATGCATGTGCTCCTGTTGGCACTATCCTAATTAATATCTTGTATGTTTTAATGATTGTGTTAAATCTTATTTCGTGTAGAGACATAGTGGCGTTTGGTCGTTATGCATGTGCTCATATTAGCCACATTTCAATTATGCATGTTTCATTATGCGCATCGTAGTGTAATCCGGCCTCAATTTTCTCTCTTCTTTCAACACTCGAGTATTGTGGATTTTGACTCACATGCGCTCCCTGTGAACTCGAACCGTCTTGCCACCGCTTCATCGCGATCATGCACTTACGGTATTATAATTGAATCAATCACTTTCCATATCGGTGAGCAGCAGAATGAATATATGGCGTTCATCCCCAAGGACGCAGTTGGCTCAATGTTCAGGAATGCGGGTATATGCGGCCGGGGATGCGGATGCGAGTCCAATGTGCCCCCCAGTCGACCGCATTTGTGAGATGCGGGTCCAATAATTTCACCCCTCATTTTGGGATGCATCGGCCTTATATGCGGTCCCAAATGCGCGAATATGCGGGTGCATATGCACCGCATAAGGGAAGATGACTTTTATACTTAATCGGGTAATTGTATCCTCAAATATCCATTTAGGTAAAATCCAAATACTCATTCCCAAAACCCTAAGACTCCATCTCTTTTCCTCAACTCCAGCCCAACCCCCTCCTCTCTTCCGCTCTTCCGCTAGTATCATCCAGCCGTCGGTCAACCCGCAGTCGTCGGTTAGCCCACCGCCGACCCCAACCCTCTCCTTTCTTCTTTCAATTCGTGTGTTCTTCACTTCTTATGCATGTCAATATGTGTGTTAAGGTTGTTTTTTTAACTTAAGTGACATGTCAGGTGACACTCCAATAGAATCTGATATGCCTTCATTTACTACACCAACAAGTTCCAATGATCCAGGTTGGAAGTATGGTGTCATGTTGGACCGTTCAAACAAGAACAAGGTGACGTGTAAGTTATGTCAAGTTACTTCTTGTGGAGAAATTAACAGGTTGAAGCACCACTTAGCTCATTCTAGAGGGAATATAAAACCTTGCAAAGACGTTTCTGAGGAAGTGAAAATGGAGATGAGATAGACATTAAACGAAATTGGTGATAAGAAGAAAAAAAGGATTATGGACTACTTCGACTTGAAAAAAATCTGTAGATTTTGATGAAAGTGTTGCAGGGTGCTCATCAAACAAAAGGCCTCGTGTTGATAAACCACAGTTAGTTCTCAAAAGTGGCAAGTTAAGGCAAAGCATTGTTAAGGATTCATTTTCCAAGGAACAGAGAGACAAACTGAATGAATATGTAGCAAGATTCTTCTATCAAGCTGGGATTTCCTTCAATGTCGTCACTTTACCTTCATTCCATATGATATGCGAAGCAATTGGCAAATATGGTCGGGGTTATAAGGCTCCAACTTACCGTGAGATAAGTGAGACGTTGTTGAAGAAGGAGGTAGAGAAAATTAAATAAAATCTGAACGGTCATCAAGAGGATTGGGACAAATGGTTGTTCCATTATGACAGATGTGTGGACGGATTGTAGAGGAAGAAGCAATATAAACTTGTGTGTCAATTGTCACTTGGGAACAAGCTTTTTGAGATCTTTGGATGCTTCTGCAGAGTCACACACCGGTGATTACATTTTCGATGTGGTTGACAAGTGTATTGAAGAAGTGGGTGAAAAAATGTGGTCCAGGTAGTTACTGATAATGCATCTAATAATATTGCAGTTGGGAGATTGTTGAATGTTAAATATCGTAGACTTTTCTGGACTTCTTGTGCAACTCCTTGTGTTGATCTAATGCTTGAGGAAATTTCCAAGGAGAGCAAAATCAAAGGTGCAATTCAGAAAGCTAGAAGTCTCACAGTATTTATCTATGCTCACACCAAAACTCTAAACATGATGCACAAGTTTACTGAAAAAAGAGAAATTGTTAGACCTCGTAAGACACGGTTTGCAACTTCATTTCTCACTTTGCAAAGTATAATGGACAAGAAAGAGAAATTGAGGCTAATGTTTTCAAATGATGAATGGAATGCTTGCAAGTGGTCGAAGACCAAGACTGGGGAGATAGTTCAATCAATAGTGTTTAGCACTCTGTTCTGGAACCATGTTGGCTTCGCTATAGACGTTTTCAAGCCATTGGTTCATGTTCTTCACATTGCAGA
Source organism: Triglochin maritima (assembly GCA_963682175.1). NCBI lineage: Eukaryota > Viridiplantae > Streptophyta > Magnoliopsida > Alismatales > Juncaginaceae > Triglochin > Triglochin maritima. The sequence continues at coordinate 10,648,275 of OY821780.1, read as the reverse complement.
TGGCGATGTTAAGTCAGCAATGGGTTTTATTTATGGTGAACTTGAGGAGGCAAAGAACGTAATTAAAGAAAAGTGCAACAATGATGCCGAATTGTACATGCCTTATATTGAAGTTGTTTGTGTCAAGTCAGTTGGAAGGTTGGATGGTCCATTGCACACTACAACGTACTTTCTTAATCCTTTTTACTACTACAAGCATAGTGCAGCAATTGATAGGAATACCATGGTGATGAGGAGATTATTTAAGTGCATAAGAACTTTTTTCCAAGATGAAGAAGTTCAAGAAAATATAATGCAAAATGAAGTGAGATTATACAAGGAGGCAGAAGGGCTTTTTAGTGATCCATTGGCAAAAAAAATTGCTTCAATGCTAATGAATATGAAATTCTGACATATCAATTTCACTTTCTAGTTTATATAAGCTAACTTTATTATGTATAATTATGCATCACATTGGTGGTCAATGTATGAATCTGAAACACCTAATTTACAAGTCATGGCAATGAGAATCTTAAATTTGACCGCAAGCTCTTTTGGAAGTAAGAGAAATTGGAGTTGTATCGAAGGAGTAATATTTTAAAAACTTTACAACTACATTGTTTTATCATATTTGTATTTTATTTCATGTCAATCTATTTTGTAATTTGCAGATTCACACTAAAAAGAGAAATCGGCTTGAAGTCAAGAAATTAAATGTCTTGGTTTATGTTCGTTTCGATGCTAAGTTGATGGACCGTAAAAAAGAAAGAGCAAGAGATCTCATTCTTTCAAATGAGAAAACCAACATAACTAAGTGGATTTCTCGTGTGTCTATCGAGGATGAGAAAACTATGTGTCCATCATCTTCTACCGATTATACACCGCAATCACCACTTGATGAAGAGGTTGAATTTGATTCTCAAGATTATATTAGTGACGATGAAGATGACGACGAGCCTGAAATGGATTATATAGAAGAATGATGGTTTGTGTGCTTTGTTATCTTTGTTTGTGTGTTATGTTTGTTGTTAACTTGTTATGAACTTTGTTTGTGTTCATTTAATCATGATATTTACGTCAAATGTTAGAAATATTATGTATTATTTTATTTGAAGATTTTTAATTTGAATCGTCAATAATACAATAGACATATGTATTTACAATCTATGTGTAATATGTATATTAAATTATTAATTAAATTATTTTATTATTAAATTCCCAAACCACATATTCCCCCACGTATTTCCCGCATACCGCATATTCAGGATGCGGTGCCTTGCCGCATCGCATCCGCATTCTGCATTCCTAAACCTTGAGTTGGCTAAAATCAAGCTTCATTCCTGTCCACAACTCCTATGGAGTTGAAGGAACTGACTTTAGCGGAACTCTATTAAGGATATAGGCATCAGTTAACATAGCATCTCCCCAATAGCAAATTGGTAAGCTCGCATGTGCCATCATGGATCTAACCATGTCTTGCAATTCTATTCCTTTCAGCAACACCATTTTGTTGAGGTGTATAAGGTATAGTGAGTTGTCTAGATATCCCTTTTTCATCACACAATTCTCTAAACATATCGGAGACATACTCTCGACCTCTATTCGTTCTGAGAGTTTTTATCTTATTCTTCAATTGATTCTCAACCATTTCATGAATTATTTACAACATTTTAAAGCTTCTAATTTGTGAGAAATAAGATAAATATGACTGTATCTAATAAAGTCACCAATAAATGTGATGAAATAATTTTGTCCATGTCTAGTGTGCACATTCAAATGTCCACATATATCTGAGTGAATTAGTTCTAAAGGAGAAGTAACTCTAATAGATTTTTCGAACGGTTTTCTAGTTACTTTTCCTACTACACAAGATTCATAGGTTGGCAACTCAAAATTAGAGCATTCACCTAATACTCCCTCCCTTGCCAACCAATTCATTCGGTCAACACCAATGTGTCCCAGTCTAGCATGCCACATAACTGAATCAATATTCATGGAATTTTGGCACATAAAAGTATTAGTATTACGATCATTAAAATCATAAATAGCGTCAAATACAATAAAATTGTCCGAGAGATAAACACGACCATAAAAATACACCAAGGTATAGACCCACATCATTGTGTTCAAAAATAACTTTAAAACCATGTCTCATTAAAACAATAGCAAAAACAACATTTCGTCGTATAGCTGGCACATACAACACATCGTGAAGTAATAGGATTCAGCCACTTCGCAAAGTCATTTCGTGTTTAATCTATTAAAGTTTAGACCGCAAGTGCACGACCATTGGTGAAGACAGGGCAAGTACGGGTCGATCCACAGAGAGATAAGCAGTCTCTGGTTTGTCAGAAATCAAGTCGAAAAATAGGGGAGAAGATATGTGATTACACTAAATTAGACTACACTAAACTAGTAGTTAACAAATGCAAAAGAAAGTAACTAAAGATTGACTAAAACTAAATAAAGACCTAATAAAGAGATTTGAATTCAGGAAAAGAAACCCCTGAGGGGCGGAGTGTGTGCACATATGAAGTAAAATAAGTGATGAATGACGCATGTAAGCATTTATGTGTGTGTGTCATGTGTGTGTCTTCATTCATAGGAAGTGTCTAAAGATGTGGCAAAACCTATCAATACATTCACACAACGTATCGGCAATTGCTACTTGATTATCATGAGATTAGGCTAAGCATGAGAAGTGTCTAAGGATAGACTCATCAAAAACCATGAACTCGTGTGAAGAACAAAGCTAAGAATGAGAGGTGTCTAAATCTTATAGCAAAACACATCAAAACAAAGTTTTCTCAATCAATCAAGCAAGCAAACACAAATACAAACACATAACTAACTTGTAGCAAATTCAACATGAAATTTCAGTCAATAAACATGAGGAAACTAAGCATGGGAAGTGTCTAAATCTTATGACAAAACCCATAAAAATTCCCCAACATTTAGATGATTAAAACACCCCCAATGAACATACAAACATGCAAATCTACACAATCAAAAATTCATCAAACATCCACACTTCACAACATATATGTACATCATCTCCACCCCCCAAAGGAGATGGAACTACTCACTAATCATTAAGCTAACTATTATGTTAAGACAAGAAAACATGTTAATGAAATCTACTAAGATTAAAGAAACGTAATTACACTAAGCATGCAAGCAATAAAAGAGGCACATCATGAACTAAAAAAATTATTTTATTCCTGACTCACATGAGCATCTCTCCACTTGAGTTTTTTTTCTCCAAGACTTTAAGTAGATGGATTAGCCACAAAGCATGTAGTGTATTACAATGGAGGAGGAAGAGTTTTATTTATAGGCATGAAAAAAGGTAACCGAGGACAATCCTCCGGTATGGGACTAAAATGCATACCATAAATGGACATAAGACGATATAACAAACATCCACACCAAAGGAGGTTGCATTTGGGCCATATTGGACCGCCAATTGGCGGTCTATGGCTGCTGATTCACGGTCCATGTTGGTATGATTGGCCCCGGATTTAGTTGACTTCTTAATTGCTTCAATTTAGCACGTGGAGTGCTCCCGGATTGGTTGTTTGAGTGTAGGCTCGAATCTAATTGCCAAAATACTCCTCATGATGGTGTAGAGTTTCTTGATTTGCTTGTTGGTCCTTTTGATTTACATCCGGGTCCTTCCCTCTTACTTCTCAATCCATAAACCTTACAATTCATTCATTTCTCTTTCTTTTAGGTCCTTTTTGTGTCTCTTCTTCTCACTTGTTTTATTCCTGAAACTTAAACATAAAACTCGTTATGTAGCAGTTAAAAATAATGGATATAAGACACAAATATATGCATGATATAATGTCAATCACTTCACATGTGCCACTCCCAAGAACTTCAACGCTGGAGTTGTTTGCCATGCTTATTTGCCTCCCATTTGGAACACGATGATATTCCACAAAGGCGGAATGATATTTCTTTATGTGGTCCATTGCACCTGAATCCACAATCCACACAGGAGAATGTTCAGTAAGCATCACATAAGTAGTTACGTAACAACTCAAAGAATTTCACACAGTAATCATCTTTTGCTCAGTGCTTTCACGAGGAAAATGTCCAACTTTGTGGCAGTTAAAACAAGTCACATTTGACTTGTCTTTCCCGCCTCTGGATCCTCGAGGTCGTTTCTTTTCAGCTTTCTTTTTTACTTTGTTTCCCTTTCCACCTTTATTGCCTCCAAAACCTTGAGTTTTCTCCCTTTTACTTTTAAAGCATGCACTCCTCGGAGGAGCCCTAGCTTCAGCAGCAAACAATGCACCTTGAGTAGCTTCTGCATTCATGTGGTCCTCCTCTAGCTCAAAGGGCTTGGTGGCCTGGTCAAATGCCCTAATGTCATCAGTGTGAGTCAGACGCTACTGTGAAGGCACGTAAGTTTTCGATGGTCGGGTTTACTTTTGTCGAAACGTCTCGTCAATTACGAGAAAAGTGTGAAAAATCATACCAGTGGGAGTCTCGATATACGTACGATATGATGAAGAAAGAAAGTTCTCTATGTTGGGATTGATGAGCTCGATATTTACTCGACATGAGCTCGATATTCTCTCAACATTCTCTCAACCATATGAGGGTGATAATCGAGGGCGATTTCGATGGTCAGTTACCTTCTCTCCAGACGTCACGTCTATTATCAGGATAGTATAAAAACACCATTCCCTTCTTTCGCCTTACTCCATTGCACTTCTCTTACCAACGCCTTCTTCCCTTAACCACATTCCATTCCTATAATGATATGCAACAATGACATCACCGAGGTCGCACCCATCGACGACATCCTCTGCTGCTGTGGTTACCCCGTACGACATTTATGTGTCGGGTCCTCAACCGGGGTGGTGCATTCGTCATGGCATTGCGGGGCCCCGCGACACCAGAAATGCATGTTTTACATGCTTGACGCAATGTCTCCAGTTCGACCACCCCCGGAACAACAAGAGGAGGTCAAGCATACCCTGGCAGAACTCCACCGCATGATAGGCGACGTGGAGTGTCGTTTGGCCGTCGTACAAGACATGGTGGTAGACCTCCTCATCGACAGTGGTAGGTTCTAATTGTTTCTTTCTTTATTTTTTAGTTACCTATGGTTATAAGTTAATGTCCACTGATATTTTCTTATTTGGTTTGCGTAGTTTCCACCCAAGGACACCACCTCAAGACCCCCTTCTTGGAGCACACCTGCCCCAAATGCGGAGCGGCCTGCCTCGCCGAGACACCCATCCCTGACCCAACACCCTCCCCATCGCCTGACATTCCTTCTGGCTTCAAAGAACACACTGGGTGGACTAGGAAGAGGGCGAAGTTATTTTAGTTATTCTAGTTAATGTTTTATTCTATGATACTTTTTGGTTTTTGTTGTGTATGTGTTAGTTGCAAACTTTGACAACCCTATTTTTTGAATATGTGTAGTCAATACACAAGCAGTTATGTTGTTTACGTCTTTTTTGTTAATATTCGAATGTTGTGAATGATGTGACTGTTTCAATCTGCCTCATGCAAACGGCGTAGTCGATCTGACCACCGAGGTATTATCGAACTAAATTTTTGTTAAGTCCTAAACCCTAAACCCTACAAAGACTGAAATAAATAGTGGTACGTTTATGTCCTAGACCGTCGAGCTATTATTGAACTGCCATCAAACCACAATCGAGGTAAAAGGAGAGAACAAGGCGAGAGAAAATTCATTTAGACTTCGTTTGAATGTTTTTTGTTCTCTCCTTTGACCTCGATTGTGGTTCGATGGTAGTTCGATAATCACTCGACGGTCTAGGATTTAAACGAACCACCATTTATTTCAGTCTTTTCAAACGAAGTCTGAATGAAATTTCTCTCTCCTTGTTCTCTCCTTTTACCTTGATTGTGGTTCGATGGTAGTTAGATAATCACTCGAAGGTCTAGGACTTAAACGAACCACCATTTATTTCAGTCTTTTCAAATGAAGTCTGAATGAAATTTCTCTCTCCTTGTTCTCTCATTTTACCTCGATTGTGGTTCGATGCTAGTTAGATAATCACTCGAAGGTTTAGGACTTAAACGAACCACCATTTATTTCAGTCTTTTCAAATGAAATCTGAATGAAATTTCTCTCTCCTTGTTCTCTCCATTTATTTCACTCGGTGCGGCCACACATATATGAGAGTGGCTCCGACTGCTAGACCATCATCTAGTTGTGTCGGATCAAATGTTGGTCAGCAAACTGAGACATTACAAGAAACTTTGATCTCTTTCATGCGTGCGACAGAGGATATGAGTGCACTGGTGGCTCTAGTAGCCGTACTGTGTGATTGTTGTGGGTTGAGTGGTCACATTATCCGGGAATGTCCTTATGTTCCCACAGAGCCTGAGTATGAGCATACATTTTTCCAAAATGCTCAATGTGACATTTACGCATCCGCGTACAACCCAAGAGGGATGGATTCATGGGGAGACCATATTGATTCAAATTTTGTACATCATACCCACCCCATTACTCTCCTCCTGAATACCCACATCCCTACCAGCCACCACCCATGACCACATGGATAATTCTCATCCTATCAACACCCAACCCATCCATTTCCCAAATTCTGACATGAACCTCACTATTGACCTCAGACTTGATTCTTTAGTACAAACTCTCCAAACGTTCATGGAAATCACTCAAAAATTATTGAAGTCCAACTTGAATTCCTGCAGACAATGGAAATGCAAGTGAGTCAGATGACGCAACAATTAAGTGAACGTGAGGAGGGTGACCTATCTTGGCAACATGATGATTTATCTTGTGATATCGAACCACCACCACATCCACAATCAAAGCACAATCTTTCAGAGTCAACCTCCTAGTCAGTCTGAGGGACTTGGGGTTTCAATTCATGATCGCTTAGTGGGGAATTCGATTCAAACTTAGAATAACATGGACTAGTTTCATTATGAGTCGACACAAGATTGTGCATTATCTTTTTGTCCTGTGGCCCTTAAGCCACATGTTCTTCCTAATACCCCTAATTTCATATGACCTGGCGATAGTTTGCCTCTCACTATTGTTCCTGATTATCTTGAAAATGATGGGACACCAAATAACTACATTGTCAATGAGGATACATTGGGTAAGAGACCCACTTTATGTTCGCCTGGTGAGTCGGGCAAGCATAATGAGGTTCTTGACCTTGTTCCGACCCACCAAACTGTTGGTTGGAGAGTTTGTATTGATGATCCTGTTTTTAATACTACAACGGAGGAAACTCTTCTTCCGTTGCGCAATAATTCCCAAACTCTTAAGAGGTTCGAGATCTTCCAATTTGAACCTTTGAATCAGACGCCTTTGCGTATAATTCATGAACCTCTCCCGTTATTTGTGCACTTTGTGAGGGGGTCCACACGTGAATATTTTGCCCTTGCGTGGTGTCGTGTTCCTTTTCCAAGTGCATTGACCCACTCTTGAGGTTCTCATTTGATGTCATTTGACAAATGACGATGAGAAATTATTTTTGTACATAGTTATATTTGGAAAAACAAATATATTAAAAAAAGAGAAAAAAGACTCCACAAGTGAGCATTGATTGTTGTGGGCCCCAACCCTGGTGTATTTGGGCTCATTTTTTTCATGTATTTGTCTCATTTCTTAAGTATCTCATAGGTTTTGAGGGAAATTCAGGTTTGTGTCCATCAACATGACCACGAAAATTTCCTTTTACGTGAGAGTTTGGTGAGATCATAACTTTTTCTTGCATAAATCCATGTAGTATTATGCTCACATTCATTGAGGACAATGCATTAAGTAATTGTGGATGGTGTTTTACGTGTGTATGTAGTCGAGTCTTTCTCCTTTTCTTTTCTTTTGTTTTGTTTGCACTGTTAGGGTCATGTTATTGTGTTGCATTTAATATCGATATATATGTTTGTCATGATCGTTGGGTGACTTGTCTTCTTTTACTTGTCTAAGTGCTTTAAAATTTTCATTTCTTTCACAATCTTCATGTGTTTGCGAAAGAAAATATTTTGTGGGTTTGCGTGTGTGTTTAACAAGTGCAAAATCCTTAAGAGGCAAAGTAAAAATAAAGGTCCCAAATTTGACTTGAACATGATGCATTAGGATATCTCGTACAGAGACGTTTGGTCTTATCTAGTCGTAAGGATGCACCCAGGTTTTCCCTCGAGGAGAGAGTCAAATAATTTGTATATGTTAGTATAAAGAAGTTTGTCGTAGTCAGGGACCCTTAAACTCATGTTGTGAAACAATAAGTGTAGGAGTTTTGGTTCATGTGTAGAAAAGAAATAATTTAGTAGATTGTTTTCTCTTTTCGTACGGCTCCTATCACTCGGGAAAGTAGGCCTGAGGGGACTTAGTGTCTGGTGTTTTCGAGTCATCTGACTTGGGATGCGCCGACCGAACTGCCGTTACACGTCTGGTAGGGATCACCCTATGTGGAGATTTGGGGAAGGTGTACGTGATAGTGTAAGTCCTCATAGGCAATGATGCACGAAACCTAACCCTGGGAGAATGAAACACCAATTAGACAAAATGAAATGAAAAAAAGAAGAAAAAATGCAAATAAGAACTTTAATGGAATTTATACTTTATATCACTTGAGTATGTTAAGGTTGCCCATGGCTTTCACTTAAGTCCTTAATTAACTTGCACAAATGATTCATTAGGCTAGGTGTGTGGACTGGATACATATATATAGTCGACCCGTAGGATTATCGTGTCCAATGATCGACAAAAGTAGGTCCGGCGAGTTTAGTTGTTAGGTTGAATAATGCATCAATGTTCGGATTTTGTGGGTATATCCCCTGAATACCCTCAGAAGACATCACTCCTCCTTGGCGACAAGGAGGTTTAATGACTTGTGGCACGTGCTAAGTGCAACTATGATTCCTACGAAAGTATGTTAGGATTTTCTTATTTTTTTATATGTTTTTCCCTTCTTTCATTTTTCTCTTTCTTTGTTTTGCTCGGGACTAGCAAAAGGTAAGTGTGAGGGTATTTGATTAGTAGCATATCATGCATAATATTCATGCTATATTTCCTTTATTTTACTCTAATATTGTGCTACTCGAGTGTTTGTTTGATGTGTTTCAGTGTTTAGGCAATAAAGTAAAGAAAGGAAGAGAAAATGACCTAAACGTACGAAGAATGTACTGATTTGGAAGGTTCTGGACCTTTTTGTAATGCCCAAGGACTGGATTGTAACTCAGGAATGACTCAAGTGAAAACCTAGAGGGACTTAAATGTAAAGAAAATTATGTTGGTTGCAAAATTCCAGAATCTCTTGAACCTGAGGAGTAATTCGACAATTAAAACCAAACGGGCTCGAACCAACTGCTATGGGCGCACCCTACGTGTTTATTATGTGAACTAAAGCCGTTGTTAAAATTTGGAGTCGATCAGAGAAAATTGATCCGCCACTGACGGATCAGGTTAAGAGTTTGGCTCTCAAATTTTGGCTGCGGGTCGGGTTGTCGGGTCAGAGCATTCCAGGAGCTCTAGATCTGATTTACAACCGTTCGATTACGCCTAGATCCATCCAAACCCTCTAATCCTCTATAAATAGACTTGTAATGCATATTTTCTTCTTCTCCCTCCCCCATTAGAGTAGGTTTTAGTTTCCTGTTTTAGTAGTGTAAATAAAGGGGTTGGAGAGAAGCAAACTTTGTATTTTTTTTTCTTAATCTAGTTTAGTTCTTGTTTTTTACATTAATGTCTTTACTTTGATGCAATTTATTTTATGTTGTTGTTTGCTCAATCTTGTTTTTCTTCATTTGCATTATGAGTTTATGATGTTTTTATGCTTTCTTTAGTTTAGATATGAGTAGAGAGTAGTCAATCCCTACTGGGGGTGGAGAAGAATGTGATGTGATTATGTGGTGTATTAGGTGTGTGTTAATCCTACCTTTGAATCTCACATGATTTCCTTAACCATCTAATGAGATTTCACTCTTATCTTTGATGTGTTAATGCTCTTGAGTGATGCTTAGCACATGCTTAGATTAGTAGCCATATTTTATGGGGAATGATGAGATAATGATAAGGATGGTGTGGAAGAAGGAAACAAGACATGTGCATGCATGTGCTCATGTTGGCTTTATCCAAATTAATGTCTAGTATGTTTTAACGATTGTGATAAATTTTGTTTCATGTGGAGACATAGTTAGATTTGAGTCATTATGCAAGTGAACATATTTGCTTCATTTCAATTATTGTCTTGTATATTTTATTGATAATGTTTTATCTTATTTCATGTGGAGTCAAAATTAAATTTGAGTTTTATGGATTTCATGTGTCACATGTTTTGATGAGCACATTTTAACACACACACACCACACACTTTTGTATTCGCATTCTTTCTCTACCCTCTGAGGGGTTTTGTTCTCATTGATCATTTTTTTCTGATTTCTCACGCATTGTAGTTTAATTTTGATTACATCTCTCTCTTCTTATCCCCCACTTGAGTATTGTGAATTCGACTCACACGCTCTCCCTGTGGACCGACCCTTATTTGCCACATATTCAATGTGGTCGTGCACTTGCGGTATTATAACTGATTCAATCAATCACAAACACAGACAAAAACAAAAACACATAAACACAAACAAAAACACAAACACACAAAAATTATATTTCTTTTCCCAATCAATTAGAAGAGAATGATACACTCAGAAGTCACTTGCAAGCCCAAAAGATAGTTTTGTTTATCTCATGGCTCCGACTCAACTTAGCAGCGTTCCAGAGAAGCTTCTGCATCCCTGGGTCCTTTATGCTCTGGTCGGGTTTATCCATCGGTGGTACCGGTGTTCCATCGTCCTAGACGAAGTACCGACAACGAAGGGTTGACTCCGAAGAGCCACATACGTAGAACATTTTGCTAATCTTGTTCGGAGTGTTGGACCATAGTTTTGTTGCCTTCAGACCGCACCTACAGGTGCGATAAGGTAGAGGTAAAAGTCCCAGTATTTCAACGGGAGGACAACCTCCCCATATTGGTCCACCGACAATGTTCTCATCTTCGTCGGAGTAGTCGTCTGAGGCATTGTGTTGGAAGGCAATTTTTTTGGTGGAGGAGATAAATGAATACACCACTAAATTGGGGGAGATCGAATACACAACTAAATAGAAGACATCGTAACCTCTGATTTTATAGACGTTATAATGAAGGGTTGCACCTCTTCGCAATATATTGAAAGGTTGTGTCCTCTCAAAGGGAATGAATGCCGAACGGTTGCGTCTCTTCGCATAATAATGACTCGTCCCATCATGGGACGTTTCACTTCGACATGTGAACAATTATCATGTTGACCATCAAGCGCAATCGAGCCCATATCAAGTTTCAATATTACACATATCGAGTTAACCATAGTCAAGTATAACTATAGACTAAATAATCGAGCAACTATCGTGTACCGTCGAGGACCATCGAATCCAAAAATTCCTAAAATAATTTAAAATATCAAGACAGAGAGAGTTCCAAAGGATGTTGGTGGTTCATTGACATCATTTCATGCTTACATTTGTATCTTATATCCATTATCTTTCACCTAAACAATGTTACGCAACGAGCTTTATGTTTGAATTTCAGAAATAAATAGGTTTGAAGAGAAGATGCGTGAAAGGACCTAAAAGCATTTAAAAGGACTGAGTTGAGAGACTCGAGGACTAAGATGCAAGATCGAAGGACTAATGAGGAAACAAGAATACTCCACACCATCATGGGGAGTATTTTGACAATTCTATTCGGGTCGGAGCTCCAGCAAGCAAAATATATGCATCAAAGACAAACAAATCCTTCCAGGAATGCCCAGAGGAAAGTCCAGACCGATCCGAACCCTGTAGATCGTTGATTGGCGGTCCGGGTTGCTCTGGACCCGTTAATATTTCTTTGGGTCATGTATTAGAGTGTGTTTAGTCTATTTTTGGTATATGTTTAGTCTCATACCGGGGAATTGTCACAGATTACCTTTTTCTATGGCTATAAATAGAACTCTCCCTCCTCTCTTGTACCCCATCTCTCTTTGATGGGCATCCTCTCTACTAGGAGTTAAAGCATTGAAGCAAAAACCGTGGTGGAGAGAGACTACTTGTAATTGAGTGAGTAATAATAGATGTTTTCCTTTGGTTATGTTGTTTCTTTCTTAGTTTAATTTTCTTTCTTATGTCTTGCATGCTTCTTTAGTTTTATGTTCTTTTAGTTAAACTTGTTGTTTAGTGTTCTTATAATTAGTTTAAGCATGTTTTCTTTCCTTAGTATAAATGTTAGTTTAAATATGTGTGAGTAGTTCCATCCCCTTTGGGGGTGGAGTAGATGTGTATACATGTTATGTAGATGATATGAATGCTAAATATTGTTGTTTGTGAGAGATGTTAGTATACTTGTTTTAATTAATAAGAATTTTTACTTAATAGTTTCTGTCATAATGTTTAGGTACATTCCATGCTTGTTTATGTTCTTAATAACAAACTTGTCATGCTCATATTAATCACTTAGGTTTGTGCTTTAAATGATAGGTCTTGTCATTAGGTACTTCTTATGCATTAATAAACACTAACTACACTTGAGCTTATTGTATGCATTCACCACACTTATTTCATGTGCGCGCACACACTCCACCCCTCAGGGGTTTTCCATTCCTGATTTCTATCTTCTGTTATTAGTTACTTAGTTTAGTTCATTTCGTGTTTTCATTTCCTCATTTCTAGTTTACTAGTTTAGTATAGTTTAGTTTTCCCTCATTTCTTTCCCAGTCGTCTTCGAACAACCAAGAGTCGACACACCTCCCTATGGATCGACCCGAATTTGTCACCGCTTCAACGTGGTCGTGCACTTGCGGTTATAATTAAAACGTTCAATCAGTGGTCCCACGAGATAGATAAATGTATTTTGGGAAGAAGTGGAAAGTTAGATATATTTTCCAGAGGTTGTCAAAATGAGGGTTTTTTTCCAGAGGTTGTTGGGTTACTTGAGGAATAGAAAGTCGAATATTCCTTCTACAATGAGCAACCTGGTGAGGTCATTTGACGAATAATCTACCCCCAACTACTTTGGGATGAAAACTTAATTGTTTTTATTTTTTCATTTGACCGATATTATTTAGTTACTAATTGAAATTAGTTTTGTCTTACTCATTTCGTTAAATATCAAGCAAGTCACGAGATAGTTTAGTTAATTCAAATTATCTTTTACTAAACTTAAATAATATTATTTATTCAAATGTTTTTGAGTAGACAACCTAGACATACGTAAATACAATGTGTACGGATCCAAATTTCCCCTTTTTTCGTTTTTAAAACGGTTTCAACGCGTATTGTGGGGTTGAGTGTGCATACAATACTTGTTGGAAGTAATGTATACAATAGTTATACGACATATGAGTGCTACTTATACAAATAGTAAGATGCAAAATGCAATAGTCATTTGACTTATAACCTACCCGACTAGTTTAGGATTAAAGATTTTGTCAACTCATTTTGTCAACGTTTTCATTCGACTAATATCATTTAGTTACTAATATAATTAGTTTTGTCAACTCATTTTCGTAAAAGATCGAGCATGTCACGTGATACTTTACTTTATTCGAATATTTCATTGAACTTCAATTAAATAATAATATTTATTTAATCTTTTTTGGATTGACAACCTAGAAATTCGTCAATAAGATGTGACTGTATCCAAATCCAAAGTGAAAATTGCGTTTGTGAGTTTGTGACCGTACTACCCGAAAACATATCCAAATATCCTGTTGTAGTACATGTATAACCCATGAACGCATTTACACGGTCCAAGACGCTCAAGATAGTAAATAAGTTTTTTTTTGTTTTTAAGTTTTTTCAACCCTGTATTGTGGAGTTTGAGTGTGCACACAATACTTTATGGAAATGTTACAGTAGTTATATGACACGTGAGTAGTTATACAATTAGCAATGTACAATAGTTATTCGACTAATAGTCTACTCCCAATTAGTTTGGAATTAAAAACTTTGTCGTTTTCATTTGACTAATATTATTTAGTTGGTAATGTAATTACTTTTGTCAACACATTTTTGTAAAAGATCGAGCAAGTCACGATAGGTTTACTTTATTAATTATTTTTATTGAGCTTCAATTAAAAATATTATTTAATGATTTTCGAGAGGACAACCTAGCTAGACATGCGCCAATACGAATCTAAATCCAAATTTCAAACTATTTTGTACAACCAACAAATCATTGTGACTATGAGAAACACCCACAATTTTTGAAAAAAGTGACTATTTACGACACGATTTTCAATGGAGTTTTTGACGGTTTGCATTCCGACCGTTTGGATGTCAAAACTGGGTTTTAGTTTTTGGATGTCTAATCTGGACAAAATGACACATTAGTCATTCCCTTCATGTTATAAATTTTGGTCTTCAATTGAGAAGAATTGACTAATAGTAGTTTTAATCATGCATATTTTGGAGAAAATGATGAATTTTGGACTAGTCTTAAAGAAAAGTTTAATTTTGGGATGGTGGATTAGTTTCTAACAAGGGTATTCAATGAAATAATCTAATAAAGTAAGGGGTATAACAGTAAAAAAATCTTGTGGCAAAATATGTAATTGTACAAAAATGATGTCCCAACAAACATTTTACGTGGACCCCACCCAGAAACAGGAAAAACTCATTTTCTCCGTTTTTGAACTCAGTGTTAAATGTCAAAAACTGGACACAGTTTTTCTGGAAAGTGAGGTCTGACAATTTTTGTTTGGATATCCAAAAACTAAAAACTGAAATTTTATAAAAAATATGTTCATTTTTAAGACATCCAAACACACCCTATAAAACCTGAAAGTATATCCAAACATCTCGTTGCAATACAAATACAACCCTTGAATGCATTTACACAACCCAAGACATTTGAGAAAGTAATTATGATTTTTCCATTTTTCGAGGGAGTCTCTAGGTTGCAAGGTTTCGTTTATATATTAAAAAAAGGTTGTTTGTAGGATGATTTTTGGTATTGGTTTTGGTTTTGTACATGTGCTATTAGTAGTGTCTAAAAGTGGAAAGATTTGTATTTAATTTAGGTATAATTAGTTTGTTTCCTAAAGTAGTGGAATTCATTGGTAGAAGGGTTAGTTTGTAAAATCAAATTTGATTTTTAAAAAGGTAGAATTAATTTGTTTCCTAAACAATCGGATTTTTGCTCTTAAAAGATTTTTGACTTTTCAATGATATTGAAACAAATCACATAAGATGACTTTTAAAGGACTATCCCAAGAATGTAAATATAAACCACCCGATCATCAGCAAATCAACTATCTCTCTTCTCAGCTAATTTTCTTCTATTTCTTATACTATTCACCTCTTAACCACAACCTACCATAACACTTCTCTCTCATCCACATCATTTTGGGATTAATCTTAGAAAAAATTCTAAAAGATCAAAACAATTAGAAAACATATTTTTAAAAAAATTAAAAAAAGATTAAAACTATTTTTTTTAAATCAAAACAAAAAAAACATAAAAAAACGTGTTGTTGACAATGACCCAGTCATCACGACTAGGTCCCCCCCCGATGAGGCGGCGATGACCCGGATGATCGGGTTGTCTGGCCGGGACGACCCCCGGGTGGTCTTAGAGATTATGTTCACATTTCTAATTTTCAGGGTTAAAAAGGTCTTTCAACAAGGTTAAAAACATATACATATCAATTAAATATTATTTAACAAATAAAAAAACGAATTTTTAATCTTTATTTAAAAAAATTAAAAAAAATTGGGTCAACCCAGGTCGGGTCCCCGACCCAGGTCGCAACCCAACCTGGGCCGCCCCCCATTAAGAGGCCTGGGGTTTGGTCGAGACCCGACCCGACCCCAAAAGACCATCCGTTAAGGATGGCCTTAGATCCTCGTAAGAGTTGGAGTAAACATGCAATAAAGCTACAGATCGGATTTTGCCACGAGCGAACATGTTGATATTTCCTTCAACTTTTCTCGTATGATCTCGTGGTTTTGAGGAGTTTGTTCTTGTTGATTTCGAAAAAGTTTCAGTTTTACAATGTCAAATGGTTTAAGATCTCTTCATGTCTTCTGTTATTTTAAATGTTGATTCGAAATTTTGAACATAATTTTTTTCCGAGCATAATGATGACCGTTTTATTTGTTTCAAACCTACTCTTGTTTTTTAATAAGAAAACTTACTTTTGTTTTCAAAACAATATTCGTTGTTTCAAAGATTTTCAAAAAAAAACCACATTTGTTTGAAATCTTTTCAGGATAAAGTCTGGAGACAAATTGAATGGAAAGGTTTCTTCGGATATTTGTTACTTTATGATCGAGACTTGAGTGTATTTTGAAGGGTATAAAAATAATTTTGGATTTCAAAGATACAAACAAAATCCACAAGAAAACACTACATCTACCAAAACAAGATGGCATCTCTGTGACTGTAATCAAACCTTTTAAAATAGTAATAATAATAATAAATAATATGAAAATACAAGATAGCAACCCATTTAGGAAAGAGAAAATACTGGAAATATGATAGCAAAAGATAAGAAACGAAAACATGATAACGAAGGCAAACGATTCAACAATTAAAATAATAATATTACAAATAAAATACATGTCATCAGAGACACAGTGAATTTAGGTTTGCAGTTCAAAATTTGTATGGAGCGATCCAAAAAAAGGGGTAAATAAATACTTTTATGATTTTTTTTTTCAAAACGTAGTCCGTGAATTACTTAAATCGTCTGTGTCAATTACCATTCTCTCATTTTACTTATTTCTGCTTCTAATAGACTTATATTTTCATACTACAACAAAAAATAACCATGAAAAATAAAATCAGATTAGGAATGCAGGTGCCAGATGGAGCAGCCCCTGCGGGGGACGCTAGTTCCCCCCGCAAAGAGAGCGAGCAGATGAACGTTTTTTGTTTCGACACCTTATTATTGTACTCTGAATTTTGATCCGTTTACCCGTTTATGTACGTTTGTGTTTTTTTTCACTATGTTACCACCGAATTTTTGCAACGGAACCTGAAATAATTTGAGATAACACACCGTATAAATTTAAGAATTTTTTATTTAAATATTATTTTTGAAGGGGCGTCATGGGGGCGTTTTACCCCGACGTCCCACCCATTTTTTCTTCTTTTCAAATTCGCCTGATGGAGATGGTTCGTCAGACATTTTCTTGGTGTTGATACTCGTAAAGTGAGAAAAATTTAGACAAAAACATTAGTTTAAGAGACGGAACGAAATGAGTATTAAATGAAATGTAAATGACAAAATGGTAATTGAGACGGACAATTTTAGGAAAACCCGGACGACATTTAACAATTTCCTTATTTTTTACTATTTTTTGTATTGATGCCATCCGGAAACACATCGTTAAGGAGCTACATGATCAACGTTATCCTTTTATTCGTACTTGACGCTTTTATTTTTTTAGGTTTTTAGTATTGTTGATCTTATATTGGATCATTGACATTTTATTCAGATCGCAGGCGAGATGAAGGTGTCAAAACCCTGACATTTATTATACCCTCGTTTATTGAAAAAACGAATTGTTTAGAAGCAACTGCTTGTATATCGACGTAATATCGTACGAAGATAATAACATGCTGCAGTTAGTGGATTTGAATAGACTAATCAGCCAATGGTCGGTTAAAACAAGATGCGCAGTGTGTACGTAGTTTATCTAATTAATTATTATAAAAATAATGTGGCACCAATCACCACCACTGAACACCAATCAGGTCTCACTTCTCATGAGACCTCGGAGGCTCGGATGCTTATGAAATCCAACGTTGACCATTAATAAGAAACTTACAGAATTTTAATGATATGTTTATATGGTATCTTAGCACTAGAACTCAACAAATATCACTGCTATTGATGATGAGGAAAATATTGTTTTTATTAGAGCATCACAAGCATTGGCTGTTCCTTTCCATAAAGTGTTAATTGTTAAATTTTACAATAAGTTCAACAATATTAAATTATATTTGACAATTCAGTACGACAATCAAGGTGATGTTAAGGAATTTAGGTCAGGTGATCAAAACATGCAAAGGTGTTCAAGAGGGTTGAAATAAAAAAGGTCAGAAAACTCTTTCTATCTCTTCCTCCTCTTTCGTTTTCCAAGGCTAAGTTCAACTGAACCCGAGCAACACTAGGAGAAAACAATGGAAATGACAGTGGGAGGTGGGTGACGATGGTAAGGTGGTG
Source organism: Triglochin maritima (assembly GCA_963682175.1). NCBI lineage: Eukaryota > Viridiplantae > Streptophyta > Magnoliopsida > Alismatales > Juncaginaceae > Triglochin > Triglochin maritima. The sequence goes on along the minus strand of OY821780.1, from coordinate 10,630,080 downwards.
CCGGTGAAAGAGTATACACACTCAATCTCTCTTACAAGAGAACGAAACTTAGCTCCACTATCTTTGTTCTTGGCCTTCTTGGATTTCATGATAAGTGCCTTTGGTGTTTGATAGACGAAAAATGTTTTCAATAGCCAGCCACATCATGAAGGTATATACAAGACTACCGAGTGTCATGGTAGTGCTAAGAAGTCGGCTAGGAGGTCGTAATTTGCAAGGAAAAGCCGAAGAGGTTGAAATCTAAAGGGATAAAAAAATGAAAGAGGGCAAAATCTGTTGGTGATTTTAGTGTCATCGATTCATTTTAGTCGTAATGTGATTTACTTGAGACCGATGCGATTTATCGTTAGGCTCGGAAACGAGTTTGGGTAGTGCGGAGTGCACGCTTGTTGAGCTAACGGTTTATCGACCACGAATATGAAGCAGGGGTCGAGGGGGCGCAGCCCCCTCGCGGGGTTCAAGGGGCGGAGCCCCTGCGGGGTCCAAGGGGCAGAGCCCCTGGCTAGGTCAGCGGGCGGGGTTCGGGGCAGCGCCCCGAAAGCTCTTCGGGAAATCCATATTGATTCTTTATTGGATTTTATGTATTTCCAGTTTGAGTGGATATTACCAACCGAAAAGCGGTTGTGTAACCGCCCAACCGCCATTCTGCCTTTTCGATTTATCTCATTATTAGAGGGATTCGGTACTTGAAAAAGAAAAACACAGACTTTCTCTACCTTTCTGATCGAAGTTCATATTGCCTGAACGAGATTGTTCCTTCTCAGGATTATCCCCACAAGGTATTCGTGCAACCCGGGCAGTGTAATAGGGTCGAATAATCTTGTTCGGAAAGTGATCCGTACACGATCTGAGAAGAGTCCAGGATTATCACAACCTGAATATTTTCCAACAAAATCCTCGAGGATCCTTGCTGCTTTAGACGAAATCACAAAATCTAGGATGCCAAAATCCATACAAGTACTTGTACATTAGACGAAATACCAAAATGCAGTGGGTTGAAATCCCCACTAGTCTTTACTACAAATTAAGTGAAATATCAAAATCTAGAAGAGTTCGTCCGACTCACTCTTACTACACTCTTGCGTACATTAATTTTTTATTTATCCGCCTAAGTTGAGCTTCATCAACATCCTTAATTACTAGGAGGTAGGAACAAACACTAACCATAGGAAGAAAATATCAGAAGATTCTTGCCTTTGATTGTATAACTACATTTTCTAGGGGTTTTTTTACAAACAATACATGAAAAATATTTCCATGGTTAGCCAGTTAGGGCTTGCATAGAGAAAATTGCGGGGTAGTTTGTATGTTTGTAAAAATAGCCTTAATGGTCTAACTTGTCAAAGTAGGGGTGAACCAACCGGTCCAACCCGGATCGAAGATCGGACCGGTCCAAAACCGTTTATTTTACCTTAAAATTAAAAATTCAGAACAGTCTGGACCGGAACCGAATTGACTCCGGATCCCGAACCGAAGACCGGACCGGTTGGATCCGGTCCGGTCCAAAAACCCAGACCGGACCGGTTGTTGCTCACCCCAATGTCAAAAGCATGCAAATATGCAAAACTCTCTAAAAATGTCAAAATTTATTGGGAAGGATACATGCAACGACAGAAGCAAACCATTCATAAATCCTGAATTTGTGAATTATCATTAGGAAATTCCGTATAATCGACAAATGATATGTTCAAATTCAACCTTATTCATGTTACTTTATGAAAATATATGCAAACCAGTCTTAACTAACATGATCTTGTATGTACATCTACACTCCTTGAGACTTAAAAAAAATCATTTGAACTCGCAATCTAAACATGATTGCACTCTTAAGTCAAAACACATACTAGCACGCCATTACCAATTCACCGTGTTTTATTCAAACTTAAATCAACACACCACCACCACTTATTACTTCATTCAATGCAATCGACAATTTTTCAAAAAAATAAAAATCTCAACACGAGACCACATGGTCCAATCTAGGGTTGTGCATTCGGTCCGGACTGGATTTTTATCCGGCATCCGGACCGAACTGGTCTGGACCGGTTGGATGCGGTCCGGTCCGGTTTTTAACCTTAAAAATAAAAAACCCGGACCGGACCGGACCGGTTCGAAACCGAATTTCCAAAATTGTCCGAACCGGAACCCGGACCGACCCGGTTTCTGAGCAGCCATAGTCCAATCTTAGCACCTCTTAAACAAAAACTTCACAAATGTATTTTTTTTTCTTCCCAACATCCATCCTCACTTTTAGACAAATGAATTATAAGATTTCAAATAGAAAAGTGACCCACAAAAATCCTATCGAGAACATAATTTACGTAACATCACTGTTGCGGCTGTTACCATGACCTCGTTAGTACGAAACGACTACTCCGACAACCAAGGGAGAGAAAAGTTGAGCAACATCTCCTTATCTTCTCCATTACCCCACCCTTGAGATATTTTCTGTATTTCTAAATCCCCAAAATTAGCAAACAAATCCCAAATCCTGAAATATAGTGGCCATTTCCGAACCAAAAGGTTTCACAACACGTCCGATGTGTTTGGATGGTTTAAAAACCGACACAATTTTTGATAAAACTCAATTCTTTAGTTTCTGCACATCCAAACAAAAATTATCAGACACCATTTTCCAAAAAACAATGGGTCCAAATTTTGACATTTAACACTGAGTTTCAAAAATTGAGAAATTTTTCTTTTCGAGTTTCAAAATGGAGCCCACATAGTCATCGTTTGGATGTGTGCATTGGAGAATTTTTTCTTCAAAAACATTACTGTAGCAATGATATCTACATCAAACATATCTTGATTTTTCCAAAATCTGAAAAACAGTTTGTTTAAGATTTTGCATTTTACACTGGGAAACCAGAAACACCCCCACCCGTTTCTATTGGGTTTTCTAACTGTAGCAGAACCTTACAGATGTTTAAACCCTCAAAATTTAGTTGATTTACAAAAGTGCCGTCAACATTGTTATTGGGTTTGGAGGGGAGAAAAAGAGTTGTTGGGTTTTTTGTCTTTCTGATTTGATAAGACCTTTTGAGTTTCTTAAGAAACCTCCACATCCAAACAAAGCACCTCCTTAGTAGCAAAATTTTTAGGAAATTTGTACCGTAGCAATTATGACTTCGTTTTGGGTTTATTCGTTGTTTTCCAAGAAATTTACCACCCCGTGCAAGGTTTGTTCGGACATCGTTTGTTGTATAATTACATATTTTCACACTTGACTTTTTACCGTTATACGTCCGACTTTATTAATTTATTTCTTTGAATGCTCTTGCTAGAAACTAATCCACCCACCCAAAATCCAACTTCACATTGACACCAACCTAAAAATCCATAACTTTCTCCAAAATATACGTGATTAAGTCATTGTTAGTCTGTTCTTATCAATTAAAGACCAAAATTTATAACATGAAAGGAAGGGTAATACGTATTTTCGTCGTGATTAGACATTGAAAAAATAATTTTAACATCCAAACAATGAGAATGCAAACCCTCAAAAATCACATCAAAAAACGTGTCATGAACGGTCGAGTTTTTTTCCAAAAAAAGAAAACGATTATTGGACGTGCAGCTAGGTCAGTGGTCACATTAGCACTATTGCTAAGAGGTGGATGATTTCCTTATAAATGAGGATGACTTTAGTTCTTTCCAAACAAATTGTGATTCTCAAAAGGACTGTTCACATTCTGGATAAGTCTGTACCAAACTATGACCATTATGGACTCAGTCTGGATTTGCTTATTGATGTATTTTGTTTTGAACTTATTGTATTATTTGCTTTCGAAGTTGACATTTGGTTGTTTGTTTTGAATTCTACGTTAAATGTATGGTCTATTATTGTCTCTCTATTTGGCTAAATATTTTCACTTCTGTTACTCTATCTCATGATTACGCTTAAATTGAATATCATTGTCTCATAAGTCTTTTTGATTATGTCATAGGGGGAGAAATAATACATGCTTATAGATAGGGGGAACTATAAGATAAGGGGAGCTTTAGATATTGGTTATTAATGATAAAATTTAAATTCAAACATGTATTTAGATTGATAAGTTGTCATCATCAAAAATGGGAGATTGTTGGCTTTTTGGCTAATAATCGTTAACCTGTTTTGATAACTAATCAACATATCAATAAACACATGTATCAATTAAAAGATCATTGCTTGCATATACTTGTACTATCTAATGTTTCAGGAACCAATTTTGAGTTGAATTGAGAGATGAAGATTGAAGCGTAGCTAAGTTTATATTCTATGTATTTAGGTTACAAATGTAACTTGACACTTGAAATCTTTGATTCATTGCATTGCATTACACTTAGAAAACCTATAGAAGTCTCACATAACATTCCAATTATCTTAGTCTTCAATAGAAAATCATCGAAACTCATTAGAAACCTAGAACAAGAAATCTGCACTCAAACGGTCGACCAGTATAATCATTTGGTTCGACCAGATTTCAACAGACTATCCCAGAAATCTTATTTTGTCCAAAACGGTCGACCGACTTACATTTCTAGTTCGACCGTGCCTTCAATTTGTTTTGCCTGTCTAAAATCGGTCGACCGACATATCCATTTTGTTCGACCGTTTCTTCAATCTATTTTGACTGTCTGAAATCGGTCGACCGAAATACTTGTTTTGTTCGACCGTCTCACATTGTCGACTGATAGGACGTAGTTCATCCTATACAAATCTATCAGCCTATCAGTTGTCAACACGTGTCCTGGTTAGTGAGACTTTCGGTCGACCGAAACTTAGTTTTTGTTCGACCGATTGCATTTTCGTATTCGTATTAAATATGACCGTTATACTTGTCGTATACTCCAACAGTCGTATACACATTTCTCACCTAACCCCTCTATTTGATTTGGTCTTCCGGTCGACCAAAAGTTCCTTAACGGTCGACCGAATCTTGAAAATTTCTCAGACTCATTTTTACTGGGAGTTTTCGGTCGAACCCTCAATTCATTCTGTTCGCCCGATTGCATTTGGGTTTACCTTGTCTAAAATGCAACACGTCAAACGCTCGACCGAAACTCTCTTCACGGTCGACCGATACTTACATCTTTTCCAGATCAAGTTCTACTGGTTGTTTTCGGTCGAATTGGTGATCCTAACCGTTCGACTGATCACTTAAGTTCTAGCCAAATTAGACCGACCGTTTGCATCTTCGCTCGACCGAACCTTGTACTGTTACATTCCGGTCGACCGTATAACACGTTCAGGTTGACCGTTCGGGTCTTGAAATGTGTCATGTCACTTCCTGACTTATGTTTTCTTGCACAACTTCTTACAATTTCATATCCCAACGGCTAGAACTAGTTTAAAGTTTATAAATAGAGCTGAGAACACTCATCTAAGATCACCAATCTTTCTCCAAGCTCAAATATCATTACTACTCTCATATTTTATTTAAACACTTGTGCTTACATCTTTTCACTTGAAATCATCATCCTTTGATTGCATCATTCATTTCAAGTGCTCAAGATTAGTTGCTGAACTAAAAGTCTTCAAGAGTTGTACTAAACTTCCGGATTGAAGCTCTTCTCGGATTGTGAGAAGGTGATCCAAGCTAGGCGAGAGTGTTCGCAAAGCTTGTGGTGTAAAGACGTGATCTCGGCCCGCAACGGAAATCAGATTAGTGGAGGACGCGAAGTTGCTCGAGTAAGAGCAATTCGTAAGAGAGGACTAGGATCCGGTGGTTGATCCAAACCTCTATACATCCGGAGTTGTGGTTTGTTGTTCTCTCCTTCATATTAATTGTCTTAGCTTTTAATTTGGCATAGTTTGTTAAACAATCTTATTAGTCTATTCACCCCCCTTTAGACTAAGATTAGAGGCTAGTAAATCCTACATCTTGTTTAGAAACCGTGACCATTATGGACTGAGTCCGGAAAATCGTGTCCGTATGGACAAAGACTGTGTCTAGACTCAGTTTATAATGAACACGATTTGGTCTAGACTTGTCCAAAATGTAAACAGTCGTGTCCAGAATGTGAACATTCGTGTCAAAAATGTGAATAGTCTATTTTTATTTTGAAAGAAAACTCTAAATTTTTAAAAATTACAATTTATTTAGAAATAAATAAAATCAACATTAAGCACACCTCCGGCCATTAACGTGACCGACATGACTGCGCTTGCATTACCATCCTTTAAAAAACTATGGTAGTTTGAGAACATCCAAACGCAACCATCAACATCCACCTACCGTCAAAATCCAAGGGCAATTCGGTCATTTTACATCCGTTGCCCTCACTCTCCTCGCAAGCATCACCCGACCATTATAAAACAAACCCCAAAAAAAACACACACACAGACAAAACACAAACACAGACACAGACACAGACACAGTCACACAAAGACAATACATGGATGCGGACTACGGATTCCCCCGACAACTCTCAGATCTGCAGAAGAAGCGAGCCCTCTATCAGCCCGAGCTCCCTCCTTGCCTCCAGGTCCCTCTCTACATCCAAAATTCCCGATTTTTTCGTTTGTTTGCGAATTTTGAGGATTTTTTTGGGTGAAAGGTGGGATCTTGCGAGGTTTGGAGTGGTTTTAGGTCGGATGTGGTTGTGCTGGTGGCGTTTATGTTGTTTAGATTGGATCTAAAGGTCTAACTGGGGTTTTGATGTTGATTGTTGTGGTTTGAGTGGGGAAAGGTGTGATTTTTATGTGCATTTTGAGTTTTGGCATGTAGTGCAGTTTACGTTTGTTGGTTCGGATTTTTTTTATTTTTTATGTTTGCTTGTTTTTGGTGTGATGTGGACTGTTGGGTTTGATTTCTAGTCTTTGTCGTCAACAGTTGGAACTTAACTTTGCATTTTGTCAAATTTGCTATTTTTGGTACTCTTTGGCTCTTTGCTGAGTTTACGATCTGAATTTAGATATCATTTTTATCATAAATTTTGTTTTATCTGTTGACTGCGACTGTGTCCTATATCTTCAGGGGTGGTAATTGGACTGTGGTTGTATCCAATTGGAGGAAAACTATATATATATATATATATATATATATATATATATATATATATATACACACACACACAAGAATTCTCTAGTGAGTCCAGACCTTAACTTTTCTAATTTAAGCCCCCACAATATCCACCACTCATTTCAAATTACAAGGTAGATTAAGAAAAAACGGTTCTGCTAATGAATGGTGAGATTAACTGTAAATAAGAGCCAATGGTGAGATTGTAGGGGACTTAAACTAAATTTGATGAGCCCTGAGCTTACTAGAGCTTGACCTTATATATATATGTAACTTTTTGTTGGGTTACCTCAGTTACCCTTTTTGGTAGTGGAGTTGTCATATGAAAATTTAAAAAAAAAGAAAATTAAAAAGAATACAATTTGCAGTTTGCGAAATGTAGAATTTGTTTTGTTTGCAAACAATTAATTCATATATTAGTGACAATTTATGTAGTGCCTTTTGTAATCAAGACAGTTCAGTGACATTGTGGTATTCGGAGATTCATGTGTCAAGAACTATGTAAATTATGAGGTGGAAGCTCGGATTGTTGGCCTTAAGCTTTTAACCGTGCACAAATTTGAAAGTTCACACTTTATAGTTTATATCCACTACATACCAGTATACCACCTTTAACAAATTCTAGGCAACAAAAAATCTTTTGTCTACCAATACAGGTCGAGTAGAACTTGCTAGGTTCTTGATTGCCACCTTCTATGATTCTTGTGTTTCTTTATTTTCTCCAATGCTAGGACAGTCCATTAACTTTAAGTGATAAACGACTAAGTAATACCATAAAAAGGCAAAAAGCATAAACTAAAATAGTCTACCTTGACTTTTCTTGATTATCTCTCTATTCATCTTTTGGATTGCCCTTTTTCCCTACTAACATATTACTAGAACAAATGCTAATGTTTATCAACATTGCAACATCAATGAGCTGCAATGTTCTTAACCAGCAGTAGTTTTGTCTACCCTAATATCTTCTGTTTTGGGCTTTCTTGCAACCATTACCAACACAGTGAAACATCGTCAAATTACCTCCAAGTTTATGTTACTTGTATTTTTTTAAATATGAGCAGGGCACAACGGTTAGGGTAGAATTTGGTGATGCCACTGGAACTGCAGACCCACCTAGTGAACATGTCATTAGACAAGCCTTCCCACACACATATGGACAGCCTTTGGCTCATTTTTTGAGGGCAAAAGCTATAGTTCCAGATGCTCAAATCATAACAACGCATCCTGCCACCAGGCATGTTTTTTTCCTTATTTTTTGTTCCTCTTTATCCATTTGATCTGATTGTGGTCTTTGTGCACATGCTCAAGTTAATAGTTCTGTAAATTAAATATTTAAATGGATAAAATTTCTGATAAATGCACAAGGTGTACAGGACAATATTGCCTGTTTGAAGATGGTCTAAGGAGCAGGCTTTAGGAGGACAGCAGGCGATAGCATATTAGCATGTATATTGTATGATATTATAATACTGAAAACCAGAAGCAACCGTATTATATTGGAGAAAAAGTCTAATGAGCAAAGGATTCTAGAAATAAGTGCCTTGGTCTCTTAAATGAAAATCAAACAGTGTTCACATTCTCTGTCGGATCCATATGTCATTACCATTTGCTATCTTAATGAAAATAAAGACATCTGATCTACAGCGTTCATGTTGAATGAATATCTTGCATAAATTGTAGGAAAAAAAAGACTACAAAATATTTTGCAAAGGAATAGGGTAAATAAAAATTCCTTATAGATGCAAAAAGAGGAGAGAGAAACCAATGGTGTGCAACCTGCGCTTTGGCTTTTAGGTCAGCCACTTATTGGTTAGAAAATCAGAATGCGAGCACCGTTGATGCATCACAACTTTTATAAGGCTATGCTACAAGAGTAGTCCTCATGCTTGCATTGCATGTGTGGAGATAGGATTAGATAAATTCTTCCATCCTGTTTGAAGGATATGCCTTTTATAATAAATGATCTTTAACAAATTCAATTGTTTATGAGCACGCACTATGCCGCTTGACAAGGGCACAAGTCAAGAACAAGCAACCAACAACAGAACAAATTGATAGATTAAGTAGTCATAATCAATTAAGAGTAACGATTTACAACAGAACAGATCATCTGATCAGAAAAAGACCGATCAATTTTTTTACCAATAAAAAAATCATCCGATCAGAAAAAGCTCACATAATAACTGCAATTGCCACTAACAAACCAAACTATTTAACAATAGTATCATTCAAGCATATCGATTTTTACATGAAAAATATGTTGCTTAACTATAAGCTTTAACCACAAGCTCAAACAATTGGTTGCAAATAATCAAGTTAACAAATAACAATCAATTTCATAATTGGATGCCCACATGCTAACACACTTGTAGTATTATTACCTATCAACCTTTGGTTTGAAATTGAGTGGAAGAAAGGAAACACCAAGATCTGTAATTCTTGATATTCTCAAAATTATAGGTGGTAAAATGAAGTTTCAATGAAATCTCGTAGTTGTATAAAATTTGTAGATTTCAACATGATCACAACCTTTTGTACTTTAGGTAATATTTTGGACACCCTAAACAAAGAACTGAAGTCTTTTCGCTTATCTTCTAGATATGTTTCTCAAAAATATTTCCTCCTTACAGGGTGGGTTTTGTTTTTTCTGGGAGGCAGTCTCCTGGTGGGCATAATGTTGTATGGGGTCTCTACAATGCTCTCAAGATCCATAATCCTGGCAGCACTCTTTTGGGATTTGTTGGTAAATTTTTGCGTTTCTTCTTGTTCCATTTTACATGCTTCTATTTTCCTCTTTAACGAAAACTTTTCCGAGCTTTGGCTTTCAAAAGTAAACTTAATGGTTTTGTATCTTCATAGCATTTTCTCGTCAATTACTAAAACCAGTTACTGCTTGTTACATCCTCTCCATGTCCATCACATGCTGTTTATGATTGGACTTGTTGTTACATGATGCATCCTTCTTTATGTCAGAATTGGTCTATTAGATACAGTTTGAAATGTGCGACTGATTGCTTTGCTTTATTTTATTTTTTTTGTCATGGGAGATGGGATATTTTTTCTTGGAACTTCATTTGTACTCAAGTTTTATGATCAAAGGCTTCTTTGATGAGTTTCCTATCATGTTACAGGTGGCACTGAAGGTTTATTTGCACAGAAGACACTGGAAATTACAGAAGTACTATCAACACACAAAAATCAAGGTTCATGGAATCACAGAATCTTATGTTATTAATATGTTATAGATGTTTTGCAGTAATTTTACGGGTTCCGTTTTTTCCCTCGTCAAGGTGGTCATGACATGTTAGGACGCACAAAAGATCAAATAAGAACAAATGAGCAAGTCAATGCTGCGATGGCTTCTTGCCAAGCTTTAAAATTGGATGGTTTGGTAATTGTTGGAGGTAGTAGATTTTTCTCTTGTAATTGTGGGCATGGTTTCCTTCATAATTTGTATTTATTAGTGCTCATGATCTTATTTTCTACAATAGGAGTGACTTCTAACACAGATGTTGCTCAGCTGGCTGAAACATTTGCTGATGCAAAATGTACAACAAAGGTAATACATGTCTTCTGTTTCACTGATACTTGACATCTTAAGTTTTACCATAATATCCAAATATTCCGATGAGAAACCCCCTTAATATCCAAATATTTCTATAACAAGAAAGTCTCATATCATTTCCTATTTCCAAATTAATTATATTATTTTGTTCAACATTTACCTGTTGTATAATAGCAGAAATTGAACTTCATTCCTTCCTACATGTTTTCTTCAATTAGCCTGGTTATTTGGTTGTCACTTATTGGTACTTGGTAACAGGTTGTAGGGGTTCCTGTTACGTTGAATGGTGATCTGAAAAACCAGTTTGTTGAAACTAATGTTGGTTTTGATACCATATGCAAGGTATGCCAGATTTGAAACAGTAAGGTTTGTTTATTGGTTTTATTGATGATCAACGGCAACTGCAAGAAACCACATTGGGAATTTATCATGATATGGGAGTCTAATTTGTAATGTAAACTAGCGGAGTTCCAATTCCTTTCCACTTTGTGTCTATTACCTTCCACATTAGTTTGGTATTTAAGGAGTCTTATATTACATGGAATTTCACCATTTTTACCTCATATTACATGTCACCTTTAATCTGATTTATTGTCTTACTCACATATTAGTCATACTTTTTACATCTCTCTTTGTTTTCTTCATCTAAATTTGGATACTGCAGAATAGTAACCTGAATAATGTAAACAAATTGCAATTGGTTATATGATGATGTCATGTCTGCAATCTTTGCACTTTTTAATGTTTTTCAGTTTTAGAAAAGTGATTCTATCTGAAAAAATATGCTGATTTCTCAGTTTATTATATGCAGGTGAAATCCCAGCTTATCAGCAGAAAAGGTGGTTTTTTTAACCTTTCCGGCTTTTATGTGTAATAGATAGTTCTTCTTTCCTTTTGGCATAACATTGCTTCACGTTCGAAAAAAGTAATCTGTTGTGGGAATCCCTTAAGATTTTTGCAATATTATTTCAAAATGTTCCAAAGTTTTTGTTGGACATGGAATCTGTTTCTTGAAAAGCTAAGACTTTTGATTCCTGAAGAGCTTTTGCATTCTCTCTCTTATTAGCAGAATGTTGATTTCTGCTCCAGGCCTTTAAGTCTATCTTCTCATTTTGCAGTATTATTATTTCATTCGACTTATGGGTAGGAAGGCATCTCATGTGGCACTTGAATGTAGCCTCCAGTCTCATCCAAATATGGTATGGATTCCTCCTGATACTCTTGTGAGGAATTTGATGGAGTTTGTCTCCTTAATCGCTTAGTACATTTTTTTACTTCATCTCATAGGTTATCCTAGGTGAGGAGGTGGCCCAATCAAAGCTCACTCTTTCTGACATCACTAAGCAGATCTGTGATGCTGTTCAAGCAAGAGCTCAGCAAGGTTAGCAGATGTTTGTTCAGATGTGCAAATTTTCTTGAAAGCTTCTATTCGTGTTCATTATGATGTTATATGTTGAATATGCAGATAAGTATCATGGTGTCATCCTGATACCTGAAGGGCTTGTTGAAACGATTCCCGAGTTTTATGCCCTGTTGCAGGTAGTTACATTATGGAAATTGTAATGCGGATTTGTTATCAACCTATTCAAAGAAATATTCAGCGTGGTGTTTTGATTGTTTTGCGTAGGAAATTCACAGTCTGCATAGGCAAGGAGTTTCTGCTGACAAGATATCCATGCAATTGTCTCCTTGGGCATCTGCCTTGTTTGAATTTCTGCCTCCCTTTATAAGGAAACAGGTTTTTAAATCACACTATTGCGACAGCTGCTGCACTTTGATGCATGTTTGATGGCTCCTTACGTCTCCTCTTTCTTTGCCTCATGATTCAGCTACTTCTCCTTCCGGAATCTGATGACTCGGCACAACTATCTCAGGTAAAAACGAAACAAACAACATAATTAACATGATTGCAGCAGATATTAATGTGACTTGTCCTTTGCGGTGTTTTTTTTGGCAGATCGAGATGGAGAAACTTCTAGCTCAGTTGGTTGAAACTGAAATCAACAAGCGCTTGGTATGTGCAACCCATGGTTCCGCTTAAAATACTATCTTGAAATTTTTCATTGGATTCTTGGCTGGACATGTTTTCTATGTTGTTTATATTGCGTGATATTAATTTATTTGTGATGTTGCAGAAGGAAGGCACTTATAAAGGAAAGAAATTCAATGCAATTTGCCACTTTTTTGGCTATCAAGCGCGAGGATCTTTACCTTCACAGTTTGATTGTGACTATGCATATGTAGGTTCTGAAGAAGAATTTATTGGTTTCAGTCAGTGTTTTTGTTGTTCACTTGTCAGAGTTAGTAATAATCTGCTCTACAGGTTCTTGGGCACATCTGTTATCACATTCTAGCTGCTGGTTTGAACGGCTATATGGCAACTGTGACAAACCTGAAAAATCCTGTCAACAAGTGGCGATGTGGTGCTGCCCCAATTACAGTAAGATCAATTCTTTTTTGCACCAAAAATCAAAGTTTTTTGATCCTCTATTTTTTAAGATTTATTTGTTGTGTCTACACTTTTCTCTTTAGATATACAGTTGTGCAAAATTTCAATCATTCCCTATTATGGTTCCTTGAGAATTATCAGGCAGCCAGTATCTTTGTCGTTTTTCTGAAACATTTATACTAGTTTCAGATGAATCAAGTATTGATACCTTGTTACTAACGTGAATTCTTACACCCTTAGGCAATGATGACCGTGAAACAATGGTCAGTTGGCCCTGGTGCCAAGAGTGTTGGCAAGCCTGCAATCCACCCTTCTAGAGTGGACTTAAAAGGCAAAGCATATGAGTAAGTGCTTTTCTCGCGAGTCAATTTCAGCTGTTAGCTTAGCTATTGTTTCAGATATTTGAATTTCAAAATACGTGAGAGTATTGACTCTTTGTGCTCAATTTTTTTATTCATTGGGTCTGCTTATTCTTTAATTTTCAGGTCGCTTAGACAAAATGCGGTGGATCTTCTAATGAATGACAACTACAGAAACCCTGGACCTCTTCAGTATGATGGACCTGGATCTGATGCTAAGCCAATTACATTGTGTTTGGAAGATAATGATTACATGGGTCGCATGAAGATGCTTAAGAAGTATCTCGACCAGGTATTTGTCCCTGGTTATTTTGTTTCTGTTCTTGTGCACGAATAAATGCAATATCCTTTTTCTATATTTCCATGCCCTACAACATATTTCACTTCATTGCATTCTTACATCTTAGCAAACTCTGTGGTATTATGCTTCATTATCATATGTAGCATATTTTGTATCTATTTTACTGCATATTAAAATTCTGAATCCTAAATGACATCTGTTCATCTGATTATCTGTTGCTGTTGTGGTGTTAACAAGAAAAAATACACATTGGAGGCACGACCTCTTAAAGTGCTCAGTAACAGAGTTGAAGAGTAACGGGTGGCAGATAGTGTTGCTTGCATTGTGATGTTATGTTGAGACTATTTATCTTCATTGATGGCACAACACTTGAAATCATATGAAACAGAGAGGCTCCCGATTTGCCCGCAAACTTTGAATAAAAGTGACTAATAAAAGATGAGATTCTAAAGGTAACCAATAGGAAAATGATGCAGCAGCAGCAGTGACCTTACAAAGGGCACCTCCTACAGTTACATGTCTCAACACTGTTTAAAATCTGAGCCTCCCTACTCTGTTTTTGTTTTTTAATCGATAAATCTGAGCCTCCCTTTCACTGCAAAATTGAAGTTAATCCCATATTTTCCTACAATGAACTCAGTTTCAATCAACTAGTTTCTTGGTCTTTTGTAAAATATTTTATTTGGTCCATCCCAAATGTTTCTTTTCTGTTGTTGCGACTTCCAGTTTCATGTTCTTATGAACTGTTTAAACTTTAAAGTTTTAACTGCATTACCATTGACATCCCTCATTTTTCTCAGGTGAAGAGCATCGTTAAGCCTGGTTGTTCTCAGGATGTTCTAAAAGCTGCTCTAAGTGCTATGGCGTCGGTAACTGGTGTTCTGACTGTAATGTCTTCTCCATCATTTGCTGGTCAGCCATGAACTTGAACATGAAATCTGATTGTTGCCATGGCGATTCATTGGCACTATTTTGTTCGATTTCTTCATTGCGGCCTTTATACCACTTCGCATGAGGTGGAAATGAACTGTTTTTGATGTTGAGGTTGTCCAATTAAGTTTATCCATGCACTGACATTTTTGTTTCGACCTTTGAGTCCACCATTGTAATTTGCTTGGTGTGTTAATACCACCGTCTTTGAGTGAAATATCGGCAACATCGATTGACACTTTCCGTTTTAATTTTGCCCATCATTTGTATGGAATGGAAATTAGAGCATCATGTTTGTTGTCGTTAAACAGTGAGATGGTCAGTTGTGGGATTTTGGGGGTAGACAAGCAAGTAAGATTGGAAACTCTTTACTCCGCTATTTTTCTCTCATATTTCCGTTTTGACGAGACGTAGATACTAATTTGATGGGATTAGAGTGTAAAATTGGACATGAAGTGGCTATAAATATTATCATATCCGTATGAGTATTTGAAATGCATATACAAAGATGAATTGGATGGGAAAATAAAGTTTGTATCCTTAGGAAATGATTATGAAGATAAAATCTGTATTCTATAAGCAGGTTGATGTGGAAATGGATATGAAAAACTATGAACAAATTAGAAAACAAGATGTATTTTACGTGACCTCTTGCGTTTTGGTCTTAGTGCCTGACCAAAAGTAGTAGATGGGTAAACTGTGCACCTCCTGGTTGCCTAATTGGCCAAATGTACATGGGTTTTTGCTATTTCTTAATGTGCACCTGCGATCCAGTCTTATTTGCTGATACACACCCCGATCGTCAATGGGTTCCACAACTTACCGACGACGTGAGCAGATGTTAGCTAATGTTAGACATTGTCAGTACGGAGTAAGGGATTAGTTTGAGACGTACTTGACCAGTGCTCTGCACTTGGTCTGGGCGACAATTTTGGACTGGAACATTTTGGGCGATTCTGGACGAGAAGTCTGGAGGGTTGGACTGAAACTTTTGGGTCCCAGCAGTCTTGACCAGTGCTCCGGATTGCTCCGGACTTGGTTTGGACGACAATTCTGGACCAGAACGACGTGACACTAATTTTCCCGCCCTCCGCTAATCCTTCCCGCCATCTTCACATGCCTCCCTCATATAAAGACAGTAATGGATCCTCACGGAAACACGATTTTATCCATTAATCATTCCTGTTGATTTCCTTTCCATCGACCACGAGTGGCACCAGTAGTTGACATGGCCGGTGGTGGTTCGATTTCGGACGACGGTAACCATAGGCGAGTCGAGTTTGTGGATCTCATTTCGAACTCCACCTCCAACCCTTTGAAGAGCAACACTAGTTCCTACCACCCGACCGACACCAACAAGTTCTCCTCTGGTAGCCCCACAGATATGTCGGAGACCCCGTATCGGTCGGAGAAGTCTTTCCCGAGCATGCCAACATGCGGATGCGGGTTGCCCTGTAAAGTGTACACGTCGAAGAAGTGGTCGTCGGTTTTTCTGTTGCCCGAACTACTGGAAGGTTTCGTTATTATTCATAAATTTGTGTCCATTGCATTCATCTATTGTATATTTGTCATTAAGTGTTTCTTGAATTGTGTAGGAACCAGAGCGAAAAAATGTTCGTTTTTCCAGTGGATAGATGGTACGAGGCTTCGATGGTTGATGTTAGGACGCACGTGGAGAGATTCTACGACATGATGTTGGAGAAGTATTCTGCGATGGACAGGAAGATTAAGGAGTTAAAGGGTGTCCTGGAAGAGAACAATCTTCTTTTGCTAGAGACGAGGGCCGCAGTTCGTGAGCTGAAGGAATTTGTAGGTGAATGCAACTATTTCATGAACAAAGTGGACATGGTGATTAATATTTGTGCATTTGTGGTGATTGGGGTCATTTTGAAGTGGTTGATGTAGGTGACTATGCATGAGAGGTTGTTTTGGGTTTATGTGTTTTTTGGGCAAAAAAGGTTGTTTTGGTGTAGTTGAAGGTGTGTTTTAGTTGATGTGGTTGAAACCTTCATTAAAATGTTTACTCTAATTGTAATGAGGTTGGAGGTGTTTTAGTTTGGATGTGTTTTACTTTGGAAGTTGGTTGGATGTGTTTTAGTTTGGATGTGTGTTATTACATGATTTGGATGTTTGTGTAACAAGGTTGGATGTGTGTGTAATGCAGTTTTAACTGACACCACTACCTTTGTTGTTTTAGTTTAACTTTGTTGTTTAACAACCACTGCCTCTGATACATGATAATTGACATATTGTTTTGATCTTGATCGGTTATGGAAGCATAGATGATGATGAAATATGCACAATTCGTTCTGAGTGAGAATTGGAATGCTATTTAACATCACAACGTGATCTCTGCTGCAACTAAATACAAACCAAAAGCCAACATCAACTAATAGTACAACAATATTAGTGCTCAATTTATCATCTCCATGTACTGAAATTAAGTTTGCAAAGTTCGACATCAATAAAACAATAATATATCAATATTACACAAATGACATAAAATAAGATGTAAGCTCAAGTAAATGATGGCCACTGCACCCGTCCAACTGAGTGAAGGAGCTCCAACATAGACCCGCATGGTTGGGTACTCTGGCTGCTTTGTGGATCAGTGATCTCTGCTGCAGGTGTTTGACAACTTGAATTTGGTGATTGGGTACCAACTGCAGCCACATCCACCCCGTTTGTTCTCCTCCTCCCACATCTGGTATTCCTGAACATGTAATCATTAAAAACATCAGAGCATGAAAAAAATACATATAGGGAAAATTTATTCAGTTAAAATCCCATTGTTTGAAATGCATTTTACCTTGCTCTTCTTTCCTCTTCAGTTGGAGTCCCAATTGACTCTTTGCATCGCCTAGAGTGGTGACCAAACAGTCCACATCTGCTGCATCTTTTTTGCTTCCTCGTGCTTCCTGTGTCCATTGTTCCTTTGTACCTTACTTTCCTTAGTCTTCTGATGCATTGCATACATTGCATCATATGTCTTTCATTTAGATTACTTTTATATCAATAAATGCTACTAAGGTATGTGTTTAGTCTTATTTACAGAATACAGGGACCTGGATGCAAATTACCCACATTCCGAGCATAAACGCGTGCAAAAGATTCATCTCTATCATAAAGACCGAGTTCAAGTTTATCGGGTTCCAAATGGAAATGCATCCAAGCATAAAAGCATTCAAGGAGCTAATCACAAAAAGGTCAAGGGCTTAATTGCAAAATGCCAAGGACCTGATTGCAAAAGAAAATGATCAAGTTATTTTGTTGGAAAAGTCAAAAGAAAAGTCAAATATAAATCTCCAACAATGGAAGGAATTAATCCGGAGTTTAAAAGAATGGAAAGAATCCATCCAGACGCGCAAATAAAGATCAAATCATACCATAAACACATGACCAAAATCCGGACCCGAGCAGACCTGATTGTGCGGCGTTTTCGCCGCACAACACCTTCAATATGCGGCGTTTCCGCCGCCCAGTCATTGATCCATGTGCCCGATTTTTGTCCAGTGTCGGGTCGACGCGTGTACTATCCTTTTATGTATTGGTATCCCCTGTATCGGCTATAAATAGCCCTGTAGGACGAATGTAACACAGCTTGGAACCTTTGGTCTTGGATCATTAGCAATAAAATTCTGTTTTATTTTGTTTTGTTTTTATTTTCTTTTAATGTCTCTAGGATCCTTTCTTCTTCCTCCCTCCATGAGTTTCTAACTCTTTCCAAAGGGTGGAGGTGATGGAATTAGGGGTAGAGAAGATGAATGCATGTTATTGTTTTAAGTTTTAAATCATTTATCTTGTAATGCTTCATAACTAACATGATTTATTTCAAGTTTCTCCATTCTCCAATCTAAACCTAAGTCTAGACCTCCACCCGACGGAATTCTCTTCTTTATTTCTTGTTTTAGTTCTAATTGCTTTTGTTTCGTACTTTAGATAATTAAATCAAAAATACCAAAAACCCAACCTTATTATTGTTCTCTCTCTCTCTAATCGAAAATCCAAAAATAACAATATCTCTCCCTCCTTGTGTTCGACCCGTATTTGCCACGTCTTCATTGACACCGTGCACTTGCGGTACAAATAAAATTCACATCACGTTTTTGGCGCCGTTGCCGGGGAGGCGACGTAGATTTTGTGTTTTTGTGTTTTCGATTTTATCCTGTCTACCTTATGCGCGATCTAAGTATTTGAATTTGTGTAGCAGGAGACAACAGAGCGCGCGGCGAAATCCGGGAGCGTTCTGAGACACTTGGGCGGCGGAATCGCCGCATATTCAAGAAGACTTGCGGCGGAATCGCCGCACAAGCGAGGGCTCTGGTCTTCAAATTTCTGGGGCATCGTCGGCATCTCTGGGTGGTCGCATTGAGCTACTGGAAACTCCGAGAGCGGGCGGCGAACCCGACTGAGCATTGCAGAGGTAACTTTTCTTGCCTTTCTCGTAAAATCTGAATAGTTGAAAAGTTTCCTTTCGTAGAATTGCACGTGTTAGGGTTACAATTCCATAATTGGCAATAATTCAACTCTGACCTAAAATTGGCAAAATTAGAAAGACCTTAGTGCATGCATCATATAATGTTTTGCTTGCATTACTCTTGCTAAATTATTGCAAATTATTTTTGTTGAAGAGTGCTGGAGGCAAGGTACGTATCGCAGTTTTTATCGATTGCATTAGGCATATAATTTAGTTGCATACAACCTTGCAATTGCCCCCATTAAAAGGACCATTGTTTGACTATCTTTGCTAGATTTAAGTTAAACTACCTTAAGGGCAACTCCGTAGGAAAAGATACGGTGGGGATTTCATCACCCTCCCGTAGCCCACAAACCACAATCCTGAAGTGTCGCCTAAGCCTAAAATTTAAAATCAATTAGACATTGACCCCTAAGGACTCGGACTCAATTAAGGAGGAGATTGGTTTGACTTGCTATGACCTGAAGCTAATTGAATTCAATTTGGTGTCTAGAAAGTGTTTTTGTGTCGACGAAAGTCTTCCAAGCGACGTGGTTGTCTAATTGGCACCGACTCTGTCGGAAGCGCCCCCACTAGCTATACACTAACTGGCCAACTTGGTTTGATTGGTGAGGGAGGTGAATCAAGCAAATCAATTCGACTCAACCAGTTAGGAGTCGTCTAGATCTAAGTGACACTAGGTCTAGGATTGTTTTGACCGTGCTTGTTCAGGAAATTTCTGACCAACCCTAATTTTTATCCTTTAGAGTTAAGTTTCCCTTCTCGTCTGAGTCTTCTTTCCCTTCTCATCTTTACCTTTCTATTGTTTGTTTCCATTTTCATAAAAAAAAAAACGAAAAAAAAACCTTAATTAATTCTTGAAATTAAATTTGGAATTTAAATTTCGAATTTGAATTCAAAAATTGATTCAACCCGGTGCACTCAGATTTGGATTCGGGACTTGAGTAATCGACTCTCACGAGTTCATCTAGATTCCAGTCTGGAACTTAACCCCAATCCACCTGTTGCACCACCTCACCCGGATCTAATGGGTGAGAACGTAGTGGACCCGCCTGTTGCGCAACCTATAACTCTGAGGGATCGGTGCTACCCAACGATGGCTGCTCAGCCATCGTGCATCGTCATGCCCACCATACCGGGTCGCGACTTCGAACTTAAGGCACAATATATGAGTATGCTGCCTAAGTTCACCTCTAGGGAAGACCCATATCTCTTCCTTAGAGAATTTGAAGAAATCTGCTCTCTTATGCAATACCAGCATATCCCTGAAGAGGCAGTGCGTCTGAAATTCGTGCCTCTAGCACTTAAGGACGACGCTAAGAAATGGCTATATAGTCTAGCCGAAAGATCTATTAGAAGTTGGGCTGAATTTGTTCAAGTTTTCTTAAAAAAATATTTCCCCAACCATAAGACTATGAAGATTAGGAATGAAATTGTTGCATTCGTTCAGTCTGAGAGCGAGCCGTTCTATTCCTATCTTGAGAGATTTAAGAGTGTCTTGACCCAATGCCCTCATCACGGAATTCCGAAGTGGCAATTATGCCAAATTATTTATGAGGGATTGACACCCACATCTAGGGTTATGCTAGAATCTGTGAGCCAAGGGAACTTTATGTCCAAAAATGAAAATGATGCCTGGACTTTTCTTGAGGATTTAGCTGAAAATAGTATGCAATGGGACAATACTAGAACACCCATCAACCCGAGTATTGGATCTAGAATAGCGAGTCAAACCCGACCAGGTGTCTTAGCTATAGACTCCAACATAGCGGCCGAGGCAAAACTAGCTACCCTAATGCGTAGAATGGAAAGTCTAGAACTGCAAAACCAAACCCGACAAGCATCCCCTACCCCTTGCTCTAGATGTGGTCAGACTGGTCATTTAATGGAGGATTGTGTGAACCTGGAACATGTTAATGCCACATACAACAATTCTAGAAATGATCCTTACGCATCGACCTATAACCCAGGTTGGCGTAATCATCCCAATTTTTCGTGGACCCAACAAGGACAACCTCCTAGACAACAACAAACCCCATATAACCAAAATAATACATCATCTGGGGGTAATAACAATGGAAATCATGAGGTTAGGTTGACAAAATTAGAAACTTTAATGACAACTTTTATACAAACAACCAACCAATCATTCCAAAGGCTAGAGACACAGGTCAGCCAATTAGCACAGATAATAGGTGAAAGAGAAAAGGGCCAATTTCCAAGCCAACCTGAGGTGAACCCCAGAACTAATAATCAATATCAACCTTATCAACCACCTTCAGGAAATAACAACCCTAGACCGGTTCAAATGGTTAATGAGGAAGGACCGTTCCAACAAATCAATGCTGTAGTATCATTACGGTCCGGAAGACAAATTGACAATAATGTGGTAAACCCTAGAATGACTAATCAATCTAGCCATCAAGCACCCACATATGACTTGACCATTGAACCCGACGTCCAAATTGAAAAGCCCAATCCACCTACCCAACCTGAACCTGTAGCTCAACCTGAACCTGAGCGAGTCTATGTGCCTAAAGCCCCATTTCCCAATAGACTCAAAAAGAACTCTAGTGCACAAATAGAGAAAATCCTGGAAGTATTTAAGCAAGTTAAGGTGAATATTCCACTCTTAGATATGATTCAACAAATACCTGCTTATGCTAAATTCTTGAAAGATTTGTGCACTAAAAAGAGAAAAACAAATGTACCAAAGAAGGCATTCTTAACTGCAAACATATGCTCAATTCTTTCCAACACATCTCCTATAAAATATAAGGACCCGGGGTGTCCCACAATTTCATGTTCAATAGGAGATACGTTTATCAATAAAGCCCTTCTAGACCTTGGTGCAAGCGTTAACTTGCTCCCATTTTCTGTCTACGAGCAACTCAACCTTGGTCCACTGAAACCCTCTAGGACAACCCTCCAATTCGCTGATTGTTCTGTTAAGAAACCGAGAGGTATAGTAGAGGACGTTTTGATTAAGGTTGGTGACTTCATTTATCCAGTGGATTTTGTCGTACTTGATACTGAACCTGTTGTAAATCCTAATCGACAAATCCCTGTAATTCTAGGTAGACCCTTTTTAGCCACTTCGGAAGCATTAATAAACTGTCGAAATGGGCTCATGCAATTATCTTTCGGGAACATAAAAGCAGAATTTAATATCTTCCATATTGATAATGAGCCAGAAATAATATGCAACCCAAGTGATGTTGTGATGAGAGCACGTATTTATCAGAATTCTGAATCAAATAAATCATCACATAAGCAAAAAGGAAGTAAGAAAAAAGGGAGTGATTCATTCACTCAACCACCATCACTCGAGCAAACAAGCGAACCAATTCAAGTGAGAAGAGTGGAATCTTTTCCTCAAGTCAACATGGGGAACAATTCAACTGGATACATGCACCAACATGGTGTCATTCAATCCAGTTCTGATTATGGTTGACTTTGAGCAAACTCAACCCCTCTACCGCAAGCCGATGCAGGTAATAAGTGTATTTATTGTATCTGTGCATACATTGAGGACAATGCATGATTTAGGTGTGGGGGGGTGTTTATATATGTACATATCTATCTATTTGACTTTCTGTTCTGCTTTATTTAAAAAAAAAAAAAAAGAAAAAAAAGAAAAGAAAAAAAAATCAATATTCTATGACATAGCTTAAGATTGAACTGCCAAAACCCGTGTACAAATTGCATTAAGTTTTTGTTCCTTATTATATAGTTCTGCTTGTAGAAATTGTGACATAAATCTAAGTTCCAAAGAAATAACCCATGACCCTTGTAAGACATGTATGCACTTAAATTGGATGAATCAAATCTTTGAAGTGGTTGATAAAAAGTAGAGGTTGAGGAAAATATACCGGGAAGTGTGGACTTCTAATAGCAATTAAGCCTTGAGGAAAATAAAAGTAAAATAAAAATAAAGTGAGGAAAACACATTTTGCAAAATGATTACAAAAGCCCAAGCCTTCGAGTCACTGGTCCGTAGGGGTATCTTGAAACCCGGTAACTTGAGTCTGCCAGCTCGGGATTATCGACCAAACTCGCTACACGAATGCAAAAAGGGTATAAGTGTCAAAAAGAAAAGCAAATGTGTTGAATCACGGAAATAAATAAATACTTTAAAATACTCAAGGCCCAAAGCTAAAGGAATGATCCATGCCATGATTGATCCAAATGATACTTCACCACCAGAGGAGGCGTGCAAAATAATTCAAGTGATAAACATGTTTAGAAGGGTTAGTGGTGTGAATGTTGGAGGAATAAAGACCAAGTCATATTTTTAATGAGTTAGATTTATATAATGAGCATGCAAGAACTTTCAGTAAGATGTATAAGGTTGAGGTAGGGATATTGAGAACTATTAATGAAATGTTGATAGGATTTTGTGGGTATATCCGCTGAAAACCCTCAGGAGACAACACTCCTCCTCCTTGGCAACAAAGAGGTTTAAAGGCTTGTTGCACATGCTAAGTGCAACCGTGATTCCTACGAAAGTGAGTTAGGATTTCCCTGCTTTCATTTTCTTATATTCTGCTTTGCTAGGGACTAGCAAAATCTAGGTGTGGGGGTATTTGATGCATTGCATACATTGCATCATATGTCTTTCATTTAGATTACTTTTATATCAATAAATGCTACTAAGTTATGTGTTTAGTCTTATTTACAGAATACAGGGACCTGGATGCAAATTACCCACATTCCGAGCATAAACGCGTGCAAAAGATTCATCTCTATCATAAAGACCGAGTTCAAGTTTATCGGGTTCCAAATGGAAATGCATCCAAGCATAAAAGCATTCAAGGAGCTAATCACAAAAAGGTCAAGGGCTTAATTGCAAAATGCCAAGGACCTGATTGCAAAAGAAAAGGATCAAGTTATTTTGTTGGAAAAGTCAAAAGAAAAGTCAAATATAAATCTCCAACAATGGAAGGAATTAATCCGGAGTTTAAAAGAATGGAAAGAATCCATCCAGACGCGCAAATAAAGATCAAATCATACCATAAACACATGACCAAAATCCGGACCCGAGCAGACCTGATTGTGCGGCGTTTTCGCCGCACAACACCTTCAAT
This sequence comes from Triglochin maritima, assembly GCA_963682175.1. Lineage (NCBI taxonomy): Eukaryota > Viridiplantae > Streptophyta > Magnoliopsida > Alismatales > Juncaginaceae > Triglochin > Triglochin maritima. The sequence goes on along the minus strand of OY821780.1, from coordinate 10,605,902 downwards.
ATGCGGCGTTTCCGCCGCCCAGTCATTGATCCATGTGCCCGATTTTTGTCCAGTGTCGGGTCGACGCGTGTACTATCCTTTTATGTATTGGTATCCCCTGTATCGGCTATAAATAGCCCTGTAGGACGAATGTAACACAGCTTGGAACCTTTGGTCTTGGATCATTAGCAATAAAATTCTGTTTTATTTTGTTTTGTTTTTATTTTCTTTTAATGTCTCTAGGATCCTTTCTTCTTCCTCCCTCCATGAGTTTCTAACTCTTTCCAAAGGGTGGAGGTGATGGAATTAGGGGTAGAGAAGATGAATGCATGTTATTGTTTTAAGTTCGTGATTAGTATATTTTGATTACTTGAGTTTATGTTAAATCATTTATCTTGTAATGCTTCATAACTAACATGATTTATTTCAAGTTTCTCCATTCTCCAATCTAAACCTAAGTCTAGACCTCCACCCGACGGAATTCTCTTCTTTATTTCTTGTTTTAGTTCTAATTGCTTTTGTTTCGTACTTTAGATAATTAAATCAAAAATACCAAAAACCCAACCTTATTATTGTTCTCTCTCTCTCTAATCGAAAATCCAAAAATAACAATATCTCTCCCTCCTTGTGTTCGACCCGTATTTGCCACGTCTTCATTGACACCGTGCACTTGCGGTACAAATAAAATTCACATCATCTTCCTGCTTGTCCCTTGACTAATGGAGTCAATATTGTAAAACCTTACACAGGTTGCCACTCTGACTTATCTGCCATTGGATTAATGCCCACCTCATAAGCTTTGTCGTACACCTCCTTTCTAAACCATGGACTTACAAGGTCCTCCCACACAACCCCTCTTATCGTGGCAATGAAAGCAGAGGCATGGTGACATGGTAGCCCGGTCAACTGCCAAACTCTACAAGTTGCAGTCTATTGGGTGATGTCTATTGTGCATTTTGCATTAGTGAAGTCTTCCCAATCAAGTCAACAATGCATCTTTTGTTTCCCGATGACACTTCGACTTGAGAGTTAGGAGATCTTATGATAGTAAAGCTGCCCAACTGCCTTAACATTTCGTTTACTTAGGTTCTTTCTTTTGGCACTAAGATATCTGTCCAACTTTTACTTTCTTCTTGCCTTCTATACATGGTCTACATTACTTTCTGCCTTAAATTATCTACCATTGTAACATGATTGACATCATTTCATGCTTATATTTGTATCTTATATCTATTATCTTTCACCTAAACAATGTTATGTGACGAGTTTTATGTTTAGTTTTCAGGAATAAATAGGTTTGAAGAGATGAAACATAAAAGAACCCAAAAGCAGGGAAAAAGGACTGAATTGTGAGACCTGGGGGCTAAGATGCAAGGGAGAAGGACCTGAATGTAAGACCGAAGGACCAAAGAGTAAAACAGAAAACTCCACACCATCATGGGGAGTATTTTGGCAATTAGATTCGGGTCAGAGCTCCAATAAACAAAGTAGATGCATCAAAGACCAACAAAGACATTCAGAAAAGCCCAGAATAAAATCAAGCGTGATCCAGACCATATAGACCGCCAATTGGCGGTCTGTTTTGGCCCAAATCTGCTATGATTTTGGTGGGTCGCGTATTAGTGTGTATTTAGTCCATTTATGGTATTTGTTTAGTCCCACATCAGGGGATTGTCCCAGATTGCCTTTTTCTATGACTATAAATAGAACTCTTCACCTTCTATTGTAATTACCCATTGCTTGGTGGCATTCTCTCTACTAAGGAGTAAGCCTTGAAGCAAAACTCAAGGTGGAGAAGAATGCTACCTTCAATGTGAGTCATTGTTAATAAAATAATTGTTCTTAGTTTCTTTTAATCTTGTCTTTTAATTCTTGCATGTTTCTTTAGTTTATGTTCCTTTCAATTAGCTTCTTTAATATTCCTTTCTTGCTTAGTCTAATTTCATTTCAGCAGAATGTTTCATTTTAATGTAGGTTGTAGTGTAATGAGTAGTGAGTAGTTCCATCCCCATTTGGGGGTGGAGAAATATGTGATATGATCATGTAGTGTATTAGGTGTGTGTTATCTTAATCCATTGAGCCTTATATGATTTCCATAACCATCTAATGGATTTCACTCTTATCTTTGATATGCTAATGCTCTGGAATGAAGCTTATCTTATGCTTAGATTAGTGGACCTATTTTATGGGGAATGATAAGGTGAGGATATGGATGAAATTAATATTGGAAACACAATTTGTAGTGTATGTACTATTGTTGCCTTTACCTTGGTTAATGCTTTGTATATTTTAATGATATTGGGTTATCTTATTTCATGTGGAGGCATAGTAGGGTCTAGTCTTTATACATGAGTTCATTTAGCTTCATTTCAATTATTGTCTTGTATGTTTTAACGATATAGTCTTATCTTATTTCATGTGGAGGCAAAGTTGGATTTAGTTTTATGATTTCATGCACTACATGTTGTGAGAAGCATAATTGAACACACATACACACATCTTTATATTCACATTATTTCTCTACCCCCTATGGGTTTAGTTTTATTGCTTATCTTTATTTCCTTTTGCATCTTAGTGTAGTTTAGTGTAACCAACATTTCTCTCCTTTCTTTCCCACTCGCCTTCGCACAAACCAAAAGTCGACACACCTCCCTGTGGATCGACCCGTATTTGCCACCGCTTCAACGTGTTCGTGCACTTGTGGTTTAATATAAAACAAATCAATCAAGTTTTTGGCACCGTTGCCGGGGAGGTGCTCTGTCCAGACTTTGGTTTGGACGATTCGAGTGGTTTTAATTTTTGTCTTGTAGTTTTATTTGTCTCAGGAGACCCAAATTGAGAAGGAGAAGCATCTAGTGAAGTTTGGAGGTGAACTGAGAGAAGAAGACCGCCAATCAGCGGTCTGAGACCACCAACTGGCGGTCTGGTAATTTCTGTTCACCTCTAAACTTCTGTGGAGTATTTCTTTATCTGATATAGTGATCTGGGACTCGATTTGACATGTTTTGACTTATAGTTTGTTCGTAGATCAATAATCAAACATTCTTTAAGCAACTTGGACCCTAAAACCCAAAGCAAAAGATTAGGCATTCTTTTTGTTTAGGTCATGCATCATGTATGTGACTTAGGCATATAGATTGTCTTTCATTTTAGCTTTATTTTAAGTTGCTGAGTGCTGGCGTGAGGTACACACCTTCTACTCTCATTCATGCATTTCGTATGAACATGCATTAGTTAGTAGGAAGTGCATTGAAATAATTGTGAGTTGAGCGTTTGTTTGGAGAGTGGATTGCTGCTTGATTAGGACTCCAAAACGCTACTAAGGAGGGACTGTCCCATAAAAGATAAGGTGGGGGATTTCATCACCCTTTCCTTCGCTACAAAAATCACACTAATCAAGAGCCTAATTTTAAAATCAAGTAGACATTGACCCTAAGGATTTCCGGCGCATTAGGAGAGTGATCCGGTCCCGACCATCATGACCTGATCGGCGTAGCCCACTTTGTCGATAGTAGGAGAGACGAGATCTCCGGATCTTGACTCACTTGCTGGGCTTTGTGGTCCTCGTCGTAGGGAGGTGAGGCATGTTGAGGCCGTGTGACCTCGCAGTTAGGCGTCGTCTAGATGTAAGGACATATAGCGACCTTAGGATTGCTTGAGCCTTGTTTGCTTGTGTGCTTCTACCTGTACCCATCCGCCGTAGCATAAGGACTTCTTCCCTTCTCTCCTAAGTCATTCTTTCTCTCCTGTGTTCCCCCGTTTTCTCCTCTACACACATTCTTTGTTAAAAAAAAGTTTTGGTTTGTGTGTGTGCACCTTTGTGCATGCTTTCGTGGGCACGAGACGAGAGTGGTCGTTTGACGAGGCACGGTGTCAACCCTGCTTCGGTAGTCAACTTCTCGACGCCTTCCTCCTCTCGTGTCGCACACAGTCCGGGTTTAATGGCTGCTAATTTCCGTGAGGAGGAGCAGTTGCTGGACCCACCCGTTCGACATGTTCTTCCTATTGTCGTTCCCATACCTCTCCGTGATCAATGCCACCCGAGCCGTTCGACCCGTTCGACCCACCCGTTCGACCCGTTCGACCCACCCTTTCGACCTATTCTTCCTGTTGTTGTTCCCATCTTTGTGGGTGACAAGTAGTAGAGAACAATAACTTAGTTCCTAACTTACACCACAATGTCTTCCAAAAGTAACTCAAGAACTTAGCATCTCTATCAGAAATAATTGTTCTAGGAATCCCATGTAACCTTACAATCTCCCTAACGAACAAATCAGCAACATTAGAAGCATCATTAGTTTTGTGACAAGGAATGAAGTGTGTCATCTTAGAAAATCTATCCATGCCAACAAACACACTATCCCTACCACGTTTAGTCTTAGGCAAACCTAACACAAAATCCATTGAAATATTAGTCCAAGGTGCACTAGGAATGTGTAGTGGTGTATAAAGTCAATGAGGTTGCACTCGAGATTTAGCTTGCCTGCAGATGACACATCTGCCACAAAGCCTCTCAATATCTCTTTTCATATGTGGCCAATAAAAATGGTCTTGCAAAATAAGTTAAGTTTTAACTACCCTAAAATGACTCATCAATCCTCCACTATGAGACTCACTCACTAACAACTTCCAAATTGAACAATTTGGAATGCACAATTTATTTTCTCGAAACAAGAACCCATTAAGTCTAAAGAACTTTCCATTCGATACCCTTTCACATAATGCATACTCCTCTCCAAAATTTGGGTCTAAATGTTATAACTCTTTAATATGTTCAAAACCAAGTAATTTTGCATCAAGAGTAGAGAGAAGTACATACCTGCGAGAAAGTGCATCAGCAACCACATTCTTCATACCTTGCCTGTATCGGATGACGTAGGGAAATGTTTCTATGAACTCCAGCCAACATGCACGCCTCTTGTTCAACTTGTGTTGACCCTTCAAATGTTTCAAAGACCCGTGATCGGTGTGGATCACAAACTCCTTAGGCCAAAGGTAGTGTTGCCATGTCTCCAAAGCCCGAACCAACGCATACAACTCCTTGTCATAAGTAGGATACTTTAAGGCATCCCCACTAAGTTTCTTGCTAAAGTATGCAATTGGTCGTCCTTCTTGCATAAGAACAACACCAAAACCTATACCTGAATCATCACATTCAATCTCAATTTTTTTTTGCAAAGTTAGGTAAAGACAATAAAGGAACATGAGTTAATTTTCCTTTAAGCAGTTGGAATGTCTTTTCTTGCTCTTCTCCCCATTTGAACCCAACATTCTTTTTGATCACTTCGGTTATCGGTGCGGCGATGCTACTAAAGTCCTTCAAAAATCGTCAATAAAAACTAGCAAGTCCATGTAAACTTTGAACATTACTTACATTTGCTGGTCTTGGCCACTCTTGGATACCCGGAATCTTCACTAAATTGACCTGTACTTCTTGTGCACTCACAACAAAACCAAGAAACACAAGTTTATCGGTGCAAAAGGTGCACTTCTTAAGGTTAACATACATTTTTTTTCTTCCTTAAGAACTTCAAGTACAAATTGTAAATGCATCAAATGATCTTCCAAACTTTTGCTATAATGAGTATATCATCAAAATAGACAATTACAAATTTTCCAATAAAGGCACGCAAAACATGGTTCATTAGGAGCATTAGTTAAACCAAAAGGTATGACTAACCATTCATATAAACCACATTTTTTTAAATGTGGTTTTCATTCATCACCTGCTTTCATCCTAATTTGGTAATATCCACTTTTCAAATCAACTTTAGAAAACACACTTGAACCATGCAACTCATCTAACATATCATCTAAACAAGGAATATGATGACCAATCTTTACCGTAATGTTGTTGATTTCTTGACAATCTACGCACATCCTCCACATCCCATCCTTCTTAGGAACCAAAATGACTGGAACAACTCATGGACTCATGCTTTCCCTCGAGTGCCCCTCTCCATCAACTCACTAACCTGCCTCTGTAGTTCCTTTGCGTCCTCAGGATTACTCCTATAGGTTGGTTGGTTTGGAATGGTAGCACCTAGTACAAAATCAATTTGATGTTCAATCCCTCAAATAGGAGGTAATCCATTAGGAATTTTCTCGGGAAATACATTGTTTGAGATTAAGTTTAAACTGCAAGTGCACGGCCATCGGTGATGCTCGGGCAAGTGCTGGTCGATCCGTAGGGAGGTGTATCATCTCTGGTTCTTCGAAAATCAAGTGGCAAAAAAAAGGGAGAAGAAGTTTGATTACACTAAACTAGAAACTAACAAATGAGAAAGATAAAAGCACAAGACTACTAAAACTAAGTTAAACAACTAACAAAGGGAAGATGGAATTCAGCAAGGAAACCCCCCTTAGGGTGGATTATGTGTACACATGTAATAAGGTGGTGAAGAATGTATTCAATAAGGCAAAAAATTGTGTTTTAATGAATAGGAAGTGTCTAATGATTGTGGCAAAACCTATCAATCCAATCACTAACCTAGTTGATTAACATTAACATACACAAGTTGATTATTAAGAACCTAAACAAGCATGGGAGGTGTCTAATAGTTGTGGAAAAACCCATCAAATTAAGTGTTCTAATCTAAACAAACAAGCATACATTCCCATTCATCAACACATTTCATAAGATAACATTGATTCACATTCTTCATTACATGTATAACATCATCTCCACCCCCAAAGGGGAGGGGAACTACTCACTAATCATTAAGCTAGCAATTATGATAAGAAGAGAAAACATGCTCACTACTTCTACTAAGATTAAGAAAACAATATTAAGCTAAGCATGCAAGAAGTAAAAGAGGCAACATGTAACTAAGAAAGACTTATTTTATTTACATGACTCACATTGCAAGTAGCATCTCTCCACTTGAGTTTTTGCTCCAAGGCTTTACTTTAAGTAGAGGGATTGACTACCAAACAAGTAGTAATTACAAAGGATGATGAAGAGTTCTATTTATAGGCATGCAAAAAGGTAATCGGGGACAATCCCCGATGTGAGACTAACGAAAGTTCTTGAAATGGACATAAATGATATAACAAACATCCGAGCCAAAGACTATTCGATTTGGGCCTTAGTGGACCGATAAGTGGCGGTCTATGGCTGCTGATTAGCAGTCACTTTTGGCATGATTTGCCCCGATTTTGGTTTCCTTCTTCATTGCTTCAATTCTTTACGTGGGATGCACTCGGATCGGTTGTTTCTCGAATCTAATTGCCAAAATACTCCTCATGATGGTGTGGAGTTTCTTGATTTGCTAATTAGTCATTTTGGCTTACATCCGGGTCCTTTGCTCTTGCAAATAGGTCCATAAGTCTCACTGTTGAACGTTTTAATTAAACCGCAAGTGCACGGCCGCGATGAAGCGGTGGCAAGTACGGGTCGTCCTCAGGGAGGTGAGCAGCCTCTTGTTTATCAGAAATCAAGTGGCAAAATAGGGAAGAGAAAGATTGATTATGCTAACCTACGCTACACTACGCTAAGAAGTATGAAATGTGGAAGAAGCAAACAAACGATGAAATAAGAACTAAGCTAAGAACAAAACAAGAATGCTGGAATTTCAGGAATGGAAAACCCCTAAGGGGTGGAGTGAGTGCACACAAGCAAAGAGGTGGGTGTAGAATACATTCTTTAAGCACATGAAGGTGGTGTTTATCAAGCATAGGAAGTGTCTAAATGTTATGGCAAAACCTATCAATCTATTCACCAACTTGGTTGATTAACATTTACATATGCAAGGTGTTTATTTCAGAACCTAAACAAGCATGAGAGGTGTCTAATCATTTTGGCAAAACTCATCAAGTTATAAATTCTATCCTAAACAAGCAAGCATACATTCATGTTTAATCAACACATTGAAATTAAAGCATTCATCCCATTCTCATTTGCATGTATGTACATCTACTCCACCCCCCAAAGGGGATGGAACTACTCACTAAACATTACACTAATTATTAAACTAAGCAAAGAAAGCATATTAAAACTAAGCTAGAAATAAAAGACGATTAAACTAAAACATGCACAAACTATAAAAGAAGCATAAACAAACAATGAAAGAAACACAAAACTTTATTGATAAAATGACTCACATTTCAAGTAGCATCCTCCTACTTTAGTGTGTGCTTCAAGGCCTCACTTCTAGTAGGAAGAATAGCCACTTAAAATATGGAGTGATTACAACGGAAGGTGAAGAGTTCTATTTATAGGCATGGAAAAAGCTAATCCGGGACAATCCCCTGATGTGGGACTAAACAGATACCAAAAATAGCCTAAACATCCTCTAATACATGTGCTGAAGATATTTGAGCGGATTTGGGCCAAAATGGACCGCCAATTAGCGGTCTTGGACCGCCAATTAGCGGTCTATATGGTTCAGATCCTGCTCATTTTTGTTTTGGGCTTTTCTTTCTGGTATTGTTGGTCTTTGATGCAGTTACTTGACTTGTTGGAGCTCCGACCCGAATCGAATTGGTAAAATACTCCCCATGATGGTGTGGAGTATTCTGTTTTGCTCTTAGGTCATTCTGTCTTGCAATCAGGTCCTTCTCCCTTGCATCTTGGTCCCCAGATCTCACAATCCAGTCCTTTTTCCCAGCTTTTGGGTCCTTTTATGTTTCATCTCTTCAAACCTATTTATTCCTGAAAACTAAACATAAAACTCGTGACATAGCATTGTTTAGGTGAAAGATAATGGATATAAGATACAAATATGAGCATGAAATGATATCAATCACTCACCGATCAGTCATTTTCTTGCATTTTGGTCCTTTTTGTGTTTCTTCTTCTCAAACATGTTTATTCCTGAAACTTAAACATAAAACTCATTATATAGCATTGCTTAGATTCAAAATAGAGGATACAAGACACGAATATATGCAAAAGATGATGTCAATAAAATACCTCTACACCTAGTTTTGCTAATCCCGAGCAAAACAACGAAAAGAGAAAATATGAAAGGAAAACACAAAATGGAAAACAAGATAAATCCTAACTCACTTTCATAGGAATCACGGTTGCACTTAGCATGTGCAACAAGCCGTTAAACCCCTTGTCGCCAAGGAGGAGGAGTGGTATCCCCTGAGGGTTTTCAGAGGATACACCCACAAAATCCGAACATAGATTCATTATTCAACCTAGCAACACGACTCTATGGACTCATTTTTGTCGATCATTGGACACGATAATTCTACGAGCCAACTCTATATATGTAATTAGTCCACACACCTAGCCTAGGGAATCATTCGTGAATGTTAATTAAGGACTTTAGTGAAAGACATGGGCAACCTTAACATCCTAAAGTGATACATCGTGTAAAGTCCATTAAGGTTCATATTTGTATTTTTCTCTTTTTTCCTTTTCTTCTTCCTTTTGCAGCATTAAGAATTACAACTAGTTGGTGTTTAACTCTCCCAGGGTCTAGTTTCGTGCATCATTGCCTGTGAGGACTTCCACTATCACGCACACATTCCCCAAAATCTCCACATAGGGTAATCCCTACCACCCGTGTAATGGGAGTTCGGTCGGTGCATTTCAAGTCAGATGACCTGAGAGCACCAGATACTAAGTTCCCCTCAGACCTAATTTTTCGAGTGATAGGAGCCGTACGGGAAGAGAGAACACCATGCTAACTTATTTCTTTATCTACATGGGAACCAAAACCCCTAAAATTAAAGTTTCACAACAGGATTTTGAGTCTCTGACTACAACAAACTTCCTTATACTAACAGACACAAATTATTCGACTCACTAGGTTCAAGGTGGACTTTTTTATTTGTTTGAGTACTGAAATCATATGATTAATCTCCTCCTGAGGGAAAACAGGGTGCATCCTAACGACTTCATAAGTCCTAAACCCGGTATACTAGATATCCTAATGCATCTTGTTCAAGTCAATTTTGGGAGCTTCTCTTTGGATTGCATACGTTAAACACATACATAAACCCCCACAAAACATTTTTCTTTCGCAAACACATCAGATTTTTGAAAGAACTTGAAAATGAAAGAACAACGACAAACAAAAGAAGACAAGTCACCCAATGATCATGGTATAGCAAATATATTAATATTAAATCCAGCACACTAACATTGCCCTAGCAAAGCAAACAAAAGAAAGCAAAACAAAACAAAAACAAAAACAAGAATGTTTTTGGGAGCTTCTTATACTAACATCCCCACACACCTAATCCATGCATTGTCCTCAATGAATGTGAGTATAATACTACATGGATTCATGCATGAGAAAGACAAGATCTCACCAACATGAAGAGCAAAAAATGAGTTCATAGTTATGTTGATGGATATAAACCTGATTCCCTAAAATCTATGAGATACGTAAAAAGGGAATACAAAAGGGAATAAAAAGGGCAACATTTGTTTGAAGTATTTGTATTCCTTTTTTTTCACTTTGCAAAAAAAGGAATACAAATACTTCAAACAAGTGTTGCCCAAATACTCAAGGGTTAGGGTCACAACAACCAATGCTCACTTGTGGACCCTTTTTCTTTTTTTTTTCTTTTTGTTGTTGTCCGTTTTTTTATTTTTTTTATAAACAATATATATACATCAACAAAGATATTCTCATAATCATTTGGTCAAGGAACATCGAATGAGAACAACGAGTCATGCGGACCAGAGATCTATCGTGATGGGAAATACGGGTCGTTCCACAAGGAGATGTGTCGACTTTGGTTAGTTCGAAGACGAGTGAGAAACAAAGGAGACAAAGAGTTTGGTTACACTACACTAAACTAGGAATGAACAAAGAAGGAAATGAAAACGAGAGAAGAAATGAAACTAAGTGACTAATAGAAGAAGATAGAAATCAGGAATGGAAACCCCCTAAGGGGTGGAGTGTGTGTACAGATGAAATAAGTGTGGTGAATGCATACAATAAGCTCCAGTGTAGTTAGTGTTTGTTATGCATAAGAAGTATCTAATGTCAAGACCTATCATTCAAAGCACTAACCTAGGTGATTAATATGAGCATGATAAGTTTGTTATTAAGAACCTAAACAATCATGGAATGTACCTAATTATTATGGCAGAAACCATCAAGTTAAGTATTCTCTTTAATTCAAGTAAGCATACTAACATTTCTCACATACAATAATATTTAGCATTCATTCCATCTACATAGCATGTATAAACATCAACTCCACCCCCAAAGGGGGATGTAACTACTCACACATTAAACTATAAACTACATGAAGAAAAGAAGGCATTCTATTTATACTACTATAAAGAAAACAAAACAAAATAAACAAGCAAGCATCAAAATAAAGACAATAAAAAACTAACAAAACTATGAAGAATTATTTTATTTACATGACTCACATTATAAGTGACATTCTTCTCCACCTTGAGTTTTTGCTTAAAGGCTTTTACTCCAAGTAGAGAGAATGCCACCAAGCAATTGGTAAATACAAATGAGGAGGAAGAGTTCTATTTATAGCCATTGAAAAAGGTAATCTGGGACAATCCTCCGGTATAAGACTAAACGTATACCAAAAATAGACTAAATATAACTTAATACATGACCTGCCAAAGTCTTAATGGATCCGGACCAAAACAGACTGCCAATCAGCGGTCTTGGACCGCCAATTGGCGGTCTATATTGTCTGGATCCAGCCTGGTTTTGGAGTGTGGTTGTCTGACTTCATGTCTTCATGTGTGATGCATCCAAGTAGGTTGTCCGAGCTTAGGACCAAATCAAATTGCCAAAATACTCCCCATGATGGTGTGGAGTTTCTTGATTTTCTCATTGGTCCTTTGGGATTACATTCGGGTCCTTCCCTCTTGCATCTGAGTCCCAAAGTCTTGCAACTCAGTCATTTTCCTTGCTTTTGAGTCCTTTCTGTGCCTCTTCTCCTCCAACCTTCTTATTCCTGAAACTTAAACATTAAACTCATTACGTAGCGTTGTTTAGGTGAAAGATAACGGATTTAAGACACAAATGTATGCATTGATATGATGTCAATCAAATACCCCCACACCTAGCTTTTGCTAGTCCCGAGCAAAACAAAGAAAGAGAAAAAACGAAAGAAAGGAAAAGGCATATGAAAACAGGGAAATCCTAACTCACTTTCGTAGGAATCACGGTTGCACTTAGCACGTGCAACAAACCGTTAAACCTCCTTGTCGCCAAGGAGGAGCAGTGTTGTCTCCTGAGGGTTTTCAGCGGATATATCCACAAAATCCGAACATATAGGCATTATTCAATCTAGAAACTCAACTCGATGGACTCATTTTTATCATCATTGGACGCGGTAATCCTACGGGCTGACTCTATATATGTATCCAGTCAACACACCTAGCCAAATGAATCATTTGTGCAAGTTAATTAAGGACTTAAGTGAAAGAGATGGACTACCTTAACCTCCTCAAGTGATACAAAGTGTAAAGTCCATTAAGGTTCTTATTTGCATTACCATTTTTTTCTTTTTTTTGTCTACTTGGTGTTTGATTCTCCCAGGGTCAGGTTTCGTGCATCATTGCCTATGAGGACGTACACCTTTCCCTACATCTCCACATAGTGCAATCCCTACCACCCGTGTAACGGGAGTTCGGTCGGTGCATCCCTGAAAGGAATGTGTTCTAAAAGTTTACTTTTATATGTCAATTATTATGAATTGAATGTGCAAACATTTTGTTCCTTGATTCGTCTTTTGGAAGTGTTAAGGAAGAGACGCTTGGTCCTTAACCATAGAGCTCTAAAAGATAATGGTTTACATAAATCAAAAGTTATTCACAATCATGGTAATTAACATGGAACATTAATTACCGAGATAAGATTGTCGTGTTGGTCATCGATTGTTGTAGCTCTACAAATAATTGACGACACGAGTATATAAAAGAGGAAAAGATAAATTTTATATATTGAATAGACCTAACAAGTAAAACATTATGGAATTGTGTTTCGTGTCATTAATGTTTTTACCGTGTCTTGGATCCTAAGATATGAGACTTATATCTTTTTACTGAAGAAGTGCTTAATTTGATTATTGTCAAAAGCTATCAATGAGTATAGTGATAAAGGCAATAGTTGGTAGATCATGACTTGTGTTGGAAAAGATAGCTAGTCAAACGATTATTATTGCCCCTCTTAATTGAGTGATGATATTAGTGGGCCCCTTGATAAAGCAAAATTATAATGTGCACAATGTAACTTGAGTTAAGTTACATAGTTATAATTAGCTTAGAAAGATCAAAAAATGAATATAATACAAAGATGACACATTTCTACTTTGTATATATCATTAATATCATGAGGCAAGGGACGGACACAAGTGGTGCACTTACATCACTAAATGGATTGTGTTTTGGTTCGGGTTGAACAAAGACATCTATGCTAATTGGGTGACTATAATGTGTAGCTAGATACCGCTTATAGTCTGAGATATTAAGTGTTTAATATCACTGCCAATTTGGCTTAGATCCTCCTATAGGTCACACCACAAAACTGGGAAACAAGAGGTTGATTTTAAGTTCATATGATGTGTCGGGTTTCATGTGAAAATAAGACACATGTTGTGAATTAATTAAAATTAATATGTTATGAAAATTAACATAATTAGAATCATAATAAATTCATATAAGGTGTATATATTATGAGGTGTAATAATTATATATTGCATAGGATAATATTACATAAGATATGAATTTGCTAAAAACCCCAAATGATCAAATTTTGTTGGAAATAAATCCAAAATTTGACAAAGTAAAATCGTGGTCAAACATGGTGAACCGTTCATCGGTTGACCGGGGCATCTTCGGATCGGTTAACCGAATAGGGAACGGGTAAGCACAATTGGTTGACCGAGATTGCCCAGAGTGGCTGGACAATCGGGTTCGGTTAACCGATTGGAAACGGTCAACCGAGAAGTAGTATTTTCGGTAGACCGAAGGTGACCCGGTCATCCGATGACTATGTTCCAGGAGCGATTTTGGTGGGTCAAAGGTAAACCGATTACAAGACGTGGTTCGTCCGAATTATTCTAGGGAATTTTTCTCATACAGATTCGGTCGACCGTCTAGCTCGCGGTGCACCGAACACGTGTTATAACCGAATGGTTCGGTTGACCGAATAATACTCGGTCTACCGAACAAGAACGATTCTGCCTGAATTATTAAGAGATTAATTAAATCATGGGTGGAATAATTCCATATTTAATTAAAACGTTTTTTGTGGGTGATTATGTGGAATTTAGAGATTAATTTTAGGAGAGAAAAACAAGGGATCATGGCTAAATAATAGCTCTTGATAAGGATATTTTGGGAGCCTATAAAAGGGCACATATTCCTACTTGTTTTAAGAAAAATGCAAAATTCTTTCTCTCATTAATCTCTCTCAATCACCACAAAATTTCTCTTAGTAAAATTAAGTTTGGAGATTATAATCTCAGGAGCTTAAAGAGGGGTAATTAGCTTGATTCTAAACCTTGTTAGAGATTGATTGACTAGCTCCTTTCTCTCTAACCTTGTTTAGAGTTTGGTGAACACTCAGAGGCAATTCCGTGGATGATTCAGCGGGCAACGCGACTCCGGATCATCAAAAAGGTTTTAGAGAACCTTTAGGTATGATTCTATCCTTCTGGATTATTTTAATAAATGTGGGTTGCATGTTATTAGAATAAAACACAAATAGATGTACATAAAATTGCTGAAAATACGAAAACGATCTTGTATGATGTATTAAAATTTTAAAAATATATACATACATGGGGACACGAAATCCTACAATCCCAAGTCAGATGACTTGAAAGCACTAGGCACAAAGTCCCCTCGGACTTAAGTCCCGTGTGATAGGAGCCGTGCGAGAAGAGAGAACACATACTCACCTATTTCTTATCTACACATGAACCAAAACCCCTACACTAAATGTCTCACAACAAGAGTTAAAGGGTCATTGACTACAACAAACTTCCTTATATTAATAGACACAAATTATTGACTCACTAGGTTCAGGGTGGACTTCTTTAATTGTTTGAGTACTAAAACCCTATGATTACTCGTCCCCCAAGGAAAGACCGGGGTGCATCCTAACGACTAGATAAGTCCTAAAGCCACTGTACTAGATATCCTATTGCATCAAGTTCAAGACAATTTTGGGAGCTTTCTTTTTACTTTGCCTTACAACGGCTTTGCACATGTTGAACACACACAAAACCCACAAAATATTTTCTTTCGCAAACACATGAAGATTTTGAAAGAAATGTGAAAATTTTAAAGCACTATGCAAGCAAACAAGACAAGTCACCCACGGATCATGGCAAACGGATATATCGATATTAAATGCAGCACACTAACATGACCCTAACAATGCACACAAAAGAAAACAAAATTAAAGGAAAAAGACTCGACTATGTACACACGTAAAACACCCCCACCTACTTCATGCATTGTCCTCCATGAATGTGAGCAAGATACTACATGTATTTATGCATGAAAAATGAAAGATCTCAACAACATGAAGCGCCATTTTGTTCGACCGTTTGTCCATGGACTTTCTTGGACAATTATTCTGGACTACCTAATCGGTCGACCGTCCCACTTTTGGTTCGACCGTTCACTTAAGTTATAACCCTATTCGTTCGACCACCCCTTGTTCGGTCGACCACTTGTTTGTGGAACTGTCTGGACACCATGTCTGGACAGACTCCAGTCGACCGTTAGACCCATTTCGGTCGACTGAACTTGCCCATAACTGTGCCCTGTGCTTTTCTGTTATGTTGTTCTTACACAAACCTGTACCTTATTAGTCCCAACGGCTATAACCCCTTAGGAGCTTATAAATAGATGTTACCAAGACATAATTCAACAACTCTTACACTATATATTGTCATACACATCTAAGAGAAAACTCCCAAACCTTGAATCCCCAGTCCTACTCTCCAAGCCGAACTTTCCACACTTTAGATCAATTCAATCATACTCTAAGTGTGCTCAAGTTAGAGAGTGATTGTTCCACACAACAATTGTCTGTCAAGAAGCAAGGATTTTGGTGAAAACCTGAAGTGTTCCCTCTCGGGTTGTGAGAGGAAGAAATCAAACTCGGCGAGGATTGTTCGTACGACTTGTGGTGTAAACGCTTAATTTCGGCCCGGAACGAGATTGATAGTGAAGACGTAGGCAGAGCTCGCGGAGTCGAGCGGAGCTTGCAAGAGAGGGAGTAGTCGGGAGGCCAAACCTCTATAAAAATCTTCCGATGTCATTGTGGTTTGCATATTTCTTTTCTCTACTTGGTTGTTTGTTTATTCTGCTTCATCTTTGATTGTTCAATCCAATAGAGATTAAGCTTAATAGTGATTAGATAATAGGGGTCATCTATTCCTAAATGTACTTACAGCTAGACGACGCCTAACTGCGAGGTTACACGGCCTCAACACGCCTCACCTCCCTTACGATGAAGACCATAAAGCCCAGCAAGTGAGCCAAGATCCATAGATCTCGTCTCTCCTACTATTGATAGAATGGGTGACACCAATCAGGGCATGACGGTCGTGACCGAATCACTCTCCTAATGCGCTCGAGAACCTTACGGACCAATGTCTACTTGATTTTAAAATTAGGCTTTTTGAGAGGTGTTTTGTGGGGCGGAAGAAAGGGGTGATGAAATCCCCCACCTTATCCTAAACAAGCAAGAATGCTTAATCTTTTGCTTTGGGTTTTAATGGCCAAGTTGATTAAAATGGCGATTGATTGGTTTCTTGTTTAATCTGGGAGAAGTCCACAAGTCATAATTGTATGATCGTAAGGGTCTCTAGTTCTAATCACTTTTAAGCTAATTACCTACTAGTTTAACCAATGAAGTATATGCAGCGGAATTAAAAACTAAACTAGCAAGAAAAGGAAAAGATAATGCAAACCACAAAGAAGGCACCATATTTTATAGAGGTTCGGCCTCCCGCCTACTTCCTCTCTTGCAAGATCCGCTCGAACTCCCTCGAGCTCTGCTCGCGTCTTCACTATCAACCTCGTTCCGGGCCGAGATTAAGCCTTTTACAAAACAAGCTCCGCAAACACCCTCGTGAGCTTGACTTTCTTCTCTCACAATCCGAGAGGAAAACTTCGGACTTTCACCGAAGTCCTTGTTTCCTTGAACAACAATGTTGAGTGGAACACACTCTCTAACTTGAGCACACTTAGCTTAGGATATGGAACTGATACTAAAGTGTGTAATTGTAAGCTTGGAGAGTAGATTTGGGGAATGAGAGACTTGGAGTTTTCTCTTAAGTGTATATGACAAATTGAAGTGTAAGACTTGTGTAATTATGTCATAGGAACACCTATTTATAAGCTTCTAAGGTGTTATAGACATTGGGATTAATTGGGTAAGAGTTTGTGTAAGAGACACAAAACAAAAGCTTGCAGGATGCATTTCAGCATAAGTTCGGTCGACCAGATCGGGCAGAACGGTCGACCGTTGAGAAATTTTGGACTCGGTTCAGTCGACCGGTTAAGGAACGGTCGACCGTCAAAGGATATAACTTAGGTACACTTAAGTTAACGGTCGAACACCAAGATAGGTTCGGTTGACCGAAAACTTCTAGACTCTACTGGGTTGGCGAAAATTATCAAGTTCGGTCGACCGACCCAAAGTCTTCGTTCTACTGAAAACGTCCAGGCAGTTGCACAAATTGGGAGACTATAAAGTTTGGTCGATCGAATACGTCCACGGTCGACCGATAGGTAAAATGTATTTTGGGGTATTTGTGAATAATTCGAATACGACCGTTGGTATAATACGACAAGTCTAACGGTCGGAAAATTGTTGTTACACGGTCGACCGAAAAGGTCTGGACGGTCGACTAAACGAATGGTAGGAAACACTAACTGGATAATTTGATCACTCGGTCGACCGAGAGATTTGGTTCGGTCGACCGAATGTGAGCAGACTGTTCAGGTTAAGTGTTAGTGTTTTCCGGTCTAAGTTTGGATGATCTATTGAAGTCCAAATGATGTGAAATTTTGTGTGTGACTTCTATAGGGAACCTAGTGTGTATGTGAGTTGATTTTAGCTCAAGTATGCTCAATTTACACAATGTTCCTAAGACTCAAAGAAACCAAGATTACATGTCTTCAATATAGCTTTAATACATGTCTTGACTTAATTTCCTTTCTTCCTTGAGTCTTGATCACCTGTAGTGGTTAGCACAATACAATATATATGTTATGCAATATGTGTGCTACTCTACATTGATTACAATTAAGATTATGTTGATTAAATCATCAAAATATAGATTAAGGCCAAAAAACAACAATAACATGCCAAATTGAGCCCCCAGACCACTATTTTGAAACTAGAAACAAATAGAAGAAACTAGAAAGCAAAATCTGCTCACCAAACCGCTAACTGGCGATCTCAGGCCATTGATTAACGGTCAGACCAGCTTCTTCCTCCCTCAAATTTCACATAGTATCTTCCCTTGATATTTAGATCTCCTGAAACAAACCAGAACTAAAAACAAAATATTAAATCTACTTGAATCGTCCAAACCAGAATCTGGACAGAGCACCTCCCCGACAACGGTGCCAAAAACTTGTTTGAGATTAAGTTTAAACCGCAAGTGCACGATCATAGATCAAGGATGGGCAAGTACGGGTCGATCCGCAGGGAGGTGTGTCGTCTCTGGTTCTTCGGAAATCAAGTGGCGAAAAAAGGAGAGAAGAAGTTTGGTTCCAATAAACTAAGCTACATTAAACTAGAAACTAACAAATGAGAAAGATGAAAACACAAGACTACTAAAACTAAGTTAAACAGCTAACAACGGGAAGATGGAATTCAGAAAAGAAAACCCCCTTAGGGTGGAGTATGTGTACACATGTAATAAGGTGGTGAAGAATGTATTCAATAAGGCTAAAAGTTGTGTTTTAATGAATAGGAAGTGTCTAATGATTGTGGCAAAACCTATCAATCCTATCACTAACCTAGTTGATTAACATTAACATACACAAGTTGATTATTGAGGACCTAAACAAGCATGGGAGGTGTCTAATAGTTGTGGCAAAACCCATCAAGTTAAGTGTTCTAATCTAAACAAACAAGCATACATTCACATTCATCAACACATTTCATAAGATAACATTGATTCACATTCTTCATTACATGTATAACATCATCTCCACCCCCAAAGGGGAGTGGAACTACTCACTAATCATTAAGCTAGAAATTATGATAAGAAGAGAAAACATGCTCACTACTTCTACTAAGATTAAGAAAACAATATTAAGCTAAACATGCAAAAGTAAAAGAGGCAACATGTAACTAAGAAATACTTATTTTATTTACATGACTCACATTATAAGTAGCATCTCTCCACTTGAGTTTTTGCTCCAAGGCTTTACTCTAAGTAGAGGGATTGACCACCAAACAAGTAATTACAAAGGACGATGAAGAGTTCTATTTATAGGCATGCAAAAAGGTAATCAGGGACAATCCCCGATGTGAGACTAATGAAAGTTCTTGAAATGGACATAAACGATATAACAAACATCTGAGCCAAAGACTTAAACATAAAACTCGTTACATAGCATTGCTTTGATTCAAAATAGAGGATATAAGACACGAATATATGCATGAGATGATGTCAATCATACATCCTCAAATTCCTGCAAGATAAAAAAAATTGAACTCGACAAAACATCATCAAGTTGGTTAGTAATAAAAAATGCCTCTTTGTACAAAAGTACAATCATTGGCTGATTAAGAATCATTTCTCTCTTTTTTTTACTCGGCTTTGATTAGACTTTTTTTTCTCTCTCAGCTTTTTCAATCTCTCTTTCTTTTTCTTTATGATTTTCTCTCAATTTCTTTTTCTCCTTTTCACTCTTTTTATTTTGCTCACTCTCTTTTTGTAATCTCAATTGATCCACGTAAACTTTTTTTGGTGTCAAAAGGACAAGATTAATTGTTCTTTGGTTGTAAACAAATGAATACTTGTTGGTGAAGCCGTCATGCTGGATTCGTCTATCAAATTGTCTTGGTCTTCCTAATAGCAAGTGCCCATTTGCATGGGAACCATATCACACAACACCTCATCCTCATACTTCCCAAAGTGAAAAAGTAACTAAAGCTTGTTTATGCACCCTAACCTCCCCGCTATCATTTAACCACTACAATTTGTAAGGAAGAGGGTGATTAATTGTTAGCATGGCTAACTTCTCCCCCATAGTAGTGCTAGCAACATTAGTGCAACTCCCTCCATCAATAATCACACTACATACTTTATTTTGGATATGGCATCTAGTATGAAATATGTTCTCCCGCTGCACTTCGTCATCTTCCTTGGATTGTGAACTCAAAGCCCTCCTTGCCACCAATAATTCACTTTGGACAATGTACTCCTCATTATCCGCATCCTCCAATTTAGGCATAGAGTCGTGGTCGGAGTCACTATCAGTTTCAATATCACCATCATCTTTCAACATCATCACTCTTTTGTTTGTACATTGACTAGCTATGTGGCCCCTGCCTTGACATTGAAAACACTTAATATCACGATTTCGAGTAATGGATGAATCCGATTTATCTTGAGTTCCTTGGATAGTAACTGCTTGCTTTTGCTCCGATTTTGGCTTTGGAGGGGAAGGTTTTTCATCTCGCTTCCATGGGTTTGATTTCCATGTGGATGGATTTTGGCCATGGCTCGCACGAGTTTTGCCTCCCCTCTTGAGGTGATTCTCAATTTTAATAGCCACGTGCAACATGTTCTCCAATTCCACATAATGCTGCAACTTCACTGCATTTTAGATTTCCTTATTCAAGCAGGCTAAAATCCTTGCCATCGTGGCTTCTTGATCCTCTTCAATGTTTGCCCAGATCATTGTCACTTCCATCTCTTTGTAATAATCCTCTACACTCCGGTTTCCCTGGTTTAGGCTTTGCAACCTATTGTACAACTCTCGGTAGTAGTAACTAGACACGAACCACTTCCTCATCACAATTTTCATCTCCCCCCACGTCTCTATTGGACGTTCCTGATTTCTCCTCCAGTTCAACACCAATTGATCCCACCAAATAATAGCATAGTCAGAAAATTCAATAGCGGCAGGTTTCACCTTCTTTACCTCGGAATAATGGTGACAATGAAATACTAACTCCACCTTCTTCTCCCATTCAAGGTATGCTTCTGCATCATTTTTCCCTTGGAATGATGTGATCTTCATCTTAATACTACCCAAGTTGTAATCTTCCCAATTCCTAGCTTGTTTAAACCGTCCACCATGCCTCGTATTGTTAACTATTGATTCCTGATCATCCTTTTCATCACCTTCCCCAAGATAATCCTCATCTTCAACCCGACCCCCCTTGGTTGAATTATCTCTCCCCTTCACATACAAGGTGACCCTAAGCGTGTGTTTTCTACTCGGTCTAACCTCTCATGAATTGTTTCTACTTCCACCCTTAACATTCTCCCCCATCTCCCTTTGTACGTCCTTCACCAACAACTTTGTATCCACCTTAACCACTGCCTCTTCGGAAGCAATTTCTTTGGATTTTTTTCCTGCAAAAAGAACATTAGTATGAAATAAAGGATCTCAGTTCACTCT
The DNA here is from genome assembly GCA_963682175.1 of Triglochin maritima. Taxonomy (NCBI): domain Eukaryota; kingdom Viridiplantae; phylum Streptophyta; class Magnoliopsida; order Alismatales; family Juncaginaceae; genus Triglochin; species Triglochin maritima. The sequence continues at coordinate 10,584,361 of OY821780.1, read as the reverse complement.
CCTCACATGTTTCACTCAAAGAAAGGTGCACTCAGTTTCACTCGTAATTTTCTTAAAAGTTTTTATTAAACTGATCAAACTAGCATCAAATCTGTAAGCTACAATCCACACCCAACAACAATCTTACAAAATATGATAACAATCAAGAACACAAACAACCAACTATAAGAAAAGAGAACTTCCAAAGATGAAAAGAAGTTGATAAAGAACAAGATTAGATGGGACTACGGTAGCAAAGAGAATGACAATAATAGAATAATGAGATTTTTTGTATTGTTTTGTTGTTGTTTTTTTGTTTTTGTTTTTCTGGATCATTTTCACCCCTCTTTAGGACTAGGGTAGCAAACGGAACGAGAATAATAGAAAGATGATATTTTTTTTCTTTTTTTTCTTTTGGAAAGAACTATGAATGAAAAAGAAAGCTAGGACGAAGATATGATAAACACAACAAGAAAAGAAAAAGCGAATAAAGATAGGCAAATCTGATATTAGAACCTTTGCTCTGGTACCAAATGATACGAACCCCGTCAACTTGTGACGAAACCCGTAGAGAGAATTAGTTCCTAGGACCGCTCTACTACATATTTGGTTGGAAGAAAACCGCAACCCAACACCTATGACAAAATGTGAACCTTGATATGATGAAGACACCACAATCAAGGAATGAAGACTCGATTGATAAGTCGAAGTATGAACGTCACATACAGATATGATAAGTTCAAAAGTTCTTTTAAGAACCCAAGAGAATATTAACTCCCACCCATATATTAAATTCGAAATTGTTCTCTTATGAATATGCAAAGGCCTATTTATAGGCTTTACATGCGTATTACAAATAAAGGTAACTACCAAAGAGCAAACGTGTCTATTACAAAGAAAAGGTAACTACCAAAGAGAAAACATGCCTATTACAAACAAAAGGTAACTACTAAAGAGACATGTGTTAGAAGTAAACATGGATTGGATTCTTTGTGTAGATCCCGTCATGATGGTGCACATGGGTTGGATTCTTCAAGTTATACAAGTGCACATGGGCTGGATTCTTTTGGTAGATCACGTCATGGTAGTGCAAGTGGGAAATGATGAGTTTCTTCATGGTGAGTCTCATAAAAGAAAGCTAATAAAAAAAGAAAAGTTAAAAAAAAAAGAACTTTCAGAAAAGAAACTTCTAAAAGGGAAACTGCCAAAAAATGAAACTTCCAAAAAAGAAAACTTTTAAAAAGGAAACTTCCTAGAAGGAAACTAGCCTAAATATATGTTGAAAACACAAAAAAGAAACTAAGGATCTCTTGAGAAAATTCCTTGAATTTATTCCCCCAGTTGGGTTATGGAATCCACTTGTGAGATTCACAGTCAAGTCCTTCTATGGGCCTCAACAAATTGATTTGAACCCAAGTTGCTTGAATTAGCCTTTTAAGTGCCTTTTGAAATGCTTTGCACGGGTCCTTGTGACTGGGCCAATTGGAACTTGAATAAATATTCTTAGATGGTTGTGTGACGAGCCATTGAGTTGGACCCAGCCAACGAGCTATCGAGTTGGACCGAGCTGCTTAACAACTCGGTTCGAGTTGAGCCCGAGTCTTGTTTTCTAGGCTCGGTTCGATCTCGAGCCAAGTTCGAGATGGCAATACTCGTTCGAACTTGGCTCGATTATACCTCTCATCATGTGAAAAAAAATATGTCTCGTATATTGGAATATATGATACTATGAAAATATTAATGACACGAACACATACTTTATAGTATTTCCAAATTATGTCTGATCAATATATGAAGTCCATATCCTCTTCATATACTCATCTTATTAAATGACAACCATCTGTCCACATTTATAGAACTACAATGTACTTTTAACTTAACAGACAAATTTATATTGGTCAATTAGTGTTTCATGCTTATTACCAAGTTTGTGAACATTGAGATTCATATTTTTGGTCATTTAGAGTTTTATGGTTCCAGGACCAAAAATATCTTCTCGAACTCTTCCAAAGACAAACACAATATATGAAGGAACAAAATGCACATAATATTTGTAACGTCCTCAAAACAACGGAAAAATTTAAAACATACAATCGACTCGAGGACATTACGGCAAGACACAAGAACACAGATGCACCAACATATAATATATATGTAACAAAGTTTTACAAAAGGGTGATTACATCAAAAGCTCATAGAAGGGAATATACATATGTAATCACAACCACCTCAAAAGAAAGGAAAGCAGGATCCGGTCCCAAGCGCTCTCCTCCGTAGTCACCACCCTCCTAATGTCGAACCTGGCCTGAAACGCAAACATGAAACTATGCCTAAGTTTCCATAAGGAAACCCCGTATGCCAAACCTAACACATGAATGAACAAATGCAACAACTGCAAACGACATAAGCCCAACAACATTTAAAACACCACAAATTGCCTCTTTCACCGGAGCCACGGTTTTGCCTCAATGTTACTAGAGCCATGATTTTGCATCAATTGTCGGAGCCACAACGAGGACGTATACATGCCTCATTCGCCGGAGCCACGACTTAACAAAAACAATCCGCTCCGTAGAGCCATAAATGGTCGCTATTAGGCCGGCATGTACATTTGTTACCCCAAAAGGGCCGGTGAACTTGTTCCCTCTACCCGATCAAAACATACAAAATATACGAAACTGTGCAGAAACGGTCGACTGAACAAGCCAACCGGTTGACCGGTTCCTCCTTGGAACGCACAGGCGTTCGACCAACTCCGCGACCGGTCGAACCACAAAACTAAATAAACGACCAATCAGTCAAACAGAAGGTCTCTGACGGTCGACTATTTGGATTGTCTACGCCACAAATAATATTAAATTCAACACCCATTGGTCGAATGGCAAAGGGGACCCGTTCGACCGAAAACCACCAGTAAAACTCGAATTCAATCCAAGCTTTACCGGTCGACCGAAACAACAATTGGTCGAACAAACTTTAAGTTGAACTAAAGTTATCAGTCGAATGAGATCTCAGGGCGGTTGACCGTTTTGTCGTCTACACCCCCAAATAACTTAAAACGATGATTCAGTCGAACGACAAAGTGGACCCGACCCGAACACACCCAGAGCTTGCCTAACATGCTTGACTGGTCGACCGCACGAAGCATTGTTCGACTTGTGCAAGGCAGACTCCTCAAAATCACACCAACAACGGTCGACCGATACACCATTCGGTCGATCGAAACACAATAGAAAATTGCTGAACCGAGGTCCGACGAGCCTTTCAGCCTGCCGTCGACCGCTCCAACACGCACACGAACTTAGGTGAGCGTAAAAGCAAGCTTGACATACCTTTAAGACTTGAAGAAGCCTTTGAAGATCCAACGGCGAGCTCCCACGAGCATTTCTCGCAAAAGAGCGCTTCACCGACGAACCTCGCACGAACGACGATCTTTGCACCTCCGGTCACTCCAACCGCAACACTCACGCTCGCCGGTCACTACACGTCGCCGTAGCTTCAAAGTTGGAAGAGAAATGGGTTTGAGAGAGAAAGTGGGAGAGAGATGAGTGCGTAAGTGAGTGAGAGAGAGATTATACCTTTAAATATTATCACCACCCCCACCAATCACCGCTCACCACCTCAAATCCTCCTTTAACCCCTCATCAACCACCTAAACAAGATTAAGCACTAAGCAAGGATTATGATATAACAATATTCAATTCATAAACATAACAACGTAATGGTTAATAATAAGATAACTTTTAGAACACAAGAACTAACAACCAAGTCCATTAAGGGGTAAGAGATTGAGTCCAATAACGAGTCCAATGTGTGAGACATCTAACATTACTCATTTAGAGTAATATAAACTTAAAACTTAACATGAATCATTTGTCTTACAAAAATTAATATTGTAGATACACGAAGTGTAGTTATAAAATGTTTAAGATTGTGATGTGATTGGTACATTCGAAGTAGAGAATACGTACTTCTAAAATGACTTTTTAGTGATTAATGGTTTGGAAAACTTTGAATGAGTTTCAAATTTTCAAAAGATGTGCTTAAAATGACTTTTCAACTTCTACTTTAATCTGCGGAGAAATTAAAAAAAATGAAATTTTAGACTTTCTCCAACTTCCTATTTATTAATAATTAATCATACTTTAAATGAAACTTCCAAAGATCGAAGTTAAATTCAATAGTTTTCACATTTAACTGAAAATGAAAGTTTTGATCGGTAAAGATGTTACGCACCTGTGTTCATATTTGTATTTTATTTGTTAAACTTAGAAACTCAATATCCATACACAGACAATGGAAACTAGTATAGTACTTTTCTTATCCTTCAAAATAAGAAGAAAAATAGACTTTCCATAAACGATCTATACCTGTTTGTACTGTTAACGTACATGCCTTCATCCAGAAAAATTCTGAACTTTTTAAGACAATACTATTACGTCGTGGAAATTAAATTTTATAGCACGTTAAGATGTCGTTTGTCATATTGTTGGAGCTATGTCTTGAATAAATCTATTACGAGTACTAGGAACAATCCAATTGAGCAAGCTGGAAATGGTAGGGATTGGTTCTCAAATTAGGACTGGAAGTATTATATTAATTATGATATGCACTTGGTTTGTTGTTAATGGGAAACAATCAAGATTGTAATTGTCATTGAGATGAGTAAACTTTTAAATTGTAATCTATAAATTTGAAAAGTTCTTTACGGGAAGGAAGTGCACATGAGTAAAATACATCTACATTTTTTTTTTCTCCTTCTACTCTAGTTTCTTAAATGCAATCGGATTCCATTGTTGGAGAGTTCCAATGGAAATTTTATTGTGAACTTCTGCAATTCCACTCTAAAATCAAGAAAGTCATGAGTTCTAGACTCCCCTCTGTTTCCTGCAAGTCACTTTAACTAGAAATTTAGAAAATATTATGACCAAGTTCAAAATTCAGATGTTTCTATCTGCATTCCTGTAAGCATTCTTGTTCAAATACTATTCAACTTGTTAAGAAAAAAATGTTGCTTTACCCCAAAAATCATGTACATGATAAACATCAATTACCAATCCAAGTGAGCACTAATACACAATCACATATAGTGTCTTTAATTTACGTTTAATTGTTATTCTTTAATCAGAGTACAGTACAAATCCAAAATACTTATGTTTAATTGTTATTCTTTAATTTACGTTTCCTATTTCCAGATTGGAAAGATGATACCATGCCATGTACCATTACAACACCAGAAACTTCAAACCTCAGGTTGAGTACATCACTCAGCTCTCACTCAGATGACCACTCTCCTGATAGCATTTCACAGAGTCAGCGATGGTGGCCTCGACGGCACGGAATTTCCAACCAAGTGCCTGCAATTTCTCCGAAGTATTGCCCTTCTTTATTGGTCCTTTGGTGAAGCTGCCAATTGAAATTATGTTATGAGCAACACATTACATTGTTTAATATTATGTTTCAAAATTTAAGCTTGCAGGAATGCTTGCCTTTTGGGATACAAATAGTTGGGGTACATGCTCTTCAACTTGTCGACGAATTCAGACGTCCTTAGCTTGTGAGAGGAGCATATGTAGCGTCCCTCCGCTTCAGGCTTCTCGTATACCAGTAGCAAAGCTTCAGCTACATCTCGAACATCGACAAAATTACGTACTGAACCTTCCATCGTTTCACGTAGTCCTGTTTTAAAACGTTCTTAATTAGATTAGATTCTATTAGTATAGTATATTATCTTATTAGATAGGCACTTGGGTTGTGGTTCACGAGAGTCCGACTGCGAAGAAGAAGAAGACTCCAATTTCTGTTGCTTAAGCTAATCATTCCAAGTACATACTTCGCATCTACTGGGGATGTTTTGACGTTTATTTTTCAATACTCATAATTGCTGAACTTTCTGGAGAGTTTCATAAAACTATAACTTGTGGAGCACAAACACAATGAGATTGGAGATGCAAATGAGTCCAATGTGCAGAATAGTTATAGAATTAACTGAATTTCCCAAGTCATTCCTCTCAATTGCGGGAAAAAACTCTTGGATAAGAATTGAATGCATTAATAATAAGCGAGATATCCTATAATCAAAACCAAGGGTGCGATATCAGCCCAAGTATACTTGGTGCTCCCAACGTTGTAAGAGTGAAATACTAATAATGATTTCTAAGTTCCTAAAGGTGGACATTCTTTCTTAGAATTAAATGATTGTTTACATAAAGTAGGATTTTTGTGCAAATCTTAGATGAGAACTGGAAACTTACAGACTCATACCTTTCAAGATGTTGATGAGGAATAAGCTACTAGCATTCAGAGTAGGCTGCAGTAGTGGTCCAAGAACCATGGAAGGCAAGACGGTCACGATGTCAAGTCCATGCTCCTTACCGTAAGCTAAAGCCTCTTCTTCTGCCATTGTCTTGGAAAGGCAGTACCAGTTCTGTAACCACAATAATCATACACTGAAGTTACTAAACTTGGAATTCAAGTACCATATTAATTGTTATGTCTTGTGAGGAAAGCTGAGTTTAGAACATAAAGATTTCTGTGTTATAATGTTTTTTGACCAAATCAGAAATAATATGTTAAAATTACCTCAGTCGTCTTGCAGTATTCCTTATCGGACCAGCAAGTCTCGTCCATGACCTTATCTTGAGGCCAATTGGGATTTAAAATAACAGCTGCAGTAGATGAAACCACGACGACTCGTTTAGCTTTATGTTCCGAAGATGCCCTCAGAACATTTAAGGTGCCTGTCACTGCTGGTGCGGTCAATTCTACCTACAAATGGAGAATATTTGCAGTTTAGTGTATGATATAATAATTGCTTCAAATGAAAAGCATGCACACACAATCGCATATGCCAATTTAGAAGAGAAACAATATGGGCATCTAAAATACATGATAAAGTGATTTGAATGGATCGTTCACCTCAGGATTAGCCACTTTGGTGGACGGAACTGGACTTGCGGTATGGAAAACGCCTTCACATCCAGCAATGGCAGGTAACAGAGAATCGTAGTCAAGCAGATCCGCCTTGAAGAGTTCCAGATTTTCTGCTGCTCCCTCCAACTTTTCCAAGTGAGCATTCTTATCGTCATCTGATGGAAACACCAACATAACAATATGAACTGTTAGTTGATATAGTCATGGTTCTTGTTAGGATTAGCGTCGTAGTTTTGCAAATAAAACTCCCAGTGAGATGCTGAAATGGCTTGGGCCATTTCGAAGCATTTATTCAAAACTTACATTGTCAAAGAAGATTGGTATTCTCTAATTTAGTTTTCTCACAACAAACTCTACGTTCAACCTAAGACAGAATCAGTTCACTCCTTCAGTTTGATAGGAGTTATTTACTCTTCAAAAGAGTAAATAACAGTAATTTGAAAGACATACATCCTAGAAAAAAGAACTCATGACACAACTCCAAGGTGTGAGACAATATATAGCAAGTTAAATCCTGTCCGCAACTCCTACGTATAAATTTAAAATCCAACATTTGAACCAAACCAAAATTCACTAACCCTTGCCGATCGAAAAAAAACACGCACCCTTGATGGACACCTTTGTTTATGTTGTTAGCAAGTTAGCAACTATATATAGCTTATTTTTTAGTTAATATTGAGATCATTTTTCCATGTCTTGAAAGCAAAGATAATATTCAAATTCATGTTATGTAGAAGAGAAATCCATGATGGCTCGATGCATCTGTGGTTGATAATCAAACTAGTAGTGAAGTTAGTTTTGCATGGTAATTAAACCAAAGCAATGACTTCACAATGGAAACACAAGTAAATCATAGACTTGTGTGACCACTAGGAAGACTAAAATAGTCGTAGGAACAAAGTTTGCATAAAGGCAGGATTGGTACTAGAGTTGAAACATACATATGCATACAGTTCAGTCAGTAATCTATATTCTAAGGTCTTGAAATATTACATCACTTCTACATGCAGCAAATCAAATTAAAGTATATTTTCAAATTAATGAAAAATCAAAAGCATCATTTGTGTCCCAATCACCAAAAACTAGTGAGGATATTTGATGAAAGTCTGAAATGTTATGGTGGTACAAATATGGAAGACATGATGAAGACTGAAATTCAGAACCAGGACCGTTTCCTGTACGTATAGCTTAAAGATACAATCTTGTAGCAAGAATATTACAGAGTTCAGGAGTCCACAATCATGTGTTGTTGCACAAAGAAGAAAAGGTACACCCTTGTCAAAATATCGGGTAGTTCTGTTCTTGTCAATCTTCTATGGAGGGACACCTGAAACTGAAGTTTATATGAGTTTTGATAAAAGAAGAAGCTGTGCAAATCAATTTTCATTTGGGAAGTCCTACACAAGCTAGATTTTACAAATCAATTGATTGAAAGATTGACTTAATGCAATGCTGTTTTGCATTATGTGCAGAAATGTAACAGAAACAACTAACACTTGTTTCTTTCAAACTTTTTAAATCAGGAGTTTGATCTGAAAGTGCTGCTTTTATGGATAGTCAAAAACTCAGAGTCCATCACAAAATTATTTTGACAAGGAGAAGCACAATTTTAGTATTCCTTACTGATAAACAAAAGACTACCATTATCATAACTCAACACAAGCCTAATGCGGAAGCTTTGAGTAGTCAAAATGAGCCCAATTTGAGCCAGCCCTGCTTGGCTTCGGACTAGTCAGGACTAAAGATAGTGCCTATTGAAGTGGGTCGCATCCTGAAGTTTGGTTTGACCAGGGTGGAAAAATCTCCCATAACACTAATTGATGTAAATGGGCTTTGAAGACCAAAGTAAACACAAATGGAATGAAAAATTCAAAAAAATTGTAAGCTACAAAAGCATTCAAACTATAAAACAAATCTTTAAGGTGAAATCGGTTGTTTACACAATTTGACTATTTTGCACAAACGCAAAGGTTGCTATGGATGCGTGGATATTCGGGAACAGATCAAATTAGTAGGGAGATTGAAATTGCTCTGATTGAAGATGGGTATGTACTTGAGATGGCGTAGACACATCCCTGAAAGGTGAATTTTAGGTTTTCATTTTAGGTTACTAAACTATTGAAATGTAGGTGTCCAACTCAAAAACTAATTAGTAATGAGAGGGGAACCTTTTAAGTTATAACCCAGAATAATACTCACAAATCATCCAATGTGGGACTATTCTTTAACACTAACCTACCCCAACAACGGAAGGTTCATTTTGAACAAAGTTTGGAATGTAAGATTTCCTGAAATTTGGCAAAACTGCAACACAATTTGTAGACATTCCTAAGCTATAGTCCTTCGGAATTTAATTTCTACTTCAAGGTGAAAAGTGAAGTTAGAATCAAATTCTAGAAAGTTTCAAAAATCAATTATGCAAACGTCTAAAAATTGTATCAACCATCTTTCGACCAATCTATGCATCAACCATGCAAAAAAATTAAAAGTCACAACCAAGTCACCACACAGTGAGCCGCCGATATCGTAGTTTTTGGTATTTCACCTATTTTATAATAAAGATCTTCTGGGATTTCGACCCATCTAGATTACGAGGTCTGAATATTTTCGAATACTAAGATAATATTTTACCAAATCAGTCGTACAAGATCCAGTTTCTTCCCACTTATGGGAAAAATTCATAATCACGGTTACAATCGATCCCTCCCTCGTCGCTCATATGGATATGGGAACCTCTTTTGAGCCATCAAGGTAACGTTGACGTTGACAATAGGTTAAAAAACAAATAATTAGACTACAAATCAAACCAACAAAATACTAATTATTTCCCAACCATCCTTACAGAAATTTCAAACTCTTTTTACCTGAATTTCAGACACCACACCTCAAGCCCACGACATTCAAAATGAAAATTCCGAGAAACGTTAAGTACGTACGTGGATCTCTTACGGTGCCATGGACTCTGAAGCCTTTGGAGAGGAGAAGCTTCACCAGCCACGAAGCTATGTACCCTCCGGCTCCGGTCACGCACACCGTTCTCTTCTCTCCCTCCATCTCTCTCTCTCTCTCTCTCTCTCTCTCTCTCTACGTGTTTGTTCGCTTGTGTTGTCAATTCGGTTCTGGTCCTGTTTTATTCGTTTTGTTAAATGGTCTGTTTGTTCGGTGGTTGTTGCAACTTGTAACCGGTGCATCAGAATCCGCTACGTGGCACTCGAGGTCCGATCGAATTAATTAATTTGAGAGTTGACGTGTATCCACACGTTGAATTCTAGACTCAATTTCAACTTTTTGATAAGATTTGAGAGTTGACGTGTATCCACGTGTTGAGAGTTGACGTGTATCCACATGTTGAATTTCAACTTTTGGATAAGATTTTAACTCTTACCAAAAACGTAAACATAAACTTTCAGGTTCATCGTATGTGTTTCTTATGAGATAAGCATCTCAAACCTTCCCGGATGTGGGCTTGTAGAAGCTGCGAAATCCATTTAGGACCTGGTTGTGTTTTTTTTGGATACAAGTGCTAGAGAGTTGAACTTCCACAGCATGCTTATTATTCTTGATCTTAGGTAGAGGAATTAATTAAGGGATATGATGTCATAATCAGTCTTAGATGTATGGACTTATGTGATCGTGTGTAATCACTCACATGTAGGAAAATCCCACAAAAGCCAAAATTTGCAATTAAAACGGTGATCCATGAGGCCATGACCACCGATTTTGATACCATTAAACTTTTCTCGGATGGGACTTCTTTGGCAAAGAAAATCCAACACTTTGGATCCTCAACTAGAATGACCATTTCTTGAAACCATAAATTGTAATGGGCTACTTTCCTGTGAATAGCCCATATATGAGTTTATTGTGCCCATCTGGTGATCCAGACCCCAAGTCTTCAACATGTCGTATATATATTTTTGGGATTTTTTTTCTATTCTTCCAACTAGGATAGTAAACAAGCCAAGTTCGAGCGAGCAAAGCCTGCTTGAACTTGACTCGTTTATTTTTTTCCTGCTCGTGATTCGTGTGACACTTGATTCGAGCCCCAAGTTCTTGCTCATTCTTGGCTCATTACTTGCTCACGAGCCGCTTGGTTCGACTCGCTTGCTCATCATCCTACTTTTTTACTAATTTTTTGGAAACACTAAAATTTTAAACTATGTTTTATAATTTCCTTGTAAATACTAAAATTCCTAAATTGGGTGTTTAGGATTTCAAGGTAAATGAGTAGTTATATCATGTAAATGGTTGTGGGTAAATGGATATCCATTTACGTGTATGTATAAATATGTATATTTGTACATGTTAAATGTAACATGTCATGTACTCATAATCTCGTATGTATATAGAGATATGATTGTATGTGTATATATAAGTGAGCAACAAAGTTGAGCGAGCGAGCGAGCAGAGTTTCGCTTAGCTCGACTCGTTTATTTTCTCGAGCAGATTTTTTGGCTCGTGCTTGACTAGTTAACAATCGAGTTGAGCCGTTGAGCAAGCGAAATTGAGCGAGTTAGTGAGCACGAGCAGAAGCTGATTGCCCTACTTCCAATTGATTACAGAATGATTGTTAGGTGATGTTAAGAAGATCAACCTATCATTTACTAAGGAAAATTTGACTAACTATGCTCTAAGTTGCCCAAGATCTAAAAAAAGTCTCCACTTTGACATCCTCTGAAAAATATGCTTATCTTTTCACTTCCCCCCAAAATATCCCTGCCTAAATCGTGGGACCACTCCATTTGACTTAACAACAACAACCTCTTTCTCTCTCAGTCTTTCTCTCTTTCATCAGCACACAGTAGCCAGCTGAGATCGTCCCCCACTAAGTCTATCAGAACCCTAGTGGATTGCACAAGTTGTTTTAATGTTCTTGTAAGAAATCGGGTGTCCAAGAGAATAGGTAAGTGAAATTGTTAAAAATTATTGTGGGTGTTACTTTCTTGCATTTTCTTTCCATTTTCGAACTATCTTGAGGTGTTTTGTTGGTTTGCGCAAGTTGTGTTTGAATTTGCCTTTTGCGGTGTAATTGTGATAGATTCAGCTCGATAATGCTCGATGAATAACAATTTAATGATGGCATACAGCACGCGATGGTACTCAACGATATGCGATAGGCTCGATATTTTTATTTGCTTTAGAGTTCGATCGAGTTTGATGGTGCTCGACGATACGCGATAGATAGTGCGGGTCAAAGTGTATGCTCGATAGTTTTACTTCGAGTGTACTCTATATGTGTTCTAATTGAAGCTCGATATGTTATGATTATTATTCTTGTTTCCATTGTTTTGACCCTTTTTTTCCTTCTGTCATATAAGCTTCATCCATTAACGTATTGGTTGAGTACAATGATGTTTGGGAAACGGACGGTAGAGATTGACTTTTCAAGGATGACAAGAGTAAAGGGATCATGATAGAAAATGATGTAACGTATCTACAATTGCTTGAATTTTGCATAAGACGTTTGATGTCAATAAATTGAAGTATGAGCTCACACTGGAGGCTCATTAATAATGGTCAACCACATAGAACTGTTGAAATTACAAACACGATTTTGACGTCTGTTTTGTCGTCTCTGAAATATTACAGTGCATGATCCATTTATGTGTGACTCCGGTAAAGAAGAATGCACATGTAGAACCATTGCCTTATTCCAACTGTAATAAAGAAGTTAGGAGTCAGGTTGGGACTTTTGTTCCCCAAACAGATTCCCAAATACTTGTTCTTGAAGTTGATGTCCCCCACCAATTGAATGAGTATGAACTCCATGTGAACTTAAGTGAAGATTTATCTTCCCTTACTCACAACACCCAACGGAAAGACACCCACAACCCGAAACTCCAGGAATCCAAACACCCGGGACAAACACCAGTCGTCCAAGTAGAACAAAAAATAACACAGGACGGAGTGCTCAATTATTTTCATTAGAAGATCACGGAAGATGGGCTGCTCCAATGCTAATAAGAGAAGATATATTGGATTAGCCATACTCATATGTCCTATATTGGCGAATCATCTTCCGATTTCCACCTTGGCAAGACTTTTGAAAGCAAGGTTGAATTGAAAACCAAAAATACTCTCTTTGCAATGAAGAATAATTTTGAGTTTGTAGTGAAAAAGTCTGGTAAATGGGTGTGGTATATCACTTGCAATGATCCTAATTGTGGTTGGAAATTTAGGGGCAAGAAACAATTGCGCTCACCCATGTTTGAGTTTACTGTCTTCCACAATGTACATAATTGCACATTGGAACTCAGACAGAAAGACCACCGACAAGTCGCACCTTGGGTAGTTGGACACCTAATCAAGAACAAATATGTCAGTGACAGTACTAGCTACTTGGCAAAAAAACATAAGGGAGGATATGAAGGAACAATACGACACAAATATGAGTTACAAAAAGGCATGAAGATGTAGAGAGAAGACACTTATGTATGTGAGGGGGATAGTTGAGGAATCTTATTCAAAGTTACATGCGTACCTGTACACGTTGGAGTAAAAGAATCCAAGCACAATCACTAATTTCTCACAAAAGATGGCCACTTCCTATATTGCTTCTTCTCTCTTGTAGCTTCAAGAAGGGGATTTAGATGGTGTCGTCATGTGATATGTGTCGTTGACACATTCTTGAAGATCAGATACAGTGGGCACATGTTATGTGCCACTGCATTGGATGCAGACGACCACTTGTATCCTATTGCTTTTGCACTGGTGGACAGCGAGAATCACAGTTCTTGGACCTATTTCATGAATAAATTGAAGGAAGACATTGGGGGCGTCGAGAACCTAGATTTTATCTCAGACATGCGTGCTAGCATTGTTCATGCTTTCGACACGGTATTTCTAGATGCCTGTCACAGTGCATGCTGCCACCACATCTATATGAATGTAGTTGCAAAGTTCAAGACGAACCATTGTCATGAAAAGATGTGGTGTGCGACATACGCATTCGAAAAGTCAGATTTCCGCCAGCACTTTGCCACGATAAAAGAAATTGATCCTCCCCTAGCAGAATATCTTGAAGACATCGGTTTCGATAAGTAGGCTTGTTCTCACTTTCCTACGAATCGATACAATTTAATGACAAGCAATTATGTTGAAAACCTAAACAACTAAAATCAGGGAGGCAAGGACATGGCCGATCACGACTTTTGTGGAGTACATTTGGTTCACACTCCAAAGTTGGTTTTGTGAACGACGAGTTGCTGCCGAGGAGAGCACAACCAAATTGTCACATCTCATGGAGCATGGTCTAACTGGAATAGCTAACAAAGTAGGGTTCTTGAATGTCCATAAGTTTAATCAGTTTGAATTTCATGTATTAGGTCGGGATGGCAACAGTAATGTTAATTTGATGACAAACGAGTGTTCTTATGGCATGTTTCAAATTATTGGAATACCTTGTATTCATGCGGTTGTTGCAGCTCTTGATCGTGGGGTCAATGTGTACACATTGTGTTCCCCATTTTACGTCAATGAGTCGTGGAGGGAGACATATAAAGAAATAATTTATCCTTGTAGCAACGAAGATGATTGGACTGCTCCTGATTACATAAAAAATATGGAAGTGAAAGTGCATGTTGAAAGAAATCCAATTGGTCGACCGAAGAAGATAAAAGTAGGAAGGATAAAGAGAAAACGTTTACCATATCTAGGGGAAGTTGTGGTCAAATGGCGCAGGTGCAGTAGATGCGGTGGAAGTGGACACAATAGGAGGGGATGTAAAGTTAGACTTTAAAGCTATTGTTTAGATCTATTTTAAAGTTGCACTCGACAGTGTTCGATGGACACTAGATTTAGCTCGATGGTTGTTCTCCTATAACATTGAGTTTGTTATCCTCTATTCTGTTGGTGAACTCGATCGAGCGCGATAGACTAGTGCTCGATCGTATACACCAACAAGTGCTCGACTAGTGCTTGTCAAGTGCTCGATGGTTGTTTTCTTCTGAGGTTGGGTTCGTTTGGATATGCTTTGTCCTTGTACTCGATCGAGAGCAATCTAAGTTTGACAGTGCTCGATGCTTTGACATAACATGGAACAATCTTAACTTGCCTTTTTTAAATGGTGCTCTCGACGTCTATAACATGGAACAATCGTAACTGGGGTGACGTCTATAATTTTTTTTAAAATTAGCGAGCTCATATCGATAGCATATCAAGTTCATATCGAGCTAATATAAACTACATTTCAATTCGACATTGTTCCATTCCTATACTTCTTTAATAGAAAGGACGACACTATAATAAATGACAAAATGATAAATTATTGTTCCACGTCAAGGCCTGACATTCTGGTAGAACAGGTTGACGAACATTTATTTGAAAGTTTGCATATTCTTGTCTGTGATGGTGTCGAAGGGAAGATTCAATAGACGATGCTCTACGTACATGCCACAATCTCCGCTGTAAATTTCATATAAGTAATTGTAAGCATATCTGAAAAATCATTAAGAAAGCACTTGTTTGATTTCATGCCTCATGCTTGTGTTTTTATTTTTTAATTTTTTACAAGCAATTATGATCGGTTTTCAAACTTTTCATATTTTTCAACAATTTTACGTACAAAACTTCCTAATTGTATTTCAATATCTATTATATACTAATTAATATTGAAATACATAGATTGGATCATACCTAGGAGATTATCGAATCCCTTTACCAATTGGAAGTCGGTTCGCACGTCAGATTTCCTCGGAATCACCTCCAAGTGTTCACCAAACTCTAAACAAAATTAGAGAGATCGAAGCTTGTCAATCAATCTCTAATTCAAGGTTAGAATTAGGCAAATAACTAATTCAATGCTCCAAATAATTTAATATCTCAAACACACAATTAATAAAGGAATTTCCCGATGGATTATGTGGAGAGAATACGGAGAGATGAATTTTTGTATTCATGTAAACAATGAAGGGAGGAGAGACCTATTTATAGGGTTTCCTCTAACCCAGATCATGTGCAAACCATTTACACATGATCTCTTGTTAATCTCTCCACTAAACCACATCATGTGCAAACCACTTATTTTGCAAAGCAAAAGGGAGGCTTAGCCTCTAAATTTTGTATTAGTAAGAAACTGTTTACATCTACCAAAATTTGTTCGTTTAGTTCGCGGGCGTATGCCACATGCATAACCGGCTTCTCCCTACCACCTATTTGTACTCACGTGAAGGTCAAGTAGTATAAGAAAATAATTACATCTCATCAAATTTCAAAAGTCGGAATTAGTTCCAAGTATCCTGAAAATGTCTCACTTCTCCTTCATCTTTGGCGAGTTTGGATGCTTGATAGCTCATGCTCCGGATTATATCTTTGACTACAACAATGGTAGCTTGCGGTTGCTGCCTCTCACCCTCAAAAATCCTACGGTTCTGCTCATGCCAGCATTCATATATCGTAGCACTTACCACCCACTTTCTGACCACTTTGTCAAGTCGGCTTCCACTCGAATGTGAAAGTCGCAAGACCTCACTCTCTAGACTGCTTGCAACAGTTTCCGGGAGCTGCATGAGGTTGAGGAGACACCTCCACACCTCCTTTGTGTATTGACAATTCCAGAAAAGATGCTCCATGTCTTCCTCTTGGTCTTCACATAGCACGCAAGTTGGGTCTAGATTTACGCCTCGCTTTATCATTTGCCGCTTTGTGAGCAGACGCCCCTTCAATGCTCGCCAAGTTGTGAGTGTGTGCTTTGGGACAACAAATTTGTGTCATACCATCCCCGTCCAAGGGACTTTCCTGCCCGGTTGTCTCACCCAACTCCATACTTCCTTCATCCCAAGTGTTGCACTCGTCCCATCTGGTCTAACCGGTCTATCCTCTCCTCCATGAATGCGCACTTGGCTTATCCTTGAGCAAACTTCTTCCATCCTGCTGGATCGTGGGGGAGGGAGGTACCACAACCCTTCTCTGATGAAGTACGACACCTTAACGTCCCAAGGAACCCCCATCTCGTAGTGAAGCTGGTCACCCCAGCTTGTGCATTGAAACGGTTCACCACACCAAGGAAATTGGAAAAACCGAATCGCTTCCCCATTTCCCACCTCATATTGGATGTGTCTCCTAGCAATATCTCGGACTCGCAGCAGCCCTCGCCATGCCCATGAGGAGGTAGGTGGTGGTCTTGCAAGCCAAATGGAGCGGTTCCTTAGGTATTTTCGCCGGACACACTTAGCCCAAAGGGAAGTGTTGTCCGCCACCACAAGCCAAAACTGCCGGAGAAGGCCCGCATCATTCCATTCCGTTAGCCTCCTTAATCCGAGACCTCCTTCTTCTTTTGGAGTACAAACATCCTTCCAAGCCACCGCCACCCACTTCTTCTCCCCTCCCCAAATAAAATGGCACATAATGTTGTCCAATTCATGCAAGACGTTTCTGTTGGCTTTTTGGCCTTAATCCTTGTTTTGATGATTTAATCAACCTAATCTTAATCATAAGTAATGTAGAGTAGCACACATATTGCATTGCATATATATTGCATGTGCTAACATCTACAGGTGATCAAGACTCATGGAAGGAAGAAAATCAAGTCAAGATTTGTAATAAAACTATATGAAGACTTGTAATCTTGATTTTATTTTGAGTCTTAGGAACATGTGTAAATTGAGCATACAACAGCTAAAAACATATCACATACACACTAGGTTCCTCAGAGAAGTCACACACAAAATTTCACATTATTTGGACTTCATTAGATCACCCAAACCTTAGTCGGAAATCACTTAAAACCTAAACCCAGAATTCTTGTGTGAAACGGTCGACCGAACCGGTTCTCAGTTCGACCGATTTATAACAAACTCTCCAACTCCAATTGTCCCAATACATTAGAGAGAAACCTCAATCCCCAAAGCTCCCATTTCTACACTCCATAAGCCTAAACTACACACTTGATCAATCACTCATCCTACTCAAAGTGTGCTCAATTAGAGAGTGAATCTCACTCAGTTACAAAGGTTGTCAAAAGAGTATAGACTTCGGTGAAAGCCCGAAGTGATCCTTCTCGGATTGTGAGAAGAGGATTCCAAGCTCAGCGAGGGTTGTTCGCGAGTTTGACGGTTGTAAGGCGTTGTCTCCCGGCCCGGAACAGGGAGCGGATAGTGAAGTCGTAGGCGGAGCTCGCGGAGTCGAGCGGAGCTTGCAAGAGAGGACTAGGACCCGGGTGGGGTGCCAAACCTCTATAAAAATGCCGAGTCGATTTGTAGTTTGCATGTTCCTTTTCCCTACTAGTCTTTAAATTGTTTCCGCTGCGTTTATTGTTTGATTAGTTAGGGATTAGCGCAAAAGTGATTAGATTAACCTGACCCACACGATCCTACATTTGGTATCAGAGCCTTGTTAGCTAAATTTCATTACTTTACCGTAATTTTAGCATTGCTTCAACATCTAATCACATAGAGGGTTTATGCACCACAAGGCCTCCTTTGCTTAATGGGTAAAACTATGATTATTGGAAAAATAGGATGAAAATCTTTTTAATATCAAATGACCTTAAGTATTGGAAATTCATTCAAAATCCATACATACCCCCAAATGAAGATGAGTTAGATTCTCTATCTAGGGCTCAAATGAAAGAAATTGAAATGCATTCAAAAATCGTGAACATTCTTTATTGTGGCCTTAATGAGGGAGAATACAATAGAATTAGGGGTTGTGAAAGTACAAATGAAATATGGCATAGGTTACAAATGCATCATGAGGGTGATAGTAAAACTAAAGAAACTAGGATAAGTCTCCTCATGCATAAATATGAAATATTTTCTATGCAAATCGGTGAGAACATAAGCGACATGAACACTCACTTCACCGATATTACTAACTCTCTTTTGGTTCTTGGAAGAAGGAAAAATGAAGGAGAGATGACTCGAAAATTCCTCCGGTCATTGAGCAATGATTGGGAAGACAAGGTCGTCGCAATTGAAGAATCGCACGATCTTTCCAAATTGAAGATGGAGGAACTCATTGGAAATCTCATGGCCTATGAGCTTCAATTGAGTCATCGAAAGGAGAAAGAAGCTTCCAATAAAAACTCCACGGTGGCATTGCATGCAAAATTTGATGAGCCAAGAAGAGTGGAGGAAGAGGACATTGAAGTCCTTGCCCAAGACTTCTTCAAATACCTCAAGAAGGATAAGGGAGAAAAGAATGAGAGAAGAGGTAGAAGAAGTGAGAAAAGAGAAAAAGAAAAGGAGAAGGAGGAGGAGAGCGAAAATGTGAGAAGAGAAAGGGAAAAGAAAAATGAGACAAGGGAGAGAAGGAGAGAAAAGGTGAGGAGTAAGAGAAAAGAGAAGATGTTGGAAGATCACAAGGTTACTTGGGACGATTCATCGTCGTCATCATCATCCAAATCAACCGTACCTTCATCAACAAAGGAATATGCACATATGTGCTACATGGCAATTCAAGATGAAGGAAGTGAGGTATCTTCTAACTCTTACTCTAATAGATCAAATTCATGCTCATCTAAGTCATATGCAAGTAATAGTTCATGTTCTAAAGATGAATCATATACACATGATGAGCTACAAAATGCATTTCATGATTTAGTTAAACAATATGAGATCATTTGTGAAAAGAACAAGAATGCTAGAAAAACTATAAATGATCTCAAATGCCAAATTGAATTAATCATGAATGAAAAGAATGAGGTACTTGCTAGACTTGAATCAAATGAATCATCACTTGCTAGTCTAAGTAAAACACCTATTGTTGATGAACATTTAGATCTTAGAGCTTCAAATATGCAATTAAGGAAAGATCTAGAAATGTTCACTAAAGGAACAAAAATGCTTGATATGCTTTTAAGTAGTCAAAGACAATCCTTAGCAAAACATGGTTTAGGATACAATGTGCATTTGAAAAATCATGTATCTCATACTACTTTAAATGGCAAGCATTTATTTGTTAAGTCTAGTTCCTCAAGTGTGTGGGCACCCAAAACCAAAATGGTTTGGATCCCAAAAGCTAATGTTCAAGGACCCAAAGTTGTTTAGGTACCTAAATCTACACTTGTAGGAGCTTGAGGAGGAGATTGGTGGTGACCGGACGAGCCAAAGCATCAAATTCGAATCTGATTGCATCACCAAGTCATGATTGGAGCTAATCAATATTCAAGTTTGGTATAAAATTTCTATCTTTGATTGTTTTCTGAAAAATTAGCTCTAATCTAGTCTATATGCTTAATTGTCATATCTTTAGAAGTTTAATTCATTGCAAATCATTAACCCTATTCATTGCAAATCATATATCACATCCATTGATTATAAATGTCAAATTTTGAATGGATGTTAGGATAAGGCTTGAGTAGAAACTTAAATGAACTTAACTTGAATCATACTCTTAGTTTCCATATAGCCTTATTGATAGTGGGAGCTTAAATGTTATATTTTTTATTAGTGTAATGAAGTGCAAAATTTAGGGGGAGCAACTTCATCCAAATTCTATGCTTAAAGACATAATTATTATTGTTTTTGATGGATGTCAAAGGGGGAGAGATAATTAAAGGGGAGCTACTTGAAAATAGGTTAAAATTGAACAAAAACTATGCACATCCATAGGGGTAGCATTTATATGCATAGTTTACACTTAAAATTTTCAAGTATTAAGATATAGGTTGTCATCATCAAAAAGGGGGAGATTGTTGGCTTTTGGGCCTTAATCCTTGTTTTGATGATTTAATCAACCTAATCTTAATCATAAGTAATGTAGAGTAGCACACATATTGCATTGCATATATATTGCATGTGCTAACATCTACAGGTGATCAAGACTCATGGAAGGAAGAAAATCAAGTCAAGATTTGTAATAAAGCTATATGAAGACTTGTAATCTTGATTTTATTTTGAGTCTTAGGAACATGTGTAAATTGAGCATACAAGAGCTAAAAACATATCACATACACACTAGGTTCCTTAGAGAAGTCACACACAAAATTTCACATTATTTGGACTTCAATAGATCACCCAAACCTTAGTCGGAAATCACTTAAAACCTAAACCCAGAATTCCTGTGTGAAACGGTCGACCGAACCAGTTCTCAGTTCGACCGGTTTATAACAAACTCTCCAACTCCAATTGTCCCAATACATTAGAGAGAAACCTCAATCCCCAAAGCTCCCATTTCTACACTCCATAAGCCTAAACTACACACACTTGATCAATCACTCATCCTACTCAAAGTGTGCTCAATTAGAGAGTGAATCTCACTCAGTTACAAAGGTTGTCAAAAGAGTATAGACTTCGGTGAAAGCCCGAAGTGATCCTTCTCGGATTGTGAGAAGAGGATTCCAAGCTCGGTGAGGGTTGTTCGCGAGTTTGACGGTTGTAAGGCGTTGTCTCCCGGCCCGGAACGGGGAGCGGATAGTGAAGTCGTAGGCGGAGCTCGCAGAGTCGAGCGGAGCTGGCAAGAGAGGACTAGGACCCGGGTGGGGTGCCGAACCTCTATAAAAACGCCGAGTCGATTTATGGTTTGCATGTTCCTTTTCCCTACTAGTCTTTAAATTGTTTCCGCTGCGTTTATTGTTTGATTAGTTAGGGATGAGCGCAAAAGTGATTAGATTAACCCGACCCACACGATCCTACAGCTTCTTGGTAGAAGAAACGCTGAAGTCCAATAAATGCTGAACGAGGTGAGGACACTCCGTACTAGCTCCACTCGCCCAGCCATAGAAAGAAGCCATTGTTGCCATGTTGAGAGGCGAGCCTTTAGCTTGTTTATGAGTGGTACACAATGGGATCTCTCCATTCTTCCAGAAAATAATGGCAGCCCAAGATACACCACCGGAAAAGCCTTGCGCTCCATCCCAAGGTGTGCCTCGATCTAAGCTCAATACGTCCCATCTCCCCATTCAAACCACTTTGCACATGATCTCTTTTTTTTTGCCACATCATCCCATAACTATCATTGACCAAGGTGGATTAAATCCAGTTATTAACCAATGAAAAATCTCTTATTAATATATGCAAAAATGTAGGCAAACAGTTGGACAACTTTTATTGTTTTTGACTTTACCAAATTTTGGATTAATATCCAACAAAATTTGGACATTTGGGTTTTAGCAAATTCATATGTTATAATGTTGTGAATCACATTATATCATGTAATATATTATGATATATAATGTCAAAATATTAAACCCCATAATTTATACATCTCATACGAATTCATTTGTTATTTTAACCATGTCGATATTACGATATATTTATTTTATTATTTTACTGCATGTATATTATTTCATAACAAATGAAACTCAATACATCATATAAAATATAAAATCACCTCTATTGTTTCCCAGTTTTGTGGTGTGACATATATGAGGATCTAAGTATGTTGACAATGATATAAAATGATTTTATCATAAACTATAAGTGGTATCTAACTACACATTATAGTTACCCAAATAACAAAAATGTTTTTGCTCACTTGAACTAAACACGATCCACTTAGTGATGTAACTAATATCACTTGTGGCTATCTCTTGCCTCATGATATTAAGAATATTATATAAAGTAGAAATATGTTATCTTTGTATTATATATTCATTTCTTGAGATCTGAAGCAAATTATAAATATGTAACTATACATAAGTTACATTGTGCACATTATAATTTTGCTTTATCAATGACCCCAACAATATCATTACTCAAGTCAAGATGGACAATGATAATATTTTGACATATGATCTTTTCCAGCACAAATCATGTATAATCAACTAATATGTTTATCAATATGCTCAATGATAGCTTTTGATAATAATCAAACTATACACTTTTCATGTGAAAAGATATATGTCTCATATCTTAGGATTCAAAGACAACGAAACAGTAATGACACAAACACAATTCCATAATGTTTCATTTGTTAGTCAATTCAATATATGAAAGAAACATTTTCTATTTCATATACTCATGTTGTTAACTACTTTTAGAGCTACAATATCCTTTAATCAGGACAATCTTAACTCAGTAATCAATGTCCCACATTAATCACCATGGTTGTGAATTACTTTTTGATTTATGTAAACCATTATTTTTTGGAGATCCACGGTTAAGGACCAAGAGTCTCATCCATAACACTTCTTAAAGACAAATACATTAATCAAGGGACAAAATGTTTATATATTCAATTCATAATAAAAGAATATAAAAGTAAACTTTTAGAACACACCTTTCAGCTCTGTGATCACGAAGTTTACCTCATCCAGGTTTGGGGTACCTCCTTCTTTCTCGGATGGTGCCATGCGAGTTCTCCTGCTTTACGTCCTTGGAGTAACTTCTATTTTGGATGCTCCTTAAACATCATGGAAGCCTTGATTAGAGAGGGAAGGAGGCGACCCAGGGCACCATAATCTTCCGCAGCTCGGTCACACCAATGACCTTGTGATTGTCATCGTATATCGTCAACTCCCAGTCGGGAATCAGTAGATGTAATCCTTTCCCCTCCAAGAAGGCATGTGTTGCTCCTCCATCCCGGTCAGGAATTCCAGACACGTTGAATCCCATGTCAATTTCACTGCATCCTCATCATACCTCTCAAACACGTTTGTCATCCATTGACCGAAAAAGTTGTTCATAACCACAACATTTCTCTGGTATGTACCTTCAAAGGTACTGAGCCGCCTCCTCATCAGATGCAGAGCCGCGTCAATATGATACAAATAAATCAACTTGTTGAAACCTAATTGGTCTCTAAAAAACCTAAGAAAAAAACTATTCAAGATTATCGAATCCTAATCGAATTCTAGTGTCGAGCCCATCGAGCCTATCGATCCCAGAAAGTTGAGCACGATTTTAGCTTATTGACCTTTTATTGAACTCGATTGTTGGTCCCATCTAAATCATCGAACTCACATGCAAACAATCGAGTTATTGTCGAGCCTATCGAGTTACACATAGATATTGAAATTTGAATTTTTAAGATACTTACATCGTCGGCGAGCCAAAATCAGCTTGTCATCATCATCACGAACCACGATGGACCGATATGTCTCATTTTGACATCAACTTACTTAACATTAGGGATCAACCCAAGTATCCACCATTGTAGTGACTTCAATAGTCGGGGCTCTGGCTTCTTCAAATGGTTGACCACTAATGGCTCGTCATCTGGGTTCGTTGGTTGCGGTTTCTTGGTTGGGTCGGTGTAGATATCGTGAAGATGTTTTGGGGTATGCTTCTTCCTCGACGGGGCGGACAAATCCTTTTCAATGATGTAATTGGCGGTAGTATGTCGTCTTCATCATCAGAACGTGGGGTCGAATGTGCTTCTTACAAATACACGATCTTAGCCAATTGGTCTTGCTGTAGGATTTTGTGCCCTATAGTTGTATATATTTTATAAAAAAAATACAAGCATTCAGGATCAATTTTCATAATTTTCAGCTATTTTATGTACAAAATTCATAATTGTATTTCAATATATATAATACACTAATTAATATTTAAATACATATATTGGATCATCCCTTGGGGATTGTTAAATACCTTTTACCAATAGGAAGATGAGTTGCACGTCGGATCGTCTCGGAATTACCTCCATGTGTTCACCAAACTCTAAACAAGATTAGAGAGATCAGAGCTAGCCAATCATTCTCTAATTCAAGGCTATAACCTAGCTAATAACCCCTTTGGTGCTCCAAAGAATTTAATCTCCAACACTTTGATTAATTGAGATAATTATCGGATGGATGAAGAAAATATGGAAGAGAAGAATTTTGCATTAATTAAACAAAGGAAGGGAGGAGGGACCTATTTATAGGTTCTCCTCAAACCCATATCATATGCAAATCACTTACACATGATCTCTTGTTTTTCTCTCCTCTAAACCAATCATATTTTGACACATCATCATCCCAAACCAGCCATTGACCAAATTGGATTAAATCCAACCCATGATCATCACAAATTCTCTTACCAATTCAGGAAAAATCGTGGCAAACGGTCAAACGAATTCGCCAACCGGTCGACTGCATGGTTACCTAGAAAAGTTCATGATAATTTCGGTCGAACGAAATGTATCACTGGTCGACCGTTTTGCAACAAGAAAAATTCCTGTTATTTTCAGTCGAACCACGGATCCATCCGGTCAACCGTTTTCAAAAACAATTTCAAAAAACCAGAAAGTACTGTTCACCGGTCAATCATTTGGCAAAACCGTTAAAACCATTTTACATTGTTTGTCTTTTGCCAAATTTTGGATCAATATCCAACAAAATTTGACATTTAGGGTTTTAGCAAACTTGTACATTATAATGTTGTGGAATACATTATATTATGTAATATATTATCATATATAATGTCAAATATTACACCACATAATATATACACATCTCATACAAATTCATTTGATATTCTAACCATGTCGTAATCACGATACATTTGATTTTAATATTTTACCACATGTATTTTAATACATCATATAAAATGTATAGGAGGATCTAAGTTATCTTGACGACAACAACAACAACAACAACAAAGCCTTTTATCCCAAACTAGTTGGGGTAAACTAGAAATGAAACTCTAAGGAGTCACGGTTCAGGCACGTGAATCGCCTTCTTCCACGCGTTTTTATCCAATGCAAATTTCCCAGGAACATTCCAATCTTTAAAATCTCTTTTGACCACTTCCTCCCAAGTCAATCGTGGTCTACCTCTTCCTCTTTTTATGTCTTCGATCTGATTCAATACTCCTCTTCTTATAGGTGCATCCATAGGTCTTCTTTGTACATGTCCAAACCATCTCAGTCTGTGTTGGATAACTTCCTCTTCCATTGGAGCAACTCCAACTCTCTCACGAATGTCTTCATTTCTAATATGATCCATTCGCGCATGGACACACATCCACTTCAACATCCTCATTTCAGATATACTCATCTTTTTTATATGTTGTCTTTTAGTGGCCCAACATTCCGCACCATATAGCATTGCAGGTCTTATTGCGGTTCTATAAAAAATATCTTTTAACTTAAGTGAAATTTTCTTGTCACATAAGACACCTGAGGCTTGTCTCCATTTCATCCATCCTGCTCTAATCCTATGGTTAACATCTTCATCGATCTCCCCATCTTTTTGAAGTATTGATCCAAGATATCTAAAGATATTTTTTCTACGCACCACTTGCTCATCTAATATAATCTCCTCTTCCTCGGTATTAATGGTACTGAAACAACACTTCATATATTCAATTTTAGATTTACTTAGTTTAAAACCTTTTGTTTCTAAAGTATTTCTCCACAACTCTAATTTTCTTTTCACACCTACCCTACTATCGTCAATTAATACTACATCATCCGCAAAAAGCATACACCATGGAACCTCACATTGTATGTCTTTTGTTACCTCGTCCATTAATAAAGTAAAGAGATATGGACTTAAAGATGAACCCTGATGAAGGTCAATCTTAATCGGAAAAGCTTTAGTCACACCTTCACAAATTCTAATGTTAGTTTCAACTCCTTCGTACATATCTTTAATTAAATTCACATATTTTGTTGATACCTTCTTCTTTTCTAGGGCCCACCACATAACATTTCTTGGAACTCGATCATATGCCTTTTCTAAATCAATAAAAACCATGTGTAGATCTTTCTTTTGTTCTCTATACATCTCCATAAGTTGTCTAATAAGAAATATGTCCTCTATCGTTGATCTTCCAAGCATGAAACCAAATTGATTATCTCTAACACATGTTTCTTTCCTTCGACGGTGCTCAATTACTCTTTCTCACAATTTCATAGTATGATACATAGTATGAGCTTGATACCTTTATAGTTAGTGCAACTTTGAATATCCCCTTTATTCTTGTAAATTGGCACCAAAGGACTCCTTCTCCACTCATTTGGTATTTTATTTTTCTCAAAGATACTACTAAACAATTTAGTTAACCACGTTACTGCTTTATCCCCAAGACATTTCCACACCTCAATCAGGATCTCGTCTGGTCTTAAAGTCTTACCAACTTTCATCCTTTTTAAGTCTTCCTTAACCTCAACTTCTTTTATCCTCCGTACATATCGTCTATTAGATTCCTCAATTGTATCATCCACTTCAAAAGTGTCGCTATCATTTTCTCCATTAAACAACTTATCAAAATACCCTATCCACCTTTCCTTGATATCATCCACCTTAACTAAAAGGTTATTACTATCATCTTTAATGCATTTAACTTGATTAAGGTCTCTAGTTTTCTTCTCTCTTATTTTAGCCAACTTATATATTCTAACATCTCCCTCCTTTGATCCCAACTTTTGGTATAAATTCTCATAAACAACCCCTCTAGCCTCTCTTACTATTTTCTTAGCTTTTTTATTAGCCAACATATACTTTTCTAAGTTAGTTTCATTTTTATCTTCAAACCACATCTTATAACATTCTTTCGTAGTTTTAATTGCCTGTTGTACATCATCATTCCACCACCACGTATCTCTCGAATCTAGTCTACCTCCTCTACTCTCCCCCACAAATTTCTTTAGCCACTCATCGAATGTAAGATGACATACTCTCCCACATACTATTAGCGTCTCCTACAACAACCCAATGTCCCTCTGCCATAAGTTTATCCCTAAATCTAATACATTTTTCTCCTTTAAGATTTCACCACTTAATATTCACATCTTTATTACACTTACTTCGTACCACATCAATACGAAAGTGAAAGTTCACTACTACCAACTTAAGTTGAGTCACCACACACTCTCCTGGTATTACCTTGCAATCTATGCAAGATCTTAGATCATCTTTTCGAGTAAGCACAAAATCAATTTGACTCTGATGTTGACCACTACAAAATGTGACTAAATGAGATTCTCTTTTCCTAAAGAAAGTATTTGTTACCATGAGGTCATATGCTACAATGAAATTCAGAAAATCTTCTCCTTCTTGGTTCCTAACACCAAACCCAAACTCTTCATGGATATGTTCAAACCCTTTGCTATTTTTACAAACATGACCGTTAAAATCTCCTTTAATACAAAGATTCTCACTACTAGGAATCCCTCTCACCATAATGTCAATGTTCTCCCAAAATTGTTTCTTCATTGTTTCGCTCGAACCTACTTGTGAGGCATAGGCGCTAACGACAATCAAAATCAGTTTTCCGATAACTAACTTAATCAAAATTATTCGATCACCTTGCCTTTTAACCTCTACCACCTCATCTCTTAGGCTCTTATCTACTAAGATTCCTACTCCATTTTTGTTTCTATCTTTTCCACTATACCATAACTTAAGCCCTGTATTTTCAACTTCTTTAGCTTTTTCACCGACCCATTTGGTCTCCTGAACACAAAGAATATTGACTTTTCTCTTGTTGATCACATCCACTAACTCTCTCAACTTCCCTGTTAAAGATCCAATATTCCAACTACCTATGTGTATCCTACTATCCTCAACTAGCTTCCTTACCCCTCGTACCTGTTGAGTAAAGTACGAGGACCCTAACTCCTTATACACTACATCCGGGCGCCAATGCAGTGTGCCACTAAGGTGGTGGCGTCGATCGGCTAGCCTCCTTACCCCTCGCACTCGTCGAGAATGATGCGTAGACCCTTGCTCACTTTGAATCACTACATCCGGGGCCCAATGTAGCGCGTAGTTAAGAGGTCAATTCAATATATGAATGAAATATTAATAACACATACACAATTTTATAATGTTTCATTTGTTAGGTCAATTCAATATATGAAAGAAATATTTTCTATTTCATAAACTCATGTTGTTAAACATTTGTAGAACTACAATATTTCTTTTAACCAGCATGACAACCTTAACTCGGTAATCAATGTCTCATGTTAATTACCATGATTGTGAATCACTTTTTGATTTATGTAAACCATTATCTTTTAGAGATCTACGGTTAAGGACCAAGAGCATCTTCCTTAACACTTCCAAAAGACAAATACATTAATCAAGGAACAAAATGTTAATATATTCAACTCATAATAAAAGACATATAAAAGTAAAACTTTTAGAACACATTCTTTTCACCGACATGG
Source organism: Triglochin maritima (assembly GCA_963682175.1). Classification (NCBI taxonomy): domain Eukaryota; kingdom Viridiplantae; phylum Streptophyta; class Magnoliopsida; order Alismatales; family Juncaginaceae; genus Triglochin; species Triglochin maritima. The sequence continues at coordinate 10,555,468 of OY821780.1, read as the reverse complement.
CCGCTGACAACTGATTCTCAACGGATGGTGGTCTCGATCATGCTTCTATCAAAGACACGATCTTAGCCAACTTTTCCGACATGGACAACTTATCCACATCTCCCTGGACTCTCGACGGTGCTTCGAACAAAGACACCATCTTAGCCATTTAGTCCATTATGGACACTTGATTCTCAATAACTGTACCCAATTGACCTTCCATCAACAGTTTCTTTGCTTCCATCGATTGTTGCGTTTCTTCCACCTCTCCAACCTTTCTACCAAAAGTGTGTAATCATGAGATGGAACTGAAACAGGGGTTCAGACTACGAGTGGGGTAGAGGTCGAGATAGCTGATTCCTCCTCTCCGGCATCAACTTCAAAAATGTTCGCCTCTGCGGCAAACTTAGCTAATCTCTCAGCCACCTCATCAACACCATCATCAACATCCTCCTCGAGCCCGGGCGGTAGGGGCTCATCACCCTCTGTCATCTTGTTGTAGTATTCAGTCTCCGGTGTACGGGGCGCCAAAACAGGGAACACGGTCAATTATGACGAATATAAGACATTATGTTAGATTTCAATAACAAGTCTAAACCGTCAAGGTAATCTCGAGTTGATATCGAGCAAACTAAGGACTTCACTAAATAATAATAAAATCTAAAACATCTTCGTATATGGAACTACTATCGAGTCGGTCAAGAAAACTAAATATCAGAATTTTCGCCTGTCGAGAAAAAACAAAAGTTAACTACCGAGTTCGAACTCCTATCGAACCCATCAAGAAAACTAAATAATTTGGGAACAAAAAATATATCTAATCTATTGAGGACTACCAAACTATTATCGAACCATCGAACAAATTAAGTACTCCAGCAAATAACAACATGAATTGACAACAATGAAATCGAACTACTTACGTTTCTTTTTGAAGAAAACATGCGTGCAACATCACCCTTCTGCGGAACGTTTTTCAAATTGCTTGTCCAGCTAGGCATCCTGGGGACTTAGTGTCCATGGTTCACAGCATATTGGGTGACAAACTGCAGAAAGGCCTCGTACGCCCAATACTGTAACGCAGGGGCATAACCATATATACTATATTTGGCCTCTTTTTGTTGCCCCCTCACTTCCTTCTTCTTCTCATACAAAACGTTTTGCTTAATCATGTCTTTTTGACATGATGTTAGCAACTTCTGGTAAGACGACTTCCCTAATGGATACTTGAAGAAGTAGTCCAGGTTGTCAACCATCTTGACCATATCCGCTCATACGATTGCCATCTTTCGCATATAGAACACCTTCAATCAAGAGGCATAATCCCAACTTGAAGACATCTTCATCATTTGTACAGCTACTGAATGCCACCTCTAACATCAATATCGGAATTTTCGCATGTCCATTGAAATAATCCTTTATTAGGCGATCACTACAGTGCTCATGCAACTCAGCCTCTAACGGTATAGTACTGAAGTTCAAACTGGTGATCAATGCAAACTCATATCTACTGAATCTGCAGGTCTTAGGGCCCAAACAGAAATGAACCTCGTTATCTCTTTTACTTTGGATCTTATGCAATAGTAACTGATGGGCAAGAACACCGGAGAACCGTAATTCGTCAACATCAAAAAATTATTTGAACGAGGATTCCTTTGCCCTGTCGAGCAACCCTCGCTCCCGAAACTTCTCTTTAATGTCATTCATACACTTACTACCTCTTTAAGTCACACGGCTAGGGAAATGATCCATTGTTGGAACTATTAACTTCAGCATCTGCAAAAATAAACAAAACAGGAAAAAAACCACAACCAGTGAAAAACAAGGTAAAACTTCAAAGGAAAAGGAATCAATATCATAGCGAGCTCATATCGAGGCTATCGAGCTCGTTGTTCCTCACAATCAAACTAAGCCTATCGAGCTCACACCACGTGCAAGAGGAATCAAATTAATATCGAACGTATGATCTCATAGGAAAGAGAGTCCGATTTCAAAAGAGCATAGCTATCGAACCTATCGAGTTAGCAGGAATAACAATCTGATTTCCATCGATCCAACTATTGAGTACCTTTCAAACTATGGTCGAATCTATCGAGAAACGTCTGAAACACAGGAAAAAGGTTCCACTTCCAACCTAGGCGACAGAACTCATATCAATACCAATGAATGGAGGAAATCAACTACATTTTTTATAGAAACAATAACCTAACCTCATAAAATTATATCATGAAATTAAAAAATAAACATGCTTACAACTGCCCTAAAACGGAAACCATATGACCTAAACTTGCAAATGAAATCGAGCTCCTATCAAACAAATATCGATCCTATCGAGCGTCGTCGGAAACCCAGAAAAACAGTCTGACTTTCGTTGATTCAGCCAAGCCCACATAACACTCAATCACAACCAATAAATGTAGGTAATCAACTAGATTTATGATAGAAATAATAACCTAACATTCAAGAACAAATAACTAAACAAAAAAACATGTCCTAAAACTGACCTTCGTCGCCTGACGACTTCAATGGAGGAGTTGTTCTCGGATGTGGGTCCGTCTATGATGGGAGGCGCTGGGTTCAAGTCGGCTCGATCTAGTTTCGATTGATGGGTCGAGTGCGATAGAGAAAAAGAAAGGATGTGTATTCCCTTTTGAAAGAAAGTTCAAATGGATGCGTGAGAGAGAGAGAGAAAAATGTTTTTGGGTTATTTAAATGATAGGGGTATTTTGGGGAGAAGTTGAAAGATAAACATATTTTTCAGATGATGTCAAGTGGATTTTTTTCTACATCTTGGGCAACTTGGAGCATAGTTAGTCAATTTTCCTTTACTAAAGTTGTATTCATCTTATTATCTTATATGTTTGATAGCTTCACCGCTAACTTAGAGTTTCTCTCTATTTCTTTGAGGGTTAAGTTTCTTCGATACACTTTCGATTTATAACATTTAAAATCCAAACTGTACATTTTGATGTAGTACGTAAATTATCTGTGCACGTTGAAAATTATAAAATTTAGACCGTACATTTTGATGTAGTACGCAAATTATGTGTGAACGTTGAAAATTATAATATTTAAGAATCATTTCATATAAGATCAAGGGACCGAAAAATGTAGTCTGTTACTTCTTATTTGTCTTAATCTTATTCAAAAAAATTCAAGGTTTTCGAATAACTTTTAGTGTCCTGGATCAAGTTGTACGATTTGGATTTGCAATTAGATATCCTGACATAAATGGAGTTAATCTGTGTCCAAAGCAATTTAGCACAATACGTAGTTCTTGCAAGTTACAAGGCAACATTCACTTTCATAGTTTAAATATCTGAAAGTAACTGGTATAAATGTGAGGCACCAGTGGTCTAGTTACAGACCCGGGTTCAATTCCCGGCTGGTGCAATTATTTTGATTTTTTAAATTATTATGATGTATGCCCAGTGGTCTGAAACTTGGACCGGACTAAAGGCCCACATGAAAAGCATTGGTAAGCCAATTAATCGCACAAACAGACCGGAAAGGGACCACATATAATCGTCTTGTTGCAACTGCCACTTCTTTTTTTTTCCCACGTAATAATAATAAATAAGTAATACCGCGTTAGAAAATTTAAAACGCATTTAATTACGGGTAAGTTATTTTCACCTGCAGCCAATTGCTTGTGTAATGTGTAGTGTTTTGTTAAAGAGATTACTTACATATTTCTTTGCATACGGGAAGTCGAGCCTCCAAGTTTTATATAGACTGATTAAGTTGTATACTTGTATTTGGTCGGAATTTTCATTTACTGAGAAGGCTAATCAGTTTTAGCTCCTGCTCCAGTAACAAACAATATTCTACAAAATATTGCAAACATATGAACGGGGTAATATATATGGTTAAAAATATATAAGCATTCTTTAGTTTTAGAGATTGTTGAAAAAGATTGCGATGGGTTGCTTATTTAGCTTCTTTGCCAGACTTGGATTTGTGTGAATAGTTAGGATTTTGGAATTTCTATAGACAAATATCTATTAACATTAAAGAGAGAGGATGATTAACTAGTTTGATTGAAAACAGAGTGCAATATAAATAAGAACACATGGAGGATCAAGAAGAGAGTAGGAGAAACCAATATGATTTCTAATTAAACTTTGGGTGCCTGGAGTTAATTAAATATATAGGTTAAATTTTTTAGCATTTTTTTCATTTAACGAAGCAAATGTACTCAAACGAGTTGCAATAGGAGGAGAAAAAAATCCAAGCTGCTTTGCAACAATTGAGATTTGAGCATGCAACCCATGATGAAGGTAACCTCAAGCTAACTAGTTGAACTTCTTGATTGAAAATAATCAAATATGAAAGTTAGACAAGGTTTTAGTTCTCTCTACTGCATAACACATGAATATTATTTATAAACAGAACCACAATTCGTTTGGAGGCTGATTTGACAACAAGCAAGGTGATTAGAAGAACAAAGTTTTGTTCAAGATACCGACTAAATCACCAATTTGATGTCGCACGACGAACAATCTAGTACCCAATTACCAATTTTGATCGACTTGAAGTGAGAGTGGACTTTGTCTGGCAAGTAGAAGTTGTTGTGAACTCGTGATTACTAGAATTTTAGTTTCCAATATTGCAACTTAAATATGAGATAATTACATTTGTTATTAACAAATTATATGATCAGAATATCTAATCTTAGAATAGTTAAGATATTCTTTTGAACACATAACATAACGAACGAGTCCCTTCCCACGATTTTGTAAGAGTTTTTATTATTATAGAAGTCAATAAGTAGCATCAAAGAAGGCGCAGGACTGCATCAGTACCCCAAATCCAATAATGCTTAGATTTGGTGGGCAAACCAAATTCGTTCCGTGCAAAGCATTGTACTTAACAATTAAGGGAATAATTAAGCTGGTATAATTAGATGAGTCAATGGTGTACCTCTGAAGATTGGATAAGTGAGCCAGTGAGCATGTAGATATGTACTACAACAAGCACGAGGTCCTTCATTGGAACACTACCCCGACGACCAAAAATGTTCATTGGAACGCAAACTTCCACAACCAGCCCGGGGCTCTAATCAGACCTTCAGTTATCGTGCAGATGCACAGTGGCCATTCATGGGGATCCGAGTGTTGAATCCTGGAACTCAGGATGACTGCAGCAACCTACACAACATCACTATTATTATTTTGATAATACTTTTATATGTTGTCATATTTTTACTTTATAACACAATATTTTTACTTTATTTTGGAAATCTAAATCGTAGGCTTTACTTTATAACACAATATAAGTATATAGGTTTATTAAATCTAAAAGTTTGTTTTTATATAACATCAAGTGATGTCGAATTTGTAATGTATTTCGTGGATTGATTTTTATTATCCTAGATGTATCTCTTTTGTATAAAGTCATTACTAATAATAAGAGGGTTATCTTAGATTAACCACAACCCGCCCCACCAAGTACAAGTCTAAAACAAAGTTCTATGGAGCTGAATTCTCAACCATTATCCTAGAAATATTTAATATATGAAACAATTTATGATCTATATGGTTTTTGACATGCCTACGCATCTGACATTGTAACGCCCCGAGCCCGGACAACTGCTCACCTGCCCGAACCCGGTGCGTTAAGATACGATCCACGATCCTGACCGCTGCGCACTCTGATATTTAAATCCATCTGATAGGCCCATAATAATCTGAAAAATATAATCAACAAATTGTGAGCTCGACAGCCCGCAAGTACTAAACATCAATCAATCAGAATCATAATCATGTGGAAAATAATACAGAATATGACATTCAGTCAATAAACACAATCAAGAGACATGGATCACAAATAAAATGCATGCATATCAATTTGAAACCCCCATTCAGATTCGACCACATCCTGTGCTTCTGAAATCTATCAATCTGTCAGACGCACACCTGGTAGCTCCACACTAACGACAGGCAGCCCTTTCCTCTCTCGGGTGACTCCACGCTGTCCGTTAGGCAGCTCTTTCCTAAGTTGCTCTGCTAGAAACATACACACAGCCACAGGACATGTCGACCGAAACACCACCATGCAATCATATGCATATCCATAAAATCAATATTAATGCTCAACATGCATGCAACTACGAATATCAAGAGAGACAGACATGATATGAAACTGAAGAATAACGAACCAGTACTTGCCTCAAAATCTCCATCTTTTCTTCTCAATATTCTTCTCAAAATTCCATCTTCTCCTAAAACCACACAATCATCCAACAATCTTAATTAGTCCATTAAGATATTTGATTATTACATTAACTAAAAAAATTCAGGATATTACAGACATAAATCAAGATTTATGATTTTAAATTTAAATTTTAAATTATCAACAAGGCTAAACTGATGTCAACTCTTTACAAGGGTAGTAGATTCTCTAATATAATCATAAGGTAAAGGAGTTCATGCATCTACATCTTCCATTTTAGTTATAATTGTACCAATGCTTCTCATTTTGAGTTATTGTCCCTTTAAGCACCCTTAACGGGTCATCCCCAGGGGGATGACCCCGCACGACCCCGGATGACCCGGTCGTGGCACAACCCGGTTGGTCGGAAATTTTTTTGGTTTTGTTTTGGTATTTGTTTTAATAATTAAGGGTTTATATTTTGATAAATAATTAGGAGTTAAGTAGTTGTATTTTATATTTTGATAATAATCAAGATTACGGTTATGATTTGGAGTATTATTTTGTAAAATAGTGAGTATTTATTGAATTTTACGTAAAAGAAATTCAATAGAAGATAATTATATTTCCCAAAATGTTTTGAATATAATTATATTCCCAGACAAGATTTGAATTCAGTCAGAGTAAAGGTATCACAGGCGTGTTGTAGATTGTCAAACCGACAAGATAAGACATCACACGCGTACTGTAGATTGTCAGATCGACAAGATAAGGCATCACGAGCGTACTGTAGATTGTCAGATCAACATTATAAGTAAGGAAGTGGTAAAACATATCTCGTCAAACATATCTAATTCAAAGAACTCTAATTTGAGATACCGAGCGACCAACTCCTCCTCCTCCTCCTCTTATGATGCCTTCGACGAGCTTTGGAGGCAAGTAAGCACAGAAGCACTCGAAGAGCTTGAGTGTGGGGCGACTAGTAGGGTGACTCGTGGGCGACCTAAGAAAGCCCACTCCCGAAGACATGGCAAGACTACTTCACGTTGGTGCGCAACGTGGCTTTCCGGGCATGATGGGGAGTATCGATTGTATGCACTGGGAGTGAAAAATTTACCCAGCAGCTTGGAAAGGACAATACCAAGGCCGGAGCGGCAAGCCAACAATTGTGTTAGAGGCTGTAGCGTCGTACGACCTTTGGATATGGCATAACGTTATTGGCATTCCCGGCTCTAGTAGCGATATCAACGTACTTCAACGATCCCCCTTTTTAATGACGTGTTCGAAGGACGTGCGCCTCCCGTCCAGTACAAGGTGAATGGTCGTCAATATGATATGTAATATTATCTTACAGATGATATCTACCAGCAGTGGGCAGCATTCATGAGGTACATCCCGCTTCCACAAACTCCCAAGGATAGGTTATTTGCACAACACCAAGAGGTAGTGCGTAAAGACGTAGAACGCGTGTTTGGAGTGTTGAAGCCACGATGGGCAATCCTAAGGAGGTCCTCTCTTGCGTGGAATGCTGACCTCCTAAACAAAATAATCATTGCATGCGTGCATCATAACACACAATATGATCGTGGAGGACGAGCGTGAATCTTATTCCATGATTTATGATACAACTGAGTTTGAGGAGGATCGTGACATATCAGGTCCGGAACCAACGCCTTATTTCACTACACAGGTCCTGGACATTAATGCCTACATGAACAACAGAGATCGCGTTCGTAATAAAATCGAACATCTTGTGCTGATGACGTACTTGATCGAGAACATCTAGCAACGATTGGCAGAACCGACGCTTAATTGTGTTTTATGTTGTGTAATATTTGAATTATGTCGTGTGTTATTTGGTTTATGTATTGTATTTCGTTTGTCGTCTTCTTTGGTGTAACCGTACGTTTGCTAAAAATAATGTAATATTTGCTTTCTTAATATTAATGGTATTTAGTATTTGGTAATTATTAATGTTTTTGGTAAATATAAATAATTTTGGAATATAATAAAAGTTGGGAATAAATTAATGATGTGGAGGAAAGAGAGTGAGATGACCTAGGTCATTGTTAATGGGTGAATAGTAAGGGAGAAATAAGAGGTTGGGTCATGATGACATGACAATGAGAGAAAGAAGAGAGAGAGTGGATGACCTAGGTCGTCCGGATAACCTAGGTCATTGCTGCGGATGGTCTTACACCCTCAAATTATACTCAAAATGTAAATAAAATTTCATGATTTTCAAGGTGCACGGATAAATCCTGTCCTAGATAATAATGTATGGTCTGGAATTTTGGTAATGTAAAAAATCAAAAGCAAAAGAATTTAACCCTCAACTAAATGGAAGGAAACCTGTTCCATTGTTTATCCTGTTGATTAAGAGTACGATTTCGTCCCACCTGGCAACACATTATCATATATTATTGACAATTAAAGTTAATCGGCACCACGACTTATATAAAGAAATTAAGAAAACCTTTCGGTTTGATATGATAATGCCAAATACACCCGCTCTTGTACTTATCTTGCACTAATCCCCGCAACTGATCATATCTGTGCTGATATCCTCCAATTTTCTAAGTTTACTATATATATCTTGCATCCTTGAAATAATATTTCTATATGAGATTATGAGTGTATCGACGACAACTTGTTCACCCTAATACTACCCAAAAAACCTGAAAATTCATAGTAACGTCAAAATCAGTAACTATTCAAACGAGATGTTAACAAAGGATATTCATGCAAATGTTCCCATCAAGTGGTAATCAAGTGCACCGAACCTTATACACGGACGCAGGCGTTCGTGACGCGCGCTGACATGGGCAGTACAGTCAGCAGTCATCAAATTCAAATGTCTTTTACTTTTTGAAATTAAATAAATAACATATTTATTTTGTGTCACATGTAATTTTTTATTTTCGCGATGCAACATTACGTTTCCAATGCAACATTTCATTTTCTCATGCAATATTTTCTCAATGCAACTTATTCTGAACAGATACACAACTTAATCAGGACAGACACAAACTTATTATGGACAGACAGACAACTTATTTTGGATAGACACAAAACTTATTCTGGACAGACAACATATTCTGGACAGACACAGAACTTATTCTGGACAGACACACAACCTATTCTGGACAGACACACAACCTATTCTAGACAGACTTTGAACTTATTATGGACAGACACAGAACTTATTATGGACAGGCACAATTTATTATGAGCAGACTTTGAACTTATTCTGGACAGACTTTGAACTTATTAGGGACAGACACACAACTTATTATGGACAGACTTTGAATTTATTATAGAAATACACACAACTTATTCTCGACAGACTTTGAACTTATTATGCATAGACACAACTTATTATGGACAGACTTTGAACTTATTATGGACAGACACACAACTTATTCTGGACAGACTTTGAACTTATTATTGACAAACTTTGAACTTAATATGGGCAGACTTTGAACTTATTCTGGACATACTTTGATCTTATTATGGACAAACACATAACTTATCATGGGCAGACTTTGAACTTATTATGGACAGACTTTGAACTTATTATAGACAGACACACAACTTATTCTGGACATACTTTGAACTTATTATGGACAGACACACAACTTATTATGGACAGACTTTGAACTTATTATGGACAGACACACAACTTATTAGGGGCAGACTTTGAACTTATTATGGACAGACACACAACTTTTTTCTGGAGAGACTTTGAACTTATTATGGACAAACTTTGAATTTAATATGGATAGACTTTGAACTTATTCTGGACAGACTTTGAACTTTTAATGGACATACACACAACTTATTATGGGCAGACTTTGAACTTATTATGGACAGACATACAACTTATTCTGGACAGATTTTGAACTTATTATGGACATACAACCTATTCTCGACAGACTTTGAACTTATTATGAACAGACACAGAACTTATTATGGACAAACTTTGAACTTAATATGGACAAACTTTGAACTTAATATGGACAGACACACAATTTATTATGGGCAGACTTTAAACTTATTATGGACAGACACACAACTTATTATGGACATACTTTGAACTTATTATGGACAAACACACAACTTATTATGGACAGACTTTGAAATTATTATGGACAGACACACAACCTATTATGGACAGACTTTAAACTTATTATGGGCAAACTTTGAACTTAATATGGACAGACACAGAACTTATTCTGGACAGACACAACTTATTCAAGACAGACAACTTATAGTGGACATAATAAGGTGTGGGTCTGTCCATTTGAGGTTGTGGGTATGTCCGTGAGGGAATCAAATGTTGCATTGAGAAAATAAATGTTCCATTGGGAAGCGAAATGTTGCATTAGAAAAGTAGAAGTTACATGTGACACAAAAAAATCTGTTATTTAATTAATTTCAGAAAGTAAAAAACATTTGACTTTTGATGACTGGACTACTGACTGCTGACTAGACTGATCACGTCAGCATGCGTCCCGGACGCAAACGTCCATTAATCATTATCTAACAGGCAGCAGTGTCATGGTATGCTGCACCGCGGAGTACATTAACATGCGGAGGCACGTGATTCCGCATGCAATTAATCACTGTTGGATGGGCTATGCCTGTTGTTGGGTCGAGTTTAATTCCTTCGGTTATCAGCTAATAACCGTTCAAATGTTATCAAACCTTGTTCTTAATAATATAATAAAGCTTGGTAATTTCTTCAGCTCGTGTGTAAGTATATACTTCATTCTTTAGTAGCTAATAAACGTAAATTCACATCAGCTGACATTGAAGGGCCTAACCAACCTGAACGGCTACATGTATCGATTTTCGCCTGAAATTATTATTGTTAAGGTTGGGAGAGTATTGGAAATATATATAATCTTATTTCGTACTACAAACAAAAGGGTGAATTGCCGAGACCTCGATTATGTCCATGTTACATCACTTGAATCTCCGGAATTGAGGTCGTAGTTACATCACTTAAAATTTTGATTTATAACACTTATCCCACTCTCATCTGTACTTTGTGAGTATTTGATATATTCATTGTTTTTTTTTCTCTTTTTTCGATTTACAAAGGTTCAACACCCCAATCAAGTCCTAGTCATCTCTTACAAATCTTGCTCAATCCTATGAGCCATGCTTGCGTCTTCACTAAAACTGATCAATGCTTCGGGTCAAATCTCGCCTACTGCAACACAAGCCTTTGACGATCATATATGGCCTTAATTAATCTAATCAAAACAAGAGGGACACTTCGGGCTTTCACCGAAACCTAAGCTTCTTGACAACTGAATTGAGTGGATCAAATACTCTCTAACTTGAACACACTTTGAGTAAGATTTAGAATTGATCAAAGTGTGAAGTTTTGTCTCTTGAGTGTAGGATTGGGGATTTGAGAGTTAGAGGATTACTCTCTAGTGTATGTGTAAGTTTGGTGTAGGAGAGATGTCTAAAAATGGTGTGGGAACCTCTATTTATAAGCTCCCAAAGTTTTATAACTATTGGGAAAGATTTGGTTGAAGCTTGTGTAGGATACACAAAACAGAAATCTAAGTTTTGCCAATCTGTCATAAACCGGTTGATCGTTTCCATAAAGATAAGGAAACGTTCGATCCAATCAAGAAAATAGTCGAACCTAAACGGTTATAACCATGTCAAGTGTCAGTCGACCGATATGAGGGTTTTGACCAGGATAAAGGTAATCGGTCGAACACAAAATAAGGTTACGTTCGACCCAAAATAACATCCATACATGCTCATATGTTTAATTATCTATCATTTTTTTATAAAAAAAGAATAAGTTGGTTTAGTACCAACTTTCATCCTCCCTATTATTTAAAAGTAAGAGTAATATTACATAATAATATAAGTAATATTTTATTAGTATAATGTAATACTATTATATAAAAATATTTATATGTTATTAATTAATAACAACATTAATGTCAGTTTGCATAGTTTAAATAATAATAAATAATGATATACAATTTCCTATTTGATCAAATAAAGTAATGCCATTTTAAATATTATAAGGAACAATTCTATTTAAGAAAAGATTGAAAGAAAAGTTTTGTTAGACCGATTCATATTTGTAGTTTCTCCTACGTTTCTTACAATTGTCTATCGTTATCATCAACTTCAGCAATTTATATGGGGTTTCAGGAGTTTGAACAAACCGCTTATGTAAACGTCGTTATTAGTTTGAGACAATTTTTTTCGCTGAGAAATTGAATTTATTTTATTGGTTTTTCTCTTCTTAACATGACGTTAGTAATCTTTATTACATGAACTTTGAGGAGTTTATGTTAGCAAATTTTTACAAATTACTTAAAAACAAAAGTGTTCATAATTAAAATACTCTTTAAAGCTCGTAAACAACGAGACTAGACAATTTAACCTTTCAATTATTCAACATAGTCATTGTTTGGGCAAAAGAGAACTCTCTTGACCAGTCTTCACACCTGTTGATCTACTAGAGGTGGTTGACGTGGAGGATGAAGTTATCTAGATGTGGAACTGAAGTACCTTAAAATATTAGTGATATTTTTAGTAATTATTGTTATTATTTTGTTTATTGTTAAATTTTTATTTCTAATAAATTATTAATTATTGCTGCATGAACGGGAAAAAAAAGAATGCGTATATAAGCAATTTAAACAGAAGTGATAAGCATAACGCCACTTTCAAAATTCTACGATCGAACTACGGGGGTTATGATCAATATGAAAGTAAATACCCTATAAATCCAAAATCAAACTCTAATCTTCCTCAAAATTAGTAGGACCTTACCAATCTTCTTATTTGGAAAATATTTTTGTTAAGACCTAATCCTTGTTTAGGAAAAAGCCACGAAATTAGGGTTGTGGCATGCTTGCATGGGGAAGAGGGGAGAGATGATGGGGTTTAGGGTTTAGGGTGAGGTCGACCACTGTAGCAACGTTTAGGTTTTGCTCTAAAACCAAAAACTCACCTCTCTCTCTCTCTCTTTTGTTGCCCATTACGTTTCCACTCCAAACCTAACCCATTTCCCTTGCATCCCGGCGATCAGAGGAGGAAGGAGAAGAGCCCCGGAGACGTGGTGGAGGCGCAAGCGAAGGAGGAGCAACGAGAATGGAGGAAAGAGGGAGACGAAGCTCGAAGCGACGCCGAAGGAGGAGGAGCTCGCCACACACGTCTTCTCCACGGTGAAAGGTATGTCAAGTCTTCATATTAACTCCCCAAGTGGTGTGGGAGTGTACGGGGCGGCGTTGGTGCCGTTTCCCCAACGAAAACCCACTGAACCAAGGTTGAAGACGACTGGTTCGGTCGACCGTTGTCTGTCTCGGTCGACCGAACATCGTCTAAATGATGCATGTTCAGTGGCGATTATGTATTGTTCGGTCGACCGTGTGAGGTCCGGTCGACCGATATCAGTGAATATTAACTTACTGTCCGAAAACGGTCGAACGACGTCTGTATGACGGTCGACCGTTTATGCCAAATTTTAGCGGGTTTATTTAAGGGTTATATTAGCCGGTCGACCGGTGGTTATTCGGTCGACCGAATCCCTGTAGATAAGTTTAAACAGACCTTCGGCCGACCGAGTGTGTGTCTCGGTCGACCGAACTGCGCAAAGTCGGTCAAGAGCGTTGACCATCTAAACGGTCGACCGCTCTTTGTGATCCGGTCGACCGACCGCGTGCAGTTTTCCTGCAGTGAAGTGCCTGTAGATCGGTCGACCCGATGAGAGGTTTGGTCGACCGAATGTTGTAGGCAGGATTCAGACAGTTTTCCTTATCGGTTGAACGGACCCTGGTTCGACCGATAGGATATATACGTATATAAAATGTATAGCGTATACCTTCCAAACGGTCGACCGCTAGATTTGACCTTGTTCGACTTGTGGGTCGAATTATTCTTAGGTGGATTTATCCACACGCGAGACGTCGAGCATAGGCGACTACCGGCTGCCGAGCCCACGGTCGTTCACCAGACCTCGGAGCTACGGATTTCACCTTCGACGAGAGCGTATTTCAGTTGGACCCCTTGAGCCTGTGCGGCAGAGGGATGTCTTCCATGCCCGTGTGGGTGGGAGTTGCCTTCTTCCTTGTGTAGGGAGGGGTTGCACTTTCCGTGTGTCGGAGAGCGAGGTCACTTGTGCCTGTACGGCCGAGAGACGCCTTATTCCTTGTGTAGGGAGGGGATGCACTTTCCTTGTGTAGGAGAGTGGAGGCAGTCAGTGGGCCCGAGGCGGATTTGCATTGCATGTGCATTCATGGCTTTTCGTATTTGTTTCTTTTTATGATAGGAGATGTTGGCATACGGGGTTCCTTGCAGGAACTCAGGCAGATTTTGTGTTTCATTTTCAGGGAGCAGGCAATCGTAGGTTGGTGGTGACCGAGGGGAGTACCTCCGGGATCGGGTCCTGTCTTCTTAGTTTTTTGTAGAGGTAGTGATTACAGTAGTTATGTATTAGACATATAATCGCTCTTTTGACACTCTGTATTATGACTTCCACGTGGAGATATTTTATCTATATGTATTCAGTTGACTTTTCCAGTAATGTGCCCTTGTTGCCCGTTGACGGTCGTATGTTTATGTTTTAATTTTGAAAAATTTCTTCCGCTGTTTCGGGACGTTACAATTTTACTCATGGTTAGGATCGTAAGACTTTTAACCAATATATATGTTTAGGATCATATTTATACTGGTTCACTCACCGCAAACAAATTTTACATATGCGTTCATTTGGTATGGTGGTAAAAATTATGGGGTAAAGATATTGGAGGTTGTCATTAAGGATAAATTTTTCCCGATGCTTGGTATGAGAAGGGAAATTTTCATGTTAATCGTTTTACAATTAGAAATGAAAATAATAATAAAAAACAGCCTTACAATTTTTTTTTTTTTTTTGGGGGGGGGGGGGGGGGGGGGGGGTGGGGGAGATAGATTCCCCCACTTCGGGGTAATAATTTCTTCTCTTAATTTTTCCCCTCCCCACTTCGGGGTAATAATTTCTTCTCTTAATTTTTCCCCTCGTTCCAAACATCCTTGAGGAGGAAAAATTACCTTCTTCATTTAATATTTCATTCCCTATTATATCCAATCGAAACAACTCTATGTAAACAAAATTCAAATGATTGAAATTGTTTTTAGTCTTGATTTGGTGTTTGAGTATGATAATGAAGGTTATTTTCCTTTATTATTCTAAATTTAATTTGTTGGGAAAGATATCTATGTCGGTGTTGGATGAGTTGCTCTTGTAAACAACAAGGAAGATATCATCAAAACTAACCATGTATGTAATCAGCTGTTAATAGCATCGTTGGCACCTAAAACCTTGTGTTATCCCAATTTTTCGATATTTGTTACAAATATTTATCCCTCGAGATGTTTTTGATTGCGTGGATATGTACATGCAACCCGCCTTTGCCCATATTAAAGATCATCAACTACAGACTTTGGTCTTTTTACCATTTCATAACTAATAGCAGATCAAATACGTCAACTTACAATTATATAAAGATTTTAAAGTTTACAAATAGTATATAATAACTTGGATCAGCACAATTAGCGAGGTAAATTTCTACTTCTCTAGTTTTGAAATAACCAAGACTAATGATTGCAATCTTAAAATAGGTAGATGATAATCATAGAACCCTATAAAGTTCTATGATCGATTCACGCCCCTTGTATGTTGAAGGCGTCTTTAGGGTGATCTCGTAGTTTCTACGAGGTGGAAATGATGGGGTTGGTCCACGAATTTTCTTTCTTTTTGTCAGATTTCGCTCAAAAGGTTGAAGGAAGATAATGTATCAAGTTGTTCGCAATGGCCAACCTAATCCTCTTCCTCAGGGATTGTAGGAGGATTAGCAACGAAAAAGCATTCTGATAGCCTTCCAACAGTTAAACAATTGGTAATCTCTTTCAAAATCATTTAGTTATCTTATTTTTAAAACTATCATTTTCTTCTGAAATATATGTTTTCTCCATCTCTTATAATAGTGGGCAGGCAGAGAATTGAGGAAGCAAACATGGTATGGAGCATCAACATCCATCATTGTTTATGTTGTACATGAACCTATTGGAGAAAACCAATTGTCTTCCGCTACAATTCGCGCCCTAAATCCAAAACTGATGACCAAGCTCTTCAAGGATGTTGGCTGATGCAGTGAAGTCTGCGACGATACTTGACAGAGGTTTCCAGGAAAACTACCAGGATGGAATCCTACCAGGAAAACTACCAGGACGATACTTGTAGGGGAATCCTTGTGGTTTTGCACCTTTCCATGGGGGAGGGAATCCGGGCAAGAGGCCTCAGAAGGAGGAAATCAACTTTTTCAAACTAGAGGTGTGCAAAGCTTGTAATAGGATCTACCCTAGACGACCTTGTTTCTTCCATGCTGGAGCATGTTTGGGTTGCGGTCAGCTCAGACACGTTGTTTAGGAGTGCTAGAACTGTTAGGGAGAGCCTAGCAGGAAGCCTGGACCATCAGCCGCGAGGAGAGGAGGAGCCAACAGACCTGGTGTATGACCTGGTCAGGGTAGAGGTACTAGACGTGTATTCACCGTCCAGGCAGAGGAGGCGAGAGACGCCAACACGGTGGTGGAAGGTACACTTGTTGTTACTGGTCTCGTTGCTAGACCTTCCAAACGGTCGACCGCTTTTGGACTTTTGTTCGACCGTTGAGTTATGTTTCGGTGTGACCGTTGGAATGTGGTTTGAAATGTCTAACGGTAGTAACAACCAACAGGTCAACCACTTGTTCCATTCTGGCCGACCGTTGGTATACAAAATTGTTGTTTATGTTTATGAGCGCGTTGTTGCGTGAGTTTCTTTTATGACTATTATACTTTGATGACAAATGCATTGACACCCTATGTAGTAGACCTGTGGGACCATAGTTCCCTTTTGCATGATCTATATTTATGTGGCTATACGGAGCAAGAGGACCCTCTAGCCTGTGTGGCGACGGAGATGACCGACCGATGTTGTGCTGGCAGGTATGCTGGACCGATGTTGTTCCGGCGAGTATGATCGTCCAGATGTGGCATGGCTAGCGAGTTTGGCCGACCAGAGTGACGACTCTGGTGGGTTGTGGCATTATGACCATGGGATCAGATCTGGTGATGACTAAGAAGTATGTGTGACCTTCATCGATCCCTCATATTAGTGTAGTCATGAGTGAGGGTGTGTCACGTACTCTTCATATGACCGCATGTGCCTGCGTTGAGTGTCTTTGGATACCCGTTTATGTTTTGATATACGACCCCTGTGTGTGGAGATGACTGCTCTGTTTTATGTATGTCATGATATATGATAGGTCTTATATTGCATATGCATATGCATATAGGTGAACTTGGTATATGGGGTTTCCTTATGGAAAATCAGGCATTGTTATTTATTTCTTTTTCAGGATCTGTTAGGTGCTGAGCGGGTGGTGACCGAGGATGAGTACATTTAGGAGTCGGATCCTCGTGTCTATTTGAGGTTGTTGTGTCTACTTGTTTTTCATGTCTATTGTACCTTGATGTAGTTGTATTTTTTACAACTCTTTTATATTGTGCACCTTATGGTATATATATATATATATATATTTTTTTTATTTTTTTTATTAGCGTCATCGTGTGAGTTGATGTCTTTTGATTATCGCTTAAAACGTTTAAAATTTTCGTTGTTTTCGGGACGTTACACTACCACTATAAATCTGAAATTGCAAGGATTGGTTTTAAGCAATAAAAATAGAGTTCATGTTGGATGATCATTTATAACTTGATTTGTTATATATTGGTTGTAATGAGAAAATCAACTTGCCATTATGATTGGAATTTATTTTGAATGGAAGAAAGATTATATGATTAATGTGTTTTGTTATAACATGAACATCCTGAAAAATATCAAGAGTCATAGACAAAAGTAAAACAAATGGAAAGTTCTATATGAAAGGTCATTTTCTTATAAATGACAGTCATTAATTGTGTCAAGAATATCTTTCTAAATGGCAGTATATCATGAAAATCAACTAATGCATTCATTTCAATAAATGTAGTGGTTACCAAAAAAGTTAGATTAAATGCATATCTATTTTCTTAAAATGAGAACCAACCTTGAGGGAAAATGATTCCTCGATGAGTACAAGAAGTTAGTAAGAATCAAACTTGAATATGTATACAGCTTTAACCATTTAAAAGAGTTGAATCGTTAGTGTGTTATCATAGGGCAGCACGGTGGTGCACTAAAATCCCTCCACTCGAGTTGATACCACGATGCCCTACCTAAATCACAGCACAACTGTTGTCGTTGTGCACCTTAGAAATTCACATGGTATGTGTTTACGTCCATTGGTTATGTTCTTTTCAAAACGAGGTAACAACACACAGCACATAGATGTGTATTCCAAACAATTGCATTAACAAGGCATACGTTTACGTCCACAGGGTATTATATTTCCACAGTGTGATAATGGTACGAAAAAATGAAAGGTTATTATCAAATTTAAACTATGTTACTGATAATTTGACATAAACATGAGGACTGAACTGCAAAAGACAAATATATGTATATAAAAAGAAAAACTCACGGTGGAAAATGACCAAACAACTATACAACTTTTCTCTCGACAATACACCCTCTCTCGTGACATGCCACGTGTAATTTTTCCCATCAAAAATGATTTGTTGACATTGTATGTCCGAGACGTCAACGTGGTCAATCCAGTCAGTAAAAACTAAAGATTAATTAAATCATATATTATTTATTTATTTAGTGTCACGTCACACACACGCTAAACTACGTGACATTTGGTTTCTACCATTCATATCTCCTCAAAACCTTCCATTATCTCACAGAACATTTTATTCTCCATCATTTTCTCCCGGTGGAAGGTGAGATCGATAAGAAGGATGCCAAGGGAGACGACGTGGGAGTGAGTCTTGAGGAGGTGGGGACGCCGACGACGTTGGTTAGGACATCGCGGTGTAGTTGGTCGGTGTGGAGGAGGAAGTGGTCAGTGTTGGAGTCTGTTTCGAGGAGAAGAGGAGGAGGAATGTGGTTTTTTGTAGCTGATTTGAGTTTTTTGTGTGGTGTTTTTTGAGAGAAAGTTTGATTTTTGTGGCTGATTTAAAGTTTTTGGTTTTGTTGTGTGATAAATTGGTCTTGGTTTTTTTGGAAGTATGGTTCTTTGTAGCTGATTTGAGTTTTTTTGTGTTGAGTTTTTGCGGAAAAATTTGTTTCTTTGTGGTTGATTTGAAGTTTTTGGTTTTGTTATGTGATGGATCGATCTTGATTTTTTGATGTTATTTTGGAAAGTTTGTTTTTTTGTGATGTTCCTGTTTAAAGTTGGTTTGTCTTTGATATTAATTTTTAGGAGTTTCTGATTTATTTTCACGGAATTGGATTTGATTTCGTATTCTTGAAAATGACAAACTCATACTCAAAAAAGACAAACCACTACTTCAAAAGGACAAACCATTACTTAAAAATAACAAAACCTCGACATAGAAATGACAACTCACCAATATAAAGACCAATCCAACTTTTAAAAAGAACAAAACCATGGTTAAAAAGGACAAACCACTACTTAAAAAGGACAAACCATTACTTAAAAATGACAAAACATCGACATAGAAAGGACAACCCACCAATATAAAGACCGACCCAACTGTTAAAAAAGACAAAATCATACTTAAAATTGACAAAATCATACTTAAAAATGACAAAACTACTACTTAAAAATGACAAATCATTACTTAAAAATGGACAAAACCTCGACATAAAAAGGACAACCCAGCAATATAAGAAGGACCGACCAAACTGTTAAAAAAGACAAAACCATACTTAAAAACTACAAACTGACACTAAAAAAAGGACAAACACATACTTAAAAAGGACAAACAATACATTAAAAAAGACAAACTCGTATGTTAAAAAAACAAACGTTGATGTTAAAAATGACAAACTTACATGTTTTAAAAGACAAAACATGAACTTTTCATTTTACCTTTGTATCCAAAGGTTGCATGTGGAAATCAAATGTTGCGTTGGAAAAAATAAAAGTTACACGGAGAAACCAAACGTTACAGTGAGAAAGTAATGTTGCATTGAGAAATTAAAAGTTGCATACGACACAAAAATATTATTACAGTGACAAAGTAATGCATGCGACGCAAAAGTTGCATTCGGGCGCGTCGGCAACTCTGTACGATAGTCCTTTTCCTATCCTTCACCTAGTGTCTACATAGACTGTCACGTCAGCAGTGTCGAAATGACGTGAAAAAGAAGTGTGCGTGAATAATTACTCGTGATGTAACTACTTGCCCCTGTTTAGTTGTTTGGAGTGTCTTTCTAGGTCCGTTGTGTGCAATATACATGAATTTGACATAAGTGAAATGAAATCTCAACATTCGTTGATGTTTCAAGGATGATATGAATACCTAAAGTGCTCAAAGATAATTCGTTGCTATTTTTTACTATGTTCTTTTAATTCAAATCTTCTTAATATGTTCATGTTCCTATAGTCTCTTTGAACACGTTAAGAAATTGAACAATTTCAATATAATGAAATAATTGGTCAAAATAGGAATTTTCAACTTACATGAATATTTGATCCACGAGAACACAAAATATTCTTCTTTCCAATAATATAAGTTTTTCCATGCAAAGAGCATCTATATTAAGACAACCAATCAAATGTTTAAGCTTTGTATGCGTTTTTTTCTCCTATAGATATTATCATGTACTCATGTCGAACGTACCTACTCTCTTTTTTAATTGGTATGTTGAACCACCTTCATAACATATCCACCATGTTCTATGCTTTCCATCCTTTTTCATAGTATGAGATCTGATATAACTTGCAGTGGTGGTGAAAGCCTAGGATGATGAATCAAAATAAGTACTGACAAAAAATGATAACGTAAATTGCATAAATACCTCATCTGTACATGCATTGGTTGTATAATTAAAATGAAACATAGAATCACGTTTGCCAAATTAACAATTTTAGGATACTTGTGGTGATTTAGGTGTATTCACTCAAAATAACATGGGAATAAACAAAACCTAAATTTATCAACAACAACATCATAAGAGCACAAAGTAAACATTATGAGCAAACATTGTTGTGGTGTGACCGCAGTAAAAGGAAACTAGGAAATTCAACAAAGTACCCACTCACACAACAAATTACCCAGCAGTACAAAATACCCAGTCACACAACAATTTACCCGACACTACAAAGTACCCAGACACCCAACAAGTTTCCTGGCATTACAAGTTAAATGGAACATATATTTACACCACGACCTTTCGGAAAAAAACTTGCCATCCACCCAACTAAATTCGACAAAGGCCCTGTTTGGACTGGGATTCTCAACCCACATCTCCAACCAAAATCCAACTCTTCTGAGGAGCCAAGGAAGCTGATGAGCTCCCTCACCTAGGAAGACGTTTGGGCAAGGTGGCTTCGACTCCTTCTCCGACACAGGCGAAATTCCCAAAATGCCCACGAAAAGCAACGCCCCTTCTTCTACCCCCTTCCCAAGCAACCAGTCACTTCGTCGGTCTTGCTTCCTCTAGCCTCGTGTCCATCTCTCCCTTCTCACTCCTCCGAACCCATCTCGACGACGACGCAATGGCGGCTCCGTCCACCCGTCCAGCTATCTTGTTTTGTTTTTTGCGGTGTGCCGGCCAAAGTGTGGCTTCGAGTGGAAGACGGTGCCCCTACCCGGGTTTTTTACGAGTGCCACCGTGATGTGGTGAGTTTGGGCGTTCGATCGATCACGAATAACATATGCTCCTCCCTTTCCGAAAATTTCCCCTTTTCTGCCGTTGTTTTGAAAGTTTTTTTGTGTGAAATCGTAGAGAAAAGGATTGATATATAACGTAAGAACAACAATGCTAAGAAATAAGATATCGAAATGTATTTTTCGTTGATATTTGATCGTATGCATTTTGGTTTTCACTGATATTTGACCGTATGCACATTTGTTTGGTGGGTGAACAATGAATCCAAATTTGTTGTCAAGAGATGTAATCAAGTTAATTGAAGACATGTAATTTTACTTTATTTGAGTCTTAAGAATCTATGTGAACTTAAACATACAAGAATTAAAAACTATTCACATACACACTAGGCTCCTTGTAGAAGTCACACAAAATTTCATAATTGGACTTCAATAGATCACCCAAACATATGTAGGAAAATCACTCTAACTTAATCTCTGTTTTCTGTGCAGAACGGTCAATCGAAAGATAAACGGTCAACCATTCTACCAATTAACAGTTATCCATATAGTGATTCACTCAGCTCAACCGGTCGACCGTTTTGACCTTTCGGTCGATCACTCACACGTATTTTCATGTGGTCGTTATTTTTGTCGTATTATACAATAGTCGTCGTTGTATTTTCACCTAACCCCCAAAACATATTTGTCCACTGGTTGACCGATTACCTAGAAATGGTCTACCGAATGTAGACATTTCGTGTGCCCAAAATTGTATGTTATTTTCGGTCAACTGGACCTTCTTCATGTGTTCGATCAATATATCTTTAACCTCATTAAAAACCCCAGTACCGTCCCATTTTTGGTCGACCGATCACTTAAGCTACAACCAAAATGGTTCAATCGTAGTTTAAGTTGGCTCTAACATTTCCTTATTCTTACGGTAATGGTCAACCATTCGAATTGTATCAGTCGACCGTTAGGGGACATAATTGCTAAACTTTAGTTTCTGATTTGTGTATCTTATACACAACTTATCCAATTCTTCCCCAATATGGTGTGTATCTTACACACCATATTTACACAACTCTCACACTTCCAATTGCTCCATTCACTAGAGATACTTCTCCAAATCTTTAAATCCCTAATCCTACACTCAAGAGCCAAAAACATCACCACTTGACCAAATTCCCTATCATAACTTAAGTGTACTCAAGTTAGAATGTATTGTTACACATTTTCTTTTGTCAAACAAAGGTTGGAAAGGTTTTGGTGAAAACCCGAAGCATCCTTCTCGGGTTGTGAGAGGAGGATCGGAGCTTGGCGATGATTGTTCGCGAGTTCGTGGTATAAAGGCTTGGTATTGGCCCAGAACGAGATCGGATAGTGAAGTCATAAGCGGAGCTCGTGGAATCAAGCGGAGTTTACAAGAGAGGAAGTAAGATCCGGTTGGTGGATCCAAACCTTTTTAAAATCATTGAGTCGTATTTATGGTTTGCTTGTTCTATTCCCTACTCGTTTTTATTATTTATTTTCATTGCATATTTAAGTAGGGATTAAGAATTGGATTAGATTAATTAGGGGCCATAACGATCCTACAACTTCTTCACCCCTAAAATCCTTCAGACGAAATCCCTAAATCTTTGGCAAACCCTAGTGGGGCCGAACGATTGCCCTTTCATTCCCGTTGCAAATGAATTTATCCCTGCCTCCAAATTGCCTCAGGATGCATAATTGTAGCATATTGGTCGGGATTCACAGCTAGTAAGTCTCCTCTCTCTTGTCTTCTCTCAATTTCTGTAACCGAGTTGTTCATGTTTTACACTGATCAAAGTTCATTTGACACACATTTCACCTGTTGATGCACTATATTCACTAATCCAGCATTTGACAAATTAGTGTTCATATTTTCTTTTTCAGTAATGTCAAAATCAGAAATGTGACTCAATTTTTTTTCATGGGGGGGGGGGGGAATGGATTAGGAGGAAATGTCGTACGTTGTGTGTTGGCTTTGAGTTGATCAGGAAGGTTGTAATTGAGAACCTATCTATTGACTTAGTTAGACAAGAATTTCTACAATGTGGTTTGGGGAATACAATTTTGGATATGAAGTATATGTACCACATAATGTAAGAAGAGATTGTAAGCCACTAAGTAATGAAGAGAAACTAGTGGAGGCTTTTGAGCATCCTAACCCAAAAATGGAACTCGGGGGGGGGGGGGGGGGGATGCATCTTGCAAACACAACACCCATTGAAGGAGAGACAATATATAGAAGATATTCAGCCAAGAGTTGATGATCCTATGCCCACTGAATTTGAGGTTTTGCCTAATGCACATGATCCTATGTCCACTGTATTTGAAGGCTTGCCTAATCCACATGGTCTTGCGCCCATAGTTAGAGAGGCCCTACTTACTCCAGATGTGCTAATGCAAGGAGTCCTTCAACTACTAGTTGAATGATGCAAGATAACTTCCAATTATTGCAATGGTAAACTCCATTAGGAGAAAATTCATGAAGACAATTTACTTAAAAGCATAGCAGAGCTAAAAGGTGGGATGATACTATATCTCCCATAGGTAGGGAATGGTTGAAAGTTTTGACAAGAACATTAGGAGGGTTTAAAGTCAATAGAATTTGAGACTGAGGTTACAAGTGCATGAGTGTCATGTTGTACATCTTGGAGAGCAGACATGCACATGTAGGTACTAGCAGGTGGTGGGTCTACATGACAACCTGCCACAACCTTCATTGCTGCATTTAAAGATCCTATATGGGAGAACTATGTCAGCAAGTGTTATATAAATGAGTTATAGCTGGCTACCTATGAGCAGAACATTAGTCCACTTCCAGATAACTCCATGTGGGCAGTTGATCTTGAATAAATCCAAGTAGTCAAAGCCCTACCTTCAGTTAGAAAGGGTTGAAGACCACAGAAGAAGATGTTGAGACAAATTGACGAGCCCAATCCAAGTCAGAGGAGACATAAATGCAAGATATGTAGGAATTATGGTTATCATGCAAAAACGTGTAAAGTGCACATTCCACCTCAAGCAACTCAGACACAGTTAAGGTGATTTGTTATAGTTAACAGTTTTTTGTACCTACCACATTGTTAAATTTATTAACTTTATCATTTAACTTTTATTAGTAGGCAAACAAGCACCAACCAACAGAGGAAAGGTGCCTTCCAAACAAGGAAAAAAAGATTAATTACTTTTGTATTAATATGAGTTATGCAACTAAATTAAACAACCACTTAGTAATGCAACTGATTTTGTGCATTTGCTGACATTTCTTGCAGGCAAGGAAGACGTGGAACCGATATCAATACAACTAGGTTGTGCATCTTCCTTTTCTAAGAATTCCATTTTCACAATAATTTTTTGGAAACATTGAATCTTAAGTACTTATTTTGTTGTGATGTACACTTTTAGAAGGGGCCATACTTCGCAGCAAAGGAGAAGGGGAGAGGAGAGGGCAGATGAGAGCTACTAGAGAAAATGTGCCAGGTTGGATGACTTAAACTGGGGTCGATGCATTTGTTTGGTGGTTTAGTTGATGTAATTTTTGGGAATTATTTCTTACGATGAATTTAGGCTATAAGAGTTAGGGATGTAAAGAGAACCTAGTTATTTTCGGTTTGCATGGGAATATCTTGCTTTGTATGTACATGTTAGCAATACATGTTGTTTATTGTTTGTTGTTTGTTGTTTGTTGTTTGTTGTTGCTTTATGTAATCTGTTGTTTGTTGTTTGCAATAACGATTTACTTTATGTTGTTGTTGCTTTGTGTGTTGGTTGTAACCAACTTCATGTAGCTTAGAACTACACATCACTTTGAACTTCTCTACTGCACATCATGTGTAAATGGTTACATTGTTGGTTGGTGATTAGTAGCATATCATAAATTGCATTTATGCTATATATCCTTTATTTTACCCCATATTTGTGCTACTTGAGTGGTTGTTTGATGTGTTTCAGAGTTTAGACAATAGATAAGAGAAATGAAGAGAAAAAACCTAAATGCAAGAAGAATGAACTGATTTGGAAGGTTTTCGGACCTATTTGTAAGGCCCAAGGACAAGACTGAAAACACAGAGAGACCCAAGTGAAAACCCATAGGGACCAAAGTGTAAAAAAATATTGTGTCACAAAAGTCCATAACTTGAGGAGCAAATCAACAATTAAAATCAAATCGGCTCGACACAATGGATCAGGACTCAACCCCACGTACAAAACACTAAACTTAACCGGCTGGAGAAAGTAAAGGTTGATCAGAGCCATTTGATCCTCCAGTGGCGTATTTTGATCCACCATTGGCAGATCATTTTGCTCCATTTCAAACACAATTTTGCTTGTGGGTCGGGTTGTCGGGTCAGAGAAATATACAACATCCAGATCTAAGTTACAGTCGTCTGATTATGCCTCGATCCATCCTAATCCTCTAATCTTTTATAAATAGACTTGTAATGCCTCATTTCTTCTTCCCGCCTCTCCTCCTTTGGTTAGTTTTAATTTCTTAATTAGTAGTGTAGAGGAGGAGAAGAAGAGCAACTTTGTAACTTTAATTTGAATGTAGTTTAGTTCTTGTTCTTTATATTGATGTCTTCCATTTGATGCAATTTCATTTATGTTTGTTTATTGTTTAATTTAGTTTTCTACATTTCCATTGTTGGTTTATGTTATTTTTATGTTTTCTTGAGTTTAGAAATGAGTAGGGAGTAGTCCATCCCTATTGGTGGGTGGAGAAGAATGTGATATGATTATGTGATATATTAAATGTGTGTGTTAATCCAAACATTTGAACCACACATGAGTTCCATAACCATCTAATAGGATTTTCACTCTCATCATTGATGTGTTAATGCTCTTGAGTGGTGCTTAGCACGTGCTTAGATTAGTGGACCTATAAGGTGAGGATAAGGATAGAGTGGATAAGGAGGAAACATGACATGTGCTCATGTTGGCCTCATCCTATTTCATGTGGAGACATAGTGGGGTTTGGTCATTTTACATGTGCCCATATTAGCCTCATATCAATTATTGTCTTGTATATTTTAATGATAATGTTTTATCTTATTTTATGTGGAGACAAAATTGGATTTGGTTTTTATAAATTTCATGTATTACATGTTGTGATGAGCACCAAATGAACACACACGTACACATACTTTCATTTCTGCATTCTTTCACTACCCCTACAAGGTTTATTTTATCGTTTGTTTTCTGATTTCATACGCATTGTAGTGTAATTCCAGCCTTATTTCTATCTCTTCTTTTCCCACTCGAGTATGGTGGATTCCGACACGCACGCGCTCCCTCTGGACTCGACCCGTACTTGTCACCACTTCATCGCAGTCGTGCACTTGCGGTATTATAACTGATCAATCAGTTGGCAAGATTTGATCATAGCTATCACTTGACAGTCTAAGAGATACTCATTCCAATAACTTCAACAGGAAACTCACTTCATTAATGACTAAAAGTGAGGTTACAAAATGGAGTTGTGAGACAACAAGTGTAAACACACAAAATAGAAGAATTAGAAACAACAACCATCGACAACAAACTAGCACCACAACAGCCAACTCCAAAGATCACCACCATGACAACACGCCACCACACAAGCTGACATAAAACTAAGCGAAGTACTTAAATACTTCATAGAAACAACAACAATCACCACCAAATTGTAGACCCAATCAAGCTTCTTTCAAAATGGACCACCTTCCGAAACCATGCGTTCAACTTCGTGGACCGTCTTCACCACGCGTAAACACCATTCTTCAATGTTCGGATCTACATTTTGTAGGATCGTGTGGGTTATGGGTCCACTAATCACTATTAAGCTAATCCCTAACTAATCAAACAATAAATGCAGCGGAAACAAATTTAAAAACAAGTAGGGAAATTAACAGAAAATGCAAACCACAAAGAGACTCGGCGTTTTTATAGAGGTTCGGCACCCCACCCGGGTCCTAGTCCTCTCTTGTAGACTCCGCTCGACTCCGCGAGCTCCGCCTACGTCTTCACTAACCACTCCCCGTTCCGGGCCGGGAGAGAACGCCTTTACACCACAAGCAACGCGAACAACCCTCGCTTGCTTGAATTCTTCCTCTCACAATCCGAGAGGGACACTTCGGGCTTTCACCGAAGTCCTTGCTTCTTTTGACAACTCTTGTAACTGAGTGGGATTCACTCTCTAATTGAGCACACTTTGAGTAGGATGAGTATATGATCAAATGTGTGAAGTTTAGGCTTAAAGAGTGTAGAATTGGGAGCTTTGAGGATTGAGGTTTCTCTCTAATGTATTGGGACAATTGGAGTTGGAGAGTTCTGTTAACAACAAGTCTTGATCCTCTATTTATAAGCTCCTAAGGTTTTCTAGCCGTTGGGGATAGATTTGATTGGGTTTTGTGCAAGATACACAAAGCAGAAAATCGGGCTGCAAATCTGTCCAGAACCGGTCGACCGAAACTACTAAACCGGTCGACCGTTCACTTGATTTTAAGGAGAACGGTCGAACAAAAGAATATTCGGTCGGACAAACTAGCTAGAACTTAACTCTACTTAAGTGAATCGGTCGAACCAAAGTATGGGGCGGTCGACCGTTCAGGGGATTCGGTTGAGAGAAAGGTCAATCGGTCGAACGAGAAATGTGTCGACCGATAGCAGGGAATTTGGTTTCTGAAAATATGTTCAACCGGTCGACCGAAACAAGGTCTTCGTTCGACCGGTTACCGAATGTATTTTGGGGTTAAGTTTGTTTTATACGAATACGACCGTTATAGGAATACGACAAGAAAAACGGCCATATTAAAATCCGGGATCGGTCGACCGAAAAGGTAGAACCGGTCGACCGGTAGAGTTCGGTAAAATCACTGTGGAGAGTCTGTTATAAACCGGTCGAACTGAGAACTGGTTCGGTCGACCGGTTCACACAGGAAATCTGGGTTTAAGTTTATAAGTGATTTCCGACTAAGGTTTGGGTGATCTAATGAAGTCCAAATAATGTGAAATTTCTTGTGTGACTTCTATAGGGAACCTATTGTGTATGTGATTGGTTTTTAACTCTTGTATGCTCAATTTACACATGTTCCTAAGACTCAAAATAAAATCAAGATTACAAGTCTTCATTTAGCTTTATTACAAATCTTGACTTGATTTCCTTCCTTCCATGAGTCTTGATCACCTGTAGAGGTTAGCACATGCAATATATATGCAATGCAATATGTGTGCTACTCTACATCATCATAATTAAGATTAGGTTAATTAAATCATCAAAACCTAGATTAAGGCCAAAAAGCCAACAATCTCCCCCTTTTTGATGATGGCAACCTATATCTTAATTCTATCTAAATACATGGAATTTGTATATGTAAACTATGCATATTAATGCTCCCCCTATGGATGTGCATAGTTTTTGTTCAATTTTATGCCAAATTCCAAGTTACCCCCTTAATTATCTCTCCCCCTTTGACATCCATCAAAAATAATAATTATTTAAGACTTTAAGCATAAAATTTGGATGTCTTGTAATGAAGTTGCTCCCCCTAAATTTTGCACTTCATTACTCTAATAAAAGATATAACATTTAAGCTCCCCCTATCAATAAGGCTAAATGGAAACAATGAGTATGATTCAAGTTAAGTTCATTTAAGTTTCAACTTAAGCCTTATTCTAACATCCATTTAAAATATGACATTTAGAATCAATGGATGTGATAAATGATTTGCAATGAATAGGGATAAATGATTTTCAATGAATTGAAGTTTATGATTTGCAATGAATTAAACTATATGATATGTCAATTAAGCATATGAAGCTAGATTAGAGCCAATTTAACATGAATTGAATAGATAAGAATTTATACCAATGTTGAGTTCGAATTTAGCTCCAATCTCATTTGGTGATGCAACCGGATTTGAATTTGACTCTTGAGCTCACCCGGTCACCACCAATCTCCTCCTCAAGCTCCTACAATAGTAGATTTGGGTACCCAAACAACTTTGGGTCCTTGAACATTAGCTTTTGGGATCCAAACCATTTTGGTTTTGGGTGCCCACACACTTGAGGAACTATGGTTAATGAACATATGCTTACCATTTAGAGTAGTGTGAGATACATGGTTTTTCAATTTAAAATTGTAACCTAAACCATGTTTTTGCAAAGATTGCCTTTGACTACCTAATAGCATGTTAAGCATATGAGTTCCATTAGTGAATCTTTCTAAATCTTTTCTTAATTGCAAGTTAGAGGCTTGAAGATTTAGTTGATCACAATCTATTGGTGTTGCTCTTAATTTTTCAAGATTTGATGCATTCTTTTCAAATTTAGCAATCACCTCATTCTTCTCATTCATGCATGTTTCAATTTGGCTTTGGAGATCTTTGATTAACTTTCTAGCATTTTTGTTTTTATCACAAATGATCTCATATTGTTTAACTAAGTCATGAAATGCATTTTGAAGCTCATCATGTGTATAAGTTTCTTCATTAATACTAGAATGTGAGCTATTACTATAATATGACTTAGTTGAGCATGAATTACTAGAACAAGAGTTAGAATCTACCTCACTTTGATCTTCAATAGCCATGAAGCATGAGTGAGCCACTTCTCTTCTACTTTGCAAGGAAGACGACGATGAAGATGGTGATGATGAATTATCCCATGTAGCCTTGTGTGCTTCCTCCTTCCTTTCTTTTCTCTTGCTCTTCTCCTTTTCTTTTCTCCTCTCTCTTCTCTCCTTTTTCTTCTCCCCTTCTCTTCTCTCATTTCCACTCTCCTCCCTCTCTTTTTCTTTTTCTCTTTTCTCACTTCTTCTACCTCTTCTTTCATTCTTTTCTTCTTTGTCCTTCTTGAGGTATTTGAAGAAGTCTTTTGCTAGGACTTCAATGTCCTCATCTTCTACACTCCTCCTTGGTTGGTCAATATTTGCATGTAATCCCAAGGTGAATTTGTTCTTGGTGGCTTCCTTCTCCTTCCGATGGTTGATTTGAAGTTCATAAGCCATCAAGTTTCCAATGAGCTCCTCCATCTTTAATTTAGAGATATCATGCGCCTCTTCAATTGCGACGACCTTATCTTCCCAATCGATGCTAAGTGACCGGAGGAACTTCCTTGTCATCTCTCCTTCATTGATTTTTCTTCCAAGAACCAAAAGAGAGTTAGTGATATCGGTGAAGCGAGTGTTCATTTCGCTTATGTTTTCACCGATTTGCATAGAAAAAATCTCATATTTATGCATGAGGAGACTAATGCGTGTTTCCTTAGTTTTACTATCCCCCTCATGGTGCATTTGAAGTCTATGCCATATCTCATGTGCACTAACACACCCTCTAATCCTATTATATTCACCCTCATTTAGCCCACAATATAGAATGTTCATGATTTTTGAGTTCATCTCAACTTCTTTCATTTTGGGCCTAGTGAGTGAATCTAATTCATCTTTATTTGGAGGTATGTATGGATTTTGAATAAACTTCCAATACTTAAGGTCATTTGATATTAAAAAGATTTTCATTCTATTTTTCCAATAATCATAATTTGACCCATTAAGCAAAGGAGGCCTTGTGGTGCATAAACCCTCTAAGTGATTAGATGTGCTAGCCATGCTAAAAATACGATTAAGTATAGAATTTAGCTAACAAGGCTCTGATACCAAATGTAGGATCGTGTGGGTTATGGGTCCACTAATCACTATTAAGCTAATCCCTAACTAATCAAACAATAAATGCAGCGGAAACAAATTTAAAAACAAGTAGGGAAATTAACAGAAAATGCAAACCACAAAGAGACTCGGCGTTTTTATAGAGGTTCGGCACCCCACCCGGGTCCTAGTCCTCTCTTGTAGACTCCGCTCGACTCCGCGAGCTCCGCCTACGTCTTCACTAACCACTCCCCGTTCCGGGCCGGGAGAGAACGCCTTTACACCACAAGCAACGCGAACAACCCTCGCTTGCTTGAATTCTTCCTCTCACAATCCGAGAGGGACACTTCGGGCTTTCACCGAAGTCCTTGCTTCTTTTGACAACTCTTGTAACTGAGTGGGATTCACTCTCTAATTGAGCACACTTTGAGTAGGATGAGTATATGATCAAATGTGTGAAGTTTAGGCTTAAAGAGTGTAGAATTGGGAGCTTTGAGGATTGAGGTTTCTCTCTAATGTATTGGGACAATTGGAGTTGGAGAGTTCTGTTAACAACAAGTCTTGATCCTCTATTTATAAGGTCCTAAGGTTTTCTAGCCGTTGGGGATAGATTTGATTGGGTTTTGTGCAAGATACACAAAGCAGAAAATCGGGCTGCAAATCTGTCCAGAACCGGTCGACCGAAACTACTAAACCGGTCGACCGTTCACTTGATTTTAAGGAGAACGGTCGAACAAAAGAATATTCGGTCGGACAAACTAGCTAGAACTTAACTCTACTTAAGTGAATCGGTCGAACCAAAGTATGGGGCGGTCGACCGTTCAGGGGATTCGGTTGAGAGAAAGGTCAATCGGTCGAACGAGAAATGTGTCGACCGATAGCAGGGAATTTGGTTTCTGAAAATATGTTCAACCGGTCGACCGAAACAAGGTCTTCGTTCGACCGGTTACCGAATGTATTTTGGGGTTAAGTTTGTTTTATACGAATACGACCGTTATAGGAATACGACAAGAAAAACGGCCATATTAAAATCCGGGATCGGTCGACCGAAAAGGTAGAACCGGTCGACCGGTAGAGTTCGGTAAAATCACTGTGGAGAGTCTGTTATAAACCGGTCGAACTGAGAACTGGTTCGGTCGACCGGTTCACACAGGAAATCTGGGTTTAAGTTTATAAGTGATTTCCGACTAAGGTTTGGGTGATCTAATGAAGTCCAAATAATGTGAAATTTCTTGTGTGACTTCTATAGGGAACCTATTGTGTATGTGATTGGTTTTTAACTCTTGTATGCTCAATTTACACATGTTCCTAAGACTCAAAATAAAATCAAGATTACAAGTCTTCATTTAGCTTTATTACAAATCTTGACTTGATTTCCTTCCTTCCATGAGTCTTGATCACCTGTAGAGGTTAGCACATGCAATATATATGCAATGCAATATGTGTGCTACTCTACATCATCATAATTAAGATTAGGTTAATTAAATCATCAAAACCTAGATTAAGGCCAAAAAGCCAACACATTTGGGCAACCGACAAAAGAGAATGCACTCCTTCTTTACCTTCCCAAAATTAAATATCAATTTGAAATATCTAAGATTAATGAGAAATTGGGGAAATAAAAAAGGAAATTCAAAACCATAACCTTCCCAACATTAAGGCAACCATAAAATTGTTAATCACAATCTTAGTCTTTCTAGAGGTCCTAAGTGTGAATGGAAGTACGCAACTACAAAAGGGAACCCTAAATTTGGGGTAGTTTCCGTTTGATTCCTAAGGGAGGCAACACTAACCATCGTTGTCGGGAGGAGTAATAACTAATTTGGCTTGAATGCAACGGGAACGATGGGACAATCCCTCGGCCCTGCTAGGGTTTGCCAAAGATTTGGGGATTTCGTTGGGAGGTTTTTGGGGATGAAGAAGTTGGGGTCCATCGAGTCGAGGTTTTAGTTGAAATTGGTGTCCTTCAGGTCAGGTTTTTAGTCGAAATCGGGGTGCACCATCAAGTCAGGTCAAGTTCATTAGAACATATAATTAGCTATTAGCGTAGTGGGAAATGTATCTGCAGGTGGCACCTCCGTAAAAATTGGAAGATCAACCTTAGCGTTTCCAACCTCATCTCTAACATTCACGGCCTTAGTAACGGAAACCTTAGAAACGACATCATCATATATATCTTTATTCTCTAAAGCGGCATTTGCAGCTTCTCAGCCCAAACTAACCACGACCACAATTCCTGATGTATAGAGGTTCAAATCCAACAACCGGATCCTAGTCCTATCTTACGAATTGTTCCTCCTCGAGCAACTTCACGTCCTCCACTAATCCGATCTATGTTCCGGGCCGAGATCAAGCCTTTACACTTCAAGCTTTGCGAACACCCTCACCAAGCTTGGACCACCTTCTCACAATCCTAGAAGAGCTTCGCTCCAGAAGTTAGTACAACACTTTGTAGGAAAACTTGAGTAACCACTTCTAATCTTGAGCACTTGAAAGATTTGATGAATGCAATGAAGGTTTCAAGTGAAAAGATGTGAGCACAATGTTTAGAGAAAATTTGGAGTAGTAAGAGTATGTGAGCTTAGAGAAAGGATTAGTGACTGAGAAGTATGTTCTAAGCTCTATTTATAGGCTCTAAGCTAAATCTAGTTGTTGGGATTAATTTGGTAATAAGCTGTGTAAGATCCATAAGACAACAAATAACAAACCACAAATCTGGGCACCAACGGTCGACCGGATCAGGTATTTCAGTGGACCATTTTCTTATAATTAAGAAGACATTCGAACTGAGTTACAGGCCGGTCTAACCAACTTGGTTAGAACTTAAGTGATTGGTCGAACTTATGAAGAGATTGGTCGACCGTTTGGGGAATTTGATCAACATAAAACTAAGCAAAAATGATAACGGTCGAACAAAATAGTGAATTCGTCTGACCGAATAGTTACAATGAGAGTTTAGGAGCTAGACTCTTTCTTGAACCGGCGACCCCCGGCGTCGCATTATTTGACCGGTTGACCAAATCCAAAATAGGAGTTCGGTGAGTATATGAATACGACCGTTGTAAAATACGACAAGTATAACGATCATATTAAAGACAAATACGGAAGCCAACGGTCGAACAAAACGTGACTTTCAGTCAACCGGTGGTCACTCTAACCAAAACACTTGTCAAGATATAATTGGAGATAAAAGATCGAGTTGGTCGAACTGAGTTGTATCGGTTGACAAGGTGAAATAGTCGAACGAGAAAGGTAATCGGTTGACCAATTAAAGACAGGGAAAACACATGTAATGAACTGGTCGAACTACAGAGCTGTTGGTCATCCGTTTGGGAAGGAAATTTGAAGTATGTTAAGCTCCGGTCAAACCAGATGGTCTTCCGGTTGAAAGTAGAATTCCTATTTTAAGTGGAATTTCTAAGTTGTGTCGATCTCCTAATAAAGTTGGTTTGATATGGAATTAAGTGTGAGATTTCTATGGGTTTCCTAAGGGTTATGCAATGCAATACATAGGGATTCAAGTGCTCAAGGTACATATTAATCCTAAGAACAATAAATATAAAACATATCTACTCTTCAACTTGATTTCTTGTCTTGAGTTACACTTGTCTCCTGAAATGTTTATAAATACAATATATGTGTACATATGCATGCTATGATATGATAGGTATACATGTGTCTATTGATATGTTGATTAATAATCAAAATAGATTAACGATTATTAGCCAAAAAGTCAACAAGCTCATCATCCTCTTCACCCTTTCCAGCCAAGTCTCCCCCTCTCCTGAAGAATCACTATCTTCTTCCACGTAGCCTTTGTCAGCAGTCACATTCTTGTTGCCTAAATCAATAACGTTAGTATCTTTGGAAGGCCTAACAAACTCCTCAGCTACATTAGAATTACCTGCACAATCTGTAGGTGACTCAAGCAATGCAGGGAGACAGTCACATTCTTTTTCTTTCCATAACAAAAGCATCCTTTAACTTCTGCCTTGCCTGTTGGCTTCTGGCAAGTTCAAGCCTAAACTCTAACAGTTGTTGCACAAAGTCAATAACGAACTCTCTATGTTGCAACACTTGATCGTCCAACTCCTCATTCTCAGGGGCATACATCTTCATCTCCTCGTCCATTGGTACTATTCTCTCTAGTTTCTTGAACCTCTCTTGCTATCTTGGAATGTCAAATTCACTTTTGCTTGTCTTTTATCTATTTTTCTCTTCTTAAGTTTAGTAGCCCAACGATTGATACGTGGATAGCCATTATTGTCATATGCACTAAAGCTTAGGTCCTCATATACCCAACTATGATCGTTTGGTCTAATGAGACACTGGTAATTGACACCATCAACTCTTAAACCAAGAATAACAACCACATCACTAACACCAAAATGGAAATATACTCCCCAAGGCAAAAACGTCCCCCACTACATTGTTGATTACAGGGTTTGGCATGTTAAGGAAGTGTGCAAAGGGAGTTTTGTTGTATATTGCAAAATGAGGCTCTAGCATCTTTTGTGCTTGCTTTAGCCAGAGTGGAAAAAAGATCGAGTGTGAACATTCTTGTGCATCTAAATTTATGAAAAAATGTTAAGCAATTAAAAATAAGCCAAGACAATTATAAATAATGTACCCTTGATTATGACATATTATACCTAATCGTCGATTTAATAAGTATAGGATCATTATGGCCCCTAATTATATCTAATCAATTTAACAATCCCTATTAAGATGCAGCGGAAACGATAATTTAAATAAAGTAGAGAAAACAATGCAAACCACAAATGAAGACATGAATTTATATGAGGTGGGATTCTTCGAGTTTGCGACATTGCTCGACGACACATCCAATATGAGGTGGGAAGTGGGCAAGAGATACGGTTCTTCCAATATCTGTGGTGTGGCGAACCGTTTCAATATGAGAGTTGGGGGGCTCGACTCCACCATGAATTGGGAGTGCCTTGGGATACCAAAGTGTCGTACTTCATAAGAGAGGGGAAGTGGAACGCCCCCCCCCCCCCCCCCCCCCCCCCAAGATCAATGATAACGGAGGAAGTTCACTTGAAGATCACAAATACACGCATTCATGGAGGCATGGACCAGCCAATGCGCATAGAAGGGAAGGGGGCTACATTAGGAATCAAGGAAGTGTGGAAGTGGGTGGTGGAACCGGGGAGGAAGGTCACTTGGGCGGGTATGGCACAAATACGCCATTCCTAAGCATTCTATTACAGCTTGGCGGGAAATGAGGGGGCGCCTCCTAACAAAGAAGCTTATGAATCTACGAGGAGCAAAGCATGACCAGGTTTGTAGCCTTTGTGAGAGGGAGGAAGAGGACATGGACCATCTATTCTGGAGGTGTCCGTCATAAAGGAGGTGTGGACAACACTACTCCTTCTCATGAAGCTGAGCACTCGGCTAGCAAGATCCCTCGAAGGCGAGCAGAATTTTCAGACCACGTGGTCGGATGTCTTTGGGATAAAGTCAAGAAACTTGTAGATAAAGACAACGAGGAGCAAAATTTTCAGACCACGTGGTTTTAGTTTGAGGATACCCGATAATGTTATAACTACAAAGCTTTAGCGATGTAATACTTGTAGTGTTTTGTGGCCGGCTATGCATGTTAGCATCCCCGCGGACTAAATGTTTTCTTTTCTGGTTTTCTAGTCTTTGTAAACTCGTTTTTTCATCAATGAATTTAGAGGTCAAGCCTCCCTTTTGCCTTGCAAAAAAACATCAATTTATAAAGGTTCGACACCCGACCCCGGTCCAACTTCCTCTCTCGCAAACTCCACTCGATACCACGGGCTCCGCCTACGTCTTCACTAACCACTCCCCGTTCCGGTCCAAGAGAGAATGCCTTTACAACACAAACTCATGAACAATCCTCGTCAAACATGATTTCTTCATCTCACAAACCGAGAGGGATGCTTCAGGCTTTCACCGAAACCTTTATAACCTTTGACAACAATTGTGAGTGGATCAAACACTCTCTAACATGAACACATTTTGAGTATGATTGGAATTGAGTACTAAAGTGTGGAAGATTATGTTTTTGAGTGTGAGTATTCTCTCTAAAGTAGGAGGTAAATAGACCTTGGAGAGTTGTGTAAATAAGGTGTGTGAACCTTTATTTATAAGATCCTAGAGAAATATAGCCGTTAAGGAAGATTTTGTAAAGATTTATGTAAGATACAAAAAATAGAAACTGAGTTCCACAAATCTGGTCAATACCAGTTGACTGGTAGGGGATGAGCGATTGACTGTTCCATGAAGATAGGGAACCGTTCGAGCCAATATTACAACGATCGAACCTAAACAATTATAACTTAAGTGAACGGTCGAACTAAATCTAGGGGACGGTCGACCGTTCGGAGGGTTTTGGCTAGGTAAAAGATTGACGGTCAAACACAACAAAGAAACTCGTTTGACCGAAAATAACAGGAATTTTTTGGCACACAAATAATCTATGTCACACCGTTCGACTGAAGGAGGGGTTCTTGTTCCTTAAGCAGAAGGAGATGTCTCTGGCTAGCTACATCAGCAGGTTTAATGCCCTGGAGCGTTACTGTTCTGAGACTTATGTGACACCCGAGCAACGAGCGAGGAAGTTCATCAACGGACTGAGGACTACCAGGAGAATTATTAGGAGGTACGGAGGCCACCAGTGAGCACGGGAGGACGTGCAGTTGGCTGTTCCATAGGAAATCTGGGCAAGAGGCCCAGAGCTGATGGAGGAAGAGCACGCCAGTTTGGAGCGTGCATTTTGTAACATCCCGAAATAGTAGAAATTTTAAAAATTTATAATCAAGGCAACATAGCTCAATAATCAAAGACAGGACTGTTACTTCTCTTAAAACATATAAGCGGTGCACCATATTACATCAGAGTTTGTAAAAATGATACATGATTACAACAGAATGACAAAAGGGGATAAACGTAATCATGTCGACCTTAGTGGTCCGAATAGAGGATCTGATCCCAAGATGCGCGCGCCCGCTGATCACCACCCAACTGGACCTACTGCGGTCCTGAAAAAGATGCAACAACGATTGAGTTTCCATAAGGAAATCTCGTATGCCAAGCTCACCTATATGCATGTAGTAGTACAAATGAACCTATCATACTAGTAGCATGTCATGTCATGAACAGTAAGGAAAACAGTTCACCCGAAGGGTAACATGTGACATCAGCTCGACAATCATCATTGGGTCTCCCGAGGAGACCTACCGTAGGCACATACGGTCTAACGGAACATGACGTGACACTCCCCACACGCGGCTATACTAATCAAGGGGTTCGGCAGGGAGCATTCGCCAAGTCCGCGCCACAAGAAACAGATCTGTAACTTCGTGGTCGAAACCACACCAACGGAGTCGTCGCTCGGTCAGTCCATCAATCATTATCTCAGTAGGTGCCCATCTGAGGAACATAGCTGGAACAACATCGGCCCATCAATCATCATCGCTGGAACAACATCGGCGACATCACCAGAACAACATCGATGGTCCATCAATACGTCCGGCACAACATCGGACGAGTTCAGACCGAAGTCTGCCAGGTCATTAGGCCCCACGAGCCGCAAACACCAACCACACCGCTATAAAAAACAGGGCAGCGACCTCCGTAGCCACATATGCCGGTAGTCACCTCACCCAACGACAGTTGCGTCCCCGCACAATCATGATAAATTCGGATCCGCGATCCCTCAGGCCTGCTACTCTACAATGAGTCCAATCAATTCATCACATTGGTCACGATCCATACATGGAGGTGACGCGTCTCGAAAGCCCACACTCTTCCACACGGCGGTCCCTGGGCAGGCACGTGTAACGTGCCCACCGTCACCTCCCGGCTCACGCACAAGGCGAGGACATGGGTTTCCGTGGACAGAGTTGGCATCCCAAACGGAACCAGTAATTCAGTCCTGTGGAAAAACGATCGACTGAAAGAGGCAACTCGGTCGACCGTTTCCTCAAGGGAATCGGTCGACCGAAAGTCAAGAGATGTAATCAAGTTAATTGAAGACATGTAATTTTACTTTATTTGAGTCTTAAGAATCTATGTGAACTTAAACATACAAGAATTAAAAACTATTCACATACACACTAGGCTCCTTGTAGAAGTCACACAAAATTTCATAATTGGACTTCAATAGATCACCCAAACATATGTAGGAAAATCACTCTAACTTAATCTCTGTTTTCTGTGCAGAACGGTCAATCGAAAGATAAACGGTCAACCATTCTACCAATTAACAGTTATCCATATAGTGATTCACTCAGCTCAACCGGTCGACCGTTTTGACCTTTCGGTCGATCACTCACACGTATTTTCATGTGGTCGTTATTTTTGTCGTATTATACAATAGTCGTCGTTGTATTTTCACCTAACCCCCAAAACATATTTGTCCACTGGTTGACCGATTACCTAGAAATGGTCTACCGAATGTAGACATTTCGTGTGCCCAAAATTGTCTGTTATTTTCGGTCAACTGGACCTTCTTCATGTGTTCGATCAATATATCTTTAACCTCATTAAAACCCCAGTACCGTCCCATTTTTGGTCGACCGATCACTTAAGCTACAACCAAAATGGTTCAATCGTAGTTTAAGTTGGCTCTAACATTTCCTTATTCTTACCGTAATGGTTCAACCATAATTATGTACATAATTATGGTAATGGTCTACATAATTATGGTTGAACCATTACGGTAAGAATAAGGAAATGTTAGAGCCAACTTAAACTACGATTGAACCATTTTGGGCACACATAATTATGGTAATGGTCTACATAATTATGAAATCTCCTGCAGGACATGGTAATGGTCCTGCTTACGGTAATTATGGTAATGGTCTACATAATTATGGTTGAACCATTAACCATTTCGGCTTCAATTAACCATTTTGGGCACACATAATTATGGTAATGGTCTACATAATTATGGTTCAACCATTACGGTAAGAATAAGGAAATGTTAGAGCCAACTTAAACTACGATTGAACCATTTTGGTTGTAGCTTAAGTGATCGGTCGACCAAAAATGGGACGGTACTGGGGTTTTTAATGAGGTTAAAGATATATTGATCGAACACATGAAGAAGGTCCAGTTGACCGAAAATAACAGACAATTTTGGGCACACGAAATGTCTACATTCGGTAGACCATTTCTAGG
The DNA here is from genome assembly GCA_963682175.1 of Triglochin maritima. NCBI lineage: Eukaryota > Viridiplantae > Streptophyta > Magnoliopsida > Alismatales > Juncaginaceae > Triglochin > Triglochin maritima. The sequence continues at coordinate 10,514,784 of OY821780.1, read as the reverse complement.
TAATCGGTCAACCAGTGGACAAATATGTTTTGGGGGTTAGGTGAAAATACAACGACGACTATTGTATAATACGACAAAAATAACGACCACATGAAAATACGTGTGAGTGATCGACCGAAAGGTCAAAATGGTCGACTGGTTGAGCTGAATGAATCACTATATGGATAACTGTTAATTGGTAGAATGGTTGACCGTTTATCTTTCGATTGACCGTTCTGCACAGAAAACAGAGATTAAGTTAGAGTGATTTTCCTACATATGTTTGGGTGATCTATTGAAGTCCAATTATGAAATTTTGTGTGACTTCTACAAGGAGCCTAGTGTGTATGTGAATAGTTTTTAATTCTTGTATGTTTAAGTTCACATAGATTCTTAAGACTCAAATAAAGTAAAATTACATGTCTTCAATTAACTTGATTACATCTCTTGACTTTCGGTCGACCTCCAGAAGGGACCGGTCGACCGTTGGTCGTCTTCAACCTCGCGCCAGCCGAGGATTTACACAAAAACTCGTCGCCGGAGAGGTCTCCGACCTCCCCCGACCGACCAACACAACCCTCCCACGAGGGTTAGCAACAAAATCACACTAAGGAGCGGCATACCTCGAAGAAGCAACAAATCCGTCGGAGCCTCGCTCGCGCCTCCGTCACCTCTTCGACAGTAGCCACCTTCGCACGGCTCACGTCATCACCTCCGCGACTCCGAGCTCAACTCCGCCCGCCGAAGCCTCCTCCTCCACTGCGTCGGAAAAGGGAAAGAAAGGAAAGTGAGAGGGAGAGAGCAAGTGAGTGAGAGAGGTTTTCTTCACTTAAACCCAACCAAACCTGAGTCCACAGTACCCTACACCCTCAACCCATCACTCTTCACGCCACCACTATTCACGACTCCCCTTCCCCAAGCAAAACACTGCACATCACCTCTTCCCCATACTAATCTCCTCCCTAATCTCCATTAACCCCTAAGCAATGGTTTGGGATCTAACACATTTCCTGCAGGAGATTTCATCTAGGTCAGTAGTGCCACCGGCGTACAAGAGCATATTTGGGATGCAGTCTGATGGGCCATTATATTCGGAAGTGTCCGAGCAGGAGGCGAGGACCACTTGTGGCAGGGAAGAGCGGAGGCAACATATACATCATTCCACAGGGCCCGAGCAGGAGAGCTAGTGATTGACATCATTTCATGCTTATATTTGTATCTTATATCCATTATCTTTCACATAAACAATGCTATGTTACGAGTTTTATGTTTACTTTTTAGGAATAAATAGGTTTGAAGAGATGAAACATAAAAGGGCCCAAAAGCTGGGAAAAAGGACTAGATTGTGAGATCTGGGGACCAAAATGCAAGGGAGAAGGACCTGAACGCAAGACAGAAGGACCTAAGAGCAAAACAGAATACTTCACACCATCATGGGGAGTATTTTAGCAATTGGATTCGGGTCGGAGCTCCAATAAACAAAGTAGATGCATCAAAGACCACCAAATACACAAAGAAAAGCCCAGCACAAATTCCAGATGGATCCGGACCTTTTTTACCGCCAATTGGCGGTCCAAGACCGCTAATTGGCGGTCTCTTTTTGGCCCAAATCCGCCAAGTTTTCTGCTGGACGTGTATTAATGTTTGTTTAGACTATTTTTGGTATTGGTTTAGTCCCACATCGGGGGATTGTCCCGGTTTGCCTTTTTCCATGGCTATAAATAGAACTCTTCACCTTCCATTGTAATCACTCCATATTTTAAGTGACTATTCTTCCTACTAGAAGTGAGGCCTTGAAGCACACACTAAAGTAGGAGGATGCTACTTGAAATGTGAGTCAATTTATCAATGAAGTTTTGTGTTTCTTTCATTGTTTGTTTATGCTTCTTTTATTGTTTGTGCATGTTTTAGTTTAATCGTCTTTTATTTCTAGCTTAGTTTTAATATGCTTTCTTTGCTTAGTTTAATAATTAGTGTAATGTTTAGTGAGTAGTTTCATCCCCTTTGGGGGGTGGAGTAAATGTACATACATGCATTAGAGTATGGGATGAATGTTTTATTTTTGATGTGTTGATAAAACATGAATGTATGCTTGCTTGTTTAGGATAGAATTTATAACTTGATGAGTTTTGCCAAAATGATTAGACACCTCTCATGCTTATTTAAGTTCTGAAATAAACAACTTGCATATGTAAATGTTAATCAACTAAGTTGGTGAATAGATTGATAGGTTTTGCCATAACATTTAGACACTTCCTATGCTTGATAAACACCACCTTCATGTGCTTAAAGAATGTGTTCAACACCCACCTCTTTGCTTGTGTGCACTCACTCTACCCCTTAGGGGTTTTCCCATATCTGTATTCCAGCATTCTTCTTTTGTTCTTAGATTGTCGTCATTTCATTGTTTGTTTCTTTCGTTCGCATTTCATACTTCTTAGCGTAGTTTAGTGTAGAGTAGCCTAATCAATCTTTCTCCCCCAATTTCTGCCACTTGATTTCTGATAAACAAGAGGCTACTCACCTCCCTGAGGACGACCCGTACTTGCCACCGCTTCATCGCGACCGTGCACTTGCGGTTTAATTAAAACGTTCAACAGCTAGACGAGTCTTCACCATCTGGGTTGAGGCAAAAGGCACCAACATTGTCGTGGAAGGTACCATTGTCGCTTCAGGTTTGGTTGCTTGTGTTTTATTTGATTACGGTGCCACATGCTTCTTCATTTTGGAGAAGTTTGCAGGTCAATTGGGTCGGATCCTGTGGAGCTGCTGACTAATTTGTTGGAAGTCAGTATGCCGATGGGTGAGGTGGGCACTGTGGAGAGTTTTCTCCCTGACACCACAGTTGTTTCGGGAGACCAAGATTTTCCGACAGATCTGGTCTTGCTACCAATGTAGGATTTTGATGTCATACTGGGGATGGATTGGCTGTCACAGTATGACTTGTGAGTCTTTTGCCGTAAGAAGAAGACTCTGATTCCAAGGAAGGACTTGCCCGATGTTTTGATAAAAGGGATGAAGGGTAGAGGAAGTCGTATGATTGTGTCTACAGTTAATGCACATAAGTTGATACACCAGGGTTGCAGAGCGTTTGTGGCTACATTGATTGCTCTTGATCCTAAGTTGAGGAGGCTGGAGGACATCGAGATTGTACAGGAGTTTCCAGAGGCGTTTCCAGTAGAGATTCCTAGTATACCGTCGCACTGAGAGATCGATATCGGCATCGAGTTAGTGACGAGCACGACCCCTCAGAGTTGATAGAGATTCCTACAGAGTTGATATAGCTGAATAAGAAGTTGCAAAGTTGATGGAGTCCGGGTTTATCCGACCGAGTGCTTCACCTTAGGGAGCACGGGTGTTGTTTGTGAAGAAGAAGGACGGGTCGTTGCAGATGTGCATCAACTACAAGATGATGAATAAGGTTACCGTAAGGAACCGGTACCCTTTACCCAGGATCGCGGATCTGTTTGATCAGCTATAAACGGTGAGAGTCTTCTCGAAGATTGATCTGCATTTCGATTATCACCAATTGAGGATCAGAGAGGCAGATGCCCAGAAGACAGCTTTCAGGACGCGGTACAGACACTACGAGTTCTTGGTGATGCCGTTTGGACTGACGTATGCACCTACAACATTCATGGACCCGATGAATAAGAACTTTCAGCCGTATATTGACATATTCGTTATCATCTTCGTGGACGACATCTTGGTATACTCACCAGACACAGAGCAACACCAGGAGCATCTGAGGATTGTGTTTGGCATCTTGAGGGATCAGCATCACTATGCTAAGTACACGAAGTGCGAGTTTTGGTTTGATCGGCTGGCTTTTCTGGGGCACATTGTGTCAGCGGATGGGATGTCGGTGGATCCGGCGAAGGTTGAGGTTATGACTCAGTGGAGGGCCCCCGATGAGCGTGACAAAGATCAGGAGTGAGGTGAGATTCGCTGGGTATTACAGGCGGTTTATTCAGGATTTCTCCAGACTTGCTTCACTATTTACGACGTTGACGCAGAAGGGCATCAAGTTTGTTTGGTCCCAGAAGTGCGAGGAAAGTTTTCAGGGGTTGAAGAGGCGACTGACGACATCACCTATTTTTACGCTACCGAGTGGCAGTGGAGGTTATGTGATATACATCGACACGTCAGGGATTGGCTTGGGCTGTGTACTAATGCAGCATGGGAAGGTGGTGGCATATGCTTCGAGGCAGTTGAAGGTGCACGAGAAGAACTACCTCACTCATGATTTGGAGTTAGAAGCAGTGGTTCACGCGTTGAAGTCCTGGCGACATTATCATTATGGAGAGCAGTTCGAGGTCTTCACAGATCACCCGAGCCTGAAATAGTTATTCGCGCAGAAGGAGCTGAATATGAGGCAGCGCGGATGGCTCGAGTTCATTAAGGATTGTGATTTCACCATCTACTATCATCCGGGGAAGGTGAATTCAGTTGCTGATGCCCTGAGCAAGAAGGTGGAGGTGTCGGTTACTAGCTTGTGTATTCAGGAGTGGAGGCTACTCGAGCCCTTGTCAGAGTGGAAGCCGTTCACAGAGGGTTCTGAGAGGGCAGTGATCCAAGCAAGCGTCCCTTTGCTTACGGACTGGGCTTCGGGTGGAGCCGCAGATTGTCTTACGAGTTGTATAGGCTCAACATGATGATGAGGAGTTAGCTAGTCTGTTGTAGTTGGCTGCTAGGGGTGGATCAAACTTCAGTGTCAATGTTGATGGTGGTCTGAGGTTCAGTAGTCGGATCTGGGTGCCGAAGGTAGATGACCTGCGGAGTGATTTCGTGGAGGAGGCACACTGAGCGAGATATACCATTCGCCCAGGGAACACGAAGATGTATAAGGACCTACAATGGAACTTCTGGTGGAAGGGCAGGAAGAGGGATATTGCAGAGTTTGTTAACCGGTGCTTAGTTTGTCAGTAGGTGAAGATTGAGCATGAGCTACCAGCATGGCCGATGCATTGTATTGAGCTGCCAAAGTGGAAGTGGGAGCACGTGATGATGACTTTCATCATAGGTCTGCCGAAGACGAGGAGATTCCACAACACGATTTAGGTGACAGTCGATCGACTGACCAAGTCAACGCAGTTATTAGCTATCAGGACCACGTTGCCTCTGGAGGGTTGATTGACATCATTTCATGCTTATATTTGTATCTTATATCCATTATCTTACACCTAAGCAATGCTACGTGATGAGTTTTATGTTTAGTTTTCAGAAATAAAGAGGTTTGAAGAGAAGAGCCATGAAAGGACCCAAAAGCAGGAAAAATGACTTAATTGTGAGACCTGGAGACCAAGATGTAAGGGAGAAGGACCTGATCGTAAGACAGAAGGACCTAAGAGCAAAACAGGAAACTCCACACCATCATTTGGAGTATTTTGTCAATTCGATTAGGGTCGGAGTTCCACTAAACAAGACTACGAAAACACGCCAAGGAAAGCCCACCAGAAGATCCAATGGGATCTGAAGCTTGTAGACCGCCAATTGGCGGTCTGGTTAAGCCCAGATCCACTAAGTTTTCTCCTGGACTTGTATTAATGTGTGTTTAGGCTATTTTTGGTATTGGTGTAGTCCCACATCGGGGGATTGTCCCCGATTAGCTTTTTCCATGCTTATAAATAGAACTCTTCACCTTCCATTGTAATTACCCACTGCTTGGTGGCATTCTCTCTACTAAGGAGTGAGCCTTGAAGCAAAAACTCAAGGTGGAGAAGAATGCTACCTTCAATGTGAGTCATTTGTTAATAAAATAATTCTTCTAGTTGTTGGCTTTTTGGCCTTAATCCGTATTTTGATGATGTAATTAAACCTAATCTTAATAAGGACATGTAGATTAGCACATGTAGTATAATAATATACATATTGTATTGTGCTAACATCTACAGGTGATCAAGACTCAAGAAAGAAGAAAAGTCAAGTCAAGACATGTAATCAAGCTAGGATTGAAGACATGTAATTTTACCTTTCTTTGAGAATTAGGAACTTATGTAAATTGAGCATAACTTAAGCTAATATGCATGCATTCACACACTAGGTTCCTTTTAGGAGTCACACACAAAATATCATATAATTTGGACTCTATTAGATCACCTAAACACCTAAAACATTGGTCGCCAGTCTGCCTGAGTTCGGTCGACCGTTCACCTTTCGGTCGACCGGTTATACACAATTTTTGTTATACCAGACCAATCCGTTCAACCGATCACACATCTATTTAACCGATTACCCAGACCGGTTCGGTCGACCGTTTCGTTTGCTGTTTTTGGTAAAAATACGACCGTTTTATTTGTCGTATTATACAACGGTCGTATACACATTTTTCTCAATATACACCCCCATATACATTAGAACCGGTCGAACAAACTACCTTTTTCGGTCGACCGTTTAATTCGTGAAAAACCCCCTGCTATCGGTCGACACAAGTTTGTCCAACCGATCAAGATTTCTCTCTACCGAACCCAGTAGTTCGGTCGACCGGTACCTGCTCGGTCGACCGTTGACCTATAGAACTTAAGTGATTCGGTCGACCAGTACCTATGTTCGGTCAACCGATCCATCAACAGACTCAAGGGTTCGGTCGACCGATACACCTTTCGGTCGACCATTTCGGGACAGATTTCTGAACCCGATTTTCTGTTTTGTGTATCTTGCACAAAACCCAATCAAATCTTGTCCAAACGGCTAGAAATCTTTAGGAGCTTATAAATAGAGGTTCACACTTAGTTTTCCACAAGATTTCACAACTCCAAAGTGTCAAACTTATAGTGAGATTTTCCACAACCTCAAAGCTCCCAATTAGTGATTCCAAAGCCTAATTTCCACATTCTTCATCATACAATCATTTAGCATCTGTTGTGCTCAATACTAGAAGAGTGAGTTTCACTCCAATTGTTGTCAAGAGAGCAAGGGTCTTGGTGAAAGCCCAAGACAAAGAGAGCAAGGGTCTTGGTGAAAGCCCAACACAAGAAGCAAGGATTTCGGTGAAAGCCTGAAGTGTTCCTCTCGGTTTGTGAGAGGTGGTGTCAAGCTCGGCGAGGGTTGTTCGCGAGCTTGAAGACTTGTAAAAGGCGTTGCTCCTGGCCCGGAACGGGGAGGCATAGTGAAGACGCAAGAGGAGCTTGAACGGGGATTCGAGAGGGGCTTGCAAGAGAGGACGTAGGCGCGGTCGAACCTCTGTAAATCCGGTGTCTTCTTGTGTGGTTTGCATTGCTTTCCTACTTGTGTTTGATTTGTTTTTAATTTCCGCTGCAATTCTTTGATCAATCAACCAAGTAGTTAATTAGGGCTTAATCGTGATTAGCATTAATTGTGGACCCATAAACCCACACGAACCTACACTAGTTTCTTTTAATCTTGTCTTTGAATTTGTGCATGCTTGTTTAGTCTTTCCTTTCCTTTTATGTTTCTTTAATGCTTCTTGCCTTCTTAGTTAACTTTCATTTCAGTATTATGCTTTCTTTTGCTAATATAGTTAGTGTAATGAGTAGTGAGTAGTTCCATCCCCATTTGGGGGGTGGAGAAATATGTGATATAATCATGTAGTGTATTAAGTGTGTGTTATCTTTATCCCTTGAGCTTTATATGATTTCCATAACCATCTAATGGGTTTTCACTCTTATCTTTGATATGCTAATGATCTTGAATGAAGCTTAGCTTATGCTTTGATTAGTGGACCTATTTTATGGGGAATGATAAGGTTAGGATATGGATGAAGTTAATATTGGAAACACAATTTGTAGTGTATGTGCTCTTGTTGTCTTTACCTTAGCTAATGTCTTGTATGTTTTAATGATGTAGTGAATTCTTAATTCATGTGGAGTCATAGTAGGGTATAGTCTTTATACTTGAGTTCATGTAGCTTCATTCCAATTATTGTCTTGTATGTTTTAATGATGTAGTCTTATCTTAATTCATGTGGAGGCAAAGTTGGATGTAGTTTTATGATTTCATGCACTAAAATGTTGTGAGGAGCTTAATGAACACACACACACTTCTTTATGTTCACATTATTTCTCTACCCCCTATGGGGCTTAGTTTTATTGCTTATCTTCATTTCCTTTTTGCATCTTAGTGTAGTTTAGTGTAACCAACCTTTCTCTCCTTCTTTTTACCTCTCGCCTTCGAACAAACCAATCGTCGACACACCTCCCAGTGGACGACCTGTATTTTCCACCGCTTCAACGCGGCCGTGCACTTGCGGTTAATATAAAACGATCAATCAAGGGTCTACCTAGGTTGTACGTGGAGGAGATAGTAAGGCTAGACGGACTACCAATGAGAATCATCTCTAATCGAGATCCCAGATTCTCATCCCGATTTTGGGGGACTCTGCAGCAAGCTTTGGGGACACGATTGCGGTTCAGTACAACGTTTCACTTATAGACAGATGGTCAGTCAGAGAGGACGATCCAGACCCTGGAGGATATGTAGAGAGCATGCACACTGGATTGGGCAGGACACTAGGATGAGCAATTGCCTCTGATAGAGTTAGCCTACAACAACAACTACCACTCTAGTATTGAGATCACACCGTACGAGAATTTGTATAGGAGGCCTTGCAGATCTCCGATATGCTGGAGTGATGTAGGCGAGAGGCAGTTAGTGGGGCCAGAGCTCGTGCAGATATATGTAGAGAATGTCGATGTGATCAGGAGGAGACTAGTCACAAAACAGTGCAGACATAAGAGTTATGCTGACAGACGCAGACGGGTGTTGACCTTTGAGGTTGGCGACCATATATCTCTAAAGATCTCCCAGCTCGGGGAGTAATGAGGTTTGGGAAGAAGGGGAAGCTCAGTCTGAGGTATGTCGGGCCGTTTGAGATCCTAGACCGAGTTGAAGAGGTTGCTACCGTAGTTTTCGGGTCTTCGCAACGTCTTCTACGTGTCGATGTTGAGGAAATACATTACAGATCCAGCTCATGTGATTGAGATAGCAGTGTCAGAGACCCAGCAGGACTTGTCTCTCGAGGAAACACTAGTTGAGATCATCGATCGCATGGATCACAAACTCTGGAAGTTTTCGGTCGGACGAGACCCCTGATCCGTTCGACCGTTACTTCAGGTTTTGCTCGGACCGAACGTGAACCACCTAAATGGTCGACCATTCCTGACCTTTAGTCCGATCGGAACTTAAGTTAACTTAATGTGTTGTTCGACCGACTAATGGCTTGTTCGACCGATAGACGACTAGAATTTACTAGGTTGCCTTGCTAATTTCTGGTCGACTGGGACCCCTGAGTAGATCGACCGTTGGACTTGTATGATTTTGACAAGTCTCTGGATTTTTACCACGTTCGGTCGACCGGTTTTAGACTTTTGTCCGACCATTGGGACTTAGGTTATGCGTAGATTGTTCGACCGTTGCAGACTTTCGGTCGATCATTTGTGCGCAAAACCAAATTCTTCGTCCTAGTGAAGTGCCAACTCTGTTCACGGAAACTTGTGTCCTCGCCAAGAGCATGAGCCAGGAAGTGATGGTGGGTACGTGATCGCACATTCCCAGGGACCGCCGAGTGGAAGAATGTAGTACTTGTGGACGAGCCACCTTTGTTGATAGACTACGGCGTGTTGTTTGCTGTCTTGACACCTTGTAGAGTAGTAAACCGGAGGGATCGTGGATCCCAATGCATGTTGATGCATGGCTCTTGGAGCATGTTGACCCTGCGTACTACAGTTCAAAACCGTCCGATTTTGTGCCGGACGTATGTTGTATCGCTGGTATTGTGTCGGCGATGCCGCCAAGGTTGTGCCGGCAATGATGTTCCAGCTTGTGGTCGTCCGATGTTGTGCCGGACGTATGTCGTACCGCCGATGTTGTGTCGGCGATGCCGCCGATTTTGTTCCGGCGATGATTCCTCAGTTGGGCACCTATTGAGGGATTGTTGGACTGATCGGGATACGACTCCGTTGGTGTGGTGTAGACCATGTGGTTTCATATCTGATTCGTTGGGCGTGGAAGTGCGGACATTCCTCACCGATCCCTGGGCTTATGTAGTCACGTGTGGGGGTGCGTTGCGTATTGTCCATAAGACCGTATGTGCATACTGTAGCTCTCCATGGGAGACTCGATGTTATGTGTTGGACAGATGTCCTTGTTGACCCTTAAAGGGTGTTTATTGTTGTTGAAGGACTGAGGTTTTTTTTCCCTTGGAGGAATGTTGTTTTCATTATTGTTGATGGCATGACATGCTACTAGTATGTTAAGTTCATTAGAGTATTGTTGCATTCATATATGTGGGCTTGACATATGAGGTTTCCTAATGGGAAACTCATGCATTGTTTTTTAATTCATGTTTCAAGACCGCAGTAGCTTCTGTGGGGTGGTGACAACAGACATATATTTTAGGGCCAGAATCCTCTTCGGACTATTCAAGGTTGTCATGATTACATGTATTTCTTTCGTTGTATTGATGTAATCATGTATTTTGACAAACTCTATTATTTTTTGTGCAACGAGTGATTATTTATTTGAGTAACATTTCCGTTTGGTGATCATTGTTTTGAAATCTCTGTTATTGTTAAAAAAATTAAATTTTCCGCTGTATCGGAATGTTACAATCATACCCAGTACGACTTACTAACATACCACAAACATCTCACAAGTCCCCCGATGCGTATCAAACTACAAAATGATACCAACATATAAAATTTTAAGGAAAAATGATGTGAAATAAATCTTCAAAATGGAAGGATGAACTAAATAAAACAAGGACGAAGATTGATTACCGTGTTGAAAGGAGCGACGAAACGAAGGTCTCCAATAACCGCTATTGGAATGGATTATGGACTATGCCCGGATGTGTCCTATAACTGCATGATATAAACGAATTGTAATTTCGTAACCACAAAATTGGATAACTGTAAGGTCAGATTCTACCATTGGATTTGAAAGGAAGGTGACTGGAATTTGTAGCATTTGGGGTACATCCGAGTTGGGAAGTGGGAATGATGTTGTGAGAAGTCAGGTTCTTTTTTCAAATAAAAAAATTATGCAGCAAATGGGGAAACTAGCACACATGGATAACCCTCCCCTTAAAAATCACGCGAAAATGATCGATTTTATACAACTTCTATCCAGTAAGCAGAACGAACATGAGTGATTAAACCATAATATGAATCATGTGTATGTAATATGATCAACACGTCGACTCACTGTAATATAACATCACGTGTTGGAATGATTGTAATTTACTTCAAAATGATGTATCTTTTCACACGAATCACAATCTATCATTTTTTATATGCACTAACAACTCATATGATAGATCAAATCAAACCGTCGAACTTAAAGAAACACAAGAAAGGTTACTTAAGCTTAAATAAGTGTGGTGCTTGTTATGTCCTTATCCCATTTTAATACCTCATTTATTTGACAGCTTCACTGTTAACTCAGAGGAATTTAACACAATAACTAGTTGTTATGAAAGGCAATATTGATTCACAGATGTTGGATACGTGAAACTAAATAAGTTATTTAATAATAAACTAAGTGCAACACAATAAAAAACACCAGTGGTCTAGGGGTAGAATAGTACCCTGCCACGGTATAGACCGGGTTCGATTATCGACTGGTGCATTATTTTATTGTTTGTTCGTTAATTTGGCGTGGGCCTCTTGCTTGCAACATGAACCGGACTAAAGGCCCACATAAAAAGCATTGACAAAGCCCATTAATCGCACCAACTAACTGAAATGGAACCACACGCAATCTTGTTTTGCTTCAACTGCTTCTAATTTTCCCCGTAATAATAATAAATAATATCGCGTTAGGAAATTTCAAGTGGATTTAATTACAGGTATGTTATTTACACCTGTAGTGTTTGGTTTAAGAGATTAATTACATTATTATTGCGTACGTAAAGGGAAGTCGAGCCTCCAAGTTTTATTTAGACAGATTATGTTGTATTTGGTCGGATTTTTCATTACTGAAAAGGCTAGTCGGTATTAGCTCCTGCTCCAGTAACAAATAATATTTTTCGAAATATTGCAAATAAGGACGGGTCATATTGCAAATAAGGACGGGTCATATTTTTCGAAATATTGCAAATAAGGACGGGTCATATTTTTCGAAATATTGCAAATAAGGACGGGTTAAAGATATATATAAACATTCTTTAGTTTTGACATTCATTTGTCATATTGCATAATCATGAATTACGGCAATAGCGAGCATAATCTGAATAAACTTAAACATGACAACCGGTGAAAAAATTTCATCATAGTCAATTCCTTGAACTTGAGTGAAACATTTTGCTACAAACCTCGTTTTGTAGGTTGTCAAGTTCTCATCCATGTCCATATTCGAGAAGTACACGTAACACCTAAGTTCTTTGGGTTCTACGTGTACTTCTCGAACTTCTTCCACAATTTCTTGCGGAATTGGTTCGTGTTCGATTCCCAAACGTACACTAAGTGGGGATGATTGAGTTTCTCTCATAATTGCTTGCAAGAATCTCTCAGTCACGCTCCCACTAACCAAAGGAACCTCAGTTGGGTCTTCATGATTTTGAATGTCATCATTCATATCATGATTTTGTAGAATATCTTGAGTTTCCTCAAACACAATTTTCCATAAATTCTTTTTCTAGAAATACGTTCTAGAAATTCACTTGATTGAAGGTTATAGGCCAAAAGTAGTATCCTCGTGTCTCATGTTGATAACCTATAAAAAGCACTTATCTGCTTTTGGTTGAAGTTTGGTCGACATCATTATTCTTTTGATGTAGGTCTCACAACCCAAAATCTTAAGAAAATTGAGCTTAGGTGTTTTACCACTCCACAACTCATAAGGCGTTTTCTCCACGGATTTTCATGGAACGTTATTTAGTGTGTAGGCCGCAGCTTCTAGTGCATAACTCCAAAAGTAAAGTTGTCATTCAGCTTGACTCATCATTGATCGAACCATGTCGAGCAATGGCCTATATGTCCTTTCGGATATCCCATTTCATTGAAGTGTCTGGGAAGAGTGAGCTGTGGTACAATACCACACTCATTTAGGAACGAATCAAATTCGGTACGGAAGTACTCTCATTCACGATTGGTTCGTAGAGACTTGATTTTCTTGTTGAGTTGGTTCTCTACTTTATTCTTGAATTCCTTGAACTTGTCAAAGGATTCACTTTTGTTTCTCATTAGATAAATATAGTCATAACGACTATAGTCATCCATGAACGTAATGAAGTACCTAAAACCGTCTCTTGCACTTATACTCATTGGACCACATACATCGGAATGTATTAAAAATCCAGCAAGTTACTTGCTTTTGTACCCTTCTTCTTGAAATGCCTCTTGGTCATTTCGCCCATTAGGCAAGGTTCGCACATCTCCAATTATTTAAAACCAATTGGACCAAGAAGATTGACTTCTTGCAATTTCTTGATGCGTTTTTCATTTATGTGACCAAAACGATAGTGTCACAAGAGTGTACCATTCACGTGAGTATTTTTAAGCATTTTGTTATTGATGTTTAAAATTTGTCAATTATTTAATTCAAGCAATTAAAGATCATTCCTTATTAATGCATTTGCATAAAAAATTCCATTCTTCGATATAGACAAGCAAGAGTTTGAAATATTTATATTAAAATTATCCATATCCAAACACGATACATGAATAATATTCTTGCTAATCGAATGCATTTTTAAACCACTAGATAATTGAACATAAATTTAAACCACTAGATAATTGAAGATCCACGGAACCTTGTGCAATTGCAGCAACGTTTGCACCATTTCCAACCATCAAAATCATCTCGGACTTCACGAGTTCCTTCATATCCTTTACTAGTTGCACATTAGAAATTATGTGAGCACAAGATCTGGTATCAATTACCCAATCATGGACAAAGGTGGCTAAATTTATACCTTTAGCATTTTTGGGGTGTGTACGCTCAATCACTCCTTTGTCAAGGTCCTCCTTGTACTTGGGGCAATTTGGCCAGATGTGTCCCTTTTCACCACAGTGAAAGCACTTTGTGTTGGGAGTCGGAAGTTTCTAAGAATTCTCCCTCGAGACACTCACACGAGTACCTCCGACTCCCTTGCTCTTGATTGACGTCTTTTCGGTAAATTTGTAATTACCTTTGGTAATCTTCTTACTCCCTCCATGGACGGCTAGGACATGCTTGTCCTGACCCTTGCCCATGTCAAATTCAACTGTTTTGAGAGCATTGTGAAACTCCTCCAGACTTACCCCTTTCTCACGCGCATGATAGTGCATAATGAAGTCCTTGTAGGAAGGGGTTAGAGAACGAAGAATCAAATCTTCCACAATGTCATCGGGCATCAGGGAAGAGAGCTTCGACAACTTCTTAATGTATCATTGCATAGTGAGAAAATGCATAGATACCAAAGTTCCATCCGCCATGTGACACCTTGTGAGTGGTATGGTGGTCTTATAGCGCTCTTTCCTAGTACTATCCATGAACATCTTCGTTAAAGCTTCCATGGTCTTCTTGGGTTTTTAATCCAAGTATTTTGCCTGAAGCGAGTCACCCATAGAGGGCCGACATTAGACCTTGAACTTGGTTCTTTTAGTCTTCCCACTTGGCTTTAGTCTCTCTTTCGCTATTAGTTGTCTTCTCATTTAATCTTGTGATTTCACCATTCAAAATATGAGACAGTTTCTCAAACTTCAACACGATATTGAGCTTGAGTTGCCAGCTTATGAATTTTGAGTCATCATTTGCCAAAGGATGTTTCTCAATCATAGATCGCACAATTTGTTGAATATTAGACATTTCTGCAAAATAAATTATATGGGATTTAACGTCAATTTTATGTTTCAAAATCAATACCGCAAATAAATAAATACGTCCATAAATGCAGTAATTCAAGATTCTATCAATTATAATATAAACTAGCTAAGGGCTATCAAATATATTATAAAATCAAGGTAAGAAAATATTTTCTAATCATAACCATTTCGAAAATTTTGCGAAATTTTACTTTTCAAACTCTTATGACTCTTGTCGTTTTAATTAAGATGGAATTTGACCAATCCTCCATAGAAAACTCTTTTTCTCAAAATCAAGCTAGGGCTCTGGGTTTTGTTAAGAAAACTTATTTCATTTGATACGAGATACGTTTGTCCATTGTATTCATAATTAAATACACTCGGTGTCCACTAAGGGTGAATCACACCTCGTACATCTATTCATGACACAACAATAGACAACCTTATATCTCTCACTATTCCCAAAGATTGAGGAAGTTATCTCCCGCTAAGGGCGAGCAGAATATCTCTCGATCGATGATTGCTAGTGAATGAAATAAGAAAGAAAAATACTCTTAATTTTTGGTTGGACAATTAAACATTTATATGTGATTTTAGAATTTAGGTGATCAGGCATATTTAACATTTATACACATCCTTACATTAATTCATACAATCACATACATGTCAACCACAAAAACATAAATTAGATCCATTCGGACACACATTGGTGTGAGTTTATATGTTCCTAAAACGTAAATTATATCCATTCGGATACGCATTGGTGTGAGTTTATATGTTCCTGCGTCCTTGACCTTTGCGCCTTCTCTACGACTTCCTCTTGCACCATGGATGTAGATATTGCAAAATATAAACATGCATCTCATAATTTCGAAGAATGTCTAGTGCAAGTCCTATGTAAAAAATTTCTCATATGCATGAATATACATAAATAATCGGCTTCTACATATACATAAGCCCCTGTGATTGAATAATAAAAACATACACATTCATTCTTTCACAAATGACTTTGTCGGAACATACAAACTCACATATTCCTGCAAAAGAGAACTCGAGCAACGCATGTACATATACTATAAATTACTCGATTTAGTTTATCCTTCATCTCTAAATCAAAAAATTCCAAAATCATTTGAAATCCATTAAAATGATTTTATACATCTATAATTTAAAATACAAAACATTCGAACCGCAATTTATCCAATTTCCAACAGAAATTTTTAAGGAATGATAAACATATGTCTTTTTCGTTTTGTCGATTCCTTATAAAATAATCATTTAATAATTTTTTTTTATATATTAGACATAAGTCTAAATCTTAATTTTAGCATTCATATGATGTGTTTCAAAATATTTTAAACTATCAAAAGAATCAATTAGAATTAAATCAACAAAACTGTCGGAAAACTCGAAAAAAACATCAAACATGAATTGTTTCGATTGGAGATGGTAAACTAAAATTAATTATATATTCTAATTATTGAAAATATGAACTAAATGTTTTGATACCACTGTATGATTTCGTGTCCCTATGTATGTGTATATTTTAAAAAAATTAATACAAGCATAAATGTCGATTTCATATTTTCAGTAATTGTATGTACATTATTTTGTGTTTATTTTAATATCATGCAAATCTAAATATATTAAAATAAACAATAAGAGATGATCATACCCAAAGGTTCTCTAAAACCTTTACGAAGATTCGGAGTTCCGTTGCACGTCGAATCGCTTGCCGAATTCTGATAGATTAGTGAAGAGGTTATGGAGAGAGAATAGGGCACACAGCAGACACGTGCTTCTGGATCGTAGGATTTCCACCTAGATGCAACAACAATAACAACTACAGGAAGAACAAACAACCTTCAAAAGACAAACCAGAAGGTAAGGAGGTCAGAGCAGCAAATGTGGAGTCTCATATTGCTAACACCAATATCACTCGAGAACAATAGGATTGGATCCTTGAAATTCTTAACAAAAATAAAGAGAAAAATACTACACATGTTAACACAACAGGTTTGAAAACTAATTCTTCTTCTTTGAATGTTAATTCCTGGATCATTGATAGTGGTGCTAGCAACCACATGTGCTTGAATAAGATAGTCATGATTAATTGCAAAAGAATTACTGATACTGTAACCATTAAACTTCCAAATAACAAAACCACCACAACTCAGATGATGGGAGATGTTCAACTAAGTAGTAAAATAAAACTATTTAATGTTCTGTATGTTCCTGATTTCAAGATTAATTTGACTTTTGTTGCCAAACTTGCTAAGAATTCAAACCAATCAACACATTTCTACCCAAATGTTTGTTTTATCCAGGATATAGTCACGAAGAAGATGATTGGTTTGGGTAGAGAGGTGTTGAACCTATATATTTTTTCTAATGAAGACAATTATGATAGTTGTATGTCCCTTAATTCTAGCAGACATGAGAGCATAGATTGGCACAACAAGCTTAGACATATCTCCCACAAAAGACAACAAATCATAGCTTCTACTGATAATAATGTTTCTGATAGATGTAATAATCACTGTGACTACTACCCATTGGCAAAACAAACAAGACTTCCTTTTCCTATTAGTGTTACATGTACTTCTAATTCTTTAGATATAATACATGTTGATATTTGGGGGAAGTATTATACCCCAACTTATGATGGCCATCTCTATTATCTCACTATTGTAGATGATTAGACTAGATATACCTGGATTTATCTCATGCATTCTAAGTCTAAAACTGTCAATTTAATTCAGAATTTTATATCTCTTGTTGAAAACCAATTTCCGTAAAGAGTAAAGAAAATGAGAAGTGACAATGGCTAAGAATTCCGTTCAAAACAATTGCCAAATTTTCTTAACACCAAAGGAATTATCCATGAAAGGACTTGCCCTTATACCCCACAACAGAATGGGATTGTGGAAAGAAAACATAGGCATTTGCTTGAAGTGGAGGCGAGAGCTATCAAATTTCATTCCAAAATAGCCATAAAATTCTGAGGAAATTGCATTCATACTGCGTGTTACTTAGTAAACAGAATTCCAACTAAACTTCTCAACATTAAAACCCTTTTCAAACACTTGTTCGACAAACCACCAAACTATGTTCATCTTAGGGTATTTGGTTGTTTATGTTATATATGCCACCAATTTACAACCTAAAGACATTTGATCAAAGGGCTAGGAAATGTGTGTTTATTGGTCCTCCTAATGGCCAGAAAGGGTACAAAGTTTATGATCTGCAGAATAGGAGTATTTTGTATCTAGAGATGTGATTTTTTGTGAACAAATATTTCCTTTTAAGGATGAACTAAATGGCAACAAGGATGACCAACCTAAGAACAACAACATTACACATTTCTCACCTCTGAATGACAATGACTGTCTGGAACCTAAACGTCAAGACAGTACACAACCAGAGACAATAGAAGAGCAAAATGAAACCCATGCCATAGTTGATCAATATCCAGGACACACACAACAAGAAGGATATGACAATCAGCAAGGTGACACCCAAAACAATGCTCTACCAGTAGAACCACCAGCACAGATAAGAAGATCATCTAGACCACATACAAGATTTGTACTTCTCAAAGAATTCCAATGTAACAATCTCAGTAGAAACAATTCACAGACTCAGGTACATTTTGTTTCAAACTACGTTCAACCTCAGGAATGTTCCAATTCTACTAACAAAAAACTAGGTACTAGATAACCATTATCAAATTACATCAGATATTCATGTTTGTCCACCAACCAAACTATTTTCATAAACAAAATTGATGTTGTTGTAGAACCCACTAAGTATTCTGAAGCTTATGAAAATCCCAACGGGAAGAGTGCTATGGATAAAGAAATGGATGCATTAAAATTAAACAAAACTTGGACTCTTGTAGCTTTACCACCTAACAAAACACTCATTGGCTCCACATGGGTTTACAAGGTCTAATATAGAGCCAATGGTGAAATTGAAAGGTACAAGGCGCACTTGGTAGCTAAAGGCTTCAATGAAGTTGAAGGTTTAAATTACCAAGAAACTTTTGCTCCTGTAACAAAAATGGTAACCATTAGAACTATTCTCTCATTAGCCTCCATGAAAAATTGGCAGATTCACCAATTAGATGTGAATAACACTTTCCTTGGCTATTGTGGAGATCTTAATGAAGATATTTACATGGAGATCTTAATGAAGATATTTACATGCAACCTCCTCTTGGCTATTGTGATAAGAGTGACAATCTTGTTTGTAAATTTAACAAAACTATATATGGGCTTAAACAATCATCTAGACGCTGGTTTGAGAAGTTATCTCAATCCTTACAATCTATAGGATTCAATCAATCAAAAACAGATTACTCACTCTTCACTTGCAGTAGAGGAGCAGCATTTACCATTATAATAATTTATGTTGATGACATTTTGGTTGCAGGAAATGACATCAATCGAATTCAGGAGCTTAAACAATCACTAAAGAAGGAATTTCACATCAAAGATCTAGGAAAACTCAAGTATTTTCTAGGATTAGAAATTGCAAAATCAACACAAGGGATTAGCTTGAATGAAAGAAAGTATGCTCTCAACATACTTGAAGATACTGGACTGCAAGCTTCTAAGCCATCTGAAACCAATGGAACCAAACAACAAACTACATGCAGATCAAGGAGTGCAGCTAAAAGACCCTACAATTTTCAGAAGACTATTTGGGAGATTATTGTACTAAACAATAACCATACTAGAGATAACTTTTGCAGTAAACTACCTCAGTCAATTCATGCACCAACCAGGGAAGAAACATCTTGAAGTTGCTCTTAAAGTGGTCAAATACATCAAGAAAGCTCCAGGTCAAGGAATCTTCTTCCCTAGGAGAAACAGACCTCAGTTAATATCTTACTGTGATTCTGACTGGGCGAGTTGCCCGATCTCTAGAAAGTCCACCACAAGTTATGCAGTATTCCTTAGTACCTCCTTGATCTCGTGGAAGACAAAGAAGCAATCGATCATTTCCAGATCTTCGGCTGAAGCAGAGTATAGGTCAATGTCCAATACTTGTTGTGAGATCACATGGCTAGTTGCCTTGATGAAAGACATGCAGACGCACCAAGACCAACCAGTGGTTTTGTTCTGCGACAACAAATTCGTTATCCATATATTTGCCAACCCAGTCTTCCACGAGCACACCAAGCACAATGAGATCGATTGTCATCTCATTTGTGACTAAATCTAGCAAGGAATCATAAAGATTACCTACGTCCCAAGTAAGGAGCAAATAGACGACATCTTAACCAAAACTTTACCTACACCTCACTTTCAAGAGCTCAGCAGCAAGTTGAGAGTCATTGACATCTACTCTCCAAATTGAAGGGGCATGTTAGAATTCATATGTTAATTCTGTAGGATTTCGTGTCCCTATGTATGTATATATTTTAAAAAATTTAATACAACATACAAGATCGATTTCCATATTTTCAACAATTTCTATGTACATTACTTTGTGTTTATTCTAATAACATGCAACCCTACATTTATTAAAATAAATCACAAAGGTAGAATCATACCTATAGGTTCTCTAAAACCTTTTTGAAGATCCGGAGTCACGTTGGCCGTTGAATCGTCCACGGATTTGCCTCCGAGTGTTCACCAAACTCTAAACAAGATTAGAGAGAAATGAGCTGGCCAATCAATCTCTAACAAGGTTTAGAGTCTAGCTAATAACCCCTCTTTAAGCTCCTGAGATTCTTATATCTAAAACTTAAATTTACTAAGAGATTTTCGTGGTGATTAGGGAGAGATTAATGAGAGAAAGATTTTGCATTAGTATTAAACAAGTAGGAGTAGGGGTCCTTTTATAGTCTCTCAAAACATCCTTATCAAAAGCTATTCTTTAGCCATGATCTATTGTTTATTCTCTCCTAAAATTAATCTCTAATTTCCACATAAGCACCCACAAAAAATGTTTTAATTAAATCTGGATTAATCCACCCATGATCTAATTAATCTCGTAATAATTCAGTCTCATATCTTTAACACGTCTAAAAGACAAATACCATAATAAAGGAACAAAATGTTTGCAAATCCAATTCATAATAATTGACATATAAAAGTAAAACTTTTTGAACACATTCATTTCAATCTCCCACTTGTTATCAAAGTTTTCTTTCACATACATTCTCAATGTATAAAACAATAATAACTAGGATAACCCTCTCTAATCACTTATCAAGCCAATCAATATGGTTCCTCAGACCCATGGACTCGAAATGCATTTTGCCCTTGGCTTGGGATAAGGGTTTGGTGAATGGATCAATTGTGTTGTAGTTTGTGTCCACCCATAGTAAATTTATTTTGCCTTCGACGGTGGTTGAGTCAGACGTAGTGATTTGATCCAACTACGCTAACTCATGCCTCCACCTTCGAAAATAATGACCTATCATTATTGGGACCTCCTGTCGTCGGGATCACTCATGAAACTCGCATCCGAATAGCCCTCGGCTATTAACTCCCTTTGTCCTGCATAAACAAGAAATTTATCTTTAGTCTGGTTAAGGTACCTCAGAATATTCTTGACCGCAGTCCAATGCTCAAGACCTGCGTTGGATTGGTGACGACTTGTCACGCTTAGAGTATACGAGACATCGGGTCTTGTGCAAGTCATCGCGTACATGATTGATCCTATTGCCGAAGCATAAGGGATATCTTTCATGTACTCCAAGTCTTTACATGATTCAGCACATTGAGACTTCTTGAGTTGCACACCCATACTCATTGGCACACTGCCCTTTTTGGAGTTGTTCATGCTGAACTT
The DNA here is from genome assembly GCA_963682175.1 of Triglochin maritima. Lineage (NCBI taxonomy): Eukaryota > Viridiplantae > Streptophyta > Magnoliopsida > Alismatales > Juncaginaceae > Triglochin > Triglochin maritima. The sequence goes on along the minus strand of OY821780.1, from coordinate 10,493,254 downwards.
TTCTAAGACTTTGTCAATGTACGTACGTTGACTTAGGTCAATGAATCTACGGGATCTATCTCTATATATCTTGATTCCCAAGATGTATTGAGCCTCACCCATATCTTTCATCGAAAATGCAGATTTCAATGAACTCGTTTGCTCAAGCAAATGTATATGATTTCCCATGAGGAGTATGTCATCGACATATAAGATCAAGAACACTATGTGGCTCCCACTAACCTTCATGTATGTACAAGGCTCTTCCTTACTTTGGACGAAGTGAATCTTTTTGACTTCTTCGTCAAAGCGCTTGTTCCAACTCCTTGATGCTTGCTGCAATCCGTAAATGGATCTTTGAAGCTTGCATACTTTCTCGCTATTCTTTGGATCTTCAAAACCTTGAGGTTGTACCGTGTACACATCCTCCTCCAAGTTCCTATTAAGGAACGCCGTTTTGACATCCATTTGTCATATCTCATAATCATGAAATGCGGCAATAGCGAGCATAATCCGAATAGACTTGAACATGGCAACCGGTGAAAAAGTTTCATCATAGTCAATTCCTTGAACTTGAGTAAAACCTTTTTCTACAAGCCTTGCTTTGTAGGTTGTCAAGTTACCATCCATGTCCATATTCCTCTTGAAAACCCATTTATTTTGAATGACTTTTTTTCCCTTGAGGAATGTCAACCAAGTTCCACACTTGATTATCATACATGGATTCTATTTCGGATTCCACTTTTGGTTGAAGTTTGGTCGACATCAATATCTTGACGTAGGCCCCACAACCCCAAATCTTGAGAAAATTGAGCTTAGATGTTTTACCAGTCCATAACTCATAAGGCGTTTTCTCTACGGATTTGGATGGAACATTATTTAGTGTGTAAGTTGCAGCTTCTAGTGCATAACTCCAAAAGTAAAACGACAATTCAGCTTGACTCATCATTGATCGAACCATGTCGAGTAATGTCATATTCCTCCTTTCGGATACCCCATTCAACTGAGGTGTACCGGGAGGGGTGAGCTATGGTACAATACCACACTCCTTTAGGAATGAGTCAAATTCGGCACTTAAGTACTCACCTCCACGATCCGTTCGTAGAGACTTGATTTTCTTGTTGAGTTGGTTCTCTACTTCATTTTTGAATTCCTTGAACTTGTCAAAGGATTCACTTTTGTTTCTCATTAGATAAATATAGCCATAACGACTATAGTCATCCGTGAACGTAATGAAGTACCTAAAACCGTCTCTTACACTAGTACTCATCGGACACATACATCGGAATGTATCAAATCCAAGAAGTCATTCGCTCTCGGTCCTTTCTTCTTGAAAGGCCTCTTGGTCATTTTGACCATTAGGCAAGGTTTGCACGTCTCCAATGATTTAAATCAAGTTGACCAAGAAGGTTAGCTTCTTGCAATTTCTTGATGTGTTTTTCATTTATGTGATCAAGATGATAGTGCCACAAGAGTGTATCATTCACGTGAGTAGTTTTAAGTCTTTTGTTATTGATGTTTAAGATTTGTTTATTATTCAACTCAAGCAAATACAGACCATTCCTCACGAATGCATTTGCATAGAAAATATCATTCTTCGATATAGACAAGCAAGAATTTGAAATATTTATATTAAAATTATCTATATCCAAACATGATACAGAAATAATATTATTGCTAATCGAAGGCACATAATAAACATTCTTTAAACATAAATTTAAACCACTAGATAATTGAAGCTCCACAGAACCTTGTGCAATCACAGCAACACTCGCACCATTTCCGACCTTCAAAATCATCTCGTTCTTTACGAGTTCCTTCCTATCCTGTAGTAGCTGCACATTAGAAATTATGTGAGCACAAGATCTGGTATCAATTACCCAATCATGGACAGAGGTGGCTAAATTTATCTCAATAACAAATATACCTTTGGCCTTTTTAGGGCGTTTACGTTCAATCACTCTGTTGTCAATGTCCTTCTTGTACTTGGGGCAATTTGGCCGGATGTGTTCCTTTTCACCGCAGTGAATGCACTCCGTGTTGGGAGTCGGAGATTTCAAAGATTTTCCCCTTGAGGCACTCCCATGAGCACCTCCTACTCCTTTGCTCTTGATTGACGTATTCTTGGTGAATTTACCTTTACCTTTGGTGATCTTCTTGCTCCCTCCATGGACCGCTAGGACGTGCTTGTCCCCACCCTTGCCCATGTCAACTTCAGCTGTTTTAAGAGCGTTGTGAAGTTCCTCAAGATTCGCCCCTTTCTCACGCACATGATAGTGCATAATGAAGTCCTTGTAGGACGGGGCTAGAGAGCCAAGAATCAAATCTTCCGCAATGTCATCGGGCATCGGGGAAGAGAGCTTCGACAACTTCTCTCAAGGTATCCTTGCATCGTGAGAAAATGCATGGATACCGATGTTCCCTCCGCCATGTGGCACCTTGTGAGTGCGATAGTGGTCTTATAGCGTTCTTTTCTAGCACTATCCATGAACATCTTTGTTAAAGCTTCCATGGTCTTCTTGGGTTTTGAATCCAAGAATTTCGCTTCAAGCGAGTCACCCATCAAGGCCAACATTAGACCGTGAACTTGGTTCTCTTGGTCTTCCCACTTGGCTTTTGCCTCTTTCTAGCTATCGGTTGCATTCTCATCTAATTTTGGGATTTCATCATCCAAAATATGAGATAGTTTCTCAAACTTCAACACGATATTGAGCTTGAGTTGCCAGCTTATGAAGTTTGAGTCATCATTTGCCAAATGATGTTTTTCAATCATAGATCGCACAATAGGTTGAATATTCGACATTTCTACAAAATAAATTATATGAGATTTAATGTCAATTTTATGTTTTTTTAAAAAAATACCGCAAATAAAAATTTGTCCATAAATGCAGCAATCCAAGATCCTATCAATTATAATATAAACTAGCTAAGGGCTATCCGATATATTATAAAATCAAGGTAAGAAAACATTTTTCTAATCATAACCATTTCGAAATATCGCAACATTTGCATTTTTCAAACTCTTATGACTCTTGTCGTTTTAATTAAGAGGGAATTTGACCAATCCTCGTAAGAAAAACTCTCTTTCTCAAAACCGAGCTAGGGCTCCGGGTTTTGTTAAGAAAACTTATTTCATTTGATACGAGATACATTTATCCATTGTATTCACAAACAAATATACTCGGTGTCCACTAAGGGTGAATCGCACCTCGTGCATTTATTCATGGCACAACAATAGACAACCTTATATCTCCCACTATTCCCAAAGATGGAGGAAACTATCTCCCGCTAAGGACGAGCAGAATATCCCTCGATCGATGACTGCTAGTGGATGAAATAAGAAAGAAAGATAGTCTTAATTTTTGGTTGCACAATTTAAACATTAATATGTGATTTTAGAATTTAGGTGATCATGCATATTTATCATCTATACACATCCTAATATTCATCCACGCAATCACATATATATCAAGCACACAAACATAAATAAATTCATTCACACACACATTGTGTGAGTTTATATGTTTCTGCGTCCTTGATCATTGATCCTCGATCATTGGGCTTCTTCAGCGTCTTCCTCTTGCACCAAGGATGTTGATATTGCAAAAATATAAACATGCATCTCTTAATTTTGAAAATTGTCTAGTGCAAGTCCTATGTAAAAATCCTCTCATATGCATGCATATACATAAAAATAGAAATTTGGCTTTTACATATACATAAGCCCCTGTGATTGAATAATAATAGCATACACATTCATTCATTCATTCACACTTGGCTTCATCGGAACATATAAACTCACATATCCCTGCATAAGAGAACTCGAGCAACACATGTACATACACTATATATTACTCGATTTAGTTTATCATGCATTTCTAAATACAACAATTCTAAAATCATTTGAAATTCATTAAAAATGATTTTATGCATCCATAGTTCAAAACATAAAATATTTGAACCGTTGTTTATCCAATTTCCAAAAATAAAAATTTAAATAAAGATAAACATATCCTTTTTTCCGTTTTGTCGATTCCTTATAAAATAATCATTCAATTAAAAACGAAAATTCTATAAATTAGACATAAGTTTAAATTTTAATTCTAACATTCACATGATGTGTTTCAAAACATTTAAAACAATCAAAATAATCAATTAGAATTAAATCAACAAAACTATCGAAAAACTCGAAAAAGACAAAGAACATGAATTGTTTCGATTGTAGATGGTAAACTAAAATTAATTATATAGTCTAATTATTGAAAATATAAACTAAAATCTCTGATACCACTGTAGGATTTCGTGTCCCTATGTATGTATATATTTTAAAAAAATTAATACACCATACAAGATCGATTTCCATATTTTCAACAATTTCTATGTACATTAATTTGTGTTTATTCTAATAACAATGCAACCCTACATTTATTAAAATAAATCACAAAGGTAGAATCATACCTATAGGTTCTCTAAAACCTTTTTGAAGATCCGGAGTCGCGTTGGCCATTGAATCATCCACGGATTTGCCTCCGAGTGTTCACCAAACTCTAAACAAGATTAGAGAGAAAGGAGCTGGTCATTCAATCTCTAACAAGGTTTAGAATCTAGCTTATAACCCCTCTTTAAGCTCCTGAGATTCTTATCTCTAAAACTTAAATTTACTAAGAGATTTTCGTGGTGATTAGGGAGAGATTAATGAGAGAAAGATTTTGCATTAGTATTAAACAAGTAGGAGTAGGGGTCCTTTTATAGTCTCCCAAAACATCCTTATCAAGAGTTATTCTTTAGCCATGATCTATTGCTTATTCTCTCCTAAAATTAATCTCTAATTTCCACATAAGCATCCACAAAAAACGTTTTAATTAAATCTGGAATTAATCCACTCATGATCTAATTAATCTCTTAATAATTCAGGCAGAATCATTCTTCTTCGGTGGACCGAGTATAACTCGGTCAACCGAACCGTTCGTTTATAACACGTGTTCGGTGCACCGTGAGCTAAACGGTCGACCGAATCCGTATGAGAAAAATTCCCTGGAAAAATTCGGACGAACAACGTCTTTTACTGGGTCTACCGTTGACCCACCAGAATCGCTCCTGAGACATAGTCATCGGATGACCGTGTCACATTCGGTCTATCAAAAATACTACTTCTCGGTTGACCGTGCACACTCGGTTAACCGAACCTGATTCTCCAGGCACTCTAGACAATTTCGGTCAACCAATTGCACTTACCCGTTTCCTATTCGGTTAACCGATCCGAAGATACCCCGGTCGACCGAACCATGAACGGTTCACCGTGTTTGACCCCGATTTTGCCTTTGTCAAATTTTGGATTTATTTCCAACAAAATTTGATCTTTTGGGTTTTTTAGCAAATTCACATCTTATAAAATATATTATCATATGTAATATTAAATTATTACACCCATAATATATATACCTCATATGAATTTATTATGATTCTAATTATGTCAATTTTCATGACATATTGATTTTAATTAATTCACCACATGTGTCCCATTTTTACATGAAACCCGACACATCATATGAACACAAAATCAAGCCTATTGTTTCCCAGTTTTGTGGTGTGACCTATAGGAGGATCTAAGCCAAATTGGCAGAAATTTTAAACACTTAATATCTCAAACTATAAGCGGTATCTAGCTACACATTATAGTTACCCAATTAGCATAGATGTCTTTGTTCCACCCGAACCAAAACACGATCCATTTAGTGATGTAAGTGCATCACTTGTGTCCGCCCCTTACCTCATGATATTAAGAATATATACAAAGTAGAAATGTGTCATCTTTGCATTGTATTCATTTCTTGATCTCTCTATGCTAATTATAACTATGTAACTTAACTCAAGTTATATTGTGCACATTATAATTTTGCTTTATCAAGGGACCCACTAATATAATCCCTCAATTAAGATGGGCAGTGATAATCATTTGACTAGCTATATTTTCCAGCACAAGTCATGTTCAACCAACTATTGCCTTTATCACTATACTCATTGATACCTTTTAACAATAATCAAATTAAGCACTTCTTGAGTGAAAAGATATAAGTCTCATATCTTAGGATCTAAGACACAGTAAAACATTAATGACACGAAACACAATTCCATAATGTTTTATTTGTTAGGTCTATTCAATATATAAAAATAATCTTTTCCTCTTTTATATACTCGTGTCGTCAATTATTTGTAGAGCTACAACAATCGATGACCAACACAACAATTTTGTCTCGGTGATTAATGTCCCATGTTAATTACCATGATTGTGAATAACCTTTGATTTATGTAAACCATTATCTTTTGGAGCTCTACGGTTAAGGACCAAGCGCATCTTCCTTAACACTTCCAAAAGACGAATACCATAATCAATGAACAAAATGTTTGCACATCCAATTCATAATAATTGACATATAAGAGTAAAACTTTTAGAACACATTCCTTTCAAATTCATATTAAACCACATTATGTAACTCATGTAGATCCATTAGATAAATATGTATTAGGACCATCTTATTTACATATCAGCCCCACTAGGTCCACATGTATGCCTATATATAAGGTAGAACTACCAATGTAATAAACAATTTTTTTCTTCTTCTTTAATAATTCACTCAACAACCTCCTCCTCTCACAACTCCGATCGATCTCGGCTTGTCGACAGATCCAACCAGTGGTTGTCGATTTTAGAAGTAACATTTTAACCTTTTCATTTAAAGAAGTAAATGTACTCACACAAGTTGCAATAAGAGGAGAGAACTATCAACTTTGAGATCTTAACATGCAACATGTGATGAAGGTAACTTTAAGGTAACAAGTTGAACTATCTTACCTGAAAATAATTAAATGTCATTTAGACAAGGTTTTAGGGTCTGTTTGGTTGGCTACCTTGGAATGAAATGGAATCAGAATCTCATACCATACTAGAATAGATATCACTCCCATTCTTGATTTTCAGTGTTTAGTTTATATCATGAATGGATTATAAATCCGATTCAGGTTGTTTGGTTCATCCCATGAATGGAATCATCTGTTTTATCTTTTTGTTTATTATTTCAACATATAATATGTATTCAATTATTTATTATAATGTGATATATGAACATCCTTAAAAAATATAATTCGTAGATAATATTATTATCATATTATTTCACAAGTTCCTATTAGTTCAGCCTAAACTGACAGAAACCGTCTCATATATAAAAATTTAAATGCCATACTCAAGTTTCATCGTTCCAATCCATCTCTACAAAACACAAACCCATCCCTGCAAAACACCCCTTTCCATCCCCAATCCATCCAAACACAAAACCAATTCACCCCTGCAAAACACAAAACCAAAACCACCTCAACAACACAAAACCAACAATCGATTCAAGTAGTTACATAAGCGGATCTATAGCATTAATATAAAAAAAACATGATCTTAAACCACAATCAATTGAAGTTGTTACACCAATACAAAATTTGCCTAAAAAGGCTAATCCAAACATCCTAGGTGCAATTAAGGCGTTAATCTCCCAACTCAACCACCCATCCAAAACGACCGAAACCACAAAAACAAAAACACGAAGAGAGATATAGAGAGAGAGACGTGGAGATGGAATTGCCATTGAAGGCGTCGATCCTGAAGGGGAAGGTGGCGGTGGTGACGGGCGGTGGCTCCGACATCGGCTTCGAGATCTGCCCCAATCCATCCCTCCAATACACAAAATCAACTCAACAACACCATTCCAAACCCTAACCAACCACCTCTCACCTATCTCTATCCAGCTCAATGTGATCCACACCGTGGAGGTTCGGAGGCACGGAGTCGACATGAACAAAGAAGATTCCGGAGAGGGGGAGGGGTGGAATGAAGGGAGACGAAGATGAGGCGGGAGAGGGGGAGGAAGGAGGAGAGGAGAAGGTGGGAGAGGGGATGGGAGGGTCAGGGTCTGGAATGGATTCTCGTTCTGGGGTGGGTGGGTATGTTTCTGATTCTAGGGGTATGGATCTGGAATGAATTCTAATTCATCCCCATTCATGGGCCTAAAATAAGCAAACCAAACCCCAAAATGGAATGAAATCCATTCCATTCCAGGCATCCCAACCAAACACCCCCTTAGTACTCTCTTCTTTATAAGACATGTATATTATATAACCATAACTCACAGAGAGACTGATTTGATGCCAAGCAAGGAGGTTAGAAGGCCAAAGTTTTGTTCAAGACATCAACTAAATCACCAATTTGATGTCGCACGAGGAACAATCTAATAGGTAGTAGCCAATAACCAACTTTGATCGACTTGAATTAGAGACACTGTCTAGCAAGTATAAGTCGTCGTGAACTCGTGATTACTAGAATTTTAGTTTCCAATATTGTAACTTAAAGATGTGATAATTACATTTGTAATTAACAAATTCCATGATCAACCAAATGAAGGTGGAGAGGGGAAGAGGAGGAAGACGATGGTATCGTAAAAGGATGGTTGGATTCTCAACAACTCATGTTTATATACTCGAGTCATATCGGTGAAAAACAGAAAATACTTTACGATAATGAATTAGATGACAAACTAGTTTATGATATGAAAAAATCATTTTATGTTATTAGAAGTACTAGATTTAAATTTGAAAAAAATATATATGAAGAAACTGGAGAAAAAGAGTATGTAACTTTCAATTCCTAGTTTGAAAAGTTGTGCATGCAAAATAATTTTTGTAATGATTTTTGCTTGGGTGCACTTGCAAAAGAAGCTTATTAGACATTTGCTCCTCCGAAGTTTTTTATTGGTCACAAACACTTGCAAAACTTAATATTTGCTTCAGGGCATTTCATGTATAACGTCGTTGACGGAATTCGGTTAGCTTCCGACGCCGTTAACGACAAACAAGTGGTGTTTAACCTCGTTAACTACACAAAATGTACATGGCCCTACATCCTACTTGATGTATAGTTTGGTCAACCGTTCCAAAGCCGGTCATCCAAAATTGGAAGTTCAGTAAATTTTGTGAGATATTTGTCTTCTTGGACGGACATCTGAAAGGGATTTGGACGTCCATTTCTGGGGTTCTAGTGATTCTATGAAATCTATGTCGGCTTGGAAACGGACGATCGAAATCATTCGGTCATCCGTTTCTGGGAGTCTAATAAATCCGTTGAAGTGTCTACCATCTTGGAAATGGTCGTCTGAATGAGATTCGGACGACCGAACCTGAAGCGTTAGTGAACTTATTAACTTTTATCCCTCATTCATTTGAGACATAACCCTTTCCTTTTTTTCACCCCTCTCCCTAACATGTATCTCATCAAACAATAAGAATGTGAAATAAAAATGTGAAATTTCATAGCTAAAAGGGAAGATAACAGTGATACAAAAGCAAATGCATATGAAAACGAACAAATCAACAAGCAAATGATAGGTCTAGGGGTTCAGCTTGTTCATATTTCGAAGTAAATCCATGATTTTATTTAGCGAATTAATAAACGCTTGACGAGAGTCTCCGACCACACGAATTTGGTTGTTGATTTCGTTGAGTGAATTCGATGTTGTCAATTGAAAAGCATGAAATTCAGATGTGAGCTCTTGAATGCCTTCATAATTGCGATTATCTAGCCCACGAATTTACTGGACTCTCAGGTTTCGTCATCCGAATCTCATTCGGACGACCGTGCCTAAGATGACAAACACTTCAAGGGATTTACATGACTCCTATAAACGGACGACCGAATCTTCCAAGCTGACAAGAGATTTCATAAAATCACTAGAACCCCAGAAAATGGACGTCCGTTTCCAAGAAGACAAACACCTCACAGAATTTACAGACTTCCATGCTCGGATGATCGGCTTTGGAACGGTCGACCGAACTATACGTCAAGTAGCCTGTAGGACCATGTACGTTATGTGTGGTTAACGAGATTAAACACCGTCTATTGTCGTTAACAGTGTCGAAAGCTAACAGAATTCTGTCAAAGGAAGTGCATCAAAGTAAATATTCAGTTTTACAAGTGTTTGTGACCAATGAAAAACTTTGGAGGAGCAAATGTCCAATAAGCCTTTTTTGCAAGTGGACCCATGCAAATAATCCCAAAAATCAATACTACACTAGTTGCAGGAAGTTTGTCTTTGGTAGTGTCTACAACACTAAGGGTTGATCTAACTTTTCAAAACTTAGTAACATAATCCTATGCTAATTCATAGATATCTAATCTTAGAATAATCAAAATAGACTTTTGAACCTATGTCATAACGAGTATCTTCTCACGATCTTGTACGATTATTTCTTTTTTATTACAAGAAACATAGTTAGTTAATAAGTAGCATCAAAGATGACTGCATGACTGCATCACTACCGAAATCCAATAATGCTTAATTTGGTGAGCAAACCAGATTCATTAATGCATGCAAAGCATTTGTACTTAGCAAGGTAATAATTAAGCTGGCTTAATTAGATGAGTCAAAGGTCTAAGGATTGGACAAGTGAGCGAGCATGTAGATGTGTACAACAAGCACGAAGTCCTTCATTGGAACCCTACCCCGACGACCAAAATGTTCGTTGGAACACAAACTTCCACAGCCAACCCGGGGCTCTAATCAGACCTTCAGTTATCGTGCAAATGCACAGTGGCCATTCATGGGGATCCGAGTGTTGAATCCTGGAACTCAGGATGACTGCAGCCCACACAAGTACACAACATCACTGTTATATTATTACTATTATTATTTTGATAATGCTATTTACTTCTCTTGGAATGTGTTGGCATATTTTTTATATTATTTGACAACTTAAAAATTTAACTTCAAATAGAAAATTTAAATCCTAGACTTGTTTTAAAATAAAACATTAGTATGCACGTGTTAAAAAATATTAAATATTAAGGTTGTTTGATATAATATCAAATGATGTTGAATTTGCAATGATCTCGTGCGTTGATTTTTTTTAATCCTACAAATATATCTTTTTTTATAAATTTGTTTCTTTCATTAATGATAAGAGGGTTAGCTAGACCAATCCCCGCCAAAATGGAAGTCCAAAACCAAGTTCTATGGAGCCTGAATCCTCAGCCACCTCAGTCGTTATCCTAGAAATATCTTACGAAGTGACTTCTAACGTTTATGATTTTAGCACCTGTTGTTTATCCCGCTGATTGAGAGTAGTATATATGTCTGTTACCCCCACCTTTGCGACACATTACCATATATTATTGATAAGTAAAATTAATTAGCACCATTACTATAAAGAAAACCTTTCCGTTTGATATTGTAATGCTAAATACATCCGCTATTGTATTTATTTAGCACTAATCCCTCAACTCGGTCATCATATATAATAACATTTTTCCAAGTTCCATCATTATATCTTGCATCCTTGCAATATGTTTCTATTCGACGCTATAGACAACTTGTTCACCCTAAAACTACAAAAACCTGAAAAATTCATCGTAACAGACTAACATCAAAATCAGCAACTATTCAAACAAGATGTTAAGAAAGGATAAGTCATAAGTATGCAAAAGTTCCTATGAAGTACTAATTAAGTTCACCCATCTAACAGGCAACTGTGAGTCTGTGACATGGTGTGCTACTGTGCTGCACCGTGGAGTACATTACCACGTGGAGGCACGTGATTCTGCATGCAATTAATCACGGATGGATATGCTATGCCGGTTGTTGAGTCGAGTCTTCCATCGCTTATCATCACTTATCAGTTATAACCGTTGAAATATTATCAAAACTTGTACATAATAATATAATAAGATTTGGCCATTTCTTCAGCTCGTGTGAAATTAAGTATATACTTCATTCTTTAATAGTTAATACACATAATTACTTCACGTTAGCAGACTTTGGAGGGTCTGACCAACCTGAATTGGTGCAGGTACGCATAGGGGTGTAAGCGAGCCAGGACACGGTAAAAATAAAAATAAAACTTCTACCCGTCCCGCCTAAGAGTGGAATAGGCGGGGCATTTTCAATTTAATGATGTAGTATAGTTAATTTTTAATGAAATTTGCTTACACAAATATTTAATGATGTAGTATAGTTTCTTTTAAATAATAACATGGAACATAGACCACATGGAGCACAGACCATATGAAATATGACCGACAACAAGATTGAACATATTAATCATTTTTCTTTGTTAAAAATAAAATATTTTTGGTGTTTTACAGACAAATATTGTTCCATCTTGAAGAATACTAACCAAAACCACAAAGTCGACCCAAATTAGCTTAACTACACAAAAGGGAAAGACCTAAAACCAAAAAAAACACTAAAAACTTTTTGTAACCATGTCCTTCCTTAAGCACAACTCCGTTAGTAGACATTTTTCCTTCCATTAAGGAATAATCTCTCCACTAACCTTTCCCTTCGTTGACCCAAACCCTCTCTGACCAGAAACCCTCACTCTGTCCATTTTAACTACACAAAATCTACCCAGATGACCCCCTAAAACCCTCACCCTCCTTTCCCCTCTCCGTCGCGCTCCATCACCTCCGACACAATATACATATATGTCCCACGTAGGACACACTAGTCTCGCGGGAGACACAAACCAGTCTCGTGTGGGACCCACATCTATGCATCTTGGAATGTCAATGATTACGTGCATTGGGAAGCCAACTGACGTTTATATTATCACGCCATCAAATTTGAAAATAAATTAAATAGTTGATAAAAGACTACACGTACATGCATGTTGAAGGAATCATGTCTCTCCATATCAGGAGCGTCATTAAGTACATGTTAAAAAGGAGTCGTAAATCATTTTCTTTCAAAAAAACATCTTTCCGAAAACCAATTGTTACCATCTTTAAAGCTAGTTTCAACTTTCAAGATCTTCACCACCTTTTAAGGTAGTTTCAACTTTCAAGATCTTCCCATGGGCGAGGACCAATCACGTGGGGATATTGAAGGAGACAAGAGTGCCCGACATGATAAGACACTTGAATCTCAACATGCATGGCGACCATGCTACCACTGCCACATAACTTGGTGTTGGGTATGATTGGTGAGGCATGTATCTTTATATAACTAGCCCTTTGGGTTCAGAATGTTGTTTCATACCAATTCAAATTTGAGTTTCCAAATCCAAACTTACATTTGTCTCTCTCCCCCTCCCATATTTTGGAAGGATGAAGACCTTTCGTTTGGTCCTGTTGCTTCTGCTATTGTCTGTTATAGCTCATGGTGAGGTGCTCTTATTGTTAAAGTTCTTGTACTTTTTCCTCGGAAAAAAAACTCTTGCATGTACTTTGCTCTTTATTTATTTTTTCCTTTAATTGCTTGATCGTGTTTAGTTTGTGGAATAATATTTTATTTTAACTCCTACAGGAATAAGTTTGGAAGAAGAGAGTTTGGATACTCCTCTTAGCAAATATGCTCAGGTTGGATGTCAATATGACTATAAGTTCTATCAATCAATTTTATCTTTTCATTCTATAATCTAATTTATGTCATTACCGTTACAATAGTTTCTATAGTACCACGTCAAAGAAGCTTTCATGTCACAAGTTCGTGTTTTTCCTTAAATACCACGTAAGTCATATTACTAAGTGCACATATATTTATGGTATATATGAACTACTAATTTCAGATGAAGAGGAAAGAACGCCCGCCAACTACATCCAGTAAAGGAAGTCCAATTAATGAAGGTGCCGTTCATTTCTTAGGTAAATGTTCTTTTTTGAGACTAACACTAGTTAGTTATATAAAAGCACGGTTTATTAATGAAATAGCTAACGCTTGCACTTGATCACTCAGGGATGGGTGGTAGGAAACTCCTGACCAAACAAACCATGAAAGCCTCACAGGTTTGTGAACTCAAGCAATTTATAAAGTTCATAGGGAAAATATAAATCTTGTTGAATGATAATCTACAGTGCATTACATGATTCGATCTCATTCCCATATATAATCAACGAAAGAACCCTACTTATTGCTTCGCAAAAAAAGAACCCTACTTCTAATATTTGAGAGAACGTTCACAACTCACAGGTAACTGAAATTATTATGGCATGTCGATTTCATGTTGTACATGATTTCAACCTTATTGTTGGAAATCAAAAGTTTGGAATGATATTTACCATTTTCCATGCACGTAAGTACTTGAATTTAAAGAAAATGACAGATCAATCATATTTAATGTTTATATATCATTACATCATGCTTTTTTTTGTTGAAACAATGGAGTATCGATCATGCCAAATGAAATGTTAAGATAATCATAAAGAACTATCCTCATTGGATCAATATGGCTTACTCTTATATGAACATTTGTAGACTGTAAAGATACCAGAGAAGGGCAACAACAATGGAGCAGTTACAAAGCAAGGAGTGAAGGAGGAGACTTACACAAATGTGTTGGATCTAACAATAATGGACTACTCTTCTGCAAACAGAAAGCCTCCAATCCATAACTGAAATTTTAACACTAATAGGAATCAAATATATACATGCTCTAGAGAGCATGTTGGTGCTTTCTTGTATCTCACTTGATGAAGAAGTGGTTTGGTGTAGGGTTAGTTTGGTTTGATTTAATTTAATTTACAAGAATGATTGGTCAACTTGAAGCAAGCATGCATGTTTGCATGAACTCAAGTTTGACGTGCGTACGTAAGGGATAGTATATAAATGCATATTATGATATCGATATATGAACGTTGTTTTAGAGTTTAGATCCATCTATTGTCATATCCATGAATGCAGTATGCATATGGATGATATTTGCACTTTTGATGTGTAATGGAAGTGATTTGGCATGGCAAGTATTAACTAACTTAACAGAATCAACAAATTAACGTAATCCCTTGATCCTTTGCTATACTGATCTCTATTAACTTAATAGACTCATTGTAACGTACCCGAAAACAGCGGAAAATTTAAACAATAATAAAGACCGTCAACGGTCAACACAGGGCACGTCACTGGAAAACAAACTAACATATATATATATATATATAATATAAGATATAGACCCACGTGGAAGTCAAAGTATACATAAGAGTCAACTGTGATTACAACAAAAATGAATATACATGTAATCACTACCTCAACAAAAGAAGGATAAAAGAGGACACAGGATCTGATCCCGGGGGCACCGTCCTCAGTCACCACCTCAAACTCTAACCCTGCTCGCTACCTGAAATGCAAACAAACAAACATGCCTGAGTTCCCTGCAGGAACCCCGTATACCAAACCTCCTAAAATACGAAAAGGAAATTAAAGACAATGCAATGCAATACACATGATCATCCACCTCGGGCCCACAATAATGCCCTCACCGCCTCCGCGGCACTGAACCACTCCTGCCACTAGGGTCAAGTCAGTCCACCGCTGCCTCACAAGGGTCAGTCGACACCACTGCTCCCCAAAAAGTGCAGGAAGGAACCCCCGGTACACGCCGCACTCCAGGAGCTAGTCAGCCCGCCCAATACACAACTCGGGTCAGACGACAGCCGCTGCTCCCCCAAGAGCTGCCAAACGCGCACCCTGCCGGAACATCCTTGGCCTACTGCTAAACCCTCGCAAACTGCCCAAGGTTTACGACACACATCCCTCACACCCCGCTCGGTAAGAGAGGAAACAGTAATACAATAATACGCCTTCGTCGAAGGTGAAATCCGTAGCTCTCAAAGCCGGTAATCAACCGTCGCCTCGGAGCCGGTAGTCGACCTATACTCAACGGATCGCGTGTGGATAAATCCACCAACCTGCGGCAGATCGGTCGACCGCTAAAAGCACACCGGTCGACCGGTCCCCCACAAAGTACACGGTACTGTACAAACAAGTCTACCGGTCGAACCACGCCAACCGAATTACCGACCAATCGGTCGAACAAAAGTCATCTAGCGGTCGACCGTTTGGAAGGTCTACGCTATACAAATTTATATAATATATATATCCGATCGGTCGAACCAAGGGGTCGTTCAACCGATAACAGGACTTCTCAGTATCTTGCCCAAATGACATTCGGTCGACCGGAACTGCTATACAGTTCGACAGAAACATCACAGACACTCTACTGCTTAATTAAAATGCTCAGTCGGTCGACCGAAAGTTAAAGAGCGGTCGACCGTTTTGATGGTCAAAGCTCCCAACCGACTTAGCATCGAATAGATCGGTCGAACAAGGTTAAGGGCGTTCGACCGTTTAATAAGTCAAAACCCCCAACCGACCCATTCTCATTGTTATTCGGTCGACCGGCTAAGTGGTCCCGTTCGACCGATAACAGCATAACCCCTTTTTCCCGCACAAATCTGGTATAACGGTCGACCGTCCTAAGACATCGTTCGACCGTTCGCGGGTAAACATCAATATAATAATAGGATCGGTCGACTGCCCACAGGCACCGGTCGACCGATCGTCGTCTTCAACCTCTGAATTGGTTGAAATCCGACGGGGAATTCGACACCAACGTCGATCCCCAACACTCACAAGGCTTATGTGAGTTATAATGAAGATTTGGCATACCTTTTTGACGGTTGTGGAAGCCTCCCAAGCTTGAGTCACTTCACTCCTCTTCTTCTTCCTTCTTCTCCTTCTTCTCCTCTTCTTCTTCTTCACCTTCTTCTTCTTCTTCTCTCTAAACTCTTCTCTCACTCTCTCTGGAAATCCAAAACAAAGAAGCAAAACGTTTTCAGCTTAACCTTATCTTTACTATATATATCACCTTTAGTTAACCACCTCCAAATCTATCAACCATAGCAAGCCACCTCATCTTCCCATCCTTATCTCCTAACTCTTCATTAACATAATTAATTAGGGTAAGTTAGGTTTAGTTTAGTTAATTAAGGTGTTTTAGATTAGGTTCTTACAATCTACCCTCCTTAAAAGAATTTCGTCCGCGAAATTCGAAACATCTGACTTACCGGAATAACTCTGGATATTGCTTCCTAACATCCTCCTCGATCTCCCAGGTAGCCTCTCTGACATTGTGATGCTGCCACCTGACCTTCACCATCGGAATCGCTCTCCTCCTGAGCTGATGTACCATCTGATCCACAATCTCAACTGGTCTCTCATCTAATGACAAATCCTGCTGGATCTCCGGTACTCGATCTTCACCTGCTGACAGACCAAACACCTCGACACGAAGTCTGCAACGTCCTTCTTCATACCTCGCCACCAGAAGTTCCGCTGCAGATCTTTGTACATCTTGGTACTCCCTGGATGAATGGAATATCTCGATCTGTGTGCGTCCTCCATGATATCATGTCTCAGGTCCTCTGTCTTCGGCACCCAGATACGGTCTCTGAATCTCAGACCTCCATCCACTCCAACTCTGAAGTCTGACCCATCTCTGGCAGCTAACTGTAACAAACTGCTCAACTCCTCATCTGTAGTCTGAGCATGAATCACTGCTGATACTGTCTGAGGCTCTACTCTCAATCCGGCAATCACTGCGCCCTCAGAGCTATCAGCAAATGGCCTCCACTCTGCCAAAGACTCTGGCAGTCGCCACTCCTGAATGCATAGGCCTGCTACTGATACCTCCACCTTCCGGCTCAAAGCGTCTGCAACTGTGTTCGCCTTCCCCGGATGGTAAGAGATAGTGAAATCGTAGTCCTTAATGAATTCAAGTCATCTGCGCTGCCTCATGTTCAGCTCCTTCTGCGAGAACAGGTACTTCAGACTCTGATGATCTGTAAACACCTCGAACTGCTCGCCATAAAGGTAGTGTCTCCAGGTCTTCAGTGCGTGAACCACTGCTGCTAACTCCAAATCATGCGTCGGGTAATTCCTCTCATGGACCTTCAGCTGTCTGGATGCGTACGCGATCACCCTCCCGTGCTGCATAAGTACACATCCTAAGCCAACACCTGAAGCGTCGCTATAAATCACGAATCCACCCGTGCCACTCGGCAATGACAAAACTGGTGTTGTGGTCAACAGTCTCTTCAGCTCCTGAAAGCTGTCCTCGCACTTCTGCGACCATACAAAGGTGACTCCCTTCTGCGTCAGAGCCGTCAGTGGTGCTGCCAACCTCGAGAAGTCCTTGATGAAGCGACGGTAATAGCCCGCCAGTCCAACAAAGCTCCTAATCTCCGTCACGCTCGTAGGGGTCCTCCACTGTGTCACTGCCTCTACCTTCGCTGGATCCACTGATATCCCCTCTGCCGATACAATGTGCCCAAGGAACGCCACTCTGTCCAACCAAAACTCGCACTTTGAGAACTTAGCATATAACTGCTGAGCCCTCAAGATGCTGAGTACAATCCTCAGATGCTCTCTGTGCTGCTCCACATCTGGTGAATAGATCAAAATGTCATCCACGAAGACGATCACAAATATATCAATATACTGCCTGAACGTCCGGTGCATCAGATCCATGAACGTTGCCGGAGCGTTTGTCAATCCAAATGGCATCACCAAGAACTCATAGTGTCCATATCTCGTCCTGAAGGCTGTCTTCTGGATGTCCTCATCTCGGATTCTCAACTGGTGATATCCTGAACGCAGGTCAATCTTCGAGAAAACCTTCGCTGACTGCAGCTGGTCAAAGAGGTCCTCGATCCTAGGTAAGGGATACCTATTCTTCACTGTCACCTGGTTCAGCATCCTGTATTCTATGCACATCCTCAAGGATCCGTCCTTCTTCTTCACAAACAAAACTGGTGCACCTTAAGGCGAGACGCTCGGTTTGATAAATCCAGAGTCCATCAACTCCTGCAACTGCTTCTTCAACCCTGTCAACTCAGCAGGTGCCATCCGGTATGGAGCCTTCGACTGTGGTGTAGTGCCAGCTACCAGCTCAATGCCGAACTCCAACTCCCGGTGTGGTGGTAAACCTGGAATCTCCGCTGGAAAAACATCCGCGAACTCCTGCACCACCTCAATGTCCTCTAGCCTCTGAGACTCTGCCTCCGCAACCACAAGTGTTGCCAGAAATGTTGCACATCCCTGCTGTAACAGTCTCTGAGCTCTCACAGCAGATACAATAATGCGACCCCCTCTGCTTCTGATCCCTCTAATCAGAATATCAGGCAAACCCTTCCTCGGGATCAAAATCTTCTTCTCACGGCACAAGACTCGAACATCATATTGGGACAGCCAATCCATCCCAAGTATGACATCAAAGTCCTCCATCGGAAGCAAGACCAGGTCTGCCGGAAACTCCTGATCTCCCGAAACAACCGTGGCACCGGGGACAAATCTCCCCACAGTGCCCACCAGACCCAGGGGTGTGCTGACCTCCAAAGTGGCAGTCAACATCGCAAGGGTACAGCCCAACACTCCCGCAAATCGCTCTGAAATGAACGAGTGTGTCGCACCACAATCAAAGAGCACCCTAGCTACTGAACCAGCGACAAGAAGTGTACCTTCCACAACAGCGCCTCCATCACGAGCCTCCTCTGCCTGGATGGTGTAAACCCTGCCGATGCGTTGTCCCTGCTGTGGTCTGAAAGGTGGTCTACCTCCGCCTCCACCTCTGCCTGGTGCTGGTAAACCTGGTGGTCTGCTCGGTCCAGCTCCTCGACTCGGACAGCTCCTAATAAAGTGGCCTAACTGGCCACAACCATGACATGCTCCGGGGGTGAAACACGGCCCGGAGTGAAACCTCCCACAACTACCACAAGGCTCAGGTCGTGGTACTGCAACTCCTGCTCCCTCGAACTGGGGCCTCTTGCCCGGATTCCCTCCAGTCTGACCTCCCGGCCTCCCAGAGAACCTACCCGATGGCCTCCTCTCATCCTGGTAGTTCTCTCTGTAGTCACGATCAAGAACAGTAGCACTCTTCACTGCATCGGCTAATGTGCGTGGCATATGTGTCAGTACCTTCGTCCTCAACTGCTTCCGGAGCCCTCGGACAAACTTCCCAGCTCTCTGCTCCTGTGTGATGTACATCTCGGGACAGTAACGCTCTAGGGCGTTGAACTTCCCGATGTAGCCTGCCAGGGTCATGTCTCCCTGCTGAAGACTCAGAAACTCCTCCCTCTTCGCATCCTGGACATGCTGCGGAAAATACTGCTCGTTGAACTCGCCAACGAACTCCTCCCAGGCTATATCGTCTCTGTCCGCAAACACTACTGCAGATGTGGACCTCCACCAGTTGGACGCAGCACCGCCCAAAACATAAGTAGCCAGGCCCACTCTCGCCTCCGGAGGACAACCAATAGCACCGAAGATCTTCTGCATCGTGAAGATCCACTCCTCCGCAGCCTCTGCGTCGTACTGCCCCAGAAAGGTAGGCGGATGCTGGCGCATAAACCGGTCATGCATAGCGCCAGTCCCCGTCTGCCCAGTCTGTGCCGTCTGCTGCTGTAGCATCTCCGTCAGACGTCCGACTGTATCGAACAATGTCTGACGCTCATCCTCCCACGCCTCATCCCTCGCAGTCTCACTCTCACCGCGAGTATGGGCAACCGCCTTCCCCCGTCTAGGAGGCATCTGCCAAAGGAAACAAGACAATATCAATATAATCTGTGCATGCATGATCCTCTAGACCTAACTCCTAACTCAAAGGTGGTTTCTTTGGACAAGTACGCCGAGATCAACGCTCTGATACCAAATTGTAACGTACCCGAAAACAGTGGAAAATTTAAACAATAATAAAGACCGTCAACGGTCAACACAGGGCACGTCACTGGAAAACAAACTAACACATATATATATATATAATATATAAGATACAGACCCACGTGGAAGTCAAAGTATACATAAGAGTCAACTGTGATTACAACAAAAATGAATATACATGTAATCACTACCTCAACAAAAGAAGGATAAAAGAGGACACAGGATCTGATCCCGGGGGCACCGTCCTCAGTCACCACCTCAAACTCTAACCCTGCTCGCTACCTGAAATGCAAACAAACAAACATGCCTGAGTTCCCTGCAGGAACCCCGTATACCAAACCTCCTAAAATACGAAAAGGAAATTAAAGACAATGCAATGCAATACACATGATCATCCGCCTCGGGCCCACAATAATGCCCTCACCGCCTCTGCGACACTGAAACACTCCTGCCACTAGGGTCAAGTCAGTCCACCGCTGCCTCACAAGGGTCAGTCGACACCACTGCTCCCCAAAAAGTGCAGGAAGGAACCCCCGGTACACGCCGCACTCCAGGAGCGAGTCAGCCCGCCGAATACACAACTCGGGTCAGACGACAGCCGCTGCTCCCCCAAGAGCTGCCAAACGCGCACCCTGCCGGAACATCCTCGGCCTACTGCTAAACCCTCGCAAACTGCCCAAGGTTTACGGAACACATCCCTCACACCCCGCTCGGTAAGAGAGGAAACAGTAATACAATAATACGCCTTCGTCGAAGGTGAAATCCGTAGCTCTCAAAGCCTGTAATCAACCGTCGCCTCGGAGCCGGTAGTCGACCTATACTCAACGGATCGCGTGTGGATAAATCCACCAACCTGCGGCAGATCGGTCGACCGCTAAAAGCACACCGGTCGACCGGTCCCCCACACAGTACACGGTACTGTACAAACAAGTCTACCGGTCGAACCACGCCAACCGAATTACCGACCAATCGGTCGAACAAAAGTCATCTAGCGGTCGACCGTTTGGAAGGTCTACGCTATACAAATTTATATAATATATATATCCGATCGGTCGAACCAAGGGGTCGTTCAACCGATAACAGGACTTCTCAGTATCTTGCCCAAGTGACATTCGGTCGACCGGAACTGCTATACAGTTCGACCGAAACATCACAGACACTCTACTGCTTAATTAAAATGCTCAGTCGGTCGACCGAAAGTTAAAGAGCGGTCGACCGTTTTGATGGTCAAAGCTCCCAACCGACTTAGCATCGAATAGATCGGTCGAATAAGGTTAAGGGCGTTCGACCGTTTAATAAGTCAAAAACCCCAACCGACCCATTCTCATTGTTATTCGGTCGACCGGCTAAGTGGTCCCGTTCGACCGATAACAGCATAACCCCTTTTTCCCGCACAAATCTGGTATAACGGTCGACCGTCCTAAGACATCGTTCGACCGTTCGCGGGTAAACATCAATATAATAATAGGATCGGTCGACTGCCCACAGGCACCGGTCGACCGATCGTCGTCTTCAACCTCTGAATTGGTTGAAATCCGACGGGAAATTCGACACCAACGTCGATCCCCAACACTCACAAGGCTTATGTGAGTTATAATGAAGATTTGGCATACCTTTTTTACGGTTGTGGAAGCCTCCCAAGCTTGAGTCACTTCACTCCTCTTCTTCTTCCTTCTTCTCCTTCTTCTCCTCTTCTTCTTCTTCTTCACCTTCTTCTTCTTCTCTCTAAACTCTTCTCTCACTCTCTCTGGAAATCCAAAACAAAGAAGCAAAACGTTTTCAGCTTAACCTTATCTTTACTATATATATCACCTTTAGTTAACCACCTCCAAATCTACCAACCATAGCAAGCCACCTCATCTTCCCATCCTTATCTCCTAACTCTTCATTAACATAATTAATTAGGGTAAGTTAGGTTTAGTTTAGTTAATTAAGGTGTTTTAGATTAGGTTCTTACACTCATATATGTTTATGGTTTGCCATTCTCTGAACATTCACATATCAAAAGCCGAAAAAAAATAACTCAAGTAATACTCACTACACGAAGTAGCATCTGTTAATTGCTAATAACAAACATCTCATATTTTTTATTTATAATTTGCTAGTATGATTAAACCATACTTAACTAGTTAATCTTACACGTGGGTTATTCCACGTTTCTTATTCATTCTTTTTTCCAGAATAACCACATATTACAAATTATTGGGAAAATGAGACTTCAATGAAAAGAGACAGTGAAAATGACCCCTCGAACCAACTCAGTTAGGAGATCTATTGTCTTGAAGTAATCAAGATTGAGAATGGAATCTCGGTAGTCTTATTCACATATTTTCGGATGTTGAGATTTAAAATATTGTAAGACAGTAGAGTAAATAAAATATAAAAAAACTCCATGGAGACATGCATGGGTCGTGACATGAGTACAAGTACAGTGTGACGCCCATATAAATTGAAGGTCTACAACTACAAGTCTACAATGCTACAATCCAACTGGTCCATGGAAAAACAGTGTGGGTATACGTCAAAGAACATACAAAAATTCCTAAAAGTCCTCGACAATACTGATTGGATCTATCGTACCATGATTCGTTTCTTGATCTTTAACGTACTTAGTTGAGGAAGATATTTGTTCTTCTTTTCGTTTTTTTGAAAGTTGGAAGCTATTATTAAAATAGATAATTCTTGCTACGAACGCAACAAGAATTCCAAAATATACCCGTGTGTCCCTATTATGGGGTTACAAAGACATATATATGACTCCAAAAGTAGGAAAATCTGAAAGACAAGCATTCAATACAAGTAGTTTCCAACCACATAAGTAGCGGCCAAATTAAGACAAACTCGGCATCAATTAGAAAACAAGGACAGCAAACAGCAAGACGACCATCGTTGTCCGGCCGGCGCTGCATACTATCTGTTAGATCCTTAAACCCTGTTAGTGTTAACCCTAGTTTCGGAGGGGATTTGGTAGGGATGGAGGGGTACTGTTGGGTGATGATTTGGTTTGGTGGGTTTTATGGAGCAAAACTCACTCACTCTCTCTCCATTATGTCTCTCTCTTCCTCACCTCTCTTCTCAGCTCTCTCACTCTCTCTCAACCTCAGATCCACGGTCACCGGCGACGGAGGAGGTAGCTGCGACGAGCATGCTCAGGAGAAGCGTGACTCGAGAGAAGGACGAGCGGGAGGCTCAGGCGGTTGTTGAGGAGGGCGCGTGAGGTGGATCTCCAACTTTCTCCAGAGATCGCAACTTGAGGTATGCTGGTTTTATTAGTTGTTTGTGGCTCACCCACGTTGGGGTGAAGTTGTGGTCGGTCCCGGGAGGTCGGAGACCTCTCCGGCGATGTGAAACAGCGTAAAATCCTCGGTAGACGCGGGGTTGCTGTCGACCAACGGTCGACCGGTGGCTTCGGTCGGTCGACCTGTTTTACTGTTTTGCCCAACTTTAACCAACACCGGTCGAACGATGTCATGTGGCGGTCGACCGGTTGCATGTGTGATGGTGGGTTGGAGGCTTTCTGTTGGATTTTGGTCGACCGTTCCTAGTTTTTGGGTCGACTAGAACTTAAGTGTACTTGGTTATTATGCATGTTGTTCGACTGATTTTGATATATTGTTTGACTGTTATATGACTTAGACTATTAGGTTGACCCTGGTAGTTTTCGGTCGACCGGAACCCCTGAGTCGGTCGACTGAATAGACTTGTATGATTTTGACCAACTCCGGATTTTGATCTCGTATTCGGTCGACCGGTTTTAGATTGTTGTCCGATCGTTTGGACTTAAGTGATGCGCAGAGAGTTCGACCGTTGCAGACTTTCGGTTTACCGAACCTATTGGGAACGGTCGACCAGTTAGGCTTTTCGGTCGACCGTTTGTGCGTAAAACTGAATTTCTAGTCCTTGTGTTGTGTCAACTCTGTCCACGGAAACCCGTGTCCTCTCTTAGCGCGTGAGCCGGTGGGTACGTTGCTTATGCCTGCCCAGGGACCACCGTGTGGAAGAGGGTGGACAGTTGGGTCGCGTCACCTTCATTCATGGACCGTGGTGTGACGTGTTGTTGTTTGACTCTCTGTAGAGTAGCATACCTGAGGGATCGCGGATCCCAATGCATGTTGATGCATGGCTCGTGGAGCTTGATGACCTTGCAGACTACGGTTTGGACACGTCCGATGTTGTGCCGGACGTATGTTGTACCGTCGAGGTTGTGCCGGCGATGATGGTGCCGACGATGTTCCGGCTTGTGGTTTTGTCGTCCGATGTTGTGTCGGACGTATGTTGTACCGCCAATGTTGTGTCGGCGATGCCGCCAATGTTGTTCCGGCGATAATCCCTGATTGGGCACCTATCTTGGGATGTTTCACCGACCGGGCTACGGCTCCGTTGGGATGGTGTAGACCACGTGGTTACCTTGCACGGAAGTGTGGACACTCATCACCGATCCCTTGGCTTGAGTAGCCACATGTGGGGGGTGCGTCGCGTACTGTCCGTAAGACCGTATGTGACTACAGTAAGTTTCCGAGGAAGACTCGTTGTTGTTGCTGAACTGATGTCCTTGTTGACCCTTCGAGGGTACTTGCGTTGTTGGACTGAGGTCCCGTTTACCCTTGGAGGGATTTGTTGCATTGCAAATGTTGATATGGCGTGCACAAGTATGATAGATTCATT
Source organism: Triglochin maritima (assembly GCA_963682175.1). NCBI lineage: Eukaryota > Viridiplantae > Streptophyta > Magnoliopsida > Alismatales > Juncaginaceae > Triglochin > Triglochin maritima. Next base: position 10,468,085 of record OY821780.1, on the reverse strand, counting down.
TACCGTACTGTTTCATTCATATAGGCGAGCTTGACATACATGGTTTCCTAATGGAAAACTCGGGCATCGTTGTTTGATTCATGTTTCAGGACCACAGTAGGTTCTGTCGGGTGGTGACGGCGACTCTTCCAGGTCGTCAAGATTGCTTGTACATGTCTTTCGTTGTATTGTTGTAATCATGTCTTTTGACAAACTATGTTGTATTTTGGTGCACCGACTGTTGATTTATATGAGTAACATTCTCGTTGATGAGTTTTATCTGGTGATCTCTTGGTTGTTTAAATTTTTAAATTTACATTGTTTCAGGATGTTACACTATCACTTTCGGGTTTCATCCAGCCACGGGAGGGACACCAGAGAAGTACCAAACCATTGGGATGGCCACATCAGAAAGCCTCTCTCCAAAGTGATTGTCCTCGTCTTTTGATTCCCAAAGAAAATGTGGTTTGTTGTTTGGGATTTTTGCTTGGGTGCACCTCGAAAAGTCGTTTATTAGGTCTTTGCAATCGTGTATTTTTTTTATTGCTCCAGAACGCCCACAAATCCAAATAATTGCTTTGGTGCACCTCTCTCAAACATCGTTAATGATTTCGTGAAACTGTTAGTTGCCTCTGTTAAGTTCGAATACAAACGGTCGACCGAAAGCCAAACGGTCAACCGAAAACCAAATTAATTACCAATTCGAGCCGACCGAGTTTAAATATGTTACTTGTTACCTAATTAGACACCAATTTGAGCTCTAGTTAACATCCCAAAGTATCTAGAAAACTCGGTTGGCTCAAATTGGTAGTCAATTTGGTTTTCAGTCGACCGTTTGGCTTCCGGTTGACTGTTGGATTCAAACTTAATTGGTGTATAATTAGGTGTCAAGTGACATATTTTGACTCAGTCGGCTCGAATTGGGAGTCAATTTGGTTTTCGGTCGACCGTTTGGATTCGAACTTAACGGGGTTAACTAACGTTGTCACGAAATCCGTTAACGGTGTTTGAGGGAGGTGCACCCAAGTAATTAGTTGGATTTGTGGGCGTTCTGGAGTAATAAAAAAATACACAAGTGCAAAGACCTAATAAACAACTTTTGGAGGTGCACCCAAGCAAAAACCCATTTGCTGTTTCTAGGTGTAACCCACAGAGTGCATTCATCATATTTGTTCATCCCCCTTTTAATCATATTGACCCTAATAAGAAGTTTATTTAATTTCAACCATGAGCCGAGAGAAGAAAAAATTAACTTTTGAGGGCAAGTAGCTTTCCAAATTTGTTTCAATAAGACCTATCTATCTTGTTCCCCCGCCTAATACGAATTTGTAGAAATGTTTTGGTGTATATTTTCCGTGTTTCGTTAGTTTCCATCTTCTAATCATTCCCCCTTTGTGGGTTGAAATAGATATAAGATTGGTACAATAGGAACATATGGTTTGGGTCTATGTTATTTTTAAAAGCAAAGTTTGAGCCATATTTCCTACAACAAAAACTAGTTTTACCGACGGAAACTTCCCGATGGAATTTCCGTCGAGAAAAATATCCGACTTCCGCCCAATCAAGTTCACGCCAACAGAAATTCAGTCAGCATGGTTTTGATTTAGGGCAAAAATCTCATTCTGTCCCAATCGAGTCATTCCCTCTTCGGCCAGTCTGTCCAAATATGAAACCCCAGACCTTCGACTATCGTCGCCGGATCCTCAGCTCCGCTGTCTTCTCTCGGCCGCCGCCATCTCTCTCACATGCCGTCCTCCACCAGCATTGCCAGACCTCCTCCTCTCTCTCCAGCTCTGGCGGCCATCGTCGACCCCAACTGCCTCCTTGCCAGCCTTTTGTTGCCCTCTCCCGCAGCAGCTCCGGCGACGCTTCCCGCCCCTGCCTTCCTTTCCCGACCTCCGTCCCTTATCTTTACCTACGACGATAATCGTCTCTCAGTAGTATGTTGGTTTTGATTGATTTGCCTTCTTTTTTTGTTGTGTTTAATTATTTTTTTAAAAACCTACTGATGAGAATTAAATTTATACCGCAAGTGCACGGCGTCAATGAAGACGTGGCAAATACGGGTCGAACACAAGGAGGGAGAGATTCTGTTATTTGTGTGATTTTCGATTAAGGAGAAGAAGGAGAGAAGAAATAATTGGGTTTTGAGATTTTTTTGGGTTTTAATTATCTAAAGCAAGAACAAGAACAATTAAAACTAAAACAAGAACAAAGAGGTGAATTCCGTCGGGTGGAGGTTTAGATTTAAGGTTTAGATTAGAGAATTCAGAAACTTATAATAAATCATATTAGTTATAAAGCATTACATGATAAATGATTTAACATAAACTCAAGTAATCAAAATAGACTAATACGAACTTAAAATAATAACATTTATTCGTCTTCTCTTCACCCTAAATCCGTCACCTCTACCCTTTGGAAAGAGTTAGAAACTCATGGAGGGAGGAAGAAGGGGTCCTTGAGACATTACAAAAGAAAACTAAAAGTAAGAAATAAAAGACAGAATTTTATTAATGAAAAGAAGAATACAAAACTAAGATTAAGAATAAAAACTACAACCAAAGACTAAGGACCCTTCTAACATCGTTCTCGGGTCTATTTATAGTTGCTACAAGGAATCTAGGTATAATATTGGAAATTACACGTGTCCAGACACGACTGGACGAAATTGGAGCACACGGATCGACTAGGGGGCGGCGGAATCGCCGCATGGTGTGTGTGATCTGCGGCGGAATCGCCGCACATCATGCTCTGATTTGGTCCAGATTTTGGTTGAATGTTTATGGTATGATTTGATCCTCCTTTACGCGTTTGGATTGATTCTTTCCATTCTTTTGAGCTCCGGATTAATTCCTTCACATATTTGGAGATATACATTGATTTTTCTATATATTTTCTCCAAGAGAATAAAAGCTACTCGTGATTTGCAATTAGGTCCTTGACTTTTTGCAGTTAAGTCCCCGGCTACTTTTGTGCTTAAGTCCTTGTTCTTTTTGCAATTAGGACTTGAATGCTTTTATGCTTGGATACATTTCCATTCGTAACCCGATAATCTTGAACTTGGTCTTTATGATAGAAATGAGTCTTTTGCATGCGTTTATACTCGGGATGTGGGTAAATTGCATTCAGGTCCCTGTATTCTGTAAATAAGACTAAACACATACCTTAGTAGCATTTATTGATGTAAAAGTAATCTAAATGAAAGACATATGATGCAATGTATGCAATGCATCAAATACCCCCACACCTAGATTTTGCTAGTCCCTAGCAAAACAGAAGATACGAAAAATAAAAACAGGGAAATCCTAACTCACTTTCGTAGGAATCACGGTTGCACTTAGCATGTGCAACAAGCCTTTAAACCTCAAAGTTTCCTTAGAGGACGAGTTTTGTCTCGTGAGGGTTTTCAGTTGACACACCCACAAAGTCTTAAATCAACATTCCATTGATAGCTCTTAATATCTCCACTTTAACCTTATACATCTCACTTAGAATTCTTGTATGCTCATTATATGAATCTAACTCATTAAAAATATGACTTGGTCTTTATTCCGCCAACATTCACACCACTAACCCTTCTACACATGTTTATCACTTGAATTATTTTGCACGCCTCCTCTGGTGGTGAAGTATCATTCGGATCAACCATGGCATGGATCATTCTTTTAGCTTTGGGCCTTGAGTATTATTATCTTTTTTTTCTTTTCTTTTCTTTTCTTTTCTTCCGTGATTCAACACATTTGCTTTTTGACACTTTTACCCTTTTGCATTCGTGTAGCGAGTTTGGTCGATGATCCCGAGCTGGTAGACTAAGGTTACCGGATTTCAAGATACCCTACGGACCAGTGACTCAAAGACTTGGGCTTTTGTAATCATTTTGCAAAATGTGTTTTCTTCACTTTATTCCTTTATTTTTATTTTCCTCAAGGCTTAATTGCTATTAGAAGTCCACACTTCCCGGTATATTTTCCTCAACCTCTGCTTTTTATCAACCACTTCAAAGATTTGATTCATCCAATTTAAGTGCATACATGTCTTAAAGGGCAATGAGTTATTTCTTTGGAACTTAGATTTATGTCATAATTTCTACAAGCAGAACTATATAATAAGGAACAAAAACTCAATGCAATTTGTACACGGGTTTTGACAGTTCAATCTTAAGCTATGTCATGAAACACTGATTTTTTTTTAAGAAATAAAAGACAGATCTATAGATAAATATATACATAAACACCAATACACCCACACCTAAATCATGCATTGTCCTCAATGTATGCAAATATAAAGCAAATGCACTTATTACCTTGGTGAATTGCGGTGGAAGGATGGAATTTGCTCAAAGTCAACCATAGTCAGAACTGGATTGAATGACACCATATTGGTGCATGTATCCAGTTGAATTGTTCCCCATGTTGCAATGAGCATCCTGAGTTACAGGTTCCACACCCCTCACATAAATTGGTTCTCTTATTTGCTCGAGTGACGGTGGGTGTGTAGATGAATTCCTCCCCATTTTTCTTACTTCCTTTTTAATTTTGTGACGATTCAGAAATATTATAGATACGCGATTTCATCACAACATCACTTTGATTGCATGTTATTTCTGGCTCACTATCAATATGAAAGATATTAAATTCAGCTTTTAAGTTCCCAAAAGATAATTGCATGAGCCCATTTCGACAGTTTATCAATGCTTCAGAAGTGGCCAAAAAGGGTCTGCCTAAAATTACAGGGATTTGTCGATTAGGATTTACAACAGGTGCGGTATCTAGTACGACAAAATCCACTGGGTAAATGAAGTCACCAACCTTGATCAAAACATCCTCTACTACACCTCTTGGTTTCTTAATAGAGCAATCAGCAAATTGAAGGGTTGTCCTAGAGGGTTTTAGTGGACCAAGGTTCATTTGCTCATAGACATAGTATGGGAGTAGGTTAACACTAGCACCAAGGTCTAGAAGGGCTTTGTTGATAAAAGTATCTCCTATTGCACATGAAATTGTGGGACATCCAGGATCCTTATATTTTATAGGAGATGTGTTGGACAAAATAGAACTTATGTTTGCAGTTAAGAATGCCTTCTTTGGTACGTTTGTTTTTCTCTTTTTAGTGCACAAATCTTTTAAGAATTTAGCATAAGCAGGTATTTGTTGAATCATGTCTAAGAGTGGAATGTTCACCTTAACTTGCTTAAATACTTCCAAGATTTTCTCTATTTGTGCACTTGAGTTCTTTTTGAGTCTATTGGGAAATGGGGCTTTAGGGACATAGACTCGCTCAGGTTCAGGTTGAGCTACGGGTTCAGATTGAGTAGGTGGGGTGGGCGTTTCAGATTGGACGTCGGGTTCAATGGTTAGGTCATATGTGACAGTTTGATGGCTAGATTGAGTAGACGTTCTAGGATTTACCACATTATTATCAATCTGTTTTCCGGACCGTAATGATACCACAACATTTATTTGTTGGAACAGTCCTTCCTCATTAAGGAATTGTGTTGTTTAATATTTTGTCTTATTTGCAACACTATTTGTTTATCTTATTTGCAACATTTTTTTGCTTCTAATTTTAATTCTTGGTATATTGAAACTTGTAGGCACATATATCTCTTAATGATTTTGATGCTACCGTTCAAAGCTTCACAAATGAATTATAGTTTAAACCAAATGATGGGATTATTTCTCCTTCAAGTATTTGATTATAGTTGGATATACTTGTGTTAGTTTGATTTGATTGTTCTAATGTATTGATTGACATCATATCATACATATATTTGTGTCTTATATCCTTTATTTTTAGCCTAAGCAATGCTACGTAACGCGTTTTATGTTTAAGTTTCAGGAATAAACAAGTTTGAGAAGAAGATACTCAAAAATGACTTAAAAGCAAGGAAAATGACTAAGTTACAAGACTTATAGACTGAGATGAAAGAGAGAATGACCCGAATGTAAAACCAAAAGGACCAATGAGCAAATCAAGAAGTTTCACATCATCATGATGAGTATTTTGGCAATTAGATCTGGGCCTAACCATCAACAACCAAATCGGGTTCATCAAACATCAAGAAATCAAGCCAGAACCGAGCCACCGAAATCCATACTCGATTAGAGGCATCCAGACTGCCAATTGGTTGTCCCAGACCGCCAATTGGCGGTACAAATGTCTCCAAATGATTCATCGTTTAGTCGGGTGTTCTATTATATTGTTTTATGTCCATTTATAGTATGTGTTTAGTCCTATACCAGGGGATTGTCCCCGGTTACCTTTTTCTATGACTATAAATAGAATTCTTCCTCCTCCTTTGTATTTACTCATTGCTTGGTGGCATTCTCTCTACTTAGATTAAACCTTGGAGCAAAACTCAAGTGGAAAAGAATGCTACTTGTAATGTGAGTCATGTAAATAAAATAATTCTTCTAGTTTTATCTTCATGTTATCTTTTTCAATGATTGCATGTCTAGCTTGAATTTATTTTTTTAATTGTAGTATAATTAGAATGTCTTCCTTTCTTTATATGATTGTTAGATTAATGAGTAAAGATTATTTCATCCCCATTTGGGGGTGGAGAAGAAGGTGATGTGATTATGTGATGTATTAGGTGCGTGTGTTAATTTTAATCCTTTGAGCCTTACATGATTTCCATAACCATCTAATGAGATTTCACTCTTATCTTTGATGTGTTAATGCTCTTGAGTGATGTTTAGCACATGCTTAGATTAGTGAGTCTATTTTATGAGGAATGATGAGGTGAGGATAAAGATGGAGTGGAAGAAGGAAACATGATCAATGCTAGCATGTTCTCTTGTTGGCCTCACCTTAATTAATGTCTTGTATGTTTTAATGATTGTGTAAATCGTATTTCACGTGGAGACATAGTGGGGTTTTGTCTTTATGCATGAGTTCATTTAGCGTCATTCTAATTATTGTCTTGTATGTTTTAATGATAATGTTTTATCTTATTTCATGTGGACATAAAGTTGGATTTGGTTTTATGGTTTTCATGTACTACATGTTGTGACGAGTACAAATGAACACACACATATACACATATTTTCGTATTTGCATTCTTTCTCTACCCCCTATGGGGTTTAGTTTTATTGTTTGTTTCTTGATTTCCTTACGCATTGTAGTGTAATTCCAACATCATTTCTTCTACCTATTTTTTCACTTGTCTTCGAAAGAACCAGAGTCAACACACCTCCCTGTGGATCGACCCGTACTTGCCCTGTCTTCACCGACATTGTGCACTTGCGGTATTTAAAACGAACACATCATGTATCAATCATACAAAAGGTTGATGCTTTGATATGGATAGTTGTGAAAACTTAGATGTAGATAGTTGATATTATTTTCGATTCCTTGTTAATTATTATGGTGTTTAAATGAGTATCAATATGAATGTTGGATTTTATTTGTGAATGATGTTAGATTGATATTTCATATTGAGTTTATATTGAAAGTTAATTTTGGAGCCATTTGTGGTATGCATTTTTAATTTTAGATGACAAAAACATGTAAAAAATTCTGAATTTTTTACAAAAAAAATCAGTATTGCTGACGGATTTTTCGTCAACAAAACTAGGAAAAAATGGCACCAAAATACGATTGCCGACGTAAAATCCGTCGGCAATAGTATTGGTGATGCCCTCTTTGCCGGCAAATTATTGCCGACGGAAATTCTGTCGGTAATGGGTACTATTGCCGATGGATTTGTCCGTCTGCAAAGACCAATTTTTTTAGTAGTGATTATTTGCTCAAAACGGGTTTTCTCCAAAAACATTGGCTACCATGATAAGCTTATGTTTGGTATATTAATAGTTCTAGCCATTCATCGCACAGGCAAGTTCGATTCATCCATTTATCGAACCAAAATATAGTTGTTTTCCTATTTTTCATTATGGTTTCACTCAGTTTAAATAACTTGGGATTCACTCCACTAAAATTTTTAAGAAGGCTGATAAGCATTGTTTTGAATTCAGGAACGACCCAAATTTCTATTGCCCCCTTCGTAATTTGCAAATATGATCGATTGACATAATCCTTCGCTTCGAGAAAGGATTTCCCAATTTTTCTTAAATCTAAGGCTTAGACAATGGTAATGTAAGTTTAAAACCCCGAGGCCACCAAATTGTTTTGGTTGACAAACTTTCTTCCGATTTTTTATCAATCTTTTTCAACTCTTTCGATGGAAGTTTCCTAAAACCACTAAAGGTGTGGCCGTTACATTAAGCATTGTGATTTTGACTCCAAATGAGAGTTGTTTTGTTTTCCAGCTCCCAACATATTTCTCCATTTTGGAGATAACCGATTGCCAATAAGATTGTGATCTCTATCTAGAACTAAGTGAGACTCTCACGTACTTGAAAGGAAGTTTTCTTTTTTTGGCACCCCAAGACACGTTGAAATTGGCCGAGTTCACCATTTCCCAAGTTCATTCCACTTAAACATGATTTCGAGTCATTAATTTTGAGTCCCGAAAGTGTTTTGAATATTTCTAAAATGCACTTGATATGAGCAATATTGTTGTATTTGGGTTTAAGGGAAAATATGATGTCATCCGTGAATTGAAGGTTTAGAATGGGTAGCCACTCATGTTCAATTTTGAGTCCTTGAATTAAGTTACTTTCTGAACCAAGTCTCAACAGACTTGTTCCTAAATTAATGTGTATTTAGGTGACTCCAGCTGTGTCCTATCAGCCCATCTCTAGGCTCCCCCACCTCCTAGGTCTTTACTCTGATCACAGTGACGACCACAGCTGCTTCCCATCATACTCGATGTTCTACAAATACGTTGATATTTGTCCTCCAAGGCGTAACACAACTAGTTGGAGGAAGAACATTCCCCCAAACACTAGTTCGAACTCCAATGGCATAGTTACAGTGCAACTAGTATTGGACTACCCAAGTTTGAAACAGCAACACCAATTACAAGTGAGGTGGGTGCTGGGTTAGGTCACAAAAAAGAAACCCAAAAAAAAAAGAAAACGTCGACATTTGGATCCAAATAAAAAAATATCATTTTTTTGTTATGAACAACAAATATAGTATACGAATAAGTCACCTTATTATTTGATATTATAATTTCTTATAACCTCCACATTCAAATGCAATGTAATTCTGTCATTGATGTATATTTCAATTATGTGTTGTAATTTCCATCATTATGTTTGTTGTAACTCCTTCCTCTTTAGTTTTTAAATAGGTGCACTATTGTAATATTTTATTGATGATGAAATACAATAATCATTCTCTCCCAAATTTCCTTGTCTTTCATTTCATAACACGTTATCAACACGATCATGCCTCTAGCTTAACCAATAGAAGATGTTGATCGTAAGAAAATTTTCTCGACTCGTGGATCGACTTGGTGGAGCGCAAAATGGAGGTATGCAATTCAATATGATGTATGCATCATGCATCCTTCAAACCATTGTGGTCGACAAAAAACTTTATAATACACATAGGTTATGAGCGTTGGTTTTCATGACTGGTTATGCCAATTGAATTCAAGTTTTTATCTCAACGTTATTTGATTTGTTTTCCTCCCACGGTGGCTTTAGATATTGACATCAATAATGAATGTACAAATTTCTTTTAGATATTGTATGTCCCGTGCATCGTAATTCAATACGCCACACTCGAGTGTGAATTGGAACATGCTAAGAAAACATTGTAAGGTTTGAAATTTTATTTTAGATTTTACCATTGATACTTACGGATTTTGTATTTATCATCAATAGATCATCAATATAAATTATGGTAAACCATCTAGAAATAAATCTATTCTATATTAAATTCGTAAGAGACAAGTAACTCTTGCCAATTAAATTTTCTTCAATTTTCATTTAATACTAATGTCATTTAGTTATCTCTAAATGTCATAAGGAGTAATATTGTAAGAAAAAAAAATTCAAGATATTAAAAATAAATATCACATTTTTTCATTATTTTAAGTGTCACGCATTAATGTGTGACTTTGAAAATCAGCGACGTTAGACTTCAAAATATCTTTCATTTACTATAAATGATTTATACAATGGCATTAAGTCATAACATCTCTCTTGGCCTTGATTATTTTATTTGAAAAGTTCCGACATTGGTTTCGTCGACCGTCTTTTGGGTTAATTCCCTCACATTATTTATTTATACATGATTTTCCAGAAATTACGTAGTCTAATATAAGCTATGCATGCATATCTTTTGACCAACACTTGGATTTTGCAATGAGGGTATTAGATGAATTTCGGAAAGACAAAATCTTGACCCATATGTAATTTTATTGTGTGACAATTAATTCAAATGGCATGACTTAGTTGCTATATTTCACATATCTCTTGACACATATTGGTTATTAGCAATTCATATATATTTGCGACATGTGATGTGATTATGCATATGTCTATATACATATCCATTTGTTCTGAAATTATTTTGAAATTGATATTGTTGCACCTCCCTCGCTCTCCCTCATCTCCATCCTCATCACCAACCCTAAATCCATCTTCCCCGGCCCTCACCCTCTCCCTTTCTTACCCAGCAGATCCGGCAACGACGACCGCGACGGCGTCAAGCTTCGGTGACCGCGTGTAGGCGCGGAAGGGAAGCACCCCTTCTCCGGTCTTCTCATTCCCAAGGTACACCATCCAACCCCCTCCCCCCCCCCCCCCCCCCCACACACACACACACTAGTTGTTCCTTGGTCTGGGTGGGTGTGGGGGAGTGATGGGGAGGTGGTGTCCTTCGTCAACGACGTCGGTGGCCTGAGGTGATGCCGGGAAGAGGGTTGAGAGGGTGGTCGCACGGAGGAAACGCGGTTGTAGCCGTGCATGGGCTGCGCCACCGTGGTGGCCGGCGGTGACTGGGCGGTGGTGGCCGGATGGGAGTGGCGACGACTAGGGTTGTGTGGTGTGGCTTTGGTTTTGGTTAATTGCGATAAAAACCTGAATTTTGTTGATATTAGTTTAGTAATTAAATAGTTGGATCAATTGCAAAGGAAATCCTGGATTTTATGAATATTGGCAGAATAAATTAATCTGGATTAATTGCAGAATAAATCCTGGAATTTAATTGTATTTGGTCAAATAGATAATAACTGGATAAATTGCATTGGAAATCCTGAAATTAATTGTAATTGTTTAATTGTTTCATAATTGGATTAATTTCTGGAAAACCCCTAGAATTATTTATATTTGAATAAATAATGAATGATTGGATTAATTGCTTAATAAGCCTTGGACTTTCTATAATTGTGAAAATGTTTTAATTCAAGGAAAATTTCCCTCTTTTCCCTGCAATTCTTATAGATTCGTAGAAAATTCTATTAATTGGTAAATTTATTGTTTTTCCCATGAACTTATGGGTATTATGTTTTCGTACAGAATTTTGGTAAATTACACTTATACCCCTATAATTTTGATTGTGATTTTAAAGCTATAAATTCATTACACCACTCTTATAATTTTATAGTCTTATTTATTCTTTATTGCTCTATATCTTAGTTGGTCGTTGACCCTTGCATTTGAGGGTAAATTTCTTTTAACCCTTGTCTCGTGAGACGGTGAGATTATGAGAGGTTCGGGGGATCGGTTGTTCACCCACGTATTTGCGAGTGGTCGTTGGAGCGTCACTCACGGACTCGTGCATGAGGTTGAGTAGTATGGATGACGTGTGTGGCACGTATAACTAGAGGTTAGAGTTTTTCCCCGGGGGTTGTGGCGGTTTGGGATGAACCCACCCACGTTGTGACGAGTGACGGTTTGGGAGTGTTGCTAATGGGCTCGGGCGTCTGGTTAGCTCCCGAAACTGGATGCGGAACTAGTCAGCTCACCAGAGTTATGACGGGTGACCGTTGGGAGAGTTGCTCACGGGCTCGAGGACGTGGTTGGAGTAGGGTGTTGTCGTATGGGTCGGATGAGCGGTCTTGTCGAGGGTGCACGCTCGACCTAACTGTACGCGTGCTCGTATCGGGACGTGTGACAGTTCTGCCGTAAGAGCAGGTTGAGTGTTGCCTTGTGGATTGGATGCGCAGTGGGGTCGAGGTGCACGCTCGCTTCGCTGGGCGCGTGATCCCCTTAGGACACGAGACAAGTGTGAGTAGTCAAGGATGGCTAGACCTGTTCAGTGACGGGTTGGGGTGATGTACTAGGTCTTGATTTGAGACTCAGACGTGCGTTGAAAGTATGCAGGTGGGACGCGGTAGGTGACGGGAGGCGACTTGGGCTTGGGACGCGAGGACTGGATCACGAGCTCAGTTGATGTAATTTCCTTGTATCTCGTAGTTGTTGTAGTAGGTTTTCAACTTCTCGTATTTCCTTCTGCATTGTACTCTGACATTGACATTATGCTTGTTTTGAATTTGATGTCTCTATTTAATCATATTTTTTATAATGTTCCTTATTCGCTTGTTTTAGTCTTGATTGTGTCCCGAGTGCGGCTTAGAAGCGTTACAAATATACCACTATGATTGTGCTAGAATGCTTGTATTAGATATTACTATAAGTAATTATATAACACGAGAATTCAATGTTGAGTCATAGTATCATTGAAAAATCTTGATGTACATACTATATTCTAACCTTGAAGGATAAGTCTTTAATATTTACTCGAGATCGTGTTACATTTAAAAGTTGTGTATATGCATATGGCAAGATCCCCGAACGATCTATATTTTCGTCAAAGGGATGTGGACTTTTTCACCCTTATTATAACCATTGAGTCCATCATAGTGTATCTAAATTTGTAGTGACAAATTTGAGAAGAAAAACGGGTTTTTTTTTCTACCTTAAAAGATGTGATACTTCAGCAGCAGTACACAGTCAAATATTACGATGATATTGTGTAAGGAAAAATTGTGCAAATAAGAAATTGGAAGAACCTTATCATTTATTTTGTAATAGTTGCATAAATAATTTATCTGCAACAAATATTTTATTTGGCTTGAAATGAAGAGTATGGATATTCTCCGGTTTCATATTTGATTTGAGATCAGTAAAGATAATTTTTGCATCGTGTATAGTGTTGTCATGCACACTATATTAAGAGATAAGTATTTCTCTGATTTTATATTGAGAAAAGTTGAAATTACTATTGCACATGATCGTACGAATTTAGTAGAAAACTCCAGAAGAGCCATATCTACTGTTACATATGTAATTATCTTGGCTTTAAATGATGCATTTTATTTATTAGATCTCAAGATACTTATTGAGTTTCAAATCACCAGAATGACTTATATAGGGACTATAGTTGAAATAAAGAAGAATATTTTTATATTACTACAATCATGTCAGAGAAGAAAAAGACTATTGAGAAAATTAACTGACTTTTGAATAATGTATCATTGCACACGTAGTGGCTCGGTCAAAAGACATGCATTAGTGAATCAAATGAATATTGATTCTAATAACATATGGTTTGACTGATTGGGTCAATGAGGATCAGATATGATAACAAATGTTGCTGAGATTTCATATGATCATTCACTAAAGAATGAGAAGATTCTTAAACTAAATGAATATCCACAAGCTCTATCTTTTCTGTGGGATATGATTACTTGTGTTATGCATACTTATGATTGAAATTCATAAGCATAAGTTATTGCAAAATAACTATATGTTCCCTCATATTTTGGATCATGTCCCCGCAGCACACGTTACTAAGCATCGCGAAAGAAAAGACATCATGGATTAGAGATTTAAATGACTCTCGAACGAGTTAACTAGAAGAGTGTCTAAATGAAGTTATCATTTGTATTCATTATGGGTATCAGCAGTGATCCCGTATTTTTGATAACTCAATTGACATTTACTACTTAAAAAAATGAGGTCATGTTTGTCGCCTGATTTGCACAATAAAATGAAAGTCCCTCTGTTGATAAAATATCTCTTAAAATGGATCATTTTGGGATCATATCTACCTTTTTTTAGGAAAATGATTAATGAGTGCACGCATCACGGAGGTTGCCTATTTGGTTGTGGCTACTGATGTGGAACTTATCAACATTTATTTTAAGATTTCTCATACGCAAAGATGACGTGATTATCAATACCTCGTTTCCATTCCAAATGCAGTTTTAAATACTTCCAATCTATCATTTGTCATCCTTCTTTCTTCTTCCCTCTCCCCAAACTATCATGTTCGCTCTTCCTTATTCCTGCGCGGAAGGAGTCTCCAAAACATGGGCGCCTCCAAGCGAATACGAGTGTTCTGTCGAGGCTGACATCAAACTCAGGTGGGTGTCTCTAGGAGTCATAGTTGTTGTAGATGGTGATGGATGTGGGAGGAAAGGGAGAAGGAAAGCGGGGCAGTGGTGAGCTCAGAGATGGTGAGGGATCGAGGGGATTTTGGGGAGTGGTGTGGATGTGGAAGGTTTGGGGTTGTGGATACGGGAGGTTTGGACTCAAGTTTGAAAGAACAGACTCGTGGTGCTCCATTTTATGGAGATTGCTAAATCAGTTGCTCAATAATTGAAAGGAATGTGTTCTAAAAGTTTTACTTTTAAATGTCAATTATTATGAATTGAATGAGAAATCATTTTGTTCCTTGTTTATGTTATTCGTCTTTTAGAAGTGTTAAAGAAGAGGCTCTTGGTCCTTAACCATAGAGCTCTAAAAGATATTGGTTTACATAAAACAAAAGATATTCGCAATCATGGTAATTAACATGGGACATTGATTACCGAGTTAAGATTGTCGTGTTGGTCATAGATCATTGTAGCTCTACAAGTGAGTGACAACACGGGTAGGCAAAAGAGGAAAATACTACTTTTGTATACCGAATTGACCTAATAAATAAAATATTATAGGAATGTGTTTCTGTGTCATTAATATTTTACTGTGTCCTTGGTCCTTTGATATGAGACTTATATCCGATCGCTTAAGGAGTGCTTAATTAGACTAGTGTCTTAAGCTATCAATGAGTGCAGTGCAAAGGCATTAGTTGGTTAAGTATGACTTTTGTTGGAGAAGATAGTTAGTCAAAAGATTATCATTGCCCCTCTTAATTGGGTGATGATATTAGTGGGTCCCTTGATAAAGCCAAGTTATAATGTGCACAATGTGATTTGAGTTAAGTCACATATTTATAACTAGCTTAAAGAGATCAAGAAATGAATATGTGACTTAACTCTTAATATCACTGCCAAGCTTGATTTTTGATTCATATGATGTGTCGGGTTTCTTATAGAAAATATGACACATGTGGTGAACAAGTAAAATCAATTATGTTGTGATATATAACATAATTAGAATCATGATAAATTCATATGAGATGCATATATTATGGGGTGCAATAAATTATTGTTGCATAGGATAATATATTGCATAAGTTGTGAATTTGCTAAAACCCCCTAAAGTTCAAATTTTGTTGGAAATAAATCCAAAATTTGAAAAGGCAAAATCGGGTAAAAGTTCGGTAATCCGTTATGGTTCGGTCGACCGAAGGTTCTGTGAATCGGTCAACCGAACGTGGAACGGATGGTCAAAATTGATTGACCGAACTTGACCAAAGTGCCTGGAATTCTGGTTCGGTGTACCGAACCAGGAACGGTCGACCGAACAATGTCCAGTTCCGATATTTTCGGTTAACCGAATGGCACTCGGTCTTAGACGTGGGTTCGTCTGATTGGTTAAGGAGAATTTTTCTCCTTAAGAATCGGTCGTCCGTCTAATGCACGGTAAACCAAACGTGACATATTCGATTAACCGAGTGTGACTCGGTAAACCGAACCCCGATCGATTTTCTGCCTTTGATAATTAATAGATTAATTTGATCGATGGTTGGATTAACTCCAAACTTGGTCAAACGTTTTGTGGATGCATGTAATGCATTATGGAATTAGTTTGTGAGAGAAAATGTCAAGAAAACATGGCTTAAGAATAGTCATGATTTAGAGTAAGATTGGAGCCTATAAATAGGTCTTTATTCTCCTTAATTATGTTAGATGTTTTCTAATTATTTTCTCTCCTAAGTCACCACAAAAAGCCACGAAAATTCTCTTAGTTTTCTAAGTCTTTGGAAGGAGAAATCTCAGAGATTAAGGAAGGGGTTTGTAGCTAGATTCTAAGCTAGTTTGGAGATTGATTGGCTAGTTCCTTTCTCTCCAACCTTGTTTAGGGTTTTGGTGAACACTCGGAGGCATCCGGTGCAACGAGAAGCGACGATCGTCATCCTCAACGTCTCCGGATCATCAAGAAGTTTTAGAAAACTTCTAGGTATGAATTTCGGAGTCCCTTGTGTTTTTTTAATAAAGTTTTTGAAACTAGTTATTGAAACAAACCGATGCATGCATGAAATAAATCATAGAAAATTGTAATTGATCCTTATTGTGCATAAAAATTTCGAAAATATATATGTGCAATTAAACTAGAAATCCTTCAATAATTCCATAAGAAATACAAGATGCTGGAATTTGTTGAGTGGTGTCATCTCGTGTTTGGAAGAAAGGATTGGACAAGATTAGAATGTTTGTTATAGTTGTCCAAGAATAGACATGTCCATGTTTGTTCAAAAGTATATCTTGTTATTTATATATCTTGATAACTATGTATTTTGTAGCCTTTTCCAAGAGTTATGAATGATTTGTCATTTTTTTCAGCAACATTATGTTTGTAATGTTTTTCTTCAGGAGTTTATTAATGAATTGCCTATTTATGTGTTTCTGTGGATGTTTTATGTTAAGTGTAGAGATCCTGATCTGATAAATAAAACATAATTTTACATGACCTACTTACCACCCCCATCAACACCAACTGCAATGGGACAGAATCCTGACAGTATGATGTGTCCAAAATAAGTCCAGAATGTATCCAGAATGTGTCCAGAATCAGTCCAAAATGTGTCCGGAATGAGTCCATAATGTGTCCAGAATCAGTGTATAAGGAATGTGTCCAGAATCAGTCCAAAATGTGTCCATAGTCAATCCAGAATCAGTCCATATGTGTTTATTATATATAGACAAGATTATAGACACATTATGGACTGAATCTAGATTGATTCTAGACTGACACTATACACGATTCTGGACTGACACTGGACTAATTCTGAATACATTAAGGACTGACTCTAGACACGATTTTGGACACGATTCTGGACTAACTTTGGACTGATTCTAGACTAACTCTGAACACGATTCTGGATTGACTCTAGACTGATTTTGGACACGAATGTGAACAGTCTTGTCCTTTTTTGGAAATCCACTTTGTTTGGAAACAAACTGTTTACTTTTATCGGGAATCATAAATTGATGATTTAAAAATCCACAAATCACGATTCTCCTTTATGGGAAGATGTTGGCTTTTTGGTCTTAATCTATATTTTGATGATTTAATTAACCTAATATTAATTATGATCATGTAGAGTAGCACACATATTGCATTGCATATATATTGTTTTGTGCTAACCTCTACAGGAGATCAAGACTCAAGGAAGAAAGGAAAATCAAGTCAAGACATGTAATCAAGCTCATTTGAAGACATGTATTTTGTATTTTCTTTGAGTCTTAGGAACATGTGTAAATTGAGCATACTTGAGCTAAAATCAACTTATACACGCACTAGGTTCGTTATAGAAGTCACACACTAAATTTCACATAATTTGGACTTCAATAGATCACCCAAACTTAGACCGGAAAACACTAAACCTGAACTCCAAAAGTCTACCCACATTCGGTCGACCGTAACAGGCCGTTCGGTCGACCGGGTGATCAATTGTCCTGTTTGTGTTTTCACTGCCTAGTTTTGGTCGACCGTGTTTTGACTTTCGGTCGACCGTGTGAACTTAATTTTCCGACCGTTAGTTTTGTCGTATATACCCAACGGTCGTATTCGTATTAAACAAATTATACCTCAAATACATTTCATGTATCGATCGACCGAGGACCATGATCGGTCGACCGAATGACTGTCTATTGACAAACCCAAATCTCCTATTGAAAAACGGTCGACCGCTAGACCTTGTTTCGGTCGACCGAATAGATCAATGTTTGTCTACCCAGAGTACCTGGTACAAATCGGTCGACCGATTCCTTTTTGGAGTTCGACCGATCACTTAAGTGTACCTAAGTCGTAGCGTTGGGCGGTCGACCGTTACCTAACCGGTCGACCAAACATAGTTCAAAACTGCCAAACAGTCGACCGTTCGTCCCGATTCGGTTGACCGAATTAACTCAGAATTGGGTCCTGCGATTTTCTGTTTTGTGTATCACACATCAATTCACACCCAATCAATCCCAACGACTCTATTCTCTCTAATGCCTATATAAAGAGTTGTAAAATACATTTTAACACAACTCTCCAACTACAAACTTGTCCAATACATTAGAGAGAATCTCAAACACTCCAAGCCTCCAATTTACACACTTAGTGATCAATTCCTTATTTCTACTCAAGTATGCTCAAGAATTAGAGAGTGTTGTCCCACTCATTGTTTGTGAAAGAAAGCAAGGGTCTTCGTGAAATCCTAAGACACAAGTATAGACTCCGGTGAGAGCCCGAAGTAATCCTCTCGGATTGTGAGAGGTGGATCCAAGCTCGGTGAGGGTTGTTCGCGAGCTTGAAGATTGTAAAGGTGTTCTCTCCCGGCCCGGAACGGGGAGTGGTTAGTGAAGTCGTGGGCGGAGCTCGGTGATCTGAGCGGAGCTTGCAAGAGAGGACTAGGATCCGGGTGTGGTGCCGAACCTCTATAAAAATCCCCCGTGTCGATTGTGGTTTGTGTTTCTTTTCCTTTACTCGCTTGTTTGTTTAAATTCCGCTGCACTTATCTTTGATAGTCAAACAAGTTGGTATTTAGGATTAATTGTGATTAGCATAACCGACCAATACGATCCAACATTTGGTATCAGAGCCTTGTTAGCTAATTCTCATACTTAATCGTATTTTTAGCATGGTCTCTACTTCATCTAATCACATAGAAGGATTATGCACAAATCGACCTCCTTTGCTTAATGGGTCTAATTATGATTATTGGAAGAATAGGATGAATATTTTCCTAATTTCTAATGACCTTAAGTATTGGATTTTTCTTCAAAATTCATACACACCCCCAAATGAAGATGAATTGGATTCACCTACAGGACCCAAAATGAAGAAATCGAAATGAATTCGAAAATTATGAATATCTCGTATTGTGGTCTTAATGAGGGTGAATAAAATAGAATTAGGGGTTGTGAAAGTGCATATGAAATTTAGCATAGATTGCAAATGCATAATGAGGGGGATAGCAAAACTAAGGAAACCCGCAGTAGTCTCCTCATGCATAAATATGAAATATTTTCTATGCAAATCAGTGAGAACATAAGCGAAATGAACACTCGCTTCACCGATATTACTAACTCTCTTTTGGTTCTTGGAAGAAAAATCAATGAGGGAGAGATGACAAGGAAGTTCCTCCGGTCACTTAGCATCGATTGGGAAGATAAAGTCGTTGCAATTGAAGAGGTGCATGATCTTTCAAAATTAAAGATGGAGGAACTCGTTGGAAATCTCATGGCTTATGAGCTCCAAATTAACCATCGGAAGGAGAAGGAAACCTCCAAGAACAAATTCACCTTGGGATTACATGCAAATATTGACCAACCAAGGAGGAGTGTAGAAGATGAGGACATTGAAGTCCTAGCAAAAGACTTCTTCAAATACCTCAAGAAGGATAAAGAAGAGAAAAATGAGAGGAGGGAGAGAAGAAGTGAAAAGAGAGAAAAGAAGGAGAACGAGGAGGAGAGTGAAAATGAGAGAAGAGAGGAGGAGAAGAAAAAGGAGAGAAGGGAGAGGAGAAGAGAAAAGGAGAAGAGCAAGAGAAGAGGAAGGAAGGAGGAAGCACACAAGGCTACATGGGATGATTCTTCTTCATCATCGTCTTCTTTGCAAAGTAAAAGAGAAGTGGCTCACTCATGCTTCATGGCTATTGAAGATCAAAGTGAGGTAGAATCTAACTCTTGCTCTAATAATTCATGCTCAACTAAGTCATATTATAGTGATAGCTCACATTCTAGTGTTAATGAAGAAACTTATACACATGTTGAGCTTCAAAATGCATTTCATGACTTAGTTAAACAATATGAGATCATTTGTGAAAAGAACAAAAATGCTAGAAAGCAAATTAAAGATCTCCAAAGCCAAATTGAAACATGCATGAATGAGAAAAATGAGGTGGTTGCTAAACTAGAAAACTTTGCATCAAATTTTGATAAATTAAAAGCAACACCTATAGATTGTGAATCACTAGATCTTCAAGCTTGCAATATGCAATTAAGAAAAGATCTAGAAAAATTCACACATGGAACTAAGATGCTTAACATGCTATTAGGTAGTCAAATGCAATCTTTGCAAAAACATGGTTTAGGATACAATGCAAAATTGAAAAACCATGTATCTCACACTACACTAAATGGCAAGCATATGTTCATTAATCATAGTTCCTCAAGTGTGTGGGCTCCTAAAACCAAAATGGTTTGTGTTCCCAAAGCTAACATTCAAGGACCCAAAGTTATTTGGGTACCTAAATCTACACTTGTAGGTGCTTGAGGAAGAAATCGGTGGTGACCGGGCGAGCTTAAGAGTCAAATTGAAAGTCGGGTGCATCACCGAATGAAGGGTAGAACCAATTCAAGCTTCAAGTTGGTATATTTTCTTATCCTCTAAATTCTTCAATAAAATCGGTTCTAGTCTAGATTAAATGAACTTAATTGACATATCATATACTCATTCATTGCAAATCTTAAATGCTTGAATAACATCCATAGTTTTAAGAGTAAAATTGTTTAAATGGATGTAAAAAGGGGAAATGAAAACATCACATGCTTAATTGTAGTATTTGCTTGATGTTAATAGGGGAGCAATAAAATTGAACTAAATTGCAAAATCATATTCATATCGATAGGGGGAGCTTATTGAATATCATTTTTTTAGAGTAATGAAGTGCAAAATTTAGGGGGAGCAATTTCATCACAAGACATCCACATTGACCTTTAATTGTATAACCATTGTTTTATTAATATCAATTTTTTTATGGATGTCAAAGGGGGAGAGATAATTAAGGGGGTAACTTGGAATTTTGGAATAAAATTGAACAAAAACTATGCACTGAAGAGAATGTGTTCTAAAAGTTTTACTTTTAAATGTCAATTATTATGAATTGAATGAGAAATCATTTTGTTCATTATTTATGTTATTCGTCTTTTAGAAGTGTTAAGGAAGAGGCTCTTGGTCCTTAACCGTAGAGCTCTAAAAGATATTGGTTTACATAAAACAAAAGATATTCGCAATCATGGTAATTAACATGGGACATTAATTACCGAGTTAAGATTGTCGTGTTGGTCATAGATCATTGTAGCTCTACAATTGAGTGACAACACGGGTACACAAAAGAGGAAAATATTACTTTTGTATACTGAATAGACCTAATAAGTAAAACATTATAGAATTGTTTTTTCTGTGTCAATGATGTTTTACTGTCTTTGGTCATTTGATATGAGACTTATATCCGATCACTTAAGAAATGCTTAATTAGACTAGTGTCTTGAACTATCGATGAGTGTAGTGTAAAGGCATTGGTTGGTTAAGTATGACTTTTGTTGGAGAAGATAGTTAGTCAAAAGATTATCATTGCCCCTCTTAATTGAGTGATGATATTAGTGGGCCCCTTGATAAAGCAAAGTTATAATGTGCACAATGTGATTTGAGTTAAGTCATATTTATAACTAGCTTAAAGAGATCAAGAAATGAATACTAATACAAAGATGACACAATACTACTTTGTGTGTATTCTTAATATCATGAGGCAAGGGACGGACACAAGTGCACTCCATCACTAAATGGATCGGATTTTGGTTCAAGTGGAATTAAGACATCTAACTAATTGGGAGTTATAATGTGTAGCTAGATACCGCTTATAGCTTGTGATATTAAGCTCTTAATATCACTGCCAACTTAGTTTAGATCCTCCCATAGGTCACACCACAAAACTGGGAAACAAGAAA
Source organism: Triglochin maritima (assembly GCA_963682175.1). Classification (NCBI taxonomy): domain Eukaryota; kingdom Viridiplantae; phylum Streptophyta; class Magnoliopsida; order Alismatales; family Juncaginaceae; genus Triglochin; species Triglochin maritima. The sequence goes on along the minus strand of OY821780.1, from coordinate 10,446,136 downwards.
TGAGGATTTTGAGTTCATAAGGTGTGTCGGGTTTCATGTAGAAAATATGACACATGTGGTGAACAAGTAAAATCAAAATTATGTTGTGATTAATAACATAATTAGAATCTAAATTAAATTCATATGTGATGTAAATATTATGGGGTGTAATGATTTATCATTACATAGGATAATATATTACATAAGTTGCGAACTTACTACTAATCCCGAAATGTCAAATTTTGTAGGGGTTAAACCAAAATTTGACGAGTCTGCAGTACTGTGCAAAAACGGTCGACTGAATGTGGCACGGTCGACCGGAATGTGACATGGTCGACCAGATGTGTCTCGATCGCTACAGGAATTTCGTCTGTTCATTTTCGGTCAACCGAAGTAGTTCGGTCGGTCGACCGAACATTGCGATGAAATATTTTTTGTTGCGAACGGTCGACCGAGTTCATGAACGGTCGACCGAAACTCAGTCTAAACGGTCGACCGAGCCTCCAACACGATCGATCGATTCAGACGGTTACTGCAGAATAAATTTAAGAATTGATTAGATCATACATGGAATTGGTCCATAACTGATTTAATTCGTGGCTAAGATTATTTGTTAGCAAATAATGGATGGTTAGATGAAAGTTTTCATGAAATCATGGGCAAGAGGTTGCACATGAATAGGTAATTTGGAGAGAACTTATAAATACAAGTTTATCTCATTACCTTATTAATTTAATTCATTATCTTTTTGTGCAAACATCTCTCTCCATAATTCTCCACGAATTTCACCTTAGTTCTTGAGTTTAGTTTTAGTTTTCAGAGATCTTCTTCTCAAGGGAACTAAAGAGGGGTTAGTAGTTAGATTCTAAACCCTATTGGAGATTGAGAGGCTAGCACTTCTCTCTCCAATCTTGTTTAGAGTTTGGTGAATACTCGGGGGGATCCGACGCAGCAACAAGCATCCTCAACGTCTCCGGATCTTCAAGAAGTTTTAGAGAACTTCTAGGTATGAATTTCGGAGCCCATGTTTGTTTTAATAAAGTTTTGAAACTAGTTATAGAAACAAACCGATGCATGCATGAAACAAATCATAGAAAAATTGTAATTGATCCTTATTGTGCATAAAAATTTCGAAAATAAATATGTGCAATTAAACTAGAAATCCTTCATGCACATCCATTGGGGGAGCATTAATATGCATAGTTTACTTATACAAATTCCATGTATTAAGATATAGTTAAGATATAGGTTGTCATCATAAAAAAAGGGAGATTGTTGGTTTTTTGGTCTTAATCTATGTTTTGATAATTTAATTAACCTAATCTTAATTATGATCATGTAGAGTAGCACACATATTGCATTGCATATATATTGCTTTGTGCTAACCTCTACAGGTGATCAAGACTCAAGGAAGAAAGGAAAATTAAGTCAAGACATGTAATCAAGCTCATTTGAAGACATGTGTTCTTTGAGTCTTAGGAACATGTGTAAATTGAGCATACTTGAGCTAAAATCAACTTATACACACACTAGGTTCCTTATAGAAGTCACACACGAAATTTCACATAATTTAGACTTCAATAGATCACCCAAACTTAGACCGAAAAACACTAAACCTGAACTCTAAAATTCGGCCCATATTCGATCGACCGTAACAGGTCGTTCGGTCGACCGTGTTTTGACTTTCGGTCGACCGTGTGAACTTAATTTTCCGACCGTTAGTTTTGTCGTATATACCCAACGGTCGTATTCGTATTAAACAAATTATACCCCAAATACATTTCATGTATCGGTCGACCGAGGACCATGATCGGTCGACCGAATGACTGTCTATTAACAAACCCAAATCTCCTGTTGAAAAACGGTCGTCCGCTAGACCTTGTTTCGGTCGACCGAATAGATCAGTGTTTGTCTACCCCAGAGTGCGTGGTACAAATTGGTCGACCGATTCCTTTTTGGAGTTCGACCGATCACTTAAGTGTACCTAAGTCGTAGCGTTGGGCGGTCGACCGTTACCTAACCGGTCGACCAAACTTAGTTCAAAACTGCCAAATGGTCGACCGTTCTTCCCGATTCGGTCGACCGAATTAACTCAGTATTGGGTCCTGCGATTTTCTATTTTGTGTATCACACATCAATTTACACACAATCAATCCCAACGGCTCTATTCTCTCTAATGCCTATATAAAGAGTTGTAAAACACATTTTAACACAACTCTCCCACTACAAACTTGTCCAATACATTAGAGAGAATCCCAAACACTCCAAGCCTCCAATTTCCACACTTAGTGATCAATTCCTTATTTCTACTCAAGTGTGCTCAAAAATTAGAGAGTGTTGTCCCACTCATTGTTTGTGAAAGAAAGCAAGTGTCTTGGTGAAATCCCGAGACACAAGTATAGACTTCGGTGAGAGCCCAGAGTAATCCTCTCGGGTTGTGAGAGGTGGAGCCAAGCTCGGCGAGGGTTGTTCGCGAGCTTGAAGATTGTAAAGGCGTTCTCTCCCAAACTTAGACACACACTAGGTTCGTTATAGAAGTCACACACTAAATTTCACATAATTTGGACTTCAATAGATCACCCAAACTTAGACCGGAAAACACTAAACCTGAACTCCAAAAGTCTACCCACATTCGGTCGACCGTAACAGGCCGTTCGGTCGACCGGGTGATCAATTGTCCTGTTTGTGTTTTCACTGCCTAGTTTCGGTCGACCGTGTTTTGACTTTCGGTCGACCGTGTGAACTTAATTTTCCGACCGTTAGTTTTGTCGTATATACCCAACGGTCGTATTCGTATTAAACAAATTATACCTCAAATACATTTCATGTATCGATCGACCGAGGACCATGATCGGTCGACCGAATGACTGTCTATTGACAAACCCAAATCTCCTGTTGAAAAACGGTCGACCGCTAGACCTTGTTTCGGTCGACCGAATAGATCAATGTTTGTCTACCCAGAGTGCCTGGTACAAATCGGTCGACCGATTCCTTTTTGGAGTTCGACCGATCACTTAAGTGTACCTAAGTCGTAGCGTTGGGCGGTCGACCGTTACCTAACCGGTCGACCAAACATAGTTCAAAACTGCCAAACAGTCGACCGTTCGTCCCGATTCGGTTGACCGAATTAACTCAGAATTGGGTCCTGCGATTTTCTGTTTTGTGTATCACACATCAATTCACACCCAATCAATCCCAACGACTCTATTCTCTCTAATGCCTATATAAAGAGTTGTAAAATACATTTTAACACAACTCTCCAACTACAAACTTGTCCAATACATTAGAGAGAATCTCAAACACTCCAAGCCTCCAATTTACACACTTAGTGATCAATTCCTTATTTCTACTCAAGTATGCTCAAGAATTAGAGAGTGTTGTCCCACTCATTGTTTGTGAAAGAAAGCAAGGGTCTTCGTGAAATCCTAAGACACAAGTATAGACTCCGGTGAGAGCCCGAAGTAATCCTCTCGGATTGTGAGAGGTGGATCCAAGCTCGGTGAGGGTTGTTCGCGAGCTTGAAGATTGTAAAGGTGTTCTCTCCCGGCCCGGAACGGGGAGTGGTTAGTGAAGTCGTGGGCGGAGCTCGGTGATCTGAGCGGAGCTTGCAAGAGAGGACTAGGACCCGGGTGTGGTGTCGAACCTCTATAAAAATCCCCCGTGTCGATTGTGGTTTGTGTTTCTTTTCCTTTACTCGCTTGTTTGTTTAAATTCCGCTACACTTATCTTTGATAGTTAAACAAGTGGGTATTTAGGATTAATTGTGATTAGCATAACCGACCAATACGATCCAACAGAAGATTCCCCACGTTTGCTAACGTTGCCAATGACGTGGAGCGCCTCCGTGTATCACCATCTTTTTTTATATTAGACCGAGATCGTATTATAACTACTCTCATATTTCATATACTTGTACAATATTGAATGAAATGTTTCTCATCTGAGATTTCTTACTTTTTTTTTGGTTACCACCTCGACAATGTAATGGTCTCAAATTAAATTGGACATTTCATCAGGATTCATATTCCTCGTAATATTAAAACATTTGAAGCCCCTGAAGGGTGATGTATTTTATTATTCATTCCAACAATTATATATAGAGGCATATATTCTAGGCATTATGGGGAGAAAGTCAGACGCTTAAAGAATGTCAAGAAAATTGAACTATATTGAACATGAAGTTCGTAAAATAATTAACATGCAATATCTAGCAATTAATTGTCATACGTATTTATTGATCACAAATGAGTGACTAAGTCTTGTATTACTTGACATAATACACATATCATAAGGTGGAGATATCCACATGATAAAATATATTTGAACTCAACAAACGCCTAAAGTGTCAATCAGAAAATATATTATTTGTGAAAATAAAAATAAAAGTTACACTTATTAAACCTCCTCAAGAGGTTATTTCTGAAGAATATAAACCTGATCAAATAAAAGCAGCTGCCAAATGTTACGATTCCTAGAATACATAACGATCATATCCTAGTGTTTTGGGAAACAACGAGGATTTGATAATTATTGATATAAAAAATTGCAATCAACTATGTTGATACGAGAAAGAAACATAAAATAATTGAAGTCATCGTCGACAACTAATTTGCCTTCTAAATAGCATGCTAATTCAAGAGAAAATCTGGATCCAGAACCTAAAATATTATAAAAATACCAGAAGCATTCGAATTTGAAATGAATAAAAGAAAGCAAACAATGTAGAACTAATCTCGCTTAATAAACATATTATTTGGACCTGCAGTCCTTATTTTTGAAGAACGTAAATAGAAATCACGTTACAATAACATGGTGGTACATTAATAAAGCGAGTAGACACAGGTTTTCGCATGACCCAACATCTACTATGATGTTACTCATTCTCTCAAGATGTATAATATTGTGTTATGCTACTTGATCAGTATGACATAAATATAGATAAGCATATGAGATATGTTATGACTGCAAATTTATATAAGTCACTTGATATTGATATGATAGTCCCTCAAGGACTAAATTGCCTAAAGCATTATAATGTAGAGATGCGATGTAATTTATAAACGGATCACCATATGAACAAACAAAGAGAATTATATCATCTCGAAAAATGATATGAAAGGAACTCCTGAAAAGATTAAACAACCGTGAAATATTTGAATGATGAATTTTTGAAATAAATGATCGGAGAGAAGTCAACTACTTTTTGATCTACAGGTCGAACATTTTCTAGAAGAAATTGTTACAATGATTAAAATAGATAAAGAGATATTATACAAAGAAATTTCACCTTGAAAATGCATCAATGACAGAATGTTTGTACTGTGTAAATAAAGATTCAATTATGTATATAATTAAAGATGTTGGGTTAGGACCTGAAGTCCATTTCCTAGAACGTCATAAAATAAATTGCATATAAAACTAGACCTAATACATTCACAATGATTGTTTATGTAGGCATAATATTTCAAAAGACGTTCAACATATTTTTGTTACCTCTTTACGGAGCTATTAATATTTCATTACTATATTCATGAGATAAAGATTTATTTGAGTGATGTTTCCTATATGTCTAATCCAAGATAACAACAAAAAATCACAAACTATTTTGTGTTATTGTGGAGCGTTGCAATATTTATGCAAGTTGGTGAACTACAGGGGAGCAGCTTTCTAATTATCATCCCAGAAGTATAGAGCCCAAAAGACTAGTTGTACTATTTTTCCCTTTTTCAATTTTTGTCTTACAAGATTTTTATTGGTTAATTTTTTTAACGAGACAATTTTTACAATTGTGTTAACTAATGTCATGTACTTTTATCTCACTCGATTTTGTAGTAAGATTTTTAACAAGACATAAACATAACGTTATATTATTTAAGAAAAATTGTAAATGTATATCAAACTAAGGATGAACATTATACGTTCTGTATTTTTTTTCTTTCACCAAATTTATCCCACAAGATTTTACTTGGTAAGATTGTTTTACAAAATAGACTAAAAAACATATAGCAAACTATGATCATCCAAGAGAGAATGTTATAAACCAACAATTATATCATATGAATGAGTCACCCTATTATTTGGTGTTACAACTTTTTGTAACATGTACATTCATATGCAATGTAATTTATGATTGACTTAGATTTCAATTCTCATTATTGTGTTGTAATTTCCATCATTGTGTTTGCTATAACTTTTTACACTTTAGTTTATAAATAGGTAGATATTGTAATACTTTGTTAATGATAAAATACAATAATCATTCTTTCCTAAATCTTCGTGTCTTATTTTATAACAATTTTTCTTTTGAGGAAAATTATCTACATTAATTTAAAAAGCTCAAATTTAAATTAAATATCAAATAATAAAACACGCATCCAAGGGATTTTCTTGTGTACTTGTGATTGAGCAATATTTGTCAGTGCTCATGATTTTAATCATACATTTTGAGAATGATACATTGATACAGCAAGAATGCTGTATACAGCCAGAATGTAGAGCAACCTTGATCAGCCAAAACTATTTAAATTACTAAATTAGCAACAAACACTACATGGCCTAAACATTAACGGAGAAGAGATCAGTATAACGTTGTCAGCCTCTGCAATATATCCCAGTATCTAGAACACGACGGATTCAGATGAATAGAACGCAGAACCCATTTTGCCGGACTTTGGGACGACTCTATTTTTGCCTGACTAGTCTGGCCTGCACCACTCTGGTTAGCAAGCAAGTGCATTTGAAAATATACTTCCGCTGGCCGTATTTCTGCAAAAACGAAGATAATAGGTGAACGACAGTCATGACTGAAAGTAAAACATTTCAAGTTTCCTGCAAATATCTCAAAAGGTTAAACCTGGTGGCCAGGAGAACCATTCGGCACGAAGGTTTTTCTCCCATAGTGATTTGGAACCCAAGCTTCCCTCAGCTTGCGCAAGCAAAGCTGATACTATGGGCAATGGCCCAGGTTTACCCTTCTGAGCCTTGATGAGGCATCTTTTAGCCTGGGATAAAAACTGTGTCTCGTATTGCTGCCTAGCGAGCTCCATACAGATGGCACCTGTTGGACAAAGTATATGATTACATGAAGCTATCGCACAAACAGATAATTTATGAATTCCAGAACAAGTTGAGACAATATAATCAAGTCCATAGTATATTGGTTTCTTATGCATGCACTAGGCGACCCATACTCGATGCAGAACTTCATCTCGTGCTTATTCGCCAAAAAGTTCATGCTTAGAAATACTAAATGCAAATATACAAGGCATAAACAGAAGCACGTATGAAATATATAATACACAAACTTTATCAGAACTCAGATACGTACATAAAGCCAAATGCTCAGACCAAAATGGAAAACTATTTGTATTAAACTAATAACAGAAAAAAATAGTGACCACTAATTTAACCATAAAGACTTGTACCCTGGAGCCCAAGCGAAATATCTTGATAGCCTGAAAGTTCAGACAGTCGAAAAACAGCTAGGGCATACGTTCAACTACGTAAATCAAATGCCATGTATAACAAAAAAACTAACAAACACACTTCAAATACAATTGACACCCAATTTCAAAGCAGTTCTAAAATTCTTCCAGCACAAAAGACAGAAAAATTAAGACAGTAAAAACCTCAATAAGATGTGATACAGTGAGAATAGTCTGTAAAACGAAGCAAAGTATTTAATTCACAAACATTGATAGATGCAAGACTGTATATCGAAATGAAAAGTAATTACAAGACTAATAAAGATAACGCAGAAGAATCAAGTTACCTTCGCAGAGTAGGAGACACCTATCAACAAAACCAATTGAGTTAGCATGGTGTATAGCTTCTTCTGCATTAACCAAGTCAACATTCCATATGCAACTTTGGAAAACAACTAAATCAAAGATAGCTTTCCACATATTTCTCGAATGCTTGTCCAGGGGGAGTTGTTCAAGGTTCCAATCTAGGCCCTTAAATCGCTCCGCCAACTTGTATTTATAGTCGAGATATTTAAGGGATACCCAACCAATTTCATGGTCAGTCTTGATCAGCAAACAATTCATATATTCCTGACTTAGGCCTTCCCAATTTTCCAGAATGACATACACACGACAAATTTGCAAGTGTGCAAAGAACAGCACATTGCTCGAAACAGTAAGTTTCAATGCATTAGTTGCATGGTTCACAGAGTTAAGGGAGTCACCACATTGCAAACAGATCTCTGAAAAACAAAGCCAAAGAAGAAACTTTTCATACTCATAACACTGAGTTTGTGTTTCCTTCGATAAGGCAGTTGAAATCAAACGCTTGACAACAACACACAGATGTTCAGGGAATTTTTCCTCTCGAACTTTCTGCATCATATTAAGAACAAGGAAATAATGTGCCTTGAAGTTCCAGGGCTCCTGATGCAGCCACCTTGCCAAAAAAATAAAAAATAAAGCGTCAACTTTAATGACTCGATGTGCAATAATTACAAAACAAAAGAAAGATGTAATTCATACTTTTGCAATTTATTTAACCCACTCATCCCTGATGGATATTGATCCTTACAGGTAGGGAAAGAAAAATTCTTTTTTGTGGTGAAGCAAGCATGACACGCCACTGCGGAAGAACCAATGATCTCGTATGCAGCTTTGGAATCTCTTGATAGAGAGAACTTATTATCTATAACAAGGCATCTATTTGCAAGATGACAAGCCATCCAGTTGTTGGAAGATAAAAGAAGTGAACCAAGCCGATTCCTGGAACAGAAAATTGTTTAATAGTTTTGAATTATATTTTTAGAAGGTAAAATCCGTGCGGACAAAAATTGTTCCACGAACAATCTAACACATCAACATGAAGATTTAAGTGATATGAGAGAAGTGGCATGGAATAGAATTCAATCTCAAAGGCTTAGGAAGTTCCAATCTCACTCAAGAATGATAAGTTGGAAGCAATCCCATTCAGTTCCAACACACAAGGAAACTCAAATTTAATAAAAAAATGTTTCTCGATACTAGAAGCTCCAATCCAAGAATTACAAAATGTGGCCAACAACATCATAGTCTCCTTTCCGAAGATTAACATCATAGGCTGTCATATAGGGCAATACACTACTAGAAATGACATAAAGCAACCTAAATTAACTATGACCATCAATATAAAGGAAAAGACATTTATGCGTCATTTGAGCCTCCAGTTATTTACAGAAAAACTACTGTTACCTTGTTCCCAAGTCCTAACATGTCCAACCTAAAATATAAAATGGATGATCTTATCCAAAGTATACGATCACTTAGCACCCAGATAGCAAATATGACATAGGACTATTTGAGTGACAGTATGTCCTCTAGTTTAGAACGTAGACATGCACCATGCAATTTGCAATTTGCAATTTGTTTTAGAGGCCTGCAGACATTATTACATACACATTCTACATATGAGCGAAAGTTTTTAAGGAATGAAGAAACAAAACATGCTCAACACAAACACCTAAAGACCAGATAGAAAATATCAAACTGCCCTATAACGATGTAAGTACACAATCATGAAGGTCTTGATCAAGAACGATTAGACTAACGTGCAAATACGGGGCCAACATGAGCCTAAATACAATCATAGGATATTGACTAGACAATCTACCTTATACAACTACTTCTAGAGACTGAGGGCACAAATGCAGCAAACCTGTAATAACAATAGAATTACCTTATACGACTACTATCAGGGTACATATGCAGAGCTTTCTTTAGGTGACCGATTCCAATTTCAAAGTTCAAAGCATCTTGCGTTTCTACATTAGCTAGCTGTAAACAAGGATCAAATACATACAACATAATTCAATTTAAGAACTTATTCAAGCAAAAGAAAGTTGTCACAAATTACATTTCATTCTAATCTCTTAGAGAAATGAATAAGTACAATCCAGTTATAGGCATTCCAATGATGAGCTAGAATTGGTAGACTGCCTTAAAAGTTATACAAAACCCCAACAGATAATCTCCACGTAAATTATAGTCCTTGCATAGTTTCATATATGACAATAAAATCAAGATAAGAATTCAAAATTATTGTATTTTTTGTCAATTTCAAACAAAAAACTCCCAGGCTGTAGGAAGCTTCGGTGGAAAGAACTTACCATTTTAGTAAGAGCAACTAAATAATGCATTTCAATAGCATCTTCATGGGACATCCGAGTGATAGCTTCTCCTGAAACCAAAGACCGAAGTTGTCTGCTTCTTCCCAAAGCATTCATGGCATAAATGACGAAACTTATTTTTGAACTTCTATGGAATTCCTCGGGAAATTTGACAATGGTTGCGACTGTAGACTCTAGCCCTTTTATACGATAAAGCAGTTTGCATAGAAACCCTAAAGCCGCATCCCTGGATGAGTTATCCAAGGTAGAGACTTTTGAAGCCAAATGTCTCACTTCTAGAAGTGCCAACTCATTTTTCCCTAGCTGAAACAGTGCAGACGCATATATTTGATGACCCTTCTCATCCAGCAGATCTAGCATTGCAAGAAAAAAAATGTTTATCATATGATCATACCATTACAGACAACTGATTTCTTATAAAACATTGAGCTGCAACAGGGAAGATGCCATCCATGTAGACTACCTTGACTTTTCAAACCCTCGCATTCTCTTGCAGCATCGTGCATATGCCCGGCCTTCAGACAAACAAAATAGAACAAACTATGTCATCAATAAATTGAAACTAGGACATTATATGTAGCAGTGTAGCCAGTAGCAAATTCTCAATAAGGGCCTTCAGATGAGATTGGAAACACATATAGCTAGCAAACTCAAAGAACAAAGGAAAAAGTCGGATGGATTGTTGTTCACCTGAAAGAGTGCTCTAGCGAGATTAAATGACACATCTGCAACATTTTTCTTTGAATCCAACGTTAGGGCATTGCCAAATGCACATTTTGCATGACGATATGCAGCTATTGCTGATTGAAAGTCCAACTGTGCTTCAGATACCAAGCCATCTAAATTATGCGACTCGGGCGAGAAAGGCAAACGCTGCACAGCTTGCTTTACAGCAGCAAAAACCTACAGATTACAGAAACTGGCTTTTATAAGAAAGTACAATGAAAAATTTCTTGCTACAGGGAACGCATAAACCATGCCCTTTCTAACAGTCATAATAATTGATTTTTTATCTGTATGCCCCAGAAAATAGTATAAGGCAGTAATGTATTTTCGACATTTTCGGAAAGATAAAATGGTTAACTGGTTGGCAATGGCCAAATTTTGTTTTAAATATTGCATGTTCTGCATCGTATTATGTATGCACACATGCAGCTGCACCAATACACAGCACATACGTTGAATAAATGGAAGCTGGTATACTATCCCAACAACAACAAAGCCTTTTATCCCAAACTAGTTGGGGTAGGCTAAAAATGAAACTCTAAGGAGTCACGGTTCATGCACGTGAATCGTTGGTATACTATCCCAACGATTGCACAAATTTACATCTCTCCACTTGCATATGCACGTCCCAGTGACCACTACCACTTTTCAGGATACCAACTATGGATGACGTGTACAAGAATAGTACACCAGGAAAACAATATTATAGACGTACATATCCAATCAAATTATCTATGGCAAAAGCACTTGAGAGAAGACAACTATGCATGCACAACCAGTAAATGAACAATGTGTGTTCCAGGGATGGAATCTTCATTCATTAAATGAGGCCCAGCTTCAGTGGAAGCATCCCTGAAGAACCAAATATTTCATGTATTTTGCTATTCATCCAAATTTGTAGACAAGGAATGTCATTGTTTCGAGGATAGGAATCCCTTTTGCACAAGCATGACTATTGATTATTATAGTTAGTTTTCATTTTTTTCACCTTTTTCAGACGAGCACACTGACTGATCAAATATCACAACAGCTGACAAATGAAGGAAATATGTTTACACTCCTCAAGCAGGCCCAAGTACAACTCGGACCTGCCCCCACTTAGATAATTTAGGTTTTCATATTCTGTATCTCAAATTTACTCAGCAACACCTTCTGTGTAGTCATGAAAAATATACTTTTCTATGAAGGTAAATCACTGCAACATAGGTTGAAAATCTACCAAGTCTAAATTAATGAGTTTTTTATCATGAAAATGGAAAAAAGTTCGTGATATCAGCATCCTGATTTTGACGCATTAAACAGAGGATATTCACTAGATCTCAAAGAGGAATGGTGTTTCTCCAAAAAACTTATTTTTTCTAAAAAGCTTAACAGCAATCATTTCCATATTTTTTGAAACTAATAGACCATTCTTAGTAATATCTGACAGCCTTCCTTTTGGCATGCCATTTCATAATGAATGGGGTATCATCTAAACCTGCTTTATAGCTTGAAACAAGTAAAATAACAACAGTCCAAACAAAGGAATCAGAAAACAAAGAACTTGAAATGACGTGCTTGTAGAAGAATCAGCTATAATAATTTAAAATAAGTCATCTGAATGAAAAGAAACTCTCCACAAAATTGAATTTGAGTCCTTGAAGAAGAATGAAGACTTAAGTTATTTTCCATGGGAGGTATAATGCATACATAACTGAGAAATATACCTGTGGTGAGGAGAGATGGCCACAAAAAGATGCAAGTGCTCCTAGTCCAACTTGAAAATTTGCAAACTACAAAAGGAGAAGATACAGTTGAGATTCCATTGCAAAGCATCTAAGTTTGCTGGTGACAGCAATTATAGAATGCTTACTGGTGAAGCCTGGACAGCTCTAAGACAACTTTCATATGCTTCTTCTCTCATGTTAGCCCTGAAAATGATACAACCAGTATTGGAAAAAAGTTCAATTTTGTCATTAAAAATGGTTTTTCAAAGCAAATAATATCAAAAGACGGGAAGGTGATCTACCCAGTATGATGGTCGAGTGACATGCCAGCCCAAGGTAATGCTAGTGAAGGATCAATACTTCTTGCATGATCAAATGCTTGCTTGGCCAACTTCTTGTTGCCTAACTTTCCGTAAAGCTGAAATCAGATCCAATTAATCATTTTAATTTTAGGAAATATTCAAAACAAAAGCTACTCGGGTTACCTTCCCAAGATGTGCCCAAATTGCAGCAAGTGAAACATCCAGCTGCAGGCCCCGTATAAAAGCATGCTGCTTCAATGCAGTGTTGCTGGATAAACAGCCCAAAACCATCCAGATATCACTGTTGTCCCCTTCAAGAATCAATCCACCCAATGACATCCTCTCTGGTAGATTCCTGATAAAATACAACCCTTAACATTATGACTTACAAAAGACTGAGGATTATCAAAAGAGAAAAAGAAAAGATGAAATTCCTTACCAGATATCATGGCCCTTCGCTTTCCCTTCTTCCAAAGAAGTAACTAGATTTGAGGCAATAGCTACATCAGCATAAATGTTAGCTTGCCAAGGAGTCAAATGTAGTGCACGTTGATATGAAAGTTTAGAATTAACTGCTGATGAGAGGCAAGTTGCTTTCCAGTGTTGGATGGTTCTTATGAAAAAAGTTCCATCAACTTCGCTGCAGATGCTTTCTTTAAACCAAGGAAAGCATCTAGCATATGCCATCTGTATTCAAAAGCAATGTTAAACTTAACATGTAACCTCTTCCAACTGATATGCAGATCTTACATAAATTTTCTAATTATCAGTGTGCTTCAGTTTTCAAGTGTATACAGGCTTGTCCAGACTATGACAACAAAAAATAAAAATAAAAAAACATTGAACCATCTACGGCAAGTAGGAATGAATTTTTTAAGCAAATGCGTGATGGGTGGAGCAGGAACCTATGAGCTGAAAAGAGAAAAGTAGTGCCTTCGAGTAGGAAATAAAATTCAAAGATAAGCCAGCAAATCTACTTTCTCAAAGGAAGGAAGAGATAATGATGACGTATAGGAAGAATTGCCGAACTAGAACAATCTCTTAAAAACCCTAGAATAAGAATGGCACTACTGGAATACTTTAAATGCCAAATGCATACTTTTTTGTTTCAACATGGTTACCTACTCACATCACAATAGTGTTAATACTTGACAGATACAAAGGCCTAAGAGAGAAGCACCATTACCCGCATGTACCTGGATGTCCCCACACAATTTCCATGTTGCAGAAACATTTCCAAGTAACTCAGTACATGCTTTTGCAATACTGGTTGCCTCCTGCGACCTCATAAAGTTTGAGCAAATGAAATAAAGAACAAAGAAATGAAATACGAAACCAAAAAGGTTTACATGCCATGAAAAACTTGATATTACCTGTAGCAGTGAGGCTCCCCAGGAGAAGGCACCACAATTTACAGATTCTCTTGATAATCCAAGCAATCCAGAAGCAAGCCCAAAACATGCAGATAAATTGTGAGGTGACAACTGTAAAGCAATGCGAAATTGCTCCACTCCCTACAACCATATATACATAAATAATTTGTTATGATATAATACTGTGTTTTTCCTAAAAAATGGTGGTACTGGTGATATACATAAGATTTGTACTTTAATATCCTGGCCACCTATGTGCATCTGCTAACAACATTATATGCCAAAAGAACACCTTGTAAATTTTATTAACTCCGTCTACGTAGTTCTATGTCGCATGTCCCAAGCCAGGATAAAGGAGGGCTGCGATAGGCGTGGTAAGCCAGCATAAAAGCCCCAGCTTATTTCATGAAAATGAAAGGCCCCAACCAGCTTGGGAGTAAAGGCTTTGTTGTTGTTGTATATTGCAAAGGAATATGTATCACTATGACAATCTAACTCAAGCAATAAAGACCAAGGAAAAAAAATTGAAAGCATGTTACCTTCCTAAAGGAACCAAGCATTAAAAGAATAAACCCACTCTCAATTACTGCAAATACTTTCGAACTGTCCAGTTCAACTGCTCGTCCATATGACTGTTGCAGGAAACAAAAGAAAACAAGATAAATCTCATATGTATAGCATGACACTAGAAAATGCTCATTGAAGACAGTCAAACTACCATTGTAAATTAGAAGGGAATTTAAATCATCACATTTACAATCCAAAATTTAGAAACACATTTTATTGTTAGATAAACTCATAAACATGTCATTTGAACCCTACAAAAATTAGAAACCTCTTCTTTTTTTATCAATAAAATTAAAATCCTCATGTTTATTACCCAATCAATCTCTATCCCAACTCATATGGGATCAATGTTCAGGTACTGAGTATGCAACCTTGTGCGACCAAGTGTGCCAGGGTTGCATACTCGACACATTTGTAAAAAACATAAATTTTTAAATGAGAAAAATTGAAAAAAATTGAAAAAACGGGAAAAATAAGGAAAAATACGATAAACCTCAAGGAAACAAGGAACAATGTATATAAAATAACTAAGGTGATTTGGTTTCTTCAACAAAACATTCAGTTCCTCGGCGTCGTTGCCTTACTGGAAGCCCCGTCTACCCACCAAACTACTACGTATATTTTCATTAAATAACTTTCAACTAGTACGATCATCAAATTAAATTGAATAATTTTCATTAAATAACGTTTCAATATACCTATAAGAAGAGGGATATTGAATCGGATCGAAGACATAATAAGAGGAAGAGGCAGACCACGATTGACTTGGGAGGAAGCGGTCAAAAGAGATTTAAAAGATTAGAATGTTCCTCGAGAATTTGCATTGGATAGAAATGCGTGGAAGAAAACGATTCACGTGCCTGAACCGTGACTCCTTAGAGTTTCATTTCTAGCCTACCCCAACTAGTTTGGGATAAAAGGTTTTGTTGTTGTTGTTGTAACTTTCAACTAGTACAAGGAAATAAGGTAAACTTAGAATCTTACACATAGCACACCAAATAAAAACACTACTAGTCTAACACAAGTAGTAGTTAAGGTATGCATGTCATAGGCATATAGGACAGTAGTAGACAGTAGATGTGACCAACGTCTACAGTGGAATTGTTTGATTCTTAATCCACTGAGGTACGCCAGAGTTAGGATCATCATCTACGTCGTTGGAATCTTCTAAATCATTGAGGTTCTCATGATAGGTCTCATCTTCCTCGGTTTCCTCGTCGTTTGTACCCCCACGATTTCTGAAGTTGAAGTCCCCCTCCACAACAATTTGTAGAATCCTGGAGGTGGGTGTTACTGCACGGCGTGGTCGGCCTCGTTATGGATCAAAAGTAACATCTTCAACATCCGCCCATGTCAAGTCATCTCCTGCGAACACTGGATCATTTGTTTCCACCAACCAATGATGATCTTTCATCAAGTCACAATCTATGCTATTAGGGTCGTAGTAGCCTGGTTTGTCTTTCCTCTCCATGAACCTCTACCTCAATCTTTGGTTATAGTTGACATAGACCAGATCATTTAACTTCTTTGGATTAATATGATTCCTTATTTTGAAGAGTGTTTCCTAACAGTTAGTCGGCCCAACTAGTCGTTGGGCCCGTGCAACCGCATAGCGGCCGCACAAATCGCACCCTTTTGGGTGTGACTCCAACCGCACATGTCGTGCAGTGCGACCGGACAAGGCCTATTGGCCCAACTAGCCGTTGGGCATGGGAGACCACACAGGCCGCACAAGTCGCACCCTTTTAAGTGTGACCCCCACCGCTTTGGCCGCACTTTTAATCTGTGTATGGGATATACAATTTTATTTCTCCACACAAGATTGGTCATTTTGATACCCTATATAAAGATGATTTTTTTTAAATTTTCATCAATAATTTGCAAGTCCTTATGTACGATCATCAAAGCAAGTCTTGCAACTGAAATGCTTCTGTATTTCATGTTTCTGCCACATAAAAGCATGCCCGATGGAATAGTATTATACATAAAAATATATAGTAAAATTATAGTCACCTATATTTTTACCATTTCCGACATCTATTTTCCAAATTATGATGTCGTTTGTCCATAGCCACATGATTAAATAATTAATCTTAAGTTATACCCAAAAGACCAAGTTGAAACTACTAGATAGTAATAAGACATGTGTTGTAAATGTAAGCATAATCAAATATCTTTTTCCCAAAGGTATAACCATTTAAGGGTGAATTATAGATGTCTTGAATATGTTGTCATCCATTTGCTCAGTTAGCATTTGGTAGAGCTTAGAATTACAGATGTCTTGAATAAGTGGTTTTTGAGGTTACTATACCATCCACAAAACCATTTTAAAATTTTGAGCAGTTTACTTTTATCTGTAAATTTGAGTAGTTGTCATCAGCTTAAGTGGTCGAAACGCTAAGAAATTATAGGATATCAAATCCTAGATCCTCACAAGCCAATTGTTTACTATCATTATTAGATGGACCATGGTTTTCAGAACCGAACCGGACGTCGAACCGGAATTCTCAAAGGTTCAAAGGTTCAGAGGTTCAACCGGGGTCGAGCCGGTTGAACCGGTGACGTCATAAATTATTAAATATAATATATATACATATAAGTATCCGGATAAGAAGCTTAGATACATAAAAAGAGTTCATGATGGTACTTATATATATATATATATATATATATATATATATAAAAGTATCCGGATGAAAATCATTGAATCAACGACCTTTTAGTTGGAATTCATCAATACAGGTGAATTAAATATATAAAAAAATACAAAATTTGGGCTTGAACCGGAGTTGAACCGGCCTGAACCGGACAGTCGAACCGCCGGTTCAGGCCGGTTCAACATGAAATGCGGTTTTAGGGTGTGAACCGGACCGGACAGGCCTCCGGTTCACGGTTGAACCGGTCGGACCGGCCGGTCCGGTCCGGTTTTCATAACAGTGAGATGGACCCAATTCTTTCACCATGAAGGTGGCTACAAGAGCTAATGAACTATGTCTACCACTCAAAACAAGTTTGGTGTATTAAACTCTAAATTTTTGTGACATTAACTCAAAATCTTAGAAAGTAGAAACAAAGTAAACTAACAACGTAAAAAATACCTTTAAAGCAGCAGTGAACATGCCTAAGCGATGGTAGGCAAGACCAAGAGCCTACAACCAAATACAACAATTATAAACAATGAATTTGTTATCAACAATAAACTCCGAGGCAATAGATAGCTTTGGAAAAAAATGCAAACTTACCTCCCACATATCAGCACAAGCAGGATATCCTTTTATAGCATGTTGCAGACTCTGCACCCCCTCAGACCATTTCTCTTGACTAACCTAGAAAATTTAGCAAAACTAAATGAATACCTGCAAATTGGACAGTCCCACCAACTAAAAAATTAATCACGTCCTTATTGATCGGTGATCACACCTAAGTAACGGTCGACAATGCATTGAACCACTGCATAAAGTCACAACAAGCTTGTCTAAGGATCCAAAATTTATTAGTTGGTGGCTAATGGGACACTAACCAGTCCAAGGCTCCAAATCTACTGGTCGGTCCAAGGCTCCAAAGCCCAAATTTACTAGTTGGTACAAGGCTCCAAATCTACTAGTCAGTCCAAGACTCCCAACTCTACTAGTTGGCAACCAATCAGACACTAGTCGTTCCAAGGCTCCAAATGTACCAGTTGGTCCAAGGATCCGAATTCACTACTCAACATTCAGCAATTAGTTAAGCTAATAGGGCTAGCTTGTCAGGCTAGTCGGTTGAAGCCAAGTAGTGACTAGTCAGCCAACTTCTAAATCATTGCATAAGATCAATAACATGCTTCACAGATAAACAAAGATAGAAATCCAACTAGAGCACATCACACCACCAGTTTAACCCACTAACATCAGCTCAAGACACACCAATCCGAAGTTCGAACAGTTTCCCAAAAAAGGTTGTCAAATAAAGAACTCAACGCCAGGCTGCATTATACCTGCAAGTACCCCAAAACACCCTTGGACACCTCTCCAAAACCTAATTAATCTTTGTGATCACACCAACTAAAAATAAAATGAGTATCTGCAAGTTGATTAGTTGAACATTCCTAGCAGCTAAAACTTAATCATGTCCACCTCATTAATCTCTCCGATCACATCTAAGTAATGGTTGACCATGCATGGAACATTGCATAAGGCATAACAAGCCAGTCCAGGATTCCAAAATTTACTAGTCAGAGCTACTAATCGAACACTAGTCACTCCAAGTCTCTAAATTTACTAGTCGGGCTAATTGGGCTAACAAATCGGATTACTCAGGCTAGTCGGTTGAAGCCAAGTAGGGACTAGTTGGAGTAATCAGTCAACTTTTAAATCATTGCACATCATCAATATCATGCTTTAACCCACTAACTGGGGATTAGGACAGACCACAATTTTCCAAAGGGGGTTGTCATTTGTCAAATAAAGAATTTAACGCCAAGCCGCATTATATACAAGGATGGTGCTACATGTAGCAAGGGGGAGTCAGGCGACCCCTGGATTTTGGAATTTGCCTAGTTTCAAAAAGGTATTTTTGGATTTCGACCTCTTTGGGTTTTTTATTTCTTACAATTCGGACCCCCTTGGATTTTTTTCGGATACCAATAGCAAGTCAGGTAGATAAAATAATACCCAATTAGTCTAGTACAATAGTATATATTTACCAACTTATAAGTGAAAATACCTAATCAAACCTCAACAAAATTGCAAATCAAACCAACCAATTTTTTTTGACGACGTCCTTACAATTTCCGACCCGTGATCTAAATTCATGGCAATTACACATTTATACCTGCAAGTAGCCCAATCGCCGGAAAGCCCAAAACGCCTTGGGAGACCTCTCGGAAGCCTCCTTGCAAACCACCACCTCCAAACTCACCTTCCCTTCCCCATCCAACAAATCACATAACCCTTCCTGCACAAACAACAAACCGTCAATACCAACAAAACCAAAACTAAACTCCCACCTTCAGTTAACTCCACTCACGCCAGCCTCGGCATCGTCGGGGTCCAACCCGACGGCCCTCCGGTAACACTTCGCGGCCCTTCCCGAGTCCGACACCACCTCCCCGTAGTAACGCCCCAGGAATCTAAACGCGGCGCCGTCCCCGGGGTTCAGCTTGGCGGCAGTGACGAAGCTCTCGACGGATTTGTCCTTCTCTCCGTTGCTCCAGAGGTAACAGCCCTGGAAGGGAGGAAAGGAGGGGGTTAGTAGGGTTTCGAGGAGGGAGGGAAAGGGGGAAGAGGGGTACGAGGGCGAGGTGGTGGGTGGGGTTGGTAGGGTCGGAAGCTAGGGTTTGGTGGAGGTGGAGGTCGAGGAGGGTCCGGTCGGCGTCGTCGGGGTCCATGGAGGGAGTTGTGTGGAGGGATTGGAGGATTTTTAAGGTTTTAGATGGTAGTAAAATTGGGGTGTGAGTCGAGTTGTGTCCGGAAGTTCGGTTGGGGAGATCGAGAGACAATTGCGGTTGGTCCGGCACGGTCCAAGATCTAACACTAAGACCATCCGTTAAGGGTGGTCATTTTCGAGCGTATGGGCTGGACGTCCGAAAAGTCCTTCCTTAATCGGAGGGCGGATTGGGTGAAATTTTTTATTTTTTTTATTTTTTGTTTTGTTTTTGATTTATTGTTTTTAAAAATTATTTAAAATCGTTTTTCAAAAAAAAATGAAAATATGTTTTTTATTTGTTTATATTTTTGACATTTTTTGTGTTTTACCTGAAATTGATCCCAAAATGACATGAATGTGAGAGAATGTAGAGCGCTTTAGTTATTTCTGGGTGTAGTTAAGAAAAATTTAGGAAGATTGGTTTGAGCTGACGTGACAGAGAGAGAAAACTAGACGCCCGGAAACTACCTGGGCGCTGTTAATGGTGCTCTAAGGCTTCAATATGAAACACACGTAAAGAGTTTTGTCTTCTGTTTCGAACATCAAATCTCGAAAGTTTTTTTATTTCATTTCAAGTTTTTTTTCTTTCTATTTTGATATTATCTATTCTACTACTCATCACGTTTAAATCTCAAACATGCAAATTGGACTATTATGATTTGAATCATGCTCTTCACTATCTAAAGACATGGGTTATCTCAGAGTAAGCTACCCCAACTTGGTAGTTTTTCTTTCTCGAAAGCAAGTTTTGATTCATCATAAATAAAAAGATAGTGGACAGGAGTGACACAATAACCTAACATGAACCCAACACGAAAAATACGAATTTGGATTTGCATAAATGTGTTTAGGTGATAATCGAGTTAACATGATTGACCTGGTAATTAAATGGGTCATGTTTGGGTTTTGACATATGCAATTCGTGCATAACCCATTATAAATATAGATATAATATATATGTTTGTGTATTCATTATTACAAATATTCTCAAAATCAGTCTAGAATCTTCCTCGCTTCCATTACATATTTATTTTTGGTATTTTTCATAATCTTTCTCTAATTGAAATAAAGTCTAATTCCCAATTTACTCCATTCCTTGAACTATTACGTCAAAATTGGAATAAAAGTAAGATTTTTAGCTATTGATAATTACTTTTCTCTTATAAAACAGTTACATGAGTAAATCTAATCTATACACGATCACGACCCATTTATTAAATGGGTTAGATGGGTCGGGTTGGTTTGATGCGATATAAGATAGGTCAGTTTGGGTTTTCGATTCCAACCCGTAAAATAAGTGGGTTGGGTTTGGATAAATCGGGTCAGATTGTAAGTGGATTTGACATGAACACAATACGTCAACCATGTATTGCCACCCTTATATGGGACTATGATCCACAATCTCATCAATAGAAATTCATATAAGCTAATCCTTGACAAAAACCTACGATGTTCTTTAAAATACCAACAGTACAATTAAACTCGATAAAAACCTAGAGAGAAGGTTTAAGGGCATATACACAATAACACAGTGGTGGTGCTAGCTATAGACCACGAGAGCCTGACCTCCCCCCTAAATTTTGGATTTCGCTTGTAAAAAATGCATATTAACCTGGATTTTGCCCCCCCCCCCCCCCCCTTGGATTTTTGGTTCTACATTGTTAAGCATACGACAATTAGATTTTGCTCCCTTGAATTTTGAATTTTACCTAGTTATAGACATTATACAAACACCTTAGATTTTATCATATATGTCATGCAACTTGTACCCCTGACTTGAGATCTTGACATCGCCCCTACATATACACAAGAGAAACATCTCAACGATACCCTCAAAAATATCAACAGTAAACCAAACATCGTCAAAAACTATAATATAGGCCTTACGACACCATAATCTACACCCTAATCTTCACACAATGAAGAATCCTGTCGATTATAATTATCGTGGTTTTCTCAAACTATTGCAGTCATTCTCACTAGCATATATGAAGTGCTCATCCAACAAGGCTGCTCACTATCGAGTTGCTACTTCTGCACATGGCCAGTCTCAATTTCCATCATCTCAACATCAGAAGGATAAGGACAAGATGGAATGATAGATGTTCATTGCCATCCTCGAATGATAATCATAGTAATTGGAGATCGTCGAGTAAGGAACTAATTGAGTTTGTAGTGCACTAAACTATAGTAGGACTAGACGAGCACATTTGAAATTTTCATTTTGGAGTGGATTGTTGAATCATTGAATATTGGGTCCAAGCCTATGTAATATTCAATAAATAGAAATCAATTGTTGAGTGTTATATTGGAGACATAATGAGTTTTCTTATTTATCTTTAGTCTGATGTGGGTGGATTTGAGAAGTTGAAGAAGATTCAAATATGTGACACATTCATTTGGATTGAGATTGAGAGAGAGGGAGAGGAGGGAATAGAATTCACATGGATCTTCAATATTATTTGCTAACCCTATCCACAAAGGATTTTTGCTTGGACGTCATTTTAAAACACTATATTTCTGTTTATGTCATCGCTCTATAGTTTTTTTTATAAGTCTCACTGCAAAACCAATATCATTCCATTGATGTCATTAATTTTTTTGAAGTGTCACTCCATTAGCCCCATGCCTTAACACCGTGAGCAACTTACTATTAGTCCCTAAACACCCCCTAACTCCAAATTACTACCTGGTTTAACCCCGCGACTCTTCCCTTTTTTTTCCGCCACCCCTCATTCCCTTCCACGTCCCACTTATTATTCCCCTTTCTTCTCCTTTCTTTCCTCTCCCCTTCCATTCATCCCACTTTTAGTCTCTTTTTGAAGTTGATGGCAAGCAGCGTGCGACATACTGGTGATATCATCAACTTAACTGTCTTCAGCAACAACATTCCGAATTATGGTTCTGGGGTGCTTGTCATCGTCATCACATCTCTGGCAGACCAAAAAAAATTGGGGAAGAGGTTCTTCTGTTGTCACAATTTTGGGTAACCTTCTTTCCCTAAAATTCTTATATATTTGTGTTTTTTGCTAGTCGTTATGTGTTTGTAAAGATGCCTAAAAGGTTTCATGTTATTAAGATGGTGGAGGTTGTGGATATTTGGAGTGGATACCTGGGTCACCTATGCTGGACACCATGCTTACAGTTGAGATGCGAAGAATTGAGTCATTTTTGAATGCCAAGTTTGAAAATTTGGATCAAATGCTCGAAGCAATGGGAGATGTTTACATGGAAAGAAGGTGGCGTCATAAGAACTTTTGGTATGGAATCGCTGCTTGTGTTGTTGTAGCAATTATGTTTAATTATGCTATTGGAAGATAGTAGTTGTGTCATTGTGGTTATGTTATTTTGTAGTGATGTGTGGTTGTGGACTTCTGTTTTTTGTCGAGTTTAAGTTGGTGACTATTGTATTTTGTAGTTGTTTGTTGATGTGAAACCTTGTTATGAAACCTTTATGTTGTTATGAAGCTTTGATTTAGAAGTTTGTTTTCATTTTGATGTTCAACTTGTATATTTGTTTTGTTTACCTGTTCACGATGCACTTTGATATTTACTGCCAAAACTTACATAATCAAAGATGTAATGAGTTATCCATAACTCTACAATGCATTTCAGATAGCAAACTACAATGTATTTCAATTAACTACAATGTCTTCAGACTGAAAACTACAATGTCTACAACCTAAATTTAAATACTTGTTTATAAATATTATATGTGATCATAAGTAAACCAAATTTTCCACCACTACTACAAGACACTATATGGATCTAATTTTTACAGTATAATATTGCATTTACTGCATCAATCTCTGAGTATCCAGCTTTTATCAAGTCTTTATAAATCTTCAACTTCTCTGAGTGTCACTTCCTAACAAGTTATCACTGAGTTGGGATGTGGTTGATGTTGGATGTGGGGTTTCATGACCTTCATGTGAGGGGGCTACATGTGGAACTAGATTGGTTATTGGTGCGTCGGAGGGGCCTGCATGTGGAGCAAGAGTGGGTGTGTGCTTAATTCTGGAGTGAGTATTGGAGCTTGAGAGGAGGCTACTTCTGGAGCTCTTGCATTCCTGTTCAAGCCATGAAATGCATAATAAGTTGCAATAAAGTACTTCAGTACATGATAAGTTGTGGCTTACATTTTTTATGGTCTAACCACTGCTTCTGTTGGATGTGGTTCTAGGTTGTGTTGGAGTAGTACTACGACATTTGAGAGTAATCAATTCAATTAAGAAAATTTTGAAAGTTTACAATTGACTAAAATGTTAGTTACATTCCTACCTAGTTGATGTTGTTGTAACATGGTACTAGTTCCTCGTAGGTCCTTGCCTGATGACCCAATTTATTGCACCTCTTACATTTGTGTGTTATTGTGATTTTATTAGGCTCGTCAGCATGTCTCATTCTCTTCTTCCTAGACATGCCTTGTGGCCTAACGGCATCAGGAGCCTTTACTAAGATCTCTGGGCTTAAACATTTCCATTATCTTCTGTTTGGGAGTAGAGGAGCTATTCTGCCTGAATAAGTCAGCCAATACTTCTGAGTGTAGTAACTATTGGCTTTTTTGCCTTAATCAATGTTTTGATGATTTAATCAACCTAATCTTAATTACACTCAATGTAGAGTAGCACACATTATGCATAGCATATATATTATTTGTGCTAACTTCTACAAGTGATCAAGACTCAAGGAAGAAAAGAAATCAAGTCAAGACATGTAATAAAGCTCATTTGAAGACATGTAATCTTGATTTATTTTGAGTCTTAGGAACTATGTGTACTTGAGCATACAAGAGTTAAAAACAATTTAAACACATATTAAGTTCCTTATAGAAGTCACACAAAATCTCAGATCATTTGGATTTCAATAGATCACCCAAACCTAGACCGGAATTCACTAAACCTAAACCTGAAATTCATGTGTCATTTCGGTCAACCGAAATGCCTCCGGTCGACCATTTGATCCTTTATCAAATAGTGTATTTTACCGCCCGACTGGTCAACCATCTACACGTGACATTTGATCGTTAGACTCGTCGTATTATATCAACGGTCGTATTCGTATAAACTTAACCAAACCCCAAAATACTTTGTCCTTCGGTCGACAGTTACCTTGACCTCGGTCGACCGTTCAAATACGTTTCTTGAAAATCAGTTTTCCTGCCTATTCTCGGTCGACCGTCCAAATCCGTTTGTTCGACCGAACATAAAACCCCAGATTCCATGCCAATTTTCGGTCGACCGTTCCACCTTTTGGTCGATCGTTAACTTAAGTGATCTTTAGTTATAGCATGTTTTCGATCGATAGTTCCATTTTCAGTCGACCATTCCTTCGTTTGAACCGTCTAGCGGTCGACCGTTTGACCCGTTCGGTCGACCGAATTTGCACTAAAAAGTGTGTTGTTTTCTGTTTTGTGTCTCTTGCACAACCCTTCACCACACTTAACCCCAACGGTTATTACACCTTTGGAGCTTATAAATAGATGTTCCAAACCTTTTTTAGAACACGTCTACCACTACTATTTGTCTCCTTCTTTAGAGAGAAAGCCTAACACACTCACAAGCTCAAAGCCTTCCACAGTTTAGTCTTAAATCCTATTCTACTCAAGTGTGCTCAAGTTTAGAGAGTGTCACTCATTCATTGTCAAAGAAGCAATGGTCTTGGTAAAATCTCAAGACAAAAGTATAGACTTCGGTGAGAACCCGAAGTGATCCTCTCGGATTATGAGAGAAGAAATCAAGCTAGCGAGGATTGTTCGCGGAGCTTGTGTTGTAAAATGCTTAATCTCGGTCTGGAACGAGATTGATAGTGAAGATGTAGGTGGAGCTTGAAAGAGAGGAAGTAGGCGGGAGACCGAACCTCTATAAAATCTTCTGGTGCATTTTTGTGGTTTGCATATTCCTCCTTTGCTTGCTTGCTTTTTTTAAATTCCGTTACGCATCTTTGTTGCTTAGCACGTAGGTAAATTAGTTTAAAAGTAATTAGATGTTCCGACCACACACGATCCTACGGTAACATGGATGCACATAGCCTAATGTTGCCTAACATAGCTATTGTATGGTTGCGTGGTAGTCCAATCAGTTCACTTCCTACATGTACATGCCCCCAACATCTAACTCAACAATGCATCTCCTTATTGGGCTATATACTTCTGCCCTCACATCACTAGACATGTGCATTACATACCCCCAAGGCCAATGGTTTTTTAGTCAACCATTTTCTCACAAAAGGTACAAGAATGCCATCCCAATTCCTAGATTTCCTCTCTTTCATAAAAAAATCATGATCTTCTGCTCACAATAAACATTATTGATGGCTTATGTCTTGGGTCAGAATTTTAATAATTGAAGGAGAATTTGACTTTTTATGCTCAAAGTGACCTAAAATTGAACCCCTCCCTCCACATTGACATCCTCTGAAAAATATGTTTATGTTTCCATTTCTTCCAAAAATACCCCTTCATAAACCATGAGACCATTCCTTTCCAATCGTTCACTTTCTCCCTCTTTCTTTTTCTCTTTCTCTCTTTCAAGCGTATCGAGCTCGGATCTTTCAGTTGAGAGTGAAGACCAGATCGAGCTCACAATAGCCAATATCGAGCTAATATCGTCCCATTCGGACCCCCATCGGAATGCGCAAGTTGTTTTAGTATTCTTGGAGGATAAACTGGTCAACAAAGAGAATGGGTAAGTGAAATTGTAAAAGAATTATATGGGTGTTACTTTGTTGCATTTTCTTTCCATTTTTGAATAGTTATGTCAATGTCTTGATGTGCTTTGTTGGTTTTTTCAAGTTTTGTTTGAATATGTGTAACGAGTTTTATGTTTAAGTTTCAAGAATAAACAAGTTTGAGAAGAAGAGACACAAAAAGACCAAAACGTGAGAAAAAGAACTGATTGTGAGACTTATGGACTGATCTGCAAGAGGGAAGAACCTGGATGCAAGCCAAGAGGACCAATTAGCAAATTGAGAAACTCCACATCATCATGAGGATTATTTTGACAATTAGATTTAGGTCCAGACTTGTATGACCGGATATGGTGCACCCCACATGACTAATTACAACACTAAAGATGGCTGCAAAATGTGAACTGAATATGACAAATTCAGACCTCCAATTAGCGATCCAACCCGGTCAGGATCCGTTTTAATTTGTCTCGGTTATTTGTCACGTCGTTTATAGCTATTTTTAGTTGGTGTCATTAGTCCCACATCGGGGAATTGTCTCCGGTTAACTTTTTTCATGCTTATAAATAGAACTCTTCTTCCTCCTTTGTAATTACTCATTGCTTGGTGGTCATTCTCTCTACTTGGAGTAAGCCTTGGAGTAAAACTCAAGTGGAGAAGAATGTTACTTGTAATGTGAGTCATGTAAATAAAATAATTTTTCACAGTTTGTTTTAATGTTATCTTTGTTTTAATGTTTGCATGTTTAACTTGTTTGTTTTCTTTATCTTAGTATAATTAGTAGAATGTCGTTTTTCCTTAATACAATTGTTAGTTTAATGAGTAGTTCCATCCCTCATTGGGGTGGAGTTTATGTTTATACATGTTATGAAGACTGTGATGAATGCTATCTTTTGCTTTATGTGATGAATGTGGGTGTATGCTTGTTTGAATAAAAGAGAATACTTAACTTGATGGTTTCTACCATAATCATTAGGTACATCACATGCTTGTTTAGGTTCTCAATGACAAACTTGTATATGCTCATGTTAATCAACTAGGTTAGTGATTTGGATGATAGGTCTTGCCACAACCATTAGGTATTTCCTATGCATAAAAATACAACCTACACTTGTGCCTTATTGAATGCATTCTTCACCACTTTATCACATGTGTACACACACTCCACCCCTTGGAGGTTTCCTTATTGGGCTTAATCTTGCTTTGCTAGTTGTTTAGTTTTCCTTTCATGCTTTTATCCTTCTTGTTGGTTAATTGTTTGTTTAGTGTAGTCTATAGTTTAGTGTAATCAAACTTTCTTCTCCCGTTTATTCTCCATTTGATTTCTGAAGAATTAGAGCTGACACACCTCCCTGTGGGCTCGACCCGTACTTGTCACGCCCTCACCGACGTCGTGCACTTGCGGTTATTATCATTGAATCAATCAAGTTTTTGGCACCATTGTCGGGGAGATGCTCTATCCAGACTCTAGTTTGGACGATTCGAGTGGATTTGATCTTTTGTTTTTAGTTTTGTTTTATTTCAGGACGTTCACAGAGTACTGGGGAAGAAGCTGGACAAATCTGGGAACAATTGGAGCAAACAAGACCATCAGTTAGCGGTCTGAGACCGTTGATTGGCGGCCTGGTGAGTTTCTTTTACCCCACAATTTCTTCTATTGGTTGGTCATGATAATATAGTTATCTATGAGCCCATTTTTCCATGTTTTGACCTCTATATTGCTCCCAAATCAATTGATTTCCCTTTTTAGGACAACTTGGATCATAAAACTCAAAGCAAAATATTAGACTAACTGTCATTTAGGTTATGCATCAATTATAGACCTTGCATGCACATTGTTTTTCATTTGCTTTAAATTCTTATTGTCGATTGCTGGTATGAGGTACATGCACCCGTTCTCTCATTCATGCATGGTTAGAGCATGCATTAGTTAGTAAGGTGCATTGTAACAAGAGTGAGGTGAGTGCTGATTTGGTGAGTTGCTTGCTAGTCTAAGATTTCAATACATCTTTAAGGGACACCACCTATAGTCTTAAAAATAAGGTGGGTGATTTCATCACCCCTCCCTTAGCCCCATAAACCACACTCATTTGAATCCTTAATCTAAAATCAAGTAGACATTGGTCATTAGGACTCGGGCGCATTAGGAGAGTGATCCTATCGCGACCGTCATAGCATGATCGGCGTCGCCCACTTTGTCGATAGCAGGAGAGACGAGATCTCCGGATCTTGGCTCACTTACTGAGCTCTGTGGTCTTCGTCATAGGGAGGTGAGACGTGTTGAGGCCGCGTGAGCTCGATGTTAGGCGTCGTCTAGCTTAAGTAACCATAGTCATCCTGAGCTTGTTTGAGCCGTGTTTGCTAGACTAGACTTCTACCCTCACCCTCTACCCACGCTAGTTTTAGGGATTCTTCATTTCTCCTCTGAATCATCTTCTTCTCACTTACTTCTATGTTCTAGTCTCCTCTCCTTTACACTCTTTGTAAGCATTTTAGGGTCGAGTCGGGCACTTTTTGCGAGTTGGCCTCGTGGTGGGGAGAGTGGTCGACTCGAGTGTTCTTTGTCGAGATGGGTGGTTACATGGGTGACCATCCATTTCATTGTTGGGACCAAGACTATTCTCCCTGGTATTCCGGACTCATGCATCTTGGGGTGCCTTAGACAAACACCATGTATGGTTGGGACAATCTTAATTGTGTGGTTGAGCAATCTTCAGATTGGGGTAATATGAGAGAGACATCGACTGCTAGACCACTATCTAGTTATGTCGGATCATATGCTGGTCAACAAACTGAGATATTACAACAACTTTTGGCCTTTTTAATGCATGTGGTAGACGACATGAGTGCATTGGTGGCTCCAGTAGCCGTACTGTATGACTGTTATGGGTTGAGTGGTCACGTTATCGGGGAATGTCCTTATGTTCCCCAGAGCCTGAGTATGAGCATACCTTTTCCCAAAATGCTCAATGTGACCTTTACACATCCGTGCACAACTGATGCATTGCATACATTGCATCATATGTCTTTCATTTAGATTAATTTTATATCAATAAATGCTACTAAGGTATGTGTTTAGTCTTATTTACAAAATACAGGGACCTGAATGCAAATTACCCATCTCCCGAGCATAAACACGTGCAAAAGACTCATTTTTATCATAAAGATCAAGTCAAGATTATCGGGATTCAAATGGAAGTCCATCCAAGCATAAAAGCATTCAAAGACCTAATTACAAAAAGGCCAAGGACTTAAGCACAAAAGTAGCCAGGGATTTAATTGCAAAAAGCCGAGGACCCGACTGCAAATTAAAGTACCAAAATATTATTTTGGAGAAGTTCTAAAGAAAAATCAATTTGGATCTCCAAATATATGAAGAAATTAAGTCGGAGCTCAAAAGAAAGGAAAGAAATCAATCCAGACGCGTAAAAGACATTTAAATCATACCATAAACACACAGGAAAAATCCGGATCCAATCAGAGCACAAATTGCGGCTAAATCGCCGCACCTTACATGTAATATGCGGTGGAAATGCCGCACCCCTTGCGATATGTGGCCACGGATTTTGTCCAGTCGTGTATTGACGCGTGTGCTTTCCTATTTTATACTTTGGGTCCCTTGTATCGGTTATAAATAGCCCCGAAACGATGTTGTGAAGGGGCTTGTTTTATAGTTCTTCTCTTTAGCAATAAAATTCTGTTCTTTTATTTTGTGTTTTTTTTAGTTTTCTTTTGTAGTTTCTCTAGGACCCCTTCTCCTTCCCTCCATCCATGAGTTTCCAACTCTCTCCAAAGGGTGGGGGTGACGGATTTAGGGTGATGAAAAGAAGAATGATGTTATTATTTTAATTTCGTGTTAGTATATTTTGATTACTTGAGTTTATGTTGAATCATTTATCATGTAATGCTTTATAACTAATGTGATTTATTATAAGTTTCAGATTTCTCTAAACAAAACCCAACATCTAAACCTCCACCCGCTGGACCCTCATCCATATTTGCTTTATTTTCTTTTTAATTTTTGTTGTTCTTGCTTTAGATAATTAAAAACAAAAAATCTCAAACCAAACTTATTTCTCTCTCTTTCTTTCCTAAATCGAAAATCACAAAAATAACAATATCTCTCCCTCCTTGTGTTCGACCCGTACTTGCCACGTCTTCATTGACGCCGTGCACTTGCGGTATAAATTTAATTCTCATCAACAACCCAAGAGGGAGGAATTCATAGGGAGACAATACTGATTCAAATTTCTATACATCATACCCACCACATTATTCTCCTCCCAATTACACACATCCCTACCAACCTCCACCTATGACCAATTATTGGACTCATTCTCAGCCCATAAACACCTAAACCCAAAATCTCCAAAATTCTAACTTGAGCCTCACTGTTGACCCCAGACCTGATTCTTTAGAACAAACCCTCCAAATGTGCATGGAAAACACTCAAAATTTATTGAAGTCCAACTTGAATTCCTTGCAAACTCTTGAAATGCAAGTGAGTACGATTACACAATAATTACGTGAACGTGAGGAGGGTGATCTTTCTTGTCAACATGAGGAGTCATCTTTCAATATTGAAGCACCACCACATCCATAAATTCAAATCACAATCTTTCAGAGTCAAACTCCTAGTCAGTCTGAGGGGCTTGGCGTTTCAATCCACGATTACTTGGTGGGGGATTCGATTCAAATCGAGAATAACATGGACCAACTTCATTCTGAGTCGGCACAAGATTGTGCCTTATCTTTTTGTCCCGTAGCCCTTGAGCCACATGATCTTATTGTTGTACCTCTTAAGGACTTACTGTGGTGGAGCAAGAGCTCCCTAGTACCATTAATTTCATACGACCTGATGAGAGTTTGCCTCTCACTACTATTCCTGATCATCTTGGAAATGATGGGACATCAAACAACTACATTGCCAATGAGGGTATTGGGAGTTCCTTAGTTGATACCTTGGGTAAGAGACCCACTTTATGTTCTCCTAGTGAGTCATACATGCATAACGAGGTTCTTGACCTTGTTCCGACCGACCAGCCAATTGGTTGGAGAGTTTGATTGACCATCATAACTTCAGTACCGCAACAGGAAAAATTGTTCTTCTGTTGCACATTATTTCCCAAACTCTTGAGAGGTTCAAGATCTTTCAGTTTGATCCTTTGAATTAGACCTTTGCGTCTTATTCGTGAACATCTCCTTGCATTTGTGAACTTTGTGAGGGGGGCCATGCATGAGTATTTTGGCCCCGCGTGGTGTCATGTTCCCATTCCAAATGCATTGACCCACTTTTGAGGTTCTCATTTGATGTCATTTGACAAATGAAGATGAGAATTTATTTTTGCACATAGTTATATTTCAAAAAGAAAAGAAAAAAACAAAAAAAGAAGAAAAAAACAAGAAGACTCTAAGAGTGAGTCAGCTTGTTGTGGGCTCCAATCCCTGTGTATTGAATGTGTTCTAAAAGTATTCTTTTATATGTGAATTATTATGAATTGAATGTGCAAACATTTTGTTCCTTGATTAATGTATTCATTTTTGGTAGTGTTGAGGAAGATGCTCTTGGTCCTTAATCGTAAAGCTCTAAAAGATAATGATTTACATAAATCAGAAGTTATTCACAATCATGGTAATTGACATGGAACATTAATTACCGAGATAAGGTTGTCGTGTTGGTTAAAGAGTATTGTAGCTCTACAAATATTTAACAACACAAGTATATAAAAGAGTAAAATGGTTACTTTTATATATTGAATAGACCTGGCAGTGTGTAACATTATGGAATTGTGTTATGAGTCATTAATGTTTTCACTGTGTCTTGAATCCTAAGATATGAGATTTATGTCTAGGATCCACTAGGCCCTAATCTTAGTCTACGGGGGGGTGGGGGGGGGTGAATAGACTAATTAAGGTTGGTTAACAAACTATGCCAAAATAAAAGCTAAGACAATTAATACGAAGGAGAGAACAACAAACCACAACACCGAATGTATAGAGGTTTGGATCCAACCACCAGATGCTAGTCCTCTCTTACGAATTGCTCTTACTCGCACAACTTCGCATCCTCCACTAATCCGATCTCCGTTGTGGGCCGAGATCACGCCTTTACACCACAAGCTTTCCGAACACCCTCGCCTAGCTTGGACCACCTTCTCACAATCCGAGAAGAGCTTCACTCCGGAAGCTTAGTACAACTCTTCAGCAACTAATCTTGAGCACTTGAAATGAATGATGCAATCAAAGATGGTGATTTCAAGTGAGAAGATGTGAGCACAAGTGTTTAGAGAAAATATGAGAGTAGTAATGAGATTTGAGCTTAGAGAAAGGTTGGTGACCTTAGATGAGTGTTCTTAGCTCTATTTATAAGCTCTAAACTAGTTCTAGTCGTTGGGATTGAAATGGTAAAAAGTTGTGCAAGAAAACACAAGTCAGGAAGTGAGAGGACACATTTCAGGACCCGAACGGTCGACCCGATCGTGTTACTCGGTTGACTGGAATGCAACAGTAAATGGTTCGGTCGAGCGAAGATGAAAACGGTCAATCCAATTGGGTAGAACGTAAGTGATCGGTCAAACGAACTGGATCACCAGTTCGACCGAACTTAACCAGTAAGAATTGATATGGAAAAGATGCATGTATCAGTCAACCATGAAGAGAGTTTCGGTCGACCGTTTGACGTGTTGGATTTCAGACAAGATAAAGCCAAATGCAATCGGTTGAACAGATTGAATTACGGGTTCGACCGAAAACTCCCAGTAAAATTTAGTATGGGAAGTTTTCAAGATTCAGCCGACTGTTAGGGAACTTTCGGTCGACCGGAAGACCAAATCCAAAAGAGGGGTTAAGTGAGAAATGTGTATACGACAAGTATAACAGTCATATTTAATACGAATACAAAGATACAATTGGTCGAACAACAACTAAGTTTCGGTCGACCGAAAGTCTCACAACTGATAGGCTAGAGGATTTGTATCGGCTGAACTAATTTCTATCACTTGGACAATGTGAAATGGTCGAACTTAGCGGGTATGCCGGTTGACCGATTTCAGACAGGCAAAACAGATTGAAGGAACAGTTGAACTGGAAATGTAAGTCAGTCGACCATTTTGGACAAAATACTCTTTCTGGGATAGTCTGTTGAAATCCGGTCGAACCAAATGGTTCTACGACGACCATTTGAGTGCAGAAATCATGTTCTAGGTTTCTAATGAGTTTCGATGATTTCCTATTGAAGTCTAAAGATAATTGGAATGTTATGTGAGACTTCTATAGGTTTTCTAAGTGTCATGCAATGCAATGAATCAACGATTTCAAGTGTCAAGTTACATTTGTAACCTAAATACATAGAATTTAAACCTAGCTACGCTTCAATCTTCATCTCTCAATTCAACTCAAACTTGGTTCCTGAAACGTTAGATAATACAAGTATATGCAAACAATGATCTTTAATTGATACATGTGTTTATTGATATGTTGATTAATTATCAAAACGGATTAACGATTATTAGCCAAAAAGCCAACATTATGTCTTTTCACATAGGAAGTGTTTAATTTGATTATTGTCAAAAGCTGTCATTGAGCATAGTGATAAAGGAAATAGTTGGTTAAACCTGACTTATGCTGGAAGGGATAGTTCGTCAAAAGATTGTCATTGCATTTCTTTACCTGAGTAATGATATTAGTGGGCCCCTTGATAAAACGAAACTATAATGTGCACAATGTGACTTGTATTATGTTACATATTTATAATTATCTTAAGAGAATAAGAAATGAATATATATTACAAAAGTGACACATTTCTACTTTGTATAATATTCTTAATATCATGAGGCAAGTGACCAGTGCAAATTCATATATACTGAATCTGCAAGTCTTATAACCCAAACAGAAATGAACCTCGTCATCTCTACAATTGTGGATCTTGTGCAATAGTAACTGATGAGCAAGAACACCAGAGAACTGTAGACTTGTGGATCTTGAATAATTGTTTGAAGGGGGATTCCTTTGCCCTTCCCATCAACTCGTACTCCCGAAACTTATCTTTTATTTCATTCATAGGTTTACTGCGCCTATATGTCACACGGTCTGGAAAATGATCATTAATTGGAACTATTAACTTCGGCATCTGCAAAAAAAGAGAGGAAAAAGCAACGAGTTAAAAACATGGTAAAAATTGCAAAGAAAAATAAACATTTGTCACCTATAGAGAATATGATTGAGTTCATATCGAGAACTTATTGAACCCATCGAGCAAACATAAATATTCCAGTAAATAACAACAAATATGAACTATCAAGATCTTATCCAACCCATCATGCAAACTAAATACTCTAGTAAATAATAACAAATCTAAACTATCGATGTCAAATCCAACATTATGTCAAACACCAAATCGAGCTCACATGCAAATGGAATCGAGCCCATCGAGCACAATAATCGAGTTCCTATCGAACTTATCGAGCTTCGTCAGATACACAGAAAAACGGTCCAATTTTGATTGATCGTTTTAATAACCGTAAGTGTACAACGTCGGTGATGACATGACAAATAAAGGTCGAACCTCAAAGAGTTACGAATGTTGTTGTATCTACCATGCTCGAGGGGAAATGAGAGGAGCATGAAGGGATTATGCTAAACTAACTACACTAAACGATGGATTAATCAACAATTAAACTAAACCCCCATGGAGTGGAGGTGTGTAGGTATGTGTGTGAGTGGTTCTTGATTACACGAGGCACAAGTGTGTAAAGTATATGAAATCAACTAAAAACTACTGTGGAGTATATTTAACATCAACTACATTTACATGAATACATGACTAATATAGTTAGACATCAAGTTAAGATGCACTTTGGGTTCTTAAGAATGAACTAAGTACCTAGTGTGGACATTAAGACATCAATTAACCATTCATACAACTCAATACATTTATACATTCTCTACTAATCAAGCATTCATACATAACAAGCTATTTACCAAAATATGATGATCCATTACAAGTAACATGATTAACTCTAGATATAACATGAGAGAAGTACCCAACAAAACCATTTTCCCATCTAATACAAGTGACATGCATAGATCTACACTAAGCATATGAAATGACACAAGATAGTAGGAACTCATCACTAACACTTCACATAATCTACATCACCTCCACCCCATATGAGGTGGATGTACTCACTAATCATCACTAGAAACATGGAAATGAAGAGATTAAGACTAAACATGACATACAACTCTAACTAGAAAACTAACCAACAAAATCAAAAACTAATTGGATAGAAAGAAAGTTAATGACAAGAGGAACATGAATCCAACCTTATATTAAAGAAAATGTGAGATTACAATCTTCACCAACCTTCCTCTACTTGCAGCCAAATTGGGTAAAACCTAACCAACTCTAATGGTGGAAGTGGAGAAGTTGTGGAAAGGTAGGAGAAACGAAGAAAGAGGGGTGTAGATGAATCTGGAATCAATCTGATGATTGTAATCAATTTCTCCATGGTCTAATCACCCAAATAAACAAGCTCAAGCTACGAGGAATTTGCGGGGCGTTTGGGCCAAAATGATCCGCCACTGCCATAAAATTTGTGTCTGATCCATCTCGATTTTCTTCAGCAACTTAAGTTTTCTATTTTGCATGTGTGCACTCCAGGTCGGGTGGTTCGAGCCCATTTGGTCTTAATTTCCCAAATACTCTTCAAGATTATGGTATTGAGGAATTTTTGCTCCTGAAATATTTTTCTTTCGTTAAGGTCTCTCCAGGTTTCATCTAGGTCATTCCTGAAATGCAGGTGAATTCTTGAGCGTGAAAAACATGTCCAAGATGGTTTGATATGGTCTTTCTTCTTCTTTTCATTTAGGTCATTTTGGTTCATTTTTCCTATTTATTACCTAAAACCCAAAACACATCAAACAAATACTCTAGTAGCACAAAATTGGGGTAAAATAAAAGATATATAACATGAATACAATGTATAATATGTTACTAATAAAATACGCCTATACTTACATTTTGCTAGTTCCGAGCAAAACAAAGAAGGAGAAAATATAAAAGGGGAAACCCTAACTTTTTTTTTTGCAAGAGCAAAGGGAGGCTTAGCCTCTAAATTTTATTAAGATAAAAAAACTTTTTACAACCTACAAAAATGTAAAGATAAGTTTGCGGGTTTATGCCACATGCATAACCGACCTCTACACTACAAGTACATAAATGGCATTCGGCGTTGTAGTTTGATTATGGGGTCAAGGCTGCAGCCAAGAGTCGTCAGCAAGCTATGCTATCTCTATCGCTATCTCCAAGTGTTAAGGAATTGCTGCACTTCAGCTTCATCCGTTGCAAACTTTATGGCCTTGTCCTTCAAGCATCGAACGATATCTTTGACAATTGCCACAATGTCTACCGACCTCTTTCTTTCTCTCTCAAATATCCTTCGGTTCCGTTCCAGCCAGCACTCATGGATCATAGCATTAAAAACCCACCGTCTTACTACCTTTCCAAGTATGCTTCCGCGTGCATGTGATAGACGCATGGCCTCACCTTCTAAATTGGGACGATCGGAGCGAGCGAGCCAACTTCGCTTCTGGCCTTCGTGACCTCCTCTCGTCCTCGTCCGTGAACAAGTAAGGGACCTCTGGGAGTGAGTTTTTTATTTTCGTGCCACGCGCGGGTTGAGCTGCAAGTATCCAAGGAGGGGGTTCCATACATCCTTTATGTATGGACATCCCCAGAAGAGGTGCTCCATGTCCTCTTCCTTTCCGTCACACAACACACAAGTTGGGTCATGCATTGCTCCTCGTTGCATCATTAGCTTCTTTGTAAGTAGGCGTCCTTTCATTGCTCTCCATGTCGTGAGTGCATGTTTAGGGACAACAAATTTGTGTCAAACCATGCCTGCCCAAGCCACCTTTCTACCCGGTTCTCTCACCCAACTCCACACTTATTTCATTCCAAGTGCAACACCCTTTCCATTCAGTCTAAAAGGGTCTATCCATGCCTCCAAAAATCCTAGTGTGCCGCACCCTCGAGCAGGTTTCTTCCATCATGCTAGATCGTGGGGGTGGGAGGCTCCACGCCCCCTCTCGTATGAAATATGAGACCCTAGTGTCCCAATGTACTCCCATCTCATAGTGGAGCTGGTCACCCCAAGCCTCGCATTGGAAAGGCTCTCCACACCATGGGTGTTGGAAAAATCGTATGTCTTCCCCGTTTCCCACCTCGTACTGAATGTGCTTTCGAGCAATGTCACGAACTCGAAGCAAGCCGCGCCATGCCCAGGAGGAGGTAGATGGTGGTCGTGCAAGCCAAATGGAGCGATTTTTAAGTACTTCTGGCAAACACATTTAACCCATAGTGAATTGTTGTCCGCCACCACAAGCCAAAACAACCGGAGGAGGCCCACATCGTTCCACTCCGTTAGTCTCTTGAGTCCAAGGCCTCCCTCTTCTTTAGGTGTGCACACGTCCTTCCATGCTACCGCGACCCACTTCTTCTCCCCTCCCTAAATGAAATGACACATGATGTTGTCCAATTCTTTCAAGGTTTTCCTTGGTAGTAGGAAATCCGATGTCTAGTAGATGATGAGGGATGTAAGGACACTGAGCACAAGTTCCACTCTTCCAGCCATAGATAGGAGAGTTTGCTTCCAAGTGGTGAGTCGTGCCCTTACTTTGTTCAGCAAAGGTGCATAGTGGCTCCGTCCCATCCTCCCGGAGAACAACGGCAGCCCAAGGTAGACAACCGGGAAAGCCTTGCGCTCCATCTGAAGATGTGCTTCGATCCATGCACCACGTCACCTCCCATTAAGACTTGACTTTTCGAAGCATTGAATCTCAGCCCCGAACTTGCTGTGAACTCCTTAAGAACCCTTTTTATGGCCCTCACATTTTTCTTTGTTGCCTTGGCGAATAGCAAAACATCATCCGCAAACAATAAATGTGACATGTGAATATCTCCGCAAGTTAATGGCTCGATTTTTTTCTCTAAGACCGGCATCCGCACCATCTCGCTCAGCACCTCCATGCACAACACGAATAGGTAGGGGGCCAAAGGGTCACCTTGCCTCAACCTGTTTCGGGCTCGGAATGGGGCTGAGTTTGCTCCATTTACAGTCACCACGAACGAGGCCTCTACACATGCCAAAATCAGCCATCACCACTTGTACAGAAAGCTGAACCTCTTCATTACTTGGTCAAGAAACTCCCAACAAATGGAGTCATACGCTTTGCTTATGTCCAACTTTATGCACATGCGGCCATTCCCTTTCTCAAGATGAAGATTGTGACAAAGCTCATGTGCTAGTAAAATGTTATCACCGATTCTCCGACCTGTGACAAAAGCACTCTGATTTCCCCCACCAAACGTGGTAACAACCCCTTCAAGCGATTTGCAAGCACTTTGGAGGTGAATCTATACGTCATGTTGCATAGAGCTATGGGTCCAAAGTCCTCTACCAAAGTTGGGGCCTTTTTTTCTCGGGATGATTGTGATGAACGTGTTGTTCCATTGAGTTAGAACCCTCCCACTTTCGAGGCATGAGGCAACAACCTTGATAAGGTCTTTCTTGATAATGTCCCATGTGTCCGTGAAGGACTTGGCATTGAATCCATCTGGCCCCGACGCCTTGTCCACATTTGCACTTAACACTACGTCTTGGAGTTCTTTGGGGTTTAGCTTTCCAATTAAAGCTGCCCCTCTTCTTGCGTGAGTCGTGGTAAGACAATGGTTTGGTTGAGAGGTTGTACCTGAAAATCATTAGCAAACAAGTTAGCATAAAAGAGCTGGAAGGCTTCCCGGATGTCGGCCTCATCCTCCACTCTATTTGGTCCCTCTCCCACTCACCTCACTTGATTGGTGGCTCTCCTCACTCTAAGTTGTGCATGGAAAAACCTAGTGTTTCGATCTCCCTCCTTTAACCACTTGACTCTTGATTTTTGTCGAATAATTGACTCCTCCCACACGAGGACTCGAGCAAGCGTATCCTTAGCGTCCTGTGTGGCCAGAGCCAACCCTTCATCAGATGGGTGGCTGAGTAGTTTCGTTTTCACCTCCTCAAGTGTTTCTCGTGCCTCTCCGACCTTGTTTGTAACGTTGCCAAAGGTGTGCCCACTCCAGCTTATAAGGGCCTTCCTCACTTCGTTCAGCTTGCCCACCACACGATACATGGGGGTACCTTCAACATACGTGGTCCAAGCTCGTTGAACAACTCCCCCAAACTCCTCATGATCCACCCAATAATTTGCAAATCTGAACATCTTTTTTTCCGTCTTTCATTTCCTTCCGCTTTCATAACAAGCATAGCATGGTCACTTAGGTCCTTTGCACCGACAACATAGAAAGAGTGGGGAAATACCTCCAGCCACGCATGGTTCATCAGAAGTCGATCTATCCTCGTCTCAATGCACGCGCTTCCCTCAGAAGAGTTTTACCACGTAAATTCACCTTCCGTTGACGACATTTCTAGAAGCTGAAGAGCATCAATGCAATCATTGAATTCCTGAATGGCGATCTCATTTCCAGCAGACCCTCCACATTTTTCACTAGGTGACCTGATGCAATTAAAGTCTCCCCCAACCATCCAAGGTCTTGACTCATGTGGTGCAACATCTAGTAGGTTCCTCCACAATGCTCGCCGATCCACGTGCCCATTTTCTCCGTAGATGGCCGTGAGGTCAAAATCGATGTCATCCTTCCTCGAACGCCCGTGGAAATGAAGAAGTTATGTTGATTCAAACGTAACCCCCAAGCTTAATATCCGATCATTCCATAGCACCAAAATCCTCCCGGAGTCCACAATCATACTATTTGACGTCCATTCGTTGGGCCAAATCGCACGCTTAAATTTCTCAAGTTTTTTATACTTGACCCTGTGCTCCACAAGACACACCACATCCGGGTTTACCTCCTTTATTCGACCCGTAATCATGAGTGCACGGCCGGGTCCATTTGCACCGCACACATTCCACACTAAGATATTCATGGATTTAAGGTGTGGGGTGCAAACCCATTCCCTTCACATAACTTCCTTTGCTCAAACTACTCTTTCTCCCGGATCTCCTAAGTAGGGGTGGTGGGGAGGCTACCTGTTTTGTATGTATTTCCTCACGCCCTTCTTCTTTCCTCTCTTCTACGCCCTCCATGAGTTTGTCCTCCGAGGATCCACGTACTTCAAACCATTTCCCACTCGGTTCTTCAACTTGCTTTGCATGCTCATTTCCTTGTGCCACACGTGTGGTTAAATCTCATCGTGCCTCATTTTGCACCATAGAAGCTCGTCCATTTTCCTCTTCCTCCTCTCCTTTCGAGATGTTTCTCCTCCTCTCGCATTGTTTTGGAGCCTTCTCCTGTGCTTGCTGTGCTTTCCTTTGTGGGTATATCTCTGAAATTTCCAATGTGTCCAAAGTGCACTCCTCCACCCCATAAGTTGCACGTGAGAGTTTCCCATGCATGAGGTCATGGGCATGTCCCCCTTGGCCACCAAGAGAACTTTGTCCCAAGTTATGATCCTTTGGAGGAGTCTTGTGATACCCCATTTTGTCTTCTTCATGTCCACTTGACCTTTCCTCATTTGCCCATGCAGCACTAGAGCACTCAAGCCCATTGCCATTTGTTTGTCCAAAAATGGAACACACACTTTCCCTCCCCACTAACCTTTGCTCCTTTTGGCCACCAATAGGCTCCTTTGCTTTTGCACTCCTGTTTGAATCCGTTAGAGGGCTTGGAGGGAGTCCCAAATTGTCTCCCAAGTTTGTTTCCATAGTGTGACGTAGAGGCTCCCCATTTGTTCCTTCCAAAGTTTGGGGGGAGCAAAAATGTGCCAAGACGTTGTTTTTTTTCCTTGCTCCTATCTCTCCCACCTGGACCTCCACGTGTCCCCTCCTCACTTGCACTCACGTCCACATCAGCCCCTCTAGCACCCATGTCATCATCTCTTTCACCTTCCTCTCCCTCTCTCCGGCCAGCCTCTCCCCTCACCACCTCGCCTAGGGTGCTTGGTGTTTCAGCATGCTCTAGGTTTGCCTTCTCAATGTATGTGTTCCCCATCCTTTCAGCCCCATTTCCAGCCTTTCTTCGAGACACCACTACCCACTTCTCAGCCTTTTCCTTTGGCACCACCTCTTGTTTGCTTCTTGCTTGCTTCCTTGGGCACTTCCCAATTTCGTGGCCAAACTC
Organism: Triglochin maritima; assembly: GCA_963682175.1. Lineage (NCBI taxonomy): Eukaryota > Viridiplantae > Streptophyta > Magnoliopsida > Alismatales > Juncaginaceae > Triglochin > Triglochin maritima. The sequence goes on along the minus strand of OY821780.1, from coordinate 10,404,086 downwards.
CATGCACTCCATGCAATACCCGGGCCTCCATTCATACTCCACAAGGACTCTATGTATGCCAGTGCCTTCCACTTGAACTTCCACCCAACTTGGGTAGTCAAAATCATGGGCTACTTCCACGCACACCCTCGCAAAGGCCAGCCGTCTCCCCGAGGCGGTATGCTCGTCCATATATAGTGTCCTCCCTAGGAGACTAGTGATGTTGCTCAACGTTTTTTGTGACCAAAATCGAAGGTCGAGTTCCGGTAGTCGAACCCATATGGGGACCGCGGTGATGTTGTCCCTTGTCATGACCACATCCGGTGCCCATTCTTGGACCACAAGTGGGGAACCCCGAACAAACCATGGGCCTCCCTCAAGCACCTTCTTCCTATCTTCTCCAAGGGTGAATCGGAAGAGAAGGAACTTGACTTCTTTTGATGACTTCCACACCTCCAACCAAACCCCACAATTTGTGGAGGTGTTTTTCTAATGTTGGTAGATGTGGTCTGAAACCAATGAAATATCCGACTAGAATCTTGTCCCACTTCTTCAAGGCATCGACAACCTCTTGCTTAGAGCACATAGCTAGCTTCTCTCCTCCTTTCATGGCCGGATGGATGAACTCAAGGGTTGTAGAGATCCTTCGGCCAGCCGTGAAAAGGTCACTCCACTTCATTGAGAGTGTTTTTGTACTCCCTAGATGTGGTGCAACATCTTGTCCTTCCAAACTTTGGGAAGAAACGTGTAATGGTGGTGTTGGTGGTGGATGGAGACCCTCCTTTGCGCCACTATCTCCATCCTTTTGCTGTTCACGAGTAGATCTTGTATTTGGCTCCATTTTGCTCCAAAAACCAAGAGATTTGGTGATGAAAAGAGGGAGAAAACCTAGAGAACCCTAGGTTTCCCATGCTTGTCACCACTCTCTCTCTCTCCTCTCATTTTTTCCCTTCACTCCGGGAAAACCCTAACTCACTTTCGTAAGAATCACGATTGCACTTAGGACGTGCAACAAGTCATTAAACCCATTGTTTCCAAAGAGGAGTGGTGTCTTATGAGGGTTTTCAGCGGATATACCCATAAAATCCGAACATTGATGCATTATTCAACCTAGCAACACGAGTCGATGGACCTACATTTGTCGATCTTTGGACACAATAATTCTACGTACCGACACTATATATATATCTCGTCCACACACCTAGTTTAGGGAACCATTCTAGCAAGTTAATTAAGAACTTAAGTGAAAGATAAGAGCAACCCTAATATCCTGAAATGATACGTTGTGTAAAGTCCATTAAGGTTCGTATTTTGTTTTTTGTTTTATTTTTTCTTTTCTTTTCTTTTTTGAGAACAAGGAATTGAAACTAGTTGGTGTTTAATTCTCTTAGGGTCAGATTTCGTGCATTATTGCCCATGAGGGCTTACACTATCCGATACACCTACCCCCAAATCTCCACCTATGGGCGATCCCTACCACCAGTGTAATGAGAGTTCAGTCGGTGCATCCCAAGTCAAATGACTCGAAAGTACTAGGTACTAAGTCCCCTCGGACCTAATTTCCCGAGTGATAGGAGTCGTGCGAGAAGAGAGAACACCAAAGTAAATTATTTCTTATCTACATGGGAACCAAAACCCCTACACTTAAGGTTTCACAACAGGAGTTTAAGAGTCCCTAACTTAAAAAATCTTCCTTATACTAACAGACAGAAATTATTCGACTCGATAGGTTCCGGGTGACCTTGTTTATTTATATGAGTACTAAAACCATATGATTACTCTCCCACCGAGGGAAAATCGGGGTGCATCCTTGCAACTAGATAAGACCTAAAATTGGTATACTAGATATCATAATGCATCATGTTCAAGTTAATTCTGGGAGCTTCCATTTTACTACACCTCTCAACGGTTTTGCACCTGTTAAACACACGCAAAACTCACAAAATATTTTCTTTTGCAAACACATGGAAATTTCGAAAGAAATGTGAAAATTTAAAGCATTTGACAAGCAAAAGAAGGCAAGACACCCAAAGATCATGATATAGCAAGATATATCAATGTAAAATGTAGCACACTATCATGACCCTAATAATAAAAATAAAAGAAACCAAAAGAAAGGGAAAAGACTCGAGTATGTACACACGTAAAGTAACCCTACACTTACTTCAAGCATTGTCCTCAATGAGTGTGACTATGATACTATGCATGAACATGAAAAGATCTCACCAACGTGAAGCACTAACGGAAGTTCGTGGTTATGTTGATGGACATAAACCTAAATTCGCCAAAACCTATGAGATACTTAAGAATGGAATACAAGTACATGAACAAATGGAGCCCAATCCACACGGAGTGGGAATCACAACAACTTTTTTTTAAAATATAACTATTACAAGCTTTCATCATCCTTTGGCAAAGGACAATGAAAGGGAACCTCAAAGTGGATCAATTTACCTGGAATGCAAACATGACACCACGTGGGACAAAAATACTTATGTGTGGCCCCTCACAAAGTTTACCAGATATTGGGAGAGGTTCGTTAATTAGACACAAAGATGTCTGATTTGAAAGATCAAACAGAAAAAGCTTAAAACTCTCAAGAGTTTAGCAACAATTGCGCAACGGAAGAAGAGTTACCCCTATTGCGGTATTAAAATAATGATCATCAATCCAAACTCTCCAACCCACAAGCTGGTGTGTAAAAATGAGGTCTCATTATGCCTGCCCGACACATTAGGCGAACAGAAAGTGAGTCTTTTACCCAAGATATGCTCCAATGATATCCTAATACCCTCATCATGTCTTATGAAGATTTGAGTATTAGGGAGCTGCTAATCTACCAAAGGTGGGTCCTTTAGGGACACGACATTAAGATCATGTGGCTTAAAGGCCACCAAACAAAAAGATATGCACAATTCTATGCCAAGTCAAAATCAAGCTGGTCCATGTTATTTTTAATTAGGATCGAATCCTCCTCCAAGTAATCGTGAATTGAAACCCCAAGTCCCTCAGACTGACTAAAAGTTGGGCTTTCAAAGATCGTGCTTGGAATTTGTGGATGTGGTGGTGGTTCGATATCAGAAGATGAATCCTCATATTTGTTGGCATTTTGGCCTTAATCATATTAGTTAGTTTTGATGATTTAATCAAGCTAATCTTAATCACAATCAAATTGAGTCAAACACATTCCATATATTGCACTCATACTTGTATTGTGCATATTCTTATCTTAATAGGTGATTAAGACTCAAGAAAAATAGAATTAAAGTCAAGACATATAATCAAACTATTTGAACAATTGTAATTTTATCTTTATTTGAATCTCTAAGAATCTATGTAATTTGAGCTCTTAACTCTTGATAAAATTCATACATGGACTCTAGGGAACCTATAGAAGTCATACAAAATTGCATATCAATCCGACTTGAATAGGTGACCCATATCTGTAGGATAAACCAAGCTGGATAGAATTGTCTACACACAAATGGTCGACCGACAGACTGTCTGTTCGACCAATTGGCAAGTGCACTTTACCCTTGGTTCAGCCTCCCGATAAATGCTTTTTTGTTCGGACGTTTCTCAATTGTACGTATTTTATCTACTCGTTATTTTTGTTGTATAATACAACGGTCAAATAAATCCTACCTAATCACCATTTTGTCATAAGGTACCGGTCAGACCACTTGACCTTAGCAGTCGGTCGATGAATCAGACTTAGAACCAGAAAATTCTCTGCTATTTTTGGTCGATCATCACTCCTTGATCGTTAGACCGTTTACCTTATATTTTCTCTAACCCACTGAAAACCCTTATATCGGTCGACCGCCCCTAACCTGGTCCGACCAAAAACTTAAGTTACTAGCCTTTTGGTTCGACCGTATTTTAAGTTGTTCGAACATTTCAATATTTTCATGGAAACGGTCGACCGCCAATCCCGTGTCGACCGACTGGTGTGGAATAGATTTGCTAAACTTCAATTTCTGATTTGTGTATCTTACACACAACTATGTTTGTTTTTTTGCCTTAATCTATGTTTTGATGATTTAACTAACCTAATCTTAATCACAATCAAATGTAGTATAACACACATTAGGCATGGAATATACACAGTATTGTGCTAACATCTACAGGTGATCAATACTCAAGGAAGAATGAAATTAAGTCAAGACATGTAATCAAACTATTTAAAGACATGTAATTTTGCCTTTATTTGAGTCGTAGGAATATATGTGAACTTGAGCATACAAGAATTAAAACTTATTCACTTACATACTAGGTTCCTTATCGAAGTCATAAACCAAATTTAACATCATTTGGACTTCAATAGATCACCCAAACCTAGGTCTGAAAATCACACATCTATACCTTAAGCTATCTGCGTGAAACGGTGGACCAAAACGGATTTTCCATTCGACTGTTTGTACCAGTTAAACGGTTAACCCAAAGTGAGTTCTCCCAGTCCAACCGATCAACCTCTTTTGACCTTTCAGTCTACCGATTAACTTGTAATTTCTGGACAACCATTATACTTGTCGTATTATACAACGGTCGTATTCATATTTTCATCTAACTCCTAAGATGTATTTGGCTCCCAGTCGAACGATGCCTTGATGGCGGTCGACCGGATGTAAACAATTGTGTACGCCAAAAGTGCATGTTATTTTTGATCGGACGAACTTCTTTTTTGCGTTCAACCACCAATCTTTTACCTGGCCAAAACCCTCAGAACGGTCGACCGTCACCTAGATTTAGTTTCACCATTTACTTAAGTTGTAGCCGTTTGGTTCGATCGTGTCTTTAGTTGGTTCGAATGTTTCCTTAATTTCATGGAAACAGTCGTCTGTTGATCCCGTGTTGGTCGACCTATGTAGGACAGATTTGAGATCTTAACTTTCTATTTTGTATATCTTGCAAAAAAACCCAAATCTTCCCAAAAGGCTATGTCACTTTATAAGGTTATAAATAAAGGTTCACACTTCTTATTTACACAACTCTCCTACTCCAAACTCAAACATACACTAGAGAGAAATCGTAGAATTCCTAAATCCGAAATTCTACAATCAAGAGCTCAAACTTCCAGACCTTGATTGAAATCTAATCATAGTCAAATTTTGCTCAAAGTTAGAGTGTCAATACTCTTGTTTCGTTGCTGTCAAAGTTGTAAAGGTTTCGTTGAAAGCCCAAAGCATCCCTCTTGGGTTGTGTGAGGAAGAAATTGAGCTCAACGAGGATTATTCACGAGTTCGTGTTGTAAAGTCGTTCTCTCCCGGCCCGGATGGGGAGTGCTTACTGAAGACGTAGGCGGAGCTCGTGGGGTTGAGTGAAGCTTGCAAGAGAGGAATTAGAATCCGGGTGTGGGTGCTGAACCTTTATAAATCACTGTGTATATTGTGGTTTGCATTGTTTTCCCTACTCATTTTTAAATTATCGTTTCCGCTGCATATTTTAGTAGGGATCATAACAATAAATGGTGGTAATCAACTACAATTTTGATAGAAATAATAACCTAGAAAACAAAACGTGCCATAAAATTGACCTTTGTCGTCGGCTTCAATGCAGGACTTGTTCTCCAATCTGGGTTCGACAGGGTCCGAGGCTGGCTTCGATTGACGGGTCGAGTGCGAGAGAGAAGGGATGGGTGAAAAAGATGTGCACGTGCGCACGATTGAGAGAATGGATGCATGATAGAGAGAGAGTCTTTCCAACTATCGAGAGAGAGAGAATGATTTCCTTATTTAAAGGGTATGGGTATTTTGGGGAGAAATGGAAACATGAGCATATTTTTCAGAGGATCTCAATGTGCCCCCCCCCCCCCCAAATTTAGGGTCATTTTAGCATAGAAAGTCACTTTTTTCCTAATTGAAACTCTCTAAAATGTTGTTAGTTACGCAGTCACACTTAGAAGACACTCCAATCTAAGATCTAGCCCAACATTTGTCCTTCACCTTTATATTCTTAAGTCAGCCATATGCTTCTTGTTGTTGCTACTGCTCAAAGTCATGAATTTTCTTAAGAGTAAGCTTTCTGCCTCTCGATAGTCTACTGTATATATAGTATTTCAATGTGATACATCTCTGACAATGTCTCTAATATGCTTAACTCTCAAGATTTCATCTACTAGAAGTCAATTGTAGCAGTGATCTGCTATCCAATAGTTAGTGGCCATATTTTAGGCAATTTTATTCACACTAGAAAAAGTATGGTCATCTTGCAGGGTCTTTATTTGGAATACTAATCCCTCATTGATGCATGACACCTCCATTTACAGTTACGATCAATAGACTTGGCAATGACCCTAGAAGGATCACACTTGTAGAAATGAATGGAACTCATGCAAAATTAAGTACTGCCTAAGTGAGAATTTGAAAGCCTCTCTGTTAAGGAACTTCTTGCCACGACTGAAAACATGTTTTATCATGTCAACCACAACAATTGTAGGACCATCCTCCCTAAGCACAACATATAGTTCATCCTCATTTTCCACACCACATTTGTTATCACTACTACTTTCATCTTTCTCAGGCAAATAGTCTTCTGCACCAGACCCTAAAGTGTAATGTAGATGATTCCTCATATGAGTCATCTCCTTCATTGTTTGCATGTTTCTCTGATATTGGGATCCTAGTAGGCCTAACTGTGTTAAGCTTTAGGTTTGTGCTGCTTCCAGAAACTGATTCCACACCAAAGTGGAATGTGCTGGTTTGTATGAGATTTTCTTGTAGAAATAAAATTCAAAATTGCAAGTGCACAACCACGTTGAAGCGGTGACAAGTACGAGTCGTGTCCACGGGGAGCGAGTGCGGGTTGTTGTCTACCATACTCGATTGAGGGTAGAAAATGAAGATCAAGTGTATCTAAACTAACTAACTAATATGACGTAAATCAGATAAAGAAATCCTAATATGACTAGTCTCGTAGGAGGTTTAAAATGCATGCAAAAATGTAGATGTGTGATACATATATACAATGAAACGCTAATGGCATGCATGACATGGAAATCTTATAATGCCACAATCATAAGTGTCTCTATACATGGATTAATATTTATCATCATCATTAAAACATACAAAACATTACTCAAGATAAGGACAAAGACAACCACATGATTACATGTCTATAATGACAGGACGAACATATAAATTCATAATGACCACAACCCCAACTATGTCTCCACACAAATTAAGATTTAACATCATCATTAAAACATAAAAGACATTAATCAAGATAAGGCCAACAAGGCCACATGTTTCCCCATGTCATTATTATCTCTTTATACACTCCAATCTTATCATCACCTTATCATTCCCAATAAAGTGGACCCATTAACCAAATAATGTGCTAAGCATCCATTACAACCATTAACACATCAAAGGCAAGAGTGAGAAACCCATCAAAATGATCATGAAAATCATTTGAAGCTCTAAGATTAAGATTAAACACACACCAATCACAATATTCACACTTCACATCATTCTCCACCCCCAATGGAGATAGTTTACTCATTAATCACCATGTAAACAAAGAATAAAATAAAATAAAAACAACACATAAAAAAACTACAGAAATCTAGATCCAACCAAAGCAATGAAATAAACATTACATCAAATGAAAGACAACAACATAAAGAACAAGAAACTAGAACTTGATTAAGAAAGAATGATTACAAAAATGTATTTCTCTTCTCCTACACTATACTACTAAGCAAGAAATAAAACATTACTAAACAAGAAATAAAGCTAACCTAATGAGAAGAGGAAGGAAGAAGAAGGGAAGGGTGAAGGTAGGAGAAACATTGATATTTATTGAAGAGAGAGAAGTGTAGATGAATCTGGAAGCAATCCGACGGTTGTAATTGATTTCTTTGTGGTACGGTGCGCCCAATTAAGCAGATTCGAGCCACGGGAGAAGAAAGTTGGTTCAAATACCCCCACACTTACCTTTTGATACCCCGAGTAAAACAAAGAAAAAGAAAATATAAAAGAAAGGAAAAACATACGATAAATAAGAAATCATAACTCACGTTTGTAGGAATCATGGTTGCATTTAGCACGTGCAACAAGCCGTTAAACCTCATGGTCACCAAGGAAAAAGAGTGGTGTCTCCTTAGGGTTTTCAACGAATATACCCACAAAATCCGAACATTGATGCATTATTCAACCTAGCAACATGATGCATTGCATACATTGCATCATATGTCTTTCATTTAGATTGCTTTTATATCAAGAAATGCTACTAAGGTATGTGTTTAGTCCTATTTACATAATACAGTGACCTGAATGCAAATTACCCATATCTCGAGCATAAACGCGTGCAAAAAACTCATTTCTATCATAAAGACCAAGTTCAAGATTATCGGGTTACAAATGGAAATGTATCCAAGCATAAAAGCATTCAAGATCTAATTACAAAAAGAACAAGGACTTAAGCACAAAAGTAGCCGGGACTTAATTGCAAAAAGTCAAGGACCTAATTGCAAATCACGAGTAGCTTTTATTATCTTGGAGAAAATCTAAAGAAAAATCAATGTGGATCCAAATATATGAAGGAATTAATCCAGAGCTCAAAAGAATGGAAAGAATCAATCCAGACGCGCAAAGGAGGATCAAATCATACCATAAACATTCAACCAAAATCCGGACAAAATCAGAGCAATATATGCGGCGTTTCCGCCACACATTACACATGCCATGAGGCGATTTCGCCGCCCTAGAGCCGATCCGTGTGCTCTAATTTTGTCCAGTCGTGTCTGGACACGTGTACTTTCCAATTTTATACTTAGGTCCCTTGTAGCAACTATAAATAGCCCCGAGAACGATGTTAGAAGGGTCCTTGGCCTTAGACCTAGTTTTTAGTTGTTGTTTTTATTTGTAGTCTTTTCTTTGGAGTAATAAAATTCTGTCTTTTATTCCTTGTTTTTACTTTTCTTTTGTAATGCCTCTAGGACCCCTTCTTCCTCCCTCTATGAGTTTCTAACTCTTTCCAAAGGGTGGAGGTGACGGATTTAGGGTGAAGAGAAGATGAATGAATGTTATTATTTTAAGTTCGTGATTAGTATATTTTGATTACTTGAGTTTATGTTAAATCATTTATCATGTAATGCTTCATAACTAACATGATTTATTATAAGTTTCTGAATTCTCTAATCTAAACCCTAAATCTAAACCTCCACCAGACGGAATTCACCTCTTTGTTCTTGTTTTAGTTTTAATCGTTCATGTTTCTTGCTTTAGATAATTAAAACCCAAAAATCCCAAAACCAACTTATTTCTTCTCTCCTTCTTTCCCCCAATCGAAATCACATTAATAACAAATCTCTCCCTCAATGTGTTCGACCCGTATTTGCCACGTCTTCATTGACGCCGTGCACTTGCGGTATAAATAAAATTCTCACCAAGTTTTTGGCGCCGTTGCCGGGGAGGCGACACAGATTTTGTTGATTTCGATTCTATTCTGTTTATCTTGTGAGCGATCTAAGTATTTGGATTTGTGTTTCAGGAGACAACAGAGCGCGCGGCGAAATCGGAACGCAGTCTGAGCAACAAGGGCGGCGGAATCGCCGCACATCAATAGGAACCGGCGGCGGAATCGCCGCACAATTGAAGCATCTGGGCTTCAAATTTTTCTAGGGTTAGCACCATCTCTGGGTGGACGCGTGGAGCTACTGAAATTTCGAGAGCGGGCGGCGAACCCGACTGAGCATTGCGTAGGTAACCTTTGTTCCCTTTTTCCTCGTAATTTCTAGTTTCGGAAAATTTCCTTTTCATAGAACTGCATGTGTTAGGGCAAAAATTCCATAATTGGCAATAATTCAACTCTGACCTAAAATTGGCAAAATTAGAAAGGCCTTAGTGCATGCATCATCTAGTGTTTTGTATGCATTATTCTTGCTAAATTCTTGCAAATCAATTTCTGTTGAAGAGTGCTGGAGTCAAGGTACGTATCGTGGTTTTCATCGACTGCATTTAAGCATATAATCTAGTTTGCATACAACCTTGCAATTGCCCCCTCTAAAGACCAATGTTTGACTATCTTTGCTAGATCTAAGTTAAACTATCTTAAGGGCAACTCCGTAGGCAAAGATATGGTGGGGATTTCATCACCCTTCCGTGGCCCACAAATCACAATCCTAAAGTGTCACCCAAGCCTTAAATTAAAATCAACTAGACATTGACCCCTAAGGACTCAGACTCATTTAAGGAGAAGAATTGGTTTGACTTGCTATGACCTGAAGCCGATTGAATTTAATTTGGTGTCTAGAAAGTGTTTTTGTGTTGACGTAAGTCTTCCAAGCGAAGTGGTTGTCTAATTGGCACCGACTCTGTCGGAAGCGCCCCCACTAGCTATACACGGCCTGGCCAAGTTGGTTTGATTAGTGAGGGAGGTGAATCAAGAAAATCAATTATTATTTTAAGTTCGTGATTAGTATATTTTGATTACTTGAGTTTATGTTAAATCATTTATCATGTAATGCTTCATAACTAACATGATTTATTATAAGTTTCTGAATTCTCTAATATAAACCCTAAATCTAAACCTCCACCCGACGGAATTCACCTCTTTGTTCTTGTTTTAGTTTTAATCGTTCATGTTTCTTGCTTTAGATAATTAAAACCCAAAAATCTCAAAACCAACTTATTTCTTCTCTCCTTCTTTCCCCCAATCGAAATCACATTAATAACAAATCTCTCCCTCCTTGTGTTCGACCCGTATTTGCCACGTCTTCATTGACGCCGTGCACTTGCGGTATAAATAAAATTCTCGTCACAACACGACTCGATGAACCAACTTTTGTAGATCATTGGATACGGTAATCCTACGTGCTAACTATATATATGTATCTTATCCACACACCTAGCCTAGAGAACCATTCGTGCAAGTTAATTAAGGACTTAAGTGAAAGACATCAGCAACTTTAACATCATCAAGTGATACATCTTGTAAAGTCCATTAAGATTTTTTATTTTATTTTCTCATTTTTTTTCTTTTTTTATAACAAGGAATTAAAACTTATTGGTGTTTAATTCTCCCAGGGTCCGGTTTCGTGTATCATTGTCTATGAGGACTTACACTATCACGTACACTTACTCTTAAATCTCCACATGGGGTTACCCCTACCACCCGTGTAACGAGAGTTCAGTCAGTGCATCCCAACTCAGATGACTCGAAAACACATGTTACTAAGTCCCCTCGGATCTAATTTCCCGAGTGTTAAGAGTCATGCGAGAATAGAGAACAACCTACTAAATTATTTCTTCTCTACACATGAACCAAAATCTCTACACTTAAGGTTTCACAACAAGAGCTTAAGGATCACTGACCACGAGAAACTTCCTTATACTAACAGACTACGAGAATCTTCCTTATACTCACTAGGTTCAAGGTGGACTTCTTTATTTGTTTGAGTGTTGAAACCCTATGATTATTCACCCCCGAGGAAAAACGGAGGTGCATCCTTATGACTAGAGATAATACCTAAAATCGGTGAAGTAAATATCATAATGCATCATGTTCAAGTTGATTCTAGGAGTTTCCTTTTACTTTGCCTCTCAACGGTTTTGCGAACGTTAAACACACGCAAAATCCACAAAACATTTCTTTCGTAAACACGTGAAGATTTTGAAAGACATGGAAAAATTAAATCATTAGACAAGCAAAAGAAGACAAGTCACCCAAGGATCATGGTGTAACAAGATATATCAATGTAAATTGCAACACATTATCATGACCCAAAAAAAGAAAACAAAAGAAAAAAAAGACTCGAGTATATACAGATGATAAAACTCCCCCTCACACTTACTTCTTGCATTGTGCTCAATGAATGTGAGTATGATACTGCAAGGATTTATGCATGAACAAAATAAGATTTCACCAACGTGAAACACAAAAGGAAGTTCATGTTATGTTGCGTAAACACGAATTCCCTAAAACCCGTGAGATACTTAAGAAGGGAATACAAGTTAACAAATGGAGCCCCCATCCTCAAGGAGTGGGACTCATGACAACATCTTTTTTTGTATATAACTAGATACAAAAATAAGCTCTCATCATCCTTTGTCATATGACAATGAAAGGAAACCTGCTAGTGGATCAATGTACCCGGAATGCGAACATGACACCACTTGCGGCCAAAATACACATGTTTGCACCCTAAAAAGTGTACAAGATATAGGGAGAGGTTCATGAATTGGACGCAAAGAGCTTGAACATCTCAAAAGTTTGGCAACAATTGCTCAACGGAAGAAGAGTTTCCCCCATTACGATATGGAAATCACGATCATCAATCCAAACTCTCCAACCAACAGATTGGTGTGTCGGAATGAGGTCAAGATCCTCATTATGCTTGCCCGACACAGCAGGCGAATAGAAAGTTGTATTTCACCCAATATATCCCTTAAGAACCTCCAATACCCAAACCAAGTCTTATGAAAATAAGAGTATTAGGGAGTTGTTGCTCTACCAAAGCTGCATCATTGAGGGACACAACATTAAGATCAGGTGGCTCAAGGGCCACAGAAAACTCAAAGTCAAGCAGGTCCATGTTATTTTCAATTTGGAACGAATCCTCCACCAAGTGATCGTGAATTTAAACCCCAAGTCCGTCAGACTGACTAGGAGTTTGACTGTGAAAGATTATAGTTTGAATTTGTGGATGTGGTGGGGGTTCGATATTAGAAGATGAACCCTCATGTTGAGAAGAAAGACCACTCTCCTCACATTCCCTTAATTGTTCAGTCATCTGACTCACTTACATTTCTAGAGTTTGTAAAAAAATCAACTTGGACTTCATCAAATTTTGGGTGGTTTGCATGAACGTTTGGAGGCTTTGTTCTATGGAATCATGTTGGGGGTCAACTATGATGTCCAAGTCATAATTTTGGAGATTTTCGGGTTGGGTGTTCATGTGTGAAAATGAGTCCAATGATTGGTAGTTGGGTGTTGTTAATTCTGGGAGTTCCGGAGGAGGATACTTGGGGGCATAATTTATGATATTGAGTATTTCTGTGGTTTTACCTTGAATATGTCATCTGTGGGTTATACGTGAATGCATATGGGTCATAATGAGTACTTTGGGGAAATGCATCATCGTATTCGGGTTCGGGAGGAACATACGAATACTCTTCGAACACTTGACCTCTTAAACCATTCTAGTCATTTGACATGGCTTCTAGAACCATCGATCCAGTCATATTCCCTAGCACATGCACGAAAGAGGCCAAAGTTTCTTGTAATGACAGTTTATTCACCAACATATGATCCAACATAACTAGATGATTGTCTAACAGTTGGTACCTCTCTCATATAACCAAATCTAAAGATTGCTCAACTACATAATTAAAATTGTCCCAAACCTGTTAAGTGTTTGTCTGAGGCACCCAGGATGCATGAGTTGGGTATACTAGAGAGAGGAGTTCTGGTCCCAATAATGAAATGAATGATCGCCCATGTAACCATCAATCTTGACAATAAAACTCTCAAATCGACTACTCTCACCACCACGAGATCAAGCTCGCAATAAAGTGCTCGACTCGATCCTAAAACAGTAAGAGAATGTCTAAAGGGGAGGAGACTAAACGGTAGAAGTAGAGGAGAAGATGACTCGGGTGATAGGAGAAGAAGCTTTAAAAACTACCGTGAGTAGTGGTGTCAGGTAAAATCCTAAATTAGTAAGCACAACTCAACAAAACCTAATGTTGACTATAGGTCGCCTGACCATGACTCCCCCACACTACCGAATGGCTTACCACCCTCAGTCGAAGGTCACAAAGCCGAATGAGAAAGTCAAGACCTGGAGGTCCCAAAAGTCTCAGTGCAACTAAGCAAACAATGACATACATGCTATGGCACCGTGAATGAGATTGTCTCCTAAGTGCACCCGAAGTCCTTAGGACCGTTGTCTACTTGATTTTAACTAGGGATTTAAATTAGTGTGATTTTTGGGATGAAATAAGGGGTCATGAAATTCCCCACCTTATCTTGTACATCTTGTATATGACAGTATCTTGAGTCTTAAGTCTTGCAATCAACTATCCAAACAAACGATAACCTCACACTTGTCCTAATGCACCTTACTAACTAATGCATACTTTAACCATGCATGTAGACGGGAAATATGCACGTATCGTACGCCAGCAATCGACAATAGAAAATGTAAAGAAAAGATAAGACAAAAGCATACAAGGTCTACAAATGATGCATGACCTATGTGACAATCAATCTAAATTTTGCTTTGCGTTTTAGAGGCCAAGGCATCTTAAAAGGTGAATAATGCACATTTAATAGGTTGACATAAGCATGGAGCATGTATTGTGTGAAAAGGAAGACAAAATCGTAACTAAGCACAACAGGAAGCAAATACTGAAAAATCAAAGGCAGACAGATTGACATCATTTCATGCATTCATTTGTGTCTTATATCTATTATCTTGAACCGAAACAATGCTACGTAACGACTTTTATGTTTGAGTTACAGGAAATAAACATGATTGAGGAGAAGACACAAAACGGACCTAAAAGCAAGAAAAATGACTAAGTTGCAAGACTTATGGACTAAGATGCACAAAAGAGGGACCCGAATGTAAAACCGAAGGGCCAATGTGAAAATCAAGAAACTCCACACCATCACGAGGAGTATTTTGGCAATTAGATTCGAGACGACACTCCAATAACCGAACCGAGTGCATCCCACGTGAAGAAATGAAGAACTAAAGAACATATCCGAAAATGGATCGGATCCGGGAAAAGGTGACCGCCATTGGCGGTCCAAGACCCGGTTTCTCCAGGACATGGGTTATGTGTTTATGTGTATTATGGGAAGGTTTCATTAGTCTCACATCGGGGGATTGTCTCTGATTACCTTTTTCTAGCACTATAAATAGAACTCTTCCTTCTCCTTTGTATTCACCCATTGCTTGGTGGCATTCTCTCTACTTGGAGTAAGCCTTGGAGAAAAAACTCAAGGTGGAGAAGAATGCTACTAGTAATGTGAGTCCTTTTAATAAAACAATTTTTCATTGTTTTGTTCTCATGTTGTCTTTTTTATGCATGCTTAGCTTAGTCTTGTTTCTTTGATCTTAGGCTAAATTAGTTAGAATGTCTCCTTTCTTCTTTAGTTTAATTGCTAGAATAATGTGTAGTGAGAGATCCATCCCCTTTGGGGGGGGGGGGGTGGAGATGATGTTCATATATATTGTGAAGTTTGGATGTTTGATGACTTTTTGATTGTGTAGACTTGCATGTTATGTATGTTCATTGGGAGTATTTTAATCATCTACATGTTGGGGAATTTTGATGGGTTTTGCCATAAGATTTAGACATTTCCCATGCTTAGATTTCTCATGTTTATGGACTGAAATTTCATGTTGAATATGCTATATGTTAGTTATGTGTTTGTATTTGTGTTTGCTTGCTTGATTGATTGAAGAAACTTTGTTTTGATGGGTTTTGTCATAACATTTAGACACCTCCCATGCTTACCTTTGTTATTCACATGAGTTTATGACTTTTGATGAGTCTTGCCATATCTTTAGACACTGCTCATGCTGAGCCTAATCTTTTGTTAATCAAGTAGTAATTGCCGATACGTTGTGTGAATGGATTGATAGGTTTTGCCACATTTTTAGACACTACCTATGTATGAAGACACACACACACATACATGTTTACATGAATCTTTCATCACTTATTTCACTTCATATGTGCACACACTCCACCCCTTAGGGGTTTCTCTTTCTGACTTCCAATCTTTCGTGCTTTTTTTCGCAGTTCGTACTTATTAGTTTAGTGTAGTTTAGCTTTAGTGTAATCACATCTTTTCTCCCTTTATTCACCATCTGATTTTGGTCATACCAGAGGCTGCTCACCTCCCTGCGGATGACCCGTACTTGCCCCGTCTTCACCGACGGCTGTGCACTTGCGGTATAAATTTAAAACGAACAAACACTGACCACGCACCTGATCTGCCAATGGCAGATCAAAATCCACTACTGGCAGATGAAATGACGTTTCATAGTTTGTTCTGAATGCTCCTTCAATCATGTGTGTCCCGTTTTCTTCAATAATCCCCTACATAACAATCCAAACCAAAAACAAAAAAATAAAAAATGAAAAACCCACCGAAATTTTAAACACGACAACCAAAAACTTGTTGTGGAAATAAAGTTCAAAACTACAAGTGCACGACCACATTGAAGTGGTGGAAAGTACAAGTCATGTCCACAGGAAGTGAGTGCGGTTCGTCGTCGACCATACTCGAGTGGGGGGAGAAAATGGAGATTGAGTGTATCTAAACTAACAAACTAATATGACGCGAATCTGATAAAGAAATCCTAATATGACTAGTCCCGTAAGAGGTGGAGAATGCATGGAAAAGTGTAGATGTGTGATACATGTGTGTATGTACAATCAAACGCTAATGACATGCATGACATGGAAACCTTATAATGCCACAATCCTAAGTATGTCTCTACATGGATTAAGATTTATCATAATCATTAAAACATACAAAACACTACTCAAGATAAGAACAAAGACAACTACATGATTACATATCAATCTTATCTTTATAAGGACACGAAGAACATAGAAATTTATAATGACCACAACCCTAACTTTGTCTTCATATGTATTAAGATTTAACATCATCATTAAAACATACAAGACATTAATCAAGATAAGGCCAACAATGCCACATGCTTCTGTATGTCATTCTTATCTCTTTATCCACTTGAATCTTATCCTCACCTCATCATTCCCCATAAAGTGGGCCGACTAACCAAAGCATGTGTTAAACATCCATCAGGACCATTAACACATAGAAGACAAAAGTCAGAAACTTATCAAAATGATCATGAAAATCATTTGAAGCTCTAAGATCAAGATTACACACACATCAATCTCATAACATTCACACTTCACATCATTCTCCACTGATTGACATCATTTCATGCTTATATTTGTACCTTATATCCATTATCTTACACCTAAGCAATGCTACGTGACGAGTTTTATGTTTAGTTTTCAGGAATAAAGAGGTTTGAAGAGAAGAGCCATGAAAGGACCCAAAAGCAGGAAAAATGACTTAATTGTGAGACCTGAGGACCAAGATGCAATGGAGAAGGACCTGATCGTAAGACCGAAGGACCTAAGAGCAAAACAGGAAACTCCACACCATCATGAGGAGTATTTTGGCAATTCGATTCGGGTCGGAGCTCCAATAAACAAAGTAGATGCATCAAATACCAACAAAGACCACCAGGAAAGCCCACAACCAAAACCAACTCGATCTGGATCATATAGACCGCCAATTGGAGGTCTTGGACCGCTAATTGGCGGTCCATATGTCTCCAGATCTGCTAAGATTTGTGCTGGGCTTGTATTAGTGTATTCTTAGTCTATTGTTTGTATTGGTTTAGTCCCACATCGGGGGATTGTCCCCGATTAGCTTTTTCCATGCTTATAAATAGATCTCTTCACCTTCCATTGTAATTACCCATTGCTTGGTGGCATTCTCTCTACTAAGGAGTGAGCCTTGAAGCAAAAACTCAAGGTGGAGAAGAATGCTACCTTCAATGTGAGTCATTTGTTAATAAAATAATTCTTCTAGTTTCTTTTAATCTTGTTTTGTTATGTTGCTTGTTTTGTGTGGGTTGCTTTACTTTGTTTAATCTCTTGTTTAGTAATTTTAGTATCTTAGTTAAATGTTTTCTTTAGTTAGTCTAATCAGTAGTGAGTAGTTCCATCCCCATTTGGGGGGTGGAGAAATATGTGATATAATCATGTAGTGTATTAAGTGTGTGTTATCTTTATCCCTTGAGCTTTATATGATTTCCATAACCATCTAATGAGTTTTCACTCTTATCTTTGATATGCTAATGCTCTTGAATGAAAGCTTAGCTTATGCTTTGATTAGTGGACCTATTTTATGGGGAATGATAAGGTTAGGATATGGATGAAGTTAATATTGGAAACACAATTTGTAGTGTATGTGCTCTTGTTGCCTTTACCTTAGCTAATGTCTTGTATGTTTTAATGATGTAGTGAAATCTTAATTCATGTAGAGGCATAGTAGGGTATAGTCTTTATACTTGAGTTCATGTAGCTTCATTCCAATTATTATCTTGTATGTTTTAATGATGTAGTCTTATCATCTTAATTCATGTAGAGGCAAAGTTGGATGTAGTTTTATGATTTCATGCACATTTTATGATTTTATGATTTTATGTAGAGGCAAAGTTTTATCCACTTGAATCTTATCCTCACCTCATCATTCCCCATAAAGTGGTCCTACTAACCAAAACATGTGTTAAACATCCATTAGGACCATTAACACATAAAAGACAAAAGTCAGAAACTTATCAAAATGATCATGAAAATCATTTGAAGCTCTAAGATCAAGATTACACACACATCAATCTCATAACATTCACACTTCACATCATTCTCCACCCCACCAATGAAGATGGTTTACTCACTAATCATCACGTAAACTAGGGGAGAGCACAAACCGGTATGGTCTGGGTTTTTGGACCGATCAGTTCAATACAAACAAGCCCAATTTCTCTGTTTTCAATACAAACAAGCTCAATTTTGGACCAGACCGGACCCGCCGTGACCGGTCCGGTCTTCAGTCCGCACCCTGGCGATGGACCAGGCTCTAGTCCGGTTCGGTCCCGTCTGGGTCAGACCGATGGACACCCCTAATGTAAACAAAGAATAGAACAAAATAAAAACAACACATGAACAACTAAAGAAAACTAAATCCAACCAAAGCAATAGAATAAAATTTTCGTCAAATGAAAGACAACAACATAAAAAAGAAACTAAAATTTGATTAAGAAAGAAAGATTGCAAAATGTGTTTCTTTTCTCCTACACTAAACTACTAAGTGAGAAGTAAAACTTATACTCTACTAAACAAGAAATAAAACTAACCTAATGAGGAGAGGAATGAAGAAGAAGGAAATGGTGAAGGTAGGAGAAATATTGCTATTTATAGAAGAAAAATAGGTGTGGATGAATCTGGGAGCAAACCGATTACTGCAAATCAGATCTGTATATTGCGTGTTGCTCTGACCCAACATCCGGACCAGCTGGAGAAATCCGAGGGCCAACCGATCAACCGGATCTGCCAGTGGCGGATCATTTGTGTCTAATCGCCTCCAAATTTTAACAGCTTTAGTTAATATATGGAACACGTGGGATGCACCCGGAGCGGTTGGTTCAAGTCTGTTTGATTTTAATTGTTGATTTACTCGTCCAGTTTAGGAGATAATAGACTTTTGCAACCAAAATATTTTTCTTTACACTTAGATCCCTTTAGACTTTCACCTGGTTCATTCCTGAATTGCAGATGAGTCATTGAGTATGACAATAGGTCCAAGATGCTTCAATATGGTTCTTTCTTTATGCATTTCATTCGTTTTCTCATCTTTTGTCTTCTTTATTACCTAAAACTTGAAACATATCAAACAAACACTCGAGTAACACAAAATTGGAGGTAAAATAAAAGATATATAACATGAATACAATGTATAATATGCTACTAATAAAAAAATCACTATAGTCTTTTTGGTAATGACCTTTCTAACATGTGGTGATTTTGGTTGTGGATATTGAGGTGTGGTGGAGATTGCCATGTTGGGGATTGTCGTTTTGGAGGTTGCTATGTTGGGTATTTGTGTGTTGAAGGAATGCTAGATGGTTCATTAGGAAATAGAGTGGCAAAGGGTACATCATGATAGTCTTTACTCACAAAAATTTCAATTTCTCTCATTGGATTTGCGTATGTAACAACCTCAGCCACATCCTCATCACACCTAAGTCCCTTAAATTCAAACCTTAAAATACCATGCACTTTATAAATGAAGCAGAGGTTGTCATCTAACCCCTTCTTTATATGTGTTGTAATGCAAGACCTCACTGTAGGATATTGTTCTCATATGTACGTATATATTTTAAAAAAATTATACATGCATACAAGATCGATTTCCATATTTTCAACAATTTCATGTACATTGTTTTACATTTATTCTAATATCATATAATCTATATATATTTATTAAAACAAATGTAAGAGGCTCATACCCAAAGGTTATCTAAAACTCTTATGAAGATCCGGAGTTATGTCGCACGTCGAATCGCCGGTTGATTCACCTCCAAGTGTTCACCAAACTCTAAACAAGATTAAAGAGAAAGGAGCTAGCTAATTCAATCTCTAAATCAAGCATAGAATCTAGCTAATAACCCCTCTAAATCTCCATGAGAATCAATCTCCAAAAGCTGTAATTAATTAATAGAAACTCGGATGGATTAGTGGAGAGGTTAGGGAGAGAGACAATTTTGCATTAACCTTAAACAAGTAGGGAGATGAGACTTATTTATAGGCTCTCCCAACACCCACATCATGAGCTACCCATTAACCTATGATCTCTTCCTTTCTCTCCCTTAAACCAATCACAAATTGACACATAATCAACCTTAAAAACGTTTGACCATAATTGGAACAAATCCATCCCATGATCAACACTAATCTCTTAATAATTCAAGGCAGAATCCTGTCGAACGGTCGACCAAAATCACCACTCGGTCGACCAAACGGTTAATGCTTTGACAAGTTCAGTCGGACCGTGAGCTAGACGGTCGACTGAATATTCACGAGAAAAAGTCACCTAGAAAATTTTGGTCGAACAATGTCTCACTCTGGTTGACTGTTTACTTACCAAAATTGCTCCTGTTAAATTTCGGTCGATCGTGTCCCTATACCGGTTGATGGATCCTATATCACCAAAATATTTCCTGGAGATTTTCGGTCGACCGCGTATTACGCCCGATCGACCGATCCTATTATCAAGACACGTCCTGATATTTTTTGGTCGACCCATGTGCATCTGATCTTTGTCCGGTCGACTGTTCCGAAGAACCCGGTCGACCGATCTCAAAACGGTTTAATGTTTTAACCCAATTTTTTCCGTTGTCAAATTTTGGATTTACATCCAACAAAATTTGATCCTTGGGGTTTTAGCAAAATCATATATCATGTCACATATTATCTTATGCAATGCCAAACTATTACACCCCATAATACTTACATCTCATATGAATTTATTTATGATTCTAATTATGTCGATTTTCATGACATATTGATTTAATCGATTCACCACGTGTATCTCATTTAACATGAAACCTGATACACCATATGAATACAAAATCAAGCTTCTTATTTCCTAGTTTTGTGGTGTGACATATAAGAGGATCTAAGGTATATTAACAGTGATATTAAACACTTAATATCACAAACTATAAGCGGTATCTAGGTACACATTATAGTTACCCAATTAACAAAGATGTCTTGTTCACTCGAGCTAAACACGATCCATTTAGTGATGTGGAGACATCACTTGTGTCTATCCCTTGCCTCGTGATATTAAGAATATACATAAAGTAGAAATGTCACCTTTGTATTATATATTCATTTCTTGATCTTTTAAGCTGATTATAAATATGTAACTTAACTCAAATCACATTGTGCACATTATAATTTTACTTTATCAAGATGTCAACTAATATCATCACTCAAATTAAGAGGGGCAGTGATAATCTTTTGACTAGCTATCTTTTCCAACACAAGTCGAGCTCAACTAACTATTACATTTATCACTATGCTCATTGATAGCTTTTGACAATAATCAAATTGAACACTTCTTATGTGAAAAGACATAAGTAAGTCTCATATCTTAGGATTCAAGACAGTAAAAATATTAATGACACATAACACAAATCTATAATGTTTCATTTGCAATGTCTATTCAATATATAAAAGTAACAGTTTTCCTCTTTTATATACTCGTGTCGTCAAATATCGTAGAGCTATAATTATCAATGACCTATAAGACAATCTTATCTCGGTAATTAATGTTCCATGTTAATTACCATGATTGTGAATAATTTTTGATTTATGTAAACTATTATCTTTTAGAGCTCTACTGTTAAGGACCAAGAGCATCTTCCTTAATACTTCTGAAAGACGAATACAATGATCAATGAACAAAATGTTTGCACATCCAAGTCATAATAATTGACATATAAAAGTAAAACATTTAGAACACATTCCTTTCATTTACCACTTCATAATTTAAAGGATAATCAACCACTAAAACCTGTCTTACTTCTACAAATTATTTTTATGGAAATGCCCTACCCTTCCTATTAATCCATTTCCCACATTTATAAATCCAAAAGGTGTAGTGTTTTGTATTCCCCTTGCTGTAACATTTAACAGAAGAACTAAACAACACCAAATCAAGGATCAAAACCCTAACATAACTAATTTACAGTTAAGTTGCAAAAAAATCAAATACCAAATGATCAATACAACCACCCCAAACCTTTAACATAAGTAATTTACAATACAATTAGGTATCATAGCAAACAATAACTTATACAAACAAAAAAACATAACACAATAATAATAATAATAACAACAACAACAAGATGCCACCAACATTCAACCACTAATTGATCTTCAAAACCACAAAAATAGGAATACATATCTTTTTACCTTGCACTTCATGTTTGTGGATTCCTGATTGACATCATTTCATGCTTATATTTGTACCTTATATCCATTATCTTACACCTAAGCAATGCTACGTGATGAGTTTTATGTTTAGTTTTCAGAAATAAAGAGGTTTGAAGAGAAGAGCCATGAAAGGACCCAAAAGCAGGAAAAAGGACCTAATTGTGAGACCTGGGGACCAAGATGCAAGGGAGAAGGACCTGATCGTAAGACAGAAGGACCTAAGAGCAAAACAGGAAACTCCACACCATCATGAGGAGTATTTTGTCAATTCGATTCGGGTCGGAGCTCCACTAAACAAGTTAGATGCATCCAAGACCAAGAAACACACCAAGGAAAGCCCACAGAAGACCCAGACGGATCTGGGCGGTCTGGAACCGCCAATTGGCGGTCTGGATCATGCAAGATCCGCCCCAACTTTTCCTGGACTTGTATTAGTGTTCGTTTAGGCTATTTTTGGTATTGGTTTAGTCCCACATCGGGGGATTGTCCCGGATTAGCTTTTTCCATGCTTATAAATAGAACTCTTCACCTCCCATTGTATCCATCTCTCTCTTGGTGGCCTCCTTCCCTACTAAGAGTGAAGCCTTGAAGCAAAACTCTAGTGGAGGAAGGGCTGCTTGTAATCTGAGTGAGTTCATAATAAAAGTTTTCATTAGTTTGTTAATTCTTGCTTAGTTTAATTCCTTTAATGTTTTTGCTTTGATGCTTGTTTTGTTTTATGCTTCTTTAATGTTTCTTGCTTGATTAGTATAGTTTCATTTCAGTATTATGCTTGCTTCTGTTAATATAGTTAGTGTAATGAGTAGTGAGTAGTTCCATCCCCATTTGGGGGGTGGAGAAATATGTGATATAATCATGTAGTGTATTAAGTGTGTGTTATTTTTATCCCTTGAGCTTTATATGATTTCCATAACCATCTAATGAGTCTCCACTCTTATCTTTGATATGCTAATGCTCTTGAATGAAGCTTAGCTTATGCTTTGATTAGTGGACCTATTTTATGGGGAATGATAAGGTTAAGATATGGATGAAGTTAATGTTGGAAACACAATTTGTAGTGTATGAACTCTTGTTGCCTTTTCCTTAGCTAATGTCTTGTATGTTTTAATGATGTAGTCATCTTAATTCATGTGGAGTCATAGTAGGGTCTAGTCTTTATACTTGAGTTCATGTAGCTTCATTCCAATCATTGTCTTGTATGTTTTAATGATGTAGTCTTATCTTAATTCATGTAGAGGCAAGATTGGATGTAGTTTTATGATTTCATGCACTACATGTTGTGAGGAGCTTAATTGAACACACACACACACATCTTTATGTTCACATCAGTTCTCTACCCCCTTTGGGGTTTAGTTTTATTGCTTATCTTCATTTCCTTTGGCATTCTAGTTTAGCATTGTAGTGTAGTTTAGTGTAACCAATCCTTTTCTCCTTTCTTTACCCCTTGCCTTCGCACGAACCAAGTGTCGACACACCTCCCAGTGGACGACCCGTATTTGCCACCGCTTCAACGCGGCCGTGCACTTGCGGTAGAAATATAAAACGATCAATCAAGTTTTTGGCGCCGTTGCCGGGGACGTGCTCTGTCCAGACCTTGGTTTGGACGATTCGAGGGGTTTTTAATTTTTTGTTTTCAGTTTTTCTTAGTTTCAGGGAACCACAAGGTCAAGGGGAGGCTACTGGAGAAGTTTGAGGAAGCGACGACCTAAACAGACCGCCAATCAGCGGTGGAAGACCGCCAATTGGCGGCCTGGTGAGCGTTGATTTCCTTGAAATTTTTGTTAGTAGTTAGTCTTGAAATTTGTGTTATCTGGGAGCCCAATTTTGCATGCTTTGACCTCTGGTTTGCTCCCAGATCATTAATCACTCCCCCATTAATCAACTTGGACCATAAAACTCAAAGCAAAAGATTAGACTTCTTGCCATCTAGGTCATGCACCATTGGTAGACCTTGCATGCATTTGTCTTTTCTTTGCTTTACATTTTGTCGTTGATTGCTGGCGTGAGGTACGTGCACCCACATCCCTCATTCATGCATGTTTATTTCATGCATTAGTTAGTAAGGTGCATCGGGACAAGAGTGAGAGAGCGTTTGATTGGAGCGATTGATTGCTAGATCTAGGATCAAATCGCTACTAAGGAGGGGCTGTCCCATAAAAGATAAGGTGGGGGATTTCATCACCCTTTCCTTGGCCCCAAAAACCACTCTTAATAAAGCCTTAACTAAAAGCAAGTAGACATTGGCCCTAAGGAATTCGGACGCACTAGGAGAGTAATCTAGTCGAGACCGTCATGACCTGATCGGCGTTGCCTACCTTGTCGATAGTAGGAGGTACTGGATCTCCGGATCTGGTATCACTTGCTGGGCATTGTAGTCCTCGTTGTAGGGAGGTGAGGCGTGTTGAGGTTAGTGACCTCGAAGTTAGGCGTCGTCTAGCTTAAGGACCCATTGCCTTACATTGTTTGAGTCGTGCTTGCTAGTTAGGCTTCTTCCTGATCCCACTACCCTCGCTAGCTCTAGGCATTCTTCCCTCCTCATCTGAGTCCTCTCCTCATCTATTTTCTACGTTTAGTCTCCTCCTCTAGTACACCTTCTGTTGTGTGTTTGTTAGAGTCGAGTCGAGCATTTTTATGCGAGGTTGGGCTCGTTCTGGTGAGAGCGCTCGACTCGAGAGAGTGCATTCTGCTGAGATGGACGGTCTTGGCGATCGACCATCTCCGCCTCGTGCTCCTTTGGAGCACGAGGCCGAGTCGTCTCGTGGTGGCGAAGGAGACCGGGTTCCATACATGGAGTACCTCGGTCCGTTCCCACCACCACGTAGACCTCCTTCTCCTCCTCCTCTGACTCGAGAGGAAGGGAGATTCGGTCAGGATCGAGTTCTAGGTGCACCACCACCTTTAGCTCGACATGATAGGCCGATGACGTTGTGGGAGCGGACCCATCCTGTTCGGGCCGCGCAACCTTCTTGCATAGTTGTTCCCCCTGCTCGCGGGAACAACTATGAGCTGAAACCTCAGTATGTGAGCATGCTTCCAACCTTTACTGCCAATAAGGAGGATCCGTATATTTTTATACGCGAATTCGAGGAAGTATGCTCCATGTTCAAGCTTCAACAGCTTGACGAGGATTCTGTCCGGTTGAGGATGATTTCGTTCGCATTGAAGGATAATGCGAAGAAATGGATGTATAGCCTCCCGGCGAGCTCGATTCGGTCTTGGGATGACTTTGTGACCGTCTTTCTGAAGAGATTTTTCCCTCAAAGGAAAACTCAACAGATACGGCACCAGATACATCAAATGTATCAGACCGAGACCGAATCTTTTCATGGTTTCTTTGAGAGGTTCAAGGACCTTCTCCAGCAATGCCCTCATCATGGACTTGAGCTATGGCAGCTGTGCCAGATTGTTTATGAGGGCATCAACTACAACACCCGCACATTGTTGGAGTCGATGTGTCAGGGTGACTTACAAATGAAACCCATCGAGGAGGCATGGGACACTTTTGAATCCATGGCTGAGCGCACCTTCGAGTGGGACACCATGAGAGAGCCACCAGCCGCCAGGTCTTCTGGTCGAGCTGGATCATATCATGTTGAGTCGACTATCGCGTCTGAGGCAAAAAAGGCTGCTCTCATGCGTAGGATAGAGAGTTTGGAGATGGACCGAGCTCCTGTAGCTCAGGTCGCTACTCCCGGGTGTACTAGGTGTGGACTGTCGGGACATGATGACTTGGAGTGCGCTTACGCTCCAAGGGATACTGAGCATGCAAATGCGATGTATCAACAAAGGCCCCGAAACGACCCGTACAGTCATTCCTATAACCCGGGATGGCGTAACCATCCTAACTTCTCTTGGGGGTCTAGTGGAGGACACGGTCAGAGCTCGCACGCTCAACCTCAACCTCCACCTTATCAACCTCCACGCCCATCGGCGACCTACCAACCCCCACATCAAAGGTTTCAGCACCAAAATTACCAACCTGGTCAGACCTCTTCGTCGGGTTATTCTAACCAGACTCCACCACCCCAGCGGGTTGACCCTAAGGACTCTACCATTGAACAAACCCTTCAAGCATTCATGCAGAGCACTCAATCCATGCTTGCGGCCAACAATAATACGGTCAAAGCATTGGAAATGCAAGTGAGCCAGTTGGCTAATCAGCTCCATGAACGCGAGAAGGGCCAATTACCGAGTCAACCCGAGGTGAATCCTCGGGGTACCCATTCGCAAGGAAGGACACCTTTACCTCATGCTACCTCTGAACCGACCCATCATATTAATGTGATTCATACTTTGAGGTCTGGTAAGGAGGTGGACAACCACATTGGGGTGCCTTCCTTGTCATCACCATCTTTGAGGGAGCCGGATCCTGAGGCTCCCTCCACAAATACTTCCAGGAAGGAGCCAGATACTGAGGTTCTTTCTACATTTCCTTCGACAAAGGGGCCGAACCTTGAGGTCCCCTTGTCTCCTCTTGTGTCAAAGGAACCAGATTCTGAGGTCCCCACTCATGTTTCTTTGGACCTGAATTCTGGGGTGCCTTCGCATCCTTATGCCCCAAAGGCACCATTCCCTGAGCGCCTTAAAAAGAAAACCTCTGATCAGCATGACAAGATGCTTGAGATGTTTCGGCAGGTTAAGGTGAATATCCCTCTTCTGGAGGTGATTCAGCAATTGCCACCTTATGGGTTCTCAAGGACTTATGCACCAAGAAGAGAAAAACTCATGTTCCCAAGAAAGCTTTTCTTGCGGCTAACGTGAGTTCCTTGTTGGCACAACCCATGCAAGTCAAGTACAAGGACCCTGGCTGTCCTACTATCTCTTGTGTGATTGGTGATGTGTCCATACATCGGGCCTTGCTGGACCTTGGTGCATCTGTTAATCTTCTGCCATATTCTGTCTACGTCCACCTCGGTCTTGGAGACCTCAAACAAACAAAGACCACTCTTCAATTGGCTGATAGGTCTATGAAGAAACCGAGAGGTGTGGTGGAAGATGTGCTGATCAAAGTGGGAGAGTTCATTTATCCAGTCGACTTCTTTGTCTTGGATACTGAACCTGTGCCAAACCCACTTGGACAAATTCCTGTCATTCTGGGGCGACCATTTCTTGCGACTTCCAATGCCTTGATCAATTGTCGCAATGGTCTGATGCGCTTGACTTATGGTAGTCAATGCGCTGATTTCAACATCTTCACCATTGGCAAGAAGCCAGATGCCTTCAATGACCCTGTTGGGTTAACCTTATCCAGGGCATGGATGAGAGTGAAGTTGAGGGCACCTTCAAGTACTTCAGAGAATTGTTCGATGAAGATCCTGAAGGTGGTGAAGATGTTTCACCTGGGCTGACACAAGAAGGTGCCTTATGTTCTGATCATGTGGCCCTTGAGCCACATCCTTTTGATCTTGTGGCCCTTGAGCCACATCCTTCTGATCTTGTGGCCCTTGAGCCACATTCTTTTGATCACGTGGCCCTTGAGCCACAACCTTTCGATCACGTGGCTTTTGAGCCACCAGATACCCTTTTTATGGCCTCTGGGCCACATGATCTTCATTCTATATCTGCTGAGGACCCCATGTGGGTTAAGAATCAACCACCTGATACCCTTCAACCTGGTAGAGGTTCACCTCTCATTCATGCCTCCTCTTTTGTTAACTCTCAAGAGGCATCGAACGACCACAATGCTAATAAGGGTGTCAGGTGGTCAAGCAATTCTGTTTTGTATGTTGCGAGCCCATACAGGTGCATTTCTGGCTCGAGAGATGGCGGGTTCCCATTTGATGTCCCTTGATATATGAA
Source organism: Triglochin maritima (assembly GCA_963682175.1). Classification (NCBI taxonomy): domain Eukaryota; kingdom Viridiplantae; phylum Streptophyta; class Magnoliopsida; order Alismatales; family Juncaginaceae; genus Triglochin; species Triglochin maritima. The sequence continues at coordinate 10,375,734 of OY821780.1, read as the reverse complement.
GATGGGATCCCATTGTTGTACATAGTTAAAAAAAAAAAGACTCCTTCAGTGAGCATCGATTGTTGTGGGCCCCAACCCTTGCGTACTTGGGCCCAATTTCTTCACGTATTTATCTCCCTTCTTCAGCTTCGCACAGGTTTTGAGGGAATTTGGGTTTGTGTCCATCAACATGACCCTGAACTTCCCTTTGTACTTCACGTTGGTGAGATCTATTCCTTTTCATGCATAAATCCATGTAGTATCTTGCTTAAATTCATTGAGGACAATGCATGATGTAGGTGTGGGGGGGGGGGTGTTTTACGTGTGTACACAGTCGAGTCTTTTTCCTTTGGTTTTATTTTCTTTTGTTTGTACTGCTAGGGTTATGTTAGTGTGCCGCATTTAACATTGATATATCTGCTTGCCATGATCCTTGGGTGACTTGTCTTCTTTTGCTTGCCTAGTGCTTTAAAATTTTCACATTTCTTTCAAAATCTTCATGTGTTTTCGAAAGAAAATGTTTTGTGGGTTTTGCGTGTGTTTAGCATGTGCAAAACCGTTGAGAGGCAAAGTAAAAAGAAAGCTCCCAAAATTGTCTTGAACTTGATGCATTAGGATATCTAGTACTGTGGCTTTAGGATTTATCGAGTCGTTAGGATGCACCCCAGTTTTCCCTTGGAGGTGAGTAATCATAGGGTTTCAGTGCTCAAACATTTAATGAAGTCCACCCTGAACCTAGTGAGTCAATAATTCGTGTCTGTTAACTTAAGGAAGTTTGTCGTAGTCAAGGGCCCTTAATATCTTTTTGTGAAACTTAAGTGTAGGGGTTTTGGTTCCCATGTAGATAAATAAATAAATAAGTGGTGTTCTCTCTTCTCGCACGGCTCCTATCACTCGGGAAAGTAGGTCTGAGGGGACTTTGTGCCTGGTGCTTTCGAGTCATCTGACTTGGGATGCACCGACCGAACTCCCGTTACACGGGTGGTAGGGATCGCCCTATGTGGAGATTTGGGGGAAGGTGTACGTGATAGTGTAAGTCCTCATAGGCAATGATGCACGAAACCTGACCCTGGGAGAATCAAACACCAACCAATAAATGCTCCAAAGAAAAAGAAAAAAAAGAAAGAAAAAAAAGAAAGAAAGAAAAGAAGAGTCAAATAAGAACCAAAATGGACTTTACACGTTGTATCACATTCAGAAGTTAAGGTTGCCCATGTCTTTCACTTAATTCCTTAGTTAACTCTCACGAATAACTCATTAGGCTAGGTGTGTGGACTGATTACATATATAGAGTCGACCCGTAGTATTACCGCATTCCATGATCGACAAAATAAGTCCAACGAGTCGTGTAGCTAGATTGATTAATGCATCTTGTTCGGATTTTGTGGGTATATCCGCCGAAAACCCTCAGGAGACAACACTCCTCCTCCTTGGCAAGAAGGAGGTTTAACGGCTTGTTGCACGTGCTAAGTGCAACCGTGATTCCTACGAAAGTGAGTTAGGATTTCTTGTTTTTCGTATGCCTTTTCCTTTCTTTGTTTTGCTCGAGACTAGCAAAAACTTAGGTGTGGGGGTATTTGATTGACATCATTTCATGCTTATATTTGTACCTTATATCCATTATCTTACACCTAAGCAATGCTACGTGACGAGTTTTATGTTTAGTTTTCAGAAATAAAGAGGTTTGAAGAGAAGAGCCATGAAAGGACCCAAAAGCAGGAAAAATGACCTAATTGTGAGACCTGGGGACCAAGATGCAAGGGAGAAGGACCTGATCGTAAGACAGAAGGACCTAAGAGCAAAACAGGAAACTCCACACCATCATGAGGAGTATTTTGTCAATTCGATTCGGGTCGGAGCTCCACTAAACAAGTTAGATGCATCCAAGACCAAGAAACACACCAAGGAAAGCCCACCAGAAGACCCAGACGGATCTGGGCGGTCTGGAACCGCCAATTGGCGGTCTGGAACCGCCAATTGGCTGTCTGGATCTTGCAAGATCCGCCCCAACTTCTCCTGGACTTGTATTAGTGTTCGTTTAGGCTATTTTTGGTATTGGTTTAGTCCCACATCGGGGGATTGTCCCGGATTAGCTTTTTCCATGCTTATAAATAGAACTCTTCACCTCCCATTGTATCCATCTCTCTCTTGGTGGCCTCCTTCCCTACTAAGAGTGAAGCCTTGAAGCAAAACTCTAGTGGAGGAAGGGCTGCTTGTAATCTGAGTGAGTTCATAATAAAAGTTTTCATTAGTTTGTTAATTCTTGCTTAGTTTAATTCCTTTAATGTTTTTGCTTTGATGCTTGTTTTGTTTTATGCTTCTTTAATGTTTCTTGCTTGATTAGTATAGTTTCATTTCAGTATTATGCTTGCTTCTGTTAATATAGTTAGTGTAATGAGTAGTGAGTAGTTCCATCCCCATTTGGGGGGTGGAGAAATATGTGATATAATCATGTAGTGTATTAAGTGTGTGTTATTTTTATCCCTTGAGCTTTATATGATTTCCATAACCATCTAATGGGTCTCCACTCTTATCTTTGATATGCTAATGCTCTTGAATGAAGCTTAGCTTATGCTTTGATTAGTGGACCTATTTTATGGGGAATGATAATGTTAGGATATGGATGAAGTTAATGTTGGAAACACAATTTGTAGTGTATGAACTCTTGTTGCCTTTTCCTTAGCTAATGTCTTGTATGTTTTAATGATGTAGTCATCTTAATTCATGTGGAGGCATAGTAGGGTCTAGTCTTTATACTTGAGTTCATGTAGCTTCATTCCAATCATTGTGTTGTATGTTTTAATGATGTAGTCTTATCTTAATTCATGTAGAGGCAAGATTGGATGTAGTTTTATGATTTCATGCACTACATGTTGTGAGGAGCTTAATTGAACACACACACACACATCTTTATGTTCACATCAGTTCTCTACCCCCTTTGGGGTTTAGTTTTATTGTTTATCTTCATTTCCTTTTGCATTCTAGTTTAGCATTGTAGTGTAGTTTAGTGTAACCAATCCTTTTCTCCTTTCTTTACCCCTTGCCTTCGCACGAACCAAGTGTCGACACACCTCCCAGTGGACGACCCGTATTTGCCACCGCTTCAACGCGGCCGTGCACTTGCGGTAGAAATATAAAACGATCAATCAATTCCCTCAACGACTTCATCGTCCTCCATATCCTCCATAAGGACGTCCTACTTCAACCTCGACTGATTAGTAAATACTGTCAACGGGGACGATATATGAACACTGTAGAGGAATGCAGGGTTAGTTTAGAGGGGTTAGGACTGAGGGTGGTCGAGATTTCAGAAGGGAGGGGTGGAGAAGACGAATTGGCTGAAGATGGCTTTGATTTGGGAATTAGGGTTTGTTGGGTGGGAGAGGGAGAATAAGGAAATGTTTGGGTCGGGTGTGCGTCTTACTAACTAATAATTAGGATTAATTGTGTATAAACGACTAATTACATGGTTAATTGACATTAGTAGTTAACAACCAAATCATATAATAAAATTTTGGAAACGAACAAATGGGAAATAAACGTGTGGCAACTCATGACGTTAACGACATGGGGCTAATGGAGTGCCACTACAAAAAAATTAATGACATCAATGAAGTATTGTTTTGTAGTGACACATACAAATAGTTATAGAGCGACGACATAAATGAAAATATAGTATTTTAAAATGACATCCAACCAAAAAAGACTCAAAATGATATTAATTTATTGTTAAATATGAGTGTCAAGATATGTTACTTTACCTCTACAATAAACTATTTTGTTGTATTTTAATAATGTTTTGTCGGATATTATATTGTGTTTTTTTAGATTGGGAGATGTGGGCAATTTCCCAAAAAAATATTAAAAAAAGTATGGTTTAAATGACAACATAAATATATTTAGCTATAGGCTCGACGACCTATCATAATAATCTACAAGAAAAATTAAGTGTTAATATCACCAAAAAACATTAAATAGTTGGAAGAGTACCCAAGAATGTTGCATAATTATTGTTTTTTGGGAACATATATAGGCATATTTAAACTACCTTTCCTGAAAAAAACATACATGGACGCTTTAATGTTTACTTATTTTGGTAAGAGAGAACTCCCTTCCCTAGTCTTCACACCAGTTGATCTAGTGGAGTTAGTTGATCGGGAGGATGAAGTTATTGTTGAGAAAGGGATTTAACAATGCACTAACACGATACAGATTAAACGCATCACGTAATACCAAATATTGACTTGCGGAAATAACTTCGGACCCTCTCCCAATCTTAATGCAACAAGAACACAAATAAGATGGAAATAAACAAACAAACACAAACGCACACCTGAAACAACCACGACACACGCGATTTACAAGGTTCGACAACGTGCCTACATCCTTGGGGGGTCTCCTGCGGGTTTCCTTTCATTCTTCATTTTCTCCAACAAGAGAAGCAATCGAGATTACAAGTATATGGAGGCAATAGGTCCTCCAAAGCACTCTAGATCTTTCTCTAACATAATCTCTCAACTCACAATGAAGGAAATATTACACTTGTACGTTATTTGTGTTGTGTTAAAACCAAGAGGAAACAAGCCCTTTATAGACTCAAAAACCGAGCTACAATTAAGCAAAACCGAGCTGAAAATTCGTAGGCAACGGTCGACCGATGCTCCTTAGGTTGACCGTCATTAACTAAACAGGAGTGCTTCCTGTTGCGGTTCGGTTAACCGAATCCTTCCCGGTTGACCGCGGGATCGCTTCTTCGTGCGGCTCAGTATACCACGAGAACGCTTCTCCCACGAACTAACTAATTCTCCAACAACCCCACGGTCGACCGAGCACCACTCGGTGGACCATTCCAATTTGGACAGACACTTTTAGATTCTCGGAACACCAAAAATCTCTCCAACGGTTTACCGAACCCATTGTTCTGAAGTATCTGTTGTCCTCTGACAGTAGACCGAATCCAATTCGGTCGTCCCATCCCAGCTGCACCTGAAGTGTCTGGAATCTTTGGTTCGGTGGATCGAATCAAATTCGGTAGTCTGAACCCTGCATCGCCAAAAGTCCTGGAGTTTTGGATAGGTAGACCGGATCCCATCCGGTCGACCGATTCTTACTGGATTTGCTTCATTAAAAAATATAGACCAATATTCAACAATCTCCACATTGGTTTAGATTTGTTACCTAAGTCTTCTTCTAACCTGCATCCTTTGTGCCTTCTTGAGGCACCGTTTGGCGCTACTCCCGGAGCGCCCTCCTCCTCAGTTTCTGAGAACATTGAGAAACTTCGAGCACAACTCGAACTTCTCTGGATTGACCACCTTGGTCATCATATCCGTAGGATTCTCACTTGTTTCGATTTTCTGGAGAACAACCTGCCTTTCCTCGATCCACTCCCGGATCTTATGGTACCTTACTTCAATAGGTTTGGTCCTTGAATGGAACGTCTGATCCTTGGCTAGATAAATTGCACTTTGACTATCACAATGCAATTTGGTCACTGCTTGTTTCATCCACAAAGAGCTAACCAAACCCTTCAACCATATAGCTTCTTTTCCGGCATCGACAACTGCCATATACTCTACTTCCGTTGTAGACAACGTGGTAGTATGTTGGAGAACTGATCTCCAACTCACTGTACCTCCACCCAAAGTGAAAAGTACCCTATTGTGGACCTCCGTCTATCCAGATCTCCAGCGTAATCTGAATCGACGTACCCCTACGCCTGCCTTTGTGCTCCATCTTTGGTGAACTTCAAGCTAACATCCATGGTTCCCTTCAGGTACCTCAACAACCACTTCAACGCTTCCCAATGCTCTTTTCCTGGGTTATCCATATAACGACTCACGAGGCTAACTACGTGTGAAATGTCTGGTCTAGTGCAGATCATAACATACATAACGGATCCGACTTCACTAGCATATGGAACTCTCTCCATATCTCTCCTTTACTTTTCAGTAGAGGGGTTGCACTTCAACGAGAGCTTGAAGTGAGTGATAATAGGTGTGGCCACCTGCGGAGTGTTCTCGAGATTATACCTCTCGAGTATTTTCCGGATAGAGCTCCTTTGAGTGAGCAGAATTCCACTTTTCTCGGTATCCCTGGAGATCTTCATACCGAGAATCTTCTTTGCACTCCGAAGGTCTTTCATCTCAAACTCCCCGTGAAGCTTCAGTTTGAGATCATCTATATGCTTCATCTCCTTAGTCGTGATCAACATATCATCGACATACAAAAGCAAGAACACATGTGTATCGTCTCCAAGACTCCGCAAGTAAACACAACTATCATAATCGCAACGTACAAAACCATTATTAATCATAAATGAATCAGACCTTTTGTACCACTGCCTTGGCGATTGCTTAAGTCCATAGAGGGACTTCTTCAGCTTGCAAACTTGCCCTTCCTTGCCTCGTCCGATGAACCCATCCAGCTGCCTCATATAGATCTCTTCCTCTATGGGCCCGTGAAGAAAAGTTGTCTTCACATCCAGTTGCTCTAACTCCATGTTGTCCATAGCCACCATGGCTAACAACACTCTAATAGAGGTATGCTTTACAACGGGTGAGAAGATCTCGTTGTAATCGACCCCTTCCTTCTGAGCATATCCTTTTGCCACCAACCTTGCTTTATACTTTATCTCCTCCATAGGAGATGACCCTTCCTTCTTCCTGAAGATCCACTTGCACCCAATCGTGCGCTTTTCCTTGGGAAGCTCCGTTAACTCCCAAGTTTGATTCTTATGAAGAGACTCCATCTCTTCGCTCATGGCCACCATCCACTTGTTCATGTCCTCCTGCTCAATAGCTTCTTTGAATGTGCAAGGGTCCCCACATTCGGTAACAAGTGCAAACACAATACTAGCATCATCGTGACCATACCTCACCGATGCCTTTGTGATCCTCCTTTGTCTTCCTTGAGCAATACTCTCATGCTCAACTTCTTCCTCTACTTGTGAGTCTATTGTTTCCTGCTGAACTTCTTGATACGATTCACCTCTTGAAGTCATGACCTCAACTTCAATTTCGTCTCCTCGCATGGGATTCTCTTGTTGCTCTTTCTCCTCAAGGCCATTGAGCAAACTTGTCTCGTCAAAGACCACATTACTCCGTAGGAGTACCTTCTTGCTCACCGGATCCCAAAGCTTATATCCTTTCACCGTCCTATCATAACCAAGGAATATGCATTCCTTTGATTTTGAATCCTGCTTCGATCGTTGTGTCTCATCGACCAACGCATAGGCTTTGCATCCAAATATCATAAACCTCGAATAATCAAATGGCTCACCTGTCCACACTTCCTGAGGCGTCTTTAAATCAAGTGCAAATGACGGTGAGACATTTACCAAGTAGCATGCAAGATCTACTGCTTCCGCCCAGAAATCCTTCGACATATTTGCATGAAGCCTCATGCTCCTTGCTCATTCGCATAAAGTTATGTTCATCCTTTCAGCTACACCATTTTGTTCCGGACTCCGCGGTGTAGTGAAATGCCTCGTGACGCCTTCTTTATCACAGAAGCTTGCGAGCTCCTTTGAGGTGTACTCACCTATGTTATCTGTCCGTAAGTACTTGACATATTTTCCTATACTTTTCTATAGTTGGGCCTTCCATGCTTTAAACTTATCAAAGACATCAAATTTATTTTTCAGAAAATAAACCCAACGTTCCTTGAGATTGTTTATGAATGTGACGAAATATTCGGCTCCACCTTTTGACCGAACATGAGCCGGTCCACAGACGTTTGAATGCACGTACTCCAATATTTGTTTCGTCTTGTGGATAGTCGTCTTGAATCGAATCCTATGTTGTTTACCGAAGACACAATACTTGTAAAAATCCAATTTGCAACTCTTAACACCCTTCACCAGTCCTTGTTTTTGTAGCTCACACAAACCCCTTTCTGACATATGACCAAGCCTCATATGCCAAAGTGCAGTGCTGTCTTCGTCGTGTGCAACATTTGCCACACCTTTTCCTACTACCGCATTTCCTAGCATCCAATACAAGTTGCCCACCTTGGTTCCTTTTATCACTGTCATCGCCCCATGAGTGACCTTGATCTTTCCGTCCCCGCCGGATCATCTCCACTCGAGAGTATCAAGCTCCGGTACGTGACGCACACCCGTCAGGGTTTGAATGCACCCATCGAACATCTTGAATTGTATGGAACCAATCCCAACGGTAGTGCTGGTGCATCATTGCCCATAACAACGATCCCTCCTTTTAGTGGCTCATAGGATGTGAACCACTCCTTGACCGGGCACATCTGAAAAGATGCTCCTGTATCCAAAATCCATCCAAATGATGATTTGTCGATACCTGCAGCGCAAACTGTTAGAACGTCGGCTTCGTTCTTCTCCTCCACCACGGTAACAGAGTTATACCCGTCTTTCCCTTTCTGCAACGACTCCTTGAAGGCCCTACAATCACGCTTCATGTGACCCGCCTTCTTGCAGAAAAAATATTCAAAGGATCTCCCATTTGATTTGGACCGCCCTTTTCCGTTGTTTCTTCCTTTGTTACCCGTCTTGTCGCTTTCCGGTGTTGCGATCAATCCTTCACCATTCTCGAAAGAGCTACTACTCGAATTCTTCCTTGCATCGTAGGAGAACAGTGTGCCCTTGACCTCCTCCAACAACAACGAATCCTTGCCATATATGATCGTATTCACCAAGTTCTCATACGAGTCTGGCAGTGACGTCAATAACAACATTGCTTTGTCGACATCCTCCATTTTGTCATCTAGCTGAGTTAGATCAGATATCAACTTATTGAACACTGAGAGATGCTCAATGAATGACGTGTTCTCCTTCATCCGAAGCATGTACAGTTGACGCTTCAGATTCAACTTGTTGCTTAGGTTCTTCTTCATGAACCTCTCCTCCAGAAATTTCCAATATTCTGCCGTGGTCTTTGCCGATTCCTCGGAAAGTAGATAATATGAGAGACAACTTGATGATCCCAAAAGCCCAGAGATTCAGACTCTCCCACTTTTCGTCGGTCATCTTCGACGATTTCTTTTCAGCTCCATCCAACGTCAGCAATAGTCCGTCCGTCTGCGACATCAACGCACGAACCCTCCGTTGCCATGTTGAAAAGTTCCCCTTCCCAGGGAATTTCTCCACCCGAAAGTTCCACGCATCATCCGCCATCGAAAGTGCAACCAAAGCTTTGATACCAGCTGTTGGGAAAGGGATCTAACAATGCACTAACACGATACGGATTAAACGCACCACGTAATACCGAATATTGACTTGCGGAAATAACTTCGGACTCTCTCCCAATCTTAATGCAACAAGAACACAAATAAGATGGAAATAAACAAACAAACACAAACGCACACCTGAAACAACCACGACACACGCGATTTACAAGGTTCGACAACGTGCCTACATCCTTGGGGGGTCTCCTGCGGGTTTCCTTTCATTCTTCATTTTCTCCAACAAGAGAAGCAATCGAGATTACAAGTATATGGAGGCAATAGGTCCTCCAAAGCACTCTAGATCTTTCTCTAACATAATCTCTCAACTCACAATGAAGGAAATATTACACTTGTACGTTATTTGTGTTGTGTTAAAACCAAGAGGAAACAAGCCCCTTATAGACTCAAAAACCGAGCTACAATTAAGCAAAACCGAGCTGAAAATTCGTAGGCAACGGTCGACCGATGCTCCTTAGGTTGACCGTCATTAACTAAACAGGAGTGCTTCCTGTTGCGGTTCGGTTAACCGAATCCTTCCCGGTTGACCGCGAGAACGCTTCTTCGTGCGGCTCGGTATACCACGAGAACACTTCTCCCACGAACTAACTAATTCTCCAACAACCCCACGGTCGACCGAGCACCCCTCGGTGGACCGTTCTAATTTGGACAGACACTTTAAGATTCTCGGAACACCAAAAAGCCCTTCAACGGTTTACCGAACCCGTTGTTCCGAAGTGTTTGTTGTCCTCTGATGGTAGACCGAATCCAATTCGGTTGTCCGATCCCAACTGCGCCCGAAGTGTCTGGAATCCTTGGTTCGGTGGATCGAATCTGATTCGGTAGTCTGAACCCTGCATCGTCAAAAGTCCTGAAGTTTTGGATCGGTAGACCGGATCCCATCCGGTCGACCGATTCTTCCTGGATTTGTTTTCTTAACAAATATATACCAATATTCAACAGTTATCTAGATGTGAAACATAAGTAGATTAAAAATGAGTGATATATATTAGTAATTATTGTTATTTTGTTTATCATTGGGTTTTTATTTTTAATAAATAATTATGTATTGGTTCAGTAACGGAAAATAAGGAATGAGTATATAAGCAGTTTAAACACAAGTGATATGCATAAGGCCAATTTTCGAAAATCAAAGATCGAATTACAGGGTTTTTGATCAATATGCAAGTAAATACCCTAATAAATCCAAAACCAAACTCTGGTCTTCCTCAAAATTAGCAGGACCTTACCAAACCTCATGTTTGGAGATATTTTTGCTCAAGATTAGGATCGTAAGACTTTTTAACCGATATGATTAGGATCATATATATAGGCCCACTCGCACACACAAATTTTACCTATGTAAACAAAATTCAGTTGATTAAAATAGTTTCTTCTGTCCCCTTTTTGGGTTTGAGTATGACAATGAAGGCCATTTTTCCATTGTTGTTCTTTATTTTGTTGGGGACCATATGTGTTGTTGCTGCTGGACGAGTTGGTTTTCCAAACAACAAGGGAGATATCATCAAAACTATCCATGTATGTAATGAGTTGTTAAATGATATTGTTGGCTCGCTAAAACCTTATGTTAACCCCATTTTCAGTATGGGAAATGTTTGTTGAACGCAGCGCGTCACGGACGCGTTCTACGTGGACATCCATGTCAGCCCTTATGTGGCCAAAGCATGAATGTTTTTTTGTTTTTTCTTCCTGATGTCCACTCAAATCACATTAAATGCGTTTCAACTCAGCACGTTCTCTCTCTCCACCCAAATACAAATATGATTACACTCTTTCTTTCTTCTTCATTCTTTCTCTCCAGAATAAATCACCATTTCGAAGAAGCGTCTGATGCCGACTCCCAGGATTCTTCACAACGTAAGCAGCGTGAATGAGACGGTGCGAAGATTTCCCGATGTTCTTGTCAACGCTCCGTGGTGAAGACTTACGTCTGTTCAGTTTATGTTGTACATCTCTCCGTAATAAATCACCATTTCGAGTAAGATATTACGTCGAAGAAGTGTCTGATGCCGACTCCCAAGGTTCTTCACAACGTAAGCAGCGTGAATGAGACGGTCATGTTTAAGTCTTACATCTTCTTTCCGATTTACTGGGAAAATATATATTATTTTTGTAATTTGTGTGTGTTTGTGTTTGTAATGGAAATCTGAGATGCTATTTTTTTCCTAAACGTAATTCTTGTGGGGGTAAAATGTACAGTGGGAGATTTGTTGAGTTTGTGCGGGGGTGGCAGGGGGCGGCAGCCCCTGCGGGGGACGTGAGTCCCCCCCGCAAAGCGAGCGGACAGAGGGAGCGCGCTTTGCGGACGTTTTTTTGTTTCGACATCATATTATTGCATTCCATATATTGATTCGTTTATTCCGACAATAATGAAGTCATATATTATTCCGGACTGCAAATACACTTATTCCGGACAGCAAATACACTTATTCCGGACAACAAGTCCACTTATTCCGGACAAACTTTATGTTCCGTTTCTGGACACACTTTATTCTTAAACCGGACAACAAATACACTTATTCCGGACAACAAATACACTTATTCCGGACTGCAAATACACTTATTCCGGACAAACTTTATGTTCCGTTTCTGGACACACTTTATTCTTAAACCGGACAACAAATACACTTATTCCGGACAGCAAATACACTTATTCCGGACAAACTTTCTGTTCCGTTTCTGGTCACATTTTCTTCTTATTCTGGACAACTACACTTATTCCGGACTGCAAATACACTTATTCCGGACAGCAAATACACTTATTCCGGACAACAAATCAACTTATTCCGGACAAACTTTATGTTCTGTTTCTGGACACACTTTATTCTTAAACCGGACAACAAATACACTTATTCCGGACAGCAAATACACTTATTCCGGACAAACTTTCTGTTCCGTTTCTGGACACACTTTCTTCTTATTCTGGACAACTACACTTATTCCGGACTGCAAATACACTTATTCCGGACAGCAAATACACTTATTCCGGACAACAAATCAACTTATTCCGGACAAACTTTATGTTCCGTTTCTGGACACACTTTATTCTTAAACCGGACAACAAATATACTTATTCCGGACAACAAATACACTTATTCCGGACAGCAAATACACTTATTCCGGACAAACTTTCTGTTCCGTTTCTGGACACACTTTCTTCTTATTCTGGACAACTATACTTATTCCGGACTGCAAATACACTTATTCCGGACAAACTTTATGTTCCGTTTCTGTACACACTTTATTCTTAAACCGGACAACAAATACACTTATTCCGGACAACAAATACACTTATTCCGGACTGCAAATACACTTATTCCGTACAACAATATACACTTATTCCGGACAGACACATAACGTAAACAGGACAAACACATAATGTAAACTGCACACACACATAAAGTAAGCTAGACAAATTAAGTTGATCCAACGTAAAACTTAAAAACAAATATTTTATTATGATAATTGTGGGCTCTGCACGAATAATGAGACTACACGATGTCCTAGGGTCTGCACACTGTCTTATCTGTGTATTGGGAAATGAATCGTTCAACTTAAAGAACCGGCGTTTTTTAAAAAGACCAAAACGCGCGAAGAGAAATTTCGCTGACTGGACGCTGACTCAAAGAAAAATATCTGAGCTGTACAGATCCACGTAAGGCGCGTCCGTGACGCGCGCGTCCGTCTATAACTACTCTTTCAGTATTTGATGCAGATATTTATCCAACAGACTCAAGATGAAGATGTTTTTGATTGCACGGATACGTACAAGCAACCTGCCTTTGCCCATCCACAGCTTAAAGATCATGAATTGTAGGTTAGGCTCTTTTTACCATTTCACAAGTGATCGTAGATCAAATACACCAACTTACCAATTATATATGAATAGATTTTGAAATTACTAGATAGTATATAATATCTTGAACTAACCCAATTGACGAGGTGAATTTCTACTTCTCTAGTTTTGAAATAATCAAGACTAATGATTCCAACCTAACAATAGGTAAATGATTATCATAGAAAAAACCTTGAACCACTACACCCTTCTTCCATGTAGAGCTTGCGCCAAAATGCTAAGTTACACACAAATGACCTTTACCTACTTCAAAAATAGACTTATTAACAAATTCTACATAGTGTATTCGTGTGGTTGTAAAAATAGTATTTGATGGTTTTTCAGTTGAGACCAAGTTCACACTCATTGGACTTCTCTGAGCAAGATAATGATGAAAAATTGCGTCCAAAGTATGGTACTAGAAAATGGAGGATGTCCAGAATGATCATTTCTAGTGTATCGACTCGATAAGAGTGTCCCATAGATTTTTCTGAAGCAGGGAGGATTTAGTAACTAGAACCCTCCATCATTTAATCAAGGGAAATGTTTTATGACCGCGGTGCGTCCGGGACGCCGTCTGACGTGGACAATCAAGTCAGCAAAAACCAAAGATTAATTAAATCACATATTATTTATTTATTTTGTGTCACATCACACGCACGCGGAACTATGTAACCTTTGGTTTCCAACATACATATATTCTCAAAATCTTCCATTATCCCCCAAACATTTTATTCTCCATCATTTTCTCCCGATGGAAGACGAGATCGGTAAGAGGGATGCCGAGGACATGACGCGGGAGTGAGTCTTAAGGAGGTTGGGACGCCAACGTCGTTGGTTAGGACGTCACGATGTAGTTGGTCGGCGAGGAAGATGAGGAAGTCGGCGTTGGAGAATTTCTCGAGGCGAGAAGGAATGTGATTTTTTATAACTGATTTTAGTTTTTTGTATGATGTTTTTGGGGAAAAGTTTGGATTTCGTGGCTGATTTGAAGTTTTGGGATTTTGTTATGTGATGTATTGATCTTGGGTTTTTCAGAAACATGATTTTTTGTAGCTGATTTGAGTTTTTTTGTGTTGAGTTTTTGCGGATGAGGAGGAATGTGGTTTTTTGTAACTAATTTGAGTTTTTTGTGTGAGGATTTTTGGGGAAAGTTTGGTTTTCGTGGTTGATTTGAAGTTTTTGGTTTTGTTCTATGATTGATTGGTCTTCATTTTTTTTGAAAGTGTGGTTCTTTGTAGCTGATTTGAGTTTTTTTGTGTTGAGTTTTTGAGGAAAAATTTGTTTCTTTGTGGTTGATTTAAAGTTTTTGGTTTTGTTAAAAAGAAAAAAACAACTTAAAAAGGAACAAACATAACTTAACAAGGAACAACAGAAAATTAAAAAGGAAAAACATCAACTTAAAAAGAAACAACAGAAAATTAAAAAAGATGAAGCAATACTTAAAAAGGAAAAACAAGAACTTAAAAAGGATGAAGTAGTACCTAAAAATGAACAACATATCTTAAAAATGACGAAACAAAAATTAAAAAAGAAAACTTTACACTTAAAAATGTACACTCTACACTTAAAAAAGTACAACTCACAGTTAAAAAGGAGAACCTCAAACATAAAAAGGAACAAGTCTCACTTAAAATGGAACAGACTACACTTAAAAAGGTACAACTCACAGTTAAAAAGGAGAACCTCAAACATAAAAAGGAACAAGTCTCACTTAAAAAAGAACAAACTACACTTAAAAAGTTACAACTCACAGTTAAAAATGTGAACCTCAAACATAAAAAAGGAACATACATCACTTAAAAAGGTACAACTCACAGTTATAAAGGAGAACCGCAAACTTAAAAAGGAACAAAAAACACTAAAAAGGAAAAAACTTCACACTTAAAAATGTACACTCACTTAAAAAAAACAGACTACACTTAAAAAGGTATAACTCACATTTAAAAAGGAGAACCTCAAACATAGAAAGGAATAAACAATTCTTAAAAAGAAACATACATCACTTAAAAAGGTACAACTCACAGTTAAAAAGGTGAACCGCAAACTTAAAAAGGATAGACGTAGATGTTAAAAAGGAACATGTTTTGCCTTTTTAAGTTGTTGTTTGGGGAAACCAAAAGTTGTATTGGGAAAACTAAAAGTTGCATGGGGAAACCAAACGTTACAGTGAGAAAGTAAAAGTTGCATGGGGAAACCAAACGTTGCAGTGAGAAATTAATGTTGCATTGGAAACTAAATGTTAAAAATGTACAACTCACAGTTAAAAAGGTGAACTTCAACCATAAAAAGGAACAAGTAATTCTTAAAAAGGAACAGACATCACTTAAAAATGTACAACTCACAGTTAAAAAGGAGAACCACAAACTTAAAAAGAAACAAAAAACACTAAAAATGAAAACTTCACACTTAAAAATATACACTCACTTAAAAAGTAACATACTACACTTAAAAAAGTACAACTCACAATTAAAAAGGAGAACCTCAAACATAAAAAAAAACAATTCTTAAAAAAGAACAAGCATCACTTAAAAAGTTATAACTCACAGTTAAAAAAGTGAACCGCAGACTTAAAAATGATAGACGTAGATGTTAAAAAGAAACATGTTTTGCCTTTTTAAGTTGTTGTCTGGGGAAACCAAAAGTTGCGTTGGGAAAAGTAAAAGTTGCATGGGGAAACCAAACATTGCAGTAAGAAAATAAAAGTTGCATGGGGAAACTAAACGTTGCAGTGAGAAAGTAATGTTGCATTGGAAAACTAAAGGTTGCATGTGACACCAACATGTTATTAAATGAATTTCTCTGCTGACTGTATTGCTGACTCACCTAACCACGTCAGCCGCGTCCGAGACGCACACGGCCGTGTATAAGGACCCAACAAGTTCAGAATCGTTAAGTTATTTTATGTTTATAACTATCATTTTCTTCTCAAGTATATGTTTTCTCCATCTCCTATACTAGTGGGCAGGCAGAGAGTTGAGGAAGCATACATGGTATGCAACATCAATCAATGTTTATGCTTGTACCCGAACCTTTTAGAGAAAACCAATTATCTTCAGCTACAATAAGGCTTAAATCAGAAATTAATGACCAAGTTCTCCAATGAGGATGGATGGTATGCCAAACTTCCAGACAAATGAACTACAAGTTCATGCTCTATCAATAATTTGATTAGAGTACATAATCTGAACTATGAAAATGAACGGTTGTAAATATTATTTGCTCTTCTAGGCCGCTCCTACGTATTTCGGTGATGGAAAAACATGATTATACATAGCACACTGCAAGTCTGATCCAAATTAATAATTTCTTTACTTTATTGTAGTTTATTTGTTGACATTTCTGGACTTTTTTTAATTAGACCGATGGAGTTGCAAGTTCTTGTGCCTCTTGTTCGGGCTTTTGCTAATTCACAACGATGTGCCTCTTGGAAGGGCTATACGTCCTCTTTCGGTGTACGAATGACAACAATACGAAATAAAGCTCTACATATTCTTGGTATGAAGTTAATTATGCAACAAACAATCAAAAAGAATATCTCTAGTGACAATACTATGATAATTTGATGATACATCATATATGGTGCTATCTTTCAGGTGTTTTCAGGAAAGGTCCCCATTGTATGTATACTTTATTCAAACATGTTTATGTAGAATTGTAGATAGTCCTAATGCAAACTGAAAGTCCTCAACCAACATGATGAAAAATTCGTATAATCATTTTGAAAAAAAAGTACATTTAAAGTCTCCACTTAAATAATATTCTTAAACAGTGACCAATTATTATTTTTACACAAAAATATTGGCTTCTATAATGTCAAACTGTTAAAAGTAAAATCGGAACTCATAGTTTTCGTCTCTGTTATTCTCAACGATCGGATTCTAAATTCTAAATTTGAGAACTCAAAAAAACCCACGGATAGAGGTCTGAAGAAGTTATATAACATGAAGAGTGCCGCAATTTTGATCATCTAAATTGATTTAATAATATATTATGATATTTCGGTAATTTTTCGACTCTTAATTTCCTTCAGTTTTATGCTTCAAGGCTCAAATAATGGGAATTCTCATTTCTTGCAAACCAAATGATGTTTGCACAACAAAGAGTTGATTTTTTTCCTGGAAATATTTCCAATACCAGGACAAACCAACTGGTCATTAGTGGTTGTCTTACGGATCCCTTCGAACCACGTCGGGTATTGGCCAGCAATCTCTTCAAAAACTTCAACCATGCGAAGCAGACCCAATGGGGTGGATATGTTATTAGCTTACAAAACTAAACTTGTCCGGCAATGGGTAATGGCCACCGTCGGACGATACGACAAATCTTCGGTTGTGCTTCATCAAGCACATGAACTATGTTGACTCTAATTCAACTTTGAGGCATTTTTTCGCTCTACAGGATCTATTTTGTAACAAATTAAAAGTGCTATGATGTCGGGATGTTTTTTGATTATAACTCCGGTTTCTCTTTTGGTGGACCTAACTGTTAGAACGTAGAAGCCATACCTGTGTTCAATAACGACGGACATAATGTTCTCAGCATTTTTCCATCTTATATACCTCTTCAAGAGAATGATCCTATGGTTTGTTAATTGTTTTCTATTCATGAATATAATTCAGTTTACATTTGATAATTGAATTTAGATATTAATTGACTTTTTTTCATCCACTTATCTTTTGATGCATGTATACAGCAAGAAAATAGTGTCTTTGAAGAGGAAATGACATTATATCTAAATGAAAGCTGAGTCATGGATGACATACTTAACCTTGATAAGCTGTCAACAGTAATCACAATAATTATTTAAATAAGTACAGCCTTTCAATAAGATGTTTAAAGATATATTATGATCATGTCCGAGGAGTAAACATCTTAGTAGCGCTCTTTACAACTGACAATAACCTGATTTCGCTTTACGGCCAATGCAGTTCAATATCATCAAAAAGTTTTTATAGATATATTTTCTGTGTATTATTCAGTAAGTACAGCAATGTGCAAGTAGAAGATTAAGAAACAAAACCTATTGCGTAACATAAAAATCTAGTAGGGTAGGGTCAAAAAGAATATGGTGGACTAGACTATTTCCTCTCAGTCATAATCTTAGATATTTCAGCCTTTGCAAGATGAACTAAAAACATACATGCAAGTGAAATGGCAAGAATAAGCATCACAAAAACACCATTCCAACCAGTGGTAGAAACATAACCTGTAAGCAGAGGCCCCAAAGCAGCGCCGACAGAGCCAGTGCCATCGATAATGGCAGTTACAGTGGCTAAACACCGTTCATTGCCTTTGATCTGATGCTGGGTACCCAAATCCGCTGCGACTGCGGTGGTGATGAGTGCATAAGGACCATTAACAAAGAAGCCAGAAAAGAACATCAGAAGAATGTTCAGAGAGTTGGAGACACTTCCGTAGACTCTATACAAGATCAATGCTGGTATGGAGATGACAAGAAAGAGGAGAGAAGTAAAAGCACGGGCCTCCAGCTTGTCTGAAATATATCCAGCTGAAGTTCCACCGAAGACACCTCCAATATCAAATACAATTGAAAGAATCCCAGCAGTCCTGTGCGATAAGTGGTGACCAGCGACAGCTTCAAGGAAATTTACAGAGCAAGTAAGGTTCTTTTCTAAAGCCTTGTCATATCAAACGACTAATGAGAACACAAAATGTTGCGAGAAGTGGTTTTCGACTTTTAAACGAAAAGTATAGCATGCAAAGTTACAAACTCATCTATTGGGGCCATATCCTGTGCTTAAAGTGCCTACTTGTTTGTACTAAGAAAACATAAAATCTTATTTGCACTCATGCTACTGCCACCTATGTTGTTTATAATAGAAAAAATGTACATAAATAAGGAAGCCATGTAACTCAATAAGAATACAAATAACAGTTTCTCATCCATACACATTTGATACTGTAAAAGGTTATAAGCCATGAAGGCATGATATATCTTGAACATGCCTCCTAATCTAAGTCCCACAACTAAGAAATTGGTTTTACAATAGGTCTGACAATAGGCACAATATACCAGAGGCGTCTGGGAATGGTTTCCATGTCACACATTCAACTTCAGCGATAACAGTGATCGTTTTTGAGCATTACATACTAATTTTTATTATTATTGCAGAGAAATATTTACCAGGCTTATTTAGTCTAGTTCCAAGGCTTAAATTGATGCAGAAAAATGTTTGAATAGTTTTGAATGGAAACTCATACATATACAATTAATGCTTGCAGCTTGCGGAAGATATATTTTAAATAGCACAGGGAAATGTTGAAAAGTCCCAAGTCACTGCCTCAATTTTACAAGTAACCGTGCTAGTGATCCTGTACTTAGTCTTAACTCATACCAGACTCAAGTCACTCAGGCCACACCATCTTAGTATATATTTTTATTTATAGAACCATCTTAGTATTGGATACTAGAATTGGTTACAGTGATAGTTGGTTATAGACCAAGTCAATAAACAGAGGATGCTACCGTAACAATCTTTAATATCTAACCTACGGAAAAACATCAACCAAAGTTGCACAGTGAATAGGGCCAGACAGATTTATAGGAATATCAAAATGCAACTGATACCAAATTCCACCATCTCTTGTGCACGAGAAACAAATTCAAATATTCAACCAATGTAATTCTTAGATCCTAAAACCACTATCAACCTTCCTCTTCCTCTATCTACCACTGTCTAAAATCCATTGGATTCACATTGAAAATTTTCACATTCCTTCTTTTCTAGGTTTCTGTTTTCTCTAAGATTTTATCTTAAGTCTTATTGAAGATTACTTTAATATTTTTTCTTCAAATTGTTTGCCTATCGTACCATTGGTTGATAAGTACAAGGAAAAAAAACAATGAAGCGGACATTATGAATAAGCAATCATTGATTCCTATTCCCTATCTTTTGCTCCAATGAAAGTGATGACAGATATCCTTCACATTTCAACAATAGATTAGTATTTACTTTTTAGTACGTCTATACCGTTCCTAAACAATTGTACTACTACTATTATTATTTTTAATATAAAGCAACATAATCTCGTGACTTTAAATACATTGGGAGATCCTTCTAGCTATTTGCATTAGATAGCCATCTAACTACGATAATACCGAACTGCTACACACAAAAAGAATCTTATAACTTCTCCTAACTTGAAGTTCGAATCCGAGTTTCCAACGAACGAGTCAGTCAATTCCGTTTGCGTACAGTTGTAGGCTTCTAACTATATATTTTTCAATTGCTTGTTAGTAAGAAGTGTAAATATTATCAAATTCCAACTTTCATCCAAAACTTAAGACACAAACGCAAGAACGCTCAAGGATCTTCCGGTATGGTTCCAAACCATATTTTGCTATTTCCACCTTGAACGCGAGCCACATAACCTCATGACTTTCACTCGCTCTTAGAATAACTTCTTGTTCCCTGGAGTATCCGTCGCCTAATGAATCAAGTAATCACCAAGTACAGTTTAAACTCATACCAGTGTGCCTAATGTAGAACGGCAACCAATACAAAAACGTATACGCCACAAGCTTCGAGAAGAACAAACACCCGGCAAACGCGGCCACCCCGGGCAACCTCCATGCCTCCACGAACCCAATCGCACCCCCGTCTCCGCCGCTCCCCAACAGCGAATCCCCTTCCGCCTCCCCACTCCCCACCATCTCCACCTCCTCTCCTACCACCTCCTCTGGCCTGACAACCAAAAACCTCCACACCAACCCCGCCGCCACCACCAACACCCCGGCCGGCACCACAAACGCCCATCCCCAACCGTACTTCAAAACGGACGCCGCCACAACCGATCCAACAACATTCCCGACCGACGCGTTCGCGCTCCACACCCCCATCACCAACCCCCTCCGTTCCCTTCCAAACCAATTCCCAACCACCGCCACCACACACGGCCACCCGGCGCTCTGGAAAACGCCTCCGAGGATCTGCACTCCGGCGAAGAAGGCGAAGGAGTGGAGGTCAAGGAAGTAAGCGAGCGCGAAGGCGGCGGTGGAGAGAGCGGAGAGGAGCATGGAGAGGGGAAGGAGCAATCCGATCGGGGTCCGGTCGGCGAGGTGGCCAGAGAGGAACATGGAGAGGGCGTAGGAGGAAAGGAAGAAAAGGTCGAGCTCGCCGAGGCGGTGTGGGCCGTCTGGGCCGGAGAAGGGGGCCCAGCCAGAGGAGGAGGAGGAAGATGAGAGGGGTTGTGGGCCCAGGACGGGTTTCACGATGCTTGGGGGCTTGCGGGACGCGTGGTAGGACGCGTAGGCGAGGAAGGTGAGAAGGAGGACTGTTAGCTTCGAGCGGCGGAGGGGGTCTGACTGGGGTAGACGACGACATGGTTGGAATATGGACATTGTAGGTGTGGAGTTTGGATGGGATCTTCTTGCGGTAGTTTGGTGAAATGGTTGCTTGCTTTTTCCTCGTTAGTTCCCCACTTGACTTCTGTCATTGTTAATTCCACGTGGCATACTTTATTAATTTCTTATGAGTTGATTGTACTTTTTTTTTAAAGTATGTAAAATTTTATTTATTAAATAAGTCCATGTCAACACATGAACCCGAGTTATTACATTCCTAAGACATTTTATCAAAAAAGAGCTAAGGTGCAAGGAAAATATACTATTGAAAAAGAATAAATTACGATGATCCTAGAATCCGACGGAGCTCGTGATCTTGGCCAAAATATCCTCAATAGCTAACTTGGGTGGATAATCGATCCGAAATGCTGAGGTCCACGTGTCGCGTTCATAGTGAGGTCACACATCATGACCTCGTGACAAGTGGAAGTTGCCGAAACACGTAATTGTTCGTTGACACTTTAGAGAGCAACTATCCTGGAAACTGGAACAAAGCTTTCGTTGAGGGGTGGACAATTGGACTCCGGGGAGGACCTTACTCGGAAGGCGATCGTACTCAGAACATCGATGCACGGTGACCAACACACTGATATACTCTAGCTTCTCAAGAAATACTTGGCAAACTCATACGACTTCGCAAGAACACAAGAGTTACTTGAAGAAAAAAATTGTTCAAAGAAAAATTAATGTATATATTCTTTCATTTGATGTTGTACTTGCATCCAACAAAAGCACGGTAACTTTTTTGTTATTTTTACTTGTATATTTAGTGGAGATCATACTATGATCTCTCTTTGCGATAGCGTGTGAGTTTATTTAAACGTTTCTGACGGTCTTCCGCATACCTTTGTTTTTTTAGAAGAAGAAAAAAAGGTATAGAAAATACATGAGGATTTTAAGGGTGTAAGCATATACTTGTAATCTTCTCATCAAATAGGTTAGCTTGACTATTCATATACGTTTGTTTATGTTGGGAATGTACAACGCAAATGTGGGGAGATCATACATTCACGTGATCTACCTTACGAATGCAACAGAAGATGATCAAAGCGTAGTTTGCGATACAAGAGCTTCCTATCGGTCTGGTTTCAACTCTCATGGAGACTAAATGCAAATTCACGACTCATGAGTCTATTTGGTGTAAAGGGAGGAAGAATCGAGAGGGACAAATTTTTGGTATTAGAGGAAGAGGAAACAATTGTCATCTCTTAAGGAATTAACCATAATTTTACTTTATATACACCAAGGGTTTGTAACCACCGTATACCTATGATCTCCAACCGATCTGATTACGTCGAGTGTCACCGTGTTCCCATGTACCCATTGGACATATTAAACCAATAGTTTATATCATTTTTTACGCAAATCTTTTGCACAAACGTCAATGGGCGCACCTGAATAGATTTTGGGGTCGGAGGTGAAAACACTTTTTTGAGAGGTAACCAAGAATATAATGATATCTTAAAAACGTCCGAACTCCGAACTATTCACGCCAATGTTAATTACGAAAATGTGGTTAACAACAAGTATCCATAAAAAATCTCAAAATACAACGATGTTTTGTGTATACCAATATGCTTGAGCAATAGGACCATTTTTATCATTATTATTAGGCCCATTAGTTACCAATAAAAAATAATAGTATGTCAAATTGTTAATATGTATGTTCACTTGTTTTACAAGCCAAGCTTTCTACTACGAAGGGAGACTTGTATTGTTGCATGTCCCTGGGGCCTGGGTCAATATCCGTGTTTTTTTATTGATCATTTTATAATTATGATTAAACAGTCATGTATTACCGCTTTTGATAATTTTAATGATATGCTATCCAATCAGAATAATCCATTTCTCACCATCCTTTTGCTCTCCATGCCTCACGAAAATCTGGATAGGTGTTCTAGGCCCAACTTTGTGTCTGAATTTCCAAGTAAAAGAAATATCTATCAAGTACATTCGCTTATTCGACCGGAATCCTATATCAGTTGAATGAGTGACAACAGTTGATAATTTGAACTCCTCTGGATAACAAAATTAACATATACTTATTGTAACATCCTCAAACAGCGGAAGAATTTAAAATTTTCTAAATAACAATCAATAGATGATATTACTCAAACACAAGGAAAAATGTGCACCAACATATATAATATATATATATATATATCTGAGTATTTTCAAAAGTGTGATTACATCAAAAGACTACACAATAAATACAAGTAATCACTCCGACCTCAAATGAGAGAAAACAGGATCAGGTAGCAGCGCTCCTCTCCTCGGTCACCACCCCACCTAACGCCGACCACGACCTGAAAAACATGCATGCAACAATGCCTGAGTTTCCAGAAGGAAACCCGTATGCCAAATTCTACAATGGATGAACTGAAACACTCTAGCATACAATTCTACGAACAAGAAAAGCACCACAACCAGGCTGGGCTGCATGGCTCTTTCACCCAACCACAACACACACCACTGTTACGGTGCTCTAGGGCTTTTTCACCCAACCACCGCAACACACTCGTCGTCAAGCTGGGCTCCAGGGTTTTTTCACTCAACCACAGCTACCACGACACGACCAAGGGCTCCAGGGCTTTTTCACCCAACCCAAACGTCCAAGGGCTTGAGGGCTTTTTACCCAACCATTGTCACGCGGTCCATGCTCAGGCTCCAGGGCTCTTTCACCCAACCTGAACGCACTACGGAGCTCCAGGGCTTTTTCACCCAACCCCGCAGAGACTAGCTGGGCTCCAGGGCTCTTTCACCCAACCGCAGCTCTCACACAATTACGGGGCTCCATGGCCTTTTCACCCAACCACCGCAACACTCGTGCTCACTAGCACACTTGCCGGAAGAACATCGGCACCACAACTCGCCCCGCATGGACGACCACAACAACTGCACCTCCAACGTGCAAAACTGGACACAAACGGTCGACCGAACCAAAAGTCCCGGTCGACTGAGTCTCACAAACACAGGGCAATTGTGTAACGCCCCCGATCTCACGGGTACACACACTGGGAAAGGAACACAAGTGTCGCGATCAGAGACTTCCGCGACGACCGAAGGAGTTACAAAAGAAAGACAATACCGACTAACTCAACAATACATAACAGACATACATGGACATCCGATAAGAGTATAAAAATGAAACAAATGATTATCCATGTATACATAAACGATCCAATTACAATACATCAAGTTTCAAAGGAAATACAATGACATAAGCGGAAACAAATGATAACTGAAGGCTCTGGTCGACATGTCCCTCGTGTACAGAATCTTCGACTACTCGTCCAGTCTGCCCTGTTGAAACCTAAGTACCTGCAAGCACCGCATTAACAAATACGTGAGTTTTCAATTAAGAAAGCCCAGTATGCCCCAGCCAAACAATAACAGAACTATGCATGAAGTCTAACTAAGACAAGCATCACAATTGGAGAAGGCAACCAATCGGTCGAACGGCAAAGGGTACCCGTTCGACCGAAAGCCACTAGGGAAAAATCCCCCACTCTCACCAACGAATCCGGTCGGACCCCCGAGCACTCTCAGTCGACCGAATCCCACCAGGGAATTCCCCCAACTCTCAACAACAAATCCGGTCGAACCCCCGAGCACTCTCGGTCGACCGAATCCCACCAGGGATTCCCCAACACTCAACAACAAATCCGGTCGACCGAACCACCTTCGGTCGAACCAACCACCATTCCAACTTAAGTCACCGATCGGACAAAGTCATACAGGCGGTCGACCGTTTAGATGGTCAACGCCCCAACCGACCTACAACAGTGCACACCGTCGAACGGCAAAGGGGCCCCGTTCGACCGAAAACCACCAGGCTTGCCTCAAATGCACAACCGATCGACCGTCCTAAGGGCATCGTTCGACTGGTGTGAGGCAGAACCCAAAATCTCATTAAGAACGGTCGACCGTTTGCACCAACCGGTCGACCGATCAGGCAGTAAATTTGTTGCACGTTTGCTTGCGACGAGCCGGAAAGCCTACCGTCGACTTTCAAATACTCACACTACAAAAGTGAGCTACAACTAAAAGTTTGACATACCGTGAAGGTCTGAAGAAACCTTCGAAGAATCTCGACGGCGCCTCCACGAGCACTTCTTCCCAAAATCACGATCCACCGACGAACGACTCGCCCGGTCAACGACCACAACTCTTTGACCCTCCACAGACACGACTCCACCTCCGTTAACCTCCAACAACCAACCATGACCACAGAAAACGAGTTAGGTCGAAGGAGGGAGAGAACCAAAACAAGCGGGAAGGGTTAAGAAACCAACTCACCTCCACGAGCAACCTACACACGACGACCACCACCACCTCGTCGGAGCTCAAAACCTCTCGCCGGAGCTCAACTAGGAGAGAGAGAGAGAGAGAGACAGAGAGACGTGAGAGAGAGTAGAGTGTGAGAGAGAGAAAGAGGAAAATCACCAATAAATATCTCACCCCGCTTCAATCCTCACCGTCCATCTAATCTCCAATCCATCTCAACCCCTCATCCATCAACACTCCATCTCAACCGTCCAAACTCATCTCCTCCTAATCACCACCTAAAACATCATTAAATCTCAATTAGGATCAGGGTCCCACACTTATAGTCAATATATTTAGTATCAATTACCATCTGATGTTTATATGTACAAATATGCTTTAATAGATCAAGACCCATAATAATAGGCAGAGGCACAATGTCAGTATGAACATATATTATTGATTTCATTGACTGGATTTTCAGAACAGAGTAATGATTTATATGTATGGTGGATATCAACTTCGCAATACTATAGAGCAATTTGACCAGCTCTTTGTATTTCTCTACAAAGATTAAGGAGGAGAATAAAGTGATCCTTACAACAGGATTAGGAATCGCATTATGTAGTCGCTGAACATTATATTAATGTGGAAAAATTTATACCTAGACAACTCTCTAATGCACCTGCAAACCTAAGAAATTACAACCACAGTTCTTACTGTTAATGAGTAACTAAACAACAATTAGCCATTTTATCTCGGTAAAATGAAAATTTACAAGAAAGTACACTACATCAATTTCTAGAACAGTACCAACTAAGAAATGGAGGCATTTTTCACATATTTTCTGGACAAATGGATCCGGTTTCAACTTGAAAAATGACACACTTATTACAATATATGACCTAAATTCTAGTTTCAAGTTCCAACCAAAGATACTGATTAGTAGTCTATCATACATTGCATTTATGTTATATATCATTTATTTTATCCCATATTTGTGTTACTCGGGTCAAGTTGTAGGTAATAAAAAATGAAAAAGAAACAAAAACTCAAATGCAAGAACAATTGACTGAATCGAAAGCTTTCTAGACCTGTTTGTAATCCCAAGGACCTGAATGCACGTAAAAAAGGGCCTAACTGAAATTTGGAAGGACCCAAATGCAAACAAGAAGTTCTTGAAGTAAAAATCCCTCAAATTCAAGAACCTAAGATTTTTTCCAGCAATTAAGGTTAATCGGGCTCGAACCAAGGAACCAAGGTTGCACCCCACGTAGACAATTGAATGTAAGTCACTAAGCCAGTTTGAGCTGAATCAGGCCAACCTGATCCACCATTGGCGAATTCTCATCCATTGCTGGAGGATTTGGCTCAGGTTCTGATGCCCGGATTTTGTGGCTGACTCGGGTCTCTTGTGCTTGAGTGCACTAGTTTGATGTGGATTCAATTTCAGTCCTTGGATCAAACCCATATTCATCTAGAGCACTCATTCTTCGATGTAGTCATGTTTCTTCTACCTTTCATCTTCTTTCTCCTTCCACCTTAATTTAAGTTTACTTTTTTGCCTAATTTGGTTGCAAATGGAGGAAGGAATATGGAACTTGTAATGTACTTGAATTTCTAATCAAAGTTTAGGTTATTGTTTCTCTTTGTCTCAACTTTCCATTGATGTTTCATTTTAATCCAATAGTTAGATTTGTAGTAGTAGTTTCTTACCATGTTTAGCTTCTATTTACATGATTTCATGTTAGTTTTCATTATTAGTGAGTAGTTTCACCCATTCGGGGTGGAGATGATGTGTGGTTGAATGTTCTAATGTGTTTTTATGTGTTAAATCTTGTCATTTTCTTGATGGATTTTATGTATGGAATGTTGAACTCATGTTTGTATTTCCTTGGAGTCTAGATAAACCAATGAGCACACTAGAATATTGCTTTATACTAGATCTAAGGATACACTCATACTTGGGTACTCTCATGTTCATTTTTGGGATTTAATTTGATGGAAAATGTGATCACTTGGGTTTACATGACCACACACTTATGTTGCATACTTATTTTGGATTTCATGTGGTTGATAGTTTAATTGCTACACCAAGTAGTTAGACTATTCTTAAACATTAATCTATACTAAGTGTGAAGTTTGAACATTAGGTGCTGTGTAGAGTATAAATCTAAGGAAATGTAGTTGAAGACTTGGAGTGCACATTAGGTAGTCCACACTAGTCACTTAATGTGCAATTGACCACATTTCATCACTTGTGCTTAATATGATACATACACTCACATTACACATCACCACACACCACTCTACCTCTTCAGTTTTTCCTTTAATAGCTTTTCTTGTTAGTTTACTTATGTTTCTTAATTGCATTATTTAGTTTACAAATTATTCTATATTTCTCTCCACTCTCTCCCATTCGAGTACGAGTTAAACGATAAACAACACAAACTCCTTGTGGTTCGACCTGCACTAACCATGCCTACTTCAAGTGTCGTGCAATTGCGGTAAAACTATATTAGATACCAATCTCTTTTAGGCTTCTACATTAGGCCAACAAAAATAAAATAAACACAATTATGTTATAAATAATTTCATATATTTATGTGTTGATGTCCATAACTCCAAGATATTATGTTCTTAACTCTCAAGAGTTTATTTGAATAGTGTTGTAACTCTCATATGTTAGCTTTAGCTTATTGATGTCAATGTACCATTCTTATTTATTTGTTGTAATTCATTAGTGGTTGGAGACCTATATATAGAGGTCATGTATGTAGCTTGATACACACAACAACACAACATACAATATAATTAAAATCTCTCCCTAACTATCTCGCCCTACATTTTGTCTTACTTCTTGTCAATTTCTCTCTCTTTGCCCTTTGTTTTGCAACATGTTATCAACACAAATTTGGTAAATGTGATCAACTCAAACATTGTGTTTTTCTTGTTTTAAGGTAGTCTACAACATAAGATGATATTCATCTTGAGGTAGTCTTTTAGAATTTATAATATCGTTATTCTATTTACATTGTTGAATATGCTCGTAATATATTCTTAAAAATGACGATATATGTGTAGAAATTATTGTTGTAAAATCTTGGTTTGAAATATCATGTTCTCCATCTTTATATATATTGTTAGATGATGGACTACTAACCTTTGTTTTAGTATAAAATTTAAATTTAAATCATGACAATTATAGATGCATATGAGTATGTTATTTAATTATCAAATATTTGTTTATGAGAAATTTGTTTTGCGTGATGCAAAATTTGATCATGTATTTGAAGAAAAAATCATTAGACAAATGACAATGATATAATTTATTAATGCATATGTCATCTCTAATACATGTTGTTTTGCAAGAAATTATAAGTGTTTCTTTTTATCAGTTTTATTTTGTATGATGTTTTACATGAGATTGATTGATCATCTTGATATATACAAAACTTGAATATGTGACTCTTGATATATATAATGGACAAGAATTACTTGTCATGTGTTTGGATGTTGAAATCCAATTTGATGCTCTTGAGGATACAAATAAAAGAGAAAGAAGCATCAAACCAAGATTAGGCCAATGCTGTGATTTTCCTTCATAATCATTTTTGAGAAAAAGTTTTAGAAATACCATGATCTAGTATTGTGCTCATTTGTGACTAAGTTGAATATCGAGTTATCGATTACAAATCATGAAATTTGTCCAACCAATTTGCTCTATTCCTTGAAGTGAATGTATAAGTAGATGAAAAGTCTGAAGGATGAAAATGTTAGAATCATGGTTGTGGACGTGGATGAGAGAAACAATGAAATATTTGTTGTCGTTATGGAATACAATTTATATTGGATTAAGTTAATATTTGCCCAAGACATTGATACGTGGCGTGTCTGTATTGACCAAGAAAATTAGGATTATGAGAAAGCCACATATTAATATAGTGTAGGGCCTCCAATTCAAAAGTAGAAAAAACCCTAACCCTAGTTTTCACCTCCACCTCTTTGTCTCACGTGCACCTCCGAAGGACACTTGGTTCGTGGATTCGTGCTCCTCCTCCGAGAGAGTTGGAGACCGATCGCTAGAAGAAGAAAAACTCTGTAAGGTGACCGCTCGATTCATCTTCTGCTGCCTGGGTTCGGATCTAGAAGATGTATTTTAAATCCCGTAGGGTAAATCACGTTTTAACCAACATTTGTATCACAGCCATCTCGGTTGCTTTCGAATCAAATCTTCTTTTATGATTAAGATCATTTTGTTTGATGCTCTTGTTCAAAACGTAAACAAGAGAGATATAAGGAAGAATAATTTTTTTTGTGCTTAGAAGATTGCATTGTTGTTCGCAAAGTTTTCTGTATTATGTTGATGAGATTATTGCCCACACTTGCATGTTCATGTTGCCATTAGACAATTAATTTTGTCTTGATTTTAAAGCAGAAATTATATCACGTTTTTTTTGGAATTTCGTTGGTGTATCGTGCAATTTTTGGTTGGTTGCACACATCGGTTGTTGCATGTCTTGATGGGTGCTAACGTCATATTCCATTCAGTTGCATGTATGTTATCTTATTTTTGATGCAATCTTTTGTTAATATCTGAATCAAAATGCTTTGCAACATGCTTCTTTCTTTTTTTTGTGAATCGAAATCTTCAAGAGACTGGTTTCTTGGCTTGGTGGCATCTTCTCTTTGGGATCGTTTTCTTCCTTAAATTGATACTAATTATTATTATTGGTAGAAGAAAGGAAACATGTGCTGGCTAGTTTTTTCCCATTGTATGCATGTGCATGTTCAAGTTTCCCTTGGATTTGTCGGTATATGTATGTCTTAATTTTGGAAATTATCATACGTAGCATGTTGCTAATTTGATTAGATTGGAGAGAGAAAATACATACTTTTGGAATGTTTCCTTTATGTCTCCACGTGACTTGTTGTTTCCTATTTTATTTATGGAAGTTTCTTTTTAGTCACATCTCCTTCAGCTTGAAATCAATTTTACTACCATATGTTTGTAGTTTCGTCATCCAATCATATGCTTTCTAAAATTTGTATGTCTGATTTCGTTGTTCCAATATCTATGCTAGAATTTTATTTATTCACTTAGCATTGTATCGACGTTGCCTTGTGTTGATCGAGTTAGAAAATATTATTTGATGATAATTGATTGTGTATCTTTTAGCATCAATAATTAGATCATTCACTTGATTCATGAATGTTAAATTAATTAATTTCCGTGTGATTTTAACTACAATGTTCTCCGTGAATCTTTTTTTTGGGGGAACCTAAACAAATGACATACTTAGTTGAAGTTATAAGGTTGAAGTGTTTTGTGTAAACACATGATAGTTGAAAATTTATTGTTTATTTGTCGCTGATTTGTCATGAGTTATATATATATATATATATATATATATATATATATATATATATATATATATATATATATATATATATATATATAGTGGTATTAGAATGAGACCAGGTCTCAATTTAATATAATGAGACCCCAAGCATACACCATCAAGATCTAATCTAACGGTGAAAATGAAAAAGGGTAGTTTCGTAATCACCACATCCTCCTTTTACCTTCCCTTCTTCCTTCTCATACGCACCGCACCCATCACGTCCTCTTTCTTCCTCCCTCTTTCGTTCCTTCCCAATCACACCCATTCCATCCTCTTTCTTCCTCCCCTCCAGCAACCTTCCAAAAGACGATGGAAGATCGACCTCCACTCTCCTCCTCTCCTTTCCCATCTCACCAAACCATCGACAAACACGAGGGAGTTAATCGAGTTTGGATTTGGAGATTCGTACGAGATTTATGTGTGGTTTGTTGAGTTATTTGGTATTTAGGTAGTAGTCGAGTAGGTCAGATTTGTGGAGTTTGTTTGGATTTTGGCGTGTTGTGTTGTTCGGATGTTGATGATGCTTAGATCTTGTGTATGCTCGAAATGAGGTTAAATTGGAAAATTTTGCTGGAATTTCGGTTTAGTGTTTCGAAACAATATTTTTTCTAAGTCATGTATTCGTTGTAAGTTTTGCGAGATTTCTCAAGGTTTTGGTTGCATTTGAAAGATTTGATTGAGTTTCTGTTTATTTTCTCTTTTGTCTGCTCAAAATGGAATTGGATTGGACTTGCATGATTCTGCAAAATATTATTTTTTTCTACTACTTATTTTTGTTAGGTGTAGTGTTCAGATCCAGTTATACGTTCCAGAGAACTTGTGTAATAAAATAATACCGTTGTGTATTGAAATAAAATATTGGTGTATTAAATATATACTATTGTGTATTGAACGCATATAGATGTGTATTCACTGGAAGTTTTATTTAAGAAAATGATGCAATTTTGTAGAGTGCTCCATGTTATTTCTATCTCAAACATCTCTCTTTTCTTTTTCTCTCTTTCCTATAGAAAAATATGTCCTATTATAGTAATTTAGTCTTATGTGAGCCCGTTAGCATCTATGGTAGACTTAAGTGGGGATGTCCACAAGTTTCCTAAGTTGACTTCAATTGATCATTTATATGTCCGATCACAAAAATATATAAAATCAAACATTTCCCCTCCCCAACACAAATCAATGCCTTAACTCCCATACCATGTACAACAACATGGTATGGTGCTGATGGGAAAGGACTTGAGGTGCGAGCTTGAGTTTAAAGGTACATTTTTTAGTTTTAGTTGAAGAAACGAGCATGTTGGATACTTTTGGTTGGTTGTATTTTGAGGTTTTATTTACCATTGGTTTTTCAAACAAGGTATATAGTATAAGTTGGGAATTTTGGGTTTTGAGTGTGGTTTGAGGTTTGCATGTATAGATCGTAGATTTTCCTATTTACACCCTCTTGGAAATGACCAATGTTGAAGAAAAGAGAAGAATCAATATATAGGTATCTCTCCTTTGTTTGCCTATTTGATTTGATCATTAAGTGTTTGCATTTTTGTAACTTGCACATCCCGTGTTTGTCTAAATGTCTAGCCGTTATGGTGATATATGTTTTTTGTTTAATTGTGGTCTGATGCATGTTATGATTTGCTTGGGTTTGTGATTAGGAAATGTAGTGTTCAAACTGCTTTTCTTGAATGATTGACTCAATGACAAACTTTATCTTTCGGTCATTGAGTTGGTAGAGATTATGCCAAGAATGAGACATTTCGAGATATGATTAATTTCTTAGAGAATGGACTACATTGCTTTTTCTTGCTAATTGTTTCTAAAATGTGTTTGTTGTTGGTCTTGATGTCTTTTTCTTGATTTTGTGATTGGGAGGAGATCTTGTTTTCTAAATATTGACTCAATAACCAAATTTGTGATGTGATCATTGAATTAGTAACATGTAGCATAATAAAATTACAAATTTTGATATGAGATGCATTGTAAGGCTTAGGGAATTGACTAGCAATGGGTATTTTATGTGTGGTTGTGTTTGAAAGTTGAATTTTGGAGGATCGACAATCCTGTGTATTTTAGATTCTTATATGAATTTGATTTGTTGGATGACGATTTATGGAAGTCGTTGTGTTGAAAGTGATTGTCATTCTTCATTCATGGGTTTCTGATTAATGAATGTGTAATATGATTCCATATGATATCTTCTTTACTTAGAAATTACTTATATGTGTAGACTTGTATGGTTTGATAATGACAGATTGCTTGATAGATTTTTAAAAATGTTTTTGTTGCTTGACAGATCTTGTGAATGAGTTTTTGTGAAGGAGTTTTTGAACTTGTGTAATAAAATGATACAGTTGTGTATTGAAATAATATATTGGTGTAATAAACATATACTATTGTGTATTGAACGTATATAGATGTGTATTCACTATAAGTTTTATTTAAGAAAGTGATGTAGTTTTGTAGAGTACTTCATGTCGTTTCTATTCCTATAGAAAAATATGTCATACTATAGTAATTTAGTCTTATGTGAGCCATTAGCATCTATGGTAGGCTTAAGTAGGGATGTCCACAAGTTCTCTGATCGTGCTTTAGCTCCGAATCTCACCTCCATTTTCGTTCCTTTCAAAGATCTTTTTTATGCCTAAAAACAAAAAAGATAGTTAGATCCAAACTTGTTACGGACTATAGCTCGGAAAACCCGATTTTAGATCTGTAATTTTGTGAGATAATCGTTGCCGCCTTCAAGTTTGTAGACTTGCAAGATTCTACGGAATATCTTTTTCTACTACTTATTTCTGTCAGGTGTAGTGTTCAGATCTGGTTATACGTTCCGGAGAATTTGTGTAATAAAATGATATCATTGTGTATTAAACTGATATATTGGTGTATTAAACATATACTGTTGTGTATTGAACGCATATAGATGTGTATTCACTGGAAGTTTTATTTAAGAAAGTGATGCAGTTTTGTACAGTGCTCCATGTTATTTCTATGATATGAATTCACTTCACATAATGTTATTCATCATCTTTAAAAGAAAAGACCACATTTATAGAGTATCATTCTCTACACATTTCTCTCACCTAGTCATCCTCTACTATAGTAATTTAGTCATACGTGACAGATTGCTTGACATGCTTGTTGTGGATTATGGATTTTCTTTTGTTTTCTTTGCTTGTGATTATAAGAGTTTGAGTTGAATTAAAATTGGCATATGTCACAAACTCGGAATAAATAATTTGGCGCAATAGGGAATATACACTAGTGTCTGAATATAGAAATGTGCCATGAATACACACCAGGGTCTGAACTTGTGTAATAAAATGATATTGTTGTGTATTGAAATGATATATTTGTGTATTAAACATATATTGTTGTGTATTGAACGCATATAGATGTGTATTCAATGGAAGTTTTATTTAAGAAAGTGATGCAGTTTTGTAGAGTTTCAAAAACATTCAAAGTGAATATCAGTCGAGAGAATAGCTAGAAGAGCCGAAGCCCAAATTTTGCTTTCTAGAGGTAGGATATCTTCTTTGCATTGCAACCATCGAAGAAGTAGAAGTTACACAAAATAGGCTATACCACTCTCAACATCGACAAGAGGTCGCTGGAGATAAGCACATTAGAATTGACACAAGGTCAAATTGGAAAAGATGACTGAACCTGCTTTATGATTATAAATTTTGAAATATTACAATTGTGTAAGGAATATGGTCAAACTTCGATATTGCGGGCAATAATTTAAAGAGGAACGATCGCTGAAAAGGAGTATCTTGTGTACTGGCATAGTTGAATTTCCTTTTTTACAACTATCTTCTGAAGCTGTAAATTAAGTAATAATAAAATCATTAACCAACCAAACAGAACGAGAAGCAAGAGACATCTCTCTCTAAATATTAAATGGCTCCATTCAAAATAAAGAAAAAACACATGAAAACTTGGACATAAAAGTTAAACAAACCCATCTAACCGCTTGGCTCTGTCACATGTTTAATGTTTCTAAACAGAAATTGAGAGCTCTCAATTGGGCGACCAAAAGGTAAGATGAAGCAAGGGAAGATGCAGCTTTAAGTCTCCTTCCCCTCCATATTCCGATTAGATCTTATCAAGTGTGTTGGACTCCTTCCCCTCCATCTTGAAGTCGAAGCCGCAGCGGTGGTGCTTGGGGTAGTAGTGGGTTCCGCAAAAGGTCTCCCGGCAACGGAAGCCGACGAGCCCCACCTTCTTCCGGCAGGTGGAGCAACGCTTGGGCTGCTGTGGAGGCGGGTTGGGATCAGCGGAGGATAATGAGGAGGAAGGTTGAGAAGGAGGAGATGTGTTGGTGGGGGGAGTAGGAATGGATCAGGTGAGGAGACGAGATGTGTTGGCATCTTGAGATGGAGATTACCACATTATCCTTTGATTGTATATATTGTATGTTGGATAAACCAACCGTTGGATCTAGATCTAAAGGAGAAAAATATAGGGTCTCATTTTTTTAGAATGAGACCTGGTCTCATTGTAATATTTCTGTATATATATACAGAAATTTTACAATGAGACCAGGTCTCATTGTAAAAAAATGAGACCCCATATTTTCCTCCCTTGGATCTAGATCCAATGGTTGGTTTACCCAACATTCAATTTATTCAACTAAAGGGTAATATGGTAATCACACAAACGATTCCATTCCACTCATGTCCGTCAGGCATTGAAGAAATGCAATGGCAGGGAGATCGAAGTGGGGATGGACCGGAAGCTGGCGCGGAACAAGGCGACGACGGCGGTGGCAGAGGGGATGTTTGCAGTGGCGAAACGGTGCCTTGCTCCGACAAGGCGATCAAGGCCGTCGATGAAGCAGTGCGGGGAGGCACTGTGGAAGCTACGAGGGGAGATCCACAGGTTGACGTCGTCAGTGCTTCTGGAGATGTTCTTTGATTTGGATTTTATTTTGTAGGTCGAGATTTTGGTTTTTGTGGGGTTTTGTTCTTTTGAAAAGGTCTGGAGGTGTTCTTTGATTTGGATTTTATTTTGTAGGTCGGGATTTTGGTTTTTGTGGGTTTTGTTCTTTTGAAAAGGAGAAGTTCTGAATGGGGTTTGGGTGTCGGGAAATTGTTGTGTTCCTCTATTTCCACAAAAGTAGAACAAGTATGTTCTTCAACCACTCACTGCTGCTGTAGTTGTTGATTTTGACTTATTCTCGTTTTGGTGGATTTTGGTTTTAGTTGGTGGTTTGTTGTGCTGGTGTTTGAAAAAGAATATCTTGTTGTAATGGGGAATTGAATATGTTGTATTCCATTTCAATGAATGATAAGGTGATCATCTATATTTGACTGTTATCTTGTTTTTTATGGCTCTTGTTCATATATATTTTTGGTGGATTTTACGTAACGTGATCTATGCATACATGACAATCAAATCTGGTGGCTAGAAAGCATCTTGAGTTTTTCACTGAATTTTGAGCTTAAACTCCATTTCAATCAAAAGAAGCCTGAATTTTTTTAAGAAGTGCTGTCAGAAGAGATGGTCTTAGAGTCAATGTTTTACCATCAAATGGGGAAAAGACCCAGTAAACAAGTCCTAGTGTGACGATAGGATTAAAGGAATAAAAAAAATTACTTTACAAAACAAGGATTAGCAAGGAGGACAATGATGGATTTTCTTTACTTTATTTAATTTCTCTCTTAGGTTTGACATCCTTCTGCAGTTAGCTTGTCTTTATTATGTATTTTTTTTTATATTTCACAAAATACCCCAGAAAGAATTAAGCAAGAAGAATTCATTTTGGTGCGGATTTGGATGGTTTTGGGGATTTCGGAAATGAATCTGCTAATGTTGATGTTGTTTTCGGTGTTTTGAGTGTTGAAATGTGGTGCATTTGTGAGATTTTTGTTATTTTGTGCGCTAATATGTTGTTTGGTAGAAGAAATTGAATAAAAAATAGCACAAAAGCTTTAAAAACAAAATGTTCTTTCTCCACGAAGGTTTATAAACTTTTTCACAAATAATGGTTCGTGCTTAAATTATCATTCTCACTTCTAACTATGAATTTTTTTTGCAGAAAACAGAGAAAACCAAAATTGAGAAAAATAATAATTCAACCCATCCTCTTGGCAGGAATTGGTTTAGTATGATATTTGTAATTGTATTTGCTGCTATGATATATAAAGTAATGCATTTGCTGTTATGCTTGTGTATTATGATTATATAGTGGTTTGATAAACTTTTATGCTTGTGTATTGAACAAGGTATTTGTGTATTAGAATTGATTGTTGTGTAATATACGATTATGTTTGTGTACTAAACTAGTGATGAACAAGATTACATATAGTTTTTCTTTTTCTTTGGACAAACAACATGAAATGAAGATGAAATGTCCACCAAAATGAAATCATATGCTTCTAGTGAAGCATATAATATATATATATATATATATATGCATTCAATACACAACATTATAAGTTTAATACATAACTATATCATTTTAATACACAATTGTATACTTTTATTACACAAGTTCAAGAACTCTTTAATTCATAAAATTCATTATTAAAATACATAATTGCATTATAAGTTGAATATAATGTTGTTTAGTATGATTTAGTTTGTCTATTGTATATTTTGGTTAAAGAACATTTTGGAAAAAATATTATTAAATACACAACTGCACTATAAGTTTAATATACACAACTCTAAAAGTTTAATATACAATTATATCGTTAAAATACACAACCGCATCACTTTCGTAAATAAAGCTTCCAGTGAATACACATCTATATGCGTTCAATACATAATAGAATATGTTTAATACACAAATACAGTTGGTTTCAGGCGGAGAGGAAGAAGTGAGGAACATATGATTCTAAAAGAGATACGTACATAAACATGAATTGTTGATCCTTGTGGAGGAAAGGATGTAGATGGAGGGTTCATGTTGTTGTACATGGTATGAGGGTTAAGACATTGGTTAGTGTTGGGGATATGAGAAATGTTTGATTTTGTATATTTTTGTGATCATACATATAAATGATTAATTGAAGTCAACTTAGGGAGCTTGTGGACATCCCCAGTTAAGTCTACCATAGATGCTAACGGGCTCACATAAGACTCAATTATTGTAGTATGACATATTTTTCTATATGAATAGAAATGACATGGATCAACTCTACAAATCTGCATTACTTTCTTAAATAAAACTTCCAGCGAATACACATCTATATGCGTTCAATACACAATAGAATATGTTTAATACACAAATACAATTGGTTGTCGCCGGAGAGGAATAAACGAACAACATATATGATTCTAAAAGAGATACGTACATAAACATGAATTGTTGATCCTTGTGGAGGAAAGGAAGTAGATGGAGGGTTCATGTTGTTGTACATGGTATGAGAGTTAAAACATTAATTGGTGTAGGGAATAGGGGAAATATTTGATTTTTGTATATTTTTGTAATTATACATATAAATGATTAATTGAAGTCAACTTACGGAGCTTGTAAACATCCCCTCCATAGATGTTAACGGTCTCACATAAGACTACATTACTATAGTAGGGGGTGACTAGGTGAGAGAGATGTGTTGCATATTTTTCTCTAGGAAAGAGAGAGAGAGAGAAAAGAGAAATGTTGGAGATAGAAATGACATAAAACACTTTACAAAACTGCATCACTTTCTTAAATAAAACTTGCAGTGAATACACATCTATATGCGTTTAATACACAACAATATATGTTTAATACACCAATATATCATATAAATACACAACGATATCATTTTATTACACAAGTTCTGTAATTCCTTCATAAAACTCATTCACAAAATCTGTCAAACAACAAAAGCATTTGTAAAAACATGTCACACAATCTATCATTATCAAACCATACAAGTCTACACATATAAGCAATTTCTAAGTAAATAAGATATCATATGAAATATTTAGTTGATACATCAATGTATAAATAACAAACAACATTCACACGAAGCCTTTTTTCTTCATTATAATATATTACATCTCTAATAGAACTCAAATCATCATCTATATTTGTTACAAAGTAAATAACTGAATTATTTTCTGACCTTCCAATCTTGACGTTACACGACAAATATTTATCCAATTGATTTTGGAAGAACTTGAAGATATTCAATGTATAAACATTGACCGTTAGTTTCTCCATTGCCCATCTTGTGATGAAGTGAGGTATTGTTTTTCTACTATCAAAGTCTCATCTATTTTTCTCTCTCTTTGGAATGTCAAAGTTTTTTCAAACATGTAGTAAATACACAATTTTATCAGATTCTTACACTACTTTATCAGTTAAATACACAATTATATCATTTTAAGATACAACTCTATTGGTTTAATGCAGAACTGTGTTATTTTAATACACAACTATCATTATTTTACACAACCATATTAGTATTACACTACTATATCTTACTATTTTAATACCCAAGTTTATTCTATATCACTATCTTATATTACTATATCTTACTGGTTTAATGCAAAACTCTATTGGTTTAATACACAACTATATCAAATTGTTACACAACAATAGCAGTAGTAAACATATAAGTTCATTAAACAAAAAAATGATACTATTAATGTAATTTATACCTGCATATGAACTCAAACAATGTATTTTTTTCTATTTACATTATGTTTAATGAATGAATTCATCCCTTATTGATTGCATTTACTCAAACAATGTATTTTTCGTATTGGATATTTTGGTTAGAGAACATTTTTTGAAAAATCATTATTAAAATACACAACTGCATTATAACTTTAATATACACAACTCTAAAAGTTTAATATACAATTACATCATTAAATACACAACTGCATCATTCTCGTAAATAAAACTTTCAGTGAATACACATCTATATGCGTTCAATACACAACATAATACGTTTAATACACAAATACAGTTGCAACAATTCTTGCTGCAACTCAGACGCACTCATTGCAAGATGAGAATCACATGTGAAATCTTAGACGCACTCATTGTAGCAATTCTTGTCTTCGATGAGAAAAAAGTAAGGAAACGACTTAGTGATGCTAAATAAACAAATGAGAAGGTATAGAAGCGATTATGGGAAGCAAAGTTTTTAGATTGTACTATGAAACAAGACACAATTCTACTATTTCCCTTTAATTCACGTCTACACACCAAAACAAGCAGAAAAATCTTTCTTATTTATTTCGAGAGAGAAAAGTCACAGATTGTTAAATCTAAAACGAAAACAGAAATAAATTAAAGTATCACCATTTTTGGAATGGGGTGGCGAGAAATGGGGATTTGAGACGACGTAATCAACCTCACCAGGAAACACAAAGAAAACATTCTAGAACCTAAAATCCTAAATAAAAATCCCCAATCAAATTGTGTGTAAAATAAGTGTGAATAGAAGAAAACAAACTTGAGAATAGGTGAGATGGGAAGGAACGAAGGCGGGAGGAAGAAGGAGGGGGTGGGTGCGTATGGGAAGGAAGGAGAGGAGAGGAGGGAGGAAGAACGAGGGAGTGGGTGCGTATGGGAAGAAAGGAGAGGGGAGGTAAAAGGAGGACGAAGTGATTACGAAATTACCCTTTTCATCTTCACCGTTAGATTTGATCTTGATGGTGCATGTTTGTGGTCTCATTATATTAAATTGAGACCTGGTCTCATTCTAATACCGCCCTATATATATATTTGGGTCAATGGAGCGCGATGTATAAATTGGTAAATGGCTTATTTGACTATTGCACGAGGATTTGATTGAATGCTTTTATTTTCTTTTGGTCTAAGTGCAATAGTTATTAAATTATTTTATTATTTTTATGTTGTTGCTGCTCAAATAATTTATGCTAGAACTTATTTGTCACTATATTTATGTCTTAGATTTTTTCATGGCTGCTTCCAACAACATTGTCAATCGTATTAAGACCGATGAAGATCAAGTCTGCTCTTAATTATCAGATCATTGTCTTCGAAGAATTGGGAGCACATGATGGTCCATCTTACTCACCCTAATGTACATTAGGACATTTGACCAGACTGCCAAGCACCTTGAGCTAGAGGAGGACTGCATGTTTGCGGAAGCTCCTCAAGGTAAAGTGTTTGCTGTTGAAGCTAGCGCTCCTCGGAAGAGTGCATGCTTTAAACGCAAAAGAGTGTGCAGGTTTGGTGGGTTATTCTTTGACATTTTAGATTTTTTTCCTAATAAAAATATCAAAAATTGAGATCTTATCTTACTTGATGTTTACAAAAAGGAAAGAATCAAAGATATAAGTAAGGATGTGAGTAGAAAAATGAAATTGAAAGCATACAACTGAAGTGAACCATGTAAATGCTCTGAACACACAACTTCCAAATCACATTTTAATTTATAATAAAACCACAACCCGCCCTGCTTATGGGGGGGGTTAGCGGGTTGATTTGTTGGATATTTTTTGTCCACTACCCATATTAGGTGGGGTAGGGTTTGCCTATGAAGGGAATGTGTTCTGAAAGTTTTACTTTTAAATGTCAATTATTATGAATTGAATGAGAAATCATTTTGTTCCTTGTTTATGTTATTCGTCTTTTAGAAGTGTTAAGGAAGAGGCTCTTGGTCCTTAACCGTAGAGCTCTAAAAGATATTGGTTTACATAAAACAAAAGATATTCACAATCATGGCAATTAACATGGGACATTAATTACCGGGTTAAGATTGTCGTGTTGGTCATAGATCATTGTAGCTCTACAAGTGAGTGATAACACGGGTACACAAAAGAGGAAAATATTACTTTTGTATACTGAATAGACCTAATAAGTAAAATATTATAGAAATGTGTTTCTGTGTCATTAATATTTTACTGTGTCTTTGGTCCTTTGATATGAGACTTATATACAATCACTTAAGGAATACTTAATTAGATCAGTATCTTGAACTATCGATAAGTGTAGTGTAAAGGCATTGGTTGGTTAAGTACAACTTTTGATTGGAGAAGATAGTTAGTCAAAAGACTATCATTGCCCCTCTTAATTGAGTAATGATATTAGTGGGCCCCTTGATAAAGCAAAGTTATAATGTGCACAATGTGATTTGAGTTAAGTCACATATTTATAACTAGCTTAAAGAGATCAAGAAATGAATACTAAATACAAAGATGACACAATACTACTTTGTGTGTATTCTTAATATCATGAGGCAAGGGACGGACACAAGTGGTGCACTCCATCACTAAGTGGATCGGGTTTTGGTTCGAGTGGAATTAAGACATCTAACTAATTGGGAGCTATAATGTGTAGCTAGATACCGCTTATAGCTTGTGATATTAAGCTCTTAATATCACTGCCAACTTAGTTTAGATCCTCCCATAGGTCACACCACAAAACTGGGAAACAAGAAATGTTGATTTTGAGTTCATAGGATGTGTCCGGTTTCATGTGAAAATATGACACATGGGGTGAACAAGCAAAATCAAAATTATGTTGTGATTAATAACATAATTAGAATCTAAATTGAATTCATATGTGATGTAAATATTATGGGGTGTAATGTATTATCATTACATAGGATAATATGTTACATAAGTTGTGAATTTATTACTAATCCCGAAATGTCAAATTTTGTAGGAGTTAAACCGAAATTTGACAAGTCTGCAGCACAGTGCACAAACGGCCGACCTCTAAACAGTAAACGGTCGACCGGATGTGGGACGGTCGACCGCAATATTGCACGGTCGACCGGATGTGTGCACATCGTAACAGGGATTTTGTCTGTTCGTTTTCGGTCGACCAAATATATCGGTCGGTCGACCGAACATTGTGATGAAATTTTTTAATGTTGTGAACGGTCGACCGAGTGTCTAAACGGTCGACCGAAACCAGGTCTAAACGGTCGACCGGACCTCGCAAACGGTCGATCGGTCAGACGGTTTTATGCAGAATTAATTTAAGAATTAATTAGATCATGCATGGAATTGGTCCATAATTGATTTAATTCGTGGCTAAGATTATTTATTAATAAATAATGGATGGTTAAGTTTTGAAACTAGATATTGAAACAAATTGATGCATGCATGAAATAAATTATAGAAAATTGAAAATTGATCCTTATTATACATAAAAAATTCGAAAATATATATGTATAATTAAACATGAAATCCTACAGTGGTATCAGAGCTTAGGGTTCAATTTTCTTATGATTTATGGCTGTAAACAAATTTAGTTTACTATCTAGGATTTAAACAATTCGTTTTACCGGTTTTTCGATCTTTAAATGCTTGTTGAAATAATTCTTTATAATAATTCGTTTTAAATGTTTTGAATGTTTAAAACATGACATGTAATTATTAGAATTATGATTTAGACATAAGTCTAACTTGCAATAATTTCGTTTTAAGTATAAACGATTATTTTGTAAGAGAATCAACAAAACCGAAAAACTGCGATTCATCTTTCCATTGGAAATTGGATGGACAGCGGTTCATAATTAATTTGTGAACTATGGATGCATGAAAAATGTTTTTAATGGATTTCAAAACGTTTTTTCAAAGAATTGTTTGACATTCTAGATGCTTGATAAACTAGGATGGATAGTTTATAGCAATATTGCGTGCATGGATGCTCGAGTTGTTTTGCAGGAATTGTGAGTTTGTATGTTCCAAATCAGAAGCTATGAATGTTTATAATTGTTATAATATATGGGCTTATGTATGTAAAAGCCAAATTTTCTATTTCCATCTTTTAGATAAATTGCATATGCATATGAGAGGTTTTTACATAGGACTTGCACTAGTCAGCTTTTTATCGAATGTGAGGAGCATGTTTATTTTCTGTAAAATCTACATCTCCGATGCAAGAGGAAGTCGCTGCTGTAGCGCATCGATCGAGGATCGGGGATCGAGGATCAAGGATCGAAGGGAACATTTAAACTCACACGATGTGGATTGTGTGAATGTTTAATTTCTGTTTTTAATTTCTGCTATGCATGTGATGAATGTGGTGAATGTTAGGATGTGTATGAATATTAATATGCGTGATAACCTAAAATTCCAAA
Organism: Triglochin maritima; assembly: GCA_963682175.1. Classification (NCBI taxonomy): domain Eukaryota; kingdom Viridiplantae; phylum Streptophyta; class Magnoliopsida; order Alismatales; family Juncaginaceae; genus Triglochin; species Triglochin maritima. The sequence continues at coordinate 10,331,655 of OY821780.1, read as the reverse complement.
TCACATGTAAAAATATGAAATTGTCCAACAAAAATTAAGAATAATTTCCTTCTTATTTCATCCACTAGCAGCCATTGATCGAGGGATACTCTGCTCGCCTTTAGCGGGAGATAGCTCCCTCCATCTTTGGGAATAGTGGAAGATATAAAGGTTGTCTGTTGTTGTACCACAATTAAATATATGAGGTGTGTTTCACCCTAGTGAACCCAAGTATGTTTAGTTGTGAATACAATGGATAAACGTATCTCGTATCAAATGAAAATAAGTTTTCTTAACATTACCTAGAGCCCTCGCTCGGTTTTGGGAAAAAGTTTTTCTTACGAGGATAGGTCGTATTCCCTCATAATTAAAACGACAAGAGTCACAAGAGTTTGAAGACGCTAAATGTTGCTAAAATTCAAAAAGGTTGTGATTAGAAAATGTTTTCTTACCTTGATATTGTATTGTATTCGATAGCCCTTAGCTAGTCTATATTACAATTGATGGGATCTTGGATTGTTGCATTTATGGGCAAAATTTTTATTTGCAACATTTGCATTTATATTTGATATATGTATGCATGTGTATTAAAACATAAAATTGACATTAAAATCCTGTATAATTTATTTTGTAGAAATGTCTAATATCCAACCTATTATGCGATCTATGATCGAAAAGAATCCTTTACAAAATGATGGCTAAAACTTCATGAAATGGCAACTCAATCTTAATATCGTGTTGAGGTTTGAAAAACTATCTCATATTTTGGATGCTGAAATCCCAAAATTGAATGAGATGACAACCGATAATGAGAAAGAGGCTATAGCCAAGTGGGAAGACCAAGAGAACCAAGTTCACAGTCTAATGTTGGCATCCATGGGTGACTCGCTTCAAGCGAAATACTTGGATTCAAAACCCAAGAAGACCATGGAAGCTTTAACAAAGATGTTCATGGATAGTGCCCGGAAGGAGCGCTATAAGACCACCATCACACTCACAAGGTGCCATATGGCGAAGGGAACATCGGTGTCCATGCATTTTCTCACGATGCAAGGATACCTTGAGAAATTGTCGAAGCTCTCTTCTCCAATGCCCAATGACATTGCCGAAGATCTGATTATTGGCTCTCTAGCCCCGTCCTTCAAGGACTTTGTGATGCACTATCATGTGCGTGAAAAAGGGGTGAGTCTTGAGGAGCTTCACAACGCTCTCAAGACGGCAGAAGTTGACATGGGCAAGGGTCAGGACAATCACGTCCTAGCCGTCCATGAGAATAGCAAAAAGATCAACAAAGGTAAAGGCAAATTTACCAAAGATACGTCAATCGAGAGCAAGGGAGTAGGAGGTGCTCAAAGGAGTGCCTCAAGGGGGAAATCTTTGAAATCTCCAACTCCCAACACAGAGTGCTTTCACTGTGGTGAAAAGGGACACATCCGACATAATTGCCCCAAATACAAGGAAGACCTTGAAAATGGGATGATTGAACGTAGGCGCCTGAGAAACGCCATAGGTATGTTTGTTATTGAGATAAATTTAATCACCTCTGTCCTTGATTTGGTAATGGTTACCGGATCTTATGCTCACATAATTTTGATGTGCAGCTGTTGAAGGATAGGAAGGAACTCGTGAAGAACGAGATGATATTGAAGATTGGAAATAGTACACGCATCGCTGCGATTGTACAAAATTTTATGGAACTTCAATAGTCTAGTGATTTAAATTTATGCTTTGAAGAATGTTTGTTATGTACCTTCGATTAGCAAGAACTATTCTGTTTCATGTTTTGGATAAGGATAACTTAATATATATTTTTAATTCTTGCTTGTCTATATCGAAGAATGAAATTTTCTATGCAAATACATTCGCATATAATGATTTCTATTTGCTTGAAATAAATAATAAACAAACTCAAACAAACAATAACAAAAGGAACTAAGATAACTCACGTAGATGATACAATCTTGTAGCACTATCGGATTGATCAAATAAATGACCAAGAGACCTTTCAAGAAGAAAGGAACGAAAACGAATAACTAATTGGATATGATACATTCTAATGTATGTGGTCCGATAAGTACAAGTGCAAGGGACGTTTAAGGTACTTCATTTTGTTCACGGACAACTATAGTCATTATGGCTATATTTTTTTCTAATGGGAAGCAAAAGTGAATTCTTTGACAAGTTCAAGGAATTCGAGGATGAAGTAGTGAACCGACTCAACAAGAATATCGAGTCTCTATGAAAGGTTCATAGGGGTGAGTGCTTAGGATACCTAATTTGACTTATTCCTAAAGTAGGAACATGATATTGCTCGACATGGTTCGATCAATAATAAGTCAATCTAAATTGCCTTATTACTTTTGGAATTAAGCACTACAAATAATGACAAAACTCACTAAATAATGTTCTATCCAAGTCCGTGGAGAAAAAGTCCCGTGAGCTATGGAGTTGAATGACACCTAAGCTCGATTTTCTCAAGATTTGGGGTTGTGAGGTATACATCAAGAAATTGATGTCGACCAAGCTTCAACCAAAAGCGGATAAGTGCTTCTTTATAGGTTGTCCTCGTGTGACAAGAGGATACTACTTTTGGTATATCACCTCCAATCGAAAGATTGTAGAGAGAGATATGGTTTTTCTGGAATTTCTGGAAAAGAGAGAAAAGTAGTAGGAGTAGAGTTGAGCTTGAGGAAACTCAAGATACTCTACAAGATCATGACATGAATGATGACATTCAAGATCATGAAGGCCCAACCGAGATTCCTTTGGTTAGTGGGAGCGTGAGCGAGAGACCATCACAAGAAATTATGAGAGAATCTCAATCATCCTCACCTAGTGTGCGTTTGAGAGTCGAACATGAACCTATTCCTCAAGAAATTGTGGAAGAAGTTCGAGAGACACTAGAAGAACCAAAAGAACTAAGAAGGTCAATGAGGGAAAGGAAGAAACCCAATAAGTATGTGGGACTTCATGAGATCATGGTACTAGATACCAAAGATCCCTCGACCTTCCGAGAAGCAATAGAAAAGACTCCAAACTATGGTTAAAAGCCATGGAATCCGAAGTAGAATCCATGTATGATAATCAAGTATGAAACTTGATTAGCCTTCCTCAAGAGAAAATATCATTTGGTATAAATGAGCTTTTAGGAGGAAGATAGACATGGATAGTAACTTGACAACCTACAAAGCAAGGCTTGTAGCAAAAGTTATACTAAAATTCAAGAAATTGACTTTGATGAAATTTTTGAGAAGTTGTCATATTAAAATCTATTCGGATTATGCTCACTATTACCGCATTTCACAATTGTGGGATATGGAAGATGGATATCAAAATGACGTTCCTTAAACAGGAACTTGGAGGAGGATATGTATATGGTACAACCTCAAGGTTTTGATGATCCAAATAGTAGCGAGAAGAAATGCAAGTTTCGAGAATCCATTTATGGATTGAAGCAAGCATCGAGGAGTTGGAACAAACGCTTTGACGAAGAGATGAAGAAGATTCACTTCATTCAAAGTAAAGGAAAACCATGTTGATACAAGGAGATTAGTGGGAGTCATGTAGTACTTCTGATCTTATATGTCGATGACATATTGAACATGAGCGATCATATACCTTTGCATTAGCAAACGAGAAATTTCGTTGAAATCAGTATGTTCAATGAAAAGATGTGAGTGAAGCTTAATACATCTTGATTATCAAGATATAAAGAGATACATCTCATAGACTCATTGGTCTAAGTCAACGTGTATACATTGCAAGGTCTTTGAAATGTTCAGGGTGAACAATTCCGATATGGACAATATGCCAATAAGTAAGAGTATAGGTGTGCAACTCAAGAAGTCTCAATGTGCTCAATCACACAAAGACTTGGAGTACATGAAGGTATCCATTATGCTTCGGCAAAAGGAAGGACCATGTACACGATGACTTGCACAAGACTCAATATCTCGTATGCTCTAAACGTTATAAGAGGTCACCAATCCAACGCAAGTCCTAATCATAGGATTGTGGTCAAGAATATTCTGAAGTACCTTAATCGGACTAAAGATAAGGTTCTTGTTTATGGAAGACAAAGGAGAAAATAGCCGAGGGCTGTTTTGATGCAATTCATATAGGAATTCTAGACAATAAGAGGTTGGAGTGATGATGCGTCATCATTATCGAAGGTGGAGGTATGAGCTAGTGCAGTTAGGAGTAATATCACTACAGCTAACTCAACCACCAACGAAAGACAAAATAAATAAATAGGTGGACACAACAGTGACACAACTGATCAATTCAACAAACCTTCATACCAAGCTAAGAGACGAAATATATTTCGAGTCCATGGATCCGAGGATCCATGTGGATTGGTGATGCATTGCATACAGTGCATCATATGTCTTTCATTTAGATTACTTTTATATCAATAAATGCTACTAAGGTATGTGTTTAGTCTTATTTACAGAATACAGGGACCTGAATGCAAATTACCCACATCCCGAGCATAAACGCGTACAAAAGACTCGTTTCTATCATAAAGACCAAGTTCAAGTTTATCGGGTTTCAAATGGAAATGTATCCAAGCATAAAAGCATTCAAGACCTAATTACGAAAAGAACAAGGACTTAAGCACAAAAGTAGCCGGGGACTTAATTGCAAAAAGTCAAGGACCTAATTGCAAATCACGAGTAGCTTTTATTATTATGGAGAAAATATAAAGAAAAATCAATGTGGATCTCCAAATATATGAAGAAATTAATTCGGATCTCCAAAGATATGCAAGAATCAATCCAGACGCCCAAATGACATTGAAATCATACCATAAACACACAGGAAAAATCCGGGTCGATTCGGAGTCAAAATTGCGGCGAATCCGCCGCACCTCAAGAGCAAATTGCGGCGAATCCGCCGCACCAAATTAGATTAATGCTCTAAAAATTTTACCGGTTGCGTGTTGACGCGTGTACTTTCTTATTTCATGCTTAGGTCCCTTGTATCGGCTATAAATAGCCCCGAGAACGATGTTGTGAGGAGTTCTTCCTTTTGTTCCATAATTTAGCAATAAAATTCTGTTTCTTTTATTTTATGTTTTTAATTTTCTTTTTTTAGTTTCTCTAGGACCCCTTCTCCCTCCCTCCATCTATGAGTTTCTAACTCTTTCCAAAGGGTGGGGGTGACGGATTTAGGGTGATGAGAAGAGAAGATGTTATTATTTTAATTTCGTATTAGTATGTTTTGATTACTTGAGTTTATGTTAAATCATTTATCATGTAATGCTTTATAACTAATATGATTTATTATAAGTTTCAGAATTCTCTAATCTAAACCCGATATCTAAACCTCCACCCAACGGAATTCACCATCTTTGTTCTTGTTTTAGTTTTATTTGTTCTTGTTTCTTGCTTTAGATAATAAAAAAACCAAAAATCTCAAAAACCCAATTTATTCTTCTCTCCTTCTTTCCCCCAATCGAAATCACACTAATAACAAATCTCTCCCTCCTTGTGTTCGACCCGTATTTGCCACGTCTTCATTGACACCGTGCACTTGCGGTATAAATATAACTCTCATCAATTGGCTTGATAGGTGATTTGAGAAGGTTACCCTAGTTATTAATGTTTTATACATTGAGAATGTATGTGAAAGAAAACTTTGATAACAAGTGGGAGATTGAAGGGAATGTGTTCTAAAAGTTTTACTTTTAAATGTCAATTATTATGAATTGAATGAGAAATCATTTTGTTCCTTGTTATGTTATTCGCCTTTTAGAAGTGTTAAGGAAGATGTTCTTGGTCCTTAACCGTAGATCTCTAAAAGATATTGGTTTACATAAAACAAAAGATATTCACAATCATGGTAATTAACATGGGACATTAATTACCGGGTTAAGATTGTCGTGTTGGTCATACATCATTGTAGCTCTACAAGTGAGTGACAACACGGGTGCACAAAAGAGGAAAATATTAATTTTGTATACTGAATAGACCTAATAAGTAAAATATTATAGAAATGTGTTTCTGTGTCATTAATATTTTACTGTGTCTTTGGTCCTTTGATATGAGACTTATATCTAATCACTTAAGGAATACTTAATTAGATCAGTGTCTTGAACTATCGATAAGTGTAGTGTAAATGCATTGGTTGGTTAAGTACAACTTTTGATTGGAGAAGATAGTTAGTCAAAAGACTATCATTGCCCCCTCTTAATTAAGTAATGATATTAGTGGGCCCCTTGATAAAGCAAAGTTATAATGTGCACAATGTGATTTGAATTAAGTCACATATTTATAACTAGCTTAAAGAGATCAAGAAATGAATACTAAATACAAAGATTACACAATACTACTTTGTGTGTATTCTTAATATCATGAGGCAAGAGACGGACACAAGTGGTGCACTCCATCACTAAGTGGATCGGGTTTTGGTTCGAGTGGAATTAAGACATCTAACTAATTGGGAGCTATAATGTGTAGCTAGATACCGCTTATAGCTTGTGATATTAAGCTCTTAATATCACTGCCAACTTAGTTTAGATCCTCCCATAGGTCACACCACAAAACTGGGAAACAAGAAATGTGGATTTTGAGTTCATAGGATGTGTCGGGTTTCATGTGAAAATATGACACATGGGGTGAACAAGCAAAATCAAAATTATGTTGTGATTAATAACATAATTAGAATCTAAATTGAATTCATATGTGATGTAAATATTATGGGTGTAATGTATTATCATTACATAGGATAATATGTTACATAAGTTGTGAATTTATTACTAATCCCGAAATGTCAAAATTTGTAGGGGTTAAACCGAAATTTGACAAGTCTGCAGCACAGTGCACAAATGGTCGACCTCTAAACCGTAAACGGTCGACCGGATGTGGGACGGTCGACCGCAATATTGCACGGTCGACCGGATGTGTGCACATCGTAACAGGGATTTCGTCTGTTCGTTTTCGGTCGACCAAATATATCGGTCGGTCGACCGAACATTGTGATGAAATATTTTAATGTTGCGAACGGTCGACCGAGTGTCTAAACGGTCGACCGAAACCAGGTCTAAACGGTCGACCGGACCTCACAGACGGTCGACCGGTCAGACGGTTTTATGCAGAATTAATTTAAGAATTAATTAGATCATGCATGGAATTGGTCCATAATTGATTTAATTCGTGGCTAAGATTATTTATTAATAAATAATGGATGGTTAGATGGAATTTTGCATGGAATCATGGGCAAGAGGTTGCACACGAATAAGTAATTTGGAGAGAACCTATAAATACAAGGTTATCTCATTACCTCCTTAATTAATTCATTCATTATTTCTTGTGCAAAAATTCTCTCTCCATAATTCTCCACGAAAATCCCTTAATTCTTAAGTTTAGTTTTAGTTCTTAAGAGATCATCTTCTCAAGAGAATTAAAGAGGGGTTAGTAATTGGATTCTAAACCCTATCGGAGATTGAGAGACTAGCTTCCCTCTCTCCGATCTTGTTTAGAGTTTGGTGAATACTCGGAGGCATCCAGCGCAGCGAGGAGCATCCCCAACGTCTCCGAATCTTCAAGAAGTTTTAGAGAACTTCTAGGTATGAATTTTGGAGTCCAAATTTGTTTTAATAAAATTTTGCAACTAGATATTGAAACAAATTGATGCATGCATGAAATAAATTATAGAAAATTGAAAATTGATCCTTATTATACATAAAAAATTCGAAAATATATATGTATAATTAAACATGAAATCCTACAGACGTAGAACTCTATCGCCAACAAAATTCATGAAAAGATCATTTTTCCATATTTCAAAGCATATATAATTTCTTAAATTTTCTTTCTCTTATATTTTCACTACAATATTACAAGCCTCTGAACCTAAAAAGTCTCCAACTTGGGGTAAAAGCTGCAAAATTAGCTCGAAATTTGTAGTGAAGAGCCGGAGGAGCACCCAATCGGTGTAGATGATGATGTCAGCGTAGAGGACAACGTCGGCACGGGAAGAGCCACACACTCCCATGTTTTGGATAGGATGAATATCATTTGGTTGGTAATATTTTTGATGTGGGCATGAATCAAATTATCTTGTAAAAGGATATTTTTATGCTTCCGAATTTCTTTCTAATTAATGTCTCTAACTGTTTGGATGTGTTTGTTAAAATATCCACCTTGGCTCAGACTCTAACGGTCATCACAACCCTTTCTAGACAGTATCCTCATTAGCAATCCATCCACATCCACACCAAAGGAAACAACAACTCATGCACGCATAGCAATATAGCATCAATTAGCAATCTCCAATCATCTGTATTAGGAATCTCTTCAACGAATAATTTGTGCAAGCCTTTATATACATGTATCTAGACTTGGGTAACGGATCGGGCCGGCTGGCCCGTTACTCCAAAAGTCGGGGTTATATATCTGACTCTTACGAGGATCTCCAAACACCCGACATCTGGAATGGCTTAGGTGGGCGAACGAATCAGGATCCGGGTACAGGCGCAGGTGCTGATGGACGCACGTCTGCTGTACATGGATTTTATGCGTCTTTAGACCAAGGGTCTGGATTGGTCCACAATGAGTTGGGCCACGTGCTAGCCCACCTCAACAACCTGCTCTAAATATCTAGTCAAAATCAGAGTCAACAAGGTAATGAGTCAGGTATTAATTCTAACGCTAATCACACTTTTGCTAATCACACTTTTACTCCCAATTCATGGATTATCGACATTGGTGCTACTAACCATATGACTGGAAACAAAGACCTTATATGTGATATTCAATATAATCCAAACTTAAACAAATATGTGACTGTTGCGAATGGTAACCAAGTAAAAATTAATGGCACAGGGCAGTCAAAATTCCTAATCAACACTGGAAAATGTTTTATATGTCCCTGAATTCACATCTAGGCTTTTGTCCGTCGCAATGATAACAAAAAAATTAAATTATAATGTTATTTTCTTACCTTTTGATGTGCTCTTTCCGGACCGAACATCAGGGAGGATGATTGATAGAGGCACTCTCATAAATGGACTTTATGTGCTTGACAAATCGAATAGGTTTTTTCATGCTAATAATGTCTCTTTATACACCCGAACTTCTACACAAACGCATGGGGCACCCGTCTTTATCTGTTTTAAAATGTTTATTTCCTACTATAACTCTGAATGCTGAATTATGTTGTGAGACATGCTATCTTGCAAAACAAACCAGGTTACTGGTTCACTCTTCTACAACTAAAATTAGGAAACCTCTGGAGCCGGTTCACTCTGACATCTGGGATCCTGCTCCGGTTGAGTCATATAATGGGTTCAAGTATTTTATCACATTTATCAATAATTTTTATCGTACAACCTGGTTATACTTGCTTAAATCCAAATCTAACGTTTTTTACTATTTTTTGCGAATATGTTGTCTTGGTCGAAAACATGTATGATATGAGAATTAAAACCCTTAGGTCAAATAATGACAATGAATACACAAGTAATTTATTTCAAAATTTTCTGAAAGAGAAAGGTATTTATCATCAAACCACTTGTATTAAAACCCCTGATCAAAATGGTATCTCCGAAAGAAAGAACCGACATCTTCTGAATGTCACTCGATCTCTTTTATTTCAAACAAAGGTTCCACAAATTTTCTGGTTTGAGCTCTTTTAACTGCTTTCTATCTTATCAATCGTTTGCCTAGTCCTCTTCTTGAAAATAAACAATCTTTAGAAATTTTGAATGGTAGAAGGATGAGTATTGTTCACCTTAAAATTTTGGTTGTGTTATGTGCATAAAAATGGATTGATAATTTTGATTATCACTTTATCAAAACTGTTTTTCTTGGGTACTCTTTCCAAAAGAAGAGGTACAAATGTTATGACCCTACAGATCGCAAACTTTACATTTCTAGAGATGTCTCCTTTTTTGAAAATAATCCTATTTTGAATCTGTAAAGAATACTTCTCCAGGTGAGATTTTTCCTCTTCCTACCAAAGACTTATTTAATGACTTCTTTTCACTTGAAGATACTCTCGTACCTCAAGATGGGGGAGAAGATCATATCCAGGTGAACAAGGTGAAAACGACGAACAGGTTCAAGAAGAGGCTCCTACAAGACGGTCCACAAGACCTACGCGCTCTCCGTCCCACCTTCAAGACTTTGTTACTTACAATGTTACGTATCCCATCCAAGACTACATATCCTATAAAGCCATAACCACATCTCACCAAAACGTTTTGAATATAATTGATAACCTTAATGAACCTACCTCTTACCATGAAGCCTTTAGGGACCTTAATTGGGTAAAAGTCATGAAAGAAGAGCTAGATGCCTTAGAAAAAAATCAAACTTGGACCATGGTCACCCCTAAACCTAGTACTAAACTCGTAGGTTGTAAGTGGATATATAAAATTAAGTATAATAGCAATGATTCAGTTGATCAGTATAAAGCTAGACTAGTCGCCAAGGGATACCCCCAAACCTACGGGTTTGACTATCAAGAAACTTTTGCCCCCGTTGCAAAAATGAACATTGTTAGAGTCCTCGTCTGTAGCTGTCAACTATGGGTGTAATCTTTTCCAAATGGATGTTTGGAATACCTTCCTTCAAGGCTCTTTAGAAGAAGAAGTCTACATGACTCCTCATCCAAGGTACAACCTCTCTCGCAATTAGGTTTGCAAACTTCACAAATCAATTTACGGATTGAAACAATCTCCTAGAGCATGGTATGCAAAACTCAGTCACTCTCTCATTCAATTTGGTTTTTCTAAATGTTCTGTTGATGCATCTATGTTTATCAAACATTTCAACAACATCACCATAATTGCTCTTGTGTATGTAGATGACATCATAATCACATGAAATAGTGATAATAAAATTGACCTTGTGAAATCGTATCTAAAAATTAAATTTGACACCAAAGATCTAGGATTCATGAAGTATTTCTTAGGCATTGAAATTGCATACAAAGGGTTTGTTCTTATCACAAAGAAAATATGTCATTGACCTGCTTTAAAAACTCGGCAAGTTAGGATCCAAACCGGCCAATACTTCCATCGAGACCAATCGGAAGGTTAGTCCCACCGATGGGGAGCCCTTGAAAGACATAAGGCAATTCCAAAGATTAGTAGGGAAATTTATTTATCTCACTGTTACTTGACCTGACATAACCTATGTTGTTAGTACAATAAGCCAATTTATGCATGCACCCCACACACATCATCTTGACATCATTGATAGATTCCTTAGATATTTGACGAAAACACTAGGTCAAGGGATATGGATGAAAAGAAATAATTTTAACTCAATAATTGGTTACTCTGATGCAGATTGGGTGGGTAGTTACGATCGCAAATCTACCATGGGATTCTGCACGTTCATTGGGGGAACCTAGTAACTTGGAGGAGCAAAAAATAGAACGTTGTAGCAAGGTCCGATGCTGAAGCAGAATACAGGGCTATGACATACACTACCAGCGAACTAATCTGGCTCAAACAACCCCTCAAAGAAAATGAAGGTTCCCTACCACCAGCCTATGCAAATGTACTATGACAATCATGTTGCTGACGACATCGCATCCAATCCCGTATTTCACGAATGAACAAATCATATAGAAGTAGACTGTCATTTCATCAGAGAAAAACTCCAAACAAAAGAAATTGAAGTTCCCTACATTCAAAGCAAAGACCAACTAGTTGATATCTTCACCAAGTCATTGAACCAAAGACAATTTCATAGCATTCTTCAAAAGTTGGAATCCTTCAATCTCTTCCCGACTCAACTTGAGGGGGAGTCTTAAAATATCCACCTTGGCTCAAACTCTAACGTATCATCACATCCATTTCTGGACAATATCCTCATAAGCAATCCATCCACATCCACACCAAAGGAAATAACAACTCATGCACACATTGTAACATCCCCGAAAAATAGCAGAAATTTTGAACAAAATCAATAAGATAACACGAGGACATTACTAAAACACATACACAAAGGTGCAACATAATACAAAGTTTTTCAAAAGTATGATTACATCAAAAGATATAGTAAACATATACAAGTAATCATATCAACCTCAAAAAGAGAAACTGGAGGATCCGGTCCCTCGTGCACCACCCCCCCCCCCCCCCCCCCCCCGTCACCACCCTCTACCGTCGCTCACAGCCTGAAATGCAAACATAAAATGATGCACGAGTTTCCATAAGAAAATCATGTATGCCAAACTCTCCTAACATGCATGAATAATGAACAACAACAATCTACTAGTATAACATGGTATACAAATCACAATAGTAAAACGTCTTCCCCACACTAGGTACTAAAGGACATTAGTCCTGCCAACCAACAACCTGGTCCCACAAGAATACCCACCTCCGTACACACGGTAAACGGAGGTAGCCACACAAGTTGCAAATACCTCCAATGCTCACAAGCTGAAATAAATATATACATATACGGTTGCTCACACAAGCTGCTAACTGTTGCTCACACAAGCTGCACCTCAGGTGGCTCTCACAAGCTGTAACACCTTAGCCAGAAAACATCATCTGCCAAACAACTCCCACCTCACAAGGTAAGGTTGCTCACACAAGCTGACCCACACTTGCTCTCACAAGTTGACCCATCGATCGCTATCAGGCCGACATGTTCTTTCTGTTACCTTCAAGGCCGGTTGTACCCGTTGCCCTCAAAGCCGATCACACACCACTCATAACCATCAAATCACAAACACCAATACCCACACCTTCCATCTGACAGTCCCTGGGCAGGCACAATCAACGCACCCACTGTCACCTCCCGGCATACACACGAGGCGAGGACACGGGCTTTTGTGGACAAGGGTGGTACAACAACAAAACATGAAAACCAAATCAAGGCAACACCGGTCGACCAAACAAGGCACAACGGTCGACCGATTTGATTCCGAAACTGGCACGGGTTCAACCGAAACTGGCACGGGTTCAACCGTAACCCAGCCAGTCGAACGAACACAACACAATTGGTCGAACCAACAATCATAGGTGGTCAACCGTTTAGATGGTCTAAGCTCGGGTCCAACCAACTTAACGCCCAACCAGTCGAACGGCAAAGAGGTCCCGTTCGATTGAAAATAACAGAGCTTTCAATTCCCAAAATCAACTTCTACCGGTCGAACAAAAGTCACCAAGTCACAAAAACCTTCGGTTGAACCAGCACATACCGGTCGCACAAAATAGAAGGTAAACTTAAGTCATCGGTCGAACTGATCATAAGACGGTCGACCATTTAGATGGTCTAGGCCCCCAACCAACTTACTACAGTGCAATCGGTCGAACAGAAAAGGGGTCCCGTTCGACTGAAGATAACATAGCTTGCCCAAAACACACAATCGGTCGACCGCCGATAGGCATCGTTCGACTGGTGTTAGGCCGACTCCAACAATTACACTATGAACGGTCGACCGAAACACACTCTGGTCGATCGTTCTCCTGCAGCAACACAACTGCACTTTCACCACCGATGAGGCCTCCGGCCTCCGACGACGAATTCAACTTCTCACACACCTTGGGTGAGTACTAAAATGGAACTTGGCATACCTTACAAACTTGTTGGAGCTTCCGATCATCTATGTCGATCACCTCCTCGCTTTCTTGCACCTCCGACAATATCTTCACACCAATCTCTACGTCAACCACGATTGCAACTACTCCAGCCACGTCAGCTGAGTTTCTCCCCTGCTTGAAAAACTAACAGAAAGAGAGAGAGATGAGTTAAGAGTGAAGAGAGGAGAATTTACCTTAAATACCCTACACCTTCTCATCCACCAACCACAAGCCTCCACCTCACAATCACATTTCCCTCCCTAGACACCGAAAACTCACTTAGTTCCCTGATAAGGATTAGGTCCTAACACGCATAGCATCAATTAGCAATCTCCAATCATATGTATTAGGAATCTCTACAACGGCTAATTTGTACAAACCTTTATATACATGTATCGTTGTAATTACAAATTAGAAAATAATCAAATACACAAACCAAATTTAATAGTGTTTGAGTTATTAACTTACTATGGTTGAGTTGGGTGTTTGTATTGTGGGTGGAGGATGAAGAAGATGAGAATGAAGATTAAAGAGAAGAAAGAAATTGGATGCTGTATTGATTGTTTTAGAACAAGGGTATTACTGGAATAAAGTACAAAATGCTAATGTCATCTACTTTTTCAATAAACGAAAGCTTTCAAATTTCAATAACGACCCATTAACAGAATTTCTGGTGGTCTTTGTAATACTTTCATAGTTCAAGGGAGGTAAGTAAAATAAGTGTTACAAATTAAAGTTCAAGGGTCAAAGTTAAATTAGAGTATAGTTGAGGAGTGTACAGTGTAATTAACACTTAATTGTAATATATAAATCTCACGTAGCGTTTGGATTTAAAGCCAAAGCCCACCACATTCTTCTGTTCCTTCTCTTCTTCCCTCGAAAAATGAAGAAAACGTTCACTATAGCAGCATTTCTCACCCTTGTCATCGTCGTCTGCGCCGTCACCGACCCCCAGGATCGTAATCTCGTCTACACTTTCGACTGTTTCAATTGGTTTCCGTTTGAATTTCCATTCTCGTGTTTTGGAGACGTCGGTTTGTTGTTCTTATATATCATTCGTCTTGTCAACTCATTCCGTTATGATCGATTCCTATTTGCTTATCTTTTCTTGATGGTTTTGGTTTACAATTTTTTATTGTTTTCGATGAATTCTTCTAGTCCGCTTAGAAATGCACAATAAGAGCAAACAGGTTGTCTTTTTGAGATTCCGTTCTTTTATGTATTCAGTTAGTTTTAGGTAGAATCTTGATTTTGGATCTTTACAAAAATGGATTTAGAAATGAATTTCTGAATTCAACACGAACTTCAATTTTATGGTTATCTTTTTCGATGGATGTTGCGTAGTTGAAGCGCTTCAGGCACTCTACGGAGCGCTAAACAGCCCACCGCAGCTTCTCGGTTGGACCTATGGTGGCGGTGATCCGTGTGGAGAGAGGTCTTGGGTCGGGGTCTACTGTTCCAACGAATCCGTCACGTCCATGTGCTCACCGTCTTTCTGTTTACCTTCATTTTGATTACTTGAGTGAGGTTTGCTTTTTGTAAACTTTTGTTTTCGACAGTGTGATTAGTGGATTGGGGGTTGGTGGATCCTTAGGCTTGAAGCTATCTGATTTTCGGTCCTTAAAGGAATTGTATGTTAATTCTTGAGAATTCTATGTTTAGGTTTGTTCTTTCTTTTAAGTTATTTTGTTTAATGATTCTGTTTGTACAATGTAGGGATGTTAGTAACAACAGCATTGGTGGTCAAATTCCTGAGACTTTGCCCAAAAACGCGACTCTTATGTCAGTGTTTCCGATTCTTAAGTGGTCGGTCGATGTTTCATTTGGTTATACGGAAATCTTATTCTGGATGTTGAAAATGTGCAGAAACTTGGCGTGCAATAAGTTCACGATGAACCTACCATTCTCTCTTCCATCTTTGAAATTTCTTGGTCATTTGTGAGTTTTGCTCTGGCTTAATAATAACTGATTCGGTTTCAACTTGTTTGAGTTGCTACTTAGGAATCTAATTATTTCTTTGGTTTGGACTTGAAGGAACCTAAGTCACAATTCACTCTCTGGGCCCATTGGAAATGTGTTCTCTGGTCTTGGGCATCTGAAAGAAATGTGAGTTTAGTTTTCGTGATGTGATTAGTTTAATGATATCGACTTTTCTACTCTCTATTTTTAAAAATGTTTGACTATAGCCAAAGTAGGGAATACCAGATAAGTAGTTGTTCTTATACTTGCTGTTTTATTGCAATTGTAAATTGGTTATAACTGAATTCCAGGGATTTATCTTTCAACAACTTTTCTGGTGATCTTCCAAGCTCCTTCAGCTTATTAACACATCTCCATGGACTGTAAGTAGGAAAAATACTATATTTTCTGGATTCTTTTAACAAATTTCTTACAATCTAAATTGGTGCGATTGTCTTAAAATCTTGTTCTCTCGTCGACAGTTACTTACAAGAAAATCAGTTCACCGGATCAGTTACTTTCTTGTCGAATCTCCCATTGGTCATCTTGTAAGTTTTCTATTTCTAATCGTTTACTGTAATAAATTCTTCCTAGTTCTTGTTTGTTGGCATTTAGTTTTTTATTGTTTGCAGAAACCTTGAAAATAACCATTTCAGCGGGTACATTCCGGGCCCAATTTTTTCAATATTAAGGTTAAAGTAAGATGAAGACTCTGTCACTGTAGATTTATCTTATAAGAATACTCCTCTTTCTACTGATCTTACATAAATTACATGTTTTAAGCATCAAGGGGAACAATTTCAACATCCAGCTTGCTCTCCCGCATTGTTATGAGAGTTCTAATATTTCCCATCCACCCGAGGGCCAAGCCTACGCACCATCCCATGGAAGCATGAATGATTTTCTTAACACGAAGACAAGAGTCCTTGACCACTCTGCACATAAGAGATCATTAAGTAGAAGCGGAAAGGCGGGTATTATTATATCCAGTGTATGTTTGGTTGTGGTGGTTGGTTCCTTGGCTTCGATGCAACTGCGTAGGTACCGGCAAGGGAGATTAAAGAGGTCTAAGAGCACTGACAATGCTCTCTATGCTCTTCCGATTTCCACGTCGAGTGGTAGGCGATCTCACATACACAGTGGACAGTGGTTGACTTATTGTATCTTCTAAACACTATGTTGTTATTTATTATCAACAGATGAAGACTATGTTTCCCAACAGACCGTTTCGACTACTGCACGCGGTTTTACATACGTTCGTGATAAAATGGCAATGACTCGCTGGAAAAGCCGATCTATACGAGCACGTGATCCAGTGCCTTCCACGATTTACTTTGCTTCAGATTTGCAAATCGCTACGAAAGATTTCAGCGACGAAAATCTTCTCGGAAAGGGCTCCCTTGGTGCAGTTTACAGAGCTGAATTGCCTGATGGACAGGTATGTCATTGTATCTATCATCTCCAGAATTATGATTTCTGGACATCAAATATGTATAACTAAAACAAGAATGCCCATTAGATCGGATTACATTATAGGGTGGATAAATTTTGTCTCCGCTAATTATCTCCATAATAATGTCAACCATTCACCTATTATACAACCATAAGTCATTCAAATACTTAGTTCTTTTATTATATGTTACTCTTGTCTTAAAGGGCTATTATTCAGAAGGACTGAATCAAATATTTTTAATTCTTAAGATGATTCACGACTTCGTGTTTAGATGGATTCCAAAATGCTGAATGGTCTGTGTAGAATATTAGCAACATAATCAATCTGTTTGTGTTATTATTTTATCAAGATGATTTAAGCTATGTTTTGGTTTTCAGTGACTGCTTTTTTTTTTAAACGTAAATTTTCTTTTGATGTTAGATTTTCGCGGTTAAGATGATCAACATGGTGGAACTTGCCTTATACGAAGAAGACAAATTCCTAGACGTGATACACAATTTATCTCTCTTGAGACACCCCAACATCATGACCATCCGAGGATACTGCATGGATCAAGGAAAGCGAGCTATCGTCTATGACTTACTAAGAAATGCTTCGCTTCATGATATGGTCCATTCTACTGGTTATATGCAAAAATTTCTTCCTTGGGAAATTCGTCTGAAAATCGCTCACGGTGTAGCTAGGGCCCTATTGTAAGTTCAAATTAATTCTGTAACGTACCCGAAAACAGCGGAACATTTAAACAATAATAAAGACCGTCAACGGTCAACACTGGGCACGTCACGGGAAACAAACCAACATATATAATATAAATATGATCCACGTGGAAGTCAAATATACAGACTGACTGTGATTACGACAAAAGCTATACAATATGTAATCACCTCAAAAGAAAGAGACTGACAACTACAGGATCTGATCTCGGGGGCACCGTCCTCGGTCACCACCTCAAACTCTAACCCTGCTCGCTACCTGAAATGCAAACAACAAACATGCCTGAGTTCCCTGAAGGAACCCCGTATACCAAACCTCCTAAAATATAAAAAGGAATTAAATACAATGCAATGCTATGCACATGATCATCCGCCTCGGGCCCACAATAATGCCCTCACCGCCTCCGCGGCACTGAACCACTCCTGCCACTAGGGTCAAGTCAGTCCACCGCTGCCTCACAAGGGTCAGTCGACACCACTGCTCCCCAAAAAGTGCAGGAAGGAACCCCCGGTACACACCGCACTCAAGGAGCGAGTCAGCCCGCCGAATACACAACTCGGGTCAGACGACAGCCACTGCTCCCCCAAGAGTCGCCTAGTGCGCACCCTGCCGGAACATCCTCGGCCTACCGCTAAACCCTCGCAAACTGCCCAAGGTTTACGGTACACATCCCTCACACCCCGCTCGGTAAGAGAGGAAAAAGGTACAACAATAATACGCCTTCGTCGAAGGTGAAATCCGTAGCTCTCAAAGCCGGTAATCAACCGTCGCCTCGGAGCCGGTAGTCGACCTGACATCGACGGATCGCGTGTGGATAAATCCACCAACCTGCGGCAGATCGGTCGACCGCTACAAGCACACCGGTCGACCGGTCCCCCACACAGTACACAGTACTGTACAAACAAATCTACCGGTCGAACCACGCCAACCGAATTACCGACCAATCGGTCGAACAAAAGTCATCTAGCGGTCGACCGTTTGGAAGGTCTACGCTATACAATTTTATATAATATATATATCCGACCGGTCGCACCAAGGGGACGTTCGACCGATAACAGGGATTTCAATATTTTGCCCAAGTCTCGTTCGGTCGACCGGAACTGAAATACAGTTCGACCGAAACAACACAAGCACTCTACCGCTTAATTAAATGCTCAGTCGGTCGACCGAGAGTTAAAGAGCGGTCGACCGTTTTGATGGTCAAAGCTCCCAACCGACTTAGCATCGAATGGATCGGTCGAACAAGGTAAAGGACGTTCGACCGTTTAATAAGTCAAAATCCCCAACCGACCCATTCTCATCGTTATTCGGTCGACCGGCTAAGTGGTCCCGTTCGACCGATAACAGCATATCCCCTTTTTCCCGCATGAATTTGGCATAACGGTCGACCGTCTAACGACATCGTTCGACCGTTCGCGGGTAAACATCAATATAATAATAGGATCGGTCGACTGCCCACAGGCACCGGTCGACCGATCGTCGTCTTCAACCTCTGAATTGGTTGAATTCCGACGGGGAATTCGACACCAACGTCGATCCCCAACACTCACAAGGCACAAGTGAGTTATAATGAAGATTTGGCATACCTTTTGGTCGAGTGAAGAAGCCTCCCAAGCTTGCACCACTTCACTCCACTTCTTCTTCTCTTTCTTCACTTCTTCTCCTCTTCTTCTTCACCTCCTTCTTCTTCTTCTCTCTAACCTCTTCTCTCAAGCTCTGGTTGTTGAAAAGGAAAAGAAAACGTTTTATTAACCTTACCTTCCAATTTATAGGCAAACCAATTCTTATCCAACCTCCACCTCATCCAATCCTAAATCAACACCTCATGCTACACTATTCCAGGATTAGATTAGGTTAATTAGGTTTAGGTTTAGTTAATTAAGATGTTTTAGATTAGGTTATTACAATCTACCCTCCTTAAAGAAATTTCGTCCGCGAAATTCGAAACAACAGACTCACCGAAACAACTCTGGATACTGCTTCCTGACATCCTCCTCGATCTCCCATGTAGCCTCTCTGACACTGTGATGCTGCCACCTGACTTTCACCATCGGAATCGCTCTCCTCCTGAGCTGATGTACCATCTGATCCACAATCTCTACTGGTCTCTCATCTAACGACAAATCCTGCTGGATCTCCGGTACTGATATCTCTATCACATGAGCTGGATCGGCCACGTACTTCCTCAGCATAGAAACATGGAAGACGTTGTGAAGTCCTGCAAACTGTGGCGGTAAAGCAATCCTATACGCCACCTCACCAACCCGATCCAATATCTCAAACGGTCCGACATATCTCGGACTCAACTTCCCCTTCTTCCCGAATCTCATCACCCCTCTGGAAGGCGAGATCTTCAGGAAGACATGATCTCCTACCTCAAAAGTCAGCTCACGCCTCCGCGTATCAGCATAACTGTTCTGCCTGCTCTGCGCCGTAGCTAGTCGTCTCCGAATCACGTCGACCTTCTCTGAATACAACTGAATAATGTCAGGTCCAACTAGCTGTCTCTCGCCCACATCACTCCAGCATACCGGCGATCTACACGGTCTCCCGTATAATGCCTCATAGGGTGCCATTCCAATACTCGAATGGTAGCTGTTGTTGTAGGCGAACTCGATCAACGGCAAATGCTCATCCCAATGTCCTGCCCAGTCAAGTGTACACGCTCTCAGCATGTCCTCCAAAGTCTGTATCGTCCGCTCTGACTGGCCATCTGTCTGTGGATGGAAAGCTGTGCTAAACTTCAGACGTGTCCCCAGTGCTCTGTGTAGACTCTCCCAAAATCTCGAAGTGAATCTGGGATCTCTATCTGAAATAATACTGACTGGTACGCCATGAAGTCTGACAATCTCCTCAATATATAACTTAGCTAGACCCTCCAGAGCAAGAGTGGTCTTAATAGCTAAGAAATGCGCCGACTTGGTCAGTCGATCGACTATAACCCAAATCGCATCGTGGAATCTCCGTGTCTTCGGTAGCCCCGTAACAAAATCCATCGTCACGTGCTCCCACTTCCACTCGGGCAACTCAATCCTCTGCATCTGCCCTGCTGGTCTCTGGTGCTCGATCTTCACCTGCTGACAGACCAAACACCTCGACACGAAGTCTGCAACGTCCTTCTTCATACCTCGCCACCAGAAGTTCCGCTGTAGGTCTTTGTACATCTTGGTGCTCCCTGGATGAATGGAATATCTCGATCTGTGTGCCTCCTCCATGATATCATGTCTCAGGTCCTCTGTCTTCGGCACCCAGATACGGTCTCTGAATCTCAGACCTCCATCCACTCCAACTCTGAAGTCTGACCCATCTCTGGCAGCTAACTGTAACAAACTGCTCAACTCCTCATCTGTAGTCTGAGCGTGAATCACTGCTGATACTGTCTGAGGCTCTACTCTCAATCCTGCAATCACTGCACCCTCAGAGCTATCTGCAAATGGTCTCCACTCTGCTAAAGACTCCAGCAGTCGCCACTCCTGAATGCATAGGCCTGATACTGATACCTCCACCTTCCGGCTCAAAGCGTCTGCAACTGTGTTCGCCTTCCCCGGATGGTAAGAGATAGTGAAGTCATAGTCCTTAATGAACTCAAGCCATCTGCGCTGCCTCATGTTCAGCTCCTTCTGCGAGAACAGGTACTTCAGACTCTGATGATCTGTAAACACCTCGAACTGCTCGCCATAAAGATAGTGTCTCCAGGTCTTCAGTGCATGAACCACTGCTGCTAACTCCAAATCATGTGTCGGGTAATTCCTCTCATGGACCTTCAGCTGTCTGGATGCGTACGCGATCACCCTCCCGTGCTGCATAAGTACACATCCTAAGCCAACACCTGAAGCGTCGCTATAAATCACGAATCCACCCGTGCCACTCGGCAATGATAAAACTGGTGCTGTGGTCAACAGTCTCTTCAGCTCCTGAAAGCTGTCCTCGCACTTCTGCGACCAAACAAAAGTGACTCCCTTCTGCGTCAGAGCCGTCAGTGGTGCTGCCAATCTCGAGAAGTCTTTGATGAAGCGACGGTAATAACCCGCCAGTCCAACAAAGCTCCTAATCTCCGTCACACTCGCAGGGGTCCTCCACTGTGTCACCGCCTCTACCTTCGCCGGATCCACTGATATCCCCTCTGCCGATACAATGTGTCCGAGGAATGCCACTCTGTCCAACCAAAACTCGCACTTTGAGAACTTAGCATATAACTGCTGAGCCCTCAAGATGCTGAGTACAATCCTCAGATGCTCTCTATGCTGCTCCACATCTGGTGAATAGATCAAGATGTCATCCACGAAGACAATCACAAATATATCAATGTACTGACTGAATGTCCGGTGCATCAGATCCATGAACGCCGCCGGAGCATTCGTCAATCCAAATGGCATCACCAAGAACTCATAGTGTCCATATCTCGTCCTGAAGGCTGTCTTCTGGATGTCCTCATCTCGGATCCTCAACTGGTGATATCCTGAACGCAGGTCAATCTTCGAGAAAACCTTCGCTGACTGCAGCTGGTCAAAGAGGTCCTCAATCCTAGGTAAGGGATACCTATTCTTCACCGTCACCTGGTTCAGCATCCTGTAGTCTATGCACATCCTCAAGGATCCGTCCTTCTTCTTCACAAACAAAACTGGTGCACCCCAAGGCGAGACGCTCGGTCTGATAAATCCAGAGTCCATCAACTCCTGCAACTGCTTCTTCAACTCTGTCAACTCAGCAGGTGCCATCCGGTATGGAGCCTTCGACTGTGGTGTAGTACCAGCTACCAACTCTATGCCGAACTCCAACTCCCGGTGTGGTGGTAAACCTGGAATCTCCGCTGGAAAAACATCCGCGAACTCCTGCACCACCTCAATGTCCTCTAGCCTCTGGGACTCTGCCTCCTCAATCACAAGCGTCGCCAGAAATGCTGTACATCCCTGCTGTAACAGTCTCTGAGCTCTCACAGCAGATACAATAATGCGACCCCCTCTGCTTCTGATCCCTCTAATCAAAATATCAGGCAAACCATTCCTCGGGATCAAAATCTTCTTCTCACGGCACAAGACTCGAACATCATATTGGGACAGCCAATCCATCCCAAGTATGACATCAAAGTCCTCCATCGGTAGCAAGACCAGGTCTGCCGGAAACTCCTGATCTCCCGAAACAACCGTGGCGCCGGGGACAAATCTCCCCACAGTGCCCACCAGACCCAGGGGTGTGCTGACCTCCAAAGTGGCAGTCAACATCGCAAGGGTACAGCCCAACACTCCCGCAAATCGCTCTGAGATGAACGAGTGTGTCGCGCCACAATCAAATAACACCCTAGCTACTGAACCTGCGACAAGAAGTGTACCTTCCACGACAGCGCCTCCATCACGAGCCTCCTCTGCCTGGATGGTGTAAACTCTGCCAGTGCGCTGCCCCTGCTGTGGTCGGAAAGGTGGTCTACCTCCGCCTCCTCCTCTGCCTGGTGCGGGTAAACCCGGTGGTCTGCTCGGCCCAGCTCCTCGGCTCGGACAGCTCCTGATAAAGTGACCCAGCTGGCCACACCCATGACATGCTCCGGGGGTGAAGCACGGCCCGGAGTGAAACCTCCCACAAGTACCACAAGGCTCTGGTCGTGGTACTGCAACTCCTGCTCCCTCGTATCGGGGCCTCTTGCCCGGATTCCCTCCAATCTGACCTCCTGGCCTCCCAGAGAACCTACCTGATGGTCTCCTCTCATCCTGGTAGTTCTCCTTGTAGTCACGATCAAGAACAGAGGCACTTTTCACTGCATCGGCCAACGTGCTCGGCATGTGTGTCAGCACCTTCGTCCTCAACTGCTTCCGGAGCCCTCGGACGAACTTCCCTGCTCTCTGCTCCTGAGTAATATACATCTCGGGACAGTAACGCTCAAGGGCGTTGAACTTCCCGATGTAACCTGCCAGGGTCATGTCTCCCTGCTGAAGACTCAAAAACTCCTCCCTCTTCTGATCCTGGACATGCTGCGGAAAATACTACTCGTTGAACTCGCCAACGAACTCCTCCCAGGCTATATCATCTCTGTCCGCAAACACCACTGCAGATGTGGACCTCCACCAGTTGGACGCAGCACCGCCCAACACATATGTAGCCAGGCCCACTCTCGCCTCTGGAGGACAACCAATAGCACTGAAAATCTTCTGCATAGTGAAGATCCACTCCTCCGCAGCCTCCGCGTCATACTGCCCCAGAAAGGTAGGCGGATGCTGGCGCATAAACCGGTCATGTATAGCGCCAGTCCCCGTCTGCCCAGTCTGTGCTGTCTGCTGCTGTAGCATCTCCGTCAGACGTCCGACCGTATCGAACAACGTCCGACGCTCATCCTCCCAAGCCTCATCCCTCGCAGTCTCACTCTCACCGCGAGTATGGGCAACCGCCTTCTCCCGTCTAGGAGGCATCTGCCAAAGGAAACAAGACAATATCAATATAATCTGTGCATGCATGATCCTCTAGACCTAACTCCTAACTCAAAGGTGGTTTCTTTGGACAAGTACGCCGAGATCAACGCTCTGATACCAAATTGTAACGTACCCGAAAACAGCGGAACATTTAAACAATAATAAAGACCGTCAACGGTCAACACTGGGCACGTCACGGGAAACAAACCAACATATATAATATAAATATGATCCACGTGGAAGTCAAATATACAGACTGACTGTGATTACGACAAAAGCTATACAATATGTAATCACCTCAAAAGAAAGAGACTGACAACTACAGGATCTGATCTCGGGGGCACCGTCCTCGGTCACCACCTCAAACTCTAACCCTGCTCGCTACCTGAAATGCAAACAACAAACATGCCTGAGTTCCCTGAAGGAACCCCGTATACCAAACCTCCTAAAATATAAAAAGGAATTAAATACAATGCAATGCTATGCACATGATCATCCGCCTCGGGCCCACAATAATGCCCTCACCGCCTCCGCGGCACTGAACCACTCCTGCCACTAGGGTCAAGTCAGTCCACCGCTGCCTCACAAGGGTCAGTCGACACCACTGCTCCCCAAAAAGTGCAGGAAGGAACCCCCGGTACACACCGCACTCAAGGAGCGAGTCAGCCCGCCGAATACACAACTCGGGTCAGACGACAGCCACTGCTCCCCCAAGAGTCGCCTAGTGCGCACCCTGCCGGAACATCCTCGGCCTACCGCTAAACCCTCGCAAACTGCCCAAG
Source organism: Triglochin maritima (assembly GCA_963682175.1). Lineage (NCBI taxonomy): Eukaryota > Viridiplantae > Streptophyta > Magnoliopsida > Alismatales > Juncaginaceae > Triglochin > Triglochin maritima. The sequence goes on along the minus strand of OY821780.1, from coordinate 10,306,818 downwards.
GTTTACGGTACACATCCCTCACACCCCGCTCGGTAAGAGAGGAAAAAGGTACAACAATAATACGCCTTCGTCGAAGGTGAAATCCGTAGCTCTCAAAGCCGGTAATCAACCGTCGCCTCGGAGCCGGTAGTCGACCTGACATCGACGGATCGCGTGTGGATAAATCCACCAACCTGCGGCAGATCGGTCGACCGCTACAAGCACACCGGTCGACCGGTCCCCCACACAGTACACAGTACTGTACAAACAAATCTACCGGTCGAACCACGCCAACCGAATTACCGACCAATCGGTCGAACAAAAGTCATCTAGCGGTCGACCGTTTGGAAGGTCTACGCTATACAATTTTATATAATATATATATCCGACCGGTCGCACCAAGGGGACGTTCGACCGATAACAGGGATTTCAATATTTTGCCCAAGTCTCGTTCGGTCGACCGGAACTGAAATACAGTTCGACCGAAACAACACAAGCACTCTACCGCTTAATTAAATGCTCAGTCGGTCGACCGAGAGTTAAAGAGCGGTCGACCGTTTTGATGGTCAAAGCTCCCAACCGACTTAGCATCGAATGGATCGGTCGAACAAGGTAAAGGACGTTCGACCGTTTAATAAGTCAAAATCCCCAACCGACCCATTCTCATCGTTATTCGGTCGACCGGCTAAGTGGTCCCGTTCGACCGATAACAGCATATCCCCTTTTTCCCGCATGAATTTGGCATAACGGTCGACCGTCTAACGACATCGTTCGACCGTTCGCGGGTAAACATCAATATAATAATAGGATCGGTCGACTGCCCACAGGCACCGGTCGACCGATCGTCGTCTTCAACCTCTGAATTGGTTGAATTCCGACGGGGAATTCGACACCAACGTCGATCCCCAACACTCACAAGGCACAAGTGAGTTATAATGAAGATTTGGCATACCTTTTGGTCGAGTGAAGAAGCCTCCCAAGCTTGCACCACTTCACTCCACTTCTTCTTCTCTTTCTTCACTTCTTCTCCTCTTCTTCTTCACCTCCTTCTTCTTCTTCTCTCTAACCTCTTCTCTCAAGCTCTGGTTGTTGAAAAGGAAAAGAAAACGTTTTATTAACCTTACCTTCCAATTTATAGGCAAACCAATTCTTATCCAACCTCCACCTCATCCAATCCTAAATCAACACCTCATGCTACACTATTCCAGGATTAGATTAGGTTAATTAGGTTTAGGTTTAGTTAATTAAGATGTTTTAGATTAGGTTATTACAAATTCAGTATGATTCTTTTGAATTTACTTCTCATAATGTTATCATTCATTTTTTTCCTTTTTACAATAACTAAGGTACCTGCATTCGACATGTACTCCTCCTGTTGCCCATGAAAATTTGAAGGCCACCAATATTTTGCTTGACGATGAGTATGTGCCTCATCTTACTGATTGTGGATTGAATGCTTTAAGGCCTTGGATTGGCATGGAGGGGAAGGTATAACACATTTTGCTTCCATCATATTAATTTTGTAGAACATTTATCGATGCTTTGTGTTAGTGACTCAGATAGAAGTTAGAGGTTGCAGGAATTATAATTAGACATGAATGTACCCTGTGGACCTAGAGTGCTGGATACATTTGCATTGGCTAGATTTGATGGTCGAGAAAATTTGAGTTTGTCAGACTCGACTAATATAGAGAATGTGAATTCTTGTTAAATTTGTTACCTGAGACTATTTCTGTACACAACAAACAGGCTTCCGAAGTATCGTATTTCAATCCCGGTTATGCTGCACCAGAAACTTATCGTACTGGAGAAGACAAAACTAGAGGCGATATTTTCAGTTTCGGAGTAGTGTTACTAGAACTTTTGACAGGAAGAAAGGCTTTCGACAGGCATGTTCTGCTTTATCGATTTTGCTTAATACTTCTACGACCAATTCAATCAATTCATCTAAATTGGTCCTTATTTCCTTGTTCTTTTTTTTTAATAACAGTGCGAGGGCTGTAGATGAGCAGAACTTAGTGAATTGGGCTTCTTCTCGTCTCCACGATTTTGCTTCATTGGAGGCAATGGTCGATCCATCTATACGAGGAACCTTTTCTTCCAGAGCACTCTCACAATTTGCAGACATTAGCTTACTCTGCATTCAGGTATTAAAAATTATCCACTACAATGTCATTTTTTCAATTAGACTATTCGGAAAAACTGTTGGCAGTAAACTACATTATTGATAAACTATGTAGATTGCTTAGTTTCTCTGTTTAATTGCACTTCTTAACATCCAATTCCTCCATATAGGGCCAGCCTGAATTCCGGCCCCCAATGACCGAGATCGAAGATATGCTAGTGCAACTGCTGTAGACTTGCAATGAGACGAGGAACTCAAGCGAGGATATCTGTTGTCATCAGAATGGTTTCACAGCATGAATAGATCTGTACATTTCATTTCAACCTGACATAGTTCAGTGCTCCGAACACTCATCTTACGCTTGGTCATTAACAGCTTTATTGATTCTATGTTAGTGTTGTCGAAAGCTACATAATGGGCAGTTTGTAAGCGTTGCTCTTGTTCATCGTAGAATACGTATAAATGAGTAGTCAACTTGTGTATAAGAGGGCCGCAAGCCTTTCTGAACCGGTCGGATTGACCCTTTTGGGTGTGCTAATCCAATCTGTACATGACTTTCCTTTGTTTTCGAAAGTATGTACATGACTTTTCTCCCTTTGGTTCACTTATAAATATAGAAGATTAATCATCAGATTTCGTAGGTTTATCTGAACCTGAACCTTAACTTTCCTTTAGCAGATATAAACTAGTTTTTGACAACATTTTTGAAATGTTTACAAGTGTTGTTGAATTCTCCAGTACAACCTCACTGTTATCGGGTCTAAAACTGACCCGATTAGATTGTAACCGCTATAACTAACTCTGCTTATAAAAAAGTTAGACCATTGGTTCGTTTAATAAAATATGCAATCCCTCCATCTCCAGTTTCTAGAATCAACATTATCCTAAAGTAGAACATCTTATTGGCACCAATCTTATAACAATTTGACTCTATCAAATACCCAACAGGCTTGAAATTATTAACCAATGTTTGCATGAATTCCTTTGGAAGGATCTTAGTTATGTTAATACTTGGAGGTTTCCGCCAAAACATTCTTTCAGAACCTTGTATTTCGGGTATCAACTTTGTTTTTTACCGTTTTCAAGCCTCTTTCAAATATGGGATTTTGGTTAGGCTGACATTTAAAAAATAATTACTCTACTTTGCGTCCTTATTTTGCGCTAATTTCGTCCCAAAGTATTGTTCATTACCAAAACAATTCAACTTTTGGTAAGAAAATTGTTAGAATTGAGAAACTAGACCTCTCTCTGGAAGGAGTGGCACGTGATTGTATTGTAGAAGAACTTAAACGAATCTTATAACAAGAGTTGCAATTGAAGTTTCACTGTTTGAAAATTAATTTGTACATAAGACACTTCTTCTACTTCCACTATAAAACTAAAGCCAGTTGGAAAAAAAACTCCACTTTTTAATTTTTATAATCCAATTCACTTTCTATACTCCATACTCCATGAGATGACTCTGACACCTCCATTGTCTCCAACCCTGACTGTAACACCCTAAAAGTTTAGTCTCACATTGGTTAACATAAACATGTTAGTGCGGGATATAGTGACATGAGTCTACTACCATAATACTTACAAACTTATGTTTTGTGACAATATGTGAGTGTTGTGGGTCAGTGAGCTCATGGGTAACGGACCGGGACTCGGGCTCGGGGACAGGACATTACAGATGAGCCCGCATCGAGTTAGGGTCGCGGTCCGTCACCCATGAGCATGGTAGGATCTGTGGCCCTCTAATCACTAGATAATTCCAGAATTAAAAACACTAATTGAAGGATTAAGAGATAAGAGACAATTGCAAACCACAAATTCGATAACACCAGAGTTAGAGAGGTTCGGCACCGTACCCGGTCCTAGTCCTCCTCGCAAGCCTCCCTCGACCATCCGAGCCTCACTTACAATTCCACTAACCGATCACCGTTCCTGGCCGAGATCAACACCGTTTACAACCACCGAGCCTCGCAAACAACCTCGCCTCGCTCGTGTCTCCTCTCACAACCCGAGAGGGATCTTCCTCGAAGCTTTACAACTCTTTGGTGATTCTTGAATATGGAGATGGAATCACAATCTAACTAACACTCTAACTTGAGCACACTTGTATATGGATATGAAGTTGATATGCAAGTGGTGAAGATGAAGCTTTGAGTGTATTTGGAGCTTTGAAGGTTTGGGAATTGAGAACACAAAGAGTATAGATGAATTGGGAGTGTAGAGTTAGTGTTTATGTCTTTTGAATGAGGCTTATATAGGCTTCAAAGCTAATAGAGCCATCGGGGAGTTGGTGGAGTTATAAACCAATGAGAAACAAGAGTTTGCTTGAAGCTCGGGTAGAATTCTGGGCTAGTTCGGTTGACCGAAGTCCATTCGGATAACCGTTGAGGTAAGATTCAAATGTGATCGTTGGAGTAAAATTCAAAATTGGTTCAAGGCAGTTCGGTCGACCGTTTGCCATTCGGTCAACCTAATCAACAATTCCAGGGACTAAACTCCAAAACCAATCCAAGACAGTTCGGTCAACCGTTAGCCATTTGGTCAACTGTTTGGACAATTTCAGAGAGTAAACTCCAAAATGAATCCAAGGTAGTTCGGTCGACCGTTGGCCATTCGGTCGACCTAAATTGGCTGTGACAGAATCCTAGTGTAAGACAATTCTAGTGCTCAAGTTTACATATTTTCCTATGGACTCAATAAATAGAAAATTACAAGTCTTGAGTCTTGATGTCTTTGTCTCAATGCTCATTTCCTTGATTGTCTTGATCAACCTATTAAGATGATTGCAAGTATACAAGTATGTATGCAATGCATGTAATCGTGTTTGCTCACTTTGATTGATTAGGTTGATTGATTAAGATTAGTTTGATTAATCATCAAAATTAATGTAGATTAAGACCAAAAAGCCAACAAAGCCCACTGACCCACAACACCCACTTATTGCCACAAAACTTAAGTTGGTAAGTGTTGTGATAGTGGATCAATGTCACAATATCTCATACCAACATTCTCATAGGTAGGCAATGTGAGACTAAACTTTGGGGTATTACAACATACCCCACTTGAACACCCGACGTCCTCGTCATGGTCAAGTCAGTTAGTCATCAGGCGTTGTGGGATTCTAGAGGTTGCTCCATTGTGTAGCATTTAGCTACCACAATTCCTGTTGTTTCATGCTTTAATACCATCTGTAACGTCATGTCCCGAACCCACACCAAGTACGAGTCTCGGTGTATCACCCACGAGTTCATTGACCCACAACACCCACTTTTGTTACCACTTAAGAACCATATGATTCAAGGAGCAATGACAAGAAACCAGAAAATCAAGCCATAATGTCGATTCCAAATCTCGATCCTCACTAATTTCATTACAACTATAGTCTTACCCAAATCACTAGAGTTCTAACCTAACAAAAAAAGTGGATTTGGTTCCTACCCACTAGAACCTTTGCATACCTTAGCCAAATATCAACAGTAGAAAAAACTGAGAGGCAGCTGAAGCAAGACGAAGACGACGGCGGCGAGAAACCACCCAAACTCTCTTCCCTTTGCACTGCCCCTTCTCTGCTTGTCCTCCTTCTCTTCTTTGAAAAACCCAAAATAAACCCTAGCATCTATCGGTTGATGGGGGTGGGGATAAGAACACCCACCCAAAAGTGGTGGGGATTCTAGAGGTGGCTCCCACTCTTTTGGTGTAGCACTTAATTCCCACAATTTTGGCTGGTCCAGACTCTGATATCATCTGTAACGTCCTATCCTCGAGCCCTCATCGAGCCTGAGTCCCGGTCTATCACCCATGAGCTCGCTGGCCCACAACACCCACCAATTGCACGAATTTTAAGTTGGTAAGTGTTGTGGTAGTGAGTCCATGTCACTATATCCCACCCCAACATTCTCATGTGTAGGCAATGTGAGACTAAACTTTAGAGTGTTTCTGTAACGTCCCCCGAGCCCGTACCGGATCCAGGTCTCAGTTCGTCACCTAGAAGCCCACTGACCCACAACACTCACCTATTGCCACAAAACTTAAGTTGGTAAGTGTTTAGTAGTGGACTCATGTCATTATAACTCACCCTAACATTTTTATGTTAGGCAATGGGAGATTAATGTTTTGGGGTGTTACAACCTACCCCCACTTGAACACCTGACGTTCTCGTCAGGGTTAAGTCAGTCAGCCACCAAGCGTTGTGGGATTCTAGAGATGGCTCCCACCTTTTTGGTGTAGCACTTAGTTCCCACAATTCCAGCTCGTTCAATGCTCTGATACCATCTATAACGTCCCGTCCCCGAGCCCGTATCGGATATAGGCCCCGGTCTGTCACCCAGGAGCTCACTGACCCACAATACTCACCTATTGCCACAAAACTTAAGTTGGTAAGTGTTGTAGTAATGGGCGCATGTCATTATAACTCATCCTAATATTTTTATGTTAGGCAATGTTGGACTAATGTTTTGGGTTGTTACACCGACCCTCCACTCTCCGACTACTACTGTGATCTCTTGCCATCCTATACATCTCCAAGCACCCCTCTGGCACTGACTTCCATGTCATTAACCACTTTCAACCATGCCCACCAACTGTTTGTCAAAATGCCACAACTAAAACTTCTCAATTTTAGGACGGAAATGGTTGTGAGTATGTCCAATTCGCTAGTGACTACTAGTTCCCAATTACTAACCTGTATGAGCTTTTCCAAAATTTACGGGAGAGCATCCGGGGAACCGTTCGGGAAGCCCTTTGGGAGCACATGGTTGCAGTGGAGCGCAAGTTTGGTGAACTGAAAGTCATGTTGTTGGTGGAGCTTAAGCGTGCCATTGCTCGTGTGTCTAAGGACAGAAGGTGTGGGCTCTATGGATTGGGTTCGTGGTGGGCACGATTGTCGAACATTTGTTCTACTGAATGTGAACTTGTGGTTGTGTTGGTGGTTTTGTACTAATAGTGTTGTGTTGGAAGTATACGATGCTCGGTTTGTATTTGGTGGTGGAGGTGATGGACAAGAAATACATAGACAAGAGAAGAGAGGAAGAAAAAACTTTCTTTTCTTCTAACTTTCTTAATATAATACAACACTTCTTTCCCTAAACTTTCTTGCACACTCAACATACATGACTTGTGTGTTATTTATAGCATTTACAAAGACTCTTAGACTCCCTCTATATTAAGAGGACCTTTAGTCTTCCATCTTCCATGTTAATGACAATTAATCAAAAACATATTCAAAGCAAATTATTACAATGTTTTGTGATCTATCATTTCAGCTTTCACATTTAGGTTCAATATTCAACACTCCTCCTTGAACTTAATTCCTCTTCATGCATCATGCCAAGAAGATTATGTAGCTTCTCAAACAACCGTATATGCAACAGTTTGGTGAAGATATCCGCAACTTGGTTTTCACTTCTCACGTACATTAATTCGACATCTTTATCCTTTTATGCTCTCGGATGAAATGAAATTTGGTGTCGATATGCTTGCTTCTTTCATGATGTACAAGATTCTTGGCTAATTCAATTGCGGATTTACTATCCATGTGCACCTCAGTAGCCTTTTCTTGAGTTGAGTCCAACTCTGGCCTTTAATAATTCCCTAAGCCAAATTGTATGACAAACACATGCACTAGCCGCCACATATTCGGACTCACAAGTAGATAATGCAACGATTGGTTGCTTCTTGGATGATCATGAGAATGTCGTGTCACCAAGATATCATACAAAGCCGGAGGTGCTCTTTCGATCATCTACATTTCTGCTCCAATCATTATCCGAGTACCCAAAGAGAGCTTATTTGTTATCGGATACACCATAGAATAAACCAAGCTTTAAGGTGCCTTTGATGTAGCGAAAGATTCGCTTGACCGCCATACAATGCTCCATGGTTGGCTCCTTCATGTAGTGACTAACCAAGCCAACTCTATACAAAATATCCGATAGAGTGCAAGTTAAATAACGCAGGCACCCTACCGCGCTCTTGAATAAGGATGCATCAACCAACTCTTTTTTTATGCTTGGATAATTTTAAACTACATATCACCGGTGTGCCGACGGGGTTGCAATCCATCTTGAATCTCCTCAAAACTTCTTTTGCATAGCCTTCTTGTGATACAAAGACTCCATCATCACTTTGTTTGAATTAAGCCCAAGAAAGTAGGACATAAGTCCTAGATCGGTCATCTCAAACTCCTTCATGGTTTGCTTGAACTCTTCAAGCATCTTCTCATTATTTCCTGAAAAAATAAGATCATCAACACAAAGAGCTATGATCAAGATGTCTTCACCACTTGCTTCACATAGAGTGCATGTTCATGCGGGCATTGCACGAAACCATGCAACTTGAATTAAGAATCAATTCGTGTATTCCACGCCCTCAGAGCTTGTTAAAGGCCATATAACGCCTTCTTTAATTTCAATACTCTTCCTTCCTTGCCTTTCTTCACATAGCCGGGCGGTTGTTCTATATATACTTCTTCTTCCAAGACACCATTCAAGAACGTTGATTTAACGTCCATTTGGTGAATACGCAATCCTCTTTGGGCCCAAGTGAGGTTAGGAGACGGATTGTCTCCATGCTCGCCACCGGTGTAAACACATCTTCATAGTCAATACCGACCTTTTGTTTGTAGCCTTTCGCCACTAACCACGCCTTGTATCTTTCAACTTCACCTTGAGGCGTCATCTTCTTTTTATACACCCATTTGACACCAATCGCCTTGCGTCTGTTTGGAAGTGGGACGAACTCCCAAGTCTCATTATTTTCAATGGAATGCATCTTCTCATCCATTGTTGCATGCCATCTTGCATCAGCCATTGCTTCTTCAAATGGGATGATCTCACCTTGACAAGAAGGCACACCAAGTGAAGCTCACTTGTTGCCTCATAAAGATCATGAAGACTTCTAGTTTTTCTTGGCCTCCTTTCTTCATCATCGGATGAGATATCAACATGTTCGGTATCTCCTACCGTCTCCTCTTCTTCATCAATTTTGGAGGTTGTTAGCATATGTGGGATCTCCTTTTTGGACTTGGTATACCACATCATCTCCTCGTTAACTGCACATCACGACTAACAATGATTTTATTGTTAGTAGAATCAAGAAGCCGATAGGCATTTGACCTCTCATTGTAACCAACAAAAATGACTTTGGTGCTTCCATCATCAAGCTTCACCCTTCTCTCCTTTGGTACATGCATGTATGCCATTCTACCAAACACCTTTAGATGCGTCACTGTGGGCTTGTATCCACTTCATGCTTCTTGTGGTGTCATGTCTTCCAAGCTGCTAGTCTTGCAACGGTTTAGGAGGTAGACCGCACAAGCAATCGCTTCCGCCCACAAAAACTTTGGCACTTCTTTAATCTTTAGCATGCTTCGAACCATGTCTAGAATGGTCCTATTTTTGCACCCCTCCACTTCATTTTGGTTTGGTGAATAAGGGGTTGTCAAGTGGCATTTTATGCCATGCTCCACACAAAAACTGTTGAAGTCGGTCGAGGTGAATTCTCCTCCTCGATCCAATCTCAACACTTCTATGTAGTGTCCACTTTTCTTCTCCACAAGTGCCTTGAATCTCTTGAATGTTGCAAATGCCTGTAACTTTTCCTTCAAGAGATACACCCAAGTCTTGCGAGAATAATCATCAATAAAGGTCAAGAAGTAATGATTCTCACCAAGTGAACTAGGAGTGATAGGTCCACTTATCGGTATGCACCAACTCGAGCACGTTTTTGCTCTATATTGTGCCTCCTTTGGGAAACTCTTTCTTGGCAATTTTCCAACCATACATCCCTCGCAATAGCTCTCGGAAAACTTGATTAATGGCAGCCCATGCACCATCTTTTTGCTTGCCATCTCTTGAAGCCCTCCAAGATTCACATGTCCATAACGCATGTGCCACAACCAATTGTTTTCCTCAATGCATTCCTTTAAGCATCTAGCACGAACACACGTTAGTTTCAATTTAAACATACGGTTCTTGGTCATTTTTACCTTGGAAATCAACTGTTTATCTTGTCCTCGTAGGTACATGTGTCGGTTTTTCCTAAAAATGAATAGCCTCTTTCCAAGAGTTGCGCCATGCTAAGAATGTTAGCCTCCATCTCCGGCACATAGTAGACGTTGGAAATGAATTTGTGTGATCCATCCTTCACTTAAATAATGATGTTGCCTTGTCCTTCTACGCGTATCTTTGATGCATCACCAAAGGAAACATGCCCATTCACCCATTCTTCCAAATGGGCTAACATGTGTTTATAGCCACACATGTGATTTGTAGCTCCCGTATCAAGGTACCATATGTTGGATCGTGTGGGTTATGGGTCCACAATACTAATCACAATTAATCCTAATTACCTACTTGTTTGATCTATCAGAGATATGCAGCGGAATTAAACTAACAAACAAGCAAGTAAAGACTAGTAATGCAAACCACGATAGACACGGGGGTTTTACAGAGGTTCGGCCACCACCTACGTCCTCTCTTGCAAACTCCGCTCGACGCTTCGAGCTCCGCTCACGACTTCACTATCCACTCCCCGTTCCGGGCCGGGAGAGAACACATTTTACAAAACAAGCACCGCGAACACCCTCGCTTGCTTGACTTTCTTCTCTCACAATCCGAGAGGAACACTTCGGGCTTTCACCGAAGTCCTTGCTTCTTTTACAACAATGAGAACTTGAGTGGAACACACTCTCTAACTTGAGCACACTTAGCTTAGGATGTGGAATTGATGCTAAGGTGTGGAAATGTAAGCTTGGAGTGTTGGATTGGGGAAAAGTGAGCTTGGGAGTTTCTCTCTAATGTATAGGACAAGTAGTAGTGAGAGAGTTGTGTTAAAATGTGTTTTACAACTCTTTATATAGGCATTAGAGAGAATATATCCGTTGGGGTTGATTGGGTGAGTGTTGGTGTAGGATACACAAAATAGAAACTCGCAGGACCCATTTCTGAGTTAATTCGGTCGACCGGATCGGGATGAACGGTAGACCGTTTGGCAGTTTTGAACTCAGTTCGGTCGACCGGTTAGGTAACGGTCGACCGCCCAATGCTAAGACTCAGGTACACTTAAGTGATCGGTCGAACACCGAATAGGGTTCGGTCGACTGATTTGCACTAGGCACTTTGGGGTTTGACAAACAATGATCTATTCGGTCGACCGAAACAAGGTCTAGCGGTCGACCGATTTCCACCAGGAGGTTTGGGTTTATCAAGAGACGGATATGCGGTCGACCGATCAAGGTTCTCAGTCGACCGATACTAGAAGTGTATTTGGGGTATTATTGGTTTAATACGAATACGCCCGTTGGGTATATACGACAAAACAAACGGTCAGAAAAATAAGTTCACACGGTCGACCAAAACCGGGCAGTGAAAACACAAACAGGATGAATGATCACTCGGTCGACCGAACGGCCTATTACGGTCGACCAAATGTGGGCAGACTGTTAGGGTTCAGGTTTGGTGTTTTGCAGTCTAAGTTTGGGTGATCTATTGAAGTCCAAATTATGTGAAATTTCGTGTGTGACTTCTATAAGGAACCTAGTGTGTGTTTGATTTGTTTTTAGCTCAAGTATGCTCAATTTACACAAGTTCCTAGACTCAAAGAAAATACAAAATACATGTCTTCAAAAGAGCTTGATTACATGTCTTGACTTGATTTTCCTTTCTTCCTTGAGTCTTGATCACCTGTAGAGGTTAGCACAAAGCAATATATATGTAATACAATATGTGTGTTACTCTACATGATCATAATTAAGATTAGGTTAATTAAATCATCAAAACAAAGATTAAGGCCAAAAAACCAACACCATATGCCATCTTGATTGGGTCCTCCTTTGTTGGCAAGCAACACAACACCGTCATCACATGTTCTCACTTCAACGACTGCAACGTTTGAGCTCTCCTCCACCTTCTTTGGAGACCAACACTCTCTTGCATAGTGACCACGCTTCCCACAATTGAAGCATTTAAGGTCCTTCTTGTTTGAACAGTCACAACCATCACGGCCTCCACGACCACGACCTCTTCCACGATCTTCATTGCGGGGTTTCTCCTCGTTAAGCGACATCTTCGCTTGCAATGCTTCCTCAAGAACTTCTTGCTTCTTCTTTTTCTTCCTTTGCTTGTGTGCCTCCAACGAGCTAGCAAGATCATTGATCATCATCTCTTCGAGGTTCTTCGACTCTTTGATGGCGCATACCACATTTTCAAATCTCTTGGTCAGGGAGCGCAATATTTTCTCCACAACTCTCCCTTCCGTCAACACCTCTTCATTCCTCTTCAATTGGTTGGCAATGGTACGAACACTCGTGATATAAGCGGACACGCCTTCCGATTCTTTCATCTTCATCGCTGCAAGCTACCCTCGAAGTGTTTGTAGGTGTACTTGCCAAACACGATCCACACCTTTATAGGCCTTTTCCAAGATGTCTCAAGCTTCATTTGAAGTCTTAGCTCCGACGATCTTCTCAAAACCAGCCTCATTTACCGTTTGGAAGAGGAGATGGAGCCCCCCTCTATCTTTTGCATGCTTCTCTCTTTGCTTTCAATTGAGCCACTGTCATATCTTCCTTTTCTTCCACCTTTTCGTAGCCATTCTCCACTACGTCCCATGCATCTTGCGTGCCAAGCAATGCTCCCATTTGTATGCTCTAATTATCATAATTGAATTTTGAGAGGCGGGGGAACGTGACTTGACTAAACGAGGTCACGTAGGAGCTCGACATGATTTTGATACCAATTTGTTGGAAGTATACGATGCTCGGTTTGTATTTGGTGGTGGAGGTGGTGGACAAGAAATAGATTGACAAGAGAAGAGAGGAAGAAAAAAAATCTTTTCTACTAACTTTTTAAATATAATACAACACCTCTTTCTCTAAACTTTTTTTAACAACTCAACATACATGACGTGTGCTATTTATAGCATTTACAAAGACTCTTAGACTCCCTCTACATTAAGATGACCTTTAGCCTTCCATCTTCCATGTTAATAACAATTAATCAAAAACATATTCAAAGCAAATTATTACAATGTTTTGTGACCTATCGTTTCAGCTTCCACATTTAAGTTCAATATTCAACAGGAAGTTGGTTCAGGTATGTGCTTTCAGTTGGTAGGTTGTGAGAGTGTTGGTATAGTGCTTGTTGTGTTTGTTCCATTGGTTGGTCTTGTAAGAACCAATCTTAAAGAAGTACAAAATACATTTGCTAGAGTAAACTACCGCGGAAGTGTTGTGTTGGAAGTTTGTATATTTTTGTGTTTACAAATGGTTGTGTTTGTGTTAGACTTGAGCTTGTTTTTCTTGTTTTATTTGCTGCTATAATGAGATGACCATTGCCTGTTATTATTTGTCAGCTTTCGTGGTTCCTCAAAAATATCAAATGGGCACATAAGGACCAATCTTTAAAGATGCAGAGCACCTGCAAGGCTGCAACAACTTGGATAGTTTTGGGAAAATTAAAGTTCAAAACTGCAAGTGCACGACCACGTTCAAATAGTGACAAGTACGGGTCGTGTCCATGAGGAGCGAGTGTGGGTCGTCATCGACTATACTCGAGTGGGGGAATAAAATGAAGATTTGGTGTATCGAAACTAACTAACTAACTAACGAGACACAAATCGACTAAAGAAACCTAATAGACTAGTCTTGTAGGAGGTGGAGAACACATGCAAAAGTGTAGATGTGTGATACATGTGTGTGTACAATTAAGCTCTAATGATATGCATAACATGAAAATCTTATAATGTCACAATCCTAAGTGTGTCTCTACAATCTTATTATGTCACAAATCTTATCATCATCATTAAAATATACAAAACACTACTCATGATAAGGACAATAAAAACTACATGATTACATGTCAATCTTATCTATAATGACATGAAGAACATAGAAATCCATAATATCCACAACCCCAACTATGTCTCCACATGAACGAAAATTTAACATCATCGTTAAAACACATACGACATTAATCAAGATAATGCCAACAAGAGCACATGCTCCCGCATGCTATCCCTATCTCTTTACCTACTTCAATATTATCCCCACCTCATCATTCACCATAAAGTGGTCTCACTAACCAAAGCATGTGCTAAGCATCCATTAGGAACATTAATACATCAAAGGCAAAAGTGAGAAATTCAACAAAATGGCTATGAAAACCATGTGAAAGTCTAAGAATAAGATTAAAACACACACCAATCTCACAACATTCACATTTCACATCATTCGTCACCCCCCAATGAAGATGAATTACTCACTAATCAACATATTAATCAAAGAAACAACAACATAAAAATAACACATAAAGGAAACTAAATAGAACCAAAGCAATGAAATAAAAATTGCATCAAATGAAAAACAAAAACATAAAGAACATGAAACCAAAACTTGATTAAGAAAGAAAGATTACAAAATGATGTTCATCTTCTCCTCCAATACAACTAAACAAAACATAAAACCTACTCTACTAAACAAGAAATAAAATCTACTCTATTAGGGGAGAAGGAAAAGGAATATGGAAAAGATTAAAAGTCTATTTATAGAAGATTGATGAGAGTCTATTTTTGGATTTTTAATTTCTAAAGCAAGAACAACAAAAACAAATTAAAAATAAAGCAAAGATGGATGAGAGTCCAGTGGGTGGGGGATTAGATATCATGTTTTATTTTAGAGAATTCTGAAACTTATAATAATCACATTAGTTATAAAGCATTACATGATAAATGATTCAACATAAACTCAAGTAATCAAAATATACTAACATGAAATTAAAATAATAACATCATTCTTCTTCTCATCACCCTAAATCTGTCACCCTCACCCTTTGGAGAGAGTTAGAAACTCATGGATGGAGGGAAGGAGAAGGGGTCCTAGAGAAACTACAAAAGAAAACTAAAAAAACACAAAATAAAAGAACAGAATTTTATTACTAAAGCATGGAAAAAAACAAGTTCCCCCTTTCAATACATGTTTCGGCCTTATTTATAGCCTCAACCAGGGATCCCAATACATAAAAGAAAAGTACACGCGTCAATACAGCATTGGTAAAAATTTGAGCGCACGAATCGACTTTTGTGCGGCTAATCCACCGCATTTTGTACATGGGGTGCAGCGGAATCGCCACCTTTTTGGCTCAGATTCGATCCGGATTTTTCGTGTGTGTTTATGGTATGATTTACATGTCCTTTGCGCGTGTGGATTAATTTCTTTCCTTTCTTTTGAGCTCCGAATTTATTTCTTCATATATTTGGAGATCCCAAATTGATTTTTCTTTAGAACTTTTCCAAATTAATATTTTGGTACTTGTAATTGCAGTCGGGTCCTCGGCTCTTTGCAATTAAGTCCCTGACTACTTTTGTGCTTAAGTCCTTGGCCTTTTTGTAATTAGGTCTTGAATGTTTTTATGCCTGGATGGACTTCCATTTGAACCCCGATATTCTTGACTTGGTCTTCATGACAGAAATGAGTTTCTTGCACGTGTTTATGCTCGGGATATGGGTAATTTGCATTCAGGTCCCTATATTCTCTAAATAAGACTAAACACATACCTTAGTAGCATTTATTGATATAAAATTAATCTAAACGTAAGACATATGATGCAATGTATGCAATGCATCAAGGAGACTAATACGGGTTTTCTTAGTTTTGTTATCCCTCTCATGATGCATTTGTAGTCTATGTCAAATTTCATATGCACTAACACAACCTCTAATCCTATTATATTCACCCTCATTAAGGCCACAATACAAGATGTTCATGATTTTTGAATTCATTTCGATTTCTTTCATTTTGGGTCTTGTAAGTGATCTAATTCATCTTCATTTGGGGGTGTGTATGAATTTTGGAGAAACATCCAATACTTAAGGTCATTTGAAATTAGGAATATTTTCATCATATTCTTCCAATAATCATAATTTGACCAATTTAGCAAAGAAGGTCGAGTTGTGCATAATCCTTCTATGTGATTAGATGAAGTAGAGGTCATGCTAAAAATACGAATAAGTAATGAAATAAGCTAACAAGGCTCTGATACCAAATGTTGGATCGTGTGGGTTGTGAGTCCACAATACTAATCACAATTAATCCTAATTACCTACTTGTTTGATCTATCAGAGATATGCAGCGGAATTAAACTAACAAACAAGCAAGTAAAGACTAGAAATGCAAACCACGATGGACACGGGGGTTTTACAGAGGTTCGACCACCACCTACGTCCTTTCTTCCAAGCTCCGCTCGACACTTCGAGCTCCGCTCACGACTTCACTATCCACTCCCCGTTCCGAGCCGGGAGAGAACGCCTTTTACAAAACAAGCACCGCGAACACTCTCGCTTGCTTGACTTTCTTCTCTCACAATCCGAGAGGAACACTTCGGGCTTTCACCGAAGTCCTTGCTTCTTTTACAACAATGAGAACTTGAGTGGAACACACTCTCTAACTTGAGCACACTTAGCTTAGGATGTGGAATTGATGCTAAGGTGTGGAAATGTAAGCTTGGAGTGTTGGATTGGGGAAAAGTGAGCTTGGGAGTTTCTGTCTAATGTATAGGACAAGTAGTAGTGAGAGAGTTGTGTTAAAATGTGTTTTACAACTCTTTATATAGGCATTAGAGAGAATATATCCGTTGGGGTTGATTGGGTGAGTGTTGGTGTAGGATACACAAAATAGAAACTCGCAGGACCCATTTCTGAGTTAATTCGGTCGACCGGATCGGGATGAACGGTAGACCGTTTGGCAGTTTTGAACTCAGTTCGGTCGACCGGTTAGGTAACGGTCGACCGCCCAACGCTAAGACTCAGGTACACTTAAGTGATCGGTCGAACACCGAATAGGGTTCGGTCGACTGATTTGCACTAGGCACTTTGGGGTTTGACAAACAATGATCTATTCGGTCGACCGAAACAAGGTCTAGCGGTCGACCGATTTCCACCAGGAGGTTTGGGTTTATCAAGAGACGGATATGCGGTCGACCGATCAAGGTTCTCAGTCGACCGATACTAGAAGTGTATTTGGGGTATTATTGGTTTAATACGAATACGCCCGTTGGGTATATACGACAAAACAAACGGTCAGAAAAATAAGTTCACACGGTCGACCAAAACCGGGCAGTGAAAACACAAACAGGATGAATGATCACTCGGTCGACCGAACGGCCTATTACGGTCGACCAAATGTGGGCAGACTGTTAGGGTTCAGGTTTGGTGTTTTGCAGTCTAAGTTTGGGTGATCTATTGAAGTCCAAATTATGTGAAATTTCGTGTGTGACTTCTATAAGGAACCTAGTGTGTGTTTGATTTGTTTTTAGCTCAAGTATGCTCAATTTACACAAGTTCCTAGACTCAAAGAAAATACAAAATACATGTCTTCAAAAGAGCTTGATTACATGTCTTGACTTGATTTTCCTTTCTTCCTTGAGTCTTGATCACCTGTAGAGGTTAGCACAAAGCAATATATATGTAATACAATATGTGTGTTACTCTACATGATCATAATTAAGATTAGGTTAATTAAATCATCAAAACAAAGATTAAGGCCAAAAAACCAACACCATATGCCATCTTGATTGGGTCCTCCTTTGTTGGCAAGCAACACAACACCGTCATCACATGTTCTCACTTCAACGACTGCAACGTTTGAGCTCTCCTCCACCTTCTTTGGAGACCAACACTCTCTTGCATAGTGACCACGCTTCCCACAATTGAAGCATTTAAGGTCCTTCTTGTTTGAACAGTCACAACCATCACGGCCTCCACGACCACGACCTCTTCCACGATCTTCATTGCGGGGTTTCTCCTCGTTAAGCGACATCTTCGCTTGCAATGCTTCCTCAAGAACTTCTTGCTTCTTCTTTTTCTTCCTTTGCTTGTGTGCCTCCAACGAGCTAGCAAGATCATTGATCATCATCTCTTCGAGGTTCTTCGACTCTTTGATGGCGCATACCACATTTTCAAATCTCTTGGTCAGGGAGCGCAATATTTTCTCCACAACTCTCCCTTCCGTCAACACCTCTTCATTCCTCTTCAATTGGTTGGCAATGGTACGAACACTCGTGATATAAGCGGACACGCCTTCCGATTCTTTCATCTTCATCGCTGCAAGCTACCCTCGAAGTGTTTGTAGGTGTACTTGCCAAACACGATCCACACCTTTATAGGCCTTTTCCAAGATGTCTCAAGCTTCATTTGAAGTCTTAGCTCCGACGATCTTCTCAAAACCAGCCTCATTTACCGTTTGGAAGAGGAGATGGAGCCCCCCTCTATCTTTTGCATGCTTCTCTCTTTGCTTTCAATTGAGCCACTGTCATATCTTCCTTTTCTTCCACCTTTTCGTAGCCATTCTCCACTACGTCCCATGCATCTTGCGTGCCAAGCAATGCTCCCATTTGTATGCTCTAATTATCATAATTGAATTTTGAGAGGCGGGGGAACGTGACTTGACTAAACGAGGTCACGTAGGAGCTCGACATGATTTTGATACCAATTTGTTGGAAGTATACGATGCTCGGTTTGTATTTGGTGGTGGAGGTGGTGGACAAGAAATAGATTGACAAGAGAAGAGAGGAAGAAAAAAAATCTTTTCTACTAACTTTTTAAATATAATACAACACCTCTTTCTCTAAACTTTTTTTAACAACTCAACATACATGACGTGTGCTATTTATAGCATTTACAAAGACTCTTAGACTCCCTCTACATTAAGATGACCTTTAGCCTTCCATCTTCCATGTTAATAACAATTAATCAAAAACATATTCAAAGCAAATTATTACAATGTTTTGTGACCTATCGTTTCAGCTTCCACATTTAAGTTCAATATTCAACAGGAAGTTGGTTCAGGTATGTGCTTTCAGTTGGTAGGTTGTGAGAGTGTTGGTATAGTGCTTGTTGTGTTTGTTCCATTGGTTGGTCTTGTAAGAACCAATCTTAAAGAAGTACAAAATACATTTGCTAGAGTAAACTACCGCGGAAGTGTTGTGTTGGAAGTTTGTATATTTTTGTGTTTACAAATGGTTGTGTTTGTGTTAGACTTGAGCTTGTTTTTCTTGTTTTATTTGCTGCTATAATGAGATGACCACTGCCTGTTATTATTTGTCAGCTTTCGTGGTTCCTCAAAAATATCAAATGGGCACATAAGGACCAATCTTTAAAGATGCAGAGCACCTGCAAGGCTGCAACAACTTGGATAGTTTTGGGAAAATTAAAGTTCAAAACTGCAAGTGCACGACCACGTTCAAATAGTGACAAGTACGGGTCGTGTCCATGAGGAGCGAGTGTGGGTCGTCATCGACTATACTCGAGTGGGGGAATAAAATGAAGATTTGGTGTATCGAAACTAACTAACTAACTAACGAGACACAAATCGACTAAAGAAACCTAATAGACTAGTCTTGTAGGAGGTGGAGAACACATGCAAAAGTGTAGATGTGTGATACATGTGTGTGTACAATTAAGCTCTAATGATATGCATAACATGAAAATCTTATAATGTCACAATCCTAAGTGTGTCTCTACAATCTTATTATGTCACAAATCTTATCATCATCATTAAAATATACAAAACACTACTCATGATAAGGACAATAAAAACTACATGATTACATGTCAATCTTATCTATAATGACATGAAGAACATAGAAATCCATAATATCCACAACCCCAACTATGTCTCCACATGAACGAAAATTTAACATCATCGTTAAAACACATACGACATTAATCAAGATAATGCCAACAAGAGCACATGCTCCCGCATGCTATCCCTATCTCTTTACCTACTTCAATATTATCCTCACCTCATCATTCACCATAAAGTGGTCTCACTAACCAAAGCATGTGCTAAGCATCCATTAGGAACATTAATACATCAAAGGCAAAAGTGAGAAATTCAACAAAATGGCTATGAAAACCATGTGAAAGTCTAAGAATAAGATTAAAACACACACCAATCTCACAACATTCACATTTCACATCATTCGTCACCCCCCAATGAAGATGAATTACTCACTAATCAACATATTAATCAAAGAAACAACAACATAAAAATAACACATAAAGGAAACTAAATAGAACCAAAGCAATGAAATAAAAATTGCATCAAATGAAAAACAAAAACATAAAGAACATGAAACCAAAACTTGATTAAGAAAGAAAGATTACAAAATGATGTTCATCTTCTCCTCCAATACAACTAAACAAAACATAAAACCTACTCTACTAAACAAGAAATAAAATCTACTCTATTAGGGGAGAAGGAAAAGGAATATGGAAAAGATTAAAAGTCTATTTATAGAAGATTGATGAGAGTCTATTTTTGGATTTTTAATTTCTAAAGCAAGAACAACAAAAACAAATTAAAAATAAAGCAAAGATGGATGAGAGTCCAGTGGGTGGGGGATTAGATATCATGTTTTATTTTAGAGAATTCTGAAACTTATAATAATCACATTAGTTATAAAGCATTACATGATAAATGATTCAACATAAACTCAAGTAATCAAAATATACTAACATGAAATTAAAATAATAACATCATTCTTCTTCTCATCACCCTAAATCTGTCACCCTCACCCTTTGGAGAGAGTTAGAAACTCATGGATGGAGGGAAGGAGAAGGGGTCCTAGAGAAACTACAAAAGAAAACTAAAAAAACACAAAATAAAAGAACAGAATTTTATTACTAAAGCATGGAAAAAAACAAGTTCCCCCTTTCAATACATGTTTCGGCCTTATTTATAGCCTCAACCAGGGATCCCAATACATAAAAGAAAAGTACACGCGTCAATACAGCATTGGTAAAAATTTGAGCGCACGAATCGACTTTTGTGCGGCTAATCCACCGCATTTTGTACATGGGGTGCAGCGGAATCGCCACCTTTTTGGCTCAGATTCGATCCGGATTTTTCGTGTGTGTTTATGGTATGATTTACATGTCCTTTGCGCGTGTGGATTAATTTCTTTCCTTTCTTTTGAGCTCCGAATTTATTTCTTCATATATTTGGAGATCCCAAATTGATTTTTCTTTAGAACTTTTCCAAATTAATATTTTGGTACTTGTAATTGCAGTCGGGTCCTCGGCTCTTTGCAATTAAGTCCCTGACTACTTTTGTGCTTAAGTCCTTGGCCTTTTTGTAATTAGGTCTTGAATGTTTTTATGCCTGGATGGACTTCCATTTGAACCCCGATATTCTTGACTTGGTCTTCATGACAGAAATGAGTTTCTTGCACGTGTTTATGCTCGGGATATGGGTAATTTGCATTCAGGTCCCTATATTCTCTAAATAAGACTAAACACATACCTTAGTAGCATTTATTGATATAAAATTAATCTAAACGTAAGACATATGATGCAATGTATGCAATGCATCAAGGAGACTAATACGGGTTTTCTTAGTTTTGTTATCCCTCTCATGATGCATTTGTAGTCTATGTCAAATTTCATATGCACTAACACAACCTCTAATCCTATTATATTCACCCTCATTAAGGCCACAATACAAGATGTTCATGATTTTTGAATTCATTTCGATTTCTTTCATTTTGGGTCTTGTAAGTGATCTAATTCATCTTCATTTGGGGGTGTGTATGAATTTTGGAGAAACATCCAATACTTAAGGTCATTTGAAATTAGGAATATTTTCATCATATTCTTCCAATAATCATAATTTGACCAATTTAGCAAAGAAGGTCGAGTTGTGCATAATCCTTCTATGTGATTAGATGAAGTAGAGGTCATGCTAAAAATACGAATAAGTAATGAAATAAGCTAACAAGGCTCTGATACCAAATGTTGGATCGTGTGGGTTGTGAGTCCACAATACTAATCACAATTAATCCTAATTACCTACTTGTTTGATCTATCAGAGATATGCAGCGGAATTAAACTAACAAACAAGCAAGTAAAGACTAGAAATGCAAACCACGATGGACACGGGGGTTTTACAGAGGTTCGACCACCACCTACGTCCTTTCTTCCAAGCTCCGCTCGACACTTCGAGCTCCGCTCACGACTTCACTATCCACTCCCCGTTCCGAGCCGGGAGAGAACGCCTTTTACAAAACAAGCACCGCGAACACTCTCGCTTGCTTGACTTTCTTCTCTCACAATCCGAGAGGAACACTTCGGGCTTTCACCGAAGTCCTTGCTTCTTTTACAACAATGAGAACTTGAGTGGAACACACTCTCTAACTTGAGCACACTTAGCTTAGGATGTGGAATTGATGCTAAGGTGTGGAAATGTAAGCTTGGAGTGTTGGATTGGGGAAAAGTGAGCTTGGGAGTTTCTGTCTAATGTATAGGACAAGTAGTAGTGAGAGAGTTGTGTTAAAATGTGTTTTACAACTCTTTATATAGGCATTAGAGAGAATATATCTGTTGGGGTTGATTGGGTGAGTGTTGGTGTAGCATACACAAAACAGAAACTCGCAGGACCCATTTCTGAGTTAATTCGGTCGACCGGATCGGGATGAACGGTAGACCGTTTGGCAGTTTTGAACTCAGTTCGGTCGACCGGTTAGGTAACGGTCGACCGCCCAACGCTAAGACTCAGGTACACTTAAGTGATCGGTCGAACACCGAATAGGGTTCGGTCGACTGATTTGCACTAGGCACTTTGGGGTTTGACAAACAATGATCTATTCGGTCGACCGAAACAAGGTCTAGCGGTCGACCAATTTCCACCAGGAGGTTTGGGTTTGTCAAGAGACAGATATGCGGTCGACTGATCAAGGTTCTCGGTCGACCGATACTAGAAGTGTATTTGGGGTATTATTGGTTTAATACAAATACGACCGTTGGGTATATATGACAAAACAAATGGTCAGAAAAATAAGTTCACCCGGTCGACCGAAACTAGGCAGTGAAAACACAAACATGATGAATGATCACTTGGTCGACCGAACGGCCTGTTACGGTCGACCGAATGTGGGCAGACTGTTAGGGTTCAGGTTTGGTGTTTTCTGGTCTAAGTTTGGGTGATCTATTGAAGTCCAAATTATGTAAAATTTCGTGTGTAACTCCTATAAGGAACCTAGTGTGTGTTTGAGTTGATTTTAGCTTAAGTATTCTCAATTTACATAAGTTCCTAAGACCCAAAGAAAATACAAAATACATGTCTTCAAAAAAGCTTGATTACATGTCTTGACTTAATTTTCCTTTCTTCCTTGAGTCTTGATCACCTGTAAAGGTTAGCACAAAGCAATATATATGCAATGCAATATGTGTGCTACTCTACATGATCATAATTAAGATTAGGTTAATTAAATCATCAAAACAAAGATTAAGGCCAAAAAGCCAACAATCTCCCATTTTTGATGATGACAATTTATATCTTAACTATATCTTAATACATGGAATTTTTATATGTAACTATGCATATTAATGCTCTCCCTAAGGATGTGCATAGTTTTTGTTCAATCCAGTGATCAAATTCCAAGTTACCCCCCTTAATTATCTCTCCCCCTTTGACATCCATCAAAAATGATATTTATAAGAAAATCATACGATTTGAGTTCAATGTGGATGCCTTGTAATGAAGTTGCTCCCCCCAAATTTTGCACTTCATTACTCTAAGAAAATGATATTCATTAAGCTCCCCCTATCGAAATGAATATGATTTGTCAATTAAGTTCATTTCAATTTCTCCCGTATTAACATCAAGTAAATACTACAATTAAGCATGTGATGTTTTCATTTTCCCTATTTACATCCATTTAGATAATTTGACACTAAAACTATGGATGTTATTCAAGCATTTAAAATTTGCAATGAATGAATAAATGATATGTCAATTAGGCATGTAACCTAGACTAGAACCAATTTGATTGAAAAAAATTTAGAGGATAAGAAATTATACCAACTTGAAGCTTGAATTGGTTCTACGCTTCATTCGGTGATGCAACCGGCTTTCAATTCGACTCTTAAGCTCGCCCGGTCACCACCGATTTCTTCCTCAAGCACCTACAAGTGTAGATTCAGGTACCCAAACAATTTTGGGTCCTTGAATGTTAGCTTTGGGAACCCAAACCATTTTGGTTTTAGGAGCCCACACATTTGAGGAAGTATGCTTTACAACTAAGTGCTTTCCATTTAAAGTTGTATAAGATGCATGGTTTTTCAATTTGGCATTAAATCCTAAACCATGTTTTTGCAAAGATTGTCTTTGACTTCCTAATAGCATGTTAAGCATCTTAGTTCCATTGGTGAACTTTTCTAGATCTTTTGTTAATTGCACATTGCAAGCATAAAGATCTAATTGTTCAACATCTATAGGTGTTGCTTTTAATTTATCAAGATTTGATGCAATTGTTTCAAGTTTAGCAAGCACCTCATTATTCTCATTCATGCATGTTTCAATTTGACTTTGAAGATCTTTGATTAGCTTTCTAGCACTTTTGTTCTTTTCACAAATGATCTCATATTGTTTAACTAAGTCATGAAATGCATTTTGAAGCTCATCATGTGTATAATTTTCGTTATTTGCACTAGAGTTTGAGCTATCACTATAATATGACTTAGATGAGCATGAATTATTAGAACAAGAGTTAGATTCTACCTCACTTTGATCTTCAATAGCCATGAAGCATGAGTGAGCCACCTCTCTTCTACTTTGCAAGGAAGACGACGATGATGATGGTGATGAAGAATCATCCCAACATAAAAGCCTCCTTCCTTTCTCTTCTCTTGCTCTTCTCCTTTTCTCTTCTTCTCTCCCTTCTCTCTTTTTTCTTCTCCCCTTCTCTTCTCTCATTTTCACTCTCCTCCTTCTCCTTTTCTTTTTCTCTTTTCTCACTTCTTCTACCTCTTCTTTCATTCTTTTCTCCCTTATCCTTCTTGAGGTATTTGAAGAAGTCTTTGGCTAGGACTTCAATGTCCTCATCTTTTACACTCCTTCTTGGTTGGTCAATATTTGTATGAAATGACAAGAAGGGTTTGTTCCTTGAAGCTTCCTTCTCCTTTCGATGGTTGATTTGGAGTTCATACGCCATCAAGTTTCCAATCAATTCCTCCATCTTGAGTCGGGAAAGATCGTGTACTTCTTCAATTGCAACCACCTTATCTTCCCAATCGTGACTTAGCGACCAGAGGAATTTCCTTGTCATCTCTCCTTCATTTAATCTTCTTCCAAGAACCAAAAGAGAGTTAGTGATATCGGTGAAGCGAGTGTTCATTTCGCTTATGTTTTCACCGATTTGCATAGAAAAAATCTCATATTTATGCATGAGGAGTGATGAGAATTTTATTTATACTGCAAGTGCACCGCGTCAATGAAGACGTGGCAAGTACGGGTCGAACACAAGGAGGGAGAGATATCGTTATTTTTGTGATTTTCGATTAAGGAAAGAAAGAGAGAGAAAATAAGGTTGGTTTGAGATTTTTGGATTTTTAATTTCTAAAGCAAGAACAACAAAAACAAATTAAAAATAAAGCAAAGATGGATGAGAGTCCAGCGGGTGGGGGATTAGATATCATGTTTTATTTTAGAGAATTCTGAAACTTATAATAAATCACATTAGTTATAAAGCATTACATGATAAATGATTCAACATAAACTCAAGTAATCAAAATATACTAACATGAAATTAAAATAATAACATCATTTTTCTTCTCATCACCCTAAATCTGTCACCCTCACCCTTTGGAGAGAGTTAGAAACTCATGGATGGAGGGAAGGAGAAGGGGTCCTAGAGAAACTACAAAAGAAAACTAAAAAAACACAAAATAAAAGAACAGAATTTTATTACTAAAGCATGGAAAAAAACAAGTTCCCCCTTTCAATACATGATTCGGCCTTATTTATAGCCTCAACCAGGGATCCCAATACATAAAAGAAAAGTACACGCGTCAATACAGCATTGGTAAAAATTTGAGCGCACGAATCGACTTTTGTGCGGCTAATCCACCGCATTTTGTACATGGGGTGCAGCGGAATCGCCACCTTTTTGGCTCAGATTCGATCCGGATTTTTCGTGTGTGTTTATGGTATGATTTACATGTCCTTTGCGCGTGTGGATTAATTTCTTTCCTTTCTTTTGAGCTCCGAATTTATTTCTTCATATATTTGGAGATCCCAAATTGATTTTTTCTTTAGAACTTTTCCAAATTAATATTTTGGTACTTGTAATTGCAGTCGGGTCCTCGGCTCTTTGCAATTAAGTCCCTGACTACTTTTGTGCTTAAGTCCTTGGCCTTTTTGTAATTAGGTCTTGAATGTTTTTATGCCTGGATGGACTTCCATTTGAACCCCGATATTCTTGACTTGGTCTTCATGACAGAAATGAGTCTCTTGCACGCGTTTATGCTCGGGATATGGGTAATTTGCATTCAGGTCCCTATATTCTCTAAATAAGACTAAACACATACCTTAGTAGCATTTATTGATATAAAATTAATCTAAACGTAAGACATATGATGCAATGTATGCAATGCATCAAGGAGACTAATACGGGTTTTCTTAGTTTTGTTATCCCTCTCATGATGCATTTGTAGTCTATGTCAAATTTCATATGCACTAACACAACCTCTAATCCTATTATATTCACCCTCATTAAGGCCACAATACAAGATGTTCATGATTTTTGAATTCATTTCGATTTCTTTCATTTTGGGTCTTGTAAGTGATCTAATTCATCTTCATTTGGGGGTGTGTATGAATTTTGGAGAAACATCCAATACTTAAGGTCATTTGAAATTAGGAATATTTTCATCATATTCTTCCAATAATCATAATTTGACCAATTTAGCAAAGAAGGTCGAGTTGTGCATAATCCTTCTATGTGATTAGATGAAGTAGAGGTCATGCTAAAAATACGAATAAGTAATGAAATAAGCTAACAAGGCTCTGATACCAAATGTTGGATCGTGTGGGTTGTGAGTCCACAATACTAATCACAATTAATCCTAATTACCTACTTGTTTGATCTATCAGAGATATGCAGCGGAATTAAACTAACAAACAAGCAAGTAAAGACTAGAAATGCAAACCACGATGGACACGGGGGTTTTACAGAGGTTCGACCACCACCTACGTCCTTTCTTCCAAGCTCCGCTCGACACTTCGAGCTCCGCTCACGACTTCACTATCCACTCCCCGTTCCGAGCCGGGAGAGAACGCCTTTTACAAAACAAGCACCGCGAACACTCTCGCTTGCTTGACTTTCTTCTCTCACAATCCGAGAGGAACACTTCGGGCTTTCACCGAAGTCCTTGCTTCTTTTACAACAATGAGAACTTGAGTGGAACACACTCTCTAACTTGAGCACACTTAGCTTAGGATGTGGAATTGATGCTAAGGTGTGGAAATGTAAGCTTGGAGTGTTGGATTGGGGAAAAGTGAGCTTGGGAGTTTCTGTCTAATGTATAGGACAAGTAGTAGTGAGAGAGTTGTGTTAAAATGTGTTTTACAACTCTTTATATAGGCATTAGAGAGAATATATCCGTTGGGGTTGATTGGGTGAGTGTTGGTGTAGGATACACAAAATAGAAACTCGCAGGACCCATTTCTGAGTTAATTCGGTCGACCGGATCGGGATGAACGGTAGACCGTTTGGCAGTTTTGAACTCAGTTCGGTCGACCGGTTAGGTAACGGTCGACCGCCCAACGCTAAGACTCAGGTACACTTAAGTGATCGGTCGAACACCGAATAGGGTTCGGTCGACTGATTTGCACTAGGCACTTTGGGGTTTGACAAACAATGATCTATTCGGTCGACCGAAACAAGGTCTAGCGGTCGACCGATTTCCACCAGGAGGTTTGGGTTTATCAAGAGACGGATATGCGGTCGACCGATCAAGGTTCTCAGTCGACCGATACTAGAAGTGTATTTGGGGTATTATTGGTTTAATACGAATACGCCCGTTGGGTATATACGACAAAACAAACGGTCAGAAAAATAAGTTCACACGGTCGACCAAAACCGGGCAGTGAAAACACAAACAGGATGAATGATCACTCGGTCGACCGAACGGCCTATTACGGTCGACCAAATGTGGGCAGACTGTTAGGGTTCAGGTTTGGTGTTTTGCAGTCTAAGTTTGGGTGATCTATTGAAGTCCAAATTATGTGAAATTTCGTGTGTGACTTCTATAAGGAACCTAGTGTGTGTTTGATTTGTTTTTAGCTCAAGTATGCTCAATTTACACAAGTTCCTAGACTCAAAGAAAATACAAAATACATGTCTTCAAAAGAGCTTGATTACATGTCTTGACTTGATTTTCCTTTCTTCCTTGAGTCTTGATCACCTGTAGAGGTTAGCACAAAGCAATATATATGTAATACAATATGTGTGTTACTCTACATGATCATAATTAAGATTAGGTTAATTAAATCATCAAAACAAAGATTAAGGCCAAAAAACCAACACCATATGCCATCTTGATTGGGTCCTCCTTTGTTGGCAAGCAACACAACACCGTCATCACATGTTCTCACTTCAACGACTGCAACGTTTGAGCTCTCCTCCACCTTCTTTGGAGACCAACACTCTCTTGCATAGTGACCACGCTTCCCACAATTGAAGCATTTAAGGTCCTTCTTGTTTGAACAGTCACAACCATCACGGCCTCCACGACTACGACCTCTTCCACGATCTTCATTGCGGGGTTTCTCCTCGTTAAGCGACATCTTCGCTTGCAATGCTTCCTCAAGAACTTCTTGCTTCTTCTTTTTCTTCCTTTGCTCGTGTGCCTCCAACGAGCTAGCAAGATCATCGATCATCATCTCTTCGAGGTTCTTCGACTCTTTGATGGCGCATACCACATTTTCAAAGCTCTTGGTCAGGGAGCGCAATATTTTCTCCACAACTCTCCCTTCCGTCAACACCTCTTCATTCCTCTTCAATTGGTTGGCAATGGTACGAACACTCGTGATATAAGCGGACACGCCTTCCGATTCTTTCATCTTCATCGCTGCAAGCTACCCTCGAAGTGTTTGTAGGTGTACTTGCCAAACACGATCCACACCTTTATAGGCCTTTTCCAAGATGTCTCAAGCTTCATTTGAAGTCTTAGCTCCGACGATCTTCTCAAAACCAGCCTCATTTACCGTTTGGAAGAGGAGATGGAGCCCCCCTCTATCTTTTGCATGCTTCTCTCTTTGCTTTCAATTGAGCCACTGTCATATCTTCCTTTTCTTCCACCTTTTCGTAGCCATTCTCCACTACGTCCCATGCATCTTGCGTGCCAAGCAATGCTCCCATTTGTATGCTCTAATTATCATAATTGAATTTTGAGAGGCGGGGGAACGTGACTTGACTAAACGAGGTCACGTAGGAGCTCGACATGATTTTGATACCAATTTGTTGGAAGTATACGATGCTCGGTTTGTATTTGGTGGTGGAGGTGGTGGACAAGAAATAGATTGACAAGAGAAGAGAGGAAGAAAAAAAATCTTTTCTACTAACTTTTTAAATATAATACAACACCTCTTTCTCTAAACTTTTTTTAACAACTCAACATACATGACGTGTGCTATTTATAGCATTTACAAAGACTCTTAGACTCCCTCTACATTAAGATGACCTTTAGCCTTCCATCTTCCATGTTAATAACAATTAATCAAAAACATATTCAAAGCAAATTATTACAATGTTTTGTGACCTATCGTTTCAGCTTCCACATTTAAGTTCAATATTCAACAGGAAGTTGGTTCAGGTATGTGCTTTCAGTTGGTAGGTTGTGAGAGTGTTGGTATAGTGCTTGTTGTGTTTGTTCCATTGGTTGGTCTTGTAAGAACCAATCTTAAAGAAGTACAAAATACATTTGCTAGAGTAAACTACCGCGGAAGTGTTGTGTTGGAAGTTTGTATATTTTTGTGTTTACAAATGGTTGTGTTTGTGTTAGACTTGAGCTTGTTTTTCTTGTTTTATTTGCTGCTATAATGAGATGACCATTGCCTGTTATTATTTGTCAGCTTTCGTGGTTCCTCAAAAATATCAAATGGGCACATAAGGACCAATCTTTAAAGATGCAGAGCACCTGCAAGGCTGCAACAACTTGGATAGTTTTGGGAAAATTAAAGTTCAAAACTGCAAGTGCACGACCACGTTCAAATAGTGACAAGTACGGGTCGTGTCCATGAGGAGCGAGTGTGGGTCGTCATCGACTATACTCGAGTGGGGGAATAAAATGAAGATTTGGTGTATCGAAACTAACTAACTAACTAACGAGACACAAATCGACTAAAGAAACCTAATAGACTAGTCTTGTAGGAGGTGGAGAACACATGCAAAAGTGTAGATGTGTGATACATGTGTGTGTACAATTAAGCTCTAATGATATGCATAACATGAAAATCTTATAATGTCACAATCCTAAGTGTGTCTCTACAATCTTATTATGTCACAAATCTTATCATCATCATTAAAATATACAAAACACTACTCATGATAAGGACAATAAAAACTACATGATTACATGTCAATCTTATCTATAATGACATGAAGAACATAGAAATCCATAATATCCACAACCCCAACTATGTCTCCACATGAACGAAAATTTAACATCATCGTTAAAACACATACGACATTAATCAAGATAATGCCAACAAGAGCACATGCTCCCGCATGCTATCCTTATCTCTTTACCTACTTCAATATTATCCTCACCTCATCATTCACCATAAAGTGGTCTCACTAACCAAAGCATGTGCTAAGCATCCATTAGGAACATTAATACATCAAAGGCAAAAGTGAGAAATTCAACAAAATGGCTATGAAAACCATGTGAAAGTCTAAGAATAAGATTAAAACACACACCAATCTCACAACATTCACATTTCACATCATTCGTCACCCCCCAATGAAGATGAATTACTCACTAATCAACATATTAATCAAAGAAACAACAACATAAAAATAACACATAAAGGAAACTAAATAGAACCAAAGCAATGAAATAAAAATTGCATCAAATGAAAAACAAAAACATAAAGAACATGAAACCAAAACTTGATTAAGAAAGAAAGATTACAAAATGATGTTCATCTTCTCCTCCAATACAACTAAACAAAACATAAAACCTACTCTACTAAACAAGAAATAAAATCTACTCTATTAGGGGAGAAGGAAAAGGAATATGGAAAAGATTAAAAGTCTATTTATAGAAGATTAGAAGATTTGGATGTTGCGTATTGCTCTAACCCGACAACCTGACCCACCAGAGAAATTTGAGGTTGAACCGACCAACCGGATCCGCTAGTGGCGGATCATTTGGGTCGGATCGATCTCTAATTTCACCAGTAGCTTAACTGTACAATTTTAGCACGTTGGTGCACCCGGAGCCGTTGGTTAGAACCCGCTTGGTTTTAATTTTTAAATTACTCCCCAGGTTCATGACTTATAGTCTTTTGTACCCAACATATTTTTCTTCGGTACCTTTGTTGGTTTTCCTTGGCTTTACCTTAGTTGTTCCAGATTTGAATCTCCGATGCAGTGCGAAACGGAAAGGAAGTCAAATTACATGCGCAAGTTTCAAATGAAGCAGGAATATTCAAATTAGAGAATGCATTAGATTGTGAGAAAACTTTCTTCTAACTGAAACGTCTCAAGACTTTGAAGGTTGATTTGAATATTAGGGGGACCATCTTCTTATGCAACTACTGTGGTCCAAGTAACCCTCGTCTGCCCATTCCAAACAGCCTACTTGTTCAGGGTCCTAAATTCTTTGTCAATATTTTTTGTTTTGTTTTATCACAATGAAGGTCCTGGCTCCCATCCGACGACCACCACGACTACGTCATGGCGATTTCCATTTGTTTGTAGTAAAATGTCGGAGATGATGAGTCAGAGGAAAGTCCAACCTGTAAGATCACGGGATCCATTGTCTTCCAAACTTTACTCTGCCTCTGATTTGCAAATCGTTTCAAAAAAACTCAACAATGAAAAATCTTCTCGGAAAGGGTCCCCTTGGTGCACTTTATAGAGTTGAATTACCTGATGGACAGGTATGCATCGTTATGTATCATATCTAAAATCTTGATTTCTACAATCTTCAGTTATATATAACACTAACAAGAATGCCCAACCGACTACTTTTTAGTGACAACACTCTTTAACGTAAGTTTACTTCGATATTAGATTTTTGCCGTTAAAAGATCAACATGGTGGAACTTGGCATATGTGAAGAAGAATTCCTTGATGTGATACACAATTTAACTGTTGAGGCATCCCAACATCATGAGCATCCGAGGATTGTGTGGAACATGGAGAGCGAGCTATTGCATATGACTTCCTAAGGAACGCCTCTCTTCACAATATGATTCATTCTAACATATATAAAATTTCTGCCATGGGAATTTTGTCTGAAAATCGCCAACGGTATAGCTCGGGCTGTAACTGAAGGGAATGTGTTCTAAAAGTTTTGTTTTTAAATGTCAATTATTATGAATTGAATGAGAAATCATTTTGTTCCTTGATTATGTTATTCGTCTTTTAGAAGTGTTAAGGAAGAAACTCTTGGTCCCTAACCGTAGAGCTCTAAAATATATTGGTTTACATAAAACAAAAGATATTCGCAATCATGCTAATTAACATGAGACATTAATTACCGAGTTAAAATTGTCGTGTTGGTCATAGATCATTGCAACTCTACAAGTGAGTGACAACACGAGTACACAAAAAAGGAAAATATTACTTTTGTATACTGAATAGACTTAATAAGTAAAATATTATATAAATGTATTTCTGTGTCATTAATATTTTACTGTGTCATTGGTCCTTTGATATGAGACTTATATTCGATCACTTAAGAAATGCTTGATTAGACTAGTGTCTTAAGCTATCGATGAGTGTAGTGTAAATGCATTAGTTGATTGAGTGTGCTTTTCGTTGAAAAAGATAGTTAGTCAAAAGGTTATCATTGTCCCTCTTAATTGAGTGATGATATTAGTGGGCCCCTTGATAAAGCAAAGTTATAATGTGCACAATGTGATTTGAGTTAAGTCACATATTTATAACTAGCTTGAAGAGATCAAGAAATGAATATTAATACAAAGATTATACAATACTACTTTGTGTGTATTCTTAATATCATGAGGCACCGTAAACGGTCGACCGATCGGTGCACGGTCGACCGGACACGTCTCGACCGATAACAGGGAATTTCGTCTGTTCGGAACGGTCGACCGAATCTATCGGTCGGTCGACCGATTGCGATGAAATATTTTATTATTGGGAACGGTCGGCCGAATATCGAACGGTCGACCGAAACTTGGTTCGAGCGGTCGACCGAACCTCCAAACGGTCGACCGGTCCAGACGGTTTTCTGCAGAATAAATTTAAGAATTAATTAGATCATGCATGGAATTAGTCCATACTTCATTTAATTCGTGGCTAAGATTATTTGTTAGTAAATAATGGATGGTTAGATGGAAGTTTGCATCAAATCATGGGCAAGAGGTTGCACATGACTAGGTAATTTGGAGAGAACTTATAAATACAAGTTGATCGCATTACCTCATTAATTAATTCATTATTTTTCTCATGCAAAATCTCTCTCCATAATTCTCCACGAAATTTCCTTAATTCTTAAGTTTAATTTTAGTTTTTAAGAGATCATCTTTTCAATGGAACTAAAGAGGGGTTAGTAATTAGATTCTAAACCATATTGGAGATCGAGAGGCTAGCTCTTCTCTCTCCAATCTTGTTTAGAGTTTGGTGAAATCTCGGAGGCATTCGGTGCAGCAACAAGCATCCTCAACGTCTCCGAATCTTCAAGAAGTTTTAGAGAACTTCTAGGTATGAATTTCGGAGTCCCATGATTGTTTTAATAAACGTTTTAAAACTAGT
Organism: Triglochin maritima; assembly: GCA_963682175.1. Lineage (NCBI taxonomy): Eukaryota > Viridiplantae > Streptophyta > Magnoliopsida > Alismatales > Juncaginaceae > Triglochin > Triglochin maritima. The sequence continues at coordinate 10,272,936 of OY821780.1, read as the reverse complement.
TATTGAAACAAACCAATGCATGCATGAAACAAATCATAGAAAATTGTAATTGATTCTTATTATGCATAAAATTTCGAAAATATATATGCACAATTAAACTTGAAAATCTACAGTAATATCCTCAACACAGCGGAAAATTTAAAATTTTAATAACACACAATCAACAGAGGATATTACGCAAATACTGAACACAAGTGCACCAACATATATAATATATATATACGAACATCAGAGTATTTTCAAAAGTTGTGATTACATCAAAGACTATACAATGGAAGCAGTAATCACTCGACCTCAACTGAGAGAAAGCTGGATCCGGTAGCGGTGCTCCTCTCCTCGGTCACCACCCCCTATCGTCGGTCACGGCCTGAAAGTAAACATGCAACTATGCCTGAGTTTCCAGAAGAAAACCCCGTATGCCAAACTCTTAAATACATGAACTGAAAGACACCCTAGCGTGCAATTCTACTGAACAAGAAAAGCATCACAAACAGGTTGGGCTCCAGGGCTCTTTCACCCAACCACAACACACACCACAGTCACGGGGCTCCAGGTCTAATTTCAACCAACCACCGTATCACACACTCGTCGCCAAGCTGGGCTCCAGGTCTAATCTCAACCAACCGCAGCTACCACGACACGACCAAGGGCTCCAGGCCTAATTTCAACCAACCCAAACGTCTAAGGGCTCCAGGTCTAATTTCAACCAACCCCTACACACGGTCCCTGCTCAGGCCCCAGGCCTATTTCAGCCAACCTGAACGCACTACGGGGCTCCAAGTGTAATCTCAACCAACCACCGTACAGACTAGCTGAGCTCCAGGTCTAATCTCAACCAACCGCAGCTCTCACACAGTTACGGGGCTTCAGGACTCTTTCAACCAACCGCCGCAACACCACAATTCTAAGTTGGGCCTCAGGCCTATTTCAGCCAATCCCAAGCTCTCGCACCGTTACGGGACTCCATGTCTAATTTCAACAAACCACCGCAACTCTCGTGCACCCTACCACACTTGCCGGAAGAACATCGGCACCACAACTCGCCCCACACGGACGATCACGACAACAACACCTCCATTGTGCAAAACTGGACACAAACGGTCGACCGAACCAAAAGTCCTGGTCGACCGAATCAAGCAAATACAAGGCAGTTCACCTCGACCGGCACTCCCTCGGTCGACCGATTTCCCAAAACCACACTCGTTCGGTCGAACCCAAATCACGGGACGGTCAACCGTTTAGATGGTCAACTCCCAGGTTCACCGAACATAACGACCAATCGGTCAAACGGCAAAGGGGGCCATTCGACCGAAAGTCACCAGGGACAATTCCCACAATCTCCACAACGAATTCGGTCGAACACCCGAGCACTCTCGGTCGACCGAATCCCACCAGGGAATAATCCCTCACTCGCACTACGAATCTGGTCGAACGTCGAGCTCTCCTCGGTCGACCGAATTCCTCCAGAGCGTTCCCCACGCTCAGCACACAAGTCCGGTCGACCAAAACCACCTTCGGTCGAACCGACCACTATTCTCACTTAAGTCACGGTCGGACGAAGTCAACGAGCGGTCGACCGTTTGGATGGTCAACGCTCCCAACCGACTCAAGACAGTGCACACGGTCGAACGACAAAGGGGACTCGTTCGACCGAATTCCGCCAGGCTTGCCTCCTATGCAGAATCGGTCGACCGCCCCTGGGGCATCGTTCGACCGATTTGAGGCAGAACCCGCAATCTCTTCACAAACGGTCGACCGTTTGCACCAACCGGTCGACCGTTCAGGCAGTGCAATCTGCTGCATGAATACTTGCGACGAGCCGAAAGGCCTACCGTCGACTTCCAAAAACTCACGCTAATTAAGTGAGCAAGCTTGACATACAGGAAGGCTTGAAGAAGCCTTTGAAGAACCGCGACGACGCCTACACGAGCACGTCTCCCCAAAACACGATCCGTCGACGAACCTCGCATCCAAACGACGATCAATCACCTCCTCGACGATCCACAACCACAACACCACCTCCGGCAACCTCTACACCACGCCCACAGCCCCGAGTTAGGTCAAGGAAGGGGAAACCATGGAAACGAGAAGGTTCGAAACACACACTCACCTCTACGAGCTAAACCAACACCGACCACCGCCTCTGCCTCGCCGGAGCTCCGCGCCTCCACGCCGGCGCACACCAACAGAGAGGGGGGGAGAGAATTGCGAGAGAGAGAGCTATGAGGGAGAGAGAGCAACAAGAGAGAGAGAGAGAGAAAAAACTCCCCCCCCCATATCTCCTCCACTCAAATCCTCACCATCCATTTCCTTCTATTCCATCTCCACCACTCATCTCATCTCCTCTCCATCTCAACCCTCCATCCAACCATCTTCAATCCAAGCCATCCATCACCATCTCCCCCTAATCACCACCTAATCAACAACAAAAACCCAATTAGGATTAGGATCCCACACGGGCTCAATTGTAACTTTGAATATATACCTTCAGTAAGATTTTTATATTTACATCTCATTACATTACCATTTATTCTCTTTAATCTTTACAGTAAGGTACCTCCATTCGACATGTACTCCTGTTGCCCATGAAAATTTGATGGCCACAAATATGTTGCTTGTTACTTATCTTGGATCGACTGCTTTAAGGCTTTGGATTTGCATGGAGGGGAACGTATGTGCATTTTGTTTTGCTTAATGTTAGCAATGTAGAATATTTATCAAAGCTCGCAGTTAATGATTTGTCAGAAGTTAGAAGTTGTGGAAATTAAAATTGGACTTACATATATCCCTTCCGCGAACATGGAGTGTTGGATATATCAGTATGGGCAGCTTTGGTGGTCTAGAAAATTTGAGTGTCAGACTTGATTAATACTTGGAATTCCATTTTACAGTCAATGCAACTGGTATTGAATTTCAGACCTTATCATGCTCGAGAAGACAAAACTAGAGGCAACATTTTCAGTTTTTGAGTAGTGTTACTAGAACTTTTAACAGGAAGAAAGGCCTTTGACAGGCATGTTCTTAACGGACTTTCTTAATACTTATGGACTGATTCGATCCTATCATTTCAGTTTGATGTGTTTCCTCGTTCTTGTTTAAATACCAGTACGAGAGCTATAGATGAGCAGAACTTAGTGAATTGGGCTTCTTCTTGTCTCCACGACTCTGCTTCATTGGACGCAATGGTTGATCCGTCAATAAGAGGAGATTTTCCATCCAGAGCACTCTCACAGTTTGCCGACATTAGCTTGCTCTTCATCCAGGTATTACGAAAAATGCGCACTACAATGTCATGATAGTAAGTGAACTATTTGGAAAACCGTTTGCTGTTCTCTACGTTACTGATAAACTATGTAAATTTCAGAACTTCTAGTTTTAGTTACACTTCTTAGTAGATGTCATCAGAATGGATTCACAACATAAATAACTATGTACATTTTCTATTCATCATGACAGAGTTCAATGCTCCAAACACTGATCCTGCACTTGGTGATTCGATGGGGGTGATTCCAGCTCCTTCACACACAAGGAGCCGCTACAGTAACTATAAGGCATCCAAACACTTTTGGGGGAGCCAGAATCTGAGCTCCTTGAGGACATCCCCGATGTCATTTTTTGTATTGATGGGAGAAACTCAGTTGGTGAACTTCTCTAGCTTCTCCTGATGACCCAAAAATTTGGATCATTCTGCCTCTACTGAATTGAGGAAATTACATTTGATTTTGTTATTCATTATTCACAAGTTTGATGTCTTCAATTTCTATTAAAAACCTGCACCTAATTTTGTTGAACCTCAGGTAGTACTTCAATTTTTTATTACTAATATTTTTCTTTTATTTTGTTGTGTAAAAGATAGTTAGGCAAAATAGTTGATACATGATCATACAATTTTGAGTAAGATATTTTACTTAACTGGAGGGTACTTTAGGGATTTGGTTGGACAAAACGGTTAGGGATCCAGAAAGCTTCTCGACATCCAAAAAACTCCAATTTTGGCTGGAAGAAGCAACTTCTGGATTCAAAATCTCAAAAACAAGTTTCCCATCAGAAGCTCACATATGGGAGCCCTATCCAAACACACCCTCAGAGCTTTATTGGTTCTGTCAGTGTTGTCGACAACCACATTCGGGGCACTTTCTACGCATTGTCCAAACTAGGTTTACAAACACTACCATGTAGGGGTGCAAACGGTACAGATATGGGTACATCTATTTCCATTTTCGTTATTCAGATACAGATACAGACCACTGCGGATGCAAAAAATGATATCTATATCCTCAAAAAATAGATACGAACACAATCTGAACACAGAACATTCGGAAACAACCGAATATGGATACAGTTCAGATATAACAATAGATATCCATATCTATATAATATCATATAAAACAATATATTGATTATTCATTTGAGCAAATATAACATTAAAAAGTTGAATAACTAAATGTTGTAAAAATAACTTAAGTTTATCAATAACGGAGAAACTAAGACAAAATTCATTTGAAGATGTTTTAGGTTCGCGTTATGCGCATTGAATAGCAAGAGGAATGTTAGATTTTGTGCTTAAAACTAGTTTTTTAAAATATTTTAGCTTTTAAAGTATGTATGATTTAAATGATAGAGAAAAAAACATATAAGGTTTGAGGAAATGAAATACTATATAAATTTAGATCTGTGATCTTATAAAGTTAATTAAAACAAACTAATATAATACATTGTGAGTAATTATTAGCTATAAGAAATCAAAAAAGGTGTAATTAGATTTGTAGCTAATATATATTACAATTTTTAACCCTTCAGATATCCTTATCCGTGTCCGAAAAAAGAATATATCAGTATCCACTTATTTTTTGAACTTGATATCCGTATTCAAAAAAATTGAAAACCCAATTTGTATCCGTCGGATATAAAATTTTGACATTCATATCCTCAAAATGTCGGATATGAATACTGAACTGCTAAACATCACCTGAAAAGTGAAAACTACGTAAATTGCCCTTGCGAATTACCGTTTTGCAGTTCTCTCATTCTACTTATATATCTATTCATTTCACTCTCCTATCACTACTCTCTCTTCATCTTCCTCTCATAATCATCAAAAACAATGTCTTGGAGACCAGGAAAGGAGTCAGTGGACGCCCTGGTGCATTCGAATCTGGTAAAATGTCTCATTTATTTCCAGTTTAAAAAAAATCATTTTATTTTATTTTTATATTAGTTAAAAGTAATAATTAGTAAAAATAATTAGTATTAATTGGTAATTAGTTAAAAAAATTAATAATTTTGTTAATTTAGATGCTTAAATCCATTTAACAGTTATTTCTAAAATTTAATTAATAATCATCGGGTTACCGTGGAAGTAGAGGAAAATTCATACCCTTACGCGTTGTACATGCTTACGAAGAGGATTCAGCACGTTGTCATCCACGTAGATGAGGTATATATGCTTCGGTTAGGAGAGAGAATGATAGTTTACGTCGTCGTCAGACACATGATGATTCCTTCGACGATGAGGAGGTTTCAGATGAGGTTGAGAGGGACGATGAGAGTGACGATGGGGGTCAGTATGAGTTGGAGTTTGAGCAGCAGGAGAAGGAGTGGCAGGGGGAGTATGGTAAAGGACGTGGGCGAGAGGAGCAGTACGGTAGAGGATGGGGGAGACATGATAGTTCTTCTGCTAAGTGGGTAATTCAAAAGGGTAGAGGTGGTCGGTTTGTGACCGGTGATTCGAGCTCGTGCATTGCAGATGCCCGAGCTCAGAAGAAGAAGAAGAAGAGGGGTGAGGATGATTCTTGGATCGTGACTGCTGTGATGTCCGGTGGTCCTTTAGATGACAACATCATTCCTAGTTTCGGGGGGCACATCGCCAGACGTATTTGGGAGGGTGAGGATCAGAAGGTTCTGAAGTGCCATAATCGGCACAGAGCTTGTACTACATTGCATGGTTGTCGTTCAGTTTTGAGTGATGATATCACGATGGCCATTACTGATAGCGGATTGAGTCACTTGCCTTACAACATGTTCCCCTGTCTTGACATGCTGTTGATATCTGCATTTGTGGAGCGGTGACAGCCTGACACCAACTCTTTCCACCAGCCTTTAGGAGAGATGACAATTATGTTGCATGACGTGTTCCAGATCCTTCGCATCTTGTTGAGGGTTGCATGGTTGGTGCTCAGGGATCGACGACTGAGCTGAAGAGTTATATAGCCGAGCTACTCGGGGTGACCGTTGTTGATCTTGGGAGGGATAACCCCTTTTGGAGTGGCGGTGGTGTTAGCATCGACGTTGTTGACGACTTTTGCAAACCTACGCGGACCGAGGATACGCAGTTGACCGCCTACTTGTTCTTACTGCTCGTATGCGTCTTGTTTGTCGACAAGAGAGGTTGCAGTATTAGACCACGCAACATATTGAAGGCTAGAAGCCCAGATACTATTAGTCAGTACTCATGGATACGCAGTTGGCTTCGGAAATTGCCGAATGCGTGGTATGTGTAGTTTATATATCTTTGTTGATATGTCAGGTGCAAAGTAAATGAGAAGACTCAGGAAAAACCTCTCTCACTGGTCGCATAAGCCCTAACTCCCGGTTCGTTATTATTGCAGTCGGGCTGACAGTACCCAATAATAGATCTCGTAACTTCTCCAACACCCACCGGTAACTAGACTCGGTCTCATCCTTCATAATCGCATAGCCGACAAGGAAGTTCATGTTTGTTGATGTCACTCCAACCATCTCGAACAGAGGCATCTTGTACTTATTCATTTTGTACGTTGAATCCAAGCATATTACGAAAGGGTATGTGCGCAACAACTGAACTGACGTTGGATATGCCAAAAATGCGTGAGTGACGACATTAGTTTCTTCATCCGCCATAATCCAATGCAAGTACTCACACTGCACTGTCTTATGCAGAAACTACTGAGCGGGATTTTTGTCTTCATATTTCATCATCCTCATGTACTATCTGAGTTATAAATGTGTCTCTGATTCGGATTATCCTCCGGGAATTTCTTCTTTACCGCCAACAAGATGTTACGTGGTTTTGCTTGTGCCTCAGTCATATCACGAACAATTTTCTTGTCCCCATAACTAAGACCGTTGATCTGTCGGTGACCCTCTGGATAAACTGCAAGTCTGGGGTTGTGCTGACCATGAGTACTATTAGAAACTACAACACATCCATCACGCTCCCGTCGCTCGACCACCTTTATAGAAAAACGACAACGCAACTCTTTCTTTTCGTGTTCTGTACTGCAATATCCATATCCTGAGAACTCGTTTCATTTATGTGATCGCATCTCATATAACAATTCATCTGATTATCTGCTTGTGATTTATATGATTATATTACAAAAAAAAACCCGACTCCGATGACAACTTGTTTCACCTATTTATTCGCGTCATCGATTGCTGGAAATACTTGTGGACTTACAAAAAGCTCACTGTAATCTTCTCCATCACCACCAAAATCTTGTAACAGAACTTGAAATAATTTAAAATAACACAACATAAAAATATAAAAAATAAAAATAAAAAATTGGGCATTTGGCTAGGGAACCCCCCCCCCCCCCCCCCCCCAATGGGGGAGGCGCCCTAATTGGGCACCTCGTCCATAGGGAGGCGTCTGTCTAGGGCGCCTCGTCCATTGGAGTGGCGTCTGGCTAGGACGCCCCCACCATGGGGGTTGCGGCCTAGATAGAAATCTAAGATGATTTTTTTTGGGTTGGGCTTACTTTCCCGGATCCAGACACTTCGCCAGATATTTTTGTGGTATTGGTACCGGTAAAGTGAGGAAAACTTAGACAAAAGTATTAGTTTAAGAGATGTGATGAAATGTGTATTAAATGGATTGTGAATGATAAAATTGTAATTAGACGTGTGATTTAAGTAAAAACTCGAACAGCATGTGAATACGGATATAACGGATAAATTGTATCCATGTGCACCCGTACAACCATTTATTGTATTGTTTGAATTATCTAATACTACGTCACTGTATTCGGGTATGGAACTGACCCAATTGGTTTGTAACCGCTACAACTAACTTTGATATATAATATTGAGTTAGCTCATTGTCAACGGTTCATTTAATATAGCGTACATTCCCTCCGTCCGTAGCTCCCGAACCAACGTAACCTAAAGTGCAACACTCTTTTCGAACTCAATCTCTTAAAATTTTGCCTGGATCAAATATCCAACGCGCTTCGAACATTTCCCAATGTTTGCATCAATTCCTTCTGATAGATCTTAGTTATATGATAATACGTAGATATTTTTTTGCAAAAAAATTCCTTCAAAATCGTATGTCATGGATAATAACTTTATTTTTGTAAGTCATTTCTCAAAACTCTTTAACAATCAGGTTTTTTCTGGCTTGGTGTCACTAGAGGTGAGTATCGGGCCGGGCCTACAGAAAATTAACTGGCCCAAGTGCTGGCGGGCCAGGCCGTCGGGCCCGCGGATCCCAATGGTTCTTAGAGTTGTTGTTTTTTGTTTTCTTTAAAACGAAAATATCATCCCTTATTTACAAAAAATGTCATTACAAAACTTTATATAAACTCCCCGTTTCATTCATTCTTCACACCAATTATTATTCTTCTTCTCTTACAAATTCTAATATTCTTCATATTTCACTAAGTGTTCTCATTGTGTTACAAATGTGTCGAGTTTGAGCAAAAGCCTAAAGTTACTGTCCGATTTCGCAACACGCTGACACATCTTCTCCGTTTCTCGTCTTCCCGTTTGCATTTATTTATTCTTTTAGAGTTTTAGTTTATTTAGTATAATTAGTTTTTTTGAACTAATTATCATGAACTTCTCGTTGGTTAGAAAAATTAGATTTTTGTTTGCCTACTTTTTAATTTCAATGACATCTGACCCATCAGTTAATTCATCACCTGAACTTGAGGGGGTTAGTAATCCACTTGTTAGTGCATCAAGTAAAAGCAAAAATACTAGAAAAAGAACTAGTAATGTTTGGAATGATTTTGACATATCGTAAGATAAAAATGGGAAAATGGGCTATATGTAAAATATGCGGTGTTGAACTTACTGCAATTGGTAGTCAATGAACTACTGATCTGACCAGACATACAAAAAAATGTAAAATTAGGAATGTTGGAGCATCTACTTCACAACAAAATCTATTTTAGACTTTAATTCTGGAACATTAAAAATTAGGAAATATGATTCAATTAAAGGTAGAGATGTAATTCTTGATTATGTAATTAGAGATGAATTACCGTGTAGCCAAGTTAAATATCCAAATCATAGAAAGGCGTTTACTTGCCATAATCCACAATTTCAACCATTTTCCCGACGCACATTAGGAGTTGCTGCAAATACAAAATATGATAATGGAAAAATAGACTTAATTAATACATTTGCATCAATACCTTATAAGATAGCATTAACAAGTGATATTTTGACATTAGAATATGACTTTCCATTTTGCAGCGTTACTGGTCATTTTTTAGATAATTCATGGGTTTTACATTAAAATATTATATCTTATGCACCGATTTTGCACCTACATACTACTATGATTATATATAACCACATAAGAGATGTACTGCATGCATATTCAATAACAAATAAAATTTGTGCAATTTCTTTTGACAATGCTAATAATAACTTTGGGGCAGTAGAATTACTTGTAACATTATGTAATCCACCATTAGATGATATACTTTTTCATATTAGATGTGTTTGTCATGTTTTGAACTTAATTGCACAAGATGGTTTTGAAATAATAAAACTTTATTTGCAAAATATTAGATATCACCTATTTATGTAGTAATAGTACGTATAGATATCAACAATTTAGAGAACTGTGCTCTAGTTATAATGTTAAACCTAGAAAATTTAAATTAGACGTCCCTCGTAGATGAAACTCTACTTATGAAATGTTGAAATATTGTTTTTCTTATAAATATTTAATTACATCTTTTTATAATGAAAAAAATGAAAGAAATTTAACTAATGTTGATTGGGAAAATTGTAAAATTATGTTAGATATTTTAAAATATTTTTTCAACTTCATAAACACATTAAGTGGAACATATTACACAATTGCTAACTTATTTATATCTGAATTACTTCCAATTACTAAAGTATTTAGTAAATATAGGAATAATGGTAGTTTTGTAGAAATTATTAATGTAATGGAGAGTATGTTTAATAAATATTGGAAACCTCCACCTTTAATTTTTTGTTTAGCTTTTGTCATGGATCCTAAATTTAGAATGACCGGTTTACAAATTTACTTAAAAATTATTTTTGAAAACATGAATTATGAAGATTGTGAAGATTACTTAAAATATATTAGAACTCAACTTAATAGAAATTTTAATTTATATGAACGATTACATAATGTTAATCAAATGGGCTCAAACAGTGCTAATTCATCATCATCTCAACAACACCTACTTTTGGATGAAGATGATGAAAACTTTCAATTAAAGTTAAATCAAAAACTTTTAAGATTAGAACAAAATGAATCACATAACAAATTAGCTGCATATTTAAATTTGGATATGTACTTAACTACTGCAGATTGCAGATTTTTTGATGTTTTATGCTGGTGGGAAATCTAACTATGCTAGATTTCCAATAGTTTTTTTATTAGCACGCGATTTACTAACTTCTCCGGCGTCAACTGTGTCAACTGAGGCAACATTTAGCGCAAGTAACGGGTTTTGACCGACAAAAAGCGTAGCACATCCGCTAAATTATTAGAGATAAGTGTTTGCTTGAACGATCGGTTGGACGCGGAAGAGAGAATGTAGAATATGCAAATCAATGAGATCAGCGACGAAAACGAATAAACTCTCTACAATTGTAATGCTTAATACATTAGAAATTGTATCGTTGTATGTAATTTGTATAATACTTGTACTTAATAAATTTTCACAATCGGTTGAGATGAGTAGACGATGTAGTCGGTGAGGCAATGACGTCGATGAATCGATTATTTTGTTGAAATTCTAATTTTATAATGTTTTAATTGAAACTTTATAGGTATACGAATATATGTAAATCCGATCGATAAGACCTCAACCCAATCTGACCGGACCTGTCACTGGGCCCGGCCCGCCAGGCCTGACGAACTTGAAACGAGCTTGTCTGCAGTGCGGCCTGGCCCGACCACTTACCCACGTTTAGGTGTCACTTTAAAAAGATACTATCCTACTTTACAAGTTCTTTTTATTACTAATTTCTCTTTAGTTTTCATTCCCTTGCACTTTGTTATTGATCCGTAAGAAAACTTAAAAAAGCGTGGACTTAAACTTTTGAAATAGTATTTGAGTGATTAGTTTATGGAAAACTTAAACAACACTATAACTAGTTACAATTAAAATTTCATAACTAAAATATTAACTATTACGTAAAAAGACTTTCCTGTTTTCAATCCAAAACTAAGGGAAGTCAAAATTCTGAACTTCCTTCCACAAGGAAAGCTACAAATCGATTAACTTACTTTTTGGGGAATTTGTTTCTCATGATTTTTTTTGATAAGCATGTAATATTTTTTATAAGCTCATGAAAATTTTCCAAGTCATCATAGAGAAGTTGTTACAATTTTACCGTGCGAATTTGAACTTAACAAGAATCTATGTCCGACCTCGAATACTGAAATCTACAATCTATATTTATTTTTTTGATAAACAAGACTCACTGGTCAGAGCACCCACTATGGGGTGTAAAACCTGGTTGCGACCTGGATCTGGCCACTTAACGGGGGCCGAAGCGGGGTCGGGGTGCGACCCTGCAATCGGGGGTTCACGACCCCTGGTGGGAGCGTTGGGGCCTACGTGTCCCCAAGCCATTGGTTTTGTTTTTTTTTAAATTTTTTTGTTTTGATTTTTTAAATCTGTTTTTTAATTTTCCTTTTTTTTTAAACTTTTTTGTTTTTATCCAGGGATGATGTGGATGAGAGAGATGTGTTAAGTAGTTGTTGGAATAGTGAAAGATTTTTGTGTCCCAATTGAAAGATTCTTAAAATTAGTACCTTAGAAAGATTATTATTCCCATGAACTTTCATTTTATAATACTTTGCCCAATTAAATTTAAAAATCTATAATTTAAGCGCTCATTTGTATTTTTATAGAATTTTTTATGTTGTATCCTTAATACACTATTAATACTAAATTACGTTAAAGTTCAGATCGAATCGAATGTTAAATCTGATTGGAATTAGGTCGAATTCAATACCGATCTGACCCAAATTCGAATTGGATTGACTTCCAAATTCAATCCGAACTTTGACGTAAAGTTAGATTTATAAGTGTATTGAAGATACAATTCAAAAAATACAAAAAATAGTGAATGAATGTTTAAATAATGTTTTTTTAAAATTCTGGATGAAAAATATTACAAAATGCAAATTCAAGAGGTACATAATTGCCAACTTTTCAAAGTGCAAGAGTGTAAATAAATAAAATCAAGTCCTAATTCAAAAACAAACTGTATTTAACTAATAAGAAGAGTCAAAAGTTAAAACCCCAAACCACCTCTAAACTGCAAACCTCTCCCCCCTTCGTCCCCAAACCCCCAACCATGGACTCAGACTCCGACATCTCCGTCGTCTCCAACCCAGACCCGCCAATGTCCAATTGCTACTGTGACCTTCCCTGCATTCTCTACGTCTCCAAGCACCCGTCCGGCACTGGCAAGAAGTTCTACGGTTGCCCCAACTTCCATGTCAGCAGCCATTTCATCCCTGCCCGCCAACTGTTTGTCAAAATGCCACAACTTAAATTTCTCATTTTGTAGGACGGAAAAGGCTGTGGCTATGTTGTATTCGCCGGAGATTACGAATTTCGGTTCATGGGCCGGGATGAGATTATCCGGAACTTGAGGGAGATTATGGCGTCGCTGTCGGAGCTTAAGAGAGTTATTGATCGGTGGCTCGAAGGCAGAAGATGGTTGGAGCGTCTGAATGTGTTGTTGGCTCTGTGGTTGGGATTTATGATGGGTGTGATCACTGCTGCGGTAACTGAGCATCTGTCTCACTGACTGTCTGTTTGGGGGGCTGTGTTGGTGATTAGTATTAAGAGTGTGTTTTGGAAGTTGGTTTGTGTGTGTTGGGATGGTTGTTGTTGTGTTTTGTTTTCCCAAATATGAGTTGGGTGGTCTTGTAAGAACCAAGTTTAAAGAAGTATGCAATAGAGTAACCAGTGTAGAAGTGTTGTGTTGGAAGTTGGTTTGTTCTGTATTTACAGTTGGTTGTGTGGTATTGTTTATGTTTGTGTTTTGTTTGCTCCTATAATGGGATGACTATTACTTGTTATTGTTTGTGTGGCTTCTCAAAAATATCAAAAGGGCACCTAAGGGTGGATCATCAACCTTTAAAGAAGAACATCAACTGCAACACATTGGCTAGACTAAAGCAGTGTGAGTTATGTGAGGTTTCAAACTAGAGTGCAAAAAAGTTCCCCTGCAAACCCACTAGATGGTGACTGCTAGTTTCATTGGCTTCAGCATTTACAAGCAACAAAGATTTGCTTCATGACTACATATGACCATATTGGTTCAAACAAAGATGAGAGACTAGCATTTTGCATTTATCTATAAGCTACTGTTCCTGAGAACATATGTATTTTTACAACCACACGCAACAAAGTGTGGGATCCCCAACGTTCATTGGACCCTCTACTTCCCATGCAAACAAGCACCCAATTTGCTGGGTCTTTACTTCCTTGTTAATGTTGTAGTCCCTTGCTATTGGGAACTTTATGCTTATTATGGACTGATATGTCCCTTTTGGAATGTTACCCATGGTTTGTAAACTTCGAACCATGCCGTGGATCATAGCAAGATTATTTTATCTTAATAGTATCTACCCAATTTCAAAACACACACACACAATTTCTTCACAAACAATTAATACAAGCTGCTACTACCCCGTTAACACTCTATGCCCTTGGCTCCTCCATATTTGTAGCATATGTTGTGGTTCTAATGAGTGCTGACAGTAAAGAAGGAGGTCAAATTACATGGACAAATATCAAATGAAGTAGGAGTGTTCAAATAAGTGAATGCACAAGATTAGCTGATAATGTATTAGATTGTGTAAACTTTCTGCCAACCGAAATGTATGGACTTTGATGGTTGACTTGAATATGAGGACCATTGTGCAATTATACCATCCAAATCTTACTCATTTTGCTTAGGGGGTCACTGTTCGTCGCCGGAAAACTACTTAAATTGTCCAAAAAATTACCTTTTTGCCATTAACAAATCAATTAATACTCATTTTGTCTCGTGTCTTTAAATAAGGTTATTGACTCAGTTTTACTCACATTCCTAGTACCAACACCACGAAAATGTCTGGCGAAGCACCTGGATCCGACGAGATAACGGAGACGGATTTTTTTTCCGACTCGGGCATCTAGCTAAGACGCCTCCACCTATGTGGAGGCGTGTTAGCAGACGCCCGTTTTTTTAATTTTTTTAATTTTCTGTTAAATTAATTTTTTTCAGGTTCCGTTGCAAGATTTCGGTGGTGATGAAGTAGATTACAGTGAGTTTTTTGATAGTAAAGAAATATTTACAACAATCGAGGAAGCTTGTAAATGGGCGAAACAAGTTGCAATAGGAGCCGGATTTGTTTTGGTTATATCATCATACAAACCAAAAGCAGATAACCAAATGGATTGTTACCTGAGATGTGATCGTAGACGTGAAATGAGTTCTCATGATACGAGTATTGCACTGCGAAATAACACACAAAAAAGGTTGTGGTTGTCGTTTTTTGGTAAAAGTGGTTGAGCGACGTGATCGTGATGGATGAGTCGTTGTTTCTAGTAACACCTATGGGCAGCAAAACCACACACTTGTTATTTATTCAGAGGGTCACCGACAGGTCAGCGGACTTAATGCTGGGGCCAAGCAAATTGTTCGTGATATGACAGAGGCACAAGCAAGATCACGTAACATTTTGTTGGCGGTAAAGGAGAAATTCTCAGAGGATAATCTCAATCAAAGACATATTTATAACTTCAGAGAGTACATGAGGAGGACGAAATCTGAAGATAGGAATCCTACGCAGCAGTTTCTCAGTCAGGCAGTACAACATAACTATTTGCATTGGATTGTGGCAGATGAAGAAACTAATGTCCTCACTCACGCATTTTTGGCACATCCGACTTCAGTTTAGTTGTTGCGTACATACCCATTCGTAATCTGCATGGATTCGACGTATAAGACGAACAAGTACAAGATGTCTTTGTTTGAGATGGTTGGGGTTACTCCAACAAATATGAATTTCCTCGTCGGATATGCGATTTTGAAGGATGAGACCGAGTCTAGTTACCGGTAGGTGTTGGAGAGGTTGCGAGATCTGTTATTGGATATTGTTAGCCTGACTGCAATAATAACGGACCCGGAGTTGGGTCTGATGCGACCAGTGGCAGAGGTTTTTCCTGAGTCCACTCATTTACTATGCACCTGACATATCAACAAAGACGTGTACAACTACGCATACCACGTTTTCGGCAAGGACAAACAGTCTGCAGAGATTTTTAGGCGTGGAAAGTGGAGGAAAGTCATGCTTTCTGATTCACAGACGGATTATTATAGAGCAGTCCGTAATCTGAAATATTCTTACAAGTCCTGGCCAGTGCTGACGGAGTATGTGTAAGACACGTGGTTGGTGCATAAAGAAAAGTTTGTGTTGAAAGACATGTGGTTCGGCAGGGTGGAAAGTGCATGTTCGGCTCTGAAAGAGTGGATCACTACATCGACTGCCGCTCTCGACACTCTTTTCGACCGCGTGAACTCGGCTATTGAAATGCAGCTGACGAATATTCGAACTTTCTTGAAGATTCGAGACGTCGAATTTTGGCAAACTACATAGGTCCTTTGTTTCAGCATATAAATGGCCAAGTTTCGCATCGCTGCTTGTCGTTATTGACTTAGGAGTTGAAGAGAATGCAAGACTTAAGTAATGAAGTTGAATATCGTTGTGGGTGTGCTTTTCTGACATCACATGAGATTCCTTGTGCCTGTACCATGTACGAGTGTTTTGCGGTAGGTGATGCAATTTATTTAGAGCAGATTCATCCATTCTGGAAAACACTTGTCATTGGAGAATGAGTCCAGATGTCAGAGCTTGTGGATCAGTCAGCACAAGACGTTGAGCATTTTCGGAAGCTCGTTGATGAGATTTTGGAGAGCGACCCTGCAGTAATTCGTAGTGCCTCTCGTATTTTATACGAATAGTTACACCCCGATCAGTCGAACTATGGAGAACCCGCAGAAAATATTAAAGTACGAGGTCGACCTAGGGGAAAGTCAACACGTCGGGACCCAAGTGCCTTCGAGTATGCTGAGCGAGGTCGTGGTCGGTCTGGCAGTAGTGGGAGCAGGGGTCGTGGTCGGTCTTCCAATTCGTCTAGATCATCCGTAAACACGAGCACATGATCTGATATGACGATATCTTTGTTGTTATTTAATATATATCACTAATCTAGATAGGGTTGAATATATTATCTCCTAATTTTGTTGTTTTAATGAATTGCTATTTCTCTATCTTACAGTGTCCAGACGGATTGACGTGGATAACTTCTCATATGTTGATAGACTTCCAGAAATCATTTTACCATTTTTGGAGAGATGAAATGACGTACGTGCTGATGGCAACTGTGGATTTCGATGTGTTGCCGATGTCTTCCATGGTGGTCAAGACAACTGGTCGTACGTCTGTCGTGCAATTTCGAATGAGATAGGTGCACATCCTATTTATGAGAGTGTCTATTTCGGCAATGTGGTAGATGCTCGTCAACGAATTGATTGGGGTGGGGGAGCTTGTGACGAGAATCATTATATGAAGGTTTGGGCTGACTTGTTTCCGATTGCTAATTTTTACAAGTGTGCGGTCATGTATTTCTCAATGGGAACGGATGGTTCGTTGTTCCGGTGTCTTACTGTGCTACCTTGGGAGAGTATGTCTGCCATGACGAGGCCTGTCAGAGAGTTGGTCATTGCTCATTTATGGAGTTACAGACATTTTATTCGTTTGGAATTAGCTGATGATTTCCCAGTACCTCCTATAGCGACCTTGTGGTATCAAATGCTAGATGAGAGTGTTGTTGGATGGGAGGATCAGTACGAAAGTAGGATGACATATTGGAACCGGTTACGTAGTACCTTTTGATTGTAATTTGTAATGCATTTGTAATGTATAATATATCGTGTATTTGTACTTATATCGTGTTGTTCTTTTACCAGATTTTAAATTGAAGTATTATTTGATATCTAAAGAAATTAGTAGAAAATATGTTCGTGAGAAATAAATATTAAAAATACTATAGTCAAAGAAATAAGTAGAAGATATGTTCGTAAGAAATAAATAATAAGAGTACACAGATAAGCATAAGCAAACAGCAACAAATGTAGTAATAATGCAACATATAATAAAACGATTGTAAGAGCAAGTGAACTACAGGTAAACATCCAAATCATGGTCCGAAATGCCCAACTAGCTGTTCCAATCCTCGATGAGGCGATCTCAATCTGTACATGCAAGTCTCGTATCCTCAGTTGGCATCCTGTCTCTCTGTCGCAAGAACGGCTGCGTATACCGTATCGCCCTACTCATCCACTGTATGTAACAAAAAAATTAGCGTACATTAACAATAATAACAAAATATACATTACAATTATAAATAAAATTACATAAACTTACCGCATCGACACATGTCCTATCCAGTGGTCTCTCCGGTCTCGGAATGATATCGCGTACGATAAGTGGATGTGAGCACCTACCGAACCACTGCAAATAATCTGCATCACAAGTGGATGGGTCGCGGCTACGACTCAAATCATCCAGGTGAAGTCGTCATACTCTCGGAAATATCCTCAAAACCGATTCCGTGAACGAAACGCTATGCCTGACGTCGTACGTCGTCGCAATCGCAGACCGTACTGCATGCTTGGGCGTCGGGATGTCAACCGGGATCACCTGAACGTAACCTAACTGACGTAACACGCGATCAGGTAAATAAGGCTCTGTGATATCCCTATAACAAATAACGCCCAAAAATGTAGTCATCAGCACAACTACAACAGACTCAGGACCATATGGCAACCACTCCACCTAAACTTTTATATGTTACTAATAATAAAGTTGAAATTTAAATAAACATGAATGATATATACATTATATACCTGTGATGCAGTCATCTGATCTAGCCGTCTACGAATAGAAAAAAGAAGTCGACCCTCGCTCTTATCCTCGGCCCGGACAGCCCACATACGCAAATGAGGATGACCACGCTCAATAATCTTCCGCTCCCGATGCGGGCAGAAAGCAGGAAAATACTCATAGATCCAAGGTTGAAGCAGTGTAAGACAACCCGTAATCCCAGAATAATCAGCACAACTCGATATACCCAGCTGGCGATATAGATATGCCAACGCCGCTGACCCCCATGAGTATTGACCAATGGTATCTGACTCCCTCGCCTCCAATAGGTCGTGTAGTCTGACTCTGGAACCGCTTTTGTCGACAAACAAGACGCAACCTAGCAGTAAGAAGAGGTAAGCAGTCATCTGCGTATCCTCAGTCCGTGGTGGTCGCCCCCGTCTGTAACAGTCGTCCACAACATCGATACTAACACCACCGCCACTCCAAAATGAGCTATCTCACCCAAGACCCTCCAGGCTGACACCCAGCAACTCTGATACAAATAACTTCAGCTCAGACGTCGGCACCTGCGCACTGACCATACGACCCTCAACATGAATGTGCAGAATCTGAAAGACGTCATGCAGCATGATTGTCATCTCTCTGAACGACAAGTGAAAAGTGTTGGTGTCAGGCTGTCACCGCTCCACGAAAGCCGAAATCAATGGCATGTCAATGCAGGAAAACATGTTGTACGACAAGTGACCCAATCCACTGTCACTAACGGTCACCGTCATATCATCAGTCATCACTGAACGCCAAGCATGTAATGTCGTACAAGCTCTGTGCCAATTATGGCACTTCAAAACCTTCTGATACTCATCATCCCACATGCGTCTAACGATGTGGACTCCGAAACTCGGAATGACGCTGCCATCTAGAGGACTGCCGGGCATCATATCCGTGACGATCCAAGACTCGTCCTCACCCCTCTTCTTCTTCTGAGCTCGGGCGTCTGCAGTGCACGGATTCGAATCACCAGTCACAAACCGGTCACCTCGACCCTTCCTAATGACCCACTCAGCCGAAGGACTACAATGTCGCCCCCGTCCTCGACCGTACTGATGTATCGCCTCCTCCTGTGTTTCCAAGCCATACCGCCCCCCATCGTCACTCTTGTCGTGACTCCTCAACTCATCTGAATCATCCTCGTCGTCGAAAGAATCCCCAGGTGTCTGACGACGACGTAAAAGATCTCTCTCCCCCAACTGAAGCAGAAATACCCCGTCTACGTGGATGACGAGGACCTGACTCATCTGCTACACTACGTACCGCGCCTAAGGGAATTGATTTCCCTTTTCGTCCACGGTAACCCGATGACTATTAATTCCATTTTAAAAATAAAATTTTATTAATAGATTTACTAAAATAATTAAACTAATTATTAACTTAATAATCAATTTATTTAGCAATTATCACAATTAATCAATAATCCTTTACTAAAATCGTACACAACTAATCATTAACTTAATAATCAATTTATTTAGCTATTATCACAACTTTTAATTAATAATTACTTACTAAAATAATTAAACTAATTATTAACTTAATAGTCGATTTATTTAGTAATTATCACAAATTATAATCAATAAAGGATTTACTAAACTAATTTAATTCATTATTAACATAATATTCAATTTATTTTAAATTTATCACAATTTATAATCAATTTAAATAAATTAAAAAAAATTGGGGCGTCTACAGGAGACGCCCCAACGTTCGTGGAGGTGTCTGTCGGAGCCGCCTCCACCATGGGGGAGGCGGCTCCCGCAGATGCCTTGCCCTATGTTCAGGCGTCCGCGGGAGACGCCCGACCCATTTTTTTAACATAATTAATTAAAATAAACAAAGCAATTTACCAGATTTGAGTAATCCGGGGCGTCCGCTGGTTCTTTTCTTGATCTCTGAGACATTGTATCTGGTGAATAGAAGAGTAATATGAAGAAAGAGTGGTGTTAGGAGAGTGAAATGAAGAGTTATATAAGTAGAAAAGGTAGAAAGGCAAAATGGTAATCTGTACGTGCGATTTAAATAGTTTTACGACGATGAATAACAATTCAGTTTGCTTATCAAGAAGATCACTGCTGCATAATTGTGCACTGCAATCACTCTCATCTGTCTCTCATCATGTGTGCCCATAACAAGTAGCTTATCGCACCGAACGAAGCTAACATTTGCTTAATGTTTTGGAAAGAACTTCTTACCAATCAAGCCTCCAAATTGAATTGCATCATGGGGGGTTTGTGCAGTCGGATTCCGAGGGAAACAGAATTTGGATTCTGGTTGACTCCGGAAAAGTGGTTGTTTGTGCACGGAGACATGGATTCCATCGGATTCCGTCGGATTCTGTGGTATGTATAAAATTTTCGTTGAGTTTTCCGTTACTTTGAGGTCGGAAAGCCACAGAAACCGATTTTTTTCAGTGGACCGTCAAACATTCGGTCCACCGAAATGATTGTAAAGGATGACCGAACATATTTCGGTCCACCGAATTCGTAACTGGAATGACCCGTTCGGACGACTGAACTTAGTTCGGTCTTCCGTTTTTGTTCACTCTAAGAAGTCTCATTTCACCCCGACCGACCCGTCGCAGTGGACATAAGAAGTATGAGCAAACTGTCGGCTTTTTGGCCTTAATCTATGTTTTGATGATTTAATTAACCTAATCTTAATTGTGATCATGTAGAGTAGCACACATATTGTTGGCTTTTTGGCCTTAATCCGTATTTTGATGATGTAATTCAAACTAATCTTAATTAGGAAATGTAGATTAGCACGTGTAGTATAATGGTATACATGTTGTATTGTGCTAACATCTACAGGTGATCAAGACTCAAGAAAGAAGAAAAATCAAGTCAAGACATGTAATCAAGCTAGGATTGAAGACATGTAATTTTACCTTTCTTTGAGTATTATGAACTTATGTGAATTGAGAATAACTTAAGATAATATACATGCATTCACACACTAGGTTCCTTGTAGGAGTCACACACAAAATATCATATCATTTGGACTCCATTAGATCACCTAAACACCTAAAACATTGGTCGCCAGTCTGCCTGAGTTCGGTCGACCGTTCACCTTTCGGTCGACCGGTTATACACAATATTTGTTATACCAGACCAATCAGTTCAACCGATCACACTTCTGTTAACCGTTTACCCAGACCTGTTCGGTCGACCGGTAGATCTTCGGTCGACCGTTTCGTTTGCTATTTCTGGTAAAAATACGACCGTTATATTTGTCGTATTATACAACGGTCGTATACCCATTTTTTCTCTTAATACACTCCAAATACTTTTGAACCGGTCGAACAAAATACCTTGTTCGGTCGACCGTTCTATTAGGGAAAATCTACCTGCTATCGGTCGACACAAGTTTAGTTCAACCGATCGAGTTTTCCCTCTACCGAACCCTGTAGTTCGGTCGACCATTGACTTATAGAACTTATGTGTTAGGTCGACCAGTACCTATGTTCGGTCAACCGATCCATTAACTTACTCAAGGGTTCGGTCGACCGTTACACCTTTCGGTCGACCGTTGCTGGACAATTTTTTGCAATCCGATTTTCTGTTTTGTGTACTTTGCACAAACCCTAATCAAATCTTGTCCAAACGGCTAGAAATCTTTAGGAGCTTATAAATAGAGGTTCACACTTAGTTTTCCACAAGATTTCACAAACTCCAAAGTGTCAAACCTATAGTGAGATTTTCCACAACCTCCAAGCTCCAAATTAGCCATCCAAAGCCTAATTTCCACATCATTCATCATACAATCATCTAGCAATTGTTGTGCTCAATTAGAGAGTGAGTTCCACTCAAGTTACCATTGTTGTAAAAGAAGCAAGGGTATTGGTGAAAGCCCAAGACAAAGAAGCAAGGACTTCGGTGAAAGCCCGAAGTGATTCTCTCGGTTTGTGAGAGGTGGTGCCAAGATTGGCGATGGTTGTTCGCGAGCTTGAAGACTTGTAAAGGGGCTCGAACGGAGATCTCGAGGAGGTGCCCGGAACAAGGAGGCATAGTGAAGATGCAAGAGGGGCTCGAACGGAGATTCGAGAGGTGCTTGTAAGAGAGGACGTAGGCGCGGCCGAACCTCTATAAAACCGACTTGTCTACTTGTGGTTTGCATTACCTTTCTACTTGTGTTTGATTTAGTTTAATTTCCGCTGCATTTCTTTGATCGATCAACCAAGTAGTCAATTAGCGTTTAATTGTGATTAGTCTTAATTGTGGACCCATAACCCACACTATCCCACACATATTGCATTGCATATATATTGCTTTGTGCTAACCTCTACAGGTGATCAAGACTCAAGGAAGAAAGGAAATCAAGCTCATTTGAAGACATGTATTTTTGTATTTCTTTGAGTCTTTAGGAACTTGTGTATTTTGAGCATACTTGAGCTAAAATCAACTTAAACACACACTAGGTTCCTCATAGAAGTCACACACGAAATTTCACATAATTTGGACATCAATAGATCACCCAAACTTAGATTGGAAAACACTAAACCTTAACCCTAACTGTCTGCCCACATTCGGTTGACCGCAACATGCCGTTCGGTCGACCGGATAATCAAGTAATCCAGTTTGTGTTTCCCTGTCTAGTTTCGGTCGACCGCACCATCTCTTTCGGTCGACCGTTTGAACTTACTGTTCCGACCGTTATTCTTGTCGTATATATTCAACGGTCGTATTCGTATTAAAACTATATACACCCCCATATACTTTACCAAACGGTCAAACCATTTGCCAGTTCGGTCGACCGTTTAACCTTGTCAAGAATTCCCTACTATCGGTCGATACAATTTCGTTCAACCGATCCAAATTTCCCTCTACCGAAACGCAAATTCGGTCGACCGGTAACCCTGTTCGGTCGACCGTTTATTTAATAGACTTAAGTGTTCAGTCGACCTATCCATATTTTGGTCGACCGTATCCTTAACGAACCTAAGCGTTCGGTCGACCGTTTCACATTTCGGTCGACCGTTTCTGGACAGATTTGCAGCCCGATTTTCTGCTTTGTGTGTTTTACACAAAACCCAATCAAATCTTGTCCCAACGACTCTATTCTCTCTAATGCCTATATAAGGAGTTGTAAAACACATTTTAACACAACTCTCCCACTACAAACTTGTCCCAAACATTAGAGAGAATCCAAAACACTCAAAGCCTCAAATTTCCACACTTAGTCTTAATTCCAATCATACTCAAGTGTGCTCAAGCTTAGAGAGTGTTGCTCCACTCAAATTGTTGTTTTCTAAGGAAGCAATGACTTCGGTGAAAGCCCGAAGTGTCCCTCTCAGATTGTGAGAGGAAGAATTCAATCAAGCGAGGTTGTTCGCGGTGCTTGTGGTGTAAAAGACGTTCTCTCCCGGCCCGGAATAGGGAGTGGTTAGTGAAGTCGTGAGCGGAGCTCGGTGATCCGAGCGGAGCTTGCAAGAGAGGACTAGGACCCGGGTGGGGTGCCGAACCTCTATAAAAATCCCTCGACTTCTTGTGGTTTGCATTATCTTCTTTCTCTACTTGTTTTGTTTATTATTCCGCTGCACATTTGATTGCTTTATCAAGTAGAGTTTGTTTAGGATTAAAATCAGTAATTAGCCATAATTGTGGACCCATAGACCCACACGACCCTACACAAACAACAGAAATCCCTCTTCCACAAATCACTTTCCGACACATGCACAAACAACAAAATTCAGTCAAAGGGAAATCTGTTTTCCACTGGATTCTGTTTTCCTTTACTTTCCGGTTGACTCCGAAAATCACTTTCCACGCCACTAACACCCCCATAGTTACGAGAGGATATCGTCATAGTATATATCACAGTGTCTACGCGTGGAGAGAGTGGGACCCAGAGATCCAAAACCCTCGGGTTTTGTGAGTTTGCCAGGTTAATTAAAACATTTTGTTTTTCCATTTCGATCCCCTAAACGATTGATTCATGTGATTGTCAAACAAGTAAATAAATCTAAGGATTTTCAACCTCTGTGGATTGTCCTTACTAATTCAAACTCGTTGACCGTAATTTCTGACATTGTTCTTGTTTTTGTCTCTTCTTGGCATTCACTCTGGTGGAAGGGAGTGAATTAAGATTAATTAATCGTGTCGTGTTTCTGTACTACCATCGTGTCAAATAGTTATGTAGTCGTATTATAATTTCGTGTCAAACACAACTTAAAAAAGATTTATAACGCTTATATTGAAAATAGCTAAGTAACATGTGATATTGATGTTTTTTTTTTCCAAAACATATTTTAACTGACGATTATCAATTAAAAAAACAACGGACTATCTTACAAAAAAACTAGGGAACTACTAAACATCGCCCCAAAACTACTTAAATCGCCCCTTGAAATTACCAAATTGCCCTTAACAATATATTTAATACCCATATCGTCCCGTGTCTTTAAACAAGGTTTTTGACTCAGTTTTACTAACATTCCTAGTACTAACACCACGAAAATGTCTGGCGAACCACCAAGATCAGGCGAAATAACGGAGGTGGATTTTTTTTTCCGACTCGGGCGTCTGGCTAAAACGCCTGTACCATGGTGGAGGCGTCTGGCTAAGACGCCTTGACCATGGTGGAGGCGTCTGGCTAAGACGCCTCCACCATGGCCCAGGCGTCTTAGCCAGACGCCTCCACCATGGTACAGGCGTCTTAGCCAGACGCCTCAACCATGGTACAGGCGTCTGGCTAAGACGCCTCCACCATGGTACAAACGTTTTAGCCAGACGCCTCAACCATGGGTGGAGGCGTCTTAGCCAGACGTCCCGTTTTTTTTAATTTTTTTGTCAAATTAAAATTATACGGTGTGTTATCTCAAATTATTTGACGTTTCTTTGCAAGTTTTAGGTGGTAACCGGTCGGATTACAATGAATTTTTTGCAAGTGATGAAGATTCAAATAATTTTCAGACCCAACATTTTTTAAGATCCAAAATCCTCCGGTGGTAAATCATCCTGACTTACAAATACCAACTTGAAATTGTTGTATCTAGAAATTTTTGAATTTTCGGTGTACCGAAGGGGTATCGGTCATCCGAATATAGTAATTATTAACTTATTAATTAATTAATTAATTTCTACTGCTATAACGCGACATTTTACCCTCCTATCACACATCTTTCTTCATCTTCCTCTTATAATCATAAAAAATAATGTTTTAGAGGTTAGTAATGAGCCAACGGACGCCCCAGTGTATTCGAATCTGGTAAAATATCTAACATTTTTTTAAAAAAAATAATAAAAAATAATAAAAAATAATAAAAAATTACGGACGTCCGACGGAGCCGCCCCCACGTAGGAGGGGGCGTCTGGGTAAGACGCCTCCCCCATGGGGGGGGCGTCTGGGTAAGACGCCTCCCCCATGGGGGAGGCGTCTTACCCAGACGCCCCGCCCATGGGGGAGGCGTCTGGGTAAAACGCCCCGCCCATGGGGGAGGCGTCTGGGTAAGACGCCTCCCCCATGGGGGAGGCGTCTTACCCAGACGTCCCCTCCTACGTGGGGGCGGCTCCGTCGGACGTCCGTAATTTTTTATTATTTTTTTATTAATTTTTATTATTTTTTATTATTTTTTATTTAAAAAAATGTTAGTTATTTTACCAGATTCGGGTACACTGGGGCGTCCGTTGGCTCATTACTAACCTCTAAAACATTATTTTTTATGATTATAAGAGGAAGATGAAAAGAGATGTGTGATAGGAGGGTAAAATGTCGCGTTATAGCAGTAGAAATGAGAGAAGGGCAATTTGGTAATTTCAAGGGGCGATTTAAGTAATTTTGGGGCGATGTTTAGCAATTCAGAAAAACTATCCAGGTGAGTTTCGTGTAAAAAATAAATATATTGTGTACAATCATATAGTTTCCTTATCGAGTTGTGTATCATATATTATGTTTGTATCTTCAAAAATCATAATAATAAAGTATTTCCACCGTAAAAAAAAACTTGTCAGGTCACTTAATTCGTCTCGTCGTTTTCGTATTGTATTTTTGTCCTGTCACAAATTGACACCTAAAAGAAGTTACGAGAGTTTTAACTTTCACCCGTGGTCAAAAGCAGCACCGAGACGATAACATTCCTAGGTTAGCAAAAAAAGAAAAAAAAAGGAAGATAAATGGTAGCAAATGGCAAGCAGCAACTAACCAACCAACCAAAATCCAACTCCTCTCACACTTCCTTCAACTCAACCCCAATGGCTCTCTCCCTTTCCCTCTCCACTCCCTCCCTCCTCCACTCTCCCCACCTCACCCCACTCTTCTCCCCCTCTCCTCTCCCCACCCTCCCCTCTTCCTCTCCCCCTCGTCCCCGCCCTCTCCTCCTCCCCCCCCTACGCCCGCTCCACGCCGTCACCGCCAAGGTCGGAACCCATAACTGCCTTCAAGGTAAAAAAAAAATTCGGATTCTTATCAGTGTCTGTTTGGTGCAGGGGGTGGCGGTGAGGTGTTCGAAACGAGAACCGCTCAAGGTCATGATTTCCGGCGCCCCCGCTTCCGGGAAAGGGACGCAGTGCGAGTTGATCGTCCAGACGGTTCTGGAATTTCCCTTTTCCTTTTTATTTTGGACTTTTTATATTTTATTTTGGTGCTCGAATGGAATTTGCTTTTATATGAGAATTTAGTGTTAGGGAGGTGAATTGGATCGTAAGTTGTTGTAGAGATTTGAGTTCGCGTCAGATTAAGAAAATTGGATGGTTATTGAAGTTACGGAAAATTAAGGCCCCGTTTGGGTAATAAAAGGTTTCAAATCTTTGTATATATAAAAGCATTTTTCAAGATGACATCCAATTCAAATAATGCAGTTCGAAAATACATTATCACACAGGTTAATGTGTTTGTCTGAAAAACGTATTTTTCTTAAAATCAAAAGTTTCATAAGAAACAAAGAAGGAAGAAGATACACAACATATTCGAGAAACACGTTTTCAGCAAAAAAATGTAGATTTGTAATGCATTATTAAGTGTGATCCAAACACATGTGGATAGAAAACTGTGTTTTTTCTGAATAATATAGTTTTCTCAAAAACAATGGTATTCTAGACTACCCAAACATGCCCTAAGTAAATGCGAAATTTGATGGTTTCTCGCAACTTCCAACTTGCTGAATTAGAACTTGTTTAGAGTACTGTGAGGGAGTGATCGGTTTGTGATTGGAGAACCCATACCAAAAGCTAAATTTCATGTTGAATTAATCTATGGGGTCATATCTTACACTGGACATTCCGTACCAAACGTGGGACTAAAGCACACAATAGAGCCTAGCAGTTAGTTTGTTGGATAATATTTTTGAAATGGAGGATTTGATTTTTGTACAATTGGCTTGTAAAAGTTGAATTTGAGTTTTTAACACATGATATGACTTCCCTGGACCACCTTGCTCTATGTGAAGTTATGAGAATTAAAAATTACAAGAAAAATTGGATGATTTCTCTCGCTTCTAACTTGCTAATTTTAGAACCAATTACAAAACATCAACCATGTGTCTTTTACTTCCTCTCATAAGTCATGACTAAAGTTCCTGAAACTCAAAGACTTCCTCTGATCAAATGACAGTCATAGAAGCTATAGCTCAAAGACCAATGTTGGGACAATTGGAGTGGCCTAGTAAAATGGGTATATTGTTGATGGTTTTTGGACCACATGTAATATATTTGTGATCAGTGAAGAGTCTGTGTAAATTACAAACAGGTAATGTATAGTATAATTCATGTATGATGCAAAGTTATCGAACCATGCCAATCGACGATTCGACGTTGAGGTTGGTCTCACTTGATCCACTATAATATTTTTTTTCTATATTCAGTATGTGTAAGTGAATATGCTTAATGTTTGTGTGCTGCAAGAAAAAAATGAATATGGTTTCTTTTTTCTAGTTTTGGTTGACCTTTTGATATGCCTGTGCTTGACTAAGTTTATTATTTTCTAGCAATTCATGTGATTTTACTTTAAATTTAATTGATGTAGTCTTGAGGAAATAAAACCAATTTCTTCTCTAAAATGATTTATGTAGAACTTCTTTGTCCTTTCAGTATGGGTTAGTTCACATATCAACTGGTGATCTTTTGAGAGTGGAAGTATCTTCTGGTACTGAGATTGGGAAAGAGGCGAAAGGGTATATGGAGAGTGGGCAGTTGGTGCCTGATGAGATTGTGAATGAGGTACCTAAACAACCTGAGTGACCTGAATTTTCGTACTGCTGTGCAATATTGTCATTGAAATCTTTGTTCCATGACATTATTTTGACCTAAAATATGTGAATGAATGTTTCCTTTCTTGTCTTAGATGGTGAAATCACGACTATCCCAGCCAGATGTGAAGCAAAAGGGCTGGCTCCTAGATGGCTACCCAAGGAGTCCTCCTCAAGCACAAAGTCTTGAAAGAATGAACATAAGGCCTGACGTATATATCGTTCTAGATGTATGTTGTCTTCTTAATGTCAATTTTCGTACTGGTTTCGCTGTTTTGAAAACTAGACCGGACCAGTTCAACCGTGAACCGGAGGCCTGTCTTGTCCGGTTTGCCCCCCAAACCATTTTTTGCCACGAACCGGGCTGAACCGGCTGTTCAACCACCGGTTGAGGGAAAAAAACCCAATTATGTTTTTTTGATCGGTACCCGATTATGTATTCAGTTATTCGATTACTACATAGCCAAAAAACCCCCCAAATCTATACCCTAACCCTAGAAATGTTGATATTGTAGATGTTTTGAATACTTTTTTCTTAATAAATATGACTATTGTATTTATAATATATATTTATGACGTCATGCTGATGTCACTTCAACCGGTTCAATTCTGTTTGACCCAGGTCGAACCTCTGAACCTTTGACGTTGCCGGTTCGACGTCCGGTTCGGTTATGAAAACCTTGACTGGTTTATCATTGCTCATGTCTTCTGTTTGTAGTCTCTCTTATCCTTTAAGATATCCAGAATTGTGGATGCCTGTTTAGATAATGCAATTATTTATGGAAAGCCTTTTAAGAAAATACCATCTATTTCTAATTTTAATTAAGCTCAAGTTATAGTAGTTTGTTGGAGCTTTAGTTCTGAAAACATATTTTAACCACAATAGCCCTAACATCAACTTATAAGGGGAGATACCTGAAAGAAGTCATGCTATCTTCATGTTCAAAATTTTATAATTTTTTGAAGTTTCTTACAACAATATAGTGTTTCAAGATTATCAGCATTTATAAACCATTTTCATGATGAACACTCATGATGCTGACCTTCTGATTTATTCTTCCATGTCAATATTT
The DNA here is from genome assembly GCA_963682175.1 of Triglochin maritima. NCBI lineage: Eukaryota > Viridiplantae > Streptophyta > Magnoliopsida > Alismatales > Juncaginaceae > Triglochin > Triglochin maritima. The sequence goes on along the minus strand of OY821780.1, from coordinate 10,243,475 downwards.
AGGTGCCTGATGAAATTTTAATCGAAAGATGCATTGGAAGAAGGATGGATCCAGTTACTCGGAAAATTTATCATCTTAAATACTTCCCTCCGCCAACAGAGGAGATATCATCAAGGCTCGTAACACGTCCAGATGATGTAGAGGAAAAAGTATTCTGTCCTTTTCTCATGGCAACAGGGGCTCTGTTGTTTCATTCCATTGATAGCATTTGTGGTTTGATGTTCACGTTATTCACAATGACAATTAATATTGACATCTGGAAAGAGATCGTTGTAGCCACCACTTGTAAATTATATGAGATAAATTTATATAAATGGTTTTATTAGATGATAAAGATCTATAAGTTCATTAATATTTAGAGAAATAATTATTTGGAATAATGAACCATTGCTTTCATCCCAAAATATCTAGATAAGGCATTATTATCAATTGCGGCTGGCATATCTAGACCAGCTCAACGATTGAACATATACATACGTAAATAAAATATAGCACACATTTGTTGCAAACTTGCTCCTGATACATCTTTTTCTCTTTCATTTTTCCAGGTAAAATCTCGTCTTGAAACATACAAACAAAATGCTGATTCGGTCTCATCTACATACTTGGACATTATGCATAAGGTGTTTGTGTAGTTAAATTATGTAAGTCCATATCACTTAAATGCTCAGAGGTAGTTCTTGATGCTTTTATTGATGATTGCGTGTTTGAGGCAGATTGATGGAAAACTTTCAAAAGAAGTAGTATTTACAGAAATCAACACTCTTCTTCAGCAGGTGCTAGAAGATGCTGACAGAACAAATAACCCCAAAATATCCGAAGGTTTGTAGTAATAGTAATAGAGGGCCTCATAATAAAGTTAATATCGTACGTGCTATGCATTTCAATCTGGTTCTGAAAAAAAATCAAATTAAGGTTGCCGATTGAATTAGGTACATCTAATATTAGATGGCATAAAAAATTCAGGACTGGTGTGAGAATGATGATGGGTTAGATGATCCTTAGTGGCAGCAAAATAATGATTTTCAATATTGTGTAGCTTTCGCTCTTTTGTGGAGACCGACACTGCGACCTAGAATTTTATCTGTGTTTACAATTGAAGAATTTTCTAGCATTAAGCAAGTTCTCAGGACCAACATTTTTGTTTTTGGTTGAGGTAGGTTGGATTGTTCTGTTGGAGTTAAGAGGAAGAAATGATATCTAGGTTAAGAGGCTCGTTCATATTGTTGGTTTAGGGACAACTGGACAAGTATAAACGTGTTTTATCTTCTGAAGATAAAACAATCAGATTTCTAATATATATGTTAATAATTATCTTATATAGCGTGTTTCTCATTTTAATAAGTGTAGTAGATGTAATTTACAATTATTTCTTATCTGGAGTCTCCGTCATTCTGACTGTATCGTCTTCCTTTTAGGACAATGCATCCTCAAGAGTAGAATTCAAGATGAGATTATTTTTCTTCCAAAACGTTAGTATAATGTGCATAAATTTCAGTTGATTGTTAGGCTCATCTTGTTGATTAATTTGCCGTTGATGCATGTGATACCCTGCAAATCATTTTTTCTTCCTTTATTTTCTAATATCTAGGAAAGTTGGTCTCAGCTGATCCAATCAAATCAAAAACTAGAATCTCCAGCCAGGTCAGTACTAGTTCCTCAAAATTCTCTGTCGTTGCTTTTTCATTAATTTTTGTTTCCTGTATCTTCTTGCCAGGACCATTGGAAAGGTATTCCAACTCGCTTGAATAATATTCCTCATTCTAGAGAAATAAGAACATACTTTTACAATGATGTGCTGCGAGCTACACAGAGAGCTATAGAAGATAAACAAATCCGATTGAAGGTTGATCACTTTCTATTGGATATTCTGAGGAGAATTTCTTTATTATGTTTTCCCCTAATGCAAGCTTATTACATTGATGTGTCTCAGCTGTTTGGTGCAGTTTCAAGTCTTTCTTGAATATATTATCGTATAGCAATCGTTCTTTGCAAAAATATTTCTGCCAATCCTCCGTTCATTACAAATGTGTCAATCTTCTGTTGTTTATGATAGAATATTTGTTCTTTTCTGGAAGTTGAGCTTGTGAAAGTTGTAGAAAATTATCTCAAAATTTGACGTCTCACTACGACAGGTGGAAATCAACATTCCCGAGCTGAATCCAGAAATGGTATGGGCTTATATCTACCCTGTGCATTGTAGAAGCTGAAACTAACAATGTCTATAGACAGGATGTCTATCGAATAGGTACATTGATGGAACTTGTCCGCACTCTTGCTCTTTCATTTGCTGATGATGGAATACGTGTGAAGGTATGAAAATTTATTGGTGAGGTATATGTCACCTCCATTTCAGTAATGTGGTAAGTGTCATTGTTAATTGCAATTAGTCATGTTGCTCTGCAAGGTTTGCGTGCAAGGATCAATGGGAGAAGGTGCACTTGCTGGTATGCCTTTGCAACTTGCTGGAAGTCGGAAGATCTTGGAGTTCATGGACTGGGGAGATTACGGTGCCATTGGAAATTTTATAAATATTGGATCAATAGGTCTGTGAGAAGAAGACATTACTTTTTTAATGCTGACAAAAACTTCTTTGACATCATGTTGCTGATCACATCTATATCCTTAAGCAGATATATACTATGCCCTACTTCCTAATAGTTAATGCTCCACGATGAGTTGGATATTGTTTATGTGATTTCAGTCCAAAATATGACTTTTGCCAATAGATAGGGTGAGCATGTAGTAAATGCAATTTTACAACTAGCTAGCTATGCTCTTTGCAGCAGTATACCTCAAGATATTGTGTCTTAATCTTTCTTTTATGTTGCTAAGGTCATTCATATTTAATTTTCATATAGATACTTGGCATCATAGAAGATGCATCCGTACATGTAGAGACGTATTGCAACTGATGTTGGAAAGTTTGTATCCTGGCCCTACAGCCCAGATAAATGAAAGAATTTAGAAAGAGGGGATTTAGGGTTTACTGTTTTCGTAGTGAGGATATGGAATCGAACTTAGAGCTTTTTGGTTTGATTTTTCTTTAGATATTGGGCTATTGTGTTAAAGATACATCTCATTTATCCACTTGATTATCATTAATCAAATGTCGGACACATACATGTGGCTTGGTACCCTAGATGTGTGGTCATGCAGTCATGCTTCATATGCATTGGATTACTTGTCTATTTTGATTTCATAACTGATACCTGGCCTAATGGACTTGTTACACTTGTTTGTATACTTAAGCAGTATTTTGGAAACCAATTCAACCTGATCTGAATTTACTGGGTTGAGTTGGATCAATGCCCATTCAAACTCCAGATTGTGTACGGTTGTTTGTTTTCTGAACCATAAAAGTTGGATTCATCTAGGCCTGGCTGAACACTACCTATCCCCTTAGGTGTTGGTAGTAGTTCACACATGCATATATGGCCAGACATGCAGTCTCTGATGCTGCAATTTAAAACATGAATCGCTAGTATGAAGTTTGACACCACAACCGCATGTTAACAGATTATGATGGACTAATGATAAAGCTTTTGAGCATTAGTATGATATTTGTTTTCTTTTTTGTATCTTCTGTTTAAACTCACTGCCTTTTCTTTATGCTTTTCATTGATATTTATGCTTTTGCATATTTTCCTCTCTTAAGACAGTGCCTTGTGTTTGATATGCATTTCATATTTTAAAATTTAAATATAAAAATTCTAGAGTGACGCAGATCCTCAGCTATTTCATTCCTTATGGAATATGGATTTCTAATTTTTTTTGATGTTATTTTAGGTGCTAAGGAAGTAGATGACCAAGATGATATATTTATTCTAGTCGCTCCTCAAAATGCTGTTGGCAACTGTATAATTGATGTAAGGAACTCAAGATTTGATGTAACTTTAAAGTCGAAAAATAATATATCACGAGCTCATGCTTCCCATTGAGTGAATCAAATCAGCTTACTAGCCTGCATCTGTGTTGCAGGATTTGCAGGCAATGACAGATGCTGCCGGTGTTCGCCCTGTTATTGTGATAAATCCCCGTCTCAAGGTTCAATATGTTGATGCCATTTGATCTCTTTTATGAATAGCGAATTCTATTATATGTGAATTTGTTGCTTATACTGATTTTATCGTTTCTTCATTATATTAGGTAGGATTGTAATTTCTTATGTTAATTTCTGTCCTTGTTTGGAGATGCACATAAGAACCCTTAATCAAGTTTTGAACTTAATTATTGTTAATCAAATCTTGTACTTGCACAGGGAATTTTTCCTTGTGAGATATTTTGGATTTATAAGTTTTCAGTTGATATAAGTAGGGTGTATTTGCTTGAATCTAATATTCTATGTCTATGCATCTTCAGGATTTGCCAGCTTCAAGTGGCATTATGCAGGTGAGTAGTTTCAGGTGTATTGTCACTTCCTTCCTGTCAAGAAATATGTACCATACTTACTAGACTACTTAATATGCTGAAGACGATCGGAAGAGATAAGAGGATGGCGTATGCAGCCACATTTCAAAATTGCTATCTTTTCCGGCTTCTATACTTTGCTGGAACACAATATCCGATTATGGGTGCTCTAAGGTGAGTTGTTCAGAATAGGGTTATTTATTTTCTTGGCATTTTTTTGGTTAATTTTTTTTTATTTTTTATCATTGGTTCTCGACTTTGTTGGTCTAGAAAAGTCAACTGCATTTTTTTCATCTTTCCACTCAGATTATTTTGGCAAAATTGTGACCCTACAAGTTGATTATCTATAGTAAGGGTCTTGATATTTACAAAACCAAAATGAATTATATGGTAACCATTTTCCCTATTTTCTCCTTGACGAATACTTGCAGATGACGCAACTGATGAAATTCTGCATTTCAGGATGGCATATCCGCAACCTTATGAACTTTATAAGAGGATAGATGACTCAGGAAAGGAAAATTATGTTTCTATTGCCACATTCCCTAAAAGGCCAACTGTTGATGAACTTAATGACGCTTTTGATGGGAAACCAAGGTCATATTCTTTTTATCTGATCTTTAGTGTTATTTTGTGCTTCTGATATGTCCTGATATTGACTTATATATGTTTACCATAACATACAGAAACAAAGAAAAAGCAACTGGAATTTGGTAATTACAATAATTTCTGAGAACGCATGCCTATTTGTAACATCAGTAGGTCACTTTTTATCTGATCTTACAGGGCACTACTAGGTGGGCTGTTTTGAGGATTTGAGGAATGTTCTTACTGCTCAGTAGTAACGAGGTTTTTCTGTTGAGGTAAGTAACACTAGTTCTATTTAGCTTAGTTTGGAAGAATCACAAATCCTAGATCAAAATCTTGCTCTTGGTACTACGTAAATGTAAGTTAAGAGAGTATGAGAACAAATTTTAGTATTCTATATTAATATCAGATTTTGTGAAATCTATCAACAATTGCAACCTTACATAGTACGATAAAAGAGGTCTAGACTTAAATTATATCACTTGAAATGCTGAGATTGAAGATGTCAGTTTTCTTTTCTCAATTCAAAAGAAAATAAACAACCGATGGAAAACAAAATTAAATAGACCGATATATACTGGAATTTTTTCATATTTATCAAGATGTAGTTACTAAGCAAAGAATTTAATTTGCATGTATTTTAGAACTTATTATGAAATGAAGCCAACGGATCTACTCCTTATTTTGTTCAAAGTTCATAGCACCATTGCTCTGGCAAACCCCAACCAATAGTTATTGGTGTAAATATATAAATTATACTATAGTATATTGTAGTTTAAGAAATATAATTGTTTTTTATAGCTTAACAACTAATTGAATGCAAACGATTCCTTGAACCTTTAGGTTGGCCTTGTGCCTCTAGAGAAGAATCCATCTGTTGTAGTTTTCCCTTGTTTATATCAAACTTTTGTGGAGGGGGTAAATGTTGGCTCCTCTTAATTCATTTATTTAATTTTGTTTTGCGGTGAGGGTTAGGCTGTCAGTCCAAGTGCTGCTGCTATGCTCTCCGCTGACATAATCAAGAAGTCTTTTAGAACTTTTAGCCCACATAGATCCTTTCTTTCCTACCATTAGTGGAGTGTGAAATAGGTTCCACAGTTTGGCACATGCAGCCACATAAATTATGATAGCCCAGATCCCCGTGAAATAACTTGGTTGATTACCCGGTTTTTTTTTTTTTGGTATCTTTATCTCATGAAGTCCTTTCTTTGGAATTATATCACTGAGCTATATATAAGAGTATTACAATATTCCCATGTTTCTCAAGTAGTAATTAAACCACTAATAATTATTTTTATTTTTCGTGATACGAAGGGAAAAAGAAGGCTGTTTGCCTACAGGCTACAGTCGTGATTCAGAAACCAAACTGGCTTTGGTGAATGGCTTGCGTAGGACTGGTAAACGTTCCGCACAGAGAGAAATGATATCAAGTATGTAAAGGTGTTCTGTAAATTTGCATTTTAATTTTGGATAATGATATTTGCACCAAACGTTTTGGCACTTCTTTGTGGGAGAAACCTACTCTAGTGATTGCTAATGAATGATAACAATCAAAATACCAAAACATCCTTATCTACTGATGTATGGCTAGTGGACGGAGTCAAGATTTGAATAACAGGGCCGAACTTATATTAAAATGTTACATTTAATATAGTTACTAATATACAAAAGTGAAAAAGTAAATAAAAAGAAGTAAAATGTATCAAATCTCCATACTTGCAAAATCTTCTATAGTCTAATCTAATTTTTTTTTTTGCAACTTCCTTTTTGATGAAAACAACCATAGAATTCGTAAGAAATGCATCATTCATTATGCTATGAAGCTATATTTAACAAATTTCATAGCTGAAAATGCACACTTAGTCAATGCACGAGAAGCATGAAGAGATGCAGATCAATTAGTCAATCAAATAATGTCTTTCAATTACTAGTCTCAACTAATCATCCACATACTTACAAATAACGTGTAGATTCCCTTTAACTTAAGGACGACGACGCACTTCAAGCAATTGACATATATAGCGTCATTGTGAAGTAGTCATTTGGTTAATATCTTTCCTTGTGTAATCTTATAGGGTAGGAAACTCAAAAAAAATGATGGTGACTGTGTCTGGAAGTGGGCAGCCACTAGGCGAGTGTGTGTAGGGTAATGTGGATTTTTGTTTTGGGAAAGTGTGGTTTATGTTCAGAATTTTCATGATATATAAATGCAATTGGACTTTTAGTTTTGTCAAACTAAAAAACATTGAATACACCGACATTAACAAGAATTTTCAAAATTCTTGGGTGTTGGGGTGTCATGGCTCCCTTTTGTCCCCATGTAGCTTCATCCCATCCGACTTTATTCTTGTACGTGAAATAGTTTTAGGCTTGACGAGATGAGGTTTCATGTGAGGTTTCAATGTGAGATTATTCTTTACATTTCCTTCACTTGTCACTGATTTTTGTTGTATGTTCGAATAAGTCTTCATATCATTAAAGAAGCAGTGGTCTATTAGTTGATCGAATTATACCAAGAAAGAAATGAGGTCTTATGTGAGAATTCAGCTCCAAAACTAACTCATAAGTGAGAAATCACATGAGCTTTGCAGCTACACGGTAGAAACATGATTCTAGTGATATGGAGCTCTTCTTTACACAAGTTAGAGTAGCACCCTTATAATGGCAAGTGCCAATGCCTTTCAACAGCTTTAGATAATTAACCGGCACATAAGTCCCCTATCGTGGTAATCATCACAATATAAATTCCAGAGTATGATAGTTCCTTCGAGTTTTTCTATGAAACTGCAACTTATATTCTTGTCGGACAAAAAAAAAAACCAACGCCTTTGGCTCTGCTTTCGTGAACGCTTTAGTTTTAAGTCAAAATGGGATATGCTGTTATGATCTCTGCAATAACCAGACGATCTTTATAAAACTATACTAGACAAGTACAGAGTCACCACTCACGAAGATAATAGAAACTGCATTTCAAAGTCCTACAAAGAAGTAGCAAAACGAACTACTACTACTAACTGGATGTTAATCCATCCAAGTAGGCATAGGCAGTATAAAATCCTAGAAAACGTAACAATATAATGCAATAGTCATGATCTTGGACTGGTGAGCAGCAATACGTGTTTCCTCCCTTCTGGAAGAGGAAAACCCAATCTTCAAAAATATCTGCAGTGGTGGACATCATATAGACATCTTTGAGGCAACCCAATCCACCCACGTATGTAGCTTTAAATCCCACGGACGGCGGTCTTCCGTATCGGATTCAGAGTGACAGAAGAGACTTGCAACTTCTTTTGTGATTTGTCATCTTAGCATTAAAAAGTTAGCACAGCTGTTCCCTTGTGGGAGACACGTCAAGTTTGTGATATTATCTGTTTCAACGAGATTCTTGTTTCATAAATATAAGTTGCGGTGGAAATGACTACGATTTGGTGGAGGAAGTAAAGAAAAGGAAAGAACAGACATTGGCCGTTCACAGTGTGGTACGAGCATCAGCCTTAATTGCTCGTGCCACACTGTGTGCGTCCGATGCGTTTCTTTCTAATACATCATCATCCCAGTGGTTTGAATTCACTTTTCTAGTAACTGTAGTTTGTTTCTCCTTATTAACATAATTTGTCAAGAAATAATATCTGGGCCATATGGAATTCGACTGGTCTTCTTGCTTTCATGTTTTGGAGCCTTCTCTTTGCCGAATGTTATAAGTTTCTACTTTATTTTTGTTCACTTGTCTTCTATCTTGGCTCTTCATGTGTTTTTATGCTTTGATCTTTTTTTGTCTTTGCTATGTGTTTATGATTCTATATTTACTTATTTAGTTTCCGTCATGCAACATAAAAATAGTATTATAAGGTTAAAATGTTGTAATTTATGTTTCACCATAAATTTTTGGCATCCCAGACTTCACATATAGTTTTTCATTATGGATAAGGGAACCGTTTTTAACGTGTTCGGTGACCATTATGTTTTGCATAATCTGGTCTTGATATGGATGCTTATGTTTCACTTATTTACTTAATTTAGATACGATCGCCATGAACTAGGTGATTGGAGTAAATTCATACTGTGTATGTACACTACTAACAGAGTGAGGTAAAACTATTCGAATCCAAACTGAACAAAGTATACTTTAATGCAAGATGCATAGGTCAAAAGACATGGTTGTATATATCATCCATTCATGGTAACCTTAAGCACACTTTCAAGGCCATTCAGAGAAAATAAAAAATAGTGGCTATGCAAAATCTATTTGAAAAGGTGAAATTTCAACTTTTCTTAAAGCCCTGTCTTTTAGTTTTAGATTGATGCTTTTTTAGAACTTTGGGTTACATGTAACTAGAAACGGTTTTTTACTTGAATGTTACTTTAAAACATTATAGTTGTGTTTCTGTCATCTAAGTATATCTATTTTTAAATGTCACTGCAAAACCAGAAACATTACATTTTTTGAGGTGTCACTCCTTTAACTTAATTCCTTAACGTTGTGAGCAACTTGAGATTAACCCCTAAACACTCCAAACTACCTGCCATAACTCCCTCAACTCTTCCCTCCATTTTTCCCCGCCTATCATCATTTCCTTTCACGTCCCACCTATTACTCTTTCTTCCACTTTCTTCTTCCTTTTGTCCTCTCCCCTTTCCCTCCACCCCACTTCCGGTCTCTCCTTGTAGGTGATAGCAAGCAGCGTGAGGCAGACTGTGGAAAACAACGAGTCAACTGTCTCCAGCACCCATATTCCGGAATGTGGCTGTGGAGTGTCTGCCACCGTCTTCACATCTGGCTGGCCAAAGAATGAAGTCATTTTTAAGTGCCAAATTTGAAAATCTAGATTAAAAGCTCGAAGCAATAGGAGAACTGAACAAGGAAAGAAGTTGAAGAACTTTTGGTTTGGAATTGCTGTATGTGTTGTTGTAGCAATTATGTTTAATTATGTTATTTGAAGAGAGTAATTGTGTCGTTACGGTAACTTGTTGTGAAACCTTGTTGTGATACTGTTATGTTGTGTTCATTTTTTATTAGAAGTTTGGTTTCATTTTGGTGTTCAACCTATTTACCTGTGCACAGTGCACTTTCATATTTGCTTCCAAACTTACATAATCAGAGATGAAAAACATTTAATTAAATGTACACAAGCTAAAGATAGCAAACTACAAAGTATTTCAGATAGTCAATGTATCACACCCTAAATTTAATTATTTGTTCATAAATATTACAACCCAATTTTAAAAATTCAATTGTTGCAAGCAATACATGGATTCAATTGTTGCAGTACAAGATTGCATTGACTGCATCAATCTCTGAGTATCCAGCTTCTATCAAGCTTTTATAGGTCTTCAACTTCTCTAAGTGTTCACATGCTAACATGTTATCACTTAGTTGTGGATTGGTTGATGAAGCATTAGAGGGGCCTGCATGTGCAACTAGAGTGGGTGTTGGGGCTTGAGAGGAGGGGGTTGCTGCTGGAGTGGGTGTTGGAGCTTGAGAGGAGTTGTGTGCATTGTTGTTATCACCATAGAGAAATAGATGGAGATATTTATGCTAAGTTAACGAAACTAAACTAAGATAGAAGAAAACAATCTAACTAAATCCCATGGAGTGAAGGTGCAATAGTGAGGTGTGTATGCATCCAACCATTAAGCATATTGATTGGTAGCATTTCATGCATCATATCCTTAATTTTACCCCAATATTGTGCTACTCGAGTGTTTGTTGTTATGTTTCAGGTATTAGGTAATAAAGAAGAGAAGATACAAGAAAAAAGACTGAAACGTAAGAAGAAAGAACTTAAATGAAGCAAAATGAACCTCTCTGTCATGCACAAGGATCAATTTGCAAGAGGGAAGGACCTGGACGTAAGCCCGGAGTGACTAAATAGCAAATCGAGAAACTCCAGACCACCATGAGGAGTATTTTGGCAATTAGATTCGTGCGCAGACTCAAATAACCAATTCGGGTACACCTCACGTGGAGAATTGAAGCAATGAAGAAGCCAACCGAAACCGGGTCGAATCCGACCAGACATGATCGCCAATTGGCGGTCCAATATGCTCAGGATCTGACCCGACTTCTCGTGGGTGTTGATGAGTTATTATGTTTGTATCCATTTGTGGAAGTTTCATTAGTCCCACACCGGGAGATTGTCCTCAGTTGCACTTTTCATGCCTATAAATAAAACTCTTCCTCATCCTTTGTAAGATAACTCATTGTTTGGTGGTCATTCTCTCTACTTGGAGTAAAACCTTAGAGCAAAACTCAAGTGGAGAGATGCTACTTGTCATGTGAGTCATGAATAAAATAAATCTTTGTTAGTTTTATGTTGTCTCTTTTAATTCTTGCATGCTTAGCTTAATTGTGTTTTATTAATTTTAGTATAGTTATTTAAAATGTTCTCTTCTTAATATGAATGTTATAGTATAATGAGTAGTGAGTAGTTTCATCCCCTTTGGGGGTGGAGAGAATGCATATGTATGTTTTGAGGTTTTGGTGTTTGACGAATTTTGATTGTGTAGACTTAATGTTTGCATGTTCATCGGGTTTGTTTTAATTATCTACGTATGATGTATTTTTGATGAGTTTTGTCATAAGATTTAGACACTTTTCATGTTTGGTTTCCTCATGTTTATTGGCTAAAATTTCATGTTCTATATGCTACATATTAGTCGGTGTTTGTATTAGTGTTTACTCGCTTGATTGATTGAAGAAACTTTATTTTGATGAGTTTTGCCATGAAATTCAGACAACTCCCATGCTTAGTTTTGTTCTTCACACAAGTTCCTGGTTTTTTATGAGTCTTGCCATAATTTTAAACACTTCTCATAGGTTGTGTGAATGGAATGATAGGTCTTGCCAAATCTTTAGACACTTCTTATGCATGAAGACACACACATGACACACACACATACATGCGTTCATGTGTCATTCATCACTTCTCTCACTACATATGTGCACACACTCTACTCCTCAGGGGATTCATCCATATTTCGTTCCATATCGTTTCCTGAATTTTTCTAGTTGTCATTTGCATCGTAATCTAGTTTGTTTTGTGTTCGTAGAATAATCGTCTTTTAATAGTAGCGTAATAATCTCTTCTTCCATTGTTGTTTGCCACTTGATTTCGCTCACTCGAAGGTTGGCAATGCTCCCTGCAGATCGACCCGTACTTGCTCCATGTTCACCGACGGTCGTGCACTTACGGTTATTTAGTAAAACGTTTAACACATATGTGTAAGAGTGTGTGTTTATAAGTAGAGGCTAATGTGGAATCTAAGTGTGAAACACATACAATTATATGGTATACAATACTAGGATAGGTTAGCATGAAGTTAAGATCAATTTTATAGAATCTCAAGTATGCAATAAACACCTAGTGTGACCATTAAAGTATCAATCAATCCTAAGCATAACCTTAGTTCATTCATGCAACATAAACCAAATCAAGCAACCATTCATTTCAAGTCAATACTATCATCAAACATTACTCATCACAAGCAACATGTCAAACATAGATCTAGCATGAAACAAGTACCTAGTGTGGCCATTATCTCATCTAAAACAAGGTAAACATGCTACAAGTTTTAGATTTAACATTAAGCACATGGAAATGACACAAATAAGAAGAACCCACCATCACCAGCAAGTACATTGCCTCCACCCTAAATGCGGTGGATCTACTCACCAATCGTAATAACAAGCATGAAAAGCAAGCGATTTAGACTATACATGGCATAAAACTCTAACTAGAAAACTAACCAACAAAATCAAAAACTAATTGGATAGAAAGAAAGTAAATGACAAGAAGAATCCAAATCTACCTTTAGATTAGCAAAAGAGTAACATTACAAGCTTCAAAGCCCACCTTCTCTACTGCCCAAATTGGGTAAACCTATGCTACTCTAATGGTGGAGGCTGAGAAGTAGCGGAAAGGGAGAAGAAACATTGCTATTTATAGAAGAAAGAGTGGTATAAATTAATCTGGAAGCAACTTGACGGTTGTAATCGCTCTATTTATAGTCTGGTGCACCCAAATAACACAATCTCAAGACACCAGAGAAATTGGGGGCAAATTGGACCAAAATGATTAACTTTTGTTATTATGATTAGTGGAAAAATTTGCCATTGGCGGATCTTTTGTGCGCAATCTGCCTTGATCCTCTAACAACTTAAGTCAATCATTTTGCACGTGGGGGTGCACTCCAGGTCCGCTGGATCGAGCCCGTTTGTCTTTAATTTCCCAAATACTCCTCAAGATCATAGTATTGAAGGATTTTTGCTCTCGAAATGTTTTTCGTGCGTTCAAGTCCCTCTGGATTTCATCTGGATCCTTCCTGATTTGCAAATGAGTCATTGTGCATGGCAAACATGTCCACTTTGCTTCATTTGAGTCATTTCTTCTTGCATTTTACATTTTCTCTACCTTTCTTTTCTTTATTACCTAACACTTGAAACACCACAAACAAACACTCGAGTATCACAAAATTGGGGTAAAATAAAAGATATATAACATGAATGCAATGTATGATATGCTACTAATCAAATACCCTCACACTTACCTTTTGCTAGTCCCAAGCAACACAAAGAGAGTAAAAGCATGCGAAAAATAAGAATTCCTAACTCACTTTCGTTGGAACCATGATTGCACTTAACACGTACAACAAGCCGTTAAAGCCCTTTGTCGCCATGGAGGAGGAGTTATGTCTCCTGAGGGTTTTAAGTGGATATACCCACAAAATCCGAACATTGATGCATTATTCAACGTAGCAACACAATTCGATAGACCTACCTTTGTCGATCATTGAAAATGATAATCCTACGGGTCAGCTCTCTATATGTATCCAGTCCACACACCAACCCCAGGGAACCATTCGTGCAAGGTTATTACGCATGTAAGTAAAAGACATAGGCAACCATTTAGGGCAATCCCTACCACCAGTGTAACTGGAGTTCGGTGGGTGCAACCCATGTCAGATGACTCAAAAACATCAGGTACTAAGTCACCTCAAACCTAATTTCCCGAGTGATAGGAGCAGTGCGAGAAAAGAGAACACAATACTAAATTATTTCTTATCTACATATGAGTCAAAACCCCGACATTTAAGGTTTCACAACAAGAGTTTAAGGGTTTCTGACTACGACAAACTTCCTTATACTAACAAACACAAATTATTCGACTCACTAGGTTCAGGGTGAACTTCTTTATTTGTTTGAGTATTGAAACCCTATGATTACTCTCTCTTCGAGGGAAAACCGGGGTGCATCCTTGTGAGTGGAGCTCGTGGAGTCGAGTATAGCATTCAAGAGAGGAAGTAGGCGGGAGGCTGAACCACTATAAAAACACTCATGTCCATTTGTGGTTTGCATTGCTTTTCCCTACTTTGTTTAAATTGTTTTCGCTGCACATCTTGTTTGTTTAAATCAGGATTCAAACTTAAAATTGATTAGATTTAGCGACCCATAACGATCCTACATTTGGTATCAGAGCATAGATGCTTAAATCAACTACTTAACCAAAGTAAGCATGACCTAAATGGCATCCACATCTACCTCTTATGATTTAGAATCACCTACATGCTCTTGTAGACCTCCATACTTTGATGGAACAAAACTCTGTTCATGGAAGAGTAAAATGAAGATATACTTGAAATCCATGACTAATTTAGATATGTGGTCCATGATTATAACTCCATATGATATGCCTAAATATGATTATAAACAATGGATTTTAGAAGAATAGAAATTAGCTTGCTCGAATGCCAAGGTTATGAATGTATTACATTGTGCACTCAAGTATGAACTTTTTGACCTTGTTTCCTCTTGTGAAAGTGCACATAATATGTGGCAAACAATTCAAGCTAAGTATGCTGACAATGAAGAATCACCAACCGGGAAAGAGGGAGAATCAAGCCAAATGGATGAAGCTCAAGAGAGATGGGATAAGAACACCTCAACATCATATTCCTCATCATGCTCATCTAAGGGAGAAGATGCCCACACATGCCTCATTGCAACAATAGATGAAGAAAGTGAGGTATATTCCAAATCTAGTTCATCTAGCTCTAGTTCCAACAATGACTCATATTCTTTTAAAGAACTACAAAATGCATTCCATGAGCTTGTTGAAAGATGAGCTACTTTGTCAAAAGAACAAGTTAGCTAGAGAAGTAAATCATGATCTCATTGTCTAAATGAATCCATCTTAAATGAGAAAAAATGATTTACTTTCTAAAATTGATAAAATCATTTTGGAGAATGCATGATTAAAAGATGATAATGTGAAATTGAAAACTAAACACAACTCATCTCATGTTATTGATAGTCATATGCTTGAAAATGAAAAGAATGACCTGCTTAAGAAACTTGAAGAATCAAATCTTGAAAGCAAGAACTTATTGAATGACTTGAATTACATAAATGACAAATTTGTTGAATTCGAGATTCACATGGATGAAATGAATGACAAGTACATTTCTTTAATTTAAAATCTAAAATGCATAAATGAATCTCTTGTGCTTAGAAATGATGAACTTAATGCTAAAAATGAAACATTGATTAACGATTTGCATAAGTTCACAAATGGCAAGAAGAACCTTGATATGCTTCTAGGAAATCAAAGACAATCATTAGACAAACATGATTTAGGCTATAATGTTTTTTATGTGAAAAATCATCTTGTTCATGATAGTACAAATGGAAAGCATCATATTGCTATGAAAAGAACCTCAAGTGTTTGGGTACCTAAAACCACTTGGGTATGGGTTCCAAAGGCTAAATTGAATGGACCCAAACAAAAATGGGTACCAAAATCTACAGTTGTAGGTACCTAGGAGGAGGGAGATCGGTAGTGATCAGGCAAGCTTGAAGAGTCAAATTTGAAGCCGGTTGCACTATCGAAAGGAGATTGGAACCAATTCGAGGATCAAATTGGGTAAAATTAATCTATCCTTTACATTCATATTAGATTGGTTATAATATAGGACAATTGAATGCTTAATTGTTATATCTTTCATGACATTCATTGATCAATTATGATATGCTTCATGTAAATCATTAAGGGGGATAAAAATGATTACTATGCCTAATTGAACATTATATCATTCATTGCATATCTTATAAATTTGGGAGTAGAACATCACATGCTTATATGTTAATATTTGATTGATGTCAAAAAGGGGAGAAATTTGATCATAATATACCAATCCATATTGATAGGGGAGCTTAATGAATATCTTTCAAATAAGGGTAATGAAGTGCAAAATTAAAGGAGAGCAACTTCATTACAAGAACTTTGGGGAAGAGAATAAATTCATTGAAAAATCTTATTTTTTTGATAGATGTCAAAGGGGAAGAGAATATTAGGGGATAACTTGAAATTTGCTTGAAAATTGTTCAAAAACTATGCACACTCAATCTTTTCACATAATAAGTGTATGATTTGATTATTATCAAAATCTATCAATGGGTATAATGATAAAGGTATTCGTTGGTTATACATCACTTGTGCCGGAAAAGATGATATATCAAAAGATTATCATTGCCCCTCTTGACTTGAGTTATGATTGCTGGGCCCCTTGATAAAGCAAAATTATAATGTGCACAATGTAACTTGTGTATAGTTACATATTTATAATTAGCTTGAAAGATCAAGAAATGAATATATAATACAAAGATGACACATTTCTACTTGTATAATATTCCCAATATCATGAGGCAAGGGATATACACATGTGATATTTTACATGTCACTAAGTGAATCGTGTTTTGTTCGAGTGAGCAAATCATCTTTGTTATTTGTGTAACTATAATGTGTAGCTAGATACCACTTATGGTTTATGATATAATATTTTTATATCATTGTCAACATAATTTAAATCATTTTATAGCTCACACCACAAAACTGGGAAACATGAAATATGATTTTATATTTTATATGATGTACTAAGTTTCATGTGTTATGATATAATATACATGTGGTAAAATAATGAAATCAATATGTCGTAAAAATGACATGATTAGAATAATAAATAAATTCATATAAGATGTATATATATTTTGGGGTATAATGTTTTGACATTATATATGATAATATATTACATGATATAATGTGATCTACAACATTATAACATATGAATTGCTAAAACAACAAAGTCCAAATTTTGTTGGATATTAATCCAAAATTTGGTGGAGTCAAAAACAATGAAAATGGTCCAACCGTTTGACCACATTTTTGCATATATTAATAAGAGAATTTTTACTGATTAATGGCTGGAGTTAATCAACTTTGGTCAAAGGTAATTATGGGATGATGATGTGGCAAAATAAACAAGAGATCATGTGCAAAGTGGTTTGCACGTAATGTGGTTTAGTGGAGATGTAAACAAGAGATCATGTACAAAGTGGTTTGCACATAATGTAGTTTGTGGAGATGTAAACAAGAGATTATGTGTAAGTAGTTTGCACATGATGTGGTTTAGTAGAGAGATTAACAAGGGATCATGTGTAAGTGGTTTGCACATGATGTGGGTTAGATGAAATCCTATAAATAAGTCTCTCCTCCATTCCTTGTTAATACTAATGCATAATTCTTCTCTCCAATTTTTCCATCATGCCATCCAAATTCTCTTAGTTTAATTGTATGCTAGAGATTAATTTTTTTGGAGCATAGAAGTGGTAATTACCTAGATTCTAACCTTGATTTAGAGATATATTGACTAGCTCATTTCTCTCTAATATTGTTTAGAGTTAAGGACCAACACAACTCCGGATCTTCATAAATGTTTTAGAGAACCTTTGAGTATTATCTCCTATTTATTTTAATATATATGTAGATTACATGATATTAGAATAAATATAAAATAATGTACATGAAATTGTCGAAAATATGGAAATCGATCTTGTGTGCATGTATAATTTTTAAAAAGTGCATACATACATAGGGGCATGAAATCCAACAGTATGGTGCCTTGGGGACATATGAATCAGAAGATTGAGCATCAGGGATGAGTTCTTTGGGAGGCTCAGGACTCTTTTCCAGAGAGTCGCTCAAGGGTTCAAGCTTAAGCATTTCCACATTGTTGTTGACAAGCCTTCTTGATCTCTTGTAATGAACAACATTTATATGTTGGGAATGGTCATTTTTAACGTTGTACACATTCTGCCTAACCTGAGCAAGTTGACCCCAAGAGTTCATCGCAACTGACCCTTCTCACGTTCATTGAGTTGATGAGCCAACTGACTGACTTGCACTTCCAATGCTTTGATCAAACTGTTGTTGGCCGTATGTTTAATCGTTTTAAATTTAGACCGCAAGTGCACAGCCGTCGGTGAAGACGGGGCAAGTGCGGGTCGTCCGAAGGGAGGTGAGCAGCCTCTAGTATGACTGGAATCAGATGGCGAAAAGAGGAGAAGAGTTGTAGATTACGCTAAGCTAAACTACATTAAACTAATAAGTACGAAATACGAAAGAAAGTACGAAAGATTGGAAATCAGAAAGAGAAACCCCTAAGGGGTGGCGTGTGTGCACATATGAAGTGAAATAAGTGATGAAAGATGCATGTAAGCATGTATGTATGTGTGTGTGTTGTGTGTGTGTCTTCATGCATAGGAAGTGTCTAAAGATGTGGCAAAACCTATGAATCCATTCACACAACATATCGACAATAACTACTTGATTAGCATAAGATTAGGCTCAGCATGAGAAGTATCTAAAGATATGACAAGACTCATCAAAAACCATAAACTCATGTGAAGAACAAAGGTAAGCATGGGAGGTGTCTAAATGTTATGTCAAAACCCATCAAAACAAAGTTTCTTCAATCAAGCAAGCAAGCAAATACAAATACAAACACATAACTAACATGTAGCATATTCAACAGGAAATTTCAGTCAATAAACATGAGAAAACTAAGCATGGGAAGTGTCTAAATCTTATGGCAAAACCCATCAAAATTCCCCAACATGTAGATGATTAAAATACCCCCAATGAACATACAAAACATGCAAGTCTACACAATAAAAAAATCATCAAACATCCAAACTTCACAATATATATGAACATCATCTCCACCCCAAAGCAGATGGATCTACTCACTACACATTATTCTAGCAATTAAACTAAAGAAGAAATGAGTCATTCTAACTAATTTAGCCTAAGATCAAAGAAATAAGACTAAGCTAAGCATGCATAAAAAAGAAACAACATGAGAACAAAACAATGAAAAATTATTTTATTAAATGACTAACATTACTAGTAGCATTCTTCTCCACCTTGAGTTTTTGCTCAAAGACTTACTCCAAGTAGAGAAAATACCACCAAGCAATGAGTGAATACAAAAGGAGGAGGAGTTCTATTAATAGTCATAGAAAAAGGTAATCGGGGATAATCCCCCGATGTGGGACTAATAAAATCTTCCCACAATACACATAAACACATAACCCATGTCCCGGAGAAACTGGGTCGGATTCGGAGACAAATGGACCACTAATTGGCGGTCACGTTTTCCCGGATCCGACCCATTTTCGGACATGTTCTTTATTTCTTCAATTCTTCACATGGGATGCACTCGGATCGGTTATAGAAGTGTCGGCCCAAATCTAATTGCCAAAATACTTCTCATGATGGTGTGAAGTTTCTTCATTTCCTCATTGGTCCTTTGGGGTTACATTCAGGTCCTTCTTCCTTGCATCTTAGTCTCCAAGTCTCACAACTCAGACATTTTTCTTGCTTTTAGGTCCTTTTATGCCTATTCTCCTCAATCATGTTTATTCCTGAAACTCAAACATAAAACTCGTTAAGTAGCATTGTTTAGGTTCAAGATAATGGATATAAGACACAAATGAATGCATGAAATGATGTCAATCACCACAAGAATGTTTTGTGTGCTCTGCATGGACGCTTGAAGGGTTTTCTCTAAAGTGGAGATCTTTGGGTCAACATGTTGGGTGGTGTCTGACTAGAATAACCCGAAGATTAAACCTAAGGAGGTTGGTGAGTATGGGGCTGAGACCTTTGATGTGGTGGTTGGTAGGTTGTCGATGGGCGTGGAGGGTGATAGGGTAGGGGTTGGAGTTGAGCATGCGAGCTCTGACCATGTCCCCCAAGAGAAATTAGGGTGGTTTCACCATCCAGGTTGTAGGAGCGACTGTATGTGTCGTTACGCGGCCGTTATTGATATATTGCATTTGCATGCTCAATATTTCTTGGAGCATAAACACTATCTAAGTCATTATGTCCCGTAAGTCCACACCTACCACAAGAGCTCGGTCCAATACTAAACTCTCTATCCTACCATTACAGCAACCATTTTCGCCTCAGATGCGATAGTTGACTGGACTTGGTATGATTCAGCTCGACCAGAAGACCGGGTGGCTAGTGGCTCTCTCATGGTGTCCCACTCAAGGGTGCGTTCAACCATTAATTCAAAAGTATCTCATACCTCATCAATGAGTTTCATTTGGAAATTAGTCTGACACATTGACTCCAACAATGTAGGGTGTTATGGTTGAGACCCTCATAAAAAATCGGGCACAACTACCACAACTCAAGTCTATGATGAGGGCATTGCAGGAGATGGTCTTTGAACCTCTCAAAGAATGCATGAAATGATTCTGTCTCAATCTGATACATTTGATGTATCTAGTGTCGTATCTGTTGAGTCATCGTTTGAAGGAAGAATATCTTCAAAAAATGGTCAGAAATTCATCATAAGACCGAATCGAGTTCGCTGGGAGGCTCTACATCCATTTCTTCGTGTTATCGTTCAACGCGAAAGAAATCATCCTCAACCGGATGAAATCCTCGTCAAGCTATTGAAGCTTGAACAAGGAGCATACCTCGTCGAATTCATGTATAAAGATATATGGATCCTCCTTATTGGCTATGAAGGTAGGAATCATGCTCATATATTGAGGTTTTAATTCATAGTTGTTTCCATGAGCAGACGAGAGAACTATACAAGACGATTGCGTGACCCAAACAAGATGAGTCTGCTCCTATAAAGTCATCGGTTGATCCTGTTGAGCTTGGGGTGGTGGTGCTCTCATAACTTTATCCTGACCGGGACTCTCTTTCTCCCGAGTTAGAGGAGGAGACAATCTACATGGTGTTGGAAGTGGACCAAAGAACTCTATTTAAGGAACCCGATCTTCCTCACCTCCAAGAGACGACGAGGCCTCGTACTCCAAAGGAGGTCGAGGCGGAGAGGGACGATCACCTAGACGATCCATCTGAATAATAGGTTCAAATGTTTCAAGTCGATCACCCTCACCAAGGCGAGTCTAACCTCACATAAAAATGCTCAATCTGACCCTAAAAACTATGAGAAGGTGTAGTACAGGAGGAGACTAAATGCTAGAATGTAGATAAGGAGAAGACTCAAAAGCGAAGAGAAGAGAAAAATCGTTAGAGCTAGCGTGGGTAAGGGTAGAGGCCTAATTTAGCAAACACGACTCAAAGAAGCTTAGGCTGGCTACGAGTCCTTAGACTAGACGACGCTTAACCGTGACTATCCACACTCCCGAACGCCTCATCTCCCTCGGTCGAATATCACAAAGCCGAATGAGAAAGTCAAGACTCGAAGATCCCAAAATTCTCAATGCAACTGAGCAAACGATGATGTTCAGGCCATGATGTCGAGAATGTGATTGTTTCCTAAGTGCGCCCGAATCTTAGTGGCCAATGTCTACTTGATTTTGGAATAAGGCTTTTGAGTAAGTGTGATTTTTGAGGCAAAGGACGGGGTGATGAAATCCCCTACCTTATCTTCTATAGGACAATGTTTTTGGCACCGTTGTCGGGGGAGTTGGTTGTTGTCGTTGTCCACCATTTCGGTGGGTTTTTCTTACATTTTTCTTTTAGTTTTGTTACTGGACAGGGGACTAAGTAGACAGGGGACTGCAAGAAGGAACAGGAGTATACAGGAGGAGTTTGGGGACCAGAATCCCCAAACCATCTGCCAGTAGTGGATTTGCATCCGCTAGTGGCGGATTGGGTGAGGATTTTGCATTTTCTGTTTCTATGGTAGCTTCCTCTTGCTATGCTTAGTTGATATCCATTACTATCTACTTCATATATGCTCTATTTTGATGCCAGAAATTAATTGACTTGCATAGTCCCCTCCTTTAAGACAACTTGGATCTTAAAACTCAAAGCAAAAGAGTAGATGAATGCTATCTAGGTCATGCACCATACATAGGTCTTGCATCCATACTATCTTTTATTTGCTTTAATTCTTGTTTTCAATTACTAGGGTGAGGTACGACCCTTCTTCACTCATTCATGCATTAGTTAGTAGGGACGCATTGGAACAAGAAGGAGAGTGTTTGATTGGTGGGCTTGATTGCTAGTTTAGGGATCAAACTACCATAAAGTGATTGATTGATTGTTTTAATTTACCGTAAGTGCAATACGTCGATGAAGATGTGGCAAGTACGAGTCGTACCACAAGGAGTTGTGTGCGTTGTTGTTATCATCATACGCGAATGAGAAGAGAAATAGATGGAGATATTTAGGCTAAGCTAACTAAACTAAAATAAGATAGAAGAAAACAATCTTACTAAACCCCTTGCAGTGGAGGTGCAATAGTGAGCTGTGTGTGCATGAGGGTGTCAAGCCATTAAGCATATGTGTAAGAGTGTGTGTTTATAAGTAGAAGCTAGTGTGGAATCTAAGTGTGAAACACATACAATTACATGATATACAAGACTAGGACAGGTTAGCATGACGTTAAGATAATTTTATGGATTCTCAAGTATGAAATAAGCACCTAGCATGACCATTAAAACATCAATCAATCCTAAGCATAACCTTAGTTCATTCATGCAACATAAACCAAATCAGGCAACCATTCATTTCAAGTCAATGCCATCATCAAATAGAACTCATCACAAGCAACATGTCAAACATAGATCTAGCATGAAACAAGTACCTAGTGTGGCCATTATCTCATCTAAAATAAGGTAAACATGCTATAAGTTTTAGATTTAACAATAAGCACATGGAAATGACACAAATAAGATGAACCCACCATACACTTCACCACCAATTACATTGCCTCCACCCCAAATGGGATGGATCTACTCACCAATCGTAATAACAAGCATGAAAAGCAAAAGAATAAGACTATACATGGCATAAAACTCTAACTAGAAAACTAACCAACAAAATTAAAACAAATTGAATAGAAAGAAAGTAAATGACAAGAGGAATCCAAATTTACCTTTAGATTAGAAAAAAGAGTAACATTACAAGCTTCAAAGCCCATCTTCTCTACTGCCCAAATTGGGTAAACCCATGCTACTCTAATGGTGGAGGCTGAGAAGTAGCGGAAAGGGAGAAGAAACATTGCTATTTATAGAAGAAAGAGTGGTATAAATTAATCTGGGAGCAACTTGACGATTGTAATCGCTCTCTTTATAGTCTGGTGCACCCAAATAAACAATCTCAAGACACCAGAGAAATTGGGGGCAAATTGGACCAAAATGATCCGCCAGTTGTGGATCAAACTCCACCATTGGAGAATCTTTTGTGCCCAATCTGCCCTGCTTTCCTCCAATAGCATAAGTTAATCATTTTGCACGTTAGGTGCACTTCAGATCTGCTGGTTCGAGCCCGTTTGTCTTTAATTTCCCAAATACTCCTCAAGATCATGGTGTTGAAGGATTTTTACCCTCGAAATGTTTTTCGCACGTTCAGGTCCCTCTGGTATTGTGAGAGCACACTCTCTGCCTCTCCAAAGTCTGTTGTATGGTACTTCCAAGTGATACATCTCTAACAGTCTATCTCTAATATGCTTAACTCTCAAGTTTTCATCTCCTAGAAGCCATTTGTAGCAGTGATCAGCTATCCAATAGTTGGTGGGCATTTTTGAAGTAATTTTGTTGACACTAGAACAAGTATGCCATCTTGAAAGGTCTTTATTTGGAATACTAATCTCTCATTTATTCTAGATGCATGACACCTCCATTTAGAGTTAGGATCAACTCACATAGCAATGACCCTAGAAGGATCACTCTTGTAGAAATGAATGAAACTCTCATCCATAATGGAGCATTGCCTAAGTGAGAATTTGAAAGCCTCTATATTAGGGACCTTCTTGCCATGACTTAAAAATAAGTTTAATCATGTCAATCTCTATAGTTGTAGGACCACCATCCCTAAGCACAACATCTAGTTCATCCTCATCTTCGACATCACAATTATCATCACTAGTAATATCATCTTCCTCAGGCAAATGGTCATCTGCAGCAGACCCTAAAGTGTAGTGTAGATCCTCATCTGAGTCATCTCCTTCATTGTCTGCATGTTTCTATGGTATTGGGACCCTAATAGGCCTAACTATGTTAGGTTTTGGGTTTGGATTGCTTCCAAAAGTAGATTCCACACCAGCAGTGGAATGTGTTTGGTTTGTCTAGGATTTTTTTTCCACCAGGGTCTTCTTGGCAATGACCTATCTAACATGTGGTGATTTTGGTTTTGGTGACTGAGGAATGACAGGTGGTTCATTAGGGAATAAAGTGGCTAGGGGTACAACATGATAGTCCTCACAAAAATTTCAATTTCTCTCATTGGGTTGGAGTATGCAACAACCTCAACCACGTCCTCATAAGTCCTAAGTCCCTTAAACTCAAACCCCAACAGGCTAGACACCTTATAAGTGAAGCAAAGGCTTTCATCTAACCCCCACTTCATATGTGTTGTAATGGAAGACCTCACCACTTCATAATTTAAAGGATAATCAACCACTAAAATCTGCCCTACTTCTACAAACTTGTGTGAAAATGGACTGCCCTACCTATTAATCCATTTCCCACCTCTGAAAATACGAAAAGTATAATGTTTTGGATTCACCTGCTGTAACAGGTAACAGAGGAACAAAACAATACCAAATGAACGGATTAAAACTCTAACATAGCAAATTAAAAGTTAAGCTACATTATCCAAGCTGTAAGAAATGCAATACGAAATGATCAACATTGCTTACAACCAACTTAAACCCTAACATAACATGCATACACAGTACAAGCAACATGCAAATCATAAATCCTACAAACCAAAAAGCATAACACATATATAACAATAACATGCAAACAACATCTAACCACTAATTACATTTCAAAAACAAAAAATTAGAATACATACATTTTAACCTTGCGCTTCAAGTTTGTGGACTCCCTCAATGACATCATCGTCCTCTGGGAGCGTCCACAAGCAGATCTACGAACAATGGAGAGGAATACAAGGTTAGGACTGGGGGTGGTCCAGATTACATAATAGAGGGCCGGAGAGGAGGAATTGGCCGGGGATGGCTTCAATTTAAGGATTAGGGTTTGTCGGGTGGGAGAGGGAGAATGGGGAAAGGTTTGAGTCAGGAAGGTTTGGTGCGTCTAGTTGGTTAACATTAGGGTCGGGTGTGAGTCTATCTGGTTAACCGGGTACGAGTAACTAACTAATTAGAACTGAATGTGTATAAATGACTAATTAGTAGCTCAACTGTCATTAGTAGTTAACAACCAAATCAAGTTTAAGAATTCGAACAAGAACGAATGGGAAATAAATGTGTGGCAGCAACTCACGTCGTCAACGCCATTAAGCTAACATAGTGATGCTTCAAAAAAACGACATCAATGGAATGATTTTGGTTTTGGTGTGGCAGATTTAGAAATAACTATACAGAGATGATAGAAACAGAAATATAGTATTTTAAAGTTGCATCCAAGAAAAAAACCCAACTGATAATCTGCACAGAAATCATGAAACAAATGTCACAGGGCCAACAATTTTCTGAAAACAGGAAACAGAGACAATTTTCGTATTACCAATTCCCTCTATAATTGATGTTGAATTTAAAATCTTCAATCAATAATTATACTAGATGGAGAGAAAAAACTAGAACCATAACTTTTTATTCCGAATAAATACTTTCACGATCCGGGAAACTGAAGCACACATACACAAAGACAGGGTTTCAACATATTTTGGATTATTTCTCTTTCACCTAGTTTGACAATAATTTCTCCTGATAAATCTCACTCACAGCTATCTAACAACACATACGAAAAAGAAAACAACACATTGCCAAACACATAATGTAAAATGAAATTGGTACAACAAAGCAGCCTCTCATCAACAGTCTCATCTTTGCCATGCTTGAATCTCTCTAGACAGTGTAGTGCTGCTGCATTGTATCAATGTCTAATCCCTTCAGCTTCACAACAGATTCAACATGACCCTTCAGTGTGTGGAGCTCTCTGAGCCTGCAATAACACCAAAAAACATATATGTATTGACTGTTGGATTATTTGTATCAACATTGACAACTAGTGGTAAAGTGTGTGGATTTGTGGAAATCGAATTTCGAATATCCCTTGGCACCTTGACGGATATCTTTACCTTGCAACTTCCGCACGCCGCTTTGCCTGCTCCGCGATCTCAGACAACTCCCTGTAATCGCTGGTTTCCTCCAAAAAGCCCGTGTTAGGTGCCGGAGCCTGGAGGCCATGCAAGGTCCTTTGGGCGGTGGCCCATTGCGCCTCTCTCTCTCCTCTACCGTAATCCCTCTTGGTGGTGAAAGCCGTCTATGCAAAAAAATAGTGCATGCATACATCAACACCCACGGCACAATAACATGACACGACAACTTCGTTTGACTATAAAGATCGAACAGTTATGAACCTTGTTTTGGAGGAGGTTGTCCCAAGCCTTGCCGCTAAGCGCATAACGGATGAGGAACTTGAGGATGTCAAGTGGGATGTAGAAGACAATGCTGTAGAGCCACACCACTCCTGCCCATCCCCACCCGCAACCTTTAATTCTGGCGAAATTCCAGTGGGCATACACTGCTATAAATGTGGCGACCTGGACACATGCAAAATGATCTCGTAAGGGAACTTAAAAGTTTTGACCATTTTACAGGTGAACCAACCAAATTTAACATGATACGTATATAATAGTGATAGAGTGAAGTGTAATTACGAGTTGGGCAACGAGGAAAGCAAAGAGGAGTAGGAGACCAGGTCTCTCGACGAAGGACCAGCTGCGCGACCTGGTCACGAAGATGAGGGCTTGGCTGACTATGCTCACTTGAAGGTAGAGAGTAGCCATGAGCTCCTCCTCGTTGTTCCTTATTGATCTCACCCCAAAGCTATTCTGCAGTCGCATCATCACATGCATATACCAATGAAACAAGTTAAATCTGAACAATTTTTATCTTGTAATTGGATTAAAATTTTCAAATGTGCCAATGTTGGATTCAGTTGACTATAGAAGCGCCAATTATGTTTTTCGGAATTAAGATGCTCAATTTTTGAGTTTTAGCATAGCTTATGTTTGATGGAGGTTTCAATAATATGAAACTTTATATCAAATTAAAGGATGTCTACGATATTACGAAACATTGAAGGGTACTAGTTATTATCTAAATCCTCCAATGGGTAATAAGTTATAACTCCAGCTAATTTACCAGCGAAGTAATCCAAAAGAACAAATACTGATGGCAATAAACCTAGTAAAAATTAAGGTTTATTCACGTTTGGAGATAACCAGTCTTGAAATAATCAAAATCAACAATGTAAGTTGAGCGACAGCGAGATGTATCTCATATGTTACAATTGAAAGCTCTTGATTTTGAAGAAAAGAAGAAGAAGAAAATATAGTAACAAACTCACAGTGAAGAAGTCGGTATCGCTGGCGGCCCAGAAGAAGACCACAGTCATAATAGCTAAGTAAGTCCCAAGAACAACTCCGGTGGCGAAGATCTCGTTGAGCTTCCATGAGTCGGGCATGGGGGATGGCTTGACTCTATCCTTGGAGATAGTCATGATAGTCCCATCATTGAGAATGGCAATGATGAGCACCATGAAGGGCGAGAAGTCGAACTTCCATATCAAAGCAATAAGCATGAAGCCGAGAACGATACGGATGGTGATCGAGACGGCGTAGATTGTGTAGTTCTTCATCCTCTGGAAGATGGCCCGGCTGGTTAGGACCGCGCTCACAATGACGCTGAGACCGGGTTCGGTGAGGACGATGTCGGAGGCGCTTCTGGCTGCGTCGGTTGCGTCGTCGACCGCAATACCGATGTCGGCGGCCTTTAGGGCTGGGGCGTCGTTCACACCATCTCCCGTCATGCCGCAGATGTGCTTCCGGCCTTGTAGCTTCTTCACTATGTTGTACTTGTGCTCTGCATGCATGCACAAACATGTGAATATAATTAATTACAGAAGTACGTACGTAGTAGCTAGTATTGAGAATATATAGTCAAACAAATTTTAGTTAATTAATTAAAGCCTATATTATTCTAACTAATTAAGACATCAAATGGTGAATTATCCTTGAAGAGTCAAATTACATTTAGTAAAATATATTCACAGTGATAACAAATTTGTTCCCAAATGGGATATATAGTTGAAAACATCCGCAAAATTAAAATTGGATGATGTTTAATTAGGATATTATCAAACAGAAAGTGGTTAATTAACGGAATTAACCCTTGCAATTTCGACTCTTATGTATGAATAATCAATTGAGCACCAATCAAACTAGCTAGTTGGACTAACTGAATTTCAGTCGCTACCAGTTTCGTTGCGTAACCATGAACTAAGCAAGGGCAGCATACCAGGGAAGACTCCGGCGAAGCCATCAGCTTTCTCAATGAGCTCATCCACCGGCATCGACGATATGCTTGGATCCTTATCTCCCGCTTCCCCGAGCAAAGACGACGAAGGGTACATATTCGTCCCCATACCCAGCCTCCTCCCCGTCTCCTTTGCGATCGCCAGCTGATCTCCGGTGATCATCTTAACGTTCACTCCCAAATTAAGCGCCCGTCTGATTGTTTCCGCACTATCGTGCCTCGGGGGATCAAAGAGAGGCAATAAGCCGAGGAACTTCCACGGTGTGCCGTCGGATTCTTTGGTCTTCTCGGGGATGGTTTGGACGGCAACTCCGAGGGCACGGAGGCCTCGGTCGGCGAATTTTCCGATAAGGGAGTGGATCTTGGATTGGGCGTCCGAGGAGAGTTTACAGAGCTCGATGATTTGCTCCGGTGCGCCCTTGCTCGCTCGGTGCCAATCGCCGTTGGTGTCGATGTAGGTGATGGCAGTGCGCTTGTCAACCGGGTTGAAGGGGAAGAAATGGACTTCAGTGATGCCCGCCCTTGCCTGATAATTCACATTACCTCTCTTAGGTTGCGTTTGAATGTTTCACTTTTTAAGTGATGGAATTTAAAATCCAAGATCGTAAATGATATGATACCTATTTTATCTTACGCCAAAATTACAATTTTAAATTGCAATGTTGCATAATCGATCAGTCATATGTATATATGTAGTACCTAACTTCAGCATTCACATTAATTAATTACAATGATCATAGTTAAATTAAGTCAAGAGGACGACTTTTCAAACTCTCTCTCAAGTCTCAACTTGTAACCTTGTTTTAACAAATAACAACTCTAGTACCGGAGATGTGGTGGTGTTTAGTTTAGATAGTAAAACGAAAAAGATTTGATATAAACAACCAATTAATCTCCAGCTAATCCGAGTTGGAAATAGAATGATTAAGGTGAAAATTAACAGAGGAATTTATGCACTAAGAAGAGTTTATGCACTTACCTCTTTTGGGTCAGCAAGCATACTAACAATGCATGTATCAATAGCATCCTGGTTCTCAACCCTAGAAGCCCTAGCAGCCATCAACAGCACACTCTCCTTGTCCACATCCTTCCCATACACCTCAATCAAAGTCTTGTCGACGGTGAGCTTGTTGAGTGTCAGGGTTCCGGTTTTGTCACTACAAAGCACGTCCATCCCTGCCATTTCCTCGATCGCGGTCATTCGCTTGGTGATAGCCCCTTGCTCCGACAATCGGTGCGACCCGATGGCCATTGTCACCGAGAGGACCGTTGGCATCGCGATGGGGATACCTCCGATTAAGAGGACGAGGAGGTTGTCGATACCGTCGCGGTATCGACGTTGTTGGATGGGGTACATCACTATGATTTCGACGAGCATTCCCAAACCAATGGAGCAAATGCAGAAGTTTCCAATGGCTGTCAAGACCTGTGGTTTAATCAAAATTAGCCCCCAACAAGCTATAGTTGAGTTCACTTTCTAGATGAGTTACAATATCACCGAGACGTTTTGTTATTCCTTAATAACTTAAATAACATCTAGTTTAATGATCGATGTTTTCAATCATACCTATTTATCAGTCATTACAATTTATCTAGAGCATATATTCATCTTTACTTGAAATTGACTTTAAAATTTCATCAGTTCATTATTTTTACAACAATATCAAGTTTAAATTTGGTTCAACATGATGATATCATGAAGAGTTGAATATTGGTTAACGTTAGAGGGGGTATTGTTTGTTACTTTTATATTATTTGGGAGGTATTTATGGAAATTTTCCTATATACCAACAACTCAATCTTGTAGGCATTTGGATCCATTTAAATGGATGATGGGAATTTCCCAACTATAGGCTTTGAGAATTTTGTAAGCAAGAAATCACATTATTATTAAACCCCTTCACCTTTTGGAAGTGTCCAACGTTGTTGGTGCTATCAACAAGATGTGCAGCCTTGCCAAAGAAGGTGTGAACTCCGGTGGCAATGACCATGGCCTCGATCTCCCCTTGTTTGCACGTTGAACCGGAGAAGATGCTCTCGCTGGGGTGCTTCGTCACCGGAAGAGACTCTCCGGTGAGGGCACTCTGGTCTATCTTTAAAGGATCTCCTTCCAAAAGCCGAGCATCGGCCGGAATGATATCACCTAGCTTAATGCTGATAATGTCACCCGGGACCAAGATGGCGGCTTCTTGCTCCCCCCACTTCCCATCCCTCAATACCTAAACACATGTATATAATCGTATCTAGCATGTCAAAAATTTGTACTTGAATACCAACTGGACTGGTCCAGTTGATTAATATTTATTTTAGTTGATAGATCTTTAGTCTTGAATAAATAATAACTATAAAAAACAATAAATGACTCCAAACAAGCTAAAAAAATCAATTGCTATACAAGTGGATGCAAAATCAAGGCAAGTATGAGAATGTCACCTTGGTTTTGGGGGCAAGACCTGCCATGAGGGCAGCGGCGGCATTGCCAGCGTTGTTTTCTTCAATGAAACTAATGGTGGAATTGATGAGGAGAAGGACAGTGATTCCGATGAAGTCTTGCCAATCCGGCGGCTTTCCCTGTTAGCACATGAACACTTGGTTAAGTATAAAGTCTCTTTTGTGCAACATGATTAAGAAGTAACTAGTTTGATGGTATACCCCTCCATTGGCGAGAGCAATGGCCATAATGGCTGCAATCTCCATCACCCAAGAGAGAGGGTTCCACATGAAACCTAGAAACTTCAGCAGTTTACTCTCCTGCAATTAATCACACAAATAATTAACATGTATGAGTCAAGAACTAAATAAAACAAGCAGAGTTGGCAAAAAATTAATATTTAACGATTGTAGCTATGTATGAACAACTCTGTCATTAGGGTCTTTGCAAAATGTGTGTAAAAAATTAGATTTCATATCAAAAAAACATGTAAATATTTAATTTGTGTATTTTTAGAAGTTAATATGTTCGTTGGTTTACCATTTATTGAGTAACATGCATGACATCTAGTAAGAAAGGATGACATCTAGTAAAAATGTATGCTCACCTCGTTTGGTTTCTTATGATAGGGCTTCTTTTGAGTCAATATCTAATGAAATCCCATTAACTAATCAAAAATTTCCAAAGTCTTCTCATTTTATTCAAATTAAATATCACGTCATGAGATCAATCGATCCTCAATGACCTCTTATATATGGTGTAGATCCTTCAAAACATATGTACTAATTATTAACTACGCCTCTCCCAATTAGCAAAAACTCAAAATCCGAAAAGTTATTTTGTTGCATTTACAACTTTTCAAGTGCACACAATCATCAAACCCTTGTAAAACTATTACCGTCTTTTCTTCAAGTTTATTGGGTCCGAAAACTTGGAGACGCTTCTCCCCCTCATCGGAAGACAAACCTTCCTTGTTGCACTTGAGCAATTGGAACACTTCCTCCATAGGAACCCTCTCCTGCACTCCAAAGCCAAATATCTCATCACCAAACCAAAAATAAATAAAAAAATGGTTTTAGCAAGTACAAGATCAATGTTCTCATTCTTAATGTCCTCCAAGCTCCCCTTGTCTCCACCATTCTCCCCCATCTTTTTTCCTTAAGAGAGGAAAGAGAGGGTCTCTCTTCTTCCTTCTCTCCCTCTCTCCTCTTTGCCCTAAACAAAGTTTTTATGTTGGTCTTAGATTAAGAGAGGAAGAAGC
The DNA here is from genome assembly GCA_963682175.1 of Triglochin maritima. Taxonomy (NCBI): domain Eukaryota; kingdom Viridiplantae; phylum Streptophyta; class Magnoliopsida; order Alismatales; family Juncaginaceae; genus Triglochin; species Triglochin maritima. Next base: position 10,211,163 of record OY821780.1, on the reverse strand, counting down.
CATCCAAGGAAGCTTCTTTTATAGGATTGTTACGTAGGAATGGAAGGGAAAAGACATGCATACGTACATGTGAGGTTGTCCACTTCCGGATGGTTTTAGCCACAACTTCAACCAGAGGTTTGAGTTGAAGCATTAGTTGGGATCACCAAAGATAGCAACTGTTTGTTTCCATCAAATATTTAGGGTCTTTCTAAGAGAGGTTCCATAAAAAGTACATCAATTTTTAACCAAATTTAGCCGGATGTTTAAAATATGAATGAAACAAAATAAATACGCCAAGCAAGTAACTACTGGCGCAGCATGAAACCAAGCAAGTAAATAGGGTGGACACATGGTAGAGATTTGGTGTAATAAATTTTACTTGTATTAACTTGTACATGTGACAGATACCTATGTGTACAAGGTATTACTTTTAAAGTATGGATGATTACAAAATGTGAAGTGTTGTGTTTATCAAAGATAGTACGTAGAAGCAGCAAAACTTGGGAAAAACCCATAACAATAGATCCTAGGGGTGGATACATAAGATTTTAAAATTACCAATCTTAGATATATATATATATATATTTCTTTATATTGAATCACAAGTTAAATTATAATCAAGATGAATTATAACAAAATATGTTTTATTTGGGTTATATTGTCAATTTTTCAATATTAGGTTTTCGTTTTAACTATGTATTCAATAATAATACATTTCTAACAGCAATTGTTGCACTATAAGAATTTTCACGATGATAAAGCAATACTTATTAAAACAAATTCTATGAACTCACTTATGTTTTCCGAAAACTTGACAAATGTTTTCGGTATAAATGGTTAAAATTTCTTGGAACAAAATGGAACACAACGAAACATCTACAAGTGGAAGGAGAATTTAAGAAAAGAAATTCCTAAAGCAATGGAGCAACGGCTTACTCAAAAATGGATGCTAATTCGAAAGAAAATCTAAAATTGGATAGAAGAAGAGGTTGATGTTTAAATTAACCATGTGTTTCCGGCAATGATTCACAACAGCATTTCATGCAAGCTAAACTCCAATAACTTCTCGTTCTGGAGATCTCAGTTAGCCCCTCTGTTGTATGTGTATGATTTGATGGCGGTGGTCGACGGATCCACCACGGCTCCAGATCGCTTCTTAGCTCCGGTGAATGGCCAGCGGTGATCCATCCGGCGTATCTCTCCTGGCGTCGTCGGGATCAATTGGTTCTTAGTTGGTTTGTGTCATCTGTAACAGAATCGATTGGGTCACAACTTACCCATCTCACCTCAGCTCGGGAGGTATGGAGTCTTCTAGAGAATCTTTTCTCTACTCAGTCAAAGTCTCAGATCTTTCAATATAAATCTGAGCTCACCTCGTTGAAAAAGGGTGATCTTTCGATCACCGACTATGTGCACAAGGCTAAGACCATTGCATCTAACTTAGCTATTGTCGGGAAGCCGTTAGAAGATGATGATATGATATTGTGTGTAATGAACGGACTTGGTTCGGAATATGATTCTGTTGTCTCTTCTGTTACTGCTCTTCCTGAGGAGATCACCTACAATGACTTTGTTGGCATGTTACATAGTCATGAGCAACGATTGGGGAGAAATCAACCTTTAGTTGAAATCTCTTCTAACGTTACGACTACTGGGAAAGATCAATGAGGCACAAAGGGTCGTGGCAAGGATTACGGTAGAGGTCGTGCCAATCAGCAATCGGCTCCTCCTGGACGTCAACCTATGGTTGGTCGTGGTCGTGCACCACCATATCAATATGTGGCAGGAGTGAGGTGTCAGATTTGCCACTGTCTGAACCACTCCGCGACCACTTGTTATGAAAGGTATAATCATGCTTCTTCATCTCCTAACACCAATCTTGTTGGTGGATATGGTAATGCAGATCAGGTGTGGTACCCCGACTCTGGGCAACCCATCACTTTACAAATCAGTACGGGAATCTTGAAGGACCTTCTGAATATTCTTGTCCGTCTGAAGTTCATGTGGGAAATGGAGCAGGTTTGTCTTTCAAGCACATTGGCTCCTCATCTATTCCTACATCTCAGCCACACTTAAGATGACTGATGTACTTCATGTTCCCAGCATTACTAAGAATCTATTGTCTGTTAATCATTTTGCAGTTGATAATAATGTGTTTTTTGAATTCCATCCGATACATTTCAACATGAAGAATCTATTCACGAGGATTCTTCTGCTCCAAGGCCCAGCTAAGAATGGACTTTATCAGATTCGGTTGCCTTCTGGACGTCGTTGGTGCTTCTCTCCTGAAGCTTTAGTTGGAGCTCTTGCTCCCATCACGACGTGGCACTGACGTTTAGGACATGCTAGCTTTCCTGTTGTACGGCAAGTTGTATCTCATTTCCAGCTTCCTTTTCATAAGAATAAGTCACCTCTTAATGTAGTTTGCAATGCTTGTTTGTTGTCAAAATGTCATAGGCAACATCTACCTTGTACATACACACTTAGCTCTGAGGTGTTTGATATCATTTTTATGGATCTGTGGCAATCACCTGTTGTGTCTTATACTGGTTATATATACTTGGTTACTTTCATTGATGACTACTCTTGATTTGTATGAGTTTTCCTTCTTATAGTCAAGTCCGATGTTTTTGCTGTGTTCATGAAGTTTCAGAAGTTTGTGCATGTGCAATTTGGAAAGGATATAAAATATGTCCATTCAGACTGGGGTGGAGAGTATCGTCAACTTCATAATTTTTTTTGGAATGGGCATTCACCATCGTATCTCGGCTCCTTATACGCCTGAGCAGAACGATGTTGTGGAAAGAAAAAATCGACACTTAACTGAGATGGGGCTATCACTTCTTGCGCAAAGTGGTGTTCCATTTCGGTTCTGGACTGAAGCTTTTCTATCCGCAGCACATACTATTAATCTTCTGCCTTCACGTCCTTTACAAATGGTCATTCTATATGAACGACTTTATAATAAACCACTAAACTATTCGCTCATCCGAACTTTTGGTTGTGCTTGCTTCCCTATTCTTACTCCATACAATGTACATAAACTTCAGTTCAGGTCCAAACAATGTGTTCATTTAGGCTTCAGTCCATATCATGCATGTTATAGTTGCTTGGATCCATCAACAAGTCGATTATATCTGGTCCACCATGTCAAGTTCAATGAAACTCATTTTTGTTTCCTTAAAGGATATTCATCTGATTCACAACCAAGTCTGTCTCGGCCCAACACTTCACTGACTGACCGGGCCTAATGGTCAATCTCCACGAGATAATGCGGATCCTAGTCCTTGTCATTCTTCTGCTCGGTCAAATAGGCAACTCACTCCTAGTACAGAGGAGACTAGTGCTTCGACTCGGCATGTTCCACTAGCACATGTGGATCATGTTCCTCCTCCAATGCCTCATGCTGAATCACCGCCTTCTCCAGCTACTCATGTTCATACAATGACCACTAGATCTCAAAATGGCATCACCAAACACAAGTGTCTTGTTCACACTCTTCATCCTTTGGCAACTGCGTTTGTAGGGAATGTGGAGGTTCCCATTCTGACTAGTGTTACCACTGCCATGAAGGATGTCAATTGGCGTAAGGCAATTGCCACAGAGTTTGATGCCTTGGTTCAGAACAACACGTGGTCTCTTGTTTCTCCTCGTTCCGACGTGAATATCTTAGGTTGTCGTTGGATTTTTTTTCTCTTAAGTGGAAGGTTGATGGTTTTATTGATCGTTACAAAGCTCGCTTGGTTGCAAAGGGATTTAACCAATGCGAGGGGGTCGATTATGAGGAAACATTCAGTCCCGTGGTAAAATCAACCACCATTCATTTGGTTCTGTCTATAGCCATTTCCCAACAATGGTCGATTACACAACTTGATATCCAGAATGCTTTCTTACATGGTGTTCTTGATCAACATGTTTACATGGTTCAACCTTCTGGATTCAAGGATGAGAGCAGACCAGATCATGTGTGCTTGCTGAAATGTTCTCTATATGGTCTTAAACAGGTGCCTTAGGCATGGTTTAGGCGTCTTAACAATTTTCTTCATGACTATGGCTTTCATGGGTCCAAAACAAACACCTCTCTCTTCATTCTCAAACAAGGGTCTATTGTGCTCTATTTCCTTGTTTATGTAGATGATATCTTGCTTACAGGAAATAGTGCACAAGCAGTTCGAGAGTTATTGGATAATCTTAAGGAAAGTTTTCCAGTATGTGATCTTGGTCGATCGACATGTTTCCTTGGCCTTCAACATGGTTATGTTTCAGGAGGGGTTCACATTCATCAAACAAGATATATTGTGGACTTGTTGCAAGATTTTAAGCTCAATGTTCTAAACCTCTTCCCACACCTATGGTTTGTCATTCCATGGTTGATGAAAAACATACTAGCCCTCCTTTTAGGGATCCCACGTTATTTAGACAAGCGGTTGGCAGCCTGCAATATCTCTCACTTACTCGTCCGGATGTAGGTTTTACTGTCAACAAACTCTATCAACGCATGCACTCTCTGACAGATGATGATTGGAGGGCTATCAAGCATGTGTTTCGTTATCTTAAAGGCACATTGTCGTATGGGTTGTTCTAATCCTCCACATCCCCGAGTGTACTTTGTGCTTTTACAGATGTTGCCTGAGCTGGAAATCGGATTGATCGTTGCTCCACTACGGGTTATGTTGTGTTTTTTGTCGACATCTCATAAGCTGGTCCTCCAAAAAGCAATCAACGATTGCGGGATCAAGTATAGAGGCTGAATTCCGTGCTCTTGCAAATAGCACAGGTGAACTGACATGGCCCAAGACCTTGTTTCATGAGTTCAGTGTCTTTCTTAAATCACCACAAGTTCTCTGGTGTGGATAACATTGGCGCTAATTATCTCTCTGCTAATCCTATCTTCCATGTGTGTATGAAGCATGTTGAGGTGGATTTTCACTTTGTTAGGGAGAAGGTTGCTCGTAAGGATCTCATTATACGTTATCTCAATTCTAAGGATCAGATTACTGACATCCTTACCAAGCTCTTGCCCAAAGCCAACTTTGTTATGTTTCGGAGAAAACTCACGGTCTGTCTGAGTCCATGTGTTTGAGGAGGGGTGTTACTAATTAGTCTTTACTTATTAATGATGTTTTAACTTATAGTTGTACTAGACTAGTTATGGGCCTTTATTTTTTGAGCCCATTTATTGCAAAGGTTGGATAAAATTAGTTACTTGAGATATGGATCTCTCAATGAGAGAATCATATCTTCTTTCTTCTTGAGATCTTTTTCTTCTACCCAATCTCAAGTTCAACAATTCTAACTACTAGAGATCACATTACTCATATGGTGGATAATATTTCTGCTTATAATTAAATAAATTTAATACAACATGTAACAATGTTACAACTATGTGAGATAAAGTAATGATGGTGCAATGCAAAAAAATAAAAATAAATAAACAACGCTATTTTATGATTTGTTTGACACGGATGCTAAAATGATATCTTTCTCGGTGCACCTCCAAAATATGTCAATATCTGAGATACATGTTTCTTTTGAATTTTACTTGTATGCATCTTGCGTTTTCATTTTTTTACCATGGTATACCTCAACCGTCAAACGGACCTACTCCAAAACTTATTATGTTAGAAAATTTATAAAAACCCCTCCTAAAACAAATTTTTTCTTAATGTTAATAACAAATAATAGAAAAACAAAAAACAACCCTTCTATCACCCCGTTCTCTCCTCTCTGTCTTCTCCTCACTTCCCTCTCTCCTCTCACTCTAGTTCCCTCTCCTCTCTCTCTAGTTCTCTCTCACTTATCTCTCCTCTCTCTCTCTAGATAGAAGAAGAGAGGGTAAGAGAGGGGAGAGAAGTGAGAACTCAAGAAAGAGAGGAGAGAGAAAGAGAAATGAGGAGAAGAGATGTGAGGAAGAAAGAGAGAAGTGAGAATGTGGTGACTGGTGAGACTCGAGATAGAGGGTTGGGTTTTTCATTTTTTCCTTGTTAATTTTTATTATTAACATTAAGGGCATTTTTATTTGAGGGGTTTTTGTAATTTTTCAAATCGAAAAAATGACGAACTGAGACCCCTTGATGGTCGAGGCGTACCACGTTAGAAAACGAAACACAAAGTGCACCCAAGTATTTCAAAAAGACGGGTGAATTTTGGATATTGATATGTTTTGGAGATGTACCCAAGAAGAAAAAAAGTGAACGAGTGCACAAATATATTTTGTTATATTATTTAAGAACAAAGATTTAGTTTAAAAAGGTAAAAATACATTGAATCACTAGTGCAGAATAGTCTTTACTCGTCGCCCAATAGACGTCGGTTGTTATAACAACCGACGTCTAGTTGGGCGAAGATAACATAGACGTCGGGCGTTACCACGACCGACGTCTATGGGGTACTATAGACGTCGACTGTTGGAATACCCATTGTATCCGACGTCTATACCCTATAGACGTCGGGTGTTGGAATACCTGATGCATCCAACGTCTATACTCTATAGACGTCGACCTATAGACGTCGGATGTTATAGATGGTCGACGTCTATACCCCCATGCATATAGACGTCGGGTATAGACGTCGGCTGTATATAACATCCGACGTTTATAGGTCTTAAAGAAATCGAGCAGTTGCATTTTCTCTCATTCATTCCAGACAAAATCCTAACCAAACCCTAGCCGTTCCGCGACAGAACCCTCTTCCGCGACCGATCTGCAGCATTCTCCGGCACCGACGTGACATCCCAACCTCTCCTCCCGTTCTTCGGCCCTCTCCTCCGTCTTCCTCCACATCCCTAACCACCGTAAGAGTTTCGTTTAGTTTTCGTTGGTTTAGTTTCGGATTTTTGATGGAGTAATGATTCTTTTCTTTCTTGGTAAACTTCTCCTCTCGTTCGGATCTAACATTTCGATTTTTGTTCGTATTTTGAATAGGGTTGGACAAGCGGACGACCGAGAACATTGTCGTCAACAACAAGGTCACCGTCAACCTCACCGTCGTCATCAAAGAGGTATCTTTTGCCGTTTGAGTGACTCACGCTTGTCGGATTCGATTTGATGGTTTTTCAGAAAATTTGCGTGTTGATGATGTTTGTAGATTTAGGTGCTTGGGATGGATTGTGTTTGCGTTTTTCTGGATTTTTAGTTCTGAATTGTGGATTGATGTGGATTAGAAGCGGGTTTGGGCAAAATGAACGTGTTGTGTGTTCTCCCAAGTTTGTTCTCATCTCTGATTTGGGAATATAATTTTGAATAAAGACAGAAAAACAAACAAAATTAGCTTTAACTTTGTAAGAGTTCATTATCTAGTTAATTGTGTGAAATTGATTTTTTTGGCATGTCGGATTTGATGTTGGTTATTTATGATTTGTTTGTGGTCTTGTTGGTTGAAAATCATTTAGTTTGTGATTAAATGCATGGTTTGTTGTTGTATGTGGTTTATGTGTTGTCTGATTATTCAATTACCAGTCAAGTGTGGTTTAGATCTATCAATATTTGCCAGATTCGAGGGAGGACGTGTAGGATCCTAATCCTAATTGAGTTTTAATGATGTTTAGGTGGTGATTAGGAGGAGATGGGATTGAAGGGTGGAGATGGAGTGGTGATGGATGAAGGGTTGAGATGGATTGGAGATTAGATGGATGGTGAGGATTGAGGTGGGGTGACATATTTATTGGTGATTCTCCCTCTCTCTCACAATTTACTCTCTCTCTCACGTCTCTCTCTCTCCTAGTTGGTGCTCCGGTGAGAGGTTTGAGCTCCGGCGAGGCGGAGGTGGTTGTCGTTTGTGGGTTGCTCGTGGAGGTGAGTGTTGGTTTCTTAACCCTTCCCACTTGTTTGGTTCTCTCTCTCAACCTACCTCGTTTTCAGTGGTCATGGTTGGAGTGGAGAGTGAAGGAGGTGAAGGTGTACTCGTGCTTGTCGAGGAAGAGGTGATCGTTGATCGAGCGTGAGGTTCGTCGACGGATCGTGTGTTGGGGAGAAGTGCTCGTGGAACCACCGTCGAGGTTCTTCGAAGGTTTCTTCAAACCTTCACGGTATGTCAAACTTGTAGTAGTAGCTCACTTTTGTAGTGTGAGTATTTGGAAGTCGACGGTAGGCCTTCGGGCTCGTTGCAAGCAAACGTGCAGCAGATTTTACTGTCTGATCGGTCAACCGTTCTTAATAAGATTTCGGGTTCTGCCTCACACCGGTCAAACGATGCCCTTGGGGCGGTAGATCGGTTGTGCATTTGAGGCAAGCCTGGTGGTTTTCGGTCGAACGGGGCCCTTTGTTGTTCGACCGTGTGCACTGTCGTATGTTGGTTGGGCGTTGACCATCTAAACGGTCGACCTCCTGTGTGATTTTGTCTGACCGGTGACTTAAGTTGGAATAATGGTTGGTTTGACCGAAGGTGGTTCGGTCGACCGGAATTGTTGTTGAGCGTGGGGGAATTCCCTGGTGGAATTCGGTCGACCGAGAGTGCTCGGGGGTTCGACCGAATTCGTTTGGCAGAGTTGGGGAAATTTCCTGGTGGAATTCGGTCGACCGAGAGTGCTCGGGGTTTCGACCGGATTCGTTGTTGTGAGTGAGGGATTTTTCCCTGGTGACTTTCGGTCGAACGGGTCCACTTTGTTGTTCGACCGATTAGTCGTTTGTTTCGTTGAACCTGGGAGTCAACTTCTAAACGGTCGACCGGTCCCTGACTTTGGTTCGACCGAACGAGTGTGGTTGGTGGGAATTGGTCGATCGATGGAGTGCCGGTCGAGGCAATTGCACTGTGTTTGTGAGATTTGGTCGACCGTGATTTTTGGTTCGGTCGACCGTTTGTGTCCAGTTTTGCATGTTGGAGATGCAGTTGTTGTGGTCGTCCGTGTGGGGCGAGTTGTGGTGCCGATGTTCTTCCGGCAAGTGTGCTAGTGAGCACGAGTGTTGCGGTGGTTGGGTGGAAAAGCCCTGGAGCCCCGTAACTGTGTGGGAGTTGTGGTTAGGTGAAAAAGCCCTGGAGCGCAGCTTGGAAATGTGTGTGTTGCGGTGGTTGGGTGAAAGAGCCTTGGAGCCCCGTAACTGTGTGAGAGCTGCGGTTGGGTGAAAGAGCCCTGGAACCCAGCTAGTCTGTGCGGGGTTGGGTGAAAAAGCCCTGGTGCTCCGTAGTGCGTTCAGGTTGGGTGAAAGAGCCCTGGAGCCTGAGCATGGACCGCGTGTTAAGGGTTGGGTTAAAAAGCCTTGGAGCCCTTGGACGTTTGGGGTGGGTGAAAAAGCCCTGGAGCCCTTGGTCGTGTCCCAGTAGCTGCGGTTGGGTGAAAAAACCCTGGAGCCCAGCTTGGCGACGTGTGTGTTGCGGTGGTTGGGTGAAAAAGCCTTGGAGCCCCGTAACGGTGGTGTGTGTTGTGGTTGGGTGAAAAAGCCCTGGATCCCAGCCTGGTTGTGGTGCTTTTCTTGTTGTAGAATTGCATGCTAGGGTGTTTTTCAATTCATGCATTGTAGAGTTTGACATACAGGGTTTCCTTCTGGAAACTCAGGCATTGTTGCATGTTTGCTTTTTAGGCCGTGATCAGCGATAGGGGGTGGTGACCGAGGAGAAGAGCGCTGCTACCTGATCCTGTTTTTTTCTCATTTTGAGGTCGGAGTGATTACTTGTATCTATTGTTTAGCCTTTTGGAATGTAATCACACTTTTGAAATACTCAGATATATATATATTATATGTTGGTGCACCTTCTTCCTTGTGTTTGAGTAATATCCTCTGTTGATTGTTGTTTAGAAATTTTAAATTTTCCGCTGTGTTGAGGATGTTATAGGACGTGCGTTCAAGAAGAAGGAGGACGCGCGTTTACTGGTTCGTGATTCCACTCATTTTGTCTCTTAGTTTGAATTGTTGTTAGTAATTTTTCCGTTGTGTGTTTAAAACTGATGCATTGTAATATGTTTGGAAGAAATATTAATATATAAGTAATAAATTGTATGTTTGTGTCCACTTAGTTATGTATTTGTCAATAATCGTTGTTAATAGAGTTTGTTGGTAGCTTGCTCATGAGATAACTAAGTCCACAGATAACATGTATTAAGGACTAGCCTTTAGCTATTTATTCTTTAATCAAGAAGCCAATTTTGTTATGTGAAAAATGTAAATATATGACTAAATGTAAACATGTGTTGTGTTGAAGTTTGAGGGGTTTGGATGTAGTGTGTTTGTGATGAATTGAGTGAAATTGAGATCAAGTTTATATCGTGTACTGTTATAAAAGTTTCTTGTTAATTCCAGAATTTAAAGACTTTTACATAGCAAATTTTAGGGGAGGTTCTGCCAAAATTTTAAAAAATAATAATCTCAATTGTTATTAATAACATGATATTTTAAAATAATAACTTAAATTTTATATTAAAAGGACTATAACTTAGATCATGTAAAAAACTTTTGTTTAATTAGTTTAAGTAGTTCATACATTTATTTATGTTTAGCGTAGTTAAATGTTTATTTATGCTTAAAATAATTTATTTTGTTAACTCATTGCCCCCATTAAGCAACTTGACCTTTAATAATCTAAAGCAAAAGATTAGACAATATTGCTAAGTCATTCATCATATAGGATTTGCATTCATCGTATTTATTATTTATTTACGATTTCTGTCGTAGATTGCTGGCGTAAGGTACGTAATCGCTTTCACTCATCATTCATTAGAAAGCACGCATTAGTTAGTAGGACTTGCATTGGAACAAGAGTAAAGTGAGTGTTTGTTTGGTGTGTTGTTTGTTAGATTAAGGTATGAAAAACACTTAGGGGGCAGTCACCTATAGGAGATGAGGTGAGGGATTTCATCACCCTTTCCTTGGCCCAAAAACCACTTAATAAAAAAGCCTTAATAAAATCAATTAGACGTTGACACCTAGGATTTCCGGATGCATTAAGGAGAGGAAACCATTTAAGATCGTTATAGCCTGAACGTCGTTGCCCATCTAGTCTCCCTGAGATTTGAGGAACCTCCGGGTTCTTGATTTCCTACAGATTAGTGGTTCTTGATGTTTAAGACCATTTCGACATGAACGTTGTTGCCCATCTAGTCTCCCTGAGATATTAGGGACCTTCAGGTTCTTGATTTCCTAAAGACTAGTGGTCTTCGGTGGGACCTCGAAGTTAGGCGTCGTCTATTACTAAGGACCTCTAGTGGACTTTAGGCTTGTTTTGGCATTGATTACTTAGTTAGGTTTCTAACCTTCCTTATTCCCACGCTAGATTAAGGACTTCATCTCATCTCCTCTGAGTCATTCTTTTCTCATCTTAATGTCTCTGAATCTTCTCATCTACAAACACATTCTTTTAAATTAAAATTTTATTTATTTCCTCCAATAATAACTATCATTTTTGTTAATGTTTAGATTGAAATGGATCGAGAGTGGATTATTTCAAACAGATTGAGTGATGAGTATGAGAACAGAGTGAATATGTTCTTAGAGGTTGCCAAAAAATATTCAAAAAAATGGAAGACAACGACATGGCGTATTGTCCGTGCAATAAGTGTCATAATATGTCAGCGCTGACTTTTTGGAAAATGAAAAATCATTTGTTTGAGAAAGGTTTCGACCCAAATTACAGATGATGGATATGGCACGGCGAAAATGAATCATTTAGTCATTCCAAGAATGACTGAGACAACATTAGTGTGGAAGATCACTTAGAGGAAATGGTTCAGGATATAGCTGAAAACTTTTCGTCCAACCCCGATTTACTTGGTAGTTTGTTGAGTGACAACGAGAAGCCATTGTAGAAGAGTTGAACCAAATTCACTAGATTGTCAGTGGTGTTGAAGTTTTACAATTTAAAAGTTGGAAATTGTTGGTCTGATGTCAGTTTCACATCAATGTTGAAGTTATTGAAAGAGATACTTCCAGATGATAATGAGTTGCCAGATAGAACTTATGATGCTAAGAAACAAAAGATTAGATCTAATAAACTTGTTTTAGGTCATCCGAGCCAAAAAAACAGAAGATTAGATCTTCTAACAAGTATACACATCGTATGTCTCGAGCAGGGTACCAAAAGTTAGAAGCAGAAATGATGGCTGAAAAAATTGCTCTGAAGAAACAAGAGGCAATTGACTCCGGTATGAGTGAGGAGCAAGCAAGTAACCTATCTCCTCCTTCTCCCGTAGCTCGTTGTGATTCTTGGAAGAGAGCGAGAGTAAACTCCAGAGGGAGTACGTCACAGACGAGTCGCAAGAGATTGGCTCGAAGATAGTAAGTTGCATCACTTATATATGTTATTAATTCCGGTTCAGTAATTTTATATTTTTCAATTGTTGGTAATATTTTTGTAAACTTTAGGACTCCTTGAAGTTGAGAGAATCTCAAGGAGAATTTGCTTCCGATGGTTGGAATGATAATCTACGCAAGGCCTTGGGAAACGACGAACACCCTGGTCGTGTGCGGGGCTAGGGAGTAGAGTTGGACTGCGATAATATTATGGAAAGACTCAACGGTCTACTTCATCGACTGGTCATACCAAATGCCAGCAAGAGATCGCATATTTGAAGAATACGTTGCAACTTGTTTTGGAGAGATTGGATCGTGATTTGCCTACTTCTCCTACCCGTCGTAGGACCGGTTCTTCCCTGGAGACCACTCCTCCAGTGCAGCCAGTGTTCCACCCTGATCGACAATATGATTTCGTGGCTCATTCTCGAGAATTGGCCCTCTTCGGCGGTCCCTCGTTTGGAAAGTTCGCGGATGGATCTAGATGTGCTTTATTTGTCGAAGACCCTGATCGAAGATTGGTGGGACACAGGAAAGTTTATAACATCTCCAGACACCACTTCACAGAGGTGGGAGAGGGAGAAGTGAAGGTTGCAGTTGGGAGTTGCTTAGATGCTGGTGGTTTGGTGTCATTTCTGGAAGAAAAGATTGTTACTCTTGGAGATGTTATCAGTGGGTTCGTGAGGTGGCCTAGTTATTTAGTAGAGCTAAACGACAAACATGAGGTATAGTTTAATTTTGAAAGACTTTAAACTTCAAATTTGTTAACAATTGTATTTTAACGGTTGTATATATATTTGTAAGGTGTCAAACCCCGAAGCAAAGGGTCAAACAACCAATCTCCGATCAACATTAATTTACTTCCAAGTAGGTGCAAAATGTTGTATCAATGTATGGTAGGTAGGGAAGCACAATCCTAACGTAGCTGGGAGTTGGAGGAGGGGGATAAAGGGTTGCCTCCGACTTTGTACGTCACCAAAGAGGATATCATGCAGTTCTTGGCGATGGATTCATTGTGTATCATGATTATCGATGTGCAAGTGAAGTAAGTGTTTTCTTTGGTATAAAATTAAATGTATTGAATAATTTTATCCAAACTGTAATAAAGTATAATTTTTACTCTTGTAGACATCTTTATGACGCCAGAAGGTCAGTCCTTCCCGACAATCAAGTATTTGGATTTATCAGTCTATCTACATATATATACGGGAATGATGATAAATCGGGTCAGCTTGAGACTCTCATGAAAGAAAAAGACAAAAGATATTATCTGCTCCCTTATCATGAGAGGTAAACTTTGTAATTCAAAGTGGAAATTTATTTTGTAATAAGCTTCTAATTATATATATAACAAGGCTCATTGGATGCTTGTCGTTGTATGCCCCACGACTAATTCGACATATTGGTTTGATCTGTTGGGGTCGAATAAACCAAGAGACTCAATAAAGAAACTTCTAAATTTGTAAGTTCGTTTTAGTTATCGTATTTGTAATTCATGGATTTTTATTAGTATTATTGAATGAATGTTTAACTTGTGCTACTCAGGGCAATTAAGGTTTACAGAGCTTTAGGTGGCAGGAGAACAACCACAAAAGCAAGAATAACATGGCATGGAATGAGAGTACGTTCTCTCCCATTTTTTTTAATTAAGTTAGGAACATATATTTAGTGAATTTCTATGTTTGTAGTACTGGAAGCATGTTGTAAATACGGAATGTGGTTACTACGTGATGAGATACATGGAGGAAATTCTCGAATTGGCAACTCAAGACGTATGCCTATCCGAGGTAATATAGATCGTTATTCACTTGTATAGTTGTAGTTTCAATATTTAGATATTAAAAAATTTACTTGTATTTTGATAGGTCTTCCCAAAAAATAGTGATTCCTTCTCGAAACAGGAGCTCGTTGAATCTCGCGACCGATGGGCTCGATATTTTATCAGAAACATGTTGATGAACTAATAAGTTCTCCTGTCACTAGCATTTTTTTGTAATTTAGTTAACAAGTTCATTTGTATTACAAACATACAATTTATGTCTTAATATAATCGCCTCAATTTTAGAATGAATGTCAATTGTTTACGTATGAATTAATTCCAAGTGTGTTGAATGATTGTGTATGTTTGTGTTTGTGTTTGTGTTTGTGCATGTATGCTTGTATGTTTGTGTTTTTACTTGTATGCTTGTATGTACATGTGGATGAAAGTGTATAAGTATTTGTGAACGAATTTGGTGCAGGTTGTATGTACACGAATTACAAATACGATGACTAAATACAAGTGTGGAGGATGTTATTTATTTATTTTTGTCCAGGTTTAAGAATAGACGTCGGATGTTTATATTCGCCGACATCTATTCCTCTGAGGAAAGGAATAGACGTCGGTTGTATATATCAGACGATGTCTATTCTTTAGGAATATGCGTCGTCTATTATTTCACCGACGTCTATACCTAAAAAATAGATGTTGGTTCTATATAAGGGCCGACGTCTATTCTTTAAGTATAGACGCCGACTGATACATACAGCCGACGTCTATTCTTTAGGAATATACGTCGGATTTTGCACGTCCGACGTCTATGTATAGACGACGTACACATAGACGTTGGATCTGGGAATGCTGATATACGACGTATATACTCCTGTACATCCGACCTATATTTCTTTTTCAGTAGTAGTGAATGTAAGAAAATGTAACCATGATGCTTTTTTTCTAAACTGAGAATAAGCTTAATATCAAAATTATTTTATTACCACCACGCAATCGAAAAGGCTAAGTTCAAAAACGTGAAAGGGATAGAACGTACCAAAGAAACTATTATAATCACCATAAAAAGAATAATGTAAGAAGTGAAATCTATTGTTAAAAAGTGCAAGAAGTTTATATTATATAATGTAAAAAAATCAAAGTGATGCTTGGAGTAAGATATACCTCTCAAAATTTCAATATATTTTGAGCGCTTTTATTATTTGAAATTTTGGAAGTTGACGTCGTCCATAGAAAAGACTATAAACTTACTTTCTGTAGATATTGATTCTGCGGCCCGAGCTAGGCTCAACCAGAGAAGGGAGCGGTTTCGTTGTTGTAAGGTCACCGGTTGGATTCCAAACGCAAACTGCAGCCTACATATGTCGCAAAGTAGCGGTGAGTGCGGACGAACTCTAGATCGTTAAAAATAATAATATTGAAACTACTTCAAGACACTTCTGTTGAAACCGTAAGCCTGTCATTGAATTGAATTACTAATAGTGATTATGTATATCACCGTGTTACTTTTTCCCCTATAATTTGTTGTGTTTGTAGTGTATTTACTGGTGTCTTTGTGGTGCAGTTTTTATATGAAGTATTTGTCATAGTGTTACAGTTTTTCTAAATTTTTTTGTGTTAACAGTTTTTATATCAACAGGAGGCAATAATTTCAACATAAAAATTATATTTAAATTACTTCAAGACACTTCTCTTAGTCTTGAAGTTTCAAATGATTTTCATAGTCAATTTGATGAGTTTCTTACTCTCACATTTGATGGTCTTAATGAATGTTTAGCACATGTTTTGGTTAGTGGGTCCACTTGATTAGAAATGATGAGGTGGTGATAATATATATTTGAGTAGATAAAGAGATAGATTGACATGTAATGTTGCGGTTTTCTTTGATCTTATCTAGATTAGTGTTTTCTATGTTTTAATGATAATACTAAATCTTAATCTATGTAAAGACATACATAGGATTATGACATATCATAGATTTTCCATATTATTCATGTCATGAGAACTTAATTGTACACACACATCAATCACATCTACACTTTGACATGTATTTTGATATTCTACGGGACTAGTTATATTAGGCTTTTTAGTTGATCCGTGTTGTCTTCGTTAGTTAGTTCAGATACTCTCAACCTTCATTTTCTTCCCCCACTCGAGTATGGTCGATGATGACCCGCACTCACTCCTCGTGGACACAACTCGTATTTGTCACCGCTTCAACATGGTCGTGCACTTTCAGTTTTGAACATAAAATCTTAAACAACGATCTAAATAAATCAAGGCACAATCAGACGATTGAAAATCATACTGGAATGCCCTCAAATGCTCCTACCCAAATACCCGAGTACCTCTAGAACTTCGGGCATCCATCTCCTAACCGGATCAATCACTCGCGATTGGATCAAGTATTGTAGGATTTTTGGGTCGAATCTACCCCAAATTCAACAACAGCTTACGTTCTCCAATTTAGCACGTAGGGTGCACCAAGATCCATTGGTTGAAACTTGTTTGGTCTTAATTGTAGAATTACTCCTCAGGTTCTTGAGAATATGGACTTTTGCAGCCAAACTATTTTCTTTACGATCCGTTCCCTTTGGGTTTTCAATTAGGTTGTTTCTGACTTGAAATTAGGTCACTGGGCATTACAGATAGGTCCAGAATGCTTTCAAAGCAGTCATTTCTTCTTAGATTTGGATCCTTTGTTCTTTCTCTCTCTTCTTTATTACCTAAAACCTAAAATACATGTAACAACTCAAGTAGCACAAATATGGGATAAAATAAAAGATATATATAATGAATGTGTTGTATGATATGCTACTAATGAGTAGCACGCGAAATGTGTTGGCTTTTTGGCCTTAATCTATGTTTTGATGATTTAATCAACCTAATCTTAATCACAATCAAATGTAGTGTAACACACGTATTGCATAACATATATATTGCTTTGTGCTAACATCTACAAGTGATCAAGACTCAAGGAAGAAAAGAATTCAAGTCAAGACATGTAATCAAGCTTTTGAAGACATGTACGTTTATATTTCTTTTGAGTCTTAGGAATCTATGTAATCTTGAGCATACAAGAGTTAAAATCCATTCACATAGACACTAGGTTCCGTATAGAAGTCACACACAAATTCTCAGATCATTTGGACTTCAATAGAACACTCATACTTAGACCGAAAAATACTAAAACCTAAAGCTAAACTGTCTAAGCAAAATCGGTCGACCGAAAAAGTTCTCTGCTCGACCGATTGGATCAGTTAATTTGTTATCCAATAGTGTTAAACTGGTCATATTCACATTTTTATCTATACCCAAAAAATACATGTGACCACTGGTCGACCTAGTTTCGGTCGACCGAACTTAAACATCTCTTGAACTCCTAAGTGCCTGGAAGTTTCCGGTCTACCAACCCAACCATCTTTTTCTACTGTTTGTCCCTAGTCTTTCTTGGACAATTATTCTAGACTCCTTGAACGGTCGACTGTCCCACCTTTTGTTCGACTGTTCCATTAAGTGAACTTAAGTTATAGCCTTGTTTGTTCGACCGACCATTTTGTTCGTGGACGTCTCTGAACTTTTCTGGACACTCTTTCTGGATATCATCTGGTCGACCATTTGACCTATTTCGGTCGACCAAACTTAACCCGAACAGGACATGTAGTTTTCTGTTTTGTGTTTCTTGCACAACCTTTTACTACACTTATCCCCAACGGCTATAACATCTTAGGAGCTTATAAATAGAGGATTAAACACTTTGTTTAGACACCTCACCCACACACAATTGTCCCATACATTAGGGAGAAGTCTCCAAATCCTAAAGTTCCTACACTACACTCAAAGCCTAAATTCCACACCTTTGATCATATCCAAATCGTACTCAAAGTGTGCTCAAGCTAGAGAGTGTTGTTCAAATTCAAGAAGTAAGAGTCTTGGTGAAACCTCAAGACAAAAGAGTATAGACTTTGGTGACAGCCAAGTGATCCCTCTCGGATTTTGAGAGGAGGAAACCAAGTTCGCGAGGTTGTTCGCGGAGCTTGCTTTGTAAAGGCATTGTCTCTCGGCCCGGAACGGGGAGCGGATAGTGAAGTCGTGAGCGGAGTTCGTCGAGTCGAGCGGACCTTGCGAGAGAGGAAGTAGGTGGGAGGCCGAACCTCTATAAAAACATTTGTATCCATTGTTTAAGCAAGTAGAGATTCAGCTTAAAAAAGATTAGAATTAGCAACCCAGAACGATCCTACAAAATGTAGCTAACTCGCTACACCAACATAGTGAATTGATGTCTTTCACTTAGTAGATTGGTTTAACAAAAGTAGCTGCCTAAATGGAAGACATCTACTTCACAGACTTTAATTGGTCAACCAATTGCCACGATTCATCTGTTTCGTTTTGAATTGTTGGACAACTCCTTCAACAACTCAAACTAACGTGAAGTTAACTGTAGGACACCCAAGAAGGAAATAATTGAAAATTTTCATGCATAACTCACACATAAAATGTAGTTGACTTACTAGACCGACGTAGCGGACTGTGTGAGAGCCATCTACTTGAGAGACTCCAGTCGGCCAACTAACTGCCATAAATTTTGGGACCCTCACGAAAGACAACAATTGTAATTCGATTCGCATAACTAAAAGATGAAATGTAGTTGACTTATTAGACCAACATAGAGGACTTATGTTTTTCACGTAGTAGATTGGTTAAACCATAGTAGGCTACTAAGTGAGAGTCATCTACTTCACGAACTCCAATCAACCAACTAACTTCCAAGACTCGTTGATTTCATTCCAAGTAGTGTGCCAAGTCCTACAAGAACTTAAACTGGTGTAAACTTCAGGACACCCACGAAGGACAACAATTGAAATTGGATCTGCAAAACTGACAAACAAAATGTGGCTGACTCATTATACCAACATAGTTGGCTGACGTCTTTCACTTAGCGGACTGGCTAAACCAAAGTAGTCGACTGAGTGGGAGTCATCTACTTCACAAACTATAGTTGACCAGGTAACTACCATGACTCATCTATTTTACTTCGAACAATCAGGCAAATCCTACAACAACTGAAACTAGCTAATGTAAATTGAACTCTATGATACCTATGAACGACAACAATTGAAACAGGGCTTGCATAACTAACAACGGAAATGTAATTGACTCGTTAGACCCGAAAGACTTATGGCATAACGTGACTTTATCACTCTTTTAAAACACAATTGTTGTTAGTAAAGGAGACACTTCCAACGTAGTTCATTCCCAAACAGCACGAAACCTCAAACTAAGCGTCAGGTGGACATGAAGGGTTGCACGTTATTGCCAATGAGTCAGGTGGTTAAACACCTAAGCATTTACGCCTACGAGCTACAGTAATGGATTTGCTTGGTAACAACCCTCTCTCTTCGGGTTGTCTCACCGCCGAGGAATTATTTGGGGTCCCACCCAAATAAGACCAACATATATGATGTCGTCTTAGTAGATGAGTTAAACAATACAAAGTGAGAGTGATCTACTTCACAGAAGTCAGTCTGCTAACTAATTAACTGGCACGACTCAATAGAGTTATACATATTGTGATAGTTTGTACAAATAAAATGATTTCTATGAAAAAAATGATAAATTGTTGTTTATCTAAAAGTTAGCTTGTTCTGTCTTCAAAAGCATACAAGTAACACAACAAAAAATTAATTGATTCCATCACTAGTAGCTAAAATTTCAAGACATGAAGTTGCTCGTATGCTTTGATTGATAACTCTTTGTCAGTTACGTTTTGTTATATCCAGACAAAAATATTTCACTTGACTGACTATTATTTGATTCAAAGTCAGAAATCTAACATTTACAAGTTTAAAGTTTTTTTAGGAAAGAATTTAGTCTCAACAAACTCAAAAATGAAAAATAGCCAACTCCCATAAGAAAAACAGCTGACTGGACAACATTGATTAACTGACATGATTTATGTCACGATTTTGAGATACCCTAAATACATTACAAATGACACTTAAACTGGCAGGCTTTTCGAGAGGATTAAGAATTTGAAGTTGGAATTTTCAAAATATTTTTTGATCAGAGCAGATCTTAGAAAAACAGTGGAATAAAGAATCTTTCAAAACAAAACGTAGCGGCTGAGTTGAAAACCATAGAGGAAAGATAGTGTAGAGTGGGTGGGGGTAGTCCAGGCATGGTTAAGGATGTTTTTTTGGTTGGTTGGGTGAGCTGACGTGGCAGAGAGAGAGTCCAGGGTGCCGGGGGTAGCCCGAACGCTGTTATTTTTGCTCTAAGATCAGATGAACATAATATGGGAAAACAATATTTTTATCATAAAAAAAGACTTGTTACTAAAAGGACGGGACACTGAAGACTTAAATAAATTTTTGACTAGTCAAAATAGTTGTTCTTAAAGTGCAAATCTCTTTAGTAGCTTGAATTAATTTTCCCAATTTTTAAAGAAATTAAAAGACTAAATTGTATTGAGTAAAAATTATAAATTAAAATAAATTAACCCGAGTTAATTAATTTGTGGATTCAGAAACCTAAAATAGCGGGTTGATTGAGTGATCATGGCTTATCCAATTAATTTTAATAAAATAAACATCACTTTTCTTTAAATGGATGTTTAAGATTGATTTGATTGATCAAAGACAAAAGACTGGGATCGATTGAGGGCCAAATTATTGATGGAAGTCGGGATTGATTTAAGAAGCGTCTCCCCAGTCAGGCCCGGCCCAATAGCAGGAGCAGGGTGAGCTCCTGCTCCGGGCCTCATTCCGGGTCTCATTTTGAAGAGCCTAAAAAAAAATTTACATGGGCTTATTGGGTTGCAAATAAAATTAGTGTTAACACATGAATAACACATAACATTGATAAATTTGTCTCAAATATTGCTAAGAAGACAAAAAAAATCAATTAATATTTTATTAAGTTAGTGAAATTTTTATTATTTAAACTAGGAGGACAATTTTTTTCAAATTTAGGAGCCTCGTTGTTTATTTTCGCACAGGGCCTTAAAAATTTCCGAGACGGCCCTTTCCCCGGTAGTTCCGTTTTCTAACCATGTTTGGCAAATGATTCTATAGAATTGATTTTGCCCAAAATCGAATTCTGCACATACCCCCAATAAAATCCGATTTAAGCGGAGAATTCATGCTCACGTGGAGAGATGACTCTAGCTATAACCCAAATAGTCTAAGCAACTCGTTGAAAGACTTATCAATTTACAATGTCCTAATATAAAAGTAAAGGGGGGTGCTTATTGAATGACAAGGTTGATATGTAATAATATAAAAGTCATGTTCTTAATTTACAAGGTCCCAATACAAAAAGTAAAGGGTCGTTGTCGAATTACATTGTTTGCATGTAAGGATATAAAAGTCATTTTTAGATTAAAAGCATAAGGTCATTAAATATACAGAGAACGCCAGTAACATAAATCGAAAGGTCATCATTATAAAACTACGTTGTTGTGACTTTTCGTAGGATAACTTCTGCTAATTAGGATCTAAATTCAACTCACCGATAATGTAATTAATAGTCCATTTGGTTATACTTTGCGGTCCTTATAATTATCGTTATGGGACCAAATGAATGGATAGATACATTTTTGTTTTACTTTAATCCCTATGAATTCGTTGTTAGTCCATGTTCATTGCGCGACCTCAATCCCGAAAGTATACATAACACGTTGCACACTGAAGCTACAATCGTGATTCATAAATTGTAGATTACTTCACCCCATCTATCTCTCATCATGTCTTTAACTTCTAAGGGTGCAAATACCAAGATAGGAAAATCCCACATTCCCATAACTACGAGACAATGTCGACCACCATTTCCTATAAAACAAACTTGATAAATCGATCTTATCAATTTCACTCACAAGGGAACCTAAAAACCTGGACTAGAACGTGTATACAATGATGGCATTCCTGAAAATTGTCCCATTAGATTGCACGATTGTGTTGCAAAAGCAAATGCCGCACGTGACGAGTTCACGAGTGACAGCCAAACCTATTCGCTCACAACTTAACCACCAAGTGATCAGGAGCGGATCCAAGATTTTTCGAGGGCCAAATATCATACATATTTTTTTATAATAATATTATTCGTGACTTCATGTCTTGAAATTACTTCATAATTTCTTTGTCTTCAATAGACTAAAAAACATCATTTTATGTGTATGTGATAAGACAATCATTCAGTCAATTATCGTCTATTTGAGTGTGAAGTCTAGTCTTGACAATCTTCGTAGCTGAGAATGCTCTTTCAACAGTTGCAGTTGCTACCGGCATTGTTAAGACTAACTTGATAAGGAAATAAACTAGACGATACATCACATCAAGTTTGTTTTCGATCATTTTCCTTGCAAGATCTGTAATGTTGTGCAAATCTAAAAAGTGTGAAGACTTTCTACACGAACAATATAGTTATTAAGTTGAATTTCAAGCATCAGACAATCATTCACATTAAACTCCACAAGATAATTTTTAAAATTATTCAGGCTACGAGTATTGTTCACTCAAAAGTCATTTTAGAAGTTTGATTCCCACTTTCTAAGCTAAGTTACAGTTTATTGACATGTATTTTGTGTACACACTGAGAATAAACAAAATAGGAAAATATGATTCTGTGTGTGCAGTTAAATAACACATTTTTTTATCATCAAGCAAGATTTGACAGTAGTAGCACAAGTTTGGTAAGTCTTCCATCCCATCCAGTCCATTAACGAGCCCTCACCAAACCAAACCAACTCCACTTTCACAGTTTCACCATCAAGCCTTTATAGTTCCAGGCCCACAGATCATTAGGGTCGGCTAATTTTTTTGAGGCTTTAGTGGGTGGGGTCATGCCCACCCGGTCCCATACCTAGGCCCGGCCCTGCACACGATCACTACTAAATATGAACGAAATTAGGTATAATAACAAATTCTGTAGTGGGGAAATATTTTATAAATAATATATCTACATAATCACAAAAGTGATCAGACATCGTACGTTACAAATTGGTTTGGTTTGAATTGATTTCTATTTTTCTTATCGCAATTCAATCAATATTTGATTCCAACAAACTACACTGGGGCTGATGATGGAGTCACCACCAAAGAAGTCAACGACGAAGACGACCGACGCCTCCTGCTCTTCCGGAGCACAGAGGGCTCCATGCTGGATGAGCCCGAGAAGGCGGTAGAGAGGTCGCTCATGTTGTTGGTCGCGTTGGACGGTGGTGATGACGGTGGCGAACAAGCCGGTGAATTCACCGTGTATCTCTCCGACTTACAGTTTCTTAGCTTCCTTTTCTCTTCCTCCCGTCCCGGGCCTGACTTTGTCTTGTCGTCCTTCGCTCCGGTTCCGGCCACGTGTAGGCCAACCGGTAACACGCAGTTACACAAAAATCCTATGATAAAAAATGATGTTAAGCTTTACGACTCGAAATCGATAGACTTAAAATGTAGATATGAGCTAGACTTAAAATGTTGTGTGATGAACAAGTTTTTTATTTTCACATAAACGTTTTTTATATTTCTTTTCCAAACTTTGCGACATTATGATAACAAACTAATATTAACGTACAATATAATGTAGATGCATAATGATGATAGACTATAGAGCAGAAAATAGTAATAGAGTATAATTATGTTTCACATGTAGACATGTAATTATGATGTTACGTCTCTCTGCTTTATATCACATAGTTTCAAGACAAAGGATGCTCCATATCAAAGGCGGTAGTTCTTATGCACCAGTGATCACAAAAAACCCTCCATAATCTTGAAATTAACCCACATAGTCCATATAAAAACTCAAGGGATTTGATTTACTATTTCCCACACAAAACCTTCAAGTCCTAAAACCTTCCAAGCACTCTATAAAAAACGCAACATTTCTCTTAATGATATGGTTAAACATAACTCCAATAACATTAACACGTGACATAATTTTAACCAAAAGCAGGACGTACCGACCAACTAGGACAGCACTAGTTCATGTAAATGCGTCCACTTGAAGCTCAACTTTCTCTATCTTATGTTGTTTTGTTTGCTTTAGTTAACTCACGTCACATATTTATATATTTCTACAATCCAAAAGAAAGCAAAGTTCAAAGAAATTGCATGTAATCAATAATTTATGAGATTAAGCAATTTGATCCGAACTTCCACAAAAAAATTACTCCCAATTCCATCCACGTACCTCCAAAGTCAACTTTACAGGAACCGACACTAAAAAAACCATAGCACGCGAAAAAAGAGAAAAGCGCGACCGGTTGGAATCAGTTGGTGTGTGGGATAAATATTCTTGACATCGAGATTCTTAATCACCTAATTTATTTTACGTTTAGATGACCAACAAGGCCACAAACTTATTGTGAAGACAAATTAATTAAACATTTTCATACTAACACGCAAACTTATAACCAACGGGTTGTCAATTTATGAATTCTGAGTCATCTTAATATGATGATGCATTTACTAGACCGGAAAGCAAGGGCATGGATAAGTGGTGGAAGTTAGCAGACAGGCTTAGCTCATAATTTTGAATGTCCACGGAAGTTGCACTTGAGCAACATTTTTTTTTTTTTTGATTTTTTCTACTATGTTATCTTACTTTTATTTTAATCAACTTTACAAACATTAGAATGAAATTATTGTGATTGGATCATTAGACTCGGCTATTTCAAAGCAAAAGTTCTTTCAACAGCACTACCCCCAGTTGGTACACTTGAGGAACATCAATTAGAAATACGGGCTTCGTTTCGGATTGGCATTCTCAATGATGGTAAGTGTTGAAACAAAAAAACAAAAAAAAACATAAACAATGGTTGTGTCATTGTAAAATTGTGACATGTTATTATCATTTATGACATTATTGAATGCAGTCGAACATAGCTTATGAGGAGAGGAAAAAAATCACAACTATATTAAGAATTTAATGTGCAATTTTTGGTTAACAAAATTCGAAGATTACCATTTAAGCTATCTCAACTTGTTACAATTAATGTCTGCATTTTGGATTTCAAAAACCAGATAAGTATTCACAAGCAGTTATATTAGCGTTTAAGAGTAGTTGGAAAGAAGAAAAAAACACACACACTAAAGATCGACCTAAATTTACCGGACAATGAAGAAGAAGAAGAAAAACGAATTAGATACCGAGATTGGCGAGGCGATTGACCCAACGAGGAATAGAATTCCCAGTAAGCCTAAGACAAACATCGTCACAAAAGCGGTTGCAGTTCTTAGAGATGAGATGATAAGTATTCCCAGTGTAGTCCTCCGCCAACGAGTCCATGAACGCCCGGACCTCCCTGGGCCCCATATCCGTCCGTCCGATCATTATCGACTTGCGGAATTGGAATCCATGGCAATGCTTGGGCTCCCCCTCGAAGATCCCGGAAGTCGGGTGGTCGTGCGCCCCGTACGCGTACTCAACCCCATGCACTGCCCCACAAACAACAAAATTATATGAATCAATTGTCGCAATAGTCGACTGACGACGTTGGTTGGTTGGTTGGTTGGTTGGATCCGTATTAATGTTTTGTTGGTTTGGTAGAGTGAATTACGTACCTTCGATGCCAGAATGGTAGACGCCGAGGCCGACCCAGTAGGCGTAGCCGTTGATGGGGGTGAGGTCGTAGACGTTGAGGAAGACCGGGTGGGATCCGGTCCGCTGCTTGCGGGAGAAAGCCCGGCAGATATTCATCGGTGGCGGTGGCGGTGGTGGTGGTGGTGGTGGGGGCATCAGAGGGTGATCATGGTCATCGTGGGGGAGTTTAGGTTTGGAATTTTGTTGGGGGGTTTGTTTTTGTTTTTGGTTTGGTTTGGAGTTTGTAATTGGTTGGTGATATGGTAGTCGCCTGCTGGTTTGCTTGCACGAAGTGGGAGGGATGTATGGTGGAGATATGAAATTACTATATTGACCTTCGATATTATAGTCTAGATATTTTATTGGGATTAATTTCATAAATAAGAGCGTCAGCAGATGACCGGAGTAAGGGATTTGAGTGTATTAATTGACTTTGAAGTTTTATTTGTCCAAACACTCTTTGGTATCTCAAGTTCAAAATTTCTAATTGAACAACGAAAATAGAATATATTAATTTACCCATTTCTAGATTTTCCTCTCAAACTCCAAGAATTAACTTCAACTTCTATGACTATGTTTTATTGTACATTACAATCCAAAGGACAATATGTTGACCCATATTTCCCTGGCATCAACATCTTAAATTGTAAGTTACAACTCAAAATTATGGTTCAAATGATCGATTAAAAGGTAAAAATGAAAGCTTTCCTTAAAGAAAATTATAGTTCAGAGCAATGTACAGGTAGGCGATCGCCTAGGCGGTAGGTGACCGCCTCTCGACGTGGTTGCCTGGGCGACCACCGCCTTTCGCCTAGGCGATAGCCGTTGGAGAGTTCTCTCCAACGTCTATTTGCTTCTTCTTTTTTAAATTACAAGATTGCCACTACCCAAATCATATATAAACCCCTCCAAACCTCTTCATTTTTCACACCTCTCTCATTCTCTTCTTCTTCATCATTCTATTCTAATCTTCAAGTTTCCTAATAATCAAGTTTTCGCGATTAAGTCTCCGGTCTGGTGCTTAGTTTTGAAGTTGGAAAGTGAATTCTCTGATCCGGTTCTTCGTTCTACAACCGCCAAAA
Organism: Triglochin maritima; assembly: GCA_963682175.1. Lineage (NCBI taxonomy): Eukaryota > Viridiplantae > Streptophyta > Magnoliopsida > Alismatales > Juncaginaceae > Triglochin > Triglochin maritima. The sequence continues at coordinate 10,184,539 of OY821780.1, read as the reverse complement.
TCAAGTCCACTCTTTCTAACTTCTCTTTAGAATTAATATTTCATTTTCATATCAGTCTAAATTTTTATATTATTCTAGTTTTAAGATATGGCATACGTACCCGGTACTAGTCTCCCCATGCATCACGAGAGTTACGATGACCTAAGACCTACCCGTACAAATGACCCCGGTTGGAATACTGCCCATTATATTAGTGCTAATGATAAAAACTGCATTGTCTGTGAGTTATGTGGTAAGAAAACTAGAGGTGGTATAGCCCGTCACAAACAACATCTTGCACACACACACGATAGCAATGCTAGACCTTGTGATAAAGTACCTGACTCTGTTAAACAAGACATAATTGCATACATGATTAGAAACAGTAGAACATTACAAAACGAAAATGTATGTCTTGATGATTATGTAGACATAGAAAACATAGAATTTAATCTGAAAACCGGGTCGGGTTCCGGTTCTGCTCGGACCCCAACCTCCCGTCCTCGCCCCGTTCCTTCTCCAAAGAGACAAAAACAACGTTTATGGGGACCTTTTTGCGGACGTGGGAAAGACTATCACTTTAGCTCGTAAGATCGTCAAACATTTCAACAACCATTCCATGTTGTTGAAGAGGATGTGAATTGTCATTGAAGGGAACCTGCTACGCCCTGCTGTCATGAGATTTGTCACCGCCTTTCTGACTTTGCAAAGGTTGTTTCTGAAGAAAGACAGACTTCGAGCCTTTGTTGTTTCCCTGGAGTACAACGATCCTAATGCAAGTTGGATAAAGAACAAGAAAAAGAATGAGATCTCTACTGAAGTTGTCGAGACCATTCTACAAAGTGGCTTCTGGACCAACGTCGTGAAGGCACTAAAGGCCTCACAACCTATGGTCCAGGTTCTTAGACTTGTTGACGGCGATGAGAAACCACCGATGGGATATCTACATGACGCAATGGAGAAAGCCAAAGAACAAATCATTAGGAACTTTTAAGGAAACCCGAGGTTGTACAAGCAAGTCATCGACCTCATCGACACTAGGTGGGGTCCAAGGAAGATGATGTCCTCACCGCTACACTGAGTTGGTTTCTTACTCAACCCTGGTACCTTCTTCTCCATCTCACCTCAAGATCGAAATGTAGCTTTCAATGAGCATAGGCCTGGATTCATGGATGTCGTAGAACGTCTCGTCCCCACTCTTGAAGAACAAGACAAGATTTGCGGTTTACTTGATCGTTACAAGAACTCACTTGTAATGTTCTCTAGGGATATGGTCGTCAGACAAAGGACGGAAAGAAGACCTATAGATTGGTGGCAATCTTATGACGCAGACATGGGAGAGACCGCATTACAGAGGTTGGCCCTGAGGGTGTTGGGATTGACATGCTCGGCATCAGGTTGTGAGCGGAATTGGAGTGTCTTCGAGCAGTTCACTCAACGAGAAATAACAGGTTGGCTGTGAAGAAGATGAATGGCTTGGTGTATGTGAACTATAACAAAAAATTAAGGCAAATGTTTCAGCAAAGGATGGAGAGACCTGGATTTTATGACCCCATCAGTGTGGACTACGATCTCTTCGACGAGCATCCATGGTTGGTAGAAACTGAAGATCTGGTCTTCGCTGGAGAGGAGCTTACATGGGTCGATGCCGAGGAAGCAGCTTTAGGACATTCTTCTTTACGGAGATGCTTTGGTCGATCCACGTCCACTGCATCTGACGCGCCGTTATTAGGTGTTGGCATGGATGATGTCATTGTTCACATTAGTTCTGGATATCTAGGTGCATCGAGTTCTCAACTACTGATGGACATAGACGAGCAATATGTCCAATCCGACGATGAAGAAACTGAAGAAGATGATGTCTACGTCGACAATCCGAACGAGAACCACTCCGACGACTCTGATGGTGGTGGAGGATTTGATATGATTCCCAGTTGGATATTAGATCAATGTGTCCAATGGAATTAGTTAGTTAGCTTATAATTCTAATTTCTCTCTTATCTGCTATTGTATGAACTCTGAGTTAGTTAACTACCTTTGTAATCGTACTACTAAGCAATAAATTGTATACCTAAGTGTTTAGGTGGGTAGAGGAGGGGCCTAGTGAGGCATTGGTCGAGGAACTAAGTGTCTTTTTGAAGCCTAAGCATGTATGGTATTTTTAGATAATATTTGTGCATTTTTTCCTATTTTGCCTGATTTTTTAACTATTTTATCAAATTTAATTGATTTAAAAATATTAAAAAAATGACCGCCCAGAACTAGGCGGTCACACAAACGCTTAGGCGATCACCCAGGCGACGGGATGCACCCAGTCGCCTAGGCGTTCCCTGAACAATGGTTCAGAGATATCATGCAAGCATACAATGATACAATTTATTTGCATTACTCTCTAATTCAATAAATATTTATGCAGTTTAGGAATTCGAAGTTCCTAGCTTTGTAAAGGGAAAGAAAACAACTTTACTTCTAAGAAGTATAAGATGCCCTCTTTACAAAATGAACCCAAGCGTGCGACGGTTTTGTAGAAAAAGGATAAAGGCAAAGTTGGACGTTCAAAGCCAACTTCTTTTTTGTTGATCTGCAAAAAGTTCAAAACTTTGGATTCTTTACTTAAAATGTATGCATGAAATTGATTCCATAATAGAACTCATTATTACTTGCCCTGAGAAAAGAAAAATCACAAACAATACAAAATTAGGCGACTTTCCCCATCTCCAACTTAAAATAAATTTTAAATGATTACCAAAATATGACCAATTTTAAAATTTTAAATTATGTTCTCACAAACAAGAATTCGCAAAACTAAAAAACATCTCGCACCTAAATTGTAGCCTAAAGGTGATTTTAAGTACGTTGGAGATATCAAAAAAAGTCAATCTAGTTTTGTAATTTTTTGAGTTTAATATTTTTTTTTTGTTGAACGAAGAAATTCATTTTTTGAGCTTAATAGGTTTTTTTATTGTTGAATGAAGAAATTGAGGAAACAAGTGTTAATATAAATGAAGTTAAGGAATCAAATCATAGAATTCTTACAAAATATCAACAGATGACAAAGCAGGTAACTGTTCAACTTCAGTTCGCTACTACAGTATTTATGTCATATATCACTCAAATAGTCTGTAAAATATCCACAGAATTTAACTTTTCAAATGTTTCCTACTGCCAAACATTTCATTATAACTTTCCTTATTTTAAAAAAGTATTTGTTTCATAGTATTTTATTTGTTGGGAACCCAAAATAAGCTCAAGCTATTAAGTTAGCCTTAGTTAACTTATAGGTTAATTGCCACTCCTACATCTCTAACATGTAATCTTTCTGTAGATGTAGATAAAATATTGTGTGCTGGCAAACAATCACAGACATGCTATTCTATTCCATAGCGTTTGTGCTGTTACGGTGGAAAGTGGATCGAATTGAAGTCATTTTAGTTATGATAATTTAGACATTGAGTTTTGACGTCTTATGAAGGGTCAAATCATTATTTTGATAAATCATATTCGGCTGTGACAGGTGGGGCAACGAAAGTCATGGTTATGGAATGTGAGTAGGATTATAAAATTGGGTGGGTGTCTCATTTTCTTAACGTGGGAATTGGGAGGCGTAGAGGAATTTGGAATAGAATGTTGTAGTAACGGACTGCTCATTAATGGTGATTTTCAACGGCTGCTTTAATATGATTCCACGTTCGTTTGTGTCCGATGTGTTATGCTGTAGGGGAAAGACTAGAAGCTCGTTCTTGTTTCAAATTCACATATGATGCCGACAAGTTTGGTCAACAGGTTAGAATTGGCACGTGCAAAATGTCAAAGAATAAATTCTCATTATAAATAAAAAGTCGTATGAAACTTTTTTTTTGCTTTTGAAAAACTACATCCACTTTTACTTCTATTCTATTGCTCTAATGTACAATCTACAAGATGTAAAAGTGGTGTACATCGCATTTGTAACATCCCGAAACAGCGAAATTTTTTAAATTTTTCATCAAGACGATAGAAATCAATAATCAAGGACGGGACTGTTACTTCTTATAAAATATATAAGCGGTGCACCATATTACATCAGAGTTTGTCAAAACGATACATGATTACAACAGAACAACAAGGAAGATAAAAGCAATCATGTCGACCTCAGTGGTCCGAAAGAGAGGATCTGACCCCAAGATGCGCGTGCCCGCTGATCACCACCCAACTGGATCTACTGCGGTCCTGAAAAAGATGCAACAACAATGTCTGAGTTTCCATAAGGAACCCCCGTATGTCAAGCTCACCTATATGCATGCAATAGTACAAATGAACCAATCATAATAGTAGCATGTCATGTCATCAACAGTAAGGAAAATAGTTCCCCCAAAGGGTAACACAGGACATCAGTCCGATAATCATCATCGGGTCTCCCAAGGAGACCTACCGTAGGCACATACGGTCTAACGGAACATGACGTGACACTCCCCACACATGGCTACACTAATCATGTGGTTCGTCAAGGAGCATCCGTCAAGTCCGCGCCATAAGAAACAGATTTGTAACTTCGTTGTCGAAACCACACCAACGGAGCCGTCGCTCGGTCGGTCCATCAATCATCATCTCAATAGGTGCCCATCTGAGGAACATAGCCGGAACAACATCGGCCCATCAATCATCATCGCCGGAACAGCATCAGCGACATCACCGGAACAGCATCGGACGGGTCCAGACCGAAGTCAGCTCCTGAAAGCTGTCCTCACACTTCTGGGACCAAACAAACTTGACGCCCTTCTGCGTCAACGCTGTCAGGGGCGACGCAAGTCTGGAGAAATCCTGAATGAATCGTCTGTAATACCCTGCCAGTCCTACGAAGCTCCTGATCTCTGTAACGCTCGTCGGGGCTCTCTACTGAGTTACTGCCTCGACCTTCGCCAGATCCACTGAAATCCCATCTGCTGACACAATATGCCCCAAAAAAGCCACCTAATCCAACCAAAACTCACACTTCGTGCACTTGGCATAGAGTTGCCGATCCCTCAAGATGCCAAGCACAATCCTCAGGTGCTCTCGATGATGCTCTCTGTCAGGCGAGTACACTAATATGTCGTCCACGAATACAACGACGAATCTGTCGAGGTACGGTTGAAAGGTCCTATTCATCAGGTCCATGAATGGTGCAGGTGCTTTCGTGAGTCCAAACAGCATCACCAAGAACTCGTAGTGCCCGTATCGCGTCCTGAAGACTGTCTTCTGAACATTTGCCTCTCTGATCCGCAACTGGTGATAACCCGAACGCAGATCAATCTTCGAGAAGACTCTCGCCGTCTGCAACTGATCAAACAAGTCATCAATCCTGGGCAAAGGGTATCGATTCCTGACGGTAACCTTATTCAACATCCTATAGTCGATGCACATCCGCAACGATCCATCCTTCTTCTTCACGAAGAGCACATGCGCTCCTGATGCATTGCATACATTGCATCATATGTCTTTCATTTAGATTATTTTTATATAAATAAATGCTACTAAGGTATTGTTTTGAGCAATTGGGCAGAATTCAGGAGTTACAATACAATTTACCAATATTCGAGCTAAACGCGTGCAATGGACTCAAATAGATCACAAAGACCAATTAGCTAGAGATTCAAGCTCAAGTTGAAATCCAATTGATCACATAAAGGGCCAGGGAATTGATTGCACATAAAGCCAAGGACCTGATCGCAAATTAGAAGGACTAAAAAGTTATTTTGGAGAAGTATTCAAGAAGAAATTAAATTTGGATCTCCAAAGATATGCAATAATTAATTCAGACGCATGGAGAGCATCTAGAACATACCAAAAACACACCCGCAAAAGCACAAAATGATCTGAGCCATCCATGCGGCGATTCCGCCGCATCTGACGGTCAATGTGCGGCGGAAACGCCGCACGGTGTGCGATCCGTGCCCCCGGATTTCGTCCAGTCGTGTCATAGCACGTGTCCTTCCTTATTCATACTTAGGGTTCCTTGTATCGGCTATAAATAGCCCCGAAATTATGTTGTGAGGAAAACTTTTTGTATTCCATTCTATAGCAATAAAATTCTGCCCATTTATTTCTCCATTGTCTTTGTCTTTCAAAAGCTTAGTTTTAGATTAATATTTCATGTTCTTAATTCCAGTAGAGTAGAGTAATTTAGTTGTTCTTTATTCTTCTCTTAGAATAATTTGTTGCACGCTTAGAATAATTGCAGTTGTTTTCGTAGATCGTAGTTTAGTATAATATTTCTTTTTTTTGTCTCTCGATGATCTCCATGACCCCTTCTCCTCATCTTCTCCCCATGGGTTTCTAAAACCATTCAAAGGGTGGGGGTGACGGATTTAGGGTTAGACAAGAGAGATCGTTTTTATTTTAATTTCTTGTTAGTGTTTTGATCATATGAGTTTTTGTTAAATCAATTATCATATGATGCTTAATATCTCACTTGATTTATAATAATTTTCGTGATCTCTAATCTAACTCGAAGATTCATAACTCCCACCCGCCGGACTCTCATCCATAGTTGTTTTCTTTTTAGTTTTTGTTGATTTAGAAAATTGAAAATCAAAAAAATAACAAGGCTCCAATCAACCCTATTTCTTTCTCTTTCTTTCCTTAATCAAAAATCACAAAAATAAGAAAGTTTTCTCCCTCCTTGTGTTCGACCCGTACTTGCCGCGTCTTCATCGACGCCGTGCACTTGCGGTATAAATAAAATTCTCATCAAGTTTTTGGCGCCGTTGCCGGGGAGGCGACGAGAATTTCAAGTTTTGTGATTTCTTTTTTTGCTTGGATCTTGGTTTTTCGCGATCTAACGTTTTCTCTGTGCTTTTCAGGAAGTAGTAGAGACGACGCAAAAATCCAGAGGCGATCCAAGGTGAACAAGCGGCGAAAACGCCGTCCCAGAAGTTTATTCGGCGGCGGAAACGCCGCACGGGTTGGACGTTATCCCATGAAATTCCTCTGGGACGCGACTCATCTCTGGGTGGACGCGTAGAGCACTGAAAATTTTCGAGAGCGGGCGGCGAACCCGATTGAGCGTGCGTAGGTAATCTTTGTTGCCTTTTCCTCGTAATTTCTATTTTGGGAAAATTTCTTTTTTGGTAGAATTGCATGTGTAGGGCAAACTTCCATAATTGGCATTAATTCAACTTATGACCTAAAATTTTGCAAAATTAGAAAGGCCTTAGTGCATGCATCATTTAGAGATTTTCTCGCATTATGCATGCTAAATTTTGCAAATCAATTCATTGTTGAAGAGTGCTGGAGGCAAGGTACGTGCACGATTTTTATCGATTGCATTTAAGCATATAATTTAGTTTGCATACAACCTTGCAATTGTCCCCCACTAAAGACCAATGTTTGACTATCTTTTCTAGATTTAAGTTAAACTATCTTAAGGGCAACTCCGTAGGAAAAGATAAGGTGGGGATTTCATCACCCTTCCGTGACCCACAAATAACAATCCCAAAGTGTCACCCAAGCCTTAAATTAAAATCAATTAGACATTGGCCCCAAAGGATTCAGACTCAATTAAGGAGAAGATTGGTTTGACTTGCTATGACTTGAAGTTGATCGAATTTAATTTGGTGTCTAGAAAGTGTTTTTGTGTTGACGTAAGTCTTCCAAGCGAAGTGGTTGTCTAATTGGCACCGAATCTGTCGGAAGCGCCTCCACTAGCTATACACTGCCTGACCAATTTGGTTTGATTAGTGAAGGAGGTGAATCAAGCGAACCAATTCGACTCAACCAGTTAGGAGTCGTCTAGATTTAAGCTACACGAGGTCTAGGATTGTTTGAACCGTGCTTGTTTAGGAAACTTCTGACCAACCCTCTCATCTATCTTTTAGAGTTAAGTTTCCCTTCTCACCTGAGTCTTCTTTCTCTTCTCATCTCAATTCTCTAGATTAGGATTCCTTTCTCATCTTTCCCCCTTCTATTGTTTGTTCCCCCTTCTATTGTTTGTTTCCATTTTTGAATAAATAAATAAATTAATTAATAAAAACAATTGATTCTTGAATTTGAATTTGGAATTTAAATTTTGAATTTGAATTCAAAAAAAAAATTAATTCAAACCGATGCACTCAGATTTGGGTTCGGGACTTGAGCAATCGACTCTCACGAGTTCATCTAGATTCCAGTCTAGAGCATAGCCCCAATCCACCTGTTGCACCACCTCACCCGGATCCAATGGGTGAGAATGTAGTTGACCCGCCTGTTGCACCACCTAGGACTCTGAGGGATCGGTGCTACCCAACGATGGCTGCTCAGCTATCGTGCATCGTTATGCCCGTCATACCGAATAGCGACTTCGAACTAAAGGCACAATACTTGAGTATGTTGCCCAAGTTCACCTCTAAGGAAGACCCATATCTCTTCCTTAGAGAATTTGAGGAAATCTGCTCCCTTATGAAATATCAGCATATCTCTGAGAAGGCAGTGCGTCTTAAATTCGTGCCTCTAGCACTGAAGGACGATGCTAAGAAATGGTTATATAGTCTAGCCGAAAGATATATTAGGAGTTGGGCCGAGTTTGTTCAAGTGCTCTTAAAGAAATATTTCCCCAATCATAAGACTATTAGGATTAGGAATGAAATTGTTGCATTCGTTCAATCTGAGAGCGAGCCGTTCTATTCCTATTTGGAAAGATTTAAGAACCTGTTGACCCAATGCCCTCATCATGGAATTCCAAAATGGCAATTGTGCCAAATTATTTATGAGGGATTGACACCTACATCTAGGGTTATGTTAGAATCTGTAAGCCAAGGAAACTTTATGTCCAAAAATGAAAATGATGCTTGGACTTTTCTTGAGGACTTAGCTGATAATAGTATGCAATGGGACACGGCTAGGGCACCGACCAACCCGAGTATTGGATCTAGAATAGCAAATCAATCCAGATCAGGTGTCTTAGCTGTAGATGCTTCTGTAGCTGCCGAAGCAAAATTAGTCACCCTTATGCGTAGGATGGAAAGTCTAGAGCTTCAAACCCGACCCCTAGTGAATCAAATCTCTTCTGTTTCTTGCTCTAGGTGTGGTCAAACTGGTCATGTTTTGGAGGAGTGTGCACACATTTCTTCGGACATGGAACAAGTTAATGCTGCGTTTAATCGTCCTAGGAACGACCCTTATTCGTCAACCTATAATCCAGGTTGGCGGAACCATCCCAATTTTTCATGGAGCCAAGGGAATTCAAATCATGCACCCATGCCCCAGCAAGGCCAACCACCTAGTACAAATGTACTCAAACAACAACAACAATAATAGTGATGTCCGGTTAACTGAATTGGAAAACTTAATGAAAACATTTGTTCAAACAACTACTCAATCTTTTGAAAAGCTAGAGACTCAAGTAAGTCAATTAGCACAAGTTGTAGGTGAAAGAGAAAGAGGAAGATTCCCAAGCCAACCTGAGGTGAACCCAAGAATTAACAATCCACATAATCAACATATGCCATATCAACCACCTCAACCATTTAATCCTCAATCATTCCATCCTCAACACATTAGGCCTCCACCTAATGTACCACATAATGCACCACCCCCTAATGTAAACAATAATAACAGACCAGTTCATATAGTTCAAGAAGAAGAGCAAAATCAACACATTAATATTATACTTACATTAAGATCTGGAAGATTTGTTAATAACAAAGTCACTCACCCTTTGGTTAATGAGCCTAATAATTCTGTCACACCTGAACCATCTAATGAGCCACCAATTCAATCTGAGGAACCAATTGAAATTGAACCCACTGAACCTGAAAGAGTATTCATTCCCAAAGCATCATTCCCTAATAGACTTAATAAGAATCATACAAATCAAATGGAGAAAATGTTGGAAGTTTTTAAGCAAGTAAAAGTAAACATCCCTTTATTAGAAGCTATTCAACAAATTCCACCTTATGCAAGATTCTTAAAAGACTTATGCACCAAGAAAAGGAAAACACAAGTACAAAAAAGAGCCTTCTTAACTGCAAATATAAGCTCTGTGTTAACCCAACCCACACAAATCAAATATAAAGACCCTGGTTGTCCAACTATTTCATGTGTAATTGGTAACACCTTAATCAATAAGGCCTTGCTGGATTTGGGTGCTAGTGTTAATCTGCTTCCTTACTCTGTATATAAAGAATTGGATATAGGAGACCTTAAACAGACTAGGACCACACTCCAATTGACTGATGGATCTGTTAAGATTCCTAGAGGTGTGGTTGATGATGTTCTAATCAAAGTGGGTGAATTCATATTTCATGTGGACTTTGTTGTCTTAGACACGGAGCCTGTTGCTAACCCTAGCAATCAAGTTCCTGTGATCTTAGGAAGACCTTTTTTAGCCACTTCCAATGCCCTGATCAATTTTAGGAATGGATTGATGAAATTGTCATTTGGAAATTTGACTGCTGAGCTAAATATTTTTAACTTAGGGAAGCAACCTGGAATTTTCTCTGATGAATCGAGTGAATTGAATTACATTCAGGATTGTAGTGAGGATGATTTAATTTCGGATTACTTAAATTTCACCCAATTGGATGAAATTGATTTTCAAAAGAACCTGAGTGGTGAGGCCACAATTTGTGACCAAATCAATTATATAGGTTCGAATCGATCTTCAGCCAATTGGTCAGCCTTAGGTGGACTTTTAGCCGAACCAAGACCTCAAGCCAAACCCTCACTACAAGAACCACCATCACTAGAGTTGAAGCCTCTCGCTACTACACTTAAGTACACCTTTTCAGGACCCTCATCCACCCTCCGAGTTATCATAGCATCGGATTTGACCCCCAATCAAGAGAAGGAATTGTTAAGAGTCCTCAGTAGGAATAAAGAAGCTATTGGATGGACCATGACCGATATCAAGGGGATTAGCCCATCTATAGTCCAACATAGGATCCATTTGGAGGATAATACTCAACCCCGTAGGGATCCGCAAAAGCGGCTTAACCCGGTCCAAACTGAGGCGGTCAAAAAGGAAATACTTAAGTGGTTGGACAATGGAATTATATACCCTATATCCGATAGTTCTTGGGTTAGTCCTGTTCAGGTTGTCCCTAAGAAATCGGGAGTTACTGTAGTTGAGAATGAGCTTATTGAGTTAGTCCCGACCCATATCCAAACTGGTTGGAGGATTTGCATTGACTATAGGAAACTGAATTCTACAACCCGTAAGGACCACTTCCCTCTTCCTTTCATAGATCAAATGTTAGAACGGTTGGCCGGATATGAGTATTATTGTTTTCTTGATGGATATTCTGGCTATAACCAAATTCCTATCGCGCCTGAGGATCAGGAGAAAACTACCTTCACGTTCCCATTCGACACGTTTGCTTTCCGTCGCATGCCCTTTGGCTTGTGCAATGCTCCTGCCACATTTCAAAGATGCATGGTTAGCATCTTCTCTGATATGGTGGATAATTTCATGGAAATTTTCATGGATGATTTCTCTGTCTTTGGTCCCACTTTTGCCAATTGTTTGAACCATTTGGAATTAGTACTAGTAAGGTGTAAGGAGAAGAACTTGACCTTAAATTGGGAAAAATGTCATTTCATGGTTAAGAATGGAATAGTACTTGGTCACATTGTGTCTAAGGATGGAATTCAAGTGGATAAATCCAAGGTGGATTTGATTAAGCATCTCCCTCCACCAACAAATGTCAAAGAGATTCGTTCATTTTTAGGGCATGCCGGATTCTATCGAAGGTTTATCAAAGACTTTAGTAAGGTGGCTAGACCATTGACTGAATTATTAGCGAAGGACTCTAAATTTGAATTTTCTGATAAATGTTTGGAGTCCTTTAACCACCTTACGAGGGAATTGACGTTGGCACCCATTATTCATTCACCCGATTGGACCCAACCCTTTGAGATAATGTGTGATGCATCGGATTACGCCATAGGAGCGGTGTTGGGTCAGAAAATTGAAAAGAAACCTCACGTGATATATTATGCTAGTAAAACATTGAATGATGCCCAATTGAACTATACGGTAACCGAGAAAGAATTTCTAGCAGTCATTTTTGCCTTGGAAAAATTTCGACAATATTTGATAGGCACACATGTGATTATTTACACAGATCATGCGGCCATAAGACATTTAGTGAACAAAAAGGATGCCAAGCCGCGTTTATTGCGTTGGATCTTACTACTGCAAGAATTTGATGTCGAAATCCGTGATAAAAAGGGTTGTGAAAATGTAGTCGCTGATCACTTGTCTAGAATTCCTCTTATCCCAGTGAATAACACACCAGTGAATGAGAACTTTCCGGATGAACAGATTATGGCTATGTCTGGCGAACCATGGTTCGCCGATATAGTCAATTTCTTAGTAACTGGTGTGACCCCGACTGAATGGTCTAAGAACGATCAAGCCAAATTTAGGTCCCTAGTGAAGAATTTTTATTGGGATGACCCATATCTTTTCAAGTATTGTTCGGATCAAATCATTAGGAGATGTGTTCCTGAGGAGGAATTTGCAAGTGTTCTATCTTTTTGTCATGACCAAGCATGTGGAGGACATTTTGGAGCTAAGAAAACCGCGGCGAAAGTTTTATAGTGTGGATTTTATTGGCCCATCCTATTTAAGGATGCATTTGCATTTTGTAATTCTTGCTCTACATGTCAAATGCTAGGAAAACTCTCTCGTAGAGACATGATGCCTCTGCACCCTATTCTCATAGTTGATATCTTCGATGTTTGGGGCATCGATTTTATGGGCCCGTTTCCAATGTCTTTTGGGAAGGAGTATATCTTGCTAGTTGTGGACTATGTGTCCAAGTGGGTTGAGGCTATCCCCACAAAATCCAATGACAACAAAGTTGTTGTCAAATTTCTGAAGGAGAATATTTTCTCCCGATTCGGTACTCCACGTACCATTATCAGTGACCGAGGTACTTGATTGATCGTTTTATATTAACCGCAAGTGCACGACCGCGTTGAAGCGGTGGCAAATACGGGTCGTCCACTGGGAGGTGTGTCGACGATTGGTTTGTTCGAAGGCGAGAGGTAAAAAGAAGGAGAGAAGGGTTGGTTACACTAAACTACACTAAGATGCAAAAAGGAAATGAAGATAAGCAATAAAACTAAGCCCCATAGGGGGTAGAGAAATAATGTGAACATAAAGAAGTGTGTGTGTGTGTTCATTAAGCTCCTCACAACATGTAGTGCATGAAATCATAAAACTACATCCAACTTTGCCTCCACATGAATTAAGATAAGACTACATCATTAAAACATACAAGACAATAATTGGAATGAAGCGACATGAACTCAAGTATAAAGACTAGACCCTACTATGCCTCCACATGAATTAAGATAAGACTACATCATTAACACATACAAGACATTAGCTAAGGTAAAGGCAACAAGAGCACATACACTACAAATTGTGTTTCCAATATTAACTTCATCCATATCCTAACCTTATCATTCCCCATAAAATAGGTCCACTAATCAAAGCATAAGCTAAGCTTCATTCAAGAGCATTAGCATATCAAAGATAAGAGTGAAAACCCATTAGATGGTTATGGAAATCATATAAAGCTCAATGGATAAAGATAACACACACTTCATACACTACATGATTATATCACATATTTCTTCACCCCCCAAATGGGGATGAAACTACTCACACATATTTAAACTAACTACTCTAATAAAATGAAGCATTATACTGAAATGAAACTATACTAATCAAGCAAGAAATATTAAAGAAGCATAAAACTAAACAAGCACCAAAGCAAACACATTAAAGGCAATTAACTAAGCAAGAATTAACAAGCTAATGAAAACATCTATTATTAACTCACTCAAATTACAAGCAGCTCTTCCTCCACCAGAGTTTTGCTTCAAGACTTCACTCTTAGTAGGGAAGATGCCACCAAAGAGAGAGATGGATACAATGGGAGGTGAAGAGTTCTATTTATAAGCATGGAAAAAGCTAATCCGGGACAATCCCCCGATGTGGGACTAAACCAATACCAAAAATAGACTAAGCATACACTAATACACGTGCTACAGAAAACTAAACAAATCCTGGGCTATCTGGACCGCCAATTGGCGGTTCCAGAGCGCCAATTGGCGGTCTATATGCTTTAGATCCGCTTGGTTTTCGTTGTGGGCTTTGCTTGAATTATTTCTTGGTCTTGGATGCATCTACTTGGTTGTTTGGAGCTCCGACCCGAATCGAATTACCAAACTACTCCCCATGATGGTGTGGAGTTTCCTGTTTTGCTCTTAGGTCCTTCGGTCTTACGATCAGGTCCTTCTCCCTTGCATCTTAGTCCCTAGGTCTCACAATTAAGTCATTTATCCTGCTTTTGGGTCCTTTCATGGCTTTTCTCTTCAAACCTCTTTATTCCTGAAAACTAAACATAAAACTCGTCACGTAGCATTGCTTAGGTGTAAGACAATATATATAAGATACAAATATGAGCATGAAATGATGTCAATCAGTACTCATTTTTGTAATATATCATTTGAAGCTTTAATGAGAAAATATTTCATAACTCATAAGTTAGCTACCGCGTATCACCCTCAAACAAGTGGACAAGTTGAGGTTTCCAATAGACAAATCAAGTAAATTCTGGAAACGACGGTTAATGCCTCACGTAAGGATTGGTCTGTAAAGATTAATGATGCGTTGTGGGCCTATCGGACCGCTTTCAAGACCAATTTAGGAATGTCCCCTTACCGGTTAGTCTATGGAAAAGCGTGCCACTTACCGGTCGAATTGGAGCATAGAGCCCTTTAGGCTATTAAGCAACTGAATATGGATTTAGAAGCAGCCGGTAATGCCCAAAAATTGGATTTAGTTGAGCTTGAGGAAATAAGAAATGAGGCTTATGAGAATGCTAAAATTTATAAGGAAAAGACCAAGGTTTTTCATGATAAATCCATCGTTAGGAAATCTTTTTCTCCTGGACAGTTGGTCCTTCTCTATAAAGTTAACGGGCATCGATTGAAGCCCTACTTAAATCGTCCCTCCAATGTTGCAGAGGAAGTCATGTTTTTACACGCAATTCCTCATTTTGATTAAGTTTTAGTTTGTTTCAAAAAAAAGAAGGTTGGTACATGACTTATTTTTGGAGAACGGTGGAAGTACATGACTTATTTTTCTAAATCTCACGTACCTCACTTTAGCAACATTCTATCACCATGGTGTTTCCCGAGAAGAACTTCCACCCGTTGCTTGTTAGTGATCAATATGGCACCCACTTTTACGACGAAATCATAGCACGGAGTTGGAGCTACTTGGTCCATAATAACAATGATGTTTACTGCCCTAGCTTAGTGGAGGAGTTCTATAGCAGTATCACTGACATGGACCTGGACAGTGGGTACATTTTACTGAATTGGAGAAACAAAGTCTGGGCGATTGAACTCCACATCATCTCCAACTTGACTGACATACCACAAGGGGCTTCCACTTTGCCATCCGAGGAAATCAGTTTCTATCGGTCACTCATGGGACCAGATTGTGTGCTTAGCCGTGATCGGGGTATCAAGGGCACATCCATGTACCGAAATGTCTTTACAGCACGTAGGTGGGCGTGCCAAAATGTCACAAGTAATACCCACAACACTTCTTTTCGCACCGTTGAGATGGGCATCGTTCACTCCCTGATGACCCGTGATCGCACTTACTGTATGTGCCGACAGCTTCTAACCACCATTGGAGAAGGCCACCAACGCAGCTCCCAACCTCTGCCATGCCTTGTTACCACTATCTGCAAGCACTTCATGGCCTATGAGTCTTTCTGGGTGTACGAAGCCGACATGCTCCCTTGTACGGTGGAACGAGAGACATCCTCCTATCGTGGCACTATAGCGGACCTGTGGACACCTCCAGAAATGGAGGATGCTATGCAATCAAGTGAGTCGTCTGAAGACTCCGCAACATTCTGGGCTCAGTCAACCCCAGAAAACTCTGACGAGCATAGGTCCCGAATATGGGGGCGGGATGAAGCGCCTCAATAGCAAACTGAACAAAGCACTCTCCGACCGTGGAGAGTCGTCATCTCGAAGGCGGTAACTTTATTTTTTTTGCATTTCCTATATTATTTAATTTTTCATACATTGGGGACAATGCATGAAATAGATGTGGGGGGTGACTAGTTATCTACCTATCTGTTTTATTTTTATTTCTCCAAAAAAAAAATAAAAAAAAATCAATGTTTCATGACATAGCTTAAGATTGAACTACCAAAACCCGAGTACAAATTGCATTGAGTTTTTGTTCCTTATTATATAGTTCTGCTTGTAGAAATTATGACATAAATCTAAGTTCCAAAGAAATAACCCATTACCCTTTAAGACATGTATGCACTTAAATTGGATGAATCAAATCTTTGAAGTGGTTGATAAAAAGCAGAGGTTGAGGAAAATATACCGGGAAGTGTGGACTTCTGATAGCAATAAAGCCTTGAGGAAAATAAAAGGGGAATAAAAGTGAGGAAAGCACATCTTGCAAAATGATTACAAAAACCCAAGCCTTCGAGTCACTGGTCCGTAGGGGTATCTTGAAACCCGGTAACTTGAGTCTGCCAGCTCGGGATTATCGACCAAACTCGCTACACGAATGCAAAAGGGTAAAAGTGTCAAATAAGAAAATATGTTGAATCACGGGGAATTATTACTCAAGGCCCAAAGCTAGAAGAATGATCCATGTCATGGTTGATCCAAATGATACTTCACCACCAGAGGAGGCGTGCAAAATAATTTAAGTGATAACATGTGTAGAAGGGTTAGTGATGTCAATGTTGGAGGAACAAAGACCAAGTCAGAATTTGTATGAGTTAGATTTATATAATGAGCATGCAAGAATTCTAAGTGAGATGTATAAGGTTGAGGTGGAGATATTGAGAGTTATTAATGAAATATTGAATTAAGACTTTGTGGGTGTGTCAACTGAAAACCCTCACGAGACAAAACTCGTCCTCTAAGGAAACTTAGGGGTTTAAAGGCTTGTTGCACATGCTAAGTGCAACCGTGATTCCTACGAAAGTGAGTTAGGATTTCCCTTCTTTCATACATATAGTTTTCATGTTTTGTTTTGCTCGAGACTAGCAAAATCTAGGTGTAGGGGTATTTGATGCATTGCATACATTGCATCATATGTCTTTCATTTAGATTATTTTTATATAAATAAATGCTACTAAGGTATTGTTTTGAGCAATTGTGCAGAATTCAGGAGTTACAATACAATTTACCAATATTCGAGCTAAAACGCGTGCAATGGACTCAAATAGATTACAAAGACCAATTAGCTAGAGATTCAAGCTCAAGTTGAAATCCAATTGATCACATAAAGGGCCAGGGAATTGATTGCACATAAAGCCAGGGACCTGATCGCAAATTAGAAGGACTAAAAAGTTATTTTGGAGAAGTATTCAAGAAGAAATTAAATTTGGATCTCCAAAGATATGCAATAATTAATTCAGACGCATGGAGGGCATCTAGAACATACCAAAAACACACCCGCAAAAGCACAAAATGATCTGAGCCATCCATGCAGCGATTCCGCCGCATCTGACGGTCAATGTGCGGCGGAAACGCCGCACGGTGTGCGATCCATGCCCCCGGATTTCGTCCAGTCGTGTCATAGCACGTGTCCTTCCTTATTCATACTTAGGGTTCCTTGTATCGGCTATAAATAGCCCCGAAATTATGTTGTGAGGAAAACTTTTTGTATTCCATTCTATAGCAATAAAATTCTGCCCATTTATTTCTCCATTGTCTTTGTCTTTCGAAAGCTTAGTTTTAGATTAATATTTCATGTTCTTAATTCCAGTAGAGTAGAGTAATTTAGTTGTTCTTTAATCTTCTCTTAGAATAATTTGTTGCACGCTTAGAATAATTGCAGTTGTTTTCGTAGATCGTAGTTTAGTATAATATTTCTTTTTTTTGTCTCTCGATGATCTCCATGACCCCTTCTCCTCATCTTCTCCCCATGGGTTTCTAAAACCATTCAAAGGGTGGGGTTGACGGATTTAGGGTTAGACAAGAGAGATCGTTTTTATTTTAATTTCTTGTTAGTGTTTTGATCATATGAGTTTTTGTTAAATCAATTATCATATGATGCTTAATATCTCACTTGATTTATAATAATTTTTCGTGATCTCTAATCTAACTCGAAGATTCATAACTCCCACCCGCCAGACTATCATCCATAGTTGTTTTCTTTTTAGTTTTTGTTGATTTAGAAAATTGAAAATCAAAAAAATAACAAGGCTCCAATCAACCTTATTTCTTTCTCTTTATTTCCTTAATCAAAAATCACAAAAATAACAAAGTTTCTCCCTCCTTGTGTTCGACCCGTACTTGCCGCTTCTTCATCGACGCCGTGCACTTGCGGTATAAATAAAATTCTCATCAGCTCCCCATGGAGAAACACTTGGTCGAATAAACCCGGAGTCCATCAACTCCTGCAACTGCTTCTTCAACTCTGTCAACTTAGCAGGTGCCATACGATACGGAGCCTTCGACTGAGGTGTCGTACCCGCTACCAACTCGATGCCGAACTCGATCTCTCGGTGCGGCGGTAATGATGGAATCTCTGCAGGAAAAACATCTGGGAACTCCTGCACAACCTCGATATCCTCCAGTCTCCTCGTCTCAGGATCAGGAACAACCAGCGTGGCCACAAACGATCTACATCCCTGCTGCATCAGCTTTTGTGCCTTAACTGCAGACACAATCAGACGACCCCCTCTGCTCCTAGTCCCTCTAATCAAAACATCTGGCAAGCCCTCCATCGGAATCAGGATCTTCTTCTCGCGGCAAAAGACCCGCACGTCGTACTGTGACAGCCAGTTCATCCCCAGTATGACGTCGAAGTCCTCCATCGGTAACAAGACCAGATCTGCCGGAAAATCATGGTCTCCCGAAACAACTGTGGTGCCGGGGAAATAGCTCCCCATAGTGCCCACCTCACCCATGGGCGTGCTGACCTCCAAAACATCAGTCAACAACATAGGGGTCCGACCCAACTCGCCAGCAAACTTCTCCGAAATGAAGGAGTGAGTGGCGTCGCAATCAAACAACACACGCGCTATCGAACCAGAAACAGAAAGTGTACCTTCCACCACGGTGTTGGAGTCCCTCGCCTCCTCAGCCTGAATGGTGAAGACTCGCCCGGTCTTCCTACTCTGTCCTGGGTGAAACCTCCCACAGAAAGTGCAAGCCCTAGATTGACATGCTCCTCCTCCATCAAACTTGCGCCTCTTGCCCGGGTTCCCTGCTCCACGACCGACTGGTCTGCTACCGGTGCTCACTGGTGCCTTCCTCGCCTCCTGAAGACACTCCCTCTGGTCCTGCTCAATGATAGTAGCGTGCTTCACCGCATCAGCAAGGGTCTGCGACATACTGTTGATCACACGTGATCGGAGCGGCTGCCTCCGTCCCTTCACGAACTTCCTCGCCCGTTGCTCTGGGGTCACACAGATCTCGGGGCAGTAACGCTCCAAAGCGTTTAACCTGCTGATGTAACTCGCCAGAGTCATCTCCTTCTGCTCCAGCGACATGAACTCCTCCCTCTTCCGATCCCTGACGTGCTGGGGAAAGTACTGCTCATGCAACTCCTCCCAGCTGACGTCCTCACGGTCCTCAAACAAAACCGTGGACGTGGTCCTCCACTAGTTGGCGGCCTCGCCATCAAACACATAGGTGGCCAGATCAACCCTCCTCTCAGGTGCAACTCCGATCGCTCGGAATATCTTCTCCATCCTGAAGATCCAGTCCTCCGCTACCTCAGGGGCACTCCTGCCATCAAAACTCGGTGGGTGCTGACTCATAAACCGATCATGCTCAGTGCCCATCCCGCCCTGCACATTTTGGGCTGCCTGACGCTCCAGAAACTCGCCCAACCTGTCCCAGTTGGCGCCCTCAGTGGCGTCACTGGCATCGCAATCACGCAGAGAACTTTGCACGCGCCTAGGAGCTATCTGACAGGAGAACAATCACATACTTCAGCCATGAATGCATGCTAAAATATAAAATGCATGCGTCCTATTACTACAAAGGTGATTTCATTGGGAACCGCATAGGAATGGACCGCTCTGATACCAAATTGTAACATCCCGAAACAGCGGAAATTTTTAAATTTTTCATCAAGACAATAGAAATCAATAATCAAGGACGGGACTGTTACTTCTCATAAAACATATAAGCGGTGCACAAGTTTACATCAGAGTTTGTCAAAACGATACATGATTACAACAGAACAACAAGGAAGATAAAAGCAATCATGTCGACCTCAGTGGTCCGAAAGAGAGGATCTGACCCCAAGATGCGCGCGCCCGCTGATCACCACCCAACTGGACCTACTGCGGTCCTGAAAAAGATGCAACAACAATGCCTGAGTTTCCATAAGTAAACCCCGTATGCCAAGCTCACCTATATGCATATAGTAGTACAAATGAACCTATCATAATAGTAGCATGTCATGTCATCAACAGTAAGGAAAATAGTTCCCCCGAAGGGTAACACGGGACATCAGTCCGATAATCATCATCGGGTCTCCCAAGGAGACCTACCGTAGGCACATACGGTCTAACGGAACATGACGTGACACTCCCCACACGCGGCTACACTAATCATGGGGTTCGGCAAGGAGCATCTGCCAAGTCCGCGCCATAAGAAACAGATCTGTAACTTCGTGGTCAAAACCACACCAACGGATCCGTCGCTCGGTCGGTCCATCAATCATCATCTCAGTAGGTGCCCATCTGAGAACATAGCCGGAACAACATCGGCCCATCAATCATCATCGCCGGAACAACATCGGCGGCATCACCGGAACAACATCGGACGGGTCCAGACCGAAGTCTGCCAGGTCATTTGTCTCCACGAGCCGCAAACACCAACCACGCCGCTATAAAAGCACGACAGCGACCTCCATTGACACATAGGCCGGTAGTCATCTCACCCAACGACAGTTGTGTGCCTGCACATCAACATACATTGGGATCCGCGATCCCTCAGGCCTGCTACTCTACAATGAGTCCAATCAATCCATCATATTAGTCACGATCCATACATGGAGGTGAGGCGTCCCGAACACCCACGTTCTTCCACACGGCGGTCCCTTGGCAGACACGCGTAACGCGCCCACCGTCACCTCCCGGCTCACGCACAAGGCGAGGACACGGGTTTCCGTGGACAGAGTTGGCATCCTAAACGGGACCAGAAATTCAGTCCTGTGTAAAAATGGTCGACCGAAATAGGCAACCCGGTCGACCGCTTCCACAAGGAAATCGGTCAACCGAAAGTCTGCAACGATCGAACTCTTTGCGCAAAACTTAAGTCCCAACGGTCGAACTGAGATCTAAAACCGGTCGACCGATACGAGGTCAAAATCCGGAGTCTGGTCAACATCAATTCAATACTACCGGTCGACCGACTCAGGGGTCTCGATCGACCGAAACCTACTAGGGCATCCTAGCAGTTCTAAGTCATAAACGGTCGAACGCATATAAACAATCGGTCGAACTAACATGCATTTCTACTCAGTACACTTAAGTTCCTGTCGAACGACCACAAGGAACCGGTCAACCGAAAACAAACAGGCAATCTGATCCACCAGCAAAATGCACGACTGGTCGACCGCCACAAGGCATCGTTCGACCGGTGATGGTTAAAATCGGCAAAATACGCTACATCCGGTCGACCGCCCGAAGGGACCCGGTCGACCGTTGGTCTTCTTCAACCTTGCGCCAGCCAAGGATTTACGCAAAACTCGTCGCCAGGGAGGTGTCCGACCTCCTCCGACCAACCAACAAGACCCTCCCACGAGGGTGAGCAACCACAAAACACACTAGAAGCCGACATACCTCAAAGAAGAAACGAAATCCGCCAAAGCGTCGCTCGTGCTTCCGTCACCTCGTCGACAGCAACCTCCTGCCCAAGCCTCACGTCCTCGCCTCCGTGAAACCGAGCTCCACTCCGACCGCCGAAACCTCCTCCTCCACTGCGCCGAAAATGGGAAAGAAAGGAAAGTGAGAGGGATAGAGCAAGTGAGGGAGAGAGAGAGAGAGAGATTTTCTTCTCTTAAACCCAACCAAATCCACACCAACAGTAACTCGCAACCCTACTCCATCACCCATCACCAGCTCACTATGCAACTCCACTTCCCCATGCTAATCCTCCCCTTAATAACCAATTAGCACCCTAAATGGGTTAGGGATATAACAATCCACCCACCTTAAAAGGATTTCGTGCCAAAATCAAAGCAAACTACTCACCGAAAAGCTCTGGCTACTACCTTCTGACTTCCTCCTCGATCTCCCAAGTGGCCTCGCGCTCGCTGTGATGCTACCAACGGACCTTCACCATCGAAATGGTCCTCCTCCTGAGCTGATGATCCATGCGATCAACGATCTCGACTGGTCTCTCCTCGAGTGACAAGTCATGCTGGATCTCTGGCATTGCTATCTCAATCACATGAGTTGGATCTGCAACGTACTTCCTCAGCATGAATACATGGAAGACGTTGTGAAGACCCGAAAACTACGTGGCAATGCAATCCGGTAGGCAACCTCTCCAACTTGGTCGAGGATCTCGAACGGCCCAACATACCTCAGACTGAGCTTCCCCTTCTTCCCAAACCTCATCACTCCTCGGGCAGGGGAAATCTTCAGAAACACATGGTCGCCCACCTCAAAACTCAACACCCGTCTGCGTCGATCAGCATAACTCTTCTGCATGCTCTGTGCTGTAGCCAGTCTCCTACGGATCACATCAACCTTCTCTTCATACATCTGCACCAGCTCTGGACCCACTAACTACCTCTCGCCCACATCACTCAAGAATACTGGTGATCTGCAAGGCCTCCCATACAATGCCTCGTACGGTGTCATCCCAATACTCGAATGGTAGTTGTTGTTGTAGGCGAATTCTATTAGCGGCAAGTGCTCATCCCAGTGTCCTGCCCAATCCAGTGTGTATGCTCTCAGCATATCCTCCAAGGTCTGAATCATCCTCTCTGACTGGCCATCTGTCTGAGGATGGAACGCCGTACTGAATCTCAAACGTGTCCCCAATGCCTACTGCAGACTCCCCCAAAATCTGGAAGTGAATCGAGAATCTCGATCGGAGATGATGCTCACTGGCACTCCATGCAACCTGACTATCTCCTCCACGTACAACTTAGCCAGACCCTCCAATGGCAACGTGGTCCTGATCGCTAAGAAGTGCGCCAACGTGGTCAGTCGATCGACTATCACCCAAATCGCGTCGTGGAATCTCCTAATCTTCGGTAATCCTGTGACGAAATCTATCGTCACGTGCTCCCACTTCCACTCAGGAAGCTCAATACACTACATCGGTCCCGCTGGTCGCTGATGCTCAATCTTCACCTGCTGACAGACTCAGCATCGCTCCACAAACTCTGCGATGTCCCTCTTCATGCCCTTCCACCAGAAGTTCCGCTGCAGGTCCTTATACATCTTCGTGCTCCCAGGGTGAATGGTGTATCTCGCTCTGTGTGCCTCCTCCATGATGTCATCTCTCAGCCCATCGACCTTCGGCACCCAGATCCGACTCCTGAAACTCAAACCACAATCAACCCCCACACTGAAGTCTGACTTATCTCTGGAAGCTAACCGTAGCAGACTAGCTAACTCATCATCCCTATGCTGAGCCTGCACCACACGTGAGATAGTCTGCGGCTCCACTCGAAGCCCAGCAATCACTGCTCCCTCTGAGCCCTCTGTGAACGACCTCCACTCTGACAACGTCTCAAGTAGCCTCCACTCTTGGATGCACAGACTCGCAACTGACACCTCCACCTTCCTGCTCAACGCATCTGCAACCGAATTCGCCTTCCCCGGATGATAGGAAAGGGTGAAGTCGTAGTCGTTAATGAACTCAAGCCATCTACGCTGCCTCATATTCAGCTCCTTCTGCGAGAACAAATACTTCAGGCTCTGATGATCTGTGAAGACTTCAAACTGCTCGCCATAAAGGTAGTACCGCCAGGTCTTCAACGCGTGAACCACCGCTGCTAACTCCAGATCATGAGTAGGGTAGTTCTTCTCGTGCACCTTCAGCTGCCTCGAAGCGTATGCCACCACCTTCCTGTGCTGCATCAGAACACAACCCAAGCCAATCCCTCACGCATCGCTGTAGATCACATAACCTCCACTGCAACTCGGTAGTGTCAGAATCGGTGCTGTCGTCAGTCGCCTCTTCAGCTCCTAAAAGCTGTCCTCACACTTCTGGGACCAAACAAACTTGACGCCCTTCTGCGTCAACGCTGTCAGTGGCGACGCAAGTCTGGAGAAATCCTGAATGAATCGTCTCTAATACCCTGCCAGTCCTACGAAGCTCCTGATCTCTGTAACGCTCGTCGGGGCTCTCTACTGAGTCACTGCCTCGACCTTCGCTGGATCCACTGAAATCCCATCTGCTGACACAATATGCCCCAGAAAAGTCACCTGATCCAACCAAAACTCACACTTCGTGTACTTGGCATAGAGCTGCCGATCCCTCAAGATGCCAAACACAATCCTCAGGTGCTCTCGATGTTTCTCTCTGTCAGGCGAGTACACTAATATGTCATCCACGAATACAATGATGAATCTGTCAAGGTACGGCTGAAAGGTCCTATTCATCAGGTCCATGAATGCTGCAGGTGCATTCCTGAGTCCAAACGGCATCACCAAGAACTCGTAGTGCCCGTACCGCGTCCTGAAGGCTGTCTTCTGAACATCTGCCTCTCTGATCCGCAACTGGTGATAACCCGAATGCAGATCAATCTTCGAGAACACTCTCGCCGTCTGCAAATGATCAAACAAGTCATCAATCCTGGGCAAAGGGTATCGATTCCTGACGGTAACCTTATTCAACATCCTATAGTCGATGCACATCCGCAACGATCCATCCTTCTTCTTCACGAAGAGCACATGCACTCCCCATGGAGAAACACTCGGTCGAATAAACCCAGAGTCCATCAACTCCTTCTTCAGCTCTGTCAACTCAGCATATGCCATACGATACTGAGCCTTCGACTGAGGTGTCGTACCCGCTACCAACTCGATGCCGAACTCGATCTCTCGGTACGGTGGTAATGATGGAATCTCTGTAGGAAACACATCTGGGAACTCCTGCACAACCTTGATATCCTCCAGTCTCCTCGTCTCAGGATCATGAACAACCAGAGTGGCCACAAACGATCTGCATCCCTGCCGCATCAGCTTCTGTGCCTTAACTGCAGACACAATCAGACGACCCCCTCTGCTCCTAGTCCCTCTGATCAAAACGTCTGGCAAGCCCTCCATCGGAATCAGGATCTTCTTCTCGTGGCAAAAGACCCGCACGTCGTACTGTGACAGCCAGTTCATCCCCAGTATGACGTCGAAGTCCTCCATCGGTAACAAGACCAGATTTGCCGGAAAATCATGGTCTCCCGAAACAACTGTGGTGCCGGGGAAATAGCTCCCCACAGTGCCCACCTCACCCATGGGCGTGCTGACCTCCAAAACATCAGTCAGCAGCACAGGGGTCCGACCCAACTCGCCATTAAACTTCTCCGAAATGAAGGAGTGAGTGGCGTCGCAATCAAACAACACATGCGCTATCGAACCAGAAACAGAAAGTGTACCTTCCACCACGGTGTTGGAGTCCCTCGCCTCCTTAGCCTGAATGGTGAAGACTCGCCTGGTCTTCCTGCCCTGTCCTGGGTGAAACCTCTCACAGAAAGTGCAAGCCCCAGACTGACATGCTCCTCCTCCATCAAACCTGCGCCTCTTGCCCGGGTTCCCTGCTCCACGACCGACTGGTCGGCTACCGGTGCTCACTGGTGCCTTCCTCGCCTCCTGAAGACACTCCCTCTGGTCCTGCTCAATGATAGTAGCGTGCTTCACCGCATCTGCAAGGGTCCACGGCATACTGTTGATCACACGTGATCAGAGCGGCTGCCTCAGTCCCTTCACGAACTTCCTCGCCCGCTGCTCTGGGGTCACACAGATCTCGGGGCAGTAACACTCCAAAGCGTTGAACCTGCTGATGTAACTTGCCAGAGTCATCTCCTTCTGCTCCAGCGACATGAACTCCTCCCTCTTCCGATCCCTGACGTGCTGGGGAAAGTACTGCTCATGAAACGCCTCCAGAAACTCCTCCCAGTTGTTGTCCTCACGGTCCTCAAACAAAACCGTGGACGTGGTCCTCCACCAGTTGGCAGTCTCGCCATCAAGCACATAGGTGCCCAGATCCACCCTCCTCTCAGGTGCAACTCCGATCGCTCGAAATATCTTCTCCATTGTGAAGATCCAGTCCTCCGCTACCTCAGGGGCACTCCTGCCATCAAAACTCGGTGGGTGCTGACGCATAAACGGATCATGCTCAGTGCCCATCCCGCCCTGCACATTTTGGGCTGCCTGACGCTCCAGAAACTCGCCCAACCTGTCCCAGTTGGCGCCCTCAGTGGCGTCACTGGCATCGCGATCACGCGGAGAACTTTGCACTCGCCTAGGAGCCATCTGACAGGA
This sequence comes from Triglochin maritima, assembly GCA_963682175.1. Lineage (NCBI taxonomy): Eukaryota > Viridiplantae > Streptophyta > Magnoliopsida > Alismatales > Juncaginaceae > Triglochin > Triglochin maritima. Next base: position 10,158,092 of record OY821780.1, on the reverse strand, counting down.
GAACAATCACATTCTTCAGCCATGAATGCATGCTAAAATATAAAATGCATGCGTCCTATTACTACAAGGGTGATTTCATTGGGAACCGCATAGGAATTGACCGCTCTGATACCAAATTGTAACATCCCGAAACAACGGAAATTTTTAAATTTTTCATCAAGACGATAGAAATCAATAATCAAGGATGGGACTGTTACTTCTCATAATACATATAAGTAGTGCACCATATTACATTAGAGTTTGTCAAAACGATACATGATTACAACAGAACAACAAGGAAGATAAAAGCAATCATGTCGACCTCAGTGGTCCAAAAGAGAGGATCCGAGCCCAAGATGCGCGCGCCCGCTGATCACCACCCAACTGGACCTACTGCGGTCCTGAAAAAGATGTAACAGCAATGCCTGAGTTTCCATAAGGAAACCCCGTATGCCAAGCTCACTTATATGCATGCAGTAGTACAAATGAACCTATCATAATAGTAGCATGTCATGTAATCAACAGTACGGAAAATAGTTCCCCTGAAGGGTAACACAGGACATCACTCCGATAATCATCATCGGGTCTCCCAAAGAGACCTACCGTAGGCACATACGGTCTAACACACGCGGCTACACTAATCATGGGGTTCGGCAAAGAGCATCTGCCAAGTCCGCGCCATAAAAAATAGATTTGTACCTTCGTGGTCGAAACCACACCAACGGAGCCGTCGCTCGGTCGATCCATCAATCATCATCTCAGTAGGTGCCCATCTGAGGAACATAGCCGGAACAACATCGGTCCATCAATCATCATTGCCGGAACAACATCGGCGGCATCACCGGAACAGCATTGGATGGGTCCAGACCGAAGTCTGCCAGGTCATCAGTCTCCACGAGCCGCAAACACCAACCGCGCCGCTATAAAAGCAGGGCAGCGACCTCCATAGCCACATAGGTCGGTAGTCACCTCACCCAACGACAGTTGCGTGCCTGCACATCAACATACATTGGGATCTGCGATCCCTCAGGCCTGCTACTCTACAATGAGTCCAATCAATCCATCATATTAGTCATGATCCATACATGGAGGTGACGCGTCCCGAACACCCACACTATTCCACACGACGGTCCCTGGGCAGACACGCGTAACGCGCCCACCGTCACCTCCCGGCTCACGCACAAGGCGAGGACACAGGTTTCCGTAGACAGAATTGGCATCCTAAACGGGACCAGAAATTCAGTCCTGTGCAAAAACGGTCGACCGAAAGAGGCAAACCGGTCGACCGCTTCCACAAGGAAATCGGTCAACCGAAAGTCTGCAACGGTCGAACTCTTTGCGCAAAACTTAAGTCCCAACGGTCGAACTGAGATCTAAAACCGGTTGACCGATACGAGGTCAAAATCCAGAGTCTGGTCAACATCAATTCAATACTACCGGTCGACCGACTCAGGGGTCTCGGTCGACCGAAACCTACTAGGGCATCCTAGCAGTTCTAAGTCATAAACGGTCGAATGCATATAAACAATCGGTCGAACTAACATGCATTTCTACTCAGTACACTTAAGTTCCGGTCGAACGACCACAAAGAACCGGTCGACCGAAAACAAACAGGCAATCCGATCCACCAGCAAAATGCACGACCGATCGACCGCCACAAGGCATCGTTCGACCGGTGATGGTTAAAATCGGCAAAATACGCTACATCCGGTCGACCGCCCAAAGGGACCCGGTCGACCGTTGGTCTTCTTCAACCTTGCGCCAGCCAAGGATTTACGCAAAACTCGTCGCCAGGGAGGTGTCTGACCTCCCCCGACCAACCAACAAGACCCTCCCACGAGGGTGAGCAACCACAAAACACACTTGAAGCCGACATACACTCGCGCCTCCGTCACCTCATCGACAGCAACCTCCTGCCCAAGCCTCACGTCCTCACCTCCGTGAAACCGAGCTCCACTCCGACCGCCGAAACCTCCTCCTCCACTGCGCCGGAAATGGGAAAGAAAGGAAAGTGAGAGGGAGAGAGCAAGTGAGGGAGAGAGAGAGTGAGATTTTCTTCTGTTAAACCCAGCCAAATCCGCACCAACAGTAACTCGCAACCCTACTCCATCACCAGCTCACTATGCAACTCCACTTCCCTATGCTAATCCTCCCCTTAATCACCAATTAGCACCCTAAATGGGTTAGGGATATAATAGCATTCGCTGTAATTTCGACTATTGCGTTACACAAAAATACCTACTGGGCTACTCCCAAATTGGTAAAATAACATGAAACTCAAAAAGAAAAATTACTCGAGTTTAGTCGTGGAGTAACTTAATTTGGGTCTTCTTTTCCTAAAAACCGGGGTTGGCTCAATTTGGAGACCCTTAGTCTTAACATAATAAGCATCAGATGTCGAAATCTGACATGTGCATTCTCATGTTCACGATTTAAAGTGAGTTAGGCTATAGTAGATAAAATCAAATTAGGGAGAGCGAACCTTCCTATTTTGTGTTTTATAGGATTTTTTCTCCCATCATCGTTGTCAAGAACCCGGTATCTCAACCGTATGGCGGTGGAGAAGAACAAAAGGCATACAAGTATTGAAACTTGAGAGAGCGCAATATTGGGAGAGATTCTACCGATACTCTACGTGACGACATGTGAGTTTGAAGTTTGACATGGAGTGAAGATCGGAGCTGTCGTGTGATCAAATCACGTGGTTTGGGGTTTTCAGTTGCGTAACTTGATGTTCACTTAAATCACTTGTCACCGTAGTCTTGCTTATGTGTAGGTATTTTGACTAGATTTTAGATCAGGATCATGTAAGATGGGAGTTAGTTATGTGAGATGGCGATCGTGTGGCTTTTCATTCTTTTTGTCGATAGGGTACTTTGATTTGCTTATTTCTAAAGTTCGTTTGGCCTGGAGTGGTTATGCATTTGCCGTGTGTAGTGTATGTGGAGAGTTTAGTTTGAAGGGAAGAGAAGGATTAATGCAACAGAATTCTATGTTATTTTCTTAGTTAACCTTCTGCAAGCTTTCGTCTTTAGACCCAAAAGCTTAAAAATTGTGGGGGTCATCATAGACCTTTCTCTTGATGATTTGTTACCTGTGGAAGTGTGGATCAATTTATCTTTTCCAAGATTCTTTACAACTTTGAGACAGTATTCCAAGTTAAATCTTAGCATTTCTGATCTTACTAATTTTAGATGTACTGAACCTTGGCGTTATAGTTTTTAAATGCAAAATATTCAAGTTTTTTCTTTATAAGATGCATGTCTAATAACTTATTATATACAACAAGTTATGTAGGAGTTAACTTCATTTCTTTTTAAGTCGAATTTATATATGATATGAGTTTATGACTTCTAGTATTTAACAGACTCAAACTTAGTTTTAATTTTTTGCAATTCAATGTTGTCTGATCCCTTCAATGTTGTTTGAGTTTGAAGTGAGTAAGAGTCTATCAAATTGATTAAAGTTAATATATCTTAATTGTATATCTTGATCAGTTTATATGCTTATACACGGCCTTTTTTTCAGGTCAATCTTCTAGAGGGAAGCCTTTGAAAGGACAGAGTCAAAACGTTAAACAAGCTGTTCTGCAGGTTATTATATGTTCTACTGTCATAGCTTGCTATTTTACATTATTTCCAAATTCCTGTGAGGTGCACAGAGATTACTTGTCATGTTATGTATCATTATTCATCCTATTTTATTGATTGGTCGAACTTATAAAATAGTAAGAGACAAATGCTTGTTATGCTTTTAGATTGATACCAATACTTTGACAAGGATATCACTTATCAATACCACAACTTGGATAAGTTTGGGATGAGCTTTTAACCTTCGTGAATTTGTTAGGTGCATTTGTTGGTTGTGTAAATACATGAATTGATATAAGATATATATATATATATATATAAAATAAAAGGAATATATTATTTTTGTTGTTCCAGCAGGACTTTCTACGTCGGTTATTCAAAAACCAACGTGATAAGGCAAACATATCACGTCGGTTTACTGAAAACTGACGTGATATACCCTCATATCATGTCGGTTGTAACGTCTCCCACTAACCACGTCGGTATGTTGGACCAGTAAAATTGATGTAATATGGTCAAAAAACCGACGTGAAAATCCTTTTTTCCAGTAGTGATGGATCCTCAACTTTTCAAAGGTCTTTTAGACAATGAAGAGCTAGTGTTAGTATTAGGTGCTATTGGTAGTGTCGAAGAGTAAGTTAGAATGTATTTAAACAAGAATCTAGTCCACATTGTTCCCATGACCTATAATAATAATAAAAAGACATGTTGAGGGGACATTGGAGGGTTTACTACGACGATTGTCGTATGCACCTTGCAACTTTCCTGAAGCTGTGTGACGTTATGAAAAATGAGGGATTATTGAGACACAGAAGGATTGTGTTCGTAGAGGAACAACTACACGTGTTCTTGTTTGCCCTAGGGCATGCAGATTCGAATAAGAAACTTCATGATGAATTCCAACATTCCAGCGAGGCCATTAGTAGACATTTCAATAATGTTTTAGAGGCCTTAACAATATGGGCTTGTGATGTCATAAAGCCTAGGGAAAATCTCAATGAAACGCCTGAACACATAGTTAACCGATTTGGAGGAAAATTCTATCCCTACTTCAAAGACTGTGTGGACGCACTGGACGGTAGACATGTCATCACCATTGTTCCAAAGGAAGGCCAAATTCGACATCGTTGTGGCCGCGATCCAAAGCACACCACCCAAAAATTTCCTTGGGGTTTGTGATTTCAAAATGAGATTCACATTCGTTATGGCCAGATGAGAGGGGAGTACTCACGATAGTTGTATTCTTAGCCATGCACTATATGATCCAAAGTAGACCCCCCCTCGAGGTATGCGGCCATGATACATTTGAAATTGCTCTGAAAGTTTTGAATAGGCTAACATGGCTTCTTCTTTATGAAATCCTCCGATAAATACTACTTGGTTGAAGGTCGGTTACGCAAATCGTAAGGGCTTCTTGGCACGATATCGTAATATAAGATACCCCATTTCGAATTACAAGGGCTCACAACCACATTGTCTAGAGGTAATGTTCAATAAAATGCATGTCTCCTTAAGGAATGTAACAGAAAGAGCTTTCAGGGTCTTAAAAAAAGGTGGGCAATGCTGAGGAAGAAGAGACCCTTCCCTTTAGAGGCCCAAGCGAAAATAGTGGGGTTGTCAATGACGTTGCACGATTTCATCATCGATGAACGAAATGACGATCTTGTAGAGGAATATAGCAACCCATATTTAATAGATGATGACAATACATACGTGAAGGTTCGTACTTCACCAGGAATGCGAGATGACACTCCTATGGCTACAATTAGGGATCGTATTCGAGATGACATTGTCGAGAATAGAGTGTGAGGTAGTGTTAAGTATAGGTTCTTATGTAAACCATCCAAACGTCAATGAGTTATGATATTTAGATATTAATTTTATTGTTGATTAAAAATAATACGTGCCCTACTACAAATATACATGTCCCTTGAATATTGTCTTTGGTATTTCTTATTCTTTGCATTTTCTGGAATTTGCATTTCCATTGTCGACCTTTAGTGCAATCATAAATTAATTCCCGTAGTTCAACACTTGTAGTAGGGATGAGGGAAGGTCATACGACCTCTTAGCCCACTCATTGATCAGATCAATGGGGTATGTTGGTACCCTATCAACTCTCATACGAGGAAATAGTCTGGTTCGCCGAGTTAAGCTCTCAATTTTTGAGCATGGATGACACACCCACCCTCGAAAGAGCTCCTAACCGAACTACACCTGAAAGGGTCATGCATGGAGGCCAAGTTGTAGTTAGCAACACTACAACAGTAATGGTGAAACCAAAGAAGGCTAACTGGACAAAGAGGAGGCATGAACTTGTTATCCGATTAGTACTTGATGAAGTTCGAGCCGGTAACAAACCGTCGTCGGTTTTGACTAATGAAGACAAAATCTAGTAACAAATTCCCAAAGTGAGTATGAGGTTTACTATAAGTGGGATCAACATAAAATCAATGGGAGAATGTGAAGAAGGAATTCGCTACTTGGAAGTGTTTGCAAAGCCAAACTGGGAAAAAGATGGGATGAGGAGACACACACTGTTCAGATGGACAATGATTGGTGGAAACAAAATGCACCGGTAACATTCCACTTGAAGTGTTTTTGTACTATCGATGAAAATCTTATAATTATAACTCACTTATAATCCTTGATTAATTTTATTTCAGGAACACTTCAATCTTGAAAATTTTAAGCAGGAACCAATTCAATGGGAGCACGAACTTGAGATGATATTCGGCCATGTTGTTGCCAATGGGGACCCACTAATTAACCCCAATGAGGGAGCAAAAATGGCACACTACTATCAAAACGGAACACCTCGTCCCACCATAGCAACTGAGTGGTAACCAAAGGGTGGACACAACCGACTCCAGAGAAAGAAATGATGAGACTAACCCAATGCCTAGGGAGGATGTGGTACAATAGGAAGATAAGTAAAGAAGAGTAAGGATAGCTCCTTCGGCCAGGGTGCTTAGCGATGGTTTAATGTCAGTCACTATGTGTTGAAGGAGAGATTCAATCGTGCTGCACTTTATAAAGGGAATGTGTTCTAAACGTTTTACTTTTAAATGTCAATTATTATGAATTGAATGAGAAATCATTTTGTTCCTTGTTTATGTTATTTGTCTTTTAGAAGTGTTAAGGAAGAGACTCTTGGTCCTTAACCGTAGAGCTCTAAATGATATTGGTTTACATAAAACAAAAGATATTCGCAATCATGGTAATTAACATGGGACATTAATTACCGAGTTAAGATTGTCGTGTTGGTCATAGATCATTGTAGCTCTACAAGTGAGTGACGACACGGGTATGCAAAAGAGGAAAATATTACTTTTGTATACTGAATAGACCTAATAAGTAAAATATTATAGAAATGTGTTTTGTGTCATTAATATTTTACTGTGTCTTCGGTCCTTTGATATGAGACTTATATCCAATCACTTAAGGAATGCTTAATTAGATTAGTGTCTTGAGCTATCAATAAGTGTAGTGTAAAGGCATTGGTTGGTTAAGTACAACTTTTGTTGGAGAAGATAGTTAGTCAAAAGACTATTATTGCCCCCTCTTAATTGAGTGATGATATTAGTGAGCCCCTTGATAAAGCAAAGTTATAATATGCACAATGTGATCTGAGTTAAGTCACATATTTATAACTAGCTTAAAGAGATCAGGAAATGGATACTAATACAAAGATGACACAATACTACTTTGTGTGTATTCTTAATATCATGAGGCAATGAACGGACACAAGTGGTGCACTCCATCACTAAATGGATCGGGTTTTGGTTCAAGTGGAATTAAGACATCTAACTAATTGTGAGCTATAATGTGTAGCTAGATACCGCTTATAGCTTGTGATATTAAGCTCTTAATATCACTGCCAACTTAGTTTAGATCCTCCCATAGGTCACACCACAAAACTGGGAAACAAGAAATGGGGATTTTGAGTTCATAAGATGTGTCGGGTTTCATGAAGAAAATATGACACATGGGGTGAACAAGCAAAGTCAAAATTATGTTGTGATTAATAACATAATTAGAATCTAAATTAAATTCATATGTGATGTAAATATTATGGGGTGTAATGATTGATCATTACATAGGATGATATGTTGCATAAGTTGTGAATTTACTACTAATCCCGAAATGTCAAATTTTGTTGGGGTTAAACCGAAATTTGACAAGACTGCAGAACAATACTCAAACGGTCGACCGGTTAGCAGTAAACGGTCGACCGGATATGACTCGACCGATAACAGGGAATTTTCATCTGTTCGAACGGTCGACCGAATGTAATCGGTCGGTCGACCGAACATTGCGATGGAATAATTCCTGTTACGAACGGTCGACCGAAACCTGGTTCGAGCGGTCGACCGAACCTCGAAACGGTCGACCGGTCCAGACGGTTAATGCAGAATTAATTTAAGAATTAATTAGATCATGTATGGAATTGGTCCATAATTGATTTAATTCGTGGCTAAGATTATTTATTATTAAATAATGGATGGTTAGATGGAAGTTTGCATGAAATCATGGGCAAGAGGTTGCACATGAATAGGTAATTTGGAGAGAACTTATAAATACAAGTTTATCTCATTACCTCATTAATTAATTCATTGTTTTTCTCATGCAAAAACTCTCTCCATAATTCTCTACGAAATTCCCTTAATTCTTAAGTTTAGTTTTAGTTTTTAAGAGATCATCTTCTCAAGGGAACTAAAGAGGGGTTAGTAATTAGATTCTAAACCCTATTGGAGATTGAGAGGCTAGCTCTTCTCTCTCCAATCTTGTTTAGAGTTTGGTGAAATCTCGGAGGCATCCGGCGCAGCGACAAGCATCCTCAACGTCTCCGAATCTTCAAGAAGTTTTAGGGAATTCACTACTACAGAAAAGGGAATATTCGTCGGATGTAAGGGCTTATACACGTCGGATATAAGCACACCCCTATCCGACGTATATGTGTGCGTCGTCTATACATAGACGTCGGCCATAGTATAGCCGACGTCTATACCTAACGACTAGACGTCGACCTTAATTAGACTCTGACGTGTATTCTTTAATGTATAGACGTCGGTTAATTAACATACGACGCCTATACTTTAGGTATACACGTCGGTTAACTAACATACGACGCCTATACTGTAGGGATAGACGTCGGGTAACTAACATACGACTCCTATACTTTAGGGATAGACGTCGGATTACATAGAAAGCCGACGTCTATTCCTTTCTTCAGAGGAATAGACGTCGGCTTATAGAGACAACCGACGTCTATTCCCAAACCTGGACAAAAAAAATAAATAGGATCCGACGAAATTGTTTTTAGTCATCGTCGTCGTGTACATACAACTGCACCAAATTCGTTCACCTATAAATTTCATCCACATACATCCATATACATCCACATACATCCCACATACATCCATACAATTGACATAAACAAGCATACATCCACATACATCCACAAGCATACATGCACAAACACAAACACAAAAATACAACCACACAATTGACATTCAACACACTTGCAATTAATTCATTCTAAAATTAAGGCGATTATATTAAGGCATAAAGTGTAGGTTTGTAATACAAGTGCACTTGTTAACTAAATTACAAAAAATACAATTGGCAGTAGAACCTCTTAGTTCGTCAGCATGTTTCTGATGAAAAAGGAACACAACTTTATTATTGCTTGTCTAACATCTTTCGGTAATATGGATCTCAGTGCTACAGGTAACAACTACTGCATTAAAGTGTGACAATCGTGAGACTTCATCCCCACAAGTTTCAAATCCTTCATAACAACAAGATTACTGATATTTGAAGAATAACCTTGTGGAACCCTTACATCGTGCAAACACTGACAGAGAATTCTTTTCTCCTTCTAGACAATGTATAACTAGCTGGAGGTAAGTAATTCCGATCTCCTTTCTTCTCTGGTGCCAACATTGCTCGTATACCAATATCAACAAGATCAAGTCTTGCATTATATCCATCTTTGGTTTTACCAGGTATGTTCAACAGAGTGCCAACAAGACTATCACAAACATTTTTCTCTACGTGCATCATATCAATACAATGTCTAACTTCTAAAGTTTTCCAGTAAGGGAGATCAAAAAATATTGATCTTTTTTTCCAACTACTTTTGTCGTTTGCTCGTTTGTACGGTTTTCCAAATTCACATTCAATGTTCCTTACACGTTCATACACCTTTTCGACGCTGATTTCAACTGGCGGATTCTGAAACTCCTGTTTTCCGTTAAATGCCTTCTTCAACCTACGATAAGGATGAGAGTTCGGCAAAAATCTCCGATGACCGAGATAGACAGTCTTAGAACCATTAACTAGTTGCAAAGAACATGTATTTTCCTCGCAAATTGGACAAGCTTTATGACCTTTGACTGAATATCCAGACAGATTACCATAAGCTGGAAAGTCATTAATCGTGCAAAATATGATTGCCCGCATTACGAACGACTCCTGACGATAAGAATCAAAAACTGACTCTCCGTCATCCCACAATTTCTTTAGGTCATCAATTAAAGGTCTTAAATACACATCGATGTCGTTTCCAGGTTGTTTCGGACAAGAAATCATTAAGGACAACATGATATATTTGCGTTTCATGCATAACCACGGGGGCAGATTGTAAATTACAAGCAGAACGGGCCAAGAACTGTGAATGCTACTCAAACTACCGAAAGGATTCATTCCGTCAGTACACAGCCCAAGTCGTACATTCCTCGATTCTTCACCAAACACAAGAAAGTCGACATTTATTTTTTCCACTGAGGTGAATCTGCAGGGTGACGTAGCAACTGATCATTTGGTTTCTCACGATCAGCATGCCATGTCATGTTCTTGGAATCCTCTTTACCCGCAAACAAACGTTTAAGCCTTGGTATTATCGGAAGATACCACAAAATCTTAGCAGGAGGTCCTTTGATTTTCATCTCATCAGCCTCTTCATTGTGGTTTGGTCCACTACGTTTCATTTTGTATCTTGAAACATTACACCTGGGACAGGAATGTAAGTTTTCAAACTCACCCTTATACAATATACAATCATTCGGGCATGCGTGTATCTTCCTATATTCCATTCCCATAGGGCACAACACTTTCTTTGCATCATAAGTTCTATCTGGCAACTCATTATCATCTGGAAGCATCTCTTTCACTAACTTCAACATTGATGTAAAACTCACATCGGACCAACCATTTCCAGCTTTTAAATTGTACAACTTCAACACCGCTGACAATCTAGTGAATTTGGTACAATTCTTATACAACGGCTTCTCATTGTCACTCAACAAATTACCAAGTAAATCGGGGTTGGACGAAAACTTTTCAGCCATATCCTGAACCATGTCCTCTAAGTGATCTTCCACACTAACATCTTCTCCATCATTCTTGGAACGACTACATGATTCATTTTCGCCGTGCCATATCCACCGTCTGTAATTTGGGTCGAAACCTTTCTCAAACAAATGATCTTTCATTTTCCGAAAAGTCAACACTGACATATTATGACACTTAGTGCACGGGCAATACGCCATGTCGTTGTCTTTCATTTTCTTAGAATGTTTTTTGGCAACCTCTAAGAACATATTCACTCCGTTCTCATACTCATCACTCAATCTGTTTGAAACTATCCACTCTCGATCCATTTCAATCTAAACAGAAGCAAAAATGATAGTTATTATTGAAGAAAATAAATAAAATTTCAATTTAAAAGAATGTGTTCGTAGATGAGAAGATTCAGAGACATTAAAATGAGAAAAGAATGACTCAGAGGAGAAGAGATGAAGTCCTTAATCTAGCGTGGAATAAGGAAGGTTAGAAATCTAACTAAACAATCAAGGCCAAAACAAACCTAAAGTCCACTATAGGTCCTTAGTAATAGACGACGCCTAACTTCGAGGTCCCACCGAGGACCACTAGTCTGTAGGAAATCAAGAACCCGGAGGTCCCTAATATCTCAAGGAGACTAGATGGGCAACGACGTTCAGGCCGAAACGGTCTTAAACATCGAGGACCACTAATCTATAGGAAATCAAGAACCCGGAGGTTCCTAAAATCTCAGGGAGACTAGATGGGCAACGACATTCAGGCTATAACGGTCTTAAACGGTTTCCTCTCCTTAATGTGTCCGAAATTCCTAGGGGCCAACGTCAAATTGATTTTATTAAGGCACTTTTATTAAGTGGTTTCTGGGCCAAGGAAAGGGTGATGAAATCCCCCACCCCATCTCCTATAGGTGACTGCCCCTAAGTGTTTTTCATACCTTAATCTAACAAACAACACACCAAACAAACACTCACCTCACTCTTGTTCCAATGCAAGTCCTACTTGTAGGATTTCATGTTTAATTATACATATATATTTTTCGAATTTTCATGTATAATAAGGTTCAATTTTCAATTTTCTAGAATCTATTGCATGCATCGGTTTGTTTTAACAAACTAGTTTCAAAAACTCTATTAAAACAAACATAAAGGAGCTCCGAAATTCATACCTAGAAGTTCTCTAAAACTTCTCGAAGATTTGGAGACGGTTGGGATGCTCCTCGCTGCGCCGGATGCCTCCGAGTATTCACCAAACTCTAAACAAGATCGGAGAGAGGGAAGCTAGTCTCTCAATCTCCGATTGGGTTTAGAATCCAATTACTAACCCCTCTTTAATTCTCTTGAGAAGATGATCTCTCTAGAACTAAGACTAAACTTAAGAATTTCGTGGAGAATTATGGAGAGAGAATTTTTGCACAAGAGATAATGAATTAGATTAATTGGGGTAATGAAATAAGCTTGTATTTATAAGCTCTCTCCAAATTACCTATTCATGTGCAACCTCTTGCCCATGATCTCATGCAAAATTCCATCTAACCATCCATTATTTGCTAACATATAATCTCAGCCACGAATTAAATCAATTATGGACCAATTCCATGCATGATCTAATTAATTCTTAAATTAATTCTGCATAAAACCGTCTGGACCGGTCGACCGTTTCAAGGTGCGGTCGACCGCTCGAACCAATGTTTCGGTCGACCGTTCAACATTCGGTTGACCGTTCGTAACAGGAACTATTCTATCGCAATGTTCGGTCGACCGACCGATCACTTTCGGTCGACCGTTCGAACAGATGAAAATTCCCTGTTATCGGTCGAGACTCGTCTGGTCGACCGTGCCCTACCGGTCGACCGTTTACTGCTATCCGGTCGACTGTTTGAGCACTGTTTTGCAGACTTGTCAAATTTCGGTTTAACCCCTACAAAATTAGACATTTCGGGATTAGTAGTAAATTCACAACTTATGTAACATATTATCCTATGTAATGATCAATCATTACACCCCATAATATTTACATCACATATGAATTTAATTTAGATTCTAATTATGTTATTAATCACAACATAACTTTGATTTTGCTTTGTTCACCCCATGTGTCATATTTTCTACATGAAACCCGACACATCTTATGAACTCAAAATCGCCATTCCTTGTTTCCCAGTTTTGTGGTGTGACCTATGGGAGGATCTAAACTAAGTTGGCAGTGATATTAAGAGCTTAATATCACAAGCTATAAGCGGTATCTAGCTACACATTATAGCTCCCAATTAGTTAGATGTCTTAATTCCACTCGAACCAAAACCCGATCCACTTAGTGATGGAGTGCACCACTTGTGTCCGTCCCTTGCCTCATGATATTAAGAATACACACAAAGTAGTATTGTGTCATCTTTGTATTAGTATTCATTTCTTGATCTCTTTAAGCTAGTTACAAATATGTGACTTAACTCAAATCACATTGTGCACATTATAACTTTGCTTTATCAAGGGGCCCACTAATATCATCACTCAATTAAGATGGGCAATGATAGTCTTTTGACTAACTATCTTCTCCAACAAAAGTTGTACTTAACCAACTAATGCCTTTACACTACACTCATCGATAGCTCAAGACACTAGTCTAATTAAGAACTCCTTAAGCGATCGGATATAAGTCTCATATCAAAGGACCAAAGACACAGTAAAATATTAATGACACAGAAACACATTTCTATAATATTTTACTTATTAGGTCTATTCAGTATACAAAAGTACTATTTTCCTCTTTTGCATACCCGTGTTGTCACTCACTTGTAGAGCTACAATGATCTATGACCAACACGACAATCTTAACTCGGTAATTAATGTTCCATGTTAGTTACCATGATTGCGAATATCTTTTGTTTTATGTAATCCAATATCTTTTAGAGCTCTACGGTTATGGACCAAGAGCCTCTTCCTTAACACTTCTAAAAGACGAATAACATAAACAAGGAACAAAATGATTTCTCATTTAATTCATAATAATTGACATTTAAAAGTAAAACTTTTAGAACACATTCCCTTCAATCTCCCACTTGTTATTAAAGTTTTCTTTCTCATACATACTCAATGCATAAAACAATAATAACTAGGGTAAACCCCATTACATATCAATCATCAAGCCAATCTACATGGTTCCTCAATCCCATGGACTCGAAATGCACTTCGCCCTTGGCTTGGGATAAGGGTTTTGTGAATGGATCAGCTGTGTTGCTGTTGGTGTCCACCCATAACAGATTTATTTTGCCTTCGTCGATGAGGTCACGCGTCACGAAGTACTTACGATCCATGTACTTCACTTTGTGGTGTGATTTGGGATCCTTGATTTGCGAGATAGATGCACTATTGTCGCAAAATAGCTCTATTGGTCCCTCGCTCGAGGGAACTACTCCAAGCTCTTCAAGGAACTTCTTAATCCACACTCCTTCCTTGCTCGCTTCAGCGACAACCATTACTTCGGAAGCAGTGGTTGAGTCGGCTGTAGTGCTTTGCTTCCAACTACGCCAACTCACAGCTCCACCATTCAGAAGAAAGACGTATCCTGATTGCGACCTTCTATCGTCTGTATCACTCATGAAACTCGCATCCGAGTAACCTTCAGCTATCAATTCCCTTTGTCCTCCATAAACAAGAATCTTATCCTTAGTCCGGTTAAGGTACTTCAGGATATTCTTGACCGCAGTCCAATGCTCAGGACCTGCGTTGGATTGGTGACGACTTGTCACGCTTAGAGCATACGAGACATCTGGTCTTGTGCAAGTCATCGCGTACATGATCGACCCAATTGCCGAAGCATAAGGGACATCTTTCATGTACTCTAAGTCCTTACGTGATTGCGCACGTTGAGACTTCTTGAGTTGCACACCCATACTCATTGGCACACTGCCCTTTTTGGAGTTGTTCATCTTGAACCTTTCCAAGACCTTGTCAATGTATGCACGTTGACTGGGGCCAATGAGTCTACGGGGTCTATCTCGATATATCTTGATTCCCAAGATGTATTGAGCCTCACCCATGTCTTTCATCGAAAATGCAGATTTCAATGAACTTCTCGTTTGCTCAAGCAAAGGAATATGATTGCCCATAAGCAATATGTCATCGACATATAGGATTAGGAATACTACATGGCTCCCACTTACTTTCTTGTATACACAAGGTTCTTCCTTGCTTTGAATGAAGTGAAGCTTCTTCACTTCCTCGTCAAAGCATTTGTTCCAACTCCTTGATGCTTGCTTCAATCCATAGATGGATCTTTGAAGCTTGCATACCTTCTCGCTATTCTTTGGATCTTCAAAACCTTGAGGTTGTACCATGTACACATCCTCCTCCAAGTTCCCATTCAAGAACGCCATTTTGACATCCATTTGCCATATTTCATAATCGTGAAATGCGGCAATAGCGAGCATGATCCGAATAGACTTGAACATGGCAACCGGTGAAAAAGTTTCATCATAGTCAATTCCTTGAACTTGAGTGAAACCCTTCGCTACAAGCCTCGCTTTGTAGGTTGTCAAGTTCCCATCCATGTCCATCTTCCTCTTAAAAACCCATTTATTATGAACGACCTTTTTCCCTTGAGGAAGGTCAACCAAGTCCCATACTTGATTATCATACATGGATTCTATTTCGGATTCCATGGCCTTAAGCCATAGTTTGGAGTCTTCCCTTTCCATTGCCTCTTGGAAGGTTAAGGGATCATTGGTATCTAGCACCATGATTTCATGAAGTCCCAGATACAAATCGGGTTTCTTCCTTTCCCTTGTTGACCTTCTAAGTTCTTTTGGTTCTTCTCGTGTCTCTCGAACTTCTTCCACAATCTCTTGAGGAGTGGGTTCACGTTCAACTCTTGAACGTACACTTGGTGGGGATGATTGAGATTCTCTCACAATTTCTTGTGATGGTCTCTCGTTCACGCTCCCACTAACTAAAGGAATCTCGGTTGGGCCTTCATGATCTTGAATGTCATCATTCATGTCATGATCTTGTAGAGTATCTTGAGTTTCCTCAAGCACAACCCTACTCCCACTACTTTTTACTCTTTCTAGAAATTCCTTTTCCAGAAATGTGGCATCCCTCTCTACAATCACTCGATTGGAGGTGATATGCCAAAAGTAGTATCCTCTTGTCTCACGAGGATATCTAATAAAGAAGCACTTATCCGCTTTTGGTTGAAGTTTTGTCGACATCAATCTCTTGACGTAAGCCTCACAACCCCAAATCTTGAGAAAACTGAGCTTAGGTGTTTTACCACTCCATAGCTCATAAGGAGTTTTCTCCACGGATTTGGATGGAACATTATTTAGTGTGTAAGCCGCAGTTTGTAGTGCATAACTCCAAAAGTAAAGAGGTAATTCCGCATGACTCATCATTGACCGAACCATATCGAGCAATGTCCTATTCCTCCTTTCGGATACCTCATTCCACTGAGGTGTACCGGGAGGGGTGAGTTGAGGTACAATACCAAACTCCTTTAGGTATGAGTCAAATTCGGCACTTAAGTACTCACCTCCACGATCCGTTCGTAGAGACTTGATTTTCTTGTCGAGTTGGTTCTCTACTTCATTCTTGAATTCTTTGAACTTGTCAAAGGATTAACTTTTGTTTCTCATTAGATAAACATAGCCATAACGACTATAATCATCCGTGAACGTAATGAAGTACCTGAAACCATCTCGTACACTAGTACTCATTGGACCACATACATCGGAATGTATCAAATCCAACAAGCCACTCGCCCTTGGGCCTTTCTTCTTGAAAGGCTTTTTGGTCATTTTTCCCATTAGACATGGTTGGCACGTTTCCAATGATTTAAAATCAAGTAGACCAAGAAGGTTAGCTTCTTGCAATTTCTTGATGCGCTTTTCATTTATGTGACCAAGACGATAGTGCCACAAGAGAGTATCATTCTCGTGAGTGGTCTTAAGTCTTTTGTTATTGATATTAAAGATTTGTTTATTATCCAATTCAAGCAAATAAAGACCATTCCTTATGAACGCATTTGCATAGAAAACACCATTCTTCGATTTAGACAAGCAAGAATTTGAAATATTTATATTAAAATTATCCATATGTAAACATGATACAGAAATAATGTTCTTGCTAATCGAAGGAACATAATAAACATTCTTTAGACATAAATTTAAACCACTACACAATTGAAGCACCACAGAACCTTGTGCAACCGCAGACACGTTCGCACCATTTCCGACCTTCAATTCTACCTCGTTCCTTACGAGTTCCTTCCTATCCATGAGTAGCTATGTGAGCACAAGATCCAGTATCAATTACCCAATCCTGGACAGAGGTGGCTAAATTTATTTCAATAACAAATATACCTTTGGCCTTTTTGGGGCGCCGTCGTTCAATCACTCCGTTGTCAAGGTCTTCCTTGTACTTGGGGTAATTTGGCCGGATGTGTCCTTTTTCACCGCAGTGAAAGCACCCCGTATTGGGAGTTGGAGATTTCTGAGATTTCCCCCTCGAGGCACTCGCACGAGCACCTCCTACCCCCTTGCTCTAGATTGAACTACTTTTGGTAGATTTGCCCTTTCCTTTACCAATCTTTTGGCTCCTCCCATGGATGGCAAGGACTTGCTTGTCCCTACCCTTGCCCATGTCAACTTCAGCAGTTTTGAGAGCGTTGTGCAGCTCCTCCAGACTCACCCCTTTTTCACGCACGTGGTAGTGCATCACAAAGTCCTTGAAGGACGGGGCTAAAGAGCCAAGAATCATATCTTCAGCAATGTCCTCGGGCATTGGTGAAGAGAGCTTTGCCAACTTCTCAAGGTACCCTTGCATTGTGAGAAAATGCATGGATATCGATGTTCCCTCCGCCATATGGCACCTTGTGAGTGCGATGGTGGTCTTATAGCGCTCCTTTCGGGCACTATCCATGAACATCTTAGATAAAGCCTCCATGGTCTTCTTGGGGTTTGAATCCAAGTATTTCGCTTGAAGCGAGTCACCCATGGATGCTAGCATAAGACCGTGAACCTGGTTCTCTTGGTCTTCCCACTTGGCCTTAGCCTCTTTCTCTTCATCGGTTAATCTCTCATTCTACTTTGGGATTGGACCTTCCAAAATGTGAGACAGTTTCTCAAACTTTAACACGATGTTGAGTTTGAGTTGCCAACTAATGAAGTTTGAGCCATCATTTGCTAAAGGGTGTTTTTCTATCATGGATCGTACGATAGGTTGGATGTTCGACATTTTTCTACAAAATAAATCATACAGGTTTTAATGCCAATTTTATGTTTTGATACACATGCATACATATATTGAATATAAATGTAAATGTTGCAAATAAAAATTTTGCTAATAAATGCAACAATCCAAGATCCCATCAATTGTAATATAGACTAGCTAAGGGCTATCGAATACATTACAATATCAAGGTAAGAAAATATTTTCTAATCACAACCTTTTTGAATTTTAGCAACATTAGCATCTTCAAACTCTTGTGACTCTTGTCGTTTTAATTATGAGGGAATACGACCTATCCTCGAAAGAAAAACTTTTTCCCAAAACCGAGCGAGGGCTCCAGGTAATGTTAAGAAAACTTATTTTCATTTGATACGAGATACGTTTGTCCATTGTATTCACAACTAAACATATTTGGGGTTCACTAGGGTGAAACACACCTCATATATTTAATCGTGGCACAACAATAGACAACCATTATATCTCCCATTATTCCCAAAGGTGGAGGGAGCTATCTCCCGCTAAGAGCGAGCAGAGTATCCCTCGATCAATGGCTGCTAGTGGATGAAATAAGAAGGAAATTTATTCTTAATTTTTGTTGGACAATTTAACATGTGATTTAGAATTTTAGGTTATCATGCATATTATTAATCATACACATCCTAACATTCAACACATTCATCACATGCATAGCAAGATAAAAACAGAAATAAAACATTCACACAATCCACATCGTGTGAGTTTATATGTTCCTTTCGATCCTCGATCCTCGATCACTGATCTTCGATCCTCGATCGATGCGCTACAGCGGCGACTTCCTCTTGCACCGGAGATGTAGATTTTACAGAAAATAAACATGCTCCTCACATTCGATAAAAAACCGACTAGTGCAAGTCCTATGTAAAAACCTCTTATATGCAAATGCAACTATCTAAAAGACGGAAAGGGAGAGAATTTTGGTTTTTACATACATAAGCCCTTGTATAATAATGATTACATACATTCATAATTGCTGATTTGGAACATATAAACCCACAATTCCTGCAAAGACAACTCGAGCATCCATGCACGCAATATTGCTATAAACTATGCAATCTAGTTTATCAATCATCTAGAATCTCAAACAATTCTTTGAAAAATATTTTGAAATCCATTAAAAACGTTTTTCATCCATCCATGGTTCAAAAAATAATTTTGAACCGCTGTCCATCCAATTTCCTAAAAGGAAAGACGAACCGCAGTTTTTCGGTTTTGTTGATTCTCTTACAAAATAATCGTTTATACTTAAAACGAAATTATTGCAAGTTAGACTCATGTCTAAATCATAATTCTAATAATTACATGGCATGTTTAAAACTACTTAAAACATTCAAAACGAATTATTACAGAGAATTATTTCAACAAAACATTTAAAGATCGAAAAACCGGTAAAACGAATTGTTTAAATCCTAGATGGTAAACTAAATTTGTTTACAACCTAGAATCATAAGAAAATTGAACCCTAAGCTCTGATACCACTGTGGGATTTCATGTTTAATTACACATATATATTTTCAGAATTTTTATGCGTAATAAGGATCTATTACAATTTTCTATGATTTATTTCATGCATGCATTGGTTCGTTTCAATAACTAGTTTTAAAACTTTTATTAAAACAAACATGGGACTCCAAAATTCATACCTAGAAGTTCGACACTAGTGCAGAATTGGCTTTACTCGTCGCCAAATAGACGTCGGCCGTTACAACCACCGACGTCTAGTGTGGAGAGGACAGAATAGACGTCGGTTGTAATGGAAGATGACGTCTATGTGACACTATAGACGTCGGGTTTTGGAATAACACGTTTAGCCGACGTCTATACCCTATAGACGTCGACCTATACACGTCGGTGGTTTGTGTACCTTTTATATCCGACGTCTATAGGGTATAGACGTCTCCATATAGTCGTCGGACGTAATGGACAACCGACGTCTATACGTCATCCACATAGACGTCGAGGTATAGACGTCGGCGTTATATAACATCCGACGTCTATAGGTCTTAAAGAAATCAGACAGACGGTTTTCTTTCATTCATTTCAGACGAAACCCACCCAAAAACCCTAGCCGTCCCGCGACCGAACTCTCCTCCGCGACCAACCTCCGACCGATCTGCATCGTCTCCGGCACCGCAGCGAGCTCCCAAACTCTCCTCCACATCTCCGGCCCTCTTCTCCGTATTATTTCTGTATCATGTCTGGATATGGATAATTTTAATATAAATATTTCAAATTCTTGTTTGTCTATATCGAAGAATGGTGTGTTCTATGCAAATGCGTTCATAAGGAATGGTCTTTATTTGCTTGAATTGGATAATAAACAAATCTTTAATATCAATAACAAAAGACTTAAGACCACTCACGAGAATGATACTCTCTTGTGGCACTATCGTCTTGGTCACATAAATGAAAAGCGCATCAAGAAATTGCAAGAAGCTAACCTTCTTGGTCTACTTGATTTTAAATCATTGGAGACGTGCCAACCATGTATAATGCGAAAAATGACCAAAAAGCCTTTCAAGAAGAAAGGCCCAAGGGCGAGTGGCTTGTTGGATTTGATACATTCGGATGTATGTGGTCCAATGAGTACTAGTGCACGAGATGGTTTAAGGTACTTCATTACGTTCACGGATGATTATAGTCGTTATGACTATGTTTATCTAATGAGAAACAAAAGTGAGTCCTTTGAGAAGTTCAAAGAATTCAAGAATGAGTACTAGTGTACGAGATGGTTTCAGGTACTTCATTACGTTCACGGATGATTATAGTCGTTATGGCTATGTTTATCTAATGAGAAACAAAAGTTAATCCTTTGACAAGTTCAAAGAATTCAAGAATGAAGTAGAGAACCAACTCGACAAGAAAATCAAGTCTCTACGAACGGATCGTGGAGGTGAGTACTTAAGTGCCGAATTTGACTCATACCTAAAGGAGTTTGGTATTGTACCTCAACTCACCCCTCCCGGTACACCTCAGTGGAATGAGGTATCCGAAAGGAGGAATAAGACATTGCTCGACATGGTTCGGTCAATGATGAGTCATGCGGAATTACCTCTTTACTTTTGGAGTTATGCACTACAAACTGCGGCTTACACACTAAATAATGTTCCATCCAAATCCGTGGAGAAAACTTCTTATGAGCTATGAGTGGTAAAACACCTAAGCTCAGTTTTCTCAAGATTTGGGGTTGTGAGGCTTACGTCAAGAAATTGATGTCGACCAAACTTCAACCAAAAGCGGATAAGTGCTTCTTCATTGGTTATCCTCGTGAGACAAGAGGATACTACTTTTGGCATATCACCTCCAATCGAGTGATTGTAGAGAGGGATGTCACATTTCTGGAAAAGGAATTTCTAGAAAGAGTAAAAAGTAGTGGGAGTAGGGTTGTGCTTGAGGAAACTCAAGATACTCTACAAGATCATGACACGAATGATGACGTTCAAGATCATGAAGGCCCAACCGAGATTCCTTTGGTTAGTGGGAGCGTGAGTGAGAGACCATCACAAGAAATTGTGAGAAAATCTCAATCATCCCCACCAAGTGTACGTTCAAGAGTTGAACGTGAACCAACTCCTCAAGAAATTGTGGAAGAAGAGGCACGAGAAGAACCAAAAGAACTAAGAAGGTCAACAAGGGAAAGGAAGAAACCCGACTTGTATCTGGGACTTCATGAAATCATGGTACTAGATACCAATGATCCCTTGACCTTCCAAGAAGCAATGGAAATGGAAGACTCCAAACTATGGCTTAAGGCCATGGAATCCGAAATAGAATCCATGTATGATAATCAAGTGTGGAACTTGGTTGACCTTCCTCAAGGGAAAAATGTCATTCAAAATAAATGAGTTTTTAAGAGGAAGATGGACATGGATGGGAACTTGACAACCTACAAAGCGAGGCTTGTAGCGAAGGGTTTCACTCAAGTTCAATGAATTGACTATGATGAAACTTTTTCACCGGTTGCCATGTTCAGGTCTATTCGGATCATGCTCGCTATTGCCGCATTTCATGATTATGAAATATGGCAAATGGATGTCAAAATGGCGTTCCTTAATGGGAACGTGGAGGAGGATGTGTACATGGTACAACCTCAAGGTTTTGAAGATCCAAAGAATAGCGAGAAGGTATGCAAGCTTCAAAGATCCATTTATGGATTGAAGCAAGCATCAAGGAGTTGGAACAAACGCTTTGACGAGGAAGCGAAGAAGCTTCACGTCATTCAAAGTAAGGAAAAACCTTGTATATACAAGAAGGTCAGTGGGAGCCATGTAGTATTCCTAATCTTATATGTCGATGACATATTGCTCATGGGCAATCATATTCCTTTGCTTGAGCAAACGAGAAGTTCATTGAAATCTGCATTTTCAATAAAAGATATGGGTAAGACTCAATACATCTTGGGAATCAAGATATATCGAGATAGATCCCGTAGACTCATTGGCCTCAGTCAACGTACATACATTGACAAGGTCTTGGAAATGTTCAAGATGAACAACTCCAAAAAGGGCAGTGTGCCAATGAGTATGGGTGTGCAACTCAAGAAGTCTCAACGTGCAGAATCGCGTAAGGACTTAGAGTACATGAAGGATGTCCCTTATGCTTCGGCAATTGGGTCGATCATGTACGCGATGACTTGCACAAGACCCGATGTCTCGTATGCTCTAAGCGTGACAAGTCGTCACCAATCCAACGCAGGTCCTGAGCATTGGACTGCGGTCAAGAATATCCTGAAGTACCTTAATCGGACTAAGGATAAGTTTCTTGTTTATGGAGGTCAAAGGGAGTTGATAGCCGAAGGGTACTCGGATGCGAGTTTCATGAGTGATCCAGACGATAGAAGGTCGCAATCAGGATACGTCTTTCTTCTCAATGGTGGAGCTGTGAGTTGGCGTAGTTGGAAGCAAAGCACTATGGCCGACTCAACCACTGCTTCCGAAGTAATGGTTGTCGCTGAAGCGAGCAAGGAAGGAGTGTGGATCAAGAAGTTCCTTGAAGAGCTTGGAGTAGTTCCCACGAGCGAGGGACCCATCGATATTATTTTTTAAACCTCCCCCCCCCAAAAAGACTTTTTTTTAAACCTCCACAATATTATTTGCAAAGGTTTTACTTGAATTAGAATAAAAATTTAATTGCACAAACATATATATGTATGTATGTGTATGGGCATGCTCACCTATGTATATTATTTTTTAAGATTTTTGCTTGGATGTCGTTACAAAATATTATAATTCCCAAAATTCATCCCTCGACCACTATTTGTATATATGTAATTAAAAAACCATCACCATATTCCAAATACCTGATGATGGCATATTTATAAATAGTGGTAGAGTGATGACTTTTAGGAATTATTATGTTTTATAAATTTAAACTACATTTTTAACTTTAGACTACATTTTTTTTCTAAATTAAACCCCCAATTACCCTAAACACAAGTCTTGCTACTTGTTTTTACAACATGGGTTATTATTTGTTAACACATGATCCTTGTTTTGGATAAGTTTGATTAATTTTCTTTCTCTGTTCTGATATCAAGAGTATCATTAACCAAAGGAAATATTTCATTTGTCGTTAAATAAAAGTCATGTAATTTGTTATATGTTAGGGTTGAGAGAATTTTATATAAATTAACCCAAATGAAAGTAAAAAATGGGCTGTATTTTCAAGTTTACTTCGTAAAGTTTAAAGCTTAAATCGAATGACATGCTATTTCGTTTGCCGATTGATTCAGCTTTTGTTAACTTCCTGTTTCTGCTACAACAACTAAGCGTGTATCTTCAACTACATAAAATATTAGGAATAGATTTCGGAACATATTTGAGGATAAAGTTACCGTGAATTTGGGAATGTTTGTATATGTCACGAAGAGAATTACAAGAAATTTGAATTAGATTTGATTTTGCAGGTACAAATGAAGGTCAGATCATTCGTCCGTCTTGTTCAATTGCAGCAAACACGTTGGTATTTCACCAGTCATAATTCTTAGTTTTGTAAGCAAAGTGAGGGAACAACAAAGCAAAATGGTGAGGAACTAAGCATGTATCTTACGTAGAAGTCGATAACTAGTTGTTCACCATAAGTATGATTCTTACTTAGTTCACGATTACCGATATTGTCGTAGTTTTACTTTAGTGGTCCGTCACACCACGTTTGTTGACATACAAGTGGCAACCAATTTTATGGTTTTGTGCAAGTTAATTGTATGAATTTTTCTTCACCTCTCTTATTATTTCATGCTTTTTGGTGTACATGGTTGCCATCTAATCCTTTTTAATACGAAATTCAAATTCACCTGTAGAGAGAGAATTTTATAGGAGTAATATATAAAGTTTCGTGCCGCTTAATATTATTGTGAAGGTTGCATGACAACGTCTCTTTAGTTGTGTCTACTTCTCGTACTTCAAATGTATGCTTCACATGATTTGCATGCCTATTATCAAGGTGATGTGACACCAAAATGATTCTTCAAGTTTAATGATAAGTAAAGTTATGAATTGCCAGTTTTCAAAAAATACAAGGTTATGTAATAAGTTGAGGTAAATATCTTATCTTCGTTACCGGGGTTATTTGCTCCATTAATTAATGAAAACATTGTTTTTAAAAAAAAGAATATGACAATTTGTTATCTTTTTAAAGAGTTGGAGACATTCGATTTATTGTATATTTTAAGAGTTGAAGATATCTAGTTGAAATTGGACAAGTAAGCGTTGTTGTGAACGGTTGGACTATGAAGGTAGGCTATAAATTGGACTCTGAGAAATTTCTTTAATCCCGACCGTAAAATAAATTTATAAGCTTATGTGAAACATTGCCCACTCTATTTCTAGTATTTTAAGAAGATAAAACTCATAATTATGAATGATCATATGTGAGAGTCACAGTAATTATTATATTTGCATCTTGACTTGCACCAGCATGGACAGTGGGCATCACAATGTTCACGAAACATTAGCATATTATAAGGTCGTTTGGTGACTTTAGTTGGGAACACGTTTAGGTTAACAGCATCCCGATAAAACTTGACAACTTGCAATTGGTTTACCAAAATTACATCATAACAGGATAGGGTTTGACCGACGCTATCCGTCGGCATATGTCCCTTTCCGTCAGTGTAGGTGAACATTGACGAATATACTTGCCGTCAGTGTAACATGCGTCGGTGTTTCGTTAAATTTCCCATCAAAATTTTACGCATTCTTTCGATGGATCGAAAAACACCGATGGACGAACACCGGCGGATGTCCGTCGGTGCGCTACACTGGCGAATGTCTGTAAGTGTGCTACACCAACGAAAACATTTATTGGTGTCGAATACACCAACTACTAATTTGTCCAACGGATGGAGATGTACACTGACGGATCCATTTCGTCGGTGCATTATATAGGCAACCTACCTCGATAGATAAATATTGTCATTGTCGGTTATCCGACAAACGTCATAACGTACACTGATGGATACGTACCGTCGGTCGACGGTACTTGGCAAACATCTAAACATACACAGACGGATAAGTACCGTCAATGTAAGTCCTGTCCAGAACTCGAAAAAGCATATTTCTTCTTTCTAGATTCCGATTTCCTTGTTCAAAAGAAACACTATTTTCATAATTCATCCACAACACATTCATTCATTCATCCACAAAAATATGTCAAATAAAATTCATATATGCAATCATCGACAACACAATAATCATTTGAATAATATAGATGTGCACAACAAATGTTATAATTATATTAAAATTCAAGTTTTCAATTCACAAAGTAGAAAATTAAGTTTGATGATTGTAAAACTAGACAAACAACACAAAAGCTATGCGGCCAAACCTCTGGTGCTTGCACCGCCTGATAGCCTGTGATCGTCATCTCGTCTTAGCGACGGTGTGGTGTGCAAATGGACGTAATATTAATATACTACATGTTACAATACATTAATTATACATTAAGAGGATTGTACATATAAACCTACAAAATCTAACAAACAATACTAAATTACGATTACAATACATGGTCGTTGTAACCCTCATTCTCCATCAAAAAGTTGATGGACGACTACATGGTCACGAGCTTGCGATTCACCTCTGCTAGTTCACTATTCACTCGATTTAGCTGTTGACTCTCTCAAACATTTTGCTCAACTTTCAAACTAGCATTTAGCGCTGTTTCGGATGGTGTCCCGCCCGGTCTATACATTTTTGTGGGGGTGACAAAACTGGAGTACATCTTCACACGTCCATGCCCGTTACCTAGAAGAGTCCCAACCAGATCCTCGGTGGGAGCTGCCAAAGTAATAAAGCCATGAGAGCTCACCTCGCCTGGTCCTCGTACAACCTCTAATATTTCTACCAAGAAGAAAATATCATAAATTATAAGTGAATGCACCAAACAACATTAAATAACTGAAAAACTAATAATAATCTTAAACTTACAATGACAGTCATTGCTTCTGGGTTCTTCTTGTCATGAAGTCAGATGTACATATCTGTACGAGTAGGCTCACGAGAGTCTGAGCTTTTCGCAATCTACAATATCATTGAAAATAACAATCTTCACAGTTTATATTAAAAATTTATTGAATCTATAAGAATTTACAAATTATAAATAATGTATCATCAATTTTCTCCTTATGTCGCACCACAGATTTGGCACCACACTGATGTGGTATGACTAAATTCGTCTTATTTTTTTGGTTAGTCTCGCTCTTCTTCTGTATCACAAAAAAAACCAAATTGTAAGTCTTTTCACCCATTGGTTATAAACTAACTAATTTTTTTATAAATGAACCTCAATGAAAATATGCGACGGTCTAGCCGCCTATCTCACTTAACTCGTCTCCATATCTAGCAAACCAAGGTGCAATATGTTTTTATTTTTCTTCCATTTTATGTTTAGAGACTTCATAATCTTCATTCTGAACCCCTCAGAAACTGTTCAGCGCGCCTTAAAAAATCAAATTAGTATTCAATTCAAATCAATAATAATATAACTTAAGTACATATGTAATAATACCGTTAAGTGTTGTCATGTCACATCCTTGTCCTTCTTTGGTACCAATATCCAGTCTGAATAACGAGGAGGAAGTACTTGTGACCTCCTGACTACCGTCTCAATGATACTCTGCAAGCATTCCCCGTTCTTTCCTTTCGAGACGCCCTCCAGTGTAAACTCGATCTCAATCTAAATTGTAGAACTTCAATCCTCTAGAACCTGTGTGGATCCACGACCCCTACTCGTGCTCGCTGCCCCAGAGGCCGCAGTGCTAGAAATGTCCCCAAAGTGCAACATCGGCTATCCATGGGGTATCCTCCTCCTAACGTCGTCGACGTCTCCATCTAGCACCGTCTCCCTAAGGTAGAAAGTGCGACAGTGAAGACTAGTGTCTAGTAATACCTGAATTCCGAAGTTGTTTAATTTATCGTCAATCGCATAATAAAATTTATAAACTAGATATATAATAATGCATAGATTTGGTTTGTCATTACATTCATTGTCGTCGATGTTAAATTATGCACTACTCCACCAATGGTTCTAAATTTGGTCTAACAAAATTAACCAAATTAATATTGTCTAATTCTACTCTATCTTGTATAGGATTCCTCGAGCATACTCAGGAACTTCAGATGCTTCGTTCTCCATGCTATATAAATCCCTAGGCAACATTCTCACAATCACCAACCATTGGTTGTTGCATTCTCTTTGTTTTGACTCTGCAATATAAATAGTTTCTCCATGCAAGTACAAATGGTTCTTCCGGCTTCAAAAATTTATTCGCATTCGCTAATGTAAACCCGTATTTGTCGCTTCTAGTTGTATTGTCCTGACATATTTAATATGTCCAGAACGTCGTACCACTTGCCCTTCAACAAAACATATTTCACATCACCGTAGTAGTGAAGTTCGATTATGTATTGCAATACACCAAAGTAGTTGATTGGTGCACGGATATGGTTGTTATCTTATGTTGTTGCATTCATAAACACTCCAGAATTTTGAGGTTTCCCTTTGCACTTGTGTTTCTCTATGCGAAACCAAAACTCATTGATGATATATCTTGAATATTTCCTCACCACGGTGTTAGAAGTTAAGCAAGTGTTTCGATTTCAACACTCCGCGTGTTTTCATTTCGAATGGTCTCCCTGAACCAATCACTAAATTTCTTATGTCGTGCATTTGATTTTTGTCCTCATTTACGACGTACTTGTACTCCCAGAAGGCATTGTAATGGTTAAAGTGCCTGTAAGAGTCAAATTTCCTTCATTAACGATAAAATAATCAAATTTAAAAATGACCAAAGTAATAATACTTTTGTTCACTTACTCTTGATATTCATCAATAATGGTAGAGTTATTCAACAACCAATTGTGAGCTTTCTCTAGATCAACAACTTCAAGGACAATCATTTGACCCTTACCTAAGGGTCTTTCACCTACATCATGAAGGGAATGTGTTCTAAAAGTTTTACTTTTAAATGCCAATTATTATGAATTGAATGAGAAATCATTTTGTTCCTTGTTTATGTTATTCGTCTTTTAGAAGTGTTAAGGAAGAGGCTCTTGGTCCTTAACCGTAGAGCTCTAAAAGATATTGGTTTGCATAAAACAAAAGATATTTGCAATCTTGGTAATTAACATGGAATATTAATTACCGAGTTAAGATTGTCGTGTTGGTCATAGATCATTGTAGCTCTACAAGTGAGTGACAACACGGGTATGCAAAAGAGGAAAATATTACTTTTGTATACTGAATAGACCTAATAAGTAAAATATTATAGAAATGTGTTTCTATGTCATTAATATTTTACTGTGTCTTTGGTCCTTTGATATGAGACTTATATCTAATCACTTAAGGAATACTTAATTAGATCAGTGTCTTGAACTATCGATCAGTGTAGTGTAAAAGCATTGGTTGGTTAAGTATAACTTTCGTTGGAGAAGATAGTTAGTCAAAAGATTATCATTGCCCCTCTTAATTGAGTGATGATATTAGTGGGCCCATTGATAAAGCAAAGTTATAATGTGCACATTGTGATTTGAGTTAAGTCACATATTTATAACTAGCTTAAAGAGATCAAGAAATGAATACTAATACAAAGATGACACAATACTACTTTGTGTGTATTCTTAATATCATGAGGCAAGGGACGGACACAAGTGGTGCACTCCATCACTAAATGGATCGGGTTTTGGTTCGAGTGGAATTAAGACATCTAACTAATTGGGAGCTATAATGTGTAGCTAGATACCGCTTATAGCTTGTGATATTAAGCCTTTAATATCACTGCCAACTTAGTTTAGATCCTCCCATAGGTCACACCACAAAACTGGGAAACAAGAAATGGGGATTTTGAGTTCATAGGATGTGTCGGGTTTCATGTAGAAAATATGACACATGAGGTGAACAAGCAAAATCAAAATTATGTTGTGATTTATAACATAATTAGAATCTAAATTAAATTCATATGTGATGTAAATATTATGGGGTGTAATGATTGATCATTACATAGGATAATATGTTACATAAGTTGTGAATTTATTACTAATCCCGAAATGTCAAATTTTGTAGGGGTTAAACCGAAATTTGACAAGTCTGCAAAATAATGCACAAACGGTCGACCGGTTGGAAGTAAACGGTCGAACGATCGGTGCACGGTCGACCGGTGGTGTCCGGTCGACAGAACGCGTCTCGACCGATAACAGGTGAATTTCGTCTGTTCGAACGGTCGACCGAATGTGATCGGTCGGTCGACCGAACATTGCGATGAAATATTCTACTGTTGAGAACTGTCGACCGAAATCGGGTTTGAGCGGTCGACCGGACCTCGCAAACGGTCGACCGAGCAGACGGTTTTATGCAGAATTAATTTAAGAATTAATTAGATCATGCATGGAATTGGTCCATAATTGATTTAATTCGTGGCTAATATTATTTATTAATAAATAATGGATGGTTAGATGGAATTTTGCATGGGATCATGGGCAAGAGGTTGCACATGAATAGGTAATTTGGAGAGAACCTATAAATACAAGGTTATCTCATTACCTCCATTAATTAATTCATTATTTTTCTTATGCAAAATCTCTCTCCATAATTCTCCACGAAAATTCCTTAATTCTTAAGTTTAGTTTTAGTTCTTCAGAGGTCATCTTCTAAAGGGAACTAAAGAGGGGATAGTAATTAGATTCTAAACCCTATCGGAGATTGAGAGACTAGCTTCCCTCTCTTCGATCTTGTTTAGAGTTTGGTGAATACTCGGAGGCATCCGGCGCAGCGAGGAGTATCCCCAACGTCTCCGAATCTTCGAGAAGTTTTAGAGAACTTCTAGGTATGAATTTCGGAGCCCTTGTTTGTTTTAATAGAGTTTTTGAAACTAGATGTTAAAACAAACCGATGCATGCATGAAATAAATCAAAGAAAATTGTAGTTGATCCTTATTATACATAAAATTTTCGAAAATATATATGTATAATTAAACATGAAATACTACAGTGGTATCAGAGCTTAGGGTTCAATTTTTTAATGATTTATGGTTGTAAACAAATCTAGTTTACCATCTAGGATTTAAACAATTCGTTTTACCGGTTTTTCGGTCTTTAAATGTTTGTTGAAATAATTCTTTATAATAATTCGTTTTAAATGTTTTGAATGTTTAAAACATGACATATAATTATTAGAATTATGGTTTAGACATAAGTCTAACTTGCAATAATTTCGTTTTAAGTATAAACGATTATTTTGTAAGAGAATCAACAAAACCGAAAAACTGCGATTCATCTTTCCATTGGAAATTGGATGAACAACGGTTCATAATTAATTTGTGAACTATGAATGTATGAAAAATGTTTTTAATGGATTTCAAAATATTTTTCAAAGAATTGTTGAGAATTCTAGATGATTGATAAATTAGATTCTGTAGTTTATAGCAATTGCGTGCATGGATGCTTGAGTTGCTTTGCAGGATTGTGAGTTTATATGTTCCAAATCAGACACTACAAATGTATGTTGTTATTATTATACAGGGGCTTATGTATGTAAAAGCCAAAATTCTCTTTATTTCCGTCTTTTAGAAAGTTGCATTTGCATATGAGAGGTTTTTACATAGGACTTGCACTAGTCGGTTTTATCGAATGTGAGGAGCATGTTTATTTTCTGTAAAATCTACATCTCCGGTGCAAGAGGAAGTCGTCGCTGTAGCGCATCGATCGAGGATCGAAGATCAGGGATCGAGGATCGAGGATCGAAGGGAACATATAAACTCACACGATGTGGATTGTGTGAATGTTTAATTTCTGTTTTTAATTTCTGCTATGCATGTGATGAATGTGGTGAATGTTAGGATGTGTATGAATATTAATATGCATGATAACCTAAAATTCTAAATCACATGTTAAATTGTCCAACAAAAATTAAGAATAAATTTCCTTCTTATTTCATCCACTAGCAGCCATTGATCGAGGGATACTCTGCTCGCCCTTAGCGAGAGATAACTCCCTCTATCTTTGGGAATAGTGGGAGATATAAGGGTTGTCTGTTGTTGTGCCACAATTAAATATATGAGGTGTGTTTCACCCTAGTGAACCCCAAGTATGTTTAGTTGTGAATACAATAGATAAACGTATCTCGTATCAAATGAAAATAAGTTTTCTTAACATTACCTAGAGCCCTCGCTCGGTTTTGGGAAAAAGTTTTTCTTACGAGGATAGGTCGTATTCCCTCATAATTAAAACGACAAGAGTCACAAGAGTTTGAAGATGCTAAATGTTGCTAAAATTCAAAAAGGTTGTGATTAGAAAATGTTTTCTTACCTTGATATTGTAATGTATTCGATAGCCCTTAGCTAGTCTATATTACAATTGATGGGATCTTGGATTGTTGCATTTATGGGCAAAATTTTAATTTGCAACATTTGCATTAATATATTCGATGTATGTATGCATGTGTATTAAAACATAAAATTGGCATTAAAACCTGAATGATTTATTTTGTAGAAAAATGTCGAACATCCAACCTATCGTACGATCCATGATAGAAAAACACCCTTTAGCAAATGATGGCTCAAACTTCATTAGTTGGCAACTCAAACTCAACATCGTGTTAAAGTTTGAGAAACTATCTCACATTTTGGAAGGTCCAATCCCAAAGTGGAATGAGAGATTAACCGATGAAGAGAAAGAGGCTAAAGCCAAGTGGGAAGACCAAGAGAACCAAGTTCACGGTCTTATGCTAGCATCCATGGGTGACTCGCTTCAAGCGAAATACTTGGATTCAAAACCCAAGAAGACCATGGAGGCTTTATCAAAGATGTTCATGGATAGTGCCCGAAAGGAGCGCTATAAGACCACCATCGCACTCACAAGGTGCCATATGGCGGAGGGAACATCGGTATCTATGCATTTTCTCACGATGCAAGGATACCTTGAGAAGTTGGCAAAGCTCTCTTCACCAATGCCCGAGGACATTGCTGAAGATATGATTCTTGGCTCTCTAGACCCGTCCTTTAAGGACTTTGTGATGCACTATCACGTGCGTGAAAAAGGGGTGAGTCTTGAGGAGCTTCACAACGCTCTCAAAACTGCTGAAGTTGACATGGGCAAGGGTAGGGACAAGCAAGTCCTTGCCGTCCATGGGAGGGGCCATAAGATTGGTAAAGGAAAGGGCAAATCTACCAAAAGTGGTTCAATCAAGAGCAAGGGAGTAGGAGGTGCTCGTGCGAGTGCCTCAAGGGGGAAATCTCAGAAATCCCCAACTCCCAATACGGAGTGCTTTCACTGCGGTGAAAAAGGACACATCCGGCCAAATTGCCCCAAGTACAAGGAAGACCTTGACAACGGAGTGATTGAACGTCGGCGCCCCAAAAAGGCCAAAGGTATATTTGTTATTGAAATAAATTTAGCCACCTCTGTCCAGGATTGGGTAATTGATACCGGATCTTGTGCTCACATAGTTTCTAATGTGCAGCTACTCATGGATAGGAAGGAACTCGTACGGAACGAGGTAGAATTGAAGGTCGGAAATGGTGCGAACGTGTCTGCCGTTGCACAAGGTTCTGTGGTGCTTCAATTATGTAGTGGTTTAAATTTATGTCTAAAGAATGTTTATTATGTACCTTCGATTAGCAAGAATATTATTTCTGTATCATGTATGGATATGGATAATTTTAATATAAATATTTCAAATTCTTGTTTGTCTATATCGAAGAATGGTGTGTTCTATGCAAATGCGTTCATAAGGAATGGTCTCTATTTGCTTGAATTGGATAATAAACAAATCTTTAATATCAATAACAAAAGACTTAAGACCACTCACGAGAATGATACTCTCTTGTGGCACTATCGTCTTGGTCACAAAAATGAAAAGCGCATCAAGAAATTGCAAGAAACTAACCTTCTTGGTCTACTTGATTTTAAATCATTGGAGACGTGCCAACCATGTCTAATGGGAAAAATGACCAAAAAGCCCTTCAAGAAGAAAGGTACAAGGGCGAGTGGCTTGTTGGATTTGATACATTCTGATGTATGTGGTCCAATGAGTACTAGTGCACGAGATGGTTTCAGGTACTTCATTACGTTCACGGATGATTATAGTCGTTATGGCTATGTTTATCTAATGAGAAACAAAAGTGAATCTTTTGACAAGTTCAAAGAATTCAAGAATGAAGTAGAGAACCAACTCGACAAGAAAATCAAGTCTCTACGAACGGATCGTGGAGGTGAGTACTTAAGTGCCGAATTTGACTCATACCTAAAGGAGTTTGGTATTGTACCTCAACTCACTCCTCCCGGTACACCTCAGTGGAATGGGGTATCCGAAAGGAGGAATAGGACATTGCTCGACATGGTTCGGTCAATGATGAGTCATGCGGAATTACCTCTTTACTTTTGGAGTTATGCACTACAAACTGCGGCTTACACACTAAATAATGTTCCATCCAAATCCGTGGAGAAAACTCCTTATGAGCTATGGAGTGGTAAAACACCTAAGCTCAGTTTTCTCAAGATTTGGGGTTGTGAGGCTTACGTCAAGAGATTGATGTCGACCAAACTTCAACCAAAAGCGGATAAGTGCTTCTTTATTGGTTATCCTCGTGAGACAAGAGGATACTACTTTTGGCATATCACCTCCAACCGAGTGATTGTAGAGAGGGATGCCACATTTCTGGAAAAGGAGTTTCTAGAAAGAGTAAAAAGTAGTGGGAGTAGGGTTGTGCTTGAGGAAACTCAAGATACTCTACAAGATCATGATATGAATGATGACATTCAAGATCATGAAGGCCCAACCGAGATTCCTTTGGTTAGTGGGAGCGTGAGCGAGAGACCATCACAAGAAATTGTGAGAGAATCTCAATCATCCCCACCGAGTGTACGTTCAAGAGTTGAACGTGAACCCACTCCTCAAGAAATTGTGGAAGAAGTTCGAGAGACACGAGAAGAACCAAAAGAACTTAGAAGGTCAACAAGGGAAAGGAAGAAACCCGATTTATATCTGGGACTTCATGAAATCATGGTACTAGATACCAATGATCCCTTAACCTTCCAAGAAGCAATGGAAAGGGAAGACTCCAAACTATGGCTTAAGGCCATGGAATCCGAAATAGAATCCATGTATGATAATCAAGTATGGGACTTGGTTGACCTTCCTCAAGGGAAAAAGGTCGTTCATAATAAATGGGTTTTTAAGAGGAAGATGGACATGGATGGGAACTTGACAACCTACAAAGCGAGGCTTGTAGCGAAGGGTTTCACTCAAGTTCAAGGAATTGACTATGATGAAACTTTTTCACCGGTTGCCATGTTCAAGTCTATTCGGATCATGCTCGCTATTGCCGCATTTCACGATTATGAAATATGGCAAATGGATGTCAAAACGGCGTTCCTGAATGGGAACTTGGAGGAGGATGTGTACATGGTACAACCTCAAGGTTTTGAAGATCCAAAGAATAGCGAGAAGGTATGCAAGCTTCAAAGATCCATCTATGGATTGAAGCAGGCATCAAGGAGTTGGAACAAACGCTTTGACGAGGAAGTGAAGAAGCTTCACTTCATTCAAAGTAAGGAAGAACCTTGTGTATACAAGAAGGTTAGTGGGAGCCATGTAGTATTCCTAATCCTATATGTCGATGACATATTGCTTATGGGCAATCATATTCCTTTGCTTGAGCAAACGAGAAGTTCATTGAAATCTGCATTTTCGATGAAAGACATGGGTGAGGCTCAATACATCTTGGGAATCAAGATATATCGAGATAGATCTCGCAGACTCATTGGCCTCAGTCAACGTGCATACATTGACAAGGTCTTGGAAAGGTTCAAGATGAACAACTCCAAAAAGGGCAGTGTGCCAATGAGTATGGGTGTGCAACTCAAGAAGTCTCAATGTGCGCAATCACGTAAGGACTTAGAGTACATGAAGGATGTCCTTTATGCTTCGGCAATTGGGTCGATCATGTACGCGATGACTTGCACAAGACCAGATGTCTCGTATGCTCTAAGCGTGACAAGTCGTCACCAATCCAACGCAGGTCCTGAGCATTGGACTGCGGTCAAGAATATCCTGAAGTACCTTAACCGGACTAAGGATAAGATTCTTGTTTATGGAGGACAAAGGGAATTGATAGCTGAAGGTTACTCGGATGTGAGTTTCATGAGTGATCCAGACGATAGAAGGTCGCAATCAGGATACGTCTTCCTTCTGAATGGTGGAGCTGTGAGTTGGCGTAGTTGGAAGCAAAGCACTACTGCCGACTCAACCACTGCTTCCGAAGTGATGGCTGTCGCTGAAGCGAGCAAGGAAGGAGTGTGGATTAAGAAGTTCCTTGAAGAGCTTGGAGTAGTTCCCTCGAGCGAGGGACCAATAGAGCTATTTTGCGACAATAATGCATCTATCTCGCAAATCAAGGATCCCAAATCACACCACAAAGTGAAGTACATGGATCGTAAGTACTTCGTGACGCATGACCTCATCGACGAAGGCAAGATAAATCTGTTATGGGTGGACACCAACAGCAACACAGCTGATCCATTCACAAAACCATTATCCCAAGCCAAGGGCGAAATGCATTTCGAGTCCATGGGATTGAGGAACCATGTAGATTGGCTTGATGATTGATATGTAATGGGGTTTACCCTAGTTATTATTGTTTTATGCATTGAGTATGTATGAGAAAGAAAACTTTAATAACAAGTGGGAGATTGAAGAGAATGTGTTCTAAAAGTTTTACTTTTAAATGCCAATTATTATGAATTGAATGAGAAATCATTTTGTTCCTTGTTTATGTTATTCGTCTTTTAGAAGTGTTAAGGAAGAGGCTCTTGGTCCTTAACCGTAGAGCTCTAAAAGATATTGGTTTGCATAAAACAAAAGATATTCGCAATCATGGTAATTAACATGGAACATTAATTACCGAGTTAAGATTGTCGTGTTGGTCATAGATCATTGTAGCTCTACAAGTGAGTGACGACACGGGTATGCAAAAGAGGAAAATATTACTTTTGTATACTGAATAGACCTAATAAGTAAAATATTATAGAAATGTGTTTCTGTGTCATTAATATTTTACTGTGTCTTTGGTCCTTTGATATGAGACTTATATCTAATCACTTAAGGAATACTTAATTAGATCAGTGTCTTGAACTATCGATCAGTTTAGTGTAAAGGCATTGGTTGGTTAAGTATAACTTTCGTTGGAGAAGATAGTTAGTCAAAAGATTATCATTGCCCCTCTTAATTGAGTGATGATATTAGTGGGCCCCTTGATAAAGCAAAGTTATAATGTGCACAATGTGATTTGAGTTAAGTCACATATTTATAACTAGCTTAAAGAGATCAAGAAATGAATACTAATACAAAGATGACACAATACTACTTTGTGTGTATTCTTAATATCATGAGGCAAGGGACGGACACAAGTGGTGCACTCCATCACTAAATGGATCGGGTTTTGGTTCGAGTGGAATTAAGACATCTAACTAATTGGGAGCTATAATGTGTAGCTAGATACCGCTTATAGCTTGTGATATTAAGCCTTTAATATCACTGCCAACTTAGTTTAGATCCTCCCATAGGTCACACCACAAAACTGGGAAACAAGAAATGGGGATTTTGAGTTCATAGGATGTGTCGGGTTTCATGTAGAAAATATGACACATGGGGTGAACAAGCAAAATCAAAATTATGTTGTGATTTATAACATAATTAGAATCTAAATTAAATTCATATGTGATGTAAATATTATGGGGTGTAATGATTGATCATTACATAGGATAATATGTTACATAAGTTGTGAATTTATTACTAATCCTGAAATGTCAAATTTTGTAGGGGTTAAACCGAAATTTGACAAGTCTGCAAAATAATGCACAAACGGTCGACCGGTTGGAAGTAAACGGTCGACCGATCGGTGCACGGTCGACCGGTGGTGTCCGGTCGACAGAACGTGTCTCGACCGATAACAGGTGAATTTCGTCTGTTCGAACGGTCGACCGAATGTGATCGGTCGGTCGACCGAACATTGCGATGAAATATTCTACTGTTGAGAACTGTCGACCGAGTCTCGGACGGTCGACCGAAATCGGGTTTGAGCGGTCGACCGGACCTCTCAAACGGTCGACCGAGCAGACGGTTTTATGCAGAATTAATTTAAGAATTAATTAGATCATGCATGGAATTGGTCCATAATTGATTTAATTCGTGGCTAATATTATTTATTAATAAATAATGGATGGTTAGATGGAATTTTGCATGGGATCATGGGCAAGAGGTTGCACATGAATAGGTAATTTGGAGAGAACCTATAAATACAAGGTTATCTCATTACCTCCATTAATTAATTCATTATTTTTCTTATGCAAAATCTCTCTCCATAATTCTCCACGAAAATTCCTTAATTCTTAAGTTTAGTTTTAGTTCTTCAGAGGTCATCTTCTAAAGGGAACTAAAGAGGGGTTAGTAATTAGATTCTAAACCCTATCGGAGATTGAGAGACTAGCTTTCCTCTCTTCGATCTTGTTTAGAGTTTGGTGAATACTCGGAGGCATCCGGCACAGCGAGGAGTATCCCCAACGTCTCCGAATCTTCGAGAAGTTTTAGAGAACTTCTAGGTATGAATTTCGGAGCCCTTGTTTGTTTTAATAGAGTTTTTGAAACTAGATGTTAAAACAAACCGATGCATGCATGAAATAAATCAAAGAAAATTGTAGTTGATCCTTATTATACATAAAATTTTCGAAAATATATATGTATAATTAAACATGAAATCCTACACATCATTCCTCAAAGTCTATTAAATATTGTCTCTTTTTCCATAATACACTCAACAATTAATCCTTCAGGTCTATATCTATTTCTAACAAAAGATTTCAACTTATTCATATATCTTTTGAATGGGTACATCCAACAATGGTGCACTTGACCTGCCAATTGTGCCTCCCAAGCAAGGTGAACTAGCAGATGCAATATAACATCAAAAAACTCTGTGGAAATATCATCTCAAGATGACATAAAATAATACCAATATGCCTTTCCAGACGTCCAAAATCATCAACAGTGAATCATCAGCAGTGTTACTTGTGAACAGATGGTGTAAAAAATCTGACTCAGGTTAATGACTACTTCCTGCACTTCTTTTACTCCGTGACTATTTCTTATGGTGAGGGCTAACATCTCTTGCATTAATATGTGATGATCATGACTCTTTAGTGAGCTAGTCTTGCACTTCTTCGTGTTAATCAGCACAATATGTTCGATGAATACCCATCTGGCACCTTCACTGACTAAAAACGCTATAGAAAGTTTCTTCTCATCAGTGATCATCTAGAAAGATGCAGCTTCTTCGAGAATCACGATCTTTGGCTCTGGAACTGAATCATTATCTTTTATCTGAGATTAACTTCGCCCTTTGTTTCAAAGAGAGGAAGACAGGTTATTCATAATTAATTTGATAAAAGAATTGTTTAAGCAAGAATTCCTAATTCCAATGAGAAATTTGTTGGGTTCCCTGGGTAGTGTATTTAAAATCGTGAATTTTTATTCATGTTACCATTTAATAACTCATAATCAGATATCGTTAAAGAAATATTTGCCACTATTTTGTTGTCGTCAGTACAATCCAAATACAAGGCCCTTCTGATACCTATTTCCTTTAAGTCACATCTTGATTGATTATTATGTCTGCTTTCTTTTGGTGTCAATATAGTCTTCAACAAACTATCACACACATTCCGCTAAGTGTGCATCACATTAATATTGTGTTGAAGTAGAACATCTTTCCAGTACGATAACTAGAAAAATATACTTCTCTTAGTCCATTTATTGTCATCACCCATAGAACAATTTTGCAAATATTTAAGAACATTTTCCCCAGATTTGTATTCTATTGGACCCTTGTGTTCCTCTTTGTCATGAAATGTCTTAGTCTTATTTCTCCTCAAACAGTGATCTTTATCTAGCCACCGACGGTGACCCAAATAGAAATTCTTGTCACTATGCTTCAAATAAATGGAACGATAAATGGAATGAGTATCTTCCAGATAGTAGGGACATGCCATATACCCTATAGTCATCCAACCACTCAAATTAGCATACGCGGAATTGTCATTTATTGTCCACAACAAGGTAACTCGCAATGTGAAACATGACAAAATATAAGCTTCATAAGTATCCAAACCCTATTCCTAAAGTTCCTTCAGTTTTTTGATAAGTGGTTGCAAACAAACCAAATCTTCACATTTTTTTGCCTTTTCAGCCCCCAACATGTTCAGTCTATATTTCATCCTCCCTTTGTACGGTTACCTAATGAGATCGTCATACACAAAACATGAATCAACATTCTCATTCTCTTTCCAGTACAACGTGCAATGATTCTTGGAAACATAGATTTTTTATAATGAAACCCCAAGTTGGCAACTAACTTCTTCGTCTCATATGTATCATTGGGCAAAAAAACTCCCTCTAAAAGTAATTCTGCTTGGTATGCTAACCACATATCAAACAAAGTGTCCGACCACATACTTGTGCACTTCACGTGAAACACTTTGATGACGAAGGATAATTCCATCAATTCTGGTTTGCACCCAAGATACAACGATTAACTCTATCCTTCATAAAGGCAAGAAAATTCTGAGCATATTTTGTGATCCTTGTCTCGACAAATCATTGTGATGTTACCACCTTCGACCACATCATGTATTTGAAAGGAATGTGTTCTAAAAGTTTACTTTTATATGTCTTTTATTATGAATTGAATGTATAAACATTTTGTATCTTGATTAATGTATTCGTCTTTTAGAAGTGTTAATGAAGAGGCTCTTGCTCCTTAACGTAGAGATAAGATTGTCATGTTGGTTAAAGAATATTGTAGCTCTACAAGTATTTAACAACATGAGTATATGAAATAGAAGATGTTTGTTTCATATATTGAATCAACCTAACAAATGAAATATTATATAATTGTGTTTATCATTAATGTTTTAAATTGTGTCTTTGAATCCTAAGATATGAGACATGTATCTTTTCACATAAGGAGTGTATGATTTGATTATTATCAAAAACTATCATTGCGTATAGTGATGAAGTTATTAGTTGGTTATAAATGACTTGTGGCGGAAAAATTGATATGTCAAAAGATTATCATTGCCCCTTTTGACTTGAGTGATGATATTGTTGCGCCATTTGATAAAGCAAAATTATAATTTGCATAATGTAACTTATGTGTTGTTACATATTTATAATTTGCTTAAGAGATGGTGAAATTAATATATAATACAAAGATGTTACATTTCTACTTTCTATAATAATATTCTTAATATCATGAGCAATGGATAGACACAAGTGATATTTACATATTACTAAGTGGACCGTGTTTAGTTCGAGTGAGTAAAATAACTTTGTTATTTGGGTAACTATAATATGTAGCTAAATACCACTTATAGTTTATGATATAATGTGTTTTATATCATTGTCAACATATTTGGGATGATGATGTGGAAAAATAAATAAGAGATCATGTTCAAAGTGCGATTTACACATGATGTGGTGTAGTGGAAAGATTAGCAAGGGATCATGTGTAACTCGTTTGCACATGATGTGGTTTAGAGGAAACCCTATAAATAGGTTCATCATCGTTTCCTTGTTTACATGAATGCAAAATTCTTCTCTTCCATATTTTCTTCATCATTTCATCCGAAATTCTCTTAGTTTTAATTGTGTGCTGGAGATTAATATCTTTGGAGCATAGAAGGGGTTATTAGCTAAATTCTAACCTCGTATTAGAGATTGATTGACTACCTTCGATCTCTCTAATCTTGTTTGGAGGTTGGTGAACACTTGGAGGTGATTCCGAGACAACCCGACGTGCAACCCTACTTCCGATTGGTAAAAGAGATTTGATAATCCCCTAGGTATGATCCAATCTATGTATTTCAATATTAAATAGTATAAAATATATATTGAAATACAAATCAGGAAATTGTGCACATAAAATTATTGACACTTATGAAAACCGATCCAAATTGCTTGTATTTTTTTAAAATATACACACGTATATGGCACAAAATCTAATAGTAGTATCAGATCTTTTTGTTCATATTTTCACTAATTAGGTTATTTAATAAAGTTTAGTTTGTCGTCTCTTAATTAAATAATTTGAGTTTTGCCCTTTTTCGAGTCCTTTTTTATGGATGCATCAAATTGTAATCATGGATTTTTATGTTTCTAAATTAGTTTGTAATATTAGAAAATATATTAACCATCAAGATCAATGGATTGTTTCTGATTTTTAATGCGAAACAATGAAAATCGGGAAAATAAGACTGTTTTGTTGATTTTGATTCTAATTATTCTTTTGAGAGTTTTAAATATTTTAAAACATGTCATACGATTGTTAGAATCAAGTTCTAGACTTTTGTCTAGTTTTGTAAAAAAATTGCTTTTTTAAATGATTATTTTACTTGGACTTGACAAACCAAAAATGAGTAAATAAGGTTATTTTCCTTGAAGCTTTTTTGTTTTAGGAATTTAGATAAACTTCGGTTCAAATATTTTTAATATCGTTAACTATAGATGGTTGAATCATTTTAAGGATGTCAAATGATTTTGAATTATTTAATTGAGAGATGAAGGATCAAGTAAATAGTGTAAAATAACATATGTACATATTGTTGCACTTGTTCTCTTTTGCTGGATTAAATGAGTTTATATGTTCCCATCAATGCCATATGTTAATGTGTGATTTGTATATCATTATTGTAATTAATTATTCATAGGGGCTTATGTATATGTAAAAGTCATTTATTTATATGCATGCATATGAGATGACTTTTATATATAGGACTTGCACTAGCCAATTTAGATTCAAATTGAGAGATGCTTGTTTATATTTGCAATATTTACATCCATGGTGAAAGATGAAGAAGCGAAGGTCAAGAGATGCAGGAACATATAAACTCACACTAATATGTGTGAATGGATTTATTTTATGTTTGTGTGCTTGACATGTATATGATTGAATGAATGGTTAGGATATGTATGAATGTATGCATGCATGACCACCTAAATTCTAATATCACATATAAATTGTTTAATTGTCCAAACTAAAAAATTAAGAAGTTCTTTATTTCTTATTTCATCCACTAGAAATCATCAATCGAGGGACATTCCGTTTGCTCTTAGCGGGAGATAATTTCCTCCATTTTTGGAAATAGTGGGAGATATAGGGATATTCATTGTTGTGCCATCAATAAGTACATGAAGTGAGTTTCACCCTTAGTGGACACCAAATGTTATTGTTCATGAATACAATGTACGATTGTAGCTCATATCAAATGGAAT
The DNA here is from genome assembly GCA_963682175.1 of Triglochin maritima. Classification (NCBI taxonomy): domain Eukaryota; kingdom Viridiplantae; phylum Streptophyta; class Magnoliopsida; order Alismatales; family Juncaginaceae; genus Triglochin; species Triglochin maritima. The sequence goes on along the minus strand of OY821780.1, from coordinate 10,115,098 downwards.
AAGTTTTCTTAACAAAACTAGGAGCTTTCGCTCAGTTTTGAGAAAGAGAGTTTTTCTTAGGAGGATTGGACAAATTCTCTCTTAATTAAAATGACAAGAATAATAAGAGTTTGATAAATGCAAAAGTTTGCAAATTTTCAAAATGGTTATGATTAGAAAATATTTCTTACCTTGAGTTTATGACACATTCGATAGCCCTTAGCTAGTTTATGCTATAAATGATAAGATCTTGTAATACTACAATTGTGGACATATTTATTTATTTGTAGTACATATTTTTATAAACATAAAATTGACATGAAAACCCTTATAAATTAATTTGTAGAAATGTTGAACATTCAACCCATTTTGCGATCTATGATTGAAAAACATCTATTGGCAAATGATGGCTCCAACTTTAATAGCTGGCAGCTTAAGCTCAACTTTAATAGGAGGTGCTCATGTTAGTGCCTCAATGGGGGATTCTTCGAAATCTCCAACTCCCAACACGGAGTGCTTTCACTAGGGTGAAAAAGGACACATCCGGCCTAATTTATGTACATTATTTTGTGTTTATTCTAATATGATGCAAATCTACATATATTAAAATAAACAAATAAGAGAGGATCATACTCAAAGGTTCTCTAAAATCTTTACGAAGGTCCGGATTTCCGTTGCCCGTCAAATCGCTCGCCGATTCGCCTCCAAGTGTTCACCAAACTATAAACAAGATTAGAGAGAAATGAGTTAGTCAATCAATCTCTAATTAAGCTTAGAATCTAGCTAATAATCCCTTTAAACCTCCCCGGTATTTAATCTCCAAAAGCTTGAAACAATTAAGAGAAATTTTGATGGATTAGTGAAGAGGTTAGGGAGAGAGATTTTTGCATTCGTATATGAAACAAGTAGGCGAGATGACTTATTTATAGCCTCACAAATCACCCACATCATGAACTATTCTCTAGCCATGATCTCTTGCTATTCTCTCCCTTAAACCAATCAAAATCTGCCACATAACCATCCTTAAAAAAGTTTGACCATAGCTGGAATTAATTCAGTCCATGATCTGAATTACTCTCTTAATAATTCTGGCAAAACCGTACTGAATGGTCGACCGAAATTTCCAATCGGTCGACCGAACCGTTAAGTTTTTATAAGTTCGGCCGAACTGTGATCTAGACGGTCGGGTCGTGAGCTAGACGGTCGACCGAATATTCACAAGAAATTTTCCCTGGAAAATTTCAGTCAAACCACGTCTCACTCCAGTCGACCGTTTACTTACCAAAATTCTCCTGGTAAATTTTGGTCGACCGTGTCCTTGTACCAATCGACCGCTATATCACCTAGACAGCTCCTGGAGATTTTCGGTCGACCGGGTTCTCACGCCCGGTCGACCGATCCTATTATCACAAAACGTCTTGTTAATTTCGGTCGACCACTCGCGTTCTGATCTTTGACCGGTCTACCGTTTCTAAGAAACTGGTCGACCAATCCTAAAACGGTTGACCGTTTTGACCCTGATTTTGCCTTTGTCAAATTTTGGATTTATTTCCAACAAAAATTTGATAATTGGGTTTTTTAGAAAATTCATATCTTATTTAATATATTATCCTATGTAATGTTAAATCAATTACAACCCGTAATACATACATCTTATATGAATTTATTTATGATTCTTAATATGTCATGTTCACGACATATTGATTTTGTCGATTCACCACACATATCCCAAACCCGATACACCATATGAATACAAAATCAAGTTTCTTGTTTCTCAGTTTTGTGGTATGACCTATAGAAGGATCTAAGCTAAATTGACAACGATATTAAACACTCAATATCTCAAACTATGAGCGGTATCTAGCTACACATTATAGTTACCTAATTACTATAGATGTCTTGTTCAACTCCAACCAAACGCGATCTATTTAGTGATGTAAGTGCACCACTTGTGTCTATCCATTGCCTCATGATTTTTAGAATATATGCAAAGTAGAAATGTGTCACCTTTGTATTATTTTTATTTCTTGATCTCTTTAATCTAATTATAAATATGTTACTTACCTCATGTCACATTGTGCACATTATAATTTTTCTTTATCAAGAGGCCCACTAATATCATCACTCAAATTAAGAGGGGCAATGATAATCTTTTGACCAACTATGTCTTCTAGCATAAGTCATGTTCCACCAATTATTGTCTTTATCACTATACTCACTGATAGCATTTGACAATAATCAAATTAAACACTTCTTTTGTGAAAAGATATGTCTCATATCTTAGGATTCAAGACACAATGAAAACATTAATGACACATAACATAATTCCATAATGTTTCACTTGCCAGATCTATTCAATATATAAAAGTAACCATTTTCCTCTTTTATATACTCCTGTCGTCAAATATTTGGAGAGCTACAAGAATCGATGACCAACACAACAATCTTAACTCGGTAATTATTTTTACATGTTAATTACCGTAATTGTGAATAAGTTTTGATTTATGTAAACCATTATCTTTTAGAGCTCTACGGTTAAGGACAAAGAGTCTCTTCCTTAACACTTCCAAAAGACGAGTACAATAATCAAGGAACAAAATGCTTGCACATTCAATTCATAACAATTGACATATAAAAGTAAAACCTTTAGAACACATTCCTTTCAATTGAATGAGTATGAGTCCTATGTGAGATAGTTGTTCCTAAAGTTGATGTCCCTCACCAATTGAATGAGTATGAGTCCTATGTAAGTGACGATCTTGTTTGAACTTAAGTGGTGACAACAAAGATTGTGAAGAATATTCTAAAGGAGATGATAGTCAAGATTTGCCACTTCCACACTCACAACCCCCACGGAAAGGCACACACATCCCTGAAGTACAAGACACCAAACACCTGGGACAAACAACAGTTGTCCAAGCAGAAATGAAAATAACACAAGACGGAGTTCTCAATTCACTTCATCAGATGATCACAGAAGATGGAGTACTCCAATGCTAACAAATGAAGATATATTGTAGTAGATGCGGTGCAAGTGGACACAATAAGAGGGAATGTAAAGTTAGATTGTAAAGCTATTGTTTCAATTCAACTTTTATTAAATTATCATGTTCTGAACAGGTAGTCAATAGACATCGATATGAGCTCGATGGTTGTTTTCCTATAACATTGTGTTCATCAAGATCTATTTTAATGTTGCACTCGATAATGCTCGATGGACGCTCGATATAGCTCGATGGTCATTTTCCTATAACGTTTAGTTCGTTTAGATATGTTCTTTGTTGTTGTACTTGATAGTGCTCGACAGAAGTTTGATCGAGCTCGATTGAGCTTGATGCTTTTGTTGGCTTTTTGGCCGTAGTCCATGTTTTTATGATTTAATCAATCTAATTTTATTCACAATCAAATGTAGTGTAACACACAATGCATAGAATATATATTGTATTGTGCAAACATCTACAAGTGATTAAGACTCAAGAAGAATAGAATGAAGTCAATACATGTAATCAAAGCTATTTGAAGACATGTAATTTTACTTTATTTTGAGTCTTAAGAACTTATGTAAACTTCAGCATACAAGAGTTAAAACTTACTCTTACACATTAGGTTTTTTATAGAAGTCACACACAAAATTTCACATCAATTGGACTTCAATAGATCACGCAAACCTTAACCGGAACTTCAGCATACAAAGAACCAGTTCTTTGTTCGACCGATTGGCAGTTAATTGTGGTTTCGGTTGGACCATGAAACCGGGCAATCGACTCATCACACGCTACCAAAGCTACTGTGATTTTTCGGTCGAACAAACATGCCCAAACGGTCGACCGTTTCTACACTAGAAAGCCACTAGAAGTTTTCGGTCGGACTGCATTTCTCGGTTGACCGATTATTTCCAGGAGAAATTCCCATAAATTATCGGTCGAACCACGACTTTCACCCAGTCAACCGATCACTACCAAGAAGAATTTACTGAAGATCCTGAAAGTTTTCGGTCGACCAAACACATCCATCCGGTCGATCGTTCACATACGCAACAACTACTGTGAATTTTTGGTCATCTGGTCCATTCAATTTAGCCTTTGGTACCCATACCCAAGTGGATTTAGGTACCCAAACACTTGAGGTTCTTTTTATGGCAAAGTGATGCTTTCCATTTATACTATCATGAACAAGAGGTTTTTCACATAAAAGACATTGTAGCCTAAACCACATGTCTAATGATTGTCTTTGATTTCCTAGAAGCATATCAAGGTTCTTCTTATCATTTGTGAACTTATGCAAATCGTTAATCAATGTTTCATTTTTAGCATTAAGTTCATCATTTCTAAGCACAAGAGATTCATTTATGCATTTTAGATTTTCAATTAAAGAGGTTTGTTTGTCATTCATTTCATCCATGTGCATCTCGAATCAATAAATTTGTCATTTATGCAATTCAAGTCATTCAATAAGTTCTTGCTTTCAAGATTTGATTCATCAAGTTTCTTAAGCAAGTCATTCTTTTCATTTTCAACCATATGACTATCAATGACATGAGATGAGTTGGGTTTAGTTTTCAATATCTCATTCTCATTTTTTAAGCATGCATTCTCCAAAATGATTTTATCAAGTTTAGCAAGAAAATCATTTTTCTCATTTAAGATAGATTCATTTTGACAATGAAGATCATGATTTACTTCTCTAGCTAACTTGTTATTTTGACAAAGTAGCTCATAACTTTCAACAAGCTGATGTAGTTCTTTAAAAGAGTATGAGTCATTGTTAGAAGTAGAGCTAGATGAACTAAATTTGGAAGATACCTCACTTTCTTCATCTATTGTTGCTATGAGGCATGTGTGGGCATCTTCTCCCTTGGATGAGCTTGATGAGAAATATGATGTTGAGGTGTTCTTATGCCATCTCTCCTTAGCTTCATTCATTTGGCTTGATTCTCCCTCTTTCCCGGTTGGTGATTCTTCATTGTCACCATACTTAGCTTGAATTATTTTCCAAATATCTTGTGCACTTTCACAACAAGCAACAAGGCCAAAAAGTTCATACTTAAATGCAAAATGTAATACATTCATAACCTTGGCATTTAAACAAGCAAATTTCTCCTCTTCTAAACTCCATTGTTTGTAATCAAATTGAGGCATATCATATGGAGTTATAATCATGGATCACATATCTAAATTAGTCATGGATTTCAAGTATATGTTCATTTTACTCTTCCATGAAAATATGGTGGTCTAGAAGAGCATGTAGGTGATTCTAAATCATAAGAGGTAGATGTGGATGCAATTTTGGTCATGCTTACTACGGTTAAGTAGATGATTTAAGTACCTACGCTCTGATACCAAATGTAGGATCATTACGGGTCGCTAAATCTAATCAATCTTAAACTTAATCTCTACTTGATTGAACGATCAAATGTGCAACGGAATAAACAAACCACCAAGTAGAGAAAAGCAATGGAAACCACAATGGTGCCGGAAGATTTATATAGAGGTTCAGCCTCCCGCCTACTTCCTCTCTTGCAAGCTTCGCTTGACTCCACGAGCTCCACTTCTGACTTCACTATCAATCTCGTTCCGGGCTGAGATTAAGCCTTTATACAGCAAGCTAGCGAACAATTCTCGCCTAGCTTGGACTCGTCTTCTCACAATCTAAGAAGGAACACTTCGAACTCTCACCGAAGTCTATACTCTTTTTGTCTTGGGCTTTCACCAAGACCCTTGCTTCTTTAACAGACAATTGAGTGGAACAACACTCTCTAACTTGAGCACAATTTGAGTAGGATTTGGATATGATCAAAAGTATGGAATTTTGGCTTAGCGTGTAGTGTGGGAGCTATTTGGGATTGGGGGACTTCTCTTTAATGTATGAGACAATTGTGTTTAGAATAGTTCTCTAAATAAGGTGTTCAATCCTTTATTTATAAGCTCCTAAGGTGTTATTGTTAGAACCCTAACCCGGGTTTAAGGTTAACTCGGGTTTAAGGTGTGGTTTGCATGGGGAAGGTAAATGTGCAAGAGTTGCCTGGGAAGGTGAAGGGACGTGCACTGTAGCAAGGAGGGGTTGTGTGGGTTATAATGTGTTTCTCTCTCTCTCTCTCTCTCATTTTTTCTCTCCATTCACTCACTTGCTCTCTCTCTCGTTTCTTCTCTTCCCGGCGTCCAGAGGAGGCAGCAGACGTGGAGGCTTAGGCGTGAGGAGGACGTTGCGAGAAGGGGGTCGCTCGTGAGGAGGTGACGGAGGCGTGAGCGTTGCTCCGGCGTTTCTACGTTTTCGTTGAGGTATGCCGCTCCTTAGTGTGGTTTGTTTGTTAACCCTCATGTGAGGGATGCGTTGGTCGAGTCGGGGGAGGTCGGAGACCTCTCCGGCGACGCTTTTCTTCGTAAAACCTCGGCTGGTGCGAGGTTGAAGACGACCAACAGTAGACCGGATCCTTCGGGCGGTCGACCGTTTTAGCTCTGTTTGCCCGACTTTAACCTTCACCGGTCGAACGATGCCTTGTGGCGGTCGACCGGTAGTGCATTATTGCTGTTGAGTTGGGACTGCCTGTTGTGTTTCGGTCGACCGGGGTCTTGTGTTCGGTCGACCGGAACTTAAGTGTACTGGTTATTATTGCATGTTTGTTCGACCGATTGTATGTTGCGTTCGACCGTTATATGACGTAGAAATGTAGGTTGACCCTAACTGTTATTGGTCGACCGGGACCCCTGAGTCGGTCGACCGATGGATTAAAAGATTGAAAATGGTGTACTGTTAGTTTTCGGTCGACCGGGACCCCTGAGTCGGTCGACCGATGGATTAAAAGATTGAAAATGGTGTACTGTTAGTTTTCGGTCGACCGGGACCCCTGAGTCGGTCGACCGATAGGATGAATTGAATGTTGACCAGACTCCGGATTTTGACCTCGTTCGGTCGACTGGTTTTAGACCTTTGTTCGACCGTTGGGGGTTCGGTTTTGAGCGCAGCGGTAGACCGTTTTAGGAGTACGGTCGACTGATTCCTTTCTGGAACCGGCCGACCGAATCACCTCTTCCGGTCGACCGTTTGGGCCCAGGACAGAATTCCTGGTTCCCTTTTTGAACGCCATCTTTGTCAACGGAAACCCGTGTCCTCGCCTTGTGCGTGAGCCGGGAGGTGACGGTGGGTGCGTGATACGTGCCTGCCCAGGGACCGCCGTTGGGAAGAGTGTGGGTGTTCGGGACGCGTCACCTCCGTGTATGGACCGTGACTTGTGATGGATTGTTGGACATATTGTAGTATAGCAGGCCTGAGGGATCGTGGATCCCAATGTTGATGTTGTGCGGGCACGCAACTGGCGTTGGGTGAGGTGACTACCGGCCCACGGGCTACGGAGGTCGCTGCCCTGCTTTTATAGCGGCGCAGTTGGTGTTTGCGGCTCGAGGAGCCCGATGACCTGGCAGACTTCGGTCAGGATTTGTCCGATGCTGTGCCGGACTGTTGTGATGGACCACCGATGTTGTGTCGGTGATGCCGCCGAGGTTGTGCCGGCGATGGTGATTGTTGAGCCGAGGCTGTTCCGGCTATGTTGTTTTCCTCGGCTGGGCACCTACCGAGATGTTGTTGTTATACCTTCCGGGCGACGGCCCCATTGGTCCCTGTGGCTCCGACCACTGAGATTTGCAGATCTGTATTCTATCGGCGCGCAGGCATGACAGAGGCTCCCTGCCGAACTCCTGTGTAGTGTAGCTGCGTGTGGGGGGTGCGATGTCGCGTGCTGTAAGGCTGCATGTGCCTGCAGTAGGTCTCCTCGGGAGACTCGTTGTTGATTGTCGGACTGATGTCCTGTTTTACCCTTCGGGGGAACTGCTTTCCATTTCTGTCGATGCCATGACATGCTACTAGTATGATAGGTTCATTGTGTAATGCATGCATATATAGGTGAGTTGGCATACGAGGTTTCCTTCTGGAAACTCAGGCATTGTTGTTGCACCTTTTTCAGGACCGCAGTAGGTCCAGTGGGGTGGTGATCGGCGGGCGCGCGCGTTTGGAGTCGGATCCTCTAGTCAGACCACTGAGGTCCACATGATTACGTTTATCTTCCCTTATCGTTTTGTTGTAATCATGTATTCATTTTGGCAAACTCCGATGTATTATGGTGCACCGCTTATTTGTTTATGAGAAGTAACAGTCCCGCCTTGATTATTGTGCTCTTTGTCTTGATTACGAATTTTTAAATTTTCCGCTGTTTCGGGATGTTAAAACTTGGTATCAGAGCGGTCGATTCCTATGCGGTTCCCAATGAAATCACCCTTGTAGTAATAGGACTCATGTATTTTATCTTTTCGCATGCATACATGGCTGAAGTTTGTGATTGTTTCTTCTGTCAGATGGCTCCTAGACGTGTGCGGAATTCCCCGCGTAATCGCGATTCTAGTGGCGACACAGGAGGCGCCAACTGGGACAGGTTGGGCGAGTTTCTGGAGCGTCAGGCAGCTCAGAACGCCCACGGCGGAGTGGGAGCTGAGCATGATCGGTTCATGCGTCAGCACCCGCCGACTTTTGATGGCAGGCGGGCCCCGGAGGTTGCAGAGGACTGGATCTTCCGGATGGAGAAGATCTTCCGCGCTATTGGAGTAGCACCTGAGAGGATGGTGGATGATGCATTGCAGACATTGCATCATATGTCTTTCATTTAGATTACTTTTACATCAACAAATGCTACTAAGGTATGTGTTTAGTCTTATTTACATATTACAGGGACCTGAATGCAATTTACCCACATCCCGAGCATAAACGCATGCAAAAGACTCATTTCTATCATAAAGATCAAGTTCAAGATTATCGGGTTACGAATGGAAATGTATCCAAGCATAAAAGCATTCAAGTCCTAATTGCAAAAAGAACAAGGACTTAAGCACAGAAGTAACCGGGGACTTAACTGCAAAAAGTCAAGGACCTAATTGCAAATCACGAGTAGCTTTTATTCTCTTGGAGAAAATATATAGAAAAATCAATGTATATCTCCAAATATGTGAAGGAATTAATCCAGAGTTCAAAAGAATGGAAAGAATCAATCCAGACGCGCAAATAAGGATCAAATCATACCATAAACATTCAACCAAAATCCGGACAAAATCAGGCCAGATTGTGCGGCGTTTCCGCCGCACCACACATACAATATGCGGCGTTTCCGCCGCCCAAGCATCGATCCGTGTGCTCCAATTTCGTCCAGTCGTGTCTGGACACGTGTACTTTCCAATATTATACCGAGATCCCTTGTAGCAACTATAAATAGACCCGAGAACGATGTTAGAAGGGTCCTTAGTCTTTGGTGGTAGTTTTTATTTGTAATCTTAGTTTTGTATTCTTCTTTTCATTAATAAAATTCTGTCTTTTATTTCTTACTTTTAGTTTTTCTTTTGTAATGTCTCAAGGACTCCTTCTTCTCCCTCTATGAGTTTCTAACTCCTTCCAAAGGGTGGGGGTGACGGATTTAGGGTGATGAGAAGAGAATAAAGCTATTATTTTAATTTCGTATTAGTATGTTTTGATTACTTGAGTTTATGTTAAATCATTTATCATGTAATGCTTTATAACTAATGTGATTTATTATAAGTTTCAGAATTCTCTAATCTAAACCTTAAATCTAAACCTCCACCCAACGGAATTCACTTCTTTATTCTTGTTTTAGTTTTATTTGTTCATGTTTCTTGCTTTAGATAATTAAATCAAAAATCTCAAAAACCCAAATTTATTCTTCTCTCCTCCTTTCCCCCAATCGAAATCACACTAATAACAAATCTCTCCCTCCTTGTGTTCGACCCATATTTGCCACGACTTCATTGACGTCGTGCACTTGCGGTATAAATTTAATTCTCATCAGTGGAGCTGGCCACCTATGTGTTCGATGGCGAGGCCGCCAACTGGTGGAGGTCCACGTCCACAGTTCTGTTTGATGACCGTGTGGATGTCAGCTGGGAGGAGTTCTTAGAGGTGTTTCATGAGCAGTACTTTCCCCAGCATGTCAGGGATCAGAAAAGGGAGGAGTTCATGTCGCTCGAGCAGAAGGAGATGACTCTGGCGAGCTACATCAGCAGGTTCAACGCCTTGGAGCGTTACTGCCCAGAGATCTGCGTGACCCCAGAGCAGCGGGCGAGGAAGTTCGTGAAGGGACTGAGGCAGCCGCTTCGTTCTCGGGTGATCAACAGCATGCCGCGGACCCTTGCAGATGCGGTGAAGCATGCTACGATCGTCGAGCAGGACCAGAGGGAGTGTATTCAGGAGGCACGGAAGGCGCCAGTGAGCACCAGCAGCAGAGTAGGTGGTCGTGGGGCAGGAAACCCGAGCAAGAGGCCCAGGTTTGATGGAGGGGGAGCACGTCAGTCTGGAGCGTGCACTTACTGCGGGAGGTTCCATCCAGGACAGGAGTGTCCCCGTCGGACTGGAGCGTGTATGGGTTGCGGTCAGATGGGACATTTTGTCCGTGTTTGTCCTCAGAGGCAGGGAGAGCCGAGCAGGAGGCCAGGACCACCAGCAGTAGGCAGAGGCGGAGGCAGCCGGTCAGTTGTTCCACCGGGCCAGAGCAGGAGGACCGGGCGAGTCTTCACTATCCAGGCTGAGGAGGAGAGGGACTCCAACACCGTCGTGGAAGGTACTCTTTCAGTTTTTGGTTCAGTAGCGCGTGTGTTGTTTGATTGCGGCGACACTCACTCCTTCATTTCGGAGAAGTTTGCTGGCGAGTTGGGTCGGACCCCTGTGCTGCTGACTGATGTTTTGGAGGTCAGCACGCCCATGGGTGAGGTGGGCACTGTGGGGAGCTTTTTCCCCGGCACCACAGTTGCTTCGGGAGACCATGATTTTCCGGCAGATCTGGTCTTGTTACCAATGGTGGACTTCGACGTCATACTGGGGATGGACTGGCTGTCACAGTACGACGTGCGGGTCTTTTGCCGTGAGAAGAAGATCCTGATTCCGATGGAGGGCATGCCAGATGTTCTGATCAGAGGTGCGAGGAGCAGAGGGGGTCGTCTGATTGTGTCTGCGGTTAAGGCACAGAGACTGATACAGCAGGGATGCAGAGCGTTTGTGGCCACGCTGGTAGTTCCTGATCCTGAGACGAGGAGGCTAGAGGATATAGAGGTAGTGCAGGAATTCCCAGATGTTTTTCCAGCAGAGATTCCAGCGTTACCGCCGCACCGAGAGATTGAGTTCAGCATCGAGTTGGTTGCGGGTACGACACCTCAGTTGAAGGCACCTTATCGGATGGCACCTGCTGAGTTGACGGAGCTGAAGAAGCAGTTGCAGGAGTTGATGGAGTCCGGGTTCATTCGACCGAGTGTTTCTCCATGGGGAGCGCATGTGCTCTTCGTGAAGAAGAAGGATGGATCGTTGCGGATGTGCATTGACTACAGGATGCTGAATAAGGTTACCGTTCGGAACCGGTACCCTTTGCCCAGGATTGATGATTTGTTCGATCAGTTGCAGACGGCGAGAGTGTTCTCGAAGATTGATCTGCGTTCGGGCTATCACCAGTTGCGGATCAGGGAGGCAGATGTTCAGAAGACAGCCTTCAGGACGCGGTACGGCCACTATGAGTTCTTGGTGATGCCATTTGGACTGACGAATGCGCCTGCGGCGTTCATGGATCTGATGAATAGGACCTTCCAGCCGTACCTTGACAGATTTGTCGTGGTGTTCGTGGATGACATCTTGGTATACTCGCCTGACAGGGAGCAGCATCGAGAGCACCTGAGGATTGTGCTGGGCATCTTGAGGGAGCAGCAGGTTTATGCCAAGTACACGAAGTGTGAGTTTTGGTTGGATCAGGTGGCTTTTCTGGGGCATATTGTGTCAGCAGATGGGATTTCAGTGGATCCGGCGAAGGTCGAGGCAGTGACTCAGTGGAGAGCCCCGACGAGCGTGACGGAGATCAGGAGTTTCGTAGGTCTGGCAGGGTATTACAGGCGGTTTATCCAGGATTTCTCCAAACTTGCGTCGCCGCTGACAGCGTTGACGCAGAAGGGCGTCAAGTTCGTTTGGTCCCAGAAGTGCGAGGACAGCTTTCAGGAGCTAAAGAGGCGTTTGACGACAGCACCTATTCTGACGCTACCGAGTGGCAGTGGAGGCTACGTGATTTACAGCGATGCATCAGGGATAGGCTTGGGTTGTGTCCTGATGCAGCATGGGAAGGTGGTCGCGTACGCTTCGAGGCAGCTGAAGGTGCACGAGAAGAACTACCCTACTCATGATCTGGAGTTGGCGGCGGTAGTTCATGCGTTGAAGACCTGGCGGCACTATCTGTATGGCGAGCAGTTCGAGGTCTTCACCGATCATCAGAGTCTGAAATACTTGTTCTCGCAGAAGGAGCTGAATATGAGGCAGCGCAGATGGCTCGAGTTCCTTAAGGACTACGACTTCACCATTTCCTATCATCCGGGGAAGGCGAATTCGGTTGCAGATGCACTGAGCAGGAAGGTGGAGGTTTCTGTTGCGAGTCTGTGCATCCAGGAGTGGAGGCTACTCGAGGCTTTGTCAGAGTGGAGTCCATTCACCGAGGGTTCGGAGGGAGCGGTGATTGCTGGACTTCGGGTGGAGCCGCAGACTGTCTCACGGTTGGTTCAGGCTCAGCAGGGGGATGATGAGTTAGCTAGTCTGCTACAGTTATCTTCCAGAGATGGATCAGATTTCAGTGTGGGGGTTGATGGTGGTCTGAGGTTCAGGAGTCGGATCTGGGTGCCGAAGTTCGATGGACTGAGAGATGACATCATGGAGGAGGCACACAGAGCTAGATACACCATTCATCCGGGGAGCACGAAGATGTATAAGGACCTGCAGCGGAACTTCTGGTGGAAGGGCATGAAGAGGGACATTGCAGAGTTTGTGGAGCGATGCTTAGTCTGCCAGCAGGTGAAGATTGAGCATCAGAGGCCGGCAGGACCGATGCAGAGTATTGAGCTTCCTGAGTGGAAGTGGGAGCACGTGACGATGGATTTTGTCACGGGATTGCCGAAGACAAGGAGATTCCACGACGCGATTTGGGTGATAGTCGATCGACTGACCAAGTCGGCGCACTTCTTAGCGATCCGGACCACGTTGCCTTTGGAGGGTCTAGCTAAGTTATACGTGGAGGAGATAGTCAGGTTGCATGGAGTGCCAGTGAGCATCATCTCAGATCGAGATCCTCGTTTCACTTCCAGATTTTGGGGGAGTCTGCAGCAGGCGTTGGGGACGCGTCTGAAGTTCAGTACAACGTTTCATCCGCAGACAGATGGTCAATCCGAGAGGACGATTCAGACCCTGGAGGATATGCTTAGAGCATGCACCCTGGATTGGGCCGGACATTGGGATGAGCACTTGCCACTGATAGAGTTTGCCTACAACAACAGCTACCACTCAAGTATTGGGATGGCACCATACACATTATCACCGGTATGCTGGAGTGATGTGGGCGAGAGGCAGTTAGTGGGGCCAGAGATTGTGCAGATGTACTCAGAGAAGGTGGATGTGATCATGAGGAGGCTGGCCACAGCACAGAGCAAGCAGAAGAGTTATGCTGATCGACGCAGACGGGTGTTGAGTTTTGAGGTGGGCGATCACGTGTTTCTGAAGATTTCCCCAGCCAAAGGTGTGATGAGGTTTGGGAAGAAGGGGAAACTCAGTCCGAGATATGTTGGACCATTTAAGATCCTCGACCGAGTTGGAGAGGTTGCCTAGCGGATTGCATTGCCGCCATAGTTTTCGGGTCTGCATAATGTCTTCCATGTGTCGATGTTGAGGAAGTATGTGGCAGATCCGTCGCACGTTATTGAGATAGCGGTGCCAGAGATTCAGCAGGACTTGTCGCTCGAGGAGAGGCCAGTCGAGATTGTTGATCGCATGGATCATCAGCTCAGGAGGAGGACCATTCCGATGGTAAAGGTCAGGTGGCAGCATCACAGTGAGCGCGAGGCCACTTGGGAGATCAAGGAGGATGTCAGAAGGCAGTATCCAGAGCTTTTCGGTGAGTGTTTGCTTGATTTCGGGACGAAATCCTTTTAAGTTGGGTGGATTGTTAGAACCCTAACCCGGGTTTTGGGTTAACTCGGGTTTAAGGTGTGGTTTGCATGGGGAAGGTAAATGTGCAGGAGTTGCATGGGAAGGTGAAGGGACGTGCACTGTAGCAAGGAGGGGTTGTGTGGGTTATAATGTGTTCTTCTCTCTCTCTCTCTCTCTCATTTTTTCTCTCCATTCACTCACTTGCTCTCTCTCTCGTTTCTTCTCTTCCCGGCGTCCAGAGGAGGCAGCAGACGTGGAGGCTTAGGCGTGAGGAGGACGTTGCGAGAAGGGGGTCGCGCGTGAGGAGGTGACGGAGGCGTGAGCGTTGCTCCGGCGTTTCTCCATTTTCGTTGAGGTATGCCGCTCCTTAGTGTGGTTTGTTTGTTAACCCTCATGTGAGGGATGCGTTGGTCGAATCGGGGGAGGTCGGAGACCTCGCCGGTGACGCTTTTCTTCGTAAAACCTCGGCTGGCGCGAGGTTGAATACGACCAACAGTAGACCGGATCCTTCGGGCGGTCGACCGTTTTAGCACTGTTTGCCCGACTTTAACCTTCACCGGTCGAACGATGCCTTGTGGCGGTCGACCGGTAGTGCATTATTGATGTTGAGTTGGGACTGCCTGTTGTGTTTCGGTCGACCGGGGTCTTGTGTTCGGTCGACCGGAACTTAAGTGTACTGGTTATTATTGCATGTTTGTTCGACCGATTGTATGTTGCGTTCGACCGTTATATGACGTAGAAATGTAGGTTGACCCTAACTGTTATCGGTCGACCGGGATCCCTGAGTCGGTCGACCGATGGATTAAAAGATTGAAAATGGTGTACTGTTAGTTTTCGGTCGACCGGGACCCCTGAGTCGGTCGACCGATAGGATGAATTGAATGTTGACCAGACTCCGGATTTTGACCTCGTTCGGTCGACCGGTTTTAGACATTTGTTCGACCGTTGGGGGTTCTGTTTTGAGCGCAGCGGTAGACCGTTTTAGGAGTACGGTCGACTGATTCCTTTCTGGAACCGGTCGACCGAATCACCTCTTCCGGTCGACCGTTTGGGCCCAGGACAGAATTCCTGGTTCCCTTTTTGAACGCCAACTTTGTCCACGGAAACCCGTGTCCTCGCCTTGTGCGTGAGCCGGGAGGTGACGGTGGGTGCGTGATACGTGCCTGCCCAGGGACCGCCGTTGGGAAGAGTGTGGGTGTTCGGGACGCGTCACCTCCGTGTATGGACCGTGACTTGTGATGGATTGTTGGACATATTGTAGTATAGCAGGCCTGAGGGATCGTGGATCCCAATGTTGATGTTGTGCGGGCACGCAACTGGCGTTGGGTGAGGTGACTACCGGCCCACGGGCTACGGAGGTCGCTGCCCTGCTTTTATAGCGGCGCGGTTGGTGTTTGCGGCTCGAGGAGCCCGATGACCTGGCAGACTTCGGTCTGGATTTGTCCGATGTTGTGCCAGACTGTTGTGATGGACCACCGATGTTGTGCCGGTGATGCCTTCGAGGTTGTGCCGGCGATGGTGATTGTTGAGCCGAGGCTGTTCCGGCTATGTTGTTTTCCTCGGCTGGGCACCTACCGAGATGTTGTTGTTATACCTTCCGGGCGACGGCCCCGTTGGTCCCTGTGGCTCCGACCACTGAGATTTGCAGATCTGTATTCTATCGGCGCGCAGGCGTGACAGAGGCTCCCTGCCGAACCCCTGTGTAGTGTAGCTGCGTGTGGGGGGTGCGATGTCGCGTGTTGTAAGGCTGCATGTGCCTGCAGTAGGTCTCCTCGGGAGACTCGTTGTTGATTGTCGGACTGATGTCCTGTTTTACCCTTCGGGGGAACTGCTTTCCATTTCTGTCGATGCCATGACATGCTACTAGTATGATAGGTTCATTGTGTAATGCATGCATATATAGGTGAGTTGGCATACGGGGTTTCCTTCTGGAAACTCAGGCATTGTTGTTGCACCTTTTTCAGGACCGCAGTAGGTCCAGTGGGGTGGTGATCGGCGGGCGCGCGCGTTTGGAGTTGGATCCTCTAGTCAGACCACTGAGGTCCACATGATTACATTTATCTTCCCTTATCGTTTTGTTGTAATCATGTATTCATTTTGGCAAACTCTGATGTATTATGGTGCACCGCTTATTTGTTTATGAGAAGTAACAGTCCCGCCTTGATTATTGTGCTCTTTGTCTTGATTACGAATTTTTAAATTTTCTGCTGTTTCGGGATATTACAGTTATAGCTGTTGTGACAAAAGTGGTAGATGAATGTGTGAGAAACACAAAACAGAAAAGCACAGGTCATTGTTTGGGTTAAAAAGTTCGGTCGACCCAAATGGGTAAAATGGTCAACCGGATTCTGTCCAGAAATGGTGTCCAGAAAGTTCCAAAAACAAGTGGTGGACCGAATAAGGGGCGATCGAACGAACAAGACTATAACTTAAGTGAACGGTCGAACTAAAATATGGGACGGTTTACCGTTCATGGAGATTTGGCTGTCCAAAAATAATGTCCAGGAAAATCCAGGGACAAACTGTCGAATAAAAATGTTGATTCGGTCGACCGATAAAAACTGACATTACGGGGTTCAAGAGATGTCTATGTTCGGTCGACCGAAACTAGGTCCACGGTCGACCGGTGGTCAAATGTATTTCTGGGGTATGGATAAAAATGTGAATACGACCGTTGGTATAATACGACAAGTCTAACGGTCAAATGACACGTGTAAACAGTCGAACAAAATGCTCAAAATGGTCGACCGGTTTAACATTGTTGGCTAACAGATTAACTGATCTAATCGGTCGAACATAGAACTCATTCGGTCGACCGATTTTGCTCAGACAGTTCAGGTTTAGGTTTAAGTATTTTCTGGTCTAAGTTTGGGTGACCTATTGAAGTCCAAATGATTTAAGATTTTGAGTGTGACTTCTATAAGGAAGCTAGTGTATGTATGAGTAGTTATTTAACTCTAGTATGCTCAAGTACGCAAAGTTCCTAAGACTCAAAAGAAATACAAAATTACATGTCTTCAATAGTTTGATTATATGTCTTGACTTGAATTCATTTCTTCTTTGAGTCTTGATTACCTGTAGATGTTAGCACAAAGCAATATATACGTTCTGCAATATGTGTGTTACTCTACATTGATTATTATTAAGATTAGGTTGATTAAATCATCAAAACATGGATTAAGACCTAAAAGCCAACATCGTGTTCAACCAACTATTGCATTTATCACTATACTCACTGATAGCTCTGGAAAATAATCAAATTAAATACTTCTGATGTGAAAAGATATAAGTCTCATATCTTAGGATTCAAGACACAGTGAAAACATTAATGACACATAACATAATTCTATAATGTTTCACTTGTCCGGTCTATTCAAGATATAAAAGTAACCATTTTCCTCTTTTATATACTCCTGTCGTCAAATATTTGTAGAGCTACAATAATCGATGACCAACACGACAATCTTATCTCGGCAATTAATGTTACATGTTATTTACAATAATTGTGAATAACTTTTGATTTATGCAAATCATTATCTTGTAGAGTTCTACGGTTAAGGACCAAGAGTCTCTTCTTTAACACTTACAAACGACGAATACATTAATCGTGGAACAAAATGTTTGCACATTCAATTCATAATAATTGACATATAAAAGTAAAACTTTAGAACACATTCCCTTCAATCTCACACTTGTTATCAAAGTTTTCTTTCACATACATTCTCAATGTATAAAATAATAATAACTAGGGTAAACCTTTCAAATCACTCCACATGGTTCCTCAGACTCATGGACTCGAAATGCATATCGCCTTTGTCTTAGGATAAGTGTTTGGTGAATGGATCGGCTGTGTTGATGTTTGTAATGCCCAAGGACTGGATTGTATCTCAGGAATGACCCAAGTGAAAACCCGGAGGGACTTAAGTGTCCAGAAGCTTCTGAACCTGAGGAGTAATTCAACAATTAAAACCAAATGGGCTCGAACCAACAGCATCGGAGAAAAATGATCCGCCACTAGTGGATCCGGTTAAGCATTTCGCAGCCGGATTTCTAAGGTGGGTCGAGTTCTCGGGTTAGAGCAATATGCAACATCCAGATCTGATTTACAGTCGTCTAATCACACCCATACTCATCCAGACCCTCTAATCTTTTATAAATACACTTGTAATGTCTCCTTTCTTCTTCTTCGTCCCTCTCCTCCTTAGGTTAGTTTCCTTTCTTCTTTAGTAGAGTTGGTTTTATTTCTTATTTAGTAGTATAGAGGAGGAGAAGATGATCAACTTTGTAAGTTTCATTTTAATATAGTTTAGTTTCATGTTCTTTATCTTGATGTCTTTCCTATTATGTCATTTCCTTTGTGCTTGTTTTCCTTCATCTAGTTTTCTGAATTTTGCATTACGGTTTTGGCTTGTTTCTATGCTTTCTTTAGTTTAGAGATAAGTAGAGAGTAGTCCATCCCCATTAGGGGTGGAGAAGAAGGTGTTGTGATTGTGTGATGTATTAGTGTGTGTTTGTGTGTTAATCTTACCCTTGAACCTCACATGAGTTCCATAACCATCTAATGTGATTTTCACTCTTATCTTTGATGTGCTAATGCTCTTGAGTGAAGCTTAGCACATGCTTAGATTAGTGTGCCTATTTTATGGGGAATGATGAGGTGATGGTAAGGATGGAGTGGAAGAAGGAAACATGACATGTGCATGCATGTGCTCATGTTGGCATCATCCTAATTATTGTCTTGTATGTTTTAATGATTGTGTCAAATCTTATTTCATGTGGAGATAAAGTTGGATGTGGTCATTTTACATGTGCTCACATTAGCCTTATTCCAATTATTGTCTTGTATGTTTTAATGATAATGTTTTATCTTATTTCATGTGGAGGCAAAATTGGATTTTGTTTATGGATTTCATGTATTATATGTTGTGATGAGCACAATTGAAAACACACTACACATATTTTCATTTTCACGTTCTTTATCTACCCCTACGGGGTTTAGTTTTATTGTTTGATTCCTGATTTCATACGCATTGTAGTGTAATTCCAACCTTATTTCTCTCTTCTTTTCCCACTTGAGTATGGTGGATTTGACTCATACGTGCTCCCTATGGACTCGACCTTTCATCGTGGTCGTGAACTTGCGGTATTATAACTGATCTCACATATCAATAAAATATTTAGAGTCCATTTAGAAATCAATTTTAAATCTGACAGATTCTCGCAAATCTCAACTTCTAGTCTTCGAGGTATGAGTTCAAGCAGTCCTTTTAGGTCAGAACATTGTTAGAAAATCGATCTACTACGTCGTCCCTAGCACGTTGGATGTTACCAAACCGACGTGGCATACCCTTTACCACATCGAATATTAGAACACCGATGTGGAAGGGTCCATTTTTTAACATCCTACCACGTTGGTCTTAGAATCCAACGTGGTAAAGGGTATTCCACGTAGGCGTTCACGTTGACCGATGGGAAGGGTCCATTTACGATTATTTTTTAAAATAATTCATACCCTACCACGTTGGTGGTGGAGACTGACATGGAAGACACCCTACCACGTCGGTGGTTAATTAAGACGACGTGGGTTAGAGGGAAAGGTACGTGTGGTACGAAGATGATAAGCCCAAAAGGTGAGGATCTCTTGAAAGCGTATTTATATGTGTTGTGCAATTCTAATGAAGTCCAACCTTATTTGGATGAGCATATGACGAAAGTAAAGGAAAAACAAGCCATGTGAACTGATCAACAAGTAATTAATTCTCACAATAAAACTTTCGTTGATTGCTTCAGGGAAATAGTGTACAGTCGTGATGTTTCCGAAAATTTGAAGTGGTTGGCATACAGACTTAATCCTATACTGACATCTTATAATGTCTATGATATCAATGGCTTTTCTTTCTATACCAAAATGGAGGATGACAAAAGCACAATGCAAAATAGTGGGGTCACTTTGGTAGCTGAATAGTTGCACATTTCTAGTTCGAAAGATAGAAATTCTATATAATATGTCTTATTATGGTCATATTGAAGAAATATAGGAGTTGAATTTTACTGAATTCAATGTTGTTATATTTAAATGCAAGTGGGTGGACAATAAGAACGGTCTTCAAGTCGATGAGTTGGGGTTTACTTTGGTGAACTTAAAAAAGAAAGTTTTAAGGAAGATCCTTTTATTCTATCATCTCAAGCAAAAAAGACCTTCTATGTAACAGACTCGTGTGCTAATGAATGGTCGGTAGTTTTAGAAGGAAAACAGCAAATAGTTTCTCAAGAAGATGTTAATGAAATTGGAGAAATTACCCCATTTGCACAAGTACCTGAACTTAAATCGCTCGATGATGGCAGAATTGTTGACGACTTCTCTGAGATGATCATCACGAAGGAATATAGATTGAGGATCCTATGAGAAAAAAACAAAAATGTCAAAAATAATGGTTCAATTTCAATTAAAGTTACAGTTGCATATTCATATTGACTTTAAGCTTCAATTACTAATAATAGTTTTTTGTTTGCTGATAGACATCATATCATGCTTATATTCATGTCTTATATCCTCTATTTTGAACCTAAGCAATACTACGTAACGAGTTTAATGTTTAAGTTTGAGGATAAAAAGTTTGAGAAAACCTTTTATGTTTATGTCTATTTTTAGTAGTGTATTAGTCATCAATCGGGGGATTGTCCCCGATTACCTTTTTCTATGACTATAAATAAAACTCTTCATCTTCCTTTGTAAACTACTACATGCTTGGTGGTCAATCCCTCTACCTTGGAGCAAAAACGCAAGTGGAGAGATTCTACTTGTATTGTGAGTCTGAAATTAAATAAAATTTTCTTAGTTTATGTTGTCTCTCTTATGTTTCTTGTATGCTTAGCTTAATTTCCTTTCATTAATCTAAGTAGACTTAGTTAACATGTTTTCTTCTCTTAACATTATAGTTAGCTTAAGGATTAGTGAGTAGATGCATCCCCCTTTTGGGGGTGGAGATGATGTTTATACATGCAATAAAGAATGGAAATGAATGCTTTGTATGAGAACCATGAAGAACGTTAGTTTATTTGCATTCAAATTTACTCAATAATGTATCCCAAACAACATAACATCATTACTTAAATCATCCAAGCAACCCAATTCAAGACCTATGCTAGCAAACCAAACCAATCCAACTCATATATACTCATACAAATCATCCAACCAACTCAACTCAATCCAAACCAAATCAATCCAATGAACGAGTGAAATCAAATGAATTAAACATTCACACAATCACACTCCATTCTCGTCAACCAAACGAATCCAAAATTCACAATCTCCACAACCAACTAAACAATCCAAATCCAAACACCACAATCTAAACATATCAAATATGAGAGCCTAATCAAACAAGATGATTTCTCTACAGGTGGTTAAGCACGAACCAGAGGAGGAGGGGAAAGTGGTGATGCCGGAGGAGGTCTTTCTGGTGCCAGAAGACGGCGCAGAGGAGGTGTGGTGATGGTTGTGGTAGCGGAGGTTGTCGCGGTTGTGGTAGCGGAGGACGTCGTTGCGATGCCGGAGGAGGTCTTTGTGGTGCCGGAGGATGCTACGGACGACGCGGAGGCTCGGTCAGAGATCGGTCGTGGAGGAGGTCGGGTTTGCGGCTAGGGTTCGGTTGGGGTTTTTGTATGGAATAAATGAAAAAAAAACATAACTGTTCGATTACTATAAGACCTATAGACGTCGAACTGTTCTATACCCCGATGTCTATATGAATGGGGGTATAGACGTCGGGTGTAAGAAACGTCCGACGTCTATAGGCTTGAGGGACAAACGTTGGGGTATAGACGTCGGTTTCAATGGCTATTCCAACAACCAACGTCTATAGGACACCATAGACGTCGGTTGTTTCTTTGATCGACGTTTATTCCCTCTTCGACCAAATAGACGTTAGCCTCTATAATAGCCGACGTCTATTGGGCAACGAGTAAAGACTATTTTGTACTAGTGAAGGGTGACCCCTATATCTTTCTCAGGGAATTTGAGGAGGTTTGTGCTATGTTCAAGGGTGTGATAGGGAACCCTATAACGTCGGTTGTTATACCAACATGTTAGGGTGTGAATTATTTTAAAAACATAATTAAGGAGAGATCTACCACGTCAGTCGTTTGTGAGTTTAAACAGACGTCATAGTGAACCCTATCACGTCAGATTTGTTACCGACGTGGTAGGGCCCCCTGTATAACGTCCCCCATTTACCATATCGGCTAGCGAAGATGGTTAACCTGACGTTGTACCCCCTTAATATCCGATGTTGTAGCCCTTTTTTCCAACAGTGGAACTAAAAATTGACATTTGTTCAAAATCCATATATATTCCATAATTTCTTAAATCAAGCCAAACCCAATAAAAATGTGGATTCAGTGAATTAAGTATACATTTTTTGGAATACAACAATCAATTTTGATTACTTGTCATTCCAATTGATGAAGCCTTATTCCAATTTAAAATCATGTCATGACTACTATAGCAGAAAAGGATTCCACCGACTCAACATCTCTGTCGGTGTAACAGTCTAGCCGTCGGTAATAATAATCATCGACGGATATACCTCTATTGGAGTTACTTGTGTCGGTGTTTACGTACACCGACGGATGTATCGACGGATAAATGTCGTCGGTCGTAATTTTGGAGAAAATTTCCCCATCAAATTTTCTTCTTGTTTCGTCGGCTCGAAGAGCACCTACAGTCTATCATCAAGAGAGAGTCATTGGTGATTTACACCGACAGTACACATCCGTCGGTGTAGGGTGCTCCGACTAATTCTTTCACCATAGTATCATTGACAGATCATGACATACGTTGACAGATCTGTACCGTCGGTGTGGGTTAGCTCCCAAATGGTTGAACGTACATTGACGGATATGTACCATCGGTGTAAGATTACCCCATAAACATCTAGACATACACCGACGGATAGCTTATGTCCGTATAAGTCCAATACAAAACCAGGAAAGAGCCTATTGACTTTTTCTAGATTCTATTTTCCCTAATCAAAAGAATCATTCATCATCACAAATCATTCGTCATTCACTAAACATTCATACATGAAGATATCAAATATCTAAACACAAAAGGTAAAAAAATTGCATTCATCTCAAAACACTTTACCAACAAAACTTGTATTTTAATAGAAATTATGTTTTGAATTCAAAAACATTATACAATAAAACACTAAGTAGTTAAACAAAGTTTAACAATTATAATAGGCAAAAAACAAACATTAAGCTATCAAACCTCAGGTGCCTACTCCACTCGATGATCCGTGATCATCATCTTGATTTGGCGGTGGTGGTGTGCAAATGGATGTTATATTAATATCCTGCACAATTGAAATGGGTTAGAATAAGACTATAATTCATATAAATTAACTTATTAAATGCAATCAAACTTATTAAAATACATTTAAAACACATGATCTTTAGAACCCAATTCGCCATCAAAAAGTTGATGGTGAACTGCATGCATGTCTGCGAGCTTGTTTTTCGTCTCTGAGAGATCATTTCTCATCATCTTCATCTCCTGATCATGTCGAATGGTTTTTGCTCAACCCATGATCAAGCTCCAATCTCTGCTTGGAATGGCATCCCACGGGGTCCATACTGTAGGATCGTGTTGGTCTCTAATTCTAATCACTTTTAAGCTAATTACCTACTTGTTTAAGCAATCAAGTTATGCACAGCGGAATTTAAACAAACAAGCAAGGAAGGAAGGAATATTCAAACCACAATGGACTCGGGGGTTTTTACAAAGGTTCGACCTCCCGCCTACGTCCTCTCTTGCAAGCTCCGCTCGTGTCTTCACTATCCACTCCCCGTTCCGGGCCAGGAGAGAACGCCTTTTACAAAACAAGCTCCACGAACACCCTCGTGAGCTTGACTTTCTTCTCTCACAATCCGAAAGGAACACTTCGGGCTTTCACCGAAGTCCTTGCTTCTTTACAAACGAATCTTGAGCGGAACAACACTCTCTAAACATGACCACACTTGAGTGAGATAGGATTTATGACTAAAGTGTGGAGGGTTTGAGGCTTTGAGTGTGTTGGGTTTCTCTCTTTATATAGGCATTAGAGAGAATATAGTCGTTGGGGTTGATTGGGTGAGTGTTGGTGTAAGATACACAAAACAAAAACTCGCAGGACCAAATTCTGAGGTAATTCGGTCGACCGGATCGGGTCGTTTGGTCGACCGGATCGGGTCGTTCGGTCGACCGTTTGGCAGTTTTCAACTCAGTTCGGTCGACCGATTAAGGAACGGTCGACCGCCCAACGCTACGACTTAGGTACACTTAAGTGATCGGTCGAACACTGCAAAAGGTTCGGTCGACCGATTCACAACAAGGTCTAAGGGGCTGACAAACAAAGTTCTATTCGGTCGACCGAAACAAGATCTAAAGGTCGACCGAATTCCCACAGGAAGTTCGGGTTTGTCAAGAGACAGATATTCAGTCGACCGAAACAGGTCCTCGGTCGACCAATACATGAAAATGTATATGGGGTATTTTTGGTTTATACGAATATGACCGTTGGGTATATACGACAAAACAAACGGTCGGAAAATACTTGGGACTCGGTCAACCGAAAATGTCTGAACGGTCGATCAGACTTAGGCAGTTAAACACTAACAGATTAATTGACCACTCGGTCGACCGAACGGTCTGTTTCGGTCGACCGAATGTGGGCAGACTGTTTGGGTTCAGGTTTAGTGTTTTCCGGTCTAAGTGTGGGTGATCTATTGAAGTCCAAATTTTGTGAATTTTCGTGTGTGACTTTTATAGGGAACCTAGTGTGTGTTTGAGTAGTTTTTAGTTCAAGTATGCTCAATTACTCAAAGTTCCTAAGACTCAAAGAAATACAAAATACATGTCTTCAAATAAGCTTGATTACATGTCTTGGCTTGATTTCCTTTCTTCCTTGAGTCTTCATCACCTGTAGAGGTTAGCACAAAGCAATATATATGCAATGTAACATGTGTGCTACTCTACACGATCACAATTAAGATTAGGTTGATTAAATCATCAGAACATAGATTAAGGCCAAAAAGCCAACACATACATATATATATGAGGGTCACAAGACTAGAGTACATTCATACACGTCTGTGCTCGTCGTCTAAAACAATCCCGACCAAATCCTCCATTGCAGTCGTTGAAGAGATGGAGCCTTGACAGCTAGTCTCACTGGGACCTCGTAAACCCTCAAATTTTCCTTGTAAACGAAAAAATATCAAGAATTATGAAAAATAACCTTATTACTACTGTTTGAGTTAATAATTAATATCCATATATACTTACAATGACAAATGTTGCATCTGGATTCCACTAGTCATGTGGTCTAATGTACATATATGTACGAGTCGGCTCGGGAGCGTCCGGATTTCTGCAATCTGTAATACCATTAAAATAAAATAAAATTGTTAGTTTTATAAAAAGGCATTTAATATATTAAAACTACATTTTCAAAACAAAATATTATCATCTTCTCTCTATGTCACACAATAGATTTCGTACCACACTGTTGCGGTATGATCAAATTACCTATGTTTTTTTATTGGTCTTGCTCTTCTTTTGCGTCAAAAAATTACTTTTTCATGTATTGAATATAAATATACAAAAAATTATTATAATTTTACCTTAAACACCTCACTGGACCAGTAGTCCAACAAAGTAGACAAATCATCACCCGAATCATTTGACGGTCTAACCGTCAATCTCTCATCTCTCGTCTAAAAATCTGTCACATGAAGGTACAAGTTGTACTTGTTTTCCTTCCATTTGTGTTTAGAGACCTCATAATCTTCGCTCTAAAGTCTAAACCCCTCAGGAGTCGTCCAGTGTATCTGTCAGAAAAAATTACATTAGTATTCAATTATAATCAATAATATATAACTTAAGGACGTATGTACCATCATACCGTTAATTTTTGTCATGCCACATCTTTGTCATTCATTTGCACCAATCTCCAGTCTAAATAATGCGGTGTAAGTATATGTGTCCTCCTGGCTATCATCTTGATAAATTTCTAAAAGTGTTCTGCGTTCTCTTCTTTTGGGACACCCTCAAGTGTAAACTCGATTTCTGAGGGAACTATCGAGCACCAATCTTCCACAAGCTGTGTGGATCTACAAACTCTACTCATGTTGGCTACACCTTCATAAAGCGTAACATAGGATTTCACAACTTATCATTTCACATAAACAAAATATTGTATTATAATTTTTTAAATACCAGAGGCTGAAGTACTTGTAGCATTCCCACTCTTGCATCAATCGGACGCACCATCGTCCTCATCCTCACGTCGTCTACGTCTACGCCTATCAAGGACTCCCTCAGGTAAACAATCAAATGGGGAAGACCGATGTCTATGCATATTTGAATTTCGAAGTAATGTAATTTTCATCAGTCGCATAATAGAATTATAAACTACAAAGTTAATAATATAGACATTTTGTTCGTCGTTATAATTGTGGTTGTACATTTTAAAATGTGCACTACTCCACCAGAGGTTGCAAATCTGGTCTAACAAAATCTACCAAATTAGTCAAAAAACTTCTGAGCATCTTTTGTGAGCCCAGTCTCGATGAATCCGTTGTTGCGTTGTCATCGACCACATCGTTTATCATACCTTTTTTGTCGTCAACGTCATCCACATCTGACTTCATGTATGTTTGTTGTGTTGTTATTGTCGTTGCAATTTCTACGCTCGAACTTGCAATACTTTCCCCGTAAAATACCCACTACTTGTAATTACAAGCTAAGTCATTTACGACGACATCATCGATGATGTCATCTCTAGTTGCCCACTCGGTGTTACAACATTTCTTGCATAGGCATAGGATCCTCCCATCACAAACGTATTGGTTCTGAGGACCAAATCCAAGGTCCCAATGAGTTCAAATTCTCAGTGAAGGTCTTGCTAATTCTCCTACCATACATTCAACTTCTATCTGAGGCCATGATTCTAGTGATTTAAGATGAAAAAACACGCTACACATAAACATGAATTAATATTGTATTATTAATAACATTTTGCATTATATTTTATAGAAATTTTGGCAGAACCTCCCCCAAAATATTTCATACAAAAAAAAATTAAAACCCTGATTTCACAAGAACAGTTCCACATTTTCATTATCTATTGCATTTCTCATTACAAATATCAAACATTCATAAACAACTTCAATTCAATGCCAAAATCATATAAATAACTCCTAATTGATACAAAACAACTTCACTTCAATGATCTACATCGCTATGTTGGGTGCGAGATTATCTCGACGGTCGTTGCTTCTCCATTTTCTCACACCTAACATACCAACAAACCAAAGTAAACAAATTGAACTTCATCAACCTATCACACCCAACTCAATGTCAATTAACACATCTCACGTATTCCACTTAATCTAATTAACACATCCAACTCATCCAAATCAATCCAAATAAACCAAATCAACCTAAATCGATGAACCAATCCAAGTCAATCCCATCCAACTCAAATCTAACACAATCAACTAATCGATCTAACATAATCCAACTACCTCAATCAAACTAGCACATGCCACTCAATCCAAATCAATATTACTAAACCATAAATATGTTTATCTTTAACAGATTTTTTTATAATTTTTGGAAGAACATCTCCTATATTTTCAATAAGCAAATTCTTCAAATACTATATTCACAAGAAAGAACACCCACTTTTCGACAACATCCATCATAATTTTTCTTATTGATCAAACTTTAATCATACATAATCACATATCTACACACATCTAATTAATCATAAAAAACTAATTTATCTCATCTACGATCTAATTAAAAAATGTTTAAGTCGTGATTGTTGCCAAATCAGGTAACATTCTAATTAATCAAACCTTTATCATACAAAATGACATAAATAATCTAATTAAACGTACTTTAATCATACAAAATCATAAAATTAATCTTATTAATCACAATTTTAATCTAATTAATCATACAAAATCACAACCTAAATCGTAAAAATCAATACATTATCAAAAAAGATAGCTAGTCAAACGATTATCATTGCCCCTCTTAATTGAGTGATGATATTAGTGGGCCCTTGATAAAGCAAAATTATAATGTGTACAATGTAACTTGAGTTAAGTTACATAGGTATAATTAGCTTAAAGAGATCAAGAAATGAATATAATACAAATGTGACACATTTCTACTTTGTATATATTCTTAATATCATGAGGCAAGGGACAGACACAAGTGGTGCACTCACATCACTAAACGGATCGTGTTTAGTTCGAGTGGAACAAGACATCTATGCTAATTGGGTAACTATAATGGTAGCTAGATACCACTTATAGTTTGAGATATAAGTGTTTAATATTACTGTCAATTTAGCTTAGATCCTCCTATAGGTCCCACCACAAAATTGGGAAACAAGAAACTTGATTTTGAGTTCATAAGATGTGTCGGGTTTCATGTAAAAAGGGACACATGTGGTGAATCAATAAAATTAATATGTCATGAGAATTGACATAATTAGAATCATGGATAAATTCATATGAGGTGTACATATTATGGGGTGTAATAATTTAATATTACATAGAATAATATATTACATAAGATATGAATTTGCTAAAAAACCCTAAAAGATCAATTTTTGTTGGATATAAATCCAAAATTTGACAAAGGCAAAATCGGGGTCATCAGGGTAAACTATTAAGGGTTCGGTCGACCGAGGTGTCTTCAGAACGGTCAACCGAATGGGGAACGGATAACGCATTTGGTTGACCGAAATTGTCTAGAGTGCCTGGACAATTGGGATCGGTCAACTGGGCTTGAACGGTCAACCAAGAGAAAATATCTAGGAGCTCTCTTTGGATATTTTTGCTAGACCGAACGTGACATGGTCGTCCAAAGAAATTCGCCAGGAGAAATTTTTCCAGGGAATTTTTTTCATGTGTATTCGGTCGACCATCTAGCTCATTTTGGTTTTTATTGCACGACACCTGTCATATTTCTCTCGAAGTGAGTTGTCAAGAGAACAGTTCAAATAAAACTCAGCATCACAAGTGTCGAGTTCTATTTGAACTATTCTATTGGCAACTCAGATTGTGCATGAGACGGTTGGTACGTCAGGAGAACAACTTCTTAAATAGAACTCAACATCCTAGATGTCGAGTTCTATTTGAACTTTTCTCCTAGCAACTCAGATCGTGCATGAGACGGTTGGTGCGCCAGGAAAACAGTTTCTTAAATAGAACTCGACATCCTAGATGACGAGTTCTAAAGGCAGAACTCGGCATTTGTAACGTCGAGTTCACTTTAAAAAAGTTGACTCGGCGTTACAAACGCCGAGTTCCTTGGGACTATAAAACCAGCCTGAGGCCCCCCTCTTCCCTATGCCGAGTTCTCGCGATTTTAAGGTTAGGGTTTCAATTTTTTAAAGAATGTATTCTTGCCTTTTTATGTATAAGGATGATATACATTGTTATTTTAGGTATGATTGTAGTGTCTTTGTTGGTTTAGGAACTCGTTTTGGTTCGATTTCGATTTTGAGTTTTTAGGCCAAACTATTTATTTCTTGTTTCTTAGTTGATTATTGATTTTATTTTTGTTGTTTGTAGGTCTACGGTAGTAATCTTAAAAATAGTTGAATTTAAGTTTGATTATTGTGATTGAAATTAGATTTTTTGTTGTTATTTTGGTTTGAATGTATGTTAGTTTTAATGAATGTAAACTTAAAATGATTTATTTGGGTTTGAATGTATGTGGGTTTGAATGTTTGTGGGAATTTAAGTTTGATTATTGTAATCTTCAAAATAGAGTAATGATATACATGTGGGATTTAATGGAAAAAATGTGTTGAAGTTGAGAAATATGTGTGTTAAATATGTCGTGATTTATATGTTGTTTGCATGTATGTCGTTTGAATTTGTGAAATATGTCGTTATTTAGAATTTGTAGTATCGTTAGTTCCTTTTACAGTGCAAGTTTAAATTTTACGAATTTGAAAAATGCACTGTAAAACTATATAGTAAAATTGTTAAAAAATGCACTGTAAAACTATATAGAGTGACCAGGCGACCCGATTTGTGTATTATCACGGACAGATTTTCGGGAATAAACGCTTTTGTGCGAGCCACATTTCCACCTTCAGAGGGGCATGTACATCGATTATGTCTTCAACATATGAAAGCAAATCTTGCTAAACATCGAAATTGCAAGGAAAAATTGGGACAAATCAAGTTTTACGAAGCACGTAAAACTCATTCCTTTATGAATTTTGAAGAGTTAATGAAGGCTATTGTAGAGGAACATAAATCGGTATACGAGTGGATTCAGTATCAAGGTCCTTTGGAAAGATGGACTTGTTGTCACGACGGGGGTCGACGTTTCAGATGTATGACAACAAACATGTCAGAAAGCTTCAACAATGTCTTACGAGGGGCACACGGTATGACAATTACGACCATGATTTTGATGACATTTCTCTGTTTGAACAAATTCTTTGTTAAAAGAAGGGACGTCGCTAAGTCATGGAATGAAGCATATGTACCGACAGTCCACACCGTGGTGACTGCAAACAGCAATCTGGCCAGAACTCATACAGTAACTCGATACCACCAGTTGATGTACCAGGTTGAAGCTAATGACCAGAAAAAATACCTTGTGAAATTTGAAGGAGTTATGACTTGCACTTGTGGATACATAATTGCAATGCACGTCCCTTGTTCACATGTACTAGTAGTTTGCAGCGGCAGACATGCAAATGTTAGCACTTCACATTTGGTCTCCCCGTATTATGAGGTTCAAATGTACAGACATATGTACAAACCGATATTTATCCCAATTCCTGATGTGAGGTATTGGCCAAATCATGGCAACATCAAAATGAAGCCTCCGCAAACCAAAAGACCTCTTGGTCGGCCAAAATCAACGTAAATCCGAAACGAGATGGACGAGCACTCTGGAAGAAGGGTACGGTGTGGGAGATGCAGCGGTTTGGGGCATAATAGAAAACGATGCAAGGAACCTATCGTTAAAAAATGTAGTATTATTTGTAGTATCGTTAGTTCCTTTTACAGTGCAAGTTTAAATTTTCCGAATAAAAAATGCACTGTAAAACTATATAGTAAAATTGTTAAAAAATGTCTATGTTACTATTATGTAGGATTTCAGATAAATGTAAGACTTGAATGGTTGATTAAATGTAAGAGTTGAATTGATGTGGTGTAAGACTTGGTGGTGTAAGAGTTGAATGTTTTTAAGATTTGATTGTGATGTAAGACTTCAATGAATGTCAGAAAAATTGAAAAATATTTGGGATGATTTTTATGACTAATTTTTTCTAACTGTAATTAATATTACGTTGATTCTTAAGATATGATTTGCAACACTTCAATGTTTTCTAATATTTAACGTGTTATGTACAGATGGAGTTTGGTGGTTCCAGTACCGGTTCGGTTAGAGGCAGCTACGCTTCACAGTGTCTGGTAGACAGATCAGTGTTGGTTTTGCAGGTCAACCACAAGACTGACCTGTTCAAAGAATTTGTAAGTATTTTATACTTTCAAGTGAAATATTTGCACGTATGTATTAATATTCTGACATTTCTCTTAATTTATGCAGAAGGAGGTTGATGGCGTAAAATGCGTTGAGCATGGATCGAAGCTCAACGAATGACAGGTTACTGATGAGAGGATGTTGTTTCTGCTAGATATGGCAAGGTTTGACACAGTCACTCGGTTGGGCCGAGTCTAGTTGGACCATACCTTGTTGGGTGATGGTCGAGCGTTGG
This sequence comes from Triglochin maritima, assembly GCA_963682175.1. NCBI lineage: Eukaryota > Viridiplantae > Streptophyta > Magnoliopsida > Alismatales > Juncaginaceae > Triglochin > Triglochin maritima. The sequence continues at coordinate 10,083,314 of OY821780.1, read as the reverse complement.
AGACCGTAGACTCATTTATTTCACCTGCGACATGGTGAGATCACTTGCAGCTTGCGTGACATCTCTCTAATTACCGGCTTGCACGTAAATGGTTTGCCAGTGTGTGAGCCTCAGGAGTACGTTTGGTCAGATGTCTGCATGTAATTATTGGGTAAGGTCCCCGATGACTTGGGTCGTAAGGGTTCCGTAACTCTGAGTTGGTTACAAGCTCGGTTTCAGCAGTTACATTTTGATGCTGACGAGGAGACGGTTACACGACACACTAGAGCCTTTATTTTGTTCTAGCTGGGATGCAGTATTTTGGCAGATAAGAGTGGCACGATGGTTTACTTGAAGTATTTGTCTTTGCTCAGAGATTTGGTCATCGCATCAGAGTACAGTTGTGGTAGTGCGGCTCTGACCCACTTATATCACATGTTAGACGAAGCTTCACTAATTCCGACCAAACATCTGTGTGGTTTTCTTACGTTCCTGCAGTTGTGTTGCTGGGAACATTTACACATTAGGAGACCTTTGAAAAGCATATCATTACTATACCCGGAGGACGACATGGCACCATTAGGTTCCTGTTGGAGACGACCAAGATCATTCAAGGGTAGTGCGAAGACGACGACACTTGATTTTTATCGGAATGAGCTTAACGTGCAGGAATTCGATCAAGTGATCTGGGACCCTTATGCACATTTGGATCTTAGTCAGTTACCACCACTATGTACGGAAGGTTCAGAGATCTGGACGAGTCGTACTTGGCTTATAAATTTTGGTGATGTGGTTATGCATTGTCAAGACCGAGTGATGAGATAGTTCGGTCTACAGCAGCACATTCCAGAGCCGATGGAGAGACATGTAGTGAAATCGGCTCAGGGGGGACGTTAATTGGTTGGCGGAAAATCACTGATTCATTCAGCATTAGTCGCACAGAAGAGATCATCTATAGTTTGAGCGACCACTCCTATGTGTCACTCTTGAAGAGAGCACACATCTGTATATGGAATGGTACTGGAGCATCATCGTACGTTGGATTGTTCATCACACCTTGGCTCTGACTCATACCTTATACAGACTTCGAGTGAGTAGAGAGCGGGAGATGGTAAGATCTAAACATTTATTTAAACAATTATCACGTTTTAAAATTGTGTTTAGTGTTTGATGAACTGTTTAATTATTTGTAGGTGCACAGAGTTTATGAGTTCCACGAAAAACTCCATCAAATTCACGAGGCGGTCAGAGATCACAAGATAGGTTCTTCGATGGTTGGAAAATCGAAGGAAAAAATAAAGGCTTGGCTCATGTGTTTTGCTGCTGAAGAACCGACATTACATTTAAGTCAGGATCGCATCGTTGAAGAAAAAGATCCACACACACAAGAAGATGGTGGCGGTCTGACATAGGATACAGAGAATGCAACACGAGGAGGGGGTGTGGCAGGGGGAGAGGACGTTCTCAGACACGTCCTAAAAAGAAGAAGAGATTGAGAGGTCACTTAAGATAGATATTTGGTTGTATTAAACTTATTTGGTTGTTATTACACTAGTTTTGATTTTATTTATGTTAAAATGTTAAACTCGTTATTGTGGATGTTATTTTTATTTTATCGTAGTTGTTTGTGTTTTGTGGTTGAATTGCGTTTCCTGTTTAAAAATCTTCAATGATTGTGTTGCTGTAATTTTTGGTACTTCGATTTTTTGGTGTGTTGAAATTTAGGAAGTGGGAAATGGTGATATTTGTTGTATTTTTCTACTTGAAAATGGTTGTGTTTGTTGTTGAATTTTTTGTAATTGAAATAATTGTCTTTGTTGTCCAAATATTTTTAACAGAAAATGAAATTGTCGAGTTCTAAAATTAAATGAACTTGCACTCTTCAATAGAACTCAGCATTACCACTGTCGAGTTCTCTTGATGTGAACTCGGCGTCATCAGTGTCGAGTTCAATTTGAAATCTTGTTCTCCTGGTAGATCACTTCAAGAGAAATAGGATGTTCCCGCGATAAAAACCAAACTCAACTCGGCACTGGGATGCCGAGTTCTCTCAATCAGAACTCGACATCCCCAGTACCGAGTTATTTGAAATAGAACTCGACACTTATGATGTCGAGTTCTCTTTGAGAGAACTCGACATCACCAGTGTCGGGTCTAGTGTGGAAAATATTTTTTGAATGAGTTTATTTTGGCAAAAAAAATTAAAATTAATATTATTTTGAAAAAATTTCCTAAAAAAATCAGATTGTTCCCCTGGTGGAAATGTTTTGTCGGAAATTAGAAAACTAAAATCGCTGACATTGCTTGAGTTGATCTCACGAAACTTAACTTCGCACAATAAGATAAACCTAGTATGCATAAGATTAATGTCAACGAATGTCAATTTTTTTTAGTTCTGACCTAAAATGACGTCTTCAACTCATACCTAGAAGACTAGAAGGTGAGATTCTCGAAACTCTGTAAGATTTAAAATTGATTTCTAAATGGACTCTAAATATTTTATTGATGTAGTTTGTGCGCAAGTTCAATTTTCTCTCCCAACCATGAGTTATTTATAGACGTTCATGTCATATTGGTGTAATTAATTCCATCCAGTTTTTTTAAATATATACACTTCAATATTTGACAAAAGTACGAAAAATATGAGAACAGGTTGCTTAATACCCGGTCGTCCGACCTGGGTCGAAGATGACCCAGGTCATCTTCGCCTTAACGCGAAGATGACCTGGGGTCATCTTCGCCCGGGTCGTCGACCCGGGAGTTCCAACGCCCGGGTCGACGACCCGGGCGTCCCAGGTCACCCAACCCGGACGCGCCACGTGGCGCGTCCGGGTTTTTTTTTTATTTTTTTTTTAGTTTTTAGTTTTATTTTTTTGTTAAATATTTATTGGTTAAATATTTGTTTTAGATGTTAGGTTGATTTATTTTTTGGAGATGTTGGGTTTATTTTATGTTTGGTTTAAATATGTTGGGGTATTATTTATTTGTTGAAAATGTTGTATTTAATTTGTATTTTGTTTAAATACGTGGGGATATTATTTCGTAAATAATTTTATATTAAAACTATATTAGCACACTTAGATCGGAACAAAGCTACAATACACCGCTTAATTGAAATTAAAACAGAATTACAACACTTAAACGGAAAATGACATCAACTCCTTACGTACATTTTCTAGCTGGATTTCGTCCTCCTCAGTCATTAAACCCAGCTCTTTAAGCTTCAGTAGTTGTACGTATATATCATAGAGTTTTTCCTTAGCACGTCGGTTCTCTTTCTTTCGTTGAAACTCCAACTTGCGTTCTCTGAATGCCAGTTCTTTGTCTTTTACGGTAGTGTGTTCAGCAAGACGAGCAACCAGGTTTGTAACATGCACTTCTTCATCATCGGCTACCGCTTTACCTTTCTTTTTGGTTTTTTTGATACCGGTAGGACGAGGTTGAGGTTGGTATTTATCCGCAGTGGGCAGCTTTCGTGAAGTCTATCCCTTTACCCCAAACTCCTAAGGACAGATTATTTGCACAATGTCAAGAAGGAGTGCGTAAAGACGTCGAACGTGCATTTGGAGTGCTGCAGGCGCGGTGGGCAATCATAAAATCTCCTGCTCTTGCGTGGAACGTTGACCTGCTGAGCAAGATCATCACTGCGTGCATCATAATGCACAACATGATAGTAGAGGACGAACGAGACTCATATTCCACTCTTTATGATACAACAGAGTTTGATCAGGACCTCCCGCCCAACTTAGGGGGCACATCAACTCTGGGTTCGAATCAGTTCTCCACCGGTCGTGTTGTCAATCTTGATACGTATATGGACACCAGAGAACGCATTCGTGAAAAAAACAGGCATCTCGCCCTAAGATATGACTTGATTGAGCACATATGGCAACGATTCGGGGGAACCTCAAATTAATTTTTTTTAGTAGTATGCATTTTCATTTTAATGAAATTAAGGTAATGTAATATTTTATTGTATTACGCTACGTATAATGGTTTAAATAAATATGTATTTTGTTTGTTATTGATAAACATAATTATTTGCTTATTAATAAATATTTGTTTGAATTATTAATGTTTTGAGTAAATATAATTGATTTTGGAATATAATAAAAGTTAGTGGAAATAAAAGATGATGTGGAGGAGAGAGATAGGTTATTGTGGGTTGTGTTGGGTTGTGGTTAAGAGATGAATAGTGTAGGAAAGAGAAGAAGGTGGGTTGAGGAAAGAGAAAGCTGATGTGGAAGAGAGAGAAAGCTGATTTTGAAGAGAGAGAGCTGATGACCGGGTCGTCCAGATCATGGTTAGTGATGGCCTAAGCAACCTGTTCTCATATTTTTCGTACTTTTGTCAAATATTGAAGTGTATATATTTAAAAAAACTGGATGGAATTAATTACACCAATATGACATGAACGTCTATAAATAACTCATGGTTGGGAGAGAAAATTGAACTTGCGCACAAACTACATCAATAAAATATTTAGAGTCCATTTAGAAATCAATTTTAAATCTTACAGAGTTTCGAGAATCTCACCTTCTAGTCTTCTAGGTATGAGTTGAAGACGTCATTTTAGGTCAGAACTATAAAAAATTGACATTCGTTCAAAATCCATATTCCATAATTTCTTAAATCAAGCCAAAACCAATAAAAATGAGATTCCGGTGAATTAAGTATACTTTTTTTTGGAATAGAACAATAAATTTTGATTACTTGTCATTCCAATCATTCCAAAAAAGTATTTAGTGGTATGTGATAGGGTTGAAAACTGGGTATGTTTGGATGTGGTTTTCATTGTAGAATTTTTTCCAAGAAGCTACATTGTAGACGTCAGAGTTTGTTTTTCAGTTTTTCTAACATCGGGATAAGTGCAAATGTGAAATTACAGAAAATCTCAAAAAATGTTAACTTTGCACATGTGATGAAGATAAATACAGGCATTTCATATCACATTATATGAGAACCTGTAGAAAAACTTTCTCCCTCAGTTTCTCCAAGCAAATAGAATTTTGACATGGAAAAACGTGAAAATGTTAGAAGTTTGTCTCCTCTAAAAGTTATTTGGATGTGCATGTAAGAGGACAACAATCACTATGCAACTTTGAGGAGCTACGTCCAAACATTGCCTAAGCAGATATAAAACGGATATCGATATTTCTATATTTGTACAATATTTACCTAACGAATACAAAAACGATTATTTTTTAATTTTTATAATATACAGATATCTATCCATATCTGGAGTAGATTGAGAAGTCTCAATTGACTTCCCCGTATGAAAAACCGACAAAATATTAAAAAAATAGGACGTTCATTGAAGATGGACTACTATTGTAACATCCCGATACAACGGAAAATTTAAAAATTCATAATTAAGACAAAAAGCACAATAATCAAAGGCGGGACTGTTACTTCTCATAAACAAATAGCGGTGCACCAGAATACATCAGAGTTTGCCAAAATGAATACATGATTACAACAAAACGACAAAGGAAGATAAACGTAATCATGTTGACCTCAGTGGTCCGACTAGAGGATCCGACTCCAAATGCGCGCGCCCGCCGATCACCACCCCACTGGACCTACTGCGGTCCTGAAAAAGATGCAACAACAATGCCTGAGTTTCCAGAAGGAAACCCCGTATGCCAACTCACCTATATATGCATGCATTACACAATGAACCTATCATACTAGTAGCATGTCATGGCATCGACAGAAATGGAAAATAGTTCCCCCGAAGGGTAAAACAGGACATCAGTCCGACAGTCAACAACGAGTCTCCCGAGGAGACCTACTGCATGCACATGCAGCCTTACAGCACGGGACATCGCACCCCCCACACGCAGCTACACTACTCAAGGGTTCGGCAGGGAGCCTCTGTCACGCCTGCGCGCCGATAGAATACAGATCTGGAAATCTCAGTGGTCGGAACCACAGGGACCAACGGGGCCGTCGCCCGGAAGGTATAACAACAACATCTCGGTAGGTGCCCAGCCGAGGAAAACAACATAGCCGGAACAGCCTCGGCCCAACAATCATCAACGCCGGCACAACCTCGACGACATCACCGGCACAGCCTCGGTGGTCTATCACAATGTCCGGCACAGCATCGGACGGGTCCAACACAAACGTGCGGCACAACATCAGACGTATCCAGACCGAAGTCTGCTAGGTCATCAGGCTCCTCGAGCCGCAAACACCAACCGCGCCGCTATAAAAGCAGGGCAGCGACCTCCGTAGCCCGTGGGCCGGTAGTCACCTCACCCAACGTCAGTTGCGTGGCCGCACAAACATCAACACTGGGATCTGTGATCCCTCAGGCCTGCTATACTACAAAGTGCCCAATCAATCCATCTCAAGTCACGGTCCATACACGGAGGTGACGCGTCCCGAACACCCACACTCTTCCCAACGGCGGTCCCTGGGCAGGCACGCATCACACACCCACCGTCACCTCCCGGCTCACGCACAAGGCGAGGACACGGGTTTCCGTGGACAAAGTTGGCGTTCAAAAAGGGAACCAGGAATTCTGTCCTGGGACCAAACGGTCGACCGGAAGAGGTGATTCGGTCGACCGGTTCCAGAAAGGAATCGGTCGACCGTAGTCCTAAAACGGTCTACCGCTGCGCTCAAAACAGAACCCCCCAACGGTCGAACAAAGGTCTAAAACCGGTCGACCGAACGAGGTCAAAATCTGGAGTCTGGTCAACATCAAAATCGGATCTACCGGTCGACCGACTCAGGGGTCCTGGTCGACCGAAATCCTACAGGGTCAACCTAGCATTCTACGTCATAAAACGGTCGAACGCAACCAACAATCGGTCGAACAAGCATGCAATAAAATCCAGTACACTTAAGTTCCGGTCGACCGAACACAAGACCCCGGTCGACCGAAACACAACAGGCAGTCCCAACTCACCAGCAAATACGCACTACCGGTCGACCGCCACACGGCATCGTCCGACCGGTGAAGGTTAAAGTCGGGTAAAACAGTACATTCGGTCGACCGCCCGAAGGGACCGGTCGACCGTTGGTCGTCTTCAACCTCGCGCCAGCCGAGGTTTTACGAAGAAACCCGCCGCCGGAGAGGTCTCCGACCCCTCCCCGACCGACCAACACCTCCCCCACGCTTGGGGAGCAAGAAAACCACATTAATGAGACGGCATACCTCAAATGAAGACGACGAAACGCCGGAGCAACGCTCACGCCTCCGTCCTCCTTACGCGCGTCCTCCTCCCCGCGACGACCTCCTCACTCCGGAGCCTCCGCGTCCTCTGCTGCTCGCCGCACAAGGGAAAAGGGGAAGAGTGAGTGAGTGAGATCCGAAAATGAGAGAGAGGGAGAGAGGTTAGCTTTAAAACCCACCCTCTCACCTCACCAACACCCCACCCATCACCCTACACCATACCTCCCACGACCTTACTGTTCACGCACCCCTTCCCTATGCAAACCCCCTCCTTAAACATCATTAGCCCACTAACCCTAGGTTAGGGGTCTAACAATCCACCCAACTTAAAAGGATTTCGTCCCAAAATCAAGGCAAACTACTCACCGAAAAGCTCTGGATACTGTCTTCTGACATCCTCCTCGATCTCCCAAGTGGCCTCGCGCTCACTGTGATGCTGTCACCTAACCTTCACCATCGGGATGGTCCTCCTCCTGAGCTGGTGATCCATGCGATCAACAATCTCGACCGGCCTCTCCTCGAGCGACAAGTCCTGCTGAATCTCTGGCACTGCTATCTCAATGACGTGAGCTGGATCTGCAACGTACTTCCTCAGCATCGATACATGGAAGACGTTGTGAAGACCCGAAAACTGCGGCGGCAATGCAATCCGGTAGGCAACCTCTCCAACTCGGTCGAGGATCTCAAACGGTCCCACATACCTCGGACTGAGCTTCCCCTTCTTCCCAAACCTCATCACGCCTCGGGCAGGGGAAATCTTCAGAAACACATGGTCGCCCACCTCGAAACTCAGCACTCGTCTGCGTCGATCTGCATAACTCTTCTGCCTGCTCTGTGCTGTGGCCAGTCTCCTCCGGATCACATCAACCTTCTCTGCATACATCTGCATGATCTCTGGCCCCACTAACTGCCTCTCGCCTACATCACTCCAGCATACCGGAGATCTGCAAGGCCTCCCGTACAACGCCTCGTACGGTGCCATCCCAATACTCGAGTGGTAGCTGTTGTTGTAGGCGAACTCTATCAGCGGCAAATGTTCATCCCAGTGCCCAGCCCAGTCCAGTGTGCATGCTCTCAGCATATCCTCCAAGGTCTGAATCGTCCTCTCTGACCGCCCATCTGTCTGCGGATGGAACGCTGTCCTGAATCTCAGACGCGTCCCCAAAGCCTGCTGCAGACTCCCCCAAAATCTGGAAGTGAATCGAGGATCTCGATCGGAGATGATGCTTACTGGCACTCCATGCAACCAGACTATCTCCTCCACGTACAACTTAGCCAGACCATCCAAAGGCAACGTGGTCCTGATCGCTAAGAAGTGCGCCGACTTGGTCAGTCGATCGACTATCACCCAAATCGCGTCGTGGAATCTCCTCGTCTTCGGCAATCCTGTGACGAAATCCATAGTCACGTGCTCCCACTTCCACTCAGGAAGCTCAATACACTGCATCGGTCCTGCTGGCCTCTGATGCTCAATCTTCACCTGCTGACAGACCAAGCATCGCTCCACGAACTCTGCAATGTCCCTCTTCATGCCCTTCCACCAAAAGTTCCGCTGCAGGTCCTTATACATCTTCGTGCTCCCAGGATGAATGGTGTATCTAGCTCTGTGTACCTCCTCCATGATGTCATCTCTCAGCCCATCGAACTTCGGCACCCAGATCCGACTCCTGAACCTCAGACCACCATCAACCCCCACACTGAAATCTGATCCATCTCTGGAAGCTAACTGTAGTAGACCAGCTAACTCATCATCCCCCTGCTGAGCCTGAACCAACCGTGAGACAGTCTGCGGCTCCACCCGAAGCCCAGCAATCACTGCTCCCTCTGTACCCTCTGTGAACAGTCTCCACTCTGACAAAGCCTCGAGTAGCCTCCACTCCTGGATACACAGACTCGCAACAGAAACCTCCACCTTCCTGCTCAGCACGTCTGCAACCGAATTCGCCTTCCCCGGATGATAGGAAATGGTGAAGTCGTAGTCCTTAATGAACTCCAGCCATCTGCGCTGCCTGATCCGCAACTGGTGATAACCCGAACGCAGATCGATCTTCGAGAACACTCTCGCCGTCTGCAACTGATCGAACAAATCATCAATCCTGGGCAAAGGGTACCGGTTCCGAACGGTAACCTTATTCAGCATCCTGTAGTCGATGCACATCCGCAACGACCCATCCTTCTTCTTCACGAAGAGCACAGGCGCTCCCTATGGAGAAACACTCGGTCGAATGAACCCGGACTCCATCAACTCCTGCAATTGCTTCTTCAGCTCTGTCAACTCAGCAGGTGCCATCCGATACGGTGCCTTCGACTGAGGTGTCGTACCCGCTACCAACTCGATGCCGAACTCGATCTCTCGGTGCGGCGGTAACGCTGGAATCTCTGCTGGAAACACATCTGGAAACTCATGCACAATCTCTATGTCCTCCAGCCTCCTCGTCTCAGGATCAGGAACTACCAGTGTGGCCACAAACGCTCTGCATCCCTGCTGTATCAGCCTTTGTGCCTTAACCGCAGACACAATCAGACGACCCCTTCTGCTCCTGGAACCTCTAATCAGAACATCTGGCAAGCCCTCCATCGGAATCAGGATCTTCTTCTCACGGCAAAAGACCCGCACGTCGTACTGTGACAGCCAGTCCATCCCCAGTATGACGTCGAAGTCCACCATCGGTAACAAGACCAGATCTGCCGGAAAATCGTGGTCTCCCGAAACAACTGTGGTACCGGGGAAAAAGCTCCCCACAGTGCCCACCTCACCCATAGGCGTACTGACCTCCAAAACATCAGTCAGCAGCACAGGGGTCCGACCCAACTCGCCAGCAAACTTCTCCGAAATGAAGGAGTGAGTGGCGCCGCAATCAAACAACACACGCGCTACTGAACCAGAAACTGAAAGCGTACCTTCCACGACGGTGTTGGAGTCCCTCGCCTCCTCAGCCTGGATAGTGAAGACTCGCCCGGTCTTCCTGCCCTGGCCCGGTGAAACAACTGATCGGCTGCCTCCGCCTCTGCCTACTTCTGGTGGTCCTGGCCTCCTGCTCGGCTCTCCCTGCCTCTGCGGACAATCACGGACGAAATGTCCCATCCGACCGCAACCCATACAAGCTCCAGTCCGACGGGGACACTCCTGTCCTGGATGGAACCTCCCGCAGTATGTGCACGCTCCAGACTGACGTGCTCCTTCTCCATCGAACATGGGCCTCTTGCCCGGGTTCCCTGCTCCACAACCGGCTGCACGGCTACCGGTGCTCACTGGTGCCTTCCGCGCCTCCTGAATACACTCCCTCTGGTCCTGCTCGATGATCGTAGCATGCTTCACCGCATCTGCAAGGGTCCGCGGTATGCTGTTGACCACCCGAGAACGAAGCGGCTGCCTCAGTCCCTTCACGAACTTCCTCGCCCGCTGCTCTGGGGTCACACAGATCTCTGGGCAGTAACGCTCCAAAGCGTTGAACCTGCTGATGTAGCTCGCCAGAGTCATCTCCCTTTGCTCCAGCGACATAAACTCCTCCCTCTTATGATCCCTGACATGCTGGGGGAAGTACTGCTCGTGGAACACCTCCAAGAACTCCTCCCAGCTCACATCCACACGATCATCAAACAACACCGTGGACGTGGACCTCCACCAGTTGGCAGCCTCGCCATCGAACACATAGGTGGCCAGCTCCACCATCCTCTCAGGTGCTACTCCAATAGCGCGGAAGATCTTCTCCATCCGGAAGATCCAGTCCTCCGCAACCTCTGGGGCCCTCCTGCCATCAAAAGTCGGCGGGTGCTGACGCATGAACCGATCGTGCTCAGCTCCCACTCCGCCCTGGGCGCTCTGAGCTGCCTGACGCTCCAGAAACTCGCCCAACCTGTCCCAATGAGCACCAGAAGTGTCGTCACTGGGATCACGATCGTGTGGAGAACTCCTCACGCGCCTAGGTGCCATCTGATAGAAGAAACAATCACAACTTCAGCCATGTATGCATGCTAAAAGATAAAATGCATGCGTCCTACTACTACAAGGGTGATTTCATTGGGAACCGCATAGGAATCGACCGCTCTGATACCAAATTGTAACATCCCGATACAGCGGAAAATTTAAAAATTCATAATTAAGACAAAGAGCACAATAATCAAAGGCGGGACTGTTACTTCTCATAAACAAATAGCGGTGCACCAGAATACATCAGAGTTTGCCAAAATGAATACATGATTACAACAAAACGACAAAGGAAGATAAACGTAATCATGTTGACCTCAGTGGTCCGACTAGAGGATCCGACTCCAAATGCGCGCGCCCGCCGATCACCACCCCACTGGACCTACTGCGGTCCTGAAAAAGATGCAACAACAATGCCTGAGTTTCCAGAAGGAGACCCCGTATGACAACTCACCTATATATGCATGCATTACACAATGAACCTATCATACTAGTAGCATGTCATGGCATCGACAGAAATGGAAAATAGTTCCCCCGAAGGGTAAAACAGGACATCAGTCCGACAGTCAACAACGAGTCTCCCGAGGAGACCTACTGCATGCACATGCAGCCTTACAGCACGCGACATCGCACCCCCCACACGCAGCTACACTACTCAAGGGTTCGGCAGGGAGCCTCTGTCACGCCTGTGCGCCGATAGAATACAGATCTGCAAATCTCAGTGGTCGGAGCCACAGGGACCAACGGGGCCGTCGCCCGGAAGGTATAACAACAACATCTCGGTAGGTGCCCAGCCGAGGAAAACAACATAGCCGGAACAGCCTCGGCCCAACAATCATCATCGCCGGCACAACCTCGGCGGCATCACCGGCACAGCCTCGGTGGTCTATCACAATGTCCGGCACAGCATCGGACGGGTCCAACACAAACGTCCGGCACAACATCAGACGTATCCAGACCGAAGTCTGCCAGGTCATCAAACTCCTCGAGCCGCAAACACCAACCGCGCCGCTATAAAAGCAGGGCAGCGACCTCCGTAGCCCGTGGGCCGGTAGTCACCTCACCCAACGGCAGTTGCGTGCCCGCACAAACATCAACACTGGGATCCGCGATCCCTCAGGCTTGCTATACTACAAAGTGCCCAATCAATCCATCTCAAGTCACGGTCCATACACGGAGGTGACGCGTCCCGAACACCCACACTCTTCCCAACGGCGGTCCCTGGGCAGGCACGCATCACGCACCCACCGTCACCTCCCGGCTCACGCACAAGGCGAGGAGACGGGTTTCCGTGGACAAAGTTGGCGTTCAAAAAGGGAACCAGGAATTCTGTCCTGGGCCCAAACGGTCGACCGGAAGAGGTGATTCGGTCGACCGGTTCCAGAAAGCAATCGGTCGACCGTACTCCTAAAATGGTCTACCGCTGCGCTCACCGAACGAAGGTCTAAAACCGGTCGACCGAACGAGGTCAAAATCCGGAGTCTGGTCAACATCAAAATCGGATCTATCGGTCAACCGACTCAGGGGTTCCGGTCGACCGAAATCCTACAGGGTCAACCTAACATTCTACGTCATAAAACGGTCGAACGCAACCAACAATCGGTCGAACAAGCATGCAATAAAATCCAGTACACTTAAGTTCCGGTCGACCGAACACAAGACCCCGGTCGACCGAAACACAACAGGCAGTCCCAACTCACCAGCAAATACGCACTACCGGTCGACCGCCACACGGCATCGTCCGACCGGTGAAGGTTAAAGTCGGGTAAAACAGTACATTCGGTCGACCGCCCGAAGGGACCGGTCGACCGTTGGTCGTCTTCAACCTCGCGCCAGCCGAGGTTTTAAGAAGAAACCCGCCGCCGGAGAGGTCTCCGACCCCTCCCCGACCGACCAACACCTCCCCCACGCTTGGGGAGCAAGAAAACCACATTAATGAGACGGCATACCTCAAATGAAGACGACGAAACGCCGGAGCAACGCTCACGCCTCCGTCCTCCTTACGCGCGTCCTCCTCCCCGCGACGACCTCCTCACTCCGGAGCCTCCACGTCCTCTGCTGCTCGCCGCACAAGGGAAAAGTGGAAGAGTGAGTGAGTGAGATCCGAAAATGAGAGAGAGGGAGAGAGGTGAGCTTAAAAACCCACCCTCTCACCTCACCAACACCCCACCCATCACCCTACACCATACCTCCCACGACCTTACTGTTCACGCACCCCTTCCCTATGCAAACCCCCTCCTTAAACATCATTAGCCCACTAACCCTAGGTTAGGGGTCTAACAACTATTGACCACTTGAATGGCAAAAGTAAAAATTTAAAAAAAAAACCTATCATAGGCATTTTCTTCTTTGTTATATTGCATGGACTAGAACATTCTACGACTCCAATCCCAATGTTTATGCATTAATATAAGAAGAAAACGAAAGAGATATGATGCTTAATTAATTAACATTAAGAGACTATCACTATTGTCTTTCAATTGATGATGCACTATTCCACTTTAACATCATGTCATGACTAAAACCGGTGTTCGTCAACATGCCACATGAAGTATATAGGTTAGAGATGTGGACAACCAAATCCTCCAAAGATCTGCTTTGACATGAAAGAGAAATCAGGTGCAAATCTATCTCATATGAGATCTCAACAAGGTGTGAAGACAACAAGCAAATCTATCTGCCAAAAAAAAACCATCTCTAAAGCACAAGGTTGAATACATGCATGGACCAACCACCACTTTAGTTCATGCCCCTCTTGCCTTTTTGAAGTGGGTCTTCCCTAGAGGTTGAGACGAAATAAATTTTGACGTCAAAGTTGAAGGATACTTATCTTTAAGATGGTCCACATCATCTTTCCATCCAGATGTCTGGCGTTGGTCGGCCTACTTAACTGCTTTAGCTTCTAATTGGATCGAACTTCAATTTCCTATTTCAGCACCAAAGTTGGCTTTAGGGACAAAGTCCGAGTAGATGGGAATGGTCCCTAACTCAACTTCCCAATCAACCAATAAAACCAAATGGGTGGATCTCTAATTTTAAAACATAACTAAGATCAAAGATATATGCATCTTAATGATGAGAGTCATAACCAAAGATTTACTTTAAAAATATTAGTTTTATTCAACTAATGAAAACAAACAGTCCTTGAAGTCAACCATTAAGCTTTGATGTTAACTTATTCGTAGAAACAAGTGGGAAAAAAAAGGATGGGCAACACATGTGGTCCTGTGTGGAAACCATAAGGTCAAGTTGCCAGTTTGAAGATTTATTGTTAGTAGTTGGAATGTTTTATTTTATGTGTGGAAATAATACAAAGTCAGAATTGAGGTAGACTTCTAATATCCATCAACTTGTCACATTCGTGTCATCTGAATTTTTTGTAGTTGAGAATTGTAAGACGTCTATCTGAGGAAATGCCAGTCATCCAACTTTGGACGTATGCTTCACACATAATTTCTAAGTTTGAGTGAAATGACAAAAATAATTAAGTTCTGGGTGATGATTCTTATATACTGTGTTAATTAGCAAGTGTAATTGTGTAAAGTATTCATGTCCAACATGAACAAAACGTACAATAGTCAGATCATTATAAAAGAATCATCATCCTACTTCTGAAGTGTCAAATGTATATGAAATAATAATATGTTATCATATCTCAAATTTAGCATGGACCAAGTTGAACTCATTTATATCCCCAACATTTGCAGACATTATTAGAAACTCATTTTCAAAAGTTCATCTTTGTTCATTTGTGTTTCTATCGTCTAGTCACCAAAAGTAAAGATTAAGTTTGTAATGGAAATGGTAATCACAATCACAAGCAAAGACACCCTTTGTCAACAAGAAGTCAAATCCTACTTGAATTGTCAACCTCTCACTCTCTAGCACTCACCTAAAATGGCCACCAAGGTTCAAAGCACTTCCTTCCTCATCTACCACAACAAACTCAAAATATCTCATAATTCTAACCCAATTTGTAGAATTAATAGCCTGACTCCCCATAAACATATTTCAAACATATTACATGAGGCGCGCCCATAAACAAGCACCAATGAGCCACTCTTCAATTTTTCCTGATTGGTCAATCCCTTTCATCAAGTAATCAGTAATCATCACCCCCAAAACACACAAAACTATTGATCAATTATAAAAACAATATCTACAAAACCAACTGGCAAGAATTGACTTGTTCCAGCAAAAACAACTCTAGATTTGGAGACCAGTTTCCACATTGTGATGTGAAACTAAAGTTGCCATTCAAATAAAAACAAATAATATAAACCCTAGTGGGGAGATGATGACAAGGCTAATACTTCTCCTTGTGAACTTCAAAGTCCACAACTCCCAACTATTTATTTCCACAACCATGCAACTGTACTAACCATACCCACACACACAATACCATAACTTCCTTCTACAAAAAATACAATCAAATCCAGCCCTTATAACTCACATACTCACATCCACATCCCAAAACCTCTCTCTTCCAACCATGGCTTCATGTTTCTCTTCCTCATCAACAACCTCCCCAGGTGACACCAAACAAGAACAAGGAAGAGAGCCCAAGTTGGACCTCAGCCTCTCGGTGTCGAAAGATAAAGAATTCTCCGGCAGGCTAACCGCAAGCTCCCCGGAGAATTACGCGATAACGAAGCCCCGGGTGTTCTCATGCACATATTGTGATAGAACCTTCTATAGTTCCCAAGCATTGGGAGGCCACCAAAATGCACACAAGCGTGAGAGAACACTAGCAAAGAACAAACAACGTGAGCATAGTAGGTACCTAAGCATGTCATCACTACCTTTGCATGGGGTTGGAGCATATGATGGGAGATCACATGGAATCCAAGTGCACTCCACGGTGGACAAGCCCCATGTCTTTGGACATGCATGGCTACCACATATGCATGGCGAGCAGCAGCCGGTGGTCGCCGGAAGCTGGTTTGCCGATGGCAATGATGGAGTGCAAGTTGGAGTTCCAAGGTTTGAGGAGTTGATTGTGGGAAGTGGATATCATTGGCTGATTGGAGGTGTAGAGGGGAAGCTCAACGCTGAGAAAGCTGAGTTGCAGAAGCTTGATTTGTCTCTCAAGCTCTAGGATTTGTATTTTGGTTTAATTCTCCTATTTAGATCTATTATCTTGTATAGAAAGTTTCTTAGTGTATATCTTCTATGCTCTATTTTATGGTAGTGCCTCTTTGAAGGTGTTTATAAGTATTTATTAGGCTAGATATTAAATTATGTTTTTCTTCCTTCTCTTTATGATGGTCGTGTAGTAATGTTTTTTGTGCACTGAGTTCTTGCAGATCTTGGGTTTTCGAATTCTCAAATGAGAAATAAGTTTGTCAGCTCACTTGAAGAAGTTTGAGAAATCATATATGTTTCTCGAGGGCTTCTTGTTTTAGGTATTAAGTATGCTTGATTTCCAATTTTGAAATTTAAAATTGAACAGATAAAAAACACGTACGATTATTAGCTTCTATAAGGACGAATCTCAAGTTCAAACATGTTAGATGTTCACCCTTCTTCAAGTAACACAAACGTTTTGCATTTTACGGAGATCTATAATCTACCAAATCAAGGATTAAGCTAAAAAGAAACCCCCTTAAATGCATTTTTGGTAATCCAACTTGGTATGTACACCCATTAAAAACGATAATAATAATGATGATGATAATAATAATAATAATAATAAAAGAAACCTCTCAAATCTCAATAATAGAAAATATACAAAAATTAAAGATCTAGTTACAATTACAAAAAACTTTTGTATCTTCGTCTATGAACCCTTTACTTATACTTATACAATTCTTCTAATTGAATAAACTATAAAAAAAGAATATGCTTCACGATTCTAGTCCAAATTGTTGGATCGGATTTTCTGTTGGAATTGGAGTGGTGCTTGGAGTTTTTTGGGTAGAATCTTTGGATTTTGGTTTTGCTATTTGAAATTTTTTGACTGAGTTGGTTGATTTTGTATCGTGGGTTTTACCATTAGAGATATTAGAGATCTTATAAAGATATTAAAAGATAAAGTTTTGAAGGTTATTTCAACCAAAACTATATTAATTGTCATTTGTTTGTTTATGGATGATGCCCATCTTTTATTGATCTTTAATTTGTATTTCTGTTGCAATTCTTGAGATTTGTTGTTGCTTTTCCTTTTTGCCATGTTTAGTTTGATTTTAGCATATACATAAACAAACAATAAAAGCAAAATCAAATGATAAGATTTGTAAATATCATCATTTGAAAATCACATATTTATCCAAACAATATGAAAACAAATGACATCATTTAGAAATCTCAGGATTTGTAAATTCCATTATTTCAAAGTTCTATGGAATTTAGAAACAAGGCATCCAAATGCACTGTTATAACTAGAAGAAGAACATAGCAAATATAAAAATTGTACATTATTAATGATAATTTATGGGTGAAGTTATTCTACTGTCATCAGATCTTCAGCAAAATAAAAATAACTCAATATTGACCCAACCATAATAAATGGTTTTGGTTCATGTTCTCGGCTTTCAGTGTGACAAAAGGGAAAAGGAATATCACTAATCTTGCTACTGCAAGATTATGAGTCCAATCAAATCATCTTTTTTTTTTGAAGAACAGCAATTTACAGCTCACCTTTCATTTTTCTGATCCTTAACTTGAGAAATCTTAACTTAAAGCCAAGACAATCACAAAAATATCACATGAAAATAGTTTTGTGGTGATTTCTTCCTGTAGGAGATCTACTCCAAATCTGATACTGTCTCAAGATTCCAGAATAACTTGTATTTACTCAGCTTAAATGGCGACCAAAAATTTGTCCGAAACAGAATTACATTGTACCTAACATGATCTGCTGCAGACAGGAAGAATCAATTTGTTCAGAAATCAGCTTTTAATCCCAGCTAATTGCCAACGACATGAAGTGACTTCTCACTGTACGGTGCTATCAAGGCTTGGAACTTTGATTGATTTCAACTTGCATTGAAGTCTATAAGAAAGTGACAACATAACTTTGTAGAATAATGCCTCAACAGGCCAAATGTTTTGTTGTGACTGCCTGCAATGAAATATCAGGGCCCTGTGAAAAGACCCGTAGTTTATCATGTAAGAACACGTTGTGTTAAAAGTGAAACGCTGTTTGGAAGGTATTTATTCTCGACTGTTTGAAAATAAAAGAATATGGGATTATGCATACTACCTTACAGCATTTAAGAGAATAATTCCATTTGAATAGTAGAATTACAAGGGAAAAGAACTATTTTCCTTTTGCAGGTTGTTGCACCATATCATCTGACAGCGAAAGATACAGTTTTGTGCATAGGTTGGAGCCAAACAAGAATATTTAGTTCTTCATACATGAAAGAATAAACACCAACTTTATAATACTTAGTACTATGAATTCTCAATGCTAACAAAACAACTAAGGAGCTGAGGGGAATTTCGATGGTGTTTTTAGCCCTTAGTCAGACAACTACACAGCAAGATAACAGTAGTAAATATCATGAAGTTTCACTTCAGAGGAAGATAGTTCTTGATGATTTAGTCGGCCATAATAATCCCTGAAAAACCACCAAAACTTTATGGCCTATACATCTCCCCTACACGAGTCAAAGTTTTATTTTAATGAATCAAGTTCATCTCACCCAAGCGCGTACATCAACAAAGAATTATATTCTTACTTCAACCAGAAACATCAAATGAACTTATAAGACATCTATTGTTTATAAATGTAATGTCTTAGTGAAGGGTTCGTCCCAAAATATCCTAGGTGCATACATGCTGGAACCCCAGATGAAAGAAAGCAATTTTTTAATCTTATAAGACACCCAATCTCATGTGACATTCTAGGTCGTTTATCGAATCATGAATCCTAACCCATTCTTTCATTTGGAACGTGGACCTCATCGGCAAAGGTCAGACAAGTGTAGCACAATATTTAGACAACCAGAATCTGGTGCGTAGGCAGAATAAATAAAGTTTTTTTTAAAAGACAAAAATCAACTTGACATTCGATAGTGAAGATATTTCCAATTTCCAAAACAGATCATACCATCTGCTTCACGCTCACAAATGAGATCCATTTAAGATCTAGAAAGTTGGTTGAATCACTAAATTGTCGATTCAAGAGGTCAACCCGGATGATTTACCATCTCAACCATGGACTAGGGTCTAGGGTATTGGACTGGCATACCAACTACCAGTTCAATCAGGTTAACCCTATGTCTGCCCAAGTTTTTTAGCTTTATCTTAAACTTTAGATAGGATCTGTATGAGAAACTAACTAAGTTTGGAATACGGAAAATAGATCGGTAAGAACTTAAAATGACGAAGACTAAGGGAAATCTAAATTTATATAAGACAACAGTAGACACCTTGGAAGTTCAGACGATTGATTCAAATAAAATCCCCTATACAAGATTACTAGGGTCATATAGAAAGAACAAATGAGTGTCACTGTTCATGCTTCTGACAGTCTAACATCAAAGCGTAGTTTTTTTTTGAATTGTGATTAATCTTGTTACTTCTTCTATTTCATTCTTCCATAATTTTCCAAAACTACAATAAAGACAACCACATAATCAAGAAAAAGAAAGTCGAGCAACATGTTAACAACATTTTGACTACTAGAATAAAATTGCATCGGGCACCTGGTACACCCAATATATAAAGGTCAAATATTCTACAATGCGTGGAGATAACAACCCCCATAACTTCAAAATACACCAAGTGACAAATTCAGAAAAATATAAATAAGAATGATATATATAATTAAAATTAAAATTATTACCTTCCATTTTACTTCTCAATGTATGTCTTAACCCTCCCCATCCATCGTAGATGCTCGCACACATCTTTGTTAGCAATATAGTCATGCAAGAAAGCCGCAAAGTCATCATTTATGCCTCGCTCACCCAAGTACACCATTAAAGCTTCTTGGAGTTCATCATCCAACTCCCTATCATTAACCAATCAAATCTGAATTTAAGGAACTAGTCTCTCATCCACAAATATAGATAAAAACAGGATTTAGAACTCTTACTTGAAGTCGGGACCAATAAAAGGTCTCAACGGAGTGAGACTGCGTTGATAAGGGAACACCTTCTGAATTATTAAAGCATCGGGCCATGCTGAGCATATAAACTGAAGCACATTGTTTGCATCACCCCCCTTCATTACATCAACAACCAAACTGGCATGGAGCATCACATCCCCACCAGCGTCATCACTTCTCACATTAGGTGAGGTTGAAGTGTAGCCATCGAACATAGTAACGTCCACTCTAATATCTTCCTTCTCCCCAAACTTCTTTGTCAGCCGGACATATTGCTGTCCTGGTCGTTCATCCACCATGAAGGCATTGAATTTCTTTATGGGCTGCTAGATGAAGAAAGAAAGAAACAATGTTGTTAGAGTTTCACTACTTATAAAAGGGTAGATATCATTTTGTAATGTTTTATCCAGATGCACCGAATATTTTGAATTTGTAATACGTTTTGAATTGCTCTTCTTATGTAAAACACGCTTCCCCAAATTTCTGTTGCCTTTTCCAGAGGATGAAAACCTTCATCTAAAACAAACAAAAAATTGCTTTATGGGAAGACAGGCAAGATACAGTTCTACTAACCTCTTTGATGCAATTTAAACTTTTAATCAGAGCCACAGCTACAAAATGATAGGGAAGTTAAAACTAATGATAGAGGAACATTCTAACATTAGCATTATAATGAATTAACTAAAACCAATCAAAGACCCTATCAACTCCCTAATGAAATAAGACTCATAATACCAACGAGTCCATCAGTCAAGTTAGATTGTTCAAATTAGAATCAACTTTAAAAACAAAAATCGAGAAGGTGTTCCTTTATCAACAAATTTAAATCTAAAATGTTATGTAACCACAGAGTCACATTTCCAAATGGTCTGAGACTCTGAGATGACTTTAGCATGCCAATCTCGGATGGAATTGTTAACCTCAATGTCACCAGAGTCTCATCCCTTTGACCATTCCAAATGTTACGTTGATGAAGTCTTTGATGGAATTGCTACCTCAAAAGTCACCTCGGTCTGAGATTCCGAGGTGACTTTTGAGTTGCACAAACACATCAATGTTAGTGAAAACTCAAACCTCTGTTTGAAAATTGGAGTTTTTTAAGTAGACTTAACATGGCTCAGGATGATAATTCACAAAATTACCCTTGAAATCAATCCCAATGAAGACAGACAACATAAAACCATTTTATGATAGTCCATGACATTTCCGTATTGTACAGAAAACCTCTTCTTTACCATAATCTTAAGATTGTTTCTAACAAAACAAAAGGACACATCTTAAAACTCCCCTGCATCCGAAGGAGCATTGTAAACCCAGCTCCAAACTGACCCACAAAGTGCGAGAGATTAGGAAGAAGTCATCTATTACAGTTACCTTTTTCTTAATATAGTTTCCATTAACCAATCAAAAAAGAAGTCATCTATTATAATAATCAAGTTCTAAGAGTTCTAGTTTTAAAAATAGATTCACATGGTGGTGGTAAGTTCTAATAGACATCCATGGCCCATAATTTGATGTTTGGACAAGTCCTCTAATTTTGTATTTTAATTTCAGCATCTTTCCCATTAAACTCTGTAAAATATGGTTAAACTATTGAGCATTCCCCAAAGATTTTTTGTTGATGTGATTGATTTGCATGAAAACTCTAATGAAGTGGGGAACCAGAATTCCGAAATGACTTCCAGGGTGTTGGTTACTTGGTTCGTAAGAAAAACCTAAAAAACTCTGGAACTGAAATTCCAATTGAAGTTCCATGACTCAATTAAAATTGTGTACTTCTACTTTAAGGTGTGATTGGTTTGCAGGAAGTGATGGAAAATTTAAAACTCAATTCCATGACTTCCTTAAAGCTTAAGAGTGGAAGTTGGGGAAGTCACTCACAGTGCAATTATATAAGGATTTGGAAATCACATAACTTAGTTCTCATGATTATTTTAATTTTTTCTGCAAAACAATCACCACAAAACCATTCTAGAAGTCAATTTCCCCTGTTCAAAATTGAGTTCCTGCAAACCAATCGCACTAATACCAAGGGAATTTACGGAATCGGTGTTATAGACTTCCCACCGCTTCCGACGAACCAAACAAATTTACGTGAAAGAAGGAAGAAGAAAAAAAATCCAACTCCAGCTATCACTTTTTACGACTCCAATTCCCGACTTCCATATCGTCTTCACTGCAAAGTTAATAAAGGAAACGTCTTTTCGACCAAATCGACGGCAAAAAAGAGGAAATCAATGAAATGAACCTCTCGTGGGGGTCGGAGCTGGAGATCGTAGTCGATCTCGGTGCAGAGGATGCGGAGGATGTTGTCGTGGAAGGCCGATCGCGCAT
The DNA here is from genome assembly GCA_963682175.1 of Triglochin maritima. Lineage (NCBI taxonomy): Eukaryota > Viridiplantae > Streptophyta > Magnoliopsida > Alismatales > Juncaginaceae > Triglochin > Triglochin maritima. The sequence goes on along the minus strand of OY821780.1, from coordinate 10,060,829 downwards.
CTACGCCACGTGGCTAAGCGTTCGGTTGGGGTTAGGGCTAGGGCTAGGGTTTGGGGATGGAAGAGATCGGAGAGCCCTCCGGGCGTGGTGGAGGAAGCGAACCATTGGGTTGTGTGGTGGATGGACCTGGAGCTGGAGGAGTGAGGGTTTAGGGTTCTAGTTGGATGGGACCAGGTCGGTTGTTTCGGGTTCGAGGTTTACCAAACTCGAGTCAGATTGAGATTACTTTGGGTACGAAGATCAAATCTAATCTAATCTAATTATTTTGTTTAGATGGTTTAAACTTTAAAGTTCCTAAGTATCTAGTTTTATTATTTGGTGATTATTCAGGAAACCTAAATAAGATTGAGTTATAATGGTAAATAGAGATTTACGATTTAGAGATAGTGTTTGTTGGATTATATGTTGCATTCAACGTGAATGATGTGAATATACATGGATTGCTCGAGGGTTTGGTTGGACAGTTTCGTACTCTCGCCCCGTGTCGTCTAGTGATTATTAACACATGATGTCACTCACATTGGTTGATGGTTTTCATATTATGTCCATCTACTTGTCTCAAATTACAAGACCTATGATTCAAATTAGGAAAATGCTCGCCGAGTTCCGTTTTGGGTTCTTTTTTGGGTTCTGTTCTCTTCCCGCACACATGTCTTGTATACACGTGGTGTCCATCTTATCAGAACTTTTCACTTGAAATCTTTTGGACAAACTGCACACAGTCTCCCAACTTGTGTGAAATAACCGGTTTGTCAGCTTCTGTCCTCATTGTTTAATGGAGAAATACAGGCAATTATCACACGTCCCTGCCAAAAATCAATGCAACGTGATAGGACTGCAACCTTCCTCAATGCTCCATTTGACTTTTTTTTGCCTTCACCAAACAAAATATATCTTTATGAAATATCTGGATATCTGGTTATTCAGATATAGATTGTCAATATGTCTACATCTACTCAAACTTGTATCCTCACTATTCTACGCATATATTGCCCTACGCTTGTGTTTGCTGGACATGCCAAACATTTCTGGATATAAAATGTATAATATATTTTTGAGATACATGTTCACATGCATACATTTAGATAATATGTTTAATAAACATTTTGCAAATAGCATTTTTGTCAGGGCATACATAGATGATATAAAACAGTTGGACAATACACAATTATTTTGTATCATCAGTTATCCAGACATATGTCATCTCACCTTTTCCGAATATAAAATAACATGTATTGGTGCGTCACTTTTGTTGTCTACCTACCATTTACTTTTTCAATGGGTAACTGACTTTGTCTGGACATACATAGAAATTATCAAACAGCTTGTCTTCTATCATCACTTATCCACAATTGTCTTGTATCATCACTTATCCATACATAAATCACCCAACATTTTCCAAAATAGCATGAGGTCTGAAAATATATAGGTTGTCTACATTTATCATCTTGATATATATTAAGAAATTTATGAAACTGATTTTTGGCAACATATCGATGTCTGTCATTGAGATTTGCTGGACATGTCAGGAAATATATGGATATCCAGTCATTCATATATATATCTTTGAACAATATATATCGTGAATAAATAATGTCATTTTCAACCCAAACAAGAAGTGTGTACCATGTTATTTTATAGCTTTTTATTATTTATAATGTGTAGTGGAGAAAATATTTTTCAGGACTGTCGGGGTGTACATTAACAAGTTACATTACATGTTTACATATAATGTAATGTCGGGGTGAATTTTTATTATTACCCCGACATATAATGCAAAAATTATAAACATTCTGCAAAAATTCATCTGTCGGGGTGTACATTAACAAGTTAAAAGTTACACAACTCTATTGGTAGTTACATAAAAAGTCAAATAGTATACGATACGGACAATCACCCAAAAACCAGACATTCACACTATAATCAGCATAAACAGACATTCACACTAAAATCTTCGTGATTGTGCATCTTCTCCAGACGTCTTTCGGATCACCTGTCAAATAGAATGATTTAATGAGTGAGGAGATTTAATAGAATGAAATCTGGCTGCAATGTACGGTGATAAATCAAGATATAAATGCAGACATTGTCAATGTAAAAACAATCTCATATATCATTCTATTAAATCTCATATATCAAGAAATACATGTTCAGATATCAATAAAACATTGAACCCTAAGTTATAGTTTTGTCAGACAAGTAACACATACTAGTTTGGATATTACAGATCACAAATCCACATTGCAAAGATTCCACAAAATCGACAGACAACACAACCTTTTGATCTACATATTATAGATTACATTATGACATACACAAATATTCAGTCATCAAATGTAACAGATATAACAGATTCCATATATTACATTTGACAAAATATCCAGATATAACAGATTTCAGAGGTAGTTAAAAGGAATCCATACAAAAATATATAGACAAATAATTACTTACACAAACTAAACATGCTCCGGACAAAACTATTAAATGTCTACACAAAAATATCCAGACAAATAATTACTTACACAAACTAAACATGCTACAGACAAAACTATTAAATATCTACACAAAAATATCCAGACAAATAATTACTTCCACAAACTAAACATGCTCCCGACAAAACAATTAAATATCTACACAAAAATATCTAGACAAATAATTACTTACACAAACTAAACATGCTCCAGACAAAACTATTAAATATCCAGACATACACAAGTAAATGAAATATAAGACTATTAAATATTCAGACCGTCCGAGTGTTATCAAATCCAGATATTACTATGCAAATATAAAAAGTAACAATGATAAGAACAGATAGTGCCAGATTTAAATCATCCAACGCCCAACATGTTAACGGAACTCTAAATGTCCAAAAAAATCAAAATACAAGCTTCATGTCCAGAGATCGTTCTCATTTTGAAACTCACCCAAAAAAATTCCATGCATATCTATCAAGAAACCATAACTTTAACAAATGCGAAGAAAGAAAAAAGAAACAATAGACTTGAAGATGTTGGCTTTTTGGCATTCATCTATGTTTTGATGATTTAATCAACCTAATCTTAAGTATAATAAATGTATAGTAGCACACATATTGCATAGCATATATATTGTATTATGCTAACCTCTACTGGTGATCAAGACTCAAGAAAAAGGGAAATTAAGTCAAGACATGTAATCAAAGCTCATTTGAAGACATTTATTTTATATTTCTTTTGAGTCTTAGGAACATTGTGTAATTGAGCATACTTGAGCCAAAAACTAATCAAACACACACTAGGTTCCCTATAGAAGTCGCACACAAAATTTCACAACATTTGGACTTCAATAGATCACCCAAACTTAGACCGGAAAACACGTAAACCAAACTTGAACTGCCAGGACCAAATTGGTCGACCGGAACGAGTTTATCGTTCGACCGATTGGGTTTGTTTATTCTGTTACAAATCTGGTGTTAAACCGGTCGACCGTTTAGAGCTTTTGTTCGACCGTCTACACGTGTCACATGAGTGTTAGACTTGTTATTTTCTACAACGGTCAGATTTCCCAAAACCCCAAACTTACCAAACTTCTGGTTGACCGAAACTTACCTAGCGGTCAACCAATCAAACATTATTTGGTCGCCCTGAACACTCTGGAAGTTTCCGGTTGAACGTCTCATAGACCTTGCTCGACCGAAACTCAATTTCTTCCCAATCCCAGAAGTGCCTGGAAATTTCCGGTTGAACCGACCATTTGCTTAGTTTGACCGATCCATCTTTTACCTGACCAAAACCCCCGAACGATCGACCCATCCAAAACCTTAGTTCGACCGTTCACTTAAGTGAACTTAAGTTATAGCCATATTTGACCAACCGTTCGACCGGTATGTCTGCTTCGGTCAACCGAACTTATCCTGGAATGTGACTTGCACCTTTATCTTTTGTGTATCTTACACAAACACTTACTCATTTAATCCCAACGGCTATAACTCACTTAGAGCTTATAAATAGGTGTTTCCTTGACACAATCAGACATCTCTTACACTTCTATTTGTCATATACACCTAAGAGAAAATCCCAAGCTTCAATTCTCCAAACTTACACTCACAAGCTTACACTTCCACACTTTAGATCATTTACATATCTTAATCAAATTGTGCTCAAGATTTAGAGAGTGTTTTCCCACTCATTTGTTGTTCACGAAGCAACGGTGAAAGCCCGAAGTGTTCCCTCTCGGGTTGTAAGAGGAAGAAAATCAAGCTAGCGAGGGTTGTTCGCGGAAGCTTGCCTTGTAAAGGCTTAATCTCGGCCCAGAACGAGGTTGATTGTGAAGACGTGAGCGGAGCTTGAGGGAGATCGAGCGAAGCTTGCAAGAGAGGCCTTAGGCGGGAGGCTGAACCTCTATAAAAATCTCGGTGCCTTCTTGTGGTTTGCTGAATTTACTTTGCTTGCTTGTTTTAGTTTTAATTTTCGCTGCATCTTTGATCATCTAATCAAGTAGAGTTTAATTAACCTTAAAAGTGATTAGAACTAAGCCACAAACTCGATCCTACAGAAGAAATTGTGGCTATGGGCTTGAGCGGGAGCAACACGGACGACAACATTTTCTTGTCAGTGCCGGAGTGGAGAGGGAAGGACAAGTTGCCGCCAGTAGGGTTTTTCGTGGACCACAATCGCTGGAGGAAATAAATGAAAGAGAAAAGATGGTTTCTTCGTTTAAATATGTTTTTGTCCCCCCGTCGTGACCTGATCGGCGTCGTTACCTTGTCGATAGTAGGAGGTACTGGATCTCCGAATCTGGTATCACTTGCTGGGCATTGCAGTCTTCGTTGTAGGGAGGTGAGGCGTGTCGAGACAAGTGATCTAAAAGTTAGGCGTCGTCTAGCCTAAGGACCCATAAGCCATAAATTCTTTGAGTCGTGCTTGCTAGATTAGGCTTTTACCTTCTCCCATTACCCACGTTAACTCTAAGGATTCTTCCTTTCTCCTCTGAATCATCTTCTTCTCACTTACTTATACGTTCTAATCTTCTACCCTTTACACTCTCTATTAGCGTTTTAAGGTCAAGTCGAGCACTTTTTGTGAGCTTGGCCTCGTAGTTGTAAGAGTGATCTGAAGGTAATGTGTTCTAAAAGTTTTACTTTTAAATGTCAATTATTATGACTTGAATGAGAAATCATTTTGTTCCTTGTTTATGTTATTCGTCTTTTAGAAGTGTTAAGGAAGAGGCTCTTGGTCCTTAACCGTAGAGCTCTAAAAGATATTGGTTTACATAAAACAAAAGATATTCGCAATCATGGTAATTAACATGGGACATTAATTACCGAGTTAAGATTGTCGTGTTGGTCATAGATCATTGTAGCTCTATAAGTGAGTGACGACACGGGTATGCAAAAGAGGAAAATATTACTTTTGTATACTGAATAGACCTAATAAGTAAAATATTATAGAAATGTGTTTCTGTGTCATTAATATTTTACTGTGTCTTCGGTCCTTTGATATGAGACTTATATCCAATCACTTAAAGAATGCTTAATTAGATTAGTGTCTTGATCAATAAGTGTAGTGTAAAGGCATTGGTTGGTTAAGTACAACTTTTGTTGGAGAAGATAGTTAGTCAAAAGATTATCATTGCCCCCTCTTAACTGAGTGATGATATTAGTGGGCCCCTTGATAAAGCAAAGTTATAATGTGCCCAATGTGATTTGAGTTAAGTCACATGTTTATAACTAGCTTAAAGAGATCAAGAAATGAATACTAATACAAAGATGACACAATACTACTTTGTGTGTATTCTTAATATCATGAGGCAAGGGACGGACACAAGTGGTGCACTCCATCACCAAATGGATCGGGTTTTGGTTCAAGTGGAATTAAGACATCTAACTAATTGGGAGTTATAATGTGTAGGAGCATATCCGGGACGTTAGAGGGTGGTGACCGCGGAGGAGCATATCCGGGACGTGATCCTACTTTTTCCCTTTTGAATGTTGTAGTGATTACATGTACATTTCTTTATAACATTTTGATGTAATCACACTTTTGAAACATTCGGATATATATGTTATATATATGTTGGTGCATCTGGTGTTGTCTTTCGTAATATCCTCAGTGTATGATTCGACTTTGTTGATCACCTTTTAAAAAATTTAAATTTTCCACTGCTTTTTATTATAACACGTCACTCTCTATTTTTTATTATAAGTTGTCTCAAAAGAGAAATTGTAATGGAGTCCAAGTGGTGTACGTTGATTGTTGAGTACTAACTCTTACAAAAAATGAACTAACAATGGTCCTCTCGTTCTCCTCACGATCTAGACGTTGGTTTGATCCCATCTCAGTAAGGACTAACCCTACCCATTGTTATAATAATAATAAAAAAACCTGAACTCCACCCGGGTTATCATCATTATTAGCAAAACACAACTTTATTAGAAAAAATATGGTTTCCTTTGTAACATACAATCTAAATGAATCGTGTTTCTTGTTATAACGGAAAAGAATAGGACTATTCATTACATTTGATCAATAAAAACACGCATAACAATCATGAATTTGATTTACAAAATGAAAAAAAATAATAATAGTGAGGTATCTATTGCTTGCAAATGAATGTGTTGTAGATACAAAATCTGAGTTTCCGGGACGTGGAAAGGGAGCTTCAACATCACGTTTCTTTAATCAGAATCTTTGGATGCAGATTGTCCATTTTAAGTTTATATAGGCGGATCCCTCCCTTGAAAATCGTAACCAGTTCATTTCACATTTCACAAGATCAGTTCTGCTTCTTTCCTCCTGCAAGAATACGGGAAATTTGCAGACCTCGACTGAACGCTTGGTTGAACAATAATCTTGTCTGGAACTCGGATACAAACGGGAACCATGCAAGAACAACTAGTGGTGCAAAGATCACCAGAGACATCATATACTCATATCCTCGAGCCAGCGCTTTGACTGAGCCCCATATTCCTAGAGTCTTCATCACTGGCCTACACGACTGTGCAATCTGTTCCAAGAAAACAAGTAACAATGTCAATTTTTCTATTAATACTGATGCAAATTTATGAACTAATTTACCAGGTGATAATAGGGGATCCATCAGACTCTTATAGAGCATCAGAACAAGGGAACATTACCTGCAGTAGTGCCCATCCTGTGGGTACAAATGCGAGAATGCTGGCAAAGATATCTCCAACAGTCAAGTTAAGGACCGTGAAAAGGATTGCAAGAGTTCCCACTGATCCAATGAAGAGGAACAGCTTTAGCAAGCGAAACATGAGCTGAAAATCAGCACTGAACTTCTTTCGGCCCATTGATACCACCTGAAAATGAACTGTTAATTTCATATAAAAAGATGGAGGTGAACTCAAAGTAACAGATGCTGAACTGAACCTTTAATATGACCACTGCCGCAAGAATCACCAACCAGGAAAGCCCATAAACCTGAGAAAAAAGGACCAGATTAAGAGATCATCTACCAAGGAATGCAGCAACAACAAGGGAGTGATTGCTTCACGTCAAAATAACAAACAAGCTAGAAAAAATTTATGCATAAATTTAGAGTGATTAGTACTAAAAACGCTCTAGAGTAATAATAGCATTAGTTCAAAATATATACTAGTTAAAAATGAATGATTGAATCCTAACAGAGTTTTCATTCCAAGATAAGTATATAATTCCATACATATGAACTAAGGTAGAACTAAAGTTCTCACTAGAAGAAAAGTTTAGGTTTTATAGATTTCAGCACAGCATAGACAAGAAGAAGGTTAAGTGTCATACCAGAAAATGAAAAAACAGATTTTGCAGACATGCTTTTAGAAAGATTTGCAAGTGGAAGTTGAGTTATGATGGAGACTTACAACTATACTCTTGTTCCCATTGGACACGTGAAGCTGATAAACTATACCATACTGATAAATGAAGAAGCGCAATGAAAGAACAATCTCCCAGAAACGCCCCAAAAATCCTGTGAACTGCAGGTGTTCCTGCTCTTCGTCCCACCATGACTCCCAGCTTTTGTGTGCTGGAACACCAACACCTCCCTGACTGCTGATCCACTTGGACCAATCATCCCAATCTTCCACTATCTTTTGCCACTCAAAGCCCGATGGATTGAACAGGAAAGGTGAAAACAGCCAAGAGATGACGAGAAACCACATTGAAGCTGAGAGAAGGAAGTATGCGTTGAAGTCTGTTGCCACAGAACCATAAATCTCATAAACTATCAACAACACCATCAACTCCAGGCCTTTCACAAAATGACTTCTTGAGTACATTCTGTAGTTCTCAGCAAACTTTTCGTGCCTCACAACAAAACCACGGCCAGTGGCACGGTACTTCGCTCCACCGTGCAAGATTGTACGGCCAAAATAATGTGTTTTGGTTCCAAGTGAGAAGGTAAAGAAAATGGCACAAAGTTGAAGCTGCATGATAACTATGTCCCCCAGGGCTGTTCTGAAACCCCTTTCCAGTCCAATCTCCATTACCATTGGTAAGGCCATTAATATACCTATTTGAACAAGTGACTGTGAGGCCATGGCAGCTTCAAGAGGATTGTTTCCTCTTGAACGTGCTTGCTTCATTATCGCCTTCTCCAATCCACTCAGTGACAAGTAGAGTCTTCCATACAAGAAAATATAGACTACGAGGACAACCACCTGCAGAATACAAAACAGGGTTCAGAGATTTGATAATCAAAATATTACTTCATCATGAAGACTATCACGCCTTCAGAACAACTATACAGCTCTAAGACAACTATATGAATTTATACATAGAAATCAGACATGAATCAGCAAATGACTGTAATTTCCTTGAAAGTATATACACTGGATCCAACGCTATACTATGAGATTCATAAATATGTCCTACATAATATAAAATCTAGGGAGAGGAAAAGTATTAGAATTTCAGTCGGAGTTTTTGTAGCTTAAATATGGCTAAATCCCAAGAGAAATATAGCTCACTGAATGGTCAGTATGGATTTGAACCTAGATATCATGGAGATGGCATGAGAAGCAAATTATGACATCATACTTGAGGCTGCTTTTCCAGTTACATAAACAAAGATCAAAAGATAGGAACCAAGAATAAATAGGACGTGTTGCCTGACATTAAATGGTCAGAATAGTTTTAAATAAAGAGAACCTAGTACGAGGTGGGATAAGAGAAAAAATAGGTTCAACATGGCCTCTGAAAGAAAAAAAGTACATGTAGTAAAAGGAGAAATTCATGGCATAACATATTATGGTAGACCGTAGCTTCAAATATTTTTGTCAATAGCTGACGGAAATTGATGAGGAATGCATTTACCATTGAACTGACATAAAATCCGATGGTCGTAAAGTAGCACGACAACATACGGAACATGTCAAACCGGTGGCCTAAACGATAGATGTCTCTGCTCAAGACCTGCTCCCCATTTCCACATGCTACTTTGGCTTCAAAGAGAGATATTTGATTCATACCAACATCACGACCTTTTCCAATTTGAATATACTCATGATGTGTAACATTTCCACGTCTTAGGGTTGAGTTAAAACCTGGGCAGTAAGTATAGTTAGGGAGTTACTAATGCTAGACAAAATTGGGAAAGCTGAAGCATGCCAATTTAGGAAAAGAATATATATATATATATATATATATATTACCTGCAAAGATGTCTTCACTTAGGTTAATAACTCGAGAAGCTTTGCTAATACCACCCCTTGTTATGTGAAAAATTCTATCGAAAACGTCTGGGTGACCATAGTGGAAACGAACCCTGTGCGAAAATCATGAGTTCAGCATATATTATGGAAACTATCTCTATATTCTTGTTCGTCAATAATATTTACCATTTTTAAATAAAAATGATGAACGATTAAATTATCTAATCAGAATTGATAATAACGAAAAATGGGGACCAGAGAGCACTTTGCACTATTTGGTGAGCATCATATACCATTGTAATATTCAGGTATAAGTTTCGACCTGCATATTTAAGTTGAAAAGGATATAGAAAGTAGTGAAGTCAACAAGTGGGAAATATAACAAGGAGCTCTTAGTGACCTCTATTCACCCGATACATCAGAAGGTTCTAATTGACAACAACTTTGAATTTCTAAACAAAAGTAAAGAGTAAGATCAAACAAAGAATGCAACATGAGGGGAATTGGGAACCCTAATGCTTTTCCAGGAAAAACTACAACATTTCTGAGATATTAAAATGTCTATGATCAGTCATCTTTAGCTACTACCTTGGTTAGATGGCCTTTTATCATTACCTTAATTTAAAAAAGAAATCAAACAAAGTTAGCTAATACTACAAAATGAGGTACAGGAACACAAACTCACTTCAAAGGGTTAGCAAGAACTCTCTGACCAATCGTCACAAAGCTTGTTTCTTGGTTCGACATGAACCAAGCCAAGGATGAGACACTGCAATTTAAATCCCAACAGAACAATAAGAATACATTCAAATAACTTGTGCTTACCTGTAAAGATGTCACTGATCTAGAGGCAATCACATTTATACCTTCCTGTAAAGATATGTTCGCGAACACCTAAAATTGTTGGTGGGCGGACTCCATGGTCTTCATTAAATTCTTCCAACAGATTCCTCATTTTAAAGGCTTCTTCCAAGTAATTATCCTTCGAAAATTGTCTTAAAAATAATTATTTGGAATAACATAAATCATTGAATATAGAAAAGAGATTAACACTTAAAAACTTACCTGGTTCATATCAATGGTCTGAAGAGCTTCTCCCCGAGTAAAAATTATTGCATGATTCTGATTCTCGGGTTTTCCTTCACCAATCTTTGCTTGTCCTGGCAACTTTATACGGTATATTTCCTTTTACCCAGTAAAGAATGAAGTGTATTAGCCCTTGCTCATTTAGCTAACTGGGATTCAAACATGGTACTCCAAACAAAAGTTACCTGATCAAGGTTTTCAACTGCCTTAACAAGTACAGAATAGAAAACTTTCTGGACACCATCACCTTCTCGCTCTTCAACTTCATCAATGTATGCCACACGGAGAGAAGGATAACTAGAAAAAACACAAAGGGCAGATAAGACCGCTTAAAACATCATGTATGAATTAACTCCAAGCAAGCAAGCCATAAAGGTGTTGAAAGAAATTAGAAAAGTCGACATACTTAACCATCAAGTTTAAAATGTCCGTTGCTCGGCGGTCGCCTGACTGTTTTTGGTTTCCATATCTTTGGCATGTTGCAACATATGTGAATTTCATGTCAGCTACAGCTTCAAGCTGAGCACAAAGAGATCTTTGACTTTTTTTCTCTTCTTCAGATGGCTCAAGTACTGCTTTATAGCCTTCTAAAATCTCTGTAGTTTTTTGAGAATGAATATTTAGTTTATTTACAAAATATAAAGCTCCCTGCTTATACTCGGAAAATTGAAGAAGGCCCTTTACCACTCTCAGAAGCCATGTCAAGAAAAGCTTGGAGTTTCAAAGCTCTTCTGTAGTACATCATCCCCCTAACTGCAGCAGAAAAATGGTTTTACGTAAGCTAATAAAACTCATCAGGATGAATAACAGAAATTCTATACCCACCTGTCCTAGAAAGTGTTTGCCCTCTTAAAGAGGCCCAACGTCGGAGGTGTAAAACATTCTCCTCGTTCCCCCAAACTTCACTTTCCTTAATACAATTTAGCCGCTCCATAAAGTTACTCCATTCATCTGAGACATAAAAATAGAACGACATCAGGTCTCAAATAATCCTAATCAGGCAAGCTGAATTAGAAGTTTGAACTAACAAGAAATAAAACCTTACCTGGATAAATTTTCTGCAGGTAGAATATGATTGATACACCGTCTTCATTCTCTAGCTCAAGATCAGTTTTAGAATACACTGTCTCTTCACTATAGTAAGGCGTCAACACACTGGCAATGTTTTACAATAGGTTAATATCATCTACAAAATAAATACTAGAGCATATTTGGTAAAAGTTGTGCAGCCAAAAGGCGCTGCAGCACTGAATAGAAAGGTGAAACGAGATGCTCAGATAATCAAAATTAGCAAGGTAGAATCGCTGGATGTCCTCAAAACAAGTTCCAAGTATAAAACCTCGCATGTGAATTTATTCACTTTGTTGTAAGGTCTTATATTCATATTTTTCAGGGAAAGACTAAGACCAGCAAGTAAAATAGTACACAGATTCAAAATCAGCATCCTACTAATAGTGGAAGTAAGGTGATAAAACCAGCAAAATGAAGAAAAAATACTTAACGGCAATGCACCACATTATGCCAACAAATATGGAATTTTGTCATCTGTTGTGTTTTTGCATCTTTTCTGAAACTGATCTCTAAAGGATGGACAGTACATCCTTCATCACATTTCATGCATGGGAAATCAAGACTTAAGAGTTACTAGTCAAAATAGCAGAAACGTTGTTAGGGCAAACAATATGAGGAAAATAGTTGCCTTTTAAGAGAAAATCAAAATTGTATTTATGGTTAAAATGCAAATACCTTATTAACGATGATTATCTACAGGATAAAATGGCATCAGTAACCTTTTTTTCTATAAAGCGAAATTTTGGAAATGCTATAAATCTATGAATCATATGTTCCAAAGAAAAGTATGTTTGTTGCAGATAAGCATTTCAATCTTCACAGTTGGTTAGCAAGAATAATGAAGACTAAGCATATCACATCAATATCTAAACCTATGTTCCAGATTCTCATCATAAAATATACAGGTAGCCAGAAGGCATTGTTTGTATTTACATATGTATTTTGCGAAAAGGTAGATACATCCTACATTCTTTAAGGGGATACAGGAAAAAACAGCTTTAAAAACTTTGGTGGTCAAAAAACCGTCACTTAATTTGAATTTTAGGGTTTTCGAACCTGAATGACAACATCTTACGAACTCTTGGTGCACGTGGCATGTCCATGAATAAAGAATTTGTAAAGAAGGCTATCCTTCTACGAGCTTCAAGATTTGTAGGCACATCCATAGCAGATTCCTTCACTGTTAATAGAAGATAAAGTCGTTTTATCTGCAACAAAGCAAAAGGTAAGCATTAATTCAAGTTCTAGAAGGGAAACTGTTCAGTTCTAATCTCAAAAGTTATAACTTAGGGGCTGCTGGCAGTTGTGTATACTCCAATAAAATGGGCCATAATCTAGTTCCAACTTTACTAATGAATAGGAGTATGAAGGGGGATTTTTGAAATCAAACATCCTTTAGAATTCATTTATAAAGTGATTCCTAAGAGACAGTAATTTTGTATCCAAGCGTAGGCTTTTCATCCCTTCACTAACCATTGTACGGAAACAGAGTTCGTTTTCTTTTCTTTTTCTAAGTCATCCCTTTTAGCGAGTTTAAAGCTGGCATCATCAAGCTAAGACAGTTCACTTTCGGATCCATAAACTACTGGGTTGGTTAATGGGAGAGTTGAAGATTTAATTTTCAAAGTCAGAATCTGATAAGTTGATAGGAAAGGGCTTGCTTTCTAAGAAATATATCTACCTGCTCTTCCCACTGTGGTGTCATCGCTGGAGGAAATAAGACAGCTGGTTTTGATCCTGTACCCGCAAACAGCTGTCTTCGAGGAACAGAATCTTTACTCCCATGCCCATGACCAAGCTCAACCAATTCACTGCAGGTTAGCAAGAAAACGAATGGAGTACTCTACAAGGATGATCATTACCAAACCTAAAATTAGACACATATACGTCAAACTACTAACCGATTCTCATTCACCATCATATCACGGGTAACTACTTCTAACATATCTTGCAACAATAATACAACAGTATCAAGCTTGGATGAGTCACCGTCTTTCTGAAGAAGCAAAAAGGATGATCAACAAACCTTATTCTTCACAAGAATGAAGTCAATGGCATCGACACACATATTCAATTTCATAGTAAAAAAAAGATAACAATAACAACACACACAACAAAAATAATATGCTCACCAAAATCTCTACAAGCTCAACAAATTTCCTGCAAAGAAATGGTAGAGGACTCATTCTGAAGTTGGCAAGAAATGTGTATTTTGCGATGTTATCTTCAACTTCCTTGATGAGAATGTTTATTATCCTACAAAATGAAATTAAGGACTTTTAGAACAAAATATTGGTGATGAAAAGGCATTGATTCAAGTTTATTTTGTAGACCACTACGACAAAGATATTAGAGGCTGAATATCTAAAGAGTAGCTTGATTCTAGATTTTTTTATCACTAATCGTATTATAAATTTTCAAATAAAAAACGAAATATTATCACTTTCGTTGTCCATATCTCATTTATCATCATATGACCAGTATCATCTGAAAAAATATATGTTTATTATAGGGCAAAGTGATACCCAAAGAAACTGTGGGTGGACAAAAGATACATGTTAAACAAACCTTTTCTCATTCTCTCCTACAACCAAAAGATTGAGAACAAGCTTAAATGACTCATAACATTCAAGAACAGCACAATTCATGTACTCGTCAGCACAGATGCGTTTCCATAGATCAGAATCCCTCAAGTTCTTTTCTTTGGATCGAAACTGGACGGCCATATCCAGTGCAATAGGTATCTACATCCAACAAAACTTTGAATTGTAAGTAAAATATGAACCCTAAGCAGACAATGTGGTCTATTTTAACAGTAGTACAGAAATCAGCATATGCTTCAACAAGTAAAATGAATTATAAACGAAGCAGATGAACAAAACCTTGCTCGCAAGCAAGAAGGGAGGCCACTGTATTAGTTTTAAGCTAAGATCACATGAATATGGAACCAGCAATAAGTCCATTTCCCTGCATTAAGTTAAAAAAAATCCTCTTGTCAATAGCAAGTTTAAAAGGAGACAAGTAGGTGCATCCATGTGGTAGCATGAATCCTTGCCTGTCACTTATGAGATCTTCTTCTCGGAAACTGCATATAACTTCATTCCACAACTGAGAAAACTTAGCTGCCTCCGTTCTCTTTCTTGGAGAAGCCTGAATGGAGGGTAAAAAAACTATAACATTACAGAGATTAATTGGTAGATCCAACTACTTCCAGTAAAATAGTATGTGAAGAGGACTCCACCTCTGAGGATTTTTTCCACAAAGAAAACCCTCTTCGTTTCTTTTCAGAAGGTAAGAGATATGTGTTGAAAGCTCCAGGCAATGACTGAAACCTTGATCTTAACATGCCAAGAGTCCGAATCTGTAAAAAGAACAATGTGCATTTGATATACGGCCAAAATCAACGACAGTCACCTTGTACATCATGGGCATATGGTTGTTAATGCCACTATCCAACAAAATGTAGATATGCTTGTCAGGACAATAACATTACCATAGAGTTGTACAATGAAGTTAATTATTCCATCCAAGAACAATATAATAATGATCTATGCAGAACACTCAAAGCATATTGAATTTGCGTCATGGTAACAATAGTTTTCTAATCAAGGTAATTTTGCATTGTAATAATTAATGATTATCTATTGAAAGTGGAACTTCCTATCATTCAACCAATAAGTTCAAACTCATAAATAAATTATAACAGATAAGGGCACAGCACAGAATCTAACCTCACCCAGTCTGCCAAACGCTCCAGACATACCTCCATATATGGTAGAGAAAATAGCATACCATATCTGTGTGTCCATAAAGTAAACCTGTATATAATTGATAAAACATTCGAAAGATGGTAAGATTCAACAACAATTGCTAGACCATCAGGATTCAGGGATATAGCAAATGGAAATCTAAAAAACTCAAGCTAAGCTAAAACAAAAGGAATCATGTCATACCAGTATCACAGGAGCCCACAGAGCAATTATAGCTCCAATATTATGTTTAGCTGCAAACGCACACAACAAGAAAAAGTAAATAAAGGTATTGGTTGCAAACACAAGAAATAGTAACCATGGTAAATTACATACCCTCGGGAAAAAATTCATGCCATGAATACTTAACACGACGAACATTCATTATATCTTTCGTTGGCTTCACCAGTGGTTTGATCTATAAAAGAAACAGCTTAAAATAGAGAATAACAAGAGGTATAAATTATTTTATAGCTTGTTAAGTTTGAGTTTCCCATAGAAGAA
Source organism: Triglochin maritima (assembly GCA_963682175.1). Lineage (NCBI taxonomy): Eukaryota > Viridiplantae > Streptophyta > Magnoliopsida > Alismatales > Juncaginaceae > Triglochin > Triglochin maritima. Next base: position 10,044,785 of record OY821780.1, on the reverse strand, counting down.
TCAGAATTTACCTGGACGAAGAAGCTGAATGCAAATTTAGAGCATAACAGCAGAACCCAGAATAAGGTATACCTGCAAGTTCACAAATTTAAGAAAAGCAATATTGGATCAAAAGGTGGTAAATAAGCACCAATATGAAGGTGATTGCTTTACACTTACTTGAAGAGAGCAAACTGACTTTCATGCATCCCTCTTCCAACATAAATTCTTGGCTGTAAATGTTTACAAAAATCAGTACTTCCATCAATAGTTTTGTATATGTGAAAAGAATCAAAGATATTTCTGGGTGTTTATGACCACTTGAAAAAAGTAGATAAATAAGGGAACTGGAAATAATAAATATCTATTTCTAAACTGCTATAATGATAGCTAGGCAATTAAAGCAGTCGAAGGAACAAGTCACTGATGAAACATATTTGTCATTCCTAGCATGTCCTAGGGCAAAAGTTATCAAAATTATTAATCATCATAGGATACATAAATTTGAAGTATATATATAAAGGTCAAGATGGTACAACCTTTGGCTGATAAACTCACATGGATCGTCAAAATTTAATTCCACGCGAAGAGGTAAATCCATGTTGGCAACAAAATTTCACCTAGCTATTTGAGAGTTCACTTGCACAAATAAGGTTCTCGCAAATATACATAAGGGATGCAGTAAAATTTTGTTGACCATTCACAGTTTACAGTTTACTGGTTTGGAAGTGAAAAAAGAAAGAAATGTTAATTGTTACAAGCATTTTTTGCCTGAATTGTGATTCATGATGACTTCAATTTCTAATCTACCCAACTAATTTGGAACTAAAGGCTTTGCTGTTGCTGCTGCTGCTAGATGCTATAAGTGTTCCAAGTTTGAAACTGCTTTGGAATCCAGAACCTTTAACTTTATCTGCTGCTGCAAGAATTTCTCTAACTCTATTCACCTAAAAGAGCCTTCTAATCAGTAGGAATGAGTTTGTCATATGTCCTGACTCCTATCTAAAACATAGTTCTACAAGTGCTCTGGTACAAGAAAGTATAGCTTTCCAACATTTTTACAGTAGACTCCAAATTCTAAAAAAAAAATTGTGTTGGAGAGATGAAACACAACAACAACAACAAAGCCTTTTATCCCAAACTAGTTGGGGTAGGCTAGAAATGAAACTCTAAGGAGTCACGGTTCAGGCATGTGAATCGTCTTCTTCCACGTGTTTCTATCCAAAGAGATGAAACACCTTTTCCCTAAAATTATAAAGGTCTAAGTTTATAATATGACATGCAGATAATATTGCTATAACTTATCAGACCAGGTGCATAGATGAGAGGCCTCAGTAATGGGCCTAATGCACTAAAAACTCCCCTCCTGAGGAAACACCGACATTTATCATCCCCAACTCCAATGTTTCGGTGTTCTCTGAGTATAATTTGTAAGTTGTTGAATAGGTTTCACACCAATCGATCTTGATAGATGCAACCAGTTCATATGCCAAGTGGATGTATGTGAACATTTGCCAACAATGATGTATGTGACATGTATTGCCGTATAGATGTCACACATTCGTACATTTTCACATGATTTGGTGAATTCGCTTGATGATTATTTTCTGATTGAGATCTTCTATGCCACCCTGAAATATGCATGACGCATAGTCTTTTGGGCAGCTAACTGGTTTCCAAATTATAATGAATTGGTCGGCCAATTAGTTTCTTCTGTTTGGAAGATTTGAATTAGTTCCTTTGTGGCATGATTTGTATCAGTTCCTTTTGTTGGTTCCAATTTCGTAACAGGTTTGCAAGTACATAAAGCCCAGTGGGAAGCATGAAATGAAGTAGAGAATAGTTCCTTCCAACTTCTTCTCTGTTCCTCCCGCTCTCTATTCTCTTTACTCTCTCTCTCTATCTCTCATCTCTTCTCCCTCCCCTTAATCCTGATCTCTACACTTAATACATACTCACAGCGGCAGGCAGTTTTACATAGTCATGTTATTTTCAGATCATCATCAAACCTACTATCTAGGGCCTTCGAAATATTCAAGGAAATTATCTGCCCCACGTATGTGGCAGTAAAATGTTTTAGTAATAGGTTCATTTCATACCAATATGAAGATGAATGCCTATTATTGAAATGAATTTAGAGAGAAGTATATGTAAAGCTGAACTATTGCATATGCATCATCAACTCTTCACGTGCCAGGTGTGCCATGAACAAAAATACTGTTAGCCTGCTTATTTTGAGGAAAAAAGATCTTTTGTTCCACATTAAAGTTAATACTGATCCAGAAATCAGTTTGAAGTCTCTAAGTGATTCTCTTCCGGATTTATAAAGGCAATAGAAGAGTTTGACGCTCAGTCCTTTATTTAGTGACTACATCTTCGAGTACACATGCAATTAATCATCTTGGAGTACACATCCTTTATTTAGTGGTTGATTCACTTTATCAACAAGGCATGTTACTCATATAAATCCTACAAGATACACATGACCATCTACAAGGAAATGCACTTTGGACCCATAAGGCTGCGGGTACCGTCGTAATATATTTCAAACATATCTTCTGAGGGATGAAGGCAAGAGAAAGAAGTTTAGAATGATTCGGGAATCGGTGCACCATATATGTATGATCAAAGAGTTAGTGGTTGTACTCTGAACTAATCATGAACTCCACGAAGAAGGCATTCAATTAACTATCATATAGTCTTATGCATGGGAGGTAAGGAGATCTGCAAGTATGTATAAACGACTGACTGAAGAGTATACCTGAGACCACCATAATAGAAGCCTTGTGATATGCCAGTCGGAATTCTCTATCCACCGTCGAAGCATTGGAAATATAAACAATACTGTAGCTAGTAGATTAGGAAGCATATATACAATCACAGCCACAATATATACAGGTGGTATCCCCTTCACTTGACGGAGCCACATTGTTAAATCCTTCATCGCTGGTGGAACCACTGAGAGGGACTTTATATAGCAAAGTGGAAGAATAATTACCCAAACTAAACTAACCACTATCTTGAGAATATTCCTGAGTACATCTGTGAATTTCCATCGGTGGTAGCCTGGGAAATTCAAAATAAGGTCCAGAATACCTGTTGTCGATGGAAAAAAATAGTTAGACAAAAGTGGAAATTATATTACAACCATGGGACGGTGCCATGAATCATTCACTAGAAAGTTAAAATGAATCAACCAGTAAGTTAAACTAATCACCCATTCACTTCTTTGGCTCTTTAATCTTTGTGAAAGATGTCTTGTGATCCAAGAACTTGAAAATACATGCTTACTTTGGTTTTTGCTTGGAAGTTTATACTTCATCAGACATTTCAAAATCCAAAACTAGTCTTAGATAATCAGATGTAGGCATTCATAAGTTAGTTTATAAAAAGTTACGTGGCTGCAACCAGAACACCAAGCATTAGATCAGTTGTTTTACTATTTATCTACCCATAAATCATATTTTCCATGTATTAATATCAATTCTTAACCTCTTGTATACAATAACAAACAGAAAAACTTATCAGAATGAGATTATTGAAGTGATACGGAAATGAATTTGTTGTAATGATAAGCAAAGGGACCGAACTCTATTTTGTACGTTCAAAGTATCTAATCTCTTGTAGTTTATTACAGAAATGTCTACAGCAAATGTCAGTGTCTATCACTTCTAAATTTTAAAAGAAACTATATAGGAGATGGCATTACTGCATTTAAAATTTCGATAAAGTAGAGAGAGAATGCATACTCTGGAGTAAACGAAGGAACGCTGCGGTTATAAAAATGCTAGAAACAGAATACAAGACATTCTTTTTGAGAATTTCAGCTGGAGAAGAAACACTCCAAGCAATAATAACCATCGCCTGTACAATGTCAAAAGTGTGCAGTCATTACTCATGAAAATAATCAACTGAAGGGTTTTATAGACATGCAGTGATAATAAAGAATACCTGAAGGGCAAGGATATAGAAGGTCCAAAGACGATCAAAACTTCGAAAAATATGCCAAAAGGTTCTAGTCTCAACAAAGTATGTCTTCCCAGTACTTTTAGTGGATTTTTTACGTGAGGGACGCCCCATCTGCAAAATATAACTAAAATAAAATGTCTTGAACAATAATTTGTGTCTGCTGCTCCAAGATCTACACGGATTTTAAGTTAAAGCAATGCAAAGTATACATGTGAGGAAGTTCTAATATCGCCAATAGAAGCAAAAAATCTCCCATCAGTGTTCATAGGCCACCCCAACGAGAAACACTCGGAAGACCTACATTGTTTAAACAGGAAAACAAGCTGGACTTAGAATGTTGATCAAGGTTACCAAGGAACAACGGAATTTTGGGGACTGAATGCAAACCAGAAATATTCATTTAAATCATCATAGTTACACCAGGTTGTGTGAGGAGCTTTCCCATTTTTTCCTTTCTTGGCCTCCTAGGAAAAGGGGCATCCCGGGTTAAGTATGGTCCTAATATAACTGTTAATAATTCAGAGAGTAGGTGAAAGATACCCTATCAATGACAAGATATATTGGGGTAATGACTTTTTTCAAAAATGCCTCATCATCTCCACCATATGAAGGCCTGATGTTTTCTCCGGTCACAATGCTGACATTTCCAGCTAGCAAACCATGAAGCTCATATGCCATCTGAAATAACACAAGTCATTTCATTGAAAAAGTAAAGGAAAAAACAAACTGGACAAAAGGCATGACAACTTTATGATGTATGACGAAAAATATGCAGGCAGTTTGCCACTCACATTGTGGAAAATGTAGCACAAGCACTCTGGCATAAAACGTAGATTAGCGGCTTCACCCCAAATGAGAAGATACAGGCCCATGTAAAGAATCTTCCTCTGTTGCACTTCTTGCTGGCCTTGAGGTAGTCTAAACATGAATAATTGAAATAAGAATGACTAATATTTGCACACTCTTAAGTAAATCAAATCATGAAGCTGTATATCTTTGGACGCATACCGCAAACTATGCTTGCGTCCCAAAAATTTGCACCATGTTTTGTAATTCTTGAAAAGTTTATTCATCAATGTATCAACAGCACGATCATCTAGCTGCATCGCATGTCAAAATTTACAGGTTTAATACTAGAAACGTTATAAATGAAATGCAACGTTTCAGATTTCAAGTTTTCACCTTTCGGGATCAAAGGATATCAACCATCTATCATGATGTGAATACAGGCTATTGAAGCATGATGATTCTTAATTAGGAAACATATGAAGAATGAAGATGAATAAAATTGTCTTGAGTATATGAGTTTCATAGAAACCTGGTTTATGATAATAAACAATCAGTTTCTGAAAGTAATGGGGATGGGGATTACATTTCCAAGGGAGCATTGCAACCTCTGCTAGTTTAGAGGTTCATAAACAAGAAAATGCATTCATGTGGAACATAAAATACTTTCCTTTTTTGCAAAGAAAAGAATACACTTACGCACCTTGTTAAGAGGTTCTGGTTTGGGCATCAACCTTATGTGGTTATTAGCGAGAAGTAGAATCAAATGCTCTCGTTGATTCCTCACACTGTCTCTCTGTAGAAAAGATATATTAGGATATTATGAAGTTATATATCATCAATAAATTATTCACATTAAGATTATGCTAAACCTGGAAACCGAACATAGCCCTTAACCAGTCAAGAACATCCAAATCCGCTGATTTCTGTTTGTGCTGCTCAAACGAAGCTGGCCAGTTCAAACCACGTACGTTTCGCAGGGCTGCCACAGCCGCTTTTACCTGAAACATAATCAGTTACAACAAGCTTTTGGTCAATAGAATCTATGCAAATTTACCAAGTGAATATACTTCAAAAATGGAAGAACTATGAATCATCAATGGCATGTTATATGGGCAGCATTTATGAGCATTGACGGAAGAGGCACAATAGAAGTGCATATAGAATGTATTACTTCTTCTAGTTGCATGATTGACTGGGAAGCTCCTGCAGCATCAAGAGGAAGAATATTGTATGGAGTGTAGATTTCTTTCTTTTCCTGAACGTCTCTAGCAGCCGCAATAATCTATCCAAGACCAACATAATTCAGGAGCGGAAGGCGCCAAAAGAAGAGTAAGGAAGAAACTCTAAACAACTATTATCAGAAGAGCTGTAACCGGGCTAACTCGAGCGAGCTAATGCCACGCTCAAATTGGTTCATTCATTTCAGCCAAGTTAATTTCAAACCAAGCTCAAGTAATCAGTGACCTTAATATCACCATGGTCGTGTTTGGATGAGCTAGTTTAACTTAGGATTGTACTTGAACTTACAATTCGGAAGTATGTCATTTGTAACTGACTTGTTTGGGTGAGTTGCTCTAGAAGTTTGCAAATCATTCATCGAACTTAAAAATACCACCTCCACGTAAAAGTTTTCAGAAACAAAATTCAAAGTGCAAAGGACTAAATTCTAACTTTGTATGTTCAAATATATCCCTATATATGTAAGCAAATGAATCAAATGTAAGTCATTATATGTTTTTATACACATCATGTGAATCGGAATTACTTTTAACAATACAATCATTGAACTTCTTATCATAGTCAATTCAAATGACATGCCTATCCAAATAACACTAGCAAATCACATCATTTACAAATTTCGCATTCTCAAATCTCATCGCTTAAATAAAAATGACACAACCAAACATGACTTTACACTATGGCATTTCAAATGTACTACTCAACTGACCTCAGGGGCAACTTCTTCGACCTTTTCGGTCTTGTTGACAGCGCAAAGAACTTCGAAGAGCACTCCGGCAGTCTGGTACGCTTTCCCGAGCTGAGCTCTGTTAAATCAAACACGACATTTCTTCTAAGCGTCGAAATTCCGAAATGCGGATGGATTTTTAGAAGAATGGGATGCAAAAGATGCTCACCTGTCGGCTTGCTCCCCTTGGTCAAGTGCTCTGACGTAGTTCTCATAGTACTGCTGGTAGAAGCTCTCGATCTCCCTCGCGTCGGTCTTCTTGAATCTCGCTACAAGACTGGGTGTGTTATCCTGTTTTTAACAAAGAAGATCACACCTTCGAGATTGGAGTGAAAGGAATGGAGACGTCGGAATCACATACAAACACCAAGGTTTTCAGACCCGACCCGGTCGAGGTACTGGGTGGGTGGGTGGGTTGATTGATCGAAAGGTTAACCCGGTGACGTCATATATATTATAAGTTATAATAAATATATTTATGTTTTAGTTTGTAATATTTGCATTATCCTGAGACAAATATTAACAAATTTTGACATAAAAAACTAAAAATTCAAATTTATGTTTTTCAAACAAATTGAGCCGACAAGTTCAACCGGTTGGACGTGATCGACCTAGCCTGGCACGGCCTGGTTGGCTAGTTTCTGACAAATTCGGGTTTTTGTCATTTACTCAGCCCAACAAGCTAGCCAAATCACGAGCCAATCGGTTGAACCAACCAGGCTAGGCTAGGTTTGAAAACATTGACAAACACCAACTTGGAGTTATCTCAATTGGAAAAAAAACATTAATATTTAATAACATGTATCGAATTCCAGTGGTTTCATTCATAGAGTTGGGATTGTACAGTAAAACAAATAAATAAATGGTTTAATTACAGTTCAGCCCGGTTCAGGGCGAAAAGAAGAGAATGGGGAAACACTAACCCTCTCTAGCCTCGACAGCAACCCGGTCTTGAACTGCCTCACTCCCCTCCCCGTAGAGCTCGGATCCAACCTATGCGCCTTCTCGAACGCGTAAAACCGACCTGAAAACAACCCCAAACCCCATCAAAAAAATCCAAAAAAAAAAAAACTCATTCCCACATACAGAGGTACGCCACCCTGGGCCGCTCCTGCTCGACCTCGGCGGCAACCCTAAGAACCGGAACGATGCTCCCGAGCGAGGATGGGACGACCTCGTTGTCGAACACCTCCTGCGTGAACACCGCCGACGTCATCATCGCGCTCCTTGACGGCTTCCTCAGAAGCTGTCCGTCCGCCGGCCCACCGCTCGTCGACCCCGTCGACGACGCCATTGGGAATTTTCCGTTTTGGGGATTTTTGGGGGATTTGGAGTTGGAAGAGAGGTGGTTTTGGCTTTTGGGGTTGTGGCGGGAGAGGGGGGAGGAGGGTGGTGGGGACCACGGGGTTAAGGTTGGATGACACGTGGGTGGTTGGGATTGGATGGCGGGTGGGACCGGTTCGGGTACGAGGTGGGAAATTGGAAGGGGAGGCGTGAGCGTAGGTAGGGATGGACGTTCTCAAAATGGAAATGGCGTGTTGTTGGTTTTGGAAAATTGGGGAATTTAATTTTTTTTTTACTTAAATAAGATGTCCGTGAAGTAGTGTTTGCACTGGCAACGGTTTATTTTTTGACGTTTGAAATTTTGACAATGATTTTTTATTTATTTATCTATTGTTAAATTCGATACATTGTTTTAACTATTTCAAGTCAAAGGATATTCAAATTGAACTAGTCTCCCCAAAATGTCGTTTTCGATTGGTTAAATATAAAATTAAGTGTCATGATATGGAGAAGTGAGTGTCCAACATTGGAACGTGTCGGTTCAGTGCTTTCTTATGTTAAGTCCAAAAATATGTGAATTTCTAAAATTGAATCTCGTAGAAAAATGGTGAGCTCTTTTTTTACAAAGATGATTTCTGTGTATACATTTTTCCTTAAAATTGTTGCAAAAGATATGCAAAAAATTGACTTCTAGCATGCATCAACGTAGGGCCGAAAATTCCATATGGAACAACACAGAAGATATTTTAGCAAAATGACAAAATTTTGAAACTATTTAAGCATATGTGATGCAACAATATTAAAGTTTTAATCTCAAACTAGTAATATGTGTTGGTGCACAGACGAATGAAAAAATACATAGAAATTTCTTACTCATAAATCATAAAACAGAGGATATTTTAGAAAATATGAGATGCACTACTTAACTATAAAAAATCCAAATGGATACTAAAGGATGGGCCAATTAATGGATTGGTTTTTAAGAAAAATTAGTTATTGAATCTCAATTTTGTTGCTGCTATGTACGGAAGTGTAAAGTAGACGTCATAGTTGATATATATATGTATATATATATATATGTATATATATGTGTGTGTGATATTGGTTTGAAAGAAATGACACAACTTTAGCTTTTAACATAAATATTTGTACGTAAATTGACTTTCCACATTTTTCCATTAAACCAACTGAGATCATAAATAAAAACTAATAAAGGTACAAAAGTAGATGACTTTTATGATTCTATTGCTACATAATTTAGAAGGAATAAAAACTGAAAATAGTGTCGGCCCATTCTTAAAAGGTTGAAAAGGTATTATATCTCGAGTGAAGCTTGGGGCATTGGGCCGAATACATAACTACTACTAATTCAGACAGTATTTTATGAAAAGGAAGAACAACAAATCCAAATCACCAACACATCAATTCACCAATGTAATTAGTTGATCTTGATTTTTATTTTTTTAATTTCATCTACTCTACTACCACGTTCTATTTTAAATTTCAACATCTCAAACATGAGATTAAGACTACTAAAATTTGATTGACAGTCTTACTATCTCAAGACAAATAATTTCCTAACTGAATCAACCCTGATATTTAATCTTGTTAGTTGGATTGATTGAACTCCAGGGTGGAAAAGTCTTGACTATGAAAATTAAACACTAGCAAACTGAAAACTAAACTAAGGTAGCAAATTGATTCGAATTACAAAACTAATTAATTCAACGCTGGTGTTGTGATCATCGCGGAAAAACTAATTAACTCTTAGATGCAAGGTAGCTGCAACTGCAAGTTACTCATTAATTATTTCCAAGCAGGCAATCATGCATCCTTTAAAATTTAAGACACATTTATCCACTTTACATGCATTTTCTACAATCTTGGAAGAAAAGCCTTCCTTTTTTGAAAAGACGCATCTAATTTTCCCTCATCTTCTTTTTTGTGGCACAAAGTTCAATTTTTAAAAATAATCTAATTGATTTATCAACATAGGTAAATCGAGTTTCATTGAAATAATTGACTGCATATTAATTGTTATTGGAATGACAAGCAAATTTAAAGATTTTGGGACAGTGATTTGTTGTGAATTGTTAAATTAGTTATGATCACCTGAGATTGACATATCAAAATATTGATAATAAAGAGATAAATGATGAATGTGATATCCGGAGATTTATAATTATCTATAGGAACATGAAATGTACATGTCAAAACCATGACTTATCGTCAGTATTACATTTCCACAGTAAAGTAATCATCTTGTTGCTTTAAAAAACGATTATGAATGGAATTTGAAGAGTTAACGTAATTAAAATAGTGACAATACACATCAATAAGAAATAATACTACTAGGAAAATTAATTTAGAAATTGTGGAGATCGGAGAGAGAGAGAGAGAGAGAGAGAGATGTGTGCATGCATGCATACGAAAATTGGAAAACATGAATGACTCATGGAAGGTTTAAAATATTGCAATGAATCCCCCGATCTACAAAATGAGCAACAAAAACAATCTCCACGAATCATTTTCCTTATCGGAATATTCTCAATTTTTAACGCAACAATTTTGGAAGGAATTTTTTTTCAAAATAATCACCAAAAAAATAAAATCGGAAGAATATGTACATAGAAAACTTAATTGGTAAACTATGTACCTTAAAAACGATATCTGTGTACATTAACTGAAAATGACACTTTATATGTCATTTTTATCCTTAATGAAAACGACATCATGAATGTCATTTTCAAGATTGGTAAAAACGACATGAGAGACTTCATTTTTGCCTAGGGCAAAAATGGGGCTGGTCAGCTATCATCTTCCTTCTCCCACACCCAAATGAGTTCTTATAGACGGACGGACAAAACAAGAACCGTTTCTGAACTTTCTCACCCTCCTTTTCTCAACTATTCTCTGTTTTCTCGCTCCGGTTTTTTATAATTTTCCTTTCTCGTCGTCGACGACATGGATTCTCCCTGTCAAGCTTCTACTTCGAGTGTGGTGGTGCACCAGGTTTGTCGTTTTAACTCATGCATGGGATTTCGATACTTTAAAATTGAAGGTTCTGATATGGTTGGTGTCTTCTTAGGCGTCGACGAATTACTTCCAGACCTCCAAATGTTTGTGGACCCCAATAGAGAAGGTTTTTGGGAAGTTGAAGGACGCAGAGAAAGACGTCTTTCGGGCTACCCCCTTCGGTCATTTCCTAGACCTCTCGAACGTTCCTGTTGATAATGAGATTGTCGACTGGTTCGTGGAACACTATGACCCCGAGGATGTGGGGTTGAAGATCGACTCTGGGGTAGTACACTTCACAGCCGGGAGGACAAACTGGGGGGGGGGGGGGCAAATGACAACGCTCATTGACCAAAAAATAAGAAGGTAAATTAAAGGACAACGCTCATTGACCATCCAGACCTTTTCGGTCGATCGAGTTAACATATTTTTTCGACCGTTTGTTTTGTCGTATTATACCCAACGGTCGTATTCGTATTATTTCCAAATACCCCAAATACCCCAAATACATTTTGTGTATCGGTCGACCGAGGACCTTGTTCGGTCGACCGAACTTATGTCTCTTGACAAACCCAAAGTGCATGTCGGTTTTCGGTCGACCGTGGACCTTGTTTCGGTCGACCGAATATGATCTTGTTTGTCAACCCCAAAGTTCCTAGTGTGAATCGGTCGACCGAACTTATCTCGGTGTTCGACCGATTACTTAAATGTACCTAGATTATAGCCTTTGGCAGTCGACCGTTCTTTTATTGGTCGACCGAACCGAGTTCTAAATTACCAAACGGTCGACCGTGCAGCCCGATCCGGTCAACCGAACTTACTCAGAATTGGGTCCTGTCAGTTTCTGTTTTGTGTATCTTACACAATCTTTACTCAATTCATCCCCAACGGCTATAACTCTTTAGGAGCTTATAAATAGAGCTGTAAAACACATTTTAACACAACTCTCTCACTACTATTTGTCTCATACATTAGAGAGAAAGCTCCAAACACTCCAAGCCTCAAACCTTCCACACTTAAGTCTTAAATCCATATTCTACTCAAGTGTGCTCAAGTTTAGATAGTGTTGTTCCACTCATTGTTGTGCAAGGAAGCAAGGGTCTTGGTGAAAGCCCACGACAAGAGTATAGATTGGTGAGAGCCCGAAGTATCCCTCTCGGATTGTGAGAAAAGGAGCCAAACTCGGCGAGGGTTGTTCGCGAGTTTGAAGATTGTAAAGGCGTACTCTCCCGGCCCGGAACAGTGAGTGGTTAGCGAAGTCGTGAGCGGAGCTCGGTGATCCGAGCGGAGTTTGCAATAGAGGACTAGGACCCGGGTGGGGTGCCGAACCTCTATAAAAATCCCCCGAATCATTGTGGTTTGCATTTGTCTTTCCTTTACTTGCTTGTTTAGTTTTAAATTCCGTTGCATATCTTTGATCGTTAAACAAGTAGGTAATTAGGATTAAAAGTGATTAGAATTGTAGACCCTCACGATCCTACAACATTGACATGGATGCATTGGCCACGTTGAGCCCCGATGAGCTGAACATTCTACTGAATTTGACCGCACCTACATATAACCACAGGGAGGTTATTTGGAGAGGTGATTCCTGTTTTTTCAAACGCTCCGACCTGAAGGAGCTCATGACGAAAGGGATGGATTTGACCAACGAGGCGATCGACAGTATGCTTTGTGTACTGGAAGAGCGCCAAAAAATAGAAAAATACCCCTAAGAGGTAATTTGTATTCCAAATTTCTATTCAGAAACCATTTTGAACGGCCAAGGCCATACCATTGTAGAGTGGCTAGCGCCCAGACTACAAGCGTTGACCCTGGAAGTTTCATCATTGCACAACCAATGCTGCTGGCAGAACATTGGACCTCAGTGGTTGTTAGTGGCTTGGCCGAGGAGATCCTGCATTACAACAGTTGCTCTAGGGAGCTTATTCCATATGAGAGTGCTGACAATGCGGTAGACGTACATGAATGTTTGGCCAAAGACGTCGGTGAATTCTGGAGAAACCGTCTTAAGAAACTCGACGTCTAGTAGGAGGCCTTTTTTGGCTTCTTTGAAGAATTTTCTCGGCTAAAGAAACTCGACGTCTAGTAGGAGGTCTTCCTAGATAGGTGACTTTATCTAGATTGTGGCAAGAGGTACCGTCAGGCACAACTTAATCAACTATGGGAGGGCCTTGGGTAATGTTCATACGTAACCTCAACCACTCCATACACTTCACGGCCTTAAGATACCTTCATGAGAAATGAATGCTTCCTGTGCGATCCAAAGAGCACGACCCATTATGTCGGTGTGACGACGCAGCGAATTCTTCTCCATTACGCCATCGTCTTGTTGCATCTTGTCTCGATAGCTCCGACGAATATCCTTCCGCCATCGATTTGTGATGTAAGACGGTGGGAGTAATGCATTGGGATCTACGCGTGCAAATACGACCAGCACGTGACAGCAAAGAAGACCAACGCGCTGAAACTGTCTACAATCGCATGTGAAGTTCAGACTTTTCTTTTGTACAAGGAAACGTTTCGATAATAGATGCTCACCAGTCCGTACACGTTCAGTAACCTTGTAATGCAACGTGTCGTCCGATTGGAACTCCTCGGTTAGGTCATAGTTCATCATCTTCCCAATTTATAACTGGACTTTCTTGAAAACCCCTACGGTATACAACTCGCTCATTTGCCTCTCGAAGGGATATATTGAGACCAATTGGTGTTTCTTATGCAGGCAATCAAAATCTGATTGAACTTCATTCTCGTAATGATGACAGAGAGCAAGTTCGTATTGTTGAACGAACTGCTTAAGGGTGGTTTTAGAAGATAAGTACTTGTCGAAGAACGTGTTCATACTTTTGCTTCTTTGGATAGATGTCATTCCTGCGAAAAAGTAATCACCCAAGTAAGCAGGTACCCAAGACTCACGGATATCCTAAGTGGTTTGGAGCCAGCTATGGTTTTGAAAGTCAAAATCAACCAGGAAACTGTGACAATTCCGCCCAAATTCAGTTGGGTTTTTGAGTCGTACACAATTAATTTTAGATGAAATAACATGTGTTGGCGATACTGCGTCGGCAACTTCACGGGAGCTTTGTTCATTATGTGCCAAATGCAAAATCGATGTCTGGCATTTGGGAAGACATTCCTTACAACAGCAGTAATGGTGGCACATTGGTCCGTTATGATAGCTGGTGGAGGGATATCTGCAAAAACACGGATATTTAAGGAAAAAATAAAATCGCTAAAAAGGACACAACATAACTTAAAAAGGACAAACATCTTCTTAAAAAGGACAAATCATTAGTTAAAAAGTACAAGCCAACAACCGTGATATGAAAACAACATCGCCCGACTACGGATAATTAAAAAATACAACCTATCATACTAAAAGGGACAAATCGTAAGGTAAAAATGACAAACTATTTCTTAAAAATGACAAGCCCAACACCATCAATACGAGATTCTCATCCCTCCACACGTAAAATATTAAAAAATGCAAACTCATTCTTAAAAAAGATAATTCATTACTTAAAAAGTACAAGCCCAATAACATACATACGACAAGAACATCTCCCGACTACGGATAATTCAAAAGTACACCCTAACATACTAAAAGTGACAAATCATCAGGTAAAATGGACAAGCCCCAACACCATCAATACGAAATCCACGTATGGAACAACCATATGTAATTTCAGTAATCTCACAGGACAACAAAGTGCAACCGAGACACGGACTTGAAATGGTGATTAACTCCTACAAAGGGTGCAAAGAGCATGTCGTATTTGTTTGTGAGGTACGTAGTGTCAAAACATATAGCGTCCCCGAAGTATGAATAGACAGCTCTAGAACGGCAGTCAGCCCAGAAAACATTCATTAGTCTTCCGTCGTCATCCATATCCATGACATAGAAAAATATTGAATCAATCTTCTGCATTTTAATGAAATAATTCTGAAGAGCTTGTGCATGCTGGGTCCCATTTTCAAATTCCTGACTTCAGTTATAACATTCATGCGCACACAAAAATTATTAAGGACGAAGATTTCTTGAAACACAATAACGTCCAAAAAACACAAACATTAGGTCTATATCGTTAAAAGTAAGTTTGCGAGGCCCCCTGCCTCGACAACAAAGGATTGCATGGTCTTAACAGCCGAGATCCTAGAAGCATCATTGCACGCTATTCGTGCAATCACGACCTCAAGTACAAATCATTTCTTTCTTAGAAAACGAATCTAGTCCTCCTAAAGCATTTCATGGTTATGTTTGAGATCGACAAAGTTAATTTGGTAACCCATTGCTGGGTTTCTGGAAACCATGATGCAAGTTGTGAACTCAACTCTACTCGATAAATGTGGCTTCACTATTCCTTGACCTTGGTCTATTGGTGCCTTGCCCACCTTGGAACAAGTAAGCGTAGCCCAGGTAACAACATCACATTCGTAATGAGTATGTCTTAGCTTAACCCAAAAACCACAAGCATCAGCATAGTCATTGTAAAAGGTTATTGCTTCTTCGAAATAGGGAAAAAACATCTTCTCCTTAGGCACGTTTAACGTGATGTCTTCTTGGGTAGACATCTTTACAATTTCCATGTGAGTGAAAAATACTTTCAAAACAAAAAAAGGAACGAAAAAGAAAGGAAGAAGTAAAGGTCGTCATTCTGTGCATCTTCATAGACTAGAGGGCTACGGGAAGATGGAACGTCAAAAGTATGGAGCAGGATGGAGTGCCAAAAGGGATGACCAGGTCTGATTTGAGATGCATTAAATGTGGTTGCCCCCCCCTGGAAAGAAAAAAAATCTTCTGTTGAGCTGGAGTTGTCCAACTCAGCAGCGTCTCGGAGAGCGGCCAAAAAACATTTTCCCACCCAAATCACTCTCCACTCCCCATTACTCCCTCTCTCCGGCGACAAGCACTGTTCAGGTTGGTTTTCAGTTTGTTTTTTGAGTTTTTTGATTTCGATATGAAATGTAATGCATGTATAGTTGATGTATGATTTTATTTTCATGTATGAAATGTAGATTTTGTACAGCCGAAGTAGTGAGCTCCCATACCGGATTGGTTATAGTTATTTCGTTGGAATCGTTACATTCGTAGATGGCATTCCAAAATATGAAGGTGGTTACAGATGGATGATGAATGTTAATACTAAAATGTTATATGATGATCTTTGTGAAACAGTTTGCCGAGTTTGTGGTTTCCGAGTTATTTTTATTTAACATCGTGAATACTATTGTATTGTTTGTTCAGAAACAACCCAAGTATTATATTATTGTGCACCAAAGTGAGTTGACTGAGGATTATCAAGCAATGACACATACATATAGCCAATATGAAGTAGGTCCATCGTCGGTAGTTTCTCGGTCTTCTTTTGAACCATATGAGCACACACCAATGTATATTAGTAATTACGAAGTAGACGTGATCCAGTTACATTCTCAATGAAGATGGGTTGAAGATGCAGACAGTGATGAGACAGATGTTGATGAGACAGATGGTGAGGAGATAGACATTGTTGATGTAGATTCAACACCACTTCCGGAACTACAGAACATGTTTCATCATATGGCAGACGTAGTGAATGTGCCTACTATCTCGGATCCTAACTGAAACAAAATGTATGCTTTCGTGTGTTGTAGAACCTACTCATATGTTGCATCTGGCGCTACGACACAATCATTCTGCTGCAACCACTGCAACGACAGTCGTCGCCTCCTCTTCGCTAGTACCCAACAAGTTCATGCAAATCTCAGACCAATCATGATCTAAAGTCGCACAAACTGCCAGACCGTCAATACGAATACCAATAAGAATAGCTACTCTTGTAGTGTGATCGTCATCTCTCCGTGTCTAAAATGGAATGTGTGAGTCTCAGGCCTCCACCTCTCCACCTAGGGGAGAGCAAAACCCGGACCGGACCGGTCGATCCGGGTTTGGTCCGAGAAGTTTTGGTTTCGTTCGGTCCGGTCCGGGTTTCGGTCCGGTCCATTTTAAAATTTCGGGTTTGGTCCGGTTCGGTCCGGACCGGTCTTTTTTTGTTTTTTATTTTAAAAAAATCGTTTTTTGACCAGACCGGACCGAATCGGTCCGGTCCGATCTTCGGTCCATAGGAATTCGGTCTTGTCTGGTCTTCGGTTCGGTCCGGTCTGGACCGAATGCTCACCCCTATCTCCACCACAGCACGGATCAGATTCCAATCCAGTTGCCGTCGTTGCAAACGAGACACTATACCAAATCTGGCAATCTCTAACAAATCTCATACCCTACAATCTTCCACATTCCACGTGTTGAACTGAATGTCGTGCTCGATACACTTACTATCCGCCAGTTGCTCCTGAAAAATGTTATTAATTACTTAAGGTCTAATATAAACCAATACACGTAATTTCTAATATGATAATCGAAACACTTATATTTTCGAGATGATCTATGGTCTTTCTGTAACAGTAGCCCTGAAGGGTCCACAAGACCGTGAGAATCATGTGAAATAGACATTTTTGCAACTGTTGAAAAAGAACTAACCAAAAAACATGAGTTAGTTTTGGGTTTAAACTATATAATTATTTAAAGTTCAATACGTTATTCTCAATCAACCCAATTGCAAACCAAAACAATCTAAACATAAATTACATTACTCACAATCAACCCAATATCAAACATTATATAATTATTTAGAGTTCAATATATTATTCTCAATCAACCTAATTTCAAACCAAACCAATCTAAAGCAATCAACCAAACACCAATCAATCCACACAAATCCAAACCAAACCAAACTAATCCACACAAATCCAAACCAATCCACACAAATCTAAACTAATCAAGCAAAACATTAACAAAAAATAAATTAAATATACCTTCAAACGAATGAAACACGTGGAACTAGCACCAGAAGCTCGAAAATCTCCGGAGAAAAGAAAGAGGAGAGGAGGAAAATGGTTTTGGGAAGAAATAATCAAAAAAGAGGGACATGATGTCATTTTTACCTTAGGAAAAAACATGCATTTCTCTTTGAACAAGATATTTACTTCAATAATGATTTATGAACTTCTTTTAACACACTCTCTATGACACTCCTGACATTGAGGGATATTATTCCTTCAAACTGCATCCACATCTCGGATGTCATTTTTACTCGTTCTTGAAAACAACACCATGTTGTTGTTTTTATTGAGGGTAAAAACGACATCTCTTGTGCCCTTTTTAGTTAATGAAAATGACATTATATGTGTCATTTTTAAGGTACATAGTTTGTCAATTAAGTTTCTCATGTGCATATTCTTCTAATTTTGTTTTTTATGTGATTATTTTGAAAAAAAATCCAATTTGGAATATACATGTTCGGTTCATAAATTATTGGACAAGCTTGTCACGTTTTATGTAAGGATTGTTTTTTGTTGAGTTAGTCGCCTAGATTAGAACTTCTCGACCTGTATATTTATCAAAACATATTTTTAATATGTGTGTTCAATAATCATAAGAAAAAGTATTTTCAAACGTGCATTTCATACGTGCATTTATGAACTTCTTTTAACACGCTCTCTATGACACTCCTTATGTTGAGGGATATTATTCCTTCAAACTGCTTGCATGTGAAGCACTTGTAGCCTTTTATTCACTATTTAATTGTTTCCAAAATTGACGGTGTGTTAATCTAGACGTCTATTGGTTTCTCAATGCACATGACCATCGACATTCTTGTGTGTCCCTTGTTAGATATTTTCTTATAACTCATGTATTAAGTCTATCAACTTTATTAAATTGATAATATTATGAGGCTTAAATTAATTGATAATTTAAGAGATTTATGTTAAGTGGGTAGTTACACCATGATGGGTGGTTACTCCCTCTACTTCTATATAAGGATTGATTCTCCCTCTTCCAAAGACACAAGTTAATTTTCCCCATTAAAACTTCTATCAGGCAAAAGTGTGTGAGGGTTGAGAGGGAGAAATCGATTCTTAGCAATTGAAGATTTCTCTTCGTTGAATAGAATCATAAAGCAAAGTATGTGTTCTTGGTTTTCTCTTTAATATCATTGTGGAAATCATTTGTTCAAGATCCTATAATGTGCAATTAGAGTTTTTATTGTGCACTAATCATGAAGCAAATCAAACTAACATTTGGTATCAAGAGCATGGTTTTAGAACTTATGATTTCCCGTTCACGTCATATTTCACGCATACATGATGCTTTCGCTGAAAATTATATGATTTCCTAAAGTAGTTACGACGTTTGTGTTCTCATTATTATTAGGACCAACGTTCGTGATAGACATGTTTTTCCTTGATGTGCATCTATGCTTTTCATTTCATATGTATATTTCAAGATCTTCTTTATTACGTAAGTAGTTAAGAAACAAGAAAGATTTTTTTCACATTTAATAAAACATGGAACAAGTTTGCTATCTGATAACACATTAATTTCACACGTTATGATATTCATGTGTTGTAACTGTTCATTCAATATATTTTAACGAGTGATGGAATCTTTTATGTGGTTAAGTATGGTTGCTTGAAATAAAGGTTAAAATCGGTACATGCTGTAAAGCTCATGATACTCATGTTTTGATATTTGTAATAATTTTATGCAAATTTAAGATGCGTCTCTTTTATGAAGCACTACGTCTATCTACTTTTACTCTTCTGATCTTGACTCAAACAAATAAGAACACATGTTATTTTATTTGAACGATTCATATGATATTTATATTACGTATAAATCACAGTCGCCAAAGTGACCGATTTAGAATGTTTCACATAGATGTCAAACTAAGTTATATTCAGTTATTCATGATTTTGATGCTATAATGAAATGACTTAATGATTTATCATGAATAATTGAAGTTCATAGATTACAAAATATTTAAGATCACCCAAAGGTGGATCAACCTATTTGTGATCATGAACATTATTGTGGTTAATTAATATGTCGATTTGGATGTGTTTAGTATATCCAAAGATAACAAACATATCTTATTGAAGCATATTTAATTTCCAATTATGTAAAAATTAATTAAGCATCAATTACGGTTCATTGTTATATATATTGTTATATCACCCAAATGAGATTTTCATTATATATATTTAATTTAATATTTTTTATAGCTATATAAGTCCGAATTACGTGATTAAGTTATGTCTCAAAGCATTAATGTATGAGCACTTTATTTATTTTGCAGCATCAGTTAATGTTTCACTTCATTCGCAAGTTTCATCTATTACAAAGTTTAATGGGCTTAATTATAATGAATGGAGTGAAGAAGTCAAATTTCATTTAGGTGTTTTTGATCTTGACTTAACACTCATGACTGATAAGCTCGTTGCTCTTATTGAGACAAGCAATAATGAAGAAAAATATTTTCATAAGAGTTGGGAAAGATTTAATAAACTGAGTTTAATGCTTATGCGAATGACAGTGACAAATAACATTAAGACTACTATTCCTGAAACTAATGATGCTAAGGAATTTACGAAGTATGTGAAAGATACTACTCGATCTGAATCTGCTGATAAGTCGCATGCTGGTACATTAATGAGTATGTTAACCACCATTAAGTTCAATGGTTCGCGTACTATGCATCAACATGTGACAGAAATGTCAAACATAGCAGCAATACTAAGAACCAAGGGAATGAAAGTGGATGATAGTTTCTTTGTACAGTTTATCATAAATTCTTTGCCTCAGGAGTACGGTCCATTCCAAATAAATTATAACACCATGAAGGATAAATGGAATATGACTGAACTTCAAAGTATGTTTATTCAAGAAGAGGCAAGGCTTAAGAAACAAGGAATCCACATCAATCTCGTAGGTCATTCAAGAGTTAAAAGGAAACCAGGAAAGAAGCATGGAAAGGGCAATAAAGGATTGTTAAAGATCCACAAGTCATATGCTCAAATCCACAAGAATGAATAAAAGGGTGATAAGTGTCATTTCTGCCACAAACTTGGACACTATCAGAAAGACTGCCATAAACGTAAGCCATGGTTCGAAAGTAAAGGTAAACATAATGTTTTTGTATGTTTCATATTTGGCAGAAGTTCCTTATAATACTTGGTGGATTGATTCTGGTTGTATCACTCATGTTTCTAATACGATGTAGGGATTCATTACGATCCAAACCACAAACCCAAATGAGAACTATGTCCTTATGGGAACCATGTGAAGCATCAGTTGAAAGGATTGGGACTTACCGTTTACTTTTAGATACAGGACACCATTTAGATCTTTATCAGACTCTTTATGTTTCATCTCTTTCTCGTAATTTAGTTTCTTTGTCTAAACTTGATATAGCTGGTTATTGTTTTAAGTTTGGGAATGGAAGTTTCAATTTGTTTAAGCAAAATCTTCTTGTCGGTTCAGGTGTTCGTTGTGATGGTTTATACAAGTTAAATCTTGATAATTTGTTTGTTGAAACCTTATTGACCTTGCATCATAATGTTCGTATGAAATGTGGTTTAGTGGATGAAAGTTCAGCTTACTTGTGGCATAAACGATTGTGTCATGTATCCAAAGAAAGAATGCAAAGATTAGTAAAGAATGAAATCCTTCCTAATTTGGATTTTACTGATCTTAATGTATGTGTGGATTGTATTAAAGGAAAATTCACAAAACACACAATTAAGAATTCAGCCACAAGAAGCATACAACTCCTTGAAATTGTACACACTGATATATGTGGTCGTTTTGATGTTTCATCCTTTAGTGGAGAAAAATATTTTATCTCCTTTATTGATGATTTTTCACGTTGTGGTTATGTCTACTTGTTGCATGAAAAATCTCAAGCAGCAAGTACTTTAGAGGTGTTTGTTAATGAGGTTGAAAGACAACTAGACAAAACGATGAAAATAATTAGATCTGACAGAGGTGGTGAATATTATGGAAAGTATGATGAAAGTGGACAATGTCGTGGTCTATTTGCTAAATTTCTTGAAGGACGTGGTATTTGTGCTCAATACACAATGCCAGGCACACCACAACAGAATGGTGTTGTAGAAATGCGTAATCATACTTTAGTGGATATGGTTAGAAGTATGTTAAATAATTATTCATTGCCTTTATCATTGTGAATGCATGTTTTTAAAACCGCTAAGTATTTGTTAAACATGATTCATATTAAGGTAGTTCCAAAGACTCATTTTGAACTGTGGTCGAGAAGTAAACCTAGTTTAAGGCACCTGCATGTTTGGGGTTGCCCGACGGAAGTAAGAATTTATAATCCACATGAAAAGAAACTGGATTCAAGAACGACCAGTGGTTTCTACATTGGTTATCCAGAAAAATCTAAAGGCTTTAGATTTGATTGTCCTAACCATAGTACGAGAATTGTTGAAATTGGAAATGCTAAATTCATTGAAATGACGAGATTAGTGGGAGTAAAGAACCACGTAAAGTGGAAATTCAAGAAGTGAGGGTGCAAGTTTCTTAACCCGTTACTTCTTCTAATGTTGTTGTTCCTACAATGGTTGAGCAATTTGACAATGTACAAGAACAACAAATGAATGACCAAACACCCCACAATGAAGTCGTCAACAATTAAACTTTAGTAAATGAACCACATGAAGTGGCGTTAAGAAGGTCTGAAAGACCAAGAAAACCTGTTATTTCTAATTATTATGTGGTTTATCTTCAAAAGTCATAACTTGACCTTGGAATTAATGAAGATCCAGTTTCATTTTCACAAGCCATGGAAAGTACTAATTCTATTAAGTGGTTAGATGTCATGAAAGAAGAATTGAAATCAATGGATCACAATAAAGTCTGGGATTTTGTTGAATTGCCTGAAGGTTCTAAAAGAGTTGGGTGTAAGTGGGTCTTTAAGACTACACTCGATTCTAATGGAAATATCGAAAGATACAAGGCTAGACTTGTTGCCAAAGGTTTCACTCAGAAAAGCAACATTGACTACAAAGAGATATTTTCTCTTGTATCTAAAAAAGACTCTCTTAGAATTATTATGGCATTAATAGCTCATTATGATTTAGAGTTACAACAAATGGATGTGAAAATTGCATTTCTCAATGAAAATTTAGATGAAGAGGTATACATGGAACAACCTGAGGGTTTTGTAATTGAAGGAAAGGAACACATGGTGTATAAACTTAAGAAATCAATATACCGACTTAAGCAAGCTTCCCATCAATGGTATCTCAAGTTTAATGATACCATTACCTCCTTTGGATTTAATGAAAATGTTGTTGATCTATATATCTGAAGGTCAGTGGGAGTAAATTTATATTTCTGATTTTGTCTGTTGATGATCTCTTGCTAGCTACTAATGATCTTGGTTTATTATATGAAACCAAGAAATTTCTCTCTAACAACTTTGAAATGAAAGATATGGGTAAGGCATCCTATGTGATAAAAATAGAAATATTCTGTGACATATCACAAGGATTGTTAGGGTTGTCTCAGTAAGCATATATTAACAAAGTTTTAGAGAGATTTAAAATGGAAAGTTGTTCAGCATGTGTTGTTCCAATTCAGAAAGGTAATAAATTTAATCTTAAGCAATGTCCAAAGAATGAATTGGAACACAAACAGATGGAGAATATTCCTTACACATCTATTGTTGGAAGTTTCATGTATGCTCAGACTTGTACTCGACCAGACATCAGTTTTGTTGTCGGTATGCTGGGTAGATATCAAAGCAATCATGTAATAGATCTTTGGAGAGTTGCAAAGAAAGTATTGAGATACTTGCAAGGAACGAAGGATCACATGCTCGCTTATAGGCGGTCTGATAACCTCGAGGTGATTGGATATTCTGATTCAGACTTTGCAGGATGTGTAGATACTAGAAAATCTACATTTGGATATTTGTTTCTCTTAGCTAAAGGAGCAATATCTTGGAAGTGTTAAGCAGTCTGTCATTGCTGCGTCCACTATGGAGACTGAGTTTGTAGCATGCTTTGAGACTATTGTTCATGGTTTATGGTTGCGGAATTATATTTCAGGACATGAAATTGTCGACTCTATTGCAAAGCCGCTAAAAATTATTGTGATAATGCTGCAACAGTCTTCTTTTCTAAGAACGACAAGTATTCAAATGGTGCTAAACACATGGAATTGAAATACTATGTTGTTAAAGAAGAAGTTCAGAAACAAAAGGGTGTCAATTGAACACATTAGTACCAATTTAATGATTGCGGATCCGTTGACTAAAGGTTTGCCACCAAAGACATTTAGGAAACATGTCGAACGGATGGGCATTATTGAAAATAATTATTGATGATGCATATTAATGTAGTATGTATGTTATGTTGTTGACATCTTGAATTCGCTTATGAATTGTTTCTGAAATTATATTTTCGTGTTTCATTGTGATAGTGCATGTACATCAATGATTTATGTGATTAAACAGGAAATGTCTTTTATAAAGACATTATCGTTAGACCATTATGATATCTCTCATTAATGATCATACTAAATATGAAATCTATATTGTGATACAGGAAGGGAATGTGTCAGAATCTATGATGTACAACCGCCATGATCCTTATAGGTTTTCATACTTAGTAGTGACTATTGTTTTAATTGATATAAGGAAGATTTTAGCTTAAATTTTGCGCATTATGTTTTATTTTTAATTACTTGAAGTTTAATTATGTCACATGAGCTAAGTGGGAGAATGTTAGATATTTTCTTGTAACCCATGTATTAAGTCTATCAACTTTATTAAATAGATAATATTATGAGGCTTAAATTAATTGATTAATTTAAGAGAGATTTATGTTAAGTGGGTAGTTACACCATGATGGGTGGTTACTCCCTCTACTTCTATATAAGGATTGATCATCCCTTTTCTAAAGACACAAGTTAGTTTTCCCCATCAAAACTTCTATCAAGCAAAAGTGTGTGAGGGTTGAGAGGGAGAAATCGATTCTTAGCAATTGGAGATTTTTCTTCGTTGAATAGAATCATGGAGCAAGGTATGTGTTCTTGGTCTTCTCTTTAATATCATTGTGAAAATCATTTGTTCAAGATCCTATAATGTGCAATTAGAGTTTTTATTGTGCACTAATCATGGAGCAAATCAAACTAACATCCCTCCGCAGGATTGTTGTAGGTCTCACGTGGGACAACTGTGTGTGTTTTGTTTGCATTTAAAGTGATTAATAATGGGAAATCAATCGTCCCTTACTTTAGTGGAAACCGTGTTTTCAAATAATAAAATAAAAAATACAAATGATGACATAGATAGTGACATGAGTGCGTTCTTTGTATCAGGACCTTATTCTTCAACATGTAATATGATATTTTGGTTACGCATTCCTACTTTAAGTTATAAAAATGACTAAATAAGTTATTTTTGTTGACCTACAATTAAAGGTAATGTCAAATTAGCACCTTCAATTAGTTGACCTAAAATAACACCTTCAATTAGCTATTGAAATTTGTATGTAATATTGTTGGGGTGTTGTGACTTGTAACAACCCAAACAAATGGGGGAGGAGTTAGGAACATGAACAAGAAGAAACGAGAACTACTTAAACGGAGGAATCGATTGTATTATTTATTACTAATGAAATCGCCTTTCATCAACAACAAAAAATAGTTGAGCTAAAATAGCCTTGAGCTATTACTTAAGTGGCCATAGCACTACCAGCCTACCATCCTTTATTATATGAATTTATCTTCTTTTTCAACAACGAAAAACCCTATTAAAGTGGCCAACTTAATACCGTGACTATTCGAAAAATGATTCTGGAGTTCTGGACCAAACAGTTAAGGTGAGAACTTTGATTTATTTATTCTTTTTGGTGTTTTTTACCACTACTTTCTTGTCTATTTTCCCCTTATTATGATAAATGCATTTATGAATGTTAATTCGAAAACACCAATACTTCACATTTCTCTTAACCCTCTTTACTTCTTTTGTCAGTGTCAACCTGAAGAGTAAAAATGGAAAAAATCTTTGATATGGTCGCCTTTTGTTGCTATATATTCAACTATCGGCTTGTAATTTTTGGATCTTTCACTGCTGGAAAAATGAGTAATTACGTCGCCATGTTACGTCGAGAATAAAGAACCCGACGTGAAACGACCTTCTCACGTCGGTTGACCAAAAACCGACATGACATATGTGTATATCATGTCGGTTAAACAAGAACCGACGTATTATACCTATGTCACGTCAGGGTTTTTTCAACCGACGTGTTTTAATAGCCTTGTCACGTCGGTTTTCATAAAATTGATGTGGTTAATTTAATTTTAAAAAATAAAACCCAATTTTTAAAAACAAGTCACGCTGGGTTTCATAAAACCGACGTGAAAGAGTCAACAGACCACATACGTAAAACTTAGGCTATCACGTTGGTTAAATCTGGAACCGACGTGTTTGGTCTTTTTTTATTATTGAAAAGGTTGTTACTACACTCTCTCTATCACTCTTTGTTTCCTCCGCCCAAACCCCTCCTCCGCCCCCACACGCGATGCACCTCCCTCCTCCGCCAAACCCCTACGTGTGACGCACCGACGCACCTCCCTCCTCCGCCCAACCTCCTCGCGGGTAACATGTATTCTCCTCTCCTCCCTTCTCACCATCCACCTCTTCCCCCATCCCGACCCCATCCCTCACCTTCCTCCACCATCCCGACCCCAACCCTCCTCCCCAATCTGAACCCCCACCCCAGCCACCACAACCCAACCCGATCCTCCACCACAATCACACTATCATTCTCTATTCCATTTATTGCACAATGTGGTAACATCCCATGTCCAAAGTCAGCCAACAAATAGCCATAAATGTTAGATAAAATTCCAACCCGACCCTCCACCACAACTCGACTCCTCTCCACCACAACTAGATCATCCTAAATGTTGAGTGATGAGTATGAGTACGGAGTTGATAAATTTCTAGAGTTTGCACAAAAGAATGCGCATATTAGAAATGAAGGAAATGTCTTATGTCCATGAGGAAGTGTCTTAACATGTTCTTAAGAGATGTAAACGAGATCATGACTCACCTGTTTGAGAAATATTTTGATGAAGGATACACACGTTGGATATGACATGGTGAGAATGAAACACGTACGAAAGAAGAAAGTAACAGTCCTTCAAATCAAGATGTTAATGACGAAGAACGGTTAGAGGATATGATTCAAGATGTTGCCGATAAGTTTGATGATAAACCTCAAGTACTTAGTAGTCTGTTGTCTGACAATAAAAGGCCTTTGTATCAGGGTTGCACCAATTTCAGTAGATTGTCTGCAGTGTTACGGTTATATACCTTGAAAGCCTCAAACGGTTGGAGTGATGTCAGTTTTACTATCTTACTTAAGTTAAAAGAAATTCTTCCAGAAAAGAATGGACTTCAAGATTGTATATATGATGCCAAAAAAATCTTGTGTCCGATGGGTATGCAGTATAGGAAAATTACATGCCCTGATAATTTCATATTATATAGGACTGAATATGAAAATCTGCATTGTTGTCCGGCTTGTAATGCGTCCGGTATAAAGTTAAGAAAAATGTGAGTGGTGATGTACCAGTAAAAAGGGTCGTCTGCGAAGGTGTTGTGGTATCTTCCGATCATTCCAAGGTTTAAACGTTTGTTTGCCTGTCCTGTGGATTCAAAGAATCTAACATGGCACGTAGATCGTGATAAAGCGAATGATCAGATGCTGCGACATCCTGCAGATTCTCCCCAGTGGAAGAAGTTCTATTCAGATTTTCTGGTGTTCGGTCAAGAATCCAGAAATCTTAGACTTGATCTGTGTACTGATGGAATGAATCCTTACGGTAGTTTGAGTAGCCTTCATAGTTCATGGTATGTTCTACTGGTTATGTACAATCTACCACTCCATGGTTAAGCATGAAACATAGATACATGATGTTGTCTTTAATGATTTCTGATCCAAAACAACCAGGTAATGACATATATGTGTATTTGGCTCTCATGATTGATTACTTGAAGAAATTGTGGAATGATGGTGAGCAAATGTGGGATGTCCACCGTCAATAGTCATTTACATTGCGTATGAAAATATGTCTGGTTATTCTGTGAAAGGGCACAAAGTGTGTCTTGTTTGTGAAGAATGTATTATCTTGCACCGTATTGGGAGAGGTATGTTTTTACTTAATTTATATAATACATGTAGTATTAAAATTAATTTAATATGTTTTTAATAATTTTTATCTAATGATCATTGGATGATAGTTGTTATTTGTCCCAATACAAATATTGCATATTGGTTTGATCATTTAGCTTCGGACAAACCCAGAAAAGATTTAAAGCAGATTGTGCAATCGTAAGTTTTATTAAATTACTAATTTAAAACATAATAATACGTTGTAGTTTTCAAATTTTATAACAAATTCCGATATTCATCAATTTATGTAGAGCTATGGATATATATATAAAGCATTGGGGCATAAAAGAAGTCAAAAAAAGACAACTTGGCATGCTACGAAGGTAGGATGATTATATTATTTTTGAAAAAATAAGTTCTATATTTCAATTAATTTTGTTGTTTCGTAATATAAATTATGTCTTGGTTGTAGTACCGTAGATAATCTGGAAATACAGAGTGTGAGTACTACATCTTGAGATATATGGAAGAAATTGTGGAGTTGAGTTTGCAGGAGAAAGATTTACGAGAGGTAATATGTAGCTTCTACCTTATATTGCGATATACATCTTATTTTGATAAAGTTGTATGTTTATATGTCTTTGTTTAATTTGTAGGTCATTGGAGAAAATCTGGATCCATATTCACAATCTGAGCTCGACAGAACACGAGAGAGGTGCTATTCATTTTTCATTACACGTATGCTTGTAAGTTGATGATCGTCTTATGTTACATGAAAACTCATTTTTAATATGAATGTTAATTTGTTTTGTTTTCTTGAATGGAAATCGAGACATTGAATGCTAGTTTGAATGTGATTATGTGATTGTGAATTAATAACTTGAATGTCACCTAGTATATTGCATTGTGTTGGTGAATGTGATGCAGTTATTAATGTGTTTTTGAATGTTAGTTTGAATGTAATTATGCTTTGTGATTGTGATTTAATGACTTGAATGTCACTTAGTATATTGCTTGTTTGTGAATGTGATGTGATTTAATGACTTGAATGTCACTTAGTATATTGCTTGTTTGCTTGATTTAATGATACTTTGTTAGTATATTGGACCAATAAACCCGACGTGATATAGTCTAAAAAACGACGTGATAGCTTTTTTTTCAGCAGTGTTTGTTGTGGATCATTGCAAAGATTTTTAATTAATTCTTTACAAAGATTTTTAATTATTTTTTTACAAACATTTTTTGTTAATCACATAAACATTTATGAAAAAAGTGCCCATATTATATAACAAGTTGCCTGAATAAGGAAGAAAACATGGTCACTAATTAAAGATTAGCATGTGAACAAGCAAATGTTGCCATCAAATCCCAAAATCAAGTACATCCAAACACTTATTATTATTATTATTATTATTATTATTATTTTGATATGCAACAATCGGGGAAAGTGCGGTAGATCATTTACAAAAAAAAATCAAAGCCATGTGAACCCCGTTAAGGCAAGAGTTGAGAGTTGAGAGTAAGTAAAAAAATGGTCAAAATCCATCTTTAACCCCTAAGGAACCAATGATTTTTTACTTCAATCGGTCATCCATTTTCTTGGAATGTTCTCGATATCAAACCCAACAAAATTAGGGTATAAGTTTGATATATTCACGTTCTTGTCTAGTGATTTATGAGCCGATCGAACGTGAATATATCAAACTTATACCCTAATTTTGTTGGGTTTGATATCGAGAACATTCCAAGAAAATGGATGACCGATTGAAGTAAAAAATCATTGGTTCCTTAGGGGTTAAAGATGGATTTTTACCATTTTTTTACTTACTCTCAACTCTTGCCTTAACGGGGTTCACATGGCTTTGATTTTTTTTTTTGTAAATGATCTACCGCACTTTCCCCGATTGTTGCATATCAAAATAATAATAATAATAATAATAAGTGTTTGGATGTACTTGATTTTGGGATTTGATGGCAACATTTGCTTGTTCACATGCTAATCTTTAATTAGTGACCATGTTTTCTTCCTTATTCAGGCAACTTGTTATATAATATGGGCACTTTTTTCATAAATGTTTATGTGATTAACAAAAAATGTTTGTAAAAAAATAATTATTTCGAAATCTACTCGGATTGGGAGTGTGAAGCATGATCCGTGCCCCACAAATCGGTGTTCGAACCCCCTCTCCGTGCCCACGGATTGGGGGTGGGAACCCCGCTCCGTGCTCCATAGATCGGGATTCACACCCCGATCCGTGCCACAATAAATATTTAATTTTAAAAAAAAAATATTAGTTGAATTTATGTTTCCGTTTATAATTACAATTAAAATAGTTTTTATGCATTTCATCATTTGTATAACATGCATTTTGTCAATAAACATGTATTTTCTATTTTTTTACATTGTTAAAATTATTTAATTTTTTTGTTTTCATAAATAGTTTTTTGTCAAAATGACAAATTTCAGTAGCAGTCGTTCTGTACAAAGCGAACATGAGTATAATGATGCAATGGACACAGAGTCTATTTCCCCACTCCTCGGAATAGTAAATTGCATGTTTAGAGTGAATGACATTTGAGCAAATGTAAGTACCAACAAAAATCATATTATGTTAATTTATCCAAATATTTAAATTACATATTTTTGGTTGGTGTATTTTGACGAAATATTTTAATGTGTTATAGTTGGAGGCTGTTTTCGACTGTCGTGCACATTGTCCAGTCATTCCTCTTCACGACAGTTGTAGTGAGACACTCAAAATTTTGGGACTATATCAGCTTGCTCATATAAGGCACACAAGGACAGACCACAAATTAATTACTGCATTTGTAGAGCGTTGGCGTCCCGAGACTCACACTTTCCACTTGCCTGTTGGGGAGGTTGGACTCACATTGCAGGATGTGACCTGCTTGTAGGGTCTACCTATCACTGGTCTTCCAATAATCAGGCACAATGATCGAGATAGTAAGAAGCTAATTAAAGACACTTTTGGGATTGATATCAATGCTGATATGATGATAAAAGGTAAGCACACTATGAGAGCAGATGAGCAACAAATTGTCAAAGAGTCGGGATTTAGCATCACTTTTCAATGGTTGCGAGTCAATTACGGGAACCTCCCAGATAATCCCACAGATGAGCAAATGACTCAATGCACATGAGCTTTCATTTTAGATTTGTTCAGATCCTTGGTTTTCTCAGATACCTCTGATATTTGAGAAACTTCCCCAACAGGCATATATTTGAGGTTTTTGTAGGATTTGGATAAGCTGATAGTTTACAATTGGGGTGCGGCGGTTCTTTCATGTTTGTACCGCAACTTGTCTATTTCATGTCAAAGTGGTAAGAAGTCAATTTGCGGGGCATTATTACTCCTTCAGCACTGGTCTTGGACTCGATTTCTTGTAGCCCAGCCGAGTCACGTGGGCCTTGTTGAGTGTCTAGGTGTAGATGACCCAGAATCCAGACCTTCATTTGCTATCAAGTGGCAATACTCACAAACTTATGAGGTTAGTGCCGCACATAATTGCCTCACGCATTACAGAAATGAGTTTGAATGTATGTTGGATGAGCATGTAAACTGGCAGTCGTATCATCCATATATGACATTGCTTCCTCACCTGGTAATTACTGATGTTGCATACTGGATGATATCATGGCACTATCCAGAAAGAACTATGAGACCGTTTGGAATTTTTCAGACGATGCCTCCGCCAGAGCCTCACCACTGGACAAAACTGAAAAAACTTGATAAGATAGTTCATGCAGCCCGACAGAGAGATGATTGGTCAGTGAAGTATCAAGTTTATATACGAGAGTGGGATAGACCCCAGTTTTTTTAGGAAAGCCGATTGTATGATCAGAGAGAGAATCGATGATATCATCAGTGGTTTCAATATAATGGTATGTACATAGTCTACATACGAGGCCAAATAGAGTGCAGTCTGGACATGTCGTTGTCAGCTCAACGTGATTCCATCGAGGACCTAGGTTATGTTCCTGGTGGACCACGTATTCGACAAATGGTATGGTTTTTGAACGTATTTGACGACTGATTTTTGTTGTGTTTTAATGTTTAACTTTCAAAATACAATTTCAGGATTTACGTGGCATCCAACGGGCTACATTTGTTATCAAGCGGTTGTACAAACGTAGAACTAAAAGACTCTGTAAAATATTACTGAAGATTCACCAACTCGATGCCGTTGATTGCGATCAGGTTCACGAATTTAAAAGAATACTGACTGATGCCAGATTACCTGCAGATGTGGAGTCGATTCCTGGAGATTATGATGGTAATGATGACTATAGTGATGACTGTGCGGTACCCAGACATGAGGACCAATCATGGTCCTTTATCAATCTAACTCTTAATTTCTTCTAAGGTTACATTTTCGATCGCTGAATGTGTAAGTCTTGGACCTATCGTGTACTCTACATTAAAGCTTGCATTTTGAGTTATATCGTCATAAAAGTACACACTTATCGCAATCATTTCCGTTAATCTACAATGCAGTATTTTTTCATCAGTTTTATACTACAATTAGTTGAATTTTTGACATAATTACTAATTGTTAATCAGTGATAATACAAATTAAGAAGGAAAAACCCCCTCAAATATCACCAACTAAGCCCTACATATCAGAAATTTGATATCTCCGAGAAAAAAATATGTCAATCAGCTAAATTCGAGGACTGTAGGGTGGAATGAGTGAGGAATATGAAATGAAAGAGAAACGGAGTGGATGGTGGGTTTTATGGTCGCAGAATTCCACAGATCGGGGCACGGATCAGGGTTCTTTTCCTCTCTTTTTAATTTCAGATTTATTTTTATTAAAAAAAAATACGGCAATACAACTTGGTTTAAAAAAATTGAAGGCCTAAGATAATAATAAATATAATAAGTTGCACTGACCGACCTGCTTAACCATCAATCCAATTTTGGACTGTCGATTACTAAAAATCCTTAACTTTTCCAAATAATTAGTCGTGCCATAATATGTGCACCTACAAGTGCCCATATGACCATTTGCCTCAATAAGTAAGAAATGTGGTTTGTTAAAGATTAGCATGTGAACTTTGCAAATGGTTAAGTGCCACCAAATCCCAAAAAAAAGTGCATTCAATTAAACATCTCTTTCAAACACTTATTTTATTTTGAAATGCAACAATTGGGGAAAGTGGGGTAGATTTTTTTATTAAAGAAAATCCAAACCATGTGAATCCCAATAAGGAAAGGCAAATTTTCAGAACGACATGCAAACGCATGTAGCATTATAGTTTTCAACTACTGGTTACAACATAATTACAAGTGTTTGAAATATTGAACAAAAACCCCCTACCACATGCTCAGATCCACGACTAACCTGAAAAGGGACAATTCGACAAGAATATATATCAACTGATTTGTTTATCAGTTGAAGACTAATTTATATTGAAATGCATGTTGGTTAAATAATTGAGCTTAGCTTAATTCCTCGTGTCAAGTTGGGACTGTTGTTCTTTGCTAGTTCCTTCCGATGCAAAGGTAGTTGAACCCTGAAAAACTTTTGAAATTGTATAATTTATTAAGTGTTCGATGTAGAAATTTTGGTTGCTAAATAAATTATACAATATCAAATGTTTCTCTTCAATGTTCTACTTCTAGTCAAAATCAGGATATCAAGTGGTTTACGTAAGATACAAACATAATTTTCGACTATTTTCGTAGTCTATATTAGCTTTACTGACAGGAGCAGAAATTCAAGAGTAAATGTTTTGGTTGCTGTTTTATATTCACTGAAGATTTGAATATTAATTTATAAGTGGAGAACAAATTTAACAGTTCGAGAGTGAACTCTCACCACAATCCCAAAAGACTTTAAGTGTCTTTAAGCTTTACGTTTAAGCTGAATAAGAGTTGGTTTAGTATCCCTGAAGCATCCTTCAACTTCGATTATTCATTCCTAAAGCTTTAATTAGAATATAAGGTGTTGCTTGGAAGAGTGGGTTTGCGAATTTTTGAGTTCTAAAACGTGGTTTCAAACGCAAATGCCCGTCTAATCTCAAACCTATCATAGATTTGTTTTTTGATGCATTATATTTGTTAGAACCTAATCCTTAATTAGAGGCTAATCTAGTTTTGGGTTGGCTAATGAGTTTTGGTGTCTTGGGGGGGGGGGGGGGGGTTGAGAATTGAGTTTCTAAGAGTATATATGCTCTTTTCTTTTCTTCTTTTCTCATATCTCTCACAATACATCTCTCTCTCTCTCTTACAAGTTGATCCGGGTGTGTAGGAAGAAGAAGAAGAGGTCGGAAGAAGATCCGGGTTCCGTCGGAGTCGAGTACCCCGAAATACGAAGAAATGAATGGGTGATCGCCATCGACACTTGGAGCTTCGTCAATCGTCAAAAATGTATGCCAAGTTTAATTATATGATCACACGAGATGTGTGAGTGGTCGGGGGCGTCGTTGGAGGTTGGATACCTCATTGATGTCGAGGTGCAACAAGTTTGCTGTACTGGAACGATCGACCGATGTGAGTATTGGTCGACCGGTCGTAGTGTAATTGTGCGATTCTCACCCACACCGGTCGAACGATGTCTTGCGGTGGTCGACCGATTATGCTTGATTTCGCAGGAAGAAGATGACTCTGTTAGAATCGGTTGACCGGGACCGCTTTGTCGTTCGACCAATTGGATCTTAAGTAAAACGATTGAGGCCTAGACCATCTAAACGGTCGACCGCCTTAAGATTTTGTTCGAGCGATAACTTAAGTGAACTTAATGTTGGTTCAACCGGTTGTATTTTGGTTCGACGGTGGGAGCCTTGAGAAATGTAGGATTTCCCTATTATTTTTGGTCGACCGGAAGCCCATTGTCGTTCGACCGTTGAGATGAATTGTTTAATATTATTGTGGCATAGACCTTCCAAACGATCGATCTCTTGTGGACTTTTGTTCGACCGTTTTGATGTTTGTTTGGTTCGACCGTTGGATTGTGGTTTGAACCAATTACCGGTATTAACGGTACCGGTCGACCGCTTGCCCTTTTTGGTTGACCGTTGGTGCACAAAATTGTTGTTTATGTTTATGAACGCGTGAATTTCTTTTATGACTATTATGCCTTCATGACATATGCATTGAAACCCTATGTAGTAGACCTGAGGGACCATAGTTCCCCTTTGCATGATCTATATATGTGGCTCTATGGAGAAAGTTGTGTCATTAGCCTATGTGGCAACGGAGATGACCGTCTCGCCTGTGTGGCGACGAAGATGACCAGTCGATGTTGTTCCGGTGGGTTTGCTCCACTGATGTTGTTCCGGCAAGTATGATCATCCAGCTATGGCACGGCTAGCGAGTATGGCCGACCAGAGTGACGACTCTAGCGGGTTGTGGCATTGCGACCATGGGATCAGATCTGATGATGACTCGGAAGTGCATGCGACCTTCACTGATCCCTCATGCTAGTGTAACCGCGAGTGGGGTGTGTGTCGCGTACTCTTTGTATGACCGCAGGTGCTTACGGTGTGTATCTTCGGATGTTGGGATATGTTATGACCTTTATGACCCCTGTGTGGGGGGATGATTGTTATGTTTTATATTGCCACGATACTAGTATGATAGGTCATGTGTTGCATGTGCATGTAGGTGGGATTGGTATACGGGGTTTCCTTATGGAAACTCAGACATTGTTATTTATGTTTCTTTCAGGACCTTTTAGGCGCTGAGCGGGTGGAGACTGAGGACGAATACATTTAGGAGTTGGATCCTCGAGTCTATTTTGAGGTTGTTATGACTACTTGTTTTTCATGTCTATTGTACTTTGATGTAGTCGTACTTTTGACAACTCTTGTATATAGTGCACTTTATGACACACACACACACACACACACACACATATATATATATATATATATATTGAGTAGCGTCCTCATGTGATTTGATGTCTCTTGATTATCGTTTAAAGTTTAAAATTTCTGTTGTTTTCGGGGATGTTACAATATTTATGTCCCATTGATAGGGTTGTTCGTGGGGCGGGTTTGACCCGCCAACCCGCCCCGCCCCGCGTAGGGCGGGTTGCGGTTGAAAATTTTCCTACCCGTGACCCGTTAACCCGCCACCCGTTAACCCGCCGGACTAAACGGGGCAAGTTGCGGTTAATGTGTTACCAACCCGTTTACCCGTTACAAATATAATTATTAAAAAAAATTCATATTTATGTATTAAAATTTTCGTTATTTCATTAAACTTCTAACATTTCTTCTAAAATTAAAATTTTCCTACCCGTGACCCGTTAACCCGCCGGACTAAACGGGGCGGGTAGCGGCCCAACGTTTTTTTACCCGCCCCGCCCCGCCCCTTTTGCCCGCCTGACTTTGGTGGGGCGGGTAGCGGGCGGAGCCAAACCCGCCCCGCCCCGTTTGCAGCCCTACCCATTGACATACTACTATATATTGATATTGCATGACGTATATACTACTTTAACCTTGTTTTATTTGAGGAAAAGCTATTTTGTAGGACAAATTAAAAAGATAAAAAAAATTCAATATCTCGATTTAATAAATTATACTCCATGTATTAAATGGTCCAATAAGATTAGTTGACGAGGTTGGTAAACCGTCTCCAACAAGATTAGTTGACGAGGTTAGTAAATCTTCTCCAACAGTTCAATAGCAAGCTAAGAATTATGATATAGAATTATGTACCTATTTGCTAATGGGTAACTTGGAATCCGCAGTGGAAATCCTAGTCCCCACGATCTTGACGACATTGCCGATTGTGCAACGAGATTAAGCTCCTTGAAGGCCACGAGGAATCCGCCACTAAGCAAAAGGCTTGCATTCGGTGGTTTCGAGAAGATGACTTCAATACCGCATTCTTTCATGCATCCTTGGTTAGTAGATGTCCGGGTAATACCATCCACCAGCTAATTAGGATTGGTGACCAACTTTTATCTGATGAGGTTGATATCTCGCTTGAGTTCATGAATTACTTCTCTGAGCTCTTCAACCAATCGGCTCCCAACATCTTGCCACCACCTGACCTCTTGCCTAACTTAGTCTCTGTAGGTGACAATGCTGGCCTTTGCTGGGAGGTCACACTTGAGGAGTTGTGATGAGTTTGGGTATTAGTGAAGCTCCTGGCAGGGATGGGTTTAATGCAAGTTTTTATCGATCGGCGTTTGAGGTGATTGATCGTGAGTCATGACATCTTGCTTGTTAAAAATATCCTCAATTCTGGTAGAGTTCTTGGAAGTGTCAACCATACCATTCTAACCCTCACCCCAAAGAGTAAAGGGGCTAACCGGCTTGGTGACTTTAAATTCATATCCCTCTACACCTTGTTGTACCACATTATTGTCAAGTTGTTGGCCAACCGTCAAAAGCCACTCATGCCGAATATGGTCAGCACCAACCAACCTTCTTTCATTGTTGGTCGGTGGATCTCAGATGTTGTGTTGTGCATGATCTTTGTCACAACATTCATCATACGAGGTAGCCTTAAGATGCGCTTAAAGGTAGATCTCAGGAGGGCCTATGACTCCCTATAGCGGGAGTACATTTGCGAAGTGTTTTAGCAGTTTGGCTCCGTTGAGCAGTAGATTAGTTGGATTCGTGCATGCCTTAGAGCCTCATTCTCGGTGAGCATTAATGGAAATAGCTCTCCCATTTTCGCGTCCACGTCGGGCATTAGGCAAAGGGATCCTATTGCCCATTATCTTTTTGTGCTAACTAGGGAGGGGTTTGTTGGCTTTTTGGCCTTAATCTATGTTTTGATGATTTAATTAACCTAATCTTAATTATGATGATGTAGAGTAGCACACATATTGCATTGCATATATATTGCATGTGCTAACCTCTACAGGTGATCAAGACTCATGGAAGGAAGGAAATCAAGTCAAGATTTGTAATAAAGCTAAATGAAGACTTGTAATCTTGATTTTATTTTGAGTCTTAGGAACATGTGTAAATTGAGCATACAAGAGTTAAAAACCAATCACATACACAATAGGTTCCCTATAGAAGTCACACACGAAATTTCACATTATTTGGACTTCATTAGATCACCCAAACCTTAGTCGGAAATCACTTATAAACTTAAACCCAGATTTCCTGTGTGAACCGGTCGACCGAACCAGTTCTCAGTTCGACCGGTTTATAACAGACTCTCCACAGTGATTTTACCGAACTCTACCGGTCGACCGGTTCTACATTTTCGGTCGACCGATCCCGGATTTTAATATGACCGTTTTTCTTGTCGTATTCCTATAACGGTCGTATTCGTATAAAACAAACTTAACCCCAAAATACATTCGGTAACCGGTCGAACGACGACCTTGTTTCGGTCGACCGGTTGAACATTTCTTCAAGAAACAAAATTCCCTGCTATCGGTCGACACATTTCTCGTTCGACCGATTGACCTTTGTCTCAACCGAATCCCCTTTTCGGTCGACCGCTCCATACTTTGGTTCGACCGATTCACTTAAGTAGAGTTAAGTTCTAGCTCGTTTGTCCGACCGAATATTCTTTTGTTCGACCGTTCTCCTTGAAATCAAGTGAACGGTCGACCGGTTTAGTAGTTTCGGTCGACCGGTTCTGGACAGATTTGCAGCCCGATTTTCTGCTTTGTGTATCTTGCACAAAACCCAATCAAATCTATCCCCAACGGCTAGAAAACCTTAGGAGCTTATAAATAGAGGATCAAGACTTGTTGTTAACACAACTCTCCAACTCCAATTGTCCAAATACATTAGAGAGAAACCTCAATCCTCAAAGCTCCCAATTCTACACTCTTTAAGCCTAAACTTCACACACTTGATCATATACTCATCCTACTCAAAGTGTGCTCAATTAGAGAGTGAATCCCACTCAGTTACAAGTGTTGTCAAAAGAAGCAAGGACTTCGGTGAAAGCCCGAAGTGTCCCTCTCGGATTGTGAGAGGAAGAATTCAAGCAAGCGAGGGTTGTTCGCGTTGCTTGTGGTGTAAAGGCGTTCTCTCCCGGCCCGGAACGGGGAGTGGTTAGTGAAGACGTAGGCGGAGCTCGCGGAGTCGAGCGGAGCTTACAAGAGAGGACTAGGACCCGGGTGGGGTGCCGAACCTCTATAAAAACCGACGCGTCTTTTGTGGTTTGCATTTTTCTGTTAATTTCCCTACTTGTTTTTAAATTTGTTTCCGCTGCGTTTATTGTTTGATTAGTTAGGGATTAGATTAAAAGTGATTAGTGGACCCATAACCCACACGATCCTACATTTGGTATCAGAGCCTTGTTAGCTAAATTCTATACTTAATCGTATTTTTAGCATGGCTAGCACATCTAATCATGTAGAGGGATTATGCACCACTAGACCTCCTTTGCTTAATGGGTCAAATTATGATTATTGGAAGAATAGGATGAAGATTTTCCTAATTTCTAATGACCTTAAGTATTGGATGTTTCTCCAAAATCCATACACACCACCAAATGAAGATGAATTAGATTCACTCACTAGGCCCAAAATGAAAGAAATTGAGATGAACTCAAAAATCATGAACATTCTATATTGTGGGCTAAATGAGGGTGAATATAATAGGATTAGAGGGTGTGTTAGTGCACATGAAATATGGCATAGACTACAAATGCATCATGAGGGGGATAGTAAAACTAAGGAAACCCGCATTAGTCTCCTCATGCATAAATATGAGATTTTTTCTATGCAAATCGGTGAAAACATAAGCGAAATGAACACTCGCTTCACCGATATCACTAACTCTCTTTTGGTTCTTGGAAGAAAAATCAATGAAGGAGAGATGACAAGGAAGTTCCTCCGGTCACTTAGCATCGATTGGGAAGATAAAGTCGTCGCAATTGAAGAGGCACATGATCTTTCAAAATTGAAGATGGAGGAACTCATTGGAAATCTCATGGCCTATGAGCTCCAATTGAGTCATCGAAGAGAGAAGGAAGCTTCAAAGAAAAACT
Organism: Triglochin maritima; assembly: GCA_963682175.1. Taxonomy (NCBI): domain Eukaryota; kingdom Viridiplantae; phylum Streptophyta; class Magnoliopsida; order Alismatales; family Juncaginaceae; genus Triglochin; species Triglochin maritima. The sequence goes on along the minus strand of OY821780.1, from coordinate 10,004,804 downwards.
CCATGGTGGCATTGCATGCAAATTTTGATGAGCCAAGGAGGGTGGAAGAAGAGGACATTGAGGTCCTTGCCCAAGACTTCTTCAAATATCTCAAGAGGGATAAGGGAGAAAAGAATGAAAGAAGAGGTAGAAGAAGTGAGAAAAGAGAAAAAGAAAAAGAGAGGGAGGAGAGCGAAAATGAGAGAAAAGAGAGGGAGAAGAAAAATGAGAGAAGAGAGAGGAGAAGAGAAAAGGAGAAGAGTAAGAGGAAAGAAAGGAAGGAGGAAGCTCACAAAGCCACTTGGGATGACTCTTCATCTCCATCATCATCATCCTCTTCCTTACAAAGTAGAAGAGAGGTTGCACATTCATGCTTCATGGCCATTGAAGATGAACAAAGTGAGGTAGCTTCTAACTCCTCTAAATCTTATTCCACTAGAAGTAATTCATGGTCAAGTAAATCATATTCTAGTGCTAGCTCTAACTCTAATGCTAATGATGAATCATATACACATGATGAGCTACAAAATGCATTTCATGATTTAGTTAAACAATATGAGATCATTTGTGAAAAGAACAAAAATGCTAGAAAAACTATAAATGATCTCAAATGTCAAATTGAATTAATCATGAATGAAAAGAATGAGGTGATTGCTAGACTTGAATCAAATGAATCATCACTTGCTAGTCTAAGTAAAACACCCATTATTGATGAACATGTAGATCTTAAAGCCTCAAATATGCAATTAAGAAAAGATCTTGAAATGTTCACTAAAGGAACAAAAATGCTTGATATGCTTTTAGGTAGTCAAAGACAATCCTTAGCTAAACATGGTTTAGGTTACAATTTTAAATTGAAAAACCATGTATCTCACACTACTCTAAATGGTAAGCATATGTTCATTAACCATAGTTCCTCAAGTGTGTGGGCTCCCAAAACCAAAATGGTTTGGATCCCAAAAGCTAATGTTCAAGGACCCAAAGTTGTTTGGGTACCTAAGTCTACACTTGTAGGAGCTTGAGGAGGAAATTGGTGGTGACCGGGTGAGCTCAAGAGTCAAATTCAAATCCGGTTGCATCACCAAATGAGATTGGAGCTAAATTCGAATTCAACATTGGTATAAATTCCTATCTATACAATTCATGTTAAATTAGCTCTAATCTAGCTTCATATGCTTAATTGACATATCATATAGTTCAATTCATTGAAAATCATTATCCCTATTCATTGCAAATCATTTATCACATCCATTGATTCTAAATGTCAAATTTTAAATGGATGTTAGAATAAGGCTTAAGTTGAAACTTAAATGAACTTAACTTGAATCATACTCATTGTTTCCATTTAGCCTTATTGATAGGGGGAGCTTAAATGTTATATCTTTTATTAGAGTAATGAAGTGCAAAATTTAGGGGGAGCAACTTCATTACAAGACATCCAAATTCTAAGCTTAAAGTCTTAAATAATTATTAATTTTGATGGATGTCAAAGGGGGAGAGATAATTAAGGGGGTAACTTGGAATTTGGCATAAAATTGAACAAAAACTATGCACATCCATAGGGGGAGCATTAATATGCATAGTTTACATATACAAATTCCATGTATTTAGATAGAATTAAGATATAGGTTGCCATCATCAAAAAGGGGGAGATTGTTGGCTTTTTGGCCTTAATCTATGTTTTGATGATTTAATTAACCTAATCTTAATTATGATGATGTAGAGTAGCACACATATTGCATTGCATATATATTGCATGTGCTAACCTCTACAGGTGATCAAGACTCATGGAAGGAAGGAAATCAAGTCAAGATTTGTAATAAAGCTAAATGAAGACTTGTAATCTTGATTTTATTTTGAGTCTTAGGAACATGTGTAAATTGAGCATACAAGAGTTAAAAACCAATCACATACACAATAGGTTCCCTATAGAAGTCACACACGAAATTTCACATTATTTGGACTTCATTAGATCACCCAAACCTTAGTCGGAAATCACTTATAAACTTAAACCCAGATTTCCTGTGTGAACCGGTCGACCGAACCAGTTCTCAGTTCGACCGGTTTATAACAGACTCTCCACAGTGATTTTACCGAACTCTACCGGTCGACCGGTTCTACATTTTCGGTCGACCGATCCCGGATTTTAATATGACCGTTTTTCTTGTCGTATTCCTATAACGGTCGTATTCGTATAAAACAAACTTAACCCCAAAATACATTCGGTAACCGGTCGAACGACGACCTTGTTTCGGTCGACCGGTTGAACATTTCTTCAAGAAACAAAATTCCCTGCTATCGGTCGACACATTTCTCGTTCGACCGATTGACCTTTGTCTCAACCGAATCCCCTTTTCGGTCGACCGCTCCATACTTTGGTTCGACCGATTCACTTAAGTAGAGTTAAGTTCTAGCTCGTTTGTCCGACCGAATATTCTTTTGTTCGACCGTTCTCCTTGAAATCAAGTGAACGGTCGACCGGTTTAGTAGTTTCGGTCGACCGGTTCTGGACAGATTTGCAGCCCGATTTTCTGCTTTGTGTATCTTGCACAAAACCCAATCAAATCTATCCCCAACGGCTAGAAAACCTTAGGAGCTTATAAATAGAGGATCAAGACTTGTTGTTAACACAACTCTCCAACTCCAATTGTCCAAATACATTAGAGAGAAACCTCAATCCTCAAAGCTCCCAATTCTACACTCTTTAAGCCTAAACTTCACACACTTGATCATATACTCATCCTACTCAAAGTGTGCTCAATTAGAGAGTGAATCCCACTCAGTTACAAGTGTTGTCAAAAGAAGCAAGGACTTCGGTGAAAGCCCGAAGTGTCCCTCTCGGATTGTGAGAGGAAGAATTCAAGCAAGCGAGGGTTGTTCGCGTTGCTTGTGGTGTAAAGGCGTTCTCTCCCGGCCCGGAACGGGGAGTGGTTAGTGAAGACGTAGGCGGAGCTCGCGGAGTCGAGCGGAGCTTACAAGAGAGGACTAGGACCCGGGTGGGGTGCCGAACCTCTATAAAAACCGACGCGTCTTTTGTGGTTTGCATTTTTCTGTTAATTTCCCTACTTGTTTTTAAATTTGTTTCCGCTGCGTTTATTGTTTGATTAGTTAGGGATTAGATTAAAAGTGATTAGTGGACCCATAACCCACACGATCCTACAGGGTTTACCCAATTATAGAATAGAGTTGTTGAAGTGGGTTGAATTACGTCGATGCGTACCCACATGGATGTCGACGTCTCGCATAGATCTTGGTGGATGACGTTATGATGTTTGATAAGGCAGACCAGAGATCGACAAAAGGGATAAAAAAAACTCCCTCAATGTGTTTGGTAGTTTCTCGGGTTTGCGACTCAATAAGGAGAAAAGTACCTTGTTTATGGGAGGTAAGTGCACCATCAAGCAGGATATCTCTGATAACCTCAATAAGCCTATTGAGGAAGGAGGCATTGGCATCCGCTCTACGAGAGAATGGAACAATATTGGTCTCATGAAGCTCTTCTGGCTCCTTATGTTGACAGATGCTCCGCTCTGGCTACGTTGGATGCGTGCAAAATACCTTCGTATGTCCTCAATTTGGCATGCTTTTGTCCCCCACAATGCTTCATGGGCGTGGCAGGGTAAACTCTGTGTCCACTACCTCATCCAGGGCAATGTTGAGATGCACCAGATTGGGAGTGGTATGTTGAATCCATTCTGGAAGGGGACATCTACCGGGAGGTTCACCCTCAGCTCGACTTGGGAGATTACACGTGACAAGGTCCATTGGTCCATGTTTGTTTGGTTTAAAGGCACGATCAAGCACATTTCGTTTACGGCTTGGAAGATTTGTGCTCGTTCGATCTTCACTAGGGACCGATGATGCATTGCATACATTGCATCATATGTCTTTCATTTAGATTAATTTTATATCAATAAATGCTACTAAGGTATGTGTTTAGTCTTATTTACATAATACAGGGATCTGAATGCAAATTACTCATATCCCGAGCATAAACGCGTGCAAGAGACTCATTTCTGTCATAAAGACCAAGTTCAAGATTATCGGGATTCAAATGGAAGTCCATCCAAGCATAAAAGCATTCAAAGACCTAATTACAAAATGACCAAGTACTTAAGCACAAAAGTAGTCAGGACCTAATTGCAAAAGTCAAGGACCCGACTGCAAATTAAAGTACCAAAATGTTATTTTGGAGAAGTTCTAAAGAAAAATCAATTTGGATCTCCAAATATATGAAGAAATAAATTCGGAGCTCAAAAGAAAGGAAACAAATCAATCCAGACGCTCAAAGGACATTTAAATCATACCATAAACACACAGGAAAAATCCGGATCGAATCTGAGCCAAAAAGGTGGTGATTCCGCCTCACCCCATGTACAAAATGCGGCGGATTAGCCGCACAAAAGTCGATACGTGAGCTCAAATTTTTACCAATGCTGTATTGACGCGTGTACTTTTCTTTTATGTATTGGGATCCCCGGTTGAGGCTATAAATAAGGCTGAATCATGTATTGAAACGGGTCTTAGTTTTTATTTCATGTTTTAGTAATAAAATTTTGTTGGTTTATTTTGTGTTTTTAGTTTTCTTTTGTAGTTTCTCTAGGACCCCTTCTCCTTCCCTCCATCCATGAGTTTCTAACTCTCTCGAAAGGGTGGGGGTGATGGATTTAGGGTGATGAGAAAAAGAATGATGTTATTATTTTAATTTCGTGTTAGTATATTTTGATTACTTGAGTTTATGTTGAATCATTTATCATGTAATGTTTTATAAATAATGTGATTTATTATAAGTTTCAGATTTCTCTAAACAAAACCCGACATCTAAACCTCCACCCGCTGGACTCTCATCCATTTTTGCTTTATTTTTTTGTTTTTGTTGTTCTTGCTTTAGAAATTAAAAAATCCAAAAATCTCAAACCAACCTTATTTCTCTCTCTTTCTTTCCTTAATCAAAAATCACAAAAATAACAATATCTCTCCCTCATTGTGTTCGACCCGTACTTGCAACGTCTTTATTGACATCGTGCACTTGCGGTATAAATTAAATTCTCATCAAGTTTTTGGCGCCGTTACCGGGGAGGCGACGAAGATTTTGTTTATTTTTGGTGATTTCGATTCTTTTCTGTTTATCTTGTGCGCAATCTAACTATTTGGGTTTGCGTCTCACGAGACAGCGGAGTGCGCGGCGAAATCCGGGCACAGTTGGAGCAAGAAGGGTGGTGAAATCGCCGCATCTAAAGCACAACTTGCGGCGGATCCGCCGCACGTCTGAAGCATCTGGGTTTCAATTTTTTCTGGGTCGTCTCCATCTCTGGGTGGACGCGTAGAGCAACTGGAAATTTTCGAGAGCAGGCGGCGAACCCGACTGAGTGTGCGTAGGTAACCTTTGTTGGCTTTTTCTAGTAATTTCTATTTTCGAAAAAAAATTCCTTTTTTGTAGAACTACACGTGTTAAGCTCAAATTCCATAATTGACAATAATTCAACTCTGACCTAAAAATTGGCTAAATTAGAAAGACTTAGTGCATGCATCATATAGTGTTTTGTTTGCATTATTTTTGCTAAATTCTTGCAAATTATTTTTTGTTGAAGAGTGCTGGAGGCAAGGTACATGCGCGGTTTTAATCAATTGCATTTAAGCATATAATTTAGTTTGCATACAACCTTGCAATTGTCCCCCACTAAAGACCAATGTTTGACTATCTTTGCTAGATTTAAGTTAAACTATCTTAAGGGCAACTCCGTAGGAAAAGATACGGTGGGGATTTCATCACCCTTCCGTGGCCCACAAATCACAATCCTAAAATGTCACCCAAGCCTTAAAATTAAAATCAATTAGACATTGGCCCCTAAGGACTCGGACTCAATTAAGGAGAAGATTGGTTTGACTTGCTATGACTTGAAGTTGGTCGAATTTAATTTGGTGTCTAGAAAGTATTTTTGTGTTGACGTAAGTCTTCCAAGCGAAGTGGTTGTCTAATTGGCACTGACTCTGTCGGAAGTGCCCCCACTAGCTATACACTGCCTGGCCAATTTGGTTTGATTAGTGAGGGAGGTGAATCAAGCGAATCAATTCGACTCAACCAGTTAGGAGTCGTCTAGATTTAAGCGACATTAGGTCTAGGATTGTTTAAACCGTGCTTGTTTAGGAAACTTCTGACCAACCCTCTTATCTATCTTTTAGAGTTAAGTTTCCCTTCTCATCTGAGTCTTCTTTCTCTTCTCATCTCAATTCTCTAGATTAGGATTCCTTTCTCATCTTTCTCCCTTCTATTGTTTGTTTCCATTTTTGAAAAAAAAATAAAAAATAAAAAAATCAATTGATTCTTGAATTTGAATTTGGAATTTAAATTTCGAATTTGAATTCAAAAATTGATTCAAACCGGTGCACTCAGATTTGGGTTCGGGACTTGAGCAATCGACTCTCACGAGTTCATCTAGATTCCAGTCTAGAGCTTAGCACCAATCCACCTGTTGCACCACCTTACCCGGATCCAATGGGCGAGAATGTAGTGGACCCACCTGTTGCACCACTTAGGACTCTGAGGGATCAGTACTATCCAACGATGGCGGTTCAGCCATCGTGCATCGTTATGCCCATCATACCGGGTCGCGACTTCGAACTGAAGGCACAATACATGAGTATGTTGCCCAAGTTCACCTCTAAGGAAGACCCATATCTCTTCCTTAGAGAATTTGAGGAAATCTGCTCCCTTATGCGATACCAGCATATCTCTGAGGAGACAGTGTGTCTTAAATTCGTGTCTCTAGCACTGAAGGACGACGCTAAGAAATGACTATATAGTCTAGCCGAAAGATCTATTAGGAGTTGGACCGAGTTTGTTCAAGTATTCTTAAAGAAATATTTCCCCAACCATAAGACTATTAGGATTAGGAATGATATTGTTGCATTCGTTCAATCTGAGAGCGAGCCATTTTATTCCTATTTAGAAAGATTTAAGAGCATGTTGACCCAATGCCCTCATCATGGAATTCCAAGATGGCAATTGTGTCAAATTATTTATGAGGGATTGACACCTACATCTAGGGTTATGGTAGAATCTGTAAGCCAATGAAATTTTATGTCCAAAAATGAGAATGATGCTTGGACTTTTCTTGAGGATTTAGCCGAAAATAGTATGCAATGGGACAATACTAGAGCACCGAATAACCCGAGTATTGCATCTAGAATAGCAAGTCAACTCAAACCAAGTTTCTTAGTTGTAGATGCTATTGTAGCTGCTGAAGCAAAACTAGCTACCCTTATGCGTAGAATGGAAAGTCTAGAGCTAAAAACTCGACCCCTACTGAATCAAGCATCTTCTATCCCTTGCTCTAGATGTGGTCAAACTGGTCATATAATAGAGGATTGTGCGGACTTGGAACAAGTTAATGCCGCATTTAACCATTCTAGAAATGACCCATACACATCAACCTATAACCCGGGTTGGCATAATCATCCCAATCTTTCATGGAGCCAACAAGGTCCACCTCCTAGACAACAACCAAACCCGTATAACCAAAATAATACATCATCTGGGTTTTGTAACAATGGAGATTATGATGTTAGGTTGACAAGCTTGGAAAATTTGGTTAAAACTTTTATGCAAACAACCACCCAATCCTTCTAAAGGCTAGAAACACAGGTCAGCTAACTAGCACAAATTGTATGTGAAAGAGAAAAGGGTCAGTTTCCAAGTCAACCTGAGGTGAATCCAAGACCTAATAATCAATATCAGCCCTATCAACCACCTCTAGGAAGTAACAACCCTAGACCGGTTCATATGGTTAATGAGGATGGACCGTTCCAGCAAATAAATGCAGTTGTATCATTACGGTCTAGAAAACAAGTTGATAACAATGTGGTAAATCCTAGAGCTCCTAATCAATCTAGCCATCAAGCACCCACATGTGACCTGACCATTGAACCTGAAGTCCAATTTGAAAAGCTTAACCCACCTACTCAACCTGACCTTATAGCTCAACCTGAGCGAGTCTATGTTCCTAAAGCCTCATTCCCCAATAGACTCAAGAAGAGCTCAAGTGCAAAAATGGAGAAAATCTTGGAAGTATTTAAGCAAGTTAAGGTGAATATTCCACTCCTAGATATGATTCAACAAATACCTGCTTATGCTAAATTCTTAAAGGATTTGTGCACTAAGAAGAGAAAAACGAACGTACCAAAGAATGCATTCTTAACTGCAAACATAAGCTCTATTTTGTCCAACTCGTCTCCTATAAAGTATAAGGACCCTGGGTGTCCCACAATTTCATGTGCGATAGGAGATACTTTTATCAACAAAGCCCTTCTAGACCTTGGTGCTAGTGTTAACTTACTCCCATTCTTTATCTATGAGCAACTAAACCTTGGTCCACTAAAACCCTCTAAGACAACCCTTCAATTTGTTGATTGCTCTGTTAAGAAACCAAGAGGTATAGTAGAGGATGTTTTGATTAAGGTTGGTGACTTCATTTACCCAGTGGATTTTGTCGTTCTAGACACTGAACCTGTTGTCGATCCTAAGAGACAAATCCCTATAATACTAGGCAGACCCTTTTTAGCCACTTCTGAAGCTTTGATAAATTGTCGAAATGAGCTCATGCAACTATCTTTTGGAAATTTAAAAGCTGAATTTAATATCTTTCATGTTGATAGTGAACCAGAAATAGTATGCAATCAAAGTGACGTTGTGATGAGATCGCGTATTTATAAGATTTCTGAATCAAATAAATCATCACAAAATCAAAAAGAAAGTGAGAAAAAGGGGAGTAATTCATCTACCCAACCACCATCACTCGAGCAAATAAGAGAACCAACATATGTGAGGGGTGTGGAGTCTTTACATCAGAACTCTCAGGGCAACATGGGGAACAATTCAATTGGATACATGCACCAACATGGTGACATTCAATCCAGTTCTGACTATGGTTGACTCTGAGCAAATTCAATCCCTCTACCGCAAGTTGATTCAGGTAATAAGTGTATTTGCTTTATCTTTGCATACATTGAGGACAATGCATGATTTAGGTGTGTGTGTGTGGGGGGGGGGGGGGGGGGGGTGTTTATCTATCTATCTATCTGTTGGTTAAAAAAAATTCAATGCTCCATGACATAGCTTAAGATTGAACTGCCAAAACCCGTGTACAAATTGCATTGAGTTTTTGTTCTTTATTATATAGTTCTGCTTGTAGAAACTATGACATAAATCTAAGTTCCAAAGAAATAACCCATTACCCTTTAAGACATGTATACACTTAAATTGGATGATTCAAATCTTTGAAGTGGTTGATAAAAAGCAGAGGTTGAGGAAAATATACTGGGAAGTGTGGACTTCTAATAACAATTAAGCCTTGAGGAAAATAAAAGGGGAATAAAAGTGAGGAAAGCAAATCTTGCAAAATGATTACAAAAACCCAAGCCTTCGAGTCACTGGTCGGTAGGGGTATCTTAAAACCCGGTAACTTGAGTCTGCCAGCTCGGGATTATCGACCAAACTCGCTACACGAATGCAAAAAAAGGTAAAAGTGTCAGAAAAATCAAATGTGTTGAATCACGGGAAAAAAATATACTCAAGGCCCAAAGTTAGAAGAATGATCCATGTCATGGTTGATCCGTATGATACTTCACCACCAGAGGAGGCGTGCAAAATAATTTAAGTGATAACATGTGTAGAAGGGTTAGTGGTGTGAATATTGGAGGAATGAAGACCAAGTCAGATTTTTTATGAGTTAGATTTATATAATGAGCATGCAAGAATTCTAAGTGAGATGTATAATGTTGAGGTGGAGATATTGAGAGTTATTAATGAAATGTTGAATTAAGACTTTGTGGGTGTGTCAACTGAAAACCCTCACGAGACACAACTCGTCCTCTAAGGAAACTCAGGGGTTTAAAGGCTTGTTGCACATGCTAAGTGCAACCGTGATTCCTACGAAAGTGAGTTAGGATTTCCCTGTTATCATTTTTCTTATATTTTGTTTTGCTAGGGACTAGCAAAATCTAGGTGTGAGGGTATTTGATGCATTGCATACATTGCATCATATGTCTTTCATTTAGATTAATTTTATATCAATAAATGCTACTAAGGTATGTGTTTAGTCTTATTTACAGAATACAGGGACCTGAATGCAAATTACCCATATCCCGAGCATAAACGCGTGCAAGAGACTCATTTCTGCCATAAAGACCAAATGAGTTAAACTTGTTAAACTTAAATATCACAATATGTTAAACTTAAATATCACAATTGTTAAACTTAATAACAATTTGTTAAATTAAATTATCAGATTTATCATAATTTATTAAAATAATTATCAGATTTAATAATTAAAAAAAATAAAAAATGTGGAGGTGTCTGCGAGAGACGCCTCCCGCATGGTGAAGGCGTCTGTTGTAGACGTCTCCTCCTTCGGTGAGACGTCTGCCGCAGACGTCTCCCGCAATTGTAGGGCGTCCTCGGGAGACGTCCCCCGCATGGGGCAGGCGTCCGCGGTAGCCGCTCCCCCCATGGGGGGAGCTGCTGACTCGAACGCCCGCCCCATGCGGGGGGCGTCTCCCGCGGACGCTCACAAAAGTTTTTAATTTTTTTTATTTTAAAAACAAATAAAATACGTAATGTTACCGTATACGGGTACACCGGGGGAATTGTTGGCTGCTTGTCTGGCCTCCGAGACATTCGTGATCTTCTGTAGTAGGTATAGGAAGAGAAAGTTGTGAGAAAAGAGTGAAATTGTGAGATATATAAGCAAGAATAGGAGGAAGTGCAATTTGGTAATTTTAAGGGGCGATTTAAGTAATTTTGGGGCGATGTTTAGCAATCCAGTTATTTTATTATATCAAAATTTATTCCACCAGAACATGGTCAAGCGGTAAGTGAAAATCTTCGACCTAAGAGCATGATTAACGGGTCGTGCGCCCACCCGGGCGTCCATTGGGAAGGGGCACGTGTTGCCTCCTGTTCGCCGATTTTGTTTGTTTTTTTTGTTTTTTTATATTGTAGTGGATGTTTTGTTATTAGAGTTAATTGATAATGTATTGGATATTTTTTAGTAACGTGTGGTGATAATTTTTTATTATTGTGGTAACGGGTTGGATTACAATGAGTTTTTTTTACAAGTGATGAAGATTCAAAAAAATTCAGATCAAACAATTTCAAGATCCAAGAAACGATTTTTCAGATCAAACGATTTTTCAAAAAAATTCCCGAACGACCTGTCGAGGTGGTTTAATAGTATGATCTAAGATGGTTAACCCATTGTTAGGTTAATTGATAATGTATTGAATATTAATTGATAATGTAGTAATTTCAATTAATAAAATATAATTTGTTAAAATGTGATGTAAGAATTAAAATTGTTTAATTAATAAAATATAATTTGTTAAAATGTGATGTAAGAATTAAAATTGTTTAATTAATTGTTGGTGTGGAGAGGTCTGAGAGGAGGTCTGAGCACAATTGGGAGGGAAGAGGAGTGGTGCAAAGAAGAGAAGCACAAGGGGTTGAGTTTAGAGGAGTTGGGAAGACTTGGAGGGTGTTGTGTCGACATTAATATTAATAGTGGGAATGAGTTTGATTGTGTTATTTGCTTGGAGAGGTGTGGGAGTGGGGAGAGGTTTTGAGTTTTGCATGGTTGTGGTCTTGTGGACATTGTTTTCATGCTTAGTGTGTGGATTTTTGGTTGGTTAAGCTCGCGGTTTGCCCGATTTGCCGCCGAATTGTCAGGTGTGGATCTTGAGCTGGTCTCTTAGGTGGTAATGACTGCTACTGGACTTACTGATGGTACTCTTGTCCTGTGGAGGAGAAGCTTTCAGTTTATACATTTTTTATGTGGGTAAGTTTCTGAATTCTAGTTTTTTTTATTTTTATAATGCTGAGTTTTTTCTTTTTATTAGAAATCATTAGTCGGGCTTTGTTTTTAAATGAAACATGCAGAATTTTTTGGGTCTGATTTGCTTGCTCTTCTTCTTTCGTAATGTAAGTTTCCTGGTGAGAATTAATGTAACATCCCGATACAGCGGAAAATTTAAAAATTCATAATTAAGACAAAGAGCACAATAATCAAGGCGGGACTGTTACTTCTCATAAACAAATAGCGGTGCACCAGAATACATCAGAGTTTGCCAAAATGAATACATTATTACAACAAAACGACAAAAAAAGATAAACGTAATCATGTTGACCTCAGTGGTCCGACTAGAGGATCCGACTCCAAATGCGCGCGCCCGCCGATCACCACCCCACTGGACCTACTGCGGTCCTGAAAAAGATGCAACAACAATACCTGAGTTTCTAGAAGGAAACCCCGTATGCCAACTCACCTATATATGCATGCATTACACAATGAACCTATTATACTAGTAGCATGTCATGGCATCGACAGAAATGGAAAACAGTTCCCCCGAAGGGTAAAACGGGACATCAGTCAGACAGTCAACAACGAGTCTCCAGAGGAGACCTACTGCAGGCACATGAAGCCTTACAGCACGCGACATTGCACCCCCCACACGCAGCTACACTACTCAAGGGTTCGGCAGGGAGCCTCTGTCACGCCTGCGCCGATAGAATACATATCTGCAAATCTCAGTGGTCGGAGCCACAGGGACCAACAGGGCCGTCGCCCGGAAGGTATAACAACAACATCTCGGTAGGTGCCCAACCGAGGAAAACAACATAGCCGGAACAGCCTCGGCCCAACAATCATCATCGTCGGCACAAGCTCGGCGGCAACATCGGCACAGCCTCGGTGGTCTATCACAATGTTCGGCACAGCATCGGACGGGTCCAACACAAACGTCCGACACAACATCAGACGTATCCAGACCGAAGTCTGCCAGGTCATCAGGCTCCTCCAGCCGCAAACACCAACCGCGCCGCTATAAAAGCAGGGCAGCGACCTCCGTAGCCCGTGGGCCGGTAGTCACCTCACCCAACGCCAGTTGCGTGCCCGAACAAACAACAACACTGGGATCCGTGATCCCTCATGCCTGCTATACTACAAAGTGCCCAATCAATCCATCTCAAGTCACGGTCCATACACGGAGGTGACGCGTCCCGAACACCCACACTCTTCCCAACGGCGGTCCCTGGGCAGGTACGCATCACGCACCCACCGTCACCTCCCGGCTCACGCACAAGGCGAGGACACAGGTTTCCGTAGACAAAGTTGGCGTTCAAAAAGGGAACCAGGAATTCTGTCCTGGGCCCAAACGGTCGACCGGAAGAGGTGATTCGGTCGACCGGAATCGGTGATTCGGTCGACCGGTTCCAGAAAGGAATCGGTTGACCGTACTCCTAAAACGGTCTACCGCTGCGCTCAAAACAGAACCCCCAACGGTCGAACAACGGTCTAAAACCGGTCGACCGAACGAGGTCAAAATCCGGAGTCTGGTCAACATCAAAATCGGATCTATCGGTCGACCGACTCAGGGGTCCCGGTCGACCGAAATCCTACAGGGTCAACCTAGCATTCTACGTCATAAAACGGTCGAACGCAACCAACAATCGGTCCAACAAGCATGCAATAAAATCCAGTACACTTAAGTTCCGGTCGAACGACCTAGGGAACCGGTCGACCGAAAACAGGTAGAACGTCCCAACTCACCAGCAATATACACTACCGGTCGACCGCCACAAGGCATCGTTCGACCGGTGAAGGTTAAAGTCGGGCAAAAACACTACATTCGGTTGACCGCCCGAAGGGACCGGTCGACCGTTGGTCGTCTTCAACCTCGCGCCAGCCGAGATTTTACGAAGAAACTCGCCGCCGGAGAGGTCTCCGACCTCTCCCGGCCGACCAACACCACCCCTACACTTGGGTGAACGAACAAACCACACTAATGAGTCGACATACCTCAAATGAAGACGACGAAACGCCGGAGCAACGCTCACGCCTCCGTCCTCCTCACGCACGTCCTCCTCCCCGCGACGACCTCCTCACGCCGGAACCTCCGAGCCTTTTTCCTCCTCTGGTCGCCGGACAGAAAATGGAGAGAGAGTGAGAGAGTGCAAGTAAGGGAGGGAGAGAGAGAGAGAGAGAGAGATTTCAACTTAAATAACCCTACACCCCATCACCTCACCCTCACCCTACACCCCAACCCATACTTCCCATCACATCCACCACTCCTTCCTCCATCCCTATGCAAACCCCTCTTCTAAACCAAATTAACCCTAATCCGGGTTTTGGGATTTAACAATTAAGTTTTCAGTTTCTACATTTTCAAGAGGGTGAGTTCTTCGATTCCTTGTTTTTGTTGCTTTTCACTGATTTTATAACGTTGACTTCGTTTTTGTTATTGATTTTTTCTTAGAAATAATTGCAAAATTAAGCCTTTTTTCGTCAACAAATTAACATTCCAGAATTGGTAAGAAAACAAATCTAAGTATAACATACTCTGATTTTATTATTCTTTCTGAAATTGCATGTTTAGATTTTAGGACTCTACCCTCTAATAGATTTCTAATATTGAAGGATTGGCTTAGATCAGGACTAACTGAGGCTACTTTAAGTGGTAGATTCATAATTTTCAATTAGTTTGGACATGGGATTAAATAATTATGTTAGGTATTAATCAAAAATATAAAATGCTTTAGAAACATTTACGGGCTCTGATTTTGCTCTTTTTTTCTTCAAAATGAAATCGAACCTTTGGTATTCTGAAGTCGAATTTAAATGGTTACTGGGATTCTATGTGCATGCCAATTACAAACTTCATTAGAAAACTCTGAAGTAGATTTTAGGTTTTATCCGAGGTTTTTAAGATAACTTCTATGTATTTATGAGTTAAGAAAATTTCTTCTATATGTGGACGGCAGAAAACAGGGCAAAAAATAACACTAGGATGGCAGAAAACAACACATGGGTTTGACATTCTACTCTGCACGTATGATTGTGTAATGATATATTAACTCAATTGCATGGGTTGGAAATGTTTTTTTTTAAAGAAAAAAAGTAACCATGTTTGATTTGTGAATCTCTTCAATACATCTCTCTTTGCAAAACTTAACAGTAGCGTTCAACTTCATGCACCAGTGTTTAACAATTAACAACGAAAGTAACTCAGAGTCCCCCACATTATGGTAGGTTTGGTGGACTGCTGAAACATGCCAATCGCCAACTTGCAGGCATTCAATGACTCAATGGCTATTGGCTCCGTTTGGGATCAGGCGTTTTAGCAGTGGCGTTGCTCCGTGCATTTATAAGATTTGTATTTTAAACAAGTAGAAATTGTGTAATAGTGTACTAAATAAGTATTATACGCGTATTATACAGGTAAGCAACACAATTATCGAATAAATCTGATATAGATTTGCATATAAAATTTATATATAGACGTGACACTACTTTGTATAACCACCGCAGAGTGTATTAATTAATTTTTATACCACGTGGACCACGAGGGAATATTTATTTATAAATAAGCTCTAAATGTAGGAACCAGGATGCATGCAGTATTTTTTAAATTATGTTATCAACATTTGACTATTCAGGTCTAGAGTTCCACAATTAATCCAGTGAAGGAGGAAGATTTCCAGCTCTTAAACTAGTTAAAAAAAATTCCATTGGTGGACAATGTTGATCTGGTTCAGTCAACTCAATTTTTCTATCCTTGAGTTCCAAGAGGTTTGTATATGATATGACCAGGTTTACTAAGTATTTTCGTTATATTGGCATACTAGATGGTTGATAATTGCATGCAAGTGCCTAAGGACATTCCTAACTATGATCAGGGTCAACCCGATCACGAGCTTTCTTTCTCTTCCACATCAATTTTCTTTCTCTTCAACTCACTTTCTTCTCTTTTCGACACTATTCACCTTTTAACCATAACTTATCATAACTCATTACTTTCATCCACAAAATAATACCCCCAAATCATTTAACCCCAATTATATACACAACCAAAAAAATTAAAACAAACAATTTTAAAAAAAAGAACCAATAGGGATGTGCCACGACCAGGTCGGGGGGAGGGTCATCCCACGACCCCGTTACGGATGGTCTAAAATTAAACGACATGTGCTTTGACCTTTGAGTTTTTTGTTAACTGCAAAGCTTTCTTATTCTTTTTTCGATAGGATTCAAGTCCTCGTCATTCACGTACCCGTGGTATATCTGCTTCAGTTAGGAGGGAGAGGGAGATTTCACGTCATCATCAGACACATAATAACTTGTTGTTGGCTTTTTGGCCTTAATCTAGGTTTTGATGATTTAATTAACCTAATCTTAATTATGATGATGTAGAGTAGCACACATATTGCATTGCATATATATAGTATTGTGCTAACCTCTACAGGTGATCAAGACTCATGGAAGGAAGGAAATCAAGTCAAGATTTGTAATAAAGCTAAATGAAGACTTGTAATCTTGATTTTATTTTGAGTCTTAGGAACATGTGTAAATTGAGCATACAAGAGTTAAAAACATATCACATACACACTAGGTTCCTTAGAGAAGTCACACACAAATTTTCACATTATTTGGACTTCATTAGATCACCCAAACCTTAGTCGGAAATCACTTATAAACTTAAACCCAGATTTCCTGTGTGAACCGGTCGACCGAACCAGTTCTCAGTTCGACCGGTTTATAACTGACTCTCCACAGTGATTTTACCGAACTCTACCGGTCGACCGGTTATACCTTTTCGTTCGACCGATCCCGGATTTTAATATGGCCGTTTTTCTTGTCGTATTCCTATAACGGTCGTATTCGTATAAAACAAACTTAACCCCAAAATACATTCGTTAACCGGTCGAACAACGACCTTGTTTCGGTCGACCGGTTGAACATTTCTTCAAGAAACAAAATTCCCTGCTATCGGTCGACTCATTCTTCGTTCGACCGTTGCACCTTTATCTCAACCGAATCCCCTGAACGGTCGACCGCCCCATACTTTGGTTCGACCGTTTAACTTAAGTAGAGTTAAGTTCTAGCTCGTTTGTCCGACCGAATATTCTTTTGTTCGACCGTTCTCTTTGAAATCATGTTAACGGTCGACCGGTTTACTAGTTTCGGTCGACCGGTTCTGGACAGATTTGCAGCCCGATTTTCTGCTTTGTGTATCTTGCACAAAACCCAATCAAATCTATCCCCAACGGCTAGAATACCTTAGGAGCTTATAAATAGAGGATCAAGACTTGTTGTTAACACAACTCTCCAACTCCAATTGTCCCAATACATTAGAGAGAAACCTCAATCATCAAAGCTCCCAATTCTACACTCTTTAAGCCTAAACTTCACACACTTGATCATATACTCATCCTACTCAAAGTGTGCTCAATTAGAGAGTGAATCCCACTCGGTTACTTGTGTTGTCAAAAGAAGCAAGGACTTCGGTGAAAGCCCGAAGTGTCCCTCTCGGATTGTGAGAGGAAGAATTCAAGCAAGCGAGGGTTGTTCGCGTTGCTTGTGGTGTAAAGGCGTTCTCTCCCGGCCCGGAACGGGGAGTGGTTAGTGAAGACGTAGGCGGAGCTCGCGGAGTCGAGCGGAGCTTACAAGAGAGGACTAGGACCCGGGTGGGGTGCCGAACCTCTATAAAATCGTCGTGTCTTCTTGTGGTTTGCATGTTATTTCCCTACTTTTCTTTAAATTGTTTCCGCTGCGTTTATTGTTTGGCTAATTAGGGATTAGCGTAATAGTGATTAGTGGACCCATAACCCACACGATCCTACATTTGGTATCAGAGCCTTGTTAGCTAAATTCTATACTTAATCGTATTTTTAGCATGGCTAGCACATCTAATCACTTAGAGGGTTTATGCACCACAAGACCTCCTTTGCTTAATGGGTCAAATTATGATTATTGGAAAAATAGAATGAAAATCTTTTTAATATCAAATGACCTTAAGTATTGGAAGTTTATTCAAAATCCATACATATCCCCAAATGAAGATGATTTAGATTCTCTATCTAGGGCTCAAATGAAAGAAATTGAAATGAATTCAAAAATTATGAATATTCTTTATTGTGGCCTTAACGAGGGAGAATACAATAGAATTAGGGGATGTGAAAGTGCAAATGAAATATGGCATAGGTTACAAATGCATCATGAGGGTGATAGCAAAACCAAAGAAACTAGGATAAGTCTCCTCATGCATAAATATGAAATATTTTCTATGCAAATCGGTGAGAACATAAGCGACATGAACACTCGCTTCACCGATATCACTAACTCTCTTTTGATTCTTGGAAGAAGGATAAATGACGGAGAGATGACTCGAAAATTCCTCCGGTCATTGAGCAACGATTGCGAAGACAAGGTCGTGGCAATCGAAGAATCGCACGATCTTTCAAAATTGAAGATGGAGGAACTCATTGGAAATCTCATGGCCTATGAGCTCCAATTGAGTCATCGAAGAGAGAAGGAAGCTTCAAAGAAAAACTCCGTGGTGGCATTACATGCAAATTTTGATGAGCCAAGGAGGGTGGAAGAAGAGGACATTGAGGTCCTTGCCCAAGACTTCTTCAAATACCTCAAGAGGGATAAAGGAGAAAAGAATGAAAGAAGAGGTAGAAGAAGTGAGAAAAGAGAAAAAGAAAAAGAGAGGGAGGAGAGTGAAAATGAGAGAAGAGAAGGGGAGAAGAAAAAGGAGAGAAGGGAGAGGAGAAAAGAAAAGGAGAAGAGCAAGAGAAGAGAAAGGAAGGAGGAAGCACACAAGGCTACATGGGATGATTCTTCATCACCATCATCATCATCCTCTTCCTTACAAAGTAGAAGAGAGGTTGCGCATTCATGCTTCATGGCCATTGAAGATGAACAAAGTGAGGTAGCTTCTAACTCCTCTAAATCTTATTCCACTAGAAGTAATTCATGTTCAAGTAAATCATATTCTAGTGCTAGCTCTAATTCTAATGCTAATGATGAATCATATACACATGATGAGCTACAAAATGCATTTCATGATTTAGTTAATCAATATGAGATCATTTGTGAAAAGAACAAAAATGCTAGAAAAACAATAAATGATCTCAAATGCCAAATTGAATTAATCATGAATGAAAAGAATGAGGTGGTTGCTAGACTTGAATCAAATGAATCATCACTTACTAGTCTAAGTAAAACACCTATTGTTGATGAACATTTAGATCTTAGAACTTCAAATATGCAATTAAGGAAAGATCTAGAAATGTTCACTAAAGGAACAAAAATGCTTGATATGCTTTTAGGTAGTCAAAGACAATCCTTAGCTAAACATGGTTTAGGATACAATGTTCAATTGAAAAACCATGTATCTCATACTACATTAAATGGCAAGCATTTTTTTGTTAAGTCTACTTCTTCAAGTGTGTGGGCTCCCAAAACCAAAATGATGTGGATTCCCAAAGCTAACACTCAAGGACCCAAAGTTGTTTGGGTACCTAAATCTACACTTGTAGGAGCTTGAGGAGGAAATTGGTGGTGACCGGGTGAGCCAAAGCGTCGAATTCGAATCCGGTTGCATCACCAAATGAGATTGGAGCTAATCAAGATTCAAGTTTGGTATAAATTTCTATCCTTGAAATTTCTCAAAATTTAGCTCTAATCTAATTTATATGCTCAATTGTCATATCTTTATAAGTTCAATTCATTGAAAATCATTAACCCTATTCATTGCAAATCATTTATCACATCCATTGATTCTAAATGTCAAATTTTAAATGGATGTTAGAATAAGGCTTAAGTTGAAACTTAAATGAACTTAACTTGAATCATACTCATTGTTTCCATTTAGCCTTATTGATAGGGGGAGCTTAAATGTTATATCTTTTATTAGAGTAATGAAGTGCAAAATTTAGGGGGAGCAACTTCATTACAAGACATCCAAATTCTAAGCTTAAAGTCTTAAATAATTATTATTTTTGATGGATGTCAAAGGGGGAGAGATAATTAAGGGGGTAACTTGGAATTTAGCATAAAATTGAACAAAAACTATGCATATCCATAGGGGGAGCATTAATATGCATAGTTTACATATACAAATTCCATGTATTTAGATAGAATTAAGATATAGGTTGCCATCATCAAAAAGGGGGAGATTGTTGGCTTTTTGGCCTTAATCTAGGTTTTGATGATTTAATTAACCTAATCTTAATTATGATGATGTAGAGTAGCACACATATTGCATTGCATATATATAGTATTGTGCTAACCTCTACAGGTGATCAAGACTCATGGAAGGAAGGAAATCAAGTCAAGATTTGTAATAAAGCTAAATGAAGACTTGTAATCTTGATTTTATTTTGAGTCTTAGGAACATGTGTAAATTGAGCATACAAGAGTTAAAAACATATCACATACACACTAGGTTCCTTAGAGAAGTCACACACAAATTTTCACATTATTTGGACTTCATTAGATCACCCAAACCTTAGTCGGAAATCACTTATAAACTTAAACCCAGATTTCCTGTGTGAACCGGTCGACCGAACCAGTTCTCAGTTCGACCGGTTTATAACTGACTCTCCACAGTGATTTTACCGAACTCTACCGGTCGACCGGTTATACCTTTTCGTTCGACCGATCCCGGATTTTAATATGGCCGTTTTTCTTGTCGTATTCCTATAACGGTCGTATTCGTATAAAACAAACTTAACCCCAAAATACATTCGTTAACCGGTCGAACAACGACCTTGTTTCGGTCGACCGGTTGAACATTTCTTCAAGAAACAAAATTCCCTGCTATCGGTCGACTCATTCTTCGTTCGACCGTTGCACCTTTATCTCAACCGAATCCCCTGAACGGTCGACCGCCCCATACTTTGGTTCGACCGTTTAACTTAAGTAGAGTTAAGTTCTAGCTCGTTTGTCCGACCGAATATTCTTTTGTTCGACCGTTCTCTTTGAAATCATGTTAACGGTCGACCGGTTTACTAGTTTCGGTCGACCGGTTCTGGACAGATTTGCAGCCCGATTTTCTGCTTTGTGTATCTTGCACAAAACCCAATCAAATCTATCCCCAACGGCTAGAATACCTTAGGAGCTTATAAATAGAGGATCAAGACTTGTTGTTAACACAACTCTCCAACTCCAATTGTCCCAATACATTAGAGAGAAACCTCAATCATCAAAGCTCCCAATTCTACACTCTTTAAGCCTAAACTTCACACACTTGATCATATACTCATCCTACTCAAAGTGTGCTCAATTAGAGAGTGAATCCCACTCGGTTACTTGTGTTGTCAAAAGAAGCAAGGACTTCGGTGAAAGCCCGAAGTGTCCCTCTCGGATTGTGAGAGGAAGAATTCAAGCAAGCGAGGGTTGTTCGCATTGCTTGTGGTGTAAAGGCGTTCTCTCCCGGCCCGGAACGGGGAGTGGTTAGTGAAGACGTAGGCGGAGCTCGCGGAGTCGAGCGGAGCTTACAAGAGAGGACTAGGACCCGGGTGGGGTGCCGAACCTCTATAAAATCGTTGTGTCTTCTTGTGGTTTGCATGTTATTTCCCTACTTTTCTTTAAATTGTTTCCGCTGCGTTTATTGTTTGGCTAATTAGGAATTAACGTAATAGTGATTAGTGGATCCATAACCCATACGATCCTACACTTGTTTGATGATGATAATGTTTTCGGCGATGAGGATGACGATGAGCGGTGGAATGGGTTGGAGTTGGAGCGGGAGTATGGTAGAGAAAGCGGGCGACGTTGTAGTTCTTCTGTTGCGGAGTATATAGTTCAGAAGGGCAGATATTATAGGTTTGTGAGTGGCGAAATTATCTACGTTCATCCGTCCAGACACTACAATACGAAAAATAGCAAAGTTATATATAATAAATGGAAGTTAGACAATAACAATAACATTAACGAACATGTCGTAATACCAGATCATGTCGTCATGTTTACGGACAATCAAGACAAACTAGAAGATCGACCACGACCCTTGCTCTAATTACCATCACGACCACGAACTTAACCTCGCTCAGCATACTCAAAGCCACTCGAGTCCCGTCGTTTCGACGATCCCCTTGGTCGACCTCGAATCGTAGTATTTTTTGCGGGCTCAACATAGTTCGACTGATCAGGGTGTAGTTGTGCGTGTATAAGACGAGAGACACTACGAATTACTGCAAGGTTGCTGCTAGAAATCTCGTCAAGGACGTTCCGAAAATGTTGGATGTCTTGTGGTGACTGATTCACAAACTCTGGGATGTCCAGTCTGTCTCTCCAATGACAAGTGTTCTCCAGAATGGATGAATCTGATCTAAATAAATCTCTTCGCCTGACTGAATACAACGGTGGATGGTAGATGCACAAAGAATCTCATGGGAAGTCAAAAAAGCGCATCTACACCGAGTTCCAACTTGATCATTTAATTCTCTCATTCTCTTATGCTCCTGACACTCAAAATTCTCTGCTAACTGCTTGTTCTTACCGAATGAGTTGTATGCGTAATTGTATACGTCCTTGTTAATTTTCCACGTGCAAAGTAAATGAGCAAAGTTAGGAAATAACTCTCTCACTAATCGCATAAGGCCTAACACTCGATCCGTTATGATTGCGGTAGGGCTAACAATACTACATAATAAATATATTAAGCTTCTCTAATACCCACTGGTAACTACGCTCGGTCTCATCCTTCATAATTGCATAACTGATAAGGAAGTTCATGTTTGTTGGTGTCACCCCAACCATCTCGAACAAAGACATCTTGTACTTGTTCGTTTTGTACGTCGAATCCACGCAAAAATCTCGAAGTGTATGTATGTAACATCTTAACTGACGTCGGATGTGCCAAGAATGCGTGAGTGACAACATTAGTTTCTTCATCAGCCATAATCCAATGCAAGTACCGATACTGCACTTCATGATGCAGAAACTGCTGAGCGGGGTTCCTGCCTTTAGATTTCACCATCCTCATGTAATCTTTATAGTTATAAATGTGTCTCTGATTCAGATTGTCCTCCGGGAATTTCTCATTTACAACCAACAAGATGTTACGTAATTTTGTTGTGCCTCAGTCATGTCACGAACAATTTTCTTAGCCCCAGGACTAAGACTGTTGATCTGTCGGTGACCCTCTGGATAAACAACAAGGTTGTGGTTGTGCTTGTAGGATTTCGTGTCCCTATGTATGTATATATTTTAAAAAAATTAATACAACATACAAGATCGATTTCATACTTTCAACAATTTTATGTACATTACTTTGTGTTTATTCTAATATCATGCAATCCTACATATATTAAAATAAATCACAAAGAGAGAATCATACTCAAAGGTTCTCTAAAACCTTTCGAAAATCCGGAGTCGCGTTGTTCGTTGAATCGCCCACCGATTCGCCTCCAAGTGTTCACAAAACTCTAAACAAGATTAGAGAGAAATGAACTAGTCAATCAATTTCTAATTAGGCTTAGAATCTAGCTAATAACCCCTCTTTAAGCTCCTGAGATTTTCTATCTCCGAAACTTAAAATTACTAAGAGATTTTCATGGTAATTAAGAGAGAAATTGATGAGATGTTTTTTTACATTAACATAAACAAGTAGGATAAGTGATCCTTTTATAGGCTCCCAAAACATCTTTATGAAGAATTATTCTTTAGTCATGATCTCTTGTTTATTCTCTCCTAAAATTAATCTCTAATTGTCATATAAGCATCTTCTAAAACGGTTAATTAAATCTGAAATTAATCCAACTCATGATCTAATTAATCTCTTAATAATTCAGGGAGAAATCGCATTGTTCGGTCGACCGACAATTTTTCTCGGTTCACCGAACCATTCGGTTATAACACATGTTCGGCGGACTGTGAGCTAGACGGTCGACCGAATCCGCATGAGAATATTTCTCTAGAAAAATTTGGACGAACCACGTCTTCTCTTCGGTCGACCGTTGACTCCAAAATTTCTCCTGGAGCATAGTCACCAGATGATCGTGTCACCGTCGGTCTACCGAAAATACTTTTTTCTCGGTTGACCATTCACACTCGGTTGACCGAACCCGATTGTCCAGACACTCAAGTAAATTTCGGTCAACCAATTGTTCTTACCCGTTCCCCATTCGGTTAACCGACCCAAAGATTCTTCGGTCGACCGAACCCTGAACGGTTCACCGTGTTTGACCTAGATTTTGCCTTTGTCAAATTTTGGATTTATTTCCAACAAAATTTGATTTTTTGGGTTTTTTAGCAAATTCATATTTTATGTAATATATTATCTTAGGTAATATTAAATTATTACACCCCATAATATACACACCTCATATGAATTTATTATGATTCTAATTATGTCAATTCTCGTGACATATTGATTTTATTCGTTCACCACATGTGTCCATTTTTCACATGAAACTCGACACATCATATGAACTCAAAATCAAGCTTCTTGTTTCCCAGTTTTGTGGTGTGACTTATAGGAGGATCTAAGCTAAATTGACAGCGATATTAAACAATTAATATCTCAAACTATAAGCGGTATCTAGCTACAATTATAATTACCCAATTAGCATAGATGTCTTTGTTCCACTCGAACTAAAACACGATCTATTTAGTGATGTAAGTGCACCACTTGTGTCTGTCCCTTGCCTCATGATATTAAGAATATATACAAAGTAGAAATGTGTCACCTTTGTATTATATTCATTTCTTGATCTCTTTAAGCTAATTATAACTATGCAACTTAACTCAAGTTACATTGTGCACATTATAATTTTGCTTTATCAAGTGACCCATTAATATCATCACTCAATTAAGAGGGGCAATGATAATAGTTTGACTAGCTATTTTTTTACAACACAAGTCATGTTCAACCAACTATTGTCTTTATCGCTATACTCATTGATAGTTTTTGACAATAATCAAATTAAGCACTTCTTGAGTGAAAAGATATAAGTCTCATATCTTAAGATCCAAGACACAGTAAAACAATAATGACACAAAACACAATTCCATAATGTTTTACTTGTTAGGTCTATTCAATATATAAAAGTAATTTTTTCCTCTTTTATATACTCGTGTCGTCAATTATTTGTAGAGCTACAACAATCGATGACCAACACGACAATCTTATCTCAGTGATTAATGTTTCATGTTAATTATCATGATTGTGAATAACTTTTGATTTATGTAAACCATTATATTTTAGATCTCTACGGTTAATGACCAAACACATCTTCCTTAACACTTTCAAAAGATGAATACCATAATCAAGGAACAAAATGTTTGCACATCCAATTCATAATAATTGACATATAAAAGTAAAACTTTTAGAACACATTCCTTTCAGTACTGACCATTTGAACTATTAGTGACTACGAACTATCCATCACGCTCCAGTCGCTCGACCAACTTTATCAAAAAAATGACATTCATACCCCTTTCATTTTCGTGTTCTTCCGTACTACGGTATCCATATCTTGGGTTTTCATTTTCTTTATGTGATCGCATCTCAGATAACAATTTGTCTGACCATCTTGTTGTGGTTTATAGGAGAATACCCAAAAAAAAGACGGCTCCGATGATAACTTGTTTCACCCATTTTATAACGTCCTCGCATGATGGAAATACTTCATGACTTACAAAAAGCTCATTGTAATCCACCCGTCACCACCGAAACTTGAAATGATTTGAAATAACACACCGTATAAATTGAAGATTTTTTAAATAAAAAACTCGGGCGTCTGCACCCCCCCCCCCTATGGGTGGGGCGGTGTTTTTTGTAGACGCCGCAACCGAAATTTTTGTTGTTTTTTGACTTACCACGCCGAATTCAGACGGTTCGTCAGACATCATGTGGAAATCACTTACATATGATTCTCTTGTTAATCTCTTCTCTAAACCAATCATATTTTGCAACATCATCATCTCATAATTATCTTTGACCAAGATGGATTAAATCCAACTATTGATCAGCAAAAATCTCTAATTAATATAGCAAAAAATCGTGGGTAAATGATCGACCAAAATACTCATTCGGTCGACCGATCAATTACCTTGAAAAGTCTCTGATAATTTCGGTCGAACCATAAGCCAAACGATTGACCGATTTGCTACCAGGAAAAGTTCCCGATAATTTAGTTGAACCACGTTTCATGTCGGTTGACCGTCTCTAACCAAGAACGCTCCTGAAAATTTTGGTCGACAATGTTTACGTCAGTCGACCATTTTCTTACCAGAATAGGTTCCTGAAAAGTTCGGTCGAACAATGTCCATCCGATCTCCATTTGGTCAACATTCTAAACTCTAAAAGTTATTGGAAAATTCAGTCGACTGATTCATAGAACGGTCAACCACTTTTGCTTTCACAAATTTTGGATTAATATCCCACAAATTTTGACCTTTGGGGTTTTAGCAAATTCATATGTTATAATGTTGTACATCACATTATATTATGTAATATATCATCGTATATAATCTCAAACCATTATTCCACGTAATATATATACATCTCATACAAATTTATTCGTTATTCTAACTGTGTCGTTATCACGACATATTAATTTTGTTATTTTACCATATGTATTTCATTCCATATCATATGAAAATTAATACATTATATAAAACGTAAAATTATATTTCTTATTTTCCAGTCTTGTGGTCTGACCTATAAGAGGATTTAAGTTATGTTGACAATGATATAAAATATTTTATATCATAAATTATAAACGGTATATAGCTACATATTCTAGTTACCAAAATAACAAAGATGTTTTGTTCACTATAACAGAACACGATTCGTTGAGTGATATGAAATAATATCACTTGTGTCTATCCATTGCGTCATGATATTAAGAATATTATATAAAGTATGAATGTGTTATCTTTGAAAAAAAAACTTGATCTCTTATGCTAATTATAAATATGTAACTATACATAAGTCACATTGTGCACATTATAATTTTGTTTTATCAAATGACTCATTAATATCATAACTCAAGTTAAGATGGACAATAATGATCTTTTAACATATCATTTTTTTAGAGTTTTACGGTTAAGGACCAAGAATATTTTCTTTAACTATTTCAAAAGACGAATACATTAATCAATGAACAAAATTTTTTTACATTCAATTCATAATAAAAGACCTATAAAAGAATACTTTTAAAATACACACTTTCAATATATATACATAATAATAAAACAAATCTGTGAGACCCGGGAACATGCCTTCCCCGACATTCTGTGTTTTACATGGACAGAGGCATTGCATGAAAACATAACTTTTGCTGGGTTTGCAGTCTTGATTATTATTTCTGGCCACTAACGTCATCAATCTGGAAAACTTTGTCCTACCCTTTAATACAATTTTGTGGTTTTCGAGCTTTATTGATTTCTTTTTCTTGATGTGATTGCATTGTTGATTAATTACATTGAAGCGGTGAATTTGGTTCTGAATCATGAAATTTACACAAAATTCAAACATGAGCAGCTCATGTTAAGATTCAATTTCTTTTATACTTCATAATGTTTATCACAAAGAAAGAGAAAGGTAATGTTGTGTTGCGTAGTTGCTTTCGGATTAAAACAAGTTGTAGGCATTCCACAAGCAGCCAAAACACATATTGTTAAGCACAAAAGTAGCTAGGACCTAATTGCAAAAGTAACTAGGACCTAATTGTAAAAGTTAAGGACCCGACTGCAAATTAAAGTACCAAAATATTATTTTGGAGAAGTTCTAAAGAAAAATCAATTTTAATCTTCAAATATATGAAAAAATAAATTCGGAGCTCAAAAGAAAGGAAACAAATCAATCCAGACGCTCAAAGGACATTTAAATCATACCATAAACACACAGGAAAAATCCGGATCGAATCTGAGCCAAAAAGGTGGTGATTCCGCCTCACCCCATGTACAAAATGCGGCGGATTAGCCGCACAAAAGTCGATACGTGAGCTCAAATTTTTACCAATGCTGTATTGACGCGTGTACTTTTCTTTTATGTATTGGGATCCCCGGTTGAGGCTATAAATAAGGCTGAATCATGTATTGAAACGGGTCTTAGTTTTTATTTCATGTTTTAGTAATAAAATTTTGTTGGTTTATTTTGTGTTTTTAGTTTTCTTTTGTAGTTTCTCTAGGACCCCTTCTCCTTCCCTCCATCCATGAGTTTCTAACTCTCTCGAAAGGGTGGGGGTGATGGATTTAGGGTGATGAGAAAAAGAATGATGTTATTATTTTAATTTCGTGTTAGTATATTTTGATTACTTGAGTTTATGTTGAATCATTTATCATGTAATGTTTTATAAATAATGTGATTTATTATAAGTTTCAGATTTCTCTAAACAAAACCCGACATCTAAACCTCCACCCGCTGGACTCTCATCCATATTTACATTATTTTTAATTTGTTTTTGTTGTTCTTGCTTTAGAAATTAAAAAATCCAAAAATCTCAAAACAACCTTATTTCTCTTTCTTTCTTTCCTTAATTGAAAATCACAAAAATAACAATATATCTCCCTCCTTGTGTTCGACCCGTATTTGTCACGTCTTCATTGACGACGTGCATTTGCGGTATAAATTAAATTCTCATCAACCGACTTTGGAAGGAGAGATGGACTTGGACGATCAATGTGTTCTTTGTGAGCACGAGGAGGAGACCATCGATCACGTCTTCCTTCACCCCTATTCTCACGAGGTATGGATTACGATTGTTGCTAGTTTCGCTATGTTTTCGAACCTTGAAGCTCACTAGGGAGACATTGAGCGACCCCTCCAAGATCGTTGTAGGAAATGTTTGCTCCTATGTGCTTAAGATGACTTTAATCTCGACGATGGAGGTCATTTGGAGGGAGGGGAATAAGCGCATCTTTGGTACTCGGAAGCATGTGGTTGGCTGCATTGGGACACATAATTGGATCCTTTTGTGCATTTTGGTGGTATATTTTGGTGGGCACCCTAAGTGTGACCTTTGTCGCACTATTGTAGAGTGTTGGATGATTAATAGTTAGTGTGCATAATTGCTTAGCGAAAGTTTACATGTGAAGGGTTGTAGTGGTGTCTCGTTCATTTTGTAACTCCTCATTTGTGAATGATATACACGGGACAATCCAACTTACCTGGCAAAAAAATACAAGTGGTCCGCTTAACTTGTATTAATTATTTGCAAATGGCAATCGTGTCCCATGTGATTGCCACTTAAGGCAAAGTAACATCATTAGATGGATGTAGTTAATCTGACAACTCTCACTAGTGCATGATATAAATAAACAAAACAAATTAAGACCTCAATTGTGTTCTGTGTCCATGCAAGTGTGCGAAGACCCAAGTACCAGTGCAGCAGCCCATACGGAGGATATACTGAATCAACAATGTATTCTTTTAAGTGAATAATTGCATCTTTTTATGATACAAAAAGTTCCCAGATTCTATAATATATATATCATGTGCAATGCTGATGGATGAAATCTAACTGATGAGTGCTAAAACAAACTCACGCATTGGAGCATCATTAGTGGGCATGCAATAGTGATTACTGATTAGATTGTCGAATGCGAATGTAGTGTGGGAATCACAAAGCAGTACATTACAGGATAATCAAAACTGAATGGAATAGTTAAAATTTGGTCCTTGGAACGAATCTTGTTTTTGCAACTAAACTATGGTCTGTATATCTTAACATACAATTAATTTACATTTTTGTTCTGTTTTTGGAGAATGTTATTTGTCCAAACATAGGTTGTAACGTTCCGGAACAGTGGAAGAAAATTTTCAAATTTAAAACATAAACATACGACCGTCAACGGTCAACAAGGGCACGTCACTAGAAAAGTCAACTGAATACATATATATAAAATATCTCCACGTGAAAGTCATAATACAGAATGTCAAAGAGTGATTACATGTCTAATACATAACTACTGTAATCACTACCTCTACAAAAAGATAAGACGACAGGACCCGATCCCGGAGGTACTCCCCTCGGTCACCACCAACCTACGACTGCCTGCTCCCTGAAAATGAAACACAAAATCCGCCGGAGTTCCCGCAAGGAACCCCGTATGCCAACATCTCCTATCATAAACAGAAAATAAGGCGAAAAGCCAAGAATGCACATGCAATGCAAAACCGCCTCGGGCCCACAGACTGCCCATCACTCTCCTACACAAGGAAAGTGCATCACCTCCCTACACATGGAAGAAGGCGTCCCTCTGCCGCATAGGCACAAAGGACCTCGCTCTCCGACACACGGAAAGCGCATCCCCTCCCTACACAAGGAAGAAGACGTCTCCCACCCACACAGGCATGGAAAGCATCCCTCTGCCGCACAGGCTCAAGGGGTCCAACTGAAATCGCCCTCGTCGAAAGTGAAATCCACCAATGATAATTCGACCCACCGGTCGAACAAGATCAAACTAGTGGTCGACCGTTGGAAGGTCTACGCTAAACATTTAATATACATATATATCTAGTCGGTCGAACCAGGGTCCGTTCAACCGATAAGAAAGTCTGTCTGAATCCTGCCTACTGTATTTGGTCGACCGAAACTCTTCTGGTCGACCGGATCGACAAGCACTTCACTGCAGGAAAACTGCACGCGGTCGGTTGACCGGATCACAACGAGCGGTCGACCGTTTAGATGGTCAACGCTCTTGACCGACTTTGCGCAGTTCGGTCGACCGAGACACACACTCGGTCGGCCGAAGGTCTGTCTAACCTATCTACTGGGATTCGGTCGACCGAATAACCACCGGTCGACCGGCTAATATAACCCTTAGATTCCCGCTAAAATTTGGCATAAACGGTCGACCGTCACACAGACGTCGTTCGACCGTTTTCGGGCAGTAAGTTAATATTCACAAAACTCGGTCGACCGACCCAACCACCGGTCGACCGAAACATACATTTCCCTTCTGGACAAGCATCATCTAGACGCTCTTAGGTCGACCGAACTCTCAATCGGTCGACCGAACAGAGCGTCTTCAACCTCTGTCCAGTCGGGTTTCGCCGTGGAAACGGCACCAACCCCCCCCCCCCCCCCCCCCCCCCCCACACACACTCCCACACCTCTTGGGGAGTTACTATGAAGACTTGGCATACCTTTCACCGTGGAGAGATGCGCGCCGGCGAGCTCCTCCTTCTCCTCGGCGAGTCTAGCTTCTTCTCCCTCCTTCCTCCGTTCTCGTCGCTCCTCCCTCGCGTGCGCCTCCACCACGTCGCCGGAGCTCCTCCTCTGGTCGCCGGGATGCAAGGGAAAGGGTAAGGTTTGGGGGTGGAACGAAATCAATCAACAAAAGAGAAGAAATGAGTGAGTTTTTGGCTTTAAACAAAACTTAATACTAACTACAGTACCCGTCCCCTACCTATCACCCTAAACCCATCATTCTCTTCCCTTCCCATGCAAGCAACCCTAATTTCGTGGGTTTAATCCTAATGAGGGATTAGATCATAACATAGGCGGGTCTACATTAACACAATGGGTCATGATCCGCATTGAATTTTTGTGAAAGATGATTTAAGTATTAATACATTTTTTTAAAATCATTAATTATCAATGTTAATAAATCATAGGCCAAATTTGCATTTTGCTAGAAAAATTGTAGGAAAAACTCTCTCTTGTTTGTTAAACTCCTTGCATTTGAAGACTGTCGCACTTCCCCAACAAGTGTTTCTTCAAACCAAGAAGGAACAACCACTGGGTTTGTTCTATCGATCCAATGATTCCGCTTCAACCATCTACCAACTTCTACTGCTGACATCGTAGAAGTGAAGAATTGATAATTTTTCATTACTGAGTGGAACTTTTCTATACGGTGATTGATATGCACAACTTCAAAACTTAACATATATATCATATTGGATATCGAGCATCGTTGATTAGGCCTTGTAGTTTTATCAATATGCGTGCATATACGTTATATACTTGCATTAGTTTGAGCAAATACTTCATAAATTCAATCATATGCATATGTTACATGAATTTAAACAAATAACGTGAAATGATTTTAATCAAGTGTTGCACAAATTTTGAAAAATAGTTTTTGAGATTAAAGTTTTGTATAATGAGTTTAGATAAATTGTACACATACGTACCCACATTATAGCATTTACCTAATTCATACAACAAATGACTTGAAGCATGTAACATTTGTTTCATTTGATGAAATATACGTATAAACTCAACGACGCTTGGTTTATATGGCACATTGAAGTTGTTTTAAACGTAGAAGAATAGATAGAGAATGTTGAAATATGTCAATTTAGATTGCAATTATAAATAAGAAGTTGATTCTGCTTGTTCAGGAATCCAAGGGCAGCATATATCCTAACGAAAAGGAAAATGTTTTATGAACGCAGCGCGTCACGGACGCGCTCTACGTGGACATCCATGTCAGTCCTTATGTGGCCAAAGCATGAATGTTTTTTTGTTTTTTCTTCCTGATGTCCACTCAAATCACATTAAATGTGTTTCAACTCAGCACGTTCTCTCTCTCCACCCAAATACAAATATGATGACACTCTTTCTTTCTTCTTCATTCTTTCTCTCCAGAATAAATCACAATTTCCAGCAAGATATTATGTCGAAGAAGCGTCTGATGCCGACTCCCAGGATTCTTCACAACGTAAGCAGCGCGAATGGGACGGTGCGAAGACTTCCCGATGTTCTTGTCAGCGTTAGCATCGTGAATGTGACGATCCGGTGGTGAAGACTTCGCACCACAACATCTTTGCTGCATTGTTGGAGTGCCCATGACAGAAAAAGAAGGAAGAAGAAAGAAAGAGTGTCATCGACCGTCTCATTCACGCTGCTTACGTTGTGAAGAACCCTGGGAGTCGGCATCAGACGCTTCTTCGAAATAATATCTTGCTCGAAATGGTGATTTATTCCGGAGAGAGGTACAACGCTCCGTGGTGAAGACTTACGTCTGTTCGGTTTATGTCGTACATCTCTCCGTAATAAATCACCATTTCGAGTAAGATATTACGTCGAAGAAGCGTCTGATGTCGACTCCCAAGGTTCTTCACAACGTAAGCAGCGTGAATGAGACGATCATGTTTAAGTCTTACATCTTCTTTCCGATTTACTGGGAAAATATATATTATCTTTGTAATTTGTGTGTGTTTGTGTTGTTTGTTTGTGTGTGATTTACTGGGAGAAGATATATTATTTTTGTAATTTTTGTGTGTTTGTGTTTGTGCTTGTATTGTTTGTTTGTCTTTGTGCTCTCATTGTATCTTATTGTGTAATAGTTATCATCAATAATATGAACCATCAATATCTCATTGTGCTCTCATTGTATCTACATAAACAATACAAACTTTCTACATAAACTGGACAAACATTCTAAATAAACAGGACAAACTTTCTACATAAACAGGACAAACTTTGTACATAAACAGTACAAACTTTCTACATAAACTGGACAAACATTCTACATAAACAAGACAAACTTTCTACCTAAACAGGACAAACTTTCTACATAAACAGGACAAAACAGGACAAGCTTTCTACATAAACAGGACAAAACATGACAAACTTTCTACATAAACAGGACAAACTTTCTACATAAACAGGACAAAACAGGACAAACTTTCTTCCTAAACCGGACAGGAACTACACTTATTCCGGACAGCAAATACACTTATTCCAGACAAACTTTCTGTTCCGTTTCTGAACACACTTTCTTCTTATTCTGGACGACTAAGCTTATTCCGGACTGCAAATACACTTATTCCGGACAACAAATACACTTATTCCGATTCCGGACAGCAAATACACTTATTCCGGACAGCAAATACACTTATTCCGGACAAACTTTATGTTCCGTTTCTGGACACACTTTATTCTTAAACCGGACAACAAATACACTTATTCCGGACTGCAAATACACTTATTCCGGACAGCAAATACACTTATTCCGGACAAACTTTATGTTCCGTTTCTGGACACACTTTATTCTTAAACCGGACAACAAATACACTTATTCCGATTCCGGACAGCAAATACACTTATTCCGGACAGCAAATATACTTATTCCGGACAAACTTTATGTTCCATTTCTGGACACACTTTATTCTTAAACCGGACAACAAATACACTTATTCCGGACAACAAATACACTTATTCCGTACTGCAAATACACTTATTCCGGACAGCAAATACACTTATTCCGGACAAACTTTATGTTCCGTTTCTGGACACACTTTATTCTTAAACCGGACAACAAATACACTTATTCCGATTCCGGACAGCAAATACACTTATTCCGGACAAACTTTATGTTCCGTTTCTGTACACACTTTATTCTTAAACCGGACAACAAATACACTTATTCCGGACAACAAATACACTTATTCCGTACTGCAAATACACTTATTCCGGACAGCAAATACACTTATTCCGGACAAACTTTATGTTCCGTTTCTGGACACACTTTATTCTTAAACCGGACAACAAATACACTTATTCCGGACAACAAATACACTTATTCCGGACTGCAAATACACTTATTCCGGACAGACACATAACGTAAATAGGACAAACACATAATGTAAACTGCACACACACATAAAGTAAGCTAGACAAATTAAGTTGATCCAACGTAAAACTTAAAAACAAATATTTTATTATGATAAGTGTGAGCTCTGCACGAATAATGAGACTGCACGATGTCCTAGGGTCTGCACACTGTCTTATCTGTGTATTGGGAAATGAATCGTTCAACTTAAAGAACCGGCGTTTTTTAAAAAGATCAAAACGCGCGAAGAGAAATTTCGCTGACTGGACGCTGACTCAAAGAAAATATCTGAGCTGTACAGATCCACGTAAGGCGCGTCCATGACGCCCGCGTCCGTCTATCACGGCCCGAATAACGAAAAACCTGTTTGTAAATACATAACTGGACCAAAGCTGTGAAAGTTGCACCCAGACATAATAATTTCGAGGGAAATTATACAAGTACTGATTTTCTTATTTACCTTATCTGGAAGAGCAATGCTTGTTAATTTCTTTCAATCAAAAGAAGACTAACTTGTAGTTGAGCTTCAATACAAAATTCATAACCACCATTCAAAACAAGAAATGGGCAGTTAATTATCTAGATCTCCATATGATTCCCTTTGCCAAGTTGGGACAATTATTAACTACTCAATTCCATCTCATAGATCTTGGGACTGTTGATCAACTTGGATTGATGAGAAGGCAAAATGAGTGGTGGTTGGCACCCAAAAGATGTTTAAGATCATTAATTACAACAAGATAATTAAATAAAACAACATGACATATGACTAAACTATGAAGCAACATGATCATGTTTGATATGCTCCATGTGGAAAACACAGCTCCTCCTTTGTGGAACATGACATGTCTATCTTCAACTTGGGGTTCAAAGCTTTCAAATATGCCCAATAACCTAAGACACGACAATGCCAACTAATTGCTATTGGTTCAACCCATGGGTCCACTCAAGGTGTGAACATTTATGGTAATGGGCTAAGTTTATCTCCTTGGTTCAACTAACCTGACAGTGTTCTTCGGATTCTAAAAAGATGGTGTGAAAAAAGACAAAATTAAGATGACATAAGAGTGTTGTTCTCACGCGTCATATGTGGGATATTTTTAGGGTTAATTACAATTTGACATCTTGAATTATATCTTCGTATCACTTTGTATCCTTAAATTTTCAAATTTAACAGTTACCTCCCTTAAAAAAAATTCGTAACACTTTACCTATCTGAACTTTAAAAATCAATTATTTAAACTCACATTTGTCCTTTTTTGTATTTTTTTGTTGCATCCCTAGTATACTTCTAAACCTATATCTACGTGAAAGTTCGGATCGAAACATATGTCGGATTTGGTTGAAATTTTGGTCGAATTCAACTAGGGATGCAACAACAAAAATTGCAAAAAACGACGAATGTGAGTTTAAATAGTGAACTGCTAAACGTCACCCGTGGTTTACTTAAATCATCTGTGTCATTCACCATTTTTCCCTCACACATATATTTTTTTAAATCAAAAAAGGAGGCGTCCGCGGAAGACGCATCTAACATGGTGGGAGATTTGTTGAGTCTATGACTTTGATTAGGAGTGTGGGGGCGGCGTGAGGCACAATTAATCTGTTTACCCTAAAAAAATTGTTTTGACATCTTATTATTATATTTCGGATATTGATCCATTTACCCTAAATTTCATTAAAATGAAAATGTCAATTAATAAAAATACAATTAATTTCCGCTTCGTCTGAATCGTTATTTTAAAGAAATCTTAGTGGACTCTCCTATGTTCATACTGCATCTCTCATTCAACAACACTCTGAGTTCGAATTTGGAACCATATGTGAATGACAACATTGGTTGGTCACATGTTGGGAATACTTTCGGAGTTACGAAAACCCCACTATAATCTACCTCGTCATCACTCAAATTTTGCAATGGAATCTGAAATATTTTGAAATTACACACCATAAGAATTAAAAATTATTTAAAATTTAAAAAAATTAAGACGAGGCGTCTGGCCTAGACGCCTCCACCTTAATTTTTTTTAAACGGAAGGACGAAACAGGAAATAAATTGAAAGATGGGGGCAAAATGGTTAATGACGCGAGCGATTTAAGTAAATCGTGAGCGACGTTTAGTAATTCCCATTAAATAATGAATTTTTAAAGTTCAAGGGGCAAGTGTTACGAAACGAAAGTTCGTGAGGGTAACTGTTAACTTTGAAAGTTTAGGGATGTAAAGTGATATCAAAATATAATTCAGGGGTTAAACTGTAATTAACCCATATTTTTATGTTGGATGATGAAATGTGGCTTCATTTTTATTTTTTACTCTAGACCAAAAGTGGAAGGCACGAAGTGAGGGGGGATATTTCTTAACGTAAATTCCTTGTAGAGATTGTGTTTTGAATGTCAAGTTCGAGAATACTTTTAAGTGATTAATTAATTGACATTATTTACCACCACTAGAGAACCAATTCAATGGTTGAAGCACTTGTAGCGCTTACTCTACCATACGACTGGTCGGAGCTAACTCAATTTATGAAATATGGATTCCTTTCTGGATGCACAAAAAGAGTCTGGACTGAAAATAAGTGAGGGCAAAAGTTTTTGATACCAACAATAATAAGAAGATATATTTAGTAAGAATTTTTCGAAGTGCCATGGTGATAGAATATTAGAATGGTACTGCCTAGAGGTGAACGTGTGCATCTTGCATAATTTGCATCAGCAACATCTAGGCTTCTTGTAACATCCTGAAACAGCGAAAATTTAAAAAAATTCATCAATATAACAAAGACCAATAATCAAAGACGAGACTGTTACTTCTCATCAAATATATAAGCGGTGCACCATATTACATCAAAGTTTGTCAAAACGATACATGATTACAACAGAACAACAAAGGGAGATAAAAGTAATCATATCGACCTAAGTGATCCGAAAGAGAGGATCCGATCCCAAGATGCGCGCGCCCGTTGATCACCACCCAACTGGACCTACTGCGGTTCTGAAAAAGATGTAATAACAATGCCTGAGTTTCCATAAGGAAACCCCGTGTGCCAAACTCACCTATATGCATGCAGTAGTACAAATGAATCTATCATACTAGTAGCATGTCATGTCATCAACAGTAAGGAAAACAGTTCACCCGAAGGGTAACACAGGACATCAGTCCGACAATCATCATCGGGTCTCCCAATGAGACCTACCGTAGGCACATACGGTCTAACGGAACATGACGTGACACTCCCCACACGCGGTTACACTAATCATGGGGTTCGGCAAGAAGCATCCGCCAAGTCCGCGCCATAAGAAACAGATCTGTAACTTCGTGGTCGAAACCACACCAACGGAGTCGTCGCTCGGTCGGTCCATCAATCATCATCTCAGTAGGTGCCCATCTGAGGAACATAGCCGGAACAACATCGGCCCATCAATCATCATCGCCGGACAGCATCAGCGGCATCACTGGCACAGCATCGGTGGTCCGTCAATACGTCCGACACAGCATCGGACAGGTCCAGACCGAAGTCTGCCAGGTCATCAGGCTCCATGAGCCGCAAACACCAACCGCGCCGCTATAAAAGCAGGGCAGCGACCTCCGTAGCCATCCAGGCTGATAATCACCTCACCCAACGACAGTTGCGTGCCCGCACAATCATCATACATTGGGATCCGCGATCCCTCAGGCCTACTACTCTACGGTGAGTCCAATCAATCCATCACATCAAGTCATGATCCATACACGGAGGTGACACGTCCCGAACACCCACACTCTTCCACATCCACACTCTTCCATACTCTTCATAATATAATATGTATTAAGTTCATGTAAACAACAATAATAGTAAACATTTAAGCTCGTCAGAGTGTGTCGTCGGAGAAGTCCGTTGGAAAAGATCGTCGGAGATGCTCACCAAGTGGGTTGTCGGGGTCAGGGTGGCGGTGGGAGGTGGATGTGGTTGGAGGTTCTTGGTTTCCTAGGGAGAAGAGAAAATAAGGAATTTTTATTTTTTTGTATTGGTCTTTTTATAATCTGAAAACTAAGGAAATTGTTTTCATCTTTCTGAATTCACACATACACAAATAAAAGAGTTGGTCAAATTGAATTTCTTTTCTTTTCTTTTGGATTACGATTGCACAACCCCCCCCCACCCCCCCCCCCCCCCCCCCCCCCCAACGAGCCTAACTGCTCCAAAGTAAGTTGACTTGTTCAAGTAAAATCACATGCAAAAAAAGGGTGTTGACTATTTTTAATAATCATGTTATTCATGTCTACTAATTTAAAGCAATGCAGAAAATGTCAACGTTACCACAGCATTAACATTTAACCAAAGCATTAAAATAGACTCCCATGTTCAGTGGAGTAAGAATGTCAGATTTTCCAATTTACCCTTGGTCCACCAGCAAATGACTGTACGATTTCACAAGCATGAGAAGCTTATAGTTTAATAACAATTTTAGTTCGATACATTACAATCCAAAATCCAAAAATAAATAGTTCAACCTCTTGCTCCTTTGGAAATTAACATATAAATAAGTACCAAGCGTACAAAAGGTGCATATTAAAACAAGTTGCACATTTTCCTCTGTAATTATTGCGAGTTGAAAGAGAATGGATGGAAAAATATTTCTTTCCCCTAACATGATCATCAATTAAAGAGTTATAAACACGATATACATTTCCATTATTTGAGCATTATTTATAATCATTACAACTTACATACAAATGAAAAAGTTCAAAAATAAAATAATCATCACGACTAACAAAAAAATGTAATAGAGATGATCTAAAGATATGATTGAGTTATTTTGTAAGTTTTATTGTTGCATTTCTTTTACTTAGTTTTGCATTAGTTTGGGTAGTTTTTGTAATCTCAATTTCTTCAACTTTGTTGTTCTATAAATAACTTGAATGATAACAGAAAAGACATCTAATTCAAATAAAAGATCAGAGTTTTTCTTGTTTGTTAGAGGAAGACACCCTCACACGATAGGAATTCTATCAAAATGTGGATCTATTTTCCCAAGTTCTACTTAGATGTATCATGAGTGGTCAAAAATTTAAAATCTGACGCATTCGTTTTTTATTTATCCGAAAATCCAGAAATCTAATTGCGTATGAAAAATAAGTTGACGAATTGATGATCGGTAACTGTAAGTGATTCAAAATAATAACATTTTCATATTCTTACACATAAAACTAAAGTAAACCCAACTTCAAAAAGCTTTCCAAAAACTCCCCCCAAATAATTGCTCCCATCGACGCCCTTAAAAAGGAAACAAACCCTAATCCCCAAATTCGATTAGCGACGAATCCGGATCGGTTTTGTTCGTCCAAAAAGTCCACGAAACTTCCCCACTCACTCTCTTCTTCCACCAAACCCAAATCATCAACCCTTCCAATCCCCTTTCCACCCTTTTAACCCAAAAAGTTCGAATCTTTTCGGGTTTTGTGCTGGAAGTAGAGGAATTTTGAGGAATGATGATTCTTTTTTGGTTTTGAGCTGGAAGTTTTGATTTCGCCTGTTTTGATTCGTCAAGAAACCAAAGTTTGGATCTTTTGGGGGGTTTTGATCAAAATATTATTTTTTTTGTTTTTGTTTTTTTCACTTGAAGGAACTAAAAGGCTTGAAGCTTTATTGTTTTTTTCTGCTGAAAGTAGTGGAATTTGGATCAAAAGAAGGTTCTTTTTGGTTTTTGAGCTGAAGGGTTGAGTTGGGAGTGCAGATTTCATCTTTCTCCTCGTTTTGGAACCGAAAAGTTTGGATCTTTATTGCGTTTCCTGTTGGAAGTGGAGGAATTTGTTCAAAAGAAGGTTTTTGTTTGGTTTTGAGCTGAAGGGTTTGGTTTTGAAAGTGTTGTTATATTTGGTTTTTGAGCTAATTGGAAATTGAACGATGACGGTGGAGGAGAAGCCGGGATCTGGCGACCAATTCCCCGTCGGCATGCGTGTTCTTGCCGTCGATGATGACCCAACTTGCCTCAAGGTGTTGGAAAGCCTACTACGACGTTGCCGTTACCATGGTTTGTTCTTAGATTTCTTGCTGGTTGTTATATAATTGATTTTCTCCTTTTTGTTGATTTGGTGTTGGTTGGTTGGGTTCTCAGTGACAACTACCAACCAGGCAATCATTGCCCTGAAGATGTTGAGGGAGAACAAGGACAAGTTTGATCTTGTTATCAGTGATGTCCGGATGCCAGACATGGATGGGTTTAAGCTTTTGGAGCAAGTGGGTCTGGAAATGGACCTACCAGTTATTAGTAAGTGTCTTGATATATTGGGTTACATTTAGGATTTCTCTGTTCATGGGCTCTATTTCTTGTTTGTTTGTGGAATTCCTCTTCTTTGAATCAACCCCAGTAAGATAATAAATAAATAAATTATAAAACCTGAATTTCATTAACCTACATGGGATTAAATTCTGGAATTACATGATGTGAAATGGAGTAGCTATTCTGCACCAATCTCTCAAAAATAAAAATGATTACAGAATTTATATATTGACAAATGCAAATCTTTGTTTTACTTAAATCTGGATTAAGCAACCATTTATTTTTATGTTTGTGAAATTAAGGTCTTATTATCTTGTTAACTGAATGAAAGCAATGATTTATTAGGAGCACGAGTGAATCTTATTTGGATGATTTATATTTCATTTATGGCTAGCGGTCAACGGGTATCTGTTACTTTGTTGACTTGTTATGTTACCATTGCCTGGGATAGTTAAGCCGTAAGTCCGAAACTTCCTAGAGAGTAAATTTTCATCAATTTTTATTCTTCTGCTCAGTGCTTTCTGGGCTCAGCGATCCTAAGGCTGTGATGAAAGGAATAACTCATGGTGCTTGCGACTATCTTCTGAAACCGGTTCGCTTGGAGGAGCTCAGAAACATTTGGCAGCATGTTGTTAGAAAGAAGATTGATCCTAAAGATGTTGGCAACTATGATCATGGAGAGGAGGGTGACAAACCAAATTGTGTGAATTCTGGAGGGCGTGATCAGTTGGCATCTGACTTATCTGAACGAAATGCAGGGGCTGGCAAGAAAAGGAAGGACCAGAAAGCAGAAGACAGCGATGATTCTGAAGAAGATGGTCAGAAAGGTGAAGACCCTTCTACGCTGAAAAAGCCCAGGGTTGTCTGGTCTGTCGATCTCCATCGTAAATTTGTAGCAGCTGTCAATCATTTGGGCATCGATAGTAAGTTGTTCTGTGGCCCTACAACTAGACCGAACACTTTGCTGCCTGATAGTTCCTTTGCTAAATACGTTTTACATGGTTGAGTTGCTTATTTGTAAGAAATCTCATTGTGTACTGAAGTTGCTGTCAAACCTCTTCTGTTTTCAAAACGTGCTGACTTAGAAGGATCACTTAGTCTTGAATAAGTGTGATGAGATCTCTGACTGATAACCATAATATATAATGGTTCAAACAACTCAAGACAGAGAAGAGAATGCCATTTTTATTTTTTGGGTACAATTTACTTTATATTGATGCGTCGAGCAGGAATAGGAACATAATTTTCATGGCGTTTGTAATATGACCCAAAGAAACATTTTCTTACGTTTTCTTTTTTCAGAAGCCATGCCAAAGAGGATACTTGATCTTATGAATGTGGATAATCTTACAAGGGAAAATGTTGCAAGCCATCTGCAGGCAAGTTTTATTTGTAACCGTGCATTTCCTTTCACTTCAGTAGTAGTTCGCATAGGAAATTATCCTTGTTTCTGCTCATTATGTGTTTCCATTAAAATTTGTTGAATTGATTGATATTAGTTGTGATGATGCAAATGATCTAATTTTATTCCTTACTGATTAGAAGCTTCATTACGTGAATTGTAATTTGGTCTCTTAGAACTTAAAAATCCCAATAAATCAATTCCGCAGGCAAGTTTTATTTCTAACCGTGCATTTCCTTTCGCTTCAGTAGTAGTTTTGCATAGGAAATTGTCCTTGTTCTGCTTATAATGTGTTTCCATCAAATTTGTTGAATTGATTGATACTAATTGTGATGATGCAAATGATATAGTTTTATTCCTTACTGGTTAGAAGCTTCATTACGTGAATTGTAATTTGGTATCTTGGAACTTAAAAATCCCAATAAGTCAAATTGAACCGTTCTATGACTGGACTGTTGTTTTCTTCATACACTAATAGGTGGGCTCCGTTATCATAGTAACGATGGTTCCCTTGTTGTAAGTGCAGAAATATAGGCTCTATCTGAGAAGATTAGCAAACCAACAGACCAATATAATTGCTGGTTATGGAGGCAGAGAGTCCTCATATCTGCACATGAGTTCACC
Source organism: Triglochin maritima (assembly GCA_963682175.1). Lineage (NCBI taxonomy): Eukaryota > Viridiplantae > Streptophyta > Magnoliopsida > Alismatales > Juncaginaceae > Triglochin > Triglochin maritima. Next base: position 9,962,177 of record OY821780.1, on the reverse strand, counting down.
GGATGGTGCACATAATTACCATGGTTTTGCAGGATCAAGACAAGTACCCACTACTTATGCATCTTTCCAGCAAGGTGGGACGCTTGGGAGGTTAAATAGCCCGACTGGTTCGGGATTATATAATCTCACCTCTTCCGGAATGATTCAACTTGGCCATCCCCAGAACACCAGCAGCATTCCCTTCCGTGATTTCGGGGAACTTTCGAACATAAGCTTCTCAGGTGCAAGCAAGAATGATTTCTTCCAGGGTATTCCTACTTCATTGGAACTTAAGTCACTGCAACAAGCCAAGGCCATGCTTGAATCAAGCAATCCACTGATGAGTACTCAGGCCACTGTTAAAGATCCTGGTAGTGGATCTTCTAGTTGCTTCCTGAATTCAGTGAAAAACCCTCGAATATTGCAAAATGAAGATCAGCCAAAAATTCCCAATGAGTTCCGCAGTCAGCCTTCAGCTTCATTAACATCCCTAAAGGCAGACGACCTTTTGGAGATGAACGCAGTGGTTTCTTCTTTTGTACCTGATAATTCTATGTATGACAGTTGGACAGAAGCATCGAGTATGACAGTGCCACCATCACGTAATCTGAGAGATAATGGTGGTACTTCTCTTGCCTCTTGTGTAGGGGGAAACCACCAAAGTGTCTCTTTGACATCATCTTTTCCTGATTCATTGATGGCAAGAGATTATCAAAATGAAGCTGGCTCACTAGCTGGAAGCATGCCGGCATTGCCAGTAAATGCTAATCAAAGTTTTGGGATCTCAGCCATTGGAAGCATGACCACTTCTGAACAAAGATTTGAAGAGTTGAGACAGGACCAGGTCCAGAGGTTAAACCTCATCAGCAGTTGTACTACAAACTCTATGTTGTGCAATCACAGCTTGATGGATGATACTACGCTGAATGCTGCATTTGACAATGAAATTGTTGGCAAAGGGCCGGATATGTTTATGATGAACCAGTCAACTTTCAGTGTTCCAATGTATAGCCAGAATTTCGAAATGAACAGATCAATTTCTAGTCAGAAAAATCATGCAGATGTACACCCTACTACCTTACAGGGTGCATACAGCTCCAATGGACGCAACTCTCTGGAGGACTTGATGAGTGTTGTTAAACGGGTAAGTTAAGAGTTACTTTTACATGCTATTTTACATTGATTCTTGAAGACTCGCTTAGAATGTTTTTGTGCTATTTTACATTGATTCTTGAAGACTCTTTTAGAATGTTTTTGTGCCTTTACGAACATTATTAAAGATTCATATGATATTGTGGCTTTTGAAAACTCGATGTCGAGATAATTCGCTAAGGAATGCAAGTACCCAAGATCCCAAGTGTATCGTGAGGGGAGATATCATGAAATCCTCTTCTCAAGTCACTTATTTAAAGTCTTAGAATTGAACTTTATAGAGTTAACGAACTTGCTTCAAACTAATCACACCCTAGGCCCTTCTTTCTCTTCGTATCCTTGCACCTTTTTCCAGGGATTTCAAGTTGGCTAGTCAGACCACTTGGTTAGATGCTACTTGATTGTTCATATATTTCAAATACAATTCACCAATAATACACACACACACACACACACATATATATATATTTCAAATACCATTCCAAAAAGAAAAGGAGCACACATTGATCAACTATTAAGAAGTTCCAGAAGTTGCTTTATCCCATTAGTTTTTCCTTTCTTTACAGGGATCTAATCTTTATCCCATTAGTTTTTCCTTTCTTTACAGGGATCTAATATTTATCCCATTAGTTTTTCCTTTCTTTACAGGGATCTAATCTCCTTGTGTTACTCCTATACAGGAACATGGCGACATACTAAACGACGGGGATATTGCTTGCGAGTTATATTCACTTGAAACATGTATGTGAAACCAGGCATCCATTTCCATTTAGGTGTGTGCATATTTTCTTTGTTCTCCTTGTTTTTGGTTTGGGAGCTTGTATCTGGTATTTTTATCGCTGCGTCAGCCTATTTAGTCATATTTTAGCGGATTGTTGTCCTGAATGTTCTGAAAACTACATAAATAAAGTCCACATTTGTCTTGCAATGAGATGTTACATTTAGTCCTTCAGTCGGATTTTGGTTTTGGACACAGATTTTTCCACAGCTCTATTCTGTTGAGGTACAATGTAGACTGGTAGTCCTAGTTGCAGTCAGGTAATTCATTCGGAGGTTATCTGGCGATACGAAGTTTTTATAACTGATTTTTTGGTGTGGTTTCTTGGATGCGTCTTGTCGGATTCGAAGTATATATCATTCTGTGGATGTGCATACTGATAAAATAAAATCGAGTGAATTATTATTTTTTATTCGAACTCGAGTAATTCTTTTCTGAAGTAAATTGTTTTTAAGCACATAATTGGAAATTAGTTTAAATCTATTTCGATAGATTTGGTTCTAGATGTTTCCAAATGCTTCCTAGTTAATCTTTAAATCATTGGCAAGTTCTCGTGATTGTAGAATTTTATCCTTCTATCTATGAATCGAGTTGGATTTACTCCGATGAAGAAACTAGATGGGGAGTCGTGGATATAGTGGTTGAATCCCTGCAAAATCTACTTTTCTGGATTTTAAGTGTTTGCTTTTGATTTTTTGATTTTTTTTATGATCCAGAATTCTACAGCATCCGTCCATATTTTGGTTAGATGGACTGCGGTTTTAAACTGGAGGTAGTCTACTTTGTTTGTACTGATGCGTAATTAACTACGTTGTTAAGATTTAAATTTACGTTCATAAAGTAGTTTTCACATCCCTAATCAGTTCCGTTATGATTGGTTTGGTTTTTGTTTTTTCACATCCCTACGTTTTTGGTTTTTGTTGAAAGGGCATTCGAGGTATTTTGTAGTGAATTCCAGTTGAGTGATAGGCTTTAATCTTTAATCAACAACCCGATTATCAAAAAAGGGCTTAAATCTTCTCACACTTCAAAACTGCCCTCGTGTGTTTGAGTTGATAGGGGTTTTAATTTTATTTTATTTTTTGATAATGGTTTTGGTTTTGTATTTCGAGGATAATTGTTACGGTAGCATAGATAATTGCTTGGTTATGATGACCACAACCGAGCTAAGGTCTTGCAAAATGTTTAGGGATAGCATCAATATTAATCCAGAAATCAATATTGTCCTTTCACAATGAGTACGATACTTATTCTCTACCCAACCCTTTCTTGACATCATTTCCTTAGTTTTGTATTCCAACATTTTTTGATAATTAACCATTATACAAATGTCGGCAATGTCAATATTAACTTTGACCAGAGAAGTTCGAAAGGATGCTATACTATGCTGGATTCTGTTGGATTATTGAGTTTGGGCTAGGCTCGTGAATAACTCAATTGAAGAAATCCAATGTTGAGATAAAGATGAGAACTATTGCTCCATGTGTCATGTGCTCACCTCACTTTTAGTCTCACGGTGGCGAAGTGAGGTGAGGCGAGGCAGCGGGGGTTTTGGGGGAAATTAGAGACTTTAGCCTCAGGGTGATGGGTGCATTTAATTTTTGGACCTCATGTTAATTGTTTTTGCAATTAAGTCCTTGACGGTTACAAGATTAAATACATATATATCACAGTCGGTTTCCTCTTGTACACACGTTTTATTCCAATCATCTCTCTACGAAAACTGTCCCTCTTCGGCGATTTTAGGTCTCCGAATCCAGAGTTCTCCGGCGATCGCTTCTTGCGAGGTTTCGCGCTACTTTCGTGGTCCGTCGACTCCAGTGTGCGCCTGATCGACGGTGTGACTGTTCTATCCTAGGAGAAAACCGACAGACCATCAAACACACTGGTATGTGGGCCGATATTTTCTCTGAGGCAAGTTGCCTTCCGACGACTTGGTCTTCGAGGTCGTCTCTGATCGCTATTCATTCGTTTCTTGTTTTCCTATACATGTTTTTGTATGTTGGCTTTATCTGGATCCTTACGGAATATTTATTCGACATATGTAACCCACTGTATTACATGAACATATTTATAATTGTTTCAACAATCTCAGAGAAAATATTGTTAATTATGTCGTCTAATAATTCGTTTGCGCCAAAAGTGGACATGTCAGGCATGCCGCAAAAATTTTCCGGGCAGAATTTCAAACGTTGGCAACAACGTATGAAGATCTGGTTGACAGCTATTGGGTTAGTTGATGTAATTGAAAAAGCTTTCCCACTTTCTGAAACTGAATCGACTCCACATGTCAATGTATTGACTGAGGTGGATGAGACCAACAGTAAGTTTGTTTCTGTTAATCCTCAAGTTTTTTCCATTTATGAATCACGTGAGTGGTTGGTTGACACTGGGGCTAATGTGCATGTATGTGCTGACAAGTCCATGTTTGTCTCTTACCAGCCTGTTGATCGTAGATCTGTGGCGATGGCCAATGGGAATGTTGCAAAGGTGCTTGGAATTTGACGTATCGACTTGAAGTTATCTTCAGGACGAGTTCTTTCACTGCACAGGACGCATCATGTGCCTGCTGTTCGTCGCAATATTATTAGTGGTTTGTGTCTGGTAGTTGAGGGTTATGAAGTAACATTTAAATGTAACAAAATTGAGATTACTCTTTCTGGTACTTTTATTAGCAAGGGGTATTTGTCTTGTGGTGCTTTTTTAATTCATGTTGAACCTGCTTTTTATAATCGGAATGTTATTTCTGTTAAAGATGTGTTTTCTCCTGTTGTTTATTCCATTGAATATGGTGATGTTTGACATAAACGTTTAGGACATGTTAATTATCAATGTTTGAAAAGAATGATGAATTTAAATATGATTCTTAAGTATGCTATTGAGAATAAAAAATGTCAAGTGTATGTACAAGTTAAACAACCGAAAAGACTGTTTCATTCTGTGACTAGAAATACTAGTATTTTAGATTTAGTACACACTGATACTTGTGAATTCAATGACATGTTAACTAAGGATAAAAAGAAGTATTTTATCACTTTCATTGGTGATAGTTCAAAGTATTGTTATGTTTATCTTTTGAAAAGTAAAGATGAAGCGTTATCTAAGTTTCTTATTTTTAAGAATGAAGCAGAGACACAAACTGAAAAGAAACTTAAGAGGTTGAGATCTGATAGAGGTGGTGAATATACGTCCAACCTGCTCGAACAAGTGTGTCAGGATTCTGGCATAGTTCATGAGGTGACGACGTTGTATTCTCCACAATCTAACGCAATTGCTGAACGAAAAAATAGAACATTATCTGATATGATTAATGCATTATTAGAGAGTTCAAGGATTACGGAGAAGCTTTGAATACGGCTTGCCATATTCTGAATAAAGTTCCTCAGAAACATAAGGAGGATAGTCCATTCGAACTCTGGTGTGGTCGAAAACCTAGCCTTAAATATCTTAAAGTTTAGGGTTGTCTTGCAAAAGTGTTAATCCCTGAACATAAGAGGAAAAAACTTAGTCCCAAGACTGTTGATGCAATATTTATCGGATATGTGATTAATAGTTATGCGTACAGATTTTTGGTAATCAAGTCCGAGATATCTGGCATAGATGTTAACACAATTGTTGAATTTCGTGATGCCACATTTTTTGAGGATGTATTTCCCATGAAATCTGGAGTTCCTCAACAAGTTTCTTCTTCAGTTGATCCCTCTACGTCTGGTTCCATCCACGAGCATGTGGAAAGGATGACAAATGTGGGGGCAAATTTGTCTATTGCCGATTTTGAGTCTTCTCAAACTCAAGTTGAAATTGAACCAAGAAACAGCAAACGTTCTCGAATTACCAAGGATTTGGGAAGTGATTTTATCACATACCACATCGAGGGTGATCCTAACACTTTCAAGGATGATATGGCTTCATCTGAAGCAAAGCATTGGAAAGATGCAATTAAAGTCGAGATGGACTCTATTGTCTCTAATGGGACATGGGAGTTGGTAAATCGTCCTCCAGGTTGTTCAACGATCGGTTGTAAATGGATATTTAAAAAGAAATTAAAACCAGATGGTTCCATCGATAAGTATAAAGCCAGATTAGTTGCCAAGGGGTTTAAACAAATGGAAGGAATAGACTATTTCGATACCTATTCTCCAGTGTCTCGTATGACTACTATCCGAGTGCTCTTAGCATTGGCGTCTGTATATGATTTTACAATCCATCAAATTGATGTAAAAACAGCTTTTCTTCATGGTGACCTTGAAGAAGAAATTTATATGGATCAACCTGAAGAATTTGTAGCTTCTGGAAACGAGAACAAAGTATGTAAACTTTTTAAGTCTCTTTATGGACTTAAACAAGCCCCAAAAGCTTGGCATGAGAAATTTGATAAAATTATATTATCATTTGGATTCCAAGTTATTGATTCTGACAAATGTGTCTATTGCAATGTTCGAAGTAATGCATGTATTGCATTGTGTTTATATGTTGATGACATTTTACAGTTTGGCTATAATCTGAATATAATACATGAAACTAAGTCCTTCTTGTGTACTAAGTTTGAGATGAAGGATATGAGTATTGCAAATGTGATCTTGGGTATCAAACTGACTAGGTCAATTGATGGTATTTCCTGTAGGATTTCATGTTTAATTATGCATGTATATTTTTCGAATTTTTATGCATAATAAGGATCAATTACAATTTTCTACGATTTATTTCATGCATGCATCGGTTTGTTTTAATAACTAGTTTCGAAAACATATTAAAACAAACATGGGCTCCAAAATTCATACCTAGAAGTTCACTAAAACTTCTTGATGATCCGTAGATGCTGAAGAAGATGATCGTCGCTTCCCGTTGCGACGGATGCATCCGAGTGTTCACCGAAACCCTAAACAATGTTGGAGAGAAAGGAGCTAGCCAATCAATCTCCAAACAAGCCTAGAATCTAGCTACAAACTCCTTCATTAATCTCTGAGACTTCTCCTTCCAAAGACTTAGAAAACTAAGAGAATTTTCGTGGATTTTTGTGGTGAATTAGGAGAGAAAATATTTAGCAAACTTCTAACATAATTAAGGAGAATAAGGACCTATTTATAGGCTCCAATCTTACTCTCAATCATGGTTATTCTTAAGCGACGAATTCTTGACATTTTCTCTCACAAACTAATTCCATAATGCATTATATGCACCCACAAAACGTTTGACCAAGTTTGGAGCTAATCCAACCATTGATCAAATTAATATCTTAATTATCAAAGGCAAAAAATCGACCGGGACTCGGTCTACCGAGACATACTCGGTTAACCGAATATGTCACGTTCGGATTTCCGTGCACTTGACGGATGACCGATTCTTAAGGAGAAAAATTATTCTTTAACCGTTCGGACGAATTCGCGTCTTTGACCAAGTGTCATTCGGTTAACCGAAAATATCGGAACTGGACATTGTTCGGTCGACCGTTTCTGGTTCGGTATACCGACCCAGAGTTCCAGGCACTTTGGTAAAGTTCGGTCAATCAACTTGACCATCCGTTCCACGTTCGGTTGACCGATCCACAGATCCATCGGTCGACCGAACCTTAACGGGTTACCGAACTTCTACCCGATTTTGCCTTTTTCAAAATTTGGATTTATTTCCAACAAAATTTGAACTTTAGGGGTTTCAGCAAATTCACAACTTATGCAATATATTATCCTATGCAATAATAAATTATTGCACCCCATAATATATGCATGTCATATGAATTTATCATGATTCTAATTATGTTATATATAACATAATTGATTTTACTTGTTCACCACATGTGTCATATTTTCTATAAGAAACCCGACACATCATATGAATCAAAATCAAGCTTCTTGTTTCCCGGTTTTTGCGGTGTGACCTATGGGAGGATCTAGACTATGTTGGCAGTGATATTAAGAGCTTAATATCACTAGCTATAAGCGGTATCTAGCTACACATTATAGCTCCCAATTAGTTAGATGTCTTAATTCCACTCGAACCAAAACCCGATCCATTTAGTGATGGAGTGCACCACTTGTGTCCGTCCCTTGCCTCGTGATATTAAGAATACACACAAAGTAGTATTGTGTCATCTTCGTATTAGTATTCATTTCTTGATCTCTTTAAGCTAGTTATAAATATGTGACTTAACTCAAATCACATTGTGCACATTATAACTTTGCTTTATCAAGGGACCCACTAATATCATCACTTAATTAAGAGGGGCAATGATAGTCTTTTGACTAACTATCTTCTCCAACAAAAGTTGTACTTAACCAACCAATGCCTTTACACTACACTTATTGATAGCTCAAGACACTAATCTAATTAAGCATTCCTTAAATGATTGGATATAAGTCTCATATCAAAGGACCGAAGACACAGTAAAATATTAATGACACAAAAACACATTTCTATAATATTTTACTTATTAGGTCTATTCAGTATACAAAAGTAATATTTTTCTCTTTTGCATACCCGTGTTGTCACTCACTTGTAGAGCTACAATGATCTATGACCAACATGACAATCTTAACTCGGTAATAAATGTCCCATGTTTATTACCATAATTGCGAATATCTTTTGTTTTATGTAAACCAATATCTTTTAGATCTCTACGGTTAAGGACCAAGAGCCTCTTCCTTAACACTTCTAAAAGACGAATAACATAAACAAGAAACAAAATGATTTCTCATTCAATTCATAATAATTGACATTTAAAAGTAAAACTTTTAGAACACATTCCCTTCATTTCCATATCTCAATCTCACTATGTTGAGAAGATTCTTGAGAGATTTGGCTATGCGAATTGTAGATCTGTGAAAACCCCATATGATTCATCAAAACCTTTGTACAAGAACAAGAGTGGTGTTCCAGTTTCACAACTGAGATATTCTCAGATTATAGGTAGCTTGATGTATCTTGCAAATTGCACACGACCTGCAAATTACAAGAACAAGAGTGGTGTTCCAGTTCCAGTCATTACTTTGGAAGCAGTGGTTGAGTCGGCCGTAGTGCTTTGCTTCCAACTACGCCAACTCACAGCTCCACCATTCAGAAGAAAGACGTATCCTGATTGCGACCTTCTATCGTCTGGATCACTCATGAAACTCGCATCCGAGTACCCTTCAGCTATCAACTCCCTTTGACCTCCATAAACAAGAATCTTATCCTTAGTCCGATTAAGGTACTTCAGGATATTCTTGACCGCAGTCCAATGCTCAAGACCTGCGTTGGATTGGTGACGACTTGTCACGCTTAGAGCATACGAGACAACATCGGGTCTTGTGCAAGTCATTGCGTACATGATCGACCCAATTGCCGAAGCATAAGGGACATCCTTCATGTACTCTAAGTCCTTACGCGATTCCGCACGTTGAGACTTCTTGAGTTGCACACCCATACTCATTGGCACACTGCCCTTTTTGGAGTTGTTCATCTTGAACATTTCCAAGACCTTGTCAATGTATGTACGTTGACTGAGGCCAATGAGTCTACGGGATCTATCTCGATATATCTTGATTCCCAAGATGTTTTGAGCCTCACTCATATCTTTCATTGAAAATGCAGATTTCAATGAACTTCTCGTTTGCTCAAGCAAAGGAATATGATTGCCCATGAGCAATATGTCATCTACATATAAGATAAGGAATACTACATGGCTCCCACTAACCTTCTTGTATATACAAGGTTCTTCCTTGCTTTGAATGAAGTGAAGCTTCTTTACTTCCTCGTCAAAGCGTTTGTTCCAACTCCTTGATGCTTGCTTTAATCCATAAATGGATCTTTGAAGCTTGCATACCTTCTCGCTATTCTTTGGATCTTCAAAACCTTGAGGCTGTATCATGTACACATCCTCCTCCAAGTTCCCATTAAGGAACACCGTTTTGACATCCATTTGCCATATTTCATTATCATGAAATGCAGCAATAGCGAGCATTATCCAAATAGACTTGAACATGGCAACCGGTGAAAAAGTTTCATCATAGTCAATTCCTTGAACTTGAGTGAAACCCTTCGCTACAAGCCTCTCTTTGTAGGTTGTTAAGTTCCCATCCATGTCCATCTTCCTCTTGAAAACCCATTTATTTTGAATGACCTTTTTCCCTTGAGGAAGGTCAACCAAGTTCCACACTTGATTATCATACATGGATTCTATTTCGGATTCCATGGCCTTAAGCCATAGTTTGGAGTCTTCCCTTTCCATTGCTTCTTGGAAGGTCAAGGGATCATTGGTATCTAGTACCATGATTTCATGAAGTCCCAGATAGAAGTCGGGTTTCTTCCTTTCCCTTGTTGACCTTCTCAGTTCTTTTGGTTCTTTTCGTGTCTCTCGAACTTCTTCCACAATTTCTTGAGGAGTGGGTTCACGTTCAACTCTTGACCGTACACTTGGTGGGGATGATTGAGATTCTCTCACAATTTCTTGTGATGGTCTCTCACTCACGCTCCCACTAACCAAAGGAATCTCGGTTGGGCCTTCATGATCTTGAACGTCATCATTCGTGTCATGATCTTGTAGAGTATCTTGAGTTTCCTCAAGCACAACCCTACTCCCACTACTTTTTACTCTTTCTAGAAATTCCTTTTCCAGAAATGTGGCATCCCTCTCTACAATCACTCGATTGGAGGTGATATGCCAAAAGTAGTATCCTCTTGTCTCACGAGGATAACCAATGAAGAAGCACTTATCCGCTTTTGGTTGAAGTTTTGTCGACATCAATTTCTTGACGTAAGCCTCACAACCCCAAATCTTGAGAAAACTGAGTTTTGGTGTTTTACCACTCCATAGCTCATAAGCAGTTTTCTCCACGGATTTGGATGGAACATTGTTTAGTGTGTAAGCCGCAGTTTGTAGTGCATAACTCCAAAAGTAAAGAGGTAATTCCACATGACTCATCATTGACCGAACCATGTCGAGCAATGTCCTATTCCTCCTTTCGGATACCCCATTCCACTGAGGTGTACCGGGAGGGGTGAGTTGAGGTGCAATACCAAACTCCTTTAGGTATGAGTCAAATTCGGCACTTAAGTACTCACCTCCACGATCCGTTTGTAGAGACTTGATTTTCTTGTCGAGTTGGTTCTCTACTTCATTCTTGAATTCTTTGAACTTCTCAAAGGACTCACTTTTGTTTCTCATTTGATAAACATAGCCATAACGACTATAATCATCCGTGAACGTAATGAAGTACCTGAAACCATCTCGTGCACTAGTACTCATTGGACCACATACATCGGAATGTATCAAATCCAACAAGCCACTCGCCCTTGGTCCTTTCTTCTTGAAAGGCTTTTTGGTCATTTTTCCCATTATACATGGTTGGCACGTCTCCAATGATTTAAAATCAAGTAGACCAAGAAGGTTAGGTTCTTGCAATTTCTTGATCCGCTTTTCATTTATGTGACCAAGACGATAGTGCCACAAGAGAGTATCATTCTCGTGAGTGGTTTTAAGTCTTTTGTTATTGATATTAAAGATTTGTTTATCATTCAATTAAAGCAAATAGAGATCATTCCTTATGAATGCATTTGCATAGAAAACACCATTATTCGATATAGACAAGCAAGAATTTGAAATATTTATATTAAAATTATCCATATCTAAACATGATACAGAAATAATGTTCTTGCTAATCGAAGGCACATAATAAACATTCTTTAGACATAAATTTAAACCATTACATAATTGAAGCACCACAGAACCTTGTGCAACCGCAGACACGTTCGCACCATTTCCGACCTTCAATTCTACCTCGTTCCTCACGAGTTCCTTCCTATCCACGAGTAGCTGCACATTAGAAACTATGTGAGCACAAGATCCGGTATCAATTACCCAATCCTGGACAGAGGTGGCTAAATTTATTTCAATAACAAATATACCTTTGGCCTTTATGGGGCGCCGACGTTCAATCACTCCGTTGTCAAGTTCTTCCTTGTACTTGGAGCAGTTTTGCCGGATGTGTCCTTTTTCACCGCAGTGAAAGCACTCCGTATTGAGAGTTGGAGATTTCTGAGATTTCCCCCTCGAGGCACTCTTATGAGCACCTCCTACTCCCTTGCTCTTGATTGAACCACTTTTGGTAGATTTGCCATTTCCTTTACCAATCTTTTGGCTCCTCCCATGGACGGCAAGGACATGCTTGTCCCTACCCTTGCCCATGTCAACTTCAGCAGTTTTGAGAGCATTGTGCAGCTCCTCAAGACTCACCCATTTTTCACGCACGTGGTAGTGCATCACAAAGTCCTTAAAGGACGGGGCTAGAGAGCCAAGAATCATATCTTCAGCAATGTCCTCTGGCATTGGTGAAGAGAGCTTTGCCAACTTCTCAAGGTACCCTTGCATCGTGAGAAAATGCATGGATACCGATGTTACCTCCGCCATATGGCACCTTGTGAGTACGATGGTGGTCTTATAGCGCTCCTTTCGGGCACTATCCATGAACATCTTAGATAAAGCCTCCATGGTCTTCTTGGGTTTTGAATCCAAGTATTTCGCTTGAAGCGAGTCACCCATGGATGCTAGCATAAGACCGTGAACCTGGTTCTCTTGGTCTTCCCACTTGGCCTTAGCCTCTTTCTCTTCATCGGTTAATCTCTCATTCCACTTTGGGATTTGACCTTCCAAAATGTGAGACAGTTTCTCAAACTTTAACACTATGTTGAGTTTGAGTTGCCAACTAATGAAGTTTGAGCCATCATTTGCTAAAGGGTGTTTTTCTATCATGGATCGTACGATAGGTTGGATGTTCGATATTTTTCTACAAAATAAATCATACAGGTTTTAATGCCAATTTTATGTTTTAATGCACATGCATACATATATTGAATATAAATGTAAATGTTGCAAATAAAAATTTTGCCTATAAATGCAACAATCCAAGATCCCATCAATTGTAATATAGACTAGCTAAGGGCTATCGAATACATTACAATATCAAGGTAAGAAAACATTTTCTAATCACAATCTTTTTGAATTTTAGCAACATTATCATCTTCAAACTCTTGTGACTCTTGTCGTTTTAATTATGAGGGAATACGACCTACCCTCGTAAGAAAAACTTTTCCCAAAACCGAGCGAGGGCTCTAGGTAATGTTAAGAAAACTTATTTTCATTTGATACGAGATACATTTATCCATTGTATTCACAACTAAACATACTTGGGGTTCACTAGGGTGAAACACACCTCATATATTTAATTGTGGCACAACAATAGACAACCATTATATCTCCCACTATTCCCAAAGATGGAGGGAGTTATCTCCCGCTAAGGGCGAGCAGAGTATCCCTCGATCAATGGCTGCTAGTGGATGAAATAAGAAGGAAAACTATTCTTAATTTTTGTTGGACAATTTAACATGTGATTCAGAATTTTAGGTTATCATGCATATTATTATTCATACACATCCTAACATTCAACACATTCATCACATGCATAGCAAGATAAAAACAGACATTAAACATTCACACAATCCACATCGTGTGAGTTTATATGTTCCCTTCGATCCTCGATCCCTGATCTTCGATCCTCGATCGATGCACTACAGCGGCGACTTCCTCTTGCACCGGAGATGTAGATTTTACAGAAAATAAACATGCTCCTCACATTCGATAAAAAACCGACTAGTGCAAGTCCTATGTAAAAACCTCTCATATGCAAATGCAACTATCTAAAAGACGGAAAGAGAGAGAATTTTGGCTTTTACATACATAAGCCCATGTATAATAATGATTACATACATTCATAATTGCTGATTTGGAACATATAAACCCACAATTCCTGCAAAGACAACTCGAGCATCCATGCACGCAATATTGCTATAAACTATGCAATCTAGTTTATCAATCATCTAGAATCTCAAACAATTCCTTGAAAAAACATTTTGAAATCCATTAAAAACGTTTTTCATCCATCCATAGTTCAAAAATAATTTTGAACCGCTGTCCATCCAATTTCCTAAAAGGAAAGACGAACCGCAGTTTTTCGGTTTTGTTGATTCTCTTACCAAATAATCGTTTATACTTAAAACGAAATTATTGCAAGTTAGACTTATGTCTAAATCATAATTCTAATAATTACATGGCATGTTTTAAACTACGTAAAACATTCAAAACGAATTATTACAAAGAATTATTTCAACAAAACATTTAAAGACCGAAAAACCGGTAAAATGAATTATTTAAATCCTAGATGGTAAACTAAATTTGTTTACAACCTTAAATCACTAGAAAATTGAACCCTATGCTCTGATACCACGGTAGGATTTCATGTTTAATTATGCATGTATATTTTTCGAAATTTTATGCATAATAAGGATCAATTACAATTTTCTACGATTTATTTCATGCACGCATCGGTTTGTTTTAATAACTAGTTTTGAAAACTTATTAAAACAAACATGAGCTCCAAAATTCATACCTAGAAGTTCTCTAAAACTTCTTGATGATCCGGAGATGCTGAAGAAGACGATCGTCGCTTCCCGTTGCGCCGGATGCTTCCGAGTGTTCACCGAAACCCTAAACAAGGTTGGAGAGAAAGGAGCTAGCCAATCAATCTCCAAACAAGCTTAGAATCTAGCTACAAACCCCTTCCTTAATCTCTGAGACTTCTCCTTCCAAAGACTTAGAAAACTAAGAGAATTTTCGTGGATTTTTGTGGTGAATTAGGAGAGAAAATATTTAGCAAACTTCTAACATAATTAAGGAGAATAAGGACCTATTTATAGGCTCCAATCTTACTCTCAATCATGGTTATTCTTAAGCGACGAATTCTTGACATTTTCTCTCACAAACTAATTCCATAATGCATTATATGCACCCACAAAACGTTTGACCAAGTTTGGAGCTAATCCAACCATTGATCAAATTAATATCTTAATTATCAAAGGCAGAAAATCGATCGGGACTCGGTCTACCGAGACATACTCGGTTAACCGAATATGTCACGTTCGGATTTCCGTGCACTTGACGGATGACCGATTCTTAAGGACAAAAATTATTCTTTAACCGTTCGGACGAATTCGCGTCTTTGACCAAGTGTCATTCGGTTAACCGAAAATATCGGAACTGGACATTGTTCGGTCGACCGTTTCTGGTTCGGTATACCGACCCAGAGTTCCAGGCACTTTGGTAAAGTTCGGTCAATCAACTTGACCATCCGTTCCACGTTCGGTTGACCGATCCACAGATCCATCGGTCGACCGAACCTTAACGGGTTACCGAACTTCTACCCGATTTTGCCTTTTTCAAAATTTGGATTTATTTCCAACAAAATTTGAACTTTAGGGGTTTCAGCAAATTCACAACTTATGCAATATATTATCCTATGCAATAATAAATTATTGCACCCCATAATATATGCATGTCATATGAATTTATCATGATTCTAATTATGTTATATATAACATAATTGATTTTACTTGTTCACCACATGTGTCATATTTTCTATAAGAAACCCGACACATCATATGAATCAAAATCAAGCTTCTTGTTTCCCGGTTTTTGCGGTGTGACCTATGGGAGGATCTAGACTATGTTGGCAGTGATATTAAGAGCTTAATATCACTAGCTATAAGCGGTATCTAGCTACACATTATAGCTCCCAATTAGTTAGATGTCTTAATTCCACTCGAACCAAAACCCGATCCATTTAGTGATGGAGTGCACCACTTGTGTCCGTCCCTTGCCTCGTGATATTAAGAATACACACAAAGTAGTATTGTGTCATCTTCGTATTAGTATTCATTTCTTGATCTCTTTAAGCTAGTTATAAATATGTGACTTAACTCAAATCACATTGTGCACATTATAACTTTGCTTTATCAAGGGACCCACTAATATCATCACTTAATTAAGAGGGGCAATGATAGTCTTTTGACTAACTATCTTCTCCAACAAAAGTTGTACTTAACCAACCAATGCCTTTACACTACACTTATTGATAGCTCAAGACACTAATCTAATTAAGCATTCCTTAAGTGATTGGATATAAGTCTCATATCAAAGGACCGAAGACACAGTAAAATATTAATGACACAAAAACACATTTCTATAATATTTTACTTATTAGGTCTATTCAGTATACAAAAGTAATATTTTCCTCTTTTGCATACCCGTGTTGTCACTCACTTGTAGAGCTACAATGATCTATGACCAACATGACAATCTTAACTCGGTAATAAATGTCCCATGTTTATTATCATAATTGCATATATCTTTTGTTTTATGTAAACCAATATCTTTTAGATCTCTACGGTTAAGGACCAAGAGCCTCTTCCTTAACACTTCTAAAAGACGAATAACATAAACAAGAAACAAAATGATTTCTCATTCAATTCATAATAATTGACATTTAAAAGTAAAACTTTTAGAACACATTCCCTTCATTTCCATATCTCAATCTCACTATGTTGAGAAGATTCTTGAGAGATTTGGCTATGCGAATTGTAGATCTGTGAAAACCCCATATGATTCATCAAAACCTTTGTACAAGAACAAGAGTGGTGTTCCAGTTTCACAACTGAGATATTCTCAGATTATAGGTAGCTTGATGTATCTTGCAAATTGCACACGACCAGATATTTCATTCTCGGTGAGCAAACTTAGTAGATACCCAAATTGTCCTGATCGTACTCATTGGGAGGCTTTGGATAGAGTACTTAAGTACATGAAGGGTACTTCTACCATTGGGCTGCATTATGGGAAATTCCCAGTTGTACTAGAAGGGTATAGTGATGCAAGCTGAATAGCCAAAAACTCTGGGAGTAACAGTGTTACGGGGTATGTTTTTACTCTGGGTGGAGGCACAGTCTCCTGGAGGTCTATACCATATTGTCTCGATCTACATTTGAGGCTGAACTTTGTGCTTTGGATACAAGTGGAATGGAAGATGAATGGCTGAAAGGACTCCTTTCTGAATTGCCAATGACTAGCAAACAGGTTGCTGCAATATCTGTGCATTGTGATAGTATGACTACTATTGCAAAGTTAAGAAGCTCAAAGTATAACCATAAACAAAGGAGACACATCCAAGTCAGACTGAAGTCTGTAAGGGAATTAATCTCGGAAAGGGTAATAACTGTTGATGTTTTTGGTACCAAAGACAATACAACTAATCCTTTCACCAAAGGACTTGATCTAGCTCAAGTTCTGAAATCCAAGTTGGGGATGGGACTGAGACCCCCATTACATGACTCATCTAGAATGGCAACCCAACCAATCTGAGTGAAGATCCCACAAAGTTGGTTCAATGCGGTAATAACAAGTTCTTGAGTGAGTCAAGTGCAACTCATTGGTGATACATTGTAGGTCATACATTGTATCTGTGTCAATACCCCCAAAGAATGGATATGTTGCTGAAACTGCAAGATTAGTAAGAGTGTAGACTCTGAATGAGTTCAAGTCTTTGAGACAAGATGTTAGCAGTGCATCTTTGGAGAAGCCCAACTATGTGAATGCAATTGTGTGGCCACAATTAGATGAATGGGGGTCATTCCTTGAAAGCATTCATGGAACAGGATAAGGATGCATGACCGTAAATCATCAACCCTGTAGATTGCAACATAACCTGCTTAGTGTTGTTCTCAATGGACATCTCCACACAAAAGGTTCAAGTTCAAGACTTCGTTTCACTTAGTTCCTGTGGGGGTAAAGTTGAAGGACTCAGGTCGTGGTTCAAACCCGAAAGGTACCATTACTGAAAGCACTAGGCTGCAAGGTTTGGTCGTTCGATCAACAATGGATTTGTGGGGGATTGTAGGATTATTGAGTTTGGGCTAGGCCCATGAATAGCACAATTGAAGAAATCCAATGTTGAGATGAAGATGAGAACTATTGCCCCATGTGTCATGTGCTCACCTCACTTTTAGTCCCACATTGGTGAAGCTAACAAGTTGAAGGATGTTGATAAACATCCTATTCACTTGACCCTTTGTAGGTGGAAAGAGAGGAGAGAATTCTCCACACACACACGCGCCTGTGCCCGTCCCGTCCTGGTCCGGGGCGAGGCGTGGCAAGGCGAGGCGAGGCAGCGGGGGTTTTGGGGGAAATTAGAGACTTTAACCTCAAGGTGATGGGTGTATTTAATTTTGGACCTCATGTTAATTGTTTTTGCAATTAAGTCCTTGACGGTTACAAGATTAAATACATATATATATATATATATATCACAGTCGGTTTCCTCCCGTACACACACGTTTTATTCTCATCATCTCTCTACGAAAACTATTCCTCTTCGGCGATTTTAGGTCTCCAAATCCAGAGTTCTCCGGCGACTGCTTCTTGCGAGGTTCCGCGCTGCTTTCATGGTCCGTCGACTCCGGTGTGCGCCTGATCGACGGTGTGACCGTTCTATGCTGGGAGAAAACCGACAGACCATCAAACGCACTGGTCTCCGAATCCAGAGTTCTTCGGCGACGCTTCTTGCGAGGTTCCCTGCTGCTTTCGTGGTCCGTCGACTCCGGTGTGCGCCTGATCGACGGTGTGACCGTTCTATCCTGGGAGAAAACCGGTAGACCATCAAACGCACTGGTATGTTGGCCGATATTTTCTCTGAGGCAAGTCGCCTTCCGACGGGTCGGTCGTCGAGGTCGTCTCTGATCACTATTCCTTCATTTCTTGTTTTCCTATACATGTTTTTGTATGTTGGCTTTATCTGGATCCTTACGGAATATTTATTCGACATATGTAACCCACTGTATTACATGAACATATTTGTAATTGTTTTAACAGACACTTCTTTTCCTGCCACATACTGTCACAAAACTGACGCAACTTACCACTTGCCAATTCCTGACTTGGTACGTGAAATATTTTCTATGTCGTATTCGTATAGGAAAATGATTAATGGACGTTTGTCTTCGGACGCACGCTGACGTGGTTAGTCCAGTTAACAATCGGCGGTCCACTCAGCAAAAGTCTAATGTCTTTTACTTTCTGAAATTAATTAAATAACAAATTTATTTTGTGTCACATGCAACATTACGTTACCAATGCAACATTTATTTTTGCAGTGCAACATTTTGTTCCCCACAGACAGACTCACAACTTAAAATGAACAGATTAAGTTGTGTTTGTTCAGAATAAGTTTTGTATCTATCCAAAATAAGTTGTGTGTTTATCCAGATTAAGTTGTGTGTTTGTCCAGATTAAGTTGTGTCTGTGCAGAATAAGTTGTGTGTCTGTCCAAATTAGGTTGTGTGTTTGTCCAAAATACGTTTTGTGTCTGTCCAGATTAGGTTGTGTGTTTGTCCAAATTAGGTTGTGTGACTGTCCAGATTAAGGTGTGAGTCTGTCCATTTTAAGTTGTGAGTTTGTCCTTTTTAAGTTGTGCATCTGTCCATTTTAAGTTGTGCCTTTGCCATTTTAAGGTTTAATTCTGACCATTTTAAGTAGTGAGTCTATCCAGTTTAATGTTTGGGTATGTCCACACCTTATTCTGGATAGACACAAAACCTAATCTGGATAGACACACAACTTATTCTGGAAAGACACAAAACTTATTCTGGACAGACACACAATCTAATTTGGACAAACACACAACTTATTCTGGACAGACACACAACCTAATCTGGACATAATAAGGTGTGTGTATGTCCATTTTAAGTTGTGAGTCTGTCCGTGAGGTAATCAAATGTTGTACGGGGAAACCAAATATTGCATGGGAAACGAAATGTTACATTGAGAACGTAATGTTGCATGGGAAAGTAATGTTGCATGTGACACAAAATAAATATGTTATTTAATTAATTTCAAAAGGTAAAGACATTTGACTTTTGCTGACTATATTGTTGACTGTACTGACCATGTCAGCACGCGTCCCGGACGTCCGCATCTGTGTATCACTACTTTTTAGATAGGGTCAAATTGGTTAATACCTGTAAAATAACACGACACGGTTGTCATGCTTCCTGACGCCTAAAGTTCAATCCTCCTGCTGTTGACTCTCAATCACGACATTTGTTTCATCATTGTTTCGTCACGTCATTTTATTTGACTTTGTTGTATTATTTATTACTGAACTGCTATTCGTCGCCGTAAAACTACTTAAATCGCCCGTACAGATTACCATTTTACCCTTCTACCCTTTCTACTTATATAACTCTTCATTTCACTCTTCTAACATCACTTTCTCTTGATATTACTGTTCTATTCACAAGATACAATGTCTCGGAGGCCAGGAAAAGAACCAGCGGATGCCCTAGATTACTCAAATCTGGTAATTTCCCTTGTTTATTTTAATTAATTTAAAAAAAAATTGGGTGGGGTGTCCGCGGGAGACGCCCGACCCAACGAGAGGGCGGCCACCGGAACCGCCTCCCCCCTTCCGCCACGTAGGGGAGGCGGCTCCGGCAGACGCCTCCCACAGCGTTGGGGCGTCTCCCGCAAACACCCCAATTTTTTTAAAATTTATTTAAATTGATTATAAATGTGATAAATTACACTATTACTACATTTGTTGGTATTTGCTTATGCTTATCTGTATACTCTTATTATTTATTTCTTACGGACATATCTTCTACTTATTTGTTGGACTATCGTATTTTTAATATTTATTTCTCACGAACATATTTTTTACTTATTTCTTTAGATATCAAATAATACTTCAATTTAAAATCTGGAAAAAACAACACGATATAAGTACAAATACACGATATATTATACATTACAAATACATTACAAATTACAATCAAAATGTAATACGTAACCGGTTCCAATACGTCATCCTACTTTCGTATTGATCCTCCCATCAAACAACACTCTCATCTCGCATTTGATACCACAAGGTCGCTATAGGAGGTACTGGGAAATCATTAGCTAATTCCAAACGAATAAAATGTATGTAACTCCCTAAATGAGCAATGACCAACTCTCTGACAGGCCTCGTCAGGGCAGACAGACTCTCCCAAGGTAGCACAGTAAGATACGGGAACAACGAACGATTCGTTCCCATTGAGAAATACATGACTGCACACTTATAAAAATTAGCAATAGGAAACAAGTCGGCTCAAACCTCCATATAATGACCCTCGTCGCAAGCTCCTCCACCCCAATCAATTCGTTGAAGAGCATGTACCACATTGTCGAAATAAACACTCTCATAAATAGGATGTGAACTTATCTCATTAGAAATCGCACGACGGGCGTACGACCAGTTGTCTTGACCACCATGGAAGACATCGGCAACACATCGAAATCCACAGTTGTCATCAGCACGTACGTCATTCCATCTCTCCTGAAATGGTAAAATGATTCCTGGCAATCTATCAACATATGGGAAGTTGTCCACGTCAATCCGTCCGGACACTGTAAGATAGATAAATAACAATTCATTAAAACAAGAAAATTAGGAGATAATATATTCAACCCCATCTAGATTATTGATATATATTAAATAACAACAAAGATATCATCATACCATATCTTGTGCCCGTGTTCACGGACGATCGAGACAAATTGGAAGACCAACCATGACCTCGCTCAACATACTCGAAGGCACTCGGGTCCCGACGTGTCGACTTTCCCCTAGGTCGACCTCGTACCTTAATATTTTCTGCGGGTTCTCCATAGTTCGACTGATCGGGGTGTAACTGCTCATATAAAATACGAGAGACACTATGAATAACTGCAGGGTCGCTCTCCAAAATCTCATCAACGAGCTTTCGAAAATGCTCGACGTCTTGTGCTGACTGATCCACAAACTCTGACATCTGGACTCCTTCTCCAATGGCAAGTGTTTTCCAGAATGGATGAATCTGTTCTAAATAAATTCCATCACCTGACGTAAAATACTCGTACATGGTACATGCACAAGGAATCCCATGTGATGTCAGAAAAGCACACCCACAATGATATTCGACTTCATCACTTAAGTCATGCATTCTCTTCAACTCCTGAGTCAATAACGACAATCAGCGATGCGAAACTCGGCCATTTATATTCTGAAACAAAGGACCTATGTAGTTTGCCAAAATTCGACGTCTCGAATCTTCAAGAAAGTTCTGAATATTCGTCAGCTGCATTTCAATAGCCGAGTTCACGCGGTCGAAAAGAGTGTCGAGAGCGGCAGTCGATGTAGTGATCCACTCTTTCAGAGCCGAATGTGCATTTTCCACCCTGCAGTTCGTAGTGTTGCCGAAATGAAGAACTTTATTCGTCCAATTCAACACAAACTTTTCCTTATGCACCAACCACGTGTCTTCCACATACTCTGTGAGCACTGGCCAAGACTTGTAAGAATCTTTTAGATTACGGACTGCTCTATCATAATCCATCTGTGAATCAGCAAGCATGACTCTCCTCCACTTTCCACGCCTAAAACTCTCTGCAAGCTGCTTATCCTTGCCGAATACGTGGTATGCGTAGTTGTACACGTCTTTGTTGATATGCCAGGTGCATAGTAAATGAGAAGACTCAGGAAAAACCTCTGCCACTGGTCGCATCAGACTCATCTCCTGATCTGTTATTATTGCAGTCGGGCTAACAATATTCAATAACAGATCTCGCAACCTCTCCAACACCCATCGGTAACTAGACTCGGTCTCATCCTTCAAAATCGCATATCCGACGAGGAAATTCATGTTTGTTGGAGTAACCCCAGCCATCTCAAACAAAGGCATCTTGTACTTGTTCGTTTTATACGTCGAATCCATTCAGATTACAAATGAGTATGTACGCAACAACTGAACAGAAGTCGGATGTGCCAAAAATGCGTGAGTGAGAACATTAGTTTCTTCATCTGCCACAATCCAATGCAAATAGTTATGCTACACTGCCTGACTGAGAAACTGTTGTGCGGGATTCCTGTCTTCATATTTCGTCCTCCTCATGTACTCTCTGAAGTTATAAATGTGTCTTTGATTGGGATTATCGTCCGGGAATTTCTCTTTTACCGCCAACAAAATGTTACGTGGTCTTGCTTATGCCTCTGTCATATCACGAACAATTTGCTTGGCCCCAGCACTAAGTCTGCTGACCTGTCGGTGATCCTCTGAATAAACTGCAAGTGCGTGGTTGTGTTGCTCATAAGTGCTACTAGAAACAACGACTCATCCATCACGATCTCGTCGCTCCACCACTTTTACCAAAAAAAACGACAACCGCAACCTTTTCTTTTTGTATTCTTTCGCAGTGCAATACTCGTATCTGCTTTTGGTTTGTATGATGACATAACCAAAAAAATCTGGCTCCTATTGCAACTTATTTCGCCCATTTACAAGCTTCCTCGATTGTTGTAAATATTTCTTTACTATCAAAAAGCTCACTGTAATCTACTCCATCACCACCAAAATCTTGCAACGGAACCTAAAAAAATTAATTTAACAGAAAATTAAAAAAAAACAAAAAAACCGGGTGTCTACCCAAAACGCCTCCACCAAGGTGGAGGCGTCTGGCTAACACGCCTCCACATTGGTGGAGGCGTGTTAGCCATTCGCCTCCTCGTCAGTGGAGGCACCACGATAAGACGCCTCCAAATTGGTGGAGGCGTCTGGCTAAGACGCCCTCACCTTGGTGGAAGCGTCGTATCCAGACGTCGCAACCTAGGTGGAGGCGTCTTAGCCAGACGCCCGAGGGAGAAAAATCCGCCCCCGTTACCTCACCGGATCCAGGTGTTTCGACAGACATTTTCGTGGTGTTGGTACTAGGAATGTGAGTAAAACTGAGTCGAACACTTTGTTTAAAGACACGGGACGAAATGAGTATTAATTGATTTGTTAAGGGCAAAAAGATAATTTTGGGACGATTTAAGTAGTTTCCGACGACGAATAGTACCCCGTTTATTATTGTCAAAGTTTCAAATTTGAGTCTTAAAACCGCCACGTGACAAAAGTAATGTCTCTTGACTTACATGGGTCTGTTTGGGAGCCAAAATATTTGGCGTGAATTTGTAAATAAAACATAAGAAGAAAGAAGGGTTTGTTAAATTATTTAGGGATTAATTTGTAAAATTTATAAATAAATATTAATATTTTTAGTGTTATTTACAGAATATGATGTTCCCGACAGAAAAGATTAATAAGGTGGCAGATATGCAACAATCCTGGAACATAAATCATTTTTAATATTAATTGTGTTTGTGAGTATTAATCCATATTATTAATCCAAAAAAAGCTAAAACGTGAGACATTTTACGAAATATGGTGTTTTCGAATGACACAAAAAATAATTTAAATTTTTTATTTTAAATCCAAAACATCTCAAACAGGGAACGAGATGTTGGGGTTTGATATTTGCTATTAACTATGACAATTGATCTTCTAATTGATCTTTTCCAATTGGTCCGGCAAAAAATCTTAAAATGAGTTGTCCTTTTTGTTTAACAAACAATACTGAAATAATCTATAACTCCTCCAATTTCATAGGAAATAAGACTCATCCCCTACTCTCTCTTTTACGACTCAGAATTTCTCGACATTTTCCCCACTTAGGAGATGAACTGCGGTTTCAAACTCAGATATAGCCCAACACCAAGTACGTATGTAACTATGAATCCATAAATCCATCACGTTAAGCCACGATCCACACACGGTGGTGACGCGTCCCAAATACCCACACTTTTCCACACAACGCTCCCTGGGTAAGCACGCGTAACGCACCCGCCGTCACCTCCCAGCTCACGCACTAGGCAAGGACACGGGTTTCCGTGGACAGAGTTGATACTCAACCAGGACCAGGAATTTGGTTTTTTGCACAAACGGTCGACCGAAATAAGCAATCCGGTCGTTCGTTCCCATGAGGTCCGGTTGACCGAAAGTATGCAACGGTCGAACTCTCTGCGCCTAACCTAAGTCCCAACGGTCGAACAAGAGTCTAAAACCGGCCGACTGATACGTGGTCAAAATCCGAAGTCTGGTCAAAATCATACAAGTCTAACGGTCGACCGACTCAAGGGTCCCGGTGAACTGAACATTACCATGGCAGGTTATCTGTTCTATGTCATCAATCGGTCGAACAATACATAAAACGGTCGAACAGTTCATTCAATTAACTTAAGTTCCGGTCGTACCAAACAATAGGAACGGTCGACCGAAAACTTACAGGCAATCCTCCAACCCACCAGCACACGCACAGTCGGTCGACCGCCACATGACTGAAAGGAATGTGTTCTAAAAGTTTTACTTTTAAATGTCAATTATTATGAATTGAATGAGAAATCATTTTGTTCCTTGTTTATGTTATTCGTCTTTTAGAAGTGTTAAGGAAGAGGTTCTTGGTCCTTAACCGTAGAACTCTAAAATATAATGGTTTACATAAAACAAAAGATATTCGCAATCATGGTAATTAACATGGGACATTAATTACCGAGTTAAGATTGTCGTGTTGGTCATAGATCATTGTAGCTCTACAAGTAAGTGACAACACGGGTACACAAAAGAGGAAAATATTACTTTTTTATACTGAATAGACCTAATAAGTAAAACAATATAGAATTGTGTTTTCTGTGTCATTAACGTTTTACTGTGTCCTTGGTTCTTTGATATGAGACTTATATCCGATCACTTAACAAATGCTTGATTATACTAGTGTCTTGAGCTATCGATAAGTGTAGTGTAAAGGCATTGGTTGGTTAAGTATGACTTTTGTTGGAGAAGATAGTTAGTCAAAAGATTATCATTGCCCCTCTTAATTGAGTGATGATATTAGTGGGCCCCTTGATAAAGCAAAGTTATAATGTGCACAATGTGATTTGAGTTAAGTCACATATTTATAACTAGTTTAAAGAGATCAAGAAATGAATACTAATACAAAGATGACACAATACTACTTTGTGTGCATTCTTAATATCATGAGGCAAGGGATGGACACAAGTGGTGCACTCCATCACTAAATGGATCGGGTTTTGGTTCGAGTGGAATTAAGACATCTAACTAATTGGAAGTGGTAATGTGTAACTAGATACCGCTTATAGCTTGTGATATTAAGCTCTTAATATCACTGTCAACTTAGTTTAGATCCTCCCATAGGTCACACCACAAAACTTGGAAACAAGAAATGGGGATTTTGAGTTCATAAGGTGTGTCGGGTTTCATGTAGATAATATGACACATGTGGTGAACAAGCAAAATCAAAATTATGTTGTGATTAATAACATAATTAGAATCTAAATTAAATTCATATGTGATGTAAATATTATGGGGTGTAATGATTATCATTACATAGGATAATATGTTACATAAGTTGTGAATTTGCTAAAAACCCCTAAAGTCCAAATTTTGTTGGAAATAAATCCAAAATTTGAAAAGGCAAAATCGGGTAAAAGTTCGGTAATCCATTTTGGTTCGGTCGACCGAAGGTTCTGTGGATCGGTCAACCGAACGTGGAACGGATGGTCAGAGTTGATTGACCGAACTTGACCAAAGCGCCTGAAATTCTGGTTTGGTATACCGAACCAGGAACGGTCGATCGAACAATATCCAGTTCTGATATTTTTGGTTAACCGAATGGCATTCGGTTCTAGACGCGGGTTCGTCCGATCGGTTAAGGAGAATGTTTCTCCTTAACAATCGGTCGTCCGTCTAATGCACGTGAAGCCGAACGTGACATATTCGGTTAACCGAGTATGTCTCGGTAAACCGAAGCCTGATTGATTTTCCGCCTTTGATAATTAAGAGATTAATTTGATCAATGGTTGGATTAGCTCCAAACTTGGTCAAACGTTTTGTGGATGCATGTAATACATTATGGAATTAGTTTGTGAGAGAAAATGTCAAGAAAAACGTGGCTTAAGAATAGCCATGATTGAGAGTAAGATTGGAGCATATAAATAGGTCATTATTCTCCTTAATTAAGAGAGTTTTTTTTTGCCAATTGTTTTCTCTCCTAATTCACCACAAAAGCCACGAAAATTCTCTTAAGTTTCTAAGTCTTTGGAAGGAGAAATCTCAGAGACTAAGGAAGGGGTTTATAGCTAGATTCTAAACCCTATTGGAGATTGAGAGGCTAGCTCTTCTCTCTTCGATCTTGTTTAGAGTTTGGTGAATACTCGGGAGCATCCGGCGCAGCGACAAGCATCCTCAACGTCTCCGGATCATCAAGAAGTTTTAGAGAACTTCTAGGTATGAATTTCGGAGTCCCTTGTGTTTGTTTTAATGAAGCTTTGAAACTAGTTATTGAAACAAACCGATGCATGCATGAAACAAATCATAGAAAATTGTAATTGATCCTTATTGTGCATAAAAATTTCGAAAATATATATGTGCAATTAAACTAGAAATCCTACAATGACATCGTTCGACCGATGTTGGTTAAAATCGGGCGAAATACACTAAATCGCTCGAGCGCAACAAAGCATCGGTCGAACAAAATCTGACCGCCACCCGACCTATCGGGTATCACTTGCTGCCCTCGTCTGCAGTCAGGTCTCCGACCTCTCGACGACACTCAAAATCACACCCACAAGTGTGAGCAAAACAAACCACACTATCGAACCGGCATACCTTCTACGAAGACGGAACTCGCCGGAGCCTCTCTCGCGCTACGCCGCCTCAGGAAGTCCTCCCCGTGTCCAACTTCGTGCGCCTTACGCCTGCACGGCCGCCGTCCACCTAGCTCGCCTCCGACGCAACTTCCTCCGTCGATGATCAAGCAACTGAAGGGAGAGAGATGGGTGATTTGTGAGAAGAATGGTGATGGAGAAGAAGAAAAGAAGATAATGGAGGAGAGGTATGCTTTTAACCCAAACACAACACAACCAACACCCACAGCCATACCTCCCTCTCCTCACCAGCACCACCCACCATCACGTCACCCATGTCTCCCATGCAAACCAAGTCAAACGAGCCCATACCTCCCCTCTTAATTGCACTAATCTCCATTTAACCCCTAAATCGGTTTAGGAATCTTACAACGTAAGATGTTTTTATATATGTAGATTGTTGAGTGGAGATTCGATCTTAAAACATAAAAATATAATTACACACCCTCAAACATATATACTGTAGGATCTACTAGGCCCTAATATTAGTCTAAAGGGGGTGAATAGACTAATCAAGATAGTTCAACAAACTATACCAAATTAAAAGCTAAGACAAATCAATGTGAAGAAGAGAACAACAAACCACAACACCGGATGTATAGAGGTTTGGATCCAACCACTGGATCCTAGTTCTCTCTTACGAATTGCTCTTACTCGAGCAACTTCGCGTCCTCCACTAATCTGATCTCCATTGTGGGACGAGATCACGCCTTTACACCACAAGCATTGCGAACACCCTCGCCTAGCTTGGACCACCTTCTCACAATCCGAGAAGAGATTCACTTCGGAAACTTAGTACAATGCTTGAAGACTTTACTTCAGCAACTAATCTTGAGCACTTGAAATGGATGATGCAATTAAGGATGGTGATTTCAAGTGAGAAGATGTAAGCACAAGTGTTTAGAGCAAATATGAGAGTAGTAATGAGATTTGAGCTTGGAGAAAGATTGGTAACCTTAGATGAGTGTTGTCAGCTCTATTTATAAGCCCTAAACTAGTTCTAGCGTTGGGATTGAAATGGTATAAAGTTGTGCAAGA
Source organism: Triglochin maritima (assembly GCA_963682175.1). Lineage (NCBI taxonomy): Eukaryota > Viridiplantae > Streptophyta > Magnoliopsida > Alismatales > Juncaginaceae > Triglochin > Triglochin maritima. The sequence goes on along the minus strand of OY821780.1, from coordinate 9,933,761 downwards.
AAACACAAGTCAAGAAGTGACAGGACACATTTCAGGTCATGAATGGTCGACCGAATCGGGTTAATCGATCGACCAGTATGGAAAAATAATTGGTTCGGTCGAGCGAAGGTGCAGACGGTCGGACCAACTGGGCTAGAACTTAAGTGATCGGTCGAACGAACTGGATCACGAGTTCGACCGAAAATGAGCAGTAATATTGGATCGGGAAAAGATACATGAATCGGTCGACCGTTAAGAGAGTTTCGGTCGACCATTTGACGTGTTGGATTTCAGACAAGATAAAGTCAAGGACAATCGGTCGAACAGAATGAATTGGGGGTTCGACCGAAAACTTCTAGTAAAATTGGGTCTGGGAATTTCAAGAATTGGTCGACGTTTAGGAACGTTCGGTCGACTGGAAGACCAAATCCAAAAGAGGGGTAAGGTGAGAAATGTGTATACGACCGTTGGTATATACGACAAGTATAACGGTCATATTTAATACGAATACAGAAATGCAATCAGTCGAACAAAAGCTAAGTTTCGGTCGACCGAAAATCTCACTAACCAGGGCACGTGTCGACAACTGATAGCCTGGTAGATTTGTATCGGATAAACTAATTCTTATTACTTGACAAGGTGAAACTGTCGAACACAATAGGTATGTCGGTCGACCATGTTTAGACAGGAAAACCAGATTAATATAACGGTCGAACTGGAAATGTATGTCAGTTGACCGTTTTGGACAAAAGAGGCTTTCTGGGACAGTCTGTTGAAATCCGGTCGAACTAAATGGTTCTACCGGTCGACCGGTTGAGTGCTGAAATCCTGTTTTGGGTTTCTAACGAGTTTCGATGATCTCATATTGAAGTCTAAAGAGAGTTGGAATGTTATGTGAGACTTCTATAGGATTTTTAAGTGTCATGCAATGCAATGGATCATAGATTTCAAGTGTCAAGTTACATTTGTAACATAAATACATAAAATGTAAACCTAACTACGCTTCAATCTTCATTTCTCGATTTAACTCAAATTTGGTTCCTGAAATGTTAGATAATACAAATATATGCAAACAATGATCTTTAGTTGATACATGTGTTTATTGATATGTTGATTAATCATCAAAACGGATTAACGATTATTAGCAAAAAAACCAACATATACAACACCAACAATGATCTTTAGTCATGCCCGGGCTACCCCACATGCCCTGCTTTCTCGCTCTGTCATGTCAATTTCTATCTCTGACACGTCAGCTCACCCCACCCACCCCCAAATTTTCCTTAACCATGCCCAGAAACACCTCAAACACCCTACATTCTCTTTCCTCTACATTATTTCTTAATTTTTCTTTTTTAATTCTTCCATAACATTCATCAAATTTCATTATATAATTGTAATTACTACATTTAATTAATTAACTCGAAAATAATTAATTATTAATATTAAATTACGAAAATAACATTAAAAATTAGGAAACCATGGTACATATTTTCGTAAGTTAATGTAATAATTTCTAAGGTAATGTAGTACTACTATATATTGAAGAAAATTACAAATTTAATTTTAATATTTTACAAACTAAAAAATATTATCCCCAAATTAATAGAAAATACACTAAAATTATCAATATATTCTACAAACTAATAACCTTGTCAACAATTAACTATTAAAAAAAAAAAATCCAACCAATCGGGCAGGGGGTACGTTCCCCGAACTCGACCCATGCCCGTGCGTCTGATCGGGCGTCGGGCGCCCAAAATTTGTTGGCCGTTAATAATGCCCTTATCAAAAGGAAAATGATTTGTTTATGTGGTGCGTCCCAGACGCAATCAAACATGGACAATCCAGTCAGCAAAAATCACATATTTTTTTATTATCAAAGATTAATTCAATCACATTTTATTAGCAAAAATCACGCGCACGCTAAACTATTTGACATTTGGTTTCCACTATATAGTTAGGTCATTATCCCCCAAAACCTTCCATTCTCCATCATATTCTCGTGGCACAAAGACCTGTAGCGTTCTTTGACAAGGTTGAGATCGAGATCCACCTCGTTGGAGCTGTCGGTAGAGAGGTCGATGACAGGGTGGAAGGAGAGATCGGTAAAACATATGTCGAGTGAGACGACGCGAGAGTGGGTCTTGAGGGAGGTGAGGATGCTGACGACGTTGGTTAGGACGTCACAGTTAAGCGGTCGACGTTGGAGCCCGTCCTGAGGCGAGGAGGATGAATGTGGTTCTTTATAGCTGATTTGAGTTTTTTGGTTGTGTTTTTTGGGGAAAGTTTGGTTTTTTGTGGTTGATTTGAAGTTTTTGGTTTTGTTCTGTGATAGTTCGGTCTTGGTTTTTTGGAAGTGTGTTTTTTTGTAGCTGATTTGGGTCTTTTGTGTGGAGTTTTTGGGGAAAAGCTTGGTTATTTGTGGTTGATTTGAAGTTTTTGGTTTTGTTCTGTGATGGACCGATCTTGGTTTTTTGATGTTATTTTGGAAAGTTTGTTTCTTTGTAGTTTTTTGTTCTTTGTAGTTGTTTTAGTTTTTTGTGTGTTGTTGTTGAGGAAAGATTAGTTTTTTTTCTTTGATTTCGATTTGTAGTGTTCTTGTCTAAAGTTGGTTTGTCTATGATATTAGTTTTTTGGGGGTTTCTGATTTGTTTTCACGGAATTTGGTTTGATTTCGTTTTTTTGTTTGCTAATTTAAAGTTGGGTTGTTAAAAAGCACAAACTCATACGACAAAAAAGTCAGACGTAGGTGATAAAAATGATAAACTCTTATATTAAATGAGGCAAACTCATTGGTTAAAAAAGACACGCATTAGTTAAAAAGGACAAACTCATATGATAAAAAAGACAAACGCATGTAATAAAAATGATAAACACAGGTGATAAAAAGACAAACTCATATTTAAAAAAGACAAACCATTGGGTTAAAAATAGCAAACATAAGTTAAATATGACAAACTCATATGATAAAAAGGAAAGATGCATGTGATAAAAATGACAAACTCATATATTAAAAAAGACAACTCATAGCTTAAAAAAGATAAACTCATAAGTTAAAAATGACAAACACATCTGATATAAGGAAACATGCAGATAATAAAAAAACAAAATCATACATTATAAAAGAAAAAGTCATAAGTTAAAAATGACAAACTCATATGTGAAAAATGACAAACGCAGTTGGTAAAAAAGACAATCATTTATGTTAAAAATGACAAACTTATATATTTAAAATGACAAAACGCATGTTGTAAGGTTTTTTCGTTTAAAGTTGCGTTGAGAAAGTAAATGTTACATGGGGAAACCAAACGTTACATGATGAAACCAAACGTTGTATTAGAAAATTAATATTGCATTGGAAAATTAAATGTTACATGTAACACAAATATATTATTTAATTAATTTCAAAAAGAAAAAAAATATTCAACTTTTACTGACTGGTAGGTCGCGCATCGGTGTATGTTATACACTACAGACGAGATTCCTCGTCCCAATAATCAAGTAATAAGTCCACCGTTGTCAGCGTCAACATAAAGTGACCCGATTAGCAGCAGTCAAAAGTCACACGAACCGCACCGCCTTTTCTTCTCCTCTCTCTCCACTCTTCTCTCTCCTTCCACTCCAAACCCTAACCCTACTCTCCCTCTCCCATGGCGGACTCTCCCGTCTCCTCCCCCACCGCCTCCCTTAGCGTCTCCGTTCCCCTCGTCTCCGCCGCCGGAGCCGCCGGATCGTTCCCGACCTCGCCCCTCGTCGTCGTACCTGTCGTCTCCGTGCCTTGCTTCGTCTCCCCCACTGCCTTGGTCGGCTCTTCCGAGGTTTGCTTCTCCTCCTTTTTCGTCAAAAAATTGGTTTTTATTTGTAGTCGGTTTGAACGGAAGGAGACGAATGCATGTTGTGTGTTGTGACCTGAGGTGTTGGTTGTGTTATTTTTACAAGTCAAATACAAAATTTAAGACGTTGTAAAGAATGACAAACTACTAGTCGCGAAACAAGAAGTCATTTATCCAAACAAACACCAATCGCTTAAAATTTACTAGTCACCAGACAAGAAGTTGTTTATCCAAATAAACACCAATGCCTTAAAATTTACTAGTCACCAGAGAAGAAGTTGTTTATCCAAATAAACACCAATGACTTAAAATTTACTGGTCACCAGACTAGAAGTTGTTTATCCAAATAAACATCAATGCCTTCAAATTTACTAGTCACCAGAGAAGAAGTTGTTTATCCAAATAAACACCAATGACTTAAAATTTACTGGTCACCAGACTAGAAGTTGTTTATCCAAATAAACACCAATGACTTACAGTTTGGCGTCTACAAACCGAAAAACCACGACTAGGAGTTGGGGCTAGTCGTTCCAAATGCAACTAATATCAGTTCCAGAACATACCTTTGCCTTCGCATGGAGATTCTAAGCTTGTGGATGTCAACTGTAAATCACATTTGGTTTTTTGGTTTTTAGGAATTAAAATTTGATTGTCAAAATGTGATCTCAAATGGACCCTTAAGTAATGAAGAATTATGTGTTTTTGTTGTTTATGGGAAATTTAACTTGTTTATAAATTTTTACACCTTTGTGGGTTTTGATTGAAGAGGAGAGTAGCTACATGTTGTGGGTCAGAATAGTAACTGGAAATCAAATTCAGACAGTACGACATTTTCGGTATGCCTGTTGGATTTTGTTTGTGTGGTTTCACTGTTATTTGTTTTTACAAGATAGGATAGTTGTGTGTGAGGAATGAAGTTGAAGTTTGTTTTGCTGGATTTCAAGCTTATTTTGATTTGATGGTGGTACGAAAAGGGTGAGTCCTATCAGATCTTTTTTCCTTCCATTTTTTTCGTACTACTGTTTGTTCTCTTATCTCTATCTTATGTAAATGTAATCACTGTTCCAAAAAAAAATTACGTGAATGTAATTTGTTTCATATTTTATGTTTCACAGTAGCAACTGCGACATTTTACCCAGTGAGTTACTGAGTTAATCTGCTAGTGATTGTTGTATGGTAGTCAATTGTGTAATTTGCAGACTCCTGGCCTGTCGCATATTTTGAGTCCAATCTTTATACTTAATTAAGTTGCTTGATATTTTAAATTCCAATATATTTTTAAAATCAGGGTCAATTTGGCTTGACTCACCAATCAGCATTGCCTAATGCCACGACTCTGGCTCAGATGCAACTACAGGAAGGATGCACACCCTCTTCAGATTCATTTCAATCACCCATTTCGCCTTTCCCGTTTCCCACACCACTGAAGCAGGCACCACTATTGAAATCTGAAAATGATAAAAGGTTATCTGAATCACAAGATGCCATTTCTCACCCGAAGTTTACTAAATCTGCTGCTCATTTAGTCAAAGCAACATCAAGTGATGGGTACAACTGGAGGAAGTACGGTCACAAACAGGTGAAAAGCAGTGAACTATCCCGAAGTTATTTTAGATGTACTAATGTAAGTTGCTTTGCTAAGAAGAAGGTTGAACATCTTCAAGATGGGCAAGTAACAGAAATTATTTATCGAGGACAGCATACCCATGGACCCCCTCTTCTAAGGACAAGAACCTCAAGGGAAAGAGGGTCTCGGCCTAGTGGGTGTGGGTTTTTAGGAGGGAATGAATACATGGAGATTCCAAAAGTAGATGTCAGTGTTTCTAAATATTACACAGATAATAAGAAAGAAAAGGGCTCACAAAGTGACGCTGGCAAAGTGCATAGCTCAAGTGACTCTGATGGGGATCCTAATACCAGTGTAGAATATTCAAGTGTTCAACAAGGTGTCAAGCAAAGGCAAGTAACTTGTGTTGTGGAGCTGATGGACTAGTTGTTTGTCAGATCATGTCCTAAATGCATACTTTTGTTCTTCACATGCAGGCACTGTGAGAATACTGTGGCTTCACCTCGATCATCAAAATCTGTCAAGGAAACAAAAACTGTTGTTCGGAGAGCATCTGACTCAGAGCTTGCAAATGATGGCTACAGGTGGAGGAAGTACGGGCAGAAAATCGTCAAGGGATGTCTCAGTCCAAGGTATAGATGTTTATAGCCTGCATTATATCAGTTTATAAATTACCTTCATTATTTAACTAAATAAAAATGGGAATCCATAGTTTGGACATAATATCATTACAGTATCTGGATTCATTTTTATTCTTATGAAAATTTTGGTCCTGACTAGACTAGATTAGGTCAACAACTTAAGACGAACTTTATTTAGCTAAAAGAAAGGAAAAGAAAGGCATGCACTTGCTCGGAAGTTTTTTCTTTTTTGATCAGTAAAAATGTACTTCTGAAGTTGACTGCATAATTGTATTGTACGTTTTGGTGTGAACACAAGATTATACTTAATGCGAAGTTGATTGAATTATAGATTCAGTCTTGTATTTTTAGACAACACATGCATGATCCCTGAATATCAGATACATACTTGTTAGTTGTTATGGTAGCCCTGTGTTCACTGTGATCTTCTTAATGACGAAGTACTCTCTGATCTTTCTATAAATTTGATAGCTACATCCTAAGCAAATTTCTCACCTAATTATCTCCAATAATGTATTTCATTTGCTGCTTCTTAGACCCTCTGCTTGAACCAGGACGGCGTCGAAATTCTGTCATTGAACTGAGATTGAATGAATCATGTCCTTCCTCGTACGTCCATGTCCTAATTTTTAGTTTTTTAGCTAAATATTGATTACTATTAATTTTTCAACAGAAGCTATTACAAGTGCACAATTACGGGATGCCGTGTGAGGAAACATGTCGAGAAGGCGTCTGAAGATCCTAACTCCGTCATTATAACATATGAGGGGAAACATAATCACGACCTTGTACCCTCCAAAAGTGGGAATGAAGCGCCAATGACTGCAACTTCTCACTTGACACCTGCTGCCACACTTCTAATGGTTGCTGAAATAGCTACCGATAAAGAAACACCAACCAAGTCTACACTGGAAGAGAATAAACTTACTCCTAAAAAAACTTCGGAACTTGGAGGAGACATGGCCCTAGAATCTGCAAAGACTCTCTTAAGCATCCGATGCAACCCGACTTTGAGGAAAAATGGCAAACTGGACGATCCGAGGACCATTCCACGTCCTTTGTTTGATGGAAATCACTCTGCGGTTCAAGTACAGAACTCATGATTATTACTTTATGGAACCTCATATTTCTCAACACGAGTAGTTTATTCTCTTTCATCCTTTTTCATTATGCTCTTGTACATCATACGCATTGCAGTACCAATCCTCTTCATTGTGAATACCTTTCAATCTTATTATAGTATAAGAAATCAACCTCATGTGTCTGATGCGCTTGCTAAAAGAAACCTAAGCTTCAGTGTTGGTTGCGCAACACATCTGTACACCATTCAAGTTCCTCTAGACGTGGGAAATTATACGTTCTCCATTCGAACTTCCGAGGAAGGACGTCAAATATCATTTTGTCGACAGAAAGGAATAAATAACGAGCATACGACCCTTCTATTATGTTTCGCTGCCTAGACAACATGGCATGTAAAGATTTATGAGTTTGGTTGGATGAAATACCAAATAGTGAATAAAGATTGAGCATTTGGAAATCGTTAGGTATAAAACACTCGGAACATAACCTGGCACCATCATGCATCAACCAAAAATTGGATTAAAACTACTTTACAACATAATCATCTTGCTCAGCGGTAAGCACACCATCTAATCTCCGAAGGTATGTTGTCACAGTATCTGAAAATGACACCTGCCAAAAAAAAATTGGGAGTCAGAAATGGGCTATTTCTAATGATATTATAGCAGCTAAGGTACAAACTTTTATTGGAAATTAAGGGCTCCAATGTTTGAACTCCCTGCACCGTAGTTGGGCGCACACTTCAAACTTAACAGCTGGAATTTTAAGAAAGGGGTGCAACATCAGCATAACCCCAATGCCTCGAGACTCCCGCCTAAGAAACGGGTGGACCAATCAAATTTCATATTAGGATTTTTTTCTTACATGTCATTTCAAATCACTATATTTCTATTTCTGTTATCACTTCATATCTATTTGTATTAATACCACTAAAGAACTATACAAATTCTATTAATGCCACTAAAAACTAAACAAATTCATTAATATCATTCCATTAAATTTTTTCCGTTAAAAGTGTTACTGTTTCGTTAACGTCGTTAAAAAAATTAGTATTTTAATAGTAATATTTATAAATTCTACTATATATAATTTAATAACGTAGTAATCCAAATCTATCATTTTTAAGATTTTTACAACAAAACACTTAAATTTAAAAAATCAAGACTGTTAAAGTACAAACGACGGTGATACGGGTGTTTTGGGTTTTTTTCTTATGAAAATTAAATTCCAAAACACTTAAACAAGAATTAAACGTTTAAGATTCTTACAACAAAACACTAAAAAACACCAAAACACACAACACCACTATTGGTATTGGTGAAAATTAAAAGTCTTTATTTTTGAAATTTAAGTGTTTTGCTGTGAAGATCATAAAAATGACAGATTTGGATTACTAAATTATATATGATAGAATTTGTAAATATTACTATTAAATAAAAAAAATTAACGACGTTAACGAAAAAATAACGTCGTTAACGGAAAAAATTAACGGAACGATAGTAATGAAATTTGTATAGTTTTTTAGTGACATTAATACAAATAGCTATGAAGTGATGACAGAAACGGAAATATAGTGTTTTGAAATCACGGTGGTTAGCCTTCTGACAGGGTGCGGGCAGATCGGTGCATTGGATGTTGGAATGTGGTTACATCATTATGCGAGAAGGAGATTCACACTCAACGTCCAACTCGGGACGGCTTTGGTGGATATGTACGCAAAATGTGGGAATATTGGGAAATCTTTGCAAACATTCGAGGAAATGCCTGAGCGAAATGCACTCACGGAAACAAAAACTCATTATATCAAATGAAGTATAGTGTTTTGAAATATAGTGTTTTGAAATATAGTGTTTTGAAATGACATATACACGGAAACAAAAACCCATTATATCAAATCAGATGGATTGGATTTGGAGGTTCACTTCAACCCCAATTGTCTGCTCATAAACACACAAAAATATGGCTCATGCATGTAACGAGATGTCGCCCAACGTAAAAAATTTACAACACAAAATGAAGGGAATTGTCTACTACCTCCCACCTAAATGCTTGGATTTGGTAGCAGCAGACTAACAAGACCTAAAATATTTAAGAGTAAACTGAATCCCACTACAATAGCTTAAGTATATGACAACATACAAAGCATCATAAACGGAAAATAACTAACCATTAGTTTGTGCCTCAATGCAAAAAAGGTGCTTTATGTAAATAACTCCCCCTCCCCCCCAAAAAACAACAATTGAAATAAAGTACATAAATGGGGAAAAAATGATCACTAGTGAGTAGTGAAGAACACAAACATACCCTAGCAGTCCACGACCATGCCATTGCCTGGGCGTCACAGACAAATCAATTAGTGTCCCGTGCCTCATGACCAACACAGGCAATGAAGTACCCTGATTCATTTGAGCTTCTGAAGCAAGCCTTGCAAGCAACTGATCACCAATTTCAACACTCCCAAACTTCACAATTTGATCTCCGAGCTGTAAGCCATCTTCTGCTGCAGGGGATGCTTCTGCAATTTCATCAACTAATGCAAATGGTACTTTGCCAACCTGGTCTACATCCATTGGAACAGCAGGACGTTGTGAAGAGGCAGATACATTAGTCGTACCTATCGTTTCAAAAAAAATTAAAAAGGCCTTCGAGCAGTTTGAAAACATTTTTTACACTATAACAGAACCGTACATGAAGGATGAAACTATTATCACGATTTAGTGCACCACACGTCGTTAATGTTATTAAGGATAAAAGTAGGTCCTGGCCAAAGTAATCTCGACCTGTCTCCAACAAATCATATTGAAATTGAATTATGCATATACCCTAGTGATGCACTCTCTCCACCTGCTTACTTGAGTGGCTTGTACGTGTTGCTGCACTTTGACCAATCTTTGCTGAGTGAAGAATTTCGAGGTTTTTATCTATCTTGTTTGTAAGATCTTTATAATCATTACGCAACTCTGCAAAGCCAAAAAAGAATGATTAAGCAATAAAAACATCTGAAATATAACAAGATGCAATTATGCCTTCCAGTCGTTTGGTAGAAACGAAATCGCCATATCTATAGAACAATGTAAGAAACCACCACAACCAAGAAGGTAAACAAAAACTCATCGGTCAAGCATCAACTGCTACACTTGCTTTATCCTCCGGACTTTGTTTGCTGCTACAGGCCAGGTCTCATCATTGGTGTTTATACTAAAAGCTAGTCTCGCTCAGGGAGGCAGGTGAAGAAAGAAAGAAGGGAAAGGAATTGGAGCTATGCTTAGCAGATCAATGAAGCAGTAACCCTAGAGTCCCAGTCCATTTTGGTCCTTGATGTAGGAGACAAGTTCCAAGAGGTAGTGAGGCACTCAGGCTAAAGGCTTACCTTATCATCCTTGCAGCAAAATTACTCAAAGAAAAATGTAAAACAGAAGTTCTAATGGAAGACAAACATTATTCATTCTGATTTCTGATCAGCATAGCATCAAATCTCCAAGAAAAGGTTAACATTTCTATCATTTACTAGACCATTAGACGTAACTAGGTCATCTACTGCACTTTTGACCTCTCTTAACCATCACTTTGATAAGCAAAATCAGCTCGACTTGTGAAAATTCTTAAATTTGGGCTCATCTGTTGGGTTATAATGATGTGGGCCACATTTAGTTTAAAACTGCAGCCTATTTTCTAAAATGCAGGTGGTCCCCAGGAATTCAGGCCTCGGGAAAAAATATTGTTGAGTTTGGTTGTTTCATCACCATATTAGAGCCTCAATGCTCAAGTATAGGTATCCGATACAACTCTATTACATTCTAGCTAGTTAAGGTTTGTTATCTTTATCAATGCGATACTATCTCTTTCTACACTACTCAACCCACATTAGCATGTGTTTAAGTGGATTTTATTTTACCATTAATATTTTATGTTTCTACACAAGGTACACATTGGATGAAAAGAACCTAATTGATCAGTTAATCATATTTTACTATCATGTAAATTTCACCTTGATCACCATCTTAATATTTTACTAATACTAAATTACTTAGGTGCAAATAGTGAATATAATTGTACTACAAAGAAGTCTACATTTTTTTCCAACCAATTTGAGGCTCACATATTGCCTAACCTCTTGCAGTGCTGGAATTACACAGCAGAAAATCATCAATAGTGTGAGGAACTAGAATTAAGAGTTCAGAAGTGATTCGTAAATGATTTATCTGCAAGAAGTTCTAAAACTCAATTTTCAATGATCCAAGAAAGACAGAACACAAAAGAAATAATCCATATAATCACCAACATTCAAACTTATTTCTTTTAATTTGCTCAGTTTAAATCAAACGTGTGCAGTAAAGTGATAAAGACATGTTGAAACAGCTATATACAAGGTGCAGACCGAGAGATAGGAGCAGAAGATATGTTAAGATGAGAACCGAACTTCTGTAAATAGGTTAGAAGATTTGGGGACCAGGTGGTTATGAATTCATACAGCTTGACAGGATTGAGTCGACAATTAGTGTGTGCAGCTCCACCTCATTGCTTTAAGCCTTTCACCCTTGTAAATATATGAAATAATATGATATAAAACATGTTTCCAAACAGAAGAGAGGTTGCAACCAAGCCCTTAGAAACCCTATGTAACCACTCATTTAAGATAGAAACTTCCATTGCACAAGTTTGAGAGATTCATGAGGAATGAAAGAATGCTCGATAATCAGTGAATCCTCAACAGTAAACAGCATATTAGGAATCCAGCAAGCCACTGTTTTGTGTTATTTGAGGCTTTGGGTGGGTGTTTTATTTGCAGTTATTATAACTTTTTGTCCTTAATCCGGTCAGGCACTCATAAGTCCACTATCCCACAACACCTCCTAAGATAAAACAAAACTTTAAGTGCACAACACCCCAAAATGGGGCATGTTATACTAGTAAACTCATGTCTATATAGACCCCACCAACAATCAGAGGCGGTGCCACATTGGGGTCAAGGGGGTTGGGGGGCCCTTGGATTTTGGATATTGTGTGGAAAAAATGTATACTAATTACTAATTAGGCCCATCGATTTTGAATTTCACGTAGTTAAGTATACACCACCTAGATTTTGCCCCTCTTGGAGTTTGGATTTTACCTAGTTAAGTATACTCATACTGGATTTTTACTCCAAAATGTCATACAAATTGTGCCCCTTCCAACTCGAAATCCTGACACCACCCCTGCCAACAATTCCTTGTCAGACGACGCGAGATTATTTTTGGGAGTATTACAGTTATTTCCCTACACGAACTGCAGTTATTAATTGCTTCAAGGTAATGGGTTGAATCCAACACAAGCACAACTAAAGCTCATAAACCACAGCACCAATCTTACCGGCAAGACGGTTGCGGTCGGTCCGCACGGCGTGGACGTCGATGTCGGCCCGAGGGAAGCCCTGAAACAAACAACACGACGTCATCAAATAAAAAAAAACTTTTTTTCTAGGGTTTGGAGTGGTGGTTGCCTCAGAGTCGAGGAGATTGCCGGAGAGGCCGGGGCCGCCGGGGGAGCAGAGGCGGTCTATGATGGCGTTCATCTGCGCCTCGATGGCGGATCTTCGGTCCATCAGGTGGATCGTCTCCGCCTTCACGTTGGGGCCCACCATGCTCGCGCCGCCTATTATGGGGTTTCCCTTCGAAGGTGGATGGAAACAAAGAGGTGGAGCGATATGTGTGTGTGTTTTTTCTTCAAAATTTAACCAGAATTAGAAGGGTGTTAGTGTTATATTTTATTTTATTTTACACACACTTATTTACATGATTTGTCAATATCGTACATAAATTTTCCATACTCATACCCAAACACACGCAAACTTATTTGACAAGAACGTACACGAATTTTTCATATCCATAGTTCATGTCCGAAACTTATTTACACAATTTGATTAGTGATAGTCAAATGTTTACACTAACATGAGTATGTATATGGAAAATTCATGTACGATCTTGTCAAATCCTGTAAATAAGTCTGCCTGTTTCGAGTATGAATATGAAAATTTCGTGTACGATATTGTCAAATCGTGTAAATAAGTTTGCATGTGTTTGTGTATGAATATGGAAAAATTGTGTACGATCTTGTCAAATCGTCTAAATTTATTTTATGTTATATCATCGTACAAGTTCATAACTAGAATAATCAATCACAAAAAAACACGTTTGAATCGTATACTCGTGTCATGTAATATCATGTTAATGTGTTGTATACAAAATTGGCAATTCAATTACTTATGTGTGAGTCTTATGTGACCCCAAAATTCACTGACCAAGAACCCTGTCAATTTTTTACAAAACACAATTAGCCAATTACACAAGAAACGATAACACGATTAAATACAAATTGTTTTTTTGTGGTTGTTTGGGTTAGTTATGGTAATTTATGAAGAAATAACATGACACGAATGTGATTACACGAAAAAAAAGACGATTACATGGGAGAAAAACATGAATTACACAAAATTACATATTTAGCATGTGTTTATTTTCTTTTGCTATAAGGAATCCAAATGAGGTGCATGTCTTTTGAAATATGGTAAATATAGCATTCGCAGAAATACACGATTGTCAGACACGAAAAGTACAAGACACGATTGTCAGGGCTCTGTGAGTATGCTTGGTCTTGCAATTGAAAATCATAAAAGATAAAAAAATATTTCATAATTAACTAACTACCCACCCTCTTATTTTTCATAATCCAATTTCATAAAATTCCTATGTTTTCAATCACAAGCATCCACATTTCTAGAATTTTTTAAATATCAAAAATTATTTTCATAGTCCTTTTAAGCAATCATAACTTTTAGTTATATCATGAACATTTTGACAGTAGTCATTTATGTTTTTAAATCATAAAAAAACCCAAACTCACAACCCTAACAACCAACAACGTAAATAATAATAGTCTAAAAAACACTTAAAACGCCAAAAACATCTAAAACAAATTCCTTAACCATGCTCCAAATAAATGGTAAAAAATCGAGACGTATCTCAATCCGCACAGAGTAGAATGATTTTTTGACATGTCTATGAAACATGTAGTATGGAGCCGAAAGTTGATTTTGGTTCTGCCGAGTGTGATTTTTTTGTGAGCAGGTGCACCACGAGAAGTATAAAAACTGTGCAACACGCATTTTCCTTATGAAAGCTCGTGTCTAACAGGGAGAGTCCTAAAGAGTGTTTACTTAAGAGATGACTAATACTACCTTTTTATTTTGGTAAAATTGGCTTTGTTCTACTAGAAAACAACGAAATTGTTTTACTGACATCACTGTAATATTATTTTCCGTATGACAACTGCAAAGTCATATATTTGTACTTATTTCACTAAAATCATATTTATTTGCATTTATGCCATTATTTTTTCAAACTATGTCACTTCGTTACCTTTATGACTAACTTCATTAATATAAATTGGTTTTTATTATAAATTTCACAACCTTGTTGCTGCATTATTTCTCTAAGTAGTTGTTTTACTCTTATATAATTCTTAGGGTTTTTTCACAGTAACGTTTACTTAACTTTCCCTGCAACTTTTTTACTCATATGATTCTTAGGGTTTTTTTACTCTTAGGGAAAAACTCATTCTTTGGGAAAATAAAAAGAGTAGTGTTAGTCATTACTCTTAAAGTACACTCTCTTTAGGACTCCCCCAATTAGACATGGGCTCCCACATAATTTACCCAGCAATAGGGTGGAACTGTAATTAATTTGTGCGCATGAAGTGAAATATAATGGGTACAATTGTAGGAACAAATGAGATATACTGTAATGAAAATTGAATTCCTCTTATTTCCGTAAGTAGTTGTTTTTTATTATCATCAATTTTTACGTGATTTTTTTGTTGTATGCGATTATTGTAGATGTTTGCGTAGTTTTTTCGGAGTATCTAGGAGGTTGGACATCTTGTTACGCATACAATCCATACTTGACTGTTACTTGATTGGTTGAGTGACACATATCTCATGTGTAATACGTACTACTTTTGAAAGAAAGATATATGCAAAATAGAAACAACCAAGTATGATATTTAAGTGTAACAATAGATCCGAGGGGTTATAATATGTTGAGTTGGGTCCGAGCATGATTCCTCAAAGCCCCCCACAGGTGGCTCAACTGGTTAGTACCTCATGTAATGTGAAGTTGTTAGTTCGATAGCTAGTGGTGCCTCAATTCCTTTTAAATTGGCGAATGAGTCCCAAAACTAGGTCGAGGGTAATAAAGTGAGTGAGACTCAGCAATCTCGGGATTTGTAACCTGACCGACGTCTAAAGCCAAAGCCAAAGCCAAAGCCAAAGCCAAAGGTGACGGTTCAGTGAGTTTCTCGACCATAAAAAAATCCACCAAAGAATGTCACTACAATTATCCGAAAATGAAAAAAAAAATGAAAAAAACAAACAAAACGGAAAAAGTCATCCCTAGTCCAAAGCCAATCAATCGCATTCCACTTCCACTTTATTTATTCTTTTCTTCATTCTCCGATCCACCAACTAACCGACGATGGTTCTTCTTCCCTGATCGGCCGACCGGGGAGATGACGTCGGCGTTGATAACGGTGATGACGTTGAACCTCCACGACGGGGCACAGGAGGCGGGGAGCCCCAACCGCTGGGACAAGAGGCGCGATCTCTGCGTCAGCGTCATCACCAGCTACTCCCCCACCGTCCTCTGCACCCAGCAAGGTCTTTCACTTCTCTTCTCTTCTGGATTTCGCCCTTTCGAGGAAGTCAAAAAACTTTTGGAACTCAAATGAGTTTCTTTTTCACTGGAGAAAGTGAAATTCAAATACAAAATAATAAGAACTGGACTTCCAGAATTTCATTAAGTTTTCCCGCAAATCAATCACCAGAATTCGTTCTGCAAGTCCAGTTCCCCCACTTTCGTGGTATTTTCTTGCAAACCAATCACTTTGGTTTGTGTGTTTCAGGTGTCAGAGGTCAGCTTGATTTCCTGCAGCAATGCTTACCCGGTGAGATATGCTTGTTAGGGTTTCGTCGTTTCGATGCTGTTGTGTGGTAGCTTTTGTTTTTCACATTGTGGTTTAGTTGTGATCGCTTTGCTGGAAAACTTTAAAAATAACTTACTATGTTGCCCTTCTGTCAAGCTTAAACACTAGGATGTATGATGATTTACTTAACCCAACCTGCAGTTTCGAAAGCCTTGCATTGGTTGGTTAGTGATTCCTTGTAAGTAGGAGTAACTATGAATCCATAATTATTCTCCAAGACAAAACCAATCTCAATCTGAAACACGTGATATCCCCCTTCCACTCTTTTTAAGGTTGCAGGTAGATTAATGTCAAAATTTATCATGATTTTTTTTATATTTAATCTACTCTATCCCACCCCCTATTTTAAATACCAACATCCCAGTCATTCGAATGAGATTCTTGGGATTCGATCTCCAGTCTTCACTAGCTCAAGACAAGTGAGATATGCTTCTTAGGGTTTCGATGTCGTTGTCTGGTGCCTTATGGTTTTCACATTGTCGTTTTGAGGTGTATAGTGTCTGGGATGTTTGAGAATGAGATTGAATTGTAACAATTTCATTCACATATTTGAGATGTTTGAGATTTAAAATGGATTGGGTAGTAAAGTAGATAAAATATCCATTCATATGTTTGGGATATTTGAGATTAAAAATGGATTGGATGGTAAAAGTAGATAAAAAGGAGAGTTTAATGTGATCGGTTTGCTGGAAAACTTTACAAATCCTGGAAATGAAGTTTCACAGGACTTAAAAATAAAATTTGTAGTTTCAATGAGCTCCTTTCTTCTTCTTTTTTAAACTAAGGGAAGTCGTGGAATTGGAGTTATGGACCTCCCTCAAATTCCTATAAAGCAGTCATTATAGAATTTAGTTAGTGTGTTGTGTTATTATGATTACGACACATTTGGATTGGAGTTTATGAAGGTTAATGTCTGTGAACTCGAGCGAAATGCAAATTTATTGAAAGATTCTTGAAGACACATGAGTTCCCAGAATGTAGGTCTTAGTAGTTAGTAGTCACACCTAAGGTTGTCAATTGTGTCGTGTACAAATGTTGTGTACACTTGTATATATAAGTCACTCGTATCCCCTTTCCTCTCTTTTTGAGGTTTCAGTTAGATCGATATCAAAATTTATCATGATCAAAGTTGGACAAACATAAACAATTAAAAAATGTGAGATGCAATACTAAAATAAAATTGTTCAGAGTCCAGACTAAGACTATTTGATGCTGAATTGGAAGGGATAATTGAATGGTTCCGATCAAATTTGTTGGTATTTGAAGATAATATAAAGTTGAGAGATATAGTAGATATACAAAGTCATATCGATGATACAACGTCTCTCATTATACAAAGTTATGTGATGCCTTTTGTACATAAAAGTGTAATTCCTAATTACTACTTAGTATCTACAAAATATACTCATGCTTATGTTAATTTAAAGTATTTCTTTTAATTAACAACTAGATAAGCATATGTAGATTTACTTGTTTCCATTGATGGGAAAATTTTCGAGCAAGACTGTTAAGCCCAACAAAATTCTAGGCATTAATACATCCTTTTATATGTTGATAAATCTACACCAATTAATTACGCTAAATACCCAGCCTCCCTTAGCAGCACCAGACTCTCATTTTGTATAGGATCTGGACCCAATCTCCCTATTCCAGTTGGCCGCATTTTGTAGTTTAACCAGTTGTCCTGGTTCACCAGTCAACCAAGAAACCCATGTTTTCAACATTTTGATGCTATTTATGGTGTACGAAATTACCTTAAAACATGTCTAATTGATCTTTTCAGGTTATGATCAATTTGATATATCAAGAAAAGGCCCTGAAGACTCCTCAGATGAATATTGCACTATTTTTTATGACAAGGAGAAGGCATTCTTTTACATCAATTAGAATATCTTTTTAAATTTTTGCTCTGCTCTGCATACTAGTTAAGATAACTAGGGTCGCATCAAATACGTGGTTGACATTGTTCACTTGTTGGTTTTCCATTTAATAGTCATATTTATATATCCTTATATTCTTCTCAAAACTCTTGAAGGTTGAGCTTGTTGAAGGTGGAACATTTTGGTTGTCTGAATCTCCCTCTGTCCCTGGAAGCATATCGTGGGGATCGACAGTACCTTGCATTGCTACATGGGCAATATCCTTCTGCAGTTTTTTCCTTCTTGTTGACTTTTAGTTTGTGGTCTTGTTCCTTGACATGATGTCTACACATTTCAACTAAAGAGAGTGGAACCACCTGGTTTCAGTTTCCAGGTTGTAAATACAAATATGGATGAAGTCAGTCCTCGTTCACGGAGACGAAGTGCTTTGCTCACATGGCAACATATAGCATCCTTGCCCCCAAGCCTGCCAGTTGTATATTGTGGAGGATTCAATACGCAGAAGGAATCAACTACGGGACGCTTCTTACTTGGAAATTCAAGGTATTGCAAAGATGTTATGTACTCATGTATTATTAGTTCTCTCTTTAATGCTGAAAATTAACCCTTTTTTTAACTCTGAAAGTTAACTGTTTTATTAATCCAGTATATATATATATATATATTCAGTTTATTTATATGTTCCACGAAAGGTCTACTCTTCTTGCTGGCGCTTGAAAGTGCTGTTGATTAGCATCGTTTCTACCGATTCAGTTTAATCAGTTTTTGGAAGCATGGTCCCTACATATTGATCTTCTAATGTTCGAAAATTAGATAAATTGAGAACATTAATTGATGTTGCTGCCATCTGCTCTTTTTTTTGCAGCCTTTTTTTGCCATTGTACTGTGAATAGTATATGTGGTTTTTCTTCACAGTTAGCTTTCCATGACTTATTCTATCATTCTTTATCTTGTGTGGTAATTATAGGGGACTAACTAGTTGCACATGGCAGCCATATATACCCCCAACTGACGTGACACTTTTCATATGAAATGCTTTAATTCATAAATCATTACTGTATGATTGTTGAACAGTTAGCTGAAAGTACAACTTCATAATGTTTCCAACATGTACCTTCATCATTAACATCAGCTGTAATTGTTTTGCGATGGAAGCAAAAATATGACCTAGCTTTGCATATTGTATCATTCTTGTCTATACATGAAGCACCATCAAATTGAAAGAAAAACATTTAGGTCACATGTACTTGTATAGTGTATTTCTTCTACGATAGACCAAAAAAGCACACTTAGTGGTATATAAATGTGGAAAGACTAATGGAGTGTTGCCATTTTTTGCAAAATAAAAATACTTCAAATCTAATTTTTTTTGGTAGTGTAGCAACAAAATGAATACATCTGTACATTCTTACAATTTGATTTATGTGAATTGACTAATTTGCTCAGGCTTTCGTAATTATGTAACAGAGAACATTGAATTATAGGTGATATGCGGGATGTGTGGCCTAATGCACGTGTGAGGAAAAATGTCTCGCTTATTCGTACATATCATGGATTCAAAGGTAATCTTCATTATGTAATAATGCAACTACTTGGTATATTATTGTTTCTAGGATACTCTGAGATTTGCATTTTTTATACAAATACATCTAATTCTTGATTTTTACCTTTTTATTAAAAAATTAGTCATATTTTAGAAACTTAAAATGTTTCCGGTTTTGACACCTTAGGGTGGTTTTCTTCCCCTGAAACGGCCAACTATCTACATTCATGTTTCATGTTGTTCCCAAAGCAAATGTTTTCAGTAATTATTTTATGGGCAGGGGACAAACAAGGAACTACCGAGTTTCTGAAGTTGATATTCAGGGCTCTTTGTCTTTGCTGGGATCGCCAAACTCAAGATCTTCACATTGACTGGATTCTTTTCCGTGGGCGTTCATTGGTTCCAATGTCTTGCGAAGTTGTAAAAGATAACATTGATGGCTTTTATCCTTCCTCGCATTATCCTGTATTTGCCGAATTTTTGCTTCCACGTTCTGTGAGAATGATTGAAGAGACTACATGAAATACAACCAAAAGGTTTGCACTCGGGACCCCTTCCATCTTTTTCTACTTTTATTATACTAATACCCGACAATTTTTAGGTGTAAATAGATTATTCCAGTAGGATATCAAGTGGATATAGAAATGTTCAAACTGAAGTTCAGGTAAAAAAATGCAAAACGAAGCTGATTTGCTTGGAGTTCACTGTTCACCTTGCTGAAACGCAGATGATTACAACTTAAAAGGTTGGCATTGGGATTGATCTAATTTTTGTAAATCCTGGTTTATTCAATGCAATCTTTCAGTTGCTGTGGAGGAACCGGAAACAACGCATGAGGGATTTGGCACCTTCAAGACTGAAAAGCCAAGATGAAGTTTGGGGAATAAATTTTTAACGTTATAATACATGTACATTTTCATTCCCTTTTTCATTTCCTCGCTAATTTTATTTCTCTACCAACTTTAGCATCTTCCTTCTCGAGCTTGACTGTTGTCCAACAAAGAATCCTATACGAAGGTTTGATAGATTAAGAAAATATACCATCATGGGTAATTGTTTCCAAAGGAGTGGGGATATGTTGTTATGGGTTTTTCTGGGACTACCTTGTATATGTGACATACTTGTGTGTACTAGTTGGTTATTTTTAAGGTTAATTACAGTTTGCCTCCCTGAACTATGCTTTGGTATCATTTTGTCCTCCTGAAGTTTTAAAGTTAACAGTTAGCTCTCTTGAACTTTAATTTTGTAATACTTTGCCTCATTGATGACACTCAATCCGACCCCAATTACAACCATATCCGGTTTCCGTTTCAATCCAAACTTTCACGTAAATATAGGTTTAGGAGTGTATTAGGGATACAACAAAATAATTAGGAAAAAACGGCGAATGTGTGTTAAATAATGAGTTTTTGAAGTTCAAGGGGGCAAAGGTAACTGTTAAGTTTGAAACTTCAAGGGGGCAAAATGATATCAAGGCATAGTTCAGGAGGCAAACTGTAATTAACCCTTATTTTTAAAGTAGAGACGAGGGTAAAACACGAAGTGTTGTGTTTATCAAAGAATGTATAAGTAGCAAAATTTTTGGAAAACCCGTAACAGTAGATCCTAATAGTATAGATCTACTATCGTGAGTTTTCTCAAGTTTCTGAAGAGTCCATTCATGTTAAATTTGTAATGCTCTACTAATTGGTTTTGTTTATTTGCCGTCCACTTCAAAGCAAAATAAAGGGTAACCCATTTGCACATTAAATACGTGGATGGATTTAACCGCTTCAATATATATATATATATATATATATATATATATATATATATATATATATATATATATATAAAGGATTTATCTTTTGCTTTTTAGTTCACGCCTAAAACAGAATAATGATGTCTTTTGATCCCAGTGGATTGATCTTATAAGAGATCTGAGTCGTGATTTTCTAATAATGATTCATGATCGTATATTTACAATGAAATTTTTTAGTGACATAATATTTTTCTAACGAGTGCTTACAATTTTCCAATGCATGCTTATAATTTCGTTAGGATCCTAATGTGTATTCTGGGCACAAAGTCTGACATATTCATGACATGTTGTAAAAGGTAGAGTCATTTTGTTTATTTAATAAAGAGCAAATATATGATAATCGAAATGTATTTGATATTATTACACTCAAAACTTAAAAACGGCAAGTGCTTTAATTTTTGTTGTGTGTTCGTGTGGCCATGAGAGTAGTCTCACATCGTCACATTTGCGGACGTCTTGGGTTATAATCTATGTTAATTTTCTCACTTGCAAGTGAATTCTTCTATTTACGTATGCCCTTGTTCTCATTTCTGTCCTCTCCCTGAAATTCCTATGGTAGTGAATGGTGGTTCGTGACTTGGGTAGTTGTTGTGAGTGTTCTGTTATAAAAAGCATAACCGTTTCAATTTATTTTTGTTTTCGCCTGAATGACTTTAGTTCTTAACGTTAGTGTTTTGTGTTGGCTGACGTGCTAATGGTGTTGGTTGTGGTGCATAAGTTTTTTAATAAGTACGCATAACAACCTTCCCTAATCCTCTTGTTAATGACGTCAAGCAAAGCAAACCTTGAGCAAGAGACCGAGTAGATCTTCAAGGGAGGATGTGTAATCACTTGACAACAACGACGACAAAAAAAAAATCATATATTAGTTGGGGTAGGATATAATCGATTGACAATAAAAGGAAATTGTATGCTCGAGTCTTCCAATGATTATGACCTGATTTGATACGATAATCCATAGGACACTAGACTTAGGTATTGATTGGATACCACACCACAACGACGTTTGTGGCAAAGGAAAAATTGCATTACCCTCCCCAGATGCATGTGCGCATACCTTGAGCTGGGTACTGGGCCCAGAAGGCCTAAAATCCGGCCCATTAAAGGAAACGGGCAGACCACGCCAGGATGGGCCGTTTGTTTCCAAGAAAACTAAATATCAAGCCGGCCTGACCCGTTACCCAGCTTTACGCATACCAAGCAACCAAACACAACGTCTCCCATTAAGACCATTCTAACGTCTGAGGATGTAATTTTCAGTGGGATTTGAGAAGTTGTGTGGGGGGAGTGTCTCAACCTCAAGGTATTTGCAATCATGTCCTAAACAAGCGTGAAGTTGGGAGATTGAAGAAAAAAAAGTTTGAGACTCCAAGTCTGTAACTGCATTTGGATGACAGTGATTCCGGCTCCTCCACACACCTAAGAAGTCGTTACAGTGACTGGAGGTCATCCAAACACCGAAGACTATGCACATTCCAATGACATTTTTTCCATTGACTGGAGAAGTTCAGTTGGTGAGTTTCTCTAGCTCCCACATTGGTCATCCTGGTGACCAAAAATTTGAATCATTTTGTTCTTGCTGAATTTAGGAAATTACATTTGATTTTGTTATT
Organism: Triglochin maritima; assembly: GCA_963682175.1. NCBI lineage: Eukaryota > Viridiplantae > Streptophyta > Magnoliopsida > Alismatales > Juncaginaceae > Triglochin > Triglochin maritima. The sequence continues at coordinate 9,910,806 of OY821780.1, read as the reverse complement.
CATTATTCACAAGCTTGTTGTCATCAAGTTTTAGTAATAACTAATAACTTGTAAAACTTCAACTTTTTATACATCTTTATAGCCAAGCCAGCCAATTTGTCAATCTTGCCCGTGATTTCCTTTATTTTCGTTGAATTGAAACCCCCATTGATAACAGAAATATCTTGTTGATCAGTGTGGTGTAATGATTGGAGGGTACTTTGGGGATTTCGTCGAACAAAACATCTAAAAATCCACCGAGCTTTTCGCCGTCCAAACAACTCCGACTTCTGCTAGGAAGAAGCAACTTATGGGGGCGAAAATCTAAGAACTGACTTCCTACAAGAATATAACATTTGTGAACCTCATCCAATCGCACCCTATGTCACTAGACGTAGACACCTGCGTTGCCTTAGATACAGAAAACATCGCATAAGGCCGTTTCTTAGTTGTTCACCTCTTTTATGAGTTGATGTTTTTGCTTAATCAGAGTGCTTTGGTTGAAGTTCAATGTTCAAAGATCTAAACAGCCCCCCCAAAAAGGATTTAAACAGTCTAGCGCACTGTTCAAAGCACACACATGTTCACAAGTGAAATCCACTTCCATCCATAAGCTTTGAGTGCATAACAAATAACAAAAACAGACCCTGCTGAGACAGTGGTCAACTGAACATTTTGATTTCAAATTACTAAAATTACATACCAAAACAACATAAGACATTTCTGTACAATCTTAGAGAAAGTCCCCACACAACAATGAACTTTATGACAGAGAATATCTCCTCTGCTGCGATGACGATCCTATCGACTTGGCTTCCCCTTGATTCAAACTCATCGAGGGAGGACTTCGAGAACTTCCCGATGTTTCCGAGCTCCTGTGATTTTCCACCTGTGCTTTTCCCACGAAAATCTTGTCGAATATTCTCCTCGACCGCGAAGCCAACGAGAGACCCCCACCTTTGCTCTTGCCAATCTTTTTATCTTTGTCCTGGCATTCGTCCTCGGTTGGTTCAATGCCTTTTGGCTTGCTCCTCATCGAGCCACAGCGTTTGAAGTCGACTTCTTCCCAATCAGCTTCTGTAGTACTAGTGGTCGGCTGGCCACTGTCAACTGAGATTTCGTTGAGTTTAGTAGTTAGGCCTCTGGTTGCTGCTTTCTGTTGTTCAAAGTAGAGAACTTGAACTATGACTCGCAGCGGTAAGCGCTCGTTTTGGGCTATGTGTGCACATGCGCCGGGCGTGAGCTTCTTGACGTTCATCAAGGAGCAGATTCTTTTATTCTCTGCTTTTGGCAAATCAGGATGATTCTGAATAAGCCAAAAAAGATAAAGAAATTGATGAATCACTTAATCAGATTTACATGATGAGATGATGACAAACTTTATGTACAATGTATCTTCTCTTGTTATTTCTCTATGAGATAGCAGTCAATTGATCAACAATTATATGATTCAATTCATGGTAATTTAATTTCTAGAATTCTTTTTCAATGTTCTTTAACTAAATCCCATAACAAAACTTGTTTAAGTTGCGGCATAATCGCCGTGCAAGGTTAGAAATCTACCAATTGGCCTAAGGACTAATTAGTAAATTCTCTACAAAATTTAAGTGACGTTGCCTGTTTGTATATTTTCTCGTGGCATCATTAGCATATATTTAACCATGTCATTCTGACCTTATGGTAATACTAAAGGACTTGTCTCATAGTTATCCACATAAGTTTTTTAGAAATAAGTTATAAACTTAAGTTCTGCAAATGTAGGTCATAACACAAATGTTGTTCTAAAGTAAGTTCAGAGGCAATAGGCTTTCCATTACATGGCGTTTTTTCTCAAAGTAATTTTCAAATTTCACCACTTCAGTAAAATGTGTTTGACCAGAGTAATCATGATAATTAACAAGGTATCTTTTCACATTTACCATTTTGTCACATATTATGGAATCCCAGCAACAATGACATAACATGTGGAGAAAAGCGAAGGCAAGAATCGGAATGTTTTCTTTCATTTGGTCAGCAGAACAATCAATTTTCCTTGTTGGAGAACAAATCTCAGGTGTTTACAACGTGATGTGAGATGGTAAGTGGTTAAGTGAAAGTATTGTGATCAAACAGTAAGCTGCAAAAACCTCGCAGACAGTTCATAGTACCATATCGTTCATCGACTATCAATTAAATAAACCGACCTAAGGATATTTGCATGACAAGTACCTGCAGGTAGATGTCTATGGCTGTATATAAATCATCATGAATAGGTCGAGCTGCCAAAGGTAGGGACGTCGAGAGATCGATGAAGTTTGACAATGGAAGATCTGGGTCGCATGCAATTTCTGCTAGATATCCATCAATCAACTTCCCAACTGCTAACAAGGATGAACTGCCCAAAACAAATTCACCACGAGTATTACTTCCATTTTCAAGAGAATCCGAATATGCTTGTAACATAAATCTCTTAACAATTTCCTGCACAAGACCCACATCATACACGGCATCCCCTGAAGATCTTGACGGAATCAGAAGATCCTTCACGGTAGCCTTGTCCAATTGTGAACTTATTCGGTCTACTAACTCGTCTTTCAAAGAGTTCTCGACCTCAATCAAATTGACCACCTTCAACAATTTCAGCAAAAAGGTACAGGAGCAGCCTGATCTCTTGTCAGACGGTAATAGCCAAATGATAGTTTCTACAAGAGACTTGTTCCTTTGGGCATAATCGTCAGACGCCAACTCTTCGACGGATAGAGATAACCATCTAATTGCATAAATTCTTAGTGCCTCTCCTATTAGATCTGCTGACATTCTTCCTTTGGCTTTCACTGCAACCATCACTCTCTTGTAATGATCGATGTCCAATTCAGAGATGTCCTCAATCCACCAGTCTTTAGGAACGGAAGTCCAGATTTTTTGGTTAAATTTCGACTCAACTTCGATTATCTGATCATCAAAGGCAGAGCCTTTTGAGTACGTATACGACCACTTTACACTTGAAGGGTCAACCAATGTTTTCAATGCAATGGAGTCAATGGACCTTCCGACTATCTTCAGATCCTCGGCCAACGGCAACAGAAATTTGGTGCTTTGGAGGACAATTATTGAATCCTTCCAAGTTCCAAACACGCTGGAGTTCAGGAAAACGTCGATTTTGTAAATAAGATTTCCTCTGTCCATGTCCTCGGTCATCTGTAAGTACTCCGCAGCACATCTAGCAGCGGCAACGTTGTAGGCATTTATAGTAACCATCATACCGTAGCAGAATTTCGCACATATCTCAAACGCTTTTGGTCCTCCCGGAATGTCATCTATTCGAATTTCATTAACATTTCCCTGGCTAGCTTCGAGTATCGACTTCTGCAATAGCTTGCTGTTCGATGTGAGTGGGAACTGCATTGACAAATAACATTGAAAGGAATTTTAATTCGAGCTACACAATCATAAATTGTAAACTAGAACAAAAAAAGATGTTTTCTGGTCTTAGTAGGCAGCTTCAGAGAGATCTTTACTATATTTTCGGGAAAAGCTAAATGAACACAATTTCATGAAGAAATGTACAACAAAAGAACCTACCTTGTGAAGATGGAATCGTAGGTCTACAACATGTACAACGATATCCGTTGGCAGCTCAGATCCTGCAGCCCTGCAAGATGAAGAAAATATTGAGCATTGGAAACTTGAGATGATACGACAAATGTTGGTTACTACCCACATATTTATGTCCAATTTTAAGAATTTTACAAGCTTATGACCATGAATTTACTTATGAAGAACTAAATGTGCAAACCTTATGATAGCCTTTCATTTTGTATCAAGACGTGTTTTCTTTTAAAGATCATGATTGAATTGTTTGAAGCTACAACTTTATGTATAGAAAAATGAACATAGCAAGTGAAACTTAATACATCAAAGAAAGGAGGGGAAAACCAGGGATATATAAAGGGGAAAAAAGGGTATAGATCTTAATAATCCTTTTGCAATTTTTTATATGAAAAATGAAGTGAAAATGATAACTCTCATTTATTCAATTGATTTCATTACTTTATCATAATAATAATAATAATAATAATTTAATAACTGAAAAAACTAAAAAAAGAATGGATTTCACGAGAAATTCATGTAAGCATTGCTGATGAAAATTCCCTGTTTTTAATTGGAAACAGCAATTTGTTGTAATTCGAGATATAGAAGAAGAAAAAAGAAAATAAGGGGGAAAAACTCAAAGAAAAAGCAGGACATAATCAGATAAAACCATAACAAACAAACCCAAAATGATCCACCTCAAAAACAAAAAAAAAACAAAAAAAAACGAAGTCCACCAAATATATAGCTCAAATTCCAACCAACCCAGTTTTTTTTTCCAAAAAGAAAAACAAAAAAACCCAACACCAACCAACCTAATATCGTTCCCGTGGTGTTTGAAGGCATCCGGCTTGGATCCCAACTTCATGAACTTCATCTTCTCCACCAAACAACCAAACAACCAAACCCTTCTCTTAAATGAAATTGTGTACTTCTTTCTTATGGTTCGTTGCTTGTTTGTTTCCCGCGCTAAAAGTTCAGACTGCCTGACAGACGTCGCTTTCGGTGAGCGGCGCTGCTCAGACAAAGTAGAGAGAGAGAGAGTAGAGAGAGAGAGAATGATGGATGGATGGTGTTTATAAATAAGAGGGATGAGAGAGAAGGCTTTTCGTTTTAGAGCAGTAGAAGTCCGGAGAAAAAGGTTGCACGGAAAGTTGACGAGGAGTGTAGGGTTGTGAGTATTTAATTACTCTTTTATTTATTGGGATTTGATTGTCTTTATGACGTTTGAGTGATGTCATAACAATGTTTGGTTTAGGGGTGTAAACGGTCAGTGGAAATTTCGAACCCAAGCATTATTTTAAGTTATTATTTAATACAAATATTTTTATAAACCGATCAATAAAAAAAATCGGAAGACAATGACTCGCCGAACCCAAGTTTCGGAAGATTTTTTTTATTTTTCGTAAATATCCATCATTTTTAAGTTAAACCAAAATCGAACGCATTTCGAGTCGACTTTCGAGGTCGAACGAGAATTGATAGTCCCAACCGATGATCTGTTTGGATGTCACAAAAACTAAGTAATTTTTAACTTGTCCCCTAATGATTTGACATAAAGTGAAAAACTGATTTCTCGTCCCTCAAAGCAAAGACAGTCAAAAATTTGTCTCTCACCCAATTTTTTGACTTTTCATGAGAAAAGTCAGTCTTACCATCCTCAAATCTTTCTTCTAGTATAAAAGTATCGTAAATATTTATCTCCAATAAGGACAAAAATGCATCACTTTGAAAAATGAGTAGTGATACACAGACGCAGGCGTTCGGGACGCTCGCTGACATGGTCAGTACAGTCAGCAATTCAGTCAACAAAAGTCAAATGTCTTCTACTTTGTGAAATTAAATAAATAACATTTTTTTGTGTCACATGCCATTTTTACATTCCACATGCAACATTACGTTCCTAATGTAATATTTCTTTTCCCCGTACAATAATTCGTTTCTCAATGCAACATTTGATTTTCACACGTAACATTTTCCCAATGTAAATTATTCTGAATAGACACAAAACTTAATCTGGATGGACACAAAATTTATTCTGGACAGACACACAACTTATTCTGGACAGACATATAACATAATCTGGACGTGACACAAAATAAATATATTATTTAATTAATTTCAGAAAGGAAAAGACATTCGACTTTTGATGACTAGAGTGTTGCTGCTGACTGGACTAACCACGTCAGTGCGCGTCCCAGACTCAAACGTCCATTTATCATTTTCATTGAAAAAATTAGAAAAACTCATTTTTTTAGTTTTTTTGGAAAATTCTCAACCACGTTAGATGTGTTTAGATGTAGGAGAGAGAAATCAATTTTTTTTTTAAATTGATAATTTTTTTGTCATCCAAACAAACCCCAGTGAGCGGAGATTCCCGTGGATTTATTTTTTTGGATTTCCAAAATATAAATAGTTATGCAATAGGTTTGTTGTTGTCTCCGGTGAATAGATGTAACCGGAGGGGGGACTTTTGAAATTATTTTGAAAATTCTAAAAAAATAATTTTTTTAATTTGTGCACCCCTCCAGAATTTTCAAAATAATTTCAAATAACACCCGTTCAGTTCCACCTATTTTTGGAGCAGTAATATACAAAAACACAAACTCTATTGTGAACTTTGGTAAGAAATACCACATCATCTTCGGTAAACCTTTCAAAACATCATGTTCCTCGTCTATTTTTACAAGGACTATGATATATATATACATACACACTCACACGATATGATTTTTATAAGTCATAATTTAGTAAAGAATATTTTCAACCGGCGGACTCATTTTGAGGCAAACGAGAAATATTATATTTCTCGTATTTTGATCGTCATATGTCAAATTGGACTGTCAAATCACAGAATGTGAAATGTGTGAGGACGATGTGCAACATGTTTGTCATTAACAATTAATATTGGTCTAACAATTTATTTTACATCCTTGGCAAATAGCAAGATTGAATTTCCAAACTAACTTATACGTGAAATTGTAGGGTATAAGTTTCTATATATCAAACTTGCACTTAAGAATACCCACTTGCAATTTTAACTTGAAACTAACTTCAGCGACGAGTACTAAAATACGATCTCCTTTAAATGAATTTAAAATCCCCAAAATTAAATATTTGAACTGTAATGCTTAGAATGGCAGTCACCAATATAAAATCTGAATTTAAATTGTTAAACCCAAAAATCTTCTCTCCAATCACAAACTAATAACGGTCCCCATTTCAAAAGACACTTTTGGTCGAGCATTTGCCACAATCACAAAAAAAAAACAGCACGAGTCAAATTTTGATGCACCTAATACCCAGCTGTAGCCATCAGAATGTTGTTGTCAAAACACCTTTACGCACCCCTTTAATTAGTTAATCAATCAATGGGTTTCAGCGGTTGCCGAATATTTACATCCATATGTTTGTTTTGTTTATTTATGCCCACCTTGCTTCTTATCTTCTTTATACACATACATATAAATTATAAAGGCTACAAGCCTATACAACACGCCACAAAGTGCACAGTGATTAATTGGTATGAGTGTGGTTTTTAACATCAATGTCCTTATGAAGTCCTTTATTTATCTAAATTTCTCATTTTTCATATTAAAACGTATGTTTTCGCTTCTCAAGATTTACTTGAACATATACATGGGTACCTGGCCGATACCCAGGGGTCGACCGAAATCGAACCCGAACCGACCCCGGCCCAGTACCCAGGGGTCAGGCTCGACGGGCCTTGCAGGGTCGACTTCGGTTGGTCGGGATCGGGTTCTTGTCGCTCAGGTTTACGGGTCTATATTTTCGTTATGAAGATATTCAAATAAAAGTAACTTATAAAGATTCAATTAAAAATACTATAAAATTATGATTTCAACAAGATAATCGATCCATCCAAAGCGATAGTGAAATTTTATTAAGTACAATAAGTTTGCAAATTACATACCATTTCTAATGTATTAAGAATTACAATTGTAAATTACAATTGTAGATAGTTCATTCGTATTCGTCGTTTCTCTCGTTAATATGCATGTTTTGCATTCTCTTTGTTGCGTTCAACCAATACTTCAAGCAAATACTGTCTCGAGTGATCTATTAGACGTGATGTGCCTCTTGTATTGGCTTTTTAGGCAAATTAATCTTAATTTTGATGATTAACAAACTCATATTATGCACAACTCCAATTAACACATCACATACATCATATTGTCAAATTGCATATATATATATTGTATATTCCTACCATTGTAGGTGCTCAAATCAAATGTCTAATCAACTTCAACATCAAGGCTCAAGACTTAATTAAAGTTCAAAGACTTCATATGTAATTTTCTATTTATTTGGGTCATAGAATTAAATGTACACTTGATGCACAAAAGGATAAACATGTCTCTATCGGTCGACCGTTCTTTCCACAGTCTACCAAACATGTCCCACACAGACGATCAAGTCTTCTTCGGTGCACCGTCTCCTTATAGTAGCATCAGACCTTCCCTGGAATTCTTGGTTCGGACTATCGAATGCATATCAATGGTGTTCGTAAGGCTTCGATTGTAAGAGAGTTTATCTTTGACCCGGAACAAAGAAATTAGTGAATTCTCGAGTAGGGATAGGAGAAGCGATCGAAACTTGAGGAGAGGACTAGATCACGGTGGTGTGATCAAACCTCTATAAATCACCGGAGTCGACTTTTGGTTTGCATTCTTTTCATTTCTATTTTAATTGTGCATTGTTTAGCTAAATTGACAAATAATCTATTCACCCCTCTACATTAGTGATCGATGTAACTTACATTGGTATCAGAGAGTAGGTTTACTAATTTAGTCATGGATAGTAACACTAATCAACTTAGAGAAAGATTATCTACTACTAGATCTCTTTGCTTACCGGGGATAATTAGGCATATTGGAAAAATAGAATGATGATTTACATCCAATCAATTTCCTTTAAAATGTGGACTTTCTTAGTAGTAAATATGTTTCACCCACTAGTGAACAATTAACAATTTTAACCAATGAAATAATTGCTAATGCAAAAGATGAATGTTAAACTCATGAACATACTTTCTTATGGAGTGGATACTCAAGAATATAGTAGAATTAGCAGATGTGATACCGCTTATGGAATATGAAAATTACTTGAATCTCATCATGAAGGATCGTCTAGAATGAAAGAAGCTAGGATTGATATATTTGTTTGCAAATATGAATTATTTTATATGCAACGTGGTGAAAGTATAACGAGATGAACACTCGCTTCACTGAGATTACTAATAATTTGAAAAATCTTGGTAAGAAGGTGAATGAAGGTGACAATGTGCGTAAGATTCTTCGATCTCTCTCAATCGATCTGGAGAAAAAGACAAGTGCCATTGGGGAGGCTCAAGACCTCAACACTTTGTCAAAAGAGGACCTCAGGAAGTCTTATGGCTTATGTGATTCGAATGAAAGAGAGAATAGTAATGTAGAGCTCGAAAAACAAAGGAAAAGCAATTGCTCTTAAGGTTAGCTTTGAATATGAAAAAAGTCGGATGACAATGAGAGTGATTAAGAGCTTGTAATGATTGTTAAGAGGTTCAAAAAGAATTGGGTGAAGGAGAAATTCCAAAGAAAGAAGAGGGATGATGGAGAAGGCTACAAAGGTCCCATTTGCTATGAATGTGACAAAATTGGGCTATAAAAAAGATTGCCCCTTGATCAAATTCAAGGAAAGAGAATAGAAAAGGAAAAAAAACAAAGGAGGTTCAAAAGAAGAGAAAGAGGTGGATAAGGAGAAAAAAACGCTCAAGGCAACTTGGGATGGAACATCCGATTCATCCTCCAGTCCATCAAGTGAGTTGGAAAATGAAGAAGTTCATCTATGCCTCTAAATCCATAATCCAACAGATTCTTGAAAAACTCAAACAAAGTGTTTGGATTAGGGATGACAACATATCGATTCCGGTTCAGGTATTAGGAGAACCGGAAATGGTTCCGTTTTTTATTTGAGTACCTAGAATTTAACCGGATCCAGGTCGGCTTCCAACTTTGGTACCCATAACCAAATCCGTTGGAACCGGACTCGGTACAAAACTTGTATTTTTGAAGGGATTCTTTGCTTATATGCTTTGGAAAATCCTTACCAAAACAATTGTTCATCTCGCTTGCCTACAATGAGGTTATATAGGTTGGAATGTGAAGGGAATGTGTTCTAAAACTTTTACTTTTATATGTCAATTATTATGAATTGAATGTGCAAACATTTTGTTCCTTGATTATGGTATTCGTCTTTTGGAAGTGTTAAGGAAGAGACACTTGATCCTTAACCGTAGAGCTCTTAAAGATAATGGTTTACATAAATCAAAAGTTATTCACAATCATGGTAATTAACATGGAACATTAATCACCGAGATAAGATTGTCGTGTTGGTCATCGATTGTTGTAGCTCTACAAATAATTGACGACACGAGTATATAAAAGAGAAAAAGATCACTTTTATATATTGAATAGACCTAACAAGTAAAACATTATGGAATTGTGTTTCGTGTCATTAATATTTTACTGTGTCTTGGATCCTAAGATATGAGACTTATATCTTTTCACTCAAGAAGTGCTTAATTTGATTATTGTCAAAATCTATCAATGAGTATAGTGATAAAGGCAATAGGTTGTTGAACATGACTTGTGCTGGAAAAGATAGCTAGTCAAACGATTATCATTGCCCCTCTTAATTGAGTGATGGTATTAGTGAGCCCATTGATAAAGCAAAATTATAATGTGCACAATGTAACTTGAGTTAAGTTACATAGTTATAATTAGCTTAAAGAGATCAAGAAATGAATATAATACAAAGGTGATACATTTCTACTTTGTATATATTCTTAATATCATGAGGCAAGAGACGGACACAAGTGGTGCACTTACATCACTAAATGGATCGTGTTTTGGTTCGGGTGGAACAAAGACATCTATGTTAATTGGGTAACTATAATGTGTAGCTAGATACCACTAATAGTTTGAGATATTAAGTGTTTAATATCACTGTCAATTTAACTTAGATCCTCCTATAGGTCACACCACAAAACTGAGAAACAAGAAGCTTGATTTTGAGTTCATATGATGTGTCGGGTTTCATGTGAAAAATGGACACATGTGGTGAACGAATAAAATCAATATGTCATGAGAATTGACATAATTAGACTCATAATAAATTCATATGAGGTGTATATATTATGTGGTGTAATAATTTAATAATACATAGGATAATATATTACATAAGATGTGAATTTGCTAAAAACCCCAAAAGATTAAATTTTGTTGGAAATAAATATAAAATTTGACAAAGGCGAAATCAGGGTCAAACATGGTGAACCATTCAGGGTTCGGTCGACCGGGATATCTTCGGATCGGTTAACCGAATGGGGAACGGGTAATCAAAATTGGTTGACCGAAATTGTCTAGAGTGCCTGGACAATCGGGTTCGGTTAACCGAGTGTGAACGGTCAAACGAGAAAATATATTTTCGGTAGACCGAAGGTGACACTGTCATCCGATGACTATGCTCCAGGAGAAATTTTGGTGAGTCAACGGTCGACCGAAGAGAATATGTGGTTCGTCCGAATTTTTCAAGAAATTTTTTCTCATGTGGAATCGGTCGACTGTCTATCTCACGGTTCACCAAATAGTTCGGTTGACCGAATAATTATCGGTCGACTAAACAGTACGATTTCTGCCTGCATTATTAAGAGATTAATTAGATCATGGATGAATTAATTCCAGATTTAATTAAAACGTTTTTGTGGATGCTTATGTGGAAATTAGAGATTAATTTTAGGAGAGAATAAACAAGCGATCATGACTAAAGAATAGTTCTTGATAAAGATGTTTTGGGAGCCCATAAAAGGACCCTTCATCCTACTTGTTTATGTTAATGCAAAAATTCTTTCTCTCATTAATCTCTCTCTAATCACCACGAAAATCTCTTATTAATTTTAAGTTTAGGAGATAGAAATCTCAGGAGCTCAAAGATGGGTTATTAGCTAGATTCTAAACCTTATTAGAGATGATTGGCTAGCTCATTTCTCTCTAATCTTGTTTAGAGTTTGATGAACACTCGGAGGCAAATTGGTGGACGATTGTTCGGGCAACGCGACTCCGGATCTTCGAAAGATTTTAGAGAACCTTTGGGTATGATTCTCTCTTTGTGATTTATTTTAATATATGTAGGATTGCATGATAGTAGAATAAACACAAAGTAATGTACATAAAAATTGTTGAAAATATGAAATCGATCTTGTATGTTGTATTAAATATTTTAAAATATATACATTCATGGGGACACGAAATCCTACAGAATGGGAGGGGGAAATCCAGTTTTTCCGATGTAGGACTAAATTTCTCACACTTCAATCTCGTTGACAGAATAATATCTATTAAGCAGAACATTAATGAACAACTCTCGTGAGTTGGTGGAGTGGTAAATGTCATCTACATTGCCCTTTCAACCCATGTTCGAATCTTCTAAGTGACAACTTTTCCGGTTCCGAATCCAGTGGCTAGAACCGGATCCGAATTAGATAACCATATCCGACCCATATCCGTTTTGCCCCGGTTCCAGATCTAAATTCGGTTCGATTTGACAGGTTCCGGATATTCGTTGTCACCCCTAGTTTGGATGTCACAAAAACTAAATAGTTTTTAGCTTATCCTACAGTGATTTGACATAAAGTGAAAAACTAATTTCTTATCCCCCAGAACAGACAAGAGCCATAAACTTGTCTCTCATTTAGTTTTTTGACTTTTCATGGGGAACGTCAGTTTTACCCTCGAATATTTTTCTAAGTAGAAATGTATTGTAAATATTGATCTCCACAAGGACAAAAATGTATCACTTCGAAAAAATTGAAAAAACTCATCTTTAGAGCTTTTGAGTGTTTTGGAAAACCTTCACCCACATGGAAAGTGTTTGGATGCAGGAGAGAGAAAAGTCAATTTCTATGTGAAATTTGACTAGTTTTTTCCCATCCAAACGCACTCAAAGAGGTTTTCAAGAATCTCGGTAAGATTCTGGGAAGATACATTTTACTCTCGTACTAGTCTTTATTTACAATGTTAGAACCCAAACCCCGGATTAGGGTTAGATCCGGGTTTAGGGGTGTGGTTTGCATGGGGAAGGCAAGTGAACATGAGTTGCATGGGGTGGAGCGAGTGAACAGTGGCCGAGGAGTGTAGGGTGATGGTGAGGGAGGCGCGTACTGTAGCTGTGAGAGGGGTTTTATTGGGTGCACTCTCCTTTCCTTCTTCTTTTCTTCTCCTTCATTTCCCCCACTCATTCCTTCCTTCTTGCTGGTGTGCGTGTTGGTGGAGCAGCTGCGGAGGCGTCTGCTGAGGAAGGTGCTCGTGCGGGAGAGGCGCCGCGCGTGATCGAGGTCTACCGGAGGCGACGTGCGTGAGCGGAGCTCCGACGGTTGCGTTGTCTTCGTTGAGGTATGTCAACTTAATAGTGTGATTTTGTGTTTCCTAACCCTTGTGGAAGGGTTGTGTTGGTCGGACGGGGAGGTCGGAGACCTCTCCGACGTGTTTTTCCGTGGAAACCTCGGCTGGCGCGAGGTAGGAGACGACCTACGGTCGACCGGACCCTTCGGGCGGTCGACCGAATGCATGTAGTTTTGCCTGCCTGTTGTGTTTCGGTCGACCGGAACTTAAGTTATTCGGATTATTATGCATGCTTGTTCGACCGTTGCTTGTTGTCGGTCGACCGTTATATGACTTAGAATAATAGGTTGACCCTGTCTGTTTTCGGTCGACCGAGACCCCTGAGTCGGTCGACCGATAGAATTGAATTTAATGTTGACCAGACTCCGGATTTTGACCTCGTTCGGTCGACCGATTTTAGACCTTTGTTCGACCGTTGGGGGGTTCCCTTTTGAGCGCAGCGGTAGACCGTTTTAGGAGTACGGTCGACCGATTCCTTTCTGGAACCGGTCGACCGAATCACCTCTTCCGGTCGACCGTTAGGGCCCAGGACAGAATTCCTGGATCCCTTTTTGAATGCCAACTTTGTCCACGGAAACCCGTGTCCTCGCCCTGTGCGTGAGCCGGGAGGTGACGGTAGGCGCGTTCCGCGTGCCTGCCCAGGGACCGCCGTTGGGAAGAGTATGGGTGTTCAGGACGCGTCACTTCCATGTATGGAGCGTAACTAATATGATGGATTGATTGGACTTATTGTAGTGTAGCAGGCCTGAGGGATCGCGGATCCCAGTGTTGTTGTTTGTGCGGGCACGCAACTGGCGTTGGGTGAGGTGACTACCGGCCCACGGGCTACGGAGGTCGCTGCCCTGCTTTTATAGCGGCGCGGTTGGTGTTTGCGGCTCGAGGAGCCTGATGACCTGGCAGACTTCGGTCTGGACCCGTCCGATGCTGTGCCGGACGTTGTGATGGACCACCGATGCTGTGCCGGTGATGCCGCCGAGGTTGTGCCGGCGATGATGATTGTTGGGCCGAGGCTGTGCCGGCTATGTTGATTCCTCGACTGGGCACCTATCGAGATGTTGTTGTTATACCTTCCGGGCGACGGCCCCGTTGGTCCCTGTGGCTCCGACCACTGAGATTTGCAGATCTGTATTCTATCGGCGCGCAGGCGTGACAGAGGCTCCCTGCCGAACCCTTGAGTAGTGTAGCCGCGTGTGGGGGTGCGATGTCGCGTGCTGTAAGGCTGCATGTGCCTGCAGTAGGTCTCCTCGGGAGACTCGTTGTTGACTGTCGGACTGATGTCCCGTTTTACCCTTCGGGGGAACTGTTTTCCATTTCTGTCGATGCCATGACATGCTACTAGTATGATAGGTTCATTGTGTAATGCATGCATGTATAGGTGAGTTGGCATACGGGGTTTCCTTCTGGAAACTCAGGCATTGTTGTTATATATTTTTCAGGACCACAGTAGGTCCAGTGGGGTGGTGATCGACGGGCGCGCGCATTTGGAGTCGGATCCTCTAGTCGGACCACTGAGGTCAACATGATTACGTTTATCTTCCTTTGTCGTTTGTTGTAATCATGTATTCATTTGGCAAACTCTGATGTATTCTGGTGCACCGCTATTTGTTTATGAGAAGTAACAGTCCCGCCTTTGATTATTGTGCTATTTGTCTTAATTATGAATTTTTAAATTTTCCGCTGTTTCGGGATGTTACAGTTAGTATATTTGAAATAAGATTTGTGAATGATAAAATTGATTTTTCACACAAAAGTCAAAAAATACGGTGGGAAGACAATATTATATGACTATTTCTTTGGGACTTATCCAAATTGTGGGATGATGCTAAATCATGTCATATCAAGATTCACAAATATGCACAGCCAAACAATACATATAAGAGTAGTGATACACGGACGTGGGCGTCCGGGACGCACGCTAGCACGGTTAGCAGTCCAGTTAGCAAAAGTCAAATATCTTTTAGTTTTTGAAATTAAATAAATAACATATTTATTTTGTGTCACATGCAACATTTCGTTTTTCCATGAAACATTTTGTTTCCCTATGCAACATTGAGTTTCCCTATGCAACCTTTTTCCAATGCAACTTATTCTGAACAAACACACAATTTATTATGGACAAACAGACAACGTATTCTGGAATCTGGACAGACACAACATAATGTGGACAAACACAAAACTTATTCTGGACAGACGCACAACTTATTCTTGACAATCACACAACTTATCCTAGACTGTCACACAACTTTTTTTGTTGAGGTCCCTAAGACCACCATTAACAGCGTCCGGGCAGTTACCTGGCGCTCGGTTTTCTCTGTCAGTCACGTCAGCTTCTCTCTCCACCACGTCAGTTCAAACCAACCCCCCTAAATTTTCCTTAACTGCACTAAAAATCAACTCAAACGCCCTACATTTTCTCTCATCCACGTCATTTGGGGATCAATTCTAGGTAAAACACACCAAAAATCTTAAAAAATAGGAACAAATAAAAATCATTTTTTTAAAAATGATTAAAAATAATATGTGAAATAGTTATTAACATATTTAACTATATTTTTATATTAAAAAAAACACTAACCAATGGGGGGGGCACATGCCCTCCACCCACCCCATCCATCCGCTCGGGCGGATTACGTGGAAGTCTCTTGTGCTCTCCATGGCTGTTGTGTTGGACGGTTGTTTTGGGTGCCTGGTATTTTTGGATGGTTAAGGGTGCTCTAATCACTCAACGAGAGGGTTGGATTAATTTTAGTTGCCAAGGGTTGATTCAAACCCCGTACTGAAGAGTCGGCGTAATGGACAAGAGAAGTTGGATTTGATCTGAATTGACCAATATAGTTTGGTAACGAAGGGAAAATGTTGTGTCTGAGAAGACAAGATGGTGATTATCACTCGCTAGCGCATTCATCTCTAGTGCAAAGAGCACTACAACTACAAGCACTTTTGTTCAACTACCATGTGAAAGCAATTCTCTAACAACAATAAGTCATGCTCCAGTTGAGTTACATGTTTGAAATTTATAAGTAAGAAATACGTAGTGCTTACAAAAAAAGCAATAAAAAGCCATGTAGGTGATTTGCTACTATATAAGTCCTCAAGAATCAAGATTCGACGTTACAAAGGGAAACGAGATAAAATTAGATCTACATGGCAAAAAATAATAATTAGAGCTTCCAATTTGTTTAGCTTCGAATTTTCTAAGTAGTGATCACATTGATGGTAAAATGTGTGTCATGTGAATTATATTAAAAACCAGCAATCACTGCCACGGCCCACCGTGAATCACCACAAACGGGTCCTAGTTTAATTCTTAATCAGCCACGAGAACGAGTATCTGTAGTTTACTCGAGTTTTTGGAAGAACACTTGAAAGTTGAACACATGCATATATTAGATCCAATCTCGACGTGACCTTCTGCGTCAGTTTTGATTGCGCAACTTTGGAATCCCGACATGACAAGAAGCTCTTGTCTCACAAAATCCATTCCATGATTGCAAACGCATCTTTTTCCACATCCAAGAGGACTACTATACGTAGCCTTTTTCTAGCTTTTGTGATCTTGGACTTTTCCTCCATTGTTTTCCTCTCGGTTTGTGATTATCTCGTTCTTCATGTAGAGTGAGGTAAGTTGCCTTTGATGATGACAGTTGGGTCAAGTATGATGGAATTTGTTATGGGAAGAATAAGATTGGCACGTTTGTAATTCAGGATCACTAGTATATATCAAGTTTAAGTTTCGCACCTAAATGAATTCAGTGAAGTGGGAAATGGTAGACACATTAAACACTAGTGCCAGGCATGCGTTCGTATCGATTAGTACGTGTTTATGTCATGTTTGCTTTTTTGTCATCAAGAAGGTAACTTAATATAATCAGACTTTTAATTATATTCACCTCCCAATGCTCCCCATATTCAATCGTAGATGCAATCTAATTAGGGCATCCCTTGACGGGGATGTTTTACCCCCATGACCCGGTCAGGTCAAAGATGACCTGGTCATCTTCGACCAGGTCATGGACCCGGGCGTTGAAACGTTCGGGTCGACGACCCGGAATTTTATTTTTTATTTTTGTTGTTTTGATTTTTAGAATTTTTTATTTTAGTTTTTTAAGTTTTTTTTTGAAAATACGTTTTATAATTGTTTAGATTTTTTAGAAATTTTTTTAATTTTTTTTAAAATTTTACCAAGATAGACGCCGAAATGATGTGGAGGAGAGAGATATGTTGTTGTGTTGGGTTGTGGTTAAGAGGTGAATAGTGTAGGAAAGAGAAGAATGTGAGTTGACATCAGAAAAATCTGATGTGGAAGAGAGAGAAAATTGATTTTGAAGAGAAAGAGCTGATGATTAGGTCGTGCAAGTCATGGTTAGTGATGGTTTCAAAGGTACCTTAAAATAGACTCAAACACACAAATGAGGCGTGTGACGTCGCAATAGTTTAAGACTTAGAATTAATTAAATCTAATCATTACAGAACAGAGATTTTGCAAGTACAATAATGAAAATAGATTTCGCTAAGTACATCATTACAAACAAAAAAAATCCTTTTGAAAGTCCATCAATCTTACAAGAGGCAGCCCCACAGAAAGGTAAGTACGTTGCTTAATCCAAAATTCCAAACATTACATTGGTTGGTGATTATATAGAGAATGGCAATGCATTAATCATGGAGTAAGAGTGTATCGAGAGTCGAGACTACTAACTTATCGAAAGTGCAAACGGCTCACTCATGAAACGACATCTCTAATGGTGATGTTTGCTTATTCAAGTAAAAAAAAAACGTGAGTTCCAAGATAAAATGCTCCCAAGTAGAGGGACACTGCCGTGAAGATTTGGTCATCCGTCTGCATCTTGCACGTCAACATGATTGCTTTCGTTTGACTTTTGAACTCGAACTTTGAAATCCTCAACGACATTTAACAAAGTCAATGTTGACTGCAGACCAACGAGTGAGAATTGGAGGTCATGCCAAGCCGTTTGATAGGAATGAAAGTTTTTTATTTTATTTTATTTTATAACTATTGGATACCATTATAATAAAATAATCTTTCCTATGAACCAAAGAGACTAAATTAATGACTCACGAACTTGTTCAGGAAATATAGTGACGTACAATATAGCCATTTAATCCACCAACATAATTGGCAACGGCACTCTTCGTTTCACTTTGATACTGTCCGTAGTACTTTCATGTCTAATTATCGAAGTTCCTTACCTAAGAGTAAGAGATGAGCAATGACCATGAGAGATCTCAAAATTGGATATCATAGTTGCATTAGACATTTAGAAACAGCAAATAAACATAACGACATTGTCTTAACATTCACATGGGCCTTAAAATGTGAAATACGACTTCACTGACGGGGCCATAAAATGTACCATACATGGGCTTTCCTTAGAGTGCTGAAATTGGATGCAAAAAAAGTCTTCGCAAATACATATCCAAAAATCAAAGTATACTTGAAAATACTTTTGGCAAATTTTCCATGACATGTTCAGTTCACCGTTAGGAGTGGCAATACGGATTACCGTGTCGTGTTCGTATCAAATTCATTCACACCCGACCTGATTTACACAAACTCAAACCCAACTTGTTTATTAGACGGGTCGAAAAATGAAACTCAAACTTGACCCATGTAAAATCGTGTCAATTTGACTCAACTCTTCTAACCCGTTTATAAAATGGGTTGTATTCATGTACGAGTTTATCTTTACCTATATAACCGTTATTTATGATAAAACTCAACAAAAAATGCATTTTGATTTAGACAAGATTATGAAAACTACCATAAATAACTATGCAATTGATTTTTGTCTGCTAATTAAAATATTTCAACATAAAAAGATGAAAATCACAAGGATTCTTTCTAATTTTGTAACTATATATAATATTATAAATACAAATACATACATGTATTATATAAATATCTATAAATAGGTTAGACACGGGTTACATGTGCTAAACCCAAACCAAAACCCAATCCATTAAATTACCATATTAATCATGTCAACCTATTTATGAATCAAACCAATTTTTGTCAAACTCAAACCCATATTTTCCGTGTCATGAAAAAATTACCACCCCTGAATCACCGCATTCCGATTCCCATTATTTAGAGTTAAATTGCATCTGGAGCCACAAAGGTCAGGATACCCATATCACATCGTCTAGCAGGAGTTAGAAAAATAACTTTTGTTGCTTAGTACCCGCCTATTGGTTGTAGATGACACGTGATAAGTAAAAAATTGGTTATGATTTTTGGATTTTTAGGTAATTTGAGTTAATACATGGGTAACTACGTGGTATATCATTTACATGTTGGGTACTCTCGAATATATAGTTTGGTAAATCCATACTTTATGGTATAACTAATATATGAAGTGAGTGTATTACCAAACACCAACACATCTGGTGTAAATCCACGTACATGTGAACGTAATTAAAAACACTAGTGCAAAGTGTAGGATCGTGTGGGTTATGGGTCCACTAATGACTATTAATCTAATCACCTAATTACCTACTTGTTTAGACAATCGAGTAAATGCAGCGGAAATTAAAAACAAACAAGCAAGTAAAGGAAAATAATGCAAACCACAAGAAGTCGGGTCGATTTTTATAGAGGTTCGGCACCCCACCCGGGTCCTAATCCTCTCTTGCAAGCTCCGCTCGGATCACCGAGCTCCGCCTACGACTTCACTATCCGCTCCCCGTTCCGGGCCGGGAGACAACGCCTTACAACCGTCAAACTCGCGAACAACTCTCGCCGAGCTTGGAATCCTCTTCTCACAATCCGAGAAGGATGCTTCGGGCTTTCACCGGAGCCTTTACTTTCTTGACAGCAAATGTAACTTGAGTGGAACACACTCTCTAAACTTTGAGCACACTTGAATGAGATTGGAAATATGATTAAGTGTGGAGATTTGAGGTTTGGAGTGTATGGAATTCTCTCTTAGGTTTGGGACAAGTTTGTAGTGGGAGAGTTGTGTTAAAATGTGTTTTACAACTCCTTATATAGGCATTAGAGAGAATAGAGTCGTTGGGATTGATTGGGTATGAGTTGATGTGTGATTACACAAAACAGAAAGTTCAGAACCCAATTCTGGCTGAATTCGGTCGACCGGATCGGGACAATCGGTCGACCGTTAGGCAGTTTTACACTCAATTCGGTCGACCGGTTAAGCAACGGTCAACCACCCAACTCTACGACTTAGGTTCACTTAAGTCATCGGTCGAACACAAGATAGGGTTCGGTCGACCAATTTAGTCCAGACACTTTTGGGGTGACAAACAAATGTGTGAACGGTCGACCGAAACTGGTTTAGGCGGTCGACCGAATATGGACAAGCATTTTGGGTTTGTCAAGAGATGAACCAACGGTCGACCGATCGTGGTCCTCGGTCGACCGATACATGAAATACATTTGGGGTATTTATGGTTTAATACGAATACGACCGTTGGGTATATACGACAAAAGTAACGGTCGGGAAAATATGATCTGACGGTCGACCGAAAGGTAAAACACGGTCGACCGAATAAGGGCAGTGAAAACACAAACAGGAGACATGATCACTCGGTCGACCGAACGGCATGTTGCGGTCGACCGAATGTTGGCAGACTTTTGTAGTTCAGGTTTTGGTGTTTTCCGGTCTAAGTTTGGGTGATCTATTGAAGTCCAAATTATGTGAAATTTCGTGTGTAACTTCTATAGGGAACCTAGTGTGTGATTAAGTTGATTTTAGCTCAAGTATGCTCAATTACACTTTGTTCCTAAGACTCAAAAGAAATCAAGATTACATGTCTTCGATTTAGCTTTAATTACATGTCTTGACTTCATTTCCTTCTTTCTTGAGTCTTGATCACCTGTAGAGGTTAGCACAATACAATATATATGCAATGCATAGTGTGTGCTACTCTAATTAAGATTCGGTTGATTAAATCATCAAAACATATGATTAAGGCCAAAAAGCCAACAATCTCCCCCTTTTTGATGATGACAACCGATATCTTAATACTTGAAAATTTTATATGTAAACTATGTATATAGATGCTCACCCTATGGATGTGCATAGTTTTTGTTCAAGTTTTATCAAGTTTTTCAATCTACCCCCTTAATTATCTCTCCCCCTTTGACATCCATCAAAAACAACAATTAATTAAGACTTTAAGCATAGAGTTTGGATGTCTTGTAATGAAGTAGATCCCCCTAAGTTTAGCACTTCATTACTCTAATAAAAGGTATATCATTTAAGCTCCCCCTATCAATAAGGCTAAATGGAAACAATGAGTATGATTCAAGTTAAGTTCATTTAAGTTTCAACTTAAGCCTTATTCTAACATCCATTTAAAATTTGACATTTAAAATCAATGGATGTGGTAAATGATTTGCAATGAATGGGGTATATGATTTGCAATGAATTAAACTCTAAAGATATGACAATTAAGCATATAGACTCGATTAGAGCTAAATTTTCAGAAATTTCAAAGATAGAGATTTTATACCAAACTTGAATATTGATTAGCTCCAATCTTGACTTGGTGATGCAACCGAATTCGAATTTGACGCTTTGGCTCTACCGGTCACCACCAATCTCCTCCTCAAGTACCTACAAGTGTAGATTTTGGTACCCAAACTACTTTGGGTCCTTGAACATTAGCTTTTGGGATCCAAACCATTTTGGTTTTGGGTGCCCACACACTTGAGGAACTATGGTTAATGAACATATGCTTACCATTTAGAGTAGTGTGAGATACATGGTTTTTCAATTTAAAATTGTAACCTAAACCATGTTTTTGCAAAGATTGCCTTTGACTACCTAATAGCATGTTAAGCATATGAGTTCCATTAGTGAATCTTTCTAAATCTTTTCTTAATTGCAAGTTAGAAGCTTGAAGATTTAGTTGATCACAATCTATAGGTGTTGCTCTTAATTTTTCAAGATTTGATGCATTCTTTTCAAATTTAGCAATCACCTCATTCTTCTCATTTATGCATGTATCAATTTGGCTTTGGAGATCTTTGATTAACTTTCTAACATTCTTGTTTTTATCACATATGATCTCATATTGTTTAACTAAATCATGGAATGCATTTTGAAGTTCATCATAAGAATAAGTTTCTTCTTTAGAACATGAACTATCACTAGCATATGATTTAGATGAGCAAGAATGTGATCTACTAGAGTAAGAGTTAGAGGACACCTCATTTCCTTCATCTTGAATTGCCATATAGCACATATGTGCATATTCCTTTGTTGATGAAGGTGTGGTTGATTTGGATGACGATGAAGACGATGAATCGTCCCAAGTAGCCTTGTGAGCTTCCAACCTCTTCTCTTTTCTCTTACTTTTCTCCTTTTCTTTTCTCCTTTCCCTTCTCTCCTTTTTCTTCTCCCCTTCTCTCCTCTCATTTTCACTCTCCTCCCTCTCTTTTTCTTTTTCTCTTTTCTCACTTCTTCTACCTCTTCTTTCATTCTTTTCTCCCTTATCTCTCTTGAGGTATTTGAGGAAGTCTTTGGCTAAGACCTCAATGTCCTCTTCTTCCACTCTCCTTGGCTCATCAAGGTTTGCATGTAATGCCAAGGTGGATATCTTCTTGGTGGCTTCCTTCTCCTTCCGATGATTGATTTGAAGTTCATAAGCCATCAAGTTTCCAATTAATTCCTCCATTTTGAGTTGGGAAAGATCGTGTGCTTTTTCAATTGCAACCACTTTATCTTCCCAATCGTGGCTTAACGACCGGAGGAATTTCCTTGTCATCTCTCCTTCATTTAATCTTCTTCCAAGAACCAAAAGAGAGTTAGTGATATCGGTGAAGCGAGTGTTCATTTCGCTTATGTTCTCACCGATATGCATAGAAAAAATCTCATATTTATGCATGAGGAGACTAATGCGGGTTTCCTTAGTTTTGCTATCCCCCTCATGATACATTTGCAATCTATGCCATATTTCATATGCACTAATACAACCCCTAATTCTATTGTATTCACCCCCATTTAGCCCACAATATAGAATGTTCATTATCTTTGAGTTCATCTCAATTTCTTTCATTTTGGGCCTAGTGAGTGAATCTAATTCATCTTCATTTGGTGGTGTGTATGGATTTTGGAGAAACATCCAATACTTAAGGTCATTTGATATTAAAAAGATTTTCATCCTATTTTTCCAATAATCATAGTTTGACCCATTAAGCAATGGAGGTCTAGTGGTGCATAATCCTTCTATGTGATTAGATGATGTAGAAGCCATGCTAAATAATACGATTAAGTATGAGAATTTAGCTAACAAGGCTCTGATACCAAATGTAGGATCGTGTGGGTTATGTGTCCACTAATGACTATTAATCTAATCAACTAATTACCTACTTGTTTAGACAATCGAGTAAATGCAGCGGAAATTAAAAACAAACAAGCAAGTAAAGGAAAATAATGCAAACCACAAGAAGTCGGGTCGATTTTTATAGAGGTTCGGCACCCCACCCGGGTCCTAATCCTCTCTTGCAAGCTCCGCTCGGATCACCGAGCTCCGCCTACGACTTCACTATCCGCTCCCCGTTCCGGGCCGGGAGACAACGCCTTACAACCGTCAAACTCGCGAACAACTCTCGCCGAGCTTGGAATCCTCTTCTCACAATCCGAGAATGATGCTTCGGGCTTTCACCGGAGCCTTTACTTTCTTGACAGCAAATGTAACTTGAGTGGAACACACTCTCTAAACTTTGAGCACACTTGAATGAGATTGGAAATATGATTAAGTGTGGAGATTTGAGGTTTGGAGTGTATGGAATTCTCTCTTAGGTTTGGGACAAGTTTGTAGTGGGAGAGTTGTGTTAAAATGTGTTTTACAACTCCTTATATAGGCATTAGAGAGAATAGAGTCGTTGGGATTGATTGGGTATGAGTTGATGTGTGATTACACAAAACAGAAAGTTCAGAACCCAATTCTGGCTGAATTCGGTCGACCGGATCGGGACAATCGGTCGACCGTTAGGCAGTTTTACACTCAGTTCGGTCGACCGGTTAAGCAACGGTCAACCGCCCAACTCTACGACTTAGGTTCACTTAAGTCATCGGTCGAACACAAGATAGGGTTCGGTCGACCGATTTAGTCCAGGCACTTTTGGGGTGACAAACAAATGTGTGAACGGTCGACCGAAACTGGTTTTGGCGGTCGACCGAATATGGACAGGCATTTTGGGTTTGTCAAGAGATGAACCAACGGTCGACCGATCGTGGTCCTCGGTCGACCGATACATGAAATACATTTGGGGTATTTATGGTTTAATACGAATACGACCGTTGGGTATATACGACAAAAGTAACGGTCGGGAAAATATGATCTGACGGTCGACCGAAAGGTAAAACACGGTCGACCGAATAAGGGCAGTGAAAACACAAACAGGAGACATGATCACTCGGTCGACCGAACGGCATGTTGCGGTCGACCGAATGTTGGCAGACTTTTGTAGTTCAGGTTTTGGTGTTTTCCGGTCTAAGTTTGGGTGATCTATTGAAGTCCAAATTATGTGAAATTTCGTGTGTGACTTCTATAGGGAACCTAGTGTGTGATTAAGTTGATTTTAGCTCAAGTATGCTCAATTACACTTTGTTCCTAAGACTCAAAAGAAATCAAGATTACATGTCTTCGATTTAGCTTTAATTACATGTCTTGACTTCATTTCCTTCTTTCTTGAGTCTTGATCACCTGTAGAGGTTAGCACAATACAATATATATGCAATGCATAGTGTGTGCTACTCTAATTAAGATTCGGTTGATTAAATCATCAAAACATAAGATTAAGGCCAAAAAGCCAACACAAAGGGTAGGTTAGACAATAAATCAAGGTATTTTCATGTCGAGTACGAATTTTTGATTTGGTTAAACACGAATGAAGAAACAATTATATATTTCATTTATATATTGGATTGTAATTGTATTGTCTCATTGTTATTGTATTTTTTAAACCCTGAAATTTAGAATTATATTATTTTGTTAGAAAATTTTACCTAGGAAAATGGAAGGAGTACACCCAGTTGACTTAGTTTCATTTATTGGCTTAAAGAAACGAAACAAATGAGACAACCTCATAGAAATTTGTTCTCGATGACGCCCTTTGACCACATTCTACAAATGCAAAACATTATAGTTAATGACGAGTTGCTTCGTGTTGTAACCGAGTGTTATTCAAGCACACAAAAATCGTTTGTTATGGGTGAATATGAAATGATATTCGAGGACATCGAAGTGACATTAGGGGTGTAAGCGAGGAGGGGTTGAGTTTTACAGGTTATTCTTTGATCAAAGCTAAATACAAAAAATTAATCCATTTTCCATAACATTTTCTATTTTCATCAAAATTAGATACAATAAATGAAGAAAAAAATCAATTGATGTATGTTTTCAAAGCTATATACAAAAAAGATCAAAGCTAAATACAAAACAAATCAGAGCTAAAGACAAAAAATACAAGGGTTATGCGGGCGGGTTGCGAGGAAACTGCGGTCCGTCCCGTTTATTATTCGGGTAGCATTTTTTTGTCCGCAACCCGCACCACGCTGGCGGGGTGGGGGTGGGGGGTCAAACTCCGCCCAATTTACAACCCGAAGTGACATGTATATTAGGAATGTCACTTGGTGGTGAGAATCAAGGTTCAGAGATACGGGATGCGGATGCGATGCGGCGAGGCACCGCATCCGACATATGCGGGATGCAGATGCGATGCATGTGCATATGCGATTTGCGATTTAATAATTAAATAATATAGATATAGATATATTAATTATAAATTATATACATGTAACTAAAAAAATTAGGTAAATTTTTGAATAATTTCTAAGATTATTAATTCAATATTAAACAAATCATAGAAAAAAAAACAAGAAACAACCAAAACAACCCAAAAAAACTGGTTGTTTAGAAACGTGGCCGCATCGGTCCGCATATGCGGCCACATCGGGGAGATGCGATGCACTTCTCCCCCGCATCGCGCCCACACTCGCATATGCGGCCGCATTTCAGAACACTGGTGAGAACTATTACAACCTTATTGTGAACATTGCTGAAAGTTGCTTCCATCTTCGATTTTCCAGAAGAAATTGGTGACACATGCTTTGTTCAGAGCTTTAGAGCTCAAATTGTTGGATTCAGATGATCCAGTGGATGTTGCTGATTGCGTTCGTCTTTACATAGTACTCTTATTTTGTGAAATCTTAATCAATGGAAATGTACAATTAAACCTCAAGAATCAATACATGTAGGGGAATTCCATGTACATATGAATGTGATTTCATAAAACACAAGGGTAATTTCACAAGTTAGCTGAGATATTTTAATGTAGAGTTGGGAATGTATTTCTAATACTTGACATAAGGTTTCTTTAATTGACTTGTGACTTGTTTGGTGGGCAATGTTTAACAACAACTGTTGAAATGAGTGTAATTATATAATGAACAACAATCCAATAACATTATGTTAGGCGACTGCAATAAAAACCCACATTACCTAAAATGATATATTTCTGTCATGATATCTTCCACCATCTAACGTGGTGTTTTCCACATCCCACTCGTTTCTATCAAGTAGGAGAGTCGGTGGCGATTCCTGACCCTTAAGTCGTAGTGGCAACATGTGTGCTTTATGGAAATCTACGATAACTGGAAACAATTTTTTTTCGTTTATTTTTGTTATGTTCACTCCCTGCTATTGTCCAAGTATTCCTTTGAATTTTTTATAAATTGAAGTAGTTAGGGTGGTATATTCAACAACATAGGCAATGTCACTCATGTGTTTGAGAGTAAATTTATACATTAAAAGAGTAGGTAAATTGGCATGAGTAGAGTGGTAAATTTGTACACAATTGTGGTAATTTTATTAGCTTATACAATATTGAAGGTAAACCCATGAACTAGGTTGGATAATTAGATGTACACAGTAAGGTAAATTTATTTATTATTATTTTTACTTCGTTATTGTAAGTTTTGCTGGGGAGTAATTTAAGATGAACAACAAGGTAAATACGACTAGTTAGTAGGATATTTTTATCGTGATTTTACACCTACAAAGAGAAGGTAAATTCACATAAGCAAGGTGGTAAATTCCTGCACAATGGGTGGTAATTTTATTGTCCTATACAAGACAGAAGGTAAATCCATGAACTGAGTCGGGTAGTTAGATGTACACAATAAGGTAAATTTAGTTGTTTTTTTATTACTTTGCTATTGTAGGCTTTGGTGGAGACCAATTTAAGATGCACAACAATGTAAATGCAAGTAATTAGTAGGGTATTTTGATTCATGGTTTGTAGGTATTTAGATTCCTACATCATTAGGAATAGTCATCTGAATACCATTCCAAGAGGCAAATGTAAGAGGTTAGTGAATAACATTCTGGGAGGAATATGCAGGAATGTAAAGTATAATCTTCATATATAGCATTTCACATGTGAGTTTCATTTATTGGTAACCACTCAGTCTGTGAGAATACCCTAAATTGTATTTGGGATTACTCTGTCATTTATGTTAGCTTATCATTATTAATTTGTTAGGAAGATTCTTAGTTATGATTAAACAAACGGAATGTACATTAAAAATAAACTTTTGAATTGAAACAACTCAGTGTGGTACATTAAATTACTCATAATCAATGAGTAAAAATTCATGCCTTTAGATTACCGATAGGTGGTTGTAAATAAATATTTGAGTCAAAAGTACCTAGTCTCGTACACTAAATTACTCTTAATTAATGTGTAAGCATTGTTGTCGTCGGATTACAGATAAATGTTGTAAATAAATCTTTGATATCAAATTACCTCTACATGTATATGAAGTTACCGGATGAAAGTTTGCGTCATAAAAATACCCAATATATGTTAAGAGTTAGGTTATCAAAGAGACCATGACTAATGAGGATATAGTAAAACTTAGAATACCCATGTATTGCTCTAAATTTACCATTGATATTAACTTGCCCGAACATGTATATTAAAATGCATGATATTGAACTACAATACCATTGAATGATAGAATAGTTTGGTACAAGTATTCTTTAAAACAAAGAAGCATATTATACAACTTGTAAGTTGGAAGTCATGTCATTACTATTTTAGAATACATCAAATCTACCCATTGTGATATTTGAACTACACATGAAAAATATTACTGGAGACAAAATTAGACAAAAACAAATATTTTTGTTGATTTCGATGAATATACCCGCATTAATAGTTGGAAATACTTATGAATATTCCCATAATTACCATGTCAATTACTAGTTTTGTATAGTCAACGAAAATACACACATCAATAGTTGGAAATACCCTGAGAATGCTTGTAATTATTAGAGCCACAAAATAACCACATCAATACTTGAAAATACTCAGTAATGTTCATGTAGTTACCAAGGGCACCGACTAACCCTATAAAGCGAACTACTAACCTTTTTGGAATGCACATTAATATTCGTGTAGTTGATATTGTCGTGTCATTGCTATTTTAGAATATATCAAAATTACATATTTTGATGTTTGAATTTACCCATCTCTACATAGACGAAATACAACCCTAATAGACGAAATACAACAAACCAAAAATCAACAACGCAAAAATCAAATTTTACTCCCAACTAGCGAAATCAAAAAAATCCACAAACCCACAACTTCACTCACACTACACACAAACTTAGTTTATAAAGCAACAAAGATTACTTACTCCAACATTAACCACTGGATACTATACATCTAGATGCAAGTATGCAACTATAACATCAAAAGATGAAATAATAAAAAATCCCATGAAAAAGTCAACCTTGCTGTGTGCTTTGACACATAATACAAGACAAGAAAAACATACTGAAACTCTAGTTCATAAAAAGCTTCCAAAGATTTATGCAACGATTGATTTTAAACCACAATTCAACCAACAAGACAAAAAAGCCTCACAATGCAGTAATTTAACTTTTAACTTAACTAGTGAACCCGAGAAAGGAAAACAAATCTAATATAAACCCAACTTCATCCTGAGTCCTCACTAACATTAACCTAATTTTTAGATTTATTTATCCTCTTTGTAAATTGTTTCTCTTTATATGATCAATCCAACAAATATTAGAGGAAAATCAAGAATCTTCACTAAACCAAAATTCTTGTGAACAACATAGGAAAAGAAACAAAAACATAAAAAACCCTTTCCTCCAAGACTAATCCAACTACACACCACATTCAGATGGTCAGACCATAAAAAACCAATATCTATTCCCAAGAAGTGATCTCTGTAGGATTGTAATGTCCCCTAATTATCTAATCAAATTACATTTAATCCCTACTTAAGCTAACAAGATGTGCAACGGAAACGAATTAGAAGGAAGTAGGGAAAAGCAATGCAAACCACAAATGAACATGAGGATTTTATAGAAGTTCAACCACCTGCCTACGTCCTCTCTTGCGAGTTTCGTTCGACACTTCAAACTCCACTCACGTCTTCACTATCTGCTCCTCGTTCTGGGCCGGGAGACAACGCCTTTACAATCTTCAAGCTAGCGAATAACCCTCGCCTAGCTTGGAATCCTCATCTCACAATCCGAGAATGATGTTTCAGGCTTTCACCGAAGCCTTTACTCTTTTGAACAATGAGGAACTTGAGTGGAACAACACTCACAAGCTTGAGCACACTTTGAGTATGATATATAGATGATCAAATATGTGGAATTTAGGCTCTTGAGTGTAGGATTGAGACTTTTAGGAGTTTGTGATTTTTCTCTAATGTATGAGACAATTGAAAGTGTGAGAGTTGTCTAAACAATGTGTTTGAACCTCTATTTATAAGCCCTAAAATTTTCTAGCCGTTGGGGATGAGTTGATTGATTGGTGGGAAGAACACACAAACAGAAATCAAGATTCAGAAAATTTGTCCCTCAACGGTCGACCAGATCGGGCAGAACGGTCAATCGTTTCTTTAAGAACAAAGAAACATTCGAACCAAAAGCGCATCGGTCGAACCAACTGGGTCTTAACTTAAGTCGTCGGTCAACCCAGGAAAGGGTTCAGTCAACCGATCTAGGGGTTTTGGCCAGGGTAAAGGTATATCGGTCGAACAAAAGAAATGATTTCATTCGACCGAAAATAACACGCACGTTGGGCTCAATAAAAGGTGTTTCACTGGTCGAACGTTTCTGGGTCAACGTTTGACCAGTGGTCAAATGTATTTTAGGGGTAGGAAGAATTTATACGAATACAACCGTTGTATAATACGATAAAGGTAACGATCATCCGAAAAATACAGAAACGATCGACCGAAAAGGTCCAAGCAGTCAACCGGAGGAGTTAGGTTAAATCACTATAGGCTAACTGGTTGATACAGTCGAACTGAGAATTGAGTTCGGTCGACCGTTTCTCACAAGTAGATTAGGTTTAAGTTTAAGTGATTTTCCGATCTAAGTTTGAGTGATCTATTGAAGTCCAATTGATGTGAAGTTTTGTGTGTGACTTCTACAAGGAATCTAGTGTGTATGTGAGTGAGTTTGACTCATGTATTCTCAAGATCACACAAGTTCCTAAAAGTCAAAATAAAGTAAAATTTCATGTCTTCAAATAACTTTGATTACATGTCTTGACTTCGTTTCATTCTTCTTGAGTCTTGATCACCTGTAGATGTTAGCACAATACAATATATCTTCTATGCATTATATGTGCTACATTACATTTGATTGTTATTAAGATTAGGTTGATTAAATCATCAAAACACGGATTAAGGCAAAAAAGCCAACAATCTTCCCTTCCATGCCAAATTGATGGAAAGTTTGACAGTGGAGGCCGAGGGTGAGAGACTTGGAGACTCGGGTGGTCCGGGTCATCAACGTCTAGGGTAGTTGAGGTCGCTAGGAACGTCTGGGAATGAGAGTTGGCCACTTGCTTGAGCCTTTGAAAGTTGGAGAGATGAATGTTGGGGATGACACAAGAGAAGACCAGACCACTAGAGTGAAGGTTGGACCGCCGGAGTGGAGAGCGGACCAAACCTTCTTTCACCACCAAAATCAAAGAAAATCCTCCCTTTGAAACAAAAACATATGTTTGGAGCATTGGTTAGTAATTTCCTATTGTAAACTTCAAAGAAAACAATCAACGGTGAAAAAATCGTAAACCTCACACAACAAATTTAGAAAACCAAAAGCAAGCATCGAAAGCGACATAAACGATGCTTCGAGGCAGAAAAATACGTGGAGTTGCGGTGGAGGCAGTAGGTGACGCCAAGCCGAGGAGGAGGGACCAAGAGGGCGACATAGCAGTGGTTGTGGAGAGCCTTAAGGGAACGGAGGAAGCTTTCACCATCAAAGCCTTTTGGGCTTACTACACTTAACAAGGGATATTAAGTGCTTGCAGATATTGAGAATTGAACTTAATCCTAGGTGATATCCTAGTCACTAGTCACATCACCTATGGAGGGTGGGTCATCTAGGAGTTGATGATTTAATAAGATGGAAGACAAAATGTTGAAGGAAAAGAAGAGACAAAGAGTCTCTTCATTTTTCTATGATTTTCGTCATATTTTATGATGCAATTTAAGTAGAGGTTGTAATGATCTTGAATGATCATTTTTATGTAGTTTATGTTATGTTTGTGTTTTAGGTTAAGTGGAAGAGTCTTTGTAAGTGCCTATATAAGCACAAAAGTTCTCCATTTGTAAACAAGTCAAGTGAAGTCAAGTGAGAAAGAAGAAAGAAAAGATGAGTTTGGTGCAAATCTCGTTTTTGCTTATGAGTGTTAAGTAGTGAACTCTCTTCTTTCATTCGTGTCCACCAATTGAGTAGATCAAAGAATGAATCTAGTGATGGCAATAGAAGATCCTCAACATGAAGAACAAGGCGAGCCAAAGCAGCCCACCAAGTGCGACTTCTGAACCACCAATTGGCGGTTTGGGACCGCTCATATTTTCTTGGTTCGAAGTTGGAAGTTCATATTTTCTTGTCGATGAGAAATCATCCTCACCTCATTTTGTAGAATTATACAGACGAATACAAAGATAAAACTCAAAGTGACTTATCTACCAATGACAATGAGGTCATCAAGTAAATTAGTTGCAAACGCTCCATTAGCTCTTTAAACCCAAAGTGCATGCATTGCATCCGGGGACGAGACATGGTCGATTTGGTTCAGATTTGAGGGTTCATCAAACCCAGCCAAAATTGATTCCCATTAAAACAAATTGAAATCAAACGCCAACCAAATTGTTTCGATTCCAATCTGGTTAAACATGAGTTTGCATTTGACGCTATTATTTGTAGATCATTTTGAAAAATATAAGTTAATGACAACAACAAAACACTGTCATAAACTAAAAATATTATATACGTTAGTATAAGTTGAACTACAATACTAATTTAAGGAAAACGATTAGCGGACGCTAGCGTTCGGGACGCACGCTTATGTGGTCAGCCCAGTCAGCAGACGCGTTTGAGTTGGCAGTCTCCACAGAAAAAGTTTATTTTTTATTTTATTCCTCGTTTCGTACAAATGTCTACATCCCTCCATCCCTCATTAATGCGTCTCAAATCACTCATTTTCCATGAACATTTTGGCTCTCCTACACAGCACAGGAGACTTGTTATAAATCTCAACATGCGTCTTCCTTTTTCTTCCCTTCTCTTCTGTGGTCCTACCTCTTTGCTTTGATGGAAATCGTTCATGTGTCTTTCCAAGTGGAGCAGCCGACAAACGTTCCTAAGGAGGGGATGTTTTTTCCCTCTTTCGAAGAAGCCCAAACATTTTACGTTGCTTATGCCGATTCTTGTGGTTTTTGTGTTAAGAAAAGGCATCACACCCGTTTGTTTGCTACCTCTGGGTCAGGTGTTAATGTGCTGGAACGAGATGCAATGGTGTCAAAGCTTCCGAGGATTTTGGCGTGATGTTCTACTGTTAAAAGTTCAATCAGAAAGTTCTATGCTTTTGCGTATAATTCCACATATACAACAAACAAGACCAAAGTCATCCTTAAGAATGTAGGAATGATCACATTCTTCTTCATTTTTTTCATGTACAGCAGTTGTATGTCTGTTCGGAATAAGAAGTCGGTCTGTTCGGAATATGTTGTGTGTCTGTTCGGAATAAGAAGTCTGTCTGTTCGGATTAAGTGATGTGTATGTTCGGAATACTTTCTGTTCCATTTCTGCACAAATTTTCAACATAATCTGGACAAACATTTTACATAAACTGGACAAACTTTTTACATAAACAAGACAAGTTTTCTACATAAACAAGACAATCTTTCTACATAAATAATACAAATTTTCTGTTCCGTTTCTGGACACACTTTCTATGCTTTTGCGTGTAATTCCACATATACAAACAAGACCAAAGTCATCCTTAAAAATGTAGGAATGATCACATTCTTCTTCATTTTCTTCATGTATAACAGTTGTATGTCAGTTCGGAATAAGAAGTCAATCTGTTCGGAATATGTTGTGTGTCTGTTCGGATTAAGTTGTGCGTCTGTTCGGAATAAGAAGTCTGTCTGTTCGTAATATGTTGTGTGTCTGTTCGGAATAAGAAGTCTGTCTGTTCGGAATAAGAAGTCTGTCTGTTCGGAATAAGAAAACTGTCTGTTCGGAATAAGAAGTCTGTCTGTTCGGAATATGTTGTGTGTCTGTTCGGATTAAGTTGTGCGTCTGTTCGGAATAAGAAGTCTGTCTGTTCGGAATATGTTGTTTGTCTGTTCGGAATATGTTGTGTGTCTGTTCGGAATAAGAAGTCTGTCTGTTCGGAATAAGAAGTCTTTCTGTTCGGAATAAGAAGTATGTCTGTTCGGAATAAGTAGTCTGTCTGTTCGGAATATGTTGTGTGTCTGTTCGGATTAAGTTATGTGTCTGTTCGGATTAAGTTGTGTGTCTGTTCGGATTAAGTTGTGTGTCTGTTCGGAATATGTTGTGTGTCTGTTCGGATTAAGTTGTGTGTCTGTTCGGAATAAGAAGTCTGTCTATTCGGATTAAGTTGCGCGTCTGTTTGGAATAAGAAGACTGTCTGTTCGGAATATGTTGTGTGTCTGTTTGGATTAAGTTGATCCAACCTAAAAGTTAAAAACAATATTTTATTATGATAAGTCTGGACTCTGCACGAATAAAGGGTCTGCACGCTGTCCTAGGGTCTGCACGCTTTCCTAGGGTCTGCACTATCTGTGTATTGGGAAAAGAATCGTTCAACCTAAAGAACCGGCGTTTTTAAGAAGACCAAAGCACGTGAAGAGAAATTTTGCTGACTGGACGCTGACTCAACACGTCCACGTAAGGCGCGTCCGTGACGCCCGCGTCCGTGTATAAGGACTCCTAATTTAATATAAAGTTACATATCTAATGATAATATTAGATCTTATGTTGTATCAATGTGAGCGACTGAGTGTACATATCATAGAAATCAAACGTACAAAAAAATAAAATAAAATCGGATAACTCGAACCAAATTAGTATTCAGTTTGAATCTTTTGATCCAAACCTGCAATTTAAATTTTGACTCGATTCAATTAATAAATTCGACTCAAAACCCTCTCTCTAATTGTATACTTGCATCCCCAAACCTACTACGTCAAAGTTGAAGGGTATGTTGGATTTTTTGAAATTGATGGAATGATTTTGAAATGTGAAGACAAGCTCATCCCAACAAACCGAAAAATATTGTTTTTCGAAAAAAAACCCGAAGAATATTCCTTCAAAAAAAAACTTGCCATAAAAAAACAAAAAAAGAATAATATCCTACATGTTATTATAATTCTCACAAAAAAAATAAAAATGTTATTGTCTTGGATGACGGTATGTTTCCTTGGTAGAAGTGCTTTGATGACGCGGACGCAACCTCACACCACTATCTCGCGTGCGAATCTCTGACACTGGTGACGACGCCAAAGTGAACACGTTGGAATGCGAGATTTTCTTTTGGCCGCAGCAATAATAGTCACTTTATTTTTTTATTTGATACTCTCCCTTTAATTTAGAATAATTGCATATTCATGACTTTTTATGTCTATTTGCTTCTCAAGTCACAATCGCACGAAGTTACTTTGCGCATGAGATGTTTATTTATGAGATTCTTTTGATTGATTTTTTTGACTTAACATAACAAGAGAGGTTGGTTGTGCGCTTACATAAGTTATAAGGATTTTTACAACACTAGACAAATTTAAAGATTAGTTTCCAAAATGCAGTAACACGTATTTATCATAAAATAAAAACAAAAAAATTCGACAAGAAGCTTCAAAACGCACACATAAAAGTGATGAACTACAACCTAAAAACAAGTCCCCCGGGACGCAGCCGAGTTGGTTAGGTATGTGGGTTCACAAACCTTAGGTCACAAGATTGAATCCCAGCAAGACACTTTATTTAATGCTAATGCGTTCCGATGAAAATGGTGTTGGACCACCCCCAGTTTGGAGTCGCAACCCGACTTTCCCAAGTGCCAGGAAATTCTGGGTCATAAAAAAACAAGCTAAAAACAAATAAAGTCGTATGCAAAGAAAAAAAACTGTGAGAAAACACCATCAGAAATGGTGGATACAAAGGTT
The DNA here is from genome assembly GCA_963682175.1 of Triglochin maritima. NCBI lineage: Eukaryota > Viridiplantae > Streptophyta > Magnoliopsida > Alismatales > Juncaginaceae > Triglochin > Triglochin maritima. The sequence continues at coordinate 9,875,264 of OY821780.1, read as the reverse complement.
GCGTTTGGTAAGTGGACTGTAGCAAGGTTTTTGGGAGAAAACCATTCAATGCTTTCTGTATAGGGGAGAAAAAATCCCAAAGAAACACTGGTGAAAAGATTTCGTGGGCACTATTACAATGTGAGTGTTAGAAACGAGATAAGTAATCCAGTTTCTGAAAAATCGATCAAAAAACCAACACCTGTTTGGCAAACGGAACTTAAACCAAAAAAACCCTTCTACAATCTTCATACCAAACACACCCAAAGTGTATCATAACTGGTTCTTGAGATGATTTCTGAAAAGTAAGATATAAATTTACACTTGACTCTAACAACAAATGATGTGGTTAGCTAATAAGGTCAACTCAATTAAAAACCAGTCAGAGTGGTATTATTCTTGGTAGCTAAATCATAATAAAGACAAATTCACACATTAAAAATCGTTAATTTGAATTGTTGTTACTGATATATTTGGAAGTTGATTCTAATACATATTAAAATGAGCGAGAAATGAAGGCCTCGAATTGTATATCAACATTTGTGTTGATTTCACGATATTCAAGACTAGTTGCATGAGTAGCATGTGCCATGGATGTGAAACAATCACACTTTATAACCTGTACGTTTGTAATATTTTATTGAACAATACAAATATCGAGTATAGTCATCGAGTTGAACACGAGCTATTTTGAGTCAACTTGTTTACGTTGTTCTGAGTGGGAGGATTTTGAATTTTATCACTTAGTTCTTTTATTTTCAAGTTAAAGTAGAGTTGAACATTTATTAAATTGAGTTCTAGTCGAGTTTCGAGTTCCCAAACCTATAACTAGAGATTGAAACCCTATAATTATTAACGTTTAATAATTTTGGACTAAACTTATCGCTTCTACATATATTTCTATCATCACAATGTCACAAATTGATATTGGATTCGTTGAATTTTCAACGTTTCAAGCATCAAGTCTCTACCCTTGCTTTGTTGCTTACATGTAGGGACTTATCTGTGAAACTTTTCCTTTACTAAACTCTGGAACAATACCACACATCTATCGTACAATTCCCGCAAAATCCCAATTCCAACTATCCCCAACACGTGCTCGGAAAAGCACAAAAAGCAACCGCAACTGCGGCGCACCGACCTTAACAAACCACCCTCGCTTCCCCAAACATTTACGGAACCACCCCTCTCCCCTCCCTTTTGATAGGACCAAACCAAACATCACTCTCACGCGATGGACTTCGTCTGCCCTAATTCTCCGGTTCGTTTTCCAAAATCTCTGCTCCTCTCTTTCTCGAGTCGAAGCTGGCGTGCTCGAAAACTTGTTTATTCTTTTTGTGTGTGTTTTTAAGTGAGATTCTGTTATTGCACTTGTCGTTACGGTCTAAGAGGGTCCGTTTGAAATCACGTTTTGATAATCAGATTCTTTGATATCTGATCGAGTCTTCCGAACATTTCGTAGGTTTAGTAGGAGTTTTTGAGGTTTTGACGATGAATTAGCTCGCGAACTTAGCATAGCTTTATTTAACATGGAATTCTAAGTTTTTAGTTGTAATCAGTTTTTTTTCTCTGGAGAATATGATCATATCTCTGAAGTAGTTCCCGACCATATAGTTTCTTTAGTACCAAGTTTCTAAGTTTTTAGATGGCAGTAGTAAATCACATTTCATTATTGATATTTTGAAGTTAAAATCTGATTACTGAAATGTGGTTTCGAATGGACTTTAGAGTTTTAGTTTTTGGATGTCAGTTGTAAATCACGTTTTGATAATGAATTAGTTCGCGAATATACCGTAGCTTTATTTAGTATGGAATTCTAGGGTTTTCTAGAATATGATCAAATCTCTAAGACCATCAGCAATGGGATGGTTTTTAAGATCGCGGGTAGGATCGGAAGGAGGATTGTCCACTATAAAAATAATATTTTGTTATCTTGAGCTCACGATCTTGCGTTTTAACGCACCGGATCGTGGTTATTTTGTTTATTTTTTGTTTTTTAATTACAGTAGGACCCACTCACATTTTGTAACGAATATAATTGATATAAATAATTTTATTGTTTCAACTGAGATATCTTAAAAAATAATTTTTTTATATAGAATAATTACTATTTTTTATCTTCTCATGTTATATGGATAGACACCCATATTGCTATATAAATATTATATTTTCGAAATACTAGATTTTCGATAGTTAGCTTAAACGAGACAATTACCAAAGTTTAAACAATTATATTCTATATTGTACTTTTAAACAAATAAAATTTCGAACATCTTAATTTTTTTCCTTAACTTTCACATTTTTAGAGAACGAGAATCATATGCTTACTACGCTGATACAAGTGAATTTGTTGAAGATTGTCCTCAACATACAATTAGTAAAGAGAACAACAAATGATGATGAGACGTTCGAATACTCCACCGACCATATTGTCGATATTAGGTTTTACTTGGACAATAAAGATCGAATTCGTGATATAGAGACACATTTGGCTCTTAAAACGGAATTAATTGATAATATTAGAGCATGCTATGAGCGGAGAGATAATTAAAAGTTGATTAATTAGTTGCTTTTAGTTCTTATAATGTTTAGTTGTAATGTCTGTAAGTTTGGTTATCATATCACTATTATCCTTTTCAGTTAATAAATTCATTGTTTTACCCATGTTTGTCCAACAATTATTTTTGAAAAATAAAAAATAAAAAATTGTATTAAATTGTATCAATAATTCATACATAAAATAGATAAATGATGATATATTTATTTATTTTTTATTTTTAAATTGTGAGAAATAAGTTGAAGGAAAGAAAACAATTGATTTGACAGCATAATCTTTTTTAAAGATCATGGTTTACTGACGTTACAAAGAAAAAAAATGACGTGACAGAGAGGAAAAATTGGAATGATTTTTATCTAAAGATCTTTACATAAAGATCATGACTACGGATGCTCTAAAGTGGTTCTCGACCATATCCTTTTAGTAAATATTTTTGAGTATTTGGATGCAATCGTAAATCACATTTTTATGATGTTTCGTGGGGTTTGATAATGAATTAGTTTGCGAACATACCATCGTTTTATTTAGTATGCACTTTTTTTTGCAAGCAAAAAAGGAGGTTGGGTCTCTGAGTTTTTCATATATGGTGTGAAGATTTACTGTAACATCCTGAAATAGTGGAAATTTAAAAATTATTTATCAAAGCAGTTACTTCTCATAAAAGCAGTGCACAAGTTTACATCAGAGTTTGTAAAAAACGATACATGATTACAACAGAACAACAAAAGAAGATAAATGTAATCATGTCGACCTCAGTGGTCAGAATAGAGGATCCGATCCCAAGATGCGCGCGCCCGCTAATCACCACCCAACTGGACCTACTGCGGTCCTGAAAAAGATGCAACAACAATGCATGAGTTTTCATAAGGAAACCCCGTATGCCAAGCTCACTTATATGCATGCAGTAGTACAAATGAACCTATCATACTAGTAGCATGTCATGTCATCAACAGTAAGGAAAACAGTTCCCCTGAAAGGTAACATGAGACATTAGTCTGACAATGATCATCGGGTCTCCCGAGGAAACCTACCGTAGGCACATACGGTCTAATGGAACAAGACGTGATACTCCTCACACGCGGCTACACTAATCATTAGGGTTCGGCAGAGAGCACCCGCCAAGTCCGCGCCATAAGAAACAGATCTATAACTTCGTGGTCGAAACCATACCAACGGAGCCGTCGCTCGGTCGGTCCATCAATCATCATCTCAGTGGGTGCCTATCTGAGGGACATAGCCGGAACATCATCATCGGCCCATCAATCATCATCGCCGGAACAACATCGGCGGCATCACCGACGCTGCAACGGTGATCCATCAATACGTCCGACACATCATCGGACGGTCCAGACCGAAGTCTGCTAGGTCATCAGGATCCACGAGCCGCAAACACCAACCGCACCGCTATAAAAGCAGGGCATCGACCTCCGTAGCCCCTCAGACCGGTAGTCACCTCACCCAACGACAGTTGCATGCCTGCACAATCATTATACATTGGGATCCGCGATCCCTCAAGCCTGCTTTACTACAATGAGTCCAATCAATCCATCATATTAGTCACGATCCATACATGGAGGTGACGCGTCCCGAACACACACTATTCCACACGGCGGTCCCTGGGCAGGCAAGCGTAACGCGCCCACTGTCACCTCTCGGCTCACGTAAAAGGCGAGGACACGAGTTTCCGTGGACAAAGTTGACATTCAAAAATGGAACCAGGAATTCAGTCCTGTGCAAAAACGGTCGACCGAAAGAGCCATCTCGGTCGACCGTTTCCTCAAGGGAATCGGTCGACCGAAAGTCTGCAACGGTCGAATTATTTGCGCAAAACTTAAGTCCCAACAGTCTACCGAAAGTCTAAAACCGGTCGACCGAAACGAGGTCAAAATCCGGACTCTGGTCAATAAATTTAAAACTATCGGTCGACCGACTCAGTGGTCTTGGTCGACCGAAAACTAACATGACATCCTAGTATTTCTACGACATAAAACGGTCGACCGCCCACATGCATAAAAACCAGTACACTTAAGTTCCGGTCGACCGAACACAAGGAACCGGTCGACCGAAACACAACAGACAGACAAAATACATACATTCGGTCGACCGCCCAAGGCCCCGATCGACCGTTGGTCGTCTTCAACCTCGCGTCAGTCGAGGTTTTTCACGGAAAACGACACCGGCGAGGTCTCCGACCTCCCCGACCGACCAACACCACCCTCCCACGAGGGTGAGCAACAACAAACCAAACTAAGAACCGACATACCTCGAAGAAGCAACAAATCCGTCGGAGCCTCGCTCGCGCCTCCGTCACCTCTTCAACAGCAACCACCTTCGCACGCCTCACGTCCTTGCCTCCGCGACTCCGAGCTCGACACCACACGTCGCAACTCCCTCTGGTCGCCGGAAGAGAAAAATAGAATGGTGAGAGAGAGATCAAAAGAGAGAGAGAGAACAAAACAACTTCTTAAATCCAACCCTCTCCTCGCGTCTACAGTGCACGCCCCTCACACCATCACCTACACTTCCTATTCTCCTCCATCTCCATGCATACTACTGTGCTCCTCCTCTTCCCCATGCTAAACTCCCCCTAAACACCCATTAGCACCCTAAATGGGTTTAGGATTCTAACATTTACATTCTAAGCTAGCTTATAACTACACATAGTAAATAAATAAAACTATGGTATACGTTATAGTAAACTAAGCCTATGCTAACTATGCTAAGTTACAAAAAGGTGTGCTCCTAGATGAGCGGCTGAAAACAGTAACGTTGTCCGAGTACTAGTTATAGTGGTCAATCCCTGATCCCCTCCCGATTGAACCACTAAGACCCACAACGAGGCATTTACCAGTACCCAGCCCGTCAGTGCATCAAAACATGGGGGGGACGCCCATTGGTTGGCCAATCTAGGCCCAAATTCTCATGAAGACTTCTCGTGCAACAGAATCATTGCCACACACATCGCCCTTCGCTCTCATAATGTCTGTGATCCGGGCTATCACCTGGCCGGCCGTGCCTGCCGCCCTGTCAAAAATGCGACGATTTCGCTCCATCCAAATCTCATATACCGTGGCTCCAATGGCTAAGAAAAACCAAGCTCTGTTGTCTCTTATCCCTCCTGATCTTCTATGCCATACGTGCGATTTCTTCCACGAAACCCGAGAGAGGTGACCCTCGAATTTGGAGTCTATGCCGGATAGGCCCCAGATATATTGCACAAAGGGACACACCCACAGGAGATGATCTGCAGTCTCTGCCGCCTGGCTACGTAAACGGCATGTGGTGTCAACTCATACGCCTCTAGTTCCTAGGAAGTCTGCGGTCGCCAGTCTCCCCTGCATTGCCTTCCATAGGGTTGTCGCATGTTTGGAAACATGGAATTTGTGCCATACAACTCTAGCCCACCATATCTTCGATTGTGGCACACGTACCTGCTTCCAAGCATCGGTCATGGTGAATTCCTCTATCCGATTGTCACCCCATACTAGGCGATCCTCCCCACCAATCGGTGTAACAAGGATAGCCGGCCAAATGCGTACCCTAGTGGTTGATCGTGCCATTGGGAAGTCACAGGTGCCATTTCTGACGAATCTCCTCACTGGTGTGTCTACTAGGATGGTCATATCATTTCTCATCCTTGGCCCGAAATTTTCCCATATTATGGGCTTCCCATCCCAAGGATCTTCAAAGAATCGGATGTGCTCCCCAGTTCCCACTGCAAGGCGAAAATGAGTGGTGGCTAACTCCCTAACTGTGAGTACCCTTCTCCACTCCTGAACATTTCCCATATTATGTTCCCCCAGTGTGTCTACTGGCATGGCCATATCATATCTCATCCTTGGCCCGAAATTCTCCCATATTATGGCTTCCCAACCCAAGGATCTTCAAAGAATCGGACGTGCTCCCCAGTTCCCACTGCAAGGCGAAAATGAGTGGTGGCTAACTCCCATATTATTTAGTATGCACTTCACTAAGTTTTTAGATGTCACTTGTAATCAATTTTTTTTCTAGAATATTATCATATTGCTGAGGTTGTTCTCGACCATATCATTTCTTTAGTACGAAGTTTCTTAGTTTTTAGATGTCAATAGTAAATCACTTTTCATTCTTGATTTTTTGAAGTTAAAACCTGATTATTGAAATGTGGTTTAGAATGGACCCTAAGGTTTTATTGCATTCGGTTGGAATAATTGAAAAATCACGTGTGATTATTTCTCATGATGATGGAGTAAAATAAAACGACTCTTCTTATTTGGAAAAAAGTCAGTTGATCAGGCTAATTATTTCTCAAGAAGGAATCCTGTAACTACAGAATTATATATAATGTTATATATATTATGAGAAGGGATCCTCTACCTTTAAAACTTGTGACATCAATTTACCTTTATTGATAACTTAAATTTTTTACTTCAAATGAAAAATCCAAACCATACATCTTGTTTAACATCACAATATAAATTCAGCACGTCAAAAATTATTAAATTTGGAAGACGTTTTATATGATATTTCAATGATAAAAAAAATCAATGCACCAAATTTATTACAAATTCTACATCACTTGATCCTACACAAAACAACCTTTAATTTGACAATTTTTAAAGTGCATACTAATAGCGTTATAGAACAAGATTTATGGTTTAGATTTCCAAACCCTTTTAAAGGATTGTGAATCCCCCTCCTCGTATAGATCCTCATATATCATATACAATATTTCTGATGTGTGGCCTTTTCAGGTTTGGGACAGGAATCGATTCTCGGCATGTTTTGCAAACATATATCCTTTGCACATTGTTGTTTAAGTTGTTTTGTTTTGAATTTCTGGTTTAGGATTAACTTGTGAGATTTTTTTAGCTGATGATATTGGTTTGAAACATGTAAGCACTTAACACGTTGCACGGTGTTAGGTTTTGGGGCGAATTTGGTGACTATAGTTATGGTTGCGGTGCTCGGGTTCAAAGTGAGGGATGTCCGAGGTGCTCGGGTATGCCAGCTATTTCGAACAAATAATTTTTGTTTGGAAATTTTTTCAAAATAATCAAAAAACAAATAAAAAATTGGAAAAATATGCACTTCAGAAACTTAATTGACAAAGTATGCACATTAAAAAACGGCATCACAGGTGCCGTTTTCATTAAGTAAAAACGGCACTGTAGATGCCGTTTTTACCCTTAATGAAAACGGCATCAGTGATGCCGTTTTTACTTGGGCAAATTTTTTCTTGGTTTCGAGATGTCGTTTTTATTTAATACATGTTGAACTAGAAACGGGTCGGTCGGGGTCTTCAAATTGTTTGATCTGGAAATTTTTGAATCTTCGTCACTTGTCAAAAAACTCATTGTAATTATTGTGTGTGTGTGGGGGGGGGGGGGGGGTTGTAACTCCAACACATTGGTCAGATCACTTTGGAGTTATGACATATTATCCATTATCAAAAATTGGTTCGAAGATCCAACTGGTAATTTTTTGATAAGTAATGTGGTGTGATAAATTTGTATTATCGTGGTAACGGGTTAGATTACAATGAGCGAGACCTCCGACCGACCCGTTTCTAGTTCAACATGTATTAAATAAAAACGAAATCTCGAAACCAAGAAAAAATTTGCCCAAGTAAAAACGGCATCACTGATGCCGTTTTCATTAAGGGTAAAAACGACATCTACAGTGCCGTTTTTACTTAATGAAAACGGCACCCGTGGTGCCGTTTTTCAATGTGCATATTTTGCCAATTAAGTTTCTGAAGTGCATATTTTTCCAATTTTTTATTTTTTTTGATTATTTTGAAATTTTTTCCTTTTTGTTTTGTTTTGTTACAGTTGTTATCACTGTTTATAGTATTTATGATGCATCGAAGGAACTCTACTCCTAGTAATGGCATTGTATTTTGAAAACTTCGAGATGTGTTGATGGCTACGAGAGCTTCTTCTTTAGAATAATCATTGTTGTATGCTTGCTATATAAGTCATAGCGTTGTTTCTGAAATAAGGGGTGAGAAAATGTTGTTGTCCCACGGGTTGGAAATGTTTAGTGCTTGAATTGCTCAAACAGAGAGGTAACAGATAACATACGAGAAAGGGTGAGAATTGAAATTGGTTTGGGGTTCTGAAATTGAAGTGATTTGTGGTGCAAGTGGAAAATATATTTCATGTTGTATTGAGCATCACATGAGGTCTAGCACTGTCGTTGCCCAGTTTTTTGTGGTCATTTTCTCCAAAATGTATGTCCACCAATGATCAAAATGTCATTTCCATATGGAATTGTAAGCAAGTTTGAACTTTGGTGGAACTTCTGGTTGATGTTTGGTAAAATGTTGGTCATCTGTGAAAAATGAGAATTTTGGCTTGAATTTTGGTGAATATGTTGACACGATTTTTTTTTAAATATTCTTATTTAGAAGATATACGTTTCTTATACATTTATTTGTTTGAAAAGTAAAATACATTTTCCTTGTTTTCTCCATATTTATTGCCCAATTTCTAGAATTTGGTTCCTTAATCAATACCCTTTTCCATGTAATATATTTATCATTGGATAAATTATGGCATCCACGGTTTGCCCGTTGCATGGATGAGTTTGCAAGAATGAAGTACGATCAGCAAAATATATATTTCATTGTTTTCTAAATTCTTTTTGTTGGTGAAGTAGAACTTTACTAATGGTATATTTTCAATTTGTTTTGTAGGTCTCCAGAATGCATCTTCTGGAAAAGCTATTTTTGTTATACATTCCCTCTATTGGGCTACTTGCATGCTTCTTTAATATGACTTTGCTCTTGATAAACAACTTCCGAGGACAAATTCCTGCCTACCACTCTTGGTGCCTGACTTGTTCTCAATTTATATTATGGGTACACTTTATGTTGTTAGTTCTCAGAAATCAATATTTGGTGCCCAAGTGGCTAAGTTGGCTCATGATTTCCAATGATACTGATATTGTTGTGACTTTCTTTTAGATCATGATTGTGCTATTTTTGAAGTGTAAACACTGGGTGCACATATTTTGCAATCCCTTCTTATGCTTTTGGTGGATCTTTAAACTTTTCTTGGAGGTTCCTCATCTATGGACAATGTTTTCTTCATTTGAGGTGAGATATTTAAATCAGTTAGCCCAAAGTTTTCTTCATTTGAGGTGAGATACTTAGTTCCCTTGAAGTATTGATGTGCTAGTTGTTGGTTTCATAAGTCTTGTTTTAACTGTACTGATGCTGTTGAAACAAGGAACCTGTATGTGATTGACACACCTCGTAAGTTGACTTCAAGGGTTAGACTTTGGGCTTTATAACTAAGGGCTCAAATCAATCTACCCTATGTGAGGCTATACTCACACACCTCCACACTCAGGACAATGTATGTGTGTGACCCAACTGGGTTTAGATGTATCCCGCATGCACAATTGAGCTAATTTACCTGATTTGAGATTATACTCACACACCCCTGCATGTGTGGCACAACTGAGTTTAGGTTGATCCTATGCAGACGACCAAACTCTAGCACCATGTCAGAATAGAGAACCCATAGGTGACTTGCATTTCAAAAGTCGACTTATAAGGGTTGGACCTGCTAGCTCTATAACCCCATTAGCACAACTCGGTTTACCCAACGTGAGAGTATTCTCACATGCCCATCAAATTTGTAACGGTTGGACTTCTGAAATGATCTACGGAATGACTTAAAAAAGGGAAAATTACAATTTGTCCCCTCGAACTTCAAATTTGTTTCAGTTTGATCTAATCCATAACAGAACTAATGGAAACCATTATGTTTTATCTTAAAATGACAATTTTACCAATGATTTAAATTCTTATATGTTTTTCTTCTTTTTTCAGTGCTATTTTTCCAAACCATAATCTAGTATGATGTTGAATATAAAATATGAATTGAAAAAAATAAGATGGGAAAATAAAAAATAATAATTAAAAATTTACATGGAGGACAATATTGTCATTTTAGGTAAAACATAACAATTCGTTTTAGCATATTGGGGCAATCTAAAACAATCTCATAGTTGAATGGCGCAACGTGTTGCCTTTCGTAATTCGGGGGCAAGGTTAACTAGGACTATAGTTGGGGTTTAACTGTAACTTACTTTGAAAAATGGAACTGGAGTTCAAATTGAAATTCCCTGGCTTAAAATTTATATTGAAAAGAATTTCTCCATTTACACTTTACAACCAAGAAAATTCAAGAAATTGGAGTTCTATGCTTCCTTCCACTTCTTGCAAACTAATTACACCCTAATAATGGATTCTCTTATTTACTTTAATTTGGTTGAGTTTGATCTCATTTGTTCTTGAATCTTTATAATTTTCTGGTATTTTTCATCATACGTCTTTGACAGAAGCATATCGTGTTGAACTTCATTACATACTCATTCTGGTAGCTTTGAAATCATACATATAAAATGACTTTTTTGGATTGGATTTATTAGGTATTAACATATTTTGCTCAAGGCTCTTCAATGTCTGCTGAAATCATGGTTGCAATTTATATCAACATGGTCAGAGTAATGCATGTCACAACTGAAAATAGGTAAGGTGTTGGCAACCAAAGTAAAGTTTCATCCCTTCCTAGGCTAGAACCTATATTCAATTTTTTAAGTCTGTCAAGACTTACTATGAGTGGTGGGTTTTAATGGTTTCGTATAAATAAGCAACCACATTGTCAATGTTGTAATTTATTTTCTCTTGAGTTTCTAATGTAAGGTTCACAGATCTTGTAATTTTATGGAACAAAAATGATTACAATGATTACTTAATCCAGTCATTATTCACATTCTTGTTTTGCTTTACTTGCCAAGCAATCTATAGTTATGTGAGGATGAAAAGGCTGTGGAAAGATCCCAGCAAATGTTTTGGAGCAAAGTGGAACAAGTAAAATCATGGGGTACACTAACAAGCTAACTGAATAGGACGGGATGGATAGTAATTCAAGAGATTTACTTGCTAAAGTATTGCAATATAGTCCAAAAGCATTCCATGCTTGAGTTTTTTCATGATTGATTCTTTTCCCATAAAAATGAAATAACTGTTTTGAGCAAGCACATTATGCTCACCCTGTGAAGGCTCTTCATCACCCTCGAACCCTTTTATTTTGGTTTTATCTCATCCTTTAATTTTATCATGTTTAAATTGTTCTATCTAAACAACCACCACCTGACACTTATTCCTTTATATATATTTTTACATATGATGGAAAGAAGACCTAGGAATACTTTAGGTATTGCTAAAAAGATATGAAAACTCATTAAAGTTGAAAAATGAATTCAAGCATTTAACTAGGTTAACAAAGTTAACATGGTTTTGCAATTTATTTTGAAAGACGAGCAAAAAAATCCCTCCTTATCTAAAGTTTTGACCCTAGTAAGCATCTTTGTTGATTGCACTGGAACATTGAAGAAAACAGACTGATTTATACCACAAACCAAATGCCATAATCAAATTTATGATCCAGATTAGCACTGAAAATAATGGCCTTGCTATTCTGTCTTAATTTTCTTATTTCATATAGTTGCCTTTCACCAAGGTCAAAATTCATATTTTGAAGTGCTTTGCGGGTCAGTGATTCATTTATCAACCATGTTATAGTTCTCTTCCCGCTACATCATTCTTGTAGCAAACACCTTGATGAGAGTATGAGGTTATTATCTTTTGTTTTGCAGGATGACTGATTCTCAAGAAGAGGCTCTTCTCCCACAAGAAGAAATTAATGAGGAAAATGACTTTAACACAATGGTGTGCCATATTTGTTTCTACAACTACTGTGCAACTTTTTAATTTTTTTTTTTGCATTCTATTTGGCTCTTGGCTTTTGTTTATTACTTAGTAGCTAGGTATATAAAGGTCTAGCTAGATCTTTCCCCTGTGAAAGTGTAGTTTGGATATATGAAAATGACTTTCAGATCCGCTAATTGAGTTTATAGGTTATATGAAGTTATATATGTGATTCGGTAAATATTCATAACATTCGACATCCTGGATTTTAATTTTTTTATAATTTGTGTGTATTCTACTTTATGACGATTTCTTTTTTGTGTGGTAGAGATGGGACATCATGGACTATCTTCGTACATTAACATTCAGTGCTGTTAATCCAATGATGGACCTTGGAGTGACAAAGCAACTTGACTTTCAAGATTTAGTTTCATTACCTACTGATCTTCGATCTTCATCATGTTATGAGACATTGTTGAAATACTGGAAGGCTGAACAAATCAGAAACAGCAGAAACCCTTCCCTGCTTAAGTCAATTTTCCATTCATATGGTTGGCCATACCTACGTTTAGGCATTCTGAAGGTGCCTTTTCTTTCTGATCTATCAATTTTTGTGGATGATTGTTTCATTAGTTCGCGTCTTTTTCTGATTTAACATAAACAGTATGAACTTGTCTGAGTTTTTTTGTAGACTTCCTTTCTTTTGAGGAATGTTGGTAGGTGTGTGTTAATTGGATAGATAGTGTTGGTATCCCTTTTTTTTCTTTCAATTCTCGCCTACGTGCTTGCATGAATGTTTGTTAGATTATGTAGCACTTCCAACCAAATTTCTATTGATAAAATTAGAGGCATGAAATCATAAAAAATGTTAGTTTGTTGAAATTTGACCATGTTTCTGTGACTTGATCTCACTGGGACCGTGGGCAACTAATTCATGGTTTCATCAATCTTCAAGTTTGCATCACGAGTCATTATTTGGGATGGGTGAGGATGCATAGATTATCTAATGTTCATGAGGCATATCTACTTCATTTTTGCTTACTGGAAATTGGAAATTGGAAATCATATTAATATTACAGATGCTGGAAGTGTCTTATACGTATCTTTAAAATCAAATTCATATAATTATTTTTTTATATTCTATAACCAGCGGCTAATTATACCTTAAAACATGTCACCATCGCATGTGTAGTTTATGAAAGTTGAATGTGAAAATTATTCTGTTTAATTTGTTAATCATTAAAAAACCCAATGCAAAACACTTTAAATCAAGAATTTGATTTATACCGTCTTTGGTGTGGAAGATAATTGTGTACCATAATCAACTTAGTGGAGCAGTAAAGTTCTTACAAGGTAGAATTGTCTATATTGGTATTTGGTTCTTCCTTTGATGGATAAATATTTTACTACTTGTATCATTTGTCTTAAGACATCTTAAAAATTTGAAGTTTGATTCAGCAAGGTTGTCATAGTTTGTAACCCTTCAGAATGGTCTTTCATCTGGTTATAACGAACTAACTTAAGCAAGAAATATCAACTTGTTTTTGCTTGGAATAAAATTTGGCTCCTTGCTTGCTATTTGAAACTACCTCCATTTAGAAATGTGATACACTTTCTTTTTATAGGCACTCAATGATTCTGCCAGTTTTCTTGGTCCATTGCTCCTGAACCAGCTGATCTGGTTTATTCAACAAGGTTTGTTATCATATGGCTTACGAATGTCATTCAATTTGAATTCGGACATCATATTATTTTCTCACTAAGTCAATAACAGTTATCTGTGTCTTTGTTCTACTTTTGTTGGTTTTTGGTGTTTTTCTCCAATTGTTCTCACGTGATTTTGTTCTCCTTTTTTTGTCTCGGTCATGAGGTGAAAAATATATAGATGTGTTTTTTTTGATAATGAGAGATAGTGAATGCATTTCAATCAATAAAAGTTCCGTATCAATTTGTGGATTGTGTGCTTGATACAATTACATTGGGATTGGCATGAGTGTGAATTTCCAGCATGAATTGTTGCCATTTTTCTAGGAAAACTGCTAATCTTTTATGGTAGGATTCAGACATCTGTTATTTCCTTCCAGATAACTGTCTAGACAGTAGTAGCAAATTAAACTGCAGACTTATATCTTGTTATTTTACCAGGTTCTGGACAATGGAATGGCTACATTCTTGCAATTTTGTTGGGTCTGTCATCCATTCTCAAGTAATGATTACTCTTCCTTTGAAAATACTATTGTTTGTTGATGTTAAACCCATAAATATTTTATTATTATAAAAACTAGAGTTTTCATAGGGGCTGTTCATGCTTGTGTTGAGGCATGTTTTAGATTAGCATGAAAAGGACCTCGATATGTTACTAAATAAGAGTCTCCTACATGGGAATGTGTTCATCCGTTTGATACATTATGTAGTCAAACCAGTGGTCCATCAATGCTGTTAAAGAAAACATGAATGTTCTGCATTTTAGACTTCAATTTGAACAAATTATGGACTTTCATAAGAACATCAACACCACCCTGAAACCTCTGCTGTCGCTAGTAATTTAAAAATCGGCTGACTAGTTGTTAGGTGTCCTTGGACCAACTATTTTCCAGCTGTTAGTTCCCTAGTCTGACATCGTGTATTTAAGGCAGCCCATCTTCTTAAGAATTCGATTACCCTTTTACAATAAAGAATTCTGACCGTACCCCACTAGCCACCACAACCAATGACCGGAACGGAATTCCCCAACCAGCAGTTGACTACAGTGGTGTCGGTGACCCCTCTTTTCCTTATTAGATGGATTTTTTGTGCCTTTTTTGTATTAATTATTGGTTTTGTACTTGTTCACAGTCATTATGCATTAAATTCATCAAAAAGTAGATTGTTTTGGGGGAAAAAATTAGCCATATTAGGCAGACAACACCAGTCGGATAACAGACATTGGTTTGTGGGAAAACCAAGTACGGTGTTTATGACTAAACCACTGACCTCTTTATGAAGTGCTTGAAATGTAGCTTGCTTGAAAGTGCCAGAATTGGGAAACTGCATGAATTGCCCAAGTTCGCCAAACCTCTTTATGACTACAATGCTTGGATTCTTCAAGTGTTTTGGAAAAAAACTGCATGAATTGGTGAAATTGGGCATTGTGCACTATACTGACATTCCATATCATAATTGTATTGTGATTTCACACTTCTATCATGTCTTGGTGATTCTATTCTCCTTCAGGATACATACAAAATATGTTCTGAATTTTTCTTCTGCTCTCTGAAGAATGATCTTTGTGCAGGTCTTTCCTAGACACTCAATACAGCTTCAAATTAATGAAATTGAAACTCAAACTACGTGCAGGCATTATGCAAATTGTTTATCAGAAGGTAATAAACTATAATGAACTCTTACTATTATCCTACCATAGTTTTATTTGGAATGAATTATTGTTTCATCTTGAATAAAATGATGATAAGTTCTTGTATCGACAACTTGTATCATGCATAAATAGTCATATGAAGAAATAAGACACTTTGTTTGCTACCACATACAAGTCTCTCTAGGAAAGTATAATGCCAAATGTTTATAGAGTCTTAACTATTGATCTTCGCTTGGAAAATATATTCTCCTTTTGCAAATACAGGTTGCCTTCTGTATATATAACAATGGGCTAAAAATTGACACAACTGAAATGTGTCAGTTTTTGAATTTTTAGACACCGGATACCTTCCTTTAAGATGAATCGTGCCAAAACTATCTGCAAACAGTATTGAAATGTGTTAAAACACTGCCAAATTAATACCGATAAATAAAATTAATACTTGAGTATGTTGATGCGCTGCTGAAACATTGTCAACACTTTGTTTTGGAAAAATAACCTCAAGGGTCCAAACATTGTTGTTATAAACACTTGAAATGATATTTACGATGATGATGTCATGCAAATATTGAACCTGTATTCCTCTTTGCTGTTCTCTGAGCCCTTAGATGTGCGTGCAAGAAGCCGAGTAATCAAATTGCCATGCTAAGACTAGAAAGTTTGTTTATTTCATGTATTGCAAGTATATATTAGTGTGTGTTGATTCTTCATATGATAGAATTTCTCCAGAAGCCAAGATAATGATAAGCTGGAAATTCTAATGTTTGACCAATTTAAGATATATTTTTCCATATAAGGATATATTTTTCTGGTATTTCCTTTTTGACAGTGCCTTCAACTAAGCATAGCCGAACGTTCAAAGTTTTCTGATGGTGAAATTCAAACTTTCATGTCGGTAGATGCTGATCGAGCTGTCAACATATGTAATAGTTTACATGATTTGTGGAGGTAATAATATATGATCTCCTATTAAATAGTTTCTGTTCACTATTGTCACCATAATGTGGGACTGTATCTTCATTGTATGATTCTTTCTATCACTATTCTAATGTTGTGGAGAAATTTCCATGCTCTAACTTTTAAATTTTGAATTAGTTTTTGTGAAATTTGTAGTGTCATTTCAGTGATGGTGTTTGTTTTTCACTCTGCTGCATGATCAGATACTGTTGTCTCTTCTTTCCAATGATTTGTGGACCGTAGGACTCAGGGAAAAAATATGTCTCTGCACAGTCTGCTATTGTTATTATTTCTCTCTTTATTGATGATATGTGAAAATGGATACTTTCATTTTTAACTGTTTCTGTATCGACAGCAATGAAACCGCCTTCTAAGAGTTAGTTTAGGCGGAAGTTATAAAAATTGAATAATGAATACCCTCTTTTTACTGATTAAAAAGAAGAAGAATACCCTCCTTTTTGCATTTATTTCTTTAGCTTATGGTAATTCACCGTACTCTTTGTTAGATTTAAATAATGCCTGAATTATGGAAATTTTATCTTTCTTGGAGATATCAGGGCAGTTTTGTTTCATAATAACTCTTCATATATCTCATGTACCCAACTCGAAATGGGTTGAGACACATATATCTAAAATAGTGGTTGCTAGAAATTTCATAAACAATTATATGTCCATTTCCATTGTGTCAAAGATTATGTTGTTTTTTGGCATTTGGAGCATCATAGACTATATCAAATGACTATCTAAACGATATGCATTTGTTATCTATTGTGAAATCGCAGATGGTCAGTTGCACTTCGTATCATTGAGTCAATTGGAAACAACCTTACTGTTCTGCGTACACTTGACCCCCCTTACCTGTTTAGCGGGAGCCTCTTTTGAGGCTGGGTTAATGATGATGTTGATATTTCTTAAAAGTAATCATATCACACTTTTAAATTGCCATCATTTTGTTCTTTTGTAGTTGGCATTTGCTATTACACTTCATCATTTTAAAAAAGAAAGTTCACATACAAGATTGCTCTCAGAAAAATTACCAAGGATTGGATATTCATAAAAGCGAAATGAATATTCATTTTCTGTTACTCTTATGTATGTAGACATATGAGTTAAGCCATGATAGCGTTTCATTTCTTTGATTAGATTTCTCATGTCATAGTCAGGATTCAAATGGTGTCAACGGAGCTTCCCTCTACACAAATTTTTGGTTACTATATTATTATCTGACCTTACATTTCATGGTATTCTAGCTTACCATTGCAAATAGGTGTGGTGCTGTATATTTTGTATACACAAGTGAAGTTCGCATTTATTTCTGGACTTGCAATAACCATATTACTAATTCCAGGTATGCTGCTGCAGCTTTTTAACTTAACATAATGTAATTTGACACGTAAAAGCGCAAAACTCAGAAAACTGACATCACCCTCCTAATACAGTAAATAAATGGATATCTACACTAATTGCCAGGGCAACTGAGAATATGATGAAGGAGAAGGATGAGAGGTAGGTTACCGAGTCCCTTTTCATAGATGTCTTTTCAAAGTTTTACTTATCAAATCACTATTGGCTTTTAAAAGTCATCTGTTTCAGGGTTATTTTTCTGCTATTAGGTAAGAATGATTTATCATGTCTTTTGGGGGATGGGATGTGGCAAATTAATTCGTTAATGATTATCCTATTCCTTTGAGGTTTTGAGTTAGGGTTTAATCCACTTTTCTGTGTGTGCTTGTTTTGTTACTCTTGTTGCAATTGCACTACCTTATAGATTCCTAGGATGTAGGCTAATCTACACAATCTTCATGATAAGTAAATTAGCCATCATCTAAACAAGGAGTGGGGGATGGGTGGGTGCAGTGCACATATTAGAATTGTAATTTTTAAAACACATTTGAAATTTATTCTAATTTTTAATTCATATTATCTCAATATATGTGATCAAAGAAAATTGTTACTACATCTTCTCTCATCAGTTATGAGTTCGAGTTTTTGAATAAATTCATAACCGACAATGCCCTATTTGTTGTAGGAGTCGCAACTGGTAAAGCTATTATCATCTTGATAAGAAAATGATTCTCTCTATATAATCCATTTAACTTGTATAATTAAATAAGTAATGAAAATTTCAACCTAACCTACTTGGACATAACACACAATTGGGGGGGGGGGGGGGGGGGGCAAAATCCACGGAGACCTTTACAAACTAGATGAATTCCAAATCCAGGGGGAACCGGGCCCCCCATTGGCACCGCCACTGGACTCATATTTGCAAAGGGAATGTCGAGAATAGTCTCACAAGGACAATTTGGACTATTCCCACGACTTATCAAACTTAGGTACTTTGGCACCATTGGTTTTGTGTTGGATGCTTGTACCGATTTCATTGGCCACACATGATATTGTTAATATACCTTTGGTTGCGAGATCAGTGATGCCCTCATTCTGGTCACCATCATGAATCTTTGATATACTTAGTTCTGATTTTATAAAGGAAGACTGTCCAAAGTTCACCACCAAATTCCCAGTTTTGATTAAATTAACATTGTATTTGTAATTGTGCTGAACTCCAACCTTGTTATCACTGACCATGTTCATAATGATGAGCAGAGTCAGAAGTACTGGGGAGCTTCTAGCCAATATTCGGACATTGAAGATGTATGGTTGGGAATTTCTTTTTGCAAACAGGATAATCGAAAAAAGAAAGTTGGAAGTGAAACATCTTGCTGTATGATATCTGTAGTTCTAATTTCATCAGATTTGTCTATTTCGATTGCACTGTGTCATTTTTTATACTATAACTAGCAACACGTGATGCCTAAAACTAGGTGGTATCATCTTGTAGACTCGTAAATATTTGGATGCTTGGTGCGTGTTTTTCTGGGCAACCACACCAACCTTGTTCTCCTTCACTACTTTTGGCTTATTCACTTTAACAGGGCATTCACTGAACGCTGCAACGGTATGCCATGTGATTTGAGTACAAGACTAAAGTTTGTACATTTTTTTTACTAAAAAACTTATTCGATCATTAGTCTCATGTCACCTTTCTGTTTTCCAGGTTTTCACCTGTATTGCACTGTTCAATATCTTGATTTCTCCACTAAATTCGTTTCCATGGGTGATTAATGGATTGATTGATGTAAGGCTACGTCTAATCACAATAATACACTCTCTAGTTGTAAACGAACATTTTATGGTGTGTTTAATAACTATTAACCGTTTGACTATTCTTCAGGCTTTCATATCTACTCGAAGATTGAGCAGATTCCTTTCCTGTTTAGAATATAATCCTCAATCAGCAGACAATAAACTGGGATGCAAATCACATTACATGCCAGAATGTCAGATCGATTCTGTTTCTAGTACCAAAATTACCGAAATAGCAATTTTCTTTCGGCATGCAGACTTTATTTGGTCAAACATTGAGGACAAGGGGAAAGATGTATTGCTGAAGCAAATAAATCTAGAATTCCCAAAGGGTATACTTGTTGCTGTCGTTGGAGAGGTCATTACCAGCCCCCATGCCCTAAGATCTTTTTTTTTGTCTTTTACATATATTCACCTTTTGCAACAAATGGAATTATGACAATACCTCTTTAGTGTTTATCAATTATAAAGAACTTTAGCCATAGAGAGCACAAATTTCTCAAAATTGCCAATATCTGTATCATACCAGTATTGGAAAATGGAAATGGATGACTCTGGTATGCCCGGATACGTAATGGATATGTGATGTGGTGTATTGGAGGAATTCTTCTAATTCCACCAATTCGGATAAGGCCGGATACAACCTAGATATGCCTTGGATACAACCAGATAATCATGTTTGAGCGAGTTCAACTATTATATGGACTTGTTTTGCAATTGCCCAATGAAAGACAATCAGATTTCATATAATTTTGGATATCCAAATAGATGGGCAAGGTAGCTTCAACCAGAACATCACTTACTTGCTGTTTGACTTCAGCAAAATGTGGAAAATATTTATCACACGCCAAAAATTTGAACTCGAAATAAATTTGAATGTAAGTATATTATATTGAAAGCAGGAGGCAACCTTAATATTCTCTAGGAATGAGAATCGTGAATTTATGTTAATTATAATTAGTTGAAGTATGTCTGTCATATTTTGTACATGATTGTTGATTTCAATCACCATTACTTATGGTAGACGTTTGTTGCAAGATTATAGTATTTTCAAGAACGGAAGAAAATCTGTACATATCAATAACTTCAGTGCTCAAATGATTACAAAAATTAGAAAAAAAAAATCTTAAAATATCCCTGATAAAAACCAAAGCCAACTTGGCTATAAGTAGACTGTAGACTGATAACCGAGCCACCAGTGCAAACTGCTAGTGAGTAGTGACGCAGCAGGTACAGGTAAACCTGATCAAATGTGTTTACTGATCTGGAAAATCTGCAGCTTGCCAATTTAGTTGGCTAATTTGGTGAAGCAGAATATTCTCTCTTTGTTGTATAAAATATTAACACAGCAGAATGTTGGGCTCATATGCAATTCAAGCATATATGAATCCTTTCACTGGTCTGCCTCCATATGAGTTTTTACTAAGTATGTGGTGGAAATCAGGGTTTCCAGTTTATGCATGGGGGTGAATAACCTGAG
The DNA here is from genome assembly GCA_963682175.1 of Triglochin maritima. Taxonomy (NCBI): domain Eukaryota; kingdom Viridiplantae; phylum Streptophyta; class Magnoliopsida; order Alismatales; family Juncaginaceae; genus Triglochin; species Triglochin maritima. Next base: position 9,854,083 of record OY821780.1, on the reverse strand, counting down.
AACGTATTTACTGTATGTATATACAACATCCTGATATATATTTGTTCATAATTGCTTTATAATTTTTTTGAATAGTGAGAAGCGAGAAGTCTAGTTCAGATTTTACTTAGATTCTTTTCTTTTCAGGTTGGTTCTGGCAAATCGTCCTTGCTATATTCAATTCTTAGAGAAATGCGTCTTGTACATGGATATGCAGATTTTGATGGATCAATGGCATACGTACCACAGGTCATCATCTCTTATTTCTTTGAACAGTTAAACTGATTTCTAACTCTTCATCATTCTAATATTTGTGTTTGTGTTCATCACAGATTCCTTGGATCATGTCAGGGTCTCTGCGTGATAATATACTATTTGGAAAAGAATATGATGATCAAAGGTTATTTAGAATGGTCATTAATCTAATAGTTGGCAAATGCCTTTCATATTTTTTATTATGATTGGAGCACCCATTGGGTGTTATTTTGGACACTGTTGTGTTATTGCAATCAGGAACAAATCCTTTTACTATCAAAATAATCTGTCATGCTTTCCTGGTTTACTAATATAACTTACTACATCCGTCAGCACAGATATCAAGAAGTGTTACGAGCTTGCTCACTTGATGTTGACATTTCATGTATGGTTGGTGGTGATATGGCATGTATTGGAGAAAAAGGAACAAATTTATCTGGTGGGCAGCGAGCTAGACTCGCATTGGCAAGGTGATATTTTGTTGTTGCTAAAGGTTGATTTGAAGTTGTGAATGTCCTATAAGGCTATAACCGTCGCCTGAATTTGTGTCTATTTGCAGAGCTCTGTATCATGATTCAGATATAGTTTTGTTGGATGATGTTCTTAGTGCAGTTGATGCTCATGTTGCTTGCTGGATCTTACATAAAGCGATTTTAGGTCCTCTGATGCACCAGAAAACATGTATATTGTGCACTCATAATGTTCAGGTTTTTCTCCACTGTTATGGGTTTACATACAGAAGATATAACTGGCAGTTGATTTCTATATTAGATTCAAGAACTAGTACAGTAGTACTGTATGCGTGTTCCTCTTGTAGTTTTTTTTAATTTTTTTTTATGAACAATAGCACTTCTCTTTAGCCTCTCAAATTGCAATAGATCATGGCATGGTAAAGTTAGTATAGCAAAAAATGCATAACATTCCGCTTAATCTAATAAAAATATCCTCAAACTAAGAATTTTATGTGCTTGTTGCTCGAGTTATAGGCCATTTCTGCTGCAAATATAGTTGTGCACATGGAAAAAGGCTATGTTAAATGGAGTGGTAATATAGACAGTTTCCTAGAATCTCCATATTCAAGAAACTTTGTCAGAAAAGATGCAAACTCATCACCATCTGAAGCACTAGATCAAAGAAATGGAGCAAGTACTTCTGATGAACCAAAGCCTAATATTTTTCTTGACTGCAATTCGGTAGCATTATCTGAAGAACACGATATATTGGAGTTGGAGTTCAGGAAAGAGGGAACAGTTGAACTTAGTGTCTACAGGTGGGCAATTGACATCATTACACCTTTAAAGCTAGAAAATTAGCACTCTCTCAGTACTTGTCAAGGTTTATGATAATTTCATTTTGGTTCTACTATTTTACAGTGCTTCTCAAGATTCTTACCTTTCCATTATGATAATTACATTTTGGCTCCATTATTTTGCAGAAGCTACGCCACCTTCTGTAGCTGGCCAATTGTAATCCTGATATGCATATCAGCTGCTTTCATGCAAGCATCACGCAATGGAAATGATATGTGGTTATCATTTTGGGTCGATAACACCTCTAGTACACTCAAATCAACAGAATTTTATTTGGTAATATTTCTGTGTCATTTTCGTCCTCATCTTAGCAAGTAAGTAGTGTTGATGGCATGCTAAGTTCTCTGTAACTTATTTTAAATATATTCCATTATCAAAGCTATAAGATGATCCTGTGATTGAATTTTTTCACATGCAAATCCTTATAATGATCTAGGTCACTAAGTGTTCACATGCTTTGATGGAGTAATATGATACTTGGAATTTTTCTCAAAAAGTGGGTTGTGATTGGAGTTCACATATCAAGTAAACATGATTTGGTTGAGACCATTGGTTTAAAACTTTAAATCTGTTTAGTTTCAAATCAAAACAGATTTGCTTGTTCGTGAGTATTTTTGGTCAAATCATGTAATTCTTTTGTGATTTACTTCCAAAATAATAAGGTATTTTCTAATATAAAATTGCTGTCATTTTTTCCATGCTATGTATATACATCTTTTTTTTTGCTTATAAAAACTTGTTAATTAACACCACCTGCATATATAAGTTGATGAAATATTTAAAAAAAATTAAAATGTTTCACGCATAAGATTAGTTTCTTTTAACTTACACACACAGAAACTTGTGTCACGAGTTATACTCAATTATACATAGATCTATCAACCACATAAGTTTGGGTTTGACACACTAATGAGACAAACCTACGTAACATGAAACTCTTAACATTTTTCCTATTATGGGTCCCATTACAAAATTGTAACTAGTATGGAGTTTTGATGAACTATTGATAATTGTACTCATGGAGATAAGTGAGGAGTGTGATGGCAGCATAGGACAATTTGAACCTTTTGATCATCATAAACATCTTCATTCCTCTATAGTAATCTACATCTCATCCTCGACCATCAAGAAAACATGTGTATCAACAAAAGATCACAACCAAAAAAGAAAAAAATTAACAGGGTAAGACAACATCTTGCCGTACCAAGGAGCCATATACTAGACATAAAATGCACAAGCTTTAAGATTGCCAAGGGGTAATATTTTCTGTTTCGTTTAACTCTCCTGGCCTCCAAACTTTAATGCTAAAAACCTAGCTGAGCATTGTCTTTTCCTTTCCATGCTCTTGGTCCTTTTGTTGTTTATTTGTAGGGATATCTTGCCTGCCTATTTAATACTAGCTAAATATTTGAGGGTCGCAGGAAGTTATATATATAATGATTAATATAGATGGTAGATTAGGCACAGCCAAATTAAGTAAAGTAATTGTTCGTACAAAAGTTGCCAATGAAAATGCCTTATATTTTTCACATAAATAAGACAACTAATTTTTTTATGTGTTTTCAAAGTAATTGTTCGTTGAACAATTCATTTTATGCTCTCAATACTAAGTGTGTTTTTGTTTTTTTTAAAAAAAAATCTGAACATAAACCATAAGATATTTGAAATTCGAACACTGAATTAGAACTGGTTATCATCTGTTTAAACATTGTGTGTTTAACCAACAAAGAAAATATTCTATTTCAGCTGACTCAAGTTCTAGTTTATGATCTAGCAACAAAGAGCAACATCAAGAAATCAATGTACAAACCCAATGATGCAAGTACCGTATATTTTATTTAAAAATATGAATGGTGTCAAAATGGAAAGAAGATTGCTATTTAACTGCAACAATATAGAGTTTCTCTCTCTTCTAAACGGAGTTCAACGTAATACATGAGTATAGCAAAACATGATAGGACATTTGACAAAAGATAATAAGTAGTTTTTGTTGCAAATGTTTCTATTAAGACTACTTGTTTCTATAAATATCAATTGCCTTTTGCCGGAATATTTATATACAGAGTTTGTCTATTGTAAGCAAATTTATTCAAAAAAAAAACAATTGTAGTAAAATCTTCCCTTAGAGAAAATGGTAGCAGGATTATGTTTTTTTTCTGTTATCAATTTTTTTTCCTGTTAGTTTCACCCATATAAGTTTTCTATTTTATTTCGCGCTTCAAGTATGAGTATAGTCATCAATAACAGTTTCTATACATTATAGTTGATGTCATTTTAATTTTATGTAGGTTATTCTATCCATGTTCTGTTGCGCCAACTCTGTTTTGACTTTGGTAAGAGCTTTCTCATTTGCCTATGCTGGACTACGTGCAGCTGTTGAGGTGCACTCTAAGCTCCTGAAAAATCTTATCAATGGGCCTATACAATTTTTCGATCAGAATCCAACTGGAAGAATACTTAACAGGTAAGTGCAGTTTTATGGTGAATCTTTCGCACCATTTTTCTGTTTCTATTTTGACTTCTTTGTGTAGGTTGTCCTCAGATCTCTACACCATTGATGACTCGCTTCCATTCATTCTCAACATTCTCTTAGCCCACTTCTTTAATCTCTTGGGGGTTGCAATTGTTTTGTCTTATGCACAGGTAAATGTCAGAGGTTTTGTAACAAAATGTTGGATGTTGAATATCATTTCTTCTAATTGTATATTATACTTTTTGTCTCACAATCGTATCATCCTGTAATGAAATTTCACAGGTCCTGTTTTTGCTTCTGATGTTCCCATTGTTGTACATATACAAAAAACTGCAGGTATTGATTCTATCCTTGTATCATCTTTTGATTACTCCATCCCTAGCTCATTTGGTTATGAATCCATTCTGAAACTTTTATGAAACAGTTCGGCTAGACCATAGCTTCCTAGAGTCAATAGGGAAACAAACTTATTTTATGCACTTTTTGTTGTTGTGCCATACCTTTTCTTGTATGACACAAATTTTGAATTGCACAACAGAAAGGTGTGATCTTACAATAAATGCACATACAGAAAAAGTACAAAGCACGTCCACATTTACAAGCCCAATGTATTCTTTACTACCAACCCATGCAACTGGGTATTCATTTTTTATCAAATCTGAAGTTCATCAAATATTTCTCTTTAAAAACTATGCATTGGATCATGCTTTGGCATGAATAATAGAACGGTTGTGGAGTGACTGGAGTCTGAAGGAACGAGCAAAGTCCTCCGTTAGTTTTATCATTAAAAATGCCTTTTATTAACAATATTGAAGTATATAAATTTGGGGAGGCAGAAGACCTACAAGGCCAATGCCTTGCTGAATCTCTGAGCAAAGGAAGAAAGGAAAAAGAATGAAAGCAGAGAGGTTGCAAAAGCTAACAAAAGAGCGAGCCACAGTCCTATTTGCAGATGTTAGAGTCGATGGAGGGAAATCAAACTATCATTCCAAATGAATACTAAGATTTTTACCAATATATCAGCACGCCGGCCTGCTACTTTGGACCAAAGAATTGATGTCTGTGAGATTAGGGTAAAAGTGTTTCTCATTAGGGTAAACAAGGAGTACAAGGGGTATATATAGGTTGGACTCCATTAAATGAATATCCACATAACCCAATAACAACAAACCCAATTACACCACGACTAATAACATTAACAATGTCCACGGCAGGTTACTCCATATTTGGCCGTCCAAACATCCTTGGTAGCTAGCCATATTCCTGTGTTTCCAAAATGGTCCACCACAAGGTCAAAGGGGTGAATATTCTAGCTTCCTGTACTGGCAGAAGCCTCTTCAGATTCAACCAATTGTAGCTTTAAGTAAACTGAACTGACAACAATCATCCCAAATCATATAGCACTATTGTCCCAATTGACATATTAATTCTGTGACACCTTCTAGATGTATATTTTTGTGTGGTTACCTGATATTGATGTACTCTTCAGTATGGTCACCTTCTATACGTATTAAATTTCTTTCTTACAGTTTTACTATAGATCAACTTCACGTGAAGTGAGGAGGCTAGACAGTGTCTCACGTTCACCTATTTATTCTTCTTTTGCTGAGATATTGGATGGCTCATCGACTATAAGAGCATTCAATAAAGAGGTGCGTCCAAAGTTTTTCTGCATGAGTAATCTAGTTGTATTGATGGTGGAAATTTATCCTTCGTTGTATGTTTTCAAGGTTATTGGTAAATTCATCTCACCTTTACCTCGCTGCTTCATTTTTCTTTCTTGAGGCTTCCATTTTGCATCTGTACTTCTTAATTTTAGTTGCTGAATATTTCTCTTATAAGAAATTAACATTACAGAGATAGGATTTTAGCTAGGAGAGCTGCGCAGGATTGGTGGAAGGGGGATTGTCCTGATAATATACGTAAATATATGCAACCGGGTTTTCTAACTAAAATTTGGGTAATACCATCATAGCATTTTAACATTTAAGAGACTATATCCTAAGAACACATTAACAAGGTGAATTTCAAGCTAATAAAAATTGCGACTACAATAATCTATAACGGAATTTACAACATAAAAACTTCAGTGATTTTCTTTTCTTTATAATCAATCAACCAATTTGCAAGTTTAGCATCCATCTTGTTTAAAACCTTATTTTGAATATCTTTCTTTAGGACAGTGAAAATGCAGTTCTAATGGTAAAACCATGAAAATTTTACGTGTCCATTGTACCTGTAGTACCTTTGTCTTGACTAAAGTCATTGTTGTCTTCATTATAGAAAACACTACGTGTTCTCATCTAAACTATGCTTTCCATGGCATTAAATGTGCAGGAATTCTTCATGTCTGGATTCATTAATCATGTTACACTGTATCAGCAAACTTCATACTCAGAGTCAACCGCAGGTTTATGGTTGTCTCTGAGGCTCCAGGTACTTTCTTCTCAAATATTCATAACTCATGTCTGTTTGATTAGTGCAAACATGAAACATTTTATATTTCTTGCTAATAAAGTGTAACCCTCTTCGATTTCTTTCTTTTTCTTTGCTAATTAGTTATACTATTCAGTTGTTGGCAGCAATTATCATTTCTTTCGTTGCTTTACTATCCGTCATTGGTAGCCGTGAGAGTTTCCCTGTTAAATCTGGTAGTCCTGGGATGGTAAGTTTTTTATAATGAAGATTTATTGGTGAACTAAAGAACTGGTGCTTTATTTATCTGTGATTATTTTTCCTGGAAAGTTGAAAATATGAGACAAACTGCCTGTAGGTGGGATTGGCCCTCTCTTATGCAGCACCAGTTGTGTCTCTGTTGAGCAGCTTTTTGACTAGTCTAACTGAAACTGAAAAGGAAATGGTCTCAGTTGAGAGAGTGCTTCAGGTATTGTTGGTTTGTTGGTTTGGTTGTTTTTTTCTCTTGTACTCCAGGCTTGAGAAGTCTGTGAAGTATTCATTGAATTTATTGCTAGTACATGGATATTCCTGAAGAAGAAATTGAGGGTTCTCATCCCCCAGATCCAGCTTGGCCGAATCATGGGAATATCGAGTTTCAGCGTGTTACCTTGAGATACACGCCGTCATCTATGGCTGCTCTTTCTGATGTCTCCTTTGCGATTGTTGCAGGCACGCAGGTTCGTAAAACTGAGTGGTAACATTAGTTTGTCATCTCCATTTGTGTCTTTCCTGTCATTTTGGTATCAACATTCTGAAATTAAGCTTAACAATGGTGTTAGGTTGGTATAATTGGAAGAACAGGTGCTGGAAAATCCAGTGTGATAAATGCACTTTTCCGGCTTGCTCCTATTTCTAGTGGACGTATTTTGATCGATTCAGTAGATATTTCTGGTTTTGCTGTGAGAGATCTTCGTTCCCATTTAGCTGTTGTTCCTCAAAGTCCATTTCTTTTTGAGGGATCGCTGAGGTAATACATGTATCATAGCGATTAAGCACTTTTTTTTATTACAAATAGTGTTTAGGAAACTGAAACAGACTGGATGGTTCAACCGTGAGTTGGTAAAAAGGGTTCAAGCTTCTAAAACTTTGACCAACATGTTCAGTGAAACAGGTAAACCCGGTTGAACTGATGAAACCAGAGAGAGAATCGGAGGACCAAACCGGCCAGTGCAATAAACTTACATATCAAAAAAATCCTCCTGACAATATTTGAACCCGGGTTCATTATAACAAAGACATAGGAGACAACCATTGTATCACTAGATGTTCTTGTTCTTATTATAGTAGTGTCTAGATGATATTTATTCTAGTTAGAAACTCAAATAATTTTGTAGTTTATTATTAACTCGGATAATTTTGGAAGGAATTAGTCCTTGGAGTTCTTCATGGGCAAAAAAAAGTATAATGTCTTCAATCTTTGTCGACATGTATAAGGTAAATAAGTATATTTAGAGAACTTCTGAAAAATCTGATCCAACCGGGTTTAATCCTGTTTGACCCTGGTAGGACCGTATTCTGAAAGTTAATGAGTTGGTTTGCCGGTTCGGTCATCGATTCCTGATTTGACGATGACCATATTTTACCAAAACCGGGACTTTCATTTTCGATGTCCTGTTAAGTTTCCAGAACAATGATAGGAAAAGATTAAATCCTATATGGATATGTTCTTTTTTAATCTAAGTAAATTGTTCACATGCTTTGTTTCTTTTATTCCAGGGAAAATCTTGATCCATCTGGTTTGGCAAATGATGTAGAAATCTGGGATACCTTGGAGAAATGTCACATTAAGGATTCTATTGAAGGTGCAGGAGGATTGGACATTCATGTGAAAGAGTCTGGCGTATCATTCTCAGTTGGCCAACGACAGCTTATATGCCTAGCTCGTGCACTTTTAAAATCATCAAAGGTATGGTTGCTTTCCGACTGGCCTGTAGTATTTTCAGTTTTCACCATAATGTTTTGGCATATATCCGCAGTAGTTCCACTTTTTGGGGGATCTGGGGAACATTCTATTGCTTTTCCATCCCATTCAACTTTGCCGAGTCAATAACCAAATATTTTTACCAAAATTCATGTTACAACAATAATAATTTATAAAAGAATGAAACATATGTTTCAAACTCTTCAGGTATAGTATTTCCATTCCCTAGTAGGCATGCCTCAATTTATGAGTTATGTAATTGAAGTTTAAAGTATGTGAATATATCTTGTATCACATGTTATAACGACTAAAATTATACGTTATATTCTATATGTAGGTTTAAAATGAATATGTTCTTTCAGTTCTAGGGTAGACTTCTTGACCTGGACATCGTTGTCTTTTTCAACTCTCAATTTCTCATTTTTTAATCCAACCAATCACTAAAAAGTTAATGTGACCTCGCCGTATGGGTTTGGATCTGGGTTTTTTTTCCAGCTGTACCTATTTGAATTTGCACCATACCCAGGCCAACCATCTAACTATAGAATTTATTGTTTATTTTAGATTCCAATTTTATCCATTAAGGCACCCCTAAAACTATATTTTGTTTCATGATTCCAGAATATAGAAACTAGACCTAAGAGCAACTGTAATGATCTATTTTCCAATGTTTAAAAAACTACTTCTGATATCAGTCATGTCTGATACGCATGAACGTGATCATTTAAACTTGAGAAAGTAACTATAATCTTAGCTGAATTTTTAAATGTGTATTTCTTTTAAGTTTGTTGAGCTTATGAGTACTCATAGAGAAGCAAGTATTGGTTCTGCAAATACATTCATTGATTTAGAAACGTGCATTACAGATAACTAGGGGCTTGACCTATGTCCGACGGTGTAACGCCCCGAGCCCGGACAACTGCTCATCCGCCCGAACCCGGTGCGTTAAGATACGATCCACGATCCTGACCGCTGCGCACTCTGATATTTAAATCCATCTGATATGCCCATAATTAATCTGAAAAATATAATCAACAAATTGTGAGCTCGACAGCCCGCAAGTTCCAATCGTCAATCAATCAGAATCATAATCATGTGGAAAATAATACGGAATATGACATTCAGTCAATAAGCACAATCAAGAGACATGCATCACAAATAAAATACATGCATAACAATCTGGAACCCCCATTCGGATTCGACCACATCCTGTGCTTCTGAAATCTATCAATCAGTCAGACGCACACCTGGTAGCTCCACACTAACGACAGGCAACCATTTCCTCTCTCGGGTGGCTCCACGCTGTCCGCTAGGCAGCTCTTTCCTAAGTTGCTCTGCCAGAAACATACACACAACCACAGGACATGTCGACCGAAACACCACCATGCAATCATATGCATATCCATAAAATCAACATCAATACTCAGCATGCATGCAACTACGAATATCAAGAGAGACAGACATGACATGAAACTGAAGAATAACGAATCAGTACTTGCCTCAAAATCTCCATCTTTTTCTTCTCTATATTCTTCTCAAAATTTTATCTTCTCCTAAAACCACACAATCATCCAACAATCTTAATTAGTACATTAAGATATTTGATTATTACCTCAACTAAAAAATTCAGGATATTACATTCTACCGTCCTTAAAAGAAATTTCGTCCTCGAAATTTGATCTCAATACTGTCTCAATCCGAACAAATCAATACAAAATTTTCAACTCATTATTTGTCAAATCTAAAAATCTAACACCATTTATCGCTCATAATTTAGATAATCAATCCAACCAAATCCAAATTCACATTTGAACTCAAGTCCAAATATCTCTAAATTCATTTTTCATTATAAACAATAATAAAGACCGTCAACGGTCAACACAGGGCACGTCACGGGAAACAAACCAACATATATATATAAAATATATAAGATACAAACCCACGTGGAAGTCAAATTATACAAATGAGTCAACTGTGATTATAACAAAACTGAATATACATGTAATCACTACCTCAACAAAAGAAGATATACAATGACAACAGGATCAGATCTCGGGGGCACCGTCCTCAGTCACCACCTCAACTCTAAACCGGCTCGCTACCTGAAATGCAAACAAACAAATATGCCTGAGTTCCCTGAAGGAACCCCGTATACCAAGCCTCCTAAAAATATAAAAAGGAATTAAAGACAATGCAATACAATGCACATGATCATCAACCTCGGGCCCACAATAATGCCCTCACCGCCTCCGCGGCACTGAACCACTCCTGCCACTAGGGTCAAGTCAGTCCATCGCTGCCTCACAAGGGTCAGTCGATACCACTGCTCCCCAAAAAGTGCAGGAAGGAACCCCCGGTACACGCCGCCACCCAAGGAGCGAGTCAGCCCGCCGAATACACAACTCGGGTCAGACGACAGCCGCTGCTCCCCCAAGAGCCGCCAAGCGCGCACCCTGCCGGAACATCCTCGGCCTACCGCTAAACCCTCGCAAACTGCCCAAGGTTTACGGTACACATCCCTCACACCCCGCTCGGTAAGAGAGGCAACAATAGTACAATAATACGCCTTCGTCGAAGGTGAAATCCGTAGCTCTCAAAGCCGGTAATCAACCGTCGTCTCGGAGCCGGTAGTCGACCTATACTCAACGGATCGCGTGTGGATAAATCCACCAACCTGCGGCAGATCGGTCGACTGCTAAAAGCACACCGGTCGACCGGTCCCCCACACAGTACACGGTACTGTACAAACAAGTCTATCGGTCGAACCACGCCAACCGAATTACCGACCAATCGGTCGAACAAAAGTCATCTAGCGGTCGACCGTTTGGAAGGTCTACGCTATACATTTTATATACATATATATATCCAATCGGTCAAACCAGGATCCGTTCCACCGATAAGGAAAACTGCCTGAATCCTGCCTACAGCATTCGGTCGACCGAAACCTACCTTCCGGTCGACCGATCTACAGGCACATCACTGCAGGAAAACTGCACGCGGTCGGTCGACCGGATCCAGAGCGGTCGACCGTTTAGATGGTCAACGCTCGTAACCGACCTTGCGCAGTTCGGTCGACCGAGACACACTCGGTCGGCCGAAGACCTGTCTAACCTATCTACTGGGTTCGGTCGACCGAAACAACACCGGTCGACCGGCTAATGTAACCCTTTCTTTCCTGCGAAATTTGGCATAAACGGTCGACCGTCACACAGACATCGTTCGACCGTTTTCGGGCAGTAAGTTAATATTTATAAATATCGGTCGACCGACCCATATACCGGTCGACCGAACAATACATAATCGCCACTGTACAGGCATCATTTAGACGTTGTTCGGTCGACCGAAACACACAACGGTCGACCGAACCAGTCGTCTTCAACCTCCGTCCAGTAGGGTTTTCACCGGAGAAACGGCACCAACGCCGTCCTCTACACTCCCACACCTCTTGGGGAGTTAATATGAAGACTTGACATACCTTTTTGGTCGAGTGAGGAAGCCTCCCAAGCTTTGGCAACCTCTTCTCTTCTTCTCTTCTTCTTCTCCTCTTCTTCTTCTTTACTTCTTCTCTCCTTCTTCTTCTCCAAAGAAATCTCTCTCTTACTCTCTGATAATCCAAAACAAAGAAGCAAAACGTTTTCAGCTTAACCTTATCTTTACTATATATATCACCTTTAGTTAACCACCTCCAAATCTACCAACCATAGCAAGCCACCTCATCTTCCCATCCTTATCTCCTAACTCTTCATTAACATAATTAATTAGGGTAAGTTAGGTTTAGTTTAGTTTAATTTTAGTGTTTAGATTAGGTTATTACAGACGGTGTTAATTTTGTATCAAGTCCTTGTAGGTACTTGTCCTGATAACATATACTGGATGATGTTAGCAAAAGCAAGATAAATGTGATATCTTTTGATAGCGAAATATGAAATTGGATGTTTTTTTGTTGTTGCAGATACTCTGCCTGGATGAATGCACTGCCAATGTAGACATTGAGACAACTTCAGCTCTAATTGATACCATTTCCAACCAATGTCGGGACATGACAGTGATCACAATAGCACATCGCATATCTGTAGTCCTTGATATGGATGATATTCTAATTCTTGACCATGGTAGTCTGGTAAGCATTAATCACAATACCATCTATATATTCCCAATTATATTGTAAATGTAAATATGCAACATCAATATGCTTCATTTGGTATGTATGTCTACAGTAAATTTCTACAATATTTATGTGTGAACATGAAGCAGGAAGTGTTCTTAATCAATATGGAATTTTGGGAGAAAAAATGTTGATCCAAAATTAAAATGATCATGGGTGTATATTCACAATTCACATCCAACAATTGTCGATATTGTGCCAGTTATAGACTTATACATCATTCCTTATACCTAAAAGAATGTGAAGATTAATGCTCGGCCTTGTATTATTTGTTGTCCTCTAAACTAAGACAATTTGTGAGGGCAGAAGGTTCCATGAAGGGATTCTGTAACTGCACTGTGTGTATTAATGAAATTTTACTATTATATCTATTGCTTATGTTGTCCATGATAAGACGTATAACCAAACCACTAAAGTAAATATGCATTGCAGCTGCCATTCTTTTGGCTTAGTTTTAAGGACATTATTGTAAAACTGTATCATTTTCACTTCATTATTAAAATTCTTGTTATCTTATTGAATAAGTTGTTCGGGGTGTATATTAACCAATCCGTTCCTTACAGTTACAGGCTTTAAAACGAACTGTTTTATTTTCCTATGCAGGTCGAGCAAGGTAATCCCCAGGTTCTTATACAAGATGATTTCTCTAAATTTTCGAGTTTCTCTAGAGCATCTGCAACGTGAGGCAAAGTAGATTCCTATTTTCAGTTGAATTGTTTCAGGTTATATTGTGGATGTAACATAATTGTTTTTAGTTACATTTACCTATTACTGTTACATTATTGAATTCTATAGACTATAGTCTATAGTCTATACCGTGTTGGTATTTAACTTTAGTATATTGGCAATATCACATAATTATATGAGCGAGCTTAATTTCAATTTGTGTAACAATTCTTAAAAATAACATACTTTTTTGTCATTGTGCACCTTAATACCATTTTCAACTCTTTACAGTACTAATGTAAAACACGAGATGTCTTCTAGTTAAATTATGTATTGGAGACGACCAGCCTTGGAGAAAATAATTTTCGGATCAAATTTAATTTATGCATGTATTAGTTATGCTTAATTTGAACTACACTTTGGCATATTTTGTCCGAATAATATTAGGCCAACTCAATGATGCATATTGATGTATTATTTAAAGGAATAACTTGCCAAAATGTAGCGAAACTTCACATGAAGCATTGTGGAACTCATTTGCTTGTGTGGTAAGTTGGTAAGTGGTAACCAACCGGTGAAAGGCATGTCTTGGAGTAGGATTCCAATGCTGTAAAATGTTCTTGATGGTCAACAAAATCCCAACAATCCTTGTTAAATGGATGGCTAGGATGGAAGAATTTGATCTCTCTATTTCTCAAAGAATTAAAGTATCCTAGTTCTGTAAATCAATCCCCTAAAAAATCAAATTACTTACTTTTGTAAGAATCAATTCACCACATGAAGGCATGTCAATTTTTGTACACGACGCAATAACACGATTGATATGGATGGATTTTTTGTGCTAGATTAGCTTGAATATGATATTTCATGATGATAAAAACATGAGACAAATATACACAATTTGACACGAAATGAAATGATCGTACACAAATTTCTTAATAGTTACCCAAAACAGGTAGATTAAGCACGTTTTGTGGTGTAGTCAACTGGTTTTAGAGTAGTGATATACATGTTCTAAATTGGACTCCCAAAATAGTGTGGTAGTGGACGTCGTCGTTTTGGCAAAAAACTCACCTAAAAATATCCCGAAACGAAGAGGATTTTTGCAGAAATTAACCAAAAGTAACCGTTCAACGGTTGCTCGATGTCTGATGGCTCACGTCAAATCATAATTGGGCGGACAAAAACACATTTGAACGAAGAAACCACCATTTCATTTTCCTCCCGTGATTGTGGTCCACCAAAAACCCTACCGGCGACTTGTCCTTCCCTCTCCACTCCGGCACTGACGCTCCCACTCAAGCCCACAACCCCACTCGTCCCCATCACTCCCGCTCAGGCCCACTAACACGGTATCTTCATTCGAAGGTTGCAATGACTTAAGAAGAAGGAATCATGGGTTGGTTTTCCGTGTTAACCGTAAAACTCCTGTTTGTTTTTTCTTTCTTTGCATTCGGTCGACCGAGCTAAGGTATAGCGGTCGACCGATCAAGGTCCTCGGTCGACCGATACATGAAATTTATTTGGGTTTGTCAAGAGACAGTCATTCGGTCGACCGATCAATGTCCTTGGTCGACCGATACATGAAATGTATTTGGGGTATAATTTGTTTAATACGAATACGACCGTTGGGTATATACGACAAAACTAACAATCGGAAAAATAAGTTTCACACGGTCGACCGAAAGTCAAAACACGGTCGCCGAAACTAGGCAGTGAAAACACAAACATGACAATTGATCACTCGGTCGACCGAACGACATGTTACGGTCGACCGAATGTGGGCAGACAGTTAGGGTTCAGGTTTAGTGTTTTCCGGTCTAAGTTTGGGTGATCTATCAAAGTCCAAATCGTGTGAAATTTCGTGTGTGACTCCTATAAGGAACCTAGTGTGTGTTTAAGTTGATTTTATCTCAAGTATGCTCAAAATATACAAGTTCCTAAAGACTCAAAGAAAATACAAAATACATGTCTTCAAAAGAGCTTGATTACATGTCTTGACTTGATTTTCCGTTCTTCCTTGAGTCTTGATCACCTGTAGAGGTTAGCACAAAGCAATATATATGCAATGCAATATGTGTGCTACTCTACATGATCATAATTAAGATTAGGTTAATTAAATCATCAAAACATAGATTAAGGCAAAAAAGCCAACACTTGTGTCTACTGGTAATGTCTAGACTGGTGGGCCAAAATATACAAACGATATATAATCATGATTCAACTTAATTGAGGAAACATTTGGTGAAGAAAGTTGTTTATGGTTTCTGGTGGCTGAAACCAAGGAACATTCTCCCCCAGCAAAAGTGTTAGGATCTATGACCCTCTAATCACTAGATAAATGTGGAATTAAAACACTAATTGAATGATTAAGCGATAATACAATTGCAAACCACAAAATCGTCGACACCGGAATTTAGAGAGGTTCCGCACCACACCCCGGTCCTAGTCCTCCTCGCAAGCCTCGCTCGATCCCCCGAGCCTTGCTTACGGTTCCACTAACCAATCTCCATTTTGGGCCGAGATCAACGTCGTTTACAACACCGAGCCTCGCGAACAATTCTCGCCTCGCTCGTGTCTTCTCTCACAACCTGAGAGGGAGTTTCCTTGAAGCTTTACAACTCTTTGGTGATTCTTGGATATGGAAGTTGAATCATAATCTAACACTCTATACTTGAGCACACTTAGATATTGAATTGGAATGAATATGTAAGTGGTGAAGTGTTGGCTTGAGTGTAGAAGAATGAGAGCTTGAAGATAGAGAGGATTTGCCTTTGAGTATATGATAGATAAGAATTGTTCAAGAGTTCTAAAACCAACAAATGGGGTCCTATTTATAAGCCTTCAAGCTCAATTAGCCATTTGGGGGTTGTTGAGATATGGACCAATGAGAAGCAAGGATTTGCTTAAAGCTCGGGCAGAATTCTATGCAGGTTCGGTCGACCGTTTGTAGGATGGTAGTTCGAAACACAAAGGTACGGTTGACCGAATATACTTCGGATCACCGTTTACCAACTTCTAGTAACTATTAGATTAAGTCCAAAAAGCCAACAATCTCCCCATTTTTATGATGACAAAACTATATCTTATTGCTTGAGTTTCAATTTAAGTTTTCCCTTTTTCTATATGATCACTCTCACTTCATATATGTAAACTATGCATGTATAAGATGATTTCCCTAATAATATGCATAGTATGAAACAATTGAAGCTCAATCCTTATCATTCACCCCATTTGACATCAATCAAATGCAAAAAATAAAAGCATAAGATGCATAGGTTAGGATTACATAATTTCTTCCCTTTAATTACGTGATATAACATTATATGCTCCCCCTATCAGTAAGCCCTAAAAAGCAATGATGTATGATATCAATTAAGGATGCAATTTTCTTAGATTTAGAACAAATTGTTAAAGTTAAGAGGATAGAAAATGTCACCCAACTTTTGATCATTGATTTGGTATTGGTTCCAATCTCCATTCGATAGCGACGTTGACTTTATGAATTCGATCCAAATGATTTCCTTGAAGCTTGGAATCAATCTTTTATTGCTTGAGTCTATCACTATCGATTCTCCTCCTTTTAAGTACCTACAAGTGAAGATTTTGGTACCCAAACAACCTTGAGTCCTTTGAGATTAATTTTTGGTACCCAAACCATTTTGGTCTTAGGTGCCCAAACACTTGAGGAACTCTTATTCACAAAGAAATATCTTCCATTCATGGTACTGTGAATAACATGATTTTTGTAGTTGCTAACATAATAGCTTAAACCATACTTATCTAAAGATTGTCTTTGACTACCAATAAGCATATCAAGCATTGTCTTTCCTTTAGTAAATCTTTCAATATCCTTTTGTAATTGAGCATTCTTAGCAATTAGATCTTGAGTCTCATCACTACATGAAGGTTTTGCATTTAGAGTTGCAATTTCATCAATCAAATGAGAGTTCTCTAATGTAATTTTATCATGACTAACAAGCAAATCGTTTTTCTCATTCATGATAGATTCAATTTGAAATTGTAACTCATTGATTTTCTTTCTTGCTAGTTTGTTTCTTTGGAAAATTTGTTCAAAATTTTCAAGCAATTCATTGAATTCACTTTGAAGTTCATTATATGAATTTGAATGATTTGAATCGCGACTAGAGCAAGAATATACCTCACTGTCTTCATCTTCTATTTCCATGAAGCACATCGAGGCGAATTCGCCTCCAATTGATGAAGATGATGAATCGTCCCAAGTAGCTTTGAGAGATTTCTTCTTCTTCTTTTATTTTCTCCTTTCTTTTTCTTCCTTAAGGAACTCCTTGAATTGTTGTGTCGCCAACTCTTCAATGTCACTATCTTCTTTGTTGGAATTGGCGACGACGTGTAACCCCAAATATTTCTTGGATCTTTTCTCCTTGCGGTCTTTCATTTGTATCTCATATGTCATGAGACTACCCATAAGCTCCCCGACCGATAATTTGGCAAGATCTTGTGCTTTTTTCGATAACGGTCGTCTTCTCCTCCCAATCGTCGGTGAGTGGCTGGAGAATCTTTCGAGTCATTTCTTCCTCGCTAAAATTTTTGCCTAGTGCTTTGAGAAAGTTAATCATCTCAGTGAAGCGAGTGTGCATCTCACTTATGTTTCCACTAGATTGCATACGAAAAAGTTCATATTTATGCATGAGTAAATTAATCCTAATTTCTTTCAATCTATTTGAACCCTCATGGTGCATTTCTAGTGTATGTCATATATCATATGCACTTTCATAATCTCTTACCCTATTGAATTCCCCTTCATTTAACCCACAATACAAGATGTTCATAATGCGGGAATTCATCTCCACTAACTTAATTTTGGGTTTAGTTAGGGACATAATTTCATCATCATTTGAAGGTGTATATAAATTTAGTATGAATGTCCAATATTTCAAGTCATTTGATTGCAAGTAAATCATCATTCTTTTCTTCCAATAGTCATAATTTAACTCATTAAACAAATGTGGCTTAGATGTGGATAATCCTTCACAATGATTAGATGTAAATGCCATGCTAAATTACGATTAAGTAAATGAAATTAGCAACCTAATGCTCTTATACCAATTGCTAGGATCTATGGCCCTTTAATCACTAGATAAATACGGAATTAAAACACTAATTGAAGGATTAAGAGATAAAATAATTGCAAACCACAAAATCATCGACACTGGAATTTAGAGAGGTTCCGCACCACACCCCGGTCCTAGTCTCCTCGCAAGCCTCGCTCGATCCCCCGAGCCTTGCTTACGGTTCCACTAACCAATCTCCATTTCGGGCCGGGATCAACGTCGTTTACAACACCGAGCCTCGCGAACAATTCTCGCCTCGCTCGTGTCTCCTCTCACAACCCGAGAGGGAGCTTCCTTGAAGCTTTACAACTCTTTGGTGATTCTTAGATATGGAAGTTGAATCATAATCTAACTCTCTATACTTGAGCACACTTAGATATTGAATTGGAATGAATATGTAAGTGGTGAAGTTTTGGCTTGAGTGTAGAAAAATGAGAGCTTGAAGATAGAGAGGATTTGCCTTTGAGTATGTGATAGATAGGAAGTGTTCAAGAGTTCTAAAACCAACAAATGGGGTCCTATTTATAAGCCTTCAAGCTCAATTAGCCATTCGGGGGTTGGTGAGATATGGACCAATGAGAAGCAAGGATTTGCTTAAAGCTCGGGTAGAATTCTATGCAAGTTCAGTCGACCGTTTGTAGGACGGTAGTCCGTAACAGAAAGGTACGGTTGACCAAATTGGATCACCATCATCAACTTCTAGTAACTATTTTAAATTTACTCCTATTTAAGTTCGGTTAACCGAATTCCATCCAGTTCACCGTTCCAAGGTGTACATTAAGTTTGTTTGGGCTCTGATTACTCAAGTTCGGTTGACCGTGTATACTTCGGTCAACCGAAGTTAGCATGAGTTTTGCGTTGACAGTTAAAGTTCAAATAGTCGTTGGGTACAATGGTCAAGTGCCACGTATAAATAGCCGCTGGGCGCCTAAAGCCAAGAAGAACTCGGTTGATCAATAAGCATCCAGTCGTCCGAAAAATTTCAAGTCAAATGGGCTCTAAGACTCGATTCAAATGCGACCGTTGGAGCAACGTCTAGAAACTGGTTCAGGGCTATTCGATCGACCAAAGGTGGTTCGGTCTTCCGTTGGGACAATTCCAAAGAACAACATAAGGTTTACTGATGAGAAGTATTTGGGTAACTGGTAGGTGTTCGGTGGACCGAACAGGAAAGACTTCGGTTGACCGGGAAGGGTTCGGTTTACCGAATCTTAACGGGACAGACTCCTAGTGCTCAAGTTTATATTAAACCTGATGGACTCAATAAATACAAAATTACATCTCTTGGTCCAAACCTTTGATTACAAGTCTTGATGGCTTTGTCCCAATGCTCCTTTTCTTGATGATCTTGATAAACCTATTAAGATGATTACAAGTATACACATATGTATGCAATTCATGTAATCGTGTTTTGCTAACTTTGATTGATTAGGTTGATTGATTAATATTAGTTTGATTAATCATCAAAATTATATAGATTAAGTCCAAAAAGCCAACAAAAGGCTGAGGTAATACAAAGCCAAGAAATGAGTTTTGGGAGAATTCATTCAAACTTGGTGACTCAGCGGGATGTGTACAAAAAACTTGACCGAATTGCAGTAGATTTTCAAAAGATCGGACATAAAACTATGTTGGAATATGTGACTGCAACAAGTAAGAATGGTAAAGACGTTATGTGGTCGGACAATGAAGTAGTTCTGAGGAGATCGAATTTCCGCATACTCTTGCAATGGGCAACCCCAGTGGTAGCTAATGTACCTTCTGTAATGAGTTAATTAATTTTTGGTCCTGGGAAATTTTGATAATTGTCTTGAATATATCTGTCAGATGATGAATTCTTATTTTAAACTACTAGACAACGACTTTCGGATGGGGAAGTTGCAATCTCAGACGGTATTTGTGGACACAAGTATGTCTGCTGAAATATTGAATCATCCTTCGCAAACTCAGATTGAGAACATAGATCGAAGAATCATAAAAAGTTTCAAGGACATCAAGGAAGCAAGGTATATAATGCAGGTGGTCAATTGTTTGGGAAAGTGGCATCTGTTTGTGATTGACCTGGTGCTAGGAAGAATGCATGGCATCAACAACACAGTTAAATTCATGGTTGTTCAGATATTTGATGACAAAATCTCTTTTTAATTTATACATTTTATGTCCAGACATGTGTGACATGGCCGGCAAGCAAAAACATAGGGCAATATATATTTGGAATAGTGATGATAAAAGTTTTGGTATGTAGAGGCATATTACCAGCTATATATGAATATCTGGATATCCAGAAATTTGATTACGATATATCTTATTCAAAGATATATCTTATTCAAAGATATATCTTAATAAGTGGATATCTAGATATTTCCTGACATGTCTAGAAAATATAAACGGCAGACGTCGATATGTCGCCAATAATCATATCTAGCAATTGTCTTGTTAATCTATATCTATATGATAAATGTAGACACCCTATATATTTTCAGACCTCATACTGATTTGGAGAAGGTTGGGTGATATGTCTGGATAAGTGATGATACAAAATAATTGTGTATTGTTCAGCTGTTTGATACCGTTTAGGTATGTCCAGACAAAGATAGTTGCCCATCGAAAAAGGAAATAGTATGTAGACAACATAAGTGACGTACCAATACATGTTATTCTATATCCGCACGGATAAATATAAATGCCCTATATATTTGGAGACTGCATACTGATTTGGAAGAGGTAAGATGGTATATGTTTGGATAAGTAATTGTGTATTGTCCAGCTATTTTATACCATCTATGTATGTCCTGACAAAAATGTTATGTCTGCACGATGATTTTCAAACATATTATGTATATTTAGACACGTGAACATGTAACTGAAAACTCATGCATGTTCAAATATTTGATTACGATATCTTTTTCAATTTATACATTTTATGTCCAGATATGTATGACATGTCTAGACATTAGATGTTACACCCGACACGAGACAACAACAAGCCCAACCATAAGTCAGTCAATCAGGTTAGGAAGGAACAAAAGTACAAAAATACAATAGTCTTCATTATACTAATTTGTAAAAACTTGTCAGAGATATTTCTGGATCAGTGATAGTACAACGTAACTGCTGGAACAAATGGTTATTGTTTGTCGACGGCGAAAGGTCCCTTGTTTTTAGGATTTTGCTTTTAAACCTGAATAACAACAAAAATGTGTGGTCTTTAGTACAAGTGCTTTTATTTGTAAGTTTAAAAGGTTCCTGGATAGGGAAAATAAGATAATATCGGAGACATATAGAACTGAACAGACATAAATACGAACCTTCTTCTGAACTTTTTCTTTACACCATCCCTTCTGGATACCTTACGAAGTTCTGTCGGACGACTTGGATGACAGACATGTGCTGGATCTTTAATTGCATCATTCGTTGCAGGGAGTACTTGACAACAAGCAACACATATTCCATCTTGGTGTAGGATTTCGTGTCCCTATGTATGTATATATTTTAAAATTTTAATATAACATACAAGATCGATTTTCATATTTTCAGCAATTTTATGTACATCTATTTGTGTTTTATTCTAATAACATGCAACCTACATTTATTAAAATAATCCACAAAGATAGAATCATACCTAAAGGTTCTCTAAAACCTTTTTGATGATCCGGAGTCGCGTTGCCCGCTGAATCGTCCACGGAATTGCCTCCGAGTGTTCACCAAACTCTAAACAAACTAAGAGAGAAATGAGCTAGCCAATCAATCTCTAACAAGGTTTAGAATCAAGCTAATTACCCCTCTTTAAGCTCCTGAGAATCTTATCTCCAAAACTTAAATTTACTAAGAAATTTTCGTGGTGATTAGGGAGAGATTAATGAGAGAAAGAATTTTGCATTAGTATTAAAACAAGTAGGAATAGGTGCCCTTTTATAGGCTCTCAAAACATCCTTATCAAGAGCTATTATTTAGCCATGATCCCTTGTTTTTCTCTCCTAAAATTAATCTCTAAATTCCACATAATCACCCACAAAAAACGTTTTAATTAAATCTGGAATTATTCCACCCATGATTTAATTAATCTCTTAATAATTCAGGCAGAATCGTTCTTGTTCGGTAGACCGAGAATTATTCGGTCAACCGAACCATTCGGTTATAACACGTGTTCGGTGCACCGTGAGCTAGACGGTCGACCGAATCCGTATGAGAAAAATTCCCTGGAAGAATTCGGACGAACCACGTCTTGTAATCGGTCTACCGTTGACCCGCCAAAATCGCTCCTGGGACATAGTCATCGGATGACCGGGTCACCTTCGGTCTACCGAAAATACTACTTCTCGGTTGACCGTGCACACTCGGTTAACCGAACTCGATTGTCCAGGCACTCCAGACAATTTCGGTCAACCAATTGCGCTTACCCGTTCCCTATTCGGTTAACCGATCCGAAGATACCCCGGTCGACCGAACCATGAACGGTTCACCGTGTTTGACCCCGATTTTACCTTTGTCAAATTTTGGATTTATTTCCAACAAAATTTGATCTTTTGGGGTTTTTAGCAATTCACATCCTATATATATCATCATATGTAATATTAAATTATTACACCCCATAATATATACCTCATATGAATTTATTATGATTCTAATTATGTCAATTCTCATGACATATTGATTTTAATTAATTCACCACATGTGTCCTATTTTCACATGAAACCCGACACATCATATGAACTTAAAATCAACCCTCTTGTTTCCCAGTTTTGTGGTGTGACCTATAGGAGGATCTAAGCCAAATTGGCAGTGATATTAAACACTTAATATCTCAAACTATAAGCGGTATCTAGCTACATATTATAGTTACTCAATTAGCATAGATGTCTTTGTTCCTCCCGAACCAAAACACGATCCATTTAGTGATGTAAGTGCACCACTTGTGTCCGTCCCTTGCCTCATGATATTAAGAATATATACAAAGTAGAAATGTGTCACCTTTGTATTATATTATATAGATCAAGAAATGAATATAATACAAAGATGACACATTTCTACTTTGTATATATTCTTAATATCATGAGGCAAGGGACAGACACAAGTGACGCACTTACATCACTAAATGGATCGTGTTTTAGTTCGGGTGGAACAAAGACATCTATGCTAATTTGGTAACTATAATGTGCAGCTAGATACCGCTTATAGTTTGAGATATTAAGTGTTTAATATCACTGCCAATTTGGCTTAGATCCTATAGGTCACACCACAAAACTGGGAAACAAGAGGTTGATTTTAAGTTCATATGATGTGTCGGGTTTCATGTGAAAATATGACACATGTGGTGAATTAATTAAATCAATATGTCATGAGAATTCACATAATTAGAATCATAATAAATTCATATGGGGTATATATTATGAGGTGTAATAATTTAATATTACATATGATGATATATATAGGATGTGAATTGCTAAAGACCCCAAAAGATCAAATTTTGTTGGAAATAAATCCAAAATTTGACAAAAGTAAAATCGGGGTCAAACACGGTGAACCGTTCATGGTTCGGCCGACCGAGGGATCTTCGGATTGGTTAACCGAATGGGGAACGAGTAAGCGCAATCGATTGACCGCGATTGTCTAGAGTGCCTGGACAATCGGGTTCGGTTAAGCGATTGGAAACGGTCAACCGAGAATTAGTATTCTCGGTAGACCGAAGGTGACCCGGTCATCCGATGACTATGTCTCAGGAGCGATTCTGGTGCATTAACGGTAGACCGATTGAAAGACGTGGTTCGTCTGAATTCTTCCAGGAAATTTTTCTCGTAAAGAATCGGTCGACCGTCTAGCTGACCGTGCACCGAACACGTGTTATAACTGAATGGTTCGGTTGACCGAATAATTCTCGGTCTACCGAAAAGAACGATTCTGCCAGAATTATTAAGAGATTAATTAGATCATGGATGGATTAATTCCAGATTTAATTAAAACATTTTTTGTGGGTGATTATGTGGAATTTAGAGATTAAATTTAGGAGAGAAAAACAATGGATCATGGCTAAATAATAGCTCTTGATAAGGATGTTTTGGGAGACTATAAAAGGACCCCTACTCCTACTTGTTTAACTACTAATGCAAAGATTCTTTCTCTCATTAATCTCTCCCTAATCACTACGAAAATCTCTTAGTAAATTTAAGTTTTGGAGATAAGATTCTCAGGAGCTTAAAGAGGGGTAATTAGCTTGATTCTAAACCTTGTTAGAGATTGATTGACTAGCTCCTTTCTCTCTAACTTTGTTTAGAGTTTGGTGAACACTCGGAGGCAATTCCGTGGACGATTCAGCGGGCGACGCGACTCCAGATCATCAAAAAAGTTTTAGAGAACCTTTAGGTATGATTCTATCTTTGTGGATTATTTTAATAAATGTAGGTTGCATGTTATTAGAATAAAACACAAATAGATGTACATAAAATTGCTGAAAATATGAAAATCGATCTTGTATGTTATATTAAAATTTTAAAATATATACATACATAGGGACACGAAATCCTACATTAAGTACCTTAGTATTTTATCGAAAGTCTTTTAATGAGTATGATCAGGACAATTTGTGTATATACTTAGCTTACTTACTAAGAAAGAAATATCCGATAGTGTAAAATTTGCATGATACATCAAGCTACTTATGATCTAAGATATCTCAAGTTGGAAATTGTAACACCACTCTTATTCTTGTAAGAAGGTTTAGAAGAATATAATGGAGTTTTCACAAATCTACAATTTGTATAGTCAAATCTCTCAAGAATCTTTTCAATACAATGAGATTGAGATATGAAAATATCATCAATTTATGTAGTCAGTTTGATGCCCAATATCACACTCAAGATAGAACGTTCGCAACGTCAACGACAACACAATCCGGAGTTGACGAATCATGAGAGCAGATTGAGACTCGCACGACTAATTAATCGCTTGGGAATGTTGGAGGAGAGGGGTGAAATGGTGGTTACAGAAATACCTAGGGCAAAAGGAATGTGTCTTTCCAAGTTGAGAATGTAGTCTTTTATATTCACAAAAATTGTAAGTTTGTAACCGTCGGAACAAAAAGACTTTTTAAATCAATTCCTTGTTGAGGCAATATAAGATAAGCCATCAAAAAATTGATTGCACGCGAAAAAGAAAACACGACATCGTGTTTGTGTGTATGGAAAGCCTATGTACATAAATATTCTAAATTTCTCAAATTCTCCAATGTTAGACTAACGAGTGTGAGAGAATTTCACATATTTCAACTTTATATATTTCAACTTTATAACTCAACGTTAGATTTCCAATTGAATATCATGTATGCCCAATATTCAATGGTGCATCAAATATAGCTTCTCTCTTAACAACATATTGGACTGAAAAATGGTCTGTAACAAAGATTGCGGTAAAATCTAATTCAACCTGTATGAGATAAAATTTATTTGTATGTAAATGCTTGCAGATTCCCAACGCATCATATACATGCCATTTTATGTGGGGACCTTACATAAAGACATTGTTAAAACTTCAATTCATAAAATATTTGAACCTCTGTTTATCCAATTTCTAAAATTAAACATTTAAAGAAAGATAAACATATGCCCTTTTCGTTTTGTTGATTCCTTATAAAATAATCATTTAATTAAAACGAAAATTCTATAAATCAGACACAAGTCTAAATCTTAATTCTAACATTCACATGATGTGTTTTAAAACATTTAAAACTATCAAAAGAATCAATTAGAATTAAATCAACAAAACTATTGAAAACTCGAAAAAGACATAGAACATGAATTGTTTTGATTGTAGATGGTAAACTAAAATTAATTATATAGTCTAATTGTTGAAAATATGAACTAAAAGCTCCGAAACCACTGTAGGATTTCGTGTCCCTATGTATGTATATATTTTAAAATTTTAATATAACATACAAGATCGATTTTCATATTTTCAGCAATTTTATGTACATCTATTTGTGTTTTATTCTAATAACATGCAACCTACATTTATTAAAATAATCCACAAAGATAGAATCATACCTAAAGGTTCTCTAAAATCTTTTTGATGATCCGGAGTCGCGTTGCCCGCTGAATCGTCCACGGAATTGCCTCCGAGTGTTCACCAAACTCTAAACAAAGTTAGAGAAATGAACTAGCCAATTAATCTCTAACAAGGTTTAAAATCAAGCTAATTACCCCTCTTTAAGCTCCTGAGAATCTTATCTCCAAAACTTAAATTTACTAAGAAATTTTCGTGGTGATTAGGGAGAGATTAATGAGAGAAAGAATTTTGCATTAGTATTAAAACAAGTAGGAATAGATGCCCTTTTATAGGCTCCCAAAACATCCTTATCAAGAGCTATTATTTAGCCATGATCCGTTGTTTTTCTCTCCTAAAATTAATCTCTAAATTCCACATAATCACCCACAAAAAACGTTTTAATTAAATCTGGAATTATTCCACTCATGATTTAATTAATCTCTTAATAATTCAGGCAGAATCGTTCTTGTTCGGTAGACCGAGAATTATTCGGTCAACCGAACCATTCGGTTATAACACGTGTTCGGTGCACCGTGAGCTAGACGGTCGACCGAATCCGTATGAGAAAAATTCCCTGGAAGAATTCGGACGAACCACGTCTTGTAATCGGTCTACCGTTGACCCGCGAAAATCGCTCCTGGGACATAGTCATCGGATGACCGGGTCACCTTCGGTCTACCGAAAATACTACTTCTCGGTTGACCGTGCACACTCGGTTAACCGAACTCGATTGTCCAGGCACTCCAGACAATTTCGGTCAACCAATTGCGCTTACCCGTTCCCTATTCGGTTAACCGATCCGAAGATACCCCGGTCGACCGAACCATGAACGGTTCACCATGTTTGACCCCGATTTTACCTTTGTCAAATTTTGGATTTATTTCCAACAAAATTTGATCTTTTGGGGTTTTTAGCAATTCACATCCTATATATATCATCATATGTAATATTAAATTATTACACCCCATAATATATACCTCATATGAATTTATTATGATTCTAATTATGTCAATTCTCATGACATATTGATTTTAATTAATTCACCACATGTGTCCTATTTTCACATGAAACCCGACACATCATATGAACTTAAAATCAACCCTCTTGTTTCTCAGTTTTGTGGTGTGACCTATAAGAGGATCTAAGCCAAATTGGCAGTGATATTAAACACTTAATATCTCAAACTATAAGCGGTATCTAGCTACACATTATAGTTACCCAATTAGCATAGATGTCTTTGTTCCACCCGAACCAAAACACGATCCATTTAGTGATGTAAGTGCACCACTTGTGTCCGTCCATTGCCTCATGATATTAAGAATATATTCAAAGTAGAAATGTGTCACCTTTGTATTATATTCATTTCTTGATCTCTCTAAGCTAATTATAACTATGTGACTTAACTCAAGTCACATTGTGCACATTATAATTTTGCTTTATCAAGGGCCCCACTAATATCATCACTCAATTAAGAGGGGCAATGATAATCGTTTGACTATCTATCTTTTCCAGTACAAGTCATGTTCAACCAACTATTGCCGTTATCACTACACTCATTGGTAACTTTTGACAATAATCAAATTAAACACTTCTTGAGTGAAAAGATATAAGTTTCATATCTAAGGATCCAAGACACAGTAAAACATTAATGACACGAAACACAATTCCATAATGTTTTACTTGTAAGGTCTATTCAATATATAAAAGTAATCTTTTCCTCTTTTATATACTCGTGTCGTCAATTATTTGTAGAGCTACAACAATCGATGACCAACACGACTATCTTATCTTGGTAATTAATGTTCTATGTTAACTACCATGATTGTGAATAACTTTTGATTTATGTAAACCATTATCTTTTAGAGCTCTACGGTTAAAGACCAAACACCTCTTCCTTAACACTTCCAAAAGACGAATACTATAATCAAGGAACAAAATGTTTGTACATTCAATTCATAATAATTGACATATAAAAGTAAAACTTTTAGAACACATTCCTTTCACTTGGGTCATAGGAACTTGCAATTAAAACTTTCCAATTGCATCATCAATTAGTTGAGATACATGCTCATACTTTTTTAGAGACAACGTACCAACCTCTGCCAGTGAAACACATCGCCGTAGTAGGTCCTCGTGTCTGGATATGACATCCTTACGAGTAACCAAAGGTGGTAAATCTGGTACAGAGTAGTAAGGACGCCACAATTCTATACGCCAATGATTTATGATATACTTCTGGGGTAGTTCATCCACATGCTAGTGCTTCAAAACACGTAGGGCGTGCGAACAGAAAATGTCTTCAGTTACAAAAAGCCACATATGCACTCCACCGTCAAACTCTCCTCAATAAAAGTGACATGAAATAACTTGTGGAATGATTGCTTAGTTTCCATGTTTGTGAACCGTTGCGTCACGGTATGGTTATGGATAACATTGTCGCTGGAGGAGTATGTGATTTCACAGTAAAAAGTGTCGCCAAGTTGCTTTTGGAAATGCCTGAACATGGTGGCCTTGTAGGCATCACACATTTGTTCTTCCAAACGATACTCTGAGCGACATTGAATTAATTTGTCAAATGAATCGAAATCAGCTTGGCTTTCCTTCTCATACTTTCGGTTAATAGCAATATCATACTTTTCTACAAAACTCTTTAATGAAGTTTTGTGTTTTAGATATCCATCAAAAAAATGTTCATGCTTTCACTACGTTGTGTTGAAGACATACATGTGTTAGTTAACAAAAAGTTATAAGAAATGATAACAACACTCATTAATTCTAATAATATTTGTGACTTCTCACCGACCCAGAAGTGATCTTTAAGATAGCAAGGTACCCATTTTCCTTCATATTGTACATGGAGTAAAGCCAAGTGTTATCCTGAAGTTGGTACTGCGAATTAAAGTTGTGCCATCCATGCTCGAAATGACAGGAGTTGGAGAATCATATACCAATCTTTTGAAGGAATGTCGAATGAAATCATCATCTTCATCTCCAAACTTGCATGGTAATTATACATTATGTGCCAAATACACAAACGATGTTTCGCGGACGGTAAAAAAGTTACAATGGCCTTCATAATAGCACGTGATTGATCTGTGACTATTGAAGTTGGACAGAACCCTGTAAATATATAGAACTTTGTTATTGTGATTCACAGATATGACAGTGTATGTCCAGATATAAGTGATAAAAATATCCAGATACTTACCATTCATACAATCCAACCAAGCCTCAAATAGCCAAACATAGTTTTCGGTGGTCTCCTCACAGAGCAAACCGCAACTGAGCAAAGGGTGCGAAGGGCATATCAAATTGATTGGTCAAATACGTCATATCAAAACAGAGTACATCACCAAAGTACTTGTGGGCTATACTTGAACGACCATCGGCCCAAAAGACGTTACGAAGATGTCCAGAGTCATCTAGATCCACGAAGTCGTAGAAGTTGGAGTTAATTTTTTGTTGGTTTTGAAAGTACTTGTAGAGTGTGTCCGCATCTTTTTTTTGGAAGTTGTAGGGTTCTAATAGACGTCAATGAATTCCTACGTGCAAAAAAATGTTTTATGGGAGAAGCAAAAAAAAGCTTCATCATTACCTCAAATAAACTATAAGATGTCCAGATATTACCTCAATTCTCGTTCTGTGAAACCAACATTAGTGTACGAATCAGCCTGTACTACGAAAGAAGTCATGGTTTTGGAGGGATTAATGTCGGGCCGGTTATTAATCTCTATCTGTTCCCTTGCTTGTTGTGAAACCTTCCTCTTTGATATTAGATACCGTATGAAATCTGGACTAAGAAACTTGTGATTGTGGTCAGTACGGATCTTACTGTAAGTATAGCCACCTTGGGCGTTAAAATGAAATTTTATCCCCGCACGACACTTGGTTCTAGCAGTAGGACGTTGTTGGTAGAGTGGATTGTTGGTGTTCTACACAAGCAGGAAAAATGTTTGACTAATGGAAATATGTGGGTACAGTATAGTGCAGATAAACAGACGCTTAGAAGAGGTATCTGGATAAATGGTCGTGTATCCAATTTAGATAAATGAGATATGTATGTAGTTCTATGTGTGTATCTAGATAAGTGGTGATGTAGCCATTACAAAAGTGAATCTTAACATATTAAGACAAGATTTAAAAATTAGTATATCTAGATAAATCTGAGATGTTTGTAGTTCTAAACCCACCACAAGAGATATACCTTGGGCGGCGTTCCAGCTTTGTGGCATGCAATAGTTCCCCTTAAGCGGTGTTCCAGCCTTGTGGCATGCAATAGTGCCCCTTAATAAAACACTGTTTTCCCAGACATAATGAAGTTTTTTTATGCCAAAACCAATAGATGTCGCATACGTCTCAAACAACACTAGAGCTAGTTCAAAGGTGGTAAAAGTCATCCCAACCTTTGGGATATCTGATCCACAAGGTGAGGACATGTGAAGGTCTGAATGACAAATATATGGATAGGGCGTCATCGTCCATGTACCATCTTCTAGTACAAATATTTGTATTGTACCATCTTTCTGGTAAGGATGTATCATCTGCATCATCGTCATGTCCGTCCAAGTCTCTACTGAGGTTGTTCTTCTCTACGTCGACTTCATCTTTAGAACACTCATCGTCTGACTTATGAACCTCCACACCGAACACCAAGTCAATGTCTACATAGACATAGACAGGTAATTCATGGATATGTCTGGATAATATCCATATAAACCAAAGGAGGTTAAACAAGTGGTTTACCTATGGAGTCCATTAAAGAGTGTTTGGTGGAGAGTTTTATCAGCAATGAAGGACTCCACTGAGCAATCTATGACGATTTCCTTGTTTGGTGAAGGAAGAAGAAGTCATACGGAGTGTTGAGGAAGATTGCATGAAATTTGTATGGTTTTCGTGATGATTGCTTGTATTTTTCAAGAGTGATGAAGGCAGAGTGCTACACAAGATTGTAAGGAGAGATGAGGCTGACATCTGTGATGATGAGTGATGATTGTCTATATTTATATTATTAAACAATAGGAACATAAATGTGCAAACCTGTTATTTGGTAGAATTTGAAGGACTGTGTACAATTTGCCCAGACTTATACATGTGGGAAGTTGAGATAGGCTGGAGACCATGTGAATGCAACACATGTGCGTGTGGAGAAAAAAGAGCCCAATTTGGAGCCCACTGAGCATTTTCCTTGTTTTTACCCTCAAAAATGTTTTTTAAGATGTTCGATCCTATGAAAAAACCATAGCATTTGACTTTTAACAAACAATATATAACATACACACACAAAAATACTGGATTTCTGTCAGGAAAATGTGCACAAATATGATAAATGTCGGGCCGAGTCACACTTGTGTAAACCAATTCATATATAACAGTTAAGTTTCGTGAGGAATTAATGAGTCGATTGGAAGGGACAAAAGAAGTTAAAACGAGCAAGTTATTCACATTTCGATCTTTTGGTGGTGATACTCCAGGCCAGCCAGCCGTGCCGGGCCAGCACGACCTGTTACCCAGGTCTTCTTCTAATGAGTACCCTCCTAAATCCTCGTGTCCATTTGTCCCATAAACTTGTATAAATTTGTCATTGGTGAAGTATATGGAGTTGGGCTTAAATCCTGATAATTGAGAACCCAACATCGATGTCGACTCATTACGTCCAAGAAACAATGCATGATCCCCTAAGCTCTTTAGGGGCTTCAAGCCATTAGAAGCAAAATCGAACTTGAAGATGTGGAACCCATATGTGAAAGGAGGATACTGAATCTGTTGAAATATCATCAAATAAGGAAGCATATTACATGCTCCGCTCAGACGAAATCTCCACATAGCCGTTGGGATGCATCTCCTCCTGATTCTACGAACGCAATATCACATACAAGGAAAGAATCAATTGCCCCCCGCTCCTCCTAATTAGGAAGCTTCCAACGGTTCTTATTTTGTATCTTCTATTTATACACAAGTTCTTGTAAATCAAAAATCACAATTAGAAATAATAATCAAACGTTCTTCTTCCACAATTCAATATGGTATCAGAGCTGTAAAAAAGATCTCAGAGCTCCCCCGGAGGTCATCACTGATCGTTGCTGGTGATTGAAGGGGGTTGAAGGCTAATAAGCCGACATCCAGACCCAAAAAACACCATGGCTGAAAATGCAAGCAGCTCAGAATCAAGCTCGTCCTCGCGCCTGGTCTCAACCCTCTTCAACGGGTCAAACTACCTCACTTGGGCTCGCGCGGTCACCCTCTCCCTCAGTGGCAGGGGGAGGCTTGGCCACATCACGGGGAAAACAAAGAAACCAGAAGGCGCCGGGACAGAAAAAAAACAAGAAGAATGGCAAACCAGGGATCACCTGGTAATGTCATGGATAATCTCTTCCATGCAACCCAACATTGGCAAAATCTTCCTATACAAAGAAAGCGCGCAAGAACTATGGGAAGCCGTCCATGAACAATATGGAAAAACGCACAACTTCGCTCACGTTTTCAAAATCAAGCAAGAGATCGCGCAGACGCGTCAAAACCAGAAATCCATCACAGACTACCTCGGATGTCTCAGGAAAGCGTGGGACGAGTTAGGGGTTTATGAAACCCCGACCACCGACGCCCAAATCATCAAACAACACACAGAACAAAATCGCATCTATCAATTTCTGGTGGGCTTAGATGCAAGCTATGAGTCCATAAGAAGCCAAGTGATCATGTCACGAGAACTCCCATCCCTTGCTGCAGTCACGGCGATGATCCAACGCGAGGAAACTCGCCGCAGGACCACCGCTCCTCCGCAAGGACACACCCAAACAGAAATTGCAGGCGAAACCAGTGCATTTTTTGTCGCAAAAACTCCAAATCCGACCGCAAACCACAACAACAAAAAAGATACGGAAATCGGATGGACGAATACTGCGAAAACTGTAAAAAATCGGGACACAATAAAAACCACTGCTGGTTTCTTCATCCGCACCTCCGACCGTCAAGGGATGGCGACAGACGAGAAGGGAACGACAGAAACAACATGAGATCATCGGGTGCCGGCGGCTACTACACCACCATGGGGAGCGGCGGCCACCAGACAAACCCTAGCTCAACCCCTTTTCTCTCTCAAACCGGGAATGGAAATAACGGAGGCGGATCGTGTAGCTTTTATACGATGGGAGATCTGACAATGCATCCGGATCCAACCGACTACCACCCGAATCAGCAACAGTACAGCAACAGGACCGCGACCGCGTCTTCAAGTCTCGTGGGCTTGGGCCCGAGCCACTCTGGACCAGACCAGCTCAACCTTCTGGTGGACCAACTTAAATCCTTGTTGCAAAACAACTCTCACACTTCAGGTAATCAGACAGGTATGCCAAAAACCTTGAATCATTACACTGCATTATTTTGTGATAATCCTTGTAATAAAAATTGGATCATTGACTCAGGTGCCACTAATCATATGACTGGAAATACTACCATGTTAAGTAATATCAACAATAGATTAGAAATGCTTGATAAATTTGTAACTGTGGCCAATGGTAATCAAGTAGAAATTAAAGGAATTGGGGACACTAGATTACTAAACCAAATAACTAAAGATGTTCTTTATGTACCATGTTTTAATTCCAACTTATTATCTGTGGCCAAACTCACAAAGGCATTAAATTGTAATGTTATATTTACTCCCAATGATGTACTCTTTCAGGATCGCTCCACAGGGAAGACGATTGGTAGAGGCACTCTTCAAAATAATTTATATATTCTAGATTCCAATAACACTGCCTTCCATGTCAGCAATAGCACCGTACATGAACTTTGGCACAGGAGGATGGGACACCCCTCTCATTCTGTTTTGAAAACTTTATTTCCATTTATTAATTCTGAAATAATTTGTGATGTTTGTAGTTTATCAAA
Organism: Triglochin maritima; assembly: GCA_963682175.1. Taxonomy (NCBI): domain Eukaryota; kingdom Viridiplantae; phylum Streptophyta; class Magnoliopsida; order Alismatales; family Juncaginaceae; genus Triglochin; species Triglochin maritima. The sequence goes on along the minus strand of OY821780.1, from coordinate 9,819,834 downwards.
ACAAGCCAGGTTACCTTTTCAGTTATCTACTACTAAAACAAATAGACCCCTCGAGCTGATTCACTCCGATATTTGGGGGCCCGCTCCCACTGAATCCTATAATGGGTTCAAATATTTTATTACCTTCATTGATGATTTTTCTCGTACCACATGGATTTACTTACTTAGATTAAAATCTGATGTTTTTGAGAATTTTCGTGAATTTGTTACATTTGTAGAAAATATGTATGGTTTCAAAATTAAAATTCTTAGATCCGATAATGGTTCTGAATATACCAGTAACCTGTTTCAAAATTTTTTAAAACAAAAGGGCATTTTTCATCAAACCACCTGCATTAATACTCCCGAACAAAATGGGGTTTCTGAAAGGAAAAACAGACATTTATTGAATATCACCAGATCCTTGCTTTTCCAACATCATGTTCCAAAAAGGTTTTGGTCAGACGCGGTTTTAACGGCTGCTTATCTTATTAACAGACTCCCTAGTCCAAGACTTCAAAACAAACAACAACTAGAAATTCTAAATGGAAGAAAAATGACTCTTGATCACCTCAAAACCTTTGGTTGTGTTGTCTTTGTTCACAGAACCAGGCTGGATAAGCTAGACTCTAGCTCTTGTAAATGTGTTTTCTTAGGATATTCTTCTAAGAAAAAGGGATATAAATGTTGTGATCCCCAAAATTGTAAATTTTATGTTTCTCGTGATGTACAATTCTTTGAAGATAGTCCTTATTTCCAAAGGGACAAAGAAGCTCCTTCTCCCCAAGGTACGTCTCCTACAAGCAATGTTCCTCTCCCGGTCAACAACTTCGACACTCCCAGACAAGACACCATCACCAACACAAGACCCGAAGAAACAACCCAAGATGAACCAAGAACAGAGGAGGAAGAAACACATCAAAGACGGTCGAATCGCCCTACTCGTCCTCCCTCCTACTTACATAATTATGTTACCTCTCACGTCACTTACCCCATCGAGGACCACTTGTCCTATAATCAAATAAAAACCAACCATAAGGCCTTCATAACAGAAATAGATAGTCACATAGAACCCACCAACTTTAATATTGCCATAAAAGATCCTAAATGGCTCAATGCCATGAAGGATGAAATCAAGGCCTTAGAATCCAACAAAACTTGGACTCTTGTCCCTATTCAACCAGGAATAAAACCCGTAGGATGTAAATGGATCTATAAAATCAAATATAACAGTAATGGCACCATAGAAAGATATAAGGCTCGTCTTGTAGCCAAAGGATATACTCAAACCTACGGCCTTGACTACTTAGAAACCTTTGCACCTGTAGCTAAAATGAACACAATTCGTGTTCTCTTATCCATAGCAGTAAATAAAGGGTGGAATATATTCCAAATGGATGTGAAAAATGCTTTTCTTCAGGGAAATCTTGAGGAAGAAGTATACATGACACCTCCACCAGGGTTCAACTCTTCTCCAAATCAGGTATGTAAGCTCCACAAGTCAATCTACGGATTAAAGCAGTCACCCCGCGCCTAGTATGCCAAACTCAGCCTTTCTCTAATTAATTATGGATTTACTAAAAGTACTGCTGATGCTTCTATGTTTGTCAAAACCTACAACAATAATATTGTAATAGTCTTAGTATATGTCGATGACATCATCATTACAGGAGACAGTGATAACGAAATAAACTTAGTTAAAATGCATCTAAAATCATCCTTTGACATAAAAGACCTAGGATTCCTAAAATACCTCCTAGGAATAGAATTTGCTTATTCAAAAAAGGGTTTGTTTATGTCCCAAAGAAAGTATGTCCTCGATCTTCTACATGAAACTGGTAAAATAGGATCTAAACCTACTAACACTCCTATCGAAACTAATCGTAAAGTGAGTCCAACGGGCGGAGAACCAGTTAAAGATATAGGTCAATTTCAAAGACTTGTGGGTAAACTAATATACCTCACAGTTACCAGACCAGATATAACGTATGTTGTAAGCACCATTAGTCAATTTATGCATAATCCTCATACACATCACTTAGAGATAATTGACCGGATCATGTGTTATCTAAAAAGGACCCCTGGACAGGGACTATGGATGAAAAAGAATAACTCTAATGAAATCATCGGTTATTCGGATGCAGATTGGGCAGGAAGTCATGACCGGAAATCTACTACAGGCTTCTGCACATTTGTAGGGGGAACTTGGTAACTTGGAAAAGCAAAAAGCAAAACGTTGTCACCAGATCTAGTGCTGAGGCTGAATACCGTGCCATGGCTTCAACTACAAGTGAGCTCATATGGCTCAAGCAACTTCTCAAAGACATGAAACAACCCTATAATCAACCTATGCAGATGTTTTGTGACAACAACGCTGCCCGACACATAGCTTCCAATTCAGTCTTTCACGAAAGGACTAAGCATATCGAGGTGGATTGTCACTTCATCCGAGAAAAGATCCAGTCAAATGAAATAGAAGTCCCATACGTTCCAAGTAAGGAGCAACTCGCTGATATCTTCACCAAAGGATTGGACCACAAAAGTTTTCAACAAATTCTGCTCAAGTTAGGCTCCTTCAACATCCATCAGGATCCAACTTGAGGGGGCGTGTTGAAATATCATCAAATAAAGAAGCATGTTATCTGCTCCGCTCAGACGAAATCTCCACATAGCCGTTGGGATGCATCTCCTCCTGATTCTACGAACGCAATATCACATACAAGGAAAGAATCAATTGCCCCCCGCTCCTCCTAATTAGGAAGCTTCCAACGGTTCTTATTTTGTATCTTCTATTTATACACAAGTTCTTGTAAATCAAAAATCACAATTAGAAATAATAATTAAACGTTCTTCTTCCACAATTCAATAGAATCCAACTCATAATCAATTGGTAACATTTGACCGTACAATTTGCACCGCTCGTACATGTCTTTCGTTGGGTAAGAAGACATCATTTTTATCACCGTAGAAATCATTGTGCCATATATGCTCACAGTAAGTTTGATGTCTCTCAACATGTAGCAAATCACCCATGAACACGACCGTGTAGTGGTTGCCGCAAAATGAATTTTTTTTATCCTCCATCACGTACTCAACATTGGGAGGATCTGGACCGTCAATGTTGCAAACAAGTACGCATCCTAAGCACGTTTTAACGTAAAACTTGCCCTTATAAATAAATATATATATATATATATATATATATATATATATATATATATATATATATATATATATATATATATATATATCATACGGAGCTTTTCCATAATTACCGCTATAGACATTCGGCATGAAAACCCACTTCTTCCCTACAAAAAGCCAATTGTCGTTGGTTTCCATGCATCACCATTACAACACAACCATTATCTCTAGGATCACAAGATAGTGCAACCTTGGTTATATACAAGTCTTGTATTTTATATGTTCTCACCTTGTTAGTCGTACAAATAGTGAGGTAGAGGTGGAAGTTTCAACTACTTTCGTATTACCAGGGATATAAGTTTTACTGATGGATAAAATTAATCGTCGGTGCTAATATAGGATGAAATCATGTTCTACTATAGTGTTCAACTACGTGTTTTCCGGTAGGTCACACCAATAGTGAGGCAGAGGAGGAAGTTTCAACTCTTTAGCACTCAAGAGATGTAGTGTAACATCCCGAAACAACGGAAAATTTAAAATTTAAATAATCAAGACATCACTCAAATCAAATCATCAACGGGAATGTTACTCGAATAAATCAACAGTCGGTGCACCAATAATACAACAAAATTTGTCAAAAGACGTGATTACAACGATACAAGAAAGACAAATAAAATAATCACGACGACCTCGAAGAGTCCGATGAGGATCCTGACCCCAAAATGTGTGCGCCCGCTGTCACCACCCGGCAGAACCTACTGCGGTCCTGAAACATGAATCAAACAACGATGCCTGAGTTTCCCATTAGGAAACCCCGTATGCCAAGCACACCTAAATGCATGCAATAGTACGGTAAAAGAACCTATCATACTAATAGCATGTCATGTCACATCTGCAATGCATCAAATCCCTCAACAGGGTAAACGGGACCTCGGTCCAACAACAACGACCCTCAACAGGGTGCACAAGGACATCAGTCCAGCAACAACAACAACGGGTCTCCCTCGGAAACCTACCGTAGGCACATACGGTCTTACGGACAGTACGCGACGCGTCCCCCCACACGCGACTACTCGAGCCTAAGGGATCGGTGAGGAGCGTCCGCACTTCCGTGCAAGGAACCACGTGGTCAACACCACCTTCGACGGAGTCGTAGCCCGGTCGGTCAACATCCCAGGATAGGTGCCCAATCGGGGATCCTCGCTGGCACAACCTCAGCGGCATCGCCGGCACAACATCGGCGGTACAACATACGTCCGGCACAACATCGGACGACACAACCACGGCCGGAACATCGTCGGCACCATCATCGCCGGCAAAAACCTCGGCGGCATCGCCGACACATCCTCGGCGGTACAGCATACGTCCGGCACAACATCGGACGGGTCCAGACCATAGTCTGCAGGGTCATCATGCTCCACGAGCCATGCGTCACACGCATTGGGATCCGCGATCCCTCAGGTCTGCTACTCATCAGAGAGTAAGGCAACAACTCGTCACACCACGTCCAATCCGGAGGTGGCGCGACCCAAGTGTCCACACTCTTCCACACGGCGGTCCTTGGGCGGTACGAGCACGTACCCACCGTCACCTTCCGGCTCACGCTCTAAACGAGGACACGAGTTTCCGTGGACAGAGTTGACACGATCACAAGACCAGGAATCCAGTTTTGCACACAATCGGTCGACCGAAAAAGTCTAACCGGTCGACCGTCCCCAATGGTTCGGTCGACCGAAAGTCTACAACGGTCGAACTATTCTGCGCATCACTTAAGTCCAAACGGTCGAACAGAAGTCTAAAACCGGTCGACCGAATACGAGGTCAAAATCCAGAGTTGGTCAAAATCACCAAAGACTAATCGGTCGACCGACTCAGGGGTCCCGGTCGACCGAAAACTACCAGGGTCATCCTAATAGTCTACGTCATATAACGGTCGAACAATAAACACGAACGGTCGAACGATATGCATAAAATAACAGGTACACTTAAGTTCCGGTCGAACGACCACAAGGAACGGTCGACCGAAAACAGACAGACAATCCGATCCACCAGCAAAATGCACGACCGGTCGACCGCCCCAAGGCATCGTTCGACCGGTGATGGTTAAAATCGGTAAAATACACTAGATCCAGTCGACCGCCCATAGGGACCCGGTCGACCGCCCATAGGGACCCGGTCGACCGTTGGTCGACTTCAACCTCGCGCCAGCCGAGGATTTACGCAAATCTCGTCGCCGGGGAGATCTCCGACCTCCCCCGACCGACCAACAACAACCCACCAACGTGGGGAAGCAACACAAATAAGCTAGAAGCCGGCATACCTCAAGAGAAGGACGAACTACGCTGGAGCACCGCTCGCGCCTCCGTCACCTCCTCGACAGCAACCACCTTCGCACGCCTTACCTCCTCGCCTCCGCGACTCCGAGCTCGGCACCGCACGCCGGAGCAGCCGCAACGTCCTCTGGTCGAATGAAGAGAAGAGAGAAGAAAGTGAGAGAGAGATGGGTGTATGAAAATGAAAGAAGAAGAAGGAAAGAGGGACGGATTTTGGTTATAAAACCCAAGACCAAACCCCCAACAACAACCTCCTCCCTCAACACCACCCTACAACCCCCCAACCCATCACCTTCCTTTCTCTTCCCCGTGCAACCCACTGTTCATCACCCATTCCCCATGCAAAACACCCCTTAAACATCATTAGCACCTTAATCCCTAGGTTAGGGATATAACAATCCACCCAACTTAAAAGGATTTCGTCCCGAAATCTAAGCAACTACTCACCGAAAAGCTCTGGATACTGCCTTCTGACTTCCTCCTCGATCTTCCAAGTGGCCTCGCGCTCACTGTGATGCTGCCACCGGACCTTCACCATCGGAATGGTCCGCCTCCTGAGCTGGTGATCCATACGATCAGCGATCTCGACTGGTCTCTCCTACTGTATCTCTGGTACTAAATCTCAATCACATGTGTTAGATCTGCAACGTACTTCCTCAGCATCGATACATGGAAGACGTTGTGAAGACCCGAAAACTGCGGTGGCAATGCAATCCTGTAAGCAACCTCTCCGACTCGGTCTAGGATCTCAAACGGCCCCACATACCTCGGACTGAGCTTCCCCTTTTTACCAAACCTCATCACTCCTCGGGCAGGGGAAATCTTCAGAAACACGTGGTCACCAACCTCGAAGCTCAACGCCCGTCTGCGTCTGTCGGCATAACTCTTCTGCCTGCTCTGTGCTGTGGCCAATCTCCTCCTGATCACATCCACCTTCTCTGCATACATCTGCACGAGCTCTGGCCCCACTAACTGCCTCTCGCCCACATCACTCCAGCGTACCGGTGATTTGCAAGGCCTCCCGTACAAGGCCTCGTACGGTGCCATCCCAATACTAGAATGGTAGCTGTTGTTGTAGGCGAACTCTATCAGCGGCAGGTGCTCATCCCAGTGTCCCGACCAATCCAGTGTGCATGCTCTCAGCATATCCTCTAAGGTCTGAATCGTCCTCTCTGACTGACCATCTGTCTGCGGATGAAACGCTGTACTGAACCTCAGATGCATCCCCAAAGCCTTCTGCAGACTCCCCCAAAATCTGGAAGTGAACCTGGGATCTCGATCAGAGATGATGCTCACTGGTACTCCGTGCAATCTGACTATCTCCTCCACGTACAACTTAGCTAGACCCTCCAAAGGCAACGTGGTCCTGATCGCTAAGAAGTGCGCCGACTTGGTCAGTCGATCGACTATCACCCAAATCGCGTCGTGGAATCTCCTCGTCTTCTGCAGCCCCGTGACAAAGTCCATCGTCACGTGCTCCCACTTCCACTCAGGAAGCTCAATACACTGCATCGGTCCCGCTGGCCTCTGATACTCAATCTTCACCTGCTGACAGACTAAGCAACGCTCCACAAACTCTGCAATGTCCCTCTTCATGCCCTTCCACCAGAAGTTCCGTTGCAGGTCCTTATACATCTTCGTGCTCCCCGGGTGAATAGTGTATCTAGCTCTGTGTGCCTCCTCCATAATGTCATCTCTCAGCCCATCGAACTTCGGCACCCAGATCCGACTCCTGAACCTCAGACCACCATCAACCCCCACACTGAACTCTGATCCATCTCTGGAAGCCAACTGTAGCAGACCAGCTAACTCATCATCCCCCTGCTGAGCCTGAACCAACCGTGAGACAGTCTGTGGCTCCACCCGAAGCCCAGCAATCACTGCTCCCTCTGAACCCTCTGTGAACGGTCTCCACTCTGACAATGCCTCGAGTAGCCTCCACTCCTGGATGCACAGACTCACAACTGAAACCTCCACCTTCCTGCTCAGTGCATCTGCGACCGAATTCGCCTTCCCCGAATGATAGGAAATGGTGAAGTCGTAGTCCTTAATGAACTCAAGCCATCTGCGCTGCCTCATATTCAGCTCCCTCTGAGAGAACAAATACTTCAAGCTCTGATGATCGGTGAAGACCTCGAACTGCTCGCCATAAAGATAATGTCGCCAGGTCTTCAACGCGTGAACCACCACTGCTAACTCCAGATCATGAGTAGGGTAGTTCTTCTCATGTACCTTCAACTGCCTCGAAGCATACGCCACCACATTCCCGTGCTGCATCAGAACACAGCCCAGGCCAACCCCTCACGCATCACTGTAAATCACGTAGCCTCCACTGCCACTCGGTAGCGTCAGAATCGGCGCTGTCGTCAGTCTCCTCTTCAGCTCCTGAAAACTGTCCTCGCACTTCTGGGACCAAACGAACTTGACGCCCTTCTGCGTCAATGCTGTCAACGGCGAAGCGAGTCTAGAGAAGTCCTGAATGAACCGCCTGTAATACACTGCCAGTCCTACGAAACTCCTGATCTCCGTCACGCTCGTCGGGGCTCTCCACTGAGTCACAGCCTCGAGCTTCGCCGGATCCACCGAAATCCCATCTGCTGACACAATATGCCCCAGAAATGCCACCTGATCTAACCAAAACTCGCACTTCGTGTACTTGGCATACAACTCCTGATCTCTCAAGATGCCAAGCACAATCCTCAGGTGCTCCCGGTGCTGCTCCCTGTCAGGCGAGTACACCAAGATGTCATCCACAAACACCACGACAAATCTGTCGAGGTACGGCTGAAATGTCCTATTCATCAAGTCCATGAACGCTCCAGGTGCATTCGTTAGTCCAAACGGCATCACCAAGAACTCATAGTGCCCGTATCGTGTCCTGAAGGTTGTCTTCTGAACATCTGCCTCCCTGATCCGCAACTGGTGATAACCCGAACGCAGATCAATCTTCGAGAACACTCTCGCTGTCTGCAACTGATCAAACAGATCATCAATCCTGGGCAAAGGGTACCGGTTCCTGACGGTAACCTTATTCAACATCCTGTAGTCGATGCACATCCGCAACGACCCATCCTTCTTCTTCACAAACAACACAGGCGCTCCCCATGGCGAGACACTCGGTCGGATAAAACCAGAGTCCATCAACTCCTGCAACTGCTTCTTCAGCTCTGTCAACTCAGCAGGTGCCATCCGATACGGTGCCTTCGACTGGGGTGTCGTGCCAGCCGCCAACTCAATGCCGAACTCGATCTCTCGGTGTGGCGGTAAACGAGGAATCTCTGCAGGAAACACATCCGGAAACTCCTTTACGACCTCTATATCCTCCAACCTCCTCGTCTCAGGATCAGGAACAACCAAAGTCGCCACGAACGCTCTGCAATCCTGATGTATCAGCCTCTGTGCCTTAACCGCAGACACAAACAGACGGCCTCCTTTGCTCCTCGTCCCTCTGATCAACACATCAGGCGCGTCCTGCCTCGGAATAAGGATCTTCTTCTCACGGCAGAAGACTCGCACATCGTACTGTGATAGCCAGTCCATCCCCAGTATGACGTCGAAGTCCTCCATCGGTAGTAAGACCAGATCTGCCGGAAAATCATGGCCTCCTGAAACAACTGTGGTGCCGGGGAGAAAGCTCCCCACAGTGCCCACCTCACCCATGGGCGTGCTGACTTCCAACAAATCAGTCAGCAGCTCAGGGGTCCGATCCAACTCGCCAGCAAACTTCTCCAAAATGAAGGAGTGCGTGGCGTCGCAGTCAAACAAAACACGAGCAACCAAACCTGAAATAACAAGGGTACCTTCCACAACAGTGTTGGAGTCCTTCGCCTCCTCAGCCCGGACGGTGAAGACTCGGCCTGCTCTCCTGGTCTGGCTCTGCGGAACGACGGGCCTGCTGCCTCCGCTCCTCCCTGAGACCGGTGGTCCTGGCCTCCTGCTCGTCTCGCCCTGCCTGCTAGGGCAATCTCGGATATAATGGCCCATCTGACCGCATCCTAAGCATGCACCTGTACGTCGGGGGCACTCCTGACCCGGATGAGATCGCCCGCAAGTACCACACGCTCCAGACTGGCGTGATCCTCCTCCATCGAACCGGGGCCTCTTGCCCGGGTTCCCAGTGGAAAGTCCGACTGCACGTCCTCCCGTGCTCACTGGCGACTTCCGCGCCTCCTGGTAATTCTCCTGGTAGTCCTGATCGATGAGCGTCGCATACTTCACCGCATCCGCTAGGGTCTGCGGCATGCTGGTAATCACACGCGACCTAAAATGCTTCCTCAGCCCCTTGATGAACTTCCGTGCACGCTGCTCCGGCGTCACGTAGGTCTCAGAACAATAACGCTCAAGGGCGTTAAACCTGTTGATGTAACTAGCCAAGGACATCTCCTTCTGCTCGAGGGCCAAAAACTCCTCCTTCTTCTTGTCTCTGACGTGATGCGGGAAGAACTGCTGGTTGAACTCCTCAAGGAATTCCTCCCAGCTCACATCAACTCGACCAGCAAACACCACCGCAGATGTGGTCCTCCACCAGTTTGCTGCCTCTCCATCCAGCACATATGTGGCCAGGCTCACCATCCGCTCCGGCACACAACCGATCGCCTGGAAAATCCGCTGGATCTTAAAGACCCAGTCCTCTGCAGCCTCAGGATCACTCCTGCCATCAAAACTAGGCGGGTGCTGCCTCATGAAGCGATCACGCTCCGCACCAGTCCCTGTCTGCTCTGCCCTCGCTGCCTGACGCTCAAGGAACTCGCTCAACCTATCCCAGGTAGCGCCCTCAGTGGCATCACTGGAAACGCGCTCACTTGCGACGTTCCTCACACGTCTCGGAGGCATCTGGCACAAGAAACAGTCAAAATCAGTCATGAATGCATACTAAATGTAAAGTACAACCTACACAACTACACTGGGGTGATTTCTTTGGGAGCCACACATAGGGACCGACCGCTCTGATACCAAGTTGTAACATCCCGAAACAACGGAAAATTTAAAATTTAAATAATCAAGACATCACTCAGATCAAATCATCAACGGGAATGTTACTCGAATAAATCAACAGTCGGTGCACCAATAATACAACAGAGTTTGTCAAACGACGTGATTACAACGATACAAGAAAGACAGATAAAGTAATCACGACGACCTCGAAGAGTCCGATGAGGATCCTGACCCCAAAATGTGTGCGCCCGCTGTCACCACCCGACAGAACCTACTGCGGTCCTGAAACATGAATCAAACAACGATGCCTGAGTTTCCCATTAGGAAACCCCGTATGCCAAGCACACCTAAATGCATACAATAGTACGGTAAAAGAACCTATCATACTAATAGCATGTCATGTCACATCTGCAATGCATCAAATCCCTCAACAGGGTAAACGGGACCTCGGTCCAACAACAACGACCCTCAACAGGGTGCACAAGGACATCAGTCCAGCAACAACAACAACGGGTCTCCCTCGGAAACCTACCGTAGGCACATACGGTCTTACGGACAGTACGCGACGCGTCCCCCCACACGCGACTACTCGAGCCTAAGGGATCGGTGAGGAGCGTCCGCACTTCCGTGCAAGGAACCACGTGGTCAACACCACCTTCGACGGAGTCGTAGCCCGGTCGGTCAACATCCCAGGATAGGTGCCCAATCGGGGATCCTCGCTGGCACAACCTCAGCGGCATCGCCGGCACAACATCGGCGGTACAACATACGTCCGGCACAACATCGGACGGCACAACCACGGACGGAACATCGTCGGCACCATCATCGCCGGCAAAAACCTCGGCGGCATCGCCGACACATCCTCGGCGGTACAGCATACGTCCGGCACAACATCGGACGGGTCCAGACCATAGTCTGCAGGGTCATCATGCTCCACGAGCCATGCGTCACACGCATTGGGATCCGCGATCCCTCAGGTCTGCTACTCATCAGAGAGTAAGGCAACAACTCGTCACACCACGTCCAATCCGGAGGTGGCGCGACCCAAGTGTCCACACTCTTCCACACGGCGGTCCCTGGGCGGTACGAGCACGTACCCGCCGTCACCTTCCGGCTCACGCTCTAAACGAGGACACGAGTTTCCGTGGACAGAGTTGACACGATCACAAGACCAGGAATCCAGTTTTGCACACAATCGGTCGACCGAAAAAGTCTAACCGGTCGACCGTCCCCAATGGTTCGGTCGACCGAAAGTCTACAACGGTCGAACTATTCTGCGCATCACTTAAGTCCAAACGGTCGAACAGAAGTCTAAAACCGGTCGACCGAATACGAGGTCAAAATCCAGAGTTGGTCAAAATCACCAAAGACTAATCGGTCGACCGACTCAGGGGTCCCGGTCGACCGAAAACTACCAGGGTCATCCTAATAGTCTACGTCATATAACGGTCGAACAATAAACACGAACGGTCGAACGATATGCATAAAATAACAGGTACACTTAAGTTCCGGTCGAACGACCACAAGGAACGGTCGACCGAAAACAGACAGACAATCCGATCCACCAGCAAAATGCACGACCGGTCGACCGCCCCAAGGCATCGTTCGACCGGTGATGGTTAAAATCGGTAAAATACACTAGATCCAGTCGACCGCCCATAGGGACCCGGTCGACCGCCCATAGGGACCCGGTCGACCGTTGGTCGACTTCAACCTCGCGCCAGCCGAGGATTTACGCAAATCTCGTCGCCGGGGAGATCTCCGACCTCCCCCGACCGACCAACAACAACCCACCAACGTGGGGAAGCAACACAAACAAGCTAGAAGCCGGCATACCTCAAGAGAAGGACGAACTACGCTGGAGCACCGCTCGCGCCTCCGTCACCTCCTCAACAGCAACCACCTTCGCACGCCTCACCTCCTCGCCTCCGAGCTCGGCACCGCACGCCGGAGCAGCCGCAACGTCCTCTGGTCGAATGAAGAGAAGAGAGAAGAAAGTGAGAGAGAGATGGGTGTATGAAAATGAAAGAAGAAGAAGGAAAGAGGGACGGATTTTGGTTATAAAACCCAAAACCAAACCCCCAACAACAACCTCCTCCCTCAACACCACCCTACAACCCCCCAACCCATCACCTTCCTTTCTCTTCCCCGTGCAACCCACTGTTCATCACCCATTCCCCATGCAAAACACCCCTTAAACATCATTAGCACCTTAATCCCTAGGTTAGGGATATAACATGTAGGATGTGGGTGATGTACTTAGTTTGTATCAAACATGATGAGCCAATTAACCTTGTAATATTTTTTCTCAAACAACCATATGATTGGATTTTTTTTGTCAACTATGCTGAACACTTGTCGAGGTTTGGGTTTGGATTTGTCGTCGTGTAAAATCAAACATGAAAATTTAATGAAATAAGTGGTATGTTGGGTGGTGTTCCCTTTGAATCAAACGGTAGCACATTAAATCAGATATTCTCGATCGAAAATCAAGTCCAGCAACTCCGGACGCAACTCCACCCAATCACCCAATGAGTTGGGCTTTTCTTCTTCTTTTTTACCTACCAAAAGTGATAATAAGTTCGTATTATCAAAATCCGAAGTTAAGAGATCGAAGATATATTGGTTTGATCGAATGGAATTAATTACGACGTACCTTTGGATAACGAAGAGATGGTGCCCGAATAAACTTATAAAACGAACAAATTAACCACTATTGGAAAGGCTGTAATTGTGTGTTTATAAATAATAAATCTTTCCAAAAAAAGTTAAAACCGTTCCACATTAATTATCGTCCTATTTCGACAATTATTCCACAATTTTTATCAACGTCTTCCTATTTTCATGGATACTTATACTTTCTTATTAAAAAATTAATTTTTAAACCTCAAAAATGTTAATATTGGACCTTGGTCATTGACTTTTACATATTTCATGAGTACACCTTTCCCGCCGTAAATGAGAGGAAAGTGTGGTAGTTTGAAGTGGTACATGGGTTTAGTAGGGGTTGGGAGTTTAGAATTCAACCAGGACCGAAACCAAGACAACTTAACTTTTTTTTTACAGTTATTGAAAGCGACAAATATTTTCGAAACACCTTCACGATGAAATGGTAGACATGTGAGGCTCAAAAAAAAAATTCGACGAGTGGAGAGGAGACGTGCCCCTCACCCGAGGGTGCCCCGGGCGTCTGCCCGGGACGCCCAACACCCGAGCAAGCGCCCGGGTGGGAAAGGTGTCGAGTATTATTTCAAAAAAAAAACCCCAAAGCAGTACGTCGAGTATATATATATATATATAGATAGATAAGGTCCGTCTCTCATTGATTCATTCTTCACTCCAGGAACAAGAACCCGACTGATGTGGTCTTATTAACACAACTTCCTCCCTTCTCCACCTCCAATGGCGGCCATAACCAGCTGCCCGTTCAAACCCTCCCACGCCCCAACCCCCCCACCTCTCGCCCTCCCCAAACCCTTCCTCTCCTCCTTCCTCCCACTCCCCAAATCCTCCGGATCCTGCCTCCTCTCCCGGCCTGTGTCCTTCCTCGCAAGGTACGGACGCGGCGGGTACCGCCCTAGCCCCGGCCCCAGACGGTTCCCTGGCCGAGATAACCGCGGCGGCGGCGGCGGGTACGACTCTGACGACGACGCGCTCGATGTCTCCAGAATCAAGTAATTTGGGGTTTTAGTGCTTCTGGGAAATTGAGTTCGGTTGGTAGTTATTGTGGTCTGGAATGGTCAGGTCACGGGTTTGACTTGGGATTACAACTAAAGGAAATTAAGCTATTCTTTGGTTGTGGTTTGGTTAGTGATTTGAGGGTGTGGTTTTTAGTGTAGTAGAGTTATGAGGTTTGATTGAGTTTTCCATTCCTTGTCTAACACAATTCTGACAGAACAAGTATCATGAGGTTAATGATAAACAAAAAGTATTATGAGGTTTTGTTTGGTTGTGTAGATATAAATTCAAGCACAAATCAATTAAATTGGCAAAAAGATGTTCATTGCCGAAATTGGTGACGCTTAGTAAATAACCGAAGCCCAGTTAGGTTCTAATTTGTTGCTAGTAATCGTAAAATTTCGTTCCAAATGATTTTGCAGCTTAGCAAAACTCGTGAAGTTTATTTAGTTGTATAGATCAGAATTCAAGCTAAGATCAATAGTTCCATCCGTTTCATGGTTTTTGCCATTTATTGCTTGGCAACTCTTTTCTTATTTGCTCTTCTTCTCAATAAATGTTTCTAATTTGTTTGGAGTTGCCTATTTTTAAGGGGACTCTTACTTCTGTTGAATCAGTTTTGAATTTCGACGTTAATTTCAAGGTAATACATATTTTGTGTGTAATACATTACTTGTCTTTTGTATAGATCAAATTCAGTGCGGCTGATAGATGAGAAGCAAAACATGGTGAATTTTCTGTTATATTTCTTTGGTTTTGATCTGTCGTTAACTTTAGATATTTCAGTAATGCTGTCTTTTCAACAGGTTGGTGTAGTTTCTAAGAGTGAAGCCATTCAAATGGCCGGAGCTGCAGAAAAAGATTTGGTAATATAATTCTGAAACATAGGCTCCATTCGAAAATCTGCTCGAGCACAACATTACCTTGGTCAATGTTTCTAGCTTTGTCGTGTTGTGAAATAATTACTTGTTCAACTTTCTGATCACACAAAATTTCATTTTATTAGCTTTCACTCAAACAAAAAGCACAAAAAATCATGCCTAATCATCTTCAAAAACACAATGAGACTAGCATTAGCAATTTACATCACATAATTTTATATTTAATTCAAACAGCATAACATGTTGTAAGGACATCATTACTTCGGGGTATATATAGTAAAATGGAGAAAAACTTACAAAAAATAAAATTGAAAGAGGATTACATTCTGATGTTTGAACTCTTGCTGTGGCTTTATGTCACTACTGGTGCTGAAGAAATGGTGAAGTTTCATATGGGATTTCTATTTTGGACTTTGAGTAGGCAATCTTGTAAAAGAGTGTTTCACTGTGTGAATGTCAAGAAGATTTTGGATTAGGCTTATTTCTGTAGGAATCTCTAGGAATCAGTATGAGGTTTTATTGCGTCCCAAACTGTTAGGATATTCAACTAAAATTATGGTGCCTATATATTATCAAAGCGTGATTGCTATAAAATATTGTGTGGCATATTGTCTTTTTGTGTAGTAAAATTCAATGAGCTGAACAAGGCTGTTTCAGAATGTAATGTTTCATTTTGTATATTGAACTTAATACTAGTTGTAGACTAATATTTATCGAGTTGAACAACAATTAGCTGATGCATGCTTCTTATGGAAAAAAATTGTGATTAAATACTCTTGCAGGTGATAGTATCTGAAGACGCAGATCCACCAGTCCTGAAAATAATGGATTACAAGTATGGGTCACCTACCCTTTGTAAATAACTCAATTTTTATTTCTTTAGATTTTATTTTTTTACTTGAGACTTGCCAAATAGCTCATATTGCAGTTTAATTGTTTATTAATTTAGTTTTGGTCTTAAGTTTGGTGTGGATGGCTAGCAAAAATTTATCATATTAAAGGTAAAATGTCTAAAAGATTCTCTTGTCATGTAGCAAGTACAAATACGAGCAGCAAAAGAAAAAAAGAGATCAACAGAAGAAATCTGCTGGTGAATGCTCTCTCCTTGAGGTTCTTTGGCTGCTTCTTTCTTACCAATATACGATGAAGTAAAAAAACTATGCTTTGTCTACCCTTTGTGCACTTATATGTTTTTTTTGCAGCAACACGCATGGATCTCAAGGAACTCAAAATGGGGTAGGTGCCTCATGTTTGTGACATAGAGATGTTACGTGTTGGTTTATTGGAGCAGTGTCAGTGTAAATGTTAGCTCTCAGCCTGAAATAAAACAATATCGATAGATGAATTGATTATTGGTTGTTGTAACATCCTGTTATTTTACAGATAAAAAAACCTGTTATCTTAAATCGCCATGAGCTCTAAAAAAATTATCGTTGATTTATCATAGCAGTAGTTTTGTGAGTTAATATTGAATAAATTTGGTGTTCTTGTTTTCACAACAGTTACAACATCGACTCCCATGATTATTCTGTGAGATTGAGGGCTGCTCAGAAGTTTCTCAAAGATGGGGATAAGGTCACCAGTTTTTGTAGGGTTATTCATGTTTGTCCTCAAAACTTTTCCAATATTACTAACTTTGTTTTTTCCACTTGCATCAGGTTAAGATTATTGTCAACTTAAAGGGTCGTGAAAATGAGTTCAGAAATATCGCCATTGAACTTATTAAGAGATTTCAGAATGATATTGGAGAGGTAATAGTTTTTCTTCTTTTTTTCTTTTTACACTCAAGTTCAAGTGGCCACTTTCTTAATATACCAAAAAAAAATGACAGCCTTCTTGGCCAGTGGAAACAGGCACTGATGAGTATTTATATCAAATGATTCTATAGATTCAACATCAACCCATCGATGTTTTCAGTGATTCGTATAAATTACTTTTCTCTTTGAGAATTTGTGTTTAGGTATTTCTTTTGCTTAAACCAAGAAAATTCTCAAAAGAAACAACATTAATTCGAAATCAGAGAACCATAATAAAAGAACTTGTGCCTTCCATGAAGAAAATTGTATTTTATGTGTTTTATCCTTGGCGTACTCGCTTATGATTTGTGCGGTGCTGTATATCAGAGTGTGTTTTTCTATTCCATATTGTCTAGCTCTCTTGCATCTATCCGGAAGTTGTCATGTTTATGATTTAAAGTCATAGAATTGGGAACCTATGAAATGAAGCCCTTAGGAGTAACCATAAAGTCTAATTTGGGCTAGTGGTAAAACTGATATCAATATTTAATTTCTCGGGTCTCTTTTTCAGCTTGCGGTGGAAGAAAGTAAGAAATTCAGTGAGAGGAACATATTTATGGTACTTGTTCCTAACAAAGCAGTTGCTACCCCGAAAATTCAAGGGCAAACCAAGAAAAAGGAAGATGGACCGTCGACCAAGGTATCAGCCAACGTCTGATGATTTCCATTATTAGGTGTTGATTTGTAGTTGTCAAGTGGACCTGCATCCCTTATTATTTTGCAAGAAAAGGAGGAAAGATATTGAGGCGGCCCCGATCGAAGTTTTGTGTATAGCTTGAAGTTGCATACAAAATGCATATTTAGTGTTTGTATTTTTGGTATCTTAGCACTTGGAATTTGAATAAGCAAATTAGCTGATTAGCACTTATAATTAGCAAATAAGCGTATTGCCATTATATTATATCACCTAAATAGATTTAAGTTGGACATAGACACACATCAATAAAGTGCATGTCTACGTCAGAAGAACACCCTATTATGCAAAATATCATATTCGAACTTGTAGCTTATCTTATGTACTTCCCGACTCTTTCTTGTCTGAAGATATCATTATCAATTTATCATTAGTGCTAGATTTTATCAACACAAATAAACAAATGCATCTCCTAACATCACTAACTCATAAAAACAATTGAAAGATAAGAGAAGTGGGGTGAACGATTTAGCTTAAATTTCGAAAAGGAAGTCAGCATTTAGAATGTCAGGGCATGAATTTGAGTGGAGTGCTACCACTAAAAAGACAAGTTAAATATGGAACAATTAAAACATATTTCACCGGAAAAATGTGGTTCCAAATACATCCATGCTTACTGATTGAAGCCTTCTCCAGTGGGCAACTCTCCGAGCAGATAAAGATAGTCGATAACATCTTGTCCAAAATCCGCAAAGCTTTTGGACCAACCTCAGGGTTGGTGAGAAGCACTTAAATTATCTTTTTTGCATCTTTCTAACTTACTTTTTTGTTTTTTTAATCTTTTTCTTTCCAAATATTCATCAATGTGCAAGTGGTGCACTGTGAAGCATATCTTTTCTTAACTGTAACAAATGAGTTACCAAGCTTGATTCCTGTACCTGCATTCATCAAAGATTAAGACATTTTGTGTTCGAATATAATGTTTTTACTGAGTTTTGAGAGCTATAAATAATACTTTGAAAGCTAAGGGAGTAAGTCAAGAAAATAAGAAACAAAGAGATGTGAATGACATCATTGGCATTCTGACAAGTTGAGTTAACTCAACTAGTCACCTAAATGTTTACTGCCGCATGTTGTAGGATCGAATTCCTTACACCTTACTATTGTCACCTCCTAACACTTCTCGGGGGCTAAAAACATTGCATGCACTCTCTATAATTAGCAACCTACGCTTGATTAGAAGAAAATGACAGTGCTTACAGAGCGCAGCTTTACCTGTAGTGCAACAACAGAAGCTAAAAGCTGTTCGCATTCTTCAAGCATTGTCCTTTCTTTTTCGGCCATCAAAGAAAGTCCAGATGCCAAATTGTTTATACCTTCTACCTGTTAAGGAAATTTTACTTACTGATTATGAATGGTCGAAGAAAGTGAATGCGGCACTCTGTTATAGCTACAGAACTTGGATATGCATTTGCTTTCACCAGACAAGCTTTGCACCAATAATTTCTTGTTATTAACCTCGACCATCACTTCCATGTCATCTTGAAAACTCTTAAGGCTAGTTTACAGGTTGCTTTGGACATGCATATTCTTTGTCCTCCTATAAAATATATAGTCCGATGGTGATCAAAGCTAACCTCTATGAAAGCTGACAGGTTATTTCATTCTAAAATTTGAAATGCTTTTGAATTTGCAAGGGGTTTGATGATATACAAACTTTGCAAGCTCATGTTCGTGCAATTAAATTTTCCATATGATTAAGCAATTTAATGCCTATCACAAGCTTACGGTGTCTGAATGAAATTTAATGACAAGCGGATAATTTTTACCCATGAGAGCAAATAGCAAAGTGAGGAAGTGGTTCCTTGCAATATATCGATCGCAGAACTTATGGCGTCCTTCATGGAATGAAGGCCGGCCTGCATGACAAGGGAAAACATAACCAATCTTTAGTATTAGGAGAGTACGGTTTATCGAAAGAAGAATAAAAATGTTAACGAATACATCAGTAATTTAGATTTACGTACTCTTGCTCTTCCAGTGACTGGGAGGATGATTGTGCTTGCCTTCAATTCTCTGATTGCCCCCGATAACGAGCTGCAATGCTCACCTTCCTGTGAGTTCCAAGCTTCAAGACAGGCCATCTGCACCATATGAATATTGCATTAAGAAAGTAATGTAGTAGAACAAGAACTACTTTAGATGAGTTTCAAAAAAGAAAAATAATAATTGTAGACCAGGTTAAGTGAAAGCACTTGAAAATGTTATTTTACAACCCTCAAGTTAGAGAGAGAGAGAGGGCACCAAAGATGACATAAGATATAATGATTCAGGATTTATGGGTACTATGTATTATTAACTAGATTCATGTTATCATGAAATTGGTTATTAATATGAAAATTTGCCTGAGGCAGGTTAACAAATGCGGCAATCAAGCATTTTCCTTAACCAGGCCGCCTGATTGTACTTGTTCATTTCGAGGATTTGTTAAAAAATTAAGCTTTCTAGACATCCATAACACTGGTTGCAGTTTTACACATACTGAACTACCAAATCTGATTTGGCTTCAAAGTCATATCTGAAACTCAGTTTTGCTCTTAAGCTGAAATGGCTGCCTGGAAGTTGGCTTTTCAAAATTACACATTCAGTCTTAGGAAATATTTGAAATTTCTTAGCTCATTTGATTCCTTCAGCAACAAATCCATATATAATTAGTGAAGTCGGTAAGCACCAAGCAGTGTAAATCTGATTGAGAATTTTGTGTAAAGAATTGGCTACAAACTACAAAGATTTACCCCCTCACCACCCAACTTATCCAAATTGTAACATCTGTATGGGGGAAAAAATCAAAAATCAAGAATAAAACCATCAAAATAAACTTCTGAATTCAACCAGCACATGTAATGAGGAAGATTCCAACCAACCAAACTTCATCTTGGTGTTGCAGAATGAATAAGAAACTTACCGTCGTTATTTAGTACCGTAAAACTACTTTCAAGAATACAAAGGAAATTCCAAGATTTCATTTCTCTGTCATCCTCTAACCCCATAAAAGAACTACACAACAGAAGCAACAGAAAGGAATAGCAGAAAAACCTCAAACCTCATACCTGCTGTTTCAAAATTAAATGCAGCTGCATCTCCTGTTTCATTTTCCGAAGCTTGATCTTTTTATTCACTATAGATTCAATAAGATCCGAGATGGCCACCCACATATCGTAGAAAGCATTCTGTTTAATCATAGTAAACCAATTAGAACAAGAGGTTCATGCTTAACAGAAGAAATTCTTGAGAATTAATATTGTATTTGTTTCTGATAAAAATAATGTTGTCTAAAGCTAAATATACCTCTGCTTTCGTTTTCCGCACTGACAATGCAGCTTCCATTCTGGCATTAACGAAGCGCCATTGCAGGTATCTATTGTACAGTAGTTTCAGATTATGTGCATCTTCTTTGCCATTTGAATTCTTGTTTCTTTTCCAAAGTTCAGAAATGCAGCCTGTGGTGGAGTATGAGATGCCACTTGAAGGTGGTGTTGCCGCCCTGACCCCTGGACGCGACACACTTGCTGCTGATTTAGATGATGTCGTCTTACTGGGGGATGGCGAACGAATAAGACCAGGAATAGGTAGACTACTCGTGCTACTTGAACGTGACATTCTAATACTGCTTTCTAAAGAGCGCGATGAAGCGCTAAGAATGGGTACTGGTCCCAAGTTTCTTCTAATTCCACTCGAGGGCATTTTCCTCGGTCCATCACCAGTCGAGGGACTGCCTTGCAAGGATTTAGCAATGGACCTAGAGGACGAGACCGATGTCATGGAAGTCTTACTACGTAACAACGAATGCAGTTTAGCTGAACTAGGCAGTGGCACTAGCTTCCTACTTGATTTAGACAAAGCATTTACGATGACTGCAGAATCGGAAGAAACACTAAGATCAGATACCATCCCAGAATCTGCTCTTACGAGTGCATCCTTTGCCATTTTACCCATTTGATCGCCAATTGAAGATCTCGGCCTTGATGGGCTTGCTGATAACTTAGAAGAAGATGCTGGAGGTGATAAAATCTTGCTCGGCGATGATGGTCGTTGTGCACTCCCACTACTCAGTAATTTAGTATTACGCAATGGAGTAATTTAGTCCCCGATCCAGGTCGCGGCCCGACCTGGGCCGGCCCCCCGTTAAGGGGCCTGGGGTCGGGTCGACCCCCGACCCGACCCCAAAAGACCATCCGTTAAGGATGGTCTAAGTGAGATCTGCAACCAAAATAAATTAAGTTCTATTTTCCCTCACTTCAGATTCGACATTACAAAGATGCACAAACACTGGCTGTGTGAGCACCAAAATGAAAATAAATCACTGACGATACGACTAGGAATGAAACAAATAGAACAACAGGGTAAAGCTGCGACAAAATTGATCATGGAAGTGATTAAGAAGAATTGAGGAACCTATGAATGTGGAATTGATCAGAATCAGTATGTAGCCCAAAAATTATGCTTGGAGAGAGGCTTAGTATTTTACAAATCCAGAGGCCTTCTGAGCCTTGCCCAGGATGGACTCAATGTCCCCGCTGTACAGATTGAGTTTCTTCGCTAAAGCAAATCCACAGTACAAACCATCGACGGCAGCACTTACAATCCCACCAGCATACCCTGCACCCTCACCAACAGGGTATAGTCCACAGTGTGACTTGCTCTCATATGTGTCAGAATGTCGTAAAATTTGAACAGGAGAGCTGGTCCTCGTCTGCAATCAGCATGATAGCACCAAGATAGAATGAGACATCTGTCTATTCAAAACAAAGAACGTTCATCGCATGGGGGGAAAACCTCTTCGTATCAAAATTATGAAGACTGCACTTCGAGACTTTTAGATGCATACATCAAGTGAAATTGATTAAGTGCAATCGCGAACAATCTCAAACAATAGGATATTATTCGAATATGTTTTCAAAACATTATTTGTGGCTCACAGAACACGTCGGGAGGGAGAAGGATTCTGGAAAAAAAATCTAAATAAGTTCCATCTATGATATATTTTCTGCAAACAAAAGTTTGATTCATTGTTTAGTGATTGAAGACATTATCCCCAGATAGTTCTATGCAAATAAATAAAAACAACCTTCAATGCACTAACCTCAACACCATGTAGAAGGGCATCTTTGGATATAAAACCTGGTAGCTGATTGTTGTCGGCATATCAAGAGAAAGAAGCACATGTTAACACAACAGACACAATTGTATGCCTGAAGCTAGGTAGTTGAAACAAGTAAGAAGATCAAACCTCCTGGTCAAACATCATAACTGACTGCTGCAAAGCTTGTGTAATCTGGGAGGGGAACAGTTCGTGTAGGTTGGATGCTTTAACCCCCAACCGATAACTTGATGGAGGTAAACATGTGACTGGAATGTAAAAGGTAACATGAGTATCAGTCTCATATAGAGCGTGAGTACGGAAACCACCAAGAATCCCAAATCTACCTGATAATTTGTTATCAAGAAAATCAGTGACCGACTAAGCAGGCACAACAAAGTCTCCACCACCCATAATCGCTGCTTTTCTTTCAAATTCCCTCTGGCACCGAAAAAACATAACAAACTTCAGCTCATTATGATATATATTTCTTTTTTTATCAGTGACTTCAATGGAAATGAACATCTACTCTGGTTTAAAGAATAGTAAGCATACATACTACCTTCAGAAAATATTTCACAATAACGCAACATCAGATAATTTTCATTTGTAGTGCTTGAGTAAATCAAAAGAGTACGAGTTAAGAAAAAAAACCTGGAATTCCATCCCAGAAAGAGGCCCATGGTGTTGAAAATCGTCAAAATCCTTCATTGATATGGTGACCGCAAGTGCGGCATTTGTCCATTGAGATGCACGCCGAGAAAATGACATGCCATTAATGCAAAGTTCTGACGGATTTGTGCTGGTAAGGACAACCTGTGTTGGCAAGTACACAAATTACAAGCTTAAGATTATTAAAAAAAAACTTAATAGGTCATAATTACAAAGAAACACACTGCATACCTGGCCACCTGGACACATACAAAATGAATAACAGCTACGGCGGGAGTCTACTGAACTGGCAATTTCCCCATCGCTTGATTCACTAACATATTTTACAACTTTGTAGTCTGCAACAGGCACTTTTCCACGTCCCCTATGGATTTCACTGGCTAAAGCTGAATACTAAAATTCAAAAATAAACTGAACCTATAAGATTCACACAGTTTAAAGGACAAATTAAACATAAACCATCAAATAATATTGTAAGATGATAACTTACTTGGATATTGTTGATTAATTCTTGAGGATGCTCGATCCGCAATCCTACCTGTTTATTGATGAGCATGTTAAAACTAATAACAAGAGCTCGGTAACATTTGTAGGTAAAGCATCAACATTCCAAGTCCATCTATTTGCTTTAGATATTTCAGTATGCGTCTCTTTAAACGGTGTAATTCTTGTGGCCGCATATGCTGCCACGGCACAACCATACAAAGAAAAAAAATACAATAATCTAACAAGTAGATTATTGTTTGTTTACACCACCACCCCCCCCCCCCCCCCCCCAAAAAAAATAAATTCCCCCATTGATGACACCTATAAGACTCAGTTTTCTATTTTCCCAATTTTTTAAAGTTTTTTTTATATAAATGTGCCAGCCACTCCGCCTGATTGCATATGGGACACTCAGCATATGCTAACAGCACAGGGTCATGTAAATTATGCCTGAACATTGATTGTTCGTATATCATAAATTTCTCTCTAGTGTTTTCAAGGAAAATGCAAAAAGAAAATAAAACAGAAAAACAAAAAATTAAAAAAAGTATAGAAAGTAGTCCTATTCTCCTCGGCAAAGTCACCAGAAAATCATAAACCCCACAATAATATTTTGATAAAACAATCTGAAATGTTTGGTTTGTTTAGGAAGAAAGTTTTATAACCAAGCAAAAATTTGGAGGATACTAGGATAGTAATTCATAAGCCCTATAGTTGTTTCAAGCTTGTTAATGAATTTATGAACCGAGGCACCCTAGTGGTTGGTTCCAAGCTGCTTCAAAGTAGAATAGATGTACAATTTTGGAGTGATTCTTGGCTGTTTTATTAAGTAGAAAGGCATGGAGTTCTTTGGAGGTTTTAATTTGAATGAAAACGACAAACAAGTTTAAGGAGACTAAACTTGCATGGCCTGTATTCTTATTCTATCCAGACTTACAGCAAAATCTTTAGGAACCATCTTTACATGATGACGAAGGAGCATTTGATACACATCGCGCGCTGAGTGACCTACTGCTAGAACAACTGAATCACAAGAGAAAGTGATGTTATTATGATCCGGACCTAGCCTGGCATCGCGAACTTTGACGCCAGTAATTTGTCCATTTTCCACAATTAAATCATCTAATCTTGTTCCAAACTTGATGCTGACCTGCATATCAACAAGGGATTGTCACAATTCAGTTAACATCTAAAAATGGAATATGAATGTAACTAGAAAGTAGCTGAATACTCACCCCCAGTTCTTGAAGGTAGTGTCTAAAATTTCTTAGCAATGGAACGAGTCTATCTGTTCCAAGATGAGGCTTTCCATTGATCAGGATGTGTGGTGGAGCTCCAAACCGAACTAAAGTTTTCATAACCTGAAAATTAAAAGCTATTTCTAATAAAAAAATATAATTCAATGAATCTAAAAGAGCCAAAAAAAGCCTGCTGTCTCAAACAACTCAAATCTCAAATTATTATATCATTGGATCCTTACAGCTTGAACAGAGTCACTGTTTCTTCCAATTCTTGTCACTAACTTCCCATCACTCCATGTACCTGCACCACCCTGCGATGGATAAGTACTTCACGAGAAGTTTGACTAAGAACAAAATGTGGAATGTTGGGTGACACGTGATAAGCATCACTAACATAAATGTAGAAATGAGATTAAATAATAATAACAGTAATAATAATACAGTTTGTATAATTGGACTACAAAACAGTCAGAGCTAAACCTCGCCAAAGCAAAAGTTGTTTTCTTCTTGTAAAATTCGTCGAACAACTAGGGCACCAATATCACGGCCTCTTTTCTCAACAGGCTGCCCCCTTTCAAACAATGTAACATCCGCACTAAGTTCCCCAAGAACAAGAGCAGCAAACAAGCCTGAAGGGCCGCTACCAACAACTGCAACTTTAGGTTTCCTAGATTTCACAAGTTGGTCAGACTTGCTTGAATGCGTGCCATTTATACCGTTCCCGTGGCTCAAATCAATGGCTGAGGATTTGCTATCACTTATCGTCTCAATCAAGTCATCACAAGCTACTCCGTCGGGCATATATTCAACAAGACCCAATTTTGGCTTTAAGCAGGAAACAAAATCCCAAGTACGAGGTTCCAAATCAAGAAGTCTTTTGACATCCATATCCACTGTGTAGACAAATTTAGGTTCCTTCAGAACCTGCAGAAGATTTTATGGGATAATCAGTAAACAACAAAACGTTATGAATGACGGTAGAAATAATATAATCGAAGCTAACTGAGTCCATTAAAATATAAACTTTTAAAAATTTAGTTTTTTAAGAGGGAGTCATCATCTTTGTTGGCCAGTCCTAGACGTGGATTTTCCTATTTTCTACTCAATGATGCTCTACTAACTTAGGAAGAGAAGAATTGCAGGTAATGAATTATGGATAAAGGAACAAGACACAAATAACAAATATGATGATGCAGTATTTGAGTGAAAAATCTGACCAATAATAATGTGGAAAAAGACAACAAACACGATAGTCAAGAGTTCCGGCAAAACTTCAAAGATCATTTAACTAAATCATAATAATTGAAAATCACATAAAATTGTATATGCAACCAACAAAATAGAAAAAGCATGTAATATGAAGGAAACCAACAAAACATACATAAAAAAACTTCGCATGAAAAATGATTGAAATTCACATCAACCTTAAGGAAATGTTGAAAGGCAGGTCAATTCTGACTATTGAGGGAGAACATCTACGAGCCTATGTTTGAGGCTGACCACAGACAAATGAATTAGCAGAAACATCAGATATTCCATGGAAAAAGTAGCTTGGTCAGAGAGGGAGGAAGACAAAGAAGTTTAGAATATAGGTTCTGTTGTAGAAGCGACTTCCATATGTGCTGAAAATGTTCTCTAAGATAAGGATAATCTCATAAGTACACCACCAATTGATCCTCTATTTGGTACTGATCTACATTTCAAGGATAAATTATCAATACAAACTATTGTTTCAAGTCATCTAAGCATTGTTACAAACTGAAGTTGTAGGTTATAATACCTTGAATTTTAGGAAATGAAAAACAACCTTTTTATAATTATGTGTATTGTGATTTGACATTGCCCATGGACTAAGTTATTTGCACACTTCTACCATAACTAGCACATTCACATGTGTAGCATGGACATCCAATGTAGATCGAAGTGTAAACTGTAAAGGTTTGATTTGATAACTTTGTAAGTAGATAGGGTTGCTTGAATCGATAACTAAGGGGGTGTTTGGTTGGGGGTACCTGGAATGGAATGGAATGGATTTCATTCCATTCTTGTGTTTGGTTTGTTTATTTTGGGCCCAGAATTAGAATCCATTCCAGCCCATACCTAGGAATTAGAACCTTACCTACCTACCATAGAATGAGAATCCATTCCAGCCTGGTATGAGATTCTCATTCCATTCCATCCCAGCCAACCAAACACCCCCTAAGAAGAATTAAAGATAGGAAAAAGGAATATTACAGGTCTTGGTTATCGAATTCTGTATACATGTAAAGTAAATAATTCATCAACAGCGACCAAGTTTCCCAACTTGAAGCAAGTCTGATTAATCTAACACTTGGTGTCGTGCTTCGTCCTTTCATATCACTTAATTTATATATCAGCATGCTCATGAAGTGTCGGTTGATGTGCATACATGTTGCATTTTTGTGTTTCAATTGGTATGTCATGTGTTATGTTTTACAATACAAGGAAATAACATCCTTTAGCCTTTAGGTCATTATGAGGCCATGCGGAGAGGAAAAAACTACATGTAGTTAGCGCAACCATTATTCACATACGTATGATGAAACATATGATGAATGATTATTCCATCATTTAAAGTTGGAAGTTCCAGTCGGTATTAAGCATTGTAAGAAGCTTTGTTTCCTTCAAGGGAAAACAAAAACAGAACTCAAAAGTCGAAACGCACCTTCCTCGCATCGAAAGACTTCCTGACGACAACAAAAGCCTCCGGCGGCAACATCCCCGCTACCTACACACAAAAATTCAAAACTCCGATAAACTACAATCGATCCTCAAACTCGTCTAACGACATTTCAGGTGAAAAAAATCCTAACCATCCGTACCGGAAACTCGAGGACCTTGGCGATGGCCTGGAGCAGGGGGAGCGAGACCCCGAAGAAGTCCTTCCCGGGGTCATCCGACACGGGGACGCCGAGCTTGGATATGCGCCAGAAGCCGTCTTCTTTGGATTTTACGTCGTCCGGGGTTGGGGTTAGGGTTTTGGCGGTGCGTTGGAGCTTCTTCTTCTCCGAGGGGTACCTCCTCTTGCCGGTGCGCTTGGCACAGTGGATGGGGAGGAGGAGGAGGAGGGGTTTGGGGTGGTGGGAGGCGGACAGGAGGGGAGGGAGGAGGAGGTTGGTAGGTAAGAGCGCCATGAAAGAAGAAGAAGAAGAAGATGGTTTGGTGGTGGAGTGGATAAAATGGAGAAGACGAGTAAGAGGGATTGGAATTTGGATTTTTTTTAAAATAATCATGAAAAAATGTAATTTGGAAGAATAGAAGACGGATAAGCTTATTTGTCAAAATGTGAAAAATGTGAGATGCAAGAAGACACATTGTGAGGTCGTTTTCGGTCTTCAAGATGTCAGTTTTACTAGGACATGAAAGAGAGTCACCAACCACTCCTATTTTCTCACTTTCTTCCCATGAAAGAGAGTATCCTTTCCTCTCTCTTTCCGGCGATTTCCAAACTCTCGGTGTCGATTTCACCTGTTTTATTAGTTTTTAGGTACATTTATCTTATTTCTTGTTAACTTTTTGTTTGATTGGTTTGGATTCGTGTGAATTCATAACTTGTTTGTGTTGTTTGAGAATTATTTGAATTAGTTGTTTGTGTTTAGAGTAGTTATTTTTGGTTTGAACTTGATTTGGGTTGATTGAGAATAATTTTGACCGGTTTGGATTAGACATGGGTGTCGGGCCAAAGGCACAACCATCGTGTAGTGCATGGCACGACACTGATCTCCAACGACTCTAAGAGCCGTTGGGTTTTTTTTGTTTTTTTTATTTACTAAACTACCCCTCCCATATCTTATATAAACTCCCAACTCCTCTTATTTTTTCACACAACTCTCTCCAACTCTCTTCCAATCTTATCGAATCCTCTCTAATATTTCTTTAATTGCTTTGATTTTGGTGGATACGGGTCGAGTTTGGGCTAAAGTTACAAGCAGACTGCTGATTTCACGACTCCGCTCTTCATTTCCTACGTTTTTCTAATCTTTTAAATTAATCATGTCGTTATCTTTTATGAAAAAAATTAAGTTTTATTTACATATTTAGTAATTTGCATGACTTCAACATCAGATTCTGAAAATAATGTTCCCGTACAACCCCTTCATGATATACCACCCCAAATAACTACTACCGGTTTTAGGGAAAAAACTAGCCAAGTATGGAAACATTGTCAAGAAGGTAGAGATGAAACCGGTAAAGTGACTGTTACTCTTAAACATTGTGGTCATGTATATTCGGGTAGGTCAAGTGGTGAACCGATCATTTAGGTAGGCATTTAAAAGTATGTAAAATTAAGAACAATCCTGCGTCGGTAATGGATTCACGTCAATTTGTTCTAGACACACTAGTGGAAATTTATCTTTTCGGAAATATTGTTCAATAAAAGGTAGAGAAATAACTGTTGATTTCATAATTAGAGATGAATTATCATTTAGCACATGTGAATCTGAATCCCTAAGGGTAGCAATTCTCTATCATAATCCTAAATTTAAATCATTTTCTAGAAGAACTCTTAAAACTGTTGCATTTGATAAATTTGAAAAACAAAGAACAAACATGGGTTTTTTTAAATGAACAATAAGGTAGCATTAACTAGTGATGTATGGACCGGTCCAAATAATTATCCTTATTGTTGCGTAACTGCTAGTTATCTAGATGAACCGTGATTGTTAATTAAAAAAATTATATCTTTTTAAGAACTTTTTTCAAAATAATAAGTTAAAAAAACAAAATTGGAAGAATATGCACGTGTGAAACTTAATTGGCAAAGTATGCACCTTAATGAAAACGACACTGTAGATGTCGTTTTTACCCTTAATGAAAACGGTATCACTGATGTCGTTTTTACTTGGGCAAATTTTTTCTTGGTTTCGAGATGTCGTTTTTATCTAAGACATGTTGAACTAGCAACGAGTCGGTCGGGGGTCTCGTCCCCTGGAAATTTTTTGGATCTTCAAATTGTTTGATCTAGAAATTTTTGAATCTTTGTCACTTGCAAAAAACTCATTGTAATCCAATCCGTTACCACAATAATACTCATTTATCACCCCACATTACTTATCAAAAATTGGTTCGAAGATCCAACTGGTAATTTGAAGATCCAATTTTTGTTAGTAATGTGGGGTGATAAATTTGTATTATTGTGGTAACGGGTTGGATTACAATGAGTTTTTTGCAAGTGACGAAGATTCAAATATTTCCAGATCAAACAATTTGAAGATCCAAAAAAAATCCAGGGGGCGCTGCCCCCTTGTAACCACCGCCACCTCACCGATGAGGTGGAACGCCGCTTGCTCATCGGGGAGCGAGACCCCCAACCGAGTCATTGCTAGTTCAACATGTCTTAGATAAAAACAACATCTCGAAACCAAGAAAAAATTTGCCCAAGTAAAAACGGCATCAGTGATACCGTTTTCATTAAGGGTAAAAACGACATCTACAATGTCGTTTTTAGTTAATGAAAACGACACCACATGTGTCGTTTTCAAGGTGCATACTTTGTCAATTAAGTTTCTCACGTGCATATTCTTCCAAATTTGTTTTTTAACTTATTACTTTGAAACATTTTCCTCTTTTTACCTATTTTGCATCCACACACTACCAATGTTATATTTGATCACATTAAAGATGTCATCGTAGTTAATTCTCTTGAAAATAAAAATTGTGCAATTGCATTTGATAATGCTACTTATAACAATGCAACAATAAAAATGCTTATAAGTTATTGTAAGTCATCTCTAGATGATTCACTTTTTCACATCAGATGTGTTTGTCATACTTTGAACTTTGTAGTACAAGATGAACTTCAAATAATTAAACCATACTTAGAAAATATTATGAATGCATTTGCCTTTGTAGGTTGTAGTAGTACATCTAGATATTAGGAATTTAGATAATTTTGTGTATATAATGATGTTAAACTTAGGAGATTTAAATTTAATGTCCCCCATAGATGAAATTCTACATATGAAATGTTAAAATCTTGTGTTGATCATCATCTTGCAATTCATACTTTTTATAATGAAAAAACAAAAAGAGACATTTTTAACCGACCATGATTGAGAAAATTGTAATATTATGTTAGGTTTTTTAAAACTTTTTTCACATTCACTAAAAGATTAAGTGAACGATATTACCCGACCTCCAACATATTTATTTACGGAATACATCTAATTACAAATGTTTTTTTGCGAAATATAGGGGAAATCCTGGTTTTGATGAGATTTTAATTGTAATGGAGGCTAAGTTTAATAAATATTGGAATCCTTCTCCACTTAGATTTTGTTTAGCTTTTATTATGAATCCTAGATTTAAAAATTACTGGTTTACAAGTTTACTTGGAAAAAAATTACGAAAACATGAATTACGAAAATTTTCAAAAGCATGTAGATAGATGTAGGTATTCGTTAAACAATTATTTTGAAGAATATCAAAGACTAAATAGACAAATGGGTTCAAATGTTGCTAGTTCATCATCACAACCACCTCCAACTGCAGTTGATTCAGATGATGACGACTCGCAATGGAATTGGTTAAGTAAAAAAATACTAAATTTGTGCAAACTGGGACCCAAAATGAATTAATTGCATATCTAAACACTGAAATTTACTTAAGTACTGCTAAGTTAAAATGTTTTGATGTTTTAGACTGGTGGAGAAAGAACTCAGGTAGGTTTTCACTAGTCTATTTGATGACGCTAGACTGATTTTAGTGCAGGTAAGCAGGTATTGTCCGACAAGTCCATACAAATGAGCGTATGTCTGAAGGATTGACTCGACACTGCGGATAGAACGCAGAACATGATTATTCATGACAACAACAACGATGACGACGAATATTGAAGAAAAATTAACTAAACCACTTTGTTTACGGAGTATTTTTTTCATTACTCCTTAGGTTTAGTTAGTCTTCAGGCATTTTTTATACGTAACCAATATATTGTTTCTCGAATTGAGTTAACAATTTCTAATAAATAAATTGGTTACTTTTGAGGAAAAAAAATTGTGTTTTATTTAACTAAATTATGATTGTATACTTAATTCAACACCCAACTGGAAAAAAACAAATCAACCAGACCCGTGCCGGATTCGGACCGGATCCGGCACCGTGCCGGCGGAAGAGGAGGTGGCGATTGGTTGTTTCAGTTTGAAAATGGTTTGGAATGGTTGTTTTAGTTTCAATTGTTTTGGATTGGTTTTAATTGGTTTAGATTTGTTTGAATTGGTTAAGAATTATTTGGATTACTTGGTTTTAAGTGATTTAGATTGGTTTAAAAATGATTTAGATTGATATCTTTTTCTTAGAAAAAGCTAACGACAATATTGTTGAATACACAAGTCATTAAGAGTTAGGAAATATTTGGTATGATTTACAAAATGTAGTAATTGATGGGACAATTCTTTTAATTTTGCATGAGAAGTAGATTAATTTTGCATTAGGTGTATCAAGCACGATATTCTGTTCAACAAGTGGACTGTGCAGGATGATAGGGTATGGAGGTTGCTGAATTTGATATAGTTTCTCGTTTGCCCCGACAACAACTTGATTGGAATCTGATCCGTGCTGCAGTTGAGAGGTGGAGGCCGGAGACTCACACTTTCCATTTTAGACATGGGGAGATGACGATCACGCTACAAGATTTAGTTGTTTTAGCGGTCTTCGAATTGACGTTCTAGCTGTGTACGCGACCTTAGATCATAATTTGTCTGAGGTTTGCATAAACCTGTTGGGTGTTGATGAAGAGGAGGCGACGATTGTAGTGAAAGGGGGATACATGTTGTTGCAACAAAATTACCGTGTCGTGGCGGCAAATGCAACACATTAGAGCCTTCATTTTGTTTCAGTTAGTGTTTGAATTAGTATGAGATAAGAGAAACAAAGTCCACCTTAGATACTTACTTCGGTTGGAGGATCTGGCCGAATATCGTAACTACAATTGGGGAGCTGCGTCACTACTGTAGAAAAGGAAATATACGTTAGATATACGTGGGTATATACGTCGGATATAAGCCTCCCCAGACCTGACGTCTATTTATATGTCATATATACATAGACGTCGGTCTCTTAACAGCCGACGTCTATACCTAAAGAATAGACGTCGTTCACTTAACGGTCGACGTCTATACCTAACGAATAGACGTCGATTGTCTTTCCTTCCCGACGTCTATTCTTTAGGTATAGACGTCGGCCGTTATATATGACCGACGTCTATACCTTTTTTCAAAAGAATAGACATCGGCTAATATAAACAACCGACGTCTATTCCTAAACCTGGGGAAAAAAAGCAATCAGGTCTGCACCGATAACACTGCATAGCACACACAAATACATACACACTTTCATCCACATACACATACAAGCATACATACAAGCATACACATAATCATTCAACACACTTGGCATTAATTCATACATAAACACTTGACATTCATTCTAAAAGTGAGGCGATTATGTTAAGGCATAACATTGTATGTTTGTAGTACAAGTGAAATTGTTAACTAAATTACAAAAAAATGTTAGTGACATGAGAACCTCTTAGTTCATCAACATGTTTCTGATAAAATAGCTAGCACATCGGTCGCGAGTATCATCGAGTTCCTGTTGCGAGTATGGATCACTACTTTTTTGGAAGACCTATCAAAATACAAGTAAAAATATTAATATCTAAATAATGAAACTATAACTATACAACTGAATAACGATCTATATTACCTCGGATAGGGATAAGTCTTGACTTGCGAATTCGAGAATTTCCTACATGTATCTCATCACGTAATAACCACATTCCGTATTTCCAGTCTGCTTTCGGTACTACAAACATAAAAATTTGCTAAATATATGTTCCTAACTTAATTAACAAAAATGGGAGAAAGAACTTACTCCCATTTCATGCCATGTTACTCCCACTTTTAGGGTTGTTCTCCTGCCACCTAACGCTATGTAAATCTTCATTGTCCTGAGTAGCCAAGTTATTGAAAACCTTCCCTCAATAATACTAATAAAAATCCACAAATTACAAATACGTTGACTAAAACGAACTTACAATTTTTTTAGTTTCTTTATGGAATCCCTTGGTTTATTCGACCCCAACGGATCAAACCAATATGCTGAATTAGTCGCGGGGCATACAACGACAAACATCCAATGAGCCTTGTTTATATATATAATTAGAAGTTTATTACAAAATAAAATTTCACTTTGAATTAACAAGTTTACCTCTCATGATAAGGGAGCAGATAATATCTTTTGTTTTCTTCTTTTATGAGAGTCCCAAGCTGACCCGATTTATCGTCATTCCTGTATATATAGGTAGATGGACTGATAAATCCAAATACTTGATCATTGGGAAAGACTAACCTTCTGGCGTCATAAAGGTGTCTACAAGAGTAAAAAATTACATTTTATTACAGTTACGATAAAATTATTCAATACATTTCATCTTATACCAAAGAAAACACTTACTACACTTGCACATTGATAATCATTATGCAAAATGAATCCATAGCCAAGAACTACGTAACATCCTCTTTGGTGACGTACAAAGCCGAATGCAACCCTTTAACCCCGTCCTCCAAATCCCAGGTACTTAAGGATTGTGATTCCCTACCTACCATATATTGATACAACATTTTGCACTTATTTGGAAGCAAATTAATGTTGATCGGAGGTTGGTTGTTTGACCCTTTGCTCCGGGGGCTTGACACCTTACCGATATTTATACAACCATTAAGAATATAATTGTTAACAAATTTGAAATTTACAGTCTCAAAATTAAAGTATACCTTGTGTGAGTCATTTAGATCTACTAAATGGCTAGGTCACCTCACGAACCCACTGATAGCATCGCGGATGGTAACAATCTCTTCTTCCGGAATTGGCACCACAACACCAGCATCTAAGCAACTCCCCACTGCAACCTTCACTTCTCCCTCCTCTGTGAAGTGGTGTGTGGAGATGTTATAAACTTTTCCGTGTCCCACCAATCTTCGATCAGGGTCTTCGACAAATAGAGCACATCTAGATTCATCCTCAAACTTTCCAAATGAGGGATCGCCTACAAGGGTCAATTCTCGAGAATGAGCCAAGAATTCATATTGTCGATCGGGGTTGAACACTGGCTGCATCGGAGGAGTGGTCTCCGGGGAAGAAGCGGTCCTACGATGATGGGTAGGAGAAGTAGGTATTTTCAATTTAACAAAGTTTAGCTCCCATATGTCTTCAATTACACCGTAATAGGACATGTCGACGTATACATGATTCTTGTCTTTCGAACTAGAAACATGCAAAGACTCTGCTATTAAGGTGGCACCACTGTTCTGAACAACACTTTTGGAATCTTCACAGACTGTGTAGAATGAATATCCATTGATATCATAGCCATTGTAACTTATAACAACAGAATGCGGATCGTAGGCCAACAACTGTATTGTCTCAGAAACATCACGCTTGTAAGCCCACATTTTTGAACCAAGAAATGAAATTTTTATTGTGACTATTTATTACATGTTGATCACTCCACAAATGATTTCTTTCCTTTAGAACCTTCATGTGTTCATTTAGGTACGGTTGAACTTCATTAGAATTGCACAACACATAAAAATATGTTGTCTTTAAGTACTCGCCATTTGGATTTAACATTTTCATCCCCCGTGTCCCTTTACCATCGGCATGTTCATCATGACGATTCTTCGGAAGTCCAACACTTTTGGAGTTTGCTAGGTATCTAGTGCAAAACTCGATAACCTCCTTAACTATGTATCCTTCAACAATACTAGTATCTGGCCTTTGACGATTTTTACAATAACATTTCAGCACTTTCATTTAACGCTCGAAAGGATACATCCACCTTAAAAAAACTGGTCCACACAATTTAACTTCTCTAACCAAATGAATAACTAGATGAATCATAATGTCGAAAAAAGAAGGTGGAAGAACATTTCCAACTGACATAATGTAACCACAATTTCATTCTGCAATTTATCTAACTGCACGGGATCGACCACTTTACTGCAAATTTTGTTGAAAAATGAACACAACTTGATTATTGCATGTCTAACATCTTTCAGTAATATGGATCTCAGTGCTACAGGTAACAAATGCTG
Organism: Triglochin maritima; assembly: GCA_963682175.1. Classification (NCBI taxonomy): domain Eukaryota; kingdom Viridiplantae; phylum Streptophyta; class Magnoliopsida; order Alismatales; family Juncaginaceae; genus Triglochin; species Triglochin maritima. Next base: position 9,783,798 of record OY821780.1, on the reverse strand, counting down.
CATTAGAGTGTGACAATCGTGAGACTTCATCCCCACAAGTTTCAAATCCTTCATAACAACAAGACTACTGATATTTGAAGAATAACCTTGCGGAACCCTTAGATCGTGCAAACACAACATAGAATCTTTTTCTCCTTTCTACACAATGTATAACTAGCTGGAGACAAGTAATTCTGGTCTACTTTCTTCTCTGGTGCCAGCATTGCTCGTATACCAAGGTCAACAAGATCAAGTCTTGCATTATATCCATCTTTTGTTTTACCAGGTATGTTCAACAAAGTGTCAACAAGACTATCACAAACGTTTTTCTCTACGTGTATCACATCAATACAATATCTAACTTCTAAAGTTTTCCAGTAAGGGAGATCAAAAAATATGGATCTTTTTTTGCAAAGACTTTTGTCATTTGCTTGTTTGTATGGTTTTCCAAATTCACATTCAACGTTCATTACACGTTCATACACCTTTTCAACGATGATTTCAACTAGCAGATTTTGAAACTCCTGTTTTCCATTAAATACATTCTTCAACCTACGATAAGGGTGGGAGTTCAATAAAAATCTATGATGACCAAGATAGACCGTCTTAGAACCATTAACCAGTTGCAAGGAGCATGTATTCTCTTCGCAAATTGAACAAACTTTATGACATTTGACCGAATATCCAGACAGATTACCATAAGCTGGAAAGTCATTAATCGTGTAACATATCATTGCCCGCATTACAAACGACTCCTGATGATAAGAATCAAAAATTGGCTCTCCATCATCCCACAATCTCTTTAGGTCGTCAATTAAAGGTCTTAAATACACATCGATGTCATTTCCAGGTTGTTTCGGACCAGAAATCATTAAGGACAAAATAATATATTTGCATTTCATGCATAACCACGAGGCAGATTGTAGATTACAAGCAGACATGCCAAGAACTGTGAATGCTACTCAAACTACCGAAAGGATTCATTCCGTCCATATAGGGTCCAAGTCGTACATTCCTGGATTCTTCCCCAAATACAGGAAAGTCGTAATCTACTTTTTTTCCACTGAGGTGAATCTGCAGGATGACGTAGCAACTTATCATTTGGTTTCTCACGATCAGCATGTCATGTCATGTTCTTGGAATCATCCTTACCCGCAAACAAATGTTTAAGCCTTGGTATTATCGGAAGATACCACAAAATCTTAGTAGGAGGTCCTTTGATTTTCATCTCAACCTCTACATTGTGGTTTGGTCCACTGCGTTTCATTTTGAATCGTTAAACATTACACCTCGGACAGGAATGTAAGTTTTCAAAACACCCCTATACAATATACAAACATTTGGGCATGCATGTATCTTCCTATATTCCATTCTCATAGGACACAACACTTTCTTAGCATCATAAGTTCTATCTGGCAGCTCATTATCATCTGGAAGCATCTCTTTCAATAGCTTCAACAATGATATGAAACTGACATCAGTCTAACCATTTCTTGCTTTTAAATTGTACAACTTCAACATCGCTGGCAATCTAGTGAATTTGGTACAACTCTTATACAACGGTTTCTCATTGTCACTCAACAAACTACCAAGTAAATCGGGGTTGAACGAAAACTTTTCAGCCATATCCTGAACCATTTCCTGTAAGTGATCTTTCACACTAACATTGTCTCCGTCATTCTTAGAACAACTAAATGATTCATTTACGCCATGCCATATCCACCGTCTATAACTTGGGTCGAAACATTTCTCAAACAAATGATCTTTTATTTTTTGAAAAGTCAGCACTGACATATTATGACACTTATTGCACGGACAATACGTCATGTCGCTGTAATTTAATTTTTTTGAATGTTTTTTGGCAACCTCTAAGAACATATTCACTCTGTTCTCATACTCATCACTCAATCAGTTTGAAAGAATCCACTATTTATCCATTTCAATCTAAACATTAAGAAAAATGATTGTTATTATTGAAGGAAATAAATAAAATTTCAATTTAAAAGAATGCGTTCGTAGATGAGAAGATCTGGAAACATTAAGATGAGAAAATAATGACTCAGGAGAGAGAAGATGAAGTCCTTAATCTAGCATGGGAATAAGGAAGCTTAGAAGCCTAACTAAGCAATCAAAGCCAAAGCAAGCCTAAAGTCCACTATAGGTTGGAACCACTAGTTAGCACTAGATGACACCTAACTTAGCACTAGACGTTCAGGTTTGAAATCTAACTTAGTTAGAAACCTAACTAAGTTAGAAACCTAACAATCGTTTGGGTTAGAAACCTAACTTAGCACTAGACGACACCTAACTTCGAGGTCCCACCGAGGACCACTAGTCTGTAGCAAATCAAGAACCCGAATGTCCATAAAATCTCAGCGAGACTAGATGGGCAACGTCGTTCATGCCGAAACGGTCTTAAATATCGAGGACCACTAGTCTGTAGGAAATCAAGAACCCGGAGGTTCCTAAAATCTCAGGGAGACTAGATGGGCAACAACGTTCAGGCCATAACGGTCTTAAACGGTTTCCTCTCTTTATGCGTCTAGAAATCCTAGGGGCCAACATCTAATTGATTTTATTAAGGCTCTTTTGTTAAGTGGTTTTTGGGCCAAGAAAAGGGTGATGAAATCCCCCACCTCATCTCCTATAAGTGACTGCCCCCTAAGTGTTTTTCATACCTTAATCTAACAAACAACACACCAAACAAACACTCACCTCACTCTTGTTCCAATGCAAGTCCTACTAACTAATGCGTGCTTTCTAATGAATGATAAACGAAAGAGATTACGTACCTTACGCCAGCAATCTACCACAGAAATCGTAAAATAAATAATAAATATGATGAATGGAAATCCTATATGATGAATGACTTAGCAAATATTTTCTAATCTTTTGCTTTGGGTTATTAAAGGCGAAGTTGTTGAAGGGGGGCAATGATTTATTATCTGTTTGTCTGTTTTAAATTTAGACCGCAAGTGCACAGCCGTCGGTGAAGACGAGCAAGTATGGGTCGCCCGCAGGGAGGTGAGCAGCCTCTGGTTTGACCAAAATCAGATGGCGAAAAAGGGGAGAAGGGTTGTAGTTTATTCTAAAGATAAACTACACTAAAATAATAAGTACGAAATGCGAAAGAAAGCACGAAAGATTGGAAATCAGAAAGAGAAACCCCTAAGGGGTGGAGTGTGTGCACATATGAAGTGAAATAAGTGATGAATGATGCATGTAAGCATGTATGTATGTGTGTCATGCATAGGAAGTGTCTAAAGATGTGGCAAAACCTATCAATCCATTCACACAATGTATTGACAATTACTACTTGATCAACATAAGATTAGACTCAGCATAAGTAGTGTCTAAAGATATGGCAAGACTCATCAAAAACCATAAACTCATGTGAAGAACAAAGGTAAGCATGAGAGGTGTCTAAATGTTATGGCAAAACCCATCAAAACAAAGTTTCTTCAATCAATCAAGCAAGCAAACCCAAATACAAACACACAACTAACATGTAGCATATTCAACAAGAAATTTCATTCAATAAACACGAGGAAACTAAGCATGGGAAGTGTCTAAATCTTATGGCAAAACCCATCAAAATTCCCCAACATGTAGATGATTAAAATACCCCCAATGAACATACAAAACATGCAAGTCTACACAATCAAAAATTCATCAAACATCCAAACTTTACAATATATATGAACACCATCTCCACCCCCAAAGGGGATGAATCTACTCACTGCACATTATTCTAGAAATTAAACTAAAGAAGAAATGAGACATTCTAACTAATTTAGCCTAAGATCAAAGAAATAAGACTAAGCTAAGCATGCATAAAAAGAAACAACACGAGAACAAAACAATGAATTTTTATTATTATTAAATGACTCACATTACTAGTAGCATTCTTCTCCACCTTGAGTTTTTGCTTCAAGGCTTACTCCAAGTAGAGAGAATGCCACCAAGCAATGAGTGAATACAAATGAGGATGAAGAGTTCTATTTATAGACATGAAAAAGGTAACCAGGGACAATCCCCCGGTATGTGAGTAATGAAACCTTCCCAGAATACACATAAACACATAAACCATGTCCTGGAGAAATCGGGTCAAATTCGGAGACAAACGGACCGCTAATTGGCGGTCATGTTTTCCCAGATCCGATCCATTTTCGGATATGTTCTTTAGTTTCTTCAAATTTTCACATAGGGTGCACTCGGTTCGGTTATTGGAGTGTCGTCCCGAAACTAATTGCCGAAATACCCCTCATGATGGTGTGGAGTTTCTTGATTTTCACATTGGCCCTTAGGTTTTACATTCGGGTCCCTCTCTTGTGCATCTTAGTCCATAAGTCTTGCAACTTAGACTTTTTTCTTGCTTTCAGGTCCTTTTATGCCTCTTCTCCTCAATCCTGTTTATTTCTTGAAACTCAAACATAAATTTCGTTACGTAGCATTGTTTAGGTTCAAGATAATGGATATAAGACACAAATGAATGCATGAAATGATCTCAATCATTATCATAATATTGAAAATTAAAAAAGGCAAGACAATAAACATTTTAAATATTGAAAGCAAGTATTAAAAACAATTACTTGGATTGACAGAAAAACATTTTAAACACAAAAAATCATGTTATTAATAACAATTGAGAATAAAATTTTATTAAAATTTTGGTAGAACCTTCCTTAAAATTTTATAAGTAAAATTCTTCAAATCCTGAAATTAACAAGAATAATGTATATCTACTCACATGCACATCATGTATTTCTCCACTACATCACATTCACATTTCAAGTCTACTCATGTTGAAATACATGTATGAGATCCATGAAGAACGTTAGTTTAGTTACATCAAATTTACTCAATAATGCATCCCAAACAACATAACATCATTACTTAATGAAACATCTCAATCAGCAAACATTCTGAAACCTTCTATTTGAACTAATCTTTACTATTAATTAGAATGAGAAAATCATTTCATTTTTCTGATCGAAGTAAACAAAATCAAGTTACCAAGTTATTACTTTACATGTAAAAAAACTTTAAGTCTACAAAATTTTCTGATCACACAAGATGAGTAAGTTGGTGAAGCATATAAATCTAACAAGGCATATACCGAATGGAGGCTGCAGGGACGGTGGCTGTCGTGGAGGTCTAGGAGGTCGCGGAGGCTGCAATGGAGGTCGAGGAGGTCACGGAGGTTGTGGTGGCTGCGGGGACGGTGACTATCGTGGAGGTTTAGGAGGTCATGGAGGCTGCAACGGAAGTCGAGGAGGGGGCTAGGGTTCGGTCGGGGTTAAGCGGTGGTTGTGGTGGATTTGGTCACGGTTCAGTTGCAATGGAGTTAGGATTTGGTCAAGGAGGCGGAGAGAGGTCAGGGTTTTTGTTGCGTTGTTAAAAGATTAAAAATTGTGGTTCAAGTATAAAGACCTATAGACGTCGGCTGTACAAATAGCCGACGTCTATACCCCGACCTCTCGACACATATACGTCAAACTATTATACAGTCGACGTCTATTCCCCAACTTCTCGCCCAATAGACGTCGACCTATTATACAGCCGACGTCTATACCCCCAACCTCTCATACCATAGACGTTGGTCGTATTAACAGCCGACGTCTATTGGTATGACGTTGTCTCTTAAGACGACCAATGTCTATTGGGCGACGAGTATGACATGTTCTGCACTAGTGCGTCTTTGGTTGTTTGTACAACTATTTTGATCAAACATGCTCGATAAATGGGAAACAAGTAGTTGGTTTCTTGACCTTATTACAAATTTGGTGTTGAGAACATCTTCACGTCGGACGACCATCAAAATGTTGTTGGCTTTTTGGCCTTAATCTATGTTTTGATGATTTAATTAACCTATTCTTAATTATGATCATGTAGAGTAGCACACATATTGCATTGCATATATATTTGCTTTATGCTAACCTCTACAGGTGATCAAGACTCAATGAAGAAAGGAAAACAAGTCAAGACATGTAATCAAGCTCATTTGAAGACATGTATTTTGTATTTATTTGAGTCTTTAGGAACTTGTGTATTTTGAGCATACTTGAGATAAAATCAACTTAAACACACACTAGGTTCCCTATAGAAGTCACACACAAAAATTCACATTATTTGGACTTCCATAGATCACCCAAACTTAGACCGGAAAACACCAAACCTGAACTTTAGCTGTCTGAACCACAACGGTCGACCGCAACATGCCGTTCGGTCGACCGGATGATCAAGTAATCCAGTTTGTGTTTTCCGGTCTAGTTTCGGTCGACCGCACCATCTCTTTCGGTCGACCGTTTGAACTTACTGTTCCGACCGTTATTCTTGTCGTATATACCCAACGGTCGTATTCGTATTAAAACTATATACACCCCCATATACTTTACCAAACGATCGAATCATTTGCCCAGTTCGGTCGACCGTTTAACCTTGTCAAGAATTCCCTGCTATCGGTCGATACGATCTCGTTCAACTGATCCAAATTTCCCTCTACCGAAACGCAAATTCGGTCGACCGGTAACCCTGTTCGGTCGACCGTTTATTTAATACACTTAAGTGTTCAGTAGACCTATCCATATTTCGGTCGACCGTATCCTTAACGAACCTAAGCGTTCGGTCGACCGTTTCACCTTTCGGTCGACCGTTTCTGGACAGATTTGCAGCCCGATTTTCTGTTTTGTGTGCTTTGCACAAAACCCAATCAAATCTTGTCCCAACGGCTCTATTCTCTCTAATGCCTATATAAGGAGTTGTAAAACACATTTTAACACAACTCTCCCACTTCAAACTTGTCCCAAACTTTAGAGAGAATCCCAAACACTCCAGACCTCAATTTCCACACATTAGTGATCAATTCCTTAATCCTACTCAAGTGTGCTCAAGATTTAGAGAGTGTTGTTCCACTCAACATTTGTTCAAGAAGCAAGGACTTCGGTGAAAGCCCGAAGTGTTCCTCTCGGATTGTGAGAGAAGAAAGTCAAGCTCGCGAGGTTGTTCGCGGAGTTTGTTTTGTAAAAGGCGTTCTCTCCCGGCCCGGAACGGGGAGTGGTTAGTGAAGACGTAGGCGGAGCTCGCGGAGTCGAGCGGAGCTTATGATGCATTGCATACATTGCATCATATGTCTTTCATTTAGATTACTTTTATATCAATAAATGCTACTAAGGTATGTGTTTAGTCCTATTTACAGAATACAGGGACCTGAATGTAAATTACCCACATCCCGAGCATAAACGCATGCAAAGGACTCATTTCTATCATAAAGACCAAGTTCAAGATTATCGGGTTTCAAATGGAAATGCATCCAAGCATAAAAGCATTCAAGACCTAATTACAAAAAGAACAAGGACTTAAGCATAAAAGTAGCCGGGGACTTAATTGCAAAAAGCCAAGGACCTAATAGCAATTAAAGCATAAAAATATTATCTTGGATAAAATCTAAAGAAAAATCAATGTGGATCTCCAAATATATGAAGGAAATAATTCGGAGCTCAAAAGAATGGAAAGAAATCATCCAGACGCGCCAAGGAGGATCAAATCATACCATAAACATTCAACCAAAATCCGGACAAAATCAGAGCAATATATGCGGCGTTTCCGCCGCATATTACACTTACCATGCGGCGTTTCCGCCGCACCATAGGCGATCCGTGTGCTCAAATTTTGTCCAGTCGTGTCTGGACACGTGTACTCTCCAATTCTATACTTAGGTCTCTTGTAACAACTATAAATAGCCCGAGAACGATGTTAAAAGGGTCTTGGCCTTAGACCTAGTTTTTTAGTTGTTGTTTTTATTTTTAGTCTTAGTTTTGTATTCTTCTTTTTAGTAATAAAATTATGTCTTTTATTTCTTGTTTTTAGTTTTCTTTTGTAATTCCTCTAGGACCCCTTCTCCTTCCCTCCATCTATGAGTTTCTAACTCTTTCCAAAGGGTGGAGGTGACGGATTTAGGGTGATGAGAAGAGAATAAAGTTATTATTTTAATTTCGTGATTAATATATTTTGATTACTTGAGTGTGTGTTAAATCATTTATCATGTAATGCTTTATAACTAATATGATTTATTATAAGTTTCTGCATTCTCTAATCTAAACCCGATATCTAAACCTCCACCCAACGGAATTCACCATCTTTGTTCTTATTTTAGTTTTAATTGTTCATGTTTCTTGCTTTAGACAATAAAAAACCAAAAATCTCAAAAACCCAATTTATTCTTCTCTCCTTCTTTCCCCCAATCGAAATCACACTAATAACAAGATCTCTCCCTCCTTGTGTTCGACCCGTATTTGCCACGTCTTCATTGACGTCGTGCACTTGCGGTATAAATTTAATTCTCATCAGCTTACAAGAGAGGACTAGGACCCGGGTGGGGTGCCGAACCTCTATAAAAACCGACACGTCTTTGTGGTTTGCATTTTCGCTTTCGTTACTTGCTTGTTTGCTTTAAAATTCTGTTGTGCATCTTGACTTAGTTAAACAAGTAGGTGATTAGATTAATAGTGATTAGTGGACCCATAACCCACACGATCCTACAAATGTCTGGGTCTACAACTTCCAGAACATCTTTTGCGTCCTCTAGGTTCACGTTGGAGGACTCCTAGATCGTGACCCAACAATGTGAAGACGTCTCAGGTGGAATTTTACAGAAATGAGTTAGACGTTCAAGAAGACGTAGATCTGCCGACATTACTAGCTGCTTGTAGAGAATGACAAGATATATGGATGACGAGAACATGACTGATTTATTTTGGAGCAACTGCTATGCATATGTTGGACAGAGTCATGCGTCAATTTGGCCTGTAGTAACATATTCCATATTTAATGGAGACTTGCAAGCTTAAGAAGGGTCATGGAAAGCCTAAAATAAACTAGTTACAAGAACAACAATCATACATTCAAGTTCTGTCACGTCGACGAGAGTGTCTCCACATCGAGACACCTTTACTGTCGAAAAACCCCGTTACATCGTTCCACAATCTTGCACTGAGCATGTCTTGCCATATTTGCACTCGTGTGTCTCAAACAAAACCTATGAACATATCCTCGTTCTGGGGTAAACAATGTCTACACGATATTTGTAAGGCCGAAAATCGCTCACTTGACAAAATACTTAAGAATCACTGACATAAGTGATTAGTAGCATAGCATGCATCATATTCATGCTATATATACTTAATTTTACCCCAATATTGTGCTACTTGAGTGTTTTTCAAGTATTAGGTAATAAAGAAGAGAATGAAAGGAAAAAATGACTGAAACATAAGAAGAAATCACTTAAATGAAGCAAAATGAACCTTTTTGTCATGCACAAGGACTCATCTGTAAGACGGAATGACCTGGATGTAAGCCCAGAAGGACCAAATAGCAAATCGAGAAACTCCACACCATCATAAGGAGTATTTTGGCAATTAGATTTGGGCTCAGACTATAATAACCAATCTGAGTGCACCCCACGTGAAGAATTGACGCACTAAAGCATATCTCCAAAATCGGATCAGATCCGAGAAAAAATGACCAGCAATTGGCGGCCTAGACCGCCAATTGGCGATCCCTTTTGATACGGATCCGACCCCACTTCTCGTGATTGTTTATTATGTTTTTTTTTATCCATTTGTATAAGTTCCATTAGTCCTACATCGGGGGATTGTCCACAATTGCATTTCTCATGTCTATAAATAGAACTCTTCTTCCTCCTTTGTAATTTAAGCATTGGTTGATGGTCATTCTCTCTGAGTAAAAACTTGCAGTAAAACTCAAGTGGAGAAGAATGCTTCTTGTAATGTGAGTTATTAATAAAATATTTTTTCTTAGTTTGTTCTCTTGTTGTCTCTTTTAATGTTTGCATGTTTAACTTAGTTTTGTTCTCTTAATCTTAGTATAATTAGTAGAATGTATTCTTTCCTTAATTCAATAGTTAGCTTAATGTGTAGTGAGTAGTTTCATTCCCCTTTGGGGGTGGAGATGATGTTTATACATGCAATGAAGAGTGAGAATGAATGTTATCTTATGCAGTATGTGATGAATGTAAGTGTATACTTGTTTGTTTAAAAGAGAATTCTTAACTTGATGGGTTCTGCCATAATTATTAGGTACTTCCCATGCTTGTTTAGGTTCTTAATAACCAACTCATTTATGCTCATCTTAATCAACTAGGTTAGTGATTTAGATGATAGGTCTTGCCACAACCATTAAGTACTTTCTATGCATAAAAACACAACCTATACTTGTGCCCCATTGAATGCATTTTTCACCACTTTATTTCATGTGTACACACACTCCACCCATTGGGGGTTTTATTCTTGAATTTCATCTTGCTTTGATAGCACTTAGTTTAATTTCAATTCATCTTGTGCTTTCATCTCCTGCTTGCTAGTTTAGTGTAGCTTTGTTTAGTTTAATAAACTTTTTCTCCCTTTTATTTTCTACTTCATTTCCAAAAAATCAGAGTTGACACACCTCCCTGTGGATCGACCCATACTTGCCCCATCTTCACCGATGGCCGTGCACTTGCAGTATTATAACTGATCGATCGATGAGCTTCCAGATTCTTTTTCGACAACTTCAAATGCCAAAGGAAACAAACCAGAAATAGTGTAGGTACCCATTGCAACCAATAGAGTACCATGAAACTTTCCAAACAAATGAGTTTCGCATCAATACTCAACACATGTCTACAATACTTGAAACCTTCAATGGATGCCACAAAAGACTAGAAAATTCTTTGAAACTGCTCAATGTTTTGGTTTATCCTCTTCATCTGAATTTCGACTACTATGCTCGGGTTGGTGTGCAAATATTATACATAAAGCGTTTAAAATTACGATAAGATATCTCATTCACTCCGTAAACCTTTTCTAGTGTTTTCTTCCGGGCACCAAACTTTATCGTACTTGATGTCTATGAAGTAATCTGTCTTCACTAGTGCTTAAATTTCTACAGGAGTGACAGTGATGTTTGTTCAAATAGTGGCAAGAATCATGAAGTAATGAGTCTTCACTAGTGCTTAAATTTCTACATGAGTGAATGATGTTTGTTCGAATGGTGGCAAGAATTATGTTGGAAATTAAATTGGCATCACATTGCATATGGTCATGCAAAAGGCCTTCATTACTAGAGTTGTGTTCAACCTTATACCTCTTCACGTGAAAACATTGTTTGTTTTCACCTATAGGGGGCATGTATCCTTCAATCACACTCTTTCTTCAAACAAATAGTTGTAAACAACCTTTTCCCAAATACTAACAATTTTAATTCGACATTTTTTCGCAAATGTCATTTCTTCAACTAATGCAACAAATCTTCTTTTGTGACGAAAGTTCTATGCAAGCAATAACTTTGTCAATCTCCAAAGTTCTCATGTTCATTGTATGCAGCAGTTCGGCGATCTACATTTCCAGTGACTTAATTTTCAATCCAGTTTCGTTAGGATCTAAGTCCGGCAAGTGCCTCAAATATGGGAGTACTGACAATGACAACAATTCATTACTAATGATGACTTCATGTTGCTCATCTCAAGTTCTCGATTGATTGTGTCTGCCATACAACGAAATATGTTTTGTAGCTCTGAAAATGGTGTTGGACTTATATCAACCATGCTAATCTCCTGATCATTCATATGACATTTTGTTTGACGACCATCTGTCTTGTCACTGTCTGCATCTTCAACATGTCTTTCTTGAGAATATAATTAAACTATGTCTACTTCATAATTACTAATATGCATTGGTGTAATCAAATGGCTCAAAAAAGACTGAGGAACTGCGGACGACGAACCTACTTCATATTGGCTACATGTATGTGACATTGCTTGATAATCCTCAATCAACTAACTTGGGTGCTATAATGTTTGGGTTGTTTCTGAACAAACAATACAACGATCTTCGTGATATTAAATAAAGATAAGAATATCGTTTCTGTGCTCTAATCATCAAACACATCAGTATAGTTGTACTTTTCATACGGTGGCCACTTGCATGTTAACGCCAGATCAAACTCTTCTTCCCGAAAACCACAAACTCGACAAACTACTCCAAAAAGATCATCATATCACATTTCACTATTAACATTCATCATTCGTCTGTAACCACCTTCATATTCTGAAATGTCATCTATGAATTTAACAATTGCATTGAAAAAAAAACTACATCCAATCCAGTACCGGAGCTCCATACTTAGAGTGTATAATATACATTAATACATCAAATAACAATCATATATTAACTATACATGCATTACATTTCATATCGAAATCAAAAAACCAAAAAACAAAAAACAAAAAGGAAAACCAACATGAAGTTTGATTTTCGTCGGAGAGAGGAGTAATGGGGAGTGATTTGGAGGTGGGAGGAAAAGGGGTGGTTGGAGGCCCCTTTCATGACCTAGCAAAGACGACATCTCAGATGTCGTGTTTTGTCTTTTCTAAAAATAACATCTATGATGTTGTTTTTAGTAAAGGATAAAAATGACACATGTGTTGTCGTTTTTGTTTAATAAAAATGGTCTTACAAGTTTCGTTTTTTGTCTCATATTTTGCCAAATAAGTTTTCCATCTTTATATTTTTCGTTTTTGGTGATTATTTCAAAAAAAATCCATTAATTCTCTTAGAGGGTTGCTTAATTGCTTCTGTTGGATTATTTTTTAAGAATGGAATTTTATGTATTGATTGACAAATGTCGGTACTAAAGCTAAAGTTACAGGTCTTATAGGGAGCGTTCAGTACTTGCTTTTGGGTCGAGCTTCTGATGAGGAAGTTGGCTTTTGCAAGCCCACCACGCCAAACATACTTGCAGAAGCTTCATCTTATAGCATTGTGCATTTTTTGGTGTGTTTCTAATCACTCAGATGTGCTGAGTGATACGAAATCACAGTTGTGGTTGCTTGTACTAGCCTTTTCATTCCTACGTATCAGTCTCGTTCAATTTCGATGAAACTACCATCCCATTGTGTCATTACTCACCTATTCTACCGTCATTTCTCTCCTCCCAACCCCCAACAAACCTAAACAAAACTCCTCCCTCACCACCAAACCTTTTCCTAAACCTTAATTCCTTCCCTCTAGTCTCTAGTGACCGCACATGATGGGAGAAGTGTGGTTAGGTATGCACTCCCGCCAGGTCATCCTTAACCTCCACCCCCCAGGTCGTTGGTGTGATTGTTGATTTTAGACTTTCTTTCTTCTCGCCAACCAACAATCGAGGTTAGTTACACCTTTGTCGCCTCCGATCTGTTTAGTCTTGGATCGTTTTGGGACTTTTGTAGTGGACATTGGTTTTATGTGTTATAATTTTGGGCGTTGCTTTGTTTTTCTCTAGGACCATCGGGTGGTAAAGAATTTGTGGGATTTCCTAGTTTATTACCTTATGTAATTAATACCAACCGTAATATCTTCAATTCGCTTAAATTTGTAAACCCGAACAAGGGTGGTAATGAATTAGTGGCTATCCAAACAACCTTGTTGAATCTATCCAAACACCAATTAACCCTAACCCTCCTAAAGCATTTATTCAACTTCATTCTTCATTATACGGGTTCAGAAAAGGAAGAGGAGTTTATTTTGCCAAGAATGTGACCGTTTTTCAATACCTTGGAATAGTTTTGGGAGTAAGATGATTAATTTGTTGGACATTGTGTTTTTTTATTCGTAGATATTGTGTTATTTTGTAATTTGTATAAAAAATGTGGTTAGTAAATCATAAGGATGATTAAGCTTGATTTCATCCACTACTTCAAGATCCTCGTACCTTGTTACCTTTTTGTTTCAGTTTGTTTTTTCTGGGCTATCTTTTTTGTGAATTTTGTGTTCTTTTTGGTAAGTTTTTATATGTATTTCATTCTCTATTTGAAAGTAATCCAACTTCTAATATTCAATTTCATTAGATTTTTTTTGCATCTCTAACCTTGCATGTAGACCTGGGAGCCGGGTCAGCACGGCCCAACACCCAGGTCTACTTGCATGTTATAAACTTAATTTTTCTATTTACCTCTTTTAATTTTCTGTTTTACAAATTCTGTAATTGTAAAGGGCATGAATATCGTAATCAATGTGTTAAACAATCTGGACTATGATTTCAATCAGAACGAAATTGTTTTAATTTGTGTTTTTGCATTTCTTGTGTTCAGCTGGGGTGTTTGAACAGTAGAACTTATTCGCATCCTAGGAACCTTGTTCACACAACACCACTCACGGGTTTGGAAATAATTAACGACATGAGGACATGCCACTATCGAATTTGTTATGACTCGTGTAGAATGATGCCCAATGTGTTTACTTGGTTGTGCAATATCATGCGTGCTAAGTCGTTGTTGGTTGATCACGACATGTTAGTATCGAAGAGCAAATGTACATTCTCCTAAAGACACTAGCACATGGTGACAAAAATAGATCCTTACAAGTCCAACTACAACATTCAAGAGACACAATTAGTAGATACTTCAACTTAACCTTACATGTAATGTTCATTTGGTCTACCGACATAATAAAACATAAAGGGAACCTAAGCGACACTCCAAGCCATATTTTGGTAACCCTTCAATCCGGCCAACCCCAAACGTCAACAACCTTACACCACCCATATTTAGGATGTTGACATTCTACTCAATTGGATTTACGAACCCTAGAATTAATGTTGGTCACCCGGGAATACCTTCACCTCATTTTGCACCAACTCAACCTAGTGTCGGACCCTCAGTTCCATCCACTTCAGTACCTCAATTTTACCAATTTTCAAACTTCAATCTTATCCCAAGTGCCGATAATTCAAACTTAGTTCCAAATAATTCAATGACACCACCCTCGGTACCACCCCCTTCATTTGTTGGATCCCAATTTGATCGAACTGAGCACTCAGGGGATGAAATTTCCACATGTAATAACTAAAAGGGGAAGGGGGAGAGAACGACGAGGACCTAGGGCCCTCTACTGACTGCACCCGACGACCAACCTACATCAGTTGAGTCAGCAAGTCAGGACGCATCTCGTCGTTCAAATTGGTCGTCTTACCATTCACGATGGCACCTTGGATCTCATCCATCCAGCAAAAATACCCACATCTGATGTTCCACTACAAACAAAAGAAACCACATCATTAAGAGGTCATCAAACTTATGCAAATCAAACACAAAAAACCAAATACAAAAATTTCAATGGTGATCCACAACTAAAAAATCATCGCCCTAGGTTCCTTGACGTTTGGGACTAAAGCTTGATGGTAGCTAGAGAGCACAAATAGGTTGGGCAACGAAACATACGGCTTTCAACGATGGTAGAGAACATTAGTCAAACGACAAGTAGGGAGGAGAAGTGGGGATAAGGATGCTGGTTACTTCCCTGCCGACTGCTCTCGATTTGGCAAATCCAGAGAGGATCGAAAGTGAAGCTTTGACAAGCCGGACAAACATTCCGAAAGCAGCTTTTGGTGGACACGGGACAACTGACGTGACACAAGCTTGTTGATCAGGTGGAATGGATTTTGGGCCAAAGCAGGTATCCAAAGCCCACTACCGAACACTCTCTTAGACATTTTGCTTTTGTTCGTGTTCAAATATTTTGATGCTGAAAAACAAAAAAATACACAATACATTTGGATCTGATGCATCTACGCCCCCAAGAGGTGTCTTCTGGGAGTTCAGCTGCTGCATACGTGTCGAAATTTGGTAAATAGTTCTTCGAAGGTTGGGGGTAGCAGAGTGATTGTCTAGAGCACCGAGATCCGTAATGTCGCATTGCGAGTGTGGTCATATATCATAATCTCAACCAATGGAGTGGCCTGCCAGATTCGAAGGTTGGGCTAGCAGAGTGATTTGTGTGGAGCACCAAGATCCATAATGCCGCATTGCGAGTGCGGTCATGTATCATAATCTCGACCAATGGAGTGGCCTCCCAGAAGATATATACAATCTTTCCTGGTATTCTAGACAATCAAAAAGTATGAGAAAAGGAGTGTGTGCTACACCAAATGCTCTCAAATTATCCAAAAATCGTCTATAATTGAAGAGAAGGTCGTGCAGTTCAAGAACTTCAAGGAATGTTGACGTAGGGTTCAAAGTCGTCTCTGATAATTATGCCTTTTAAGTTTGGTTGCATGTTACTAACAATCTTTTTTTTTGCTTTAAAAATTGCTATGTTTTCAACTATTTATGATAATGTCATTATGGAAAAAGTATACCATAATTTGATTGAAATTCGCAAAAGTCAATACAATTTTCGTTATAATTGGAATATCAAATTGAGAGTGAAGATGAGAAATGTAAATAACGATTTGTTCCATCAATCAAGAGAGAGATCCAATCCATCATATATAGAGGATAGTTATTCGATATACCCATTTAGAGCCCATAGTTTTCTTATCATTAGTGGGAGGAACTAATGTTCAAGTTTGTTGATGCTAAAGAGCTTTGTATACAGTATCCATTGCCTCTCTCCAAAGAGGACTCTTAGAAGCTTGTGTGTAAGATGAATGAGCTGACTAGTGAAGAGAAATTAAAGATTGAGACAAGGGATACATACTACTGAATGCTTTCTTTTTCTTTTACCAAACATGGACCTAGTTTGCATAGGGTAAGAGGGTTCTACAAGGACATGTGGAAGAGGATCAGTTGAAGACTGTTGATTAGAAATAGTAGAAGAAGACACATACTGGGCAGTTAAGGTTGATGGAGAGGAGGAGGAAGAATGACAAGAATACTAGTCAAAGCAGGAAGCGAAAGTACAAGAGAAACAATGTCAGAAAAAATATAAAAGATTGAGACTAAGGAATTGAAGAGGATAAAGAAACATAGGGAATGATGGATTCATCAAAGGTAACATGTCTTCAAATGAACATTTTCTTAGTTTTAGGATCAAAACATTTGTAACCTTTGTGAGCAAGACTATACCCAAGAAAATATAGGCAGTAAATCTAAAAGACAACTTATGAGGACTAAGTAGTCTCAACCAAGGATAACAAAGACATCCAAAGCTTCCAAGAAGTGTATATTTAGGGGATCTATCAAAATGAATCTCAAAGGGAGACTGAGAGTTGGAATGAACGATGGGCATTCTGTTAATGCAGTAAATTGCAGTAAGAAATGCCTCAACCTAGAATTGAGGAGGCAAATATGCTTGAGGTAATAAGGGGAGATTGTGAGTCTTGTTTCAATTATATATCTATGTTTGCGTTCATCTACTCTATTTTTATACCATGAGAATGGAGATGAGAGATGTAACTAATGATGTGCTCTCATCAAGAGAGAGATCCAATCCATCACATATATAGAAGAATACAAGGCCCAACATGTCCCGTTAAGGTCATACAAGAGCTAGTTAGATTTACAAAAAAAACAATTAATTAAGGGCAAATTGGTTTTGTGCACCTACTCTGGACCAAAATTGGCCACGTTCACCTGCATTTCCTATAATTAGTCTAATGCACCTCAAGAACTTAAAGCTTTATCTTCATGCACCTAGAATGTCACTTTAGCCAACATCATTGGGTCTCTGTACCCAATCCTGTTAAGCCCCGTCAACCGTACAAATTTCGTCCCATTTAGAAATGTTATTGAGGCCGTAATATAAGTGGCACATAAAACCGACCCGAATACATTGGTCAAGGTTAAGTAACCGATCAACGAACCTAATCACGAGTTTTAGCCTGTATTAGCGAACCCTAAACCCCAACTTCCCCACCCAAGGACCTAATCATGTTCAAAATCCCTAGCCCGCTAATTAGGTTGACGAAATTCCTAAATTGCACTCGCCCCATTTTCTTATTTCTAATCCCTAACTTTCTCCGACCCCATTTTTGCACCCAATCTCGAGATCGACATGCTTAATCCTAAGGGCGAGGAAGGCGTTGAAGACAATGGTGCACACACGGAGTGGTTTGGTTGGGAAACGTCGACAATGAGTACATATTTCATCATCTTCCTTCATTTGTACTTTTACTTAATTTTGCTTCTTTTTCCTGCCTTTGTCGATTGACTTTTGGTTGTGGGGCATTTTGTTAGTTGTGTTCTAAAAGTTGTATTTTGTTGATATCTTTTATATGTTATGTTTATGAATTGAAGGTATATGTGTATATATATATATATATCTTTTGTTCCATGAGTTTGATGTTTTATAGAAGTGTTCAGGAAGATGCCCTTGGTCTTGAACCTTATAACGATAACTAACATAAAACTCTATAGTGTTCACAATCTTGGTAGTTACCAGGGAACACTATTATACCATGAAAAGATTGTCGTGTTGATTAAAGTACATTGTATTTCTACAAATGTTGATAAAAAATTATCATTTACTAACACAAGTGTATGAAAGGTTTATGAAAGGTTTCATACATTGAACATAACCTAACAAGTGAAAACCTTATAGGATTGTGTTTGTGTTATTAATGTTTTCACTATGTCTACGAATTCTAAGATATGAGACGACATCTTGTAGGATCGATGTAGGCCGAATTATCTAATCAATTTTACGATTTAATCTCTACCTAAACAATCAAAGATGCGGCGGAAACAATTTAAGCAAACAAGTATAGAAAAACAATGCAAACCACAATGGACTCGGGAATTTTTATAGAGGTTCGGCCTCCCGCCTACTTCCTCTTTTGCAAGCTCCGCTCGACACTTCGAGCTCCACATACGTCTTCACTATCAATCTCGTTTCGGGTCGAGATTAAGCCTTTACACCACAAGTCTCGTGAACAATCCTCGCCAAGCTTGATTTCTTCCTCTCACAACCTGAAAGGTAACACTTCGGGCTTTCACCGAAATCATTGCTTCTTGACAGACAATTGTTTAGTGGAACAATCACTCTCTAACTTGAGCACACTTAGATTATTATTGGAATTGAGCTAATGTGTGGAGAGTTTGGCTTGGAGAGTAGGATGGGGATTCAAGGTTTGGGAGTTTTCTCTTAGATGTGTATGACAATATAAAGTGTAGGAGTTGTTGGATTGAGTCTTGGTAACATCTATTTATGAGCTCCTAAAAGGTTATAGCCGTTGTGATATAAGTAATAGAAGTTTGTGTAAAAAACACAAAACAGAAAAGCACAGATCACAGTTCTGGGTAAGTTCGGTCGACCAAATCGGGTCAATCGGTCGACCAGAATCTGTCCAGCCAGGGAGTCCATAGCAATCCACAAAAGTCCAGAATTAAAACATCAATCAAGCAGGGAACGGTCGAACGAAAGTTGCCTATAACTTAAGCTCACTAATGTGAACGGTCGAACTAAAAAGTGGGACGGTCGACCGTTGGAAGTCCAGAAAATATGTCCTGGAAAGTCCAGTGGACAAACGGTTGAACAAAAAGGTTTGGGACGGTCGACCGATAAAAATCGGCACGGGGTTGTCAAAATGTTTATGTTCGGTCGACCAAAATAAGGTCTATGGTTGACCGGTGGACACTTGTATTCTTTGGGTATAGATGAAAAGGTGAATACGACCGTTGGTATAATACGACATATCTAACGGTCAAATGACAAGTGTAGACGGTCAACCAAAATGATCATGGTCGACCGGTCGGGCAGTTAAAATCACTATTGGATAAAAGATCAATCGATCGAACGAAGGTGGTTTGGTCGACCGAATTTGCAAAGGCAGTTCAAGTCTGGTTTAGTGATTTCCGGTCTAAGTTTGGATGACCTATTGAAGTCCAAATGATCTGAGATTTTGTGTGTGACTTCTACAAGGAACCTAGTGTGTATGTGATTAGTTATTTACTATAGTAAGCTCAAGTACACAAAGTTCCTAAGACTCAAAAGAAATGCAAATTTACATGTTTTCAATGGCTTGATTACATGTCTTGACTTGAGTTCTTTTCTTCCTTGAGTCTTGATCACTTGTAGATGTTAGCACAAAGCAATATATATGTTATGCAATATGTGTGCTACTCTACATTGATTATTATTAAGATTAGGTTGATTAAATCATCAAAATGCGGATTAAGGTCAAAAAGCTAATAATCTCCCTTTTTGATGATGACAACCTATATCTTAATTACTTGAAATTTAGAGTTGTAAACTATGCATATAAATGCTCTCTCTATGAGTGTGCATAGTTTTGTTCAATTTTCAATCCAATTTCAAGATACCCCCTAATATTCTCTCCCCCTTCAACATCTATTAAAATTTTACAATGAATTTATTCTCTCCCCCAAAGTTCTTGCAAAGAAGTTGCTCCCCCTTAATTTTGCACTTCATTATCATTTCTAGATAAAGATTTTCATTAAACTCCCCTTATCAATATGGATATGATATGACAATTAAGTTTAATTTTATTCCCTTTTTTACATCCATTTGAAAATTTTGACACTAAAGCAAAGGATGTGTTTTTCACAACTTTAAAAGATGTGCAATGAATGATATAAAAGATATGACAATTAAGTTTACATGTTTCCTAAACTAGAGCCAATTTATCATAATGAAGAGGATTGAAGATTTTACCCAACTTTTGATCCTCGAATTTGTTACATTTGCCTTTCGATAGTGCAACCGGCTTTGAATTTGACTCTTCAAGCTTGCCCGATCACTACCGATCTCTCATCCTTCTTCAAGTACCTACAAGTGTAGATCTAGGTACCCAAACAACTTTGGGTCCTTGAACATTAGCTTTAGGAACTCAAACCATTTAATCTTGTATGCAAAATGCTTAGTTGATTACTTGTTTAAGGTGAGCAATAAAGTCGATTTGTTTTGATGATTAAAGAGGATGAAAGAAAAGTTTTGCGTCTTACCTTTATAATCCTCATGAAATCCCAACATATTTAGGGTTACTAATTTTGGTAGTAGCGTGAAGTTGAGGCTATATTGTGATGGTCGTTGGGTTAACATAAAGGGTAGACGTGGGGTTGTGGGTTTTAATGAGGTGCAAACGATGATTGTTGTTGACAGTTTTTCACTAGACATGATAAGAGTTTGGATTTGCAAAGCAAGGCGGTGGAATTTGGATGATGTTTTGAAGTTGTCTTATATGATACCCAGTAATGTGAGGAAATATTTTAAGGAAATAATAATTAATGAAGATGTAGAAAAGGGTTCAAGGTACCCTAATCCAAAGATGAATTTGAATATATATTCTACTTTGGTTCCTAATGGTGGTCCATAATCAACCTCCAACCACCCATGTGATAATCCTAGTGATGAACACCCAAATGATGCACGAATGGATGCACCCCCTACTTATGTTGTAGTAAATAACACTTTGGCACTGATGGTGTAGTAAATAACACTTTGGCATAAGTGCTTTAGGGCAGTGGTCCAGTTCCTAATGTTCATGGAAGTGTAGGAAACGATGTGCAGCCCCATGAACCCCACATTGGTAACCTACAAGGCAGCAACACCCATCCACATCTTGTCACTCAAAACGTAGTCAAGTAGCATACCCCAACCACCATCAGACACCCCACCAGAAGCAGGGCAACCATGCATGGGAGAAATTCCAATAAGGAATGAGGAGTCTCAGTTGAGTGATGAGTCTGAGAGTGACCCTGACTATGAGTTTTGTAGTGATGAAAATGAAGAGTATGATGGTAAATAGGGGGTAGACTTTCATGATCAGATATATAGTATAGATGATTTCCTGTTTGTGGGTGGTGATAGTGAACCTATTGCATTTAACCTGAGGAACCCTGACAAGGTGGTGAAGAAGAAGTTCCCAAATGTGCATAGTTTTAGAATGGTTTGATTACTCATTGCATCTTAACTAGATGTGAGATTAGTGACATTAAGCGTCAATCAGAGAAAGTGGCAGTCAAGTGTAAAGATCCAACTTGTAAGTAGAGGATACATGCCTCTAGGTTGAATAATGGAAAAATATTTAACATAAAGACTCTGAGGACCCCCACATACTTGCTCCTCAGTAGATAGGTGTGCCTCCAAGATGGTCAACAAGCATTGGATTGCTCACCATTGCATTGACTTGCTAAGTCAGGATAATAGGCTAAGTGTCCAGTGTATCAGTGATCAGTTGAAGAGATTATTCCACCTAGAACTCCCATACTATAGAGTGTGGAGAGGTAGGGAGGTTGCACTGCAGAGGTTACATGGGGGTTGGGAGGAGCGATATGTAATGTTGCCCTCTTTGGTTTTCCATCTGAACAAAATCAATCGTGGTAGTGCCATTTCCTGTGAAGTAAACCCTAAGAATGGAAGTTTTGTTAGGTTATTTCTTTGCCTAAGAGGATGCAGGGAGGGGTTTCTTAGAGGTTGTAGGTCTTTCATTGGACCTGATGATTGCTAGTTGAAAGGCAAGTACAGAGGGACTCTGCTTTCAGCCACATCATTTGATGGAAATCACCAACTCTTTCCACTGGCATTCAGAGTAGTAGAGTCAGAGACAACTGATTGTTGGAGGTGGTTTCTAATGAACCTTAGGGAGGTTGTGGTCATACTTAGAGATATGTCACACTTTATGGCAGGAGCTTATGCAAACCATCTTCAAAAGACGAGGAAAGTAGGCATTTGACAGACAAGTTAGTACCAACCGCAAATACTTTGATTACAAATGTGTCTAAGGAATTGTAAAATTATACAATAATAAGGTCTATTGACACCAGGGCTGAAGTATTGCAAGGAAACAAGAAATTTGTGGTTAAATTGAAGTCAAGAAATGGCACTTGAAGGCATTGGCACTTAATTGGAATCTCTTGGCAACATGCAGCAGCAGTTATATGTTCAACAAGGGGGGTTGTTTTAGATGACTATGTAAGTGAATGATTTTTAAGGGAGATTTACATCAGAACATATCAAGTTGGTATTGATCCAATGTCACACAAGGGAGAGTGGGAGTTAGTGCAAGGTTTTACAGTAATTCCACCAACTGAAGTGAAGAGAACCTCTAGTATACCCAAAACAATCGGTACAAAGGATCCATGGATCCCTATAGCAGTCTAAGGCAGAAGAAATGTGACATATATGGACTTCTCTAAGGTTCATTAGAAACCACCTCCAACAATCAGTTGTCTCTGACTCTACTACTCTGGTGGACCCATCACATCTCAAGATCAAGGGTCCACCAGGTTTGCCAATTTTTATGATTTTCCTACTTAATTAGATAGCACACTAATCTCCAATGCATTGGTATCTTTCACAGGACCAAACAAGCTAAAAAGAAAAGAAATTATAGATTATGAGGTCAATCCCCTAAGGCCACTGAGGTTGCGGATATAAGACCCCCTGACACATCATCAGATGTTAGCCAAAGCAGTCAAAGCAACCAACCTTATGGGCCTATGCTTCATTTGCTGCAGTCAGTTGTAGGTCCAATCAACTTCCAAGATTTGTACAACCCAAATTTCAACTAGGGATTAACAATCCGAATAACATGTGTTGTTGGTTTTTTGTACCTTGTGTTTATTAGTTGGTGTTTGGAGAGGGGATCCTCTATAATGAGTAGAACTTTCTTATTTGTAATGTGTTTAATTAATGTGTCTTTCTTATTTGTTATGCACAACTAATTTAATGTCATGAATATAGCTTCGTTATCTCTTATGTTATGCACAACTTGTTTTGAGTGGGTATTGTTGAGTTTGTTGTGCACAATTACATTTATCTTAGTGGCAATCAAAAGCAGGCAGAAAACCACCTCAAGGGAAAAGGCAGACATGTAACCACAAAGGAGAAGACAATTTCAACAAAGGGTGGACAAACATCAACTGCAGAACCAGTTTACAAGCCTTATGACTTAATGGATCCTCTTGTCTTAGGTAATATGCTCGAAGAATCTCAGAAGACACTTGAATTGCTACTGGAGGTTGGCTACAACGCAGAAGAAACCAAAAAAGCAGTGGATGCACAATTTGAGGATGATGTGAAGAAGTACATGTAGTCGCCAAACAACTTCAAGCAAGATGTGGAATTCTATAAAGTGTCTTGAGTTGACTTATGAATGTTAGGTGAGAATGGATTATGGATGATTCTAAATGTAATGTGACCTATCTTAATGATTGTAAATGTAATGTGGATGTAACATACTTGACATACATGCTTGTCTTGCATGCTTATGCTTACATAAGGTTTCTTGCAGACTTAGATTACATGCTTGGCTTATGTTATGGATGTCTATGGTTACATGTTTAGCTTAGTCAGAATTATATGATGTAGGTGTTGTTGGCTCAGTTGGTTATATGAAGCTACACCAACTTTAAACATAAACATAAACATACATATTTCTAATTATTCAGCACATCATTGTGTAATATCCACCATGACATGAGGTCACACTGTAAGAAGGGGAGCCCATGATAGGGGAAGCATGAACTTCTGTTGGGTATGGGTACTACCACTCATTGGCATAAATATAAGATTGCCCATCACACAAACATAAACAGCCAAAGCAATCAGTAATCAACATGAAGATAATATTAGACATGAAGATAAAACTAGACATAAACATTGAAATTAACATTAACTCAAAATCCACAATAACCCACCACAACTCAGACAACTAAAACATCCAAAAATAACTCGACCATGAACATAAAGTCAAGACACTACAAGTAACAACCACAACTACTGCATCCAAAAATGTACAATACCACATCCACAAACTATTGCATCCGACACAACTACTACCACAACCAAAAATACCTGACACATAATACTACCACCACCACTTCAACACTAACCCAATCACAACAACCACACATAACTTCAAAATCATATCGACCTTTTCGATGAAGTACTTGCTCTCACCAATGAAAGTCTGGATGAAACAAACCGAGGCCCTAACCTCCAAGCAAATCAAGTTTGTGGCGGCTAAGTCATTCTTTAGCTCGTCCACCTTCCTATCCAAAGAAACATACTTCTCCAACAACATTTCATGGAACCTCTCCACATGACTTCTAACGACCACGTTAGCCTCGTTCATCATCGTCAATCTAGGGAAAGAAATCGCACTTCTTTCGATCAGGTTCCTGAATGAAAAACATGAAAGGAATGTGTTCTAAAAGTTTTACTTTTATATGTCAATTATTATGAATTGGATGTGCAAACATTTTGTTCCCTCATTTGGTATTCGTCTTTTGGAAGTGTTAAGGAAGAGGTGTTTGGTCCTTAACCGTAGATCTCTAAAAGATAATGGTTTACATAAATCAAAAGTTATTCACAATCATGGTAATTAACATGGAACATTAATCACCAAGATAAGATTGTCGTGTTGGTCATCGATTGTTGTAGCTCTACAAATAATTGACGACACGAGTATATAAAAGAGAAAAAGATTACTTTTATATATTGAATAGACCTAACAAGTAAAACATTATGGAATTGTGTTTCGTGTCATTAATGTTTTACTGTGTCTTGGATCCTAAGATATGAGACATGTCTTTTCACTCAAGAAGTGCTCAATTTGATTATTGTCAAAAGCTATCAATGAGTATAGTGATAAGGCAATAGTTGGTTGAACATGACTTGTGCTGGAAAAGATAGCTAGTCAAACGATTATCGTTGTCCCTCTTAATTGAGTGATGACATTAGTGAGCCCTTGATAAAGCAAAATTATAATGTGAACAATGTAACTTGAGTTAAGTTACATAGTCATAATTAGCTTAAAGAGATCAAGAAATGAATATAATACAAAAGTGACACATTTCTACTTTGTATATATTCTTAATATCAGGAGGCAAGAGACGGACACAAGTGGTGCACTTACATCACTAAATGGATCGTGTTTAGTTCGAGTGGAACAAAGACATCTATGCTAATTGGGTAACTATAATGTGTAGCTAGATACTGTTTATAGTTTGAGATATTAAGTGTCTAATATCGCTGCCGATTTAACTTAGATCCTCCCATAGGTCACACCACAAAACTGGGAAACAAAAGGTTCGATTTTAAGTTCATATGATGTGTCGGGTTTCATGTGAAAAATGGATACACGTGGTGAACGAATAAAATCAATATGTCATGAGAATTGACATAATTAGAATCATAATAAATTCATATGAGGTATATATATTATGGGGTGTAACAATTTAATATTACATATGATAATATATTATATAAGATGTGAATTTGCTAAAAACCCCAAAAGATCAAATTTTGTTGGAAATAAATCCAAAATTTGACAAAGGCAAAATCGGGGTCACACACGGTGAACCGTTCAAGGTTCGGTCGACTGAGGTCTCTTCGGATTGGTTAACCGAATGAGGAACGGGTAAACACAATTGATTGACCGAGATTGTCTCGAGTGCCAGGACAATTGGGTTTGGTAAACCGAGCGTGAACGGTCAACCGAGAGAAAATATCTTTGGATATTTTCGGTAGACCGAAGGTGACACGGTCGTCCGATGAATGTTCGCTAGGAGAAATTTTGGTGGGTCAATGGTCGACTGAGCAAGACGCGGATCGTCCGAATTTTTCCAGAGAATTTTTCTCATGCATATTCGGTCGACCGTCTAGCTCACGGTCCACCGAACATGTGTTATAACCGAATGGTTCGGTTAACCGATAAAAATTCTCGGTCAACAGAACAGTGCGATTTTTGCCTGAATTATTAAGAGAATAATTAGATCATGGGTTGAATTAATTTCAGATTTAATCAAACGTTTTTATTGGTGCTTATGTGGCAATTTGAGATTAATTTTAGGAGAGAATAAGCAAGAGATCATGACTAAAGAATAATTTTTGATGAGGATGTTTTGGGAGCCTATAAAAGGACCCCTCATCCTACTTGTTTATGTTAATGCAAAAAACAATTCTCTCATTAATCTTTCCCTTAATCACCACGAAAATCTCTTAATAGTTTTAAGTTTTGGAGATAGAAATCTCAGGAGCTTAAAGAGGGGTTATTATCTAGATTCTAAGCCTAATTAGAGATTAATTGGCTAGCTCATTTCTCTCTAATCTTGTTTAGAGTTTGGTGAACATTTGGAGGCGAATCGGGGGACGATTCAACAGGCAACGTGACTCCGGATCTTCAAATGGTTTTAGAGAACATTTGGGTATGATTCTCTCTTTGTGATTTATTTTAATATATGTAGGATTGCATGATATTAGAATAAACACAGAGTAATGTACATAAAATTGTTGAAAGTATGAAATCTATCTTGTATGTTTTATTAATTTTTTTAAAATATATACATGCATGGGGTCACGAAATCCTACAAAACATTTTATTTACGTAAACTAAAAAATTGGTCAACAAAATTTTATTTCATACGCTCCAATAGTGGGAGCAACGCCAAAAACGATGGTCATACGACCACTCCTTCCTTGAAGTGTAAATCCAGGAGAGCAATCAGTAATCACAAAGAGGACTCTTCTTGTCGTCCAGACGATCAGAGAGACAACGAGCATTGGAGTCGACGATGTGTCAGGTGACTTTGGGGATGAGGTGGTGTAGTAGTTAGGGGCTCTTCAAGTTGGAGGTGGAATCGAGGGAAATAGTCTCTGGGAGTGCAACTGCTTCTTTGGCTTTGTTGGCCCAATGGAAGGTCATTAGTGGAGGGCGTTCGGGAGGTCAAATAGTCTAGGGCTTAGGAGGAAGAAGAGCTAGCAATGGAGGAGGAAGAAGAATGAGATTCTAAGGAAGTTATTGGCAACCAAGAAAGTGGCACGAAAAATGTAGCTTCGAGCGAGAGAGATTATGCGTTGGTTATTAGTTAATAATAGAAGTTATTAATTAGTTAATCATTAGGTCCAACTAATAATAAATGGGCTCACTAACATTTTCTTAATGGAACGGAATTTGTACGGCTAACGCGGCTTAACGGGATTGGGTAACAAACACCCAACGATGGGGGACCACTATCGTTCTGGGTGCACGAAGATAAAGTTTTAAGCTCCTGAGGTGCACCAAGCTAATTATAGAAAATGTGGGTGCACGCGGCCAATTTGGGTCCATAGTAGGTGCACAAAACCAATTCACATATTAATTTACTCTTATATAATATAAACATGGAAAAAATTCAAAATAATTATAAAAGGTAAAAAAAATTGGCCAAGTATAGAAGTTGTGCAATAATTGGCAAAATATAAACATGTTGTTTTCAAAACTAGAAAATGGCAACTCTAACATCGTTTTGTACTTATCCTTTTTAAGAAATCATGCATTTTCAATAAAAAAATGTTAACTCATTTTCAACATAGATAGACTATCTTGTTGGGTATTTTTATAATATATTCATGTTTCTTTCTTTTTTGTATCAACTCAAGTACCATATTGTTAGGCTTTCATTGATTTTTGAAATTAATTTTTTTAATTATAAGTTAGATATTTCAATAAAACTATAGGAAATTGGTACTAGAATTAAAGATAAAAAGACAAAAAAACCAATTTTGTGATCAATATAACAAAAAAGTTGATCTTATGTATTAAAAAAAAACTAAACTAAATGTAGGTCTTTATAGCAAATTAATTCATATCCTTAAAGACCAAAACACAAATTAAAAAAAATCAACGGCAAAATAACATATTCTACTCCAATCCCACAATAGAATTTATATTCTCGATGAAAATAATTTAGAAAATTTTCAACCAAAAATTATAATTTTTCCTACAAATGTTTTTTTAAATGTTTAAAATTAAGACATAGACCCCAATTCAAAAATATACATTTAATTTATATACAAGAGATAAGTTTTTATTATTATTTTGATCACAAAATCGGTTTGTTTGTCTTTTTATCATTAATTCAAGTACCAATTTCTTATAGTTTTGTTGAAATGAATAATTTATAATTTTAAAAATAAATTTCAAAAATCAATGAAACCCTAACAATGTGGTACTTGAATTACTGACAAAATAGAGAGAAACATGAATATTTTATTAAAATACCCAAAAAATATTCTATCATGTAGAAAACTAGTTCTATTTTTTTAATTTAAAATGCATGATTTCTAAAAATAAGGATAAGTAAAAAATGGTAATTCCACTACCATGTTTATATTTTACCAATTATTTCCCCAACTCCTATACTATACCATTTTTTTCATGATTATTTTGAATTTCCCCCCTATAAGCACTCCTTCCATGCAGAAAATGTTTTAGTTAAAGAATTATTAGGCGACCCTAATGTCATGCAAGTAAAATAATATTTTCTTTCCTTCTCGAAAACAACTATATATTTATTTACGGAGTAATTCAAGATATAAATATTCAAAAACTCCTAGTTCAACGGTATGACTCAAACACGTGCCTCTTTCGGTTAAAGAGTGATTACCCTACACAGGGTTATATAGGGTTGTGCAGTTTTCGGTCCGATCCGACCTGAATTCGGTCGAAAATCCAAATTTTCCCTCAAAAACCCGGTCCGGGTTTTTGGACAGGATCAGACCGATCGGTCCGGGTTCAGTCCTGACCAGTCTGATCTTCGGTTCGGACCCCGGAGAGCATCCGAGTCTGAGTCTGGATCGATGCTCACCCCTAGGGTTATAAATGGGTTGGGTCTGATTGAAGTCCAACCGCAACCCGATCCACCCAAGATAAAAGGGATCTCATGTCGAGTTGAACGTGATTCAAATTTTTCTAATCACAATTTGACCCTTAATCTGCGGGTTTAGGTTAGCTGGGTTAAAAGGGTCGGTATTGCTGCCAAATATTTTAACATATCAAGTCTTACGTAAACTCATAAAAGGCTTCACCAAATATTTGCCACTTAAAAATAACATTCTCTTGAACAATCACTTGTAACTTCTCAACATGTGTTAGAGTCAGAGGTGGTTAGTGGGGGTTGATAATTATGGAATTTGTTTTTTTATTTCAGGTTTTTTACTAATGTAAAAATAGTTTTGGACTTTTGGTTTAGTACTTAGACTTGTATATAATCTTTATATATGTACATATAAATATATAAAAATATTATTTATAAATATATTATGCGGATTTGTGGGTTGAGAGGTTATAAGCTTGTTCAACCTGTTTATTGAACGAGTTGGTAATTCAACGAGTTAGTAGTAGGCTGACATGTTCAAAATAGTGACATGCATTCGCATAAAATCATGCATGCAAAATGAAACTTACTCACGCTCACCCCTAAAATCATGCACCTCGCATAATATCATGCAAGCAAAATGACATTTTATTGGGTTTTTTTCTTGAATGTCATAACAAAACGTTATAAATCTCAGAAGTCATCACTTCACCATTATTTTTATATATGTCATTGAAAACCCAAGATCATGTCCCAAATGTCATTAAATTTTCGAGGATGTCACTCCTTTAACGGATTTCAGCGAAACCTCTCTCTAGTCCTCCTCCTTGACCACCTCTTTTTTTGTAATGGGTTCCTTAACACTCTCGACCTCTCTGAGAACAAGCTCTCTAGCCAGATCATGTCGTAGCTGACGACGTTAATCTCTTTGAAGAAGTTCTCCATGACGGGAATAAACTTTCCAGTTTGTTCCAGTTTGATCTGTTGAGATTCGATGAAAACTCATTTGGAGTAACGACGGGCTGTGTGGGCGCCTGCTTGGATGTTGCGGAGGGCTATGTGGGATGAGTCTTATTTTTATTACTGATGTTGGGGTTTTTGGCGGGTGGTGGTGGTGCTTTACGCATCATTGGGTAGGGAAGGTGGGGAAGTAGGCGGGTGGTGTTAAGGTTGAGAGGTTATAAGCTTGTTCAGGTCACATTTTTCCAGAAGCCGATTGTGAAGGTGAAATTGGCGGATTTGATGGAGGCTACTGATGAGTTTGAGAAGGGGAGCATTATGTCGACTATTGAGCTGTGACGACTTAGGGCCTCCTTAACGGAGGCCCTTTTCGGGTCGGGGCGAAATTCGCCCCGACCTGGCTCCCCTTAATGGGGAGCGGACCCGGGTCGGGTCGCGACCTGGGTCTGCGACCCGACCTGGGTCCCGACCCAGGTCTGGCCACGTGGCCAGACCTGGTTGGTTGATTTTTATTATTATTATTTATATTAGTTAAATAATATGTTAATAAATATATATAATTAAAATAAATTGTAAATAAATATAATAATTAATAAAATAAATCAATTGAATTAACTATAATAATACAAAATTAATATTGAATTTAATATCAAATTTGAAATTGTGTTTACCTTTCAGGGGGCGCTGCTCACCGGCGAGCTGGGCAGCCGTTCGTACGAGTTCAATATGTTTCAATCCAACTTTTAAAAAAAATTACATTTTCTTGTGTTTTTGTTAAATAAATCAATTAAAGTGTATCACTTATTAATATTTGTTAATAATATAGTAAACAAAAAAATTGAAACTCAAATAAATTAAATTAACTTCAAAACAAATTAACAACCAAACACATAACATAGATTTCTACTACAAAAAGGAAATAACATGAAATTTGACTTAAACTAAACTTGACCGAAATCGATTAGCAACTAAATACATAACTAAACTAATTTAAAGATGTCCATTTTTCTCAGCCCAATCCAGCAACTTTCCAAGTGTCTTTTCCTCCACTTCTGTGCGGTTCGATTTACCAAATAATGTGTTCATTAATGCTATCTTCTCAGTGGCCAGCTTCAACATTGCTTTTCGCTCCGATTTTTCACCTCTAACTTGCGAACAATATTCAAGTTTTGAACACAAGTCTACAACCCGATCGTCCAGTTGATTTGCAGATTACTTTAATGACAATCCTGTGTATTGTGATCGTGTTTTCAGAAGGAGATTTCGAATGCGGAAGCATGTCTTCCTTCGAATTGTAAACACGCTTGAGGCTACCGATGTGTTCTTCCAGCAACGACCGGACGCTGTGGGTCGACTTGGCATATCAGGTATCCAAAAATGTACTGCAGCGCTCCGGATGTTAGCATATGGTGTAGCGGCAGACGAGGTGGACGAGTACTTACGTCTAAGCGAAGCAACAGCAAGACAATCTCTCCAAAATTTCTGTCAAGGTATCATTACCAATTTCGGTGATGAATATCTACGAACCCCTACCGCAGCGGACCTAGCAAGACTGCTCCAGGTTGGTGAGCTACGAGGGTTTCCAGGCATGATGGGGAGCATCGATTGTATGCACTGGGAGTGGAAGAATTGTCCAGCTGCTTGGAAGGGACAATATCAAGGTCGAAGCGGAAAATCGACACTTGTTCTGGAAGCTGTTGCATCTTACGACCTTTGGATTTGGCATTCATTTTTTGGGATCCCAGGATCGTGTAACGATCTCAATGTCCTCCAACGCTCTCCAGTTTTCGATCACATTCTGGAGGGTTGCGCACCACCTGTGAGATACGAAGTGAATGATAACTCGTATGATATGGGTTATTATCTTACAGATGGTATTTATCCAAAATGGGCAGCATTTATGCAATCAATCATCCTTCCTCAAACACCTAAAGATAAATTATTTGCCCAATTTCAAGAGGCAACAAGGAAAGATGTGGAACGTGCATTTGGAGTGCTTCAGGCAAGATTCGCCATCGTGAAAAGACCGTTGTTAGCATGGACTCCAGACATTCTCGGTAAAATTATGACTGCATGCATAATCATGCACAACATGATCGTGGAGGACGAACGCGACTCTTATGAACAGTTGGTGGATATAAACGAATTTATACATGAGCGCCCTCAAGAAATCGGTGAAAGTTCAAACCCGTCGGGTCTCCGGTATTCCACTGAGCGTATCGTGGATATTAACAAATATCTGCGTAACAGAGATCGAGTTCGCAACGCTCAAAAACATATGGCATTGCGAGCCGATTTGATCGAGAATATATGGCGACGTTTTGGACGGAATGAGAATTAATTATGTTTGTAATATGTATTGTAATATTTTATCTTTGAATTATTATAATATGTAATTGTCGAATTTTAAGAAAATCTAATTATTATGTGTTGTTCGTAATTATTGTAAGTTAATTAGATTAAGTTATTATAAAAATAATAAATTTAATAGTTTGTGAATTATTATGTTGATATAGAAAATGAGGTAAAAAGAAATGATGTGGAGGAGAGAGAGTGTTGAAAGTGGGGTTGGGGTTAAGAAGAGAAAAAGGGTTGGGTTGGGTTGTGGGTTGCATAGTGTTTTTTGCTGACGTGGCAGAGAGAGAAAGCTGACGTGTCAAGATATTTGGGGTTGGGGTTAAAGATGGCCTTACAAGGAGGTGAGTGACTCTCTCTCTCTACTTTCGAACAGAGATAAAAATTCAAGAGAGAGAGAGAGATGAGAGAGATTTCAGAGAGGGAGAAATGTTGTGTTTGAGAGTGAAGAGAGTGAAAGAGTGGACAGGAAGAAAATAGAGAAGGGAGATAAATGAGAAGTTTGAAAAAAAAAGATTATATAAGATATAATTTGTAAATTTTACAATTAAAAATTATTATTTTTGGTCGAGGAGAGTAAATGGCATGTATACAAATAGTACTTTAGCGATGACTTTTGAGAATTATAATATTTTGTAACATCCAAATAGAAATCTTAAAAAAACTCGCTTGTTATTTGTTAAGAGATGAAGCAACTATGCAAGGCACGTAAATCTTCAAAAACTCTTTAATTACTCGCAACTCGTATGATTTGGGAACGTATCTAAGTTTATCACAAAAATAATAATAATAATAATTTCGTTTCACGAAAGTTTGAACTCATTATTCCCCTCCAAAGAAGTACACGTTTTCTTCGGAAAAGGAAAGAAATCCATGTTACTTGCTGTCGGAGCGATGTCTACCATTGGTCGGCCGGTGTATTCCAAAAACGGCCACCACTTAAATTTATCGACCATTCAGCGAATCCCGACGACTAAGTTAATTTTCCTTTCAACCTAAAAACGAGCGAAACATAGCTTAAAATCTCCACGTGCTTCCTATTCCCGTGCTGTCTTGGGATCCTTCCCCGCGCTTACAAATACCTCCGCCAAGATTTGATTTTGAAGGCGGATTCCGGACTTTGGGAGGCGTTTGGGAAATGGGTCGGAGTTAGATTTGAGAAAGAGTACGGTTTTTGGATGATTTTAGTGGGTTTTTTTTTTTTTTGTTCATAATAGGTGTAATGTGGTTTGGGAATCTGATTTGTGTAGGTTGAAGAGAGATAGATCTGGGTTGATTTTGAGCTGCTTTGAGTAGCCGTGAAGATATGGATTTGGTATGTGAAATTTCTTGTTTTTAGATTTAATCGTAGAAATGTCTCATTTACTTTCTTGGTATATGTTATAGAAATCCTTTTCATTTAACTAGTGTGGTAGAACACTGAATCATGTTTCTGTGGTACTGAAGATTTCGTACATTTCGATTTGAACCGGTTAGATGATTTTACTAATGATCAATCCACCGCTATTTTGAGTGGTCGTAATTCGTAAAGGATTAGTTTTGGTATGGGAAATTGGGAAGTCTTGTAGTTTAGATTTGAACGCGAAATATTTCTTCTGTTTTGGGGTATATTGGTTAGGGAAATATTTTTTGGCCGCGGTGCGTCTGGGACGTCGTCTGACGTGTTCAATCCAGTCAGCAAAAATCAAAAATTAATTAAATCATATATTATTTATTTATTTTGTGTCACATCACACGCACGCGGAATAATGTGACCTTTGGTTTTCATCATACATATATCCTCAAAACCTTCAATTATCCCCCCAAACCTTTCATTCTCCATCATTTTCTCCCGATGGAAGACGAGATCGGTAAGATGGATTCCGAGGAGATGACGCGGGAGTAAGTCTTGAGGAGGTTGGGACGCCGACGACGTTGGTTAGGATGTCACGATGTAGTTGATCGGCGAGGAAGAGGAGGAAGGTTGGAGTCTTTCTAGAGGCGAGGAGGAGGAGGAATGTAGTTTTTTGTAGCTGATTTAAGTTTTTTGTATGATGTTTTGGGAGAAAGTTTGGTTTTCGTGACTGATTTGAAGTTTTTGGTTTTGTTATGTTATGGATTGGTCTTGGTTTTTTTGGAAACGTGGTTCTTTGTAGCAGATTTGAGTTTTTTGTGTTGAATTTTTACGGGTGAGGAGGAATGTGGTTCTTTGTAGCTGATTTGGGTTTTTTGTGTTGAGTTTTTTGGGGAAAGTTTGGTCTTCGTGGCTGATTTGAAGTTATTTGTTTTGTTTTATGATTGAT
Organism: Triglochin maritima; assembly: GCA_963682175.1. Classification (NCBI taxonomy): domain Eukaryota; kingdom Viridiplantae; phylum Streptophyta; class Magnoliopsida; order Alismatales; family Juncaginaceae; genus Triglochin; species Triglochin maritima. The sequence goes on along the minus strand of OY821780.1, from coordinate 9,748,866 downwards.
TGATCTTGATTTTGTTTGGAAGTGTGGTTCTTTGTAGCTGATTTGAGTTTTTTTGTGTTGAGTTTTTTGCGGAAAAGTTTGTTTCTTTGGGGTTGATTTAAAGTTTTTGGTTTTGTTATGTGATAGATCGATCTTGGTTTTTCGATCTTATTTTGAAAAGTTTGTTTCTTTGTGGTGTTCTTGTTTAAAGTTGGTTTGTCTTTGATTTTAATTTTTGGGGGTTACTGATTTATTTTCACGGTATTGGATTTGATTTCGTGTTCTTGAAAAGAACTAATGCAGGTGATAAAAAAAACAAACTTAAAAAGGAAAAACAACAACTTAAAAAGAAAAAAAAGAACTTAAAAAGGAAAAAAACAACTTACTTATGAAAAAGAAAAAAACATAACTTAAAAAAAACAAACATAACTTAAAAAGGATGAAGCAATACTTAAAAAGGAAAAACATCAACTTAAAAAGGATGAATCGGTACCTAAAAAGAAACAAACGTAACTTAAAAATGACGAAACAAAAATTAAAAAGGAAAAATAGAAAATTTAAAAAGAAAAACAACAACTTAAAAAGGAACAAACATAACTTAAAAATGAACAACATAAAACTAAAAAGGGAAAAAACAGAAAATTAAAAAGGATAAACAACAACTTAAAAAGGAACAAACATAACTTAAAAAGAAAAAAAAGAAAATTAAAAAGGAAAAACAAAAAATTTAAAAAGAAAAACAACAACTTAAAAAGGAACAAACATAACTTAAAAATGATGAAGCAATACTTAAAAAGAAAAACATCAACTCTTATGTTAAAAATGACAAAATCGTACATAAAAAGTACAAACCGATACTTAAAAAGATAAACTCTTATGTTAAAAAGCACAAACGTAGATGTTAAAAAGAACATATTTTGCCTTTTTAAGTTTGTCGTTTTTATCACCTGCTTATATGGAGAAAAAATGACAAAAATGAACTCTTCATTTTACCTTGGTATTCGAATATTGTATGGAGAAACCAAAAGTTGCGTTGGGAAAAGTAAAAGTTGCATGGGGAAACCAAACGTTGCAGTGAGAAAGTAATGTTGCATTGAGAAACTAAATGTTGCATGTGACACCAACATGTTATTAAATGAATTTCTCTGCTGATTGTGTTGCTGACTCAACTGACCACATCAGCCGCGTCCGGGAATCGTGATACTGAGACAATGCATTTGATTGTGAGCATTTGATCTGAATGTGATTGTTGATTTTGCGTCTACTTACTAGGTTTCTAGCCATGAAAGTGTAGGAACGTGAGTGTCTCTAATTCTAATCACTTTTAAGCTACTTACCCACTTATTTGATCGATCAAGTTATACGCAGCGGAATTTAAACAAACAAGCAAGTAAGAAAGGAATAATGCAAACCACAATGGACTCGGGGTTTTTTACAGAGGTTCGACCACCACCTACGTCCTCTGTTGCAAGCTCCGTTCGACACTTCAAGCTCCGCTCGCGTCTTCAGAATCCACTCCCCGTTCCGGGCCGGGAGAGAACGCCTTTACAAAACAAGCACCGCGAACACCCTCGCTTGCTTGACCTTCTTCCCCTCACAATCCGAGAGGGATGCTTCGGGCTTTCACCGAAACCTTTACTTGACTTTGACATCAACAAACTTAAGTGGAACAACACTCTCTAAACTTGAGCACACTTGAGTGAGATTAGATTTATGACTAAAGTGTGGAAGGTTTGAGGCTTGGAGTGTTCGGTTCTTCTCTCTAATGTATTGGACAAGTATGTGTGGGAGAGTGTACTCGCTTGTACTGGCATGCTTCCATCTTTTCTGCTGCATTTTCTCCTTGAAGGCGCAAAATCATGGATAAAGCCTCTGTAGCTGCAGTGCATAAGCTTCCCTTTCCGCTTCAAATTCGGCGTAGAGCTTTTGCAAGATGAGGTGCTGGCGACATATTGTGTCCTTTAAAACTGTCACTTCATCTCCATTGGCTTTTTGGTCTTAATCTATGTTTGGATGATTTAATCAACCTAATCTTAATTATAACCATGTAGAGTAGCACGCATATTGCATTGCATATATATTGCTTTGTGCTAACCTCTACAGGTTATCAAGACTCAAGGAAGAAAGGAAATCAAGTCAAGACATGTAATCAAGCTCATTTGAAGACATGTATTTTGTATTTCTTTGAGTCTTTAGGAACTTTGTGTAATTGAGCATACTTGAGCTAAAAACTACTCAACCACACACTAGGTTCCCTATAGAAGTCACACACGAAATTTCAAACAATTTGGACTTCAATAGATCACTCAAACTTAGACTGGAAAATACTAAACCTGAACCCACACAGTCTGCCCACATTCGGTCGACTGAAACAGACCGTTTGGTCGACCGAGTGATCAATAATCTGTTAGTGTTTAACTGCCTAAGTTCGGTCGACCGAGTCCCAATTATATTCCGACCGTTTGTTTTGTCATATATACCCAAGGATCGTATTCGTATTAACCAAAAATACCCCAAATACATTTCATGTATCGGTCGGCCGAGGACTTTGTTCGGTCGACCGAATATCTGTCTCTTGACAAACCTGAATCTCCTGCTAGAATTCGGTCGACTGTTAGATCTTGGTTCGGTCGACCGAATAGAATTTTGTTTGTCAACCCCAAAGTGTCTGGTGTGAATCGGTCGACCGAACCCTATTCGGAGTTCGGCCGATCACTTAAGTGTATGTAAGTCTTAGCGTTGGGCGGTCGACCGTTCCTTAATCAGTCGACCAAACTAAGTTCAAAACTGCCTAACGGTCGACCGTTTAGCCCGATCCGTTCGACCGAATTAACTCAAAATTGGATCCTGTGAGTTTCTATTTTGCGTATCTTACACCAACTTATACACAATTAACCCCAACGGCTATATTCTCTCTAATGCTTATAAATAGAGTTGTAAAACATATTTTAACACAACTCTCCCACACATATTTGCCTCATACATTAGAGAGAAGATCCAAACATTCCAAGCCTCAAACCTTCCAAACTTTAGTCATAAATCCAATCTCACTCAAGTGTGCTCAAGTTTAGAGAGTGTTGTTCCACTCAAGATTTCGTTTGTAAAGAAGAAAGGACTTCGGTGAAAGCTCGAAGTGTTCCTCTCGGTTTGTGAGAGAAGAAAGTCAAGCCACGAGGGTGTTAGTGGAGTTTGTTTTGTAAAAGGTGTTCTCTCCCGGCCCGGAACGGGGAGTGGATAGTGAAGACGCGAGCGGAGCTCGAAGTGTCGAGCGGAGCTTGCAAGAGAGGACGTAGGCGGTGACCGAACCTCTGTAAAAAACCCCGAGTCCATTGTGGTTTGCATTATTCCTTCCTTACTTGCTTGTTTGTTTAAATCCGCTGCGCATAACTTGATCGATCAAACAAGTGGGTAATTAGCTTAAAAGTGATTAGAATTAGAGACCCTCACGATCCAACACATGTACCATCTACGGTTGTATCGAGTCAGGCGAAGGAATTTATTTAGAGCAGATTCATCCATTTTGGAAAACAATTGTCATTGGAGAAGGAGTCGACATGCCAGAGTTTGTGGATCAGTCATCACAAGACGTCGAGTGATTGATTCGTTTTATATTAACCGCAAGTGGACGACCGCGTTGAAGCGGTGGCAAATATGGGTCGTCCACTGGGAGGTGTGTCGACATTTGGTTTGTGCGAAGGCGAGTGGTAAAAAAATGTAGAGAATGATTGATTACACTAACTACACTAGAATGCAAAAAAGAAAGGAAGAGAAGCAATAAAACTAAACCCCATAGGGGTAGAGAAATAATGTGAATAGAAAGATGTGTGTGTCTGTGTGTTCAATTAAGCTCCTCACAACATGTAGTGCATGAAATCATAAAACTACATCCAACTTTGCCTCCACATGAATTAAGATAAGACTACATCATTAAAACATACAAGACAATAATTGGAATGAAGCTAAATGAACTCATGTATAAAGACTAGACCATACTATGCCTCCAAGTGAATTAAGATAAGACTACATCATTAAAACATACAAGACATTAACTAAGGTAAAGGCAACAAGAGTACATACACTACAAATTGTGTTTCCAATATTAATTCCATCCATATCCTAACCTTATCATTCCCCATAAAATAGGTCCACTAATCAAAGCATAAGCTAAGCTTCATTCAAGAGCATTAGCATATCAAAGATAAGAGTGAAAACTCATTAGATGGTTATGGAAATCATATAAAACTCAAGGGATTAAGATAACACACTTAATACATTACATGATCATATCACATATTTCTCCACCCCCAAATGGGGATGGAACTACTCACACATATTTAAACTAACTACTCTAACAAAATGAAGCATTACACTGAAATGAAACTATACTAATCAAGCAAAAATATTAAAAAAACATATAACAAAATAAACAAGCAAGCATGCATATGAAAGGAAATTAAACTAAGAGAGAAACAACACAATTAAAGGAAAAACATCTATTATTAACTCACTTAATACAAGCAGCCCTTCCTCCACCGGAGTTTTGCTTCAAGGCTTCACTCTTAGTAGGGATGATGACCACCAAAGAGGGAGATATGTACAATGGAAGGTGAAGAGTTCTATTTATAAGCATGGACAAAGCTAATCTGGGACAATCCCTCGATGTGGGACTACACAAATACCAAAAATAGACTAAGAATACACTAATACACGTGCCCTCCAAAGATGAGCGGATCCAGAGGCAACCAGACCGCCAATTGGCGGTCTATTAGTTCTGGATCGGGCTCATTTTTGTTGTGGGCTTGTGTTGATGTATTTGTTGGTCTTGGATGCATCTACTTCGTTTATTGGAGCTCCGACCCGAATCGAATTTTTAAAATACTCCCCATGATGGTGTGGAGTTTTCTGTTTTCCTCTTAGGTCCTTCGTGTAGGATTTCATGTTTAATTATACATATATATTTTTCGAATTTTCATGTATAATAAGGATCTATTACAATTTTCTTCGATTTATTTATGCATGCATCGGTTTGTTTTAACAACTAATTTCAAAAACTTATTAAAACAAACACAAAGGGACTCCGAAATTCATACCTAGAAGTTCTCAAAAACTTCTTGACGTTTCAGAGACGTTGAGGAAGCCAATCTTCGCTTCTCGTTGCGCCGGATGCCTCCGAGTGTTCACCGAAACCCTAAACAAGGTTGGAGAGAAATGAGCTAGCCAATCGATCTCCAAACAAGCTTAGAATCTAGCTACAAACCCCTTCCTTAGCCTCTGAGATTTCTCCTTCCAAAGACTTAGAAAACTAAGAAAATTTTCGTGCGTTTTAGTAGTGAATTAGGAGAGAAAATAATTTCTGAATTGTGTGTAACCCAATTAGGGAGAATAAGGACATATTTATAGGTTCCAATCTTACTCTTAATCATGGCTATTCTTAAGCCACGGTTTTATGACAATTTCTCTCACAAACTAATTCCATAATGCATTATATGCACCCACAAAACGTTTGACCAAATTTGAAGCTAATCCAACCATCGATCAAATTAATCTCTTAATAATCAAAGGCAGAAAATCGACCGCTGTTCGGTTTACCGAGTCCCACTCGGTTAACCGAATTTGTCACGATCGTTTAACCGAGTACGTGACGGATGACCGAATCTTAAGGAGAAAAATTCTCCTTAACCGATCGGACCCATTCACGTCTAAAACCGAGTGCTATTCGGTTAACCGAAAATATCGGAACTTGACATTGTTCGGTCGACCGTTTCTGGTTCGGTACACCGTACCAAAGCTCCAGGCACTTTGGTCAAGTTCGGTCAATCAATTACGATTATCCGTTCCACGTTCGGTTGACCGATCCATAGATCTTTCGGTCGACCGAACCATAACGGATTACCGAACTTCTACCCGATTTTGCCTATTTCAAATTTTGGATTTATTTCCAACAAAATTTGAACTTAAGGGGGTTTTAGCAAATTCACAACTTATGCAATGTATTATCCTATGCAACAATAAATTATTGCACCCCATAATATATGCATCTCATATGAATTTATCATGACTCTAATTATGTTTATATACAACATAATTGATTTTACTTGTTCACCACATGTGTCATATTTTCTATGAGAAACCCGACACATCATATGAACCAAAAATCAAGCTTCTTGTTTCACGGTTTTTGCGGTGTGAACTATGGGAGGATCTAAACTAAGTTGGCAGTGATATTAAGAGCTTAATATCACAAGCTATAAGCGGTATCTAGCTACACATTATAGCTCCCAATTAGTTAGATGTCTTAATTCCACTCGAACCAAAACCCGATCCATTTAGTGATGGAGTGCACCACTTGTGTCCGTCCCTTGCCTCATGATATTAAGAATACACACAAAGTAGTATTGTGTCATCTTTGTATTAGTATTCATTTCTTGTGTCATCGGGTTTCTTCCTTTCCCTTGTTGACCTTCTAAGTTCTTTTGGTTCTTCTCGTGTCTCTCGAACTTCTTCCACAATTTCTTGAGGAGTGGGTTCACGTTCAACTCTTGAACGTACACTTGGTGGGGATGATTGAGATTCTCTCACAATTTCTTGTGATGGTCTCTCGCTCACGCTCCCACTAACCAAAGGAATCTCGGTTGGGCCTTCATGATCTTGAATGTCATCATTCATTTCATGATCTTGTAGAGTATCTTGAGTTTCCTCAAGCACAACCCTACTCCCACTACTTTTTACTCTTTCTAGAAATTCCTTTTCCAGAAATGTGGCATCCTTCTCTACAATCACTCTATTGGAGGTGATATGCCAAAAGTAGTATCCTCTTGTCTCACGAGGATAACCAATAAAGAAGCACTTATCCGCTTTTGGTTGAAGTTTGGTCGACATCAATCTCTTGACGTAAGCCTCACAACCCCAAATCTTGACAAAACTGAGCTTAGGTGTTTTACCACTCCATAGCTCATAAGGAGTTTTCTCCACGGATTTGGATGGAACATTATTTAGTGTGTAAGCCGCAGTTTGTAGTGCATAACTCCAAAAGTAAAGAGGTAATTCCGCATGACTCATCATTGACCGAACCATATCGAGCAATGTCCTATTCCTCCTTTCGGATACCCCATTCCACTGAGGTGTACCGGGAGGGGTGAGTTGAGGTACAATACCAAACTCCTTTAGGTATGAGTCAAATTCGGCACTTAAGTACTCACCTCCACGATCCGTTCGTAGAGACTTGATTTTCTTGTCGAGTTGGTTCTCTACTTCATTCTTGAATTCTTTGAACTTGTCAAAAGATTCACTTTTGTTTCTCATTAGATAAACATAGTCATAACGACTATAATCATCCGTGAACGTAATGAAGTACCTGAAACCATCTCGTGCACTAGTACTCATTGGACCACATACATCGGAATGTATCAAATCCAACAAGCCACTCGCCCTTGGGCCTTTCTTCTTGAAAGGCTTTTTGGTCATTTTTCCCATTAGACATGGTTGGCACGTCTCCAATGATTTAAAATCAAGTAGACCAAGAAGGTTAGCTTCTTGCAATTTCTTGATGCGCTTTTCATTTATATGACCAAGACGATAGTGCCACAAGAGAGTATCATTCTCGTGAGTGGTCTTAAGTCTTTTGTTATTGATATTAAAGATTTGTTTATTATCCAATTCAAGCAAATAGAGACCATTCCTTATGAACGCATTTGCATAGAACACACCATTCTTCGATATAGACAAACAAGAATTTGAAATATTTATATTAAAATTATCCATATACAGACATGATACAGAAATAATATTCTTGCTAATCGAAGGTACATAATAAACATTCTTTAGACATAAATTTAAACCACTACACAATTGAAGCACCACAGAACCTTGTGCAACCGCAGACACGTTCGCACCATTTCCGACCTTCAATTCTACCTCGTTCCTTACGAGTTCCTTCCTATCCATGAGTAGCTGCACATTAGAAACTATGTGAGCACAAGATCCGGTATCAATTACCCAATCCTGGACAGAGGTGGCTAAATTTATTTCAATAACAAATATACCTTTGGCCTTTTTAGGGCGCCGACGTTCAATCACTCTGTTGTCAAGGTCTTCCTTGTACTTGGGGCAATTTGGCCGGATGTGTCCTTTTTCACCGCAGTGAAAGCACTCCGTATTGGGAGTTGGAGATTTCTGAGATTTCCCCCTCGAGGCACTTTTATGAGCACCTCCTACTCCCTTGCTCTTGGTTGAACCACTTTTGGTAGATTTGTCCTTTCCTTTACCAATCTTATGGCCCCTCCCATGGACGGCAAGGACTTGCTTGTCCCTACCCTTGCCCATGTCAACTTCAGCAGTTTTGAGAGCGTTGTGAAGCTCCTCAAGACTCACCCCTTTTTCACGCACGTGATAGTGCATCACAAAGTCCTTAAAGGACGGGGCTAGAGAGCCAAGAATCATATCTTCAGCAATGTCCTCGGGCATTGGTGAAGAGAGCTTTGCCAACTTCTCAAGGTATCCTTGCATTGTGAGAAAATGCATAGATACCGATGTTCCCTCCGCCATATGACACCTTGTGAGTGCGATGGTGGTCTTATAGCGCTCCTTTCGGGCACTATCCATGAACATCTTTGATAAAGCCTCCATGGTCTTCTTGGGTTTTGAATCCAAGTATTTCGCTTGGAGCGAGTCACCCATGGATGCTAGCATAAGACCGTGAACTTGGTTCTCTTGGTCTTCCCACTTGGCTTTAGCCTTTTTCTCTTCATCGGTTAATCTCTCATTCCACTTTGGGATTGGACCTTCCAAAATGTGAGATAGTTTCTCAAACTTTAACACGATGTTGAGTTTGAGTTGCCAACTAATGAAGTTTGAGCCATCATTTGCTAAAGGGTGTTTTTCTATCATGGATCGTACGATAGGTTGAATGTTCGACATTTTTCTACAAAATAAATCATATAGGTTTTAATGCCAATTTTATGTTTTAATACACATGCATACATATATCGAATATATAAATGTCAATGTTGCAAATTAAAAGTTTTGCCCATAAATGCAGCAATCCAAGATCCCATCAATTGTAATATAGACTAGCTAAGGGCTATCGAATACATTACAATATCAAGGTAAGAAAACATTTTCTAATCACAACCTTTTTGAATTTTAGCAACATTTAGCATCTTCAAACTCTTCTGACTCTTGTCGTTTTAATTATGAGGGAATACGACCTATCCTCGTAAGAAAAACTTTTTCCCAAAAGCGAGCGAGGGCTCTAGGTAATGTTAAGAAAACTTATTTTCATTTGATACGAGATACGTTTATCTATTGTATTCACAACTAAACATACTTGGGGTTCACTAGGGTGAAACACACCTCATATATTTAATTGTGGCACAACAACAGACAACCTTTATATCTCCCACTATTCCCAAAGATAGAGGGAGCTATCTCCCGCTAAGGGCGAGCAGAGTATCCCTCGATCAATGGCTGCTAGTGGATGAAATAAGAAGGAAATTTATTCTTAATTTTTGTTGGACAATTTAACATGTGATTTAGAATTTTAGGTTATCATGCATATTATTAATCATACACATCCTAACATTCAACACATTCATCACATGCATATCAAGATAAAAACAGAAATTAAACATTCACACAATCCACATCGTGTGAGTTTATATGTTCCCTTCGATCCTCGATCCTCGATCCTTGATCTTCGATCCTCGATCGATGCGCTACAGCGGTGACTTCCTCTTGCACCGGAGATGTAGATTTTACAGAAAATAAACATGCTCCTCACATTCGATAAAACCGACTAGTGCAAGTCCTATGTAAAAACCTCTCATATGCAAATGCAACTATCTAAAAGACGGAAATAGAGAGAATTTTGGCTTTTACATACATAAGCCCCTGTATAATAATAATTACATACATTTGTAGTGTCTGATTTGGAACATATAAACTCACAATTCTGCAAAGCAACTCAAGCATCATGCACGCAATTGCAATAAACTACAGAATCTAATTTATCAATCATCCAGAATTCTCAACAACTCTTTGAAAAATATTTTGAAATCCATTAAAAACATTTTTCATTCATCCATAGTTCAAAACTATTTTTGAACCGCTGTCCATCCAATTTCCAATGGAAAGATGAACTTCAGTTTTTTGGTTTTGTTGATTCTCTTACAAAATAATTGTTTTTAAATAAAACGAAATTATTGTAAGTTGGACTAATGTCTTAATCCTAATTCCAATAATCACATGGCATGTTTTAAAACTCTTAAAACATTCAGACGAATTATTATGGAGAATTATATCAACAAAACATCCATACACCGAAAAACCGTTAAAACCGAATTGTTTAAATCCTAGATGACAAACTAAATTCGTTTACAACCATAAATCATAAGAAAATTGAACCCTAAGCTCTGATACCACTGTAGGATTTCATGTTTAATTATACATATATATTTTTCGAATTTTCATGTATAATAAGGATCTATTACAATTTTCTTCGATTTATTTATGCATGCATCAGTTTGTTTTAACAACTAATTTCAAAAACTTATTAAAACAAACACAAAGGGACTCCGAAATTCATACCTAGAAGTTCTCAAAAACTTCTTGACGTTTCAGAGACGTTGAGGAAACCAATCTTCGCTTCTCGTTGCGCCGGATGCCTCCGAGTGTTCACCGAAACCCTAAACAAGGTTGGAGAGAAATGAGCTAGCCAATCGATCTCCAAACAAGCTTAAAATCTAGCTACAAACCCCTTCCTTAGCCTCTGAGATTTCTCCTTCCAAAGACTTAGAAAACTAAGAAAATTTTCGTGGATTTTAGTAGTGAATTAGGAGAGAAAATAATTTCTGAATTGTGTGTAACCCAATTAGGGAGAATAAGGACATATTTATAGGTTCCAATCTTACTCTTAATCATGACTATTCTTAAGCCACGGTTTTATGACAATTTCTCTCACAAACTAATTCCATAATGCATTATATGCACCCACAAAACGTTTGACCAAATTTGAAGCTAATCCAACCATCGATCAAATTAATCTCTTAATAATCAAAGGCAGAAAATCGACCGCTGTTCGGTTTACCGAGTCCCACTCGGTTAACCGAATTTGTCACGATCGTTTAACCGAGTACGTGACGGATGACCGAATCTTAAGGAGAAAAATTCTCCTTAACCGATCGGACCCATTCACGTCTAAAATCGAGTGCTATTCGGTTAACCGAAAATATCGGAACTTGACATTGTTCGGTCGACCGTTTCTGGTTCGGTACACCGTACCAAAGCTCCAGGCACTTTGGTCAAGTTCGGTCAATCAATTACGATTATCCGTTCCACGTTCGGTTGACCGATCCATAGATCTTTCGGTCGACCGAACCATAACGGATTACCGAACTTCTACCCGATTTTGCCTATTTCAAATTTTGGATTTATTTCCAACAAAATTTGAACTTAAGGGGGTTTTAGCAAATTCACAACTTATGCAATGTATTATCCTATGCAACAATAAATTATTGCACCCCATAATATATGCATCTCATATGAATTTATCATGACTCTAATTATGTTTATATACAACATAATTGATTTTACTTGTTCACCACATGTGTCATATTTTCTATGAGAAACCCGACACATCATATGAACCAAAAATCAAGCTTCTTGTTTCACGGTTTTTGCGGTGTGAACTATGGGAGGATCTAAACTAAGTTGGCAGTGATATTAAGAGCTTAATATCACAAGCTATAAGCGGTATCTAGCTACACATTATAGCTCCCAATTAGTTAGATGTCTTAATTCCACTCGAACCAAAACCCGATCCATTTAGTGATGGAGTGCACCACTTGTGTCCGTCCCTTGCCTCATGATATTAAGAATACACACAAAGTAGTATTGTGTCATCTTTGTAGTAGTATTCATTTCTTGATCTCTTTAAGCTAGTTATAAATATGTGACTTAACTCAAATCACATTGTGCACATTATAACTTTGCTTTATCAAGGGGCCCATTAATATCATCACTCAATTAAGAGGGGCAATGATAATCTTTTGACTAACTATCTTCTCCAACGAAAGTTATACTTAACCAACCAATGCCTTTACACTACACTGATCGATAGTTCAAGACACTGATCTAATTAAGTATTCCTTAAGTGATCAGATATAAGTCTCATATCAAAGGACCAAAGACACAGTAAAATGTTAATGACACAGAAACACATTTCTATAATATTTTACTTATTAGGTCTATTCAGTATACAAAAGTAATATTTTCCTCTTTTGCATACTCGTGTTGTCACTCACTTGTAGAGCTACAATGATCTATGACCAACACGACAATCTTAACTCGGCAATTAATGTTCCATGTTAATTACCATGATTGCGAATATCTTTTGTTTTATGTAAACCAATATCTTTTAGAGCTCTACGGTTAAGGACCAAGAGCCTCTTCCTTAACACTTCTAAAAGACGAATAACATAAACAAGGAACAAAATGATTTCTCATTCAATTCATAATAATTGACATTTAAAAGTAAAACTTTTAGAACACATTCCCTTCACTTCGGTCCTACGTTCAGGTCCTTCTCCCTTGCATCTCAGTCCCCAGGTCTCACAATTAAGTCATTTTTCCTGCTTTTGGGTCCTTTCATGACTCTTCTCTTCAAACCTCTTTATTTCTGAAATTCAAAAATAAAACTCGTCACGTAGCATTGCTTAGGCGTAAGATAATGGATATAAGATACAAATATAAGCATGAAATGATGTCAATCATCGAGCATTTTCGGAACATCGTTGATGAGATTTCGGGGAGTGATCCTGCAGTAATTCGTAATGTCTCTCGTATTTTATACGCACAAATATACCCCGATCAGCCGAACTATTTAGAGTCCGCTGAAAATACTAAGGTACAGGGTCGACCAAGGGGAAAGTCGACATATTGGGACCCGAGTGCCTTTAATTATGCTGAGTGAGGTCGTGATCGATCTTCTAGTAATCGGAGCACGGGTCATGGTCGATCTTCTAGTTCGTCTCGATCGTCCATAAACATGAGTACATGATCTGGTATGATGACATGTCTTCTGTTATTATTATTACTTCGTTGTTGTTTTCCAGTAAACATATTCTTCCAGTTATTATATATAACTTTATTATTTTTTCATCCTGTAGTGTCCAGACGGATTGACATCGATAACTTCCCATATGTTGATAGACTTCCAGGAATCATCTTACCATTTATGGAGAGGTGGAATAATGTACGTGTTGATGACAACTGTGAATTTTGATGTGTTGCCGATGTTTTCCATGGTGGTCAAGACAATTGGTTTTACGCTCGTCGTGCTATTTCTATAAGATAGGGGCACATCCCATTTATGAGTACGTCTATTACAACGGTGTGATACAGGCTCGTCAATGAATTGATTGAGGAGGATGTCATTGTGGCGAGGATCATTATATGGAGATTTGGTGCGACTTGTTTCCGATTGCCAATTTTTACAAGTGTGCAGTTATGTATTTTGCCCTTAGAACAGATGGTTCGTTGTACCTGTGTATTACAGTGCTACATTAGGGGAGTCCGTCTACAATGACGAAGTCATGCAGAGTGTTGATCATTGCTCATTTAGGGAGTTACAGACATTACATTCGCTTAGAATTAGCTGAGTGATTTCCAGTCCCTCCTATAACGACCATATGGTTTCAAATGCGAGACGAGAGTGTTCTGGGATGAGAGGTGGAGTACGAAAGTAGGAGAGCATATTGAGACTAGTTACGTAGTAGATTTTGATTGTACCCGTGTGTAGTTATGTATTTCTCAGTGAGAACAAATGGTTTGTTGTACCCGTGTCTTACTGTGCTACCTTGGTAGAGTCTGTCTGCCATGACGAGGTCAGTCAGAGAGTTGATAATTGCTTATTTAGGGAGTTACAGACATTTTATTCGCTTAGAATTAGCCGAGGGATTCCCAGTACCTCCTATAGAGACCATGTGGTTTCAAATGCGATCAGGTAAATAAGGCTCTGTGATATTGTTGAACGTTTTATTTAAACCGTAAGTGCACGACCGTGATGAAGCGGTGACAAGTACAGGTTGTCCTCGGGGAGGTGAGCAACCTCTTGTTTATCAGAAATCAAGTGGCAAAAATTGGGGGAGAAAGATTGATTATGCTACTCTACACTAAACTACGCTAAGAAGTATGAAATGCGAACGAAAGAAACAAACAATGAAATGACAACTAAGCTAAGAACAAAAGAAGAATGCTGGAATACAGATATGGGAAAAACCCCTAAGGGGTGGAGTGAGTGCACACAAGCAAAGATGTGGGTGTTGAACACATTCTATAAGCACAAATAAATGTGGTGTTATCATGCATAGGAAGTGTCTAAATGTTGTGGCAAAACCTATCAATCTATTTACCAACTTAGTTGATTAACATTTACATATGCAAGATGTTTATTTCAGAACCTAAACAAGCATGAGAGGTTTGTAATCATTTTGGCAAAACTCATCAAGTTATAAATTCTTTCCTAAACAAGCAAGCATACATTCATGCTCTATCAACACATTGGAATTAAAACATTCAATCCATTCTCATTTGCATGTATGTACATCTACTACACCCCCCGAAGGGGATGAAACTACTCACTAAACATTACACTAATTATTAAACTAAACAAAGAAAGCATATTAACTAAGCTAATAAAACTAATGAAATGAGATTAAGCAAAGCAAAACAAGAAACATAAAACAAACAACATAATAAAGAAAACTTGTATTAAAATGACTCACATTAAAAGTAGCATCCTCCTACTTTAGTGTGTGCTTCAAGGCCTCACTTCTAGTAGGAAGAATAGTCACTTAAAATATGGAGTGATTACAATGGAAGGTGAAGAGTTCTATTTATAGCCATGGAAAAGGCAAACCGGGACAATCCCCCAATGTGGGACTAAACATGTACCAAAAATAGCCTAAACATCCTCTAATACATGTGCTGGAGAAATTTTAGCGGATTTGGGCCAAAATGGACCGCCAATTGGCGGTCTATATGGTTCAGATCCTGCTCATTTTTGTTGTGGGCTTTGCTTGGTATATTTGCTGGTCTTGGATGCATTCACTTGGTTTGTTGGAGCTCCGACCCGAATCGAATTGCTAAATTACTCCCCATGATGGTGTGGAGTATTCTGTTTTGCTATTAGGTCATTCTGTCTTACTTTCAGGTCCTTCTCGCTTGCATCTTAGTCCCCAGATCTCACAATTCAGTCCTTTTTCCCAGTTTTTAGGTTCTTTTATGCTTCATCTCTTCAAACCTATTTATTCCTGAAACTAAACATAAAACTCGTAACATAGCATTGTTTAGGTGAAGATAATGGATATAAGATACAAATATAAGCATGAAATGATGTTAATCAAATACCCCCAGACCTAACTTTTGCTAGTCCCGAGCAAAACAAAGAAAGGAAAAAGCATACGAAAAAAATAACAAATCCTAACTCACTTTCGTAGGAATCACGGTTGCACTTAGCATGTGCAACAAGCCGTTAAACCTCCTTATTGCCAAGGAGGAGGAGTATTGTCTCCTGAGGGTTTTCAGCGGATATACCCACAAAATCCGAACAAGATGCATTAATCAATCTAGCTACACGACTCGTTGGACTCATTTTGTCGATCATGGGATGCGGTAATACTACGGGTCGACTCTATATATGTAATCGGTCCACACACCTAGCTTAATGAGTTATTCGTGAAAGTTAGTTAAGGACTTAAGTGAAAGACATGGGCAACCTTAACTTCTGAATGTGATACAATGTGTAAAGTCCATTTTGGTTCTTATTTGACTCTTTTTTTTTCTTTAGAGCATTTTATTGGTTGGTGTTTGATTCTCCCAAGGTCAGGTTTCGTGCATCATTGCCTATGAGGACTTGCACTATCACGTACACCTTCCCCCAAATCTCCACATAGGGCGATCCTTACCACCCGTGTAACGGGAGTTCGGTCGGTGCATCCCAAGTCAGATGACTCGAAAGCACCAGGCACAAAGGCCCCTCAGACCTACTTTCCCGACTGATAGGAGTCGTGCGAGAAGAGAGAACACCACTTATTCGTTTATCTACAAGGGAACCAAAACCCCTACACTTAAGTTTCACAAAAGAGATTAATGACCATTGACTACGACAAACTTCCTTATGTAGGATCGTGTGGGTTATGGGTTCACTAATCACTTTTAATCTAATCACCTACTTGTTTAAGCAATCGTTATGCGCAGCGGAAATTAAAAATAAAACAAGCAAGTGTAGGAAAATGCAAACCACAAAGACGCGTCGGTTTTTATAGAGGTTCGGCACCCCACCCGGGTCCTAGTCCTCTCTTGTAAGCTCCGCTCGACTCCGCGAGCTCCGCCTACGTCTTCACTAACCACTCCCTGTTCCGGGCCGGGAGAGAACGCCTTTACACCACAAGCAACGCGAACAACCCTCGCTTGCTTGAAATCTTCCTCTCACAATCCGAGAGGGACACTTCGGGCTTTCACCGAAGTCCTTGCTTCCTTTTACAACAATTGTAACCTTGAGTGGAACAACACTCTCTAAACTTTGAGCACACTTGAGTAGGATGAAGAAATGATCACTAAGTGTGGAAGGTTTGTAGCTTTGAGTGTTTTGAATTCTCTCTAAAGTTTGGGACAAGTTTGAAGTGGGAGAGTTGTGTTAAAATGTGTTTTACAACTCTATTTATAAGCATTAGAGAGAATAGATCCGTTGGGACAAGATTTGGTTGGATATTGTGCAAAGAACACAAAGCAGAAAATCGGGCTGCAAATCTGTCCAGAAACGGTCGACCGAAAAGGTGCAACGGTCGACCGAACGCTTGGGTTCGATAGGGATACGGTCGACCGAAATATGAATAGATTGACCAAACACTTAAGTCTATTAAGAACACGATCGACCGAACATGGTTACCGGTCGACCGAATAAGCGTTTCGGTAGAGGGAAAATTGGATCGGTCGAACGAAATCGTATCGACCGATAGCAGGGAATTTTTGACAAGGTTAAACGGTCGACCGGACTTGGCACATGGTTCGACCGTTTGGTTAAGTATATGGAGGTGTATATAGTTTTAATACGAATACGACCGTTGGGCATATACGACAAGAATAACGGTCGGAACAGTAAGTTCAAACGGTCGACCGAAAGATATGGTGCGGTCGACCGAAACTAGACAGGGAAACACAAACAGAATTACTTGATCATCTGGTCGACCGAACGGCATGTTGCGGTCGACCGAATGTGGGCAGACAGTTAGGTTTCAGATTTAGTGTTTTCCGATCTAAGTTTGGGTGATCTATTGAAGTCCAAATAATGTGAAATTTCGTGTGTGACTTCTATAGGGAACCTAGTGTGTGATTAAGTTGATTTTAGCTCAAGTATGCTCAATTACACTTTGTTCCTAAGACTCAAAAGAAATTAAGATTACATGTCTTCGATTTAGCTTTAATTACATGTCTTGACTTTATTTCCTTGTTTCTTGAGTCTTGATCACCTGTAGAGGTTAGCACAATACAATATATATGCAATGCATAGTGTGTGCTACTCTAATTAAGATTCGGTTGATTAAATCATCAAAACATAAGATTAAGGCCAAAAAGCCAACACCTTATACTAACAGACACAAATTATTTGACTCACAAGGTTCAGGGTGGATTTCTTTAAATGTTTGAGTACTGAAACCCTATGGTTACACACCCCCCGAGGGAAAACCGGGGTGCATCCTAACGACTCTATAAGACCTAAAGCCAGTAAACTAGATATCCTAATGTATCAAGTTCAAGACAATTTTGGGAGTTTTCTTTTTACTTTGCCTCTCAGTGGTTTTGCACATGCTAAACACACACAAAACCTACAAAAACATTTTCTTTCACAAGCACATGAAGATTTTGAAAGAAATGTGAAAACTTTAAAGCACTAGGCAAGCAAAAGAAAACAACTCACCCAACGATCATGGCAAGCAGATATATCGATATTAAATGCAGCACACTAACATGACCCTAACAATGCACACAAAAGAAAATAAAAATAAAAAGAAAAGACTCGACTATGTACACACGTAAAACACCCCCCCACACACACACCTACTTCATGCATTGTCCTCAATGAATGTGAACAAGATACTACATGGATATATGCATGAAAAAGGAAAGATCCACCAACATGAAGTACAAAGGGACGTTCAGGGTCATGTTGATGGACACAAACCCAAATTCCCTCAAAACCTATGAGAAGCTGAAGAAGGGAGATAAATACGTGAAGAAATTGGGCCCAAGTACACAAGGGTTGGGGCCCACAACAATCGATGCTCATTGAAGGAGTCTTTTATTACTCGTTTTTTATATTTTTAACATGATATATACAGCAGCAATGATATTCTCATAATCATTTGGTCAAGGAACATCAAATGAGAACATCAAGTCATGAGGACCAGAGACTTGCCGAGATGGGCAAACTTCACTGGTACTCTGAGGAGTCATGAGGGGTGAAAGGTCAAAGCTGAAAGTCTCGAACCCCTCGTGATATTGGTTGGGTGTGGGCAACAAAGAATGAAGTTGTGTTGCCTCACTAGGGTTTAATTGCTCATCGAAGAAAATCCTCCAACCAATAGGCGGGTGCATCGGAATGAGTTCCTCAGGCTCATTCGATGGATGCAACAGATTTGCATCACTAAGAATGGGGCATCTCCCCAAGTCATCCAACAAGAACCTCCCACCATCATTTAGATCCTCAAGCATAAGTGTGGTCATAGGTGGGTCCTTGCTGGAGTCAATACGAAGCTCAAATGGCTCAATGGCCATAGGACATGAGGTAGAGACACCTTCTGGTATAGGCATATGATGAGGTGTCTCACTCTCACTAGTACTCTCAACTGAATCATGCAATGAACACTCCCTTTGGACATTCATGTTCGAGGCCAGCTCACTCGGTTGCATTGCGAAGACAGGCAATGAGTTTTCGCTGGGCCCACGAACATTCTCAACGGGTTGCATTGGGGTTAGGGGTGTTCGTTGATTATGTGGTGCTTTCTCCAATTGGCGGATGAGATTTAGATTTAAAGGTTCATCCGTGGGTTCCTGTTGCCTACCAGAGTTGAAAAAATGAAACTCGGCACTCATGTTACCGAATGAGAGCTTCATGAGACCATTTCTACAATTAATCAAGGCATTGGAGGTGGCCAGAAATGGTCTACCCAAAATCAAAGATATTTGAGAGTGGGTGTTCGCAACAGGATTGGTATCGAGGACAACAAAATCGACTAGAAATATAAAATCTCCAACTTTGATAAGCACGTCCTCGATAATCCCCATGGGAATACGAATGGATCTATCCGCCAATTGGAGGGTGATCTTAGTTGGTTTTAATTCTCCCAAGTTCAACTGTTGATAAACAGAGAATGGGAGGAGGTTGATCGTTGATCCTAAATCAAGCAAAACATTGCTCATTCTAGTGTCCCCTATCGTACACTGAATAGTAGGACACCCAGGGTCCTTGTATTTTGTGTAGGTGGGATTGGACAAAAGTGAGCTGATATTTGCAGTCAAGAATGCTTTCTTAGGAACATTGGTCTTTCTCTTGGTTGTGCAGAGATCCTTCAACACTTTGGCATATTGAGGTATTTGTTGGATGACATCCAACAAGGGGATGTTAACCTTTACTTGCTTAAACACCTCTAATATCTTGTCCATGTTGTCACTCTGCTTTTTGGTTAACCTACTTGGATAGGGAGCTTTTGGCAGGTAGGTTTTCTGCGGTGCCTGAGAAGAAAGAAGCGTTGGTGTATTACCCTCACCCTCAGCATCTTCTTCACCACCATTCCCACTGAGGGGCTGCATAGATGGTGGTGGGTGTAGCAAGGAAATGTGATTGTCAACCTGTTTTCCATTCCTTAAGGTAACAATGGCATTGACATGGTGAACAGGTTCCTCCACATGGTTCACTTGCCTCCCCCGAGGTACCACATTCTCATTTTGTATGTGTTGTTGCTGGTACACACGGGGGTCAGCCTCAGGCTGGCTAGGCAAAGACCCTCTCTCTCTCATGTACAGACTGAGCCAATTGGCCCATCTGAAGCTCTAGACATTTGATGGTCTGCTGATTTGAAGTGAGAACTTCACTCGTGGTGCACATAAAATTTTTCATTGAGTTTTCAAGTCCACGAGTCAAGGTCTCAAGCGAATTGAATCGGGTTTCCATATTGTTGGAATTTGGGAAACCCGATTGATTAGTGGTTTACGCTTGGGGTTGCTGATAAGATTGTGCATGCATGGGAGGTTTGTGTGATTGGTAATGTGGTCTAGAGGAGTTTGAAGGACCACCCGGGGTATTAGTTTGGTTCCATGAAAAATTGAGGTGATTCCTCCATCCAGGAT
Organism: Triglochin maritima; assembly: GCA_963682175.1. Lineage (NCBI taxonomy): Eukaryota > Viridiplantae > Streptophyta > Magnoliopsida > Alismatales > Juncaginaceae > Triglochin > Triglochin maritima. Next base: position 9,728,484 of record OY821780.1, on the reverse strand, counting down.
TATAAGATGATGAGTATGGGTCATTCCTGGCTGTATCATAGATGGCGTTGACACACTCCATCTCAGGAAGAATGGACTCACACTCGCTTTCTACATGACATATCCTAGCACATGAATGACAGGGAACTGGATCAGATGTGGACATGTGAGGTGCACCTTGTTGGTTTTGGAGCTCAATCGAATCCATACGGCGCATTAAGGTCGTCATGCGTGCCTCGGTGGCCGTAGTGGTATCGATAGCAAATGCGGCACACGATCTAGTCGAGTTTGCATTCGCGATCCTCGCTCCTATACTAGATGATGCAGATGGTTCCCTTACACTCTCCCATTGCATTGTTTTCTCAGCAAGGTCTTCTAGGAAAGCCCATGCCTCCCTTTCATCCTTTCCCAAGAACTCTCCTTGACACATGGACTCAAGGAGCGTTCAGGACGGGATGTGAAGACCTTCGTAAACAATCTGACAAAGGCACCACAACTCGATGCCATGGTGAGGGCATGAGGATAGTAGCTCCTTGAACCTCTCTAAGTATGCATGGAATGGTTCAGTCTCATGTTGGTAGAACGAATTGATTTTGTTCCTCAATTTTTGAGTCCGATGATTTGGGAAGTACTTCTTGAGGAATGCAGATTGAAACTCGTCCCAAGTCTTAAAGGCATTCGCCTGGTTGGTGTACAACCACTTCTTGGCGTCATCCTTTAGCGCAAAGGGGACAAGCCTAAGATGGATGGTGTCTGTGCTAAGTTGTTGCATCTTGAACATAGCACAGACCTCCTCAAATTCCCTGAGAAAGATATAGGGGTCACCTTTCCCAGTGAAGTGAGGGAGCATGGAAATAAACTGAGGCTTAACCTCAAAATGGTTCCCATTAGCCTCTGGTAATACGATGCATGAGGGTAGAGATGTAGGGCTCGGGTAGCATCGATCGCGTAGAGGTATGGGACCGACAACTGGAAGCACTGGTGGAGCAGGTGGATCCAGCAACTGCTCCTCCTCACGGAAATTAGCAGCCATTGAACCCGGACTGCGTGCGACACGAGAGGAGGAAGGTGTCGAGAAATCGATGACCTAAGCCGGATTGACAACGCTCCTCGTCAAACGACCCCTCTCGTCTCGTGTCCACGAAAGCATACACAAAGGTGCACGCACACAAACCAAAACCTTTTTTTTCTTTTTTTTGTTTTTCAAAGAATGTGCGTAGAGGAGAAGACGGGGGAACACAGGAGAGAAAGAATGACTCAGGAGAGAAGGGAAGAAGTCTTTATGCTACGGCGGATGGGTACAGGTAGAAGCACACAAGCAAACAAGGCTCAAGCAATCCTAAGGTCGCTATTGGTCCTTACAGCTAGACGACGCCTAACTACGAGGTCACACGGCCTCAACACGCCTCACCTCCCTACGACGAGGACCACAAAGCTCAGCAAGTGAGCCAAGATCCGGGGATCTCGTCTCTCCTACTATCGACAAAGTGGGCAACGCCGATCAGGTCATGACGGTCGAGACCGGATCACTCTCCTAATGCGTCCGAATTCCTTAAGGCCAATGTCTACTTGATTTTAAAATTAGGCTCTTGATTAGTGTGGTTTTTGGGGCGAAGGAAAAGGTGATGAAATCCCCCACCTTATCTTTTATGGGACAGCCCCTCCTTAGTAGCGTTTTGGAGTCCTAATCTAGCAATTACTCTACAAACAAACGCTCAACTCACACTTGTTTCAATGTACTTCCTACTAACTAATGCATGTTCATATGAATGAGAGTAGAAGGTGCGTACCTCACGCCAGCTCTCAGCAACAGAAAATAAAGCTAAGATAAAAGACAATCTAAATGCCTAAGTCACATACATGATGCATGACCTAAACAACAAGAATGCCTAATCTTTTGCTTTGAGTTTTAGGGTCCAAGTTTCTTAAAGGAGGTTTGATTATTGATCTGGGGACACACTATAAATCAAAACATGCCAAATCGAGTCCCAGATCACTATATCAGATAAAGAAATCACAGAAATTTAGAGGTGAAATGAAACAATCAGACCGCCAGTTGGCGGTTGTAGACCGCTGATTGGCGAACTTCACCAGATGCTTCCCCTTCTCAATGTGAGTCTCCTGAAACAAATAAAACTACAAGACAAAAATTAAATCCACTCGAATCGTCCAAACAAGAGTTTGGACTGGCACCTCCCCGGCAACGACGCCAAAAACTTGTTGAACGTTTTATTGAAACCGCAAGTGCACGGCCGCGATGAAACGGTGGCAAGTACGGGTCGTCCTCGGGGAGGTGAGCAGCCTCTTGTGTTATCAGAAATCAAGTGGCAAAAATTGGGGGAGAAAGATTGATTATGCTACTCTACACTAAACTACGCTAAGAAGTATGAAATGCGAACGAAAGAAACAAACAATAAAATGACAACTAAGCTAAGAACAAAAGAAGAATGCTGGAATACAGATATGGGAAAAACCCCTAAGGGGTGGAGTGAGTGCACACAAGCAAAGATGTGGGTGTTGAACACATTCTTTAAGCACAAATAAAGGTGGTGTTATCATGCATAGGAAGTGTCTAAATGTTGTGGCAAAACCTATCAATCTATTTACCAACTTAGTTGATTAACATTTACATATGCAAGATGTTTATTTCAGAACCTAAACAAGCATGAGAGGTTTGTAATCATTTTGGCAAAACTCATCAAGTTATAAATTCTATCCTAAACAAGCAAGCATACATTCATGTTTTATCAACACATTGGAATTAAAGCATTCAATCCATTCTCATTTGCATGTATGTACATCTACTACACCCCCCGAAGGGGATGGAACTACTCACTAAACATTACACTAATTATTAAACTAAACAAAGAAAGCATATTAACTAAGCTAATAAAACTAATGAAATGAGATTAAGCAAACCAAAACAAGAAACATAAAACAAACAACATAATAAAGAAAACTTGTATTAAAATGACTCACATTAAAAGTAGCATCCTCCTACTTTAGTGTGTGCTTCAAGGCCTCACTTCTAGTAGGAAGAATAGTCACTTAAAATATGGAGTGATTACAATGGAAGGTGAAGAGTTCTATTTATAGCCATGGAAAAGGCAAACCGGGACAATCCCCCGATGTGGGACTAAATAGGTACCAAAAATAGCCTAAACATCCTCTAATACATGTGCTGGAGAAATTTTAGCAGATTTGGGCAAAATGGACAGCCAATTAGCGGTCTATATGGTTCAGATCCTGCTCATTTTGGTTGTGGGCTTTGCTTGGTATATTTGCTGGTCTTGGATGCATTCACTTGGTTTGTTGGAGCTCCGACCCGAATCGAATTGCTAAAATACTCCCCATGATGGTGTGGAGTATTCTGTTTTGCTATTAGGTCATTCTGTCTTACTTTCAGTTCCTTCTCCCTTGCATCTTAGTCCCCAGATCTCACAATTCAGTCCTTTTTCCCAGCTTTTTGGGTTCTTTTATGCTTCATCTCTTCAAACCTATTTATTCCTGAAAACGAAACATAAAACTCATAACATAGCATTGTTTAGGTGAAAGATAATGAATATAAGATACAAATATAAGCATGAAATGATGTCAATTAAATATCCCGATAACGATTAACACCCATAAATGTAGTCCTCGGCACAGCCACATGAGGCTGAGGACCATAAGACAACCACTCCACCTAAAAGTTTGTACGTTAATAATAATAAACTTGAAATTTAAATAAACGTGAATGATATATAAATTTTATGCCTACGATGTAGTCATCTGATCTAGCCGTCTACGAATGGAAAGGAGTCGTCCCTCTCTATTATCCTCGGTCCGGACAACCCACATATGCGAACGAGGATGAAAATCATCAATGATCTTATGCTCCCGATGCGGGCGGAAAGCAGGAAAATACTCATATATCCAAGCCTGCAGCAGTGTAAGAAAACCCGTAATGCCAGAACAAGCAGCACGACTCGCTATGCCCAGCTGGCGATACAGATATGCCAACGTCGCTGACCCCTATAGGTACTGACCAATGGTATATGGATCCCTCGCCTCCAATAGGTCGCGTGGTCTGACTCTGCTACCGCTCTTGTCGACAAACAAGACGCAGCCTAGCAGTAAGAAGAGGTAGACAGTCATCTGCGTATCCTCAGTCCGTGGTGGTTGTCCCCATCTGCAACAGTCGTCCACAGCGTCGATGCTAACACCACCGCCACTCCACAATGTGTTATCCCGCCCAAGACCATCGAGGTTGACCCTGAGCAACTCTGATACATACATCTTCAGCTCAGACGTTGGTGCCTGTGCACTGACCATACGACCCTCAACATGAATGCGTAGAATCTGGAAGATGTCATGCAACATGATCGTCATCTCTCCGAAAGGCAAGTGGAAAGTGTTGGTGTCAGGCTGCCACCGCTCCACGAAGACCGAAATCAACGGCATGTCGAGGCAGGAGAACATGATATACGACAAGTGACCCAATCCGCTATCACTAATGGTCGCTGTCATATCATCAGTCATCATTGAACACCAAACCTGCAATGTCGTACATGCTCTATGCCGATTATGGCACTTCAGAACCTTCTGTTCCTCGCCTTCACAAATGCGTCTAGCGATGTGACCTCCGAAAGTTGGTATGACGCTTCCATCTAGAGGACCACCATACATCATACCTGTCACAATCCAAGAATCGTCCTCAACCATCTTCTTCTTCTGAGCTCGGGCGTCTGTAGTGCATGAACTCGAATCACCGGTCACAAACCGGCAACCTCGACCCTTCCTAATGACCAACTCAGCCGAAGGACTACAATGTCGCCTCCGTCCTCGACCATACTGTTGTCTCGCCTCCTCCTGCGGCTCCAAGTCATACTGACCCCATCGTCACTCTCGTCGTGACTCCCCATCCTCAGGTGTCTGACGACGACGTAAAATATCTCTCTCTCCTAACTGAAGCAGAAATACCCCATCTACGTGGATAACGGGGACCTGACTCATCTGCTAAACTATGTACAACGCATAAGGGAATTGATTTCCCTTTTCCTCCACAGTAACCCGATGACTATTAATTCAATTTTTGAAATAAAATTTCGTTAATGGATTTACAAATTGATCATGAAACTAATTATAATAATTAATCAATTTAACTAATTTAAATAATTATTAACTTAATAAACAATTTATTTACCAATTATCACAAATTATAATCAATTTTAATAAAAAACAAATCTGAAAAAATGGAGGGTTGTCTGACGGAGCCGCCTCCCGGGGGGGGGGGGGGCACTTTGGCAGGTGCCCCCCAGTTGGAGTCGAGTGATTGATTCGTTTTATATTAACCGCAATTGCACGACCGCGTTGAAGCGGTGGCAAATACGGTTCGTCCACTGGGAGCTGTGTCGACGTTTTGGTTTGTGCGAAGGCGAGTGGTAAAGAAAGGAGAGAAATGTTGATTACACTGGAAGGTGAAGAGTTCTATTTATAGGTATGGAAAAAGCTAATCTGGGACAATCCCCCGATGTGGGACTAAACCAATACCAAAAATGGACTAAACACACATTAATACAAGTCCAGGAGAAAGCTTAGCGGATCTGGGCTTATCCGGACCGCCAATTGGCGGCCTATAAACTTCAGATTCAATTGGTTTTGGTTTTGGGCTTTGCTTGGAGTGTTTCTTGGTCTTGGATGAATCTACTTTGTTTAGTGGATCTCCGACCCGAATCGAATTGACAAAATACTCCCCATGATGGTGTGGAGTTTCCTGTTTTGCTCTTAGGTCCTTCTGTCTTACGTTCAGGTCCTTCTTCCTTGCATCTTGGTACCCAGGTCTCACAATTAAGTCATTTTTCCTGCTTTTGGGTCCTTTCATGGCTCTTCTCTTCAAGCCTCTTTATTTCTGAAATTCAAACATAAAACTCGTCACGTAGCATTGCTTAGGTGTAAGATAACGGATATAAGGTACAAATATAAGCATGAAATGATATCAATCATCGAGCATTCACGGGAGACGCCCGACCCAACGGGCAGGCGCCTGCGGGACCCCCCCTGGGGGAGGCGGCTCTGTTGGGCGCCCGTCCGTTGGGTTGGGCGGCTCCCGCAAATGCCCAACCCATTGTTTTTTTTAAATATACAAAAATTAAACAAGGCATTTTACCATATTCAAGTAGACCGGGGCGTCTGTTGGCTCTTTTGTGGACCTCCGAGACATGCTTTTGGGTGAATATGAGTGTAATATGAAGAGAGAGTGGTGTTAGGAGAGTGAAATGAAGAGTTATATAAGTAGAAATGACATAAGGGCAATTCGCACGGGCGATTTAAGTAGTTTTCCGACGAGGAATATCAGTTCAATTTTTTCTCTATGCAACTATCTTCTTTGATAAAGCATCAATTCCTAACTTACCAAAATCCTTAGATTTACTTGTGTCTAGATAGGATATAAGTTTTAAGTTGATCAACAACTGCAATACTCTATGGTAGGTCTTAAAGCTCCATGTTTATAAAAAGTAAAACAATCGGAACTTCATAATTATGAAGATTTATAATTTCTTAAATTCTTCGACATGACACAAGTGATCCAACCATGATGGAAAAGATAATTTCGTGTTTGACACAAAATGAGCGCACTACCTGTAGTAAGTCTTCTCAACTCTCAATCTACAGGATTGAAAATGTTTCTTTGACTGTATCACCCCAAGAACATATATTCATAATGTCTTGATCTTTACATTCTAAGGCTTGATGAAGTGTATGTTTAATCGACAAAATATGTTTTACCAAATGCAATATGAACTCAATAAAAAGATTAGAGATATTTCGAAAAGAAAACGGAGATAGAAGAGAGAGAAGGGAAAAGAAAAATTGGGAGCACATGAGCTTTAATTCTCACATTAAGTTCATACCTAACATGTTATGTTAAGTGGGAGTTAGAGTAGTTTGAGTATTTATCATTTCAAAATTTATTCATGGATAAAAAATGTCATTTTTTTCTTATATATCTTACTTTTGTCGTAGTACCCTATCTTTCTTGGAAATTGCATTGAACGCTGAGAATTTAAGACCCAATAAAACTAAATTTGCAAACATTATGAAAACATATACTACATATTATCATTTCCTTACAATTTTTTAAAATTTAGATCTTGGTTGCGTCCCTCCTAGAGGTGAATTTTTGTGTAGGAACTAATCTATATTGCTTCAAAACAAAAGCATTGGGACACAAATTAGGAAGGTAAGTTTGGCAACATTGTTTAGAAAGAAGCTAATTTGCAAAAAATCTTTTTTTCTTCTGAAAACAAAGCCAATGTGACATAGATTATTTTAATGTAACTAAAGTCATTGGAAAATTATTTGTAGACATTAAGCATGAAAAGTATTGATTTGAGGGCGTCTTGCCTTTCTACCTCTTGAAGTGTTGAAATTAGGGTTTTTCTTTCTTCCTTCCTAAAGAAAAGTAGATACCTACTGCTTTATATCCAAAAGGAAGATTAATCCTACGAAAACTTATGGTTAAGGTCAGTATTTGCTGACCAGTTAGGATAAATTTACTTGTTTCCAGAAAATATTAATTATTGAAACTCAAAAAGCACTTTAATATCTTCTATGGATATTCAATTTTGTTAGAGAATAGTCTCACATTGATTAAAATATGGTTTTTCTCCTATGTTATAAGTTGTAAGATCCCTCCAGTTATTCTCAACGGTCGACATCCACCATTATTATCCACGTGTAGACACTTGCAGGGGAGTGTTAGAGAATAGTCTATTATCCACGCGTAGACACTTGCAGAAGAGTGTTAGAGAATAGTCTCACATCGGTTAAAATAAAGACTTTTTTCTGAGTTATAAGTTGTAGGATCCCTCCACTTATTATCTATTGGTTTTGAGTTGGATATCAACACTTTAATAAATTTTATTCATTCGTTTCCATAAAGTTGGACATATTTATTGATAATGATATTGACAAAAACATCCTAATTTCTCTAGCAAAAGTTACATCAATTCTAACCAATGATTATCTAATTTAAGAGTAACGTAACAACTACCTAAGGGCATCCTTACGGGGGCCATCCGCCCGGATGATCCCCACGACCATGGACGACCTAGTCGTCCGTGGTCGTCCTGCGGATGACCTGGTCGTCGACCGGGTTGTGCCACTTGGCACAACCCGGTTGGTCTAGATTTTTTATTTTTTATTTTTTGATTTGATTTGGTTTTGTTTTGGTATTTGTTTTAATAATTAGGGGTTTATATTTTTGATAAATAGTTAGGATTTAAGTAGTTTTAGTTGATATTTTGATAATAATTAAGGTTATGGTTTATTATATTTTGATAACGTTAGAATTTCAAGATCCATTTTTTTTTCAGGGGGCGTTGCCCCCATGTCACCCCCGTCACCTCACCGACGAGGTGAAACGTCACTTGCTCACCGGGAAGCGAGACCCCCGACCGACCTGTCAGGGTGGGTATAAGACGTATAAGTCAATTCCAACAATAACGTTATAATAAAAGTACGGAAAATATACTGAAATACACAATCTTCTCTAAAATAGGGAATACTGTACTAAATTTAAAGTAGAAAACAACAATTAAACTGAAATAACAACAACTGAAAATTTAAACTGATAATTAAAATAGGAAAGATAAGTCTTAAACTGAAATAAAAAAACACAACTAAAAAATAGGGAAGATAGGTTATAAGGCATCACGTGCATACTGTAGATTGCTTAAATTAATGTAATATTTGATTTCTTAATATTAATGATATTTAGTATTTGGTAATCATTGATGATTAAATAAATAAAATATATGCAATTTGGAAATACGAGATTTATTGGTATTTTGATTTTTCCAAATAGATTATTAATGTTTTTGGTAAATATAAATGATTTTGGAAAATAATAAAAGTTGATAAGGAAATTAATGATGTAGAGGAAAGAGAGTGAGATGACCTAGATCATGGTTAATTAAGTTGTGAATAGTGAAGAAGAAAGAGGAGGTTGGGTCATGATGACATGAGAGAGAAAGAAAAAAAGAAAAGAAAGTGGATGACCTAGAGCAGAACTAATGATGCTCTAATAGTATCGTTATGGTTTTCTAATCACGTCATCTCTTTTCTCTTCTCGACCTGCTGCTTACGTATGAATATTCCGTGAAGATATGTTATTAAAATGTCACATTGGAGTTAATGGAACACTAAGATCTTAACTAACAATCTGGTTGGAAATTAAGTGGGTCTCACTTTGAGTTGTTAAGCAAATTGTCCTGGAATTCATCATTTAACAGAAATAAAGGAGTCGATACGTAAAGATGGTGGCAATGCAATATTATAAGTTGGTGGAGTTTCACTGAAACTCATCATGTGTGTTGGGATATTGGCCGCAAAATCAACTATATCAGTAGCCTTGTTTCAAATATCATTGGTTGCTTTAGGGAGTCAACCAATCAAAAAGACTCCACTAAGCTAGAACACCACACTAGCAAGCCATGGTGGTCTGTTTTTCATATTTTTGTAGCTTTTGCTTTCCACATCTGCATGCAAACTTTGGTCTCTACAAACAGCAAGGATAAACTTGAAAATGGAAATTTTAAATACATCTCTTGGATTTCTTTATGTATGGATCTTTTCTAGCATGAGAAAACCTTAGTCAAGATAATGGGGAGAGATCAAATGAAGTGATACTGTTAGATCCTAACCTATGCTTAGGACTAATCCCGTGATTAGTGGAGGTTTAGCATGGGGAAGAGGTGTGCACAGTATCTTGCGTGAGGAAGGGGAGGAGAATAGTGTGGTGTGATGGTGTAGGAAGAGTAGGGGATGGGTTGGGTTGGGTTTTGTGCCTTTTGAAACAAAACTCATGCATCTCTCTCTCACATTGTTGCTCTCTCTCATTCATTCTTTCTCTTCAGGCGACCAGAGGTGGAGGAGGCGACTCCGGCGGGTGGTGTCAAGCACGGCGTTGCGGAGACGCGGACGTGAGGTGCGTTGGAGCGGGAGTGTTGTCGGGCGTCGACGTCGAGCGGAACTCCGGTGTACTCTGTCTTCTCCTTGAGGTATGTCGGTTCTTTAGTTGTTGTTGTTGCTCACCCATGTTGGGGTAATGCTGTGGTCGGTCGCGGGAGGTCGGAGACCTCACCGGCGACGAGAAAACGGCGTAAAATCCTTGGCTGGTGCAAGGTTGTTGTCGACCAACGGTGGACCGGTGCCTTCGGGCGGTCGACCGGTTTTACTATTTTGCCCAACTTTAACCAACACAGGTCGATCGATGCCAATGTGGCGGTCGACCGGTTGCATAGGTGCTGGTGGGTTGGAGGCTTACTGTCGGATTTCGGTCGACCGTCCTTTGTTTTGGGTCGACCGGAACTTAAGTGTACTTGATGATTATGCATGTTGTTCGACCAATTTCGATATATTGTTCGACCGTTACATGACGTAAACTATTAGGATGACCCTGGTAGTTGTCGGTCGACCGAATAGACTTGTTAATTTTGACCAACTCCGGATTTTTACCTCGTAGTCAGTCGACCGGTTTTAGACCGTTGTTCGTGTAGGATTTCGTGTCCCTATGTATGTATATATTTTAAAAAGTTTAATACAACATACAAGATCGATTTCATACTTTCAACAATTTTTATGTACATTCCTTTGTGTTTATTCTAATATCATGCAATCCTAGATATATTAAAATAAATCACAAAGAGAATATCATACCTAAAGGTTCTCTAAAACCTTTTGAAGATCCGGAGTCTCGCTGCCCGTAGAATCGTCCACTGATTTGCCTCCGAGTGTTCACCAAACTCTAAACAAGATTAGAGAGAAATGAACTAGCCAATCAATCTCTAATAAGGCTTAGAATCTAGCTAATAACCCCTCTTTGAGCTCCTGAGATTTCTTTCTCCTAAACTCAAAATTATTAAGAGATTTTCGTTGTGATTAGAGGAGAGATTAATGAGAGAAAGAATTTTTGCATTAACATAAACAAGTAAGAGGAGGGGTGCTTTTATAGTCTCCCAAAATATCTTTATCAAGAACTATTCCTTAGTCATGATCTCTTGCTTATTCTCTCCTAAAATTAATCTCTAATTGCCACATAAGCATCCTCTAAAATGTTTTAATTAAATCTGGAATTAATCCACCCATGATCTAATTAATCTCTTAATAATTCAGGCAAAAATCGCACTGTTCGGTTGACCGAGAACTTTTCTCGGTTAACCGAACCATTCAGTTTTAACACGTGTTCGGTGCACCGTGAGCTAGACGATCGACTGAATCCGCATGAGAAAAATTCTCTGGAAGAATTAGGACGAACCACGTCTTCTCTTCGGTCTACCGATGACTCTCCTGGAGCATAGTCATCGGATGACCGTGTCACCTTCGGTCTACCGAAAATATCCTTTCTCGGTTGACCGTTCACACTCGGTTAACCGAACCCGATTGTCCAGGCACTCTAGACAATTTCGGTCAACCAATTGTGCTTACCAGTTCCCCATTCGGTTAACCGACCCGAAGATTCCCCGGTCGACCGAACCGTGAACGGTTCACCGTGTTTGACCCCGATTTTGCTTTTGTCAAATTTTTGATTGATTTCCAACAAAATTTGATCTTTTGGGATTGTTTAGCAAATTCATATCTTATGTATTATATATTATCTTATGTAATATTATTACACCCCATAACATATACATCTTATATGAATTTATTATGATTCTAGTTATGTCAATTCTCATGACATATTGATTTTATTTGTTCACCACATGTGTCACATTTTCATATGAAACCCAACACATCATGTGAACTTAAAATCAAGCCTCTTGTTTCCCAGTTTTGTGGTGTGACCTATATGAGGATCTAAGCCAAATTGACAGCGATTGTAAACACTTAATATCTCAAACTATAAGTGGTATCTAGCTACACATTATAGTTACCCAATTAACATAGATGTCTTTGTTCCACTCGAACCAAAACACGATCCATTTAGTGATGTAAGTGCATCACTTGTGTCCGTCCCTTGCCTCATGATATTAAGAATATATACAAAGTAGAAATGTGTCACTTTTGTATTATATTCATTTCTTGATCTCTTTAAGCTAATTATAACTATGTAACTTAACTCAAATTACATTGTGCACATTATAATTTTGTTTTATCAAGGGCTCCACTAATATCATTACTCAATTAAGAGGAGCAATGATAATCGTTTGACTGACTATCTTTTCCAGCACAAGTCATGTTCAACCAACTATTGCATTTATCACTATACTCATTGATAGCTTTTGACAATAATCAAATTAAGCATTTCTTGAGTGAAAATATATAAGACTCATATCTTAGGATCCAAGACACGGTAAATCATTTATGACACGAAACACAATTCTATAATGTTTTACTTGTTAGGTCTATTCAATATATAAAAGTAATCTTTTCCTCTTTTATATACTTGTGTCGTCAATTATTTGTAGAGCTGCAACAATCGATAACCAACACGACAATCTTATCTTGGTGATTAATGTTCTATGTTAATTATCATGATTGTGAATAACTTTTGATTTATGTAAACCATTATCTTTTAGAGCTCTACGGTTAAGGACCAAACGTCTCTTCCTTAATACTTCCAAAAGACGAATATCATAATCAAGGAACAAGATGTTTGCACATCCAATTCATAATAATTGACATATAAAAGTAAAACTTTTAGAACACATTCCTTTCAGTTCGACCGTTTGGACTTAAGTGACGCGCAGAATAGTTCGACCGTTGTAGACTTTCGGTCGACCAAACCTATTGGGGATGGTCGACCGGTTAGGCTTTTTCGGTCTACCGTTTGTGTGGAGAATCGAATTCCTGGTCCTTGTGATTCTGTCAACTTTGTCCACGGAAACCCGTATCCTCGCTTAGAGCGTGAGCCAGGAGGTGACAACGGGTACGTGCTCGTGCCTGTCCAGGGACCGCCGTGTGGAAGAGTGTAGACACTTGGGTCGCGTCACCTCCGTGATGGACCGTGGTGTGACGTGTTGTTGCTTAACTCTTTGTAGAGTAGCAGACTTGAGGGATCGCGGATCCCAATGCGTGTTGACGCATGACCCGTGGAGCATGATGACCCTGCAGACTACGGTCTGGACCCCTCCGATGTGTCGGACGTATGTTGTACCGCCGAGGTTGTGCCGGCGATGCCGCCGAGGTTTTTGCCGGCGATGATGGTGTCGACGATTTTTCGGCTTGTGGTTGTGCCGTCCGATGTTGTACCGGACGTATGTTGTACTGTCGATGTTGTGTCGCCGATGTTGTTCCGGTGATGATCCCCGATTGGGCACCTATCTTAGGATGTTGATTGACCGGGCTACGGCTCCGTCGAGGTGGTGTAGACCACGTGGTTACTTTGCGTGGAAGTTCGAACGCTCCTCACCGATCCCTTTGGCCTGAGTAGTCGCGTGTGGGGGGTGCATCGCGTACTGTCTGTAAGACCGTATGTGCCTACGGTAGGTTTCCGAAGGAGACCCGTTGTTGTTGCTGAACTGATGTCCTTGTGGACCCTGTTGAGGGTCGTTGTTGTTGTTGGACTGAGGTATCGTTTACCCTTGGAGGGATTTGATGCATTGTAGATGTGATATGACATGCTACTAGTATGATATGTTCATTTACCGTACTGTTGCATTCATATAGACGAGCTTGGCATACGGGGTTTCCTAATGGGAAACTCAGGCATCATTGTTTGACTCGTGTTTCAGGACCACAGTAGGTTCTGTCGGATGGTGACAACGGGCGCACACGTTTTGGGGCGAGGATCATCTTCGGACTCTTCGATGTCGTCGTGATTACTTGTACCGCCTTTTGTAGTATTGTTGTAATCATGTCTTTTGACAAACTTTGTTGTATTATTGGTGCACCGACTGTTGATTTATATGAGTAACATTCTCGTTGATGAGTTTTATCTGATTAGATACACCTGCTTAGAACTCCCAACGCATGACAAATATCCTTTCTAGTTCAAAAACTTGTGCACATCAAGATTCCTGATGCTGATGAATTCAAGATCCTTCACATTTGATCTCACTGATCTTGTTCAGATTTTGGAGCATCTTTCTTTAAGGTTACGTTTCGATGCGTCATTTCAAGTAGTCTCGGTTATTTTTATTTCCATGCTTAACTTCTTCACGTACTACCTTTTAAATATATTCTTTTTGGCTTGATTTCCGAATCTTATTCTTTTGGATTGTTTCAATCTTTAGCCTTACAATTTACTTAATTAGTTGAAACTATTTTAAGGGTTTTTATCAAGGTTTTAAAATCCAGACCGAACTGGACGGTTCGACCCGGTTGGACCTGGAACCGATGGTCCAACAATCGGTTCAACTAAACTGATGGATGGTTCGAACCTCTAGTTAATATTTACAGAAATCAGTTCAAACAGATTTGCAAGTTAATATTTGTTGGGTCTGGTCCAACTGCAGGTCTAAAAATATTGTCGTCATCAATGGTCCAACCGTAATTGGACCGTGATTCCACCACATTGAACCAAAACCAAAGTTTTATAGGTTAGATGACCGGTTCGGTTATAAAAACCTTGATTTTTACCCTCAATTTGAAGCACAAATCGTCATCTCTTTTTTGGTTTCATCAATGTTTGAGAATTTAGTGTTTTCATCAAAACACCGATTTCTTGGTTAGAATTTTTTTCTCGTCCTTAATTATATTCATCTTTTCTCCGGAACCTAGGTATATTTACATCCGTTTTGTTAATATAATATTAATGCTTCCAAAAATATATTTCTCCGCAACAAAAACACGGAGAACATGAGTTGTGAGGGAAGGTTTAGTCACATTATTTTGAAAACGAGTTGCGATTTTTCCCACCTCAAAGAAAAGATATTGTAACATGAATTATTTTAATGCGAGCCATAGGAAATGGAAAATATGGGGGTAAGCTTGAAATACATTGATTGTGGGTGACTTGCCACCCTGGCTTCCACCTTGAGATTGAGAGGGATGAAAGAATTCTTTTTCTTCCCTTTCGAAAAGAGAATACACTGGCATAACTTGCAGAGCCATAGATATAGTAAGGTATTGTTGTCACACTGGCCAGAATAATGAAAAATTGTCGTCAAATACATGTCGGATATCAGTAAATACGACGTCTATAAGTAATAATGACAACTAAAAAAGATATCACTCACAAGCTTTATATTCATAGTCATTTAAAAGCTTGGGAGTTTTATAATATATCCATGAGATTCGATCGGTCACTATAGTTGAAGATATTCTTAGATGACTGTTAAATTAATTTGACTTGTTCAAGGGGAATTGTTATTGGAGGGCCGAAAAATATCTTGATTCTTGAATGAATATTCAATTTTTTCTTGAATGACTATTCAATTTTCTAATTGGTTTTCAAGAAAGTTTGACGTACGTTTATAGTGATATTGCCAACATATCCTAAATGCATGTCACATGTTATCAATATTGGTTGTAACTTATAACCATATGGGTCCTACTTTAAATATGATCAACAGCTAAAATTAGGTTTTTCATTATCTTTGGCAGCATTTGGATATTATTTTTCTGTTTCCAAATGTCTGGTTTTCAAATGATCAACTTGAAAACTTGTTTCCAACAATGATGTTTTGAACAGATTTAAACGTTCATCTGATAGAATCAAGACATTCAAATGGTCATTTTTGAAATGGATTATTACTTATATTTGGAAGATTTATTTACAGAATTATGACATCCAAACGGCCTTATTTTGAGAATTAATGTCAACCCTCACATTCTGAACGCAAACTATTTTCGTATAACTTAAATTTTCAACGAACAAACCAAACTTAACGAGGGATTCTTAATTATTATTTAGCTACTAACGGTGGAATATCTCACTCTCATGGCACCAAAAGGTGCTTCTTGCTTTTCAGAACTAAGATTCAAACCTTAGGTGTGATTATGGTCTCATAATCATTGTCATTCTCGTTCTTGTTCTCCATCTGCTCCCTAATATATAGTTGAATTAAATGTTAAAATTGGAGCTGGTCAATGGAGCACTCAGAACTTAATTATAACAACTATGATGGAAAGTGGGTCTCACTTTGAGTTGTAACGCAGACTTTCTGAAATATCATAATTTCACAGAAATAAAGGAGTTGATACATAAAGATGGATGGTGGCATTGGTGGCATTCCAATATTGAGTTGTTAGTGTTGAACTAAATCTTTTTCTTTTTTTCAAGGTTTTTTTATCACCTAACGGAGTGATATTGTAAAAGCATATAATCTCTCAAAGAACGATGTGAAGAAAATTTTGTTTGTTTTTTTAAATATGCAGCATTTAATTGAGGTAATCCCGAGATAGTTGAATTACCCGAGATGACTTAATCGTTTTCTTATTTCATGCTAAACTAACTTCTTTTGTAGCTTTGAAACATATTCTCTTCGTCTTGATTTCCGAGTCTTATTCTTAAGGATCTTTTCAATCTTTAGCCTTACAATTCGTTATTCCAATGTTCTTCACTGACGATTCCTTCGTACCATTAATTTGGCCTTTCAGATTATTTTCTGTTAGAACCTGATATCAACATGTCATACAAGTGCAAGTGCAATGGATGTTAAATAAAGTAGGTAATTCAGTTATTAAGTTCATGCGTACGTCGATTTGGCTGCAATAACCATGTTTTGCAATTACTTTTCTAGATTGTATTTCGTCGGTCTTTACGAAAATAATATATACTTTATAGAAAATCAAAAGAATAAATACTTCAACAACGTGAAGCGCGCACTTGGACAATTTTTGTCCTTCGAATTTTTTTTTCTAAACATTAGATTGTGTTTAGCAAGATGTCCGACATCATAAAGTTTCAAAAATAGCTTGTCGAATTTCAATCTGAAAATCTAGATTTCAATTTTGTTTCACCATTGATTTTGTTAACCTAGTCCTAGTGTGTCAACAAATTTTATTCCTAGCTTTTTCTTCAATGTTACACACAACTTCTGGGTTTTATTTATTTATTTATTTATTTATTTATTTCCATTTGTCTAATTTGGTTTCATTTTCATAGAAGTCACTGAAGTTTTATGCTAGCTGATTACAACTTACAACCCTCATCTAATTACAACTTACAACCCTCATGTTTTATCCTAATCCGAGTCAAACTATGTAAAAATTGCAAGGACAAGATTTTCGAGCTAATTTAATAATAATTTTTTTTCCTAGAAATAAACTATGAGCCACTTTTTCTCCTGCATAACTTAACAAAGATGTCAGTTTTCAATGACAATGACAAATTCAGCTTTCATAGTCTTGGGTATTTAAAAATTGGACATCAAACGCAATGGTGTACCTCAACCGGTGGTCTCCTAGTGAAATATACTTTAATATCATCGGTTTGAATTTTAGTGGATGTATGTAGGGCTGCAACTCGGATAATATAACTCGGATACCAACTGTATCCGAATTCGAATCCGAATACCATATTCCATTACCAAATTCGAATTCGAATCCGAATTCAGTAGAACTATCCGAATTCAGTAGAACTATCCGAATCCGAATTCGAATCCGAATTCAGTAGAACTATCCGAATCCGAATACTAAATTTTCGTATTAAAATTTTAGAATACTAAATTTTGGAATACTAATTTGTGTATTTGACCATGTATTCGAATAATTCGGATAATTCGGATAATTCGAATATTAAATAGCTTGTATCCGAATTCGTATCCGAATTCTAATTGGTAAATTTTTTTAAACCAAATTCGTATCCGAATTCTAATTGGTAAATTTTTTTAAACCAAATACCAACTAAATAGAAATTTTCGAATCGGATACTCGGATACTTGGTAACCATTTGCACCCCTAGATGTATGTTTAATTTCAATGTATTATACTAATTTCAAAAAAAAAAAAAAAACAAGCACACTTTCTAACCTCTTTTCTTCTCCAGAGACTCTCTCTGCTCTCTAGCGACCTACGCCTCGGCCCGTCCGGCCACCTCGCCGGAGATCCCTTGCCACCAGCATCCTCCTCTAGTGCCTTTAGCTTCTTCTTGGAGAGCGGCATGCTCCTTTTCGATCTTGAGGTGTGTTATTCACTTTCTATCTTCCCCAAGATGGCTATTCCGTTCATAACGAACAAAATCTTGGTCCACCGTGAGTCTGAAGTTTGCTAGCTTGTTGGTCACGAGAGATCCCTCGACGTCGGCCATACAACAAAGTGTTGTTTGGAAGAGAATTGATTGCGTGGGAAAAAATTAAGCAAATACTCCAGGTCGGGTAGACCCATTTAATCCCAACTGCAAAGAGCGCTTGTGTTGAAGTTTTATTTTTTTCTCTCCTGTATACCAAAACTATGCTGGGGGGACGATCGTTTTGTTAAAATTCAAGATTTGCTGAAAGTACGTCGGAAAACATCGAACAACGACAACAAAGTACGAACAAGACAAAGAAATAAAAAATGAGTAGTGATAAATGAACTCCAAATTAGGCCCAAATTTGGACTCCTAACATAGCTTAATCGTGCACATAATTATTTTTGCAAAACACTCCCCTAAATAATATCCAGATATGAAGATGACCAGTAAGTAAATTACCCAGAGGTAACTTTTCCATGTCCTCTCTCTAATCTCATTTCAAAACCAAATTCTTTCACCCCTCCCTCCTCCTTCATTCCCACTTTCGTCATCCTCCAACGTCCTCTCACTTTCCTCCTCCTCCAACCTTCTCCCCCTTCGACTTCCCCTTTCGGTGTCTTCATTTCTCCAGCTTTGTCTTCCTCCGACTTCATCCTCTGACCTTCTCCTCCTCCAACTTCGTCCTCCGCCCTTCTCCTCATCCAACTTCATCCTCCGTCGGCATTCTCCTCCTCAGGTTTCGTCATCTGGCCTTGTCCTCCTCCGATCTCCTCTCACTCTTCTCTTCTTTGGCGTTCTCCTTTGTTCTTGAGTGATGTGAGACATGTCCAGGATAAAATTGCATTTGTTTTTGTTGGATATGTAGAGGTTGATGTCTGGATGTGTGTGGGTATGTAGATATCCAGATTTATTTCAAAAAATTGTTTAGTATTATGAACTTTGATATGTTTACTGTTTTTGTGTAATAACATTTTATCTGATGTTTTTAATGTTAATCTTGGTATAACTGTAGGATTTCATGTTTAATTATACATATATATTTTCGAATTTTTTATGTATAATAAGTATCAATTACAATTTTCTTTGATTTATTTCATGCATGCATCGGTTTGTTTTAACATCTAGTTTCAAAACTCTATTAAAACAAACAATAACTCCGAAATTCATACCTAGAAGTTCTCAAAAACTTCTTGAAGATTCGGAGACGTTGGGGATGCTTCCCGCCGCGCCGGATGCCTCCGAGTACTCACCAAACTCTAACCAAGATCGGAGAGAGGGAAGCTAGTCTCTCGATCTCCGATAGGGTTTAGAATCTAATTACTAACCCCTCTTTAATTCCCTTGAGAAGATGGTCTCTTAAGAACTAAAACTAAACTTAAGAATTAAGGGATTTTCGTGGAGAATTATGGAGAGAGAATTTTGCTCAAGAGAATAATGAATGAATTAAGGAGGTAATGAGATAACCTTGTATTTATAGGTTCTCTCCAAATTACCTATTCATGTGCAACCCCTTGCCCATGATCTCATGCAAAATTCCATCTAACCATCCATTATTTAATAATAAATAATATTAGCCACGAATTAAATCAATTATGGACCAATTCCATGCATGATCTAATTAATTCTTAAATTAATTCTGCATAAAACCGTCTGGACCGGTCGACCGTTACGAAGGTCCGGTCGACCGCTCGAACCCAATTTCGGTCGACCATGCAAGATTCGGTCGACCGTTCTTAACGTAGAATATTTCATCGCAATGTTCGGTCGACCGACCGATAGATTCGGTCGACCGTTCCGAACAGACGAAAATTCCCTGTTATCGGTCGAGACACGTCCGGTCGACCGTGCATCTTCGGTCGACTGTTATCCATTAACCGGTCGACCGTTTGCACAGTCTTGCAGACTTGTCAAATTTCGGTTTAACCCCTACAAAATTTGACATTTCGGGATTAGTAGTAAATTCACAACTTATGTAACATATTATCCTATGTAATGATCAATCATTACACCCCATAATATTTACATCACATATGAATTTAATTTAGATTCTAATTATGTTATTAATCACAACATAATTTTGATTTTGCTTGTTCACCCCATGTGTCATATTTTCTACATGAAACCCGACACATCCTATGAACTCAAAATCCCCATTTCTTGTTTCCCAGTTTTGTGGTGTGACCTATGGGAGGATCTAAACTAAGTTGGCAGTGATATTAAGAGCTTAATATCACAAGCTATAAGCGGTATCTAGCTACACATTATAGCTCCCAATTAGTTAGATGTCTTAATTCCACTCGAACCAAAACCCGATCCACTTAGTGATGGAGTGCACCACTTGTGTCCGTCCCTTGCCTCATGATATTAAGAATACACACAAAGTAGTATTGTGTCATCTTTGTATTAGTATTCATTTCTTGATCTCTTTAAGCTAGTCATAAATATGTGACTTAACTCAAATCACATTGTGCACATTATAACTTTGCTTTATCAAGGGGCCCACTAATATCATCACTCAATTAAGAGGGGCAATGATAATCTTTTGACTAACTATCTTCTCTAACGAAAGTTATACTTAACCAACCAATGTCTTTATACTACACTGATCGATAGTTCAAGACACTGATCTAATTAAGTATTCCTTAAGTGATTAGATATAAGTCTCATATCAAAGGACCAAAGACACAGTAAAATATTAATGACACAGAAACACATTTCAATAATATTTTACTTATTAGGTTTATTCAGTATACAAAAGTAATATTTTCCTCTTTTGCATACCCGTGTTGTCACTCACTTGTAGAGCTACAATGATCTATGACCAACACGACAATCTTAACTCGGTAATTAATGTTCCATGTTAATTACCATGATTGCGAATATCTTTTGTTTTATGTAAACCAATATCTTTTAGAGCTCTACGGTTAAGGACCAAGAGCCTCTTCCTTAACACTTCTAAAAGACGAATAACATAAACAAGGAACAAAATGATTTCTCATTCAATTCATAATAATTGACATTTAAAAGTAAAACTTTTAGAACACATTCCCTTCAATAACCACATGTTGTGCATGAATGAGTTTATTTTCTTATGATGTTGTATGTGTTCGGATTAAATGTTTTGAGGTTCCATAGATATTTCAGTGCTTTGTAATAAACTTGTATATCTGGATATTTATGTGGATATATCTGATCAAATACAATAGATACATCTGAATACTTTTTGGAGTTGACAAGTTAACGAAGTAGCAAAAGAATAACACATTTCATGTAACGTCCCCAAAATAAAGGAAAATTTGAACTTTAAACATATATTCAAAAGGCATCAATAAACACATCTCAATGGAGCGCTACTCAAAATATATACATATAATATAGGGTGGTGCATTGTATACAAGAGTTGTCAAATGTATGATTACATCAAAGTACAACATAAAGATACATGTATCATAATCACCACAAAAAAATCGGAGGATCCGGTCCTAAAATGTGCACGTCTTCAGTCACCACCCTACCAGCTCCCGAAGGGGGCATGAAATAAAACATAACAACAATGTCATGAGTTTCCATAAAGCAACCCAGTATGCCAAGCCCACCTACATGCCATGCAATACATGACTTACCATAATAGTATCATGCTAACATAAACATAACAGGTCATTCCTCAAATGGGTCATCACGTCATAAATCATAACAGTCATTTCCCAAACCGGGGTTTATATAGTCATAAGTCTAGTTTTAGACATCCTTAGATACCAACCGCAGACACATGCGGTCAGATGGAAAGTACGCGACACCCCCCACTCACAGCTACACTAGTCATGTGGGTTCGGTGAAAGTCGCACACACTTTCAAGTCATCATCAGATCAGATCAGTGGTCGAAGGGGCTACAATCCGCCAGAGCCGTCACTTTGGTCGGTCATACTCGCCAGCCGTTCCACAACTGGACGATAAATCCACCGGAACAGCATCAGTGTCATCTCCGTCGCCACACAGGCTAAGGCACGGAACTCTGTTGCACAAGGGCTAACAGTCATCTCCGTCGCCACACAGGCTAAGGTCATCTCTGTCGCCACACAGGACAACAGTCAACTTGCTTTGTAGAGCCATATCATATAGATCATGCAAAGGGGAAATATAGTCCCACAAGTCTACTACCTAGGTCTCAATGCACATGTCATATCATGGGACCATAACCTGTAAAAGCAATTCATGCACCAACACGCTTATAAACACACAATGCAATCCAAGGCTCCAACGGTCAACCGAATAAGGTCGACCGGTTGGTCGCAAAAACCGGTAATTGGTTCAACCGCACTCCATCGGTTGAACCAAACACCAAACGAATGGTTGAACCAAGATCACGGGCGGTCGACCATTTATAAAGTTTATGCCCGGTTCCAACTAACAAAAGGACCTAACGGTCGAACAAAAGTCATAGGTGGAAGACCGTTTGGAAGGTCTATGCCACACATAAAATAAATACAATCATCCCATCGGTCGAACGGCAAAAGGGACCCGGTCGACCGAAGAACAATAGGGACTTTAAGTCTCACAATCAACTTCTACTGGTTGACCTAAAGTCGCCAACCGGTTGACCATTTGGATCATAAGACATCGGTTGATCCAACACATATTGGTCGCACAACAATTAAGTAAACTTAAGTGAACGATCCGACCAGAGTCAATAGCAGTTGACCATTTGGATGGTCCACGCTCTATCCAGACAAGTCTAGAAAGCATCGGTCGAACAATCATATAGGCGGTTGACCATTTTGAAGGTCTAGGCTCCAACTGACTTAGCTACAGGTACAATCGGTCGAACAGATTAAAAGGCGGGCGACCGTTTAGATGGTGTATGCAGGATCATTGTGGGTCAGAAAATCTAATCAATTTTTGAATAAATCTCGACTTAAACAAACAAGATGTGTAACGGAAGCAATTTAAACAAAGTAGGGAAAAACAATGCAAACCACAAGAACTCGGGTGTTTTTATAGAGGTTTGGCCTCCCACCTACTTCCTTTCTTGCAAGCTCCGCCGACTTCACGAGCTTCGCTCACGACTTCACTATTTGTTCCCCGTTCCAGGACGGGAGACAACGCCTTTGCAAAGCAAGCTTCGCGAACAACCTCGCAAACTTGGTTTCCTCCTCTCACAATCCAAGTGGGATGCTTCAGGCTTTCACCGAAACCTCTACTTCTTTTCACAACAAGATTGAGTGGAACAACACTCTCTAACTTGAGCACACTTTGAGTAGGAAATATCAATGATCAAAGGTGTAGGATTTAGGCTTGGAGAGTACGATTGGGGAATTGAAAGTTTGGGAGTTTCTTTTAGATGTGTATAACAATATGAAGTGTAAGGATTGTTGAATTGTGTCTTGGTAACATCTATTTATAAGGTCCTAAGGGGTTATAGCCGTTGGGATTAATAAGATAAAGGTTTGTGTAAGAAACACAAAATAGGATTGAGCAGGTCACAGTTCAGGTTAAGTTCGGTCGACCGAAACGGGTCAAACGGTCGACCGAATAACGTCCAGAAAAGTCCAGGGATGTCCAGGAACAAAATGGTCGACCGAACAGGGGTCGGTCGAACGAACAAAGCTATAACTTAAGTTCACTTAATTGAACGATCAAACTAAATGTGGGACGGTCGACTGTTCAGGGAGTCCAGAATTATTGTTGACCGGAAATCACCCAGATTCTCCATCTTCTCGCTCAAAATGCATACCCGGTCGACCACCCAAGGGTATCATTCGATCGGTACGAGAGATACTGCCCAAACTACACTACAACCGGTCGACCGAACCAAGCATCAGTCGACCATATAGTGCAGAAATCTGCTGCACAATCTCCGACGAGTCTTTCGGCCTATTGTCGACTACTCCAACACCCACAGAACTTAGGTGAGTAAGGAAAACAAAGCTTAACATACCTAAAGGTTTGAAGAAGTTTTCGAAGATCAACGACGAACTCCACCGCACCACAAGCACTTCTCCGGCAAACTCTCCGCGCACCTAACGATCACAAACTCAGATTACTTCACCGATCACCTCCTCTTCGTCGCCGAACGCACCACGCTGGAGCCAGGGAGGGAGATGCACTGAGAGAGAAGAGTGATGAAGTGAAGAGAGGAAAAATGAACATGAGATGGGTTTGCAAATAGAAAACCCCTCACCTCAACCCAACAAATCTCATCCGTCCAACCCCTCCACCTAACACAAGATTAAGCCCTTAATTAGGATTAGGATATAACATAAAATCACACATTTGCTTATGGATTTTTGGAGATAACTTCGATAGACTTCCTTCACCTCAGAACTGCTTCAGTGCCACTTCGTTAATGTGGATCGATCTTAGGCAATTTACCATGTTTTCGATGTCTTTTCTTATCTTCATTTGGTTGACACTAGAGTTGTGATTAGTAATTTCCAATGGTAAGTGTAATAAGCAATTTAGTCGCAAAATGTTCGTATCATACTGAATTTCAAAAATCGATACATAACAATCGACTTTCACTATTTTACAGGGGTACGCAAGCAAAAAACCTAATTAAGATTGTATCCGTGATCATGTACGTCTCTCCACATCTTATTTGAGATCATGTTAAATCACGTTGCGCTAAAAATTCTTAATAATGATTCGACTGTTATTGTTTTATATAGCTAACCAAGCAAAAAAAATCTAATTAAGAATGTATTTGTGAACATATCTCTCGTGCATCCTATTTGAGATCAAGTCTTGTTCTAATTTTATAAGATGTCTCCGGAAGACCCACGTAAGGATAAATAATAATAAAAGACGATTAAAAACTAGAAAAGAAAATAAAAAAAACAAGGTGGCAACACGTTTTGCTAGTTCGCCGGTCAATCCCACGCAATGATCCAAACAAACGTGCGACCACACCTCCGACCCCACCAACAACAACTTTACGTATAAATTTGGCTCAATTTCCCTTATCCTTGACCCCACCACCCCCATCAGACGGCTCCCATCCCGCCACGTGGCACCCGACCAATTGGAACAAGACGGTTGATGTAGGGAACAACGACTTTTCGAAAAAATAAGTGGGGAGCAACTTTTATTAGAGATGGCGGAAAGTTAATTTCCCGGTTGTTTTCAGTGATGGGTGTGGTTTGGTTAAGATAATTAGTATGAGGGAAGAGGAGGGGTTAATTTTGAGGGTGAGAGGTTGCTTGTTGGTGGTTTTAAGGAAGTGGGTCGGTGTTAAGTTTGGACAATTCGACCTTTCCGATCGGTTTCAAGAGGTATGTTGGGTTTATTTTATCGGTTTTGTGGGGGTTTCGTTGGGTTTTTTTTGGTTGATTGTTAGTTTTGTGCCTTGAAAAACATGTATGGAGTGGTCAACCGATTATTGATCGACAAAGTTAGCTTGGAGAGCTATTCATTTTTTCTGGACTGGCAAAAAACGGTCGTCCCATGACTAAACGGTCGTCCTATTTTGACAGGACAATGTATACATGGTTTAGTAGGTGTTTAGGAGGAGGTATTTTGGTTGGGGTTTTGTTGTCGATGTCGTCAAGTAGGGACGGTTAAATTGGGTTGTTCGTCTTTTTATTGGAATGGAATTGTTTTTCCTTTTTGTTTACTGTGTATTCGGTGTGTGTTCTAGTTAGTTTGATTACATGAAAAAAAATTATTTTTAGTTATGGTTGACTAGCTTCTTCTTTGTATCTCTTTTGGCAATTCAAGATATATATAGGAAGAAAATTTGATAAAAAAATGGTAAATATAAACTCTGCGAATTGTTGAAAGTACTCACATCAAAGCCAAGAATTTTGGTTCAAGATTCATAAGGATTTGTACTTATTCTGCTATTCTGTTTTATCTAGATTGAAGTTTCTGTCTGATGTGATTATTCACCAACTAATGTTGTTGGAATTTATGCTTTTTTTCCTTTTTGAAAATCACTTGAGTTTGTCTACCACAATTTCACGTTACCTTTCATTTAGTGAGCATTTAAGCTACAGTTACATGAATATATGCTTAATAAATTCCTCTGATTCCATCCCGAGGAACCAAATCCTAAGTTTCCATCTATCAGGAGCTTCAATTTCGTGATATGGTAAATCGACATAGGCGAATGACTAAGATCATCTTCTATTCCCAGGAATTTGTAGGTATTGTGGTTTGAAAAGCAATCTTTTGTTAGTTTTGCTTCAAGTTTGCGTAACCAGTTTTCTTGAAGTTTTAAAACTTCAGTTCTTGAAGTAAAAGTCTCTCTCTGTGTGTGTGTGGACATTTTTAGGACTAGCCTTTTCCAGGAATTGTCAAAGAGATCATGTCATAATGGTGTATCTGTTGTTTGCTTTCAATTTCGTGGGTTTATTTCTTGCTGAATTGGTTTTTTACTTGACTTGTTGTTTCATGGCGATTTCTTAATCCAATTTTCATTTGAGTTCATTGTTTTGGATGAAACTAATCCATAGAAATTCATGTTGATGGTTTATAATGGTTTCCACGATTATCTTGTGAACGATTGATATCATGATTATATCTAGTCTTTTAATTTCTAATCCAATACTTAATTAGAGATCTATCATCATACAAGTTTGCTGCAAATGCTGTGCAGGTCCGCTGATGGAAGACGAAGAAGTTAGAGCTCAATATCACATCATGCAAAAACTTTACGAGGAACTCGAGGAGGAAAGGGAAGCCTCTGCAACTGCAGCTACCGAGGCTTTATCCATGATAGTGCGTCTTCAAGGCGAGAAGGCAGCTCAAAAGATGGAAGCCTGTCAGTACAAGCGAATGGTCGATGAGAAAATGCGTCACGCGGAGGAGCTAGTGGACATTTTCGAAGACATGGTGTACCAGAAAGAATCGGAGATCGCTTCCATAAAGTTCCAAATTCAAGATGCCATGAAGAGGCTGTCTCAGATAGTGTCTGATGGCGAAGCTGGTGAGACGAAGTCTTCAAAAGATTTCGCATATCCATTCTACACCGAAGACGTCATTTTTCAAAAAACCAACAAGCCATGTTTAGAGGTGGAAAATATCGAGGGGATCTCATCTTGTTCAACCCCAACCCACAGCGATCGGTCGAATTTCAAGTTCAATCCAGAGCCAAACACCGAAATGTCATTGGCAGCTTGTAAGTCTGCCGGAGGAATTTGCAGTCATCACTTGAAGAAGCTCGAAATGAGGGAAAAAGTTGTCGAGCCAACAATGCGAACTACCAAGATTGAGGAGGATTCCATGCCTCAATTCACTCAATCAAGTGTTAATTTCGATGGCACTCTTCATACCAGCAGATCATATGATTCCATTCCTGATGAGACAAAGCCGCAAGACGCGTGCCTGTCTTCTGAAGCCAAAGTTTCAAAGTATTTATCGGACTTGGATGCATCAAGCGCCTCTTATATGGAAACCATGTCGTGTACCAACACGCCCATCTCGGTTAACACGCATGACATCTTTGAAGTCCCTCAGAATCTCAGTGTTCTCCGGAAAAATGGGAAGGCGGATAAGAGCAACCAACAATTTGAGGATTATATCTCAAAAGGGTCTATGGATCACTTGAAGGGCAATGTTTGTTCCTGTGATTTGTGTAAGATGACCACTCCCAGGAAAGAAATCATCTCGTCCGTCCCCGACGCTCTGACCGTCAGATTTTCGTGTGCCAACTCTAATACGTCTCTGGTTGACATCGAGAGAATTGAAAAGAGGCTGCAGAAGCTCGAGGAAAGAATATCTATGAACCATGAAGCTAATGACAGAGAGCAGATGAACATGTTGAGGCATATTTCAGAGCAATTGAAAGTGATCAATACTCGATCGAACGAACAGGAAATCAAGAAGAGTGATTCTGAAGATGCATCATTTAATTCTCTAATGGAGGTGTGTCTATGCTCATTAACACTACTTTTTTCTTCAAGTTAAACGTTAGTTTTCTCATTGGCATGTTTTTCTGCTTATAACTTCTCTACTTGAGCTACTTGCATAAAATACCTTGTTAAGTGTCTGGTTAAAAGATAAAAATAATTTAAAGTTGCATTTATTTTGAAAATGACTACGATACCCTAATTTAAATCTATATTTTGCAATGAAAAGGTATCACCTCAAATATTGACAAATAATGTGACCTTCACCCGAAGATTACGACATACATAAGTATCTAGCATTAGTAGGAATATGTTCAGATAGAAAATGGACAGGTTATTTTTGTCAAGCTAACAGGATTCAACCTGATGTTCTTTGTTTCACAAGCTATCAAATTCAGACTCTAGGCTTAACTCTAAACAACCATTCCAACACGTAGAAACAAAAAGGTTTGACACTGTTTAAGTGTGTTTTGTAGCGTACAAACGATGTGTTTCGACATATGATTGGTTACTGCTTTATCTTTTTCTGCATTTTAAGCTTTATAATTTTTTTGTCACTGTCGTAAATTCAGGTTAATGTGTGTCTGCAAATGACAGATAAAGTCATAAAACAGACTAATTTTGTACAGACTCATATAATATGTATTGAAAACTAACGTTGCTTATTATCGACAGGCGATGATTTCTTTCTCGATTTAACACTTAAAAGGGTGGATTGTTGGGATCTAACAATGCGGGTGTCCGAGTTCTTTCTGTTTGCAGATAATTTGTGATAAACACACTTATTTTTGGTCGTGTGGTGATTTGTTGTGTTCGTCGTTGTGTGCTGTGATTTGTGGACTCTGTATATAACAAACTATAAGTGTGCATATTATATGATAAATGATATAATACATCTACATAATGGCATGTAAGTTTTGTGTAACAGTGTTGTGAATGAGAAATACTTGATGTAATATGACATTCTTATTTGTGGAATGAATATGGTGTTGTATATTAAGGCAAGAATCTTTATCATGTCGTGCTCGTGTACCTAAAATAATCATTAGTATCAGACATTTACACGATACAATTTGTTGGCACTATCTGTCCCTCCACCCAGTTTTTTGACTTGTGAGGGAAACACCTTTTACCTTTTATAAAAGTGTTGTGAATAATAGCAAGTACGATGGTAAAAATGTAGTTAAAACAATAAACTGGAAAAGTCCTTTTTTAAGCTTTAGCAGTTTATGAGATAAACTAGATATGAGCAGAAGAAGAAAGTGAGTTTATTTGAAACTTTTGACCAACTTTTTGGTCATCTAAACGCACACGTAGTGATCATAAAAATCACCAAAAACATCTAACATGGGAGGAGAGGGCTCTAGGTCACACCCTTAAAGAGGGTATTAAGTGAAAATAAAATTCAAATTATCTTGTCCAGACGGTCGTGGCACGACCATAGTGGAGTTGGTTTTGGTGATGGTTGTTTTATCTGAAGGGTGTGATTGATACTAAGTGTTGAAATAAACGAAGATTTTCCTCAGATTTCAACTTAGGCTCAACTGGCATCCTTGCCATCATCGCCTCAATCCAAGGAGAAATCTGCCTGTTGCTAAACCCACAAAGGAAATCACTAATGTCAAACATCAATTCCGCAATCCTTGTCAATCAAGCATAATAGGAAACATTGTAATGATCCTCTCAAGGATCTCATATATATAACTCGTCTGTAATTCAAACAAAAACATAATATATACAAAAACATATCCTTTTCTTTTTGTCGTCTTCTACATGGTATCAGAGCGTCGTGTAACGATCTCAGGATCCTCAAACTCATCATAGATCGGGCTGGGGTCTCGGATATCTTGAGATTCTTCACAGACCAGGTCTCCTTTTTTCCCACAAAACAAAAACCAACACAAAACTGAGAAAAGATGACCTCGCTAGGTCTACCAGAGGGCAACATGAGCCAGAGGCTCGTATCGCAACTACTCAACGGCAACAACTTTCTCTCTTGGGCTCGGGCAGTCACTCTGTCCCTCAGCGGCCGAGGGAGACTCGACTTCATCACTGAGAAACTCAAAAAACCAACCGGAGAAGGCACTGAAGCCAAACAAGAGGAGTGGAACTCGAACAATGATCTGGTGATGTCATGGCTCCTACAATCAATGGAACCCAACATTGCAGAGATCTTCATGTACTCCACCATAGCACAAGAACTATGGGAGGCGGCTCAGACCCTTTATGGTAAACAAAAAAACTTTGCTCACATTTTTAAACTCAAACATTACATTGCGCAGACCAAACAAGGAAAAAGCTCTGTCACCGACTACGTCGGGACACTCAAAGGCAAATGGGACGAGCTAGGGATTTATGAACCACCCAGCTCGGATCCAGTAACGATTCAGACAAGGCAAGACCAAAACCGTGTATACCAGTTTCTGTTAGGACTCAATTAAGGTTTCGAGCAACTAAGAAGCCAAATCCTCATGTCAACGGACATACCTCTGCTCACGACAATCATCGCAACAGTTCAAAATGAAGAATCCAGAAGAAAAACAATGGCGCAACAACAACAAATCACATCAGAAAACCATGCCTTTGCAACCTCAAAACCGGATCAAAACCAAAACACAAGAAAAAGGTATGGTAATAAACCACATGAAACTTACGATAATTGTAAAAAAGCAGGTCACACACGGAATAACTGTTGGTTCTTGTTTCCCCACCTCCGACCACCCCGCGGCAGAGAAAGAAAAGGAGATGAGAAGAGGGATGGACAAAACCACGGCGGTGGCGGCCTCGCCGGCCAAAACCCAAGCGGATCTGGTGGCGGCCACACAACCTCATTTTCTCTCGCAAACCCTAACTTCGGTGGAGAAACCACAAATGAGAGGTATGGAAACAAATCCGGATCCTTCATCTTTTATACGCAGGCATCACAATCGGGTATTCCACCACCCGACCAAATATGGCGCAGACCCGAATCCGGATCCGGATCTCATCCGGGTGCACCTACTGATCCGAGTTATTTGAAAGACTTGCTGGCCCACCTCAACGACGTTTTGCACACTCAACCCTCACAAACAGGTAATCATCAAGGTATGAATACACCTATGGCTAATTGCTTTCAAGTCCAGTCTCAACATAACCTATCTAAACCTATGTGGATTATTGATTCTGGCACAACTGATCACATGACTGGTAATCCTAACATGATTAGAAATATTCAAGCAACTATATCCCTATTAAATAAATTTGTCACTGTTGCAAATGGAAATCAAGTAGAGATTAAGGGATTAGGAGATATAAATCTATTAAATAACATTGAAAAAGTCATGTATATGCCCAATCTGGATGCTAATCTCCTATCAGTTGCCAAAATTACAAAAAACTTAAACTGTAATGTTATTTTCTCACCTTGTGATGCGACCTTTCAGGATAGTACCACAAGGAGGATGATTGGTAGAGGAATCTTGACCAATGGACTCTACGTTTTCGATACTTCAAAAATAGGATGTTATACCGCAATTTTTTCTAGACAGGATCTTTGGCACCGACGAATGGGACACCCATCACACATTGTTTTGAAAAAAAACTCTTTCCTAATAGTAGACTTAATTTATTATGTGATATTTGTCGTCTCTGAAAACAAACTCACCTTCCTTTTTACAACTCTGAAAATAAGACAGGTCGTCGGCCTCTCGAGATGATACATTCAGACATTTGGGGACCCGCCCCAATTGAATCTGTAACGTCCCGAAACAGCGGAAGAAAATTTTCAAAATTAAACATACAACATACGATCGTCAACGGTCAACACGGGCACGTTACTAGAAAAGTCAACATAATAATATATAAAATATCTCCACGTGGAAGTCATAATACAGAGTTGTCAAAAGAGTGATTACAACTAATACATAACTACTACATAACTACTGTAATCACTACCTCTACAAAAAGATCGGAAGAACAGGACCCGATCCCGGAGGCACTCCCCTCGGTCACCACCAACCTAAGACTGCCTGCTACCTGAAAATGCAACATAAAATCTGCCTGAGTTCCCGAAAGGAACCCCGTATGCCAACATCTCCTATATATACAGAAAAACAGATGAAAATGCCAAGAATGCACATGCAATGCAATCCGCCTCGGGCCCCATACATGCCCCAACCGCTGCGGACCATCTCCCAGCCGCGCCAGGGGCATGGGAAACATCCCCCACCCTGCCAATCCAGGCCCACACGAGGGGGGTCGCCGCACTCATCTCCCAGCCGCACACAGGGGCACAAGGGAGGCATCCCCCCTGCCAATCCAGGCCCACACGAGGAGGTCTCGGCTCTCCTCTACAAGGAAAGTGCATCCCCTTCCCCCACCAGGGAAGAAGGCATCTACCACCCACACAGGCATGGCAGGCATCCCTCTGCCGCACAGGCATCCACGAGGGGTCCAACAGAAGATACGCTCTCGTCGTAGGTGAAATCCGTAGCTCCGAGGTCCGGTGATCGACCGTGGGCTCGGCAGCCGGTAGTCGCCTCTGCTCGACGTCACGTATGTGGATAAATCCACCAAGGAAAGATAATTCGACCCACCAGTCGAACAAGGTCAAATCTAGCGGTCGACCGTTTGGAAGGTCTACGCTATACGTTTTATATACATATATATCCTGTCGGTCGAACCAGGGTCCGTTCAACCGATAAGGAAAACTGCATGAATCCTGCCCACTGCATTCGGTCGACCGAAACTCTTCCGGTCGACCGGATCAACAGGCACTTCACTACAGGAAAACTGCACGCGGTCGGTCGACCGGATCCAGAGCGGTCGACCGTTTAGATGGTCAACGCTCTTGACCGACCTTGCGCAGTTCGGTCGACCGAGACACACTCGGTCGGCCGAAGGTCTGTCTACCCTATCTACTGGGATCGGTCGACCGAACAACCACCGGTCGACCGGACTAATATAACCCTTATAAAATATTCCCGCTAAAATTTGGCATAAACGGTCGACCGTCACACAGACGTCGTTCGACCGTTTTCGGGCAGTAAGCAAATATTATTAACTATCGGTCGACCGACCCAACCACCGGTCGACCGAACTACTCATTATCCGCGGGACAGGCATCATCCAGACGCCATTCGGTCGACCGAATCTCACCATCCGGTCGACCGAACAGGCACCTTCAGCCACTGTCCCGCCGGATTCCGCCGGGGAAACGGCACCAACGCCGCCCCCTACACTCCCACACCTCTTGGGGAGTTACTATGAAGACGTGGCATACCTTTCACCGTCGAGAAACGCGCGCGCCGGCGAGCTCCTTCCTCTCCTCGACGATTCAAGCTTCTTCTCTTTCTCCCTCCGTATGCGCGCCTCCACCTCGCCGCCGGAGCTCCTCCTCCTCCTCTGGTCGCCGGAACACAAGGGGAAAGTGGTGAGACTTGGTGGAAAATGAAATGGGGAAGGAAAGGGAGAAAAGAGGGTTGGGTTGGGTTTAAATAACCAAAACCTATACCTACCCCCACACCTCACCTCACTCCAACCATACCACCTTACACCACCCCACTCCTCTTCCATACTCTCTCTCTCACCCCACGTCCCACGTTCTTACAATCCACCCTCCTTAAAAGGATTTCGCCCCGAAATCAGAAGGGTAACTCACCGAAAAGCTCTGGATACTGTCTCCGAACTTCCTCCTCGATCTCCCAGGTGGCCTCGCGCTCACTGTGATGCTGCCATCTGACCTTGACCATCGGAATGGTCCTCCTCCTGAGCTGATGGTCCATCCGATCGATGATCTCAACTGGCCTCTCCTCAAGTGACAAGTCCTGCTGGATCTCAGGCACTGAAATCTCTATCACATGCGTCGGGTCTGCAACGTACTTCCTCAACATAGAAACATGGAAGACGTTGTGAAGGCCAGAGAACTGAGGTGGCAAAGCAACTCTGTAGGCGACCTCTCCGACACGGTCCAAGATCTCAAAAGGTCCGACATACCTCGGACTGAGCTTCCCCTTCTTCCCGAACCTCATCACTCCCCGAGCTGGTGAAATCTTCAGGAAGACGTGATCTCCAACCTCAAAGCTCAAGGTCCGTCTGCGTCGGTCAGCATAACTCTTCTGTCTGCTCTGTGCTGTATCCAACCTCCTCCTGATCAGGTCAACCTTCTCTGCGTACATCTGCACAAGCTCTGGACCCACTAACTGCCTCTCGCCTACGTCACTCCAGCATACCGGCGATCTGCACGGCCTCCCGTACAATGCCTCATACGGTGCCAACCCAATACTAGCATGGTAGCTGTTGTTGTAGGCAAACTCAATCAGAGGTAGATGCTCATCCCAGTGTCCAGCCCAGTCCAGTGTGCAAGCCCTCAGCATATCCTCCAAAGTCTGGATAGTCCTCTCTGACTGACCGTCTGTCTGAGGGTGAAAAGCTGTACTGAATCTCAGACGTGTCCCCAGTGCCTGCTGCAGACTCCCCCAAAATCTGGATGTGAACCTCGGATCTCTGTCAGAGATGATGCTCACCGGTACTCCGTGCAATCTGACGATCTCCTCTACATACAGCTTCGCCAGACTCTCCAAAGGCAAGGTGGTCCTAATGGCCAGAAAGTGCGCCGACTTGGTCAGTCTATCGACTATCACCCAAATCGCGTCATGGAACCGCCTCGTCTTCGGTAGCCCCGTAACGAAGTCCATCGTCACGTGCTCCCACTTCCACTCTGGAAGCTCGATGCTCTGCATAGGCCCAGCTGGCCTCTGGTGCTCGATCTTCACCTGCTGACAGACCAAACACCGACTCACGAACTCTGCAATGTCCTTCTTCATGCCTCTCCACCAGAAGTTCCGCTGCAGGTCCTT
Source organism: Triglochin maritima (assembly GCA_963682175.1). NCBI lineage: Eukaryota > Viridiplantae > Streptophyta > Magnoliopsida > Alismatales > Juncaginaceae > Triglochin > Triglochin maritima. The sequence continues at coordinate 9,693,723 of OY821780.1, read as the reverse complement.
ATACATCTTCGTGCTCCCGGGATGGATGGTGTACTTCGCTCTGTGTGCCTCCTCCATGATGTCATCTCTCATCCCATCAACCCTCGGCACCCAGATCCGCCCTCTGAATCTCAGACCTCCATCGACCCCAACACTGAAATCTGACCCCTCTCTGGCAGTCAACTCCAGCAAACTGGCCAACTCATCATCCTCATGCTGCGCCTGTACTACCTGTGAAACAGTCTGTGGCTCTACCCGCAATCCAGCTACCACTGCTCCCTCAGAGTCCCCAGTGAACGGCCTCCACTCTGCCAATGACTCAAGCAGTCTCCACTCCTGAAGGCACATGCCAGCAACTGATAGCTCCACTCTCCTACTCAAGGCGTCTGCAACTGAATTCGCCTTCCCCGGATGGTAAGAGATGGTGAAATCGTAGTCCTTAATGAACTCCAACCAACGACGCTGTCTCATATTCAACTCCTTCTGGGAGAAGAGATACTTCAGACTCTGGTGATCGGTGAACACCTCAAACTGCTCACCATACAGGTAGTGTCTCCATGTCTTCAGTGCGTGCACAACGGCTGCCAACTCCAAGTCATGCGTCGGGTAATTCCTCTCATGAGTCTTCAGCTGCCTCGAAGCGTATGCAATCACCCTCCCGTGCTGCATCAACACGCAACCCAAACCAATGCCAGACGCATCACTGTAGACCACAAAACCTCCTGTGCCGCTCGGCAGCGTCAAAACTGGAGCTGTCGTCAGTCGTCTCTTCAGCTCCTGAAAGCTGTCCTCGCACTTCTGGGACCAAACAAAAGTGACTCCCTTCTGCGTCAGGGCAGTCAAAGGTGCAGCTAACCTCGAGAAGTCTTTGATGAAGCGACGGTAGTAACCCGCCAGTCCAACAAAGCTCCTGATCTCCGTCACGCTCGTAGGGGCTCTCCACTCAGTCACTGCCTCTACCTTCGCCGGATCCACCGAAATCCCCTCCGCAGAAACGATGTGACCCAGAAATGCGACTCTGTCCAACCAGAATTCGCACTTCGAAAACTTAGCATACAACCTCTGGTCTCTCAAAATGCTAAGTACAATCCGCAGGTGCTCTCTGTGCTGCTCCACATCGGGTGAGTAAATCAGGATATCATCCACAAAGACCACGACACAACTATCCAAGTACTGCCTGAACGTCCGGTTCATCAGATCCATGAAAGCCGCCGGAGCGTTCGTCAACCCAAAAGGCATCACCAAAAACTCATAGTGCCCATATCTGGTCCTGAATGCTGTCTTCTGGACATCCTCCTCTCGGATCCTCAACTGATGGTATCCTGAGCGTAGGTCGATCTTAGAGAAGACCTTCGCTGACTGCAACTGATCGAACAGGTCCTCAATCCTAGGTAGGGGATACCTATTCTTGATGGTGACCTTGTTCAGCATCCTATAGTCAATGCACATCCGCAAAGACCCGTCCTTCTTCTTCACAAACAGCACTGGCGCGCCCCAAGGTGAGACACTCGGTCTGATGAATCCAGCCTCCATCAGCTCCTGTAGCTGCTTCTTCAACTCTGCCAACTCTGCAGGCGCCATCCTGTACGGGGCCTTCGACTGCGGTGAGGTGTCTGCTGCCAGCTCAATGCAGAACTCCATCTCTCGCGGAGGTGGCAATCCTGGAATATCATCTGGAAACACCTCTGTAAACTCCCGTACCACATCTATCTCGTCCAGCCTCGGAGACTCAGCCTCTGGAACAACCAGCGTCGCCAGAAACGCTCTGCAACCCTGCTGCATCAACTTCTGAGCCCTCAAAGCTGACACCACAATGCGGCCTCCTCTGTTCCTGACTCCTCTAATCATGATATCAGGCAACCCCAACCTCGGAATCAAAACCTTCCTCTCACGGCAAAGGACACGCACGTCATGCCGGGACAGCCAGTCCATCCCAAGAATAACGTCGAAGTCCTCCATCGGTAGCAAGACCAGATCTGCCGGAAAATCTTGGTCTCCCGAAACAATCGTGGCGCCGGGGATGAAGCTCCCCACAGTGCCCACCAGACCCAGGGGTGTGCTGACCTCCAAAGTGGCAGTCAACATCGCAGGGGTACAGCCCAACACTCCCGCAAATCGCTCCGAGATGAACGAGTGTGTCGCGCCACAATCAAAAAGCACTCTAGCCTCTAAACCTGCCACAAGAAGTGTACCTTCCACGACGGTGCTGGCGTCCCTCGCCTCCTCTGCCTGGACAGTGAAGACTCGTCCAGTGCGCTGACCCTGCTGCGGTGCTGCAGGTCTCCTAGCTCCGCCACCACTGACACTCGGAAGTCCCGGAGGTCTGCTCGGTCCAGCGCCTTTGCTAGGGCAGTTCCTGACGAAGTGGCCCTGCTGACCACAACCATGACAAGTAATCGACCCAAGGCAGCGCCCAGTGTGCACTCTGCCACAGCTCCTGCACGCCTCTGGCTGCGGCGCCCCTGCTGCCTCGATCCGGGGCCTCTTGCCCGACTTCCCCGAACTCTGCCCTCCTGGCCTCCCTGAGGATCTCCCTACCGACCTCCTATCATCCTGATAATTCTCCCGGTAGTCCCTCTCCATGATAGTGGCACTCCTCACTGCATCCGCCAAGGTGCGCGGCATGCTCGACAACACTCGGGTCCTCAGATGCTTCCGGAGTCCCCCGACAAACTTCATCTACCTCTGCGCCTGGGTGACGAAAATCTCCGGACAGTAACGCTCAAGGGCGTTAAACTTCCCAATGTACTCCTCCAGTGTCATGCTCCCCTGCTCCAGGGCCAGGAACTCCACCCGCTTCCCGTCTCGCACATGCTCCGGAAAGTACTGCTCGTTGAACTCCTCAACGAACTCCTCCCATGACACATCCTCTCGACCGGTGAACACAACTGCTGAAGTCGACCTCCACCAGTTCGCTGCAGCTCCTCTCAGCACATAGGTGGCCAGGTCCACCTTCTTCTCCGGAGTACAGTCGATAGCCCTGAAGATCGTCTGCATAGTGAGGATCCACTCCTCAGCTGCCTCTGCATCCATCTGCCCAGCAAAAGTCGGAGGGTGCTGCCTCATGAACCGGTCGTGCATCGCACCGGCCCCTGCCTGCGCACTCTGCGCTGCCTGGCGCTCTAACATCCCGCTCAACCGCTCCACGGTGTCGAACAGGACTCTGCGCTCTGCCTCCCGGGCCTCCTCTCTCGCAGACTCACTCGAACTGCGAGTCTCAGCCGCAGGCACCACCCGTCTCGGAGGCATCACTCTACAGAACAAAAAGACTCACATCAGAATGATCATGAATGCATGCAATGGACCTCTAGACTCTAATCCTAACTCGATGGTGGTTTCTTTGGGAAAATACGCCGGGATCAAGGCTCTGATACCAAGTTGTAACGTCCCGAAACAGCGGAAGAAAATTTTCAAAATTAAACATACAACATACGATCGTCAACGGTCAACACGGGCACGTTACTAGAAAAGTCAACATAATAATATATAAAATATCTCCACGTGGAAGTCATAATACAGAGTTGTCAAAAGAGTGATTACAACTAATACATAACTACTACATAACTACTGTAATCACTACCTCTACAAAAAGATCGGAAGAACAGGACCCGATCCCGGAGGCACTCCCCTCGGTCACCACCAACCTAAGACTGCCTGCTACCTGAAAATGCAACATAAAATCTGCCTGAGTTCCCGAAAGGAACCCCGTATGCCAACATCTCCTATATATACAGAAAAACAGATGAAAATGCCAAGAATGCACATGCAATGCAATCCGCCTCGGGCCCCATACATGCCCCAACCGCTGCGGACCATCTCCCAGCCGCGCCAGGGGCATGGGAAACATCCCCCACCCTGCCAATCCAGGCCCACACGAGGGGGGTCGCCGCACTCATCTCCCAGCCGCACACAGGGGCACAAGGGAGGCATCCCCCCTGCCAATCCAGGCCCACACGAGGAGGTCTCGGCTCTCCTCTACAAGGAAAGTGCATCCCCTTCCCCCACCAGGGAAGAAGGCATCTACCACCCACACAGGCATGGCAGGCATCCCTCTGCCGCACAGGCATCCACGAGGGGTCCAACAGAAGATACGCTCTCGTCGTAGGTGAAATCCGTAGCTCCGAGGTCCGGTGATCGACCGTGGGCTCGGCAGCCGGTAGTCGCCTCTGCTCGACGTCACGTATGTGGATAAATCCACCAAGGAAAGATAATTCGACCCACCAGTCGAACAAGGTCAAATCTAGCGGTCGACCGTTTGGAAGGTCTACGCTATACGTTTTATATACATATATATCCTGTCGGTCGAACCAGGGTCCGTTCAACCGATAAGGAAAACTGCATGAATCCTGCCCACTGCATTCGGTCGACCGAAACTCTTCCGGTCGACCGGATCAACAGGCACTTCACTACAGGAAAACTGCACGCGGTCGGTCGACCGGATCCAGAGCGGTCGACCGTTTAGATGGTCAACGCTCTTGACCGACCTTGCGCAGTTCGGTCGACCGAGACACACTCGGTCGGCCGAAGGTCTGTCTACCCTATCTACTGGGATCGGTCGACCGAACAACCACCGGTCGACCGGACTAATATAACCCTTATAAAATATTCCCGCTAAAATTTGGCATAAACGGTCGACCGTCACACAGACGTCGTTCGACCGTTTTCGGGCAGTAAGCAAATATTATTAACTATCGGTCGACCGACCCAACCACCGGTCGACCGAACTACTCATTATCCGCGGGACAGGCATCATCCAGATGCCATTCGGTCGACCGAATCTCACCATCCGGTCGACCGAACAGGCACCTTCAGCCACTGTCCCGCCGGATTCCGCCGGGGAAACGGCACCAACGCCGCCCCCTACACTCCCACACCTCTTGGGGAGTTACTATGAAGACGTGGCATACCTTTCACCGTCGAGAAACGCGCGCGCCGGCGAGCTCCTTCCTCTCCTCGACGATTCAAGCTTCTTCTCCTTCTCCCTCCGTATGCGCGCCTCCACCTCGCCGCCGGAGCTCCTCCTCCTCCTCTGGTCGCCGGAACACAAGGGGAAAGTGGTGAGACTTGGTGGAAAATGAAATGGGGAAGGAAAGGGAGAAAAGAGGGTTGGGTTGGGTTTAAATAACCAAAACCTATACCTACCCCCACACCTCACCTCACTCCAACCATACCACCTTACACCACCCCACTCCTCTTCCATACTCTCTCTCTCACCCCACGTCCCACGTTCTTACAATCCACCCTCCTTAAAAGGATTTCGCCCCGAAATCAGAAGGGTAACTCACCGAAAAGCTCTGGATACTGTCTCCGAACTTCCTCCTCGATCTCCCAGGTGGCCTCGCGCTCACTGTGATGCTGCCATCTGACCTTGACCATCGGAATGGTCCTCCTCCTGAGCTGATGGTCCATCCGATCGATGATCTCAACTGGCCTCTCCTCAAGTGACAAGTCCTGCTGGATCTCAGGCACTGAAATCTCTATCACATGCGTCGGGTCTGCAACGTACTTCCTCAACATAGAAACATGGAAGACGTTGTGAAGGCCAGAGAACTGAGGTGGCAAAGCAACTCTGTAGGCGACCTCTCCGACACGGTCCAAGATCTCAAAAGGTCCGACATACCTCGGACTGAGCTTCCCCTTCTTCCCGAACCTCATCACTCCCCGAGCTGGTGAAATCTTCAGGAAGACGTGATCTCCAACCTCAAAGCTCAAGGTCCGTCTGCGTCGGTCAGCATAACTCTTCTGTCTGCTCTGTGCTGTATCCAACCTCCTCCTGATCAGGTCAACCTTCTCTGCGTACATCTGCACAAGCTCTGGACCCACTAACTGCCTCTCGCCTACGTCACTCCAGCATACCGGCGATCTGCACGGCCTCCCGTACAATGCCTCATACGGTGCCAACCCAATACTAGCATGGTAGCTGTTGTTGTAGGCAAACTCAATCAGAGGTAGATGCTCATCCCAGTGTCCAGCCCAGTCCAGTGTGCAAGCCCTCAGCATATCCTCCAAAGTCTGGATAGTCCTCTCTGACTGACCGTCTGTCTGAGGGTGAAAAGCTGTACTGAATCTCAGACGTGTCCCCAGTGCCTGCTGCAGACTCCCCCAAAATCTGGATGTGAACCTCGGATCTCTGTCAGAGATGATGCTCACCGGTACTCCGTGCAATCTGACGATCTCCTCTACATACAGCTTCGCCAGACTCTCCAAAGGCAAGGTGGTCCTAATGGCCAGAAAGTGCGCCGACTTGGTCAGTCTATCGACTATCACCCAAATCGCGTCATGGAACCGCCTCGTCTTCGGTAGCCCCGTAACGAAGTCCATCGTCACGTGCTCCCACTTCCACTCTGGAAGCTCGATGCTCTGCATAGGCCCAGCTGGCCTCTGGTGCTCGATCTTCACCTGCTGACAGACCAAACACCGACTCACGAACTCTGCAATGTCCTTCTTCATGCCTCTCCACCAGAAGTTCCGCTGCAGGTCCTTATACATCTTCGTGCTCCCGGGATGGATGGTGTACTTCGCTCTGTGTGCCTCCTCCATGATGTCATCTCTCATCCCATCAACCCTCGGCACCCAGATCCGCCCTCTGAATCTCAGACCTCCATCGACCCCAACACTGAAATCTGACCCCTCTCTGGCAGTCAACTCCAGCAAACTGGCCAACTCATCATCCTCATGCTGCGCCTGTACTACCTGTGAAACAGTCTGTGGCTCTACCCGCAATCCAGCTACCACTGCTCCCTCAGAGTCCCCAGTGAACGGCCTACAAGCTCCTTCCTCTCCTCGACGATTCAAGCTTCTTCTCCTTCTCCCTCCGTATGCGCGCCTCCACCTCGCCGCCGGAGCTCCTCCTCCTCCTCTGGTCGCCGGAACACAAGGGGAAAGTGGTGAGACTTGGTGGAAAATGAAATGGGGAAGGAAAGGGAGAAAAGAGGGTTGGGTTGGGTTTAAATAACCAAAACCTATACCTACCCCCACACCTCACCTCACTCCAACCATACCACCTTACACCACCCCACTCCTCTTCCATACTCTCTCTCTCACCCCACGTCCCACGTTCTTACAGAATCTCATGACAACTTTAGATATTTTGTTACTTTTATTAATGATTTTTCTCATACTACATGACTATACTTGCTAAAAACAAAATCAGAAGTTTTTAAAGTTTTTTGCGAATTTGTGTCAGTTGTTGAAAACATGTATAATGCTAGGATTATAATTCTTAGGTCCGATAATGGTTCGGAATACACTAGCAATGATTTCCAAATTTTCCTAAAAACACATGGAATTTTTCATCAAACCACATGCATTAATACTCCTGAACAAAATGGTGTTTCTGAAAGAAAGAATCGTCACATCTTGACTGTCACAAGATCTTTATTACTTCAAAATAATGTTCCCAAACATTTTTGGTCTGATGTTGTTCTAACTGCCACTTACCTTATTAATCGTCTTCCTAGCCACACTCTTGACAATAAACAACCTCTTGAACTCCTTTACAATCGAAAAATGCATGTTGATCATCTTAGAGTTTTTGGATGTGTTTGCTTTGTTCATAAACCTCGTTCCGACAAATTAGATTGTAATTCTATTAAAACTATTTTCTTGGATATTCTGTTCAAAAAAAGGGATACAAATGTTATGATCCCAACAAATGTAAAATGTATATTTCCAGGGATGTATCTTTTTTTGAGACTGAATCCTACTTCAAACCAAGTGAAGGCCCCAATGATCAAGAAGATTCAGGAATCAATGGAATTCTCCCAGAAGCCTTTTTCCCTCCTGAAAACGATGCTAATCCTCAAACAGGGGAAGATGAAGACAACGACGAAGAAGAAGACAATCACAACTTCAATACCAATGATGATGAACCTCTTGTTCGAAGATCCAACAGACGCACCCAAGCTCCAACTAGACTTCAGGACTATGTGACCTACACCATCGCATATCTGATCCAAAAGTTTCTTTCTTATCAAGCCTTTAAACCATCCTATCGTGCTTTTTTAAACCAATTAGATAATCATAAAGAACCTAGGTTCTATCATGAAGCAGTTAGTCATCCTGAATGGCTTCAGGGCATGAAAGATGAATTAAATGCTTTAGAAACTAATAAAACTTGGACTATAGTACCATTAGAAAAAGGGATTAGACCAGTATGCTACAAATGGGTTTACAAGATAAAATACAACAGTAACTGCTCCATCGAAAGGTACAAGGTTCGTCTGGTAGCCAAAGGATATACTCAAACCTATGGGATAGATTATCAAGAAACATTCGCCCCTGTAGCAAAAATGAACACAGTTCGAGTCCTTCTCTCTATAGCTGTCAATAAGGGTTGGAACCTTTATCAAATGGATGTAAAGAACACATTCCTCCAAGGTACTCTCGAGGAAGACGTTTATATGACACCTCCTCCAGGCATCATCACAGGTAAGAATCAGGTTTGTAAGCTTCATAAATCCATCTATGGATTGAAGCAATCACCCCACGCCTGGTATGCAAAAATTAGCCTTTCTCTTATCATTTATGGTTTTTAAAAAAGATTTTTTTTCAAAATAATAGGTTAAAAAGAAAAAATTTGGAAAAATATGCACGTGAGAAACTTAATTGGCAAAGTATGCACCATTAACTAAAAACGGGACTGTAGATGTCGTTTTACCCATAATGAAAACGACATCACTGATGCCGTTTTTACTTGGGCAAATTTTTCTTGGTTTCGAGATGTCGTTTTTATCTAAGACATGTTGAACTAGAAATGGGTCGGTCAGGGGTCTCGCTCCCCGGTGAGCGAGCGGCGTTCCACCTCGCCGGTGAGGTGGCAAGGGGGCAGCGCCCCCTGGAAATTTTTTGGATCTTCAAATTGTTTGATTTGGAAATTTTTGAATCTTCATCACTTGCAAAAAAACTCATTGTAATTATTGTGGCGGATTGCAAAAAAACTCATTGTAATTATTGTGGCGGATTATTGTAATAATTACAATGAGTTTTTTTGCAAGTGATGAAGATTCAAAAATTTTCAGATCAAACAATTTGAAGATCCAAAAAATTTCCAGGTGGAACGCCGCTCGCTCACCGGGGAGCGAGACCCCCGACCGACCCGTTTCTAGTTCAACATGTCTTAGATAAAAACGACATCTCGAAACCAAGAAAAATTTACCCAAGTAAAAACGACATCAGTGATGTCATTTTCATTAAGGGTAAAAATGACATCTACAGTCCCGTTTTTAGTTAATGGTGCATACTTTGCCAATTAAGTTTCTCACGTGCATATTTTCCCAATTTTTTCTTTTTAACTCATTATTTTGAAAAAAATTCCTTTTAAAAATGCTCCGTAGATGCATCCATATTCATAAAACAACATAATAACAACACCACCATAGTACTTATTTATGTTGATGACATCATTATTACAGGGGACAATGATGAGTATATAATCTCAGTCAAACAATATTTAAAAAACAAATTTGATATAAAGGACCTCGGACACTTGAAGTACTTTCTGGGTATAGAATTTGTATACTCAATAGGGGGTTTATTCTTGTCTCAAAGAAAATATGTTCTAGATTTACTTAAAGAAATTGGAAAAATGGGATCTAAACCTGCCCACACACCCCTTGAGACTAATCGAAAGGTTGGACCAACTGATGGTGAACCGATCAAAGATATAGCTCAATATCAAAGGCTAGTAGGAAAACTCATCTATCTCACTGTAACCAGACCTGACATAACACATGCTGTAAGTATCGTTAGTCAATTCATGCATGCACCTTACACTCATCACTTAGTCATATTGGATAGAATCCTTCACTACCTTAAAAAACTCCGGGCCAAGGCCTTCTGATGAAACAAAATAACTCTAACACCATTATAGGATACTTTGATGCAGATTGGGCTGGGAGTCATGATAGAAAATCTACCACGGGAATTTGCACATTTGTTGGAGGGAACCTTGTCACCTGGCGAAGCAAGAAGCAAAAATGTGGTCGCTAGGTCAAGCGCTGAAGCTGAGTATCGAGCTATGACATCCACCGCTAGTGAACTCATTTGGTTTAAGCAACTCCTTAAAGAACTAAAACAACCCTATCATGAGCCTATTAAGATGTTCTGCGACAACAATGCAGCTCGTCACATAGCCACCAACCCTGTCTTTCACGAAAGAACAAAACACATTGAAGTAGATTGTCATTTCGTTCGAGAGAAAGTTCAAGCAAAAATAATTGACGTTCCCTACGTCCACAGCAAAGAGCAACTGATAGATATCTTTACAAGGGCAATAGATCAACAGCATTTTGAAGACATACTCCACAAGTTAGGCTCCTCCAATCTATTCCGGAATCAACTTGAGGGGGAGTGTTGAAATAAACGAAAATCTTCCTCAGATTTCAGCTCAGGCTCAGCTGGCATCCTTGCCATCATCGCCTCAATCCAAGGAGAAATTTGCTCGTTGCTAAACCCACAAAGGAAATCACTAATGCCAAACATCAATTCCGCAATCCTTGCCAATCAAGCATAATAGGAAACATTGTAACGGTCCTCTCAAGGATATCATATATATAATCCGTCTGTAATTCAAACAAAAACATACCATTTTCTTTCCGTCGTCTTCTACACTAAGGAAGTTGATAGAAGTTTAGAAGTTAAGGAAATTACTTTAAATACATTTTTTTATAAAAAGATCTTGAAAGTCTTTTTGGAACTAGAATTCTAAAAATTTCAAAGTTACCTAGGATGTCAATCATTTAGAAATTATTTTGGTAGTTCAGTTTCTCACTTTCATGAATTTTTCCCGGTGAACCAATCTTGGACCCAAGATCGTCTCTTACTTGACTTACCTAGTGACATTCACTCTAGTAGAAGGGTGTCGGACCACTAGATTTTAACCTCCAACTATGCTGTCAAATGAATACTGGGATGAGGCAAAACAAACTCAATTTAACCTTTAACTTAAATAAGTTAAAATAATTTTATTGGTTTGTAGTTTGTTTGTTGTTTCGTGTTAGTGTTCGGTGTTGGGCTTCTTTTCACATCAAGCGTTTATGCAAGCCACAAAACTTATTTGCTTCGTTCCTACGATGATCTAAGATTTCTTTGGGCTACTGCATGCAGAACTTGTCTTGCATGTCATGTTCGAAGACTTTATTAGCGATCCGGGACCGGACCAGACCGAAGACCGAATTTTTCGGAAGCCCGGACCGAAGACCGGACCGAATAAATTCGGTCCGGTCCAAATCCCTAGTTTAACCATTAAAATTTCGGTCTTTGACCGGACCAAACCGAACTGGACCGGACCGGACCGAAGACCGAAGACCGAAATGCCGTGATCTCCCGGACCAAAAAAGTTCGGTTCGGATACCCGGATCGAACCGAATTTTGCTCACCCCCCAGCGACGATACACACATAATAACTTTTGAAGTTTACCGCTCAATTCGTGAGGCGATGAACTCAACCCTTGGCTTTCAAAGTACATGCACGTTGAAAAAATAAAAAGGTAATAAAATCTCCAAACCAAACATTGTCCACCACAGGAAAAGACGAAAATAGCCCTAGAGGGTTTAAGAACAAACAAACACATATCATCACTCAGGCCATCCCTAACCATGACCTGGACGACCCGGTCATCAGCTCTCTCTCTCTTCAAAATCAGCTTTCTCTCTCTTCCACATCAGCTTTCTCTTTCCTCAACCCACATTCTTCTCTTTCCTACACTATTCATCTCTTAACCACAACCCAACAAAACCCACAACAACCTACCTCTCTCCTCCACATCATCTTTTATTTCCACTAACTTTTATTATATTCCAAAATCAATTATATTCCTCAACCTCGTCCTACCGGTATCAATTATACCCCAACATATTTAAACCAAACATAAATTAAACCCAACATCTCCAAAAAATAAATCAACCTAACATCTAAAACAAATATTTAACAAAAAAATAAAACTAAAAACTAAAAAAAAAATAAAAAAAAAAACCCGGACGCGCCACGTGGCGCGTCCGGGTTGGGTGACCTGGGGCACCCAGGTCGTCGACCCGGGCGTTGGAACGCCCGGGTCGACGACCCGGGCGTTGGAACGCCCGGGTCGACGACCCGGGCGAAGATGACCTGGGTCATCTTCGACCCAGGTCGGATGACCTGGGTTTTGGCCCCGATAAGGGGTGCCCTCAGGACTTTATCCACTCCTCCCTCTTCCTCTCTTCTCCTCACTCCAGTCCAGTACTCTCTCCTCTCCTCTTCTCTTCCATTCCAGATTACTCCCAAATCTGGAGCTCTGGCGTCCACAGCCACCTTCCTCCCTATCCCACCTCTCCAATCCCCAATCCGCCCCAAAAAACCCAAACCCAAAACCCCAATTTCCCTCAAACCCCACCAAAACCCCACCTTTCCTCCGAATCCCCACTCCTCACCCCAAACCCCCAAATGGGTCGTCCCCAATTCCCTCCATTCCTCTGCTTCGACCCAATCCCCAATTCTGTTGGACCCAATCGACGCCACGGGGATCGAATTCTTAGATGAGATGTTCCGGAACAAGTGGACCCGCGACGAGATTTCTCTTAAAGGAGTCGTCTTTGAGTCGCCCTCGTTGTTTAAGCATCATTTTCCGCTGAAACCCTGCGTCCCCGAGTCGCCGGATAAGACGGTTTCGAGGTTGAAGTACAATTCGCTGAGACGGAGGCAGATTAGGGTTGAGACGGAGGCGTGGGAGCGGGCGGCAGAGGAGTACAGGGAGTTGCAGAGGGAGATGCTTGAGAAGAAGTTGGCGCCGAATTTGCCGTACGTGAAGAAGCTCTTCTTGGGGTGGTTCGAGCCGTTAAGGGATTCGATCGCAAAGGAGCAGCGGTTGCAGAGGTCGAAGAGGCAGAAGTCAGCGTACGCACCGTATATCGGGTTGTTGCCCGCGGATAAGATGGCTGTCATTGTTATGCATAAGATGATGGGGCTTCTTATGACCGGGCAGGAGGACAGGTGTGTGAGGGTCGTTCAGGCGGCTATTCACATCGGTGATGCTGTTGAGCAGGAGGTGAGAGTTTGCTGCTATCGCGAAATTTATTTGATTTTCCTGTATTTTTTATTTAAAAAAGTAGGATTTTTGATGTCGACCTCGTAAGGCTATTTCTAGACATAGAAATGCTAAGGTGCCCCAAGGAATGCTTTTCTTATTTTTCAGTCGAGTAGGGCTTGTGAATTGTGATGTTCATAATTAAGGGTATTGATTTTCCAAAATTTTGTTAAGCATGGAATTTATTTTCTTATTTTTTGGTCAAATAGGATTGGTGATATCTATGGATAAGTGGAATCGGTTTTCACAATATTTGGTTAAGAGCAATAGAAATTCTGGTTATAAGTAGGATATGTGATATTTGTTGTAGCAGAAATGAAATTAGTTTTTGGAAATTGGAATTTTGGTAAAGCAGGTTTTGTGAGATCTACAATTTGAGGCCATCAAATTGATTATCTGGAATTTTATATTGTTGTAAAGCAGGGTTTCTAATATCCATTAGCTGCCAGGAAGGCAGAATTGGTGAAGTATAGGGTTTTTTCAAATGTAACTTCAGTTTGGAATTTTTAATTAGAAGCATATGTTTGTCTCTTGTATTTCCTTGTCATTTAGGTTAGAATCCACAGTTTTCTAGAGAAGACTATTAAGAAAGGCAAACGGGAAGAAAATGATGCAGACGCAGCAGAGTGCAAGAAGAAGGAGATGCTCAGAAACCGGTTGAACACATTGATGAAAAAGAAGAAGACAATTGAGATGCATAAACTAGTAAAATCGGAGGACAGAGTGAAGTCTTGGGGTCGTGATGCCCAGGCTAAGGTTCACATATATTCCTCTTGGAATGCAAACATCATGTTTATAGGTTTTTTCCTCTAAGAATACCCTTCCATCTTTTGTGCAGTTGGGATGTTGTTTGATTGAATTATTACTGGACTCCGCGTTCGTTCAACCACCACCTGACCAAGTAGCCGACAGTCCACCTGATATCCGCCCTGCATTCTTTCATAATTTGAGGACTATCTCGAAGGAGGACAGGTAACAATAATTCCCTCTCTTTTGTGCAATTTTATCTTGATCGTTGAAATACTTCTGACACCTGCTGGCCAATTATTCTTGTTTCAGGAGACATGGAAAGAGGTATGGAGTTATAGAATGTGATTCGCTGGTCCGAGAAGGTCTTGACAGCACAGTATGTGATTCTTTTTATATCGTAAAATACTCACTACCAGTCACAAGAAAATTTTGGCACTCCGTCATATTAAAACTTGTTTTCGGAATTTGATTTATTTTGCAGGCAAAGCACATGCTAATTCCTTACATGCCAATGTTAGTGCCACCAAAAAAGTGGAAAGGGTAAGCTGCTCTCTAATTGCTTTTTAGACCTTTGTTTGAATGCTGAATCAAAACCTTTATTGTCACAAAAATGTAACTAGTAAGTCATGCATTTCTCTATTAACCTTGAGATGTCATCTTGACTCTTCCATGTTCTCAAGTAGTTGTAGTTCTACTTTGTTCTCTTACTAAACTGTCAGATTTCCATACAGGTATGAGAAGGGAGGACATTTATTTTTACCTTCTTATGTCATGCGCACACATGGGGCAAAGCAGCAACAGGATGCATTAAGAAATGCTCCTCTGAAACAGTTACAGAAAGTTTTTGAGGTTTCAATTTTCTAATGCTTGAGTAATTTTTATTCTTTCTTGTGTTTGATATTGTGATCTGCTGCATATTCCATGCTTGAGTATATATTGACCTTGAACTTGATCAATATGAATTTTAGATGTTCGTCAATGTACGAACCTCAACTAGTAAACCCAAAGTTATGCAATTTTAAGAGTTGAAGTAAATTCATAGGTTTTGGAAATTTAGGATGTAATTGGCATTATGTGAATTAATTTCTTTTATTAAACGAATAATATTAAGTCTATGCCATTGCTAAATTATTAGGATTTTCAGTTTCGTGATCTTAAGTTAAAACCACCATAATTGAATTGTTTAATTAATCATGATCCCCTTCGTTTAGGCTTAAATGCTTGTAACCATGTACTAATCTTAAGTTTGGTTGAGTTTTCCCCCAAGGATTCTAAAACATGGACCAAATGTCCCATGTAAATTTTTAAGTTACTTGAGTGTTAAAGACATATATTGATAGTTGATGGCTTGGTACGTTTATCCTTTAGTTGAGGATGAATCCTGTAGTGCAAACAAGTATTCACCTGTTTTTGGGGATTCTTTTTACATTCAAGTAACAATTCTTATGAGAAACTAGGGTAGAGTAAATTAATATGAAAAGGTGTTTTTTCATGCTTTGCATCGTAGACATCTGATATACCTACCTTTCTTCTTTAGGCATTGGACACACTTGGAACGACAAAATGGAGAGTGAACAAGAGGGTGCTTGGTGTTGTGGAGACCATTTGGAGTAAAGGTGGATGCATGGCTGGTCTTGTTGACCGTGAAGATGTAAGCACAAATGCTGGGCTCTTGGTTTCCCTTATATGTGAATATTAATCCAGAGGTTGATCGTACTATGGCAACTTTTTTATGGTTATTTTGTTGTCACATTGGGTATAGGTTCCTTTGCCAGAAAAAATAGAGTCAGATGATAGAATTGAAATGCAGCAATGGAGGTGGGAAGTTAGAAAAGCCAAAAAAATCAACAGTGAGAGACATGCCCTACGGTGTGACACAGAGCTTAAGCTTTTGGTACAATATTTTCCGTCTTGTTAGCCAAAAGAAGATGATGCACATTTGTTACAGCGGATCTTTGTTCAGAGGCATGTCACAATTTTAGCTAAGAATTTCATTCACTGGAACAGGTAGCTCGGAAAATGAGGGATGAAGAGGGATTTTATTATCCACACAATCTTGACTTCCGTGGACGTGCATATCCCATGCATTCTCACTTGAATCATTTAAGTTCTGATCTTTGTAGAGGAGTGCTAGAGTTTGCCAAAGGACGGCCTCTCGGGAAATCTGGCTTGCGTTGGCTGAAGATACAGTTGGCAAATCTCTATGGTGGAGGGGTTGAAAAGCTTTCTCTTGATGAGCGTTTAACATTTGTGGAGAATCACTTGGGTGACATATTCGATTCTGCACATAGACCTGTTGATGGGAAACGGTGGTGGTTGGGTGCTGAGGACCCTTTTCAATGTTTGGCTGCATGTATTGAGCTTTCGAATGCTCTAGAAAGTCCTTCACCATACAGTGCCATTTCACACCTGCCCATACATCAGGTGAATATTTACCAAAAATAAACAAATCCATAAATGTATTTCCCCTTCTGTCCAGATTTCAAGTTACAGATGTACTGGTTGAACCAGTGTCTGGGAGTCCCCATTGTCATCTAGCATCATGATATAATCACTTTATTACTTGTTAGATTATACTTCTCTTTGAATTTTCCATTTCGGCAATGTTCGTTTATATAAATCTATGTTATTTGTGCTCTTATATAGGATGGCTCCTGCAACGGCTTGCAACACTATGCCGCCTTGGGAAGGGACAGTGTATGTGTTGTGCTCTCTGTCACTTCATGTATTATGTTGAGTCTTGTCCTATTATACATTCCATCCAGGTTTTTCATGTCTGGTAAAGTCGTCAACTTTCTTGGGTAATTTCTTGACTAACTGGTCTCTAGCAGAATTTCAAATGGAAGTTTGAAAAAGAATGTCCTCATCATGGTAGTTATGAGCTCGAATCTTAAGAAATATCTAGTAAGAACGTTGAAGATGAATTTGGATTCTTGTTCTTGTTTAATGGATGTGGATATGAGTTCTTGTTACATAATGATGATTAGGGATGTTTTTATTTTTATTTCTCGGTCACAAGGTTGTTGTTTACAACTCCCAGATGGAGGCAGCCGCAGTCAACTTGGTTGCTGGAGATAAACCAGCAGATGTTTATTCAAGGATAGCGGCCAGGTATGCTGTTATAATGCAATATATCTCTTTTGAATCTCCCAGTTGCTGCACTTTCATAATGCATTTAGAGTAATACTGGAGCCTGCCTGTTTCAGGTGTTGTTTTGATTGTATTCGGATTTGGCTTTTTTTGTTTTGTTTTGTTTTTGGACTCCACAATTTTTTCTGTCTCCAACCTCTATTGATTATGTTCAAACAACAAACGTAGCATGGCCACAGACTCTCTATCTGAGTTCTCTTTATCATCTTGGTTTAAGTAGGAATTTGAATATATAATACTACTCTTCATTAGTTATCATTGCTTATACCCTTATATTTGTCATAGTTCTTGTTAAGTAAAGTTGGGTTAGGTCCCACAAGCAGCTCTACACCGCAAAAGTCTACTAGTAAGGGAGAGATTTTGTGGACTTTTATAACCCACAACACATATTTAGTTTTACCTGGTGTGACTATTCCACCACGTCCCTGCACGTGGTACCATCAGATGATCTATGTGTGAAACACATTGGATTTATGTGGATAGAAGTACGTCGACATGCTCTCTAGATGGATACAACCGAGTTCACACACGCTCTCGGTGAAAACAACTAGGTTCACACACGGTGGATACAGTTGGGTTCACACACAACATAGGTGGGTGGGTTATACAACAAGGTTCATACCAGGTGGATACAATAGGTTCACACACAGTGGATACAATAGGTTCACACACAGTGGATACAATCGGATTTACACAATTGATATGGGTAGAGATCCCACATACAACCTTGCCATGGTATCATGTTAAGTAAGGTTAGGTTAGGTCCCGCAAGGAGCTCTACATCTCACAAGTTGACTTGCAAGGGAGAAACTTGTGAACCTTTATAGCCCAAAACAGATATTACCCAACGTGGGACTATTCCAACAGTTTCTTAATGTTACCTTTTAGTTATTGAATATCTGTTCTTCTGTTTCAAGGGTTCAAAATTATATACGAAGAGACTCCCAAAAAGATCCTTCTACTCATCCAAACGCATTACTAGCAAAACTGCTAGTTGACCAGGTTAGCTTTTAGACCTTTTTTTACATTTCCATTTAGTTAAATATGTAATCTATCTGCTGTTTTACGTCTTTGCATTTATATTTTGGTAGTTTTCAGGTGGATAGGAAACTGGTCAAGCAGACAGTGATGACATCAGTTTATGGTGTCACGTATATTGGTGCACGTGAACAGATCAAGAAAAGATTAGAGGAGCGAGGGCTAACCGTTGATGATAAAGTATTGTTTAATGCATCCTGTTATGCTGCCAAAGTAAGTAGTTTTGAGGGTTCTAAAATTGATTGCTTAACAATTAATATGGGAATAAACTATATTGATTTTTTCTCTCTATAGGTGACCATGACTGTGCTGGGGGAGATGTTCCAAGCTGCTCGTGGCATTATGAAATGGCTTGCTGATTGTGCAAAGGTTTGTCATTCTTGTGATAGATACCGTAGTCAATGTTTGATGCTCACTTCTTTCATAGAATAATGAGATAAAACGCAATGTATTCTATGTTCGCTTATCAGTAGGCGATAGTAAAATTCATGCGTTACTTTTCATAAATCCCCCTTTATATTTGATTACGAAGTTATAGTGGACTTTGCTATCTACTTATCAAACTTCAACAGGTGATTGCTTCAGAGAACGAACCAGTTAGGTGGACCACACCTCTTGGACTCCCTGTTGTTCAACCCTACATGAAATCAGAGAGACATCTTGTACGTCATTAAGCAAATCTTTGATATGGAAGTGGAGTCAATTTTTCCTCTTAAGAATATAAACATTTTTTCTGACTGGGAAATTACATTTTAGTGCTTGAAAATAAATCTTCTCGACTTCATGCAGAAAATGAATGAGCCTCTTATGAACATGAATTATTTAGTCATACACATGCTTTGGTGTTTTTGTTTGGGATTCAAGCTTCGCTGTTGTTGTATGCATGCCTTGGTATTTTATACTAGTGTTTACTGCTTGAATGATTTGATTTATCAGGTCTTTTGCTAGTTTTTCAATGACAACATTTTATATATTTTTGCTTTAAAAACTACTGCAGATCAGAACTTCTTTACAGGTGCTAGCTTTACAGCGAGAGAGCAACTCCGTAAGCATTGAATTGGCTATTTCTATCGTACACACTGTCTGTGATTTAAGTGTCGTAATCATGTCATCATTGCCATACAGGTTGCAGTTAAGCGCCAGAAGACTGCTTTTCCACCTAATTTTATACATTCACTTGATGGTTCACATATGATGATGACTGCCATCGCCTGCAGGAATGCTGATTTGCATTTCGCAGGTTTTCTCCTCTGCTATGCATGTTCATTCTTGTACTCATGGTCATGTGTGATAGATATGCAACATAGACACGAGAACTTTGTGCATTCAAATAACTTCTTCACAACACCAGTTGAATTCTTAAATTCAAGCTTGCTGCTAGTACTTGTCATAATGTCGTTAACAATTACATTTGAGGATTCCACGTAGCAAGTAGAACAAAAGCTTTAAGTCAAATGATCTCACTAGGATTCATGATGCATTTCCTTGGAAGGTGATGATTTTGGAAAAAAATTATAATTGTTCTTCCTATTTGTTCGGGGTTGTTGACATTTAATGAGTTCTCCCAAAAAAAGAACCGTGTCCTTAGCTTACGGAATCAGGGTCGATCTTTCTTATTGATCCTTATTGCTCCTAATTTACATTACCATATATAGCATAATGATATGTCATTGATTATCATTGCCATTTGTTCTTTCTCATGTTGTATCCCACAAACATTTTGTCCATATCTTAGCAATTGTCAACCTACATAAGATGTCAAGTAATTATTTTAATCCATATGCTAGGATTGTTACATTAGCCGTCAAGAACCCCACAGTTGAAGTTACTGAAGAATCTCGGAATTTCTTATTAGACAATAACTGCAAGTCCATTGGGTTTGTCATATTAGCAATTCATGTTGCAATGATTTTATAACCTGAGATGTTACTGATAAAAAAAGATGCCGAAAAATTCATTCTCATCAAGATCTAAACAATCATTTAAGATCATCTTTCACAAAAGGTTATGGATATCTAGAATTGGGTTTTTCTTGCAGGGGTGCATGATTCTTTTTGGACACACGCGTGTGATGTGGATCAAATGAGCCGAATCTTAAGAGAACAGTTTGTGGAGCTATACAACATCCCGATACTTGAGAATGTGAGGGATTATATTCGACGACCGTCTTTGTTGAATTTCTAACTTTAGTTGCTCAATATAATTCTGAAGTCTTTCCTCTCCTTTGATTATGTTACAGTTACAAGAAAGCTTCCACGCTTCCTATCCAACACTTGTGTTTCCTTCACTCCCAGACCGAGGCAATTTTGAATTGCAAGAAGTATTGAAGTCTACATATTTTTTCAACTGAATCAACAGTTTGTCAAGATCTTTATCTCCACCTAACATGTCTCCTCCGTCGTGAAAGATATGATCTGCCCATGGTTCTGATTTGGCATGTTAAAGATGCTCCGTCTGTCGACAAATATAGGAGCACTGTTGTACATAATAAACTGCCGGTTCAGTGTACAGATCTAAGAGTACGATATGCTGAAAGGAATGATAAACGAATGGTTCTAAATTATAGGCCACAGTCAAATTGATATGCAGTTTGGTACTTAATCACGACCTGGAGTTCCAGTAAGCAGATTGCTGGGATTAATATGCGATGTACCACGGTACCACAGGCACGAAGTTGTTCGTATTGAATGTGACCGAACATCAAATTGTGCCTAAGATTACTGAATTATAGTGAGTGAGTTATGCAGTAACAAAGTTTTGTAAATCTTTTTAACAAGCTTAGTTGCAAAATCGTGTTGTTGAATGTTGTAAGATTTTTCTTTGTACCATTTTGTTGTGATTTGGTGTGCAAGAAAGAATTACAAGTGTAATCATGTAATAAGCCATTCTTTATTAATCTATTTTTTCATTTTACTTAATTTCACGTATCCAAAATATTGGAGGTATTTCTTTTCTAACTTTATCTTCATGTTTGTATTTCTCATTGAACTTGAACCTTTACCCACAGCAATTTCATGAACGTAGAACTCGGATGGCCAAATTTCAACCTGTTTTTGATGTTTCGGTACAGGGTTTTTTTCCTATTTTCGGTACAAGTTAAATTACTTTTTGCCAAAAAAACATTTTATTTTAAAATTTAACGGGTCTACTGATCCGATTCACGAGAATTATGTAATCACAAGATTCTTGAAAAGAATGGCTCTCGAGGAAGTCGGTTCCGAAATCCAGGCATCCCAGTTTGGAATTGCAATCGGAGCAAACCACCATTTATGGAATGGTGACCTTTCTATTTATAGATCTCAAAAGTTTGTTACAACATATAGACATGAGCTGCAACGGCATATCACAGCCTCTAACTAACCATAGGATTAACAAAGAGACTCAACTAATCACATAGTCTAACACCTCTCAAACACACGACTCGGAGGAGATGACATATAGTTTGCCACGTACAAACTCAACGCGCTGTCGGGAGAGACCCTTCGTTAGTATGTCAGCAACTTGGTCATGCGTGGGAACGAAGCGAACATCAAGAGCACCCTGAGAGACTTGATCACGAACAAAGTGAAAGTTGATTCGATGTGCTTCGTATGGGTGTGGAACACCGGGTTTGCCGTTAAGTAGGTGCCCCCAAGATTATTGCACTAGAGGACCGGAGGCGAAGTTGGTGAGAAGCCAATTTCGCAAAGTAGAGTTGTGAGCCACATCAACTCGGCACAGGTGTTTGCAAGAGTTCGATACTCGACATCGGTCGAGGACAGAGAGATGGTCTTTTGCTTCTGCAAGGACCAGGACACCAAGTTGTGATCGAGAAATATGCCAAAACCACCAATGGAGCTACAGTCATCCGGGCAGCCCGCCCAGTCGGCATCAAAGAACACACAGATGGAGAGAGGCGACGTGCCACGGGTGAAACGAAGACCAAGGTGAATGGTGTGCTTGATGTACCGAACGAGGCGTGAATCCAGTGAGTTGTAGTGGGGTGGTGCATGAATTGGCATAAGTGATTTACGACAAAGGAGATGTCAGGGCGAGTAATAGTGAGATATTACAAGGATCCGCAAACACTTTGGTAGAGATGAGGATCAGGCAACACGTCCCCATCGGAAGCGAAGAGAGATATGGAGGGGAGTGGTGTTGTGACAGGTTTTGCACCATCAAGTTTTAATCGACGAAGCATGTCGACCACATATTGTTGTTGGGACAACAATAGATCACTACGTTGTGGAACAACTGCGATTCTGAGAAAGAAACAAAGTGGCCCCAAGTCTTTAAGAGCGAAACACATATAGAGAGAGTCAAGCACAACTTGGATGTGAGATGGTAAGGAGCCAGTGAGGACAATGTCATCGACGTAGACCAAAAGAAATGTGTGCATGCCATTGGTGTTGTAGAACAGAAGAGAGGGATTCATTTTGAAACATTGAAACCCTTAGGAGGTGAGATGTTGCGTAAGGCATTGAAACCAAGCACGGGGAGCCTGCTTAAGTCCGTAGAGTGACTTATGTAGACGAAAAACGTGTGTCGGTCGAGATGAGTCGACAAACCCGAGCGACTGCGACATATACGCTTCCTCCGTTAGTGTGTCATGGAGAAAAGCGTTATGGACATCAAGCTGTTGGAGAGGCCATTGATAAGCAACGACGAGAGATAGAAGAATCCGAATGGTAGTTGGTTTCACCACGAGACTGAAGGTGTCCCCAAAATCGAGATCAGGTTGTTGATGGTAACCTTTGGTGATGAGTCGTGCTTTATGACGATGAAGGGTGTTGTCGACGTTGTGCTTGATTTTGGACACCCCCTTGTTAGGATCTATGACCCTTTAATCACTAGATAAATGCGGAATTAAAACACTAATTTAAGGATTAAGAGATAAGACAATTGGAAACCACAAAATCATTGACACCGGAGTTTAGAGAGGTTCGGCACCGCACCCCGGTCCTAGTCCTCCTCGCAAGACTCACACGATCCCCCGAGCATCGCTTATGGTTCCACTAACCGATCTCCGTTTCGGGCCGAGATCAACGTCGTTTACAACACCGAGCCTCCCGAACAATCCTAGCCTCGCTCGTGTCTCCTCTCACAACCCGAGAGGGAGCTTCCTCGAAGCTTTACAATACTTGGGTGATTCTTGAATATGGAAATGGAATCACAAACTAACTAACACTCTATACTTGAGCACATTTGGATATAGATATGGAATGGATATGCAAGTGGTGAAGTTTTGGCTTGAGTTTATTTGGAGCTTTGAAGGTTTGGAATTGAGAACACAAAGAGTATAAATGAATTGGGAGTGTAGAGTTGTTGTTTGTGTCTCTTGAATGAGGCTTATATAGGCTTCAAAGCTAATAGAGTCGTTGGGGGAGTTGGTGGAGTTATGAACCAATGAGAAGCAAGAGTTTGCTTGAAGCTCGGGTAGAATTTTGGGCTAGTTTGATCGACCGAAGTCCATTTCGATGACCGTTTGGTTGCTTCATAATAGGACTCAAATTTCAACCAATAGAGATTTCGGTTTACCGAAAGGAGTTTGGTGCACCGTTCTAAGGTGGACAAGAAAGATTGGTTGTTTTCAAACTTAGGCTAGTTCGGTCGACCGTTGTCTTTTCAGATGACCGAAACAGGAAAGATTCAAATGTGACCATTGGAGTAAAATCCAAAACTGGTCCAAGGCAGTTTCGATCGACCGTTTGCCATTCGATCAACCATTTCGACAATTCCAGAGACTAAACTCCAAAGCTAATCGAAATCAGTTCGGTCAACCGTTTGCCATTTGGTCAACCGTTTTGACAATTCCAGAGTGTAAACTCCAAAACTAATCCAAGGTAGTTCAGTCAACCGTTGGTCATTTGGTTGACCTAACGTGGCTGGGACAGAATCCTAGTGCAAGGTAATTCTAGTGCTCAAGTTTACTTTTTATTTTCCTATGGACTCAATAAATAGAAAATTACAAGTCTTGGTCCAAAGCTTTGATCACAAATCATGAGTCTTGATCTCTTAGTCACAATGCACATTCTGTTTGATAATCTTGATCAACCTATTGATGCATTACATACATTACATCATATGTCTTTCATTAAGATTAATTTTATATCAATAAATGCTACTAAGGTATGTGTTTAGTCTTATTTACAGAATACAGGGACCTGAATGCAAATTACCCATATCCCGAGCATAAATGCGTGCAAGAGACTCATTCCTGGCATAAAGACCAAGTTCAAGATTATTGGGTTTCAAATGGAAATGCATCCAAGCATAAAAGCATTCAAGACCTAATTACAAAAAGGACAAGGACTTAAGCACAAAAGTAGACAAGGACTTAATTGCAAAAAGTCAATGACATAATTGCAAATTACGAGTAGCTTTTATTATTATGGAGAAAATCTAAAGAAAATCAATGTGGATCTCCAAATATATAAAGAAATAAAGTCGGAGCTCAAAAGAAAGGAAAGAATCAATCCAGATGCGCAAAGGATATTGAAATCATACCATAAACACACAGGAAAAATCCGGATTAAATCGGAGCTAAAAAGGCGGCGAATCCGCCGCACCTTATGTACAAAATGCGGCGAATCCTCCACACCTTATGTACAAAATGCGGCGAATCCGCCGCACCTTATGTACAAAATGCGGCGAATCCGCCACACCTTATGTACAAAATGCGGCGAATCCGCCGCACCAAATTAGATTCATGCTCTAAAATTTTTACCGGTTGCATGTTGACGCGTGTACTTTCCTATTTTATACCTAAGTCCCTTGTATCGGCTATAAATAGCCCTGAAACGATGTTGTGAGAGTCCTTAGCTTATGTTCTAGTTTTTATTCCATAATTTAGTAATAAAGTTTTGTTGTTTTATTTTGTGGTTTTAGTTTTCTTTTGTAATCTCTCTAGGACCCCTTCTCCTTCCCTCCTTCCATGAGTTTCTAACTCTTTCCAAAGGGTGGGGGTGACGGATTTAGGGTGATGAGAAGAGAATAAGGTTATTATTTTAATTTCGTGTTAGGATATTTTGATTACTTGAGTTTGTGTTAAATCATTTATCATGTAATGCTTTATAACTAATATGATTTATTATAAGTTTCTGATTTCTCTAATCAAAACCCGAAATCTAAACCTCCACCCGCTGGACTCTCACCCTTCTTTGCTTTACTCTTAATTTGTTTTTGTTGTTCTTGCTTAAGAAATTAAAAACCAAAAATCTC
Source organism: Triglochin maritima (assembly GCA_963682175.1). Classification (NCBI taxonomy): domain Eukaryota; kingdom Viridiplantae; phylum Streptophyta; class Magnoliopsida; order Alismatales; family Juncaginaceae; genus Triglochin; species Triglochin maritima. The sequence continues at coordinate 9,668,545 of OY821780.1, read as the reverse complement.
AAACCAAACGCATGTTTTCTCTCTCTTCCTTCCCTTAATTCGAAAATCACAGAAATAACAATATCTCTCCCTCCTTGTGTTCGACTCGTACTTGCCACGTCTTCATTGACGCCGTGCACTTGCGGTATAAATTTAATTCTCATCAAGTTTTTGGCGCCGTTGTCGGGGAGGCGACGCAGATTTTGTTTTTTTGTTGATTTTGATTTTATTCTGTTTATCTTGTGCGCGATCTAAGTATTTGGATCTGTGTTTCAGGAGACAACAGAGTGCGTGGAAAAATCCGGGCACATTCTGAGCTTAACGAGCGTCGGAATCACCGCATACCAAGAACAACCTGCGGCGGAATCGCCGCACACTTGGAGCTTCTGGGCTTCAAACTTTTCTGGGACACGCACCATCTCTGGGTGGACGCATAGAGCATCTGAAATTTCGAGAGCGGGCGGTGAACCCGACTGAGCATTGCATAGGTAACCTTTGTTGCCTCTTTTCCTCGTAATTTCTAGTTTCAGAAAATTTCCTTTTAGTAGAATTGCACGTGTTAGGGTAAAAAAATCCATAATTGGCAATAATTCAACTCTGACCTAAAATTGGCAAAATTAGAAAGGCCTTAGTGCATGCATCATCTAGTGTTTTGTATGCATTATTCTTGCTAAATTCTTGCAAATCAATTTCTGTTGAAGAGTGCTGGAGTCAAGGTACGTGCACGAGTTTTATCGATTGTATTTAAGAATATAATTTAGTTTATATACAATCTTGCAATTGCCCCCTGCTAAAGACCATTGTTTGACTATCTTTGCTAGATCTAAGTTAAACTATCTTAAGGGCAACTCCGTAGGCAAAGATACGGTGAGGATTTCACCACCCTTCCGTATCCCACAAATCACAATCCTAAAGTGTCACCCAAGCCTTAAATTAAAATCAATTAGACATTGACCCCTAAGGACTCGGACTCAATTAAGGAGAAGAATTGGTTTGCCTTGCTATGACCTAAAGCCGATCGAATTTAATTTGGTGTCAAGAAAGTGTTTTTGTGTTGACGAAAGTCTTCCAAGCGAAGTGGTTGTCTAATTGGCACCGACTCTGTCGGAAGCGCCCCCACTAGCTATACACGGCCTGGCCAAGTTGGTTTGATTAGTGAGGGAGGTGAATCAAGCAAATCAATTCGACTCAACCAGTTAGGAGTCGTCTAGATCTAAGTGACACTAGGTCTAGGATTGTTTGAACCGTGCTTGTTTGGAAACTTCTGACCGACCTTTTTTTCTATCTTTAGAGTTAAGTTTCCTTTCTCTTCTGAGTCATCTTCTTCTCACCTACTTATACGTTCTAGTCTCCCCCCCCCCCTTTACATTCTCTATTAGCATTTTAGGGTCGAGTCGAGAACTTGTGCTTGCTTAGCCTCATAAGGGTAAGAGTACTTGACTCAAGAGTGTTTTGATGGATGGGTACATGAGCAACCATCCATATCATTGTTGGGACCAGGACAATGCTTCCTGGTATTCTAAAACCATGCAACCGAGGGTGGCTCAGACTAACACCCCATATGGTTGGGACAATCCTAATTGTATGACTGAGCAATCTTCATATTGGGGTAACATGAGAGAGGCACCGACTGCTATACCACAATCTAGTTATGTTGGATCATATGCTGGTCAACGAACTGACACATTACAACAAACTTTTGCCTCCTTCATGCGTTGGGCTGACACCATGACTGCACCGGTGGCTCCAGTAGTCGTACCGTGCGACTGTTGCGGGTTGAGTGGTCATGTTATCAGGGAATGTCCTTATGTTCCCCCAGAGCCTGAGTATGAGCATACCTTTTCCCAGAATGCTCGATATGACCGTTACACATCCGCATATAACCCAAGAGTGATGGATTCGTGGGGAAACAATTCATATCCAAATTCTTATACGTCATTTTCGCCCCAATATCCTTCTTCCGAATACCCAGAACTCTACCAACAACCCACTTCAAATCATTGGACTTATCCTCAGTCTACCAACACCCAACCTAAAAATGTCCCGAGTTCTGACTCGAACCTCATAGTTGACCACATACCTGATACCTTGGAACAAGCTTTCCATACGTTCATGACAACTACTCAACAGTCCGTAGACAATATGGTACTGCAATTGAGTCAAATGTCGCAGCAATTAAGTGGGGAAAGTAACTTTTCGTGTCAACATGAGGACTCATCTTTTAGTATCGAACCACCACCACATACACAAATTCAAAGCACAATCTTTCAAAGTCAAATTCCTAGTCGGTCTGAGGGACTTGGGATTTCAATTCACGATCACTTAGTGGAGGATTCAATTTATATTGAGAAAAACATGGACCAATTTCATTATGAGTCGGCACAGGATTGTGTCCTATCTTCTTGTCCTGTGGCCCTTGAGCCACATGATCTTCATGTTGCATCTCCTAAGGACTCAGCTCTGGTGGAGCAAGATCTCCCTAGTACCCTCAATTTCAAACAACCTGATGAGAGTCTGCCTCTCACCATTGTTCCTGATCATCTTGGAAATGATGGAACATCAAACAACCACATAGCTCATGAGGGTATTAGAAGTGCCTTAGAAGATACCTTGGGTATGAGACCCACTTTTTGATCGCCTTGTGTGTCGGACATGCCTAACGAGGTTTTGGACCTCGTTCCGATGCACCAGCCAGTTGGTTGGAGAGTTTGGATTGACGATCATAACTTCAACACCGCAACGGGAGAAACTCCTCTTCCGTTGCCCCTTAATTCCCAAACTCTCGAAAGGTTCAAGCTCTTTCAGTTTGATCCTTTGAATGAGACGCCTTTGCGTCCAATTCATGAACCTCTCATTTCATCTAGCGCTTTTTGTGAAGGCGGCCCACACATGCATTTTAGGCCCCATGTGGTGTCATGTTCCCTTTTCAGGTGCATTGACCCACTCTTGAGGTTTCCATTTGATGTCTCTTGACAAATGAAGATGGGAACTTATGTTTGTACATAGTTATATATGTATAACAATAAAAAAAATAAAATAAAAAAATAAATAAAAATAAAAAAATCAATGTTGTATTTATCCCTTCTTTAGCATCTCACAGGTTTTTGAGGGAATTCGGGTTTTTGTCCATCAACAGAGCCATGAGCTTTCCTTTGTACTTCACGTTGGTGAGATCTTTCCTTTTTCATGCATAAATCCATGTAGTATCTTGCTTACATTCATTGAGGACAATGCATGATTTAGGTGTGGGGGGGTGTTTATGTATATATTTATCTATATATCTGTTCTTTTATCTCTTACAAAATAATAAAAAAAGAAAAAAAGAAAAGAAAATTCAATGTTTCATGACATAGCTTAAGATCGAACTACCAGAACCCGAGTACAAATTGCATTGAGTTTTTTGTTCCTTATTATATAGTTCTTCTTGTAGAAACTGTGACATAAATCTAAGTTCCAAAGAAATAACTCATTACCCTTTAAGACATGTATGCACTTAAATTGGATGAATCAAATCTTTGAAGTGGTTGATAAAAAGCAGAGGTTGAGGAAAATATACCGGGAAGTGTGGACTTCTAATAGCAATTAAGCCTTGAGGATGAGGAAAGCACATTTTGCAAAATGATTACAAAAGCCCAAGCCTTTGAGTCACTAGTCCGTAGGGGTATCTTGAAACCCGGTAACTTGAGTCTATCAGCTCGGGATTATCGACCAAACTCGCTACACGAATGCAAAAATGGTAAAAGTGTCAGAAAAAACAAATGTGTTGAATCACGGAAAAAGAAAAAAAATACTTTAAGATACTCAAGGCCCAAAGCTAAAAGAATGATCCATGTCATGGTTGATCTGAATGATACTTCACCACCAGAGGAGGCGTGCAAAATAATTTAAGTGATAACATGTGTAGAAGGGTTAGTGGTGTGAATATTGGAGGAATGAAGATCAAGTCAGAATTTTGATGAGTTAGATTTATATAATGAGCATACAAGAATTCTAAGTGAGATGTATAAGGTTGAGGTGGGGATATTGAAAGTTGTTAATGGAATTTGAATTAAAGACTTTGTGGGTGTGTCAACTGAAAACCCTCACGAGACAAAACTCGTCCTCTAAGGAAACTTGGGGGTTTAAAGGCTTGTTGCACATGCTAAGTGCAACCGTGATTCCTACGAAAGTGAGTTAGGATTTCCCTGTTTTCATTTTTCTTATATTCTGTTTTGCTAGGGACTAGCAAAATCTAGGTGTGGGGGTATTTGATGCATTGCATACATTGCATCATATGTCTTTCATTTAGATTAATTTTATATCAATAAATGCTACTAAGGTATGTGTTTAGTCTTATTTATAGAATACAGGGACCTGAATGCAAATTACCCATATCCCGAGCATAAATGCGTGCAAGAGACTCATTCATGGCATAAAGACCAAGTTCAAGATTATCGGGTTTCAAATGAAAATGCATCCAAGCATAAAAGCATTCAAGACCTAATTACAAAAAGGACAAGGACTTAAGCACAAAAATCCAATGACCTAATTGCAAAAAGCCAATGACCTAATTGCAAATTACGAGTAGCTTTTATTATTATGGAGAAAATCTAAAGAAAATCAATGTGGATCTCCAAATATATAAAGAAATAAAATCGGAGCTCAAAAGAAAGGAAAGAATCAATCCAGATGCGCAAAGGATATTGAAATCATACCATAAACACACAGGAAAAATCCGGATTAAATCGGAGCTAAAAAGGTGGCGAATCCGCCGCACCTTATGTACCAAATTAGATTCATGCTCTAAAATGTTTACCGGTTGCACGTTGACGCGTGTACTTTCCTATTTTATACCTAAGTCCATTGTATCGACTATAAATAGCCCTGAAACGATGTTGTGAGAGTCCTTAGCTTATGTTCTAGTTTTTATTCCATAATTTAGTAATAAAGTTTTGTTGTTTTATTTTGTGGTTTTAGTTTTCTTTTGTAATCTCTCTAGGACCCCTTCTCCTTCCCTCCTTCCATGAGTTTCTAACTCTTTCCAAAGGGTGGGGGTGACGGATTTAGGGTGATGAGAAGAGAATAAGGTTATTATTTTAATTTCGTGTTAGGATATTTTGATTACTTGAGTTTGTGTTAAATCATTTATCATGTAATGCTTTATAACTAATATGATTTATTATAAGTTTCTGATTTCTCTAATCAAAACCCGAAATCTAAACCTCCACCCGCTGGACTCTCACCCTTCTTTGCTTTACTCTTAATTTGTTTTTGTTGTTCTTGCTTAAGAAATTAAAAACCAAAAATCTCAAACCAAACGCATGTTTTCTCTCTCTTCCTTCCCTTAATTCGAAAATCACAGAAATAACAATATCTCTCCCTCCTTGTGTTCGACTCGTACTTGCCACGTCTTCATTGACGCCGTGCACTTGCGGTATAAATTTAATTCTCATCACCTATTAAGATGATTACAAGTATAGACATATGTATGCAATGCATGTAATCGTGTTTTGCTCAGTTTGATTGATTAGGTTGATTGATTAAGATTAGTTTGATTAATCATCAAAAATTAATATTGATTAAGGCCAAAAATCCAACACCACTCACAATCGATAATGTTCTTATTGCTAGGAGGAGCAACAAGGGACCACGTGCCATTCTTGAGGAGACTATTGTACTCAACGGCCATAGCAAGTCGTCATTCGGAAGTTTTGACGGCCTCAGAATAGCAAGTGGGCTCAATGTCGGCTGGATCAACAATACCCAAGAAAGCGTATTTGGAGTTGAGGGGATGAGTGCCATCCATGGACCGCAAGGTCATCCCATGAGTTCGAGCAGGAGGAGAAGACCAAGCTGGCGGTGAAGGAGGTAGTGTAGGTTCAACATTGGGAGACGTCGGTGGAAATGGAGGTAGGTCATGAGCAACAAGTGGGTTGGGTAGATGTGGGACTAGACTCACATATGAATTAGGTTGTAGTAATTCCAGAGACAAGTCATTGGGAAAGGACCAGAGCTGCCAGTTCAAAGGTGTACTGTGCTTGGTAGAAGACGCCAAGGGAGGCACAAGACAGAAGGGAAGCACCAATTCATCAAATATTACATGCCGACAGATGAATTTCCCGACCAGATTGCAAGTCCACACATTGATAGCCTTTGTATTTTGAGGGGTAGACAAGGAAAACACATCGAGAAGATCAGAAGTCCATTTTATGGCGATTCGAGGCTTTAAAAATGGATAACATAGAAAACCAATGATCTGCAAGCTAGAGTAGTCAGGATCACAACCAAACAATTTTGTGAGGGGAATGACATTGCTAATGATGGTGTATGGTAGCGTGTTAATGAGATGAATGACAATCTCAAAAACAAATCCCAAAAACGAGAGGGTATTGCCGCATATGCCATCATAGATAGGCCAAGCTCGACAATGTGTCGATGATGTCGCTCAATCGCACCATTTTGTTCGTGTGTATACAGACATGTAACACGGTGTGAAATACCAGTCGTGTGGAGGAGAGGAACAATCACACAAAACTCACCACCACCATCAGTTTTCAACGAATTTATTTTGCTATTTAACTGAAGTTCAACAAGTGCTTTAAAGTGTTGAAAAACACAAAGTACATCCAACTTATTCTTTCACGGAAAAAATCATCAAGAAATGACACATAATAGCGATTCCCTGAACTCGATAAAACCGGAGAGGGGCCCCATACATCAGTGTGAATAAGCTCAAGCGGCGATGAGGCGAGAGTGAGTAAGGTAGAGAGGGAAACAGTGAGACTTGCCAAGGTTACAACCATGGCATAGGAGAGGCACAACGTCACCGGAATGCAGCAACTTGAAGTGCGTAACCACAATATGAGAAAGGGCATGAGAGGGATGTCCCAGGCGGCAATGCTAGTGAGAGAGGGACGGTGGACTGGTGTGAGAAATGAGATGGGCCATTGGTCAAACACCTGCAAGGCGAGTGGAGGCGGAGGGAGCCACTCGCAGGTGGCAGAGCTCCGTGTCATAACGACTGGTGAGAATGGGAGTCCAAGAGGGAAGATCCTTCACATTAAACTCATTAGCGAAAAATTCAACCGAGACGGGATTATCCCTCGTTAGCTTAGACACTGAGAGTAGGCGATGGCGCAACGAAGGCACATGAAACACATCTAGCAAACAGAGAGGATAAGAATGTTGCCTTTTTGGCTTATAACTGCTAATCCATTTTGATGATTAACTAACATATCAATGAACACATGTAATCCATTAATATCATCACATGCATATATTGTATTTCTAGCATTTCAGGAAACAAGTGTGGGTCAAGACAAGAAATCAAGAATGAAGAGTAGATATATTTACATTTCTTGTTCTTAAGCTATAATGTAACTTGACACTTGAAATCTTTGATGAATTGCATTGCATGACCCTTAGGGAACCTATAGAAGTCTCACAATTAAGTCCATATCAAATTGACTTCAATAGGACATCTACAAAACATAGAAATTCTCTTAGAACGAGATTCTTGGGTCAAACCGGTCGACCGATCGACCGGTAGGCCATCTGGTTTGATCAGAATTCAACAGACAACTATTCCTTTCCCAAGCAGTCCACCAGACCTTCCCTGAGTTCGACCGATTCCACTATGTGCTTTCACAGTCTTAATCGGTCGACCGAATTCTTTTTCTCGTTCGACCGTTTCATTATGTCAACCAATATTACCTAGTTCGACCGATACAAGTCTCACTCACCTATCAAAACTTGACACGTGTCCTGGTTAGAGTGGAAACCGGTCGACCGAAAGTCTATTTTGTTCGACCATTTGCATTTTTGATTTTGTCATTAATATGACTATTATACTTGTCGTATTTACCAATGGTCGTATACAAATACTCCACCTAACCCTCTTTTAGATTTGGTCTACCGGTCAACCAAGACCTTTTAAACGGTCGACCGATTCATAAAACACTCCAGCTCAAAAACTTACTAGAAGTTTTTGGTCGAACCAATTCACCTTTTTGTTTGACCACCATTATCTCTTTTGCACAGTTTCAACTTGACCAAATCCCCCAAACGGTCGATCGGACCTTACCATATGTTCGACTGTTCACTTAATTTCTAGCCCAGTTGGTTCGACCGTGTGCATCTCAGTTTGAACGATTACTTATATTTAACAAACCGGTCCGGTCGAACAAACGGTCGACCGATTGACCCGATCCGGTCGACCGTTGGTGTCCAGATTTGTGTCATGTCATTCACTATTTTGTGTATTCTTACACAACTCTATACCAATTTAATTCCAACGGCTAGATTAAGTTTAAAGCTTAAATAGAGCTGAGAACACATTTCTAAAGTCACCAATCTTTCTCCAAGCTCAAATCTTTTTACTACTCTCAAATTTTCTCTAAACATCCTTCTGCTCTCATCTTCCCACTTGAAACAAGCTCATTGCTTTCATCATTCATTTCAAGTGCCCAATATTAAGTTGCTAAAGTTTTTCTACAAGAGTTGTACTAGCTTCCGGAGTGAAGCTCTTCTCGGATTGTGAGAAGGTGGTCCAAGCTAGGCGAGGTTATTCGCAAAGCTTGTGATGTAAACGTTTGATCTCGGCCCGCATGAAGATCAGATTAGTGGAGGACGCGAAGTTGCTCGAGCAAGAGAAATTCGTAAGAGAGCACTATGATCCGGTGGTTGGATCCAAACCTATATACATCTGTGTTGTGGTTTGCACATTTCTATCCCTATTTTAATTGTTGTAGCTTTTAATTTGCAATTGTTGTTTAAAGAACACAATTAATTTATTCACCCCCCCCCCTTAGACTAATATTAGGGTCTTGTAGATCCTACAAAGATGTGGGAAGAGAAGAAATACATGTGTGGTGAATCGGAATAGTAGAGCCATTTCTGAGCGTGACACCATCACCACCAGAGTATTCTCGTGCCAAAGAAAGAGAAGACAAATCAGGCATCATGTGATGTGTTGCTCATGTTAGCTTTTTGGCCTTAATCTATATTTTGATGATTTAATCAACCTAATCTTAATTATAATCTATGTAGAGCATCACACATATTGCATAACATATATATTGCTTTGTGCTAACTTCTACAGGTGATCAAGACTCCAGGAAGAAAGGATTCAAGTCAAGACATGTAATCAAGCTCATTTGAAGACATGTAATTTGCATTTTTTTAGTCTTAGGAACTTTGTGTAATTGAGCATATTTGAGCTAAAATCAATTCAAACGCACAATAGGTTTCCTATAGAAGTCACACACAAAATTTCATATCGATTGGACTTCAATATATCACCCAAACTAGAACCGGATAACACTTAAACCTTACTTGAGCTGCCAGGACCAAATCGGTTGACCGGAACGAGTTCTTCATTCGATCAATTGTGTCGATTATTCTGTTACAGGATTTAGCGTTAAAACCGGATGACCGTTTAGAGCCTTTTGTTCTACCGTCTACACGTGTCTCATGACCGTTAGGCTTGTCGTATTCTACAACGGTTGGATTTCCCAAACCCTCAATTTCACCAAACTTCCAAGCGACTAAAAAATACCTAGCAGTCGACCGATCAAACAAAACATGGTCGCCATGGACACCCTGGAAGTTTTCGGTCGAACGTCTCCTAGATCGTGGTCGATCGAAACTCAATTTCTTCCCAAACTCAGAAGTGCCCGGAAGTTTCCGGTCGAACCGACAATTTGCCTTGTTCGACCGATCCTATTTTCTCAGACCAAAAACCCCAAAACGGTTGACCAATCCCCTTACCTAGTTTGACCGTTCACTTAAGTGAACTTAAGTTGTAGCCAAAATTGACCAATCGGTCGACTGGCGTGCCCGATTCGGTCGACCGTTTTTGCTCTGAAATGTGACCTGCACTTCACTGTTTTGTGTTTCTTACACAAACTCTTACCAAACTTGTCCCAACGGCTATAACTCACTTAGAGCTTATAAATAGAGTTGTAAAACACTTTTTTACATAATTCTCCCACACATATTTGCCTGTTACATTAGAGAGATCATTACAAACACTCCAAGCTTCATTTTCCACACTTAAGATCAATTCCTTATCTTTCTCAAGTGTGCTCAAGTTATGATTGTGGATAATGTATTGAATTTGTTTAGATTGTATTATTTGAACTGAATAGTATGTAATATTATTTTTTGTTAATTATGTTTACAGTTTCCCAAATGTCGACTTCATATGATTGTCACGGTCCTGTTGACCCTTCAGTGTTAGTACTACAGAAATATCATAGATCATCTTCGATTCTGGAAAATATAAGTGTTATGATTTTTAAATTTTAATTTTTGTGTATCGGTATTGGTTTTTATTTGACGTAAAATAATTAAAATTAATTTTCAGAAGCCTTTGACGGATATTAAATGTGTCGAGCACGTCATTCAGTTCAACACGTGGAATGTGCAAGATGAAACGATGTGGGATTTGTTAGAGATTGCGGGATTTGGCACTGTGTCTCGATTGCAATGACTACAACTGGATTGGAATCTGATTCGTGCTGTTGTGGAGAGGTGGAGGCCTGAGACACACACCTTCCATTTTAGACACGGGGAGATGACCATCACGCTACAAGACGTAGCTATGCTTAGTGGTCTTCGTGTTGACGGTTTGGCAGTGTGTGCAACATTAGATCACGATTGGACTCAGGTTTGCATGAATCTGTTGGGTGCTGAAGAAGAAGAAGCGAGAACTGCAGTGAAATGTGGATACGTGTCACTGCAGTGGTTGCAACAAAATTTTCAGGTTGTTGAGCAAGATGCAACATATGAGCAGGTTATGCAGCACACGAGAGCGTACATTTTGTTTCAGTTAGGATCCGGGATAGTGGGCGATAAGAGTGGAAACAAAGTCCACCTTAGATATTTATTGTGCTGGAAAACATATTTGAATGTGGAAACTACAGTTGGGGATCTGCATCCTTAGTTGTTTTGTATCAATATTTGGATCAGGCATGTCTGAAAAAAGGGAAACAATTAGCTGGTTTCCTTATATTATTACAGATATGGTGTTGGGAACATCTTCATGTCGGACGACCATCTAGAATTCCCGGTGTGCAACTTCCATTGTGTCCTTTAGGTTCACGTTGGCGGACTCCTAGGTCATGGGTGAACAATGTGAAGACGGCTCAGATTGAATTTTACAGAAATAAGTTTGATATTCAAGACGAAAGTCAAGTTTGTTGGAACCCATACGAAGAAGTAGATATGATGGCGTTACCTGCTGATTGCCGCCAAGGACATGAGGTTTGGATGAGCAGAACATGGATTGTTTGTTTCGGAGTTGCCGCAATGTACGTTCCAGACAGGGTGATGCGTCAGTTTGGATTGCGGCAACATATTACAGAAATAATGGAGATTTGCAAGATGAAGAAGGCTCAGGGGAAGCCCAGAGTAAACTGGTTGCAAGAGCAACAGTTATACATTCAAGCATGGTCACGTCGGCGAGATTTTGTGCAGTTTGAGGCACCATCACTCTCAAAAGATTTAGCTGCTTGTAGACGAATTTACATGGAGTGGTACTGGCAGATTACGATTCTATGGTTGACCCGAAGAGTTGACGATGCTGAATTACCAAATTATAGGCCTCCAGCTGATTGAGATCGATACTTGGTAAGAAATGATCAGAAAATTATAATTTTGATTGAGGTTTTAATTTGCATTTTGTAATCGTAAATGTGTTTTTATGGCAGCTTCATGGGTTACACAATTTACATGAAGATATTCATCATCTTGAAGGGATGCATGCTTCACACAGGCCCACTCAGTCATTAACGACGAAATTAAAGAAAAAGATCAAGGAAATGATGGCGTGCTTTAAGAGTGTAGATCCGTCATTGAAACTGTCATGAGCTGGCCGATTCTTTTTCAACAACAGCAAACGCCAAAGGAAACAAACCAGAGTTCGCGTCCGTACCCATAGCAATTAAAAGAGTCCCCTCAAACTTGCCGAACAAATGAGTCCCATCAATGCTCAACACAGGTCTACAGTACTGAAAACCTTCAATTGAGGCTGCGAATGACCAAAAACTCTTTGAAACTGCTCAATGTTGTGACTTATCCTCTGTGTCTGAATCTCGACCACGGTGTCAGGATTGGTGGTGCAAATATTAGACATAAAACGTCTTAAGTTACGATAAGAAACTTCATCAAATATGTATACTTGTTCCAATGCTTTCTTGCGAGCGTACCAAGCTTTGTCATACTTGATATCTATGAAGTAATGAGTCTTCACTAAAGCTTGAATTTCTGCAGGAGTAATGGTTATGTTTGTTCGAATGGTGGCAAGAATCATGTTAGAAATTAAACCGGCGTCACATTGCACGTGGTCATGCAAAAGTCCCTCGTTACTATAGGTGTGTTCAGACTTGTACTTCTTAACTTGAAAACATTCTTTTCTCTGACTGTAACAGGCATGTATCTTCCATTCACACTCTTTTTTCAAACAACCAGCTGAAAATCTTTTTGGCCCAGACGTTAACACTTTGAATTGGACACTTTTTCGCAAATGTCATTCCTTCAACTGATGCAGCAAATCTTTTTTTGTTGAGAAAATCCTATGCAACCAATAACTCCGTCAATCTTCTAAGTTATCGTATTCAGTGTACGCAGCAATACGCTCATCGACATTTCCAATCACTGAATCTTCAATCCAGTTCTCGTCAGGCTCTATGTCTGGCAAATGCCTCAAATCTGGTAGTATTGGTAATGGTGGCAATTCATTACTAACGATGGCTTCATGTACGTAGCTATCAGGTTCTCGATTCACAACGTCTGCCATATGATGAAACATGTTCTGCAGCTCCGGAAGTGGGGTTGAATCTACATCAACAATGTCTATCTCATCACCATCCATCTGACCATCTGCCTCATCATCATCTGTCTCATCACTATCTGCATCTTCAACTTGTCTTCCTTGATAATGTGATTGAACTACGTCTGCTTCATAATTACCAATATTCATTGGTGTGTGCTCGTACGATCCAAAATAGGATTGAGGAACTGCCGAAGAAGGACTTGCTTCATATTGGCTATATGTTTGTGTCATTTGTTGATAATCCTCATTCAACTGACTGTGGTGGACAGTAGTATAGGGTTTGGGTTGTTTCTCAACAAACAATACAACCGTATTCATGAAGTTAAATAAAGATAGCATTGTAGTCGTGGTCTGATCATCAAAAACTTGAGCATATGTATACTTTTCATAGGGTGGCCATTTGCATGTTAACTTTAGATCAAACTCTCCTTCTTGGAAACCACAAACTTGACAAACCGATTCACAGAGATCATCATATCGCATATGTGTGTTAACATTAAGCATTCGTCTGTTACCACCTTCATATTCTGGTATCTCATCTACGAATGTAAGAATTCCATCGAAAAAGCCCATAACCAATCCGGTACCGGAGCTCATTACTTCGAGTGTAGAAAATCTACATTTCATACATACATGAACATAAAAACAAATACATTAACTATAAATGCATTGTATTTCATGTCAAAATCAAAATAAACCAAAAACAAAATAAAAACCTAACCTCAACATTGTTGGTCGTCGGAGAGAGAGACTAATGGGGGAGTGGGGGAAAATTTGAAGTGAAAGAATGAAGATGATGGCTGACCATGTCACTTAAACCCTAGCTTAAAAACGGCATCTCGGATGCCGTTTTTATATAGGGTAAAAACGGCACCAGCAATGCCATTTTTAAACAAGTTACTGGTGTCGTTTTCTATAGGGTAAAAACGGCACTAATGGTACCGTTTTTTACTCGGGTTAAAAACGACACTAGTAGTGCCGTTTTTTACTTTGTTAAAACACAACATTGAAGGTGTCGTTTTTACTTAATATAAATGGTATCTCAGGTGTCATTTTTCAATGTGTATATTTTGCCAAATAAGTTTCTGAAGTGCATATTTTTACAATTTTTTATTTTTTTTTGATTATTTTGAAAAAAAATCCTAATTACAATTTGTTCCCGTATCTTTTCCTTGGTTTGCATTTTGCACAACATTTAAAATGTTGCGGTTTGCATCTTATCTTTTCATTTGTTGGTATTTTATTCTTCTTCGCTAAATTCGACCGAAATAGACCAAACAATCCATTATCTATCCAAATCCAACCCCTCAAAATTCCCCAGAGTTTCTATTGGCGATGTGTTTCTGAGCAAAGATCATGTCTTTCCTGAGACTCTCTTTGGTCTCGGAATTGGGCGACACGAGAAACCCCAAAACCCTAACCCTAACCCACCCTTACCAACCCAAAACAACATTCGGGACGAAATTCTCCGTCTCCGTCGGTCGAAACCGGCCGGAGAAGGCTGGAAATGAGTTGGAAGGGAGAACGTTGGAGTGTGAGAGTCGGATTACGCGTCGGATTAACGCTTTCGAAAGAATGTGCCGGAGGAAGTTAACGGAACAGCTATCGAGGAAGGTAGCCGAGAGAACGGCTTTATCCAACCGGCACAAGTACGTAAGAAGGGATGTTGTCGATTTGGATGATGTTTTAGCTTCCATTCGGCCGGAGGCGAGTGTCGGTTACTGCAATAATGTTCTCAAACTACTCGAGCGGAGAAGTGAGGATGAGGCGTTGGTGTTTTTCGATTGGATGAGGAGAAACGGTAAGCTCGATCGGAATGTCGTTGCTTATAATTTAGCTCTACGGGCGTTGAGTCGGAAGGAGGATTGGAAGGCAGCTGAATTGTTGCTTGATGAGATGGTCTCGGAATATGGTTGCGAGTTGAATGTTCAAGTGTTTAATACGCTCATCTTTGTTTGTGCTAAGAGAGGTATGGTTGGGAGAGGTGCGAAGTGGTTCCGGATGATGTTGGATAGAGGAATCGAGCCTAACGTTGCTACTTTTGGCATGCTCATGGGTCTTTACCAAAAGGCGGAATGTCTTCACGAGGCTGAATTCACATTTGATCAGATGAGGCAGTTCAATGTTCAATGTGTCGCTGCTTATTCAGCTTTGATTACGATATATACACGTATGAGTATGTATAGCAAAGCTGAGGAGGTGATTAGGCTTATGAGAGGAGATACAATCACCCCAAATTTAGAAAATTTGTTGGTGCAGCTTAATGTTTATTGCCAGCAGGGTAAACTTGAAGAAGCGGAGTTCGTGGTTGAGGCCATGCAAGAAGCTGGCATTTCTAAAAATATTGTTGCTTACAATACCTTGATAACAGGTTACTGGAAGACTGCCAATATGGAGGCCGCTCAGCGAATCTTTCTGAATCTTCGAGCTGCTGGTTTGGAGCCTGATGAGACAACTTACTGTTCCATGATTGAAGGTTATGGCAGGGCCGATAATTATGAGCTAGCAAAATTATACTACAAAGAACTCAAAAGGTCAGGATTTCGTCCAAGTCCATCCAACTTTTACACAATGATTAATTTACAAGCAAGACATGGGGATGAAAATGGATCTCTTGGAATTCTTGCAGATATGAGGGAAATGGGCTGTGAGTATTCATCGATTCTAAGTATTCTCCTCCAGGCATACGAAAGGATTGGGAAATTAGATAGAGTTCAGCTCCTTCTCGAGGGTCCAGTTTACGAAAGCATTTTGCTTGACCAAACATCATGTTCGATATTAGTCTTGGCATATGTTAGAAATTCATTGTTTGATGGTGCATTACATATTCTGCAAAACAAGAGATGGAAAGATTCTACCTATGAAGACAATCTATACCACACTTTGATATGTTCTTGCAAGGAAGCCTGTAACTATGAGGGTGCTGTTATGATTTTTGATCAGATGCCCAAATCAGAACAAAATCCAAATTTACACATCATATCTACCATGATTGATATCTATACCTGTATGAGTAGATTTGATGAGGCAGAGAGTCTATACCTAAAGCTGCAAGAATCTGGAATTCCGTTGGATATGATTGCTTATAGTATTGTTGTTAGAATGTATATTAAATCTGGGTCTCTAAAAGATGCTTGTACAGTTCTAGAAGAGATTGAGAAGAAAGAAGATATAATTCCTGACATTTATCTTTATAGAGATATGCTTCGTGTCTACCAACAGTGCGGAATGCTGCAGAAGTTGGCTGATGTCTATTACCGGATGCTCAAGAGTAATATAAAATGGGATGCGGCTACTCATGATTGTGTGATTAATTGTTGCGGTCATGCAGTACCCGTGGATGAAATTTCTAGGCTATTTGATGAGATGATCGAAAGTGGTTATGCTGCCAACACAATTACTCTCAACGTTATGATGGATATTTACGGTAGAGCTGGATTTTTGAAGAAGGCAAGGAAGGTACTGCGGATAGCTCGTAAACAAAGTTTAGCTGATGTAATCTCTTACAACACACTAATAGCAGCGTATGGCCGAAGTAAGGATTTCAAGAACATGAGATCCATCGTCCAGCTAATGCAAGATGAGGGGTACCCTGTTTCTCTAGAAGCCTATAATTGCTTGTTAGATGCATATGGAAAAGAAGATCAGATAGAGGAGTTCAATGATGTATTGCAGCAGATGAAGAAAGCAAGGTGTCCTTCTGATCATTACACTTACAATATCATGATTAATATCTACGGTAGGAAGGGTTGGATTGAAGATGTAGCTGCTGTTTTTGCCGAGTTGAGAAAGCGCAATATGGAGCCTGATTTATATAGTTACAACAGTTTAATTAAGGCCTATGGGATTGCTGGGATGGTTGAAGAGGCTGTAAATGTCGTGAAGGAGATGAGAATTGAAGGGCTGCAACCCGACCGTGTGACATATGTTAATCTTATCTCTGCACTACAAAGGAATGAGAGTTTCTTAGAAGCCGTGAAATGGTCACTTTGGATGAAGCAGACTGAATTTGCAGGAT
The DNA here is from genome assembly GCA_963682175.1 of Triglochin maritima. Classification (NCBI taxonomy): domain Eukaryota; kingdom Viridiplantae; phylum Streptophyta; class Magnoliopsida; order Alismatales; family Juncaginaceae; genus Triglochin; species Triglochin maritima. The sequence continues at coordinate 9,651,734 of OY821780.1, read as the reverse complement.
GAACCTGTATATTCCTGTAACTACATCGAACTTTCAGTTGGGAGAGACTCGCTATCGTACTTCATGAACGGTACACATGCTTCTGTATTAACTCTACCTGCGACGGCATACCAATTTTTTTCTTATTACTAACTAAATCTGTAAGTGAATTTTTATATATATTACAATTGGGTGTTGAGCCTATAACATGTACTTATGTTTACCATTTTTGCAAATATAAATATACTACTACTTATTTGACAAAGATATAATTATTTAGGATCTAACCGATAAATGTTAGAATTATGTGATAATTGTTGTTTGTGTAGGTATTACTTGCATTATCAATCAGACAGGACAACTGAACTTATGTTATGATGGTAACATCCTAAAAGAACATAGGTAACTTATTTAATTTAAATGGTTAACCCCCATTCTAAAGTTTCCGGAAATATATGTAAAGATACTTAATAATTAATATATATTTATTATACACCATGTACTCAAAATCTCAAATGGTTGTATTTATAACTAATGTAAGAGGATAAAATCATCTTTCAACACAGTACTTAAGTGGTATGTCAGATTCCTTAGAGTTTTTTTTAACTAAGTTCTTTTTCATCGGCAAGTTATCAAATCGTCGACCAACCAATAATTTGTCGATCACACACTCTTCAATATATAAAATGAAAATGTGGCTTATACATAATAGATAGTACACATTGTAAACATCACACCTTACAATTGCCACTTATTTAGCTTAATAACGATGACCGAGACAATAGTTGCCTTTGAGGTTGTAAGGAGGCCCCAAACTAGTTACCTCTCCATGGCAGTTCAATTTGGGTCTGTACTGCCAACCCCCTAGAGCAGTGCAAACGTAGCGTTCCGGCTTCTTTACTTTGACTGGATGTGATCTGCAACAGATCAGTTATTGTTTTGGTAAAACCATTTTTCGTCCACATACCAACAATCAATGCCATAAGACTAAAAGCTATATTGGGTCCGTGAATTTTCAGAGTTTTGGAATATTTGAGTCGTAAACACACTGCGTTTTGCTTACCACAGGATACACACAGAGTTTTGCAAACCGCCTATTCATTTGTACAAATCAAATCTCAAACCGCAAACTTGAAAAAAACTGTTTGGGAAGTTGAGGTTGTGTTTGGGCTTACTTGGAAAAAAAAATCCAAACTACAACCTCTACAAAACGTGGATCCAAACGGACTCAGAGTAACAGAGATAGGAAATCGAAGTCCAGTGGAAGGGGTTGTATTCCAAGAGATCAGTTTATTGTTTGGTTAAACCATTTCTTATTCGCATGCTGACAAATGATGCCAATTAAGACTAAGCTAAATTTAGTTTTGGGCTTAAAATAGTCAAGATAAAGAACTGAAACCCAAACCAGTGAAGCATGTTGTATCTTAGGACTTACTCTACTCATCACCAAACAAGTAGCTTGTGAATTAAATGAATTCAGATCCTACACTTATCAAACTAAGTCAAATGATAATGTTAATGTGAACTTACGTGCTCCGTCCGCAACCTCAGAGATGAGGAGGGCTACCATGAGAACAACCAACACATTTGCAAACTTGGAGGCCATATTTCGGCAAACACAAGAGTTCTTTTTCGTTTGGAAGGAAAATTGTGATTGTATTATGCACCCCCAACGAGTTTATTTATAGTGGCCATTGGACTTTTTTGGTGTGGAATTTGGCAGAAATACGCTCTCAAAATCATGTATTTGTAAACATTTTTCCTAAAGCCTTCTTAGAAGTCCAAAACTGTCATATTTTATCCAATTAAAAAAATTACACGATACCATACCCAAATTGGTCATTTGATAAAACTTTAAAATAATATTGAATAAGAAGATAATTGCAAAAGTTTCTAGGCACGTTGCCGGTTGCCCTAGTTTATTTCGTTCGACAAACACATAAAAGATGCGTTTGTTGAACATTTATTGTGTATCTCAACGCTTGAAGTACTAGCTCTTGGTAGGAGTGGGTTGCGAGTTCGAATCACATTCTTGTAACAACTTGTGGTAAGTGGAATGCAAATATGTAACCAAAGGAAACCGTTGTTTGCTGACTTGAAATAACAACTTTACTCGTGATGTAAATTTCAGTAGTTATCAGAAACATAGCTATGTAGAAAGCAAGTCACAAAGTGAGCTTTAATTCCTAAAGCCCAACTTGTTTAGAGAAGCACAAGCTAAAGTAGATTGAAGCTCATGTCCACATGCCTACATTTTACAACAAATAATATACCATAGGTAACTTCTTGATTTTATTTTAGGGTTAATTATAATTCCTTCTAAATTATGTCCCAATATCAATTTGGCCCCCGAACTTTAAAAGATGACAATCACTTCTTATATACTTTAATTTTGTAACACTTTGTCCCCTCTCCGCCCGAACTTTAAGAATTCGTTATTTTAGCACATATTCATTGTTATTTTTATTTTATTTTTTTGGCTAAAACACTCACAATCCTAATTAATGTTAAAGTTCAATTCGAATTGGAAGTCTGATGTGGTTGGAATTTGGATCAGATTGGTAGTCAATCACACCTAAATTCGAATCAGATCTCACATCTGATTCGTTATTTTGGGATGATTAATGTCTTTTAAATTTCAGGGGTGTAAAGCGAAATCGGAACATAATTCAGGTGACAAACTGTAATTAATTCTTTATTTTATTTATATGCATACTCTTTGGAGAGAGAAAAAGTACAATAGTTAGTAGGAAAACTTTTCAAAATAATATTTTTTAATTTTTTTTGCCAAAATAGACCTCAATAAAAAGTATTTGTCAAACTAGACTCGTTGCCACCACGTGGTGACACGTGGCGGCGGCAGGTTTTGTTTTTGTGTGCATAGAAACTCAGCATCACCAGTACCGAGTTCTCTCTGGGTTTTTTATTGCCCAACACTTCATATTCCACTCGACGTGAGTTGTCAGGAGAATAGTGATTCAAATAGAACTCGGCACTGGGGATGTCGAGTTCTGTTTGGACATGTTCTCCTAGCACTCAGATCGTGTATGAAACAGTTGGACGGCTAGGAGAAGTCTACAATAGAACTTGGCATCTATGATGCCGAGTTTAATAGGCATAACTCGGAGTTTAATAGGCAGAACTAGGCAAATTTGTAGTCCTAAAAAATACATTACATTAATTCAAGTCTTACAATTAATCAACTCTTAAAAAGGATTTAAGTCGTACATTCATTCAAGTCATAACAAAATACATTACATTAATTCAAGTCTTACAATTAATCAACTCTTACATTCATTCGTCTCACTAAATAGTTACATACAAAATATTCAAACTATTTTGCTATATATGTTCCTTGCATCGCTTTCGGTTATGCCTTATACCGCCGCATCTCCCACACCTTACCTTTCTTCTAGAGTGTTTGTTCATCTCGTTTCGGATTCGTGTTGATTTAGGCCGACCGGGAGGTCTTTTGGTTTGGGGAGGCTTCATTGTGATGTTGCCTCGATCTCGTCAATACCTCACATTAGGAATTGAGATAAATATCGGTTTGTACGCCTCCTTGTACATTTGACCTCATAATACGGGGACACCAAATGTGAAATGTTAACATTTGCATGTCTGCCATTGCAAACTGCTAGTACATGTGAACATGGGACGTGCATTGCAATTATGTATCCACAAGTGCAAGTAATAACTCATTCTTCAAATTTCACAAGGTATTTTTTCTGGTCATTGGCTTCAACCTGATACATCAGCTGGTGGTACCGAGTTACTGTATGTGTTCTGGCCAGATTGTTGTTTGTCGTCACCACGGTGTGGACTGTCGGTACATATGTTTCATTCCACGACTCGGTGACGTCCATTCTTTTAACAAAGAATTTGTTCAAGCGGAGAAAGGTCATCAAAATCATGGTTGTAATTGGCATACCGCGTGCCCCTCGTAAGACATTGTTGAAGCTTTCTCACATGTTTGTTGTCATACATCCGAATGTAGACCCACGTCGTGACAACAAGTACATCTTTCCAAAAGTCCTTGATGCTGAATCCACGTATACCGGTTTATGTTCCTCTGCAATAGCCTTCATTAACTCTTCAAATTTCATAAATAAATGAGTTTTACCCGCTTCGTAAAACTTGATTTGTCTCAATCTTTCCTTGCAATTTCGATGTTTAGCAAGATTTGCTTTCATGTATCGAAGACAGAATCGATGTACATGCCCTCCGAAGGTGGAAATGTGGCTCGCACACAAGCGTTTTTTCCCGAAAATCTGTCGGTGATAATACACAAATCGGGTTGCCTTGTAACTCTACTTGTCAGCAATTGAAGGAACCACGTCCACGACTCTGTATTCTCGTTCTCTACAACAGCAAATGCCAAAGTAAAAATTCTGTTGTTTGCATCCGTGCCCACAACAATTAGCAATAAACCTCTATATTTTCTATAGAGGTGTGTTCCATCCACACTGACAACGGGTCTACAATATTGAAACTCACTAATTGAAGACTCGAACGCCCAAAACACACTCTTAAACATCTCCTCGTCTGAATTTACCTGGACAGACTCTATTTTGACAACAGATCCTTCATTGTTCTGACAGAGAACTGTGACGAACCTTCACAAATCTTTAAAACTGTCTTTTTCGACACCATATATTCGGTTCAACGCTTTTTGCCTAGCATGCCATGCTTTATCGTAACCGATTTCAAGTGAGTATTTGTGAACTTAGTTCTAACAGATGGCATTATCAAGTCGCATACAAAATTAGCATTGCATTGTTTGTTGTCGTTTAGCAATATCGGATTGGAACAAGTGTGCTTGGCGTCGTATGTTTTAACTTGAAAATATCTTCAGCCTTTTGGGACAGACGCATGTAGATGTCATTTGCAGTTATCTTCATCATGACGAATACAATGATCTCTTCTGTGCGACCAATGTTGAATGAATTGGTAATTTTCCGCCAACCAATCAACATCCGACCTCCCCTGAGCTGATTTCACTACATGTCTCTCCATCGGCTCTGGAATGTGCTGATGTAGACCGAACTGTCTCATCACTCGGTCTGGACAATGCATAACCACCTCACCAAAATTTATAAGCCAAGTACGGCTCGTCCAGATCTCTGAACCTTCCGTACATAGTGGTGGTAACTGACTAAGATCCAAATGTGTATAAGGGTCTCAGATCACTTGATCGAATTCCTGCACGTCCAGCTCATTCCGATAAAAAATCAAGTGTCATCGTCTTCGCACTACCCTTGAATGTTCTTGGTCGTCTCCAACGGGCACCTAATGGTGCCCTCTCGTCCTCCGGGTATAGTAATGGTCTGCTTTTCAAAGGTCTCCCAATGTGTAGATGTTCTCAGCACCACAACTGCAGGAACGTAAGAAAACCACACAGATGTTTTGTCGGAATCAGTGAGCCTTCGTCTAACATGTGATATAAGTGGGCCAGAGCCGCACTACCCCAACTATACTCTGATGCGACGGCCAAATCTCTGACATGCTGAGGGAAATACTGCTCATTGAACTCCTCCAAAAACTCATCCCAGCTGACATCCACTCTGTCGTCGAACACCACCGCGTATGTGGACCTCCACCAATTTGCCGCATCATCGTCCAAAACGTAGGTGGCCAGATCCACCATCCTCTCAGGTGCAACTCCAATCGCTCGAAAGATCTTCTGCATCTTGAAGATCCAATCCTCAGCCACCTCAGGATCACTTCTGCCATCAAAACTCGGTGGGTGCTGACGCATAAACCGATCATGCTTAGCGCCCATCCCGTCCTGCACATTCTGGGCAGCTTGCCGCTCTAGAAATTCACCCAACCTGTCCCAGTGGGCGCCTCCTGTGTCGTCACTGGCATCACGATTACGCGGGGAACTTCGCACACGTCTAGAAACCATCTGGAACATCAATCAAAACTAATCAGCAATGCATGCATGATCTACTACAAGAAATACAATAATCAAGCTATACGACTCGCAAGGGTGGTTTCTTCGAGAGAATGCACAGGAACCGACCGTTCTGATACCAATTGTAACATCCCCGAACAACGGAAAATTTAAACTTTTAAAAACAAGGGAAACACGTGGATAAAACCATCAATAGTGGGGACATTACTGAAAGAAATACCCAAATACATAAGGTGCACCATATTACATAAGAGTTTGTCAAAAGAGTGATTACATCGGAATACAAAACACATAAAACAGGTAATCACGACAACCTAAATAGGTAGACGACAGGATCCAGTCCCAAAGTGCAATCTCCCTCGGTCACCACCCGTCGGAACCTAACGCGGTCCTGAAAAAGATGCAACAACAATGCCTGAGTTTCCATAAGGAAACCCCGTATGACAAGCTCACCTATATGCCCTAACATACTAGTATAGCATGACATGGAATACAAAGCAGTAAACATTCCCACAAGGGCAAAACCGGACATCCGTCCTACAATCGTTCCCGCTGCCACACAGGCCCCGCAGTCTACAATCGCCACCGCTGCCACACAAGCCCCACGGTCCGCAACATCGCCGTCGCCACACAGGCCGCACGGTCCAACAACCACCGGTACCACACAGGCCACACGGTCAAACATCACCGCCGCCACACAGGCCGCACGGTCCAACATCGGGTCCCCGTAGAGACCTATCGTAGGCACATACGGTCTAACGGACAGTACGCAACACATCCCCACACACGACTACACAAGCCAAGGAATCGGTGAGGAGGCGTTCGCACTTCCGCGCAGGTAGAATCAGGTCTGAAAACATTGTGGTCCACCACCACACCAACAGAGCCATCGCTCAGGTCGGTCCATCAACCGGCGCCACACAGACCGCACGGGATATCACTCGATAGGTGCCCAGTCGAGCTACCTGCCGGAACACATCATCGGCAGTCCATCGCCGCAACCACACATGCTACGCGCGATCCTCCCTGCCGCCACACAGGCCGCACAGGGGCCCTACCGCCGCCACACAGGCCGCACGACACGTGCAATCACTGTCATCAAGGCCAGTCGAACACATCCGCCACACCAAGGCCCGACAATCGACAGATCCGAACCGAAGTGTGCACGGTCAACGAGCTCTACGTGCTGACACCAACTCCGCCGCTATAAAAGCAAGGCAGCGACCTCCGTAGCCCCTCAGGCCGATAGTCACTTCACCCAACGACAGTCGCGTGCCCGCTGAAGCAATGGGATCTGCAATCCCTCAAGCTGCTACTTTAACGCAAGTCAAATGATCCACCAGATTTGTCACGATCCATACATGGAGGTGACACGTTCCGGACACCCACACTCTTCCACACGACGGTCCCTGGGCAGACACGCGTAACGCGCCCACCGTCACCTCTCGGCTCACGCACAAGGCGAGGACATGGGCTTCCGTGGACAGAGTTGGCATCCTAAGCGGAATCAGGATTTTGTCCTGTGCAAAACGGTCGACCGAAAGAGACACTCGGTCGACCGTTTTCCCCAAGGGAATCGGTTGACCGAAGTGACAACCGGTCTACCGCTTCGACAAGGAAAATCGGTCGACCGAAAGTGATAGCTCGGTCGACCGCTTCCACAAGGGAATCGGTCGACCGAAGCGTCTGCAACGGTCAAACTATTTGCGCAACACAATATTTCCTAACGGTCTACCGAAGGTCTAAAACCGGTCGACCGAACGAGGTCAAAATCCGGAGTCTGGTCAACATCAAAATCCAATCTATCGGTCGACCGACTCAGGGGTCTCAGTCGAGCGAAACTTTACAGGGTCAACCTATTATTTTCTACGTCATAAACGGTCGACCGCAACCACACCAAGGGTCCAGTACACTTAAGTTCCGGTCGACCGAACACAAGGACCCGGTCGACCGAAACACGCCAGGCAGTCTAAAAACACTACGTTCGGTCGACCGTCCTGTAGGATTTCATGTTTAATTATACATATATATTTTTCGAATTTTCATGTATAATAAGGATCAATTTTCAATTTTCTAGAATTTATTGCATGCATCGGTTTGTTTTAACAAACTAGTTTCAAAAACTCTATTAAAACAAACATGAAGGAGCTCCGAAATTCATACCTAGAAGTTCTCTAAAACTTCTCGAAGATTCGGAGACGGTTGGGATGTTCCTCGCTGCGCCGGATGCCTCCGAGTATTCACCAAACTCTAAACAAGATCGGAGAGAGGGAAGCTAGTCTCTCAATCTCCGATTGGGTTTAGAATCTAATTACTAACCCCTCTTTAGTTCCCTTTAGAAGATGACCTCTGAAGAACTAAAACTAAACTTAAGAATTAAGGAATTTTCGTGGAGAATTATGGAGAGAGATTTTGCTCAAGAAAATAATGAATGAATTAATTAGGTAATGAGATAAACTTGTATTTATAAGTTCTCTCCAAATTACCTATTCATGTGCAACCCCTTGCCCATGATCTCATGCAAAATTCCATCTAACCATCCATTATTTATTAATAAATAATATTACCCACGAATTAAATCAATTATGGACAAATTCCATGCATGATCTAATTAATTCTTAAATTAATTCTGCATAAAACCGCCTGATCGGTCGACCGTTTGCGAGGTCCGGTCGACCGCTCAGGCCCGATTTCGGTCGACCGTCCGAGACTCGGTCGACCGTTTTCAACAGTAGAATATTTCATCGCAATGTTCGGTCGACCGACCGATCACATTCGGTCGACCGTTCGAACAGACGAAATTCACCTGTTATCGGTCGAGACGCGTTCTGTCGACCGGACACCACCGGTCGACCGTGCACCGATCGGTCGACCGTTTACTTCCAACCGGTCGACCGTTTGTGCACTATTTTGCAGACTTGTCAAATTTCGGTTTAACCCCTACAAAATTTGACATTTCGGGATTAGTAGTAAATTCACAACTTATGTAACATATTATCCTATGTAATGATCAATTATTACACCCCATAATATTTATATCTCATATGAATTTAATTTAGATTCTAATTATGTTATTAATCACAACATAATCTTGATTTTGCTCGTTCACCCCATGTGTCATATTTTCTACATGAAACCTGACACATCTTATGAACTCAAAATCCCCATTTCTTGTTTCCCAGTTTTGTGGTGTGACCTATGGGAGGATCTAAACTAAGTTGACAGTGATATTAAGAGCTTAATATCACAAGCTATAAGCGGTATCTAGCTACACATTGTAGCTCCCAATTAGTTAGATGTCTTAATTCCACTCGAACCAAAACCCGATCCACTTAGTGATGGAGTGCACCACTTGTGTCCGTCCCTTGCCTCATGATATTAAGAATACACACAAAGTAGTATTGTGTCATCTTTGTATTAGTATTCATTTCTTGATCTCTTTAAGCTAGTTATAAATATGTGACTTAACTCAAATCACATTGTGCACATTATAACTTTGCTTTATCAAGGGGCCCACTAATATCATCACTCAATTAAGAGGGGCAATGATAATCTTTTGACTAACTATCTTCTCCAACAAAAGTTGTACTTAACCAACCAATGCCTTTACACTACACTGATCGATAGTTCAAGACACTGATCTAATTAAGTATTCCTTAAGTGATTAGATATAAGTCTCATATCGAAGGACCAAAGACACAGTAAAATATTAATGACACAGAAACGCATTTCTATAGTATTTTACTTATTAGGTCTATTCAGTATACAAAAGTAATATTTTCCTCTTTTGCATACTCGTGTTGTCACTCACTTGTAGAGCTACAATGATCTATGACCGACACGACAATCTTAACTCGGTAATTAATGTTCCATGTTAATTACCATGATTGCGAATATCTTTTGTTTTATGTAAACCAATATCTTTTAGAGCTCTACGGTTAAGGACCATGAGCCTCTTCCTTAACACTTCTAAAAGACGAATAACATAAACAAGGAACAAAATGATTTCTCATTCAATTCATAATAATTGACATTTAAAAGTAAAACTTTTAGAACACATTCCCTTCACGTCCAAGGGACCCGGTCGACCGACAGTCGTCTTCAATCTCGCGCCAGCCGAGGTTTCGACGCCCAAACTTGTCGCCGGCGAGGCCTCCGACCTCCCGCGACCTACCAAAACACCACCCCAACGCGGGTGATCACTATAGGCCTCTAATGCAAGAACTTGGCATACCTTCACTTGAAGAACGACGAAACCGCCGGAGAACTCCGAAGCTCCAACGACTCCTCCGGCCACACCGCACGCACCTCCTTGCTCCTTCTACTCGCGCCTCAGCAGACCCCGCACGCCTTCACCACCACAGCTTGAGTACCGGATGGATGGAGAGGAGAAGGATTGAAGAAGGAGAAGAGAAGAGAGAAAAGGGAAACATTGGTTTCCTCTTAAACCAACCAAGCAATCCTCACCCATCACTTCACAGCCTCCTCCCTACACCCAGCCTACTGTTCACTCATGCCTCCCCATCACGTCACCTCCTCTTTCCTCCATTCCCATGCAAACCCATCATTGACCACCTAAACACCCATCAAAACCTTAAGCAAGGTTAGGGTCATAACACTCCTATTTGGAAAAAAATAGAAGAGAAATATAAAGATAAAAAAAGAAACGAAGATAGTGAAATTTTACTTGTTTGAATAACTTTTAGGGAAAGGAAAAAAGAGAAGCGAAAAGAAAATAAGAGAAACTCTCGTATGCAAATTGAAGTCTCAACTTTCTCTTCAAAATTGGGGAGAAACTAAAAGTAATCATGTTCATTTCAACTTAATACCTATTCCATTTTTATTATTGAAATACATTTTTGCATTCAGCATTGTTATGTTTGGTTATTAATTATTAAAATATGTTTGCTTTTAACTATTCATCACATGGTAGCATGACGACCGTGGAAGTTTTTTTTTTGGTATTTTTTAATAATTTGATTTCTTCGGTTATTTGATTCAAGCATCAAAAATTATGTTTTACATTTGATTTTTTAATATTATGTAGCAAAGTTATTATACTTATTAAAGATATTGACATACAATGTTGGAAAATATTGATCAAATACTAGTTTATAATATGATAATTGTAGGATACATCGAAAAATACAAGTGGATATTATTTGGCTAATTTCTGGTTACTCATTTTTTTCTCTCTCTATCTTTATGCCAGCAATTGAAAGTCATTTCGCCTTGCCTATCCAAACAAAAAAACAAATATACTTTCTCTTCTCCGTGATATATATTTTCTCTCTCACCGTGTCCCTCGTTTACGAAAGAACTCGAGTGATTGCTTGATTGATATCAGTCCTCTCTATTATCTCGTTCCTATTTTGAATGATGCATTACTTGTGGTGAATAAAAAGAAAATGTTAGTGGGGCTCTATTTTGGGCTCCAAACTCTCAATCTCTCATCACGTAGGGAGTGAGCTTTCCATCCACTCAGAGCCCTCTACGTCGCATGATCTCGCCAATTTACCATTAGTCTCCCAAATTTTGCCAAATTACATCCAAACAACAAATTCCCATGTGCATCTTATTAAATGGTTGTAATCATTATTCATTGTTTGAATAACATCTCCCAACATGCAAACCACATTTTCTCTCCACACACACAAATCTAGACAAACCTGGACAAATCTGGATGGCTGGACTGCTCCCGCTCGTCTGGACGTTGGAATTCGTCTGGACAAATATATTACATTCCTATTCAGATATATTGTCTTATGCTTGTTGGACATACCAAACATGTTTGGACTTAGCCTAATTTTGAGCTCATTTATCACTTTTCAATGTCGAACTGTAATATGTAATATCCAGACTACTATGTGGTACAAATTATAAGTTAATGTTCAATGTTTTGTTGATATCTGAACATGTATGTCTTGATATCTGAGATTTAATAGAATGATATCTGAGATTTGATTTACATTGACAATGTCTACATTTTATATATTGATTTATCGTCGTACATTATAGTCCTCACCTTCTGAATAAGATTTCCCAAGGGTTGGGATGACTTTTACAACCTTATATATTATCTAGATAAGTTTCAACCTTTTGGTTTTGCTTCTCCCAGAGAAATGTATCATGGGTAACTGTCTTTGTCTGGACATACATAGAAGGTATCAAAGAGCGAGACAATGCATAATTATCTTGTATCATCATTTATCCAGACATATATCAAATGTGATATTTTTTTACTACTATGTTAGCTTGTCAACACCAAAAAGTAATCAGATATATTCACATAAATATCCAGATATACAAATTTAATACAAAACACCCAAACATCTATAGAACCTCAAAATATTTAATCCGAACATGTACAACATCATAAAAAAATAAACTCATTTAGACACAACATGTGATTATACTAAGATGAACATTAAAAACATCAGATAAATGTTATCACACAAAAACAGTAAACATATCAAATTTCATAAAACTAAACAAAAGTTTAAAACAAATCTGGATATCTACATACTCACCCACATCCGGACAGATATCCATATATCAACGTATCATATATCCAGATATCCAATATATACTTATTCCTGCTCTTACTTAACTCCTATCGAACAAAAAACCAATGCAATTTTATCCCGTACATGTCTCACAAAATCAATGACCACAGAAAAATACTACTAAATAATCACAAACAAATATGTCCACAAGCCAAAGACAGTGACAAGGTTGTAGGATGATGAAAGTTGGAGGACGATGAAGGAGGATGTCGGAGGAGGAGGACAGTGAGGAGGCGTGATAGTATTCCGGAGAGGAATCCGATCAAAATAAGAAGTTGTCGGTTGAAGATAGGGAAACAATGCTCTGGACATTGTTTGGACAAATCTGGACGGCTGGATTGCTCCCGCTCATCTGGACGAACCTGGACAAATCTGGACGGCTGGACTAACGACACTTATCAAGGTGGAGGCCGGAGGATGGCATTAAAGGAAGACGCCGGAGGAGGGTGAAGATCAGAGGAGGACAATGAGGAGGAGATCAGAGGATGAGGAGGTCAGAGGATGCCAGACGAGGAGGAGGACGTCGGAGAACGCTACAAGAGGAGGAGGTCGGAGGAAGATGATGGTGGGAGGAGGAGGAGAGATGAGGGTGGGAGGAGTGGTAAGGAAGTGAGTTTGAAATTTGAATTGAAATGGGAGAGAAAATAGTTTATTTTTGTGGAATATTTGTGGTTTAGACCTGAATATTATAATTATTTCAATTAAAATAGAAATTTTGCATAACCAACCACCTCCACTATTGAAAATGGTTAGGAGCCCAATTTGGAGCACATATATCACTACTCTGAATAAAATGTTGAGACGTAAAGAAAACAATCACAAAGGTTTACTAGACGTAATAAGCCTTCACTATAATATACAAGGGTTTTTTTCTTGCATGCCACTGAAAAACCATGAAATTGACTTTACGTCATCACTCTACGACTATTTCACCATGAGCCACCAAAAATCTTATTTACCGTAGATGCCAAATGAAATATAAAATAATGCTTAATTAAGTGTCATTATTTTTTCAAACTATGTCACTCTTTTAACTTTATAGTTAACTTCGTTAATAAAAATTATTTTTTTAATTGTCACCTTTGCAAAAGTCTCTCCCTAGTAATTTAGCAATTAGAAAACACATATATAATCAATCCTTATACTATTTCTCACTCATGTTCTCTCATCTCTCTCAACTTATTTTATCTCCTCTCTCTATCTATTTGTCTCTCTCTTCACACTTCTTCTTTCTATCTTCTCTCGACTCTCTTTCGCATCCCGTCTGTCACCGCTTCTCTTTATTCTCTCCCTAACTTCTCTCTCACCTGCAAATATTTACTTATTTTTTATTGGATTTTAAATATTTAAATTTTGGAAGGGAAAGAGGAGAGAGAAGTGGGGAAGAGACAATACAATATAGAAAAAAGAGAGAGAAAAGATAGAGAGAAGAGACACGAACATAAGTAAAACGAGAAGATACGATGAAGAGAGAAAGAGAGAGGTGAGAAAATGAGAATAGAATAAGAGTTGAATAATGTTTTAGATGATTTAGGGATATTTTGTAAATTTGTAATCCAATATTATTGATAAAAAAGTTTTTGTCTAGTTGGTGGACAAAATTTACAATTAAAATTTAATAAATATTACAAGAGTTAGATGTAAAGCTAACAGAGTGACATTTAAGCATTGTTTACGTTTCACGATGACACCTACAACAAATAAGTTTTTCTTGCTAGCTCACCGAGTGAGGACAAAAAGGCAATATACATACTAACATCATATAAGATATTAACCAAACTAAAAAAAGTCATCCGACGAACAATACTTGCTCATGCTCAAGTAATTAAGAGAAACAACCATAATTTGTTCTACGGGAGAGCAAAACCAGGTCCAAACCGGGTTTTTGGACCGGACCAGACCGGTCGGTCCGGGTTCGGTCCGGGAGATTTTCAAATTTCGGGTTCGATCTGGTCCGAACCGGTCTGATTTTTTTTAATTTAAAAAATTCGGGTTTTGACAGGACCGGACCAGACCAGACTGGACCAATTCGGATCGGAGCAGACCAGACTGGACCGATTCGGACCGGTCCGGTCTTCGGTCCGGACCCCGGATAAAAATCCGGTCCGATCCGAACCGGATACTCTTCTCTAATTTGTTCATTCGAAGCTCCTTTGAGCCTGACCATCAGGACTCGAACAAGCAACCGAAGTTGCAATAGTCGGATCCGGATGACACCCAAACCGGATCCATTAAGCATATTGTCGGGAATTGCCCGAACAAATCGATTTCCTTCGTTCCCTTTCCAAACCCTAATTCTCGCCCTCTTCTCCGATCCCGTTTCCTCTTCCACTCCACTTCGAGATTCGTCCACTTCGGATCCCTCCAACATGGTAATGGTTTTTCTCTTTTTCATGTCGTCTTCTAGTCGTATGATGGACAAATTTGGGGTTTTCCCCCTGATTTTGTGGATTTGGATGAGTTGTTTCTACAGATTCCATGTTTTCTGTTTGTAGTGATTGGAAAGTTGGTAACTTGAGGTGATTAGATTAGGCTAACTTCGTTGAGACCTTGTTCGGACTTCGGATGGAACTTACTGTTAGACCTAAATTTTGTTGCTACGTTTCTCAGATGACATCCATTTTGGGAATCCGAAAGGACCGAAACCGTGTTATTGATTGGTGGTTTTGTCATTTCTACGGGTTTCATATTTTCTGTTTCTGTTAGTAACATGAGGTGCTTAGGTTTCAGACCTTAAGTTTAGAACCTAATTTTTGTTGCTATAGTTCTGTAACCACATTAGTAAGAACTGTAGGTTTTAGACGCGTGTTTGGACTGGTGATGTGTTCTTAACGAACATAGGTTTCATTACACAAGAAGTTCGCAAATGTTGCTCAGAAATATCTAGTGAGTTGCTTGGGTAAATTTTGGATTAGGGTCCCATTAGTTTCTTGTTAGAGCTCAGATTTGAAATAGAATGTTATGGGAAGAACATAGGTTTCATTACAGAAGTTTGTGGAAATTGCTGATCAAGGTTTAGGTAATGCCTAGGCGAGCCCAGGCGATTGGGCGGTCGCCCAGGTTGTGAGCGACCATTTCTTTTTAATTATTTAATTTTTTGTTTTTAATTAAAAAAATAAGAAAAATACAAATAAAGTATAGAAAAAAACTTTACATGTTTGGACTTCAAAAAGACACTTAGATCACCAACCATAATCTCACTAGGTACCCCATCTACCCACCCAAACACTTACGCATTTTATTTTATTAAATTGTAGAGTTAGTAATACAATTCAGAAGATACAAAAATTACAATACAAGTGCCATAGTCATTCTACTGGACACATTGTTCTAAAGTCCAGATAGGAACTTCAGTGTCTTCGTCGTCGACAATCATTTGGATCGTCAACGTAGACGTCATCCTCTTCAGTTTCTTCATCTTCGGTTGAAATGAAGTCTTCACCGACATCCCGGGGTGCTCGAGAACTCGATGCATCGGGATTTCCATAAGTATAATAAGTTATGTCGATGTCTTCATATAATTCTTCATTTAAGTAAGGTATAGTTGAAGGTGTCGAGTCTCTTTGAAGTTGTGGATCGATGAGGCTGTTTTCGTGAATATGAAGGTCCTAAGACAACTTCCTCCACCTCAGCCCACGTTAGATCCTCCCCAGCGAAGACCTGATCCTCAGTTTCTACTAACGAAGGATGATCCTCTAAGAGGTCGTAGTCCACCCTGATAGGATCTAAGAAACCGGGACGTTCTATTCTTCTTTTGAATATTTGCCGCAATTTCTGGTTGTAGTTCACAAAGACCAAATCATTCAACTTCTTCTTTGCCAATATGTTTCTTTTCTTATTGTGCAATTGCTCGAACACACTCGCAACCGGAAGCCAAGCACGCCAGGCCCAAAACCTTCATTGCCAATCTCTGCAATGTTTCGTTCTTCATGTCTGCCCCGTACGCATGCCACCAATCAATCAGTCTTCTTCCGGTCCGTTGTCTCATACAATGTCCCTCCCAAACATTCCAAGCTGAGACGTGTAGCGATCCAACAAAGTCGAATACTTGTCTTGACCTTCACGGGACCGAATGAGGCACTAAATGACGTCTAAGAAGCATGGTATGTGCTCGTTAATGCTTGTGTTTCATTTGTCTATATGAATTGAGAAGAATGTCCCTGGGTTGAGTAGAAATCCGACAGAGTGTAGGGGAGAGCTCATCATTCTTCCTTCACCCCATCTCTTGTTGATGATCTTTTGATATTGCCTTGGGTTACCCCCAAAGTTTCGGGTGATGATTTCCTTGGCCTTCTCCATTGCTTCGTAGAGATAACCCAATGTTGGTTTCTCGTCACCATCCACCAACCTTAGAACGTTTACCACTGGTTGTGAAACTTTGAGTGCCCACACCACATTGGCCCAGAATCGTTGTTAAACAATGACTTCGACCGCTTGGGTGGAGGTTTCCTTCGACGCCCTTCTCATCCAGCTAGCATTAGGGTCGTTGTAGAAGGGGGATATTCTTCTCATACAACGAAAGATCTAAGTGCGTCTTTCTTGTAATATAGCCTCTGCAATATCAAGAAAGCCGTAGCAAATCGGGTGACTACCGATCTTATCAAGTTGCCCTCGATGGCGTTTCGCAACTGCGATTGTAATACGGTGTGGTCGTTAAAATGTCTCACGATTCATTATCCCAAAGCAATGGTCTTCAAAAATAACTTACCGATGTCCTCCAAGATGAGGTCGATGCAGTGTGCGGCACAAGGTTGTCCAAAAAAGGTGCTTCTTTTATCGCATCAACATCTTCCCAGCGGCTACATACGCGGTGATGTAGTCAGTGACAACTTGAAACATGTACTCCTCACCCACTTATTCAACAATTTTGTCCATTAATTTGAATAAGTAGCTAGCTGTGTGTGAGTGTTCAGAAGCATCAATTCATCGTAAAACATGGTTCCTATTGCACATTTCACTAAAAAGTTGATTAAACTCCTACCGGACCTATTGGTCCATGCATTCGTCATTATTGTGCATCAATATAACTTTCAATCTTGCCCATATGAATCTAGAAAACCTTAGTATATTCAATTTCTGTTCTAAAACATGTATCACTATCTTCGTGATAAATGATGAGTTTTAGGCCAGGAACGTGTGTGGAGGTAACGACGATGATTTCCTTAAATTTAGGTATAGTAGTCACGTTGAAAGAAAGTTTACATCTATAAAAAAAATTAGTCCATCTTTTATTAATTATTTTATAATTTTCTTTCTTAAAATGTCGTTCAATTGTGGTTTGTTGGGTCCGGTCAACAACATATTGAGATCGTCCACAAAATCGATCTATTGGTCCCCAATTACTTTGCCTTTTCTTCCTTCGAGGAGACAAAAGGGGTTGAGATGTTGGGGTCAAGTCGGAACCGCTGACCCGTGTGTTCCTACATCATCTCCTAAATCTACGAAAACATCTAAACATGCATTTTGATTTATTTGAATTCTACTAGTAGTTGACATGTAAGTGGCTATTTCGGCTCTTAAAGTGTGAGGTTTTATCACAAGGCCATACATTATTGCCCGGTTTGTAGGCGATATGTTGTTTGTGGCAGACAATACCACCCTTAGTGATTCTTCCACATAATTCACAAACTATTGATTTTTTTTCATTTAAATTTAAGTAGTGGGCAGATTTCCAAAATAAAATGGAGGGCGGGGGTTTATACAAAAAATAAAAAAAATTTACTACCTGTTGCAGGCTAGTCGCTTGTGCTGATTAAACTTTTGCAGGCTAGGCGACCACCCACCTGAACATTGTTGTTGATTAAACTTTTGTAAATGTTTGTTGTCTAGAGATGAGATGGTGGTGGGTAAACCTGGGACCTGGGCCGTGCCGGCCCGCGAACGGCCCGGCCTGGCACGCGGCCCGCCGTGCTGGCGGGCCGTGCCGGGCCGGGCTTATAGCCGTTGCGGGCCGTGCCGGCCCGGCCCGCGGCGGGCCGGCGTGCCTGCCGTTGGCGCGGGCCGGCACGGCCCGCAACGGCTAGAAGGGAATTTTTTATTTTTTTTTTATTTTTTTACCTTTTACCAATACGAAGCCAAAGACGACGACGAAGAGACGTGGCCGGAGCAGTAGACGTACGTCGAAGATTGTAGCCGAAAACGCGCCAAATGGGATGAATTTTTCCTAGAACCCCTTAGGTTTTTTTGTAATGATTCCTATGTTTCGGCTACAAACTTGTATTTCTCAAAAACCATTAATAAAATTGGCATTTTTTGGGGAAAATCATTTCTATTTTGAGTTGAAAATATTTTCTTAATAACCCGACACGAAAAAACCCGATCCGACACGACCCGACCCGACTGAAGGCTCGGCCCAGCCTTGCCCGGCCCGCCAGGAGCCGGGCCGGCCCCGTCGGCCGGCGGGCCGTGCCGGCCCGGCCCGCCCCGGGTCCCACCCCTAGTGGTGGGTATATATAATTGGAAAGCACTAGTGGATCTAATAAAGATCCATATAGGGGTATGAAAGCGTGAGAAAGGTAGAGAGAATGAGAGAGATAGAGAAAGAAAGATAGATCTTTCCTGGAATTTTGTGTTTAGTGTAGATATTCAAGTTTGAGAGGATTGCGTGGGTCGTACACTTGCAACTTTTATTCATTAGTCAAAGTTATGGTTTTTCTATGGTACTAGGCATGCATAAAGGAAATAGTGCACAAAATGTAGTTCTAAAATGAAAGGACTTATGTTTTTTTAAGTGGAAAACTGAAAATCCATAGTCTACTCAGTACTTACTGATAAAAATGTTTCTACCGTGGATATGTTTGCTAGGTCTATAAGCTTGAGTAATTTGGAAAGTACATTTCCATGCGAGATAGTGTTTAAGATTAGCACTTCACTGAAGAAGTTATTGCATACCTTTTATATTACAGAGTTGTTTCAACTTTCAACTTTTAAGCCCATGACTTGAAACACTGTTAAACAATAACAATTGTCTTTGGTGCAATGGGAACGAAGTTGCGAAATGATTGAAGGTTGGAAGTTTCAATACCTAAGCATTATTAGTCTTTCTTCATTCCACTTTTGAAGAGCAAATGTAAAGTTCAACTAGCCTATTCGGTTTCTAATTAACTAAAAGTTATGTTTTTGTTATGATATTGTGAATAAATTCACTTTAATTTGTTATAATTTATTATAAAAGTTCCACTCAGTAAATACTTATATTTATTTTTCCCACTAGTATCTAAATGCCTATTGCTCTCTTGAAAATGTTGCATGTTTCTTTGTTAAAAAAACTTGCACCTATTCTTTTTTTCTTGTAGAAAAAGGAATAATCATGTTATATGTTTCTTTTATTACCAAACAAAGACTTATTTCAATGCTGTCTAACCCATTTTCTTATACTTGGCTATTGGCTGCTTGATAGTCTAAGCTTAAATGTTACTAAAGGCCTAGTTTTGAACGATAATATAACCTCAGAATTCAAAATTGCTTCATCTTTCCCCTGTTTCTAACCTTTTCTCTCAATGTGTAACATCAGTGCTATTCTTATTTTGCTTTAAAAGCCGATTCTGTCAATTGGATATACCATTCTCATTTCATGTTGTGATTGCTCACTGATCTTTTATTGTCACTGTTCACTGTTTTTTTATTTAAATTTCACAGTTGATTTGGTGAATTAACAATTTGTCATGTAATTGCTGATATTACCATGTTTGTATGTAGATTTAATCTATGTTTGTGATTGCATCCCAAGTCAATTCGTTTTTCGTTCATTTTTTGTGTCATTTTTGTGCTTCTATTTATTATTGTTGGTGTTGGTATTGTTTTCTCGTATTTTCATTTGCTTTGATTCTCGTGAGTGGACTATAATTTCTATTTTTCTATATTGTGATAATCTTTTCTCTTGTTTTTTTTACTAAAAGTATTTCATTATCGATTTACTTTTACGATATACTTTATTTCACCTACTTCGTTAGATATACCAATATGGTAAATACTAAATCGTATCCGATAAATAGATATAATTGTAAAAAGTATTAAGCTTATTTGTGAATCTCTAACATGTTAGTATACCATGGGTTACATTTCCTATTGTACCCTAGAATTAGTGGGTGGCTCTACAAGGTGTAACACCATGGTGTATACTCTTTCTAGATGACTTGGTGCTAATTTATGAATGTAGTCTAGTCATCCACAGAAAACTAAAGTGGTAGAGGAATCATACAGTATCAGAGCTTTTAAATTTTAACTAGGTATAGTTAAAATAAGTACATGAAGAGCAATGTCAGTGTTGCCGCTACATTTCAACATGTTAGCCTAGATATGTTGTGAGCATTGTGATCCATCTCGAATTGCTTGCTGAGTCATTATCTACCCCCTAGAGCACCAACAATTGTAAGTAATTTGACTGTGAAGGGCTCTCACATTCACGACAACTTGCTTTTTGCTGATCATTAATTGCTCACCACATTGATGACGCAATTCCAGATATTTAGAGGGCCATTATTTTGAATACTGGTAAATCTTTGAGGTCAAACTGATAGCCTTTGGTTTTCTTAGAAGTTGTAACTTGGAAGCATACAATTGAACCTGGGTCTGACCTAGCCAGTTGAACCAATTAAATTGTAACTTCATTAATGAAGCAGGCTGAGTCAGGATGAATAATCTTGTTTCAAAGTTCAATGGTTGAACCACTGGTTTTGGGTTGAATCAGCAGTGTAACATGGTGATTTGCAATTCGAAGAAGAAGAATCTGCGAAGAATTTTTATTTTGATTGGTAAATAAATTTATTAAACAGGAAAACTGTACAATAAGAAAGCCTACGAGCCGCACACCTGCGGTCAGAAAGGCAAGAAAACCACTCCAGGGTCAACAAAACCAAACAAAAGCCTGCCTAGGTAGGTACAATACTACATCAGAGACTATCGACACAAGCACCTTTAAGGGACAGAAAGCCTGGGCCTCCAGGCAGATCAAAATACATTCACCACTGTAACAGCCATTCAAGGTCTTTGGACCAAATGGAATCCATCAATAAGTGGAGTTCTCAAAAGTGAGTATGTTTCTGGACATCCAGGTTGATCACCACAGGACATGAGGTTAAAGAAGTCAAATCTGCCTGTCTTCCCGTGGAAAGTCAATCCTGGACCACTCCTCTCGCTAAGGAAAAAAAAAGTTAAACCTTACACCCTAGATCTTTGCACCACTTCTTGATCCTTTCCACCCTCTCGCTGGCATATCATGGCTGGCCACATGCTACTTCACCTCCTTGCTTGTGCTTCCATCGCGACATCATGCTAGCCATTCTCACCCACATTCTTGAGCACTTGCTTTCCTTGACATATGTGTATATTATAGTCACAATGATGTGTCATCTTATTGTCTAACTGGTTGATCCGACCATTTGATGCCTTAACCTTGCTGATATTTGGGCTGGGTTTGAAAAAGATAGCTGCAAGCTCTCTACTTGGCCTCTTTATGCACTTGGTGATCTGTCCATGCTGTCTGTTATAAGTGGCCAAGCATTTCAGTAAACTATAGATAATATTAGTTTGTTTAGTCATAGACCACTTCATTCACTTCATGTATTTTTACAAAATTTAAAAAATTAGTTGTTAGTTTGGTGAATAACGTGATGAGGTATTGTATTAACCACTGTTCTGAAAACCGGACCCGACCGGTTGGTTCAACCGGAGGCATGTTCGGTCCAATTCACCTCTCAAAACCGTTTTTGCATTGAACCGGGCTGAACTGGGTTGAACTGGCGGTTCAACCACCAGTTCAGGAAAAAAAAATCTGTTTTTTTTGTTTTTTATTTATATCGATACCCGATTATGTATTCAGTTATTCAGATTACTACATATCCAAAAAAAATTAAACCCAAATCTATACCCCAACCCTAAAAATGTTGATATTGTAGATGTTTTGAATATTTTTTGGCTTAATAAATAATTAAAATGATTATTATACCTATAATATATATATTTATGACGTCATGCTGACGTCACCGGTTCGATTCCGGTCCGACCCCGGTCGAACCTCTGAACTTTTGACGTTGCCGGTTCAACGTCCGGTTCGGTTCTGAAAACCTTGGTATTAACTACTACTGGAAAAATAGTTTAGTTCAAAATAAGATCAACCTAAATGTAGACAAAAATTGGTTCACTTTTTGCACTGAACTTGAAGTGATTTCAATCTTTTGATACCATTTTACAGCTAGCTCAATTTAGTTTTAGTAATCAACTAAAAGTATCATCCCCAATAGTAGTAAAGTATTGGTCCCTCTATTGAAATAGCAAAAGCCATTTTTTTGGTTATATTATAGTCTTTGTTTATAGAAGCAAGTACTACATTGTTACATTTTAAAATATCTCTTTGAATGTAATTAGGCCTAGGAATTTCACACGAAACACGACACGAAAAAATAGTGTTTGGGTTAGGTTTTTCGTGTCGTGTTCGTGTCAGATATTCAAGAATGAAATTTTTTCGGGTACAACATGTCGTGTACACGAAAGTCACGAATATACATGAATTTATTATATATTTATAAATTTCAAAATATTATCACTTCCACTTAGTAGCGTCATGGTAAGTTCAACTCTAGAAGAGGTTCTAGATGCAGGATTGAATCTCATCTCTGTCAGTTTTTCTGTTTTTAATATTTGTTTTTGTTAAATTCAGGTTCAAAAAGGATGTGAAGTTATCAAATTCGAGACCTCATGTCACTTAATACCAGCAACATGCCAATGAGCCATTGCTGGACCATGTTATTATAGGCGTACTGAATTTATTTATTTTCGTTTTGCCCACTTCAGTTCTACCACATGAATTAGTTCCACATTGGGGGATTTCAATGTTTGTCTTCCTATCTTAAGCCCCCCCATTGCTTCCTAAAATCTCTGTTTGTGGCTTCCCCTCTTCATTGAGAGTGGCTATTGTTTTTAAGTTAAAAATTAATAATTTAAAGGGAGCTTGTTTCTGACAAACAAAGGCTACCTATTTGATGTATAAACTTTTCGTGTTTCCACGAAATTGTTTCGTCGTGTTTAGGTTTCATGACCCAGATTCGAAATGATTTCGGGTCGTGTTCGTGTATGGGTTTTGAGCCCAATACATGTGAAAAACACGATAAGAAAGTACACGTTACGACACAATTGCTTGCCCTAAATGTAATCAAGTTTACCAAAACTCCAAATGCGAAAGAAAAATGTCCATCCTCGTCCATTCTCCACCAAATCCGTTGATTTCTGGTTTCCACCTTTCCTGTAAAGTTAGGAAATGTGATTTCATCATCAATTCATCCATGTACTTAACGTGAATGTCTCATATATTGGTTTTTTTCCATTTGATGTATATAATGTTCTTGACGTTGCTTTTGTATCAAACCAAACTGAATTTGACTTTTATTAAACCAAAACTGGATTAGAAGAAAATATGAATTGGATGCTTTCATTTAGTGTTAACTGGAACTGCATTTTGAAAACATTATATTCTGACTTTCTTTGCCATTTTTTATATCTTTTAACGAGAAAAAGATCTGACTGTTTTGTAATTTATATTTTGCAGGCCAATAAGCATACAATTATACTTATGCAAACCTCACCGTACAGATCTACCAGAACATTTATGGATCATGAGTCAATCAGCCAAGCTATGGATGGTATTTTTATATCTGGATTTTGTAGAGATGATAACAACTTTTCGCTTAATCAGCCGAAATGATCTTTTATGATGCCCACTAGTACTTTTTCCCTGCCTGTCCATAACATATAGTAATAAAATGTAATCATGCATGTATGCAAAAGTATAAATATTTTTTCCTGATAAATAGATATGTTTATACAGGCTGGCTGTCTTTGCCTGTAGCCCTGTCTGTACCCTTAGAAATTGGTGATCATTCTCTTTTTATTATTTCATGTTTTCTATGTTGAGACTGTAATAAATTTAACATGAAGCTGTTTCGCAAGGTTGATTAACATTAGCTGCATTTGTCCTCTCTGCAGTTTCTCTCTTTAACCTTGCCAACAAAATGCAAATTTTGATCTCCCCTTGATTTAGTAATTGTTTTATGTGTCTTGATTTAGTAAATATCCATATATAATCCCATAGAAGGCGTTATGTGTTCAGATTACCATTAATCTATATTCTATTTCTGATCCCATGCTTGTTCACCTCGTAACTCATTTTTCATTTATAATTTGTAAGGAATGAATGTAGTGACCAATCCGTTGACTATGATGTTGGGTGTTCTCAGTTTAGAGTAGAGAGAGAACAGAGGAAACATAGAATATCAAAGCAAAAAACAATATAGTTTCAAAGTGAAGAAGAGAGAATATACAAGATCTTAAAAAATGATAAAAATAAAAGGGTGTAGAACAATACGATCATGCGTGGTGGTTTTTTATCAGTCATGCTTGAAAAAAAATGATAAACTGACATTGTTGACATGTTATATGTGTGAAGGATTTGTTTCTTTATGTTAATTAAAAGGGTTAATTGTAGTTTGCACCCCCAACCTATAAAACGTTGCAATTTGCACCCCCAACCTTTCACTTGTTGGCACTTTACCTTTTTTTGTTGGTTGACCCCAACAAATGATCAAACTGCCATCAACCAGAAAATTTTAAATTACCACAATTTTTTAGAAAAACACTAAAAATAACCTCACAAGTCACAAAGTATCTTCTTGACATTGATTTTTTCCCCCCTTAAAACAATTTGAAGCAACTATGGATTTTCGGGTTGAGGACATTTAGGTCATTTTTTGGGTCAAAACTAACATACGGCGAAGTGTTGCCGACAAATGAAATGTTAAGGGGCAAACTTTTACGTTTTTGGGGTTAGGGGTGTGCAATTAACCCTAATTAAAATCTTTACAATTATTTTGTACGTATGGTGTTCTGTCCTCTTGATCTGAAAGAATTTCTGGTCTTACGAGTTAGAACTCCTAGTGATGATGATATTTGTATCTACCTTCCAGGAATATGTGGGTTCTACGAGAGGAAACTCAAGGATCTGAATCCAGCCATCCGCAACATCACTTATGATATTGCCGATCTATATAACTTCATCGATGGCCTTGCAGATTTAAGTGCTTTGGTGTGCGTGTCGTTTTACCGATATACATTTTAGCAATTTGAGACAATTTGTCATATCTGCTCCATTTTTTTACAGATACGAGCCCTCAATCCAGGCATATCTACCCCATGACCGTCAGTGGATCAAACAGAGGATGTTTAATCATCTCAAGAATTTGGCTACTCACTAGCTATCGTGAGTTCATTCCTGGTAAAGCTATTCTTGGGCATCACACTGGAAATATCTATCTAGTTTCGTACATCTATTGCACGACGAAAGCTAGGGATCTATCATGGTGCTGGTTGATGTTGAAACTTGGAAGAATGTCTTAAAAACGATAGGATTTGTAAATATTATTAAGAGATTGTGAGTTATTTGGAAATATAGATTTATGACCGTTGATGTGATCATATGCATACTTGGATGAATGTGTCGTTCAAGTTTTCATTTGGCTGCTTTGACGATCCACAAATATTGCGCTTTTTACAGGTAAAGTTGATTTTGCAGTCATGATTGATCTAGAAATTTGACTTGGTTCTTGCGTCATCTGAACCTTCCCTAATTCGGACTTTGTGGTACCTTCACATTTTCTAGCTCTAGCAGTTTTGCCTCCGGAATCTCTCAGTAGCCATTGATTTTGCACCTTGCAATGACAAGTGAACAATTTCTCTCGGCTCTCCTTTCTTGCATGGGCATGTGAACTACAGTTGTTAAACCACGCTTATGTAAGTGGTGTGACATGCAAATTATTTCAATTATTAGCACGCATTGACGGGATACAGTAGAATGTCGAGAGAGAACGTAGCGTGTCGGGAGTCTGATTTCTGGCTACAATGATTTTTGAACTTGCAGCTCAGTTGTATTGTTGATGTGCTTGTAATTTAGGTGTTCTACTAGTTATGCTGTCTTGATAAAGTCGCACATAAATTTCGAAAAATATTATAAAAGCCCTGCAAATATCTTTATTTGTAAA
Organism: Triglochin maritima; assembly: GCA_963682175.1. Taxonomy (NCBI): domain Eukaryota; kingdom Viridiplantae; phylum Streptophyta; class Magnoliopsida; order Alismatales; family Juncaginaceae; genus Triglochin; species Triglochin maritima. The sequence goes on along the minus strand of OY821780.1, from coordinate 9,625,245 downwards.
AGTGTTTACCTAGAAAAAACAAATTTTAGCTTACTCTTCCGGTTTGAAATTCAATATTGCTATCCAGAGGTAGACAAGTTTAAAAATGTTTTTTTTGAAATAATGTTAAAAAAATAAAATTTAAAAATAATGCACTTGAGACACTTAATTGATAAAATAGGCACATAAAAACACCTGTGATGTTGGTTTTAGTCTTAGTGAAAACATCACAGATGTCATTTTTAACCTAGGGAAAACGACAAAAATGATCTGTCCAGCCATCATCTGCATTCTTCCACATCTAAATTACTCCTTACTTCCCATTAATCTGTCTCATCGGCGACATACACTGTTTAGGTTGATTTTTCCGTTTGTTATTTGGTTTTTTTGATTTCCATATGAAATGCAATGCATGTATAGTTAATGTATGATTGATATTTTGATGTATTAAATGTAGATTTAGTACACTCGAAGTAATGAGCTCCGGTACCAGATTGACTATAGTTTTTTTCGATGGAATCGTTACATTCGTAGATGACATTTCAGAATATGAAGGTGGTTATAGACGAATGATGAATGTTAATACTGAAATGCGATATGATGATCTGTGTGAAACGATTTGTCAACTTTGTGGTTTCCGAGAAGAAGAGTTTGATCTGAAGTTAACCTGTAAGTGGTCACCGTATGAAAAGTATACATATACTAATGTTTTTGATGATCAGAGTACGGCTACGATGTTATATTTATTTAACATCATGTATACAATTGTATTGTTTGTTCAGAAACAACCCAAACATTATACTACTGCGCACCAAAGTCAGTTGACAGTGGATTATGAAGCAATGACACAGACATGTATCCAATGTAAAGCGAGTCCATCGTCGGCAGTTCCTTAGTCTTTTTTTGAACAATATGAGCACACACCAATGTATATTAGTAATTATGAAGAAGTCGTAACTCAATTATATTGTCAAGGAAGACAAGTTGAAGATGTAGACAGATAATGATGAGGCAGATGGCTAGATGGATGGTGATGAGATAGACATTGTTGATGTAGATTCAACACCACTTCTGGAGCTACAGAACATGTTTCATCATATGACAAACGCAGTGAATCGAGAACCTGATGACAACATACATGAAGTCGTCGTAAGTAATGAATTACTGCAATTGCCAGTACTTCTGGATTTGAGGCACTTGCCAGATGTAGAGCCTGACGAGAACTGGATTGAAGATTCAGTCATTGAAAATATCGATAGACGTATTGTTGCATACAATGAATACGATAACTTAGAAGATGGACGTAGTTATTGGTTGCATAAAACTTTCTCCACAAAAAAAGATTTGTTGCATGAGTTGAAGGAATGACATTTGCGAAAAAGTATCCAATTCAAAGTGTTAAGGTCTGGGCCAAAAAGATTTACAACTTGTTGTTTGAAGAAAGAGTGTGAATGAATGACACATGCCTCTTACAGTCAGAGTAAAAAATGTTTTCAAGTAAAGATGTACATGTCTGAACACAATTGTAGTAATGAGGGTCTTTTGCATGACCACGTGTAATGTGATGCTGATTTAATTTCTAACATGATTCTTACCACCATTCGAACAAACATAACTGTCACTCATGCAAAAATTCAAGCTCTAGTGAAGATTCATTACTTCATAGACATCAAGTATGATAAAGCTTGGTACGCGCCCGAAAGAAAGCATTGGAAAAAGTATATGGAGTTGATGATGCATCTTATCGTAATTTATGACGCTTTATGTCTAATATTTGTACTACCAACCGCGAAACAGTAGTCAAGATTCAGACTCAGAGGATAAATCAAAACATGAGCAGTTTCAGAGAATTTTCTAGTCATTCACGACATCAATTGAAGGTTTCCAGTATTGTAGACCTGTGTTGAGCATTGATGAGACTCATTTGTTTGGCAAGTTTGAGGGTACTCTTTTGGTTGCTATGGGTACCGACGTGAACTCTGGTTTGTTTCCTTTGGCGTTTGCGGTTGTTGAAAAGGAATCAGGAAGCTCGTGACAGTGACTCTTAAGTATTTTGTCCTCTAAAGTATGCACACGAAATGAATTGTGTATTATTAGTGACTGTTTTAAGGTCTTACAAATATTGTGAAAACATTTTCCCCCCAGAAAGAGGTCACGTTCACAAGTTCTGTTTGAGACACATTAGTGCAAATATGGCAAGACATGCTCAGTGCAGGAATGTGGAACTGCAAAATAAATTTTGGCATGCTGATGTCGCTCCTGATAAAAAATATTTGAAGAGCATATAAAGGATATCGAGATTCATCACTCCAATGACTTCAAATGGATTAAAAATCAAAAGGATGTTTCGTATTCGACACTAACTCATGATTATGGCCGCCGTTTTGGTATAATGACTACAAACTTGTTAGAAAGCTTTAACAATGTGTTAAAACGTGTACATGACTTACCATTTTGTCCTCTGATTATGATGACTTATCTGCGGTTGAATAAATATTTTGTCAGTAGAAGAGATGAATAAGAGACTATGATATTGACGTATCCTAAAAAGATCAACAATGAAATCACAAACCAACGGCAGATGACTACACAACTTTGTGTGACTAGGCATAGTCACACCATATTCAGTGCCGAAAGCAACAAATCTCATAACTATCAGGTCATTTTGATGAAAACGGGCCCCACATGCTCGTGCAACATAAATTGGGCTAACATATATGAATCATCCGTGTAGCAAAAAACTCACCTTAGAAACTCACCCTTAAAAAAGATTAAGCAAAATATTCACCTATAAAATAATAGTATATATTATATGCACCGTTATAAAGTATCTTAAATATTTATATATCATTTATATTCTTTTATCGCTCGATTTAGCACTCTCGAATAGGGGTGTTCGTCGACTTGGTCGGACCAGTAAATCTGATTGGATTTATCCGTCAGTTCTTGGATTTTGAAAATCCAGCCAGGACATGCCCTATGATTTTTCATTAGTTTAGTGATTTATTACTACTTTTTATTTTTTAACATTAAACTATATCTAAATTAATTTTAAACCATAGACTAACCAATCGGCTAAAATCAGTTCAAACTCAAACTACGATTTTGGGAATTTGGTCAAAAAAAAGTTTGTTTCGGGATTTAGCTGAGTGTACATCCCCGGTGAGAAATGCGTTTGAGAACATTATGCAACCAAATGGAATAGTTAAAAGAGCAGTCCAAACTCAGACTGAGATTTTGGGAGTTTGGTCTTAGTCCGATTTGTCTCAGTTTTGTCAAATATTGTAGTCCGGAAACATAACTTTTTGTAAGTCTTCTCTGTCTAGGTGTTTTTGTTGGTCTTATTAAAAAATATTTCCCAATTTTTTTCCTTTTGACTTCCTGAGTGAGTCTGTGGTTTAATTTTTCTGTTTTAAGTTCCTATAATATTCATCATTCATCTGAAATTGTAAAGTAAATTAAGACTATAAGTAATTATGCTAATAAATAATTTAATAGTGAATATTAACCGTAGAATAACAATAATTTAGATCTAACGGTGAGAATGAAAGGAACTTAAATTAGTAAAATGAGTCATAAGCTCACTAGATCTTGACTATATATATATATTTTCATGTCCTCAGAAATAACAAAAAAGTCCAATCAAATTTATGTATTTGCACGTTAAAGTAAATTAATAATTATATTCAGTACTTGATAATTTTAACAGCATAAACACCAAGACCACTACTTATATACATAAAACAACACAAATTATATGATTAGTTTTTAAATTCATGACAATATATGAAAACACTGTGTAAAAAGCTACATGTTTGCAAAATATTTTCAAACTTAATATTTTCTTGTTAAATGTCTTGTAACAATAAATTACCATATTATCTATTAATTTAGTTTGTTATCATTAAATATGCATTACTATTACAAAATAAAGTACATTTTTACATATACAATCATTGCTATTTTTCCGTAAGTAAAACAGGGGTCATGAATTTATTTTATATTTTTCATGTGCAAACTCAATCATAAATATAAAGGTTTGTAGGGTTATGAAAATAAATAAGGAAAAATAATATCTTAATGATAAATTGAGTATTTTTTAGAGGCATAGATACCAAAACCCTTAATCGCCATCGTTACTACTACTACTATCATCATCATCATCATCATCAAATAACGGTTATACAACAAATTGTTGGGTCGGACTAAAAGTCCTACTGATTTCACAGACACCAAAATTTTTTTTTTTATTTATTTATTTATTTTCCTACAGTTAACCTCAACAAATAACCGAATAATTAAACGGTTCCGCAGGATCAGCACACGCCCACCCGAAGCCTATAAAAACACCTCCATCCCAAAACCCCAACCCTCCAAATCCAAAACCCTCTCCTTTCCCCAAACCCGATCCGCAAACCCTAGAAACCGATCCCGATCCGCGTCGCCGACCTCCGATCCGATGGGGATGCCTTCCTCTCGCCCCCAAACGAGAACCTCTACTGTTTCCTCCAAATCCGGTAAAAAACCCTCACTTCTCGATCCCAGTTCGAAAGTTGCATTTTTCTTGGTGGATGTTTTTTTTATTATGTTCTGGAAACGTGAATTTGAGTAATGTGGGTGGTTAAGGTGTGGAAGACGATCGGTTTCGTGTCGTAATCCTTTTGTTGTGTTTCTGAGATGGTTGGATAGTGATGTATGAATTCCGTCGAGGGGTGGAATTAGTTTAAGTTGGTAGATTTCGATACCGCTTCTATGTTTGGTGTTGTGTTGCTTTTGTTTTTGTCTCTGTCTCGATATTTTTGCATTGGAGTAATAAGCGTTCGTTAAAAAGAGGGAAGGTGATTCGGTGCAAGCTACTCTAGAGAAGGGCTGTAAAAGTTAAAAGAAGAAGAAAAGGTGATAGTATTCTTCTCGAGTTTCCTTGTATTACTGCAGTTTTTTGCTTTCACCGTTGTATTTTGTTGAGTTCTGTTGTTCATCTTAACCTGACAAATAGTCACAGTTTATGCAACCTTGTCTACATTAGGCAGCAAGGAACCTTGAGAACTTATCGAATCATCTTGTTAAAAAATTTGTAACTGGGATTTATGAATGTTGCTTTGTAAGCATTAAAGTTATCAATTAGAATTGCCGTCAACGTTTTGGTTGTGCGTAGTCTTTTAGTTATGAATTCCTGATTTTTGTACATTGAGAGGCATTAGGTTGAATGCTTTAACCTTAAAATTAACTGCAGCTAGGTCTAGAATGACATACTTTACCATAGTGTTACGCCTATATTTTCGTAGTTACAGATGGTCTTTAGAATGAATGGCAGTCCTTTTATATGCCTTTTGATACTATATAAACTAGTTCCTTGTTCTCATATTCTGAATCCCTCAAACTACAAGGAAGGAGAATTGAAATATTTCATCTTTGATGGTTTTAATAGGTCGGGACAATTGCAGTCCTGCAATGAAGAACGTCAATAGGCCTGTTGAGGATCGTTCTCAAAGTTCCAAAAAGGAATCATCACCTGTACCAAAATCGAACATACTGCCATCTGTAAAACCTTGCTGTGTTCCATTTGGTATGTTGAAACCTATAAAGTTGTTTGGTCATTTCATTTTCTCTGTCACATCAACCCATTTAATAGCCCGTATGCATTTTTCATAATTGAGTATTATTTACTTGAATCGGGAGTCCTAATTCATTCTTACCGTCTATCTGTAAAATGCAGTTAAAATTTTACCCTCTCAAGCTAGGAAGCTGAAGAGTTCTGATCTATCCGTAACTCGAGTGTCCAAAGTCTCTCCAGTTCTAGCTGTCAAGCCGAAGAGCTCAGAACCATCTGTTTCTCGAACAGCTAAAGGCTCTGCAAATCAAGCTTCCAAGACTAGTAAAATTTCATCCGTTCCCAGTATAGCTAAAGTATGTCCAGTTGAAGCTTCCAATTCTACCATTAAAACTTCATCTGTTTCTGGAAAAGCTGAAGACCCTCCAATTCAAGTTGTCAGTTCAAAGAGCAAAGATTCTTCAGTTTCTCAATCAGCTGAAGCTTCTGCAACCCCAACTGTTGATTCAACTTATAAAGATCCATCTGTTGCTCAAATGGCTAATACCCCTGTAGCTCAAGGTGTCAAATCAGGAACTTCAAAAATTAAGCCATGTCCTGAAGGTGCTTCTTATATATGCCCTCTTACTATTTTTAACTACTTTACTGTATCCTGATACAAGCGTCTTGATGTCTAATAATTTCAAAAACCAAAATTAACAATCATTCTGTCTCAGATCCTAATAGTTCACTGGTCGGGCGTGACACTAAGCATCTTCCAACAAAGGCTGGGCAGATGAAAGCTTCAATAGTCAAGCCAGTTGCAAAAGCCAAAAGTGTTTCTCATGGTAAGTCACATTGTACCTCTTTTGACTGTTTTCTCATCTTCATCTCATTTGTGCCTCTTCAAAGGAATTCCTTTGAGAACATTGTTCTAGTCATTCTCGCCATGCATCCTTTACTGAATGTGGTTATAATCTGAATGCGAAGAAAGCAGAAAACCAAAAATATAAAGAAGCTGATATACGTTGTACTGGCTATGTTATATTTCTTTATCTTTGTGCATCTACTTTTATCATGATAATTGGGATGGTGCAGAAGGAGTAGATTTCAAATGCACATGCTTATCTTAAATCTGCACATGCACATTTCAGATTTGAAGATGTCTGTATTTCTGAATGTCTGATCATTTATGTTGCCAAGAATTCTGAATGTGCTTCATTCAAACATTCAACAATCTTTAGCTACATATGCTCCTTTTGCAACAACCACTGCTTTACTGACGAATCCATTTTGGGTTATTAGGCTAAAGCCCTTCCAGAATCTTTTACTAGGTATTCAGATTGACCTAAAAATGCCGAGGTCTAGAGAAAAAATTTAATAGAGGAAGATTGATGAATTATGTTAGAACTCCAAGTATTAATATATGCCATGAATATTAGAATTGATTGGAGTTACATGGGGAAAAAACTAATACACACTTTCACTTTACAACCCCAAAGAACTCAAGGAATGGCTATAATGAAGTATTTTGCAGTTATAGATAAATAATAATGAAATTAACCTTTTATAAACAGTACTTAGTTCCCACTAATCATCATTTTGATCTATCAATACTATCTGTCGTATGCTTCCTGCTTGGTTCTGTTTTATGATCATTTTAGTAACTAATACTACTATTTCACCAAATGTTTTTCTCTCCAGATTCTGCTGCTGTTACCAAAAGCTGCAAGTCGAATGCATCTCAATCTGAGAAAAAAGATAAAGGCTCATCTGTCCCTCCAGTAAAAGGTTTTAGTTTCCTTCTGCATTTTGATTTATCTGAGAATATCTTGTGATACTGTATTATCAATAGAGAGGATGATGGTTTTAATTTATTTGCAGGAAAGACTTTGGCAACTTCAAATATTCGTTCTTCCAAAACATCTTCAGCAAAGCCTACGTCACAGATGGTTTCCAAAACATCTTCAGCAAAGCCCACGTCACAGATGGTTTCCAAAACATCTTCAGCAAAGCCCACGTCACATATGGTTTCCAAAACATCTTCAGCAAGGCCTATGTCACAGAGGGTTCAGGATAAACATGCTCCAAATGTTCAAGCTCCTAAACGCCTTTCAACAAACCCTACAGCTGGGATCCAGATGGATCGTGATGCACATGCTCCATATATTGAAGTCTTCAAAAGAGATTCAGTAGAGCTTGCAAGTCGGATGCAAATGTATCATGATGAATACTCAACAGACTATGATAGCGCTTCCGAAGGTAACTGTCATAAATTGAGATTTGTCAAATATGTAATGTTTTGTAGCCTATATTTAAAAAAATGATAAGTTAATAGTTTATGATAGGGAAATATGTACCTTGTGTGTTTCCTTAAAGCAGCTCATGGTTCTTTCCCGTGAATTGGACGTTTGATTTTGAATTTTATGTTTTAGTTGTATTTCCTTTCTCATTTGCACTTTCCTACTGGACCAAGTTAAAACAGGAAAATCAAGAATACTGAATTTGTTCAACTATTCATGAAATCCATTTCATTTGGCATGCACTTGGCAATAGATGAACCATTAACCGTCCACTAGGAGCAGAAGCTTTTAGCCTAGTTGCCTTTGAGTTGCAAAATATTCATGTTAGTTCAATGCAGTCAATAGTATCACCTCTTAATAATTCTCTTTGATTTTCAGATGAATACTTTTCCGACAAGGACGAGCTAGCTCCAGTCGGAGAGAGGTGCCCACTATGTAATATTGATTTGTCATTCACACCAGTCGGGCGTGGATACAACAAAGATCACCCTGTAGCCGCTATCCTTCCATGCGGTCATTTTTACCATGCCATGTGTTTTGCGGAGATCGGGGTCCTTACAGATCTTTGTAAAGAACCTCCTTGCTTCCTTTGTAGCTGAGTTCTGCGATGAAGAATTGGGATCCTTACACAGCTCTGTAAAGATCCTCCTTGCTTCCTTTGTAGTGGCTAAGTCGTCTGGTTGGAAGGAGCAACACAATTCGCTGTCACTCGCCCACTCGGCCTCATGCAGATTCCATTCTTTTTGTGGACATTCTTTTTCCAAAACATACTTTTATTGTAGCTATGTCACTCATTGAATAATATACATCAATATATGTTCTTTTTTACTTGTTAGCAGACAGCAATTTTAATTTTTTTTTTGGGATCTAAACAGCTAGTTAGTAGTTCCATTTTTTTTAAAGTACAGAACCAGTTTGTTAGAAACTTGTGCATAAAATTTGGTTGGGCACACAAACCAACTTCTAATAATTGGCACGCTGAAATTCAATGGTTTAACGGGATAACTTTGATGGCTTATCAACTTAATTAATTGCTCGAGTACCTTAGGTTTATTATATGACTTCATTTAGGCTTTGTAATGACGATCAATTAGTCTCTGGTTTGTATCCTCAACTTTTATAAAGACTATTGCCTCCAGAGAGGGATCTATGTAGATCCGCCCCTGGTGTGTATCCTATCAAACAAGTTTGAATTCATTTGATGCACTATGTTTAATCGAATACTGTTTCTTAGAGGTGCATATGGGTCTGTTATTGGGCTGAGTCTAGACCCAACTCAACTTGGTCAGTTTTAGAAAATTAAAACCGAACTCAACAAAATGGATTCGAGGAACCTAGTCGAGTTAACTCGGTAATTTGATTTGGACAAGTCCGGTCTTGCTTCCAGTTCATCATAACGATATAACTATATAAGTTGTGTTTCTCCAATTAAAAGCAAATAGAGTTGAATACAACCAACATACATTTGAGTACCAATGTCAGTTCACAATATGAACTTAACGATCAAATATTAATATTAATTTGGAAGTACAATACAAATTTTATACAAATAAACATCTAAGTGATAAATTATAACATATACAAAAAAAATACAAGTCACCCCTTACATAATTTTTTTAAAGTTATGATCCATACAAAATAACAATCTGGTGGATTCAATTTAGCCCAACCATATCCAGTGGGGTCTATTAAAATCGAAGATGCGACCCAACCCAACCATAGAAAACCCAAATCGACCCAATTGGTTTGATTTTGATCGACTATCATTTCAACCCAATCCTAACTCGTAAGCTCTATTAAAAGATAAACTTGACTTTCTATGCCTTAAGTGTCACAATCTCTGAAAAATATCCTCAACTTTGACGTTATCTGAAAAACATGCTTATGTTTCCCGTTCTACCAAAAATACATATTTCTATATCTTTCTTTCTCTCTTTCAGCCCTAAAAAATCATGTGGTGAACAGTTCTCAACACTCAAACAATTCAAATTTCGTTTGTCATAAAACATCCAAAAAAAACTATTGGAAATTATCGAGGTCATATCGAGTACATATCGAGCTATCGAGCTCATCAAGTTTACAGTTCTCCACATCCAAACAATTCAAATTCCGTTCGTCATAAAACGTCCTAAAATCGTATTGTGAAAAGTAACGTTGTTTCAAAAAATCTAAATTATCGAGGTCATATCGAGCTCATCGAGTTTACAGTTCTCCACACCCAAACGATTTGAATTCCGTTCGTTATAAAACGTCCTCAAAAAACCGTGCGGTGAAAAGTAAAATTTTTTTCAAAGAAATCTAAATTATCGATGTCATAATCTGCACATATCGAGCGCATCGAGCCCCATCGAGTTTACAGTTCTCCACACCCAAACAATTGAAATTATGTTCATCATAAAACGTCTTCAAAAATCGTGCAGTGAAAACGACATCGAGCCTCTGTCGAGCACATCAAAACAAACTCAACACTAAGTTAAAACAAACTCAACAAACTGTTGTTGAGCCTTATCGAGCTCACATGTAAAAGTAATCGAGCCTATCGAACACAACAAACGTGTTCCTATTGAACTCATATCGAGTCCATCGAGTTTCGTTGGAAACACAGAAGATCGTCTGTTTTTGGCATCCAAACACAGAAGACTGACCTGTCAGAGTGAGCATAAGGAGTATGGGTCAATCCCAACCAGTGTTCACGTAGGCGACCGCCCGTCGGCGTGGTCGCCTCGCCTAGGCGATAGCCGTTGAAGGCAATCCATCGGCTATCTCATTTTTTGTTTTTTTTCAAAAATTACAAGTTTGCCACTACCCCCAAATCCTATATAAACCCCTCCAAACCTCTTCATTTTTCACACATTTTCTTGGTTTCGAGATGTCGTTTTTAGCTAAGTCATGTTAAACTAGCAACATGTCGGTCGGGGGTCTCGTTGCCGGGGTTGTAGATCAAAAATGATTACAATGAGTTTTTACAAGTGATGAAGATTCAAAAATTTCCAGATCAGATAATTTTCCAGATCAAACAATTTGAGCGAGACCCCCGACCGACCCGTTGCTAGTTCAATATGATTTAGCTAAAAACGACATCTCGATCAGACGCACAGAGTTGGGCGGTCGCACAATCGCCTAGGCGATCAGACGCACCCGGTCGCCTAGGCTCGCCTAGGCATTACGTGAACATTAATCCCAACACAACAACACCCCACCCCTCAAGTCACTTTCCGAACATGCACATACAACATAATTCTGTCAAAAAGGAAAGAGAGAGAAAATGCGTAACAGATATATGTTTTTTGGTTTTTTAAAAGGTATGAGTATTTTGGGTAGAACATGAAACACAAGCATATTTTTCAGAGAACGTCAAAGTGGAGGATTTTTTCAGATGTTGAGACACTTAAGGCATAGAAAGTCAAGTTTTCCTATTACAATCTGAAATGGAACCCAACCAAGCCTAGAAAAATCCAACCCAACCTAAGCAGTATAATCTGTATCGTTTTTCAGATTAACCCAACCTAATTTATTTGGTTTTGGCAGAGTTGTGTACAAGGTCTAACCCAGTGGCGGCCTCGACCGATCGAGTCAGATCGGGTTCGATTGGGTTCAAGTTCTTATTGGTCGGATTTGCAGGACTATTTTCTCGTACTAGAGATATTCATATACCTGTAACATAAAGTTTCAATTAAAAACACTATTAAATTAATATTTCAACAAAATAATCGGTTCATCGACGTCATTGCCTCACCGACGAACCCCGTCTACCCATCCCAACCGATAGTGAAATTTTATTAAGTACAATAAATTTACAAATTACATACAATGATACAACTTCTAATGTATTAAATATTACAATTGCAAATTACAATTATAGATAGTTTATTCGTCTTTGTCGTTGCTCTCGTTGATTTACATGTTCTGCATTCTCTTTTCCGCGTCCAACCGATCTTTTAAGCAAACACTTGTCTCTAGTGATCTAGCGGATGTGATGCGCCTCTTGTCGGTCAAGACCCGTTTACCTGCGTTAATTGCATCCTCAGACGCCACAATTGACGCCGAAAGAGTTAGTAAATCGCATGATAATAAAGAAACTATTGGAAATCTAGCATAGTTACATTTCCATCAGTTGAAAACATCAAAAGATTTGCAATCTGCAGTAGTTAAGTACATATCAATATTTAATATGCAGTTAATTCGTTATGTGTTTCATTTTATTCTACTATTAATTTTTTTTGATTTAACCATTTCCATTGAAAGTTTTTTTTATCATCTTCATCCAGAAGTGGGTGTGCTTGGGATAATGATGAACTAGCAAAGTTTGAACCCATTTGATTAACATTATGTAATCGTTCATAAATACTAAAATATCTATTAAGGTGTGTTCTAATGTCTTTTAAGTAATCTTCACAACCTTCATAATTCATGTTTTCAAAAATATTTTCTAAGTAAATTTGTAAACCGGTAATTCTAAATCTAGCATCTATGACAAAAACTAAACAAAAATTTAATGGTGGAGGTTTCCAATATTTATTAAATTTAGCCTCCATTACATTTATAATTCTATAAAACTACCATTATTTATATATTTTTTAAATACTTTAGTAATTGGAAGTAATTCAGATATAAATAAGTTAGTAGTTGTGTAATATGTTCCACTTAATGTGTTAGTGAAGTTGAAAAAAAGTTCCAAAAAATCTAACATAATTTTACAATTTTCCCAATCAAGATTAGTTAAAATTTTTCATTTTGTTTTTCATTATAAAAAGCTGCAATTAAATATTTATAAGTAAAACAACATTTCAACATTTCATAAGTAGACTTTCATCTATGAGGGACTTCTAATTTAAATTTTCTAGCTCTAACATCATTACTAAAGCACAATTCTCTAAATTTTTGATATTTATATGTATTATTACCACCTAAATATGTGATAACATCTAAAACATTTTCTAAATAATATTTTATTATTTCAAGTCCACATTGTACAACTAAGTTTAAAACATGAAAAACACATCTAATATGAAAAAGAATATCATCTAAGAGTGGATTACATAATGTTACAAGTAATTGTACTCCTCCAGAGTTATTACTAGCATTGTCAAAATAAATTACACAAATTTTATTTGTTATTTAATATTCATGCAATACATTTATTATCTAGTTATATATAATCATAGTAGTGTGTGGGTGCAAAATCGGTGCATAAGTTATAATATTTATATGTAAAACTCATGAATTATCTAAAAAATGAGCAGTTATGCTGCAAAATGGAAAGTCAGATTCTAAGGTTCAAATATCACTTGTTAATGCTATCCTATAAGACATTGATACAAATGTATTAAGAAAGTCCATTTCCTCTTATCATATTTTGTATTACAGCAACCCCAAATGTGCGTCGGGAAAATAGTTGAAATTGTGGGTTATGATAACTAAATGTCTTTCTAAGGTTTGAAAATTCAACTTGGCTAAACGGTAATTCATCTCTAATTATATAATCAACAATTACATCTCTACCTTTAATTAGATAGTATTTCCTAGTTTTTAATGTTCCAGAACTAAAGTCTAAAATATATTATTGTGAAGTAGATGCTTCAACATTCATAAGTTTACATTTTTTGCATGTCTTGTCAAATAAGTAGTTCCTTGACAACCAGTTCCAATAAGTTTAGTACCACATATTTTACATCTCATTCTTTTCCATTTCTATATTGTGATAAGTCAAAATCATTCCAAACCTTACTAGTTCTTCTTCTAGTACTTTTGCCTCTACTTGATGCACTAATATGTGAATTACTAACCCCTTAAGTTCAGGTGATGAATTAATTGATAAGTCAGATGTCATTGAAATTAAAAAGTACGCAAACAAACATTTAAATTTTTTAACCAACGAGAAATTCATGATAATTAACTCAAATAAACTAACTATACTAAACTAAAAGAGTAAAGAAACACATACGAGAATGCGAGAAACGGAGAAACACAATGAAAACACTTAGTGTGAAAGCTTAAGAAGATTGGAATTTGGAAGAAAAGAAGAATTGGTGTGAAAAATAAATGAAATAGGGAGTTTATATATAAATATGGGAGGGCATTTTTGTAATTAAAAGAAATACAAAAACCAACGACTCTAAGAGCGGTTGGTGAAACGGGCCTGGCGGGCCATGCTGGCCTGCCAGAGCTCGAGCCCGTCGGGACTCGACCCGGTACCCAGCTTTAGGTTTTGGTTCCAATGAGGCTCCATTACTGTGGTTCCAATGTGGTTTAGGACGGGTTGCAATTTTTCTACCCCTAGACTCAGATAAGAGAGGCTACAAAGTAGATTATTAGAAAATCCAACCCAACGTAGTTGGTACGCGGTTGGTATCGATTTCCGATTTTAACTCGATCTACTTTCGACCGTCAACCACACTAAATCCTCTCTTAAGGGTTGTGCGTGGGGTAGGGTTTTACCCGTGCCCCACCTCGCCTAGTTTGGGGCTGGTTCCGGTCAATTTTTTTACCAACTCGTAACCCGCCAATCTACTTATATAAACAAGACAGGTTGCGGTGGTCTTCTAACCCAGGCTGCTGATTCACCAACCCGCCAAACATTAATATATATATTAATAAATTGTATTACAAAAATAAAAATTTATAATTTTAAGATTAAGAAAAAAAATCTTTGTTTAACAAATAAATATTAGGATAAATCAAGTAGTAAATTTAGTATTAGACTAATAACATCAAAAAAAAATCCTGAAATTTACTCTCTTACAAGTTAAAAGCCAAAAACTCAATTAGATAAAAATCTGTATATCAACCGGCCTAACCCACAAACTTACCTTACCCTCGATTGTAACGGATAACGGTAAAAAGTATATTCAACCAGCCTAGCCTGGTTTGCAGCCTGACTCTCTTCCTCCCGCGAAAGCAAGTATTCAAAAACCCAAAAGTCCCCACCACACCAACATTCTTTTATCTTCACATCCATGCCCTCCACAACCAACCTCTCCCACCACCACCACCACCTCCAACTCCACGCCCGTCTCCTAAAGTCAAACCCACCGAACCCTTTCTTCTGGAACCTTCTCCTGACCTCCTACAACACCCACCCCACCTCCGCTCTCGCCCTCTTCCCCGACATCCCCTCCCCTGACCTCGTCTCCCACAACGCCCTCCTCTCCTCCCACTCCAACTCTCCTCTCGCCTTCCGCCTCTTCCGCTCCCTCCTCCGTTCCCCCTTCTGCCCCGACTCCCGCTCCCTCTCCTCCTCCCTCAAATCCTCCTCTGCCTCCCGCGACCTCGACTTCACCTCCCAGTTGCATTCCGTTATCCACAAGATCGGGTTCGGGACCGATGATTATGTCGCCACCGCGCTGATTGACGCCTACTCGAAATGTGGGGAGGCGGCGGCGGTGGCGTGCCGTGTTTTTGACGGGCTGATGGTTGGGGGTTGTAATGTGGTTCCGTGGAATGCGGTGATGGCGGCTTGTGGGAGGGGTGGGGAGGGTGAAAGAGTTTGGAGGGTTTTTCGGAGGATGGGGTGGGTGGGGGTGAGGCCGGACGAGGCGAGTTTCGCCACCGTGCTTGCTGGTGTGGAGGATTCCGGGAGGTTGGGAGGCTTGCATGGGATGATTGTGAGGTGTGGGTGGGGGAGGGATCGGGTCGTTGGGAATGCCATGGTGGCTGCGTATTGTAGGTGTGGCGGGATTCGGGGTGCGGAGAAGGTGTTTGATGAAATGCGCGGGTATAGGGATTTGGTTGGTTGGAATTCGATGTTGTCTGGGTATGTGATTGGTGGGGCTGGGGATCTGGCGGTTGGGTTGTTTGGGGTGATGAGGAAGGGAGGGGTTGAAGTGGACTCGTATAGTTTGACAAGTGTGATCAGTGCTTGTTTTGAGACAGAGGGGTTTTTCCGTTGGGGCAGGGTTTTGCATGGGTTGATTGTGAGGATCGGGTTTGGGAATGATGTCATGGTTGTGAATTCGTTGGTCGCAATGTACGTTAAGGCGGGTGACGGTTGTGGGTGGGAGGATACGGTTAGGTGTTTTGATGAGATGGAGTTTAGGGACAATGTTTCTTGGAATTCGGTACTGACGGGGTTGTCTCAGAACAGATTCAGTGAGGAAGCCATGAAGTTCTTTTGCAGAATGGCATGTTGTGGTGTGGAGATTGATCATTTCGCGTTTTCGGCGGCTTTGCGTTCCTGCTCTGATCTGGCGGTGCTTGAGTTGGGTAGGCAGGCTCATGGCTCCCTTGTTAAGTCTGGCTTTGGGTTGAACGAGTTTGTCGTTAGTTCTTTGATCTACATGTATTCAAAATCAGGAGTTATCGATGAGGCACGAAGAACTTTTGATGAGTCCAACAAGGGCAGCTCGGTAACATGGAATACCATTATTTTTGCATACGCGCAACATGGGAAGGGTCGTATTGCTCTTGAAATGTTCTCTGAAATGCAAAAATGCAAAATAGAACTGGATCATATTACTTTTGTAGGGGTTCTTTCTGCTTGCAGTCATATTGGTCTAGTAGAAGAGGGGACAAAGATTTTACACTCCATGGAAACAATTTATGGAATCCCGCTTAGAATGGAGCATTATGCTTGTGGTGTTGATCTTTGTGGTCGAGCAGGACGTTTCGATGCGGCAAAGAAACTGATAAGCTCAATGCCCTTTGAACCGGATGCTTCGGTGTGGATGACTCTTTTAGGTGCATGTAGAATTCATGGTGATATTGAATTAGCAAGTCAGGTTGCAAGTCATTTGCTTTTGTTAGAGCCGAAGGAACACTCGACGTACGTTCTGCTCTCCCACATGTGTTCAAGGCTTAAATTGTGGGAAAGTAAAGCAGTTATACAAAAGGCTATGCGAGAAAGAGGGGTGAATAAGGTTCCAGGTTGGAGTTGGATAGAGGTGGATAACAAAGTTTATTCATTTAATGCTGAGGATAGATCACACCCTCAGGCTGATTATATATATGAGAGGCTAACTGAGTTGACAGAGGAAATGGGTAACCTAGTTAGTGCCACTGATGTACAGTGTAGCATCCAGAATTCAGACTATTATTAGCTGCGGAAAGAATATCAGAGGTCCATATATTGTTCATGTTATAGTGGCATAGTTTGTAGAATTGTAGCTTTTATTGAATTGAATTTGCAACCAAAATAACCACTTATTATAATTAACCCATGACCTTCACTTATTTTCATTTAGCACACTAATGAGAATGGTACTTGCAGTTCCATAGTTAGATAATGTATCCATTTCCATATTTTATCCGGATCAGAATTTCTGCAGAATTCTGAAGCTGGATTTTTGTTGTTTCTTGACTTTTTTCATGCCACCATGAAGTAATAAAGTTCTTCAGAATCTTGGCTGCTACTTGTGCTGCCATTGATCTAAGATATTCCTAACTAAAATTACCCTTTACCCATTTCACTTTTAACAAGAAAAGTATACCCTTTTAGCTCATAAGATCTTAGTGTCTTTTATTCCAATGAATGATTTTAAGGTTTGTTAGGTTCCAGGAACTGAAATCCCAGTTCTACTCGTTCAGAATACTTCAGCTCAAAAGCATTGTCACCAAGGAATAATGAAAGATTGCTATAATTATAAAGCGGCGATTTCAGAATGATTGAGGTCCATACTTATCCAGAATATGGCATGTAACATACCCGAAACAGCGGACATTTTAAATTTTTAATAAAAAGATAATCAAAGGATATCAACATCAACACAGGGGACACTAGTCGAAGATATATATATATATAATATATAGTGTTACACCGTATACAGGAGTTGTCAAAAGAATAACTACATCAAAATATAATATACAGATATACAAGTAGTCATAATAACCTCAAATAGACATGAGGACCCGACTCCAAAATGCACTCGTCCTCAGTCACAACCCAACTCCCGAAGGGGAACCTGAAAATAAAACAACAATGCCGTGAGTTTCTTTAAGGAAACCCCGTATGCCAAACTCACCTACATGCAATGCGAAACATGACATATCATACTAGGTATTATGCAAAACATAAATCATAACAGAACATTCCCCAACCGGGTCCTCAAGTCATAAGTCATTATAGTCATTTCCTCAACCGGAGTTCATTAGTCATACGTCTAGTTTTGGACATCCGTAGATACCCACCGCAGGCACATGCGGTCATACAGAAAGTACACGACACACCTCCACTTGCAGCTACACTAGTCATATGGGTTCGGTGAGGGTCGCACGCACTTCCGAGTCATCATCAGATCTGATTAGTGGTCGAAGACCACAATCCGCCAGAGTCGTCACTCTGGTCGGTCATACTTGTTCTTTGTTGATGTCACGTAGGAATATTGTGTTCTTTTAAGATCTCTATTGATATGCTTGATTGTGTAGGTCGCATCTGAACCTTGTGGTCCTATATTTTTATACCAATTCAATGTGGTTACTACCTATAGGCAGAGTTTTCCATTCAATTACTGCTGTACATGGACAGTATTGTTTTGGATCTGCAGTCTTCTATGTGTTTATATGCATTGAAGGAAAAGTTCAGCCTGACTTGTTTTTCTTTTAAGAAATACTTCCCCTTTTGACATGTTGACCATGTTCCCCTTGGCAGTCTTCCTAGACGCAGAATTAGAGATAGCCATCTTATTTTTCTGTGCATCATACATGAAGCTGAATGAAACTGGTCTTTTCTTTATCTGGCATTCCAAGACGTGGCATCACTTTTACTCTAAAATAGTTGTTGATAACTTATTCTGGTCTTATAAACATATAATTATGCTGAAATCACATTGATCTATTAATAAATTCTGCATGGTTTATCCAGTTTTGAGAGCATGCTCTCTCTTGTTATTAGCCTTTTTAAAATATATATATTTTATCAATCATATGGTCTTAATTTCGTTTTCTTTTGTAAATTTATTGATTCTGGTTTAGATAGAGTTACGAAACAAGGAAAACTGAAATTAATGTTCTCTCCTCCCACATTCCCACTTAAATTATCCTATACACAGTTAAATATAGAAACATATCAAGTAATGTTTGCCAATATGGGATGTCATTGTAAAGATCTGGAATCTGGATATATTACATACATAGAAAGAAACCAATAGATTTCCACGCATTGCAAATATGTAATGCCATAATTGCATATCCCAAAAATGTATTTTGGATTTGAAATTTAAAAGTCAGCAAATTTTCTATTTAATGGGGAGAAAAATGGTGGATGATCGTGGTACCTTGAAAACCAGACGTTCAGTAAAGATACCATGTTATTGTAACTTTAGCAAGTTGATGAAATGGCCTTTTTATCATTTTAAGTTTCAATTTTTGTAAGAAGTTGGACAAGTGATTTATCCACTAATGACCTACAGGGTTCGACAATTCGTCATAGTATCAAAACCAGCACATCTCTGTAGAATCATAGGATCCTGCAATAAGAAAGTCGTCTCTGTTACGGTAACGTTCCCGAAAACAGCGGAAAATTTAAACAATATAAAAGACCGTCAATGGTCAACAAGGAGCACGTCACGAAAAATAAACCAATATATATAATATAAAAGATCAACGTGGAAGTCAAACATACAGACTAACTGTGATTACAAACAAAAACTATACAACATGTAATCACCTCAAAATAAGAGATAGACAAATACAGGATCAGATCCCGGGGGCACCCTCCTCGGTCACAACCTCGACTCTAATGCTGCTCGCTACCTGAAATGTAAACAAACAAACATGCCTGAGTTCCCTACTGGAACCCCGTATGCCAAACCTCCTAAAATACAAAAAAAGACAATGCAATGCACATGATCATCCACCTCGGGTCCACAATAATACCCCTCTCCGGCTCCGCGGTACTGAACCACTCCTGCCACCACGAGGGTCAAGTCAGTCCACCGCTGCCTCACAAGGGTCAGTCGGCACCACTGCTCCCCAAGAGCCGCAGAAAGGAACCTCGGTACTACGCCGCCACCCCAGGAGCGAGTCAGCCCGCCGAATGCACAACTCGGGCCAGACGACAGCCGCTGCTCCCCCAAGAGCCGCCAGACGCGCACCCTGCCGGAACATCCTCGGCCTACCGACAAACCCCAGCAAACAACCCAATGTTTACGACAATCATCTCTCACACCCCGTACGATATGAGAGGCTCAACAATAATACTCCCTCGTCGAAGGTGAAATCTGTCGCTCCCAAGGCCGGTAATCGATCGTCGCCTCAGAGCCGGTAGTCGACCTAAACTCGACGGCTCGCGTGTGGATAAATCCACCAACCTGCGGCAGATCGGTCGACCGCTACAAGCACACCGGTCGACCGGTCTTCCACACAGTATTCGATACTGTACAAACAAGTGTATCGGTCGAACCACGCCAACTGAATTACCGACCAATCGGTCGAACAAAAGTCATCTAGCGGTCGACCGTTTGGATTGTCTACGCTATACAATATTTATAATATATATATCCGACCGGTCGAACCAAGGGTCCGTTCAACCGATAACAGGGATCTCAGCATTTTGCCTAAGTAATATTCGGTCGACCGGAACTGAGATACAGTTCGACCGAAACATCACAGGCACTCTACTGCTTATTTAAAATGCTCAGTTGGTCGACCGAAAGTTAAAGAGCGGTCGACCGTTTTAATGGTTAAAGCTCCCAACCGACTTAGCATCGAATAGATCGGTCGAACCAGGTTAAGGGCGTTCGACCGTTTAATAAGTCAAAACCCCCAACCGACCTATTCTCATTGTTTCGGTCGACCGGCGAAGTGGATCCGTTCGACCGATAACAACATCAAACTTTTTTTCCCGCAATAATCTGGCATAACGGTCGACCGTCCTCAGACATTGTTCGACCGTTTGCGGGTGCAAAACAATATAATAATAGAATCGGTCGACTGCCCACAGGCACCGGTCGACCGATTGTCGTCTTCAACGTCTGAATAGGTTGCAATCCGACGGGGAATTCGACACCAACGTCGATCCCCAACACCCACAAAGCTTATGTGAGTTATAATGAAGACTTGACATACCTTATTGAAGTTCGTGGAAGCCTCCCAAGCTTTGGCAAACCCAACCCAACTTCTTCTCCTTCTCCTCTTCTCCTCTTCTTCAACCACGACCAAGACTCACACAAAGGATTGAAGATAACGAAAACTCTCTCCATTTAACCCTAACCCCCTATTTATAGAAAAAACCAAATCTTATCCTCAACTCCACCTCACTCTTTTACTGTAGCACGATTAATTAAGGTTAATTAGGTTTAGTTTAGGTTAATTAGGGTGTTTAGATTAAGGTTATTACAGTTATATTCTTTATGATTCTACAGTCCATCTGTTACCCTTGCCAAAATATAATACACCACCCACAACTCTCTATAAAATGACTTGTATATCGAGTCATTGAGATCCTCCAAGTGAAAGTCCTTAAGCTCGTTTATCCTCTTACTTGTCTTTTGTTGGATTTGGTTTATAATTGCTTAATACAGGAATTCTGGGAGAATCGGTCGACCGGAACTTAAGTCACGGTCGACCGAATTACTCCAGGAGCCATGGGGCTCGGAACAGATCGGAGATCGATCGACCGGTTCTGGAAATTCGGTTGACCGAAAAATGTCAGTAGATTTGGAGCTTAGGATCGATCGAGATCCGGTCGACCGGTGCTGGGCACACGGTCGACCAAAAAGCGACAGTAGCTGCGAGATGAAAATCGGCATGCAGATCGGTCGACCGGTGTTGGACTCGCGGTCGAACGAAAACGTCCAGGAGCTTCGGGCGCTATTCAGCAGCGCGGAACGGTCGACCGGCTCGGGGCGAGCGGTCGACCGAATGTTGGCAGTTACGCGAACTAACCAAAGTTCGGTCGACCGATGGGCAATTCCGGTCGACCGTTTTGAGGCAGTTATGCACGATCTGAATTATTCTCTGTACGAATTTAACCCATTATAAATAAGTTATTTGCCGTAATCTTGTAACACAACATACAATACTTATTTCCTTGAGAGAGATTAGGCTAGAGAGAGATCTAGAGTGCTTTGGGAGACATATTGCTTCCAATCGTTTGTTATCTCGGAGACTTCTCTTGTTGGAGAAGAGCTTCAAGGAATGGAAACCCGCAGGAGACCCCCCAAGGACGTAGGCATCTTGCCGAACCTTGTAAAATCGTGTGTCGTGGTTTGCTTCACGTGTGTTGTGTAATTGCTTGCTATTTCATCTTATTTGTGTTTGCTTGTTGCATTGAGTTTGGGAGATGGTCAGAAGTTATAGTTTTCGCATTCAATATTCTATATTTCGTGGTGCGTGTAATCCGTGTGGTATAAGTGCATTGTTAGATCCCCTCCCAACATCTTTCAGTTCACTCTGTTAACTAAAAACATGAAAGAAGATGTCGGGCCAAGGAGGTTTGCATTGCTCATGGCCATGCACGACTCTGACTATGTGAAGAAGATGTATGAAGGATACTATAATGTGTTTGTCGAAGCTTATGGCGAGGAAGGAGAGAGATGAGACGTGTACAGAGTGATAGATGGGGAGTTCCCCAAAATGGAAGAACTCGATATCTACGATGGATTCATTGTCACTGGTAGCCCCTACGATTCTTTATGGCAACGAGCCCTGGGTCTTGAAGCTACGATTTCTGTTGCAGACTTTAGATGCTACGAGGAAGAGAGTTTTGGGAATATGCTTTGGTCATCAGGTATAACTAAACATTTTAACTACATTATCTGTGATCATAGTGCAAGCTTAGCAGTACACTTGGTTGTGACTTATTTTAGGCTTTTAGGCGCAACTAAGCATGACTAAACAATTAGCATTGATTTTTGGTAACTAAGGCTTAGTTACAGGTTACAACTACTTTATAATTGGATATTTCTATTTCAAAAAAAAAAATTCAATAGAAAAGCTGCTCTCATTATCACCTTGTACTTTTGTATATATGCAAGGTGATTTGCCATGCATTGGGCCGTAAGGTTGAAAAACCCAGTAAAGGCTGGGATATTGGAGTGACAAAAGTGGAACCGGTGAAGGGCATACCACAAGTTCATGTATTGTTGTAACGTTTCCGAAACAACGAAAATTTTAAACTTAAAAAAATACTCAATAATCGTAAATAACCAGATTACATGTGAATGCTACTGAAATATATACAAATAATATAAGGTGCACCATATACAAGAGTTGTCAAAAGAATGACTATATCAAACACAACTACCACAAATATACAAGTAGTCATAAAAACCTCAAATAGACACGAGGACCCAACTCCAAAAATGCCTCGTTCTCCGTCACCACCCTACTAGTTCTCGAAGGGACCTGAAATAAAAACATAACAACAATGTTGTGAGTTTCCATAAGGAAACTTCATATGCCAAGCCCCCTCTACATGCACATGCACCACATGACTTGTTGTACTAGGATCATGCTAAACATAAACATAACAGATCATTCCCCAAACGGGTCATCAGGTCATAAATCAAACAATCATTTCCCCAACTGGGGTTCATTAGTCATAAGTCTAATTTTGGACATCCGTAGATACCTACTGCAGACACATGCAGTCATACGGAAAGTACCCGACACACCCCCACTCGCAGCTACACTAGTCATGTGGGTTCGGTGAAGGTTGTACACACTTCTGAGTCATCATCAGATCTGATCAGTGGTCGAAGGGGTCACAATCCGCCAGAGCCGTCACTCTGGTCGGTCATACTCGCCAGTCGGGCCACAACTGGACGATAAATCCGTCGGAACAACATCAGTCGGTCATCTCCGTCGCGACACAGGTTAAGACACAGAACTTTGTTGCACAAGGGCTAGCAGTAATCTTCGTCGCCACACAGGCCAAGGTCATCTCCTTCGCCACAAAGGCTAAAGTCATTTTTCTCGCCACACAGACCAACAATCATCTTGCTCCGTAGAGTCATATCATATAGATCATGTAAACGGGAATATTGTCTCACAGGTCTACTACCTAGGTCTCAATGCACATGTCATATCATGGGAACATAAGTCATAAAAGAAGTCCACACACCAAACGCTCATAAAACAAACATACAATATTCTGGGTTCTAATGGTCGACCGGTTGGCCGTTAATACCGGTAATTGGTCAACCGCAATCCATCGGTTGAACCAACACACACGAACGGTCGAATAAAATTTCATTGGCAGTCGAACGTAAAATAACAGGGACAACCTACTTCTCTAAGTCATCGTCGGTCGACCGAAATATGAATCGGTCGAACCCTAAATAAGTCATCTTAAGTCATCGGTCGAACGAGATCGAACGGTCGACCGTTTTGAAGTCTACACCCCCAACCGACTTAAAACAGTACATTCGGTCGAACAAATCAAAAGGACAGTCAACCATTTTGAAGTCTATGTCCCCAACCGACATAAAACAGTGCATTTGGTCGAACGACAAAGGGAGCTCGGTCGATCGAAAATACCGAGAGCTTGCCTAACATGCTTGACCGGTCGACCGCACAAGGCATCGTTCGACCGGTGCAAGGCAAAACTCCCCGAAATACACTACGATCGGTCGACCGAAACCACTACCGGTTGACCGTTAAAGTGCAGAAATCTGCTGCACACACCTCCGACGAGTCTTTCGGCCTACCATCGCTCACTCAAACACTCACACAACTTAGGTGAGCATAAAAGCAAAGGTTGACACACCTTGGAAGCTTGAAAAAGCTTCAGAAGAGCAACGACGATCACCTCCACCGAAACGAGTGTTTCTCCAGCGACCTCTTCATACGAACACGGTCTTCACCTCCTTTTCTTTGAACTTCGGCGAACACAACATGCCGGCACACCCCCTTCTCCTTCTTTCTTTGCTGCTAAACCAAAGGTGAGAGAGAGAACGAGTGATTGAGAGAGAGAGAAGAAGAAGAAGAAAAGAGAAGAGGGGAAGAAATGGGTTACCTTTTATATCCTTCACCAAAGTAGGGTTAAAGTTCTTAAACCTAATTAACCTTAGTTAATAAGGATTAGGTTTTCACAATTGTCTCAAAGAAACACCACCTTATGCTTCAATTCTTGAGATCCACCAAGATGAGGTAATTATCGGAACCACTGTTTGTAGGATCCTTATCCTAATCCTAATCCTAATTGGGTTTTGTGTTGTTTAGGTGGTGATTAAGGGAGATGGAATGGATGGCTTGGATTGAAGATGGATGGATGAGGGGTTGAGATGGGTGGAGATGAGATGAGTGGTGGAGATGGATTGGATGGTTGAGATTAGAGGAGGAGGAGATATTTATTGTGGTGAGTCTCTCTCTCTCTCACTCTCTCTCTCTCGTGTCTCTCTCTCTCACTCGCGTTCTCTCCCTCTCTCAGTGCTCTCCGGCGAGGAAGGTGGTGGTGATCTCCGGCGTGTGGTGGAGGAGTTCTTCGGAGTCGTTGTGGTGGCCGGAGGTGAGTTGTGGTTTTGCTAACCCATCCCTCACGTTTCCTTTTCTCTCTCTCGACCTCACGCGTCCTGTGATCGTGGTGGTAGGATTGGTGGAGGAGTTGGAGTGCTCGAGTGTGTCGAGGAAGTGATTGATCGTCGTTTGGACGCGAGAGTCGTCGACGGATCTTGTTTGGGGAGGCGCGCTCGTGGAGGCGTCGTCGTGGTTCTTCAAAGGTCTCTTCAGACCTTTAGGTATGTCAAGCTCGCTCACTTAATTACCGTGAGTATTTGGAAGTCGACGGTAGGCCGTTCGGCTCGTCGCGAGTAAATGTGCAGCAGATTTCACTGCCTGATCGGTCGACCGGTTTGTGCAAACGGTCGACCGTTCGTGAAGAGAATTCGGGCCCTGCCTCAAATCGGTCGAACGATGCCTGTGGGGCGGTCGACCGATTGTGCATTGGAGGCAAGCCTGGTGAGTTTTGGTCGACCGGGTCCCCTTTGCCGGTCGACCGTGTGCACTGTCTTAAGTCGGTTGGGGGCTTAGACCATCTAAACGGTCGACCGCTCGTTGATTTTCGTCCGACCGTGACTTAAGTGAGCATAGTGATCGGTTCGACCGAATGAGGGTTCGGTCGACCGGACTTGTGCGCTGAGCGTGGGGAACGCTCTGGAGGAATTCGGTCGACCGAGATGTGCTCGACGTTCGACCGAATTCATGGCGCGAGTGAGGGATATTTCCCTGGACAGATTCGGTCGACCGAGATGTGCTCGGCGTTCAACCGAATTCGTTGTGGATTTGAGGGATCTTTCCCTGGTGACTTTCGGTCGACCGGGCCCCCTTTGTCGGTCGACCGATTGGTCGTTTTGTTCGTTGAACCGGGAGTTGATCATCTAAACGGTCGATTGTCCCTTGATTTGGGTTCGACCGAACGAGTGTGGTGTTGGGAATCGGTCGACCGATGGAGTGCCGGTCGAAGTGGATTGCCCTGTTTTTGCTTGATTTGGTCGACCGGGACTTTTGGTTCGGTCGACCGTTTGTGTCCTGTTTTGCACTATGGAGGTGCTATGGTCGTGGTTGCCCGTGTGGGGCGAGTCGTGGTGCCGATGTTCTTCCGTTAAGTGTGCGAGGTGCACGAGGGTTGCGGTGGTTGGTTGAAAATAGACCTGGAGCCCCGTAACTGTGTGAGAGCTGCGGTTGGTTGAAATTAGACCTGGAGCCCAGCTAGTCTGTACGGAGTTGGTTGAAAATCGACCTGGAGCTCCGTAGTGCGTTCGGGTTGGTTGAAAATAGACCTGGAGCCTGAGCAAGGACCGCGTGTAGGGGTTGGTTGAAATTAGACATGGAGCCCTTAGACGTTTGGGTTGGTTGAAAATAGACCTGGAGCCCTTGGTCGTGTCGTGGTAGTTGCGGTTGGTTGAAATTAGACCTGGAGCCCAGCTTGGCGACAAGTGGGTCGCGGCGGTTGGTTGAGATTAGACCTGGAGCCCCGTGACTGTGGTGGGTGCGGCGGTTGGTTGAGATTAGACCTGGAGCCCCGTACCAGTAGTGTGTCCTGTGGTTGAGTTTGAGAGAGCCCTGGTGTTGGGCGTGTTGTGATGCTTTTCTTGGGTTGTAGAATTGCATGCTAGGATGCTTTTATTTCGTACATTTAGAGTTTGGCATACGGGGTTTCCTTCTGGAAACTCAGGCATTGTTGCATGTTTACTTTCAGGCCGCGATCGGCGTTAGGGGGTGGTGACCGAGGAGAGGAGCGCTGCTACCGGATCCAGCTTTCTCTCAGTTGAGGTCGTGTGATTACTGCTTCCTTTGTATATGCTTTTGATGTAATCACAACTTTTGTATACTCTGACGTTCGGATATATATTATATATATGTTGGTGCACCTGTGTCCCTTTTGTTGCGTAATATCCTCTGTTGATTGAGTGTTTATAAATTTTAAAATTTTCCGCTGCTTTGAGGATGTTACACTGTTCCTCTATTAGCATTCTTATTAAGGTGTCATTATTTTGTATATGGACAACCAAATAGGTCTTGAAAGTCCCACCTGGTGCGGAGGTGCTTGCTTTCTCAGAGAGAACTGGTGTCGAGATGTTCGTTCTTGAAGATCACATATTGGGCATTCAAGGACATCCAGAGTACTCCAAGGACATTTTGTGCAGAATCATCGACCGCCTTGTGAAGAATAACACCTTACAAGTAACTAAGTGACTGTTTAATTTGATTAGTTGACCGCCTTTAAACATAGTGAAGCTAATGAAAACTTGTGTGATCAATCAGAGCGACTTTGCTGTGGAGATTAATGTGCGGATGGAGGCAGCTGAACCAGAGAGGTTGTTTTGGCAGAATATTTGTAAGACCTTCTCAAGGGAAGATAAACCTGATATTGTTGCTAAGTCTTTTAGTCCTGGGAGTTGGTGTGGCATGTCTTAAATTGAGTGATAAAAATGACAGGGTAGTCTGATTTATATCTCTGAAATCTACTTTCATCTTGTCTTAGTTATTAGTAGTATGAATTCGGCACAAGTTGTGTTATCAATTTTGATATCTGACTTCAGAAAATGCATGTAGGTCATTTGTGTTCTTTGAGAATTAAGATGTCAAACTGACTGGATACAGAGCAATGCATGTTCATATTCTTAAAAGGATTACATACCTACAAGTTACAACTATGGGTATTTATTGATACAAATAAAAGTCAAATACTTATTCTATGTGGATATTTATGATACGAGAATTTAGAGTGTCTCTTGCTGATTTGTGGTTTTTGATTTATTTTCGCTTTTCCTCAACTTGAAAATGTAATCTACTTTACCGAAGTATTTTTGGATTTGGACTTTTCATATTTTTGATAAAAAAAATAACGACAAAAAGTAATTTGCAAGTTGGAAAACTGTTGGCAAGGGTAACTGTCACACAAATTATTAATTCCTGATTTTCAATTAAAAGCTTAAACTACAAATTAAAAATAAATCAGTCCTGCAATGCTACAACAATGACAATGTGACCATCGTTTTCATTAGCCACTATTGATGATGATGTTCTTATTCTCATCTTAAACTTCCACACGAGCACCTTCAGATGCTTTATCAACATACTATGTGCATTCTTATGGAAGGTGACAAGTATAAATTTTCCTTATTGTTCACCAAAACTTAAAAAAACCGTTTCCTTTACGTGTATACATATTTTTAGTGATCGGATTGCTGTAGTGTTTTGGCAATACACGTTTCGTTCTTCTGAGTACTTTTGTTTTTAGAGTTTTATATATATTAATGAAGTTCTTTGTCACATCAAATGATCCAATGCGGAATTCCCAAAACTAACTTGTCCATCACATGACCCGTTGTATAAGCATACGATATATCAGGATCACAAGGTATGTGCCAAGAAATCTTAAAAAATAAATACCAAAACAATACAAGGCAGTTAGGGTTATTCCCAAAAAACAAAAAAAATTGCTCCCCATTCGTGCGAGATCTAACTGAATTAATTCCAATTCTATGTAATTTCAGTAAAATCGTGGTTTAAAATGGAGCAAACTGCTTACTATGGCACGATAAGTGGATGCTGGACCGACCTCTAGAGGAAACGTGGGATGACATATTCTTGCTATCAAAACAACACTGGACTTCCGTGCCCAGCTTCGTTGGAAACAACACCCTAACACAAGCATGGATCAAACTACGATTCTCGTCAAACTTATCTGACGAACAAATGTATAGAATTTACCAAATTCTCATCACGTTCATCCCGTCAGACGAGAATGATCAACGAGTATATACACTTACTAAAAATGGAGTTTTTACAACCTCCTTATGGAAGGTGGTAAAAGACAACCAGGTATTGAGCTCTCTTGGAGGGCAGCTTGCCCACCACGAATTCAAACATGGCTTTGGCTTGTTGGTGAAAATAGAATACTAACGAAGGCATGTTTAAGGAGAAAAGGAATCAACATTAATACTACTTGTGTTCTTTGTGACACAACAGAAGGAACAACAGATCACTTGTTTTATCAATGTAATTATGCTTCTTTCTTTTGGGATCAGACTACAAGATTTGATCTCAATTTAACTAGGGAGGATAACCGTATAGAGTTCCGAACCCAAGTGGAAAATCAACTTGATTTAAACCAAAAGAGTTGAAATTGCCTTGTGAGCGCCTTTTTGTGGAGCATTTGGTGTGAAAGAAATGAGAGATTTTTTCGTTCTACTAGTCTTTTTCATATGATTCTATGATTAATAAATGTTTCGAGCTTTGTCAATCTTGGATAGGTGCTCTGAAGTGCGGAGGTGTTAAGTTGGAGAGTGACAAAATCAAGCGCGCACGGGCCAGCCTACTGCACAACAGTACAACCCCAGTGGCAAATCTTCTGCCAGCTCTAACGGCAACGACCGTGATTGCAAACCCCACACAGATCTAAGTTGCACCTCACGTCATGGATGGTGGCTACGCGCCTCCCCCAGCTTCTGAACTGACGGAGGTCTACAAGTTTGCTTGCCTTGATAATGAGGCACGGGAGCTGAATGCGATAAAAGAAGCACACTGGGAGGAGACTACAGAGATGGTCAGCTACTTTGAAAAGTAGGGGTCACTCCGTGAGCATCTGCGCTAAAGCTTTAAGGCTTTAAAACCTTTAGCTTTTTATCTAAAATAGTTTGCTTATTGCTTGCCCATGAGACTGTATGTGGGCTAGGATCCCTGCTAGTAGGGGATAATTTTGTTGATACCTTAGTAGGAACCATGGATCATGGTTTCCTTTTCTTTTTTATTAATGCAATGCAATCACTAATTATCAAATAAAATAAAATTGAACAATGTCAATCGTTCTGTCGATTGATTAAAAAATTATAATTTTTTTAAAAAAACTTGCCCATCAATGACTTAATCTTCCTCTTGTAACATCAAACACCAAACAACCAAATCATCTTTTGACTTTAAAATTAAGCTTTAAATAAGAGGGGAAGCCCATAACGTTCATATCACCTCCAGAACATGCCAAGCACAACACCATCAACAAAGTCCAAACAAGTCACATGTAAAACCACAAAGATGAAAGATCCAACCCACAACATGTTCCTTCCATTTTTCATGTGAAGAACTGTTACAGAACTGTAATAGTTAATTAAGAAAGGAGACCACATGTTGTGGAATAAAACCAGAATGATTCCTTTTACAAAATCTAATTTATAAGCTACCTTCCTTTGAGGAAGCTTTTGCACATCTTTTCCAACAACAGCCTGTCTGGTTCAGCTTCCTCCATTTTCATCTTTAACTCCTCGGCAAAATCCCTCTGATTAATCAACAAAACACCCTTCATCACCAACCAATTAAAACTTCAAAAACACAAAACATTAAATTATAGACTTCCTTTTTTTGGACAGAACTTCAGCACTACAGTACAAAATTCAACATGATTGAATTCCAAGACCTCTAAACACATAATTATGTGCCCGATAATCAACAAAACAACTCTTCATCATCCACCAAATCAAAACATATAAAACCCAAAACATCAAATTAAAGACTTTTTACCTTATATATATATATATATATATATATATATATATATATATATATATATATATATATATATATATAATACATTAGTTTGTAGCATATATTGCAACAACCAAAAAAACTACATATCGCAGTACAACTAGTCAATCCCACGACCACCGATCATCAAGTAAGCTTGAGATTCGATTCTGAAACCTCTACACACATGATCACTTGTTCGGCCATCAAACCATGCTCGACCAAATTAAAGACTTACTTGTAAGGTGTTGTTGTTTGTTAGCCGGTCAATGATGCCACACAAGATGTCGTTGGTGTACTCAGGGTGGCCTTGGATGCCCAATATGTGATCTTCCACAGCAAACATCTCCACACTTGTCCTATCTGAGAAGCCTAAGAGCTCTGCACAGGATGGAAGCTCCAAGACCTCATCTTGGTGGACCTGAAGAATGTTGAAGCAAGTTGGTGGTCCCTTCAACCCACCCATGAACCTGTATGGTGTGGTGCCCTTCACTAGCTCAACCTTCCTCACCCCAATGTCCCACCCTTTGCATGATTTCACCACTTTGCCTCCCAATGCATGGCATATCATCTGGGATTTTGGGCATGTATATATGTGTTAGAAACCAACAGGAGAAAGAGGGAGAGAGAAGGTTTGATTTTGTGCTTGTTGGTAATTTTACTTTTGATCTAAATATATCAAATATTGATTTGTAGATAGAAGGAATTAATAGATGATGTGTTTTAAAAAATAAATAAATCAAGATGATCCATTGTCTGGAATCTTTCAACAAATCTTCCTTTAAGCTACTTTAGGATTAACTACCACATTGGCACAATCCTCAATGAAACTGCCCAACTTTTATAGTTTCATTAATATAAGCACAAATAATGAAAATATTGATTGTGTTACAAAAACTTAAAAAAATTCTTATATTTTCAAATTACAACAAACAATTTCTACAAGAAAAATCTCTTTTCGATATTGGAACCCATCCCACACCACCAAAAACCCTAAAAAAATCTTCCTCTAAGAAAAAAAATCTAAACCGACCAAAAAATCACACCTACAATTCCAAACCACGAAAACAAAAACTCTCATCCATTGATCATTGCATGAATGTCACCCAACCGAAAACCACCCCCTAAAAAACCAAAAACAATAAAAATCAATCTAAATTACAGGATCGCAGCGGAAAGTAGTGGATTTACAGACAGACAGATAGACAGACCTGATGGCCGAAGCAAACTCCCAACACCCGCTTCCGCATCCGATCCAAAGTCCTAACCAAGCCGCCAAGCCGGACAACCCAAGGATCGTTCCCATACGCATCCTTGGAGCTCCCGCTTATCACGAACCCGTCGTAGCCTTCCAAAGCCTCCTTCTCCGGGAATTGCCCGTCCACCACCATGAAGAGGTCCCACACCTCCCCGTCGTCCCCGTAGGCGTCCACGAAGACGTTGTAGTAACTGCCATGCATCTTCTTTACGTACTCCGAGTCTCTCCCCGCCATTAGGAGGGCGAACCTCTTGGTTGCGCCCATGGTGGTTGGGTTGGGTTGGGTTCGGGTGGATGGGGGTAACATTGCCATGTGATGACTTTGATCGTATTTATGCATGTGGGATTAGATGTTTAATCTAATTGGAATGTCAATCTAACGTGGAAAGCAACGAAAAGTAATTTTAGTCATTCAACTTAAAACAGAAGAAAATAAAATCCGGTAAAAAGTTAAAGACATTTGACTAAATTTTGTTATTTGTGCATGTTTTGACAAATAATTACCGGTCGGGTTGGATACCGAAACATGGATGGCCAAAAAAATGTCGGTGAAACGAAATGAGAATTCCAGTTACAAGATTGTAATTTCTCTGAGTAAACGTGAATTGATGATCGGGTGAATGTCGGTCGTCTGAATTGGTGATTCCAATTGAGGATTTGGGTAAACCGAAATGTGTTCGGTACTCCGTTAAGTTAATTTCGGTTGACCGAAGGATTGTCGGTCGATCACATACGATGTATTGTCGTTGTTTTCTGACCTTAAATAAACGTTGAGAAATGAAAATTAATTTTTTTAATACTACAGAAAGCAACAAAAAGTAGGACTGAATTTCAAGATTCAGAAACTAACAACTTATATTTTAGTAGACTAAGAAAAAGTATTTTTCTTTTCCTTACTTTCCGTCGGATTTCCAGGGCACAAACCCCTCTTAAGTGTTGGTTTGGGACTTTGACTCTGGAGTCTTAAATGTGGTTTGTAAAATTTGTAGATACGGAGCGAGATACAAATAACCCATTAAAAAACTTTTACTTCCTTCCCAACGTAGATGCGCTGATGTGGTGACATGTGATTCCAACTTGAGTGATGAGGTGTCTTTAGAGTTCGTCACACAATCTCCTCGTACACGACCTCACCATCGGAATGGTGAGTTCTGCGACGATTACGGGGAGAGAGAGAGAGAGAGGAGAAATTATGGAAATTGATTTTGAATTAATGAGTTATCAAATGTATATGTTAAAAGAGAATTTGAAAGGACTTGTAGAGAGAATGTATTCTTTGGCTCCTATCTAGAAATCAATTGTCACAAGTCTACTATCACATAATTCAAGTAACCATATTATTTAGAGTTTTTTAGTGGACACCTCTATCTACAAATTTGTCTCTCAATTGTGTCTAGACCTTTGACTCTGCTAGCACGGATTTGGGGTGTTGGGTCGGGTTTGATTTTTGGTTGTTTTTTTAAAATTTGAAATAAGTATACAATCACAATTGTATTAATAAACACAAACACAATTTTTTTTTACCTAAAATAATCAATTTATTTATTAGAAAAGTTTGAGAAATGAAAAACGGAGGAGTTGCAAAATCAGGCGGTTAGTAGTTTGCTTGTAGTTTTAGGCTTCACGATTTAGCTCAAACTCGATTTGTTTCCACCAAAATCAGAGGATTAGAGAAAAAGTAGAGAAGATTTGAGGAGATTTAGAAGAAGAGTAAGGATTTGATGTGAAGAAAAATGAGGGGGTTTATATAATATAGGAATGAGGGGGTATTTTGGTTAAAAAATCCCAAGGGCTATAAGCCTATAATAGCCAAATCCGTGTTTAAAATTTGTCTCTCCATGAACCGGTACTTAATAAATATATAAGCTTTCAGAAAAGGTTGAACAACATTTTGGAATTCAACTCAAAAATAATAGAAACAAGAAGCCTTTAAATTAAAGTGGAGGGAACCGGAAAGGCAAGATTGTGAGCGGTCCATGTGAGGCTTGACTGTAAAGTTGTTTGGTTGGTTGCGAGGTGTGTCGGGTTGGTGCTTTGCGTGACTCGGATTCTTGGGGGACTGACCGTGATTGTTCACCAAATCCTGGCATGTTATTTTTTAGTGTCTTTTTATGTCAGAATATTAGTTATGTTAGGGTCCTTATATTAGGTATG
Source organism: Triglochin maritima (assembly GCA_963682175.1). NCBI lineage: Eukaryota > Viridiplantae > Streptophyta > Magnoliopsida > Alismatales > Juncaginaceae > Triglochin > Triglochin maritima. The sequence goes on along the minus strand of OY821780.1, from coordinate 9,591,125 downwards.
TTTGGATTCTCACGTGGTATTTATTTCTGGGGGAATTTTAAATTTGTCCTGACGAAATTAATGTTCCAAATGGATTTTACAACTTATGATGGCTATCAATTGGGGGCATTGAGCTGTTCGTGCCCTATATGATTACCCTTTTAATGTATTTTTTTGTAACAGGGAGTACTGGAGAGGAACCTGAGAGATGTTTGCATCAGTTACTACAAAAACCCTTTTGAGGTTTGAGAAATTTTTATTTTCTTCTTTGCATATATTCGAACAACTAGAAACACTTCGACTACACAATTTTTCTTCGTCTTGTGCAGTGTTTCTTCCCACAGCACATTCCTTGGAAAGTATCAAGACACCATACATTGTACTGAACTCAGCATATGATGTATTCCACGTACATAGATAATTTTTTATTTTTTAGTACACTATTTTGATTAAAGTTCAGAGCCAGGCCGACTATCCAAGATAATAAACGTTTGTAATTACAGACAGAAGTAAAATTACCACTAATCTAATCTAACACTAAAAACCAATCAGATGAAGGACCCTAGGTGCGGAGTAAGTGTGGTGTACAGTGTGTGTGTCATGTCAAACCATTAAGAACAAGAACGTGTGTGAGAGTTAACCAACCTATGATAGCTACTGTAGAAACCAGAATTTAATCATTCACATACACATGGGTTAATGTAAGCATGGAACGAGAATTTAGTTGAATTTTGGAACATTAGCATAATCTAAGATCCTAGTGTGGTCGTTAGGATATCTAGAGTTCAAAAACTACAACAACCATTATATGAAAACATATGCAACAAGATGAACAACATACACTCAACCATTCCATTCATGAGGTATACATCAATAAACATGTAAGAAGAACCTTAGCTAGCATGAATCAAGATCCTAAGTGTTCATTGACCCATCAATCTTAAGCATTGATCATACTCATGTAGAGATATAACATTAGGAACAAAGAATGGAAACAAATGAGGCATGGCATGTCCACCAACATACCACAAGTACATCATCCTCGAATCCTAATGGGTGGACTACTCACTTGTAATAATAAAAAACGAATATGGAGAATGAAACCTAAAGCTAAAACATGACACAAAACACAAACTAGAGATCTAATCAATGGATGAAGATAAAACTTACATAAAATGAAAGTTCAGAGCAAATGGAACTCAAATCTATGCTTTGATTAAAATATTCATCTACATTACACCTTCCATCAACCACCTTCTACTTGTAGCCAAATTAGGAAACTAAACTCTACTCTAATGATGGAAAGACGGAAGAAGAGGAAAGGTAGAAGAAACAAGTCTATACATAGAAGAGTGGATGCTCTTGATGGATCTAGACCTAATCCAACGGTAACAATCGAATCTCCACGAGTCTGGTGCACGCTAAACTCAAAACTGAACCACATGGCAAATCTGGGGCCCTAGTGAACCAGGGGTGGATATGTGAGCGGATCAAAGTTAACCATTCCTCCACTGTAGATTCAAATCCTCCATTGGCGGATCGGGTTAAGATCTGCACCTACTGGTTCGACCAGTTTTGGCCTTAATTTCATAAACACTCTCAAGTTCTTGAGTTTGAGGGTTTCTTGCAAACATAATATTTTATTTGCATTTAGGTCCCTCAGTGTTTTTAATTAGGTCATTGACGTTTTCATTTAGTTTCAAAAGCCTTGCATATCAGTTTTTTTTCTTGCAATTAAGTCATTTTTTGCTTTATTTTCCTTCTTTATTACCTACAACAAACCGGATTAGCAAAAATATGAGGTAAAATAAAAGATATATGTTGATCGTTTTAATTTAAACCGCAAGTGCACAGCCGAGTTGAAGCGGTGGCAAATACAGATCGCCCTTAGGGAGGTGAGCAGTCTCTCGTTTGTACGAAATCAAGTGGCAAAAATATGGAGAAGAGAGTTGTTTATGCTACTCTACGCTACACTACACTACGAAATATGAAATGCGAAAGAAAGCAACAAACGATTAACTAAAACTTAACTAAGAACAAAAGAAGAGTGCTGGAATTCAGAAATGGAAAACCCTTGAGGGGTGGAGTGAGTGCACACATACAAAGAGGTGGGTGTTGAACACATTCTTTAAGCACAAATAAAGGTTGTGTTATCATGCATAGGAAGTGTCTAAATGTTATGGCAAAACCTATCAATCCATTCACCATCCAAGTTGATTAACATTTACATATACAAGTTGTTTATTTCAGAATCTAAACAAACATGAGAGGTGTCTAATCATTTTGGCAAAACTCATCAAGTTATAAATTCTATCCTAAACAAACAAGCATACATTCATGTTTTATCAACACATTGTAAATAAAGCATTCATTCAATTCTCTAATGCATGTATGAACATCTACTCCACCCACCAAAGGGGATGGAACTACTCACTACACATTACACTAATTATTAAACTAAGCAAAGAAAGCATATTAACTAAGCTACTAAAACTAATGAAATGAAATTAAACAAAGTAAAACAAACAACAAGAAACAAACAACATAATGAAGAAACTTTTATTAACAAATGACTCACATTTCAAGTAGCATCCTCCTACTTTAGTGTGTGCTTCAAGGCCTCACTTCTAGTAGGAAGAATAACCACTTAAAATATGGAGTGATTACAATAGAAGGTGAAGAGTTCTATTTATAGCCAAAGAAAAAGGCAATCCGGGACAATCCCCTGATGTGGGACTAAACAAATACCAAAAATAGCCTAACCATCCTCTAATACATGTGTTGGAGAAATTTGAGCGGATTTGGGCAAAAACAGACCGCCAATTAGCGGTCTTGGACCGCCAATTGGCGGTCTATATGGTTCGGATCTCCCTCAATTTTGTTGTGGGCTTTTCTTGGTATATTTGCTGGTCTTGGATGTATTTACTAGGTTTGTTGGAGCTCCGACCCGAATCGAATTGCTAAAATACTCCCCAAGATGGTGTGGAGTATTCTGTTTTGCTCTTAGGCCCTTTGGTCTTACGTTCAGGTCCTTCTCCCTTGCATCTCAGTCCCCAGATCTCACAATTCAGTCCTTTTTCCTAGCTTTTGGGTCCTTTTATGCTTCATCTCTTCAAACCTATTTATTCCTGAAAATTAAACATAAAACTCGTTACATAGCATTGTTTAGGTGAAAGATAATGGATATAAGATACAAATATAAGCATGAAATGATGTCAATAATATATATATAACATGAATACAATGTATGACATGTATGATATGCTACTAATCATGACCTGATGACTCATGTGTCCCAAGACCGTCCAATTTAGATGGCATAATCTTAATCAGACGATTTATCTTTTCTTGAGCCGTCTGATTTCACATGCTTTGACCATAGCCATAGGACGAATCGTCACCCTTTGAATCGTTCGATTATAGTGTTGTTAGCAAGTGTTTATATCAAATATAATTGTTATCTTTGTCAGATTTTCACCTTTAACTCAACGACTATATCCCAATTTGTCATATTTTATATCAACTTTATTGACCTAATCAGACGACTCATCCCTTGTCGAGTCGTCCCATTGGAAATTCAAAACCTCCGAAAACCAAGAATAGCCAGGGGTTCCCAAAATCGAACTCTTGATGAGTCGTCCCATGGTATTCTGCCATACCAAATAGGACGACTCATACCTTCACGAGTTGTCCGATTTGAGTAAAATCGTTGATTTAACTTTTGCTCATTTCCAAACTTCACCAAATCACCCTCAAAATTTCCCCAATGGCCATGAGACGTAAAGAACCTACAAATGTGAGTTCCTACACTCATTTGAGTATCAATTACCAAAATTTTCACAAGTATTGAAGTGCTACAACATCAAGTTTCAAGTTACATCATTTTATACTCTCTAGCTATCTTATACACCACCACACTCCACTACTGCAGAAAAGGGAATATACGTCGTCGGGTATAAGGAATCTATATGTAGGTTATTTGCGTTCCATAACCCGACGTTTATTTATGTGTCTTCTATACCTAGACGTCGGTCACCAAATGCTGACGTCTATTCCTGGGGTATACGTGTTGGATTTACAACACAATTGATGTCTATTCTTGGAGTATACGCATCGGATATCCTACATAGCTGACGTCTATTTGGGGGGTATACATGTCAGATATCCCATACAGCCAACGTGTATATCCTTTAAAAAAGACTAGGCGTCGCATTAACCTAATGACCGATGTCTATATTACGCGTTAGATATCCCTAATAACCGACGTCTATACCCTTCCCAAATTAAAAAAATGCTAAATACAACAGTATAATCAGAAAATACATTCATCCTGCACAACAAACACATTCATCCACAATCATACACATTTATCCACAATCATACACAATAATCAATCACAAAGAAATTTGATCATATGAAAGAAAAAATTGTGGTCAAATAATTTTAGTTCAATAACTTGTTGGTAATACAAAGAATGTGGTTAATAAACGTCTATACTCTTACGTTGCCTAATACAAAGAATGTGGTTAATTTTAAAAGTTAATAAACACCGCTGATGAGAATTAAATTTATACCGCAAGTGCACGACCGCGATGAAGCGGTGGTAAGTACGGGTCGAACACAAGGAGGGAGAGATATTGTTATTTTTGGATTTTCGATTAGAGAAGAAAGAACAATAATAAGGTTGATTTTGAAATTTTTGGGTTTTAATTATCTAAAGCAAGAAACATGAACGATTAAAACTAAAACAAGAACAAAGATTGTGAATTCCGTTGGGTGGAGGTTTAGATTTAAGGTTTAGATTAGAGAATTCTGAAACTTATAATAAATCACATTAGTTATAAAGCATTACATGATAAATGATATAACATAAACTCAAGTAATCAAAACATACTAATACGAAATTAAAATAATAACTTTATTCTTTTCTCGTCACCCTAAATCCGTCAGAGTTATAGGTTGTGCAACAGGCGGGTCCACTACGTTCTCACCAATTGGATCCGGGTGAGGTGGTGCAACAGGTGGATTGGGGCTAAGTTCCAGACTGGAATCTAGATGAACTCGTGAGAGTCGAAGACCAGGTGGACCAGTGACTCGAAGACTTGAGCTTTTGTAATCATTTTGCATAATATGCTTTCCTCACTTTATTCCTTTATTTTTATTTTTCTCTCTCAAGGCTTAATTGCTATTAGAAGTCCACACTTCCCGGTATATTTTCCTCAACCTCTGCTTTTTATCAACCACTTCAAAGATTTGATTCATCCAATTTAAGTGCATGCATGTCTTAAAGGGTAATGGGTTATTTCTTTGGACTTAGATTTATGTCATAATTTCTACAAGCAGAACTATATAATAAGGAACAAAAATTCAATGCAATTTGTACTCGGGTTTTGGTCGTTCAATCTTAAGCTATGTCATGAAACATTGAATTTTTTTTTTGAAATAAAAGACAGATATATAAGTAAATATATACACAAGCACCCCCCACACCTAAATCATGCATTGTCCTCAATGTATGCAAATATAAAGCAAATGCACTTATTACCTTGGTGAACTGCGGTGGGAGGATGGAATTTGCTCAAAGTCAACCATAGTCAGAACTGGATTGAATGACACCATATTGGTGCATGTATCCAGTTGAATTGTTCCCCATGTTGCAATGAGAGTCCTGAGTCACAGGTTCCACACCCCTCACATAAATTGGTTCTCTTATTTGCTCGAGTGATGGTGGGTGGGTAGATGAATTACTCCCCTTTTTCTCATTTGATTTTTGATTTTGTGATGATTTATTTGATTCAGAAATCTTATAGATACGTGATCTCATCACAACATCACTTTGATTGCATACTATTTCTGGTTCATTATCCACATGAAAGATATTAAATTCAGCTTTTAAGTTTCCAAAAGATAGTTGCATGAGCCCATTTCGGCAATTTATCAAAGCTTCAGAAGTGGCTAAAAAGGGTCTGCCTAGTATTACAGGGATTTGTCTCTTAGGATCTACAACAGGTGCGGTATCTAGTACGACAAAATCCACTGGGTAAATGAAGTCACCCACCTTGATCAAAACGTCCTCGACTATACCTCTTGGTTTCTTAGTAGAGCAATCAGCAAATTGAAGGGTTATCTTAGAGGGTTTTAATGGACCAAGGTTGAGTTGCTCGTAGACAGAGAATGAGAGTAGGTTAACACTATCACCAAGGTCTAGAAGGGCTTTGTTGATATAAGTATCTCCTATTGCACATAAATTGTGGGACATCCAGGATCCTTATATTTTATAGGAGACGAGTTGGAAAGGATAGAGCTTATGTTTGCAGTTAAGAATGCCTTCTTTGGTACGTTCGTTTTTCGCTTTTTAGTGCACAGATCTTTTAAGAATTTAGCATAAGCAGGTATTTGTTGAATCATGTCTAAGAGTGGAATGTTCACCTTAACTTGCTTAAATACTTCCAAGATTTTCTCCATTTGTGCACTTGAGTTCTTTTTGAGTCTATTGGGAAATGGGGCTTTAGGAACATAGACTCGCTCAGGTTCAGGTTGAGCTATGGGTTCCGGTTGAGTAGGTGGGTTGGGCGTTTCAGATTGGACGTCGGGTTCACTGGTTAGGTCATATGTGGTTGCTTGGTGGCTAAGTTGATTAGACGTTCTAGGATTTACCACATTGTTATCAACTTGTCTTCCGGACCGTAATAATACTACAGCGTTTATTTGTTGGAACGGTCCTTCCTCATTAACCATTTGAACCAGTCTAGGGTTGTTATTTCCTGAAGGTGGTTGATAGGGCTGATATGAATTATTAGATCTAGGGTTCACCTCAGGTTGACTTGGAAACTGACCCTTTTCTCTTGCACCTACAATTTGTGCGAGTTGGCTGACTTGTGTCTCTAGCCTTTGGAAGGACTGGTTGGTTGTTTGTATAAAGGTTTTCATCAAATTTTCCAAGCTTGTCAACCTAACCTCATGATCTCCATTGTTACTGAACCCAGATGATGTATTATTTTGGTTATACGGGTTTGGTTGTTGTCTAGGAGGTTGACCCTGTTGGTTTGATGAGAAATTGGAATTATTACGCCAACCCGAGTTATAGGTTGATGCGTATGGGTCATTTCTAGCATGGTTATACATGGCATTAACTTGGTCCCATTCCGCACAATCCTCCTTTACATGACCAGTCTGACCACATCTAGAGCACGGGATAGTCGAGGCTTGATTCACTCGGTTTTGGGTTTGTAGCTCTAAACTTTCCATTCTGCGCATAAGGGTAGCTAGTTTTGCTTCAGCCGCTATGTTGGCATCTACAGCTAAGACACCTGGTCTGGGTTGACTTGCTATTCTAGATCCAATACTCGGGTTAAGCGGTGTTCTAGCATTGTCCCATTGCATACTGTTTTCAGCTAAATCCTCAAGGAAAGTCCAAGCATCATTTTCATTTTTCGACATAAAGTTCCCTTGGCTTACAGATTCTACCATAACCCTAGATGTGAGTGTCAATCCCTCATAAATAATTTGACATAATTGCCATCTCGGAATTCCATGATGAGGGCATTGGGTCAGAACACTTTGAATCTTTCTAGATAGGAATAGAACGGCTCGCTCTCAGACTGAACGAATGCAACAATTTCATTCCTAATCCTCATAGTCTTATGGTTGGGGAAATATTTTTTTAGGAATACTTGAACAAACTCAGCCCAACTTCTAATGGATCTTTCGGCTAGACTATATAGCCATTTCTTAGCGTCATCCTTTAGTGCAAGAGGCACAAATTTCAGACGCACTGCCTCTTCAGGGATATGCTGGTATTGCATAAGAGAGCAGATTTCCTCAAATTCTCTAAGAAAGAGATATGGGTCTTCCCTAGAGGTGAACTTAGGCAACATACTCATGTATTGTGCCTTAAGTTCGAAGTCGCGACCCGGTATGGTGGGCATAACGATGCACGATGGCTGAGCAGCCATCGCTGGATAGCATCGATCCTTCAGAGTTATAGGTTGTGCAACAGGCGGGTCCACTACGTTCTCACCAATTGGATCCGGGTGAGGTGGTGCAACAGGTGGATTGGGGCTAAGTTCCAGACTGGAATCTAGATGAACTCGTGAGAGTCGATTACTCAAGTCCCGAATCCAAATCTAAGTGCACCGGGTTGAATCAATTTTTGAATTCAAATTCCAAATTTAAATTCCAAATTTAATTTCAAGAATTAATTACAATTTTTTTTTAATTTTCGTTTTTTTTTATGTTTTTTTTTTCAAAAGGGAAACAAACAATAGAATGGGGCAAGATGAGAAAGGAATCCTAATCTAGAGAATTTAGGTGAGAAGAGAAAGAAGACTCAGATGAGAAGGGAAACCTAACTCTAAAGATAGAAAGAGGATTGGTCAGAAAATTCCTAAGAAAGCACGGTTCAAACAATCCTAGACCTAGTGTCGCTTAGATCTAGACGACTCCTAACTGGTTGAGTCGAATCGATTCGCTTGATTCACCTCCCTCACTAATCAAACCAACTTGGCCAGGCCGTGTATAGCTAGTGGGGGCACTTCCGACAGAGTCGGTGCCAATTAGACAACCACTTCGCTTGGAAGACTTACGTCAACACAAAAACACTTTCTAGACCCCAAATTAAATTCAATCGGCTTCAGGTCATAGCAAGTCAAACCAATTCTTCTCCTTAAATGAGTCCGAGTCCTTAGGGGCCAATGTCTAATTGATTTTAAATTTAAGGCTTAGGTGACACTTTAGGATTGTGATTTGTGGGCCACGGAAGGGTGATGAAATCCCCACCGTATCTTTGCCTACGGAGTTGCCCTTAAGATAGTTTAACTTAGATCTAGCAAAGATAGTCAAACAATGGTCTTTAATTGGGGGCAATTGCAAGGTTGTATGCAAACTAAATTATATGCTTAAATGCAATCGTTAAAACGCGATACGTACCTTGCCTCCAGCACTCTTCAACAATAAAAAATAATTTGCAAGAATTTAGCAAGAATAATGCAAACAAAACATTATATGATGCATGCACTAAGTTCTTCTAGTTTTGCCAATTTTTAGGTCAGAGTTGAATTATTGCCAATTATGGAATTTAAGCTTAACACGTGCAATTCTAATAAAAGGAAATTTTCTGAAACTAGAAATTACGAGGAAAAAGGCAACAAAGGTTACCTACGCAATGCTCAGTCGGGTTCGCCGCCCGCTCTCGAAATTTCAGTAGCTTTACGTGTCCACCCAGAGATAAGTCGCGTCCCAGAAAAAGTTGAAGCCCAGAAGCTCCAAGTGTGCGGCGGATTCGCCGCAAGTTGTTCTTCAGATGGTGCTCGGATTTCGCCGCGCACTATGTTGTCTCCTGAAACACAAATCCAAATACTCAGATCGCGCACAAGATAAACAGAATAAAATCGAAATTAACAAAAAAAACAAAATCTGCGTCGCCTCCCCGGCAACGGTGCGAAAAACTTGATGAGAATTAAATTTATACCGCAAGTGCACGACTGCGATGAAGCGGTGGCAAGTACGGGTCGAACACAAGGAGGGAGAGATATTGTTATTTTTGGATTTTCGATTAGAGAAGAAAGAACAATAATAAGGTTGATTTTGAAATTTTTGGGTTTAATTATCTAAAGCAAAAAACATGAACGATTAAAACTAAAACAAGAACAAAGATTGTGAATTCCGTTGGGTGGAGGTTTAGATTTAAGGTTTAGAGTAGAGAATTCTGAAACTTATAATAAATCACATTAGTTATAAAGCATTACATGATAAATGATATAACATAAACTCAAGTAATCAAAACATACTAATACGAAATTAAAATAATAACTTTATTCTTTTCTCATCACCCTAAATCCGTCACCCCCACCCTTTGGAAAGAGTTAGAAACTCATAGAGGGAGGAAGAATGGGTCCTAGAGGCATTACAAAAGAAAACTAAAAACACAAAATAAAAGAAACAGAATTTTATTGCTAAATTATGGAACAAAAGGAAGAACTCCTCACAACATCGTTCTCGGGGCTATTTATAGCCGATACAAGGGACCTAAGCATGAAATAAGAAAGTACACGCGTCAACACGCAACCGGTAAAATTTTTAGAGCATGAATCTAATTTGGTGCGGCGGATTCGTCGCAATTTGCTCTTGAGGTGCGGCGGAATCGCCACCTTTTTGGCTCAAAATCGACCCGGATTTTTCCTGTGTGTTATGGTATGATTTCAATGTCATTTGCGCGTCTGGATTGATTCTTGCATATCTTTGGAGATCCGAATTAATTTCTTCATATATTTGGAGATCCACATTGATTTTTCTTTATATTTTCTCCATAATAATAAAAACTACTCGTGATTTGCAATTAGGTCCTTGACTTTTTGAAATTAAGTCTCTGGCTACTTTTTTGCTTAAGTCCTTGTTCTTTTCGTAATTAGGTCTTGAATGCTTTTATGTTTGGATACATTTCCATTTGAAACCCGATAAACTTGAACTTGGTCTTTATGATAGAAACGAGTCTTTTGTATGCGTTTAAGCTCGGGATGTGGGTAATTTGCATTCAGGTCCCTGTATTATGTAAATAAGACTAAACACATACCTTAGTAGCATTTATTGATATAAAAGTAATCTAAATTAAAGACATATGATGCAATGTATGTAATGCATCAACCGCCGACAATCTAGTAAATTTAGTGCAACCCTTATACAACGGCTTCTCATTGTCACTCAACAAACTACCAAGTAAATCGGGGACGAAAAAATTCAGCTATATCCTGAACCATGTCCTCTAATTGATCTCACACACTTGCATTGTCGCCTTCATTCTTGGAACCACTAAATGATTCATTTTCGCCGTGTCATATCCACCGTCTGTAACTTGTTTCGAAATCTTTCTCAAAGCATATTATATTTTATTTTTCGAAAACTCAGCACTGACATAATATGACACTTACTGCATGGACAATATGTCATGTATCTGTCATTCCTATTCTTTGAATGATTTTTGGAAACCTCTAAGAACATACTCACATTGTTCTCATACTCATCACTCAATCTGTTTGAAAGAATTCAATCTCGATCCATTTCAACCTAAACATTAAGAAAAATAATAGTTATTATTGAACTCAAGAAATAAAATTTCAATTTAAAAGAAGGGTGTTCGTAGATGAGAAGATCCGGAGACATGAAGATGAGAAAAGAATGACTCAAGAGAGAGGAGATGAAGTCATTAATCAAACGTGGGAATAAGGAAGGTTAGAAACATAACTAAGCAATCAAGACAAAAGAAAGCCTAAAGTCCACTATATGTCCTTAGCACTAGACAACACCTAACTTCGAGGTCCCATCGAGGACCACTAGTCTGTAGGAAATCAAGAACCTAGAGGTTCCTAAAATCTCAGGGTGACTAGATGGGCAACGACGTTCAGGTCATAACGGTCTTAAACGACGATGACCATTAGTATGTAGGAAATCAATCTCAGAGGTTCCTTAAATCTTAGGGAGACTATATGGGCAACGACGTTCTGGTCATAACGGTCTTAAACAATTTTCTCTCCTTAATGCATCCGAAAATCCTAAGAGCCACTGTCTAAATTGATTTTATTAAAGTTTTATTATTATTTTGTGTTTAGGTCAAGGAAAGGTGATGAAATCTCTCACCCCATCTCCTTTAGGTAAATGCCTCCTAGGTATTTTTCATACCTTAATCTAACAAACAACACACCAAACAATCATTCACTCTCTTGTTTCAATGCAATCCTACTAACTAATGCATGATTTCTAACGAAATGACGAATGCATGATTCTCCGCCGCACACTTGGAGCTTCTGGGCTTCAACTTTTTCTGGGTCGCGACTTATCTCTGGGTGGACACGTAAAGCTACTGAAATTTCGAGAGCGGGTGGCGAACCCGACTGAGCATTACGTAGGTAACCTTTGTTGCCTTTTTCCTCGTAATTTCTAGTTTCGGAAAATTTCCTTATCATAGAACTGCATGTGTTAGGGCAAAAATTCCATAATTTGCAATAATTCAACTCTGACCCAAAATTGGCAAAATTAGAAAGGCCTTAGTGCATGCATCATCTAGTGTTTTGTATGCATTATTCTTGCTAAATTCTTGCAAATCAATTTCTGTTGAAGAGTGCTGGAGTCAAGGTACGTATCGTGGTTTTTATCGATTGCATTTAGGCATATAATTTAGTTTGCATACAACCTTGCAATTGCCCCCCTCTAAAGACCATTGTTTGACTATCTTTGCTAGATCTAAGTTAAACTATCTTAAGGGCAACTCCGTAGGCAAAGATACGGTGGGGATTTCATCACCCTTCCGTGGCCCACAAATCACAATCCTAAAGTGTCATCCAAGCCTTAAATTAAAATCAATTAGACATTGACCCCTAAGGACTCAGACTCAATTAAGGAGAAGAATTGGTTTGACTTGCTATGACCTGAAGCTGATTGAATTTAATTTGGTGTCTAGAAAGTGTTTTTGTGTTGACGTAAGTCTTCCAAGCGAAGTGGTTGTCTAATTGGCACCGACTCTGTCGGAAGCGCCCCCACTATCTATACACGGCCTGGCCAAGTTGGTTTGATTAGTGAGGGAGGTGAATCAAGCGAATCGATTCGACTCAACCAGTTAGGAGTCGTCTAGATCTAAGCGACACTAGGTCTAGGATTGTTTGAACCATGCTTTCTTAGGAATTTTCTGACCAACCCCCTTTCTATCTGTAGAGTTAGGTTTCCCTTCTCATCTGAGTCTTCTTTCTCTTCTCACCTAAATTCTCTAGATTAGGATTCCTTTCTCATCTTGCCCCATTCTATTGTTTGTTTCCCTTTTCAAAAAAAACATAAAAAAAACGAAAATTAAAAAAAAAATTGTAATTAATTCTTGAAATTAAATTTGGAATTTAAATTTGGAATTTGAATTCAAAAATTGATTCAACCCGGTGCACTCAGATTTGGATTTGGGACTTGAGTAATCGACTCTCACGAGTTCATCTAGATTCCAGTCTGGAACTTAGCCCCAATCCACCTGTTGCACCACCTCACCCAGATCCAATGGGTGAGAACGTAGTGGACCTGCCTGTTGCGCAACCTATAACTCTGAGGGATCGATGCTATCCAGCGATGGCTGCTCAGCCATCGTGCATCGTTATGCCCACCATACCGGGTCGTGACTTCGAACTTAAGGCACAATACATGAGTATGTTGCCTAAGTTCACCTCTAGGGAAGACCCATATCTCTTCCTTAGCGAATTTGAGGAAATCTGCTCTCTTATGCAATACCAGCATATTCCTGAGGAGACAGTGCGTCTGAAATTCGTGCCTCTAGCACTGAAGGATGACGCTAAGAAATGGCTATATAGTCTAGCCGAAAGATCTATTAGGAGTTGGGCTGAGTTTGTTCAAGTATTCCTGAAAAAATATTTTCCCAACCATAAGACTATGAGGATTAGGAATGAAATTGTCGCATTCGTTCAGTCTGAGAGCGAGCCGTTCTATTCCTATCTAGAAAGATTCAAAAGTGTTCTGACCCAATGCCCTCATCATGGAATTCCGAGATGGCAATTATGTCAAATTATTTATGAGGGATTGACACCCACATCTAGGGTTATGGTAGAATCCGTAAGCCAAGGGAACTTTATGTCGAAAAATGAAAATGATGCCTGGACTTTCCTTGAGGATTTAGCTGAAAACAGTATGCAATGGGACAATGCTAGAACACCGCTTAACCCGAGTATTGGATCTAGAATAGCAAGTCAACCCAGACCAGGTGTCTTAGCTGTAGATGCCAACATAGCGGCTGAAGCAAAACTAGCTACCCTTATGCGTAGAATGGAAAGTTTAGAGCTACAAACCCAAAACCGAGTGAATCAAGCCTCGACTATCCCGTGCTCTAGATGTGGTCAGACTGGTCATGTAAAGGAGGATTGTGCGGAATGGGACCAAGTTAATGCCATGTATAACCATGCTAGAAATGACCCATACGCATCAACCTATAACTCGGGTTGGCGTAATAATTCCAATTTCTCATCAAACCAACAGGGTCAACCTCCTAGACAACAACCAAACCCGTATAACCAAAATAATACATCATCTGGGTTCAGTAACAATGGAGATCATGAGGTTAGGTTGACAAGCTTGGAAAATTTGATGAAAACCTTTATACAAACAACCAACCAGTCCTTCCAAAGGCTAGAGACACAAGTCAGCCAACTCGCACAAATTGTAGGTGCAAGAGAAAAGGGTCAGTTTCCAAGTCAACCTGAGGTGAACCCTAGATCTAATAATTCATATCAGCCCTATCAACCACCTTCAGGAAATAACAACCCTAGACCGGTTCAAATGGTTAATGAGGAAGGACCGTTCCAACAAATAAATGTAGTAGTATCATTACGGTCCGGAAGACAAGTTGATAACAATGTGGTAAATCCTAGAGTGTCCAATCAATCTAGCCATCAAGCACACTCTTATGACCTGACCATTGAACCTGACGTCCAATCTGAAACGCCCAACCCACCTACTCAACCTGAACCCATAGCTCAACCTGAACCTGAGCGAGTCTATGTTCCTAAAGCTTCATTCCCTAATAGACTCAAAAAGAACTCAAGTGCACAAATAGAGAAAATCTTGGAAGTATTTAAGCAAGTTAAGGTGAACATTCCACTCTTAGACATGATTCAACAAATACCTGCTTATGCTAAATTCTTAAAAGATTTGTGCACTAAAAAGAGAAAAACGAACGTACCAAAGAAGGCATTCTTAACTGCAAACATAAGTTCTATTTTGTCCAACACATCTCCTATAAAATATAAGGATCCTGGGTGTCCCACAATTTCATGTTCAATAGGAGATACTTTTATCAACAAAGCCCTTCTAGATCTTGGTGCTAGTGTTAACCTACTCCCGTACTCTGTCTATGAGCAAATGAACCTTGGACCACTAAAACCCTCTAGGACAACCCTTCAATTTGCTGATTGCTCTATTAAGAAACCAAGAGGTGTAGTAGAGGATGTTTTGATCAAGGTTGGTGACTTCATTTACCCAGTGGATTTTGTCGTACTAGATACTGCACCTGTTGTAAATCCTAATCGACAAATCCCTGTAATTCTAGGCAGACCCTTTTTGGCCACTTCTGAAGCATTGATAAACTGTCGAAATGGGCTCATGCAATTATCTTTTGGGAACTTAAAAGCTGAATTTAATATCTTTCATATTGATAGTGAGCCAGAAATAACATGCAATCAAAGTGATGTTGTGATGAAATCACGTATCTATAATATTTCTGAATCGTCACAAAATCAAAAAGGAAGTAAGAAAAAGGGGAGGAATTCATCTACACACTCACCGTCACTCGAGCAAATAAGAGAACCAATTTATGTGAGGGGTGTGGAACCTGTAACTCAGGAATCTCATTGCAACATGGGGAACAATTCAACTGGATACATGCACCAATATGGTGTCATTCAATCCAGTTCTGACTATGGTTGACTTTGAGCAAATTCCATCCTTCCACCGCAATTCACCAAGGTAATAAGTGCATTTGCTTTATATTTGCATACATTGAGGACAATGCATGATTTAGGTGTGGGGGTGTTTATGTATATATTTATCTATAGATCTGTCTTTTATTTCTTAAAAAAAACAATGTTTCATGACATAGCTTAAGATTGAACTGTCAAAACCCGTGTACAAAGTGCATTGAGTTTTTGTTCCTTATTATATAGTTCTGCTTGTAGAAATTATGACATAAATCTAAGTTCGAAAGAAATAACTCATTGCCCTTTAAGACATGTATGCACTTAAATTGGATGAATCAAATCTTTAAAGTGGTTGATAAAAAGCAGAGGTTGAGGAAAATATACCGGGAAGTGTGGACTTCTAATAGCAATTATGCCTTGAGGAAAATAAAAATAAAAATAAAGGAATAAAGTGAAGAAAACACATTTTGCAAAATGATTACAAAAGCCCAAGCCTTTGAGTCACTGGTCCGTAGGGGTATCTTGAAACCCGGTAACTTGAGTCTACCAGCTCGGGATTATCGACCAAACTCGCTACACGAATGCAAAAAGGGTAAAAGTGTCAAAAAGCAAATGCGTTGAATCACGGAAGAAAAAAAATACTCAAGGCCCAAAGCTAAAAGAATGATCCATGTCATGGTTGATCCGAATGATACTTCACCACCAGAGGAGGCGTGCAAAATAATTCAAGTGATAAACATGTGTAGAAGGGTTAGTGGTGTAAATGTTGGAGGAACAAAGACCAAGTCATATTTTTAATGAGTTAGATTTATATAATGAGCATGCAAAAAAAAATCTTAGTGAAATGTATAAGGTTGAGGTAGGGATATTAAGAACTATTAATGAAACGTTGATTTAGGATTTTGTGGGTATATCCGCTGAAAACCCTCAGGAGACAACACTCCTCCTCCTAGGAAACTTGGAGGTTTAAAGGCTTGTTGCACATGCTAAGTGCAACCGTGATTCCTACGAAAGTGAGTTAGGATTTCCTTGTTTTTATTTTTCGTATCTTCTGTTTTGCTAGGGACTAGCAAAATCTAGGTGTGGGGGTATTTGATGCATTGCATACATTGCATGATATCTCTTTCATTTAGATTACTTTTACATCAATAAATGCTACTAAGGTATGTGTTTAGTCTTATTTACAGAATACAGGGATCTGAATGCAATTTACCCACATCCCGAGCATAAACGCGTGCAAAAGATTCATTTCTATCATAAAGATTCAAGATTATCGGGTTACGAATAGAAATGTATCCAATCATAAAAGCATTCAAGTCCTAATTGCAAAAAGAACAAGGACTTAAGCACAAAAGTAGCCGGGGACTTAACTGCAAAAAGTCAAGGACCTAATTGCAATTAAAGCACCCAAAATATTATCTTGGAGAAAATCTAAAGAAAAATCAATGTAAATCTCCAAACATATAAAGGAATTAATCCGGAGCTCAAAAGAATGGAAAGAAATCATCCAGACGCGCAAAGGAGGATCAAATCATACCATAAACTACCAGCAAAAATCCGGATTAATTCAGAGAAGATTGTGCGGCGAAATCGCCGCATATCACATACATTGTGCGGCGGAAACGCCGCCCCCTCAGCGATCTGTGTGCTCCAATTTCGTCCAGTCGTGTCTGGACACGTGTACTTTCCAATATTATACCTAGATCCCTTGTAGCAACTATAAATAGACCCGAGAACGATGTTAGAAGGGTCCTTAGTCTTTGGTGTTAGTTTTTATTCTTAACCTTAGTTTTGTATTCTTCTTTTCATTAATAAAATTCTGTCTTTTATTTCTTACTTTTAGTTTTCTTTTGTAATGTCTCAAGGACCCCTTCTTCCTCCCTCTATGAGTTTCTAACTCCTTCCAAAGGGTGGAGGTGACGGCTTTAGGGTGAAGAGAAGACGAATAAATGTTATTATTTTAAGTTCGTATTAGTCTATTTTGATTACTTGAGTTTATGTTAAATCATTTATCATGTAATGCTTCATAACTAATATGATTTATTATAAGTTTCTGAATTCTCTAATCTAAACCTTAAATCTAAACCTCCACCCGACGGAATTCACCTCTTTGTTCTTGTTTTAATTTTAATTGTTCTTGTTCTTGCTTTAGATAATTAAAACCCAAAAATCTCAAAACCCAATTATGTCTTCTCTCCTTCTTCCCCTTAATCGGAAATCACACTAATAACAAATCTCTCCCTCCTTGTGTTCGACCTGTACTTGCCACCGCTTCATTGCGGCCGTGCACTTGCGGTATAAATTTAATTCACATCACATATGAATACAAAATCAAGCTTCTTATGTTCCAGTTTTGTGGTGTGACCTATAGGAAGATCTAAACTATATTGGTAGTGATATTAAACACTTAATATCGCAAACTATAAGCGCTATCTAGCTACACATTATAGTTACTCAATTAGCATAGATGTCTTGTTCACTCGAACTAAATACTATCCATTTAGTGATGTGGAGACATCATTTGTGTCTATCCCTTGCCACATGATATTAAAAATATATACAAAGTAGAAATGTGTCACATTTGTATTATATATTCATTTCTTGATCTCTTAAGTTAATTATAAATATGTAACTAAACTCAAGTCACATTGTGCACATTATAATTTTGCTTTATCAAGGGCCCACTAATATCATCATTCAAATTAAGAGGGACAATGATAACCTTTTGACTATCTATCTTTTCCAGCACAAGTCGAGCTCAACCAACTATTGTCTTTATCACTATGCTCATTGATAGCTTTTGACAATAATCAAATTGAACACTTTTTATGTGAAAATACATAAGTCTCATATCATAGGATTCAAGACACAGTCAAAACATTAATGACACACAATACAAATTTATAATGTTTCACTTTCTAGGTCTACTCAATATATAAAAATAATCATTTTCCTCTTTTATATACTCGTGTCGTCAAATATTTGTAGAGCTACAATAATCGATGACCAACACGACAATCTTATCTCGGTAATTAATGTTCCATGTCAATTACCATGATTGTGAATGATTGATACGTTTTAATTAACCGCAAGTGCACGGCAGCGTTGAAGCAGTGGAAAATACGGGTCGATCCACAGGGAGGTGTGTCGACTTTAGTTTGTTCGAAGGCGAGTTGGAAAGAAATGAGAGAAAATGAGTTATGATCTACACTACGCTACAATGTGAAAGGGAATGGAAAATAAGCAATAAAACTAAACCCCAAATGGGGTAAAGAAAGAATGTGAATACAAATATATGTGTATGTGTGTGTGTTCAATTATACTCATCACAACATGTAGTGTATGAAAATCATACAACTAAATCCAACTTTGCCTCCACATGAAATAAGATAAGATCATATCATTAAAACATACAAGACAATAATTGGAATGAAGCTAGATGAACTCAAGTATAAAGAGCAAACCCCACTATGCCTCTACATGAAATAAGATTTACCCAATCATTAAAACATACAAGACATTAATAAAGGTAAGGGCAAAAAGAGCACATACACTACAAGTCATGTTTCCTTCATCAATTCCATACATATCCTCACCTTATCATTCCCCGTAAAATAGGTTCACTAATCTAAGCATAAGCTAAACTTCATTCAACAACATTAGCATATCAAAGACAAGAGTGAAATCTCATTAGATGGTTATGGAAATCATATAAAGCTCAAAGGATTAAGACACCTAATACACCACATAATCATATCACATATTTCTCCACCCCCAAATGGGGATGAAACTACTCACTAATCATTACACTAACTACATTAACAAAATGAAATATTGTACTGAAATGAATTAAACTAAGCAAGCAAGAAATAGTAAAGAAGCTAAATGAAAATAAATCAAACTAAAGAAGCATGCAAGAATTAAAAGACAAGACAATATTAAATGAAACTAAGAAAAATTATTTTATTAAAATGACTCACATTGAAGGTAGCACTCTTCTCCACCTTGAGTTTTGCTTTAAGGCTTACTCCAAGTAGAGAGAATGTCATCAAGCAATGGGTGAATACAAAGGAAGGTGAAGAGCTCTATTTATAGGCATGGAAAAAGCTAATCCGGGACAATCCTACGTTATGGGACTAAACCAATACCAGAAATAGACTAAATACACATTAATACATGCCCACACATAAATCTTAGCAGATATGGACCAAAAGAGACCGCCAATTGGCTTGGTTTGTCTTTGATGCATCTACTTCGCTTGTTGGAGCTCCGACCCGAATAGAATTGCCAAAATACTCCCCATGATGGTGTGAAGTATTCTTGTTTGCTCATTGGTCCTTCTATCTTACATTCAGGTCCTTCGATCTTGCATCTTAGTCCTTGAGTCTCTCAACTCAGTCTTTTTTCATGCTTTTAGGGCCTTTTATGCCTCTTCTCTTCAAACCTATTTATTTCTGAAATTCAAACATAAAACTCATCACGTAGCATTGTTTAGGTGAAAGATAATGGATATAAGATACAAATATAAGCATGAAATAATGTCAATCAGTGAATAACTTTTGATTTATGTAAACCATTATCTTTTAGATCTCTACAGTTAAGGATCACGAGTCTCTTCCTCAACACTTCCAAAAGACGAATACATTAATCAAGGAACAAAATGTTTGCACATCCAATTCATAATAATTGTCATATAAAAGTAAAACTTTTAGCTCACATTCCTTTCACATTTAACTAAACAAAAAATAAATAGTAAACATAAATAAACATTAAACTAAATCATAACCTAAATTAAATAGTTTAAGTTTATCAAGTTTTCAATTGTTTGTCCTAAATTGAAAACTTTAATGTTAAACTCGAACACTACTTTGTTTAAAAAATGAGATAACCGGTAGACACATGATAAAGCCAAGAAAATAGCTTTGATTAGTGTGCATTTCCATATGACTAAATTAGTTCAAGATTGGCATGCATGCATCCTTGGCACATGATACTATGGATACCTCAAACTCTTACAGAAAAATCTAGAAGCATATAAGCTTCACCGTAGATAACTCTTAATCATAATCCAATCATAATCATAAGCTTCACCAATTTTCATAAAAACCAACAAAACGCCCAACCAATCATCATCATAACAAGAGACATGAAATTAGGGTTAATTATCAAAACCCAAACCACTTTATTATTTAATAAGCATTCATATTTTTGTTCAGATGAGGGATGGTGTTACGTAAATATCGTAGGCATTTAAGTAAACTCTCATATGTTCTAATTTTCTATTCAGCATAAGAAATAGGATAAAATATATTGTAGGATCGTGAGGGTCTCTAATTTTAATCACTTTTAAGCTAATTCCCTACTTGTTTAATCGATCAAAGATATGCAATGGAATTTAAAACTAAACAAGCAAGTAAAGGAATGGAAAATGAAAACCACAATGGAGACGGGAGATTATACAGAGGTTCAGCACCTCACCCGGGTCCTAGTCCTCTCTTGCAAGTTCCGCTCGGATCACCGAGCTCCGCTCACGACTTCACTAATCACTCCCCGTTCCGGGCCAGGAGAGAACACCTTTACAACACAAACACCGAGAACACCCTCACTTGCTTGACCTTCTTCCTCTCACAATCTGAGAGGGAACACTTCGGGCTTTCACCAAAATCCTTGCTTCTTGAAGAACAAGTGTATGGGACAACACTCTCTAAATATTGAGCACACTTTGACTATGATTTGGCTATGATCAAAGGTGTGGAATTTAGGCTTGGAGTGTAGGATTGCGGAGATTGGAGCTTGGGAGTTTCTCTCTAGTGTATGTGAAAAATGGAAGTATGATAGATGTGTTAAAATGTGTTTTACAACTATATTTATAAGCACTAGAGAGAATATAGCCGTTAGGGGTTAATTGGGTAAGAGTTTGTGTAAGATACACAAAACAGAAATCTGCAGGACCCAAAACTGAGTAAGTTCGGTCGACCGGATTGAGCTGAACGGTCGACCGTTTGGAAATTTTGAACTCGGTTCGGTCGACCGGTTGAGGACGGTCGACCGCCAAAGGCTATAATCTAGGTACACTTAAGTTATCAGTCGAACACCGAGATAAGTTTGGTCGACCGATTTATAACAGGCTCTTTGAGATTGACAAACAAAATCATATTCGGTCGACCGAAAAAAGGTCCACGGTCGACCGAAAACTAACAGGCAGTTCGAGTTTGTCAAGACATCTAGGTTCGGTCGACCGAACAAGGTCCTCAGTCGAACAATAGGAAAAAGTATTTTTGGGGTATTTGAAAATAATACGAATACGACCGTTGGGTATATACGACAAAACAAACTGTCAGAAATTTGTTGTTACTCAGTCGACCGAAAAGGTCTGGATAGTCGACCGAACTTGGGCAGTAAAACAATAACAGGATATATGATCACTCGGTCGACCGAACGGTCTGTTTCAGTCGACCGAATGTGGGCAGACAATTCAGGTTAAGGTTTGGTGTTTTCCGGTCTAAGTTTGGGTGATCTGTTGAAGTCCAAATTACATGAAATTTTGTGTGTGACTTCTATAAGGAACCTAGTGTGTGTTTGAGTAGGTTTTAGCTCAAGTATGATCAATTTACACAATGTTCTTAAGACTCAAAGAAATGCAAATTACATGTCTTCAATAGAGCTTGCTTACATGTCTTGACTTGAATCCTTTCTTTCTTGAGTCTTGATCACCTGTAGAAGTTAGCACATAACAATATATATGCAATGCAATATGTGTGTTACTCTACATGATTACAATTAAGATTAGGTTGATTAAATCATCAAAACATAGATTAAGGCCAATAAGCCAACATTTACATGTTTTTGCTGAAAAAATATACATGTTTTTGCTGTGAACAATATACATGTTTTTGCTAAAAACACATTTATACATGTAATGAAAACCAAATTAGGCCTAATGAAAACACATTTATACATGTTTATACACGAACGTTAACCGAGCAAAATAGGAAAATCAAATTAAGCACGAACCAGTAGATAGGTGATCCTCTTCTCAACAGAAAGCACGACCCCTCCTTCGTCTTCAACCCGATCCTCGTCGAACCATGCTGAAACATAACAAAAATCCACCTCAAACCAACCAAAACTAACCCAAAACCGTTAACAAAAACTGAACCTTGATGGTACTCGACCAAAACGAATAGCTTCCCTTCGGGGGTCGTGGAGGGTCGGTGGTCGTCGCTGCGGTGATGGAGGATGTCGGGGGTCTTGGGGGAGGGTGATCAAGGTCGCAGAGGTGGCTGCGGTGGCGTAGGAGGTTGCAGAAGTGGCTAGGGTTTGGTCGGGGTGAAGGTTTTGTCGAGATAAAAGATAAAATCAAATTGTTTGCTTATGATATAAGACCAATAGACGTCGGCTATGAAATACGTGCGACATCTATTTGGGAATAGACGTCGACTATACAACCAATGCGATGTCTATAGTATGACGTTTATACGTTGGGTAATAAATGTCACCTAATAAATGTCGGTTGAAATGGTTTTCACAGAAACCGACGTCTATATTACCGTAATAGACGTTGAGGATTAGAAAATGTGACGTCTGTACCTATAGATGTCACAGTTTCCTATATCTGACATCTATTTGGTGACGAGTATTCACTATTCTGCACTAGTGAAAACCCAAATCTCAATTTTCATAGTTCTAAACCCAAATCAAGTGTACTAAGTTAGAGTGCAATTTTAGAGTTGTTCGCTTGACTCCATTTCATTATTCAAGAGCTCCAATCGGCCTCGAGTGAAGCCACCTTTGGGTTGTGAGAGGGGATTCAAGCTAGGTGTGGGTGTTCACTAGCTTGTGGTGTATGATTAGTGGCATATATATCATGCATCATATTCTGGCTATATATCCTTCATTTTACCACAATATTGTATTACTTGAGTGTTTATTGTTATATTTCAGGTATTAGGCGATAAAGAAGAGAAAAGAAGAGCAAAATGATTGAAACGTAAGAATGAATGAATTAAATGAAGCAAAATGGACATCTTTGTCTTGCACAAGGACCCATCTACAAGAGGGAAGGACCTAGACGTAAGTCTGGAGGGACCAAATAGCAAACCAAGAAACTTCATACCATCATGAGTATTTTAGCAATATGATTCGGGCGAAGGCTCAAATGGCTGACCAGGGCACACCCCACGTGCATAATTGAGGAGATTAAGTAGAGGAACGAAAATGAGTCACATCTGACCAACTTGGACCGTTAATTGGTGGCCCAAGACTGCCAATTTGCGGTCCCTTTTGGTCAGAATACGACCCAATTTCACACAGATATGGGTTATCTGTTTATGCTTATTCTGGGAATATTTTATTAGTCCCACATCGGGAGATTGTCTACAGTTGTATTTTTCATGTCTATAAATAGAACCTTTATTCCTCCTTTGTAATCCAAGAATTGTTTGGTGGTCATTCTCTCTACTTGGAGTAAAGCATTGGAGCAAAACTCAAGTGAGAAGAATGCTGCTTGTAATGTGAGTTATTAATAAAATAATTCTTCTTAGTGTGTTCTAATGTTGTCTCTTTTAATGTTTGCATGTTTAGCTTAGTTTTGTTCTCTTAATCTTAGTATAATCAGTAGAATGTATTTTTTCCATCATTCAATTGTTAGCTTAATGTGTGGTGAGTAGTTTCATCCACCTTTGGGAGGTGGAGATGATGTTTATACATGTAATGGAGAATGAGAATGAATTCTATCTTATGCAATATGTGATGAATGTGAATGTATACTTATTTGTTTAAAAAAGAATACTCAACTTGATGAGCTTTGCCTTAAACTGAAGAGTCACACACCTTAAACCAAACATATCCACACCTTAAACCGAACGGATCAAAAACTTAAACCGAACAATCACACAACTTAAACCGAACAAGGACACAACTTAATCCGAACAGACCGTGTATAACAACCATTTACATATCCAAATAGATCAACAATTGGAACTTTCTTGGTTTTACAAGAACTAAAAATAACAAGAAATATTAAATTAAGGAGGAAGTTCCTTGTAATACAAATTCATGTCCCAATCATAGAAATCATGATCCTCGGGTTATGGTGTGACTTCCTGCAGCGACGATGTAACCTTCATCTTGAACTTTCTCTTCTCTTGTTGGGCATGCTTTTTATGGCTTTTTTAATTATCTTCTCAGCTAAAGAAACTCGACGTCTAGTCGGCGGTCTTCCTATACGTCTGACCTTATCTGGATTAAAAACCGATGTACCCGCAGACTCAGGTTCATCAAGTCGAACCAAGAACTGGGTAGTGTGCATACGTGCCTTAAGCAATTCAATACACTTCACAGCCTGAAGATACATTTCGTGGGAAATGAAGGCTTCATGTGCTATCCAAACGACACGACCCATGATGTCGTCGTGACGACGAAGCGCATCCTTCTCCATTAAGTCATCGTCTGGGTACATCTTATCTCGATAACTCCTTCGAATATCCTTCTGCCATCGATTAATGATGTAAGAGTCTGGGAGCAATGCATTAGGATTTAAACGTCCACGTACAACAAAAACGTGGCAACATGGAAGGCCAACATGCTGAAACATTCTACAATCATATGTGAAATTCATAGATATGTTTTGTACTAGGAAACGTTTTGGCAGTAGCTGCTCACCAGCCAAAACACGTTCAGATACCTTGTAATGAAATGTGTCATTCGTATTGAACTCTTCCGTTATATCACAGTATATCATCTTCCTAATTTCTAACTGCACTTTCTTGAAGACCCCTACCGTATACAACTCGCTCATCTGTCTCTCGAAGGGATACATTGAAACTAATTGGGGTCTCTTATAAAGACAATAAAAATCTGATTGAGCTTCCTTCTCGTACTTATGGTGGAGCGCAAGTTTGTATTGTTGAACAAACTGCTTAAGGGTGGTCTTCGAAGTAAGATACTTGTCGAAAAAGGCGTTCATACTCTCGCTTCTCTGAGTAGATGTCATTCCCGTGAAAAAAACTATCACCAACAAATGCAGGTATGCAAGACTCTCGGATTGCATAAATCGATTTGAGTCAACTATGGTTCTGCAGGTCAAAATCAAGAAGAAAACCCTGCCAATTACGATCAAATTCTCCTGGGATTTTGGAATCATATACAATCAATTTCAGATCAAATAACATGTGCTTCCAATACTGCGTCGGCAACTTCACGGGAGCTTTGTTCATTATGTGCCATATACAGAATCTGTGTCTTGAATCTGAGAAGACATTCCTTACAGCAGCAGTAATGACATCACATTGATTTGTTATGATGGCTGGGGGAGTTATATCTGCAGAATGGGGGAAATTTAAAAAGAGTGAGTCATATATTGAAAGGTACAAAATCCTACTATCTTGAATTTTAACCCAACAGTCACACAACTTAAACCGATCAAACACACAACTTAAACCGAACGGACCCACACCTTAAACCGAACAGTCACACAACTTAATCCGAACAGATCCACACCTTAAACTGAAGAGTCACACACCTTAAACCGAACAGATCCACACCTTAAACCGAACGTATCCAAATATCAAACCGAACAGACACACAACTTAAACCGAACGGATTCACACCTTAAACCGAACAGTCACACAAATTAAACCGAACGGATTCACACCTTAAACCGAACAGTCACACAACTTAATCCGAAAAGATCCACACCTTAAACTAAAGCGACACACACCTTAAACCAAACATATCCACACCTTAAACCGAACGGATCCAAATCTTAAACCGAACAGTTTCACCACTTAAACCGAACAGTTCCACCACTTAAACCGAACAGATACACACCTTAAACTGAACAGTCACAGGTCTTTAACTGGACATAGCCACACCTTACCGTTCATGCACGACAACCATGTTTAGAACAACCATATGTAATTTTCAGTGGTCTCAGAAGACATCAAAGCGTAACCGAGCAAAACTGTCTCGAAATGATGATTAACTCCTACAAATGGGGCAAAGGGCATGTCGTATTTGCTTGTAATGTAGGTAGTGTCGAAACATATTGCGTCTCCAAAGTATGAATATGCAGCTCTAGAATGACAGTCAGCCCAAAACACGTTTCGTAGTCTTCCTTCGTCATCCATATCCATTACATAGAAAAACATGGAATCAATATTCTACATCCTAATGAAATAGTTCTGAAGAGCTTGTGCAATACCATGTCCCATCTTCAAATTTCTGACTTTGTTTATAACGTTCCTGCACACAGAAACCACTAAGACCAGACGCAAAATGTTGAACTTCAATTATGTTAGGCAGAAAGAACACAAACCTTAAATCCCTTCGTTGAAAGTCAATTTGTCACGACCTCCAGCCTCGACCACAAAAGATTGCATGGTCTTAGCAGCCGATATCCCAGCAGTATCATTGCACGATATGCGTGCTTTGGCAGCCTCTGGGATGGTTCATTTTTGTCTGAGAAAACGCATTTGCTCCTGGTCAAGCATTGCATGGTTATGTTTACGATCCACAAAGTTAATGTGGTAAGCTCTTGCTGGGTTTTCGGAGACCCTTATCCGAGCAGTGCATTGGACTCTACTGGATAACCTAGGCTTCAATTTCCCTTGCCCTTGGTTTGTTGGTGTTGTACCCTCTTTGGAGCAGGTCAGCGTGGCCCGTATAACAACACCACGATCGTAATGAGATTGTCTTATCTTAACACCAAAACCACAAGAATTGGCATAGACCACGTAAAATGTTTTGGCTTCTTCGAAAGAAAGAAAAAACATCTCCTCCTTAGGAACATTTGCCGGCTGCTCCACTTGGGAAGGAAAATTAATGATTTCCAATGAAGTATAGAGGAAGGACCACAGAAGAGAAGGGAAGAAAAAGAAAGACACATCTTGAGAAGAAGATGAACAGTCTTCTGCTGTGTAGGAGCACCAAAATGAGGAATTGAGTGATTTGAGACGCATTAATGAGGGAGGGATGAAGTGAATGCTCATGACATTTGTACGGGCTACCAAAGAATTGAGGGATAAAATAAAAAAAGAATCTCTTTTCTCTGCTGACATGGAGCGTGCCAACTAAGCCGCGTCCTCAAGTAGCGTCCTCAAGAGCGGTCGTTTATCATTTTCCTATGATTTTGGTGATTGAATGATGGTTAAATTTAGAAGTTCATGTTGTCTTTTTTAATTTGATAATTGTGTTTTAACTTATAAGGTTCTAATTTTGAAATGAAATATTTCATGAAAATCGTGTACCATTTTCACGTAGAATCGTGTACCAGTTTCGTGTTGAATCGTGTACCAGTTTCGTGTATAATCGTGTATAAGCTCATAAAATCGTATATCGTGTCTTTTCGTGTAGTCAGTACAAGCTATGTACATGAAAAAATTGTATACTTACTGTGTCGTTTCGTGTATACACGAATGATTTCGCGTCGTGTTCGAGTACAAAAGGACATACACGAAAACTTTCCATGTGTTTGTGTAGAGGAAACCAGTGTAATACCTGTAAAATTAAATGACACGAAAGTACACATAATGATTTATTGCCATGTCTACATATGAAAAGAAATCGTAGAATTTGGCTTAGAGAATAGAAAGATGGCAAACATTAGAGGAAAAAATGATGAGAAGAATACCACAACTAAAGTGTCAAGGGAAGATGTAATGTTTATTTCTTGTCGAGAGATCACTACTACTGAAAAGAGAATATACGTCGGATGTACAGGGGTATATACGTCGGATATAAGCACTCTCAGATCCGACGACTATGTGTACGTCGTCTATACATAGACGTCAGACGTGCTTTAGCCAACGTCTATTCCTAAAGTATAGACGTCGGCTGATACATAAAGCCGACGTCTATACTTAAATAATAGACGTCGACCGTTCTATAGGACCGACGTCTATTATTTAGGTATAGACGTCGGTGAAATAACAGACGACGTCTATTCCTAAAGAACAGACGTCTGATGATACATACAACTAACGTCTATTCCTTTCTTCAGAGGAATAAACGTCGGCTAATACAAACATTCGACGTCTATTCCTAAACCTGGACAAAAAAATAGCATCCTGCAAACTTATATTTAGTCATTGTATTCATGTACATACAAGCTATACCAAATTCGTTCACAAATGCTCACACTTTCATCCACATGTACATACAAGCACAAACACACAAGCATACATGCACAAACACAAACATACAACCATACATGCACAAACACAAACATACAACCATAAACAATCATTCAACACACATGCAATTAATTAATACAAAAACAATTGACATTCATTCTAAATTTGAGGCGATTATATTAAAGCATAAATTGTAGGTTTGTAGTACAAGTGAACTTGTTAACTAAATTACAAAAAAATGCTAGTGACAGGAGAACCTCTTAGTTCATCAAGCTCCTGTTGTGAGAAAGGATCACTACTTTTTGGGAAGACCTATCAAAAAATACAAGTAGATTTTTTAATAATTAAATATTGAAACTACAACTATACAAGTGAATAACGATCTACATTACCTCGGATAGACATACGTCTTGAGTTGCCAATTCGAGGATTTCCTCCATGTATCTCACCACGTAGTAACCACATTCCGTATTTCCATCCTGCTTCCAGTACTACAAACATAGAAATTCGCTAAATATATGTTCCTAACTTAATAAACAAAAATGGGA
This sequence comes from Triglochin maritima, assembly GCA_963682175.1. NCBI lineage: Eukaryota > Viridiplantae > Streptophyta > Magnoliopsida > Alismatales > Juncaginaceae > Triglochin > Triglochin maritima. The sequence goes on along the minus strand of OY821780.1, from coordinate 9,562,013 downwards.
GAGAACGTACTCTCATTCTATGCCATGTTATTCCTGCTTTGTGGTTGTTCTCCCGCCACCTAAAGCTCTATAAACCTTAATTGCCCTGAGTAGCAGAAGTTAAACCTCCATTCAATAATACTAATAAAAATCCACGAATTACAAATACGATAACTAAAACGAACTTACAAATTTAGAAGTTTCTTTATTGAGTCCCTTGGTTTATTCGACCACAATGGATCAAACCAATATGCCAAATTAGTCATGGGGCATACAACGACAAGCATCCAATGAGCCCTGTTATATATATAATTAGAAGCTTATGACAAAATAAAATTTCACTTTGAATTACAAAGTTTACTTCTCATGATAAGGGAGCAGACAATATCTTTTGTCTTCTTCTTTCAAGAGAGTCCCAAGCTGACCCGATTTATCGTCATTCCCTTATATATATGTAGATGGACTGATAAATCTAAATACTTGATCGTCGGGAAAGATGGATATCCTGACGTCATAAAGATGTCTACAAGTATAAAAATTATACTTTATTACAGTTTCGATAAAATTATTCAATACATTTTATTGTATACCAAAGAAAACACTTACTTCACTTGCACATCGATAATCATGATAAACAATGAATCCATCGCCAAGAACTGCATGATATCCTCTTTGGTGACGTACAAAGCCAGGGGCAACCCTTTATCCCCCTCCTCCAACTCCTAGCTACTTAAGGATTGTACTTCCCTACCAACCATACATTGATACAAAATTTGCACCTACTTGGAAGCGAATTAATGTTGATCAGAGATTGGTTGTTTGACCCTTTGCTTCGGGAGCTTGACACCTTACAGATATATATATACAACCGTTAAAATACAATTGTTAACAAATTTGAAGTTTAAAGTCTTTCAAAATTAAATTATACCTCATGTTTGTCGTTTAGCTCTACTAAATAACTAGGCCACCTCACGAATCCACCGATAGCATCGCCGAGAGTAACAATCTCTTCTTCCGAAAATGGCACAGAAGCACCATCATCTAAGTAACCCTCAACTTCAACTTTCATTTCTCCCTCTCGCACCTCTGTTAAGTGGTGTCTGAAGATGTTATAAACTTTCACGTGTCCCACCAATCATCGATCAGGGTCTTCGACAAATAAAACACATCTAAATCCTTCCGCGAACTTTCCAAACGAGGGATCGCCGACAAAGGCCAATTCTCGAGAATGAGACACGAAATCATATTGTCGATCAGGGTGGAACACTGGCTGCACTGGAGGAGTAGTCTCCGGGGAAGAACCGGTCCTACGACGGGTAGGAGAAGTAGGCAAATCACGATCCAATCTCTCCAAAACAAGTTGCAACGTATTCTTCAAATCTGCGATCTCTTGCTGGCATTTGGTATGACCAGTCGACGAAGTAGACTGTTGAGTCTTTCTATAATATTCTCGCAGTCCAACTCTAATCCCTACCCCCCACACACGACCGGGGTGTCGTTTCCCATGGCCTCGCGTAGAATATCATTTCGACCATCGGAAGAAAATTCTCCTTGAGATTCTCTCAACTTCAGAGAGTCCTAAGTTTTAAAAAAATTACCAACAATTGAAAAATATAAAATTAATGAATCTGAATTAATAACATATATAAGTGATGCAACTTACTATCTTCGAGTCGATCGCTTGCGACTGGTTTGTGACATACTCCCCTCTGGAGCTTACTCTTGCTCTCTTCCAAGAATCACAACGAGCTACGGAAGAAGGAGGAGATAGGTTACTTGCTTGCTCCTAACTCATACCGGAGTCAATTACCTCTTGTTTCTTCAGAGTAATTTTTTCAGCAATCATTTGTGCTTCTAACGTTTGCTACCCCGCTCGAGACATACGATGTGTATACTTGTTAGAAGATCTAATCTTTTGGTTTTTGGCTCGGATGGCCTAAAACCAAGTTTATTAGATTGTCACTTAAAACAATAACTAAATAAGTTTATATTCTAAATCAAACTCAGTTACCTCAAACTCCGGGCTATCTTTGGATTTTCTGAATTGCTCACATTGATTCGGAGTGATAAAGTTATAGACATCGCATGAATTTCTATCATGGTAGTCTCCAAATATGTACCTGTTCGTTAAATTTGTTTTGAAATACCTCCAACGAACTGACATGTATGTCATCCACTTTTTCTTCAACTTTAGTGGATTGGAACTCAAAAGATTCCTACAACACGTTAACTTTATATATATCAAAAGTTCGACTAAAAATATATAAATCTATAATGGAATCATTATCTGCACATTATCCCATATTGTCTCCTTCAACTTCTCATCTACATCGGCCCAACTCGAAAAACAAATGTCAACTTTGGCCCTCGCTAAGCTACCCAGATAACTTTTCCAATTATAAGACAGCATGCCTATCGGCTCAAGACGGTCATCGAACTCTACCGTCTCTATTTCTTCTCCCCACGAATTCTTTCATGGGCCAAGGACCTTGTGAACTGTATGTCTTTGAGCCTTCAGACTCTGAGGGAGTGAGTTTCTTTTTTGGAGCCATGATACTATAAAAGATAAACTCAAGGCATTAAAAAATAAAAGTTCAAGACATTAAATGGCTATTACAATATGTTACAACAGAAAATTTGTATCTTTACTGGGGTTTTTTCCTTAATGGATTTTCAATCCATATACCTTCACTGTGGTCATCTCTAAACATACAAGTCTCAACATTTAGTTTTTTGTCTACTGAGTTCAACTCAGGTGCTTGCTTAGAGAAAGGTGGTGTCTCTTCATACTCGATCAGACTATAATCTGATACAATTTTTTTCTTCCCTTCCAGAATTACTGCTCATTTCTTATCACATGGATCAGCCACATAGAAGACTTGTTTCGCTTGGAAAGCGAGAATAAAAAGTTCTCCTTTATACTTTTTTTTCGAAAAATCAATTAAAGTGAACCCATAGTCATCCACTCGAACTCTACTTTTATAATTACCCCACTTGCATCTAAATACATGTACTTTGAATTTAACAAAGTCTAGCTCCCATATGTCTTCAATTACACCGTAATAGGACATGTCGGCGTATACAAGATTCTTGTCTTTAGAACTAGACACATGCAAAGACTCTGCTATTAAGGTGACACCACTGATCTGAACAACACTTTTCGCATCTTCACAGACTGTGTAGAAAGAATATCCATTGATATCATAACCACTGTAAATTATAACAACAGAATGCAGACCGTAGGCCAACCATTGTATTGTCTCAAAAACATCACGCTTGTCAGCCAGATTTTTGAACCAAGAGATGATTTTTTTATTGTGACTATTAATTACTTGTTGAGCACTCCACAAAGGATTTCTTTCCTTTTGAAACTTCATGTGTTCATTTAGGTAAGATTGAACTTTATTAGAATTGCACAACACATAAAAATATGCTGTCATTAAGTCCTCGTCATTTGGATTTAACATTTTCATCGCACGTGTCCATTACCATCGGCACATTTATCATGACTATTCTTCGGAAGTCCAACAGTTTTGGTGTTTGCTAGGTATCCAGGGCAAAACTCGATCACCTCCTCAGCTATGTATCCTTCAACAATACTAGCTCTGGTCTTTAACGAGTTTTACAAGAACCTTTCAACACTTTCATATAACGCTCGAAAGGATACATCCACCTTAAAAAAACTGGTCAACACAATTTAACTTCTCTAACCAAATGAATAACTAGATGAATCATAATATCGAAAAAAGCAGGGGGAAAGAACATCTCCAACTGGCATAATGTCACCACAATTTCATTCTGCAACTTATCTAACTGCACGGGATCGACCACTTTACTGCAAATCTTATTGAAAAAGGAACACAACTTTATTATTGCGTGTTTAACATCTTTCGGTAATATGGATCTCAGTGCTACATGTAATAACTGCTGCATCAAAGTGTGACAATCGTGAGACTTCATCCCCACAAGTTTCAAATCCTTCGTAACATCAAGACTACTAATATTTGAAGAATAACCTTGTGGAACCCTTACATTGTGCAAACACTGACAGAGAATTCTTTTCTCCTTTCTAGACAATGTATATCTAGCTGGAGGTAAGTAATTGTGATCTCCTTTTTTTTCTGGTGCCAATATTGCTCGTATACCAAGATCAACAAGATCAAGTCTTGCATTATATCCATCTTTGGTTTTACCAAGTATGTTCAACAGAGTGCCAACAAGACTATCACAAACGTTTTTCTCTACGTGCATCACATCAACACAATGTCTAAATTCTAAAGTTTTCAGTAAGGGAGATCAAAAAATATGGATCTTTTTTCCAACTTCTTTTGTCGTTTGCTCGTTTGTACGGTTTTCCAAATTCACATTCAATGTTCATTACATGTTTGTACACCTTTTCGACGCTGATTTCAACTGACGGATTCTGAAACTCCTATTTTCCGTTAAATGCCTTCTTCAACCTACGATAAGGGTGAGAGTCCGACAAAAATCTCTGATGACCAAGATAGACGGTCTTAGAACCATTAACTAGTTGCAAAGAGCATGTATTTTCTTCGCAAATTGGACAAGCTTTATGACCTTTGACTGAATAACCAGACAGATTACCAAAAGTTAGAAAGTCATTAATCGTGCAAAATATCATTGCCCGCATTACGAACGACTCCTGACAATAAGAATAAAAAACTGACTCTCCGTCATCGCACAATCTCTTTAGGTCATCAATTAAAGGTCTTGAATACACATCGATGTCGTTTCCAGGTTGTTTCGGATCGGAAATCATTAAGGACAACATAATATATTTGTGTTTCATGCATAACCACAGGGGTAGATTGTAAATTACAAGCAGAACAAGCCAATAACTGTGAATGCTACTCAAACTACCGAAAGGATTCATTCCGTCAGTGCAGAGTCCAAGTCGTACATTCTTGGATTCTTCACCAAACATAGGAAAGTCGAAATCTATTTTTTTCCACTGAGGTGAATCTGCAGTGTGACGTAGCAACTGATCATTTGGTTTCTCACGATCAACATGCCATGTCATGTTCTTGGAATCCTCCTTACCCGCAAACAAACATTTAAGCCTTGGTATTATCGAAAGATACCACAAAATCTTAGCAGGAGGTCCTTTGATTTTCATCTCATCAGCCTCTTCATTGTGGTTTGGTCCACTACGTTTCATTTTGTATCGTGAAACATTATACCTGAGACAAGAATGTAAGTTTTCAAACTCACCCTTATACAATATACAATCGTTCGGGCATGCATGTATCTTCCTATATTCCATTCCCATATGACACAACACTTTCTTAGCATCATAAGTTCTATCTGGCAACTCATTATCATCTGGAAGCATCTCTTTCAATAACTTCAACATTGATGTGAAACTGACATCGGACCAACCATTTCCAGATTTTAAATTGTACAACTTCAACACCGCTGACAATCTAGTGAATTTGGTACCTTATACAACGACTTCTCATTGTCACTCAACAAATTACCAAGTAAATCGGGGTTGGACAAAAACTTTTCAGTCATATCCTGAACCATTTCCTCTAAGTGATCTTCCACACTAACGTTGTCTCCGTCATTCTTGGAACGACTAAATGATTCATTTTCATCGGGCCATATCCACCATCTGTAATTTGGGTTGAAACCTTCCTCAAACAAATGATCTTTCATTTTCTGAAAAGTCAGTACTGACATATTATGACACTTATTGCACGGACAATACGCCATGTCGTTGTCTTTCATTTTTTTTGAATGTTTTTTGACAACCTCTAAGAACATATTCACTATGTTCATACTCATCACTCACTCTGTTTGAAACAATCCACTCTCGATCGATTTCAATCTAAACATTAACAAAAATGATAGTTATTACTGGAGGAAATAAATAAAACTTCAATTTAAAAGAATGTGTTCGTAGATGAAAAGATTCGGAGACATCAAGATGAGAAAAGAATGACTCAGAGGAGAGGAGATGAAGTCATTAATCTAGCATGAGAATAAGGAAGGTTCGAAACCTAACTAAGCAATCAAGGCCAAAACAAACCTAAAGTCCACTATAGGTCCTTAGTAATAGACAACGCCTAACTTCGAGGTCCCACCGAGGACCACTAGTTTGTAGGAAATCAAGAACCCGGAGGTCCCTAATATCTCAGGGACACTAGATTGGTAACGACGTTCAGGCCGAAACGGTCTTAAACATCGAGGACCACTAATCTGTAGGAAATCAAGAACCAGGAGGTTCCTAAAATCTCAGGGAGACTAGATGGACAATGACATTCATGTCATAACGGTCTTAAACGGTTTCCTCTCCTTAATGCGTCCGGAAATCCTAGGGGCCAATGTCTAATTGATTTTATTAAGACTCTTTTATTAAGTGGTTTTTGGGCCAAGGAAATAGTGATGAAATCCCCCACCTCATCTCCTATAGGTGACTGCCCCCTAAGTATTTTTCATACCTTAATCTAACAAACAACACACCAAACAAACACTCACCTCACTCTTGTTCCAATGCAAGTCTTACTAACTAATGCATGCTTTCTAATGAATGATAAGTGAAAGATATTACGTACCTTACGCTAGCCATCTACGACAGAAATTGTAAATTAATAATAAATACGATGAATGCAAATCCTATATGATGAATGACTTAGCAATATTGTCTAATCTTTTGCTTTAGGTTATTAAGGTCAAGTTGCTTAATGGGGGCAATGAGTTAATTAAACAAAATAAATTGTTTTAAGCATAAATAAATAAACTTTTAACTAAGCTAAACATTAATAAACATAAATAAATGTATGAACTCACTAAACTAATTAAACATAATTTTTTTGCATGATCTAAGTTATATTCCTTTTAATATAAAATCTAAGTTATTATTTTAAAATATCATGTGATTAATAAAAATTGAGATTATATTTTTTTTAAAAAATTGGCAGAACCTCTCCTAAAATTTGCTATGTAAAAGTCTCTTAAAATCCTGGAATTAACAAGAAAAATTTGTTACATTACACGATATAAACTTCATGTCAATTCCACCCCATTCATCACAAACACACTACATCTAAACCCCTCAAACTTGAACACAACACATGTTTACATTTAGGCATATGTTTACATTTTCCACGTAACAAAATTGACTTCTTGATTAAAGAATAAATAGCTAAAGGCTAGTCCTTAATGCATGTTATCTCATAAGCAAGCTACCAACAAACTTCATTAACAACAAATATTGACAAATACATAAATAAGTGGACACAAACATACGATTTACTACTTATATATGTTTTAAACACACAACGGAAAAATTACTAACAATTCAAACTAAGAGACAAAATGAGTGGAATCACGAACCAGCAAATGTGCGTCCTCCTTCTTCTCGAACACGCCTCCTCCCTCAAATCTGCCAAATATAGATAGAATCCAACCTAAATAACTGAATTTCTCTTATGATAAAACTTGACATTTTAATGCACATTTAATCCACGAGCTCTTAAAACAAAAATTAAGATTTAGTTACTTATATCTTTTATACGACCCCTTAAGCTATGAACTTCACTAATCTTTTGTTTAGGCCATTTATTGGTTTATATTTGGCTTTAACAAATGTTGTTAACATTTTAACAATTTTAACGAGCAAATACTTAGGAGACCAACTTCTAGCAAATTTTAACGAGCAAATACTTAACAACCACAACCACCAACATCACAACCATCAATCCACAATTCCGAACAAAAAATCTAGAAAAACACAAACACAATCAATCATAAGCACCTAAATCCATAAACATCAAGACACACAAAAATTACCTCTTTGATGATGGCGGAAAGGTTGCCGGTAACCTTGTTGTTGATGACGGCGTTCTCGTCCCTATACAAAATACAAACAAAAATCGAAATGTTGGATTCGAACGAGAGGAGAAGTTTACCAAGAAATAAAAGAATCATTACTCTACCAAAAATCCGAAAATAAACCAACCAAAACTAACTTAACACTTACGGTGGTTAGGGATGTGGAGGAAGACAGAGGAAGAAGGAGGAGAGGTTGGAACGTTGCTGCAGTGTCGGAGATGCTGCAGATCGGTCGGAGATCGGTCGCGGAGGAGGGTTCGGTCGTGGAACGACTAGGGTTTGGTTGGGTTTTCGTCTGAAATGAATGTCAGAAAACGCAACTGTTCGATTTTTTTAAGACCTATAGACGTTGGATTTTATAGACAGACGACGTCTATATGTATGGGAGTATAGACGTCGGTCGTCTATACAATCCGACGTCTATAGGTCGACGTCTATACCCTATAGACGTCAGATGCACAGGGTATTCTAACACCCGACGTCTATGGGTCAACATCTATACCCTATAGACGTCGGATAAACTCGATATTCCAATAGTCGACGTCTATAGTACCACATAGACGTCGGCCATGGTAACGACCGACGTCTATGCTATCTTCTCCCTACTAGACGTCGGTTGTTATAACAACCGACATCTATTGGGCGACGAGTAAAATCTATTCTGCACTAGTGGATATAGTGTTTGCATGCTACAAAACATAATGGAACCAAGTGGATAGTTGATACATGTGCTTCATTTTATGCTATAAAAATAAGGAATTTTTCAGCACCTTCAAAGTAGGAGATGGGAATTAGTGATTTTGGGAATTAGTGATGTTTGCTTGAAGACAATCCTAAGATAGATTTTGGAACTAAAAGATGTGAGCTATATATGTTCATGATTTGTGCATTGATCTAATGTTGGGTCCTTCGCTAGATATGCAGGGATATGAATGTTATTTTGGAAAGCAAAGATGGAAAATTACCAAAGGATCACTGGTTATGGCAAGAGGATAGTTGTGTTGCACATAATACAAAGTTTATGTAAAGATGTGTAAAGATAGTCTTAAAGCACCTTAGGAAAAAAAATTCTTTAAGTATGTGGCACAAAGACTAATTAGACTATGTTTGGATGTTCCCTGATCTTGCTCCTCCAACCTCTGGGATCCGCTACAGTGGCGAAGGGTCATCCAAACGGCGAGTTGGTAGACCAGAATCCCAGCTCCAGGCGTGCATTACGAGGCATCAATTTGCCTTGCACATAGAAGCTCGGTGGGGGAGCTTCCACCAGCTCCTGGCTTCGACAGGTGGGAATTGAAGTGTTTTGGACGATCCTGTCCCCGCTCATTTCGACTTATTCCTAGTTCTGTCCCACATCTGACGTTGGAAAGAAGGCTTCGTTTTAGCGTTTATTACAATGTCGACCAGTTGATAATTACGGTTCATGCCACTAGATGTGATTATGTGTTCAGTGTGCGCACGATTTGGGGGGATTTCTTCGTTGACGGATCCGAGGCTCCCTCCCTCCCACTAGCGGTTGTGCCGGAGTTCGTGGTAGGCAACAGTTTGACGTTTCTCCATTCCTAGAGGTATGCCTTCTCTTAGCCAAGATCAATGTCCATCCATCGTTGGTGTAAGATCCCCATTTCGATACGTTTTGTCTCGATTTAATGAGGAATTTTTGGGCATTTTTGTTATGCTTGTGGTCATCTTGTGAGATCCCCTTCTCGGTGCGTTTAATATTGATTTTCGTTAGTACATGTTCTGGAATTTTGATACACCCAAACTCCCAACCTAGTTAAATGCTACTCATTTTCATTACTCCTCCTGCTAGTCGTTTCTGTTGAGTGATTGAGGATTTTTCACCAACAAGGTCTTTGTAAAAACAAAACTTGAACCACAAATGGTTACTTTCTTAAGTTCACATGCTGGGCAATTGAAAATTTTAAACTTTATTCATAAGTAGGTTATTTTACTTGTACTAAAAGAAGCAACACATTTGCAGTTAGAGTTTAATAGTGGTTTCATATTTTCTTCTTTAATTGCGACGTACTTTGCTTATAGATGGACATGTGTTGTTGCAATTATAGTACTACTTCAAGTAATTACCTTAGAATGGGTGGGGTTTTTTGAATCATAAACCGTATTTTTATTGCTTCAAGTAAATCTTATTTGGTTATGTTTATTTGTAATTTTGTATCACAAGAAGACGAACTTCACGTAGGATGACAATGAACCAACTATTAAACCTTATGTGGAAATTTATATGACCTATTTGTATGGGCAATCTATTATTTGTAATATCTTCCGAACTTACTTCAATATAAATATGACTTTACGATAATGACATTAAAATTGTATAACTTTGATAGAATAGTATTGGTATTTCCTCAGTAATATGGAAAGCATGGACCTACTGTATGACGAAGACGACGAATTAGAGGATGCCATTTCAAGCATTGTGGAGATCGTCCATGATTACGTTGATAGATATTTAGTCAAAACTAAGGTACACACAGCACCCTGCACAGGTCAACAAAGGACCGAAGATTTACTTACCGGGCACTACCGGGTTTGCTTGGACGGTTGTCGTATGATGCCTAGCGTTTTCGTTAGTTTATGTAAAAAATTTAAGGAAGAAGGACTTTTATCACCAACTAGATATGTAACTGTAGAAGAACAGATGCATATTTTCCTCTATGCCTTAGGACATGGTCATGTGAACCGAGCATTGCAACAATACTTCCAACATTCAGGAGAAACAATTAGTCGTCACATAAATCACGTTCTTAGAGCGATGGCCATTTGGTCATGTGACATGATCAAACCAAAAGACGACTTCAATGCAATTCCGGATCACATTTTGAACCACCACGGTGGCAAGTATTTCCCATACTTCAAAGATTGTATTGGTGCCTTAGACGGAACACATATCCAAGCATCGGTTCCAAAAGCAAAACAACCTATGTATCGTTCTGGTCGACAACCCAAATACACCACTCAAAATGTACTAGGAGTGTGTGACTTCCAAATGCGATTTATTTTCTTGTCGGCTGGTTGGGAAGGTAGTGCGCACGACAATCGGGTGTTGAACCATGCTATTTACGAATCCAACTGCTTCCCAATGCCCCCACGTGGTAAACACACTCCCTAAACTTACCTTCATAAGTGCATGATTCCATAGTGGATAAGTTATAATAATAGTTATTTGTTTGGGCAATTATGTAGGGAAATATTTTTTGGTTGACTCTGGGTATCCCAACAGACAAGGGTTTTTGGCGCCCTATCGAAACACGCGTTACCATCTCCCAGAATTCCAGTCAAGCCAACCCCAAGGGAAAGAGGAGTTGTTTAATAGCATGCACTCGTCTTTAAGAAATGTAATTGAAAGGGCATTTGGGGTGTTGAAAAAGAGATGGCGTATGCTGAATATGATGGGCCCGTACTCGCTAGAGGACCAAGCGAAGTTCGTAGCAGCAGCTATGTCGTTGCATAACTTCATCATCGATCACAACAATGACGAGCTAAGTATGGAGTTTGATAACTACGACACGATAACAAACAATGCAAGTAATAGTGGAGTTCAATGTATTGGAGGAGACGATAGTGATATGGTTGAAGTCCGCAACCGAATTCGAGATGCTATTGCAGAAAGTAGAGAGTTGTAATGTTACGTTTACTTTATTGTACTTTGATGTGTTTTACTTGTTTCAATTTAATGTCAGTTGTTGCACTTTCTTACCCGAATTGTGGAACTGTTACCCATCTTAATGGTATTGCAAGTGATGATGAATTTATATATTGCAGATGTTATTATTTGTCTTGTCCTGAATCTGTTGTGTCTGACATTTTATGTCGTTGTAGCAATGGGAAGCCCTACGTCACTTGCCGATGAAGAGTCGTGGATGGCAGAGTTACAACTACAGAACTACCAACCACCAACGACAAATTCCTTTGAGCGATGCAGTAGTAAATTTGGTTCAACGAATTATACTACTTCTGCGTCCCAAGAGCTCATGGTTGTTCAAGACTTGGGGGGTCCTAGCTGCGAAAGAAATATGTTAACAAAGAAAGTCACTAAAGCAGCTGCAACAAACAAGGCTCATTGGTCCTCTTCCCACCATAGGACTTGGGTTATGCTGTGTTTAGATGAGGTTCGTGCTGGCAACAAGATCGACAATGTCCTTAGCAGTACCGGTAAGAAAAATTTAGAACAAAATTTTTTCAGACTAACTGGCATGCAGTACACACGGGTGCAACACAAGAACCACTGGGATAAAACCAAAAAAGCGTACCGCAATTGGCAATGGTTGAAGAAGCAAACAGGAATAGGATGGGATGATGAGAAGAAGTTGTTCATTGCTGATGACGAATGGTGGGCCGCCGCATCTAAGGTACTACAATAAACAGAAACAATAAATTATAACGACTTTGGTTGTAATGTTGCTAGAACTCATCCGAACCTTGTCATCATAAATGCAGAAAAGGGACAAAGTTGAGTGCTTCAGGACCCAAGGACTCCAGTTTGAGGAAGAGTTATGCGCAATATATGGTGACCACGTCTGTGATGGTGAAACAAACTTCATACCTGGACAACTTGGATTAAGGCAGAAACTTGCTGCAGCCAAGTCCACCTCGTCTCACATCAGTGGCATCGATGCCTATGAAGGAGAAGATGTAGCCCATTCTTCTGGGGGAAAGAACGAAGAGTCAACCATCCAACGATGTAGCGAGAGTGGGAGTGTGAAGCCGAAAAAGGCAAGGTTGGCACCTGCAGCAATTGCAATTACATCCAAACTAACACGCATCGAAGAGGAAGTTGCGAAGATAAGGACACTACGGGAAGATGGGACGGAAACATGGAAAAAATACAATGTCGAGTTATGTGTACAATTGTTGGAGGAGTGTGGTGTTAAACCCGGTAGTCGAGATTGGGGGAGAATGTGTCAGAAGTTCAAAAATTTGTCAACAAGACAAACCTTCGTGCTTGCAGGCGAAAGTCGACTATTTTGGCTGCAAGAAGAGCTTAAGGAATAACATTATTCACTGAGATTACTTGAGTCGAAATGGATATGAATGTGATAGTGTTTGAAGTTGACATTATTCAAGAGTGGCACAATGTCGATTAATTTAGCTATGTAACTTTTAGAACGTTAGTTCTGCAGTAGTATCGATTTAGAGAGATGTTGTAGTGTTGGTTAACTGCACTCATATCGATTTGCTGAGCTTTAGTGAGATGTTGTAGTGTTAGTTAATTGGTAATGAATAGACAGATTGTATTGTTGGTTCTTCTTATCAATACGAATTTGTCAATGCATTTATATTTTTTTTAAGTTTTGCTATCCTCTTTAGCATAAATCCTACAATGTACAAGTCTGACAACCAATGGGAAGTTTGTTCTTCCTGCAAGGAAATGTCGATGTGCTGCAAGGAAAGCTTATAAGCACCATTTCAACCTGAAGTACTTAATAATTTACATGTACGAAACCATTGGGGGGTCTCAAGATCATTACAAAAACGTAAAGGCTGTCGTGGAAGGACTACGTACGAACCTGAATGTTGTCTTGCGAAGCATGCACACCCAAAACACAACCACCCTGCATAGAGACCTCCCCACACTACTACTAATTGTCTTGTTATCACCACAAAACATTTCGAAGACGTCCTACATCTTAATTTTAAACCTACACACCGCTGGCACGGTCGGAGGCATTGGTAGTGTGGGGGAGGACGACTCGAAGAGGCCGCACATTATGGATTGGACCACGCATGCTGACAGAGTGGCTATTTACCGACCGTTCCACTTGTTGGGCAATGCAAATGCTGCCACACTTGATGCATAGGTGTTCCTTGTATCCCATTTTCTTCTTCCTCTTCTTTGTTGCCGGCATACCTGATGCATTGATGGTAAATACGATATCGGAAAAATTAAATCTTGAATGATCTGAAGATATTTCAAAACCACTTGCAATTGAAGATTACCAAACAAATATGTACTCATACATAATTTATTGACAACCCAGTAGTTTGGAGAAGTAGATAAAACATTCCGACAGTAAGACGTGTTACAGACCATGCCAAACATTATCAAACTCCTAAGGTGTGACCCCTAAACTTAGTCATCACTGCAGTCATCAGTCCAATATAAAGGTCCACGAAAAATGCCTTCTTCCATCTCCTTTCGTCGCTCCTCTTCCTCTACTTTGGTCATATGCTCGCACCATTGCCTTTCCAGTTGCTCTTCCTCGTGTAGAGTTATTTCATGGTCTCGAAGCATCTCCTCCATCGTTGGGGGTGAGTTCGATGCCCAAGCAGTGATACGCAAATTATTACGATCCTCCAACAGTTGCACAGATCGACTTGCTTCAAAACCAACCCAGGAAACTAAACTTTTGATATAATCAAATAGGTGATGGAAGTAGGATCATGTTTTAGTCAGAAGACAAAATCCCCATTCCAAATTAAATGTTCTTAGAAGATACATGTTCGAAAAACCCAAATCAGCAAGAAATATACTTTGGACGAGTCTAACATGCAATATTAACAAAATAAACTTCGAAATAAACTTACCACAGGGACTTCGTTTGGGAGGGTGGGGTTTTGCCTCCTCTTTGACGGGTTTGACGACCCTCTTCACTGCACGCTCTACGGCAGCCTCCACAGTTGCCAATAAGGTCTTCTCCATCTTGTCGAGGTGTTGATGAAGGTGACCTATGACTCCAGCCACTGTTGCGGCGACAGACTCCTCCGAGAGCATGTAATGACAACGACCCTCATCCAACTAATGTCGGAAATGGAAAGAACGATGCCGCACATGTGAACATCACAATGTTAACAAATGGAAGAAGAAATGGGAACAACCAAAACCTTGAAATCGAACTTCCAAACTCACCAAATCACGATGACATTCATAAAAAACCCTAGTCGGGGCACCTTCCTCAACCCGCAGCCAAACTTTCGCCGGAACTCCGCAAAAGCAGAAGAGTATTGTCGGTCGGGTTGAAGGGCCGGCCATTGTTTGTCGTCGTCGACGTGAACGATTTCGAGGCCGTAGCAGGGGGATAAAGGAGAAAAGTCTTCTTTGTGTGGTGGGAGAGAGAGTTTGCTTGGGGTGGAAGGCAGATCACTGAAGGGCTTAGGTTTTGGGAGGGTATTTGGGAGATTTTCTTCTGAAAAGACATGTGTGGAAGAGTCGGAGGTCGTGCCATCCAAACGGCTCCGGCGGGTAGGAGGGGAGGAGCAGCTTCTGTGGTAGGATTCCAAGGAGCTAGCTTCTGGATGAGATCTGGGATTTGGAAGCCCCTTCCAAACGCAACCTAAGGCGTACGAGGGAGAAAGGTTTGGAAGTCTTTGGCAAAATAATCCCTCATCTCATATGTTAAAGACAAGACTTTGAATCCTTGGGATCATTGCTTGTTAAGAAAGCAGCATAGAGTGTAGTTTCGTAGTTCATCATAAAGAAAACAACATGTTCTGAGTTTTGTTTGCTTTGATGTTTTTGGTCTTTTTGAGGTGGTCATTGGGTGGTAACATGTATTTTGCAACTTTTATTGATGTTGCATCCAAAAAAGTGTGGGTTTATTTGTGGGGAACAGAATATCAAGTATTCAAGTGCTTCCAACAGTTTCATGTCATGATAGAGAAAGACAAAAATAAGTTGAAATGTCTTTGTTGTGACAATGGTGGCGAGTACAATCCAAGTTGCAGAAACGTGTCTTTGTCAACCACTGAAACAGAATATATTGCAACTACAGAAGTTGGGAAAAAGTTGTTTTGGTTGACTAATTTTCTCTTGGAGTTAGGAGTGCAACAGGAAGAGGCAATAATTTTCTGTGATAGTTAGAGCGCGATGGACTTGACAAAAATGCTTCATACTACTTCAAAACTAAAAACATTGATGTCATATATCATTGGTTGCGTAATGTGATCGAGAAGCAACAAATGAAGTTGAACAAAATCCACATCAACAAAAATCCACTAGATATGTTGACGAATGGAGTTCCAAGAGAGAAACTTGAGTTTTGCTGTTGGTCCGCCAGCATGTATACCAAGTGATGACCTAAAGATTGGTTTACCCCCTCTGTGGGTTGGAGGGGGATATTGTTGAGCCCATGATGGGTCCATCCCACTTAGGCATCGTGCCCTAAAGACACACATGTGTTGGTGTGGGTGGAAGTTATAATCAACATTTCAGGTAAAGGAAGAGAGGAAGAGAGATTAAGAGAGGAGAAGAGAAGGAGAAAGGGAAAGAAAAAGAAAAAAAGTTTGACATTTGCTCCAAGTGAAATGAATATGTTCTAAAAGTTTTATTTTGTATGAATTGAATGTCAATTGATATGAATTGAATGTGCAAATATTTTGTTCCTTGATTATTGTACTCGTCTTTTGGAAGTGTTAAGGAAGAGACTTGGTCCTTAACCGTAGAGCTCTAAAAGATAATGGTTTACATAAATCAAAAGTTATTCACCATCATGGTAATTAACATGGAACATTAATTATCGAGATAAAATTGTCGTGTTGGGCATCGATTATTGTAGCGCTACAAATATTTGACGATACGAGTATATAAAAGAAGAAAATAATTACTTTTATATATTGAATAGACCTAGCAAGTGAAACATTATGGAATTGTATTATGTCATTAATGCTTTCACTGTGTCTTGAATCCTAAGGTATGAGACTTATGTCTTTTCACATAAGAAGTGTTCAATTTGATTACTGTCAAAAACTATCAATGAGCATAGTAATAAAGACAATAGTTGGTTGAACTCGACTTATGCTGGAAAAGATAGTTAGTCAAAAGTTTATCATTGCCCCTCTTAATTTGAGTGATGATATTAGTGGACAACTTGATAAAGCAAAATTACAATGTGCACAATGTGACTTGAGTTAAGTTACATATTTATAATTAGCTTAAGAGATCAAGAAATGAATATATAATACAAAGGTTACACATTTCTACTTTGTATATATTATTAATATCACGTGGCAAGAGATAGACACAAGTGATGCATGCACGTCACTAAATGGATCATGTTTAGTTCGAGTGAACAAGACATCTATGCTAATTGGGTAACTATAATGTGTAGCTACATACCGCTTATAGTTTGTGATATTAAGTTTTTAATATCACTACCAATATAGCTTATAGATACTCCTATAGGTCACACCACAAAACTAGAAAATAAGAATCTTGATTTTGTATTCATATGGTGTATCGGGTTTCATGTGAAATGTGATACACGTGGTGAATCAATTAAATCAATATGTCATGAAAATTGACATAATTAGAATCATGAATAAATTCATATGAGATGTAGGTATTATGGGTGTAAAAATTTTACATTGTATAAGATAATATGTTACATGATATATGAATTTTCTAAAACCCCAAAGATCAAATTTTGTTGGATATAAATCCAAAATTTGATAAAGGCAAAAATCGGACAAAAAGGTCAAACGTTTTCGGAGATCGGTTGACCTAAAATTTACAATAGCCATTGCGTGTGTAAACGGACGACCGGATGGACATGTTGGTCGGCCAAAATATTCCAGGAACATTTTCTAGGATTAATCGGTCGACCGGTAGAAGTCGTGGTTTGACCGAAAACCTCCAGGAACTTCGGCGAATTTTTCTTAGTGGTAATCGGTCGACCGACTTATGACTCAGTCCGACTGAATTCTTCCAGTAGCCGTTTTTCTTGTAGAATCAGTCGACCGTTTGTATGTTCTGTTCGACCGAAATATCACAGTAGCTTTAGGAGCGTGTGATGGGTCGACCGCTGGGTTTAATGGTCCAATCGAAACCACGATTAATTGTCAATCAGTTTACTGATTGGTTAATTTCGGTCGACTGATTGACACGATTTTTCCATAATTATTAAGGATGATTATGTGTCAATTTCTTATTGGTTTAAGGGAGAGAAAAACAAGAGATCATAGGTTAATGGGTAACCCATGATGTGGGTGTTGGGGGAGCCTATAAATAGGTCTCCTCTCCCTCCTTGTTTTAATTAATGCAAAATTCTCTCTCTCTCCATAACCTTCCCACTAATCTATCCGAACTTAATTATTTCAAACTTTTGGAGATTAAATCTAAGGTTGGTTTAGAGGAGTTATTAGCTAGATTCTAAGCTTAATTAGAGATTGATTGGTTAGCTCCTTTCTCTCTAATCTTGTTTAGAGTTTGATGAACACTTGGAGACGAATCAACTGACGATTTGACGTGCGACGCAACTCTGCATCTTCATAAAGGTTTTAGAGAACCTTTAGGTATGATTCTCTTATATTTGTTTTAATATATATATAGATTATATGATATTAGAATAAATATAAAACAATGTACATGAGATTGTTGAAATATGGAAATCGATCTTGTATGCATGTATAATTTGTTTTAAAATATACACATATATATGAGCACGAAATCCTACACCAAGTTCCTCTCCAACACTAACACCACATAGAAGAGTTCATCTTGCAAGAGGTAAGTTGAATTCGGATTTATCCAACTTGTATTGGGAAGTTTCGTGATGGGGTTGATTTTGTTCTTCACCCAAATCAAGGTAACATTGTAGCTCTTTTCTTATAGTAGATTCCTCAAGTTTTGAGTACAAAATTGATAAGAAGAAAAAGTTGTAACTTTACTAATAGAAAAATAGGTTCACCGATGGATAACGTTTTTCATTGGTAGATAACTACATCGACGACTATTCTCACCAACATTGACGAAACATATCCGTCAGTTAATATTTTCATAGTATTCGTCAGACCATAACCATTTGCCGACGAATAGATACTGTGGGTGTTATTTTCAGATAACAAAATCTATGGTAAAATGAATTTTTCGTGCAAAAATAATCACTGATGGTTGTGTTACCCTACAACGTCAATAGATATTTTTTAAGATTCATCGACGGCTAGCACCCGTCAGAGATTATTTCAAAAACAACTGTTAAATGAACTTAATAAGTTTAGATATACCGACGTATAGTTATCCTTCGGTGCAACAACCGTTCATATAGTTAGATTACCACCGATGGATAAAAATCGTCGGTGTAAGTTTCTGAAAAATTAGACAGTGGTAAAATGAATTCGTTTGGTGCAAAAAACAAACACCGACTGAGGAATCCGTCGGCGTTAGATACACATCCATTAACATTTGGTTTTTGCACCAAAAGAATTCATTTTACTGCTATCTCATTTTTTAGAAACTTACACGATGACTTTCATCCGTCCGTGGTAATCTAACTATACGAACGGTTGTTGCACAAACAACGTCAAGACGATCACGTACCATCGAGTAGAGCAAGTACCGGAGGTTTGACAACATACTATTTGTGTATTTTGTCTATTATCATTATCAAACTTCGTTGACTACTTTGTGAATTGAAAACTTAATTTCAATATAGTTATAACGTTTTGTTTGCAGTTTGTTGTTTGAAAGATAAATGCATACATTAGTTCTTCTGGTTATATGTTTGTGGATGAATGCATGAATGTGTTGTGGATGAATGATGAAAAATATTGCTTCTTTTGATCAGGAAAATTGGAACTCGAAAAGAGCCAATAAGCTTTTTCTGACTCTAAACATGACTAACACCGACAATACTTATCCGTCAGTGTAGGTTCTGACATTTATCGAGTAACCTACACCGATAGAACTTATCTGTCGGTGAATGTTACCCACAGAATTCACCAACAAAACGTTTTCGTTGGTGTAAGTCATCATTCGTCAGCGATACTGAGGAAGAAGTATCAGTCGATGTATCTTACACCGACATAAATGTCCGTAAGTGTGATTCCCCGTCGGTTTTCTTTGCTCTGACAAAACAAGTCGAAAAAAATTGGTGGAAATTTCACATCAAAAGTAACACTAACGACGTTTATTCGTCGTTGTACCTAAACACCAACACAGGCAACACCGACGACATGTATATCCGAAGTGAAACCATGTTCTGCTGTAGTGTAATTTTGTTGTGAGTTTGTGTCCATTGCACACGAGACTTTTTCATAATTACTTGACAAATAGAGAACACCAATTTTGGGGATTGTTTATGGGTCACTTATGTTAATTGAGTTCTAGAGTTTCTGACCTGAATATTAATTGTAACAACATGGATTTGGCTAAGATATTTTGATTCTTCATCAGGTCGTGTATGCTAATTGAGTTATGGCAAGGTAAGCACTCATGAGCTTGAGGTTATAGCTTGTAAGGCATAAATAGGCCAAGTGAGAGTCCAAGCTCAGCAGCATAAAATGAAAGATACGCTAGGAACCCGCAAAAGCAGGCCAAGCTCTTGACTGAGAAAAGAGGCGAGGGTTGTGCGTCCTGCGAGCTAGGCACAAGTGCTAGCGAGTGTTGAAGTAACATGTGAGTGCGAGCAAGCAACCGAAGCAAGGTGCGAGGCACATGATGAACATGGGCAGCATGAGCACAAGAAGTGAGCCAAACGCTGACCACGAGTGCAGATAGCATGTCATGGGCGCTAACAGGCATAATAAGAGGATCACAAGAATGTTGAGGCACAAAATGTGGGTGTGGGACACTTGACGACTTGTTAAGTTGGTAATTACAACCTTGATCATTGAGATCATGGGTGCAGTGGGAAGTTGAAGCATACGACGTAGTGGGAGGTTAAGGGTGTAAGTTTATGCATGTAATAGAGATAGTGAATCTCTTGTGAGTCATGTATAAGTGAGTGTGAACTCTAATTTGTGGACGAGCCCGCTAACTTGAGGAGTTGTGAGAGAACAAATATTTGTATCATCCCAATAGACTTAGCTTTATTTCGAATAAGGAGAGAAGGTTCTGACCATCTTATTTTTGTTTATTGTTGTAATGTGTGCTAGAATATTGTCGGGCTAGTTTGAATGAATGGAAGCCTCAAACTTGTCTATCTCATGGGTAACAAGTTCTTGTGAAGATTGCAAATATCAAACCCTTGGTAACATTTTCCTAAGCCCCAAGGGAGTAACTCAACAGGTAAAGAGAGAAGTTTCACTCTCGTAAGGTCAGTAGTTTGAGCCCCAACGGTGACATTGGGGGGAAATATGCTCGATGTAGCTGTATGTGTCACTCCTAGCGTAGAATTGCAATCAACGTGTCTCAAAATAAAAGTGTGTGTCGACTCGTGGGAAGTAGTTTACGCCCCGTAGGTATAATACATGGATGGACGGAATAGGTAGCGGTGGACTAGAAAACGGAACCGAACCGTAAAAAGACGGAAGCACGTGGTTAGATTAGATTATTAGATTGGACACCCATGGCCATGGGTAGGGGTGAAAACGGAGCGGATACGAAGCGGATGTGCCAGTATCCGAATTCGTATCTGTTTTTTTTCTCGAATCCGAATTCGAATCCGAGCGAATGTTTGAGAAAGAGATCCGAATTCGTATCCGTCGAATTCGGATCCGAATTCGAATAAATTCGCATCCGAATTAAGTTTAAAATTCATTCCGAATTAGGATATCCGAATTCGTTAAAAAATCCGAATAGACTTAAAAACATTTTTTGATTGATCTAAACAAGAATAAATTTCAACTTTTATTTTTTGCCTACATAAAAAAATATTAACTATAATATAAATAACATAATTTAATTCATATATATTGTATTTTTTTTATTTATATGTGCATATAAAATACGAACCGGATATTATTCGAATCGGATGTACCAATATCCATATTCGTTTCGTTTTTTACGGATGTTTATATCTGAATACAAATTCGGTTACAGATTTTTTTTTTCTCGGATAATTTTTTTGATTTCGAATACGAAGTCGGTCGGTTGACGGATTTCGGAAACAAAGTTTCACCCCAGCCATGAGTGTGCGCCCAAACCCAACCCTCTTCAAGACCTGCCTCCTCCCATCCACACCGTCCATTCTCCGCAGCATCTCCAAACGAACGGTCACGATGTCGTCGTCATCCTCGTCCCAACCCAATCCCTCCTCCGCCGTCGACTTTCTCACCCTCTGCCACCGCCTCAAGACCACGAAGCGGGCCGGGTGGGTCCTCCGCGGCGTGCGGGAGCCGGAGTCGGTGGCCGATCACATGTATAGGATGGGGATCATGGCGCTCATCTCCGCCGACATGCCTGGCGTCGATCGCGGCCGGTGAGTGATGGTTCGGTTTTGCGGAGTTTTGGTTTGACTTCTGATGTTTTGTTTGGTTTAGGTGTGTGAAGATGGCGATTGTGCATGACATTGCTGAAGGTGAGTTAAGTAAATTATTTTGTTTTTCGTCTTTTAGGATGCTAGCCTGCTAGGGTTGTTGGTATGACTGTTGTCTCGGAGAACTTTAAGGAAGTGGGAATTCACTTCTAAAATGACTCATGTGTAATTGGTAGTCTAAAGAAATTTAAAAAATTCTAAAACTTTTCTTAATTCCAGAATAACCTTCCATAACTTAAAAAATATATACTTAGAAGAGTGACTTCCACAACTTCCACTCTAAAACGAGAAGTCATGGAAGTGAAGTGACTTCTTCCAACTTCTTTGGTACCAACCACACCCTAAGTACATCTCTTTAAGTTCTGGAAGTCTTTTTGTAATTTGAGTTCCAGAATTTTTCAGGCTACTGATCACCCAAAAGTCATTTTGGAAGTCCACTTCCTAATTTATTCGAAGTTTTTCAGAGTATGAATCCCACCCCATGTGAAGAATGCCGGACATATGAATTGTTCTTATTTGATGTGTAGGAAACGAAAAATCATATGAATTATGCCAAACTAATCTTCAATAAATAATGTTTCTATTGTACGAATGTATGTTAACAGGAATTGACTATAGAGGATTATCCATCGGATGTCCTAAAGTTGACATTCTTTTACTCTCTTATGTCTGAACTGTGGAAATAGAACTATCATTAGCCAACATGTTTTTACTTTTCCGTGTTGAGACATCATATTCGGTACATTCAAAGGACTGCCTTTTCAGTTTACAACATTGGGATCACATTACCAGTAATAGGGTAGCTGCCAATAACATCACATTTTTTTAATAGTTTGCACTATTGAAAGACTATTTGTTTTATAACATGGGAGTCTAATGACTCCTATTCATATTTGTCTTGGTGTTGTATTATCTCCTATCGAACCATACAAAGTAATTAACTGGCATATTATTCTAATAATTTTTGATCTGGTATGTTATTCTTATGTCATTAGCCATTGTCGGTGACATTACCCCATCTGATGGCGTCTCCAAGACAGAAAAGAGTCGTAGAGAACAAGAAGCACTGTGTCACATGTGCGAGTTACTTGGAAATGGTTCAAGAGGTAAATACACGATGACTTGCTTCATATTGTCAAATGTAACTTCCCCTTGCTAAATTTGACAAGAAAGTGTTTTGGTACGTGTAATTACATAACCTTAAGAAAATGAAATGCTTGTTCCAAATCAGAGGTTAGCACATAATTTGTCCCAAGGGTGGTCAAATTATGAAATTCCAGTAATATCAGATTTTCATTTGAAGTGGCTCAATAATTTTTTTGAAGTGTACAGTTAATTGAATCAAATATTGTAGACAAGAACCCAATGGCAACAACAACAGAGACTTTAATCCTAGACTAGACTATTAGGGGTAGACTAGAAATGAAACCCATCGGAATCACTGTTCTGGCACTTGAATTAGTAGACAAAAACTTGATCATGGTCTATTGAAGGAGAAACTAAGATACCCCATCACCTATAATGTAGATTGGGATACTTACATATTACATATCCCAAGTTGGAAGACAACAAGAACTGAACTAAGATACCCCTAAATTTGTAGTATAGTGGATATTTGAGATAAGCGTCTTATACTCTGCTTGTAAGTAGTATGGGTCCTCCCAATTTGCTTAAGAGATGGGTTTGAGCAATAAAATATGACAAAGAAAAAATTATCACGTGAGAATAGGATATTTGCTAATGTCAGTATTCAAACTTCAAGAGATGGGAATGGTTGTGAATAGTAAGGTCTTTTTCACAAAACTGGAGTATACCTTGAACTCATTCGTTAGTACTAAGCATCTAAACATAGCGAATGAGAAGTAAACAAGTGAACACATTTTTTAAGTGTCCATGAGGCAATTGGCTGGCTTTTTTTGTGTGGAGCATCATCACCATCAACCCATCATCATTTTGCAGGCCCTTTATCTTTCAGGTCCTTTAGTAGTGCAGTAGAGGGATGGATTGGGTTTATTAGCATATTAGGGTCTAGAAGTAAAAAAATAATAGAAGAGATATTGGATATGTTATTTGATTTGCAGGGTAAATTGGTAATTGAAAATAATCTCATTGAGCTCTGAAGTCATTCTTTCCTTATGTGTGACATACTTGGCCGACTTTTCCATATTATGGCATACTAGGCGGCTTCAAATTAAATGGACTATATAATATATATGCAGTCGCATTGGTCGAATTCCCTAATGTTGAGCTCAAGTTTATGATGTGTTAACGATTGGAAGGGGATTTAGTGTTTACTGATTGCGACTTCATTATTCTCTTTCTTTTGGACTTTTACAACTATGTTGACTAGGTGAATATTACAAACTTTTTCCTGGTTTTATATGATTTTTTAGCAAGTAATTTTCGGGGTGTTCCCCTACACATGACAATTTGAAGAAATAGGATTAAACCTGCAAGTGATCTTTATGTTAATTTTTTGTTAATGTGCATCTGATATTAAAAAGAAGTCCTGAGCTTGTGGGAGTGACTTAATTAATGGAAACTCTTGTCAAATTTTTACTCGTTAAATATCAAATTGATTTTGAACTAATAGTTGCCTCTCTTTGCATGTCGGTTTCAATTTTGATTCCCTTAATTTATACATTTTTCTGTTTTCCATTATTATTAATATTTGATATCATAGGGCTTGGTAACTAGTTTTTTACAAAAATAAGAAGTCACTTTGAATCCTATTTGAATGCAATAGCAATGGATAAGCTACAGTAGACTGACACAATATAATTATCTTCACAATCACAGTCCTATTGGTTTCTTTTATTGCAGTTTCCAATTTCCAATTATTTGTGTCAAACATGCAGGAATGAGTTTCATAATACTATTGTTTCTGTATGTAGCAAAGGAAATAAGTGAGCTATGGATGGAGTATGAGGAAAATTCAACATTGGAAGCAAAGGTTGTTAAGGATTTTGACAAGGTAATGTGGCTGGTTCTTTCAAGAATTTTGTTGTTATAATGTGAAACTTGAATTTTTCAAGGATTCAAAATTAGCTTATTTAGCGTGGAGTTTTGAGTTCAACCCATTCATTAATGTTTTACAATGCATATTGTGCAAACAACTTAAAAGTGGAATACAACATCATATTTACCTATCTATGCTAGTAATCGTAGTCCAGAATTTCCTGAACAACATGCAAACCCAAAATCTGCATTTGCAAATGCATATTATGCATATTTTGGCCTTATATGCATGATGTATGGATTAAAGATGTGTAAGTAATTGACTCTTTAACCTGATTTCCCTCATCCCAGTCCTAAGCCCTAAGCCCAATTCAGCCCCTTTGTATGTAAAAATAAATCCTAGACCCCTTCTTTCCCAAGTCCTACTCTTCTTATTCAACCTGGCCTCACTAAACCAACTTAATGACGGCGACAGTGGCATGCCCCGGCATCAGTGCATATGTAGCAATTTTGCAGATTAGGTATCCCTTCCATATAGGATATGTAAGAGAAATGTTAGTGTGGTTTGTGCGCATCTTTCTGTTTGCATTTTGAGATGCACAATTTCTCTTGTTTAAGGTTACCATGTATCACTAATGTAGTAGCAATCTGAAAGATCTACGTATATGATGTTGCTGTTTGCACAGATTTGTAGAAAAAGTGTTCCCTGATTAGACAAATCAGCTTTGAATTTTGGAAGTGTGGTGTCATGGGCATATCAGTGTGAACACGTGTAGTCTATGATCCAGAGTCACATGATTGAGTTTCCTTATCAAATGCTGTTATTTATGGCTCAAAATTTTAATCACTTCATTTTCCAGGTTGAGATGATACTTCAAGCTTTGGAATATGAAACGGGTAAGGTGGTTCTGCTTCTGTGATCCTTACTCTGTTGGTTTAGCCATGTTACGCTTCTTTTCATTTTCTCTGCACCCTGCATTTACTGCTCTTTAAAATTACACGCGTTCATGTCTTTCCTGCAGAGCAAAACAAAGATCTGAATGAGTTTTTCGAGTCAACTGCAGGTACTATCTTAAGTCTTGATCACCTCGTCTTTTCCAAGTTGGTATACAATTGTTTGGTGCTTGAAGACTGAAGACCTATTTTTCAAATTTGTTGATGTTAAGATTAAAGTCTAGAACGACTTTTCGATGCACTTGGCAAACTATGCTAAAAGCAAATGGGATATCCGTTTTCAACCTAATCTGATATTATTCTACGAAGAGGTCAGATATCACTTATGCTGATTTTGTTTTTGTATTCAGGGAAGTTCCAGACTGATGTGGGCAAGGCTTGGGCGGCTGAAATTGTGTCAAGAAGAAAACCGAAGGATACACAGTAATCAGTCTCCATCCCTTTAGGTACCCACTGATTGTCCAACATCCCTTTTTCATTTTCGAGGTACTTTAGAGCCTTTTCAGCTAACTTTTCTAAGAGCACAGCTATCTTAATGGCATTCTAAACTGATATTATGCCCACCAGTTTTGTTAAATGCAGTGCACCTAGATGGTGCGGTCTTTGTACCAAGACACAAGGTTGGATCTAATGGTATACACCACACAAATGAAATTGGAAAATCAGTTTAAGAGCTGTAAAGTGCATCTAAGCCTATGATATTAGAAGTGCAATATCTTTTTTTCAGATGGGCCATGATAAGATTTTCATTTGTGGATCTGTGTTTCTTAAAAGGCATGAGTTGTTAATCTTCACTATGATACTACAAGATATTTGAGCAAAAGAATAGAAGCATATTTGAAATTTTATCGTGAGGCAACCACTTGAACCTTTTTAAAATTCAAGGTTCAAGGTTGTGGCTTTTGAGTTTTAACAACAAAAAAAAGGTTGTGCTTTTGAGACTAAAAACATGCTAGAATATTAAAATGAAACCAAACGAGCGAGTCCGGTCCGGTTATTTATTTATTTAAGAAATGAGCTGAATATTGTTCAGCCGTAGGCCCGTAGTGTGAAGGTGAATTTGGCAATAGCGCAGCATATGGCTTTGAAGTTCCATAATTATCTGTTGAAGCGCTTCCATTCGTTTTCTCTACTTTCCTAGCTTATGCCATTGATCTAATGGGAAGGAATTCATTGGATTACCAGCCTTCGTATTCTTTAACCTTTTATTTTTTATTTTTTATGGCATGAGCACCACACTATTATTGTATGAATGGTTGGTACATCCTAGCTGTTACAAATTTTATAGCCCCATGGACCTTAGGATTCATGATATATGTCAAATATATAGTAACTCTATGTTGGATTTGGTTTCTTTGTTCATTTTTCAAGGTAACGGGATTATGTTTCAATAAGCTGGCCACTTAAAGTATCTTTAGACTTAATAGTGGAATTCTATCTTTCTAGATGTTGTTCTGCGGTCTGAGTTCTTTCCCCCTTACCATTTCTCAAGTTCTTAATGAAATAGGACTATGTTACCTCCACTGTACTACCTTTTGAAACAATGTTGTTCTGCAAGAATTTTGTATCCTTCATTTGTTTTAAAATTTGAAAATGTTCAACATGGTGCAGTAACTGAATTATAGCTTTGTGTTTCTAGATTTTGAATGAATTCTGCTAATGGTAGTGCAAGTGTTAACAAAAGTTACTAATTTAAATCGATCAAACAACTTGAGTTATTTTGGAACAAACCAATGATCTAAATTCATTTTAAAATGGTAAGAACGATAGAAGTAAATGTGAGTGTTCGATGTTGAAGCTTTAAAGTTGTTGACGAGCTTAGCCACTTCAGAATGCAGTTCACACCAACTGAAATTATGGGAAAAAGTATTTATAAAAACTTCACTGCTAATAGAAGAGGGTTCGTTATTTTTATCCCAACCACATTCTAGAATAAGTTAGGCATGACTCCTAATTTTGAACCGTGAAATGTGATGATATCTCGGCCGAACATTTAAGGAAGATATCGTGGCCTAACATTAAATCGGTAAAAATGCTTACGCCATTGACTCTTTGTTTTTATTTTTTATTCGAAAAGTTAACTTGACATTGAAGTAAGTTTTCCTCCTAATAAGTTTTACCAGTAAAACATTTGTAAAATAAATTTGGGAGCCTCAGGGTGGTAGAATTAATTTTTTGGTCATCCATTTAATTATGTATTGCATTTAAGTTCCTACGGTTGCAATAGTGGAAATAAAAAACGTTCTCCGTGAATCACATGTTCTTTTTACTCTCTTTCGAAACAAAAACTGTTTTTCTGACGATTTTGCTCCTCCGATTCTAGCGTTCTCCGGTGATCAAACTGAGTGAGGTTTCACTCTGCTTTCGTGGTTCATTGTCTTCGGTGTGTGCCTCCCTGACGAAGGAATTGTTCTATCCTGGGAGAAAAACATTAGACACATCGCACTGGTACGTGATAACGATATTTTCTCTAAGGCAAGTCAGAATTCGACGGCTCGGTTGAAAGGTCTTTCTTATCATTATTTTTTGTTATTTACTTTCTAAACATGATGTTGCTTGTTGGTTTTGTTTGGATTTTGCTGAATATTTTATTCGATATATGTAACTCATTGTATCATACTATCATATGATAATATTTGTAATTTTTACAACAATCGAAGAAAAAATATTTGTCATGACGAGTAACCAATTATTTGCACCAAAAGTGGACATGTCGGAAAAGTTTTCCATGTAGAATTTCAAACGTTGACAACAATGTATGAAAATCTGGTTGACCACTATTGGTTGTAAAAAAAAAGGTTTCCCATGTTCTGAAATTGAGGATCCCAAAATCACAGTAGATCAAGAGTTGTGGATTGAAAATGACAAATTGTGTCAAGGTTGCATTTTGTTGGTTTTGTCCAACGTGCTATTCGATGTATACAATTCGTCCTCCTCTACCTTTGTTTTGCAAATGATTTGTGGGATGAACTTCATAAAAAGTATAATATTGAGGACTTAGGTTATGAAAAGTATTATGTGAGAATTTTTTTGAAGTTTCAGATGGTTGAGAGCAAGTCAGTTACTAAACAAGTTAATCAGTTCATGATTCTGATCCATGGCTTAAAAGAGGTAGACATGAATCTTCCTGAGAAATTTCTGGTAATGTCCATCATAGATAAGTTCTCTCGGTCCTTGGAGGACTTTGGTATGTCTCTTTAAGTATAGGAGATGAAAATTGACTATGGATGATCTCATGGTTACTATTGCAATCGAGGAAGAACATCGTGGTGAAAGACCAGTGATGTCTGTGGAAGTCCAATCAAAAGCAAACTTATTAATTGAATCCTCATCTAAATCACATTTTAAAGGAAAATCGCCCCAATTTTCTAACAAGATAAAACTTAAGGCCAAAATCCAGAAAAAGCCAACAAACAAACCATGTTGGAATTGTAGACATGTTGGGCACTGGGCTAAGAAATGTTCTTCCAAGAAAGCCAAACGCCAACAAGGTACCACTGATTCGACTTCACACATCAATGTATTGACTGACGTAGTCGAGACCAATCGTAAGTTTGTTTCTGATAATCCTCAAGTTCTTTCCATTTACGAACCACATGAGTGGTTGGTTGACACTGGGGTTAATGGGCATGTATTTGCTGACAAGTCCATGTTTGTCTCTTGCCAGCCTGTTGATGGAAAATCTGTTGCGATGGCCAATGTGAATGTTGCAAAGGTGCTTGGTGTTGGATGTATCTCTAGGATCTACTAGCCCCTGAACTTAGTCTAAAGGGGGGTGAATAGACTAATAAAGGTTTTTAAGGGAACTATGTCAAATTAAAAGATAAGACAATAAATATGAAAGAGAGAACAACAAACCACAACTCCGGATGTATAGATGTTTGGATCCAACCACCGGATCCTAGTCTTCTCTTAAGAATTGCTCTTACTCGAGCAACTTCGCGTCCTTCACTACTCTGATCTCCGTTGTGGGTCGAGATCACGCCTTTATACCACAAGATTTGCGAACACCCTCGCCTAGCTTGGACCACCTTCTCACAATCCGAGAAGAGCTTTACTCCAGAAGCTTTGTACAACTCTTGAAGACTAATACTTCAGCAACTAATCTTGAGCACTTGAAATGAATAATGCAATCAAGGGATGATGATTACAAGTGAGAGAAGATGTGAGCACAAGTGTTTAGAGCAAATTGAGAGTAGTAATGCGATTTGAGCTTTGAGAAAGATTGGGTGTCTTGTATGAGTGTTCTCAGCTCTATTTATAAGCTCTAAACTAGTTCTTGTAGGATCGTGTGGGTTATGGGTCCACTAATCACTTTCTAATTGAGATTAAGCCCTAATTAACTACTTGGTTGATTGATCAAAGAATTGCAGCGGAAATTAACAACAAATCAAACACAAGTAGGAAAGAAAGACAATGCAAACCACACAAAGACGCGTCGGATTTACAGAGGTTCGGCCGCGCCTACGTCCTCTCTTGCAAGCCCCTCTCGAATCCCCGTTCGAGCTCCTCTTGCGTCTTCACTATGCCTCCCCGTTCCGGGCCGGGAGCAACGCCTTTTACAAGTCTTCAAGCTCGCGAACAACCCTCGCCGAGCTTGGCACCACCTCTCACAAACCGAGAGAATCACTTCGGGCTTTCACCGAAATCCTTGCTTCTTGTCTTGGGCTTTCACCAAGACCCTTGCTCACTTTGTCTTGGGCTTTCACCAAGACCCTTGCTCTCTTGACAACATTTGGAGTGGAACTCACTCTTCTAGTATTGAGCACAACAGATGCTAGATTGATTGTATGATGAATGATGTGTAGATGTGAGGCTTAAGATCACTAATTGGGAGCTTTGAGGTTGTGGAAAATCTCACTATAAGTTTGACACTTTGGAGTTGTGAAATCTTGTAGAAAACTAAGTGTGAACCTCTATTTATAAGCTCCTAAAGATTTCTAGCCGTTTGGACAAGATTTGATTGGGTATTGTGCAAGATACACAAAACAGAAAATCGGGTTCAGAAATCTGTCCAGAAACGGTCGACCGAAAGGTGTATCGGTCGACCGAACCCTTGAGTCTGTTGATGGATCGATTGACCGAACAAAGGTACTGGTCGACCGAATCACTTAAGTTCTATAGGTCAACGGTCGACCGAGCAGGTACCGGTCGACCGAACTACTGGGTTCGGTAGAGAGAAATCTTGATCGGTTGGACAAACTTGTGTCGACCGATAGCAGGGGGTTTTTCACGAATTAAACGGTCGACCGAAAATGGTATTTTGTTCGACCGGTTCAAAAGTATTTGGGGGTGTATATAGGAAAAATGTGTATACGACCGTTGTGTAATACGACAAATAAAACGGTCGTATTTTTACCAGAAATGGCAAACGAAACGGTCGACCGAAGTTCTACCGGTCGACCGAATAGGTCTGGGTAATCGGTTAATAGAAGGTGGAATCGGTCGAACGAATTGGTCTGGTATAACAGATATTGTGTATAACCGGTCGACCGAAAGGTGAACGGTCGACCGAACTCAGGTAGACTGGCGACCAATGTTTTAGGTGTTTGGGTGATCTAATGGAGTCCAAATTATATGATATTTTGTGTGTGACTCCTACAAGGAACCTAGTGTGTGAATGCATGCATATTAGCTTAAGTTATGCTCAATTTACATAAGTTCCTAATACTCAAAGAAATATAAAATTACATGTCTTCAATCCTAGCTTGATTACATGTCTTGACTTGATTTTTCTTCTTTCTTGAGTCTTGATCACCTGTAGATGTTAGCACAATACAACATGTATACCATTATACTACATGTGCTAATCTACATGTCCTAATTAAGATTAGGTTTAATTACATCATCAAAATACGGATTAAGACCAAAAAGCCAACAATCTCCCCCTTTTTGATGATGGCAACCTATATCTTAAACCAACCTAATACTTGAAACATGTATAAGTTAACTATGCATATAAATGCTCCCCCTATGGATGTGCATAATTTTTCTTGATAATTTCATGTATATTTCAAGTTACCCTAATCTATTACTTCTCCCCCTTTGACATCCATCAAAAAAAATACAATAATCAATGTAATATATGAATTTAAATTTCTCCCCCATTGACAATTATATATAACTATTTGAGTTCACTGTAGGATGTCATTTGTAATGAAGATGCTCCCCCTAAATTTTGCACTTCATTACTCTAATAAAAGATATAACTATTAAGCTCCCCCTATCAATAAGGCTAGATGGAAACTATGAGTATGATTAAAAGTTAAGTTCAATTAAGTTTCTATTTAAGCCTTATTCTAACATCCATTTAAAATTTGACATTTAAAATCAATGGATGTGATAAATGATTTTCAATGAATAGGGTAAATAATTTTCAATGAATTGAATTATATGATATGTCAATTAAGCATGTGAAGCTAGATTAGAGCTAATTTAACATGAATTGTATAGATAGGAATATATACCAATGTTGAATTCGAATTTAGCTCCAATCTCATTTGGTGATGCAACCGGATTTGAATTTGACTCTTGAGCTCACCCGGTCACCACCAATCTCCTCCTCAAGCTCCTACAAGTGTAGACTTAGGTACCCAAACAACTTTGGGTCCTTGAACATTAGCTTTTGGGATCCAAACCATTTTGGTTTTGGGAGCCCACACACTTGAGGAACTATGGTTAATGAACATATGCTTACCATTTAGAGTAGTGTGAGATACATGGTTTTTCAATTTAAAATTGTAACCTAAACCATGTTTAGCTAAGGATTGTCTTTGACTACCTAAAAGCATATCAAGTATTTTTGTTCCTTTAGTGAACATTTCAAGATCTTTTCTTAATTGCATATTTGAGGCTTTAAGATCTACATGTTCATCAATAATGGGTGTTTTACTTAGACTAGCAAGTGATGATTCATTTGATTCAAGTCTAGCAATCACCTCATTCTTTTCATTCATGATTAATTCAATTTGACATTTGAGATCATTTATAGTTTTTCTAGCATTTTTGTTCTTTTCACAAATGATCTCATATTGTTTAACTAAATCATGAAATGCATTTTGAAGCTCATCTTTAGTAAATGTTTCATTAGATGCACTTGAGTTTGAGCTATCACTAAGATCTCTAGATGAGCAAGAATTAGAAATAGAAGAGTTAGAGGCTACCTCACTCAATTCATCTTCAATTGCCATGTGACATGAGTAAGCAAATTCTCCTCTACTATGCAAGGTGGAAGATGATGTTGATGGTGATGATGAGTCATCCCATGTAGCTTTGTGAGCTTCTTCTCTCCTTTCTCTTCTCTTGCTCCTTCCCTTCTCTTTTCTTTTCTCCCTCTTTTTCTCCCCTTCTTTTCTCTCAATTTTGCTTTCCTCCTTCTCCTTCTTTTCTCTTCTCTCAATCCTAATACCCCTTCTTTCAATTTTGTCTTCTTTATTCTTGAGGTATTTGAAAAAATCTTGGGCAAGGACCACGATTTCTTCTTCTTCATCTTCTCTATTTTGCTCCTCAAAATCTGCATGTAAGGCCATAGTAGGAGTTTTCTTGGAAGCTTCTTTTTCTTTGCGATGACTCAATTGAAGCTCATAGGCCATGAGATTTCCAATGAGTTCCTCCATCTTCAATTTGGAAAGATCGTGCGATTCTTCAATTGCGACGACCTTGTCTTCCCAATCGTTGCTCAATGATCGGAGGAATTTCCGAGTCATCTCTCCTTCATTTATCCTTCTTCCAAGAATCAAAAGAGAGTTAGTAATATCGGTGAAGCGAGTGTTCATGTCGCTTATGTTCTCACCGATTTGCATAGAAAATATTTCATATTTATGCATGAGGAGACTTATCCTAGTTTCTTTGGTTTTGCTATCACCCTCATGATGCATTTGTAACCTATGCCATATTTCATTGGCACTTTCACATCCCCTAATTCTATTGTATTCTCCCTCATTAAGGCCACAATAAAGAATATTCATAATTTTTGAATTCATTTCAATTTCTTTCATTTGAGGCCTAGATAAAGAATCTAACTCATTTTCATTTGGGGGGATGTATGGAGTTTGAATAAACTTCCAATACTTAAGGTCATTTGATATTAAAAAGATTTTCATTCTATTTTTCCAATAATCATAATTTGACCCATTAAGCAAAGGAGGCCTTGTGGTGCATAAACCCTCTAAGTGATTAGATGTGCTAGCCATGCTAAAAATACGATTAAGTATAGAATTTAGCTAACAAGGCTCTGATACCAAATGTAGGATCGTGTGGGTTATGGGTCCACTAATCACTTTCTAATTGAGATTAAGCCCTAATTAACTACTTGGTTGATTGATCAAAGAATTGCAGCGGAAATTAACAACAAATCAAACACAAGTAGGAAAGAAAGACAATGCAAACCACACAAAGACGCGTCGGATTTACAGAGGTTCGGCCGCGCCTACGTCCTCTCTTGCAAGCCCCTCTCGAATCCCCGTTCGAGCTCCTCTTGCGTCTTCACTATGCCTCCCCGTTCCGGGCCGGGAGCAACGCCTTTTACAAGTCTTCAAGCTCGCGAACAACCCTCGCCGAGCTTGGCACCACCTCTCACAAACCGAGAGAATCACTTCGGGCTTTCACCGAAATCCTTGCTTCTTGTCTTGGGCTTTCACCAAGACCCTTGCTCACTTTGTCTTGGGCTTTCACCAAGACCCTTGCTCTCTTGACAACATTTGGAGTGGAACTCACTCTTCTAGTATTGAGCACAACAGATGCTAGATTGATTGTATGATGAATGATGTGTAGATGTGAGGCTTAAGATCACTAATTGGGAGCTTTGAGGTTGTGGAAAATCTCACTATAAGTTTGACACTTTGGAGTTGTGAAATCTTGTAGAAAACTAAGTGTGAACCTCTATTTATAAGCTCCTAAAGATTTCTAGCCGTTTGGACAAGATTTGATTGGGTATTGTGCAAGATACACAAAACAGAAAATCGTGTTCAGAAATCTGTCCAGAAACGGTCGACCGAAAGGTGTATCGGTCGACCGAACCCTTGAGTCTGTTGATGGATCGATTGACCGAACAAAGGTACTGGTCGACCGAATCACTTAAGTTCTATAGGTCAACGGTCGACCGAGCAGGTACCGGTCGACCGAACTACTGGGTTCGGTAGAGAGAAATCTTGATCGGTTGGACAAACTTGTGTCGACCGATAGCAGGGGGTTTTTCACGAATTAAACGGTCGACCGAAAATGGTATTTTGTTCGACCGGTTCAAAAGTATTTGGGGGTGTATATAGGAAAAATGTGTATACGACCGTTGTGTAATACGACAAATAAAACGGTCGTATTTTTACCAGAAATGGCAAACGAAACGGTCGACCGAAGTTCTACCGGTCGACCGAATAGGTCTGGGTAATCGGTTAATAGAAGGTGGAATCGGTCGAACGAATTGGTCTGGTATAACAGATATTGTGTATAACCGGTCGACCGAAAGGTGAACGGTCGACCGAACTCAGGTAGACTGGCGACCAATGTTTTAGGTGTTTGGGTGATCTAATGGAGTCCAAATTATATGATATTTTGTGTGTGACTCCTACAAGGAACCTAGTGTGTGAATGCATGCATATTAGCTTAAGTTATGCTCAATTTACATAAGTTCCTAATACTCAAAGAAATATAAAATTACATGTCTTCAATCCTAGCTTGATTACATGTCTTGACTTGATTTTTCTTCTTTCTTGAGTCTTGATCACCTGTAGATGTTAGCACAATACAACATGTATACCATTATACTACATGTGCTAATCTACATGTCCTAATTAAGATTAGGTTTAATTACATCATCAAAATACGGATTAAGACCAAAAAGCCAACAGTTCTAGCCGTTGGGATTGAAATGGTGAAAAGATGTGCAAGAAAACACAATTCAGAAAGTGACAGGACACATTTCTGGAGACGAACTGTCGACCGGATCGTGTACCACAGTCAACCGGAATTAAACAGTGCAAGGTTCGGTCGAGCGAAGACGCAAACGGTCGATCCAGTTTGGCTAGAACTTAAGTGATCGGTCGAACAGTTTGGAATACCAGTTCGACCAAAAATGAACAGTAGGACTGGATCTGGAAAAGACATAAGTGTCGGTCGACCGTAAGTAGAGTGTCGGTCGACCGGTTGACATGTTGAATTTTAGACAAGATAAAAACAAGTGTAATCGGTCGAACAGAATGAGTTGATGGTTCGACCGAAAATGCCCAGTAAGAATGGGTCTGGGAAGAATCAAGACGCGGTCGACCATTAAGGAGCATTCGGTCGACCAGAAGACCAAATCCAAAGTATGGTTAGTTGAGAAAATGTGTATACGACCGTTGGAGTATACGACAAGTATAACGGTCATATTTAATACAAATACGGAAATACAATCGGTCGAACAGATAGGAAGTTTCGGTCGACCGAAGGTCTCACTTAACTGGACACGTGTCGACAACTGATAGGCTGAAAATTTTGTATAGGATAAACTAATTCCTATCACTCGACAATGTGCGACGGTCGACCAAACAAGGGTTGCGGTCGACCAATTTCAGACAGGCAAAGAGTTTTGAAGAAACGGTCGAACGTGAATTGTATGTTGGTCGACCGTTTAGGACAGATTAAGTTTCCTGGGAAGGTCTGTAGAAATTTGGTCGAACCACAAGGTTCTACCGGTCTACCGTTTTAGTGCAGATTTCATGTTCTACGATTCTAATGAGTTTCGATGATTTTCTATTGAAGTCTAGGATAATTGGAATGTAGTGTGAGACTTCTATAGGTATTCTAAGTGTTATGCAATGCAATGAATCAAGGATTTCAAGTGTCAAGTTACATTTGTAACCTAAATACATGGAATATAAACCTAGCTACGCTTCAATCTTCATCTTTAATTCAACTCAAACTTGATTCCTGAAACGTTAGATAGTACATGTATATGCAAGCAATGATCTTTTAATTGATACATGTTTTTATTGATATGTTGATTAATTATCAAAACGGATTAACGATTATTAGCCAAAAAGTCAACAGTATCGACTTAAAGTTACCTTCAAGACAAGTTCTTTCACTGCACATGATGCATCATGTGTCTATTGTTCGTTGCATATTATTAGTGGTTCGTGTCTACTAGTTGAGGATTATGAATTGACATTTAAATGTAACAAAGTTGTAATTATTTTTTCTGATACTTTTATTGGTAAATGGTACTTGTCTTGTGGTACTTTTTTAATTCATGTTGAACCTGCTTTTTATAATAATAATGTTTCTGTTAAATATGTGTATTCTCCTACTATTTATTCTATTGAATCTTGTGATGTTTGACATAGACGTTTAGGATATGTGAATTATCAATGTTTGAAAAGAATGATGAATTTAGATATGATTCCTAAGTATGTCATTGAAAACAAAAATGTCAAGTGTGTGTATAGGCTAAACAACTGAAAAGACATTTTCATTTTGTGACTAGAGATACTAGTATTTTAGATCTGGTACATACTGATACTTTCAAATTTAATGACATGTTAACTAAAGATAAAAAGAAATATTTTATCACTTTCATTAATGATAGTTCAAAATATTGCTATGTTTATCTTTTGAAAAGTAAGTTCATGAGGTAACAGCGCCATATTGTCTACAATCTAATGAGATTGTTGAACCAAAAAATAAAACATTATCCGATATAATTAATACATTATTAGAAAGTTCAGGATTACCCAAATATATGTGGGGGAGGCTTTGAATACGGTTTGCCAGATTTTGAATAAAGTCCCTTAAAAACATGAGGATAGTTTGTTCGAACTTTGGTATGGTCGAAAACATAGTCTTAAATATCGTAGAGTTTGGGATTGTCTTGCAAAAATATTAATCCCTGAACATAAGAGAAAAAAGCTTGGTCTCAAGACCATTGATGCAATATTTATCAGATACGCGATTAATAGCTATGCCTACAGATTCTTGGTAATCAATCAAGTCTGAGATATCTGACATAGATATTAACACAATTGTTGAAGTTCATGATGCCACTTTTTTGAGGATGTATTTCCGTATGAAATATGAAGTTCCACAACAAGTTTCCTCTTCGATTGATCCCTCTATGTCTGGTTTCATCCACGAGAACGTGGAAATGATGACAAATGTGGGGGCAAGTCCTTTAGTTACCGAATCTGAGTTTTCTCAAGTTGAAATTGAACTTAAAAGAAGCAAACGATCTAAGATTTCCAAGGATTTGGGAAGTGATTATATCACATACCACATCGAGGGCGATCTAAGTACTTTCAATGATCTTATGGCTTCATCCGAAGCAAAGCATTGGAAAGATGCAATTAAGATCGAAATTGACTATTTTGTCTCAAATGGGACATGGGAGTTGGTAAATCTTCCTCCAGGTTGTTCAACAATTGGTTGTAAATGGATATTTTAAAGAAATTAAAACCAGATGATTCCTTTGATAACCAGATTAGTTGTCAAGGGGTTTAAACAAAAGGAAAGAATAGACTGTTTCGATACATATTTTCCTAAATGTCTCTTATGACTACTATCTGAGTGCTCTTAGCATTGACATCCATATATGATTTTACGATCCATCAAATTGATGTAAAAAATGTTTTTGTTCAAGGTGATCTTGAAGAAGAAATTTAAATGGACCAACCTGAAAGATTGGTAGTTTCTGGAAGCGAGAACAAAGTTTGTAAACTTGTTAAGTCTCTTTATGGACTTAAACAAGCTCCTAAAGTTTGGCATGATAAATTTGACAAAATACTATTATCATTTGGATTCCAAGTTGTTGATTCTGACAAGTGTGTCTATTGCAATGTTCAAAATGATGCATGCATTACTTTGCATTTATATGTCGATGACATATTACTGTTTGACACAAACCTTGACATAATACATGAAACAAAATCTTTCTTGTGTACCAAGTTTGAGATGAAGGATATGGGTGTTAAAATGTGATTTTGAGTCTCATACTAATTATGTCAGTTGAGGGTATTTTCATCTCTCAATCTCACTATGTTGAGAAAGTTCTTAAGAGATTTGGCTATACAAATTGTAGATTTGTGAAAACCTCATATGATTCTTCAAAATCTTTGTACAAAATCAAAAGCGGCGTTCCAGTTTCACAGTTGAGATATTCTTAGATTATAGGTAGTTTGATGTATCTTGCAAATTGCACACAACTAGATATTTCATTCTCGGTGAGCAAACTTAGTAGATACACAAGTTGTCCTGATCGTACTCTTTGAGAGACTTTGGATGGAGTATTAAAGTACTTGAAGAGTACTTCTACCCGTGGGCTGCATTATGGGAAATTCTCAACTGTAATCGAATGGTACAGTGATGCAAGCTGGATAACCAAAAACTCTGGGAGTAACGGTGTTACAAGGTATGTTTTTACTCTTGGTGGAGGTGCAGACTCCTAGAGGTCTACAAAGCAGACCATACTGTCTCGATCTACGTTTGAGGCTGAATTTTGTGCTTTGGATACAAGTGGAATGAAAGTTGAATAGTTGAAAAGAGTCTTTTCTGAATTGTCAATGACTAGCAAACTAATTCCTGCAATATCTATACATTGTGATAGTATAGCTACTATTGCACAGTTGAGAAGCTCAAAATATAATAATAAACAAAGGAGACACATCCAAGTCAGACTGAAATCAGTAAGGGAATTAGTCTCGAAAAAGTGATAGTTGTTGATTTTGTTGGTACCAAAGATAATATAGTTGATCCTTTCACCAAAGGACTTGATCTGAGTCAAGTTCTGAAATTCAAGTTAGAGATGAGACTGAGACTCATTTCTTAACTCATCTAGAATGACAATCCAACCAATCTGATTGAAGATCTCATGAAGTTTGTTCAATGTGGTAATAACAAGTTCTTGAGTGAGTTGAGTGTAAGGGAGAGCAAAATTCGGGTCGAACCGAATTTTCGGACCGACCCGATCGGTCCAGACCGAACCAGACTGAATTTTTTGGTCTAGTCTTCGATTTGTCGGATACCGAAAATTCGGGTCTCGGTTCGGTCTCAGACCGAAACCATTTTTCGTGAGTAAAATTTGGTTTTTGGACCGAACCGACCCGAATTTATTCGGTCCAGTCTTCGATCAGCTAGATACCGAAAATTCGGGTTTCGGTCCGGTCCAGTCCGGTTCTGGATCGAAGCTCACCCCTAGTTGAGTGCAACCAATTGGTGATACATTGTAGGTGATACATTGTATCTGTGTCAATACCCCCAAAGAATGGATATATTGCTAAAACTGCACGTTTAGTAAGAGTGTATACTCTGAATGAGTTCGAGTTATTAGAACAAGATGATAGTAGTGCGTCTTGGGAGAAGTTCAACTATGTGAATGCAATTATGTGACCACAATTAGAGGAATGTTGGTCATTTCTTGAAGGCATTCATGAAACGGGATTCTGATTCATGGCCTTAAAGCATCAAACTTGTAGATTGTAGTATAACATGCTTAGTGTTGTTCTCAATGGGCATATCCACATAAAAGGTTCCAAGATCAAGATCGTGTTTCACTTAGTTCCTGTGAGGGTAAAGTTGAAGGACTCAGGTGGTGGTTTAAACCCGAAAGGTATCATTACTGAAAACATTAGGCTGCAAGGTTTGGTCACTCGATTAACAATGGATTTGTGGGGGATTGTTGAACTATTAAATTTGGGTTAGGCCCACAAACAATTGAATTAAAAAATTAAATGTTGAAGATAGGAGTTATTGAGTCATGTGCTCACCTTTCTTTCAGCCCATATTGGAGAACATTGGAAGTTGGGAAATGTTCTTAAACATTTACTTCTCATGACCATTTGATGATAGAAAGAGAGGATGAAAAATTCTCCACACGCACGCACGCGTCCTTCCGGTTCGGGGCGGGATGCAACCCGACGCGGAGCGGTGGTAGGGAATTTGGGGGAAATTAGAGACTTTAGCCTCAAGGTGATAGAAATATCTTTTTGGTCATCGATTTAATTACATATTGCATTTAAGTTCCTTGCAGTTGCAAAAGTGGATATAAATCACGTTCGGTTTTCTTCCATGAACCACACGTTCTTTTTACTCTCTCTCGAAACAAAAAACCGTCTGTCTCTGGCGATTTTGCTCCTCCGATTCCAACAGGCTCTGGTGATCAAATCGAGCGAGGTTTCACTTTGCTTTCGTGATTCGTCGGCTCCGGTATGCGTCTACCTGGCGAATGAACCGTTATATCTTAGGAGAAAAGTGTCAAACACATCGTACTGGTACGTGGAGGTGATATTTTCTCTAAGACAAGTCGGAATTCGACGCTCAGTTGAAAAGTTTTTCTGATCATTACTTTTTGTTGTTTATTTTCTAAACATGACGTTGCTTGTTGGCTTTGTCTGGATCCTGTTGAATATTTTATTCGATATGTGTAACATATTGTATTACATGATAATATTTGTAATTATTTCAACATGAAGCTCTAAACGCTGCCGACATTCCAACTGATCAGCTGGAGACTACGACGGATGAAGTGTCTTCGGAGCACTCTTCTGAAAAACTTTATTTATCTATTTCAACTACTACCTTTTGGGACTGTTTGTAAGGTGTGTAACCTTGTTTTGTGTAGGCAGAATTATAAGTCTGTCAACTAAACTTTGTTGGGGAGGTTGTGTGTTCATACTTCATAGCCTCTCCATTTGCATTATCTAATCAAATTACCAGCTTTTCAAAAACAATAAATAAATCATGGTGTAGAGAATGTCCAAATTCGTTGCAGCAACTTCTTTGAATTTGAGAAATTAGTTGAGCTAACACTTGATGACGACACTAGTGAACTCTTTTTTTTAAAAAAAGAACGTACGTGACCGAATTTCAGTTAACTCCGTCATTGCGTCAACATATAATTGGCTAGACCATCTTATGTGGTAATATGGTTCTGATCAATATTTCCTTAACATTCAATCTTGACATATTTGATATGATTAAGAGGACTTGAGGCGGGGCTAGGTAATAATTAGGGAGTCGAGTAAAAAAATTGAAACTTGAAAGTATTAGAAATAACATATGTCCACCTAGATACTATCGAAAATGAAACTCCGATCTCGAAAAAAATAATTCAAGATCATCACTAACATGAGGACGTGAGATCTCTTATTTCGCACTTGAATATCATATGGAGATATGATTACAATGTGGACGTAGGAGATATGGGGATCTTGTTCTGATTCTAATTGGTTTCCACTCCATGCATGCTTCATGCGCTAAAAGCATGTCAAGAAATGGCAAGAGCACTTGCTTCAACTGCACGCCTATGATAATTCTATCTTCTCCCTCATTAAGTGGAATACTATATGTGGAATTATGAGATTATTTTATCTTGATATCTTGCATGATCATAAAAGCAAATATGTTCAAATCTTGTTCGACAAAAGATGAAAGGGTCGTTATGGCTTATCCAGAAGTATGAGTGTAAACAGACCAAGTCGAGCGAAATTTGAAGTCATGAATATTATCTTATTTTATTACCAAATATCAAAAATAATTATAAATGAAGCAATAAAAAATTCAAACAAACTATTTAGTTGAACATCAAAAAAATTTAAGGTCGAACGGTTCATTTACCGAACTAAATTTGAAGATTTTTTTGTCATCAAGATTCTTCATTTTCAAGTTAAACTAGAGTCGAACGTTTTTCGAGTCGAATTCGAGTCGAGTTATCGAAGCGAGTCAAAGTTGATAGAAGGTTAGAAGGTATGGTTTCACGCCAACCAAAGTTGGACAAAATAATAATAGCAATAAAGAAAGACATCCTATTTTAAGGTAAACTCCAAAGATATTTTATATATCATCTCTGATCTGATTGGTAAAGTAAAAAAAAAAATCACAACATAGACGCCTGTGCCTATGTACTTGAGATAAATTGCTAGTTAGGTACTTGGGTCATTGAAAAATGAAATACTATGAGAAACAAAACCATTTAATTATTCTAATTAACAAGAAGGATAAAGGTGAAAGAGATTTCAACTAGAAACAAACACATAAGACAGCCTTATGAGGAAACTTCTGCGAATCTCTCCTACTCATGATCCACCACCAAGTCACCAACAACAAAAGTTGAGAAGGCAGAAATAATCTTGGAAGCAAAGGCAGACTTCTACACGTCTACCTTACCAAAGCCTAAGTCAACAAGGGATTTTAAATGAAACCACCACAATTGATTCCGAAATTCCACGCAAAGCATCCATAA
Organism: Triglochin maritima; assembly: GCA_963682175.1. Lineage (NCBI taxonomy): Eukaryota > Viridiplantae > Streptophyta > Magnoliopsida > Alismatales > Juncaginaceae > Triglochin > Triglochin maritima. The sequence continues at coordinate 9,518,906 of OY821780.1, read as the reverse complement.
CAACACACTAATTTCCATGCAGGAAATGACAAGAACTCCCACTAGATGTGCCAAACATTTAAGCATCTTCCCGAATTATGCCAACTACCGTAACAAACAGACAGAGCATAGATCTCATTTGTTGTTTGTTGTCTTAGACGGGCTGTTTGGACCACATTATTTTTCTCCATACTTCTAAACCACGTATTGTAACATCCCCGAATAGTAGAAAATTTAAACTTTTAAAATCAATGAAACACGAGGATAAAAATCATTAAGAGTGGGGACATTACTCGAAGAAATACCTAAATATATTTGTTGCATCATATTACATAAGAGTTTGTCAAAAGAGTGATTACATCTGAATACGAAATACATAATACATGTAATCACAACAACATGATCCAGTCCAAAAGTGCAATCTCCCTCGGTCACCACCTGCCGGAACCTAACGCGGTCCTGAAAATAAACATAACAACAATGCCTGGGTTTCCATAATGAAATCTCGTATGACAAGCTCACTTATATGCCCTATCATACTAGTATAGCATGACATGAAATACAAAGCAGTAAAACAACATTCCCACCAAGGGTCAAACCGGACATCCGTCCTGCGATCGTTCCCGCTGCCACATAAGCCCAACGGTACACAACGGCCGCCACACAGGCCGCACGGTCCACAACCACCAGTACCACACAGGCCACACGGTCCACAACATCGTCGTCGCCATACAGGCCGCACGGTCCAAACATCGGGTCTCCGTGGAGACCTAATGTAGGCACATACGGTCTAGCGGACGGTAGGCAACACATCCTCACACGCGACTACACAAGCCAATGGATCAGTGAGGAGGCGTTCGCACTTCCGCGCAGGTAGAATCATATCTGAAAACATCGTGGTCCACCACCACATCAACGGAGCCGTTGCTCAGGTCGGTCCATCACCGGCGCCACACATACCGCACGGTATCTCACTCGATAGGTGCCCAATCGAGCTACCTGCTGGAAATCATCATCGGCAGTCCATCGCCTCAACCACACAGGCCACGCGCGATCCTCCCTGCCGCCACACAAGCCGCACGGGCACGTGCAATCACCGCCTATCAAGGCCAGTCGAACATATCTGCCACACAGAGGGTCAGACAAACGACAGATCCGAACCGAAGTCCACGGGGTCATCGAGCTCTACGTGCAGACACCAACTCCGCCGCTATAAAAGCAGGGCAGCGACCTCCGTAGTCATCAAGGCCGGTAGTCACTTCACCCAACGATAGTTGTGTGCCCGCTGAAAGCAATGGCATCAGCAATCCCTCAGGCTGCTACTCTAATACGAGAAACAATGTACAAACTACGTCACCCTCTATAATACAGAGGCGACACGTCCCAAGTATCCACACTCTTCCATACGACAGTCCCTGTGCAGGCACGTGCAACGTACCCACCGTCACTTCCCGGCTCACGCTCCAAGCGATGATACGGGTTTCCGTGGACAGAGTTGACACTTCACTAGGACCAGGATTCAGTTTTTGGCTCAAATGGTCGACCAGAAAAGGTATACCGGTCGACCGCTTCCGCAAAGGAATCGGTCGACCGAATGCCTACAACGGTCGAACTCTGTGCTCAAAACTCAATCCCCAACGGTCTAAAACCGATCGACCGATACGTGGTCATAATCCGGAGTCTGGTCAAAATCACACAAGTCTATTCGGTCGACCGACTCAGGGGTCCCGGTCGACCGAAAACGACCAGGGCATCCTAGCATTCTAGGTCATCTACCGGTCGAACAAAATACAACGCTCGGTCGAACAACATACCACACATTTAAGTTCACTTAAGTTCCGGTCGGACAAAAGGTCTAGGACGGTCGACCGTTTGGATAGTCAACGTCCGGTCCAAGCGAAACACGAAGCAACGGTCGAACGGCTCAGGGGTCACGTTCGACCGAAAACATCCAGGAAAACCCCAACCCACCAGCATTTGCACTATCGGTCGATCGTCATACGACATTGTTCGACCGGTGTTGGTTAAAGTCGAGCGAAAACACTAAACCGGTCTACCGCCCGAAGGAAACCGGTCGACCGTTGGTCGACAGCAACCTTGCGCCAGCCAAGGATTTTGCGTCGTTTCCTCGTCGCCGGCGAGGTCTCCGACCTCCCGCGACCGACCACAACATCACCCCAACGTAGGTGAGTAACAAAAGCATCTAATGCAAGAACTTGACATACCTCACTTCTGAAGAGACGAAGAACGCCGGAGCTCCGCAACCAACTCCGGTCTACACCACTTGCACCTCTTCAGTCCGCACCACACCGCTCTGCTTCCCTCTAGCTTGCACGCCCGCCTTGCTCCGCAACCCTCACCACCGGAGTTCGAGGATCGTGAAGGAGAGGAAAAGATGGAGGCTTGAAGAGAGAAAGGAGTTGAAGAAGAAAGAAGGAGAGGGAGGAAACGTGAGAGAGAGAGAAGAAGAGGTGAGTTTCTTCTTTCTCCAAACCCAACACCAACCCACACCATCACCTACCTCCTAGCCCATCCTCTTCGCATCACCACCCATGCCTTCACTATTCCTTCCCGAACTCCCATGCAAACATCGTCGTTAAGCCACCTAATCATCATTAGTCCCTATTCAAAGTTAAGGTCACCTATACTCGGATAATGCACACAAAACTATATCATATATTATATCACGATTGGTCTTTGAGCTGTTTTTTAATTTGAGTCTTAAAGCACAACTAAGCTGCTCGAGCTCTTTAAAATAATGGATTTATGCTACATTTGGCTTCTTTATTAATAAAAATCATAAGCGTTTTCAAAAAAAAATAGTTACAATAATGTGTGGAAAACAGTTTCAGGACAAATTGTGTAAACGTGTGATATCATGTGTGGCAGAACTGCAATCAGAGTTTGTTTTGCTTACACAAATAGACAAAAATAAATAAATAAAGTTTATAAACAAGTTTCTTTGTCCTAGGGATAGAAATTATTTACAAATGCTCCGAGCCGAAGCCACACGCCATCTTCAAATCCACACTCCCAACATGAGAAAGCTAAAAGTCACATCACCAGCATAAGAATCCAAACAATGGCTTTTCCAAAACGCAGTTCCTGAAGAAGCTGCTGCTTTCATGGTACCTCTGACTTCGAACTTTTTTTGATTCAAAGTAGCCCTTCAAATGAGACAGAGGTGTGCGGATGTCTTGGTTGGCGTACCGATGAATTCGCAAGGCCCTGAAGCATCTTCACAACGTCTGGGGTGTCGTCGAGATAGTACTTCGCCATGCTCGGTTTCCTTCCGACTGTGCAAGCAAAAACATCTGTGGCAGTTGGCAGCGATGGCTTCTGTAAGGAAGTCGATATGCTCTCGAACATGTCTTCGTCGGAACGGTCGTCTCCAATGCACAACACGAAGTCAGGTGGCTTTCCTTTCGTCAACATGCCGGAAATGGCTTTTTCGACAATAATGCCCTTGCTCATTCCCTGGATTGAGAGTTCAAAAAACATAAATATAAAACAAATTCCTCACACTAAAGTAGGAAATCTGGTAGATAAGTGTCAATGGTTATACCTGTGGCTTTACTTCAACAATGTGTTGACCTCTCTTCACGATAGCTGGCTCATTGGCAAGAACATTCTCGAGATGATCGAGAAGTTCCTTGGACTGGCATAGTCCGAAATCAGGATCGGCATCTTGATGGTGCCAAACTAATGCACTTTCTTTGTGTTCAATATAGGATCCGTCAGTTGATTCAGTGTATGACCTCATAACAGGCTCAACTATGGCCTTCCAGTTAAAATTGACTGCTGACAAACTCGCCTCCCACTCAGCCTCTCTACTCCACCTAGAGGAATATAAATCAGTCAGCTCACCACTGAATCGAAATTGTCGTTTGTTAAATTTTCTTCAGTAGCATAGATGGGGGGTCACTTTTTTCAGTTAAAAGGAGAAAATATGCATTGCTTGGAACCATTTTAAGCTTATAGATACAATCTAATGACACTGAAACAAATCCCCAAAACCGAACCAGTAGAGTTACATAGCTATAATAGTGAGCAACGAACTAACAATTGCACAATATTTTAGAAAAATCATTGTTCGATCCTTGCAGGTAAATATCAAATTATCCTGCATTTCTATTAATTTTAGAGAACACAATATGCGAATATCAGTATGATTGAGATCAGCAGTAACTTATCTTGCACAAGATACGACATCAACACCAATTTATATTATTATAACAAAATGTTATAATCTAATCTATCATTTCAATCTTCAGACCACCAAATTCACAGATAAAATATATAAGAGGAATTAGAAGATGAATTTGCAAGGTGATGTACCTGATGAAGAATCCATGCTCTGCAGCAATACCCAATTTCTCAGTAGAACCGAACCACTTGCTCAAAAGATCCTTTCCTCTACCACTAACGAGGAAAACAACGTTCTTCGGATCCCCACAAAGGCTCTTCAAAATTGTAAGCACTTCATCGCCAGGTCTCTTGTCCGCAGAAGTCTGTGACATCATAGTTCCATCGTAATCGAGCAGAATCAACCTGCTATTCGTCCTCCTATACGAGGCAACGATATGCTCAACCGAGAGCTTCCTGAAGTTCCGATCCAACGCCACAACCCTAAAATTCAGACCAAACCCGATCGCCCAACATCTCCTGTGGTAATGATCCTTGCAAGACCTTTGCAGATCCTGATCGAAGCTCCTCGCCCAGTAAGCCACATCGTGGGATTTAACATACTTGTAATGCTTCTCGTGTCGCATCTTCTTCTCAGCCTCCGGCATTTTGATAGCCAAGTGCATAGCCTCGGCAACGGCATCGATGTTCCAAGGGTTGACCCTGATCGCCCCGCTAAGAGAGGGTGAACATCCAATAAACTCCGAGACCACAATCATGCTATTCTTCGGTGCATCCTCCACTCCGGGGATACCCTGCCGGCAAACCGTGTACTTATACGGCACCAAATTCATCCCATCTCGGACTGCATTGACCACGACACACTCCGAAATCGCATAATAAGCAACCTTCTCGAGGGTCGTGACTGGCCGATTGATGAACACAATTGGCTGGTAACCCTCCGATCCAAACCTATCATTGATCAGTTTCGCTGCCTGCATCGTCTCGTTCTGCACCTCCTGCACATCCTTCCCACTACTCCTGGCCGGATTCGCGATCTGAACGAGCACAACATTCCCTCTCAATCCGGAATGCTCCTCTAGAAGCTGCCCCATCGCCATGAACTTCAAACTAATCCCCTTGAACAAATCCATATCATCAACCCCCAACAACACCGTCTTTCCCCCAAACCTCTCCCTCAATTCCCTAATCCTGTCGCCGGTCTCGTCCGACCCCATAACCGACTCCATCTGCCCCATATCAATCCCAACCGGCAGAATCTTAATAGTCACCGTCCTCCCATAGTACTCCAACCCAATATACCCCCTCTTCGACTCGTAGCCGAGTCCGAGCATCCGGCTACAGCAAGACAGAAAATGGCGCGCGTAATCAAACGTATGGAACCCAATCAAATCGCAATTGAGGAACGCACGGAGAATCTCGTCCCGGACGGGGAGCGTCCGGTACATCTCCGACGACGGAAACGGCGAATGGAGGAAAAAGCCAAGCTTCACCCGATGCGACCGGCGTCTAAGAAAAGTTGGGAGGATCATCAAATGATAATCATGCACCCAAACATAATCATCATCCGGATTCAAAACCTCGAGAATTCGATCAGCAAACGCCTTGTTCGCCGACAAATACGCCTGCCACAGCGCCCGGTCGAACCTCGCCCCGCCGTGCGTCGGAAACAAAGGTAGCATATAGTGGAAAATCGGCCAGAGATAGTGCTTACAAAACCCGTGGTAAAACCGGTTCGCCACGTCCGGCGTGAGGAAAACCGGAACGCATCGGAACCGGTCGAAAAGCATTTGAGACACCTCATCCTGCTCCGACACCGGAATCTCGACGTTCTTCAAAGTCCCGACGTATATGATCTCAGTGTCCGGGGGGAACCCAGACTTGAGCTGCAACACCAGCTCGTCGGTGTCGAGTGTGAAAATGTGTTTTCCGGTGGAAGTATCGATGTGGGATCTGAGGGGGAGCTGGTTGGAGACGACGATGCGGCGTTCGGTAGGGATGGGGGAATCGGATTCGGCGTCTTCGAAGTCGGAGATGATGCCGGGGACGGTCATGATCCTGGGGATGCGGGGGCGGCGCGGGGAGACTTCGCCGGCGAGGTCGAGGAGGTTGGCGCAGGAGCGGGAGAAGGACATAGTGGATGGTGATGTTCAGCTAAGACTACTGGCATTACTTGAATAATTATGATGATGATGATGATGATGATGTGGGCCGGAGTTTTGGAGGAGTGGGAAAGTTAAGAAGAAGTTGGGTGTTTGGATAAGGCCGAACCGGTTCGACCGGTGGAGGCGACCGGCGGGTGGCGGTTTTGGGGGAGACTGGATAAGCTTTGGATTTGGATTGTTGGGTGTGGGATGGACACGTCACACGTACCTTACTGACCTCTGTGTTGGTACGTGGCGACGTCACGCACGTGATTCTTTTCTTCCTTCCTTCCTTCCTTCCTTCGGTCTCGTTTCTATGACAATGGGAATAACCCCTACGTTATTTTTTTTATAGTTGTTACGGTTAATCTGAATTATTACGCAGATTGCATATATACAATTTTACTTACTATATCTGTTAGTGGTATCCAACTAGCGACCACTTTAAGTGCACTTGGGAGTTGGGACGCACAAGTAAGGGTATAGACGTAATTCTTTTTTTCTTAGTTGAATCTTTCCAACTTACTGTGTGTATACTTGCTTTAATTAGAACTGATCAGTTGGAACATGAAGTATCTATTAGTATGCTACTCATGCTAATTTCCAACATTACCGTGGAACAATACCGTTTGAGCACCGTAACAACTACTTTTTTGGACTTACATATTGCTTTTTGAACTTACGAAAATATCCAAATCTAAAACTAGAATAAAAACACCAAAACCAATCCGAATATAATGTGGGGGGGGGTTCCTGTCATAACCTTAAGATCGGCTAACATATGTTTACGAATTCCATTTATGGATTTCTTTAGACTTACAGGACCATAATTCTGCTTATTTGCTTAATGCTTCACGTTAACGAAAATCAACTTATTCGTTGATTCGCAGCCACGTTGACTGGTGTTAAGTGGGCCCACCCAACAAAGACCCAAGATCTGGAGGTGAGGCCCATGGAAGCTCCGTTATCGCCGGGCCCACACTAATTGGACCGTTAAAAGATAATAAGAGGCACGTTTTTTTTTAATTAGGATCAGAAACCGTGGGACCCACGGAAAGTTATGGAGTTTCGAAGGAAAGAAAAATTAAAGAAACACTTATGATATCTGTAAAGGTGTGTGTGACCTGACCTGACCTGTAAAGGCGTTTTAAAATGATATAAATTAATTTGTTTGTTTCTTTTAATCCGACTTTGTTAGTTTGACATGGGTTTTTCATTGACACATTCTTGTTGGGGTGCAGTTGGCCGACAAAAAAATCCACAGTAATTAGAATAACCTTTTGTGATTGATTTACATGAAATTTATTAAGACATTATTTTTAATGCCTTAGATTCTCAGCTTGATAATCTATGCACATCATGTTTGGTTTTATGTTGTTTCACAATAAATATAAAATGCTGGCTTTTAAGAGAACCATTTTGAATTTTTCAATTTTAATTTAAAATGTGAAAAATAAAATAGTTTGATTTTGGCTCATTGAAAATGGACAAATTGTAGAAAAAGTTAGAGAAAATTTCAATTAAGGTTACCTAAATTTTATAGGTAAAAAATTATATAACTTGGGTTATCGTAGACTTATTTCTGCTTCCTTATCAATGAATCTATCGGTAATTGGTTTCCCATGCGTGCAAAATTGATAAAAAATTGTAAGCAATGTTGTAATCAGTATAGTTACAATTCTTCAAAGGGTAATTACATAGAAAGCATAACAACTAATTATAGTGCAACCAGTACGTGCAACTGTGATATAATGATTACTTCGCAAATTTATGCTTGCGTACATGTTAGAGCTTCTTATTTTTCCAAATTTTCGCCACCTTCGAAGATCATCAGAACTTGGAAGTAGAGCCTTTTTTTTTTGATGTTACAGTATTTGTTGTTTGTCAATCATTTTATTGTATTTGTTCTTTAAAAAAATGCAGTCGTGCAACATTGAAATTGAAATACATGTGGCTTCCAGAAATCAAATGACTACAAATTAAAAATATCTAGGTTTTGATTAGATAAACTTTAGTTCGACGTGCGAAAACATGCTCTCCATTAATAATAGAAAAAAAATATCCTGCTACAATATGACATTCAAATCTAAGCAAAACCAACTAAGCTCTGAACCTAATTTTGATTTGGTGACGACGACAAATTACATTTGTTAAATGAGCGCATGCATTACAATATTAAACAACAAATGGATAATATATGAAGACACTGATCCAAGGGAATAAAGCCGAAGAAATCTCTCGTTTGACCATAAACAATGACGATAAAGATTTAAATATCGCGCAAAAGAACAAGTAGAGGAGTTATATGATTTTTAAAAAAAATGCACCTTTACCCTAATCTACTACTTTCTACGTACAATTAGGTATTCAGGATAAGAATGGCTTGAGGGTGAAGATAAAGAGTGGATGTTGAGGACTTTATTGATGGCAACATTAATGAAATATTGTACGACATAAAATATTGTTCGATGTTGCACGTTACAATTGGATCTCGCTACCTTAATTATGGTTCCTTCCTGTGTCAACTGCATTTCTGTTTGCACCCTTCAAGTACGGAGAATTTTTTGTTCCACTATTTTGAATAGGGGTGTCAACGGATCGGATACAGATCGGATATAGGTATATCCATATTCGCATTCGCATGAAATTTACGGATTCGGATTCGGATACGGATTGTTTGCGGATATGAAAAGTCTATATTCGTTCGGATATTTGACGGATTCGGATCGGATACGGATAATATCCGCATCCGTAAACATAATTCCCCACATTATAACATTTTTCATTTTCACTTAGACAAATTCTTATAAATAGTCAGATTTATAACTTTATTTGGTTTCAAATATTAATTTACTTTATCTTAATTTCTAACTCCATATTCTAGAAAGGATAATGATATTCAATGCTTGAATAAATGTGATTAGTAGATGTATTTTTATTTGAATAAGTAAATTTAATAATTATACATTCAAAATATAATCACACAAGGTTGAAATATTAATATAAATACTTCTAGGTATAATAATGTATTGCATACGTATATGATACAAATATGGATATAGATCTTATAAGACTAATATTCAATCTCGGATCGGATGTTATTCGGATCGGATGTATCAATATCCATATTCGCATTCGCATGTCCCGAATATTACACGAATCGAATATTATTCGGATCGGATATTGTTCGGACCAAATATTTTTCGAACCGGACGCGAACGAATTTTCGAATTTCGAACATCCATTGACACCCCTAATTTTGAATGTTTGATATGGTTAATTTCAAAGCATATTTGACTCGTTCAACCTTGCATGTGAGTGTTGATATATACTTCATGTTTTTCGTTCATCCATCTCATGACTTGAAATAATTATTTTATAAGCGTGGGAATGTGTCAGCTGTTGGAAGAAGTAATAATCCAAGTATCTTAAAAATCCATTGGACCATATCCAACTACTCTTGATAGCTTGAACAAAAGAAAATTCCAAAAGAATGATATATTGTGGGAATTAACTCTTCACATGCATGATTTATGCTTTCAAACGGAAAACTCTTCACATGCTTTAGATACTACGAGTTGGACCTTATAAAGGTCAAAAAATGTGTTAAGTAGTTTTGCACTGATGAGTACTATGCGACAATAACATGAGTATTATGCATCAAGAATATGGGAAGTTGAAAAATATTATTAAACATTTACTTCTCATGACCTTTTAACGGTAGAAAGAGAAGATGAGAGTGCTTCTAGTCCGGGGAGAGGTGCGACGCGACGCAGTGGCGGGGGATTTGGGAAAAATTAGAAGTTTTAGGTTGAAGGTGATAAAAATATCTTTTTGGTTCTCAATTTAATTGCATATTGTATTTAAGTCCCTAGTGGTTATAAAAGTGGATATAAATCACGTTCGATTTCCTCCATGAACCACACTTTCTTTTTACTCTCTCTCGAAAAACCGTCTGTCTCTGACGATTTTGCTCCTCCGATTCCAGTGTTCTCCGGTGATCAAACCTAGCGGGATTTTCTCTGTTTTCGTGATTCGTCGGCTCTGGTGTGCATCTGCCTGACGAATGAATCGTTATATCCTAAGAGAAAATCGTCAGACTCATCGTACTGGTACGTGAGGGTGATATTTTCTTTAAGGCAAATCAGAATTCGACAGCTCAGTTAAAAGGTCTTTCTGATCATTACTTTTTGTTGTTTAGTTTCTAAACATGATGTTGCTTGTTGACTTTGTGTGGATATATCCTGCTGAATATTTTATTCAATATGTGTAACTCCACTATATTACATGATAATATTTGTAATTGTTACATCACACACTTCCTTGTATGATCACCACTTCTCTCCAACTTACCATCACTCATCTCATCGGCCCAAAGAGGATTTGCGCCTAGTAAACTGATCACGTACGAACTTCATCGTCATGGTTAAAGGAGGAGATCCACTCTCTCAAGATTTTATAACATTGATATTTATACATGATATGCTACTGATCACTCCTTTCATGGACATCCAAGTCTAAAAATATCATGCTCTTCTCGTTTGGCCACCGTCTAGGAGGGTTGAACACCAATGATACTGAAGCTCTCTAGCTGGTGTTATAACTTAAAACAACAATGATGTATCATCGACACCTACATCTCGTTCTCTTGTTTATACATTAAAAGACATAACCCATTATTGACAAAAAAAAACATCACATTATTAACATGTACAACTCCAGTTTCCCATTTATTCACCGTACTTTTGTGGGAATTCTACTGGGCTGATATGATCTACCATCTATCCTTCAAAATCTTAAACAATAAATTACCAAAAGAGTTGCAAAATTGTAACATTGACTGGATTCAATGAGTTGTATGAAATGCATTTCAAATATATAGAGAAATCCAAACCGTACAAGCACCAATTTTAGGTAAATATTTTGTAGGGTCCACTTTTATGTTGCTGTATATTTGAACTTTGAGCAGGAACTTTCCTAAGAACATGTGAACCTACATCAATTGCGTGTAGACGGGAAGTAAGATTTTGATAAGAACGTAATTTTTTATTTTTTATTTTTTGACGAGAGAGGACAAAAACAAATTGAGCTAAGTTGAGAAGATTACTTAAGAAATTGCATGTGGTGATGTGGAGCATAGAAAACTGACCAATTATAGAATATTCTCATACATTTTCTACATGAAAAATATCTTTGGTGAGAGAGAAGAAGAAAAGACTAACGTGGACGTGGGTAGAACATGTGTTCCATCTAGGGCTGTCAAGTTCTGCTCGGGATCGATAGATCGCTCGATGTTCGCTCGATTTTGCTCGGATTGTGGCTCAGATCGGTTAGTAACGAGCCGAGCACGAGCAAAAAAATCCGCTCGACAAGCTAAACGAGCCGAGCACGAGCAGACCCCGCTCGCTCGGTGCTCGCTCGATTATGGCTCGATACTCGCTCGATTATGGCTTGATACCCAATTACTCTATCCAATTACCCAATTAATCTGAATACTATATCCAATAAGCCATTTACCATTTACCAAACTCACTACCCATTTACCAAACCCAATAACCCATTTACCATTTACCAAACTCACTACCCATTTACCAAACCCAATAACCCAATTACCATTTACCAAACCCATCACCCAAATCTCCCTAACCCTAACCCCATCTTCTCCAGCCGTCAGCCGCCCAAACCCACTCTCCTCCCCACCCATCCCCTCCTCCGACCTAAATCCATTCCTCTCCTACCGCTGGCCTTGCCCAACCTCGCCCCCTACGACCTCCTACCACCACCTCCCCTCCCACGACCTCCTGCCACCCACTTTCACTCTACTTCTGCCGCCGGCCTCACCCAATCTCGACCCCCAGACGACGATTTGGCACCAGATATCTAGAGGTGTGGACAGAGCTGCTGTGAGAAGAGGAAAAACCAACTGTTGAGTTGCTTTGCTCCTTACGGATTGGGACATCTACCTTGCAGTTCCACCAGATCAACGCTGAAAAGGTGAATAAAACCAAATAGACCACTAAAATTAATTATTTTTTAAAAAATAGTGGTAACAATGGTTCCCCCCTGTATCTCTTGTTTGCAGAGCTATATAACCCCGTAATAACTACTATAGCAGCAGACAAGCATAGATGTTAGAATAAATATTGATTTATCAAAATAAATGCCAGGAATTATGAAGGACTAAGCTCGAGCCTTTCTAGACTACAAATTCAGTCATATTGTTCATCAATTATAGAGAATATCATCATGTGCACATGCATGATTCATATATAAAATTGAATAGAGAACATCAGAACCTAAAAAGCATCTTTTACTGAAAACAAGGATAAATACCTTAATCCACTATTTTGTATCACTAGTATAAACATCTAGCATGGTGACAGTGTTACCTCCCAGTATCTCCATAGCCCAAGGGCTTAATAGGCTTGAAGTGCTTTAGACCAATTTGCTCCCTGACAGTAATCTATTGATAAAAAAATGTTTCTTGTGCATGCTTACATACTTATTATGCTCTAACTTTTGATCCACTTTCAAGTCATTCGTTTTGTGAGCATGAATTCAAGAACTGTAGCTCAATCACATGAGGAGGGTATGGATAGTGGAGAGGAGAATGATGTTGTTTCAAGTGGGGAACAAGTAGACGAAGAACGAAAAGCCAAAAGAGCCAAAAAGTCTGGAGCGTGGAATGACTTTGAGGAGGTTGAGATGATTTATAAAGGCAAAAAGGAAGTACGATTGCGATGCAAAGCATGCAAGAAGTCTTACTCAAAAGGAAAAACTGGCACTACCACCAGCATGAATCGCCACAGACAAGTTTGTTATGGTTTAGGATTCATGAAGAACCAAGCATTGTTGGCCACTAGTAGTGGAAGCAATATAGTAGGGGTGTCAGAGGGGCCCGTATGAACCAAAGAAAGGTAGGGAGATGATTGCAAAGATGATCATTGTACATGAGTACCCATTCAGAATAGTTGAGCATGAATGGTTTAATCGGTTCTGCATGTATCTGAATCCTATGTTCGAGAAATGCTCAAGAAACACCATCAAGAAGGTTTGCATGTATATTCATGAGAACGAGAAAGTAGAGTTGAAAGAGTTTTTTAGGAGAATCAATAGGATTTCTTTAACATCGGATTGTTGGACCTCCAACCAAATTGTTGGTTACATGTGCTTGACTGCCCATTTCATTGATGAAAAATGGAAGTTGGGAAAGAGAATTATTAACTTTTATGAGTTGGAGCCACCACATTCTGGGGTGAACATTTGTTATGCGATCTCACATTGCCTTCAAGAGTGGGGAATTCAAGACAAGGTTCAGTCCATCACGCTAGACAATGCGAAGAACAATGACCTGGCAGCAGAATTTTTAAGGGTGAATTTTGTATCTCGGAGTATGTTGAAGTTTGATGGGCTGATCTTCCATGTCAGGTGTTGTGCACATATTCTGAATTTGATGGTGCAGGATGGTCTAGAAGAAATTGAGTTTCTACTCCAAAGCATTCGTGAGAGTGTGAAATACTTGAAGAAGTCACCTGGGAGATTGTTTAGGTTTGGTGAAATAGCAAAGCAACTTGCCGTGCCTACTTCTAAGGGATTGTGCAGTGATTGTCCAACAAGATGGAATTCTACTTATAAGATGTTAGATCATGCTCTCGCATACAAAACAGTTTTCACACAATATGCTGCACAAGATGCCAACTATCAATGGGTGCCATCAAATGAGGAATGGGAACGTGCTGAAAAAATTTGTGAATTTTTGGAGATCATCAACGATGTCACTGAATTGTTCTCTGGGACAACATATGCCACTTCAAATTTGTTCTTCCATCAAGTTTGGTGTGTTCGGAAGTTATTGCTTACGCATGGTACTTCAGACGATGTGTTCATGAAGAACATGGCTGTGAAAATGTCGGTGAAATTCGACAAATATTGGGGAGATGCAAATGTTTTGATGGCAATAGCAGCTATCCTAGATCCAAGGTACAAAATGGAACTTATACAATTTGTTTTCTGTCAAATTGAAGGACCTTCAGAATGTGAATCTCACGTCGACTACATCAAAAATGTTTTGTATAGGATTTTCAAATTGTATGTTGCAGAAAATGTAGCATTGTTGAATGAGACAAGTTCCAACCAGGCACCAGTACATCTTGGAGTTGGGTCTTCTACAAGTGATTCTCGTAGAAAGAAAGTTGTTAATAATGACTTTAGTGCTTATATATTAACAAAAGGGAAGCCTGATCAGCATAACAAATCAGATTTAGATGTTTATTTAGAAGAAGGTGTTGTCACAACTGGGGAGAAATTTGACGTACTTAATTGGTGGAAGGGTAATGTTTTGAAATACAAAATCCTATCCAAAATGGCCAATGATATATTAACTATTCCTCTCACAACCGTGGCTTCAGAATCTGCATTTAGTGCTGGTGGGAGAGTTCTAGATCAATATAGGAGTTCTTTAGCTGCTGAAACGGTGAATGCTTTGGTTTGTACATCAAGCTGGCTTCGAAGCAAAGATTCGGTCGTTATTGCCTCACCAAGTGTAAGTATAAATGTATTTACTAGTTTAGTTAGCAACTTATTATATTTGCCTTAAGTGTTTTAATTGAGGTAATGTATTCTTTTTTTCAGCATGATTATTTGGTTGAAGAAGACAAAATTGTGAAATTCCCGGATGCTAGCATGACTACAACAATTTGAATGTAAGCTTCTTTCTCAAGTTTAATAATAATAACACACTCTATTTTATTTGCAACCTTGTTCCTCATTTGTGTTTTCATTTTGTATATGCAGCCTGGAGTTGGTTCTTCATTTGCAGCCTCTATTAAATATGTCGTATGGAGTTGGTTCTTCATTTGAGTTTTCATTTTGTTTGCAGTCTTGTTCCTCTACCTAGTGAGTCGTACATGTTTTTCAACTCTTAATTATGATTGTGGCGTACTATGTTCGAATTCTAGTTCTGCATGTGGTTTTCAGACTCGGTAAATGTGAATGTTTCTTTATTTATGTACTTAGCAACTTTGGAAGTGCTCATTTGCAAATCTATTTTTTTGGGAAGTAACTTGTTTTAGTAGTTCAATTATGGATTGTGTTAGTGTTGGTTGGATTGGTTGCTGATTTTAAGTTGTGATTCGTATGTTCTTAAATATTTCAATCCAGAATAAATGTTGTAACCTACTTTTGTATTATGGTTCATGATTTAGGGGAGAAGAACAGTAGTGAATGGTAAAATCATTTGTCAAACACTAGGGAACAAAAAAAAAGTTGTCTTAATATAGCAGGTTTTCGAGCAGTTAACGAGCCGATCCGCTCACGAGCAGGAGTCGAGCCGAGCACGAGCGGAATTTTTGGCTCGACTCTATTATCGAGCGAGCGGCGAGCATAAAAAAATTCTTATCGAGCCGAGCTCGAGCATGCTTGGCTCGCTCGATAAGAGATCGTTTACACCCCTAGTTCCATCCCGAATTTGTTCGTCTTTTCAAAATTTTGCACATGAAAAAACTAGACTAAAATCTGTATGCCGCGGGTTAATCTTTGTTTTCGAAGACTCTCGAATAATAACAACATCTCACGAAATTATGCAATATAATGTTTATTATCGAGTATAAGTAGTTTTACTTAAAATATAAAAATTCACGTGCACAAATTAGGAGGAGATTATAATTACAAACAATTATCAATGACTTAATTGCAACCTCTAATAGCTCCGATGGCTTATTTGTAAAATACCAAAAATGTTTTCTAACCTTGACTCATTATAATGTTCAATTCTGTCTCAAAATAGTTTTACTTAAAATATTAAATTTGCATGCACAAATTTTTAGTGGATTATAATCACAAACTTTCCACCGTAAACACTACCCAAAATAATCATCACAAATAGGCATCGGACTTGACATTTTCTAATATCTCCATGGGCTTAATTGTAAAATACCCATAATTTAAACATTTTCTAAAACCCCAGACTTTTCTCGCAAAATACCAACATTTACACACAAGTAATTAGACATGGGAACCGGGCCGGGCCATGCCATGTCGGCACAGCAGGCTCCAACGACTCTCAGACCCGTTGGAGCTGACGTCACCGTTAACAACTCTCAGAGCCGTTGGTAAATTTTTATTTTATTTTTCTTTAAATTCCTAAATTATCATATCTCTACAAGTTTATTGGAATTCTCCTCCATTTTTTTAGCTTTTATTATGGTTTCTATATTTAAGATTACTGGTTTACAAGTTTTCTTAAAACTTTTAAAAAAATATGAATTATGAAAATTTCCAAAATCACGTAGATATGGGTAGGTTTTTGTTAATCAAATATTTTGAAAAATATTAAAGACTATATAATGTAGATCAAATGAGTTCAAATGTTACTAATTCATCATCACCTCCAACTGCAGTGGATTCAGATGATGACGACTCCTAATGGAATTGGTTAAGTCAAAAGAAGGCAAAATTAGTGCAAACTGACACCCAAAATGAATTAATTGCATATATAATCATTGAATTTTGCTTATGTACAGCTGAGTTAAAATCTTTTGATGTTTTAGGCTGGTGGAGAAAAAACTCAAATAGGTTTTCATTAGTCTATTTGATAGCGCAAGACTTATTATGTCATCCGATGTCAACTGTGGCATCGGAGACTGCTTTTAGTGCAGGTAAATGGATCTTCTTTGACAAAATGCAAAGCTTATCCGACAAGTCAATCAAGATGAGCGTATTCCTGAACGATTGGATTGACGTTGCGGACAAAATGCAGAACGTGAATATTCACGATAGCAACGATGACGAAGATTAAAAACGATTTAGCTAAACCATTATGTTAAAGTAGTATTTTTTTACTAATAATCCTTAGATTTTTTTCATTACTCCTTAAGTTTAGCTAGCTTTCGGGACTTTTTATTTGAAACCAATATATTGTTTCTCTAATTGAGTCAACAATTATTAATAAACAAATTGGTTACTTGGGGGGAAATTGTGTTTCTGTTTTTATTACTTCTATTGTGGTTGTATATTTACTTTAAATTTAAAAAACAACCGAAAAATAAAAAAACGGACCCTAACAAACGAAGAAAACCTGACCCGACCACCCCCAGACCTGGCACGACTCCGACGTGACCTGACCCGTGCACGAATCCCAGGTCTACAAGTAATGTATTGAAGAGTGATTGACATTTTCTAATAACTTAAAGGGTTTATCCACAAAATGCCAAAAAAATGTCGTCCAACTTGTCACGCACAACCATAACCAGTTATGGGAGAGGGATGGGTTTTCTTGACTAGACATGAAAGTCAATTATTTGATGCACCACACAAGGTCCAATTAGTGGACCATTTTCGGTATATTGACATAAGTACATAATCAAATAGAAGTACAAATGTTTAGATAAGTACCTTATCGTAACCGAAACATTATTGACGGATATCCAATTAAGAAATTAACATCCCTAACTTAAGCACCTAACATTGGCTCATCACCTAACTTCCTCTCCATGTGATTTAAGCTTTCACCCACCCAAAGAAATGTAATTTTTTATTTGCAAGTCTTAAAGTGGTGGACAATCTCCATTCCAGAAAGTTACATACAGTTGGAGCAAAAGGAAAGATGGGACAACGGGGCCAACCACTTTAGGTTCGAAAAAGATGGGTCCAAAGAACATTCTTCCCTTCTCTTCTTCTTGCTAGACTAGATAGATGCTACTCCAATTCTAATGTCATAATGAATGTGGAGCCCTGCCGCATATCAAAACCGAAAAACCTCTTAATGGTATGTTTGGGATCATTTGCAATGTAATTTTTTTTAACTAAACATCGTCCCAAAATTACTTAAATCGCCCCTTGAAATTACCAAATTGTCCTTCCTCCTATTTTTGCTTATATATCTCACAATTTCACTCTTTTTTCAAAACTTTCTCTTCATATACCTACTACACAAGATTACGAATGTCTCGGAGGCCAGGCAAGCAGCCAGCAGTTCCCCCGGTGTACCCGTATGAGGTAACATTACGTTATTTATTTGTTTTTTTTAAATAAAAAAAAAGTCGTCGGCGTCCGAGGGAGACGCCCCCCGCATGGGGCGGGCGTCCGAGGAAGCCGCTCCCCCTATGGGGGGAGCGGCTTCCGAGGACGCCCGACCCATGCGGGGGGCGTCTACCTCGGACGCCGACCCGTAGCGGGAGACGTCTGCGGAAGACGTCTCCCCGTAGGAGGAGGCGTCTCCGACAGACGCCTCCACCATGCGGGAGGCGTCTCTCGCAGACGCCTCCACCTTTTTTGTTTTTTTAATTAATAAATATCATAATTACTTAAATAAATAGTGATAAATCAAAAAAATTAATTTAACAAATTCTTATTAAGTTTAACATTTGTGATATTTAGTTTTAACAAATTTTGATTTAGTTTAACAATTGTTTTAATTTAGTTTAACAAATTTTGATTTAGTTTAACAATTTTGATAATTTAGTTTAACAAATTTTGATTTAGTTTAACAATTTTGATAAATATGATAATTTAGTTTAACAAATTTAACAAATTTGTATTTAAAATTTCAATTAATAGTCATCGGGTCACAGTGGAGGGAAAGACAAGTCGATATCATTACACGCATTCCGTTCTTTAGTTGATGATTCAGCACCGCGTCATCCACGTAGACGGGGGATATCTGCTTCGGTCAGGAGGGAGAGGGAGGCATTACGTCGTCGTGAGGAGGAGGATGATTCCTTCGATGATGAGCATGTGGATAGTTTCGACGACGAGAGCGACGATGATGGCCCGTATGAGTTAGTGCGGCCGGAGGTGGAGAGGCAGGGGATTATAGCGGAGGACGTGGTCGAGCGGGTACTTCTACTTCCGCCGGATGGAGGGTGCAGAAGGGTAGGGGTGGGAGGTTTACGACCGGGGATTCGAGCTCGTGCACTGTAGATCCCCGCGCTCAGAAGAAGAGGAGGGTCCAGGACGATTCTTGGATCGTGAGCAGTATGACGCCTGGTGGTCCTTTAGATGGGAGCGTCATTCCTAGTTTCTGGGGTCACATCGCTAGACGGATCTGGGATGGAGAGGATCGGAAGGTTCTGAAGTGCCATAATCGGCACAGAGCCTGTACAGCACTACAGGGTTGGCGGTCTACACTGAGTGCTGATATCAGAGAGGAGATTAGTGCCACGCATTTGGGGCACTTACCGTACAGCATGTTCCCTTATCTCGACATGCCTTTGATTTCTGCGTTTGTGGAGCGGTGGCAGCCTGACACCAACACTTTTCACATGCCTTTCGGAGAGATGACGATCATGCTTCACGATGTTTTCCATATCCTGCGCATTCCTGTGGATGGTCGTCTGGTTAGTGCTCAGGGGTCGACATCTGAGCTGAGGTGTTATGTGGCAGAGTTGCTTGGTGTCACACCTGATGGCCTGGCGAGAGATACAGCTTTATGGAGTGGTGGTGGTGTCGGCATCGACTCCCTTGAGGACCTATGCAGACGGGCACGACCTCCGCGGGCCGATGATACACAGTTGACGGCGTACCTATTTTTGATGCTCGGAGCCGTCTTGTTTGTCGACAAGAGTGGTTGCCGGATCAGACCACGCGATCTATTGGAGGCTAGGGACCCGGAGACTGTTCGTGAGTACTCGTGGGGCTCAGCGACGTTAGCATACCTGTACCGTCAGCTTGGGATAGCTAGCCGTGCGGATTGTTCTGGGATTGCAGGTTGTCTTACGCTGCTGCAGGCGTGGATATACGAGTACTTTCCCGCATTCCGCCCGCATCGTGAGCGGAAGATTATCGAGGAGGGTCATCCACGTTCGGGTATGTGGGCCGTCCGGAGCGAGGACAAGAGCGATGGATGATTGCGTTCGATCCGCGCACGGCTAGATCAGATGACTGCATCAGAGGTATCAAACTTTACACCATTTACATTTATTTATTTAATTTTAAGATGTATTATTATTAATGTGTTAAAGTTTAGGTGGAGTGGTTACCCTATGGT
This sequence comes from Triglochin maritima, assembly GCA_963682175.1. NCBI lineage: Eukaryota > Viridiplantae > Streptophyta > Magnoliopsida > Alismatales > Juncaginaceae > Triglochin > Triglochin maritima. The sequence continues at coordinate 9,498,653 of OY821780.1, read as the reverse complement.
CCTGACCCAGCAGGGGAGGTCCCGAGGACTTTATTGATGGGCCTTATTCGTTATCGGGATATCATAGAGCCTTATATGCCCGATCGTGTCTTGCGTTAGTTGGGATATGTTCAGGTGATCCCGGTTGACATCCCGACACCAGAGCATGCGGTCCGGTCTGCGACTGCAGCGACGTACGACGTCAGGTTCCCCGCTTCTACAGCGGAATCGACTTGGCGGACATTTCCGAGATCATGTCAACTGTTCCTTGGCGACTTCAGACGTAGTCGCGACCCCTCCGAGTGTGATGCTCGTTATCTTGATTGGTTTGGTAGTTACTCACATCCTGTCATTGTCCGTGGTGCCTCCCGGAGAGCAGATCGACCACCAGATAGGACGTGTGGCGATCTGGTAATTTTTTCATTTTATCTATACTTATTTGTACCGTATCTTTTGTTAATGTACGCTAATGTTAATGTTATGTGCAGTGGATGGGTAGGATGATACGGGCTGTAGAGCCAATCTTGCAGAGGAGGGATGAGCTGCCAGACGATGCCAGAGCTGCATGCGGAGATTTGGATGAGATCATACAGTCGTGGCATACTCAGTTAGGCATCTCCGACCATGATTCGGATGATGAGTAGGCTGATCTGTTGTACCGTACTCTTAGTATTTGCATTTATATTTGTTTATCTGTTGTACGCTTAGTATTTGTGTTTGCTTATCTGTTGTACGCTTAGTATTTGCATTTATATTTGTTTATCTGTTGTACGCTTAGTATTTGCATTTATATTTGTTTATCTGTTGTACGCTTATTATTTGTATTTGTGTTTGTGTTTGCTAACATGTCGTACGCTTATTGTTTGTATTTGTGTTTTGCTTATCTGTTGTACGCTTATTATTTGTATTTGTGTTTGATAACCTGTCGTACTATTATATATAATGCAAATAAAGCAAACATATCAAAACATATTACATAATAAAGCAACACTATATAATGTACAAACATATCAAAACATATTACATAATTATACAAACATATCAAAACATATTACATAATTGTTGCCAATATGCTATCCTATTTTGGTACTCCAGCTCCCATCCAACAACACTCTCATCTCGTATTTGATACCACAGAGTCGCTATAGGAGGTACGGGGAATCCCTCATTCAATTCCAAACGAATGTAATGAGCGTAACTCCCTAAATGAGCAATAATCAACTCTCTGCACGGTCTCGTCACGGTAGGCGGACTCTCCCAAGGTAGAACTGTAAGACATGGGTACAATGAACCATCATTTCCGAGAGAGAAGAACATAACTGCACACTTGTAAAAATTTGCAATGGGAAACAAGTCCGTCCACGTCTCCATATAGTGATTCTCGCCACAAGGTCCCCCGCCCCAATTAATCCGGTGACGAGCCTCCGCCACACCATCGTAGTATACGTGCTCATAAAAAGATGGGTTCGCAGCTATCTCATTTGAAATCGAACGACGGGCGAGTTGCCAATTGTCTTCACCACCGTGGAAAACATCGGCGACACATCGAAATCCACAGTTTCCATCAGCACGTACATCATTCCACTGGTGTAGGAATGGCATAATGATTCCTGGAATTCTATCTCCATATGGGAAGTCGTCTACGACAGCCCGCCCAGTCACTACAATATGAACAAAAAATACAGTTACATATAATAACAAAAGATACATATTTACTGAAATAAATAACAAAATTATAAAAATAATAAATATAGGGATGGTATACCTGATCCTCCCCTCACAGACGAAGAACCAGAAGATCGACCACGACCTTTGCTTCCACTACCGGAAGAACGACCACGACCTCTACTCCCACTACCTGAAGATCGACCACTACCTCGCTCTGCATACTCAAACGCACTAGGGTCCCGTCGTGTCGACTTTCCCCTTGGTCGACCTCGTAGCTTTGTTTTTACTGCAGGCTCTTTCAAATTCGAATGTTCGGGGTGTAGCTGCTCGAATAAAACCCGAGAGGCAGATCGAATTACGGTAGGGTCACTTCCTGCAATCTCATCAACCAGACTGCGAAAATGTTCGGCGTCTTGAGCTGCCTGAGACACAAACTCTGCGTTCCCGGCTCCTTCCCCAATGACAAGTGTCCTCCAGAACGGATGAATCTGCTCTAAGTAAATTCCGTTTTCTGATTCAAGACATCCACGGATGGTACATGCGCAAGGTATCCCATGAGAAGTCAGAAAAGCGCACTCGCAACGATATTCAACTTCATCATCTAACTGTTGCATTCTCTTCACCTCCTGACTCAGCAACTGCAAACAGTGATGCGAAACTCTACCATTTATGTGACGATATAGAGCATGTCCGAAATTAGTCAAATTTCGCCGTCTCGAGTCTTCAAGAAAGTTTCGAATATTCGTCAGCTGCATTTCAGTAGCCGCGTTGACGCGCTCGAAAAGAGTGTCCAGAGCTGCAGTCGATGTAGAAATCCACTCTTTTAGAGCCGAATGAGCACTTTCGACCCTACAATTCGTGGTGTTCCCAAAATGAAGGACTTTGTTCGTCCAATTCAGCACAAACTTTTCTTTATGCACCAACCACGTGGTGTCTAGATACTCCGTGATAGCCGGCCACGATCTATACAAATCTTTCAGAGCATACACAGCTCTATCATACTCGGCTTCTGAAGTAGAAAGCATGATCTTCCTCCATCTTCCACGCCTCAAAGTCTCTGCCATCTCCTTATTCTTGCCGAATACGTGGTATGCGTAATTCAATACGTCTTTGTTGATGTGCCATGTGCAGAGTAAATGAGCAGAGTCAGGAAAAACCTCTCTCACTGGTCGCATAAGGCCTAACTCCCGGTCTGTTATTATTGTAGTCGGGCTGACAGTCCCCAATAACAGATCTCTCAACTTCTCCATCACCCACAAATAACGGGAGTAAGATTCATCCATCAAAATCGCATATCCAATAAGGAAATTCATGTTTGCTGGTGTGACCCCAATCATTTCGAACAAAGGCATCTTATACTTGTTCGTCTTGTAAGTCGAATCCATGCAGATAACGAAAGGATATGTCTGCAACAACTGGACTGACGTCGGATGTGCCAAAAAAGCGTGAGTGACGACATCAGTTTCTGGATCCGCCATAATCCAATGTAAGTACTCACACTGCACTGCTTGGTAGAGAAACTGCTGGACGGGATTTCGATCTTCAGATTTTGTCCTCCTCATGTAATCTCTGAAATTATAAATATGCCTTTGATTTGGATTGTCCTCCGGGAATTTTTCTTTTACTGCCTTCAAGATGTTCCGTGGTTTTGCTTGCGCCTCTGTCATATCACGAACAATCTGAAGGGAATGTGTTCTAAAAGTTTTACTTTTAAATGTCAATTATTATGAATTGAATGAGAAATCATTTTGTTCCTTGTTTATGTTATTCGTCTTTTGGAAGTGTTAAGGAAGAGGCTCTTGGTCCTTAACCGTAGAACTCTAAAAGATATTGGTTTGCATAAAACAAAAGATATTCGCAATCATGGTAATTAACATGGAACATTAATTACCGAGTTAAGATTGTCGTGTTGGTCATAGATCATTGTAGCTCTACAAGTGAGTGACGACACGGGTATGCAAAAGAGGAAAATATTACTTTTGTATACTGAATAGACCTAATAAGTAAAATATTATAGAAATGTGTTTCTGTGTCATTAATATTTTACTGTGTCTTTGGTCCTTTGATATGAGACTTATATCTGATCACTTAAGGAATACTTAATTAGATCAGTGTCTTGAACTATCGATCAGTGTAGTGTAAAGGCATCGGTTGGTTAAGTATAACTTTCGTTGGAGAAGATAGTTAGTCAAAAGATTATCATTGCCCCTCTTAATTGAGTGATGATATTAGTGGGCCCCTTGATAAAGCAAAGTTATAATGTGCACAATGTGATTTGAGTTAAGTCACATATTTATAACTAGCTTAAAGAGATCAAGAAATGAATACTAATACAAAGATGACACAATACTACTTTGTGTGTATTCTTAATATCATGAGGCAAGGGACGGACACAAGTGATGCACTCCATCACTAAGTGGATCGGGTTTTGGTTCGAGTGGAATTAAGACATCTAACTAATTGGGAGCTATAATGTGTAGCTAGATACCGCTTATAGCTTGTGATCTTAATATCACTGCCAACTTAGTTTAGATCCTCCCATAGGTCACACCACAAAACTGGGAAACAAGAAATGAGGATTTTGAGTTCATAAGGATGTGTCGGGTTTCATGTAGAAAATATGACACATGGGGTGAACAAGCAAAATCAAGATTATGTTGTGATTAATAACATAATTAGAATCTAAATTAAATTCATATGTGATGTAAATATTATGGGGTGTAATGAGTTGACATTACATAGGATAATATGTTACATAAGTTGTGAATTTACTACTAATCCCGAAATGTCAAATTTTGTAGGGGTTAAACCAAAATTTGACCAGTCTGCAGTACTGTGCAAAAGTCAACCGATGAATAGTACTGGTCAACCGATGAACAGTACCCGGTCGACCGATGAACAGTAACCGGTCGACCGATGAACAGTACCCGGTCCATGATGAACAGTAACGGTCGACCGATGAACAGTAACGGTCGACCGGTCCAGACGGTTTTCTGCAGAATTAATTTAAGAATTAATTAGATCATGCATGGAATTGGTCCATAATTGATTTAATTCGTGGCTAATATTATTTATTAATAAATAATGGATGGTTAGATGAAATTTTGCATGAAATCATGGGCAAGAGGTTGCACATGAATAGGTAATTTGGAGAGAACCTATAAATAGAGGTTATCTCATTGCCTTCCAACATCTTAATTAATATTGCTTTTCATGCAAAATCTCTCTCCTTAATTCTCCACGAAAATTCCATAAATTCTTAAGTTTAGTTTAGTTCTTAAGAGATCATCTTCTCAAGGGAATTAAAGAGGGTTTAGTAATTGGATTCTAAACCCTATCGGAGATTGAGAGACTAGCTTCCCTCTCTCCGATCTTGTTTAGAGTTTGGTGAATACTCGGAGGCATCCGGCGCAGCGAGGAGCATCCCAATCGTCTCCGAATCTTCGAGAAGTTTTAGAGAACTTCTAGGTATGAATTTCGGAGCTCCTTTATGTTTGTTTTAATAGAGTTTCTGAAACTAGTTTGTTAAAACAAACCGATGCATGCAATAAATTCTAGAAAATTGAAAATTGATCCTTATTATACATAAAAATCCGAAATATATATATGTATAATTAAACATGAAATCCTACAGAATCTTCTTCGCCCCAGAACTTAGACCACTAATTGACGATGACCCTCTGGATAAACTGCCAGTCTGTGGTTGTGATGTCCGTGACCACTATTAAAAACCACAACCCATCCATCACGATCCCGTCGCTCCACCACTTTTATTAAGAAACGGCAACCGCAACCCTTTCTTTTGGTGTTTCTTCGAAGTGCAGTATCCATATCCCGAGACTCCATTTGATTTCGCCGGTCGCATCTCAAATAACAATCCATCCGACTATCTGATCTTGTTTTGTACGACGACACGACCAAAAAAAAAACCCAGCTCCGATAGCTACTTGTTTGGCCCATTTACTTGCTTCATCGATTGTTGCAAAGATTTGTGTAGTTTGAAATAACTCACTGTAATCCACTCCATCACCACCGAAATCTGGAACCTACAAAAATAAAATCGAAATTAAAAAAATAAAAAAATATAATCGAAATTAAAAAATTTAAAAAATAAAGTCGAAATTAAAAAAACAAAATCAAAATCAAAAAAATCAAAAAAAACAGGCGTCTGTATTAGACGCCTGCCCCATGGATGGGGCGTCTGTGATAAACGCCTTCACCAACGGTAAGGCGTCTGCGTAGGACGCCTTGTCGTAGGGATGAGCGTCTACTACAGACGCCTTACCCATGGGGAGGACGTCTACATAAGACGCCTCTCCCATTGCGTAGGCGTCTGCGTTAAACGCCTCGGCCATGGGGAGGGCGTCCTACGCAGACGCCCTCACCTTGGGGGAGGCGTCTAATGCAGACGCTCGGCCCAAAATTTGCCCCGCGCCAGGCTTACCTCACCCGATGCATCACCCTCGCCAGACATTTTCGTGGTGTTTTTACTGATAAATTATGAATATACAAGACCATAGGCCTTATTTATAGACACGGGACGATATGGGTATTAAATATATTGTTAAGGGCAATTTGGTAATTTCAAGGGGCGATTTAAGTAGTTTTGGGGCGACGTTTAGTAGTTCCCTTTTTTAAATGTAAACAAAAGTATATGTTCAAGTATTTTTGTGTCTTCTTAAAGTATTACGTGTTTTTAGTTAAATTTCAAATATGTAACTCACATGCTGGAAATTGACATCTACTATTGGTTAATAAAATACTGTAGATTTACGAATTGAGTTAACCTCATTTGATCATCCAGAGGGGTTTGTGCGAACAGATTCCAGGGGAATCCGAGGAAAACTGAATTTGGATTCCGGTTGACTCCGGAAAGGGGTGTGTTTTGTGCACTGATTTTTTATGAAAAATAAATATTTTTTTCGAAAAAATAATTTATATGAAAATAAATATTTATTAGAAAATGTATTTTTTATAAAAAAAACAATTAATTATTTTGTGTTTTAAAAATATAAAATTATCGAATGTTATTAGTTTAGTAACCGAGCCATTAAATTTAGTGAGAGAAAAAGAAGAAATGAAAGATGAAAGATAGGGATGAGAGAGAGAAAATAGAAAAAAATGAGTAATTTTTTGTAATTTTTACAACACGTGTAATGAATTTTATGAATTTTAGGTTTTTTCAGGAGTGATTCTGCAAAATTTCCGTTAAATATTAATACACTTAACGGACATTAACGGAAAAGCTAACGGTTTACTAATGGAATGACGTGAAGGTAAATATTTTGATTGTTTATGACATTAAGATAAATATTTTGATTTTTCTATGACATTATGCCAAATAATTACTATCAGATGACATAAAGCCAATTTCGTTGTTTCTTAGGGTGCGTTTGGTTCCAGCTTTTTCCAATTTCTCCAAGCCCCCAGAAGCTGCTACAGTGTCGAAGTTGTTACCAAACGGACCAGCTCCCAACTTCCAGCCCGGATTTCAATGCAATATTTTGAAGCTGGGTGGGGGAAGCTTCACCAACTTCTGCTTTGGTGGTGAGAATTTGTTTATTGATTTGGGTGAGGGAGTAGGTTTTGGTGGAGCCAACTTCTTTGGTAATTAATGTTGGAAGCTGGATTCTTGAGAAGTTGGATACCAGGAAGTCCAAGCCAAACACAGCCTTAGTGACACCCAAGCAAATATCCCATTTTCTTTTCTTTTTTTTATAAAATTGTGATTTCATTCATTAATTACAAGTTTCATGGTTGTTATGAGTCAAAACAACTAATACAAAATTACCCCTGTTAAGAGGGAATTTTACAGAAACTTCTACCACCAGTACAAACCTTAGTCTAATGTCGTTGAACCCCCAACCTAAGGAGCCAACTAGGTGCCACCAGTTGGTTCCGAAGTCAAGCCCTGGAAAGTATACTGAGCTCCTCGAAGTATCGTGTACGCTCCACCTAAGCTCTCTGATATTCCTCCTCCACTTCTTACCGCTCTCGGGCTCCATCTTCTAGCTTCGCCAACCTGTGTATCTTGACTAATTCCTCCTTGGATGGATGCATAGTCATATGTGAGGTGACCAACCACCAAACGTGCCTGAGTGAGTGTTGTTGTTGGTTTTATTGTCATCTATCTGGCTTATAGGCAGAAGTTACGTAGCAATTCCATCATGCGTTAGTACAAAGGCCAATCTCGTTGTTTTTAGATCGAGTGTTGTAATTATGGGTGCGCACAATTGGGGTTGAACCAAAAAACTGACCTGAATCGGACTAGTCAGGTTGGGTAGGGGTTCGGGTCGGGTTGGTAAAGTTGAAACCCGAATTTCTCTGGTCAGGTTCGGGTTGAAGGGTCGTATTGACCCAACCCGACCCGAACCCGAAGATTTTTTTAAATAAATTTATCCCTGAATAATCTTGGTAGTCCTGAAGGGAATGTGTTCTAAAAGTTTTACTTTTAAATGTCAATTATTATGAATTGAATGAGAAATTATTTTGTTCCTTGTTTATGTTATTCGTCTTTTAGAAGTGTTAAGGAAGAGACTCTTGGTCCTTAACCGTAGAGCTCTAAAAGATATTGGTTTACATAAAACAAAAGATATTCGCAATCATGGTAACTAACATGGAACATTAATTACCGAGTTAAGATTGTCGTGTTGGTCATAGATCATTGTAGCTCTACAAGTGAGTGACAACACGGGTATGCAAAAGAGGAAAATATTACTTTTGTATACTGAATAGACCTAATAAGTAAAATATTATAGAAATGTGTTTCTGTGTCATTAATATTTTACTGTTTTCTTTGGTCCTTTGATATGAGACTTATATCTAATCACTTAAGGAATACTTAATTAGATCAGTGTCTTGAACTATCGATCAGTGTAGTGTAAATGCATTGGTTGGTTAAGTACTACTTTTGTTGGAGAAGGTAGTTAGTCAAAAGACTATCATTGCCCCTCTTAATTGAGTGATGATATTAGTGGGCCCCTTGATAAAGCAAAGTTATAATGTGCACAATGTGATTTGAGTTAAGTCACATATTTATAACTAGCTTAAAGAGATCAAGAAATGAATACTAAGACAAAGATGACACAATACTACTTTGTGTGTATTCTTAATATCATGAGGCAAGGGACGGACACAAGTGGTGCACGCCATCACTAAATGGATCGGGTTTTGGTTCGAGTGGAATTAAGACATCTAACTAATTGGGAGCTATAATGTGTAGCTAGATACCGCTTATAGCTTGTGATATTAAGCCTTTAATATCACTGCCACCTTAGTTTAGATCCTCTCATAGGTCACACCACAAAACTGGGAAACAAGAAATGGGGATTTTGAGTTCATAAGATGTGTCGGGTTTCATGTAGAAAATATGACACATGGGGTGAACAAGCAAAATCAAAATTATGTTGTGATTAATAACATAATTAGAATCTAAATTAAATTCATATGTGATGTAAATATTATGGGGTGTAATGATTGATCATTACATAGGATAATATGTTACATAAGTTGTGGATTTACTACTAATCCCGAAATGTCAAATTTTGTAGGGGTTAAACCGAAATTTGACAAGTCTGCAAAACAGTGCTCAAACGGTCGACCGGTTAGCAGTAAACGGTCGACCGGTAGGGCACGGTCGACCGGACATGTCTCGACCGATAACAGGGAATTTTCATCTGTTCGAACGGTCGACCGAAAGTGATCGGTCGGTCGACCGAACATTGCGATGGAATAGTTCCTGTTACGAACGGTCGACCGAGCTATTGAACGGTCGACCGAAACTGGTTCGAGCGGTCGACCGAACCTCCAAAAATGGTCGACCGGTCCAGACGGTTTATGCAGAATTAATTTAAGAATTAATTAGATCATGCATGGAATTGGTCCATAATTGATTTAATTTGTGGCTAATATTATTTATTAATAAATAATGGATGGTTAGATGGAATTTTGCATGAAATCATGGGCAAGAGGTTGCACATGAATAGGTAATTTGGAGAGAACCTATAAATAGAGGTTATCTCATTGCCTTCCTACATCTTAATTAATATTGCTTTTCATGCAAAATCTCTCTCCTTAATTCTCCACGAAAATTCCACAAATTCTTAAGTTTAGTTTAGTTCTTAAGAGATCATCTTCTCAAGGGAATTAAAGAGGGGTTAGTAATTGGATTCTAAACCCTATCGGAGATTGAGAGACTAGCTTCCCTCTCTCCGATCTTGTTTAGAGTTTGGTGAATACTCGGAGGCATCCGGTGCAGCGAGGAGCATCCCCAACGTCTCCGAATCTTCAAGAAGTTTTAGAGAACTTCTAGGTATGAATTTCGGAGCCCTTGTTTGTTTTAATAGAGTTTTGAAACTAGATGTTAAAACAAACCGATGCATGCATGAAATAAATCAAAGAAAATTGTAATTGATCCTTATTATACATAAAAATTTCGAAAATATATATGTATAATTAAACATGAAATCCTACACGTCCATCTCCATCCCCTAAAGCCCTCTTATTCATAAGTCATAACCCTAAACGATACTCATTCCCCAAATCCTTGCCCCCTCTCGTAGCGGTCGCTCTATTGACCCCTCCCCAAGTCCCTCCGTTGATCCCTCCTCATCGCAGCGGCGGTATTTCCTCCTCGACGCCTCCTCCACGGCATTTGACGACCTACTGGAGACTGTCGTGGGACGACTTGTCTTCCCTGCTGAGAAGATCGAGGGGAACGTCGTCGAGGCAACGAAGCTAGTGGCGAAGGCATTCGCGAAGCAGAAGGATCTGCTTGTCAAGGTCAAGCAGACGAAGGTTGGCCGACATCAGATTCGGTTTTATTATTATTATTTGGATCGATAAGGTTTTGTGGAGAATCAAGGCAATGAATTCGATGTTTTGGTCTCTGATAATGTGGAGATCGAATTTGGAATGGAGAAATGATGTAGGTTTTGGTTGGAGTGGATCTACATTGCTGCTGTGCGTGTGGATCTGAGTGAAGTTGTGTCGAAATTTGTGGATTAGGAATCCAAACAATGATCTTATTACTATGGTGTTTGTATTATGCATTTTGTATTATGTAATGCTAGAACTTAAAAAAATATGATCTATTTTCCTATCTCAAGTGATTAGAATCGGTTAATTTATGTTTTCAATTAGTTAATTTATTGGACAAGAAATTTAAGCTTGTAATTGCAATTAATTCGGGTCCAACCTGATCTGACCTAACCCGAAATTTTTGGGTTGGGTTGGGTTGGGTTGAAGCCAAATTGGTTCGAGTTCGGGTTCGGGTTGGTTTTTTCCCAAATCCGAATTTTTTGGGTTGGGTCGGGTTCCGGCCCAAACCCGAGCCAACCTGGCCCAAACCCGCGTTTGAGTGAACCTATCCATAGTTCCAATAGTCAATTTGATAATTGTGTTTAAGGCAACTCAGCTATACTTTTAATAGATTTGAAAGAAATATCTAAAGCTGTAAAAAAGTCGAGTCATAATCAACACGAAATTAAAATGTTGACCCTAACTTACAGACACGATTATTGGAACACGGAGCTTCACCATGGTGACGATGGCAGTAGTATTTTAGTAATTTCCAAAAGCATTTCAAACCTAAATTCCTATATGAGTCAGAGTCGAAGAGAAGACAAGTGAGAAATTTTGATGGTTGAAAGGACAAATTATAACCCGTCTTACATGTCAAGGGTACAAACTGTAATTTACATTATAATATTACATGCTCTTACATGTTATAAGATTCTCCCTCAATTTCACTATCTCAGACTACGATTATGCTTCTACATATTCCATCTTGCTAAGAAAGGTGGTAGTTACCTGTGGGATTAGAAGTTTTAGGTAGAAAACTCTCCACCACTAAAACCTACTCCCATTATTAATATTAATTCAAAAGCAAAGAGGAACGTGTGGAATTGCCCAATTCACTTTCCACGAATCCATCAACGATTCCAAGTCCATGTGTGTTGTCTTGGTGTGTTGATGGGAAGAGTAACGGATTTAGCAACGACTAGCATGAAGATTAAAACGGTTTGGGTGTTTGAGATGTTATGTTCATCTTTGTCATGTAGAGGAGGAGATGGATAAGTATGCCGTAATGGAAGAGACCATTCTACTTGGACTTAGACCACATTGTTGCCCCCGAGATTAGGAATGAGATTAGTTTTCATCAAAGTCTGTTGATTGAGACGGATAGATAGACATTGAGAATATACATGTGGGGATTGGATTGTTCATTAGTCGTTGTTGGAGTCTCTAGACATTTTGACCCTCCATCGGGTTTAATTCACAGGTAACTTGCCCAAAAACGCTGTTTAGGATTGATATTTGACTAACCACTGTTTCCTTGTTTGTTTGTTTCCGTCGGAAAAAAAGGAGTGGTGGATTTGTACCAAGTCGAATGGTCATATCTATAATATCTTAAAAAAGCATGATCTTGATAATATCCTTGGCTTCGATCATATACATATACATGGGGCAGCCAAAGAATAAAAAAAGTTTGTCAGTGCGCCCCTCTCAACATACAATTGTAATTTTTGCTAATTTTGAGGATACATGCAAGATCTTAGTCCAATTTCGCGGCTTTGACATTTGACAAGATATTTTGGCTCTTAAAATCCAACCAGTAAGAAATTTCAAAATAAAAGGAATCAAGTGCTTGGGTGGATGTGGATGATATCAAACAACTTTGTTGCGTGGTAAGTTAGTAACTTTTGCTTTTTCAACAATTTGAGAATGCATTTTGAAGAACCCCCTGGGTCCGGGACACCAAGATTACCAATATCCACATCAGACTCTTCTGTTTGCTCCACGAAACAAAAATTGATTATATGATTTTGATAATTCCGACTTTCTTAGTAACATGTTATTTTCTCTTGTCATTGACATAATTTTTCTGCACTGTAGTGTTTTGCTGTTTTTATTTTCTCCTGTAACGACTTGCAGATGGAACTTTCCAACAGTTGTAACATTTTTAAGATCGTGAATGGAAGAGAATTTGAAACTCTCAATACCCAAAACATTTCATACTCAGACTAGTTACTTCTAATACTATTCTCTCAAGGACATAATAACAAATGGACTTTGCTCACATCTTTTACTGAAGCAATTTCCCATTGTTTCAAGCAGAATCCATCAAGAATTATACACACAAACAATACAAAAATATGTGTAGAAGAGTGATACTACAAAGTTGATAGGAAAAACACATCTGAATCTAGAAGAAATTGTTAAACTGGCTGGTTAGAGAGTCCTTAAGATCCGAAAACAGACCGTACAATGAATACTGACGAAGTCTGGAGACTTCATACCATGAATTCAGCACTCGGTCACTCTTATCGGTGCCGGAGAAAGCCAGCTGAATTCCAAGGCTGCAATCGATCGTGCCACCCTGACCTTTGCACTTAGAAGAAAGTATAGCACACTCCTTGCCGTCGACCGATTCGAGGCATTTAAAGCTAGTGTCCCTGGAACAAGGAGCGCATCCGTCCTTCTTCCAATACAAGTTTTGGAGCGTACCCTTTTGGAATTCCAAGACCTGGGTAGACAATGCAGAGAAAGGGAAGGTAGAAGATTGAAATTCAGAAAATGTTGGCAGAAAGATCAGATTAGACCATTTTGTGTGAAAGTTATTTTGACTTGATTACCAGTGTGAAGCCCGTCACAATGTAGGTGTAGTTTCCAACAAAAGTCGGGCGAGATCGTGCGGCATATTTTTTGCCTGCAAAGGCTACCATGTACATTCCACTGAAAACCTGAAAGCGTAAATTATCCCGAAGAAAGATTACTGGAATGCAAAGACATATCACAAACATGTAGAAATGTGCAATTTCATTTGTAGATTTTTTTTGCAATTCCAACTTGTGTTGTATTAACAAAACGTACGCCTACTAATCGAATGCTTTGCAATAAATCTGGTATTTTAGGTCATTTATCCAGTCTCAAAGTAGGAACAGTTAACAATTGTAGGATCCCAAATTGCTGTTTTTCTGAAGCAGGGTAAGACAGAATTGCAGCTGCGAGAAAACATCTAGTATTTAAGCAGTTAAGCACTACTTGTGCAGTTGGAATTCACAGTCACGGAACTAAATTTTTCCTTTTGTTAAAATGACATATTGGAGACCCATTGAGCTTAAACAACATTTTCCAACATTAAATTTCGCATTGAAAGGGAACTACACACTCAGAATCACCTAAAGTTGGCTTCTAAACAGAAGTAAGGTTTCACATGAAAAATGAATTATGAAATGAAACGTAAAATACGGTTAACATGTAATGTGAAATATTATACTTATGTATCTGTTAAGACACAAATCACTAATTTTATCTGCTAAATCAGTAAAAATCTGTCGTTTTTAAAACCAAAAGGAATAGAAATATCTTGAACACCTTCAACTATATTTCCAAAGAAGAAAAATCAGAGGATAAACTATAGCTATGTACTGAATTAACTATAGTGTAGGTATAAATTTCGGGAAAAAATGAAAGTCCCGTTAGATTGCACCTTTTTGCGCAACGTTTTATAGTTTATTTATTTGTGTATAACCTGACACAACTAATTGGTATTAGTACAATAGTCGAATGATGTGAAAGGATGATGGTGTTTTCTATTTGGAACTCCCGTTTACTTGTTTGCACGTTGTGATAGTGCACCTATATTTTTGTTCTGTCTCAATCGACGGATGGCTGAACAACTTTAAAAAAAAGACCTACAATATGTTTATTCCTCAATTCCTCTTCTTCTAATGATCACCAAATAGTGTTTGTTAGAACCCAAACCGTGATTAGAGGGTTAATGGAGATTAAGGAGGTTTTGCATGGGGAAGAGGCGGGCTACAGTGGTCTGGTGATGGGTGAGAGGTGTAGAGTTGCGGGTTACTGTAGTGGAGAGATGGGTTGGGGGTTTAAAACGCGTTTTCTCTCTCTCTCTCTCTCATTCTCTCCATTTCATCCTTCTTCTCCTTCTTCCAACTGAGGCACCGATCGGAGGAGACGAGGACGACGCGCGGGCAGAGGTCGGACGTCCAGAGGAGGCGCGGCGCATGCTCGAGGTCTACCGGAGGCGACGTGCGTGAGCGAGCTCCGGCGTTTCGTCGTCGTTGGTTGAGGTATGCCGCTCCTTAGTGTGGTTTGTTGTTAACCCTCATGGGAGGGATGCGTTGGTCGAGTCGGGGGAGGTTGGAGACCTCTCCGGCGACGCGTTTCTTCGTAAAACCTCGGCTGGCGCGAGGTTGAAGACGACCAACGGTCGACCGGATCCTTCGGGCGGTCGACCGTTTTAGCACTGTTTGCCCAACTTTAACCTTCACCGGTCGAACGATGCCTTGGGGCGGTCGACCGGTAGTGCATTATTGCTGGTGAGTTGGGATTTTTCTACCTGTTGTCGGTCGACCGGTCCTTGTTTTGTTCGACCGGAACTTAAGTGTACCTGTTAGTTTTGCATGATTTGTTCGACCGATTTCATGTGGCGTTCGACCGATCGTTTGTTGTTCGACCGTTGGAGGTTTGCGTTCAACCGATTATATGACTTAGAATAATAGGTTGACCCTGTCTGTTTTCGGTCGACCGAGACCCCTGAGTCGGTCGACCGATAGAGTTGAATTTAATGTTGACCAGACTCCGGATTTTGACCTCGTTCGGTCGACCGGTTTTAGACATTTGTTCGACCGTTGGGGGTTCTGTTTTGAGCGCAGCGGTAGACCGTTTTAGGAATACAGTCGACCGATTCCTTTCTGGAACCGGTCGACCGAATCACCTCTTCCGGTCGACCGTTTTGGCCCAGGACAGAATTCATGGTTCCCTTTTTGAACGCCAACTTTGTCCACGGAAACTCGTGTCCTCGCCTTGTGCGTGAGCCGGGAGGTGACGGTGGGCGCGTGATGCGTGCCTGCCCAGGGACCGCCGTTGGGAAGAGTGTGGGTGTTCGGGACGCGCCACCTCCATGTATGGACTGTGACTTTTGAGATGATTGTTGGCACTTTGTAGTATAGCAGACCTGAGGGATCGCGGATCCCAGTGTTGATGTTGTGCGGGCACGCAACTGGCATTGGGTGAGGTGACTACCGGCCCACGGGCTACGGAGGTCGCTGCCCTGCTTTTATAGCGGTGCGGTTGGTGTTTGCGGCTCGAGGAGCCTGATGACCTGGCAGACTTCGGTCTGGACCCGTCCGATGCTGTGCCGGACGTTGTGATGGACCACCGATGCTGTGCCGGTGATGCCGCCGAGGTTGTGCCGGCGATGATGATTGTTGGGCCGAGGTTGTGCCGGCTATGTTGTTTTCCTCGGCTGGGCACCTACCGAGATGTTGTTGTTATACCTTCCGGGCGACGGCCCTGTTGGCCCCTGTGGCTCCGACCACTGAGATTTGCAGATATGTATTCTATCGGCGCGCAGGCGTGACAGAGGCTCCCTGCCGAACCCTTGTGTAGTGTAGCTGCGTGTGGGGGGTGCGATGTCGCGTGCTGTAAGGCTGCATGTGCCTGCAGTAGGTCTCCTCGGGAGACTCGTTGTTGATTGTCGGACTGATGTCCTGTTTTTTACCCTTCGGGGGAACTGTTTTCCTTTCTGTCGATGCCATGACATGATACTAGTATGATAGGTTCATTATGCAATGCATGCATGTAGGTGAGTTGGCATACGGGGTTTCCTTCTGGAAACTCGGGCATTGTTGTTTATATTTTCAGGACCGCAGTAGGTCCAGTTGGGTGGTGATCGGCGGGCACGCGCATTTTGGAGTCGGATCCTCTTCTCGGACCGCTGAGGTCAGCATGATTACGTTCTATCTTCTGTTGTCGTTTTGTTGTAATCATGTATTATTTGACAAACTCTGATGTAATTTTGGTGCACCGCTATTTGTTTATGAGAAGTAACATTCCCGTCTTTGATTGTTGAGTTCCTGTGTCTTGATTACAATTTTTAAATTTTCCGCTGTTTCGGGATGTTACAACTTGGTATCAGAGCGGTCGATTCCTATGCGGTTCCCAATGAAATCACCCTTGTAGTAATAGGACTCATGCATTTTTATATTTTTGGCATGCATACATGACTGAAGTTGTGATTGTTTCTTCTGTCAGATGGCACCTAGGCGCGTGAGGAGTTCTCCACGCGATCGTGATCCCAGTGACGACACATCTGGTGCTCATTGGGACAAGTTGGGCGAGTTTCTGGAGCGTCAGGCAGCTCAAAGCGCCCAGGGCGGAGTGGGAGCTGAGCACGATCGGTTCATGCGTCAGCACCCGCCGACTTTTGATGGCAGGAGGGCCCCAGAGGTTGCAGAGGACTGGGTCTTCAGGATGGAGAAGATCTTCCGTGCTATTGGAGTAGCACCTGAGAGGATGGTGGAGCTGGCCACCTATGTGTTCGATGACGAGGCCGCCAACTGGTGGAGGTCCACATCCACAGTTCTGTTTGATGACCGTGTGGATGTCAGCTGGGAGGAGTTCTTAGAGGTGTTTCATGAGCAGTACTTCCCCCAGCATGTCAGGGATCAGAAGAGGGAGGAGTTTATGTCGCTGGAGCAGAGGGAGATGACTCTGGCGAGCTACATCAGCAGGTTCAACGCTTTGGAGCGTTACTGCCCTGAGATTTGTGTGACCCCAGAGCAGCGGGCGAGGAAGTTCGTGAAGGGACTGAGACAGCCGCTTCGATCTCGGGTGATCAACAGCATGCCGCGGACCCTTGCAGATGCGGTGAAGCATGCTACGATCATCGAGCAGGACCAGAGGGAGTGTATTCAGGAGGCGCGGAAGGCGCCAGTGAGTACCGGTAGCAGAGTAGCTGGTCGTGGAGCAGGGAACCCGGGCAAGAGGCCCAGGTTCGATGGAGGAGGAGCACGTCAGTCAGGAGCGTGCACTTACTGCGGGAGGTTCCATCCAGGACAGGAGTGTCCTCGTTGGACTGGAGCATGCATGGGTTGTGGTCAGATGGGGCATTTTGTCCGTGATTGTCCCCAGAGGCAGGGAGAGCCGAGCAGGAGGCCAGGACCACCAGCGGTAGGCAGAGGCGGAGGCAGCCGATCAGTTGTTTCACCAGGGCAGAGCAGGAAGACCGGGCGAGTCTTCACTATTCAGGCTGAGGAGGCGAGGGACTCGAACACTGTCGTGGAAGGTACGCTTTCAGTTTATGGTTCTGTAGCTCGGGTGTTGTTTGATTGTGGCGCCACTCACTCCTTCATTTCGGAGAAGTTTGCTGGCGAGTTGGGTCGGACCCCTGTGCTGCTGACTGATGTTTTGGAGGTCAGCACGCCCATGGGTGATGTGGGCACTGTGGGGAGCTTTTTCCCCGGCACCACAGTTGCTTCGGGAGACCACGATTTTCCGGCAGATCTGGTCTTGTTACCGATGGTGGACTTCGACGTTATACTGGGGATGGACTGGCTGTCACAGTACGACGTATGAGTCTTTTGCCGTGAGAAGAAGATCCTGATTCCGATGGAGGGCTTGCCAGATGTTCTGATCAGAGGTGCGAGGAGCAGAGGGGGTCGTCTGATTGTGTCTGCGGTTAGGGCACAGAGACTGATACAGCAGGGATGCGGAGCGTTTGTGGTCACGCTGGTAGTTCCTGATCCTGAGACGAGGAGGCTGGAGGACATAGAGATTGTGCAGGAGTTTCCAGATGTGTTTCCAGCAGAGATTCCAGCGTTACCGCCGCACCGAGAGATCGAGTTCGGCATCGAGTTGGTAGCGGGTACGACACCTCAGTCGAAGGCACCGTATCGTATGGCACCTGCTGAGTTGACAGAGCTGAAGAAGCAGTTGCAGGAGTTGATGGAGTCCGGGTTCATTCGACCGAGTGTTTCTCCATGGGGAGCGCATGTGCTCTTCGTGAAGAAGAATGATGGATCATTGCGGATGTGCATTGACTACAGGATGCTGAATAAGGTTACCGATCGGAACCGGTACCCTTTGCCCAGGATTGATGATTTGTTCGATCAGTTGCAGACGGCGAGAGTGTTCTCGAAGATCGATCTGCGTTCGGGTTATCACCAGTTGCGGATCAGGGAGGCAGATGTTCAGAAGACAGCCTTCAGGACGCGGTACGGCCACTACGAGTTCTTGGTGATGCCTTTTGGACTGACGAATGCACCTGCAACATTCATGGATCTGATGAATAGGACCTTCCAGCCGTACCTCGACAGATTTGTCGTTGTATTCGTAGACGACATCTTGGTATACTCGCCTGACAGGGAGCAACATCGAGAGCACCTGAGGATTGTGCTTGGCATCTTGAGGGATCAGCAGCTTTATGCCAAGTACACGAAGTGCGAGTTTTGGTTGGATCAGGTGGCTTTTCTGGGGCATATTGTGTCAGCAGATGGGATTTCCGTGGATCCGGCGAAGGTCGAGGCAGTGACTCAGTGGAGAACCCGACGAGCGTGACGGAGATCAGGAGTTTCGTAGGTTTGGCAGGGTACTACAGACGGTTTATTCAGGATTTCTCCAGACTTGCGTCGCCGCTGACAGCGTTGACACAGAAGGGCGTCAAGTTCGTTTGGTCCAAGAAGTGCGAGGACAGCTTTCAGGAGCTGAAGAGGCGATTGACGACAGCACCTATTCTGACGCTACCGAGTGGCAGTGGAGGTTATGTGATATACAACGATGCATCAGGGATAGGCTTGGGTTGTGTTCTGATGCAGCATGGGAAGGTGGTCGCGTACGCTTCGAGGCAGCTGAAGGTGCACGAGAAGAACAACCCTACTCACGATCTGGAGTTAGCAGCAGTAGTTCACGCGTTGAAGACCTGGCGGCACTATCTGTATGGCGAGCAGTTCGAGGTCTTCACCGATCATCAGAGTCTGAAGTATTTGTTCTCGCAGAAGGAGCTGAATATGAGGCAGCGCAGATGACTTGGGTTCATTAAGGACTACGACTTCACCATTTCCTATCATCCGGGGAAGGCGAATTCGGTTGCAGATGCGCTGAGCAGGAAGGTGGAGGTTTCTGTCGCGAGTCTGTGCATCTAGGAGTGGAGGCTACTCGAGGCTTTGTCAGAGTGGAGACCGTTCACCGAGGGTACAGAGGGAGCAGTGATTGCTGGGCTTCGGGTGGAGCCGCAGACTGTCTCACGGTTGGTTCAGGCTCAGCAGGGGGATGATGAGTTAGCTGGTCTGCTACGGTTAGCTTCCAGAGATGGATCAGACTTCAGTGTGGGGGTTGATGGTGGTCTGAGGTTCAGGAGTCGGATCTGGGTGCCGAAGGTTGATGGGCTGAGAGATGACATCATGGAGGAGGCACACAGAGCTAGATACACCATTCACCCGGGGAGCACGAAGATGTATAAGGACCTGCAGCGGAACTTCTGGTGGAAGGGCATGAAGAGGGATATTGCAGAGTTTGTGGAGCGATGCTTGGTCTGCCAGCAGGTGAAGATTGAGCATCAGAGGCCAGCAGGACCGATGCAGTGTATTGAGCTTCCTGAGTGGAAGTGGGAGAACGTGACGATGGATTTTGTCACGGGTTTGCCGAAGACGAGGAGATTCCACGACGCGATTTGGGTGATAGTCGATCGACTGACCAAGTCGGCGTATTTCTTAGCGATCAGGACCACGTTGCCTTTGGAGGGTCTGGCTAAGTTGTACGTGGAGGAGATAGTCAGGTTGCATGGAGTGCCAGTGAGCATCATCTCCGATCGAGATCCTCGCTTCACTTTCAGATTTTGGGGGAGTCTGCAGCAGGCTTTGGGGACGTGTTTGAGATTCAGCACAACGTTCCACCCGCAGACAGATGGTCAGTCAGAGAGGACGATTCAGACCTTGGAGGATATGCTGAGAGCATGCACACTAGACTGGGCAGGGCACTGGGATGAGCACCTGCCGCTGATAGAGTTCGCCTACAACAACAGCTACCACTCGAGTATTGGGATGGCACCGTACGAGGCGTTGTACGGGAGGCCTTGCAGATCACCGGTATGCTGGAGTGATGTAGGCGAGAGGTAGTTAGTGGGGCCAGAGATTGTGCAGATGTACTCAGAGAAGGTTGATGTGATCAGGAGGAGGCTGGCCACAGCACAGAGCAGGTAGAAGAGTTATGCTGATCGACGCAGACGGGTGTTGAGTTTCGAGGTGGGCGATCACGTGTTTCTGAAGATTTCCCCAGCCAGAGGTGTGATGAGGTTTGGGAAGAAGGGGAAGCTCAGTCCGAGATATGTTGGACCGTTTGAGATCCTCGACCGAGTTGGAGAGGTCGCCTACCGGATTGCATTGCCGCCGTAGTTTTCAGGTCTGCACAATGTCTTCCATGTGTCTATGCTGAGGAAGTATGTGGCAGATCCGTCGCACGTGATTGAGATAGCAGTGCCAGAGATTCAGCAGGACTTGTCGCTCGAGGAGAGGCCAGTCGAGATTGTTGATCGCATGGATCACCAGCTCAGGAGGAGGACCATTCCGATGGTGAAGGTCAGGTGGCAGCATCACAGTGAGCGCGAGGCCACTTGGGAGATCGAGGAGGATGTCAGAAGACAGTATCCAGAGCTTTTCGGTGAGTAGTTGCTTGATTTCGGGATGAAATCCTTTTAAGTTGGGTGGATTGTTAGAACCCAAACCGTGATTAGAGGGTTAATGGAGATTAAGGAGGTTTTGCATGGGGAAGAGGCGGGCTACAGTGGTCTAGTGATGGGTGAGAAGTGTAGAGTTGCGGGTTACTGTAGTGGAGAGATGGGTTGGGGGTTTAAAACGCGTTTTCTCTCTCTCTCTCTCTCTCTCTCATTCTCTCCATTTCATCCTTCTTCTCCTTCTTCCAGCTGAGGCACCGATCGGAGGAGACAAGGACGACGCGCGGGCAGAGGTCGGACGTCCAGAGGAGGCGCGGCGCGTGCTCGAGGTCTACCGGAGGCGACGTGCGTGAGCGAGCTCCGGCGTTTCGTCGTCGTTGGTTGAGGTTGTTAACCCTCATGGGAGGGATGCGTTGGTCGAGTCGGGGGAGGTCGGAGACCTCTCCGGCGACGCGTTTCTTCGTAAAACCTCGGCTGGCGCGAGGTTGAAGACGACCAACGGTCGACCGGATCCTTCGGGCGGTCGACCGTTTTAGCACTGTTTGCCCGACTTTAACCTTCACCGGTCGAACGATGCCTTGGGGCGGTCGACCGGTAGTGCATTATTGCTGGTGAGTTGGGATTTTTCTACCTGTTGTCGGTCGACCGGTCCTTGTTTTGTTCGACCGGAACTTAAGTGTACCTGTTAGTTTTGCATGATTTGTTCGACCGATTTCATGTGACGTTCGACCGATCGTTTGTTGTTCGACCGTTGGAGGTTTGCGTTCAACCGATTATATGACTTAGAATAATAGGTTGACCCTGTCTGTTTTCGGTCGACCGAGACCCCTGAGTCGGTCGACCGATAGAGTTGAATTTAATGTTGACCAGACTCCGGATTTTGACCTCGTTCGGTCGACCGGTTTTAGACCTTTGTTCGACCGTTGGGGGTTCTGTTTTGAGCGCAGCGGTAGACCGTGTTAGGAATACGGTCGACCGATTCCTTTCTGGAACCGGTCGACCGAATCACCTCTTCCGGTCGACCGTTTGGGCCCAGGACAGAATTCTTGGTTCCCTTTTTGAACGCCAACTTTGTCCACGGAAACCCGTGTCCTCGCCTTGTGCGTGAGCCGGGAGGTGACGGTGGGCGCGTGATGCGTGCCTGCCCAGGGACCACCGTTGGGAAGAGTGTGGGTGTTCGGGACGCGTCACCTCCATGTATGGACCGTGACTTTTGAGATGATTGTTGGCACTTTGTAGTATAGCAGACCTGAGGGATCGCGGATCCCAGTGTTGATGTTGTGCGGGCACGCAACTGGCGTTGAGTGAGGTGACTACTGGCCCACGAGCTACGGAGGTCGCTGCCCTGCTTTTATAGCGGCGCGGTTGGTGTTTGCGGCTCGAGGAGCCTGATGACCTGGCAGACTTCGGTCTGGACCCGTCCGATGTTGTGCCGGACGTTGTGATGGACCACCGATGCTGTGCCGGTGATGCCGCCGAGGTTGTGCCGGCGATGATGATTGTTGGGCTGAGGTTGTGCCGGTTATGTTGTTTTCCTCGGCTGGGCACCTACCGAGATGTTGTTGTTATACCTTCCGGGCGACGGCCCCGTTGGCCCCTGTGGCTCCGACCACTGAGATTTGCAGATCTGTATTCTATCGGCGCGCAGGCGTGACAGAGGCTCCCTGCCGAACCCTTGTGTAGTGTAGCTGCGTGTGGGGGGTGCGATGTCGCGTGCTGTAAGGCTGCATGTGCCTGCAGTAGGTCTCCTCGGGAGACTCGTTGTTGATTGTCGGACTGATGTCCTGTTTTACCCTTCGGGGGAACTGTTTTCCTTTCTGTCGATGCCATGACATGATACTAGTATGATATGTTCATTATGCAATGCATGCATGTAGGTGAGTTGGCATACGGGATTTCCTTCTGGAAACTCAGGCATTGTTGTTTATATTTTCAGGACCGCAGTAGGTCCAGTTGGGTGGTGATCGGCGGGCACGCGCATTTTGGAGTCAGATCCTCTTCTCGGACCGCTGAGGTCGGCATGATTACGTTCTATCTTCTGTTGTCGTTTTGTTGTAATCATGTATTATTTGACAAACTCTGATGTAATTTTGGTGCACCGCTTTTTGTTTATGAGAAGTAACAGTCCCGTCTTTGATTGTTGAGTTCCTGTGTCTTGATTACAATTTTTAAATTTTCCGCTGTTTCGGGATGTTACAGTGTTAGTGATGAGAATACTCAATCAAACTAAGCATAATTACAATGGAGATGGTATAATTGCTTGATCGGAACTTCATAATCTGAAGTTCTTTGGTAATGCTTAGACATCAACATATATTACACATAATCATCATATAGTTCCAATTCTTCACTTCGACAATATCATCGATCTGCTTCGATATTGTGTTAAATTTGTTTGCTCCACCTCCAACTTTAAACTCAAGTACAGAGGTGAAAAGTTGGGAAACAACTATATTTTAGAGCCTTTTGCTTTTGAATAATGAAGACGATCCATTTTCAACAAAGAGTGTTAATATGAATACTAAGATTCTTCCCTTCTTGTAATTCTATTTATGCAACACTCTTCGCCTTATGAAACTTCGCCAACATCCTAGAAACTTTATTTATGAACAAAATGTGATGTACAAAGAAAATGGACACAAGTAGGCGTTGCCCTGCTATAACTAATAACCATACTAGTTATTCAAAAAGGCTTAGCAACAACTGAGATATCTACAAGATCATTTATTCATAAAGACAATACATGGCTCAAAAAAAATGCTGTCACCAATACACATGAATAAAACCAAATAGATAGTTGATTATGCAATTGACCAATAATTTCCCAACCCCAATTAATAAAAGTTGACCAACTTACATGTAAAAACTATGACTTAACCTAACACCATATGTATCAGACGCATGACTCAAAATCACCCCAAACCATCTACAGTGCATTGTCAAAGCTTCTCGTTTTTGTTAGCAAGTTATTGTTAGCTCAGGTTCAACTTGAACATGAAGGAAAGAAGGAGTCCACAATTTTAAAATTAGACACCATGTCAGCTTGACATAATCTCTAGTTTCTCTCGAAACTATAATTGTTCAATAAAAATTGGATTCATGAGATGGTCATTTTAGTTCTCAAATCAAGTTTTCACTAGTCTTAGGAATTGGATCTCAATCACCCTGAAATTTCCAATATAAACGCCTGATTCGCATCATCTACTTGGAACAAATGACCTTTTTGTGATTAATTTGTGAATCGAATCCGTTGAGAAGATCATGTTGAGTTATAATACGCAAGATCATGTTGTGCAAAAGATAGAGAGAGATATATATTGAAGTTGAGGGAGCCTAATTTGAGTAAGGTAAATGTTAGTTGTTTCTGTTTTTGGTAAACCACATAAATCCTTGCCTCCTTCTCACTGTTTGTTTTACTTTCTTCTTGTTTCTTGTTCTTCAGCGTTGTGTTTCACGTCTAGTAGGAGCTTGTCGTTCCCTGAAAAAGCCTAAGGTCGACAAACCATGTTCACATGAATTAATCCTATACGTATTTGAGGTCTTACGTACAATCAAAATTAGATACGATATATTTGAAGCCCCAACTCTTAACTACGTAGTTAGTCCGATTTGATTTTTTTTGTGATTTTCGAAATCCTTACAATTAAATTTGTTCTACCTTCATTTTTTCTAACAACCATTAGATTTCATTTATCCATCTGTCATCTCCTTAGAAACAAAAACTAATTGGTTGAAAATCAGTCGCAAAATTCTCGATCACCTAAATTTCAATCTAAAACCTAACTCAACAGAAACGCTTGACCAACCACAAAAAAGAAGAAAAAATCAAAATCAAAATCAAAATCCAGTAAAACCCAGAAGCCAGAGATATATATATACAACATAAATCACAACATACGGATTGGAAGGTGGACGAGTTGACGGTGAGGAGAGAGATCTGATCAACAAACGGCCGGAACACGGCCGCCTTAACATTCCCATTAAACGCGAAACCGAGACGAGAGTCACACGGCGAGAGCTGGACATGGTTGTTGTAGAATGAATCATTAGCGGACGCGAACGCAAGGCCAAGAGTAAAACCGTCTTTCTTCCGCACCGTGGCGTCCTCGCAGGGGCTGTGGACCGGGTTGTTGTCGTCTCCGGTGGCGGATGCCGTGGCCAGGAGGAGGAGGAGAAGGGAAATCGCCGATGAGTAGGACATGATTTGGTGGTGTTTGAGAGGTGTGTGTGTGTGTGGTTTGTTGGTAAAGGTGTCTTGATTTAGCGCGAATAAAGAACCCGCGTGAACCGGTCGGAGACCGGTTGTGGGTAAATTCCAGGTCAGTCCCTGGACTTTCTTGGTTTGTGGGTTTCTGTCGGTTGTGGTAGTGTTTGCGTTCTGGTCTTTTTTAGGGTATTTTCTGTTCTAACATTATGCGTGATGTTCTTTGGTTCCTCGAAAGTTGGCCATCCATTACACACTTTTTTTTATACTTTCTACTTTCTTCTTTCCAGAAGTTAATGTTCCTGGTGTAATTTTAATTTATTTACTAAAAATCCAACGTCTAGTCAAAAAGCTAGCTGGCCAAAATCTAAATTCAATAAAAAATGAGAATTACTATTCATCATCGAAAAACTATTTAAATCGTCTCCAACAATTATTTTTTTGTCATTCACAATTCATTTAATACTCATTTCGTCTTGTCTCTTAAAATAAGGTTTCTGCCTACGTTTTCCTCATTTTCCCAGTATCAACACAACCAAAATGTCTGGCGAAACGCCTGGATTCGGTAAAGTAAGCCCAGTAAAAAAAATCAGGTCAGACGTGTAGGTAAAACGTCTCTCCCAAGGGGGGCGTCTTAGTCAGACGCCTCCCCAATTGGGGGCTGCGGCGGACGTTCGTTAATTATTATTATTATTATTATTAAAAAGAAGTTGGATATTTTACCAAATTCGAGTACACTCGGGCGTCCGTTGACTCATTTACTGACCTCCAAAACATTTTTTTTATGATTATGAGAGAATATGAAGAGAGATGAGTGATAGGAGGGTGAAATGTCGCGATATATGAGTAGAAATGAGAGAAGGGTGAAATGGTAGTTCGTTGGGACAATTTAAGTAGTTTTCCGACAACGAATAACAATTTAGTAAAAAATCGATTTCTTTTTTCTCTAATCAAAATTACACTTAAAAGTATTGGATCTATGGTTTGAAGAAATTTTTTATTGGTCCAATCTTTGTCCTCCAAAAGCCCAACTACCCATCACTGTGGCACATCCTACACAAGTTATATGGTTATGACAAATGAAATTAAAAACAATAAGTTTATGGCATGGATTGAAGGGCCAAGATGAACTGAAATCAAAATAAACCCGAATAGACCCTAGAGTAAACTTCTTGCTTAAGTTACGTATATGTTGGAAATTTCGATAAGTTTACCGAATATAGAAGCCCCTTTTGGCTCATCCCAGTTGTCAAATGAGAAATAGTAAAGAAGAAATGAGCTGAGTATGTAATGCATGAAAAAAAACTATGAGTTATAAAGTTTTCAAAGTGGTGCTCCACGAAGAGCAGTAAATAGATTATTAAATGACATTATGCCGTGAGTGGTGATCTTTGATGCTAAAGTTATATGGTTTTTGTATTTTATATACATAAAGAAAAGATGATGGGATATTTTCTTTTCGAACATATTCCAACTTCGTTAAAGTGACATAAAGTCTAGATTTTTATTTGTTTTTCAAAGTTATTATGCCAGTTAAGAATGATTATGGACTTGGATGATGAACATAAAGTAAAGCAAGCATAGAAGGCCCAAGCTAACTGCTGCAACCAGATCTGTCCCTTAACTCATGAGCCTATTATTACTTGTCCATTTAACTTGTAATCTTTATTTTTGACTGTATTTCGAACTTAAATAACGCCTTGGAAGAGGCTTCGGCGCTGAGCGTTGGCTAACTTTTTCCAATGGTAATTACGAATCCAAACATCTACCATGCTGTCGATCCAACGTAGTACATGTCAAATTAGAAAATAATACACAATTTCGGAATCCAAGAATGATCAACTTTTGTCGTCAACAAACACTTTTTTAGATCCGAAATTATATGGGCGATGTTATTGACCGTTATAAGTTTTTTTTCTCAGAAATATTTATATTTTTTTTCACGTCCACAACCACAAAGCTATTATTAATTATAGTAGTTTGTAAGTCAATTTTTCACCAGTTTCTTTACATTATCTTTTTTTGTAAAGTTTAATAATTTTAATATAGTTTACGTAATTAGTCAAAGGAAAAGAATGTCTAACATTTCATCCATATAAAAACACTTCAAAAAGTAATCGATTGAAGAAAAAAATTCGAAGTCGATGAATAACAACTTTATACTTTGGAATAATGCCGTATTGTTATGATCTAATCCCTCGTTAGGGGTTAATCCCACGAATTTAGGGTGGCATGCACGGGTTTTGGTGTGCTTGCATGAGAAGAGAAGAGAGAATGATGAGGATAGGGTTTTAGGTGGGGGGCGGTTACTGCAGCAGCGTTTAGGTTTTGTTTAAAAACCAAAACTCACCCATTTGCTTCTTTTGTTCCTCATTTTCGTGATTTCCACCCAAACGTCACCTCTCCCTTGCATCCTGGCGATCAGAGAAGGAGGGAGAAGAGCTCCGGCGACGTGGTGGAGGCGCACGCGAGGGAGGAGCAACGAGAACGGCGGAAGGAGGGAGAAGAAGCTAGAATCGCCGAGGAGAATGAGGAGCTCGCCGGCGCGCATCTCTCCATGATGATAGGTATGCCAAGTCTTCATAGTAACTCCCCAAGAGGTGTGAGAGTGTAGGGGGGCAGCGTTGGTGCCGTTTCCCCGGCGAAACCCGACTGGACAGAGGTTGAAAACGCTCTGTTCGGTCGACTGATTGAGAGTTCGGTCGACCGAACATTGTCTAAATGATGCCTGTCCAGAGGGGAAATGTATGTTTCGGTCGACCGGTGGTTGGGTCGGTCGACCGAGTTTAGTGAATATTAACTTACTGCCCAAAAACGGTGAACGACGTCTGTGTGACGGTCGACCATTTATGCCAAATTTTAGCGGGAATCTAAGGGTTATATTAGCCGGTCGACCGGTGGTTATTCGGTTGACCGAATCCCTGTAGATAGGTTAGACAGACCTTCGGCCGACCGAGTGTGTGTCTCGGTCGACCGAACTGCGCAAAGTCGGTCAAGAGCGTTGACCATCTAAACGGTCGACCGCTCGTTGTGATCCGGTCGACCGACCGCGTGCAGTTTTCCTGCAGTGAAGTGCTGCTTGTTGATCCGGTCGACCGGAAGAGTTTCGGTCGACCGAATACAGTGGGCAGGATTCAGCCAGGCTTTCTTATCGGTTGAACGGACCCTGGTTCGACCGACTAGATATATATGTATATTAAATGTTTAGCGTAGACCTTCCAAACGGTTGACCGCTAGATTGATCTTGTTCGACCGGTGGGTCAAATTATCATTGGTGGATTTCACTTTCGACGAGGGTGATTTCAGTTGGACCCCTTGAGCCTGTGCGGCAGAGGGATGCCTTCCATGCCTGTGAGGGTGGGAGACGCCTTCTTCCTTGTGTAGGGAGGGGATGCACTTTCCGTGTGTCGGAGAGCGAGGTCCATTGTGCCTGTGCGGCAGAGGGACGCCTTCTTCCTTGTGTAGGGAGGGGATGCACTTTCCTTGTGTAGGAGAGCGATGGGCAGTCTGTGGGCCCGATGCGGTTTTGCATTGCATGTGCATTCTTGACTTTTCGTCTTATTTTCTGTTTATGATAGGAGATGTTGGCATACGGGGTTCCTTGCGGGAACTCTGGCGGATTTTGTGTTTCATTTTCAGGGAGCAGACAGTCGTAGGTTGATGGTGACCGAGGGGAGTACCTCCGGGATCGGGTCCTGTCATCTTATCTTTTTGTAGAGGTAGTTATTACAGTAGTTATGTATTAGACATGTAATCACTCTTTTGACACTCTGTATTATGACTTCCACGTGGAGATATTTTATATATATGTATCCAGTTGACTTTTCTAGTAACGTGCTCTTGTTGACCGTTGACGGTCGTATGTTTATGTTTTAAATTTGAAAAATTTCTTTCGCTGTTTCGGGACGTTACAGTATGCTAATTCATTTTGATCAAATATTTTCAAATTTAGACTATCCTAAGTTTATTGTTTCAGCAATTTTACAATTAATTTTTTATTTATCAAACAAATTTATACATATTCATTAAGATGGATCAGAGGACAATGGTTCAATCCAAATAAACAAATCAAATCATTTCCCAAGAAACTCAATGCCGTCGGCGTCACTAGACTGTAGCGTAATGGCTATTTTTTTAACATATTTATCAAAATACTCGAACCCCTTAAACCCCCAAATCTTCTCAATTTCTTCCCACTGAATTCATACTTTTTTTCTAAATCTCTCCAAATATTCTATACTATTTCGCTAATTGCTCTGATTTTCAGTGGAAACGGGTCGACTTTGAGCTAAAGCGTGAAGCTTAAAGCTACAAGCATACTATTGACTATCGATTTTGTGATTCCTTCGTTCTTCATTTTCCAGGCTTTTTTAATATTTTTTAGCAGTTAATTTTAATTCATGAGTCATCATCATGGTTTCTCATTTATGGAAAAAATCACTTTTTGTTTGCATATACTAATTTCCACGACTTTAACATCTCATTATAGAGATAATAATAACCCCTCTCTCATTTTGTTAATCCACTAAGACCTAATGGTAGAACCGTAGAAGTACTAGAAAAAACTAGCAAAATATTGAATGATTTTGATGAAAGACAAACTCGTGAGGGTAAATCAACTGCTACTTGTATAAATATATTCGACTAAGTTAAATGGATGAACAAGTCATCTAGGTAGACATGCACTTTCATGTAAAGTTAAAAATGCATCATCGGTAGTGGATTCACGTCAATGATTGGATTAGGTTGTTTGTCTTGTATTGCTTTGTTGAAATTTTGAAGTTATTTTTGCTTACTTTCGATATCACGTAAAGAACTATTCCTAACAGGTATTGATGCACGTTTTAATGGATTGTTGAGGTCTACAATAGCCAAACTTGGGGCACCATGGCATGTTAGGCTTCTAGCATATGCAAAATATGCTATATATGGACGTTCCTCTGCGCACAACACTCAACGTTGTAAGTCTCTTGCACTGTGACTAGGGGTGAGCAAATTTCGGTCCGGTCTGGGTATCCGGACTAATTTTTTTCGGTCTGGAGGATACCGAAAATTCTGTCTTCGGTCCAGTTCGGTTTGTTTCAGTCCCGGACCGAATCAAAATTTTGTGAGTAAAATTCGGATTTTGGACCGAACCGGA
This sequence comes from Triglochin maritima, assembly GCA_963682175.1. Taxonomy (NCBI): domain Eukaryota; kingdom Viridiplantae; phylum Streptophyta; class Magnoliopsida; order Alismatales; family Juncaginaceae; genus Triglochin; species Triglochin maritima. Next base: position 9,468,185 of record OY821780.1, on the reverse strand, counting down.
CTGGACCAACCCAAATTTATTCGGTCTGGCCTTCCCAAAAATTTGATCTTCAGTCCGGTTCGGTCCGGTCTTGGACTGAATCTCACCCCTTAATGTGACACCTGATTTTGTCTGCAACTAAAATGGAAGTTCCCGCAACGGTCAAAAAAGAAAAGAAAATGGAAGTTCTTGCATGTATCGTTTTCTCTTTGCATTTTGTGTGTGATGGATTAATAACTGATTGGATTTCGTTCACCATTGCATTGCCATCGTCGCTTTGGATCCACTAAATTTGAAGATCCGGCAATGAAGCTTACATAGAAAAGTTCCGTCCTCGATTATCAAGCGACATTTGAAGATCTCGCTTGCCAAGTCTCAGGTATTCCTCCCAATCTTCTTAGAAGCACTTTTATTTCTGGGTTGAAAGCAAAAATCCAACGTTCCATCATCATCAACTTTCCATGGGTCAACATGTGTCACAGAAAATTGTTCTCTGCATCTATGGACCATTCGAGGTCGTGGAGCGTATTGGTCTGGTTGCTTATCACCTTCACTTGTCGGAAGGTGTCAATCTCCATACAATCTCCTTGTTTCCCGGTCATTCATTTGGTAACAACATAGATTACAAGCTCCACACCTTACCCACACAAACCACCGGCACTCAACCTATACGCACGACCAAGGGGGGGCATGGGGTGGGTGCCCCCCTTGAAATTTTGAAAAGTCACAAAGGAATTGTAATCTATAATACTTTCCAGATTGTATAACTAAATATTATGGGAGTGGTAGCCCCTTTCTTAAGTTTGAAAATTTTGGCACTTGTTGGTGTAACATCCTAAAACAACCGAATAATTTAAAATTTTATAACATACAACAATCAGAAGACATGGTGCACCAACATATATAATACACGATAATGACACAACATAATCTCTACCTAGATACATAAAGACACGATAGTAAACAAGTACAAGACAAATACCACACGAAACACACGATAATACATGAAAACTTGACTTGGTAAGCTTACCTTGGTGTTTGACTTCTATTTGTTTGAAACATGACAAGTTATTTTATCTTCGTGCAAAGTTTTCTTCGGTGGGCGTGTATAGAAGATTTATCATTTATGTAATAATATGCTTTTCATTTAAAATTGTGTAAACTTAGGTCATCACTAGTCACGATCCGGACGACCTGGTCATGAACTCTCTCTTTATTCTAAATCAGTTTTTTCTTTCTTCCACATCAGCTTTCTCTTTCCCCAACTCACTTTTTTCTCTTTTCTACACTATTCACATCTTAACCACAACTCACCACAACATATCTCTCATCCACGTCATTTCGGAGTCCATTTTGCAAAAAAAAAAATAAAAAAATTCTAAAAATTCACAACAATTATAAAACGTATTTTCCAAAAAAAATAATTTTAAAAAAGATTCAAAAAAAAAATCAAAACAAAACGAAAAAAATGAAAAAAAATTAAAAAATCAACGACCCAGGCGACCCTGTTAGTAGCGCTCTTATAGTTCATGTTCAATCTGATACGTATTGTACTATCTTGTATACACTATTATTATTGCGTGGTGTTCGTGTACGAGTATAGATATACAAATTCTTACCGTGTCATGTACGCATAACCAATATACCGATTAATATCAAACATTTACACGACACGATTGACACGGTCATTTCTCTTTGCAAGCAAAAAAAAAAAGTTAGGTCAGTGTCCAAATAAGGTAATGACCAAGCTACCTTATAACATATTACTTTAAACGATATTACTTTAAACGATTACAAATACGAATTACAAATACGAATAAAACGGAGAAAGCGGAGTGAATAGCTACATTTCTTTTTCTATAACATATTACTTTAAACGATTACAAATACGAATAAAACATTTTTTTTCGTTTTTATAATGCATAACTATATTTGTGCACAAGCGAATGCTTTATCTATTGGATATAGATATGAATCGGATATAATCATTCTTAACTTATAATTTTTTGGAGAATTTGTAAAAAAAGAAATCGAATAAGTATATGACATATACACTTAGTCCTACTAGCACCCTATCTATTAGCATATTTAATAAATTTATATTTAACGACAATGATTGCGCTTGGGATGAGAGTAATATTCACCCCTATTACTATCGTACCAAGCAGTTTATAATTTTAGGTTATACTTATACATTATTTTCCTCTTCTATTTGTCTAAATTTTATCGATTTTAAACTTAAGAACGAACATAATCAATAAATCTTCCTAAACCACCTGTTTTGTGTTTGGATATTGAAATTTGAGTTGTACGAAAAAATCAATTTAACTGATGTGTCGTGTTTTATGGTTGTAAAAATTTCTTTTGGATGTTTTAATTTTAATGTATTTAGGTTTGGAAAAATGTTAATAATAAGAATGATATTTTCATTTTTTTATTTTTTAATTAAATAATTTAATTAAAGTATCATTTTAAAGTTGTGGGTCTTCAAAAAAAATCAACTCCTGCCCACCCAAAATAAATTTATGAATCCGCCTCTGGTACCAAGCACATCTTATATCTTGCAAAACAAATTTTAATCCCTTAGTACGAATATTATTAAGAGATAAACAATTATCTGCAAACCTGAAAATTGAAATTTGGTTGATATTTGACAAGGAAGTATTTTTACCAATTACAGTTTGGAATTGGTTTTTGTTTATAAACCTAACTAATTTCAAATTCGGAGACAAATTCGGATATAGTAAAATTATATCTTAATATTCAAAAATATCAATTTCCTAGATCGACATATCTGGTCATTAATATTTATACGATGATTTTGAAAAATATTTCATTATAATTATTTCAAAAATCTTAAAATTAAGAAATCAAATACTATCATATATATACACTTAGTCCGACAAGTACCATATTCAATGGTATATTTAATCGGTTTCTATACTTAACGACTCCTCTAACCGCCACTCTCTCAAACCCCACTTCCACTCGTCCCCCACAATGCCCACAACACTCTACTCTCTCCTCCTCCTCCTCCTCTCCTCCGTCCTCTCCGGGGCCCACGTCCCCACTCTCTCCGCCAAATGGGCCAACGACGTCGGCACCTTCCGCGCCGGCGACGTAGCCACCATCCAGATCACCCTCCACGGTGGTCCCGGAAACAGGTCCGAGTTCTCAGTCTCCGTCGGGGGCAGGAAGGGCGAGAGCCCCTACCTCTCCAGCGTCAAGGCGGAGCCTGGAGGGGATCCCACCAAGTGGAATGTCACGATGATCCCGATAGCGGCCGGGGAGTTTCCGGTTGTGGTCGCAGAGGAACGATCGGGGGCGTTCGAGGCTTCGCTGAGGTTGAGCGTGGTTGCGGGTATGAACATTTACTAAATAATTAAGGTTGAAAGTGCAGAGTCTATTATTCTTTTTTGATTTAACCCTAATATAGTGTAGTGTTGACATATTGTTATGGTTATAGGTTCGTGCAACTGAAAGATTTTACTCAGCCTAGGTTGGGTGTAGAGTACTATAACAAATTGAACAATATTGACAACATTTTACATTATTTAGTCAATATTGGTCTAATAATTCTGTTTGATTTTGTATATTTTTACCTAGTTTTCTAACATGTTTAAAGAGTGTAAACTTTTCCATTCTAAATGCTTATATGGTTTAATAGGGAATTTTGGTTTCCACATATGTAGGTAGTTTTTTTAGCAACCTTGATTTAGTCCGTTTTAATCTAAATGCCTAAAATAGTAGATCTCTTGATTTTACTGGTAATAGTCTGAATTTTGTTTTTGTCATATTGATGCTATTTAATTTTTGTGAGTTTGTACTTTATTTAAAATTTTGTTTGTAGGGCCAATATGTCCATCTGCATGCATTGTTTCTTGGATGGACAAAGTCAGTGGATTTGTTGCTGGGACAAAAGCTACCATTGGCATTCTGGCTCAAGATGCGTTTGGCAATAACATATCATCAAGCAGAGATGGGCCGATTACCTACAATAATTTTACGATGGATGCCTACCATGAAAATAGATCTATTGCGAATATTTCTGGTATTAAGTTTACTGGTTGGGATGACCTTGGTTATTTTCACATTGAATTTACACCCATTACAGCTGGAAATCTTTTGTTGTATGTGATGGGAGATAACATGACCTTAAGGGAATCGCCCTTACAATTCAATGTGAAACCAGGTTAGTTCATCAGCACGGGCACGTTAAGAATATTTAACTTCATTTGGTATAATAAAATTGATTGCCCAAGAGCTGTTATTTTTTACATTATAGTGATGTTTCATATACATTTCTACTGCAATACTAGATTTTACATTTAAACTTATTAATCTGTGGCAGGACCTTTGGTTGTTAACAAGTGCCTAGGCAGCTGGAAATACGATACCAATATGTTGCAGATCTTTTCCAAATTGGAATTTTTCATCCGTCAACAAGACCAATTTGGCAATTTGGTCCTTGGTCTCTATCCCTTTGACGCAAGAGTCGTTAAAAGAGAAACAAACTTATCCATACCCGTTGCCGATATTTTCTTCACTGAGTTTGAACCAGGAATTCAGTTGCTTTCTTTTGAGGTATCTGAACCTGGCGAGTTCAGGCTTCATGTTGTTTATGGAGATGGTAGCGAAGAAATATCGAATTCGCCGTGTGATTATATTGTCTTCGTTGGTAAGCTGCTAGCACACATTGTGTATGTATTTCTACTGAGTCCCTAAAACCCACTCAGTTAGCCTTTGTATCACTCCTAGCATGGCATCAAATGTCATCTCCATATTCGATATCAAATCTAATGGATAATACCAGTTTTGTTGAGCCTTTTTTCTCGATATGGGTGATGTCGTTTGTCCTGTTTTCCAATGTTATATAATTGAACTTTAATTTTGTACATAGTTTTGCTTGGGTTTGTCAAACTTATCGGTTGAGCACAAGAAAATTAATATTTCTGATAGTTCTCAGAGTCGGTGAGGAATGAGTGGTTCTTTGAGTCTTACTTTTTTTATATAAGTAACCATCTACCACCTAATTTTATATAGGTATTTACATGAATAAATTTCTCCGTTAGGTTCTGTATGTGGTTCTAAAAAGGTCGTACGAGTCTTATTCAGCACATACTGTGAATTGTTGGTCAAACATAAACAAATATTGGTATATTTGCCATGCATTGCCAGCTGAAACTTTTGATCTTTTTTGTTTGAAAATTTCACCTATTCATGAGCTTAAGGATAATGATATGTTGCTTACTTCATAATTCATAGGCTATTGTCATGGATCAAACAGCCTTGTCAATGGGTCAGGCATAACTGCCTCGGTTGCTGGTCGAGTGACACACTTCACTGCCTATTTAGAGGATATGTATAGCAACCCATCCCCAGTGGAAAAGGATCAGTTCCATGTTCGTATTCTCAGGAGTAATGATTCAATAAGTGTTCGACCATTTATTTTCCCTCTAAGAGAAAGAGATGGTACAGTTTCTTACATGTTTCTGGTACCACATTTAGGTGTGCATCTTTTAATGAGATCAATTTGCCAGGTCATGGACCAGATCCCGCGTCAAAACTTGACCAAGATAAATCCGTAAGCATCTTAGTATTTCAGTTTCCCTTCTTATAGGAAAAACTAGTCTTCAAAATGTTGATGTCAAATTTTCCATTTGCGAACTTAAAATTTCAGGCTAGTGCATTTAATGTTGCTTATACACCAAAGGTGTCTGGAGATTATGAAATTTGGGTGTTTTGCGGAAACATTCCTTTGAATAATGGGCATGCCTATCGGATGATAGTATCCCCAGGTAAAATGAAGTTGATATGCTCAAATATCGTCTTATGTGATGCCAATTGTCAGTATCACACTTTTCTTTTCTTTTGTTTTTTTGCCTTGAGCATGAGCTTTGCTTCCATGTTAGCAGGTTTGGTTGATACATCACTCTCAAGAGTTGTACAATATTCTCCTAGAGTGAAGAGATCTGCTAAGAATGAAATAGTGGTGCAGCTTATTGATAAATTTTCAAATCCTACTCCATTTAAGGAAGCACAATTGGGCTTTGATTTTACCTTTTCAAATAGTTCCAGGTTTTCAGACTGGTCATTTGCCAGCCATACAGATGGATTATACAAAGCTATTTATGTTGCACAAGGTCTTGGAATGTACAACATTTGTGTTTCGGTGGAGGATGTACATATACCCCCTTGTCCCTTTGAAATCAATGTTTATGATAGTAAGTTCAAGGCTTTATTTTACCTACTTTCTGTATGTGAAAATTCTTTACCAGCATTATTATGTCAGTGCTATTTTATGTCATTGTTTTATCTAATTGAGACATTCAGAGGAAAGCAAAGGTGCGTATGAATACGAAATATTTTGTAGCTAATATAATACCTATAATTGATCAATAAAAAATTATAAATTAGATGGATTTATCAATCAATTTTCATCTTTTAAACTTACTAGTTTTGAATTTTGACTCGTACAGAACAATAACTCATTGGTTCATGAATTCATTAGCAGCAACTAAGCTTCATTTATCTACTAGCTATTAATTGGTTTAAGAAGTATTCATGACAAGTTCCTCTTAATCCTTCTTCTATGAAAATTGGTAGTTATGTTGAGCTATTTGATCGAAATGGTTCTTCCTTTTTAGCTTAACTCTAAGCAAGCAATACAACTTTTGGGATCATTTATCGTTCTTTACAGTTAGGCTTTACGTGATGGAATAGTAAGTTTGATGATGAGGGTAATTATAGATGCTACGCAACCTGAAACTTCTGGCTTGACTCGTCCTGAAATGGTCCTTGAAATGTTTTAATGTGATTGCTTGAAACATTTGTGACACTTCATATGTCATTCGATCATTATGGTGATGCTTTTCATCTTTTAGGGGAGTATTTTCCAGAAGCATATAATGATAGTATTTCTGTTTGGGAGGATGGTTCTGTAGCTTTTGATGTCCTGGAAAATGACTACTCTGTGCACCACAAAGTCAGCATTACTAATTCATCAATGGTAAATTTCTATTGAAGCTTCTCATTTTCTCTTAACCAACCCTCCTTCAAAATGGTTTTTCTGTAACAGTGAAATTTCAAAAAATTGAGCAGACTTAGATCTGTTCTGCCTCTTTTCCTTCTTGGTAATAAAGTTCATTGAGAATCTCTTTCTCTGGAATTATGCTTGTTTATCTTCTCTCTTAATGAACCTTTTTAGTTAACTTTAGTCTTTTAAGAATTTTATTACTTCATTTCTGCCTGCAGCCCCTTCACGGATCACTATTGCGGTATGGGCAACTATTTAGATACACTCCATTTAAAGGATTCTATGGATACGACACATTCACTTACGCAATTTCAGATGAAAACTTGAATGATGCTGTTGGCACTGTTTTGGTATCAGTACTCTGCTTGCCTCCTCAATTTGTTTCACTGCCAGTTCAAATGCAAGCGATTGAGAATAACATAAGCCCAAGGTTTGGGTACGTATTTTATATCAACTCTTTCAAACTATCATTTGTAAAACCAAGTCTTTAGTGTCATAACTCTAAACTATACTAAGTTTTTTTTTTGGAGCAATATTTGAGTATGTTTCTTGTCACTCTTTCACAAACATTATTAAGATTGGTTTTGCGTCTACACATGGACAATATAGGTTGGTATATTATATTCTGATACCATGTCAAATCTAATTAATCCATCCCTTCCTTAAAACCTAGTAAAATGGCACATTTTCAGGAATCTATGTTTCCTTTCCTAACACTGCTAATATGAGATAGTGTTTCCCTAAGCATTTAATAGACTATCTCTTAGTTTCATTTATGAACACTGTCTTTTGCAGTGGATTCCAAGGATTTTCAATCAGATATTCAGATGCAGTGGAGAACATTTCAATCACTCTTCACTCCCAGTCTGGCATGATTCTCCTTGCTCCCATGCCTCTACAAATTTGGAAGCCAATGGGAAGTGAACTCTTTGTTGGAAAACAAAGTGAGGATGGTAGAGATTTGCAGCTAGCAGGCAATGTTGAAGTTATCAATTCGGCTCTTCAATTCATTCAATATCTTGGGTAGTATGAGATATCGATCTTGATAGTGAATTCAATATCAAGAAAGTTCTTCGCTTAGACGTTCTGCTATTTCCTTCTTGAGTTTATCTTCACATTTAGCGTTACCTATTCCTTCAATGATAGCATGCAATGCATTAGCAAAGGAAAACCATCTTGAGTTTCTTTTTTGTTAGGCAATTGCATTGCCACATGCTTTGATTAATAGGTTTAGCTACCTAGCCAAGATTAATAATAAAAATTAAATCTTTTTGCTCTATGGGTAGTTCTTATTTTGAAAAGAGTTATTAGGTAGCAAGACGGTACCTTGGGTATCTGATTAAATCATACATGTGCACAAGAGTGGCCAATTAAATGGGCTATACTACTTTAGCTACTTATGCATTACTGATTATATTGAAGCGCATTAGGAAAAACATGAGTCAATGACAATCATTCATTTAATATTATCTGAAAGGATTTTGTTAATGATATACATATTTTAGATTGTATGGTAGACGTGTCCACTGGAAATCCTATAATCTATCGTACCTTTACGGATTTTCAAGAAATTTTGTTACTGTTCAGTGAAAACTACCACTGTTTTCTCGGATGGATTAGGCTAATACCTCTTAGAGTATTTGTAGAACATTAAAAGAGAAAGAACAAATTGCATGTCTTTATAGTGTTTGCGTAAGGCAAGTATAATGCTGATAGCTCTTGAAATTTCTTATATCTGTGACTTATTTGGATTTTTTTCCTTTTTTCAATATTCATCTTCCTTTACTGAAAGTACTCATGCTGTAGACGTTAATATGCAGGGATGAAAACTTTTACGGTGATGATGTTCTCACTTTACATGCGTTAAACAACAACGGAAAACAAGATGCTCATGTGCCGATTGTTGTGGAGCCAATCAATGACCCTCCAACCATCCGTGCTCCGAAATTCATCAGTTTTGATTCAAAGGAATTGAGAGAAAGCATGCCTCTGTTTAAGAAACATGTGATTGAAATCGGGGACCCGGATTTACTTAATTATCCAGGTATACTTTTTAGTTGTCACCAGACCCTCCTTATTTGTCAGCTTTAGATGGAGCTAAAAGCTCTTCGGATCCACAAATATTTTTGAGAAAGTTAGTCATCGGTATATCTACATTTCCCTAAACAAAGTACATGCAAGAAGTTAAGCAAGAGGTTACAGCAAATTAATGCAAGTATCGATTAGTTGTAGGCCTGATAAACCATTGTATTGCCATAGTTTTCAATACTTCATGTATACATGCCCTTACTAAAAAAATCTTTCACTTATGCTTGCTTAAAATGTTAAGGTTATATAGGTGTAAAGCCCTTAAATGTATGTACGAAGAGCCTGCCTGGTCCATTACACTACAATCCCTTAACATTATGTTACCAACATTGAATATCCAAAATGCTTAAAATTGCAATTTTGGTAGTAATTCCATGCATTTATACATCCCAAAGTCTTGTCTTAACTAAGCAATTTGTGTTGTAACTTTGATGTTGCTGTGACTTGCTTTCATTCTAGACAATATAGTAGAGATAATCCGAAGTTCACGTGTACTTACATTCTTTAACTCAATGTTCCACTTGACCCATGTTTTTGTTTGTGCTTCACAGGCAAAAATTCTACTTTCCTTGTCACACTCTCTGTGGAAGTAACCGAAGGATTGCTAAAAGCTATATTGCCCGATGCTCTTCTTCCTTCAGTTGAGCTGAAACTAATGAAAAGACATCACTGGCAGCATCTGCAGAGTTTTGTTACCATCTCAAACCATTTCACAGTTAAAGCCAGAGGAGTTAGAATCCGAGGCACAATCGAGGAGTGCAACACTGCGATGCAGCAAATGTTATATGAAGTAGGCACTATGGCCATGTGATTAACTAACAACCAAAATTCCTTGTCATATTAAATGGCGACTTGTGTGATTTATGTCGGACCTGTTGGTGCAGGGTGTGGATGGAGGAGATGTAGTAACTATCAAAGTGAATGACATGGGTAACTATGGTATTTGTCCGGATTCTACGGAAAGGACATCATTGCCTTATTCTGCTGAAGCTGTAGTGAACTTGATTAAAAGAAAACCAGTTAGCCATGTCACAGCTCGTTGTGAGTGGATTAGCCATTAAATTTGTCTATCATTGTATGTGGCTATTGACTGATTCAATCTCATTTCTCACAATTTGCTCAAGTGTTCTTATGCTCCTTACAGTTCTTGCAACAGCGATAATTGTGGAGTTCATTCTGATGGTTCTACTAGGAGGAATTCTCTTGTTCTTTATCTGTAAATGTACGGATGCTCTCCACAGGGAGAGAAGAAATTCCAGATATTTTAGAGACAAGACAGAAGACAAATCATCTGTAAGACTTTACTCCTGAAACTTTAAAGCACTTCCATTTGTGCATTATTCTCATAACAGAAAGATCTGAGTTTGAATCTTATTTCTGTCATCTTACACTTGGTTCATACATAATGTCCAAAATTTTCTCTCTTCGTCAAAAACATTTTTTTTCTTCAATTTGAGTTGTTATGTCAAATGTGTGCAGCCTTCCCCAGCAAACATAGAATCTAAGACCACCTGTTCTGACACTGGTTCTGTACGTAGATTTGATACTTCCGACATTCGTCAAAGGTAAGAAATTTCACTTCAAATTGACTGACCTACCATACGTAATCTAGTGGATATCTGCAATTTGGTCCCAAGAATCATACCTATTGTCTTGTAATTTTCCCTTCAACTTTACAGTACATATGTGTATAAACTAAAAGCTTGTGACATAACTTGGGACGGAGATTAGGAAGCGAAGTTGGCGTGAAATTTAATCAGAACTTATTTTTTGCTCAGAATTTTTAAACTGTATCGTATATTTGTTTGGGTGTCGATTGAGAATAGTTCTGAAGCCAGCCTATCAATTTTTTTCTTAAACAATTTCTATCAGATACACTCAAATTATTTTTTAACAAGGTAGAAAATACATTTGCTGTTAAATCTGAAATTATATAAAAAGTAAATTAAAGTAAATTTGCAATATATAATTTCTAATGATATAATTGAAGTATACTCAATAACTCAAGCAATGAAAAAACAAGTAAACTTGCAATGTATAATATTATTTTCTATTATTGTTGTCTTTTTAATAAAATAATGATATCAAATGTTGTCTCAGTGCTTAAGCCGATCCGAATAAAATTTAATTTCCTTTGATTTGGCTCGTGTTTGTCAAGTAAATAGTTTGCTTTTGAGCATGGAAAGCTCTCAAATATTAACCAAATTTATTCCATGTTAAGATTTATTTTTTCTTTGCTCGTCACAAATTAGGTCATGTCGAGCAACCAAATCCGAGAAGTCGCCAAGCTACAACCACAAGGAAAGCAGGATAAGGCGTTGTTTAACTTTTTCAGTGGAGAAGCCCAAGATATAGTGCTTAAGTAATTAAATTGATATTGCTTAATCACGGGTGCTTATGTAAATGTATTATTTAATGTCAGTGTGCGTCTAATGTGTTCTGTCTTTCCAGAGGATCATGTTTTAGTGTATTATTACCTGTGACATATAAGACGTCTCTGTCATTTGATTAAAATATGTATGATTAATACCTTTTGCTTTTTATACGAGGTTCATGTTGAATTTGAACAGTAGAAAAGTTAAATTTTATTTAGGGTTTTGAGGTTGTATTTATACAATGGAATACTAGAGAATACCGTTGTTCTTTCCAAATACATTATTTCCATGATTCCCTTGATTGAGTAGCGAGATTTGGGAGATTTGGGAGAATCGTCGTTTCTGTTATGTTTTCTTCAACGTCTCTTTCTTTCCATATTTCAACATTCCCCCTCAAGTTGACTCCGGAAGATGTTGAAGGAGTCTAACTTGTGAAGGATGTGTTGGAAGTGTTTCTGATCCAGTGCTTTGGTGAAGATGTTTGCTAGTTGATCATTACTCTGAACATAGGGGACTTCGATTTCTTTATTTTGTATCTTCTCACGAATGAAATGACAATCCACTTCAATGTGTTTGGTTCGTTCGTGAAAAACGGGATTTGAGGCGATATGTCTTGCGGCGTTATTGTCACAGAACATTTGTATTGGATTTTGATTGTTTATATTCATGTCTTTGAGAAGTTGTTTGAGCCAAATTAGCTCACTTGTTGTGGAGGCCATTGCACGGTATTCTGCTTCAGCGCTTGATCTAGCCACCACGTTCTGTTTTTTGCTTCTCCGAGTGACTAAGTTTCCACCAACGAAAGTGCAAAAGCCAGTAGTGGATTTTCGATCGTGGCTACTTGCCCAATCAGCATCAGAGTAACCAACAATTGTATTAGAGTTGTTTTTCTTCATCCAGAGACCTTGGCCCGGGATTTTTTTAAGATAGTGCAGGATCCGGTCCATAATCTCTAGATGTCCTTTGTGGGGTGCATGCATAAATTGACTTATTACGCTAACAACATATGTAATGTCGGGTCTAGTGACAGTGAGGTAGATAAGTTTACCAACTAATCTTTGAAATTGTCCTATGTCTTGAACCGGTTCACCATCAATAAGACTAATTTTCTTGTTCGTCTCGATTGGGGTGTTGACTGGTTTAGACCCTATCTTTCCAGTTTCATGTAAGAGATCTAGAACGTATTTCCTTTGGGATAGAAATAATCCTTTTTTGGAGTGAGCAATTTCAATTCCAAGAAAATATTTCATGATGCCTAGATCTTTAATATCAAATTTGGTTTTAAGATAATGTTTGACTAAGGATATCTCTTTATCATTGTTTCCGGTTATTATAATGTCATCCACATATACTAAAACAATTATAGTGATTCCCTGAGAGTGTTTAGTAAACATGGAGGCATCAACTGAACTTTTAGAGAACCCATAAAGAAGAAGGGAGTGACTGAGTTTTGCATACCATGCCGAGGAGATTGTTTGAGCCCATATATGGACTTGTGAAGTCTGCATACCTTGTTTGGATTTGTTTTGTAGCCTGGGGGAGGAGTCATATAGACTTCTTCGTCTAGGTTGCCCTGCAAAAAAACGTTCCTAACATCCATTTGGAAGAGATTCCATCCTGAGTTAATAGCTACAGAGAGGAGAACACGAACAGTGTTCATCTTTGCAACTGGAGCAAATGTTTCTTGATAATCGATTCCATAAGTCTGAGTATATCCTTTTGCGACTAATCGGGCCTTAAATCTTTCTATGGTTCCGTTGCTATTATATTTGATCTTGTAAACCCATTTGCAACCTACTGGTTTTATGCCTTGTGGAGGGGTCACAAGACTCCAAGTTTGATTAGTTTCTAGAGCTTTTAGTTCATCATCCATAGCTTTTGCCCACTTAGGGTGTTTAATTGCTTCATGATAGTTGGTAGGTTCCTGAATTTTATCTATTTGGCTTAAGAAGGCATGATAGGTGGGTTTGATTTGAGAGTAGGACAAGTAGTCCTCGATAGGGTAGGTAACATGAGATACCACATAGTCTTGAAGCCGAGGAGGTGGACGAGTAGGACGGGTGGTTCTTCTTTGAGGAAGATGCTCAGCTCCCCCTTGGTCGTCCAGCGGAGGAGGTGCAATTGTTTCATGTGGAGGAGTCTCGATGATGGTGTCTGGTGAGGAGGTAACGTCGAAGATATCCGCAACCGGTAGAGGAGCTTCAGATGCAGCGGAAGAGTCTTGGTGATTTTTGAAGTATGGAACATTTTCAAAAAAGGACACATCGCGAGAAATATAGAGTTTACAACTAATGGGGTCATAACATTTGTACCCTTTTTTTCTAACAGAATATCCTAAAAAAATACATTTGACAGAATTGTGATCAAACTTGTCCATGCACTTCTTGTGAACAAAACAAGTACAACCAAAAATCCGAAGGTGGTCAAGACTCATTTTTTTCCATGTAAAATCTCTAAGGGTTGCTTGTTTTGAATTGTTGGGCTAGGTAAGCAATTTATAAGGTAAGTGGCAGTTAAAATAGCATCAGACCAAAAATATTTTGGAATGTTATTTTGAAAAAGTAAGGATCGAGTAACATTTAACAAATGACGATTTTTTCGTTCGGAAACACCATTTTGTGCAGGAGTGTTTATGCATGTGGTTTGGTGGAAAATCCCTTTTTGTTTCAAATTTTTTTGAAAATTGTTGCTAGTATACTCGGATCCATTATCGGATCTAAGTATTCTAATTTTAGAACCAAGCAAATTTTCAACAAAGGCAACAAATTCACAAAAGACCAAAAAAGCATCGGACTTAGCTTTTAATAAATATAACCAAGTTGTACGAGAGAAATCATCAATAAAAGAAATAAAATAATTGAACCCATTATAGGATTCCAAAGGGGCGGGTCCCCAATTGTCTGAGTGAATCAATTCGAGAACGCGACCTGTTTTATTTTCAGAAGCATAAAAAAGGAGTCTGGTTTGTTTCGATAAACGACACACATCACAAGACAATTCATTTTTTAGAGACGGAAATAACTTTTTGTAAAACCATGTGAGACGGGTGCCCCATTCTTTGGTGCCAGGTATCGTGATTAGGAACATTAACTAACATTCCTTTTATTTGATTTTCGAGCACATAAAGTCCTTTGGCGAGTTTTCCTCTACCAATCGTCTTCCTTGTGGTACGATCCTGAAATATTACATCAAAAGGAGTGAATATAATATTGCAATTTAAATTTTTTGTAAGCCTTGCAACCGACAAAAGATTAGAATCAAAATTAGGTACATATAAGACATTTTCAGGTATTTGATTATTAAAAAATTGCATTTCTCCTGTACCTTTAATTTGTGCTTTGTTTCCATTAGCGACTGTGACAAATTTATTTAGAAAATTTAAACTTGTTTCTATGTTATTTATCATGGAGCAATCTCCTGTCATGTGATCAGTTGCACCAGAATCTATAATCCAACTAGAGTTATGACAATCATTTACTAAATATGCTTTGTAAGAGGCTAAGACGGAATTTATACCTGATGTATTACCTTTGCTTGGGGTGTTGGATTGCTGTAAGAAAGCATTTAAGTGGGCCAGAAGTGCATCAAGTTGGGTTGGATCAGCTCCTGTGCTGGTGGATTCGGGCCCAGCAGAGGTGGGATAAAACTCGGATTGTTGAGGAGTTGTTGGATTCGGACCAGTGCAATCGGATGCTCCATTTGTTGAGGTATAAAAGCCTCGCTGATCCGCTACCGACCCGATATGTGCCCATTTGTTTCCTTCCACCCGAAAGCTAGGGTTTCCATCGCCGCCGCCTCTCCCTGTGGGGTGTGCCTGGCTGCCGCTCCTCCCATCCCCCCTCCTTTCCGAGCTGTCCTTGGATGGCCGGAGGTGTGGGTAGAGGAAGTAGCAAGTGGATCTGTTGTGTCCCTATTTTTTACAGTTATCGCAATATTCTTGACTTTTATTTCCATATTTTGTTTTACCTTTGTCGCGGTGGTTTGCGATGTGTTTTGCGGCGATAAACGCCTGATTTTCTTGGTTTTCCGGCTGAGCGGTTTTGGTTTTCCGGAGGGTTTCCTCACGGTTAAGCATCGCAATGATGGTCGAGAAGCTGGGTAGTTCCGGCGACATAAGGATGCTGGAACGGAGTGCTTCGTAGCTCGAGTCCAGTCCAACAAGAAATGTGTAGATGCGATCTTGTTCGGTTCGGGCTTGTATGGTTTTTGAATCGGTCGTCGGTGGCTCGTAGATGGCGAGTTCATCCCATGTTTTCTTTAGCATGCCGAGGTATTCGGTCACATTTTTCTGCCCTTGCTTGATCTGCGAGAGGTCTTGTTTTAGTTTGAAAATATGCGCAAAGTTTTGTTGCTTACCATAGTGTTCATGGACGGAGTCCCATAATTCCTTTGCGTTGTTTTTGTACATGAAGATCTCCGCTATTTGGCTTTGCATCGACTGGAGGACCCAAGACATCACGAGGTGGTCAGTGTTCTGCCATTCCTCTTGTTTGGCTTCAGATCCTTGGTCGGTGGGTCTTGCGGTTTTCCCGGTGAGGTGGCCTAGCTTCCCCTTGCCACTGAGGGACAGGGAGATGGCCCGCGCCCAGGAGAGAAAGTTGGTCCCATTGAGAGGTTGTGTGGTGAAGCGCTGAGAGTCGCCACCGCCGTCCATCATTGCTAGGAGTGGAGGGCGACAGAGATCGCAACCGCCTGGCTGTCCCGACCGATGATGAGCTCCGGGGAGCTTCTCAGGCGGAGGTGGGTTTGGGTTTGGGTGTTTTTTCTGATTTTTTTATTTTTTTTGGTTTTGTTTTTCTCAGAACACACGCTCTGGTACCATATTGAATTTGAACAGTAGAAAAGTTAAATTTTATTTAGGGTTTTGAGGTTGTATTTATACAATGGAATACTAGAGAATACCGTTGTTCTTTCCAAATACATTATTTCCATGATTCCCTTGATTGAGTAGCGAGATTTGGGAGATTTGGGAGAATCGTCGTTTCTTGTATGTTTTCTTCAACGTCTCTTTCTTTCCATATTTCAACAGTGCAATTTGCCAATTTGTCGCGTAATTCCAAAGTATATTTTTCTTGGACATTTCATTCACATGATTAGGATTGGCTTAAAAGTAATTATCTATCCTTAAGATTCCATGCATATTCTAAATCCAAACTCAACATATTTAATCTAAACTCAACATATTTATTTACTATGTTAATCGTGTCAAGTCAATTATGATCCAAACCTACATTTTTTGTATTGGGTTCGTGTCAGGTAACCCAAATTGTCATCCTTTTTTTTATCCAATTAGATTTTACGAGAATTTAAATTGTTTAATGGGAGAAGGGTGTCTCGACATGTCTAGGGACAAGTTGGGTGGTAATGGGATTGCAATTTGGACCTTCACAACCTAAATTGTTTAATATCTTCTTCGAAATTCAAATTCGGGTAAGAGTTGCTTTTAAAAGCATTAATACAATCTTTGTAATCATATTTGCCTTTATTAGACGGAAAATGGGTTCCCTTCCACAAAAGAAACTATAGGTATGATAAATATAATTTGGGAAATGTTATTAGTCCGACGCTTTAGGAAAGCTCTTCATAGTATTTGTCAAGTAATTTGATTGGCAAGTCTCAAATAACTTAGCATTTCCAACGTACACCCTTTATTCGAATTAGTTGATTTTTTATTTTTATCTTTTTTGATAATGAGATAAGGTCGAACATCCCAAACTATGTTTCATTGGTACACGAAATCAGTTAAAATAGTCAACTTATTTAAGATGCTAGATTTGTATGTTGGGAGATATTTTCTAGTCTCACATCCTTTGTGGCGCATTACAGTCACTTATCTCATCTTGTCATCGGTCCCCAAAAACCAAGCTCCAGATTTCTAACCCTTAACGGGGGTGGGACCTGGGGCGGGGCATGCACCTGGTGGGGGTCGGGAACTCCACGCCATTGGCTCTTTTATTTTTTTGTTTTGATTTTTTTAAAATCATTTAAAATCTTATTTTAAAAAAAAATATTTTATTTTATCAAATATCGACCTCCAAACATTTATAATGATAAACATTTTCATTATTTCACTGATCGTATCGTGGATATTAAGAATTGACTCGCAATGAAATAAGCCAATATTTTCATTAGAGTGCTGAGAAACGTGATGTGTTGCCTAGTCATCATTCAAGTGAGCATTTGTTATTGGGAGCGGAATGAGATTTTTAGTTAGAGTAGTGTAACATGATGACACTACTCTATATGGGACACTTTATATAGGCTTGTAGACGGATTTGATGTTGAATGTCAAATGAAATTGAAAACCAAAAAACCTAGTCTCCACGTCTTTTATTCTCTCTTCAAAATCATATCTTCCTCACCCAAAACCTTTTCCGTCCTCACCTACACCTAGCAAACCCTCTTTTACTCTCTCCAGAACCAAAACATCATATGGCAACACCATCACCGGTTTGGTTTTCAGAACCGAACCGGTCATCGAACCGATAAAGTTTTGGTTTTGGTTCAATGTGGTCGAACCACGGTCCAATCCAAAAAATGTCAGCATTTTTAGACTCGAAGTTGGACCATATCCAATAAATATTAACGGTCAGACTTGTTTGAACCGATTTCTGTAAATATTAACTAAATGTTCGAACCGTCCATCGGTTTAGCTGGATCGATGCTGGACCATCGGTTCCCGGTCCAACCGGATCAAACCCTCCGATCCAGTCCGGTTTTTAAAACCTTGACCACCACACTCCCCAACTCTTTCCAAGACCCACCCACCCGAACCACCCTTCCCAACTCCTTCTAGGTACCATCACCATCCTCATCCCTTCGACAAACCACCGGCCGGCCGACAACACCGTTTGCTTGTGTGCACCTCGTAGGTTGTGTAATTAGAGATATGCATCCTCATTTTAACTATTGTCTTTGATGCACTTCCGTTCATAACATATTTGCTCACATGCAGTTCAACCTTTCGTGAGTCCCACACCATATCGACGTCGTAACCTCTCCGTCAGTTTCTGGCCACGCATTAATCCCTCCCACCATTTTTCGCGTCTTCTTCATATACCCATTTCGGCAGTGGTGGTGTTGTTGTTGGTCGGTGACTCGTCGAAAGAAGTGGGGACAGTAGTGGTGGTGGTGTTGGTCGATGGTTCGTCGAAGGAATTGGGGACGGTGGTGGTTCATGGAAGGAATGGTGGTTGAGGGGGGTGGGTCCCAGAAGAAGTTAGGGAGAGTGGTGGTGGTGTTGCGGGCAAGTGGTTCCTTGAAGAAGTGGGGGAGGGTGGTGACGGTGCTATCGGCAGGCATCTGAAATGTTGGTTTTTGGGATAGGATGGTTCGTCTTTGGAGAGAATAGGAGGGGGTTTGTTGGGTACGATAAGAGGAGGGGAAAGGACTTTGGGAGAGGAAGATGTGGTTTTAAAGAGAGAAGAAAGGCTAGGGAACAATGTTGTTGGTTTTCAATTTCATCTCACATCCAACACCAAATCCGTATACATGCCTATAAAGTTTCCTTTATTGAGTTGTCTCGTTAGGTTACACTAGTCTAATTAAGAGCATCATTAACGGCGCCCAGGCAGTTCCCGGGCGCCCTGCTTTCTCTCTCAGCCACGTCAGCTTCTCTCTCTGCCACGTCAGCACAAACCAACCCCCCTACAAAATCCTTAACCATTACCCAATCCACCCAGTCACGCTACAGTATTTGTTGTCACGTCATTATTTTTATTCTTCTCTCCAAAACTCTTTCAACAATCAACAAAATATATTAATAATCATTATCGTAATTATTTAATATCAACAATTCATTCGTTTTTAATTAACATTTAATTAATAAATACGAAAATATTATTAAAATTTAGAAAACCACATTACATAGTACATTAACCGGAAATTGAGAAACTAAAACTAAAAATACATGCTTAAATACTAAACTTAAATACTAAACTTCAAATACATCAAGACGCATTTCCTCCAAAGCGTTGCCATATATTGTCGACCAAATCGGCTTGAAGGTTCAAATGTGTGGTGCGATCACGAACTTGATCTCTCCTTCTCAAGTACCTAGTAATATCCAATACACGGTCAGTGGAATACCGAACCGCGTCGTTCACGGAATTTCCAGGTTGATCCTGAACAAATTCGTTCCAATCTCCAAAATTACCGAAGGAATCACGTTCATCCTCCACTATCATATTATGCATTACAATGCAAGCTGTCATTATTTTGTTAAGTACAATCTTACTCCATGCAAGAGATGACTTCTTCACTATCGCGAATCGCGCTTGCAAGACTCCAAATGCACGTTCTACATCTTTGTGTGCTGCTTCCTGTCGTTCAGCAAATAACCTGTCCTTCGGTGTTTGTGGATGAACGATGGACGGAATGAATGCTGCCCATTTTGGATAAATACCATCAGTAAGATAATATCCCATATTATATCGAGAACCGTTTACCTCAAAATTCACAGGTAGAGCTCGTCCTTCCATTACGTCGTCAAAAACCGGAGATCGTTGCAGGACATTTAAGTCATTGCATGAACCTGGTGTGCCAAAAAATGAGTGCCATATCCACAAGTCAGCCGACGCCACTGTCTCGAGGACAAGAGTGGCATTGCCACTACGCCCTTGATATTGGCCCCTCCAAGCAACCGGGCAATTTTTCCACACCCAGTGCATGCAATCGATACTTCCCATCATGCCTGGGAACCCACGCTGCTCACCAACGTGAAGTAGTCGTGCTAGGTCATTTGCATTAGGTCTTCAGAGGTACTCACCGCCGAAGTTGTTAATTACACCATCGCAGAATTTCTCAAGTGCGTTTCTTGCCGTGGATTCGCTTAGCCTCAAGTATTCGTCCACCTCATCAGCCGCAACACCGTACGCTAGCATACGAATCACCGCGGTACATTTCTGCAGGCCAGAGATGCTTATCCTACCGGTGGCGTGGATTACGTTGGAAGAAGACATCAGACGCCTCAATGACACTCACAATGCGAAGAAATACATGCTTTCGCATCCTAAATCTTCTCCTGAAAATGTTGTCAGGATAAGCAAGGTCGTTAGAAAAATAATCCGCAATCAAACGGTTGTAACTAAGCTCCCTATCTCTATCTGGGTTCGAAGTTCGCATTCTACGCCTCTTAGGACGTTGGTCCACCACAAGGGAGACATACTCCGTTAAGGAGTTCAACACTTGGTCGTAAACTTCGTCATTGGATGCTGAAGATGATGAAGACTTCCAACTGGAAGACTTATCGGGTGAAGACATTGTTCGTAGATGAATGAGAGAGAACCAACCAGGAGGAGTGCATTTATAGTTGTGAGAAGTAACCTACAGTACGCGCGTGACTCACTAAAGACGAGACGATTGGATCGAGGCTTGGACTTCTCAAACATCGAGGACCTACAGTACGCGCGTGACTCACTAAAGACGAGACGATTGGATCGAGGCTTGAACTTCTCAAACATCGAGGACCTACAGTACGCGCGTGACTCACTAAAGACGAGACGATTTGATCGAGGCTTGGACTTCTCAAACATCGAGGACCTACAGTATTTCGTATTCTGTACTTGTATTGTATTTTGTTTCCGAAGTGTATATGTATTGTATTTGTATTTTGTATTTCTTAATTTATTTATGATTTTTTTAATTTTTTTTATATCTAAGTAAATCATAAAATTGTTAATTAATCATAAAATATTTTTTCAATTATTTTGTAATACCTAATTAATTAAATTCCATTTACCTAATTAATACATTATCCTAATTATAAAAATAATCTTTATTTTCAAACAAAAACAAAAAAACAAAAAAAAACTGGACGAATGGGGGGGGGGGGGGCACGTGGCCCCCCGCCCGGGCGCCCTCCCGTTAAGGGAGGGCTGCCTGGGCGCCCTACCGGGCACCCGGGCAAAGAGCACCCGTTAAGGGTGCTCTAAACGTCTCCTTCAGCTCCCAATAACAAATGTTGACTTAGATGGTGGGCCCGCTTCTCAGCACTTCATGGAATTGGTTCGCTTTGGTTGAACTATCAAATTATCCACAACAATAGTTTTTACAAAAATGCTATATATTCGAATTCGCAGCATTTAACCACAATTTTATTCTTTTTCTCAATCACAACAATTTATAAAAAATCTTGTTGTCAAATCAATTTTTCCCTTACCTCCAACTCATTCTCTCTCTTCACATATAAATATATTATCATTTGACTTTTATACATTAATTTTAATTATTAATAAATTTGACTATTAATGTTTTTCCATTATTATTATTTTTTTCAAAATCATAGTCGGACTGCAAGTTGATAATAAAGACATAAATAATTTATAAATAATTAATTATAAAGAGATAATTAATTTATAATTTTGACTACTAATTTTCATAAATAATTAATGGGTACGGTTTTTGTTCTCATTTAAATTATTATATCCGTTTACCCATACCTGATTTACCCGTTTAATAAATGAGACGGGTACGGGTATACCTCTACCCATACTCGTTTACCTATTTACCTGTGTTAATTATTTAATTAATATATAATATATAGTTAAAATAATAAAAAGTAAGATTTTTGTTCGTAAAAGTGGTTGTTTTGATGCTTGTTTGTTAGAAAATTGGTGAATTCTCGTCATTTAGGTTTAATTTCTAATCTCAAAAACTGTAAATTTAGCATATTTTTTGTTTAAATCATTCTCATCTAATGATTAATTTCTTCTGAGTTGAGTTTTATTACCAACAATACTCATTTTGTTTGCAAATATTATACCCACAATACCCGTTATACCTGCCCCATACCCGTTTAATAAACGAGTATGGGGCGAGTATGAGTATAATAATATTTAAACGAGTATATATTCGTACATGTTTAGTTAGGCGGGTATGGGTATGAGTGTGACCATACCCACCCCATACCCAACCTGTTTACACCCCTAACAACAACTAAGAAGTAAATAATAAAGATATTTTTAATTATCACTTTATCCAGTTGCCAATTATTCTCAATCAAATATGTTTTAAGAGCCAAATATGTCTCTCTATCACAAATTTGATCTCTATTATCCAAGTAAATATTAATATTGACAATACGGTCAGAACAATATTCGAATGACTCATTATCATATGTTGTTGTTCTTCTGCTACTTGTATGTTGAGGTCGATATTCAACAAATTCACTTGTATCAGCATAATGAGCGTATGATTCTCGTTCATCCTCTACCATCGTATCAGCATTATGATTGATGAGTAGCATATCATACATCATACTCATACTATATATCCTTTATTTTACCACAATTTTGTGGTACTCGAGCATTTGTTGTTATATTTCAGGTATTACGTAATAAAGAAGGGAAGGGAAGGGAAAAATGACTAAAACGTAAGAAGAAATTACTTAAATGAAGCAAAATGAGCATGTCTGTCATACATAGGGACCCTTCAGTAAGAGGGAATGACATGGACGTAAGCCCGGAGGGACCAAATAGCAAACTGAGAAACTCCACATCATGAGTTTATGAAATGGAAAATGTTTCTTTCATATATTGAGTTGACCTAACAAATGAAACATTATGGAATTGTGTTTGTGTCATTAATGTTTCATTGTGTCTTTGAATCCTAAGATACGAGATCTATATCTTTTCACATAAAGAGTGTATGATTTGATTATTATCAAAAGCTATCAACGAGTATAATGATAAATGTATTAGTTGGTTATACATGACTTAGGCTGGAAAAGATGATATGTCAAAAGATTATCATTGTCCCTCTTGACTTGAGTGATGATATTGTTGGCCCCCTTAATAAAGTGATATTATAATGTATACAATGTAACTTGTGTATAATTACATATTTATAATTAACTTGAAAGATCAAGAAATGAATATATAATACAAAGATAACATATTTCTACTTTGTATAATATTCTTAATATCATGAGGCAATGGATAGGCACAAGTGATATTTTACATATCACTAAGTGGTTCGTTTTTAGTTCGAGTGAGCAAAACATAAGTGTTATTTGTGTAACTATAATGTGTAGCTAGATACCGCTTATAGTTTATGATATAATGTGTTATATCATTGCCAACATAACTTAGTTCCTTCTGTAGGTCACCACAAAACTGGAAAATAAGAAATATGATTTTATATTTTATATAATATATTAAGTTTCATGTGTTATGAAATAATATACATGTGGTAAAATAATAAAATCAATAGTCGTGAAAACGCCATTGTTAGAATAATAAATAAATTCGTATGAGATGTATATATATTACGAGGTATAATGTTTTGACATTATATATGATAATATATTACATGATATAATGTGATATACAACATTATAACATATGAATTTGCTAAAACCCCAAAGTCCAAATTTTTCTGGATATTAATTCAAAATTTGGTGGAGTTAAAAACAGTGAAAAATGATCCAACCGTTTGCCCACATTTTGCATATATTAATAAGAGATTTTTTACTGATTAATGACTGAATTTAGTCCACCTTGGTCAAATGTAGTTATAGGATGATGATGTGGCAAAATAAACAAGAGATCATGTGTAAACCACAATGTGGTTAGTGGAAAAGTAAACAAGAGATCATGTGTAAATGGTTTGTACATGACGTGGGATAGAGAAAATCCTATAAATAGGCCTCTCATCCCTTCCTTGTTAATACTAATGTAAAATTCTTCTCTCTCAAATTTTCTCCATTATTCCATCTGAAATTCTCTTAGTTTTAATTGTGTGCCACAGATTAATTTCTTTGGATCATAGAATGAGTTATTAGCTGATTTTAACATCGTATTAGAGATTGATTGACTAGCTTTGATATCTCCAATCTTGTTTAGAGTTTGGTGAATACTTGGAGGTCATTCCGAGGCGATCCGACGTGCACTCCAACTTCCGATTGGTAAGATGGATTTGATAATCCCTTAGGTATGATTTAATCCATGTATTTCAATATTAAATAGTTTATTATATAAATTGAAATACAATTAGGAAATTGTGTACATAAAATTGTTTAAAAATATGAAAATTGATCATAATTGCTTGTAAAATTTTAAAAATATATATACAAGTATAGGGCACTGAATCCAACAGTTTTATCTTCATGTTATATATTTTTAATGCTTGATGTTTTGTTTTGTTTTCTTAATCGTAGTATAATTAGTTAGAATGTCTTCCTTTCTTAATATAATTGTTAACTTAATGTTAAGTGAGTAGTTACATCCCCTTTGGGGTGGAGTTGATGTTTATACATGTATGAAGAATGTGAGGAGTGTTATGTTATGAAATATGTGATGAATGTGATTGTATGCTTGTTTGTTTAAATGAGAAGACTTAACTTGATGAGTTTTGTCACAACTTTTAGACAATTCTCATGCTTGTTTAGGTTCTTAATAACCAACTTGTTTATGCTTATTTTCATCAACTAGGTTAGTGATTAGATTGATAGGTTTTGCCACAACCATTAGACAATTCACATGCATGAAACCACAACCTATACTTGTGTCATATCAAATGCATTCTTCACCACCTTATTACATGTGTACACACACTCCACCTCTTAAGGGTTTTCTTTACTGAATTTCATCTCACTTTGTTAGTTGCTTACTTTAGTTTTAGTTAATCTTCAGTTGTTATCTTTCTCATTTGTTAGTTGCTAGTTTAGTATAGCCTAGTTTAGTGTAACCGAACTTCTTCTCTCCTTATTTGCCACTGGATTTCTAAAGAACTAGAGTTGACACACCTCGTTGTGGATTCGACCCGTACTTGCCACCACTTCATCATGGCCATGCACTTGCGGTTTAAGCTTAATTGAAACTATGATGCAAGTCATCATAATTTTGTTTAGCTTGTCAACATTCCAGGGAAGAGATGACTTTCCAATTGTTGTGAATTGTGAATGAAGCACTCCACATCCTTGTGTGTCGCATCTTGGTATTGAGCAAACAATATAGCTTTAGAAGTTTGTAGAAGAATGATTGATTGGATGAATACGGCTCATTGTGAATAGATATCATATGTGAGATAGTATCCCATATTGTAATGGTGATCGTTCGCCACATAATTTGTAGGTGGTGCATTATCTCCTAGAATATCAACAAACACTGGCAGAGAGATCTTGGTTGCCCTTGCACTTCTCTTGTCCGCCTGCTCGCCGGTAATAGAAGAGAGATCGAGAACAAGCCCATCCGGAAACTACATTGAAGTCATTAATACACGAACCTGCAGGTATGCCAAATTCATAGATCTTGGGATGATACAACCTGGAAGACAAACCTTTGTCATTTCACCCTTGATACTGTGCTTTCTATGTAGATTGGCAGTTTTCCACTCTCATTGCATGCAATCAATGCTACCTATCATGCCAAGGAATCCACGATTCTTATTGATGTGAAGTAGTCTCATCAAGTCCATTGGTGTAGGTCTTCTTAAATATTCATCACCAATTTGGGCAATGACGCATTATGTAAATTTTGTAGGGCATTTCTAGTTGTTCCTTCACTGAGTCGAAAGTATAGATCGACTATATCAGTTGATGTGTTGTATGCTAACATTCAAATGACTCCTGTCCATTTTTGTAGTGCTGATATTTCAAGCCTACCAGTGGATTTTCAGCAAAGTAATCATTAAAAAGATGGTTATAACCACCTTCGTGAACTCTCTCGTAGTTGCGAGATTGATTGACTTGTCAACATCTCCTTTGAGAGCTTGAAGAAAACATCTCAGGTAGCAGCGGATGCACAAATTCGATTAATTTATCTACTATAGCCAGCCTTGCACGCCTATTCTCATCATTTGAATCAGAAGAAGTTGAGTTAGAAAAACCACCTAAATTCATTTGCTAAAGTTTGAAAGAGCGTGCAGGAGTTGGGGATGAGTGAAAAGAGAGAAACAACTAGATAAGGACTTGGGGTTGTCTGAAAGGATATGAAACATGTGTCTTCTTATAATGTTTTAAAAACACATCATTTGTGAAAATGACAAGAATATAAGCAATATCCTTTGCAAAATGTATCCTCTGCAAAAGAATATAATTGGTGTTTGTGGGTTTGAAGGTGACGAGAAGTTTCCACTTTCAGTGCTTCGAATTCTTTTGTCGCTGCTACCACTCTCGAGACTATTTTCCATATGGTCAGATGACTTCAGACGTCCATGTTGAGTATTCATGAAAGAAGAGTTGATTATTGGTTGCCATTTTGGGTATTTGTTCAACAAAATTCATGCATGTTGGATAAGGTTGTAAGCGGGGTGGGTTTTCGCCCCACCGCTACCCGCCCCGCCAAAGTTAAGCGGGTAGGCGGGGCAGTGCGGGGTGGGGTCAAAAAAAATCCGCTACCCGCCCCGCGTAAGGATGGACTAGGCTATGCGGGGCGGGTTGACGGGTTTGGTGGGTTTAATCTTTTATTAAAGCTAAATACAAAAATCAATTTATTTTCTTTAACGTTATCTATTTTAATCAAAGCTAAGTACAAAAATCAAGGAAAAAATCAATCAATGTATGTTTTTAAAGCTATATACAAAAAAATTAAAGCTAAATACAAACAAAATCAAAACTAAATACAAAAAATCAAAAATATATAAGGCTTATGCGTGTTGCGGGTTATGCGGGGCGGGTTGGGAGAAAACCGCAACCCACCCCGCTTATTATGCGGGTTGTGCGGGTGGCAAGTTGGCGGGTAACATTTTTTTGTCCGCAACCCGCGTTAGGCGGGGCGGGGCGGGTTGTGGGTAAAATCCTACCCATTTACAACCCTAATGTTGGAAGAGAAATTTTGAATTATATATTCGCTCGTAAATACAATGAGCTCTCCAATAACATCTTCGTCGTTCATTTCGCTCCTTTTTCCAACGGTTTTGTCATAGCAACTTACCACTTTATAACATACGCTACAATTTTTCTCCACTGACCTTTCAACATAGTTATATTTCTTTCAACGATGATATTGATGTAGGTTTGTCATGCCAATTTGTATAAGCCTTCTATCTTTGTCCACAGTAGGTCTTTTTTTATTGGTACCGACAACTAAGGTTGGTTTGTCATGCCAATTTGTATAAGCCTTCTATCTTTGTCCAGAGTTGGTCTTTTTTATTGGTACCGACAACTGCATTACAACTAATGTTCATGAATGAAGAAATAAGTTTCATCTTCAACAGTAGACCAAGATTTTTTTGATTGTGATGTAGAGTTGAACTTGGTTGTGTGCAATGTTGTGGATAAATCTCAACTTCATCATCATCAGCTTTCACTTCATTCTCTTCCTTATCATCTTCAACCTGGTAATGTGACTTCAACTCCCTTCGTACATCAGAAATTTTGGTAGTTCTAGGTATGATATGGTGGAGGAAAATATCGTTGGGAAGAAAATTGTTGTGAAGTTGGGAGAACGAGAAGTTATTTGGAAAATAATTCAAATATGAGTTTGTATCCATGTTACTCTGCATTGACATCTGAAAATTTGGATAGGAATAAAAACTAAGATCATATGGAAAACTTTGGTTGTGAGTTTCTGTTTGTTGGGTGATGTGTATTACTCCAAAATTCAGATGATCCATTTAAAGTAAATCAAAAGAAGATTGAGACAAGAAGATGAAAAATTAAGAGAGGTAAAAGATTGTGAAGATGTGTGAGGTTATAACAAAATGAGTGTGTATTTATAGAGTTTGAAAAATGTAGTTATTAGGAAAAAGACAAGTTGAAATGGTAAAGTTGAGAATATAATCTTTGACAAAGTGAAAACTAAAAATAAAATCTTTGCCCTTCTAATGTAACCGTTGGAAAAATGAAAGTTAGGAATATATTCGTTTGAAATAATGTGTTGTTCAATTTAAATTAACCACGTGTTATTTGGAAATTTGAAATTATAAAATTTATATAATACTATAAGTGTTTATTTGTAGATAGTGAAAAAATACATTTTTTGGTGATTTCTATTTTTTTTAACTTTTATTTTACAAGAAAAATTAATTAGAAAACATATTATCATTTTACTCAAATGTTGGGCGTTGTAACCACATGGACCGCGTGTCCACGCCATGGTTTCTCCCATGTTGTGTGCGGTAGAGATTGTTTCTGGGAACAATCACACACCTCTTCTCCATTCATGAATCCCCAACTTTTTACTCTGACATTTTTATATTTTCTAATGCCCTCAAAGAAGAGAGATGTTTTTGCCAACTTTCTTGGCTTGGTTTTTGGAAAATCATTGTGCCAAAAAATGTTGGGCAAACAGCATTATTTTACGTTACACTGTTTTTAATGATTAGAGGATGATTTTTCATGAATCTGTTTTTTAAAGTGCGATCACGTTCGTTTTTAAAAAGTCCACTTGGAGTACTTGCACATTTACCCGTCTAAATTATTTTATATGTAATGAGTAATCCATCTTTTCATTATTCATCTCAATCTCAAGAAAAACCGAATGAATTGCAACTATACTTGGGAACCGTACCTTGTCGTGCCCGCATGGCACGACAGCCAGCATCCCCGGCATGGGACGGGCCGTACCGGATCCGGGTGTGGTCGGGTCGGGTTTTATTCGTTGGGTCGGGTCGGGTTTTGATTTTTCGGTTGTTTTTTAAATTTGAAGTAAGTATACAATCACAATCGAATTAATAAAAATACAAACACAATTCATCCCTCCCAAAGTAACCAATTTATTTATTAATAATTGTTGACTGAATTTGAGAAATAATATATTTGTTACATATAAAAAAGACCTAAAGGCCAGCTAAATCCAAGGAGTAATGAAAACACCTAAGGGGTATTAAGGAAAAATTACTCCTTTAACAGAATGGTTTAGCTAAATGACTAAATCTTCATCGTCGTCGTTGTCGTGAATATTCATGTTTTGCATTTTGTCCGCAGCGTCGATCTAATCCATCAGGCATACACTCATCTTGATTGATTTATCGGACAAGCATTGTCTCTTGTCAGACAAGACCCGTTTACCTGCACTAAAAACAACGTTCGACGTCACAGTTGACGCCGGAGGACATAATAAGTCTCGCGCCATCATGGAGACTAATGGAAATCTACCCGAGTTTTTCTCCACCAATCTAAAACATCAAAAGATTTTAACTCGACACTACTAAAGTAAAATTCAGTATTTAAATATCCAGTTAATTCATTTTGGGTGTCAGTTTGCACTAATTTTGTATTTTTTAACTTAACCAATTTCATTGATAACCATCATCATCTGGATCCATTGCAGTTGGAGGTGGTTGTGATGATGAACTAGCAACATTTGAACTCATTTTATTTACATTATATAGTCTTTCATATTCTTCAAAATATTTGATTAAGAAAAACCTACGGCTATCTACATGATTTTGGAAATTTTCATAATTCATATTTTTTAAAATTTGTTCCAAGAAAACTTGTAAACCAGTAATCTTAAATCTAGGATCCATAATAAAAGCTAAACAAAAATAAATGTAGGAGAATTTCAATATTTATAAAACTTAGCCTCCATTACATTTAAAATTTCAACAAAATCAGCATTTTGCCTATATTTCTTAAATATTTTAGTAATTTGAAGTAATTCATAGATAAATATGTTAGATGTGGGGTAATACCGTCCACTTAATCTATTAGTTAATTGCATAATTTGACAATTATCTCAATCTAAATCGGTTAACATAAACTAATTTTATTTTTTATTATAAAAAAGTTGAAATTGCAAGATGATATGGAATATAACGTAGGGACATCTAATTTAATTTTTTAAGTTTAATTTCATTATATGCACAAATTCTCTAAACTCCTGATATCTTGATGTAGTACTACAACCTACATAAGAAATTGCATTCCTAACAGTTTCTAAGTAAAGTTTAATTATGCTAAATCTATATTGTACTACCAAGTTCAAAGTATGACAAACACATCTAATATCAAAGAGTGAACCATCTACAGATGGATGACAATAATTAATGAGCATTTGTATTGTTGAGCTATTATCAGTAGCATTATCAAATGCACTTGCACAAACTTTATTTTCAAGATTATTAGCTACGATGACATTTTTAATGTGATCAAATATAACTTTGGTAGTGTGGATGCAAAATAGGTAAAAAAGAAATGATTTTTTTATTTAAACATCATGAATCATCTAGATAATGAGTTGTTACGCAACAGTAAGGATAATTATTTGGACTAGTCCAAACATCACTAGTTAATGCTACTTTATTGTTCATTAATGAAAAATAAGTAATCATAATTTCTCTTTGTTTACCGAATTTATCAAATGCAATATCTTTAAGTGTTCTTCTAGAAAATGGTTTAAATTGCAGATTATGATATAGATTTGCTTCCCTAAGGCTTTTAGATTCACATATGCTAAATGGTAGTTCATCTCTAATTATGAAACCAACAACTATCTCTCTACCTTTAATTAGACAATATCTTCTGAAATTTAAAGTTCCATTGACTGTGTCTAAAGCTGATTGACGTGAACCCACTACCGATTCAGGATTATTCTTAACTTTACATATAAGTATATGTCTACCTAGATGACCGGTTCCTCCACTTGACTTACCCGAATATACGTGACGACAATGTTTACAAATAGCGGTTGTGTTACCCTCTTCATCTTGTCATTCTTCAAAATCATTCCACACTGGAGATTTTTTTTCTAGTACTTCTACCATTAGGTTTATGTGGATTAACAGAAGAGGGAGGTGGTGTTTTATCATTATTATCAAAATCGGATGATAAAGCCGTGTAAATTACTAAGTAATCAAAAACTGAATTTTTTTCATAAATGAGAAAGTCACGATGATTATATATTAACTAAAATGAACTACTATTTTTTATAGAAAAGACTGGGAAGTGAAGAGTTGAAGAGTCGCAAAATCGACGGTCAGTGGTCTATTTATAGCTTTAGGCTTCACGCTTTAGCTCAAACATGACTCGTCTCCACCAAAATCAGAGCAATTAGAGAAAGAGTGGAGAAGATTTAAAAGATTTGAAGAGATTTGTGTGATGAAAATGAGAAAGGTTAAAGGTTTATATAGAGTAGAGAGATGATAGTTCAGTAATTTTTTAAAAATAAAATAAAAACATTCAACGACTCTAAGAGCCATTGGCACTGACGTTAGCACATCCAACAACTCTTAGAGCCGTTGGATCTACAGTGCCGGGCTGGGCCACCCCGTGCCCGACCCAACCAGCGGTCTCGTGTTGTGCCGACACGGCAGACTCATAGGTCTAGTTGCAACGTGGAATAAATTAAGTTGTAATAGTTGATAAATAGGGTTAAAACACAAGAATACTTAGTGCAAAAAGTAATCTTTGAGTGTGAACAACTAAATTATTAAAAACGATGATACAAAATGAAGGGAATGTGTTCTAAAAGTTTTACTTTTCAATGTCAATTATTATGAATTGAATAAGAAATCATTTTGTTCCTTGTTTATGTTATTCGTCTTTTAGAAGTGTTAAGGAAGATGTTCTTGGTCCTTAACCGTAGAGCTCTAAAAGATATTGGTTTACATAAAACAAAAGATATTCGTAATCATGGTAATTAACATGGGACATTAATTACCGAGTTAAGATTGTCGTGTTGGTCATAGATCATTGTAGCTCTACAAGTGAGTGGCAACACGGGTACACAAAAGAGGAAAATAGTACTTTTGTATACCGAATTGACCTAACAAGTAAAATATTATAGGCATGTGTTTCTGGGTCATTAATATTTTACTGTGTCCTTGGTCCTTTGATATGAGACTTATATCCGATCGCTTAAGGAGTGTTTAATTGGACTAGTGTCTTAAGCTATTGATGAGTGTAGTGTAAAGGCATTAGTTGGTTAAGTATAACTTTCGTTGGAGAAGATAGTTAGTCAAAAGATTATCATTGCCCCTCTTAATTGAGTGATGATATTAGTGGGCTCCTTGATAAAGCAAAGTTATAATGTGCACAATGTGATTTGAGTTAAGTCACATATTTGTAACTGGCTTAAAGAGATCTAGAAATGAATACTAATACAAAGATGACACAATACTACTTTGTGTGTATTCTTAATATCATGAGGCAAGGGACGGACACAAGTGGTGCACTCCATCACTAACTGGATCGGGTTTTGGTTCGAGTGGAATTAAGACATCTAACTAATTGGGAGCTATAATGTGTAGCTAGATACCACTTATAGCTTGTGATATTAAGTTCTTAATATCACTGCCAACTTAGTTTAGATACTCCCATAGGTCACACCACAAAACTGGGAAACAAGCAATGAGGATTTTGAGTTCTAAGATGTGTCGGGTTTCATGTAGAAAATATGACACATGGGGTGAACAAGCAAAATCAAAATTATGTTGTGATTAATAACATAATTAGAATCTAAATAAAATTCATATGTGATGTAAATATTATGGGGTGTAATGATTGATCATTGCATAAGATAATATGTTACATAAGTTGTGAATTTACTACTAATCCCGAAATGTCAAATTTTGTAGGGGTTAAACCGAAATTTGACAAGTCTGCAGAACAGTGCTCAAACGGTCGACCGGTTAGCAGTAAACGGTCGACCGATCGGGCATGGTCGACCGGACATGTCTCGACCGATAACAGGAAATTTTCGTCTGTTCGGAACGGTCGACCGAATCTATCGGTCGGTCGACCGAACATTGCGATGAAATATTTTTATGTTGTGAGCGGTCGACCGAATGTTGAACGGTCGACCGAAACTTGGTTCGAGCGGTCGACCGAACCTCCAAACGGTCGACCGGTCCAGACGATTTTATGCAGAATTAATTTAAGAATGAATTAGATCATGCATGGAATTGGTCCATAATTGATTTAAGTCGTGGTTAAGATTATTTATTAGTAAATAATGGATGGTTAGATGGAAGTTTGCATGAAATCATGGGCAAGAGGTTGCACATGAATAGGTAATTTGGAGAGAACTTATAAATACAAGTTTATCTCATTACCTCATTAATTAATTCATTGTTTTTCTCATGCAAAAACTCTCTCCATAATTCTCCACGAAATTCCCTTAATTCTTAAGTTTAGTTTTAGTTTTTTAAGAGATCATCTTCTCAAGGGAACTAAAGAGGGGTTAGTAATTAGATTCTAAACCCTATTGGAGATTGAGATGCTAGCTCTTCTCTCTCCAATCTTGTTTAGAGTTTGGTGAAATCTCGAAGGCATCCGGCGCAACAACAAGCATCCTCAACGTCTCAGAATCTTCAAGAAGTTTTTGAGAACTTCTAGGTATGAATTTCGGAGTCCCATGTTTGTTTTAATAAAAGTTTTAAAACTAGTTATTGAAACAAACCAATGCATGCATGAAATAAATCATAGAAAATTGTAATAGATCCTTATTACGCATAAAAATTCCGAAAATATATATGTGTAATTAAACATGAAATCCTACACAAAACTCAATATATGGTATCAATTATTCGTAACAACGTTTTGTGTATATATATGAGCGACTTCGATGAGAAGAGAGTATGGGGTTGAGAGGTTCTCTATGATATCCACCCTGAAGTGGTATTAAGGATTCTCTTGTTGTCAAAATAATTCAATTGATTCTGATGTTAATAGGAGGTAGTGTTGTGTCTTTCCATGGTATTGTTTCACTCTTTGACAAAAAAATGTAGGATATGTACAATTTTGCGTTCACGTGCTTTTTTAAACATCAACCAACACATTTTTTTTGAATAAAATGTATCATGATTTTGAAAGGAATGTGTTCTAAAAGTTTTACTTTTATATGTCAATTATTATGAATTGAATGTACAAACATTTTGTTCCTTGATTATAGTATTCGTCTTTTGGAAGTGTTAAGGAAGAGACGCTTGGTCCTTAACCGTAGAGCTCTAAAAGATAATGGTTTACATAAATAAAAAATTATTCACAATCATGGTAGTTAACATGGAACATTAATTACCGAGATAAGATTGTCGTGTTGGTCATCGATTGTTGTAGTTCTACAAATAATTGACGACACGAGTATATAAATGAGGAAAAAATTACTTTTATATATTGAATAGACCTAACAAGTAAGACATTATGGAATTGTGTTTCATGTCATTAATGTCTTACTGTGTCTTGGATCCTAAGATATGAGACTTATATCTTTTCACTCAAGAAGTGCTTAATTTGATTATTGCCAAAAGCTATCAATGAGTGTAGTGATAAAGGCAATAGTTTGTTGAACATGACTTGTGCTGGAAAAGATAGCTAGTCAAACGATTATTGTTGCCCCTCTTAATTGAGTGATGATATTAGTGGGCCCCTCGATAAAGCAAAGTTATAATGTACACAATGTAAGTTGAGTTAAGTTACATAGTTATAATTAGCTTAAAGAGATCAATAAATGAATATAATACAAAGATGACACATTTCTACTTTGTATATATTCTTAATATCATGAGGCAAGGGACAGACACAAGTGGTGCACTTACATCACTAAATGGATCGTGTTTTAGTTCGGGTGGAACAAAGACATCTATGCTAATTGGGTGACTATAATGTGTAGCTAGATACCGCTTATAGTCTGAGATATTAAATGTTTAATATCACTGCCAATTAGGCTTAGATCATCCTACAGGTCACACCACAAAACTGGGAAACAAGAGGTTTGATTTTAAGTTCATATTATGTGTCAGGTTTTTTATGAAAATGGGACACATGTGGTGAATGAATAAAATCAATATGTCATAAGAATTGACATAATTAGAATCATAATAAATTCATATGAGATATATATATTATGGGGTGTAATAATTTAATATTACATAAGATGTGAATTTGCTAAAACCCCCAAAAGATCAAATTTTGTTGGAAATAAATCCAAAATTTGACAAAGGCAGAATCAGGGTCAAACACGGTGAACCGTTCAGGGTTCGGTCGACCGAGGGATCTTCGGATCGGTTAACCGAATGGGGAACGATTAAGCGCAATCGATTGACCGAGATTGTCTAGACTGTCTGGACAATCGGGTTCGGTTAACCGATTGGAATCGGTAAACCGAAAATTATTATGTGGAATTTAGAGATTAATTTTAGGAGAGAAAAACAAGAGGTCGTGGCTAAATAATAGCTCTTGATAAGGGTGTTTTGGGAGCCTATAAAAGGGCACATATTCCTACTTGTTTTAAACTAATGCAAAATCTCTCTCATTAATCTCCCCCTAATCACCACGAAATTTCTCATAGTAAAATTAAGTTTGGAGATTAGAATCTCAGGAGACTTAAAGAATGGGTTATTAGCTAGATTCTAAACCTTATTAGAGATCGATTGACTAGCTCCTTTCTCTCTAATCTTTTTTAGAGTTTGGTGAACACTCGGAGGCAATTCCGTGGACGATTCAACGGGCAACGCGACTCCGGATCATCAAAAATATTTTAGAGAACCTTTAGGTATGATTCTATCTTTGTGGATTATTTTAATAAATGTAGGTTGCATGTTATTAGAATAAAACACAAATAGATGTACATAAAATTGCTGAAAATATGAGAATCGATCTTGTATGTTATATTAAAATTTTAAAATATATACATACATAGGGACACGAAATCCTACAGATTTAAATCTAGGTCTCTGGGAAAACCATTCTCACTTCTCTTATTTTCTCACAACATCAGTCGTCAAGCTCATAAAAAAAGAAAAAAAAACCGAAGGTAACTGAGAACATATTGCCAAATCCTCTCCATCTTCAAGTTCTCAATCCACAACACTCAAGCCTAAACTTCACCACTTGCATATCCAATCCAATATCATATCCAAGTGTGCTCAAGTATAGAGTGTTAGTTAGAGTGTGATTCAACTTCCATATCAAAGAGTTGTAAAAACTTCGAGGAAGCTCCCTCTCGGGTTGTGAGAGGAGACACGAGCGAGGCAATGATTGTTCGCGAGGCTCGGTGTTGTAAACAACGTTGATCTCGGCCCGGAACGGAGATCGGTTAGTGGAACCGTAAGCGAGGCTCGGGGGATCGAGCGAGGCTTGCGAGGAGGACTAGGACCCGGGTGTGGGTGCCGAACCTCTCTAAACTTCGATGTCGTCATTTTTGTGGTTTGCAATTGTCTCTTCCTTAATCCTTCGATAATTATTTTTAATTCCACATTTATCCATTGATGCATTGCATACATTGCATCATATGTCTTTCATTTAGATTACTTTTATATCAATAAATGCTACTAAGGTATGTGTTTAGTCGTATTTACAGAATACAGGGACCTGAATGCAAATTACCCACATTCCGAGCATAAACGCGTGCAAAAGATTCATTTCTATCATAAAGACCGAGTTCAAGTTTATCGGGTTCCGAATGGAAATGAATCCAAGCATAAAAGCATTCAAGGAGCTAATCACAAAAAGGTCAAGGGCTTAATTGCAAAATGCCAAGGACCTGATTGCAAAAGAAAAGGATCAAGTTATTTTGTTGGAAAAGTCAAAAGAAAAGTCAAAAATAAATCCCCAACAATGGAAGGAATAATCCGGAGTTCAAGACAATGGAAAGAATCATCCAGACGCGTAAATAAAGATCAAATCATACCATAAACACATGACCAAAATCCGGACCCGAGCAGACCTGATTGTGCGGCGTTTTCGCCGCACAACACCTTCAATATGCGGCGTTTCCGCCGCCCAGTCATTGATCTGTGTGCCCGATTTTTGTCCAGTGTCGGGTCGACGTGTGTACTATCCTTTTATGTATTGGTATCCCCTGTATCGGCTATAAATAGCCCTGTAGGACGAATGTAACACATCTTTGAACCTTTGGTCTTGGATCATTAGTAATAAATTTCTGTTCTTTTAATTCTTGTTTTTAGTTTTCTTTTAAATGTCTCTAGGATCCCTTCTTCTTCCTCCCTCCATGAGTTTCTAACTCTTTCCAAAGGGTGGAGGTGATGGAATTAGGGTTAGAGAAGATGAATGCATGTTATTGTTTTAAGTTCGTGATTAGTATATTTTGATTACTTGAGTTTATGTTAAATCATTTATCTTGTAATGCTTCATAACTAACATGATTTATTTCAAGTTTCTCCATTCTCCAATCTAAACCTAAGTCTAGACCTCCACCCGACGGAATTCTCCATCTTTATTCTTGTTTTTAGTTTTAATTGTTCTTGTTTCTTGCTCTAAATAACTAAAACCCAAAAATCTCAAAACCCATTTATTTCTTCTCTCTCTCTTCCTCTTAATCGAAAATAACATCAACTACGAAATCTCTCCCTCCTTGTGTTCGACCCGTACTTGCCACGTCTTCATAGACGTCGTGCACTTGCGGTATAAATAAAATTCTCATCAAGTTTTTGGCGCCGTTGCCGGGGAGGCGACGCAGATTTTTGTTGTTTTTGTGTTTTCGATTTTTCCTGTTTATCTTGTGCGCGATCTAAGTATTTGGATTTGTGTTTCAGGAGACAACAGAGCGCGCGGCGAAATACGAGCGCATTCTGAGCTTAAAGAGCGGCGAATCCGCCGCCCCATAAGAAGCATTTGCGGCGAAATCGCCGCACAGGTTGGTCTTCCGGTCTTCAAATTTTGAGGGCGTCGTCGGCATCTCTGGGTGGTCGCATTGAGCTACTGGAATCTCCGAGAGCGGGCGGCGAACCCGACTGAGCATTGCGGAGGTAACTTTTCTTGCCTTTCTCGTAAAATCTGAATAGTTGAAAAGTTTCCTTTCGTAGAATTGCACGTGTTAGGGTTAAATTCCATAATTGGCAATAATTCAACTCTGACCTAAAATTGGCAAAATTAGAAAGACCTTAGTGCATGCATCATATAATGTTTTGCTTGCATTATTCTTGCTAAATTCTTGCAAATTAATACTTGTTGAAGATTGCTGGAGGTAAGGTACGTATCGAGGTTTTTATCGATTGCATTAGAGCATATAATTTAGTTGCATACAACCTTGCAATTGCCCCCATTAAAAGGACCATTGTTTGACTATCTTTGCTAGATTTAAGTTAAACTATCTTAAGGGCAACTCCGTAGGAAAAGATACGGTGGGGATTTCATCACCTTCCCGTAGCCCACAAACCACAATCCTGAAGTGTCGCCTAAGCCTAAAATTTAAAATCAATTAGACATTGGCCCCTAAGGACTCGGACTCAATTAAGGAGGAGATTGGTTTGACTTGCTATGACCTGAAGCTAATTGAATTCAATTTGGTGTCTAGAAAGTGTTTTTGTGTCGACGAAAGTCTTCCAAGCGACGTGGTTGTCTAATTGGCACCGACTCTGTCGGAAGCGCCCCCACTAGCTATACACTAACTGGCCAACTTGGTTTGATTGGTGAGGGAGGTGAATCAAGCAAACTAATTCGACTCAACCAGTTAGGAGTCGTCTAGATCTAAGTGACACTAGGTCTAGGATTGTTTTGACCGTGCTTGTTCAGGAAATTTCTGACCAACCCTAATTTTTATCCTTTAGAGTTAAGTTTCCCTTCTCGTCTGAGTCTTCTTTCCCTTCTCATCCTTACCTTTCTATTGTTTGTTTCCTTTAAAAAAAAAATTCAAAAATTCAAAAAAAAAATTTGTAATTAATTTTTGAAATTAAATTTGGAATTTAAATTTCGAATTTGAATTCAAAAATTGATTCAACCCGGTGCACTCAGATTTGGATTCGGGACTTGAGTAATCGACTCTCACGAGTTAATCTAGATTCCAGTCTGGAACTTAACCCCATTCCACCTGTTGCACCACCTCACCCGGATCTAATGGGTGAGAATGTAGTGGACCCGCCTGTTGCGCAACCTATAACTTTGAGGGATCGGTGCTACCCAACGATGGCTGCTCAGCCATCGTGCATCGTCATGCCCACCATACCGGGTCGCGACTTCGAACTTAAGGCACAATACATGAGTATGCTGCCTAAGTTCACCTCTAGGGAAGATCCATATCTCTTCCTTAGAGAATTTGAGGAAATCTGCTCTCTTATGCAATACCAGCATATCCCTGAAGAGGCAGTGCGTCTGAAATTTGTGCCTCTAGCACTGAAGGACGACGCTAAGAAATGACTATATAGTCTAGCCGAAAGATCTATTAGAAGTTGGGCCGAATTTGTTCAAGTTTTCCTAAAAAAATATTTCCCCAACCATACGACTATGAAGATTAGGAATGAAATTGTTGCATTCGTTCAGTCTGAGAGCGAGCCGTTCTATTCCTATCTTGAGAGATTTAAGAGTGTCTTGACCCAATGCCCTCATCACGGAATTCCAAAATGGCAATTATGCCAAATTATTTATGAGGGATTGACACCCACATCTAGGGTTATGCTAGAATCTGTGAGCCAAGGGAACTTTATGTCCAAAAATGAAAATGATGCCTGGACTTTTCTTGAGGATTTAGCTGAAAATAGTATGCAATGGGACAATGCTAGAACACCCATCAACCCGAGTATTGGATCTAGAATAGCGAGTCAACCCCGACCAGGTGTCTTAGCTATAGATGCCAACATAGCGGCTGAGGCAAAACTAGCCACCCTTATGCGCAAAATGGAAAGTTTAGAGCTGCAAAACCAAACCCGACAAGCATCCCCTACCCCTTGCTCTAGATGTGGTCAGACTGGTCATTTAATGGAGGACTGTGTGAACCTGGAACATGTTAATGCCACATTTAACAATTCTAGAAATGATCCTTACGCATCAACCTATAACCCAGGTTGGCGTAATCATCCCAATTTTTCGTGGACCCAACAAGGACAACCTCCTAGACAACAACCAACCCCATATAACCAAAATAATACATCATCTGGGGGTAATAACAATGGAAATCATGAGGTTAGGTTGACAAAATTAGAAAATTTAATGACAACTTTTATACAAACAACCAACCAATCATTCCAAAGGCTAGAGACACAGGTCAGCCAATTAGCACAGATAATAGGTGAAAGAGAAAAGGGCCAATTTCCAAGTCAACCTGAGGTGAACCCAAGAACTAATAATCAATATCAATCTTATCAACCACCTTCAGGAAATAACAACCCTAGACCGGTTCAAATGGTTAATTAGGAAGGACCGTTCCAACAAATCAATGCTGTAGTATCATTACGGTCCGGAAGACAAATTGACAATAATGTGGTAAACCCTAGAATGACTAATCAATCTAGCCATCAAGCACCCACATATGACTTGACCATTGAACCCGACGTCCAAATTGAAAAGCCCAATCCACCTACCCAACCTGAACCTGTAGCTCAACCTAAACCTGAGCGAGTCTATGTGCCTAAAGCCCCATTTCCCAATAGACTCAAAAAGAACTCTAGTGCACAAATAGAGAAAATCTTGGAAGTATTTAAGCAAGTTAAGGTAAACATTCCACTCTTAGACATGATTCAACAAATACCTGCTTATGCTAAATTCTTAAAAGATTTGTGCACTAAGAAGAGAAAAACGAATGTACCAAAGAAGGCATTTTAACTGCAAACATATGCTCAATTCTTTCCAACACATCTCCTATAAAATATAAGGACCCGGGGTGTCCCACAATTTCATGTTCAATAGGAGATACGTTTATCAATAAAGCCCTTCTAGACCTTGGTGCAAGCGTTAACTTGCTCCCATTTTCTGTCTACGAGCAACTCAACCTTGGTCCACTGAAACCCTCTAGGACAACCCTCCAATTCGCTGATTGTTCTGTTAAGAAACCGAGAGGTATAGTAGAGGAC
Source organism: Triglochin maritima (assembly GCA_963682175.1). Taxonomy (NCBI): domain Eukaryota; kingdom Viridiplantae; phylum Streptophyta; class Magnoliopsida; order Alismatales; family Juncaginaceae; genus Triglochin; species Triglochin maritima. Next base: position 9,427,082 of record OY821780.1, on the reverse strand, counting down.
GTTTTGATTAAGGTTGGTGACTTCATTTATCCAGTGGATTTTGTCGTACTTGATACTGAACCTGTTGTAAATCCTAATCGACAAATCCCTGTAATTCTAGGTAGACCCTTTTTAGCCACTTCGGAAGCATTAATAAACTGTCGAAATGGGCTCATGCAATTATCTTTCGGGAACTTAAAAGCAGAATTTAATATCTTCCATATTGATAATGAGCCAGAAATAATATGCAACCCAAGTGATGTTGTGATGAGAGCACGTATTTATCAGAATTCTGAATCAAATAAATCATCACATAAGCAAAAAGGAAGTAAGAAAAAAGGGAGTGATTCATTTACTCAACCACCATCACTCGAGCAAACAAGCGAACCAATTCAAGTGAGAAGAGTGGAATCTTTTCCTCAAGTCAACATGGGGAACAATTCAACTGGATACATGCACCAACATGGTGTCATTCAATCCAGTTCTGATTATGGTTGACGTTGAGCAAACTCAACCCCTCTACCGCAAGCCGACTCAGGTAATAAGTGCATTTATTTTATCTATGCATACATTGAGGACAATGCATGATTTAGGTGTGGGGGGTGTTTATCTATGTATATATCTATTTGTTTGTTCTGTTCTTTAAAAAAAATAAAAAATAAAAAAAAATCAATGTTTCATGACATAGCTTAAGATTGAACTACCAAAACCCGAGTACAAATTGCATTGAGTTCTTGTTCCTTATTATATGGGTCTGCTTGTAGAAATTATGACATAAATCTAAGTTCCAAAGAAATAACCCATTACCCTTTAAGACATGTATGCACTTAAATTGGATGAATCAAATCTTTGAAGTGGTTGATAAAAAGCAGAGGTTGAGGAAAATATACCGGGAAGTGTGGACTTCTAATAGCAATTAAGCCTTGAGGAAAATAAAAATAAAAATAAAGGAATAAAGTGAAGAAAACACGTTTTGCAAAATGATTACAAAAGCCCAAGCCTTTGAGTCACTGGTCCGTAGGGGTATCTTGAAACCCGGTAACTTGAGTCTACCAGCTCGGGATTATCGACCAAACTCGCTACATGAATGCAAAAGGGTAAAAGTGTCAAAAAGCAAACGTGTTGAATCACGGAAGAAAAGAAAAAAAAAATAATACTCAAGGCCCAAAGCTAAAAGAATGATCCATGCCATGGTTGATCCGAATGATACTTCACCACCAGAGGAGGCGTGCAAAATAATTCAAGTGATAAACATGTATAGAAGGGTTAGTGGTGTGAATGTTGGAGGAACAAAGACCAAGTCATATTTTTAATGAGTTAGATTTATATAATGAGCATGCAAAAATTCTTAGTGAGATATATAAAGTTGAGGTAGGGATATTGAGAGCTATTAATGAAATGTTGATTCAGGATTTTGTGGGTATATCCGCTGAAAACCCTCAGGAGACAACACTCCTCCTCCTTGGCAACAAAGAGGTTTAACGGCTTGTTGCACATGCTAAGTGCAACCGTGATTCCTACGAAAGTGAGTTAGGATTTCCCTGCTTTCATTTTCTTATATTCTGCTTTGCTAGGGACTAGCAAAATCTAGGTGTGGGGATATTTGATGCATTGCATACATTGCATCATATGTCTTTCATTTAGATTACTTTTATATCAATAAATGCTACTAAGGTATGTGTTTAGTCGTATTTACAGAATACAGGGACCTGAATGCAAATTACCCACATTCCGAGCATAAACGCGTGCAAAAGATTCATTTCTATCATAAAGACCGAGTTCAAGTTTATCGGGTTCCGAATGGAAATGAATCCAAGCATAAAAGCATTCAAGGAGCTAATCACAAAAAGGTCAAGGGCTTAATTGCAAAATGTCAAGGACCTGATTGCAAAAGAAAAGGATCAAGTTATTTTGTTGGAAAAGTCAAAAGAAAAGTCAAAAATAAATCCCCAACAATGGAAGGAATAATCCGGAGTTCAAGACAATGGAAAGAATCATCCAGACGCGTAAATAAAGATCAAATCATACCATAAACACATGACCAAAATCCGGACCCGAGCAGACCTGATTGTGCGGCGTTTTCGCCGCACAACACCTTCAATATGCGGCGTTTCCGCCGCCCAGTCATTGATCTGTGTGCCCGATTTTTGTCCAGTGTCGGGTCGACGCGTGTACTATCCTTTTATGTATTGGTATCCCCTGTATCGGCTATAAATAGCCCTGTAGGACGAATGTAACACATCTTTGAACCTTTGGTCTTGGATCATTAGTAATAAATTTCTGTTCTTTTAATTCTTGTTTTTAGTTTTCTTTTAAATGTCTCTAGGATCCCTTCTTCTTCCTCCCTCCATGAGTTTCTAACTCTTTCCAAAGGGTGGAGGTGATGGAATTAGGGTTAGAGAAGATGAATGCATGTTATTGTTTTAAGTTCGTGATTAGTATATTTTGATTACTTGAGTTTATGTTAAATCATTTATCTTGTAATGCTTCATAACTAACATGATTTATTTCAAGTTTCTCCATTCTCCAATCTAAACCTAAGTCTAGACCTCCACCCGACGGAATTCTCCATCTTTATTCTTGTTTTTAGTTTTAATTGTTCTTGTTTCTTGCTCTAAATAACTAAAACCCAAAAATCTCAAAACCCATTTATTTCTTCTCTCTCTCTTCCTCTTAATCGAAAATAACATCAACTACGAAATCTCTCCCTCCTTGTGTTCGACCCGTACTTGCCACGTCTTCATAGACGCCGTGCACTTGCGGTATAAATAAAATTCTCATCAAGTTTTTGGCGCCGTTGCCGGGGAGGCGACGCAGATTTTTGTTGTTTTTGTGTTTTCGATTTTTCCTGTTTATCTTGTGCGCGATCTAAGTATTTGGATTTGTGTTTCAGGAGACAACAGAGCGCGCGGCGAAATACGAGCGCATTCTGAGCTTAAAGAGCGGCGAATCCGCCGCCCCATAAGAAGCATTTGCGGCGAAATCGCCGCACAGGTTGGTCTTCCGGTCTTCAAATTTTGAGGGCGTCGTCGGCATCTCTGGGTGGTCGCATTGAGCTACTGGAATCTCCGAGAGCGGGCGGCGAACCCGACTGAGCATTGCGGAGGTAACTTTTCTTGCCTTTCTCGTAAAATCTGAATAGTTGAAAAGTTTCCTTTCGTAGAATTGCACGTGTTAGGGTTAAATTCCATAATTGGCAATAATTCAACTCTGACCTAAAATTGGCAAAATTAGAAAGACCTTAGTGCATGCATCATATAATGTTTTGCTTGCATTATTCTTGCTAAATTCTTGCAAATTAATACTTGTTGAAGATTGCTGGAGGTAAGGTACGTATCGAGGTTTTTATCGATTGCATTAGAGCATATAATTTAGTTGCATACAACCTTGCAATTGCCCCCATTAAAAGGACCATTGTTTGACTATCTTTGCTAGATTTAAGTTAAACTATCTTAAGGGCAACTCCGTAGGAAAAGATACGGTGGGGATTTCATCACCTTCCCGTAGCCCACAAACCACAATCCTGAAGTGTCGCCTAAGCCTAAAATTTAAAATCAATTAGACATTGGCCCCTAAGGACTCGGACTCAATTAAGGAGGAGATTGGTTTGACTTGCTATGACCTGAAGCTAATTGAATTCAATTTGGTGTCTAGAAAGTGTTTTTGTGTCGACGAAAGTCTTCCAAGCGACGTGGTTGTCTAATTGGCACCGACTCTGTCGGAAGCGCCCCCACTAGCTATACACTAACTGGCCAACTTGGTTTGATTGGTGAGGGAGGTGAATCAAGCAAACTAATTCGACTCAACCAGTTAGGAGTCGTCTAGATCTAAGTGACACTAGGTCTAGGATTGTTTTGACCGTGCTTGTTCAGGAAATTTCTGACCAACCCTAATTTTTATCCTTTAGAGTTAAGTTTCCCTTCTCGTCTGAGTCTTCTTTCCCTTCTCATCCTTACCTTTCTATTGTTTGTTTCCTTTAAAAAAAAAATTCAAAAATTCAAAAAAAAAATTTGTAATTAATTTTTGAAATTAAATTTGGAATTTAAATTTCGAATTTGAATTCAAAAATTGATTCAACCCGGTGCACTCAGATTTGGATTCGGGACTTGAGTAATCGACTCTCACGAGTTAATCTAGATTCCAGTCTGGAACTTAACCCCATTCCACCTGTTGCACCACCTCACCCGGATCTAATGGGTGAGAATGTAGTGGACCCGCCTGTTGCGCAACCTATAACTTTGAGGGATCGGTGCTACCCAACGATGGCTGCTCAGCCATCGTGCATCGTCATGCCCACCATACCGGGTCGCGACTTCGAACTTAAGGCACAATACATGAGTATGCTGCCTAAGTTCACCTCTAGGGAAGATCCATATCTCTTTCTTAGAGAATTTGAGGAAATCTGCTCTCTTATGCAATACCAGCATATCCCTGAAGAGGCAGTGCGTCTGAAATTTGTGCCTCTAGCACTGAAGGACGACGCTAAGAAATGGCTATATAGTCTAGCCGAAAGATCTATTAGAAGTTGGGCCGAATTTGTTCAAGTTTTCCTAAAAAAATATTTCCCCAACCATACGACTATGAAGATTAGGAATGAAATTGTTGCATTCGTTCAGTCTGAGAGCGAGCCGTTCTATTCCTATCTTGAGAGATTTAAGAGTGTCTTGACCCAATGCCCTCATCACGGAATTCCAAAATGGCAATTATGCCAAATTATTTATGAGGGATTGACACCCACATCTAGGGTTATGCTAGAATCTGTGAGCCAAGGGAACTTTATGTCCAAAAATGAAAATGATGCCTGGACTTTTCTTGAGGATTTAGCTGAAAATAGTATGCAATGGGACAATGCTAGAACACCCATCAACCCGAGTATTGGATCTAGAATAGCGAGTCAACCCCGACCAGGTGTCTTAGCTATAGATGCCAACATAGCGGCTGAGGCAAAACTAGCCACCCTTATGCGCAGAATGGAAAGTTTAGAGCTGCAAAACCAAACCCGACAAGCATCCCCTACCCCTTGCTCTAGATGTGGTCAGACTGGTCATTTAATGGAGGACTGTGTGAACCTGGAACATGTTAATGCCACATTTAACAATTCTAGAAATGATCCTTACGCATCAACCTATAACCCAGGTTGGCGTAATCATCCCAATTTTTCGTGGACCCAACAAGGACAACCTCCTAGACAACAACCAACCCCATATAACCAAAATAATACATCATCTGGGGGTAATAACAATGGAAATCATGAGGTTAGGTTGACAAAATTAGAAAATTTAATGACAACTTTTATACAAACAACCAACCAATCATTCCAAAGGCTAGAGACACAGGTCAGCCAATTAGCACAGATAATAGGTGAAAGAGAAAAGGGCCAATTTCCAAGTCAACCTGAGGTGAACCCAAGAACTAATAATCAATATCAATCTTATCAACCACCTTCAGGAAATAACAACCCTAGACCGGTTCAAATGGTTAATTAGGAAGGACCGTTCCAACAAATCAATGCTGTAGTATCATTACGGTCCGGAAGACAAATTGACAATAATGTGGTAAACCCTAGAATGACTAATCAATCTAGCCATCAAGCACCCACATATGACTTGACCATTGAACCCGACGTCCAAATTGAAAAGCCCAATCCACCTACCCAACCTGAACCTGTAGCTCAACCTAAACCTGAGCGAGTCTATGTGCCTAAAGCCCCATTTCCCAATAGACTCAAAAAGAACTCTAGTGCACAAATAGAGAAAATCTTGGAAGTATTTAAGCAAGTTAAGGTAAACATTCCACTCTTAGACATGATTCAACAAATACCTGCTTATGCTAAATTCTTAAAAGATTTGTGCACTAAGAAGAGAAAAACGAATGTACCAAAGAAGGCATTTTAACTGCAAACATATGCTCAATTCTTTCCAACACATCTCCTATAAAATATAAGGACCCGGGGTGTCCCACAATTTCATGTTCAATAGGAGATACGTTTATCAATAAAGCCCTTCTAGACCTTGGTGCAAGCGTTAACTTGCTCCCATTTTCTGTCTACGAGCAACTCAACCTTGGTCCACTGAAACCCTCTAGGACAACCCTCCAATTCGCTGATTGTTCTGTTAAGAAACCGAGAGGTATAGTAGAGGACGTTTTGATTAAGGTTGGTGACTTCATTTATCCAGTGGATTTTGTCGTACTTGATACTGAACCTGTTGTAAATCCTAATCGACAAATCCCTGTAATTCTAGGTAGACCCTTTTTAGCCACTTCGGAAGCATTAATAAACTGTCGAAATGGGCTCATGCAATTATCTTTCGGGAACTTAAAAGCAGAATTTAATATCTTCCATATTGATAATGAGCCAGAAATAATATGCAACCCAAGTGATGTTGTGATGAGAGCACGTATTTATCAGAATTCTGAATCAAATAAATCATCACATAAGCAAAAAGGAAGTAAGAAAAAAGGGAGTGATTCATTTACTCAACCACCATCACTCGAGCAAACAAGCGAACCAATTCAAGTGAGAAGAGTGGAATCTTTTCCTCAAGTCAACATGGGGAACAATTCAACTGGATACATGCACCAACATGGTGTCATTCAATCCAGTTCTGATTATGGTTGACGTTGAGCAAACTCAACCCCTCTACCGCAAGCCGACTCAGGTAATAAGTGCATTTATTTTATCTATGCATACATTGAGGACAATGCATGATTTAGGTGTGGGGGGTGTTTATCTATGTATATATCTATTTGTTTGTTCTGTTCTTTAAAAAAAATAAAAAATAAAAAAAAATCAATGTTTCATGACATAGCTTAAGATTGAACTACCAAAACCCGAGTACAAATTGCATTGAGTTCTTGTTCCTTATTATATGGGTCTGCTTGTAGAAATTATGACATAAATCTAAGTTCCAAAGAAATAACCCATTACCCTTTAAGACATGTATGCACTTAAATTGGATGAATCAAATCTTTGAAGTGGTTGATAAAAAGCAGAGGTTGAGGAAAATATACCGGGAAGTGTGGACTTCTAATAGCAATTAAGCCTTGAGGAAAATAAAAATAAAAATAAAGGAATAAAGTGAAGAAAACACGTTTTGCAAAATGATTACAAAAGCCCAAGCCTTTGAGTCACTGGTCCGTAGGGGTATCTTGAAACCCGGTAACTTGAGTCTACCAGCTCGGGATTATCGACCAAACTCGCTACATGAATGCAAAAGGGTAAAAGTGTCAAAAAGCAAACGTGTTGAATCACGGAAGAAAAGAAAAAAAAATAATAATACTCAAGGCCCAAAGCTAAAAGAATGATCCATGCCATGGTTGATCCGAATGATACTTCACCACCAGAGGAGGCGTGCAAAATAATTCAAGTGATAAACATGTATAGAAGGGTTAGTGGTGTGAATGTTGGAGGAACAAAGACCAAGTCATATTTTTAATGAGTTAGATTTATATAATGAGCATGCAAAAATTCTTAGTGAGATATATAAAGTTGAGGTAGGGATATTGAGAGCTATTAATGAAATGTTGATTCAGGATTTTGTGGGTATATCCGCTGAAAACCCTCAGGAGACAACACTCCTCCTCCTTGGCAACAAAGAGGTTTAACGGCTTGTTGCACATGCTAAGTGCAACCGTGATTCCTACGAAAGTGAGTTAGGATTTCCCTGCTTTCATTTTCTTATATTCTGCTTTGCTAGGGACTAGCAAAATCTAGGTGTGGGGGTATTTGATGCATTGCATACATTGCATCATATGTCTTTCATTTAGATTACTTTTATATCAATAAATGCTACTAAGGTATGTGTTTAGTCGTATTTACAGAATACAGGGACCTGAATGCAAATTACCCACATTCCGAGCATAAACGCGTGCAAAAGATTCATTTCTATCATAAAGACCGAGTTCAAGTTTATCGGGTTCCGAATGGAAATGAATCCAAGCATAAAAGCATTCAAGGAGCTAATCACAAAAAGGTCAAGGGCTTAATTGCAAAATGTCAAGGACCTGATTGCAAAAGAAAAGGATCAAGTTATTTTGTTGGAAAAGTCAAAAGAAAAGTCAAAAATAAATCCCCAACAATGGAAGGAATAATCCGGAGTTCAAGACAATGGAAAGAATCATCCAGACGCGTAAATAAAGATCAAATCATACCATAAACACATGACCAAAATCCGGACCCGAGCAGACCTGATTGTGCGGCGTTTTCGCCGCACAACACCTTCAATATGCGGCGTTTCCGCCGCCCAGTCATTGATCTGTGTGCCCGATTTTTGTCCAGTGTCGGGTCGACGCGTGTACTATCCTTTTATGTATTGGTATCCCCTGTATCGGCTATAAATAGCCCTGTAGGACGAATGTAACACATCTTTGAACCTTTGGTCTTGGATCATTAGTAATAAATTTCTGTTCTTTTAATTCTTGTTTTTAGTTTTCTTTTAAATGTCTCTAGGATCCCTTCTTCTTCCTCCCTCCATGAGTTTCTAACTCTTTCCAAAGGGTGGAGGTGATGGAATTAGGGTTAGAGAAGATGAATGCATGTTATTGTTTTAAGTTCGTGATTAGTATATTTTGATTACTTGAGTTTATGTTAAATCATTTATCTTGTAATGCTTCATAACTAACATGATTTATTTCAAGTTTCTCCATTCTCCAATCTAAACCTAAGTCTAGACCTCCACCCGACGGAATTCTCCATCTTTATTCTTGTTTTTAGTTTTAATTGTTCTTGTTTCTTGCTCTAAATAACTAAAACCCAAAAATCTCAAAACCCATTTATTTCTTCTCTCTCTCTTCCTCTTAATCGAAAATAACATCAACTACGAAATCTCTCCCTCCTTGTGTTCGACCCGTACTTGCCACGTCTTCATAGACGCCGTGCACTTGCGGTATAAATAAAATTCTCATCATCCATCGATTAGAGGGCCATAGATCCTAACAATTGGTATCAGAGCATTAGGTTGCTAATTTCATTTACTTAATCATAATTTAGCATGACATCTACTTCTAAGCATTGTGAAGGATTATCCACATCTAAGACACCTTTGTTTAATGGGTTAAACTATGACTATTGGAAGAAAAGATTGAGAATATATTTGCAATCAAATGATTTGAAATATTGGACATTCATATTAAACTCATATACAACTCCTAATGATGATGAAATTGTATCCTTAACAAAACCCAAAATTAAGGAAGCGGAGATGAATTCCCGCATTATGAATATCTTGTATTGTGGGTTAAATGAAGGGGAATACAATATGGTAAGAGGTTGTGAAAGTGCTTATGATATTTGGCATACATTAGCAATGCATCATGAGGGTTCAACTAGATTGAAAGAAACTATGATTAATTTGCTCATGCATAAATATGAATTATTTTGTATGCAATCCGGTGAAAACATAAGCGAGATGCACACTCGCTTTACCGAGATCATTAACTCTCTTAAAGCACTTGGCAAGGATTTTAGCAAGGGAGAAATGACTCGAAAGATTCTCCGGCCACTCACCGACGATTGGGAGGAGAAGACGACCGCCATCGAAGAAGCACAAGATCTCACCAAATTATCGGTCGAGGAACTAATGGGTAGTCTCATGACATATGAGATACAAATGAAAGACCGCAAGGAGAAGGGAGTCAAGAAATCCTTAGGGCTACATGCCGTCGCCAATTCGATCAAAGGAGATAGTGATATCGAGGAACAATTGACGACACAACAATTTAAGGAGTTTCTCAAAGAAGAGAAAGAAAGGAGAAAAGAGAAGAAGAGCAAGAGAAAAGAGAAGAAGAAGAAAGCTCTCAAAGTAACTTGGGATAGCTCATCATCTCATCAAATGAAGGCGAATTCGCCTCGATGTGCTTCATGGCAATAGAAGATGACGAAAGTGAGGTATCTTCTTGCTCTAGTCGCGATTCAATTGATTCAAATAATTCAAATGCATATAATGAACTTCAATGTGAATTCAATGAATTGCTTGAAAATTTTGAGAGAATTTGTGAAAAAAATAAACTAGCAAGAAAGAAAATCAATGAGCTACAATCTCAAATTGAATCTATCATGAATGAGAAGAATGAATTGCTTGCTAGTCACGATAAAATTGCATTAGAGAACACTCAATTGATTGATGAAACTACAACTCTAAATGCAAAACCTTCATGTGGCGATGATATTCAAAATCTAATTGCTAAGAATGTTCAATTACAAAAGGATCTTGAAAAATTCACAAGTGGAAAGAAAATGCTTGATATGCTCATAGGGAGTCAAAAACAATCTTTAGATAAGCATGGTGTAGGCTATGATGTTAACAACTACAAAAACCATGTTATTCACACTACTATGAATGGAAAACATTTCTTTGTGAATAAAAGTTCCTCAAGCGTTTGGGCACCTAGGACCAAAATGGTTTGGGTACCAAAGATTAATGTTAAAGGACCCAAAGTTGTTTGGGTACCAAAATCTTCACTTGTAGGTACTTAGAGAAAGGAGAATCGATAGCGATCGGCTCAAGCAACAAAAGATCGATTCCAAGCATCAAAGAAATCATTTGGATCGAATTCATAAAGCCGTCGTCGCTATCGAAAGGAGATTGGAACCAATACAAAATCGAGGATCAAAAGTTGGGTATAAATTTCAATCCTCTCAATCGTGTCTATTTTAACATTTGGTTCTAATCTAGGGATATTACATGCTTAATTGATATCATACATCATTGCTTTTATGCCTTAGTGATAGGGGGAGCATATAATGTTATATCATCTAATTAAGGGGGAAAATTATGAAATCCTATACCTTTACATCATATGCTTGTATTGTTTGCATTTGATTGATGTCAAATGGGGAGAATGATAAGGATTGAGCTTCAATTTACTCATACTATGCATATTGTTAGGGGGAGCATCTTATACATGCATAGTTTACATATATGAAGGGGGAGCAATCATATAGAATAGGGGAGAACTTAAATTGAAACTCAAGCATTAAGATATAGATTTACCATCATCAAAAAAGGGAGATTGTTGGTTTTTTTGACCTTAATCTATATTAATTTTGATGATTAATTAAACTAATCTTAATCAATCAACCTAATCAATCAAAGTAAGCAAACATGATTACATGCATTGCATATATATTTGTATACTTGCAATCATCTTAATAGGTTGATCAAGACAAACAAGGAGATGAGCATTTGGACAAGGAGATCAAGACTCAAGACTTGTAATCAAAGCTTTGGACCAAGACATGTAACTTTATATTTATGGAGTCCATATGATTTTATGTAAACTTGAGCACTAGGATTCTGTCCAGTCATCTCTCGGTAAACCGAACCTATTTCGGTAAACCAAAATCTACCTAGTTCGGTCCACCGAACACCTATCGGTTAGCCGAATACTTCCCAACAGTAAAACTTAGGTGTTCTCTGGAATTGCCCCAACAGAAGATCGAAACACCTTCGGTCGACCGAATAGCCCTGAACCGGTTTTGGACTTTGCTCCAACGGTCGCATTCAAATGAAGACCCTAGAGCCCAATTAACTTGACCCACTTCGAACGACCGTACACACTTCGGTCTACCGAATCCAAATTGGCTTTAGGACCCCAACGGCTATTTAACTTGACCGTTATTGATATAACAATTTCCCACGCATTGTCAGCGCAATTCCCGTGCTACTTCGGTCTACCGAAGTATACACGGTCAACCGAACTTGAGTAGATCAGAGCCCAATCAATTCTACTGTCCACCTTGGAACGGTGAACCGAATGGACTTCGGTTAACCGAATTTAATTAGGGCTAAATAGATAAAAGATACTGGAGGTTGGTGAACGGTGATCCGATACTTAATCGGTCAACCGAGTTCATAGTTCGGACCAATGTTTCGGACTACCGTGTGGATAACGGTCGACCGAATCTGTCTCGATTTCTGGTCGAGCTTAAGTCACATCTTGCTTTCTCATTGGTCCATTCCCCACTAACTCCCAAACGGCTATATGAGCTTGAAAGCTTATAAATAGGACCTCATTTGGTTGCTTTGAAGATCTTGAACACTTCCTATCTATCCAATACTCAAAGCCAAATTCTCTCCATCTTCAAGCTCTTAATCCACAACACTCAAGCCTAAACTTCACCACTTGCATATCCAATCCAATATCATATCCAAGTGTGCTCAAGTATAGAGTGTTAGTTAGAGTGTGATTCAACTTCCATATCAAAGAGTTGTAAAAACTTCGAGGAAGCTCCCTCTCGGGTTGTGAGAGGAGACACGAGCGAGACAATGATTGTTCGCGAGGCTCGATGTTGTAAACGACGTTGATCTCGGCCCGGAACGAAGATCGGTTAGTGGAACCGTAAGCGAGGCTCGGGGGATCGAGCGAGGCTTGCGAGGAGGACTAAGACCCGGGTGTGGGTGCCGAACCTCTCTAAACTCCGACGTCGTCATTTTTGTGGTTTGCAATTGTCTCTTCCTTAATCCTTCGATAATTATTTTTAATTCCGCATTTATCCATCGATTAGAGGGCCATAGATCCTAACAGTGAGGTGTTGGGTGGAGAAGTGGGGTTGAAGGCGAGAGGGTTTATTTAAAGCCAAACTCCTCGTTTCTTCTCTTCTCTTATCACACACTCTCTCTACTCAGCTTCTCTCTCTCTCTCTTTCTCTCTCTCTCTCTCTCTCTCTCTCTCTCTCTCTCCGAGTCCGGCGTGTGAAGGTGAAGGAGAGGAAGTCGTGCTCGACAAACGTGATCGGAGGAGTGGTGATTGTCGCCTGGTTTCAGTCGAACGAAGCCTTTGTTCGACCGGTGGGATGTTTTATTGATTGGTAGTTGGCGTAGACCTTCTAAACGGTCGATCACCTATGATTTTAGTTCGACCGTTTGGTCGTTTTGTTGGTTGGGTTTGTTCGACCGGTCTTGGTGACGATTGGACCTAGACTTGTTCTTGGAGGGAACCGGTTGACCGACATGCCTTGTGTGGTCGACCGTTGTTGCCCTATTTTGCGCATTTGAGTCCATGATCGTGTTTGTGATGTAGGGGTTGGGTGAAAAAGCCCTGGAGCCTCGTACATGTGTAGTGGGGTTGGGCGAAAGAACCCTGGAGTCTCGTTACGAACCGAGTGAGTGGAGTTGGGCGAAAAAGCCCTGGAACCTTGTTCGCTGCTCGTGTCTTTTAGGGTTTGGTGAAAGAGCCCTGGAGCTCAGCTTATTAACGATGTCATTGTGTTGTAGTTTTTGCATGCTATGTTTATTGTCGGTCTTAGTTCATATATATGTTTGGAGTTTGACATACGGGGTTTCCTTCTGGAAACTCATGCATAGTTGCATGTTTACATTTCAGGTCGTGAGCGACATTAGAGGATGGTGACCGCGGAGGAGCGTACCTGGGACCACATCCTGTTTTTCCCCTTTTGAAGGTTGTAGTGATTACATGTACATTTATTTTATAGCATTTTGATGTAATCACACTTTTGAAAAACTCAAATATATTATATATATTAGTGCACATTGTGTTGTGTTTCTGTAATATCCTCGTGTATGATCTTGGTCATTGATATTCCGCTGTTTGAGGATGTTACAATAGATATCAGATTTGTATATTTCGTTAGTCCGTATTCAAGCATCAACCTCACTAGATTCTTTTTACACGTCTAAGAAATTGAATCTAGCAACTGGATTGTTTGAATCTAGATAAAAAGTGTATAAACTAGCCAGGTCAGACTGATGAAATTTCGAGCATTTGAGATTAATATGTTTATTATTAAATACATAAACATACATATAAATATAACTATACAAATCTAGAATTGAACCTTCGAGCAAACCTTTTACTATTTTGAGTCGTGTTCATATTGATTATTTAACGATTCAAGATGGGGTGTTGATGCCCAACTTGTTCATTTTGAAGTTAGCTTAAATTGAGTTTCAGTCGAATCTCAAGCCCAAACTAGAACTTGACAACCCTACTCTTATGGGCAGTGGCGGATACAAGATTTTCATCTAGTGGCAGCTAAATTTTAAAGAATCATTGTCACATAAATTGACTTTCATCCGAAAATTGGGTTGTATAATAAAAAAAACCCCATCTATTGCCATGGTCCCCATTGAGTTGTATGTATATCCGCCACTGCTTGTGGGCAATAAAAATTGTCATCTGTTACTTTGTAGAGTTCGAAGCTTATGTAGTTATGTGTGACAATTAATGAGAATGAAGTAGGAAAATCTTTTGCAAAATTTCTTTTCTAAGTTTGTGTTGCATTCGTTAGGTTAAGTGATCTAGAAAATGGTAGCCAGTCCAATATCCTAATGAAGTATTTCTATAAATAATGAGCATAAGCATCACTTCTTTTAGGGTTAGTACTTAGTAGTTAGTACCATCGTCCATCGCTATCGATCTTAGAAAGAATCATTGTTTGCAGTTTGTCCGAAGGATCATTATTGCAAATTGATATTGATAGAAGAAAAAAGGAACCCTGAAATTGACCCAAACTCGAAGATAAACCTTTCGTTTTCGAATACTAGATAAAGTTTGATTCCAAAAAAACACTTTTTTTAATACTAAAGATGCATTATTAGAAAAAGAGAGAAATAAATGTTGGCCAATTGCAACTCCGTACATATTAAGTATACTCGTTTATTGTGTGTATTATTTCATACAATTAGGAATGACTAAATTTAAATTAAATCAAATATTATGGTTTTAACTAACTTCAAGTAGTTAAACTGTTAAAAATTAAATGTAAGGGATTTTTCATATATATTTTTGTAAAATATATGCATTATGGTTGTGCGCTTACAAATTACAATCATATTTTTATATTTTCCATCTTTTTTTCTCTTTCTCCTTTATCCAGGTCTCCATGACCTTTTCTAAGCTCAAATTTAGTAATTTTTACATTTTCCCCATTTTTTTCATTTAACGACACCTATCATTCCAAAATCCAAATAGTATTTTTCAATAATCGAAAGAAATTTTCTAATTGATTAAACATGTTAAGCCATGTACATTCGTGGAACAACAATGGACGACACCGGCTCGTATGATTCGCAAATCCGTAATTTGCGGTGGTAAATTGGAAAAAGGCCCCTTCTAAGAGGAGCACCAAACAGTAATAAACCCACGACAGTAAAAGAGGAAAAGACCGAGGAAACACGCAAGCGGAGCAGTGCGGCACATCGCCATCGTGTTGGAGTCACACATCCCAATGCACCACCTCTGTCTATGCCCCATCATATCTGTCCCACCTCCTCTAATCTAGTCTCACTTTTATTAAAGGATAATTAATATTTATTTAAAAATGTCACCATAATTCAAAATCAAGTATATTTATATTCATAGAAATTTCATAAACATAAATAAATCTATAAAGCCAAGTGTCCAACCAACTATTCCAACCATCAAACAAATCCATGCTTCTACGGATCATATTAGTTAGTTCACGTCAAGAACTTTATAATTCAATAATTTAAATACAACAGTATAACACATGACCACATCAATCAAGACTTCCGTCGCTGTCCAACTCCAACCGTACGATAACCCTACTTAAAGGAAGGAGAAACATCTAATAACAATTCTAAATTTTCGGTGTCATTAATTTCATACTAAATCTTTCCCTTTCTTCGGAGAAAAATAAAATAAAATAAGAAACCGAGATTTTTCGGAATATAAGTCGCAGATTCCTCCCGATTTCTCCTCTCGACTTCTTATCCCGTCAAAATCTCTTCTTTTCGCGTTCTGCTCCCTTGTTTTCGAAGGTCTAATTCGCGGTTTCGATCGAAAACGGGCAGAAAGGTGTGGTTTTTGGTGGGTTTTGGACTCCTTTTTGTTGTCTAAATGTCTATGTTTTTCGGGTTTTGACCAGTGTTTTCGTGTTCAACAGAGAAGAGAAGTTCGATTTCGCTCCCGTTTTGTTGGAATCTTCTCATCGGATTCCTTTCGCTGCCGTTTTTCGCGTAAAAATCCCTCCTTTTGACTTACGGTTTCGGTGTGAGAGGAAAGGTCTGATTCTGATGAGTTTTGGGCTCTGATTCTATCGAATTGTTATTGGATTTTGGGTGTTGATTTTTTTTTGTAGGGTCGGATTTGGATTAGTCATGAGGAAATTGGCTCGAGTTGTGGCGATTCTCCGCGAGGCTTCGCGTCACCGAGGAACGGATATTTTCAATAACGGAGTTCGGAGGGTCGAATTCGCTTCCGCCACTCCGGTGAAGTTCCGTAATCGTCCTTGCAAGCCGTCTCACGATAGATATTTGAACAAAATGGCTTTATTACGAGCTTTCTCGGCGGATGCTGTCCACAGTGATACCACCATAGGTATTGTTTATGTGAGAATTTCGGTTTTAGTCTTCCACTATATGTTTTTTCGCTTGTTGATTGTGGTTTTTTGTCTTCAGAAGAAAGAAAAGGCGGCCCTTTGACAGAGTACGAGAGGAGGATCGCCTCAGGGGAACTCGTGGATGGTGATGACAGTCAGGTATTTAGAAGAAAATGCCACTATTTGGTTTTTATTTATTGGGTTTTGAAGCTTCTTGAATTTTTTCAACCTTTGTTTTTATGTCAAATGTGGTAGATTGATACAATTAGACTGTTGGACTTGTTATACAATGAGCTTGTTGAATTTGAAGATACGTGTAAGCTCGATCGATACTCGTCCTCTGAAAAATCATCAAGGTTTGTCAGCATTAAATTTGTCTTGATTTGCTGTACCAGGGATGCATTATTCATGGAGAATCTCATTAGTCATTACTTTCTTTTCCAGGAGTCGATGGTTGTGGTCTCGATTTATTCCCCAGTCATCACAAGCACCTGTGAAAGGGCTGTACCTTTATGGTGGTGTAGGGACTGGAAAGACGATGCTCATGGATTTGTTCTACGATCAATTGTAAGATAAATATGATTCATCTTTCATTTCTTTTCCTGTTAAGCCTTTTATTTTGCCCTGTGCAATTACTTATGAATGTGCAAAGCTCAAGTCATCTCTATGAGCTTGCGGAGAGGTCATGCCAAGTTTTTGCTATGTGTATATTGATGGTCGATCCCCAAATTCTGCATGAGTTTCATAGACTTCAATGTTTTGCTGGGCCATTCTGACATCTTAGATATAATCACTTGAACGTTCTGTTTCAATTGTTTGTCCTCAAAGAATGATTTGCAGTAGAATTGGATGGGTACTCTTCGGGAGTAAATATACTACAATTAATTGCAAATTTATGCCTGACCATCTTATTTATTGTTTGATCTCTTGTTACTTTTCCAACGATAAAGGCACTATCACCCTTGATAGGAAACACTAGTTCATTTCTTAAAAGCAATATTTTACAGCCTTTGAGCAATTAATTTTGTTACCTTGGAAACTGTAGTTGTCAAAATATCATTGTTCTAATAAAGAAAATATGTTTGCTCTTAACACAGACCATGTTATTGGAGGAAAAAGAGAATACATTTTCATGACTTCATGCTTAACGTCCACAGTTGCTTGCAGGTGCCACTTCATGCACTAATTCTGTATAACTTTCACATGACATGGTTTTCTTATCAACCACAAGCTTTTCTCTGATTATTAATTTGCCTGATTGCAGAGGCATAAAGGGCTATCAGACCCACTTGATGTTGTTGCCGCAGAGATAGCAGATGAGTCCATCTTATTGTGCCTTGATGAATTTATGGTATGTTAGAATATAAAAATATGAAGTTGGGTCATGTGTTTATAGTCCTCTAGACTCTAGTGTAATCGGCTTCCTCATTCTTGTAATTTATATGACTTTCAGGTGAATGATGTTGCTAATGCCCTCATACTGAATAGACTATTTGGGTATTTGTTCAGTAAAGGAGTGGTATGTAGTTTTATTTCCATGCTATTTGTTTCTTTAATACCTCAAATCTTTTTTCTTTCTTGGTAAACATTCTTATTTATTCTAGTGATGACAGATTCTTGTTGCAACCTCAAATCGTGCTCCAGACAATCTTTATGAGGGTGGGCTGCAAAGGGACCTTTTTTTGCCCTTTATAGAAACTCTCAAGGTATCCAAATTGTTATACTAAATCCACATTCCTCTTGCTGTGGTCATCTGGTGCACAAATTATTTGACTAATGTCACTAATGCAGGAAAGATGTATAATTCATGCAATTGGCTCATCAACTGACTACCGAAAAATGACTTCGGTAAGAATCCATTTATCACTGTTCCTTATATGCCCATTTTATTGTATCTACTGAAACTTCATTCTGCCTTGGTAGCTTTTGTAATGACCAATTCCGCAAACACATTCATTAACAGGCCGAGCAAGGGTTTTATTTTATTGGAAATGAATACTCCGACCTTCTGAAACAGAAGTTTCAATTTTTAGCTGGCAAACAAGCAACTGGCCTGCAGACAGTTGAAGTAGTTATGGGACGGCAATTACAGGTATGAACTGTGTATTAGCTAGATTTACGAGATAACAGCATTCTTGTGATATTCCGTTAAGGGTGATGCATTTGAATTATGGAGTTTTCAGGTTCCTCTAGGATCTAATGGATGTGCATATTTTCAATTTGAAGATTTATGCGACCGACCTTTGGGAGCTGCTGATTACTTTGGACTATTCAGTGAGTCATCCTCTGTATCTTCTCTCTTTCTAATGTTTACTTTATTCACTTTTTCATCAAAACTCCTATTTTCTACTTTACATAATGCGGTAAAATTATGATTCAGAGAAATTCCATACACTGGCTTTGGAAGGTGTACCAGTATTTGGCCCCCATAACCGGTCAGCTGCTTACCGCTTCGTAACTTTGATTGATGTATGTGCATCACATTCTTTTCATAAGTTTACTCTCTACTTGCTACTCATTATCATCTCTTAATCAGTGGTTTCTTGCTTTCTCTCTTTACCTGTTCTAATTTCTTGACAATAGCAGAATGATATTTTGAAGTAAATTCACTGATTTTAAATTATTAATACTACCTTTCACAAGCCACTCTTATCATAAACTAGGCCTAGCTGTTGATGAATGAGCACAGATTTATTAACTTGTTTGATTCACAAGTTGACACTTTTTTTGCAGGTGATGTATGAAACCAGGGCCAGGCTGCTTTGTACTGCAGAGGCTTCACCAATTGAGTTATTTGATCGAATAATGACTGTGGCTGATGCACGAAAACATTCACCTAGAGGTTCATCTAGAGCCCAAAAGATCGACAACATCGATATCTGTGTGGACAATGAACTTGGATTCGCAAAAGACCGCACAATCAGCAGGTCTCTAACCCAGAACAAGTTGTCATTATATATATATCCTGCCATCTACCTCAGTGAAGTGTTTATTATAGTTTATCGTTTGTGAAACTGAAACTTCTGTTGTTTGTCATTCCCAGACTAACGGAGATGAATAGCAGAGAGTACTTGGAACAACACGAGGCCAATTTGCAGGGTGATGGATGGGGTAACCAACAAGAAGGCACTTTAAGGGCTTAAAAGTTAGTATGGTGTATATATATGCAAGTATGCAACAAATCAGACGTAGACTATTGGCTAGAAAGGGATCTGCAATAATAAAACCAAAAACGCGCTTCACAGATTATGATCGCAATCTGTACAATTTCCCCACACCTTCAGCTTAGCTGTTCCAATAATGGCGTGGATCACCGATATTAGACATCATGAATTTCAGATCCTGTTTGTCACCCTGTAAATTGAAGAGGTTGAAGACTTATGTGGTCAAGTAATGTAAGAGATCCCGATTAATTAACTACTTAATTTATGTTGTGTCATTCGATTTTTCCTTGTTTTGATCCTAGAAGTGGCTTTTAGTTGCAATGCCGAAGCAAGTGGTATTAGTTTCCATTGATTGGAATGTTGGATGGTCTGTCTATTATGCTTGTCTGGAGCTTGTAACGGTTTTAGTGGTCATTACATTTTAGAACTTGAATTGATGTTTAGGTGCTGCTAGTGCGGTGCATCTGTTCATGTATCCCCCCCCCCCCCCCCCCCCCCCCCCCAAAATAAAAATCAAAAAAACCTCCCTCCCACAACCTTCAGATATGTTGATGTACCAAACCACATATTTTCTAATATTATACTAATGGATTTTTTATGCATTTTCATTTTTTATGTGCATATATTAGTTTGTATTTCTTCTTAAATCATACCATGCAATGTAATTAAATCATACAAAGTAAAATTAAAGCCATACTTATCATTTAACATTAAAAATCATAGACAGAAGTATGCTCTGTTCGAACAAGTACGTCTTCTAAGAACGATGATTCCTATGTTTCCAGTTGGAATTCAAATTCACGCAAGAACGTGTCTTGAAAATGGACATTGGATTAAACATGTAATTCATTTGAAGTAATAAGTAATGATTAAATCATAGTAATAACATTTTGCAGAACGGATTGACAAAGGTGTAACTTTCTCGGAGATTATGTGTATTAGATCAATTTTCAAATCAATTTGTGATGATACAAATTTGCGTTTCTGCATAGGTACACAAGCAAAACCCCTACTTAAATAAGATTTAAAACATCATCGTTCCAGTCGACTTTGTGTTGAGTTCTCTTAAAGGACAACAAGTATTAATATATTTTTTGTTATATAAGTCAAGCATAGCCTTTCTTAACCATCAAGAAATGGGGATTTAAAATTATACGTATATTCTTCTTAATCTCTTTGCGTTGACTTCGCATTGTATTTGCAATCAGACTCCTTTAATCCCAATACCGCCGTCAAAATCTGTTCTTTAAGCGTTCCTTTTCTGTCTTACTGCGTATTGTCGGTATCGTTTGAACTGTTTACTTTAAACTATAAGTGCATTTTTGGTTTATGCATTTCTACATAGGTTGGTGTAGTTAGCTGCCCTCAATTCAGATTCATGATGAGAAAATTCGTTCAAGTTGGTTGGGTCCTTTGTGAATCTTCATGCCTCCGAAGACTGGAGGTTTTGCATAATGACGTTTCGAGAGCACAAATAATTTCAGCTTCTGCAAGGAGTTTCCATTCCTGCAAGCCGTTCTACAATTGGTGTTTGAGCAATCCAGTGTGTTCACGAGCTTTGCCAGCCAATGTTGTCCATACTAATACCAGAGGTAGTAGTATTCTTACCTGTTGTTGGTCTGCTTGTAATTTTTTTGGATTTTAGTACGTTAGTAATTAGCCGTTTTATTGCGGTGTTTATATCTTTAGAAGAAAGAAAATCAAGCCCTTTATCAGAGTATAAGAGTAGGATTGCATCCGGGGAACTGTTGGATGGTGATAATTGTCAGGTATATTAAGAAGAAGGCAAGTTTCCATTTTGATGTAATCCTTTTGAAGCTATCTGAACTTCTTAAAACTTTTTTTTCCTCTCCCATGTGTCAGATTGATACGGTCCGACTATTAGACACACTGTACAATGAACTTCTTGCATTTGAAGATACTTGTAAGCTTGACCGGTATTTGTCTTCTGGAAAATCTTCAAGGTATATCAGCTCATCACTAAAGAAACTATTTTCTTCAATCAAAATTGTCTCGAATAGCTATAGCAGAATATGTATGACATCTAGGCAATGCCATTGCTTCATGTTTTAGGAGTTGGTGGTTATGGTGTCGCTTGATTCCTCAGTCGTCCCATGCACCTCTGAAAGGATTGTACCTTCATGGTGGCGTAGGCACAGGAAAGACGATGCTCATGGATCTATTTTATGACCAATTGTAAGCTAGATAATTAAATATGGGCCATTTTCATCTATTTTAATGTTTCCACCTTTTTGAGTAAATTTTCTTCATTTTGAATTTTAATTGTTAGAAATCCTTGTTAGTAAGACAACTTAAATATATTGATCTCAATGCAGGCCATCTTATTGGAGGAAAAAGAGAGTTCATTTCCATGACTTCATGCTTAATGTCCATAGTCGCTTGCAGGTAAATTTTCATGAGAAGGTTGTCTTATCAACACAAGCATTTCATCTGACAAATGATTTGCATGATTGAAGAGGCATAAAGGGCTAGAAAACCCACTTTATTTTGTTGCTGGTGAGATTGCAGATGATTCAATCTTATTATGCCTCGATGAATTTATGGTATGTCAAATTTATAAGTTGGATCCTAGTTTTAAACCTTTCCAATGTGGATTTCTTCTTACTTAGCATGTATCTATATTTCTAGGTGAATGATGTTGCTGATGCGCTCATACCGAAAAGACTATTTGGGTTTTTATTCAGTAAAGGAGTTGTATGTAGTTCGATTTTCAATTTTGGTGTCTTTGTGCTCTCCTATCTTCTTTTTCAGCATTTTTTGGTATCCTGTTTATCTAGGGGGGGTTTGTGCAGTTGGATTCCGAGGGAATCCGACGGAAACGGAATTTGGATTCCGGTTGACTCCGGAAAGGAGTTGTTTGTGCACGAAAACATGGATTCCGTCGGATTTTGTGGTATGTATAAAATTTTCTTTGAGTTTTCGTCACTTTGAGGTCGGAAAGCCACGGAAACTGAATTTTTTCGGTCGACCGTCAAACATTCGGTCCACCGAAATGAATATAACGGACAACCGAACATATTTCGGTCCACCGAATTCGTAACTGGAATGACCCGTTCGGACGACCAAACTTAGTTCGGTCTTCCGTTTACGTTCACTCTGAGAAGTCGCATTTCGGTCGACCGAAACTAGTTCGGTAGTCCGTTTTCTTTATCAAAATTGTTGGAATTTTTACATTGAGCGAGACCCCCGACCGACCCGCCGCAGTGGACATAAGAAGTACGAGCAAACAACAGAAATCCTCCTTTCCCAAATCACTTTCCGACGCATGCACAAACAACAAATTTCAGTCAAAGGGAAACTGTTTTCCACTAGATTCTGTTTTCCTTTACTTTCCGGTTGACTCCGAAAATCATTTTCCGTCACTTTCGACGCCACTGACACCTCCTTAGTGTAATTGTGACACGTCACTTTCCGGTTCTTGTTGCAACCTCGAATTGTGCTCCATAAGATCTTTATCAAGGTGGAGTGCAAAGGGACCTTATTATGTGTTTTGTAGAAACCCTCAAGGTATTCGATTGGTTGCAAAGTTGTAGACCACATCCTGTTTGTGTCCAAACTCCAAAGTGATTTGACCAATCTAAGTTCGTAATGCAGGAAAGATGCATTGTTCATCTATTTATTGCTTTTATCTCCCTAATTAGTTTGTATAGTTGGCAAAGTGACATGGGCATGCATTAACATGCTGAACAAGGCTTCTATTTTGTCGGAAACGAATACTCCGACCTTCTCAAAAGAAGTTCTATTTTTTAGCTAGCAAACAGGCAAGTGGCCCGCAGACTGTTGAAGTGGTTATGGGACGGCAACTACAGGTACAAACTAGCTAGATTACAATATAACAGCATTCTAATGATATTTGGTGATGCATATTGTGTCTGGATTTTCACAGATTCCAATAGGATCCAATGGATGTGCGTATTTCCAGTTTGAATATTTATGCAACCGACCTTTAGGAGCTGCTGATTACTCTGGACTATTTAGTGAGTCACCCTTTTTGTCCTTGAATGTGTCTGTTTCTGCCTTTGTGTTTTCTTGTTTTCATTCGTTCATCAGATTTTCTGTCTTCGAATTTACGTAATCTAATGGTAAAATTATGATTCAGAAAAATTCCATACGCTGGCTCTGGAAGGAGTGCTGAAATTCGCCCCCCACAACCGGCCAGCTGCTTACCGTTTCGTAACTTTGATTGATGTAGGTGCATCCTAATCTTTTGTTCTTGTAAGCTCACACTGTACTTGTTAGATCCCTAACTCATGCTTAGGCTAATCCCGGGTTTAGTGGGGGGATTAGCATGGGGAAGGAGGACGTGCACAGTGGGTGCATGGGGAAGAGAAGGTGTAGGGTGATGGTGTAGGGGAGGTGAGGTGATGGTGGTTTTGTGTTTTGGGTTAAAAGCTAAACTCTCTCTCTCCCTCACACTTGCTATCTCTCACTCTCTCTCCCTTTCCATTTTCCGACGACCAAGCAGAGGGTGAGGCTGAAGCTCGTGTGGCGTGAGACGTGTGGCGATCGTGCGAGGAGGTGGACGTGCGAGGTGGTGCGGAGACGGCGTGCGCGAGCGGTGCTCCGGCGTAGTTTGTCGTTCTCTTGAGGTATGCCGCTCCTTAGTGTGTTTTTGTTGTTAACCTTCGTGGGAGGGTTGTGTTGGTCGGTCGGGGGAGGTCGGAGACCTCTTCGACAAAGAGATTTGGTGAAAATCCTCGGATGGCGCGATGTTGAAGACGACCAACGGTCGACCAGGCCCTTCGGGCGGTCGACCGAATGTAGTGTTTTTGTCTGTCTGTTGTGTTTCGGTCGACTGATTCCTTGGGTTCGGTCGACCGGAACTTAAGTGTACTGGTTTTTATGCATGTGGGCGGTCGACCGTTATTTGACGTAGAAATACTAGGATGCCCTGTTAGTTTTCGGTCGACCGAGACCCCTGAGTCGGTCGACCGATAGTTTTAAATTGATGTTGACCAGACTCCGGATTTTGACCTCGTTTCGGTCGACCGGTTTTAGACTTTCGGTAGACCGTTGAGACTTAAGTTTTGCGCAAATAGTTCGACCGTTTCAGACTTTCGGTCGACCGATTCCCTTGAGGAAACGGTCGACCGAGATGACTTTTTCAGTCGACCGTTTTTGCACAGGACTGAATTCCTGGTTCCTTTTTTGAATGTCAACTCTGTCCACGGAAACTCGTGTTCTCGCCTTGTGCGTGAGCCGGGAGGTGACGGTGGGCGTGTTACGCGTGCCTGCCCAGGGACCGCCGTATGGAAGAGTGTGGGTATTCGGGATGCGTCACCTCCATGTATGAATCGTGACTAATATGATGGATTGATTGGACTCATTATAGAGTAGCAGGTCTGAGGGATCACAGATCCCAATGTATGATGATTGTGCGGGTACGCAACTGTCGTTGGGTGAGGTGACTACCGGCCCATGGGGCTACGAAAGTCGCTACCTTCCTTTTATAGCAGCGCGGTTGGTGTTTGCGGCTCGTGGAGCCTGATGACCTGGCAGACTTCGGTCTGGACCGTCCGATGATGTGCCGGACGTATTGATGGACCACCGTTGCAGCGCTGGTGATGCCGCCGATGTTGTTTCGGCGATGATGATTTATGGGCCGATGATGATGTTCCGGCCATGTTCCTCAGAATGGGCACCTACTGAGATGATGATTGATGGACCGATCGAGCGACGGCTCCGTTGGTGTGGTTTCGACCACGAAGTTACATATCTGTTTCTTATGGCGCGGACCTGGCGGATGCTCCCTGCCGAACCCCATGATTAGTGTAGCCGTGTGTGGGGAGTATCACGTCTTGTTCTGTTAGACCGTATGTGGCTACGGTAGGTCTCCTCGGGAGAACTGATGATGATTGTCGGACTGATGTCCCATGTTACCCTTCGAGGGAACTGTTTTCCTTACTGTTGATGACATGACATGCTACTAGTATGATAAGTTCATTTGTACTACTGCATGCATATAGGTGAGTTTGACATACGGGGTTTCCTTATGGGAACTCAGGCATTGTTGTTGCATCATTTTCAGGACCGCAGTAGGTCCAGTTGGGTGGTGATCAGCGGGCGCGCGCATCTTGGGATTGGATCCTCTATTCTGACCACTGAGGTCGACATGATTACGTTTATCTTCTTTTGTTGTTCTGTTGTAATCATGTATCGTTTTTGACAAACTCTAATGTAAACTGGTGTACCACTTTTATGTTTTTATGAGAAGTAACAGTCCCGTCTTTGATTATTGGTTTCTGATGCTTTGATAAATAATTTTTAAATTTCCGCTGTTTCGAGATGTTACGGTACTTGTTATACATTCCTTCTTTCAAGCTATTCATTTCTTGTTTTTTACATCTTCACCTTCAGTATTCTTTCTATGCCATTCATAAGTAAATAACTGATATCATAAGTAATCTTTTGCAAACAATAGTAGTCAAGTTATTTAACTTGTTTAATCGACACATCGATACTTCCTTATAGGTGATGTATGACAGCAAGGCTAGGCTGCTATGTACTGCGGAGGCATTGCCAGTCGAGTTATTTGACAGAGTCATGACAGTGGCTGTTGCACAGAAACTCTCACCTAGGCATACATCTGCAGCCCAGCAGATTGACATTGTAGACATCTGTGCAGACGATAAACTTGGATTTGCAAAAGATCGCGCCATTAGCAGGTTTGTGGCCAAGAAAAAATGATCGATACGGAAGCCGTCTGTAAAATAGAAATATTATTGTTGACTCGTAGTGATTAGGGGTGCAACTCGGATAATTTAACTCGGATACCTGTTATATCCGAATTCGAATCCGAATACCATATTCCATTACCAAATTCGAATTCGAATCCGAATTCAGTAGAACTATCCGAATCCGAATCCGAAACTTCAAAATTTTCGAATACTAATTGGTATTCGGATATTATCCGAAATTGAATAGTTATATATATATATTATAATTAATTTTCGAATCAAAATTTTCGAATACTAAATTTTCGTATTAAAATTTTCGAATACTAATTTGTGTATTTGACTATGTATTCGAATAATTCGGATTTTAAATAGCTTATTTCCGAATTCGTATCCGAATTCTAATTGGTAATTTTTTTTAAACTATATTCGTATCCGAAATTAAATTGGTAACATTGAACTTACCAAATACCAAATAAATAGAAATTTTCGAATCGGATACTCGAATACTTGGTAACCATTTGCACCCCTGGTAGTGATAGGCTCGCATAGCATCAAGACCCACTTGATAGATTGCACGTGTCGGTACTTGTTTTTATTTTCGCGTTTTTTTTTCTCTTCTAGCTGCATTGTTCTATCAACCGATGACTTTGTTTGTCAATTTCTTCTTTTTGCACTGTACTTTTTATTGATATATCAATATAATATGACGGCTAAGCCGTCCACTTTGCTTTGCAAAAAATAGTATAAAAATGGATGCAAGTTATTTACATGACCAGCTTTCCACCATCCACGTCCCTGTTGATTGATGATACTTATTGGAATAAGAATGAATTGAAATTTGTCTTTCTCAGGCTAACAGAAATGAACAGCAGTGAATACTTGAAGCGGCATGAGACTATTTTCCGTAATTTTTTTATTTAATAAAAAAAAAATTTAAAATTCGAAATTTAAGATTTTTTTTTTCTTTTTCCAAAACTACTCGGATCGCGGGTGTGACCCGCGATCCGTGTCACACCCGCGATCCGTTTTCCCGCAAAATTTTTTTTTTTGATTTTCTGTTTTTTGTTTTAATTTTCTGTTTTGATTTTTTATTGTAATTATTTGTAATCTTTTTTTAAATCTTTTTTTTTTCAAAATAAGTTTTCTAATTTATATTATTTTTCTAAATTTTTTAAAATTATTTTTAATTTTTCCAATAATCGACCTCCAAATCACGTCGATAACCCGGCGTATTGAAATGTTAGGGTATTTTATACAATAAAAAAATAATTTTTTTTAGCCAGATTAATAAATTATTTACAACTGAATATTAAACAAACACTAAAACTAATTAAAACAAAAAATTGGAAACATTATAAAAAATTAGTAGGGTGTACACACATTGTAAATATTTTTGGAGGTCGATACAGTAAAAAATTAAAAACACAATTAATTTTTTTAAAAAAATAATAACAATTACAAAACATATTATGAAAACAAATATAATAAAAAACATAATTAAAACGATTTTAAAAAAATCAAAACATAAAACACTACGACTAAAATCCGTGACTTTTTTTATTTTTTTTTATTGTTTTTGATTTTATGTTTTGATATTTAAAAAAAAAGTAATCTGTTTTTTAATATATTTGTTTTTGAAAATAAGTCAGCTAATTCTTATTATTTTTTAAAATGTTTTTAAAAAATATTTTCCAGAATCTACCTCCAAATCACGTGGATAACAGAGTGGGTTGAAAAATTCAATAATTTTTGTATAAAATAACATAATTTTTCACGTGGATCCCAATTGTTATTATTTTGATAACAAACAGAATAATTTTTTTTGCTGAAAATTTCCAACGATCAAGAGTGTGAATCGCAATCCGTGGGATTTTTTTTCTGTTTTCTGTTTTAGTTTTTTCTTTTTATTTTAATTATTTGTAATCTTTTTTAAAATCTTTTATTTTCAAAATATGGTTTTTAATTGATATTATTTATTTAAAATTTTAATTTTGTTTATAATTTTTTGAAGAATCGACCTCCAAATCACGTCGATACCCGACGTGTATTGAATTGTTAGGGTATTTTATACAATATAAAAACAAAATTTCTTAGTCTGAATAATAAATTATTTACAACTGAATATTAAACAAACCATAAAACTAATTAAAACAAAAAATTGGTAACGTTGTCAAAAATTCGTAGGGTGTACACACAATACAAACATTTTGGAGGTCGATACAGCAAAAAATTAAAAACACAATTAAAAAATTTTAAAAATTAATAACAATTATAAAACATATTTTGATATATATATATATATAAAACATAGTTAAAATGATTTGTAAAAAAACAAAACATAAAATCAAAAATAATAAAAGAAAATAAAAAAGTCACGGATTTTAGTCGTAGTGTTTTATGTTTTGATTTTTTTAAAATCGTTTTAACTATGTTTTTTATTATATTTGTTTTCATAATATGTTTTGTAATTTTTATTATTTTTTAAAAAAATTTAATTGTGTTTTTAATTTTTTGCTGTATCGACCTCCAAAAATATTTACAATGTGTGTACACCCTACTAATTTTTGATAACGTTTCCAATTTTTTGTTTTAATTAGTTTTAGTGTTTGTTTAATATTCAGTTGTAAATAATTTATTAATCTGGCTAAAAAAATTGTTTTTTTATTGTATAAAATACCCTAACATTTCAATACGCCGGGTTATCGACGTGATTTGGAGGTCGATTATTGGAAAAATTAAAAAAAATTTAAAAAATTTAGAAAAATAATATAAATTAGAAAACTTATTTTGAAAAAAAAATATTTAAAAAAAATTTACAAATAATTACAATAAAAAATAAAAACAGAAAATCAAAAAAAAAAAATTAGCGGGAAAACGGATCGCGGGTCGCGATCCGTGCCTCAACGGATCGCGGGTCACACTCGCGATCGGAGTAGTTTTGGAATTTATTTTTTTCTTCCTAAATTTCGAATTTTAATTTTTTTTTATTAAATAAAAAAATTACGGACTATTTTGCAGGCTGGTCATTGGGATATGCGATGTCATGAGAACATAAAAGGTAGTGATGTATATATATGCAACAAATTCATACACGTTATTTGTCTTGAGAGGGATCTTGCGATTAGAAATAATATCATACAGGAAAAAAATCACATTTTATAAACACACTTTTTAGTCTGTATATATAATATTTCCCATTCAGGCTTGAGCTTATGGGTACGTTTTCCAGTAACGATGGCTTGTTCATATTTTAAACATCATTTAATCATGACATTATGTTTCCCACCATGTTTATTGAAAGGAACTTTTGTGGTCATAAAATGCAAGTGATCCTTAGATAACAACTACTTAATTGTAAGGACAATTTGGAGTATTTTTGTGAATTATAACATCTTAGGTACACCCACACTGCTAGTGGTGCGCATAAATCTGTCAGGACCGGAACCAACCGGTCCGGGTTCCGGTCCGGACATTTTGAAAATTTGGATTCCGGTCCCGACATTTACACCAGTAGAGGTTAGCACAAAGCAATATATATGCAATGCAACATGTGTGCTACTCTATATGATCACAATTAAGATTATGTTGATTAAATTATCAAAACTTAGATTAAGCCAAAAGCCAACACATTCTTCATGTTATTTTTAGTTAATGAAAATTGTATCATAGGTGTCGTTTATCTACCTTATATGTTGCTAAATAAGTTTCGTACGATTATATTCTTCTAATTATTTTTAATAATTATTTTGAAAATCAATCCAAAATATAACTACACACATTCTCAACAAAAGAATGGATTCATTTTTGCATTAGATGAACTGGAGGCCCGATCCGGTCCGGCCCGGCCGAAGTTGAAAACTGAAAAGAGGAATTAGTTGCAAGCAGGAGAAGATTTGAAGGAGAGGGGGTGGAGACGGAGACGGAGGGAGGGCGGAAGGCACGGGAGACTCTGGACGTGGCATTCGAAATCTCGAAGATCCTCGACACCGGCCTCGATCGCCACACCCTCTCCATCCTCATGGCCCTCTGCGACCGCGGCGTCAACCCGGAGGCCCTCGCCGCTCTCGTCCGCGAGTTCTCCTCAAACCCTAACCCCTCCGACCGTCCCCATCCCTGGTGAGCCCGCGCCTCCTTTTCTTCTTAATTCGTCTTTCCTCCTTTTTAGAAAGAAAAAAAAAGATTTGCAAATGAAGTTTAAATACGTAGGGTCGGTGGTTTGGAAGTACATTTTGATAAATCAAATGTGGCTTTTGCAAAAAATAGTATTCAAGTTGCTAAACACAAAAACTGTGCAACACTATAAGAAAAGTTTGATCCTCGTCCATCATCTAAGTGCTTATGTTTAGTAGAGGTTGTACATCAGCTAAACCAACTAACCAATCAACCTAAACCAACAGAGGTTTATGATTGATCACTACAACAACAACAACAACAAAACTTTTGATTCCAAACTTATGACGTAAGTTTTACATAGCATGTCCCAAGCCACGGTTGCGATTTGTGATGGGTGATGCAAACCAGCGTAAAAAAACTCAGCTAATTCATGGAAATGAAACTCTAAATGAACTATGATTGAGGAGTAAAAACCTTAAATCTCTATGCTAAACCCCTCCCAACCTTCCGATCGACTCCACCCCTCGTAAGCCCCCCACCCAACCCTAGGTTTGTTCTTTGGTTGATTTTTGATTCGTTGGTTAGGCTACATTTTGATAATCAGATTTTGATCAATTGAAATCAGTAATCAAATGTCATTTGCAGATGATGTATGAAATCTTAGAATCTTCGGTTTAAGGTTATAGTATGTTTGGGAAATGATTCTAAGATCAAAATGTGATTCCAAACGGATCCTGAGAGTGTGATTGGTTGGGACTCTGAAGGGTATACAATAGTGTTTGTAAAGGTGTGATTGGAATGTTGGAAAGGAACTGGGTGGTTGAACTTCTGAAATTGAAATATTTGGTGATTGGTTTTGTTTGAAATTTCACAACTTGATCATTTGATTCTTTGATTTTGATAATTAGATTTTGATGCTTCAAAACCAAGAATCAAATGTGATTTACAATTGATGTCTAAAAACTTAGGGTCTGTTTGGAATCAGATTTTGATATCGGATTTGTATTTCTCAAAAGCAAGAATCAAATGTGATTGCAATTGGCAACTAAAAACTTAAGATCTTCATGCTAAAGCTAAGGTACGCTAGACTCCCAACTTGTTATTGTCTTTGAAGTCAATTACAAAAACATCAACTTACTTCCTTGTATTTAAGTTCCTGGAACTATTAGTTTTTAGAGTTAACTCCTTTGTTAATTTTTTTTTGTTTTGCTATGTGTTTTTGTGCTTGGTAGTTGTGTTGATTCAATTTTCAGAAAAAGAATATACATACTGTTCACCAAAATGTTGTTCATTAGAATGTCTTTGATCTTTATAGCTTCATTAAGTTCACATTTTTTGAAAATGTTTGATCTACAATGAATTATAATTTCTTTTTTCAGGATGATGTTGATTCATGAAAAAAGCAAATTAAGATCACAGTAGCCGATTTCTTTTTGGATCTTTTGGAGATTGTAGAGGTCAACCGCGCACCATTTTGATGTAGTTACCAGTTGTGCTTCCTGTTAAGTCCTTGTGACATGGTTTTATCTTCACAGTAATTGTAAGATTGTTGTCCTTGGCATATCATTTGGCACCAAAGGTATCTGGAGAACTTAAACCAAACAATACATTTCAGTGGAAAGTAAATTGAGAACGAAAAGTACTCAAATCTTAGATTTCTTTTTGCATAAGGTGCATTGCAATATAAGGCCTATTTTTTGTTTTTTTTAAAACCTTTTAAACCCTCCCCTCGTGACTGGACTTTTGAACAATGTGTCCGATTGAATGAGTAGGACATTTGTATTGTAAATTTTCGCCTTCTAAATTGTATTACAAACTCTAACATTAATAAAATAAAATGTCTAAGTGTTTGGGTGGGTATAAGGGTCCTAGTGAGGTTATGGTCGGTGAACTAGGTGTTTTTTGAACCTCAAACGTTTAAGGTTTGTTTATATATATATTGGGTATTTTCTTGTATTTCCTTTTTTTAACTAAAATAAAAAAATTGGGTCGCTCATCATTGGGCGATGATGGGCGACCGCACAAACACCTAGGTTGGGCAAGCCCAGTCGTTACGTGAGCATCGGTATACAAAACATCTTCGAGAGCATGTTAAAGATTTTTTCGGAATGACCGGAAAAAATATTTTTCGAATGACATTTCACAGATAAAACACGAACATGAGCTCTTTTGAAGTTTTCAGCAAACACGTGTTTTTGGAACCAAACCAAGTCGATAACTCCAGCTGAACTAATGAAACTAGGAGAATCCAGGTCATATTCCTCGTGTGTAATATATACATATAACTCTTACTCTTACCTGCTTATATGCATCCGAATTAATTATATATATATCCAAATTAGTCCTTTAAGTGCAAAAATAAATATAGTTTAGATGTAACTCATATATTGGATCCATATCTAATCCGTGTGCCACCCTTGTCCTCACCCTTCACTTGTGTACTCTCATCGCTCATCACAGCCACAGGGCAGCTGACTTCATTATCCCTATTCCAGTTGTGAGTTTTAAGCCGTTAGCCTTTTTTTGGCTTGTGAATTTTGAGTACTTTGTTTTATTTTCCATTATACGCAGATTAGCTAGAAAGCCTCACTGTAGCATTACAGAAGTGGGTTGAATTAATGGACCAACTGACAAAAAAATCACTTGAACCTCGTCGGGCTCCAAACATGTCCTAATACTGCATCTCGTCGTTTTTGCAAAATACTCACCCAAATAATAACCAGATATGAATATGACTAGTGCGGAAATTACCAAGAGGTAACTATTTCATGGTTACTAGGATGTGTGATGACTCATGTTAAATCACTCTTACGCGGACAAAAACGTGATTGAAATCCAAAATATAAACCAAAACAAAAATTCAACCGGGAGTAGGAGAGGAGCAGCGATTTTGAAGGATCGTGGGTGATTTGGGAGAACCATTGATGCTTTTGTGGTTTCTTCATTTAAAGGTTGCAATGACTCAAGAAGAAGGAATCATAGGTTAGTTTTCCGTGTTAAATGTAAAACTTTTGTTTCATTTTGCTTTCTTTGCATTTGTTGAAGTTATGGCTTGTTGATAGATATGTATGGAAGTTTTTTTTTTGTGAATTTCAAACGGAGAACGATCTCTGGACATGAATCTTGTATTTTGTACATTTCTGGATATTTAAGGTTTAGTGGACAGAATTTGGATCATCGTCTGACAATTTAATTCTAACAATATCTGCACTTACCATTCTTATTTTTTATATTTGCATAGTTATGTCTGGATTTGATAACACATGGACGATATTGATATTTAATAGTATTATATTTCATTTTCTAACATATAGAATATTACATTTGAGGAATCTCGATTAGATTTTGTCCGGATCATGTTTAGAATATTAAATTTGTCTACGTAAGTTTTTTGTCTGGATTCTCTTTAGCTACGTCTAGAATATGTCACATATGTGTGGATAATTTATCAAATATCTTTGAAGTTTTGTCTGGATTTCATTATAACATTTGATGACTGAATATTTGTGTATGTCATAATGTAATCTATAATATGTAAATCAAAAGGTTGTGTTGTCTATCGATTTTGTGGAATCTTTGCAACGTGGAATTGTGATCTGTAATATCCAGACTAGTATGTGTTACTTGTCTAACAAAATTATAAGTTAGAGTTCAATGTTTTGTTGATATCTGAACATGTATGTCTTGATATCTGAGATTATTTTTACATTGACAATGTATGCATTTATATCTTGATTAATCATCGTACTTTGTAGTCAGATGCCCAGATGCAGATGAGGATGTACCGCTGTTGCGAGGAATCCTCAACACTCCAATAAGACAACACATGTTGTGGTAGAGACACGAGCCAAGAAGGAAAAGAAACAGAAGTTTGGTTTGGACCTGATAGACGAGGAGAAAGGAGTTTCTATCGACACAAGTAAGGCCACCAATAAGGTGTACGAAAGAAAGGGAAACAAGGGAAAGACATGAAAGGAATGTGTTCTAAAAGTTTTACTTTTATATGTCAATTATTATGAATTTAATATGCAAACATTTTGTTCGTTGATTATGGTAATCATCTTTTGAGAGTATTAAAGAAAAGATGCTTAGTCCTTAACCGTAGTGCTCTAAAAGATAGTGGTTTACATAAATCAAAAGTTATTCACAATCATGGTAATTAACATGGAACATTAATTATCGAGATAAGATTGTTGTATTGGTCATCGATTGTTGTAGCTCTACAAATATTTGACGACATGAGTATATGAAAGAGGAAAATGGTTACTTTTATATATTGAATAGACATAACAAGTAAAAAACATTATGAAATTGTGTTTCGTGTCATTAATGGTTTACTGTGTCTTGGGTCCTAAGATATGAGACATATCTTTCACTCAAGAAGTGTTTGATTTGATTATTATCAAAAGCTATTAATGAGTATAGTAATAAATGCGATAATTGGTTGAACATGACTTATGATGGAAAAGATAGTTAGTCAAACGATTATCATTGCCCCTCTTAATTGAGTGATGATATTAGTGAGCTCCTTGGTAAAGAAAAATTATAATGTGCAAAATGTAGCTCGAGTTAAGTTACATAGTTATAATTAGCTCAAAGAGTTCAAGAAAAAAAAAATATTACAAAGGTGACACATTTCTAGTTTATATATATTCTTAATATCATGAGGTAAAACACGGACACAAGTGGTGCACTTACATCACTAAATGGATCGTGTTTAGATCGAGTAGAACAAAGACATCTATGCTAATTGGGTAATTATAATGTGTAGCTAGATACCGCTTATAGTTTGCGATATTAAGTATTTCATATCGTTGCTAATTTTGCTTAGATCCTCTTATAGGTCACGCCACAAAACTGAGAAATAAGAAGCTTTATTTTTTTTGTGATTTCGATTCTATCCTGTTTATCGTGTGCGCGATCTAACTATTTGGGTTTGCGTTTCAGGAGACAACAGAGTGCGCGGCGAAATCCGGGCACATTCTGAGCAAGAAGGGCGGCGAAATCGCCGCACACAAAGAAGAATCTGCGGCGAATCCGCCGCACAACTGAAGCATCTGGGCTTCAATTTTTTCTGAGGTCGCCTCCATCTCTGGGTGGACGCATAGAGCATCTGGAAATTTTCGAGCGCAGGCGGGGAACCCGATTGAGCATGCGTAGGTAACCTTTGTTGCCTTTTTCCTCGTAATTTCTATTTTCGAAAAATTTCCTTTTAGTAGAACTGCACGTGTTAGGGCAAAATTCTATAATTGGCAATAATTCAACTCTGACCTAAAAATTGGCAAAATTAGAAGGACTTAGTGCATGCATCATATAGTGTTTTGTTTGCATTATTCTTGCTAAATTCTTGCAAATTAATTCTTGTTGAAGAGTGCTGGAGGCAAGGTACGTGCGTGGTTTTTTATCGATTGCATTTAAGCATATAATCTAGTTTGCATACAACCTTGCAATTGCCCCCTATTAAAGACCAATGTTTGACTATCTTTGCTAGATTTAAGTTAAACTATTTTAAGGGCAACACCGTAGGAAAAGATACGGTGGAGATTTCATCACCCTTCCGTGACCCACAAATCACAATCCTAAAGTGTCACCCAAGCCTTAAAATTAAAATCAATTAGACATTGACCCCTAAGGACTCAGACTCAATTAAGGAGAAGATTGATTTGACTTGCTATGACTTGAAGCTGATCGAATTTGATTTGGTGTCTAGAAAGTGTTTTTGTGTTGACGTAAGTCTTCCAAGCGAAGTGGTTGTCTAATTGGCACCGACTCTGTCGGAAGCGCCCCCACTAGCTATACACTGCCTAACCAAGTTGGTTTGATTAGTGAGGGAGGTGAATCAAGCAAGCTAATTCGACTCAACCAGTTAGGAGTCGTCTAGAATTAGGCTCCCTTAGGTCTAGGATTGTTTGAACCATGCTTGTTTAGGAAACTTCTGACCAACCCTCTCATTTATCTTTTAGAGTTAAGTTTCCCTTCTCCTCTGAGTCATCTTCTTCTCACCTTCTTCTACGTTATAGTCTCCTCCCCTTTACACTCTCTGGTAGCGTTCTAGGGTCGAGTCGAGCACCTTTTACGAGTTTAGCCTCGTGGTGGTGAGAGTGGTCGACTCGAGAGTGTTTGGTTGAGATGGATGGTTACATGGGCGACCATCCATATCATTGTTGGAACCAGGACAATTCTTCCTGGTATTCTGGACCCATACAACCTGGGGTGGCTCAGACTAACACCTCATATGGTTGGGACAATCCTAATTGTGTGACTGAGCAATCTTCATATTGGGGTAACATGAGAGAGGCACCGACTGCTAGACCACAATCTAGTTATGTTGGATCATATGCTGGTCAACAAACTGAGACATTACAACAAACTTTTGCCTCCTTCATGAGTATGACAGACAACATGAGTGCACCGGTGGCTCCAGTAGCCGTACCGTGCGACTGTTGTGGGTTGAGTGGTCATGTTATCCGGGAATGCCCTTATGTTCCCCCAGAGCCTGAGTATAAGTATACCTTTTCCCAAAATGCTCAATATGACCATTACGCATCCGCGTACAACCCGAGAGTGATGGATTCGTGGGGAGACAATTCATATCCAAATTCTTATACTTCATTTTCACCCCAGTATCCTCCTCCCGAATACCCAGAATTCTACCAACACCCCAATTCAAATCATTGGACTTATTCTCAGCCCACCAACACCCAACCTCAAAACTTCCCAAGCTCTAACTTGAACCTCATAGTTGACCGCATACCTGATTCCTTGGAACAAACTTTCCTTACGTTCATGAAAATCGCTCAACAGTCCACACAAAATATGGTATTACAATTGAGTCAAATGTCGCAACAATTACATAAACGTGAGGAGAGTAACTTTTCTTGTCAACATGAGGATTCACCTTTTGATATCGAACCACCACCACATCCACAAATTCAAAGCACAATCTTTCAAAGTCAAACTCCTAGTCAGTCTGAGGGACTTGGGGTTTCAATTCACGATCACTTAGTGGAGGATTCGATTCACATTGAGAATAACATGGACCAATTTCGTCATGAGTCAGCACAAGATTGTGCCTTATCTTCTTGTCCCGTGGACCTTAAGCCACACGATCTTCATGTTATACCTCTTATGGACTCACCTCTGGTGGAGCAAAAGCTCCATAGTACCCTCAATTTCAAACAACCTGATGAGAGTTTGTCTCTCACTATTGTTCCTGATCATCTTGAAAATGATGGAACATCAAACAACTACATTGCTCATGAGGGTATTAGGAGCTCCTTGGAGGATACCTTGGGTATGAGACTCACTTTTTGTTCGCCTGGTGAGTCGGACTTGCCTAACGAGGTTCTTGACCTCGCTCCGACGCACAAGTCAGTTGGTTGGCGAGTTTGGATTGACGATCATAACTTTAACGCCGCAACGGGAGAAACTCTTCTTCCGTTGCCCCTTATTTCCCAAACTCTCGAGAGGTTCAAGCTCTTTCAGTTTGATCCTTTGAATGAGACGCCTTTGCGTCCGATTCATGAACCTCTCATTTCATCAGGTGCTCTTTGTGAAGGGGGCCCACTGTTGAACGTTTTAATTTAAACCGCAAGTGCACGACCGCGATGAAGCGGTGGCAAGTACGGGTCGTCCTCACGGAGGTGAGCAACCTCTTGTTTATCAGAAATCAAGTGGCAAAATAGGGAAGAGAAAGATTGATTATGCTAACCTACACTACACTACGCTAAGAAGTATGAAATGTGAAAGAAGCAAACAAACGATGAAATAAGAACTAAGCTAAGAACAAAACAAGAATGCTGGAATTTCAGGAATGGAAAACCCCTAAGGGGTGGAGCGAGTGCACACATGCAAAGAGGTGAGTGTAGAATACATTCTTTAAGCACATGAAGGTGGTGTTTATCAAGCATGGGAAGTGTCTAAATGTTATGGCAAAACCTATCAATCTATTCACCAACTTGGTTGATTAACATTTACATATGCAAGTTGTTTATTTCAGAACCTAAACAAGCATGAGAGGTGTCTAATCATTTTGGCAAAACTCATCAAGTTATAAATTCTATCCTAAACAAGCAAGCATACATTCATGTTTTATCAACACATCAAAAATAAAGCATTCATCCCATTCTCTAATGCATGTATGTACATCTACTCCACCCCCCAAAGGGGATGGAACTACTCACTAAACATTACACTAATTATTAAACTAAGCAAAGAAAGCATATTAAAACTAAGCTAGAAATAAAAGACGATTAAACTAAAACATGCACAAACAATAAAAGAAGCATAAACAAACAATGAAAGAAACACAAAACTTTATTGATAAAATGACTCACATTAAAAGTAGCATCCTCCTACTTTAGTGTGTGCTTCAAGGCCTCACTTCTAGTAGGAAGAATAACCACTTAAAATATGGAGTGATTACAAAGGAATGTGAAGAGTTCTATTTATAGGCATGGAAAAAGCTAATCCGGGACAATCCCCTGATGTGGGACTAAACCAATACCACAAATGGACTAAGCATACACTAATACACGTGCTACAGAAAACTAAGCGGATCCTGGGCTATATGGACCGCCAATTAGCGGTTCCAGACCGCCAATTGGCAGTCTATAAGCTTTAGATCCGTCTGGTTTTCTTTGTGGGCTTTGCTTGAAGTATTTCTTGGTCTTGGATGCATCTACTTTGTTTATTGGAGCTCCGACCCGAATCCAATTGCTAAAATACTCCCCATGATGGTGTGGAGTATTCTGTTTTGCTATTAGGTCCTTCTGTCTTGCGTTCAAGTCCTTCTCCCTTGCATTTTGGTCCCCAGATCTCACAATCCAGTCCTTTTTCCCAGCTTTTGGGTCCTTTTATGTTTCATCTCTTCAAACCTATTTATTCCTGAAAACTAAACATAAAACTCGTAACATAGCATTGTTTAGGTGAAAGATAATGGATATAAGATACAAATATAAGCATGAAATGATGTCAATCACCCACGCATGCGTATTCTGGCCCCGCGTGGTGTAATGTTTCCTTTCCAAGTGCATTGACCCCACTTTTGAGGTTCTCATTTGTTGTCCTTTGACAAATGAAGATGGGAACTTATGTTTGTACATAATTATATTAAAAAAATACAATAAAAGACTCCTTCGATGAGCATCGTTTATGTGGCTCCAAGAGTATTTGGGCCTCATTTTTTCCCCGTATTTGAATCCCTTCTGTAGCATCTCACAGGTTTTGAGGGAATTCGGGTTTTTGTCCATCAACAGAGCCATGAACTTTCCTTTGTACTTCACGTTGGTGAGATCTTTCCTTTTTCATGCATAAATCCATGTAGTATCTTGGTCACATTCATTGAGGACAATGCATGATTTAGGTGTGGGGGGGGGGGGGTGTTTATCTATTTATATATTCTGTTTTTTTTAAAAAAATATAACAAAAATAAAATAAAATAATAAAAAAATAAAAAAAAAATGTTCCATGACATAGCTTAAGATTGAACCACCAAAACCCGAGTACAAATTGCATTGAGTTTTTGTTCCTTATTATATAGTTCTGCTTGTAGAAACTATGACATAAATCTAAGTTCCAAAGAAATAACTCATTAACCTTTAAGACATGTATGCACTTAAATTGGATGAATCAAATCTTTGAAGTGGTTGATAAAAAGCAGAGGTTGAGGAAAATATACCGGGAAGTGTGGACTTCTAATAGCAATTAAGCCTTAAGGAAAATAAAAGTAAAAATAATAATAAAGGAATAAAGTGAGGAAAGCACATTTTGCAAAATGATTACAAAAGCCCAAGCCTTCGAGTCACTGGTCCGTAGGGGTATCTTAAAACCCGGTAACTTGAGTCTGCCGGCTCGAGATTATCGACCAAACTCGCTACACGAATGCAAAAGGGTAAAAGTGTCAAAACAAGCAAATGTGTTGAATCACGGGAAAAAAATACTTTAAGATACTCAAGTTCCAAAGTTAAAAGAATGATCCATGTCATGGTTGATCCGAATGATACTTAACCACCAGAGGAGGCGTGCAAAATAATTTAAGTGATAACATGTGTAGAAGGGTTAGTAGTGTGAATGTTGGAGGAACACGACCAAGTCAGATTCTTTATGAGTTAAATTTATATAATGAGCATGCAAGAATTCTAAGTGAGATGTATAAGGTTGAGGTGGAGATATTTAGAGTTATTAATGAAATGTTGAATTAAGACTTTGTGGGTGTGTCAACTGAAACTCCTCACGAGACAAAACTCGTCCTCTAAGGAAACTTGGGGGTTTAAAGGCTTGTTGCACATGCTAAATGCAACCGTGATTCCTACGAAAGTGAGTTAGGATTTCCCTGTTTTCATTTTTCTTATATTTTGTTTTGCTAGGGACTAACAAAATATAGGTGTGGGGGTATTTGATGCATTGCATCATATGTCTTTCATTTAGATTAATTTTATATCAATAAATGCTACTAAGGTTTGTGTTTAGTCTTATTTACAGAATACAGGGACCTGAATGCAAATTACCCATATCCCGAGCATAAACGCGTGCAAGAGACTCATTTCTATCATAAAGACCAAGTTCAAGATTATCGGGATTCAAATTGAAGTTCATCCAAGCATAAAAGCATTCAAATACCTAATTACAAAAAGGCCAAGGACTTAAGCACAAAAGTAGTTAGAGACTCAATTGCAAAAGCCGAGGACCCGACTGCAAATTACGAGTACGAAAAGATTATTTTGGAGAAGTTTTAGAGAAAAATCAATTTGGATCTCCAAATATATGAAGAAATTAACTCGGATCTCCAAAGATATGCAATAATTAATCCGGACGCGCAAATGACAGCTAAAACATACCATAAACACACAGGAAAAATCCGGGTCGATTCTGAGCCAAAAAGGTGGTGATTCCGCCGCACCTCATGTACAAATTGCGGTGATTCCGCCGCACAAAAGTTGATCAGTGCGCTCAAATTTTTACCAATGCTGTATTGACGCGTGTAATTTCCTTTTATGTATTGGGATCCCTTGTATCGGCTATAAATAGCCCCGAAACGTTGTTGTAAAGGGTCCTAGTCCTTAGTTTTTGTTCCATATTTTAGTAATAAAATTCTGTTTTTTTATTTCTTGTTTTTTTAGTTTTCTTTTGTAGTTTCTCTAGGACCCCTTCTCCTTCCCTCCATCCATGAGTTTCTAACTCTCTCCAAAGGGTGGGGGTGACGGATTTAGGGTGATGAGAAGAAGAATAAAGTTATTATTTTAATTTCGTGTTAGTATATTTTGATTACTTGAGTTTATGTTGAATCATTTATCATGTAATGCTTCATAACTAATGTGATTTATTATAAGTTTCAGAATTCTCTAATCTAAACCCGATATCTAAACCTTCACCCGCTGGACTCCCATCCATATTTGTTATCTTTTTAGTTTTTCTTTTGTTGTTCTCGCTTTAGAAATTAATTAAAAAAAACCAAAAATCTCAAACCAAACTTATTTCTCTCCCTCTCTTTCCTTAATCGAAAATCACAAAAATAACAATATCTCTCCCTCCTTGTGTTCGACCCGTACTTGGCACGTCTTCATTGACGCCATGCACTTGCGGTATAAATTTAATTCTCATCAGGGAGCCTATAAAAGGACTCATTATCCTACTTGTTTAATGACATGCAATATAATTCTCTCTCTCTAATCCCTTCCTTAATCACCACGAAAATCTCTTAATAGTTTTACATTTTGGAGAAAGAAATCTCAGGAGCTTAAAGATGGGTTATTAGCTAGATTCTAAGTTTAATTAGAGATTGATTGGCTAGCTCCTTTCTCTCTAATCTTGTTTAGAGTTTGATGAACACTTGGGAGGCGAATCGACGGACGATTCGACGAGCAACGAAACTCCAGATTTTCTGAAAGGTTTTAGAGATCCTTTGGGTACGATCCTCTCTCTTTTGTTTATTTTAATATGTGTAGTAATGCATGATATTAGAATAAACATATACATGTACATAAAATCAATGAAAATATGAAATCGATATTGTATGTTTGTATTTTTTTTTA
This sequence comes from Triglochin maritima, assembly GCA_963682175.1. Classification (NCBI taxonomy): domain Eukaryota; kingdom Viridiplantae; phylum Streptophyta; class Magnoliopsida; order Alismatales; family Juncaginaceae; genus Triglochin; species Triglochin maritima. Next base: position 9,384,796 of record OY821780.1, on the reverse strand, counting down.
AATTTACACATACATAGGGACACGAAATCCTAGAAGACAATGGACCGGAAGACACGGGAAAGACTAAGATGGTGGAAGAATAAGACACAATTATCAACCAGGTGGTAGAGCAGATAGAAAGGCAGAGACCCAAGTGGCTGAAAACGAAGAAGACAAAGAAAATGTACATTTTAGTTGTTCTGGTTGGGCATATCTACGAAGGTCAGGACTTAATGGTAGTGGATTTATCTGGACAAAAATGAGGAAGAGAAGGAGCCATGCTTGGAGAAGGAAGGGAATACTTATGCACTCGTTGTGAGTCCCAAACAAAATATATAGTTTTAGGGAATCATATTTGCGGATGAGATGTGTTTGCCTTATTGGTTTATAACATTAGCTTGTCTGTTTGATTTTATAGACTATTGTAATTTTATGATAGTGTTAGTATTGATTGTTTTGGGATTGTTTATGTTGGGATATCAGCATTCGAGTGGGAAAACATATGTATGAACTCGTGGTTATTTTATATATGTATGAATCTCTATTACCGGTATCTGGATATTTATGGACACATAATATGTTGTCTGTGAAGGGAATGTGTTCTAAAATTTTACTTTTAAATGTCAATTATTATGAATTGAATGAGAAATCATTTGTGTTCCTTGTTTATGTTATTTGACTTTTAGAAGTGTTAAGGAAGAGACTCTTGGTCCTTAACTGTAGAGCTCTAAAATATATTGATTTATATATAACAAAAGATATTCGCAATCATGGTAATTAACATGGGACATTGATTACCGAGTTAAGATTGTCATGTTGGTCATAGATCATTGTAGCTCTACAAGTGAGTGACAACACGGGTACACAAAAGAGTAAGATATTACTTTTGTATACTGAATAGACCTAATAAGTAAAATATTATAGAAATGTGTTTCCGTGTCATTAATATTTTACTGTGTCATTGGTCCTTTGATATGAGACTTATATATGATCACTTAAGAAATACTTGATTAGGCTAGTGTCTTGAGCTATCGATAAGTGTAGTGTAAAGACATTGGTTGGTTAAGTATGACTTTTGTTGGAGAAGATAGTTAGTCAAAAGATTATCATTGCCCTCTTAATTGAGTGATGATATTAGTGGGCCCCTTGATAAAGCAAAGTTATAATGTACACAATGTGATTTGAGTTAAGTCACATATTTATAACTAGCTTAAAGAGATCAAGAAATGAATACTAATACAAAGATGACACAATACTACTTTGTGTGTATTCTTAATATCATGAGGCAAGGGAGGGACACAAGTGGTGCACTCCATCACTAAATGGATCGGGTTTTGGTTCGAGTGGAATTAAGACATCTAACTAATTGGGAGCTATAATGTGTAGCTAGATACCGCTTATAGCTTATGATATTAAGCTCTTAATATCACTGCCAACTTAGTTTAGATCCTCCCATAGGTCACACCACAAAACTGGGAAACAAGAAATGTGGATTTTGAGTTCATAAGGTGTGTCGGGTTTCATGTAAAAAATATGACACACGTGGTGAACAAGCAAAATCAAAATTATGTTGTGATTAATAACATAATTAGAATCTAAATTAAATTCATATGTGATGTAAATATTATGGGGTGTGATGATTTATCATTACATAGGATAATATGTTACATAAGTTGTGAATTTACTACTAATCCCGAAATGTCAAATTTTGTAGGGGTTAAACCGAAATTTGACAAGTCTGCAAGTACTGTGCAAAAATGGTCCACCGCTAGACTCGAAACGGTCGACCGAATGTTGCATCGTAAACAAAGATTTCGTCTGTTCGTTTTCGGTAGACCGAACATCGCGATGAAATAATTTTTGTTACGAACGGTCGACTGAAACCAGGTCTAAACGGTCGACCGAACCTCCAAACACGGTCGACCGTCCAGACGGTTTTATGCAGAATTAATTTAAGAATTAATTAGATCATGCATGAAATTGGTCCATAATTGATTTAATTCGTGGCTAAGATTATTTGTTAGCAAATAATGGATGGTTAGATGGAAGTTTGCATGAAATCATGGGCAAGAGGTTGCACATGAATATGTAATTTGGAGAGAACTTATAAATACAAGTTTATCTCATTACCTTATTAATTAATTCATTATCTTCTTGTGCAAACTTCTCTCTCCATAATTATCCACGAAATTTCCTTAATTCTTAAGATTAGTTTTAGTTTTCAGAGATCTTCTTCTCAAGGGAACTAAAGAGGGGTTAGTAATTGGATTCTAAACCCTATTGGAGATTGAGAGGCTAGCTCTTCTATCTCCAATCTTGTTTAGAGTTTGGTGAATACTCGGAGGTATCTGGCGCAGCAACAAGCATCCTCAACATCTCCGGATCATCAAGAAGTTTTAGAGAACTTCTAGGTATGAATTTCGGAGTCCCTTGTTTGTTTTAATAAAGTTTTGAAACTAGTTGTTGAAACAAACCGATGCATGCATGAAATAAATCGTAGAAAATTGTAATTGATCCTTATTATGCATAAAAATTTCGAAAATATATGTGCACAATTAAACATGAAATCCTACATTCTGGATATATAGTACATGCTAACTGGATATGTTGTACTTGTTTCTGGATATTTCTGAACACAGAGCCTGTTGTCTGGATATACAATACAATGTAGGATCTAACTAGCTCTAGAATTAGTCTAAAGGGGGGTGAATAGATTAAATGAGTTCTTAAAACTTAAGCAAATAATGAAATGAAACAATAAAATAACTAAATGAGAGAAGAAAATCAAACCACAACACCGATGTATAGAGGTTTCGATCCCCCAACCGGATCCTAGTCCTCTCTTACGAATTGATCCTCCTTACGCAACTTCGCGGTTTTCACTATCCATCTCCCCGTTCTGGGCTGGGAGATCTTGCCTTTACACTTCAAGCTTACGAACACCATCGCCAAGCTTGGACCACATTCTCACAATTTGAGAAGAGCTTCACTCCGGAAGCTATTACAACACTTTGCTGAAGATTGTAGTAACCACTTCTAATCTTGAGCACTTCACTGATTGATAAGAGCAATAAATGATTCAAGTGAAAGATTGAGCACAATGAGAAGTTTGAGAGCAATTTGAAGTAGTGTGAGTATGAGATCTTTTGAGAAAGGATTGGTGACTTTGTGAAGTTGTTCTAGGTTCTATTTATAGGCTTTAATCTTAATTTAGCCGTTAGAATTGGATTTGGTAATGATTTGTGTAAGATACACAAAATAGGAAAAGTCAGAACACAAATCTGGACACCAATGGTCGATCGTTACGAGGGAAGCAGTCGACTGTTTTCTTATAATTAAGAAAATGTTCAAGCTGAAGTACAAATCGGTCGACCCATCAAGGCTGGACCACAAAGTGAATGGTCGAACCAGGTATAGAGGCAGTCAATCGTTTTGAGGGTTTTGGCCAGAATATTAATAATAAATGAGGTAACGGTCTAACACAAATGAAAGTCTCGTCCGACCAAAAATAATTGGGTGGTTGGAGCTTGAATTGTTCTTGATCCGGTCGACCACCTCTATACCTAGTTCTAATCTAAGGATATTACATGCTTAACAATTGTGTGACATTATCTATCCTCTTAGTTTTAACAATTGGTTCTAATCTAAGGATATTATAAGCTTAAATGATATCATACATCATTTCTTTTTAAGCCTTAGTGACAGTGAGAGCATATAATGTTAAGAGGGAGAATTATGAAAGCCTAATATTTGCATCTTATGCTGTATTGTTTGCATTTGATTGATGTCAAATGGGGAGAATGATAATGAATGAGTTTCAATTAATTCATACTATGCATATTGATAGGGGAGCAATATTTACATGCATAGTTTACATATATGAAGGGGGAGTACTCATATAGAAAAAAGGGAATTTAAATTGAATCTCAAGTATTAATATATAAGTTTGTCATCATAAAAAAAGGAGAGATTGTTGGCTTTTTGGCATTAATCTATATTGATTTTGACGATCAATCAAATTAATCTTAATCAATCAACCTAGTCAATCAAAGTAGGCAAACATGATCACTTGCATTTCATACATACAAATATACTTGCAATCATCTTGATCAATATTATTCAAGAGAAGGAGCATTGAGACAAAGGCATCAAGACTCAAGACTTGTCATCAAAACTTTGGACCAAGACATGTAATTTTATATTTATTGAGTCTATTAGGTTTAATGTAAACTTGACCACTAGGATTCTGTCCCGTCAAGATTAGGTAAATCGGAGCGTTAATAGTTAACCGAAGCCTTTCCGTTTGGTCAACCAAATACCGATCAAACAACCGAAACACCTTTGGTCGACCGAATAGCCCTGTACCATTTTTGGACTTTGTTCCCACGGTCGCATTCAAATTAAACCTTAGAGTCCAATTGACTTGTCTCATTTCGAACAATCAAATATTTGTCGGTCTACCGATTCATTCTTGTCCTTAGACGCCCAACAACTATTTCCACGTGACATATGACCGTTATCTTCAACCAACTTTTGAGCCACAATTACCAACGGAAAACCCACGCTAACTTCGGTCAACTGAAGTATATACGGTCTACCTGTTGGCTTTTGGACTTAATCTATGTTTTAATGATTTAATCAACCTAATCTTAATTATAATCAATGTAGTGTAGCACACATACTTCATAGCATATACATTGCTTTGAGATAACATCTACAGGTGATCAAGACTCAAGAAAGAAATGATTCAAATCAAGACATGTAATCAAAGCTCATTTGAAGACATGCAATCTTAATTTATTTTGAGTCTTAAGAAGTATGTGTACTTGAGCATACAAGAGTTAAAAACTACTTAAACACACACTAGGTTCCTTATAGAAGTCACACACAAAATCTCAGATCATTTGGACTAAAATAGGTCACCTGAACCTAGACCGAAATTCACTAAACCTAAACCAGAATTTCCTGTGCCAATTTGGTCGACCGAAATGCCTCCGGTCGACCGTTTGTTCCTTAATCAAATAGTGAATTTAACCGCTCGATCGGTCGACCGTTTGTTCCTTAATCAAATAGTGAATTTAACCGCTCGACCGGTCGACCGTTTAGACTTTCTCGGTTGACCGTCTACACGTGTCATTTGACCGTTAGACTTGTCATATTATACCAACGTTCGTATTTGTATAAAACCAAACAAACCTCAAAATACTTTGTCTTTCGGTCGACCGAAACCTTTACCTCAGTCGATCGTTCCATAACTTTTTCTTGAAACCCAGTTTTACTGTCGTTTCTTGGTCGACCACCAAAATCCTTTTGTTCGACCGAACTTAAAACCTCAATTTCCCTGTCATTTGTCGTTCGATCGTTAACTTAAGTGATCTTTAGATATAGCCTATTTTCGTTTGACTGTTTCCTTCTTGGTCGACCGTTCCTTGTTCTGAACCGTCTATCGGTCGACCGTTTGACCCGTCCAGTCGACCGAACTTGCACAGAAAAGTGTGCTGCAGTTTTCTATTTTGTGTTTCTTGCACAACTCTTCACCACACTTAACCCCAACGACTATAACACCTTAGGAGTTTATAAATAGATGTTCCCAACCTTGTTTAGAACATCTCTCCAACTACTATTTGTCTCCAACTTTAGAGAGAAAGCTCCAAACACTCACAAGCTCAAAACCTTCCACACTTTAGTCTTAAATCCTATTCTACTCAAGTGTGCTCAAGTTTAGAGATAGTTATTCCACTCCAATTGTTTGTCAATGTAGCAAAGGTTTGGTGAAAGCCCAAGATAAGAGTATAGACTACGGTGAGAGCCCGAAGTGATCCTCTCAGATTGTGAGAGAAGAAATCAAGCTAGCGAGGATTGTTCGCAGAACTTATGTTGTAAAAGGCTTAATCTCAGTCTGGAACGAGGTTGATAGTGAAGACGTAGGCGGATCTCGAGGGAGATCGAGCGGAGCTTGCAAGAGAGGAAGTAGGTGGGAGGCCAAACCTCTATAAAAAATTTCGGTGCCTTTGTGTGGTTTGCGATATTTTCTTTACTTGTTTTTGTTTGATTATTCCGCTGCATCGTTGATTAAGAAAGTAGGGAATTAGATTAAAATTGATTAGATAATCCGACCATACACGATCCTACACTGCAGAACTTGAGTAATCAGAGCCTAACCAATCTTACTGTCCACCTTGAAACGGTGAACCGAATGCAATTCGGTTAACCGAAATTAAATAGGGCGAAATTGAAAACAATTACTAGAAGTTGCTGAATGGTGATCCGAAACCTATTCGGTCAACCGAGTGCCTTATTGTGACCAGTCCTTCCTTCATATTTCGGACTACCATTCTTCAAACGATCGACCAAACCTGGTCTGAAATCTGCTCGAACTTAAAGCAAATCATTACTTCTCATTGGTCCATATCTCACCAACTCTCAAACTGTTAGTAGAGCTTGAATGCTTATAAATATGGTCTCATATCTTATTTTTAGACAACTTGAACATTCCCTATTGATCATATACTCAAAGTCAAATCATTTTCATCTTCAAGCTCTCATTCTTCTACACTCAAGCCAAAACTTCACCACAACTTCACCACTTGCATATACATTCCATATCAATATCCAAGTGTGCTCAAGTATAGAGTGTTAGATTGTGATTCCATTTTCATATAAAAAATCACTCAGTTGTAAAGCTTCGAGGAAACTCCCTCTCGGGTTGTGAGAGGAGACACGGGTGAGGCGAGGATTGTTCGAGGGGCTTGATGTTGTAAACGACGTTGATCTCGACCCGAAACGAAGATCGGTTAGTGGAACCGTAAGTTAGGCTTGGAGGATCAAGCGAGGCTTGCGAGGAGGACTAGGACCGGGTGTCGGTGTCGAAACTCTCTAAACTCTGGTGTCGTCGATTTTGTGGTTTGCATTGGCTTCTCTCTTAATCATTCAATTAGTATTTTAATTCAGCATTTATCTAGTGATTCTTGGTGTTCATAGGAAGTTGTTCGTACAGTGGATTCTTGGTGTTCTACACAAGCGTGAAAGATGTTTGATTAATGGAAATATTTGGGTTCAATATAGCACAGTTAAACGGTCGCTTAGAGGGTATCTGGATTAGTGGTCATATATCCAATGTAGATAAATAAGAGATGTATGTAGTTCTATGCGTGTATCTAGAGGTGTGGTCATGTAGTCATTTAGAATTTGTATATCTAGATAAAATTGAGATGTTTGTAGTTCTGTTTCCCACCGTAAGAGATATACCTTGGGTGGCGTTCCAGCCTTGTGGCATGCAAGAGTACCCCTTAATAAAACATCATTTTCCCAAACACAATGAAGTTTCTTGATGCCAAAACCAATAAATGTCGCGTACATCTCAAAGAATACTCTACCTAGTTCAAAGGTTGTAAAAATCATCCCAACCATTTAGAAATCAGATACAGAAGGTGAGGATGTGTCAACGTCTGTATGAGAAATATCTGGATACGGGTTGTGCATTGTACCATCTTCTGGTAAGATGTGTCAGGGACATCATCGTCATCTTCGTCCAAGTCTCTACTGAGGTTGTTCTCATCTACGTTTGCGTCATCTTCAATCCAAAGACTAAGTCAATGTCTACGTAGACATAGACAAGCAAATTATTCATAAATTTCTCTATATTCGAATAAACCAAACCACGTGAAAAAGTGATTTACCTAATGATTCCATTAATGGGTAGCAATCAATGGCTTAAACGTGTTTGGGGAAGGTAATGAGAAGTGAAATCGATGGAGTGTTGAAGAATAATGATTGTTACAGTGAGTGTAGAGGGCTTGCACTACAGAGATCTGGTTCAAAGACATCATTGCAGACGTCTGTCATAACCACCACTACCACATTGCATTAAATATAAACATCCTCTCCTCAACTTAGATAATAGTTTTTTATGGAGAGAGAAGAGATAATGGTAAAGTGGTGGTAAGTTCTTAACAAAAGTGATAGAATATTATGATTCCAACCACTTAAACAATATGGTGCACATGGGGGATTTGTGGCTTGAAGCTTATTTGGCATAAGCTGAGAATTGATTGTAAATTGTCCAGAGCATGCGACGTGGAGGGCTACGAGTTGATGGAAAACTCTGCAACCCCACGTGATGGTGCAGGCATCGTGGTTGAGAGGTTGGGGCCAAATTATGAGCCCAAAATGGAGCCCTCCCAGCATTTTTCTTTTTTAGGAGATCTGAAACTTGTGAATTATAAACAAGTGTGTTTCCTTATTTGAGAAGTCTTGGGGAGGTAAAAATCTACCAACTCTTTAGGATTTTATCGTAGAGGATGAAATTGGATGTAGATAAATTTTAGGTGAGGACTAATAAAATATCTCCCTGTATGTGAATTATAAACAAGTGTGTTGATCGTGTTTTTTTTTTGCTCCGGTTTGGTCACATTTTCCCGTCTCAATACCTTGTGTTGTGTTCCTTATTGTCTTATGTGGTGTATGCATACGCACTGACTGGGTGTTTGGTTCTGATTTCTGACTCCGAAAATTATCAACGTTGGTTACTGTTTACATCCTTAATCGATCGTGAGAGTTGCAAACTTGCAAAAGACTACATTTCTAAGTGCTATCTGTGACGCCCGTGTAAGGGTCACGACTATGCAGTAAGAATAGTAAGAACTAAGAGGTGTGATCATTTGTACCTATTTACTGATGATAAGATAAGTTGTTGAGAAGATAGGGAAGTAAACCAATAAACGATCCCTGATTTTTATTTATTTTTTTGATATTGGTAGGGTTAATTTTAACTATCAAATTTAAATGAGTTGAATAACTATATTCAACCGATCACAAGTTATTAGGAATGTACGATTGATAATCTTCCACCTCACCCAACTTGGGACTTGTGTGAACCAATCCTTTTTTATTCTTCCTACTTTTTCCAATTTTTATTTTTATATGATAGATCCACGTTCCTTCCAGCGTCACTGTTTGATTCCTACGCCCAATGGCACCAAGTGGCTTCGGAATCATGTTTACAAACTGAAGCATATGCGTTTGGTTGTTTCGAGAAAACGTATGAATGGATCTGAAGTCAAACTTGACCGCCGTTTTCTGAGCCACACGTTTTGTCAACATCATTTCAGTTTCTCTTTTTCACTTTACACGCCCACAACCTGAAGCTACCCTATAACTTTTTTACCATGGCCCACCTTCTCATCATTTGACCACATTTTAGTTTCTGTTTGTCCGTGCCTATGTGGTCTCATTTTCTTGAAATTATTAAGATTTTCAACATGTGCTTATTTATCATATCAAAGACTCAAAGTCGGAGGTAAGGTCGTAAATGGGTAGGATTTTATCTGTAATTCGTCTCACCCCGTTCCGTTTAATGCGGGTTGCGTACAAAAAATTGTTACCTGCCACCCGCACAACTCGCATAACAAGCAGGACGGATTGCGGTTTTTTCGCAACCCGTCCTGCATAACCCGCAACCCGCATAAGTCTTATATTTTGTTTGATTTTTTGTATTTAGTTTTGATTTTGTTTGTATTTAGCTTTGATTTTTTTGTATATAACTTTAAAAACATACATTGATTGATTTTGTCATTGATTTTTGTAGTTTGCTTTGATTAAAATAGATAACGTTAAAGAAAATAAATTGATTTTTGTATTAAACTTTAATAAAAGATTAAACCCGCGCATAGCCTAGTCCATCCTTACGCGGGGCGGGTAGCGGATTTTTTTTGACCCCGCCGCGCCCCGCCCCGCCTACCCGCTTAACTTTGGCGGGGCGGGTAGCGGTGGGGCGAAAACCCGCACTGCCCCGCTTACAGCCCTAGTCAGAGGTGTGATCTTTTGTGCGGTTCAATCTTTTATATAACATCACAAGTTCAGAATGTCCATCACATCTTTTTCCATGGTCCACCTGAATGTTTTAAAGTCTCATGTGGGCTATGGTAACGTATGCCAGCTCAGTCACGTTAGCGGTCGAACAACTGTAATTTTATTTTTTAAAGAAAAATATTCATAAAATAAAAAAACGAAAAAATCACAAAAAATGAAAAAAAATGTACCCCATAGCACTTTTCTTCTTCTTCCCCATCTTCCTTCTCCAACCTCATCTTTTCCTTTTTTTCCGGGAATTGTTATTCATCGTCGGCAAATTACCTAAATTGTTTGTGTTAATTACCATTTTTCCCTTCACATTCCATTTAATACTCATTCTTTCTCGTCTCTTAAAATAAGACTTTTTTCTCAGTTTTCCTCACTCTACTAGTATCAATACCAAGAAAATGTTTGATGAATCGTCTGAATCCGGCGGGTAAGTTACCAAAAAAATATTCGAGAGGGGCGTCTGAAAAAACACCTCCCCCATGGGACAATTATTACTAATAAATATTTTTTTTAAAAAGGGTGTCTCGCTGGGACGAGAGGGGGGAGTGGGCTCAGCCAGACGCTTTTTTTTCAAAATAAAAGAGGTAATTTTTTTACCGTATTTGAATGTAATAGGACGTCCACTGACTCATTTTCTGGCATCTGATACATTATTTTGATGATTTTTGGTTTTTTTGTTTAGTTATTTTATTAATTTTTGGTTTTTTTGTTTTGTTATTGTTTTGATTTTTCTAATTTTTTGTTTTAATTTTTTTAATTTTTTTTGAAAATGCGTTTTATAATTGTTTTGATTTTTAGATTTTTCTTAATTTTTTTCCAAGATAAACTCCCGAAATGATGTGGATGAGAGAGATAAGTTGGTGTAGGTTGTGATTAAGATGTGAATAGTGTAAGAAAGACAAGAAAGTGGGCTGAGAAAAGAGAAAGTTGATGTGGAAGAGAGAGAAGAGAGAGAACGCTCATGATCAGGTTGTCCGGGGTCAAGGTTAGTGATGACTTAAAATAATGGTCTCCCTTATCACGATCCGACCACATTCTGATTTCTGTTTTGTAATAAGATTTTTTTCAAGGTGCTTAATTAGTTGAGAAGTGATAAATAGAAAAGGCTATATCTTTGTGATTCCTTGTCTTGATTATTCTTGAGATAGTGAAGGCAAGAGATCATATCAGTAGTCTAAATGGAGTAGGTTGTAGAATAGATAAAATAAAATAAAAAATTGTTTCAAGTGCGGACGTAGAACATGACATACATATTGGATAGTGTGGATCTGTTATGCTGGATTATCTTTGATTTTGGCAACTAACTAATTATTTGCAGCGACACTAGTCCCAAGTTTGTTTATAAGTTACCCACCATAATTTTTTATATAATTAGTAATCCACCATTGTTGAAGACATTATTTTTCTTGGCAATTCGATTCGGCTTGTTTTAAGTTCAATTATCTCCATGAAGATAAAAAAGCATCTGTGCAGAAAAATCCTTAATCATTTTTGTTTCTTCCAAAATGGTTAAATTTCTGCTTTTATCCTATATTAATATAAATATTCTCTATCTCTTTTTTCAGAAGTCAACTTAGTGTTTATGTGATATGTTGATTGAAAAAGTAAGATAATGACATCCATAACCGTAACATCCTCTAACAGCGGAAGAATTTCAATTTTTTAATAACTCACGATCAACAAAGGATATTACGAAATAACAAGAAACATGTGCACCAACAAATATAATATATATATATATGAACATCAGAATATTTCAAAAGTTGTGATTACATTAAAAGACTATACAACGGATACAGTAATCACTCGACCTCAACTGAGAGAGAACTGAATCCGGTAGCGGTGCTCCTCTCCTCGGTCACCACCCTCTATCGCTGATCACGGCCTGAAAGTAAACATGCAATAATGCCTGAGTTTCCAGAAGGAAACCTCGTATGCCAAACTCTACAATGCATGAAATGACAGCACCCTAGCATGCACTTCTACTAACAAGAAAAGAATCTCAAACAGGCTGGGCTCCAGGGCTCTTTCACCCAACCACAGCATACATCACAGTCACGGGGCTCCAGGGCTCTTTCACCAAACCACCGCAACACACACTCGTCGCCAAGCTGGGCTCCAGGCCTTTTTCAGCTAACCGCAGCTACCACGACACGACCAAGGGCTCCTAGTTTTTTTTCAACCAACCCAAACGTACAAGGGCTCCAGGTCTTTTTCAACCAACCCTTAACACGCGGTCCTTGCTCAGGCTCCAGGCCTTTTTCAGCCAACCTGAGCGCACTACGGAGCTCCAGGTCTTTTTCAACCAATCCCGCACAGACTAGCTGGGCTCCAGGTCTTTTTCAACCAACCGCAGCTCTCACACAGTTACGGGGCTCCAGGGATCTTTCACCCAACCACCACAACGCCACAAATTCTAAGCTGGGACTCATGCATTTCTCAGTCAACCCAAGTTCTCACACAGTTATGGGGCTCTATGGCTTTTTCACCCAACCACCGCAACTCTCGTGCACCCTAGCACACTTGCTGGAAAAACATCGGCATCACAACTCGCCCCACACAGACGACCACAACAACCGCACCTCCATAGTGCAAAACTGGACACAAACGGTCGACTGAACCAAAAGTCCCGGTCGATCGAATCAAGCAAATACAAGGCAATCACATCGACCGCCACTCCATCGGTCGACCGATTACCACCAACCGCACTCGTTCGGTCGAACCAATGTCAAGGGACGGTCGACCGTTTAGATGCTCAACTCCTAGGTTCAACGAACAAAACGACCATTCGCTCGAACGACAAAGGGGCCCCGTTCGACCGAAAGTCACCAGGGACAAATCCCACAATCTCCACAACGAATCCAGTCGAACCCCCGAGCACTCTCGGTCGACCGAATTCCACTAGGGAATTCCCCCAACTCTCACCACGAATCCGGGCGAACGCCCGAGCACTCTCGGTCGACCGAATTCATCCAGAGCATTCCCCAAGCTCCTCATCAAGCGCGGTCAACCGAAACCACCTTCGGTCGAACCGACCACTAAACCAACTTAAGTCACGGTCGGACGAAGTCAAGGAGCGGTCGACCGTTTAGATGGTCAACGCCCTACCCGACCCATAACGGTACACACGGTCGAACGACAAAGGGGTCCCGTTCGACCGAAACCATCCAGGCTTGCCTCCAATGCACAACCGGTCGACCGCCCCAAGGTCATCGTTTGACCGATGTGAGGCAGAACACGAAATCTCAATACGAACGGTCGACCGTTTGCACCAACCGGTCGACCGATCAGGCAGTAAAATCTGCTGCACGTTTACTTGCGACGTGCCGGAAGGCCTACCGTCGACTTCCAAATGCTCACACTACTTAAGTGAGCGAGTTGACATACCGGAAGGTTTGCAGAAACCTTTGAAGAACCACGACGACGCCTCCACGAGCACGTCTCCCTAAATCACGGTCCGTCGACGGTCCTCGCAACTAAACCACGATCCACACCTCCTCGACGATCCACACTCACGATTCCACCTCCGTCGACCTCCACCAACCAACCACGACCACATCCACAAGTTAGGTCAAGGAAGGGGAAACCAAAGAAACGAGAAGGTTTGAAACACACACTCACCTCCAACCACCACTCGCGCCGATCCTCCATTCGCCGGAGATCACCTCTTCTTCCTCGCCGGAGCACCACTGAGAGAGGGAGAGAAACGTGAGGGAGAGAATGAGAGAGTCGTGAGAGAGGGAGAGAGAGAGGCAATCCTCACCATCCATCCAAATCCAATCTATCTCAACCCTTCATCCCTCAACTTCAATCCCAACCGTCCATCTCCATCTCCCCCTAATCACCACCTAAACATCATTAAGGCACAATTAGGATTAGGATCTCACAATAAGTCAACATACAAAAGAAAGTACTGAGTGTGAACTCCAAAGCTTCTCCGGTTACTAAATAATAATACTTGCTAAAAACAATCATTTGCTCATCTTATATTTCAATATTAAAACGACAGAACTTCCCATCATATTTCATTTATAGGTTGTCGTATTCCATAATTTGATACTATTTAATATCAATATGTCAATAATATAGTTTTTGTATAATATTTTCTGAGTGCCCCAATATTCCCGCTTATTTTGTCTTAATTAAATGGATTTATTTGGCCAAAACACCAAATTATTTGGGAAATTTCTACATTAATATCATCCTAAAGCACCATTTGTGTACGAACTAATAAAACGGTTTGACGTTGTCATATTTAACCTTTAAGAATTAAGAAATAGAGTGAGGATCTGCGTCGACCACCAGGGACCAGTCCTTTCTACAAAGGAAAATGCCAGGTGGGCTAAATTTTTAGGCTCATTTTTTACTAAATTGCTGTTCGTCGTCCTAAAACTACTTAAATTACTGTTCGTCTTAGCTAGACGCCCCTCTCCTACGCTGGGTGGCTCCGTCAGACGCCCGCAATTTATTATTATTTTTTTATTTTTATTAAAAAGATAATTGATTATAAATTTAGATAATTACTAAATTAATTAATTAATAAGTTAATAATTACTATATTCGGATAACCGATACCCTTTCGGTACACCGAATAGAGATTTCCAGAGAAATGTCGAAGCTACTGAGAATAAATATTCGGATAACCGGGTAGAGATCGGTAAACCGACACAAAGATTCTAAGAAGATCAAAAACTTACTGTATTTACGATCACGGTGGACCGATGGAAACTCGGTCATCCGCATGGAACATGTTCGGTAGACCAAGAAGCAAACAGTCGACCGTCTGACATCACCTTACAACGAGTTTTTGCAATTGATGAAAATTAAAAAAAAATCAGATCCAACAATTTCAAAATCCAAAGAATTTCCAGGGGGCGCTGTCCTTGCCACCACCGCCACCTCACCGGCGAGGTGGAATGCCGCTCGCTCACCGGGGAGCGAGACCCCCGAATGACCTGTCGATGTGATATTTGTAAGTCGGGAAGTTTTACCACCGGAGATTTTGGATCTTAATTTTTTTGAATATTAATCACTTGCAAAAATACTCATTGTAATTTGACCCCGTTACCACCAAAAATCTTGCAACAGAACCTCAAATAATTTGAGATAACACACCGTATAATTTTAAGAATTTATTTATATTTTATTTTTTATTATAAAAAAACGGACGTCTGGCTAACACGCCTCCACGTTCGTGGAGGCGTCTGGCTAACACGCCTCCACCATGGTGTAGGCCTCGTATCAAGACGCCTCCACCTAGGTGGAGGCATCTTTGCCAGACGTCCGAGTCGGAAAAAAAAATCCGTCTCCGTTACCTAGCCGGATTCAGGTGTTTCGCCAGACATTTTCGTGGTGTTGGTACTAGGAATGTGAGTAAAACTGAGTTAAATACCTTGTTTAAAGACACGAGACGAAATGGATATTAATTGATTTGTTAAGGGCGAAAAGGTAATATTTGGGGTGATTTAAGTAGTTTTCCGACGATGAATAGTAGTACCCTTTAATAACTTCGAGTTACAAATAAATAGAGGTACAAGAAGACAGAGAATGAGCGATAAATATTTGTAACAGCTAAGTCCAAAAATGAGCCGAAAAATTGAACACATCTAGCGTTTCTCTTCCACAGATATCAAAAACAACGAACTCCCACACGCAAACCAAACGATTAATAATTTAAAACTGGCGGGAGGATCCACCTTGACTTCTGCCACCATTCCCCACCCACAGTACCACACCACATGCAAACCCAAAACCAAACATGTTCCAAACGTGTCTTCTCCTTCTCTTCCTCCTCTCCCTCCAGCTCCCCTCTTCTTCCACCTCCGACGTCGCCACCCTCCTCCTCCTCCCCCAAACCCTCAACCTCCCCGCCTCCATCCTCTCAACTTGGTCCCCCTCCGACCCCAACCCCTGCAACTGGACCGGAATAACCTGCGACTCCACCAACAACCTTCCCACCACCCTCAACCTCACCACCTCCAACATCTCCGGCCGTCTCCCCTCTCTCCTCCCCCTCTCCCTCACAACCATAGACCTCAGCCTCAACTCCATCTCCGGCCCCATCCCCTCCTCCCTCTCCAACCTTACCCTCCTCCGCTTCCTCTACCTCTCCGAAAACCTCCTATCCGGCACGATCCCGGTTTCCATTGGTTTGCTCAGAAACCTGGAGACGCTGTCGCTTTACGGGAATTCTCTCCAAGGGGAGATTCCGGCGTCGATGTTTGGGGTTGCGAGCTTGAGGTTTGTGTACTTACACGAGAATCGGCTCGTCGGGTCGGTGTCGGAGAGCGTCGGGAATTGGACTGCTATCAAGGAGATTTGGCTGGGGAGTAATTCGCTCTCCGGTCGGATTCCGGAGAGCATTGGGAATTGCCACGATCTCGAGGTCCTGTACTTGTATAAGAATAAGCTTAGTGGAGGTATACCGGAAGGTTTGAAGAGGGTTAGAGGGCTTACAAGTTTCGATGTTAGTAATAACAGTTTGAGTGGGGTTATTCCGGTTTGGTTTGGGGGTTTCATGAATTTGACGGTGTTTTCGATATCGAATAATGAGTTCGAAGGGGGGATTCCGGAGGAGTTCGGGAATTGTAGTCAGTTGGAGGAGTTTTCCGCGGTGTTTAACGGAATCTCGGGGGTCATACCGAGGAGTTTCGGACGGCTATCGCAGCTGTCGTTGCTTTACCTTGCATTCAATAGGATCTCAGGGGTGATTCCTAAGGAGTTGGGGGAATGCGGGGAGTTGACGGAATTGACGTTGCAGGGGAACCGGTTGGAAGGGGCGGTCCCGGAGGAACTCGGGTTGTTGAGAAAGTTAACTACTTTGGATATCTTCGAGAACAATCTTACTGGTGAATTCCCGCGGAGTATTTGGGGAATTCCGGCCCTCCAGTTGGTTCACATCTACGAGAACGATTTCACGGGCGAGTTGCCGGTCGAAATGGCCAAGCTTCGCAATCTTGACGAGGTCACGTTGTTTAGCAACCGGTTCTCAGGGGAAATTCCGAGTGGGTTGGGGGTTAATAGCAGCTTTCGTTTAATAGATTTCATGAATAACGATTTCACCGGTGAAATCCCCGAAAATCTCTGCTACGGAAAGCGACTCTCGGTGCTCGTGTTGGGTGGCAATCGGCTCCATGGCACTGTCCCGCCCGACGTAACAAACTGTCCGAATCTTACAAGGTTGATTCTCTCCAACAACAATCTCACAGGTGCACTTCCGGATTTCGTGAAAAATTCGAACATAACTTATATGGATATAAGCAGAAACGATATCAGTGGTGTGATTCCGATCAGTTTGGGGAATTGCAAGAAGCTTGGGAAGCTGATGTTGTCCAACAACAGACTCACAGGGACCATACCACCAGACATCGGGGATCTTGAAAATTTACAGTATCTAGACTTCTCACACAACAAATTAGGCGGGCGAATCCCGCCGGAACTATCACAGTGCATGAAGCTTTATCAATTGGATTTAAGTTTCAACTCGTTAAATGGGTCGATTCCAGCCAGCCTGACCAACTTAACATTGCTAAGAAACATGATTTTGCAAGAAAACATGTTAACAGGTGGAATTCCTGATTTTCTGTCACAATTCAAGAACCTCTTGCAGCTGAGATTGGGACATAATTTTCTTGGAGGGACTATTCCCGAATTGCTGGGAGAGTTGCGCGGACTTACTTATGCACTAGATCTCAGCAGTAATGGTCTAGAAGGAGGTGTGTCGGCGTTAGGGAGCTTAACAAGTCTTACGAGTTTAGACATATCTGATAACAACTTGACTGGAAGCATTTCTGATCTGGGAAAACTTCGAGCTCTGGTGCAGGTTAACATTTCATTCAACAACTTTACAGGTGAGATTCCGCAAGAGTTACTCCAATTGAAGAATAACTCCCAGACCGGATTCGTGGGGAATTCGGGACTTTGCATTGTTTGCACCAACAAAGACACTGATTGCGTCAAGTATTCGTATTTGAGTATGTGCAGCAGTTCAGCCAGCAAAAGACAACACCTCAGAAGAGTTCATATTGTGTTGATAGTAATAGGTTTGTTTGTCCCTTGTGTTGTTTTGCTTCTGGTGTTCAGTTATATATGTTCGAGGAGGAGAAAGAATACCCGAGAAGAAGCAATGCCCTTTTTCCTAAAGCGGGTGTTGGAGGCTACGGAGAATTTAAACGACAAGTATATTGTTGGGAGAGGTGGGCATGGAACCGTTTACAGGGTGCCGCTTAGTCCGACCAAAACATACGCACTTAAATGGCTTAGTTTTGTGGAAGGGAAGGGGGCAACCGCTAGTATGGAACGGGAAACACAGATTGTCGCGAGCATCAAACATAGGAATTTGGTGAAGTTGGTGGCCTTCTGGATGAGAAACAACCATGGCTTGATCTTGTACGAGTACATGCCAAACGGAAGCCTACACGACAATCTCCATGAGGAGAAACCACATCTTGTTTTGCCGTGGGACGTGCGTTTCAAGATTGCACTTGGGACTGCACAGGGATTGGCTTATCTGCACAATGATTGTGACCAGACCATTGTGCACAGAGACATCAAACCTAGGAATATACTCTTGGATAAAGAATTCGAGCCTCGGATTACGGACTTTGGGATTGCCATGGTCATTGGGCAGACACAGGCTCCTGGAATGCATTCTAATGGTCTTATGGGAACATTTGGCTACATGGCACCAGGTGACCAATTCCTCTTTTGATTTTGTAATTTGAAGGGAGAATTTTTTGTCGAGAAATTTTAATTTTATTATGTTTTAGTTGCCTTTTGTGAGTGGTTCATTTTGCATCTCATGATTATCAAGAAATATCTTGTATAATACTACATTCCTCTTATTATCAGCATAAAGGGTCGGTGATACGTTTTTTTCGAAATGATAGTTACCAAGTAGGACTATTCTTGCTAAGACAAGGATTTTGTCTTAATTCTGAGCAATTTAAGATAATTAGAACGAAGATGTCCTCATGAAACAACTGCATATGCTACAAATCAAGATTATCAGTGGGGATCTTCATTTTTGAGTTCAGGGATTGATTAACTAAAGCATGCCATTAGACAGTAGCAAAGCATATCAAACTATAATCAGAATATAAATCTAAAGCATTAGACAATATTTTTAGTTAATAGTTATATTATCTTCCTTGAATTGTTCAGAAAAAATTCACATCTTACTTTGCTGAATGCTTACTTCTTTCTCAACCACCTCAGAGTCTGCATTCTCATCGCGGAAGACGAAAGAATCAGATGTCTACAGCTACGGAGTGGTTCTACTTGAACTTCTAACTAGAAAGCAAGCACTTGACCCTTCGTTCGAGCCGCATGTTGATTTGGTTCGCTGGGTCGGATTGGTTCTACATGGGAGGTATGATGTAGAAAAGATAGCAGACCAAGGACTCATAGATGAAGCTGCATCATCTCCCCTAGTCCTTGAAGAATTGCGTAAAGTGCTCTTTGTCGCTTTGAGATGCACTTCTAGGGAGGTTGCCTCTCGGCCCTCGATGCGCGATGTGGTGAAGCGTCTAAGTGACATCAGGTCAGGGATTGATTATGCCAGATAGGAGGAAAACTGGTCTATAAGAAAGGGAGAATATGAGCTTGTTTAAACTTCGACTTAGTCCATTCATTTGTAAAAAATACTTATAGAAATTTGTAAGCAAACCTGCTTCATTACTCATAAAGAAAAATGGTAGTTAAGCTTTTGAAAATAGTTTCTGTGATATATAAGCTCTCTTTAAATTAGGAAAAATTACCTACTGATGATGCATAAAAGTATACCTACATAAATGCAGATAAAACTAAACTTCGAATATTTTTTTGAAAAAGGTTAAATTTAGTTCAAAACCCTGCAATTAAATTTGAATTCAGATTCGAATCTGAACGCTTTAGCTCTTATAAGAATTCAGGTCCGAATCCAACACGAGATGTATGATGTATTCATGTATCTGATTTTCTCTCCTCCTGTGTTCCCAACTATGTTGAGAATTTTTGTAATTAAACAGTATTGATTTAATAATGTAAAATGTGAAAGAACTAGAGAGTTTTGGAGAGGTCTTTGAATGGTTGTTACTGGTGAATGAATTTTTTTTTTGGAACTATTACTGATGAATGAATATCTTGAACCTAAGGCATTACGTATGGTAATTAATTATCACAGGATGTATAATGTAACTATAATAAATGCACGCCGGACACATATATAATTATATAAATACGAGTGGTAATTAATTATCGGAGTGCATGATGTAACTATTATAATGGATGCCTAATACATGAATATGAGTGGATGGAGGAGGCAATAGGTCAGACAACAAGCTTTTTCCTTTCTTCTCATTTTTCCGTAGGAATAAGTTAAGTATACGTGCGTTCTAACATTAAGTACAACCGGTGATCAATCACTAATTACGTGCATCATGAAATAGGATATCAAGCCTTCAGAACGTCATCTAGATTGTTGTCACTCCTAGATCTAATAAACAATATAATCCATTCAATTAAAGGCATTGACCTTACATAAGAAGATGTGGAGTACTTAAGGGGACATTAACGCATTACACATCAAACGTCATCAGATTAAAACCACGTGAACGAATATAACTATAACTAACCAACCAAATCCACCACTAACATGAGTATTCCTTACTCTAAGCCTATCATAATCCATCATCATTCACCTGCTAAGAGGTGGATTGCAGGATTATCCACACATTTCATAAACAATGGTAAGGACAAGATTACTGATGCGACTCTAGTTGAATATTGACTTATATTTGTTAAGGAAGCAAATTCAGGAAGAGTCGGTCGACCGGATTGTATTCGGTCTACCGACACACAACCCAGGAAATTTTCGGCGAAGACGGGTCGGTCTACCGAATTGGATTCGGTACACCGAACCGAGTATTCCAGGCACTTCGTATGCAGCAGGGATCGGACGACCGAATTGGATTCGGTCTACCGTCAGAAGGTTTCAAGCACTTCGGAACAACGGGTTCGGTAAACCGTTGAAGAGATTTTTGGTGTTCCGAGAATCTGGAAAGTGTCTGTCCAATTTGGCACGGATCACCGATGAGCACTCGGTCAACCGGAGGGTTGTTGAAGAATTCGTTAGTTCGTGGAAGAATCGTTCTCGCGGTCTACCGAGACGCGCAAGAATCGTTCCCTCGGTCAACCGGGAAGGATTCGGTTAACCGAATCGGAACAGGAATAGTTCATGTTGAAGCAGTCACGGTTAACCGAACGAGCATCGGTTAACCGTGTTCCCCATGAATAGTTATGTTCGGTTTTGCTTAATTGTAGCTCGGGTTTTGAGTCTATAAAAGGGATTGTTTGCCCTTACCCTTACATAACATTGCATACAAGTTAGTTTCCTTCATTGTGAGTTGAGAGATTAAGGCTAGAGATAGATCTAGAGTGCTTTGGGAGACATATTACTCTCAATCATTTGTAATCTCGTTTGCTTCTCTTGTTGGAGAAGCGGAAGAAGGAAAGGAAACCCGCAGGAGACCCCCAAGGATGTAGGCACGTTGCCGAACCTTGTAAAACGCGTGTGTCGTGGTTGTTTCAGGTGTGCATGTTTTCTTTGCTTGTTTTATATCCATCTTATTAGTGTTCTTGTTGCAATTGAGTTTGGGAGAGGGTCCGAAGTTAATTCCGCAATCAATATTTATTATACGTGGTGCGTTTAATCCGTGTCGAGTTAGTGCATTGTTAGATCCCCCTCCCAACAGCTGGTATCAGAGCCTTGGTTGCACTTACGATGGCGGAGGAAGTGCGGAACTTTCGGGTGGAGAAATTCACCGGGAAATGAAACTTCTCAACATGGCAACGAAGAGTTCGTGCGTTGATGTCTCAGACGGACGGGCTATTGCTGACGTTGGATGGAGTTGAGAAGAATCCGTCAAAGATGATCGAAGAAAAGTGGGAGAGTCTGAATCTCCGGGCTATAGGAATCATCGAGTTGTGCCTCTCGGATGATTTTCTTTTCGAGGAATCGGCGAAGACCGCAGCAGAATATTGAAAACTTCTGGAGGAGAGGTTCATGAAGAAGAACCTTAGCAACAAGTTGAATCTGAAGCGTCAGCTGTACATGCTTCGGATGAAGGAGAACACACCGTTCATTGAGCATCTCTCGGTGTTCAATAAGTTGATAGCTGATCTGACTCAGCTTGAGAACAAGATGGAGGATGTAGATAAGGCAATGTTGTTATTGACGTCGCTGCCGGATTCATATGAGAACTTGGTGAATACGATCATATATGGAAAGGATTCATTGGTGTTGGAGGAGGTCAAGGGCACGCTGATCTCCTACGATGCAAGGAGGAATTCCGGTAGTAGCTCTTTCGAGAAGGGTGAAGGATTGATCGCAGCAACGGAAAGGGGCAGGACGGGTAACAAAGGAAGAAGCAACGGAAGGGGCCGGTCCAAATCAAAGGGGAGATCCTTTGAATGTTTTTTCTGCAAGAAGGTTGGTCATATGAAGCGTGATTGTAGGGCCTTCAAGGAGTCGCTGTAGAAAGGGAAAGACGGGTACAACTCCGCTAGCGTGGTGGAGGAGAAGAACGAAGTCGACGTTCTAACGGTTTGCGCTGCAGGTATTGACAAATCATCATCTAGATGGATTTTGGATACAGGAGCATCCTTTCACATGTGCCCGGATAAGGAGTGGTTCACATCCTATGAGCCACTTAAAGGAGGGATCGTTGTTATGGGCAACGATGCGCCGTGCACTACCGTCGGTATTGGTTCTGTACAGTTCAAGATGTTTGATGGATGCATTCGAACACTGACGGGTGTGCGTCACGTACCGGAGTTGAAGAAGAATCTGATTTCTCTAGGAGAGCTTGATACTCTCGGGTGGAGATGGTCCGGTGGGGACAGAAAAATCAAGGTCACTCATGGGGCGATGACAGTGATAAAGGGAACCAAGGTGGGCAACTTGTATTGGATGCTCGGGAATGCAGTAGTAGGAAAAGGTGCAGCAAATGTTGCACGCGACGAAGACAGCACCGCACTTTGGCATATGAGACTTGGTCATATGTCGGAAAAGGGTTTGTGTGAGCTACACAAACAGGGATTGCTGAAGGGTGTTAAAAGCTGCAAATTGGATTTTTGCAAGTATTGTGTCTTCGGTAAACAGCACAAGATTCGATTCAAGACTGCTATCCACAAGACAAGAGAAATTCTGGAGTATGTGCACTCAGACGTCTGGGGACCGGCTCAGGTTCGGTCAAAAGGTGGAGCCGAATATTTCGTCACATTCATAGACGACTTCTCAAGGAAGGTATGGGTTTATTTTCTGAAAAATAAATTTGATGTCTTTGATAAGTTTAAAGTATGGAAGGCCCAAGTAGAGAAAAGCACAGGAAATTTTGTGAAGTACTTACGGACAGATAACGGAGGTGAGTACACCTCAAGGGAGTTTGCAAGTTTCATTGAAAAAGAAGGCGTCACGAGGCATTTCACTACACCACGGAGTCCGGAACAAAACGGTGTAGCTGAAAGGATGAACATGACACTATGCGAACGGGCAAGGAGCATGAGGCTTCATGCAAATCTGTCTAAGGATTTCTGGGCGGAAGCAGTAGATCTTGCTTGTTACTTGGTAAATATCTCACCGTCATCAACACTTGAATTAAAGACGCCTCGGGAAGTATGGACGGGTGAGCAATTTGATTACTCGAGGCTTAGGATATTTGGATGCAAAGCCTATGCGTTGGTCGATGAGACACAACAGTCGAAGCTGGATTCGAAATCGAAGGAGTGCATATTCCTTGGTTACGATAGGACAGTGAAAGGATATAAGCTTTGGGATCCGGTGAGCAAGAAGGTACTCCTACGGAGTAATGTGGTCTTTGATGAGACAAGTCTGCTCAAGGGCCTTGAGGACAAAGAGCAGCAAGAGGTTCCCATACAGGAAGACGAAATTGAAGTTGGGGTCACGACTTCAAGGGAAGAATCGAATCAAGAAGTACAGCAGGAAACAATTGACTCACGAGTAGAGGAGGAAGCTGAGCAAGAGAGTATTGCTCAAGGAAGACAGAGGAGGATCACAAAGGCACCGGTGAGGTATGGCCACGATGATGCTAGTATTGCATTTGCACTTGTTACCGAATGTGGGGACCCTTGTACATTCGAAGAAGCTATTGAGCAGGAGGACAGGAACAAGTGGATGGTGGCTATGACCGAAGATATGGAGTCTCTTCATAAGAATCAAACTTGGGAGTTAACGGACCTCCCCAAGGGAAAGCGCGCGATTGGGTGCAAGTGGATCTTCAGAAAGAAGGAAGGGTCATCTCCTATGGAGGAGATAAAGTATAAAGCTAGGTTGGTGGCAAAAGGATATGCTCAGAAGGAAGGGGTCGATTACAACGAGATCTTCTCACCCGTTGTAAATCACACCTCTATTAGAGTGTTGTTAGCTATGGTAGCTATGGACAACATGGAGTTAGAGCAGATGGACGTGAAGACAACTTTTCTTCAC
This sequence comes from Triglochin maritima, assembly GCA_963682175.1. Taxonomy (NCBI): domain Eukaryota; kingdom Viridiplantae; phylum Streptophyta; class Magnoliopsida; order Alismatales; family Juncaginaceae; genus Triglochin; species Triglochin maritima. Next base: position 9,360,471 of record OY821780.1, on the reverse strand, counting down.
GGGCACATAGAGGAAGAGATCTATATGAGACAACCGGATGTGTTCATCGCACGAGGCAAGGAAGGACAAGTATGCAAGCTGAAGAAGTCCCTCTATGGACTTAAGCAATCGCCGAGGCAGTGGTACAAAAGGTTCGATTTATTTATGATTAATAATGGTTTTGTACGTTGCGATTATGATAGTTGTGTATACTTGCGGAGTCTTGGAGACGGCACACACGTGTTCTTGCTTTTGTATGTTGATGATATGTTGATCGCGGCTAAGGAGATGAAGCATATAGATGATCTCAAACTGAAGCTTCACGGGGAGTTTGAGATGAAAGACCTCGGGAGTGCAAAGAAGATACTCGGTATGGAAATCTCAAGGGATACCGATAGAGGTAAAATTCTGCTCACTCAAAGGAGCTATATCCGGAAGATACTCGAGAGGTACAATCTCGAGAACGCCAAGCAGGTGGCCACACCTATTAGTGCTCACTTCAAGCTCTCGTTGAAGTGCAGACCCTCTACTGAAAAGGAAAGGAGAGATATGGAGAGAGTTCCACATGCTAGTGCAGTCGGATCCATTATGTATGCTATGATCTGCACCAGGCCAGACATTTCACACACAGTTAGCCTCGTGAGTCGTTACATGACTAACCCAGGAAAAGAGCATTGGGAAGCGTTGAAGTGGTTGCTGAGGTACCTGAAGGGAACCATGAATGTTAGCTTGAAGTTCACCAAAGATGGAGCACAAAGGCAGGTGGAGGGGTACGTCGATTCAGATTACGCTGGAGATCTAGATAAACGGAGGTCCACAACAGGGTACGTGTTCACTTTGGGTGGAGGTCCAGTGAGTTGGAGATTGGTTCTCCAACATACTACCGCATTGTCTACAACGGAAACGGAGTACATGGCTGTTGTCGATACCGGAAAAGAAGCTATATGGTTTAAGGGTTTGGTTAGCTCTTTGGGGATGGAATAGGAAGTGACCAAATTGCATTGCGATAGTCAAAGTGCAATTTATCTAGCCAAGGATCAGACGTTCCATTCAAGGACCAAACATATTGAAGTAAGGTACCATAGGATCCGAGAGTGGATCGAAGAAGGGCAGGTTGTTCTCCAGAAAATCGACACAAGTGAGAATCCTGCGGATATGATGACTAAGGTCGTAAATCGGGCGAAGTTCGAGTTGTGCTCGAAGCTTCTCAATGTCCTCAGAGAGTGAGAAGGAGGGCGCTCCGGGGGTAGCGCCAAACGGTGTCTCATGAAGACACGAAGGATGCGGGTTAAAGGGAGACTCAGGTAACAAATCTAAACCAAGGTGGAGATTGTTGAATATTGGCTTATATTTGTTAAGGAAGCAAATCCAGGAAGAGTCAGTCGACCGGATTGGATTCGGTCTACCGACACACAACCCAGGAAATTTTCGGCGAAGACGGGTCGGTCTACCGAATTGGATTCGGTACACCGAACCGAGTATTCCAGGCACTTCGTATGCAGCAGGGATCGGACGACCGAATTGGATTCGGTCTACCGTCAGAAGGTTTCAAGCACTTCGGAACAACGGGTTCGGTAAACCGTTGAGGAGATTTTTGGTGTTCCGAGAATCTGGAAAGTGCCTGTCCAATTTGGCACGGATCACCGATGAGCACTCGGTTAACCGGAGGGTTGTTGAACAATTCATTAGTTCGTGGAAGAATCGTTCTCGCGGTCTACCGAGACGCGCAAGAATCGTTCCCTCGGTCAACCGGGAAGGATTCGGTTAACCGAATCGGAACATGAATAGTTCATGTTGAAGCAGTCACGGTTAACCGAACGAGCATCGGTTAACCGTGTTCCCCATGAATAGTTAAGTTCGGTTTTACTTAATTGTAGCTCGGGTTTTGAGTCTATAAAAGGGATTGTTTGCCCTTACCCTTACATAACATTGCATACAAGTTAGTTTCCTTCATTGTGAGTTGAGAGATTAAGGCTAGAGATAGATCTAGAGTGCTTTGGGAGACATATTACTCTCAATCATTTGTAATCTCGTTTGCTTCTCTTGTTGGAGAAGCGGAAGAAGGAAAGGAAACCCGCAGGAGACCCCCAAGGATGTAGGCACGTTGCCGAACCTTGTAAAACGCGTGTGTCGTGGTTGTTTCAGGTGTGCATGTTTTCTTTGCTTGTTTTATATTCATCTTATTAGTGGTCTTGTTGCAATTGAGTTTGGGAGAGGGTCCGAAGTTAATTCCGCAATCAATATTTATTATACGTGGTGCGTTTAATCCGTGTCGAGTTAGTGCATTGTTAGATCCCCCTCCCAACAACTCTTATTCAAGAAAAAGTCAAAATTCCAGAAAATTGAAAGATCAGGAAGATGATAGGTCCCGATAAAGGTCTCAATTTGAGATCTATAATTTGAGAAGAGACGATCTCTAATATACATTTAGTTTAATTGGAGCTTTTAAGCTTTACCCTACTATGCGACAAGCTCCTCGGTTTACCAACTGTATCATTCCCTCGTTCTTCGGGAAGCAGGTTGTCCTCGACTACTTGCATATCAAGCGAAATCGAAGATGTAGTTGCAGCAGTTGGATCTCCAATAAATTTCTTTAACAATGAGACATGGAAGACCTTATGTATTTTTGCATTATCCGGTAACCGAAGGCGATATGCCACCTCTCCTTTTTTTGCCAAAATCTCAAAAGGACCAAAATATTTTTTTTCTCTAGCTTATTAGAGCTTCTTATTGCAACAGAAGCCTCTATATTTTTGAAGCTTCAGAAGTACAAAATCATCCACCTCATATGACTTGTCCACTCTATGTTTGTTAGCATAGTTGGTCATTCGAAGAACTGCTCATTGGAGATTGAGCTTGAGCGCTGAAAGGATTTCTGAAAGAGTTTTAGACAACTCAAATGCTTCTTTGTCGTTGTCGCCTTGCTCGACTATATCGATGAAGCAAGGAGGCTTTCTACCGAAAGTTGCTTCAAATGGTGACATGCCGGTGGATGAGTTTGGGGAAGTGTTGTACCAAAGTTCGGTTAAGTGAAGAAACTCAAACCATTGTCGAGGGCGGTCCATGACGTAGCAACGAAATTAATGTTGTAAACAACAATTTACAACTCCGGTTTGCCCATCCTTTGAGGATGAGAGGTGGTGCTCTGATGCAGCTTTGTACATTGTAGCCGAAAGAGGCCGCACCAAAACTTGCTAAGGAAAATGCGATCACGATTGAATACGATCGAACAAGACATTCCTTGGATTTTGACAACATGGGTGGAGAAGGCACGAGCAATTGAACTGCCCGTAATTGGTGAAGAAAGGCCAATGAAATTTGCACCCTTTGAAAGTCTATCGACTACCACTAAAATAACATCTCGACCATGTGAGGGTGGAAGAGAGATGATGAAGTCCATACTAAGATCTTCCCAAACTCTATATGGAGGCGGAAGCGGTTGTAGTAGACCGGTTGGTGGAGGATTTGGCGTTTTAACAAGTTGACATGTCACAATCTTTATTCAAGAACGGATTGTGGAGGACATACCACGCCAGTAGAAAGAGCGTTTCAGCCTCGCTATTGCTGCTTTAGCTCCAGAGTGACGTCTGAGCTGGCTCACGTGACCATCGGCGAATACTCGACGACGAACTTGGTCGGCGTTGGGTACCAACAAGTGTCTCTTGTAGAGGAGAAAGTTTCCGTGAATGGAGAAATGTGTGCTTCCTGGAGGCGAAACTAACGTCGAAGACGAAAGGTCCATATATGACGTGTCTCGCTTAGCATGTAACTTGAGATCATCTAATAGAGTTGAAGATGGTGTCGTCAACAGTGAGAAGGTTATGGCATCTTTTTCATGAAATATTGGGCAACGAGACAGAGCATCGGAAACAGAGTTAGAACTACTCGGGCGATATTTAATCACACAAGAATAACCCAGAAGTTGGCACAAATATTTCTCCTGATTTGGAGTATTAATAGATTGAGACATCAAATGTTTAAGGCTTCTATGATCTGTCAAATTAACGAATTGTTGACTCAACAAGTAATGTCTCCAGTTTTTAACAGCCTGGACTATAGCCTCTATTTCCTTTGCATAGACAGAAGAGCCCAACATCCTGGGTGAATACTTTTTAGTGAAAAAAGAAATGAATTTTCCATGCTGACTCAAAACTGCTCCCATGGCAACGCCCGAGGCATTTGTCTCCACTTTAAACGGGACGGAGAAGTTTGGTAGCTGAAAAATGAGAGCAGAAGTTAAAGAATGTTTCAAGGCCTCAAAAGCTTTAGTCGCTGCGGGTGTCCAACTGAACTCATTCTTGCTCAATAAACTTTTTAGAGGTCCAGCAATATTAGCATAATTTTTTTAACAAATCTTCGGTAGTAGCCGGAGAGCCCGAGGAACCCCTCAAATCACGAACATTAGAAGGGATGGGCCAATCCAATATGGTTGAATTTTTTGATGGATCCACTGCTACGCCTTGGGAGGAAATAAAATGACCAAGATAAGATATGTTGGTCAACCCGAACTCGCATTTCGAAAGTTAGGCTACCAATGGGTTTTTTTAGAGCTTCCAATACGATTTCGATGTGGTGAAGGTGGTCTGACCAACATGAACTATAAATTAGTATATCATCAAAAAAACAAGAACAAATCTGTGGAGAGGGGGCTAAAAAATTGAGTTCATAGTAGCCTAAAAAGTAGTTTGTACATTGTTAAGACCAAACGAAATGACAAGAAATTTGTAGTGCCCGTCATGGATTCGAAAATCATTGGCCTCAATAAAATCCGGTGACAATCTAATTTGATTAAAACCTGAACGGAGGTCTTGGAAAAGAAATGGGAACCTCGCAACTCATCAATCAGTTCATCCACTGTAGGAATAAGAAATTTATCTGCAATTGTAATATTGTTTAAAGCACGATAATCAACACAGAAACACCATGTACCATCCTTCTTCTTTACCAATATCACTGAGGAAGAGTGAGGGCTACGACTCAGTCTGATCAAGCCGTCAGATAACATCTCCGACACTGAATGATCGATTTAATTGACCACAAGTGCACGACGTCAGTGAAGACGTGACAAGTACGGGTCGTACCACAAGGAGTTGTGCGCGTTGTTGTTATCATCGTACTCGAATGGGAAGAGAAATAGATGAAGATATTTAGGCAAAGCTAACTAAACTAAACTAAGATAGAAGAAACAATCTAATTAAATCCCTTGGAGTGGAGGTGCAATAGTGAGGTGTGTGTGCATGAGGGTGTCCAACCATTAAGCATATGTGTAAGAGTGTGTGTTTACAAGTATAAGCTAGTGTGGAATCTAAGTATGAAACACATACAATTACATGATATACAAGACTATGATAAGTTTGCATGAAGTTAAGATCAATTTTATGGATTCTCGAGTATGTAATAAGCACCTAGTGTAGTCATTAAAGCATCAATCAATCGTAAACATAACATCAGTTCATTCATGCAACATAAATCAAATCAAGCAACCATTCATTTAAAGTCAATTTCATCATCAAATAGAACCCATCACAAGCAACATGTCAAACATAGATCTAGCATGAAACAAGTATCTAGTGTGACCATTTTCTCTTCTAAAACAAGGTAAACATGCTACATGTTTTAGATCTAACATTAAGCACATGGACATGACACAAATATATAAGAAGAACTCATCATTACACAACACATAGTCTACATCACCTCCACCCCAAATAGGGTGGATCTACTCTCTACTCATAATAACAAGCATGGAAAGCAAGAAATCTACACTAAACATGAAAAATAAGAAACTACTAAATCAACCAACAAAATGTAAAAATAATTGCATAGAAAGAAAACTAAAGAAGAGAGGAACTTGAATCCAACCTTAGATTAAAGAAATTGTGAGATTACATCCTTCATGCACCTTCCTTTACTTGCAGCTAAATTGGGTAAAACCTAACCTACTCTAATGGTGGAAGTGGAGAAGTAGCAGAAAGGTAGGAGAAACATTGTTATTTATAGAACAAAGAGTGGTATAGCTGAATCTGGGAGCAGTCCAACGGTTGTAATCACTTTTTCTATGGTCTAATGCACCCAAATACACACGCTCGAGCCACTGAAGAAATTGGGGCGCATTTGGGCCAAAATGATCCATCAATGGCAGATTAAAATCCACCATGGAGGATATTTTGTATCCGATCTGCCCCGATCCATCAACTCTATTTTACACGTGAGATGAACTCCCGATCCGCTGGTTTGAGCCCGTTTGGACTTAATTTCCCAAATACTCTTCACAATCATGATATTGAGGGATTTTTGCTCCCGATTTTTTTTTCTTTTGTTCAGGTCCCTCCAGGTTTCATCTAGGTCCTTCCTGAATTGCAGATGGATTTTTGAGCATGACAAACATGTCCAAGATAAGCATTCAATAATGTCATTTTCTTCTCGTCATTTAGGTTCGTTTTGGTTTCTTCCTCATCTTTATTACCTAAAACCTGAAACACATCAAACAAACACTCGAGTAACACAAAATTAGGGTAAAATAAAAAATATATAGCATGAATGTTATGTATGATATAATACTAATCAGACACCAAACGAGAGATCTCCTGTTTCAGGAAACAAGGGTACATGTAAGGTCTGGTTTTGACCGGGCCGGAACCATGCATCAGAAGAATGTGGCGGTCATGATCACGGTATGGGTTAGGACCTTGTTGTTTCTGAAAGACTTCTGGAAATAAATTAATTATTGAAAAGTTCTCTTTGTGAATAGGAGATTTGTTGTTCGAGCCAACACACACCTCTTACCTCTACCTCCATTTTCAAATGATAATAGGAAACAGATTCTCCCTTTTCAACCGAACGACGGAAGGCAATAGATGCCACCTTCGTAAGGTGAGATTGTCCACAGGTCAGGGTCCTCCGAACATTGCCATCGCCATACGAGATTGAGAGTTTGTCGAAGTCAAGCGTCACTGCACCCAAGGATCAGAGCCACTGTAGCCCCAAGATTATATATGAGCCATGGAAGGGGATGACCTACAAATCCACCACGAACGGGACTCCGTTCAGCACCACAACGCCTCTAGTACAACACCACAACTCAACCACTTGGGAGCGTATCTTGTAGGGGTGTTGAGTTGTGGGTTGTCACAACCAACTAGTGTGAGCACTGTACAACGAGACACGAGGGCAGAGAAACGCTACAAGACATTTGTTGCCCATTACCCACCGTGACAAAGAACGACTTGGAGTTATCAACTTGAATACCATGCTTGGCCACCCATGGTGTCTGAGACTCTGAGTGAAGTTCAATGTCGAGCCTGAATCGATTAGGACTTGGACTGGTTGGTTCTTCACTGTGCCATTGATCCTGATAATGTGAGCCTTGTCGTCGCCGACTAGAGAGTGAATTGTGAGGAAAGAGAGTTTTGGTGGGCAAACAACATGGTGTTCGTTCTGGTTGTCATCGTCGTCAGAATGTAAGTTGTTCTCCAACAACAAGAGTTGTTGTCGATTTTTACAAACATGGCTTCGACACCTTCGCATCATTGAGCGTACGTGGATGGCATCCCCAAACAAGTTTGTCTAACTCGGGTTTGAGGCCGTGACAGTTTTGTAGGAACACGACAGGAAGTAAGTTAGAAGTTTGGTTTGCCTTCTGCTCGAAATCCTTAATGTAGGAGCGGATCGTCGAAGATTGTGTTACTCGCGAGAAGGAGCCATAAACTCCGGCGAATGGCAGCTCGTCGAAACGTGAAACAAATACCTCGGTGAATCTTTCCCATGCTGGAAATGGATCCGAATGTTGCTTGTGTTGGAACCAACCCAAAGCTTCACCGTTAAGGTGAAAGGAAACAATCTGTTGCTCGACGTTGAGGTGGTCGGTGATGGATGTAAGGAGTGTAATGACCTCTCCTAAACGATCTTCGATGTGGTTAACTTGTTTGGTCATGTCGTGCAACACCGTGTCATGGCGTTTGGATTCGTCTTCAAGGGTTTGAAGCGAGTTTCTTCCGCCATCGGAAGAATGAAAGCAACAATTGATAAGGTCTCAATTCGAGAAGAGATGATCTCCAAGATACTGGAAAGAACTTTGATTTAGATTAATTTCCCCCTTTTAATAACAACCAGTTTGTCTCTTATAAGAGACTTACAAACGTAAATAGGACGAACCAAAAAAGGAATTAATTCCTAAAAATAAAGAACTTGTAAAATAAGGGAACACACACATGTATATATGACATATCTAGTATATTAGTATAAATTTATATGATTGTTAATTTAAAGATTTAGTTTAATTGGAGCTTTTATGATTCTCTTGCCCCTGCTAGGCGACAAGCTACTCGATTTAGCAACCGTATCAGTCCCTAATCGGACAAAGAGACGAAACTTCATAATTGCGAAAGATAAAGAAGATAATCAAAAAACAATTGTAATTGAGTTAGTACCTGTTTGCCCTTCCACAACATAGACACATATTTATACTAATTTTTGTAACCAACGTATCCTACCCATAATACTTATTAACTTCATTATTCTATCAACTTATACATGTAAACAAAGAAACTAAGTAAAAGATGGATAAGATTACATCACGCAACATGAACATAATGAATGTGGTATATATGATTGACTAATAATAAACTCAAAACCTGAGTATCATGCACGTATCAGTTACTGTGACATGGAAAACAAAAGATTCTAAACTAGATTAAGCTTCTAATCGAATCCATAAAAGAAGTCAAAACTTGCATAAATAAAAAGATTTCAGATATCCGAGATGAAAAGGCAAAGACAAATCCACTTACTGGATCATCTACTAGATGACTATATCTGTTTTGCGATGTTAGGGTTTTTGTTGGTGCTCATCTTTTTTAGTTATATGTTTTTACCTTCTTCTTCTTCATGGTCTGTTTTTGCCCACTTAATTAGATTGTTAGGAAAAAAATTGAAATAATCACAAAAAATATGCGCATGGAAAACATAATTGCAAACTATACATCTTAAAAATGACACTTGTGATGTCATTTTCATTAACTAAAAACGACACCACCCATAATGAAAATGATATCACCAATGCTGTTTTCAAGACATGCAAAAATAGCATACGAGATGTCATTTTTTCCTAGAGAAAAAAATGTCATCCTGTCCCTTTTTTCTGCACTTCTTCCAAAAACCGTTTTCCTCCTCTCCTCCATCTCTCCGGCGATTTTCGGGCTCCCGGTGCTAGTTTCACGTGTTTCATTAGTTTTAATGTATATTTAACTTATTTTTTGTTAAGGTTTTGCTTGATTAGTTTGTATTTGTGTGGATTTGATTGGTTTGAATTTGTGTGGATTGGTTTCGTTTGAATTTGTGTGGATTGATTGGTGTTTGATTGATTGTTTTAGATTGTTTTGGTTTGAAATTTGGTTGATTAAGAATAATGTTTTGAACTCTAAATAATTATCTAATATTTGAAATTGGGTTGATTGTGAATAATGTAATTTATGTTTAGATTGTTTTGGTTTGTAATTGGGTTGATTGAGAATATTGTATTGAACTCTAAATAATTATATAATGTTTGAAATTGGGTTGATTAAGAATAATGTCTTAAACTCTAAATAATTATATAATGTTATGATTTTTCATATATTTATGTTTGTATTATTGGGTTTGATTTTTACAATTCGACTCGGTTATATGCTCGTTACATAGAGATAAATTGCTTACAATTCAATATTTTATTTGCAATAGCACCAATTTGGCATGTAGTTTGAGATTTTATTATATAAAGTATATAAGTATGAAATATAGATTTTTTTTGGTATGATATTGGTTTGGATTGTTTTATTTAAACTCAACACTAACTCATGTTTTTTGGTTAATTCTCTTTCAACCATTGCAAAAATGTCTACTTCACACGATTCTCACGGTCATGTGGACCCATCAGTCATGGTACTACAGAAAGATCATAGATCATCTTCGATTCTCGAAAATTTAAGTGTTTTGATTATCAAATTAAAAATTATGTGTATTAGTTTATATTAGACCTTAAGTAATTAATTATCTTATTCAGGAGCAATTGATGGATATTAAATGTATCGAGCACACCATTCAGTTCAACACGTGGAATGTAGAAGATGGTAGGGTATGGGATTCATGTCAGACGACCATCTAGAAGTCCCGATGTGCAACTTCCATTGTGTCCTTTAGGTTTACATTGACAGGGTCGTGGGTCAACAATGCGAAGACGACTCAGATTGAATTTTACAGAAATTTGTTGGACGTTCAAGAAGAAAATCAAGTTTCTTGGACCCCATACGAAGAAGTAGATATTATGGTGTTACCTGCTGATTGTAGGCAAGGATATGAAGTCTGGATGAGTAGAACATGAATGGTTTGTTTCAGAGTTGCCGTTATGCACGTGCCGGACAGGGTGATGCGTTAGTTTGGATTGCGACAACATATTCCAGAATTAATGGAGATCTGCAAGATGAAGAAGGCTCAGGGGAAGCCTAGAGTAAACTAGTTGCAAGAGCATGAGTTATACATTTAAGCATGGTCACATCGGCGAGAGTTTGTGCAGATGGAGGCACTTTCACTACTTGAAGACTCAACTAGTTGTAGACATATTTATATGAAGTGGTACTGACAAATTACTGTGTGATAGCTGAAAAGAAGAGTTGAAGATGCAGAACTACCAAAATATAGGCCTGCAACTGCTAGGGATCATTTTTTGGTAAGAAATTTAGTTTTTATGCTTATACTTAAGGTTTTCATTTGTATATCCTGCTCATAATTGTCGTACTTTTTGCAACTTCATGGCTTACACGGGTTACATGAAGATATTAACCACCTTGAAGGGATGCATTCTGCACGCAACCCTACGCGGTCAGTAACATCAAAATTGAAGAAAAAGGTCAAGGAAATGATGGTGTCCTTCAAGAGTGTAGACCCGTCGTTGAAGTTGTTAGAAGGTGTAAGCTCCGAACAAGATCGTCAAGATTCTGAGGAAAATCTCCCAGAAATAGGAGTGTCACTTAATGAAGACGATAATTTCGTTTTCACAGGGGTGTCTGCTTCCGATTGGGGAATTCTAACTCAAGAATCACATGGTACCTCGTTCTTTCAAGGTGAAGGTTCATCATTTCACGTTGGTGAATGTTCATCACTTGAAGCTCCTGAAGTCGAAAGAGGTGATGACGGTGGGATAACTCAGGTTTACCGTCGTCAGCCTTCGAAGGTCCCACGACGAGGTGGGCGGACCAAAATTCCCACTAAAGTATTCTCTCCACCTTAGTTGTAATTAAATTGTGGTTTAATGCATTCCGACTGTGGTTTGATTGTTTGTTAAGAAAAAATTCGTGTTAAAACGTGGACTAATTAAATGTTTCATTTTGTGTTATGAACATTTTTTTCTGAAATGTTTTGTATGCTTGTTGTATGAGACTGGAATCATGTTTTCTTCCCATAGGTGTACAAGATTTGAAATTAAAATCCAAGAGAATGAATGCAAAAACAGAACTTATGGAAGTCTGTCATCTGCTAAAATGGCACCAACAGTGCCATTTTTATTCATCTCGGATGTCGTTTTTGCTTCTCTTAAAAACAACATTATCAATGTCGTTTTCAGTATGGGTAAAAACGGCACCACAGGTGCCTTTTTTAGTTAATAGAACAACATCACATGTGTCGTTTTTAAGATGCATAGTTTGCTAAATAAGTTTTTCAAATGCATATTCTTCCTTTTTTGTGATTATTTCAAAAAAAATCCTTGTTTGAAGTAGTTTATTAGATAACCTCTCAAACTTCTCATGTGTTTTTTGGGGCAATGTGAAAATCATTTTTTTGCTCGAATTCTTTTATTCCTCAAATTTGATATGATCTTTTCGACAATTGGTTTGCAGTAAGTGTTGAAAAGTTCAAAATTCAATTCCAAGACTTCCTTAGGATTTAAATTTAAAGTTGGGAAGTCAATCACAACGAACTATAATGATTTGGAACTCACGGAAATTAATTACGAGAAAATATTATGGGAAGTTAGTGTTGGGAGGCGGATTTAAGATGCACTAACACGACTACGAATTAAACGCACCACGAAAAAAATGAATATTGATTGCAGAAAGTAACTTCGGACACTCTCCTAATCTTAATGCAACAAGAAAACACGAATAAGATGGAAATAACAAGCAAACACACAACACACTTGAAGCAAACCACGACACACACGAATTTACAAAGTTCGGCAAGATGCCTACGTCCTTGGGGGTCTCTGCGAGTTTCCTTTCAGCTTTTCTCCAACAAGAGAAGTCTCCAAGATTACAAACGATTGGAAGCAATATGTCTCTCAAAGCACTCTAGATCTCTCTCTAGCCTAATCACTCTCAAGGAAATAAGTATTGTATGTTGTGCTACATAATTAGGGCAAAAAACCATTTTATATTGGGCTAAAACCGTACAAATAAACATGCAGATCGTGGGCAAAACCGTCAGCAACGGTCGACCAGAATTCTCCATCGGTCGACCGATTCCCTGTTTTGCGCGTAACCGCCATCGTTCGGTCGATCGCTCACCCCGATCCGGTCGACCGTGTTGCGCTTCTGAACAAAGCCTGGGAGCCCCTGGAAGTTCCTGATCGACCGTAACTTAAGTTCACGGTCAACCGATCCGCGATGCTGATTCTCGACCTGAAGCTCCTGGAAGTTTTCGGTCGACCGCGTGCCCAGCACCGGTCGACCGACTCTTGCTTCGATCCGAGCCCTGAAGGCTCTGGGAGTTTCTTGTCGACCGCGTGTCCAGCACCGGTCGACCAAAACTCACATTTCGACGAATCTTGGACGCTCTGGACTTTTCCGGTCGATCGTGATTTAAGTCACGGACGACCGATGCTCCATGTTTTCCTGTACTCAACAATTCTACAAACTAAATTTCAACAGTTAGTTCCCTCACTTCCAAGTTAAGTTCCTGCAAACTAATCGCACTTAGTTATAAATCCGTCAGTGTATTCTGTTTTTCTAGTAGTGCTAGGTCAACATGTTTAACTCCAAGTATTTTCTTTTCGTTGAAAATAAGAAGTGGACTCAATCTAGACATAATACATTATCTGGTTGTAAAATAATAAAATCAAAACCAACAAAAAAAATCATAGATTTGTACTGAAATTTTGCTGGGCAAACTTTTTAAGACTTCACATAAGTTTTATCCATTACAATGAGAATGTTGGAAAAAAAATAATGATTTACGTTGAGAAAAAATAGTATTACGAGCATAATGATCAATAGGAAGAGCGAAAATATTCTTTAATTCTTTTCCCAATGAGGACAATTAATTAAATGGATACCGAATTCTATTGAGAGAGATATGGTTGACATTTTAAAATGATCTCAAAAAATGCTTATGTGAAGGAGAGCCATCAGCCATGATAGTTTCAATAACAAAAGAATGTATAAAATCTTCACGTTCAGATGTATGTTGTCCAATTATATCAGTAATAAATTATGTTGAATTTATTTTTATTTTTTTTGCCTATGCAATTTTCGACCCCAACCCACACCCACGTTTCCCTTCCATCCTTCCAAGTAATGACAAATATTGGGTCATAAGCTCCTAGCAAATGTCTATTTGTTTATGAATATATATTCAACAAAACTTTCGATGATCCATCCCAGTTTGAACTAATGTTTTAAATTGAGGACCACCTATATTGTTTTTACTTTGGCATATTTTTCCAAGAATACCTGAAATTCGGATATATGCTGCTAGGAGTTGGTTTAGACCTCCAAACACGTCCCCCTTCCACCCTTTCTTATTTTGTTTTGTGCTATGCCTACACTCTACTTGGTGGACCAATCTTCTAAATTGACGATGAACATATTGTTTTCAGTTGACATATGTAAAGACCCTAACTTGTTTAAGAACTAATGGTGATTAGGTGGGGTTAATGGAGGGGTTTGCATGGGTTTTGGGGGAAAGAATAGTGGAGGTATGGGTGGAGTGACGTGAATAGCATGGGCTAGAGGTGTAGGTGAGCAGTGGAAGCATGATTGGGGTAATGGTGTCGAGTGTTGTGATTGGATGGGTGAGGGAGGGGTGGGTTTTAAAAGGAAACCTTCCCCTCTTTCTTTTCTTCTTCTTCTTTTCCAACTCCACCATTTTCTTCTTCTTATACTTTTCCGGCGACCGGAGGTGCTATCGGAGGCTTCGATGGTGGAGTTTGTGTCAACGTGACAAGGAAGAGCAAGGCACGTGCGTGGAACAAGGTGCAAGGAGGCAATCAAACTCTGGCGTGCGCGCGACCGGCAAGGAGGCGTTGGAGCTCCGGCGAAGTTCGTCGATCCCGAAAAGAGAGGTATGCCAAGTTCCTGCGTTAGATGCTTAATCACACATGTGTGTGAGATTTTACTCATCACTGGAGGCCGGAGGCCTCGTCGTTGATGACCTGCAGAAGAGATTGGTCATTTTTATTATACTGCGACCTTATCCTTTTTAAGTGGAAGCGTGTCCTTTATAATATGTATTTTGTACTTTTTAAGTAGAGACTTGTCCTTTATAACCTGGGACTCTATCCTTTTTAAGTGGAAGCTTGTCCTTTATAATTTGTACTATGTCCTTTTTAAGTAGAGACTTGTCCTTTACAACTTGAGACTCTATTCTTTTTAAGTTGAAGCTTGTCCTTTATAATATGTACTATGTCCTTTTTAAGTAGAGACTTGTCGTTTATAACCTGAGACTTCATCCTTTTAAGTGGAAGTTTGTCCTTTATAATATGTTATTCTGTACTTTCTAAAATGAGACTTTGTCCTTTTTAATACACTGAATCTTGATCATAGTGGAGTGTCAACTTTGTCCACGGAAACTCGTGTCATCGCTTAGAGCGCGAGCCGGGAAGTAACGGTGGGTACGCTGTTTGTGTCTGCCCAGGGACCACCGTGTGAAGGAGTGTGGATACTTGGGACGTGTCGCATCTGTATTATAGAGTATGACGTAGATTATACTTGACTCTCACCTTAGAGTAGCGCCCTGAGGGATCGTGGATCCCATCGCTTTCAGCAGGCACGCAACTGTCGTCGGGTGAAGTAACTACCGACCTGGATTGCTATGGAGACCGCTGCCCTGCTTTTATAGTCGCGGAGTTGATGTCTGTGCGTGAAGCTCGATGACCCCGTGAACTTCGGTTCGGATCTGTCGATTGTCTGGCCTTTTGTGTGGCGGATATGTTCGACTAGCCTTTATAGGCAGTGATTGCACGAGCCCGTGCGACCTGTGTGGCGACGGAAGGGCCCTGTGCGGCCTGTGTTGCGGCAGGGAGGATCGCGCGTGGCCTGTGTGGTAATGGCGATGGACTTGCGATGATGATTTCCGACAGGTAGCTCGATTGGGCACCTATCGAGTGAGATACCATGCAGACTGTGTGGCGGCGGTGATGGAACGACTTGAGCGACGACTCCGCTGGTTTGGTGGTGGACCACGATGTTTTCAAATCTGATTCTACCTGCGCGAAAGTGCAAACGCCTCCTCACCGATCCCTTTGGCTTGTGTAGCCGCGTGTGGGGATGTGTTGCGTATTGTTCGCTATATCGTATGTGCCTACGGTAGGTCTCCACGGAGACCCGATGTTTGTGGACCGTGTGACTTGTGTGGTGCCGGCAATGTTTGTAGACCGTGTGGCCTGTGTGGCACCGACGATGTTGTAGACCGTGCGTCCTGTGTAGTGGCAGTGATGTTGCAGACAGTGGGGCCTGTGTGACAGCGGGAACGATTGTGGGACGGATGTCCGGTTTTGCCCTTTGTGGGAATGTTGTTTTATTACTTTGTATTTCATGTCATGCTATACTAGTATGATATGACATATAGGTGAGCTTGTCATACGAGGTTTCCTTTGGAAACTCAGGTATTGTTGTTATGTTTATTTTCAGGACAGTGTTAGGGTCTGGCGGGTGGTGACCGAGGGAGATTGTATTTTTTGACTAGATCATGTTGTCTGTCTATTTTAGGTTGTTGTGATTACATGTTTTATGTATTTCGTATTCCGATGTAATCACTCTTTTGGCAAACTCTTATGTAATATGATGCACCAGATATATTTGGATATTTCTTTGAGTAATGTCCCTACCCTTGATGGTCTTTATCCTTGTGCTTCCTTTTATTTTAAAAGTTTAAATTTTCTGCTGTTGAGGATGTTAAAACATATTTCTAATAATACTTGGAATTTGGACATAGATATGATTGAATATCCTTTCGCATTGGCAGCAACGGTCAATAATTCGCACGCCAAGCATGATAGTTGGTGCAATGTATCTTGTTATGCCCTTCGGTACCACAAAGTGGCAACTTGAATCTCCAGATGTATTTGGTTTCTTATGTTGCTTCTTATTGCGTGTCATATTTGCAATTTCCATATCTTTTATTTTCTTTCCTTTACATCTATCGGAAGATACAAAGTGAGCACTTTCTGACATATCTTGCTTCAATCCTTCTTTTTCTTGCACACAGTGTAACATGAGCTAATTGAGAGACCAATTGCACGAAGATGACCTTAAACTGATTAAATTGTGCAGGAAGAAACATTAAAATCAAATGCGCGAGTAGGTCCTCAGAAAGGTCAAACTTAAGTGCTTTCAACTTTGAAGCAAGATGAGAGATCTCAATGATGTACTCCCTTATGTTCCCTTTCCCCTTGTAACACATTGAGAATAGATTTGTCAAGACCGTACTGATTTCAGCCTTTTCGTTCTTGACAAATCTTTTCTTAATATGTGCAAGGAAAGCCTTAGTTGTAGTTATGTCATCCGATATAGTGCCCCTGAATACTTTTGGAATGGCCTTCATCATGATCATCATATACATGCAAGGTACTCTTATCCACTTTCCCATTTTCCTCTGATCATAAGAGGTACTTTTATCAGAAGTGGTAAAAAATTCTTCGGCGGCAGTCCAGTAGTGGCAAGATCAACCCTTAATGCAAGGTCGAGATCCATGACTCCGAGAACTATGAAGATTCTCTCGCCATGATTGGATGTTAGAACCATTCAAAGTCAGAACTGAATCTATGTTGGCAGTAATATTACCGACGGAAGTAGTTGAAAATAAGACAGAGAAAACCAAAACATGCTCACATAAGTCTCAATATAGAAAAGGAAAATGATAGATTGGTCGCTCTTTAGGACGCTCCTTGAGGGACGCGGCTTAGTTGACACTCTCCATGTCAACACAGAAAATAGTTTTTTTTATTTTATTCCTCAATTCTTTGGTTATCCGTACAAATGTCTACATCTCTTCATCCCTCCCTCCATCCCTCATTAATGTGTCTCAAATCACTACCTTCCTTCATCATTTTGGCTCTCCTACACAGCAGAAGACTTGTCATTCATCTCAAGATGCGTCTTCATTTTTTTCTCTTCTCTTATGTGGTCATTCCTCTATACTCCAATGGAAATCGTTAATGTGCATTCCCAAGTGGAGAAGCCGGCAAATGTTCCTAAGGAGGAGATGTTTTTTTCCTTCTTTCGAAGAAGCTAAAATATTTTACGTGGCATATGCCGATTCTAGTGGTTTTGGTGTTAAGACAAGACAATCTCATTACGATCGTGGTGTTGTTATACGGGTCACGCTGACTTTCTCCAAGGAGGGCACGACACCAACAAACCAATGGCAAAGAACATTGAAGCCTAGGTTATCCAGTAGAGTCCAATGTACTGCTCGGATAAGGGTCTCCGGAAACCCAGCAAGTGGTTACCACATTAACTTTGTGGATCTTAAACATAACCACGTCATGCTTGAACAGGAGCAAATGCGTTTTCTCAGACAAAAACGAACCGTCCCTGAGACCGCCAAAGCACGCATATCGTGCAATGATACTGCTGGGATATCGGCTGCTAAGACCATGCAATCTTTTGTGGTCGAGGCTGGAGGTCATGACAAATTGACTTTCAACGAAAGAGATTTAAGGTTTGTGTTCTTTCTGCCTAACATAATTGAAGTTCAACATTTTGCGTCTGGTCTTAGTGGTTTCTGTGTGCAGGAATGTTGTAAACGAAGTCAGAAATTTAAATATGGGACCTGGTGATGCACAAGCTCTTCAGAACTATTTCATTAGGATGTAGAAGATTGATTCCATGTTTTTCTATGTAATGGATATGGATGACGAATGAAGACTACGGAACGTGTTTTGGGCTGACTGTCGTTCTAGAGCTGCATATTCATACTTTGGAGACGCAATATGTTTCGACACCACCTACATTACAAACAAACATGACATGCCTTTTTGCCCCATTTGTAGGAGTAAATCACCATTTCGAGTCAGTTTTGCTCGGTTGCGCTTTGCTATCTTCTGAGACCACTGAAAATTACATATGGTTGTTCCAAACATGGTTGTCGTGCATGAACGGTAAGGTGTGGCTATGTCCAGTTTAAGGTTTGTGACTGTTCAGTTTAAGCGGTGTATGTGTTCGGTTTAAGTGGTGGAACTGTTAGGTTTAAGTGATGTGACTATTCGGTTTAAGTGGTGTGACTGTTCGGTTTAAGTGGTGGAACTGTTCGGTTTAAGTGGTGTGACTGTTCGGTTTAAGTGGTGTGACTGTTCGGTTTAAGGTGTGAATCCGTTCGGTTTAAAGTGTGAATCCGTTCGGTTTAAGTGGTGGAACGGTTCGGTTTAAGTGGTGTGACTGTTCGGTTTAAGGTGTGTATGTGTTCGGTTTAAGGTGTGTATGTGTTCAGTTTAAGTGGTGGAACTGTTTGGTTTAAGTGGTGTGACTGTTCGGTTTAAGGTGTGAATCCGTTCGATTTAAGTTGTGTGCATGTTCGGTTTAAGGTGTGAATTTGTTCGGTTTAAGTTGTATGTCTGTTCGGATTAAGTTGTCTATCTGTTCAGAATAAACTGTTTGTCTGTTCGGAATATGTTGTGTGTCTGTTCGGAATAAGTTGTTTGTCTGTTCGGAATAAGTTGTGGGTCTGTTCGGATTAAGTTGTGTGTCTGTTCGGATTAAGTTGTCTGTCTGTTCTGATTAAGTTGTCTGTCTGTTCGGAATATGTTGTGTGTTTGTTCGGAATAAGTTGTCTGTCTGTTCGGAATAAGTTGTGGGTATGTTCGGATTAAGTTGTCGGTCTGTTCGGATTAAGTTGTGGGTCTGTTCGGATTAAGTTGTGTGACTGTTCGGTTTAAGGTGTGAATCCGTTCGGTTTAAGTTGTGTGTCTGTTCGGTTTAAGTTGTCTGTTCGGATTAAGTTGTCGGTCTGTTCGGATTAAGTTGTTTGTCTGTTCGGATTAAGTTGTCGGTCTGTTCGGATAAAGTTGTGGGTCTGTTCGGATTAAGTTGTGTGAGTGTTCGGTTTAAGGTGTGAATCCGTTCGGTTTAAGTTGTGTGTGTGTTTGGTTTTAGGTGTGTGACTGTTCTATTAAAGTTTTCAAAGTAGGATTTTGTACCTTTCAATATATGACTCACTCCTTTTAAATTGCCCCCCCTTATGCAGATATAACACCCCAACCATAATAACAGATCAATGTGGTGCCATTACTGCTGCTGTAAGGAATGTCTTCCCAGATTCAAGACATAGATTATGTATATGGCACATAATGAACAAAGCTCCCGTGAAGTTGCCGACGCAGTATCAGAAGCACATGTTATTTGATCAGAAATTGATTGTATATGATTCCAAAACCCCAACAGAATTTGATCGTAATTGGCAGGGTTTCCTTCTTGATTTTAACCTGCAGAACCATAGCTAGCTCAAATCGATTTATGCAATCCGAGAGTCGTGGATACCTGCATTTCTTGGTGATATTTTTTTCGCCGGAATGACATCTACTCAGAGAAGCGAGAGTATGAACGCCTTTTTCGACAAGTATCTTACTTCGAAGACCACCCTTAAGCAGTTTGTTCAACAATACGAACTTGCGCTCCGCCATAAGTACGAGAAGGAAGCTCAATCAGATTTTGATTGTCTTCATAAGAGACCCCAGTTGGTTTCAATTTATCCATTCGAGAGACAGATGAGCGAGTTGTATACGGTAGGGGTCTTCAAGAAAGTGCAGTTAGAAATTGGAAGATGATATACTGCGATATAACGGAGGAGTTCAATACGAATGACACATTTCAGTACAAGGTATCTGAACGTGTTTTGGCTGGTAAGCAGCTATTGTCGAAACGTTTCCTAGTACAAAACATATCCATGAACTTCACATGTTATTGTAGAATGTTTCATTTCCCACAAAAGGTATATTGAGGCCGTGAAGTGTATTGAAATGCTTAAGGCACGTATGCACACTACCCAGTTCTTGGTTTGACTTGATGAACCTGAGTCTGCGAGTACATCAGTTCTTAATCCAGATAATGTCAGACGTATAGGAAGACCGCCGACTAGACGTCGGGTGTCTTTAGCTGAGAAGATAATTAAAACAAGCCATAAAAGGCATGCCCAACAAGAAAAGAGAAAGTTCAAGATGACGGTTACATCGTCGCTTCACGAAGTCGCACCAAAACCCGGGGATCTTGATTTCTCTGATTGGGACATGAATTTGTATTACGAGGAACTTCCTCCTTAATTTAATATTTCTTGTTATTTTCAGTTCTTGTAAAACCAAGAAACTTCTAATTGTTGATCTGTTTGGATCTGTAAATGGTTGTTATACACGTTCAGTTCGTATTAAACTGTGTCCTTGTTCGGTTTAAGTTTTGTGATTGTTCGGTTTTAAGTTGTGGATCTGTTCTATTTAAGTTCTGTGTCTATTCAGTTTATGGTGTGCATATGTTCGGTTTAAGATGTGTTATTGTTCTGTTTAAGGTGTGCATCTTTTCGGTTTAAGTTGTGTGACTGTTCGGTTTAAGTTGTGGATCTGTTCGGTTTAAGTGGTTTGACTGTTCGGTTTAAGGTGTCAATCTATTCGATTTAAGTTGTGCATCTGTTTGGTTTAAGTTGTGTGACTGTTCTGTTTAAGTTGTGTGTCGGTTCAGTTTAAGTTTGGGTCTTTTCAGTTTAAGTTGTGGATATGTTCAGTTTAAGTTGTGTGTCTGTTCGGTTTAAGTTGTGTGTCTGTTCGGTTTATGGTGTGCATCTGTTCGGTTTAAGATGTTTGACTGTTCTGTTTAAGGTGTGCATATGTCCGGTTTAAGTTGTGACAGTTCGTTTTAAGTTGTTTGATTGTTCGGTTTAAGGTGTCAATCTGTTCGATTTAAGTTGTGTGTCTGTTCGGTTTAAGTTGTGTGTCTGTTCGGTTTATGGTGTGCATCTGTTCGGTTTAAGTTGTGTGACTGTTCGGTTTAAGTTGTGTGTATGTTCGGAATAAGCTATCTGTCTGTTCGGAATAAGCTATTTGTCTGTTCGAAATATGTTGTCTGTCTGTTCGGAATATGTTGTGTGTCTGTTCGGAATATGTTGTGGGTCTGTTCGGATTAAATTGTGTGTCTGTTCGGAATAAGTTGTCTCCCTGTTCAGTTTAAGTTGTGTGACTGTTCGGTTTAAGTTGTATGTATGTTCAGATTAAGGTGTGGATCTCTTGAAGTTGTCAGGGAAGAGTTTGTAATTTGTACATTTAAAAAATACAACACTAAAAAAATAACCAAAAAAAAGAGTTGGTAATTTGTACATGTAAAAAAATAAACACTAAAAAAATTAGACTTCAGATCTGCACACACGATCGGAGGTCCCTAAGTAACATGACGGCCAATTCACCCCTGATACAGTGGATGTTATTGGGGTCCTTCTCCATCGTCGGGTCAAGTTTTAGTATTAGGCACCTTATCCAGTATAAAACATAGGCGCCGCAATCGTTGCTCCCCGGTGGTTGTCGTTGGCTATTTTTCCTGAGGATTCTCAAGGGTCAGTCGACCTTTAGTAGATCCCTCCAGTATTCATCCACATCCACTGCTGCGCATTCATGTACGCCTATGGTCTGCTCTGGATCTTCACATTGCTCTAGCTCCTTGGACGGGCCGTGGACAACCACCAGAGTCCAATGACCTGCAGACCGGCATGGTTGTGCGATTACGGACTCTGTTGGAGACACACCTTCTATTTTAGGGAGGATAAAATCATCAATTGCTCTGTCTTGGCCACCCACAATTCGCCCTGACTCGAATGTTGATATGCATATAACTTTTTTGTGTTGGGTGTCTTTCTTCGAGAACCGAAAGTATAGCATCGATAGTTTGGTCGGTAATATCCATCCCAGGCGTTATAAGTTCATTTAGGTCGGTGCATGTTAAACTGCACATATCGCCTCTCCAGATGACCTCTCTGTTGTCCTTGTTGCCTGCGGTCAAGTTCAATATCATGTTGACCTCATCAGATGACAACGTTCCCATTGCAGCCATGTCAACATCAGGCCTTGTCCCTCCTAAGTGGACAACTAACCTATAATTCTCCTTTCTTTTTTCCCTTTTTTCTTTAGGCTCCTTTGAGTCGCTCTCTCTTTTCTCTTTTGCTCTTCTTCCACCTTCTTCTTCTTGCCTCGCTATTCATCTTCCTTCATCTGCTGCTCCACGATGGTCGTCGAGCGTTGTCTTTTCACGCCCCAGTTTGGTTTCCGGGCCTTGCTCTCTTGTTCCTTTTCCTCTTCTTTATTCTTCTCTTCCTTCTTCCTTCTTCCTCCCTCTTCTTCTATTCCTCCTTCTCTACTCTCTTTCTCTCCCCCTCCCTCTTCTTCTCCTCCTCCCTCTTCTTCTCCTCCTCCTTCTCCAGTCTCTTTCTCTCTTCTTCCTTCTTCCTCTCCTCCTCCCTCTTCTCCTCCTCCTCCCTCTTCTTCTCTTCCTCCTTCTCCACTCCCTTTCTTTCTTCTTCCTTCTTCCTCTCCTCCTCCCTTTTCTTCTCTTCCTCCTTCTCCAGTCTCTTTCTCTCTTCTTCCTTCTCCTCTTCTTCCTTCTTCCTCTCCTCCTCCCTCTTTCTCTCTTCCTCCTTTTCCTCCTCTCTCTTTCTCTCTTCCTCCTTCTCCTCCTTCCTCTTCCTCTCTTCTTCTTCCTCCTCCTCCCTCTTCCTCTCTTCTTCTTCCTTCTCCTCCTCTTTATTTACATCTTCGTCTTTCTCCCCACCAATATTTTCACTTGTCCTTGTCCCTCGAAGATATATAATTTCTTTCCTCAACCTCCCACACTCTTCCTTTGTCATCCTCAGTTCTTCCTTCAGGTCGTTAACCTCATCTGTCGCCTTCTTAAGGGCAGTTTCGGCCCTCAGCCATTTCGTCTTCACCTCACTCAGCTCCAACTCCTGGAGCAGCGGGTCACATGGAATGTTGCAGTCTGTCAGTTGGAGCCTTGGCACATGTTGAAGCTGAGCTCTTTCGAACAGGAGTTCGAACAGAACTAATAAGTTCCAGCTCCCTTTCACTCATTGATGGAGCCCCCATCAGGTTGAACTTGTCGTTGTAAATCTGAGGTAAGGTAATGTAGGATTTCTAGTTTAATTGCACATATATATTTTCGAAATTTCTCGTTTGCTAATGCAAAGGTATATGATTGCTCATGAGCAATATGTCATCGACATATAAGATCAGAAGTACTACATGGCTCCCACTAATCTCCTTGTATCAACAAGGTTCTCATTTACTTTGAATGAAGTGAATCTTCTTCACCTCTTCGTCAAAGCGTTTGTTCCAACTCCTCGATGCTTGCTTCAATCCATAAATGGATCTTTGAAACTTGCATATCTTCTCGCTATTCATTGGATCATCAAAACCTTGAGGTTGTACCATGTACATATCCTCCTTCAAGTTCCCATTAAGGAACGTCATTTTGATATCTATCTTCCATATTTCACAATTGTGAAATGTGGCAATAGTGAGCATAATCTGAATAGATTTTAACATGGCAACCTTTCAAAAATTTCATCAAAGTCAATTTCTTGAATTTGAGTATAACGTTTGCTACAAGCCTTGCTTTGTAGGTTGTCAAGTTACTATCCATGTCTATCTTCCTCCTAAAAGCTCATTTATACTAAATGACATTTTCTTTTGAGGAAGGCAAATCAAGTTCCATACTTGATTGTCATACATGGATTCTATTTCGGATTCCATGGCCTTAAGTCAAAGTTTGGAGTCTACCCTTTTCATTGCTTCTTGGAAGGTCGAGGGATCTTTGGTATCTAGTACCACGATCTCATGAAATCCCACATACTTATTGGGTTTCCTTCTTTCCCTCGCCGACCTTCTCTATTCTTTTGGTTCTTCTCGTGTCTCTCGAACTTCTTCCACAATTTCTTGAGGAATAGGTTCGCGTTCGACTCTCAAACGTACACTAGGTGGGGATGATTGATATTCTCTCACAATTTCTTGTAAGGATCTCTCGCTCCTTCTCCCACTAACCAAATGAATTTCGGTTGGGCCTTCATGATTTTGAATGCTACATTTACATCATGATCTTGTAGAGTATCTTGAGTTTCCCAAGATTAACTCTACTCCCACTACTTTTCTCTCTTTTCCAGAAATTCTAGAAAAACAATATCTCTCTACAATCTTTCGATTGGAGGTGATACACCAAAAGTAGTATCCTCTTGTCACACGAGGATAACCTATAAAGAAGCACTTATCCGCTTTTGGTTGAAGCTTGGTCGTCATCAATTTCTTGACGTAGACCTCACAACCCCAAATCTTGAGAAAGTTGAGCTTAGGTGTCTTTCAACTCCATAGTTTACAAGCCATTTTCTCCACGGATTTGGATGGAACATTATTTAGTGAGTTCGTCATTTCTTGTAGTGCATAATTCCAAAAGTAAATAAGCAATTTAGATTGACTTATCATTGATCGAACCATGTCGAGCAATATCCTATTCCTACTTTAGGAATGAGTCCAATTAGGTATCCTAAGCACTAACCCCTACGAACCTTTCATAGAGACTCGATATTCTTGTTGAGTTGGTTCACTACTTCATCCTCGAATTCTATGAACTTGTCAAAGAATTCACTTTTGTTTCCCATTAGACAAACACAACCATAATGACTATAGTTATCCGTGAACAAAACGAAGTACCTTAAACCGTCTCTTGCACTTGTACTTATTGGACCACATACATTGGAATGCATCATATCCAATAAGGCACTCGTTTTCTTTCCTTTCTTCTTGAAAGGTCTCTTGGTCATTTACACGACCAATCCGATAGTGTTACAAGAGTGTATCATTCACGTGAGTTATCTTAGTTCCTTTTGTTATTGTTTGTTTGAGTTTGTTTATTATTCATTTCAAGCAAATAGAAGTCATTCCAAACGAATGTATTTGCATTGAGAATTCCATTTTTCGATATAGACAAGCAAGAATTAGAAATATATATATTAAGTTATCCATATCCAAAACATGATACAGAATAGTTCTTGCTAATCGAAGGCACATAATAAACATTCTTCAAAGCATAAATTTAAATCACTAGACTATTGAAGTTCCATAGAACCTTGTACAATCGCAGCTATGCTTGTACTATTTCCGATCTTCAATATCATTTCGTTCTCCACGAGTTCCTTCCTATCCTTCAATAGCTGCACATCAAAATCATGTGAGCACTAGATCTGGTAACCATTACCAAATTAAGGACAGAGGTGATTAAATTTATCTCAATAACAAACATACCTACGGCGTTTCTGGGGCGCCTACGTTCAATCATCCAATTTTCAAGGTCTTCCTTGTACTTGGGGCAATTAGGTCGGATGTGTCCATTTTCACCGCAGTGAAAGCACTCCGTGTTGGGAGTTGGAGATTTGAAAGATTTCCCCCTTCAGGCACACCTATGAGCACCTCCTACTCCCTTGCTTTTGATTGACGTATCTTTGGTAAATTTGCCTTTACCTTGGTTGATCCTTTTGCTCCTCTCATGGACGGCTAGGACCTGATTGTCCCAACCCTTGCCCGTGTCAACTTCTGCCGTTTTGAGAGTGTTGTGAAGCTCCTCAAGACTCACCTCTTTTTCACGCACATAATAGTGCATCACAAAGTCCTTAAAGTACGGGGCTAGAGAGCCAAGAATCAGATCTTTGGCAATGTCCTCGGGCATTGGAGAAGAGAGCTTTGACAATTTCTCAAGGTATCCTTGCATCGTGAGAAAATGCATGGATACCGATGTTCCCTCCGCCATGTGGCACCTTGTGAGTGCGATGATGGTCTTATAGCGCTCCTTTCGGGCACTATCCATGAACATCTTTGTTAAAGCTTCCATGGTCTTTTTGGGTTTTCAATCCAAGTATTTCGATTGAAGCGAGTCACCCATGTATGCCAACATTAGACGGTGAACTTGGTACTCTTGGTCTTCCCACTTGGCTATCGCCTCTTTCTCATTACCGGTTGCCTTCTCATTCAATTTTGGGATTTCACCATCCAAAATATGAGATAGTTTTTCAAACCTCAACACGATATTAAGATTGAGTTGTCATTTCATGAAGTTTGAGCCATCATTTGGCAAAGGATTCTTTTCGATCATAGATCGCACAATAGGTTGGATATTAGACATTTCTACAAAATAAATTATACAAGATTTTAATGTCAATTTTATGTTTTTAAAATACATACATATATATATCAAATATAAATGTAAATACTGCAAATAAAATTTTGCCCGTAAATGCAGTAATCCAAGATCCTATCAATTGCAATATAGACTGGCTAAGGGCTATCGAATATATCACAATATCAAGGTAAGAAAAACTCTTTCTAATCACAACCTTTTTGAATTTTAGCAATATTAGCATCTTCAAACTCTTGTGATTCTTGTCGTTTTAATTATGAGGGAATATGACCTATCCTCGTAAGAAAAACTTTTTCCCAAAACCGAGCGAGGGCTCTAGGTAATGTTAAGAAAACTTATTTTCATTTGATACGAGATACGTTTATCCATTGTATTCACAACTAAACATACTTAGGGTTCACTAGGGTGAAACGTACCTCATATATTTAATCGTGGCACAACAATAGACAACCATTATGTCTCCCACTATTCCCAAAGATGGAGGCAGTTATCTCCTGCTAAGGGCGAGCAGAATATCCCCCGATCAATGGCTGCTAGTGGATGGAACAAGAAGGAAAATTACTCTTAATTTTGTTGGACAATTTCATATATTAACATGTGATTCGGAATTTTAGGTTATCATGCATATTATCATTCATACACTTCCTAACATTCAATCACATTCATCACATGTATAGCAGAAATTAAAAACAGAAATTAAACCATTCACACAATCCACAACGTGTGAGTTTATATGTTCCCTTTGATCCTTGATCCTCGATCCCTGATCTTCGATCCTCGATCGATGCTTTACAGCGGCGACTTCCTCTTGCACCGGAGATGTAGATTTTACAGAAAATAAGCATGCTCCTCACATTCTATAAAAACCGACTAGTGCAAGTCCTATGAAAAACCTCTCAAATGCGAATGCAATTATCTAAAGATAGAAAGAGAGAATTTGGCTTTTACATATAAATAAGCCCTTGTATAATAATAATTACATACATTCATGGTTGCTGATTTGGAACATATAAACTCACAATTCCTGCAAAGACAACTTGAGCATCCATGCACGCAATATTGTTATAAACTATACAACCTAGTTTATCAATCATCTAGAATCCGAAACAATTCTTTGAAAAACATTTTGAAATCCATTAAAAACGTTTTTCATCCATCCATAGTTCAAAAATAATTTTGAACCGCTGTCCATCCAATTTCCAATGGAAAGATGAACCGCAGTTTTTCGGTTTTGTTGATTTTCTTACAAAATAATCATTTCTTTATAAAACGAAATTATTGTAAGTTAGACTAATGTCTAAATCTTAATTCTAATAATTACATGGCATGTTTTAAAACACTTAAAACATGTAAAACGAATTGTTATAGAGAATTATATCAACAAAACATTCGTAGACCGAAAAACCGGTAAACCGAATTGTTTAAATCCTATATGGTAAACTAAATTCGTTTACAACCTTAAATCATAAGAAAATTGAACCCTAAGCACTGATACCAATGTAGGATTTCTAGTTTAATTGCACATATATATTTTTGAAATTTTTATGCACAATAATGATCAATTACAATTTTCTATGATTTATTTCATGCATGCATCGGTTTGTTTCAATAACTAGTTTCAAAAACTTTATTAAAACAAACACAAGGGACTCCGAAATTCATACCTAAAAGTTCTCTAAAACTTCTTGATGATCCAGAGACGTTGAGGATGACGATAGTCGCTTCTCGTTGCGCCGGATGCCTCCGAGTGTTCACCAAAACCCTAAACAAGGTTGAAGAGAAAGGAGCTAGCCAATCAATCTCCAAACTAGCTTAGAATCTAGCTACAAACCCCTTCCTTAATCTCTGAGATTTCTCCTTCCAAAGACTTAGAAAACTAAGAGAATTTTCGTGGCTTTTGTGGTGAATTAGGAGAGAAAATAATCAGAAAACATCTAACATAATTAAGGAGAATAAGGCAGAAAATCGATCGGGCTTCGGTTTACCGAGACATATTCGGTTAACCGAATATGTCACGTTCGTATTACCGTGCACTAGACGGATGACCGATTCTTAAGGAGAAAAATTCTCCTTAACCGATCGGACGAATTCTCGTCTAAAACCGAGTGTCATTCGGTTAACCGAAAATATCGGAACTGGACATTGTTCGGTCGACCGTTTCTAGTTCGGTATACCGTACCAAAACTTCAGGCACTTTGGTCAAGTTCGGTCAATCAATTTTGACCATCCGTTCCACGTTCGGTTGACCGATCCACAGAACCTTCGGTCGAACCATAAACGGATTACTGAACTTTTACCTGATTTTGCCTTTTCAAATTTTGGATTTATTTCCAACAAAATTTGAACTTTAGTGGGTTTTAGCAAATTCACAACTTATGCAGTATATTATCCTATGCAACAATAAATTATTGCACCTCATAATATATGCATCTCATATGAATTTATCATGATTCTAATTATGTTATATACCACAACATAATTGATTTTACTTGTTCTCCACATGTGTCATATTTTCTATAAGAAACCCTACACATCACATGAACCAAAATCAAGCTTCTTGTTTCCCGGTTTTTTGCGGTGTGACCTATGGGAGGATCTAGACTAAGTTGGCAGTGATATTAAGAGCTTAATATCACAAGCTATAAGCGGTATCTAGCTACACATTATAGCTCCCAATTAGTTAGATGTATTAATTCCACTCGAACCAAAACCCGATCCATTTAGTGATGGAGTGCACCACTTGTATCCGTCCATTGCCTCGTGATATTAAGAATACACACAAAGTAGTATTGTGTCATTTTTGTATTAGTATTCATTTCTTGATTTCTTTAAGCTAGTTATAAATATATGACTTAACTCAAATCACATTGTGCACATTATAACTTGGCTTTATCAAGGGGCCCACTAATATCATCACTTAATTAAGAGGGGCAATGATAATCTTTTGACTAACTATCTTCTCCAACAAAAGTCATACTTATCCAACTAATGCCTTTGCACTACACTTATTGACAGCTTAAGACACTAGTCTAATTAAGCACTCCTTAAGTGATCGGATATAAGTCTCATATCAAAGGACCAAGGACACAGTAAAATATTAATGACACAGAAACACATTTCTATAATATTTTACTTATTAGGTCAATTCGGTATACAAAAGTAGTATTTTCCTCTTTTGCGTACCCGTGTTGTCACTCACTTGTAGAGCTACAATGATCTATGACCAGCACGACAATCTTAACTCGGTAATCAATGTCTCATGCTAATTACCATGATTGCGAATATCTTTTGTTTATGTAAACCAATATCTTTTAGAGCTCTACGGTTAAGGACCAAGAGCATCTTCCTTAACACTTCTAAAAGACGAATAACATAAACAAGGAACAAAATGATTTCTCATACAATTCATAATAATTGACATTTAAAAGTAAAACTTTTAGAACACATTCCCTTCAGGTAATTCCACATTCCTCCCATTTCCTCATGGTTAAACGTTTCCCAAACATTTCCGTCCAACTTTTCATTCGTGGAAATGATCCAGTTCTGGGCTCCCCCAATTTGAATTTCTCACAAAGCCACACCTTCAAATGGAAAAAGTTCAACTATTTAGAACAACTCAACAGACATACGTTCATATTCTAAACAGACACAACTTAATCCAAACAGACAGACAACTTAATCCGAACAGACACACAACTTAATCCGAACAGGCAGACAACTTATTCCGAACAAACACACAACATATTCCGAACAGACACAACATATTCCGAACAGTCAGACAACTTATTCCGAACAGACAGACAACTTAATCCGAACAAACACAACTTAATCCGAACAGACCCACAACTGATTCCGAACAGACAGACAACTTAATCCGAACAGACACACAACATATTCCGAACAAACAGACATCTTATTCCGAACAGACACACAACATATTCTGAACAGACACACAACATATTCCGAACAGACAGACAACTTATTCTGAACAGGCATACAACTTAATCCGAACAGACACACAACTTAATCCGAACAACCAGACAACTTAATCCGAACAGACACATAACATATTCCGAACAGACAGACAACTTAATTCGAACAGACACACAACTTAATCTGAACAGACACACAAAAAAGCAAAAACGCTTACTTGTAGTATTGTCACACAACCGTCGACGTTCCCCTACCTCATAATGAGGTTCCCTGCATTTCTCATCTCCTGCAGTTCTAAGTTGGCTTTCTCCAGGTCCCCAACCAGGGCTCCGTGAACTGCACGTGCGCATGCGTATCTGTTTATGCGTTTGATGTTCCTCAAATGGTGCATGAACCATTGCTTCGGTCAAAGTGTTCCATCATAGAACAAAAAATGGTTGAAGATGAAAGAAATCAGGAGACAAACGTACTCCTCTGTGTCACCCATGACACTGCTTGCCATCAGATGACCTAAAAGTTGTGTTGTCAAGGTTCACCCCTTCTCGCCTCTGTACACCCAATGGTTCCATCACCACGGTCTTCCCATGCATACGTAAGCCCAAAATTAGGGCAACGTCTTCCGGTGTAAGGGGAACTACCCCTGATCCTATTCTCAGCCCACCTCCTCCGCATCGTAGTGTTCGACGAACCAACCGACTATTTTGTTGTCCGTAGTAATGTTAGGAAGGTCTAGGAAGTGACCGAAATGGGTGCTCCGGAAAACCTCATTCTCAACCTTCTTCATCCTGTCAAACTGCTTTCGGATGGCCGTCTAGGAGCACCGGGATTCCCGGAAGTAGTAGGTGGTTCCCTAAAATAAAAAATTGAAGAAACGAAAGTTCATCAAAAAAAATAACGACCAAGGGAAAAAAATATAGACACACCAGTTCTGGGACAGGTTCGCTATCGACGGCAGGAGTCGAAGAATTCATTATCGTTTAGAGGGGAAGAAAGAAAGCCAGAATAGGTTCACAGGTACGCTTCCTCCGTTCACAGGTAATCCAACGAGAAAGAAAGCGAGACTCTCCCTTTCGGTCTGGATATTTTTAATCTTCCTCGGTATCTGAACCGTCGTTCGTAGGGTGTCTGCTGCTGTCTTATCTGGAAAGCAACCGTCGTTCTTCGAAAACCGTCAAAAAAAATTAAAAAACAATTTAAGGCGCGTTTGAAAAGAGTGACATAACAATCGGACTAGACACTGACTTGCCAACTTTTAGGTGTCACGTAGGGCGCGTCACGGACGCCAGCGTCCATGTATAACAACCCCGATAGAAAATTAAGTTCAAAGTAAAGTAAATGTCATCTCAAAGAATGCTTACGTGAAGAGAGCATCAGCCATGACAGTTTCAATGACGAAAGAACGTATAAAGTCTTCACGTTCAGATGTATGTTCAATTTTGTTAGTAATAAAATTATCTTGACTTTTTATTTTTATATTTTGCCTATACAATTTTCGACCCCCAACCCACACCGACGTCTCCCTTTCATCCTTCCAACTTCCAAGTAATGACAAATATAGGTTCACAAGCTCCTAGCAAATGTCTATTTGTTTATGAATATATATTCAACAAAACTTTCGAGGAATCCATACCACTTGTGAACTGATGTTTTAAATTGAGGACGACTTATATCGTTTGTACTTTGGCACTATTCATTTGTTCTTGCAGAAAAAATGTGTTACCCCCAATTGTTTCACCTTTTTAACTACAAAATCCCATTTAGTGATTAAGCCATGCCTCCAATTTCTCAAAATTTCTCTCCAATCAACCCATGCCTCCAATTTCTCAAAATTTCCCATCTGAATGTGTGAACCCACCATCTTCTGTATCCTTTCTCTTTTTACAATTAGCAGACGGCGTTTTTCGTTGTGGTTGTGTGTGTTTTGTTGTAAGTTTCTTTTGGTTGTTGGATTTTTTTGTTTAAAAATTTGTCAGTTTGGAAGAGTTAAGAAGAGAGGGTAAAACTGACGATTTTATTTCCAGAATCAATTTTTTTGTCGATGTTATACAAAGATTATTTTTCCAAAATATTGTTTTTTTTGTAAAATCAGATTTTACAACAAATACTTGGAATCTATTTTAGTCAAGAATCATCCCCTCAAATCGTTTCCAAAAGGAGCCTAAATCTTTTCCAAAGGCCGTGATTGGATATCCGTTCTAAGCACGCTGTCCCGAATGGACCCCAAACGCGTAAACTTGAGTTAGGCTCTCCGACAACTTCAATCGAAACAGAAGTCAACGACAACTTTCAAAAAAAAAAACAGAAGTCGGTCCAGAACCAAACAAAGAATCCAAAATCCGAAGACAAACCGTCACTATCACTCCCCAACTGTCCAAGACTTGTTCAAACACAACGACACCCTTGTCACCTTGTGTTTCCAACGAACCTTCACTTCTCCAACCCCATCCATATGCAAACCCCAACCCCACCACTCTCCACTCCACTCCAATGGAGACCCCCTCAACCTTTCTCCTCCCTCTCCTCCTCCTGGCTCTGCTACCCACCTCCTCTGCTCTCACCAAGCCTGTGGATGTTGGGGTGGTGCTGGACTTGGGGAGTGAGGTGGGGAGGATGTGTAGGGCCTGTTTGGAGATGGGTTTTGAGGATTTTTATGGTTCACATCCTGGGTTTCGAACTAGAGTTGCGATGCATGTCAGGGACTCTGGGAATGACTCTGTTGGAGCTGCTTCTGCTGGTATATATGGTTGAGTTTGGTGTTTTGGTTGTGACCCTTTTTTGGTTTTTGGTTTTTGTGGCTTGTTCTTGTTATGGGTGGGTTTGGGATTGAATTTTGGGTTCTGGGTTTTCATGTTTGTGTGAGTTTTTAATGTTTGTTGTTGTTTTTGAATTGTTGGATTTTTTTTTGGTTTTTAAAGTTTCGTGCGTGATTGGATGGATTAGTAGTGTGAAGTTTAGGTGTTTGGTGAGATGCCAACTTTGGTTTTGGTTTTTTTGGGGGGGTTTGAGTCTATGTTTAATGTGAGTAGAGTAGGGTTTTAGTGTGATATTGTTTTCTGGATTTTTTTAAGTAGGACAGCTTTGTTGAGTTGGCAATTGACTTGATTCCATTTGGTAGATATCATTAATTGTAGCTAATGTTCTAAGAGATTTACAAACAGGAAGCGGTTATCTACTTAGTTATTGGATGTTTTTATTTGTTTGTAAGTTCTAACTCAGCGGATTGGCTTACACTTCGCTTTCGGAACCTCGACTGTTGTGAGGAAAAAAATTGATTATTGATATTAAATGATCTTTACTTTTTAATTTAGAACCATTTCAAGATATTTCTAAACCTTGGTTGTTGTAGTCAGTGGCTTTAACAAACTCCTTACTTTTGTTATTCATTCACACCCTTCAACGGTTGTTTGGGGATCTTAAAATATCAGTTTTGGATCGACAATCCTAGAATTGATCGTTCGAATTTTTTTCTTTCTCTCTGCTAACTTGCAGCACTGGACTTGCTAAAAAATGCTCAAGTGCAAGCCATTTTGGGACCTCAGAGATCAGCACAGGCAGGATTTGTAATTAATCTTGGGACGAAAACTCAGGTCCCCGTTGTGTCCTTCTCCGTGACAAGTCCTTCCTTTTCACCTTCCCAGATGCCATACTTCATAAGAACAGCATTGAACAACTTGTCTGGTGTTGAAGGTCTCGCTTCCCTTGTCAAACTTTTTGGATGGAGGAATGTGGTGCCGATATACGAGGACACCGAGTACGGATATGGCCTCCTACCACACATCGTTGATGGGCTCCAAGAGGTCGATGCACGAGTTCCCTACCGCAGTGCGATCCCCGTAGATGCCACTGATCTTCACATAACTAACGAGCTTTATAAGTTGATGACAATGCCCACTCGTGTGTTTCTTGTGCACATGTTGCCACCACTCAGTTCTCGCCTATTTTCAAAGGCAAAAGAAATAGGAATGGTTGAAGGGTATGTTTGGATCATCACGGAAGGTCTAACAAATATCTTGAATGTGTTGGACAAGAGTTCCATTTATTCCATGCAAGGAGTACTTGGCATTAGGACCTACGTACATCAATCAGAAGATCTCAAGAATTTCACAGCACGCTGGCGGGCAAGATCAAGTCGAGGTAAATCCAACGAGGAAAATCCAACAACTTATGGCTTATGGGCTTATGACACTGCTAGAGCAATCGCAATGGCCGTGGAGAAAGCAGGAACCGATAATCTGAGCTTCAAAAGGAAGAATGTTTCAGTTGAATCAAACGACTTGACCAAGTTGGGCACCTCTGACAATGGTCCTAGGCTTCGCGAAGCAATTCGTAGAACCCAATTTAAAGGCATTAGTGGTGACTTTGTTCTTGTTGGTGGGGAATTACAACTCTCTACTTTTCAATTTGTAAATGTGGTTGGAAATGAGGTTAGAGAGGTCGGATTCTGGAGCCCAGCGCATGGACTCTCTAGGAAACTAGACTCCGTAGGAATCAAAAAATATTCAGCTTCTAAGATAGAACTTCCCATAATTTGGCCTGGAAATTTGATAGTTGCACCAAAAGGATGGGAGATACCCACAAATGGGAATGTGATTAGGATCGGCATTCCAGTCAAAGGTGGCTTCATCGAATTTGTGAACACCAAAACCCCAACTCCAAGTGGATATTGCCTCGATGTCTTCGATGCTGTTATGAAATCCCTGCCTTATGTTGTACGATACAAGTATTTTCCTTTCAACCTTGCTCAACACCCAGGATCTTATAATCAACTTATTGACCAGGTTATCTACCAGGTAGTACGTTGTCTTATGTTCTGACACAAACATGTTTCATAGTATTTTTGGAAAGAATGCTACGTAGTTGAAAATTTCTTTGTTTTGTACCGTTGCTTGTGTGCATGACAACCTGACTATGCATTATTCTAAATATTAAACAAAAAATCATGAGGTTCGAAATGCATATTATGCTTTCAGATTCAGTGATGTTTTTTCTCTCTTTTTCAGTGATGGTGATGAGAATTTTCTCTCTTTTTCAGTAGTTTCAGAATTTTGCTGTTTCTCATTCCTAGGAGGTTTCCTTATCAATGGCAACTGACCCAATAATTTTGCCTGAATGACTTGACAATGACAGAATTTTGATGCTGTTGTCGGTGATGTGACGATTGTAGCCAACAGATCGCTGTATGTGGACTTTACATTACCATATACCGAATCCGGGGTGTCTATGGTTGTTCGTGTTAAACAGCATCAGAACAATAATGCATGGATATTTTTGAAGCCGCTTTCAATGCCACTGTGGCTGGGGAGCTTGGCGTTCTTCTTCTTCACAGGGTTCGTCGTTTGGGTGATCGAACATCGGATAAATGAGGAATTTAGAGGCGCCCCTTCGCAACAGATGGGGACCATCTTCTACTTCGCTTTCTCCACATTGGTCTATGCCCATAGTTCTGTAACCACACCTTTATTCTGTTTCTGAATTTTGATTTTACGCTCTCGACGCACACTTTTATGTTTTTCCAACCTTTCAGGACAGAGCC
The DNA here is from genome assembly GCA_963682175.1 of Triglochin maritima. Classification (NCBI taxonomy): domain Eukaryota; kingdom Viridiplantae; phylum Streptophyta; class Magnoliopsida; order Alismatales; family Juncaginaceae; genus Triglochin; species Triglochin maritima. The sequence goes on along the minus strand of OY821780.1, from coordinate 9,324,630 downwards.
TGCAAAGCAACTTATCGAGGTTCGTGGTGGTCATATGGTTGTTTGTTGTGCTGATTCTCACATCGAGTTACACGGCGAGCTTGGCCTCCATGTTAACTGTCGAACGCCTTCAGCCATCGGCAACTGATGTAAACGAGCTCCTGAGGAGTGGAGCAAGCGTGGGTTACCAAGATGGCTCATTCGTGTTGGGGCTTCTAAAACGGTTGAAGTTTGACGAGTCGAAACTCAAAAAGTACTCCAATCCACATGCATTTGCGGATGCTCTTGATAAAGGAAGCCATCATGGTGGCATTGATGCAATCTTTGATGAGATTCCATACATAAAGCTATTCCTGGCTAATCGATGTTCCAAGTACGTTATGGTCGGGCCAACCTACAAAACTGATGGATTTGGATTTGTAAGTATTTTCATCTAAGATAAAGCCGTATTATTTAACTATCTGCATGATATGATATTGATATATCCTGCCAAGTTTTTCTCAAGGTCTAGTAGGTCACTATGCAATTTGGAAGGCATATTTCCTTATAATCACGATATAATTTTTTATATTTTTCCTCACCTTCTTGGTCTGTGAATGAGTGTGGAACCTTAAATAAATAAAAATTCTCATAAAAGTTTGTCCTCGCCTAATGTTTTTTACCCAGAAAATGTGTGTGGGATCTGAAATTTCTCCGAGTTTTGTAGGTTTTCCCAAAAGGGTCGCCTCTCGTCCCCGACGTTTCAAGGGCAGTTTTGAACGTGACAGAGGGAGATCAGATGCAAGAAATCGAGAAGAAATGGTTTGGCGATCAAACTGCATGTCCACCTGAAAGTAGCATTGTCAGCTCGAACAAACTTGAATTCTGCAGTTTCTGGGGTCTCTTTCTCATCACAGGAGTTGTCTCTTTAGTGTCATTGTTAATATTCTTTAGCAGATACTTCTACTATCACTCTGGCGAATTGGAGAGAGCAATGGCATCTGAAAGCTCAGTTTGGGACAAACTAGTTGCTTCGATGAAACACTATGACAACAAGGACAATGGATCATCTACTTTCAGGAAGAACAATGAAGTAGCTTGTGCAGAAAGTGTGTCCAAAATGACCAACTTCGAGGCCTCGACACGGTCCGTGAGTGCTGCTGGTTCAGAAAGTCCTGGAAGCGTCTACAACCAAGAATTCGAATTCAACTGTGTACCTCCAGATGATAGCGCACCCTCGGTTGAGTCAAAAATTTCAAATTCACCAGGAACCCCGGAAGAGAAGTTTAATGGTCATGGGCCTCATGGCTTTAGTCAAGGTAAACTCTTCTGATTTCAGATGCATCAGCTCTTCATATTCACTTGATGTCGATTGCCAAATATAATTATGTTTCGTATAGTCTTATTTGATGGCGTACCTACTCCAGTTGAATTACAAATGATAATGGGAACTTGTGTGTAATTATATCGATGGTAATGAAAGGGTTCATGATGTTGTATCCTAGAAGTTGTTTCATCTTTTGCCTTGCTTAGCTTTAGGTGTGAAGCTGCTATTTTCTTTCTATTAACTTGAATCCTTGTTGTATTTGTTTTCTGAAGCATTATGTAACTGAACTGCAAATAGGTAACTAAATAGTAAAATAGGATGTACCTCTTGTTTGGTATTAGTGAGGAAGTAAATCGTGACAATACCAAAAAACAAAAACAAAAACTTTCACTCTAACATAATTGTGCTCATTCAAAAGAAATCAAGGATTTATTTTTTACCTTTTTGATTAGTCAAATCGTACACCTTGTTCGATTCAATCTCCTATTTAGATAACCCTATGGCGTTTTGGAGTGATGTAAACATATATTTGAGTTCCTCTCATCAAACCGGTTCGTTTGAGTACAATACTTGTTATGTTTCGAGTACTTTTGAAGACTGTTATTTTTTCAATTTTGTTATTAGTAAACGTAGTTTTGGGGGACATGCTAAATTGACATCAGAACTTTGTAAATTTACACAAAGTCCTTCTGGTATTTTCTGAAATGTTCTAGTATCATTTGCATTGATTATTCGTTTTAAATAGCATAGATTTGACAATAGTGTTATGATTATTTGTCGGGTCACTTGTGCTAGTTGGGTTTTAATATAATTTTAACTAATTCTTCATTGTAAGTAAGAAAGATATGAGACAGATTTTTGATTTTTAGGGGGCCACTTATGTTGGTCGGGTTGTAATATCATTTAAGTCAATTATTCGTTGTAAGTAGCATGAATTTGGCAACGTTACCGTGATTGTTTGTCAAATCACTAATGCTAATTGGGTTCAAGTATATTTTTAACTGAATATTCTTTGTAAATAACATGGAATGTAGTAGATTTGTAATTTTTGTGTGGGTCACTTATGCCGATGGGTTGTAGTATCATTTGAACCGATTATTGGTTATAAATAGCATAGATTGGCAATGTTACTGTGATTATTTGTGGGGTCACTTATACTAATTGAGTTCTATCACCATATAAACTAACTACTTTTTGTAAGTAACATGGATATGTGACACTGTTGTTGTAAAGACGTGTAAGAGAGAGAGAGAGTGGTATGGGGTGGGTGTATGAGGTATGGAGAGGTATGGAGGGAGGTATGGTAGGGGTGTAGGGTTGGTGTGGGGTTTTGGTTTAAAAACACCCAACCCATCTCTTTTGCTTCTTTTCTCTCCATTCTCCTTCCACTCACCACCATCTCACCACCTTCCCTTGTTCCGGCGACCAGGAGGAGAAGATCTTCGGCGACGTGGTGGAGGCGAGCACGAGGGAGGAACGTGAGGAGGTCTTCGGAGGCGACGGGCGTGAGTGTTGCTCCGGCGGATTCGTCTCTCTCTCGAGGTATGCCAAGCATAGTGTGTTTGTGGTTCTCCATGTTGGGGGAAGTTTGGGTCGGTCGCGGGAGGTCGGATACCTCGCCGGCGACAAGAAAACGGCGTAAAATCCTTGGCTGGTGCAAGGTTGTTGTCGACCAACGGTCGACCGGTGCCTTCGGGCGGTCGACCGGTGCTAGTGTAATTTGATGTTTTTGCCCAGAACCGGTCGGACGATGCCTTGGGGCGGTCGACCGGTTATGCCAAATTTCGTGGGTTTGTGTTTGATGTTGCCTGTTTCCGGTCGACCGAGCCTTGTGGTTCGACCGGAACTTAAGTTGTTGTTGTTTATTGATTGTTGGTTCGACCGGTTAGTATATGCGTTCGACCGATTATATGACTTAGAATTACTAGGCTGACCCTGTAATGTTCGGTCGACCGGGACCCTTGAGTCGGTCGACCGATTGTTGAATTGATTTTGACTTAGTCAGACCTAGAATTTTGACCTGTCCGGTCGACCGGTTCTTCCCGCTGGTTCGACCGATTGGAGACAGAGTGTTGGGCACTTTGTTCGACCGTTTGGAGGAAATCCGTTCGACCGTTACTGTTGGTTTCGGTCGACCGGTTTGCCTGATTCGGTCGACCGATGGGGCACAGTACTGGTTTTTCTTGTCCTAGTGAGATGTCAACTCTGTCCACGGAAACCCGTGTCCTCGCTTAGCGCGTGAGCCGGGAGGTGACGGTGGGTGCGTTCTGCGTGCCTGCCCAGGGACCGCCGTGTGGAAGAGTGTGGGCATCTGGGACGTGTCGTCTCCACAGATGGAGGGCGACGTAGCCTTGATGTTCTGACTCACAGTAGAGTAGCAGGCCTGAGGGATTGAGGATCCCGGTGCACGAGGTGCACGGCTCGTTGGAGCATGTTGACCCTGCGGGCTGTTTGAGCTCGGATCGCTCGTGTAGACGAGGCGATGATTGTTCCACCCGATGCTGTTCCGGGTGATGATTGTTCTGCCGATGCTGTTCCGGCGGAAGTGCCGTCCGACGACGTTTCCGGGCGATGGTGTCCCACCGATGCTGTTCCGGTGAGGGTATGGACTGCCGACGATCTTTTCCGGCAGGGTAGTCTGGACGGGCTCCTCCAGATGAGTGGACCGACCTGGGCGACGGCCCCGTTGGTGAGGTGTTGACCTCGAGATTTCAGCTGATTTCTACTTCGCGCAGGCGTGCGGACGCTCCTCACCGATCCCTTGACTAGAGTAGTCGCGTGTGGGGTTCGTTGCGTACCTTCTGCTAGACCGTATGTGCCTACGGTAGGTCTCAGAGTGGGACCCCTACAGTTTGCGGACAGAGGTCCTGTGGTTCCCCGTGGTGGGATTGTTTACCCCGTAGTGGGTCTGTTTACCCGTTGAGGGATTGTTTTATGTATCGCATTGATGCCATGCCATGATGACTAGTATGATAGGTTTCATTGATAGTCTTGCATGCATTTAGGGCTTGGTATACGGGGTTTCCTTTCAGGAAACTCAGGCATTGTTGTTGCACTTTTTATTTCAGGACCACAGTAGGTCCGGGTGGGTGGTGACCGAGGACGGAGCGCTTTGGAGTCGGATCCTCTTCGGCATTTGCGAGATTGTACGACTACTTGTATTTTCATTTCTTTCATCTGGATTGTAGTTGTACGCCTTTTTGTAAACTCCATGTATTTTGGGTGCACCCGGATTTATATATTTATATATTAGTGACGTTCCCGCCTTGAGTTGTCAGTTTTATTCGTTATTTCGAAATTTTAAATCTTCCGCTGTTTCGGGACGTTACAGTTGTGACTAAAGGTCAGGTCACCCATGCTATTTGGGTGATAGTACCATTTACCCGATTCTCTGTCGAACTTTACTCACTCTATCACCTTAAACTCTTTTTCGGGTCTTCTATCGTCGCACCATGTCCCTCTCGAACGTTCGTGAGGGTGTTGTGGTTAATGGTGAGGTCAAAAATCTTATGTAGGCGATAGTACAAATTCGACCCCATTTTTTGATCCATTTAGCTAGGCAAGAAGTCCCTTTCGTAAATCAAGATTGGGTTTTGATTTATGGTAGGTCATCCATGCTATTTGGGTGATATTACAAATTTAACCTCATTTTTCGATGAACTGTGTTCATGGGATCCCTATTAATTATTTTGGGGGTCATCTGGCACAAAGTTCATTGGTAAATTGAGATTGTGTTGTGATTAACAGTCAGGTCACTTATGTTATTTGGGTGATAATACCAATTTACTCAAATCTTTGTCGAACCCTAATCATTAGGTCACCTTAAACTCTTTCCGGGCATTTTATCATCGCGCCACATCTCTCTCAAACGGCCATGAGGGTGTTGTAATTAATGGTTAAGTCACACCACGTCCCTCTTTGACCTCATTTTTCGATGAATCATGCTCATTGGGTTCCCGTCAATTAATTTGGGGACCCTCTAGCTCAACACGATGTCCCTTTGGTAATTCAAAACTATATTTTGATTTATGGTCAGGTCGCCATGCTTATAAATGTATAGGGCACTGACGACAATTTCATGGGGTCTCTAGAACTGGTTGGAGTAACACCCAGCTAAAGAAAAAATAACAATCTTAAAAAGTGCTCGAAACACAACGAATATGGTACTTGTACTGATCGGGTTAACATGAGGAACTCAAACTTATGTTTACATCACTCTAAAACATCTTATGGTTCTCTAAATTAGAGATGGTAGAAAATTAACTGGATGATGTGACATAAAAAAAATCCAAACAACAAACTATTTCTCATTCCAAACAACAAACTATTTCTCATTCGTCCACCTATTATATGTACTCTCCGATGTCTTCCACTGCCCACCATTAGCATAATGACACGTGGCAAAGCGTCCAAAAAGAAAGTTGGTTTAATTGTCCACGTAATCACGGATCCAAGGGTGTGCGTGCCCACGTGTGGATTATATTTTTCATTAAATAGTATACTTCAATGTTCACGGAACGCCTAGGGGTGTCCGGTCTCCTGGGCGATCGCCTAGGCGTTCGTGCGATCGCCTAACTCTAGGCGGTCTTTTTATTTTTTTATTTCAATTAAATTTTATAAAATAGATAAAAAAATCAGGAAAAATAGGGAAAAACAGGAAAACATGCACAAATATTATCTAAAAATATCATACATGTTTAGGCTTCGAAAAGACACATAGTTCATCGACCAAAGCCTCACTAGGCACCCCCTTCTACCCACCTAAACACTGAGGTATACAATTTATTGCTTAGTAGTACGATTACAAAGGTAACTCAGAGTTCATACAATAGCAGATAAGAGAGAAATTAGAATTACAAGTTAACTAACTAATTTCATTGGACACATTGATCTAATGTCCAACTGGGAACCATATCATATCCTCCACCACCATTAGAGTCGTCAGAGTGGTTCTCGTTCGGATTGTCGACGTAGACATCATCTTCTTCAGTTTCTTCATCGTCGGATTGGACATATTGCTCGTCGATGTCCATCGGTGGTTGAGAACTCGATGCACCTTGATCTCTAGAATTAATGTGAACGATGACATCATCCATGACATCTCTAGAAAGAGTGCACTTGATTTTGGCGGTTGAAGAATGAAGAACCAGATCAGAGACTTCACTAAGCACCAGACCGGAGACTTAATCGCGAAAACTTGATGATTAGGAAACTTGATGATTAGAATAGAATTATGAAGAAGAAGAGAATGAGATATTTGTGAAAAATGAAGAGGTTTGGAGGGGTTTATATAGGAATTGGGGGTAGTGGCAAACTTGTAAATTTTGAAAAAAAAACAAAAAAGTGGAGAGTCGTTGGAGTGCCTCCAACGACTCTCTCCTAGGCGAGGCGATTGAGATAACATTTGGAGTGCCTCCAACGACTCTCTCCTAGGTTGGAGAACACTGGTATACTTGTTCTCCTGTTCTTATTGGAATAATAAAAAAATACTCATATATTTTTAGTTTCGGTATTTATTAAGTTCATTTTTTAAATGAAAAAGGCATCATAATATTATTTACCAGGACACTACATTGATTTAAAAATCATTTAAAAAATTACATAAACACAAAAACAAACTCAATAACAAGACAAAGCCAAATCCGAAGTTCAATTTGTAATATCACCCAAACAAACTCAATACACAGAAAAGAGGAATGCTTCAATAGTCTGCGCTCCTTTAGTAAGAACATGATTGAGATAACATTTGAAGTTTTATAGAAGAGGTGACTTCTTCTTAGACCATAAATAACAGTGTTCGGGCTACCTCCGGGCTCCCTGCTCCTCTCTGTGTCACATCAACTTCTCTCTCCGTCACCAACTCACCTCACCCACCCACCCAAAAAAAACCTTAACCATGCCCGGGCTACTACCCACCCTACACTCTCTTTCCTCCGCATCATTTCTTAATTAAACAATTTTAATTCTTACACAATATTTAACAAATTACATTTTATATAATTCTAATTACGTTATGATTCCAATTGACGAAATGATTAATAATTAGTAAATAACATTAATAATTAATATTAAACCACGAATTTTTTTTAGAAATGCACAGTACATGTGTGAATGCACAATGTATGTATGCATGTACAATGTACGTGTGAATGAGCAGTACCGCGTGAATATACAGTATACACGTGAATGTACAGTCTACGTGTGCAAGGAAAATAGTTCGCGTGAATGCACAATATCCACGTTAACGCACAATGTCCGATTTTCCCACATTAATTACATCGAAAATTATTACCCCACATTAATCAAAAATACTCAATACATTATCAATTACTTCAAGTAACAAATTCTCCACTAAAAAAAATTTGGACCAATAGGGGGGGGGGGGGGGGGACACGTGCCCCCCACCCGAGGGCGCCTCGGGCGTCCAATTAGGACGCCCACCGCCAGAGTAGACGCTCGGGCGGCTGCTTGGAGGCCGCCCGGGCCGTTAACGGGAGCCAGCCTGGGTGCTCGAGTCGGTCGCTCGGGCGAGGGGCTCCCGATAAGGGTGCCCTAAGGAAGATGAGGGTATGACCGTTAGATTCACAAGCTAAATTTGTGATCACCACAATGGCTTTACACGACTACTTAATAGATCAAAGAGGGACTGAAATTAGGGGACATTTTAAAAGAGAACACAATGTGACAGTGTAATCGAGTGAGGGGAAGTATTGGGAAAATAATCTCAATGCTAATCTCAAAAGGTGTACAACTTCTCTACAAGAAAAATTAGATCATCATTTATTACCTAATTAAGGTTTCTTAGAGGTGTTGTGCGAACTAAACCAACTAATCAATCAACAATACCTGTCCCGTACATGTCCAATTTATAATCCAGTACATTTTTCCATTTTGACATCGAAAGTATTTAGGAGAACCTGCCCACAAAAAAACGAAACGTGATTCATTTGGTGGTCAAATTGTGAATCGCAAAAAAAACTAATCAGTAATCACATGAAACTGAAGCAGTTCCTTAATTTAAAATATCTTAAATAAGAATAAGTTCCTCGACTTTATTCTTGAAGCCAGCGTAGAGGTCAGGGGCATCACAAAAGGAAAAGATGTGCCACCACATGGGTTGAATTTTACTTGGTCTTAGCGGGTGGTTTTGTGTGGTCATAAAATTGGAGAAGATTGTAGAGAAGTCATGACTCATGAGATATGTAATGTTGTATGAATTTAGAATACTAGTCTCAACTTTGTGGGTTGCAAAACACGTGAAGTGTACCTTTTGAATCCTTTTAGCTTTGTTTGATGTACGTACACTTTACCTATCATGAACCTCGTATGATGTGGGTGGATAGCGGACTTGTGGTGCAAGAATAAAGCATGCATTTGTAAACCTATACACTAGAGCGGATCCAGAATTATTTTACTGGGTGAGCTAGATTGTCTTTTTATTGGTCGAAAATTTTATGTATAAACTACAACTTTAACGTGATATTTTAAATAAATTAATTAAAAAAATAAAAATTGAAAATATCCTTCCTATTTTTAACATTTTTCCAAACCTGAATACATTAAAATTCAATAGTTAATTACAGTTTGCCTCCTGAACTTTTAAAGTTAAACAGTTATCTTTCCTCAACTTTCATTTGTAACATTTTGCCCCCTACACTTTAAAAATTCATTATTTGACACACTCGGTGTTTTTCCCCAATTTTTTTGGACTCAATCCGACCCAAATTCCAACAATAACTGACATCCGTTTCGATCTAAACTTTCATGTAAATATAGGTTTAGGAGTGTATTAGAGATACAACAAAAAAATGGGGAAAAACCGTCGAGTGTGTTAAATAATGAATTTTTGAAGTTCAAATGGGCAAAGTGTTAAAAAATGAAAGTTCAAGGGAGATAACAGTTAACTTTGAAAGTTCAGGGGTGAAAAGTGATATTCATGCATAGTTCAGAGGGGCAAACTGTAATTAACCCAAAATTCAAACTTTCAAAAGATTTTTTTACAACTATAAAACATGACACAGTTAAATTGATTTTATTCTTACAACTGAAATTCCAACATCCAAACACAAAACACATGGCTTGGTAAGATTTATCGACTATGTTCGTTTTTACGTTTAAAATCAATTTTTTTATACAAATAGAGGGAGCAAAATAGTATATAAGTATAATATAAAATTATAATATTTTTTTGTAATAATTATTACTATTTATGCTCATTGCTATTTTTGTTCGTGGAATTGCAGACTTTTGATTTTTTATTCATTTTACGACTTATGTATAGAAAAATAAGTTTCCTATAAATGCTAGTTTATTTTAAGTTTTCATTCCATTTTCAGCCAACCAACTAACTCGACAGTGTCAAAGTGAGATATAATATGTCAATAACTATAACTGTACTAGAAAAGTAAGATTACACACCATAATCAAAAAAGTCAAATCTCAAACATCAATAATACCTAACTAAAATGGAAAGAAATTCAAAATAATAAGTTAAAAAAAGAAAATTGGAAAAATATGCACTTTGAAAACTTAATTGGCAAAGTATGCATCTTAAAAACGACACCACAGGTGCAACTTTACACTTAACTAAAAACGGCACTGTAGATGCCGTTTTTACACTTAATAAAAACGGTATCACTGATACCGTTTTTACCTGGGTAATTTTTTTCTTGGTTTTGAGATGTCATTTTTAGCTAAAACATGTTGAACTAGCAACAGGTCGGTCGGGGGTCTCGCTCACTGGTGAGCGAGCAGTGTTCCACCTCGCCGGTGAGGTGGTGGGGGTGGCAAGGGGTGAGAATTTTTTGCAAGTGATGAAGATTCAAAAATTTCCAGATCAAACAATTTCAAGGTCCAAAAAATTTCCAGGGGGCAGCGCCCCCTTGCCACCCCCACCACCTCAACGACGAGGTGGAACGCCGCTCGCTCACCAGTGAGCGAGACCCTCGACCGACTCATTGCTAGTTCAACATGTCTTAGCTAAAAACGACATTTCGAAACTAAGAAAAAAATTACCCAGGTACAACGCCGTTTTTAGTTAATGAAAATGACATCTGTGGTGCCGTTTTTAAGGTACATACTTTGTCAATTAAGTTTTCAAAGTGCATATTTTTCCAATTTTCTTTTTTTAACTTATTATTTTGAAATTTTTTCCAACTAAAATCTATACAATGTTTATTTTTCAACTAAAAAAATATCAAACTTACACAACAATGCAAGTCCAAAAGATTATAGTTTATCTTCCAAATTTAGTTGTTCAAAAGAACTTTAAAGTCCCCAATCTAAATCAAATTAACTTTAAAATCAATTTCTGTCAAAATATTATCTTAGTTTCTCTCAAATCCTAAATTAAACAACAGTTAAACAATTATATCACAAACTTCAAAATACTATACTTAAATATTAAAAAATTAAAAAATTGGGGTTTTTTTTGGTGGGAAATCTGGGTGGGGCACCTGCCCCACCTGTCCATAACGTGGCTCAGCCACTGCCTATACATACTAGACCATATTATTGTACATTGAGCAACTGAATCAAGCAAGCCAAAGTGCTTGGTGAGTAGGTGAGCATGTTATGTTTGGTTTCATTTATTTTGTCGAGCTTATTTTTATGCTCATGTTTGACTTGTATGACATAAATCAAGCGGAGGGAAATCCAGCAATTATCTAATCACAAGTACAAGTTAACAAACCCAACTCAAAAGAAGCCTAGTAGAATTTGTCAAACCTAACTGAAAGTGAAAGTAATATATAAGAAGTAGAAACGAAGGCAAGTCAAGTAAGAACATGTTTGTGGATTCATAAAATATATGGTTAATTACAGTTTGCCTCCTGAATTATGTATTGGTATCACTTTGTCCCTTGAAGTTTCAAAGTTAATAGTTATCTCCCCTGAATTTTAATTTTGTAACACTTTGTCTCTTTGAACTTCAAAAACTTATTATTTAACACGCATTCGACGTTTTTTCCTAATTTTTTTGTTGTATCCCTAATACACTCCTAAACTTATATTTACGTGAAAATTTGGATCGAAACGGAGGTCGGATATGATTAGAATTTGGGTCAGATTGACACTCAAAACATGTTCTCTGAAATTCTTCATTTCTCTTGTCATCCACATTAAAATCAGAGGTCGGAACTCGGAAGACTTTCAGGAGACACATTGGAATCACACTTTAATACACAACGGAACCATACTTATTTATTCTCAATTCAAAGTTTATTTTGATAAAAGTTCTCAATCCAAAGTTGGTGACGCAAAACCTACGCCATTGAAAGGCCAAAGAGATATCCACCGGATATGCCATTTGCATACATCAACATAATTAATGGCACAAATCATCTTTATTAATGTTAATTAGTACACGTTTCGTGTTTGGGTGTTCAGCTTATTATGTTATTAATTTTCTATCTACATCCTTGTCCCACAAATGTTGGGTGTAGTCGAGCTTTCTACAATGAAAATAAAGTAGAATATATCGCAAGATTCCATAAATTATATGTTCCAAAAATAGGCGTGTACTTTCGTGTTAGAAAATCATGTACATTTTGTGTCTGATATATTTAAAAAAATTGAAATAAATATGTCATAATTGGATTTATAATGATCAAATAATATGATATAATGATATATTCATTCTAACAAACATTTTAAACAATAGTTTTGAAGTAAAAAAACAATTAATTCGACGTGAAAAATGTAAATGTGTCAGTTTCGTGTACATATTCAACAAATTCGTGTGCAACAGTGTATTTTCGTGATCGTATCATTTTACTTAATGTTATATCTTCATGAATTATCATAATTAATATAATTGATTACCAAAAAAATCGTGTTTAAATCATGTTATCGTTTCGTGTCGTATCATTTCGTGTTTCGCGTAAAATTATCAGGTATATCCAAAAATAAAAAAATAATAGAGAATTGACACTTTTACTCCACTTATATTGTTATTTGACACTTTTTACCACATTTTTTGTTTTTCCACTTTTGGGTCAATTTTAAACTTTTATAGCCAAACTACTCTCATCTTATTTTGTGAAAATAGAATGTCATGTACAATGTTCATTGTTTTCATGCAAAAAATATCACCGTCCAATGAAAATAGAATGTCCCGTACAATGTACATTTTTTCATGTAAAATAGAATGTCATGTAAAATTTAGACATTATGTGTAAAAAATATCTTAAATATTAACCATTCCAGTGAACCACCTTTTAATCCAAAATCATTACTTTCACACGAAAGAAAGACTAGAAAGCATTCCATGTTAAATCATAAACCCTAGTTAGGATGCTAATAGAGATTAGTGGTGTTTGGTGGGAGTGGACTGAAGTTATGGGAGTACGGTGAGGTGACGGGTGTGCGGGGAAAGTTAGGGAACTACTAAACGTCGCCCCAAAACTACTTAAATCGCCCCTTGAAATTACCAAATTGCCCTTAACAATATATTTAATACCCATATCGTCCCGTGTCTTTAAACAAGGTTATTGACTCAGTTTTACTAACATTCCTAGTACCAACACCACGAAAATGTCTGGCGAAACACCTAGATCAGGCGAAGTAACGGAGGTGGATTTTTTTTTTCCGACACGGGCGTCTGGCTAAGACGCCTGTACCATCGTGGAGGCGTCTGGCTAAGACGCCTCCACCATCGTTGAGGCGTCTTAGCCAGACGCCTCCACGATGGTACAGGCGTCTTAGCCAGACGCCTATACCATTGTCTAGGCGTCTGGTTAAGACGCCTCGACCATGGTGGAGGCGTCTTAGCCAGACGCCTCCACGATGGTACAGGCGTCTTAGCCAGACGTCCCGTTTTTTTTAATGTTTTTTGTCAAATTAAAATTATACGGTGTGTTATCTCAAATTATTTGACGTTTCTTTGCAAATTTTCGGTGGTAACCGGTCGGATTACAATGAGTTTTTTTGCAAGTGAAGAAGATTCAAAAAAATTCCAGATCCAACATTTTTAAAGTTCCAAATCCCCCGGTGGTAAAACATCATGACTTACAAATACCACCTCGACAGGTCGTTCGGGGGTCTCGCTCCCCGGTGAGCGAGCGGCATTCCACCTCGCCGGTGAGGTGGCGGGGGTGGCAAGGGGGCAGCGCCCCCTGGAAATTTTTTGGATTTTGAAATTGTTGGATCTGGAAATTTTTGAATTTTCGGTGTACCGAAGAGGTATCGGTCATCCGAATATAGTAATTATTAACTTATTAATTAATTTAACAATTATCTAAATTTATAATCAATTATTTTTTTAAAAAATAATAAAAATTTACGGGCGTCTGACGGAGCCGCCCCCACGTAGGAGGGGGCGTCTGGCTAAGACGCCTCCCCCATGGAGGAAGCGTCTTACACAGACGCCTGTCCCAAGGGCGGAGCGTCTGGGTAAAACGCCTCCCCGATGGATAAGGCGTCTGGGTAAAACGTCGCCCCCATGGGGAAGGCGTCTTAGCCAGACGCCCCCTCCTACGTGGGGGCGGCTCCGTCAGACGCCCGTAAATTTTTATTATTTTTTATTATTTTTTTATTAAAAAGATGTTAGATGTTTTACCAGATTCGAGTACACTGGGGCGTCCGTTGGTTCATTACTGACCTCCAAAACATTATTTTTTATGATTATAAGAGGAATATGAAGAGAGATGTGTGATAGGAGAGTAAAATGTCGCGTTATAGCAGTAGAAATGAGAGAAGGGCAAAATGGTAATTTCAAGGAGCGATTTAAGTAATTTTGGGGCGATGTTTAGCAATTCAGGAAAGTTAATGAGGTATAGGTGGTGTGTTTTGGTTGTGGTTTCAAGGAGAAAATCAACACTCAACCCTCTTCTTTCTCCTCTTCCTCTCCCAACCCACTCATCTCTCTCACACACTCTCTCAGCTCCGTATCGACCGGTGTTCAGAGCAGGTGGCCAGAGTTTAGACGAAGGCGGAGGAGACAACTAGGCGTGTGGACGTGATGTGAGGAGGAGCGGTATTCAAGTTTTGACCGGAGGAGGTTGCGGGCGAGCTCCGACGACCCCGAGAGAAATGTATGTCAAGTTCATTGCATTAGATGTTACTTACACAAGAGTGTCTGAGGTTTTCGCTCATCGTAGGGGGTCGAAGACCTCGTCCGCGACGAGAGGCAACAAGATGTGCTAGCAAGGCCAGGTAGTTGTCAGCTAACGGTCGACCGATGCTTAATCGCAGTCGACCGATCTTAGTGTATTTCTTCGTGTTTACCCAACACCAGTCGAATGATACCTTGTGGTGGTCGACCAGTTGTGAATATTTGATGGGTTGGAGACGTCTCTGATATTTTTGGTCGAACGCCCCCTGAGTCGTTCGACCGTTGTATTATATGAGGTGGACCAGACGTTGACCACCCAAACGGTCGACCACCCTAGACTCTGGTCTGACCGGTAACTTAAGTGTACCTGTAATATCCTGAATTTTTTAGTTGTAATAATCAAATATATTAATGGACTAATTAAGATTATTGGATGATTGTGTGGTTTTAGGAGAAGATGAAATTTTGAGAAAAAGATAGAGAAGAAAAAGATGGAGATTTTGAGACAAGTACTCATTTGTTATTCTTTAGTTTCATGTCATGTATGTCTCTCTTGATATCTGTAGTTGCATGCATGTTGAGTATCGATATTGATTTTATTGATATGCATATGATTTCATGGTGGTGTTTTGGTCAACATGTCATGTGGTTGTATGTATGTTTCTGGCTGAGCCACTTAGGAAAGAGCTACCTAGCGGGCAGCGTGGAGAAACCCGAGAGAGGAAAGGGTTACATGTCGTTAGTGTGGAGCTACCAGGTGTGCGTCTGACTGATTGATAAATTTTAGAAGCACAGGACGTGGTCGAATCCGAATGGGGGTTCCAGATTATTATACATGCATTTTATTTGTGATGCATGTCTCTTGATTGTGCTTATTAACTGAATGTCATATTCTATATTATTTTCCACATGATTACGATTATGATTGATTGTCAGTTGGAATTTGCGGGTTGTCGAGCTGACAAATTATTAATTATATTTTTCAGATTAGTTATAGGCCTATCAGATGGATTAAAAATCAGAGTGTGCAACAGTCAGGTTCGCGGATCGTATCTTAACGCATCGGGTCCAGGCGGGTAAACACTTGACTGGGCTTGGGGCGTTACGGTACCACTTGTTAGTTCAACCGAATGGATTTCTAGTTCGACCGACAGTGACTTTGTGAACGTAGGAAGACTCTGATAATTTCGGTCGAACGGACCCCCTGAGTCGTTCGACCATTGCCTTGTTTGACTTAGTGTTAATCTGGCATTGACCATCTAAACGGTCGACCGTTATTTACCTTTAATTCAACCAATTGAGGCACTTGTTCGAACGTTTCCTTATTCAACTGGTTTGTCTTTTTTGGTTGACCGTTTGTGCTTAGCACTGAATCATTGTTCTTGTGGAGTGTCAACTTTGTCCACCGAAAAACGTTTCCTCGTCTAGTGCGTGAGCCGGGAGGTGACAGTGGGTGCATTGATCGTACTTACCCAAGGACTGCCGAGTGGAAGAGTGTGGATACTTGGATGTATCACCTCTGTACTATAGATTGTGGTGAAGCTTAGAGCTTTTACATGACTCTCACTAGAGTATTAGACCTGAGGGATCACGGATCCCAGCGTACGATGTTGCACGACTCTATGGAGCGAGATGACCCTGCGGACTTCGGTCCGAATGAGTCGATTAACTGGCCTGATGGGCGATGGATACCTTCGACTAGCCTTGATAACAATGATTGTGCACCGCGTGACCGAGTGGCGGCAGTGTTGGTAGCCTTTGCTGAGTGACAGTCGGGTGAGAATTCCTCTGTGCGACTGAGTGGCGGCGGAGAGAACCGCGCGACCGAGTGACGACGGTGACTGTCTGACAATGTATTCCGACAGGTTGCTTGGCTGTAGCACAACTAGGTGAGTTGACTGACCTGGGCAATGACTCCATCAGTGAGGTGTTGACCTCGAGATTCAGCTGATTCTAGTGACGCGGAAGTGCAAACGTCCCTCACAGAACCTCATGATTAGTGTAGTCGTGTGTGGGGCGTTGCATTATGTCCGTAAAACCGTTTGTGCATGCGGTAGGTCTCCATGGGGACTCGAAGATGGATTGTGGGATGGATGTCCCTGTTTACCATTGGAGGGAATGTTTTATTGCATTATATCATGTCATGTTATACTAGTATGATAGGTTCTTTCATTGTACTTTAGCATTCATATAGGTGAGCTTGGTAAACGATGTTTTCTTATGGAAACTCAGACATTGTTGTTATGTTCGCGTTTTAGGACTACGGTAGGTTCTGGCTGGTGGTGACCGAGATCAAGGGCACTTTGGGATCAGATCCTCCTATCCTAATTTCCTAGGTTGTATGATTACCAGTATTTACATTTCCCTGTATTTTGATATAGTTATACATTTTGACAAATTCTGATGTATTATGGTGCAATATTTTATAAGTAATGTTCCCACTCTTTTGGATCTTATTCCTGGTGGTGATATTGTGTTTTAATTTTTAAATTTTTTGTTGTTTCGGGACATTACAATCCACACCTTTAAATTTAGGAATTTGTTTGACGTATCAATGAATCTATAATCAAGATAAACAAAACAAATACTAGAAAAATCACCACACGAATCACATGGAATAAGAATTTGTTTGGTTGGAGAATTTCCTACACCGAAACAAAAAACTAGACATTATTGTTATGTCCCGTTTTGGTCGCAGAATTTCCAAACAAAAAACAAAAACAAATTAGACGAAAAAATCAGCATCCAAATTTCCGTGAAAGCAACCGAACCTCCGAAATCCCATTTCCTCCTCCGTCGATGTCCTGAACTTCATCCATGGCCGGCGTAGACCACCGCGTCGGCGCCCTTCCGGCGGCATCAACGGCCGACCACCCGAAGCCACGCCTACCGGGCCCACCGACGCTGGACCACGTCCTCCTCGCCCTCCGCGAGACTCGGGAGGAGCGCGACGTCCGGATCCGGAGCCTCTTCGACTTCTTCGATGCCTCCGCCTCCGGCTTCCTCGACTGCAAGGGCATCGAGGCCGGCCTCGCCGCGCTCAACATCCCCACCGAGTACAAGTACGCAAGGGATCTGATGCGAGTCTGCGACGCCAACCGCGACGGGAGGGTCGATTACGGCGAGTTCAGGAGGTACATGGATGATAAGGAACTGGAGCTTTACCGGATTTTCCAGGCCATCGATGTCGAGCACAATGGATGTATTCTGCCCGAGGAGCTCTTCGCCGCCCTCGTCAAGGCCGGTAACTACTCCGTGAATTTAAATTTCTAAGGATCATGTTTTAATGTGCTGTTAAAATTGCGAGATTTCGAATTGAAATGGCAGTATTGTGTGGGGTGCTTGAGATCTTGGAAGTCCCAAGAATGTGGCTTAATTGTTCGATTTGGAACTATCTTGATAGATACGTGAAAGGAAAAGTATATAAGTCCCTTAAGGATTCATACGATGTGGCATGTAAATATAATGTCACGTATATATGGGGATGAAACTCAAGAGTCAAAGAGATATATTTTCTCATGTAAATATTTTGTAGTATGTGTGATTGCAGAGTGCAGACAAATGTGGATAACGTAGACAGGTAGAAATTGCACAAGTCATTTATATTTAGCGTCATTTATTTGTCACGGCCCTTGTTAGTTTCTTAGACTAGTTGGCGTACTGATGACAAATTCGTTTTTGGTGTATTTCATGATATGAAAATGAAACATGAAATATGTGAAAATGGAAGTAGATGGCTATGCAGCATAGATCTATAATTACAAGGTAATTATGGAAAAACTTTTTGGTAATTATAACTTGCTAATTTGGTAAATTATTCCAAGAACACGATCAAGGTTACCCCAAAATCTCAAAAGAGGCGAGTGGGGCAAGGGGAGCCTGATGTATGCAGCTATACCCATATAAGCGGATACACTTTCAAGAACATGGTGTTCTAAGTAAATGTTATAATTGCAGTAGATATCTAGGTTACGTGCTCTAGGTTGTTAATTGATATATTATAAAATAATAAAATGCGGACTAGGGCCATTGGCCTCATTACCCATTTAGTTAATCACCTAAAAGTTAACCAGGGCATGGTCAAGTCAAGACATTGACGGTCACTGACCATTATTTTCATGCCACCCATTGAATACCTGATTGCATACATATTCAGTTGTGTGATTAAATGCCATGTCTGTGTTGAGTAAAGCTAATGTGTCTTTGAAGTTGCTAAGGCTTGTCAAAGGATCTGAATTTGTAAACTGTTTGCTAATGCTTATGGTATAGTGGATCCATCATAACTATATTGTTTGTCCTTTGTTACTCTTTCATCCACAATTTCTAGTTTCTTACTATGTTTGTCACATGATTTTTTCAGATTTAGCATGCTCTGTTTTTATGTGAATTGGTTTGGCAATTCGAAGTCTCTTTGTTGCTCTTGGCTGCTGATCCTATGTATCTTCAATCCTTGTGCCTTAGATCCTGTTCTTCAAGGTTATAAGCTTCATGATGAAATCCTGTATAGACTATGTCCAATATCGATGTTCAACCAAATGCATTCCCTTAATGGTGGTTGGAAGCAACTTTGTTGCTTATTTTGCCTTTCCCTCTATCATCTTTTGGCTTCTAGACTGTCGAAATGTGCTTATACAGCATCCTGGTGCCTAATGCTTTCTTTTCGTAAAGTAAAATTCAATATACATCTGAAGAGGTATGTGGGTCCCATCATTTCTCCATCACATTTTTCTAATAAATTGTAATTCTTACATTTGTAATGTCATATATTATTATTAGTATGTACTATAAAATAATAAACCTATGATCAGAGTGTGATAGTTGATACATTGTTTAACTAACCTCCCTCCGTCCTTAGAATTCTGATCCTCTTAGTGTCTGGATATTTCACTCTGCTTTTTCTAGCATTTTGTTAGTCTGGCTACTGATATAAAAAAATGTTAACCTGGCATTGAATTGTTGGAAATTTGCTTTTGTAGGAATTCAGATTGATGATGAAGAACTTGCTCATTTTGTTGAGCATGTGGATAAAGATAATGACGGAATCATAACATTTGAAGAGTGGAGAGATTTTCTTCTATTATATCCTCATGAAGCGACCATTGAGAATATTTACCAGTATTGGGAAAGAGTTTGCCTTGTAGATATTGGGGAGCAAGCTGTTATTCCAGAGGGAGTGAGCAAACATGTACATGCAAGTAAATATTTGATTGCAGGAGGAGTAGCTGGTGCTATTTCTCGTACTGCAACAGCCCCACTTGACCGTCTTAAAGTTGCTATGCAAGTACAAACAAGTGAGGCCCGAGTTAGGTTGGCAATAAAGGAAATATGGAAGAACGGACGACTATTGGGATTCTTCAGAGGGAATGGATTAAATGTTGTGAAGGTTGCACCTGAAAGTGCAATTAGATTTTACACATACGAAATGCTAAAAAATGTCATTGGTGATTGGAAAGGGGAAGAAAAAAGTGATATTGGTACTTCGGGCCGACTCATTGCTGGGGGTATGGCAGGTGCAGTTGCACAAACAGCTATATACCCTTTGGATTTTGTGAAAACACGCCTACAAACGTATAAATGTGAGGGAGCCAGGAAGGTTCCTAAGATTACTACACTTTCAAAAGATATCATGCTTAAAGAAGGACCTCTAGCTTTTTACAGAGGAATTGTCCCATCCCTCCTTGGTATAATTCCTTATGCTGGATTTGATCTTGCTGCCTACGAAACACTAAAGGATTGGTCGAGAGCGTACATTCTCAAGGATAGTGGTTAGTGGTTCATCTTTTCTTCCATTATAAACCATATCATCCAATTTATATTATTACATCTAGTAGGGCTCGTTGACATATGTTAATGTCAACCTGACTTTTATTTTCAAATACGTAGAACCTGGCCCTCTTGTGCAATTGGGATGTGGAACAATTTCTGGAGCTATAGGAGCAACATGTGTCTATCCTTTGCAGGTTATTAGGACAAGGTACGATATAGTTTTGAGATTTTTCTCTTGTTCATCCACAGATATATATACATGTATTTTATTTCCCTCACATTTGACGCTAATTCAGCACAATATGTTTAGAATGCAAGCACACCCTCCAAATGAAACTGCTGCCTACAAAGGGATGTCAGATGTGTTTTGGAGGACACTTAAAAATGAAGGTGTTTTGGGGTTCTACAAAGGAATCTTTCCAAATCTTCTAAAAGTGGTGCCATCTGCAAGCATTACTTATATAGTTTATGAGATGATGAAAAAAAATCTGGAACTTGATTGAGGATTATCTTATATAATTATCACAGTTGCTAATACTTCTAACTGTTTTGGATTATTGCCAGTAGCGATTGAGGCTACTGACGAACTAGATATTTTTGTTTGTAAATCAGTTGTACATCGAGAAATGGTACAAGTTTTCCCAGTCAAATAAACCATTTTTGTACATTGCCCGCAAGTTTTGACATCAATATTAAAGGTACTCTTCCTATCCACCTCAGCTATCCATTCATTCATGTGCATGTAAGTCGACCTCGTGTTGCTCTTTCAGTTATCTTGTTTGGGAGATTACTGGATCAAAAATTAAAATTATCATGTGGCTACACTTTCTTTTAGTATGTGGATCGAACATGTCATATGATTTTTAGTTAAATATACTCATTAAATTTTAAACCTAAATTTTTGACATAATGACGGTGGTCTCATCATTCTATCTAGATTGGTTTCTTGGGTAATGGCTGTAGTTATCTGCCCAAGTACTCTCTTCTGTTACCCCGTAACTGTAACAGAGAGAATAAAAAAAGAAGCGAGCAATATTTATCTATATATGATTAATATAGAAGTAATTGACAGGCAAAAGAGAATAAAATTAATATCAAATAGATTTGATCATGTAAAATATATGAATTTTCGTCAGCACTTTCTATATAATTAGATGGAAACCAAGAAGCATCTTTGGAAAAATGACAGGATGTCATGGTTGATGTTTGATTCCAGGTTTATGATTCTGCCTCGTCTGGCTCTTCTTTACTCATATGCAGCAGCTACGCTTATCATACATGTTTTAAGGTTTTACGATGTATTTGTCATATACTGGTATGACCTTTTTAAGGGTATACCAAACAATAAATTTGAAATTTGTTATTGTATGTAGGGCAATATCTCATTTTCTTTGCAAAACAAGCATACAATCACTTTTTGTTGTTTTCTGATGCAATATTATATTGAAGATGTGGAAATGTTTGATGTATCCCTGCCCGTTTTATTTTCATTTTGAACTTGTGATAGGAATTCACGCCAAAAAAATTGTGATAAAGAATCAATCATGTATTTCTGTGGTGCACAAAGATCTGCTTTTGTGCTTTTTTTAAATTATGATGGTTGCAGGAGTTGTGTAAATTGAAAAATGTGTGTTTCTCCAACATTGGTGGTGGAAAATCTATGTTGCCTTCCAGATTTTTTTGAGAAATTTATTGTTGGTTTGTACTGTGGAGCACAGGCAATTTTTCTGTGTTAATCTGTATCGTGTATGATTTTCTAAGCCAATTTGGAATGTAGAAAATTTAGTTTTGAATTTTTGTTGTTACATAGCCTTTTCCTGACTAGAAAGGGTGAATTGAAACTGAGTTTCAGGTGTACACGTTTATAAACATTTGTTTTGTAAAATCTTACAAGTAACATCTGTTTAGCTCATTTTTTTGTTGCGATATTATCATAGTGTGTTCATATTATCTTGCCCTGGGGTGGATTTTTGTGAAGATGAAATTTATAGAACTTGGGTTTGGAGTACATTTTGACGTTGTTGAATGGGCTTGGAAGATTTTCATGCTAGTTCCTCAGAAAACAATTGCACACTCAATTGGACTTTTGGGACTAATGGTCTTGTGTCCTTTCGAAAAATGCTAGGATAACTTAGGGTTTGTTTGGGTATGTGCGCTTAGGGGTGGTGTTTCGTGTCGTGTTTGACACGAACATGAATTGACACGAATTATTTTTTCTCGATCCGAACACGAACACGAATTACTAAGAAATAGTCAACACGAACACGAAAATCTAATATTAAACCCGAACACGAATTTGGTAACTCGAACACGACCCACGATGACACGAATCCATTTTTCGTGTTCGTGTTGACACGAACACGAATTAACCCGAATAACTCGAACTGACCTATTTGACACGAATTTTTCAAACACGAATTAACCTGAACACGAATTAACATGTTTGACACAAATTTACCAAACACGAATTAATATCAATTAACCTGATTAACTGAAACACATCTAATACAACGAACTGACACGAAATTAATTATAAACCTGCACCAACATTACATTCAACATCACAAATTTAAAAAACAAATAATACATCCATAATGAGAATCCATAATAACACATCCATAATAAAACATCCATAACAATAGTCTAATACATCCATAATTAATTAATTATAAACTCATTCCACTATTACACTCAACATCGCTCCAAGAGTCCAAGTTATGATTCCAAACCTGTGGTAGGATAAATGAGGTTGTCAAAACAATGTAATAATCAATTTATTTTAATTAAAATGAAAAGATTAAAGATGTGAATGTTGATAAACCTTCATGAGAATTGATTCCTTCTTCTGATGAGTTATCAATTTTGTCTAGCACATCTTGTGTGAGTTTGTCAATATCTTCATAAATTTTTGTATCACCTGGTAAAAATAGTTCAAAGTTGAAACAAGTGTCAAGTTGTATGCATAATTTCGTTACTCATTCAACATGCTAGGTAGATTAAATTATTTGACAAACATTAACATAAATTAAGATAAATGAGAGTTTAAGTATATTGTGGTGAGACCTTTATCTCCAAAGAGTCAATCTCTAGTGCAAATTATTGCATCAACCGTACTTGGCTTAAGAGAGCTACGAAACTGATCTAAAACACGACCTCCAACACTAAAGGCAGCTTCAGAAGCAACAGTTGAGACTGGAATTGCAAGGATATCACGAGCCATAGCAGCAACAATTGGATAGTGATTTTTATTTGATTTCCAAAATGCAAGAATATCCACATTATCTTGTCTACTCATCCTTGGGTCCTCCAGATAAATTTCCAATTGTGACTTTAAAGATGTTGAATTGTCTAAAAAAGCATTGTCAATAATATTAATACAAGAGTAAAGGTGCAAACTAAAGAAACATTCTAGATCCCAACATTTTCTTATTTGCAGCAAAATTGGATCTAGAGGAACCATTATGGAACTAATTAGCAGTTCTCTCTAATATAACTGAGCTTTTAAAAATTGGTTGCTTTCATCGTAACAATATGAAATGGTGGTATACACACACAAACTAACACAAACACTCCCAAAACACACACAAACACTTTCAAACACACAATGCAACACGAGCCACAAGTGGTGGTGGTATGGTTTAGCAATATCAATCAACATGATACTTAACCTCATCGCCGATGATACAATCCCAAGCATGCAAAGTCTATTCATTCAAAATCAACACGATAATTACCTTTCCTAATCCAGCTTCAAACAGTGAGCACAAAAATTGGGAAAACACACAAATTTTCCTCAAATAACTTTCTAAATAACATAACCACGCATCGGAAAAGGCAAAAAAAATTCATAAACTCAGAAAAAGAAAGTAATTTGGGGCTAAACGGAAGTGAACAATCGAACATGAGCATTTGACAAATAAGGCTAGATTCACCCATCGGAACCCTAAAATCATACTCATTGTTAATTTCCATCCAGTTAGTTTTACGCAGAGAAAGAAGCAAAAGGGACGGTTTCGACTTCCGATTGGAACCTTACCTGAGCATGCGTGGAGGAAGGAATTGGGGGATTTTGGATGAGCTTTGGCAGAGGAAGAGCGACACAAGTGGAGGAGAAGTGGTGGTGGGACGGCGAGTGGTAACGGCGTGGCGAGGACGGCGAGAGGAGACTAGCGAGGGCGACAAGAGGTGATGGCGTGGCGAGGACGGAGAGAGGTGACAGCTGGCGAGGACAGCGAGAGGAGACTGGCGAGGACGGGGAGAGGTGACAGCGTGGCGAGGACGATGAGAGGTGACGGCGTGGCGAGGACGGAGAGAGGTGACGACGTGGCGAGGACGGCGAGAGGAGAGGACAACGAGAGGAGAGGAGTCGGAGTGGTGAGGACGGCGAGAGGAGATGAGACGAGATGGTGAGAGGAGAGGACAGCGAGAGGATAGGAGTCGGGGGTGGTGAGGATGGCGAGAGGAGTGGAGACGGGGTCGATGAGATTTGTGTTGGAGACTTGGAGGCGGCTGAAGGAGTGAAGATGTGGTTTAGGTTAGGGTTAGGAAACTTGGGATTTTGGTATTTCTAATTCGGGTTATTCGGGTCAACCCGAATTACACGAAATACACCAACTCGAACCCGACCCGAATTACAGTTCGTGTCATTCGTGTCGACCCAAATCGTGATATTTAGTGTCGAGTTCGGGTTCGAATTTTGTGTCACAGCCTGAATTGCCTGCCCTATGTGCGTTGTTGGTGGTGTGGTCACTGCAACGTTGGAGTGGTAAAAAGTAAAGTTGGGATTCGGGCCGAAGTTGCACGGTTTGTTAGCCCAGCTGACTATAATAATCGTTGGGTTTTTTTAAATTACAAAAAATACTCCCATTTCATATTATATAAATATCCAAACTTTTCTCATTTTCTTCGCACCAAATTATTTCAACTCTTATTTTAAATCTCTTAAAGTCTTATCTATTATTTCTCTATTTGCTCTGATTTTGTTGGAATGAGTTTAAGCTAAAGTATGAAGCTTAAAATTACAAGCAGATCCGGTGATTGCCCGAATTCACGACTCGAATTCACGACTCCGTTTTTCATTTTCCAGACTCTTCTAATTTTTTTAGTAGTTAATTTTAGTTCATCAATCATCATCATGATTTTCTTATTTATGAAAAAAAAATCACTTTTTGTTTGCATAGTTACTAATTTTCATGACTTTAACATATGAATCTGAAGATAATGATAACCCCATCCTCTTAATCCACCTAGACCTACGGGCAAAAGTAGTAGAAAAAAACTAGCAAAGAATGCGATAATTTTGATGAAGGACAAACTAGTGAGCATAAGTCAACTGTTATTTGTAGATCATGTGGTAAAGTACTTTCGGCTATGTCAAGTGGAGGAACCAATCATCTAACTAGACATTTAAATGTAAACGTAAATAATAGGGAAAAAAACTAGAAAAGTATGGAATGATTTTGATGAAGAACGAAATAACGAGGGTAAATCAACTGGTACTTGTATACATTGTGGTAAAGTATTTTCGGCTAAGTCAAGTGGAGGAACATATCATCTAACTAGACATTTAATTTCATGTAAAGTTAAGAATGCATCATCGGTAGTGGATTCACGTCAATTGGTTTTACACTCAACTAGTGGATAAATCAACTGGTACTCGTGATGGAGTAGATTACAGTGAGTTTTTTGTAAGTACATAAGTATTTACTACAATCAATGAAGCGAATAAATAGGCAAAACAAGTTGCCATCGGAGTTGGTTTTTTTGGGTAATATTATCATATAAATTACATGAAGATAATCTGATGGATTGTTATCTGAGATGCGATCACAGAAATGAAATGGATTCTCGGGATATAGATATTGCAGTACGGAAGAACACGAAAAGAAAAGGGTCGCGGTTGTCGTTTTTTGATAAAGGTGGTCGAGCGACGGGACCGTGAAGGAAAGGTTGTAGTTTCTAATAGTACTCATGGTCAGCACAACCACAGATTTGCAGTTTATCCAGAGGGTCACCGAAAGATCAACGGTCTTAGTCTTGTGGTCAAGAAAATTGTTCGTGATATGACTGAGGCACAAACGCAACCACGTAACATCTTGTTGGTGGTAAAGAAGAAATTCCCGGAGGATAATCCCAATCAGAGACACATTTATAACTTCAGAGAGTACATGAGGAGGACGAAATCTGAAGACAGGAATCTCACTCAGCAGTTTCTACACTAGGCAGTGCAATATCAGTACTTACATTGGATTATGGCGGATGAAGAAACTAATGTCATTACTCATGCATTTTTGGCACATCTGACGTCAGTTCAGTTGTTGCGCACATATCCTTTCGTAATCTGCATGGATTCGACGTATAAAACGAACAAGTACAAGATGCATTTGTTTAAGATGGTTGGGGTGACACCAACAAACATGAACTTTCTTGTCGGCTATGCGATTATGAAAGATGATATAGAGTCGAGTTACCGGTGGGTGTTGGAGAAGTTGCGAGATCTGTTATTGGATATTGTCAGTCCGACTGCAATAATAACGGACCGGGAGTTAGGGCTTATGCCACCAGTGAGAGAAGTTTTTCCTGAGTCTACTCATTTACTTTGCACCAGGCATATCAACAAAGATGTATAAAATACGCATACCACACATTCTGCAAGAACATGTAGTTTACAGAGAATTTGAAGTGTGGAAAGTGAAGGAAAGTCATGTTTTCTACTTCAGAAACCGAGTACGATAGAGTTGTCCGTAATCTGAAAGATTCTTTAAATTCTTGGCCAACTATCAGGGAGTATCTGAAAGACACGTGGTTAGTGCATAAAGAAAAGTTTGTGTTGAATTGGACGAACAAAGTCCTTCATTTTGGCAACACTACAAACTGTAGCGTCGAAGCGCTCATTAGGCTATGAAAGAGTGGATAACTACATCGACTGCAACCCTGGACACTCTTTTTGACCGCGTCAACGTGGCTATTGAAATGCAGCTGACAAATATTAAAAACTTTTTTGAAGAGTCGAGACGTCGAAATTTGACTAACTACAAAAATGTTTTGTATCAACATATAAATGGTCGAATTTCACATCACTGCTTGTCGTTATTGTGTGAGAAGTTGCAGAGAATGCAAGGCTTAAGCAATCAAGTTGAATATCGTTGTGGGTGTGCTTTTATGATATCACATGAGATTCCTTGTGCATGTACCATGTACGGTTGTATTGAGTCAGGCGAAGGAATTTATTTAGAGTAGATTCATCCATTCTGGAAAACACGTCAAGCATTCTCGGAACCTCGTTAAATTGAAATTTTGGGGAGCGACCCTGCAATAATTTGTAGTGCCTCTCGTATTTTATACACACACTTACACCCTGACCAATCGAATTATGTAGAGCCCGCAGAAAATACTAAGGTACGAGGCCGACCAAGGGGAAAGTCGACATGTCGGGACCCGAGTGCCTTTGAGTATGCTGAGTGAAGTCGTGGTCGATCTTCTAGTAGTCGGAGCAGGGGTCGTGGTCGATCTTCTAGTTCGTCTCGATCGTCCGTAAACATGAATACAAGATATGGTATGACGATATGTTTGTTGTTATTATTATTACTTCGTTGTTTGTTTTCTTTAGTAAACATGTTCTTGCGGTTATTATATATAACTTTGCTTTTTTCATCTTTCAGTGTCCAGACGGATTGACGTCGATAACTTCCCATTATGACACTTTAGAACCTTCCGATCATCGCCCTACCAAATGCTGATGAAGTACGTAGCATATCCTTCTCATGTGATTCAGTTAGCAGTTTCGGGGATCTGACAAGATTTGTCTCTTGAGGAGAGACCAATGGAGATAGTGGATCGGAGGGAGTACAGAGCTTTTCAGTAAGACTTGATTTAATTTTGAGGAAGAAATTCCTTTAAGGATGGTAGATTGTTAGAACCTAATCCTACTCAATTAGGCTAATTGGGTTTTAATCTTCTAATCTCAACTTTGGATATTTTGTTAGGATGAGTGGTTGTGGTTAGCTGGAGGAAGTAAAGTGATGGGATGGTTGTAGGGTTGTGATTGGTTGTTGGAGAGGTGAGGAGGTTAAAACCTTAAACTTAACTCATGTGTCTCTTCTTCTCATTTCCACTCTTCTCCAATGCATTTCTCTCCCTCTCAGCCTTTGGTTCGTGGTGTTGGAGTGATCGGCGAGGAATGAAGGTTTCCAGTGAAGTCGACGGGTGGTTGTGATCGTCGCTCGCATGAGAAGTTCGCTGGAGAAGCTCTTTCGCGTGGAAGTGCTCGAGTTGGATGATCAGAGGTTTCTTCAAACCTTCAAGGTATGTCAAGTTTCTCTTTATTACGCACCCGAGGTGTGTGAGTGGTTGATTTAGTCGACGATGACCATTTGTCTCGTCGGAAGTTACTGTTTCAGCAGGAGTTCTGCTGAAAACGGTCGACCGACGTGTACCTTGAAGGTTGATCGATGCCTTGGGTGGTCGACCAATCAAGCATAGTAGGCAAGCTCTGGGAGTTTTTGGTCTGATGGGTCAACTTAGCCATTCGACCGGTTGCACTGTTGGAGAGTCGGTTCAGGCCTAGACCTTCTAAACGATCGACCGCACTGAGATCTCGTTCGACCGACGACTTAAGTTAACTAAAATTCTATTCAACCGGTTCGTGTTTGGGTCGACCGGTTGAAGACTTAGAGAACGTAGAAGTTTCTGCCAATATTCGGTCGACCGGGACCCCTTTACCATTCGACCAGTTTACTAGTTTGTTTATATGTTTTTCTGGCGTAGACCATCCAAACGGTCGACTGCATGTGACCATCTGTTCGACCGTTGGGTCGTTTTGTTAGTTGGTTTTGGTTCGACCAGTCTTGGGGACGGTCGAGCCATTGTGTTTTCCCGTTTTTTCATATGACCGATATATAGGATTTTGTGTCCCTATGTATGTATATGTTTTAAAAAATTTAATACAACATACAAGAACGATTTCATATTTTTAACAATTTTTATGTACATTACTTTGTGTTTATTCTAATATCATGCAATCCTACATATATTAAAATAAATCACCAAGAGAGAATCATACCTAAAGGTTCTCTAAAACCTTTTGAAGATCCGGAGTCGCACTGCCCGTAGAATCGTCCACCGATTTGCCTCCGAGTGTTCACCAAACTCTAAACAAGATTAGAGAGAAATGAGCTAGCCAATCAATCTCTAATAAATCTTAGAATCTAGCTAATAACCCCTCTTTGAGCTCCTGAGATTTCTATCTCCTAAACTCAAAATTAATAAGAGATTTTCGTGGTGATTAGAGGAGAGATTAATGAGAGAATTTTTTTTTGCATTAACATAAACAAGTAGGAGGATGAGTGCTTTTATAGTCTCCCAAAACATCCTTATCAGGAACTATTCCTTAATCATGATATCTTGTTTATTCTCACCTAAAATTAATCTCTAATTGTCACATAAGCATCCTCTAAAACGTTTTAATTAAATCTGGAATTAATCCACTCATGATCTAATTAATCTCTTAATAATTCAAGCAGAAATCACATTGTTCAATTGACCGAGAATTTTTCTCGGTTAACCGAATCATTCGGTTTTAACACGTGTTCGGTGCACCGTGAGCTAGACATTTACGTGTGATTTTAGTACTCTTAATTTTTGGTTGGACAATTTAAACATTTACATGTGATTTTAGAATTTAGGTGATCATGCATATTTATCATCTATACACATCCTAACATTCATCCATACAATCACATATATGTCAAGCACACAAACATAAATAAATCCATTCACACACACATTGTGTGAGTTTATATGTTCTCGCATCCTTGATCGTCGCGCTTAGGGGTGCACATGGGTTGGGTTCAACCCGAACCCGACTGGTCGGGTCGGGTTGGGTCGGGTTGGGGAGGGGTTCGGGTCGGGTCGGGTTGGGAAAATCAAAAACCCAAATTTTCAGGTCGGGTTCGGGTTGAGGGGGTCGGGTTGACCCAACCCAACCCGAACCCGATTTTTTAATTTTTTTCCCCAAATAAACCGGTCGACCGAACATCACTCGGTCGACTGTTTCCAACCCGAAAATTTCGGGTGTTCAAGCCACCGGTCGACCGTTTAAGCACCGGTCGACCGAACCCGACCAAGTTTGGGAGAAAATTTCCGAATTCGGGTTCAACCCGATCCAACTCGACCCAACCCGAAAATTTCGGGTCGGGTTGGGTTGAACCTAAACCGGTTCGGGTTCGGGTTGGGTTGGGTTTTTTCCCATCTCGAAAATTTCGGGTTGGGTCGGGTTGAGGCCCAAACCCGACCCAACCCGACCCATGTGCACCCCTAGTCGCACTTCTTCAGTGTCTTCCTCTTGCACTACGGATGTTGATATTGCAAAAATATAAACACGCATCTCTCAATTTTGAAAATTGTCTAGTGCAAGTCCTATGTAAAAATCCTCTCATATGCATGCATATACATAGAAATAGAAATTTGGCTTTCACATATACATAAGCCCCTGTGATTGAATAATAATAACATATACATTCATTCATTCATTCACACATGGCTTCATCGGAACATACAAACTCCCATATCCCTGCATTAGAGAACTCTAACAACGCATGTACATATACTATAAATTACTCGATTTAGTTTATCATGCATCTCTAAATCAAATAATTCTAAAATCATTTGAAATCCATTAAAAATGATTTTATGAATCCATAGTTCAGTACACAAAACATTTGAACCGTTGTTTATACAATTTCCAAAAATAATTTTTTTTAAAGAAAGATAAACATATGCCTTTTTCGTTTTGTCGATTCCTTATAAAATAATCATTTAATTAAAAACAAAAATTTTATATATTAGACATAAGTCTAAATTTTAATTCTAACATTCACATGATGTGTTTCAAAACATTTAAAACTATCAAAATGATCAATTAGAATTAAATCAACAAAACTATCGGAATACTCAAAAAAGACATAAAACATGAATTGTTTCTTTTATAGATGGTAAACTAAAATTAATTATATAGTCTAATCATTGAAAATATGAACTAAATGCTCTGATACCACTGTAGGGTTTCGTGTCTTTATGTATGTATATGTTTTAAAAAATTTAATACAACATACAAGATCGATTTCATATTTTCAACAATTTTTATGTACATTACTTTGTGTTTATTCTAATATCATACAATCCTACATATATTAAAATAAATCACAAAGAGAGAATCATACCTAAAGGTTCTTTAAAACCTTTTGAAGATCCGGAGTCGTGCTGCCCGTAGAATCGTCCACTGATTTGCCTAAACAAGATTAGAGAAAAATGAGTTAGTCAATCAATCTCTAATATGGCTTAGAATGTAGCTAATAACCCATCTTTGAGCTTCTGAGATTTCTATCTCCTAAACTCAAAATTAATAAGAGATTTTCGTGGTGATTAGAGGAGAGATTAATGAGAGAAAGAATTTTTGCATTAACATAAACAAGTAGGAGGAGGGGTGCTTTTATAGTCTCCCAAAACATCCTTATCACGAACTATTCCTTAGTCATGATCTCTTGCTTATTCTCTCCTAAAATTAATCTCTAATTGCCACATAAGCATCCTCTAAAACGTTTTAATTAAATTTGGAATTAATCCACCTATGATCTAATTAATCTCTTAATAATTCAGGCAGAAATCGCATTGTTCGGTTGACCGAGAATTTTCTCGGTGAACCGAACCATTCGGTTTTAACACGTGTTCGTTGCACCGTGAGCTAGACGATCGACCGAATCCACATGAGAAAAATTCTCTGCAAGAATTCGGACGAACCACGTCTTCTCTTCGGTCTACTGATGACTCACCAAAATTTCTCCTGGAGCATAGTCATCGGATGACCGTGTCACCTTCGGTTTACCGAAAATACTTTGTCTCGGTGACCGTTCACACTCGGTTAACGGAACCCGATTTTCTAGGCACTCTCGACAATTTCAGTCAACCAATTGTTCTTACCAGTTCCCCATTCGGTTAACCGACCCGAAGATTCCCTGGTCGACCGAACCCTGAACGGTTCACCGTGTTTGACCCCGATTTTGCCTTTGTCAAATTTTGGATTTATTTCCAACAAAATTTGATCATTTGGGGTTTTTACAAAATTCATGTCTTATGTAATATATTATCTTATGTAATATGATTACACCCCATAATATATACACCTCATATGAATTTATTATGATTCTAATTATGTCAATTCTCATGACATATTAATTTTATTCGTTCACCACATGTGTCCCATTTTCATATGAAACCCGACACATCATATGAACTTAAAATCAAGCCTCTTGTTTTCCAGTTTTGTTGTGTGACCTATAGGAGGATCTAAGCCAAATTGACAGCGATATTAAACACTTAATATCTCAAACTATAAGTGGTATCTAGCAACACGTTATAGTTACCCAATTAGCATAGATGTCTTTTTTCCATTCGAACCAAAACATGATACATTTAGTGATGTAAGTGCACTACTTGTGTCCGTCGCTTGCCTCATGATATTAAGAATATATACAAAGTAGAAATGTGTCACCTTTGTATTATATTCATTTCTTGATCTCTTTAAGCTAATTATAACTATGTAACTTAACTCAAGTTACATTGTGTACATTATAATTTTGCTTTATCAATGGCCCACTAATATCATCACTCAATTAAGAGGGGCAACGATAATCGTTTGACTGACTATCTTTTCCAGCACAAGTCATGTTCAACCAACTATTGTCTTTATCACTATACTAATTGATAGCTTTTGACAATAATCAAATTAAGCACTTCTTGAGTGAAAAGATATAAGTCTCATATCTTAGGATTCAAGACACAGTAAAACATTAATGACACAAAACACAATCCTATAATGTTATACTTGTTAGGTCTATTCAATATATAAAAGTAATCTTTTCCTCTTTTATATACTCGTGTCCTCAATTATTTGTAGAGCTACAACAATCGATGACCAACACGACAATCTTATCTCGGTAATTAATGTTCCATGTTAATTACCATGATTGTGAATAACTTTTGATTTATGTAAACCATTATCTTTTAGAGCTCTACGGTTAAGGACCAAACGCATTTTCCTTAACACTTCCAAAAGACGAATACCATAATCAAGGAACAAATGTTTGCACATCCAATTCGTAATAATTGACATATAAAAGTAAAACTTTTAGAACACATTCCTTTCACGATATTCTTGTCGTATTATACAATGATTGTATTCATATATTTCATCTAACCCCTAAAACGTATTTGGCAACCGGTCGAACGTTGACAAGAAAATGGTCGACCGGATGTAGACTAAATTGTGTACCCAAACTTCCTATTATTTTCGGTCGGACGAATAAATTCTTGAGTTCGACCGATTAATCTTTAACCTTGGCAAAACCCTCAGAACCCTCAACCGCCCCAAGATTTAATTCGACCATTAACTTAAGTGAACTTAAGTTACAACCGTTTCGATCGACCGTGTATTTAGTTGGTTCGAACGTTTCTTTTTTTTATGGAAGCTATCGAATGTTTATCCCATGTAGGTCGACCGGTTTTGGATAGATTTGTTGAACTTAATTTTCTATTTTGGGTATCTTGCATAAATCTTGATCAAATCTTTCCCAGCGGCTATATATCTCTAGGAGCTTATAAATAGAGGTTCACACATCTTATTTACACAACTCTCATACTCCAAACTCACACATACACTAGAGAGAATATGTCACACTCAAGAAATCCCAAATCCTACACTCCAAGCTTAAACTACACCACTTGTACTCAAATCTTTATCCATTAAAGTGTGCTCAAGATAGAGTGTGTTATACTCTGGTTACTTTAATTGTCAAAGTTGTAAGGCATGATACCGTAACTGTTAACCCTCACCGTTCTACTTCCTCCTCCTCCTCTTCTTTTTCACGACTCAAACTCTAAATCCCCAATCCCCACCTAACTCGACCTCCTCCACAGCTCTGGTGAGTTCTCCGGCGACGTCGCAATGACAAACTCCCACGAAGATACGCCACCCACTCCATCATTTTGGGTCCATGAGGTCTAAGGAAGAGAGAGGAACGACAGGCGTCCGCTCCGGGCCGAGACTCAGAGTTCTTGTATTTCCCTTCTGCATTGTACTCTGACATTGACTTATGTTTGGTTTTAAATTGAGGCCTCGACTTGACTTTTGTGTCCCAAGTGTGGATTATGAGCGTTACAACTTGGTATTAGAGCTCACATCAATTTATTCGTGTACAACTCAAGTAAGGATCCTTTTGCGTAGATTTGTTAGTTTTGCGTGTTTTAAGATTTCTTGTTTCGGTTGGCAAATGCCGCCCCATCGAGGTGTCATATCGAGGCATGTTGACTCCTATACACCCAATTCTCAGAACGAGGACTAACGAGTGTTGCGAGACAGTTGGAGAGCATGAGTGTGTTTATGGAGGAGCACACCCGGAGGCCGCAGTATGAGGACCAAGCCGTGGTTCTCGATCGTTTTATGCGCCAGTACCAACCAACCTTTGTTGGAAGGATAGACCCAGCAGATCTATAGAAGATCGTTTGTCCACCTGAGCGTCAGGTGAGACTCACCATGTACATCTTTAGTGGATTAACGATCAGTTGTTGAAGGACTACTGCCGTGGTGGTCTTTGGAGGTGCGACTGCGAGTAGTTGGGAGGACTTTCTGGAGGAGTTTAGGAAGAAGTATTTTCCACAGCACGTTCATGATCATTTGATCCGTGAGTTTCTGGCACTTCAGTAGGGAGATCTGATCTTTGATCTGAACATTTACAAATTCAGTTCTCTTGAGAGGTATTGTTCGGAGATTTACGGTATGTCTGGGTAAAGGGCGATTAAGTTCAATAAGGGACTTCGACAGCCGCTCCAGCGAGGGGTGCTTAATAGTATCCACCAGACACTAGAAGACACAAATCGTAGTGCGATGACTTTGGATGTTGAGTACCTGATTCACACTCAAAAGAGCACGAGGTTTGGAGGCGGTAGTCACCGTGACATGAGTCAGCCTAAGAGAACATTTTGGGGTTGCTCTAAGAGGAAGTTGAGGGCAGTACCAATGATATTTGTGGACATTGTCGTCATTCACACCCAAGACGAGAGTGCGGCATGGTGACTGGTGGATGCTTTGAGTTTGGACAGCTGGGTCACACGACACGTCAGTGTCCCGAGCATAGGGGAGCAATCAGTTGCAGTGGTAGCGACATCACTGGTAGTGGCGGAGCGGCGAGGTAGCGCTTCAACTTCGGAAAGTCAGAACACCTCGCACGTGACTACAAGGCGCAGAGACTGGGTACTGGGGGGTACCAAGTCTACACCTGGTTCGTCGAAAACTAAGGGACGTGTTTTTGCCACACGGTTGGAGGATTTTCCTACTGCGTCAGCTAACGTGGTAGAAG
Organism: Triglochin maritima; assembly: GCA_963682175.1. NCBI lineage: Eukaryota > Viridiplantae > Streptophyta > Magnoliopsida > Alismatales > Juncaginaceae > Triglochin > Triglochin maritima. Next base: position 9,289,118 of record OY821780.1, on the reverse strand, counting down.
GTACGTTTGTTGTCTCTGGTCACATAGCTATGATCCTATTTTATAGTGGAGTAACACATTCGCTTATTTCTAAGGGATTTGTGAGCTTAGTTGACCTTAACCCCTGAGTTTGACCTCCCACCTCGAGGTTAGCACCCTGGTAGGAGAAAGGCTTGTGTTTGGGAACTTCCTGATTGGCGTGCCGATTATGTCGGGCAACGAGAGCTTTCCAGTTGACCTTGTGTTGTTGTCGATGGTGTACTTTGACGTGATACTCAGGATGGACTGGTTGTCACATTTTGACGTGCAAGTTCATTGCCAAGAGCGAAAGATTTTGATTTCAATGGCAGTGGGTTAGTGTTTGTTAATTCGTGGTGTGCGTGGTGGAGAGGGTTGCGTCATCATTTCTGCACTGAAGGTGCATAAGCTCTTGAGTCAAGGGTGTGCAACATTTCTGGCGAGCGTAGTGTTGACTGAGAGTCGGAGACCCAGACTGAAGGTTGTGGAGACGGTCTGGGAAATCGTCGATGTATATCCATAGGATCTTGCACGATGGCCTCCGCTTTGAGAGATCAAGTTTTCTATCGACCTGCTTCCCGATACTACACCTTAGTCTCAAGCGCCATATCGACCTCTGAGCTGGCCGAGATAAAGATTCAGTTGAAGGAATTTCTGGTTCATTCGGCCGAGTGTGTCACCATGGGGAGCCCTTGTCCTGTTCGTGAATAAGAAGAACGGCTCCATGAGAATGTCTATCAATTACCGGATGTTAAATAAGGTGACTGTCAGGAACCATTACTGTTTGCCTAGGATTGATGACCTCTTTGATCAGTTGAAGAATGCGAAGGTCTTCTCGAATATTGATTTGAGATCCGGATATCATTAGTCGAGTATCAGAGATGAGGACGTGCCGAAGATAGTTTTTCGCACGAGATATGGACATTATGAGTTCCAGGTGACGTCCCTCAGACTTACGAATGCACCTGTAACGTTCATGGATTTGATGAACAGGGCTTTTAATCCTTTCTTGGATCCATTTGTGATCGAATTCGTAGATGATATCATGTTCTACTCATTGGATCATGATACGCACAAAGAGTATCTACGAACAATGGTAGAGGTGTTGAGGTAGTATCACTTGTATGTCGAGTACTCAAAGTGTGAGTTTTGGTTGGATAACATGGCATTCCATTTGAACATTATGCCAAAGGACGGAATTTCGGTGGACCATACGAAGATTGAGGCAAATACGTAGTGGCGAGCGCCCACATCAGTGTCGAAGGTCAGAAGCTTTGCGGGATTGACAGGTAATTACCGACGCTTTATCCATGATTTTTCAAAGATATTTCTCCGTTGACAGCACTGACAAAGAAGAGTGTGAAGTTTGTCTGGTTGCAGAAGTGCGAGGACAACTTCCAGGAGTTGAATAGGTGGTTGGGATGGGGTGGTGTACTGGGTCTTGATTTGAGACTCAAGCGTGCGTTGAACTAGTGCAGGTGGGATGCGGTAGGCGGAAGGAGGCGACCTGGGCTTGGGACGCGATGACTGGAACGTGAGCTCGGCTTATGTAATTTCCTTGCATCTCGTAGTTGTTGTAGTAGGTTTATAGTTTATTGTATTTCCTTCTGTATTGTACTCTGCCATTCACGTTATACTTGTTTTGAATTTGAGGCCTTGACTTAATCATATTTTTGATAACGTCCCTTATTCGTTCGTTCTAGTCCTTATTGATCGTTGTGTCCCGAGTGCTGATTAGGGGCGTTAAAGCTTGGTATCAGAACTCAGGTCAGTCCATTCGCGTACAACCCAGGTTACGACCTTTTGGGTGCAGTCCCATTGTCGCGTGGTTTGAGATTTATTTTTGTTTCTGTGGGCAGATGTTGCCCCGACGTGATGCCAAATTGAGGCAGGTGGAGCCTTCCCCACCTAGTTCGCAGGAGGAAACCAGCGAGCCATGCGTGACCAACTAGAGCAGTTAGGCACACGCTAGGAGGCCCAACAGGAGGACAGAGGCGAGATTCTTGATCGATTCATGCGTCAGCACCCACCGACCTTTGTCGGGGGAACGAACCTGGAAGCAACTGAGGATTGGATCTTCAGGATTCAGCAGATCTTTGAGGCAATTGCTTGCCCACCTGAGCGGCAGGTGGGGCTACCCACATACATTCACAACGGGATAACGATCAGTTGGTGGAGGACTACCATTACGGTGGTCTTTGGGGGCGTGACTGTGATCAGTTGTGATGACTTCCTAGAGGAGTTTAGGAAGAAGTACTTTCCTCAGCATGTTCGTGATCGTCAGAGGTGCGAGTTCCTGACACTTTCAGAAGAGGGATCTAAGCTCGGATCAATATATCTACAATTTCAACCCTCTCTCGAGATATTGTGCAGAGTTCTACAATATGCTAGAGAAGAGGGCGATGAAGTTCACCGAGGGACTTCGACAACCGCTCCAACGAGCAGTGCTTACTAGTTTACCTCGGACACTGGAGAACGGTCATCGTAGTGTGATGACCTTAGATGTTGAGTACCCGCGTCGCACCCAGGACAGCAGGGGGTTTACCAGTGGCACAGATATGTTCACTAGGAGTGGAGGTGTGAGTCAACGCGATAGAAGTCAGCCCAGAGGCAGATTTAGGTGTCATCCAGAGAAGAAGCAGAGGTCAGCTCAGGGCAGTAGCAATGATATTTGTGGACGTTGTCGTCGTTTGCACCCGAAGCGAGAGTGTGTCTTAGTAAAGTGTGGATGCCTCGAGTGTAGTCAGTTGGGCCACAGGGCACGTGACTGCCCTAGGCATAGAGGAGTAGCTAGTGGCACTGACGACATTGGTTGTGGTGGAGCAGCAAGGTCCTGTTTCAACTGTGGTAAACCGGGATATTTTTCACGTGACTGCAAGGCACACAGACAAGGTTCCGTGGGTACGAAGTCTATTATTGGATCGTCGAGGGCTCCTGCACGTGTTTTTTCTACACTCTTGGAGGATTTTCCAACTGCGTCAGCTGACGTGGTGGAAGGTACGCTTGTTGTTGCTATTCATGTGGCTAGGATTTTATTTGATAGCAGAGATACACATTCTTTTATCACTAAGAGATTTGCGAGCCTAGTGGACCTTAACCCCCTGAGTCTGACCTCCCATCTCGAGGTCAACACCCCTGTAGGAGAGAGGCTTGTGCTTGGGAAGTTTCTAGTTGGCATACGGATTGTGTCGGGCGATGAGAGCTTCCCGGTTGACATGGTGTTGTTACCGATGGTAGACTTTGACGTGATACATGGTATAGACTGGTTGTCCCATTATGACGTGCAAGTTCATTACCGAGAGCGGAAGATTTTGATTCCGAGGGCAGCGGGTCAGTATCTGGTGATCTGTGGAGTGCGTGGCAGAGAGGGTCGCATTTTCATTTTTGCAGTGAAGGCGCGGAAGCTCTGTAGCCTGGGGTGTGCAACTTTTCTGGCAAGCGTAGTGTTGACAAAGAGTGAGGGACCCTGTTTGGAAGAGGTGGAGACGGTCCGGGATTTTGCCGTTGTGTTTTCAAAGGACTTGCCAAGATTGCCTCCACATCGAGAGATTGAGTTTGCTATCGACTTGCTTTCTGGTACGATGCCTCAATCTAAGGTACCATATCGGATGACCCATGCAGAGTTGTCTGAGCTGAAGATTCAGTTGCAGGAGTTGTTGGAGAAGGGGTTTATTCGGCCGAGTGTGTCACCGTGAGGAGCCCCTTTTCTGTTCGTGAAAAAGAAAGACGGCTCGAAGAAGATGTATGTTGACTACCAAATGTTGAAAAAGGTGACTGTCACGAACCGTTACCCGTTGCCAAGGATTGATGACCTTTTTGACCAGTTGAAGACTGCGAAGGTCTTCTCAAAGATTGACTTGAGATCCGGGTACTATCAGTTGAGGATCAGAGATGAGGACGTGATGAAGACAACTTTTCGCACGAGGTACAAACATTATGAGTTTCTGGTGATGTCGTTCGGAATGACGAATGCACCTGCAACGTTTATCTATTTGATGCATCAGGCTTTTAAGTTGTTCCTGGATCAGTTTGTGATCGTGTTTGTGGACGAAATCTTGGTCTATCCGTCGGATCATGAGATACACAGAGAGCATTTACAGACCGTACTGCAGGTACTGAGGGAGCAACAATTGTATGCCAAGTACTCAAAGTGTGAGTTTTGGCTCGATAGCATGGCGTTCAGGATGCCATTTCAGTGGATCCAGCGAAAATTGAGGCAGTGACGTAGTGGCAGGCACCCACATCAGTGTCAGAGGTCAGAAGCTTTGTGGGACTGGTAGGTTATTACATACACTTTATTAAGGACTTCTTGAAGATTGCTACTCCATTGACAACATTGACGAGGAAGGATGTGAGGTTTGTCTGGTCGCAAAAGTGTGAGGACAACTTGCTGGAGTTGAAAAGGCGATTGACGATTGTGCCCGTTCTGACCATTCCTAGGGGTAGTGGCGGTTTTGTGATCTACAGTGATGCGCCCGGTACAGGTCTAGGGTGCGTGCTGATGCAGTATGGGAAAGTAGTTGCCTATGCGTCGAGGCAGTTAAAGGTCCACGAGCAAAATTATCCTACTCACGATTTGGAGTTGGCGGCAGTGGTGTATGCATTGAAGATCTGGAGGCACTACTTGTACGACGAGCAGTTCGAGGTGTTCACATACAACCAGAGTCTGAAGTACATGTTCTCGCAGAAAGAACTGAACATGAGGCAACAATGCTGGTTAGATTTTATGAAGGATTATCACCTCACAATCGCCTACCACCCGGGGAAGGCAAACACAGTAGCCGACACTCTGAGTCGGAAGTGGGATAGTTCGGTGGCTAGTCTGTGAGTGGAGACTGTTGGAGGATCTAGTTCAGTGGAGGTCGTTTGCAGCCGCACACATTGGAGTTATGCTTGCCAGTGTACGGGTTGAGCCAGACATAGTGGAGCGCATTATCCACGCACAGGCAGAGGATCCAGAGATGGTTGCCTTGATGCAGTCAATATAGACTAAATTCAGGGTAGCTCCAGAGGGAGGCATCGGGTTCAAGAGTAGACTGTGGGTGTCGGTGACAGCTGACCTGCAGAGAGTGGTCATGGAGGAAGCTGATCGTGCTCGATACACGATCCATCCTGGGAGCACGAAGATGTATAGGGATCTACAGAGACATTACTGGTTGCGAGGCATAGAGAGGGATATCACGGAGTTTGTGTCACGGTGTTTGGACTGTCAGCAGGTGAAGATCGAGCAACAGAGGCCTGCTGGAATTATTGCAAAGGATTGAGCTTCCAAAGTGGATATGGGAACACGTGACGATGGACTTCGTCACAGGACTATCGAAGATGAGGCGTTTCCATGACGCGATATGTGTGATTGTGGACTGACTGACCAAGTCAACGCACTTTCTGGCGATACGGATGACGTCACCGTTGAGCAGCTTGGTGCAGTTATACGTGGATGAGATAGTCAGGTTGCACGGAGTGCCAATTTCTATCATCTCAGACCAAAACACGCGGTTCACGTCAGGTTTTTTGGGCTCGCTTCAAAGGGCATTGGGGATGAAGCTGAAGTTCAGTACAACTTTTCACCCTTAGACGGATGGTCAGTCAGAGGGGACCATACAGACGCTCGAGGACATGTTGAGAGTGTATGCATTAAACTGGGTAGACAGTTGGGATGAGCACTTACTGTTGACCGAGTTCACATACAATAACAATTTTCATGTAGTATAGGGATGACACCTTATGAGGATTGTACGGACGACCGTGAAAATCACCGTCGTGTTGGGGCGAGGTGGGAGAGAGACAGTTAGTTGGACCAGAGATCGCTCGACAGTGCGCAAAGAAGGTGGATGTTATTAGACAGAGATTGGCCACAACACATAGTAAACAGAAGAGTTATACAGATCAGCGCCGACATGAGTTGACTTTTGCAGTTGGAGATCATGTGTTCTTGAGAATCTCTCCTGCTAAAGGAGTTATGAGATTTGGGCACAGAGTGAAGCTGAGTTTGAGATACATAGGGTCGTTTGAGATTTTGGACCGTGTTGTTGTTGTTGCTTATCAGATTGCTTTGCCACCACAGTTTTCGGGACTACACAATGTCTTTTATGTTTCCATGTTGAGGAAGTACGTTGTCGACCCTTCGCATGTGCTGGGGACGGATATGCCTGGGGTGCAGCCAAATTTGTCGCTTGAGGAGCGACCAATGAAGATAGTCGATCAGATGGAGCACCAGTTGCATAAGAGGGTCATCCTGATGGTTAAGGTCCAATGGCAGTATCACACACCGCGAGAGGCTACGTGGGAAATTAAGGCTGATGTGCGGTAAAAGTACCCAGAGCTTTTCGCTGAGCAACTTGCTTTTATTTTGCGGACGAAATTCCTTTTTGGTGGAGTGATTATTAAACCCAAACCCAACCATTTTCTCTCTCCTCCCTCACTCGACTCACCTTTCTCTCTCCCCACTTTCTTCTTCACCCGACCCAACCCTAAACCCACCCATTTTCAGGCCACTCGACCACCACTGATCTCCGACGAGAAACTCCGACGATGTGAAGACAACGGCGAGGGTCTCCGGCAGTGCGGGTGTGGCTTCGACGACGTTGGTGATGAGGTACGCCACCCTATTGGTTTGTGCGGGTTGAAGGGAGTTGAGGGTGGTCGGAGGTGTAGGCAGGTCAGGCGACCCTGGCAATGGCATGGGCAGACCGCAAGCGGAGGGTCTCCGGGGCGGTGACGGAGCTAGCAGCTAGGGTTTAGGGTGGGGGTCTTATTGTGTGGGTTATTTGCTTTGGAGGCCTCTGTACTTGTTTAATTTATGGGCGAAAGATTGAGTTGGGCTTATTGCAGAATAAACCCAACAATTCAATGGTATTTGTTTTATTATTAAATAATTGGGTTATTTGCAGAATAAACCCGGAATTGATGAATATTTGTTCAATAAATTAATAAGTGGATTAATTGCATTAGAAATCCTGTAAATTAATTGTAATTGGTTAATGGTTTAATAATTGGATTTTTGTTGGAGGAACCGTGAAATTATTTATATTTGAATAAATAATGAATAATCGGTTTAATTGCTTAATAAACCTTGAACTTTCTATAATTATGAAAAATGTTTTAATTTAGGTAAAATTGCCCTCTTTTCCCTGGAATTCTTATAAAATTGTAGAAAATTCTATAAATTGGGAAATTTATTGTTTTTCCGTCTGAACTTATGAGAATTGTGTTTTGGTACGAAAATTTTGGTAAAATTACACTTATACCCCTGTACTCTTGATTGTGGATTTAGAGTTATAATTTCATTACGTTGCTCTTATGAATTTATAGTCGCTTTTATTCTTTATTACTCTATATCTTGTTGGGGCGTTGACCCGTGCTTTTGGGGTTAAATTACATAGACCCCATTGTTTGTGAGAGTGTGAAAGGTTTGGGGAGCCGATCGCTCACCCACGTTGTTAGGAGTGGCCGTTGGAGTGTTGCTCACAGACTCGGGCGTGTGGTCGAGTAGTGGAGATGATGTGTGAGGTACGTATGACTAAAGGTTAGAGTTTTTCCCCCAGTGGTTGTGGCGGTTCAGGAAGGGTCCACCCACGTTGTGACGAGTAACCGTTTAGGAGCGTTGCTCACGGGCTCGGGCGTGTGGTTGGCTCCCGAAGCTGGATAAGGAACTAGTCAGCTCACCAATGTTGTGATGGGTGACCGTTGGGAGCGTTGCTCAAGGGCTCGGGCGTGTGGTTGGAGTAGGGTGTTGACTTGTGGGCCGGATGCGCGGTTTTGTCGAGGGTGCACGCTCGACCTGACTGGGCACGTGGTCGCCTCGGGACGTGTGACAGTTCTGCCATGAGAGCGGGTTGAGTGTGGCCTTGTGGATCATATGTGTGGGGGGTCGAGGTGCACGCTCGGCTTCACAAGGTGCGTGATCGCCTTGGGACACTAGACCAGTGTGAGCCGTCAGGGATGACTAGACCTTGTCGGTGTCAGGTTGGGGTGGTGTACTAGGTCTTGACTTGAGACTCAGGCGTGCGTTTAACGTGTGCAGCTGGGACACGGTAGGCGGCCGGAGGCGACTTGGGCTTGGGACGCGAGAACTGGATCATGAGCTCAGCTTATGTAATTTCCTTGTATCTCGTAGTTGTTGTAGTTGAAGGGAATGTGTTCTAAAAGTTTTACTTTTAAATGTCAATTATTATGAATTGAATGAGAAATCATTTTGTTCCTTGTTTATGTTATTCGTCTTTTAGAAGTGTTAAGGAAGATGCTCTTGGTCCTTAACCGTAGAGCTCTAAAAGATATTGGTTTACATAAAACAAAAGATATTCGCAATCATGGTAATTAACATGGGACATTAATTACCGGGTTAAGATTGTCGTGTTTGGTCATAGATCATTGTAGCTCTACAAGTGAGTGACAACACGGGTATGCAAAAGAGGAAAATACTACTTTTGTATACTGAATAGACCTAATAAGTAAAATATTATAGAAATGTGTTTCTGTGTCATTAATATTTTACTGTGTCTTTGGTCCTTTGATATGAGACTTATATCTGATCACTTAAGGAATACTTAATTAGATCAGTGTCTTGAACTATCGATAAGTGTAGTGTAAAGGTATTGGTTGGTTAAGTACAACTTTTGTTGGAGAAGATAGTTAGTCAAAAGACTATCATTGCCCCTCTTAATTGAGTGATGATATTAGTGGGCCCCTTGATAAAGCAAAGTTATAATGTGCACAATGTGATTTGAGTTAAGTCACATATTTATAACTAGCTTAAAGAGATCAAGAAATGAATACTAATACAAAGATGACACAATACTACTTTGTGTGTATTCTTAATATCATGAGGCAAGGGACGGACACAAGTGGTGCACTCCATCACTAAATGGATCGGGTTTTGGTTCGAGTGGAATTAAGACATCTAACTAATTGGGAGCTATAATGTGTAGCTAGATACCGCTTATAGCTTGTGATATTAAGATCTTAATATCACTGTCAACTTAGTTTAGATCCTCCCATAGGTCACACCGCAAAACTGGGAAACAAGAAATGGGGATTTTGAGTTCATAAGATGTGTCGGGTTTCATGTAGAAAATATGACACATGGGGTGAACAAGCAAAATCAAAATTATGTTGTGATTAATAACATAATTATAATCTAAATAAAATTCATATGTGATATAAATATTATGGGGTGTAATAATTGATCATTGCATAGGATAATATGTTACATAAGTTGTGAATTTACTACTAATCCCGAAATGTCAAATTTTGTAGGGGTTAAACCGAAATTTGACAAGTCTGCAGAACAGTGCTCCAACGGTCGACCGATTAGCAGTAAACGGTCGACCGATCGGGCACGGTCGACCGGACATGTCTCGACCGATAACAGGGAATTTTCATCTGTTCGAACGGTCGACCGAAAGTAATCGGTCGGTCGACCGAACATCGAGATGGAATAATTCCTGTTACGAACGGTCGACCGAGTTATTGAAGGTCGACCGAAACATGGTTCGAGCGGTCGACCGAACCTCCAAACGGTCGACCGGTCCAGACGGTTTTCAGCAGAATTAATTTAAGAATTAATTAGATCATGCATGGAATTGGTCCATAATTGATTTAATTCGTGGCTAATATTATTTATTATTAAATAATGGATGGTTAGATGGAATTTTGCATGAAATCATGGGCAAGCGGTTGCACATGAATAGGTAATTTGGAGAGAGCTTATAAATACAAGTTTATCTCATTACCTCCAAAAAATTAATTCATTATTACTTATGCAAAAATTCTCTCTCCATAAATCTCCACGAAAATCCCTTAATTCTTAAGTTTAGTTTTAGTTCTTAAGAGATCATCTTCTCAAGGGAATTAAAGAGGGGTTAGTAATTGGATTCTAAACCCTATCGGAGATTGAGAGACTAGCTTCCCTCTCTCCGATCTTGTTTAGAGTTTGGTGAATACTCGGAGGCATCCTACGCAGCGAGGAGCATCCCCAACGTCTCCAAATCTTCAAGAAGTTTTAGAGAAATTCTAGGTATGAATTTCGGAGCCCGTATTTGTTTTAATAAAGTTTTGAAACTAGTTATTGAAACAAATTGATGCATGCATGAAATAAATCATAGAAAATTGTAAATTGATCCTTATTGTGCATAAAAATTTCGAAAATAAATATGTACAATTAAACATGAAATCCTACAGTGGTATCAGAGTATAGGGTTCAATTTTCTCATGATTTATGGCTGTAAACGAATTTAGTTTACCATCTAGGATTTAAACAATTCAATTTACCGGTTTTTCGGTCTATGAATGTTTGTTGATGTAATTCTCCATAATAATTCGTTCTGAATGTTTTAAGTGTTTTAAAACATGCCATGTAATTATTAGAATTAAGATTTAGACATTTGTCTAACTTGCAATAATTTCGTTTTAAGTATAAACGATCATTTTGTAAGAGAATCAACAAAACCGAAAAACTGCGATTCATCTTTCCATTGGAAATTGGATGGACAACGGTTCATAATTAATTTTTTGAACTATGGATGCATGAAAAACATTTTTAATGGATTTCAAAATGTTTTTCAAAGAATTGTTTGGGATTCTAGATGCTTGATAAACTAGGTTGGATAATTTATAGCGATATTGCATGCATGGATGCTCGAGTTGTCTTTACAGGAATTGTGGGTTTATATGTTCCAAATCAGCAGTTATGAATGTATGTAATCATTATTATACAGGGGCTTATGTATGTAAAAGGCAAAATTCTCTCTCTTTCCGTCTTTTAGATAGTTGCATTTGCATATGAGAGGTTTTTACATAGGACTTGCACTAGTCGGTTTTTATCGAATGTGAGGAGCATGTTTATTTTCTGTAAAATCTTCATCTCCGGTGCAAGAGGAAGTCGCCGCTGTAGCGCATCGATCGAGGATCGAAGATCAGGGATCGAGGATCGAATGGAACATATAAACTCACACGATGTGGATTGTGTGAATGTTTAATTTCTGTTTTTATCTTGCTATGCATGTGATGAATGTGTTGAATGTTAGGATGTGTATGATTAATAATATGCATGATAACCTAAAATTCTAAATCACATGTTAAATTGTCCAAACAAAAATTAAGAATAAATTTCCTTCTTATTGCATCCACTAGCAGCCATTGATCGAGGGATACTCTGCTCGCCCTTAGCGGGAGATAGCTCCCTCCATCTTTGGGAATAGTGGGAGATATAATGGTTGTCTGTTGTTGTGCCACAATTAAATATATGAGGTGTGTTTCACCCTAGTGAACCCCAAGTATGTTTAGTTGTGAATACAATGGATAAACGTATCTCGTATCAAATGAAAATAAGTTTTCTTAACATTACCTAGAGCCCTCGCTCGGTTTTGGGAAAAAGTTTTTCTTACGAGGATAGGTCATATTCCCTCATAATTAAAACGACAAGAGTCACAAGAGTTTGAAGATGCTAAATGTTGCTAAAATTCAAAAAGGTTGTGATTAGAAAATGTTTTCTTACCTTGATATTGTAATGTATTCGATAGCCCTTAGCTACTCTATATTACGATTGATGGGATCTTGGATTGTTGCATTTATGGGCAAAATTTTTATTTGCAACATTTACATTTATATTCAATATATGTATGCATGTGTATTAAAACATAAAATTGGCATTAAAATCCTATATGGTTTATTTTGTAGAAAAATGTCGAACATCCAACCTATCGTACGATCCATGATAGAAAAACACTCTTTAGCAAATGATGGCTCAAACTTCATTAGTTGGCAACTCAAACTCAACGTCGTGTTAAAGTTTGAGAAACTATCTCACATTTTGGAAGGTCCAATCCCAAAGTGGAATGAGAGATTAACCGATGAAGAGAAAGAGGCTAAAGCCAAGTGGGAAGACCAAGAGAACCAAGTTCACGGTCTTATGCTAGCATCCATGGGTGACTCGCTTCAAGCGAAATACTTGGATTCAAAACCCAAGAAGACCATGGAGGCTTTATCAAAGATGTTCATGGATAGTGCCCGAAAGGAGCGCTATAAGACCACCATCGCACTCACAAGGTGCCATATGGCGGAGGGAACATCGGTATCCATGCATTTTCTCACGATGCAAGGGTACCTTGAGAAGTTGGCAAAACTCTCTTCACCAATGCCCGAGGACATTGCTGAAGATATGATTCTTGGCTCTCTAGCCCCGTCCTTCAAGGACTTTGTGATGCACTACCACGTGCGTGAAAAAGGGGTGAGTCTTGAGGAGCTGCACAACGCTCTCAAAACTGCTGAAGTTGACATGGGCAAGGGTAGGGACAAGCATGTCCTTGCCGTCCATGGGAGGAGCCAAAAGATTGGAAAAGGAAAGGGCAAATCTACCAAAAGTGGTTCAATCAAGAGCAAGGGAGTAGGAGGTGCTCGTGCGAGTGCCTCGAGGGGGAAATCTCAGAAATCTCCAACTCCCAATACGGAGTGCTTTCATTGTGGTGAAAAAGGACACATCCGGCCAAATTGCCCCAAGTACAAGGAAGACCTTGACAACGGAGTGATTGAACGTCGGCGCCCCAAAAAGGCCAAAGGTATATTTCTTATTGAAATAAATTTAGCCACCTCTGTCCAGGATTGGGTAATTGATACCGGATCTTGTGCTCACATAGTTTCTAATGTGCATCTACTCATGGATAGGAAGGAACTCGTAAGGAACGAGGTAGAATTGAAGGTCGGAAATGGTGCGAACGTGTCTGCGGTTGCACAAGGTTCTGTGGTGCTTCAATTATGTAGTGGTTTAAATTTATGTCTAAAGAATGTTTATTATGTGCCTTCGATTAGTGATTGACATCATTTCATGCTTATATTTGTACCTTATATCCATTATCTTACACCTAAGCAATGCTATGTGACGAGTTTTATGTTTAGTTTTCAAGAATAAAGAGATTTGAAGAGAAGAGCCATGAAAGGACCCAAAAGCAGGAAAAAAGGACTTAATTGTGAGACCTGGGGACTAAGATGCAAGGGAGAAGGACCTGATCGTAAGACCGAAGGACCTAAGAGCAAACCAGGAAACTCCACACCATCATGGGGAGTATTTTGGCAATTCGATTCGGGTCGGGGCTCCAACAAACCAAGTAGATGCATCAAAGACCACCAAAGACCACCAGAAAAGCCCACAACCAAAACCAACTCGATCTGGATCATATAGACCGCCAATTGGTGGTCTTGGACAGCTAATTGGCGGTCCATATTGGTCTGGATCATCTCATATTTGTGGGGCACGTGTATTAGTGTATTCTTAGTCCATTTGTGGTATTGGTTTAGTCCCACATCGGGGGATTGTCCCGGATTAGCTTTTTCCATGCCTATAAATAGAACTCTTCACCTTCTATTGTAATCACCCATTGCTTGGTGGCATTCTCTCTACTAAGGAGTGAGCCTTGAAGCAAAAACTCAAGGTGGAGAAGAATGCTACCTTCAATGTGAGTCATTTGTTAATAAAATAATTCTTGTAGTTTCTTTTAATCTTGTCTTTTAATTTGTGCATGTTTGTTTAGTCTTTCCTTTTATGCTTCTTTATTTCTTGCTTGATTAGTGTAGTTTTATTTCAGTAGAATGCTTCATTTTGTTCGAGTAGTTAGTTTAAATATGTGTGAGTAGTTTCATCCCCATTTGGGGGGTGGAGAAATATGTGATATAATCATGTAGTGTATTAAGTGTGTGTTATGTTTATCCCTTGAGCTTTATATGATTTCCATAACCATCTAATGGGTTTTCACTCTTATCTTTGATATGCTAATGCTCTTGAATGAAGCTTAGCTTATGCTTTGATTAGTGGACCTATTTTATGGGGAATGATAAGGTTAGGATATGGATGAAGTTAATATTGGAAACACAATTTGTAGTGTATGTGCTCTTGTTGCGTTTACCTTAGCTAATGTCTTGTATGTTTTAATGATGTAGTGAAATCTTAATTCATGTGGAGGCATAGTAGGGTATAGTCCTTATACTTGAGTTCATGTAGCTTCATTCCAATTATTGTCTTGTATGTTTTAATGATGTAGTCTTATCTTAATTCATGTGGAGGCAAAGTTGGATGTAGTTTTATGATTTCATGCACTACATGTTGTGAGGAACTTAATGAACACACACACACACACACTTCTTTATGTTCACATTATTTCTCTACCCCCTTTGGGGTTTAGTTTTCTTGCTTCATTTCCATTTGCATCTTAGTGTAGTTTAGTGTAACCAACCTTTCTTCTCTTTCTTTACCTCTCGCCTTCGCACAAACCAAGTGTCGACACACCTCCCAGTGGACGACCCGTATTTGTCACCGCTTCAACGCGGTCGTGCACTTGCGGTTAAATATAAAACGATCAATCAAGTTTTTGGCGCCGTTGCCGGGGAGGTGCTCTGTCCAGACCTTGGTTTGGACGATTCGAGGGGTTTTTAATTTTTTGTTTCCAGTTTGTTGTAGTTTCAGGGAACCTACGGATCAAGGGGAGGCTACTGGAGAAGTTGGAGGACCAGAAGCTACAAAAAAACCGCCAATCAGCGGTCTGGGACAACCAATTGGCGGCCTGGTGAGCCTCAATTTTTCTCAAATTTGTTCCAGTTGTTATATTCTTCATGTTAGTTATCTGGGAGAACAATTGTGAATGCTGTGACTTCTAATTTGCTCCCAGATTTTATTTCAATCCCCTTTAATCAACTTGGACCATAAAACTCAAAGCAAAAGATTAGACTTCTTGCCATCTAGGTCATGCATCATATGTAGACCTTGCATGCATCTTTCTTTTCTTTGCTTTACATTTTGTCGTTGATTGCTGGAGCGAGGTACGCATTCCTTAACACTCATTCACGCATTAGGACATTCATTAGTGAGTAAGGTTTGCATCAGGACAAGAGTGAGAGAGCGTTTGATTGGAGCGATTGATTGCTAGATCTAGGATCAAATCGCTACTAAGGAGGGGTTGTCCTATAAAAGATAAGGTGGGGGATTTCATCACCCTTTCCTTGGCCCCAAAAATCACTCTTAATAAAGCCTAAACTAAAAGCAAGTAGACATTGGCCCTAGGATTGCGGGCACACTAGGAGAGTAAACTAGTTGAGACTGTCATGACCTGATCGGCGTTGCCTACCTTGTCGATAGTAGGAGGTACTGGATCTCCGGATCTGGTATCACTTGCTGGGCATTGTGGTCCTCGTTGTAGGGAGGTGAGACGTGTCGAGGCTAGTGACCTCGAAGTTAGGCGTCGTCTAGCCTAAGGACCCATTGCCTTATATTGTTTGAGCCGTGCTTGCTAGTTAGGCTTCTTCCTGATCCCTCTACCCACGCTAGCTCTAGGGATTCTTCCCTTCTCCTCTGAGTCATCTTCTTCTCACCTATTTCTACGTTTTAGTCTCCTCCCCTTTACACTCTCTGGTAGCGTCTTAGGGTCGAGTCGAGCACTTTTTGCGAGCTTAGCCTCGTGGTGGTGAGAGTGGTCGACTCGAGAGTTTTTCTTGAGATGGATGGTTACATGGGCGACCATCCATATCATTGTTGGGACCATGATGATTCTCCCTGGTACTCTGGACCCATGCAACCTGGGGGGCTCAGACTAACACCCTGTATGGTTGGGACGATCGCAATTTTGTGACTGAGCAGTCTTCATATTGGGGTAACATGAGAGAGGCACCGACTGCTAGACCACAATCTAGTTATGCCGGATCATATGCTGGTCAACAAACTGAGACATTACAACAAACTTTGGCCTCTTTCATGCGTATGGCAGACGACATGAGTGCACTGGTGGCTCCAGTAGCCGTACCGTGCGACTGTTGTGGGTTGAGTGGTCATGTTATCGGGGAATGTCCTTATGTTCCCCCTGAGCCTGAGTATGAGCACACATTTTCCCAAAATGCTCATTATGACCATTACGCATCCGCGTACAACCCGAGAGTGATGGATTCGTGGGGAGACAATTCTTATCCAAATTCTTATACCTCATTTTCACCCCCGTACCCTCCTCCCGAATACCCAGAATTCTACCAACACCCCACTTCAAATCATTGGACTCATTCTCAGCCCATCAACACCCAACCCCAAAATTTCCCAAGCTCTGACTTGGACCTCACTGTTGACCCCAAATTTGATTCCTTAAAACAAACCCTCCAAACATTCATGGAAACCACTCAAACTTTATTGAAGTCCAACTTGAATTCCTTGCAAAATATGGAATTGCAAGTGAGTCAAATGACACAACAATTCCATGAACGTGAGGAGGGTCACCTTTCTTGTCAACATGAGGATTCATCTTTTGATATCGAACCACCACCACATCCACAAATTCAAAGCACAACCGTTCAAAGTCAAACTCCTAGTCAGTCTGAGGGACTTGGGGTTTCAATTCACGATCACTTAGTGTAGGATTCGATTCAAATTGAGAATAACTTGGACCAGCTTCATTATGAGTCGGCACAGGATTGTGCCTTATCTTTTTGTCCCGTGGCCCTTGAGCCACATGATCTTCATGTTGTGCCTCTTAAGGACTCGCCTCTGGTGGAGCAAGAGCTCCCTAGTACCCTCAATTTCAAACAACCTGATGAGAGTTTGCCTCTCACTATTGTTCCTGATCATCTTGGAAATGATGGAACATCAAACAACTACATTGCTCATGAGGGTATTAGGAGTTCCTTGGAGGATACTTTGGGTATGAGACTCACTTCCTGTTCTCCTGGTGAGTTGGACATGCATAACGAGGTACTTGACCTCGTTCCGACCCACCAGCCTGTTGGTTGGAGAGTTTGGATTGACGATCATAACTTCAGTTCCGAAACGGGAGATATTTTTCTTCCGTTGCCCCTTATTTCCCAAACTCTCGAGAGGTTCAAGCTCTTTCAGTTTGATCCTTTGAATGAGACGCCTTTGCGTCCTATTCATGAACCTCTCATTTCATCTGGTGCTCTTTGTGAAGGGGGCCCACGCATGCGTATTCTGGCCCCGCGTGGTGTCATGTTCCCTTTCCAAGTGCATTGACCCACTCTTGAGGTTCCCATTTGATGTCTTTTGACAAATGAAGATGTGAACTTATGTTTGTACATAGTTATATAAAAAAGAAAAAGAACAAAAAAAGAACAAAAGAAAGAAAAAGAAAAAAAAAGAAAAAGAAAGGAAAAACAGAAAAAAAAGAAGTACAATAAAAGACTCCTTCAGTGAGCATCGATTGTTGTGAGCCCCAACCCTTGTGTATTTGGGCTCCATTTCTTTCACGTATTTGCATCCTTTCTTTAGCATGTCACAGGTTTTGAGGGAATTCGGGTTTGTGTCCATCATCATGACCTTGAACTTCCCTTTGTACTTAATGTTGGTGAGATCTCTCCTTTTTCATGCATAAATCCATGTAGTATCTTGCTTGCATTCATTGAGGACAATGCATGAAGTAGGTGTGGGGGGGTGTTTTACGTGTGTACATAGTTGAGTCTTTTTCCTTTGATTTTGTTTTATTTTGTTTGCATTGTTAGGGTCATGATAGTGTGCTGCATTTAATATCGATATATCTACTTGCCATGATCCTTGGGTGACTTGTCTTCTTTTGCTTGCCTAGTGCTTCAAAATTTTCACATTTCTTTCAAAATATTCATGTGTTTGCGAAAGAAAATGTTTTGTGGGTTTTGCGTGTGTTTAGCATGTGCAAAACCGTTGAGAGGCAAAGTAAAAAGAAAGCTCCCAAAATTGTCTTGAACTTGATGCATTAGGATATCTAGTACAGTGACTTTAGGATTTATCGAGTCGTTAGGATGCACCCCAGTTTTCCCTTGGGGGTGAGTAATCATAGGGTTTCAGTGCTCAAACATTTAATGAAGTCCACCCTGAACCTAGTGAGTCAATAATTCGTGTCTGTTAACTTAAGGAAGTTTGTTGCAGTCAATGACCCTCTAAATCCTGTTGTGAGACATTAGTGTAGGGGTTTTGGTTCATGTGTAGATAAGAAATAAGTGAGTAGGTGTTCTCTCTTCTCGCACGGCTCCTATCACTCGGGAAAGTAGGTCTGAGGGGACTTTGTGCCTGGTGCTTTCGAGTCATCTGACTTGGGATGCGCCGACCGAACTCCCGTTACACGGGTGGTAGAGATTGCCCTATGTGGACATTTGGGGAAAGGTGTATGTGATAGTGTAAGTCCTCATGGGCAATGATGCACGAAACCTGACCCTGGGAGAATGAAGCTCCAACTAATAAAATGAAAAAAAAATGTGAAAAGAAAAAGAAAAAAAAGGAAAAAAAATGCAAATAAGAACCTTAATGGACCTTACACTTTGTATTACTTGAGGGTCTTGAGGTTGTCCATGTCTTTCACTCAATTCCTTATTTAACTTGCACGAATGGTTCATTAGGTTAGGTGTGTGGACTGATTACCTATATAGAGTCGGCCCGTAGGATTACCGCGTCCAATGATCGACAACATATGTCCAACGAGTCGAGTGTCTAGATTGAATAATGCATCTTGTTCGGATTTTGTGGGTGTATCCGCTGAAAACCCTCAGGAAACAACACTCATCCTCCATGGCAACAAGGAGGTTTAACGGCTTGTTGCACGTGCTAAGTGCAACCATGATTCCTACGAAAGTGAGTTAGGATTTCTTGTTTTTCGTTTGCTTTTCTCTTTCTTTGTTTTGCTCGGGACTAGCAAAAACTTAGGTGTGGGGGTATTTGATTGACATCATTTCATGCTTATATTTGTACCTTATATCCATTATCTTACACCTAAGCAATGCTACGTGACGAGTTTTATGTTTAGTTTTCAGGAATAAAGAGGTTTGAAGAGAAGAGCCATGAAAGGACCCAAAAGCAGGAAAAAAGGACTTAATTGTGAGACCTGGGGACTAAGATGTAAGGGAGAAGGACCTGATCGTAAGACCGAAGGACCTAAGAGCAAACCAGGAAACTCCACACCATCATGGGGAGTATTTTGGCAATTCGATTCGGGTCGGAGCTCCAACAAACCAAGTAGATGCATCAAAGACCACCAAAGACCACCAGAAAAGCCCACAACCAAAACCAACTCGATCTGGATCATATAGATCGCCAATTGGCGGTCTTGGACAGCTAATTGGCGGTCCATATTGGTCTGGATCATCTCATATTTGTGGGGCACGTGTATTAGTGTATTCTTAGTCCATTTGTGGTATTGGTTTAGTCCCACATCGGGGGATTGTCCCGGATTAGCTTTTTCCATGCCTATAAATAGAACTCTTCACCTTCTATTGTAATCACCCATTGCTTGGTGGCATTCTCTCTACTAAGGAGTGAGCCTTGAAGCAAAAACTCAAGGTGGAGAAGAATGCTACCTTCAATGTGAGTCATTTGTTAATAAAATAATTCTTGTAGTTTCTTTTAATCTTGTCTTTTAATTTGTGCATGTTTGTTTAGTCTTTCCTTTTATGCTTCTTTATTTCTTGCTTGATTAGTGTAGTTTTATTTCAGTAGAATGCTTCATTTTGTTCGAGTAGTTAGTTTAAATATGTGTGAGTAGTTTCATCCCCATTTGGGGGGTGGAGAAATATGTGATATAATCATGTAGTGTCTTAAGTGTGTGTTATGTTTATCCCTTGAGCTTTATATGATTTCCATAACCATCTAATGAGTTTTCACTCTTATCTTTGATATGCTAATGCTCTTGAATGAAGCTTAGCTTATGCTTTGATTAGTGGACCTATTTTATGGGGAATGATAAGGTTAGGATATGGATGAAGTTAATATTGGAAACACAATTTGTAGTGTATGTGCTCTTGTTGCGTTTACCTTAGCTAATGTCTTGTATGTTTTAATGATGTAGTGAAATCTTAATTCATGTGGAGGCATAGTAGGGTATAGTCCTTATACTTGAGTTCATGTAGCTTCATTCCAATTATTGTCTTGTATGTTTTAATGATGTAGTCTTATCTTAATTCATGTGGAGGCAAAGTTGGATGTAGTTTTATGATTTCATGCACTACATGTTGTGAGGAACTTAATGAACACACACACACACACTTCTTTATGTTCACATTATTTCTCTACCCCCTTTGGGGTTTAGTTTTCTTGCTTCTTTTCCATTTCCATTTGCATCTTAGTGTAGTTTAGTGTAACCAACCTTTCTTCCCTTTCTTTACATCTCGCCTTCGCACAAACCAAGTGTCGACACACCTCCCAGTGGACGACCCGTATTTGCCACTGCTTTAACGCGGCCGTGCACTTGCGGTTAAATATAAAACGATCAATCAATTAGCAAGAACATTATTTCTGTATCATGTTTAGAAATGGATAATTTTAATATAAATATTTCAAATTCTTGCTTGTCTATATCGAAGAATGATGTTTTCTATGCAAATGCATTCATAAGGAATGGTCTCTATTTGCTTGAATTGAATGATAAACAAATCTTTAATATCAATAACAAAAGACTTAAAACCACTCACGAGAATGATACTCTCTTGTGGCACTATCGTCTTGGTCACATAAATGAAAAGCGCATCAAGAAATTGCAAGAAGCTAACCTTCTTGGTCTACTTGATTTTAAATCATTGGAGACGTGCCAACCATGTATAATGGGAAAAATGACCAAAAAGCCTTTCAAGAAGAAAGGACCAAGGGCGAGTGGCTTGTTGGATTTGATACATACCGATGTATGTGGTCCAATGAGTACTAGTGCACGAGATGGTTTCAGGTACTTCATTACATTCACGGATGATTATAGTCGTTATGGCTATGTTTATCTAATGAGAAACAAAAGTGAGTCCTTTGAGAAGTTCAAAGAATTCAAGAATGAAGTAGAGAACCAACTCGTCAAGAAAATCAAGTCTCTACGAACGGATCGTGGAGGTGAGTACTTAAGTGCCGAATTTGACTCATACCTAAAGGAGTTTGGTATTGTACCTCAACTCACCCCTCCCGGAACACCTTAGTGGAATGGGGTATCCGAAAGGAGGAATAGGACATTGCTCGGCATGGTTCGGTCAATGATGAGTCATGCGGAATTACCTCTTTACTTTTAGAGTTATGCACTACAAACTGCGACTTACACACTAAATAATGTTCCATCCAAATCTGTGGAGAAAACTCCTTATGAGCTATGGAGTGTTAAACATCTAAGCTCAGTTTTCTCAAGATTTGGGGTTGTGAGGCTTACGTCAAGAAAATTGATGTCGACCAAACTTCAACCAAAAGCGGATAAGTGCTTCTTCATTGGTTATCCTCGTGAGACAAGAGGATACTACTTTTGGCATATCACCTCCAATCGAGTGATTGTAGAGAGGGATGCCACATTTCTGGAAAAGGAATTTCTAGAAAGAGTAAAAAGTAGTGGGAGTAGGGTTGTGCTTGAGGAAACTCAACATACTCTACAAGATCATGACACGAATGATGACGTTCAAGATCATGAAGGCCCAACCGAGATTCCTTTGGTTAGTGGGAGCGTGAGCGAGAGACCATCACAAGAAATTGTGAGAGAATCTCAATCATCCCCACCAAGTGTACGTTCAAGAATTGAACGTGAACCAACTCCTCAAGAAATTGTGGAAGAAGTTCGAGAGACACGAGAATAACCAAAAGAACTAAGAAGGTCAACAAGGGAAAGGAAGAAACCCGACTTGTATCTGGGACTTCATAAAATCATGGTACTAGATACCAATGATCCTTTGACCTTCCAAAAAGCAATGGAAAGGGAAGACTCCAAACTATGGCTTAAGGCCATGGAATCCGAAATAGAATCCATGTATGATAATCAAGTGTGGAACTTGGTTGACATTCCTCAAGGGAAAAAGGTCATTCAAAATAAATGGGTTTTCAAGAGGATGATGGACATGGATGGGAACTTAACAACCTACAAAGCGAGGCTTGTAGCGAAGGGTTTCACTCAAGTTCAAGGAATTGACTATGATGAAACTTTTTCACCGGTTGCCATGTTCAAGTCTATTCGGATAATGCTTGTTATTGCTGCATTTCATGATTATGAAATATGGCAAATGGATGTCAAAACGGTGTTCCTTAATGGGAACTTGGAGGAGGATGTGTACATGGTACAGCCTCAAGGTTTTGAAGATCCAAAGAATAGCGAAAAGGTATGCAAGCTTCAAAGATCCATTTATGGATTGAAGCAAGCATCAAGGAGTTGAAACAAACGCTTTGACGAGGAAGTGAAAAAGCTTCACTTCATTCAAAGTAAGGAAGAACCTTGTATATACAAGAAGGTTAGTGGGAGCCATGTAGTATTCCTAATCTTATATGTCGATGACATATTCCTTATGGGCAATCATATTCCTTTGCTTGAGCAAACGAGAAGTTCATTGAAATCTGCATTTTCAATGAAAGATATGGGTGAGGCTCAATACATCTTGGGAATCAAGATATATCGAGATAGATCTCGTAGACTCATTGGCCTCAGTCAACGTACATACATTGACAAGGTCTTGGAAAGGTTCAAGATGAACAACTCCAAAAAGGGCAGTGTGCCAATGAGTATGGGTGTGCAACTCAAGAAGTCTCAACGTGCGCAATCACGTAAGGACTTAGAGTACATGAAGGATGACCCTTATGCTTCGGCAATTGGGTCGATCATGTACGCGATGACTTGCACAAGACCCGATGTCTCGTATGCTCTAAGCGTG
This sequence comes from Triglochin maritima, assembly GCA_963682175.1. NCBI lineage: Eukaryota > Viridiplantae > Streptophyta > Magnoliopsida > Alismatales > Juncaginaceae > Triglochin > Triglochin maritima. Next base: position 9,266,525 of record OY821780.1, on the reverse strand, counting down.
ACAAGTCGTCACTAATCCAACGCAGGTCCTGAGCATTGGACTGCGGTCAAGAATATCCTGAAGTACCTTAACCGGACTAAGGATAAGATTCTTGTTTATGGAGGACAAAGGGAATTGATAGCCGAAGGGTACTCGGATGCGAGTTTCATGAGTGATCCAGACGATAGAAGGTCGCAATCAGGATACGTCTTTCTTCTGAATGGTGGAGCTGTGAGTTGGCGTAGTTGGAAGCAAAGCACTACCGCCGACTCAACCACTGCTTCCGAAGTAATGGTTGTCGCTGAAGCGAGCAAGGAAGGAGTGTGGATTAAGAAGTTCTTTGAAGAGCTTGGAGTAGTTCTCTCGAGCGAGGGACCAATAGAGCTATTTTGCGACAATAGTGCGTCTATCTCGCAAATCAAGGATCCCAAATCACACCACAAAGTGAAGTACATGGATCGCAAGTACTTCGTGACGCGTGACCTCATCGACGAAGGCAAAATAAATCTTTTATGGGTGGACACCAACAGCAACACAACTGATCCATTCACAAAACCCTTATCCCAAGCCAAGGGCGAAATGCATTTCGAGTCCATGGGATTGAGGAACCATGTAGATTGGCTTGATGATTGATATGTAATGGGGTTTATCCTAGTTATTATTGTTTTATACATTGAGTATGTATGTGAAAGAAAACTTTAATAACAAGTGGGAGATTGAAGGGAATGTGTTCTAAAGGTTTTACTTTTAAATGTCAATTATTATGAATTGAATGAGAAATCATTTTGTTCCTTGTTTATGTTATTCGTCTTTTAGAAGTGTTAAGGAAGATGCTCTTGGTCTTTAACCGTAGAGCTCTAAAAGATATTGGTTTACATAAAACAAAAGATATTCGCAATCATGGTAATTAACATGAGACATTAATTACCGGGTTAAGATTGTCGTGTTTGGTCATAGATCATTGTAGCTCTACAAGTGAGTGACAACACGGGTATGCAAAAGAGGAAAATACTACTTTTGTATACTGAATAGACCTAATAAGTAAAATATTATAGAAATGTGTTTCTGTGTCATTAATATTTTACTGTGTCTTTGGTCCTTTGATATGAGACTTATATCTGATCACTTAAGGAATACTTAATTAGATCAGTGTCTTGAACTATCGATAAGTGTAGTGTAAAGGCTTTGGTTGGTTAAGTACAACTTTTGTTGGAGAAGATAGTTAGTCAAAAGACTATCATTGCCTCTCTTAATTGAGTGATGATATTAGTGGGCCCCTTGATAAAGCAAAGTTATAATGTGCACAATGTGATTTGAGTTAAGTCACATATTTATAACTAGCTTAAAGAGATCAAGAAATGAATACTAATACAAAGATGACACAATACTACTTTGTGTGTATTCTTAATATCATGAGGCAAGGGACGGACACAAGTGGTGCACTCCATCACTAAATGGATCGGGTTTTGGTTCGAGTGGAATTAAGACATCTAACTAATTGGAAGCTATAATGTGTAGCTAGATACCGCTTATAGCTTGTGATATTAAGATCTTAATATCACTGCCAACTTAGTTTAGATCCTCCCATAGGTCACACCGCAAAACTGGGAAACAAGAAATGAGGATTTTGAGTTCATAAGATGTGTCGGGTTTCATGTAGAAAATATGACACATGGGGTGAACAAGCAAAATCAAAATTATGTTGTGATTAATAACATAATTAGAATCTAAATAAAATTCATATGTGATATAAATATTATGGGGTGTAATGATTGATCATTGCATAGGATAATATGTTACATAAGTTGTGAATTTACTACTAATCCCGAAATGTCAAATTTTGTAGGGGTTAAACCGAAATTTGACAAGTCTGTAGAACAGTGCTCCAACGGTTGACCGGTTAGCAGTAAACGGCCGACCGATCGGGCACGGTCGACCGGACATGTCTCGACCGACAATAGGGAATTTTCATCTGTTCGAACGGTCGACCGAAAGTAATCGGTGGGTCGACCGAACATCGAGATGGAATAATTCATGTTACGAACGGTCGACCGAGTTATTGAACGGTCGACCTAAACATGGTTCGAGCGGTCGACCGAACCTCCAAACGGTCGACCGATCCAGACGGTTTTCAGCAGAATTAATTTAAGAATTAATTAGATCATGCATGGAATTGGTCCATAATTGATTTAATTCGTGGCTAATATTATTTATTATTAAATAATGGATGGTTAGATGGAATTTTGCATGAAATCATGGGCAAGGGGTTGCACATGAATAGGTAATTTGGAGAGAGCTTATAAATACAAGTTTATCTCATTACCTCCAAAAAATTAATTCATTATTACTTATGCAAAAATTCTCTCTCCATAAATCTCCACGAAAATCCCTTAATTCTTAAGTTTAGTTTTAGTTCTTAAGAGATCATCTTCTCAAGGGAATTAAAGAGGGGTTAGTAATTGGATTCTAAACCCTATCGGAGATTGAGAGACTAGCTTCCCTCTCTCCGATCTTGTTTAGAGTTTGGTGAATACTCGGAGGCATCCTGCGCAGCGAGGAGCATCCCCAACGTCTCTGAATCTTCAAGAAGTTTTAGAGAAATTCTAGGTATGAATTTCGGAGCCCATATTTGTTTTAATAAAGTTTTGAAACTAGTTATTGAAACAAATTGATGCATGCATGAAATAAATCATAGAAAATTGTAAATTGATCCTTATTGTGCATAAAAATTTCGAAAATAAATATGTACAATTAAACCTGAAATCCTACAGTAGTAGGTATTCAGCTTATTGTATTTCCTTCTGCATTGTACTCTACCATTGACGTTATACTTGTTTTGAATTTAAGGCCTCGACCTAATCATATTTTTATAATGTCCCTTATTTGCTTGTTTTAGTCTTGATTGATCATTGTGTCTCGAGTGCGGATTATGGGCGTTACAACTTGATATCAGAGCTCAGGTCAGTACATTCATGTACAACCTAAGTTACAACCTGTTTGGTGCAGTCTCGTAGTCACATGGTTTGAGATTTATTTTTGTTTTTTGTGGGCAGATGCTGCCTTGACGTGGTGCCAGATTGAGGCAAGTGGGGCCCTCCCCACCTAGTTCGCAGGAGGAAGACCAGCGAGCCATGCGTGACCAACTAGAGCGGTTAGGCGCGTTTATGGAGGCATACGCTAGGAGGCCCCAACAGGATGACAGAGGCAAGATTCTTGATTGATTCATGCGTCAGCACCCATCGACCTTTGTCGGGGGAACGAACCCGGAAGCAGGTGAGGATTGAATCTTCAGGATTCAGCAGATCTTTAAGGCGATTGCTTGCCTGTCTCTGTTAAAATGCAAGAGCAAGTATGATAATTACTTAGTGTAATATGATGTTCGATGGAGGGGGATAGTAAACAACACACTACGCTTAGAAATACCAACATGGTGTGTTAGGAATGTTAATAATACGTGTTATAAGCTAGCTTAATCAGGTTCTGTAATTGGGTTATCAAAGCGAAGCGAAGAGATCCGAGTTCCAAAGATCCAATGGCTCACAATCATGACTTAAGACGATTCGACGAATGAGATTCGAAGTGCAGAAATTCGTTAGGAGATCTCAAGGCAGATATGAGTTTAATCGGACGGTTAGAGTTTAAAGCCCACAATCACGTGAGTTCTACCTCCAATTCCCAGCCACAACGAGTCGACAAACACTAGTTTCTAATTCTGTTATTTTTGTTTTGATTTTTAGAAATTAAGATGCCAAATTGTAACCGAATTTCCACGTGTGCTTACGACTATGATTAATAAATGGTTCCCATTTCTTGAGTTTGGAGCAATTCCACTATTGTGGTTTGTTGTTGGAGATCGTAATCTCACGAACGACTCCGATTGTAGATGGTGATGACATGCACCAATCAGAGCTTGTCCAAGGACAATTTGGTCGACGACGAACCCTCGGAGCAAGACACTCAACAAACTGGTATCAGAGCCTACTCCAGGCGTCGAGGAGGTGATTAGAATGGATATTAAGGCGATGCAGGTCTTCATCCAAGATTAATACAAAACGTAATATTTCTGTAAAATAAATTAGTATGCAATTGAATTCTTTTTTAGAATAAAAGTAAGTTAAAGATTTTGTATTAAAATATAAATTAAATGAAACAAAAATTATTGAATTGTTAATATATTTTTTTAAAGTTTTACCTCAAAATCGTAGATATCTAAAGTAATGAATACACAATATATATCTTTTATGTTAGTTTTGTTGTAAAAGGCGGTCAATATTTTTTTGAATAATATTTGATTAATTATTTTGTATAATTAAAATTCATTTAGTGGGAAGCTTACTACTATTTTTTCGTGCTATTTATGATGTTATAATAATAATAAAGTGTGGAATTAAGCAATAGTTCGTTAGTGGGTGATTGGGTGCGTTGAAAATGTGGTTGACTACTTTAAAAGGAAAATTTGAAAAAATAGTGGACTTAGTGGGATTTCAATGAATGGGCCAGATCCATTTTAGGAAACCAAAGAAACTAATTAATGAACGACTGGTTGATTCGAAGGACCAATTATAATAGACGGTCAGGATTGATTTGAGGGGGGGGGGGGGGACTTAATCAACAAAACGGTTAAAATAAATTTGAAAGATAAAAAATGTAGTAGGTGACCGATTTGAAGGACAAAAAATTAGTTGTAACCATATTAATACAATAGATGAAATGTAAATATGAATACCAAGGTTTTCACAAAAACCTTAGATATAGTAGGTACAAAGAGAGGAGATCGATGACGTTGATAATTATGAAAAATCATACTGATCCTTAACTGAAGTGACGATGGATCAATCAATAAGGCATCTCACCAACATAATTCCCAGGAGGATAATAATTACAAGTCATGAACACATCCCCACTCTCACAAACCTCCCTAGCACACAATCTGACTATAATGCCCAAGTATTCCTCCACACAATCTGACTATAATGCCCACACATCTCCCCTTCCTGACAAGAATTACTCTCATAGTCATAATACTTCTCCTCATCAGCCCAATCCCTCACAGCATCCCTCGGCCGCCACTCCGATCCGCCGCCCCAGAAGATGTTCTCCCCTAGCTCGAACCCGTCCGAGGGGAAGGAATGCTCGAGGGCGCAGTCCCCACGACGCTCGGTTGCCCACCGCCTTGCGTAGAGCTCTAGCCTGGGGTCCCATAGGAGTGGGAGGAGGTGGTGGGAGGCTCTTACTAGGTTGTGGGAGAAGAGGAAGTCTAGTGATTCTAGATTGCAGTTTATGCGGAGGGACTTGTTGGCTTTGGATGTTGGTTGGTTGGTGGGAATTGTAGTAGTTGAAATTGTTCTGGTCATTGTTGTGGTGATCAGGAGAAGGAAGAGGAGGTGGGAATGGATGGTGCATGGTGTTTTATGGGTCTGGTAACGTGGTTGTGGATATTATATATATATATATATATATAATATTACAGTTAATCTCATCATTCATTAGCATAAATCTTATGGGTTAATTTCTCTTACATCTGCCAGTAGATATAAAAAAGGTGTCCAATGCTTTTCAAGTTTTTGGGGTTTGTTAGTATGGTACTATGGTCTTAAATTGTACTTTATTCATTTTACTTTTATTTCTTTTTCATTTGACTTTTTTTTCTATTCTACTATATACCATACTTCCATTTTAAATCTTAACATCCCAAACATAGGAACTAGATTGCTTGGATTTGATTCTTGATCTTGACTTTTAGAAAAATATAACTTGTTACTTGTTTTTTCGTTCAACCTGCTCTAGAAAAATACTATTAGTTTGGTATCGCAATTTGTCACATGATGACTTGAGCGTTAGCATATATAGTACAATTTTCTACATGTGTGTGTGTCATTTAATGTTTTCTTCTATGCCATTCCATCGATAATTTTGACAATTAATGTTAATATTTTTTGAAGAACAATTATTGTTAATATTGGACGAATGATAAGACCTAGATTTGAGAATGAATTTATTGACACATTGAAAGATAAAATGGGGATTTGATAACACAAGTACAAGAAAAGGGTTGTTAACTAGAATGACGGAATAACGCAATAGGAAGTACGATGAAATCACCAGCTAACTTAATTCGTTTGGGATATTTGTTAGAAGCTTTCAAAGATAGCAAAGTAATTGACATTTATATTTAAAATTATTGCAAATCTTGCTGATGCACAACATTTTAATGGTACTATAGACAGGGCCGTCTCGGAAATATTTGAGGCCATGTGCGAAAATAAACAACGAGGCTCCTAAATTTGAAAAAAATTGTCCTCCTAATTTAAATAATAAAAATTTCACTAACTTAATGCAATATTAATTGAATTTTTTTGTCTTCTTAGCAATATTTGAGACAAATTTATCAATGTTTATGTGTTATTTATGTGTTAACACTAATTTTATTCGCAACCTAATAAATCCATTTACAATTTTTTTTTGAGGCCCCTTCAAAATGAGGCCTGGTGTAGGAGCTCACATTGCTCCTGCTATTGGGCCGGGCCTGACTATAGACATCCTGCAACAATATTTTTGGTAAAAACCTTTTTAATCTGACTTTAAGGGTTTCTGGTCATAAAATCCAACATTATTAAGTGCGAAAAGCTTCTTTCTAAAAGTCCAAAATCATCGTTTGTAAGTACAAGACATGATATATATCTCAAACTAAGAATCAAAATCACGTACCAACATTATTAAGAAAATGCAACAATGATCCATATTCTAGTTTGTGAAGTTCGGTTTAATCCCTCCCCAACCAGTCTTCTGATCCACAATAATCTCATAACAAAATATTACACGTTAAGCTTAGTAATGCTTAAATTGAAGTTCGTATAGTACCAAACCGTGCCTGTATTGCTCTCATCAAATTCTTTTGTGTAGACAACGCGGGAACATGATTGGAGGTTACGAAACTCTAGAAAAATTGAAGGCTTTTTACGATATCATGAAAAGTGGAGACCTCTAATGATGTTTTGGATTATTTAAACTTTAAAGTATATATCTCCTTATACGCAAGTAACCCGTGATTTGAGTGTCAGCCCATGATTGCGTGTTATTTTTCGTGGGGATGTGACCAATGCGGCCCACTCTGTGGGTTACTCAAATCATGGGCGATATCGATTAAAGTTAATATTATAATGCTACCAATAATTCATCTCGAGACAAAATGGAATACCTCACAAGTCACATCATATTGTCTTGGATTTACTAGCATGGTTTTAAATTTTATTTAGCGAGTTTTACTTTATATGTAAGTCAATTTATCTCGTAGTTTGTACTCATTGTTTTGAAATAATAGTCATATATGGTTTAAAATCGTACAATCGAGCAGATCTTAACTCGTAGGTAGCAAAATGAAAGATTTGTATGCACACATACGATATCGGGTTTTAAATGTGTTTGAAGCCCGAATCCAAGTATCGCTTTGGTGGAATCCATAAAAAGTAATGTGGAATCCATAAAAAGTAATGTTGGACCCAGATGTTATACACGTGTCATTCCTTTATTTGTTGGAGTCATATTTTGATTTTTTTTACTATTAATAAACCACATTTAGGATGTGTTTTGTAGGTGTTTAGATTAACCTCGTGTAACTAATGGAACCCACGTTACTTGATCAAATCAAACCCGACATTACCCGACAACAGATTACGGTTTTAATTATTTATTTATTTTTGTAGTGTTGATGGTGGTAATGTCACACTTAGAAGTTTTCATGGTGTGAGATGGATCGATGAACCGCAAAGTCAGATTTTCCGATGATTTTTGTTTTGAGGCTAGGAATGTATTAATTTTGGATGAAATGAACATAAAGACTATTAGGAGTGCTATAAGAGTTTCAATGAATTGAGGATTTGATGAGATCCTCACATCTGAGCATCCCATGTGTGTTTAGGAAGGAGTTTAAGTCATTAGAAACTGGTGACAAACTACTAACACTCCAAATAGCAAAATTGCACCATACGTTTATTTAAATGTGGCAACAACCAACTAATGAGTAATGTCCCGTTACTTCTAGTCTTATGTCGAATTGATATTTCCTTTAAATTTTTCAAGGAACGTTACAAGGGAATTGTTTATTGTGGTGGTCTTCTACAAGCATGTCTCTGAAACCACCCAATCGGTCAATCATAGTTTATGGAATTTACAACTTTGACCACCAAAATTGGGAGGAAAGTTGAATAGAACGAGAGGAATCTTTTAAGAAAATTTTTCAAAAAAAAATATATGGGAAAATATGCAGATCACGTTTTTATTAAGTAAAATATGCAGAAACTTATTTGGCAAAATATGCACATTGAAAAACGACACCACAGATCCCGTTTTTATTAAGTAAAATCGACACTTCCAGTGTCGTTTTTAAACTAAGTAAAAAACGGTACCACGAGTACCGTTTTTAACCAAGTTAAAAACGGCATCTGAGATGCCATATTTACCCTAGAGAAAAATGGCATCCGAGATGACGTTTTTAACCTAGGGTTAAAAACGGCCCCAAAACCCCCTTTTCTCCAATCTTCTCAATTCATTTTGTGTTTTTTCCTCTCCCTCTCTTCTGTGATTTCAGGTATTTTTAGATTATTTTTTTGTTAAAGTTTTGCTTTATTAGTTTGTATTTATGTGCATTGTTTGATTTGGTTTGATTTGTGTGGATTGCTTGATTTGAATTGTATTCGATTGATTGATATTTGGTTGATGAGTTTACCCTACTTTATTTAATTAATTTTGTGTGTTTGATGTTATATTGTTATGATTATTAATCTTGTACTGATTTGATGATTTGATTAATGGATCAATTAATCTCCAAAGTCCCACTTGAAGTCCACCTTAGATATTTTTTGTTGTTGGAAAACATATTTGAATGTGGAAACTACAGTTGGGGAGCTGCATCCTTAGCTGTTTTGTATCAATATTTGGATCAGGCATGTCTGAAAAAAGGAAAATAATTAGCTGGTTTCCTTACATTGTTACAGATATGGTGTTGGGAACATCTTCATGTCGGACGACCATCTAGAATTCCCGGTGTGCAACTTCCATTGTGTCCTTTAGGTTCACGTTGGCGGACTCCTAGGTCGTGGGTGAACAATGTGAAGATGGCTCAGATTGAATTTTACAGAAATGAGTTCGACGTTCAAGATAAAAGTCAAGTTTGTTGGAACTCATACGAAGAAGTAGATCTGATGGCGTTACCTGCTGATTGCCGCCAATGACATGAGGTTTGGATGAGCAGAACATGGATTGTTTGTTTCCAATCACTGAATCTTCAATCCAATTCTCGTCAGGCTCTATGTCTGGCAAATGCCTCAAATCTGGTACTACTGGTAATAGTGGCAATTCATTACTAACGATTGCTTCATGTACATAGCTACCAGGTTCTCGATTCACCGCGTCTTCCATATGATGAAACGTGTTCTGCAGCTCCGAAAGTGGGGTTGAATATACATCAACAATGTTTATCTCATCACCATCCATCTAACCATCTGCCTCATCATCATCTGTCTCATCACTATCTGCATCTTCAACATGTCTTCTTTGAGAATGTGATTGAACTACGTCTACTTCATAATTACCAATATTCATTGGTGTGTGCTCATACGATCCAAAATAGGACTAAGGAACTGCCGACGAAGGACCTGCTTCATATTGGCTATATGTTTGTGTTATTTGTTGATAATCCTCATTCAACTGACTATGGTGGACAGTAGTATAGTGCTTGGGTTGTTTCTCAACAAACAATACAACCGTATTCATGAAGTTAAATAGAGATAACATTGTAGTCGTGCTCTGATCATCAAAAATTTCAGCATATGTATACTTTTCATACGGTGGTCATTTGCAGGTTAACTTTAGATCAAACTTTCCTTATTGGAAACCACAAACTTGACAAACTGATTCACAGAGATCATCATATCACATTTGTGTATTAACATTAAGCATTCGTCTGTAACCACCTTTATATTCTGGTACCTCATCTATGAATGTAACAATTACATCGAAAAAACCCATAACCAATCCGGTACCGGAGCTCATTACTTCGAGTGTAGAAAATCTACATTTCATACATACATGAAAATAATAACAAATACATTAACTATACATGCATTGTATTTCATGTCAAAATCAAAAAAAATCAAAACCAAAATAAAAAGCAAACCTCAAAAGTGTTGCTGGTCGGAGAGAGGGACTAATGAGGAGTGAGGGAAAATTTGGGAGCGGGAGAATGAAGATGGTGGTTGGTCAGGCAACTTAAATCCCTAAGTAAAAAACGGTATCTCGGATGCCGTTTTTATCTAGGGAAAAAACGGCATTTCGGATGCCGTTTTTAACTTGGTTAAAAATGGTACTAGTGGTACCGTTTTTTACTTAGTTTAAAAACGGTATTGGAGGTGCCGATTTTACTTAATATAAACGGGATCTGTGGTGTCGTTTTTCAATGTGCATATTTTGCCAAATAAGTTTCTGAAGTGAATATTTTTCCAATTTTTTATTTTTTCTTTATTATTTTTTATTTTTTCCAATCTTTTATACTTTTGAATTGATTAGACGTTTGGAAATTGGTTTAAACTTTAATACCCAAATGCTTTGAGTTTTGAAGATTAGAAAAAAAAAACAATTGAAAAATTTGAACATCCGAAGACTAACTAACCCAACCTAATTTTTACGCATCCAAACACAACTTAAGTCTGACAAAGTCATTGCAACTGGCATCATAACTGTGTTGTTTGGTGGGGGAAAACATTTTACAAGTTTCTCAGGGAAGTAAACCAGGGAAACAACCGTAAAGTTGTTTTTTGTGCACTATAGGTATGTGAGAGCAGATTTTGAGGAATAAAATCATATTTCGCCAACTAAACAAAAAAAACTTACACATAACTGACAACCCCTACAAAACAAAAACACACACTATCAAAATACATTGAATAGTATGGTTGGGGTGCAAAATGAGTCTACGTACTATTGTATATTATTAGTAAATACCAAAAAAAATTGCACAATGGAAATTTGAAGTGGAACTCGTTTTCGATCCGAGTTGGATGATTTTCAAACTAACCTAGAGTCAATCATTTATTGAGTCGAGTACGAGCCGATTAGTTTTAGATCGGAGTTGAATGTTTTTTTTTTCACTTATCTTTTTTATTTTCAAACTAAATCAAAATGAAGACCAACTATAGTTGCATGCAGCCTAACTGCCTAACAGATAAAAATATGATTTTGGAAAACAAAATAATAATAATAATAATAATAATTAAAAAAGGCACATCACTACTTCCGCTTCCACATGTGGAAAGCATTCCACCTTCCCACTCCACTCCACCGTCTCCCGCCGTTTCAACAATGCACCCCAATTCCAATCCCAATCCCAATCCCTAATCCCACTCCCACCAGCCCCCCATGACCTCGCTCGTCTCCCCCGCCGTCGCCGTCGCCGTCCCCTTTCCTTCTCGCCGTCCCCTCTCCTACCCCACGCCGATGCCCGACGGACTCAGACTACAGTTCCGGCGAGGTACGAGGTTGGCCGGGTGCGTCGCGTGCTTCGGAGCCCCCGTCGGGAAGCGGGAGAAGGTCGAGGTCGAGTCGGAGAGCGGAGGTGTCGACGTGTGGGATGCCGCCGCGAAGACCTTCCCCGAGCACTTGGTCGTTATGGTCAATGGGTTGGTCGGAAGGTACTTGTGATTCGATCCTATTATCTCTAGTCGAGTAAGCTTTTTGTTTAGGGTTTAGTTCAGAACTTTTCGCCTTTACGTCTTTTAGTGCCAACGACTGGAGATATGCTGCTGATGAGTTTGTGAAGAATTATCCGGACAAAGTCATCGTGCACCGTGAGTCTCAAGCTGACATCACTAATTTATTCCTATGATTGCACAATAATGGTGTCCTTGTATTTTTCAGTTCGATCATTCGGTGTTGTGGTCCATTCCCATTGTGTCAAAGATTATGTTGTTTTTTTGGCATTTGGAGCATCATGGACTATATCAAATGGTTATCTGAACGATCTGCATTTCTTATCTATTATGAAATCGCAGATGATCGGTTTCACTTCACATCATTAGGTCAATTGGAAACAACCTCACTATTTACCGTATTACGGTTGCGTACACCCAACCCCCTTACCTTACCTAGGCAGGAGCCTCTTTGAGGCACTTGGGTAATGTTGGTGATGTTGATTGTGATCATTTGGTGTTGTCTTTTGACTAATTATCCTTTTGTAATGCAATTCCTTCATATAACCACCTCCTGTTTGGTACTAACACCCTTTCAAAATTTTCTTAAGCAGTAGTAGATGTTGGTTTCTTATAATTGAGATGCTTGAGAACCGTTCTATGGAAAACTTAGGATTGATTTTTTTATAATGATGATTCTAGAATCTACACGGATGACACCTGTGCTTGCTGTGCATAATTTCTTCAAAGTTTTAGAAAAATTAAATTGGATTGATTAATGAGTCACCCAAGCATTATTTCTATGTTTCTAGACTCCACTTCTGTAATGGTTTGTTATGCTCGATATACCGATCAACAAGTTTTATTTTTGTTGTATAGACCTGAGGCTTTATTGTTGATTATTTATTTGAGGGGGAAAATTCATTACGTAAAAAGGGAACAATATGAGGACCTAGCTACTGAAACTTATTGGAGATTGTATTTTTTCAATAAATAAATAAACCATCTTTCTTATGAAAGTCTTGTAGTTCTATGATCGTCTGCTTTGTTTACATAAGGGAAGTCATATGTCACAAATTTGGATTAATAAAATATCATAAATCTGGATATTTTAGTAAACTCACAAGTTCCACTATTTTCCTGGTCTTTTAGTGATCTCACTCTCACAAGTTCAATTATCCTGTATTGGAATTGCAGCAGCTAAAGAATGTTGCTAATCCTTATCCTCGAGCAGGTAGCAAACGCAATTATTCAAGATTGACTTTCGATGGAGTTGACCTGATGGGTGAGAGGTTGGCAGATGAGGTACTTCTTCACGAGATTCCTGGTCTTGATATGATGTTTCATGACATTTCTGGGTTGATAATTGCTTTAGCATGGACAAGCAAACTATTGTTGAGGAAACATCCTTTAAGAATTAATGTGGATTCTTGTGCATTTTGCAGGTCCTTTCAGTTGTTAAGAATAGGCCAGGGGTACGAAGGATATCATTTATAGCTCATTCGTTAGGTGGCCTTATCGCGAGATATGCTATAGGGAGACTTTACGAACCTGATTCTACTAGTAATTTTGTTATGAATGGTTCCCTCAAGGTTAAAGTGGCTGGACTGGAGCCAATGAATTTTATAACAGTTGCTACGCCTCACCTGGGTTCAAGGGGAAATAAGCAGGTTAAATCCTAACTTGCCCACAAAATGCACTCTATTTGCATATTATTCTTTTAGATATTGAACAAATTGTAGATTTCAGATAGGACCATGATCCTTAATTAATTAATAATTGAGTTATTTCCGAAAAATCACAGAAATGCACTATTACAAATTTCTTTCCAACAAATTTCAAGAAGCTTGATAACGTGTAGATGTATTTATATCCATTTTGTATAGTTGAAAGTCTCCAAACTCTAACCAGTGTGTGAAGTTGTGGTATCTTACCAGCATATATTTGACTGAATACCAAATGCAATTGATATATTCCAGAAAACAATCGTAATAATTTTGGTTTTGGTGAATTTCGCCAAAAGTGAAATCCTGAATCATTTTTTTAGCGTGTGAGAAAAACAATTCATCAATTATGACTGACAACTGGATTCAATTTTAGATATAATATTACTTTTGGTGGGTCCCATACTATTCATAAATGATAATTCACTTCCAACCTGTTGGTGCCATTTGAACTTCACGAGTAATGACATGCGTCATTGGTTTTTTGAAATGGTTACAAGGCTATCCTGAAATCCATAACACCATAGTTTAGCTAGACTTTCTAATTTTTAAACATGGGAACAAGCAACTTGAAACTTCATTTTGATCTGGTGCTTTTATTGTTGTTAGTGTCAACGTTATGGCAAAACGTTGGGCGAGGTAAAGGGGTCAGATATATGTAACCGTACCCCTAGCTAACAGGGAGGGTGTTTCTAGTTGATCCATAATCTAGATAATAAATTACTCTTTGTAGTCCACAATACATAAGAAGTGTACCGATATAAAAAAACACAAGTATAGAAACTTGAAGAACATTTAAATTTGGCCCATAGTAATCTAAAAGCCAAAGTATGGTTTAACCTTTGACTCTAGTATAAAAAGGATAGTTTTTGTTGTCATTTAGGGTGTGCTGGAGATGAACCGATGAAAGTAATCATAAGGGGGAAAGATTTTAGGGCTAATTGGCTAAATATTGTGGGAGTACAATTTAGTAGGGTAATAATTCCTTTGATATAAATTTGGAATGCTAAGAGCCTAAGAGAAATCTTTAATGGATGAATGCTTTTAAACTTGGATAGACTCAAGTCAACCCAACCAAACCGGTATCAATTGGGTTGATTTTTATTTTAATCGCTCTACGATACATCCCTAGCGAGTACAAGTGTTAGAAGTAAGAAAATGTAAGATCACATAATTAATACCCTAGGGAGAGGAGGGTAATGGATTCCCCCTCCTAATAATTTCTCCCAGTCCAAACACTCTTGGGGAGGTGAATAATACCCCCTTAATAATTTCCCTTCCATTCCTCCCACGCCAAGTGCACCCTTATGTACAATTGTAATGGAAATGGAGTTAAGTTAAAATTAAAGCTTCACCACGTGGTTCTCATTTACTTTCTTCTAGCATATTTGTCCTAACTCAATCAAAAGAATTCATAGAGAAGTTCCTTTTGGGTAGTTATATCTCGTTGAAGAATATGTTTCTGAAGTAGTTTATCTGTTCTTTTAGGTTGACTTAAGGAATTTGTGAGAGTTAAACCACGTATTTTTGACATACTAACCTATCCATTTTGCACTTTTCAGCTTCCTTTGCTTTGTGGTCTTCCTTTCCTTGAACGGAGTGCTTCACAAACTGCACATTTGTTTGTTGGGAGGACTGGAAAACATCTCTTTCTAACTGACAATGATGATGGTAGATCTCCTCTTCTGCTCAGAATGGTCCAGGATTGTGACGACATAAAATTTAGGTATGTTAAGATATGTGCCATTACATTTTACATATGCAATCTCATTCAATTTGAAATTTACGTGTCGTGTTAGAGTCATATAGGTTTAATATTAGGATCAGTTTATATGAACAGACAATGATCTGTTTTGCAGTTTTCCTAATGAGCAAATTATTCATGTTTCCTGACATGAAAATTCTCGCTAAAGCTCTAGATAATGATTTTTTGTTATGCAAATAAAATAGTCAATAGGGTATTATTTCTGTGTTACAATTTATATTTATAATATTCTTGAATTGGACAATACACTTCTTCACATAGGCTTGAAGGAGCAGTATTATTGTTAAGATGTTAAGATAGTATTGAACTAAAGAAGGGTATTAGGATGACAGAATATTGTTGATGTTTTTGTTTTTCTAGATAAGTGGCAACTCAATTATAAGCATTTTTTAAACAGTTCGTGATGTTTTGGCTGATGTGCCGTGTATGGGTTGCTAGAAATTATGTGCCAAGTCATGACTTTTCTCTCTCAAAAGTTTGTGGTGTTTTACATAAAAACCTGTAGAATTCTATAATTCTTTGAAGTGTAGATGCTTAAGCTCTACATTGTTTACAGTAGTATACCATAACTGCATTGCTTTCGCTAGTTAAATTTTCATTTACTTGTTTGTCCAATTCAAGTATGATTTTCGACATATTTATGATCAACATGGAGGAATGACATACTCATTTTTTGTTTGAGTCAAATTACAATTTTCTACATCGGTTTTCATCAGGGTCAATTATGTTGATGTTTATGAAGGTATGCAACTGCACTTATACTTCTTGTATTATAAAGGTCGGCATTGAGTTCCTTCAAGAGACGAGTGGCATATGCAAATGTGAACTTTGATTGTATCCTATTTCATGAAAGCTTACCTATTTAATATTCTAAAACTTTATGCCATTCACAATCCTGGATAATAATGTACATGATGGAAAACTGATTGATTGATCTGAATGTAATCACGTAGATCTGTCGCCAATCAAATTTAGTTGAAGTTGTAAAATTGTGAAGTCTATGTCTGTAATTTTTTCAGAAAGTCTGAGCAGGCTGCATTATTATCAGGTGAGTTGTAACTTGTAAGTGAACTTTGAATATAATCTTAAAAATTATTCATAGGTAGGCAAATCACCCATATTATCTATGCACAACATGCTTCTCGTAGCAGTATGTTGAGTGAAACACTTCTTTCATGGCTTAGATTCGATGTCTATGCAGCAAATCTGCTGCCTTTGAAGCTGCAGAACTGGCAGCTCGCATGTAGAATTTAGGTGTCCCTGGTA
This sequence comes from Triglochin maritima, assembly GCA_963682175.1. NCBI lineage: Eukaryota > Viridiplantae > Streptophyta > Magnoliopsida > Alismatales > Juncaginaceae > Triglochin > Triglochin maritima. The sequence goes on along the minus strand of OY821780.1, from coordinate 9,250,110 downwards.
TATATACTCTGGCAGCTGATGATTTTATGACTCAAGTTTGTCTACATCCACATTTTGTTGTCCTCAAGTTTGAACCACCTGGCAATCTTAACCATCTTGAAAAAAAAGCTATGGTGGGTTGGAGAACAGCCTCTATCCGTCGACAGCACGAATTACCTAGTGTAAGCTATTGCTGCTTTTAATCTTGTTTCTGTTTCGTATAAAGACACTAATGTTTTTCTTTGGTTTATCCTCTCTGATTTGCCTATTTTTCTCTTTCTTAACAGTCTAAACTTCTTGTGAAAGATGAAAGATATCCACACGTCGTGCGTGTTGATAGAGGGAACACCAAAACCACTACAGAATATCCATCCTCAGATGGCCAAGTTCAACAGAACGACCTAGAAGGTGTGTGATCTATCAGTCTTTTAATGTTTGTGACCTGAGCCCATGGTCTGCTTCAGAATAGATTTCTAAATCTTAATTTGTTGTTTTGTTGATTATCATTCAGTATTTTTTTTATGAATCCAATAAAGCAATTTGTTTAGTTTATCATAAATGAACTTTGACTTGATACTCGGTCATTTACAAATCACACGAGTTCTCAACATGTCATGTATTGTACATGGGTACAGCTTTTGGGTACGGATGCTCATTGGCTTTGTTTAGCCATCTCAGCCCTAATATGTTTACCTCCGACTTTCATTTTTATGCGTTTTCTAGAAGTCAATGACTCAATGTATGTAGTTATATCCGTATTTGGGAGTAGGATACCTACCCATTAACTATTGTGTTTTCTAGAAGTCAATGTAAATACTTATCTCCGTAATTGGGGGTAGGATACCTACCCCTTTACTATTGCAAACCCATCTTTTGTCGGAGCTGATGTCGAACTCTTTTACTACTGTTCTATTGAATGTAAGAGGTCCCATTTGAAGCTTCCTTTTTCCCCTTATTTGTAAGGCCTATGACTGTGATTGCAGAGGAATTGATTAAAGGCCTTACACAAGTTCCCTGGGAACGTGTCGACGTAAGCTTCCAGAAAAGTACTCAAAGATACGTAGCTCACACTACAATTCAGGTAAGAGCCTCAACAAATTATCATCATTAGTGCATGAAAACATTGTATCGAAGAAGCATACAAGCATATGGTCCCGTGGAGGCATGTAACTGTTTAGAGGTTCACCATCACTTCATACTACAGCCTTTTCCTCCCGAATCCCTGCTTAGCAAATAGACATGTTTTTGTGGGATGGTCACTCCATTGTAGATGAATTCCTTGTATAACTTACGTTGCAAAATTTTAGGTGAAGAGCTACTGGTTGAACTCGGATGGCGCGGACGTGGTAGTACATATGATAGATAATTTCATTGTTTAGTGTTTTTTACCGAAGCTACTAAGCTGTGTAGTGGTGTCACTGGTGTGTGGACGTGTGGTCGGTCAGGTGGATAGACCAATACAACATGTACATATCTTCTAACATTGGGTTCATTTAATTATTGTTCGGTTTGGTTTTGGCTACTTCATTATTTGTCAATAATTAGTATGGCTATGCCTCCCCTGTTGTGCTACTATTATGAAATTTCCAATTCATGCCGAGCATGTTGGTGTATATTTGAAGGATACAATTTTACCGACAAAAATATGCAAAATTATAAGAGCGCTAAAAAGTAAAAACTCAACTGCTTCCAGGAATATGGAAAACCAAATTGCAATGGTCTTCCGTTGGATAAAATTGATGAGGCCTACTTATGGATGCCATTGGATGAAAAGCTAAACCCAATAATTCGTTCTCACGTCAATAAGCATCATTCCTTGTCAGCTTATATTTTCATAACTCTTATTATTGCTGACCGAACAAACCAAAACCAACCACTTAGGTCATCACTAATTATGACATGGACGATCTGGTCATCAGCTCTTTCTATTCAAAATCAACTTTCTCTCTCTTCCATGTCAGTTTTCTCTTTCCTCAACTCACTCTTTTCTTTTTCCTACACTATTCACTTTTTAATCACAACCCAATACAACTCACAACAACATATCTCTCTCTTCCACGTCATTTCGGAGTTCATCTTAGTAAAATTTAAAAAAAAAATAAAAAAAATTCTAAACAATTATAAAACGTATTTTCAAAAAAAAAATTAAAAAACTAAAACAAAAAATTCTAAAAATAAAAAATAAAAAATAAAAAAATATTTTTTTATTTGACAACCCGGTCTTCCGACCCGGGTCGATCACCCATCATCGAACTTTAATTTATCCTCGTTAAGGAGTGCTCTTAGAAAACAATATCTACTCACATAAAGAAACACCACGACAGCCAAAAGCAAACCCAACCATTTAAAAAGCCTCTACGATTTGTTCATGGACGGACAAGTAATGTCCACTGGGAAAATTTAAAAAGTTAATAAAAGTAAAAACAATGTCCACTGGTGATTTCTTCTTTAAGAAATCATGGAGATAAGATTGTCGTCATTATATAAAATATATAATCCTCATGACGCTTGCTGTGGCACTTTCTACCTTTGGGACCCTCCTTGTTTGATCTAAATATATCGCGCTACTTATACAACGACAAAGTTGCATTTGAAAAACAATTGCACAAATGACGTACCACAACTAGATAAAAATCTTAGGCCAGATGCAGTCGATAGACTGACTCCCAACTCGTTGAGATCTGCTAGTATGATTTTAAATCACCGTACTTGACGCAATTGTTAATGAGCTCCTAAATTATCACATTAAAAACGGAATAAATTCTCCCTTAAAAATAACACAATTGAGTTCCCACAAGAAGATAAAACTAGTCAAATATAATTCTAAAAAATACACTCATGCTAAGTCACGTTAGATTCATTAAAAGTGTTTCAAATTATCAAGTTTGTTCAACTATTTTGTTAAAACCACCCGTGCTTCTGACTCATCTATATCCTTAAAAACATGCAAAAGAAAAACATATAATGCCGTTGCTAATGAAAGACACAATGATAGACAAATACAACCTTGAACCACAATAACAAATTCCAATTGCATCGTTAAAACGTCTTGATCTAATCATCAGCTAGAATGTCTTCTATATGAGTCACACTAGGATGTTGTTCCTCTTTCCTTTTCTATGATCATTACATACGATACACATGCTACTTAGCGACCGAAAAACTAGTTAATTATAGTTTGAAACAATTAGAACATACTGTAAGTGAAACTGCCCCTCCAACTACATAAGGCGGGAAATTCAAAAAACAGTTGCACCCGCCAGCAATGGCTCTCTCATCTCCTCCGCACTCCCACCCCTCTCCGCCTTTCGGTCACCCTTCTCCGCCTTTCGGTCACCCTTCTCCGCTTCTCCACGACCCGGACGGAACTCGACATCTCCCACCCAACCTACATGATATGGGGCTCCAACACCGGAGTCGGAAAAACCCTGGTCTCCACCGCCCTTGCCTTCTCCGTCCTCTTCAACCTCCCCACCAACTTCTTTTATCTCAAACCCCTTCAAACCGGTTTCCCGGTGGATTCCGACTCCCGATTCGTCCACCGCAAAGTCTCTCACCTCTTCTGCGGGTCCCGAGGTCCTACTCTGGGGTTGGTCGGGTGGGATCGTGTGGTTAGAGCCTCGGAGGGAGGGGGAAAAGGGTTTAGGGATTTGGATTGGGTGGAGGAGAGTAGGGTTTCCGGGAAAGGGGGCGATTCGAGGTTGGTTTGTGAGACTTTGTATGGGTGGAAAGAGGGGATTTCGCCGCATCTCGCGGCCGAGAGGGAAGGGGCGCTGGTGGGGGATGGGGTGGTGGTTGAGTCGTTGAGGAGGCGTTTGGAGGTCGGTTTACGGGATCAGGGGACCGGTTGGAAGGAGGAGGTTTGGAGGGTGATCGAGACGGCTGGGGGAGTCGCGAGCCCTGGACCGTCCGGGACCTTGCAGTCGGATCTCTATAGGTGAGAGTGTAGTTTTCGTGTGGTTGGATTGTGAGTTCTGTTGGTTATTCTTGTTAAAGATTCTGCTTTAGTAAGTTTGTATTTTGTTTTTTGTTGATTTGGTATGTGATCTTTAATTAGAGATGTTGGCAGTGGTTTGGTGACAAGTGAGTTATCAAAATAAATCATGCCCTGCAAACACATAACATTGAGATGCAAAAAAACTGAAAAACAAGAACAGTATGTCCTAATTCTGAAGTTTGATCTAGCTTTTGCATGGAGAGCGGGGATGCTAGTTAAACTGTGTTGGGGTTTAGTATATGTTCTTGAACCAAAAATATGTGGTTTGTAGTTTCCTGATTGAAATTTAGTTGAGGAAAGAAATCAATTTGTGGATCTGAAATTTAATTTTTCTGATGTTACATAGATTTATTATAAACAACATAACCTCTCTGTTGTTGCAGGATTAAGGATGCATACACATGCTCCAGGCAGAAACATTGAATTAATGTAAAACAAACGTGATAAATTTAAGTTTAAGATACAGAAATCATCGATTAGATATGACTCATCTGTTCTTCTTTTGATCGTTTGGGAGGATTAATAGCCTTAACATGGATAAGTCTTTCCGAGGGCCAGTGTGAAAACAAAAGTATCGCAAATTTTTAGAAGTAATTCAGATGTTGAGGAATACTTTTTTGAAATTTGATTTTCTCGCAAGAGTATTCTTGTGACTTCGTGAAGCTTAGAACTTAATTTGGAGGATTTCTAAACTACGGTCCGATGACTTTCCTTTTTATCTTCCAAAACAATGTTAGTGACTGACAAATATTTTGCTTCTGTATATTATGTATATGCTACAAACCACAGGCCCCTCAGAATTCCAGCCGTTTTAGTGGGAGATGATCGTCTTGGTGGTATATCTGTTACCATACCCTCGTATGAGAGCCTAAAGCTTAGAAGTTATTATTGGATTAATCTAATGATTAAGATGATGTTTGCCCAAAGCACTGACACGTGGTGCACTCTTATTGGCTGCACATTAGGGTTTAGGAAAGACTCTTCTATATAAGAAGAGAATGCTCTCATTGGAGGAGTTGCATTCCTTGTGTGCAAAACCCTAACCCTAGCCGCCACCTCTCCCTCTCTCTCCCATTCGTCCCTCCACCTCCACCAAGTCAATCCGTGGACTCTTGGGTTGTGGACTCGTGCTTCTTCTCCAAGAGAGTAGAAGACCGACCGGTGCTCCAGAGGATTCCGTGAGGTGATCGCCGATCCATTCCGCTGCCACAGATTCTCTCCAAGAAGGTACTCCTGAACCTGTAGATTCAATCGTAGATTGCTTACATTGGTACCAGAGCCATCTTGGTCACCTCCGAATTTTTTTAGCACTTTCTTATTTCATATATGTTGAAATAATTTCGATTGTTTTTTAGAGAAATCGCATACATGTGTAGTTTTTTTCTTCATCATGCGCCTAGGGTTTGATGACATTTTTCCTCACCCTTGCGCATGTTTTCTTGATTCATTTCATTACATGTGAATTGCATTACAAGTTTCATCATTATTTCATTCTTGCACATAGCTTAGATTTCATTTTATGCATGTACCTAGGGTTACATGTTAATCTATGTTTGTTGCGCATATTTCTTTCATCCTTGAAGCTTGCGGCTAGAGTTTGTTTGTTCTTGATAATATGCGCATATATGTTGTTTGAAATATGATGATAATTTTACAAGAGTTAATTATTGCATGTATCATATAATGTGATCATACATTTCGGATTGTATGATTTGATTGTGCATTTTTGTCTTTCTAAACTCTTGTACATACATCTAAGGTTAGATGTTTGTTGTCTTATTCATGTATATGTAATTTTTAATCACGTGTGCATGCATCTAGGATTAGATGTCGATTGCAAAATCATGCACATACATGAATATTGAGTTACCATATTGTATAATTCGGAATTTTTTTTTTTGGAATGATAGCATGCATTTCATTTGAAATATTTCCTTTATGATTGAATGCACATATATGTTAATCTCATTACGGATTTTCGAATTTTTGAAATGAGAGCATTCATTTTCATTTGAAATATTTTCTTTATGATTAAATGCACATATATGTTGATCTCATTAAGGATTTTCAGATTTTTTTGGGAATGATAGCATGCATTTCATTTGAAATATTTCTTTTTCATCAAATGTGCATTTATGTGTTACCCTCCACCAAAGAATTTCGAATTTTTCTTTCCAATACAAGTAGCATAATTATTGTTGATTGCATGCTTATATTGATTAATGAAAGATTGGGTAATTCTGAAATTTTTTGAGGGGATATTATGGGCTAGAGTTTTATTGCCTTAAAAGTATTTTTGAATGCTTTCCTTTGATGCACAAATATGTGTTTCTCTCCACCAAAGAATTTCGGATTTTTTCTTTCCTAATCAAAGTAGGATAATTTTGTGCTATCATGATTATATTGATTAGGGAAAGAAGAAAAATTCTGTTTTGAGAATGATTATTGTGGAGATTGGTTGTTATTACCTAACACGTTTTTGCCAATATTCGTGCACCATAAATGCATTGTTTCCTTATGCATAACTTCCTTCTTGATTGAAAGAGGTGCACATTTTATGATATATTTTTTCATACGTCGGATTGTGCTAACGTATGGAAAGATTGTGCTTGTATGGAATGAATGGTTGCTGATTTTATTTACTGCCTTATTGAGAGTTGAGCGTAATTTCATTCATTCATTTTCATTTGCAATAGATATCGCAATGAGCTGTAATATTTATGGACTGTAATAATTATAGACTGTGGAATGTTTATTGCCCTAAGGAGACGAGGGGCTCCTTTATTTTTTATTGCGATATTATTGCTATAAGGCTCATGCAGGTTCACGTCTAAGAGGCTAAATCCCTATGGGAGATCCTTAGCTTGACATGGAAGTAATGTAGCAATCGATTTCTGTGTGATATTGATTGAATTTTTTTTTAAAGGAAACATTTTTTTTGGAACCTACATGCCTAGTGTGAGTTGCAAGGTAGAAGTGTTTTGTGTAAACCACCTTGCAACCAGCGGCAATACTTCTTTATTTGCTGATTTGCCATGATTTAAATGTTTCTTTTTTGGGGTGTCTAAATCATGATGGAGCTCAATATATAGATTAGTAAAATGACTTTATTAACTATTGCATGAGGATTTGATCGAATGCTTTATGTTTTCCTTTGGTCTGAATGCTATAGCTATTAAGTCAGTTTATTTTTTTTATGACTATTGTAGCTCGTTATATTTTATGCTAGAACTTATGTATCGTTTTTTGATTGTCCTAGATTTTTATGGCTGCTTCCAAAAGCATTGTCGCTAATCTAATTCGAGGAGATAAACTCAATGAAAGAAATTACGATCTATGACATCGTAAAATTGAGTATCTCTTAGAGGATCAGGACATGTTAGAAAATATAACCCAAACTATGTCTCCCCCCGAGGAGGGGAACACTGCGCAGCATCGCAGAAATATGGATGTCTATAATGCATGGAAAAAGAAAGACCGTATTGCTCGCATTACAATTCTGAGTTCGATGCGAGATGATCTGTTACTGCAGTTCGAAAAATTGCAAACGGCAAAGGCCTTGTGGGAAGCTGTGAAGTTTCAGTACGGAGTGACCTCCGTCACAAGGGCCCGCCAGCTTGGGCTCATGTTTGATGGGTATAAAATGCGTCAAGGTCACACGATGAGGCAGCATATTACCGCAATGTCAAACATGATTAGCGAGCTGAGCGCTGCCGGTCGTGCTAGGACCGATGAGGAGCAAGTGTCTGCTCTCATCAGATCGTTGCTTTCGAAGAATTGGGAGCATATGAAGGTCCATCTGACTCATACTGATGACATCAGGACATTTGACCAGATCGCAAAACACCTAGAGCTGGAGGAGGACCGCATGCTTGCGGAAACCCCTCTAACTGAAGTATTTGCTGCTGAGGCTGGCGCTCCTCGGAGGAGTGCAAGTTTTAAGCGCAAAAGAGATAGAGAGCTCAGGGTTTTAAAGACAAGAAGGGTGCAAATGCAAACAAAACAGAAAACAAAGCTGGAAAGAAACGACCTCGAGAATCCAGAGGTGGGAATGATAAGTCTAATGTGACTTGTTTTAACTGCCGAAAGACTGGACATTTTGCTCGTGAGTGCACTTAGCAAAAGGTAATTACTGTGTGTAATCCCTCGAATTGTAACATGACTAGTTCTGTGATGCCCATTGATCATTCTCCTGTGTGGATTGTGGATTCAGGTGCCATGGACCACGTAACAAAGGATCGTTCTGCTTTCGTGGAATATCGTCGTGTTCCAAGTGGGAGGCGAATAAACATGACAAACAACACTAGCATTGAAGTTCTTGGAGTTGGCACATGCAAAGTGACTTTGCGAAGTGGCCGGATCCTATTACTTCACGACGTGTTGTATGCACCAGCTATACGGCGAAATATTATTTTTGTTGTTGTTTTGATGAGACATGGTTTTAAAGTTGTTTTTGAGAACAATGATATAGGTTTATACCTTGCTAACATTTATTATGGACGTGCCTTACTTTCAGACGGTTTTATTGTGTTGGACGCAATTTATGATTTCAATCGTAATACTAGTGCCTTTATGAGCCAAAGTTCCATGAATAATGATTCAGTTATGTGGCATGCTAGACTAGGTCACATTGGTGTTGACCGGATGAACAGGTTGGCAAAGGAGGGGGTATTAGGAGAATGCTCCAAATTTGAATTGCCGACCTGTGAATCTTGTCTAGCTGGAAAGACAACTAGAAAACCGTTCGGAAAAGCCATCAGGGCTACTTCTCCTTTAGAACTAATTCACTCAGATATTTGTGGGAATGTGAATGTGTGTACTAGACATGAACAGAGTTACTTCATCACATTCATTGATGACTTCACTAGATATAGTCATATTTATCTTATTTCTCACAAGTCAGAAGCTCTAGAATGTTTTAAGAAATTCATGAGCTTAGTTGAGAATCAGTTGGATAATAAGAGAAAAACTCTTAGAACGGATAGAGGTGGTGAGTATCTCTCCATAATGTTCAAAGAGTTATGTGATGAAAAGAGGATATCTAGACAACTCAGTATGCCTTATACTCCTCAACAAAATGGTGTTGCCGAGAGAAGGAATAGAACGTTGCTAGACATGATTAGATCCATGATGGTGCATGCGAGCTTGCCAATTTCATTTTGGGGAGATGCTCTAATGACTGCTGCCTATATCCTCAATAGAGTTCCAACAAAATCGGTTCTCTCAACTCCATATGAGTGATGGACATGACGGAAGCCTAATTTTAGTCTGCTGCGTCCTTGGGGATGTGCGGCATACATTAATTCTACTAGTCACCGATATGGAAAACTAGGACCTAGAGGGAAAAGTTGTATCTTTGTAAAATACAGTGATCTCTCCAAAGGTTATGTTTTTATCGGGTTAGACGAGAATGAAAGAAGGACGGAACTGGAGTCTAGGGATACCACATTCTTGGAAAATGATTTTCCAACTCTTGCTGGAGCTATCAAAGAGTCAGTGGACTTCTTTGAACAACAAGATGAGGACATTGCCACTCCACGGGATCAGGATCTGTAAGTTGAACATGAGGTTCCACCAGTCAATCCTAGTGGGAGCAGCAATGCTGAGGATCCGATAGCTCTCACGGAGGATGAGCCATCAGATACCCATCTGCGTCGAAGTAAACGCGGGCTCATTCCTCGTAGGCGATTTCGCTTAGAGGAAGAGGCCATCATGATAGCTCAAGAAGAAATTGATTATGAATCATCCGGGATGACAGTAATCGATGAGCAAGAACCGGAGACCTTGAAAGAGGCTTTGGAAGGTCCAAATGCTAAAGATTGGTTAGAAGCTATAAAGGAAGAGTTGGAGTCGATGAAAGTTAATCAAGTCTGGGACTTGGTCGACTTACCGCCAAACCGAAAGGCCATTGGGGCCAAGTGGATCCTCAAGATTAAGAGGAAGGCGGATGAATCTATTGATAGATTCAAAGCTAGACTGGTAGCTAAAGGCTACACCCAAAGAGAAGGCGTGGATTTTGAGGAAACTTTTTCACCCGTGGTTAGGTTTGCCTCCATCCGCCTTCTACTAGCTATTGTAGCGCAGATGGACTTAGAACTTTACCAAATGGATGTAAAGACTGTTTTTCTTAATGGAGAACTTGAGGAGGAGATCTATACGGATCAACCTCAAGGTTTTGAAGTCAAAGGACAAGAGCGCAAAGTGTGCAAGCTCAATAAGTCCTTATATGGCTTAAAATAAGCGTCTAGACAGTGGAACATTCGCTTCCATCAAGCTATATCAGAGAATGTGTTCTCTATGCTTGAGGAAGATCACTGTGTGTACGTTAAGAGATCCAATGGTAAATTTGTCATTCTGACCTTGTATGTTGATGACATACTCATGACTGGCAATAGCAAATAGTTGCTGAAATCCACTAAAGAGTGGTTGTCCTCCACGTTTGATATGAAGGACATGGGTGAAGCTAGCTACGTCCTTGGTGTCAAGATAGTTAGAAATAGGTCCAAGAGACTTCTGAGATTGTCTCAAGAGACTTATATTAATAACATTTTGAAGAAATACCATATGGAAAAATGCAAACCAATCGACACTCCTGTTGAGAAGGGTTTGCACTTGAGCCTTGATAAGCATCCTGAGACTCCTGAAGAGAACGCCAAAATGAGCAAGGTTCCATACTCCAATGCTGTGGGAAGCCTTATGTACGCTATGATGTGTACTAGGTCAGACATTTGTTATGCTGTGGGCATGGTGAGTCGATATCAGTCCAACCCAAGCATGGAGCACTGGAAGGCGGTCAAGAGAATCATGAGATACCTCAGAGGAACGAGTAACTACATGATGTGTTACCAAGCATCAGATCTCCGCCTGATTGGCTATAGTGATGCCGATTGGGCTGGAGACATTGATGAAAGGAAGTCTACCTCTGGTTATGCTTTCTTGCTGGCTAATGGGGTTATCTCATGGTCCAGCAAGAAACAAACTTGTATAGCCCTGTCGACTATGGAAGCAGAGTATGTTGCATGCTCTACAGCAGTACAAGATGCAGTTTGGTTGAGGAGGTTCTTACAACATACTGGGCTTGTAGAGACATCTGATGAGCCTGTTGTTGTCTATTGTGACAGCATGACTGTCATTTGTTATGTGAAAGACCCCAAATATCATGTAAAGACCAAACATATACATGTTAGGTATCATTTTGTGAAGGACATCATAGCGAGAAAGGAAGTTGTGTTAAGACATGTATCTACTAGTCTTATGGTAACTGACCCTCTTACCAAAGCCATAGCTAATGACTCGTTTGTGTCTCATGTGAAGTCTTTAGGCTTACGCAGACTTTGATGTATTGACATGTCTGACTTCCTTTTATGAGTGATTGTGTTTTTCCTTTCAACTATATTTGTTTGGTTGATGTAGTTGTTCTAGCATAAAATATTATTCTGTCAATAGGCTGAAGAATGCTCACTCACACGAGCATTCGCCTCTGGCGCTTTTGATAGCGAGCAGAGATGAGACTGATCATGAAGAGATCTTGTATGATGGATCCAGAGCAGTTCATGATAGGATAGTCGCCTTGATTAGGAATCAAGATGAGATCCTCTATGTTGGTGAGGATTGACATGAATGTTCCCACGATTCATGTGACCTATAGAAGCCAAGTGCGAGCATCACATGTGGCGTCAGGTGGCACTTGTATGGTGTTAATGCGACAATGATGAAGCTCGGGTCAGGCGCAGAGGGGGTGCGACTGGACTAAGACTTGTATAGTGTTGAGAGACAGACATACTGTTGTGTGCAATATGATCCACCATAACATGTTTATCATACAACATGTGTTGAGCGACCATTGGGAAGTGAAAGGATGGATCCCTGCTCCTTCACTGTGTGAGTCCAAGACTTGATTGTCATTAGTTACCCTCAGTGACCTTCGACGACACAATGAAGCAAAGAGTTGATGTGACTACTTTGAAATGTTATCTATGACCATGAGAGATTTGGTCTAAAGATGCATCTTCGGGAAAGGAGTCAACTCTGAGTGTAATGGTGGTCTGGGGCGAAGGGAAAGGTTTGACTCGACTGCACTAAAAAGTATTTACTGGGCCCAACTGTATTGGATACAGCAACAAGTACCTTGAGGACAAGAAGGTATTCTCTCTGAGGGATCAAGATACCGTTCATGTCAAGTTAGTTTCTAAGTAAACCTGAGGTACAGTGATGTGCATTTGACTGCTTAATTATTATTCTTTGTGAGGATGTTGTCATTATGGCCTTCTAGTAAGGTTTCTAGTTTGAGACTCCTAATTGCAGTTGCATCACCGGTCGCACGACTGATGCATTGCATACATTGCATCATATGTCTTTCATTTAGAGTGTTTTTATATAAATAAATGCTACTAAGGTATTGTTTTGAGCAATTGTGCAGAATTCAGGAGTTATAATGCAATTTACCAATATTCGAGCTAAAACGCGTGCAATGGACTTAGATGGATCACAAAGACCAATTAGATAGAGATTCAAGCTCAAGTTGAAGTCCAATTGATTGCATAAGAAGTCAGGGACTTGATCGCAAATTAGAAGGACTAAAAAGTTATTTTGGAGGAGTATTCAAGAAGAAATCAAATTCGGATCTCCAAAGATATGCAATAATTGATTTATACACGTGGAGGCCACCTACAACATACCAAAAACACACCCACAAAAGCACGAAGTCATCTGGACCATCCATGCGGCGGAATCGCCGCATCTAACGGTCAATATGCGGCGGAATCGCCGCATGGGTTGCGATCCGTGCCTCCTATTTTCGTCCAATTGTGTAGTAACACGTGTCCTTCCTGATGCATACTTAGGGTTTCTTGTATCGGCTATAAATAGCCCTGAAATATTGTGTAAGAGGAGCTTTTTGTATGACATTCTAAAGCAATAAAATTCTGCCATTTTATTTCTCCATTATCTTTGTCTTTTGTAAGCTTAGTTTTAGATTAATGTTTCATGTTCTTAATTCCAGTAGAATAATCTAGTTGTTCTTTACTCTTCTCTTAGAATAATTTGTTGCATGCTTAGAATAATTGTATTTGTTTTCGTAGATCGTAGTTTAGTATAATATTTCTTTCCTTTTGTTTTCATAGGCTCTCGATGATCTCCATGAACCCTTCTCCTCATCTTCTCCCCATGGGTTTCTAAAACCCTCCAAAGGGTGGGGGTGACGGATTTAGGGTTAGAGAAGAGAGATCGTTTTTATTTTAATTTCTTGTTAGTGTTTTGATCATATGAGTTTTTGTTAAATCAATTATCATATGATGCTTAATATCTCACTTGATTTATAATAATTTTCGTAATCTCTAATCTAACTCGAAGATTCATAACTCTCACCCACTGGACTCTCATTTATAGTTATTTCTTCTTAGTTTTTGTTCTTGTTGTTCTTGCTTTAGAAAAATAAAATAAAAATCCAAAAATCTCAAACCAACACTATTTCTCTTTTGCTTTCCTTAATCAAAGAAAATCACAAAAATATAAGAATCTCTCCCTCCTTGTGTTCGACTCGTACTTGTCACCGCTTCAACGCGGCCGTGCACTTGCGGTATAAATAAAAATCTCAACAACGACCTATTTGTCAGTATGATCGGAAGAGTACATGTGTCGGGGACACAGATAGTCTTGTATCAGGGATACATGATCGAAGACTTGCGTATTGTGGATGCATTCTTGGAAGAGAGAAATAGTTATATATATCAGAGATGTATACATATGTGTCGGGGACACATGAAGATGTGACACATTGTCATCTTATGATTGTATGTATCAGGGATATATACATATGTGTCAGGGACACAAAAGAAGATGACGTGTTGTTGACGTGATGTTGTGCAAGTGGGAGATATTGGATTAATCTAAGGATTAAGAGGATGTTTGCCCAAAGCACTGACACGTGGTGCACTCTCATTGGCTGCGCATTAGGGTTTAGGGAAGACTCTTCTATATAAGAAGAGAAGGCTCTCATTGGAGGAGTTGCATTCCTTGTGTGCAAAACCCTAACCCTAGCCGTCAGCTCTCCCTCTCTCTCCCATTCGTCCCTCCACCTCCACCAAGTCAATCCGTGGACTCGTGCTTCTTCTCCAAGAGAGTAGAAGACCGACCGGTGCTCCAGAGGATTCCGTGAGGTGATCGCCGATCCATTCCGCTGCCACAGGTTCTCTCCAAGAAGGTACTCCTGAACCTGTAGATTCAATCGTAGATTGCTTACAGTTATGATGTTGCTGCTGTCATCTTAGAGGATCATGGTCTCTACAATGAGATTCCTCTGACATCTTATTTGAGAAACAAGTAAGCAACCAAGACTCGAAATCCAAAATCAATTCAATTTCTAATAAATCTTTCCTACAAAACCAATGCAACTATTTCCTATTTTCTTTATAGTTTAGTCAGAAAGGAAGCATTTTCACTTTTGCATCATCCTTGACAGTTCAAGTATAGCAGTAGAGTTGTCATTTATGGACCTTTATATCAATATTTTTTTCTATTTACCTTTCTAGAATGCTAGTCTTTCTTTAGATGTTTCTGATGCTCCTCTAATCCTACAGCAACTTAGGTTCAGCTTTGAAGACTTTTCTAAATTTTCAGTGCTCATTCGTAGACTTTTCTAAATTTTCTTAGAAATTAGCCTATTATGACTTTCTGATGTTCGATCTTCTAGGGTAGATGTCCTTGTGATGCCACCCATACCTCAAGATCCATCCGACGATTTGACGGAATGGTTTCACAATTCCAAGCAAGTGTTCAACTCTCTGCGAGACTTGTTGATTGCTTCTAATTTAGAGAGGATACGGGGATTACATAAATTATCTGAGAAGGCTGGAGAGATTCTGTGGTGGCCATTTACTCAACATGGACTTGTACCAAGGGACTCCGTAACGGTCATAGATTCTCGTTGTGGTGAAAATTTAGCCGTTCATAAGGTTGGCATTTTATCATTTTTTCTGTTGCTTAAAGAAAACATAACTGTTTCGTGTTGTAAACATATACCATTCTCGTCAAGTTCTGACTACTTTAAACAGTTTTACGTCCTCATTTCTATATTGTGGATTTAGGTAGGAAATCGAGGGGAACTAATTGTTTCGCAGTTTGATGCCTGTGCTAGTTGGTGGACCCAAGGACCTGATGCTGCTTTACAGGTTTCCACCCCACATCTCCATTTTCGGTTAATCGGACAACCTAAACGAACAGAATAGTATGTATTTTGCATAGTAAAGACAAATAAACCATAAGCAGATGCACTCCATTCATGCATTACAAATGAACTTTCCCTTCTGTTTAACTACTATTTATTGTAAAGGCAGACTGAATCGTGATTGTTTTTTAGTCATCTCTTCCATACTGTTCTGGTAGACCATACAGCAATGTGGAGAAGCTAAAGTGGTTGAAAGTTTGTAGTTTTCATTGGATCAAATATCTGCTTTTGGATTTACTGGAAAATAAAAACGAAGACTCTTGACCATGTTTTTCGATGAGTGCATTTAATTACAAGACACATGAAAACTGTTATTTTTTCACTTAACGAAAAAAACCCTTCGCATCAATAACGCTCATTCCAGTTCCACTCAGTTTCCCCGTATCGCGACGTTTGCCCACTTACTGTAGATTTTTTGGTCACTGTTGTTTTATATTTAGATGGTTTCAGATTGAGCTTGCAAGGGAGATGGGCTATGCCGCTTCACGTTTTGGACATGTAATGTTTCCTGAGAATGTACATGAGCCAGCACTGCATTGTGCCGAGCTTTTACTTAAAGGTGTTGGAAAAGGTTAGGTTATCTTCTATTTGCTCAACATTGGTATCTTCAAGAAGATCAACTACCAATCGTAGAAAGTTTCCAAGCTTCCTCAATGTGGAAGAAGTAAAGTAGAGGACTAGTTTCATTTTCACTGATGACCTGCATGGTTTCTCCCACAGCCTGAGTCAGAATATGAATAAACATATTTTTCGGTGAAGAAAATCCTCAGTAAAGACCTTGTACTTACCAAATTATGGAAACTGAATGCGGCTTGTTGTTAGGTCCTTCTAGAAGTACAAACTTTGTAGAGATTAAGAGAGAGTGATTAATTTGTGTCCTTGTGTTATATAGTTCCAGATATCTATACCTATCAACAAAAAACATTCATATAATGCTTGAGCTTGAATTTTCAATAGCAATTTTGCATCGTCATCGTTTAGGAGTATAATCTTCTCTTTCCTTGTGATAGCTTTAGTGTAATTTTAACAAGACATTGTAATTGGCAGGCTGGGCAACAAGGGTATTCTATTCTGACAATGGATCCACGGCAATAGAAGTTGCAACCGGACGTTGAATTGAATCTTTTTTATTTTTTATCAGTCAGCTGCATAGCTACTGGGTTGTCTACCGGACGTTGCATGTTTCGGAAAACTAATGACAGGAGGTATTATACCATTGGCTGCTACCTTGGCCACAGAAGCTCTTTTTGATGCATTTCATGGAGACTCAAAGGTTCATAAAACTTACTCTAGATGTACAATTTACGTCTATTTTTTATTGTATTTGGAGCATTTATCATTAATTACCAATGATCAGGCCGAAGCTCTGCTGCACGGGCATTCCTACACTGCACATGCTATGGGGTGTACAGCTGCAGTGAAATCAATTTGCTGGTTCAAGGATCCTCATCTAAATCTGAATATTTCCGCTAGCAGAGAGAAG
Organism: Triglochin maritima; assembly: GCA_963682175.1. Classification (NCBI taxonomy): domain Eukaryota; kingdom Viridiplantae; phylum Streptophyta; class Magnoliopsida; order Alismatales; family Juncaginaceae; genus Triglochin; species Triglochin maritima. The sequence continues at coordinate 9,233,427 of OY821780.1, read as the reverse complement.
CTAAATGAGGTCTAAAGAAATTTCTTGCATTGCATTTTTTTTTCTAATGCTACATCAATTGTATCCATATTTTTTATATATCATGTCCGCACGTTTACGTAAAGCACACCATATTTCCGTACATATCTCTAATGCCTCCACTGGATGTGGATTGAAGTGCCAATTGCAAACTTAATGTTTGTGTTAATTCTAGAACCATTATTTGCAGTTATGGAGCAAAGAAATGTTGCTTAAATTATCATGCCATTCTGCTGTTGAGAGAGTAGTTGCTCTGGGAACTCTTTGTGTCGTAGAACTCAAAGCGGAAGGAGCTGATGCCAGGTACCGTTACATATCGCTCCCGTTATCTTGCACTTCGAAAAAAAATCTAATTAATCATTCACCTTTATTTCCATTTCAAGCTTATTACTTAATGTCTTCGAAAAAAATATTTTATCAAGGGTATATATTATCAGCTCCTTTAGAACTTGGAAGGATCTTCCGAAGCACGGTTGAACCTTAATGATGTCTTCTTAATGCATCTCTGAACTGTTTTGATACATTACATATATATGCTTCTTAAAATTTGTATTCTTGCTTACTTAACTGAGATTGTGCAGTTATGCATCTCTATAAGCAACCTCTCTTGTTCAGAAGCTTCGAGAGAACGGCATCTACATGAGGCCTTTAGGCAATGTAATTTATTTCATGTGTGGCCCCTGCACACCACCTCAGGTTTGCAATGAGCAACTCATAAAAGTGTTCCATGGAATCGAAGAATTCACTGAAGCTCAAGCTGCAAAACAGGACCTAAATTTGATGTAAGGGATGGAAGCAAATTGCTACTAAGTGTATGAGTTACCAAGAAACACATTAGATCTTGTACATGCAACTATTGTTGACTCACATGCATGTATTATTTATTCCTATGGAAAGATCAAATAAGCCCATTTCAGTTTGCTCAATGATTGTGCTTTGAGTTACAACTGTTATTTCTTAATGGGCTTAATTTATTACTATGAAGGTGCCATAATGTTTGTAAACAATAGTTGTCAATGTTAAATGACAGATTGACTAGAGGATCAATTAGGAGATTATTTAGCCAGAATCAAAGGCTAAAATCATGTGAATTTCTATGTATAGTTGCTGCATATAGCTGTAGATCATCTCCTTATTTAGACTCTTTTGTACACTATAAATAGAGGTAATTACCTCATGAGAAAGATATAAGAATCCTTTCTCTTCTCTTTATTCTTAATCTTTCTTCTATCTCAAATATTTGTCAATGTTCTCACATATTTAAATCTAATTATGCTTGCTCATAAAACTCGAGGCTGATCAAGTGAGATTAAGCTTTCTGCACGGGCCATTTATGAATCTAATAATAGGTAGTTTTGTAGGGACCATTTCATCATGAATGTTACAATGTTATAATCTCGAGTAGAAGATAAATGGAGTGGCTATATTTTTGTAACTACTTGTCTGTCAATTGGGTATGTGGACGGGAGCTTGATAATTGCACTCGATAAGTTTCGACATTTTCTGCTTAGCTGCTTGTTAAATGAGATGAATATGTTTATGGTTATATGGGGAAGCAAAGAGATTTATAAGAAGTTGATGTAGTATTTCCGCTTTTGTATCCATATTTGAAATGCAGATATAACGCTAGTTGAATTGCTAATGTTTTCTTATCAAGAATCCTATTGAAATTTGCAATTCTGAAGTAATTTTTAGATTAACTTCGTCAGAACAAATTAGAGAAAAATTCCGCACTTGTTTTATCACATCATCATAGTCTGTGTTAACGTTAAGAACGATAGCAAATATTAACGAGTTTATAGTAGTGAAAAAAACACCATTTATTTCCAATTATTCTCCGCATGGTAATCAGTAGATTTGCAAGATCAAGAACAGACACATCTAACTCTTCCGCACCATCTACTCGACGACAATCACATATATTTCCTACACGCCCAATTATTCCCATTCAAGATTTCATATCAAGCACAATTACATTCACTTCTGCAGCCCATAATCAACAAGTTTAGAAGGCAAAGAATCCGGCAACAGCAACAACCGCGGCAGCAGATGCCACTCCAACAGCCGAGCCGCTGCTCTCGTCAGCACTCGGTCCTAGAGCAGGTCCACCGGCAGGTCCCTCAACTGCTGGTCCCTCAGCATCAACTGTTCCAGAAGCAGGTGCCTCGGAGTTGTCACCAGAAGGTGCCTGAGAAGGAGCAGAGGTGGTGGCACTCGGGGTTGTAGCGGGGGTTTCAACCGACGTGGAAGGAGCAGAAGCTGACGATCCAGTTGATGGGGCGGTGGCGGGGGTGGGGACGGAATCGCTTTTCTCAGGGGCGGGTGCGGAAGTGGGGGTGGCGGCCGGAGCTTGGGCGGAGATGGAGGCGGAGGCGGCGAGGAAAAGGAGGGCCACAACGAGGAGTCGGTTCGCCATTTTGCGGAGGTTTGGGGGCAGCTGAGATGCTAAACTGCTGGATGATTTTCAGCAATGGAGCACCTCAGGACAATGGATGAATGAAATGTTGGTCGTGGTGAGGAGATGAATGTGGAGGGGAAGTTGCTTTTATAGTGTTGGCGGTTATTTTCCAACGGTCTTAGTTTTGTCGGTTTGTGGTCGGGAGTGAACTTCTCCCGCCCGTTCTTTGGGGGGTCTTCGAATAGAAAGTTGAGTTCGTTTTGTTGTCGCCAAACAAATTGTTAGAAGCCAGTTGGAATGAGACGTTTTTGTGTTTCTTAAGCACATTTATATTTTTCAATTGCATTACTTAAGCATTTATATGTTTCATTTAAATCTCAACGTTTAAACACACGTGTTGGCAGGGCTGGATCAAAAATTGACTTTTATAAATGGAGGCTAGATCTCAAAGAATAAGTGTAAAGCAGGCAAAAATATTAGTCCCAAATTAAAATTGTTAGATATAAAATACTTTAGTGTAAACATTTAAAAATTACCAAATGTTACAAAACCTTTATAGGAACATAGTCATGAACCAAGCCATGAATTTTTGCCATACCTTTAGTGCTAGAAGCTCGTCGGAGCTGCTGGTCAAGGTAGAGGAGGCGAAGCAAAGAGGTGGCTCGAAAGTGAAGGCCGGCGGTGGTGGTTGCGCGAAGAAGTGAGGCCGACGTGGTGCAAGGCGAAGGAGGTGGTCGCTTGTCTTGGTGCTATCGAAGGTGCTTGGTTGCTGGAGGTGCTCGGTTGCGAGGGTGGTGGCTTCCGACGTTGTGCGATCACCGACAAACTCCGACGACCTCGTGAAGGTATGTCAAGTTCTTTAGGTTGCTCACACAAGGCGTGTGAGGGGTTTTTGGCTTGTCGTCGGAGGATAGAGGCCTCGCCAGCAACGACGGGCGATCGGAGACCTGACGCGTCCGGCACAGCGAGGCAACACTTAGGTGTTGCCTGGCGTAGCTCAGGCATCGGTCGATCAATGTCATGGTGGCGGTCGACCGGATGTGGTTAATTTGGGATCTTGTGAAGTTCCTGATATTTTCATTCGGACGGGACCCTTTGGTGTTCGACCGTTGCATTGTTGTTTAGTTTATTTCGGGCCAAGACAATCTAAACGGTTGACTGCCCTGAGACCTTTGTTTGACCGGTTGTAGAGTAATCCGAACTTGTTTTGTTCCTGATAATTTCAGTCTGATGGTTTTCCCTTTGGGTTTGACTGTTCCTCATTTAATAATATTTTATCCTAACCTAGACATTCTAAACACTCGACAACCCATGTAAATCAGTTCGACCGATGACTTTGGTTTTAGCCACAGTGTTCGACATACATGTGTTGTTGTTCGAACGTTTCCCTATTCATCAGGAAACAGTCGACCAGTTTCCCGATTCTGGTCGACCGTTGGTGCCCAGAATTGTGTTTTGGCCTTGTGTCTTGTGTCATGTTATTTTTCTTGGAAACTCGTGTCCTCGCCTTGAGCGTGAGTCAAGAGGTGACGGTGGGTACGATGAGTGATTGCTTAGGTACCGTCGGGCAAAAAAGTTTGGACACTTTGTACATGTGCCACTTTATGTTGTGAGCTTTTATTTGGCATGTGCATCTCATGGAGTCACACCCTATGTAGTAGACCCGAGGGATTGCGGATCCCAATGCATTGCATTGTTACCCACCGAGTAACCAACAATCCGCCTGTGTGGCGGCAAAGATGACCGACCAACGATTATTCCGGCTATGACACAACTAGGCGAGTTGACCGTCTAGCGAGCGATGGCTCCGTCGAGTGTGGTGTTGTCCATAAGATCATATATGTATCCATGACGTGAAAGTGTGTGCAACCCTCACCGAACCCTCACGATTAGTATAGTCGCGAGTGAGATGCGTGACGTGCTCTCCGTAAGGCTACATGTGCCCACGGTAGGTCCCTTGGGGAATCAATGTTGTTGATACACTAGTGCAGAATTGGCTTTACTCGTCGCCAAATAGACGTCGGCCGTTATAACAACCGACGTCTAGTGTGGAGAGGACAGAATAGACGTCGGCTGGAATGGAAGCCGACGTCTATGCGACACTATAGACGTCGGGTGTGGGAATAACACATTTAACCGACGTCTATAATGTATAGACGTCAACCTTTAGACGTCGGTGTTTTAGTACCTTGTGAGTCCGACGTCTATAGGGTATAGACGTCGGCCTATAGACGTCGGACGTAATGTAAGACCGACGTCTATAGTCTATCCACATAGACGTCGAGGTATAGACGTCGGTGTTATATAACATCCGACGTCTATAGGTCTTAAAGAAATCGGACAGATGGTTTTCTTTCGTTCATTTCAGACGAAACCCACCCAAACCCTAGCCGTCCCGCGACCAACCTCCGACCGATCCACACCGTCTCCGGCACCGCAGCGAGCTCCCAAACTCTCCTCCACATCTCCGGCCCTCTTCTCCTTCTTCCCCGTCTTCCTCCGTCTCTCTCCACATGTAAGTTAGTATGAAAATATTTGATGGAAATGATAAAATATTCACATTTGTTTCAACAACTCATGTTACGTTTCATTTACTAGACAAATCTTGTTCGTCACCGCACCATCTCTGTAGAAAAATCCTATTGTTACACGTTTGGGATTTAACTGAAAAATACTTAATGCTTTCGGTGAAAAAAAGTATGTGAGCATTCAAAGAGTATTGTAGTAATGTTTTTTTTGGGTCATAGAATCTAAGTATTTTGGGAAGTCTAGAACTTCATATATCTAAGAAAACTAACATTGCGTTTGGATGCGGTGGTTTGACTTGCAGTATCATATGATATTTCTAATATGTAATTTGAATGTGACGTATTTATGGAAGAAGGTTGATTTAAAATCATATCAGATTTGTAATCTTTGTTATTTAAAATTTCCATGAGGTTTTACGATAGGTCCATCTAAATGAGAACTTAAATGTTGCAAACTGAACTTAGATTGGTTTGGTTTGCTATCTTAGATTTGTAATGTAATGTGAATGTGAATGTGAATGTGAATGTGAATGTGAATGTGAATGTGATGTAATGACTTGGATTGGATTGGTTTGGTTTGGTTTGATTTCAGGATTTGAAGAATTTTACATATCAAATTTTAAGTGGAGGTTCTGCCAAAATTTCAATAAAATTTTATTCCCAATTATTATTAATAACATGATAGTTTGTGTTTAAAATGTTTTTCTGTCAATTCAAGTAATTAGTTTTAATACTTGATTTTAATATTTTAAATGTTTATTGCCTTAATTTATTGAATTTTTTATATTATGATAATAACTCATTGCCCCTTTAAACAACTTGGCCTTTAATAACCCAAAGCAAAAGATTAGACAATATTTGTTAAGTCATTCATCATATAGGATTTGCATGCATTGTATTTTTCTATTATTTACGATTTCTGTCGTAGATTGCTGGCGTAAGGTACGTACTATCTTTCACTCATCATTCATTAGAAAGCACGCATTAGTTAGTAGGACTTGCATTGGAACAAGAGTGAGGTGAGTGTTTGTTTGGTGTGTTGTTTGTTAGATTAAGGTATGAAAAACACTTAGGGGGCAGTCACCTATAGGAGATGAGGTGGGGGATTTCATCACCCTTTCCTTGGCCCAAAAACCACTTAATAAAAGAGCTTTAATAAAATCAATTAGACGTTGGCCCCTAGGATTTTCGGACGCATTAAGAAGAGGAAACCGTTTAAGACCGTTATGGCCTGAATGTCGTTGCCCATCTAGTCTCCCTGAGATTTTAGGAACCTCCGGGTTCTTGATTTCCTATAGATTAGTGGTCCTCGATGTTTAAGACCGTTTCGGCCTGAACGTCGTTGCCCATCTAGTCTCCCTGAGATATTAGGGACCTCCGGGTTCTTGATTTCCTATAGACTAGTGGTCCTCGGTGGGACCTCGAAGTTAGGCGTCGTCTATTACTAAGGACCTATAGTGGACTTTAGGTTTGTTTTGGCCTTGATTGTTTAGTTAGATTTCTAACCTTCCTTATTCCACGCTAGATTAAGGACTTCATCTCTTCTCCTCTGAGTCATTCTTTTCTCATCTTAATGTCTCCGAATCTTCTCATCTACGTACACATTCTTTTAAATTGAAATTTTATTTATGTTCTGCAATAATAACTATCATTTTTGCCTCTGTTTAGATTGAAATGGATCGAGAGTGGATAGTTTCAAACAGATTGAGTGATGAGTATGAGAACGGAGTGAATATGTTCTTAGAGGTTGCCAAAAAACATTCTAAGAAAATGAAAGACAACGACATGGCGTATTGTTCGTGCAATAAGTGTCATAATATGTCAGTGTTGACTTTTCGGAAAATGAAAGATCATTTGTTTGAGAAAGGTTTCGACCCAAATTACAGACGGTGGATATGGCACGGCGAAAATGAATCATGTAGTCGTTCCAAGAATGATGGAGAATATGTTAGTGTGGAAGATCACTTAGAGGAAATGGTTCAGGATATGGCTGAAAAGTTTTCGTCCAACCCCGATTTACTTGGTAATTTGTTGAGTGGCAATGAGAAGCCGTTGTATAAGAATTGTACCAAATTCACTAGATTGTCAGCGGTGTTGAAGTTGTACAATTTAAAAGCTGGAAATGGTTGGTCCGATGTGAGTTTCACATCAATGTTGAAGTTAGTGAAAGAGATGCTTCCAGATGACAATGAGTTGCCAGATAGAACTTATGATGAAAAGAAAGTGTTGTGCCCTATGGGAATGGAATATAGGAAGATACACGCATGCCCGAACGATTGTATATTGTATAGGGGTGAGTTTGAAAACTTACATTCCTGTCCCAGGTGTAATGTTTCAAGATACAAAATGAAACGTAGTGGACCAAACCACAATGAAGAGGCTGATGAGATGAAAATCAAAGGACCTCCTGCTAAGATTTTGTGGTATCTTCCGATAATACCAAGGCTTAAACGTTTGTTTGCGGGTAAAGAGGATTCCAAGAACATGACATGGCATGCTGATCGTGAGAAACCAAATGATCAGTTGCTACGTCACCCTGCAGATTCACCTCAGTGGAAAAAAATAAATGTCGACTTTCCTGTGTTTGGTGAAGAATCGAGGAATGTACGACTTGGGCTCTGTACTGACGGAATGAATCCTTTTGGTAGTTTGAGTAGCATTCACAGTTCTTGGCCCGTTCTACTTGTAATTTACAATCTGCCCACGTGGTTATGCATGAAACGCAAATATATCATGTTGTCCTTAATGATTTATGGTCCGAAACAACCTGGAAACGACATCGATGTGTATTTAAGACCTTTAATTGATGACCTAAAGAAATTGTGGGATGACGGAGAGTCAGTTTTTGATTCTTATCGTCAGGAGTCGTTCGTAATGCGGGCAATGATATTTTGCACGATTAATGACTTTCCAGCTTATGGTAATCTGTGTGGATATTCAGTTAAAGGTCATAAAGCTTGTCCAATTTGCGAGGAAAATACATGTTCTTTGCAACTAGTTAATGGTTCTAAGACTGTCTATCTCGGTCATCGGAGATTTTTGCCGAACTCTCATCCTTATCGTAGGTTGAAGAAGGCATTTAACGGAAAACAGGAGTTTCAGAATCCGCCAGTTGAAATCAGCGTCGAAAAGGTGTATGAACGTGTAAGGAACATTGAATGTGAATTTGGAAAACCGTACAAACGAGCAAACGATAAAAGTAGTTGGAAAAAAAGATCATTATTTTTTGATCTCCCTTACTGGAAAACTTTAGAAGTTAGACATTGTATTGATGTGATGCACGTAGAGAAAAATGTTTGTGATAGTCTTGTTGGCACTCTGTTGAACATACCTGGTAAAACCAAAGATGGATATAATGCAAGACTTGATCTTGTTGATATTGGTATACGAGCAATGTTGGCACCAGAGAAGAAAGGAGATCGGAATTACTTACCTCCAGCTAGTTATACATTGTCTAGAAAGGAGAAAAGAATTCTCTGTCAGTGTTTGCATGATGTAAGGGTTCCACAAGGTTATTCTTCAAATATCAGTAATCTTGTTGTTATGAAGGATTTGAAACTTGTGGGGATGAAGTCTCACGATTGTCACACTTTAATGCAGCAGTTGTTACCTGTAGCACTGAGATCCATATTACCGAAAGATGTTAGACAAGCAATAATAAAGTTGTGTTCCTTTTTCAATAAGATTTGCAGTAAGGTGGTCGATCCTGTGCAGTTAGACAAGTTACAGAATGAAATTGTGGTCACATTATGTCAGTTGGAGATGTTCTTCCCCCCGGCTTTTTTCGACATTATGATTCATCTTGTTATTCATTTGGTTAGAGAAGTTAAATTGTGCGGACCAGTTTTCTTAAGGTGGATGTATCCTTTCGAGCGTTATATGAAAGTGTTGAAAGGTTATTGCAAAAATCGTCAAAGACCAGATGCTAGTATTGTTGAAGGATACATAACTGAGGAGGTTATCGAGTTTTGCACTGGATACCTAGCAAACACCAAAACTGTTGGACTTCCGAAGAATCGTCATGATAAACGTGTCGATGGTAAAGGGACACGTGGGATGAAAATGTTAAATCCAAATGGCGATGACTTAATGACAACATATTTTTATGTGTTGTGCAATTCGAATGAAGTTCAACCATACCTAAATGAACACATGAAGTTTCTAAAGGAAAGAAATCCTTTGTGGAGTGATCAACAAGTAATTAATAGTTACAATAAGAATTTCATCTCTTGGTTCAAAAATCTAGCATACAAGCGTGATGTTTCTGAGACAATACAGTGGTTGGCTTACGGTCCGCATTCTGTTGTTATAAGTTACAGTGGTTATGATATCAATGGATATTCTTTCTACACAGTTTGTGAAGATGCGAAAAGTGCTGTTCAGAACAGTGGCGTCACCTGAATAGCAGAGTCTTTGCATGTGTCTAGTTCTAAAGACAAGAATCCTGTATACGCCGACATGTCCTATTACGGTGTAATTGAAGATATATGGGAGCTAGACTTTGTTAAATTCAAAGTACCTATATTTAGATGCAAGTGGGCTGATAATAAAACAGGAGTTCGAGTGGATGACTATGGCTTCACTTTAATTGATTTTTCAAAACAAGGGTATAAAGGAGAACCTTTTATTCTAGCTTCCCAAGCGAAACAAGTCTTCTATGTGGCTGATTCGTGTGATAAGAAATGGGCAGTAATTTTGGAAGGGAAGAAAAAATTGTATCAGAGGATAGTCTGATCGAGTATGAAGAGACACCACCTTTCTCTAAGCAAGCACCTGAGTTGAACTCAGTAGATGAAGAAATAAATGTTGAGACTTGTATGTTTAGAGATGACCACGGTGAAGGTATATGGATTGAAAATCCATTAAGGAAAAAAAACAGTAAAGGTGCAAATTTTCTGTTGTAACACATTGTAATAGACATTTAATCCATGTCTTTACCTTATTTAATTACTTGAATTTATCTTTTATAGTATAATGGCTCCGAAAAAGAAACACACTTCCTCCGAGTCTGAAGGTTCGAAGACATACAGTACACGAGGTCCTTGTCTCATGAAAGAATTCGTGGGCAGAAGAACTAGAGACGGTAGAATTCCAATCCAGTTTGATGACCGTCTTGAGCCCTTAGGCATGCTGTCTGATAATTGGAAAAGTTTTCTGGGTAGCTTAGCGAGGGCCAAAGTTGACATTTGTTTATCCAGTTGGGCTGATGTAGATGAGAAGTTGAAGGACACAATATGGGATAATGTGCAGGTAATGGTTCCATTATAGATTTCTATAGTTTTAGTTGAACTTTTGATATATATAAAGTTAACATGTTGTAGGAATCTTTTGAGTTCCAATCCACTGACAAGTTGAAGAAGAAGTGGATGACATACATGTCAGTTCGTTGGAGGGATTTCAAAACAAATTTAACGAACAAGTACATATTCCGAGACTACCAGGATAGAAATCCATGCGATGTCTATAACTTTATCACTCCGAATTAATGGGAGCTATTCAGAAAATCCAGAGATAGCCCGGAGTTTGAGGTATACTAAGTTTAATTTATAATATAGTAACTGAGTTTCAAAACAAACTTGTTAGTTATTGATTTTAGTGACAATCTAATAAACTTGATTTTAGGCCATCCGAGCAAAAAACCAAAAGATTAGATCTTCTAACAAGTATACCCATCGTATGTCTCGAGCGGGGTACCACAAGTTAGAAGCACAAATGATGGCTGAAAAAATTGCTCAGAAGAGACAGGAGGCAATTGACTCCGGTATGAGTGAGGAGCAAGCAAGTAACCTATCTCCTCCTTCTCCCATAGCTCGTTGTGATTCTTGGAAGAGAGCGAGAGTAAACTCCAGAGGGGAGTACGTCACAGACGAGTCGCAAGCTATCGGCTCGAAGATAGTAAGTTGCATCACTTATATATATGTTATTAATTCAGAATCATTAATTTTATATTGCTCAAATGATAGTAAATATTGTTTTAAACTTAGGACTCTCTGAAGTTGAGAGAATCTCAAGGCGAATTTGCTTCCGATGGTCGGAATGATATTCTACGCGAGGCCTTGGGAAACGACAAACACCCCGGTCGTGTGCGAGGGGTAGGGAGTAGAGTTGGACTTCGACAATATTTTGGGAAGACTCAACGGTCTACTTCGACGAGTGGTCATACCAAATGCCAGCAGGAGATTGCAGATTTGAAGAAGTCTTTGCAACTTCTTACGGAGAGATTGGATCGTGCTTTGCCTACTTCTCCTACCCGTCGTAAGACCGGTTCTTCCACGGAGACTACTCCAGTTCCGCCAGTGTTCCACCCTCATCGACATGATGATTTCGTGTCTCATTCTCGAGAATTGGCCCTCGTCGATAGTCCCTCGTTTGGAAAGTTCGTGGATGGATCTAGATGTGCTTTATTTGTCCAAGACCCTGATCGAAGATTGGTGGGACACGGGAAAGTTTATAACATCTCCAGACACCACTTCACAGAGGTAGGAGAGGGAGAATTGAAGGTTGCAGTTGAGAGTTGCTTAGATCCTGGTGTTTTTGTGCCATTTCCGGAAGAAGAGATTGTTACTCTCGGCGATGCTATCGGTGGGTTCATGCGTTGGCCTAGTTATTTAGTAGAGCTAAACGACAAACATGAGGTATAGTTTAACTTTGAAAGACTTTAAACTTCAAATTTGTTAACAATTGTATTTTAACGGTTCTATACATCTTTGTAAGGTGTCAAGCCCCCGGAGCAAAGGGTCAAACAACCAATCTCCGATCAACATTAATTCGCTTCCAAGTAGGTGCAAAATGTTGTATCAATGTATGGTAGGTAGGGAGGCACAATCGTTAAGTACCTTGGAGTTGGAGGGGGATAAAGGGTTGCCTCCGACTTTGTACGTCACCAAAGAGGATATCATGCAGTTCATGGCGATGGATTCGTTGTGTATCATGATTATCGACGTGCAAGTGAAGTAAGTGTTCTTTTGTATACAATGAAAAGTATTGAATAATTTTATCAAAACTGTAATAAATTATAATTTTTATACTTGTAGACATCTTTACGACGCCAGAAGGTCAATCTTTCCCGAGGATCAAGTATTTGGATTTATCAGTCCATCTACATATATATACAGGAATGACGATAAATCGGGTCAACTAGGGACATTCTTTAAAGAAGAAGACAAGAAATATTATCTGCTCCCTTATCATGAGAGGTAAACTTTGTAATTCAAAGTGAAATTTTATTTTGTAATAAACTTCTAATTATATATATAACACAGGGCTCATTGGATGCTTGTCGTTGTATGCCCAACGACTAATTCAGCATATTGGTTTGATCCGTTGGGGTCGAATAAACCAAGGGACTCAATAAAGAAACTTCTAAATATGTAAGTTCGTTTAGTCGTGAATAAAGTAATTCGTGGATTTTTATTAGTATTATTGATTGATATTTAAACTTGTGCTACTCAGGGCAATTAAGGTTTACAGAGCTTTAGGTGGTAGGAGAACAACCACAAAATCAGGAATAACATGGCATGGAATGAGAGTACGTTCTATCCCATTTTTGTTAATTAAGTTAGGAACAAATATTTAGCGAATTCCTATGTTTGTAGTACCGGAAGCAGGTTGGAAATACGGAATGCGGTTACTACGTGATGAGATACATGGAGGAAATCCTCGAATTGGCAACTCAAGACGTATGCCTATCCGAGGTAATGTAGATCGTTATTCAATTGTATAGTTGTGTAGTTTCAATATTTAGTTATTAATATTCAACACACTTGTATTTTTTTCATAGGTTTTCCCAAAAAGTAGTGATCCATTCTCGCAACAGGAGCTCGATGAAACTCGCGACCGATGGGCTCGCTATTTCATCAGAAACATGCTGACGAACTAAGAGGTTCTCCTGCCAATTGTATTTTTTGTAATTTAGTTAACAAGTGCACTTGTATTACAAACCTACACTTTATGCCTAATATAATCGTCTTAATTTTAGAATGAATTAATTGCAAGTGTGTTGAATGTCAATTGTGTATGCTTTGTATGTTTGTGCATGTGTGTTTGTGCATGTATGCTTGTGGATGTATATGGATGTATGTGGATGAAATTTATAGGTGAACGAATTTGGTGCAGTTGTATGTACACAACGACGATGACTAAAAACAATTTCGTCGGATGCTATTTTTTTTTTTGTCCAGGTTTGGGAATAGACGTCGGCTGTTTATCGAAGCCGACGTCTAATCCTCTGAAGAAAAGAATAGACGTCGGCTTTCTATGTAATCCGACGTCTATCCCTGAAGTATAGGCGTCGTATATTATTTACCCGACGTCTATCCCTGAAGTATAGGCGTCGTATGTTAGTTAACCGACGTGTAGGCTTAAAGTATAGGCGTCGTATGTTAGGTAACCGACGTGTATACATTAAAGAATACACGTCGGAGTCTAATTAAAGCCGACGTATATCCGTTAGGTATAGACGTCGACTATACTATGACCGACGTCTATGTATAGACGACGCACACATATACGTCGGATTGGGGTGTGCTCATATCCGACGTGTATAACCCCTTACATCCGACGTATATTCCCTTTTCTGCAGTAGTGATGAGACTGTTGTCCTTGGTTGCCCCAAGTGAGGGCGACTTTACTTCGTATTCTTTATGACATGATATACTAGTATGATAGGTCATTTTACGTTCATTCATACATGTTTAGGGGGACTTGGTATACATGATTTTTGTTATGAAAACTCGGGCATTTTATCATGTTTGCATTTCAAGACCTTGTTAGGTACTGAGTTGGTGGCGACCAAGGACGAGCACACCAGGACCGGATCCTTTAGTCTTATCTCCTAGGTTGTTATAGTTATCCATATTTTGTGCTTTTGTGTAATCGATGTAATCGTATTTTGAAACTTCTGTGTAATGATGCGCATTGTTGAATATTTTATGAGTAATTTCTCCATTTCACTCTGGTCTTATTTCCTTGATAATTCGTTTAAATTTTTCATTTTCTGGGGACGTTACAAAGAGAGAGGGGGCATTGTTTTTAGAAAATTGGCTTTTTATTATTATCACATTTCAACTATTTATTGTATTACTACAACAGAACTTGGAATTTGTGCTATTTTCCTGGTGAAATTCGTAATAATGTCGTTATAATATGGGTTCCAATTTATTTCCACTAAAAAATATGATCTTTCACCTTTTTATTTCTGTCCCCTAGCTAACATGTTATTATCAACCTTCATTAACAATATTTTATTTATTTATTGTTAGTTGTTTACCAAAGAAAAAACAAACACAACAAAATCATTAACAACGAGCCGATCAACTCATTCGTTAGTTACATAACAAAAAAGGAAAGCAAAAGACATATTAGCAAATTTTATAAATCATCGTGAAAAGAAAGCTTCATGGTGATTCTACATTTCTACCCACAAATTACCACAACAAATTAAATATGCATTATATGAGAAACTTAGGCAAAGCAGCAACAACAAATAAATAGAAACTATTTTTAGAATCACAAAGACTCATACTTATGAAGTAAAAAAAAACTACAAATATAAATAAGAGCAGCTTGTGTAAAGTGCTAGGAAGTAAGTTCTAATATGGACGGCCAAAATTGTTAAGCAGGGATGACTTTGCAACCAACTATATATAGAAAAATAGATGATTATTTCCTAAAAGCTGGAGGTCCCGATTCCGGACGAGATGTTCGCCAATGGAGGCAATGGTAGCGCTACCAAGTTACTTCAGCCAGAGAACCGGCCTCCTCATCCAATTCGAGGACTCACACCTACTCCGAATGAAGGGTAAGAGAGACACCAGCATTTTTTGGGAAACAAGCATGGAGTCGGTCATCCAAGACTATAGGTACATTGACGGGATCAACATTGCCCATGCCGGCCGGACGTTCATAATGTTGTTTCAGTACGGCGAGGGCTCAGCCAACCACAAGAGGAAGATGGAGGAGGTTTGGAACATTGAGGAGGTTGATTTTAACATAAGGGGGCTTACTATGGACTACTTTTTGCCTTCCTCTAATCTTGACATCAACAACAACAACTTTGAGTCTTAAGTGACGATGTTTGTAGTTTTTTTTAAAAATTTAAATTATGGTTTTGACGACTTCAGTTTGATGTTTTGTTGTAACTAAATTAGGTTGTAAAAAATGGTAGAGATGGAGTTTTGTGTGAGGTTAGAATGAAGTGCAATAACGTTAACAAATGTTTGAACTTTGATTAATTATTTTGAACTCTCCTTTGTGTGATACACTTTGGAGCCTGCAAGCTCAAGTTTCATAAGGATGTCTAATTAATCTTGGTAATAAACTAATTATCTAGCCTGTGTCTTGTCTTCCATGAGATATGAGAAGGCAATTTAGTTTATTTGAAAGGAAACAAGTCAAACTAAGGGCTCAAATTGATGTCTTGATTAGTAGTTATTCCAGTAGTTCTACAAATCCCCCAAGTTGGCGCAAAGCTACGGAAGAAGATCAGATTATCACTCCACTCAGATCACCCTTATTACGTACGTAGGAAGAAAGGGCATGCATACTGTAATATCCTAACCTTGCTTATGGTGCTAATGGTGTTTAGGAGAGGATTAGGGGTGGATGAGATCGACGGCTGAGATCGTCTCGGGAGAAGGTATAAAAGGTTTGGAATTCTCTCTCTCCCCCTCACTCTTCACTCTCTCCCTCTCTCACGATCTCTTTCTTTCTCACGCGTCTCTCTCTCCCTTGTGCTTCGTCGGTGTTGGCAGAGACGAGGATCGGAGTGTTGGAGTCGCCGGAATTGTCGTAGAGTTCGGGATCAATGTCATGGTGGCGGTCAACCGGATGTGGTTAATTTGGGAGCTTGTGGAGTTCCTGATATTTTCATTCGGACGGGACCCTTTGGTGTTCGACCGTTGCATTGTTGTTTAGTTTATTTCGGGCCAAGACAATCTAAACGGTTGACTACCCTGAGACCTTTGTTCGACCGGTTGTAGAGTAATCCGAACTTGTGTTGTTCCTGATAATTTCGGTCTGATGGTTTTCCCTTTAGGTTTGATTGTTCCTCATTTAATAATATTTTATCCTAACCTAGACATTCTAAACACTCGACATCCCATTTAAATCAGTTCGACCGATGACTTTGGTTTTAGCCACAGTGTTCGACATACATGTGTTGTTGTTCGAACGTTTCCCTATTCATCAGGAAACAGTCGACCAGTTTCCCAATTCTGGTCGACCATTGGTGCCCAGAATTGTGTTTTGGCCTTGTGTCTTGTGTCATGTTATTTTTCTTGGAAACTCGTGTCCTTGCCTTGAGCGTGAGTCAAGAGGTGACGGTGGGTACGATGAGTGACTGCTTAGGTACCGTCGGGCAAAAAAGTTTGGACACTTTGTACATGTGCCACTTTATGTTGTGAGCTTTTATTAGGCATGTGAATCTCATGGAGTCACACCCTATGTAGTAGACCCGAGGTATTACAGATCCCAATGAATTACATTGTTACCCACCGAGTAACCAACAATCCGCCTGTGTGGCGGTAGAGATGACCGACCAACGATTATTCCGTCTATGACACAACTAGGCGAGTTGACCGTCTAACGAGCGACGGCTCCGTCGAGTGTGGTGTTGTCCATAAGATCAGATCTGTATCCATGACGTGAAAGTGTGTGCGACCCTCACCGAACCCTCATGATTAGTATAGTCGTGAGTGAGATGCGTGACGTGCTCTCCGTAAGGCTGCATGTGCCTGCGTTATGTCCCCTTGGGGAATCAATGTTGTTGATGAGACTGTTGTCCTTAGTTATAGGGCTGTCAATCGTGTCGTGTCGTGTGCTAATCGTGTCGTGTTAACTCCTATATATAAGCTCTAGGTATTGCGCCGTATCCGACCCATTTAATAATCGTGTTGCTAAATTGCTGTCGTATCCAACCCATTTATAATCGTGTTGCCGTATCCAACCCGTTTATACCCGATTATTAAACGGTTTACTTCGTGTACACGTTTAATACCGCTATCGTTTACACCATTGAACACACGATTATCCACTCGTTCAGAGTTCAAACTTCAAAGTTTCAAACCACTCACATATATATAATTGGTAAAATTATAAATATGACATTCAGTTCTTAGAATTTGTTTATTATAATTTATAATTTATATATTATTTATAGATTTGTCGGTATTAGTCGTGTAGTATTCGCAATCGTGTGCCTAATTACTCAATTACTTATCGTGTTTTATCGTGTCTTAATCGTGTTAATCGTTTTTGCAGCAGAAATCCATATCCAACCCATTTAATAATCGTGTTGCTGTATCCAACCCATTTATTAATCGTGTTCAAATTCTCAATCCATATCCGCTAACTTCGTGTCGTTTTCGTGTCGTGTTATCGTGTTTCGTGTAAAATTGACAGCCCTACTTGGTTACCCCAAGTGAGGGCGACTTTACTTTGTATTCTTTATGACATGATATACTAGTATGATAGGTCATTATACGTTCATTCATACATGTTTAGGGGGACTTGGTATACGGGGTTTTTGTTATGAAAACTCGGGCATTTTATCATGTTTGCACTTCAAGACCTTGTTAGGTACTAAGTTGGTGGCGACCGAGGACGAGCACACAAGGACCGGATCCTTTAGTCTTATCTCCTAGGTTGTTATAGTTATCCGTATTTTGTGCTTTTGTGTAATCGATGTAATCGTATTTTGAAACTCCTGTGTAATGATGCACATTGTTGAATATTTTATGAGTAATTTCTCTATTTCACTCTGGTCTTATTTCCTTGATAATTCGTTTAAATTTTCCGTTTTCCGGGGACATTACAAAGAGAAAGGGGGCATTGTTTTTAGAAAATTGGCTTATTATTATTATTATTATTATTATTATTATTATCACATTTCAACTATTTATTGTATTACTACAACAGAACTTGGAATTTGTGCTATTTTCCTGGTGAAATTCGTAATACTGTCGTTATAATACGGGTTCCAATTTATTTCCACTCAAAAATATGATCTTTCACCTTTTTATTTATGTCCCCTAGCTAACATGTTATTATCAACCTTCATTAACAATATTTTATTTATTTATTGTTAGTTGTTTACCAAAGAATAAACAAACACAACAAAATCATTAACAACGAACCGATCAACTCATTCGTTAGTTACATAACAAAAAAGGAAAGCTAAAGACAAAATTAGCAAATTTTATAAATCATCGTGAAAAGAAAGCTTCATGGTGATTCTACATTTCTACCCACAAATTACCACAACAAATTAAATATGCATTATATGAGAAACTTAGGCAAAGCAGCAACAACAAATAAATAGAAACTATTTTTAGAATCACAAAGACTCATACTGATGAAGTAAAAAAAACTACAAATATAAATAAGAGCAGCTTGTGTAAAGTGTTAGGAAGTAAGTTCTAATATGGACGGCCAAAATTGTTAAGCAGCGATGACTTTGCAACCAACTATATATAGAAAAATAGATGATTATTTCCTAAAAGCAAGGAGAACCGAAGAACATGAGAGAAAGAGAAAATTGGTTAGCAAAAAAGAAAATGAAAACGAAAGAGAGCGAGAAGACAACGGGCTACCTTTGAATCACTAAATAATAACTATTTGTTGTTAATTATTTATGATACCAAAAATCATTCTAATTCCCTTTTTTTTTTGGAATAACAACGAATATCGTTGGCCGGAGGGGGAGGGGGGAGGAGGAGGATGAGAAAATTGTGCCCAAATTTTGACCGAGAAGATGGTCTCGAGACGGTGCTGGAGGTCCCGATTCCGGACGAGATGTTCGCCAATGGAGGCAATGGTAGCGCTACCAAGTTGCAAAATATGGCGTTGTGGGTGAAGTCCCAAACACAACAACATCAGCAAGAACAATCCACCACCACCAACCCTGAGCTTCAGCTCCTCCTCAATGTCGTCGGCTCACCTCTCATTCCTTGCCCCGTCCCTACTGATCAAGCGGTCTCTCGATCCATCAGGGATTGCTCCATTGTACGTACTATTGTTTCCACGTAATTAATTTCATTCTTAGAGGAAGTTTGTGAACTCAGAATCTGGAGGAAATCAATAGAAAGAAAACGTGATTCCCTTTGACTCCGTGAAGGAAATTGTTTGTGCATTTTCCTATGTGTAGATGCGAGAGAGGAAAAAAACGAAGAATAAATTGAAATATTATATTTTCAATTCATAATGCTTTTACCTACCTTCATTCCAAGTAAATTAATCATCATTGATAACTTTTAGGATACATATTATGAATACTAACCATTAGGAAATGCATATATAGCAAGCTTCGACGGCCAAATACATCATCCAACAATACGTAGCGGCTACCGGAGGGCAGGCAGCTTTGAACACGGTAGAGAGTTGGTACGCCGTAGGCAAGGTAAGGATGCGTGCCTCCGAGTTCCACATGGGAGACGAAACCGTGTCAACCAAGGGCCAAGGCGAAGTCATCGGTGGTTTTGTTCTTTGGCAAAAGAGCCCCGAGCTTTGGTACTTGGAGCTCATAGTCTCTGGTTCCAAGGTTAGCGCCGGTAGCAATGGTAGGGTTGCCTGGCGGCAATCCACTACGGAGCAATCCCACGCCTCCCGTGGGCCTCCTCGACCCCTCCGGAGATCCCTACAGGTAAGATTAACCACATTATTAACTCACATAATGCAACGTCCATTCTTTTTACCTACAAATCAATGCATTATATATATAACATGTTACCATAAAATGACATTTGCAATCTTAAAATTACACTTTGCTAGTAGACAATGTTCTTATAACTCTATCAGTTTCTCCTACCTAGGCAACATAGGTTATTACAACATTATATTACATTAAGTTGTGTGATTTTCGTTATCATTAATTTAGTTGATCCACAACTATCTCATAATGTACGTCACAGTTAATATCGTGATGAGTCCTATTATCTAGGAGATTATTAAATGTCACTAGAGATAAAGTTTTGAAATTAATGTTTTAAACTTATTTGTTAGTAGACTCATGTCCTCACAACAACACATTACCAGGGACTAGATCCAAAGTCGACGGCGAACATGTTTAGCGGAGCAGTATGCATTGGCGAAAAAGTAATCAACAACGAGGATTGCTTCATCCTGAAACTCGAATCAAACACAGCGACGCTCCGTGCCCGGAGTAGCACCAACTTCGAGATAATCCACCACACACTCTGGGGCTACTTCAGCCAGCGAACCGGCCTCCTCATCCAATTCGAGGACTCACACCTACTCCGAATGAAGGGTAAGAGAGACACCAGCATTTTTTGGGAAACAAGCATGGAGTCGGTCATCCAAGACTATAGGTACATTGACGGGATCAACATTGCCCATGCCGGCCGGACGTTCATAACGTTGTTTCGGTACGGCGAGGGCTCAGCCAACCACAAGAGGAAGATGGAGGAGGTTTGGAACATTGAGGAGGTTGATTTTAATATAAGGGGGCTTACTATGGACTACTTTTTGCCTCCCTCTAGTCTTGACATCAGCAACAACAACTTTGAGTCTTAAGTGACGATGTTTGTAGTTTTTTTTTAAATTTAAATTATGGTTTTGACGACTTCAGTTTGATGTTTTGTTGTAACTAAATTAGGTTGTAAAAATGGTAGAGACGGAGTTTTGCGTGAGGTTGGAATGAAGTGCAATAACGTTAATAAATATTTGAACTTTGATTAATTATTTTGAAGTCTCTTTTGTGCGATACACTTTGGAGCCTGCAAGCTCAAGTTTCATAAAGATGTCTAATTAATCTTGGTAATAAACTAATTATCTAGCCTGTGTCTTGTCTTCCATGAGATATGAGAAGGCAATTTAGTTTATTTGAAAGGAAACAAGTCAAACTAAAGGCTCAAATTGATGTCTTGATTAGTAGTTGTTCCACCAGTTCTACAAATCCCCCAAGTTGGCGCAAAGCTACGGAAGATCAGTTTATCACTCCACTCAGATCACCCTTGAGAGTTGAGACTTATTACGTACGTAGGAAGAAAGGGCAGGCATGCTATAGGTTGCAAATGAATTTTCGGTACAAAGTTTAATGTTAGTGGTAGTTTGAATAACTTAAAAAAGTATGATTCGTGGCCAAAGATTACAAACAAGCGATGGCATGTATAAATTTTGGGGAAATTTTATCAAATGTTGTTAAACCTGCTATATATTACAAACATTAATCTCTTAATTTGTTGCAGCTATTTAATGCAGGTCGCAATTTTTTAATTTAATAAAAAATCAATCTGAAATTAAAAAAATAAGAAAAAAAAAATTAATTTCGAAATCCAATCCGATCGCGGATGTGAACCGCAATCTGTGAAATAAATTTTTATTTTTTAAAAATAATAACAATTAGAAAACATATTTTGGAAAAAAAAATAAAAAATATGAAAAATAATTTCAAAATAAAAATAAAAATAAAAAAATTCACACCCCCGACCTGTGGAGGCAAGGATAAGGGGTGTGAACCCGATCGAGTAGATTTTGAAAAAAACAATCTTAATTTTAAAAAAATGGAATTATATTTTATTAAATATAAAAAATTACAGGTGCAGACTTTATTTATAAGATAATATAATTTACAGAACGAAAAAAATCTATTTTAATAAAAGAGACTTGCTAACGGAATCTCTTTTACTAAATGACGTCCTATGAACTATATTATCTTATAAATAAAATCTGCACCTGTAATTTTTATATTTAATAAAACATATTTCAAAAAATTTAAAATTAGGATTTTGTTTTCAAAATTTACTCGGATAGGGGTTCATATTTATTTGAAATTATTTTTTGATCTTTTTTAGAAACAATTCTTCAAAATATGTTTTCTAATTGTTATTATTTTATAATAATAAAAATTAATTTTTCAAGAACGACCTTCAAATGATGTGAATGACTGAGCGTGTTGAAAAGTTAGGTTATTTTATTCAATGAAAAAATAAATTCTCTTATCTAATATAATGAATTATTTACAACTAAATATTAAACAATTACTAAAACTAATTAAAACAAAAAAAATTGGGTGACGTTGTCAAGTCCGTAGGATGTATACTCATTACAAACATTTTTTGAGGTCGATGCATGAAAAATTAAAAACAAAATTAAAAAATAAAAACAAATGAAAAACATATGTTAAAAAATAGAAAAAATAAAACGGTTATAAAAAAAATAAAACAAAAATTATTTCACGGATCGCGGTTGTGAACCACGATCCGTGCGATCGGATTGGATTTCGAAATTAAACTTTTTTTCTTTTTTTTTAATTTCGGATTTAATTTTTATTAAATTAAAAAAATACGGATTAGAGTCCTATATACCAACTTGATCGGGGATCGAAATGCTTTTCTTCGTGAATTGGTTGACCAGAATTGTACAGGGTAGAATAAAATAATTAGTTCTTGGTAAAAAAAAATTTAACTTTTGTAGGATTTCTAGGAAAAAAATGATTTTTTGAGATTTTAGCAAAATCTTTTCTTCGAAGCGCTACTACCCCAAGTATGAAAATGGAAAAATTAAGATACCAACCTTATTTTATTTTAAAAATGTCTTCAAAACTTTACAATTACTATATTGGTTGTTTAAAATTAAACCACAAAGTGAATGTTTTGACATGTATTAATGCACAATTGCACATGGATAGCACATTGGACTACAAAGAGACTACCCTTCTTAATTCAGACTTCATGTACACTACAAATGGAAAAAACTTTTCAGAATCCAATGATAGAATATAAACATTGTTTGGTCTGTGTGTCATATTATTTTTCTATACAAATAGATTCCATGTGTTTCGAAAGTTGCATTAGTTAAAGAAAGACCAAGCATACAAGTTTATGTTTTCTTTTTCCTCATGCTCTCTATCTAAGCCTTATCTTCTTCTATGTTTGTTTCGTTGTCTGCGAGTGCAACTAGACAAAAGCGTTTAAAAAAAATCTAGCTACACCAATTCACATGCATGTATGCACGTATGTATGGTATGAATGTATATCATATCATATCATATTTGAGTAGGTACCCTTCAAAGATATCAAGTAGTAATCACCATATATATTGCACAGTTTTGGAATAGTTATACACTTCTACTTAGTACTTTCATCTCTCCATCTCGGCCTCCAGTTTTGAAATACACATGGGCCGGAGATTGCAATAAGATGTAGTTGTTTGTAGAAAGTTAGTCTAAAAATAAGGGGCTGCACTCCGAGAATGATTTATAGTTATTGTTTTATAAGAAAACTTAGTGAAAATTTGATGGCTCAATTTTAAGAGTTCCATGATATTAACTTAAATAACTTTCTCTACTCCTATTTCAAATTTCAAGAACTAATAAAACTCGTGATGCCAGTTTTAATTTTTCTACAAGCAAAACCTCCATCTAACGATTTTTCATCATATTTTTTTTTTCATTTCACCCCCTTAATAAAATTCCTGATTCTACCACCGACAGGCGACAGCACAACACTCTTTCGTTTTGCCATCTCGACCCCACCACCAGGCCATGTGTAGTGGGGCCCACCTACCATATATTTTGTTCAACTATTTTGTTCGAAATATTGCTGCATATCAGATGGCAGCGTATGATATTCATTTATGCTCATTATGGTTCGTGGATTTTGATTTTGTAAGGGTAACAACTAATAAGGTGAATAGACTGTTCTTAAAGTAATTTTTTAATTTAATAAAAATTAAATCAAAAATTAAAAAAATAGGAGAAAAAAATTCGAAATATGATCGGATCGCGATCGTTAAAGTGTGCTTGGATCGGATCACCCGTGTTCCGATCAGATTTTGATTTTTTTTCTCTTATTTTTTTAATTTTTGATTTAATTTTTATTAAATTAAAAAATTAATGCGGTTCGTATTTGTATTTATTTACATCTGTCGTCATAAAAGGTGTTTTTGCTTTTGTCGTCATAAACCGCCGAATGCGTGTGCTTGTGACGTGATGGTAGCTTAGCGTAATGTGACAATATTCTCTTTCAAAAACTAATCTAAAGTCCCACTCCCACCTAATCTAATATACAAAAGATTTGATTACAATGAAAAAGACAGAAGCATTGGATTAGTATGCGACCCACGCTATTAAAGTGCATGCTCTTATTTGCACATGGGATATACTTAAGGATGTGTACTCTTTCATGTCGTTTATTCTAAACCTGATCCAAATTTCTTTGAACTAAATCCGAACCGAATTGAATTGTTTTTTCTTCTATTTGATTTCTATGATATATTCACTCGAATTAACATGTATCTGACACTATTATTGATTATAATATAGGACTCTCTACTTAACACTATAAGTTTATTTATATTAATGTGTAACAATAGTTAGGTTATATGTAGTTTTTGTTGTCTTTGACATTTACATTTTCTAAGTGTTCAACAACTAAAAGTATTAAATGCAAAATATTTAGTTAAACCGATCCAAACTGAAAAAATGGTTGTGTTCGGTTTGATCTTTACGGACGCGAATATAGATACAGATTGTTTGCTGATATGAGAAGTCTATATCCGTTCAGATATTTGACGAATTCGGAGTGAATACAGATAATATCCACATCCATATAATGACCCACCTCAAAACGTTTTTTGTTTTCACTTAGAATTTTTATATACATAGTCGCATTTATTTAGTTTTAAATGTTAATTTAATTTATGTTAACTTCTAGCTTCATAATTTGATCAATGCTCAAATAAATGCAATCAGTGGATGTATTTTTATTTGACTAAATAAAATTAAAATCTATATTCAAAATATAATCACACATGGTTGTATATGTGGACACTTTTTAGTTATAATAATGTATTGTATAAGTATATGAGAACAATTGTTAAAATATGGATATGTAGTACCAGAGTGAATGTTATTCTGATCGAAAACACCAATATCCATATTCGTTCCCCGAGTTGATGGATACTCCATCCATGATATGAATACAAATTTCATATATATTTTTCCTGGATAAAATGTTCAATTTCGAATATCCATCGACACTCCTAAATATACCTATGTAGCGTAACTAGATATGAAACTTCGAGAATTAATTAAGGGAACTACTATTCGTCGCCGGAAAACTACTTAAATCGCCCCAAAAATGACCTTTTTGCCCCTAACAAATCAATTAATACCGATTTCGTCCCGTGTCTTTAAACAAGGTGTTTGACTCAGTTTTACTCACATTCCCAGTACAAACACCACGAAAATGTCCGGCGAAGCACCAGAATCCGGCGAGGTAACGGGGGCGGAATTTTTTTTCCGACTCGGGCGTCTGGCTAGGCCGCCTCCACATAGGTGGAGGCGGCTTAGCCAGACGCCTCCACCTAGCTGGAGGCGGCTTAGATGCACGCCTCCACCATGGTGGAGGCGTCTGTCTAACACGCCTCCACCTATGTGGAGGCGTGTTAGGCAGACGCCTCCACCATGGTGGAGGCGGCCTAGCCAGCCGCCCGTTTTTTTTTGTTTTTTTTTTAATTTTTTGTTAAATTCAAAATTTTCAGGTTCCGTTGCAAGATTTCGGTGGTGATGGAGTAGATTACAGTGAGCTTTTTGACAGTGAAGAAATATTTACAACAATCGATGAAGGTTGTAAATGGGCGAAACAAATTGCGATAGGAGCCGGATTTTTTTTGGTTATATCATCGTACAAACCAAAAGCAGATAACCGGATGGACTGTTACCTCAGATGCGATCGCAGACGTGAGATGAGTTCTCGTGATACGAGTATTGCACTGCGAAAGAATACGAAAAGAAAAGGTTGCGGTTGTCGGTTTTTGGTAAAAGTGGTGGAGGCGGTTCCCGCGATCGCCCGATCGTTGGGTCGGGCGGCTCCCGCGGTCGCCCGACGCAATTTTTTTTTTAAAATTAATTGAAATAAACAAGGTGATTTACGAGATGTGAGTAGTCCGGGGTGTCCGCTGGCTCTTTCCCTGGCCTCCGAGACATCCTATTTGGTGAATAAAAGTGTGATATGAAGAGAAAGTTGTGTTAAAAGAGTGAAATGAGGAGTTATATTAGTAGAAAGTGTAGAGGGGCAAAATGGTAATCTTACGGGCGATTTAAGTAGTTTTACGGAGACGAAAAGAGAGAACACATCCAAGAAAAAGACATCTTAAAGTAAAGTTACCTTAGGTTAGGTTCAAGTATATATTAGGATGTGAGACTACAAATTAAACTTTGCTTCAAAAAAAAATCAACCTTAAAACATGTCAAAATAAAATCAGGTTAAATTGAACTTACACTCATTTTGAGTATATTTTCAGTCCCTCGCAGAATAACATTTTGTTAAATACTTTTATTTATAATCCAACCGAATAGTCTTTGATTTTGGAGTAAAATATGGTTTTCAGATGTCGTGGGCTTAAAAACTCTACTTTAATTTGCTATGTGCAAATAATGTGGTTTCAAACATTAGTTTAATTTAAAATCTATGTTACAAACATTGAGGTCATACATGTTATCATACATCTTATCTCATCCAAAACAATTTCAAAATCTCTCTCTCTCTCTTGTTTCTCACTTCTTTCTCTCCGACTTTTTCTCTCATGTTTATTGTTCTCTTTCATGTTTCTACCTTGTGCTTTTCTCCCAAAATTTTGTCTATATACTCTCTCTCTCTCATATTTTTGGTTTGGGAAATCCTAGACCTACCACCCAAAAAAAGAAGATATGCACGAGATCGAAGAACAAACCAAATTATTACTCATTTAGACGCCAAGATATGTGGAAAATTCCTTCTCGAAGAGGGGAAAGCCAAATTTGACTCAACCAATATGAACACCATCATAGAAAGATAAGTTTAGATTTTACAATAGGTAGAAAAATACTCTTAAAATTATTATCCTTCACTAACAATACCCCCTTTAGAACCTCCAATATCATAGATTTGTGTGCAGAAAATCGACTCATTACATGTTTCTTGTCACGACTCATATATACCTGTCTTTAAAACCAAAAGAATGTTCAGTATAGAAGCAACCTATAACGTTTATTTATGTTCATGCATACAAAAGATCACGAAATATCACTGGTAGGGAAGCAATTCAGTTGATTGTGTCTATCTCAGTTAGGAGATTCATTATTTTGAGATAGTCAAGACTAGAGAATAGTAGAGAATATAAAATCAAGGAAAAATATCACTCGTAGGTTAATCAATTGGCAACAACCCAAGTTATTTCTTTCTACGTATTACCACTTTATTCATTGCACTGTTGTCAATATCTGAATTGTACACCAAATTCCAGTAACACCACACAAAACATGCCAAACACGTCGCACCATACAACCATTTCCATCAACACCATGCAAAACACACCAACATCCTCGTCCATCAAGTATATCCCCACTTATAGAATGTTCCAACACCACCTCAAACACAAAAGACGCAAATAACCTTTCGACCATGGGTGAACCAGTGAATGGAACAATAACTTACTCATAATGTTACATGTTTGAGCTTAACGTTATAATTGTAGGATTTCATGTTTAATTATACATATATATTTTTCGAATTTTCATGTATAATAAGGATCAATTACAAATTTCTTCGATTTATTTCATGCATGCATCGGTTTGTTTTAACAACTAGTTTCAAAAACTCATTAAAACAAACACAAAGGGGCTCCGAAATTCATACTTATAAGTTCTCTAAAACTTCTTGAAGATTCGGAGACGTTGAGGATGCTTGTTGCTGCGCGGGATGCCTCCAAGATTTCATCAAACTCTAAACAAGATCGGAGAGAGGGAAGCTAGTCTCTCAATCTCTGATAGGGTTTAGAATCCAATTACTAACCCCTCTTTAATTCCCTTAAGAAGATGATCTCTTAAGAACTAAAACTAAACTTAAGAATTAATGGATTTTCGTGGAGATTTATGGAGAGAGAATTTTTGCACAAGAAATAATAAATTAATTGAGGAGGTAATGGGATAAACTTGTATTTATAAGTTCTCTCCATATTACCTATTCATGTGCAACCTCTTGCCCATGATTTCACGCAAACTTCCATCTAACCATCCATTATTTAATAATAAATAATATTAGCCACGAATTAAATCAATTATGGATCAATTCCATGCATGATCTAATTAATTCTGCATTAACCGTCTGGACCGGTCAACCGTTTGGAGGTTCGGTCGACCGCTCGAACCAGGTTTCGGTCGACCGTTCAATAACTCGGTCGACCGTTCGTAACAGGAATTATTCCGTCGCTATGTTCGGTCGACCGACCGATTACATTCGGTCGACCGTTCGAACAGATGAAAATTCCCTGTTATCGGTCGAGACATGTCCGGTCGACCGTGCCCCGATCGGTCGACCGTTTACTGCTAATCGGTTGACCGTTGGAGCACTCTTCTGCAGACTTGTCAAATTTCGGTTTAACCCCTACAAAATTTGACATTTCGGGATTAGTAGTAAATTCACAACTTATGTAACATATTATCCTATGCAATGATCAATCATTACACCCCATAATATTTACATCACATATGAATTTAATTTAGATTATGATTATGTTATTAATCACAACATAATTTTGATTTTGCTTGTTCACCCCATGTGTCATATTTTCTACATGAAACCTGACACATCTTATGAACTCAAAATCTCCATTTCTTGTTTCTCAGTTTTGTGGTGTGACCTATGGGAAGATCTAAACTAAGTTGGCAGTGATATTAAGAGCTTAATATCACAAACTATAACTTAATATCACAAACTATAAGCGGTATGTAGCTACACATTATAGCTCCAATTAGTTAGATATCTTAATTCCACTCAAACCAAAACCCGATTCATTTAGTGATGGAGTGCACCACTTGTGTCCGTCCCTTGCTCATGATATTAAGAATACACACAAAGTAGTATTGTGTCATCTTTGTATTAGTATTCATTTCTTGATCTCTTTAAGCTCGTTATAAATATGTGACTTAACTCAAATCACATTGTGCACATTACAGCTTTGCTTTATCAAGGGGTCCACTAATATCATCACTCAATTAAGAGGGGCAATGATAATCTTTTGACTAACTATCTTCTCCAACGAAAGTTATGTTTAACTAACTAATGCCTTTACACTACACTTATCGATAGCTCAAGACACTAGTCTAATTAAGAACTCCTTAAGCGATCGGATATAAGTCTCATATCAAAAGACCAAAGACACAGTAAAATATTAATGACACAGAAACACATTCCTATAATATTTTACTTGTTAGGTCAATTCGGTATACAAAAGTACTATTTTCCTCTTTTGTGTACCCGTGTTGTCACTCACTTGTAGAGCTACAATGATCTATGACCAACACGACAATCTTAACTCGGTAATTAATGTCTCATGCTAATTACCATGATTGCGAATATCTTTTGTTTTATGTAAACCAATATCTTTTAGAGTTCTACGGACCAAGAGTCTCTTCCTTAACACTTCCAAAAGACGAATATCATAAACAAGGAACAAAATGATTTCTCATTCAATTCATAATAATTGACATTTAAAAGTAAAACTTTTAGAACACATTCCCTTCAATCTCCCACTTGTTATTAAAGTTTTCTTTCTCATACATACTCAATGTATAAAACAATAATAACTAGGGTAAACCCCATTACATATCAATCATCAAGCCAATCTACATGGTTCCTCAATCCCATGGACTCGAAATGCATTTCGCCCTTGGCTTGGGATAAGGGTTTTGTGAATGGATCAGTTGTGTTGTTGTTGGTGTCCACCCATAAAAGATTTATTTTGCCTTCGTCGATGAGGTCACGCGTCACGAAGTACTTACGATCCATGTACTTCACTTTGTGGTGTGATTTGGGATCCTTGATTTGCAAGATAGACGCACTATTGTCGCAAAATAGCTCTATTGGTCCCTCGCTCGAGGGAACTACTCCAAACTCTTCAAGGAACTTCTTAATCCACACTCCTTCCTTGCTCGCTTCAGCGACAGCCATTACTTCGGAAGCAGTGGTTGAGTCGGCCGTAGTGCTTTGCTTCCAACTACGCTAACTCACAACTCCACCATTCAGAAGGAAGACGTATCCTGATTGCGACCTTCTATCGTCTGGATCACTCATGAAACTCGCATTCGAGTAACCTTCAGCTATCAATTCCCTTTGTCCTCCATAAACAAGAATCTTATCCTTAGTCCGGTTAAGGTACTTCAGGATATTCTTGACCGCAGTCCAATGCTCAGGACCTGCGTTGGATTGGTGACGACTTGTCATGCTTAGAGCGTACGAGACATCGGGTCTTGTGCAAGTCATCGCGTACATGATCGACCCAATTGCCGAAGCATATGGGACATCCTTCATGTACTCTAAGTCCTTACGTGATTGAGCACGTTGAGACTTCTTGAGTTGCACACCCATACTCATTGACACACTGCCCTTTTTGGAGTTGTTCATCTTGAACCTTTCCAAGACCTTGTCAATGTATGTACGTTGACACAGGCCAACGAGTCTACGAGATCTATCTCGGTATATCTTGATTCCCAAGATGTATTGAGCCTCACCCATGTCTTTCATTGAAAATGCAGATTTCAATGAATTTCTCGTTTGCTCAAGCAAAGGAATATGATTGCCCATAAGTAATATGTCATCGACATATAAGATTAGGAATACTACATGGCTCCCACTAACCTTCTTGTATATACAAGGTTCTTCCTTACTTTGAATGAAGTGAAGCTTCTTCACTTCCTCGTCAAAGCGTTTGTTCCAACTCCTTGATGCTTGCTTCAATCCATAGATGGATCTTTGAAGCTTGCAACCTTCTCGCTATTCTTTGGATCTTCAAAACCTTGAGGTTGTACCATGTACACATCCTCCTCCAAGTTCCCATTACGCAACGTCGTTTTGACATCCATTTACCATATTTCATAATCGTGAAATGCGGCAATAGCGAGCATGATCCGAATAGACTTGAACATGGCAACCGGTGAAAAAGTTTCATCATAGTCAATTCCTTGAATTTGAGTGAAACCCTTTGCTACAAGCCTTGCTTTGTAGATTGTCAGGTTCCCATCCATGTCCATCTTCCTCTTAAAAACTCATTTATTATGAATGACCTTTTTACCTTGAGGAAGGTCAACCAAGTCCCATACTTGATTATCATACATGGATTCTATTTCGGATTCCATGGCCTTGAGCCATAGTTTGGAGTCTTCCCTCTCCATTGCTTCTTGGAAGGTCAAGGGATCATTGGTATCTAGTGTTGGATCGTGTGGGTTATGGGTCCACTAATCACCTTTTAATCTAATCACCTACTTGTTTAAGCAATCGATATGCGCAGCGGAAATTTAAAACAAAACAAGCAAGTGTAGGAAATATGCAAACCACAAGAAGTCGGGTCGATTTTTATAGAGGTTCGGCACCCCACCCGGGTCCTAATCCTCTCTTGCAAGCTCCGCTCGGATCACCGAGCTCCGCCTACGACTTCACTATCCGCTCCCCGTTCCGGGCCGGGAGACAACGCCTTACAACCGTCAAACTCGCGAACAACCCTCGCCGAGCTTGGAATCTTCTTCTCACAATCCGAGAAGGATGCTTCGGGCTTTCACCGGAGCCTTTACTTTCTTTGACAACAATTGTAACCTTGAGTGGAACAACACTCTCTAAACTTTGAGCACACTTGAGTAGGATGAAGGAATTGATCACTAAGTGTGTGAGGTTTGAAGCTTTGAGTGTTTTGATTTCTCTCTAATGTTTGGGGCAAGTTTGTAGTGGGAGAGTTTTGTTAAAATGTGTTTTACAACTCTATTTATAAGCATTAGAGAGAATAGATCCGTTGGGACAAGATTTGATTGGATTTTGTGCAAAGCACACAAAGCATAAAATTCGGGCTGCAAATCTGTCCAGAAACGGTCGACCGAAAAGTGGAACGGTCGACCGAACGCTTGGGTTTGATAAGGATACGGTCGACCGAAATATGAATAGATCGACCGAACACTTAAGTCTATTAAGAAAACGGTCGACCGAACAGGGTTACCGGTCGACCGAATAAGCGTTTCGGTAGAGGGAAAACTGGATCGGTCGAACGAAATCGTATCGACCGATAGCAGGGAATTCTTGACAAGGTTAAACGGTCGACCGAACTTGGCACATGGTTCGACCGTTTGGTTAAGTATATGGAGGTGTATATAGTTTTAATACGAATACGACCGTTGGGCATATACGACAAGAATAACGGTCAGAACAGTAAGTTCAAACGGTCGACCGAAAGATATGGTGCGGTCGACCGAAACTAGGCAGGAAAACACAAATTGGATTACTTGATCATCCGGTCGACCGAACGGCATGTTGCGGTCGACCGAATGTGGGCAGACAGTTAGGGTTCAGGTTTTGTGTTTTTCCGGTCTAAGTTTGGGTGATCTATTGAAGTCCAAATAATGTGAAATTTCGTGTGTGACTTCTATAGGGAACCTATTGTGTATGTGATTGGTTTTTAACTCTTGTATGCTCAATTTACACATGTTTCTAAGACTCAAAATAAATCAACATTACATGTCTTCGATTTAGCTTTAATTACATGTCTTGACTTCATTTCCTTCTTTCTTGAGTCTTGATCACCTGTAGAGGTTAGCACAATACAATATACATGCAATGCAATATGTGTGCTACTCTACATCATCATAATTAAGATTAGGTTAATTAAATCATCAAAACATAGATTAAGGCCAAAAAGCCAACATCTAGTACCATGATTTCATGAAGTCCCAGATAGATATCGAGTTTCTTCTTTTCCCTCGTTGACCTTCTAAGTTCCTTTGGTTCTTCTCGTGTCTCTCGAACTTCTTCCACAATTTCTTGAGGAGTGAGTTCACGTTCAACTCTTAAACGTACACTTGGTGGGGATGATTGAGATTCTCTCATAATTTCTTGTGATGGTCTCTCGCTCACGCTCCCACTAACCAAAGGAATCTCGGTTGGGCCTTCATGATCTTGAATGTCATCATTCATGTCATGATCTTGTAGAGTATCTTGAGTTTCATCAAGCACAACCCTACTCCCACTACTTTTTACTCTTTCTAGAAATTCCTTTTCCAGAAATGTGGCATCCCTCTCTACAATCACTCGATTGGAGGTGATATGCCAAAAGTAGTATCCTCTTGTCTCACGAGGATAACCAATAAAGAAGTACTTATCCGCTTTTGGTTGAAGTTTGGTCGACATAAATCTCTTGACGTAAGCCTCACAATCCCAAATCTTGAGAAAATTGAGCTTAGGTGTTTTACCACTCCACAGCTCATAATGAGTTTTCTCTACGGATTTGGATGGAACATTATTTAGTATGTAAGCCGCAGTTTGTAGTGCATAACTCCAAAAGTAAAGAGGTAATTCCGCATAACTCATCATTGCCCGAACCATGTCGAGCAATGTCCTATTCCTCCTTTCGGATACCCCATTCCACTGAGGTGTACCGGGAGGGGTGAGTTGAGGTACAATACCAAACTCCTTTAGGTATGAGTCAAATTCGGCACTTAAGTACTCACCTCCACGATCCGTTCGTAGAGACTTGATTTTATTGTCGAGTTGGTTCTCTACTTCATTCTTGAATTCTTTGAACTTGTCAAAAGATTCACTTTTGTTTCTCATTAGATAAACATAGCCATAACGACTATAATCATCCGTGAACGTAATGAAGTACCTGAAACCATCTCGTGCACTAGTACTCATTGGACCACATACATCGGAATGTATCAAATCCAACAAGCCACTCGCCCTTGGGCCTTTCTTCTTGAAAGGCTTTTTGGTCATTTTTCCCATTAGACATGGTTGGCACGTCTCCAATGATTTAAAATCAAGGAGACCAAGAAGGTTAGCTTCTTGCAATTTCTTGATGCGCTTTTCATTTATGTGACCAAGACGATAGTGCCACAAGAGAGAATCGTTCTCGTGAGAGGTCTTAAGTCTTTTGTTATTGATATTAAAGATTTGTTTATTATTCAATTCAAGCAAATAGAGACCATTCCTTATGAACGCATTTGCATAGAAAACACCATTCTTCGATATAGGCAAACAAGAATTTGAAATATTTATATTAAAATTATCCATATCCAGACATGATACATAAATAATATTCTTGCTAATCGAAGGTACATAATAAACATTCTTTAGACATAAATTTAAATCACTACATAATTGAAGCACCACAGAACCTTGTGCAACCGCAGACACGTTCACACCATTTCCGACCTTCAATTCTACCTCGTTCCTTACAAGTTCCTTCCTATCCATGAGTAGCTGCGCATTAGAAACTATGTGAGCACAAGATCCGGTATCAATTACCCAATCCTGGACAGAGGTGGCTAAATTTATTTCAATAACAAATATACCTTTGGCCTTTTTGGGGCGCCGACGTTCAATCACTCCGTTGTCAAGGTCTTCCTTGTACTTGGGGCAATTTGGCCGGATGTGTCCTTTTTCACCACAGTGAAAGCACTCCGTATTGGGAGTTGGAGATTTCTGAGATTTCTCCCTCAAGGCAGTCTTATGAGCACCTCCTACTCCCTTGCTCTTGATTGAACAACTTTTGGTAGATTTGCCCTTTCCTTTACCAATCTTTTGGCTCCTCCCATGGACGGCAAGGACTTGCTTGTCCCTACCCTTGCCCATGTCAACTTCAGCAGTTTTGAGAGAGTTGTGAAGCTCCTCAAGACTCACCCCTTTTTCACGCACGTGATAGTGAATCACAAAATCCTTAAAGGACGGGGCTAGAGAGCCAAGAATCATATCTTCAGCAATGTCCTCGGGCATTGGTGAAGAGAGCTTTGCCAACTTCTCAAGGTATCCTTGCATCGTGAGAAAATGCATAGATACCGATATTCCCTCCGCCATATGACACCTTGTGAGTGCGATAGTGGTCTTATAACGCTCCTTTTGGGCACTATCCATGAACATCTTTGATAAAGCCTCCATGGTCTTCTTAGGTTTTGAATCCAAGTATTTCGCTTGAAGCGAGTCACCCATGGATGCTAGCATAAGACCGTGAACTTGGTTCTCTTGGTCTTCCCACTTGACTTTACCTCTTTCTCTTCATCGGTTAATCTCTCATTCCCCTTTGGGATTGGACCTTCCAAAATGTGAGATAGTTTCTCAAACTTTAACACGATGTTGAGTTTGAGTTGCAACTAATGAAGTTTGAGCCATCATTTGCTAAAGGGTGTTTTTCTATCATGGATCGTACGATAGGTTGGATGTTCGACATTTTTCTACAAAATAAATCATATAGGATTTTAATGCCCATTTTATGTTTATTATACATGCATACAAATGTAAATATTGCAAATAAATTTTTTTCCCCATAAATGCAACAATACAAGATCCCATTAATTGTAACATAGACTAGCTAAGGGCTATCGAATACATTACAACATCAAGGTAAGAAAAACATTTTTCTAATCACAATCTTTTTGAATTTTAGCAATATTAGCATCTTCAAACTCTTGTGATTCTTGTCTATTTAATTATGAGGGAATGCGACCTATCCTCGTAAGAAAAACTTTTCCCCAAAACCGAGTGAGGGCTCTAGATAATGTTAAGAAAACTTATTTTCATTTGATACGAGATACGTTTATCCATTGTATTCACAACTAAACATACTTGGGGTTCACTAGGGTGAAATGCACCTCGTACATTTAATCGTGGCACAACAACAGACAACCATTATATCTCCCACTATTCCCAAAGACGGATGTAGCTATCTCCCGCTAAGGGCGAGCAAAGTATCCCTCAATCAATGACTGCTAGTGGATGAAATAAGAAGGAAATTATTCTTAATTTTTGTTGGACAATTTCATATATTTACATGTGATTTGGAATTTTAGGTTATCATGCATATTAATATTCATACACATCCCAACATTCACCACATTCATCACAAGCATAGCAGAAATTAAAAAAACAGAAATTAAACATTCACACAATCCACATCGTGTGAGTTTATATGTTCCCTTTGATCCTTGATCCTCGATCCCCGATCCTCGATCGATGCGCTACAGCGGCGACTTCCTCTTGCACCGGAGATGTAGATTTTACAGAAAATAAACATGCTCCTCACATTCGATAAAAACCGACTAGTGCAAGTCCTATGTAAAACCTCTCATATGCATATGCAATTATCTAAAAGATGGAAATAGAGAATTTGACTTTTACATACATAAGCCCCTGTATTATAACAATTATAAACACTCATAGGCGCTGATTTGGAACATATAAACTCACAATTCCTGCAAAAACAACTCGAGCATCCATGCACGCAATATCGCTATAAACTATCCAACCTAGTTTATCAAGCATCTAGAATCCCAAACAATTCTTTGAAAAACATTTTGAAATCCATTAAAAACATTTTTCATGCATCCATAGTTCAAAAATTAATTATGAACCGCTGTCCATCCAATTTCCAATGGAAAGATGAATCGCAGTTTTTCGGTTTTGTTGATTCGGTTATGTATAATAAAGATCAATTTTTAATTTTCTATAATTTATTTCATGCATGCATCGGTTTGTTTCAATAACTAGTTTTAAAACTTTTATTAAAACAAACATGAGGCTCCGAAATTCATACCTAGAAGTTCTCTAAAACTTCTTGAAGATTCGGAGACGTTGAGTATGTTTGTTGCTGCGCCGGATGCCTCCGAGATTTCACCAAACTCTAAACAAGATTGGAGAGAGACGAGCTAGCCCTCGATCTCCAATAGGGTTTAGAATCCAATTACTAACCCCTCTTTAGTTCCCTTTAGAAGATGACCTCTGAAGAACTAAAACTAAACTTAAGAATTACTGTAATTTCGTGGAGAATTATGGAGAGAGATTTTGCATAAGAAAAATAATGAATCAATTAAGGAGGTAATGAGATAACATTGTATTTATAGGTTCTCTCCAAATTACCTATTCATGTGCAACCTCTTGCCCATGATTCCATGCAAAATTCCATCTAACCATCCATTATTTATTAATAAATAATCTTAGCCACGAATTAAATCAATTATGGACCAATTCCATGCATGATCTAATTAATTCTTAAATTAATTCTGCATAAAACCGTCTGACCGGTCGACCGTTTGCGAGGTCTGGTCGACCGTTTAGACCTGGTTTTGGTCGACCGTTTAGACACTCGGTCGACCGTTCGCAACATTAAAATATTTCATCACAATGTTCGGTCGAACGACCGATAAATTCGGTCGACCGAAAACGAACAGACGAAATTCCTGTTACGATGTGCACACATCCGGTCGACCGTGCAATATTGCGGTCGACCGTCCCACATCCGGTCGACCGTTTACTGTTTAGAGGTCGACCGTTTGTGCACTATGCTGCAGACTTGTCAAATTTCGGTTTAACCCCTACAAAATTTGACATTTCGGGATTAGTAATAAATTCACAACTTATGTAACATATTATCTTATGTAATGATAATACATTACACCCCATAATATTTACATCACATATGAATTTAATTTAGATTCTAATTATGTTATTAATCACAACATAATTTTGATTTTGCTTGTTCACCCCATGTGTCTATTTTCACATGAAACCCGACACATCCTTTGAACTCAAAATCCCCATTTCTTGTTTTCCAGTTTTGTGGTGTGACCTATGAGAGGATCTAGACTAAGTTGACAGTGATATTAAGAGCTTAATATCACAAGCTATAAGCGGTATCTAGCTACACATTATAGCTCCCAATTAGTTAGATGTCTTAATTCCACTCGAACCAAAACCCGATCCACTTAGTGATGGAGTGCACCACTTGTGTCCGTCCCTTGCCTCATGATATTAAGAATACACACAAAGTAGTATTGTGTCATCTTTGTATTAGTATTCATTTCTTGATCTCTTTAAGCTAGTTATAAATATGTGACTTAACTCAAATCACATTGTGCACAATATAACTTTGCTTTATCAAGGGGTCCACTAATATCATCACTCAATTAAGAGGGCCAATGATAGTCTTTTGACTAACTATCTTCTCCAACAAAAGTTGTACTTAACCAACTAATGCCTTTACACTACACTTATCGATAGTTCAAGACACTAATCTAATTAAGTATTCCTTAAGTGATCAGATATAAGTCTCATATCAAAGGACCAAAGACACAGTAAAATATTAACGACACAGAAACACATTTCTATAATATTTTACTTATTAGGTCAATTCAGTATACAAAAGTAATATTTTCCTCTTTTGCATACCCGTGTCGTCACTCACTTGTAGAGCTACAATGATCTATGACCAACACGACAATCTTAACCCGGTAATTAATGTCCCATGTTAATTACCATGATTGCGAATATCTTTTGTTTTATGTAAACCAATATCTTTTAGAGCTCTACGGTTAAGGACCAAGAGCATCTTCCTTAACACTTCTAAAAGACGAATAACATAAACAAGGAACAAAATGATTTCTCATTCAATTCATAATAATTGACATTTAAAAGTAAAACTTTTAGAACACATTCCCTTCAGAGGATGCTTGTTGCTGCGCGGGATGCCTCCGAGATTTCACCAAACTCTAAACAAGATCGGAGAGAGGGAAGCTAGTCTCTCAATCTCCGATAGGGTTTAGAATCCAATTACTAACCCCTCTTTAATTCACTTGAGAAGATGATCTCTTAAGAACTAAAACTAAACTTAAGAATTAAGGGATTTTCGTGGAGATTTATGGAGAGAGAATTTTTGCACAAGAAATAATGAATTAATTGAGGAGGTAATGGGATAAACTTGTATTTATAAGTTTTCTCCATATTACCTATTCATGTGCAACCTCTTGCCCATGATTTCATGCAAACTTCCATCTAACCATCCATTATTTAATAATAAATAATATTAGCCACGAATTAAATCAATTATGGACCAATCCAAGCATGATCTTATAAATTCTTAAATTAATTCTGCATTAACCGTCTGGACCGGTCGACCGTTTGGAGGTTCGGTCGACCGCTCGAACCAGGTTTCGGTCGACCGTTCAATAACTCGGTCGACCGTTCGTAACAGGAATTATTCCGTCGCTATGTTCGGTCGACCGACCGATTACATTCGGTCGACCGTTCGAACAGATGAAAATTCCCTGTTATCGGTCGAGACATGTCCGGTCGACCGTTTACTGCTAACCAGTCGACCGTTGGACCACTGTTATGCAGACTTGTCAAATTTCGGTTTAACCCCTACAAAATTTGACATTTCGGGATTAGTAGTAAATTCACAACTTATGTAACATATTATCCTATGCAATGATCAATCATTACACCCTATAATATTTACATCACATATGAATTTAATTTAGATTCTGATTATGTTATTAATCACAACATAATTTTGATTTTGCTTGTTCACCCCATGTATCATATTTTCTACATGAAACCCGACACATCTTATGAACTTAAAATCTCCATTTCTTGTTTCCCAGTTTTGTGGTGTGACCTATGGGAGGATCTAAACTAAGTTGGCAGTGATATTAAGAGCTTAATATCACAAACTATAAACGGTATCTAGCTACACATTATAGCTCCCAATTAGTTAGATGTCTTAATTCCACTCGAACCAAAACCCGATCCATTTAGTGATGGAGTGCACCACTTGTGTCCGTCCCTTGCCTCATGATATTAAGAATACACACAAAGTAGTATTGTGTCATCTTTGTATTAGTATTTATTTCTTGATCTCTTTAAGCTCGTTATAAATATGTGACTTAACTCAAATCACATTGTGCACATTACAACTTTGCTTTATCAAGGGGCCCACTGATATCATCACTCAATTAAGAGGGCCAATGATAATCTTTTGACTAACTATCTTCTCCAACGAAAGTTATGCTTAACCAACTAATGCCTTTACACTACACTCATCGATAGCTTAAGACACTAGTCTAATTAAGAACTCCTTAAGCGATCGGATATAAGTCTCATATCAAAGGACCAAGGACACAGTAAAATATTAATGACACAGAAACACATTCCTATAATATTTTACTTGTTAGGTCAATTCGGTATACAAAAGTACTATTTTCCTCTTTTGTGTACCCGTGTTGTCACTCACTTGTAAAGCTACAATGATCTATGACCAACACGACAATCTTAACTCGGTAATTAATGTCTCATGCTAATTACCATGATTGCGAATATCTTTTGTTTTATGTAAACCAATATCTTTTAGAGCTCTACGGTTAAGGACCAAGAGCCTCTTCCTTAACACTTCCAAAAGACGAATATCATAAATAAGGAACAAAATGATTTCTCATTCAATTCATAATAATTGACATTTAAAAGTAAAACTTTTAGAACACATTCCCTTCAATAATACACTTGATGAAGACGACGTGTGTCACCTTTAGTTTTGAACCACAACCCACCTGTCCAAAAGTAGGGATAAGTTTCTGAAAATTATGATCACGGAGAAACAAACATTTACATCGAAATTAACATGGGGGCAGTGACACACACAAAATTGAATCACATTACAATGTTCCTCAAGGACGAAACGGAAATTGCCCCAAACCAAAGCCGGCAGAACACTCCAAGACCTCCAGAGTCCCAGCTCTGAAGCAGCGTTAGTACCCAAAAAGGCCTCACCAAAAGCAAAAGCAGATATTCCCCAAAAGTCAAGAAGCCAACGCAAACCGCTGCAGCCGCCGGCAAAAAAAAAAACAAAAAACAATATCCAAAACAATATCCACCCGATTTAGGGCAAAATCGATCGAGAAAGCCACGATCTTCGAGGAGAATCCGGGCTTAGATCTGTGTTCGGGGCACCGCGCGATGCAGAGGCACACCAGATTCGGGGAGAAGCGGGGTCTGGAGTCCCCCGAGGTGGAGGGCGGGAGTCAGCCCGAGCCGAAGCGGCCGAAGGTGCCGGCTCTTGCTAGGTTTGCTTCTCATCCTCCGGTTTGGTGGGTTTGGAGTCGGAAATGTCGGATTTTGGTGTGGTTTTGGTGTTGAAGATTTGGAAGGTTGATTTGACTTGGTTTAGTCTGAAAGTAGTTTTTTGTGTGTGTTGGGATGTGTTTTTTTTTGGATTCGAAAATTGTGGTTTCGATGTGTTTTGGACATGGGATAGGATTTTGGATGGGGTTGTTGATGTGATCAAAGGTAAATCTGGTGTGAATTGTTTGATTTGGGTGTTCTTTGACAATAAAGTTGGAAGTCTGGTTCTGATGTTTGATAAGAGGAGGTAAGATCAAATTTGGGTTAACTGTTTGATTAGGTGTTCTTCAACAAGAAAATGTTGTTTCGGTGTTCGGTGGAAGGAATCAGTGAAAATTTTAGGCCGCTGTTCAAGTGGGCATAGCATGGCTTAACTTGGATAGTGGGATTCTTGATTCGATTGCCTTAACTGCATAGTTTTTGATTCTGTAGAGCTTTTGGAAAGTGATAGTGTGCTAAAGAGTCGGATTGGCTAAGATAGTTACAGTGACATGGTGATTGATGATTCGGAAGTGGATTTCTAAACATGCCTCATTTGGGGAAGTGTAGTACTTATGCCGTTACGCTATTTATGGGAAAGACTGATAAGAGAAAAAAACAGCCATTTATCTTAGAGCTATACTTTCTACCTTACCAATTGATTTTGCAAGTCTCTAAGGTCCTAGAAATAGAATCCTATCTTTCTTCTGGACACCATCACTTGTAGGGAAAAAATGTTTCTGTTTTTTTAATTTAAACTCACTGGTCACTAGTGTTGCAACATTAATTGATTCCAGATATCAAGATATGTTTCTCATATGGCATACTCGTTAATTTTTATGTACTTGCTTTTGGTTCATTCTTCTGTTTCTGATCAACCTTTTGCTCTCAAAGTTTGCTGGTCTGCCAGACTCATGTTTTTACTGAAAAACAGTACATTTATGATTTCTGTGTGCTCAATAATTTGTCGATGATAGTGAACTTCATTCAATTTTCCTTATCTGATTTATTGCCCATTATGCTTACTACGTTCAATACCTTCATTAGTGTGATAGTCGAAGCTCTCAAGGTGGATAGTCTGCAGAAGCTTTGTTCATCTTTGGAGCCTATTCTCCGCAAAGTTGTAAGATATTGTTCTCTACGCCTCTTACTTGCTTGATCACATTGGATTATGATTAAGAGTTATCTACTAGGGTTGTCTCCTTATCTATGGTGAAGCTTATATGCTTCTAGACTTATCTTTAAGAGTTTGAGGTCTCCATAGTATCATGTTCCAAGGATGCCTGCCAATCTTGAACTAAATTAGTCATATGGAAATGCACACTAATCAAAGCCAAGTTCTTGGCTTTATCATCTGTGTATTGGTTATCTCATTTTTTTGCCTTTTTTGGGTTTGTTGCAATAGGTAAGTGAAGAAGTGGAGCGTGCTTTAGCAAAATTGGGTCCTGCAAGGATTGGATCAAGGTGTGTGACATCGCAGTCTTCAAACAAAAAATAAACATAGTTGCATCAAAATACTTGGAATTTTATTTAGTTTAGAATATTTTTTATGATTTTAATACTTCTTTGCACACAAAAATCCATGCTTATGCATGACACAAGTCAATTACCTTGTTACCATTAAAAAAAGACAATTACGTTGTTAAAAGTGTACTGACAGTATGAAACTACAGGAACCTACTGTGTTGAATTTCTTTTTACATCAAAAGTCAAAACAACATAAAATTCTTTGATAACTCTGGTATATTTTCTAATTTCTGGCTCGATTATACAATCTCTCTGTAATCATATTCTTAACCTCTATAAAATCACAGATCCTCTCCAAAACGAATAGAAGGACCTGATGGAAGAAACCTGCAGCTGTATTTTAAATCAAGGCTTTCACTACCTTTGTTTACTGGTGGGAAAGTAGAAGGTGAACAAGGAGCAGCAATTCATGTTGTACTGGTTGATGCAAGCTCAGACCATGTTGTTACGTCAGGACCTGAATCATCTGCAAAGCTGGATGTTGTAGTTCTTGAGGGTGATTTCAACAATGAAGATGATGATGGCTGGTCAGAAGAAGAGTTTGAAAGCCACGTCGTAAAAGAGCGTGAAGGGAAAAGACCAATATTGACTGGGGACTTGCAAGTTTCCCTAAAAGAAGGTGTTGGAACACTTGGAGAACTGACATTTACTGACAATTCAAGCTGGATAAGATGTAGGAAATTCAGATTGGGTTTGAGGGTTGCTCCTGGTTTCTGTGAGGGTGTTCGTGTGAGGGAGGCAAAAACCGAAGCATTTGTTGTTAAGGACCACAGAGGGGAACGTGTGTATCCGTGCACTATTTTATTTAAGTTTCCTTTTTTGGTTACACACTTGCTAAACTTCCCTTTTATGTACCAGTATATAAAAAGCATTACCCACCTGCACTGAAAGATGAGGTTTGGAGGCTGGAAAAGATAGGCAAGGATGGCTCATTCCACAAAAAATTAAATGCAGCTGGTATACATACTGTTGAGGACTTCCTTCAGCTGGTAGTCAGGGATCCGCAAAAATTAAGAAATGTAAGAGCTCTTTTACTGAAAGATTATGTGAATAAATATGCATGTAATTGGATATTTTATTATTCTTAATGTTCAATGTTTCAGACACTTGGAAGCAGTATGTCAAATAAAATGTGGGAGACTCTAGTTGAGCATGCAAAGACCTGTGTCCTTAGTGGAAAACTTTATGTTTATTACTCTGATGAAGTGCGGAATTTGGGTGCCATTTTCAACAATATTTTCGAGTTCAGTGGCTTGATTGTTGATAATCAGTATTTTTCAGCCGAAACTCTTTCAGACAGCCAAAAGGTTGGTGATCCTGCTTCTGTCCTGCACTTATTTTTCGTTTGATGCTTTGTAAAGTTACCCTACAAATCATGCTAGTTTTTGTGCCAAGATCTTGTCATCTGTAAAATAATTTAATATTTGTCCTACTCTCTTCCTTGGTTGCCCCTTGAATGGGGTTTTTTTATTTGGTGGATTTTGACTTATTTGCTAGATG
Organism: Triglochin maritima; assembly: GCA_963682175.1. NCBI lineage: Eukaryota > Viridiplantae > Streptophyta > Magnoliopsida > Alismatales > Juncaginaceae > Triglochin > Triglochin maritima. Next base: position 9,189,559 of record OY821780.1, on the reverse strand, counting down.
ACTAGATGTGACTATAACTATCACTTTTTTTTTTGCAAAGGACTACAACTATCACGTGATCCTTTTTAGTGTTATTTGTACAATGTATTACGTATGTAATTTACGTTTTACTTTCTTTCAAGAAGCATGCGTGTGTTTTAACTAACTAGGATGAAACAATCCTTGAGTATATTCATGTGTTTCATGTTTCTTTTAGGTATTTGCTGATTCCCTGTTAAAGAAGGCTTATGACAATTGGAACCATGTTGTTGAATATGATGGGAAGGTCCTTCTGAACTCTAAAGAAAGTAGTAGGACGACCACATCAGTGGCCGAAGGTGCTACAAGCTCTGCTAGTTATTCTTCCTATGACCAGCAACTTTCTCTGCATCGCTTGTCCAACACTGCTCCTGAGCAGACTCTGATGGATCCTAGTTTAACTGCTGGAGGTAAGTGGCCTAAATGAGTTAGTGGTAACTTCTTTGGAGTAAATTGCATGGATAAATGTTAGCTTAAAGTGAGAAAGATCATATAACGTTATTGTACAATGTGATATGATTTTACCTTTTCCTATTATGAAAGAGACACTACATAAATATTACTCATACTTGTTTGGAGTTTTATTGTGTTCTCGTGATATTGCCATTAATAGTTATTGATACCAAATGTTGGCATGGCCATTGGAAATTTTTATATCTGTATATGATCAAATTGTACAGAGATTGTGTTAGTACTTGTAAAACCACATTGTCCTATTTACGAGAGAGCACTTGTTCACATAAACCTATATTTCTAAAAGAACTCTGAGATCATGCTAACATAGCTCTTAGTTGGTTTTGGAATACACAATACATTGTAAACCTGTCATTTAATATTGATTTTTGTAGGTTGATGTCAAGTTGACATCTTTGTAGGACCTTTTGATCCTTGTAATTCACTCGGTTGTGGTGGTATAAGAAAGACAAACATGATTGCCATACAGATTGTCATACTATGTCAATATTGTCGGTTTTCAATTTTATACAATGATAGTTTTATGTATGTTCTTGCATTCCATGCATATATACCTCATCTAGCCATTTATAATGTGTTTTTGGATGATGGTTAGACTGTTTAAAAGTTATGATCCCTTTGACCTTGGTGAAGCAGGTATGGTTGATGCTGGCTATGATAACCAATTTCTCAAACATTCCATTCATTCTCACCATGTCTCTCCCGATGCCTTTCTGCAATTGAAAAGCTCACAGTGTGTTCCACAAGATCACTACATAAACTCTCAGCCAAATGTAATCACTAGGAGTGATAGCACAAGCCTTGCACTTGGGCCTTCATCACGAACAAACTTGGAGTTCCAGCCACTGGACATGACTGCACAGCCTACAAACCTTAACTCTTATGATGATGATTGGCTAGGTTCCCATGATCATCGTGTGGTCGATGATATTCTTTCGGAGGAGGAAATTAGGATGAGAAGCCATGAGATGTTAGAAAATGAAGATATGCAGCAGTTGCTCCGTGTCTTGAGCATGGGTGGGGTGTCTGCTAATTTGGCTGACGACAACTTTTCTTTTCCATCGTACATGCCGACACCTTTGCCAAGTCAAAACTTCACTGATGGTCGGAATCGCTCTGGAAAGGCAGTCGTGGGTTGGCTTAAGATCAAGGCAGCAATGAGATGGGGTATCTTCATCCGCAAAAAAGCTGCTGAGAGGAGAGCGCAGATTGTTGAGTTAGAAGACTAATGCTTTTGTTGCGAGACAAAATTATCTTGATAATGCCGCTATCCTGTCCTCAACCTCAGATCTTGCTGCATGCATTTGGTCATGCAGCGTTCTAAAGGAGTGGGAGGTCGACGTAGATGGTAGATGGTTGGTTCAAACTAACCAAGAGTTTTGTCGCTTCGCCCGGATCTGCCTGTACAGATTTTCCATCAGTATCAGTTTGGATCCTTCACATTGTAACTATCAATTTGCACTACTCATAATATGTTTGCCAGGCACCCACATTGGTAGCAACCACATGCATGCAGTGTTGCATGTGATTTGAATTCTACCACCAAGTCGAATGATGCAATTTCTCTATATTATCCCATACTAACAGAGGGCCAGTATTATGATTTCCTAAGTGGTGCTGGATCTGTTGATCCTATTGTATGTTTCAGGCACAACTTCGTTTCAAATTGTTGGAGTCAGAAATAAGGACGATATCAGCAAAAGTAAAGAATATACCATTCAATGTTTTCAAAATTGTGGTTAATATTTTTTTCCAAGAGATAATGTAAATTGCCCATTGTGTGCTCGTGTGAACTGTGTAGTGGTGTAAGTCTGTCATGAAAGTGAATTCCAAGGGGAGAAACTTTTTCAAGGTTTAAAAATTATTGAACTCGTCGGTGGCAAAGTGGATGGTTCAGCAATGAAAATTATGGTTGAGTTTGAGCTGTCGTTCGGCGTATGTAGTAATGTAGGTGGTAGATGGTTTAAGTTTTTATTAAAAAATAATGCGACGGATACTATTTTTGCTTTACAATTTATACTGGTAAACAAGGTGTCTTAGTTAAGACAAGCCAAACACCACCAACATCAACATCTCCAAGATCAACACCTACCTAACGAACGTAATCAACGAAAATCGACACCTATTTCCTATTTGATAGGATAGATTCAAATAATGTAACTGTAGTCATCATCAATGTGTGCAAGTTGAATGAACATTTAAGGTTTATATTTTGTCATTCCAGCCGATTAAAGCAAAACGAGCATCACGGAAAGGATTGCCAAAAGTAATGAACATCTCCAAGATCAACACCTACCTAACGAACGTAATCAACGAAAATCGACACCTATTTCCTATTTGATAGGATAGATTCAAATAATGTAACTGTAGTCATCATCAATGTGTGCAAGTTGAATGAACATTTAAGGTTTATATTTTGTCATTCCAGCCGATTAAAGCAAAACGAGCATCACGGAAAGGATTGCCAAAAGTAATGAATTTAATAAACACACACACGCCCGGTGGGACTCGAACCCACAATCGCCTGATTAGAAGTCAGACGCCTTATCCATTAGGCCACGGGCGCCAGTTCACTCTATTTGTAACATGTACAATTAATAATGCTAACCATACAAATGACAAATCATGTACTTTTAGCATCAATCAAGCAAAACACCTTAAAAAATGTTCTCGGCTCTGAAACATATGAAATTTATTATTATTTATTTATTTAGACATGCCACTATGCCAATTTATTTAAATGTAATGACATTTTTAAGAGTCCAATTGATCCGCCAACGCATCCAACAACTTGTTTATACGTGTCAGCTACAAGGAGAAAACATATGCATACCCACTTTACTTCTTTTTTTACGGTCCCCAATTCAATAAACAAAGGGTTTGAATCGTGAGTATGTCCTAAATCGATTCCATACCAAAATCTCAATTCAAGCTCCTGACGCTTTTATATGTTTAAAAAATATTATTATTATTTTTAAATTATCTAACAGAGGGAATGTAACACACTTAAGTTGATAACAAGGTGAACCTAAGGCTTCGATTGAAGAACCCAAAGATAACCAGTTAAGCTATCTTTATTTATCATCTCAGCTTATAACATTAAAATATCCTCACACCAACGTTACAGTTTTAGGATTATGATTTTGCTTTTCGTCTCTCTACTCTTGACAAAAAACCATTGACTCGGGGTTAGTTTAGCATCCAAGCTTTCAACAAAAACTCTAACCAGATGTACAAGTTGCCAAGCATCTCCTATAGATTACAAATTCTGGATTGAGCACATATTGCAAGCGCAAATTCACCTTTCAAAATTGAATTCCTTATTATGCAAAAAATCAATTTTCCATGTGTGAAATTTAGTTGACCCATCACCGTAACAAAATCCAAACATTGAGGTAATGAATGATAAATCAAATTTTATTATGTAATGTTGCACAAGTTTTTCGTTTAATAACGTGTGACTATTTTTTCAACACTCCTTCGTACGGATGACCGGAACTACTTTCTTCGTGTTTTCGCATAGATAATATCGGTTAGAGCGGACCTCTACAAGTTGATTGACCCATTGTGACACTATGTTAAATTTGTGTGGTTCATCACTTAAATAAAATTCAAATACTTAAATGCTCCATTGGGATGACAACTTTTTATAGAATGTTACATACTCTTTATGTTTAGTATTACATAATATTTGTGTTCAGCGAAGTAAAATCATCTTCCCAGTAGTAACTCCACTTGCCAAGGCATGTAATTTTGCCAAACCAAACCTGCAAAGGCTGCAATACATGAGAGATGAGACCCTCAATCCACCTAAACTATACAAGTGTCAAACCAGCTACAAATACCAACGGCACCAAACACCCCAGGCCCCAATAAACAAACAAACAAACAACACAAAACACAGCAAATTTAACACCAAACCACTGCAAACAAAACACCCCCACACCGTCTCATTCCAATATTCCACGCCCCCTCATGTCTTACCTCTACCTCTCCTCCCCTCCACTCCCCACACTCCGACATGTCCCAAACCAATCCAACACTCTCTTCCCGGCCACCATCTCGGTCGGGCCGCGGTCAAGGGTCCCCGCCACTTGCTGCATGAAGGTAAGTTATAAGGATAGCTTGACTTTGCATGGTTGTGAATTGTGAATTGTTATGTTTGTTTGTGTTGGTTTTAGACGTGGAATCCGATCGATAATAAGAAATTCGAGGCGCTGTCTTACCTGCCGCCGCTCTCCGAGGAGTCGGTTGCTAAGGAGATTGATTACATGGTGGCTAAGGGATGGATCCCTTGCTTGGAGTTTGATGAGGTCTTTTCTTTTCCTTTTTTCTTTTTACGATTATTTTGCTAGTGTTATTTTCAAGGAATTTGTACATTGATTGGAACATAAGGATTTGTAAACCTGTTGGGACGGAGACTATCTCAGTTAGTAGATCGCGTTCTTGGATAAAACGAAACCGAGGATCGAATCCTACAATCATGAATTATATGTCGGGAAGTGATAGATTTGGAAAAGTTCAACCTAAGGATGCAATTTGCCGTTGCCGGAGTTTGATTTTTTTGTTTTTTTTGTCATTTCAGGATTGAAGATCTACCGATTACTTTCATGTAGTGTTCGGGCCAAATTTTGTTGTTTGCGTTATTAGGGTTTTAAATTGCGATCTGTGGGAAGTTATTTCGAAAGAGTTATGCGATCAAGTAATTAGTATCCTCGAGCATATATGCTTCGTCTTGTTAATGTCTTGGGGTTTTTGTTATGTGTGTCACTATAAAAAACACTTTAATTAGTTATCGACCTTACTTTTTTCTACTATTTTCTTCTACTATAATTACAACACTTGGTAGTTTATGACACCATATTGAAATTGTGTGATTTATGCTACTTCTTTTGTGAGTGCGGATCCGGTTTCTTTTGTTGTGAAAATATGATTCTCCGTTTCTTTCCCAGTTAAACGTTGTTACTAACACATTTTAGCAACTACTAAACAGTAAGCAGATGATTTCAACAATCATCGACATCATCATCTTGGTTTGCCCTGATTTGTTCTTCTCTGCCTTCATAATGTCCGACAAACCGTTGGAATTATCTCCTATTTATAGACCGCGAATAATTTATGTGCAAGCCAAGGCAGAATAGCCACTTCCATAAAACCACTCCTACATTGCCAAATCCCCTTCTGAATCGCTGTGTAGTGTACGTCTTTGGTAACTCAGTACCGAACTGAAATCATAAATTGAGTTTTAGAAGTAGAATCTGCTCCTGATCTATCCAACTGGTCGAGTGCTATATCCTTAGTACTGAAGCAGAGTGCTTCTTCGCTAACAGTCTTCTTTTGTTTCTCATTGTTCCATTGCATGAGACTGGATCCAGAGTGGATATGAGACATAATCCCGACATTGATCAAATCCTATTGCTATATTTTTTTCTTTAAGTTGATTTAATGTCCTTGTTTTACGACACAAGTCATGTCTTTGTTCTTGTATGATGTGGCTACTTTCCCTTTACATTGGTCATGTAATTTTTTTTAAACTGGGTTTGCTGCATACACTTTCTTAAGTTTAATCTTATGGGCATATTTTGCTCTTAAGAAAAGAAGGGGAGGAATGGAGATGGAATATAATCTTGGGTTTATCTGAGTTTTTTCAAAATTTCAATTCTTCTTATCTGGAGGAGATCCTTGGAGCTGAACTTATAATAATATTGCTTGTTAAGATATTTTTTTGGTCATATAAATTAACCATGTCGTATCTTTGTAGCACAACTTTATTTTCTGAGTCTAAAGGTATTGAATTTCTCTGTAGGTGGGACACGTCCACCGCAGCAACAGCCGCATGCCGGGCTACTATGACGGAAGATACTGGACCCTGTGGAAGCTGCCCATGTTTGGATGCACAGATTCTTCCCAGGTCCTGAACGAGATCGCTGAGTGCAAGAAAACATACCCCAATGTTTACATCCGCCTCCTCGGCTTTGACAACAAGCACCAATGCCAGTGCATGTCGTTCGTGATCCAGAAGCCTGCTGCTGCCTAAGTTTGCTTCCATGTCGATGTTTGTAGTTTCCCTGAGGAAAAGAATAAGGTTAAGAGACCATGAAGTTCTTCCTCTTTTCTGAAGACTATGACGTAGTTGTGGTTAAGTGTTGTAGATCGCTATGGTACCTTAAAGGGTAAGGTAAGTACTAAGTATGTTTCTTATGTACTAGCATTTGCCTCTATAAATGACATAAACTTGTGAGACTAATCCTCATCTAGCTTTTCATGAAAAAGATTAGCCCTTTTAAATCCAAAAATTGCCCCTGTAAGTAATCAGATTATTACTTGTGAAATTCAGAAATTTACATTACATGTTACTTAGGAACAGAAATGCAATTAAAATAGCTATATAGGACTCTTCTCGTTCATACAGCATGTTTCATAAGTATGGATCTCTATATTCTATAACTTTATAGATAAAAGATGAAACTGATTTGAAGATTGTATTAAACACGCTTCACTTTGCTGATTTGGATGATTCTATTTTGGTCCTCGAAGCGTGATTAAAAATTGTTAAGTTGCAGTCCAGGATTTACAATGAGAGCTTTGAATATTCTTTCCTACTGAACATAACAATTACAAATCCAATGTTTATGCTTAACGTTTAGTGATCACTCATCAATCTTCTAAAACAGAGATCTTCCTTGGTGTACTGAAGGTTCTCGTGGTTAGACAGTTGGTAACAACTTTGAATACTGTTGTATACACAGAGCTAAATTTAAGTTTCCCCCCTAAGGTATGAGAAAACAAAGATTCTATTGCGAAGTATTGTTCTATTTGCTATTTTAGTTGCCTTTGCTTCTATTGTTTTTTAATTATCAAACAACAAAGATATCAAATATAAATCAAAATTTAGACCTCTGTATATATAGATCAAAATAAAGCAGGTTTGCTTTATGTTGCATCCCAAAATTGGTTAGTTCTGCATATGGAAATAACACTCAGACCCGAACCAACTCGACCCATTTTCATCGTAACTACAATTAGGACAACTCATAGAACACGAATCAAATGAGAGGTCCTCACATTCTCCATAGTTTGGGGGAACCACCCATCCTCCAATTTTATCACCAACCACCATCAAAGACCTCCCCATCCCTCATATATACAACAATCCCACAACCTCTAATCACCAGAACCAAACATGGCTCACATCATGACATGTTACTATTCCTGTCTCCTCCTCCTCCTCCTCTCGACCGCCACCGACGCCTTCAACATCACGACCATCCTCGCCCAATACCCGGACTTCTCCTCCTTCAACTCCCTCCTCTCCCAGACCAAACTCGCCGACGAAATCAACCACCGCAGGACCATAACGGTCTTCGCGGCCGACAATGGAGCTGTCGGGTCAATCTCGGGTCGACCCGTCGACGTCGTGAGGGACGTTCTCGCCCTCCACGTCGTCCTCGACTACTACGACCTCCGCAAGCTCTCCAAGCTCCCCAACAAGACCACCGTCCTCACAACCCTTTTCCAGACCACCGGCGTTGCGAACCACCTCATGGGCTTCCTCAACGCCACCGACGACTCCAACGGTGACGTCCGCCTCGGCTCCGCCGTTCCCGGCTCACCGTTGGACGTTAGTGTCGTGAAGGTGGTCACCACCAATCCCTATAACATATCCTTCGTTCAGGTTAGCGGCCTCGTCGTGCCGCAGGGAATCGAGAATTTGAATAGCACAGTGAATGCGCCCCCGCTGCCAGCAGTGGCGGCGCCCGAGAAGGCTCCGGCACCCAAGAAGGCACCGTCGCGGAAGAAAGCTAAGGCGAGTCCGCCGGCCGAGAGCCCTTCCGAGGAGGCGGATGGGCCCACGGCGGGCGGGCCGGGGACGGATGCGGAGGGGCCCGGGGCGGATGAGTCAGCGGCGTGGCAGGTGGGTTTTGGCGGGAGTGTAACGGTTGCAATGGGGATTGTGGCCCTTTTTGCTTCTATTTGAAATGGTTTTTTTTGGAGTGTATGATCATAAATCTGTTTTGTTTTTCATGTTATTTGAGTATAATGAGTGACGTAAAATGTCGATAATGTTTAACAATTGTATTTTTTGGGAAGTCCTTTGTGTCCCTAATTAATTACACTTGATTTTCTTGTAATCAGCTTTCGTAGAGTCAGAGAGTAATTTAATGTCGTTAGTAAATAATGAATTTTAATGTTGTCATATAGTTAACAATATTTTATGGAACTGGGTCAATTTTAACTATTTTCGTCCATTTTTTTACCCTAATCTAAATGTGACTTTTTGAATTTTCGTTTTTTTTTTGGGATTTCAACATGAATCAACTACCCGCATCCATAATTGTAACTAAATGATCTGGTTTTATTGTTTAGACAATGATATAACTAAAATTTAGAGAAATGCGACGTTTTATAATTTAATTGTGATTAGCAATGAATTATCATGTGCTAATGTGGCTTGGCATGTAGCAAATGTATGCTCTCTAGTGATTTCGAGATGCTTCTGAAAAATTCCAAATGTAAATTTTACATAGAGATTTGATAACGAGTGTCTCAATATAAAAAATCAATTTAAGTGCAATATGAAATAGTTGAGAAATTCAAAAGTTAACCGAACTTCAGTCTGCCAAGGAAACCGTTGTTAATTCGTATTTAGTAAACGTTATTGGATAAAAGAAAGTGCTAAACCATGATAATTTTTCGGTGTCTATTTGTTGTTCACTTGTGTTCTCTAATTTGATTATGTATTCTCACCAATGTTTGATTGTGGTTCATCACATTCCATGAGTTAATTGAACCACAAATTAGATAAGATACAAGTGTTAATAGCTGAATTTGAATAAATTCACATGAACACAACTAATACTATTCATATGTGTGCAATACAGGAAACTCATGTGGCCACATATTGTATTTTTCTTTTTCTTTAGGTAATGATATACACGCTTAAGATTGGTCTCCTTGTTAGACACCAACCCCCTTCCTTGTTGTCGGTGACTATAAGGAAATAAATTTTGCAAACGATTTACTAACCGATGTTCGTGTGTAAGTACCGTCGGATACATCCGTCAATGAACGGTAAATGACTCGTCGGTGGTTCATTTTGCAACCAAAAATTTATTTTCCTGTCTTTTAATTTTTTTTCCAGAAACGTACACCGACTGTATATCGATCGGTGTAGGTTGATGATCTGACGAAAATCACGAATTTATTGTCCGACAAACGTTTTCCGTCGATGTGTATAAGAATATCTGTTGGTGTAAATTAGCACCGACGGTTAATTTAATTTGTCGATAGAAATGTACATACACCGATGAAGAATTATCCGTCGGTGAAACCTTATTTTAGTAGTGAGATATGCCTATGACATTATTAATTCAACATGTTGTCGTCAAAACTGTAAACAATAGTTGTCAGTGTTAATGACAGATTAATTAGAGGATCAATTAGGAGATCATTTAGCCACAATCAAAGGCTAAAATCATGTGAATTTCTATGTATAGTTGCTGCATATAGTTGTAGATTATCTCCTTATTTAGACTCTTTTGTACACTATAAATAGAGGTGATTACCTCATGAGAATATACAAGAATCCTTTCTCTTTTCTTTGTTCTTAAGTTTTTTCCATCTCAAATATTTGTCATGGTACGAGAGCAGTAGAATCCTACACTATTTTGATCCTCATTCCGTTGAGGTTTATTCGTTCTTGTTCTGTCGAGATACCACCATCTTTAGGGTGTGTGTTTTGTTCCTGATTTTGTGTACCACAAACATTGCTTGTGGACTCAATGGAGTCTCTTAACCGCTTGACTGTTAGACTTGATGGAAAAATTATTTCATGTGGTCTTCTTACCTTTGAAACTTTCTTGAAGGACAAGGTTTGTGGGGTTATGTTGAAGGCACTACCAATAGATCCGAAGAAGATGCTTCCAAATGGATCATCAACAATGCAAAAATCAAGACATGGATCATGGAATCTGTTGATCAATCGATTTCTGCCAATCTTAGCCCTCTCACAACGGCAACAGATATGTGGGAGTATCTTAGTCGTATTTTCAAGCAAAACAATGAGACTCGAGTATATCAACTGGAACATGAGATCAACTATTTGTCTCAAGGGTCTCGCACTATTCATGAATTTTATTCCACTATGATGATGATTTGGAATGAAATGGACATGATTGAATCTGATATTCCAGTAGCAGCCTTGGAAACAATTGTCAACATGAGACAAAAATCAAGATCTCGGCAACTCTTGATGAAGACGCGTTCGGAGTTTGAACATGTACGTGCTTCCATCATAAATAGAGGTGGGAATTGATCTCTTAGTGTAATTCTTACTGAGTTGATTGCAGAAGAAACTCGTCTCATCTCCCTTTCATCCTCTACTTATGTACCTGAAACGACATTGGTTGCAAGCTTTCATCAAGGAAAACAAAAAAATCTCAGCAACGTTGAATGTTACACATGTCAGAGGGGACACCTTGCAAATCAGTGTACAAAAAAGAGAGGTAGTGATCAAACTAATATCTTTTGCAGATATTGCAAGGAGCATGGTCATCTGATTGAGGCTTGCAAGAAACGACCACTGAAGAAAAATCAACCAAGAGATATGCTACCACAACTTCTGCAAATAGTCTTGGACATTCTGTAACTCTCTCCGAAGAACAACTTCAGCAAGTTATTCAGGTTCTTCAGACATCTACTTCTAGTAAAAATGGTATACAAAACTCTTGGATATTAGACTTAGGTGGTACTCATCACATGACTAAAAACTTAAATGTTCTTCACGATATCCATTCTAATTCTGCAATAGAGAATATTCTTGTTGCAAATGGTCAATCTCTTAAGGTTGAGAAGATTGGATCTGTAACTATTATGCCTCTTGACTCAACACCTTTGCACCTTTCAAATGTTCTATATTACCTAATCTATGTGCCAATCTAATCTCTGTAGGTCAGCTTGTGAAACAAAATTGTATTGTCTCATTTTCTCCTTCTCGTTATATGATACAGGATCTACGGACCGGGAAGGTGATTGGGAAAGGCCATACGAATGGGAACTCTTCACTCTAGACTTTAAACAGTCCTCTACTCCTGTTTGTCTTATTGCACCTTCATCTCATGAAAAACAATTAGCTAATAAACATTGGCAACTTTGGCATTGTCGCCTTGGCCACCCTCATGCTTTAAACTTGTCTTCTTTATTCAAATCAAATATACTAGACAAGTTAAATTCTAGATCAAATATAAATAAAATATGTGTTGATTGTGTTCTTGCAAAATCTCATGTTTTACCTTTTCATTTGAATTGCACTTGTAACATCCTCAAAGCAGCGGAAAATTTAAAATTTATAAACACTCAATCAACAGAGGATATTACGCAAATAAAGGAACACAGGTGCACCAACATATATATACATATATATCCGAACATCAGAGTTTACAAAAGTTGTGATTACATCAAAAACATAAACGAAGGAAACAGTAATCACACGACCTCAACCGAGAGAAAGCTGGATCCGGTAGCAACGCTCCTCTCCTCGGTCACCACCCCCTAACGCCGATCACGGCCTGAAAGTAAACATGCAACAATGCCTGAGTTTCCAGAAGGACACCCCGTATGCCAAACTCTAAATGCATGAATAAAATCATCCTAACATGCAGTTCTACTCAACAAGAAAAGCATCGCAACCGGCTGGACTCCAGGGCTCTCTCACCCAACCACAGCACACACCACAGTCACGGGCTCCAGGTCTAATCTCAACCAACCACCGCACACACCACAGTCACGGGGCTCCAGGTCTAATCTCAACCAACCGCCGCGACTCACATTCGTCGCCAAGCTATTCTCTAGGTCTTTTTCAACCAACCACAGCTACCACGACACGACCAAGGGCTCCAGGTCTATTTTCAACCAACCCAAACGTCTAAGGGCTCCAGGTCTATTTTCAACCAACCCCTACACGCGGTCCCTGCTCAGGCTCCAGGTCTATTTTCAACCAACCCGAACGCACTACGGAGCTCCAGGTCTTTTTCAACCAACTCCGTACAGACTAGCTGGGCTCCAGGTCTATTTTCAACCAACCACAACTCTCACACAGTTACGGGGCTCCAGGTCTATTTTCAACCAACCACCGCAACACTCGTGCACCTAGCACACTCGCCGGAAGAACATCAGAACCATAACTCACCCCACACGGACGACCACAACCACATCACCCCCATAGTGCAAAACAGGACACAAACGGTCGACCGAACCAAAAGTCCCGATCGACCGAATCAAGCAAATACAGGGCAATCCACCACGACCGGCACTCCATCGGTCGACCGATTCCCACCAACAGTACTCGTTCGGTCGAACCCAAGTCAAGGGACGGTCGACCGTTTAGATGGTCAACTCCCGGTTCAACGAACAAAACGACTAATCGGTCGACCGACAAAGGGGTCCCGGTCGACCGAAAGTCACCAGGGAAAAATCCCTCAACACCACAACGAATTCGGTCGGACGCCGAGCACATCTCGGTCGACCGAATCTGTCCAGGGAATAATCCCTCACTCGCGCCAGGAATTCGGTCGAACGCCGAGCACATCTCGGTCGACCGAATCTCTCCAGAGCGTTCCCCACGCTCAGCGCACAAGTCCGGTCGACCGAACCCTCATTCGGTCGAACCGACCACTATTCTCACTTAAGTCACGGTCGGACGAAATCAACGAGCGGTCGACGGTTTAGATGATCTAAGCCCCCAACCGACTTAAGACAGTGCACACGGTCGACCGGCAAAGGGGACCCGGTCGACCGAAACTCACCAGGCATGCCTCCAATGCACAATCGGTCGACCGCCCCACAAGCATCGTGCGACCGATTTGAGGCAGAACCCGAATTTCTTCACGAACGGTCGACCGTTTGCACCAATCGGTCGACCGATCAGGCAGTGAAATATGCTGCACATTTACTCGCGACGAGCCGAACGACCTACCGTCGACTTCCAAATACTCACGGTAATTAAGTGAGTGAGCTTGACATACCGGAAGGTCTGAAGAGACCTTAGAAGAACCACGACGATGCCTCCACGAGCGCGCCTCCCCAAATTTAGGGAGCATTTCTTCTTCTTTCTTCCTTTTCTTCTCCTTCCTTTCCCTCATTCCTTCCTTTCCTTTGCTGGTGCGTGCGTTGGTGGAGCAGCTGCGGAGGCGTCGACCGAGGAAGGTGCTCATGCGGGAGAGGCGCAACGCGTGATCGAGGTCTACCGTAGGAGAGGCGTAGGAGCTCCGACACCGTCGACCTCACGCGGGTGAAAGGTATGTTGACTTGTAGTGTAGTTTTAGTTGCTCACCCAAGTGTGGGGGAGGTGTTGGTCGGCCGGGAGAGGTCGAAGTCCTCTCCGGCGGCGTGTTTCTTCGTAAAACCTCGGCTGACGTGAGGTTGATGGCGACCAACGGTCGACCGGTCCCTTCGGGCGGTCGACCGAATGTAGTGTTTTTACCCGACTTTAACCTTCACCGGTCGAACGATGCCTTGTGGCGGTCGACCGGTAGTGCATATTGCTGGTGAGTTGGGATTTCCTGTTGTGTTTCGGTCGACCGGTTCCTTGGGTCGTTCGACCGGAACTTAAGTGTACTGATTTTCTATGCATGTTTGTTCGACCGTTGTATGTTTGCGTTCGACCGTTTTATGACATAGAATAATAGGTTGACCTTGTCTGTTTTCGGTCGACCGAGACCCCTGAGTCGGTCGACCGATAGATTTGAATTTAATGTTGACCAGACTCTGGATTTTGACCTCGTTCGGTCGACCGGTTTTAGACCTTTGTTCGACCGTTGGGGATTGTGTTTTGAACGCAGCGGTAGACCGTGATAGGCGTACAGACGACCGATTCCTTTTTGGAAGCGATCGACCGAATCACCTTTTCCGGTCGACCGTTTGGGCCCAGGACAGAATTCCTGGTTCCCTTTTGAATGCCAACTTTGTCCACGGAAACCCGTGTCCTCGCCTTGTGCTTGAGCTGGGAGGTGACGGTAGGCGCGTTTTGCGTGCCTGCCCAGGGACCGCCGTGTGGAAAAGTGTGGGTGTTCGGGACGCGTCACCTCCATGTATGGACCGTGACTAAGTGGTGGATTGATTGAACTCATTGTAGTATAGCAGGCCTGAGGGATCGCGGATCCCAATGTTTGATGTTTGTGGGGTACGCAACTGGCGTTGGGTGAGGTGACTACCGGCCTACGGGCTACGGAGGTCGCTGCCCTGCTTTTATAGCGGCGCGGTTGGTGTTTGCGGCTCGTAGAGCCAAATGACCTGACAGACTTTGGTCTGGACCTGTCCGATTCTGTGTCGGACATTTGTGATGGACCACCGATGCTGTGCCGGTGATGCCGCCGAGGTTGTGCCGGCGATGATGATTGTTGGGCCGAGGTTGTTCCGGCTATGTCGATTGCTCGACTGAGCACCTATCGAGATGATGTTGTTATACCTTCCGGGCGACGACCCCGTTGGTCCCCGTGGCTCCGACCACAGAGATTTGCAGATCTGTATTCTATCGGCCCGCAGGCGTGACAGAGGCTCCCTGCCGAACCCTTGAGTAGTGTAGCCGCGTGTGGGGGGTGAGATGTCACGTGCTGTAAGACTGCATGTGCCTGCAGTAGCTCTCCTCGGGAGACCCGGCGTTGACTGTCAGACTGATGTCCTATTTTACCCTTTGGGGGAACTATTTTCCTTTCTGTTGATGCCATGACATGCTACTAGTATGATAGGTTCATTTGCGTAATGCATGCATATAGGTGAGTTGGCATACGAGGTTTCCTTCCGGAAACTCAGGCATTGTTGTTATATATTTTTCAGGACCACAATAGGTCCAGTTGGGTGGTGATCGGCGGGCGCGCGCATTTTGGAGTCGGATTCTCTACTCGGACCATTGAGGTCGACATGATTACATTTATCTTCCTTGTTGTTCTGTAGTAATCATGTATTGTTTTTGACAAACTCTGATTAAATTTGGTGCACCGCTTTTATGTTTTATGAGAAGTAACAGTCCCGTCTTTTATTATTGAGTTCCATTGTCTTGATTATGAATTTTTAAATTTCCGCTGTTTCGGGATGTTACAATTTGGTATCAGAGCGGTCGATTGCTATGTGGTTCCCAATGAAATCACCCTTGTAGTAATAGGACTCATGCATTTTATAT
The DNA here is from genome assembly GCA_963682175.1 of Triglochin maritima. NCBI lineage: Eukaryota > Viridiplantae > Streptophyta > Magnoliopsida > Alismatales > Juncaginaceae > Triglochin > Triglochin maritima. The sequence goes on along the minus strand of OY821780.1, from coordinate 9,173,892 downwards.
TTTTGGCATGCATTCATGGCTGAAGTTTGTGATTGTTTCTTCTGTCAGATGGCACCTAGGCGCGTGAGGAGTTCTCCACGTGATCGCGGTTCCAGTGACGCCACTGAGGGCGCACACTGGGACAGGTTGGGCGAGTTTCTGGAGCGTCACGAAGCTCAGAATGCGCAGGGCGGGGTGGGAGCTGAGCACGATCGTTTCATGCGTCAGCACCCACCGAGTTTTGATGGCAGGAGGGCCCCGGAGGTTGCGGAGGACGGGGTCTTCAGGATGGAGAAGATCTTCCGCGCAATTGGATTAGCACCAGAGAGGATGGTGGAGCTGGCCACCTATGTGTTCAATGGCGAGGCCGCCAACTGGTGGAGGTCTACGTCCACGGTTTTGTTTGACGACCGGGTGGATGTCAGCTGGGAGGAGTTCTTAGAGGTGTTCCATGAGCAGTACTTTCCCCAATACGTCAGGGATCAGAAGCGGGAGGAGTTCATGTCGCTGGAGCAAAAGGAGATGACTCTGGCGAGCTACATCAGCAGGTTCAACGCGTTGGAGCGTTACTGCCCTGAGATTTGTGTGATTCCTGAGCAGCGGGCGAGGAAGTTCGTGAAGGGACTGAGGCAGCCGCTCCGATCTTGGGTGATCAACAGCATGCCGCGGACCCTTGCAGATGCGATGAAGCATGCTACTATCATCGAGCAGGACCAGAGGGAGTGTCTTCATGAGGCGAGGAAGGCACCAGTGAGCAACGATAGCCGTGTAGCCGGTCGTGGAGTGGGAAACCCGGGCTAGAGTCCCATGTTTGATGGAGGAGGAGCACGTCAGTCAGGAGCGTGCACTTACTGCGGGAGGTTTCATCCAGGACAAGAGTGTCCCCGTCGGACTGAAGCGTGTATGGGTTGCGGTCAGATGGGACATTTCATCCGTGATTGTCCTCAGAGGCAGGGGGAGCCGAGCAGGAGGCCAGGACCACCAGCAATAGGTAGAGGCAGAGGCAGTCGATCCGTGGTGTCACCGGGTCAGGGTAGGAAGACCGGGCAAGTCTTCACTATTCAGGCTGAGGAGGCGAGGGACTCCAACACCGTCGTGGAAGGTACACTTTCTGTTTCTGGCTTGGTTGCGCGTGTGTTGTTTGATTGCGGCGCCACTCACTCCTTCATTTCGGAGAAGTTTGCTGGCGAGTTGGGTCGGACCCCTGTGCTGCCGACTGATGTTTTGGAGGTCAGTACGCCCATGGGTGAGGTGGGCACTGTGTGGAGCTTTTTCCCCAGCACCACAGTTGCTTCGGGAGACCATGATTTCCGGCTGATCTGGTCTTGTTACCGATGGAGGACTTCGACGTCATACTGGGGATGGACTGGCTGTCACTGTACGACATGCAGGTCTTTTGCCACGAGAAGATCCTGATTCCGATGGAGGGCTTGCCAGATGTTCTGATCAGAGGTACGTGGAGCAGAGGGGGTCGTCTGATTGTGTCTGCGGTTAAGGCACAGAGACTGATACAGTAGGGATGCAGAGCGTTCGTGGCCACGCTGGTAGTTCCTGATCCTGAGACGAGGAGGCTGGAGGATATAGAGGTAGTGCAGGAGTTTCCAGATGTATTTCCAGCAGAGATTCCAGCATTACCGTCACACCGAGAGATCGAGTTCAACATCGAGTTGGTTGCGGGTACGAAACCTCAGTCGAAGGTACCTTATCATATGACACCTGCTGAGTTGACAGAGCTGAAGAAGCAGTTGCAGGAGTTGATGGGGTCCAGTTTCATTAGACCGAGCGTTTCTCCATGGGGAGCGCCTGTGCTCTTTGTGAAGAAGAAGGATGGGTCGTTGCGGATGTGCATCGACTACAGGATGCTGAATAAGGTTACCGTTCGGAACCGGTACCCCTTGCCCAGGATTGATGACTTGTTTGATCAGTTGCAGATGGCGAGAGTGTTCTCGAAGATCGAACTGCGTTCGGGTTATCACCAGTTGCGGATCTGGGAGGTAGATGTTCAGAAGACAGCCTTCACGACGCGGTACAAGCACTACGAGTTCTTGGTGATGCCATTTGGACTAACGAATGCACCTGCAACATTCATGGATTTGATGAATAGGACCTTTCAGCCGTACCTCGACAAATTTGTCGTGGTGTTCGTGGATGACATCTTGGTATACTCGCCTGACAGGGAGCAACATCGAGAGCACCTGAGGATTGTGCTTGGCATCTTGAGAGATCAGCAGCTTTATGCCAAGTACACGAAGTGTGAGTTTTGGTTGGATCAGGTGGCTTTTCTGGGGCATATTGTGTCAGCAGATGGGATTTCAGTGGATCCGACGAAGGTCGAGGCAGTGACTCAGTGGAGAGCCCCGACGAGCGTGGCAGAGATCAGGAGTTTCGTAGGACTGACAGGGTATTACAGGCGGTTCATCCAGGATTTCTCCAGACTTGTATCGCCACTGACAGCGTTGACGCAGAAGGGCGTCAAGTTCGTTTGGTCCTAGAAGTGCGAGGACAACTTTCACGAGCTGAAGAGGCGATTGACGACCGCACCGATTCTGACTCTACCGAGTGGCAGTGGAGGCTACGTGATTTACAGCGATGCATCAGGGATAGGCTTGGGTTGTGTTCTGATGCAGCACGGGAAGGTGGTCGCGTACGCTTCGAGGCAATTGTAGGTGCACGAGAAGAACTACCCTACTCATGATCTGGAGTTGGCAGCTGTAGTTCACGCATTGAAGAGCAGGCGGCACTATCTGTATGGCGAGCAGTTCGAGGTGTTCACAGATCCTCAGAGTCTGAAGTATTTGTTCTCACCGAAGGAGCTGAACATGAGGCAGCGCAGATGGCTTGAGTTCATTAAGGACTACGACTTCATCATTTCCTATCATCCGGGGAAGGCGAATTCGGTTGCAGATGCGCTGAGCAGGAAGGTGGTGGTTTCAGTTGCGAGTTTGTGCATCCAGGAGTGGAGACTACTCGAGGCATTGTCAGAGTGGAGACCGTTCACAGAGGGTTCAGAGGGAGCAGTGATTGCTGGGCTTCGGGTGGAGCCGCAGACTGTCTCACGGGTGGTGCAGGCTCAGCATGGGGACGAGGAGTTAGCGGGTCTGCTACAGTTAACATCCAGAGCTGGGTCTTACTTCAGTGTAGGGGTTGATGGTGGTTTGAGGTTCAGGAGTCGGATCTGGGTGTCGAAGGTCAATGGGCTGAGAGATGACATCATGGAGGAGGCACACAGAGCCAAATACACCATTCATCCGGGGAGCACGAAGATGTATAATGACCTGTAGCAGAACTGCTGGTGGAAGGACATGAAGAGGGACATCGCAGAGTTTGTGGAGCGATGCTTGGTCTGTCAGCAGGTGAAGATTGAGCATCAGAGGCCAGCAGGACCGATGCAGTTTTTTGAGCTTCCTGAGTGGAAGTGGGAGCACGTGACGATGAATTTTGTCACAGGATTGCCGAAGACGAGGAGATTCCACGACGCGATTTGGGTGATAGGCGATCGACTGACCAAGTCGGCGCACTTCTTAGCGATCAGGACCACGTTGCCTTTGGAGGGTCTAGCTAAGTTGTACGTGGAGGAGATAGTCAGGTTGCATGGAGTACCGGTGAGCATTATCTCCGATCGAGATCCTCGATTCACTTCGAGATTTTGGGGGAGTCTGCAGCAGGCTTTGGGGACGCGTCTGAGGTTCAGTACAACGTTTCATCCGCAGACAGATGGTCAGTTGATGAGAATTAAATTTATACCGCAAGTGCACGGCGTCAATGAAGACGTGGCAAATACGGGTCGAACACAAGGAGGGAGAGATTTGTATTTAATGTGATTTCGATTGGGGGAAAGAATGAGAGAAGAATTAAGTTGGTTTTGAGATTTTTGGGTTTTAATTATCTAAGGCAAGAAACATGAACGATTAAAACTAAAACAAGAACAAAGAGGTGAATTCCGTCGGGTGGAGGTTAAGATTTAGGGTTTAGATTAGAGAATTCAGAAACTTATAATAAATCATGTTAGTTATGAAGCATTACATGATAAATGATTTAACATAAACTCAAGTAATCAAAATATACTAATCACGAACTTAAAATAATAACATTCATTCATCTTCTCTTCACTCTAATCCGTCACCTCCACCCTTTGGAAGGAGTTAGAAACTCATAGATGGAGGAAGAAGGGGTCCTAGAGGCATTACAAAAGAAAAGTAAAAGCGAGAAATAAAAGACAGAATTTTATTAATCCAAAGAAAAGACTACAAATAAAAACAACAACTAAAAACTAGGTCTAAGGCCAAGGACCTTTCTAACATCGTTCTCAGGGCTATTTATAGTTGTTACAAGAGACCTAAGTATAGAATTGGAGAGTACACGTGTCCAGACACGACTGGACAAAAGTTGGAGACGCGGATCGCAAGGCGGGCGGCGGAATCGCCGCATGGTGTATGTGTTGTGCGGCGGAAACGCCGCACAATATAGTCAGATTAATTCCGGATTTTTGCTGAGTGTTTGTGGTATGATTTGATCCTCCTTTGCGCGTCCGGATGATTTCTTTCCATTCTTTTGAGCTCTGGATTAATTCTTTTATATGTTTGGAGATTTACATTGATTTTTCTTTAGATTTTCTCCACGATAATATTTTTGGTGCTTTAATTGCAATTAGGTTCTTGTCTTTTTGCAATTAGATCTTGAATGCTTTTATGCTTGGATACATTTCCATTCGTAACCCGATAATCTTGAGCTTGGTCTTTATGATAGAAATGAGTCTTTTGCACGCGTTTGTACTCGGGATGTGGGTAATTTGCATTCAGGTCTCTGTATTCTGTAAATAAGACTAAACACATACCTTAGTAGCATTTATTGATATAAAAGTAATCTAAATGAAAGACATATGATGCAATGTATGCAATACATCAAATACCCCCACACCTAGATTTTGCTAGTCCCTAGCAAAACAGAATATAAGAAAAATGAAAACAGGGAAATCCTAACTCACTTTCGTAGGAATCACGGTTGCACTTAGCATGTGCAACAGGCCTTTAAACCTCTTTGTTGCCACGGAGGAGGAGTGTTGTCTCCTGAGGGTTTTCAGCGGATATACCCACAAAATCCTAAATCAACATTTCATTAATAGTTCTCAATATCCCTACCTCATCCTTATACATCTCACTAGGAATTCTTGCATGCTCATTATATAAATCTAACTCATTAAAAATATGACTTGGTCTTTGTTCCTCCAACATTCACACCACTAACCCTTCTACACATGATATCACTTAAATTATTTTGCACGCCTCCTCTGGTGGTGAAGTATCATTCGGATCAACCATGACATGGATCATTCTTTTAGCTTTGGGCCTTGAGAATTTTTTTTTTCTTTTCTTCCGTGATTCAACACATTTGCTTTTTGACACTTTTGCCCTTTTTTGCATTCGTGTAGCGAGTTTGGTCGATAATCCCGAGCTGGTAGACTCAAGTTACCGGGTTTCAAGATACCCCTACGGACCAGTGACTCAAAGGCTTGGGTTTTGTAATCATTTTGCAAAATGTGCTTTCCTCACTTCCCGGTATATTTTCCTCAACCTCTGCTTTTTTTCAACCACTTCAAAGATTTGATTCATCCAATTTAAGTGCATACATATCTTAAAGGGCAATGAGTTATTTCTTTGGAACTTAGATTTATGTCATAATTTCTACAAGCAGAGCTATATAATAAGGAACAAAAACTCAATGCAATTTGTACACGGGTTTTGGCAGTTCAATCTTAAGCTATGTCATGAAACATTGATTTTTTTTAGAAATCAAAGACAGATCTATAGATAAATATATACATAAACACCCCCACACCTAAACCATGCATTGTCCTCAATGTATGCAAATATAAAGTAAATGCACTTATTACCTGAGTGAATTGCGGTGGAAGGATGGAATTTGCTCAAAGTCAACCATAGTCAGAACTGGATTGAATGACACCATATTGGTGCATGTATCCAGTTGAGTTGTTCCCCATGTTGCAATGAGAGTCCCGAGTCACAGGTTCCACACCCCTCACATAAATTGGTTCTCTTATTTGCTCGAGTGATGGTGGGTGTGTAGATGAATTCCTCCCCTTTTTCTTACTTCCTTTTTGATTTTGTGATGATTCAGAAATCTTATAGATACGCGATTTCATCACAACGTCACTTTGATTGCATATTATTTCTGGCTCACTATCAATATGAAAGATATTAAATTCAGCTTTTAAGTTCCCAAAAGATAATTGCATGAGCCCATTTCGACAGTTTATTAATGCTTCCGAAGTGGCTAAAAAGGGTCTGCCTAGAATTACAGGGATTTGTCGGTTAGGATTTACAACAGGTGCGGTATCTAGTACGACAAAATCCACTGGGTAAATGAAGTCACCAACCTTGATCAAAACATCCTCTACTATACCACTAGGTTTCTTAATAGAACAATCAGCAAATTGAAGGGTTGTCTTAGAGGGTTTTAGTGGACCAATGTTCATTTGCTCATAGACAGAGTATGGGAGTGAAGGGAATGTGTTCTAAAAGTTTTACTTTTAAATGTCAATTATTATGAATTGAATGAGAAATCATTTTGTTCCTTGTTTATGTTATTCGTCTTTTAGAAGTGTTAAGGAAGATGCTCTTGGTCCTTAACCGTAGAGCTCTAAAAGATATTGGTTTACATAAAACAAAAGATATTCGCAATCATGGTAATTAACATGGAACATTAATTACCGAGTTAAGATTGTCGTGTTGGTCATAGATCATTGTAGCTCTACAAGTGAGTGACAACACGGGTATGCAAAATAGGAAAATATTACTTTTGTATACTGAATAGACCTAATAAGTAAAATATTATAGAAATGTGTTTCTGTGTCATTAATATTTTACTGTGTCTTTGGTCCTTTGATATGAGACTTATATTTAATCACTTAAGGAATACTTAATTAGATCAGTGTCTTGAACTATCAATCAGTGTAGTGTAAAGGCATTGGTTGGTTAAGTACAACTTTTGTTGGAGAAGATAGTTAGTCAAAAGACTATCATTGCCCCTCTTAATTGAGTGATGATATTAGTGGGCCCCTTGATAAAGCAAAGTTATAATGTGCACAATGTGATTTGAGTAAAGTCACATATTTATAACTAGCTTAAAGAGATCAAGAAATGAATACTAATACAAAGATGACACAATACTACTTTGTGTGTATTCTTAATATCATGAGGCAAGGGACGGACACAAGTGGTGCACTCCATCACTAATTGGATTGGGTTTTGGTTCGAGTGGAATTAAGACATCTAACTAATTGGGAGCTATAATGTGTAGCTAGATACCGCTTATAGCTTGTGATATTAAGCTCTTAATATCACTGCCAACTTAGTTTAGATCCTCCCATAGGTCACACCGCAAAACTGGGAAACAAGAAATGGGGATTTTGAGTTCATAAGATGTGTCGAGTTTCATGTAGAAAATATGACACATGGGGTGAACAAGCAAAATCAAAATTATGTTGTGATTCATAACATAATTAGAATCTAAATTAAATTCATATGTGATGTAAATATTATGGGGTGTAATGATTGATCATTACATAGGATAATATGTTACATAAGTTGTGAATTTACTACTAATCCTGAAATGTCAAATTTTATAGGGGTTAAACCGAAATTTGACGAGTCTACAGAACAGTGCTCAAACGGTCGACCGGATAGCAGTAAACGGTCGACCGGTCGGGCACGGTCGACGGGACGTGTCTCGACCGATAACAGGGAATTTTCATCTGTTCGAACGGTTGACCGAATGTGATCGGTCGGTCGACCGAACATTGCGATGGAATAGTTCCTGTTACAAACGGTCGACCAAGTTATTGAACGGTCGACCGAAACTAGGTTCGAGCGGTCGACCGAACCTTGAAACGATTGACCGGTCCAGACGGTTTTGTGCAGAATTAATTTAAGAATTAATTAGATCATGCATGGAATTGGTCCATAATTGATTTAATTCGTGGCTAATATTATTTATTATTAAATAATGGATGGTTAGATGGAATTTTGCATGAGATCATGGGCAAGGGGTTGCACATGAATAGGTAATTTGGAGAGAGCTTATAAATACAAGCTTATTTCATTACCCAATTAATTAATTCATTATTTCTTGTGCAAAAATTCTCTCTCCATAATTCTCCACGAAAATCTCTTAATTCTTAAGTTTAGTTTTAGTTCTTAAGAGATCATTTTCTCAAGAGAATTAAAGAGGGGTTAGTAATTGGATTCTAAACCCTATCGGAGATTGAGAGACTAGCTTCCCTCTCTCCGATCTTGTTTAGAGTTTGGTGAATACTCGGAGGCATCCGGCGCAGCGAGGAGCATCCCCAACGTCTCCGAATCTTTAAGAAGTTTTAGAGAACTTCAAGGTATGAATTTCAGAGTCCAAATTTGTTTTAATAAAGTTTTGAAACTAGATATTGAAACAAATTCATGCATGCATGAAATAAATTATAGAAAATTGAAAATTGATCCTTATTATACATAAAAAAATCGAAAATATATATGTATAATTAAATATGAAATCATACAGTGGTATCAGAGCTTAGGGTTCAATTTTCTCATGATTTATGGCTGTAAACAAATCTAGTTTACCATCTAGGATTTGAACAATTCGTTTTACCGGTTTTTCGGTCTTTAAATGTTTGTTGAAATAATTCTTTATAATAATTCGTTTTAAATGTTTTGAATGTTTAAAACAAGTTATGTAATTATTAGAATTATGATTTAGACATAAGTCTAACTTGCAATAATTTCGTTTTAAGTATAAACGATTATTTTGGAAGAGAATCAACAAAACCGAAAAACTGCGATTCATCTTTCCATTGGAAATTGGATGGACAGTGGTTCATAATTAATTTTTGAACTATGGATGAATGAAAAATGTTTTTAATGGATTTCAAAATATTTTTTGAAAGAATTGTTTAGGATTCTAGATGATTGATAAATTAGATTCTGTAGTTTATAGCAATTGCGTGCATGGATGCTTGAGTTGCTTTGCAGGATTGTGAGTTTATATGTTCCAAATCAGAAATTATGAATGTATGTAATCATTATTATACAGGGGCTTATGTATGTAAAAGCCAAAATTCTCTCTCTTTCCGTCTTTTAGATAGTTGCATTTGCATATGAGAGGTTTTTACATAGGACTTGCACTAGTCGGTTTTTATCGAATGTGAGGAGCATGTTTATTTTCTGTAAAATCTACATCTCCGGTGCAAGAGGAAGTCGCCGCTGTAGCGCATCGGTCGAGGATCGAGGATCACGGATCGAAGGGAACATATAAACTCACACGATGTGGATTGTGTGAATGTTTAATTTCTGTTTTTATCTTGCTATGCATGTGATGAATGTGTTGAATGTTAGGATGTGTATAATTAATAATATGCATGATAACCTAAAATTCTAAATCACATGTTAAATTGTCCAACAAAAGTTAAGAATAAATTTCCTTCTTATTTTCATCCACTAGCAGCCATTGATCGAGGGATACTCTGCTCGCCCTTAGCGGGAGATAGCTACCTCCATCTTTGGGAATAATGGGAGATATAAAGGTTGTCTGTTGTTGTGCCACAATTAAATATATGAGGTGTGTTTCACCCTAGTGAACCCCAAGTATGTTTAGTTGTGAATACAATGGATAAACGTATCTCGTATCAAATGAAAATAAGTTTTCTTAACATTACCTAGAGCCCTCGCTCGGTTTTGGGAAAAAAGTTTTTTCTTACGAGGATAGGTCGTATTCCCTCATAATTAAAACGACAAGAGTCACAAGAGTTTGAAGATGCTAAATGTTGCTAAAATTCAAAAAGGTTGTGATTAGAAAATGTTTTCTTACCTTGATATTGTAATGTATTCGATAGCCCTTAGCTAGTCTATATTACAATTGATGGGATCTTGGATTGTTGCATTTATGGGCAAAATTTTTATTTGCAACATTTACATTTATATATTCGATATATGTATGCATGTGTATTAAAACATAAAATTGGCATTAAAACCTGTATGATTTATTTTGTAGAAAAATGTCGAACATCCAACCTATCGTACGATCGATGATAGAAAAACACCCTTTAGCAAATGATGGCTCAAACTTCATTAGTTGGCAACTCAAACTCAACATCGTGTTAAAGTTTGAGAAACTATCTCACATTTTGGAAGGTCCAATCCCAAAGTGGAATGAGAGATTAACCGATGAAGAGAAAGAGGCTAAAGCCAAGTGGGAAGACCAAGAGAACCAAGTTCACGGTCTTATGCTAGCATCCATGGGTGACTCGCTTCAAGCGAAATACTTGGATTCAAAACCCAAGAAGACCATGGAGGCTTTATCAAAGATGTTCATGGATAGTGCCCGAAAGGAGCGCTATAAGACCACCATCGCACTCACAAGGTGCCATATGGCGGAGGGAACATCGGTATCTATGCATTTTCTCACGATGCAAGGATACCTTGAGAAGTTGGCAAAGCTCTCTTCACCAATGCCCGAGGACATTGCTGAAGATATGATTCTTGGCTCTCTAGCCCCGTCCTTTAAGAAATTAGTGATGCACTATCACGTGCGTGAAAAAGGGGTGAGTCTTGAGGAGCTTCACAACGCTCTCAAAACTGCTGAAGTTGACATGGGCAAGGGTAGGGACAAGCAAGTCCTTGCCGTCCATGGGAGGGGCCATAAGATTGGTAAAGGAAAGGGAAAAACTACCCAAAGTGGTTCAATCAAGAGCAAGGGAGTAGGAGGTGCTCATAAAAGTGCCTCGTGGGGGAAATCTCAGAAATCTCCAACTCCCAATACGGAGTGCTTTCACTGCGGTGAAAAAGGACACATCCGGCCAAATTGCCCCAAGTACAAGGAAGACCTTGACAACGGAGTGATTGAACGTCGGCGCCCCAAAAAGGCCGAAGGTATATTTGTTATTGAAATAAATTTAGCCACCTCTGTCCAGGATTGGGTAATTGATACCGGATCTTGTGCTCACATAGTTTCTAATGTGCAGCTACTCATGGATAGGAAGGAACTCGTAAGGAACGAGGTAGAATTGAAGGTCGGAAATGGTGCGAACGTGTCTGCGATTGCACAAGATTCTGTGGTGCTTCAATTGTGTAGTGGTTTAAATTTATGTCTAAAGAATGTTTATTATGTACCTTCGATTAGGAAGAATATTATTTCTGTATCATGTCTGGATATGGATAATTTTAATATAAATATTTCAAATTCTTGTTTGTCTATATCGAAGAATGGTGTGTTCTATGCAAATGCGTTCATAAGGAATGGTCTCTATTTGCTTGAATTGGATAATAAACAAATCTTTAATATCAATAACAAAAGACTTAAGACCACTCACGAGAATGATACTCTCTTGTCGCACTATCGTCTTGGTCACATAAATGAAAAGCGCATCAAGAAATTGCAAGAAGCTAACCTTCTTGGTCTACTTGATTTTAAATCATTGGAGACGTGCCAACCATGTCTAATGGGAAAAATGACCAAAAAGCCTTTCAAGAAGAAAGGCCCAAGGGCGAGTGGCTTGTTGGATTTGATACATTCTGATGTATGTGGTCCACTGAGTACTGGTGCACGAGATGGTTTCAGGTACTTCATTACGTTCACGGATGATTATAGTCGTTATGGCTATGTTTATCTAATGAGAAACAAAAGTGAATCTTTTGACAAGTTCAAAGAATTCAAGAATGAAGTAGAGAACCAACTCGACAAGAAAATCAAGTCTCTACGAACGGATCGTGGAGGTGAGTACTTAAGTGCCGAATTTGACTCATACCTAAAGGAGTTTGGTATTGTACCTCAACTCACCCCTCCCGGTACACCTCAGTGGAATGGGGTATCCGAAAGGAGGAATAGGACATTGCTCGATATAGTTCTGTCAATGATGAGTCATGCGGAATTACCTCTTTACTTTTGGAGTTATGCACTACAAACTGCGGCTTACACACTAAATAATGTTCCATCCAAATCCGTGGAGAAAACTCCTTATGAGCTATGGAGTGGTAAAACACCTAAGCTCAGTTTTCTCAAGATTTGGGGTTGTGAGGCTTACGTCAAGAGATTGATGTCGACCAAACTTCAACCAAAAGCGGATAAGTGCTTCTTTATTGGTTATCCTCGTGAGACAAGAGGATACTACTTTTGGCATATCACCTCCAATCGAGTGATTGTAGAGAGGGATGCCATATTTCTGGAAAAGGAATTTCTAGAAAGAGTAAAAAGTAGTGGGAGTAGGGTTGTGCTTGAGGAAACTCAAGATACTCTACAAGATCATGACATGAATGATGACATTCAAGATCATGAAGGCCCAACCGAGATTCCTTTGGTTAGTGGGAGCGTGAGCGAGAGACCATCACAAGAAATTGTGAGAGAATCTCAATCATCCCCACCAAGTGTACGTTCAAGAGTTGAACGTGAACCCACTCCTCAAGAAATTGTGGAAGAAGTTCGAGAGACACGAGAAGAACCAAAAAAACTTAGAAGGTCAACAAGGGAAAGGAAGAAACCCGATTTGTATCTGGGACTTCATGAAATCATGGTACTAGATACCAATGATCCCTTAACCTTCCAAGAGGCAATGGAATGGGAAGACTCCAAACTATGGCTTAAGGCCATGGAATCCGAAATAGAATCCATGTATGATAATCAAGTATGGGACTTGGTTGACCTTCCTCAAGGGAAAAAGGTCATTCATAATAAATGGGTTTTTAAGAGGAAGATGGACATGGATGGGAACTTGACAACCTACAAAGCGAGGCTTGTAGCGAAGGGTTTCACTGAAGTTCAAGGAATTGACTATGATGAAACTTTTTCACCAGTTGCCATGTTCAAGTCTATTCGGATCATGCTCGCTATTGCCGCATTTCACGATTATGAAATATGACAAATGGATGTCAAAACGGCGTTCCTGAATGGGAACTTGGAGGAGGATGTGTACATGGTACAACCTCAAGGTTTTGAAGATCCAAAGAATAGCGAGAAGGTATGCAAGCTTCAAATATCCATCTATGGATTGAAGCAAGCATCAAGGAGTTGGAACAAACGCTTTGACGAGGAAGTGAAGAAGCTTCACTTCATTCAAAGTAAGGAAGAACCTTGTGTATACAAGAAGGTTAGTGGGAGCCATGTAGTATTCCTAATCTTATATGTCGATGACATATTGCTCATGGGTAATCATATTCCTTTGCTTGAGCAAACGAGAAGTTCATTGAAATCTGCATTTTCGATGAAAGACATGGGTGAGGCTCAATACATCTTGGGAATCAAGATATATCGAGATAGACCCCATAGACTCATTGGTCTCAGTCAACGTGCATACATTGACAAAGTCTTGGAAAGGTTCAAGATGAACAACTCCAAAAAGGGCAGTGTGCCAATGAGTATGGGTATGCAACTCAAGAAGTCTCAACGTGCGCAATCACGTAAGGACTTAGAGTACATGAATGATGTCCCTTATGCTTCGGCAATTGGGTCGATCATGTACGCGATGACTTGCACAAGACCAGATGTCTCGTATGCTCTAAGCGTGACAAGTCGTCACCAATCCAACGCAGGTCCTGAGCATTGGACTGCGGTCAAGAATATCCTGAAGTACCTTAACCGGACTAAGGATAAGATTCTTGTTTATGGAGGACAAAGGGAATTGATAGCTGAAGGTTACTCGGATGAGAGTTTCATGAGTGATCCAGACGATAGAAGGTCGCAATCAGGATACGTCTTCCTTCTGAATGGTGGAGCTGTGAGTTGGCGTAGTTGGAAGCAAAGCACTACAGCCGACTCAACCACTGCTTCCGAAGTAATGGTTGTCGCTGAAGAGAGCAAGGAAGGAGTGTGGATTAAGAAGTTCCTTGAAGAGCTTGGAGTAGTTCCCTCGAGCGAGGGACCAATAGAGCTATTTTGCGACAATAGTGCATCTATCTCACAAATCAAGGATCCCAAATCACACCACAAAGTGAAGTACATGGATCGTAAGTACTTCGTGACGCGTGACCTCATCGACGAAGGCAAAATAAATCTTTTATGGGTGGACACCAACAACAACACAACTGATCCATTCACAAAACCCTTATCCCAAGCCAAGGGCGAAATGCATTTCGAGTCCATGGGATTGAGGAACCATGTAGATTGGCTTGATGATTGATATGTAATGGGGTTTACCCTAGTTATTATTGTTTTATGCATTGAGTATGTATGAGAAAGAAAACTTTAATAACAAGTGGGAGATTGAAGGGAATGTGTTCTAAAAGTTTTACTTTTAAATGTCAATTATTATGAATTGAATGAGAAATCATTTTGTTCCTTGTTTATGTTATTCGTCTTTTAGAAGTGTTAAGGAAGATGCTCTTGGTCCTTAACCGTAGAGCTCTAAAAGATATTGGTTTACATAAAACAAAAGATATTCGCAATCATGGTAATTAACATGGAACATTAATTACCGAGTTAAGATTGTCGTGTTGGTCATAGATCATTGTAGCTCTACAAGTGAGTGACAACACGGGTATGCAAAAGAGGAAAATATTACTTTTGTATACTGAATAGACCTAATAAGTAAAATATTATAGAAATGTGTTTCTGTGTCATTAATATTTTACTATGTCTTTGGTCCTTTGATATGAGACTTATATTTAATCACTTAAGGAATACTTAATTAGATCAGTGTCTTGAACTATCGATCAGTGTAGTGTAAAAGCATTGGTTGGTTAAGTACAACTTTTGTTGGAGAAGATAGTTAGTCAAAAGACTATCATTGCCCCTCTTAATTGAGTGATGATATTAGTGGGCCCCTTGATAAAGCAAAGTTATAATGTGCACAATGTGATTTGAGTAAAGTCACATATTTATAACAAGCTTAAAGAGATCAAGAAATGAATACTAATACAAAGATGACACAATACTACTTTGTGTGTATTCTTAATATCATGAGGCAAGGGACGGACACAAGTGTTGCACTCCATCACCAAATGGATCGGGTTTTGGTTCAAGTGGAATTAAGAGATCATCTTCTCAAGAGAATATACATAAAAAATTCGAAAATATATATGTATTATTAAACATGAAATCCTACAGGGAGTAGGTTAACACTAGCACCAAGGTCTAGAAGGGCTTTGTTGATAAAAGTATCTCCTATTGCACATGAAATTGTGGGACATCCAGGATCCTTATATTTTATAGGAGATGTGTTGGACAAAATAGAACTTATGTTCGCAGTTAAGAATGTCTTCTTTGGTACGTTTGTTTTTCTCTTTTTACTGCACAGATCTTTTAAGAATTTAGCATAAGCATGTATTTGTTGAATCATGTCTAAGAGTGGAATGTTTACCTTAACTTGCTTAAATACTTCCAAGATTTTCTCTATTTGTGCACTTGAGTTCTTTTTGAGTCTATTGGGGAATGGGGCTTGAGGGATGATTGATCTCGTTTTATATTTAACCGCAAGTGCACGGCCGCGTTGAAGCGGTGGCAAATACGGGTCGTCCACTGGGAGGTGTGTCGACACTTGGTTTGTTCGAAGGCGAGAGGTAAAGAAAGGAGAAAAGGATTGGTTACACTAAACTACACTAAGATGCAAATGGAAATGGAGATAAGCAATAAAACTAAACCCCAAAGGGGGTAGAGAAATAATGTGAACATAAAGAAGTGTGTGTGTGTTCATTAAGCTCCTCACAACATGTAGTGCATGAAATCATAAAACTACATCCAACTTTGCCTCCACATGAATTAAGATATGACTACATCATTAAAACATACAAGACAATAATTGGAATGAAGCTACATGAACTCAAGTATAAAGACTATACCCTACTATGCCTCTACATGAATTAAGATTTCACTACATCATTAAAACATACAAGACATTAGCTAAGGTAAAGGCAACAAGAGCACATACACTACAAATTGTGTTTCCAACATTAACTTCATCCATATCCTAACCTTATCATTCCCCATAAAATAGGTCCACTAATCAAAGCATAAGCTAAGCTTCATTCAAGAGCATTAGCCTATCAAAGATAGGAGTGGAGACCCATTAGATGGTTATGGAAATCATATAAAGCTCAAGGGATAAAAATAACACACACTTAATACACTACATGATTATATCACATATTTCTCCACCCCCCAAATGGGGATGGAACTACTCACTACTCATTACACTACTGATTAGACTAAGCAAAGAAAGCATAATACTGAAATGAAAGTTAACTAAGAAGGCAAGAAGCATTAAAGAAACATAAAAGGAAAGGAAAGACTAAACAAACATGCACAAATTAAAAGACAAGATTTAAAGAAACTAGAAGAATTATTTTATTAACAAAATGACTCACATTGAAGGTAACATTCTTCTCCACCTTGAGTTTTTGCTTCAAGGCTCACTCCTTAGTAGAGAGAATGCCACCAAGCAATGGGTAATTACAATGGAAGGAGAAGAGTTCTATTTATAAGCATGGAAAAAGCTAATCGGGGACAATCCCCCGATGTGGGACTAAACCAATACCAAAAATAGCCTAAACGAACATTAATACACGTCCAGGAGAAATTTGGGCGGATCCTGAGTGATATGGACCGCCAATTAGCGGTCCAAGACCGCCAATTGGCGGTCCAAAATTGTCGGATCGTGTTGGAATTTGTTGTGGGCTTTGCTTTCTGGTATTGTTGGTCTTTGATGCGGTTACTCGACTTGTTGGAGCTCCGACCCGAATAGAATTGGTAAAATACTCCCCATGATGGTGTGGAGTATTCTGTTTTGCTCTTAGGTCCTTCTGTCTTACATTCAGGTCCTTCTCCCTTGCATCTTGGTCCCTAGATCTCACCATTCAGTCCTTTTTCCCAGCTTTTGGGTCCTTTCATGGCTCTTCTCTTCAAACCTCTTTATTCCTGAAAACTAAACATAAAACTCGTCACGTAGCATTGCTTAGGTGTAAGATAATGGATATAAGATACAAATATGAGCATGAAATGATGTCAATCAAATACCCCCACACCTAAGTTTTTGCTAGTCTCGAGCAAAACAAATAAAGAGAAAAACAAACGAGAAACAAGAAATCTTAACTCACTTTCGTAGGAATCACGGTTGCACTTAGCATGTGCAACAAGCCGTTAAACCTCCTTGTTGCCAAGGAGGAGGAGTGGTGTCTCCTGAGGGTTTTCAGCGGATATACCCACAAAATCCGAACAAGATGCATTAATCAATCTAGCTACACGACTCGTTGGACTTATTTTGTCGATCATGGAATGCGGTAATACTACGGGTCGACTCTATATATGTAATCAGTCCACACACCTAGCCTAATGAGTTATTCGTGAGAGTTAACTAAGGAATTAAGTGAAAGACATGGGCAACCTTAACTTCTGAATGTGATACAACGTGTAAAGTCCATTTTGGTTCTTATTTGACTCTTCTTTTCTTTTCTTTTTTCTTTCTTTTTTTTTTCTTTGGAGCATTTATTGGTTGGTGTTTGATTCTCCCAGGGTCAGGTTTCGTGCATCATTGCCTATGAGGACTTACACTATCACGTACACCTTCCCCCAAATCTCCACATAGGGCGATCCCTACCACCCGTGTAACGGGAGTTCGGTCGGTGCATCCCAAGTCAGATGACTCGAAAGCACCAGGCACAAAGTCCCCTCAGACCTACTTTCCCGAGTGATAGGAGCCGTGCGAGAAGAGAGAACACCACTTATTCATTCATTTATCTATATGGGAACCAAAACCCCTACACTTAAGTTTCACAAAAAGATATTAAGGGCCCTTGACTACAACAAACTTCCTAAATTAACAAACACGAATTATTTGACTCACTAGGTTCAGGGTGGACTTCTTTAAATGTTTGAGCACCGAAACCCACTGATTACTCACCCCCAAGGGAAAACTGGGGTGCATCCTAACGACTCGATAAATCCTAAAGCCACGTACTAGATATCCTAATGCATCAAGTTCAAGACAATTTTGGGAGCTTTCTTTTTACTTTGCCTCTCAACGGTTTTGCACATGCTAAACACACGCAAAACCCACAAAACATTTTCTTTCGAAAACACATGAAGATTTTGAAAGAAATGTGAAAATTTTGAAGCACTAGGCAAGCAAAAGAAGACAAGTCACCCAAGGATCATGGCAAGCAGATATATCGATATTAAATGCATCACACTAACATGACCCTAAACATGCAAACAAAAGAAAGCAAAATCAAAAGAAAAGACTCGACTATGTACACACGTAAAACACCCCCCCACACCTACTTCATGCATTGTCCTCAATGAATGCAAGCAAGATACTACATGGATGCATGCATGAAACAGAAGAGATCTCACCAACGTGAAGTACACAAGGAAGTTCATGGCTATGTTGATGGACACAACCCAACTTCCCTCAAAACCTGTGAGATGCTAAAGAAGGGATACAAATACGTGAAAGAAATGGAGCCCAAATACACAAGGGTTGGGGCTCACAACAATCGATGCTCACTGAAGGAGTCTTTTATTGTACTCTTTTTTTTCTTTCTTTTTCTTTTTTTTTCTTTTTTTTTCTTTTTTTTATATAACTATGTACAAACATAAGTTCCCATCTTCATTTGTCAAAAGACATCAAATGGGAACCTCAAGAGTGGGTCAATGCACTTGGAAAGGGAACATGACACCACGCGGGGCCAGAATACGCATGCGTGGGCCCCCTTCACAAAGAGCACCAGACGAAATGAGAGGTTCATGAATTGGACGCAAAGGCGTCTCATTCAAAGGATCAAACTGAAAGAGCTTGAACCTCTCAAGAGTTTGGGAAATAAGGGGCAACGGAAGAAAAATATCTCCCGTTGCGGAACTGAAGTTATGATCGTCAATCCAAACTCTCCAACCAACAGGCTGGTGGGTCGGAACGAGGTCAAGCACCTCGTTATGCATGTCCAACTCACCAGGGGAACAGGAAGTGGGTCTCATACCCAAGGTATCCTCCAAGGAACTCCTAATACCCTCATGAGCACTGTGGTTGTTTGATGTTCCATCATTTCCAAGATGATCAGGAACAATAGTGAGAGGCAAACTCTCATCAGGTTGTTTGAAGTTGAGGGTACTAGGGAGCTCTTGCTCCACCAGAGGTGAGTCCTTAGGAGGTACAACAATAAGATCATGTGGCTCAAGGGCCACGGGACAAAAAGGTAAGGCACAATCCTGTGCCGACTCATAATAGAACTGGTCCAAGTTATTCTCAATTTGAATCGAATCCTCCACTAAGTGATCGTGAATTGAAACCCCACGTCCCTCAGACTGACTAGGAGTTTGACTTTGAAAAATTGTGCTTTGAATTTGTGGATGTGGTGGTGGTTCGATATCAAAAGAAGAATCCTCATGTTGACAAGAAAGGTTACTCTCCTCACATTCACGTAATTTCTGCGACATTTGACTCACTTGCAGTGTCATATTTTGTATGGACTGTTGAGTGGTTTCCATGAACGTAAGGAAAGTTTGTTTCAAGGAATCAGGTATGCGGTCAACGATGAGGTCCAAGTCAGAGCTTGGGAAATTTTGAGGTTGGGTGTTGATGGGCTGAGAATGAGTCCAATGATTTGGAGTGGGGTGTTGGTAGAATTCTGGGTATTCGGGAGGAGGATACTGGGGTGAAAATGAAGTATAAGAATTTGGATATGAATTGTCTCCCCATGAATCCATCACTCTCGGATTGTACGCGGATGCGTAATGGTCATAATGAGCATTATGGGAAAATGTATGCTCATACTCAGGCTCTGGGGGAACATAAGGACATTCCCCGATAACATGACCATTCAACCCACAACAGTCGCACGGTACGGCTACTGGAGCCACCGGGGCACTCATGTCGTCTGCCATACGCATGAAAGAGGCCAAAGTTTGCTGTAATGTCTCAGTTTGTTGACCAGCATATGATCCGGCATAACTAGATTGTGGTCTAGCAGTCGGTGCCTCTCTCATGTTACCCCAATATGAAGACTGCTCAGTCACAAAATTGCGATCATCCCAACCATACGGGGTGTTAGTCTGAGCCACCCCAGGTTGCATGGGTCCGGAGTACCAGGGAGAATCGTCCTGGTCCCAACAATGATATGGATGGTCGCCCATGTAACCATCCATCTCAAGAAAAACTCTCGAGTCGATCACTCTCACCACCACGAGGCTAAGCTCGCAAAAAGTGCTCGACTCGACCCTAAAACGCTAACAGAGAGTGTAAAGGGGAGGAGACTATAACGTAGAAGAAGGTGAGAAGAAGATGACTCAGAGGAGAAGGGAAGAATCCCTAGAGCTAGCGAGGGTACAGGGTGAAGGTAGAAGCCTAACTAGCAAGCATGGCTCAAACAATGTAAGGCAATGGGTCCTTAGGCTAGACGACGCCTAACTTCGAGGTCACTAGCCTCGACACGCCTCACCTCCCTACAACGAGGACCACAATGCCCAGCAAGTGATACCAGATCCGGAGATCCAGTACCTCCTACTATCGACAAGGTAGGCAACGCCGATCAGGTCATGGCGGTCTCAACTAGATTACTCTCCTAGTGCGTCCGAATTCCTAGGGCCAATGTCTACTTGCTTTTAGTTAAGGCTTTACTAAGAGTGGTTTTTGGGGCCAAGGAAAGGGTGATGAAATCCCCCACCTTATCTTTTATGGGACAGCCCCTCCTTAGTAGCGATTTGATCCTAGATCTAGCAATCAATCGCTCATATCAAATGCTCTCTCACTCTTGTCCTGATGCACCTTACTAACTAATGCATGAAATAAACATGCATGAATGAGGGATGTGGGTGCACGTACCTCACGCCAGCAATCAACAACAAAATGTAAAGCAAAGAAAAGACAAATGCATGCAAGGTCTACCAATGGTGCATGACCTAGATGGCAAGAAGTCTAATCTTTTGCTTTGAGTTTTATGGTCCAAGTTGATTAAAGGGGGAGTGATTAATGATCTGGGAGCAAATAAGAAGTCACAGCATGCACAATTGGGCTCCCAGATAACAAAAATTACAACACAAATGACCACAAAAAAATTGGAAGACAGAATCCCTTACCAGGCCGCCAATTGGCGGTTCCAAACCGCTGATTGGCGGTCTGTTGTTGGATTTGCTTCCTCAAACTTCTCCAGTGGCCTCCCCGTGATCATAGTGTTCCCTGAAACTAAGAAAACTGAAAACAAAAAATTAAAAACCCCTCGAATCGTCCAAACCAAGGTCTGGACAGAGCACCTCCCCGGCAACGGCGCCAAAAACTTGATTGATCTCGTTTTATATTTAACCGCAAGTGCACGGCCGCGTTGAAGCGGTGGCAAATACGGGTCGTCCACTGGGAGGTGTGTCGACACTTGGTTTGTTCGAAGGCGAGAGGTAAAGAAAGGAGAAAAGGATTGGTTACACTAAACTACACTAAGATGCAAATGGAAATGGAGATAAGCAATAAAACTAAACCCCAAAGGGGGTAGAGAAATAATGTGAACATAAAGAAGTGTGTGTGTGTTCATTAAGCTCCTCACAACATGTAGTGCATGAAATCATAAAACTACATCCAACTTTGCCTCCACATGAATTAAGATATGACTACATCATTAAAACATACAAGACAATAATTGGAATGAAGCTACATGAACTCAAGTATAAAGACTATACCCTACTATGCCTCTACATGAATTAAGATTTCACTACATCATTAAAACATACAAGACATTAGCTAAGGTAAAGGCAACAAGAGCACATACACTACAAATTGTGTTTCCAACATTAACTTCATCCATATCCTAACCTTATCATTCCCCATAAAATAGGTCCACTAATCAAAGCATAAGCTAAGCTTCATTCAAGAGCATTAGCCTATCAAAGATAGGAGTGGAGACCCATTAGATGGTTATGGAAATCATATAAAGCTCAAGGGATAAAAATAACACACACTTAATACACTACATGATTATATCACATATTTCTCCACCCCCCAAATGGGGATGGAACTACTCACTACTCATTACACTACTGATTAGACTAAGCAAAGAAAGCATAATACTGAAATGAAAGTTAACTAAGAAGGCAAGAAGCATTAAAGAAACATAAAAGGAAAGGAAAGACTAAACAAACATGCACAAATTAAAAGACAAGATTTAAAGAAACTAGAAGAATTATTTTATTAACAAAATGACTCACATTGAAGGTAACATTCTTCTCCACCTTGAGTTTTTGCTTCAAGGCTCACTCCTTAGTAGAGAGAATGCCACCAAGCAATGGGTAATTACAATGGAAGGAGAAGAGTTCTATTTATAAGCATGGAAAAAGCTAATCGGGGACAATCCCCCGATGTGGGACTAAACCAATACCAAAAATAGCCTAAACGAACATTAATACACGTCCAGGAGAAATTTGGGCGGATCCTGAGTGATATGGACCGCCAATTAGCGGTCCAAGACCGCCAATTGGCGGTCCAAAATTGTCGGATCGTGTTGGAATTTGTTGTGGGCTTTGCTTTCTGGTATTGTTGGTCTTTGATGCGGTTACTCGACTTGTTGGAGCTCCGACCCGAATAGAATTGGTAAAATACTCCCCATGATGGTGTGGAGTATTCTGTTTTGCTCTTAGGTCCTTCTGTCTTACATTCAGGTCCTTCTCCCTTGCATCTTGGTCCCTAGATCTCACCATTCAGTCCTTTTTCCCAGCTTTTGGGTCCTTTCATGGCTCTTCTCTTCAAACCTCTTTATTCCTGAAAACTAAACATAAAACTCGTCACGTAGCATTGCTTAGGTGTAAGATAATGGATATAAGATACAAATATGAGCATGAAATGATGTCAATCAAGGGACATAGACTCGCTCAGGTTCAGGTTGAGCTATGGGTTCAGGTTGAGTAGGTGGGTTGGGCGTTTCAGCTTGGACGTCGGGTTCAATGGTTAGGTCATATGTGGTAGCTTGATGGCTAGATTGATTAGATGTTCTGGGATTTACCACATTATTATCAATATGTCTTCCGGACCGTAATGATACTACTGCATTTATTTGTTGGAACGGTCCTTCCTCATTAACCATTTGAATCGGTCTAGGGTTGTTACTTCCTGAAGGTGCTTGATAGGATTGATATGAATTATTAGATCTAGGGTTCACCTCAGGTTGACTTGGAAACCGACCCTTTTCTCTTTCACCTACTATTTGTGCTAGTTGGCTGACTTGTGTCTCTAGCCTTTGGAAGGTCTGGTTGGTTGTTTGTATAAAAGTTTTCATCAAATTTTCCAAGCTTGTCAACCTAACCTCATGATCGCTATTGTTACTAAACCCAGATGATGTATTATTTTGGTTATACGGGTTTGGTTGTTGTCTAGGAGGTTGACCTTGTTGGCTTGATGAGAAATTGGAATTATTACGCCAACTCGAGTTATAGGTTGATGCGTATGGGTCATTTCTAGCATGGTTATACATGACATTAACTTGTTCCTAGTCCGCACAATCCTCCATTACATGACCAGTCTGACCACATCTAGAGCAAGGGATAGACGAGGCTTGATTCACTCGGGTTTGGGTTTGTAGCTCTAAACTTTCCATTCTGCGCATAAGGGTAGCTAGTTTTGCTTCAGCCGCTATTTTGGCATCTACAGCTAAGACACCTGGTTTGGGTTGACTTGCTATTCTAGATCCAATACTCGGGTTAAGCGGTGTTCTAGCATTGTCCCATTGCATACTGTTTTCAACTAATTCCTCAAGAAAAGTCCAGGCATCATTTTCATTTTTCGATATAAAATTCCCTTGACTTACGAATTCTACCATAACCCTAAATGTGGGTGTCAATCCCTCATAAATAATTTGGCATAATTGCCATCTTGGAATTCCATGATGAGGGCATTGGGTCAGAACACTTTTGAATCTTTCTAGATAGGAATAGAACGGCTCGCTCTTAGACTGAACGAATGCAACAATTTCATTCCTAATCCTCATAGTCTTATGGCTGGGGAAATATTTTTTCAGGAATACTTGAACAAACTCAGCCCAACTCCTAATAGATCTTTCGGCTAGACTATATAGCAATTTCTTAGCGTCGTCCTTTAGTGCTAGAGGCACGAATTTCAGACGCACTGCCTCCTCAGGGATATGCTGGTATTGCATAAGCAGATTTCCTCAAATTCTCTAAGGAAGAGATATGGGTCTTCCCTAGAGGTGAACTTAGGCAACATACTCATGTATTGTGCCTTAAGTTCGAAGTCGCGACCCGGTATGGTGGGCATAACGATGCACGATGGCTGAGCAGCCATCGCTGGATAGCATCGATCCCTCAGAGTTATAGATTGTGCAACAGGCGGGTCCACTACGTTCTCACCCATTGGATCCGGGTGAGGTGGTGCAACAGATGGATTGGGGCTAAGTTCCAGACTGGAATCTAGATGAACTCGTGAGAGTCGATTACTCAAGTCCCGAATCCAAATCTGGGTGCACCGAGTTGAATCAATTTTTGAATTCAAATTCGAAATTTAAATTCCAAATTTAATTTCAAGAATTAATTACAATTTTTTTCGTTTTTTATATATATATATATATTATGTTTTTTTCCAAAAAGGAAACAAACAATAGAATGTGGAAAGATGAGAAAGGAATCCTAATCTAGAGAATTGAGGTGAGAAGAGAAAGAAGACTCAGATGAGAAGGGAAACTTAACTCTAAAGATAGAAAATAGGGTTGGTCAGAAAATTCCTAAGAAAGCACGGTTCAAACAATCCTAGACCTAGTGTCGCTTAGATCTAGACGACTCCTAACTGGTTGAGTCGAATTGATTCGCTTGATTCACCTCCCTCACTAATCAAACCAACATGACCAGGCCGTGTATAGCTAGTGGGGGCGCTTCCGACAGAGTCGGTGCCAATTAGACAACCACTTCGCTTGGAAGACTTACGTCAACACAAAAACACTTTCTAGACACCAAATTAAATTCAATCGGCTTCAGGTCATAGCAAGTCAAACCAATTCTTATCCTTAAATGAGTCCGAGTCCTTAGGGGTCAATGTCTAGTTGATTTTAAATTTTAGGCTTGGGTGACACTTTAGGATTGTGATTTGTGGGCCACGGAAGGGTGATGAAATCCCCACCGTATCTTTGCCTACGGAGTTGCTCTTAAGATAGTTTAACTTAGATCTAGCAAAGATAGTCAAACAATGGTCTTTAGAGGGGGGCAATTGCAAGGTTGTATGCAACTAGATTATATGCTTAAATGCAATCGATGAAAACCACGATACGTACCTTGACTCCAGCACTCTTCAACAGAAATTGATTTGCAAGAATTTAGCAAAAATAATGCATACAAAACACTAGATGATGCATGCACTAAGGCCTTTCTAATTTTGCCAATTTTAGGTCAGAGTTGAATTATTGCCGATTATGGAATTTTTGTCCTAATACGTGCAATTCTAATAAAAGAAAATTTTCTGAAAATAGAAATTACGAGGAAAAGAGGCAACAAAGGTTACCTATGCAATGCTCAGTCGGGTTCACCGCCCGCTCTCGCAATTTCAGTAGCTTCACGCGTCCACCCAGAGATGAGTCGCGTCCCAAAAAAAGTTGAAGCCCAAAAGCTCCAAGTGTGCGGCGGATTCGCCGCAAGTGGTTCTTTAGGTGCGGCGATTTCGCCGCTCGTTTAGCTCCAAATGTGCCCGGATTTCTCCGCGCACTCTGTTGTCTCCTGAAACACAAATCCAAATACTTAGATCGCGCACAAGATAAACAGGATAAAATCGAAATCAACAAAAAAAACAAAATCTGCGTCGCCTCCCCGGCAACGGCGCCAAAAACTTGATGAGAATTAAATTTATACCGCAAGTGCACGACGTCAATGAAGACGTGGCAAATACGGGTCAAACACAAGGAGGGAGAGATTTGTTATTAATGTGATTTCGATTGGGGGAAAGAATGAGAGAAGAAATAAGTTGGTTTTGAGATTTTGGGGTTTGAATTATCTAAAGCAAGAAACATGAACGATTAAAACTAAAACAAGAACAAAGAGGTGAATTCCGTCCGGTGGAGGTTTAGATTTAGGGTTTAGATTAGAGAATTCAGAAACTTATAATAAATCATGTTAGTTATGAAGCATTACATGATAAATGATTTAACATAAACTCAAGTAATCAAAATATACTAATCACGAGCTTAAATAATAACATTCATTCATCTTCTCTTCACCCTAATCCGTCACCTCCACCCTTTGGAAGGAGTTAGAAACTCACAGAGGGGGGAAGAAGGGGTCCTAGAGGCATTACAAAAGAAAAGTAAAAGTGAGAAATAAAAGACAGAATTTTATTAATCCAAAGAAAAGACTACAAATAAAAACAACAACTAAAAACTAGGTCTAAGGCCAAGGACCTTTCTAACATCGTTCTCGGGGCTATTTATAGTTGTTACAAGAGACCTAAGTATAGAATTGGAGAGTACACGTGTCCAGACACGACTGGACAAAAGTTGGAGACGCGGATCGCAAGGCGGGCGGCGGAATCGCCGCATGGTGTATGTGTTGTGCGGCGAAAACGCCGCACAATATAGTTAGATTAATTCCGGATTTTTGCTGAGTGTTATGGTATGATTTGATCCTCCTTTGCGCGTCTGGATGATTTCTTTCCATTCTTTTGAGCTCCAGATTAATTCTTTTATATGTTTGGAGATTTACATTGATTGTTCTTTAGATTTTCTCCAAGATAATATTTTTGGTGCTTTAATTGCAATTAGGTCCTTGTCTTTTTGCAATTAGATCTTGAATGCTTTTATGCTTGGATACATTTCCATTCGTAACCCGATAATCTTGAGCTTGGTCTTTATGATAGAAATGAGTCTTGTGCACGCGTTTGTACTCGGGATGTGGGTAATTTGCATTCAGGTCCCTGTATTCTGTAAATAAGACTAAACACATACCTTAGTAGCATTTATTGATATAAAAATAATCTAAATGAAAGACATGATGCAATGTATGCAATGCATCATCAGTCAGAGAGGACGATTCAGACCTCGTCTTAGAGGATATGCTGAGAGCATGCACACTGGATTGGGCAGGGCACTAGGATGAGCACCTGCCGTTGATAGAGTTCGCCTACAACAACAACTACCACTCGAGTATTGGGATGGCACAGTACGAGGCGTTGTACAGGAGGCCTTGCAGATCACCGGTATGCTGGAGTGATGTGGGCGAGAGGCAGTTAGTGGGGCCAGAGATCGTGCAGATGTATGCAGAGAAGGTGGATGTAATCAGGAGGAGACTGGCCACAACACAGAGCAGGCAGAAGAGTTATGCTGATCGACGCAGACGTGTGTTGAGTTTCGAGGTGGGCGACCATGTGTTTCTGAAGATTTCCCCAGCCCGAGGTGTGATGAGGTTTGGGAAGAAGGGGAAGCTCAGTCCGAGGTATGTTGGGTCGTTCGAGATCCTCGACCGAGTTGGAGAGGTTGCTTACCGGATTGCATTGTCGCTCCAGTTTTCGGGTCTTCACAACGTCTTCCATGTATCGATGTTGAGGAAGTACGTTGCAGATCCAGCTCACGTTATTGAGATAGCAGTGCCAGAGATTCAGCAGGACTTGTCGCTCGAGAAGAGACCAGTCGAAATAGTCGATCGCATGGATCATCAGCGCAGGAGGAGGACCATTCCGATGGTGAAGGTCAGGTGGCAACATCACAGTGAGCGCGAGGCCACTTGGGAGATCGAGGAGGAAGTCAGAAGGCAGTATCCAGAGCTTTTCGGTGAGTAGTTTGCTTTGATTTTGGGACGAAATCCTTTTAAGTTGGGTGGATTGTTAGAACCCAAACCTAGGGTTAGTGTGCTAATGGGTGGTTAAGAGGGGTTTTGGATGGGGAAGAGGAGATGGAATAGTGATGGTGATGGAGGTAGGGGCCGGTTACTGTTCGCGTAGGGGTGTGGCGTGCACTGTAGCTTGGTTGGTGTATTTAGGGAGCATTTCTTCTTCTTTCTTCCTTTTCTTCTCCTTCCTTCCCTCATTCCTTCCTTTCCTTTGTTGGTACGCGTGTTGGTGGAGCAGCTGCGGAGGCGTCGGCCGAGGAAGGTGCTCGTGCGGGAGAGGCGCAACACGTGATCGAGGTCTACCGGAGGAGAGGCGTAGGAGCTCCGGCACCGTCGACCTCACGCGGGTGAAAGGTATGTTGACTTGTAGTGTGGTTTTAGTTTCTCACCCAAGTGTGGGGGAGGTGTTGGTCGGCCGGGAGAGGTCGGAGACCTCTCCGGCGGCGTGTTTCTTCGTAAAACCTCGGCTGACGCGAGGTTGATGGCGACCAACGGTCGACCGGTCCCTTCGGGCGGTCGACCGAATGTAGTGTTTTTACCCGAATTTAACCTTCACCGGTCGAACGATGCCTTGTGGAGGTCGACCGGTAGTGCATATTGCTGGTGAGTTGGGATTTCCTGTTGTGTTTCGGTCGACCGGTTCCTTGGGTCGTTCGACCGGAACTTAAGTGTACTGATTTTCTATGCATGTTTGTTCGACCGTTGTATGTTTGTGTTCGACCGTTTTATGACATAGAATAATAGGTTGACCTTGTCTGTTTTCGGTCGACCGAGACCCCTGAGTCGGTCGACCGATAGATTTAAATTTAATGTTGACCAGACTCCGGATTTTGACCTCGTTCGGTCGACCGGTTTTAGACCTTTGTTCGACCGTTGGGGATTGTGTTTTGAGCGCAGCGGTAGACCGTGATAGGCGTACAGACGACCGATTCCTTTTTGGAAGCGATCGACCGAATCACCTTTGCCGGTCGACCGTTTGGGCCCAGGACAGAATTCCTGGTTCCCTTTTGAATGCCAACTTTGTCCACGGAAACCCGTGTCCTCGCCTTGTGCGTGAGTCGGGAGGTGACGGTAGGCACGTTTTGCGTGCCTGCCCAGGGACCGCCATGTGGAAAAGTGTGGGTGTTCGGGACGCGTCACCTCCATGTATGGACCGTGACTAAGTGATGGATTGATTGAACTCATTATAGTATAGCAGGCTTGAGGGATCGCGGATCCCAATGTTTGATGTTTGTGCGGGCACGCAACTGGCGTTGGGTGAGGTGACTACCGGCCTACGGGCTACAGAGGTCGCTACCCTGCTTTTATAGCGGCATGGTTGGTGTTTGCGGCTCGTGGAGCCTGATGACCTGACAGACTTCGGTCTGGACCTGTCCGATTATGTGCCGTACGTTTGTGATGGACCACCGATGTTGTGCCGGTGATGCCGCCGAGGTTGTGCCGGCGATGATGATTGTTGGGCCGAGGCTGTTCCGGCTATGTCGATTCCTCGACTGGGCACCTATCGAGATGATGTTGTTATACCTTCCGGGCGACGGTCCCGTTGGTCCCCGTGGCTCCGACCACAGAGATTTGCAGATCTGTATTCTATCGGCCCGCAGGCGTGACAGAGGCTCCCTGCCGAACCCTTGAGTAGTGTAGCCGCGTGTGGGGGGTGCGATGTCGCGTGTTGTAAGACTGCATGTGCCTGCAGTAGCTCTCCTTGGGAGACCCGACGTTGACTGTCGGACTGATGTCCTATTTTACCCTTCGAGGGAACTGTTTTCCTTTCTGTTGATGTCATGACATGCTACTAGTATGATAGGTTCATTTGCGTAATGCATGCATATAGGTGAGTTGGCATACGGGGTTTCCTTCCGGAAACTCAGGCATTGTTGTTATATATTTTCAGGACCACGGTAGGTCAAGTTGGGTGGTGATCGGCGGGCAAACGCATTTTGGAGTCGGATCCTCTACTCGGACCATTGAGGTCGACATGATTACATTTATCTTCCTTGTTGTTATGTAGTAATCATGTATCGTTTTTGACAAACTCTTATGTAATTTGGTGCACTGCTTTTATGTTTTATGAGAAGTAACAGTCCCGTCTTTGATTATTGAGTTCCATTGTCTTGATTATGAATTTTTAAATTTCCACTGTTTCGGGATGTTACAGAAGGTATCATACATCAAAAGAGTTGAACATATCAACCACTACATAATGGTGTTGCTGAAAAAAGCATAGGCATATCATGGAGACGACGCGGGCACTGCTTCTTCACGCACAACTTCCAAAAATTTTATGGGCTGAAAGCGTAATGGCGTAAGTATACTTAATTATCGCTTTCCGAGATCAGTCATTGGTGATGTTTCTCCTCTACAGATGCTATTCGGACATCTGCCCAACTATAAACTTCTATGTGTTTTTGGATGTACTTGCTATGTTCTTAAAGCCACATCTGAATATTCCAAGCTTGATGCTAAAGCGTCTCGTTGCATTTTTCTTGGATATTCTGAAACTCAAAAAGGCTATCGTTGTTATGATTGGGACACATGAAAAATATGAATATCCAGAAATGTTGTCTTTCTTGAGAAAACCCCATATTTCTCCTCCTCATCCACTACTTCTCTTGTTGTGCATGATCCTTTATCATCTTTTTCTAATAACTTACAGGATATTTATCGAAGTAGAGTTCACCATCCCATACTTTCCTCCTCACCAACTCTGACCTCAGGTATGTTTCCACAACCACCTCCTCCAACACCACCATCACAACCATCACCAACATCGCCTCCACTACGTCCACTTATCCGTAAATCTACGTGAATCATCAAACCTGTGGATCCACTTTGTTTATTCTCTACACTTGATCCACTCTTTATTCCTCGTTCTTATAAACAAGCAGCAGAAAATGTAGAACGGTCTCGAGCAATGGAAGATGAACTAGATGCACTACTCCAAATCAGACACGGGACATGGTTCAAGCACCTGCTAATCATCCACTCGTTGGCTCCAAATGGGTTTTTGCTATCAAACTGAAAGCTGACGACTCCTTGGATCGTTATAAAGCACGACTCGCTGCTCAAGGATTTAATCAAGAACATGGGATCAATTATGATGAAACTTTTGCTCCAGTGGCCAAAATGACCACAGTCCGTACCTTGTTTGCTGTTGCAAGCACTAAAAAATGGGATGTTTATCAGATGGATGTAAAAAAATGTCTTTCTTAATGGTGATTTATCTGACGAAGTATACATGCAACCCCCTCTGGGGTCCTCATTTCCTCCACAGATGGTATGTTTCGGTAAACTATTTATGGATTAAAACAGGCACCCCGAGCATGGTTTGCAAAGTTAAAAATGGTTCTTACGAAGGAAGGATATACACAGAGTCAATGATTACTCTCTCTTCATGTCCAAATCCAACCGTTGGAGTATTTTTGTTTTAGTATATGTTGACGATATTCTCATTACTGGAAATGATAATTATGGTGTCCAACAACTAAAGGATGCTCTTCAAGACTCATTTTAGATGAAGGACCTTGATTTGGCTCGATACTTCCTAGGTATTGAAATATCTCATCGGCCACATGGATATTTTCTTAGTCAACGGAAGTATACCAAGGATCTTATTAACTTGGTAGGACTTATTGATGACAAAGTGGTTGATACTCCTCTAGAGGTCAATGTTAAGTATGGTCGTGATGATGGAGCTGTAATCCTTGATCCAACTTTGTATCGGAAGATTGTTGGTAGTCTTGTGTATTTAACCGTGACTCGTCCAGACATTTCTTATGTTGTACAGTTAGTGAGTCAGTTTGTTTTTGAACCTCAACAGTTGCATTTGACTACCGTCCATCACATCATCCGGTACTTACGATCTACTCCTACCATGAGTTTATCATACTTTAATACTTAGCCATTAGAGTTACGAGCATCTCCGATGCCGACTATGCTGGTTGCAAGGATACTCGCCGCTCCACGACTGGTTATTGCATATTTTTTGGACATCTTTACTCTCTTGGAAATCTAAGAAGCAAGCAACAATATCAAAATATCCACAGAGGCAAAATACCGAGCTATGTCTTCTACGTGTGGGGAAATTATTTGGCTTCAACATCTTTTAGTTGATTGACATCAACTCTGCATCACCTACTCCTCTGTTTTGTGATAATGAAAGTGCTGCAAAGATAGCTAGCAATCATGTTTTCCATGAACGCAGAAAGCATAACGAGGTGGATTGCCACTTTGTACGTAAGAAGTTTGAACAATGCCTAATCACACTTCCTCATGCTTCCTCCAAAAAACAACTAGCTGATTTCTTCACTAAAATTTAGCCTCATAATCGTCATAATATTTTTATAGGCAAACTGTTGATGTCACATCATCAGTTTGAGAGGGATTAAGCAATAATTGGCAGTGTTAATGACAGATTAATTAGAGGATCAATTAGGAGACCATTTAGCCATAATCAAAGGCTAAAATCTTGTGAATTTCTTTGTATAGTTGTTGCACATGGCTGCAGATTATCTCCTTATTTAGGCTCTTTTGTACACTATCAATAGAGATGATTACCTCTTGAGAATATACAAGAATCATTTTTCTTCTCTTCGTTCTTAAGCTTTTTTCCATCTCAAATATTTGTCAAGAACTACTACTTTTATCAAAGCCTTGAATTCTCATACATAACATTACTTTAATTATTATTGCGTTACCTCTTGTATAAATACAACCAAACTTTAATATTTAAACTTCATTTCTCGTTTCCATTGGATTTCATATAAATGAAATCAGATTGTCCCAACTACTTTACATTATCTTAGAGCATGGTTAATTCGACTAGAACCACTATTACCGTTAAGATTACGGTTTTATCAGATCCATGCAATTTAATAAATACTAAAACTTAATTAGACGATTACACAGGGGACAACTATTCATCGTCAGAAAATTATTTAAACTTCCCAACAATTACCATTTTGCCCTTCACAATTCATTTAATACACATTTCGTTATGTCTCTTAAAATAAGGTTTCTGCATACGTTTTCCTCATTTTCCCAGTACAAAACACAACGAAAATGTCTGACGAAGCACCTGGATTCGGTGAATTAAGCCCAGCAAAAAAAATCGGGTCGAACGTCTGGGTAAAACGCCCCCATGGGGGAGGCGTCTTAGCGAGATGCCTCCCCCATGGTGGGGGCGTCTTAGCCAGACGCCACCCCCAAGGGGCATGCGTTTTACCCAGACGCATCACCGATGGGGGGGGGGGGGGGGGGGGGGGGGGGTTGGCTAAGACGCATGTCCAAAAAAAAATATCTAAAAAATTATACGGAGTGTTATCTCAAATTATTTGACGTTCCGTTGCAAGATTTCGGTGGAAACGGGTTGGATTACAATGAGTTTTTTTGCAAGTGATTAAGATTCAAAAATTTCCAGATCCAACAATTTCAAGATCCAAAATTTCCGGTGGTAAAACTTCCCGAATTACAAATACCACCTCGACAGGTCGTTCAGGGGTCAATTTTTGAATTTTTTGGATTTTGAAATTGTTGAATCTGGAAATTTTTGAATTTTCATCACTTGCAAAAACTCGTTGAAATCCAACCCGTATAATTAACCACGGGCGTAGGATTTGGTGAGTTGGTGAGGTGGTGAGGTGTCGGACGGTCGACAATTTGCTTCTCGATCTACCGCACATGTTCCATGCGGATGACTGAGTTTCCATCGGTCCACTGTGATCGTGGAGACAATAAGTTTTTGATCTTCCTGGAATCCTTGGATCGGTTTACCGACCTCTACCCGGTCATCCGAATATTTATTCTCAGTAGTTTCGACATTTCTCTGGAAATCTCTATTCGGTGTACCGAAGGGGTATCAGTCATCCGAATATAGTAATTATTAACTTAATAATCAATTTATTTAGCAATTATCTCAATTTATAATCAATTATTTTTTTTATGATTATGAGAGGAAGACGAAGAGATGAGGTGGTAGGAGAGTGAAATGTCAAGATATATGAGTAGAAATGAGATAATGACAAAATTGTAATTCATACAAGCGATTTAAGAAGTTTTCTGGCGACGAATAACAATTCAGTAAAAAAAGATTTTTTTTCAAAATAAAAAATTATTTTTAATTATTTTTCCAAAATTTCCAAAATAAAATTGGATTAGAAATATTTTTAGGAGTAGACCGGACGCCACCACGTTACATTTTTAGTGTAATGAACACGACGTCGTATTGCTAATTTTTAGCACTTGGTGAAATTTGGAGTGACAGTAAGGTATATAAAAATCGACATATAAAATACCGACTTCGATTGAAATAACTCGGCTTTAACATATTGAGTACTATGTAACAAAACTCGACAATCTTAACGTTGAGTTCTTTTAAACCAAACTTGGCATTACGGTTGCCGAGTTTTCTTTAACGAAACTCGGCATTGTAAATACCGAGTTCTATTTCGATGTTTTAACCATCTCGCCGAACGTTGAGGTAGTTCCCAATTTGGGGATTCATAATGAATTTGGTATCCTGGATGCAGTGTTCGAAAAACAGAACTCGGCATCACGGATGCCGAGTTCATTAAAAAAAGTGAACTCGACATCACAACATTGTGTTTGTTGTCGAAATATTTTTTAACAAGAGAGGAATCTATCCCGGTCCCCCTCGATGGGTATAGATAAGAGAACTGGCCAAAGCTCGACCGTGGTGGTGGACCGAGGGGTCGGGAGGTGCCATATCCCGTCATGAATAAAGTGGCAGACATAGATATTAAGCGGAACTTCCATATCATAACAGAGTCGCGGGCCGAATCTCTCCCAGATCAAAGGCTTCCCCGCCCAGGGGTCTTCAAAGAAATAATGTGCTCTCCAGTGCCCACAGCTAGGTGGAAGTACTCAGTGGCAATTACCCGGACGCGGAGTACCCCTCTCCATACCAATGAGCTTTGCATGAGGGGCCGAGCCATCCAGATAGTTTTGTTGTGAAGATATTTCTTCCTCATCCACCAGAGCCAGAGCGAGTCCGAGTGACCAGCAAGAAGCCAGAAAAGACGGAGCATCCCTGCATCGTTCCAATCCGTCAGGCGTCGTAGACCCAAACCTCCCTCCTCCTTTGGTGTGCAACAGTCTCGCGATGACACTGCCACCAAAGCCTTCTTGGAGTCCCCCCAGACAAAATGACACATAATTGCTTCAATCTCCTTCAGCACGGATCGCGGAAGCAGGAAGGCCGAACTCGTCACCAATAAAAGCCGCAAGGACACTGCGTACCAACTCAACTCGTCCGGCCATTGAGAGGAGAGCCTGATGCCATGAGGCAAGCCGCCCTCTGTCTCTACTAATAAGGCGTTCACAATTCCCTTTCTTCATCCTAGTGGTGAAAAAAGGCAACCCAAGGTACGTGACCGGAAAATGGGCATGTGTCATCTCCAGGCAATCCAGGATCTCTGCTCTCCCTTCAACTCTGCCACCAAAGAAGACTTGACTCTTTTCGGTGTTCAGCTGGAGACCGGACATCGAAAAGAAAGCACTCATGATACGACAGATTGCTCGTGCATTGTGTAGGTCGCCCCGAGTGGAACCAGAAGGTCATCTGCGAACATGAGGTGGGAGACCTCCTCACCGCGGAATGCAATTGGTGTGATTGTCCCCAGGCTATTCTCGGGTCGTAATATGGCACTTAACACCTCCATACAGAGTACAAAGAGGTACAGGGCAATGGGGTCCCCTTGTCGTAACCTGTTTGTTGTCGAGAAACGATCAAAGAATTGTCCATTGACATTGACCACAAAGGTAGCCCTCAAGCATGCACGAATCCACTTTCGCCACCTACGCGAGAGACGAAATCGTTCGAGCACTAAGGAGGAGATCCCAAGAGACAGAGCCATAATCCTTCCTCAGATCAAGCTTCAAGCACATCCGATTGACCCCTGACTCCTTGTGCATTTGGTGGCAGATCTCGTGAGCAAGGAGTATGTTATAAGTGATCTGCCTCCCCGCGATGAAGGCACTTTGGGTTTCACTCACCAAGTTTGGTAACACACACTTCAAGAGTGATTAAGGTCTTGTTCAACTCCTTTAGCATCGCTTCGTCGGTGAGAAAAGACACCATGGCTGCAAACATGTCCCTATTTATGATAGGCCACGCAACTTTGTAAAGGCACGCGTTGAAACCGTCCGGTCCAGGGCCCTGTCCTCACTTGCGTGCATCACCACCTACTCCAATTCCATCATCGTGATGTGCTTGGACAACAAGTCAGCATCTTCGATAGACAGAGTCGGGAGGTCTAGGTCGTGCGGTATATCAGTGGTACGCACACCTGTACTGAACAAGTTAGCAAAATATGAACGGAAGGAATCTCGGATGCCCACCTCATCAGTTACATGGACGCCATCCATGTTAATCCGACGGATGGTGTTCCTAACACGCCTAGCCCTCAACTCCGTATGGAAGAACGCGGTGTTAGAATCACCCTCCTTAAGCCAGTGAATCCGTGACTTTTGACTCATTACAGACTCCTCGTAAGCCAATGCATGATCCAACGCTACTTTGCATTGCCCCTCCTGGTCCTGCAGCCCCTCCTCGGTCGGTTGGAGGAGAATATTTGCGCGCGCTTCGTGGAGAGCCAGACGTGCCTGGCAGACACGTTGCTCTTGATGCCCAAGAGCACCTTTACTCCAGCTCAGCAGATGCTCCCTAACTGAAGATAGCCTTCGTGCAAACCGGTACATGGGTGTGCCCCTGTATTGCACGCCCCATGCATCCCGAACCACGCGTACAAACTCCTCACGGTGGGCCCATGCGTTTATGAAGCGAAAAGGGGATCGACACCTGACTCGCTCAACCTCAAAGTGGACCATTAGGGGACAATGGTCACTCAATTCCCGATCTCCCACGAGGCAATGGGAATCATTATGCTCACAAATCCACATTGGGTTGCTCATGGTGCGGTCAAGTTTGCACCGAATTGCATGCTCCCCGTAGGACGAGTTCGTCCAAGTGGTATGGTGACCCACAGTCGGTAGGTCCAGCAGCCCCACAACATCAAGGAAATGATTTAAATCTTCAACAGCTTGAAAATTCACGTCCACTCCACCAATCTTCTCTTCGGGTGCCTGTACCACGTTGAAATCCCCGACTACCAGCCACGCGTTTGTGGCTTCCGGATGGTCACCACCCAAGTCTTCCCAGAGTAACCTACATTGGGATGCCTCATTTTCCGCATAGACTACGGTCAAGTGGAAGGTGTCACCTGTGGTCCGACAGACTCCATGCGGGTGCATCGTTTGAGGAGATTCTCGTAGCTTTCTTAAGCTTACCACATTCTTATCCCACAACACTAGAATCCTGCCTGTATCTGTAACATCTGAGTTTGCAAGCCACTCCGCCTCATTCCAAATCCCATAAGCGAATGTCGTAAATCTTCGGGCCTTAATCTTGTGCTCCAGGACGCACGCTATGGTAATGTTCTCCCGGCGAAGCAAATCTTGTATAATACGAGGACGCCCCGGGAGATTCGTGCCTCGTACGTTCCAGCATAGAAGCTTCATTTAGATTTTGGGTCGGGGGAGCGTTCCTCACAACCCACAACATTTTGTTTTTGTTTTTGGGCCTTCTTTGCTCGCTCGTATACTCCTTTAAACTGCTCCCCTTGAGGGGAGAGGACCTCAAAATCCACTTGTGGGGGCGGGGAGCCCAGATGATAGGCATCATGTTCATCTCCTCGAGGTGGCTTGCTAGAGGATGTCACAGCCTTGGTCCCCTCCAAGTTTGAAGCTTGCTGGAGTGCAAGGGCTGGATCTAGCCCAACCAGCTCATGCACGTGTTCCTCATGTTCAAGATCCACGGGTCCACCCATGTCTGAATCCAGGTCTTCATCTACATGTTCCATTCGGAGTTCCCACCCAATTGCACTAACACATGCTTCCTCCTCATGCGCATTGCATGTGACCATTAGAGCCAATGGTGTGGTATCTTGTGCCACGTTGCCTGGGCCAGTTGTTGTGTCAGCCCTTTGTCCCACGAATTTACAATACTGCCATTGGTCGGAACAACTAACGCCTCACTTTCTCCGTCTTGGAGCGCCGGCGGCGGCCCCCTCCTCTGACCGGATCTCCTCCGGCGTTCAACCCTCTGCCATTGTTCTTCTCGTTGCTCCATTGGCGTGGTGGCCAGCCAACCCGTCTTCGGCGTTATCTTCTTAGCCACGCACTTTGCCTTGCTATTACCGAAGGTGGCGCACGTTGTGCACACCGCCAGATTCCAATCATAGGCCACGTCAACATGCTCTTCCTCTCCATCTTCCCCACGTAGGACAACAAGCTCTGGGAAGGAGAATGTTGTGTCTACCTCAATACAGACGCGCGCAAAGGAGAGGCAGCGTCCGGTTGCAGTATCCTCATCCATGTATAGTGGCCTTCCTAGGACGCTAGCAATCCGAGCAATAACTATAGGTGACCATAGTTTGAGGTCCAACTCCGGGAACCTTACCCATAAAGGTATAGTTGCCACCTTTTCTCGTCAGAGTTTCAAATCCTTTGTCCATCGCCGGAGAACCAAAGGTGATCCTTCTACAAACCAAGGACCATTTTCCAAGGCTTCGCTCAAGTCCTCCTCCGATGTGAAGTGAAACACATAGAATCCATGCTTTGATCGATAGATTTCAAGCTCCTCGGCCATCTTCCAGACCTTCTTTAGGTGGGTGACGAGTGTGGGTATGTGGGGCTGGAAATCAACAAGGAAACCTAGCAGCACATGTTTCCATGCGCCCAGCGTGGCTTCAATCTCCTCCTTCAGCAAGGTGAATCTCTCCTCACCTCTCTCCTCCGGCGCGAAGAAGGATAACGCCATGGCGGCCCGGGGTGCCTTGGTGAACAGATTGCTCCACTCCATCGTGTGGGTAGTGGGGGGGGGGGGGGATGCAGGTCGTCCTCCCATAGCATCATCTCCTCGGGGGCGTGATTTGGAGCGGAAAGGACGTTGTCCTTTGGGGCGCTCTCGTTGGTCGACAACTTGCCGACGACCTCCACGGGATGCACCTCCTCCCCGCGAGTGTGGTTGTGTCATATTCTGGAGGTGTTGGTAGCAGATGACTGGTAAGGGTGGTGGAGAGCGGTGGCGGCTAGGAGGATCCTAGAGTCGTCGGAGCTTCTCTCTCCTCACGTGCCATCCTTCTGAATTCAATTTTTATTTTTCCCCCTCACCTGGCTATTTTCCTTGTTCATGTTAAAGGAAGGAACCATACAATCAGATGGTGACTGCTAATAGGAATAATGAGAACTGAAATGGCCAGCAATCCAAAAATTGATACAAATTGGGCATAATACTGTGAAATAATTGCTTCAAAAATCTCGTGATAATATAAGCTAATCTTCAATCTTCGTGAACCCTTAATACAGAAGATCACATTCCTAAGTTGTAACTGACAATTAAAATGAAACTGAAAGATAAAAAAAAGTTTAATAGAGAATGTTTTGTATGGACAACCAACACTTTTATAAGTTATATTGCAAAACAAAGAGCATAGAATTCTAAACCTAAACACCAAGACAATTGCATTTTCTTTGCTGATACCAAATAGAGCGAGTAGAGTGCCTAAAGTTAAGGAGCAAAAGGACTCCCATCTGTTGAACTGTGGGAGTCTTGCCCTTAAAAAATGTACATTGAAGGTAGACTTACTTGGACCTGATTCAAACAAAGTAATTTAAAAAAAAAGTCATAGAAACTTCATTAAAAACCAATCAAATTTACAGACCATGATCGAATTATCATGCCTACCTTCTAAAAATGCATTAATTTCCAATTCAAATTTAAGAGATGAGATATAAATAAATCGTTGCTTTGATATAAGCCAAGAGATGAGAGAACTTTGGCCAAGAGATGAGATACCATATTAGTCTAAGTTCATAGAATATAAATAATCAAACAGGTTTAAAAATTATTTCTTCAACTATCTAAATCAAATTTATCACAGATACATGGTAAGATACCTGAAACATCATAGATTACATGACCCCAACTATCTAACCTTCTTCCGTAACCGATGTTTTGCATATGCGGTTTGCTATCCAACCTTTACTTTTACTAGTCATAGGAAATGTTTCAAAGGGATAAAAAACTTCACACCAAAAGGGTTTAACAAAGGACCAACGAAATCCAGCTTTCACACAAGGGGAAAAAATCTGAACGAAGAACATATCAAGACATTCATTCAAATATTTGTAAACAGGGTAGTGGTTCCTAAACAACATCTGAGTTTACCAAATTACCAACGAAAAAACTGAAACTGTGATGAGACTGATAGGTAAATTTAAATTTATTTAAAAGATCTAAAGTGCTAAGAAACAATTTTAACTACTTTCTCTTTTGTTGTAGATACTAGTTACCATTTGAACTACAATTTGCGAAATTCGGTCGGTATAACCTACTGTTCTAGGAACATTATTTTGTTGGTAGAGGATGCAACGATGCTACTACACGACGACAAGTTAAGATACACAGCGGAATACGAAAAACGAATATTGCACACGGAATTAACTAACTTCTGACTCTCTCCCAACTTTAAATGCAACAAAACACACAAAAGATAAATAAATAAGCAATAGACGAACGCACACCTGAAGCAAACCACGACACACACGTTTTATAACGTTTGATAACGTGCATACATCCTTG
Source organism: Triglochin maritima (assembly GCA_963682175.1). Lineage (NCBI taxonomy): Eukaryota > Viridiplantae > Streptophyta > Magnoliopsida > Alismatales > Juncaginaceae > Triglochin > Triglochin maritima. The sequence continues at coordinate 9,133,478 of OY821780.1, read as the reverse complement.
GGGGGTCTCCTGCGGGTTTCCCTTCCTTCTACCGTTTCTCTAACAAGAGAAGCAACCGAGATTACAAGTATTTGTAGGCAATTTGTCCTTCAAAACACTCTAGATCTGTCTTTAGTATTAATCTCTATGTAGGAAATAAACTCACAATGTATTGTATGTGTTGTACAAAAACAATGACGAACAAACCCTTAAATAGACTCATAATCATACAGAAAAATTCAGAAAATGTGGGCAATGGTCGACCAGAATCCTTAAACATGAATTGTTCTTGTTAATTTCGGTCGACCGTGTCCAACACCGGTTGACCGCTCCACGATTTTTCTTCAGTGCAACTGCCACTTTTCGGTCGACCGGAATCCCTTTGGTCGACCGTTCCTGACTCCAAAAAAACCATGTTGTTTTCGGTCGAACGGTGTCCAACACCGGTCGACCGATCTTCACATCTGAAAGTGTATTATTTTCGGTCGACTGATGTCCAACACCGGTCGACCAAATCTTCAGTCTGCAAGCTCCTGATAAAGTCGGTCGACTAAACTTCTCCACCGATCGACCGTTTTATCCTGTTTTTCTATATACTTAACAAATTTAAACCAATTTTCAACATATTCTACTTAGCATTATAACTTAATCAACCTGGAAGAAAAAAATCAAAAACGATTTGTGTTTAATTTAGCAAACAATTTACATGGTCGAAAGTATACTACTTTGATGTACCTTAATTGATTACTTGATTACAAAAGAAAATTACAAATTTATAAAACTGAACTTGCTAAGCTTAAAACTAACCTTTCAAATAACCTTTAACATGTAAGAAGATTGTTAAGGTCGGCAAACCAAAGTTTGAATAGCCTCCATTTCATTGAACAAAGCACGAGCGTGACCAAAATTGTTTTTCTAAACAAACCTAGTGATCATCGTGTTCCATGACTGAATATCAGTCCTTGACATCCACTGGAACAATTCAAGGGCCTCTTATCAACGATGTCGTTATCAACATAACCAAAGATCATTGCATTTCATGAGATTACGTCCCTCTCAAGCAATTTTGCAAACAAAGTCTCAGTGTCTTTTAGGCACCTTACACGGACGTATCTAGAAAGCAACGCGTTCCATGACACAACATTTTCAACCGCCTTGTCGACGAGATCATTATCAACGTAAGCAGAGATCAGCATGGTCCATGACACGACGTATTTGACGGGCATTTTATCGAACAATTCAAGGGCCTTGTCAGTAAGATCATTATCAGCGTAATCAGAGATCATTGTGTTCTACGAGACAACATTCTTCTCATGCATTTCGTTGAAAAACTCAAGAGCCTTGTTGAGGAGGCCGTTATCAATCTAACATGAAATCATTGTGTTCCATGAGACGATGTCCTTAGGCATTTTGGCAAAAAAAGTCTCGACGTCTCTTAAGAGCCTTGCGCGGGCATATCCGGAGAGCAATGCGTTCCATGGGAGAACATCTTTCTCGAGCATTTGGCCGAACAATTCAAGAGCCTTGATGTCTTTTACGCGCCTTGCACGGACATATTTGAAAAGAAATGAGCTCCAAGTGACAACATTTTTCTTGGGCATTTGGTCGAATAGTTCAGGGGCCTTGTGAATGAGGTTGTTATCAACGTAACAAATCATTGCATTCCACGAGACAACGTCCTTGTCAGGCATTCCGGAAAACAAACTCTCAGCGTCTCTAAGGGCACCCTTAACGGGGGGTGCCCCGCCCGGGCGCCCATTGGGTGCCCGCCCGGGACGCCCACCCGGGCGCTTGCCCGGGCGCCGCGGGTGGGGGACACGTGTCCCCCTCCCATTCGTTGATTTTTTTTAATTTTTAATTATTTAGTGGATGTTTTGTTATTAATGGATTGGGTATTTGTTATTAAAATGGGGTAATAAATTTTTACAAGTGATGAAAATTCAAAATTTTCCCAATCAACAATTTAAAGATCCAAAAAATTTCCAGGGGCGCTGCCTCCTTGCCACCCCCGCCACCTCACCGGCGAGGTGGAATGCCGCTCGCTCACCGGGGAGCGAGACCCCCGAACGAACTGTGAAGGTGGTTTAATAGTAAAAATTAAAAAAAATCAAGTTAAATAGAAAAAAATATTAATACAACAATATCATAAGAACAATACATTAATAATACTAAAATACGAAATACAACCAACCACATGAAACATATGTTAAAGGGAAATACAAACCATACAGACTACAACAACACGAAATACAAACTAAGGGAAATACAAACCATACGAAATATGGACTACAACAAACTACACGTACTCATTCTCTTCTGCCCAGGCGAGAAGTTTATCGATTACTTTTTGATCCTTCTCCGTCGGGTTGTCCTTCCTCATCAGAGAGTGAAGCATGTACAACTTATTTTTTATTAAATGCTTCTGGAAATTCCTTTCCGTTAACTCCTCTTGCTTGGAGAAACCATCTTCTCTGACTTGGGCGGTGTATCGAATCAGTTGTGCAAGTTCTCTAACATCAGTGTCTCTTTCGGGGCGTAATGCACTCTTAGCCTTTTTCTTAGCCTTCTTCACACCTTCTGGGCGTGTAGACGACTCCGACATCAGCTCTTCTGCATCCGAGGGTGATTGTGTCCTAGAGTCATCCGTGCTCTTTCTTTTCCCAAGGCTTCCTGACTGGGGACTATTTTCATCGTGCAACTCCGGGGACTCCCAGTCAACACACACGGCATTAGCTCCGGATATCACATACTCCCATTTTGGGTACCTACGCAACATAACCGAAGCATCAAAATAAAGAAATTTAGGCCCATGAGTTCGCTCGTAGATCACGTGCGCTTGTCGGACAACATCGTCGTCATTCTGGCCGCTCTTTTTCCGTCGGAATGCCTGATCGAAGCTCCCGACCCACTTGTTCACAGCAGGTACAATTCTCCTCCATCGTCCTTTTAAGGACTCTACATTCCTCTCGGGTAGGCTTGTGCCTTCCACGGAGATGTCGTACACACGTTTCACTCTAGCCCACAATGAAGTAGACTTCTGGTTTGTCCTTGTCACCGCATCGCAACTGATTTCCATATATGCAGAGACAAGTCTCTCGTCCTCAGTTGTGGTCCACAACTTTGGATTGGCTTTGACAATTTGGACTTGCTTGCGGTGGCGGCACTGTGGAGGTGGGGATGGTGGTGTGGCGGTGTGTCGTGGTGGGGACTCATCGTCGTCGTGACCCTCTTCTTCAGTGTCAGCCATACTCTGACTACTTTGTTGAGACATGTGTCGGCCAAACATCTGGAATTGCGGTTGATTATGTGGGAATGGTGGTGCATATTAAGAGAATTGTGGGAATGGTGAGTTTTGATCTGGTTGTGCGTAGTGGGAGAATTGTGGGAATGATGAGTTTTGGTCTGGTGGTGGGAATGGTGGTGCGTAGTGGGAGAAGTCTGGTTGTTGGAATGATTGTTGGTAAAATGGACGTGAGGGGTATCCTTGTGGATAGCGTGGATGCGGATTTGATTGTGGACGAGGGGGGGGGGGGGGGGGAACGGTTGTAATCCGGAGAAGACATTGCAACGTTGTGTTTTGTGGAAGAGATATGGGATGTAAGTTGAGTTTTGTGTAGGGTATATATAGAGAAAAAATTAGACACTGTGCAGTCACGCGGATTACTTTTCACGCACGCGTATACTGTACATTCACGCGGACTACTTTTCTTTCACGCGTATACTGTGCAATCACGCGGTTTACTTTTTACGCACGCGTATACTGTACATTCACGTGTATACTGTGCATTCACGCGCGTTTCAAAATTCAAATATTCAAATTTCAAATATTCAAAATTTTGTGGTTTAATAGTGATTAATATTGTTAATGAATAATTATTATTGTTAATTAATTAATAGTAATAATAATTATATCGTGAATTAGAATTATAATGTAATTAGAATTAGATTTATATAAAATGTAATTTGTTAAATGTTATGTGAGAATTAAATTTGTTTAATTAAGAAATGATATGGAGGAAAGAGAGTGTAGGGTGGGTGAGGGTAGCCCGAGCATGGGTAAGAGGGTTTTTTGGGTGGGTTGGGTGAGCTGACGTGACAAAGAGAGAAGATGACGTGGCAGAGAGAGTGCAGGCTACTCCGGGCGCTGTTATTTGTGCTCTAAAGGTGTCTCGCCGTGATACCAAGATCATTATGTTTGATGTGACATTTTTTTGGGGCATTTGGTCGAACAAGTCAAGGGCTTTGTCGAGGAGGTCATTATCAACGTAACCAGAAATCATTGTGTTTCAGGAGATAATGTCCTTCTCAGGCATTTCAGTGAATAGAGCTTCGGTGTCTTTTAATCCCCTCGTGTAGATGATCCGTCGAGCAATGTGTTCCACGAGACAACATTTTTCTCAGGCATCTGGTGGAACATTTCATGAGCCTTGTTGACGAGATTGTTATCAACATAACCATAAATCATCGTGGTCCACGAGACTGACATCTTTCTCGGGCATTTCAACAAATAGAGTTTCAGCGTTTCCTAGGCACCTCGTGCGAATGTATCCAGATATCATGGTGTTCCACGAGACAACATTTCTATCAGGCATTTGGTCGAACGATTCAGTAACCTTGTCAACGGGTCCATTATTAACATAACCAAAGATCATTGTGTTCCACGAGACATCTTTCTCATACATTTAATCGAACAAAGCCTCGGCATCTTGGAGATTCGAGAACGTGTATGGAGTTCGTGTCTGGAAATGGGTGACGACAGGAAAGGGGATTTTCTGAGGCGGAGAAGAGTGGAGGCCATCGGAAGTTGCGATTAGAAGAAGAATTGTGGGTTCGGGTTTGGAATTCGATTGGAATGAATGAACATCTCTACATAAACATGTACTTGGTTACTATCAACAAAGAAAGAACATTAAGGAGTTATATAGTTAGGTGCTGGAATTCAGGTCGGATTAACCCGAATCAAATTGAAATAAACCCAGTTTTCTTTTTATTTTAAAACTGTTTAGGATATATTCATTTCAAAACTGAGACATACATACTTCTTTGTTTGACTTTATAGTTCCACTCATATTAGGCAGATTACACAACACTAATTTATTTTCAGTGTATAGTTTTATCTGTTAATTTTATTGTCTAAAATTCTAAACTTAATCAACAGATAAGGATATCAAATATAAATATAATTAGACTGATCCATATGAAAATCAAAATAATTTGGGATGAAAAATGCAAAATATATAAAGGCGGAAAAGGCTGGATTCAAATGAAGCTCAGAAACACCTTCTTTCCTTCATTGAAGTGCCCTACAGAAATCATCTCACCTAATCATTCAGAAAACATGCACATCCTCAGTAAAACTAATAAGAACGTAAATGGCAGAATGATGGAATTTAATGCTTGCTTCCTGAACAACTATTCAAACAGACATCTAATCTTTGAGCAATTACCTGGCATAATGTGCAAGAGGGGCAAATTAGGTGATTAAAACAGTCACCGAAAGACCTCGAATTAGCCTGCAGTCGCACAAGCAACATAATTAATACACATACCGAGAGAGAAAAGTACGCATTATTAACATCAATTGCCCAAATAAGGAATTTTAAGTAGTGAGGATTCCGCTCACCCTTATGTTAAATATAAGTTCCCAATGTGATGATAAAAGAATTCCAAGATACAGAAAATGAATGTGGCTGGTGATTCCAAAAGCTAATTTCCATGCGGAAAATTTGTTACCTAAACCAATATCTGTAAGGACTGGACGTGGGGGAGTGGAGAGAGGAGTGGAGTGAGGTGAGGAGTATGGTGGGTATGGTGAGGAGTATGGGGGGTAGGTGTAGGTTTTTATATTTAAACCCAACCCAACCCTCTCTTCTCCCTTTCCTTCCCATTTCTTTTCCACCAAAACTCACCACCTCTTCTCCTTGTTTTTCCGGCGACCAGTGGAGGAAGAAGGCGGCGCGGAGGCTCCGGCGTGAGGAGGTCGTGCGTGCGGAGACGACGGGCGTGAGCGTTGCTCCGGCGGATTCGTCTTTCTCTTGAGGTATGCCAAGCATTAGTGTGTTTTGTGGCTCTCCATGTTGGGGAAGTTTGGGTCGGTCGCGGGAGGTCGGAGATCTCGCCGGCGACGAGAAAACAGCGTAAAAGCCTTGGCTGGTGCAAGGTTGCTGTCGACCAACGGTCGACCGGTGCCTTCGGGCGGTCGACCGGTGCTAGTGTAAATTGATGTTTTTGCCCAGAACCGGTCGGACGATGCCTTGGGGCGGTCGACCGGTTATGCCAAATTTCGTGGGTTCGCGTTTGATGTTGCCTGTTTCCGGTCGAACGAGCCTTGTGGTTCGACCGGAACTTAATTTGTTTGTTGTTTACTGCTTGTTGGTTCGACCGATTAGTATATGCGTTCGACCGATTATATGACTTAGAATTACTAGGCTGACCCTGTAATGTTCGGTCGACCGGGACCCTTGAGTCGGTCGACCGATAGTTGAATTGATTTTGACTTAGTCAGACCTAGGATTTTGACCTGTCTGGTCGACCGGTTCTTCCCGCTGGTTCGACCGATTGGAGACAGAGTGTTGGGCACTTTGTTCGACCGTTTGGAGGAAGTCCGTTCGACCGTTACTGTTGGTTTCGGTCGACTGGTTTGCCTGATTCGGTCGACCGATGGGGCACAGTACTGGTTTTCTTGTCCTAGTGAGATGTCAACTCTGTCCACGGAAACCCGTGTCCTCGCTTAGCGCGTGAGCCGGGAGGTGACGGTGGGTGCGTTCTGCGTGCCTGCCCAGGGACCGCCGTGTGGAAGAGTGTGGGCATCTGGGACGTGTCGTCTCCACAGATGGAGGGCGACGTAGCCTTGATGTTCTGACTCAAAGTAGAGTAGCAGGCCTGAGGGATTGCGGATCCCGGTGCACGAGGTGCACGGCTCGTTGGAGCATGTTGACCCTGCGGGCTGTTTGAGCTCGGATCGCTCGTGTAGACGAGGCGATGATCGTTCCACCCGATGCTGTTCCGGGTGATGATGTTCTGCCGATGCTGTTCCGGCAGAAGTAACGTCCGACGACGTTTCCGGGCGATGGTGTCCCACCGATGCTGTTCCGGTGAGGGTATAGACTGCCGACGATGTTTTCCGGCAGGGTAGTCTGGACGGGCTCCTCCAGATGAGTGGACCGACCTGGGCGACGGCCCCGTTGGTGAGGTGTTGACCTCGAGATTTCAGCTGATTTCTACTTCGCGCAGGCGTGCGGACGCTCCTCACCGATCCCTTGACTAGTGTAGTCGCGTGTGGGGTTCGTTGCGTACCTTCTGCTAGACCGTATGTGCCTACGGTAGGTCTCAGAGTGAGACCCCTTACAGTTTGCGGACAGAGGTCCTGTGTTTCCCCGTGGTGGGATTGGTTACCCGTGGTGGGATTGTTTATGTATCACATTGATGCCATGCCATGATGACTAGTATGATAGGTTTCATTGATAGTCTTGCATGCATTTAGGGCTTGGTATACGGGGTTTTCTTTCAGGAAACTCAGGCATTGTTGTTGCACTTTTTATTTCAGGACCACAGTAGGTCCGGGTGGGTGGTGACCGAGGACGGAGCGCTTTGGAGTCGGATCCTCTTCGGCATTTGCGAGATTGTACGACTACTTGTATTTTCATTTCTTTCATCTGGATTGTACTTGTACACCTTTTGTAAACTCCATGTATTTTGGGTGCACCCGGATTTATCTATTTATATATTAGTGACGTTCCCGCCTTGAGTTGTCAGTTTTATTCGTTATTTCGAAATTTTAAATCTTCCGCTGTTTCGGGACGTTACAACTTGGTATCAGAGCGGTCGATTCCTGTGTCTTCGTCTAAAGAACCACCCTTAGGAGTAGTGTTAGAGGCATGCATTACTTTTTGTAGCTCATGCATGCATTGTTGCTTATCTGTTGATTGTTGTGGTGGCAGATGCCTCCGAGGCGTGTGAGAGGTACGCCCCTGCCACGTAGTTCCAGTGAGGGGACGGGAGGCGCGGCATGGGAGGAGGAGCGGCGTACGCTCTATGGCACTATAGACAGGCTGGGCGAGTTTCTGGAGCGTCAGGCTGCCCGAGCTGAGCAGGCAGGACCTGGTGTGGTGCACGACAGGTTCATGAGGCAGCATCCTCCGACTTTTGAGGGCGGAGTGGATCCTGAGCTGGCTGAGGACTGGATCTTCACGATTCAGAAGATCTTCCGTGCGATTGGATGTGCACCGGAGCTGCAGGTAGGTCTGGCTACCTACGTGCTGAGAGGTCAGGCGTCGAGCTGGTGGAGGAGTACATCTGCAGTTGTGTTCGCCGACCGAGATGATGTGACTTGGGAGGAGTTTCTGGAGGAGTTTAATCAGAAATACTTCCCGCCGCATGTCAGAGATGCGAAGAGAGAGGAGTTCCTGGCGTTGGAGCAGAGGGATATGACGTTAGCTGCCTACGTCGATCGGTACAACGCCCTGGAGCACTACTGTCCAGAGATTTATGTTACTCAGGAGCAGAGAGTGAGGAAGTTTGTGAGGGGACTGAGGAAGCAGTTGAGGTCTCGTGTTCTCACCAGTATGCCGCGGACTCTGGCAGATGCAGTGGAGTGCGCGACGGTTCTTGATCGGGACTTCCAGGAGAACTACCAGGAGGCTAGGAGACCTCAGGGTAGTGCAGTGGGGCGTGCAGCTGGCCGTTCCGCAGTGGTGGCCGGCAAGAGGCCTCGGTCTGATGGGGGAGGAGCACGTCGGCCCGGGATGTGCAGTTCTTGTGGTGGAGCTCATCCGGGGCAGGAGTGTCCCCGTCGTACTGGAGCATGTCTGGGTTGCGGTCAGATGGGGCACTTCATTCGAGATTGTCCGCAGAGGCGGGGAGAGCCGAGTAGGAGGCCAGGACCGCCAGCAGCAGGCAGGAGCGGAGGCAGTCGCTTAGTTGCACCACCGGGACCGAGCAGAGTCGCCGGGCGGGTTTTCACCATCCAGGCTGAGGAGGCGAGGGACTCCAACACTGTGGTGGAAGGTACTCTTTCTGTTTCTGGTCGTGTTGCTAGAGTCCTTTTTGATTGCGGTGCCACTCACTCCTTCATTTCGGAGAAGTTTGCTGGCGAGTTGGGTCGGACCCCTGAGCTGCTGACGGTGTGTTTGGAAGTCAGTACGCCCATGGGTGAGGTGGGCACTGTGGGGAGCTTCCTCCCCGGCACCACAGTTGTTTCGGGAGACCAAGATTTTCCGGCAGATCTGGTCTTGCTACCGATGGAGGACTTCGACGTCATACTTGGGATGGATTGGCTGTCCCAGTACGATGTTCGGGTCTTTTGCCGCGAGAAGAAGATTCTGATTCCGAGGGAGGACCTGCCAGATGTTGTGATCAGAGGGCTGAGAGGCAGAGGTCGGATTATGGTCTCGGCAGTGAAGGCACAGAGATTGATCAAGCAGGGATGCAGAGCTTATGTGGCTACACTGGTAGTGTCAGATTCTGAGTCGAGGAGTCTGGAGGACATAGAGGTGGTACGGGATTTCGCAGATGTGTTTCCAGTGGATATCCCGGGGCTACCGCCACGCAGAGAGATCGAGTTCGGCATCGACTTGGTGGAGGGTGCGACTCCGCAGTCGAAGGCTCCGTATAGGATGGCACCTGCAGAGTTGGCTGAGCTGAAGAAGCAGTTGCAGGAGTTTAATGGATACTGGGTTCATCCGACCTAGCGTCTCGCCGTGGGGAGCGCCAGTCTTGTTCGTGAAGAAGAAGGATGGGTCGTTGCGGATGTGCATCGACTACAGGATGCTGAATAAGGTTACCGTTAGGAACCGGTATCCCTTACCCAGGATCGAGGACCTGTTTGATCAGTTACAGACGGCGAAGGTCTTCTCGAAGATTGATTTGAGATCTGGGTATCATCAGCTGAGGATTAGGGAGGCAGATGTTCAGAAGACAGCCTTCAGGACACGGTACGGGCACTACGAGTTTCTGGTGATGCCGTTTGGATTGACGAATGCCCCTGCAGCATTCATGGACCTGATGAACAGAACGTTCAAGCCGTACCTTGACAGTTTTGTGATTGTGTTCGTCGACGACATCTTGGTGTACTCGCCGGACTGGGAGCAGCACCGAGAGCACTTGAGGATTGTGCTTGGCATCTTGAGGGATCAGCAGTTGTATGCCAAGTACAAGAAGTGCGAGTTTTGGTTGGATCAGGTGGCGTTCTTGGGACACATCGTGTCGAAGGACGGGATCTCAGTGGACCCGGCGAAGGTGGAGGCAGTGACGCAGTGGAAGGCTCCGACGAGCGTGACTGAGATCAGGAGTTTTCTGGGGTTAGCAGGCTACTACAGGCGATTCATTCAGGATTTCTCCCGACTTGCTTCTCCGCTCACGGCTTTGACGTGGAAGGGAGTTAGGTTTGCTTGGTCCCAGAAGTGCGAGGACAGTTTTCTTGAGTTGAAGCGACGGCTGACGACAGCACCGATCCTGACACTTCCGAGCGGCAGCGGAGGGTTTGTGATTTACAGTGATGCATCAGGGATCGGTTTGGGTTGCGTACTTATGCAGCACGGGAAGGTCGTGGCGTACGCTTCGAGACAGTTGAAGGATCATGAGAGGAACTACCCCACTCATGACTTGGAGTTGGCGGCGGTAGTTCATGCACTGAAGACTTGGCGGCATTATCTGTACGGGGAGCAGTTCGAGGTTTTCACCGATCACCAGAGCTTGAAGTACCTATTTTCGCAGAAGGAGCTGAATATGAGGCAGAGGAGGTGGCTCGAGTTCATTAAGGACTACGACTTCACCATATCCTATCATCCGGGGAAGGCCAATTCAGTTGCTGATGCACTGAGCAGGAGAGTTGAGGTGTCGGTAGCGAGCCTCTGCGTTCAGGAGTGGAGATTGCTTGAGTCCCTGTCAGAGTGGAGGCCGTTTGCTGGGTCAGCAGAGGGGGGCAGTGATTGCTGGTTTGAGAGTTGAGCCGCAGACTGTCTCGAGAGTTGTGCAGGCTCAGGGTACCGATGCGGAGTTGGCTGGTCTGGTGCAGTTGTCTGCTCAGGAGGGATCTGATTTCAGCATTGGAGCAGATGGTGGTCTGAGGTTCAGAAGCCGTATTTGGGTGCCGAGGGTGGATGAGCTGAGAGAGGAGATCATGGAGGAGGCACACCGAGCACGATATTCCATTCACCCGGGGAGCACGAAGATGTATAAGGACCTGCAGCGTAATTTCTGGTGGAAAGGGATGAAGCGAGACATAACGGAGTTTGTGAGCAGATGCTTGGTCTGCCAGCAGGTGAAGATCGAGCATCAGCGACCAGCAGGACCGATGCAGTGTATCGAGCTTCCCGAGTGGAAGTGGGAGCACGTGACGATGGATTTTGTCACAGGATTGCCGAAGACGAGGAGATTCCACGACGCGATTTGGGTGATAGTCGATCGACTGACCAAGTCGGCACATTTCTTAGCGATCAGGACCACGTTGCCTTTGGAGGGTCTAGCTAAGTTGTACGTGGAGGAGATAGTCAGGTTGCATGGGGTGCCAGTGAGCATCATCTCCGATCGAGATCCTCGTTTCACTTCCAGATTTTGGGGGAGTCTGCAGCAGGCTTTGGGGACGCGTCTGAGATTCAGTACAGCGTTCCATCCGCAGACCGATGGTCAGTCAGAGAGGACGATTCAGACCTTGGAGGATATGCTGAGAGCATGCACACTGGACTGGGCAGGGCACTGGGATGAGCACTTGCCGCTGATAGAGTTCGCCTACAACAACAGCTACCACTCGAGTATTGGGATGGCACCGTACGAGGCGTTGTACGGGAGGCCTTGCAGATCACCGGTATGCTGGAGTGATTTGGGCGAGAGGCAGTTAGTGGGGCCAGAGATCGTGCAGATGTATGCAGAGAAGGTGGATGTGATCAGGAGGAGACTGGCCACAGCACAGAGCAGGCAGAAGAGTTATGCAGATCGACGCAGACGAGCGCTGAGTTTCGAGGTGGGCGACCATGTGTTTCTGAAGATTTCCCCTGCCCGTGGTGTGATGAGGTTTGGGAAGAAGGGGAAGCTCAGTCCGAGATACGTTGGGTCGTTTGAGATCCTTGACCGAGTTGGAGAGGTTGCCTACCGGATTACTTTGCCGCCGCAGTTTTCGGGTCTGCATAATGTCTTCCATGTGTCGATGCTGAGGAAGTAGGTGGTAGATCCGTCGCACGTTATTGAGATTGCAGTTCCAGAAATCCGTCAGGACTTGTCTTTAGAGGAGAGGCCAGTGGAGATAGTTGATCGCATGGATCATCAGCTCAGGAGGAGGACCATTCCGATGGTGAAGGTCCGGTGGCAGCATCATAGTGAGCGCGAGGCCACTTGGGAGATTGAGGAGGAAGTCAGAAGGCAGTACCCAGAGCTTTTCGGTGAGTAGCTTGCTTTGATTTCGGGACGAAATCCTTTTAAGGAGGGTGGATTGTAAGGACTGGACGTGGGGAGTGGAGAGAGGAGTGGAGTGGAGTGAGGTGAGGAGTATGGTGGGTATGGTGAGGAGTATGGGGGGTAGGTGTAGGTTTCTATATTTAAACCCAACCCAACCCTCTCTTCTCCCTTTCCTTACCATTTCTTTTCCACCAAAACTCACCACATCTTCTCCTTGTTTTTCCGGCGACCAGTGGAGGAAGAAGGCGGCGCGGAGGCTCCGGCGTGAGGAGGTCGTGCGTGCGGAGACGACGGGCGTGAGCGTTGCTCCGGCGGATTCGTCTTTCTCTTGAGGTATGCCAAGCATTAGTGTGTTTTGTGGCTCTCCATGTTGGGGAAGTTTGGGTCGGTCGCGGGAGGTCGGAGATCTCGCCAGCGACGAGAAAACAGCGTAAAAGCCTTGGCTGGTGCAAGGTTGCTGTCGACCAACGGTCGACCGGTGCCTTCGGGCGGTCGACCGGTGCTAGTGTAAATTGATGTTTTTGCCCAGAACCGGTCGGACGATGCCTTGGGGCGGTCGACCGGTTATGCCAAATTTCGTGGGTTCGCGTTTGATGTTGCCTGTTTCCGGTCGAACGAGCCTTGTGGTTCGACCGGAACTTAAGTTGTTTGTTGTTTACTGCTTGTTGGTTCGACCGATTAGTATATGCGTTCGACCGATTATATGACTTAGAATTACTAGGCTGACCCTGTAATGTTCGGTCGACCGGGACCCTTGAGTCGGTTGACCGATAGTTGAATTGATTTTGACTTAGTTAGACCTAGGATTTTGACCTGTCCGGTCGACCGGTTCTTCCCGCTGGTTCGACCGATTGGAGACAGAGTGTTGGGCACTTTGTTCGACCGTTTGGAGGAAGTCCGTTCGACCGTTACTGTTGGTTTCGGTCGACCGATTTGCCTGATTCGGTCGACCGATGGGGCACAGTACTGGTTTTCTTGTCCTAGTGAGATGTCAACTCTGTCCACGGAAACCCGTGTCCTCGCTTAGCGCGTGAGCCGGGAGGTGACGGTGGGTGCGTTCTGCGTGCCTGCCCAGGGACCGCCGTGTGGAAGAGTGTGGGCATCTGGGACGTGTCGTCTCCACAGATGGAGGGCGACGTAGCCTTGATGTTCTGACTCACAGTAGAGTAGCAGGCCTGAGGGATTGCGGATCCCGGTGCACGAGGTGCACGGCTCGTTGGAGCATGTTGACCCTGCGGGCTGTTTGAGCTCGGATCGCTCGTGTAGACGAGGCGATGATCGTTCCACCCGATGCTATTCCGGGTGATGATGTTCTGCCGATGCTGTTCCGGCGGAAGTGCCGTCCGACGACGTTTCCGGGCGATGGTGTCCCACCGATGCTGTTCCGGTGAGGGTATGGACTGCCGACGATGTTTTCCGGCAGGGTAGTCTGGACGGGCTCCTCCAGATGAGTGGACCGACCTGGGCGACGGCCCCGTTGGTGAGGTGTTGACCTCGAGATTTCAGCTGATTTCTACTTCGCGCAGGCGTGCGGACGCTCCTCACCGATCCCTTGACTAGTGTAGTCGCGTGTGGGGTTCGTTGCGTACCTTCTGCTAGACCGTATGTGCCTACGGTAGGTCTCAGAGTGAGACCCCTTACAGTTTGCGGACAGAGGTCCTGTGTTTCCCCGTGGTGGGATTGGTTACCCGTGGTGGGATTGTTTATGTATCACATTGATGCCATGCCATGATGACTAGTATGATAGGTTTCATTGATAGTCTTGCATGCATTTAGGGCTTGGTATACGGGGTTTCCTTTCAGGAAACTCAGGCATTGTTGTTGCACTTTTTATTTCAGGACCACAGTAGGTCCGGGTGGGTGGTGACCGAGGACGGAGCGCTTTGGAGTCGGATCCTCTTCGGCATTTGCGAGATTGTACGACTACTTGTATTTTCATTTCTTTCATCTGGATTGTAGTTGTACACCTTTTGTAAACTCCATGTATCTTGGGTGCACCCGGATTTATCTATTTATATATTAGTGACGTTCCCGCCTTGAGTTGTCAGTTTTATTCGTTATTTCGAAATTTTAAATCTTCCGCTGTTTCGGGACGTTACAATATCACCGTCAACAACTTATCCCATACAATCAAGATCTTATATTGAGAAAAGAGCAGTTATTTCCAATCATCCATGCAAATCAGTCAGAGCAAGTGAGAGACCACTGTCCTTGTGACAATGTCCCACTGCATTGAGTAAGTAGATGAAACCCTAAAAACAAAAAAACTAAAAGGTTTGAAATACCACTACGAGCAATTTAACTTCAAACTAAATTTCATAAGGGAGAAACTTTACTAATAGACATAGTTGTTGGAAGCCTCTAGGCTATCGAGCTAAATATTAAGATAATAACGTTTTTTATATCAAAGTGAACGGTTCAACCCTTCATGTAATACGTGCAGTTTCATAGAAAATAAACATTGTTATGATATAGTGTTCGATTCAACTCCTCCAAACAACTACACATGTAAATGGTATAATATTTTAGTACTTTGATATAATTCGCCTAACATATATGTTGAATATTGGCTTATATTTGTTAAGGAAGCAAATCCAGGAAGCGTCGGTCGACCGGATTGGATTCGGTCTACCGACACACAACCCAGGAAATTTTCGGCGAATACGGGTCGGTCTACCGAATTGGATTCGGTACACCGAACCGAGGATTCCAGGCATTTCGTGTGCAGCTGGGATCGGACGACCGAATTGGATTCGTTCTACCATCAGAAGGTTTCAAGCACTTCGGAACAACGGGTTCGGTAAACCGTTGAGGAGATTTTTGGTGTTCCGAGAATCTGGAAAGTGTCTGTCCAATTTGGCAAGGATCACCGAGGGGCACTCGGTCAACCGGAGGGTTGTTGAAGAATTCGTTAGTTCGTGGAAGAATCGTTCTCGCGGTCTACCGAGACGCGCAAGAATCGTTCCCTCGGTCAACCGGGAAGGATTCAGTTAACCGAATCGGAACAGGAATAGTTCCTGTTGAAGCAGTCACGGTTAACCGAACGAGCATCGGTTAACCGTGTTCCCCATGAATAGTTATGTTCGGTTTTGCTTAATTGTAGCTCGGGTTTTGAGTCTATAAAAGGGATTGTTTGCCCTTACCTTTACATAACATTGCATACAAGTTAGTTTCCTTCATTGTGAGTTGAGAGATTAAGGCTAGAGATATATCTAGAGTGCTTTGGGAGACATATTGCTCTCAATCATTTGTAATCTCGTTTGCTTCTCTTGTTGGAGAAGCGGAAGAAGGAAAAGAAACCCGCAGGAGACCCCCCAAGGACGTAGGCACGTTGCCGAACCTTGTAAAACGCGTGTGTCGTGGTTGTTTCAGGTGTGCATGTTTTCTTTGCTTGTTTTATATCCATTTTATTAGTGTTCTTGTTGCAATTGAGTTTGGGAGAGGTTCCGAAGTTAATTCTGCAATCAATATTTATTATACGTGGTGCGTTTAATCCGTGTCGAGTTAGTGCATTGTTAGATCCCTCTCCCAACAATATACTCTTGATGAAGTTTCCATTCCTTCCACTGTAAGCACGTTCCTTTTGGGAGGCAAGACCTGCTGGTATGGTTTTTTTTCTGATACTTGGTTTGTATGGTGTCGTTCGAGCATTGTGTTTCAACAAGCGATACATAGTGTAAATGGTAGCTACTTTAAAAAAAGAAGAATAAGTACAAAGCATGGGGGTATTGTGACTCACATTGAAAATAAAACCAGCCAATTATGGTTTGAGATCATATTAGCATATCTCAAGGGGCCTTTTGGATATTAAATCTTATTTTAGCTTAATCTGGACAAGTTTTTCGATGAATAATTAAATGCTATTAAAATGTAGTCAGAACATTTAAGAATTTGATGAGAGTAGAAAAATAAGGACCTCTTGATCTCTAAGTGATGAAGTAATCAGTGAAGAAATGGACACAGTATGGATACCACACTCATTGTCGTTGACACCTGCATAGTAGAGTCGGTAAGTATGGGTTACAAATATTCGACTAAACAGAACAGAGAAATATTTCCAAATGTTGGTTAAGATGGATGTATCGACTGCATTAAGATATAGTACCTGTCTTGAACATAATGGTGTGCGGATCAGACAAACACTAGTTAACTTGAAAAACAAGATATTTTTACGTCTCACGTAATTCCTTGTGTACATCAAATCAGTGTCCAGAGAAACCAATTTCACACCTTAAAAGCTTCCATCTTTTTTCCGGCGTAACAAGTATCATCAGCTCTGTAATGAGTGGGCTCTCTTTCTCAGGCATTGACCAGATTAAACTGTTGTTTGTTTGAATTCCTTTGTCAACTGACAACAACAACAAAACCACTTTGGCGGTTTAACCTGCAACTTTATTTGGTTACTGCAATGGACCACATTGAACCCATTCATGCCTTTGCGAACGCTTATAAAACTCACGTTCTTTTCCTTAGGAACGTGATAAAAGTACCACGTTTCTAATGTAACTTGTTCGAAATAATCCCGCTACTCCTTCAGACCATAAAACAGAATCACAGAGCTTCTTTGTTATGTCATGCATGTCCCACTGAGTAGGCATATACAATTTCCTTCAAGATTTTACTAAATCATAAAGTTCACCATTGGAAAAAATTCAGTTCCAGCCGTCACTTTCATGTCATAATGAAGATCTCCAAGTAGACTATAAATGATTTCACACTGTTTGTGAGATTTATCGCATGCCATGAACACATGAATCATATTTTGCACTACAATCCAACTGCAACCAGGTCGCTTCTTCAAGCCATCATTCTTCATCTTTGATCTCACATGCCATGCATCCTTCCACCTTCCAGCAGAAGCATATAAATTCGACAACAACATATAAGCATGAGGGTTTCTTGGCCGTAGCTTGTGAAGCCTCTTCGCTGCTATATTACCGATTTCAATGTTCCTGTGGACATTGCAACCTGCAAGAAGAGCACTCCACACATCACCAGAAGCATGAAATTCCTCATGCATATCTATAAATCTTGCAGCATACGCCAGCAATCCGGCCCGACCCCAAAGATCCACTAAACAGGCAAGGTGGTCCTGCCTCACCTCCACAGAACCATTATTGAGCAAATCATCAAATAATTTCAACCCCTCCTCCACTAGTCCTGAATGACTGCAACCTGAAAGCAATGCCAACTAAGTAACCCCATCAGGCTTGATTCCATTCTTTTTCATATTTTCAAATATATGGATTGCTTCCTTGCCACACCCGTGATGGGCATATGAAGTAACCATGCTACTCCATATGATCAATTTTTTGTTCTTTGCTTGATCAAATACCTCTCTTGCAGTAGCTATCTCACCACATTTTGCATACATGCTTATCAATGTGGACTCGATGGAGGAACTGAATTGAAAGATGGATTTCCATATGATCTGATGAATTTGCCTTCCTTCACCAAGAGCACCTAAATCACTAACAGCTCTGAGAACACTTACAAAGGTCACTTGGTCTGGTTTGATCCCATCGTTTTGCATCAAAGTGAACACTTTCAAAGCCTCCTCGCCATGCCCATCTTGCGCATAACCAGTAATAAGCACATTCCACGTCACTTCATTTCGTTCCTCCATGTCATCAAACAAAGCACGAGCACGGCCCAAATCCTTATGTTGTACGAACCCCTTGATCATCATTGTCCATGATTGAATATCCCTCTCTGGCATCCGCTCAAACAAACTCAATGCCTCATCAAGCCGAGAATTCAGCAAGTACCCGGACACCATGGCATTCCACGACACCACATCGCATTCAGGCATTTTGTCGAACAAAGCCCGAGCCCGGTCGACCCTACCGCTTTGTGAGAGGCGTACGACCATCGTGGTCCATGACATGACATTTTTAACAAGCATTTGGTCAAAGAGCGCCTCAGATTCATCAACCCTTCCATTCTTCAAGAAACCCGTGACCATCACAGTCCATGATACGATGTCATGCTCTGGCATCCTTCTAAAAAGTTCCAGTGCCTCATTGATTCTGCCACTATCAATGACCACCTTCAAAATTGTGTTCCACGATACAACATCTTTAATGGGCATTTGTCAAACAACTCAAGCGCCTTGTCTATGAGGCCATTATTAGCACAACCACAGACCATTGTGTTCCATGAGATCACATTTTTTTCAGGCATTTGGTTTAACAACTCAAACGCCTTGTCTAGGAGGTTGTTATTAACATATCCCGAGACCATAATGCTCCACGAAACAACATCTTTTATGGGCATTCGATCGAACAACTCAATTGCCTTGTCTAGGAGACCATTACTTGCAAAACTGGAGAGCATGGTGTTCCAAGAGATAATGTCTTTCACAGGCATTGTCTCGAACATTTCAAGTGCGTTATCTAAGAGGCCCTTATTAACATAACTGGAGACCATGGTGTTCCAAGAAACTATGTCCTTCACAGGCATTTTGTTGAATAACTCGAGCGCCTTATCAAGAAGGTTGTTATTAGCATAAACAGAGCCATAATGCTACACGAAACAACATTCTTGATGGCATTCGTTCGAACATCTCGACCGCTTCGTCTAAAAGACCCTTACCAACATAAATAGAGATCATCGTGTTCCAAGAGACCACATATTTCCTAGGCATCTCAAAGAACAAAGCCTTGGCATCTGCAAACCGTCCCGTGCGAACATATCCAGATAACAACGTGTTCAAGGTGACGATGTCTTTGTCAGGCATTTCGTCAAACAGCTCAAACGCCTTGTCGACTAGGCCGTCGTTGACGTAACCGGATATCATCGTGTTCCACGACACGATGTCCTTGACGGGCATCCGGGCGAAGAGAACTTCTGCGTCTCCTAGGCGCTTTTCTCGGACGTACCTGGAGAGCAACGAGGTCCAGGTGACGACGTCGGCGAGGGCTTCAGGGCGGTCGAGGAGGGCTCGGGCGTCGCCGAGCATGCCACGGCGAGCGTAAGCGGAGACCATGGCGGTCCAGGTGACCACGTCCTTGTGGGGCGTCCGGTCGAACACCTGGCGGGCATCAGAGAGGCGGCCTTCGCGGCCGAGTTTCATGATGGCCCGGTGGGCGTGGGAAGTGGTGCGGTTGTGGACGTGACGGAGAAGAGGGTGGAGAGTGGAAGCCGTCGGAAGATGGAATTAGACGGGAAGATCACGTGAGTTAGTGGTGGATTTGTGTTTGCATGGATGGGGAAGGTACGTATCGAGTTATTCCCGCCAAAACCCATGCATCGTGTTGCCAGACAACGAGGTCTTTATGTTGGTTTTGCATTTTTTTTACCTTTGGTTTTTGTTGTTTAATTTCTTCAAGCTTGAGTTGTAGTTTTCTGATTAATTCCTGTTAGAGATCGTCTTGGATTTAGAGAACTTGCTTACACGTGTTGGCATTCCGTGATTCGATCATCCTCTTGACTTTCAGTTTGGTTATGTGTTCCAATTTAAACTTTGTCGGTTCATTTCAATTGTCTACATTTCGTATTTATTATGAAATGACAAACAGTTGATACGCTTAGATTAAGGGTCATCTGTGTGATCACTATTATACATGTAGTTTAGAGTATTATACATGTATTGTACATTGGGTTTTAGGCCTTGTAACCTCTTGTAAAGCCCATACATTATTCTCCGCATGAGAGATTTGATCTCACTCCTCATCAATTGAGGATTATTTAAACATTGATTGTATTCTCACATGGTATCAAAAGCATATGTTGTTGCAATCCTAGATTTCTTGAGTTTTTTTCCTTCCTTTTTCACCAAGATTCGATTGATCTTGGATTTCTTCTATTTTTCCTGATTTCGTGTCTCTCCGGTGGTGTTTGATGGCTTCATCCGATCGGCCCACCGTCGCCGCCTTGGTTGGAGGCACGTCCATCGCTCAACCGATGACTATTCATCATTGTGTGACATATCGACTAACCACCACCAACTATCCGCTCTGGCGCTCCTAGTTTATGCCGCTACTGAACGCCTATGACCTCATGGGCTTGGTTGATGGCTCGGAGAAGCAACCATCAAAGGTTGTTGAAGGTGGCGCTGAGAATCCCGCCTATCTCCGATGGGCACGTCGAGACCAATTGGTGCTCAGTTGGTTGGTGTCTACTATTTCGAAGGAGATTGGGGGGCAACTCACTGGATTCAATCATGCCGCGGAAGTATGGGAGTTTTTGGAACAATTCTTCGAGACGCAATCCTGATCACGTGTTTTCCAATTGAAATCCAAGCTTTCGTCGCTCAAAAAGAGTGATCTTTCTGTCACTGCTTTTGTGCATCGAGCAAAGAACATTACAGTGAATCTTGCGACGTCGGGTAAGCTTATCGATGATGAAGATCTGGTTCTTGCTATTACAAATGGTTTGGGATCCGATTTTGATGCAATTGTTGTGACAGTTACGGCTCGCTTGGAGCCGATTTCGTATGATGAATTGGTGGGCATTCTCCTGGCCCACGAGCAGCAACTTGCCCGCACAACTGCCACCGTCAATATTTCAATTAACATCGCCGCCAAGGAGCAAAAATCGAATGGCTTTCGTGGTGGCAAACAGAATCAACATCGTGATCAACAGAATGATCGTGGCGATCGCGGCAATGGTGCAGGCCACAACACTGGGCGTGGTGGTCGTGGACCATCTGTGGCTGGTGTGCAATGTCAAACATGTTTCAAGCTGAATCATTCCGCGACCACGAGCTATCAACGTTATAGCATACGATGCCACTGATTGCCAATATGGTCGAGCAACATTCATCTCTTCCTTGGTATCCTGATACCGGCGCCACTCATCACATCTCCAACTCTTTAGGTGCATTGGATATTGCCAACGACTACATGGGGCCAGATGAGGTCCAAACTTGCGATGGTTCAGGTGTGCCGATCACCAACACTGGATCTTCTTCTCTATTCATTCATGATTCTCCTTATGACTTGCATGATTTGCTTTATGTTCCTTCAGTGAAGACGAACCTATTATCTGTTCGACGATTTGCTTATGACAACTCGGTATTCTTTGAATTTCATCCTCACTACTTTTGTGTTGAGGACAAGCAGACAGGGAGGCTCCTGCATCTCGGTCTAACACCTGAAGGAATGTACAAGCTTCCCATGATGACGAAGGCGGAAGCTCATAGGGCACGTGCAACGCCTCGGAAACTCGTGTGGCACGTGAGATTTGGCATCGTCGCTTAGGCCATACGAATAAAGATGTCTTGGATTTGGTGATTCATAATTTTTCTCTTCCCTGTATCGGTAATAAGAAGTTGGTATTTTGTGAGTCTTGTGTTCAAGGCAAAGCTTACCGACTTCATTTGCCTCCCATGCACTCTAATAGTTCTTGTTGTTTTGAGTTGGTACATTCGGATGTATGGATGTCTCTGATTGTATACCACGATGAGTTCGATACTTTGTTTCCTTCATAGACGATTATAGCAAATGTACTTGGATTTTCCTATTCGGTTGAAATCCGAAGTGGCTGAAACTTTTGTTGCATTTCTTAATTTTGTGCGGAATCAATTTCATGTTTCTATTAAGGCTCTTCAATCGGATGGCAGAGGCGAGTATCGAGCTCTTACTTCCTTTCTTCGCTTGCATTGTATTATTCATCGAATTTCAGCTCATTATAGGCTAGAACAAAATGGTGCCGCTGAACGTAAAAATCGTCACATCACCGATATAGGACTTGCATTTTTATCTCATAATGGGGTTCCTCATCGTTATTGGACGAATGTGTTTCTCACGGCGGTGGCCACAATCAACATCCTCCTTCCAAGGTGATCGGTAACAAGTGCCCGCACTCTCGCCCTTTTGGGGTGGACCCATCGTATCTTGGGCTTTGCTCGTTTGGATGTAGTTGTTATCCTCTATTGCGGTCGTACAATAATCACAAATTGGACTTATGTTCCTATCTTTATGTGCATTTGGGATATAGTCCCAATCATGCCGCCTATACTTGTCTCAACATGGACACCAAGAAGATTATAGTTGCACACCACATTCATTTCAATGAAGATGAATATCCATTTCTACATCGTCTTTGCTGAAGGGAATGTGTTCTAAAAGTTTTACTTTTAAATGTCAATTATTATGAATTGAATGAGAAATCATTTTGTTCCTTGTTTATGTTATTCGTCTTTTAGAAGTGTTAAGGAAGAGACTCTTGGTCCTTAACCGTAGAGCTCTAAAAGATATTGGTTTACATAAAACAAAAGATATTCGCAATCATGGTAATTAACATGGGACATTAATTACCGAGTTAAGATTGTCGTGTTGGTCATAGATCATTGTAGCTCTACAAGTGAGTGACAACATGGGTACACAAAAGAGGAAGATATTACTTTTGTATACTGAATAGACCTAATAAGTAAAATATTATAGAAATGTGTTTCTGTGTCATTAATACTTTACCGTGTCCTTGGTCCTTTGATATGAGACTTATATCCGATCACTTAAGAATTGCTTAATTAGATTAGTGTCTTAAGCTATCGATGAGCGTAGTGTAAAGGCATTAGTTGGTTAAGTATGACTTTTGTTGGAGAAGATAGTTAGTCAAAAGATTATCATTGCCCCTCTTAATTGAATGATGATATTAGTGGGCCCCTTGATAAAACAAAGTTATAATGTGCACAATGTGATTTGAGTTAAGTCACATATTTGTAACTAGCTTAAAGAGATCAAGAAATGAATACTAATACAAAGATGACACAATACTACTTTGTGTGTATTCTTAATATCATGAGGCAATGGACGGACACAAGTGGTGCACTCCATCACTAAATGGATCGGTGCACGGTCGACCGGACACGTCTCGACCGATAACAGGGAATTTTCGTCTGTTCGGAACGGTCGACCGAATCTATCGGTCGGTCGACCGAACATTGCGATGAAATATTTTAATGTTGCGAGCGGTCGATCGAATGTCGAACGGTCAACCGAAACTTGGTTCGAGCGGTCGACCGAACCTCCAAACGGTCGACCGGTCCAGACGGTTTCTGCAGAATTAATTTAAGAATTAATTAGATCATGCATGGAATTGGTCCATAATTGATTTAATTCGTGGCTAAGATTATTTATTAGCAAATAATGGATGGTTAGATGGAAGTTTGCATGGAATCATGGGCAAGAGGTTGCACATGAATAGATAATTTGGAGACAACTTATAAATACAAGTTTATCTCATTACCTCATTAAATTAATTCATTATCTTCTTGTGCAAACTTCTCTCTCCATAATTCTCCACGAATTTCACCTTAATTCTTGAGTTTAGTTTTAGTTTTCAGAGATCTTCTTCTCAAGGGAACTAAAGAGGGGTTAGTAATTGGATTCTAAACCCTATTGGAGATTGAGAGGCTAGCTCTTCTCTCTCCAATCTTGTTTAGAGTTTGGTGAAATCTCGGAGGCATCCGGTGCAGCGACAAGCATCCTCAACATCTCCGGATCTTCAAGAAGTTTTAGAGAACTTCTAGGTATGAATTTCAGAGTCCCATGTTTGTTTTAATGAAGTTTTAAAACTAGTTATTGAAACAAACCGATGCATGCATGAAACAAATCATAGAAAATTGTAATTGATCCTTATTATGCATAAAAAATTCGAAAATATATATGCACAATTAAACATGAAATCTTGCATTTGCTCGCCTCCTCATCCACGGCCCAATGCACCTCAGCCCTTGTTGCCCATACCTTCGAGCATTGTCTCTCCTCCGGCTCCTCGACAATGTCCGCCTATTCCAGATGACCCACCGTCTCCAACTCCTTGTGTGACTCGAGTCGCACCCCCTACCAACGCGGCCCCAAATGAGGTGCAACCCTTGACTATGCCTCTCCCGCAACCGCCAACGCCGCCTCCACCTCCCCGCCAACATGTGATGACTACTCGTTCAATGTTGGGCATCTCTAAGAAATAGGTTTTTAGCTACACTCGTTTCCCGCTTCCTGAGGCTCTTCTCACTTCGGCTTTACCGTCGACTCCCACCACATATCTTCAAGCCTGCAAGAGTAAGCCATGGCACGATGCGATGACCACTGAAATCGACGCTTTACGTCAAAATCATACGTGGTCTCTTGTTCCTTATCGGCGAGGGATGAATGTAGTTGCTCCAAGTGGGTGTTTACCACCAATACCAAGTCGGATGGTACTCTTGACCGCCACAAATCACGACTCGTCGCTAAGGGCTTTACTCAACGAGCGGGAGGGAATGTGTTCTAAAAGTTTTACTTTTAAATGTCAATTATTATGAATTGAATGAGAAATCATTTTGTTCCTTGTTTATGTTATTCGTCTTTTAGAAGTGTTAAGAAAGAGGCTCTTGGTCCTTAACCGTAGAGCTCTAAAAGATATTGGTTTACATAAAATAAAAGATATTCACAATCATGGTAATTAACATGAGACATTAATTACTGGGTTAAGATTGTCGTGTTGGTCATAGATCATTGTAGCTCTACAAGTGAGTGACAACACGGGTATGCAAAAGAGGAAAATATTACTTTTGTATACTGAATAGACCTAATAAGTAAAATATTATAGAAATGTGTTTCTGTGTCATTAATATTTTATTGTGTCTTTGGTCCTTTGATATGAGACTTATATCTGATCACTTAAGGAATACTTAATTAGATCAGTGTCTTGAACTATCGATAAGTGTAGTGTAAAGGCATTGGTTGGTTAAGTACAACTTTTGTTGGAGAAGATAGTTAGTCAAAAGACTATCATTGCCCCTCTTAATTGAGTGATGATATTAGTGGGCCCCTTGATAAAGCAAAGTTGTAATGTGCACAATGTGATTTGAGTTAAGTCACATATTTATAACTAGCTTAAAGAGATCAAGAAATGAATACTAATACAAAGATGACACAATACTACTTTGTGTGTATTCTTAATATCATGAGGCAAGGGACGGACACAAGTGGTGAACTTCATCACTAAATGGATCGGGTTTTGGTTCGAGTGGAATTAAGGCATCTAACTAATTGGGAGCTATAATGTGTAGCTAGATACCGCTTATAGCTTGTGATATTAAGCTCTTAATATCACTACCAACTTAGTTTAGATCCTCTCATAGGTCACACCACAAAACTGGGAAACAAGAAATGGGGATTTTGAGTTCATAAGATGTGTCGGGTTTCAGGTAGAAAATATGACACATGGGATGAACAAGCAAAATCAAAATTATGTTGTGATTAATAACATAATTAGAATCTAAATAAAATTCATATGTGATGTAAATATTATGGGGTGTAATGATTGATCATTGCATAGGATAATATGTTACATAAGTTGTGAATTTACTACTAATCCCGAAATATCAAATTTTGTAGGGGTTAAACCGAAATTTGACAAGTCTGCAAAATAGTGCTCTAACGGTCGACTGGTTAGCAGTAAACGCTCGACCGATTGGGCACGGTCGACCGGACATGTCTCGACCGATAACAGGGAATTTTCATCTGTTCGAACGGTCGACCGAAAGTAATCGGTCGGTCGACCGAACATCGAGATGGAATAATTCCTGTTACGAACGGTCGACCGAGTTATTGAACGGTCGACCGAAACATGGTTCGAGCGGTCGATCGAACCTCCAAACGGTCGACCGGTCCAGACGGTTTTCAGCAGAATTAATTTAAGAATTAATTAGATCATGCATGGAATTGGTCCATAATTGATTTAATTCGTGGCTAATATTATTTATTATTAAATAATGGATGGTTAGATGGAATTTTGCATGAAATCATGGGCAAGGGGTTGCACATGAATAGGTAATTTGGAGAGAGCTTATAAATACAAGTTTATCTCATTATCTCCTTAATTAATTCATTATTTTCTTGTGCAAAATTCTCTCTCCATAATTCTCCACGAAAATTCCTTAATTCTTAAGTTTAGTTTTAGTTCTTAAGAGATCATCTTCTCAAGGGAATTAAAGAGGGGTTAGTAATTGGATTCTAAACCCTATCGGAGATTGAGAGACTAGCTTCCCTCTCTCCGATCTTGTTAAAGTTTGGTGAATACTCGGAGGCATCCGGCGCAGCGAGGAGCATCCCCAACGTCTCGGAATCTTCAAGAAGTTTTAGAGAACTTCTAGGTGTGAATTTCGGAGCCCATATTTGTTTTAATAAAGTTTTAAAACTAGATATTGAAACAAATTGATGTATGCATGAAATAAATCATAGAAAAATTGTAAATTGATCCTTATTGTGCATAAAAATTTCGAAAATAAATATGTACAATTAAACATGAAATCCTACAGTTGTATCAGAGCTTAGGGTTCAATTTTCGCATGATTTAAGACTGTAAACGAATTTAGTTTACCATCTAGGATTTAAACAATTCGATTTACCGGTTTTTTCGGTTTATGAATGTTTGTTGATGTAATTCTCCACAATAATTCGTTCTGAATGTTTTAAGTATTTTAAAACATGCCATGTAATTATTAGAATTAAGATTTAGACATTTTTCTAACTTGCAATAATTTCGTTTTAAGTATAAACGATTATTTTGTAAGAGAATCAACAAAACCGAAAAATTGCAGTTCTTCTTTCCATTGGAAATTGGATGGACATCGGTTCATAATTAATTTTTGAACTATGGATGCATGAAAAACGTTTTTAATGGATTTCAAAATGTTTTTCAAAGAATTGTTTGGGATTCTAGATGCTTGATAAACTAGGGTGGATAGTTTATAGCGATATTGCGTGCATGGATGCTCGAGTTGTTTTTGCAGGAATTGTGAGTTTATATGTTCCAAATCAGCGCCTATGAATGTTTCTAATTGTTATAATACATGGGCTTATGTATGTAAAAGCCAAATTCTCTATTTCCATCTTTTAGATAATTGCATATGCATATCAGAGGTTTTACATAGGACTTGCACTAGTCGGTTTTTTATCGAATGTGAGGAGCATGTTTATTTTCTGTAAAATCTACATCTCTGGTGCAAGAGGAAGTCGCCGCTGTAGCGCATCGATCGAGGATCGAGGATCGGGGATCGAGGATCAAGGATCGAAGGGAACATATAAACTCACACGATGTGGATTGTGTGAATGTTTAATTTCTGTTTTTTAATTTCTACTATGCATGTGATGAATGTGATGAATGTGGTGACTGTTAGGATGTGTATGAATGTGATGAATCTGGTGAATGTTAGGTTGAGGTAGGGATATTGAGAACCATTAATGGAATGTTGAATTAAGACTTTGTGGGTGTGTCAACTGAAAACCCTCACGAGACAAAACTCGTCCTCTAAGGAAACTTGGGGGTTTAAAGGCTTGTTGCACATGTTAAGTGCAACCGTGATTCCTACGAAAGTGAGTTAGGATTTCCCTGTTTTCATTTTTCTTATATTCTGTTTTTGCTAGGGACTAGCAAAATCTAGGTGTGGGTGTATTTGATGCATTGCATACATTGCATCATATGTCTTTCATTTAGATTAATTTTATATCAATAAATGCTACTAAGGTATGTGTTTAGCCTTATTTACATAATACAGGGACCTGAATGCAAATTACCCATATCCCGAGCATAAATGCGTGCAAGAGACTCATTCCTGGCATAAAGAACAAGTTCAAGATTATCGGGTTTCAAATGGAAATGCATCCAAGCATAAAAACATTCAAGACCTAATTACAAAAAGGAAAAGGACTTAAGCACAAAAGTAGACAAGGACTTAATTGCAAATTACGAGTAGCTTTTATTATTATGGAGAAAATCTAAAGAAAAATCAATGTGGATCTCCAAATATATAAAGTAATAAAGTCGGAGCTCAAAAGAAAGGAAAGAATCAATCCAGATGCGCAAAGGATATTGAAATCATAACATAAACACACAGGAAAAATCCGGATTAAATCGGAGCTAAAAAGGTGGCGAATCCGTCGCACCTCATGCTCTAAAATTTTTACCGGTTGCGTGTTGACGCGTGTACTTTCCTATTTTATACCTAAGTCCCTTGTATCGGCTATAAATAGCCCTGAAACGATGTTGTGAGGGTCCTTAGCTTATGTTCTAGTTTTATTCCTTAGTTTAATAAATTTCTGTTGTTTTATTTCTTGTTTTTAGTTTTCTTTTGTAATTCCTCTAGGACCCCTTCTCCTCCTTTCCATCCATGAGTTTCTAACTCTTTCCAAAGGGTGGAGGTGACGGATTTAGGGTGAAGAGAAGAAGAATAAAAGTTATTATTTTAATTTCGTGTGAGTATATTTTGATTACTTGAGTTTATGTTAAATCATTTATCATGTAATGCTTTATAACTAATATGATTTATTATAAGTTTCTGAATTCTCTAATCTAAACCCAATACCTAAACCTCCACGCAACGAAATTCACCATCTTTGTTCTTGCTTTAGTTTTATTTGTTCATGTTTCATGCTTTAGGAAATTAAAAATCAAAAATCTCAAAACCCAATTTATTTCTTCTCTCTTTCTTCCCCTTAATCGAAAATCACACAAATAACAAGATCTCCCCCTCCTTGTGTTCGACCCGTATTTGCCACGTCTTCATTGACGCCGTGCACTTGCGGTATAAATAAAATTCTCATCAAGTTTTTGGCGCCGTTGCCGGGGAGGCGACGCAGATTTTGTTTTCTTTGTTAATTTCGATTTTATTCTGTTCATCTTGTGCGCGATCTAAGTATTTGGATTTGTGTTTCAGGAGAAAATAGAGCGCGCGGTGAAATCTCAACGCAGGCGGAGCAACACAGGCGGCGGAATCGCCGTATACCAAGAGAAACCTGCGGCGGAATCGCCGCACAATTGAAGCATCTGGGCTTCAAATTTTTCTGGGGTTAGCACCATCTCTGGGTGGACGCGTGGAGCATCTGAAAATTCGAGAGCGGGCGGTGAACCCGACTGAGCATTGCATAGGTAACTTTGGTTGCCTTTTTCCTCGTAATTTCTATTTTCAGAAAATTTCATTTTCGTAGAACTGCATGTGTTAGGGCAAAATTCCATAATTTGCAATAATTCAACTCTGACCAAAAATTGGAAAAATTAGAAAGGCCTTAGTGCATGCATCATTTAGTGTTTTGTATGCATTATTCTTGCTAAATTCTTGCAAATCAATTTCTGTTGAAGAGTGCTGGAGTCAAGGTACGTATCGTGATTTTCATCGATTGCATTTAAGCATATAATCTAGTTTGCATACAACCTTGCAATTGCCCCCAATTAAAGACCATTGTTTGACTATATTTGCTAGATCTAAGTTAAACTATCTTAAGGGCAACTCCGTAGGCAAAGATACGGTGGGGATTTCATCACCCTTCCGTGGCCCACAAATCACAATCCTAAAGTGTCACCCAAGCCTTAAATTAAAATCAACTAGACATTGACCCCTAAGGACTTGGACTCATTTAAGGAGAAGAATTGGTTTGACTTGCTATGACCTGAAGCCGATTGAATATAATTTGGTGTCTAGAAAGTGTTTTTGTGTTGACGTAAGTCTTCCAAACGAAGTGGTTGTCTAATTGGCACCGACTCTGTCAGAAGCGCCCCCACTAGCTATACACGGTCTGGCCAAGTTGGTTTGATTAGTGAGGGAGGTGAATCAAGCAAATCAATTCGACTCAACCAGTTAGGAGTCATCTAGATCTAAGCGACACTAGGTCTAGGATTGTTTGAACCGTGCTTTCTTAGGAATTTTCTGACCAACCCTCTTTCTATCTTTAGAGTTAGGTTTCCCTTCTCATCTGAGTCTTCTTTCTCTTCTCACCTAAATTCTCCAGATTAGGATTCCTTTCTCATCTTCCTCATTCTATTGTTTGTTTCCCTTTTGAAAAGAAAAAAAAAACATAAAATATATATATATATGAAAAAAACGAAAATATAAAAAAAAACTTTGTAATTAATTCTTGAAATTAAATTTGGAGTTTAAATTTCGAATTTGAATTCAAAAATTGATTCAACCCGGTGCACTCAGATTTGGATTCGAGACTTGAGTAATCGACTCTCACGAGTTTATCTAGATTCCAGTCTAGAACTTAGCCCCAATCCATCTGCTGCACCACCTCACCCGGATCCAATGGGTGAGAACGTAGTGGACCCACCTGTTGCAAAACCTATAACTCTGAGGGATCGATGCTATCCAGCGATGGCTGCTCAGCCATCGTGCATCGTTATGTCCACCATACCGGGTCACGACTTCGAACTTAAGGCACAATACATGAGTATGTTGCCTAAGTTCACCTCTAGGGAACACCCATATCTCTTCCTTAGAGAATTTGAGGAAATCTGCTCTCTTATGCAATACCAACATATCCCTGAGGAGGCAGTGCGTCTGAAATTCGTGCGTCTAGCACTGAAGGACGACACTAAGAAATGGCTATATAGTCTAGCCGAAAGATCTATTAGGAGTTGGGCTGAGTTTGTTCAAGTATTCCTGAAAAAATATTTCCCCAACCATAAGACTATGAGGATTAGGAATGAAATTGTTGCATTCGTTCAGTCTGAGAGCGAGCCATTCTATTCCTATCTAGAAAGATTCAAAAGTGTTCTGACCCAATGCCCTCATCATGGAATTCCAAGATGACAATTATGCCAAATTATTTATGAGGGATTGACACCCACATCTAGGGTTATGGTAGAATCTGTAAGCCAAGAGAACTTTATGTCGAAAAATGAAAATGATGCCTGGACTTTCCTTGAGGAATTAGCTGAAAACAGTATGCAATCGGACAATGCTAGAACACCGCTTAACCCGAGTATTGGATCTAGAATAGCAAGTCAACCCAAACCAGGTGTCTTAGCTGTAGATGCCAACATAGCGGCTGAAGCAAAACTAGCTACCCTTATGCGCAGAATGGAAAGTTTAGAGCTGCAAACCCAAAACCGAGTGAATCAAGCCTCGACTATCCCATGCTCTAGATGTGGTCAGACTGGTCATGTAATGGAGGATTGTGCGGAATGGGACCAAGTTAATGCCATGTATAACCATGCTAGAAATGACCCATACGCATCAACCTATAACTCGGGTTGGCGTAATAATTCCAATTTCTCATCAAACCAACAGGGTCAACCTCCTAGACAACAACCAAACCCGTATAACCAAAATAATACATCATCTGGGTTTAGTAACAATAACGATCATGAGGTTAGGTTGACAAGCTTGGAAAATTTGATGAAAACCTTTATACAAACAACCAACCAGACCTTCCAAAGGCTAGAGACACAAGTCAGCCAACTAGCACAAATAGTAGGTGAAAGAGAAAAGGGTCGGTTTCCAAGTCAACCTGAGGTGAACCCTAGATCTAATAATTCATATCAATCCTATCAACCACCTTCAGGAAATAACAACCCTAGACCGGTTCAAATGGTTAATGAGGAAGGACCGTTCCAACAAATAAATGTTGTAGTATCATTACGGTCCGGAAGACAAGTTGATAACAATGTGGTAAATCCTAGAACGTCTAATCAATCTAGCCATCAAGCTACCACATATGACCTAACCATTGAACCCGACGTCCAATCTGAAACGCCCAACCCACCTACTCAACCTGAACCCAGAGCTCAACCTGAACCTGAGCGAGTCTATGTTCCTAAAGCCCCATTCCCCAATAGACTCAAAAAGAACTCAAGTGCACAAATAGAGAAAATCTTGGAAGTATTTAAGCAAGTTAAGGTGAACATTCCACTCTTAGACATGATTCAGCAAATACCTGCTTATGCTAAATTCTTGAAAGATCTGTGCACTAAAAAGAGAAAAACGAACGTACCAAAGAAGACATTCTTAACTGCAAACATAAGTTCTATTTTGTCCAACACATCTCCTACAAAATATAAGGATCCTGGATGTCCCACAATTTCATGTACAATAGGAGATACTTTTATCAACAAAGCCCTTCTAGACCTTGGTGCTAGTGTTAACCTACTCCCATACTCTGTCTATGAGCAAATGAACCTTGGTCCACTAAAACCCTCTAAGTCAACCCTTCAATTTGCTGATTGTTCTATTAAGAAACCAAGAGGTATAGTAGAGGATGTTTTGATCAAGGTTGGTGACTTCATTTACCCAGTGGATTTTGTTGTACTAGATACCACACCTGTTGTAAATCCTAACCGACAAATCCCTGTAATTCTAAGCAGACCCTTTTTAGCCACTTCGGAAGCATTGATAAACTGTCGTAATGGGGTCATGCAATTATCTTTTGGGAACTTAAAAGCTGAATTTAATATCTTTCATATTGATAGTGAGCCAGAAATAATATGCAATCAAAGTGACGTTGTGATGAAATCATGAATCTATAATGTTTCTAAATCCTTACAAAATCAAAAAGGAAGTAAGAAAAAGGGGAGGAATTCATCTACACACCCACCGTCACTCGAGCAAATAAGAGAACCAATTTATGTGAGGGGTGTGGAACCTGTGAATCAGGACTCTCATTGCAACATGGGGAACAATTCAACGGGATACATGCACCAATATGGTGTCATTCAATCCAGTTCTGACTATGGTTGACTTTGAGCAAATTCCATCCTTCCACCGCAATTCACCAAGGTAATAAGTGCATTTGCTTTATATTTGCATACATTGAGGACAATGCATGATTTAGGTTTGGGGGGTGTTTATGTATATATTTATCTATATAGCTGTCTTTTATTTCAAAAAAAAAAATCAATGTTTCATGACATAGCTTAAGATTGAACTGCCAAAACCCGTGTACAAATTGCATTGATTTTTTGTTCCTTATTATATAGTTCTGCTTGTAGAAATTATGACATAAATCGAAGTTCCAAAGAAATAACCCATTACCCTTTAAGACATGTATGCACTTAAATTGGATGAATCAAATCTTTGAAGTGGTTGATAAAAAGCAGAGGTTAAGGAAAATATACCGGGAAGTGTGGACTTCTAATAGCAATTAAGCCTTGAGGAAAATAAAATTAAAAATAAAGGAATAAAGTGAGGAAAGCACATTCTGCAAAATGATTACAAAAGCCCAAGCCTTTGAGTCACTGGTCCGTAGGGGTATCTTGAAACCCGGTAACTTGAGTCTACCAGCTCGGGATTATCGACCAAACTCGCTACACGAATGCAAAAAGGGTAAAAGTGTCAAAAAGCAAATGTGTTGAATCACGGAAGAAAAGAAAAAAAAATAATACTCAAGGCCCAAAGCTAAAAGAATGATCCATGGCATGGTTAATCCGAATGATACTTCACCACCAGAGGAGGCGTGCAAAATAATTCAAGTGATAAACATGTGTAGAAGGGTTAGTGGTGTGAATGTTGGAGGAACAAAGACCAAGTCATATTTTTAATGAGTTAGATTTATATAATGAGCATGCAAGAATTCTCGGTGAGATGTATAAGGTTGAGGTAGGGATATTGAGAACCATTAATGGAATGTTGAATTAAGACTTTGTGGGTGTGTCAACTGAAAACCCTCACGAGACTTTGTGCGTGTTGACGCGTGTACTTTCCTATTTTATACCTAAGTCCCTTGTATCGGCTATAAATAGCCCTGAAACGATGTTGTGAGGGTCATTAGCTTATGTTCTAGTTTTTATTCCTTAGTTTGATAAATTTCTGTTGTTTTATTTCTTGTTTTTAGTTTTCTTTTGTAATTCCTCTAGGACCCCTTCTCCTCCTTTCCATCCATGAGTATCTAACTCTTTCCAAAGGGTGGAGGTGACGGATTTAGGGTGAAGAGAAGAAGAATAAAAGTTATTATTTTAATTTCGTGTTAGTATATTTTGATTACTAGAGTTTATGTTAAATCATTTATCATGTAATCCTTTATAACTAATATGATTTATTATAAGTTTCTGAATTCTATAATCTAAACCCAATACCTAAACCTCCACCCAACGGAATTCACCATCTTTGTTCTTGCTTTAGTTTTATTTGTTCATGTTTCATGCTTTAGGAAATTAAAAATCAAAAATCTCAAAACCCAATTTATTTCTTCTCTCCTTCTTCCCCTTAATCGAAAATCACACAAATAACAAGATCTCTCCCTCCTTGTGTTCGACCCGTATTTGCCACGTCTTCATTGACGCCGTGCAATTGCGGTATAAATAAAATTCTCATCAAGTTTTTGGCGCCGTTGCCGGGGAGGCGACGCAGATTTTGTTTTCTTTGTTAATTTCGATTTTATTCTGTTCATCTTGTGCGCGATCTAAGTATTTGGATTTGTGTTTCAGGAGAAAATAGAGCGCGCGGTGAAATCTCAACGCAGGCAGAGCAACACAGGCGGCGGAATCGCCGCATACCAAGAGAAACCTGCGGCGGAATCGCCGCACAATTGAAGCATCTGGGCTTCAAATTTTTCTGGGGTTAGCACCATCTCTGGGTGGACGCGTGGAGCATCTGAAAATTCGAGAGCGGGCGGTGAACCCGACTGAGCATTGCGTAGGTAACTTTGGTTGCCTTTTTCCTCGTAATTTCTATTTTCAGAAAATTTCCTTTTCGTAGAACTGCATGTGTTAGGGCAAAATTCCATAATTTGCAATAATTCAACTCTAACCAAAAATTGGCAAAATTAGAAAGGTCTTAGTGCATGCATCATTTAGTGTTTTGTATGCATTATTCTTGCTAAATTCTTGCAAATTAATTTCTGTTGAAGAGTGCTGGAGTCAAGGTACGTATCGTGATTTTCATCGATTGCATTTAAGCATATAATCTAGTTTGCATACAACCTTGCAATTGCCCCCAATTAAAAACCATTGTTTGACTATATTTGCTAGATCTAAGTTAAACTATCTTAAGGGCAACTCCGTAGGCAAAGATACGGTGGGGATTTCATCACCCTTCCGTGGCCCACAAATCACAATCCTAAAGTGTCACTCAAGCCTTAAATTAAAATCAACTAGACATTGACCCCTAAGGACTTGGACTCATTTAAGGAGAAGAATTGGTTTGACTTGCTATGACCTGAAGCCGATTGAATTTAATTTGATGTCTAGAAAGTGTTTTTGTGTTGACGTAAGTCTTCCAAACGAAGTGGTTGTCTAATTGGCACCGACTCTGTCGGAAGCGCCCCCACTAGCTATACACGGCCTGGCCAAGTTGGTTTGATTAGTGAGGGAGGTGAATCAAGCAAATCAATTCGACTCAACCAGTTAGGAGTCGTCTAGATCTAAGCGACACTAGGTCTAGGATTGTTTGAACCGTGCTTTCTTAGGAATTTTCTGACCAACCCTCTTTCTATCTTTAGAGTTAGGTTTCCCTTCTCATCTGAGTCTTCTTTCTCTTCTCACCTAAATTCTCTAGATTAGGATTCCTTTCTCATCTTTCCTCATTCTATTGTTTGTTTCCCTTTTGAAAAGAAAAAAAAAAACATAATATATATATATATTAAAAAAACGAAAATATAAAAAAAACTTTGTAATTAATTCTTGAAATTAAATTTGGAGTTTAAATTTCGAATTTGAATTCAAAAATTGATTCAACCCGGTGCACTCAGATTTGGATTCGAGACTTGAGTAATCGACTCTCACGAGTTTATCTAGATTCCAGTCTAGAACTTAGCCCCAATCCATCTGCTGCACCACCTCACCCGGATCCAATGGGTGAGAACGTAGTGGACCCACCTGTTGCAAAACCTATAACTCTGAGGGATCGATGCTATCCAGCGATGGCTGCTCAGCCATCGTGCATCGTTATGTTCACCATCCCGGGTCGCGACTTCGAACTTAAGGCACAATACATGAGTATGTTGCCTAAGTTCACCTCTAGGGAAGACTCATATCTCTTCCTTAGAGAATTTGAGGAAATCTGCTCTCTTATGCAATACCAACATATCCCTGAGGAGGCAGTGCGTCTGAAATTCGTGCATCTAGCACTGAAGGACGACACTAAGAAATGGCTATATAGTCTAGCCGAAAGATCTATTAGGAGTTGGGCTGAGTTTGTTCAAGTATTCCTGAAAAAATATTTCCCCAACCATAAGACTATGAAGATTAGGAATGAAATTGTTGCATTCGTTCAGTCTGAGAGCGAGCCGTTCTATTCCTATCTAGAAAGATTCAAAAGTGTTCTTACCCAATGCCCTCATCATGGAATTCCAAGATGGCAATTATGCCAAATTATTTATGAGAGATTGACACCCACATCTAGGGTTATGGTAGAATCTGTAAGCCAAGGGAACTTTATGTCGAAAAATGAAAATGGTGTCTGGACTTTCCTTGAGGAATTAGCTGAAAACAGTATGCAATGGGACAATGCTAGAACACCGCTTAACCCGAGTATTGGATCTAGAATAGCAAGTCAACCCAAACCAGGTGTCTTAGCTGTAGATGCCAACATAGCGGCTGAAGCAAAACTAGCTACCCTTATGCGCAGAATGGAAAGTTTAGAGCTGCAAACCCAAAACCGAGTGAATCAAGCCTCGACTATCCCATGCTCTAGATGTGGTCAGACTGGTCATGTAATGGAGGATTGTGCGGAATGGGACCAAGTTAATGCCATGTATAACCATGCTAGAAATGACCCATACGCATCAACCTATAACTCGGGTTGGCGTAATAATTCCAATTTCTCATCAAACCAACAGGGTCAACCTCCTAGACAACAACCAAACCCGTATAACCAAAATAATACATCATCTGGGTTTAGTAACAATAACGATCATGAGGTTAGGTTGACAAGCTTGGAAAATTTGATGAAAACCTTTATACAAACAACCAACCAGACCTTCCAAAGGCTAGAGACACAAGTCAGCCAACTAGCACAAATAGTAGGTGAAAGAGAAAAGGGTCGGTTTCCAAGTCAACCTGAGGTGAACCCTAGATCTAATAATTCATATCAATCCTATCAACCACCTTCAGGAAATAACAACCCTAGACCGGTTCAAATGGTTAATGAGGAAGGACCGTTCCAACAAATAAATGTTGTAGTATCATTACGGTCCGGAAGACAAGTTGATAACAATGTGGTAAATCCTAGAACGTCTAATCAATCTAGCCATCAAGCTACCACATATGACCTAACCATTGAACCCGACGTCCAATCTGAAACGCCCAACCCACCTACTCAACCTGAACCCAGAGCTCAACCTGAACCTGAGCGAGTCTATGTTCCTAAAGCCCCATTCCCCAATAGACTCAAAAAGAACTCAAGTGCACAAATAGGGAAAATCTTGGAAGTATTTAAGCAAGTTAAGGTGAACATTCCACTCTTAGACATGATTCAGCAAATACCTGCTTATGCTAAATTCTTGAAAGATCTGTGCACTAAAAAGCGAAAAACGAACGTACCAAAGAAGGCATTCTTAACTGCAATCATAAGTTCTATTTTGTCCAACACATCTCCTACAAAATATAAGGATCCTGGATGTCCCACAATTTCATGTACAATAGGAGATACTTTTATCAACAAAGCCCTTCTAGACCTTGGTGCTAGTGTTAACCTACTCCCATACTCTGTCTATGAGCAAATGAACCTTGATCCACTAAAACCCTCTAAGACAACCCGTTAATTTGCTGATTGTTCTATTAAGAAACCAAGAGGTATAGTAGAGGATGTTTTGATCAAGGTTGGTGACTTCATTTACCCAGTGGATTTTGTCGTACTAGATACCACACCTGTTGTAAATCCTAACCGACAAATCCCTGTAATTCTAGGCAGACCTTTTTTAGCCACTTCGGAAGCATTGATAAACTGTCGTAATGGGCTCATGCGATTATCTTTTGGGAACTTAAAAGCTGAATTTAATATCTTTCATATTGATAGTGGGCCAGAAATAATATGCAATCAAAGTGACGTTGTGATGAAATCATGAATCTATAATATTTCTAAATCCTTACAAAATCAAAAAGGAAGTAAGAAAAAGGGGAGGAATTACTCTACACACCCACCGTCACTCGAGCAAATAAGAGAACCAATTTATGTGAGGGGTGTGGAACCTGTGAATCAGGACTCTCATTGCAACATGGGGAACAATTCAACGGGATACATGCACCAATATGGTGTCATTCAATCCAGTTCTGACTATGGTTGACTTTGAGCAAATTCCATCATTCCACCGCAATTCACCAAGGTAATAAGTGCATTTGCTTTATATTTGCATACATTGAGGACAATGCATGATTTAGGTTTGGGGGGGGGGGTGTTTATGTATATATTTATCTATATAGCTGTCTTTTATTTCAAAAAAAAAATCAATGTTTCATGACATAGCTTAAGATTGAACTGCCAAAACCCGTGTACAAATTGCATTGATTTTTTGTTCCTTATTATATAGTTCTGCTTGTAGAAATTATGACATAAATCGAAGTTCCAAAGAAATAACCCATTACCCTTTAAGACATGTATGCACTTAAATTGGATGAATCAAATCTTTGAAGTGGTTGATAAAAAGCAGAGGTTAAGGAAAATATACTGGGAAGTGTGGACTTCTAATAGCAATTAAGCCTTGAGGAAAATAAAATTAAAAATAAAGGAATAAAGTGAGGAAAGCACATTCTGCAAAATGATTACAAAAGCCCAAACCTTTGAGTCACTGGTCCTTAGGGGTATCTTGAAACCCGGTAACTTGAGTCTACCAGCTCGGGATTATCGACCAAACTCGCTACACGAATGCAAAAAGGGTAAAAGTGTCAAAAAGCAAATGTGTTGAATCACGGAAGAAAAGAAGAAAAAAATACTCAAGGCCCAAAGCTAAAAGAATGATCCATGGCATGGTTGATCCGAATGATACTTCACCACCAGAGGAGGCGTGCAAAATAATTCAAGTGATAAACATGTGTAGAAGGGTTAGTGGTGTGAATGTTGGAGGAACAAAGACCAAGTCATATTTTTAATGAGTTAGATTTATATAATGAGCATGCAAGAATTCTCGGTGAGATGTATAAGGTTGAGGTAGGGATATTGAGAACCATTAATGGAATGTTGAATTAAGACTTTGTGGGTGTGTCAACTGAAAACCCTCACGAGACAAAACTCGTCCTCTAAGAAAACTTGGGGGTTTAAAGGCTTGTTGCACATGCTAAGTGCAACCGTGATTCCTACGAAAGTGAGTTAGGATTTCCCTGTTTTCATTTTTCTTATATTCTATTTTTGCTAGGGACTAGCAAAATCTAGGTGTGGGGGTATTTGATGCATTGCATACATTGCATCATATGTCTTTCATTTAGATTAATTTTATATCAATAAATGCTACTAAGGTATGTGTTTAGTCTTATTTACATAATACAGGGACCTGAATGCAAATTACCCCTATCCCGAGCATAAATGCGTGCAAGAGACTCATTCCTGGCATAAAGACCAAGTTCAAGATTATCGGGTTTCAAATGGAAATGCATCCAAGCATAAAAGAATTCAAGACCTAATTACAAAAAGGAAAAGGACTTAATTGCAGAAGGTCAAGGACCTAATTGCAAATTACGAGTAGCTTTTATTATTATGGAGAAAATCTAAAGAAAAATAAATGTGGATCTCCAAATATATAAAGAAATAAAGTCGGAGCTCAAAAGAAAGGAAAGAATCAATCCAGATGCGCAAAGGATATTGAAATCATACCATAAACACACAGGAAAAATCCGGATTAAATCGTAGCTAAAAAGGTGGCGAATCCGCCGCACCTCATGTACAAAATGCGGCGAATCCGCCGCACCAAATTAGACTCATGCTCTAAAATTTTTACCGGTTGCGTGTTGACGCGTGTACTTTCCTATTTTATACCTAAGTCCCTTGTATCGGCTATAAATAGCCCTGAAACGATGTTGTGAGGGTCCTTAGCTTATGTTCTAGTTTTTATTCCTTAGTTTAATAAATTTCTGTTGTTTTATTTCTTGTTTTTAGTTTTCTTTTGTAATTCCTCTAGGACCCCTTCTCCTCCTTTCCATCCATGAGTTTCTAACTCTTTCCAAAGGGTGGAGGTGACGGATTTAGGGTGAAGAGAAGAAGAATAAAAGTTATTATTTTAATTTCGTGT
Source organism: Triglochin maritima (assembly GCA_963682175.1). Taxonomy (NCBI): domain Eukaryota; kingdom Viridiplantae; phylum Streptophyta; class Magnoliopsida; order Alismatales; family Juncaginaceae; genus Triglochin; species Triglochin maritima. Next base: position 9,093,246 of record OY821780.1, on the reverse strand, counting down.
TAGTATATTTTGATTACTTGAGTTTATGTTAAATCATTTATCATGTAATGCTTTATAACTAATATGATTTATTATAAGTTTCTGAATTCTCTAATCTAAACCCAATACCTAAACCTCCACCCAATGGAATTCACCATCTTTGTTCTTGCTTTAGTTTTATTTGTTCATGTTTCATGCTTTAGGAAATTAAAAATCAAAAATCTAAAAACCCAATTTATTTCTTCTCTCCTTCTTCCCTTAATCGAAAATCACACAAATAACAAGATCTCTCCCTCATTGTGTTCGACCCGTATTTGCCACGTCTTCATTGACGTCGTGCACTTGCGGTATAAATAAAATTCTCATCACATATGCGATCACCTTTCCGTGCTGCATCAGCACACAACCCAGACCAACGCCTGAAGCGTCACTGTAGATCACATAGCCTCCGCTACCACTCGGTAACGTCAGAATCGATGCTGTAGTCGGTCGCCTCTTCAGCTCCTGGAAACAGTCATCGCACTTCTGGGACCAAACAAACTTGACACCCTTCTGTGTCAAAGCCGTCAGTGCGGAAGCAAGTCTGGGGAAGTCCTGAATAAACCGACGATAATAACCTGCTAAACCCACAAAACTCTTGATCTCTGACATACTGGTCAGAGCTCTCCACTGAGTCACAACCTCAACCTTCGCTGGATCTACAGATATCTCGTCTGCTGACACCACATGTTCCAGAAAGGTCACCCGATCTAGCTAGAATTCACACTTCTTGTACTTAGCATAGAGCTGCTGATCTCTCAGCATGCTAAGCACAATCCGCAGGTGCTCCCGGTGTTGTTCTCTGTCTGGTGAGTATACCAGTATATCATCCACGAAGACAATCACAAATCTGTCAAGATACAGCTGAAAAGTCTGATTCATAAGATCCATGAACGCTGCAGGTGCATTCGTCAGCCCAAACGACATCATCAAGAACTCGTAGTGTTCGTACCTTGTCCTGAACGCTGTCTTCTGGACATCTGCACCCTGATCCTCAACTGATGCTAACCGGATCACAGATCGATTTTTGAAAATACCCTCGCCAACTGGAACTGATCGAAAATGTCCTCAATCCTGGGTAAAGGATACTGATTCCTAATGGTAACCTTATTCAACATTCTGTAATCAATACACATCCTCAACGAGCCGTCCATCTTCTTCACGAAGAGCACTGAAGCTCCCTAGGGTGAGACACTGGGCCTGATCAAACCTGAATCTAGCAGATCTTGCAACTGCTTCTTCAGCTCAGCTAACTCAGCAGGCACCATCCTATACGGGGCCTTCGACTGCGGTGTAGTCTCAGCTACCAAATCGATACCAAACCCGATCTCTCTGTGAGGAGACAACCCAGTGATCTTATCAAAAAATACCTCAGGAAAATCCTGAACAACCTCGATATCTTCCAATTTCTTCACCTCCAGATCTGGCACCCCAAGCGTCGTTATAAATGCTCTGCAACCCTGGTGGATCATCTTCTGAGCCTTCACTGCAGAAACCAAAATCCGACCATCTCCACTCTTAGTCCCTCTGATCAGCAAATCGGGAAGACCCTTCCTCAAAATCAAAATCTTCTTTTCTTGGCACAAGACTCGCACATCGTACTGGGCCAGCCAATTCATCCAAAGTATGACTTTGAAGTCTACCATCGGTAACAAGACCAGGTCTGCCGGGAACTCCTGGTCTCCCAAAGCAACCGTGGCGCCAGGAGGAAGCTCCCCACAATGCCCACCAAACCCAACGGTGTGCTGACTTCCAAAGTGACAGTCAACAACGCTGGGTACGACCTAACACGCTCACAAACTGCTCAGAGATGAACGAGTGTGTGGCCCTACAATCAAAAAGTACTCTATCTATCAAACCATCAACATAAAGTGTACCTTCCACCACTGCCCTGACGTCTCTAGCCTCCTCTGCCTGGATGGTGAAAACGCGACCAACACTCTTCCCCTGCTGAGGTGGTGCAGCTAGTCGACTCGGTCCCGCTCCGCTAGTTGAGGAGGAACTCGGTCGTCCACTAGGTCCACCTGACATACTCGGGCAGAAACGAATGAAGTGACCCATCTGGACACACCCATGGCAGGCACCAGGACGTGCCCCACACTCGCGCCCGGGGTGAACTCCACCACACTGCCCTGACTGCTGAAATCCACCGCTATCAACCCGGGGCCTCTTGCCTGGATTTCCCGAAGTCTGCACTCCGGGTCGTACACTTGCTTTCGTCTGAACCTTCCTAGCCTCTACCGTCTCCTGGTACTCCTGATCCATAATCGTCGCAAACTTCACTGCATTATCTAATGTCTGCGGCATGCTTGTAGTCACACGAGACCGGAACTGCGGTCTCAACCCTCGAATGAACATCCGAGCTCTCTGCTCCGGCGTCACATAGGTCTCTGGGTAGTAACGCTCCAAGGCGTGAAACCTGCTCATGTAAGCCGCCATCGTCATCTCTCGCTGCTCAAGTGCCAGGAACTCCTCCTTCTTCCTATCATGCACATGCTGTGAGAAATACTGCTGGTTGAACTCCACGAGGAATTCCTCCCAGCCCACCTCCTCACTGTCCTCGAAAACAACAGCCAACGTGGACTTCCACCAGATGGCCGCATCTCCGTCCAACACATAGGTGACCAGATCCACCTGCCTCTCAGAAGGACATCCGATCGCCCTGAAGATCTTCCGGATCTTGAAGACCCAATCCTCAGCTGCCTCCGGCTCACTGCTACCTTCGAAGGAAGGAGGGTGCTGATGCATAAATCGATTCAACACTGCTCCTGCCCCTGCCTGCTCAGACTGTTCAGACTGGCGCTCGAGAAGCTCGCCCAGCCTACCAAGAGTTCCCTGAAGGGTCGTCCTCTCCTCCTCCATGTCCCCTCCACCAGTCTCCTCGCTGGTGCCCCTATAACGTGAAGGTGGCCTCACACGTCTCGGAGGCATCTATACAAGAGGACAGGAAACAACAATGAATTAATGATTATGAATGCATGATGAATGACAACTAAATGCAAGACCTCTAAGGTGGTTTCATTGGACAAGCACATCGGGACCGAAAAACTCTGATACAAAATTGTAACGCCCCGAAAACAGCAGAAAATTTAAACTTTTAAAAGGTATAAGAATCAACACCATGCCTGTTACCAAACCACAATTTTATATATAAAGTGGTATACTGAATTAATACAAGAGTCAAGGATGATTACAACCCAACACAAAAGATATACAAACACATATACAAGGGAAATCATTCACCTCAAGATCTGGAAGAAGGACAAGATCTGGTCTGGGTGCTCCTGCCCGCAGTCACCACCACCTACTGACGATTGACCTGACATGCAACACAACAATGCCTGAGTTTCCCATAGGGAAACCCCGTATGCCAAACCCCTAAGATACGAACATAACATATATATATGAGACATGAAATGAAGAATGCAATAAAAGCACAACTGCCACCGTGCACACAAGGCACCGCCGGAAAACATCGGTCACGGGTCTCAAGGGTCCTCTCACCCCAACCCCACAACACACATGCACACAGGGCACCACCGGAAAACATCGGCCACAACAACGTGCACACAAGGCACACGCTCCGTAGAGCCACAACCACGATCTTCCTCTTAGGCCGGCATGTCGTACCGTCGCCCCAACAAGGCCGGGGACCCGTTGCCCTCGAGGCAGATCAAACCACACACGACACAAGCATCCATATGCAAAACAGTACCCAAACGGTCGAACTAAAATCCATAAACGGTCGATTGAACTCCACTACTATTCCGCAAAATAACCGAAATAACATCCAACCGGTCGAACGGCAAAGGGGCCCCGTTCGACCGAAATCCATCAGTGAAATCCTCTTTTGCTCATAAAGCATAACCGGTCGAACAACATATTCCCACGTTCGACCGATTCCCACCAGTAGGACTCACCAAAAATCCTTACTACACGGTCGACCGAAACAACTCTTCCGGTCGACCGGCCATTAAGTTAACTTAAGTCATCGGTCGGACAAGTCAATGAGTGGTCGACCGTTTGGATTGTCAACACCCCAACTGACCTACTATAGTGTTTTCGGCCGACCGGCAAAGGGGTCCCGTCCGACCGAAAACACCCAGAGTCTCCATCTTCTCGCCCACCATGCAAAACTGGTCGACCACCCCAAGGGTATCATTCGACCAGTGCGAGAGATGTCGCACGAAATACACTACACCCGGTCGACCAAACCACTTTCCCGGTCGACCGTTCCCGTGCAGAAATCTGCTGCACAAGTCAGACGAGCCTTTCGGTCTACCGTCGACCACTCCAATCCTCATGAAGGCCTAAGGGAGGAATAAACTAAAGCTTGGCATACTTTAAGGCTTGAAGAAGCCTTTTAAGAACCCACGAAGGTTGCTTCCACGAGCAATTCTTCTCCTTCCCTGGCGAACCCAGCCGCATCACCGATCCACACTCCTCGCGCACTCCACCGAGTCGTCTTCCTCACCGAAACCACACTACCACTCTCCGGTAGCTGAGAGAGAGAGATAGAGAGAGAGAGTTGAGCGGGAGAGAGAATCGCGAGAGTGAGAGAGAAGTGAGAGAAAGGGGGAGAAAATCACCTTTTATACTCTTCTCCTCCACTCATCGCAGTCGTCCATCTCAATCCATCCCAACCTCCTCTAATCCACCACCTAAAAACACATTAAACCCATTAACCAAAGGGTTAGGATGTAACACTCTGGATTGACTCTAGACTAAATTTCGACAGTTGTCTACACATGGTCTCCATCTGGAATGACTATGGATTTATTTATGGATTCATTCTGGCATCACGCTGGATTACCTCTGGATTGAGTCTGGATTGACTCTCGTTTCAAGGCCACAAGTATGGACTCACATAAATCAGTTTGCAATTTAAAAATAAAACATGAAAAAACAATCAGGAAAGGGAAAGACATTCGAAGTTTTAAAAGACACCAACAATTTTATTACGAAGCGAAACTGAAAGGGAAAGTACACGTCCAGACACAACAAAACTCCTACAGGTCCTAATCAGATGAAGATTCAAAAGGGTGGGTGATGAAGATTTTATTTATACCGCAAGTGCACGGTGTCAATGAAGACGTGGCAAATACGGGTCGAACACAAGGAGGGAGAGATTTCGTTGTTAATGTTATTTTCGATTAAGAGGAAGAAGGAGAGAAGAATTAATTTGGGTTTTTGGGGTTTTTGGTTTAATTAACTAAAGTACGAAACAAAAACAATTAAAATTAAAACAAGAACAAAGAGAGAATTCCGTCGGGTGGAGGTCTAGACTTAGGTTCAGATTGGAGAATGGAGAAACTTGAAATAAATCATGTTAGTTATGAAGCATTACAAGATAAATGATTTAACATAAACTCAAGTAATCAAAATATACTAATCACGAACTTAAAACAATAACATGCATTCATCTTCTCTACCCCTAATTCCATCACCTCCACCCTTTGGAAAGAGTTAGAAACTCATGGAGGGAGGAAGAAGAAGGGATCCTAGAGACATTAAAATAAAATAAAAACAAGAATTAAAAGAACAGAATTTTATTACTAATGATCCAAGACCAAAGGTTCAAAGATGTGTTACATTCGTCCTACAGGGCTATTTATAGCCGATACAGGGGATACCAATACATAAAAGGATAGTACACGCGTCCATACACGACTGGACGAAATTGGGACACACAGATCGACCAATGGGCGGCGGAATCGCCGCACATCATGTGTATTGTGCGGCGGATTCGCCTCCCACGTTGGTCGGATTTAATCAGGATTTTTGTCACGCGTTTATGGTATGATTTGATCCTCCTTTGCGCGTCTGGATTGATTCTTTCCATTGTCTTGAGCTCCGGATTAATTCCTTCCATTGTTGGAGATTTATGTTTGATTTTTCTTTTGACTTTCTCCACACAATAACTTGGTCCTTTTATTTTGCAATTAGGTCCTTGGCAGTTTGCACTTAAGTCCTTGACCTTTTTGTAATTAGCTCCTTGGATGCTTTTATGCTTGGATGCATTTCTATTTGAAACCCGATAAACTTGAACTCGGTCTTTATGATAGAAATGAATCTTTTGCACGCGTTTATGCTCGGAATGTGGGTAATTTGCATCCAGGTCCCTGTATTCTGTAAATACGACTAAACACATACCTTAGTAGCATTTATTGATATAAAAGTAATCTAAATGAAAGACATATGATGCAATGTATGCAATGCATCAGTGGGGATAATTCGACATTAAGTCCTCTACCAACTGCCGTCGCTTCTCCTCGAGGTCCTTCAATTCTAAGAAAGGTTCTTCAAGGGCTAGACCGGTTGACTTATGTGTGTCCGGGTTTCTAGTGCGCATGACTCTCTTCCAGTCATCCACGTAGCTCGTCATTCTCCACCGGCAGAACATTATGGACGTCTCCACAGCCTGCAACTCCTTACATCGTTGGCGATGTTCATTTTCTACACACTTAAGATAGCTTCCGGAATTACTCTGTACTGACTCTTAACTCATCTGGACTCACGCTTGTTGCTTCATAACATGTCCGTCTCAAAACAATTGTATGAGTTATGTAGAAACATGCCCGTTCTCTTTCAAATACGGAGAAGTCTTTTCACATACAAATTCCTTTACGATACGTCTTCTCACGTATTAATGCTAATTTCTGTTCTCGATGTTCAACAGTCGTTCCCCTCTGACCACGGGAACCTTTGCGCTTCACCTGTACAAAGGAATCGCCAGATCAACCACCTTTTCTGGACACGTATTTGCCTAGTGGTCTCTGACGTGTGACGCGTCATTCCAGAGCCACTCCAAAGTCGAACGACCAGGTCTCATACATGTCCGTGGGACTACAGTCACTGGATCCAGAGTGATTCCAGAATTGATCCAGAATGATTCTAGAGACAATCCAGAATGATTCCAGAGTCGATCCAGATTGATTCCAGAGACGATCCAGAATGATTCTAGAGTGATTCTACAGTCGATCCAAAGTGATTCGATGCAGAGTGATTCCAGCACGGTAATGGTTTAGTCATGGTCTTAGATTAGTCTTAGTAAAATTTGTTTTGCTACAGTCAATCCCAAATCACACGTCCTACCAAACGGATCACGAACTGATTTGGACGACCATTAACGACTCATTCACATCGTCTCTCTGGAGTGGGGCCGACAAACGGCCCAGGTGCATTTGCGCAAATATGAAACTTTCTAAATGTATATGCGGCAATACCGAAAAAGCAGATGCATATGGTCAATTTAGACACTTGCGGGGTGTACTGTAGCAAAAAACCCTTTCCTTTTTAGGACCGGTCAACTGCCGACCAATGGTCAACCGTTTCAGTTTCAGAACCCAGTACCAATAGTGTAACGTACCCGAAAACAGCGGAAAATTTAAACAATAATAAAGACCGTCAACGGTCAACACTGGGCACGTCACGGGAAAATAAACCAACATATATATATAAAATATATAAGGTACAGACCCACGTGGAAGTCAACTATACAGACTATACCGACTGACTGTGATTACAACAAAAGCTATACAACATGTAATCACCTCAAAAGAAGAAGACAACTACAGGATCCGATCTCGGGGGCACCGTCCTCGGTCACCACCTCAAACTCTAACCCTGCTCGCTACCTGAAATGCAAACAACAAACATGCCTGAGTTCCCTGCAGGAACCCCGTATACCAAACCTCCTAAAATACAAAAAGGAATTAAAGACAATGCAATGCTATGCACATGATCATCCGCCTCGGGCCCACAATAATGCCCTCACCGCCTCCGCGGCACTGAACCACTCCTGCCACTAGGGTCAAGTCAGTCCACCGCTGCCTCACAAGGGTCAGTCGACACCACTGCTCCCCAAAAAGTGCAGGAAGGAACCCCCGGTACACGCCGCACCCAAGGAGCGAGTCAGCCCGCCGAATACACAACTCGGGTCAGACGACAGCCACTGCTCCCCCAAGAGTCGCCTAGCGCGCACCCTGCCGGAACATCCTCGGCCTACCGCTAAACCCTCGCAAACTGCCCAAGGTTTACGGTACACATCCCTCACACCCCGCTCGGTAAGAGAGGAAAAAGGTACAACAATAATACGCCTTCGTCGAAGGTGAAATCCGTAGCTCTCAAAGCCGGTAATCAACCGTCGCCTCGGAGCCGGTAGTCGACCTGACATCGACGGATCGCGTGTGGATAAATCCACCAACCTGCGGCAGATCGGTCGACCGCTACAAGCACACCGGTCGACCGGTCCCCCACACAGTACACAGTACTGTACAAACAAATCTACCGGTCGAACCACGCCAACCGAATTACCGACCAATCGGTCGAACAAAAGTCATCTAGCGGTCGACCGTTTGGAAGGTCTACGCTATACAATTTTATATAATATATATATCCGACCGGTCGAACCAAGGGGCCGTTCGACCGATAACAGGACTTTCAATATTTTGCCCAAGTCTCGTTCGGTCGACCGGAACTGAAATACAGTTCGACCGAATCAACACAAGCACTCTACCGCTTAATTAAATGCTCAGTCGGTCGACCGAAAGTTAAAGAGCGGTCGACCGTTTTGATGGTCAAAGCTCCCAACCGACTTAGCATCGAATGGATCGGTCGAACAAGGTAAAGGACGTTCGACCGTTTAATAAGTCAAAATCCCCAACCGACCCATTCTCATCGTTATTCGGTCGACCGGCTAAGTGGTCCCGTTCGACCGATAACAGCATATCCCCTTTTTCCCGCATGAATTTGGCATAACGGTCGACCGTCTAACGACATCGTTCGACCGTTCGCGGGTAAACATCAATATAATAATAGGATCGGTCGACTGCCCACAGGCACCGGTCGACCGATCGTCGTCTTCAACCTCTGAATTGGTTGAATTCCGACGGGGAATTCGACACCAACGTCGATCCCCAACACTCACAAAGCACAAGTGAGTTATATTGAAGATTTGGCATACCTTTTTGACGGTTGAAGAAGCCTCCCAAGCTTGAGTCACTTCACTCCTCTTCTTCTTCCTTCTTCTCCTTCTTCTCCTCTTCTTCTACTTCACCTCCTTCTTCTTCTCCGACGTTCACCTCCTCTCACTCTCTGATAACAAGCAATGATGAAAGAAACGACCAAACCCTTATCTCTTAACAACATCACCTTAAATAGCCAAATCCACCTACACCTCATCCAATCACACTTAACCTAAAACTCAACCAACCAAAGCCATCCACCTCAACCTCCACATGTCCAACACCTCCACCTCTCCATGCAAGATTAATTAGGGTTAATTAGGTTTAGGTTTAGTTAATTAAGATGTTTAGTTTAGGTTATTACAATCTACCCTCCTTAAAAGAATTTCGCCCGCGAAATTCGAAATAACTGACTTACCGGAATAACTCTGGATACTGCTTCCTGACATCCTCCTCGATCTCCCAGGTAGCCTCTCTAACACTGTGATGCTGCCACCTGACCTTCACCATAGGAATCGCTCTCCTCCTGAGCTGATGTACCATCTGATCCACGATCTCAACTGGTCTCTCATCTAATGACAAATCCTGCTGGATCTCCGGTACTGATATCTCTATCACATGAGCTGGATCGGCCACGTACTTCCTCAACATAGAAACATGGAAGACGTTGTGAAGTCCTGCGAACTGTGGTGGTAGTGCAATCCTATATGCCACCTCACCGACCCGATCCAATATCTCAAAAGGTCCGACATACCTCGGACTCAGCTTCCCCTTCTTCCCGAATCTCATCACCCCTCTGGAAGGCGAGATCTTCAGGAAGACATGATCTCCTACATCAAAAGTCAGCTCACGTCTCCGCGTATCAGCATAACTCTTCTGCCTGCTCTGCGCCGTAGCTAGCCGTCTCCGAATCACGTCGACCTTCTCTGAATACAACTGGATAATGTCAGGTCCAACTAGCTGTCTCTCGCCCACATCACTCCAGCATACCGGCGATCTACACGGTCTTCCGTATAATGCCTCATAGGGTGCCATCCCAATACTCGAGTGGTAGCTGTTGTTGTAGGCGAACTCGATCAACGGCAAATGCTCATCCCAATGTCCTGCCCAGTCAAGTGTACACGCTCTCAGCATGTCCTCCAAAGTCTGTATCGTCCGCTCTGACTGGCCATCTGTCTGTGGGTGGAAAGCTGTGCTAAACTTCAGACGTGTCCCCAGTGCTCTGTGTAGACTCTCCCAAAATCTCGAAGTGAATCTGGGATCTCTGTCTGAAATAATACTGACTGGTACGCCATGAAGTCTGACAATCTCCTCAATATATAACTTAGCTAGACCCTCTAGAGCAAGAGTGGTCTTAATAGCTAAGAAATGCGCCGACTTGGTCAGTCGATCGACTATAACCCAAATCGCATCGTGGAATCTCCGTGTCTTCGGTAGCCCCGTAACAAAATCCATCGTCACGTGCTCCCACTTCCACTCGGGCAACTCAATCCTCTGCATCTGCCCTGCTGGTCTCTGGTGCTCGATCTTCACCTGCTGACAGACCAAACACCTCGACACGAAGTCTGCAACGTCCTTCTTCATACCTCGCCACCAGAAGTTCCGCTGCAGATCTTTGTACATCTTGGTGCTCCCTGGATGAATGGAATATCTCGATCTGTGTGCCTCCTCCATGATATCATGTCTCAGGTCCTCTGTCTTCGGCACCCAGATACGATCTCTGAATCTCAGACCTCCGTCCACTCCAACTCTGAAGTCTGACCCATCTCTGGCAGCTAACTGTAACAAACTGCTCAACTCCTCATCTGTAGTCTGAGCACGAATCACTGCTGATACTGTCTGAGGCTCTACTCTCAATCCGGCAATCACTGCACCCTCAGAGCTATCTGCAAATGGCCTCCACTCTGCTAGAGACTCCAGCAGTCTCCACTCCTGAATGCATAGGCCTGCTACTGATATCTCCACCTTCCGGCTCAAAGCGTCTGCAACTGTGTTCGCCTTCCCCGGATGGTAAGAGATAGTGAAGTCATAGTCCTTAATGAACTCAAGCCATCTGCGCTGCCTCATGTTCAGCTCCTTCTGCGAGAACAGGTACTTCAGACTCTGATGATCTGTAAACACCTCGAACTGCTCGCCATAAAGATAGTGTCTCCAGGTCTTCAGTGCATGAACCACTGCTGCTAACTCCAAATCATGTGTCGGGTAATTCCTCTCATGGACCTTCAGCTGTCTGGATGCGTACGCGATCACCCTCCCGTGCTGCATAAGTACACATCCTAAGCCAACACCTGAAGCGTCGCTATAAATCACGAATCCACCCGTGCCACTCGGCAATGATAAAACTGGTGCTGTGGTCAACAGTCTCTTCAGCTCCTGAAAGCTGTCCTCGCACTTCTGCGACCAAACAAAAGTGACTCCCTTCTGCGTCAGAGCTGTCAGTGGTGCTGCCAATCTCGAGAAGTCTTTGATGAAGCGACGGTAATAACCCGCCAGTCCAACAAAGCTCCTAATCTCTGTCACGCTCGTAGGGGTCCTCCACTGTGTCACCGCCTCTACCTTCGCCGGATCCACTGATATCCCCTCTGCCGATACAATGTGTCCGAGGAATGCCACTCTGTCCAACCAAAACTCGCACTTTGAGAACTTAGCATATAACTGCTGAGCCCTCAAGATGCTGAGTACAATCCTCAGATGCTCTCTGTGCTGCTCCACATCTGGTGAATAGATCAAGATGTCATCCACGAAGACAATCACAAATATATCAATGTACTGCCTGAATGTCCGGTGCATCAGATCCATGAACGCTGCCGGAGCATTCGTCAATCCAAATGGCATCACCAAGAACTCATAGTGTCCATATCTCGTCCTGAAGGCTGTCTTCTGGATGTCCTCATCTCGGATCCTCAACTGGTGATATCCTGAACGCAGGTCAATCTTCGAGAAAACCTTCGCTGACTGCAGCTGGTCAAAGAGGTCCTCGATCCTAGGTAAGGGATACCTATTCTTCACCGTCACCTGGTTCAGCATCCTGTAGTCTATGCACATCCTCAAGGATCCGTCCTTCTTCTTCACAAACAAAACTGGTGCACCCCAAGGCGAGACGCTCGGTCTGATAAATCCAGAGTCCATCAACTCCTGCAACTGCTTCTTCAACTCTGTCAACTCAGCAGGTGCCATCCGGTATGGAGCCTTCGACTGTGGTGTAGTGCCAGCTACCAACTCAATGCCGAACTCCAACTCTCGGTGTGGTGGTAAACCTGGAATCTCCGCTGGAAAAACATCCGCGAACTCCTGCACCACCTCAATGTCCTCTAGCCTCTGGGACTCTGCCTCCGCAACTACAAGTGTCGCCAGAAAAGCTGCACATCCCTGCTGTAACAGTCTCTGAGCCCTCACAGCAGATACAATAATGCGACCCCCTCTGCTTCTGATCCCTCTAATCAGAATATCAGGCAAACCCTTCCTCGGGATCAAAATCTTCTTCTCACGGCACAAGACTCGAACATCATATTGGGACAGCCAATCCATCCCAAGTATGACATCAAAGTCCTCCATCGGTAGCAAGACCAGGTCTGCCGGAAACTCCTGATCTCCCGAAACAACCGTGGCGCCGGGGATAAATCTCCCCACAGTGCCCACCAGACCCAGGGGTGTGCTGACCTCCAAAGTGGCAGTCAACATCGCAAGGGTACAGCCCAACACTCCCGCAAATCGCTCTGAGATGAACGAGTGTGTCGCGCCACAATCAAATAACACCCTAGCTACTGAACCTGCGACAAGAAGTGTACCTTCCACGACAGCGCCTCCATCCCGAGCCTCCTCTGCCTGGATGGTGAAAACTCTGCCAGTGCGCTGCCCCTGCTGGGGTCTGAAAGGTGGTCTACCTCCGCCTCCTCCTCTGCCTGGTGCGGGTAAACCCGGTGGTCTGCTCGGCCCAGCTCCTCGGCTCGGACAGCTCCTGATAAAGTGACCCATCTGGCCACAACCATGACACGCTCCGGGGGTGAAGCACGGCCCGGAGTGAAACCTCCCACAAGTACCACAAGGCTCAGGTCGTGGTACTGCAACTCCTGCTCCCTCGTATCTGGGCCTCTTGCCCGGATTCCCTCCAGTCTGACCTCCCGGCCGCCCAGAGAATCTACCCGATGGCCTCCTCTCATCCTGGTAGTTCTCTCTGTAGTCACGATCAAGAACAGTAGCACTTTTCACCGCATCAGCTAATGTGCGTGGCATATGTGTCAGCACCTTCGTCCTCAACTGCTTCCGGAGCCCTCGGACGAACTTCCCTGCTCTCTGCTCCTGCGTAACGTACATCTCGGGACAGTAACGCTCAAGGGCGTTGAACTTCCCGATGTAGCCTGCCAGGGTCATGTCTCCCTGCTGAAGACTCAGAAACTCCTCTCTCTTCTCGTCCTGAACATGCTGCGGAAAATACTGCTCGTTGAACTCGCCAACGAACTCCTCCCAGGCTATATCATCTCGGTCCGCAAACACCACTGCAGATGTGGACCTCCACCAGTTGGACGCAGCACCGCCCAACACATATGTAGCCAGGCCCACTCTCGCCTCTGGAGGACAACCAATAGCACTGAAAATCTTCTGCATCGTGAAGATCCACTCCTCCGCAGCCTCTGCGTCGTACTGCCCCAGAAAGGTAGGCGGATGCTGGCGCATAAACCGGTCATGCATAGCGCCAGTCCCCGTCTGCCCAGTCTGTGCCGTCTGCTGCTGTAGCATCTCCGTCAGACGTCCGACCGTATCGAACAACGTCCGACGCTCATCCTCCCAAGCCTCATCCCTCGCAGTCTCACTCTCACCGCGAGTATGGGCAACCGCCTTCTCCCGTCTAGGAGGCATCTGCCAAAGGAAACAAGACAATATCAATATAATCTGTGCATGCATGATCCTCTAGACCTAACTCCTAACTCAAAGGTGGTTTCTTTGGACAAGTACGCCGAGATCAACGCTCTGATACCAAATTGTAACGTACCCGAAAACAGCGGAAAATTTAAACAATAATAAAGACCGTCAACGGTCAACACTGGGCACGTCACGGGAAAATAAACCAACATATATATATAAAATATATAAGGTACAGACCCACGTGGAAGTCAACTATACAGACTATACCGACTGACTGTGATTACAACAAAAGCTATACAACATGTAATCACCTCAAAAGAAGAAGACAACTACAGGATCCGATCTCGGGGGCACCGTCCTCGGTCACCACCTCAAACTCTAACCCTGCTCGCTACCTGAAATGCAAACAACAAACATGCCTGAGTTCCCTGCAGGAACCCCGTATACCAAACCTCCTAAAATACAAAAAGGAATTAAAGACAATGCAATGCTATGCACATGATCATCCGCCTCGGGCCCACAATAATGCCCTCACCGCCTCCGCGGCACTGAACCACTCCTGCCACTAGGGTCAAGTCAGTCCACCGCTGCCTCACAAGGGTCAGTCGACACCACTGCTCCCCAAAAAGTGCAGGAAGGAACCCCCGGTACACGCCGCACCCAAGGAGCGAGTCAGCCCGCCGAATACACAACTCGGGTCAGACGACAGCCACTGCTCCCCCAAGAGTCGCCTAGCGCGCACCCTGCCGGAACATCCTCGGCCTACCGCTAAACCCTCGCAAACTGCCCAAGGTTTACGGTACACATCCCTCACACCCCGCTCGGTAAGAGAGGAAAAAGGTACAACAATAATACGCCTTCGTCGAAGGTGAAATCCGTAGCTCTCAAAGCCGGTAATCAACCGTCGCCTCGGAGCCGGTAGTCGACCTGACATCGACGGATCGCGTGTGGATAAATCCACCAACCTGCGGCAGATCGGTCGACCGCTACAAGCACACCGGTCGACCGGTCCCCCACACAGTACACAGTACTGTACAAACAAATCTACCGGTCGAACCACGCCAACCGAATTACCGACCAATCGGTCGAACAAAAGTCATCTAGCGGTCGACCGTTTGGAAGGTCTACGCTATACAATTTTATATAATATATATATCCGACCGGTCGAACCAAGGGGCCGTTCGACCGATAACAGGACTTTCAATATTTTGCCCAAGTCTCGTTCGGTCGACCGGAACTGAAATACAGTTCGACCGAATCAACACAAGCACTCTACCGCTTAATTAAATGCTCAGTCGGTCGACCGAAAGTTAAAGAGCGGTCGACCGTTTTGATGGTCAAAGCTCCCAACCGACTTAGCATCGAATGGATCGGTCGAACAAGGTAAAGGACGTTCGACCGTTTAATAAGTCAAAATCCCCAACCGACCCATTCTCATCGTTATTCGGTCGACCGGCTAAGTGGTCCCGTTCGACCGATAACAGCATATCCCCTTTTTCCCGCATGAATTTGGCATAACGGTCGACCGTCTAACGACATCGTTCGACCGTTCGCGGGTAAACATCAATATAATAATAGGATCGGTCGACTGCCCACAGGCACCGGTCGACCGATCGTCGTCTTCAACCTCTGAATTGGTTGAATTCCGACGGGGAATTCGACACCAACGTCGATCCCCAACACTCACAAAGCACAAGTGAGTTATATTGAAGATTTGGCATACCTTTTTGACGGTTGAAGAAGCCTCCCAAGCTTGAGTCACTTCACTCCTCTTCTTCTTCCTTCTTCTCCTTCTTCTCCTCTTCTTCTACTTCACCTCCTTCTTCTTCTCCGACGTTCACCTCCTCTCACTCTCTGATAACAAGCAATGATGAAAGAAACGACCAAACCCTTATCTCTTAACAACATCACCTTAAATAGCCAAATCCACCTACACCTCATCCAATCACACTTAACCTAAAACTCAACCAACCAAAGCCATCCACCTCAACCTCCACATGTCCAACACCTCCACCTCTCCATCCAAGATTAATTAGGGTTAATTAGGTTTAGGTTTAGTTAATTAAGATGTTTAGTTTAGGTTATTACAAATAGAGTCCAAAACTTAGTAATCCGATCAATCGAGTGCAAGGTCCCATTAATCAACCACGCATTTAAGAAACTTCAAGCGGTCGAGTGCTGATGTATTGTTTTATTTTTATTACATTAGCTTTTCACTCAGTTGTTTTCTTACCTACTCCCAACTTTCACCAATAGCTAATAAAACTTGAACTCTTATAAATAGAGAGATAAATCATTGTTTTACACATCAATCACACTTCCAAATCATCTACTCTTTTATGCTTAACTTCTACAACAGTCAAGCTCTCTTTTTTACACTCTACGTCAACTTCACTGTTTGTGCTCTTATATTCATATACTACCGAAGTGTTCAAGCATTAGATTGTGTAAGTTGCACTCTCATATCAAGAATGACAAGGTTGTAAAGTTTCGGGAAGTAACTAACCATCTCTTGGGTTATGAGAGGGGATTCAAGCTAAACGAGCGTTGTTCGTTAGCTTGTAATGTAAAGATTTGATCTCCCACTGGAATGGAGATCGGATAACAGAGTTCTTAAATAAGAGGGTGAGTGAAACTCGAGGAGAGTAATAAGACGTGGAGCGTGCCAAACCTTTACTATTAAACATGATTTCCATTTCGTGGTTTACTATTTTTTTCTTTAGTTAGTTGTTTATTTCCGCTTTAAGATATTTTAGTTGTATTTAATCCATTATCTTATAGGTCATCGATCCTTACAACTTTTAAATGTGCCACGTGTATCTTAACATACAAAAAATAATTATTTCGTATTTCATTTACTCTAATAAATGTCCAGTGAGGTTGTCAAAACTCTAACAATTAAACATCTGACGTGATGGAGATGGAGTTTCGACGATGCGATATGCTTTGAGTAATTTGGCTCGAGTTTCTTACATTGTAATATAATTCAATTACGATCTCCAATGAGGTAATCCAATTACCTTGGAAGAAGTCTAATTGAATAAATATGTAATTGGATTACAAAGTAATTATAACGTTCAAAATTTTCAACCAACATTGGGATAATATATTGTGTGTAATCAGATTACATTACATCATTAATTACAAAAAACTACAAGATGACCCTAATGTAAAATTATTTTACTCTTTTATTAGTCATTAATTAAATCTTATAGTTTTCCATCAATATATATTCAACATCATAACAATCCTCCATGCACAGATGGAAATGACGAAACTCACAAATACAATGAACACACATTCTTCTGAATAATTGCTAGCTTTGACAGACGGTAGTGCAAGGATTTTACTGTAGGGGTCTGTATTTGTGAAGACGATCCTAAAAAATTGAAATTTTGTTGGTGTGACTTGATTAGATTTGATTTTAAGTTTGATTTATTCTATGTATAAACAAGTAAACAGTGACTTTTCTATGGGGGCAAATTGGAAAATAATCATCTTATTTTACTATTGGTACTAAAAAACTACAGAAGGATCAAAATCCAAAGATATCACAATCCAACTCAGTCGAAATTGAGAAGAATCAATACAAGCTAAGTGAAATTTTGAATCCAACGAGTACTCGACCCTCGCTCATGGCCCGAGCACATAGGCTAGTAAATAGCAAATAGAAGGGGGTAGATTTACAAACTTCATGCGTTTTACAAATCATAACTAAGGAAACAATAGACCCCTAAACACAATTTACAAAGCTAGCACTAAATCATTAGTTTTGACAAGCTCATCGCTTTATGGTGCGATTGGTACTCAGAAAGGTGGAGAAATTCTAAAACTTCACTCTCATGACTTTCCCTTAATTTGGAGTGGAATTTGGGGGTCGAAGTCACTCTAATGGTGTGATCAGTATTCTGGAATACTTTTAAAAAAAATCAAGTTTCAGAAAGACATCCAATACATTAAAAGATATATAAAGAGTGATTTTCACAATTTGCACTCTAAAATGAGAAGAAGTCATGGAAGTATTAAATTTCCCCGAAAGTTCGTATTAACAAATCACACCATAAGTGTACATATTTAATGCCTGAAAGTCATGTCGAATTTGAGTTACAGTTTCCCAACTATTAATGAGCTAAAAGTCAAGTTAAAAGTCAATTTTTCGGATATTATCACACTCTGAACTCATCGCTCACTTTCCTCCAATAATCCAAACATTAGCATGACGTTTGCGTAATATAAACGAGTCAAGCATGGATACATCCTACTCAATGCTTCCTTACTTGATCCACCTCAAGCCCCATGGTAGGTAAGAAAGAAGCCACCGGTTGACTTCGACCCACCACCAACAAACTCCATAAATACAGAAATCCGACGTGGCAAATTAATTAGAATATATCAGTGTACAGGTAGGCGGTCGCCTAGGCGGTAGGCGACCGCCTCTCAGCGTGGTCGCCTCGCCTAGGCGATAGCCGTTGAAGAGAATCCAACGGCTATCTGCTTTTTTATTTTTATTTTAAGAAATTACAAGATTACCACTACCCCAAATCTTATATAAACCCCTCCAAACCTCTTCATTTTTCACACCTCTCTCATTCTCTTCTTCTTCTTCATCATCATTCTATTCTAATCTTCAAGTTTCCTAATCATCAAGTTTTCGCGATTAAGTCTCCGGTCTGGTGCTTAGTTTTGAAGTTGGAAAGTGAAGTCTCCGATCCGCTTCTTCATTCTTCAACTGTCAAAATCAAGTGCACTCTTTCTATCTTCTCTTTAGAATTAAATTAATTAATATTACACTTTCATATCAGTCTAAATTTTTATATTAGTCTAGTTTTAAGATATGACCTACGTACCCGGAACTAGTCTCCCCATGTATCAAGAGAGTTACAATGACCTAAGACCTACCCGTACAAATGACCCATGTGTGAATACTGCCATTACATTAGTGCTAATGATAAAAACTGCATTGTCTGTGAGTTATGTGGTAAGGAAACTAGATGTGGTATAGTCCGTCACAAACGACATCTTGCACACACACCCGGTAGCAATGCTAGACCTTGTGATAAAGTTCCTGACTCTGTTAAACAAGACATAATTGCATACATGATTAGAAACAGTAGGACATTACAAAACGAAAATGTATGTCTTGATGATTATGTAGACAGAGAAAACATAGAATTTGATCTGGAAATGGGTCGGGTTCCGGTTCTGCTCGGACCCCAACCTCCCGTCCTCGCCCCGTTCCTGGTCGAAAGAGACAAAAACGTTTGTGGGGAACATTTTGCGGATGTGGGAAGGACGTGGTTTCCGGTGCCCAACAAACAACCATCGAAAGAACCTTTAAAAAAGAAGATAGGAAAACAATTAATCAAAAATGGTATAGGCTTTTCTATAGATGTGGTATATCATTCAATACTGTAAGGACGCCTGAGTGGAAGGAATCAATATCCGCTACTTGTACTTACGGACCCGGACTTAAACCCATGACGTATCATGATATTAATGAGTCGTGCCTTAAACTGGAAATTGACTACACTAGAGGTATACTAGAGTCGTATAGACAAGATTGGGCAACATACGGGTGCACGTTGATGACAGATGGCTGGACTGATAGGTCCGGTAGGAATATAATCAATTTTCTAGTAAATTGTCCAACAGGTACCATGTTCATGAGGTCTCTAGATGCTTCTGGTCACTCTTACACCACAGACTATCTGTACAAGCTGATGGACAAGGTAGTTGGACAAGGTAGTTCACGCTTGGGTAGGTTGTCCATTTTCATGCAAATTTGACTAGTTCAATTTGTAGTAGCTTAAGTGGCTTTGAATTACTTAACGTATGTTGATTTTTTGAGTTGAAAGTTTACGTTCAGATGTTTTCATTTTAGATTTTATTTCACATATGGTTAAATTGTATAAAGATCTCCAACAACATCATATATCAAGATAGCCCAAATTTAAAAAATGTAATCGTACCATTTTATCAATTATGTAACTATACGTAGGATAATTTTGACCTAAAATATAGTCAATTTCTACTGAAATCGATCGAGTTCAGATATACTTAATTTATAATTTAGGATCATAGATTCATAAATCATAATGCCCAAAAAATAAGTTTGTGCTATAAATGGTCCAAAGATTTACTTGAAAATAAAGGGTATCTATCACATTATGGAATGTTAAGAATTGTATTAGTGATGTTGAGCGGTTTTGTTCCCTTATGATGACTAGTGTAACGAAAAAAAAAGCCAATAACAAGTCTTCCAAACGGATTTGATAAGAAAGATCCACATTTTTATTCAAATTAAAAGAGTAATTAAAGATATCATTTAAGTGGATTTGTATTACTTAACCGGTAAGGTAATTAAGTTGGGTCCATCTTGTAACATCCCGAAACAGTAGAAATTTAAAAACTTAAACCATCGAGGGATAATCAAATGAAACTCATCAACGGGAATGTTACTCATATAAATCAACAGTCGGTGCACAAATAATACAAACAGAGTTTGTCAAAAGACATGATTACAACAATACTACAAAAGAAGGTACAAGTAATCATGATGACCTCGAAGAGTCCGATGAGGATCTTGGCCCCAAAATGTGTGTGATCGCTGTCACCACCCGACAGAACCTACTGCGGTCCTGAAACATGAATCAAACAACGATGCTTGAGTTTCCCATTAGGAAACTCCGTATGCCAAGCTCACCTATATGAATGCAGTAGTACGGTAAATGAACCTATCATACTAGTAGCATGTCATATCATATCTGCAATGCATCAAATCCCTCGAAGGGTAAACGAGACCTCAGTCCGACAACACAAGTACCCTCAACAGGGTCCACAAGGACATCAGTCCAGCAACAACATTGGGTATCCACGGAAACCTACCGTAGGCACATACAATCTTACGGACAATACACGATGCACCCCCCACACGCGACTACTCGAGACAAAGGGATCGGTGAGGAGCGTCCGCAATTCCGCGCAAAGTAACCATGTGTTCTACACCACCTCGACGGAGCCTTGAGTATCTTAGAGCATTTATTTATTTATTTTTCTTTTTCCGTGATTCAACACATTTGCTTTTCTTTTTGACACTTATACCCTTTTTGCATTCGTGTAGCGAGTTTGGTCGATAATCCCAAGCTGGCAGACTCAAGTTACCGGGTTTCAAGATACCCCTACGGACCAGTGACTCGAAGGCTTGGGCTTTTGTAATCATTTTGCAAAATGTGTTTTCCTCACTTTATTTTTACTTTTATTTTCCTCAAGGCTTAATTGCTATTAGAAGTCCACACTTCCCGGTATATTTTCCTCAACCTCTGCTTTTTATCAACCACTTCAAAGATTTGATTCATCCAATTTAAGTGCATACATGTCTTACAAGGGTCATGGGTTATTTCTTTGGAACTTAGATTTATGTCATAATTTCTACAAGCAGAACTAAATAATAAGGAACAAAAACTTAATGCAATTTGTACACGGGTTTTGGCAGTTCAATCTTAAGCTATGTCATAAAATATTGATTTTTTTTTTTTTTAAATAAAACAAAACATAACATAAAATCAAATAGATAGATATGTACATATATAAACACCCCCCCACACCTAAATCATGCATTGTCCTCAATGTATGCATAGATAAAATAAATGCACTTATTACCTGAGTCGGCTTGCGGTAGAGGGGTTTAGTTTGCTCAGAGTCAACCGTAATCAGAACTGGATTGAATGACACCATATTGGTGCATGTATCCAGTTGAATTGTTCCCCATGTTGACTTGAGGAAAAGATTCCACTCTTCTCACTTGAATTGGTTCGCTTATTTGCTCGAGTGATGGTGGTTGAGTAAATGAATCACTCCCTTTTTTCTTACTTCCTTTTTGCTTATGTGATGATTTATTTGATTCAGAATTCTGATAAATACGTGCTCTCATCACAACATCACTTGGGTTGCATATTATTTCTGGCTCATTATCAATATGGAAGATATTAAATTCTGCTTTTAAGTTCCCGAAAGATAATTGCATGAGCCCGTTTCGACAGTTTATTAATGCTTCCGAAGTGGCTAAAAAGGGTCTACCTAGAATTACAGGGATTTGTCGATTAGGGTTTACAACAGGTTCAGTATCAAGTACGACAAAATCCACTGGATAAATGAAATCACCAACCTTAATCAAAACGTCCTCTACTATACCTCTCGGTTTCTTAACAGAACAATCAGCGAATTGGAGGGTTGTCCTAGAGGGTTTCAGTGGACCAAGGTTGAGTTGCTCGTAGACAGAAAATGGGAGCAAGTTAACGCTTGCACCAAGGTCTAGAAGGGCTTTATTGATAAACGTATCTCCTATTGAACATGAAATTGTGGGACACCCCGGGTCCTTATATTTTATAGGAGATGTGTTGGAAAGAATTGAGCAAATGTTTGCAGTTAAAAATGCCTTCTTTGGTACATTCGTTTTTCTCTTCTTAGTGCACAAATCTTTTAAGAATTTAGCATAAGCACGTATTTGTTGAATCATGTCTAAGAGTGGAATGTTTACCTTAACTTGCTTAAATACTTCCAAGATTTTCTCTATTTGTGCACTAGAGTTCTTTTTGAGTCTATTGGGAAATGGGGCTTTAGGCACATAGACTCGCTCAGGTTCAGGTTGAGCTACAGGTTCAGGTTGGGTGGGTGGATTGGGCTTTTCAATTTGGACGTCGGGTTCAATGGTCAAGTCATATGTGGGTGCTTGATGGCTAGATTGATTAGTCATTCTAGGGTTTACCACATTATTGTCAATTTGTCTTCCGGACCGTAATGATACTACAACATTGATTTGTTGGAACGGTCCTTCCTCATTAACCATTTGAACCGGTCTAGGGTTGTTATTTCCTGAAGGTGGTTGATAAGATTGATATTGATTATTAGTTCTGGGGTTCACCTCAGGTTGACTTGGAAATTGGCCCTTTTCTCTTTCACCTATTATCTGTGCTAATTGGCTGACCTGTGTCTCTATCCTTTGGAATGATTGGTTGGTTGTTTGTATAAAAGTTGTCATTAAATTTTCTAATTTTGTCAACCTAACCTCATGATTTCCATTATTACCCCCAGATGATGTATTATTTTGGTTATATGGGGTTGGTTGTTGTCTAGGAGGTTGTCCTTGTTGGGTCCACGAAAAATTGGGATGATTACGCCAACCTGGGTTATAGGTTGATGCGTAAGGATCATTTCTAGAATTGTTAAATGTGGCATTAACATGTTCCAGGTTTACACAGTCCTCCATTAAATGACCAGTCTGACCACATCTAGAGCAAGGGGTAGGGGATGCTTGTCGGGTTTGGTTTTGCAGTTCTAGACTTTCCATTCTACGCATAAGGGTAGCTAGTTTTGCCTCAGCCGCTATGTTGGCATCTATAGCTAAGACTCCTGGTCGGGGTTGACTTGCTATTCGAGATCCAATACTCGGGTTGATGGGTGTTCTAGCATTGTCCCATTGCATACTATTTTCAGCTAAATCCTCAAGAAAAGTCCAGGCATCATTTTCATTTTTGGACATGAAGTTCCCTTGGCTCACAGATTCTAGCATAACTCTAGATGTGGGTGTCAATCCCTCATAAATAATTTGGCATAATTGCCACTTCGGTATTCCATGATGAGGGCATTGGGTCAAGACACTCTTAAATCTCTCAAGATAGGAATAGAACGGCTCGCTCTCAGACTGAACGAATGCAACAATTTCATTCCTAATCTTCGTAGTCTTATGGTTGGGGAAATATTTTTTTAGGAAAACTTGAACAAATTCGGCCCAACTTCTAATAGATCTTTCGGCTAGACTATATAGTCATTTCTTAGCGTCGTCTTTCAGTGCTAGAGGCACGAATTTCAGACGCACTGCCTCTTCAGGGATATGCTGGTATTGCATAAGAGAGCAGATTTCTTCAAATTCTCTAAGGAAGAGATATGGGTCTTCCCTAGAGGTGAACTTAGGCAGCATACTCATGTATTGTGCCTTAAGTTCGAAGTCGCGACCCGGGATGGTGGGCATAACGATGCACGATGGCTGAGCAGCCATCGTTGGGAAGCACCGATCCCTCAAAGTTATAGGTTGCGCAACAGGCGGGTCCACTACGTTTTCACCCATTAGATCCGGGTGAGGTGGTGCAACAGGTGGATTGGGGTTAAGTTCCAGACTGGAATCTAGATGAACTCGTGAGAGTCGATTACTCAAGTCCCGAATCCAAATCTGAGTGCACCGGGTTGAATCAATTTTTGAATTCAAATTCGAAATTTAAATTCCAAATTTAATTTCAAAAATTAATTACAATTTTTTTTTTGAATTTTTGAATTTTAAAATTTTTTTCAAATTTTTTTTTTTTGGAAACAAACAATAGAAAGGTAAAGATGAGAAGGGAAAGAAGACTCAGACGAGAAGGGAAACTTAACTCTAAAGGATAAAAATTAGGGTTGGTCAGAAATTTCCTGAACAAGCACGGTCAAAACAATCCTAGACCTAGTGTCACTTAGATCTAGACGACTCCTAACTGGTTGAGTCGAATTAATTTGCTTGATTCACCTCCCTCACCAATCAAACCAAGTTGGCCAGTTAGTGTATAGCTAGTGGGGACGCTTCCGACAGAGTCTGTGCCAATTAGACAACCACGTCGCTTGGAAGACTTTCGTCGACACAAAAACACTTTCTAGACACCAAATTGAATTCAATTAGCTTCAGGTCATAGCAAGTCAAACCAATCTCCTCCTTAATTGAGTCCGAGTCCTTAGGGGCCAATGTCTACTTAATTTTAAATTTTAGGCTTAGGCGACACTTCAGGATTGTGGTTTGTGGGCTACGGGAGGGTGATGAAATCCCCACCGTATCTTTTCCTACGGAGTTGCCCTTAAGATAGTTTAACTTAAATCTAGCAAAGATAGTCAAACAATGGTCCTTTTAATGGGGGCAATTGCAAGGTTGTATGCAACTAAATTATATGCTCTAATGCAATCGATAAAAACCTCGATACGTACCTTGCCTCCAGCAATCTTCAACAAGTATTAATTTGCAAGAATTTAGCAAGAATAATGCAAGCAAAACATTATATGATGCATGCACTAAGGTCTTTCTAATTTTGCCAATTTTAGGTCAGAGTTGAATTATTGCCAATTATGGAATTGTAACCCTAACACGTGCAATTCTACGAAAGGAAACTTTTCAACTATTCAGATTTTACGAGAAAGGCAAGAAAAGTTACCTCCGCAATGCTCAGTCGGGTTCGCCGCCCGCTCTAGGAGATTCCAGTAGCTCAATGCGACCACCCAGAGATGTCGACGATGCCCCAGAAAATTGAAGACCAGATTCCAACCCTGTGCGGCGTTTCCGCCGCAGTTTACCTTGTTGGTGCGGCGATTCCGCCTCCCACTTGGTTCAGAATGCGGTGAGATTTCACCGCGAGCTCTGTCGTCTCCTGAAATGCAAATCCAAATAGTTAGATCGCGCACACGATAAACAGAAAAAAATCGAAAATACAAAAACAAACGAAATCTTCGTCGCCTCCCCGGCAACGGCGCCAAAAACTTGATGAAGATTTTATTTATACCGCAAGTGCACGGTGTCAATGAAGACGTGGCAAATACGGGTCGAACACAAGGAGGGAGAGATTTCGTTGTTAATGTTATTTTCGATTAAGAGGAAGAAGGAGAGAAGAATTAATTTGGGTTTTTGGGGTTTTTGGTTTAATTAACTAAAGTACGAAACAAAAACAATTAAAATTAAAACAAGAACAAAGAGAGAATTCCGTCGGGTGGAGGTCTAGACTTAGGTTCAAATTGGAGAATGGAGAAACTTGAAATAAATCATGTTAGTTATGAAGCATTACAAGATAAATGATTTAACATAAACTCAAGTAATCAAAATATACTAATCACGAACTTAAAACAATAACATGCATTCATCTTCTCTACCCCTAATTCCATCACCTCCACCCTTTGGAAAGAGTTAGAAACTCATGGAGGGAGGAAGAAGAAGGGATCCTAGAGACATTAAAATAAAATAAAAACAAGAATTAAAAGAACAGAATTTTATTACTAATGATCCAAGACCAAAGGTTCAAAGATGTGTTACATTCGTCCTACAGGGCTATTTATAGCCGATACAGGGGATACCAATACATAAAAGGATAGTACACGCGTCCATACACGACTGGACGAAATTGGGACACACAGATCGACCAATGGGCGGCGGAATCGCCGCACATCATGTGTATTGTGCGGCGGATTCGCCTCCCACGTTGGTCGGATTTAATCAGGATTTTTGTCACGCGTTTATGGTATGATTTGATCCTCCTTTGCGCGTCTGGATTGATTCTTTCCATTGTCTTGAGCTCCGGATTAATTCCTTCCATTGTTGGAGATTTATGTTTGATTTTTCTTTTGACTTTCTCCACACAATAACTTGGTCCTTTTATTTTGCAATTAGGTCCTTGGCAGTTTGCACTTAAGTCCTTGACCTTTTTGTAATTAGCTCATTGGATGCTTTTATGCTTGGATGCATTTCTATTTGAAACCCGATAAACTTGAACTCGGTCTTTATGATAGAAATGAATCTTTTGCACGCGTTTATGCTCGGAATGTGGGTAATTTGCATCCAGGTCCCTGTATTCTGTAAATACGACTAAACACATACCTTAGTAGCATTTATTGATATAAAAGTAATCTAAATGAAAGACATATGATGCAATGTATGCAATGCATCAGTGGGGATAATTCGACATTAAGTCCTCTACCAACTGCCGTCGCTTCTCCTCGAGGTCCTTCAATTCTAAGAAAGGTTCTTCAAGGGCTAGACCGGTTGACTTATGTGTGTCCGGGTTTCTAGTGCGCATGACTCTCTTCCAGTCATCCACGTAGCTCGTCATTCTCCACCGGCAGAACATTATGGACGTCTCCACAGCCTGCAACTCCTTACATCGTTGGCGATGTTCATTTTCTACACACTTAAGATAGCTTCCGGAATTACTCTGTACTGACTCTTAACTCATCTGGACTCACGCTTGTTGCTTCATAACATGTCCGTCTCAAAACAATTGTATGAGTTATGTAGAAACATGCCCGTTCTCTTTCAAATACGGAGAAGTCTTTTCACATACAAATTCCTTTACGATACGTCTTCTCACGTATTAATGCTAATTTCTGTTCTCGATGTTCAACAGTCGTTCCCCTCTGACCACGGGAACCTTTGCGCTTCACCTGTACAAAGGAATCGCCAGATCAACCACCTTTTCTGGACACGTATTTGCCTAGTGGTCTCTGACGTGTGACGCGTCATTCCAGAGCCACTCCAAAGTCGAACGACCAGGTCTCATACATGTCCGTGGGACTACAGTCACTGGATCCAGAGTGATTCCAGAATTGATCCAGAATGATTCTAGAGACAATCCAGAATGATTCCAGAGTCGATCCAGATTGATTCCAGAGACGATCCAGAATGATTCTAGAGTGATTCTACAGTCGATCCAAAGTGATTCGATGCAGAGTGATTCCAGCACGGTAATGGTTTAGTCATGGTCTTAGATTAGTCTTAGTAAAATTTGTTTTGCTACAGTCAATCCCAAATCACACGTCCTACCAAACGGATCACGAACTGATTTGGACGACCATTAACGACTCATTCACATCGTCTCTCTGGAGTGGGGCCGACAAACGGCCCAGGTGCATTTGCGCAAATATGAAACTTTCTAAATGTATATGCGGCAATACCGAAAAAGCAGATGCATATGGTCAATTTAGACACTTGCGGGGTGTACTGTAGCAAAAAACCCTTTCCTTTTTAGGACCGGTCAACTGCCGACCAATGGTCAACCGTTTCAGTTTCAGAACCCAGTACCAATAGAGTCCAAAACTTAGTAATCCGATCAATCGAGTGCAAGGTCCCATTAATCAACCACGCATTTAAGAAACTTCAAGCGGTCGAGTGCTGATGTATTGTTTTATTTTTATTACATTAGCTTTTCACTCAGTTGTTTTCTTACCTACTCCCAACTTTCACCAATAGCTAATAAAACTTGAACTCTTATAAATAGAGAGATAAATCATTGTTTTACACATCAATCACACTTCCAAATCATCTACTCTTTTATGCTTAACTTCTACAACAGTCAAGCTCTCTTTTTTACACTCTACGTCAACTTCACTGTTTGTGCTCTTATATTCATATACTACCGAAGTGTTCAAGCATTAGATTGTGTAAGTTGCACTCTCATATCAAGAATGACAAGGTTGTAAAGTTTCGGGAAGTAACTAACCATCTCTTGGGTTATGAGAGGGGATTCAAGCTAAACGAGCGTTGTTCGTTAGCTTGTAATGTAAAGATTTGATCTCCCACTGGAATGGAGATCGGATAACAGAGTTCTTAAATAAGAGGGTGAGTGAAACTCGAGGAGAGTAATAAGACGTGGAGCGTGCCAAACCTTTACTATTAAACATGATTTCCATTTCGTGGTTTACTATTTTTTTCTTTAGTTAGTTGTTTATTTCCGCTTTAAGATATTTTAGTTGTATTTAATCCATTATCTTATAGGTCATCGATCCTTACAACTTTTAAATGTGCCACGTGTATCTTAACATACAAAAAATAATTATTTCGTATTTCATTTACTCTAATAAATGTCCAGTGAGGTTGTCAAAACTCTAACAATTAAACATCTGACGTGATGGAGATGGAGTTTCGACGATGCGATATGCTTTGAGTAATTTGGCTCGAGTTTCTTACATTGTAATATAATTCAATTACGATCTCCAATGAGGTAATCCAATTACCTTGGAAGAAGTCTAATTGAATAAATATGTAATTGGATTACAAAGTAATTATAACGTTCAAAATTTTCAACCAACATTGGGATAATATATTGTGTGTAATCAGATTACATTACATCATTAATTACAAAAAACTACAAGATGACCCTAATGTAAAATTATTTTACTCTTTTATTAGTCATTAATTAAATCTTATAGTTTTCCATCAATATATATTCAACATCATAACAATCCTCCATGCACAGATGGAAATGACGAAACTCACAAATACAATGAACACACATTCTTCTGAATAATTGCTAGCTTTGACAGACGGTAGTGCAAGGATTTTACTGTAGGGGTCTGTATTTGTGAAGACGATCCTAAAAAATTGAAATTTTGTTGGTGTGACTTGATTAGATTTGATTTTAAGTTTGATTTATTCTATGTATAAACAAGTAAACAGTGACTTTTCTATGGGGGCAAATTGGAAAATAATCATCTTATTTTACTATTGGTACTAAAAAACTACAGAAGGATCAAAATCCAAAGATATCACAATCCAACTCAGTCGAAATTGAGAAGAATCAATACAAGCTAAGTGAAATTTTGAATCCAACGAGTACTCGACCCTCGCTCATGGCCCGAGCACATAGGCTAGTAAATAGCAAATAGAAGGGGGTAGATTTACAAACTTCATGCGTTTTACAAATCATAACTAAGGAAACAATAGACCCCTAAACACAATTTACAAAGCTAGCACTAAATCATTAGTTTTGACAAGCTCATCGCTTTATGGTGCGATTGGTACTCAGAAAGGTGGAGAAATTCTAAAACTTCACTCTCATGACTTTCCCTTAATTTGGAGTGGAATTTGGGGGTCGAAGTCACTCTAATGGTGTGATCAGTATTCTGGAATACTTTTAAAAAAAATCAAGTTTCAGAAAGACATCCAATACATTAAAAGATATATAAAGAGTGATTTTCACAATTTGCACTCTAAAATGAGAAGAAGTCATGGAAGTATTAAATTTCCCCGAAAGTTCGTATTAACAAATCACACCATAAGTGTACATATTTAATGCCTGAAAGTCATGTCGAATTTGAGTTACAGTTTCCCAACTATTAATGAGCTAAAAGTCAAGTTAAAAGTCAATTTTTCGGATATTATCACACTCTGAACTCATCGCTCACTTTCCTCCAATAATCCAAACATTAGCATGACGTTTGCGTAATATAAACGAGTCAAGCATGGATACATCCTACTCAATGCTTCCTTACTTGATCCACCTCAAGCCCCATGGTAGGTAAGAAAGAAGCCACCGGTTGACTTCGACCCACCACCAACAAACTCCATAAATACAGAAATCCGACGTGGCAAATTAATTAGAATATATCAGTGTACAGGTAGGCGGTCGCCTAGGCGGTAGGCGACCGCCTCTCAGCGTGGTCGCCTCGCCTAGGTGATAGCCGTTGAAGAGAATCCAACGGCTATCTGCTTTTTTATTTTTATTTTAAGAAATTACAAGATTACCACTACCCCAAATCTTATATAAACCCCTCCAAACCTCTTCATTTTTCACACCTCTCTCATTCTCTTCTTCTTCTTCATCATCATTCTATTCTAATCTTCAAGTTTCCTAATCATCAAGTTTTCGCGATTAAGTCTCCGGTCTGGTGCTTAGTTTTGAAGTTCGAAAGTGAAGTCTCCGATCCGCTTCTTCATTCTTCAACTGTCAAAATCAAGTGCACTCTTTCTATCTTCTCTTTAGAATTAAATTAATTAATATTACACTTTCATATCAGTCTAAATTTTTATATTAGTCTAGTTTTAAGATATGACCTACGTACCCGGAACTAGTCTCCCCATGTATCAAGAGAGTTACAATGACCTAAGACCTACCCGTACAAATGACCCATGTGTGAATACTGCCATTACATTAGTGCTAATGATAAAAACTGCATTGTCTGTGAGTTATGTGGTAAGGAAACTAGATGTGGTATAGTCCGTCACAAACGACATCTTGCACACACACCCGGTAGCAATGCTAGACCTTGTGATAAAGTTCCTGACTCTGTTAAACAAGACATAATTGCATACATGATTAGAAACAGTAGGACATTACAAAACGAAAATGTATGTCTTGATGATTATGTAGACAGAGAAAACATAGAATTTGATCTGGAAATGGGTCGGGTTCCGGTTCTGCTCGGACCCCAACCTCCCGTCCTCGCCCCGTTCCTGGTCGAAAGAGACAAAAACGTTTGTGGGGAACATTTTGCGGATGTGGGAAGGACGTGGTTTCCGGTGCCCAACAAACAACCATCGAAAGAACCTTTAAAAAAGAAGATAGGAAAACAATTAATCAAAAATGGTATAGGCTTTTCTATAGATGTGGTATATCATTCAATACTGTAAGGACGCCTGAGTGGAAGGAATCAATATCCGCTACTTGTACTTACGGACCCGGACTTAAACCCATGACGTATCATGATATTAATGAGTCGTGCCTTAAACTGGAAATTGACTACACTAGAGGTATACTAGAGTCGTATAGACAAGATTGGGCAACATACGGGTGCACGTTGATGACAGATGGCTGGACTGATAGGTCCGGTAGGAATATAATCAATTTTCTAGTAAATTGTCCAACAGGTACCATGTTCATGAGGTCTCTAGATGCTTCTGGTCACTCTTACACCACAGACTATCTGTACAAGCTGATGGACAAGGTAGTTGGACAAGGTAGTTCACGCTTGGGTAGGTTGTCCATTTTCATGCAAATTTGACTAGTTCAATTTGTAGTAGCTTAAGTGGCTTTGAATTACTTAACGTATGTTGATTTTTTGAGTTGAAAGTTTACGTTCAGATGTTTTCATTTTAGATTTTATTTCACATATGGTTAAATTGTATAAAGATCTCCAACAACATCATATATCAAGATAGCCCAAATTTAAAAAATGTAATCGTACCATTTTATCAATTATGTAACTATACGTAGGATAATTTTGACCTAAAATATAGTCAATTTCTACTGAAATCGATCGAGTTCAGATATACTTAATTTATAATTTAGGATCATAGATTCATAAATCATAATGCCCAAAAAATAAGTTTGTGCTATAAATGGTCCAAAGATTTACTTGAAAATAAAGGGTATCTATCACATTATGGAATGTTAAGAATTGTATTAGTGATGTTGAGCGGTTTTGTTCCCTTATGATGACTAGTGTAACGAAAAAAAAAGCCAATAACAAGTCTTCCAAACGGATTTGATAAGAAAGATCCACATTTTTATTCAAATTAAAAGAGTAATTAAAGATATCATTTAAGTGGATTTGTATTACTTAACCGGTAAGGTAATTAAGTTGGGTCCATCTTGTAACATCCCGAAACAGTAGAAATTTAAAAACTTAAACCATCGAGGGATAATCAAATGAAACTCATCAACGGGAATGTTACTCATATAAATCAACAGTCGGTGCACAAATAATACAAACAGAGTTTGTCAAAAGACATGATTACAACAATACTACAAAAGAAGGTACAAGTAATCATGATGACCTCGAAGAGTCCGATGAGGATCTTGGCCCCAAAATGTGTGTGATCGCTGTCACCACCCGACAGAACCTACTGCGGTCCTGAAACATGAATCAAACAACGATGCTTGAGTTTCCCATTAGGAAACTCCGTATGCCAAGCTCACCTATATGAATGCAGTAGTACGGTAAATGAACCTATCATACTAGTAGCATGTCATATCATATCTGCAATGCATCAAATCCCTCGAAGGGTAAACGAGACCTCAGTCCGACAACACAAGTACCCTCAACAGGGTCCACAAGGACATCAGTCCAGCAACAACATTGGGTATCCACGGAAACCTACCGTAGGCACATACAGTCTTACGGACAATACACGATGCACCCCCCACACGCGACTACTCGAGACAAAGGGATCGGTGAGGAGCGTCCGCAATTCCGCGCAAAGTAACCATGTGTTCTACACCACCTCGACGGAGCCGTAGCCCGGTCGGTCAACATCCCAGGATAGGTGCCCAATCGGGGATCATCGCTGGCACAACATCAGCGGCATCGCCGGCACAACATGTAGGATCTACTAGCCCCTAAACTTAGTCTAAAGGGGCGGTGAATAGACTAATTACGGTTTTAATAGAACTATGCCAAATTAAAAGATAAGACAATGAATATAAAAGAGAGAACAAACAAACCACTACTCCGGATGTATAGAGGTTTGGATCCAACCACCGGATCCTAGTCCTCTCTTACGAATTGCTCTTACTCGAGCAACTTCGCGTCCTCCACTAATCCGATCTCTGTTGCGGTCCGAGATCGCACATTTACACCACAAGCTTTGCGAACACTCTCGCCTAGCTTGGACCACCTTCTCACAATCCGAGAAGAGCTTCACTACGGAAGTTTGTACAACTCTTGAAGACTAATACTTCAACAACTAATCTTGAGCACTGGAAATGAATGATGCAATCTATGGATGGTGATGTCAAGTGAGAAGATGTGAGCACAAGGGTTTAGAGCAATTTGAGAGTAGTAATGAGATTTTGAGCTTGGAGAAAAATTGGTGGTCTTTTATGAGTGTTCTCAGTTCTATTTATAAGCTCTAAACAAGTTCTAGCCGTTGGAATTGAAATGGTGAAAAAATGTGTAAGAAAACACAATTCAGGAAGTGACAAGACACATTTCTGGCGACGAACGGTCGACCGGATCGTATACCACGGTCGACCGTAATTAGGCAGTGCTCGTTTCGGTCGAGCGAAGACGCTAACGGTCAATCCAATTTGGCTAGAACTTAAATGATCGGTCGAACGGTTTGGAATACCAGTTTAACCGAAAATGGACAGTAGGACTGGGTCTGGAAAAGACATAAGTATCGGTCGACCGTAAGTAGAGTTTCGGTCGACCGGTTGACATGTTGGATTTGAGACATGATAACAACAAGTGTAATCGGTCGAACGAGGTGAGTTCATAGTTCGACCGAAAATGCCCAGTATGAATGAGACAGGGAAGAATCAAGACGCGGTCGAACGGAAGACCAAATCCAAAATGGGGTTAGTTGGGAAAATGTGTATATGACCGTTGGAGTATACGACAAGTATAACGGTCATTTTAAATACAAATATGGAAAACAATCGGTCGAACAGATATGAAGTTTCGGTCGACCGATATCTAACAATCAACACATGATTTGAGGAAACGGTCGAACAAAATGTATATGTCGGTCGACCTATTTCAGACTGGCAAACCAGATAGAATGCATGGTCGAACGGGAAATGAATATGGGTCGACCGTGTTGGACAGATTTCGTTGTCTGGGAAGGTCTGTTGAAAATCGGTCGAACCAAATGGTTCTACCGGTCGACCGTTTTAGTGCAGATTTCCTGTTCTACGATTCTAATGAGTTTAGTTGAATTCCTATTGAAGTCTAGGATAGTTGGAATATAGTGTGAGACTTCTATAGGTATCCTAAGTGATGTGTAATGCAATGAATCATGGATTTCAAGTGACAAGTTACATTTGTGGCCTAAATACATGGAATATAAACCTAACTACGCTTCAATCTTCATCTTTAATTCAACCCAAAACTTGATTCCTGAAACGTTAGATAATACACGTATATGAAAGAAATGATCTTTTAATTGATACATATTTTTATTGATATGTTGATTAATCATCAAAACGGATTAACGATTATTAGCCAAAAAGCCAACACAACATACGTCCGACACAACATCGGACGGCACAACCACAAGCCGGAACATCGTCAGCACCATCATCGTCGGCAAAAACCTCGGTGGCATCGCCGGACAACCTCGGCGGTACAACATACGTCCGGCACAACATCGGACAGTCCAGATCGTAGTCTCCAGGGTCATCATGCTCCACGAGCCATGCGTCAACACGCATTGGGATTCGCGATCCCTTAGGTCTGCTACTCTACAGAGAGTCAAGCAACTACATGTCACACCACGGTCCATCACGGAGGTAGCGCGACCCAAGTGTCCACACTCTTCCACATGGCGGTCCTGAGCAGGCACGCAGGAGCACGCACGACCGGTCGACCGCCCGAAAGCACCGGTCGACCGTTGGTCGACAGTAACCTTGCGCCAGCCAAGGATTTTACGTCGTTTCTCGTCGCCGGGGAGGTCACCGACCTCCCGCGACCGACCTCAACTTCCACCAATGTGGGAAACCAAAAAAACCACACTAAAAAATGGCATACCTCAAGAAGAAAGAGCACACCGGAAATCCGCTCAACGTCGACGCCCGACAACACCCCCTCTCCAACGCACCTCACGTCCGCGTCTCCGCAACGCCGTGCTCGACACCACCCGCCGGAGTCGCCTCCACCACCTCTGGTCGCCGAAAAGGAAGAGAGAATGCAAGAGAGAGAGAGATGGGTGTTGTTTTCTCTCCATCCAATAATACAAAACCCAACCCAACCCATCACCCTACACCTCCTACTCCATCAAACCACACAACCCTCCACTATTCCCGTCCCTACTTCCCAATGCAAAACCCACTAAACCCGGAATTAATCCCTAAACAAGGGTTAGGATCTAACACATCAACTAGAGAGTGTCTCCAAAAAAAAGAGCATGATTTTAATTAAGTGTTACATGTTGGAGCAAATTAAGATAGATCGAGAAAGGAGGGAATAAAGTTGTTTCCATGCATATTGGTATAAAAATATGGATTGCCTATGAGCATGATATATATTCTTAAAAACATATAACGTATAAAAATAATATTGGTCATAAGCACTGTACGAATGATATAGAACACCAATACGAATATTTGAACAACGTTGTCCGTTTGTGAATTACGAAGGGCAGTTATATTGTCTTTGGACTAAATATTGATTGAATGTAATAATATTTTAGCTAACAGCACTTCTACACGGGATGACACATATATCCAGGTGATCAACGAGAGGGTCGGGCAAGTGACAACCCCCTGAATTTTGGAATTTGACTGGGTTTGTAAAGATTTTTTTTTTGGATTACAACACTTATATTGTAAATATTTTTGGATTCCCTCCTCTCTAAAATGATTTTCTTACCAATAATTGGATATGTAGATGAATTTCTGACCCATCGGAATATTCCTACGAATTCTGATATATTTGACCTAAATTCTTGACACCTCTTGCTTCTATGTATAGATACTAAAAGTATAGTAGAGGAATTTAAAGTACTACGCAGTGATTCTATTAGTACGTAACCTTTAGTTTGGAGAAAGAAAATGGTAACATAACTATAACATATCCATGTGATGGTAACATAACTATAACATATCGCATCTGACTTCAACGCAACTGTTTTTTTATATAATTTGACTTCAAAACTATTGTTAACGGGTTAGGTTAGACATCACGTAACATTTCGAAACAACGGAAAATTTAAAAATGATAATCTAAGGCACAAGAGACAGATCATCAAAAGATGAGACTGTTACTCCAATAAAATATCCAAACGATGCACCATATTACATCAGAGATTGTCAAAACTACATGATTACATCGAATATAACAAAAAACAGTACAAATAATCATGACGACCTCAATGGTCCGAAGGAGATGATCTGGATCCCAAAATGCGCACCCGCAGTCACTACCCAACTGAACCTACTGCGGTCCTGAAATAAAACACGCAACAACCATGTCTGGGTTTCCATAAGTAAACCCCGCCAAACTCACCTTTATGAATGCAGTAGTACAAATGAACCTATCATACTAGTAGCATGTCATGTCATCAACAGTAAGGAAAACAGTTCCTCAGAAGGGTAAAATGGGACATCAGTCCAACAACCATCATCGGGTCTCCCTCGGAGACCTACCGTAGGCACATACGGTCTTACGGGGCAATACGCGACGCTTCCCACACGCGGTTATACTAATCATAGGGTTCGGTAAGGGGTGCCCGCAAGGTACGAGTCGTGAGAAACAAATCTGTATCTATAGTGGTCAAACCACACCAACGGAGTCGTTGCTTGATCGGTCCATCAATCATCTCAGTAGGTGCCCAACTGAGGAATGATAGCCGGAACAACATCGATAACATCATAGCCGGAACATCATCGACAACATCATAGCTGAAACAACATCGACAACATCATCGCCGGAACAACATCAGCGTCATCACCGACATAACATCGGTGGTCCAACATACGTCCGGCACAACATCAGACGGTTCCAGACCAAAGTCCGCCAGGTCATCAGGCTCCACGAGCCACACATCATCATACATTGAGATTCGCGATCCCTCAAGTCTTCTACTCTACTATGAGTCCATAAATCCATCACGTTAAGCCACAATCTATACATAGAGGTGACACATCCTATGTGTCCGCACTCTTCCACACGACGGTCCCTGTGCAGGCAGGCGTAGCGTACCCGCCGTCACCTCCCGGCTCACGCACAAGGTGAGGACACAGGTTTCCGTGGACAGAGTTGACACTTAACAAGGACCAGGAATTCGGTTTTGTGCACAAACGGTCGACCAAAATAGGCAATCCGGTCGACCGTTCCCATGAGGTCCGGTCGACCGAAAGTCTGCAACGATCGAACTCTCTGCGTCTAACCTATGTCCCAACGGTCGAACAAGAGTCTAAAACCGGTTGACTGATACATTGTCAAAATCAGGAATCTGGTCAAAATCATACAAGTCTAATCGGTCGACCGACTCAGGGGTCCCGGTCGATCGAACAAGAGTCTAAAACCAGTCGACCGATACGTGGTCAAAATCTAGAGTCTAGTCAAAATCATACAAGTCTAATCGGTCGACCGACTCAGGGGTCCCGGTCGATCGAACAAGAGTCTAAAACCAGTCGACCGATACGTGGTCAAAATCTAGAGTCTAGTCAAAATCATACAAGTCTAATCGGTCGACCGACTCAGGGGTCCCGGTCGACCGAACATTACTAGGGCAGCTTATCTGTTCTAAGTCATCAATCGGTCGAACAATAGATAAAACGGTCGAACAGTTCATTCAATCAACTTAAGTTCCAGTCAGACCAAACAATAGGAACGGTCGACCGAAAACTAGCAGGCAATCCTCCGACCCACCAGCACACGCACAACCGGTTGACCGCCACATGACATCGTTCGACTGGTGTTGGTTAAAGTCGGGCAAAACTACTAAACTGGTCGACCGCAACAAATCACCGGTCGACCGAAATCCGGCAGCAACCCGACCTGTCGGGTATCTGTTGCTGCCCTTGTTGCTGACGAGGTCTTCGACCGCCCGACGACGCTCAAAATCACACCCACAAGTGTGAGCAAAACAAACCACACTATCGAACCGGCATATCTCCTCTCGCGGTTGCCAACACACGCCGGAGATCACACCTTCACCTCCGGTCTACAACCCTGAATGCTCGCCCTCGTCCTCGCGTCAATTCCATGCGCCTCAAGCCTCTCGCCCACACTTGCCACCGACCACCGGAGCTCCTGCCACCTCCTCTGCCGCGCCGGAAAAGGAAGAGATGGAAAATGATGGTGAGTTCAAGGAAGGAAGAAGCGAAGAAGAAGAAGAAGAAGAAGAAGAAGAATGAAGGAGGATGGTTGCTTTTAAAGCCAACCCAACCCAATCCCAACCCAACACCCCTCCCATACTTCCCACGTCCCAGCCAATTCCTCAACACCCCAACCATACCTCTCTCTCTCTCTCCTCCAAAGTCAAACATCCACTTAACCAACCACTTAACCCTTAATTGGGTTTAGGGACATAACACATCAAATGGTGATGCTCCGAATCTATGCCCTTTATATAAAATTATAGTCCAAGATATCAAGATAATTTTGAATATAATCGTAGATGCTACTGATCAGAAATGTAATTAACCTCAAATTTGATAACAAATTAAACATTTACGTAAGAATGTATGTGACTATCTATGGTTTGGTGCAGGGTTATGGGATGAGAGAAGCTGGAGCAGCGCTGTCGATGTGTCTTGGCTTTGCAAAGGAGCCATTTGAGGTGAAATCAGCAGCGTGCGGGACTGTGGTTCGTAACGCCGAGTTAAGGATAGTTGATATCTAAACAAGAGTCTCACTTCAAAGGAATCAACTTGGTGAAATCCAAATCAAAGGATAGTTGATATCGAAACAGGAGTCTCACTTCAAAGGAGTTTCACTAGCGTGGTGGAACGCCGCTCGCTCACTGGGGAGCGAAACCCCCGACTGACCCTTTGCTAATTCAACATGTCTTAGCTAAACAAGACATCTCGAAACCAAGAAAGCCAAAATAATAATAATGAAAACCAACTTGATCAAGTGTAATTAGTTCAATACCTTGCATTGGAATTCAAATGTTATACTTGGATATAATAATTTGAGTTGATTCATACAATTATGATGACTTGGTGTATCTTAGCTGACTTGGTCACTAACCAGATGATAGTGAGATGTGGGTTTCGTTTTCACTCTCATAACCATAACAAAATACATTAGTAACTTCAAATGCACGTTCACGCCTCCTGTCTCAGTTCGAGACGTGTCGGGGAATTTAGGGCAGAAATTATATGTTCTAGTCTCTGGGTGATAAAATATATTTTTGGTCCTCGAAATAGTCATGTTGTCTTCAATTCAACTTAATGCATTGCTGACAACTTTCATGTTTTCT
Organism: Triglochin maritima; assembly: GCA_963682175.1. Lineage (NCBI taxonomy): Eukaryota > Viridiplantae > Streptophyta > Magnoliopsida > Alismatales > Juncaginaceae > Triglochin > Triglochin maritima. Next base: position 9,053,973 of record OY821780.1, on the reverse strand, counting down.
CGGGAAACGAGCCCCCGACCGACCCGACACTAATTCAACAATCCATATGTAAAAACGACATCTACAGTGTCATTTTTAGTTAATGAAAACGACACATGTGATGTCGTTTTTAAGTTACATACTTTGTCTATTAAGTTTTCCAAGTACATATTATTTTAATTTTGTTTTTGTAGCTGATTATTTTGAAAAAAAAAATTCCTTAATGAGTTTTCATTTTAGACAAAAATTAACAAAAATCTTAAGATTTGAGCCGTCCGCTCTGACCAGCCAGACCTGACATCGCATGTTGTAAGCGTATACGATTTTTCCATGCAATTAATTAACTTGGCATGTTGGGATTAATTTTTAGTACTCTCAGTCTACATCAATGACCTGGAGGCAACATCACAAACCATTGACAAAGACGGTGGTTGCACACGGGAGACATTGGCTATGTCGACGACGATGACGAGATCTTTATAGTAGACAGACTCAAGGAAATCATCAAATACAAAGGATAGCAAGTCGCACAAGCCGAAATCGAGGCGTTGCTGGTCGCCCACCCCTACATTGTCGAGGATAGCGTGTGGACTCCTCAGCACAAATAGGTGCTATTTTGTCTTCTAATAAATCAAAAGTGATATTTGTTTTGATGTTGCATTGGAATTGAGGTGTTCTTTATCTATTTTTGAAACCCACAAAAACAATTATGCCTGTGATTTGGGAGCAATGAATCATTTTTTATCAAGTTGATTGTGCATATGATTTGCACTAACTGTGTGCAAGGAAATGGTATATAGTTTGCAATGAATCTAAGTGTGCAATTGACCGTGTACTTGTGTGTTGGATTTGGCTTGTTAATTGAGTTGGGACTTGTGAATACGATTGACATGCAATGAATCATGTTGAGTTTGAATCAGGATTTCTAATTAATGAATAACTGGGTTGGACTTATTTCCTTTGCCAATCAATTTTAAGAGAAATTTGAGAGCAATGTGTCTAAAGTAGGGTCTTGCGCAAGTTAGATGTCGAAGATGAGGGTGTCTATAAATGCTTAATCTATTAGTATATTGTTGTGTATGGTGGTTAACTGGTCATACATGATCCAGTATAGTAGCAAGTTCGTATGAAAACTGATTGTCTACTTGGAGAACTTGAGCAGTAGTTATACATGAAACAACTTGAAGGTTGAAGACAAGGATGATTATGTTGAAGTGTGGGTATCATACTCAAAATCAATTGACGATAAGTGGAGAGACCCAAGAACTTATAGCGTTGGAGAATGGTCATAAATCCTTCGATGTAGTATTATTTTCTAACACTCATTGCACGCATAATCGGGATAATTTTTTCTCTGTGTCTGTGTAAACAACGTATGTGATTGTGTCAAGTCGGCTATTGGACATCTTTGGCTCTGATATGATATTGAAGTGTAGGTATCCAACTCAAGATCCAATTTTCGTAGAAATCACTTACTAGTCAAACAATATCTCTACAATATTTGTATGATGGTTATGATGTTTTTTTTGATTGGTTGTGGTTATAAGCAAGCTAGACAAATATAATAGTTGTTTATTATAGGGTTTTTCCTTGGGTGCATCTCGCAAGTGTCCTAATTGACGATATGCACCCGGACTTTTGCTATTGCCAGAGGTGCACATGTAAGCGAACATATTTTCCCATATGCATATCTGTCGTTAGTGGGACACACTCCGTCACCGTTTCCGTCCAACACCGTTAGAAAATTTACAAAGTAAACCCCATAATATTACAAATGTCCTTAATATCAAAAACAAAAATAAAAAACTTGAAAATATAAAAAAACCAAAAGATCGTCTCATTCTTCCCCTCCCCGCCCCATCTATCCACCTCCTCCCACGCCTTCGTCCCCAACATTCACTCCCCATTCATTATCCTCTCGATCTGAGACAGGTTCGTCGTCCCATTGCCTTCTACGAGTCTTCTAAAGAAATCGTCCATGATGCAGTCGAAGGAATGGTGGAGGGGTGCGAACGAGGAGGAGAGGGCGGCGTCGGTGGAGTCCTCGAGCTTGCACTAGTGCAGAATAGACTTTACTCGTCGCCCAATAGACATCGGCCGTTATAACAGCCGACGTCTAGAAGGGAGAGCATAGAATAGACGTCGGTCGTTACTACGATCGACGTCTATGTGGTAATGTAGACGTCGGCTATTGTATTACCGCGTTTATCCGACGTCTATAGGGTATAACATCAACAAATAGACGTCGGATATTTGAATACCTTGTGCAGCCGACGTCTATAGGGTATATACGTCGACCTATAGACGTCGGATATTATAAATATCCGACGTCTGTAATCCCTGCATATAGACGTCGGGGTATAGATGTCGGACATTTATAATATCCGACGTCTATAGGTCTTAATGAAAATGAACAGACGCGTTTTCTGTCATTCATTTCAGACAAAAACCCACCTAAACCCTAGCCGTCTCGCGACCGAATCCTCCTCCGCGACCGTTCTCTGACCGATCTGCACCGTCTCCGGCACCGCAGCGACGTCCCAACCTCTCCTCCCCTTCTCCGGCCCTCTTCTACTTCTTCCTCCGTCTCTCCACATCCTACCAATGTAAGTGTTAAGTTTGTTTTTGTTGGTTTATTTTCAGATTTTTCTTGTAGTAATGATTCTTTTCTATGTTAGTATACTTCTCGTGTCGCTTATTGTTGGTGAATGCGATATTTTGATTTTTTGGTTTTAATCTTGAATATATTCTTATTTTCGTGATTTATGCTTATGTTTGTTGATATTTTGTATGTTCTTGAAAAAATTGAAGTCTCTTGCTAGCTTGAACTAGTTAAGCTTTGATCAAAATCTTTTGGACTCGTGATTTACTAGACATTGTAAATTAGGACAACTAAGGAGAGAAATTAGGACCAATGAAGTCTCTTACTTTTGCTAATGAATGATAGAAATGAAGTCTCTTACTTTTGCTAATGAATGAAAGAAATGAAAAAGACATGTTTATAACAACTAAGTGGAGAAATTAGGACCAATGTAAAGAATGCGTGAAGTTTTGCCTTCACCAACCCTTTTAATTTACTTGATCATTTGGTTTCATGTCCAATCTATTCATTAACTTTTGTGAGTGTGGTCATGTAAAATTATATCAATTTGTTCCAATTTGAACATTATCACAAATTGAGACAAAATTAATGTAGGCATGATTTAAGTTAAATGTAAGGATGTCTAGTATGTAGATTGTTATCCCCAATTTCTTAGGAGTTTCGATGATCTTAAAAGAAATAGTCATAAAAGTAAAAGAATTTGTGGGAGTATTTTATTTGTGGGAGTATTTCTTACAATTTTTATTTAGTACGTACAGTTTCTTTGTGGGAGTATTTTCAATTCTAAATTTTAAATGTTTATTTAGTTACATGTTTATTTAGTTAAATGCTTATTTATGCTTAAGATATTCTTTTATTTATACACATCGTATGTCTCAAGCGGGGTACCAAAAGTTAGAAGCACAAATGATGGCTGATAAAATTGCTCTGAAGAAACAAGAGGCAATTGACTCCGGTATGAGTGAGGAGCAAGCAAGTAACCTATTTCCTCCTTCTCCCGTAGCTCGTTGTGATTCTTGGAAGAGAGCGAGAGTAAACTCCAGAGGGGAGTATGTCACAGACGAGTCGCAAGCGATCGGCTCAAAGATAGTAAGTTGCATCAGTTATATATATGTTATTAATTCAGAATCATTAATTTTATATTTTTCAATTGTTAGTAAATATTGTTTTAAACTTAGGACTCTCTGAAGTTGAGAGAATCTCAAGGAGAATTTGCTTCCGATGGTCAGAATGATATTCTACGCGAGGCCTTGGGAAACAACGAACACCCCGGTCGTGTGCGGGGGGGGGGGGGGGGGGGGGGAGTAGAGTTGGACTTCGACAATATTATGGAAAGACTCAACGGTCTACTTCGTCGACTGGTCATACCAAATACCAACAGGAGATCGCAGATTTGAAGAATACGTTGCAACTTGTTTTGGAGAGATTGGATCGTGATTTGCCTAGTTCTCCTACCCGTCGTAAGACCGATTCTTCCTCGGAGACTACTCCTCCAGTGTCGCCAGTGTTCCACCCCGATCAACAATATAATTTCGTGTCTCATTCTCGAGAATTGGCCCTCGTCGGCGGTCCCTCGGTTGGAAAGTTCACAGATGGATCTAGATGTGCTTTATGTGTCGAAGACTCTAATCGTAGATTGGTGGGACACGGGAAAGTTTATAACATCTCCAGACACCACTTCACAGAGGTAGGAGAGGGAGAAGTGAAGGTTGCAGTTGAGAGTTGCTTAGATGCTGGTGCTTTTGTGTCATTTCCGGAAGAAGAGATTGTTACTCTTGGCTATGCTATCGGTGGTTCGTGCGGTGGCCTAGTTATTTAGTAAAACTAAACGACAAACATGAGGTATAGTTTAACTTTGAAAGACTTTAAACTTCAAATTTGTTAGCAATTGTATTTTAACGGTTGTATATATATCTGTAAGGTGTCAAGCCCCGCAGCAAAGGGTCAAACAACCAATCTCCGATCAACATTAATTCGCTTCCAAGTAGGTGCAAAATGTTGTATCAATGTATGGTAGGTAGGGAAGCACAATCCTTAAGCACATGGGAGTTGGAGGGGGATAAAGGGTTGCCTCCGGCTTTGTACGTCACCCAAGAGGATATCATGCAGTTCTTGGCAATGGATTCGTTGTGTATCAAGATTATCGACGTGCAACTGAAGTAAGTGTTTTTTTGTATACAATGAAAAGTATTGAATAATTTTATCGAAACTGTAATAAAGTATAATTTTTATACTTGTAAACATCTTTATGACGCCAGAAGGTCAGTCTTTCCCAACGATCAAGTATTTGGATTTATGAGTCCATCTACATAAATATACGGGAATGACGATAAATCAGGTCAGCTTGGGACATTCTTTAAAGAAGAAGATAAAAGATATTATCTGCTCCCTTATCATGAGAGGTAAACTTTGTAATTCGAAGTGGAATTTTATTTTGTAATAAGCTTCTAATTATATATATAACATGGCTCATTGGATGTTTGTCGTTGTATGCCCCACGACTAATTCGGCATATTGGTTTGATCCGTTGGGGTCGAATAAACCAAGGGACTCAATAAAAAAACTTCTAAATTTGCAAGTTCGTTTTAGTCGTGGGAAAAGCAATTCGTGGATTTTTATTAGTATTATTGAATGAAATTTTAACTTGTGCTACTCAGGGCAATTAAGGTTTACAGAGCTTCGGGTGGCAGGAGAACAACCACAAAAGTAGGAATAACATGGCATGGAATGAGAGTACGTTCTCTCCATTTTTTGTTAATTAAGTTAGGAACATAAATTTAGCAAATTTCTATGTTTGTATTACCGGAAGCATGTTGGAAATACGGAATGTGGTTATTACGTGATAAGATAAATGGAGAAAATCCTCGAATTGGTAACTCAAGACGTATGCCTATCCGAGGTAATGTAGATCGTTAATCAATTGTATAGTTGTAGTTTCAATATTTAGTTATTAACATTCACACTTGTATTTTTTTTGATAGGTCTTCCCAAAAAGTAGTGATCCCTTCTCGCAACAGGAGCTCGATGAAACTCGCGACCGATGGACTCGCTATTTTATCAGGAACATGTTTACGAACTAAGAGGTTCTCCTGTCACTAATATATATTTTTAATTTAGTTAACAAGTGCACTTGTATTACAAACCTACAATTTATGCCTTAATATAATCGCCTTAATTTTAGAATGAATTAATTGCAAGTGTGTTGAATGTCAATTGTGTATGCTTGTATGTTTGTGTTTGTAAAAGTTGGCAAATGTGTGTTTGTGCTTGTACGTACATGTGGATGAAAGTATGAGCATCTGTGAACGAATTTGGTGCAGGTTGTATGTACACGAATACGATGACTAAAAACAAGTTTGCAGGATGCTATTTTTTTTGTCCAGGTTTAGGAATAGACGTCGGATATTTATACTAGCCGACGTCTATTCCTCTGAAGAAAAGAATAAACGTCGGCTTTATTTATAATCCGACGTCTATTCTTTACGAATAGACGTCATCTGTTAGTTCACTGACGTCTATACCAAAATAATAGACGTCGGTTAGATGTAACGACCGACGTTTATTCGTAAAGAATAGACGTCAGCTTTATGTCGAAGCCGACGTCTATTCTTGAAGAATAGACGTCGGATATTGGACGTCTGACGTCTATGTATAGACGACGCACGCATAGACGTCGGATATGGGAGTGCTTATATCCGACGTATATACCCCCGTACATCCGACGTATATGCCCGTTTCTGTAGTAGTGTTGCATTGGAAGGAGGATTCACGGAGGAGAGGGATGATGAGGTGGGGGTCGAAGGAGGAGGAGAAGAAGGCATGGTCGGTGTTGAGCATGTAGGCGACCCCGGGGAAGTGGGGGAGCTTGAGGGCGATCAAGAGGAGGTAGAGGAAGGCGATGAAGAGTAGGACGTGGATTGGGCTCCATCACCGGGATAGGAGGGATACGCCAGGATGAGGAGGATGAGAGAGAGAGGGGGAGAGGAGAGAGAGACTTTGGTTTTTTGGTTTTTTATGTTTTCAAGTTTTTTATTTTTGTTTTTAATATTAAGGACATTTGTAAATTTATGAGGTTTAATTTGCAAATCTAACGACGATGGACGAAAATGGTGAAATTAACATTAGAGGTGCATATGAGCAAATACTTCGCTTACAGGTGCACCTCTGGTAATAGCAAAAACCCAGATGCATATCGCGAATTAGGACAACTAGGAAGTGCACTCAAGCAAAAACCCTTGTTTATATTTAAATGACTTGATTCTTCTAACTTCTTACTCGTTTACGTAGGTGACATTTAGAGGTGTCAACAGGATGTGTATGGTCATACCCGTATCCATACCCGCTTAACTAAGCAGGTATGGGTATATACCCGTTTATATATGGTTGTACCTGTACCCACCCCATATTCGTTTAATGAAAGGGTATGGGGCAAGTATAATTTTTGCTAACAAAACGAGTACTTTTGCTAAAAAAACACAACTTGGAAGAATCTAATCATCAGATGAGAAGGATTTAAGCCAAAAGATGTTACATTTACGATTTTTGAGATTAGGAATTAAACCAAAACGACGAGAAATCACTAATTTCTATATGTATATATTAATTTGCCAAAAAAACCCTCACTTTTTATTATTTTAACTATATATTAATTTATATACTAATTAAATAATTAAACGGGTAAATATGTAAACGAGTATGGGTAGAGGCATACCCGTACCCGCCCTGTTTATTAAATGGGTAAAACGTGTATGAACTAATAATCTAATCAATTCTGTAATCTCTACTTAATTATGCAGCTGAAATTAACAATAAAAGAAAGTAGAGAAAGATAGGCAATTCACAAAGAAGACATCAATTTTTTGTAGGATTTCGTGTCTCTATGTATGTATATATTTAATTTTTTTAATAGAAACATACAAGATCGATTTCATATTTTCATTGATTTTACGTAAATGTATTTGTTTATTCTAATATCATGCATTCCTACACATATTAAAATAAACAAATGATAGATGATCATACCCAAAGGTTCTCTAAAACCTTTCAGAATATCCGGTGTTCCGTTGCTCGTCGAATCGCCCGCCGATTCGCCTCCAAGTGTTCACCAAACTCTAAACAAGATTAGAGAGAAAGAAACTAGTCAATCAATCTTTAATTAAGCTTAGAAGCTAACTAATAACTCATCTTTAAGCTCCTAAGATTTCTATCTCCCAAACTTAAAACTATTAAGAGATTTTCATGGTGATTAAAGGAGAGATTAATGAGAGAAAGAATTTTGCATTAACTTAAACAAGTAGGATGGGGGTCCTTTTATATGCTCCCAAAACATCCTTATCAAGAACTATTCTTTAGTCATGATCTCTTGTTTATTCTCTCCTAAAATTAATCTCAAATTGCCACATAAGCATCCTAAAAAATGTTTCATCAAATTTGGAATTAATCCAACCCATGATCTAATTATTCTCTTCATAATTCAGGCAAAAATTGTGTTGTTCAGTTGACTGAGAATTCTTCTCGGTGAACTGAACCATTCGGTTTTAACACAAGTTCGGTGGACCGTGAGCTAGACGATCGACCGAAAATGCATGGGAAAAATTCTCTAGAAAAATTCGAACGGTCCGCGTCTTGCTCCGGTCGACCCTTGACCCACCAAAAAATCTCCTGGCGAATATTCATCGGACGACCGTGTCACCTTCGGTCTACCGAAAATATCCCAAGATATCTCCTGGATATTTTCTCTCGGTTGACAGTTCACGCTCGGTTGACTGAACTCAATTGTCCAGGCACTCAAGACAATTTTGGTAAACCAATTGTGTTGACCCATTCCCCATTCGGTTGACCGTTCCGAAGACACCTCGGTCGACCAAACCTTAAACAGTTTACCGTGTTTGACCCCGATTTTGCCTTTGTCAAATTTTGGATTTATTTTCAACAAAATTTGATCTTTTGAGGTGTTTAGCAAATTCACATCTTATGTAATATATTATCCTATGTAACATTAAATTATTACACCCCATAATATATACACCTCATATGAATTTATTATGATTCTAATTATGTCAATTCTCATGACATAATGATTTTATTCATTCACCACATGTGTCCTTTTTTCACATGAAACCCGACACATCATATGAACTCAAAATCAAGCTTCTTGTTTCCCAGTTTTGTGGTGTGACCTATGGGAGGATTTAAGCTAAATTGGCAGCGATATTAAACACTTAATATCTCAAACTATATGTGGTATCTAGCTACACATTATAATTACCCAATTAGCATAGATGTCTTTGTTCCACTTGAACTAAAACACGATCCATGTAGTGATGTAAGTGCACCACTTGTGTCCGTCCCTTGCCTCATGGTATTAAGAATATATACAAAGTAGAAATGTGTCACCTTTGTATTATATTTATTTCTTGATCTCTTTAAGCTAATGATAACTATGTAACTTAACTTAAGTTACATTTTGCACATTATAATTTTGCTTTATCAAGGGGCCTACTAATATCATCACTCAATTAAGAGGGGCAATGATAATTGTTTGACTAGCTATGTTTTCCAGGACAAGTCATGTTCAACCAACTATTGCCTTTATCACTATACTCATTGATAGCTTTTGACAATAATCAAATTAAGCACTTATTGAGTGAAAAGATATAAGTCTCATATCTTAGGATCCAAGACATAGTAAAACATTAATGACACGAAACACATTTCCATAATGTTTTACTTGTTAGGTCTATTCAATATATAAAAGTAATTTTTTCCTCTTTTATATACTCGTGTCCTCAATTATTTGTATAGCTACAACAATCGATGACCAACACGACAATCTTATCTCGGTGATTAATGTTTCATGTTAATTACCATGATTGTGAATAACTTTTGATTTATGTAAACCATTATCTTTTAGAGCTCTACGAATAAGGACCAAGCGTCTCTTCCTTAACACTTCTAAAAGACGAATACCATAATCAAGGAACCAAATGTTTGCACATCCAATTCATAATAATTGACATATAAAATTAAAACTTTTAGAACACATTCCTTTCATTTTTATAGAGGTTGGGCACCCTACCGGTGGTCATTCTCAACTCTTCTAAGCTCTGCTTGATCCCACGAGTTCCGCTCACGTCTTTACTAGGCCTATAAACGGGTCGGGTAATACCTGTATACCCGCCCACCTGACCCGTACAGGTACGGATATGAAAATTCATACCCATTTAAAATTTTGTACCCATAAACCGTATATGTTTACCCGCCAGATAAACGAGTCGGGTACGGGTAAGGAACACACCCGTACCCGTTAACCTGGTAACAATATATATATATATATATAATATTATATAAAATATTAGTTTACTTTATCTAGCCAAAGTGCAATTTATCTAGTCAAAGATCAGACGTTCCACTCAAAACCAAACATATTGAAGTAAGGTACCATAAGATCCGTGAATGGATCGAGGAAGACCAAATTATTCTCCAGAAGATTGATACAAGCGAGAATCCGACGGATATGATGACCAAGGTGGTCAATCGGTAGAAGTTCGAGTTGTGCTCAAAACTTCTCAATGACCTTAGAAACTGAGAAGGACGAGCATTCTAGGGGATAACGCTGACGGTGCTTCATGGAAGCACAAAGGAAGCGGGTTAGAAGACGACTTAGGTAACAAATTCAAACAAATGTGGAGATTGTTGGAAATTGATTTAACTTTGTTAATACAGGAAAACATGGAAAAATGGTCGACAAGTGTGCGACACCATTCAATCGATTTTATCATGAACTTTCAGAGATGAAAAACGGTCGGTGTTGGACAACGTTCGACCTAATTTTTCAGGGATTTTCGAAGGTCAGGAATAATCGACCGAAAAGTGGTTACGGGCTGAAGATAACCGTGGAGCGGACGACCGATTAGTTACATCGGTCGACCGTTGCCCACATTTTCTGTACAATTTCTTGGGTATATTTGAGGGCTTGACAACCTTTGTTTGTTTGTAACACAACATATTATTATTTCCTTAAGAGAGATTGATGCTAGAGAAAGATCTAGAGTACTTTGGATGACATATTTCCTCCATCTACTTGTAATCTCAGATTATTTCTCTTGTTGGAGAAGCGGAAGAAGGAAAAGAAACCCGCAGGAGACCCCTAAAGACGTAGGCACGTTGTCAAACCGTGCAAAATGCGTGTCGTGTATATTTTTCAAGTGTGCGTTCGTTTATTGCTTTTTTATCTTGTGTGTGTTTCTTGTTGCTATAGGTTTGGAAGAGCAAAAAATTTATTTTTCGTATTCAATATTCATTTTTGGTTATCCGTTAGTGCATTTTTACCCGATATCTCGTAGTAGCATTGCTAGATCATCTCCCAACAGGTGGTTGGATCTCTTCTGTATTTGACAATCACTAGACCACATTTTGCATACTCAGTGAACTTTGTGTGTGAATTTATGTAGACACCAACACAAGCTCACTTTGCTCGAGTCAAACATGTCTATAGGTACATAAATGGTACTTTAGTTAATGGACTCTTTATGTCAGCTAATTCCTTTGTAGATTTGTATGTATTTGCTGATGTGGATTGGGTAGGTTGTCGACTTACAAGAAGATCCACAACAGGTTTTGTGTCTTCGTTGGGGCTAATTGTATCTCTTGGTTAGTCAATAAACAACCTGCAATTTCAACATCAAGAACTAAAGCAGAATATCGAGACTTATCCTCTACAGCAGCAGAGCTTACTTGGGTGCAATATCTTATTAAAGACTTAGGTGTTTACTTGAAGAATCCTCCTACCATCTTCTATGATAACTTGAGTTCTTTTAAGATATCGGTGAATCCAATTTTTCATAAAACATCCAATCATATTGAAATGCATTATAAGTATGTGATGGAGAAAGTTGCAAGTGGAAATCTGATTACAAGGAATGTGCCTCTTCGGCAGATCAAGTGGTTGATTTGTTTATTAAGCCCTTGGGCTCTTTCAGATGCCTAGTTTGAAAAGGAGTATAGAGACTTAGGTCCAATGGGCTCATGAAGATGACAAGCGGTCCATATCCTCTACACCAGCAACTCACTTCACGGCTGTCTTTAGTCATTCTTATTAGCTTAAGTCTGTAAAGCTCACGTGGTTAGTTGAGTGCTGGGGGTAGGGGTGAGCTTCGGTTCGGGACCAGACCGAATCAGACCGAAGACCGAACTTTTCGGAAGATCGGACCGAAGACCAGACCGAAAAATTCGGTTCGGTTCGGTTCGGTCCAAAACCCGAATTTAACCCTTAAAATTTCGGTCTTTGACCGGACCGAACCGAACCGGACCGGACCGAAGACCGAATTCCCAATCACCTCAGGACCGAAGACCGGACCGAAAAAGTTCGGTCCGGTTCGGTCCGAACACCCAGACCGAACCGAATTTTGCTCACCCCTGAGGGACAATAACTACACTTCTCAGTGGTAGGTTGGTCAACGAGTGAGTTTGTTGGAGATGTAACGATGGTAACTTTCCCCATTCTGTGTTGTATATTAAACCTACACTAATAGAAATTAATCCATTCGATTAGATTGTTATTTACTCCGGCATTTTCACAATACAGACATCTACATTTGTCTTTGGAGTCCATCTTCACCTTTAGGTGTTCTGGAGACGTCTATCTCTCACTCCCTGTTCATCTTATTCTTGTGGTTGTGGGTTTGCTCTCCATCAATTTATTCTTGTATATTTGTTTATTGAAGTGGAAACTTCGTTGGCTAGCTTGGCCGTATCCGCTTGTAGTTTTTTATTTAATTTATACCCCGAGAAAGAATTTTCACATAAATCTTATGTATCATAATTTGTTTCGTCCTTTTGTTATTGCTCTTCGGTTGCTTTGTATCCTTTTTATTTTTGTTGTTGTTTTTCCTACTACGTCTTGAATTTGTGCCGGAGCATTGTTTCTTATTTTTTTCCTTATTAATACATGCTGAAACTTTTATTCAAATTGACTTCCATTCCTAAGCTATTCCAATTAGATTGATATTAAAAGTTTTATTATTGTTCTTTCTTGACTTGGTAAACTTAACTGTATATAGCTTGTCTTTGTCCCACTTCGTTATAAGAACAGGAATCAAGAACGTCTTTTCTATAATCTAATGTCGGCCCAAAGCTACACCTACTAATCCCAATATGTGTCATTAGTTCGTTGATTCCTATTTTTTCCCCTCCAAAATAAAATCGATGGCATCGGATCAATTATCACCAAATAGTTGCTCCATCATTGTGATACGTCGTTCAGCCTTTCGTCATCTTTCTCTGTATCGTGCAAGAAAGAGGACCCATGAAAAAAACATGCAGAAATGGTCGACCCTTTCATAACACTTCCATGTGATTTTCATTTCGTTTTTCGAGACCACCAAACAATTCGAGATTACTCTGGAAATGACTTGAGAAAGAGAAATACATTTTGGTAATAAAAGTTATGTAGGACTTGAAACGGAGTTCAAACATTGGTGTTTTAGTGTTGATGTTGTGTTTGAGTTAAGTATTATTCCCTCGTAGCATTTAGAATAGTTTAGGGTTATTTTTGCAAGTAAATTTAGATTTTTTTTGTTATCCACTGTACTCCCCACATCATTTTATATCACAACTTCTCAAACATTTGAATGAGTGTTGGGATTCGATCCTAATTTTCAATATCTCAATACAAGAGATCTTCAAACTAAGTTAATTGTAGCTGGTGTAAATCAAGATTTGTGAATGTTCTTTATATTATGAATAGTTAATGGGACAAAATCTTCTCTATCCAAAAAAATTTGCTTCCTCCTATAAATAATGATTACTACTTTTTTCTTGGAATTTGATTCTTGAAAGAATCAATTCCACCTAAACCTAATGCAAACGTATTACTCGTTGTCAAATTCTCTTCTCTCTCTCTCTCTGCACATATAGACATATAGTAGGGGACCGTAGGAGACAACCTCGCCCTAACCAATTCAATTATTGGCTAAATAGGTACTTCAGTAATATTGTAGGTTTGATTGCTCACCTTGAGTCTGTATCTTTCTCTTTTTGGCATAAAAACAACCTTGCATGTCGGTAGGTTGAGTGAGTTCCCATTAATAGAACCAAAAAAAATCATGAAATGATAATTAATTCAGAAATAGATATTTGGATGTAGTAAGATGATAATTAAGAAAAATTAATGAGATATCGTTGCACATCAAAGCTTGGTTGAACTCACGACACAAACTAATAACCCACAACACTGTCAACACATAACAACAAATCAAACGGCCCAAGTCCCTAAAGGCAACCACTACGTAGACAGTCAAACCCCACACCACCACTCCCTCCCAAGGCAGATAGCCCTACAACTCTTGTCGTCATTGTTACTACCATGGAATGAAATTAATGGGCTTAACTAGCTTTGTACGATGTAACCATAGTTAGACATGTGGTTGGTCCTGGAACACCCACCCACCCATGGCATCTCATCTATCCACAAAAGTTGGGACGTCGTGCTTGAGATGGGGCCATGCAATGCGAACTCCTGTGATGTCACAAACACATTATCAAGTAGAGTGTACTATCTCTAGGCCCCAACTCGTTGACAGCCAACAAGGGTGTTGTCGCAGTCTAAATGTGAAAAGTATATATACATCATGATAATCATCTATGGTGAAAAAAGATTTTGATGCAACACTGTTTATCACACGTGATAGACAGTAGATATGCACGGTTTAATAGGGACTTAGAGCCTCACTAAACCCTACGCTTAATGTCTAATTAGTTTCTATGGATAAATTACGATCAATGGTCCTCAACCGCTTTTCGGATGGAAATTTTCAAGAAAATCAGATTTTGATGAATATGCGATTCCTAGCTTTTTGTTTACCTATTTAGATTTCGTTTTCGAAACATTACTAAAATACTGTTATGGACAAAAAGTGGTGCTTTACTTAAATATAATAATTATGATATGTAATGTTTTCCTTTATATTTTTCTCATTATTTATTCTCAACACAAATATGTAACTTTTTCTCTTATGTAATTTTCGTTTATTTGTGCTTATTCTTGAAAATCAACGCAAATAAACGGAAATATGTGGAAAACTAGCATATTATTTTAGCCTAAAACGTTACCAATCGAAAATATTAAGAGTCAACCTTTGCTGTAAATTAAATCAAGAATAAAAGCTAGCCTTTTGGGTCGTTGAGCCCCCACAAAGGTAAATTATTTGGGTTACTCGCATTCTAATCACATTTGCCAGTCTTGTTGCTTAATTTTCATTTTCAAAGGTATTATTATTGTAACGTCCTCAAACACAGCGGGAAATTTCAAATTTAAAACATACAACCAACGAAAACATTACGTAAAGAAAAACACAAACCAGTGCACCAACATATAATATATATATATGTGAATGAGTTTACAAAAGAATGTAATTACATCAAAAGATCATATACATAAAATATACACAAGTAATCACGACCACCTCAAAAGATAAGGAAGCAGGATCCGGTCTCGAGCGCTCCCTCCGCCGTCACCACCCACTTACCGTCGCTCTCGGCCTGAAAGCAGACAATAAATGCCTGAGTTTCCGGGAGGAAACCCAGTATGCCAAACCCTAACACATATATGGACAGAATGAAATATGCAAAGAACCATAAAATCACAACTGATACACCCGCTTGTAGGATTTCATGTTTAATTGTACATATATATTTTCGAAATTTTTATGCACAATAAGGATCAATTTACAATTTTTCTATGATTTATTTCATGCATGCATCAATTTGTTTCAATATCTAGTTTCAAAACATTATTAAAACAAATATGGGCTCCGAAATTCATACCTAGAAGTTCTCTAAAACTTATTGAAGATTCGGAGACGTTGGGGATGCTCCTCGCTGCGCCGGATGCCTCCGAGTATTCACCAAACTCTAAACAAGATCGGAGAGAGGGAAGCTAGTCTCTCAATCTCCGATAGGGTTTAGAATCTAATTACTAACCCCTCTTTAATTCTCTTGCGAAGATGATCTCTTAAGAACTAAAACTAAACTTAAGAATTAAGGGATTTTCGTGGAGAATTATGGAGAGAGAATTTTGCATAAGAAAATAATGAATGAATTGATGAGGTAATGAGATAAACTTGTATTTATAAGTTCTCTCCAAATTACCTATTCATGTGCAACCTCTTGCCCATGATTTCATACAAAATTCCATCTAACCATCCATTATTTAATAATAAATAATATTAGCCACGAATTAAATCAATTATGGACGAATTCCGTGCATGATCTAATTAATTCTTAAATTAATTCTGTATTAACCGTCTGGACCGGTCGACCGTTTGGAGGTTCGGTCGACCGCTCAAACCAGGTTTCGGTCGACCGTTCAATAACTCGGTCGACCGTTAGTAACAAGAATTATTCCATCGCTATGTTCGGTTGACCGACCGATTACATTCGGTCGACCGTTCCAACAGATGAAAATTCCCTGTTATCGGTCGAGACACGTCCGGTCGACCGTGCCCGATCGGTCGACCGTTTACTGCTAACCGGTCGACCGTTGGAGCACTGTTCTGCAGACTTGTCAAATTTCGATTTAACCCCTACAAAATTTGACATTTCGGGATTAGTAGTAAATTCACAACTTATGTAACATATTATCCTATGTAATGATCAATCATTACACCCCATAATATTTACATCACATATGAATTTAATTTAGATTCTAATTATGTTATTAATCACAACATAATTTTGATTTTGCTTGTTCACCCCATGTGTCATATTTTCTACATGAAACCCGACACATCTTATGAACTTAAAATCCCCATTTCTTGTTTCCCAGTTTTGTGGTGTGACCTATGGGAGGATCTAAACTAAGTTGGCAGTGATATTAAGAGCTTAATATCACAAGCTATAAGCGGTCTCTAGCTACACATTATAGCTCCCAATTAGTTAGATGTCTTAATTCCACTTGAACCAAAACCCGATCCATTTAGTGATGGAGTGCACCACTTGTGTCCGTCCCTTGCCTCATGATCTTAAGAATACACACAAAGTAGTATTGTGTCATCTTTGTATTAGTATTCATTTCTTGATCTCTTTAAGCTAGTTATAAATATGTGACTTAACTCAAATCACATTGTGCACATTATAACTTTGCTTTATCAAGGGGCCCACTAATATCATCACTCAATTAAGAGGGGCAATGATAATCTTTTGACTAACTATCTTCTCCAACGAAAGTTATACTTAACCAACTAATGCCTTTACACTACACTCATCGATAGCTCAAGACACTAGTCTAATTAAGAACTCCTTAAGCGATCGGATATAAGTCTCATATCAAAGGACCAAGGACATAGTAAAATATTAATGACACAGAAACACATTCCTATAATATTTTACTTGTTAGGTCAATTCGGTATACAAAAGTACTATTTTCCTCTTTTGTGTACCCGTGTTGTCACTCACTTGTAGAGCTACAATGATCTATGACCAACACGACAATCTTAACTCGGTAATTAATGTCCCATGTTAATTACCATGATTGCGAATATCTTTTGTGTTATGTAAACCAATATCTTTTAGAGCTCTACGGTTAAGGACCAAGAGCCTCTTCCTCGACACTTCCAAAAGACGAATAACATAAACAAGGAACAAAATGATTTCTCATTCAATTCATAATAATTGACATTTAAAAGTAAAACTTTTAGAACACATTCCCTTCAATCTCCCACTTGTTATTAAACTTTTCTTTCTCATACATACTCAATGCATAAAACAATAATAACTAGGGTAAACCCCATTATATATCAATCATCAAGCCAATCTACATGGTTCCTCGATCCCAGGGACTCGAAATGCATTTCGCCCTTCTTGGGATAAGGGTTTTGTGAATGGATCAGCTGTGTTGCTGTTGGTGTCCACCCATTACAGATTTATTTTGCCTTCGTCGATGAGGTCACGCGTCACGAAGTACTTACGATCCATGTACTTCACTTTGTGGTGTGATTTGGGATCCTTGATTTGCGAGATAGATGCACTATTGTCGCAAAATAACTCTATTGGTCCCTCGCTCGAGGGAACTACTCCAAGCTCTTCAAGGAACTTCTTAATCCACACTCCTTCCTTGCTCGCTTCAGCGACAACCATTACTTCGGAAGCAGTGGTTGAGTCGGTCGTAGTGCTTTGCTTCCAACTACGCCAACTCACAGCTCCACCATTCAGAAGGAAGACGTATCCTAATTGCGACCTTCTATCGTCTGGATCACTCATGAAACTCGCATCCGAGTAACCTTCAGCTATCAATTCCCTTTGTCCACCATAAACAAGAATCTTATCCTTAGTCCGGTTAAGGTACTTCAGGATATTCTTGACCGCAGTCCAATGCTCAGGACCTGCGTTGGATTGGTGATGACTTGTCACGCTTAGAGCATACGAGACATCGGGTCTTGTGCAAGTCATCGCGTACATGATCGACCCAATTGCCGAAGCATAAGGGACATCCTTCATGTACTCTAAGTCCTTACGTGATTGAGCACGTTGAGACTTCTTGAGTTGCACACCCATACTCATTGGCACACTGCCCTTTTTGGAGTTGCTCATCTTGAACCTTTCCAAGACCTTGTCAATGTATGTACGTTGACTCAGGCCAATGAGTCTACGGGATCTATCTCGGTATATCTTGATTCCCAAGATGTATTGAGCCTCACCCATATCTTTCATTGAAAATGCAGATTTCAATGAACTTCTCGTTTGCTCAAGCAAAGGAATATGATTGCCCATAAGCAATATGTCATCGACATATAAGATTAGGAATACTACATGGCTCCCACTAACCTTCTTGTATATACAAGGTTCTTCCTTACTTTGAATGAAGTGAAGCTTCTTCACTTCCTCGTCAAAGCGTTTGTTCCAACTCCTTGATGCTTGCTTCAATCCATAGATGGATCTTTGAAGCTTGCATACCTTCTCGCTATTCTTTGGATCTTCAAAACCTTGAGGCTGTACCATGTACACATCCTCCTCCAAGTTCCCATTACGCAACGCCGTTTTGACATCCATTTGCCATATTTCATAATCGTGAAATGCGGCAATAGCGAGCATGATCCGAATAGACTTGAACATGGCAACCGGTGAAAAAGTTTCATCATAGTCAATTCCTTGAATTTGAGTGAAACCCTTCGCTACAAGCCTTGCTTTGTAGGTTGTCAGGTTCCCATCCATGTCCATCTTCCTCTTAAAAACTCATTTATTATGAATGACATTTTTACCTTGAGGAAGGTCAACCAAGTCCCATACTTGATTATCATACATGGATTCTATTTCGGATTCCATGGCCTTGAGCCATAGTTTGGAGTCTTCCCTCTCCATTGCTTCTTGGAAGGTCAAGGGATCATTGGTATCTAGTACCATGATTTCATGAAGTCCCAGATAGATATCGGGTTTCTTCTTTTCCCTCGTTGACCTTCTAAGTTCCTTTGGTTCTTCTCGTGTCTCTCGAACTTCTTCCACAATTTCTTGAGGAGTGAGTTCACGTTCAACTCTTGAACGTACACTTGGTGGGGATGATTGAGATTCTCTCACAATTTCTTGTGATGGTCTCTCGCTCACGCTCCCACTAACCAAAGGAATCTCGGTTGGGCCTTCATGATCTTGAATGTCATCATTCATGTCATGATCTTGTAGAGTATCTTGAGTTTCATCAAGCACAACCCTACTCCCACTACTTTTTACTCTTTCTAGAAATTCCTTTTCCAGAAATGTGGCATCCCTCTCTACAATCACTCGATTGGAGGTGATATGCCAAAAGTAGTATCCTCTTGTCTCACGAGGATAACCAATAAAGAAGTACTTATCCGCTTTTGGTTGAAGTTTGGTCGACATCAATCTCTTGACGTAAGCCTCACAACCCCAAATCTTGAGAAAATTGAGCTTAGGTGTTTTACCACTCCACAGCTCATAATGAGTTTTCTCCACGGATTTGGATGGAACATTATTTAGTGTGTAAGCCGCAGTTTGTAGTGCATAACTCCAAAAGTAAAGAGGTAATTCCGCATGACTCATCATTGCCCGAACCATGTCGAGCAATGTCCTATTCCTCCTTTCGGATACCCCATTCCACTGAGGTGTACCGGGAGGGGTGAGTTGAGGTACAATACCAAACTCCTTTAGGTATGAGTCAAATTCGGCACTTAAGTACTCACCTCCACGATCCTTTCGTAGAGACTTGATTTTCTTGTCGAGTTGGTTCTCTACTTCATTCTTGAATTCTTTGAACTTGTCAAAAGATTCACTTTTGTTTCTCATTAGATAAACATAGCCATAACGACTATAATCATCCGTGAACGTAATGAAGTACCTGAAACCATCTCGTGCACTAGTACTCATTGGACCACATACATCAGAATGTATCAAATCCAACAAGCCACTCGCCCTTGGGCCTTTCTTCTTGAAAGGCTTTTTGGTCATTTTTCCCATTAGACATGGTTGGCACGTCTCCAATGATTTAAAATCAAGGAGACCAAGAAGGTTAGCTTCTTGCAATTTCTTGATGCGCTTTTCATTTATGTGACCAAGACGATAGTGCCACAAGAGAGTATCGTTCTCGTGAGTGGTCTTAAGTCTTTTGTTATTGATATTAAAGATTTGTTTATTATTCAATTCAAGCAAATAGAGACCATTCCTTATGAACGCATTTGCATAGAAAACACCATTCTTCGATATAGACAAACAAGAATTTGAAATATTTATATTAAAATTATCCATATCCAGACATGATACAGAAATAATATTCTTGCTAATCGAAGGTACATAATAAACATTCTTTAGACATAAATTTAAACCACTACATAATTGAAGCACCACAGAACCTTGTGCAACCGCAGACACGTTCACACCATTTCCGACCTTCAATTCTACCTCGTTTCTTACGAGTTCCTTCCTATCCATGAGTAGCTGCACATTAGAAACTATGTGAGCACAAGATCCGGTATCAATTACCCAATCCTGGACAGAGGTGGCTAAATTTATTTCAATAACAAATATACCTTTGGCCTTTTTGGGGCGCCGACGTTCAATCACTCCGTTGTCAAGGTCTTCCTTGTACTTGGGGCAATTTGGCCGGATGTGTCCTTTTTCACCGCAGTGAAAGCACTCCGTATTGGGAGTTGGAGATTTCTGAGATTTCCCCCTCGAGGCACTCTTATGATCACCTCCTACTCCCTTGCTCTTGATTGAATCACTTTTGGTAGATTTGCCCTTTCCTTTACCAATCTTTTGGCTCCTCCCATGGACGGCAAGGACTTGCTTGTCCCTACCCTTGCCCATGTCAACTTTAGCAGTTTTGAGAGAGTTGTGAAGCTCCTCAAGACTCACCCCTTTTTCACGCACGTGATAGTGAATCACAAAGTCCTTAAATGACGGGGCTAGAGAGCCAAGAATCATATCTTCAGCAATGTCCTCGGGCATTGGTGAAGAGAGCTTTGCCAACTTCTCAAGGTATCTTTGCATCGTGAGAAAATGCATAGATACCGATGTTCCCTCCGCCATATGGCACCTTGTGAGTGCGATGGTAGTCTTATAGCGCTCCTTTTGGGCACTATCCATGAACATCTTTGATAAAGCCTCCATGGTCTTCTTAGGTTTTGAATCCAAGTATTTCGCTTGAAGCGAGTCACCCATGGATGCTAGCATAAGACCGTGAACTTGGTTCTCTTGGTCTTCCCACTTGACTTTACCTCTTTCTCTTCATCGGTTAATCTCACATTCCACTTTGGGATTGGACCTTCCAAAATGTGAGATAGTTTCTCAAACTTTAACACGATGTTGAGTTTGAGTTGCCAACTAATGAAGTTTGAGTCATCATTTGCTAAAGGGTGTTTTTCTATCATGGATCGTACGATAGGTTGGATGTTCGACATTTTTCTACAAAATAAATCATATAGGATTTTAATGCCCATTTTATGTTTATTATACATGCATACTGATGAGAATTAAATTTATACCGCAAGTGCACGGCGTCAATGGAGACGTGGCAAATACGGGTCGAACACAAGGAGGGAGAGATTCTGTTTTTAGTGTGATTTCGATTGGAGAAAAGAAGGAGAGAAGAAATAAATCGGGTTTTGAGATTTTTGGGTTTTAATTATCTAAATCAAGAACAAGAACAATTAAATTTAAAACAAGAACAAAGAGGTGAATTCCGTCGGGTGGAGGTTTAGATTTAAGGTTTAGATTAGAGAATTCAGAAACTTATAATAAATCATATTAGTTATAAAGCATTACATGATAAATGATTTAACATAAACTCAAGTAATCAAAATATACTAACACGAAATTAAAATAATAACATTCATTCATCTTCTCTTCACCCTAAATCCGTCACCTCCACCCTTTGGAAGGAGTTAGAAACTCATAGAGGGAGGAAGAAGGGGTCCTTGAGACATTACAAAAGAAAACTAAAAGTAAGAAATAAAAGACAGAATTTTATTAATGAAAAGAAGAATACAAAACTAAGATTAAGAATAAAAACTACCACCAAAGACTAAGGACCCTTCTAACATCGTTCTCGGGTCTATTTATAGTTGCTACAAGGGATCTAGGTATAATATTGGAAAGTACACGTGTCCAGACACGACTGGACGAAATTGGAGCACACGGATCGACTAGGGGGCGGCGGAATCGCCGCATGGTGTGTGTGATCTGCGGCAGAATCGCCGCACATCATGCTCTGATTTGATCCAGATTTTGGTTGAATGTTTATGGTATGATTTGATCCTCCTTTACGCGTCTGGATTGATTCTTTCCATTCTTTTGAGCTCCGGATTAATTCTTTTATATATTTGAAGATCCACATTGATTTTTCTTTAGATTTTCTCCAAGATAATAAAAGCTACTCGTGATTTACAATTAGGTCCTTGTCTTTTTGCAATTGAGTCCCCGGCTACTTTTGTGCTCAAGTCCTTGTTCTTTTTGTGATTAGGTCTTGAATGCTTTTATGCTTGGATACATTTCCATTTGAAACCCGATAAGCTTGAACTTGGTCTTTATGATAGAAATGAGTCTTTTGCACGCGTTTATGCTCGGAATGTGGGTAATTTGCATTCAGGTCCCTGTATTCTGTAAATAGGACTAAACACAAACCTTAGTAGCATTTATTGATATAAAAGTAATCTAAATGAAAGACATATGATGAAATGTATGCAATGCATCAAATACCCCCACACCTAGATTTTGCTAGTCCCTAGCAAAACATAAAAATAAAAACAGGGAAATCCTAACTCACTTTCGTAGGAATCACGGTTGCACTTAGCATGTGCAACAAGCCTTTAAACCTCCTTGTTGCCAAGGGGGAGGAGTGTTGTCTCCTGAGGGTTTTCAGCGGATATACCCACAAAATCCTGAATCAACATTTCATTAATAGTTCTCAATATCCCTACCTCAACCTTATACATCTTACTGAGAATTTTTGCATGCTCATTATATAAATCTAACTCATTAAAAATATGACTTGGTCTTTGTTCCTCCAACATTCACACCACTAACCCTTCTACACATGTTTATCACTTGAATTATTTTGCACTCCTCCTCTGGTGGTGAAGTATCATTCGGATCAACCATGGCATGGATCATTCTTTTAGCTTTGGGCCTTGAGTATTATTATTATTTTTTCTTTTCTTTTCTTCCGTGATTCAACACATTTGCTTTTTGACACTTTTACCCTTTTGCATTCGTGTAGCGAGTTTGGTCGATAATCCCGAGCTGGTAGACTCAAGCTACCGGGTTTCAAGATACCCCTACGGACCAGTGACTCAAAGGCTTGGGCTTTTGTAATCATTTTGCAAAATGTGTTTTCTTCACTTTATTCCTTTATTTTTATTTTTATTTTCCTCAAGGCTTAATTGCTATTAGAAGTCCACACTTCCCGGTATATTTTCCTCAACCTCTGCTTTTTATCAACCACTTCAAAGATTTGATTCATCCAATTTAAGTGCATACATGTCTTAAAGGGCAATGAGTTATTTCTTTGGAACTTAGATTTATGTCATAATTTCAACAAGCAGAACTATATAATAAGGAACAAAAACTCAATGCAATTTGTACACGGGTTTTGACAGTTCAATCTTAAATAAAAGACAGAATATATAGATAAATATATACATAAACACCCCCCACACCTAAATCATGCATTGTCCTCAATGTATGCAAATATAAAGCAAATGCACTTATTACCTTGGTGAATTGCGGTGGAAGGATGGAATTTGCTCAAAGTCAACCATAGTCAGAACTTGATTGAATGACACCATATTGGTGCATGTATCTAGTTGAATTGTTCCCCATGTTGCAATGAGCGTCCTGAGTTACAGGTTCCACACCCCTCACATAAATTGGTTCTCTTATTTGCTCGAGTGACGGTGGGTGTGTAGATGAATTCCTCCCCTTTTTCTTACTTCCTTTTTGATTTTGTGACGATTCAAAAATATTATAGATACGCGATTTCATCACAACATCACTTTGATTGCATGTTATTTCTGGCTCACTATCAATATGAAAGATATTAAATTTAGCTTTTAAGTTCCCAAAAGATAATTGCATGAGCCCATTTCGACAGTTTATCAATGCTTCAGAAGTGGCCAAAAAGGGTCTGCCTAGAATTACAGGGATTTGTCGATTAGGATTTACAACAGGTGCGGTATCTAGTACGACAAAATCCACTGGGTAAATGAAGTCACCAACCTTGATCAAAACATCCTCTACTACACCTCTTGGTTTCTTAATAGAGCAATCAGCAAATTGAAGGGTTGTCCTAGAGGGTTTTAGTGGACCAAGGTTCATTTGCTCATAGACAGAGTACGGGAGTAGGTTAACACTAGCACCAAGGTCTAGAAGGGCTTTGTTGATAAAAGTATCTCCTATTGAACATGAAATTGTGGGACACCCAGGATCCTTATATTTTATAGGAGATGTGTTGGACAAAATAGAACTTATGTTTGCAGTTAAGAATGCATTCTTTGGTACGTTCGTTTTTCTCTTTTTAGTGCACAAATCTTTTAAGAATTTAGCATAAGCAGGTATTTGTTGAATCATGTCTAAGAGTGGAATGTTCACCTTAACTTGCTTAAATACTTCCAAGATTTTCTCTATTTGTGCACTTGAGTTCTTTTTGAGTCTATTAGGGAATGGAGCTTTAGGAACATAGACTTGCTCAGGTTCAGGTTGAGCTATGGGTTCAGGTTGAGTAGGTGGGTTGGGCGTTTCAGATTGGACGTCAGGTTCAATGGTCAGGTCATATGTGGGTGCTTGATGGCTAGATTGATTGGACACTCTAGGATTTACCACATTGTTATCAACTTGTCTTCCAGACCGTAATGATACTACTGCATTTATTTGTTGGAACGGTCCTTCCTCATTAACCATTTGAACCGGTCTAGGGTTGTTATTTCCTGAAGGTGCTTGATAGGATTGATATGAATTATTATTAGATCTAGGGTTCACCTCAAGTTGACTTGGAAACCGACCCTTTTCTCTTTCACCTACTATTTGTGCTAGTTGGCTGACTTGTGTCTCTAGCCTTTGGAAGGTCTGGTTGGTTGTTTGTATAAAAGTTTTCATCAAATTTTCCAAGCTTGTCAACCTAACCTCATGATCGTTATTGTTACTAAACCCAGATGATGTATTATTTTGGTTATACGGGTTTGGTTGTTGTCTAGGAGGTTGACCCTGTTGGTTTGATGAGAAATTAGAATTATTACGCCAACCCGAGTTATAGGTTGATGCATATGGGTCATTTCTAGCATGGTTATACATGGCATTAACTTGGTCCCATTCCGCACAATCCTCCTTTACATGACCAGTCTGACCACATCTAGAGCACGGGATAGTCGAGGCTTGATTCACTCGGTTTTGGGTTTGTAGCTCTAAACTTTCCATTCTGCGTATAAGGGTAGCTTGTTTTGCTTCAGCCGCTATGTTGGCATCTACAGCTAAGACACCTGGTTTGGGTTGACTTGCTATTCTAGATCCAATACTCGGGTTAAGCGGTGTTCTAGCATTGTCCCATTACATACTGTTTTCAGCTAAATCCTCAAGGAAAGTCCAGGCATCATTTTTATTTTTCGACATAAAGTTCCCTTGGCTTACGGATTCTACCATAACCCTAGATGTGGGTGTCAATCCCTCATAAATAATTTGACATAATTGCCATCTCGGAATTCCATGATGAGGGCATTGGGTCAGAACACTTTTGAATCTTTCTAGATAGGAATAGAACGGCTCGCTCTCAGACTGAACGAATGCGACAATTTCATTCCTAATCCTCATAGTCTTATGGTTGGGAAAATATTTTTTCAGGAATACTTGAACAAACTCAGCCCAAATCCTAATAGATCTTTCGGCTAGACTATATAGCAATTTCTTAGCGTCATCCTTCAGTGCTAGAGGCACGAATTTTAGACGCACTGCCTCCTCAGGAATATGCTGGTATTGCATAAGAGAGCAGATTTCCTCAAATTCTCTAAGGAAGATGTATGGGTCTTCCCTAGAGGTGAACTTAGGCAACATACTCATGTATTGTGCCTTAAGTTAGAAGTCGCGACCCGGTATGGTGGGCATAACGATGCACGATGGCTGAGCAGCCATCGCTGGATAGCATCGATCCCTCAGACTTATAGGTTGTGCAACAGGCGGGTTCACTACGTTCTCACCCATTGGATCCGGGTGAGGTGGTACAGCAGGTGGATTGGGGCTAAGTTCCAGACTGGAATCTAGATGAACTCGTGAGAGTCGATTACTCAAGTCCCGAATCCAAATCTGAGTGCACCGGGTTGAATCAATTTTTGAATTCAAATTCGAAATTTAAATTCCAAATTTAATTTCAAGAATTAATTAATTTTTTTTATATTTTCGTTTTTTTTTCAGAAGGAAAACAAACAATAGAATGGGGAAAGATGAGAAAGAAATCCTAATCTAGAGAATTTAGGTGAGAAGAGAAAGAAGACTCAGATGAGAAGGGAAACCTAACTCTAAAGATAGAAAGAGGGTTGGTCAGAAAATTCCTAAGAAAGCACGGTTCAAACAATCCTAGACCTAGTGTCGCTTAGATCTAGACGACTCCTAACTGGTTGAGTCGAATTGATTCGCTTGATTCACCTCCCTCACTAATCAAACCAACTTGGCCAGGCCGTGTATAGCTAGTGGGGGCGCTTCCGACAGAGTCGGTGCCAATTAGACAACCACTTTGCTTGGAAGACTTACGTCAACACAAAAACACTTTCTAGACACCAAATTAAATTCAATCGGCTTCAGGTCATAGCAAGTCAAACCAATTCTTCTCCTTAAATGAGTCCGAGTCCTTAGGGGCCAATGTCTAATTGATTTTAAATTTAAGGCTTAGGTGACACTTTAGGATTGTGATTTGTGGGCCACGGAAGGGTGATGAAATCCCCACCGTATCTTTGCCTATGGGGTTGCCCTTAAGATAGTTTAACTTAGATCTAGCAAAGATAGTCAAACAATGGTCTTTAGTGGGGGGCAATTTCAAGGTTGTATGCAAACTAAATTATATGCTTAAATGCAATCGTTAAAACGCGATACGTACCTTGCCTCCAGCACTCTTCAACAATAAGAATAATTTGCAAGAATTTAGCAAGAATAATGCAAACAAAACATTATATGATGCATGCACTAAGTTCTTCTAGTTTTGCCAATTTTTAGGTCAGAGTTGAATTATTGCCAATTATGGAATTTAAGCTTAACACGTGCAATTCTAATAAAAGGAAATTTTCTGAAACTAGAAATTACGAGGAAAAAGGCAACAAAGGTTACCTACGCAATGCTCAGTCGGGTTCACCGCCCGCTCTCGAAATTTCAGTAGCTCCACGCGTTCACCCAGAGATGAGTCGCGTCCCAGAAAAATTTGAAGCCCAGAAGCTCCAAGTGTGCGGCGGATTCGCCGCAAGTTCTTCTTTAAGTGTGGCGATTTCGCCGCTCGTTTAGCTCAGATGGTGCTCGGATTTCGCCGCGCACTCTGTTGTCTCCTGAAACACAAATCCAAATAGTTAGATCGCGCACAAGATAAACAGAACAGAATCGAAATAAAAAAAAACAAAATAAAATCTGCGTCGCCTCCCCGGCAGCGGCGCCAAAAACTTGATGAGAATTAAATTTATACCGCAAGTGCACGGCGTCAATGGAGACGTGGCAAATACGGGTCGAACACAAGGAGGGAGAGATTCTGTTTTTAGTGTGATTTCGATTGGAGAAAAGAAGGAGAGAAGAAATAAATTGGGTTTTGAGATTTTTGGGTTTTAATTATCTAAAGCAAGAACAAGAACAATTAAATTTAAAACAAGAACAAAGAGGTGAATTCCGTCGGGTGGAGGTTTAGATTTAAGGTTTAGATTAGAGAATTCAGAAACTTATAATAAATCATATTAGTTATAAAGCATTACATGATAAATGATTTAACATAAACTCAAGTAATCAAAATATACTAACACGAAATTAAAATAATAACATTCATTCATCTTCTCTTCACCCTAAATCCGTCACCTCCACCCTTTGGAAGGAGTTAGAAACTCATAGAGGGAGGAAGAAGGGGTCCTTGAGACATTACAAAAGAAAACTAAAAGTAAGAAATAAAAGACAGAATTTTATTAATGAAAAGAAGAATACAAAACTAAGATTAAGAATAAAAACTACCACCAAAGACTAAGGACCCTTCTAACATCGTTCTCGGGTCTATTTATAGTTGCTACAAGGGATCTAGGTATAATATTGGAAAGTACACGTGTCCAGACACGACTGGACGAAATTGGAGCACACGGATCGACTAGGGGGCGGCGGAATCGCCGCATGGTGTGTGTGATCTGCGGCGGAATCGCCGCACATCATGCTCTGATTTGGTCCAGATTTTGGTTGAATGTTTATGGTATGATTTGATCCTCCTTTACGCGTCTAAATTGATTCTTTCCATTCTTTTGAGCTCCAGATTAATTCTTTTATATATTTGAAGATCCACATTGATTTTTCTTTAGATTTTCTCCAAGATAATAAAAGCTACTCGTGATTTACAATTAGGTCCTTGTCTTTTTGCAATTGAGTCCCCGGCTACTTTTGTGCTCAAGTCCTTGTTCTTTTTGTGATTAGGTCTTGAATGCTTTTATGCTTGGATACATTTCCATTTGAAACCCGATAAGCTTGAACTTGGTCTTTATGATAGAAATGAGTCTTTTGCACGCGTTTATGCTCGGAATGTGGGTAATTTGCATTCAGGTCCCTGTATTCTGTAAATAGGACTAAACACATACCTTAGTAGCATTTATTGATATAAAAGTAATCTAAATGAAAGACATATGATGCAATGTATGCAATGCATCAAATACAAATGTAAATGTTGCAAATAAAAAATTTTGCCCATAAATGCAACAATACAAGATCCCATTAATAGTAACATAGACTAGCTAAGGGCTATCGAATACATTACAACATCAAGGTAAGAAAAACATTTTTCTAATCACAATCTTTTTGAATTTTAGCAATATTAGCATCTTCAAACTCTTGTGATTCTTGTCGTTTTAATTATGAGGGAATGCGACCTATCCTCGTAAGAAAAACTTTTTCCCAAAACCGAGCGAGGGCTCTAGGTAATGTTAAGAAAACTTATTTTCATTTGATACGAGATACGTTTATCCATTGTATTCACAACTAAACAACTTGGGGTTCACTAGGGTGAAACGCACCTCGTACATTTAATCGTGGCACAACAACAGACAACCATTATATCTCCCACTATTCCCAAAGATGGAGGTAGCTATCTCCCGCTAAGGGCGAGCAGAGTATCCCTCAATCAATGACTGCTAGTGGATGAAATAAGAAGGAAATTATTCTTAATTTTTGTTGGACAATTTCATATATTTACATGTGATTTGGAATTTTAGGTTATCATGCATATTAATATTCATATACATCCCAACATTCACCACATTCATCACATGCATAGCAGAAATTAAAAAACAGAAATTAAACATTCACACAATCCACATCGTGTGAGTTTATATGTTCCCTTCGATCCTTGATCCTCGATCCCCGATCCTCGATCCTCGATCGATGCGCTACAGCGGCGACTTCCTCTTACACCGGAGATGTAGATTTTACAGAAAATAAACATGCTCCTCACATTCGATAAAAACCGACTAGTGCAAGTCCTATGTAAAACCTCTCATATGCATATGCAATTATCTAAAAGATGGAAATAGAGAATTTGACTTTTACATACATAAGCCCCTGTATTATAACAATTATAAACATTCATAGGCGCTGATTTGGAACATATAAACTCACAATTCCTGCAAAAATAACTCGAGCATCCATGCACGCAATATCGCTATAAACTATCCAACCTAGTTTATCAAGCATCTAGAATCCCAAACAATTCTTTGAATAACATTTTGAAATCCATTAAAAACGTTTTTCATGCATCCATAGTTCAAAAATTAATTATGAACCGCTGTCCATCCAATTTCCAATGGAAAGATGAATCGCAGTTTTTCGGTTTTGTTGATTCTCTTAAAAAATAATCGTTTATACTTAAAACGAAATTATTGCAAGTTAGACAAATGTCTAAATCTTAATTCTAATAATTACATGGCATGTTTTAAAACACTTAAAACATTCAGAACGAATTATTATGGAGAATTACATCAACAAACATTCATAGACCGAAAAACCGGTAAATCGAATTGTTTAAATCCTAGATGGTAAACTAAATTCGTTTACAGCCTTAAATCATGAGAAAATTGAACCCTAAGCTCTGATACCACTGTAGGATTTCATGTTTAATTGTACATATATATTTTCGAAATGTTTATACACAATAAGGATCAATTTACAATTTTTCTATGATTTATTTCATGCATGCATCAATTTGTTTCAATATCTAGTTTCAAAACTTTATTAAAACAAATATGGGCTCCGAAATTCATACCTAGAAGTTCTCTAAAACTTCTTAAAGATTCGGAGACGTTGGGGATGCTCCTCGCTGCGCCGGATGCCTCCGAGTATTCACCAAACTCTAAACATGATCGGAGAGAGGGAAGCTAGTCTCTCAATCTCCGATAGAGGTTAGAATCTAATTACTAACCCCTGTTTAATTCTCTTGAGAAGATGATCTCTTAAGAACTAAAACTAAACTTAAGAATTAAGGGATTTTCGTGGAGAATTATGGAGAGAGAAATTTGCATAAGAAAATAATGAATGAATTGAGGAGGTAATGAGATAAACTTGTATTTATAAGTTCTTTCCAAATTACCTATTCATGTGCAACCTCTTGCCCATGATTTCATGCAAAATTCCATCTAACCATCCATTATTTAATAATAAATAATATTAGCCACGAATTAAATCAATTATGGACCAATTCCATGCATGATCTAATTAATTCTTAAATTAATTCTGCATTAACCGTCTGGACCGGTCGACCGTTTGGAGGTTCGGTCGACCGCTCGAACCAGGTTTCGTTCGACCGTTCAATAACTCGGTCGATCGTTAGTAACAGGAATTATTCCATCGCTATGTTCGGTCGACCGACCGATTACATTCGGCCAACCGTTCGAACAGATGAAAATTCACTGTTATCGGTCGAGACACGTCCGGTCGACCGTGCCCGATCGTTCGACCATTTACTGCTAACCGGTCGACCGTTGGAACACTGTTCTGCAGACTTGTCAAATTTTGGTTTAACCCCTACAAAATTTGACATTTCGGGATTAGTAGTAAATTCACAACTTATGTAACATATTATCCTATGTAATGATCAATCATTACACCCCATAATATTTACATCACATATGAATTTAATTTAGATTCTAATTATGTTATTAATCACAACATAATTTTGATTTTTCTTGTTCACCCCATGTGTCATATTTTCTACATGAAACCCGACACATCTTATGAACTTAAAATCCCAATTTCTTGTTTCCCAGTTTTGTGGTGTGACCTATGGGAGGATCTAAACTAAGTTGGCAGTGATATTAAGAGCTTAATATCACAAGCTATAAGCGGTATCTAGCTACACATTATAGCTCCCAATTAGTTAGATGTCTTAATTCCACTCGAACCAAAACCCGATCCATTTTGTGATAGTGTGTATCACTTGTGTCCGTCCCTTGCCTCATGATACTAAGAATACACACAAAGTAGTATTGTGTCATCTTTGTATTAGTATTCATTTCTTGATCTCTTTAAGCTAGTTATAAATATGTGACTTAACTCAAATCACATTGTGCACATTATAACTTTGCTTTATCAAGGGGCCCACTAATATCATCACTCAATTAAGAGGGGCAATGATAATCTTTTGACTAACTATCTTCTCCAACGAAAGTTATACTTAACCAACTAATGCCTTTACACTACACTCATCGATAACTCAAGACACTAGTCTAATTAAGAACTCCTTAAGCGATCGGATATAAGTCTCATATCAAAGGACCAATGACACAGTAAAATATTAATGACACAGAAACACATTCCTATAATATTTTACATGTTAGGTCAATTCGGTATTCAAAAGTACTATTTTCCTCTTTTGTGTACTCGTGTTGTCACTCACTTGTAGAGCTACAATGATCTATGACCAACACGACAATCTTAACTCAGTAATTAATGTCCCATGTTAATTACCATGATTGCGAATATCTTTTGTTTTATGTAAACCAATATCTTTTAGAACTCTACGGTTAAGGACCAAGAGCCTCTTCCTCGACACTTCCAAAAGACGAATAACATAAACAAGGAACAAAATGATTTCTCATTCAATTCATAATAATTGACATTTAAAAGTAAAACTTTTAGAACACATTCCCTTCAATCTCCCACTTGTTATTAAACTTTTCTTTCTCATACATACTCAATGCATAAAACAATAATAACTAGGGTAAACCCCATTATATATCAATCATCAAGCCAATCTACATGGTTCCTCGATCCCATGGACTCGAAATGCATTTCGCCCTTGGCTTGGGATAAGGGTTTTGTGAATGGATCAGCTGTGTTGTTGTTGGTGTCCACCCATTACAGATTTATTTTGCCTTCGTCGATGAGGTCACGCGTCACGAAGTACTTACGATCCATGTACTTCACTTTGTGGTGTGATTTGGGATCCTTGATTTGCGAGATAGATGCACTATTGTCCCAAAATAGCTCTATTGGTCCCTCGCTCGAGGGAACTACTCCAAGCTCTTCAAGGAACTTCTTAATCCACACTCCTTCCTTGCTCGCTTCAGCGATAGCCATTACTTCGGAAGCAGTGGTTGAGTCGGTCGTAGTGCTTTGCTTCCAACTACGCCAACTCACAGCTCCACCATTCAGAAGGAAGACGTATCCTAATTGCGACCTTCTATCGTCTGGATCACTCATGAAACTCGCATCCGAGTAACCTTCAGCTAACAATTCCCTTTGTCCTCCATAAACAAGAATCTTATCCTTAGTCCGGTTAAGGTACTTCAGGATATTCTTGACCGCAGTCCAATGCTCAGGACCTGCGTTGGATTGGTGACGACTTGTCACGCTTAGAGCATACGAGACATCAGGTCTTGTGCAAGTCATCGCGTACATGATCGACCCAATTGCCGAAGCATAAGGGACATCCTTCATGTACTCTAAGTCCTTACGTGATTGAGCACGTTGAGACTTCTTGAGTTGCACATCCATACTCATTGGCACACTGCCCTTTTTGGAGTTGCATGCTCATCTTGAACCTTTCCAAGACCAGGTCAATGGAGTTGCTCATCTCTCGCTAAAATTGCACAACCGGTCGACCGCCCAAAGGCATCGTTCGACCGGTGTGAGGGATTCACCCAAAAATACACTACAACCGGTCGACCGAACCCAGAACACTGGTCGACTGATTTTAGTGCAGAAGCTGTTGTGCTGGTCCGACGAGCCAAAACGGCCTACCGTCGACCGCTCCCACCCCCACACTAATAATAGGTGAGTTTGAAAGCAAGTTTGACATACCTTAAGGCTTGAAGAAGCCTTGGAAGAAACAACGGCGAGCGCTTCCTCGCGAAACCTCTTCTCCTCCGGCGAACACCACGAACTACGATCTTTGCTCCTCCGACGACTCCCACAGCACCCTCGCCTCCACCAATGCCGAAGAAACACTGAGGGAGAGAGACGAGTCTAGAGAGAGAGAGTGAGTGAGAGAGATGCGATCGTGAGAGAGAGAGAGAGTTAAAAAACCCAAACCTTATATACTTTCTCCCACTCGATCTCAGCCGTCCATCTCAATCCATCACTAATCCTCCCCTAAACACCATTAAAACATAAGCAAGGGTTAGGATCTAACAATTATTCTATATATAATTTGGACAATTTAGAACCAATACACTCTATCGATCTCAGGTACTTTTTTGCTATCTTATAAGTCTTGTTACTTTTATCTCACTTCAATCAATGCTGATTATAACGTTTACATGTAGCTAAATATAGCTTACTCTTTGAGAGGGTTTAATCTTGTGCCATGAAAAGACCAGCTTTGTTACGTTTCCATAGAGCTGATTTGGCTTTGAATTAGAGCACTTCTACACTTGAACATCATTCATATTCTTCATTAATTCCCAACCCCGTGTTTGTTACTGGGGATGCTATTGTCTAGGAAGCTCTCTTAGTATGAGACAACATAACAACACCTCCAATTTTCACCCTTGTGAGATCCTACCCTAATTCTAGGTGAACTCTGTAGTCGAGAACAATCTATTTGATGGCGGAAGGAGGTGTTGTGAAACAATGACCAAGGTTGCTAAAAAATGTGGTTGCTTGGGGTCTTCAGGCAGGCTATCTCAATGAAATCCTTTTGTTAATCTCCGACCATCAAAATAAAAGTAACAACAAGAAAGATGGGAAGGGGTTAAAAATGAAGTGCACCAAAGAATTATACCACAAACTTCAAGATATTTTACTTAAATATATAGGATTGAATAAAAAATTAAAAAAAAGTTTTTGTTTTGGGAAAATCTTGGTGGGGCAGGTGCCCCACCTGCCCATAACGTGGGTCCGCCACTGCACCAAAGTAAATTCAGTTACTACACATTGTACTTGAGCACATAGGGTTTACTCAAGCGCAAACCTCCAATCTATCTCTATTTCTCAAGTGTATGCAACCAAAAAACCCAAAAAATAGACATAAAATACACAGTAGACAAAATTTCTTCCAAAGTTAAGCCTATGATTCAGGTCGACATAATATATATTAGTGAGATGAAACTACTCAACTAAAATAATAGAAAATTGAAATTGTTCCGATTTATATTAGACAATTGAAATGGACTTTATTTTAAGAATTCATCTTGAAAAATTGTTGATATCTTCTGTATATAGTAGTGACAATAGCTTAGAAGTAGGATAAATGTTCATTCAGATCGAGGAAGTTAAGAGAAGCTTGTCCTCTCTTTCGTGGATTGGGGTAAATCTAGAGATTTCGAAGAAAATAAGTCTTGATCTGCAATGATTAGTTAGTCAAGTTTAGACAAATGTTTGAGAAAGTTCGTCCCCTAACTAATCATTGAAGAGCATGAATTGCATAATTATAACAAAACTATTAGTAACATACATGAATTGCATTAAATATTTAGATCAACTTATTAATAACACATCTAAGGAATAGTAATAACACATTGCTTCTTCAAGTACTTTTTTGAATCATATAGTCTTCTCTCGGTAGAGAAAATGAATATTTATTACTAAACATAACGCCAAAAGACATCCTAAAATAAGAAAAAAGTAATATTAATTAGTTCATTTTGAAAATAATCGTGTCATTCTTGTCCTTATCATCTGTAGAAGTTTTACTTCACGAGGTTTATTATTTCCATTATGCATGATTTAGGAGGTAAAGATATGTTCCCCGTGCAAAGCAAATGCAACCTTAATTTATAAATAAAAACGTACTTTCAAGTGTAAATGGAAAGAGGCCAATTTGGCCGTGACACTTAAAATTAAGATATCTTAAAGTTGATTTTTTTAAATCAAACTTAATCGCATGTATTGTTATATTTTAAGTTATAACATATATATTAAAATTTTAGGTTAATAGAAGTTAATTTCACTATTAATCTAAAATGCTCATATTTGATTAATTGAAATTTACTGAATTTGACGTGTTTGGATCAAAATCTACGGTGATTCATTTGATCTGAAATATTTACCACATGTTCCTTATATATGGAATATCTCATTCATAAATTTTCATAAAAAACCTAACCGGAAGTAGATGAAAGTGTAGTGTCACAACCAAGATGATGTAGGCCTCCCACAACCTCATTTTTTCTTATATATATTTATTTATACACATACATACATACATGTGCATAATTTTCATATTTTTAAGCGGTCCTTATTCATATGTATATTTATATATAATTCGGATGCTAGTAAGGATACTATTTATATCTACTTGTTGAATTCATATTTATAGGACACCTATATTCCTATGCGCCCACATCTACATTTTGAAACCCCATAACTTTAAATAAAACCCCCTCTACTTAGTTCTTATTCGATCTTGGGCACCCCTAATTATTTGGACCCAAAATTTAACTTTATTTTTATTCTTCAACATATATAACGAATATAAACATATAAACCTTGGAAGAAAGAGAAAATACTGGCCAATGTGCAGCTCGTAGGGTCTGAAGTTGCACATTTGTTGCATCAACACCGATGTCACCAATTTAACTATCTCAAATCCTCGTCTAGCTAGCGAATTCTAACTTTTATTTGGGTCACTTCATTTTGTATATAATTGACGTCCCCATTTTAGTAAAACTAACGGTGGATCTAATATTATTTCTGAAATTACAATATTTTTCTCAGCATGCAAATGATACTTAGTTAACTTACCAAAAGATAATGCTTGCATTAACCATTAGCATATGTGTCGACTTTCTGATGGTGGACTTAGCACATCTTCAGCGTTGAACTAACCCATCCAATAATTTTCACCGATTACGCTATAAATACACACATCACCAACTTAGCCACCACATTCTCCTCTTTCCTTTCTATCCCATGTATCCATATAATGGAGCCATCGCATGAGCTCAGTCTCTCCGAGTCAATGCCGTCCCCACCTCGCGAACCCGACCGCCTCTTCACGTGTAACTACTGCCAGAGGAAGTTCTTCAGCTCCCAAGCTCTCGGTGGCCACCAGAACGCCCACCGGCTCGAGCGGAGTATTGTGAAGAGACGGAGTCTAATGGGAGGCATCCCCTTCAGTCCTCATGGTGGTCCCGGCACGTATTTGGTTCATCCGCCGGAAGGTGCGGGGAGCCACAGTTTCCCAGTCGGGCACAGCCGAAGCGAGCACCATGTCGGTCGCTTTGGCTCTACTAGTGCCGTTGAAACAGCGGGTTCAGTTGCGTGTGAGGCGGACTCCAGGCAGGAGGAATTGGACCTATCATTGAAACTCTGAGACAAGAATATCAAATAATTGGTTCTTATGCTGTGTCAGATGGCATCGTCTAATGTTATCCCTTTTATGTTTTGTGCTTTTTATTATTTCATGCATGTACCAAAAAAATTATTAGTAGTTGTAACTTCACATGCAGTTTAGGGGACTGATGGGAGTTTTATGTGATATGTGAATGAAATTTCTATGGATGTGCAAATGGAGGACACGGATATCTTCATGTTCTTTTGAGATTGCATGTATATAATCTATACATATATATAGATATATATGTATATGTATACATATATGTGTATGTATGTATATATATATGTATGTATGTATATGTATACACACACATATATATATATATATATGTACACGCATATATTGATAGTAGAAATGAAAAACTTCTGAGAGTAGAGATTGCATGTATATATTTATGCGTTAAAGAATAGCCCATTTCGCTGCCTTTTTCAAGTCGAAGACGAAGATGTACATAAATATGTACATATATGCCTTATCGAAAAGAAGGGAGAGGGGCTCATCTCCTTCGTCTCCCCTACGGATCCTTAGAAATCTATTGGTGTAACGTCAAGCCAACAAGGTCACATGTAGCCGGGTCAAGTGCATCAGTTTACGCCATCATGATTGTCTTCGAAATGTTTAATTTGATGTTACTCTGGTAGTACGTCCAAGTATGTGTGGATCCCACCATCGTACTAATTACTTGCGGTTAAAAAAAATCAGGTTGGAATTTTTCGAGAAATTTGACAGCCGTCAAATTTGAGGATGCAACTAGTTAGTCTGGTTTAGGCCGTCAAGTTCTGCTCAGGATCGATAAATCGTTCGATTTTGCTCGAAGTTGCTCGGATCGGTTAGTAACGAGCCGAGCACGAGCAGACCCCGCTCGCTCGATGCTCGCTCGGTGCTCACTCAATTATCGCTCGAAACCTGATTACTATATCTAATTATTTGATTAATCTGAATATTCTATCAAATTACCCAATCGGTAAAGTGTTAAACTTATTTAATAAACTAATTTACCCAACAATATATTTAACAAACCAAACTAAAATTCTCATAAGAAATCAAAACCTTATTAGTTCTAAACTTTTTGTTTTCCATTATTTTATTTTATTTTTTCTCATATTTTTTTACACCAAAAGTTCAAATAAATTAAGGTTTGGGTCAGGTGGATGATCTTATTTATAAGATGTTCATGTTGTGAGTTCTATTATAATTTAGGAGATTGTGTTTGATTTTAAGATTGTGTTGGTTTTGTTTGATCCAAGTATATAATCTTATTTATAAGATGTTGATGTTGCCGTATAATTTATAAGATTGTCTTTTATTTTAGGTGTTAATTTTAAAATTATGTTATTAATTATTATTATATTTGTCTTAAGTAATCTTATAATTTACTTGTTAGGACAACATTATTAGCAATTCAATACCCAAAAAAAGTTCATGTTAACGAGTCGCTCGTGAGCCGCTCGCGAGTAGGTCGAACCGAGCACGCGCAGAATTTTAAGCAGACTCGGATCGCTCGTTTAGAAATCGATTACACCCCTAGTCTGGTTATAATTGGAAGTCGATACGTTACCTTGACCATTTAGGATTAAACATGTACTAGTTGGGTAGCTGATTTAGATATAGTTTAGTAAGTGCATCCCTTTTACTGCCCTTCGGTACTCTATCTGTAAAATGTAGTAGACAAAGTGTGCATTTGGATTGAGCGGAACAGGAGGGAAGTTAGGGGTAGTTTTTTACCTACCAATGTGTGTTTGGACTTGGAGGAATGAAATGTGTCTGGCTTATTTGGATAAACTTATAAATT
The DNA here is from genome assembly GCA_963682175.1 of Triglochin maritima. Lineage (NCBI taxonomy): Eukaryota > Viridiplantae > Streptophyta > Magnoliopsida > Alismatales > Juncaginaceae > Triglochin > Triglochin maritima. The sequence continues at coordinate 9,015,120 of OY821780.1, read as the reverse complement.
CTGAGGGCATGTGAATTTAAATAGTGATAACTTAAATTTTCATTTGATATATTAAAAATGGTAAAACAAGCGTAACATTGAGTTTCAAATTATAAGAAAACCTTAATAACATGTGCTGATATACATGCATATATGACCATAGTTGATGTTAGGAATTCGACCATGTAGGAGTAGACAAACGAAAAGAAAACACGCACAAACTATAAGACAAATATTTTACGTGGAAAATCTTTACTGGAAAAACTACGGCCACCACGTGCCCATAAATCCACTAATCGTCAGAAGAGGTTTCAACAAGAGAAAACTAGGCACGAGTATTTATAGGAAATCTTATCAAAATTCTTATCTCGGTGTAATTTGCATTGTATATCAAATTACAGATAAACAAGTACAGAATAAAAAGTTTTTTAGTACAGAAATTAAAACAAAGTTGCTCTTAATGAGTGAAACAAAAGCATTAAGCGCATTCTCAAATAGAGCATCTAATAAAAAAATATGTTGTTGTTCTCTTTATTCTAACTCATTTCTTACCGTTTCTAATGTTCAGAATATAGTCACTTGAAAAATTGAACTTTTGAGAATAAAAATCCTAAAAAAAATGAAAGTTGAGATTTTTTTAAGATGATTGAAATATAACAGTAGGATAAATGAGAGATGAGAATATAATCATTTCAAATTTGATAATTATTCCTTTTGGGTTAACCACTAAAAATGAAGTATTTCAAAAATATAATATTTATATAAGAATATGCGTGTTTGTCTTTAAAATATGAGAAGATAAGGATTTTGATGATTTTTTTAAAATTTTATTATTTTAATTATTCTACATCCATTTAAAAAATAGAAATCTCTCTTTTATAATATTCATTAGAAAATCCCTCCACCATTAACAAACTAAAACATATTAAAGAAAGGAACACAATCCGTCGTGAACTATATCTCTTAACAAACTATTTTTTATTTGACGTTCCTACCCAAGATCGTCAAAATCACCCGAATGTTTGTGCTCTAAGATAGACCCGCAATTCCAGTCCTGTTGCGACAAAGCCCAACGTTCAAGTTGAAGGTCGTGTGAAGAGGTCGACAAAGCTGGGGCCTCTGGACCCGAACTACCTGTGGGTTGTGGCATCACATTCAGCCCTACCCCCGCCAGCCGTGTGGTCGCCCAGATCTTCCATCGAAGGAACAGTCGATCTGCTGCATGAAGTCGTTGCTTGAAAAAAGTGATCACTGTTGCAGCAATATTTGGAGTGCTCATTGGGATGGCATGGGAAGGAGATGAGTCCATACCAATAGTTCGAGCTCTCTTGATCCCACTACTTCTTTAAAAGAGCATCCCCTGCCTCTAAACAGTTCCTGTCAGAGTTCAACAAGCCAAATTATGAAGCAACATATAATTATTAGAAATGGATGTTTGTCTAAAAATTCTATTATTCCTTTCTTTCGGAAGACACCAATTGAAAGAATCTATATGGTAGTCCCACTTGGGTGTCCTTATATGAAGACAATTTCGGACCGAGTTTCGAAAATGAAAGTTGTTGCTTCTAACTAACTATGTTTAAATCCAGTTTAGTCATTTCACCCCAAGAAACCGATACTACCTCGCATTCGAAAAAAAAAATTCTCTGTTGATTCCCTTTCAATCCCAAATAACACAGAGATGATTATATATTCCTCTTCGAATGAAAATATCTCGTGAGTATTCTGTTTCGGGCCGCTAGCAAAAACAATTCTATAACTGAACTTGTATGGATTCTATAATTGGAAGGCGCAGCTAAGAGACAGATTAGAACCACAGCGGATAGCATCGTATCTTACTTTTCAGATATGCATTTGTGTGTGCGAAGTTCTGAAATGAACAATCGTCATCGAACAGTTCCCTTGGTACAAATGCAACTGTTGGAGGGTTTGATTGATTTGGATTTGCGAAGGACGTATTTTTGCTTTATATGTCAACAAATAGGATTCATGCTCTTTGACTCAATAATAGCTCTCATTGTATTGAAGAACCAGTTAAGATGGGATGAGACACGGTTTGATCTCCACTCCCATAAAAACTCAATATCAATGGAATTAATCCTTCTTAATAATCAAAACTTACGTACACTATCCATTTTGATGGCGGTGAATGCACCCTTGGTAAAAGTTAAAGCAAGTGTTATTATATATAGATACATTTATATATATGATTTAGTTCATTATCTCCATTCATGTAAATGAGCTTATCTGTCTTCACAGGAAGTTTCTCATGAAGTTTTAGTTTCATAATGTTCTTATTGTGTTTGCTCACAATTCATGTCAGTCCAAAAATATTAGTAGAATTTATTCCAAATTTTGTGAAATGAAAAGACATGGAAATTTGCGGAGAAAGATGACGAGTTTTCATTACTAACTCATAAACAATACAACGAGTCTCTATATATAGACAAGAGACATAGATGTTACAATGCAATAACAAGCTAATGAATAAGACATATAATATATATCAACGAGAGAATTATATTGCATTTGAACGTGGAGGTTACAAGAAGTTGTAACACCAATATATTCCATATATTGTATTTGAAATTATATTATATGGACTCATCTATATAATATATTTGTTATTTCATAACACTCCCTTTGGATGATCACCATTTGTTATACGTTTTTTCAGTCTGTCTCGATAAAAATCTTCCCAAGTAAAGCCATGTGGGACAAAAACTTGGTGAAAGAAAAAAAAATGCAGAACGTATAATTCTCCCCCTCAATTTAATATACATCTACAAACTCTTTTAAATAATATGACGTTATGTTCATGTCTCGTTAAAAACCTTGCTACAAAAAACCCAATGGGAAAATAGGTAAGGGAAAAAGAATACATGACATACGTTAACACAATTACACAAGTTGTACGTCTCGTTAAAAAGTTTGCCAAGTAAAACCCATGGGATAAAAACTTGGGAAAGGAAAAAAGAGTATAGCTACAAGCCATCTCGGTTTTTTGTCCTTCAGGCATAATCGTAGTTCAGGGATGATAATTAGAAATCTACTCCCCATGATACGTAGTTCACCAACTTACATAAAGACTGCAACGTCTCCACAATAACACAAAATAATTTATGATTTTTTGTTGTTGTGGGTTAGACATGTAGGAATCATCACCGAAGAAAATCTTCATCTCATGAATATAGTAAGTAAATATTGATAATTCCAGGTGAATTTTCTTTGTATAATATCTTTTTATATATTTGAATCATTGTAACAATTCTCTTCTGGAGAATGTTCGAACTGCATATTGAAAAATAGTTGATTGTTCTCCAGTCATTTATTTCAAAATTTATCATTCAAATATTTCATGGGTACGTGTTTAATCTCTTCAGGAGTTCCTCTTCATATCATTCTTCGAGATGATATGCATATTCTCTTTATTTTGTTTATATGGTGATTATATCGCATCTCTTCATTATAATTTTCCGTGGGCAATTTAATCCTTCAGGGACACTTATTTATATCAATACCAAGTGATTTATACAAATTTACAGTCCCAACATATCTCATATGTTTATCTATATTTATATCATATTGATCAAGTAACATAGCGTAATATTATACATTTCGAGAGATGAGTAACATCGTAATAGATGTTGGGTCTTGCGAAAAATCATTGTGTCACTACTCGCTTTATAATGTACCACCATGTTGCTGTAATGTGATTTTTATTCACATTCTTCAGAAATCAGGACTACAGGTCCAATAAACGAGTCTAGTTCTATATTGTTCGTCTTCTTTTATTCATTTCAAATACGAATGCTTTTGCCATTCTTATAATATTATAGATTCTGGATCTAGATTTTCTCTTGAATTAACATGCTTTAAGAAGGAGAATTAGTTGCCGACAATAACATTTTTATGTTTCTCTCGTATCAACATAGTTGATTGCAACTTCTATTATAATCAAATCCTTGTCGTTTCCCAAAACATTAGGATTTGACCGTTATATATTCCCAGAATTGTTACATTTGCTAGCAGCTACTTTTATTTTACCAGGTTTATATTCTTCAGAAATAACCTCTTCAGGAATCAGGACTACAGGTCCAATAAACGAGTCTAGTTCTATATTGTTCGTCTTCTTTTATTCATTTCAAATACGAATGCTTTTGCCATTCTTATAATATTATAGATTCTGGATCTAGATTTTCTCTTGAATTAACATGCTCTAAGAAGGAGAATTAGTTGCCGACAATAACCTTTTTATGTTTCTCTCGTATCAACATAGTTGATTGCAACTTTTATTATAATCAAATCCTTGCCGTTTCCCAAAACATTAGGATTTGACCGTTATATATTACCAGAATTGTTACATTTGCTAGCAGCTACTTTTATTTTACCGGGTTTATATTCTTCAGAAATAACCTCTTCAGGAGGTGTAATGAGTGACTGACTTTTATTTTCATTTTCACAAATAATATATGTTCTAGTACACGCTTCTGGCGTTGGTTGAGTTTAAATATATTTTTATCATGTGAAGATCTTCACTTTATATTATGTGTTTTATGTCTAATAATACAAGACTTAGTCACTCTTTTGTGATCCATAAAAACGTATGACAATTACTTGCTAGATATTGCAAGTTAATCATTTTTTGAACTTCAGGTTCAACAATACTTGTACGTATATTCTCTTATGAACTTTAGGTTCAACATAATACATTTTCTTTGCATTCTTTAAGCTTCTGGCTTTCTGCCCTTAATGCCAAAAAAATGTCTCTATATATAAATGTTGGACTGGACAATAAAATACATCGCCCATCAGGGGTTTCAAGTATTTTAATATTATCAGGAATATGAATCATGCTGAAATGTCCAATTTAATTTGAGGCCACTAAGTTTTGGAGGTGGTAATCTATTAATCGCAGATGAGAAACATTTCATTCAATATCGTATGAGTAAAATAATGGAACATTCATAACATGATGTACATAACATAAAAAATTATGAATAATATCAACAGGTATGCACATTAATGTATCATGTATAAATTTTAAGATTTCATAATGATCCATATTCAGAGATATTTTATAAATCGATGCTTTGTAACGTGTGTTTCAGGCACATGATCCAAAATACGATGACACATTGTGATTTTGCAATAATGTATGCTTATGACTTTCAATTACAAGTAATGCATAACAGAAATTATCTCATCTTACGAAAAGATAGAGTTTGTAGATACCTATTTAGTTGAAGAATCTTCTCATTTTTCAGTGGATGGTCATATGAAATTTCAGCAACATTTGTCATCATATATGTCCTCATTTACCCAATCGGTCATACCATATGTTATTGGAATCAATATTCATTTGATTCACCAGTGCAAGTCTTTTGACCAAGCCACCATGTGTGCAATAACACATCGTTCAGAAGTCAGGTAATTTTCTTAATAGCTTTTTCCTGCTTGACATGATTGTAGTAATATAAAAATATTCTTCTTTACTTGTATTGTAGTCTCAATACAAGTCAATCAGGAGATTTGAAACTTAATAAGTTTCTTGAGACATAATATATAAAATGCATCATTTAAAGTCAAGATAATTCCACAAGTAACAGTAGATATGACTCTTCTGAAGCTTTCTACTAAATTGGTATGACTTTGTACAGTAGTGGTTTCGGCATTTCTCATTATCAAATTAGAGAAATACTTATATCTTAATATAGTGTGCATGATAACACTATACATGATGCATAAATCATCTTTCCTGATCTTAAATCAAATATGAGACCGAAGAATATTCATACTATTCATTTCAAGCCAAATAAAATATTTATTGCAGATAAATTATTTATGCAACTATTACAAAATAAATGATAAAGTTCTTCCAATGACAATATATAATCAAAATAAGAACCATGCATTAAATCATATCAAGGTCAATTAATTTCAACGTAAGTTGGTATAAGTCTTTTAGATAGAAATTATACATACCAACATATTACCATATGCATGTGTACTTTGCCATTTTAAAATGATAATGCAAATACTATCTTTGCTATTAATACTTAAAAGACGTATTGTAATAATATACATAAATAGTCACGACAAACATAAAAATGCTAAATATCGATATGCTAGCAGCATATGCATGTGTGTTATTAATATCTAGAAGAATCTCATCGTAGGTGAATAACAATCACAAGTATGAAAATATATTGGACTGATGAGATCACTAACCAATATAAAATAGTTTCAACTGAAATAATTGCTAGCTCATGAGTCTAGCATTTATCGAGGATCATAAACAAGTATAATGTGTAGATTTGAAACAAAAAATATCATAAACATCACCACATCTTACATGTATCAATAGAGCTTCAATTATTATATGCACATGATGGAATTAGGCTAGTATTTACATATGTATCATCTCCATAAATCAATAAATTACATTTCATTGATACATTATATAGTTATCTCAAAAGAAATGTAGCATGCTTAATTTGACGACATATATACTAGAATCACAATTCACGAGATAACTACAATTCAACCTGAATATATAATCTTTAAAATTAACAGAGATCAAACCAAACATATAAAACATAATTTGTGTTTTTATAAAACACACATAACTTGAATATATTTAATTCGTGGAGAGTTACCTTGACAATCCATTTTTATTGTCGAATTTATATACGAGAAGGACATCAATTATTTGTAGGATTTCTAGTTTAATTGTACATATATATTTTCGAAATTTTAATGCACAATAAGGATCAAGTTACAATTTTCTATGATTTATTTCATGCATGCATCAATTTGTTTCAATATCTAGTTTCAAAACTTTATTAAAACAAATATGGGCTCCGAAATTGATACCTAGAAGTTCTCTAAAACTTCTTGAAGATTCAGAGACGTTGGGGATGCTTCTCGCTGCGCCGGATGCCTCCGAGTATTCACCAAACTGTAAACAAGATCGGAGAGAGGGAAGCTAGTCTCTCAATCTCCGATAGGGTTTAGAATCTAATTACTAACCCCTCTTTAATTCCCTTGAGAAGATGATCTCTTAAGAACTAAAACTAAACTTAAGAATTAAGGAATTTTCGTGGATAATTATGGAGAGAGAATTTTGCACAAGAAAATAATGAATAAAAAATGAGGTAATGAGATAAACTTGTATTTATAAGTTCTCTCCAAATTACCTATTCATGTGCAACCCCTTGCCCATGATTTCATGCAAAATTCCATCTAACCATCCATTATTTATTAATAAATAATCTTAGTCACAAATTAAATCAATTATGGACCAATTCCATGCATGATCTAATTAATTCTTAAATTAATTCTGCATAAAACCGTCTGACCGGTCGACCGTTTGCGAGGTCCGGTCGACCGTTTAGACCGAGTTTCGGTCTACCGATCGATATATTCGGTCGACCGTTCGTAACAAAAAAAATCATCGCAATGTTCGGTCGACCGACAGAGAATACTCGGTCGACCGAAAACGAACAGACGAAATTCTCGTTACGATCTATACACATCCGGTCGACCGTGCAACATTGCGATCGACCGCGCAACATTCGGTCGACCGTTTATGGTTTAGCGGTCGACCGTTTTTGCACAGTGCATGCAGACTTGTCAAATTTCGGTTTAACCCCTACAAAATTTGACATTTCGGGATTAGTAGTAAATTCACAACTTATGTAACATATTATCCTATGTAATGATTAATCATTACAGCCCATAATATTTACATCACATATGAATTTAATTTAGATTCTAATTATGTTATTCACCACAACATAATTTTGATTTTGCTTGTTCACCCCATGTGTCATATTTTCCACATGAAACCCGACACATCCTATGAACTCAAAATCCTCATTTCTTGTTTCCCAGTTTTGTGGTGTGACCTATGGGAGGATCTAGACTAAGTTGACAGTGATATTAAGAGCTTAATATCACAAGCTATAAGCGGTATCTAGCTACACATTATAGCTCCCAATTAGTTAGATGTCTTAATTCCACTCGAACCAAAACCCGATCCATTTAGTGATGGAGTGCACCACTTGTGTCCGTCCCTTGCCTCATGATATTAAGAATACACACAAAGTAGTATTGTGTCATCTTTGTATTAGTATTCATTTCTTGATCTCTTTAAGCTAGTTATAAATATGTGACTCAACTCAAATCACATTGTGCACATTATAACTTTGCTTTATCAAGGGGCCCACTAATATCATCACTCAATTAAGAGGGGCAATGATAATCTTTTGACTAACTATATTCTCCAACAAAAGTTGTACTTAACCAACCAATGCCTTTACACTACACTTATCGATAGTTCAAGACACTAATCTAATTAAGTATTCCTTAAGTGATCAGATATAAGTCTCATATCAAAAGGACCAAAGACACAGTAAAATATTAATGACACAGAAACACATTTCTATAATATTTTACTTATTAGGTCTATTCAGTATACAAAAGTAATATTTTCCTCTTTTGCATACTCTTGTCGTCACTCACTTGTAGAGCTACAATGATCTATGACCAACACGACAATCTTAACTCGGTAATTAATGTCCCATGTTAATTACCATGATTGCGAATATCTTTTGTTTTATGTAAACCAATATCTTTTAGAGCTCTACGGTTAAGGACCAAGAGCCTCTTCCTTAACACTTCTAAAAGACGGATAACATAAACAAGGAACAAAATGATTTCTCATTCAATTCATAATAATTGACATTTAAAAGTAAAACTTTTAGAACACATTTCCTTCAATCTCCCACTTGTTATCAAAGTTTTCTTTCACATGCATTCTCAATGCATAAAACATTAATAACTAGGGTAACCTTCTCGAATCACCTATCAAGCCAAACCACATGGATCCTTAGATCCATGGACTCGAAATATATTTAGTCTCTTAGCTTGGTATGAAGGTTTGTTGAATGGATCAGTTGTGTCACTGTTGTGTCCACCCATTTATTTATTTTGTCTTTCGTTGGTGGTTGAGTTAGTCGTAGTGATATTACTCCTAACTACACTAGCTCATACCTCCACCTTCGATAATGATGACACATCATCATTTCATCCTCCTATTGTCAAGAATCCTTATCAGAATTGCATCAAAATAGCCCTCGACTGTTTTCTCCTTTGTCCTCCATAAACAAGAACTTTATCTTTAGTCCGGTTAAGGTACTTCAGAATATTCTTGACCGCAATCCTTTGCTTAGGACTTACGTCGGATTGGTGACCACTTGTCACGCTTAGAGCATACGAGATATTGAGTCTTGTGCAAGTCATCGTGTACATGGTCCTTCCTTTTGCTGAAGCATAAGGGATAACTTCATGTACTCCAAGTCTTTGCGTGATTGAGCACGTTGAGACTTCTTGAGTTGCACACTTATACTCATACTTATTGGCATATTGTCCATATCTGAATTGTTCACCCTGAACATTTCCAAGACCTTGTCAATGTATGCACGTTGACTGAAGCCAGTGAGTCTACGCGATGTATCTCAATGTATCTTGATTCTCAAGATGTGTTGAGCCTCTTCCATTTCTTTTCATTGAAAATGCCGATTTCAATGAAATTTCTCGTTTGCTAATGCAAAGGTATATGATTGCTCATGAGCAATATGTCATCGACATATAAGATCAGAAGTACTACATGACTCCCACTAATCTCCTTGTATATACAAGGTTTTCCTTTACTTTGAATGAAGTGAATCTTCTTCATCTCTTCGTCAAAGCATTTGTTCCAACTCCTCGATGCTTTCTTCAATCCATAAATGGATCCTCGAAACTTGCATTTCTTCTCGCTATTATTTGGATCATCAAAACCTTGAGGTTGTACCATGTACATATCCTTCTCCAAGTTCCCATTAAGGAACACCATTTTGATATCCATCTTCCATATCCAACAATTGTGAAATGCGGTAATAGTGAGCTTAATCCGAATAGATGGCAACCTCTTAAAAATTTCATCAAAGTCAATTTCTTGAATTTGAGTATAACTCTTGCTACAAGGCTTGCTTTGTAGGTTGTCAAGTTATTATCCATGTCTATCTTCCTCCTAAAAGCTCATTTATACTAAATGATATTTTCTCCTGAGGAAGGTAAATCAAGTTCCATACTTGATTGTCATACATGGATTCTATTTCGGATTCCATGGCCTTAAGCCATAGTCTGGAGTCTTCCTTTTCCATTGCTTCTTGGAAGGCCGAGGGATCTTTGGTATCTAGTACCACGATCTCATGAAGTCCCGCATACTTATTGGGTTTCTTCCTTTCCCTCTTTGACCTTCTCAATTCTTTTGGTTATTCTCGTGTCTCTCGATCTTCTTCCACAATTTCTTGAGGAATAGGTTCACGTTCGTCTCTCGAACGTACACTAGGTGAGGATGATTGAGATTCTCTCACAATTTCTTGTAAGGATCTCTCGCTCATGCTCCCACTAACCAAATGAATCTCGGCTGGGCCTTCATGATTCTGAATGCAACATTCACATCATGATCTTGTAGAGTATCTTGAGTTTCCTCAAGCTTAACTCTACTCCCATTACTTTTCTCTCTTTTCCAGAAATTCTAGAAAAACCATATCTCTCTCTACAATCTTTTGATTGGAGGTGATACACCAAAAGTAGTATCCTCTTGTCTAACGAGGACAACCTGTAAAGAAGCACTTATCCTCTTTTGGTTGAAGCTTGGTTGACATCAATTTCTTGATGTATACCTCACAACCCCAAATCTTGAGAAAGTCGAGCTTAGGTGTCATTCAACTCCATAGCTCACGGGACATTTTCTCCACGGACTTGGATGAAACATTATTTAGTGAGTTTGTCATTATTTGTAGTGCTTAATTCCAAAAGTAAACAAGTAATTTAGATTGACTTATTATTGATCGAACCATGTCGAGCAATATCATGTTCCTACTTTAGGAATGAGTCAAATTTAGGTATCCTAAGCACTCACCCCTACGAACCTTTCATAGAGACTCGATATTCTTGTTGAGTTGGTTCACTACTTCATCCTCGAATTCTTTGAACTTCTCAAAGATTTCACTTTTGTTTCCCATTAGACAAATATAGCCATAATGACTATAGTTATCCGTGAACAAAATGAAGTACCTTAAACCGTCTCTTGCACTTGTACTTATCGGACCACATACATTAAAAATGTATCATATCCAATTAGTCATTCGTTTTCGTTCCTTTCTTCTTGAAAGGTCTCTTGGTCATTTACTTGACCAATCCGATTAGTGTTACAAGAGTGTATCAATCACGTGAGTTATCTTAGTTTCTTTTGTTATTGTTTGTTTGAGTTTGTTTATTACTCATTTCAAGCAAATGGAAACCATTCTATACGAATGTATTTGCATAGAAAATTCCAATCTTCGATATAGACAAGCAAGAATTAAAATATTTATTAAATTTATCCATATCTAAGACATGATACAGAATAGTTCTTGTTAATCTAAGACACATAATAAACATTCTTCAAAGCATAAATTTAAATCAGTAGACTATTGAAGTTTCATAGAATCTTGTACAATCGCAGCAATGCTTGTACTATTTCCGATCTTCAATATCATCTCGTTCTCTACGAGTTCCTTCATATCCTTCAATAGCTGCACATCAAAATTATGTGAGCACAAGATCCGGTAACCATTACCAAATCAAGGACAGAGGTGATTAAATTTATCTCAATAACAAACATACCCATGGCGTTTCTCGGACGCCTACGTTCAATCATCCCATTTTCAAGGTCTTCCTTGTACTTGGGGCAATTTGGCCGGATGTGTCCTTTTTCACCACAGTGAAAGCACTCCGTATTGGGAGTTGGAGATTTCTGAGATTTCCCCCTCGAGGCACTCTTATGAGCACCTCCTACTCCCTTGCTCTTGATTGAACCACTTTTGGTAGATTTGCCCTTTCCTTTACCAATCTTTTGGCTCCTCCCATGGACGGCAATGACTTGCTTGTCCCTACCCTTGCCCATGTCAACTTCAGCAGTTTTGAGAGCGTTGTGCAGCTCCTCAAGACTCACCCCTTTTTCACGCACGTGATAGTGCATCATAAAGTCCTTAAAGGACGGGGCTAGAGAGCCAAGAATCATATCTTCAGCAATGTCCTCGGGCATTGGTGAAGAGAGCTTTGCCAACTTCTCAAGGTATCTTTGCATCGTGAGAAAATGCATAGATACCGATGTTCCCTCCGCCATATGGCACCTTGTGAGTGCGATGGTAGTCTTATAGCGCTCCTTTTGGGCACTATCCATGAACATCTTTGATAAAGCCTCCATGGTCTTCTTGGGTTTTGAATCCAAGTATTTCACTTGAAGCGAGTCACCCATGGATGCTAGCATAAGACCGTGAACTTGGTTCTCTTGGTCTTCCCACTTGGCTTTAGCCTCTTTCTCTTCATCGGTTAATCTCTCATTCCACTTTGGGATTGGACCTTCCAAAATGTGAGATAGTTTCTCAAACTTTAACACGATGTTGAGTTTGAGTTGCCAACTAATGAAGTTTGAGCCATCGTTTGCTAAAGGGTGTTTTTATATCATGGATCGTACGATAGGTTGGATGTTCGACATTTTTCTACAAAATAAATCATACAGGATTTTAATGCCAATTTTATGTTTATTATACATACATACAAATGAAATGTTGCAAATAAAATTTTTGCCCATAAATGCAACAATACAAGATCCCATTAATTGTAACATAGACTAGCTAAGGGCTATCAAATATATTACAACATCAAGGTAAGAAAAACATTTTTCTAATCACAACCTTTTTGAATTTTAGCAATATTAGCATCTTCAAACTCTTGTGATTCTTGTCGTTTTAATTATGAGGGAATACGACCTATCCTCGTAAGAAAAACTTTTTCCCAAAACCGAGCGAGGGCTCTAGGTAATGTTAAGAAAACTTATTTTTATTTAATACGAGATACGTTTATCCATTGTATTCACAACTAAACATACTTGAGGTTCACTAGGGTGAAACACACCTCATATATTTAATTGTGGCACAACAATAGACAACCATTATATCTCCCATTATTCCCAAAGATGGAGGGAGCTATCTCCCGCTAAGGGCGAGCAGAGTATCCCTCGATCAATGGCTGCTAGTGGATGAAATAAGAAGGAAAATTATTCTTAATTTTTGTTGGACAATTTCATGTATTAACATGTGATTTAGAATTTTAGGTTATCATGCATATTATTATTCATACACATCCTAACATTCAACACATTCATCACATGCATAGCAAGATTATAAAAACAGAAATTAAACATTCACACAATCCACATCATGTGAGTTTATATGTTCCCTTCGATCCTTGATCCTCGATCCCTGATCTTTGATCCTCGATCGATGAGCTACAGCGGCGACTTCCTCTTGCACCGGAGATGTAGATTTTACAGAAAATAAACATGCTCCTCACATTCGATAAAAACCGACTAGTGCAAGTCCTATGTAAAAACCTCTCATATGCAAATGCAAATATCTAAAAGACGGAAAGAGAGAATTTTGGCTTTTACATACAAATAAGCCCCTGTATAATAATGATTACATACATTCATAATTGCTGATTTGGAACATATAAACTCACAATTCCTGCAAAGATAACTCGAGCATCCATGCACGCAATATCGCTATAAACTCTGCAATCTAGTTTATCAATCATCTAGAATCCCAAACAATTCTTTGAAAAACATTTTGAAATCCATTAAAAACGTTTTTCATCCATCCACATGTTCAAAAAATAATTTTGAACCGCTGTCCATCCAATTTCCTAAAAGGAAAGATGAACCGCAGTTTTTCGGTTTTGTTGATTCTCTTACAAAATAATCGTTTATACTTAAAACGAAATTATTGCAAGTTAGACTTATGTCTAAATCATAATTCTAATAATTACAGGACATGTCTTAAACCACTTAAAACATTTAAAACGAATTATTACAAAGAATTATTTCAACAAAACATTTAAGGACCGAAAAACCGGTAAAACGAATTGTTTAAATCCTAGATGGTAAACTAAATTTGTTTACAGCTTTAAATCATAAGATAAATTGAACCCTAAGCTCTGATACCACTGTAGGATTTCTAGTTTAATTGTACATATATATTTTTGAAATTTTAATGCACAATAAGGATCAAGTTACAATTTTCTATGATTTATTTCATGCATGCATCAATTTGTTTCAATATCTAGTTTCAAAACTTTATTAAAACAAATATGGGATCCGAAATTTATACCTAGAAGTTCTCTAAAACTTCTTGAAGATTCAGAGACGTTGGGGATGCTTCTCGCTGCGCCGGATGCCTCCGAGTATTCACCAAACTGTAAACAAGATCGGAGAGAGGGAAGCTAGTCTCTCAATCTCCGATAGGGTTTAGAATCTAATTACTAACCCCTCTTTAATTCCCTTGAGAAGATGATCTCTTAAGAACTAAAACTAAACTTAAGAATTAAGGAATTTTCGTGGAGAATTATGGAGAGAGAATTTTGCACAAGAAAATAATGAATAAAAAATGAGATAATGAGATAAACTTGTATTTATAAGTTCTCTCCAAATTACCTATTCATGTGCAACCCTTTGCCCATGATTTCATGCAAAATTCCATCTAACCATCCATTATTTATTAATAAATAATCTTAGCCACGAATTAAATCAATTATGGACCAATTCCATGCATGATCTAATTAATTCTTAAATTAATTCTACATAAAACCGTCTGACCGGTCGACCGTTTGCGAGGTGCGGTCGATCGTTTAGACCGAGTTTCGGTCTACAGATCGATATATTCGGTCGACCGTTCGTAACAAAAAAAATCATCGCAATGTTCGGTCGACCGACTGAGAATACTCGGTCGACCGAAAACGAACAGACGAAATTCTCGTTACGATCTATACACATCTGGTCGACCGTGCAACATTCGGTCGACCGTTTATGGTTTTGCGGTCAACCGTTTTTGCACAGTGCATGCAGACTTGTCAAATTTCTGTTTAACCCCTACAAAATTTGACATTTCGGGATTAGTAGTAAATTCACAACTTATGTAACATATTATCCTATGTAATGATTAATCATTACAGCCCATAATATTTACATCACATATGAATTTAATTTAGATTCTAATTATGTTATTAACCACAACATAATTTTGATTTTGCTTGTTCACCCCATGTGTCATATTTTCCACATGAAACCCGACACATCCTATGAACTCAAAATCCCCATTTCTTGTTTCCCAATTTTGTGGTGTGACCTATGGGAGGATCTAGACTAAGTTGGTAGTGATATTAAGAGCTTAATATCACAAGCTATAAGCGGTATCTAGCTACACATTATAGCTCCCAATTAGTTAGATGTCTTAATTCCACTAGAACCAAAACCCGATCCATTTAGTGATGGAGTGCACCACTTGTGTCCGTCCCTTGCCTCATGATATTAAGAATACACACAAAGTAGTATTGTGTCATCTTTGTATTAGTATTCATTTCTTGATCTCTTTAAGCTAGTTATAAATATGTGACTCAACTCAAATCACATTGTGCACATTATAACTTTGCTTTATCAAGGGGCCCACTAATATCATCACTCAATTAAGAGGGGCAATGATAATCTTTTGACTAACTATCTTCTCCAACAAAAGTTGTACTTAACCAACCAATGCCTTTACACTACACTTATCGATAGTTCAAGACACTAATCTAATTAAGTATTCCTTAAGTGATTTGATATAAGTCTCATATGAAAGGACCAAAGACACAGTAAAATATTAATGACACAGAAACTCATTTCTATAATATTTTACTTATTAGGTCTATTCAGTATACAAAAGTAATATTTTCCTCTTTTGCATATCCGTGTCGTCACTCACTTGTAGAGCTACAATGATCTATGACCAACACGGCAATCTTAACTCGGTAATTAATGTCCCATGTTAATTACCATGATTGTGAATATCTTTTGTTTTATGTAAACCAATATCTTTTAGAGCTCTACGGTTAAGGACCAAGAGCCTCTTCCTTAACACTTCTAAAAGACGAATAACATAAACAAGGAAGAAAATGATTTCTCATTCAATTCATAATAATTGACATTTAAAAGTAAAACTTTTAGAACACATTCCCTTCATTATGTTGGTGTTTATCTCATCCACATTCACGTCCACATTCATGGTCTCAAAATGATTATACTAGACTTTTGTAAGACTTTTCACACACTCATACATTCACTTCAGGGCCATCAATTGGACGAATTACGTAATTTTCCATCGATAACTCGATATTCAACTCAGCCACACTCGGGCACAAGACTAGATCATGATATTTCTGAAATCATTTTAATGATTGCGAAGCCAAAACACAACTTTCATCTTCTCTTGATTTGATGCTTATTTTTTTCTATCTCATTTGTATTCCCAAAAGCATCAAGATGGATTTCAACATCCAAAACACGACAAGTAAAATTATTGTCCATTTTATCAAAAGTCGTATATTTAACTTTTGTCAACAATCAAGATGATCAATATCATATAAAAGATTACACAAAATAAAACATATAAAAAGAAACAAAACAACATGTATTAGATATGACATATGCACAATAAATTTTGTCATTATCATAGGAATGTCCAATCATCTAGTAATCTTCCAAATATATAATCAACTTTTGCAAAAAAAATGATTATAAACATGTATTAATGCATATTTATCAAATAACATACTCATATACATCTATAATTGTCATGTGCATGATTTAAATGTTGCTATCATACGAAAACAAAAATTAATAGTCCATCATCTAAGAATAAATATAAACATGTAGAACATGATATTTCAAACCATGATTTTGCAACAATAATTTCTAGACATATATCATCACATTTAAGAAAATAGTATGAGTATATTCAACAAGTAAATAGATTAATGATATTATAAATTGTAAAAGACTACCTCAAGATGACTACAAACTTATGGACTATCTAATCAAACAAGGAACAACACGTGTTCATCAAAATGGATATTCGTAATACTTGCAGATGTGATACATCCAAATATCAAAGAAAATTTTATTTTTGTGGTAATCAAATATGGTATAATACTCAAGCAATTTTGTTTCTTCTCTTAACCATAAACTTATAAGTACTAATCACATGTATGTACCAAACTACAAATGCACTTTTATTTAACATGGTTGTATTACAATTGTATAAAGATAATAAGCAAGTACATCTTAACTACAATCGCATGAGATATAAAACATTCCTTGTTTTGCATTCAATTTCCTTCACACGTAAATATCTCAAATCTGTTCAAAATATTTTCTATAATTTGATGGTACATGATGTCAACTCCACAACAATAAATATATGTATACATTTGAAGATGTGTTAATGTTTTCCTTTATTTCAAGAGAAGAAGAATACGAAGAAAGAGCATCATATCTTGCTTTAGTGCAAGAAACTAACCTCATAATGAAATACTTCATACATCGAGGCATCCATCAAGATCGATGCTTTGTTCTTTTTGATGTGCTAGAGAATAATCGAGCTAATAACATGTTGTGAAATGAAAAAGCATGGAGATTTGAGGGAGAAGAATGAAGACTTTTCATTGCTAACTCATAAACAATACAACGAGTCTCTATATATAGACAAGAGACATAGATGTTACAATGCAATAACAAGTTAATGAATAAGACATATAATATATATCAATGAGAGAATTATATTGCATTTGAATGTGGAGTTTATAAGAAGTTGTAACACCAAGAGACAAGGTGACTTATCCATATAATATATTTGTTATTTCACAACAATCTCAATAAATTTCGATCACCATATTTTAAGGTTTTGTGTGAACATTGTAATTAGGCATAGAAGTTGCAAGTTTGACGTTTGTTTTATTTTACCACAAACATGTTGTCTTTTGTTCTTGGGTGACTTGGTCTTGTGCACCTACTCCTGACTCAAATTGGCTTCGTGCACCCGTATTTCCTATAATTATCCTCGTGCACCTCTAGAACGTAAAACTTTATCTTCGTGCACCCGGATCGTTAGTGGGACCCACATCATTGGGTGTCCATTACGCAATCCCGTTAAGCCCCATCTGTTGTACACATTCTGTTCCATTAAGAAAATCTTAGTGAGCTCATTTTCTATTAGTTGGAGCTAATGATTAACTAATTAATAACTTCTATTATTAACTAATAATCAATAATTAGTTCCTCCCACTCGGAGCAACATATTTCGTGCAACATTCTTGCTGGCCTATGAGATCCTTAGAATCTCCTTCTTCTTCCTCCTCAGCCCTAGACTACTCGACCTCCCGAAGCCCTCCACTATTGGCCTTCCACC
Source organism: Triglochin maritima (assembly GCA_963682175.1). Taxonomy (NCBI): domain Eukaryota; kingdom Viridiplantae; phylum Streptophyta; class Magnoliopsida; order Alismatales; family Juncaginaceae; genus Triglochin; species Triglochin maritima. Next base: position 8,996,764 of record OY821780.1, on the reverse strand, counting down.
GAGGAGAAAAGGCAAAGAAGTAGTTGCACTCTCAGAGACTATTTGCCTCAGTTTGACCTCCAACTCTAAGACCCCCTCCCCCCCAAAACTACTACATCACCTCCTCCCCAAAGTCAGCAGACACATCGTCGACCTCCAATGCTCGTCACCTCTCAGATCGTCTGACCGGCGAGCAGAGTCCTCTTTGTGATTGCAGATTGCTCTCACAAATTTACACTTTTAGGAAGAAGTGGTCGTATAGGCGTCATTTTCGGCGCTGCCCCCACTATTGGAGTGTATGAAATAATAATTTTGTTGACCAAAGTTTTAGTTTACTTAGGCGCACTGCAAGTGTTTGATAAAATGTTTATGTCATTTTAGGATCATGACCAAAAGAGGTGTGACGTCTTTCGTTGGATTGATGGTGATGAAAGGATTAGCGTGACCGTTAGAAGTAATGTTGAGAGGTTCCATGAAATATTGTTGGAGAAATATATGTCTCTCGATAGGAAGGTGGAGGAGATGAAGAATGATTTGGTCGACACAAAATTGATTTGCTTGGACGTTAGGCCTCGGTTCGTGTCATCCAGACTTTTATTGGTGAGACTAAGTGCTTCATATAGAAGGTCGATATGGTTTTGAATTTATGTGTGGTTGTTGTGATTGGGTTGGCGTTGAAGTGGTTGTGGTAATGGTATGTGTCGGGTAGTTGTTGTGATTTGTTGAAGTGGCATTGTTGGAAAAACGTGCTACGACGTCGTCATGTCACGTCGAGTATTTAACAACTGACGTGAAATGACCTTCTCACGTCGGTTGTTGTTAAACTGACGTGACATGTTCATATATCACGTCGGTTTAACGGAAACCGACGTGATATACGTATGTCATGTCGGTTTTAACAAAAACCAGCGTGTTTTGCCATTACACCAAGGCATCACCAAGTCGTTGCATTCAAATCGCTCAAGAACTTTTTATTAGCACGTTGAACCAACTTCGTGGGATCTCCACTCAGATTGGTTGGATTGTCATTCTACATGAGTCATAGTATGGGTCTCAGTCTCATCCCCAACTTGGATTTCTGAACTTGAGCTAAATCAAGTCCTTTGGAGAAAGGATCAACTATATTGTCTTTGGTACCAACAAAATCAACAATCATCACATTTCCAAGACCAACTCTCTAACAAATTTTAGTCTGACTTGGATGTGATGTCTTTGCTTTTGATTATACTTTGAACTTCTCAACTTTGCAATGGTAGTCATACTATCACAATGTAAAGATATCGCATGAACTGATTTGCTAGTAATTGGCAATTCAGAAAGTAGTCATTTCAACCATTCAACTTCCATTCCACTTGGGTCCAAAGCATAAAGGTCAACCTCAAATGTAGATCAAGAGAAAATGGTCTATTTAGTAGACCTCTAGGAGATCGCACCTCCACCTAGAGTAAAAGCATACATTGTAACACTGTTACTCCTGGAGTTTTTGACTATCCAGCTTGCATCACTATACCCTTCTGGTACACCTGAGAACTTCCCATAATGTAACCAAAGGTAGAAGTACCATTCAAGTACCTTAGTACTCTATCCAAAGTCTCGTAATGAGTACGATCATGATTACTTGTGTATCTACTTAGCTTGCTCACCGAGAAACAAATATCTGGTTGTGTGCAATTTGCAAGATGCATCAAATTAACTACCTATGATCTGAGAATATTTCAACTGTAAAACTGCTACACCACGCTTGTTGTTTTACATGGTTTGAAAAATTATTTGGGGGTTTTACAGATCTACGTACAGTTTGTATCCAAATCTCACAAAAACCTTCTCAACATAGTGAGATTGAGATATGGAAATACCCTCAACTGACCTAGTCAATTTGAGTCGCAAGGTCACATTTGTAATACCCATATCTTTCATTTCAAACTTAGTACACAGGAAGGACTTTGTTTCATGTATTATATCAGGGTTTGAGCAAAAAAGTAATATGTCATCGACATATAAACACAATACAATACAGACTCCGCCTTTAACTTTGTAGTACACACACTTATCAGAATCAATAACTTGGAATCCATATGATAATATAACTTTGTCAAAATTTTCATGTCATGCTTAGCTTGTTTGAGTCCATAAAGTGACTTAACAAGTTTACAAACGTTGCTCTTGCTTCAAGAAGATACAAATCCTTCAAGCTAATCAATAATTTTCTTCTTCGAGATCACCATGAAGAAAAGCAGGTTTTATGTCCATTTGATGGATCGTAAAATCATATGTGGATGTCAATGCTAAAAGCACTTGGATAGCAGTCAGCAAGACACTGGGTTATAGGTATCAAAATAATATATTCTTTACTTTTGTTTAAAGCCTTTAACTAACCTGACTTTGTACTTATCAATGGACCCATTTAGTTTCAATTTCTTCTTGAATATCCATTTACAATCGATTGTTGAACAACCAAGAGGAATATTCACCAACTCCCATGTCCCATTAGAGAAAATGGAATCAATTTCTGTCTCAATTGCTTCAGAAAAAGTCATAGTATTTTGAAAGTATTAGAATCACCTTTGATATGGTATGTGATAAAATTATTTCCAAAGTCCTTGGCAATCCTAGACTGTTTTCTTCTTCTAGGTTCAACTTCTACTTGAATTCATAAAAACTCAAGTTCGATAATGGAAGGATTTGCCCCCACATTTGTCATCTTCTCCACTTGTTCGTGGATGGAACCAGACATAGAGGGATCACCTTGTGGTAAAGCTTGTCGAGGAACTCTGGGTTTCATGGGAAATAACTCATCAAAGAATGTTGCATCATGAAGTTCAACAATAGTGTTAACATCTATGTCAGATATCTCAGACTTGATTACCAAGAATCTGTACGCATAATTGTTACACACATATCCGAGAAATATTGAATCAACAATCTTGGGACCAAACTTTTTCCTCTTAAGTTCAGGGATTAACAATTTTGCTAGACAACCACAAACTCTAAGATATTTAAGTATGGTTTTCGACCCTGCCAGAGTTCGAAAGGACTAGCCTCCTTATGTTTCCGGGAAAATTTATTCAGAATATGGCAAAACGTATTCAAAGCTTCTCCCACATATATTTGGGTAATCCTGAACTCTCTAACAATGCATTAATCATATCAGATAATGTTCAATTTTTTTCGTTCAGCAATCCCATTAGATTGTGGAGAATATGAAGTCATTACCTCAAGAACTAGGTCATAACTTTGACAAACTTGTTCAAACAAGTTTGACGTATATTCGCCACCTCTATCGGATCTCAATTTTTAAAGTTTCTTTTCAATTTGAGTATTTGCTTCATTCTTAAGAAATAAATTTAGATAATGTTGCATCCTTACTTTTAAGAAGGTATACGTAACAATATTTGGAATAATCATCAATGAAAGTGATAAAATATTTCTTAGTTAACATATCACTAAATTCACAATTATCGGTATGTATCAATTCTAAAATATCTTATTGCTTAGTCACAACATAAAATGATTCTTAGGTTGCTAAGCTTGTACTTCCACTTAGACATTTTTTATTCTCAAACATATTTTGGAATCATGTTTAAATTCATCCATTTTTTCAAACATTAATTGTTCACATGTTCTAAACTTTCATGTCATACATCACTTAACATTTTGATAAAACATTGGTATATCAAACTTTAATTGTTCACGTGTATGTCCTAACCAGAGAAAATGAAAAAGAGTGGGAGAAACGAAAAGAAACTCTCAAATGCAAAATAGATATCCAACTTTCTCTCAATCTTGAAAAGAAACGAAAAGAAAATCATTTTTCCATTCAAATATATTCCCTAATTTTTTTTAAAACCCCCTAAAATCAAATAATATGGTTAAACAAACATGGGAAGCAATATGATGCAACTAATTTCTTTTCTTCTCTATCCTGACTTGTTTCTATCTACAAACATTTTGTCTTCGCTTTTTCTTTTGTTCCTCTCCGTTTCTTTTCTCTTATTTTCTTTTTCAATTTTTCATTTGTTATCTATACACACCATGAAGGTGGGTGCGCATCCTGGTTGAGCTAGACCTGTATCATTGTTATTGTTATTGAAATTTAGTATCCATCGTATCAATCTTGTTAATAGTTCAACATATAATATTTGGGCATGGACAACCAACTTAAAAAATAAATTCCAACTTAAACACATAAACCTTGGAAGCAGGACAAGAAAAAAAATCATAGTTATTAGAATTTTTAATCTGCAACATTTAATTTAAAACACTACCTTTCGGGTGGCCCATCTCAACTTATTTTGTTGGTATCCATATGAGAGTGTGATAACCGATAACTCATTTTGCATAAATGAGATTTTGAAGTAACTGTTTAGGAAATGAGTTTGGAATTTTTTTAAGTTACGTGACGAAAACAATAACATGATTCAAATAAGAATAAGGAACGTATTCAGATATTTTATATCCCAGCTTACTGAAGACTTTCAGTGAACGGCATCAGTGTACTCTTTGCAATATAGGAACTTCAACGTGAGTGCTTACGTGACGGTGGTTGAAGTGTATATATCTTTTTACGTGGCAAATAAATAAATAAATATGTGTAATATTTATATTTTTGTTGTTGCGTGTGGTTGTAATATTCCATACAACTGTGCGATTATATAAATGATATTTTCATAAATATCTTCTAAATCAAAATAATTCAAAGTATCACAGTGATACAGTTAAAAACAAGGGTTGAAATACTGAACTGCTAAAACGTCGTCTGCGAATTACTTAAATCGTCAGCGTCAATTATCATTTTATCATTCTCTCGTTTTACTTATTTTTGCTTCCAATAGGTTCTCCCATGTTCGTACTACAACAATAAAATAACCATGAAAATAAAATCGTAGTACGAATGCGGGGTGGTAGGGGGCGGTAGCTCCTGTGGGTAAAGGGAGTGCACTTTGCGAACGTTTTTTTGTTTCGACATCCTATTATTGTACTCCGGATATGGATCCGTTTATCCGTTTATTGACGTTTGTGTTTTTTTCTCATCCCGTCACCATCGAAATCTTACAACGAAACTTTAAATAATTTAAAATAGCATACCTATATAAAATTAAAATTTTAAAAATAATGAAAAAATAGGGCCTTCAGGCTAGGGCACCTCCTTAATGGGGGGGGGGGGGGGGGGGGGCTTCTGCAGAAAATGCCCCCCAATGGGGGAGGCGTTTTGTTCAGACGTCCCAGTTGATTTTTTTTGGGTAACTAATCCCACCAGATTCATACGTTTTTCCAGACATTTCCTTGCATTTTCCTGGGTGTTGACACTGGTAGAGTGAGGAAAACTGAGACAAAAGCCTTATTTTGATAGACATGACGAAATGAGTATTAAATGGAATGTGAATGACAAAATGGTAACTGGTACGGGCGATTTAGGTAATTCACAGACGACGAATAATTATTATTATAAAAAAGATGGCTAATTCTTTTGGAGGATTTACATTTACCAGATGAGGGGTAGACCTAGGTGCCAATTGCTCTTAGAGTTGTTGGAGCTTTTTTTTTCTTCTATAAAATTACTAAACTATCTTTTCTATATCCTATATAAATTCTCCAATCTCTCTCGTTTCCTTCACACAAATCTCTCCAAATATTTTATACTTTTTCTCTAATTACTTTGATATTGGTGGAGACAAATCAAATTTGAGATAAAGTGTGAAGCCTAAAGCTACAAGCAGACCACAAATAGCCGATTTTGCGATTCTTCCGCTCTTCACTTCCCAGGCTTTTGTAATCCTTTTTAGTAGTTAATTTTAGTTAATCAATCATCATCATGACTTTCTCATTTATGATAAAAATTCAGTTTATGTTTGCTTATTTAGTAATTTTTATGGCTTTATCATCTGATTTTGATAATAATGATAACCTACCACCTCCCCCTCCTGTTAATCCACCTAAACCTAACGGTAGAGTTACTAGAAAAAAACTCCAATATGGAATGGTTTTGAGGAAGGACAAGATGAACCTGGTAACCCAACCGCTATTTGTAAACATTGTGGTCACGTATATTCTGCTAGGTCAAGTGCAGGAACCGGTCATCTAGCTAGACATATACTTGTATGTATGGTTAGGAATAATCTTGAATCGGTAGTGGGTTCACGTCAATCGGTTTTAGACACAGCCAGTGGAACTTTAAATTTTCAGAAGATATTGTCCAATTAAAGGTAGAAAGATAATTTTTGATTTCATAATTAAAGATGAACTACCATTTAACATATGTGAATTTAAAGTCCCTAGGGAAACAATTCTCTACCATAATTCGTAATTTAAACCATTTTTAGAAAAAACACTTAAAAATATTGCATTTGATAAATTCGGTAAACAAAGAAAAATCATAATTACTTATTTTTCATCAATGACTTAGTTCCTTCTTCAACTTGTCAATCAAAAGACTTAATTCCCTTAGCCGTACCCGTCTTTCATATCAAAAGACTTAGTTCCTTCTTCAACTTGTCAATCACAGACATATTATTCCCAAGAATAAGCATGTCATCAATATAAAGTAACAGAATAATAAACTCATCCTCAATTCGTCTGATGTAAACACAATGATCTGATGTTATTCCGGTGTACCCCTTCTCTATTATAAAAGAATCAAACTTCTTATAACATTGTCTTGGAGCTTGTTTCAGACCATACAAGTGTTTCTTCAATTTGCACACAAATTCTCTTTATCTTTTACTTTAAATCTCTTTGGCTACTCTATATAAATTTCCTCCTCTAAATCACCATAGAGAAACACAGTCTTGACATCCATCTTCTCATTTTCCATATATAAACTAGCAATAGGGTTGTTAAGGGATCGAATACGGATCAGATCTGCCAATATATGTATTTTAATCTGGGAATTCTTTTGATATCTGTATTCGGATCCGTATCCGACCGTTATATCCAAATCAATATGAGGCAGATCCTGATCGAATACAAAAACATCCGGATGAAAACATTTTGATTCGAAAATCCAATCCAAATTCTTGATTTAAGGTAATAATAATCAAAATAATAAATTTGCTTTAATTCCATAATTCGAAAGTTTGATCTGAAACTCTACCAACATTACATTCAAGTTACAAAGTAATACAAGCATAGATTATAAACATTAGAACTAACACAAATGTTACAACATAATGACGGCAAACGACATATCATCATAAGTCAATAAAAGCTTCAAAACAAAAACATAATAATGTAGTAACTTAAACATCACATAACACAACACACAAGAACCACATAACAACAATCGTCTAAGCAACAAACAAACTAACAAAGTTATTATTCCAACAAGAAGCACCATCTCCATGGTAGCGTACAAGTCACATTTGATACCTACATGTAAAGATAGAAAAAGTAAGCAAAATGACAAATTATTATATGAATATATTATAACTAAGTATTCAATAAAAAATATCAAATTCCAAAACTACTTTTCATAGTCTACGCATGCAACACTTTTGATGGTTTTTGAGATGGATAGTACCTTTGGAGTTTGCGTGGTCGAATACCTCCTTACAGTAATTGTTGTGGTCTTGATTGAATCATCGCTCTGCAGTTCTCTTGTCTAATGTATCAAAATTCAAGAAGTTTTTTTGTCCCTTTATATCCTTATTGGATGCTCTTGCGTCAACAACATAGACATTTGCACCTCCAATAAGTGTCTCATTTGCAATTGGCAAATCCTCTTTCATGCTGCAAAAAATGAGACACAATGCAAATTATTAAAATCTAAAGCAGAATTGGCAACATATACGAGGGGAGGTGGTTACCGTCAAGGTGTCAAGTAATCATCATTTGATAAACTATAAAAATGTAAGGAAAATGAGGTGCGTAACGAATCTTAACTTAGTACTAGTTCCATGTCAGAGAAAGGTCGGTCAAACGTAGGTTCGGAATCCTAGATTCTTCATATGACCACTAGATGATCAAAGTGTGAGATGCAAACCTCAGCCAAATCCTTCAGGCAGTACAAGAGCTTCAAATCTTTCAATTGATTCCTCTCAAACCTAGTGATTATTTCTCCAACCTGTGGTTAAAAACAGAAGTAAAAAAGAAACTAGATATCATCTTTCCAACAAAGGTTGATTAATACCCTAAACTTCAAACAATATGTTCAACACATATTCAAGAAAAGAACAACAAATCTACAACAAATTAGAAGAAACTAGAAATGTACTTGAGGATTAAAAAATAAACTGAAATGAATATAAAATTCAAATAAAACTAGAAATCATCTGCGAAACAACAACTACAATTTTCTTATTTACATAATTAGCCCATTTTTTTCAAATCATAAGTTACCTTCTTTCAACCGAAATAACTACATTAAAATTGACAAAAAAAATTCTACCCTTTTGAGGACTCACCAGACGAAGTACTAAACACTAAGAACTCGAACTAAAACAAGTGAAATGAGAAATAAATCGACTAATAAAACGTGGTTTTGGGCAAAACAACATGAAAAAAGGTCTTTACTAGGGTTTGATACCTTTTGCAAGGAGAATCCGTCGATGAGAGCAAATAAAACAAATCTAGATCGTAACTTGACGGCAAAATGCAAGAGTTGGGATCGAGACGACACCAAACGAGGTGACACTGGAGGAGGAGAGGTGGTGACAGGGTTATGGTTTGCCTTGGGAAGAGTAGATATACTTATATTTATATGTTAGGTATTTTTTATAAAATGAACACAATTTTTCATATTACACGTGAAGGATAAATTGATAACATTAACTCAATAAATTACAATTAATTAGCAACTAGCTACAAATTGTAATTTTTTAATAAATATATATGTTATGTATGATATTACAGATACAAATACGAATACAAATACATATATGGATATTGATCTTATAATATGGATATTCAATCTTGAATTGGATATTATTCATATCGTATGTATCAACATCCATATTTATTCCGCGAGTTCCCGGATATCAAGCTTCAGATACGAATACAGTTTTATGGATGGTGGGTTCTCGGATAAAATGAATATGAATGCGGACGGATGCTCGGATTTCAGACATCTAGTAACACACCTAACTAGAAACAATACCTAAAGCAATATTATCAAACTCATCTTTTCCACAGGTGAGAAAATCTCGTTAAAGTGAACTCCTTGCCTCTGACCAAATCCTTTCACAACGAGTCTCGCCTTATATGTTGGTTGTGATTTGCCCTCATGGGAATTCAACTTAAAATCCATTTATGTTTCAACACCCTCCTGCCTTTTGGTACCTCCACTAAATCATTAGTATGATTTTTCAAGAAAGAATCAGTCTCTTCTTGCATAGTTGACAACCATTCCTTGTTCTGCTCATTTTCTTCATCTTCCTGGTTACACTATGGGTCACCTGCATCTATAAGCATCACATACGAATCTGAAGGTTATCTAGTTGACGATCGTCAGTTTCTATCCAATCTTGCAACTAGAATTTCTGAAAGAATATAAGTTGGAAATTCTGCTTCTAGAATGGCACCATTTGTCTCTACTTCCAGAACTTGTGCATTAGTTGGCTCATTTTCGTCTTGCTACAACTCTTCAACCAACATAGGAGCATCAATACAAGGAACTAGATTAAGATCAATCAAATCATTAGAAATTTGTGGCCCTGAAAATTTTCCTACTTTTTTGATATCCTAGATGGCCTGATCTACCATAAGCACAACATCCCTACTTCTAGAGACCTTCTTCGTAACTGCATCATACAACTTATAACCAAACTCATCTTGCCCATTACCAATAAATATACACTATCGGGTTTTCACATCAAGTTTGGAGCTATCATCTTGGGAATATGCACAATTGTCTTACATCCAAAGAAACACAAATGGTCATTTGAACATCCTTTCATAACCAACCTCGGTTAGGAATATCAAAATTCAAAGGAATTCAAGGAGTAAGATTTAAGATATATAGTGTAACATCCTCAAACAGCGGAAGAATTTAAAATTTTAAATAATACACAATCAACATAAGATATTACTCAAATAAGGGAAATAGGTGCACCAACATATATCATATATATATGTACATCAGAGTATTTCAAAAGTTGTGATTACATCAAAAGACTATACAACGAATACAGTAATCACCCGACCTCAACTGAGAGAAAGATGGATGCGGTAGCGGTGCTTCTCTCCTCGGTCACCACCCCCTATCGCCGATCACGGCCTAAAAAGTAAACGTGGACCAATGCATGAGTTTCCAGAAAGAAACCTTGTATGCCAAACTCTACAATGCATGAAATAAAAACACGCTAGCATGCAGTTCTACTAACAAGAAAAGCATCTCAAACAGGCTGGGCTTCAGGGCTCTTTCACCCAACCACTGCACACACCACCGTCACGGGGCTCCAGGGCTTTTTCACCCAACCACCGCAACACACACACGTCGCCAAGCTAGGCTTCAGGCCTTTTTCAGCCAACCGCAGCTACCACGACACGACCAAGGGCTCCAGGTCTTTTTCAACCAACCCAAACGTCCAAGGGCTCAAGGTCTTTTTCAACCAAGCCTTAACACGCGGTCCCTGCTCAGGCTCCAGGCCCTTTTTCAGCCAACCTGAACACACTATAGAGCTCCAGGTCTTTTTCAACCAACCCCGCACAGACTAGCTGGGCACCAGGTCTTTTTCAACCAACCGCAACTCTCACACAGTTACGGGGCTCCAGGGCTTTTTCACCCAACCACCGCAACGCCACAAATTCTAAGCTGGGCCTCAGGCCTTTTTCAGCCAACCCAAGCTCTCACACAGTTACGGGGCTCCAGGGCTTGTTCACCCAACCATCGCAACTCTCGTGCACCCTAGCACACTCGCTGGAAGAACCTCGGCACACAACTCGCCCCACACGGACGACCACAACAACTGCACCTCCATAGTGCAAAACTGGACACAAACGGTCGACCGAACCAAAAGTCTTGGTCGACCAAATCACGAAAACACAGGGCAATCGCCTCGACCGGCACTCCCTCGGTCGACCGATTCCCACCAACTGCACTCGTTCGGTCGAACCCAAATCAAGGGACGGTCGACCGTTTAGATGGTCAACTCCCAGGTTCAACGAACAAAATGACCAATCGGTCGAACGACAAAGGGGCCCTGTTCGACCGAAAGTCACCAGGGACAAATCCCACAATCTCCACAACGAATCCGGTCGAACCCCCGAGCACTCTCGGTCGACCAAATTCCACCAGGGAATTCCCCCAACTCTCACCACAAATCCGGTCGAACGCCCGAGAATTCTCGGTCGACCGAATTTGTCCAAAGCATTCCCCCACGCTCCTCATCAAGTCCGGTCGACCGAAACCACCTTCGGTCGAACCGACCACTATTCCAACTTAAGTCACGGTCGGACTATGTCAACGAGCGGTCAACCGTTTGGATGGTCAACGCCCCCGACCGACCTATGACAGTGCACACTGTCGAACGACGAAGAGGCCCCATTCCACCGAAAACCACCAGACTTGCGTCCTATGCACGATCGGTCGACCGCCCCAAGGGCATCGTTCGACTGATGTGAGACAGAACCCGAAATCTCAATACGAACGGTCGACCGTTTGCACCAACCGGTCGACCGATCAGGCAGTGAAATCTGTTACACGTTTACTTGCGACGAGCCGGAAGGCCTACCGTCGACTTCCAAATACTCACGATACTTAAGTGAGCGAGTTGACATACCGAAAGGTTTGAAGAAACCTTTGAAGAACCCCAACGACGCCTCCACGAGCACGCCTCCCAAAATCACGATCCGTCGACGATCCTCGCGACTAAACCACGATCCACACCTCCTCTCTCCTCCCATCTCTGACATGGTCTGGGAAATATTGCTCATTGAACTCCCGCAGGAATTCCTCCCAGCTGACATCCGTCCTGCCCTCAAACACCACCGCAGATGTTGTCCTCAACCAGTTGGACGCGTCTCCGCCCAACACATACGCTGCCAAGCATGCCTGCCTCTAAGGCGGGCACTCAATCGCCTGAAGGATCTCCTGAATCTTCAGGACCCAGTCCTCCGCAACCTCAGACTCTCCTCTACCATTGAAGGTAGGCGACTGTTGTCTCATAAAGCGGTCGAGCATCGCTCCTGCCGCTGCTGGCTCTCCTCTGCCAGACTGGCGATCCAACATAGCACCCAATCGCCCTGCCAAGTCATAGAGCATCCGCCGCTCCTCTGCCCAGTCCGTGCCCCCAGCCTCACCGCTGGTGCTACGGTCCCGTGGGGGAGGTCTCACGCGTCTCAGAGGCATCTATACACAAAGAAAACAACACACGTCAAAACCATGAATGCACGAACTAATGCAGACTCTAAAACTCTAAGGGTGACTTCCTTGGATAAGGACACTGGAACCGACCGCTCTGATACCAAGTTGTAACATCCTCAAACAGCGGAAGAATTTAAAATTTTAAATAATACACAATTAACAGAGGATATTACTCAAATAAGGGAAACAAAGGATATTATTTTTATGTACATATATCATATATACATATATGTACATCAGAGTATTTCAAAAGTTGTGATTACATCAAAAGGCTATACAACAAATACAGTAATCACCCGACCTCAACTGAGAGAAAGCTTGATCCAGTAGCGGTGCTCCTCTCCTCGGTCACCACCCCCTATCGTCGATCACGGCGTGAAACGTAAACGTGCAACAATGCATGAGTTTCCAGAAGAAACCACGTATGCCAAACTCTACAATGCATGAAATAAAAACACCCTAGCATGCAGTTCTACTAACAAGAAAAGTATCTCAAACAGGCTGGGCTCCAGGGCTCTTTCACCCAACCACAGCACACCACTGTCACGGGGCTCCAGGGCTCTTTCACCCAACCACAACACACCACTGTCACGGGGCTCCAGGGCTTTTTCACACAACCACCGCAACACACACTCGTCGCCAAGCTGGGCTCCAGGCCTTTTTCAGCCAACCACAGCTACCACGACACGACCAAGGGCTCCAAGTCTTTTTCAACCAACCCAAACGTCCAAGGGCTCCACGTCTTTTTCAACCAACACTTAACACGCGGTCCTTGCTCGGGCTCCATGCCTTTTTCAGCCAACCTGAACGCACTACGGAGCTCCAGGTCTTTTTCAACCAACCCCGCACAGACTAGCTGGGCTCCACGTCTTTTTAAACCAAGCGCAGCTTTCACACAGTTACAGGGCTCCAGAGCTTTTTCACCCAACCACCGCAATGCCACAAATTCTAAGCTGGGTCTCAGACCTTTTTCAGCCAACCTAAGCTCTCACACAGTTACGGGGCTCCAGGGCTTTTTCACCCAACCACCGCAACTCTCGTGCACCCTAGCACACTCGCCGGAAGAACCTCGACACACAACTCGCCCCACACGGACGACCACAACAACCGCACCTCCATAGTGTAAAACTGGACACAAACGGTCGACCAAACCAAAAGTCTCGGTCGACCGAATCACGAAAACACAGGCAATCGCCTCGACCGGCACTCCCTCGGTCGACCGATTCCCACCAACTGCACTCATTTGGTCGAACCCAAATTAAGGGACGGTCGACCGTTTAGATGGTCAACTCCCAGGTTCAACGAACAAAACGACCAATCGGTCGAACGACAAAGGGGCCCCGTTCGACCGAAAGTTACCAGGGACAAATCCCACAATCTCCACAACGAATCTGGTCGAACCCCCGAGCACTCTCGGTCGACCGAATTCCACCAGGGAATTCTTCCAACTCTCACCACAAATCCGGTTGAACGCCCGAGCACTCTCGGTTGACCGAATTCGTCCAGAGCATTCCCCCACGCTCCTCATCAAGTCCGGTCGACCGAAACCACCTTCTGTCGAACCGACCACTATTCCAACTTAAGTCACGGTCGGACGAAGTCAACGAGCGGTCGACCGTTTGGATGGTCAACGCCCCCGACCGACCTATGACAATGCACATGGTCGAACGGCGAAGGGGCCCCGTTCCACCGAAAACCACCAGGCTTGCCTCCTATGCACGATCGATCGACCGCCCCAAGGGCATCGTTCGACCGATGTGAGGCAGAACCCGAAATCTCAATACGAACGATCGACCGTTTGCACCAACCGGTCGACCGATCAGGCAGTGAAATCTGCTACACGTTTACTTGCGACGAGCCGGAAGGCCTACCGTCGACTTCCAAATACTCACGATACTTAAGTGAGCGAGTTGACATACCGAAAGGTTTGAAGAAACCTTTGAAGAACCTCGACGACACCTCCACGAGCACGCCTCGCAAAATCACGATCCGTCGACGATCCTCGCGACTAAACCCCGATTCGCACCTCCTCGACGATCCACACTCACAATTCCGCCTCCGTCAACCTCCACCAACCAACCACGACCACAACACACGAGTGAGGTTGACAGAGAGAACCAAAACGTGCGGAAAGGTTTAAGAACCAACAACTCACCTCAAGCCACCAACACCCGACAACCACCTCCGCTCGCCGGAGCACAACCTCCACGCCGGAGCTCAGCCACTGAGGGAGAGAGAGTGTGAGAGAAAGTGAGGGAAACGTGAGAGAGAGAGAGAGAGACTCACCCCTAAATATCTTCCACTCCTTCAATCCTCACCATCCATTCCATCTCCAATCCATCTCCACCACTCATCTCATCTCCAATCCATCTCAACCCCTCATCCACCAACACTCCATCCCAGCCGTCCATCTCATCTCCTCCTAATCTCCACCTAAAACATCATTAAGGCACAATTAGGAATAAGATCTCATAATCCACCCTCCTAAAAGAATTTCGTCCTCGAAATTAAGACTGACACTCACCAAATAGCTCCGGGAACTCCTTCCGGACCTCCTCCTCAATCTCCCAAGTGGCCTCTCGCTCACTGTGGTACTGCCATCTGACCTTCACCATACGAATGGTCCTCCTCCTCAGCTGATGCTCCATCCGATCCACAATCTCAACCGGTCTCTCCTCAAGAGACAAATCCTGACGGATCTCTGGAACCTCCAACTGAATCGCATGAGAAGGATCCGCTACGTACTTCCTCAACATCGAAACGTGGAAGACGTTGTGAAGTCCCGAAAACTGCGGCGGCAACGCAACTCTGTAGGCAACCTCTCCAACCCGATCAAGAATCTCAAACAGTCCGACATACCTCGGACTGAGCTTCCCCTTCTTCCCGAACCTCATCACTCCTCGAGGTGGTGAAATCTTCAGGAAGACATGATCACCTACCTCAAACTTCAGCTCTCGCCTACGCCTATCAGCGTAGCTCTTCTGCCTGCTCTGAGCTGTCGCTAGTCTCTGCTTGATCACATTAACCTTCTCAGCATACATCCGCACAATCTCAGGACCAACTAGCTGTCTCTCGCCTACATCGCTCCAGCATACCGGTGATCTACACGGTCTCCCGTACAGGGCCTCGTACGGTGGCATCCCAATGCTCGAATGGTAGCTGTTGTTGTAGGCGAACTCGATCAACGACAAATGCTCATCCCAATGACCTGCCCAATCCAGAGTACACGATCGCAACATATCCGCTAACGTCTGGATGGTCCTCTCAGACTGACCGTCTGTCTGCGAATGAAATGTCGTACTGAACTTCAACCGAGTCCCCAAGGCCTGTTGCAAACACCCCCAGAATCTGGAAGTGAACCTCGGATCTCAATCCGAAATAATGCTCAGGGGCACCCTATGTAGTCTGACGATCTCCTCAATATACAACTTAGCTAGACCCTCCAGAGGTAAAGTGGTCTGGATAGCTAAGAAGTATGCCGACTTGGTCAGTCGATCGACTATAACCCAAATCGCGTCATGGAATCCTCTCGTCCTCGGCAGCCCGGTGACAAAATCCATCATCACGTGCTCCCACTTACACTCTGGAAGCTCGATCCTCTGCATCGGCCCTGCAAGTCTCTGGTGCTCAATCTTCACCTGCTGACAAATTAGACATCTATCAACGAACTCTGCGATCTCCGTCTTCATCCTCTTCCACCAGAAATTCCTCTGAAGATCTCTATACATCTTCGTGCTGCCCGGGTTGATCGAATAATGAGATCTGTGCGCCTCCTCCAGAATATCCTTCCTCAGATCTCCTCCCTTCGGCACCCAGACACGACCTCTGAACCTCAGCCTACCATCAACTCCAATACTGAAGTCTGACCCATCTCTGGCAGCTAACTGTAATAACCCGGCTAACTCATCATCAGCACTCTGAGCCTGAACAATACTCGAGACCAACTGAGGCTCCACTCTCACCCCGGCAATCACTGCACCTCGCGACTCATCAGTGAACGACCTCCATTCGGTCAACGCCTCAAGCAGCTTCCACTCCTCGATACAAAAACCTGCTGCGGTAACCTCCACCTTCCTTCTCAAAGCATCAGCAACCGAATTCGCCTTCCCCGGATGATACAAGATGGTGAAATAATAATCCTTAATCAGCTCGAGACATCTACGCTGCTCATATTCAGCTCCTTCTGCGAAAACAGATACTTCAGGCTCTAATGATCTGTGAAAACCTCGAACTGCTCGCCATACAGGTAATGCCTCCAAGTCTTCAAAGCATCCACGACTGCCGCCAACTCCAAATCATGAGTGGGGTAGTTCCTCTCGTGCACCTTCAACTGTCTCGAAGCGTACGCAACCACCTGCCCATGCTGCATGGGTACGCATCCCAGTCCAACGCCTGATGTGTCACTATAAATCACAAATCCACCACTGCCACTGGGAAGTGTCAGAACTGGAGCAGTCGTCATCCGACTCTTCAGTTCCTGGAAACTGTCCTCGCACTTCTGGGACCACACGAACTTGACGCCTTTCCACGTCATAGCCGTCAACGACAAAGCCAACCTGGAGAAATCCTGAATAAAGCGGCGATAATAACCCGCCAGCCCCACAAAACTCCTGATCTCTGCCACACTAGTAGGGGCTCTCCACTACGTCCCGACCTCAACCTTCGCTGGATCCACTGAAATCCCAGCTCCAGATACAATGTGTCCCAGAAAGGCGACACTGCTCAGCCAGAATGCGCACTTCGAAAGCTTGGCATACAACTGATGGTCCCTCAAAATGCCAAGTACAGCTCTCAAGTGCTCTCGATGCTGCTCCACATCTGGCGAATAGACCAAAATGTCGTCCAAGAAGACAATCACAAACCGGTCGAGGTAGTGACTGGACGTCCTGTTCATCAAATCCATAAACGTTGCAGGCGTGTTCGTCAACCCGAACGGCATCACCAGAAACTTGTAATGCCCGTACCTCGTCCTGAACGTTGTCTTCTGCACATCTGCCTCTCTGATCCTCAACTGATGATAACCGGATCGCAGATCAATCTTCGAGAAGACCTTCGCTAAATGCAACTGGTCAAACAGGTCCTCGATCCTGGGCAAGGGATACTGATTCCCAACGGTAACCTTGTTCAGCATCCTGTAGTCAATACACATCCGCAGCGATCCATCATTCTTCTTCACGAAGAGTACCGGCGCTCCCAAAGGCGAGACACTGGGACGGATAAACCCCGTAACTGCTTCTGCATCTCTGCCAGCTCGGCAGGTGCCATCCGATACGGCGCCTTCGACTGCGACGTAGTCCCAGTCACCAAATCAATCCAAAACTCGATCTCTCTCTGAGGCGGCAACCCGGAGGCATCATCTGCAAAGACCTCTAGAAACTCCTGAACTATGTCAATGTCTTCCAATCTCCTCGCCTCTGGATCTGGAATTACCAGAGTAGCCACGAAAGCTCTGCAACTTTGCTGCAACAACTTCTGTGCCCTCAATGCTGATACGACTACTCTGCCTCCTCTGTCCTTCGTCCCCCTGATCAGCACATCAGGTAGACCCTTCCTCGGGATCAGAATCTTCTTCTCCCGGCACAAAACCCGCACATCGTACTAGGATAGCCAATCTATTCCCAGTATAACTTCGAAGTCCTCCATCGGCAACAAGATCAGGTTAGCCGGAAACTCCTGATTTTCCGAAACAATCGGTCGAACGACAAAGGGGCCCCGTTCGACCAAAAGTCACCAGGGACAAATCCCACAATCTCCACAATGAATCTGGTCGAACCCCCGAGCACTCTCGGTCGACCGAATTCCACCAGGGAATTCCCCCAACTCTCACCACAAATCCGGTCGAACGCCCGAGAATTCTCGGTCGACCGAATTCGTCCAGAGCATTCCTCCACGCTCCTCATCAAGTCCGGTAGACCAAAACCACCTTCGGTCGAACTGACCACTATTCGAACTTAAGTCACGGTCGGACTGTGTCAACGAGCGGTCAACCGTTTGGATGGTCAAAGCCCCCGACCGACCTATGACAGTGCACACGGTCGAACGACGAAGGGGCCCCGTTCCACCGAAAACCACCAGGCTTACGTCCTATGCACGATCGGTCGACCGCCCCAAGGGCATCGTTCGACTGATGTGAGGCAGAACCCGAAATCTCAATACGAACGGTCGACCATTTGCACCAACCGGTCGACCGATCAGGCAGTGAAATTTGCTGCACGTTTACTTGCGACGAGCCGGAAGGCCTACCGTCGACTTCCAAATACTCACGATACTTAAGTGAGCGAGTTGACATATCGAAAGGTTTGAAGAAACCTTTGAAGAACCCCAACGACGCCTCCACGAGCACGCCTCCCAAAATCACGATCCGTTGACGATCCTCGCGACTAAACTACGATCTACACCTCCTCGACGATGCACACTCACAATTCCGCCTCCGTCAACCTCCACCAACCAACCACGACCACAACACACGAGTGAGGTTGAGAGAGAGAACCAAAACATGCGGAAAGGGTTAAGAACCAACAACTCACCTCAAGCCACCAACACCCGACAACCACCTCCGTTCGCCGGAGCACAACCTCCACGCCGGAGCTCAGCCACTGAGGGAGAGAGAGTGTGAGAGAAAGTGAGGGAAACGTGAGAGAGAGAGACTCACCCCTAAATATCTTCCACTCCTTCAATCCTCACCATCCATTCCATCTCCAATCAATCTCCACCACTAATGTCATCTCCAATCCATCTCAACCCCTCATCCACCAACACTGCATCCTAGCCGTCCATCTCATCTCCTCCTAATCTCCACCTAAAACATCATTAAGGCACAATTAGGATTAGGATCTCACATATAGATAGACACACATACCACTGTACTCAAAGACTCACCCAAAAATGACTGACAATCATTCTTGCAACAACAAGCATCTTACCCTTTCCAGCAATGTCCTATTTAATCTCTTCGCCAAACTATTCAACTAAGGTGTCTTGGGAGGTGTCTTTTGATGTCTAATACCTTGTTGGCTGTAATACTCATCAAACGGCCCAATATATTCTCCCCCATTATGAGTTCTGACACACTTCAGTTTCTGTCTCTCAACTGAAGCCTGGAACTACTTAAAATCCTCGAACACTTGATCTTTACTTTTCAAGGTCTACACCCAAAATTTCCTTGAATAATCATCTATGAAGGTAACAAAATAAATACAACCACCAACATCAGAATGCACAAGATCAAGTATACCTGACTTATGGGTTGGACGAAAACTATTGAAAGTTACCATGTTTTGCTTTCCTACTAGACAATGGAAACACTTCTTCAAAGCTGGATTTTTCATCCCTGAAAGAATATTTTTCTTTGCAACATTTCCAAACCCCCCTCGCTCATGTGGACAAGTATACAGTGGCATAACTTAGTTATCTCTTCGTCATCACCTACATTGATCCTATCTCCATACAACTTAGCTTGCAAGAAATAAACGAAGGATTTGTCTTGATTTTTGCAATCACCATAGAGACTTTAGTGAGCTTCCACCAATCACCATATAAAGTGTTGCGATAACGTTCACTAGCAAGAACACCTAGAGCAATTAAATTCAACTGAAGAGTGGGAATGTGTCTAACATTATACAACACCGGCCTTGTGTCATTAGCAATTTCCAAACAAAAATCACCAATACCTGCAACTACTACTAAACCATCATTTTCCATCTTTACATTATTGAAATCACATTACCTTTAAGAAAGGAATAAATCTCTCTGAGGTGTAGCAAGAATAGTTGCACTACTGTCGATCACTGAACTCGTCTTGTCACAAGCAAGCTTCTTTGCATCGTCATCTAAAACAATCAGGTAATCATCTATAAGTGTAGTAACACAGTCAATGTTGCTTCCATCACTTTTATTTTTTGTGGTTTTCTCCTTCAGATTGTCTCTCTTGAACTTGTAGGATCTAACTAGCCCTAAAATTAGTCTGGGGGTGAATATACTAAATTACACTCTTAAAAGGATTACGCAATTACACAATAAAATAGTGACAATACTAGTCCGATGTATACATTGGATCCACCAACCGGATCCTAGTCATCTCTTACAAATTGCTCATCTTTGAGAAACTTCGCGTAATCCACTTATCCATCTCCTCGTTCTGGGCCAGGAAACCTTGCCTTTACATTTCAAGCTTGAGAACACCCTCGCTAATCTTGCCTTGATCCGGTCAACCGCCGTCATGACATTGTTCGACCGGTGGCCAAATACAAAGTGGGGGTTATGTGAAGTATGTGTATACAACCGTTGTATAATACAACAAGTATAACAGTCATATTAAAGACAAATACGAGATGTCAAATGCTCGAACCAAACTCAAGTTTCGATCAACCTATTGTCACACTAACCATGCCACGTGAAGAAATAACCGATGAAGTAAAATTGCAATGTTGAACGCTTATATCGGTTAAGAAAAGGATAACGGTCGAACTGGGATGAACAACCGGTCGACTGTTTTGGACAAGGTCAGAGCTTGTTGTAATCGGTCGAACCAGATGAACTACCATTCGACCATTCTGGGAGAGAATAAGAGTTTGTTAAATTCAATCGAACTAGATGGTCTACCGATCGACTAAATGGAGCAGTCTGTTCGAAGAACTTTTATGTGTAATCGCTCACCTAAGAGAGTCGGTTTGATATGGAATTTTGTGTGAGACTTCTATAGGTTTTCTATTGATCATGCAATGAAAATCAACAAGAGTTCAAGTGCCTAAGTTACAATTGATCCTAAGTACAAGAAACATAAATCATATATTATTCTTCAACTTTGATTTCTTGTCTTGTATCAATACTTGTCTCCTAAAATAGTTGGTAAAACCAAATATATATGTGCATATGCATGTGAAGTAGTGACAGATACACATTGATTTGTTGATATGTTAATTAATCATCAAAACTAGATGTTTCGATTAAAGTTTAAATCATAAATGCACGACCGCGATGAAGCGGTGACAAGTACGGGTTGAGTCCACAGGGAGGTGTGTCAACTTTGATTCTTCGGAAATCGAGTGGAAAATAAAGGGGAGAAGAAGTTGATTAAACTAAACTAAACTAGCAAGCAACAAACAAGGAATATGAAAGCACGAGAAGAATTGAAACTAAACTAACTAACTATCAAAGTACGCTGAAATTCAGGAAGAAAACCCTCCAATAGGTGGAGTGTGTGTACACATGTGATAAGGTAGTGAAAAATGCATTCACTAAGGCACAAATGTAGGTTGTGTTTTCATGCATAGGAAGTACCTAATGGTTGTGACAAAATCTATCATTCCAATCACTAACATAGTTGATTAACATGTGCATAGACAACTTGATTATTAAGAACCTAAACAAGCATGGGAAGTACCTAATGGTTATGACAAAACCCATAAAGTTAAGTATTCTCTTTTAAACAAACAAACATGCATTCACATTCATCACATATTGCATAAGATAGTATTCATTCTCATTCTTCATTACATGTATAAACATCATCTCCACCCTTAAAAGGGGATGAAACTACTCACTACGCATTAATCTAACAATCCTACTAAGGAAGAGAAATATTATAACTAATTATACTAAGATTAAGGAAACAAAACTAAGCTAAATATGCAATTATTAAAAGAGACAACATTAAAACAAAACTAAGAAAATCTTTTAATTACAACTCACATTACAAGTAGCATTCTTCTCCACTTGAGTTTTGCTCCAAAGCTTTACTCCAAGAAGAGAGAATGACCACCAAGCAATGGGTAGCCTAAAAAGGAGAAAGAAGAGTTATATTTATAGACATGAAAAAGGCAACTGGGGATAATCCCCCGATGTGGGCTGATGAAACATTCCCAGAATAGATATAAACACATAACAAATATCTGTGTGAAGCATGGTCGCATTCTGACCAAAAGAGACCGCCAATTGGCGGTCACATTTTGCTGGATCAAATTCGATATCGGATATCTTCTTTAGTGCTTCAGTTCTTCACGTGGGGTGTACTCATATTGGTTGTTGGAGTCTGGTTCCGAATATAATTGCCAAAATACTTCCCGATGCCCCCACTTTTTCTTTCTTCCTCTATTTTGTTTGTCACGTCGACACAACTCAAAAGCAAAACCCTTTGTGTATCTTTTGTTTCTTCTTGGCTCACTGATTGACATCATATCATGCATATATTTGTGTCTTATATCCTTTATTCTTAGCCTAAGCAATGCTACATAACGATTTTTATGTTTATGTTTCAAGAATAAACAGGTTTGAGAAGAAGAGACTCAAAAAGGACTTAAAAGCAAGAAAAATGATTAAGTTGAAAGACTTATGACAGAGATGCAAGAGAGAGGGACCCAGACGTAAAACCAAAAGGACGAATGAGCAAATGAAGAAACTCCACACCATCATGAGGAGTAATTTGGCAATTTGATTTGGTCCTAAACTCCAACAACCAACTCGGGTGCATCAAACATGAAGAAATCAAGCCACACAACCACACTCAAAATCCAGACTCGATCCAGAGTATATAGACCACCAATTGGTGGTACAAGAGCGTTGATTGGCAGTCGGTTTTTCTCAGGATCCGATAAGATTTAAGCGGGTCATGTATTAGAGTGTTGTATGTCTATTTTTAGTAGTGCATTAGTCCCACATCGGGGGATTGTCCCCGATTACCTTTTTCTATGGCTATAAATAGAACTCTTCTTCCTCTTTTGTAATACATCTCCTCTCTTGGTGGCCATTCTCTCTACTAGGAGTGAAGCCTTGGAGCAAAACTCTGGTGGAGAGAGACTACTTGTAATGTGAGTGAGAAATAAAAAATATTTTGTTATTTTCTTGTTGTTTTTTTAGTTCTTGCATGCTTAGTTAATTTCGTTTGTTTTAATCTTCGTAGAATTAATTAGCATGTTTTCTTTCTTTAATATGAATGTTAGCTTAATAATGTGTGAGTAGTTCCATCCCCCTTTGGGGGTGGAGATGATGTACATGTATGTTGTGAAGTTTGGATGTTTGATGAACTTTTTGATTGTGTAGATTTGCATCTTTATATGTTCATGTAGGGTATTTTAATCATCTACATCTTTGGGGGATTTTTGATGAATTTTGACATAAGATTTAGACAATTCCCATGCTTAGTTTCCTTATATTTATTGACTGAAATTTCCTGTTGAATATGCTACATGTTAGTTATGTGTTTGTATTTGTGTTTGCTTGCTTGATTGATTGAAGAAACTTTGTATTTGATAGGTTTTGCCAAAACATTTAGACACTTCCCACGCTTAGCTTTGTTCTTCATATGAGTTCATGGTTTTTGATGAGTCTTGTCACAATATTTAGACACCTCTCATGCTGATCCTAGTCTTATGCTAAACAAGTAGTAATTGCCGATACGTTGTGTGAATGGATTGATAGGTTTTGTCACACCTTTAGACACTTCTTATGCATGAAGACACACACATACATGCTTACATGCATCATTCATCACTTATTTCACTTCATATGTGCACACACTCCACCCCTTAGGGGTTTCCATTCTTGAATTTCAGCTTCTTCTCTTAGTTAGTTTAGTTTCATTGTTGCATACTTTTATTTCCTTGTTTGTGCTGACTAGTTTGGTTTAATCTAGTTTAGCGAAATCAATTCATTCTCCCCTCTTTTCCCACTCGATTTCTGAAGAACCAGAGTCGACACACCTCCTCGTGGACACGATCCATACTTGTCGCGTCTTCACTGATGTCGTGCACATGCGGTAACATAAACGATCAACCACTCACCAAAACCAACTTTGGTTTGGTTTTATTAATTCATTTGGGCAATTTGCATATTTCAGTCCAACTACTTGTAATTGATAACAATGTCACCTTAGGTTTGAATGATTCCCAACTACTTGTTATTGACCTGTAGTTTGTCCACAGATCAATAATCAATCTCCCTTTAAGCAACTTGGACGCTAAAACCCAAAGCAAAAAGATTAGGCATTCTTTCTTGTTTAGATCATGCATCATGTACTTGACTTAGGTACGTAGATTGTCTTTTATTTTAGCTTTACTTTTAGTTGCTGAGTGCTGGGTGAGGTACGCATTTCCTACTCTCATTCATGCATTTCGTATGAACATGCATTAGTTAGTAGGAATTGCATTGCAACAAGTGTGAGTTGAGCGTTTGTTTGGAGAGTTGATTGCTAGATTAAGACTCCAAAATGCTACTAAGGAGAGGTTGTCCCATATTAGATAAGGTGAGGGATTTCATCACCCTTTCATTCGCCCCAAAAAATACACTAATCAAGAGCCTAATTTTAAATCAAGTAGACATTGGCCATAAGGATCTCGAGCGCATTAGGAGATTGATCCGGTCGCGACCGTTATGCCCTGATCGACGTCGCCCATTCTGTCGATAGTAGGAGAGACGAGATTTCTGAATCTTGGCTCACTTGCTGGGTTTTGTGGTCTTCGTCGTAGGGAGGTGAGACGTGTTGAGGCCACGTGACCTCACAGTTAGGCATTGTCTAACTGTAAGGACCTAAAACGACCTTATGTTGTTTGAGTCTTGCTTGCTTGTGTGCTCCTTCCAGTACGTACCCATCATAGCATAATGACTTCTTCATTTCTCTCCTGAGTCATTCCCTCTCATCAGTGTCTTCCTGTCTTCTCCTCTACGTACATTCTACTTTAATTGTTCTTTAAAAATAAAAAAAT
Organism: Triglochin maritima; assembly: GCA_963682175.1. NCBI lineage: Eukaryota > Viridiplantae > Streptophyta > Magnoliopsida > Alismatales > Juncaginaceae > Triglochin > Triglochin maritima. The sequence continues at coordinate 8,971,789 of OY821780.1, read as the reverse complement.
AAAAGTTTTCTTTCTTTTTCGTTTGACTCGAGTGGGTGCGAAGCTTTGTGCATGTCAGTGTGGTCACGAAACGTTGCGGGTCGATTGACGAGATACGACATCGATTTGTCTTCGATTGTCGACTTCTCGAAGACATCCTCGTCCCGTGTCCTACACAGTCCCAAGACCATGACGAGTTATGGACCACACGAGGACGACTCAGGTTTTGGACCTTCACCACCCTCTGGTCCAGAAGGTGGGGGTCCACAACCTCATCAATTGGTTCCAGGTTGCCATTCCCCTCCACGATCAATGCTACCTGAGTCGTACTGCTCTACTTTCTTGCATCGTATTGCCAAAGGCGAAATCAATTCATTCTCCCATTTTTTCCCACTCGATTTCTGAAGAACCAGAGTCGACACACCTCCTCGTGAACACGATCCATACTTGTCGCGTCTTCACTGACGTCGTTCACTTGCGGTAACATAAACGATCAACCACTCACAAAAACCAACTTTGGTTTTGTTTTATTAATTCATTTGGGTAATTTGCATATTTCAGTCCAACTACTTGTAATTGATAACAATGTCACCTTACGTTTGCATGATTTCCAACTACTTGTTATTGACCTGTAGTTTATCCACAGATCAATAATCAATCTCCCGTTAAGCAACTTGGACGCTAAAACCCAAAGCAAAAGATTAGGCATTCTTTCTTGTTTAGGTCATGCATCATGTACTTGACTTAGGTACGTAGATTGTCTTTTATTTTAGGTTTTCTTTTAGTTGCTGAGTGTTGGCGTGAGGTACGCATTTCCTACCCTCATTCATGCATTTCGTATGAACATGCATTAGTTAGTAGGAATTACATTGCAACAAGTGTGAGTTGAGCGTTTGTTTGGAGAGTAGATTGCTAGATTAAGACTCCAAAACGCTACTAAGAAGGGGTTGTCCCATATTAGATAAGGTGGGGGATTTCATCACTTTCCTTCGCCCCCAAAACCACACTAATCAATAGCCTAATTTTAAAATAAAGTAGACATTGACCCAAAGGATCTCGAGCGCATTAGGAGAGTGATCCGGTCGCGACCGTCATGGCCTGATCGGTGTCACCCACTCTGTCGATAGTAGGAGAGACGAGATCTCCGGATCTTGGTTCACTTGCTTGGCTATGTGGTCCTCATCGTAGGGAGGTGAGGCGTGTTGAGGTCGCGTGACCTCGCAGTTAGGCATCGTCTAGCTGTAAGGACCTATTGAGACCGTGTTGAGGTTGCGTACCTTGTTTGCTTGTGTACTTCTACATGTACCCACCCACCATTGCATAATGATTTCTTCCCTTCCCTCCTGAGTCATTCCCTTTCTTCTGTGTCCCCCCGTCTTCTCCTCTACGCGCATTCTATTTTCATTGTTCAAAAAAAAGTTTTTGTTTGTGTGTGTGCACACCATTGTGCATGCTTGTGTGGGCATGAGACGATTGTGTCTGTTTGACTACGTGTCGTAAATCCTGCCTTGGTAGTCGATTTCTTGACGCCTTCATCTTCTCGTGTCGCACACAGTCTGAGTTCAATGGTTGTTCATTACCACGAGGAGGAGCAGTTGCTCGACCCACCTGTCCCACATGTTCTTCCTGTTCTTGTTCTTATACCTCTTCGTGATCGATGCTACCCGAGCCATACCGCTCTACCCCTCATGCATCATATTTCCAGAGGCGAATGGGAACCACTTTGAGGTTAGGCCTCAGTTTATCTCCATGCTCCCTCACTTCACTGGGAAGAGTGACCCCTATATCTTTCTCAGCGAATTTGATGAGGTCTGTGCTATGTTCAAGCTGCAACAACTTAGCACATACTCCATCCATCTTAGGTGTGTCGCCTTTGCACTAAAGGATGATGCCAAGAAGTGGTTGTACAACAACCAGGCAAATGCCTTTAGGACTTGGGATGAATTTCAATATGCATTTCTTAAAAAGTACTTTCCAAATCATCGGACTCAAAAATTGAAGAACGAAATCAATTCGTTCTATCAACTTGAGACCGAAATATTTCATGCATATTTAGAGAGATTCAAGGAGCTACTATCCTCATGCCCTCACCATGGCATCAAGTTGTGGTGCCTTTGTCAGATTGTCTACGAGGGTCCTCACATCCCGTCCCGAACGCTCCTTGAGTCCATGTGTGAAGGAGAGTTCTTAGGAAAGGATGAAAGGGAGGCATGGGGCTTCCTAGAAGACCTCGCTGAGAAATCCATGCAGTGGGAGAGTGTGAGGGAATCCCCAACATCATCTAGCATAGGAGCGAGGATCGCAAATGCAAACTCGACTAGATCGGGTACCGTATTTACTGTCGATACCACCACGGCCACCGACACGCGCATGACAGCCTTAATGCGCCGTATGGATTCAACATCTGGTGCAATTCCCAGGCAATTCCCTCAAAACCAACAAGGTGCACCTCATGTGTCTACATCTGGTCCAATTCCCAGTCATTCATGTGGTAGGATAGGTCATGTAGGAAGAGAGTGTGCGTCTACTCCTCTTGAGATGGAACGTGTGAACGCCATCTATGATAGAGCTAGGAATGATGCATACTCATCGTCTTAAAATCCCGGATGGAGGAACCACCCCAATTTTTCATGGAACCAAAATAATGCCCCGGGTGGTCCATCAAACTCCTCTCGACCACCTAACCAACCACACCAACCTCGCATGCATGCACAATTCTATCAGTCACCCCAAGCGCAAATCACCAATCAATCGGGTTTCCCAAATTCCAACAATATGGAAACCCGATTCAATTCGCTTAAGACCTTGACTCGTGGACTTGAAAACTCAATGAATTTTTTTATGTCAACCACAAGTCAAGTCCTCACTTCAAATCAACAAGACCATCAAATCTCTAGAGCTTCAGATGGGTCAATTGGCTCATTCTGTACATAAAAGATAGAGGGACTCTGCCTAGCCAGCCTGAGGCTAACCCCCGCATGTACCAGCAACAACACATGCAAAATGAGAATGTGGTACCTCGGGAGCGGCAAGTGAACCATGTGGAGGAACCTGTTCACCATGTTAATGACATTGTTACCTTAATTAATGGAAAGCATGTTGACAATCACATTTCCTTGCCACACCCACCACCATCTATTTTGCCCCTCAGTTGGAATGATGGTTAAGAAGAGGTTGAGGGTGAGGGTAATACACCAACGCCTCCTTCTTAGGCACCACAAAAAACCTACCTGCCAAAAGCTCCCTATCCCCGTAGGTTAACCAAAAAAACATAGTGACATAATGGATAACATACTAGAGGTCTTCAAACAAGTGAATGCTAACATCCCCTTGTTGGATGTCATCCAACAAATACCTCAATTTGCCAAAGTGTTAAAAGATCTCTACATAACCAAGAGGAAGACCAATGTTCCTAAGAGAGCATTCTTGGCTGCAAATGTAAGCTCACTTTTGTCCAATCCCACCTACACAAAATACAAGGACCTTGTGTGTCCTACTATTCAGTGTACGATAGGGGACACTAGCCTGAGTAATGTATTGCTTCATTTAGGATCGGTGGTCAACCTCCTCCCATTTTTTGTTTATCAACAGTTGAACTTGGGAGAATTGAAACCAACTAATATGACCCTCCAATTGGCAGATAGATCCATTCGTATTCCAAAAGGGATTATTGAGGACGTGCTTATCAAAGTTGGAGATTTTATATTTCCAGTCGATTTTGTCATCCACGATAGCAATCCTGTTGCAAACACCCACTCTCAAATACCTTTAATTTTGGGCAGTCCATTTCTGGCAACCTCCAACGCCTTAATTAATTGTAGAAATGGTCTCATGAAGCTCTCATTCGGTAACATGTGTGCCGAATTTCATGTGTTCAACTCTGGTAGGCAACATGAGCCCATGAACCAACCTTTAAATCTCAATCTCATCCGCCAATTAGAGAAAGTATTGCAAAATCAACAAACACCCCTAACACCAATGCAACCCGTTGAGAATGTTTGTGGGCCCAGCGAAAACGCATTGCCTGTCTTTGCAATGCAACAAAGTGAGCTGGCATCAAACATGAATGTCCAAAGGGAGTGTTCGTTGCATGATTCAGTGGAGACCATTAGTGAGGGGGACACACCTCAGCATATGCCCATTCCAGAAGGTGTCGTCACCCCGTGTCCTAGGGCTATTGAGCACATTGAGCTTCATATTGACTCCAACCTATTTATGCTTGACATCATTTCATGCTTATATTTGTATCTTATATCCATTATCTTTCACCTAAACAATGCTACGTGATGAGTTTTATGTTTGAATTTCAGAAATAAATAGGTTTGAAGAGAATAGGCATAAAAGGACCTAAAAGCATGAAAAAGGACTGAGTTGAGAGACTCAATGACTAAGATGCAAGATCGAGGGACCTGAATGTAAGATCAAATGACCAATGAGCAAACAAGAATACTTCGCACCATCATGGGGAGTATTTTGGCAATTCTATTCGGGTCGGAGCTCCAGCAAACGAAGTACATGCATCAAAGACAAGCAAAGTCATCCAGAAAATCCCAGAAGAAAATCCAGCGTGATCCGAACCATATAGACCGCTAATTGGCGGTCTATTTTGCTCCATGTCCACTAAGCTTTCTGTGGGACATGTGTTAGTGTGTATTTAGTCTATTTCTAGTATTTGTTTAGTCCCATACCGGGGGATTGTCCCGGATTACCTTTTTCTATGGCTATAAATAGAACTCTTCACCTTCTATTGTAATCACCCATTGCTTGGTGGCATTCTCTCTACTTGGAGTAAGCCTTGGAGCAAAATCTCAAGGTGGAGAAGAATGCTGCTAGTGATATGAGTCATTTAATAAAATAATTTTTCCATTGTTTTGTTCTTATGTTGTTTCTTTATGCATGCTTAGCTTAGTTTTATTTCTTTGATTGTAGGCTAAAATAGTTAGAATGTTTCCTTTCTTCTTTAGTTTAATTGTTAGAATAATGAGTAGTGAGTAGATCCATCCCCCTTTGGGGGTGGAGATGATGTTCATACATGCATTAAAGAATGGATATGAATGCTTTATATTTTGATTGTGTTTATAAATGTGAATGTATGCTGGCTTGTTAGAGTAGAATACTACACTTGATGGGTTTTGCCACACATCTTAAACACCTCCCATGCTTGTTTAGGTTCTGAAATAACTAGCTTGTGTATATGAATGTTAATCAACTAGGTTAGTGAATGGATTGATAGGTTTTGCCATAACCTTTAGACACTTCCTATGCATGAAAGCACTACCTATATTTGTGCCTATAAAATGGCTATAAAGTAATCGTTAGTTGCTTTACTTTGTATTTTTCTTCTTAGTAGTTTAGTGTAGCGTAGATTCGCTTAGACAAACTCTTCTCCCTTGTTGTTGTGGTCCTTCAAACTCCTCTCGACCACCTAACCAACCACACCAACCTCCAATGCATGCACAATCTTATCAGCCACCCCAAACTCAAGTCACCAATCAATCGGGTTTCCCAAATTCCAACAATATGGAAACCCGATTCAATTCGCTTGAGACCTTGACTCGTGGACTTGAAAACTCAATGAATTTTTTTATGTCAACCACAAGTCAAGTCCTCACTTCAAATCAACAATACCATCAAATCTCTAGAGCTTCAGATGGGACAATTGGCTCAGTCTGTACATAAAAGATAGAGGGACTCTGCCTAGCCAGCCTGAGGCTAACCCCCACATGTACCAGCAACAACACATGCAAAATGAGAATGTGGTACCTCGGGGGCGGCAAGTGAACCACGTGGAGGAACCTCTTCACCATGTCAATGTCATTGTAACCTTAAGTAATGAAAAGCAGATTGCCAATCACATTTCCTTGCCACCACCACCATCTGTGCAGCCATCATTGGGAATGATGGTGAGAAAGAGGCTGAGGCTGAGGGTAATACACCAACACCTCCTTCTTAGGCACCGCAGAAAACCTACATACAAAAAGCTCCTTGTCCTAGTAGGTTAACCAAAAAACATAGTGACATAATGGATAATATACTAGAGGTCTTCAAACAAGTGAATGCTAACATCCCCTTGTTGGATGTCATCCAACAAAAACCTAAATATGCGAAAGTGTTGAAGAATCTCTGCACAACAAAGAGGAAGACCAATTTTTCTAGGAAAGCATTCTTAGCTGCGAGTGTGAGATCACTTTTTTCCAATCCCACATACAAAAAGTACAAGGACCACGACTGTCCTACTATTCAGTGTATGATAGGGGACACTAGCATGAGTAATGTATTGCTTGATTTAGGATCAGCGGTCAACCTCCTCCCATCTTCTGTTTATCAATAGTTGAACTTGGGAGAATTGAAACCAACTAAGATAACCCTCCAATTGGTGTATATATCCATTCGTGTCCCAAAGAGGATTATTGAGGACGTGCTCATCAAAGTTGGAGATTTTATATTTCCACTAGATTTTGTCGTCTACGATATCAACCATGTTGCGAACACCCACACTCAAATACCTTTGATTTTGGGTAGACCATTTCTGGAAACCTCTAACGCCTTAATTAAGTGTAGAAATGGTCTCATGAAGCTCTCATTAGGTAACATTAGTGTCGAGTTTCATGTGTTCAACTCTGGTAGGCAAGATGAGCCCATGAACCAACCTTTAAATCTCAATCTCATCCGCCAATTACAAAAAGCACCGCAAAATCAACAAACACCCCTAACACCAATGCAACCCGTTGAGAATGTTTGTGGGCCCAGCGAAAACGCATTTCCTGTCTTTGCAATGCAACAAAGTGAGCTGACATCAAACATGAAATTCCAAAGGGAGTGTTCGTTGCATGATTCAGTGGAGACCATTAGTGAGGGGGACACACCTCAGCATATGCTCATTCCAGAAGGTGTCGTCACCCCGTGTCCTAGGGCTATTGAGCACTTTGAGCTTCATATTGACTCCAACAAGGACCCACCTATGACCGAGCTTATGCTTGATGATATAAAGGATGGTGGGAGGTCCTTGTTGGATGACTTGGGGAGAAGCCCCATTCTTAATGATGCAAGTCTGCTGCATCCATCGAATGAGCCTGAGGAACTCATTCCGATGCACCCACCTATTGGTTGGAGGGTTTTGTTTGAATGGCAACTAAACCCTAGTGAGGCAACAAAACTTCACTCATTCATGTTGCCTAGACCCAACCAATATCATGAGGGATTCGAGCCCTTCAGCTTTGACCTTTCACCCCTCATGACACCTATGAGTACTAGAGAAGTTTGCCCATCTCGGCAAGTCTCTGGTCCTCGTACTCGATGTTCTCATTTGATGTTCCTTGACCAAATGATTATGAGAATATCTTTGTTGATGTATATATCTTGTAAAAAAAATCAAAAAAAGTCAATGAATAAAAAAGAAGAAAAAGCGAGTGATAAAAGACTCCATGAGCGAACATTGATTGTTGTGGTCCCCAACCCTTGTGTACTTGGGTCACATTTCTTTCACGTATTTGTCTCCTTTCTTTAGTATCTCACAGGTTTTGAGGGAATTCGGGTTTGTGTCCATCACTATAACCATGAACTTCCTGTTGCGCTTCACGTTGGTGAGATCTTTTCTTTCTCATGCATAAATCCATGTAGTATCATGCTCACATTCATTGAGGACAATGCATGAAATATATGTAGGAGGGTGTTTTACATGTGTAAATAGTCGAGTGTTTTCCTTTGATTTTTGTTTTCTTTTGTATGTATTGATAGGGTCATGTTAGTGTGCTGCATTTAATATTGATATATCTGCTTGCCATGATCCTTGAGTGACTTGTCTTCTTTTGCTTGCCTAGTTCTTTTAAACTTTCACATTTCTTTCAAAATCTTCATGTGTTTGCAAAAGAAAATGTTTTGTGGGTTTTGCGTGTGTTCAGCATGTGCAAAACCGTTGAGAGGTAAAGTAAAAAGAAAGCTCCCAAAATTGTTTTGAACTTGATGCATTAGGATATCTAGTTTACTGACTTTAGGTCTTATCGAGTCGTAAGGATGCACCCTGATCTTCCCTCGGGGGGCGTGTAATCATAGGGTTTCATTACTCAAACATTTAAAGAAGTCCACCCTGAACCTAGTGAGTCATTAATTCGTGTCTGTTAGTATAAGGAAGTTTGTCGTAGTCAAGGGCCCTTAAACAATTTTTGTGAAACTGTAAGTGTAGGGGTTTTGGTTCCCATGTAGATAAGTGAATAAGTGGTGTTCTCTCATTGAGAATGTTTGTGGGCCCAGCGAAAACTCATTGTTTGTCTTTGCAATGCAACAGAGTGAGCCGACATCAAACATGAATGTAGAAGGGGAGTGTTCGTTGCATGATTCAGTTGAGACCATTAGTGAGGGGGACAAACCTCAGCATATGCCTATACCAGAAGGTGTCTTTACCCCATGTCCCATGGTCGTTTAGCCCTTTGAGTTTCTTGTCTCTCAAACAATGACCCACCTGCGACCGAGCTTTTGTTTTATAATAAGGAGGTTGGGTGGTCCTTGTTGGATGACTTGGGGAGAAGCCCCATTCTTAGTGAAGCAGGTGTGCAGTATCCCTCGAATGAGCCTGAGGAACTCCTTCCGATGCACCCACCTATTGGTTGGAGGGTTTTGTTCGATGAGCAACTAATCCCTAGTGAGGCAACACAACTCCACTCATTCATGTTGCCTACACCCAACCAATATCATGAGGGGTTCGAGCCTTTCAACTTTGACTTTTCACCCCTCACGACACCTCAAAGTACCGATGAAGTGGGCACATTTTTGCAAATCTCTGGCCCACAGGACTCGATGTTCTCATTTGATGTTCCTTAACCAAATGATTATGAGAATATCATTGTGATGTATATATATTGTTTAGAGAAAGAAAAAGAAAAAAGAGAGTAATAAAAGACTCTACTAGTGAGCAATGATTGTTGTGGGTCCCAAACCTTGTGTATTTGGGCCACATTTGTTTGACGTATTTGTCTCCTTTCTCAAGTATCTCACAGGTTTTTGGGAATTCGGTGTTATGTCCATCAACATGACCATGAAACTCTCATTGTACTTCACGTTAGCAAGATCTTTTCTTTCTCGTGCATAAATCCATGTAGTTTCATACTCACATGCATTGAGGACAATGCATGACGTGAGTGTAGGGGGTGCTTTACGTTTGTATATATGTGGAGTCGAGTATATTTCATTTTGTTTTTCATTTTCTTTTGTTTGTATTGTTAGGGTCATGATAGTGTGCTACATTTAATATTGATATATCTACCTGCCATGATCCTTGGGTGCCATGTCTTCTTTTGCTTGCCTAGCGCTTTCAATTTTCACATTTCTTTTAAAATCTTCATGTGTTTGTGAAAGAAAATGTTTTGTGGGTTTTGCGTGTGTTTAGCATTTGCAAAACCGTTGAGAGGTAAAGTAAAAAAGAAAGCTCCCAAAATTGTCTTGAACTTGATGCATTAGAATACCTAGTATAACGGCTTTAGGTCTTATCGAGTCGTAAGGATGCACCCTGGTTTTTCCTCGGGGGGCAAGTAATCATAGGGTTTCAGTACTCAAGCATTTAAAGAAGTCCACCTTGAACCTAGTGAGTCAATAATTTGTGTCTATTAATATAAGGAAGTTTGTTGTAGTCAAGGACACATTAAATCTTGTTATGAGACATGAAGTGTAGGGGTTTTGGTTCATGTGTAGATAAGAAATAAGTGAGTAGATGTTCTCTCTTCTCGCACGGCTCCTATCACTCGGGAAATTAGGTTTGAGGGGGCTTTGTGTCTGGTTCTTTCGAGTCATCTGACTTGGGATGCACAAACCGAACTCCCATTACACGGGTGGTAGGGATTGCCCTATGTGGAGATGTGGGGAAATGTGTACGTGATAGTGTAAGTCCTCATGGGAAATGATGCATGAAGCCTGACCCTGGGAGAATTACACTCCAAATAGTAAGAAAAAAAAGAAACAAAAAGAAAAAGAAAAAGAATGGTAATGCAAATAAGAACCTTAGTGGACTTTACACTTTGTATCACTTGAGGATGTTGAGGTTGTCCATGTCTTTAACTTAAGTCCTTAATTAACTTGCACGAATGGTTTATCAGGCTAGGTGTGTGGACTTGATGTGTCCAATGATAGACAAAAATGAGTCCATCAAGTCGTGTTGCTAGGTTGAATAATGCATTTATGTTCGGATTTTGTGGGTATATCCGTTGAAAACCCTCAGGAAACAACACTCCTCCTCCTTGGAGACAAGGAGGTTTAACGACTTGTTTCATATGCTAAGTGCAGCCGTGATTCCTACGAAAGTGAATTAGGATTTCCCTGTTTAACAAATGATTTTCCTTTCTTTCATTTTTCTCTTTCTTTGTTTTGCTCGGGACTAGCAAAAGTTAGGTGTGGGGGTATTTGAATGACATCATTTCATGCATTCATTTGTGTCTTATATCCATTATCTTGAACCTAAACAATGCTACGTAACTAGTTTTATGTTTGAGTTTCAGGAATAAACAAAATTGAGGAGAATAGGCATAAAAGGACCTAAAAGCAAGAAAAAAGACTGGGTTGTGAGACTTAAGGACTAGGATGCAAGGGAGAAGGACCCGAATGTAACCCCTAAGGACCAATGAGAAAATGAAGAAACTTCACCCCATCATGAGGAGTATTTTGGCAATTACATTCGGGTTGACACTCCTATAACCAATCTGAGTGCACCTCATGTGAAGAATTGAAGAAATAAAGAACATATCCGAAAATGGGTCGGATCTGGGAAAAAGTGACTGCCAATTGGCGGTCCATGACCAAGACCGCCAATTAAAGGTCTGTTTGTCTCCGAATCTGAACCGGTTTCTCCAGGACACGGGTTATGTGTTTATGTGTATTATGGGAAGGTTTTATTAGTCTCACATCGGGGGATTGTCCCCGATTATCTTTTTCTATGGATATAAATAGAACTCCTCCTCCTATTGTATGGACCCATTGCTTGGTGGCATTCTCTCTACTTGGAGTAAGCATTGGAGCAAAAACTCAAGGTGGAGAAGAATGCTACTAATAATGTGAGTCATTTAATAAAATAATTTTTCATTGTTTTGTTCTCATGTTGTTTCTTTTTATGCATGCTTAACTTAGTCTTATTTCTTTGATCTTAGGCTAAATTAGTTAGAATGTCTCCTTTCTTCTTTAGTTTAATTGCTAGAATAATGTGTAGTGAGTAGATCCATCCCCTTTGGGGGGGGGGGGGGATGATGTTCATATATATTGTGTAGACTTGCATGTTTTGTATGTTCAATGGGGGTATTTTAATCATATACATGTTGGGGAATTTTGATAGGTTTTGCCATAAGATTTCTACACTTCCCATGCTTAGTTTTCTCATGTTTATTGACTGAAATTTCCTATTGAATATACTACGTGCTAGTTATGTGCTTGTATTTGTGTTTACTTGCTTGCTTGATTGAAGAAACTTTGTTTTGATGAGTTTTGCCATAACATTTAGACACCTCACATGCTTAACTCTGTTCTTCACATGATTTTATGGCTTTTGATGCGTCTTGCCATATGTTTAGACACTTCTCCTGCTAAGCCTAATCTTATGTTAATCAAGTAGTAATTGCCGATACGTTGTGTGAATGGATTGATATGTTTTGTCATATCTTTAGACACTTCCTATGCATGAAGACACACACACATACATGCTTGCATGCATCTTTCATCACTTATTTCACTTCATAAGTGCACACACTCCACCCCTTAGGGGTTTCTCTTTCTGATTTCCAATCTTTCGTGCGTTCCTTCTTATTTCGTACTTATTAGTTTAGTATAGTGTAGCTTTAGCGTAATCACATCTTTTCTGCCTTTATTCGTCATCTTATTTCGGTCATACCAGAGGCTGTTCACCTCCCTACGGACGACCCGTACTTGCCCTGTCTTCACTGACAGTTGTGCACTTGCGGTCTAAATTTAAAATGAACAAACACTCTTCCTAGCCAGCTTGAGGATAATCCCCGCATGTACTGACAACCACACTTACAAAATGAGAGTTCGGTACCTGGGGGCAAGTGAACCATGTGGAGGAACTTGTTCACCATGTCAATGTCATTGTAACCTTAATGGAAAGCAGGTTGACAATCACATTTCCTTGCCACCAGCACCATCTGTGCAGCCATCATTGGGAATGATGGTGAGAAAAAGGGTGAGGGTGAGGGTAATACACCGACACATCATTATTAGGCACCGCAGAAAACCTACATGCAAAAAATTCCCTGTCCTAGTAGGTTAACCAAAAGGCATAGTGACATAACGGATAAGATATTAGAGGTCTTCAAACAAGTGAATGTTAACATCCCCTTGTTGGATGTCATCCAACAAATACCTAAATATGCCAAAGTGTTGAAGGATCTCTGCACAACAAATAGGAAGACCAATTTTCCTAAGAAAGCATTCTTAGCTGCGAGTGTGAGATCACTTTTTTCCAATCCCACATACACAAAGTACAAGGACCTTGATTGTCCTACTATTCAGTGTATGGTATGGGACACTAGCATGAGTAATGTATTGCTTGATTTAGGATCAACAGTCAACCTCCTCTCATCTTTTGTTTATCAACAATTGAACTTGGGAGAATTGAAACCAACTAAGATCACCCTCCAATTGGTGGATTTATCCATTTGTGTCCCAAAAGAGGATTATTGAGGACGTGCTCATCAAAGTTGTAGATTTTATATTTCCACTAGATTTTGTCGTCTACGATACCAACCATGTTGCGAACACCCACTCTCAAATACCTTTGATTTTGGGTAGACCATTTCTGGCAACCTCTAACACCTCAATTAATTGTAGAAATGGTCTCATGAAGCTCTCATTCGGTAACATGAGTGTCGAGTTTCATGTGTTCAACTCTGGTAGGCAACAAGACCCCATGGACCAACATTTAAATCTCAAATTCATCCGCCAATTAGAGAAAGAACCGCAAAATCAACGAACACCCCTAACTACAATGCAACCCATTGAGAATGTTTGTGGGCCCAGCGAAAACTCATTGTCTCTCTTTGCAATGCAACAGAGTGAGCCGACATCAAACATGAATGTACAAAGGGAGTGTTCGTTGCATGATTCAGTTGAGACCATTAGTGAGGGGGACAAACCTCAGCATATGCTTGTACCGGAAGGTGTCTTTACCCCATGTCCCATGGTCGTTTAGCCCTTTGAGTTTCATGTCTCTCCAACAATGACCCACCTGCGACTGAGCTTATGCTTTATAATATAAAGGAGTTTGGGTGGTCTTTGTTGGATGACTTGGGTAGAAGCCCCATTCTTAGTGCGACAGGTGTGTCACATCATATGAATGAGCCTGAGGAACTCATTCCAATGCACCCACCTATTGGTTGGAGGTTTTTGTTCGATGAGCAAATAAACTCTAGTGAGGCAATGCAACTCCACTCATTTACATTTCCTATACCCAACCAATATCATGAGGCGTTTCCATAAGTGTGGGGGTTCTTTACGTTTGTATATGTGGAGTCAAGCCTTTTTCATTTTATTTTTCATTTTCTTTTGTTTGTATTGCTAGAGTCATTATAATGTGTTGTATTTAATATTGATATATTTGTTTGCCATGATCCTTGGGTGACTTGTCTTCTTTATCTTGTCGAGTGCTTTAAATTTTCACATTTCTTTCAAAATCTTCAGGTGTTTGCGCAAGAAAATATTTGGTGGGTTTTGCGTGTGTTTAGCATGTGCAAAACTGTTGAGAGGCAATCAAAAGAGAATCTCCTAAAAATTAACTTCAACTTGATGCATTAGGATATCTAGTATACCGTCTTTAGGTCATATCGAGTCGTAAGGATGCACCTTGGTCTTCCCTCGGGGGGTGTGTAATCATAGGGTGTCAGTACTCAAACCAATAAAGATGTCCACCCTGAAGCTAGTGGGTCGAATAATTCGTCTGTTAGTATAAGGAAGTTTGTCGTAGTCAGGGACCCTTCAAATCTTGTTGTGAAACTTTAAGTGTAGGGGTTTTTTTGTTGCCATATAGATAATAAATAAAGAAGTGGTGTTCTCTCTACTTGCACGACTCCCATCACTCGGGAAATTAGGTCTGATGGGACTTAGTACCTGGTGCTTTAAAGTCATCAGACTTGGGATGCACCGACCGAACTCCCATTACACGACTGGTAGGGATCGCCTTATGTGGAGATTTGGGGGAAGGTGTACGTGATAGTGTAAGTCCTCAGAGGCAATGATGACTGAAACCCGACCCTGTGAAAATCAAACACCAACTAGTGTAAAGCATAACACTCCAAAAAGAAGAAAAAGAAGACAAATAGGAGCCTTAATGGACTTTACAGTTTGTATCACTTGAGGATGTTAAGGATGCTCATGTGTGTCACTTAGGTCCTTAACTAACTTGCATGAATGGTTCATTAGGCTAGGTGTGTGGACCAATTACATATATATAGTCGGCCCGTAGAATTACCGTGTCCGATGATCGATAAAAATAAGTCCATCGAGTCGTGTTGATAGGTTGAATAATGCATCTATGTTCGGATTTTGAGGGTATACCCGCTAAAAACCCTTAAGAGACACCACTCCTCCTCCTTGGTGACAATGAGGTTTAACGGCTTGTTGCACATGCTAAGTGTAACCGTGATTCCTACGAAAGTGAGTTAGGATTTCCCTGTTTTACGTATGTTTTTTCCTTTCTGTCATTTTTCCCTTTCTTTGTTTTGCTCGAGACTAAAAAAAGTTAAGTGTGGGGTATTTGATTGACATCATATCATGCATTTATTTGTCTTATATCCTTCAATTGTAACCTAAACAATACTACATAATGAGTCTTATGTTTAAGTTTCAAAAATAAATAGGTTTGAGAAGAAGAGACTCAAAAATGACTTAAAAGCAAGGAAAATGACAAAATTGCAAGACTTATGGACTGAGTTACAAGAGAGAAGGACTCAAATGTAAAACCAAAAGGACAAATGAGCAAATCAAGAAACTACACACCATCATGAGGAGTTTTTTGGCAATTAGATTTGGGCCTAAACATTAACAACCAAATCGGGTTCACCAAACATCAAGAAATCAAGCCAAAAACAAGTCATTCAAGTCCAGACTCGAATCAACCAAGCCAAACCGTCAATTGGTTGTCCCAGACCGCCAATTGGTAGTCCATATGAGTCCAAATGGTTCATGGTTTAATCAGGTGATCAATTATGTTTTTATGTGCATTTATAGTATGCGTTTAGTCCCACTCTGGTTGAGAGATGCTACTTGTAAAGTGAGTGAGTAATAAAGAACACCCGATGTGGAACTAAACACATACTATAAATTGACATAAAATAACATAATCGAACACCCGACTAAACCATGAACTATTTGGACTCATTTGGACTCATTTGGACCACCAATTGGCGGTCTGGATTGGTTGGATCGAGTCTGGATTTTAATGTGTCATGTGTGGCTTGATTTCTTGATGTTTGATGAATCTGATTTGGTTGTTGATGTTTAGGCCCGAATCTAATTTCCAAAATACTCCTCATGATGGTGTGGAGCTTCTTGATTTACTCAGTTGTCCTTTTGGTTTACATCTGGGTCATTCTCCCTTGCATCTCAGTGAAAGGAATGTGTTCTAAAAGTTTTACTTTTATATGTCAATTATTATGAATTGAATGTGCAAACCACAAAGTGAAGTACATGGACCGTAAGTATTTTGTCACACGTGACTTCATCGACGATGGCAAAATAAATCTGTTATGGGTGGATCAAAGACATCTATGCTAATTGGGTAACTATAATGTGTAGCTTGATACCCCTTATAGTTTGTGATATTAAGTGTTTAATATCACTGCCAATTTGGCTTAGATCCACCTATAGGTCACACCACAAAACTGGGAAACAAGAGGTTTGATTTTGAGTTCATATGATGTGTCGGGTTTCATGTGGAATAGGACACATGTGGTGAATGAATAAAATCAATATGTCATGAGAATTGACATAATTAGAATCATAATAAATTCATATGAGGTGTATATATTATGGGGTGTAATAATTTAATATTACATAGAATAATATATATTACATAATATGTGAATTTGATAAAAACCCCAAAAGATCAAATTTTGTTGGAAATAAATCCAAAATTTGACAAAGGCAAAATCAGGATCAAACACTGTGAACCGTTCATGGTTCGGTCGACCGGGGTATCTTCGGATCGGTTAACCGAATAGGGAACGGGTAAGCGCAATTGGTTGACCAAAATTGTCTGGAGTGCCTGGACAATCGGGTTCAGTTAACCGAGTGTGCACGGTCAACCGAGAAGTTGTATTTTTGGTAGACCGAAGGTGACACGGTCATCCGATGACTATGTCCCAGGAGCGATTCTGGTGGGTCAATGGTAGACCGAGTAAAAGACGTGGTTCGTCGGAATTCTTCCAGGGAATTTTTCTCATACGGATTCGGTCGACTGTCTAGCTCACGGTGCACCAAACACGTGTTATAACCGAACGGTTCGGTTGATCGAGTTATGCTCGGTCCACCGAACAAGAACGATTCTGCCTGAATTATTAAGAGATTAATTAAATCATGGGTGGATTAATTCCAGATTTAATTAAAACGTTTTTTTGAGGGTGCTTATGTGGAAATTAGAGATTAATTTTAGAAGTGAATAAGCAAGAGATCATGGCTAAAGAATAGTTCTTGATAAGGATGTTTCGGGAGACTATAAAAGGGCTCATACTCCTACTTGTAAAATACTAATGCAACAATTCTTTCTCTCATTAAGATCTCCCTAATCACCACGAAAATCTCTTAGTAAATTTAAGTTTTAGAGATAAGAATCTCAGGAGCTTAAAGAGGGTTATTAGCTAGATTCTAAACCTTGTTAGAGATTGATTGGCTAGCTCCTTTCTCTCTAATCTTGTTTAGAGTTTGGTGAACACTCGGAGGTAAATCCGTGGACGATTCAACGGGCAACGCGACTACGGATCTTCAAAAAGGTTTTAGAGAACCTTTAGGTATGATTCTACCTTTGTGGTTTATTTTAATAAATGTAGGGTTGCATGTTATTAGAATAAACACAAAGCAATGTACATAAAAATTGTTGAAAATATGAAAATCGATCTTGTATGTTGTATTAATTTTTTTTAAATATATACATACATAGGGACACGAAATCCTACACTCAGTTCATAAGTCTTGCAAATCAATCTTTTCTCTTGCTTTTAGGTCCTTTTTGTGACTCTTCTTCTCACTTGTTTTATTCCAGAAACATAAACATAAAACTCGTTACACAGCATTGCTTAAGTTAAGAATAAAGGATATAAGACACAATTATTTGAAGGATATAATGTCAATAAAAAATCCCACACTTAAGTTTTGCTAGTCTTGAGCAAAACAAAGAAAGAGAAAAATGAAAGAAATGAAAAATCATTCGTAAAACAGGAAAATCCTAATCACTTTTACTGGAATGACGGTTGTACTTAGCACGTGCAACAAGCCGTTAAACCTCATTGTCGCCAAAGAGGAGGAGTGTAGTCACCTAAGGGTTTTCTGCGGTACACCCACAAAATCCGAACATTGATGCATTATTCAATCTAGCAACACGACTCTTTGGACCTATTTTTGTCGATCATTGGATACAGTAATACTACAGGCCAACTTTATATAGGTATTTAGTCCACACACCTAGCCTAATGAATCATTCTTATAAGTTAGTTAATGATTTAAGTGAAAGACATGAGCAACATTAACATCCTCAAGTGATACAAACTGTAAAGTTCATTAAGGTTCTTATTTGCATTACCTTTTTTTCTTTTTGGTCTTTTGTTCATTTTAATTTTTCCTAGTTGGTGTTTAATTCTCCCAGGGTCAGGTTTCGTGCATCATTGCATATGAGGATTTACACTATCACGTACACTTTTCCCCACATCTCCACAAAGGGCGATCCCTACCACTTGTGTAATGGGTGTTCGGTCGGCGCATCCCAAGTCAGACGACTCGAAAGTACCAGGCACTAAGTCCCCTTAGACCTACTTTTCTGACTGGTAGGAGCCATGCAAGAAGAGAGAACACATATTTACTTATTGCTTATGTACACATGAACCAAAACCCCTAAACAAAAGGTTTCACAAAAAGATTTTAATGGTCCCTCGCTATGACAAACTTCATTTTACTCACATACACGAATTATTTGACTCACTAGGTTCATGGTGGACTTCTTTGTTTATTTGAGTACTGAAACCCTATTATTACCCCCCCCCCCCCCAAGAGAAAACCGGGGTGTATCCTAACGACTAAACAAGGCCTAAATCCGGTATACTAGATATCCTAATGCATCATGTTCAAGTCAATTTTGGGAGCTTCCTTTTACTTTGCCTCTCAATGGTTTTGCACATGCCTAACACACGCAAAACCCACAAAACATTTTCTTTCTAAAATACATGAAGATTTTTGAAAGAAATGAAAATTTTAAAGCACTAGGCAAGCAAAATAAGACAAGTCACCCAAGGATCATGGCAAACAGATATATCAATATTAAATGCAGCACACAAACATGACCCTAGCAATGCACACAAACGAAAAACAAAAACAAAAGGAGAAATACTCGACTATGTACACACGTAAACACCCCCCACACTTACTTCATGCATTGTCCTCAATGAATGTGGGCATGATACTACATAGATTTATGCATGAAAAAGAAAAGATCTCACCAATGTGAGAGCACAAAGGGAAGTTCATGGTTATGTTGAAGGACACAAACCCGAACTCCCCTCAAAACCTTTGAAATACTAAAGAATGGATACAAATATGTGAAAGAAATGAGGCCTAAATACACAAAGGTTGGGGCACACAACATCAATGTTCACTCTTGGAGTCTTCTTTCTTTTCTCTTTTTTTCCCCATTTTTCCCCATTTTCATGGTCTCCCATTTTCATTTGTCAATGGACATCAAATGGGAATCCGACATCTGTCTAGCCAGAAATGTAGCTACATGGGTTCACAACATAAGAAACAGGAGGATTGTTAAGAGGTTTATGAACCAAGGATGATGGTTCATGCCTCTCAAAACAAGGGTCAGTGAAAGAAAATGGAAACAAAGATGTTTCCACTCTACGACAGAGTTGAGGGTCATCAATGTATACCCTCCAACCGATATTCGGGTGCACCGGGATAATTTCATCCACACAAGGTGACACCGTGGACTTATTACCCAGATGACGAAGTCCTGAAACAAAATTGCTTGACCACCTGACATCCTTATAAGCATTGTGGTCATTTGATGCCTCTTGAGAATGAGGACATAGGAGGCATGAATGAGAGGTGAATCTCTGTCTGGTTGTTTGAAATGTAGTGTATCATATGGTTTATTCTTAACGCACATAGGGTCCTCAACAGATACAGAGTGAAGAGCAGGTGACCGAGAGACAACAAAAATGGTATCTTGTGGCTCAAGAGCCACATGATAGAAAGTATGTGTCTCAGAGGCCACATGATCACAAGATAAGTCACCTTCCTGTGCCAGCCCAAGTAAAACATCTTTACCACCATCAGCATCTCCATCAAATAATTCTCTGAAATACTTAATGGTGCCTTGAACTTCGTTCTCATCCATGTCCTGGATAAGATTGACCTCAACAGGGTTATTGAAGGCATTTGGCTCCTTCCCGATGGTAAAGATGAGGAAATCAGCGCATTGACTACCATAAGTCAAGCCTATAAGACCATTACGACAATTGATCAAGGCATTGGAAGTCACTAAATGGTCGCCCCAAAATAACAGGAATTTGTCCAAGTGGGTTTGGCACAGGTTTAGTATCCAAAACAAAGAAATCGATTGGATAAATGAACTCACCCACTTTGATCAGGACATCTTCCACCACGCCCCTTGGTTTCTTAAATGAACTATCAACCAGTTGAAGAGTGGTTTTTGTTTGTTTGAGGTCTCCAAGACCAAGGTGGGCGTAGACCAAATACGACAAAAGATTGACAGAACCAAGATCCAATAAAGCTCGATTTATGGACACGTCACCAATCAAACAAGAGATAGTAGGACAACCAGGGTCCTTGTATTTGACTTGCATGGGTTGTGCCAACAATGAACTCACGTTAGCCGCAAGAAAAGCTTTCTTGGGAACATGAGTTTTTCTCTTCTTAGTGCATAAGTCCTTGAGAATCTTGGCATAAGGTGACATTTGCTGAATCACCTCCAACAAAGGGATGTTCACCTTGACTTGCCAAAAGATCTCAAGCATCTTGTCATGTTGATCTGAAATTTTCTTTTTAAAGCACTCAGGGAATGGGGCATAAGGGTCTTTCGAAGGAACCTCAGAATTCTGTTCAATAGAAACATGAGTGTCCCTTAGCAAATCTCGATGGCGAATCTGTGCAGCTTTAATTCCAATCGGTTCAGCTTTATTTCAAATCGGTTCACAACTTTAATTCAAATCGCGTCATTCATGTCCGATAGCGAATCTCAAGGGTCCAACTATAAAACTGTAACTTCACTTTAACTGGCTCATCTTCCAAACATGATGAAGTTTGTTGGAGAAGGTAATGATTCTGACTCAACTACTGACCCATCTTCCAAATCAGAGGATGAGCTTCTTCTTGTGGAATCGGACGATGAGGTCGAACAACTCATTGGGATGATTCCATTTGTACTGCCTCAACTATTCCAGTTAAGCCAACCAATGCGACGATGACCCTCTACTATACCTCACAACCCACCTCGTGATCATGATCAAGGGTACAACCGTCTATTTTCCGATTATTTTTTCTGAAAATCCTTTGTAGTCTGACCAAATTTTCAGAAGAAGATTCAGAATGCAAAAGCATGTGTTTCTTCGGATAGTTAATGTCGTTGAGTCGTATGATGCCTTCTTTCAGCGCCGACCGGATGCAGTAGGTAAATTCGGGATATCGGCCTTACAAAAATGCACTGCGGCTATTCAAATGTTGGCGTACAGAGTGTCGGTTGATTCAGTAGATGAGTACTTACGTCTAGGCGAAGGAACAACAAGAAAAGCCCTCCAGAAGTTCACAAAGGGTGTCATCAACAACTTCGGAGCGGAATATCTAAGAAGGCCTACACCGACAGACCTAACTAGGCTACTCGATGTTGGTGAGCGTCGTGGTTTTCCAGGTATGATGGGGAGCATCGACTGCATGCATTGGGAATGGAAGAATTGCCAGTTGCTTGGAAAGCACAATATCAAGGACGGAGTGGGAAACCAACACTTGTCCTTGAAGTTGTTGACTCTTATGATCTGTGGATATGGCATTGTTTTTTAGGCATTCTGGGGTCGTGTAATGATCTCAATGTCCTCCATCGATCTCCTAGTTTTACCGACATTCTAGAAGGACGGGCACCCCATGTGAATTTTGAGGTGAACAACCATTCGTATGATATGGGGTACTATCTCACGGATGGTATATATCCGCAACGGGCAGCATTCATTCAATCTGTCACTCTCCCACAAACTCCACAAGCCAAATTATTTGCTAAGCATCAGGAGGAAGTTCGTAAGGATGTGGAACGAGCGTTCGTAGTGCTTCAAGCACGCTTTGCAATTGTCAGGAGACCATCACTCGCTTGGAATCCTAATATTTTAAACAAAGTCAGACGGTGTGCATCATAATGCACAAATATGATAGTGGAGGATGAGCGAGACACATATGCTAATTTCGGAGATACAACCGAATTCGTCCAGGATCAGCCGAGTTTGACTACTACAATTTCTAACAATGAGTCATTTCAGTTCTTCTCGGACCGTGTTGTTGATATCAATAGGTACTTGGAAAATATAGATCATGTTCAAAACAGACGTAAACACTTGTAACTGAAAGATGACTTAATCGAGAACATCTGGCAGCGTTACGGACGACATGTGGAATGATAATGTTTTCTATTAATTATGTTTTTTTAATTGAAAAGTTTAGTTATTGTAACGCACGTTTTATATTTAATAAAATTTATTTTGAGTTATCTACAAATATTCACATTTAATTATAATAAGCTAAGATAAAAACAATATGTGATATAATTAATTGGAATTGTGAGAAATTAAAAATGAAGGAAAAATAAATGATGTTGAAGTGAGAGAGTGTTGATGTGACTAGGTTGACATTTATGGATAAGTTGTGGTTGAGAGATGAATAATAGAAAGAGAGATAAGAAAAATATCATGATGTGGCGAAGAGAGAGAGTGCTGATTTGACTATGTTGACATTTAGATAAATGTCATGCATAAAGATGACCTTAATACAGGGTCGTGGGATGGATCTTTCATGTTATGTTGTTGCAACATGACATGTAGTGTTAAGAACAACAACTTCGATTATTGTGATCTATGAAGTTTTGAGTACTTTTACCTAACATCTAACCCAACCGATTTGATAAGTCATCACTTATGGTTGTTAAATGAAGTTTTTCCCCCAATGAAATGGATTAAATATAATTGACTCTCTAAACCGTCTTCATTACTTATTTCTCGTGAATTGGCAGACGATTAGTCGTGCATTGATTAGTATGTCGATTGGTCGGGTATTGTCGTATACGTTCAACATCCTTTTATCTCGCTCGGGCTGGAGCTATGAGTGGGAACCTCTTTTACATCATTGGATCGCCATCAAATTGCCATATACCAGCTTGATGTTTAATCATGAAGATGAAAGAGATGGAGAGAGGAGGTAAGGTTGTAATGAGTGGTGTCTAATCCAAAGAAGGCATCATGAAACAAGGAACAAGTGGAGTGTGAACTGTAATTTTGGTGCACTAAAACGACCTCCAATTCGGATGCTACAAAAGGGTTAACATCAACCATTGCTTTAGACAACCATTAACAGCACCCTGACAGTTCCCGTGCGCTCTGTTTTCTCTCTCAGCCACGTCAGCTTCTCTCTCTGTCATGTCAGCACAAACAAACCACCATACAAAATCCTTAACCATTATCCAATCCACCCAGTCACGCTACAGTATTTGCCGTCATGTCATTATTTTTATTCTTCTCTTTAAAACTCTTTCAACAATCAACAAAATATATTAATAATAATTTTTGTAATTACTTAATATCATTAATTCATTCGTTTTTAATTAACATTTAATATATAAATAAGAAAATATTATTAAAATTTAGGAAACCGCATTACATTGTACATTAACTGGAAATTTAAAAACTAAAACTAAAAATACATCATTAAATACTCTAAACTTAAATACTAAACTTAAAATACATCAAGACTCATTTCCTCCAAATCGTTGCCATATATTGTCGATCAAATCGGCTTGAAGTTCAAATGGGTGGTGCGATCACGCAACTTATCTCTCCTTCTCAAGTACCTGGTTATATCCACACTAACTAATTGTTTTGGTTATATTTCGAAGTTATTTAGTAATATTATCGTATTACCACATTGAAGTCTCCACCAACAAACAAAGCTCAACAAACCACGAGATGCAAGAAACAACAAGAAAGAACACATCGAGAACAAAACACACCTTCTTCTCCTTCTACTCCTCCTCCTCCTCCATCGAGTCGGCCAACGAGAAGAAATGTAAAAAGGAAGAATCCACAAGCCGATCAGGTGGAGAAAAAACAATCGGATTGGAAACCCGAGAACGAGGAGAGGAAGGAAAGGGGGTAGAGCGGGAACTGTTTCGTGGAGTAGGGGGTTTCAGGGGTATTTATAGGGAGGACGTGGAGTGACGAGTGGGGCCGGATGATTGTGGCGGTTTGTTATATTTCTTATACACAAAACACAAGACGATGACATTGGTTCTTGGACTTCTCAAGCATCGAGGATATACAGTATGTGCATGACTACACAAAACACAAGATGATGACATCGATTGTTGGGGTTCTCAAGCATCGAGGACATACAGTATTTCGTATCCAAAGTTTTTTAGTATTGTACTAGTCTTTCGTATTTCGTATATGATTTTTTTTAATTTTTTAATTTAATTATATCTTAATAAATCAAAAACAATTTAATTAATCATAAAATAATTTTA
Organism: Triglochin maritima; assembly: GCA_963682175.1. Taxonomy (NCBI): domain Eukaryota; kingdom Viridiplantae; phylum Streptophyta; class Magnoliopsida; order Alismatales; family Juncaginaceae; genus Triglochin; species Triglochin maritima. The sequence goes on along the minus strand of OY821780.1, from coordinate 8,947,821 downwards.
AAATTAATTTTCAAAACCTAATTAATTAAATTACAATTTACCTAATCAATACATTAACCTAATTATATATAACTAATTTTTTTCTTTTAAACAATAAAAAAATTAACCAATCCGGGGGGCCACGTGGCCCCCCAGATTGGACGCCCAGGCGGTTCTGCCCGAGAATCGCCTTCCCGTTAAGGGAGGGCATTTCGGGCGCCCGAAAAAGACCACCCGTTAATGGTGGTCTTACGTACTACCTGGCACTGTCCCTAACCTTAGGTAATGCACCTTAAAATTGTGAATATTTATTCACCTTTTTTGCTTAATTCTTTTCCAAAATCAATATTGTTTTTATTCTCAGTTTCTTTTGCTCCTAAATCGTAACGTCCTTCTAGTACCGGATCACATTAGATGTAAAATTCATGTGGAACACATTCGACCATTTTAAGTGAATTTTGAAAGCTCAATTTCCCACTTCCCGATTATTTTGGGTAAATCTATCACATCCCCAAGCAGTTGTAGATTACATATGGATATTTTAAGTTGGTAGAGACATTGGTGTTATCCTATAAGTGTTGTTGGAATATTATGTCTCATTTTGCCATATATGTCGATCTCTTCACATGTGATGAAGAGAAATGTTCAAATTTGACCTGCCTTTGCTTGTAAAATATATTCCGGCATTCTGTCTAGTACAAACATTTAAAGTTTTTAATTGCACATATCTTCTTGAGCAACTTCTTCACTTTTTAGACCATTTGGCTACTCTATTTGAATATCAAATTCTCATATCCAGAATCTGATTCCTTCGACACAAGATGAGACAAGGGGACCTCACGGTTCGTCCCAATTGTCGAAATAAATGTAGAATGAACTTCAGGATCAAGCTCCTTCCTGGAAGTATTTGTTGAGGGAACCTCAGGATCCGACTCCCTCATAGATGCAGGTATCACCGCAGGTCTGGTGACACCAAGGGATGGTGATTCCAAGGAAGGCCACCCAATTTGGTTGTCTTACTCCTTACCATACCTGAAAGTATGAATCACATTAACATGATGGATCAGTTGAGAGGTAGCATGAGGCACTGGTGGCCTTCCTTGAGAGTGGGTACCCCGGGGATTCACCTCGGGTTGACTTGGAAATTGTCCATTCTCACGTTCATTGAGCTGATGAGCCAACTGGCTGACTTGCATTTTCAAAGTTTTAAATGAATTTTGCATGCTCTGCATGAATGCTTGAAGGGATTGGTCAGGAGAGGGGTCCTTAGGGTCAACCCGCTGAGGTAGAGTGTGACTAAAATAACCCGAAGGGGAGGCCTGAGAGGTTGGTGAGTATGAGGCTGAGACCTTTGATGTGGGAGTTGGTAGGTCGCCGATGGGCGTGGAGGGTGATAAGGTGGAGGTTGTGGTTGAGCGTGCGAGCTCTGATCGTGGCCCCCACTAGGCCCCCGAAAGAAGTTAGGGTGGTTTCGTCATCCCAGGTTGTAGGAGTGACTGTACGGGTCGTTACGGTGTCTCTATTGATACATCGTATTTTCATGCTCAGTATCACTTGGAGCGTAAGCACATTCCAAGTCATTATGTTCCGTAAGTCCACACTTACTACACGTGGGAGTAGCGACTTCAGCTACAGGAGCTCGGTCAAACTCCAAACTCTCAATCCTACGCATGAGAGCAACCATTTTTGCCTCTGAAGCGATAGTTGACTCAACTTGATATGATCCAGCTCGACCAGAAGACCTGGAAGTCGGTGGCTCTCTCATGGTGTCTCACTCAAAGGTACGTTCGACCATTAATTCAAAAGTGTCTCACGCCTCATCGATGAGTTTCATTTGGAAATCATCATGTCACATCGACTCAAACAATGTGCGGGTTTTGTAGTTGAGTTCCTCATAAACAATCTAGCACAACTGCCATAACTCAAGTCCATGATGAGGACACTACAGGAGAAGGTCCTTAAACCTCTCAAAGAAAGTATGAAACGATCCGGCCTAAGTCTGGTACATTTGATGTATCTGGTGTCATATCTGTTGAGTCTTCCTTTGAGGGAAGAATCTCTTCAGAAAAATGGTCACGAAGTCATCCCAAGACCGAATCGAGCAAGCTGGGAGGTTGTAGATCCATTTCTTCGTGTTATCCTTCAACGCGAAAGAAATCATCCTCAATCGGACTGAATCATCGTCCAGTTGTTAAAGCTTGAACATGGAGCATACCTCCTCGAATTCACGTATAAAAATATAAGGATCCTCCTTATTAGCAATGAAGGTAGGAAGCGGGCTCCCGTATTGAGGTTTCAACTCATAGTTGTTCCCGCGAGCTGGTGGGAGAACTATGCAAGAAAGTTGCACGTCCCGAACAAGATGGGTTCACCCCCACAGAGTCATTGGTCTATCCCGTCGAGCTAGAGGTGGTGGTGCACCAAGAACTCAATCCTGACTAAATCCCTCTTCCTCCCGAGTCGGAGGAGGAGAAGGAGGTCTACGTGGTGGTGGTAGTGGACATAGGAAATCAATGTATGGACCCTGGTCTCCCCCATCTCCACAAGACGACTCGGCCCCACGCTCCAAAAGAGCTCGAGGCGGAGATGGGCGATCACCTAGACCGTTCATCTCAGAAAAATGCACTCTCTCAAGTCGAGCGCTCTCACAATAACGAGGTCAACCTCGCATAAAATGCTCAACTCGACTCTAAAACCACACACAATAGAAGGTGTAATTAGAGGTGGAGACTACTCATAGAATATAGAGGAGGCGAAGACTCAGATGAGAAGGGAAGAATCCCTAGAGTTAGTGTGGGTAGTGGGTGAAGGTAGAAGCCTATTTAGCAAACAAGGCTCACACAACCTACGGTTACTATAGGTCCTTACAGCTAGACCACACCTAACTTCGAGATCACTAGTCTTGACACGCCTCACCTTTCTACAACGAAGACCACAATGCCCAGCAAGTGATACCAGATCCGGAGATCCAGTACATCCTACTATCAACAAGGCATGCGATGTTGATCAGGTCATGACGGTCTCAACTCGATCACTCTCCTAGTACGTCTGAAATCCTTAGGGCCAATGTCTACTTGCTTTTAGAAATTAGGCTTCGATTAATATGATTTTTGGGGCTAAGGAAAGGGTGATAAGATCCCTCACCTTATCTTGTATGGGACAACCCCTCATTAGTAGCATTTTGGAGTCTTAATAAATCAACTCTCCAAACAAACGCTCAGCTCACATTTGTTGCAATGTCATTCCTACTAACTAATGCACGGTCATACAAAATGCATGAATGAGAGTAGGAAGTATGTATCTCACGTCGACACTAAACAACTGAAAGTAAAGCTAAAACAAAAGAAAAACTACGTGCCTAAGTCAAGTAGATGATTCATGACCTAAACAAGCAAGAATGCCTTGTCTTTTGTTTTGGATTTTAGTGGCCAAATTGATTAAAGGGGGTTGATTATTGATCTGGGGCAAACGACAAGTCATAACATGTCAAATTGAGCCCCATACCTCTATATTGAAATAAAAAACAACCAGAAGAAAGGAGAGAGCAAGATGAGCTCACCAGGCCGCCAGTTGTCGTCCACCACCACTGATTGGTGGTCTGTTTCTCTCAGTTTGCCTCCAATCTTCTCCTGATGCCTCCCCTTGGTGCTGCAAAGTCCCTGATACAACCAAATACTAAAGACAAAAGATTAAACCCACTCGATCGTCCAAACCAGAGTGTGGAAAGACCACCTCCACGACAACGGTGCCAAAAACGATGTGTTTGTTTTAAATACTACAAGTGCACGGTGTCGGTGAAGACGTGGCAAATACGGGTCGATCCACATGGAGGTGTGTCGACTCTGGTTCGTTCGAAGGCAAGCGGGAAAAAATGGAGAAGAAGTTGATTACGCTAAACTAGACTAAACTAAACTAGTAAGCACAAACAAAGAAATGAAAGCACGCAACAATGAAATTAAACTAACTACGACAACAAGTTGGAATTCAGGAATGGAAACCCCTAAGGGGTGGAGTGTGTGCACATATGAAGTGAAATAAGTGATGAATGAACATGTAAGCATGTATGTGTGTGTGTCTTCATGCATAGGAAGTGTCTAAAAATGTGGCAAAACCTATCAATCCATTCACACAACATATCAGCAATTACTACTTGATTAGCATAAGACTAGGATCAGTATGAGAGGTGTCTAATGTTATGGCAAAACTCATCAAAACAAAGTTTCTTCAATCAAGCAGGAAAACACAAATACAAACACATAATAACATTTAGCATATTCAACAGGAAATTTCAATCAATAAACATGAGAAAACTAAGCATGAGAATTATTTAAATCTTATGGCAAAACCCATCAAAACTCCTTCAACACGTAGATGATTAAAATACCCCCAATGAACATACAAACATGCAAGTCTACACAATCAAAAAGTTCATCAAACATCCAAACTTCACAACATATAGGTACATCATCTCCACCCCAAAAGGGGGATGGAACTACTCACACATTATTAAGCTAACATTTATATTAAGGAAAGAAAACATGCTAATTAATTCTACGAAGATTAAAACAAACCAAATTAACTAAGCATGCAAGAACTAAAAAACAACAAGAAAATAACAAAATATTTTTTATTTCTCACTCACATTACAAGTAGTCTCTCTCCACCAGAGTTTTGCTCCAAGGCTTCACTCCTAGTAGAGAGAATGGCCACCAAGAGATGAGATGTATTATAAAAGAGGAAGAAGAGTTCTATTTATAGCCATAGAAAAATGTAATCGGGGACAATCCCCCGATGTGGGACTAATGCACTACTAAAAATACACATACAACACTCTAATACATGACCCGCTTAAATCTTATCGGATCCGGAGAAAAACCGACTGCCAATCAACGCTCTTGTACCACCAATTGGCGGTCTATATACTCTGGATCGAGTCTGGATTTGGAGTGTGGTTGTCTGGCTTGATTTCTTCATGTTTGATGCACCCGAGTTGGTTGTTGGAGTTTAGGACCAAATCAAATTGCCAAATTACTCCTCATGATGGTGTGGAGTTTCTTCATTTGCTCATTCGTCCTTTTGGTTTTACGTCTGGGTCCCTCTCTCTTGCATCTTTGTCATAAGTCTCTCCAAGGAAATAACAAAACATTCTTTATTGCTCACTCACTTTACAAGTAGAGAAAATGATCACCAAGAGAGGAGATATTTACAATGGAGGAGGAAGAGTTCTATTTATAGTCATAGAAAAAGGTAATCAGAGACAATCCTTCAATGTGGGACTAAACACATACTCTAAATGGACATAAAATAACATATTTGAATACCCGACTAAACCATGAACTATTTGGACTCATTTGGACCGTCATTTGGCGGTCGGGATTGGTTGGATCGAGTCTGGATTTAAATGGGTCGTGTCTGCCTTGATTTTTTGATGTTTGGTGAACCCGATTTGGTTGTTGATGTTTAGTCCCAAATCTAATTGTCAAAATACTCCTCATAATGGTGTGGAGCTACTTGATTTCCCCGGTTGTCCTTTTTTTTACATCCGGATCCTTCTCTCTTACATCTCAATCCATAAGTCCTGTAATTCAATCATTTTTCTTGCTTTTAGGTCCTTTTTGTGACTCTTCTTGTCACTTGTTTTATTCCTGAAACTTAAACATAAAACTTGTTACGTAGAATTGCTTAGGTTAAGAATAAATGGTATAATACATAATTATTTGCATGATATTATGTCAATCAAAGACCGTCCGGGGGACCGCTTGTCATTTCCATTCGACCGTTTGTGCACTGGACTGTTTTGTTTGTGTGATTGTTTATGGATGTGTTGGCGGGTGGATTTATATTGTATTTTCATGACTTGACATATGCATTGAGACATTTGTTCTGGGATAGTAGATCCCTATGTATTGCATTGCATTGCATGGTACCTGGCTCGGTGGAACGGGAAGCCCTCCCTGATGTTGGCTGGTGAAAGGGGTATAACAGCTTGTGTGAGCAGCCCCTGGGGTATCACAACTTCTGTTAGCAGCCCCTGTCTTTAGCATCGAGTGTGCAACAGTATTACAACTTGTGTGAGCAGTTGTTGCCTCTTGAGTAAATATCGGTATTACAGCTTGTGCGAGAGCATCCGATGTTTACAGCTGGTGTTGTGTACCGTGCGGCCTATGTGGCGGTGGTAATGTTGTGGACCGTGTGGCCTATATAGCGGCGGAGATGTTTCAATGCACTTTTGCATACCATGAGATACTAGTATGATATGATCATTCATTATACGTAGTATGCACGTAGGTGGTCTTGGTATACTAGGTTTTCTTCATGAAAACTCAGGCATTGTTGTTATTTTGCTTTTCAAGACCGCCATGGGTTCTGGTGGGGTGGTGACCGAAGACGAGCACATTTTGGATCCGAATCCTCCAGTCTTTTGTGGTGATTATGATTACATGTATCGTTTATGTTGTATTTTGATGTAATCATATGTTTGACAACTCTTGTATTCGGGGCACCTTTTGTATATATTTGGTAGCATTCCCAGGGATCGGTTGTTGATATCTTTTGTTTATTTCTTTTAAAAAGTTCAAATTTTTCGTTGTTTTCGGGACGTTACAACGGGCTAATCTTGGTTTTATTTTGGTGTATTTGGAAAGAGAGTAATAATAGAGTATTTCGTCATGAATCAAACTCCTTTGATTATATATTGAATGATTGTTTTAATCTAATCGAATATTGGGCAAGTTCTTTGAAACGATTGGCTGAGTCATTACAATAAACTCGTCTAAAAAGGGGCAAGACTCCACTATCTTTCTATCATACCGGTAATTAACATAATTGCAGCGCCCGTCACCAGCAACCTACCAGAATAAATGCCAGGCCACGAGCTCCTGTTTGATCACATCGAGGACAGTATGTCGTTCCTATGTTGGACCATGCGTTTCTTGACTTCACCTAGATTATAAAGGAGCAAGAAATGGCATGGGATAGGCGGAGAAAGTGGCGGAGACGGAACACGAGTTGGAAGAGCGCTCTCAGTAGGTAGACAACCTTGGTGTTAATTTTAGGGTGTTGAGCAAATTTTGTTGTGATATTGGGTCGTAATGGTGGCTAAAACAAAGATACGTATAGGTAACTGAATTTGCTTTTTTGGTATGACTGTGGATACACGGTCATACCATTTATTAATGCAATCACCAACTTTTCCAAGAAAAAAAGACCAACATATTGTCTCATACTAGATGAAGCATGAGTTAGGTATGTAGTGAATGGGTGAATCGAACGACCAAAGGTAAAAGTACCATCCAATTTGGATGGGTTCTAGCATCGAGAGAGTGTTTAGGTGACCTATGTGAAGAGTGTGTTCTAAAAGTTTTACTTTTATATGTCAATTATTATGAATTGAAATGTGCAAACATTTTGTCCTTTGATTAATGTATTCGTCTTCTGGAAGTGTTAAGGAAGAGGTTCTTGGTCCTTAACCGTAGAGTTCTAAAAGATAATGGTTTACATAAATCAAAAGTAATTCACAATCATGGTGGTTAACATGGAGCATTAATGACTAAGATAAGATTGTCATGTTGGTTAAGAGAGATATTGTAGCTCTACAAATATTTAATAACATGAGTATATGAAATGGAAAATGTTTCTTTCATATATTGAAATGACCTGACAAATGAAACATTATGGAATTGTGTTGGTGTCATTAATGGTTCATTGTGTGTCTGAATCATAAGACATGAGACATATCTTTTCACATAATGAGTGTATGACTTGATTATTGTCAAAAGTTATCAATGAGTATAGTGATAAAAGTATTAGTTGGTTATACACGACTTATGCTGGAAAATATGATATGTCAAAAGATTATCATTGTCTCTCTTGACTTGAGTTATGATATTGTTGTGCCCTTGATAAAGCGAAATTATAATGTGCACAATTTAACTTGTGTATAGTTACATATTTATAATTAGCTTGAGAAATCAAGAAATGAATATATAATACAAAGATGACACATTTCTACTTTGTATAATATTCTCCATATGATGAGGCAATGGATAAACACAAGTGATATTTTACATACAACTAAATGGATAGTGTTTAGTTTGAGTGAGCAAAATATCATTATTATTTGGATAACTATAATGTGTAGCTAGATACCGCTTATAGATTATGATATAATGTATTTTATATCATTTCCAACATAACTTAAATCCTCTTATAGGTCACACCACAAAACTGAGAAACAAGAAATAAGATTTTATATTTTATATGATGTATTAAGTTTTATGTGTTATGAAATAATATACATGTGGTAAAATAATAAAATCAATATGTCTTAAAAAAAGACATGGTTAGAATAATAAATTTGTATGAGATGTATATATATTATGGGGTATAATATTTTGACATTATATATGATAATATATTACATGATATAATGTGATCTACGACATTATAACCTATGAATCTGCTGAATCCCCAAAGTCCAAATTTTGTTCGATATTAATCCAAAATTTGGTGGAATCAAAAACAGTGAAAAATGATTCAACCGTTTGGCCATGTTTTTGCATATATTAATAAGACAATTTTTACTAATTAATGACTGTATTTAATCCACTTTGGTCAAAGGTAGTTGTGGGGTAATGATGTGGTAAACTAAACAAGAGATCATGTGCAAAGTGGTTTGCACATGATGTGGTTTAGTGGAAATGTAAACAAGAGATCATGTGTAAGTGGTTAGCAAATGATGTTTAGTGAAGAGATTAACAAGGGATCATGTGTTAGTGGTTTGCACGTGATGTGGGTTAGAGGAAATCCTATAAATAGGTCTCTCATCCCTTCTTGTTAATACTAATGCAAAATTCTTCTCTCTCCAATTTTTCCATCATTCCATCCAAAATTATCTTAGTTTTAATTGTGTTAGAGCTTAATTTATTTAGAGCATGGAAATGGTTATTAGCTAGATTCTAACATTGATTTAGAGATAGATTGATTAGCTCATTTCTCTCTAATCTTGTTTAGAGTTTGGTGAACACTTGAAGGCGAATTGACGGACGATTCAACGGGCAACGCAACTCCGGATCTTCATAAAGGTTTTAGTGAACCTTTGGGTATGATCTCCTTCTATTTATTTTAATATATATATAGATTACATGATATTAGAATAAATATAAAATATTGTATATGCATGTATAATTTTTTAAAATATATAAGGGCACGAACTCATACACTATGAACTTCAATCAAAAACCTACAAGTGCACATGTTTGCATATGATCTTGAGACTCAAATAAAGATAAAACAATATATATATAGTTTTTTGATGCAAATATTTACTTCAACAAGAAAATTCTGCACAATTTACAAATATATATATATATGATGTATACATGAGTGCTCAATTGTGGGGAATAGGATAAAAATCACAAATCATATAATGAGTTAGCTAAATGTTAGACTAGAGAGACACCGTCAAAATAAATAGGATTAAGACTAATAGTCCAACAAGTACATGAAATGTTTTAGTTTTCTTCTGTGATATTTTATGTATTTTGTGTACATAAATCAAAGTCCAAAGATTATTGGTACCCTACAACTTCAAGACATTTCTGAATTTATAAACATAGCTCCAAAACCATATGCTTGGGTCATTAACGAGGTACGAGTGTAGCCTCTTGATCTGAATGTACATTCTTGCCTTCTTGGAGGGGTTGGGAATTCAAAGCGTGGGGATTTAAATATTAGAAATTTATTTCTAGGAGTAGACGCTGACCTGTGTGCTTGATAACCACAAAGAAGCTTTGACGCCGACGTGCTCGACAAGGATTTATAATGGCGAAGCCTGTGGTGGGTGGAGTAAGAGACCGTAGGGATATTAGCGTTGAATTTTTGTTTTTTTTATTACTTAATTTTTCCAACATCAAGGGCAATATTTAAAAGGAAACTGTGATTCGTAATTTTTTTAATGAAGTTGAACGAAAACTTAACGGAATAAGACCCACACCAATGTCATTTGTACAAGTAAGTTTGGTGGTTTAATTTAAGGGTTTACCTTAAACAATTAAGAAAACAGAAGAACAACTGTTCAATTTCTAAACTTTGCCGTTCTACTCAAGCTCAAAGACGACGGAGAAGAGGTGGACTCATGCATGCAAGATATTTATGAAGGTTGGTAACGACATATCCAACATCATACATCTCGGAAAATGATTACCAACATTCCAGCGTCTATATTGTTAAAAATCTAATTTCCGAAGAACAACTGAAGAAACTTCAAGATGATAACATTGGTCCTACACCCAACTACAGAAATGCACCTTTATGTCCAGGTGTTTTTGCAGTTGTCGTTTGCTTCTGTACTCGTTCCAGTCTCACGACCAATTCAAGAAATATCTCTTTGATCTAGTAACTAATCTCCTCCAAAAATAATTATCTCTCGCAGGTACCCACCTAGTTTTAGCTATTTACACGAAAATCACTATAAAGTGCACCACCACCAACACTTCCCAATATCCCTCATACTAACAAGCCAATCCTTCTGACAAGGTTGAGATATTATGGATAAGTTAAGAGAAGCAGAGCCATCAGTTGAGCTCACACTTTCCTTGTTTAACTCTTCTTTCTCTAGCAACTCCCACCGTTTCTTCAGTTGTACCTATTGCCCTAGGAAGTTTTACAGCTCCCAAGCTCTTGGAGGCCACCAAAATGCCCACAAGCTCGAGAGGGGTCGAGCAAAGAGGCGACAGCAAATGAAAAGCATCACATTGGGAACTCATACTGGTTATTGGGTATCGGTGCCTGAAGCCCCGGCCAAGCCTGGCTTCTTAACCGGGCTCACCACTCCTGAGTATAATGTGAGTTTTTTCAAATCTAGTAAAGCAGAGGTTGCCGCTATAACCACGTCTAAGGAGGACTTTGGTGATGAGCTGGACTTGTCGTTGAGACTTTAAGGATTTTCGTGGCAGTAGTTGGTTTATAAAATAATACTTATATCTTAGTTAAATCCTAAATATCTGCCACGTATGCTGAAATAGATCTATCATCTTGAGTATTACAAGACTTTAGATCTACCAAGTAAACTAGTTTTAATTGGTTATATCGTGATAATACTTGTTTGGAGCTTCACGTTGGAATGCCCCCCCCCCCCCCCAGTCGAACCCCGTGTCTTGAGGAGAGCAGCAAGCGGGGGAGAGGACGTGCGTGCATGGTATTTCTTTGTCATTTTGTCACCTCTTTTGGTTATATTTGAAAATGTTTGAGGTTGTTTAATAAGTATGTCTATGGCTTTTATGTCTATGGCTTTTATGTCGTTGCAATTGAGAGGTAGGTGAAAGAGTGAAGGTGTGAAATGTGGATCTCCACTTGTATTGATGAAAAGTAGGGTATGGATTTTCTCCCCCAAAAAAGTACGGTATGGATACAATTTGTTCAAAAATTGAAGAGGTTCGATTCCTTCGATCTTCACCATTTATTTGAAATGAATGGTGGATGATAGTGTCTCATTGAGTTGATATCATTAAATGCTGGTGTTCTTGTCATTAATTTCAATTAAATTAATGATTTTGCAAATAAATTAATTGTTTTGCAAATATTCCAATGATTTTATATGCTTTTCTTGATGACTACACAGTCATACATATATATAGATTTAGAAGACAAATATTTTAAAGAAAACCCTTAGTTTACAAGGTTTATAATTTCCTTTTTGTCAAGGAGCACACAATGTCCAACGATTCTCTATATTTGGTACCTTTGTAGATATATTTTACATAAGTAGACACGTTGAAGGCTACTTTTTACAACAACAAAAAACTCATCTTTGCAACAAAATAAATCCCTTATGAAATACTATATATTTGACAAATACAATATCTGATAAAATAAACATCATCTTTCGTGAAATACAAGTATACAACTATATTAATGTTCCAAAATGATTATAAGGCTAAGTTTAATGTAGTGAATAGGACCTCTCCATTCATAGAAAATTTGGAGAGGTCATGATCAAGTTACTAGTTATTGCACCATCCTTTTCTTCCAATGAAAATATTCATCCAAAATCTTTAATCTATCATTTACCTAGTTTGTTCTCTAACCTGACTCCTAAGTTTCCATATCACTACATTTCTCTCCTCCTACCGTCTATACCTTTTAGCTTCAGAAGACCAAAAAAGTCAAGGAGATAAAAAAACATAAAAAGGGTAGCTAACTACTATGGGTAGAGCATCTTGGTAGTTCAAAATCTACACCGGAAAGAGGGTCTGATTATGATCTATCATATGTTTATATGAAGGTGGTTGTTATAACAGACAACATAGTATTGAGAAGTCAACCGAACTCAACGGTACATGCATGCTTGTGATCTTACGTAACGTCCCGAACTCCGACAAGTACTTACCCACCCGAACTCGGTGTGTTAAATACGATCCACAATCCGAACCGTTGCGAACTCTGATATTTAATCCATCTGATAGGTCCATATAAGTAATCTGAAAAAAAATATAATCAATAATTTATGAGCTCGACAGCTCTCAAGTACCAACTGTCAATCAACCACAATCATAACCATGTGGAAAATACATAATAAGACATTCATTTAATGAGCACAATCAAGATACATATATCACAAATAATATGCATGCATAACAATATGGAACCCTCATTCACATTCGACCACATCTTGTGTTTCTAAATCTATCAATCAGTGAAACACACACCTAGTAGCTCCACACTAACGACATGTAATTATTTTCTCTTCAGGTGGCTCCACGTTGCCCGTTAGGTAGTTCTTTCCTAAGTGACTCGGTGAAAAACATACATATAGCTACATAACATGTCGGTCGAAACACCACCATGCAATCACATGCATATCAATAAATTCAATATCGATACTCAGCATGCATGCAACTACGAATATCAAGAGAAAAAAACATGACATGAAACTGAAAAATAACAAATCATTACTTATCTCAAAATCTTCATCTTCTTCTTCTATATCTTCTTCTCAAAATTCATTATTTTCTCGTCAAAACATTTTCTTCTCAACGGAACACACCACTTCTCACATTCCATTCACCTTTTATACTCATCCAACTCCACCACCATCACCTTCTCTTCTAAAATCCAAGGCACCAACCTACATCTTCAACCTAAAACCACGCAAGCAACCAATAAACTTGATTAATCCCTTAATCCTTACTTAATCCATTAATTTGGTTTTAGGTCCTCACACATTCCCATGGAATGGTATATGCTTGACTTTGCCAACAGTAAAGCTTTTTACAATGTCAATTAGAATTGCCTAGTAGACGCACTACAGCCTTGCGATACAGTAATAAATGAATCTCGTAGATTTTAAGTGTATCAACTCGACTAAATTCTCCACCCTTAATAATGATCAACCCTCTTCCTTTTTGCGGTCCAAAAAGGGACTTCGATAGGGGGGCGCTTTCTCCTTAATTTTCTCTTCCTAATTCTCATTGAGATTCTAACTGGGATGTTACGACTAGCTGAAGAAAACAAGCTCATCGTTGGTATCAGGATGGGTTGAAATGGATCAAAAATCCTTAATCTATAATATGTTGACGACACACTGATCTTCATCCATCCGACTCCTCAATCTGTTATAAATTTAAAAAGAATCTTAGGTTTCTTTGCCTCATGCTCTGGTCTGAAAATAAATTTCAAAAAGAGTTAGATTTCATGTGTTTGGTATCCCTGAGGATTTGGAACTCATTTCTAAAACTTCATAGGATGTAAACAGCTGCAATTTATATTCTCTTACCTAGGCTTACCGTTGTCTATCAGGGCCCCAAAACACAATGATTGGGCACCCGTAATCAAAAAACTCTGAAGTCTGAACTCAACTTGAAGGGTGGAAAAGTAACAACCTCTCACTTGGAGACAAGCTAACACTAATAGATTCAGCGCTCTCATCATTCCCTCATATTACCTTATGGCGATCCCCTTTCCCTCGAGTGTGTTGGACATTATTGATTCCTGCAGAAGGAATTTCTTATGGAAAAAAGATACTAACGCAGGTTTCTACCTCGTGAACTGAGGAAGAATTTACCGACTCAAAGACAATAATGGTTGGGGAATAATCAATCTGAGTGAATTCTCCAATGCTTTGAAAGCAAATTTTATTTGGAAACTATTTGATGGAACAAAAATATGGCAATAAAAATTATTAAGCATAAAGACCTTAAGAAATGAACTTTCATGGGTATATCACAAGACCCAAAGCCTTACTTTTCCCCATTCTGGAAAGCAATACTGAAGATTTTCGACAGATTGAAAATAAATCTTTCGTTCAAAATAAACAATGGCAAAAACACCCTCTTTTGGTTCAAAAGGAACCCCAACTAGCCAACTCCCTGCCTAACATTTTTAACTTCCGTCCGAATTATGATATCTCGGTGGTTGATATTGCAATCACACCAACGATAACGATAACGATATTGCAATACTACCTACGACGTCAATCCAGCAACACTAACGATAAGCCATTATGGCTGCTCTCTGAGACATATTCTATAAAATCTTTATACTACTTCCTTACCTATGGTGGCACCAAATACAAACCGTGGAAACTACTTTAGAAGAACAAATGCCCACCCAAGATTAAAACCTTCGTCTAGTCTGTTGTCAAAATCCTAACCTTTGATAATATCATTAAAAGAGGCTTTCAAGGCCCGAATCATTGCTCTCACTGCAAGGTTGAGTGCGAATCTGTAAGTTTTTTTAGAATATAACGTTACCCTTCCTATCTTCTATAAGATTCTAAGACCATCCAATGTCACCTCGGCATTCCACAACCGTCATGACCTCCTGTTTTATCGCACATATTGGGACACTCGACCTGCCTAACACTTCTATTCTCCTATTTCTGGTCTGTAAAAGAACGATGAGCCGTTGCGTCTTCCGAGTTGCCACTCCCTCCCGTGATTCCATGATGTGAGACCTCTACTCCAACGACTCTCATTGGATTTCGGCGCTCTGGAATGACCGACCTCCCAACCCAACGTTCGACAAAGTCCTAGATATGATTTGTATCGCTATTGGCTCTTAATTATTCCTCTGACATAAATATTTTGCAAAACCCTATATATGACCGAAAATATCAGTTTATTGTAATTATGGTTTATGTGTAGACATTCGCCAATTAATTTTTTTAATTTAATTGCTTTAAAAATATCCCAAGGAACACCTCCCAAGTTGGATAGTGTGTTGTTACTTGTTTGTTCTTTTAAAAAGCTGTGGTCCCTCTCAAAATGTTTTGATGTGATATCTTGTGTCGGCCACAACTTCAAACCTATATGAAATACCCAATCAACGGATACGATGAAATAATTTTCTTCGAAAGTGTACGACATAAAGCTGAATGGATATATATTTGGGAGGTTTGATTATGTAATGACCTTAACCTTTGCTTAAAGGCTAATGGTGTTTAGGTGGAGTTGATGGTGATTAGGGAGGAGGTTTGCATGGGGAAATGAAGGTAGGGGGGGTTACTGTAGCTGAGGGTAGGGTGATGGTGTAAGGGTGGTGAGGTGATGAGTGGATTGGGTTTTAAGAAGCAAAACTCTCTCTCTCACTCTTCTCTCATTTTCGTTTCTCCCCTTTCCCTCAGTTGAACAAGCTCCGGTGATCGGTGACGAGCGTGATCGTGCGGTTCCAACGTGAGGCGTGCGGACCTGGACGCACGAAGAGGTTGCGGAGACGACGTCGCGCGAGCGAGGCTCCGACGGTTTCGTCGTTTTCTTGAGGTATGTCGGCTTCTTAGTGTGGTTTGTTGTTCACCCTCGTGTGAGAGATGTGTTGGTCGGTCGGTTGGGGGAGGTCGGAGGCCTCTCCGGCGACGAGAACAGCGTAAATCCTTGGTTGGTGCAAGGTTGCAGACGACCAACGGTCGACCGGGTCCCTTCGGGCGGTCGACTAATGTAGTGTATTTTGCCCAACTTTAACCATCACCGGTCGAACGATGCCTTGTGGTGGTTGAACGATAGTGCATTGTGCTGGTGGGTCGGGATTGCCTGTTGTGTTTCGGTCGACCGGAACTTAAGTGTACTAGATTTGATGCATGCTTGTTCGACCGATTCTTTATATGTGTTCGACCGTTTATGACTTAGAACTGCTAGGATGTCCTGGTAGTTTTCGGTCGACCGAGAACCCTGAGTCGGTCGACCGGTAGTATGGATTTGATGTTGACCAGACTCCAGATTTTGACCTCGTTCGGTCGACCAGTTTTAGATCTCTGTTCGACCGTTGGGACTTATGTTTTGCGCAGAGAGTTCGACCGTTGCAGACTTTCGGTCGACCGAACCTTTCTGGGAACGGTCAACCGGGTTGCCTTTTTCGGTCGACCGTTTGTGCACATAACCAAATTCCCGGTCCTTTTAGGATGCCAACTTTGTCCACGGAAACTCGTGTCCTCGCCTTCTGCGTGAGCCAGGAGGTGACGATGGGTGTGTTACGTGTACCTGCACAGGGACCGCCTTATGGAAAAGTGTGGGTGTTCGGGGTGTGTCACCTCCGTGTATGGACCGTGACTTGATGTGATGGATTGATGGACTCATTGTAGAGTAGCAGGCCTGAGGGATCGTGGATCCCAATGTATGATGTTGTGCGGACACGCAACTGTCGTTGGGTGAGGTGACTACCGGCCTATATGCTACGGAGGTCGTTGGGTTGGTGTTTGCGGCTCGTGGAGCCTGATGACCTGGCTGACTTCGGTCTGGACCCGTCCGATGTTGTGCCGGACGTATTGTTGGACCACCGATGTTGTGTCGGTGATGCTGCAGATGTTGTTCCGGCGATGATGATTGATGGGCCAATGCTGTTCCGGCAATGTTTTCCTCAGATGAGCACCTAATGAGATGATTATTGATGGACCGACCGAGCGACGGCTCCGTTGGTGTGATTTCGACCACGAAGTTACAAATATGTTTCCTATGGCGCGGACTTGGCGGATGCTCCTTGCCGAACCCCATGATTGGTATAGCCACGTGTGGGGAGCGTCATGTCTTGTTCCGTTAGACCGTATGTGCCTACGGTAGGTCTCATTGGGAGACCCGATGATGATTGTCGGACTGATGTCCTGTGTTACCCTTCAGGGGAACTGTTTTCCTTACTGTTGATGACATGACATACTACTAGTATGATAGGTTCATTTGTACTACTGCATGCATATAAGTGAGTTTGGCATACGGGGGTTTCCTTATGGAAACTCAGGCATTGTTGTTGCATGTTTTATTTCAGGACCGTAGTAGGTCCAGTTGGGTGGTGATCAGCGGGTGCGCGCATCTTGGGATCGGATCCTCCCATTCGGACCACTAAGGTTGACATGATTACTTGTATCTCCTTTTGTTGTTTCTGATGTAATCATGTAGTTTTTTGACAAAACTCTGTTCTAATATGGTGCACCGCTTAAATGTTTTATTAGAAGTAACAGCCCCGTCTTTTGATTATTGATCTCTGATGTCTTGATAATATTTTTTAAATTTCCGCTGTTTCGGGATGTTACAATTTGGTATCAGAGTGCTCGATTCCAATGCGGTTCCTAATAAAATCACCCTTGTAGTAATAGGATACATGCATTTAATCTTTTAGCATGCATTCATGGCTGAAGTTTGTGATTGTTTCTTCTGTCAGATGCCTCTTAGACGCGTGAGGAGTTCTCCGCGTGATCGTTGTGCCAGTGACGCCACTGAGGGTGCCAACTGGGACAGGTTGGGCGAGTTCCTGGAGCGTCAGGCAGCCCAGAACGTGCAGGACGGGATGGGCACTGAGCATGATCGGTTAATGCTTCAGTACCCACCGAGTTTTGATGGCAGGAGTGCTCCAGAGGTAGCGGACGACTAGGTCTTCAAGATGCAGAAGATCTTCCGAGCGATTGGAGTTGCACCTGAGAGGATGGTGGACCCGGCCACCTATGTGTTTGATGGTGAGGCAGCCAACTGGTGGAGGGCCGTGTCCACAATGATGTTTGAGGACCGTGAGGACGTCAGCTGGGAGGAGTTTCTGGAGGTGTTTCATGAGGAGTACTTTCCCCAGCACGTCAGGGATCGGAAGAGGGAGGAGTTCATGTTGCTGGAGCAAAAGGAGATGACTCTGGCGAGTTACATTAGCAGGTTCAACGCTTCGGAGCGTTTTTCCCAGAGATCTGTGTGACCCCTGAGCAGCGGGTGAGGAAGTTCGTAAAGGGACTGAGGCAGCCGCTCCGATCACGTGTGATCAACAGCATGTCGCAGAACCTTGCAGATGCGGTGAAGCATGCTACCATCATTGAGCAGGACCAGAGGGAGTGTCTTCAGGAGGCGAGGAAGGCACCAGTGAGCACCGGTAGCCGAGCAGTCGGTCGTGGAGCAGGGAACCCGGGCAAGAGGCCCAGGTTTGATGGAGGAGGAGCACGTCAGTCTGGAGCGTGCACTTTCTGTGGGAGGTTCCACCGAGGTCAGGAGTGCTTCAGGCGCACTGGAGCTTGTATGGGGTGCGAGCAGTTGGGTAACTTCGTGCGGGAGTGCCTGACTTGGCAGGGCGAGCTTAGTAGGCGGTTTGGGCCACTAGTGGCAGGGAAGAGCGAACGTATCCGATCCGTTGTTTCACCAGGACAGGAAGACCGGACGAGTCTTCACCATCCAGGATGAGGAGGCGAGGGACTCCAACACCGTGGTGGAAGGTACTCTTTCTGTTTATAGTTCGATTACACGTGTGTTGTTTGATTGCGGCGCCACTCACTCCTTCATTTCGAAGAAGTTTGCTGGCGAGTTGGCTCAGACCCCTATGCTGCTGACTGATTGTTTGGAGGTCAGCACGCCCATGGGTAAGGTGGACACTGTGGGGATCTATTTCCCCGGCACCACAGTTGTTTCGGGAGACCATGATTTTCCGACAGATCTGGTCTTGTTACCGATGGAGGACTTCGACGTCATACTGGAGATGGACTGGCTGTCGCAGTACGACGTGCGGGTCTTTTGCCGCGAGAAGAAGATCCTGATCTCGATGGAGGACTTGCCAGATGTTTTGATCAGAGGGACGAGGAGCAGAGGGGGTCGTCTGATCGTGTCTGCAGTTAAGGCACAGATGCTGATACTGCAGCGATCCAGAGCGTTTGTGGTCACGCTGGTAGTTCCTGATCCTGTGATGAGGAGGTTGGAGGACATAGCGGTTGTGCAGGAGTTCCTAGATGTGTTTCCAGCAGAGATTCCTCGGTTACTGCTGCACCGAGAGATCGAGTTCGGCATCGAGTTGGTAGCGGGTACGACACCTCAGTCGAAGGCACCTTATCTGATGGCACCTGCTGAGTTGACAGAGCTGAAGAAGCAGTTGCAGGAGTTGATGGACTCTGGGTTTATTATACTGAGTGTTTCACCATGGGGAGCGCCTGTGCTATTCGTGAAGAAGAATGATGGATCGTTGCGGATGTGCATCAACTATAGGATGCAGAATAAGGTTACCGTCAGGAACCGGTACCCTTTGCCTAGGATTGATGACTTGTTTGATCAACTGCAAACGGCGAGAGTGTTCTCGAAGATTGATCAGAGTTCGGGTTATCACCAGTTGCAGATCAGAGAGGCAGATGTTCAGAAGACAGCCTTCGGGACGCGGTACAGGCACTACGAGTTCTTAGTGACGCCTTTTGGACTGACAAATGCACCTGCAACATTCATGGACCTGATGAATAGGACCTTTCAGCCGTACCTCGACAGATTCGTCGTTGTATTCGTGGACAACATTTTAGTGTACTCGCCTGACAGAGAGCAGCATCGAGAGCACCTAAGGATTGTGTTTGGCATCCTCAGAGATCAGCAGCTCTATGACAAGTACACGAAGTACGAGTTTTGGTTGGATCATGTGGCTTTTCTGGGACATATTGTGTCAGTAGATGGGATTTCAGTGGATCCGGCGAAGGTCTAAGTCGTGACTCAGTGGAGGGCCCCGACGAACGTGACAGAGATCAGGAGCTTCGTAGGACTGACAGGGTATTACATACGGTTCATTCAGGATTTCTCCAGACTTGCTTCGCCGCTGACAGCGCTGACGCAGAAGGGTGTCAAGTTCGTTTGGTCCCAGAAGTGTGAGGACAACTTTCAGGAGCTGAATATGCGATTGACGACCGCACCGATTCTGACGCTACCGAGTGGCAGCGGAGACTATGTGATATACAGTGATGGGTCAGGGATTGGCTTGGGCTGTGTTCTGATGCAGCACGGGAAGGTGGTGGCGTATGCTTCGAGGCAGCTAAAGGTACACGAGAAGAACTACCCTACTCATGATCTGGAGTTAGCAGCGGTGGTTCACACGTTGAAGACCTGGCGGCATTATCTTTATGGAGAGTAGTTCGAGGTCTTCACAGATCATCAGAGCCTGAAGTATTTGTTCTCACAGAAGGAGCTGAATATGAGGCAGCGTAGATGACTCGAGTTCATTAAGGACTACAACTTCACCATCTCTTATCATCCGGGGAAGGCGAATTCGGTTGCAGATGCGCTGAACAGGAAGGTGGAGGTGTTAGTTGCGAGTTTGTGCATTCAAGAGTGGAGGCTACTCGAGACGTTGTCAGAGTGGAGGTCGTTCACCCAGGGCTCAGAGGGAGCAGTGATTGCTGGGATTCGAGTCACTAGTGCAGAATTGGCTTTACTCGTCGCCTTAGACGTCGGCCGTTACAACCACCGACGTCTAGTGTGGAGAGGACCGAATAGACGTCGGTGGTAATGGAAGACGACGTCTATGTGACATTATAGACGTCGGGTGTGCGAATAACACGTTTAGCCGACGTCTATAGTGTATAGACGTTGACCTATAGACGTCGGTGTTTTAGTACCTTGTGAATCCGACGTCTATAGTGTATAGACGTCGGCTTATAGATGTCGGACGTAATGGACGACCGACGTCTATACGCCAACCATATAGACGTCGAGGTATAGACGTCGGTGTTATGGAACATCCGACGTATATAGGTCCTAAAGAAATCGGACAGACGCGCTTTCTTTCATTCATTTCAGTCGAAACCCACCCAAACCCTAGCCGTCCCGCGACCGAACTCTCCTCCACGACCATCCTCCGACCGATCCGCACCGTCTCCGGCACCGCAGCGAGCTCCCAAGCTCTCCTCCACTTCTCCGGCCCTCTTCTCCTTCTTCCTCCGTCTTCCTCCGTCTCTCTCCACATGTAGGTTTTAAGTTCGTCTTTGGTTGTTTTAAGTTCGTCTTTCTCCACATATTCTTTCTAACTTAGCCTCCTCCGCATGTAGCTTCCTCGTGTCGTTTACAGTCGTCTCCTCTGCGACGTCTTCAGGAACCACAAAGAGCTCCTCCGGCATCACAACTTTTCCCTCCTCTGGTTCGTGCTCAATTTAGGATTAGTTTAGACCAAGAATCCAACGCCAAATTAGGATTAGTTCACAATAATAACGTATTGATGCAAATATTGGTTAATGTGATAATCATTATTGGTTAATGTGATAATCTAAGTGTATTGATGCAAATATCAACATTTAGAATTCCTTTTATTTTCCAAGTTAATTAATGATTCAATTTGTTGGTGTGTAGCAAATGGTTTCCAAAGTAGAAAAAAAGAAATCAAAATTATGGATTGATGATGTGTAATGGCACGAGTTGTATGGTCTTGATGTGGATGTACACTCTTGACATGTAGACGTGATAAGCAACTTTTTCTCGGAGTTTTTTTGCATGTGTGTTATGTGTTGATATTTGATAAACATATTCATTGGATTGATTTGGTTTGGATTGAGTTGGGTTGGTTTCAGGATTTGAAGAATTTTACATGATGTGAATGTGAGTAGATAACTAGATATACATTTTTCTTGTTGATTTAAGGATTTGAAGAATTTTACATATCAAATTTTAAGTGGAGGTTCTGCCAAAATTTCAATAAAATTTTATTCCCAATTATTATTAATAACATGATAGTTTGTGTTTAAAATGTTTTTCTGTCAATTCAAGTAATTATTTTTAATACTTGCTTTTAATATTTTAAATGTTTATTGCCTTAATTTATTGAATTTTTAATATTATGATAATAACTCATTGCCCCCCTTAAACAACTTGGCCTTTAATAACCCAAAGCAAAAGATTAGACAATATTTGCTAAGTCATTCATCATATAGGATTTGCATGCATTGTATTTTTCTATTATTTACGATTTCTGTCGTAGATTGCTGGTGTAAGGTACGTACTATCTTTCACTCATCATTCATTAGAAAGCACGCATTAGTTAGTAGGACTTGCATTGGAACAAGAGTGAGGTGAGTGTTTGTTTGGTGTGTTGTTTGTTAGATTAAGGTATGAAAAACACTTAGGGGGCAGTCACCTATAGGAGATGAGGTGGGGGATTTCATCACCCTTTCCTTGGCCCAGAAACCACTTAATAAAAGAGACTTAATAAAATCAATTAGACGTTGGCCCCTAGGATTTTTGGACCCATTAAGGAGAGGAAACCGTTTAAGACCGTTATGGCCTGAATGTCGTTGCCCATCTAGTCTCCCTGAGATTTTAGGAACCTCCGGGTTCTTGATTTCCTATAGATTAGTGGTCCTCGATGTTTAAGACCGTTTCGGCCTGAACGTCGTTTCCCATCTAGTCTCCCTGAGATATTAGGGACCTCCGGGTTCTTGATTTCCTACAGACTAGTGGTCCTCGGTGGGACCTCGAAGTTAGGCATCGTCTATTACTAAGGACCTATAGTGGACTTTAGGTTTGTTTTGGCCTTGATTGTTTAGTTAGATTTCTAACCTTCCTTATTCCACGCTAGATTAAGGACTTCATTTCTTCTCCTCTGAGTCATTCTTTTCTCATCTTAATGTCTCCGAATCTTCTCATCTACGAACACATTCTTTTAAATTGAAATTTTATTTATTTTCTGCAATAATAACTATCATTTTTGCCTCTGTTTAGATTGAAATGGATCGAGAGTGGATTGTTTCAAACAGATTGAGTAATGAGTATGAGAACGGAGTGAATATGTTCTTAGAGGTTGCCAAATAACATTCTAAGAAAATGAAAGACAGCGACATGGCGTATTGTCCGTGCAATAAGTGTCATAATATGTCAGTGTTGACTTTTCAGAAAATGAAAGATCATTTGTTTGAGAAAGGTTTCGACCCAAATTACAGACGGTGGATATGGCACGGCGAAAATGAATCATGTAGTCGTTCCAAGAATGATGGAGAAGATGTTAGTGTGGAAGATCACTTCGAGGAAATGGTTCAGGATATGGCTGAAAAGTTTTCGTCCAACCCCGATTTACTTGGTAATTTGTTGAGTGACAATGAGAAGCCGTTGTATAAGAATTGTACCAAATTCACTAGATTGTCAGCGGTGTTGAAGTTGTACAATTTAAAAGCTGGAAATGGTTGGTCCGATGTGAGTTTCACATCAATGTTGAAGTTAGTGAAAGAGATGCTTCCAGATGATAATGAGTTGCCAGATAGAACTTATGATGCAAAGAAAGTGTTGTGCCCTATGGGAATGGAATATAGGAAGATACACGCATGCCCAAACGATTGTATATTGTATAGGGGTGAGTTTGAAAACTTACATTCCTGTCCCAGGTGTAATGTTTCAAGATACAAAATGAAACGTAGTGGACCAAACCACAATGAAGAGGCTGATGAGATGAAAATCAAAGGACCTCCTGCTAAGATTTTGTGGTATCTTCCGATAATACCAAGGCTTAAACGTTTGTTTGCAGGTAAAGAGGATTCCAAGAACATGACATGGCATGCTGATCGTGAGAAACCAAATGATCAGTTGCTACGTCACCCTGCAGATTCACCTCAGTGGAAAAAAATAAATGTCGACTTTCCTGTGTTTGGTGAAGAATCGAGGAATGTACGACTTGTGCTCTGTACTGACGGAATGAATCATTTCGGTAGTTTGAGTAGCATTCACAGTTCTTGGCCCGTTCTGCTTGGAATTTACAATCTGCCCCCGTGGTTATGCATGAAACACAAATATATCATGTTGTCCTTAATGATTTCTGGTCTGAAACAACCTGGAAACGACATCGATGTGTATTTAAGACCTTTTATTGATGACCTAAAGAGATTGTGGGATGACGGAGAGTCAGTTTTTGATTCTTATCGTCAGGAGTCGTTCGTAATGCGGGCAATGATATTTTGCACGATTAATGACTTTCCAACTTATGGTAATCTGTCTGGATATTCAGTCAAAGGTCATAAAGCTTGTCCAATTTGCGAGGAAAATACATGTTCTTTGCAACTAGTTAATGGTTCTAAGACTGTCTATCTCGGTCATCGGAGATTTTAGCCGAACTCTCATCCTCATCGTAGGTTGAAGAAGGCATTTAATGGAAAACAGGAGTTTCGGAATCCGCCAGTTGAAATCAGCGTCGAAAAGGTGTATGAACGTGTAAGGAACATTGAATGTGAATTTGGAAAACCGTACAAACGAGAAAACGACAAAAGTAGTTGGAAAAAAAGATCAATATTTTTTGATCTCCCTTACTGGAAAACTTTAGAAGTTAGACATTGTATTGATGTGATGCACGTAGAAACAAGTATATTCAATGGGAGCTATTCAGAAAATCCAGAGATAGCCCGGAGTTTGAGGTAACTGAGTTTCAAAACAAACTTGTTAGTTATTGATTTTAGTGACAATCTAATAAACTTGATTTTAGGCCATCTGAGCAAAAAACCAAAAGATTAGATCTTCTAACAAGTATACACATCATATGTCTCGAGCGGGGTACCAAAAGTTAGAAGCACAAATGATGGCTGAAAAAATTGCTCAAAGGAAACAGGAGGCAATTGACTCTGGTATGAGTGAGGAGCAAGCAAGTAACTTATCTCCTCCTTCTCCCGTAGCTCGTTGTGATTCTTGGAAGAGAGCGAGAGTAAACTCCAGAGGAGAGTACGTCACAGACGAGTCGCAAGCGATCGGCTCGAAGATAGTAAGTTGCATCACTTATATATATGTTATTAATTCAAAATCATTAATTTTATATCTTTCAAATGTTAGTAAATATTGTTTTAAACTTAGGACTCTCTGAAGTTGAGAGAATCTCAAGGCGAATTTGCTTCCGACGGTCGGAATGATATTCTACGCGAGGCCTTGGGAAACGACGAACACCCCGGTCGTGTGCGAGGGGTAGGGAGTAGAGTTGGACTTTGACAATATTATGGGAAGACTCAACGGTCTACTGCGTCGACTAGTCATACCAAATGCCAGGAAGAGATCGCAGATTTGAAGAAGTCTTTGCAACTTCTTACGGAGAGATTGGATCGTGATTTGCCTACTTCTCCTACCCGTCGTAAGACCGGTTCTTCCGCGGAGACTACTCCACCAGTTCCTCCAGTGTTCCACCCTGATCGACAAGATGATTTCGTGTCTCATTCTCGAGAATTGGCCATCGTCGACGGTTCCTCATTTGGAAAGTTCGCGGGTGGATCTAGATGTGCTTTATTTGTCGAAGACCCTGATCGAAGATTGGTGGGACACAGGAAAGTTTATAACATCTCCAGACACCACTTCATAGAGGTAGGAGAGGGAGAATTGAAGGTTGCTGTTGAGAGTTGCTTAGATCCTGGTGCTTTTGTGTCATTTCCGGAAAAAGAGATTGTTACTCTCGGCGATGCTATCGGTGGGTTTGTGCGGTGGCCTAGTTATTTAGTAGAGCTAAACGACAAACATGAGGTATAGTTTAACTTTGAAAGACTTTAAACTTCAAATTTGTTAACAATTGTATTTTAACGGTTGTATATATATCTGTAAGGTGTCAAGCCCCCGGAGCAAAGGGTCAAACAACCAATCTCCGATCAACATTAATTCGCTTCCAAGTAGGTGCAAAATGTTGTATCAATGTATGGTAGGTAGGGAGGCAAAATCCTTAAGTACCTGGGAGTTTGAGGGGGATAAAGGGTTGCCTCCTGCTTTGTACGTCACCAAAGAGGATATCATGCAGTTCATGGCGATGGATTCGTTGTGTATCATGATTATCGACGTGCAAGTGAAGTAAGTGTTCTTTTGTATACAATGAAAAATATTGAATAATTTTATCAAAACTGTAATAAATTATAATTTTTATACTTGTAGACATCTTTACGACGCCAGAAGGTCAATATTTCCCGAGGATCAAGTATAATTTCTATACTTGTAGACATCTACATATATATACGGGAATGACGATAAATCGGGTCAACTAGGGACATTCTTTAAAGAAGAAGACAAGAAATATTATCTGCTCCCTTATCATGAGAGGTAAACTTTGTAATTCAAAGTGAAATTTTATTTTGTAATACACTTCTAATTATATATATAACACAGGGCTCATTGGATGCTTGTCGTTGTATGCCCAACGACTAATTCGGCATATTGGTTTGATCCGTTGGGGTCGAATAAACCAAGGGACTCAATAAAGAAACTTCTAATATGTAAGTTCGTTTAGTCGTGAATAAAGTAATTCGTGGATTTTTATTAGTATTATTGATTGATATTTTAACTTGTGCTACTCAGGGCAATTAAGGTTTACAGAGCTTTAGGTGGTAGGAGAACAACCACAAAATCAGGAATAACATGACATGGAATGAGAGTACGTTCTATCCCATTTTTGTTAATTAAGTTAGGAACAAATATTTAGCGAATTCCTATGTTTGTAGTACCGGAAGCAGGTTGGAAATACGGAATGCGGTTACTACGTGATGAGATACATGGAGGAAATCCTCGATGTGGTAACTCAAGACGTATGTCTAACCGAGGTAATGTAGATCGTTATTCAATTGTATAGTTGTGTAGTTTCAATATTTAGTTATTAATATTCAACACACTTGTATTTTTTTGATAGGTTTTCCCAAAAAGTAGTGATCCCTTCTCGCAACAGGAGCTCGATGAAACTCGCAACCGATGGGCTCGCTATTTCATCAGAAACATGCTGACGAACTAAGAGGTTCTCCTGCCAATTGTATTTTTTGTAATTTAGTTAACAAGTGCACTTGTATTACAAACCTACACTTTTTGCCTTAATATAATCGCCTTAATTTTAGAATGAATTAATTGCAAGTATGTTGAATGTCAATTGTGTATACTTTGTATGTTTGTGCATGTATGGTTGTATGTTTGTGTTCGTGTTTGTGCATGTATGCTTGTTTGTTTGTGCTTGTATGAAATTGTGGAAGTATATGGATGTATGTGGATGAAATTGTGAGTATTTGTGAACAAATTTATAGGTGAACGAATTTGGTGCAGTTGTATGTACACTAATACGACGACTAAAAACAATTTCGTCGGATGCTTTTTTTTTTGTCCAGGTTTAGGAATAGACGACGGCCGTTGCTATAAGCCGACGTCTATTCCTCTGAAGAAAGGAATAGAGGTCGGCTTTCTATTGAATCCGACGTCTATCCCTATGGTATAGGCGTCGTATGTTCGTTAGCCGACGTGTATTCGTAAATGTATAGGCGTCGTATGTTATCTAACCGACGTCTAGCCCTAAAGTATAGGCGTCGTATGTTAGTTAACCGACGTCTATACATTAAAGAATACACGTCGGTGTATAATTACAGCCGACGTATATACGTTAGGTATAGACGTCGGCTATACTATGGCCGACGTCTATGTATAGACGACGCACACCTAGACGTAGGATAGGGGTGTGCTTATATCCGACGTGTATAGCCCCGTACATCCTGTTAGGATCTATGGCCCTCTAATCGATAGAAAAATGCGGAATTAAAAATATTAATCGAAGGATTAAGGAAGAGACAATTGCAAACCACAAATTCGTCGACACCGGAGTTTAGAGAGGTTCGGCACCCACACCCGGGTCCTAGTCCTCCTCGCAAGCCTCGCTCGATCCCCCGAGCCTCGCTTACGGTTCCACTAACCGATCTCCGTTCCGGGCCGAGACCAACGCCGTTTACAACACCGAGCCTCGCGAACAACCTCGCCTCGCTCGTGTCTCCTCTCACAACCCGAGAGGGAGCTTCCTCGAAGCTTTACAACTTGGTGATTCTTGAATAAGGAATTGGAATCACAATCTAACTAACACTCTATACTTGAGCACACTTGGATATGATATGGAATTGGATATGCAAGTGGTGAAGTTTAGGCTTGAGTGTTGTGGATTGAGAGCTTGAAGATGGAGAGGATTTGGCTTTGAGTATTGGATAGATAGAAAGTGTTCAAGATGTCCAAAGCAACCAAATGAGGTCCTATTTATAAGCCTTCAAGCTCATCTAGCCGTTTGGGAGTTGGTGGGGAATGGACCAATGAGAAAGCAAGATGTGACTTAAGCTCGGCCAGAAATCGAGACAGATTCGGTCGACCGTTATCCACACGGTAGTCCGAAACATTGGTTTGAACAAAGAACTCGGTTGACCGATTATGTATCGGAGCACCGTTCACCAACCTCCAGTAGCTTTTATCTATTTAGCCCTAATTAAATTCGGTTCACCGAAGTCCATTCGGTTCACCGTTCCAAGGTGGACAGTAGAATTGATTGGGCTCTGATCTACTCAAGTTCGGTTGACCGTGTCTACTTCGGTATACCGAAGTAGCGCGGGAAATGCGCTGACAAGGCGTGGGAGATTGGTTTACCAATAACGGTCAAGTTAAATAGCCGTTGGTCTCCTAAAGCAATATGATTCGGTTGACCGAAAGAAGTTCGGTGTACCGAATATGGATAAGTCAATTTGGCTTTAGTTCAACATTTAAATACGACCGTTGGAGCAAAGTCCAAAACCGGTCCAGGCTAATTCGGTCTACCGAAGGCGGTTCGGTATACCGAGGTGGTTATTCCAGGGAACACCTAAAGGATTCTACACGGTTGACCGCAAGGTGTTCGGTGGACCGAACTCTACAAGATTCGGTTTACCGAGAAGGGTTCGGTTAACCGTGGGTATACGGGACAGAATCCTAATGTGCTCAAGTTTACATTAATCCTTAGGACTCAAATTATACTACATTACATATTGGTCCAAAGCTTGATTACATGTCTTGAGTCTTTATCTTCTTGTCCCCAAGCTCCTTAGCTTGATTCTTCATCAACCTATTAAGAATATCGCAAGTACACGAATATATATGCAATGCATGTATTCATGTTTGCTTACTTTGATTGTCTAGGTTGATTGATTAAATATAGATTAAGATTAGAGTGCTTAATCATCAAAACTAAATAAAGATTAAGGCTAAAAAGCCAACACATCCGACGTATATTCCCTTTTCTGTAGTAGTGAGTTGAGCCGCAGACTGTCTCACGTGTGGTGCATGCTCAGCATGGGGTTGATGAGTTAGCTGGTCTGCTACGGTTAGCTTCCAGAGATGGGTCAGACTTCAATGTGGGCGTTGATGGTGGTCTGAGGCTCAGGAGTCGAATCTGGGTGCCGAAGGTCGATGGGCTGAGTGAAAGGAATGTGTTCTAAAAGTTTTACTTTTATATGTCAATTATTATGAATTGGATGTGCAAACATTTTGTTCATTGATTATGGTAGTCGTCTTTTGGAAGTGTTAATGAAGAGGCATTTGGTCCTTAACTGTAGAGCTTTAAAAGATAATGGTTTACATAAATCAAAAGTTATTCACAATCATGGTAATTAACATTGAACTTTAATCACCGAGATAAGATTCTCGTGTTGGTCATCGATTGTTGTAGCTCTTCAAATAATTGACAACACGAGTATATAAAAGTGGAAAAATTACTTTTATATATTGAATAGACCTAACAAGTAAAATATTATGGAATTGTGTTTCGTGTCATTAATGTTTTACTGTGTCTTGGATCCTAAGATATGAGACTTATGTCTTTTCACTCAACAAGTGCTTGATTTGATTATTGTCAAAAACTATCAATGAGTATAATGATAAAGGCAATAGTTCGTTGAACATGACTTGTGCTGGAAAAGATAGCTAGTCAAACGATTATCGTTGCCCCTCTTAATTGAGTGATGATATTAGTGGGCCCCTTGATAAAGCAAAATTATAATATTCACAATGTAACGTAAGTTAACTTACATAGTTAAAATTAGCTTAAAGAGATCAAGAAATGAATATAACACAAAGGTGACACATTTATACTTTGTATATATTCTTAATAATATGAGGCAAGGGACGGACACAAGTGGTGCACTTACATCACTAAATGGATCGTGTTTTAGTTCGAGTGGAACAAAGATATCTATGCTAATTGGGTAACTATAATGTGTAGCTAGATACCGCTTATAGTTTGAGATATTAATTGTTTAATATCGCTGTCAATTTAGCTTAGATCCTCCTATAGGCCACACCACAAAACTGGGAAACAAGAAACTTGATCTTGAGTTCATATGATGTGTCGGGTTCAGTCGACCGTCTATCTCATGGTGCACCGAACATGTGTCATAACCGAATGGTTCGGTTAACCGAGAAAATTTCTCGGTCGACCGAGTAGTGCGATTTCTGCCTGAATTATTAAGAGATTAATTAGATCCTAGGTTGGATTAATTCCAGATTTAATAAAATGTTTTTTAGGCTGCTTATGTGGCAATTAGAGATTAATTTTAGGAGAGAATAGGCAAGAGATCATGACTAAAGAATAGTTCTTGATAATGATGTTTTGGGAGCCTATAAAAGGACCCCCTATCCTACTCGTTTATGTTAATGCAAAAATTCTTTCTCTCATTAATCTCTCCCTTAATCATCACGAAAATCTCTAAGTAATTTTACGTTTTGGAGATAGAAAATCTCAGGAGCTTAAAGAGGGGTTATTAGCTAGATTCTAAGCCTAATTAGAGATTGATTGGTTAGCTCATTTCTCTCTAATCTTGTTTAGAGTTTGGTGAACACTTGGAGGCGAATCGGCGAGCGATTCAACGGGCAACGTGACTTCGGATCTTCGAAAGGTTTTAGAGAACCTTTGGGTATGATTCTCTCTTTGTGATTTATTTTAATATATGTAGGATTGCATGATATTAGAATAAAAACAAAGTAATGTACATAAAATTGTTGAAAGTATGACAATGATCTTGTATGTTGTATTAAATTTCTTAAAATATATACGTACATAGGGACACGAAATCCTACACTGAGAGATGACATCATGGAGGAGGCACACAGAGCGAGATACATCATTCACCCTGGGAGCACGAAGATGTATAAGGACCTGCAGCGGAACATCTGGTGGAAGGGCATGAAGAAGGACATTGCAGAGTTTGTGGACAGATGCTTAGTCTGTCAGCAGGTGAAGATTGAGCATCAGCGACCAGCAAGACCGATGCAGTGTATTGAGCTTCCTGAGTGGAAGTGGGAGCACATGACGATGGATTTTGTCACGGGGTTGCCGAAGATGAGGAGATTCCACGACGCGATTTGGGTGATAGTTGATCGACTGACCAAGTCGGCACACTTCTTAGCGATCAGGACCACATTGCCTTTGGAGGGTCTAGCTTGGTTGTACGTGGAGGAGATAGTTAGGCTACATGGGGTGCCAGTGAGATCCTCGATTCACTTCCAGATTTTGGGGGAGTATGCAGCAGGCATGAGGGGACGCGTCTGAGGTTCAATACGGCGTTCCATCCGCAGACAGATGACCAGTCAGAGAGAACGATTCAGACCTTGGAGCATATGTTCAGGGCATGCACACTGGATTGGGCAGGACACTGGGATGAGCACTTGCCGCTTATAGAGTTCGCATACAACAACAGCTACCACTCGAGTATTGGGATGACACCGTACGAGGCATTGTACGGGAGGCCTTTCAGATCACCGGTATGCTGGAGTGATGTGGGCGAGTGGCAGTTAGTGGGGCCAGAGCTTGTGCAGATGTATTCAGAGATGGTTTATGTGATCCGGAAGAGACTGGCCACAACACAGAGCAGGCAGAAGAGTTATGCTGATCGACGCAGACGGGTGTTGAGTTTCGAGGTGGGCGACCATGTGTTTCTGAAGATTTCCCCAGCCAGAGGAGTGATGAGGTTTGGGAAGAAGGGGAAGCTCAGTCCGAGGTATGTTGGACCGTTTGAGATCCTCGACCGAGTTGGAGAGGTTGCCTACTGGATTGCGTTGCCACCGCAGTTTTCAGGTCTTCACAACGTCTTCCATGTATCGATGCTGAGGGAGTACGTTGCAGATCCAGCTCACGTCATTGAGATTGGAGTGCCAGAGATCCAGCAGGACTTGTCGCTCGAGGAGAGACCAATCGAGATCGTGGATCGCATGGATCATCAGCTCAGGAGAAGAACCATTCCGATGGTGAAGATCAGGTGACAGCATCACAGCGAGCGCGAGGCCACTTGGGAGATCGAGGAGGATGTCAGAAGGTAGTATCTAGAGCTTTTCGGTGAGTAGTTTGCCTTAATTTCGGGACGAAATCCCTTTTAGGTGGATGGATTGTAATGACCCCAACCTTTGCTTAAAGGCTAATGGTGTTTAGGTGGAGTTGATGGTGATTAGGGAGGAGGTTTGCATGGGGAAAGGAAGGAAGAGGGGGGGTTACTGTAGCTGAGGGTAGGGTGATGGTGTAGGGGTGGTGAGGTGATGAGTGGGTTGGGTTTTAAGAAGCAAAACTCTCTCTCTCACTCTTCTCTCATTTTCGTTTCTCCTCTCTCCCTCAGTTGATCAAGCTCCGGTGGTCGGTGACGAGCGTGATCGTGCGGTTCTAGCGTGAGGCGTGCGGAGGTGGACGCGCGAGGAGGTTGTGGAGACGACGTCGCGCGAGCAAGGCTCTGGCGG
This sequence comes from Triglochin maritima, assembly GCA_963682175.1. Taxonomy (NCBI): domain Eukaryota; kingdom Viridiplantae; phylum Streptophyta; class Magnoliopsida; order Alismatales; family Juncaginaceae; genus Triglochin; species Triglochin maritima. Next base: position 8,915,170 of record OY821780.1, on the reverse strand, counting down.
TTCGTCGTTTTCTTGAGGTATACCGGCTTCTTAGTGTGGTTTGTTGTTCACCCTCGTGTGAGGGATGTGTTGGTCGGTCGGGGGAGGTCGGAGACCGCTCCGGCGACGAGAACGACGTAAAAAAAGTCTCGACCGTTAGATGTGGCAGATCTGAGGGGTGAAAGACCTCTCAGACTTGGCATGTCTGAGAGGAGTATATCTCGAAATTTCTTTCGTATTTACCTAAATATTTAATTTTGTATTAAATTTTTATTAAATAAAATTTCGGACCTAATGTGACATATTATTGTAATGTGGTCCCAAGAGAGAAAATGATGGTTGTAATGTCAGCTTCCGAAGGTGCATGTGAAAACAACAACGTCTACAAAGATAATTCAAATGATAGCTAATAAGTAAAGAAGCTTGTCTTTGAAATCATTTTTACATCATTTTAAATAAATATTTGGATGGGATTGAGTGCATTACGATAGTATTCTTGATTTTGTCTTTTCCAAGACACCCCTACGTAAACCCAGTATAAGTGAGTTTTTAAAAGAAATTTCGTTGCAAACAGATTTTTTTTCAGAAAGTTCAATTCGACTTTCACAATATTTAGATATGGGACACGTGAAGTGCAATTTCGGAAGATTAACTCCTTGGCTTGGCTAGCTTGCATTTCAAATTTGTTTTCTCACACCAAAATTCTCTACTTTTCACGTTGGATTTGCTGAGAATATTTTTCTCCACCATTCCGAAAAAAGAAATTGTCTCAGTGGGTTCTTTTCTTCTTCTTTTTCTTTTGGTGGCAAGTGTGGTTCATTAAATAGATGTGAGTGTTACTGATGAGTGTGGATATGAAACACATCAGTAAGGTTTTAGAACAATGGGTACGATTGTCCATTTTTACACCAAAAACAAAACTGAATTGCTAAACATCGCCCCAAAATTACTTAAATCGCCCCTTGAAATTACCATTTTGCCCTTCTCTCATTTCTACTGCTATAACGCGACATTTTACCCTCCTATCACACATCTCTCTTCATATTCCTCTTATAATCATAAAAAATAATGTTTTGGAGGTCAGTAATGAACCAACGAACGCCCCAACGTACTCGAATCTGGTAAACTATCTAACATCTTTTTAATAAAAAAATAATAAAAAATAATAAAAAATTACGGGCGTCCGACGGAGCCGCCCCCACGTAGGAGGGGGCGTCTGGCTAAGACGCCTCCCCCATGAGGGAGGCGTTTTACCCAGACGCCTTACCCATCGGGTAGGCGTTTTACCCAGACGCTCTGCCCTTGGGACAGGCGTCTGTGTAAGACGCCTCCCCCATTGGGGAGGCGTCTTACCCAGACGCCCCCTCCTACGTGGGGGCGGCTCCGTCGGACGCCCGTAATTTTTTATTATTTTTTATTATTTTTTTAAAAAGATAATTGATTATAAATTTAGATAATTGTTAAATTAATTAATTAATAAGTTAATAATTACTATATTCGGATGACCGATACCCCTTCGGTACACCGAAAATTCAAAAATTTCCAGATCCAACAATTTCAAAATCCAAAAAAATTCCAGGGGGCGCTGCCCCCTTGCCACCCCCGCCACCTCACCGGCGAGGTGGAATGCCGCTCGCTCACCGGGGAGCGAGACCCCCGAACGACCTGTCGAGGTGGTATTTGTAAGTCAGGATGTTTTACCACCGGGGGATTTTGGAACTTAAAAAATGTTGGATCTGGAATTTTTTTGAATCTTCATCATTTGCAAAAAAACTCATTGTAATCCGACCGGTTACCACCGAAAACTTGCAAAGAAACGTCAAATAATTTGAGATAACACACCGTATAATTTTAATTTGACAAAAAAATTAAAAAAAACGGGACGTCTGGCTAAGACGTCTGTACCATCGTGGAGGCGTCTGGCTAAGACGCCTCCACCATGGTGGAGGCGTCTTAGCGAGACGCTTACACCATGGTATAGGCGTCTGGCTAAGACGCCTGGACCATCGTGGAGGCGTCTGGATAAGACGCCTCAACCATGGTGGAAGTGTCTTAGCCAGACGCCTCCGCGATGGTGCAGGCGTCTTAGCCAGACGCCCGAGTCGGAAAAAAAAATCCGTCTCCGTTACTTCGCCTGATATAGGTGTTTCGCTAGACATTTTCGTGGTGTTGGTACTAGGAATGTTAGTAAAACTGAGTCAAAAACCTTGTTTAAAGACACGGGACGATATGGGTATTAAATATATTGTTAAGGGCAATTTGGTAATTTCAAGGGGCGATTTAAGTAGTTTTGGGGCGACGTTTAGTAGTTCCCAAACAAAAACCCAGACAACAACGTTAACACCATCCAAACAGATAAAACAAAGAGACGTACACCGAGGGAAATTGTAATGACCCTAACCTTGTTTAAGGTGTTGATGGTGATTAGGTGGACTAATGATGGAGGTTTGCATGGGGAAGGTAATTTTGTGCAGGAGATGCATGGGGAGGTGAAGGGGCTGACACTGTAGACGAGGGGAAGAGTGATGGCGTGCACTGTAGCAAGGAGAGGGGTTTTAAGGGTTTTCTTCTTCTCTTTTCCTTCCTTCTTCCTTTCTTCATTTCCTCCTCTCCACCCATTCCTTCCTCTTCCTTCGTGGTGCTCGAGCAGTGGAGGTGCGCGTGAGGCGAGCGTGCTGGGCGTGGCGTGGTGCGAGCAGGTGCGCGTGAGGTCGCGGTATCGAGGCGTCGTCGGAGCTCCGGTGAAGTCCGGCGTTCTTCGTCGATCTTCAAAGAGAGGTATGCCAAGTTCTTGCATTAGAGGCCTATTGTGATCACCCACGTTGGGGTGATGTTTTGGTGGGTCGCGGGAGGTCGGAGACCTCGCCGGCGACGAGTTGGGGCGTCAAAACCTCGGCTGGCGCGAGGTTGAAGACATCTGTCGGTCGACCGGGTCCCTTGGACGGTCGACCGATCGCAGTGTTTTTAGTCTGCCTGTCGTGTTTCGGTCGACCGTGACCTTGTGTTCGGTCGACCGTAACGTGAGTGTACCGGTAGAATACGTAAGCTTCGGTCGACCGTTTGATGACATAGAAAATATTAGGTTGACCCTGTAAGTGTTCGGTCGACCGAGACCCCTGAGTCGGTCGACCGATAGATTCGTTTTGAGCGTTGACCAGACTCCGGATTTTGACCTCGTTCGGTCGACCGGTTTTAGACCTTCGGTAGACCGTTGGAATTTATGTGTTGCACAAATAGTTCGACCGTGACAGACGCTTCGGTCGACCGACTCCCTTGTGGAAACGGTCGACCGAGTTGTCACTTTCGGTCGACCGATTCCCTTGTGGAAGCGGTCGACCGTTTGTCACTTCGGTTGACCGAATTCCCTTGAGGAAAACGGTCGACCGTGTCTCTTTCGGTCGACCGTTTTGCACAGGACAGGATTCCTGGTTCCACTTAGGATGCCAACTCTGTCCACGGAAACCCGTTTCCTCGCCTTGTGCGTGAGCCGGGAGGTGACATTGGGCGCGTTATGCGTGCCTGCCCAGGGACCGCCGTGTGGAAGAGTGTGGGTGTCCGGAACGCGTCACCTCCGTGTATGGATCGTGACTATATCTGGTGGATCGTTTGACTCGCGTTAGAGTAGCGGCCTGAGGGATTACGGATCCCATTGCTTCAGCAATACGCAACTGCCGACGGGTGCAGTGACTACCGGCCGATGGCTACGGAGGCACAGAGACTACCGGCCAGGATTGGCGACGGAGGTCCAGAGAGGTACTGGCCTATTGACGGCGACGGAGGTCGCGACCCTGCTCAGTGGGAGCCGGAGTTGGTGTTGCACGTGGAGCTCGTTGACCCTGCGGACTTCGGTTCGGATCTGTCGATTGTCTGGCCTTGTGTGGCGGATATGTTCGACTGGCCTTGATGGCAGTTATTGCACGTGCCGTGCGGCCTGTGTGGCGGCGGTAGGGCCCCTGTGCGGTCTGTGTGGCGGCAGGGAGGATCGCGCATAGCCTGTGTGGTTGCGGCGATGGACTGCCGATGATGTGTTCCGGCAGGTAGCTCGATTGGGAACCTATCGAGTGATATCCCGTGCGGTCTGTGTGGCGCCGGTTGATGGACCGACCTGAGCGACGGCTCCGTTGGTGTGGTGGTGGTGGACCACGATGTATTCAGATCTGATTTCTACCTTGCGCGGAAGTGCGAACGTATCCTCACCGATCCCTTGGCTCGTGTAGTCGCGTGTGGGGATGCGTTGCGTATTGTCCGTTAGACCGTATGTGCCTACGGTAGGTCTCTACGGAGACCCGATGTTTGGACCGTGCGGCCTGTGTGGCGGCGGTGAGGTTGGACCGTGTGGCCTGTGTGGTACCGGTGTTTGTGGACCGTGCGGCCTGTGTGGCGACGGCGATGTTGCGGACCGTGAGGCCTGTATGGCAGCGGTGGCGATTGTAAACCGCGGGGCCTGTGTGGCAGCGGAAACGATCGCGGGACGGATGTCCGGTTTGGCCCTTGGTGGCAATGTTGTTTTACTGCTTTGTATTTAATGTCATGCTATACTAGTATGTTAGGGCATATAGGTGAGCTTGTCATACGGGGTTTCCTTATGGAAACTCAGGCATTGTTGTTATGTTTATTTTCAGGACCGCGTTAGGTTCCGGCGGGTGGTGACCGAGGGAGATTGCACTTTGGGACTGGATCCTGTCGTCTGCCTACTTTTAGGTTGTCGTGATTACATGTACCTTGTGTTTCGTGTTGTAATGTAATCACTCTTTTGACAAACTCGTATTGTATTCTGGTGCACCAGACTTATTTATGTATTTCTTTCAGTAATGTCCCCACTCTTGATGGTTTGTCCACGTGTTTCTTATGATTTAAAAAGTTTAAATTTACCGCTGTTCGGGGATGTTACAATTGGTATCAGAGCGGTCGGTTCCTGTGCATTCTCTCGAAGAAACCACCCTTGCGAGTAGTATTGTTTGATTATGGCATTTCTTGTAGTAGATCGTGCATGCATTGCTGATTAGTTTATTGATGTTCCAGATGGCCCCTAGACGTGTGCGGAGTTCCCCGCGTGGTCGCGATTCTAGTGGCGACACAGGAGGCACCAACTGGGACAGGTTGGGCGAGTTTCTGGAGCGACAGGCAGCTCAGAGCGCTCAGGGCGGGGTGGGAGCTGAGCACGATCGGTTTATGCGTCAGCACCCACCGACTTTTAATGGCAGGAGGGCCCCAGAGGTTGCGGAGGACTGGATCTTCAGGATGGAGAAGATCTTCCGCGCAATTGGAGTCGCAGCAGAGAGGATGGTTGAGTGATGCATTGCATACATTGCATCATATGTCTTTCATTTAGATTACTTTTATATCAATAAATGCTACTAAGGTATGTGTTTAGTCGCATTTACAGAATACAGGGACCTGAATGCAAATTACCCACATTCCGAGCATAAACGCGTGCAAAAGATTCATTGCTATCATAAAGACCGAGTTCAAGTTTATCGGGTTCCAAATGGAAATGAATCCAAGCATAAAAGCATTCAAGGAGCTAATCACAAAAATGTCAAGGGCTTAATTGCAAAATGCCAAGGACCTGATTGCAAAAGAAAAGGATCAAGTTATTTTTTTGGAAAAGTCAAAAAGAAAAGTCAAAAATAAATCCCCAACAATGGAAGGAATTAATCCGGAGCTCAAGACAATGGAAACAAATCATCCAGACGCGCAAATAAAGATCAAATCATACCATAAACGCACCACGAAAATCCGGACGCGATACTTCCAACCTATGCGGCGTTTTAGCCGCATATTGCATGGACCAGGCGGCGAATTCGCCGCACCCTTGAGGATCCGTGTGCTCCAATTTTGTCCAGTGTTGTGGTGACGCGTGTACTATCCTTTTATGTATTGGTATCCCCTGTATCGGCTATAAATAGCCCTGTAGGACGAATGTAACACATCTTTGAACCTTTGGTCTTGGATCATTAGTAATAAAATTCTGTTCTTTTAATTCTTGTTTTTATTTTATTTTAATGTCTCTAGGATCCCTTCTTCTTCCTCCCTCCATGAGTTTCTAACTCTTTCCGAAGGGTGGAGGTGACGGATTTAGGGTTAGAGAAGATGAATGAATGTTATTAGTCTAAGTTCGTGGTTAGTATTTTGATTACTTGAGTTTATGTTAAATCATTTATCTTGTAATGCTTCATAACTAAACATGATTTATTATAAGTTTCTAAATTCTCTAATCTAAACCTTAAATCTAAACCTCCACCCAACGGATTTCTCTTCTTATTTCTTGTTTTAGTTCTAATTGCTTTTGTTTCGTACTTTAGATAATTAAATCAAAAATACCAAAAACCCAATTTATTTCTTCTCTCCTTCTTTCCTCTTAATCGAAAATAACATTAACAACGAAATCTCTCCCTCCTTGTGTTCGACCCGTACTTGCCACGTCTTCATAGACGCCGTGCACTTGCGGTATAAATTTAAATCTTCACCAAGTTTTTGGCGCCGTTGCCGGGGAGGCGACGCAGATTTTGTGTTTTTGTGTTTTCGATTTTATCCTGTCTACGTTGTGCGCGATCTAAGTATTTGAATTTGTGTAGCAGGAGACAACAGAGCGCGCGGTGAAATCCGGGAGCGTTCTGAGACACTTGGGCGGCGGAATCGCCGCATATTGAAGGTGACTTGCGGCGGAATCACCGCACAAGCTAGGATTCTGGTCTTCAAATTTCTGGGGCATCGTCGGCATCTCTGGGTGGTCGCATTAAGCTACTGGAATCTCCGAGAGCGGGCGGTGAACCCGACTGAGCATTGCGGAGGTAACTTTTCTTGCATTTCTCGTAAAATCTGAATAGTTGAAAAGTTCCTTTCGTAGAATTGCACGTGTTAGGGTTACAATTCCATAATTGGCAATAATTCAACTCTGACCTAAAATTGGCAAAATTAGAAAGACCTTAGTGCATGCATCATATAATGTTTTGCTTGCATTATTCTTGCTAAATTCTTGCAAATTAATACTTGTTGAAGATTGCTGGAGGCAAGGTACGTATCGAGGTTTTTATCGAGTGCATTAGAGCATATAATTTAGCTGCATACAACCTTGCAATTGCCCCCATTAAAAGGACCATTGTTTGACTATCTTTGCTAGATTTAAGTTAAACTATCTTAAGGGCAACTCCGTAGGAAAAGATACGGTGGGGATTTCATCACCCTCCCGTAGCCCACAAACCACAATCCTGAAGTGTCACCTAAGCCTCAAAATTTAAAATCAATTAGACATTGGCCCCTAAGGACTCGGACTCAATTAAGGAGGAGATTGGTTTGACTTGCTATGACCTGAAGCTAATTGAATTCAATTTGGTGTCTAGAAAGTGTTTTTGTGTCGACGAAAGTCTTCCAAGCGACGTGGTTGTCCAATTGGCACCGACTCTGTCGGAAGCGCCCCCACTAGCTATACACTAACTGGCCAACTTGGTTTGATTGGTGAGGGAGGTGAATCAAGCAAATCAATTCGACTCAACCAGTTAGGAGTCGTCTAGATCTACGTGACACTAGGTCTAGGATTGTTTTGACCGTGCTTTTCAGGAAATTTCTGACCAACCCTAATTTTTACCCTTTAGAGTTAAGTTTCCCTTCTCGTCTGAGTCTTCTTTCCCTTCTCATCCTTACCTTTCTATTGTTTGTTTCCTTTATAAAAAAAATAATTAAAAAAAAATTCAAAAAAAAAAAAATTCGAAAAAAAAAGAGTAATTAATTCTTGAAATTAAATTTGGAATTTAAATTTCGAATTTGAATTCAAAAATTGATTCAACCCGGTGCACTCAGATTTGGATTCGGGACTTGAGTAATCGACTCTCACGAGTTCATCTAGATTCCAGTCTGGAACTTAACCCCAATCCACCTGTTGCACCACCTCACCCGGATCTAATGGGTGAGAACGTAGTGGACCCGCCTATTGCGCAACCTATAACTCTGAGGGATCGGTGCTACCCAACGATGGCTGCTCAGCCATCGTGCATCGTTATACCCACCATACTGGGTCGCGACTTCGAACTTAAGGCACAATACATGAGTATGTTGCCTAAGTTCACCTCTAGGGAAGATCCATATCTCTTCCTTAGAGAATTTGAGGAAATCTGCTCTCTTATGCAATACCAGCATATCCCTGAAGAGGCAGTGCGTCTGAAATTTGTGCCTCTAGCACTTAAGGACGACGCTAAGAAATGGCTATATAGTCTAGCCGAAAGATCTATTAGAAGTTGGGCTGAATTTGTTCAAGTTTTCTTAAAAAAATATTTCCCCAACCATAAGACTATGAAGATTAGGAATGAAATTGTTGCATTCGTTCAGTCTGAGAGCGAGCCGTTCTATTCCTATCTTGAGAGATTTAAGAGTGTCTTGACCCAATGCCCTCATCACGGAATTCCGAAGTGGCAATTATGCCAAATTATTTATGAGGGATTGACACCCACATCTAGGGTTATGCTAGAATCTGTGAGCCAAGGGAATTTTATGTCCAAAAATGAAAATGATGCCTGGACTTTTCTTGAGGATTTAGCTGAAAATAGTATGCAATGGGACAATGCTAGAACACCCATCAACCCGAGTATTGGATCTAGAATAGCGAGTCAACCCCGACCAGGTGTCTTAGCTATAGACTCCAACATAGCGGCCGAGGCAAAACTAGCTACCCTAATGCGTAGAATGGAAAGTCTAGAACTGCAAAACCAAACCCGACAAGCATCCCCTACCCCTTGCTCTAGATGTGGTCAGACTGGTCATTTAATGGAGGACTGTGTGAACCTGGAACATGTTAATGCCACATATAACAATTCTAGAAATGATCCGTACGCATCAACCTATAACCCAGGTTGGCGTAATCATCCCAATTTTTCGTGGACCCAACAAGGACAACCTCCTAGACAACAATCAACCCCATATAACCAAAATAATACATCATCTGGGGGTAATAATGGAAATCATGAGGTTAGGTTGACAAAATTAGAAAATTTAATGACAACTTTTATACAAACAACCAACCAATCATTCCAAAGGATAGAGACACAGGTCAGCCAATTAGCACAGATAATAGGTGAAAGAGAAAAGGGCCAATTTCCAAGTCAACCTGAGGTGAACCCAAGAACTAATAACCAATATCAAACTTATCAACCACCCTCAGGAAATAACAACCCTAGACCGGTTCAAATGGTTAATGAGGAAGGACCGTTCCAACAAATCAATGTTGTAGTATCATTACGGTCCGGAAGACAAATTGACAATAATGTGGTAAACCCTAGAATGACTAATCAATCTAGCCATCAAGCACCCACATATGACTTGACCATTGAACCCGACGTCCAAATTAAAAAGCCCGATCCACCTACCCAACCTGAACCTGTAGCTCAACCTGAACCTGAGCGAGTCTATGTGCCTAAAGCCCCATTTCCCAATAGACTCAAAAAGAACTCTAGTGCACAAATAGAGAAAATCTTGGAAGTATTTAAGCAAGTTAAGGTAAACATTCCACTCTTAGACATGATCCAACAAATACCTGCTTATGCTAAATTCTTAAAAGATTTGTGCACTAAGAAGAGAAAAACGAATGTACCAAAGAAGGCATTTTTAACTGCAAACATATGCTCAATTCTTTCCAACACATCTCCTATAAAATATAAGGACCCGGGGTGTCCCACAATTTCATGTTCAATAGGAGATACGTTTATCAATAAAGCCCTTCTAGACCTTGGTGCAAGCGTTAACTTGCTCCCATTTTCTGTCTACGAGCAACTCAACCTTGGTCCACTGAAACCCTCTAGGACAACCCTCCAATTCGCTGATTGTTCTGTTAAGAAACCGAGAGGTATAGTAGAGGACGTTTTGATTAAGGTTGGTGATTTCATTTATCCAGTGGATTTTGTCGTACTTGATACTGAACCTGTTGTAAATCCTAATCGACAAATCCCTGTAATTCTAGGTAGACCCTTTTTAGCCACTTCGGAAGCATTAATAAACTGTCGAAATGGGCTCATGCAATTTTCTTTCGGGAACTTAAAAGCAGAATTTAATATCTTCCATATTGATAATGAGCCAGAAATAATATGCAACCCAAGTGATGTTGTGATGAGAGCACGTATTTATCAGAATTCTGAATCAAATAAATCATCACATAAGCAAAAAGGAAGTAAGAAAAAAGGGAGTGATTCAATTACTCAACCACCATCACTCGAGCAAATAAACGAACCAATTCAAGTGAGAAGAGTGGAATCTTTTCCTCAAGTCAACATGGGGAACAATTCAACTGGATACATGCACCAATATGGTGTCATTCAATCCAGTTCTGATTACGGTTGACTCTGAGCAAATTCAACCCCTCTACCGCAAGCGGACTCAGGTAATAAGTGCATTTATTTTATCTATGCATACATTGAGGACAATGCATGATTTAGGTGTGGGGGGGTGTTTATCTATGTATATATCTATTTGTTTGTTTTCTTCTTAAAATAAAATAAAAATATGTTTCATGACATAGCTTAAGATTGAACTACCGAAACCCGAGTACAAATTGCATTGAGTTTTTGTTCCTTATTATATAGTTATGCTTGTAGAAATTGTGACATAAATCTAAGTTCCAAAGAAATAACACATTGCCCTTTAAAGACATGTATGCACTTAAATTGGATGAATCAAATCCTTGAAGTGGTTGATAAAAAGCAGAAGTTGAGGAAAATACACCGGGAAGTGTGGACTTCTAATAGCAATTAAGCCTTGAGGAAAATAAAAGTAAAAATAAAGGAATAAAGTGAGGAAAGCACATTTTGCAAAATGATTACAAAAGCCCAAGCCTTTGAGTCACTGGTCCGTAGGGGTATCTTGAAACCCGGTAACTTGAGTCTGCCAGCTCGGGATTATCGACCAAACTCGCTACACGAATGCAAAAAGGGTATAAGGGTCAAAAAGAAAAGCAAATGTGTTGAATCACGGAAATAAATAAATACTTTAAAAATACTCAAGGCCCAAAGCTAAAGGAATGATCCATGCCATGGTTGATCCAAATGATACTTCACCACCAGAGGAGGCGTGCAAAATAATTCAAGTGATAAACATGTGTAGAAGAGTTAGTGGTGTGAATGTTGGAGGAACAAAGACCAAGTCATATTTTTAATGAGTTAGATGTATATAATGAGCATGCAAAAATTCTTAGTGAGATGTATAAAGTTGAGGTAGGGATATTGAGAGCTATTAATGAAATGTTGATTCAGGATTTTGTGGGTATATCCGCTGAAAACCCTCACGAGACAAAACTCGTCCTCCTTGGCAACAAGGAGGTTTAAAGGCTTGTTGCACATGCTAAGTGCAACCGTGATTCCTACGAAAGTGAGTTAGGATTTCCCTGCTTTCATTTTCTTATATTCTGCTTTGCTAGGGACTAGCAAAATCTAGGTGTGGGGGTATTTGATGCATTGCATACATTGCATCATATGTCTTTCATTTAGATTACTTTTATATCAATAAATGCTACTAAGGTATGTGTTTAGTCGCATTTACAGAATACAGGGACCTGAATGCAAATTACCCACATTCCGAGCATAAACGCGTGCAAAAGATTCATTGCTATCATAAAGACCGAGTTCAAGTTTATCGGGTTCCAAATGGAAATGAATCCAAGCATAAAAGCATTCAAGGAGCTAATCACAAAAATGTCAAGGGCTTAATTGCAAAATGCCAAGGACCTGATTGCAAAAGAAAAGGATCAAGTTATTTTTTTGGAAAAGTCAAAAAGAAAAGTCAAAAATAAATCCCCAACAATGGAAGGAATTAATCCGGAGCTCAAGACAATGGAAACAAATCATCCAGACGCGCAAATAAAGATCAAATCATACCATAAACGCACCACGAAAATCCGGACGCGATACTTCCAACCTATGCGGCGTTTTAGCCGCATATTGCATGGACCAGGCGGCGAATTCGCCGCACCCTTGAGGATCCGTGTGCTCCAATTTTGTCCAGTGTTGTGGTGACGCGTGTACTATCCTTTTATGTATTGGTATCCCCTGTATCGGCTATAAATAGCCCTGTAGGACGAATGTAACACATCTTTGAACCTTTGGTCTTGGATCATTAGTAATAAAATTCTGTTCTTTTAATTCTTGTTTTTATTTTATTTTAATGTCTCTAGGATCCCTTCTTCTTCCTCCCTCCATGAGTTTCTAACTCTTTCCGAAGGGTGGAGGTGACGGATTTAGGGTTAGAGAAGATGAATGAATGTTATTATTCTAAGTTCGTGGTTAGTATTTTGATTACTTGAGTTTATGTTAAATCATTTATCTTGTAATGCTTCATAACTAAACATGATTTATTATAAGTTTCTAAATTCTCTAATCTAAACCTTAAATCTAAACCTCCACCCAACGGATTTCTCTTCTTATTTCTTGTTTTAGTTCTAATTGCTTTTGTTTCGTACTTTAGATAATTAAATCAAAAATACCAAAAACCCAATTTATTTCTTCTCTCCTTCTTTCCTCTTAATCGAAAATAACATTAACAACGAAATCTCTCCCTCCTTGTGTTCGACCCGTACTTGCCACGTCTTCATAGACGCCGTGCACTTGCGGTATAAATTTAAATCTTCACCATTGAGCTGGCCACCTATGTGTTCGATGGCAAGGCCGCCAACTGGTGGAGGTCCACGTCCACGGTGTTGTTTGATGATCGTGTGGATGTGAGCTGGGAGGAGTTCTTGGAGGTGTTCCACGAGCAGTATTTCCCCCAGCATGTCAGGGATCAGAAGAGGGAGGAGTTTATGTCGCTGGAGCAGAGGGAGATGACTCTGGCGAGCTACATCAGCAGGTTCAACGCTTTGGAGCGTTACTGCCCAGAAATCTGTGTGACTCCAGAGCAGCGGGCGAGGAAGTTCGTGAAGGGACTGAGGCAGCCGCTCCGATCTCGTGTGATCAACAGCATGCCGCGGACCCTTGCAGACACGGTGAAGCATGCCACTATCATCGACCAGGACATTCAGGAGAACTATCAGGAACCTCAGAGGCAGCAGAGAGACCGGGAGGGTCGCGCAGATGATCGTTCGGGAGGTAGTTCGGGCAAGAGGCCCCGCACTGAGGAGGTTAGTTATAGCCGACCTGAGGCATGCAGAGCTTGTGGCGGAGTCCACCCAGGGCAGCAGTGCTTCTTCCGTAATGGAGCTTGTCGAGGATGCGGTCAGCAGGGACACTTTGTCCGAGAGTGCCCTCAGAGGCGAGAAGGACCCAGCAGGAGATCCGGACCCCCTGATGCAGGGAGAGGCGGAGCAGACAGATCTGTTGCACGACCAGAGCAGGATCGGAGAGCTGGACGGGTCTTTACCATCCAGGCTGAGGAGGCGAACGGCGCTCGCACTGGAACGGGAGGTACTTTATCTGTTTTTAGGCCCTGTTTTTAGCATGGTTTGGGTTGTTTGGTGTTTCCCATCTTCTCGGAGGAGTTCGGAAGGAGGACTTGGAGCTTCGAGGAGCAGCTTGTTGCGATTTCGAGGACGAAATCCTTTTAAGGAGGGTGGATTGTAATGACCCTAACCTTGTTTAAGGTGTTGATGGTGATTAGGTGGACTAATGATGGAGGTTTGCATGGGGAAGGTAATTTTGTGCAGGAGATGCATGGGGAGGTGAAGGGGCTGGCACTGTAGACGAGTGGAAGAGTGATGGCGTGCACTGTAGCAAAGAGAGGGGTTTTAAGGGTTTTCTTCTTCTCTTTTCCTTCCTTCTTCCTTTCTTCATTTCCTCCTCTCCACCCATTCCTTCCTCTTCCTTCGTGGTGCTCGAGCAGTGGAGGTGCGCGTGAGGCGAGCGTGCTGGGCGTGGCGTGGTGCGAGGAGGTGCGCGTGAGGTCGCGGTATCGAGGCGTCGTCGGAGCTCCGGTGAAGTCCGGCGTTCTTCGTCGATCTTCAAAGAGAGGTATGCCAAGTTCTTGCATTAGAGGCCTATTGTGATCACCCACGTTGGGGTGATGTTTTGGTGGGTCGCGGGAGGTCGGAGACCTCACCGGCGACGAGTTGGGCGTCAAAACCTCGGCTGGCGCGAGGTTGAAGACGTCTGTCGGTCGACCGGGTCCCTTGGACGGTCGACCGATCGCAGTGTTTTTAGTCTGCCTGTCGTGTTTCGGTCGACCGTGACCTTGTGTTCGGTCGACCGTAACGTGAGTGTACCGGTAGAATACGTAAGCTTCGGTCGACCGTTTGATGACATAGAAAATATTAGGTTGACCCTGTAAGTGTTCGGTCGACCGAGACCCCTGAGTCGGTCGACCGATAGATTCGTTTTGAGCGTTGACCAGACTCCGGATTTTGACCTCGTTCTGTCGACCGGTTTTAGACCTTCGGTAGACCGTTGGAATTGATGTGTTGCACAAATAGTTCGACCGTGACAGACGCTTCGGTCGACCGACTCCCTTGTGGAAACGGTCGACCGAGTTGTCACTTTCGGTCGACCGATTCCCTTGGGGAAGCGGTCGACCGTTTGTCACTTCGATTGACCGAATTCCCTTGAGGAAAACGGTCGACCGTGTCTCTTTCGGTCGACCGTTTTGCACAGGACAGGATTCCTGGTTCCACTTAGGATGCCAACTCTGTCCACGGAAACCCGTGTCCTCGCCTTGTGCGTGAGCCGGGAGGTGACGGTGGGCGCGTTATGCGTGTCTGCCCAGGGACCGCCGTGTGGAAGAGTGTGGGTGTCCGGAACGCGTCACCTCCGTGTATGGATCGTGACTATATCTGGTGGATCGTTTGACTCGCGTTAGAATAGCGGCCTGAGGGATTACGGATCCCATTGCTTCAGCAATACGCAACTGCCGACGGGTGCAGTGACTACAGGCCGATGGCTACGGAGGCACAGAGACTACCGGCCAGGATTGGCGACGGAGGTCCAGAGAGGTACCGGCCTATTGACGGCGACGGAGGTCACGACCCTGCTCAGTGGGAGCCGGAGTTGGTGTTGCACGTGGAGCTCGTTGACCCTGCGGACTTCGGTTCGGATCTGTCGATTGTCTGGCCTTGTGTGGCGGATATGTTCGACTGGCCTTGATGGCAGTTATTGCACGTACCGTGCGGCCTGTGTGGCGGCGGTAGGGCCCCTGTGCGGTCTGTGTGGCGGCAGGGAGGATCGCGCGTAGCCTGTGTGGTTGCGGCGATGGACTGCCGATGATGTGTTCCGGCAGGTAACTCGATTGGGCACCTATCGAGTGATATCCCGTGCGGTCTGTGTGGCGCCGTTTGATGGACCGACCTGAGCGACGGCTCCGTTGGTGTGGTGGTGGTGGACCACGATGTATTCAGATCTGATTTCTACCTTGCGCGGAAGTGCGAACGTATCCTCACCGATCCCTTGGCTCGTGTAGTCGCGTGTGGGGATGCGTTGCGTATTGTCCGTTAGACCGTATGTGCCTACGGTAGGTCTCTACGGAGACCCGATGTTTGGACCGTGCGGCCTGTGTGGCGGCGGTGAGGTTGGACCGTGTGGCCTGTGTGGTACCGGTGTTTGTGGACCGTGCGGCCTGTGTGGCGACGGCGATGTTGCGGACCGTGAGGCCTGTATGGCAGCAGTGGCGATTGTAGACCGCGGGGCCTGTGTGGCAGCGGAAACGATCGCGGGACGGATGTCCGGTTTGGCCCTTGGTGGCAATGTTGTTTTACTGCTTTGTATTTAATGTCATGCTATACTAGTATGTTAGGGCATATAGGTGAGCTTGTCATACGGGGTTTCCTTATGGAAACTCAGGCATTGTTGTTATGTTTATTTTCAGGACCGCGTTAGGTTCCGGCGGGTGGTGACCGAGGGAGATTGCACTTTGGGACTGGATCCTGTCGTCTGCCTACTTTTAGGTTGTCGTGATTACATGTACCTTGTGTTTCGTGTTGTAATGTAATCACTCTTTTGACAAACTCGTATTGTATTCTGGTGCACCAGACTTATTTATGTATTTCTTTCAGTAATGTCCCCACTCTTGATGGTTTGTCCACGTGTTTCTTATGATTTAAAAAGTTTAAATTTTCCGCTGTTCGGGGATGTTACAGAAATAGTGTTTTTACGTCGGTTCTTTTGACCATATCATGTCAGTTTTACTGTTTACATTTACCGACTTCGGAGACGTAACAGTGAAGATGATATCACGTCGGTCGGAAAACCGACGTGAAATATCCAAGATTTCCAAAAAAAACTCTCAACAGGTTAAAACATCATGAAAGCAAAATAAAATGTATAACTTTTGGATATAGTCATGATCTGAAGAACAACCAAGTAAAGCCACCAAACACAACAATTTTTTCAGTGTACATCGTATTCAAAATTCAGATGACTTTCAGAACAAATAACTACACGTCTTTTCAGCCTACTCTTGTTTCGAATTTAGATGAAATAACAGTTAAGGAATATAACCTTTTCAACAATTTCTAGCTCAGATCATCCGATAACACCCAAAATATCCAAAACATTCCACATATTCTTTTTAGGAAAAAAATTCAAAAAAATCAAAAAAAATAAGAAAATTGAAAAATATGCACCCCTGAAACTTATTTGGCAAAATATACACATTAAAAATGACACCTGTTGACTAATCCCTCTACTTAGAGTCAAGCCTTGGAGTAAAAACTCAAGTGGAGAGATGCTACTTGTATTGTGAGACTGAAATTAAATAAAATTTTCTTTGTTATGTTGTCTCTTTTGTGTTTATTGGCTGTTTAGCTTAATTTCATTTCATTAAATTTAGTAGGCTTAGTTAACATGTTTTTCTCTCTTAATATAATAGTTAGCTTAATGATTAGTGAATAGATTCATCCCCCTTTGGGGGTGGAGATAATGTTCATACATGCAATAAAAAATGGAAATGAATGCTTTATTTTGAAATGTGTTGATAAATGTGAATGTATGCTTGCTTGTTTATATTAGAACACTTCACTTAATGGGTTGTTCCACAACTATTAGACACCTATCATGTTTGTTTAGGTTCTGAAATAACCAACTTGTGTATGAGAATGTTAATCAAGTAGGTTAGTGATTGAATTGATAGGTTTTGTCATAAACATTAGACATTTCCTATACATAAAAACATTACCTACATTTGTGCCTTTTGAATGCATTCTTCACCATCTTATTGCATGTGTGCACTCACTACACCCTCAAGGGTCTCTCTTCCTGATTTGCAGCTTTGCATTAAGTTCTTGTAGTTTAGTTTGAATAACTTGTTGTTGCTTTATTTCGCATTTCTTCTTACTAGTTTAGTGTATCTTATATTAGCATAATTAAATATCTTCTCCCTTTATTCGCCATTTGATTTTAGACAAATTAGAAGCTACTCACCTCCCCGTGGATCAACCTGTACTTGCACTGTCTTCATCGACGGCTGTGCACTTGCGGTCTAAACTTAATCAATTCAACAAGTTTTTGGCGTCGTTGCCGGGGAGGTGCTCAGTCCAGACTCTGGTTTGGACGATTCGAGTGGATTTAATTTTGGTTTGTAGTTTGTTTTGTTTCAGGAGATTCTGAGAATCAAGGGGAGTCACCAGAAGAAGTGCAGAGGAGAACAAAGCCACTTGGACCTCCAATCAACGGCCTGAGACCGCCAAATGGCGGTCTGGTGAGCTCCATTTTCCTTCTTCTTTCTTTGGTTTACTTATACGTTTAATATAGTTGTCTGGGCTCAATTTGGCATGTTTTGACTTGTAGTTTGTCTCTAGATCAATAATTAATCCATTTTTAATCAACTCGGCTACTAAAACCCAAAGAAAAAGATTATGTATTCTTACTTGTTTAGGTCATGCATCATATACTGGACTTAGGCATGTAGTTTGTCTTTTATTTTAGGTTTACTTTCAGTTGTTGAGCGTTGGTGTGTGGTACGTATTTCCTACTCTCATTCATGCATTTTGTATGATCATGCATTAGTTAGTAGGAACTGCATTACAACAAGTGTGAGTTAAGTATTTGTTTGGAGAGTTCATTTCTAGATTAAGACTCCAAAACGTTACTAAGGAGGGCATGTCCCATATAAGATAAGGTGGGGGATTTCATCACCATTTCATTGCCCCCAAAAATCACACTAATCAAGAGCCTAACTTTAAAATCAAGTAGACATTGACCCCTAAGGATCTTGGGCGCATTAGGAGAGTGATCCGGTCACGACCGTCATGGCCTGATCGGCGTCGTCCACTCTGTCGATAGTAGGAGAGACGATGTCTCAGGATCTTGGGTCACTTACTGGACTTTGTGGTCTTCGTCGTAGGGAGGTGAGGCATGTTGAGGCCGCGTGACCTCACAGTTAGGCATTGTCTAGCTGTAAGGACCTATAGCGACCTCAGGTTGTTTGAGTCTTGCTTGCTTGTGTTCTTCTACCAGTACCTACTCATCATAGCATAAGGACTTCTTCATTTCTCTTCTGAGTCATTCCCTCTCATTTGTGTCCTCCCGTCTTTTCCTCTACGTACATTCTGCTTTAGTTGTTTAAAAAAAGTTCTTTATTTTTCGTCTGACTCGTGTGGGTGCGCAGCTTTGTGCATGCCAGTGTGGTCACAAGACATTGCGGGTCATTTGACGAGATACGACATCGATTTGTCTTCGATTGTCGACTTTTCGAACACATCTTCGTCCCGTGTCCTACACAGTCCCGGGACCATGGCAAGTCGTGGACCACACGAGGATGAGTCAGGTTTTGGACCTCCTACACCCTCTGATCCAGAAGGTGGGGGTCGACAAGCTCATCAAT
This sequence comes from Triglochin maritima, assembly GCA_963682175.1. Taxonomy (NCBI): domain Eukaryota; kingdom Viridiplantae; phylum Streptophyta; class Magnoliopsida; order Alismatales; family Juncaginaceae; genus Triglochin; species Triglochin maritima. The sequence continues at coordinate 8,896,474 of OY821780.1, read as the reverse complement.
TGGTGCCCCAGTCACCCTCCTACCTGAGTCGTACTACTCTACCTTCTTGCATCGTATTGCCTGAGACGAATGGGAACCACTTTGTGGTTAAGCATCAGTTTATCTCTGTGCTCCCTCACATAACTGGGAGGGGTGACCTCTATATATTTCTCAGGGAATTTGAGGGGGTCTGTGCTATGTTCAAGCTGCAACAACTTAGCACAGACTCCATCCATCTTAGGCTTGGCCCCTTTGCAATAAAGGATGATGCCAAGAAGTGGTTGTACATCAACCAAGCGAATGCCTTTAGGACTTGAGATGAATTTCAATCTGCATTCCTCAAGAAATACTTCCCAAATCATCATACTCAAAAACTGAGGAACGAAATCAATTCGTTCTATCAACATAAGACTGAATCATTTCATTCATACTTAGAGAGGTTCAAGGAGCTACTATCCTCATACCCTCACTATGACATCGAGTTGTGGTGCCTTTGTCAGATTGTCTTCGAGGGTCTTCACATCCCGTCCTGAACGCTCCTTGAGTCCATGTGTCAAGGAGAGTTCTTAGGAAAGGATGAAAGGGAGGCATGAGCTTTCTTAGAAGACCTCGCTGAGAAAACCATGCAGTGGGAGAGTGTGAGGGAACCACCACCATCATCTAGCATAGGAGTGAGGTTCGCAGACGCAAACTCGACTAGATCGAGTGCCGCATTTGCTGTCGATACCACTACGGCCACCGAGTCACGCACGATGGCCTTAATGCACCGTATGGATTCGATTGAGCTCCAAAACCAACAAGGTATGTCTCATGTGTCTGCATCTGGTCCGGTTCCTTGTTATTAGTGTGGTAGGATAGGTCATGTAGGAGGCAAGTGTGCATCCATTCCATCTGAGATGGAACATGTCAATGTCAACTATGATAGATCCAGAAATGACCCATACTCATCATCATATAATCCCGGATGTAGAAACCACCCTAACTAACTTTTCATGGAACCAAAACAATATCCAAGGTGGTCATTCAAACTTCTCTAGACCACCTAACATACCACACCAACCTCTCATGCATTCACAATCTTTTCAGTCGCCCCAAGCCCCATCACCAACTCACCGGGTTTCCCAAATTCTAACAACATGGAAATCCATTTTAATTTGCTTGAGAACTTGACTCGTGGACTTGAGAACTCAGTAAAAAAAGTTATGTTATCCACAAGTCAAGTTCTCACTTCAAATCAGCAGACCATCAAATCTCAGAGCTTCAGATGGGCCAATTGGCCCAGTCTGTACATGTTTCCCAGCCAACCTGTGTCTAACCCCCGCTCAGCATCAACTGAGCATGCATGTCGCTAGTTCGAGACCGTAGGGGGGCAAGTGAACTATATGGAAGAACTTGTGGACCATGTCAATGTCATTGTGACCCTGAGAAATGGGAAGCAGGTCAACAACCACGTTTCCTTGCCACTAAATCCATTTGTTGCAGCCTATGCAGTCCCTTTGTGGGAATGCTATTAAAATTGTTATCACGTATGGTATAATGCGCACAACCAGTTCAGGATACCAAAACAAAGCAATGAGCTTGAATTCTAACAAATCAATTTAAATCACATAATCATCAAAACATAAGCAAAATGATGAACACATCAACAACAAAACTTAAATTCAAGCACCACAGGTAAATAGATTCATAAATTCAAATTTTAAGAGACAAATAAAGTCATGTTTTTCGCTATTGCTGGTAAAAAAACTTGTATAGCTAATACTATCATTTCAATAAAAACGCTAACAGAAGTTGTAGTTTTGCACAAACCAATGCTTCTGAATTCATAAACCAGATGATAATTATCATAATTGAAGAAAAATGATAGAGTCATCAACACCATAAATTAAATTAAACTACCATAATCACAAAGTTTCATACAATAACATGATAAACAAACAAAGGGATTCATGTTCTTCCCTTCAGTTGCTAATAAACCTGTATAACTAACCTATCAAGGGATCATAACACTAACAAAACTTGAAGTTAGGGAGAAACCAATCCTTTTAAAATGCTAAACCAAAAAGGACAAAATAATCAAAACATTATTTCACCAACTTCACAATTGGGAGGTGCTTCTACCCAACATGTTTCTTTAGAACTCTACCTTCGGTTGTCTTCTACCAGGTCGGTCTTTAAACCCAGGAGGGACATCGGGCATTGGGGAGATGGAGAGGCGAACATTGGGTGTCTCCGCGATGCAAGTCACACCGCATATGGGACAACTATGTTCCAAGAAGGCTAGTTGTGGTATTGGTGTCTTCAGGGATGGAACTTTGCATAAAAATAAAATTAAGGTTAATGGATGAAATTATACAGAGTAAGTAATTGAAGAAAGAGGACACACCAAATTTTTCTAACTGAACTTGAAAACCAAAATTTAAAGTTAATTGAAATTCAAAACAAGAAATGCAGTTCATACATTCGTTTAATAGATGAGAAACTATAATATCCCAAGTGTGTATCGATTAGATAAAAAATGTATCATGGTTTGGTGGAAACAAATCTTCCAACATAGTGACGACAATGGCTTCACGCTACTCCAGTGCGACGACAAGGCTACGTAGGTGATCGAACTTGTGATTGTACTCACCCATCACAACAGGGGGATTGGAGGTTGTTCCCAAAGGACAAACATGCAGACGAAGACGCCCTAGAAAGCAACCAAAAGTTAATATTAAACAACAAGGAAAAATAGGACAAAAATAAAAATAGTTAAAAACACACAACAGAGAGCTTGATGTTCACACTGTCGCACTCCCAATACACCTAAACCACCCCCAGCGGCAACTAGACATACACACGTCGCCTCAAAACCACATAAGCATTTAGAGCACTGGTTAGGAAGGTGACGTTTGTGTGTCTGGAGCACCATGATGAGCGCCACATATGCTTTACTCGAAGGTGTGCACGAATTGTAGGATCGTGAGGGTCTCTAATTCTAATCACTTTTAAGCTAATTACCTACTTGTTCAATTGATCAAAGATATGCAGCGGAATTAAAACAAATAAACAAGCAAGTAAGAAGAAATGAGCAAACCACAATGGAGACGGGGGATTTTACAGAGGTTCGGAACCCCACCTGGGTCCTAGTCCACTCTTACAAGCTCTGCTCGGATCACCGAGCTTTGCGCATGACTTCACTAACCACTCCCCGTTCCGGGCCGGGAGAGAACGTCTTTACAACACAAGCATTGCGAACACTCTCGCTTGCTTGACCTTCTTCCTCTCACAATCCGAGAGGGAATACTTCGGGCTTTCACCGAAATCCTTTCTTCTTGAACACCAAGTGAGTGGGACAACACTCTCTAAATATTGAGCACACTTTGAGTATGATTTGGCTATGATCAAATGTGTGGAATTGGGGAAATTAGAGCTTGGGAGTTTCTCTCTAGTGTATTTGACAAATGGAAGTGTGAGAGCTGTGTTAAAATGTATTTTACAACTCTATTTATAAGCACCAGAGAGAATATAGCCGTTGTGGTTAATTGGGTAAGAGTTGGTGTAAAATACACAAAATAGAAACTTGCATGACCCAAAACTGAGTAAGTTCGGTCGACCGGATCGGGCTGAACGGTCGACTGTTTGGCAGTTTTGAACACAGTTTGGTCGACCGGTAAAAGAACGGTTGACCACGAAAGGCTATTATCTAGGTACACTTAAGTTATCGGTCGAACACCGAAATAGGTTCGGTCGACCGAAAACCAACAGACTCTTGTGGGTTGACAAACACAATTGAATTCGGTCGACCAAAACAAGGTCCATGGTCGACCAAAAACCAACAAGAAGTTTTGGTTTGTCGAGTCTTCTTAAGTTCGGTCGACCGAACAAGGTCCTCGGTCGACCGATACACTAAATGTATTTGGGGTATATCGAGATAATACGAATACAATCGTTGGGTATATACAACAAAATAAACGGTCGGAAATATGTTGTTACTCGGTTGACCGAAAAGGTCTGGACAGTCGACCGAACTTGGGCAGTTAAACACTAACATGATATATGATCACTCGGTAGACCGAACGGTCTGTTTCGGTCGACCGAATGTGGGCAGACAGTTCAGGTTAAGGTTTGGTATTTTCCGGTCTAAGTTTGGGTGATCTATTGAAGTCCAAATTGTATGAAATTTTGTGTGTGACTTCTATAAGGAACCTGATGTGTGTTTGAGTAGGTTTTAGTTCAAGTATGCTCAATTTACACAATGTTCATAAGGCTCAAAGAAATGCAAATTACATGTCTTCAATAGAGCTTGATTACATGTCTTGACTTAGATCCATTCTTTCTTGAGTCTTGATCACCTTTAGAAGTTAGCACATAGCAATATATATGCAACACAATATGTGTGCTAGTCTACATGATTACAATTAAGATTAGGTTGATTAAATCATCAAAACATAGATTAAGGCCAAAAAGCCAACACGAATGGTCGAACACCATGGTTTGTTCGATCTGCGGACTGGTTTTTGAAGGGTTTAGGGGAGGGAACATGGTGAGATTGTGTTTTCTGTTTGAAGAGACGTTTCTCAAAAGGGGCGGCGGTTTTGTACCCAACACAAGTGTGGCTGGGGTTTTAAAAGCGGGAATGAAAACCAAAACGTGATTAAAAAATTAAAACGCATATTTTTGTCAAGCTACCTTACAAAACGGGATATCCAAATTAAACCTTACAAGTTTAATATGTTAGCGTATTCATCAAAACAAATTAAGGGAGCCACATGTTTAATATTGTATTATATTACATTGCTGAACTATTATTGTTTTACATAAAAATCATGCACAGTCTCATTATTTTATTCATCAAATAATTTATACATAAAATAATATTTTTTGCTTGCATGTCTTTTTAAAACACTAAATTCGTTTCTGTCATCGTTTTATCGGTATTTTTGTATGTGTCGCTACAAAAGTATTATCACTTCGTTGATGCCATTATGTTTTTGGCATTGACACTCCGTTAGCCTTTTACACTCTGTTAGCCTTTTACGTTGACAGTGTTAATTAAATTAATATTTAATTGTTAAATTATTCAAAGTTTTCCTTAGGAAATCTAATAACTACCTCTCATTAGGGGTGCAACTCGAATAATTTGACTTGGATACCTACTATATCCGAATTCGAATCCGAATACCATATTCCATTACCAAATTCGAATTCGCATCTGAATTCAGTAGAACTATCCGAATCCGAAAGTTCAAAATTTTCGAATACTAATTGGTATTCGGATATTATCCGAAATTGAATATATATATATATATATACAGGAATTCTCTAGTGAGTCCAGGGCCTAACTTTTCAAAATTAAGCCCCCACAATATCCATCACACATTTCAAATTGTAAGGTAGATTAAGAAAAAAACGGTTATGCTAATGAATGGTGAGATTAACTGTAAATAAGATCCAATGGTGAGATTGTAGGAGGCTTAAACTAAATTTGATGAGCTCTGGGCTCACTAGAGCTTGACCCTATATATATATTGTAATTAATTTTCGAATCAAAATTTTTGAATACTAAATTTTCGTATTAAAATTTTCGAATACTAATTTGTGTATTTGACCATGTATTTGAATAATTCGGATAATTTGAATTTAAAATAGCTTGTATCCGATTTCGTATCCGAATTCTAATTGGTATTTTTTTAAACCAAATTCGTATCCGAAATTAAATTGGTAACATTGAACTTACCAAATATCAATTAAATAGAAATTTCGAATCGAATACTCGGATAGTTGGTAACCATTTGCATCCCTACCTCTCATGATCACTTTTTCTCTCTCCCACCTATTTCTCTCCTCTCTCTTCTCACTCACATTTCTCCTCTTTCTTTCTTTCTTCTCTCTCCCACCTATTCTATCCTCTCTTCGATCTCTCTCACATTTCTCCTCTTTCTTCTCTCTCCCTCCTATTTTTGTCCTCTCTCTTCTCTCTTACATTTCTCCTCTTTCTTTCCTATTTCTTCTCTCTCCCTCCTATTTCTCTCTCTTCTCTCTTACATTTGTCCTCTTTCTTCTCTCTCAATGTGCTGCTCAAGACTCTCAACATGCGGGTGGTCGAATATGCACCTGAATTCAGTACCAATCCAACACAACAATTCAATACTTTTCAACATCAAATTAGCACAAAAAATTAGCTCCAAAGAAACACCAAAATTCAGCACAAAATCAGCACAAAAATGAAGCACCAAAAGAGCACCAGAAACTCAACACCAAACCAATAGATTTCAGCACCAAATTCACCCCAAATTTTAGCTTCAATTCAGCCCAAGCGATGAAGGGCCAACCTACGACGTCACCAACGACTAGCGGGGCGACTCCGGGGCATGCAATGTCACCAACGACATGTGATTAGGGAAACTTCAGGGGTGCGCGTGACAATAGGAATGCGATTGCGAAGTGAGAGCGACGATGGGGTGTGGTTGATGTGGTGGGGGAGGGGTCGATGTGGGAGGGGTAGTAAGCCCAAGGGTGAGGGCGAAAAATCACCAATTTCTCCATAGGAGGTGATGAGAGAGAAGGAAGCGGAAAAAATAAATGTGAGAGAGGATAGAAATAGGTGGGAGAGAATAGTTATTAGATTTCTTAAGATTTTTTTTTTTAAATTTAACAATTAAATATTAATTAAATTAAAACCCTCAGCATAAAAGACTGGAGTGATACCACCAAAAACTTAATGACATCAATGGACTGGTAATATTTTTGTAGTGACATATAGAAATACCGATAGAACGACGATAGAAATGAAAATATAGAATTTTAGAATGACATACAAGCAAAAAAAACCAAAATAAGACGACGTTAATATAACTTTTTGCAGTCCATATGACCCATATCCGTCAAACTTTAACTTTTTACCAAGGTTCTGGGACCGCCTAGGCGACCGGGGGCGTCCGGTCGCCTAGGCGGTTGTGCGACCGCCCAAGTCTGGGCAGTTTTTTTTTAATTCAATTAAATTTTATAAAAAGATAAAAAATCAGGAAAAATCGGGAAAAAAGGAAAAAAATGCACAAATATTATCTAAAAATACCATACATGTTTAGGCTTCGAAAAGACACCTAGTTCCTCGACCAATGCCTCACTAAGCACCCCCTCTACCCACCTAAACACTTATGTATACAATTTATTGCTTAGTAGTACGATTACAAAGGTAACTCAGAGTTCATACAATAGCAGATAAGAGAGAAATTAGAATTACAAGCTAACTAACTAATTCCATTGGACACATTACTCTAATGTCCAACTGGGAACCATATCATATCCTCCACCACCATCAGAGTCGTCGGAGTGGTTCTCGTTCGGATTGTCGACGTAGACATCATCTTCTTCAGTTTCTTCATCGTCGGATTGGACATATTGCTCGTCGATGTCCATCGGTGGTTGAGAACTCGATGCACCTGGATCTCTAGAACTAATGTGAACGATGGCATCATCCATGCCACCACCTAATAATGGCGCGTCAGATGCAGTGGAACACCGCGCGTCAGATGCAGTGGACATGGATCGAGCAAAGCGTCTCCGTGAAGAAGAATGTCCTAAAGCTGCTTCCTCGGCATCGGCCCATGTAAGCTCCTCTCCAGCGAAGACCGGATCTTCAGTTTCTACCAACCACGGATGCTCGTCGAAGAGAACGTAGTCCACACTGATGGGGTCATAAAATTCGGGCTTCTCCATCCTTTGCTGAAACCTATGCCTTAACTTTTGGTTGTAGTTCACATACACCAAGTCATTCATCTTTGATGAGAATTTTATTTATACCGCAAGAGCACGGCGTCGATGAAGACGCGGCAAGTACGGGTCGAACACAAGGAGGGAGAGATATTTATATTTTTGTGATTTTCGATTAAGGAAAGAAAGAGAGAGAAATAAGGTTGGTTTGAGATTTTTAGATTTTCAATTTTTCTAAAGCAAGAACAACAAAAAAAAGCAAATATGGATGAGAGTCCAGCGGGTGGGGGTTTAGATATCGGGTTTTGTTTAGAGAAATCTGTAACTTATAATAAATCACATTAGTTATAAAGCATTGCATGATAAATGACTCAACATAAACTCAAGTAATCAAAATATACTAACACGAAATTAAAATAATAACATAATTCTTCTTCTCATCACCCTAAATTCATGACCCCCACCCTTTGGAGAGAGTTAGTAACTCATGGATGAAGGGAAGGAGAAGGGGTCCTAGAGAAACTACTAAAAAACACAAAATAAACGAACAGAATTTTATTGCTAAAGGGGAGGGGAGGGGAGCAGATTATTCAATACATGATTCGGCCTTATTTATAGCCTCAACAGGGAACCCTAGTACAAAATAGGAAAGTACACGCGTCAACACGCAACTGGACAAAAGCACGACCCGTGGATCCAAAGGGGTGCGGCGGAAACGCCGCAATTTACATGTAATGTGCGGCGGAATCGTCGCCTTTCTGGCTCAGAATCGATCCGGATTTTTCCTGTGTGTTTATGGTATGTTTTAGCTGTCCTTTGCCCGCCCGAATTGATTTCTTGCCTTTTCGTTGAGCTCCGAATTAATTCCTTCATATATTTGGAGATCTAAATTTGATTTTTCTATTGAACTTCTCCAAAATAATATTTTGGTCCTCGTAACTTGCAGTCGGGTTCTCAGCGTTTTGCAATTAAGTCCCTGACTATTTTTGTGCTTAAGTCCCTGGCCTTTTTGTAATTAGGTTTTTGAATGCTTTTATGCTTGGATGGACTTCAATTTGAACCCCGATAATCTTGAACTTGGTCTTTATGATAGAAATGAGTCTCTTGCACGTGTTTATGCTCGAGATATGGGTAATTTGCATTCAGGTCCCTGTATTCTGTAAATAAGACTAAACACATACCTTAGTAGCATTTATTGATATAAAATTAATCTAAATGAAAGACATATGATGAAATGTATGCAATGCATCAAATACCCCCACACCTAAATTTTGTTAGTCCCTAGCAAAACAAATTATAAGAAAAATGAAAACAGGAAAATCATAACTCACTTTGGTAGGAATCACGGTTGCACTTAGGATGTTCAACAAGCCTTTAAACCCCTAAGTTTCCTTAGAGGACGAGTTTTGTCTCGTGGGGGTTTTCAGTTGACACACCCACAAAGTCTTAATTCAACATTTCATTAATAACTCTCAATATCTCCACATCAACCTTATACATCTCACTTAGAATTCTTGCATGCTCATTATATAAATCTACTCATAAAAAATCTGACTTGGTCTTCATTCCTCCAATATTCACACCACTAACCCTTCTACACATTTTATCACTTAAATTATTTTGCACGCCTCCTCTAGTGGTGAAGTATCATTCGGATCAACCATGGCATGAATCATTCTTTTAACTTTGGGCCTTGAGTATCTTAAAGTATTTTTCCCCCGTAATTCAACACATTTGCTTTTTTGACACTTTTACCCTTTTTGCATTCGTGTAGCGAGTTTGGTCGATAATCCCGAGCTGGCAGACTCAAGTTACCGGGTTTTAAGATACCCCTACGGACCAGTGACTCGAAGGCTTGGGTTTTTGTAATCATTTTGCAAAATGTGCTTTCCTCACTTTATTCCTTTATTTTATTTTTTTTTACTTTTATTTTCTTCAAGGCTTAATTGCTATTAGAAGTCCACACTTCCCGGTATATTTTCCTCAACCTCTGCTTTTTATCAACCACTTCAAAGATTTGATTCATCCAATTTAAGTGCATACATGTCTTAAAGGGTAATGGGTTATTTCTTTGGAACTTAGATTTATGTCATAGTTTCTACAAGCAGAACTATACAATAAGAAACAAAAACTTAATGCAATTTGTACACGGGTTTTGGCAGTTCAATCTTAAGCTATGTCATGGAGCATTGAATAATTTTTTTTGTTTTTTTTGTTTTTGAAGAATATATAGATAGATAGATAGATAGATAAACAACCCCCACACCTAAATCATGCATTGTCCTCAATGTATGCAAAGATAAAGCAAATGCACTTATTACCTGAGTCAACTTGCGGTAGAGGGATTGAATTTGCTCAGAGTCAACCATAGTCAGAACTGGATTGAATGTCACCATGTTGGTGAATGTATCCAGTTGAATTGTTCCCCATGTTGCCCTGAGAGTCCTGAGGTAAAGATTCCACACCCCTCACATGTGTTGGTTCTCTTATTTGCTCGAGTGATGGTGGTTGGGTAGATGAATTACTCCCCTTTTTCTCACTTTCTTTTTTATTTTGTGATGATTTATTTGATTCACAAATCTTATAGATACGCGATCTCATCACAACATAACTTTGATTGCAAACTATTTCTAGTTCACTATCAACATGAAAGATATTAAATTCAGCTTTTAAGTTTCCAAAAGATAGTTGCATGAGCCCATTTCGAAAATTTATCAAAGCTTCAGAAGTGGCTAAAAAGGGTCTGCCTAGTATTACAGGGATTTGTCTCTTAGGATTGACAATAGGTTCAGTGTCTAGAACGACAAAATCCACTAGGTAAATGAAGTCACCAACCTTAATCAAAACATCCTCTACTATACCTCTTGGTTTCTTAACAGAACAATCAGCAAATTGAAGGGTTGTCTTAGAGGGTTTTAGTGGATCAAGGCTTAGTTGCTCATAGACAGAGAACGGGAGTAAGTTAACACTAGCACCAAGGTCTAGAAGGGCTTTGTTGATAAAAGTATCTCCAATCGCACATGAAATTGTGGGACACCCAAGGTCCTTATACTTTATAGGAGATGAGTTGGACATAATAGAGCGTATGTTTGCAGTCAAGAATGTCTTCTTTGGTACGTTCGTTTTTCTCTTCTTAGTGCACAGATCCTTTAAGAATTTAGCATAAGCAGGTATTTGTTGAATCATATCTAGGAGTGAAATATTCACCTTAACTTGTTTAAATACTTCCAAGATTTTCTCCATTTGTGCACTTGAGCTCTTATTGAGTCTATTGGGGAATGGGGCTTTAGGAACATAGACTCGCTCAAGTTGAGCTATAGGGTCAGGTTGACTAGGTGGGTTGGGCATTTCAAATTGGACTTCAGGTTCGATGGCCAGGTCACATTTGGGTGCTTGACGGCTGGATTGATTAGGAGCCCTAGGATTCACCACATTGTTATGAACTTGTTTTCCAGACCGTAATGATACAACTGCATTTATTTGTTGGAAGGGTCCCTCCTCATGAACCATTTGAACCGGTCTAGGGTTGTTACTTCCTAGAGGTGGTTGATAGGGCTGATATTGATTATTAGGTCTTGGATTCACCTCAGGTTGACTTGGAAACTGACCCTTTTCTCTTTCACCTACAATTTGTGCTAGTTGGCTGACTTGTGTTTCTAGCTTTTGGAAGGATTGGGTGGTTGTTTGCATAAAAGTCTTAACCAAATTTTCCAAGCTTGTCAATCTAACATCGTAATCTCCATTGTTACTAAACCCAGATGATGTATTATTTTGGTTATACGGGTTTGGTTGTTGTCTAGGAGCTTGACCTTGTTGGTTCCATGAAAAATTGGGACGATTACGCCAACCCGGGTTATAGGTTGATGCGTATGGGTCATTTCTAGAATGGTTAAATGCGGCATTAACTTGTTCCAAGTCCGCACAATCCTCCATTATATGACCAATTTGACCACATCTAGAGCAAGGGATAGAAGAGGATTGATTCACTAGGGGTCGGGTTTTTAGCTCTAGACTTTCCATTCTACGCATAAGGGTAGCTAGTTTTGCTTCAGCAGCTACAGTAGCATTTACAGCTAAGACACCTGATTTGGGTTGACTTGCTATTTTAGATCCAATACTCAGGTTAATCGGTGCTCTAGCATTGTCCCATTGCATACTATTTTCGGCTAAATCCTCAAGAAAAGTCCAAGCATCACTCTCATTTTTGGACATAAAGTTTCATTGGCTTACAGATTCTAACATAACCCTAGATGTAGGTGTCAATCTCTTATAAATAATTTGGCACAATTGCCATCTTGGAATTCCATGATGAGGGCATTGGGTCAACAGGTTCTTAAATCTTTCCAAATAGGAATAGAACGGCTCGCTCTCAGATTGAACGAATGCAACAATTTCATTCCTAATCCTAATAGTCTTACGGTTAGGGAAATATTTCTTTAAGAACACTTGAACAAACTCGGCCAACTCCTAATAGATCTTTCGGCTAGACTATATAGTCGTTTCTTAGCGTCGTCCTTCAGTGCTAGAGGCACGAATTTGAGACGCACTGCCTCCTCAGAGATATGCTGGTATTGCATAAGGGAGCAGATTTCCTCAAATTCTCTAAGGAAGAGATATGGGTCTTCCTTAGAGGTGAACTTGGGCAACATACTAATGTATTGTGCCTTTAGTTCGAAGTCGCGACCCGGTATGATGGGCAAAACGATGCACGATGGCTGAGCAGCCATCGTTGGGTAGCATCGATCCCTCAGAGTCCTAGGCGGGTCCACTACATTCTCACCCATTGGATCCGGGTGAGGTGGTGCAACAGGTGGATTGGGGCTAAGCTCTAGACTGGAATCTAGATGAACTCGTGAGAGTCGATTGCTCAAGTCCCGAACCCAAATCTGAGTGCACCGGTTTGAATCAATTTTTGAATTCAAATTTGAAATTTAAATTCCAAATTCAATTTCAAGAATCAATTACTTTTTTTTATTAATTTTTTTATATATAATTTTTATTTTTTTAAATTTTTTTCAAAAATGGAAACAAACAATAGAAGGGGGAAAAATGAGAAAGGAATCCTAATCTAGAGAATTGAGATGAGAAGAGAAAGAAGACTCAGATGAGAAGGGAAACTTAACTCTAAAAGATAGATGAGAGGGTTGGTCAGAAGTTTCCTAAACAAGCACGGTTCAAACAATCCTAGACCTAATGTAGCTTAAATCTAGACGACTCCTAACTGGTTGAGTCGAATTGGTTCGCTTGATTCACCTCCCTCACTAATCAAACCAAATTTGCTAGGCAGTGTATAGCTAGTGGGGGCGCTTCTGACAGAGTCGGTGCCAATTAGACAACCACTTCGCTTGGAAGACTTACGTCAACACAAAAACACTTTCTAGACACCAAATTAAATTTGATCAGTTTCAAGTCATAGCAAGTCAAACCAATCTTCTCCTTAATTGAGTTTGAATCCTTAGGGGCCAATGTCTAATTGATTTTAATTTAAGGCTTGGGTGAAACTTTAGGATTGTGATTTGTGGGCCACGGAAGGGTGATGAAATCCCCACCGTATCTTTTCCTACGGAGTTGCCCTTAAGATAGTTTAACTTAAATCTAGCAAAGATAGTCAAACATTGGTCTTTAGTGGGGGACAATTGCAAGGTTGTATGCAAACTAAATTATATGCTTAAATGCAATCGATAAAAACCGTGCACGTACCTTGCCTCCAACACTCTTCAACAAAAAATAATTTGCAAGAATTTAGCAAGAATAATGCAAACAAAACACCATATGATGCATGCACTAAGTCCTTCTAATTTTTGCCAATTTTTAGGACTGAGTTGAATTATTGCCAAATATGGAATTTGAGACTAACACGTGCAATTCTACAAAAAGGAAACTTTCCAAAAATCGAAAATTACGAAAAAGGAAACAAAAGTTACTTACGCAACACTAAGACGGGTTCGCCGCCCGCTCTCGAAAATTTCCAGTTGCTCTATGCGTCCACCCAGAGATCGAGACGACCCCAGAAAATTTTGAAGCCCAGATGCTCCAGACGTGAGGCGGATCCGCCGCAGGTTGTTCTTTGGGTGCGGCGATTTCGCCGCTCTTCTTGCTCCAATTGTGCCCGGATTTTGCCGCGCACTCCGTTGTCTCCTGAAACGCAAACCCAAATAGTTAGATCGCGCACACGATAAACAGAATAGAATCGAAATCACCAAAAATAAACAAAATCTTCGTCGCCTCCCCGGCAACGGTGCCAAAAACTTGATGAGAATTTTATTTATACCGCAAGTGCACGACGTCGATGAAGACGCGACAAGTACGGGTCGAACACAAGGAGGGAGAGATATTTATATTTTTGTGATTTTCGATTAAGGAAAGAAAGAGAGAGAAATAAGGTTGGTTTGAGATTTTTGGATTTTCAATTTTTCTAAAGCAAGAACAAAAAAAAGCAAATATGGATGAGAGTCCAGCGGGTGGGGGTTTAGATATCGGGTTTTGTTTAGAGAAATCTGAAACTTATAATAAATCACATTAGTTATAAAGCATTACATGATAAATGACTCAACATAAACTCAAGTAATCAAAATATACTAACACGAAATTAAAATAATAATATAATTCTTCTTCTCATCACCCTAAATTCATGACCCCCACCCTTTGGAGAGAGTTAGAAACTCATGGATGGAGGGAATGAGAAGGGGTCCTAGAGAAACTACGAAAAAAAACTAAAAAAAACACGAAATAAACGAATAGAATTTTATTGCTAAAGGGAAGGGGAGGGGAGAAGATTATTCAATACATGATTCGGCCTTATTTATAGCCTCAACAGAGGACCCTAGTAAAAAATAGGAAAGTACACACGTCAACACGCAACTGGACAAAAGCGCGACCCGTGGATCCAAAGGGGTGCGGCGGAAAAGCCGCAATTTACATGTAATGTGCGGCGGAATCGCCGCCTTTCTGGCTCAGAATCGATCCAGATTTTTCCTGTGTGTTTATGGTCTGTTTTAGCTGTCCTTTGCGCGTCTGGATTGATTTCTTGCCTTTTTGTTGAGCTCCGAATTAATTCCTTCATATATTTGGAGATCTAAATTTGATTTTTCTTTTGAACTTCTCCAAAATAATATTTTGGTCATCGTAACTTGCAGTCAGGTCCTCGGCTTTTTGCAATTAAGTCCCTAACTACTTTTGTGCTTAAGTCCCTGGCCTTTTTGTAATTAGGTCTTTGAACCCCGATAATCTTGAACTTGGTCTTTATGATAGAAATGAGTCTCTTGCACGCGTTTATGCTAGGGATATGGGTAATTTGCATTCAGGTCCCTGTATTATGTAAATAAGACTAAACACATACCTTACGGAGAATATTCCGAGGGAGTTCTTGTAACGATCAAGTAGACCGCAAATCTTGTCTTGTTCTGCAGGAGTGGGGACGAGCCACTCTACGACATCCATGAATCCAGGCATATGCTCATTGAAAGCTACATTTCGATCCTGAGGTGGGACGGAGAAGAAGGTACCAGGGTTGAGTAAGAAACCAGTTGAGTGTAGCGGTGAGGACATCATCTTCCCTAGACCCCACCTGGTGTCGATGAGGTCGATGACTTGCTTGTACAACCTCGGGTTTCCGTCAAAGTTCCTCATGATTTGTTCTTTGGCTTTCTCCATTACGTCACACAGATATCCCGTCGGTGGTTTCTCATCGCCGTCAACAAGTCTAAGAACCTGGACCATAGGTTGTGAGGCCTTCAGTGCCTTCACGACGTTGGTCCAGAAACCACTTTGTAGAATGGTCTCGGCAACTTCAGTAGAGATCTCCTTCTTTTTCTTGTTCTTTATCCAACTTGCATTAGGATCGTTGTACTCCGGGGAAACAACAAAGACTCGGAGTCTGTCTTTCTTCAGAAACAACCTTTGCAAACTCAGAAAGGCGGTGGCAAATCTCGTGACAGCAGGGCATAGCAGGTTCCCTTCAATAGCAATACATCCTCTTCAACAACATGGCAGAGCTGTTGAAATGTTTGATGATCTTACGAGCTAAAGCAATAGTCTTCAAAAATAGCTTGCCGATATCCTCCAAGATGAGATCGATACAATGCGCTGCATAGGAAGTCCAAAACAATCTCCTTCTTTTTTGCTGCAACATCCTACCGGCAAGTACATACGCGGCGGCGTTGTCGGTGACCACCTGAACAACGTGTTCTTCGCCAATCTCGCCAACTACCTTGTCCATCAGCCTGTACAGGTAGTCTGCGGTATGAGAGTGACCGGAAGCATCTACAGACCTCATGAACATGGTACCTGTCAGACAATTTACTAGAAAATTGATTATATTCCTACCGGACTTGTCAGTCCAACCATCTGTCATCAACGTGCATCCGTATGTTGCCCAATCTTGTCTGTACGACTCTAGTATACCTCTAGTGTAGTCAACTTCCTGTTTAAGGCATGAGTCAGTAACTTCATGATACGTCATGGGTTTAAGTCCGGGTCCGTAAGTACAAGTAGCGGATATTGCTTCCTTCCACTCAGGCGTCCTTACAGTGTTGAATGATATACGACATCTATAGAAAAGCCTAGACCATTTTTGATTAATTGTTTTCCTATCTTCCTTTCTAAAGGTTCTTTCGATGGTTGTTTGTTGGGGGCCGGAAACCACGTCCTTCCCACGTCCGCAAAATGGTGCCACAAACATTGTTTTTGTCTCTTTCGACCAGGAACAGGGCGAGAACGGGAGGTTGGGGTCCGAGCAGAACCGGAACCCGACCCGGTTTCCAGATCAAATTCTATGTTTTCTCGGTCTACATAATCATCAAGACAAACATTTTCGTTTTGTAATGTCCTACTGTTTCTAATCATGTATGCAGCTGTCTTGTTTAATAGAGTCGGGAACTTTATCACAAGGTCTAGCATTGCTACCGGGTGTGTGTGCAAGATGTTGATTGTGACGGGCTATACCACCTCTAGTTTCCTTACCACATAACTCGCAGACAATGCAGTTTTTATCATTAGCACTAATGTAATGGGCAGTATTCCAACCATGGTCATTTGTACGGGTAGGTCTTAGGTCATCGTAACTCTCGTGATGCATAGGGAGACTAGTGTCGGGTACGTAAGCCATATCTTAAAACTAGACTAATATGAAAATAAAATACTAATTAATTTAATTCTAAAGAGAAGTTAGAAAGAGTGCACTTGATTTTGGCGGTTGAAGAATGAAGAACCGGATCGGAGACTTCACTTTCCAACTTCAAAACTAAGCACCAGACTGGAGACTTAATCGCAAAAACTTGGTGATTAGGAAACTACATGATGAGAATAGAATTATGAAGAAGAAGAGAATGAGAGATGTGTGAAAAATGAAGAGGTTTGGAGGGGTTTATATAAGATTTGGGATAGTGGCAAACTTGTATTTTTTGAAAAAAAAATAAAAAAGGAGAGAGCCGTTGGAGAGCCTCCAACGACTCTCGCCCAGGCGACCATCGCGACGGGCGGTCGCGTACCGCCTAGGCGACCACCTACCAGAACATTGTTTTTTACCATCCCATTTGCCCTTGAATCAAATGGATCATAGATATAATATTATATTACTCAAATATTATTGTTTAACATAAAAGGTTTCTTTGTTGATAATCTTCAACCAAAATTTGTATAACATTCATAAAAACAAGAAGAAGAAAATCCCCGCTTATTAGAATAATCAACTTTATAATATGTCTTCTAACAAATTTTTATATTAAATCCTTTGGAGACGTAAACATTATGAATTCACATTATAGATATTGTTATATAAATATGAATACTAGATTATCATCTTTAGGTTTTTGGTGTGGAACTCATGTTCGAATGATGTCTCGTGTTTTATGTTTTTAATTATTCTGGAATGACCGTAAGAAAAGTATTTAGATGTATGAGTTTTTGATAGATTCGAGTTTGGAAATATGTTAAAAAGGAGGGGAATATACTATTATTTATTTATTTTAAGTAACGTCTTAAGGTCGAGGGTGTTAAAAAAAAATCCCGATCAATATGGAACTATTCCGTATGCTCCACCCATCAAATTATCCTTGATCCGCCCTTGTTTACTATCATCATTTTGTTATCTTTGTACTTTCTTTTCTTTCACGTTCACCATGAAATCACATATTTATATTTAAAACGGCATAATTCGTGATGAAACAAATAAAAAGGCTATTTGCAACGAACTTCTTATGAAAACTTGTATATTCTTTTTACCATTCTCTGGTGTTATTGGGCAACCAAAATTTGGATCAGCACCACAGCGAAACAAGTAGCATTATGAGATTTAATTGAAATATAGTGTAGAACATCATTTTCAAAGAAAAACTATGTCGCTTTCTAGCTATTTCATTATATTTGTTAAGGCCGTTGTTTTCACATGTACACTTCGAAGCTGACACTACAACCATCAGTTTACCACATTATAATTATCTGTTCTGATATGTCCCCTTGTGAAAAAGACTTGTTAATATCTTATTAAACTTCCTACATGGATATACATTCAGCTATACATCTTACACTTCTGAAGAGAATATTTCGCCGCATCGATTGCTTTGGGATGTTCTTTAAGGTTAGAATTTGTGGCCACGATTACAACACCACATCAAAAAAAAAAAAATTGAGATTACTATGTAGCTGAGTAGAAGAAAGCCAAATGTAGGAGGGACCACAGACTTTCCAATCCACAAACGACACAGGATCGCACTAAACTTTGATTGATATCTCCATCTGCCCTGTCCTTTTGAGGAGCACAACATGTGACGGAAATAATTCTCAGGCTTATAATTTTATTGGATTGGGAGTGAAATAGGAAGGGTGATTTGTATGATTGTTCCTCTAAAGTGACATAATTGGATCTTTGTACCCATATTTTCACTATTAGCTTACATACATTTACATTTCACTATAAATTACTTGAGTGCGCGTCCGTCGTTTGTGAGACCCACTCCATCACGGTTGTCATTAGAAATTTGCATAAAAATTCCTATAAAACTATAAATGACCTAAATATGTAATACCAAAACCAAAAAAAAAAGAAAAAAACATGAACTATATTCTCCCCCTAGTTTCCTACATCACCACAATGTTGTCACCTGCGATGATTGCCACCTCGCATTCTTTCATGCACCACTACCACCATTGACACCGTCACCGACAATAACTACCACCTCGACGACATCGCCTTCTCTCCAGCACCACCACCATTGCCGATGACAGTGTCGATGGTGGAGGAAAGAAGGCGAGGTGGTAATCATTGCCAATGATGGAGTCGGTGGTTGTGACGTAGGAGACCGGGGGGAATATGGTTTGGGTTTTTGTTTTTTTTGTTTTGATATTAAGCATTAAGGACATTTACAATTGTATATGGTGTTTTTTGAAAAAAAACTAATAGCAAAGGTGCAAAGTGGATCCCACAAACGGTGGATGTGCACCCAGACAATTTATATTGAAGTGTAGGTACACACAAGTCAATAGTAAAAACACAGGTGTAAAGACCCAATAATGTCATTTAGAGATGTACCCAAGCAAATCACTCAAAAAGGAAACATTCAATCAAGTGAGCCCGTTTAGGCAACACTTAAACTTGTATAAGAATGAATTTGCGACATTATTTAAGGTACATCTTTAAAGTATATGTACACACACTAATTCTCTAGTGACTCCGGTGTTTAATCTAATTATTTTAAGTCCTTACAATATCCATCATTCATCTTAAATTGTAAGGTGGATTAAGACTATGACAGTTTATGCTAGTAAAATGATTTAACGGTGGATATTAACTGTAGATTAACCGTAATTAAATCTAATGGTGAGATCGTAGGAAGCTTAAACAAATAAGATAGTCCTGGACTCGCAAGATTTTGACTATATATATATGTGTGTGTGTGTTCTCCAGCCGTTACCACATGCACAACCTAGACTGTCCAATTTCGACTTGACAACAAATAGAATTGGTGCGAGTCTATTTCAACAATCGGTTCTTACGGCATGTTCAAGATGAGTGGGATCATTAGCCTAATAGTAAATTTATAAGTGAAAAGACCCCCATATTTGTAACCTCAAAATACATCCTCAAATTACAAAAGGTGTGGTGGAACTAAAGCTGTAAACGGGTCGATTTCGGTGTGGGTCGGGACTCTCGAAGGACTACTTTTTTGTGAAATCGAAAAGTTGCATCATGCATACCTTCAAAGATATAGGAAACACTCAGCTTCTCCCACTTGGGAAGTCTTTCGTGCGAACTCAAGTGTAGTACGGCTAGAGTTCGGTTAATATTTCTATTTTGAAGATAGATTAATATTTCTATTTTGACATGTCTGTTACAAAAGAACCTTCTTCATCAAATCTGTGTGGTATTCATGTAGATTTCCAATCCCATTATGTTAAAACTATAAATGGAACTTCCCACTATCCTACTTCTCTATAATTTTTCATTCTATTTATCTTTCCTCGCTTTTTTTCTTTCATTTCGGAAGAGAAAATAAATTCAAGCTAGCCACAATTAAAGGTTTGAAAAGGAGTGATATGAAATGACTCGGAAGGTGTGTGGGGTCAAGGAACTTAATGCAGAAAATAGTAGATGGGAAATTTAGTTAGAAGAAAATGATTGTGTAATAACTTCATTTCGTAAGTGGGGACTCCAAATTAATCTCACACTACTCTTTTGCCAACCTCTCATCTCAGGTCCCAACAACAAATCATAAACCACATGTAACTTCAAAGGCATCAATCACACATATGGAGCATTCATTTACACATCAAAGAAAAACAAACCGACACACATTGAACCAACCCATAAGAAGTAACAAGAGGCCAAAAGGAAAACAGCAACAAAAACATGCTTCACAAATTAACTCAAAGCATGACAACTCCAAATGAACATGAACTCTTGCCTCAGAATTCTTTCAAAGTCTCAATGACAGATCCAATTCATCACCGAAATCCTCTTTGTAAATCGTTGCGGACGCGATTTCTTCAGCGCTAGTAGACCCAAACCGACCCACATGGTGCACACGGCCGTCAAACCCGGTCAAGAAGCCAGCCCTGAACGGCCTTTTCGGAGCCGAAACTGAATAACCATAACCACTATGAGGCCCAAAAGTGATTCCTCTCATCTGCCGCCGCCTCTTCGCGAGACTCCTCTCGAGCTTGTGGGCATTCTGGTGGCCTCCAAGAGCTTGGGAGCTGTAGAATTTCCTACGGCAATGGTTACAAGTGAAGAAGCGGTGGTTTTCGCAGGGGGGAGAAGGGTTGGACCAGAAGAGAGTGAGCTCAAGTGATGGCTCTACTTCTTTTGTCCTCTCCATAGTATGTTGGAAGCAAATATAGGTTTGGCTTGGCTTGGTTGGAAGATGAGGTTTAGAAGTGTTGGTGGTGGTGCACTTTATAGTGAATTTGGTTTAACTTAGTTGGGCACATATTAGACCTAGAGATGCATATTTTTTAACCGAGATTAGTTACTGGATCAAACATATGAGTTAAAAAGTTACAAGTGGTGAAAATTTAAGGAGTACATTCAAAAGCAAACGACAACTGCAAATGTACCTGCAAAGAGATGGGGCATTACGCACGGCAGTCGGATATGTTGAGATATTCTTATGTTTAGGAAACAGTTAGAAATCCGGATCAACTAATACAAACAGTTATGGATGCAAACATAGATATATCACCACAACATCTACGAAAAATCAACGTGATACACAAGCAAACCACCAGCAAAAAAGCTAATCACCTTGACGATTTTTTAGCAAGCTTGTTGACATATATATAGCTCATGTTTTTTTAGAGTGAATTAGTTAGGTGTCATTAACGATCATTGAAATTGATTTTATGTCTTCTGAAAATAACTATTTGACTTAATGTCATAGATTAATAAAAAAAATTGTACTAATGTCATTAATTTTTTCCTAATGTTATTCTGTAATCAAATCACTGACTTATCAATTAACGTCTTTTACTTATATTAATATTTAATAAAAAAAATTCAGAATTATCCTGAATAAACTCAGAATTCACGAATTTCATTATATGTGTTATAAATATTGCAAAACATTACTCAAATTATTTATCTACATTCTCTCTTATCTTTATATTTCCTCTCTCATCTCTTCATTTTCTTAGGGGTGAGCATAACCCGGTCCGGGTTCGGTCCGGACAGGATCCAACTAGTCCGGGTTCTGGTCTGGATCTTTTTGAAATTTCGGTTTCGGTCTGGTCTAGTCCGGACCAGTCTGATTTTCATTTTTTTATATTAAAAAATCCAATTTTGGATCGGACCGGACCGAATCGGATCAGTCCGGTCCGGTCACCGGTCCAAAGCCATCCGGTCCGGACCCTGGAGAAAATTCTAGTCTGGACCGGATGCTCACTCCTAAATTTTCTCGTCTTAAACTTAATCACTCAGTTAGCAAACTAATGAAATCCAATAACTTTTTATATGTTAAAAATACAAAATATTTAATTATTTTTGATAGAAAATATATTTTCTAATAAATATTTTTTTATATAAAATATATTTTCCAAAAAAAATATTTTTTGTTTAAAAATTATTTTATCAATTATCAGATTCTTTTACTAAATATATTAAAAAATCATGATTTTGAAATCAGATAAATAAAATAAATAGTTTTTAAATTTTTTATATGAAAAATAAATATTTTTTCGAAAAAATGATTTTTATAAAAATAAAAAATATTTATTAGAAAATGTATTTTTTTATCCAAACCAATTACTTATTTTGTAATTAAAATATAAAAATTATCGGATTTCACTTTTTTTTTGTTGATGGCATAATGCTCATGTTAGTGTTTTCTCTAAAAACTTAATTACTCATGCATTAGGGGTTCTTGCTGTAGATGTTTTCCATGCTTGCATGATTATACACATGATAACCTTTTCATCATAAAATATGTATATGTTTTCAGCTAATAAGTTCTATATGTCCATGTGATTTTTGATGAATCTTGTTAATTTCCCTAATATAAGTCATTCATTCTTATTATTGCCTACTGAAAATGACTCTACTATTGCCACCTATTCTGATGTACACTGTTTCCACTAAAAGTAATGGTGTTGACATTTTTGGAACATCTTCCCTAGAAGCTTACACTACTATCACACACACATATCCTCTTCTTAAAAACAAGTAGATCCTTCAAATGGTGGACATTCAAGTAGACTTGTTGAAAACGTTGGAGGAGGGGAACCTTATGCAACAGCTACAATGCTATGCTTGTAGAGGCAATTAATTCATGAAGACCTTGATGCTCAAATATTGATTACTTTTACAAAGGCGCGTGAGAACTAATTAATAGTACTTCCTTTACCACATTTGATTCCAAATTAGAAATGGGGGAAAACCCTCTAAAATCTCATAGGTTTGGTGTGTGACGATTTTGGAGGGGAAAACTCCCTTTTGCATTGGGTTGGTTTGGTTATGGGGTCGGGAACAGAACCGAATCATGGTTTTAGTTACACCCAATTAGGATCCGGATCGTACACAACAACTCAACTTGATCCGGATCCGACTTTCAGGAGAGTAATAGACTAATGCTAGAGGTGGAGTACATCTAATCTTCAACACAAATCCACCATGATCAAATATGCAAGCATATCAGCTCAAGAGGATGATCAACTAATATGGCATAAAGCAAAGGATGATGACCTTGAAGCTCCTCAGTTTAATAATAGTTTGGATCTTATCCTTGAGATAAGGGGTACACACCATTGATTCTGACCATGAACAAACATATCGAACTAAATAATAATTGGGTTATCTTGTAACCAGAGGTTGCTACATGCACATTGAAGGCATAGATGCAACTAGTGTTCCAAATGAACTTTGCAGCTTCTAGTGGTTGGTGTTTAGAGAGGTTTAAGATTCTCATTTCTGTACTAAAAGCTGGTGTTCTGGTGATTAAGTCTCAAGACTATAAAAGCAAAGTGTCCCAAAAACTTGGTAATTTGTAAGGGTGTGAATGGCTTTAGGAGCTAAAAGGAATTCCCGATTCAATTTTTCTGAGATTTGAAGAGGAAGCAGTTGAAATCATTTTGAATACGATTTCAGAAAATTAATTGTATAATTTTTTAAGCTAAGTCTTCGTAACTTCATTATGTTTTCTTACACACCAATCATTAACTCAAAAGTATCTTTTTCATGGTTCGATTGAGGAAGAAGTTTATATGATACAATATATCCACGAACGTTGGTATAAAAATTAAAATGATAAACGTAGGAAAATTGAATAATTTCCTGGGTTTGAAGTAATGAGAGCATAGCATATTCTATTCTCTCCCGGAACAACATCAATGCTGGGAATATTCTTTGGGGAATACCCAATACATCCTATGGAAATTAACTAATTAAGGTATAAAATAATAGATATCTACCTTTTTCCTCAAGTCTTACCGTATTTAGACATATTGTTAGATCTTGCATTATCTAATCATTACAAAACCTGATCTTACATACCGGATCGATTTTATATGTTAGTTTATCCATGCTCCTTCCATCATTCTTTTAATTTTTGTAAAAGGTAATTTTAGATATATGATATATAAATGAGACTCTAAATCTTGGGTCGCAGTTCGCAAAGCCATAGTGCTCTACTCTAGATTGTATGCTTTTTTAGACTAACTGGATAGGTTACGAAGTCACCTGACGTTCAAAAAGTAGATTTTGCATATTTCTTGTGGTAATCATATATCCCAAAAAACAAAGAGGAAGCTTATTGTAGCTTGCAAGCACTGAGGTAGAGAGTATCAAAAACATGAAGATTGTGTGTAGATAATTATATTTGCTTTCTCAATAAATACTCTATGATTTCTTTCTTTCCATATATCTGGACCAGAGGAAAGCAATGAAAAGCATGAGCATTCGGCTTTTGAAAGGCCCACCCGTTTTCAGTCCAAGTCTAGAATTTTTCGATTATTACCTGTTCTAATGTATAGGTCTCATCTCGTTATTGAATCCCAGAATGAGCTCAAATATTGACTTCAAATTGGAAAAAGAAGTGGTTCACTTTACTCTCTTTAAATCGCTTATAGGAAATTCGGTGTTACCCATCCAACCACTTCTATTTAAGGTAGTGAAATGTTGATTGTCCAAATTGTACAATCCAAGAGTCGAACTACAAAAAGATTGATTGGTCGTTTTCTTACAGATACGTTAGTCAGAGCACAGAGGAGCAGAACCCACAGATTGTCCGTTTCTTAAAGATTCCCTCTCTCAAAATAGACTTGGACCTCTTAAAGTCAAGATTTTCGATTGGTCATCAGGCCGAAACAAACTCTTAACTCGAGATGATCTCATAAAACGAAACTCTCTGTCAGTCCAAAATGTCCCTGTGCAGACTGATTGATGAATATGTAGAACATATTGTTTTCGAATTTTAAATTGCTACATTTTTTGGGACGAGCTCTACAATAGATTTGAACATTTTAAGGGGTAATAACACCGAATTTCGCTGAGTATGAGGACTTCAGAACACTACGCTGAGACCCTTCTTCGGCCAACTCTTAGTTTGCTGTTTAGATGGTGTTCATGTTGTTGTTTGGGTTTTTGTTTTTGGTGTAATCATGAATAATCATATCCATTGCTTTAAAACCTTGCTGTTGAACTAAGTTGTGGTAATCTTAAGCGTCTGGTTGTGGTTCATATCCACCCTCAACATTTATATATTTAATGAACCAAACTTACAATTAAAAATAAAACAGAACCCACTGAGACGATTTCTTTTTTCAGAACGGCGAAGAATAATATTCTCATCTAAATCCAACGTGAAAAATAGAGATTTTTGGTGTAAGAAAACCTAATTGAAATGCAAGTCAAGCGAAGGAGTTAATCTTCCAAAATTGCACTTCGCGTATCCCATATCTAAATATTGTGAAAGCCGAATTGAACTAGTTGAAATAAAAAAATGTTCGCAAAGAAATTCTTACGAAAACTCGTATTTACTGGGTTTACGTGGTATCTTGGAAAAACCAAACTCAAGAATACCATCGTAATGAACTCCATTCCATCCAAATATTCATTAAAATGATGTTATAATGATTTCAAAGACAAACTTCTTATACTTATTATAATTTGAATTATCATTATCAACGTCGTTGTTTTCATATGTACCGTCGGAAGCTGACATTACAACCATCATTTTCTCTTTCGGGGACCACATTATAATAATATGCTCGTTATGTACTCCATATGAAAAGACAATTCAATATCTAATCAAACCTCCCAAATATATATCCATTCAGCTTTACATCGTATCCATTGGCTTGGGGACTTTATTTAGGTTGGAATTTGTGGCCGAACACGATATGACATCAAATAAATATGATATTACTATGTAGCGAAATTTTGGAGGGTCCACAGCTTTTTAAAACCGCCACAAACAAGTAAACTTTCAGAAGAAAAAAACACAGCATCAAACTTAACTTTGATGTGGTGACTTTCTCTGCTGGATAATTGCTGCTGTCTCAACCTGTTCCGTATCTGTTAAAGTCTCCGGTTACAGCATGTCAAAGCATCAAGGATTATATTTTTACACCGGAGAGGAAATAAAGGTAAGAACATTGTATGTACCTCGTAACTACGTCCTTTTGTCAAATCCAAAAGCTTTTTTTATAAGTAAAAAAAAAGAAGGATTTGACAAAAAGGTTTTGTCAAATCCAAAAGCTTTTTTGTCAAATCCAAAAGTTGGATTTGAAGATCTGACACCACTGACCGTTCCGACTTGGGAAGAGTTCTCACAATCAAACCACCTTTTCTCGTGTAGATTTTGAAATACCAAGATGCTCAGCTCAACTCATGGTAGTTTATTTTGTTTTGATAACGGTTGGTTTGCATTAGATAGAAAAGAAAGACCGCAGAACACAGCCTTTATAAATCTACTGTTGTTATTACGTGGCATACGTGATCAATTAATTAATTAATTAAAATCATACATATAAATTACATGTCCAGTAAGTAGTTATTTTGATGAAATAAACTATCACACACAAAGTCTATAAATAAAAGTTTTTGGTCTCAATTGTTGTCCTAGTTATTTTATTTCTATCATCTATCTTCCTAAATTTCTCCCAAAGGATCATTCATCATCTAAGTATGGGAAAATATTGAAAATCAATTCCCTAAATTTTCACTTTCGCATCAAGGTTCTATAATATCTTTACTATCCATTTGTAAGTATCAATTTCTTGTTATTTTATATGGAATTAATGGAACACGCGATTATATCTTGTGTTTTTAATGTTATTGAACACCCTTATTTCTATCATTTGGTATCAAGAACCACATAAATTCACGTAAAATACAATAATGTTGCACTGTTTTGATTAATAGCCTTTCGTTGATATTTTCTAAAATTATTTTCACGTTAATATCATTCAATTCATCTAGAATCATATTTATATAATGATCCGTACTTGAATTTGTGTAACTTCATCTTTGGGAATCGTTCCTGCACCCAATTTTTTTCTTTGATTCTAATATCAGAAATTAATTAATAGTGGAACACGAAGTCATCGACGTGATGTTAAAACTAGGTCTGACAATTTCACACGATAACACGACACGAAAAATCTATGTTTGAGTTTGCTGATTTAGTGTTTCGTGTCGTGTTTTGTCATGGATACACGGAATCTTTTTCGTGTCATTTTCGTGTACCTGAAAAGTACACGAATAATACTAAGTAAATAAAACCTAACTTTAAGTAGAAATTTTCCGCTGATGCATTAGTTGAAACATACCCAAGTTCGAACCCAACAGTGCCCAATATTTTTTAGAAATTTAAAAAATGGAAAAAGTGTCCCTGGGGTGATTCGAACCTGCACTGAAATCCTTTATAAAGGTGCACCTAACCGCTAAGCCAAACTTCATTTCTCTGTATGTTGGATGTTTAACATTATACATAGATTTGTTTTGCGTGTCTGGTACCTTAAATTTTAGCCCCACATCGCCTGTGTTTGCTTTTTAACATTGTTTAAGACAAATATCCCTGATACCTTCCCAACCAGTTGGTTGCTGCCTTTTAGCATGCGGAGTAAGTTCAAAGGAAGGTATTTTTAAGTCCATTCAGGAAATTTTGAAAAAAAAAGTTTTCCCGTGTCCTTGCAGGTCGTGTTCGTGTTTGAATGAACTTATTCGGGTCATGTTTGGGTTTGTTTCACAGTACACGAAAACTTGTCGGGTCGTGTTCGTGTCTTTGGAATCTGTCTAATACACGGAAAAAACACGACACGAATGTACACGAAACGACACGATTGTCAGGTCTAGTTAAAACCTAACTCCATATGAACTTTCTGTTTAGCTTTTAATTTGTTTGATGTTGGACATCAGAATCTAAACATTTGTCGACATGTATTGTTTTCATGCTTAGAGCAAAAATAACGGAAGTCGTCCCTTCCGACGACCGGTCGTCGCCCCCTCAACGGGGGTGACGACAGGGTCGCGTACGACCAGGTCGTGCACTGTAGATGCACAAAAGTTTTTGGTTTTTTTTGTTTTGATTTTTTAAAATTAGTTTTAATCTTTTTATTATTATTTCTTTTGAAAATATGTGTTTCTAATTTTTATGATTCTTTTAAAAATTAATTTTTTTCCAAGATCGACCTCGAAATATTGTGGACGAGAGAGATGATTTGTGGTTAGGGATGCAACTCAGATTATTTGACTCGAATACCTTGTATATCTGAATTCTATAATTCATTACCAAATTCGAATTTGAATATGAAATCAGTAGAACTATCCGAATTCGAATCCGAATCTTCAAAATTTTCGAATACTAATTGATATTCGGATATTATCCGAAATTAAATAGATATGTATATTGTAATTAATTTTCGAATCAAAATTTTCGAATACTAAATTTTCGAGTACTATTGTGTATTTGGTCATGTATCCGAATAATTCAGATAATTCGAATTTGAAATACCTTGTATCCGAATTCGTATCAGATTTCTAATTGGTATTTTTTAAAACCAAATCCGTATCCGAAATTAAATTGGTAACATGGACCTAACCAAATACCAACTAAATAGAAATTTTCGAATCGAATAATCGGATAGTTGATAATCATTTGCACCCTTAGTTATGGTTAAGAGGTGAATAGTGTTGGAAAGAGAAGAAAGTGGATTGGAGAGAGAGAATGCTGACGTGGATGAGAAAGAAAGTTGACGTGGGAAGAGAGAGAGAAGATAGAGAAAGCTTATGACCAGGTTGTCCAGGTCATGGTTACTGATAGTCTTAATTTTTTTGACAGTTTATGTCTTTGATGGGATTAGATACATACGAATGAATCGGTTTGACAATTTATTTTTCGTGTTGGAATATTTCAAGTTGCATTTTTTTACTAAATAGTTATTCGTCGTTGGAAAACTACATAAATCGCCCGTACGAATTATCCTTTTGTCATTCTCTCTTTTCTACTTATATATCTCTTCATCTCACTTTCCTACCATCACTCTCTCTTCATCTTCCTCTCATAATCATCAAGAAGAATGTCTCTGAGGCCAGGAAAGGAGTCAGCGGACGCCTCGGTGTACTCGAATCTGGTAAAACATCACATTTAAATTAATTTTTAAAAAAATTGGGTGGGCGTCCGCGGGAATCTCATTCACGAGGTTTCAAAAATGCTCAACGTCTTGTGATGACTGATCCACAAACTCTGGCATCCGGACTACTTCTCCAATGACAAGTGTTTTCCAGAATGGATGAATATGCTCTAAATAAATTCCTTCGCCTGACTCAATTCAACCGAGCATGGTACATGCACAAGGAATCTCATGTGATATCAGAAAAGTGCACCCACAGCGATATTCAGCTTGATTGCTTAAGCCTTACATTCTCTGCAACTCCTCACACAATAACGACAAGCAGTGATGCGAAATTCGACCATTTATATGTCGATACAAAGCATTTCTGTAGTTAGTCAAATTTCGACGTCTCGACTCTTCAAGAAAGTTTCGAATATTTGTCAGCTTCATTTTAATAGCCACGTTCACGCGGTCGAAAAGAGTGTCCAGAGCTGCAGTCAATGTAGTGACTCACTCTTTCATAGCCGAATGAGCGCTTTCGACCATACAGTTCGTAGTGTTGCCAAAGTGAAGGACTTTGTTCGTCCAATTCAATACAAATTTTTCTTTATGCAGTGACCACGTATCTTCCAAATACTCTGTGATAGCTGGCCAATAATGAAAAGAATCTTTCAGATTACGGACAACTTTATCGCACTCGATTTTTGAAGTAGAAAGCATGACTTTCCTCCACTTTCCACACTTCAAATTCTCTGCAAACTGCCTTTTCTTGCCAAATACATGGTATGCGTAGTTTTATGCGTCTTTGTTGATATGTCAGGTGCCAAGTAAATGAGAAGACTCGGGAAAAACCTCTCTCACTGGTCGGATAAGCCCTAACTTACGGTCCATTATTATTGCAGTCGGGATGATAGTATCCAATAACAGATCTCGCAACTTCTCCAACACCCACCGGTAACTAGACTCTGTCTCATCTTTCATAATCGCACAACCGACAAGAAAGTTCATGTTTGTTGGTGTCACCCCAACCTTCTCCAACAAACACATCTTGTACGTGTTCATTTTATACGTCGAATCCATGCAGATTACGAAAGGATATGTGCGCAACAACTGAACTGACGTCGGATGTGCCAAAAATGCGTGAGTGATGACATTAGTTTCTTCATCCGCCATAATCCAATGTAAGTACTGATACCGCACTGACTGGTGCAGAAATTGCTGCGTGAGATTCCTGTCTTCAGATTTCGTCCTCCTCATGTACTCTCTGAAGTTATAAATGTGTCTCTGATTGGGATTATCCTCCGGGAATTTCTCCTTTACCGTCATCAAGATGTTACGTGGTTTCGTTTGTGCCTCAGTCATATCACGAACAATTTTCTTGGCTCGAGGAATAAGACCGCTGATCTGTCGGTGACCCTCTAGATAAACTGCAAGTCTATCGTTGTGTTGACCATGAGTTCTATTAGAAACTGCAACCCATTCTTCACGGTCCCGTCGCTTGACCACCGTTATCAAGAAACGACAACCACAACCCTTTCTTTTCGTGTTCTTCCGTACTGCAATATCTATATCCTCATAATCCATTTCATTTCTGCGATCGCATCTCAGATAACAATTCATCTGATTATCTACATGTGATTTATAATATGATATTACCAAAAAACCGACTCCGATGACAACTTGTTTCGCCCATTTATTCGTATCGTCGATTGTTGGAAATACTTGTGTACTTGCAAAAAGCTCACTGTAATCTACTTCATCACCACCAAAATCTTGTAATGGAACCTGAAATAATTTAAAATAACACAACATTAAAATAAAAAGGGCATCTGGCTAGGATGCCCCCCCCCCCAACGGGGAGGCGTCCTAGACAGACGCCCCCACCATGGGGGTGACGGCTTACGCAGATGCCCAACATGATTTTTTTCCCTAGACTTAATTCACCAGATCCAGACGCTTCCTAAGACATTTTCGTGGTGTTGGTACTGGTAAAATGAGGAAAACGTAGGCAAAATCATTAGTTTAAGAGACGGGACGAAATGAGTATTAAATGAATTGTGAATGACAAAATGGTAATTAGATGGACGATTCAAGTAGTTTTGGGGCGACGAATAGTAGTTCCCTTTTTTATGTTAGTCCATTCCTTTTTTGGATTTAAATGAGATGATTTCACGCATTTATCTCGTGTTTAAGAAACGTAAAAGTATTATTTATGTTTAGACTCATGTATGATTATTGGCCGAATGGAAAATGATCGTATATGTTTGACTTGTGAAAATTTGTTAACCACAATGATATATTTAACAATTTGTTATCGTCAATTTTACTAACTTTAATTGTCGATTTCCTTTTGTTAAATAAAATTTTGTGGTGGTTATCTTGTGATGCTAAATCACAATTATTATTTTATATTTGATAAATCATGGACATAATTTACCAGCTTTAATTGTGGACATGATTTATTATATAAATTCTCTAATGACTAATGTTTTTATAAATCAATTTATTTTCTGACCACCGTGATATAAATTGATATATGAATGTATATTATGTGCATGTTATTAATCGTACCAACTTAGATTAATAATTATGCGAAAACAATTATGTAGTAATTGAAATAATTTTGGATATTTAATGTTAATTTCAGTTTATTAACGGTTAGAATACAGTTAATTAATGTTATTGTGTTATTTGTTTCTAGTGTGGTTTATGTAGTTAATGAAAGTAAGCATCATGTTAATTTTGAAAATAATGCAGCATTGAATACATCTTATGTTACATCTAAAGTTTCTGGAATTGAACATCTTAATGGAACTAATTTTCTCACATGGAAGGAACAAATAGAAATATGTCTTGGTGTTTTGGAACTCGACCATGCATTTCGAATGGATGCTCCTACGCCCCTACGGCCACAAGTTCTAACGAACATAATGTTAATTATGAAAAGTGGGAGTGTTCTAATCGCATGTCCCTTATGATTATGAAAAGTTTCATCACGCCTACGATCTTGTGATAGTTTCAATGATGGATCTACACTCTTGAAGCACACTATCATTTCCTTGATCTTTTTCTTCAATTTCGTCGTTAATGACTGAGTGCGCTTGTGTGAAGAATGCATCCCTTTAAGATGGTGAATATCTTCATGTAAGCTGCAATAAAAACACATCTATGATTAGAAGATGCAAATTAAAAGCTTAATCAAAATTATAGGATTTTCGTTTCTTACCAAGTATCAATCTCTAGCAGTTGGAGACCTATAATTCGGTAATTCATCATCGTCAACTCTTCTCGTCAACCATCGAATCGTAATCTGCCATACAGCCATGTAAATACTTCTACAAGCAGCTAAATCTTCTGACAGTGAATGTGCCTCGATCAGCACAAACTCTCGCCGACATGACCATGC
Source organism: Triglochin maritima (assembly GCA_963682175.1). NCBI lineage: Eukaryota > Viridiplantae > Streptophyta > Magnoliopsida > Alismatales > Juncaginaceae > Triglochin > Triglochin maritima. The sequence continues at coordinate 8,863,851 of OY821780.1, read as the reverse complement.
TTGAATGTATAACTGTATTGTTGCTCTTTCAAATAGTTTACTCTGGGCTTCCCCTGAGCCTTCTTGATCTGACAAATCTCCATTATTTCTGGAATATGTTGCCTCAATCCAAACTGACGCATCACCCTGACTGGAACGTGCATGGCGGCAACTCCGAAACAAACAATCCATGTTCTGCTCATCCAAACTTCATGTCATTGGCGGCAATCAGCAGGTAACGTCATCAGATCTACTTCTTCGTATGAGTTCCAACAAACTTGACTTTCGTCTTGAACGTCCAACTCATTTCTGTAAAATTCAATCTAAGCCGTCTTCATATTGTTCACTCACGATGTAAGAGTCCGTTAACGTGAACCTAAACGACACAATGGAAGTTGCACACCGGGAATCCTAGATGGATGTCCGACATGAAGATGTTCCCAACACCATATCTGTAACAATGTAAGGAAACCAGCTAATTATTTCCCTTTTTTTCAGACATGCTTGATCCTTAAACAAAATGTACGCTCTCGTATGCTGCATAACCTGCTCATTTGTTGCATCTGGCTCGACAACCTGATAATTTTGCTGCAACCACTGCAATGACACGTATCCACCTTTCATTGCAGTTGTCTCTTCTTCTTCTTTAGCACCCAACAAATTCATGCAAACCTGAGTCCAATCATGATCTAAGGTTGCACACACCGCCAAACCGTCAACATGAAGACCACTAAGCAAAGCTACGTCTTGTAGCGTGATGGTCATCTCCCCGTGTCTAAAATGGAAGGTGTGTGTCTCACGCCTCCACCTCTCCACAACAGCACGAATTTGATTCCAATCTAGTTGCAGTCGTTGCAATCAAGACACAGTGCCAAATCTCGCAATCACTAGCAAATCTCACATCCTTTCATCTTGCACATTCCACGCGTTGAACTGAATGGCGTGCTCGACGCATTTAATATACGTCAAAGGCTCCTGAAAAAGAAAAATAATTATTTTAATCTAATATAAACCAATATCGATACACAAAATTTTGAAATTAAAAATCAAAACGCTTACATTTTCGAGAATCGAAGATGATCTATGATCTTTCTGTAGTACTAGCACTGAAGGGTCAATAGAACCGTGACAATCGTGTGAAGTCGACATTTTGGAAACTGTGAAACATAATTAACAAAAAAAAGAATTACGTACTCTTCGGTTTAAATAATACAATCCAAACGAATTTCATACATTATTCACAATTAACCTAATTTCTACAACTACAACATTGATCATTAACTTTAATTGGCTTAACACAAATCCACACAATGCGAAACACATCTAGACAATGTAAACTCATTAAATTGGGACTTCGGAGATTAATTGATCCATTAATCAACCCATCAAATCCACACAAGATTAATTAATCATAATTATATAACATCATCCACACAAGATTAATTAAACAAAATAAGGTAAACTCGTCAACTAAATATCAATCAATCCAAATCAAACAAATTCAAACCAAACAAATCCACACAAATCCTAACCAAACCAAACCAATAAATTGCACATAAATTCAAATAATAAAGAAAAAACTTAACAAAAAATGTCTAAAAATACCTGCAATCGTCGGAGAGGGGAGGAAAAATGAAAAAATGGAATGAGAAGAATAGGAGAAAAGGAAACCTTGGTGCCATTTTCACTAAATGAAAATGGTACTAGAGCATGTAGTGAAATACAAGGAAGATGAAGAGTTTTATTTATAGTCATAGAAAAAGGTGATCAGGGACAATCCCCCTGATACTAAAAATAGACATAAAACACTCTAATACATGACCTGCCTAAATCTTATCGGATCTGGAGAGGACCTGACCGCCAATCAGCGGTCTGGAACTGCCAATTGGCGGTCTATAAGCTCTGGATCGGGTCTGGATTTGGAGTGTGGTTGTCTTGCTTGATTTTTTTGTGTGTGATGCACCCGAGTTGGTTGTCGGAGGATTGGGATCGGGTGCGTTGTCGAACCTCTCTAATTCCGGTGTCTCCATTGTGGTTTGCTTGCTCTTATCTTTAATCCCTTATTTACAGTTTTTAATTCCACATTTAGTTTAAGATTAGAGGGTCATCGATCCTAACAATTATTGTCAAAGCATTAGGTTTCTAATTCCATCTATTTAATTGTAGTTTAGCATGACATCCACATCTAATCATTGTGAGGGTTTGTCAACAACTAGGTTACCCTTGTTTAATGGTTTAAACTATGACTATTGGAAGAAAAGAATGAGAATTTATTTGCAATCCAATGACTTGAAATATTGAACTTTCATCTTAAACTCATACACACCTCCTAATGATGATGAAAATTTGTCCCTAACTAAACCCAAAATTTAGGAAGCGGAGATGAATTCCCGCATCGTGAATATCTTATATTGTGGGTTAAATGAATGGGAATATAATATGGTAAGAGGTTGTGATAAATGCTCGTGCATAAATATGAACTATTCTCTGTGCAATCTGGTGAGAACATAAGCAAGATGCATACTCGCTTCACCGAGATCATTAACTCTCTTAAAGCTCATGGCAAAAAAATTAGCAATGGAGAAATGACTGGAAAGATTCTTCAGTCACTCGTAGACGAATGGGAAGAGAAGACGCCTACCATCGAGGAAGCCCAAGATCTCACAAAATTGTCGGTCAATGAGCTTATGGGCAGTCTCATGACATATGAGATACAAATGAAAGACCGCAATGAGAATAAAGCCAAGAAATCATTGGTGCTACATGTTGTCACCAACTCCAACAAAAAAGATAGTGAAGATGAAGAAGAGTTGGTGACTTAAAAATTCAAGGAGTTCCTGAAGGATGAAAAAGAAAAGAGGAAAGAAAAGAAGAAGAAGAAGAAGAAGAAGAAGAAGAAGAAGAAGAAGAAGAAGAAGAAAAGAAGAAAAGAAGAAAAACGCTCTCAAAGAAACTTGGGATGATTCAACGTCTTCTTCATGAATCGAAGGCGAAATCACCACAATGTGCTTCATGGCAAGTGAAGATGAAGAAAGTGAGTTATCTTCTTGCTCTAGTCATAATTCTAATTCATATAATGAACTTCAAATTGAATTCAATGAGCTACTTGAATATTTTGAACAAATTCGTCAAATGAATAAACTAGCTAGAAAGAAAATCAATGAATAACAATGTCAAATTGTATCAATCGTGACTGAGAAAAATGAGTTGCTTGCTAGTCATGATCAAGTTGCATTAGAGAACTCTCATTTGATTAATGAAATTGCAACTCTAAATGTAAAATCGTCATATAGTGATGATACACAAGATCTCGCTGATAAAAATGCTCAAATACAAAGAGATCTTGAAAGATTCACTAAAGGAATGAAAATTCTTGATATGCTTATTGATAGTCAAAGACAATCTTTAAATAAACATAGTTTAGGGTATTATGTTAATAACAAGAAAAACCATGTTATTCACCCTACTATGAATGGAAAGTATTTCTTTGTGAATAAAAATTCCTCAAGTGTTTGGGCACTAAAAACTAAAATGGTTTGGGTACCAATTGTTATTGTCCACCTTGAAACGGTCAACTAAACTTAAATAGGTTGAAATTAGAAAAAATTACTAGAAGTTGGTGAACGGTGATTTGAATCTTATTCGGTCAACCGAATGCTTCTTTTTGACCAAGCCAACTATCTTGTTTTGGACTACGGTTCCTTAAAAGGTCGACCGAACCTGCATGGAAATTTGTCCGAGCTTAAAGCACATTCTTGCTTCTTATTAGTTCAAATCTCACAAACTCACAAACGGCTAGTCACTAGTGCAGAATTGGCTTTACTCGTCGCCAAATAGACGTCGGCCGTTACCACCGACGTCTGGTGTGGAGAGGACCGAATAGACGTCGGTCGTCATGGCAGACGACGTCTATGTGACACTATAGACGTCGGGTGTGGGAATAACACGTTTAGCCGACGTCTATAGTGTATAGACGTCGACCTATAGACGTCGGTGGTTTAGTACTTTGTGAATCCAACGTCTATAGGGTATAGACGTCGGCCTATAGACGTCGGACTTAATGTAAGACCGGCGTCTATACTCCAACCATATAGACATCGAGGTATAGACGTCGGTGTTATGGAACATCCGACGTATATATGTCTTAAAGAAATCGGACAAACGCATTTTCTTTCATTCATTTCAGTCGAAACCCACCCAAACCCTAGCCGTCCCGCGACCGAACTCTCCTCCGCGACCATCCTCCGACCGATCCGCACCGTCTCCGGCACCGCAGCGAGCCCCCAAGCTCTCCTCCACTTCTCCGGCCCTCTTCTCCTTCTTCCTCCGTCTTCCTCCGTCTCTCTCCACATGTAGGTTTTAAGTTCGTTTTTGGTTGTTTTAAGTTCGTCTTTCTCCACATATTCTTTCTAACTTAGCCTCCTCCGCATGTAGCTTCCTCATGTCGTTTACAGCCGTCTCCTCCGCGACGTCTTCGGGAACCACAAAGACCTCCTCCGGCATCACAACTTTTCTCTCCTCTGGTTCGTGCTCAATTTTAGATCCTTAATTTAGGATTAGTTTAGACCAAGAATCCAACGCCAAATTAGGATTAGTTCACAATAATAACGTATTGATGCAAATATTGGTTAATGTGATAATCATTATGGGTTAATGTGATAATCTAAGTGTATTGATGCAAATATCAACTTTTAGAATTCCTTTTATTTTCCAAGTTATTTAATGATTCAATTTGTTGGTGTGTAGCAAATGGTTTCCAAAGTAGAAAAAAAGAAATCAAAATTATGGATTGATGATGTGTAATGGCATGAGTTGTATGGTCTTTATGTGGATGTACACTCTTGACGTTATGTGTGTGTTATATGTGTTGATATTTGATAAACAACTTCATTGGATTGATTTGGTTTGGATTGAGTTGGGTTGGTTGGATGATTTAACCAAACTTTGTTTTCATTGGATTGATTTGGTTTGGATTATGTTAAGAATTTGGTTTGGATTGAGTAGAGAAATACATGATGTGAATGTGAGTAGATAACTAGATATACATTTTTCTTGTTGATTTCAGGATTTGAAGAATTTTACATATCAAATTTTAAGTGGAGGTTCTGCCAAAATTTCAATAAAATTTTATTCCCAATTATTATTAATAACATGGTAGTTTGTGTTTAAAATGTTTTTCTGTCAATTCAAGTAATTATTTTTAATACTTGCTTTTAATATTTTAAATGTTATTGCCTTAATTTTTTGAATTTTTAATATTATGATAATAACTCATTGCCCCCCTTAAACAACTTGGCCTTTAATAACCCAAAGCAAAAGATTAGACAATATTTGCTAAGTCATTCATCATATAGGATTTGCATGCATTGTATTTTTCTATTATTTACGATTTCTTGATTTCCTATAGATTAGTGGTCCTCGATGTTTAAGACCGTTTTGGCCTGAACGTCGTTGCCCATCTAGTCTCCCTAAGATATTAGGGACCTCCGGGTTCTTGATTTCCTACAGACTAGTGGTCCTCGGTGGGACCTCGAAGTTAGGCGTCGTCTATTACTAAGGACCTATAGTGGACTTTAGGTTTGTTTTGGCCTTGATTGTTTAGTTAGATTTCTAACCTTCCTTATTCCACGCTAGATTAAGGACTTCATCTCTTCTCCTCTGAGTCATTCTTTTCTCATCTTAATGTTTCCGAATCTTCTCATCTACGAACACATTCTTTTAAATTGAAATTTTATTTATTTTCTGCAATAATAACTATCATTTTTGCCTCTGTTTAGATTGAAATGGATCGAGAGTGGATTGTTTCAAACATATTGAGTGATGAGTATGAGAACGGAGTGAATATGTTCTTAGAGGTTGCCAAAAAACATTCTAAGAAAATGAAAGACAACGACATGGCGTATTGTCCGTGCAATAAGTGTCATAATATGTCAGTGTTGACTTTTCGGAAAATGAAAGATCATTTGTTTGAGAAAGGTTTCGACCCAAATTACAGACGGTGGATATGGCACGGCGAAAATGAATCATGTAGTCGTTCCAAGAATGATGGAGAAGATGTTAGTGTGGAAGATCACTTAGAGGAAATGGTTCAGGATATGGCTGAAAAGTTTTCGTCGAACCCCGATTTACTTGGTAATTTGTTGAGTGACAATGAGAAGCCGTTGTATAAGAATTGTACCAAATTCACTAGATTGTCAGCGGTGTTGAAGTTGTACAATTTAAAAGCTGGAAATGGTTGGTCCGATGTGAGTTTCACATCAATGTTGAAGTTAGTGAAAGAGATGCTTCCAGATGATAATGAGTTGCCAGATAGAACTTATGATGCAAAGAAAGTGTTGTGCCCTATGGGAATGGAATATAGGAAGATACACGTATGCCCGAACGATTGTATATTGTATAGGGGTGAGTTTGAAAACTTACATTCCTGTCCCAGGTGTAATGTTTCAAGATACAAAATGAGACGTAGTGGACCAAACCACAATGAAGAGGCTGATGAGATGAAAATCAAAGGACCTCCTGCTAAGATTTTGTGGTATCTTCCGATAATACCAAGGCTTAAACGTTTGTTTGCGGGTAAAGAGGATTCCAAGAACATGACATGGCATGCTGATCGTGAGAAACCAAATGATCAGTTGCTACGTCACCCTGCAGATTCACCTCAGTGGAAAAAAATAAATGTCGACTTCCCTGTGTTTGGTGAAGAATCGAGGAATGTACGACTTGGGATCTGTACTGACGGAATGAATCCTTTCGGTAGTTTGAGTAGCATTCACAGTTCTTGGCCCGTTCTGCTTGTAATTTACAATCTGCCCCGTGGTTATGCATGAAATGCAAATATATCATGTTGTCCTTAATGATTTCTGGTCCGAAACAACCTGGAAACGACATCGATGTGTATTTAAGACCTTTAATTGATGACCTAAAGAGATTGTGGGATGACGGAGAGTCAGTTTTTGATTCTTATCGTCAGGAGTCGTTCGTAATGCGGGCAATGATATTTTGCACGATTAATGACTTTCCAGCTTATGGTAATCTGTCTGGATATTCAGTCAAAGGTCATAAAGCTTGTCCAATTTGCGAGGAAAATACATGTTCTTTGCAACTAGTTAATGGTTCTAAGACTGTCTATCTCGGTCATCGGAGATTTTTGCCGAACTCTCATCCTTATCGTAGGTTGAAGAAGGCATTTAACGGAAAACAGGAGTTTCAGAATCCGCCAGTTGAAATCAGCGTCGAAAAGGTGTATGAACGTGTAAGGAACATTGAATGTGAATTTGGAAAACCGTACAAACGAGCAAACGACAAAACTAGTTGGAAAAAAAGATCAATATTTTTTGATCTCCCTTACGACGCCAGAAGGTCAATCTTGTAATTTTTTGATCTCTCTTATAATTTTTATACTTGTAGACATTTTTACGACGCCAGAAGGTCAATCTTTCCTGAGGATCAAGTATTTGGATTTATCAGTCCATCTACATATATATACGGGAATGACGATAAATCGGGTCAACTTGGGACATTCTTTAAAGAAGAAGACAAGAAATATTATATGCTCCCTTATCATGAGAGGTAAACTTTGTAATTCAAAGTGAAATTTTATTTTGTAATAAACTTCTAATTATATATATAACACAGGGCTCATTGGATGCTTGTCGTTGTATGCCCAACGACTAATTCGGCATATTGGTTTGATCCGTTGGGGTCGAATAAACCAAGGGACTCAATAAAGAAACTTCTAAATATGTAAGTTCGTTTAGTCGTGAATAAAGTAATTCGTGGATTTTTATTAGTATTATTGATTGATATTTTAACTTGTGCTACTCAGGGCAATTAAGGTTTACAGAGCTTTAGGTGGTAGGAGAACAACCACAAAATCAGGAATAACATGGCATGGAATGAGAGTACGTTCTATCCCATTTTTGTTAATTAAGTTAGGAACAAATATTTAGCGAATTCCTATGTTTGTAGTACCGGAAGCAGGTTGGAAATACGGAATGCGGTTACTACGTGATGAGATACATGGAGGAAATCCTCGATGTGACAACTCAAGACGTATGTCTAACCGAGGTAATGTAGATCGTTATTCAATAGTATATTCAATTGTAGTTTCAATATTTAGTTATTAATATTCAACACACTTGTATTTTTTTGATAGGTTTTCCCAAAAAGTAGTGATACATTCTCGCAACAGGAGCTCGATGAAACTCGCGACCGATGGGCTCGCTATTTCATCAGAAACATGCTGACGAACTTAGAGGTTCTCCTGCCAATTGTATTTTTTGTAATTTAGTTAACAAGTGCACTTGTATTACAAACCTACACTTTATGCCTTAATATAATCGCCTTAATTTTAGAATGAATTAATTGCAAGTGTGTTGAATGTCAATTGTGTATGCTTTGTATGTTTGTGCATGTATGGTTGTATGTTTATGTTTATGCATGTATGCTTGTTTGTTTGTGCTTGTATGAAATTGTGGATGTATGTGGATGAAATTGTGAGTATTTGTGAACAAATTTATAGGTGAACGAATTTGGTGCAGTTGTATGTACACGACGACGATGACTAAAAACAATTTCGTCGGATGCTATTTTTTTTGTCCAGGTTTAGGAATAGACGACGGATGTTTCTATTAGCCGGCGTCTATTCCTCTGAAGAAAGGAATAGACGTCGGCTTTATATTGAAACCGACGTCTATACCTAAAGTATAGGCGTCGTGTGTTAGTTAACCGACATGTATCCCTAAAGTATAGGCGTCGTATGTTAGTTAACCGACGTGTATCCCTAAAGTATAGGCGTCGTATGGTCGTTAACCGACGTCTATCCCTAAAGTATAGGCGTCGTATGTTAGTTAACCGACGTCTATCCCTAACGTATAGATGTCGGTCGATAAGGTGACTGACGTCTATACGTTAACGAATACACGTCAGCGTCTAATTATGGCCGACGTCTATGTATAGACGACGCACACCTAGACGTCGGATAGGGGTGTGCTTATATCCGACGTGTATAGCCCCGTACATCCGACGTATATTCCCTTTTCTGTAGTAGTGAGTGTGCTTGAAAGCTGATTAGTAGCATATCATGTGTAATAACGATCATATATTTGTTTAATTTGACCCTCTACTAGTGCTACTCGAGTATGTTTATATGTATTTCAGGAATAAAGATAAATGGGCTAGAATAAAGGATTTTGTACCAAATAGAAAGCCAATTGAATTCTAATCCTGTTGGAAATGATGCATGGACTTAAAAAGTTTTTCCATGAGTCTAGAGAAGTTCAAATTATGTCGAATGTGGTGGTTAAGATTCTAATGTGTAGATTTAGTTCTTTAAGGTACTTGTTCATTAGGTGTTTGATGGAATGTCGTTTCTTAAATGGTTTCACGCTGCATGCTTATATCTTAGTACATTGTCTTAAATGTTGTTTAGAATACATGTTTGACCTTAATAATGAGTTATGTGAATGTTTGATGGATGTTTGTCATAATCTTTAGACACCTTCCATGGTTCCATCAATAACTCGAAATTAGTTGTTAATTTTTTATGTATGTTTGTCATAATCTTTAGACACCTTCCATGCTTTCATGACACTAATGACATCACTTATGTTTCATGTCAACTACACACATAATCTTAATCTCTGCCTAATCCATAGTCCTTATATTCTAACTGTTAGCTAGGTTGCATTTAGTGTATTGCAGTGTAGTGTAGATTAGGATAAATCAATTCCCTTCTCCATCATTTTTACCGATTGGATTACAGAATTAGTTGTGAACCGAAAAATCGCAATCCTTATGGACTGACCCATACTTGCCACGTCTTCACCGATGTCGTACACTTGCGGTTATTAAAAAAAATCAATCAAAAGCTTATGAATATGGTCTCATATCTGTGTTTTAGAACTCTAGAACACTCCCTATTGATCCATACTTTAGTGTCAAACTCCATACATCTTCAACTTCTTATCCTTCTGCACTCAAAGCCAATCTTCACCACTTACATATCAATTCCATATCTATATCCAAGTGTGCTTAAGTAAGAGTGTTTAGATTGTGATTCAACCTCTATATCAAAGAATCACCAAGTGTTGTAAATCTTCGAGAAAGCTACCTCTCGGGTTGTAAGAGGAGACACGAGCGATGAGAGGATTGTTTGCAAGGATCCTTATTGTAGAAGGTATTGATCTTGGTTCGGAACGGAGATCGGATAGTGGAACTGTAAGTGGGGCTGAAGGGATTGAGCGGGACTTGCAAGGAGTAGGACTGGGTGCGGTGTGGAACCTCTCTAATTCTGACGTCTCCATTGTGGTTTGCTTGCTCTTATCTTTAATCCCTTATTTACTATTTTTAATTCTACATTTAGTTTAAGATTAGAGGGTCATCGATCCTAACAGGTAGGGGTAGAAGGGAAAAAGGAGGATGTATGGTGGAATAGTGAAGTTAGTTTGATGATCGTTCTTAATAACATTTGGGGATATGGTATATCATTTGTGAAATTCATGGGGTCATTGTAGTTCGAAACTCAGTGGTAGATAGGGGTGGCAAATTCGTGTTTCATGTCGTGTTTGACACGAACACGAATTGACACGAATTATTTTTTCTCGACCCGAACACGAACACGAACACGAATTACTAAGAAATAGTCGACACGAACACGAAAAACTATTATTAAACCCGAACACGAATTTGGTAACTCGAACACGAGCCACGATGACACGAATCCATTTTTCGTGTTCGTGTTGACACGAACACGAATTAACCCGAATAACTTGAACTGACATGTTTGACACGAATTTTTCAAATATGAATTAACTTGAACACGAATTAACCTGTTTGACACCAATTATGACTTGTTTGACACAAATTTACCAAACACGAATTAATACCAATTAACCTGATTAACTCAAACACATCTAATACAACGAACTGACACGAAATTAATTATAAACCTGCACCAATATTGTCATTCAACATCACAAATTTAAAAAACAAATAATAAATCCATAATAATAATCCATAATAATAATCCATAATAACACATCCATAATAATACATCCATAACAATAGTCTAATACATCCATAATTAATTAATTATAAACTCATTCCACTATTACACTCAACATCGCTCCAAGAGTCCAAGTTATGATTCCAAACCTGTGGTAGGATAAATGAGGTTGTAAAAACAATGTAACAATCAATTTATTTTATTTAAAATGAAAAGATTAAAGATGTGAATGTTGACAAACCTTCATGAGAATTGATTCCTTCTTCTAATCAGTTATCAATTTCGTCTAGCACATCTTGTGTGACTTTGTCAATATCTTCATAAATTTTTGTATCACCTGGTAAAAGTAGTTCAAAGTTGAAACAAGTGTCAAGTTGTATGCATAATTTCGTTACTCATTCAACATGCTAGGTAGATTAAATTATTTGACAAACATTAACATAAATTAAGACAAATGAGAGTTAAGTATATTGTGGTGAGACCTTTATCTCCAAAGAGCCAATCTCTAGTGCAAATTATTGCCTCAACCGTACTTGGCTTAAGAGAGCTACGAAACTGATCTAAAACACGACCTCAACACTAAAGGCAGCTTCAGAAGCAACAGTTGAGACTGGAATTGCAAGGATATCACGAGCCATAGCAGTAACAATTGGATAGCGATTTTTATTTGATTTCCAAAATGCAAGAATATCCACATTATCTTGTCTACTCATCCTTGGGTCCTCCAGATAAATTTCCAATTGTGATTTTAAAGATGTTGAATTGTCTAAAAAAGCATTGTCAAATTCCTACAATTCAAGAGAATAAAAGTAAAACATGATCAAATTTACTAAAAAGTAAGAAAATATTAAGCATGAAACTCGAAGAAGTAGAAACCTCACCTTGAAAAATGAGCAATTAGCATCAAAACCCTCATTGAATGTCTTGGCCTTTTTAGGGTGACGTCCTTGATCTGAACTTGAAGAATGCATACCCCCGCCCAAATTTGTGGAGTACTCAGAGTAGAGATTATGTAACTTCTTATGTAATGTGGATGCCTCATTAGAATTCTCACCATAAATCTTTTTGTAGATAAAGTTTACAAACTCCAACTTGTAACGAGGATCAAATATTGAAGCAATAGCTAATGTGTCACTAAAGGCCGCCCAATATTTTTGAAATTTCAACCACATCAAGGATGCCATAGAAGACATATACTCATCTTCACTCTCCAATGCATCTTTCAAAGTAGAATAGCAGTAAATAATGATAGGAAAGTACAAAGAAGAAGTTGGATACTCAGTTCCAGAGAATGTCACAGTGACTTCATAAAAGACCTTCAAGAACTTGTGAACCTTTTCAATTCTCTCCCACTCCTCATTTGATGGACATTTTTTATAGTTCAAATCAACCAATGCCAAATGCTGAAATACACGACGATAATATAAAGCACTATCAAGCATAAGATAAGTAGAATTCCATCTGGTCGCCACATCTTGGCACAAACCTCTTCTACCATCGATGGAGACTAGGCTAACACATTCAAGAAACTTCTTCTTTCTAACTTGAGAACCTTTGACATACTTGACACTCTCCCTTACTTTGTCAATCGAGGAGTCGATTCTCTTCAAGCCATCTTGTACAATCAAATTCAGCACATGAGCACAACACCGCAAATGGAAAAAAAATCCCACCACACACAAGCAGTCCTTTTGAGTTCAAGTCTACTCTCAACTCATCCACTGATACATCATTAGAACTAGCATTGTCCAACGTAATGCCAAATATATTTTTCTCAATACCCCATTTCAGCAACAACTTAGAAATGGCATCACACAAGACAACACCAGAGTGTGGTGGTGGAAGATACGAAAAGTTCAAGATTATTTTTTGCAACTTCCAATCATCATCAATAAAATGTGTTGTTAAAGCCATGTAACCATCAGATGTCAAAGAACTCCATAAATCGGAAGTCAAACTGATTCGACTAGGATTTGCATGTAACAGAGTCTTGATCCTAACCTTTTCTCGATGAATCATTTTGATGCATTTCGCTTTCGTAGTATTTCTACTAACAACATGAACATCATGCCTCAAGTATTGACAAAGTCTCCTAACTCCCTCATATTCAACAAAGTGGAATGGCAAATCATGCATCACAATCGCAGACACAATTAACTCAGTGAACTTTTCAGAATCGAACTTTGCATTATGCATCCTCAATGACCTTGACTCACTACTACCACTACCATCTAGCAACATTTGTCCAATATCACGAGAACGACTCCTAGGACAAACTTTAATGTGACGTTGCATATTTCTAGTCCCAAATTTACCCTCAGCAACATAAGTCAGCCCACAAGGTTTGCATTTTGATCTCTTTATTTGGTCGGGTTGGTCTTGAGCTCCTCAAAAAAGTTCCAAACTTGCGATCTTTTAGAAAATTTACGTTTCGCTTTTCCTTTCGGGTTTGTGCCTACATTACTAGGGTCGACTTGTTCTACTTCTAATTCTTCCACGTTACAGTCCACTAAATCATTTTCATTGCCAATCACATCCACTGATTCCATTTGCAATAACGATTTCCTTTACATAAAAATAAATAAACCATATATCAGCGACAAAACTACCATATCAATAATATTAATACAAGAGTAAAGGTGCAAACTAAAGAAACATTCTAGATGCCAACATTTTCTTATTTGCAGCAAAATTGGATCTAGGGGAACCAGTATGGAACTAACAATATGAAATTTTATTTCAGCAGGAGTCAGAAATGTATTTTCATCGACTTCATCCTACCACCAACATCTCCACAATCGACTACCAAAACTAACACAAACACTCCCAAAATACACACAAGCATGTTTTTGGCATCACATAATTTTTCTGAACTCAGGGCATTAACACACAAGGATACTTAACTTCATCACGGATGATACAATCCCAAGCACGCAAAGTCTATTCATTCAAAATCAACACGATAATTACCTCTCCTAATCCAACTTCAAACAGTGAGCACAAAAATTGGGAAAGGTGACGACGTGGAGAGGACCTTACCTGAGCATGCGTGGAGGAAGGAATTGGGGGATTTTGGCTGAGCTTCGGCAGAGGAAGAGCGACACAAGTAGAGGAGAAGTGGTGGTGGGACGGCGAGAGGTGACGACGTGGCGAGGAGACAGGTGAGAGGAGAGGACAGCGTTAGGAGAGAATAGCGAGTGGTGAGGACGGCGAGAGGAGAGGAGACAGGATGGTGAGAGGAGAGGACGACGAGAGGAGGAGTCGGGGTGGTGAGAGGAGAGGACGGCGAGAGGAGTGGAGACAGGATGGTGAGAGGAGAGGACGGCGAGAGGAGTGGAGACGGGGTGGATGAGATTTGTGTTGGAGATTGGAGGCGGCTGAAGGAGTGACCGAGTGAAGATGTGGTTTAGGTTAGGGTTAGGAATCTTGGGATTTTGGTATTTCTAATTCGGGTTATTCGTGTCAACCTGAATTACAGTTCGTGTCATTCGTGTCAACCCGAATCGTGATATTTAGTGTCGGGTTCGGATTCGAATTTCGTATCATGACCCGAATTGCCAGCCCTAGTGGTAGATGATGTAAAATTCTAGAAAAATATGGTCGGACAACAAGTAAAAGTGCGTGGGATCCACGACGTTTCTGAAATGCACCATGTGCACCCGTCTTGTTTGATGGGTTAAATTCAAAACCTGGTGTTTCGCAAACCCCAAATACTATGCAAAATTCGATTGTGTTTGGATGCCACTTAGGTCCGAATGGGTGTTAAAATGGTCACATCTAAACATGCCCTATGAAGTTTCGAGTAAAAGAAAGAGCAAAATGGGATTACAAAAAATGAGTGACCATGTCCAACAAGTGATCGTATTCTCTTTTTTTACATAAAAAGGTATAGAATAGATAAGGCCCACTTTAGGGCATTTTTGAGTGGGCCCCTGCCCCACCTGGCCCAATGTCCTGTAAAAAATAAAGAATAAAGAGGGATTTCATAAATTTCTTGTAAATACACTTCAATTTTACTAAAACCCTGAAACTAAGGAGATTATCATCTATATATACCCTTCTTTCTTATTTTGACAATACCCATTAATCTCACGCTTTCTTTCACATATGTCATTTTCTTACATATGTCAACATAAAATTGAGTTAACTAAACTCTTAATGCTTGAAATTACATTTTCACGTTTGTTTCTTTTTATAAACAAAACACACACACATACATATAATATATATATATAACTTCTATTAAAATGGTAAGACACTCAAATAAAAAAAATTCTCTTACTTTTAATTTGATATTTTTAGGAAGAAAAAAGGGTAAACTTGAAATTCAATTCCTAAATGTTAAATTAACCAAAGTTTATGTTGTAAACTTGACAGAATGACGTAGGTGAAAGAATATTTGAAATCTAAAGGAATACATCAAATCCTATATAATTGGAGTGGTACCGGTGAAATTGATGCTTATATAAGTGGTATTTATGAAATTTTCTGAGAAATAAAGTTTTTCCGTTAAAAGCTCTATCCTGTAAACGAACGTGGTGGACTGGTGGTGGTTGTTGGATCTAGGAGTGTAAATAGGTTGGGTATGGTCATACTCGTATTTTTTTCTGTCTAACTAAACGGATACGGATACGGGTATATATCCGTTTAAATATTATTGTACTTGCACCCGTCTCGTACCTGTTTATATGGGGCGGGTATAACAAATATTATGGGTATATTTTTTGCTAACAAAATGTATACTTTTCTAACAAAACTCAACTTGGAAGAACCTAATCATTGGATGAGAAAGATTTAAGTCAAAAATATGCTAAATTTACGATTTTTGATATTAGGAATTAAGCCAAAATGATGAGAAATCACCAATTTTCTCAGAAACAAGCCTCGAAACAACTATTTTTGCCAACAAAAACCCAACTTTAATTATTTTAACTATATATTATATATTAATTAAATAATTAAACGTGTAAATTGGTAAATGTGTGGGTAGAGGTATACTCGTATTCGCCCCATTTATTAAACGGGTAAAACGAGTATGGGTAAGCGGATATACTTTTTTAAATGGGTACAAAAACCATACTCGTACCCACTTATTAAATTAAGCGGGTAAACATATAATACCCGCCCCAGTTACACATGGATCCTCCATTTGGTTAAATTAAGCCATTTATAAAGTCAATCAATATCCTGAACAGTTCACATAATGATCGAAGCGGATGGCAACCTAACCAGGAATTTTATGATTCCAACGTGATGCAATTGAGAAAACTTTAGATCTTTATTTGCCGATGATGTACATGTTCACTGAACAAGTTGTCTTAGAATATTATAAATCATTGCATGTTCACGCAGTCCATAGGCTTATTTCTACTTTATAAGCAACTATTCCTTTTAACCGTAGCTATCAAGTACAGATCTCGAAATTTTAGGGTCCTTTGGTATTGGTGCAGAGTTCACATGTAATTTTTAAATCGTTGTTGTACCAAGTTTTTCAGACCGGTCGTCGAACCGATAAAGTTTTGATTTTAGTTTAATGTGGTCGAACCACGGTCGGACCATTGATGACGTCAGCATGACATCAGCATTTTTGGGACTCAGAGTTGGACCGGACCGAATAAATATTAACGGTCGGACCAGTGGTCAGACCAGTTTGAACCGATTTCTGTAAAATTATTTAATATATACACACCAAGCGTTAAATATAATTCATGATATCAAACACAATTTGCTTAACTCAGTAAATTTGTTATCTTTACTTAACGGAACAAATTTGTTTGAATAAGAATTAGAGAAAATATTATTTGGATTAAAAATCTAAAAACAAAATCAATCTTCAATATTATCCACGACATCATAGTTACGAATGGATTTGGTGAGGGAGAGAAGAGTTTGCCTCCAAAAGCTGTTTTACACCGTGAAATAAGCTTCCAGTACCGTTCCACTATTTTTTTTGTCCTTCTAACAGAACCGTTAAAATGATTTATTTATTTTTTTCCCTTCAAATCAATCTTAACCGTCTAATATTTTTTTGTTCTCCAAATCAATATCAACTGTTCGTTGATTACTTTTTTTGTCCCAAAATCATTCTTGGCCATCCATTTTATTGGCCTTCGAATAAATCTCAATCGTTCGTTTATTATTAATTTTTACTTCTTCAAATTGATCTTGACCTTCTATTGAAATTCCACTAAGTCCACTAAGTTTTGGATCTTCTAATCCTAGTCGTTCTTTAAAATTCGTCATAACCATTTATTAAAACCCCACTAATTTGTGTTTCCCAATTATAATTTTTTAATAAATTAACTAATATGTTTGGATACAAAAATTAGTTTTTTAGTAAATTAAATCCATCCAAAGTCCAGAAAAGACCATTCAAAGACTAATGAATGAATGAATTAATTAAATCTAAATATAATCAACCGACAAATATTTAAACACCATCACCACTAATCCAATTAATGTTTAAAAGCCGCAACAAAAAAGGAAACTTAAATGTAAGTTTCGGTGGTGCAATAATTTCGGAAAAAATAAAAATTAGTATGAAATGGGACCACTAGTTCCATTATTACCACAACTAACTTGTTAATATAAATTATATTACAAACCTTAAATAGCATCGCAATCTTAGCCTACATCAACCTTATTCAACTTCTTCTTAAAGAAAATTCTTACACACAAATTCTTCTTCTCCATTACCCAAATAGTTAATTTTAAAAGTCAATACGTTTATAACACTTCATGCATGCTTGGTTTTGTTTTTTTCCCCTCGTTTTATTCCCTTTTCGTATTTATCTTTTTTTTATGATCTCCTTTTAATCTTGCTTCTACAAAAAAAGGTAGTGAAACAAAGTTTCGAAATTTATTTTTGTGTGATTGATTTAATGTGAAATATAATATTTGCCACCTAGAGTTTCATAAAAATGACACAATATCGGCATGAATGTGTTCCGTCGTCCGTTAAAATAATTTCGGTAGACTGAAGCCTGAAGGGTTGATGGCTGACCGCATACGTTCACTTTCCATTGCTTTCCAACCTTAACATCGAGAAACAAAAAAAAATATACATACCATAGGATCTGACAGAAAGTAAGCATGGATTCCCATGAGTACACAAACAACTCCCTCCACATAGTCAAACGGAATCTCGTTTCTTTTCCATTACTTTACCTCTGATTTTGAGTGCACAAATCACCCCTTAATCTATTATGGTTACTCATTTTATTACACATTCAATCATTTTTTTAAATTTTTACTAATCAATTTTCAAAATTTCTCAAATATTTCAATAAAGAAAAACCAACCATGTTGTGGGACATCAAAATCAAGTCGAATAAGATATTAGTGTAAAGAAGTTGTCAACTAAGTGTAAAATATTGCTAATATAACATATTCCTAATGTACCGTATTCAATTATTTAAGCAAATCATAGGTTGTTAACAACCTCACATAACACAAGCATACCACCTCATTATTAAGTTTGAAATACACCGCTCCAAATTCGTATTTCTCGTAAACACTTGTTTAACCAGTAGTCACTTGAATTTGTTGACTATTTGGCTAATAATAGTTAATTTGTTTTGATGATTAATTAACATATAAATAAAGTACACATGTATTTCTATCATAACATCACATGCATATGTACACATATATTTGGTTTTACTAACCATTTCAGGAGACAAGTGCTACACAAGACAAGAAATCAAGTTGAAGAGTAGATATGATTTATGTTCCTTTTACTTAGGATTATATTGTAACTTGGGCACTTGTAATCTTGATTGAATTGCATTGCATGACACAAACAAATCTATAGAAGTCTCATACTTAATTCTATATCAATCCGAATTTGTTCGGTACCGATCACACTTAGAAATTCCACTTAGAACATGAATTCTGCTTCAATCGGTTGACCGGTAGACCATCTGGTTCGACCGGGTTTTAAGAGACACTTGTTTCTTTCCCAGAACAGTCGAACCTTTTTCATCTGGTTCGACCGATTCTAGCAGGCTCATATTCGGTCCCCAACGGTCGACCATTTTATTTTCCTCGTTAGACCGTTATCATGTGTCAACTGAGATATCCTAGTTCGACCGTCTCTATCTCCTTCATCAATTATATCTTGACACGTGACCTGTAACATGTCGACCGAAACTTGACTTTAGTTAAACCGTTTTAAACCTCGTATTTCATTTAAATATGACTGTTATACTTGTCGTATTATACAACAGTCGTATGTACATACTTCAACTAACCCAATTTGTATTTTTGGCCACCGGTCGAACAATGCCATAACGACGGTCGACCGGATAAAAAACAAATCGATTTCCCAAACTTCATGTTATTTTCGGTCGAACTGGATTCTTATTTTGTTCGACCATTATCTCAATTGTTTATTATTATTCTGGCCAAAATCCACTCAACGGTCGACCGATCCTATATCTGGTTCAATCGTTCACTTAAGTTATTGTCGGGGTTGATCGACCAGTATCTACTACATCTCGACCATTTTCTTGTTTACAAGAAATGGTCGACCGTTTGTGTCCTGATTTGAGTTATGAACTTCCTTGTTTTATGTGTCTTGCTCAAATCATTACCACTTCAATCACAATGGCTAGATCATGTTTGGAGCTTATAAATAGAACTTAGAACACACGTTTTAGGTCACCAATCCTTTCTCTAAGCTTATACTCTCATACTACTCTCAATTTCTCTAAACTACTCTTTGTGCTCAATCTTTCCACTTGAATCCCTCATTGCATTCATCAATCATTTAAATGCTCAAGATTGGAAGTTGTTACTCAATTCTCCAGCAAAGTGTTGCATTAGCTTCCGGAGTGAAGTTCTACTCGGATTGTGAGAAGGTGGTCCATGCTTGGCGAGGGTGTTAGCAAGCTTAAAGTGTAAAAGCTTGATCTCGGCTCGGAACGGAGATCGGAATAGTGGAGTACGCGAAGTTGCTCGAGGAAGAGCAATTCGTAAGAGATGACTAGGATCCGATGGTTAGATCCAAACTTCTATACATCCGTGTCGTAGTTTGTCTCTCTTTCTCATTTACTTTACTTGTTCTTGCTTTACATTACTTAAACTTTTAAAGAACTTAATTAGTCTATTCACCCACTTTAGACTAATCCTATGCCCTTTAGATCCTACAGAATTGCCTACGTTAGGTTTTAAGAAGCTTTTCACATTATTTGTTCCAAAATGGAAACAATATACAAGTTGATTTATATCTAAAAATGTCATTTATCTTAGTAATTTTGGTTTAATTTTGCAGGATTATTAATTTTTCTTTATATGCCATTTATAAGGTTTTGTAGTCCATATAATTTTTCCTAAATTGAGATTCTTTTTCTAAAGCAATAGGATATGGGTTCTGAAACACTTCGTGCAAGACTAATCTTTTCGTATTATTTATGTTTTTGTTTCTTTTTTTTCGTTTTGTATATTTGTGATTCAATATCCGTGATGTACATGCGGATATATTTGTGTCTAATAGCATTATTCATTTGATTTTTTTTCATTTACTAAGACATCACGTTAATTTCTTTCCAATCTAACAATATATATACGTGATTTTATCATTTGTATAACTTACAAAAAAATTGCTAGGATGGAGCATAAATTTGCTTTATCATTTGATGTTTATTTACAAACAAAAAATTCCTGAACTTTAACTATGCTTTATCATTTGATGTTGATTTTCCTTTGTGTTATATCTAATATTGTTAATTGATACTCAATAGGTCTGGCAATTTGACACGATACACAAAAACACGACACAAAAAATTCATGTTTGGGTTTAAGAATTTCGTGTTTCGTGTCGTTTTCGTGTTTTCCCTGATGGGTACACGAAACTACCTGAAATACACGATAACACTATTTTACCACAATTACTATATAGCAATACCAAATAGTGTGGTAGTAACAGTTGCGTCACCTCTCAATCACGACCCAGGTTTGAATCCATCCATTACCATGTAATTTTTTTAGCATGCGAACATTATGGTGCATATTACCACCCTACCAACCCACCTTAGATGTAGAAAAGTCTTCTATTAAATACATGTCCTATCAATGAGATTCAGAATGTGGGAATTTTAGTCTCACGTCGACTAAACCAAACATTTGACTCACACTCCCGCCTATATATTGTTGACTTTTTTGCCTTAATCCTTGTTTTGATGAGTTAATCAACCTAATCTTAATCATAAGTAATGTAGAGTAGCACACATATTGCATTGCATATATATTGCATGTGCTAACCTCTACAGGTGATCAAGACTCAAAAAAAAAGAAAAATCAAGTCAAGACATGTAATCAAGCTGGATTGAAGACATGTATTTACTTTTCTTTGAGTCTTAGGAACATATGTGAATTGAGCATAACTTAAGCTAATATCCATGCATTCACACACTAGGTTCCTTAGAGAAGTCACACACAAAATTTCAGATCAATCGGACTTCGATAGGTCATCCAAAACATAGTCAGAAAATCACTAAAACTAAACCTTAAATCCTGTCCGAACACGTTCGACCGATTGGACCTTTTGTTCGACCGGTTTGAGTAGATTTAGAGTTTTTACATGACCATTTTGTTCAACCGATTTGCCTCATAGTTCAACCGATTTCAGTAGTGTTTTGCCCAGACTAGAACGGTCGACCGGTTTTGCGATTTTGTTCGACCGTTCCGGGTTTTCATGTGACCGTTTTATTTTGTCGTATTCATACAACGGTCATATACGCATAACATTATTCCCAACTGTTCGACCGAACCATCCATTTGTTCAACCTATCCATTAGTTTTTGTAAGGTTCTATTCGACCGGTTCCACTTTAGGTCGACCGGTTGGAGACAGTTTTTGCTGAATTTGAATTCTGTTTTGTGTATCTCTTACACAAATCAATCAAATCTTTCCCCAATAGCTAGGAATCTCTTAGAGCTTTTAAATAGAGGATCAAACTCAGTTTTACACACAACTCTCCAATTCCTCATAGTCAAATTCATAGAGAGAAATCCCAAATCCTCAAAGCTCTCAATTAGTGATCTTAAGCTCAAATCTCCACATTATTCATCACTCACACATTTAGCAATTGTTGTGCTCAGTTAGAGAAGAGTGTGTCCCACTCATTGAGTTGTCAAAGCAAAGACTTCGGTGAAATTCCAAAGAAGAAGCAAGGACTTCGGTGAAAGCCCGACGTGATCCTCTCGGATTGTGAGAGGTGGTGCCAAGCTCGACGAGGGTTGTTCGCGAGCTTGAAAAAGTGTAAAAGGCGTTGCTCCCGGCCAGGAACGGGGAAGCATAGTGAAGACGCAATAGGAGCTCGAACGGGGATTCGAGAGGGGCTTGCAAGAGAGGACGTAGGCGGGGCCGAACCTCTGGAAAATCCGACGCATCTATTGTGGTTTGCATGTCCTTATCTTTCTTTCTCTACATTTGATTGTTTATTCCGTTGCGCATGTTCATTGCTTAATCAAGTAGAAAATTGCGATTAGCCTTAATTGTGGACCCATAACCCACACGATCCTATATATATAGTCATCATGGGCACTAGAGCTAAAGCATCCTTTGGCTTGGTGCTTTTTATAAAGAAAGCTAGGTCTTATAATATTAATAATTAAGTTGATTTGTAGTAATACGGATTCAATACTTGATTTTTAAAATTAAATATATTTTCCGTGTTCAATCGGGTCGTGTCGTGTTTACACGAATTTTTTTGGGTCGTGTTCATGTATAAATAATTGGTACACAAATTTGATTCGCGCCGTGTTCGTGTATGGTTATAGTGACTATTATATACGAAAAAACACGACATGAAAGTATTCGACACGACACGATTGGCAGGTCTAATACTCACTAACCTCCCTTCGTTTTCACATATGAACGTACAACATCATTTGAAACTTACTTTTGTTACGCAAAATCAGGTATGGAAGAGGAAAGTTAAAAAAATGCGCGAAAAAGGAAACTTTATCAAAAGAAATGCATCAAACTAAGTGAAGAGCAATTATCCAAGCAGGCATATAAACAGCAAAATGCAAATGGAAAACATTCAAATAATGAAGGTTTAATATGGCGGACAAATTTAGTTTTATTTTATACATGATTTTATTGACAAATTATAATAATGTTTTTGCGATTCATAATAAACACACAAACACACACTCATCATGTCCATATGCAAGTTCAACATAAAAAAGTAAGATGATGTTTCAAACTAATGCCTATTATTTTTAGAATTCATGATTTTTCTACGATATATATTAATCGGTCCTCCTACTGAAAAATCGTTGTCCATATCATTTGACAAATGCACCACAAATGTTGTTTTATTCTTAAATTAAAAGCTTACTATTTTGAAGTTGTTGACATGTTAAGTTGGCCTTTGGTGTTCTCACATATTATGCTTAAAATAAGTTAATTAGAACTTTCTTTTTCCCACGTATTGAAAAAACATTCTTTTTTATGTGATTTAGCAGTTAAAGGTGTTAATTATTTCATAGTCTAACACTATACATGCATATGAATTCACATATTTACTAACAATATATTGCCATAGATATTTACTTTTCCGTAAAAGTAATTATAAACCGATTATTATTTCGTATTTTTGTTTAAGTACTTTTCGAGAAGGTTCATAAGCAAATTTGTATTTACCAGACATTCACCTTAAAAATTAATTTTTTTGTGAAGTTTGCGTTTACTACTAACTGATGATATAAAATTCTTTCCAACTACAAATTTACTTTGAAACAAAAGTAGTTTTGTACTTTATTACCCGAATTTGTTTACCCGTATACATGTTAAGATATTACATATATATATATATATATATATATATTACATATTATACCCACATTATCCTTTTACCTGCTTGTACCCGCTAACGTAACGGATACGGGTATAATTGTTTTTGACCGGGTGTATACCCGTACCTACTAATTTAACCGGGTACAAGTATGAGCATACCCAATCCATACTCGACATGTTTCGCCCCTAATTGTAGGTAAGAAAAAAAAAATATCCAGTGAAGATCAAGATAATGAACAAATAGAAAACGCAAATGGGAAAATATTAAAACGGTTGATGGAACAATTGCAAGTGTGATTATTTCTTCCAACAATCTCAACTGTGACGACTATTCTCAAAATATTACCAAAGAAGTGACGCGCCACACAAAAGGTAAACTTTCATCTTCAAATTATTCATCAATCTATAACCAACACGTATTAAATTATGAAACTTTTATTTATAAATTAATTTGCACATCCTAACTTTTACACTGGGACAAAATGTGGTTCCAATTTTTTCTACAAATTTTATGATTCCATTTTCAGTTCAATTAATTTGTTTTTATCTTTTGTTTTACCACCAACCTGCCTCTTTAGGTGCTCTGACCAGTTAAGTGTGTAACTGAGGCGGTATTATCCGTTTACCCATCATATTTAATTAGCGGGTACGAGTGTGGGTATGGTTTTTGTACCCATTTAAAAAATTATAGTTATATATTTTATGTAATAATAGAACTACTTCTATTATTACTCCATGTGATAATATAACTACTTCTATTATTACTTCATCTACTCCATGTGCACTACTACATTTGAGATTTATGATCATAGTTATATATTTTATTTGTGTTACTTTTGTATGTTTGAAATGATAAATTGTGACAAGTTTTATTAGAAAATTTAGAGGTTGGTGTAATAATACTCGCAATACCCGTTATACCCACCTCGTACCCGTTTATTAAACGGGTATGGGGCGGGTACAAATGCAACAACATTTAATCGGGTATATACATGTACCCGTACTCCTTTGGTATGGATACAGGTATGACCATACCCGCCCCATTTACACCCTTTCACTAATCCACTAATGTTTTACTATTCAGAATGAGTATTTATACGTTTTAGCGATGTACACATGGCTTTTGCTAAAATTGGGCGTGTACCTATCAAATAACTTGCGATTTGGCTGATACCTATCTGTCACAATGGGTGCCACAATCGTGTGCCTCCGTTTACGTTTCTCATAAAGCGTCGTTATTTTTCATCAGGTTTTTACTTCCGTACCAATCAAAAGTTTGGGAAATAGCAACGTACCCATGGTTCTGCAAATATTGGACGTGTACCTATCAAATATATTTGTAATTGACCTCATACCTATCTGATACTCACATAATTATAAGATCAAAAAATTAATACATAAATAACGCTAAAATTGATATACGCTGTAATGCTAATAAATAACAACGCAAAGTAATTTTTACTTTTAATTTGATATCCTCGTATGACAATGCAAACTGTTAGTGATATGTAGCACATGTAGTGCAGATTTAGTGGATAGTTTGCCTAAACTACTGCATGTTCTTTAAATCGGATAAGTTTTCCCTCCCAAATCTATATTTTCCAATAGCAAACCTTGAGTGGAGGAGGGTGGTTGTGCACTAGAAAACCGTGGGAAAAAATAATTTTCTTTTGGCATGAACTTTTCTAGGTATTTTTCTCAGCTCTAGAAAAGAATACTTTTTCTCTCATTTTCTTTGTGCAATCCTAAATGTATAGAAAATATTTATCCTCTTATTCTCAGCCTCTCTCAGAAACTTAAGGAAACGATATAAAGTTAAAAATCATGTACAAACATATCATATATTTATATATATATATATATATATTATTTAAAAAATTAACAAAACACTAAAACTTTTTGAAAAAAAGAGAGGAAATTACATTATTATTTTGAAATATTCATAATAGTATATAACAAATGCACCGAATTTTTTGATCTTGCAATGTTTTGATAGGTACACGTTCAATCCATCATCATTAATTTTTGGATTTTACAATTATGTGAGTATCAAATAGGTATGAGGTCAATTACAAGTTTATTAAACCATAGGTACGTCACCAATTTCCACACTTTTGATCGATACAGAAACAAAAAAAACTGATGAAAAATAACGGTGCGTTACCGAAAACGTAAACGGAGGCATACGATTGTGGGACCCACTTAGACCTGTCAAAATCAGACACGACACGATAACACGACACGGACACGACACGATAATTTAGTGTATGGGTACAGGAACCTGGACACGAATACACGATAAGCATACACGACACGATACACGAATCCTTATAGGGTTGGGTCCGGGTATGAGGGTCTATACACGAAATACACGATAACATACACGATAAGGGTATCGTGTATATCAGGTATACACGATACACGATAGACACAATATACACGTTAGAACCCGATCCGATTAACCTAAACCAAACCCACTAATGTGAGCCCAAATTAACCCATCCAAACTCCAAAATTCCGAACCCCCACAAATTAATCCCAACCGAACCCAAACCCTCACTCCTCACTCGTCCTCAATTCCTCGTTTCCTCACCCCTAACCCTAACTCGCCGCCACTCCCCGTCCAGCACCTCCTCTCCACCCTCACTCAGTTCGTTTCCTTCCCCGGAGTGCAAGTCCGTCGACGCCGACAGGTCGAACCAGACGGTGGTGGCAGACCTGGACGAGACCCTTCTGCTTTCCCGGAGCGCATTCCTCTACTTCATGCTTGTGGTGGTGGAGGCCGGGAGTTTCCTACGTGGCTTTCTCCTCCTCCTCCTCTCTCCCCTTCGTTTACACTCTTTACATCTTCTTCTCCGAGGCCTTGGCCATCAACACCTTCATCTTCGTCGCCTTCGCCGGCCTCAAGGTTCGCAACATCGAGACCGTCGCTCGATCCGTTCTCCCCCGCTTCTACGCCGACGATGTCCAGGTATTATCGTGATGACTAACTGATATCTCTTGTTTAAAAAGACTTGAAAGCATGCTATTGACATTTTCATCATAACTTGCTAGTTTAGATTAATCTGCCAGTTTATCTGAAATTAGTAGGATACATCAATTTCGTAATTATTTTAAGCTTTTATTTGAATATTACCTCCAATCTTTCAAATTTTCAAGGGTTTGGGCCCCATAATGGATGGAACTTTTAATAACAAAAAGACTGCACTTCATCTAAAACCAGATATCCTTTCCAAGGAAGAAAAAAAGGTCCCCGTGGAGCTTCCGCATATACCCCTGAGTAAAATGCTTTCCTATATTGAGAAGATTTTTAAGCTATCCAATTATGAGAAAACAAAACCGTTATTTTTATTTGATGGTTCCCTTTTTCCTTTTTGTCTTTGACATCACATTGGTTTAAGGTTATAGAGTCTCTGCAGTTTTATTGCAAGCATCTCCAGATTGATATGAAATTTGCATGATAAATCATCTAATACAATCTGGTTAATTGCCATTAATATTTTCCCGTGTCACTGTATTATTGCTCATTTTCCATTGCGCATTATAGCAAAAAATACAAAACAAAAAGAGACTTATTTTAATCGTGAAACAAATATAAACTTGATTTTAATATAAAATGGTCCCTTGAAACTGTCAAAAATTGTGACATGCATATTGTTTCCCTTATGAACATCTACTAGATTATGTTATAAAATGAAATTTTAATCTGTAATTTGTTTGTGAACTGGATTGCAGTTACTTATCTGGAAAACAACAGAGCAGGAATCACAGTGTACGACTTTATGCTAGACCGGTCATGGCTCCACATGATTTTTGGTGTAGAGCTTGCTCTGGTTCTGTGGTTTCCTGGAAAGACAATCGGAGTCTCTTGATCACCTAAAACATTCGTCATTTCTTCTTTAAGTTCGGCATATTTGGAAGGCAGGGCAACATTTCACACATTACCGTACCAGTGTCGAGTTGTGTGTTCCATCATGTGCATAATTGCATATATCTTGTGATTACAATCAGGTTGGCTGATGTGGTTTTGTTGCTTCAGGAATGATGCCCTTGTTTTATTTGTTATTTATAAATGATCTCCCTCCTTAATAAGGTTAGTCGATGTCTGGTGTTTTTTTGTAACTCAAAACAATCTCTAGGCGTGTGGAAACCATTTGAGTGAGTTCCATGTGTTTTATTGTATTTTCCTTTCAAAGTTAGTTATGTTTTATTTAGTGTATTTTCAGGAAATTCTACAAGTTCGTGTCTATCGTGTAATCGGGTCTTTATCGTGTCTATTATTGTATACATGTATTATCGTGGTTAATTGGTTACTCGTGTATATATGTATTTATCGTGTATTAGGTCATTATCGTGTATGTAGGTTCTTATCGTGTTTGTAGGTAATTATCGTGTATATAGGTAATCTTCGTGTCCATTCGGGTATTGTCGTGTTTCCTGTTACACGACTCGATAAGAAATCGTGTACAAATCGTGTCGTGTCCGTGTATACACGAAAATTAGCGTGTCGTGTCCGTGTCCGGGTTCGTGTACACGATTTCTTATCGTGTCGGGTTCGTGTATACCCAATACCTGTTAGCATCCGATCATACACGACACGATAAGACACGTACATGACCCGATTGACAGGCCTAGATCCACTGTCACGAATAATTATGAGGCCAATTACAAGTTGTTTGATAGGCACACGTCCAATTTGTTACCTTTTTGACTTAATCCGTGTTTTTATGATTTAATCAACTTAACCTTAATCACAATTAAATGTAGTGTAGCACACATAATGTATAGAAGATATATTGCATTGTGCTAATATCTACAGGCGATCAAGACTCAAGGAAGATTGGACTTGAAGTCAAGCATGTAATCAAGCTTTTGAAGACATGTAAGTTACCTTTATTTTGAGTCTTAGGAACTAGTGTAAAGTTGAGCATACATGAGTTAAAACTCACTCACATACACACTACGCTAATTGTAGAAGTTACACACAAAATTTCACATCAATTGGACTTCAATAGATCACCCAAACCTTAGTTGGAAAATCACTAAACCTCAACTTAAACATCATATGCCAATCGGTCGACCGGAACAAGCTCTTTGTTCGACCGATTATAACAGAGTTACCAAGTGTATTTTCCTAGTTAAACCGATTGACCACTTTTTACCTTTCTGTCGATCATTCCCATATTTTTTGGATGACCGTTATCCTTGTCGTATTATACAACTGTCGTATTCGTATAAACTAACCCAACCCCCAAAATACAATTGGTCATCGATCGAACATTGACCTAAAAACGATTGACCGGATGAACACATTTTTTGAGCCTAAAGTGCATGTTATTTTTGGTCGAACGAAACCAATCTTTTTGTTCGACTGGTATACCTATACCCTAGCCAAAACCCCTAGATCGGTCGACCGAACCCTGACCAGGTTTGACCGATGACTTCAGTCATAGCCTAAGTGGTTCGAACGTTCTCTAATTCATTCTAACGTTTGTTTATTTTTAAAGAAACGATCGACCGTGCTGCCCGATTCAGTCGACCGTTGAGGAACAGAATTGCAGATCTTCAATTTCGTTTTGTGTATCTTACATACAAATCAATCAATTCTTCCCCAACGGCTAGCAATCTCTAGTAGCTTATAAATAGAGGATTACACACCTTAGAGACACATCTCTCCCACTACAAACTCAAACATACATTAAAGAGAAATCTCCTAATCCTCAAAGCCCCAAATCCTACACTATAAGCCTTACACTTTCACACCTTTGATCAATTCCTTATCCTACTCAAAGTGTGCTCAAGTTAGAGAGTGTTTGGTCCACTCAAGTTGTTGTCAAAAGAAGTAGAGGTTTCGGTGAAAGCACGAAACATCCCCTTCGGATTATGAGAGGAAGAAAACCAAGTTTGCGAGGTGGTTCACGGAGCTTACTTTGTGAAGGCGCGTTCTCTGTAGAATTCCGTGCTCATATGTATGTGTATATTTTAAAAATATTAATACAAGCATACATGATCGATTTCATATTTTTAGCAATTTTATGTACATTGTTTTGTCTTTATTCTTATATCATGCAAACCTACATATAATAAAATAAATCACAAAGAGAGGATCATACCCAAAGGTTCTCTAAAATCTTTATGAAGATCTGAATTTGCGTCGCTCGTCAAATCGTCCATCGATCTGCCTCCAAGTGTTCACCAAACTCTAAACAATATTAGAGAGAAATGAGCTAGTCAATCAATCTCTAAATCAAGCTTAGAATCTAGCTAATAACCTATTTAAAGTTCCACGAGAATTAATCTCCGAAAGCTCCAAAATTTCCTAAGACTCAAAAGAAATGCAAATTACATGTCTTCAAATGAGCTTGATTACATGTCTTAACTTGAATCATTTCTTCCTTGAGTCTTGATCATCTGTAGCGGTTAGCACAAGACAATATATATGTTATGCAATATGTGTGCTACTCTACATTGATTACAATAATATTAGGTTGATTAAATCATCAAAACATTGATTAAGGCCAAAAAGCCAACAATCTCCCTTTTTTTGATGATGACAACCTATATCTTAATACTTGAATTTTTAGATGTAAACTATACATATAAATACTCCCCCTATGGATGTGCATAGTTTTTGTTCAATTATAATCAAATTTCAAGTTACCCCCTTAATTATATCTCCCCCTTTGAAATCCATAAAAAACATAAGATTAAGCATGGATTTTGGATGTCTTGTAATGAAGTCGCTCCCCCTAAATGTTGCACTTTATTACTCTAAGTAAATGATATTAATTTAACTCCCCCTATCAATATGAATATGATTTTTCGATTAAGTTCAATTCTAATTCTCCCATTTTGACATCATGCAAAATATATCAATTAGGCATGTGATGTATTAATTCCCCCTTTTTGACATCCATTTAAACAATTTGACACTAACACCAATGGATGTGATTCAAATTTCAAGATATGCAATAAATGAATATGTGATATGTCAATTAAGCATATTATTACCTAGACTAGAACCAACTGATTCCAAAAATTTAGAGGATAAAAATTTATACCCACTTTGAAGCTTGAATTGGTTTTAATCTTCATTCGGTGATGCAACCGGCTTTGCCCGGTCACCACCGATCTTCTCTTCAAGCACCTACAAGTGTAGATTTAGGTAGCCAAACAACTTTGGGTCCTTGAATGTTAGCTTTGGGAACCCAAACCATTTTGGTTTTAGGAGCCCACACACTTGAAGAACTATGATTAATAAACACATGCTTGTCGATTAGTGTAGTATGAGATACATGGTTTTTCAATTTTACATTGTATCATAAACCATGTTTATCTAGTGATTGTCTTTGACTACCTAATAGCATGTCAAGCATCTTGGTTCCATTAGTGAATTTTTCTAGATTTTTTCTTAATTGTGCATTTCATGCCTTAAGATCTAGTTCACTATCAATAGGTGTATCTTTTAGACTATCAAGAGTTAATGCATTGTTTTCAAGTCTAGCAAGAACCTCATTCTTCTCATTCATGCATGTTTCAATTTGACTTTGGAGATTATTGATTGGCTTAATTTCTAGCATTCTTGTTCTTTTCACAAATAATCTCATATTGTTTAACTAAGTCATGAAAATGCATTTTGAAGTTCATCATGTGAGTATGTTTCTTCTTTGGAACATGAATTATCACTAGCATAAGACTTAGATGAGCAAGAATGTGTTCTAGTAGAGTATGAGTTAGAGGATACCTCACTTCCTTCATTTGAATTGTCATGTAGCACATATGTGAAGGGGAATGTGTTCTAAAAGTTTTACTTTTAAATGTCAATTATTATGAATTGAATGAGAAAATCGTTTTGTTCCTTGTTTATGTTATTCGTCTTTTAGAAGTGTTAAGGAAGAGGCTCTTGGTCCTTAACCGTAGAGCTCTAAAAGATATTGGTTTACATAAAACAAAAGATATTCGCAATCATGGTAATTAACATGGGACATTAATTACCGGGTTAAGATTGTCGTGTTGGTCATAGATCATTGTAGCTCTACAAGTGAGTGACAACACGGGTATGCAAAAGAGGAAAATATTACTTTTGTATACTGAATAGACCTAATAAGTAAAATATTATAGAAATGTGTTTCTGTGTCATTAATATTTTACTGTGTCCTTGGTCCTTTGATATGAGACTTATATCCGATCGCTTAAGGAGTTCTTAATTAGACTAGTGTCTTGAGCTATCGATGAGTGTAGTGTAAAGGCATTAGTTGGTAAAGTCCAACTTTTGTTGGAGAAGATAGCTAGTCAAAAGATTATCATTGCCCCTCTTAATTGAGTAATGATATTAGTGGGCCCCTTGATAAAGCAAAGTTATAATGTGCACAATGTGATTTGAGTTAAGTTACATATTTATAACTAGCTTAAAGAGATCAAGAAATGAATACTAATACAAAGATGACACAATACTACTTTGTGTGTATTCTTAATATCATGTGGCAAGGGACGGACACAAGTGATACACACTATCAAAAAATGGATCGGGTTTTGGTTCGAGTGGAATTAAGACATCTAACTAATTGGGAGCTATAATGTGTAGCTAGATACCGCTTATAGCTTGTGATATTAAGCTCTTAATATCACTGCCAACTTAGTTTAGATCCTCCCATAGGTCACACCACATAACTGGGAAACAAGAAATGGGGATTTTGAGTTCATAAGATGTGTCGGGTTTCATGTAGAAAATATGACACATGGGGTGAACAAGCAAAATCAAAATTATGTTGTGATTAATAACATAATTAGAATCTAAATTAAATTCATATGTGATGTAAATATTATGGGGTGTAATGATTAATCATTACATAGGATAATATGTTACATAAGTTGTGAATTTACTACTAATCCCGAAATGTCAAATTTTGTAGGGGTTAAAACTGAAATTTGACAAGTCTGCATGCACTGTGCAAAAACGGTCGACCGCTAGACCATAAACGGTCGACCAAATGTTGCGCGGTCGACCGCAATATTGCACGGTCGACCGGATGTGTATCGAGCGTAACGAGAATTTCGTCTGTTCGTTTTCGGTCGACCGAGTATTCTCGGTCGGTCGATCGAACATTGCGATGAACCTTTTTGTTGCGAACGGTCGACCGAGAATATTGATCGGTTGACCGAAACTCGGTCGAAACGGTCGACCGGACCTCGCGAACGGTCGACCGGCCACACGGTTTTATGCAGAATTAATTTAAGAATTAATTAGATCATGCATGGAATTGGTCCATAATTGATTTAATTCGTGGCTAATATTATTTATTATTAAATAATGGATGGTTAGATGGAATTTTGCATGAGATCATGGGCAAGGGGTTGCACATGAATAGGTAATTTGGAGAGAACCTATAAATACAAGGTTATCTCATTACCTCCTTAATTAATTCATTATTTTCTTGTGAAAAAATCTCTCTCCATAATTCTCCACGAAAATTCCTTAATTCTTACGTTTAGTTTTAGTTTCAAGAGGGCTTCTTCTCAAGGAAACTAAAGAGGGGTTAGTAATTAGATTCTAAACCCTATTGGAGATCGAGAGGCTAGCTCTTCTCTCTCCAATCTCGTTTAGAGTTTGGTGAAATCTCGGAGGCATCCGGCGCGGCGAGAAACGTCATCAACGTCTCCGAATCTTCAAGAAGTTTTAGAGAACTTCTAGGTATGATTTCGGAATCCTTGGTTTGTTTTAATAAAAGTTTTAAAACTAGTTATTGAAACAAACTAGTACACGCGTGAAATAAATCATAGAAAATTGTATAAGATCCTTATTATGCTTAAAATTCCAAAAATATATAGGCATAATTAAACATGAAATACATCAGTGGTATCAGAGCTTAGGGTTCAATTTTCTCATGATTTATGGCTGTAAACAAATTTAGTTTACCATCTAGGATTTAAACAATTCGTTTTACCGGTTTTTTCGGTCTTTAAATGTTTGTTGAAATAATTCTTTATAATAATTCGTTTTAAATGTTTTTAATGTTTAAAACATGTCATGTAATTATTAGAATTATGATTTAGACATAAGTCTAACTTGCAATAATTTCGTTTTAAGTATAAACGATTATTTTGTATGAGAATCAACAAAACCGAAAAACTGCGATTCATCTTTCCATAGGAAATGGATGGACAGCGGTTCAAAATTAATTTTTGAACTATGGATGCATGAAAAACGTTTTTAATGGATTTCAAAATGTTTTTCAAAGAATTGTTTGAGATTCTAGACGCTTGATAAACTAGGTTGGATAGTTTATAGCGATATTGCGTGCATGGATGCTCGAGTTGTTTTGCAGGAATTGTGAGTTTATATGTTCCAAATCAGCAGCTATGAATGTTTATAATTGTTATAATACAGGGGCTTATGTATGTAAAAGCTAAATTCTCTATTTCCATCTTTTAGATAAATTGCATATGCATGTGAGAGGTTTTACATAGGACTTGCACTAGTCGGTTTTTTATCGAATGTGAGGAGCATGTTTATTTTCTGTAAAATCTACGTCTCCGGTGCAAGAGGAAGTCGCCGCTGTAGCGCATCGATCGAGGATCGAAGATCAGGGATCGAGGATCGAGGATCGAAGGGAACATATAAACTCACACGATGTGGATTGTGTGAATGTTTAATTTCTGTTTTTATCTTGCTATGCATGTGATGAATGTGTGGAATGATAAGATGTGTATGATTAATAATATGCATGATAACCTAAAATTCTAAATCACATGTTAAATTGTCCAAACAAAAATAAAGAATAAATTTCCTTCTTATTTCATCCACTAGCAGCCATTGATCGAGGGATACTCTGCTCGCCCTTAGCGGGAGATAGCTCCCTCCATCTTTGGGAATAGTGGGAGATATAATGGTTGTCTGTTGTTGTGCCACAATTAAATATATGAGGTGTGTTTCACCCTAGTGAACCCCAAGTATGTTTAGTTGTGAATACAATAGATAAACGTATCTCGTATCAAATGAAAATAAGTTTTCTTAACATTACCTAGAGCCCTCGCTCGGTTTTGGGAAAAAGTTTTTCTTACGAGGATAGGTCGTATTCCCTCATAATTAAAAACGACAAGAGTCACAAGAGTTTGAAGATGCTAAATGTTACTAAACTTCAAAAAGGTTGTGATTATAAAATGTTTTCTTACCTTGATATTGTAATGTATTCGATAGCCCTTAGCTAGTCTATATTACAATTGATAGGATCTTGGATTGTTGCATTTATGGGCAAAGATTTTAATTTGCAACATTTACATTTATATATTCGATATATGTATGCATGTGTATTAAAACATAAAATTGGCATTAAAATCCTATATGATTTATTTTGTAGAAAAATGTCGAACATCCAACCTATCGTACGATCCATGATAGAAAAACACCATTTAGCAAATGATGGTTCAAACTTCATTAGTTGGCAACTCAAACTCAACATCGTGTTAAAGTTTGAGAAACTATCTCACATTTTGGAAGGTCCAATCCCAAAATGGAATGAGAGATTAACCGATGAAGAGAAAGAAGCTAAAGCCAAGTGGGAAGACCAAGAGAACCAAGTTCACGGTCTTATGCTAGCATCCATGGGTGACTCGCTTCAAGCGAAATACTTGGATTCAAAACCCAAGAAGACCATGGAGGCTCTATCAAAGATGTTCATGGATAGTGCCCGAAAGGAGCGTTATAAGACCACCATCGCACTCACAATGTGCCATATGGCGGAGGGAACATCGATATCTGTGCATTTTCTCACGATGCAAGGATACCTTGAGAAGTTGGCAAAGCTCTCTTCACCAATGCCCGAGGACATTGCTGAAGATATGATTCTTGGCTCTCTAGCCCCGTCCTTTAAGGACTTTGTGATGCACTACCACGTGCGTGAAAAAGGGGTGAGTCTTGAGGAGCTTCACAACGCTCTCAAAACTGCTGAAGTTGACATGGGCAAGGGTAGGGACAAGCAAGTCCTTGCCGTCCATGGGAGGAGCCAAAAGATTGGTAAAGGAAAGGGCAAATCTACCAAAAGTGGTTCAATCAAGAGCAAGGGAGTAGGAGGTGCTCGTGCGAGTGCCTCGAGGGGGAAATCTCAGAAATCTCCAACTCCCAATACGGAGTGCTTTAACTGCGGTGAAAAAGGACACATCCGGCCAAATTGCCCCAAGTACAAGGAAGACCTTGACAACGGAGTGATTGAACGTCGGCGCCCCAAAAAGGCCAAAGGTATATTTGTTATTGAAATAAATTTAGCCACCTCTGTCCAGGATTGGGTAATTGATACCGGATCTTGTGCTCACATAGTTTCTAATGTGCAGCTACTCATGGATAGGAAGGAACTCGTAAGGAACGAGATAGAATTGAAGGTCGGAAATGGTGCGAACGTGTCTGCGGTTGCACAAGGTTCTGTGGTGCTTCAATTGTGTAGTGGTTTAAATTTATGTCTAAAGAATGTTTATTATGTACCTTCGATCAGTAAGAATATTATTTCTGTATCATGTCTGGATATGGATAATTTTAATATAAATATTTCAAATTCTTGTCTGTCTATATCGAAGAATGGTGTGTTCTATGCAAATGCGTTCATAAGGAATGGTCTCTATTTGCTTGAATTGGATAATAAACAAATCTTTAATATCAATAACAAAAGACTTAAGACCACTCACGAGAATGATACTCTCTTGTGGCACTATTGTCTTGGTCACATAAATGAAAAGCGCATCAAGAAATTGCAAGAAGCTAACCTTCTTGGTCTACTTGATTTTAAATCATTGGAGACGTGCCAACCATGTCTAATGGGAAAAATGACCAAAAAGCCTTTCAAGAAGAAAGGCCCAAGGGCGAGTGGCTTGTTGGATTTGATACATTCCGATGTATGTGGTCCAATGAGTACTAGTGCACGAGATGGTTTCAGGTACTTCATTACGTTCACGGATGATTATAGTCGTTATGGCTATGTTTATCTAATGAGAAACAAAAGTGAATCTTTTGACAAGTTCAAAGAATTCAAGAATGAAGTAGAGAACCAACTCGACAAGAAAATCAAGTCTCTTCGAACGGATCGTGGGGGTGAGTACTTAAGTGCCGAATTTGACTCATACCTAAAGGAGTTTGGTATTGTACCTCAACTCACCCCTCCCGGTACACCTCAATGGAATGGGGTATCCGAAAGGAGGAATAGGACATTGCTCGATATGGTTCGGTCAATGATGAGTCATGCGGAATTACCTCTTTACTTTTGGAGTTATGCACTACAAACTGCGGCTTACACACTAAATAATGTTCCATCCAAATCCGTGGAGAAAACTCCTTATGAGCTATGGAGTGGTAAAACACCTAAGCTCAGTTTTCTCAAGATTTGGGGTTGTGAGGCTTACGTCAAGAGATTGATGTCGACCAAACTTCAACCAAAAGCGGATAAGTGCTTCTTTATTGGTTATCCTCGTGAGACAAGGGGATACTACTTTTGGCATATCACCTCCAATCGAGTGATTGTAGAGAGGGATGCCACATTTTTGGAAAAAGAATTTCTAGAAAGAATAAAAAGTAGTGGGAGTAGGGTTGTGCTTGAGGAAACTCAAGATACTCTACAAGATCATGACATGAATGATGACATTCAAGATCATGAAGGCCCAACCGAGATTCCTTTGGTTAGTGGGAGCGTGAGCGAGAGACCATCACAAGAAATTGTGAGAGAATCTCAATCATCCCCACCAAGTGTACGTTCAAGAGTTGAACGTGAACCCACTCCTCAAGAAATTGTGGAAGAAGTTTGAGAGACACGAGAAGAACCAAAAGAACTTAGAAGGTCAACAAGGGAAAGGAAGAAACCCGATTTGTATCTGGGACTTCATGAAATCATGGTACTAGATATCAATGATCCCTTGACCTTCCAAGAAGCAATGGAAAGGGAAGACTCCAAACTATGGCTTAAGGCGATGGAATCCGAAATAGAATCCATGTATGATAATCAAGTGTGGAACTTGGTTGACCTTCCTCAAGGGAAAAAGGTCATTCAAAATAAATGGGTTTTTAAGAGGAAGATGGACATGGATGAGAACTTAACGACCTACAAAGCGAGGCTTGTAGCGAAGGGTTTCACTCAAGTTCAAGGAATTGACTATGATGAAACTTTTTCACCGGTTGTCATGTTCAAGTCTATTCGGATCATGCTCGCTATTGCCGCATTTCACGATTATGAAATATGGCAAATGGATGTCAAAACGGCGTTCCTTAATGGGAACTTGGAGGAGGATGTGTACATGGTACAGCCTCAAGGTTTTGAAGATCCAAAGAATAGCGAGAAGGTATGCAAGCTTCAAAGATCCATTTATGGATTGAAGCAAGCATCAAGGAGTTGGAACAAACGCTTTGACGAGGAAGTGAAGAAGTTTCACTTCGTTCAAAGTAAGGAAGAACATTGTATATACAAGAAGGTTAGTGGGAGCCATGTAGTATTCCTAATCTTATATGTCGATGACATATTGCTTATGGGCAATCATATTCCTTTGCTTGAGCAAACGAGAAGTTCATTGAAATCTGCATTTTCGATGAAAGACATGGGTGAGGCTCAATACATCTTGGGAATCAAAATATATCGAGATACATCTCACAGACTCATTGGCCTCAGTCAACGTACATACATTGACAAGGTCTTGGAAAGGTTCAAGATGAAAAACTCCAAAAAGGGCAGTGTGCCAATGAGTATGGGTGTGCACTTCAAGAAGTCTCAACGTGCGCAATCACGTAAGGACTTAGAGTACATGAAGGATGTCCCTTATGCTTCGGCAATTGGGTCGATCATGTACGCGATGACTTGCACAAGACCCGATGTCTCGTATGCTCTAAGCGTGACAAGTCGTCACCAATCCAACGCAGGTCCTGAGCATTGGACTGCGGTCAAGAATATCCTGAAGTACCTTAACCGGACTAAGGATAAGATTCTTGTTTATGGAGGACAAAGGGAATTGATAGCTGAAGGGTACTCGGATGCGAGTTTCATGAGTGATCCAGACGATAGAAGGTCGCAATCAGGATACGTCTTCCTTCTGAATGGTGGAGCTGTGAGTTGGCGTAGTTGGAAGCAAAGCACTACGGCCGACTCAACCACTGCTTCCGAAGTAATGGTTGTCGCTGAAGCGAGCAATGGAGTGTGGATTAAGAAGTTCCTTGAAGAGCTTGGAGTAGTTCCCTCGAGCGAGGGACCAATAGAGCTATTTTGCGACAATATTGCATCTATCTCGCAAATCAAGGATCCCAAATCACACCACAAAGTGAAGTACATGGATCGTAAGTACTTCGTGACGCGTGACCTCATCGACGAAGGCAAAATAAATCTGTTATGGGTGGACACAAACAGCAACACAGTTGATCCATTCACAAAACCATTATCCCAAGCCAAGGGCGAAATGCATTTCGAGTCCATGGGATTGAGGAACCATGTAGATTGGCTTGATGATTGATATGTAATAGGGTTTACCCTAGTTATTATTGTTTTATGCATTGAGTATGTATGAGAAAGAAAACTTTAATAACAAGTGGGAGATTCAAGGGAATGTTTTCTAAAAGTTTTACTTTTAAATGTCAATTATTATGAATTGAATGAGAAAATCGTTTTGTTCCTTGTTTATGTTATTCGTCTTTTAGAAGTGTTAAGGAAGAGGCTCTTGGTCCTTAACCGTAGAGCTCTAAAAGATATTGGTTTACATAAAACAAAAGATATTCGCAATCATGGTAATTAACATGGGACATTAATTACCGGGTTAAGATTGTCGTGTTGGTCATAGATCATTGTAGCTCTACAAGTGAGTGACAACACAGGTATGCAAAAGAGGAAAATATTACTTTTGTATACTGAATAGACCTAATAAGTAAAATATTATAGAAATGTGTTTCTGTGTCATTAATATTTTACTGTGTCCTTGGTCCTTTGATATGAGACTTATATCTGATCGCTTAAGGAGTTCTTAATTAGACTAGTGTCTTGAGCTATCGATGAGTGTAGTGTAAAGGCATTAGTTGGTTAAGTCCAACTTTTGTTGGAGAAGATAGCTAGTCAAAAGATTATCATTGCCCCTCTTAATTGAGTAATGATATTAGTGGGCCCCTTGATAAAGCAAAGTTATAATGTGCATAATGTGATTTGAGTTAAGTCACATATTTATAACTAGCTTAAAGAGATCAAGAAATGAATACTAATACAAAGATGACACAATACTACTTTGTGTGTATTCTTAATATCATGTGGCAAGGGACGGACACAAGTGATACACACTATCACAAAATGGATCGGGTTTTGGTTCGAGTGGAATTAAGACATCTAACTAATTGGGAGCTATAATGTGTAGCTAGATACCGCTTATAGCTTGTGATATTAAGCTCTTAATATCACTGCCAACTTAGTTTAGATCCTCCCATAGGTCACACCACAGAACTGGGAAACAAGAAATGGGAATTTTGAGTTCATAGGATATGTCGGGTTTCATGTAGAAAATATGACACATGGGGTGAACAAGCAAAATCAAAATTATGTTGTGATTAATAACATAATTAGAATCTAAATTAAATTCATATGTGATGTAAATATTATGGTGTAATGATTAATCATTACATAGGATAATATGTTACATATGTTGTGAATTTACTACTAATCCCGAAATGTCAAATTTTGTAGGGGTTAAAACCGAAATTTGACAAGTCTGCATGCACTGTGCAAAAATGGTCGACCGCTAGACCATAAACGGTCGACCGAATGTTGCGCGGTCGACCGCAATATTGCACGGTCGACCGGATGTGTATCGAGCGTAACGAGAATTTCGTCTGTTCGTTTTCGGTCGACCGAGTATTCTCGGTCGGTCGACCGAACATTGCGATGAACCTTTTTGTTGCGAACGGTCGACCGAGAATATTGATCGGTTGACCGAAACTCGGTCGAAACGGTCGACCGGACCTCGCGAACGGTCGACCGGCCAGACGGTTTTATGCAGAATTAATTTAAGAATTAATTAGATCATGCATGGAATTGGTCCATAATTGATTTAATTTGTGGCTAATATTATTTATTATTAAATAATGGATGGTTAGATGGAATTTTGCATGAGATCATGGGCAAGGGGCTGCACATGAATATGTAATTTGGAGAGAACCTATAAATACAAGG
Organism: Triglochin maritima; assembly: GCA_963682175.1. Taxonomy (NCBI): domain Eukaryota; kingdom Viridiplantae; phylum Streptophyta; class Magnoliopsida; order Alismatales; family Juncaginaceae; genus Triglochin; species Triglochin maritima. The sequence goes on along the minus strand of OY821780.1, from coordinate 8,822,892 downwards.
TTATCTCATTACCTCCTTAATTAATTCATTATTTTCTTGTGCAAAAATCTCTCTCCATAATTCTCCACGAAAATTCCTTAGTTCTTAAGTTTAGTTTTAGTTTCAAGAGGGCTTCTTCTCAAGGAAACTAAAGAGGGGTTAGTAATTAGATTCTAAACCCTATTGGAGATCGAGAGGCTAGCTCTTCTCTCTCCAATCTCGTTTAGAGTTTGGTGAAATCTCGGAGGCATCCGGCGCGGTGACAAGCGTCATCAACGTCTCCGAATCTTCAAGAAGTTTTAGAGAACTTCTAGGTATGATTTCGGAATCCTTGGTTTGTTTTAATAAAAGTTTTAAAACTAGTTATTGAAACAAACTAGTACACGCGTGAAATAAATCATAGAAAATTGTATAAGATCCTTATTATGCTTAAAATTCCGAAAATATATAGGCATAATTAAACATGAAATCCATCAATATGTGCATATTCCTTTGTTGATGAAGGTGCGGTTGATTGGGATGAAGATGAAGATGATGAATCGTCTCAAGTTGTCTTGTGAGCTTCCAACCACTTTTCTTTTCTCTTACTCCTCTCTTTTTCTTTCCTTCTCTCCCTTCTCTCGTTTTTCTTCTCCTTCTGTTTTCTCTCATTTTCACTTTCCTCATTCTCCTTCTTGTTTTCTCTCATTTCACTTCTTCTACCTCTTCTTTCATTCTTTTCTCCCATATCCTTCTTGAGGTATTTGAAAAAGTCTTTGGCTAGGACTTCAATGTCATCATCTTCTACACTCCTCCTTGGTTTCTCAAGATTTACATGTAATGCCAAGAAGGTTTTATTCTTGGAGGCTTCCTTCTCCTTTTGATGGTTGATTTGGAGTTCATAACCCATCAAATTTCCAACGAGTTCCTCCATCTTTAATTTAGAAAGATCATGCGCCTCTTCGATTGCAATGACTTTATCTTCCCAATCGTTGCTAAGTGACCGAAGGAACTTCCTTGTCATCTCCCCTTCAATAAGCTTTCTTCCAAGAACACAAAACTAGTTAGTAATATCGATGAAGCGAGTGTTCATTTCGCTTATGTTCTCACTGATTTGCATAGAAAAAATCTCATATTTATGCATGAGGAGACTAATGTGAGTTTCCTTAGGTTTGCTATCACCCTCATGATGTATTTGCAATCTATGTCATATTTCATAAGTACTTTCACAACCCCTAATTCTATTATGTTCTCCCTCATTAAGGCCACAATACAAGATGTTCATGATTTTTTAACAAGGTTCAGTCGGCCGATAAAGAAACGATCGACCGCGATAGGCTATAACTTAGGTGCACTTAAGTTAACAGTCGAACACCGAGATAGGTCCGGTCGGCCGAAAACTTTTAGACTCTACAGGGTTGATGAAAAAGATCTAGTTCGGTCGACCGACGGAAACTTCCAATGAGTTGCACATTTTGGAGACAATTAAGTTCGGTCGACCGAAACAAGTCCACGGTCGACTTATAGGCAATATGTATTTTGGGGTATTAATGAATAATTAGAATATGACCATTGGTATAAAATGACAACCCTATCGGTCAGAAAAATATGTTGATTCGGTCGACCGAAAAGGTTAGAACGGTCGACCGAAAGTGGGCAGTCTAAAACACTATAGGACAATTGATCACTCGGACGACCGAAATGCTGGGGTCGGTCGACCGAACTTTTAATAATATGGCCGTGATCTGTCATTACGTGCGACTATGGGCAGACAGTTCTGGTTTTGTTTTAGTGTTTTCTGGTCTAAGTTTGGGTGATCTATTGAAGTCCAATTTATGTGAAATTTTGTGTGTGACTTCTGTAGGGAAACTAGTGTGTGTTTGAGTTGATTTTAGCTTAAGTATGCTCAATTACACAAATTTCCTAAGACTCAAAAGAAATACAAATTACATGTCTTCAAATGAGCTTGATTAAATGTCGACTTGAATTATTTCTTCCTTGAGTCTTGATCACCTGTAGAGGTTAGCACAAGACAATATATATGATATGCAATATGTGTGTTGCTCTACATTGATTACAATTAAGATTAGATTGATTAAATTATCAAAACATAGATTAAGGACAAAAAGACAACATCTCTCCTCTCTCACTTCTCTCTCATATCCTCTCTTTCTTTGATCTCACTTCTCTCTCTCTCTAGTTTTCACTTTCTCTCTCTCCAAATCTAAATATTTTATCGTGGAGATAGAGAGATAGTGAGATCGCAACAGATAGAGAGAGAATTGGAGAGAGGAGAGAGAGAAGAGAGGAGAAGATAGAGTGGAGAGAGAAGTGAGAAGGGGGGTTCTTTTCATTTTTAATTTTTTATTAAGATTTTTGGAGTGTTGTTTTGCAAATTTTCTTAAAGATAAAGTGACGAAACGGCTCACTAACGTACGGCGTAGTTGTACCAAGGTAAAAAAAATAACAAAATGTGCACCCAAGTAAAATTCGAAAGTGTAGATCTATTCCAGACATTGACATTTTCTTGAGGTGCACCCAAGAAAAAACCCCAATTAAATTAGACTAATTTTAGTAGATCTTTCAACCGAGATCGAAAATGGAACAAGTTTCATGTCGTCGATTTTCGAGTGTCATCATTTTCTGCATAATCCGCCTTGCAGTATCTTGCTTACATCCTTGTTGTGTAGTCGGAATCCTCCTCGTAATCTCTCAGTTAGTAAATTATCCTTTGGGTATGTGTTTCATGATTTCTTTTTCTTTTCTCGAATTATGAGATGTTTTAATTCCGCATATATAGTTCTGTTTCCTAATTAATAAGTGATGTCTACGTTTCGTTGTGGCTTTCAAACTCTACATGGTTCGAGTTCGAGTTATTGTTTTGGAGGATTTGACGTCAGGAGATTCTTATAGATTCATGTCGCCAAATATTATATAGTCCAAGTTTAACAGAAGAAGAAAAGGAAACATAAGGTGTGCAATGGATATTGTAAAATCATAACGTATTTTATTCATCAATCTAAGCTAGTAGTAAAGAAACAAATAAAATACCATTGTTTTGTATGGAGGAAAAAGCAATTCACTTGTCATTCTTTTTATGTAAAAATAAAATTTTATTATATAATAAAGGCCAACGTAACACACATAAGCCCCAGGTGATATTTCAATAAGTTTTGCACTACTACCAATACAAACATCAATTTTGAATATTATATGCAATCTTATTGCTAGCGACTCTTAGCTCCGAACGCTCTTATAGCTTCTAGAATCCCGATCAAAGAGAAGGTTGAAGAATGGACCTCCAGAAGGACGCGGTGAAAACAATATCATTCCAGACGTTGGTGGTTGACAACTTCGCTGACTTGAAAATATATAGTTCCTAAAGCTAGCGGGCATATATGGTTAATTAATTTGTTGTGTTGGCAGGTGCCAGGTGGTGTTATTTGTTAGGTGGTGCAACATGAAATGAGTTGGCATGAGATCCTCTGCCTACAGTTAATGGAGATCCAACATCTTCCTGGCAGGAGTTGTCCTACTCCGCCGGAGAGATCCAACGGATCCAGTCATGAATTCCTGATGAATTGAAAAGGACTTGACGCTTCCGACAACATTTAACTATCCTCTTTTTTCAAAAGACAACAAAAAATTGGATGCGCTTCCGGCAGCATTTAACTAGCCTGATTTTCAAAAGATAACAAAAAAAATGAAGAAGAAAAGGAAAGCATTTACCTAGCATCTACTCGAGTACATCTCGAGAGATGGTACCAGCTTCTCCAATCTGATGATATCCAAGTCAACTCAGTACCCATGAAAGCCGATATTGTACAAAAAGGTAATGATAGAGTGAACCCGGGGTTTCCTTTTGCTTAAGTAAGCCTCCTTATAGTCCTAAAATCCAACGTGTGAATTATATGTGTAGATAACAAATCAAAGGATTTTGTGATTTGTGTGGAGATATGCCGATTTGATAAAAATTACAAAATATTACATCAGTTTCAAATTCATTCGACCACGTGAAATTATATTACGACAATTTAGTAATATCACATACATATGATTCATTTTTACGGCTTAACAACTTACGTTACGTTCCTTTCATTGGACAAATGGCTTACAGAAGTCACGATTTTTACGTTCACTCGAGTTACACCACGACATGGTTAAGGATTAACATTAGACTAACTCCAGCATGTTCCGCTCTAACATGTTATATCATGTTACAAATAATATTACTAATCAAAAATCGTATTATAGTTCAACAACTTATACTACGTGTCGAATGGGGAAGTTACATAAACTTAAGTAAACCCCATACTTACTTTAAACTTTCTGTACAAAAAGCACTACATTCTCAAAGAATTCTAGTTAAGACGGCTGCCAAGTTACTCTGGAAGTAAATCTAGATACATGAAGTTCTGATACATAAAGGATTACAAATATGGTTGGTTCATTTTTTTCCCATGGAAGCTTCATTTTGGTTCAGTTTTCAGGACTGGACTGTTCCTTGAGATGTCGAGTTGTCGACGGTAAAAAATGAGGTGAGCAACTTATTTAACAAAAAAGAGAGCTGGCCAAGAGAATGATTAAAGCACCAGTATTTTTATCTTAAGAGAAAGCATCTCTGTCAAGGCCTTCATATGGCTATAAACGTATGATTGGGAAAGAGATCAAATATGCTCCACTGGTCTGGCATTATTAACATTGTCTGTGAAAGTTTGCACAACAACAACGAAATTGTCTCATCTACTCAACCGCAATACTTCGAGGGGCCACCTATGTGATGAATGAGGTGGGACCGTGTGGTATCTATGTAACACGTCTTTCTACTTTTCTTTTCTTTTCTTTTTCTTTTTTTCTTATTTTGATAATATCTTTCTACTTATCTCGAGCACGAAGAAGACCCAAATCAACTGTCACCATTTCTTCTTGGCATAAGAACTGCACGTCCCCAATCTGTGAAACTGTAACTCTTCACGCTCATGATACGATGTGGCTCTGAATGGTATCATACAGACTATAAGCTGACAATTTAACACCAGTCTGAATTAATAAATACACAGTAAAGAGCGTTTGTCACATCAGAGTTCAGATATGATCGACAAAACAAGGTGCTCTTACCCAAAAAATAATTATGACAGCTCTATCTCCTGTCCCTGCTGCTGCTGTTGCATGTAGAGGATTTTGGCTCGGATGAAAATGGGCTGGCAAGCTTAAACAACTGCTGGTAAGTAAAAACACCAACAGGTCTTGCACTAGAGCTGTAACTGGTTTCATAAACATGGCTAAATCGCACGATTACTACCATTTTGTATTTCTTCTCCAGGAGTAGTTCAATGACTCGCCCAACCGACGTGGAGGTGGTTACACACGGTGGAGGGCCTTTCATCATACTCGACGGAGGTGCATCCAACTGAACAAGATTATTCGGATTTTTATTACCACTGTAAGAAAAACTGATAATTTAATGATTAATTACCTAAATTCGAATGTAATATCTGCTTTTCTAATACTATAAACTAATTGTTAAATACATAACCCAACAAAATCACAAAAGCAAACTGTTTAACTTTCTACATTCTAGAAAAGAGTTTTTTTTAAAAGTTACATTCCAAAAAAGTAAATACATTATCTTTCGTCTAAATGCTCGCTTGGATTTTAAAAAAGTGGTGGATTTACCAAATTTAATATTGCAACGAAGCATCTTGATTCTTGATTAACCTGCATGATCTTTAAATTTTTACACAAAATAGTTCCAGTTATTTGTGTGGGGAAGAGTTGAAAATATAGATTAACACTGCTCAATAGTTAACAACGTTTTAAAATAGAATCTCCGTTACTCTCATCTAACCATATATTTCAAGAGCCGTATGACTAACCACATATGTAACACTAGTGACTCCTAGTAGAGAGGTACCTCTTTACAGTCTTCGCGATGCACTAGACCGACACAGCTTCCCCAGTCATCAATAACAGGGACTACTGGATCTCTGTAAAAACGCATCACAACATTCCTCAAATCCATATTGGCTTGAAGTGGATTGACTTCTTTGAATCTTGTCATATAATTTTCGATTGGATCATCTAAAGAAACCTACAAAAGCAGAAAGCCTCAAAAATTGAAAAACTTGTTATGAAGAAAAGTTAGAAAACTAAATAAACAACCCACCAATTACCTCATCAAGGATGTAAGGACTAAAACTCGAAAAGCCAGATACAGCCTCTAGTCGTACAGCAACCTACACAAGTAGAAAAATGAACCAATCTTCAGCGTTTTCTCATCCAAAGTCTTTATCATTTGACAATATTACTTTGGATGAGGTTGCCACAGTAAAGGTGGGGAAAAGCTCCTAGGATTTTGTTACTGACAATAAAATATAGCACAAAATGAATATTTACAGTGGTAAACTAATATAAACAAGGTATGTGAGCGGAAACAACTGGAAAATAATAGCATTAACAAGGATGACGGTCAGAAGAATCAGTGAACAAGTTGAGGCATTCAGCAACTCGGTACATGCACAGGTCAGCATCTATTTGAAACCATATGGAGAAAAATAGCACAAAAATCAACGTGGTTCACGAAAACCTAGTGTGATCCACAGCGCCCCCAAGTAGATATTTTCAGCTAGCTTCTTACAAACTTTCCCAACCCCTCTCCGTCATAAATTTCGCCACATGAGCTCTCTTATTTTATCTTATATTACAAAACTGTAGTTATTTTTCAGCTACCTTCTTGCAAACTTTCCCGACCCCTCTCCCTCATAAAGGTTGCTACAAGAGCTCTCTTCCTTTCTCTCATATTACAAAACCATAAAAATAATCCTCTATTTATAAACCCACTCAAAATCCTACGTTTAAGATTATTTACTTATTAATTTTTTTGTTAAGAAACCAATCTACCCCACTGATTGGTCGACCAATGGTGTGGGTTGATCAACATATCCACCTTGCAAGGTTGACTTCCACCTTGGCTAGTCAAAAGCTAGAGTCTTCAGATGAGCACCGATCAGGGTCAAGCCAAGCTTAAGTTAACTTAGCCCAAACCACTAGGACTAATGGACTATGCAGGGTACTGTTACTGTTCACATTGGATTTGAAAAGTATATTTTAATGAAAATACACCCTTAACGAACAAAAGTATGGAAACATATGCTATGATTAATTAATTTATCAATGTAGTTGAATAAAATGTAAGATCCTTCGTAGTAAGTCAACAAAATTATCATAATCCATTATTCATATAAACGCTAAGGTTAATTTATGATTAAATGATAACATCATATATAGCCATGATAATTAAGATTATTTCTTTACAAAGTATTTTTTTTAAATCATATCAATTAATCAACAATTTCCTATGTTACCCAACCACTCCAAAAAGTTTCGACGATGCAGCCACCGAATTGTCCTCTAATCCGTTGTGTTTGATCCACCACTAACATATATCACTCTTTTGAAATTTGTCATCTTAGATTTCTTGCTCTCTATAGGTCTACCTCATTTATTTGTACCTCTTTTCCTTCACCAGCATTTATCTAGACCTTTTATATAACTATATCCAAGCAATTGATTCCCACCTCGTTAGTTCAATGAATACTAATCGAGTATAAGATATATATGCAACAATTAAAACATTCTTTCGGTATTTCAGATTGGATAACTTGTATTAGTGCCCTATCAAGCTCAAGCAAGTGTAACAGTGGGCAGACCAAGCTCAACATGGTCATGTTTTGACTAGTTTAGGTCAGTGGCGACTTAGGCGAAAAAGGTTAGTTTGGTCCACAAAATTGCCAACCGCACATAGTGCACAATTCCACAAAATTGTCAACGGATCGAATACGGACCGGATCTGCCAACATCCGTATCCGAATCTGGGAAATTTTTTAACATCCGTATCCGGATCCGTATCCGACCGGATCTTTTTAAGTACATCCGAATCAATATCCGACGGATCCGGATCGAATACGGATATTATCCGTATCCGAACAATAATATCCGGATTTAAAAATCCGTATCCGAACAAACATCCGGATTCGAAAATCCGTATCCGAATTCTTGCTTTAAGATAATAATAATCAAAACCTGAAGTTTGCTTCAATTCCATAATTCAACAACAATACGTACAAGTTACAAAGTAATGAAAGCATTAATTACAAACATTAGAACAATACAAACTTACAAACAACACATGAGAACACACGAACCACATAACAAACAATTAAGCAACAAACAAACTAGCAAACTAAGCAAAGTAATTATTCCAACATGAAGCATCATCTCCATGGTAGCATACAAGTCGCATTTGATACCTACGTACATGTAAAGAGAAAAAGTAAGAAAAATGACAATTTATTATATGAATATATTGTTACTAAGTATTCAATAAATAAAATCAAATTCTAAAACTACCTTTCAAGGTAAACCGGGGTCTTCTTCTAAAATTTAGAAATCTAACTCTCTAACTCTTGATCAATTTCAGCTTCACTTGAATCTAAACAACACAGATAAGTTCATTATCATAATAAAATTAAATCATAGAAATTTAAAAGTAACATCAACTAAGTAATAATACATACTCATGATTAAATGTGGCAACCAATCCTTTGTAGAAACCAATGCCTCTACAGCATCTCTTCCTAACTGAGAACGAGTATCATCAATGACTCTACGAGCACAACTGAATGCAGATTCTGAAGCAACTGTTGATACCGGGATTGCCAAAATATCACGAGCCATTTTTGCAAGTGTTGGAAACCTAGCTTCATGCTGACTCCACCAATTCAAGATATCAAATGACAACTCATTATTTGTTGACCGGACTAAAGGCTCCTCCAAATACATCTCAAGTTCAGATTTTGTTGCACTTGATACAAACTGAGTGTTACTAATAGCATATCCTATAAATCCTCCTCTGAATGGTTGGTTAGGATCATAAGTCATTTCTTCTACAGAAGGATTACTACCATCACATTGTGAACTACTAGGAGCATCCAAATACTCTGTGAACAACTCAGTAAGCTTATCTCGTATCTTATCAATTTTTTCATCAGCACAAGAATCATATAAGTGACGATTTGCATACTGAACAAACACCATTTTGTAACGTGGGTCAAGCACTGAACCAAAAGACAATACCAAACTGCAAGAATCCCAATATTTATCAAACTTCATTTGCATCATAGTTGCCATTGACCGAATGTACTCAATAGGACTCTTATGCCATGTAATCAACATGTAATGGATGTGACAAACATCATTGAAGTAGAAATTAGCAGTGGGATATTTACTACCAGAAAGACAAACTGTGATATCATAAAAAACCTTCAAACAATCTCGTATATTTCTACCCATCTCCCACTCCTCTGGTGTTGGCAACAACTATATTGATCATCCAATTCTGCTAAACGGTCAAATGCATCCCGGACATCCAAAGCACTATCAAGCATTAGATAAGTTGAGTTCCATCTAGTATCAACATCATACGACACGCCCTTATTCCCAGTCAACCGAGTTTGACTCAATGCAACCCTAAACTTATTAGCCCTATGTACAGAAGAATTAACATACTTCACACTTTTACGAATCTTCTCCAACAAAGGACTAATAACTTGCAACCCATTCTTCACAATCAAATTAAGGATGTGAGCGGTGCAACGAGTATGAAATAACTCACCCTTGAGAGGAAGTGCGTTCTTTCCATTCAACCATGCCTTGATAGTGTTCACCATTGGTTCATTATTACTAGCATTATCCACAACAATGTTAAACATCTTTTTATCCAAGTTCCAATCCATGATGCGGTTTTTAAGCCAATCAGCTAAGACATCACTAGTGTGTGGTGTGTTAATGTCCTGAAAGGCAATGTTTTGCTTGTGCAATACCCATTTATCATCAATATAATGACATGTAACACAACAATATCCACGAGTTTGGTGCTCGGGTGTCCATAAATCAGTGGTGAAGGTGACTCTACTAGTACTCTCATCAAGAGCTTTATAAAGTTTTTCCTTCCATTGCCCATAAACATCAAGACAATCTTTTCTAACTGTATTCCTTGAACGACACTTATATGAAGGTTCAACATAACAAACCCACCTTCTAAAGTAGTCATTCTCGCACAATACAAAAGGCAAATCCATCTTCATGATCATTTCAGCAAAATATTCTCTTTCTACTTTAGGATCATACTTATGAACCACCAATTTAGAGGATGATTTACTAAGAAGTTGTTGCCTTATGTCTGCTCTTGGTCTACGCATGCAACATTTTTGATGATTTCTGAGATGGGTGGTACCTTTGGCGCTTCCACCATCAAATACCTTTTGACAATAATTGCATGTGGCTTTGACAGAAGCATCGCTCAACCTTTCTCTTTTGTAATGCATCCAAACTTCCGAAGTAAATCTTTTTTGTCGCTTTGCATCCTGATTGGACTCTTCCACTCCATCAACATTAGCACTTCCAACAGGTGTCTCATTGCTGATCGGTGTAGAACCCGAAACAAGACTTGTTGTGGTGCGAGCAACTGGACCGGAAGCACCATCTACAACTGGCAAATCCTCTTCCATGCTGCGAAAAATGTGACACATTGCAAACAATTATTGAATCTCATAAAGTATGGTCAAGATACATCCCAAAATAATAAATTGCCCCACACTCTACGATCAATATAGTTTCTCTTTGTTTAATAAGGAATGTTGAGTTCAAGTGTGAGATTATATGGCAGTAACATTTGTAATTGCAACTAGGTATTTTACGTGACAGATTCTTGAATTTGAGATTTTAGCACAAGCAATTAGTTATATGGGTTTGGTATAATCACCTTTCAACATTATAAAGATTATTATAAGGCTTACTTTAATGTGACAATTTTATTTTAATTAAAGATCATAAGAGGTACTTGACTGAACCAAAAAAATAGAAAAAGAAAGAAACCAACCAAAAACAGCAGAAACCTCTACGAATCAAACCGCATATCTTGAACAGAATAAAGATCCATGCTTCATTTGAATCTTAAAATGCTTAAGTTTGTACTGTTATGCAACAAAGTCATGCATCCGTATATTCATATTACTGTTGAATTCAAGCTGACAGAAAGCTCTCCATAGAGTGACAATACTATAACCAAGAAATTATTATGCAATGTGAATTACTTCCAGAAGTTCCCAGTGGATCATTGCATCTAGATCCAATGAAAATTACACTACACATGAGACAATATCCAACAGTTAACACATGATTTATGCGATAAAATTTCCACAAGTTACTATTCTAATTTGATGTTTGTCAGCCAAGCGTGGCTCGCATCACATATCCTTCCACATATATTATATACATTATCCTAGATGTCTAGGAATCTGATTACAACTTTCGGCTAAATATCCTCCTACGAATCTGATTACATCATGAAAAAGGGAAGACGGAGAAACATTAGTACCTCAACGGCAGGACGAGGCACAACGGCACGACGGCAGGACAGCAGGACGAGGCAGGACGGCAGGAGGCACCACAGCAGGACGCACGAGGCAGGACGGCAGGAAGAGGCGGAGGCGACGGGTGGAGGCGGCAAGGGTTGGGTTAGGATTAGGTTTTGCTTTGGAAAATTGGAGAAAAGAGTTTATATATGTTGGGTAAATTGTATACAAAGAACATACTTTTTCATATTACATATGAAAGATAATATTAACTTATTAAGTTACAATTAATTAGCAACTATGTACAAATTATAAAAATTTAATAAATATATACCTATATATGTTATGTATGATATTAAACGGATACAAATACAAATTCATATACGGATACAGATCATATAATACGGATATTCAATCTCGGATCGGATGTTATTCGGATCGGATGTATCAATATCCATATTCGCTCCGCGAGTTCTCGGATATCAAGTTTCGGATACAAATACGGTTTTACGGATGACGGATTCTCGGATAAAACGAATACGGACGCGGACGGATTCTCGGATTTCGGACATCCACTGACACCCCTAGAGTTAGATATATGTATTATTAGAATAATAAGTTGTTAAATTGTAATACTATGTATCTCATTTTCATTTAACCAAGTAGCTCTTGAAGAATCAATGCTTAAAGCATAAAACAGTGTGTTTCAACCGCACATAGTCTTCCTACTTCCGCCATTAAGGAATAAAGAAGACGAAAAGAATAACTTAGCGTTCAATCTGTACCAATCAAAAAAAAAAAAACCTTACCATTCCACCTCTGCTATTCCAGGACATCCATTTTCGTCTTCTAGTAATGCCAGAGAAAATTTCTTTTGCAAGATGAACCTGATTATGAAGTTACCCAAAAAATTAGCCGAAATAGACTGTACAAGAGAAGAAACTGTTTCAACTCTTAATCGGGAAGAACAGGACTTGGCCCCTAAAAAAAGAATCAAAGGCTCACACCTCAAGCCATGTGCCTAAAGGCAAGATGGAAACTTCTTGCCCCAAGATATATTTCTCGGTATATAAGAGTGATGAATCATTGATTTTAAGTTACACGCTTCAAGGCCGTCCTCACCTTAATATGTCGAGAGTCATCCCTATTTTAAAGGTAATGTCCATGTCTCCACGGTGTTATTCATAATCTTATATTGTCATATGTGTGTTCTAAAACTTGCCAATGATATTATTCAGGTATAGCTGATACCTCCACACATTTTGGGGTGAAATTATGTGCCATGCCTTACCTCCTTATGCCTGCAAACTTTCCAGCCTTGACCACCAATAAGAAAACATTAGCATTGTTTATTTAACATTTATTTTGTTTCATCCATGTCTACACTCGTAAACCACACTATCCTACTTGCTGTAGCATTCATGACTTTGGGACTTCCAATGATTTTTTTAATTATATCTTATTTGCTTCCCTATTTAAATCATCAACTGAGGTTGATGATTTAAAAATGGAAGCAAATAAGATAGCAGGTAGAACTTATTAGATACCGGAGTATGGCCTTTTAGGTTAGAGTATTGCTTTCATACGGAAGGAGTCATTGGTTCAAATTAATAGTAAGTGGAACTTATTAGATACCGGAGTCAACCGTATCTAATAAAAAAATTATGTTTTTTTGTATTAGATCATACTTGATTTTGTTGAATTAATGGAATCAAAATATCGAAAATGATAATAACTTCTTTGAATTGCTTTGCGACTAGTAGGAAATTGCATTGATAGCCTTGTCCCGTGTCCTAGTATGTCTCAGAGTAGATTTGTTTCAATTGTTTGTCTCTTACCTTCTGCTCTACTCAAGTTAGTTTCAACTATTTCAAGAGTTTGCCGAGCTTCTTGTGGATCAATATCAGTACACAACTCTATCACTGTAAAAACAGAGAGGTTGTTTCCAAATGACCCAATGACGCGAAGTACAACCAACCATCTACGATTTCATAATAAATAAGAAATGTAACTAGTTTAGATAGTTATTTGATATAGTGTATGATGATCCAAATGCCAAAAATAATTTGATCTCATTAAAATGTTAATTGAAATTAGTTTTGAATTAAAAACCGCCCAAAGAAGAATTCAAGCTTTGAAGGATTGAAATGGTAAGGTGCATTATTTAGAGAAAAGGTAGGAGTTTTCACTCATATCTCAGTAAAATTCCTTATTCCTTCGCTAAAAGATTCTAAGGATCTTTCTTTTGGTGGAAAAAGATGAAAAAAGGTGGTTACAGAAATCTAAAGTTTCAATGATTTTGTGCACACATGTATTACTCTATTTTTTTTATCAGGGATGCACATGAGTCGGGGATGGGTCAGGTTTGGACCAGAACCCAATCCAAAAAATTCGGTTTTGTGAAAAACCCAATCCGAACCGATTCGGGTTCAACCCAATCTGATCCGAAATTTTTAGGTGGGGTTGGGTCGGTTCGGGTTGGATCCGAATTTATTGCAATAATATTTCATGTCCAATAAATTGCCCAATTGAAAACAAAAATTAACCAATTCAAATAACTTGAGATAGAAAAATAGATCATGTTTTCTAAGTTCTAACATTACATAATACAAAACACAATTTTGTTTGCTAAAATAAAAACCACTATGTGAATGAACATAACAGAAGAGAAACTCTTTAAATACATGCCAGCTCTCTAAAACTATGCCGAACATAGAAAGCAATACAACTTTAACTTCTTTGTTGATACTAGCAAGTAATCACTCCGCTTTTCAGATAAACAACATATTAACAATACGTCAAAATATAGTATCTTTGACTATGAGATCAACATTGAATCTCAAACAACCCAATTGACTACTTTGGGATTTCGGTTTATTTCTATTAATTTTAGCCTTTAGGTCACAAGATTTAACTTCTACTATCTATGACAAATTGACTATAGTAAATTATACAAATACCTTAACCACTTCTATATTAAACTTTTAAACTTTCAGGTACCAACAAACAATGAAGTATCCCAATCTTGAAATCCTATCGATTAATCAAGATAGATGCGTTGATCTTTTAGCTTATCTTACGTCCACAAATAAACGACCCAAAAGGTTTTGAGAAAAAATCATAATAAAAGGATTTGGCCTTCGGGTTTCGTTTAGCTAGGGTTGGCCGGTTAGGAAATACAAACTTTAGGGATAGTGAGTAGTGGCAAAAGGGAACGGCCCATATTACTTTGGAGTGTATTGGACGGCCTAGATTAAAACAACATTTCGGGTTCGGGTTGAGTTGGGTCAACCCGACCCAAAAAATTCGGGTTTCACCTTTACCAACCCGACCCGAACCCCTACGCAACCTGACCTAACTAGTTGTAACGTCCTCGAAACAGCGGAAAATTTAAAACTTTTTAAAGAGTAGAATCAACAACCATAATATATCACCGAGGACATTACCAAAATAAATACCATGTGCACCAACATATATATCAAATATATAGATCTGACTTTACAAAATGGGTGATTACATCAAAAACTATAAGATACAATATACACATGTAATCACAACCTCAAACGAGGGAAAACATGATCTGGTCCCAACAGCTCTCCTCCGCAGGCACCACCTTCTAACGCCGCTCAGGGCTTGAAAGCAGATATAAAATATGTCTGAGTTTCCAGAAGGAAACCCCGTATGTCAAACCGTAACACATATATGAACAATAATGAAACATGCAATGAACAATGAATATTACAATAGACACAACCGCTAAGTTCCTGGGACCTCTCTCCCAGCCATAGCTGAACGACAACCCAGGTCTTAAGGGTTATCTCACCCCCAACCCCACCAACACTTGTGCACACAAGGCACCGTCGGTCCCAATCACGGCCAAACACCCACACTCGTGCACATAAGGCACCGCCAGTCAGAGTCTCGGCCACAACAACGTGCTCAACAGGCACCGCCAGTCAGAGTCTCGGCCAAACAACAGGGTCTCAAGGGTCCTCACACCCCAAGCCTACCAACATATCAACAACAAACAAACACCGCCACAAGATATCAGGCTGACAGTCTGTGTCGTTGCCCAAGGGGGCCGGAGAGACGAGCCGCCTTCAATCAAACACGCATACCACTATCAGGCGACAGTCCGTGCCGTTGCCCAAGGGGGGCGGAGAGACGAGGCGTCGTCAAGTGTACTCACAAAACCACGAATCCACCGAAAATAGGCAGAAACAGTCGAACAAAAGTAGTTTAACGGTCGACCGAAACCCCACCTAGAGGACTGACCCAACCGAAAAACCCGTCAATCGGTCGAACGTCAAATGGGGCCCGGTTGACCGAAAAGCACCAATAAGAAAACCATTTTCGCACACCACGATAAAACGGTCGGACGACCCAAGACTTCCGGTCGACCGAAAACCTCCAGTAAAACTCACCAACAGTCCACACTACACGGTCGACCTAAACCACACTTCTGGTCGACCGACCATTAAGTTAAGTTAAGTCGTCGGTCAGATGAGTCAAACAGGCGGTCGACCATTTAGATGGTCAACGCCCCAAACGACCTACAACAATACTTTCGGTCGACCGACAAAGGGGTCTCGTTCGACCGAAAATACCCAGAGTATCCATCTCTCGCTAGAAATGCACAACCGGTCGACCACCCCAAAGGTATCGTTCAACCGGTGCGAGGGATTTTGCCAAAATACACTATAACCGGTCGACCGAAACCCAAAATACCGGTCGACCGAATAGTGCAGAAAAATTGCTGTACAGGTCCGACGAGCCCAAATGGCCTACCGTCGACCGCTCCCACCCCACACTAATAATAGGTGAGCGTAAAAACAAGTTTGACATACCTTAAGGCTTGAAGAAGCCTTCGAAGAACCAACGGCGAGCGTTTCCTTGCGAAACCTCCTCTCCTCCAGTGAACACTTCAACTCGACACCTCGACTCCGGCAAACGTCCAAGCTCCTCCCCGCCACTCCAAATCCAGATCCTCCGGCTCGCCTACGGGAGAGAGAATGAGCGGGAGAGGGAGAGAAAAGAGACGTGCGTTGAGAGAGAGAAAAAAGGTTTTAACCTTTATATACTCTTCCTACGATCGATCTCAGCCGTCTATCTCAATCCTTCTCTAACCTCCTCCTAAACATAATTAAAAACATTAAGCAAGGTTTAGGATATTACACTTCCGGTACTTGCTTAACCTTCATTTCCGTGAACAATCTGAAAGCAGCATCAATTTTTCCAGATTTAACACATGCAAGTATCATCGTGTTGTAAGTTAATCTATCTGGCTTCAAGCCGTTTCTCAGTATCTCATCTCGCACGGCCAAGGCACCAAGAGGAAAATCAGTATTTGTGTTACCCTACAGAGGAGAAACAATTTACTAGAAGTCCAAAACCAATCAATTATTCAAAAGGCTAGATTAGAAAGAAATAACCCAGTTAGAATGGCAAACCTTCATCAGCAGGTTGTAAAGTAAAATTGAACATTCTTCGTCTCGAAGCACAAACCTATAACGAGCAAGAAGACCATTGGAATCTATCTGGCTTCAGGCCGTTTCTCAGTATCTCATCTCGCACGGCCAAGGCACCAAGAGGAAAATCAGTATTTGTGTTACCCTACAGAGGAGAAACAATTTACTAGAAGTCCAAAACCAATCAATTATTCAAAAGGCTAGATTATAAAGAAATAACCCAGTTAGAATGGCAAACCTTCATCAGCAGGTTGTAAAGTAAAATTGAACATTCTTCGTCTCGAAGCACAAACCTATAACGAGCAAGAAGACCATTGGCACGGCGCATATCTCCTGAACACAAAGGAAACTTAAATTAGGATAACAAGAGTACTCAAGGGCTACAAGTTTGGTAAACTGGTATCAAAATGCAAAGTGATTTAGTAAATATCACTTGATCAAGAGAGTAAGTTCATTTGTGTAACAAAAATACTTTCTCATCCTAAATTCCTAATATTGTATGTTTCTCTGACGAGGTATCCGCTTAAAGTAGAAGCTTGACCCACTTTGAAACATTTATAGCATAAGAAATGCTAATGTGGACGACATATCAGCAGGGAAAGATCAAATTGTCCTAACATCTATAAATGCCCACCACATAGAGCTACAAGTTGTAATCACATAACTAAAAAGATGCAGGTGTCAGTGAATCAAATTGTGACCCCATAAACATGCATTTTTCTAAGTAACAGAAACATGGAAGAAGTAGGTGCAAACAAGTACTTTCTAGCTAGATTGATAATAATAATGAGAGAATAAAATTTCATCTCCTTCCCTGCTTCTTAAGTTGAAGTTCTGAACATCGTATGGGATGAATGTTCATGATAGGGTGGCAACGACATTGTATAAATGCTAGACCTGGATGTAATATGCCATAGTCAATTCTTATGTACCATAAAAAATAAGCACCAACAATATAATGAAACAGGCAATTCCAGTAAGAAGAAGTTTATGTTAATTAGTAAGTGTTATAATGAACAAAATCTTAAGAAGAACAAATGAATCTCTTCTTTCACTTATTGGATAAGTGAGGAAAAGGAGTATATTTATATATCAGTCAATTGATTACATGTATGTATTTAGCAGTATGGGACTAAAGTCTAAGCATACAAATAGTTTGAATTATGTTTATTCTTAAGGAGAAACAATCCTATTGGGCTGGGCTTCATTTGTGTGGGCTTGATTGGTCTTCATGTCTAACAGTAAGTTCCGTTCTGAATGTTGACAATTGAAACTTGTGTATCCATTACATGCAACTTGTCGTTATAGGGCAGGAACAAGGACATCCTAAGTTTCCAACAACCTGCCATTTTCAAAAACTCAAGAGTTTAATAACACCGCATTATCAAACTAGTTTGGGATAAAATGCTTTGTTGTTGTATTATCAAACTAAGATGTTGTAGATGCAAATATCATATCCAAACACTTGCAGCTCCTAGGAATACTCGTAGTCATGTACGCACATAGGTAAAATTTCAAATACCAAATGTTAGGAATTAAAACTAATTCCAAGTACGCAGCGCAATCGAAAATAACAAATCCAATGGAGAAAGAAACCACAATTGCAAATCCAAAACACAAACCACGCAAAACACGCAAGATTTAACGTGGAAACCAAATGCGAGAAAAATCACGGACAACACAACTCCAAATCTACTATAGAGAAACGTATTACAGGGAGAGACTTACAGGAAACACGAACAATCGGCGAGAATACATGGTTAAATTTGCTCCCACCGAATCGACAAGGATCTAATTGTTCTCTCAAGAATGCAAAGTAGACAATAACAATTAATCTAATTGTTCTCTATAACAAAGGGGGACGAAATTGTCTTTATATAGTAGGCCAAAATAAGTATAAGTTGCACCAAAATCGCGTGGACAAATGTGCAAATCGTGGGAAGGACTGGGTCAAACGGTCGACTGAACGGGTGCTTCGGTCAACCGATCTTCTAACCGTAACGCAAACCAGGTTTCATCACTCGACCGGACCATAAGTAGCGGTCGACCGAAAATGGACATACATTTTTCCTGTTTGCTCGAGTGCATACTTGGTCGACCAAACACTTAAGTTCCGGTCGACCGAAAATCAACAGGCACATTTTTCCCAGCTTCTCGTGTGTGCCCGGTTGACCGAACCCTTACGTTCCGGTCGACCGAAAATCAACAGGCACTTTTGCCCAGCTCCCACATGTGTGTCCAGTCGACCGAACAACTCCTCTCGGTCGACCAAAACACAACAGGCAATGTTGCTGGACAAATCAGAACACACATCCGGTCGACCGAACGCGTTCCAGTCGACCGAATGTATGTTCTATTCCACAAATACTTTAATCACATATTCAAGGTAAACAACAACAATCTCCACCTTTACCTTGAACAGCCCCCGAAGATCTTTGAAGGAACACTTCCTTCCTCATTGTGTCGTCGTCTTAGCTCCATCTACTTGGAACTCAAACCAACCAAGTTCACGCATACCATGAACTTAGTTGAAATAACTGGCTTCGTCAACATATCAGCCGGATTATCTTCAGTGCCCACCTTCTTCACCACCACACCTCCTTCAGCAACAACTTCCTGAATGAAGTGATAACGGACATCGATATGCTTCGTCCTCTCGTCGTACATCTGATCCTTCGTCAGATGAATGACACTCTGACTATCACAATAAATTGTTGGATCGTGTGGGTTATGGGTCCACAATTTATGGTTAATCCTAATTCTCTACTTGATTAAGAAATCAAATGCGCAGCGGAATAAACAAACAAAAGTTAGAGAAAGGAATAATGCAAACCACAAGAAGTCGGGGATTTTTATAGAGGTTCGGCACCCCACCCGGGTCATAGTCCTCTCTTGCAAGCTCTGCTCGGATCACCGAGCTCCGCTCACGACTTCACTAACCACTCCCCGTTCCGGGCCGGGAGAGAACGCCTTTACAAGTCTTCAAGCTCACGAACAATCCTTGCCGAGCTTGGCTCCTCCTCTCACAATCAGAGAGGATCACTTCGGGCTCTCACCGAAGTCTATACTAGATGTCTTGGGTTTTCACCAAGACCCTTGCTTTCTTTCACAAACAATGAGTGGAACAACACTCTCTAAACTTGAGCACACTGAGTAGAATTTGGAATTGATTACTAAGTGTGGAAGGTTTTGGGCTTTTGAGTGTGTGTAACTTCTCTCTAATGTTGGGGACAAATAGTAGTAGAAGAGTTTGTTAAAATGTGTTTCACAACTCTTTATATAGGCATTAGAGAGAATAGATCCGTTGGGGTTGATTGGGTGAGTGTTGGTGTACGATACACAAAACAGAAACTCGCAGGACTCAATT
Organism: Triglochin maritima; assembly: GCA_963682175.1. NCBI lineage: Eukaryota > Viridiplantae > Streptophyta > Magnoliopsida > Alismatales > Juncaginaceae > Triglochin > Triglochin maritima. The sequence goes on along the minus strand of OY821780.1, from coordinate 8,802,685 downwards.
ATGAGTTAATTCGGTCGTCCGGATCGGTCTGAACGGTCGACCGTTTGGAAGTTTTGAACTCAGTTCGGTCGACCGGTTAGGTAACGGTCGACCGCCCAACGCTACAACTTAGGTACACTTAAGTGATCGGTCGAACTCTGAAAAGGGTTCGGTCGACCGATTTGCACAGGCACTTTGGGGTTGACAAACAATGATCAATTCGGTCGACCGAGCTAAGGTCTTGCGGTCGACCGATTTTGTCCAGGAGGTTCGGTTTTGTCAAGAGACAGATATTCGGTCGACCGAACAAGGTCCTCGGTCGACCGATACATGAAACGTATTTTGGGTATATTTGGTTAATATGAATACGACCGTTGGGTATAATAAGACAAAATAAACGGTCGGAAAAATAAGTTCATACGGTCGACCGAAATCGGGCAGTGAAAACACAAACATGATAATTGATCACTCGGTCGACCGAACTGTCTGTTACAGTCGACCGAATGTGGGCAAACTGTTAGAGTTCAAGTTTAGTGTTTTCCAGTCTAAGTTTGGGTGATCTATTGAAGTCCAAATTATGTGAAATTTCGTGTGTGACTTCTATAAGGAATCTAGTGTGTGTTTAAGTAATTTTTAGCTCAAGTATGCTCAATTTACACAAGTTCCTAAGATTCAAAGAAAATACAAAATACATGTCTTCAAAAGAGCTTGATTACATGTCTTGACTTGATTTTCCTTTCTTCCTTGAGTCTTGATCACCTGTAGAGGTTAACACAAAATAATATATGTGCAATGCAACATGTGTGCTACTCTACATGATCATAATTAAGATTAGGTTGATTGAATCATCAAAACATAGATTACGGCCAAAAAGCCAACAATCTCCTTTTTTTTGATGATGGCAACCTATATGTTAACTATATCTTAATACATGGAATTTTTATAAGTAATCTATGCATATAAATGCTCCCCCTATGGATGTGCATAGTTTTTGTTCAATTTAACTCAAATTCCAAGTTTTACCTCCTTAATTATCTCTCCCCCTTTGACATCCACCAAAAAAATGATATTTATATAAGAAAAGAATGAAACAAGAGGTAATCTGACCTAGACTAAGCTCTCCAAATGTATTCTGACCTAGACTAAGCTCTCCAAATAAACCTTTCAGCCAAAGAGCTTCCTTTATACCCTCGGTCGCTGTCATATACTCTGCCTCCGTTGTAGACAAAGCAATAGTGTGTTACAACGTCGCTTTCCAGCTAATAGTTGTGCTCCCAACAGTGAACACATAACCAGTCATAGATCTTCGTCTATCGCAGTCTCCCGCGTAATCGGCATCTACAAACATCATTAACGAATACGAAGATCGACCAAATTTTAGAGATAGCTTAGTTGTACCTTTTAGATACCGAAGAATCCACTTCACAGCTGACCAATGCTCCTTTCCTGGATTCGACATATAGCGACTCACAACACTAACCGCCTGAGCTATATCTGGACGAGTGCATATCATAGCATACATCAAGCTGTCAACTGCACTCGTATAAGGCGCACGTGACATGTATGCCTTATCGTCATCCTTCTTGGGACACAAGTCTACTAAGAGCTTAAAATGTGCGGCGAGATGAATTCTTTCAGACTTGACATGTTCCATGCCAAAACGATGCAAGACTTTCTCAATATATTGTTGTTGGGAGAGGAACAAACTCTTGCAAGTACGATCGCGACGTATCTCCATACCTAGAATCCTCTTCGCTGAACCGAGATCCTTCAACTCGAACTCAGCCTTTAACAATTCTTTAAGCTCAGAAATTATAGACTTGTCCTTAGCTGCTGCCAACATATCATCTACATAGAGTAATCACAAAACAAGAGAGTCATCCGGAAATACCTTTCGGTAAACACAGCAGTCATACTGGGATCTTCTTTACCCATGTCCAAGCATAAAAGAATTAAATCTTTTATACCATTGTCGAGGCGACTGCTTTAACCCATAAAGTGAATTCTTCAGCAAACAGACATGATTCTCTTTACCCTCGACCACAAAGCCCTCCGGCTGAGACATGTAAATTTGCTCATCTAATTCTCCATGTAAGAAAGCGGTCTTCGCATCTAGTTGCTCTAACTCTAAATCATGAATTGCAACCAAACTCAACAAAACATGAATAGAAGTATGATTCACAACGGGTGAGAAAATATCGCTATAATCCACACCCTCCACTTGACTAAAACCACGAGCAACTAATCGAGCTTTGTATCTCACATCTGAGAGACCCTCAATTTTCTATTTGAAGACCCATTTGCAGCTAACGACCCTTTTTCCTTTTGGAAGTTCTACCAGCTTCCAAGTTTGGTTCTTATGAAGAGACTTCATCTCTTCATTCATTGCACCCACCCAAGCAGCTGAATCGGGTGTCCAAATTGCCTCTGAATACTTGATCGGCTCACCAGAGGTTCCAATATCTTCAGCTGCACTAAGAGCATATGCAAGGACTGATTAAGTGTATCTACGAGGTTTCTTGGTCAGCCGCCTCTCTCTGTCCCTAGCCAACAAATACTCTTCATCTTCCTCAGATTTCTAACTCTCTCCTTGTGTCACACCGGAAACCTCATCAACAGTCACTACCGGTGGCTCCACTTGAACCGGAGTCTCACTTAACACAGGAGTAGAAATAACGTCTTTCCTGGAAGATAACATAGCAAGCTCATTAAAGACAACATTTCTTTCAACCATGAGCGTCTGAGATTCCTTACACCACAGACGATAACCCTTCACACCCAAATCATAGTCAAGGAATATACACTTCAACGACCGAGCATTCAATTTTCCTTGATCTACATGTGCGTACGCTGGACAACCGAATACTCTCAACTTGGACAAATCTGAAGCTCCACTTGTCCAAACTTCTTCCGGTGTTCTCATGTCCAAAACGGTGTGAGGTGAACGGTTCACTAAATAACAAGCGGTACACACTGCTTCTGCCCAAAAATCCTTAGTAAGTTCAACATTCAGAAGCATACATGTAGCTCTCTCCAAGAGAGTTCGATTCGGACGTTCCACTACTCCGTTCTGTTGTGGTGTGTGACATATGGTTCGGTGTCCCACGATTCCTTCATCCTTGCAAAAATTGTTAAACTCTGAGGAACAAAACTCCAAACCATTATCCGTCCTTAGAACCTTAATTTTCTTTCTTATTTGATTCTCAATCATAACCTTCCAGTGCTGAAAATTCTGAAACACATCGCTCTTTTGTTTCAGAATATGAACCTAAGTCTTCCTGGGGAAATCATCAATAAATGTGAGCATGTAGCGAGCTCCACCTTTTGATGGAACCTGAGAGGGTCCCCATAAATCAGAGTGGACATAATCTAAAGTGGTCTTGGTGGTGTGCTTTGATGAGAATTAAATTTATACCGCAAGTGCACGGCGTCAATGAAGACGTGGCAAGTACGCGTCGAACACAAGGAGGGAGAGATTTGTTATTTGTGTGATTTTCGATTAAGGGGAAGAAGGAGAGAAGAAATAAATTGGGTTTTCAGATTTTTTTTTTGATTTTTAATTTCCTAAATCATGAAACATGAACAAATAAAACCAAAGCAAGAACAAAGATGGTGAATTCCGTTGGGTGGAGGTTTAGATTTAAGGTTTAGATTAGAGAATTCAGAAACTTATAATAAATCATATTAGTTATAAAGCATTACATGATAAATGATTTAACATAAACTCAAGTAATCAAAATATACTAACACGAAATTAAAATAATAACATTCATTCATCTTCTCTTCACCCTAAATCCGTCACCTTCACCCTTTGGAAGGAGTTAGAAACTCATAGAGGGAGGAAGAAGGGGTCCTTGAGACATTACAAGAGAAAACTAAAAGTAAGAAATAAAAGACAGAATTTTATTAATGAAAAGAAGAATACAAAACTAAGATTAAGCATAAAAACTACAACCAAAGACTAAGGACTGTTCTAACATCGTTCTCGGGGCTATTTATAGTTGTTACAAGAGACCTAAGTATAGAATTGGAGAGTACACGTGTCCAGACACGATTGGACAAAATTGGAGCACACGGATCACTAAGGGGGAGGCGAAATCGCCACAGATTGTAGGTGTTGTGCGGCGAAAACGCCGCATAATCATGTCAGATTAAATCCGGATTTTTGCTGAGTGTTTATGGAATGATTTGATCCTCCTTTGCGCGTCTAGATGATTTCTTTCCGTTCTCTTGAGCTCCGAATTATTTCCTTCATATATTTGGAGATTCACATTGATTTTTCTTTAGATTTTCTCCAAGATAATAAAAGCTACTCGTGAATTGCAATTAGGTCCTTGACCTTTTGCAATTAAGTCCCCGTCTACTTTTGTGCTTAAGTCCTTGTTCTTTTTGCAATTAGGACTTGAATGCTTTTATGCTTGAATACATATCCATTCGTAACCCGATAGTCTTGAGCTTGGTCTTTATGATAGAAATGAGTCTTTTGCACGTGTTTATGCTCGGGATGTGGGTAATTTGCATTCAGGTCCCTGTATTCTGTAAATAAGACTAAACACATACCTTAGTAGCATTTATTGATATAAAAGTGATCTAAATGAAAGACATATGATGCAATGTATGCAATGCATCAAATACCCCCATACCTAGATTTTGCTAGTCCCTAGCAAAACAGAATATAAGAAAAATGAAAACAGGGAAATCCTAACTCATTTTCGTAGGAATCACGATTACACTTAGCATGTGCAACAAGCCTTTAAACCTCCTTGTTGCCAAGGAGGACGAGTTTTGTCTCGTGAGGGTTTTCAGTTGACACGCCCACAAAGTCCTAATTCAATATTTCTTTAATAGCTCTCGATATCTCTACCTCAACCTTATACATCTCACTAAGAATTGTTGCATGCTCATTATATAAATCTAACTCATTAAATATATGACTTGGTCTTTGTTCCTCCAACATTCACACCACTAACCCTTCTACACATGTTTATCACTTGAATTATTTTGTACGCCTCCTCTGGTGGTGAAGTATCATTCGGATCAACCATGACATGAATCATTCTTTCAGCTTTGGGCCTTGAGTATTATATTTTTTTTTCTTTTTCTTCCGTGATTCAGCACATTTGCTTTTTGACACTTTTACCCTTTTTGCATTCGTGTAGCGAGTTTGGTCGATAATCCCGAGCTGGTAGACTCAAGTTACCGGGTTTCAAGATACCCCTACGGACCAGTGACTCAAAGGCTTGGGCTTTTGTAGTCATTTTGCAAAATGTGTTTCCTCACTTTATTCCTTTATTTTTAATTTTATTTTCCTCAAGGCTTAATTGCTATTAGAAGTCCACACTTCCCGGTATATTTTCCTCAACCTCTGCTTTTTATCAACCACTTCAAAGATTTGATTCATCCAATTTAAGTGCATACATGTCTTAAAGGGCAATGAGTTATTTCTTTGGAACTTAGATTTATGTCATAATTTCTACAAGCAGAACTATATAATAAGGAACAAAAACTCAATGCAATTTGTACACGGGTTTTGGCAGTTCAATCTTAAGCTATGTCATGAAACATTGATTAATTTTTTTTAAGATAAAAGACAGCTATATAGATAAATATATACATAAACACCCCCCCACACCTAAATCATGCATTGTCCTCAATGTATGCAAATATAAAGCAAATGCACTTATTACCTGGTGAACTGCGGTGGAAGGATGAGATTTGCTTAAAGTCAACCATAGTCAAAACTAGATTGAATGACACCATATTGGTGCATGTATCCAGTTGAATTGTTCCCCATGTTGCAATGAAAGTCCTGAGTCACAGGTTCCACACCCCTCACATAAATTGGTTCTCTTATTTGCTCGAGTGATGGTGGGTGGTAGATGAATTCCTCCCCTTTTTCTTACTTCCTTTTTGATTTTGTGATGATTCAGAAATATTATAAATACGCGATTTCATCACAACATCACTTTGATTGCATGTTATTTCTGGCTCACTATCAATATGAAAGATATTAAATTCAGCTTTTAAGTTCCCAAAAGATAATTGCATGAGCCCATTTCGACAGTTTATCAACGCTTCAGAAGTGGCTAAAAAGGGTCTGCCTAGAATTACAGGGATTTGTCGATTAGGATTTACAACAGGTGCGGTATCTAGTACGACAAAGTCCACTGGGTAAATGAAGTCACCAACATTGATCAAAACATCCTCTACTATACCTATTGGTTTCTTAATAGAGCAATCAGCAAATTGAAGAGTTGTCTTAGAGGGTTTTAGTGGACCAAGGTTGAGTTGCTCGTAGACAGAGAATGGGAGTAGGTTAACACTAGCACCAAGGTCTAGAAGGGCTTTGTTGATAAAAGTATCTCCTATTGAACATGAAATTGTGGGACACCCAGGATCCTTATATTTTATAGGAGATGTGTTGGACAAAATAGAACTTATGTTTGCAGTTAAAAATGCCTTCTTTGGTACGTTCGTTTTTCTCTTTTTAGTGCACAAATCTTTTAAGAATTTAGCATAAGCAGGTATTTGTTGAATCATGTCTAAGAGTGGAATGTTCACCTTAACTTGCTTAAATACTTCCAAGATTTTCTCTATTTGTGCACTTGAGTTCTTTTAGAGTCTATTAGGGAATGAGGCTTAAGGAACATATACTCGCTCAGGTTCAGGTTGAGCTATGGGTTCAGGTTGAGTAGGTGGGTTGGGCGTTTCAGATTGGACGTCAGGTTCAATGGTCAGGTCATATGTGGGTGCTTGATGGCTAGATTGATTGGACACTCTAGGATTTACCACATTGTTATCAACTTGTCTTCCGGACCGTAATGATACTACTGCATTTATTTGTTGGAACGGTCCTTCCTCATTAACCATTTGAACCGGTCTAGGGTTGTTATTTCCTGAAGGTGCTTGATAGGATTGATATGAATTATTAGATCTAGGGTTCACCTCAGGTTGACTTGGAAGTCGACCCTTTTCTCTTTCACCTACTATTTGTGCTAGTTGGCTGACTTGTGTCTCTAGCCTTTGGAAGGTCTGGTTGGTTGTTTGTATAAAAGTTTTCATCAAATTTTCCAAGCTTGTCAACCTAACCTCATGATCGTTATTGTTACTAAACCCAGATGATGTATTATTTTGGTTATACGGGTTTGGTTGTTGTCTAGGAGGTTGACCCTGTTGGTTTGATGAGAAATTAGAATTATTACGCCAACCCGAGTTATAGGTTGATGCGTATGGGTCATTTCTAGCATGGTTATACATGACATTAACTTTGTTCCATTCCGCACAATCCTCCATTACATGACCAGTCTGACCACATCTAGAGCACGGGATAGTCGAGGCTTGATTCACTAGGTTTTGGGTTTGTAGCTCTAAACTTTCCATTCTGCGCATAATGGTAGCTAGTTTTGCTTCAGCCGCTATGTTGGCATCTACAGCTAAGACACCTGGTTTGGGTTGACTTGCTATTCTAGATCCAATACTCGGGTTAAGCGGTGTTCTAGCATTGTCCCATTGCATACTGTTTTCAGCTAATTCCTCAAGGAAAGTCCAGGCATCATTTTCATTTTTCGACATAAAGTTCCCTTGGCTTACAGATTCTACCATAACCCTAGATGTGGGTGTCAATCCCTCATAAATAATTTGACATAATTGCCATCTCGGGATTCCATGATGAGGGCATTGGGTCAGAACACTTTTGAATCTTTCTAGATAGGAATAGAACGGCTCGCTCTCAGACTGAACGAATGCAACAATTTCATTCCTAATCCTCATAGTCTTATGGTTGGGAAAATATTTTTTTCAGGAATACTTGAACAAACTCAGCCCAACTCCTAATAGATCTTTTGGCTAGACTATATAGCCATTTCTTAGCGTCATTCTTCAGTGCTAGAGGCACGAATTTCAGACGCACTGCCTCCTCAGGAATATGCTGGTATTGCATAAGAGAGCAGATTTCCTCAAATTCTCTAAGGAAGAGGTATGGGTCTTCCCTAGAGGTGAATGTTGGCAACATACTCATGTATTGTGCCTTAAGTTTGAAGTCGCGACCCGGTATGGTGGGCATAACGATGCACGATGGCTGAGCAACCATCGCTGGATAGCATCGATCCCTCAGAGTTATAGGTTGTGCAACAGGCGGGTCCACTACGTTCTCACCCATTGGATCCGGGTGAGGTGGTGCAGCAGATGGATTGGGGCTAAGTTCCAGACTGGAATCTAGATGAACTCGTGAGAGTCGATTACTCAAGTCCCGAATCCAAATCTGAGTGCACCGGGTAGAATCAATTTTTGAATTCAAATTCGAAATTTAAATTCCAAATTTAATTTCAAGAATTAATTACAAATATTTTTTTTTCGTTTTTTTCTTTTCAAAAGGGAAACAAACAATAGAATGGGGAAAGATGAGAAAGGAATCATAATCTAGAGAATTTAGGTGAGAATAGAAAGAAGACTCAGATGAGAAGGGAAACCTAACTCTAAAGATAGAAAGAGGGTTGGTCAGAAAATTCTTAGGAAAGCACGGTTCAAACAATCCTAGACCTAGTGTCGCTTAGATCTAGACGACTCCTAACTGGTTGAGTCGAATTGATTTGCTTGATTCACCTCCCTCACTAATCAAACCAATTTGGTCAGGCCGTGTATAGCTAGTGGGGGCGCTTCCGACAGAGTCGGTGCCAATTAGACAACCACTTCGCTTGGAAGACTTACGTCAACACAAAAACACTTTCTAGACACCAAGTTAAATTCAATCGGCTTCAGGTCATAGCAAGTCAAACCAATTCTTCTCCTTAAATGAGTCTGAGTCCTTAGGGGTCAATGTCTAGTTGATTTTAATTTAAGGCTTGGGTGACACTTTAGGATTGTGATTTGTGGGCCACGGAAGGGTGATGAAATCCCCACCGTATCTTTGCCTACGGAGTTGCCCTTAAGATAGTTTAACTTAGATCTAGCAAAGATAGTCAAACATTGGTCTTTAGAGGGGGCAATTGCAAGATTGTATGCAAACTAAATTATATGCCTAAATGCAATCGATAAAAACCACGATACGTACCTTGACTCCAGCACTCTTCAACAGAAATTGATTTGCAAGAATTTAGCAAGAATAATGCATACAAAACACTAGATGATGCATGCACTAAGGCCTTTCTAATTTTGCCAATTTTAGGTCAGAGTTGAATTATTGCCAATTATGGAATTTTTGCCCTAACACATGCAGTTCTACTAAAAGGAAATTTTCTGAAAATAGAAATTACGAGGAAAAGAGGCAACAAAGGTTACCTTATGCAATGCTCAGTCAGTTTCACCGCCCGCTCTCGAAATTTCAGATGCTCCACGCGTCCACCCAGAGATGGTGCTAACCCCAGAAAAATTAGAAGCCCAGATGCTTCAATTGTGTGGCGATTCCGCCGCAGGTGCCTCTTGATGTGCGGCGATTCCGCCGCCTGTGTTGCTCTGTCGGCGTTGAGATTTCACCACGCGCTCTATTTGCTCCTGAAACACAAATCCAAATACTTAGATCGCGCACAAGATAAACAGAACAGAATCGAAATCAACAAAAACAAAATTTGCGTCGCCTCCCCGGCAACGGCGCCAAAAACTTGACGAGAATTAAATTTATACCGCAAGTGCACGACGTCAATGAAGACGTGGCAAGTACGGGTCGAACACAAGGAGGGAGAGATTTGTTATTTGTGTGATTTTCGATTAAGGGGAAGAAGGAGAGAAGAAATAAATTGGGTTTTGAGATTTTTTTTTGATTTTTAATTTCCTAAAGCATGAAACATGAACAAATAAAACTAAAGCAAGAACGAAGATGGTGAATTCCGTTGGGTGCAGGTTTAGATTTAAGGTTTAGATTAGAGAATTCAGAAACTTATAATAAATCATATTAGTTATAAAGCATTACATGATAAATGATTTAACATAAACTCAAGTAATCAAAATATACTAACACGAAATTAAAATAATAACATTCATTCATCTTCTCTTCACCCTAAATCCGTCACCTCCACCCTTTGGAAGGAGTTAGAAACTCGTAGTGGGAGGAAGAAGGGGTCTTTGAGACATTACAAGAGAAAACTAAAAGTAAGAAATAAAAGACAGAATTTTATTAATGAAAAGAAGAATACAAAACTAAGATTAAGCATAAAAACTACAACCAAAGACTAAGGACTGTTCTAACATCGTTCTCGGGGCTATTTATAGTTGTTACAAGAGACCTAAGTATAGAATTGGAGAGTACACGTGTCCAGACACGATTGGACAAAATTGGAGCACACGGATCACTAAGGGGGAGGCGAAATCGCCACAGATTGTAGGTGTTGTGCGGCGAAAATGCCGCATAATCATGTCAGATTAAATCCGGATTTTTGCTGAGTGTTTATGGTATGATTTGATCCTCCTTTGCGCGTCTAGATGATTTCTTTCCGTTCTCTTGAGCTCCGAATTATTTCCTTCATATATTTGGAGATTCACATTGATTTTTCTTTAGATTTTCTCCAAGATAATAAAAGCTACTCGTGAATTGCAATTAGGTCCTTGACCTTTTGCAATTAAGTCACCGTCTACTTTTGTGCTTAAGTCCTTGTTCTTTTTGCAATTAGGACTTGAATGCTTTTATGCTTGAATACATATCCATTCGTAACCCGATAGTCTTGAGCTTGGTCTTTATGATAGAAATGAGTCTTTTGCACGTGTTTATGCTCGGGATGTGGGTAATTTGCATTCAGGTCCCTGTATTCTGTAAATAAGACTAAACACATACCTTAGTAGCATTTATTGATATAAAAGTGATCTAAATGAAAGACATATGATGCAATGTATGCAATGCATCATGCTTCGCTGCTGAGAAGCTAACCCTTTTCTGCTTCCCCAAAACACAAAATTCACATAAATGCTAGACCTGGATGTAATATGTCATAGTCAATTCTTATGTACCATAAAAAATAAGCGCCAACAATATAATGAAACAGACAATTCCAGTAAGAAGAAGTTTATGTTAATTAGTAAGTTCCGTTCTGAATGTTGACAATTGAAACTTGTGTATCAATTACATGCAACTTGTCGTTATAAGGCAGGAACAAGGACATCCTAAGTTTCCAACAACCTACCATTTTCAAAAACTCAAGAGTTTAATAACACTGCATTATCAAACTAAGATGTTGTAGATGCAAATATCATATCCAAACACTTGCAGCTCCTCGGAATACCCGTAGTCATGTAGGCACACAGGTAAAATTTCCAAAATACCTAATGTTAGGAATTAAAAAAAATTCCAATTACGCAGCGCAATCGAAAATAACAAATCCAATGGAGAAAGAAACCACAATTGCAAATTTGCTCCCACCGAATCAACAATGATGCTCTCTCTTTTCTCTCAAGAATGCAAAGTAGACAATAACAATTAATCTAATTGTTCTCTATAACAAAGGGGGACGAAATTGTCTTTATATGGTAGGCCAAAACAAGTATAAGTTGCACCAAAATCGCATGGAGAAATGTGCAAATCATGGGCAGGACTGGGTCAAACGGTCGACCGAACGGGTGCTTCCGTCGACCGATCTTCTAACCGTAACGCAGACCAGGTTCCATCGGTCGACCGGACCTTTGTAGGATTTCGTGTCCCTATATATATATTTTTTAAAATTTTAATATAACATACAAGATCGATTTTCATATTTTCAGCAATTTTATGTACATCTATTTGTGTTTTATTCTAATAACATGCAATCCTACATTTATTAAAATAATCCACAAAGGAGAGTCATACCTAAAGGTTCTCTAAAACCTTTTGATAATCCGGAGTCGCGTCGTCCGCTGAATCGTCCACGTAATTGCCTCCGAGTGTTCACCAAACTCTAAACAAGGTTAGAGAGAAATGAGCTAGCCAATCAATCTCTAACAAGGTTTAGAATCAAGCTAATAACCCTTCTTTAAGTCTCCTGAGATTCTAATCTACAAACTTAATTTTACTAAGAGAAATTTCGTGGTGATTAGGGAGAGATTAATGAGAGAAATATTTTGCATTAGTAGTAAAACAAGTAGTAATAGGTGCCCTTTTATAGGCTCCCAAAGTATCCTTATCAAGAGCTATTATTCAGCCATGATCCCTTGTTTTTCTCTCCTAAAATTAATCTCTAAATTCCACTAAATCACCCACAAAAAACGTTTTAATTAAATCTGGAATTATTCCACCCATGATTTAATTAATCTCTTAATAATTCAGGTAGAATCATTCTTGTTCGGTAGACCGAGTATTATTCGGTTATAACACGTGTTCGGTGCACCGTGAGCTAGACGGTCGACCGAATCTGTATGAGAAAAATTACCAAGAATAATTCGGACGAACCACATCTTGTAATCGGTTTACCTTTGACCCACCAAAATCGCTCCTCGAACATAGTCATCGGATGACCGGGTCACCTTCGGTCTACCGAAAATACTACTTCTCGGTTAACCGAACCCGATTGTCCAGGCACTCCAGACAATTTCGGTCAACCAATTGCGCTTACATGTTCCCAATTCGGTTAAACGATCCGAAGATGCCCCGGTCGACCGAACCATGAACGGTTCACCGTGTTTGACCCCGATTTTGCCTTTGTCAAATTTTGGAATTATTGCCAACAAAATTTGATCTTTTGGGTTTTTTAGCAAATTCATATCTTATGTAATATTATCCTATGTAATATTTAATTATTACAACCCATAATATATACACCTCATATGAATTTATTATGATTCTAATTATGTTAATTCTCATAACATATTGATTTTAATTAATTCACCACATGTGTCCAATTTTCACAAGAAACCCGACACATCATATGAACTTAAAATCAAACCTCTTGTTTCCCAGTTTTGTGGTGTGACCTATGTGAGGATCTAAGCCAAATTGGAAGTGATATTAAACACTTAATATCTCAGACTATAAGCGGTATCTAGCTACACATTATAGTCACCCAATTAGCATAGATGTCTTTGTTCCACCTGAACTAAAACACGATCCATTTAGTGATGTAAGTGCACCACTTGTGTCCGTCCCTTGCCTCATGATATTAAGAATATATACAAAGTAGAAATGTGTCATCTTTGTATTATATTCATTTCTTGATCTCTTTAAGCTAATTATAACTATGTAACTTAAGTCAAGTTACATTGTGCACATTATAATTTTGCTTTATCAAGGGCCCACTAATATCATCACTCAATTAAGAGGGGCAATGATAATCGTTTGACTAGCTATCTTTTCCAGCACAAGTCATGTTCAACCAACTATTGTCGTTATCACTACACTCATTGGTAGCTTTTGACAATAATAAAAATAAAGCACTTCTTGAGTGAAAAGATATAAGTCTCATATCTTAGGATTCAAGACACAGTAAAAACATTAATGACACGAAACATAATTCCATAATGTTTTACTTGTTAGGTCTATTCAATATATAAAAGTAATCTTTTCCTCTTTTATATACTCGTGTCGTCAATTATTTGTAGAGCTACAACAATCGATGACCAACACGACAATCTTATCTCGGTAATTAATGTTCCATGTTAACTACCATGATTGTAAATAACTTTTGATTTATGTAAACCATTATCTTTTAAAGCTCTACGGTTAAGGACCAAGCGCCTCTTCCTTAACACTTCCAAAAGACGAATATCATAATCAAGGAACAAAATGTTTGTACATTCAATACATAATAATTGACATATAAAAGTAAAACTTTTAGAACACATTCCTTTCAACCTTAAGTAGCAGTCGACCAAAAATTGACAGGCACTTTTCCTATTTGCTCGAGTGCATACTCGGTCGACCGAACACTTAAGTTCCGTTCGACCGAAAATCAACATGCACATTTTTCCCAGCTCCTCGTGTGTGCCCGGTCGACCGAACCCTTAAGTTCCGGTCGACTGAAAATCAACAGACACTACAATGTTGCTGGACAAATCAGAACACACATCCAGTCCACCGAACGCTTTCCAGTTGACCGAATGTCTGTTTTATTCCACAAATACTTTAATCACATATTCAAGGTAAACAACAACACCAAAGATGGAAATTTCTACACGGACCTGCTTCGAGAAGAGCATTCAACAGACCATAAATCAATCGAGATGTCAATTTTGGAGTGCCTTCGGCAGTCTTTCTCTCTATCGATTCAAGCATTTGGAATGCTTCATCAATCCTTCGAGCCTTACCCAATCCCTTAATAGACAGTAAAACAGAAATAAGAACCCGTTGTCTTAACTAGTATGAAATTTCAAGGTTATTTCCATGTTTGGATATCAAGCAAGTCTACTAGGAACTCATATTTGACTTCAACAGTCTACAAGTAAGTTTACACATCACACTCTACCAGTATTCTCTTCATTTCATTTTGTCTTTCCTAATTCATCAAACTAAAAGAAAAATCATTCCTAACTCCGTCTTCTTCCTTTCCGTTCCGACACATCGTAATTCTCAAAGAAGGGAGACTTTCAGAAACATGAAACGAGCTGGTGATTCTCACCTTAAGCAGAGAGCCATACGTGACACCATCAACACCGCACCCGGCTGGGGCGGCCATCTCATCGAAAACCCTAACGGCAGCGTCTACGTCGTCGCAGCGTACGCAGGCCTCCACGACTGCGTTCATCACGATGACGTTCACTAACATCAAGAAGACTACGCAAATTAACGGAAGTACTGCACGACGACTTAACGGAAGTATAGTAAGTTTGACAAAAAACATCAACAAGACTACGTAAATTAAAAACATAATAAAAATAAGGAGGTATGAAAACAACCAGCATGCTCAATAGTCAGCGTAGCGCTAGGGTTGTCTCAGATATAGATATATTTACATTTGTAACCGTGTAAAATTTACAAATGTGGATATAGATAAGGATTATTTGTCGACATGAAAAGTATATATTCGTTCGGATATTTAACAGATTCGAAGCGGATACCAATAATATCTGCATCTTGTTTACGACCCACCTCAAATCGTTTTTTTAATTTTTACTTACAAAAAATCTTATACATATTTGTTTTTATTTAGTTTCAAATGTTAATTTAATTTATGTTAACTTCTAGCTTCATATTCTGTAAATAATAACAATATTCAATGCTTAAATAAATGCAATCAATGAATGTATTTTTATCTGAGTAAATAAATTTAAAAGTTATCTTCAAATATAATGTGTTTTATAAGTATACAAAGACAAATACAGACATAGATGTTGAAATACAGATATGTGGTACCAGAGCGGATGTTATTCGAATCGAATGAACCAATATCTATATTCGCTCTGCGAGTTGACAGAGACTCCATCCCGGTTACGAATATTGATTTTGGATATACTTTTCTCGGATAAAATGTTCAATTTCGAATACAGATGCAGTCAGATTCCCAAAATTCCGATATTCATTGACACTCGTAGTTATCAATTCCCACCACTCCCTTCCTTTGCATAATTATACACAAACAAAACATGATAATAATTCAAGTGGTTTGCTTTGACCGGAGAATATATATATATATATATATATATAATTCGACATCTATAATTCACTGTATTACATGATTCAAAATATAATCATACAATGTGGTGATGTATCCAACAACCAAATTAAAAAGCAGAGTGGTCTTATTCAAACCGTCTTGTGATCTTCAACCAATTATGTGCTTCAATATAACTACTTGGAGTAAGCGTTATAGCTTGTTTCCAATACTCCGCAGCTTGATCGGACATAGCTTCTATATATATAATTTATATATATATAATTTAAAATAAATTTTGGAGTCCCATAGATCTTTCAAATATGTAATTGTTGTTACAATTACAAATATAATCATGTAATATAGTGAGTTACAGATGTTGAATAAATATTTCACTAGAATCCAAATTAAGTCAACGTACAAATTCATGTTCAAACAACAAACAATGGAGAATAATGATCAGAAAACACCTTATAAACCGAGCCGTCAAATTCCGACTTGCCTCAGAGAAAATATTGTGCCTGACGTACCAGTGCGATGGGTTTAGCGTTTTTCTCCCATGATAGAACGGTTCATTCGTCGAGCGAGCACACACCGGAGTCCATGAACCTCGAAAGCAGCGCGAAACCTTGCAAAATCTGACCGCCGGAGAACGTTGGATTCGGAGGAGAAAAATAGCGAGAGACGGTTTTTCGTTTGAGATAGAGAGATTAAAAACGTGTTTGGACTTAATTGCAATAAGGAATTAACTAAATGACCAAAAAGATATAATTATCACATTGATGCTAAAACATCTAGTTTCCCCCAAATCCCCCACCACTTGCCTCGCCTCGTGAAAGACCGGACCGAACCACAGCACGCGTACGCTTGTGTGGAGAATTTTCTACTCCTCTCCTTGTACCAACAAAGAGTCGTGAGAGAAGAATGTTTATCAACATTCTCCAATTTTCCAAGTTCTCCAACGTGGGACTAAAAAAAGAGGTTACCACATGACACATGACTCAATACATCTCATCTTCAACTTAACATTGGATTTTTCCAATTAAGTTGTTCATAGATCTAACTCAAACATAATAATCCAACAGTTATCTCTTCAAGTATTGTATTATGTATGCTATCTTGATCTTTATTAATCGAACACAGATCAGACGTGTCTTACTTTGTACATGGGTCTAGAAAGATTGACAATTCAAATCGATCAATCATGTGCCATCCGCCATGAGTAGTGAGTACTCCATCTTGTGAGGTGCGGGGTAGAATCGGTAGATATAGGTGATTTTGTATTCCGATACCCCAGGATTTTAATATCTTTGGGTCTTGACTCTTGAAAATTTTCATTTTCTTACCAATAATTAGACACGTAAATGAAATTTTGAACTCAACAGATTATCCTAAAATTTTCGACCTTTTAACCTAAATTTTGTTGTCGTTGCGTCGCAAACTCATCTATCAAGAGAGATCTCGATCCAAAAAAAGAAAAAGTCATGCAGTAATCACGTGTGGGCGTCCAACCCGAACTCATCGTCATCATCTCACGTACCTTCCGAATTGCCCATGCAAACCCCCAACGGGCGTCCAACCCCAACAGAACCGCACGTCCATTCCCGCGCACCCGAACTCCCCTCCCAACCACCCACCCTTCCTCCCAACCCCAGCAACTCCCAACCCCACCACTCCTCCCGCACGGCCATGGACCATGCCTAGGCCCACCAACCCCACCCTGTCCCCCTCCTCCACCACACTCACCTCCCTCCTCCTCCACCTCCGCCCCCGCCACCGCCCATGGCGCCCCCGCCGCATCCTCGACCCCGGCAGCGACCTCGTCCTCCAGTGGAACCGCATCTTCCTCGTCTCCTGCCTCATCGCGCTCTTCCTCGACCCTCTCTACTTCTACCTCCTCGAGATCCGCGCTCCCGCGTGCATGGTCATCGACCGGAATCTCGGGATCATCGTCACATTCTTCAGGACCATTGCTGATCTGTTCTATGTTGCGCATATGGTGCTCAAGTTTAGGACGGCGTTCATCGCGCCCAGCTCGAGGGTGTTCGGGAGGGGAGAGCTTGTTAGGGACCCGCAGCAGATCGCTGTGCGGTACTTGAGGTCGGATTTTGTGATTGATCTTGTTGCGTTGCTTCCGATACCGCAGGTGATTTAACGTGGGATCGATCAGTGTCTTTGAGGATGTAGAATCCTAGGTTGTTCCAATTCTGCACATATACTAATTGCTTATTTGGTACTAGATAGTTTTAAAATTAACCATTAAGATTATAAAACAAAACTTTGTTTCTAAAAATTTATCTTTTGCATACAATTAATTTTAGGCATGGGCATAGAGATTTCAACCAAAATCTGATTGGTTGTGTGTTTTTTCAGTGCATTATATGGTTTATTATACCAGCAGTGAGTCGCTCCGTCTCTAGCTCCACAGCACACACTAACAACACCCTTTCGCTTATCGTTCTCATGCAATACATTCCAAGACTATTTCTTATTTTTCCTCTCAACGCACGGATCGTCAAAGCAACCGGTGTGGTTGCGAAAACGGCTTGGGCTGGTGCTGCTTACAATTTGCTTCTATACATGCTGGCTAGTCATGTAAGTCGCAAATCCCATTCAAAATGTAATGCAAGTTTTTTTTTATTTTTGCAAGTGCATGATTTGCACTTTAAGTAGGTTTTGGGAGCTTTGTGGTACCTAATGTCAATGGAGCGGCAGAACTATTGTTGGATATTGGAGTGCCAAAAAGAAAATGGCACATTGCCTGGACCGATATGTAATCCTGCTTTTCTGGATTGTGGGAGCCTGAATTGGCCTGAAAGAATTGCTTGGTTAAATGAGACCAGTGTGATCAAGAATTGTGATTCTTCTAGCTTAACCACCAAGTTCAACTTTGGAATGTTCGCCGATGCTTTGACAGATGAATTTGTCTCAGCTACCTTTGTCCAGAAGTACCTTTATTGCCTCTGGTGGGGCTTGAGAAATTTGAGGTAATGTAAGCTTGTTTCAATTTATCCGGCTGC
The DNA here is from genome assembly GCA_963682175.1 of Triglochin maritima. Lineage (NCBI taxonomy): Eukaryota > Viridiplantae > Streptophyta > Magnoliopsida > Alismatales > Juncaginaceae > Triglochin > Triglochin maritima. The sequence goes on along the minus strand of OY821780.1, from coordinate 8,784,207 downwards.
TGTAAATGAAGTAGCATGTTTGATTCTAGTTTGACCAAGGATGATTATGGTATTAAGACATCGGGCTTCCGCCTCACCCCATTCTACTCCCAGAACAAACTCAAAACAACACTCACCGTTTACAAATTGTTATTAGTATTTTATTATTACCATATAAGAGAAGGAATAAACGGACAATCAAGCTCCTAGTTAATCCTTATACATGTCATATTATTCTATCAAGGTTTGCTTGGCATCATGGTCATCATACCAGTTTCTTTTTATTGGGCATGATCCTAGATTGGTTTTAGTAGAAGAAAATAGTGTTCAAGTATCTCTACTAGATCATTATGCTTTTAATCCTTGTTTTTAATTGCCAATGAAATGAGGATTCCTGCATTTCTAGCTCTTCATATCTGTTGTCAGACATTTCCTGTTCTAATTGATTTCTTTCTTGTGATCTACTCAGTTCTTATGCGCAGAATCTTATGACGAGTACTTATGTTGGAGAGACTTCATTTTGCATACTGATATGTATTGTGGGACTTGTTCTATTTTCACATTTGATCGGTAACATGCAGGTACTACTGGTTTGTTTTGCCGTCTATGTGATTAATATGCTATTTGCCCATTGCACGACCAATTAGACTGTGACCAAGCTACTATGGCTTGAGTTCTTTTATGAGGTTCTGAATGATAATGGTGATTTTACCTATATTTGCTGCTAATGCTGCCATTAAGCATATCTTCTGATAGTGGTTTCTCTCACTTCTTAAAACATCGCACAGAATTCAACTACACTAAAACAAAACTCTGGAACTTAGTTTACTATAGTTCTGAATTCGGAAATCCATGTATGAAGTAGTCTTCCTCTTCATAAAGTTAGCATCAATGCAAAAAGAAAGTAAATTCATTCAAAATCACAAAACAATAGATTTCCCGTTAGAAAGAATTTGTTACCATCTTTCAGCAAATCCTCCTTTTGTTATTCGCACGAACAGGAAATATCACACCACAGTTGCCTACTTTCTTCATTTATTATCTCTACATTTAATAAGCATTAACATTATCCTTCTGTTGGAGAAGCTACATAATTTGGATTAGTACATTTGGAGTGGGGACTGGGGAGGGGTTGGGTTTTAGTTGCATCCGCAGTTTTGCAGCAAGTTTCACAACTGAAATTTAGCAGTCATTCATCCATTCCATGAAATTAGTTCCACTATACTAAGTGAAGTTCAGAACCAGAAGAGGAAAAATGTAGATTTTAAGCAATCCATAATATGACACAATAGAAAGTAGAAATTTGACATATTCCTTCTTGTAAAAGAAGAAGAAAAACATTTCTTTTTCCCTGGCTTACTTAGGATGCTTACACCGAAAGTCAATCTAAATGGTTCCATATGGACAAGTTCCTATCTGTCTAAACTTTTTTCCAAGGTTTTCAGAACCGAATCGGACGTCGAACCGGTAACGTCAAAGGTTCAAAAGTTCAGAGGTTCGACCGGGGTCGGACCGGAATCGAACCGGTTGAACTGGTGACGTCAGCATGATGTCATAAATATAATTATAGATATAATAGTCATATTTAATTATTTATTAAGCAAAAAAAATTCAAAACATCTACGATATCAACATTTTTAGGGTTGGGATATAGATTTGAGTTTGTTTTTTTTGGATATGTAGTAATCTGAATAACTGAATACATAATCAGGTACCAATATAAAAAAATATGATTTTTTTCCTAAACCGGTGGTTGAACCGCCGGTTCAACTCGATTCAATCCAGTTCAGGGCAAAAATAGTTTTGGGAGGTGAACCAGACCGAACAGACCTTCGGTTCACGGTTCAACCGGTTGAACCGGCCTGTCCGGTTTTCAGAACAATACTTTTGACATGTATTTCTAATTTTATTCTCACACAAACATCTAACTGCTTTTCTACTATTTTGAAGCAATATCTTCAATCAATGACGGTTAGACTTGAAGAATGGCGTGTTAGAAGGAGGGATACGGAGGAATGGATGCGGCATCGACAACTGCCCAATGATCTACAAGAGCGAGTGCGTCAGTTTGTTCAATATAAATGGCTAGCTACTAGAGGAGTCGACGAAGAATCTATTCTAAAATCCTTACCTATGGATTTAAGACGCGAGATTCAGCGCCATTTGTGTCTTGGTCTCGTCAGACGTGTAATATAATCTACATCCTTTTCTACTCTGTTGAAGCCATAGGCATTTTGTATGTCATGACACAAAACGAATTCCGTTTCTTAATTGATAGGTCCCTTTCTTTTCGCAAATGGACGGTCAACTCCTGGATGCAATTTGCGAACGTCTGGTGTCATCGTTGAGCACCCACGACACTTACATAGTTCGCGAGGGCGATCCTGTGAACGAAATGTTATTCGTGATTCGAGGGCAGCTAGAAAGCTCCACGACCAACGGCGGAAGAAGTGGATTCTTTAACTCCATCACCCTCAGACCAGGTGACTTTTGTGGTGAAGAATTGCTAACTTGGGCACTGATGCCAACTTCAAACGTCAACCTCCCGTCATCCACTCGAACGGTTCGCTCCCTGACCGAAGTAGAGGCATTTGCTCTCCGAGCAGAGGACTTGAAGTTCGTGGCCAACCAATTCAAACGCCTACACAGCAAGAAGCTGCGGCACGCTTTCAGGTTCTACTCCCACCAATGGAGAACATGGGGAGCATGTTTCATTCAAGCAGCGTGGCGGCGGTACAAGAAGAGAAAGCTATCCAAACACCTAGCCATGCAAGAAACCCAATACTACATGTCTACACTTGATCATGCCAACATGGATTCTCAATACATGCCTCCGATCCCCGAAGACGAGGAAGATGAAGTCAGTCCTTCATCTTCGGAGACTCCCCGCAACTTCCAGCACCTGCAAGCCACGATATTGGCGTCCAAATTCGCGAAAAACACGAAAAGAGGTGCCCACCAGAAGATGAAAGTTAGTGATATTCAACCAGCGGTTAGCATCAAAATGCCGAAGCTGTTGAAGCCCGAAGAGCCTGATTTCTCCAAAAATCATGAGGATTGATTTGGATTTGTGATAGGAAGGGTAGGATACTTTTTGCACCTTGTATATGTATTGCTAGATTGGTCTCAAATCTATTTCTTTTTTCTTTTCGTTTTTTTTGGGTGCAACGCAATTGAGTTTATCACGTTATTTGAGATCATAAAGTTTGTAATTTTCTATAGAACAAACTTCACAGAAGGGGAAATGCATCTGTATCTTCATTTATTGTAGCGATTCATGATCATAGTAATATCAAGCATGTTATAACAATTTCAAATCATGTTCTACAGTTTGCTCCAAAACTAGATCCCTGTAGCATGTCTGTTTTGTTGTACATCCAAAATATTTTTTTAGTATGTGAATTCCAATTCAAAGCATGTTAAGTTAAGATAGAGTAGATGCAACGGTGCAGTGTCAATATGTCGCTATTTTTCTATTTGAGCTGTGAAATGGACAAAAATTGTTTTGGGAAACAGTTTCATGCTTAAAAGACTAGTAAGGGGGCAATGGGTAAAAAGAAGAAAGCACAAACTCTACTTCGTTGCAGCAAAAACGACATACCAAATCCCCAACAAACCTCGTTTACTTAATCATCCCCTGAGTTTAGGTTGCTAAATGCTAATCAACAACCATATGAATAATTTAACTTTTAAAGGAATTTGCTCTGATAAAAACATGTGTTGATTTGTGGTGAATATTCCTCGTGATTAAGAAATTCGTAGAAGTACCTAACTGTACATCTCCTGTCATTTCGGACGGTCTTGACCAGTTGCCCGACTCAGTTTGTGTTTTGAACTTCCACAACTAAAGTTGAGTTAGCTCAGATAACCTTATAGCTATTTTGCATGTTTGAATTTCATAGCTGTTTTGCAGTTCTCCTTCGGTCCTTAGGGCACCCTTAACGGGGGTGCCACGCCCGGGCGCTTGCCCGGGCGTTGGGCGTCCCGGGCAGACGTCCGGGGCACCCTCGGGTGGGGGGCACGTGTCCCCCTCATTCGTCGATTTTTTTTAGATTTTAATTATTTAAAAGATGTTTTGTTATTAATGGATTGTGTATTTGTTATTAACGTGGGGTAATAATTTTTTGCAAGTGATAAAGATTCAAAAAATTCCAGAACCAAAAATTTCAATATCCAAAAAACACGCGTGCACTGTTTAATCACGCGTGCACTTTAATCACGTTAATGTGGGGTAATAATTTTTTGCAAGTGATAAAGATTCAAAAAATTCTGGTGAGCGAGACACCCGAACGGTCTGTCGATGTTGTTTAATAGTATGGTCTAATATCACGTGTGCACTTTAATCATGCTTCCACTGAGCAAACACGTGTGCACTGTTTTCAATCACGCGTGCACTTTAATCATGCTTCCACTGAGCAAACACACGTGCACTTTAATCACGCTTCCACTGAGCAAACACACGTGAACTGTTTAATCACGCGTGCACTGTTTTCAATCACGCCCGCACTTTAATCACGCTTCCAATGAGTAAACTGTGCAATCACGCGTGAACAGTGCAACAGATACATCCAAACCCTCCAAACTATAAATACATCTACCTATCTCCTGACTCCTCACATTTCCTTAACTTCTTAACTTGTTAACTTCTTCTCTCATCAATGTCGGATAATAGTTTAAACTCCGGTCAATCCGACGATGATAACTGGAATGAGACATTAAATATAATGGACCGCGCTATTGAATTGGCCAGACGGGTTGTTTACGAAAGGACTACACGTCCTAAGCAGCGTCGAAGGAGAACGACGAACCCAGATAGAGATCGTGAACTAGGTTACAGACGCCTTATAGACGATTATTTCTCTGACAACCCTGTGTATTCTGATACTCTTTTCAGGACAAGATTTCGGATGAGAAAGCATGTCTTTCTACGCATCCACAATGTCATCGAAGCATCTGATGTTTTCTTCCAATGAACACCGGACGCCACTGGTAGGATGAGCATCTCCGGTATACAAAAAAGTACGGCAGCAATGCGAATGCTAGCATATGGCGTTGGAGCTGACGGGATCGATGAGTACCTACGAATGAGTGCGGCAACATCCAGAAATGCTATCCTCAAATTCTGTGAGGGTGTTATTCTCATCTTCGGCCCTGAGTATTTACGTCGGCCAACTGCAAATGAATTGGCACACCTACTTTACGTTGGTGAGCAACATGGGTTTCCAGGTATGATGGGGAGTATCGATTGTATGCACTGGGAGTGGAAAATCTGTCAAACTACTTGGAATGGACAACATCAAGGGCGTGCTGGGAAAGCAACTCTGATCCTTGAGGTGGTGGCATCGTACGACTTATGGATCTGACACTCTTTCGGAATACCGGGTTCATGCAATGACTTGAACGTCCTGCAACAATCTTCGGTTTTCGACGACATACTATAAGGTCGAGCACCACCTGTAAATTATGAGGTAAATGGTGTTCAATATGATATGAGATACTATCTTACTGATGATATTTATCCACAGTGGGCGGCCTTCATCCAATCCATCCTTCACCCTCACACCCCGAAGCACAAATTGTTTGCTGAAGTGCAGGAGGCAACGCGTAAAGATGTTGAATGCGCTTTCGGAGTGTTGCAAGCGAGGTTCGCGATCATCAGAAACCCGACTCTTGACTGGAGCAAGGGCGTTCTGTCCAAAATAATGACTTGTATCATCATGCATAACATGATAGTGGAGGACGAACGCGACTATTATGCTAATTTTGGATATATTCTTGAATTTATGGAAGATCGTCCTGGAACTTCAGCTGAGGAAACGTCATATTCGACCGATAGTATATCGGATATTCACAAGTTTTTTTTGTGAATCAAGATCGAGTGTGTGACAGGACCCAACATTTGGATCTGAAAGGTGATTTAATCGAGCATATATGACAACGCTACGAACGAGGAGCGGTTTGAAAATCGGTTAACGTAGTTAATGTAGTATTTGAAAGTTTAGTTTATGTAATATGTACTATTGTTTCTTAACTTTGAGTGTAATCTTTCCTATTTCAGTTCATCTTAAATGTAATGTGGCTCCGTAATATTTAATAATAATTTCGTGATTTAGCAGTAATTATTAACAATATTTCGAGTTCATCTTTGGCATATGAGTAATATAGATGTTCACAATCTTACCCCAAAAAAGTGACATTTCCCCAACTCCTCGGATCTTTAAGTCATTCGTTCAACTAAACAAAACCATAACAATTTGGAGGGTTAATTATGGTTTGTTCTCCGTGATTATACTTGGATTTCACTTTGTCCTCCTAAACTTTAAAAAGTGGCAATTATCACCCTTATATTTTCTTTTTGAACACTTTGTCATCCTAAACTTCAAGAATCCAATATTTTTCCCCATATGTGCCGTTATTTTTAGAATCATTTTCATTGTATACTTAACATACTCATTTTTAGAATTTGTAGAATCTAACTTTATGTTAAAGTTTAGATCAAATCCGAAGTCAGATCTTATTCGAATTTGACTCTAATAGGATACCATTCCGACCCCAATTTCAGCCAAATCGGACCTCTGATTTAATCCAAACCTTAACATAAATTTAAAATTAGGAGTATGTTAGACAAACAACACAAAATTATCAAAAACGAAAGATTAAGGTGTGCTAAAATAAAAACATTCTTAAAGTTCGTGCAAAGAATTGGGACAAAGTGTAGAATTGAGACTTGTGTCGGAATTTTAAAAAAATAAATAAAATAAAAAATCACCAACGACACTAACGTCACTATTGAAGGGAATGTGTTCTAAAAGTTTTACTTTTAAATGTCAATTATTATGAATTGAATGAGAAATCATTTTGTTCCTTATTTATGTTATTCGTCTTTTAGAAGTGTTAAGGAAGAGACTCTTGGTCCTTAACCGTAGAGCTCTAAAAGATAATGGTTTACATAAAACAAAAGATATTCGCAATCATGGTAATTAACATGGAACATTAATTACCGAGTTAAGATTGTCGTGTTGGTCATAGATCATTGTAGCTCTACAAGTGAGTGACAACACGGGTATGCAAAAGAGGAAAATATTACTTTTGTATACTGAATAGACCTAATAAGTAAAATATTATAGAAATGTGTTTCTGTGTCATTAATATTTTACTGTGTCTTTGGTCCTTTGATATGAGACTTATATCTAATCACTTAAGGAATACTTAATCAGATCAGTGTCTTGAACTATCGATCAGTGTAGTGTAAAGGCATTGGTTGGTTAAGTACAACTTTTGTTGGAGAAGGTAGTTAGTCAAAAGACTATCATTGCCCCTCTTAATTGAGTGATGATATTAGTGGGCCCCTTGATAAAGCAAAGTTATAATGTGCACAATGTGATTTGAGTTAAGTCACATATTTATAACTAGCTTAAAGAGATCAAGAAATGAATACTAAGACAAAGATGACACAATACTACTTTGTGTGTATTCTTAATATCATGAGGCAAGGGACGGACACAAGTGGTGCACGCCATCACTAAATGGATGGGGTTTTGGTTCGAGTGGAATTAAGACATCTAACTAATTGGGAGCTATAATGTGTAGCTAGATACCGCTTATAGCTTGTGATATTAAGCCTTTAATATCACTACCAACTTAGTTTAGATCCTCCCATAGATCACACCACAAAACTGGGAAACAAGAAATGGGGATTTTGAGTTCATAAGATGTGTCGGGTTTCATGTAGAAAATATGACACATGGGGTGAACAAGCAAAATCAAAATTATGTTGTGATTAATAACATAATTAGAATCTAAATCAAATTCATATGTGATGTAAATATTATGGGGTGTAATGATTGATCATTACATAGGATAATATGTTACATAAGTTGTGAATTTACTACTAATCCCGAAATGTCAAATTTTGTAGGGGTTAAACCGAAATTTGACAAGTCTGCAAAACAGTGCTCAAACGGTCGACCGGTTAGCAGTAAACGGTCGACTGGACATGTCTCGACCGATAACAGGGAATTTTCATCTGTTCGAACGGTCGACCGAAAGTGATCGGTCGGTCGACCGAACATTGCGATGGAATAGTTCATGTTACGAACGGTCGACCGAGCTATTGAACGGTCGACCGAAACGGGTTCGAGCGGTCGACCGAACCTCCAAAAACGGTCGACCGGTCCAGACGGTTAATGCTGAATTAATTTAAGAATTAATTAGATCATGCATGGAATTGGTCCATAATTGATTTAATTCGTGGCTAATATTATTTATTAATAAATAATGGATGGTTAGATGGAATTTTGCATGAAATCATGGGCAAGAGGTTGCACATGAATAGGTAATTTGGAGAGAACCTATAAATAGAGGTTATCTCATTGCCTTCCGACATCTTAATTAATATTGCTTTTCATGCAAAATCTCTCTCCTTAATTCTCCACGAAATTTCCACAAATTCTTAAGTTTAGTTTAGTTCTTAAGAGATCATCTTCTCAAGGGAATTAATGAGGGGTTAGTAATTGGATTCTAAACCCTATCGGAGATTGAGAGACTAGCTTCCCTCTTTCCGATCTTGTTTAGAGTTTGGTGAATACTCGGAGGCATCCGGCGCAGCGAGGAGCATCCACAACGTCTCCGAATCTTCAAGAAGTTTTAGAGAACTTCTAGGTATGAATTTCGGAGCCCTTGTTTGTTTTAATAGAGTTTTGAAACTAGTGTTAAAACAAACCGATGCATGCATGAAATAAATCAAAGAAAATTGTAATTGATCATTATTATACATAAAAATTTCGAAAATATATATGTATAATTAAACATGAAATCCTTCAGTGGTATCAGAGCATAGGGTTCAATTTTCTTATGATTTATGGCTGTAAACAAATTTAGTTTACCATCTAGGATTTAAACAATTCGTTTTACCGGTTTTTTCGGTCTTTAAATGATTGTTGAAATAATTCTTTGTAATAATTCGTTTTAAATGTTTTGAATGTTTGAAACATGTCATGAAATTACTAGAATTATGATTTGGACATAAGTCTAACTTGCAATAATTTAGTTTTAAGTATAAACGATTATTTTGTAAGAGAATCAACAAAACCGAAAAACTGCGATTCATCTTTCCATTGGAAATTGGATGGACAGCGGTTCATAATTAATTTGTGAACTATGGATGCATGAAAAATGTTTTTAATGGATTTCAAAATGTTTTTCAAAGAATTGTTTGGGATTCTAGATGCTTGATAAACTAGGTTGGATAGTTTATAGCGATATTGCGTGCATGGATGCTCGAGTCGTTTTTGCAGGAATTGTGAGTTTATATGTTCCAAATCAGCGATTGGCAATGTATGTCATTATTATAATACAAGGGCTTATGTATGTAAAAGCCAAAATTCTCTCTATTTCCGTCTTCTAGATAGTTGCATTTGCATATGAGAGGTTTTTACATAGGACTTGCACTAGTCAGTTTTATCGAATGTGAGGAGCATGTTTATTTTCTGTAAAATCTACATCTCCGGTGCAAGAGGAAATCGCCGCTGTGGCGCATCGATCGAGGATCGAGGATCAGGGATCGAGGATCAAGGATCGAAGGGAACATATAAACTCACACGATGTGGATTGTGTGAATGTTTAATTTCTGTTTTTAATTTCTGCTATGCATGTGATGAATGTGGTGAATGTTAGGATGTGTATGAATATTAATATGCATGATAACCTAAAATTCTAAATCACATGTTAAAATTGTCCAACAAAAATTAAGAATAGTTTTCCTTCTTATTTCATCCACTAGCAGCCATTGATCGAGGGATACTATGCTCGCCCTTAGCGGGAGATAGCTTCCCTCTATCTTAGGGAATAGTGGGAGATATAAAGGTTGTCTGTTGTTGTGCCACAATTAAATATATGAGGTGTGTTTCACCCTAGTGAACCCCAAGTATGTTTAGTTGTGAATACAATAGATAAACGTATCTCGTATCAAATGAAAATAAGTTTTCTTAACATTACCTAGAGCCCTCGCTCGGTTTTGGGAAAAAGTTTTTCTTACGAGGATAGGTCGTATTCCCTCATAATTAAAACGACAAGAGTCACAAGAGTTTGAAGATGCTAAATGTTGCTAAAATTCAAAAAGGTTGTGATTAGAAAATGTTTTCTTACCTTGATATTGTAATGTATTCGATAGCCCTTAGCTAGTCTATATTACAATTGATGGGATCTTGGATTGTTGCATTTATGGGCAAAATTTTTATTTGCAACATTTACATTTGTATATTCGATATATGTATGCATGTGTATTAAAACATAAAATTGGCATTAAAACCTGTATGATTTATTTTGTAGAAAAATGTCGAACATCCAACCTATCGTACGATCCATGATAGTAAAACACCCTTTAGCAAATGATGGCTCAAACTTCATTAGTTGGCAACTCAAACTCAACATCGTGTTAAAGTTTGAGAAACTATCTCACATTTTGGAAGGTCCAATCCCAAAGTGGAATGAGAGATTAACCGATGGAGAGAAAGAGGCTAAAGCCAAGTGGGAAGACCAAGAGAACCAAGTTCACGGTCTTATGCTAGCATCCATGGGTGACTCGCTTCAAGCGAAATACTTGGATTCAAAACCCAAGAAGACCATGGAGGCTTTATCAAAGATGTTCATGGATAGTGCCCGAAAGGAGCGCTATAAGACCACCATCGCACTCACAAGGTGCCATATGGCGGAGGGAACATCAGTATCTATGCATTTTCTCACGATGCAAGGATACCTTGAGAAGTTGGCAAATCTCTCTTCACCAATGCCCGAGGACATTGCTGAAGATATGATTCTTGGCTCTCTAGCCCCGTCCTTTAAGGACTTTGTGATGCACTATCACGTGCGTGAAAAAGGGGTGAGTCTTGAGGAGCTTCACAACGCTCTCAAAACTGCTGAAGTTGACATGGGCAAGGCTAGGGACAAGCAAGTCCTTGCCGTCCATGGGAGGAGCCAAAAGATTGGTAAAGGAAAGGACAAATCTACCAAAAGTGGTTCAATCAAGAGCAAGGGAGTAGGAGGTGCTCATAAAAGTGCCTCGAGGGGGAAATCTCAGAAATCTCCAACTCCCAATACGGAGTGCTTTCACTGCGGTGAAAAAGGACACATCCGGCCAAATTGCCCCAAGTACAAGGAAGACCTTGACAACGGAGTGATTGAACGTCGGCGCCCCAAAAAGGCTAAAGGTATATTTGTTATTGAAATAAATTTAGCCACCTCTGTCCAGGATTGGGTAATTGATACCGGATCTTGTGCTCACATAGTTTCTAATGTGCAGCTACTCATGGATAGGAAGGAACTCGTAAGGAACGAGGTAGAATTGAAGGTCGGAAATGGTGCGAACGTGTCTGCGGTTGCACAATGTTCTGTGGTGCTTCAATTATGTAGTGGTTTAAATTTATGTCTAAAGAATGTTTATTATGTACCTTCGATTAGCAAGAATATTATTTCTGTATCATGTCTGGATATGGATAATTTTAATATAAATATTTCAAATTCTTGTTTGTCTATATCGAAGAATGGTGTGTTCTATGCAAATGCGTTCATAAGGAATGGTCTATATTTGCTTGAATTGGATAATAAACAAATCTTTAATATCAATAACAAAAGACTTAAGACCACTCACGAGAATGATACTCTCTTGTGGCACTATCGTCTTGGTCACATAAATGAAAAGCGCATCAAGAAATTGCAAGAAGCTAACCTTCTTGGTCTACTTGATTTTAAATCATTGGAGACGTGCCAACCATGTCTAATGGGAAAAATGACCAAAAAGCCTTTCAAGAAGAAAGGTCCAAGGGCGAATGGCTTGTTGGATTTGATACATTCCGATGTATGTGGTCCAATGAGTACCAGTGCACGAGATGGTTTCAAGTACTTCATTACGTTCACGGATGATTATAGTCGTTATTGCTATGTTTATCTAATGAGAAACAAAAGTGAATCTTTTGACAAGTTCAAAGAATTCAAGAATGAAGTAGAGAACCAACTCGACAAGAAAATCAAGTCTCTACGAACGGATCGTGGAGGTGAGTACTTAAGTGCCGAATTTGACTCATACCTAAAGGAGTTTGGTGTTGTACCTCAACTCACCCCTCCCGGTACACCTCAGTGGAATGGGGTATCCGAAAGGAGGAATAGGACATTGCTCGATATGGTTCGGTCAATGATGAGTCATGCGGAATTACCTCTTTACTTTTGGAGTTATGCACTACAAACTGCGGCTTACACACTAAATAATGTTCCATCCAAATCCGTGGAGAAAACTCCTTATGAGCTATGGAGTGGTAAAACACCTAAGCTCAGTTTTCTCAAGATTTGGGGTTGTGAGGCTTACGTCAAGAGATTGATGTCGACCAAACTTCAACCAAAAGCGGATAAGTGCTTCTTTATAGGTTATCCTCGTGAGACAAGAGGATACTACTTTTGGCATATCACCTCCAATCGAGTGATTGTAGAGAGGGATGCCACATTTCTGGAAAAGGAATTTCTAGAAAGAGTAAAAAGTGGTGGGAGTAGGGTTGTGCTTTAGGAAATTCAAGATACTCTACAAGATCATGACATGAATGATGACATTCAAGATCATGAAGGCCCAACCGAGATTCCTTTGGTTAGTGGGAGCGTGAGCGAGAGACCATCACAAGAAATTGTGAGAGAATCTCAATCATCCCCACCAAGTGTACGTTCAAGAGTTGAACGGGAACCCACTCCTCAATAAATTGTGGAAGAAGTTCGAGAGACACGAGAAGAACCAAAAGAACTTAGAAGGTCAACAAGGGAAAGGAAGAAACCCGATTTGTATCTGGGACTTCATGAAATCATGGTACTAGATACCAATGATCCCTTAACCTTCCAAGAGGCAATGGAAAGGGAAGACTCCAAACTATGGCTTAAGGCCATGGAATCCGAAATAGAATCCATGTATGATAATCAAGTATGGAGCTTGGTTGACCTTCCTCAAGGGAAAAAGGTCATTCATAATAAATGGGTTTTTAAGAGGAAGATGGACATGGATGGGAACCTGACAACCTACAAAGCGAGGCTTGTAGCGAAGGGTTTCACTCAAGTTCAAGGAATTGACTATGATGAAACTTTTTCACCGGTTGCCATGTTCAAGTCTATTCGGATCATGCTCGCTATTGCCGCATTTCACGATTATGAAATATGGCAAATGGATGTCAAAACGGCGTTCCTTAATGGGAACTTGGAGGAGGATGTGTACATGGTACAACCTCAAGGTTTTGAAGATCCAAAGAATAGCGAGAAGGTATGCAAGCTTCAAAGATCCATTTATGGATTGAAGCAAGCATCAAGGAGTTGGAACAAACGCTTTGACGAGGAAGTGAAGAAGCTTCACTTCATTCAAAGTAAGGAAGAACCTTGTGTATACAAGAAGGTTAGTGGGAACCATGTAGTATTCCTAATCTTATATGTCGATGACATATTGCTCATGGGTAATCATATTCCTTTGCTTTAGCAAACGAGAAGTTCATTGAAATCTGCATTTTCGATGAAAGACATGGGTGAGGCTCAATACATCTTGGGAATCAAGATATATCGAGATAGATCTCGCAGACTCATTGGCCTCAGTCAACGTGCATACATTGACAAGGTCTTGGAAAGGTTCAAGATGAACAACTCCAAAAAGGGCAGTATGCCAATGAGTATGGGTGTGCAACTCAAGAAGTCTCAACGTGCGCAATCACGTAAGGACTTAGAGTACATGAAGGATGTCCCTTATGCTTCGGCAATTGGGTCGATCATGTACGCGATGACTTGCACAAGACCAGATGTCTCGTATGCTCTAAGCGTGACAAGTCGTCACCAATCCAACGCAGGTCCTGAGCATTGGACTGCGGTCAAGAATATCCTGAAGTACATTAACCGGACTAAGGATAAGATTCTTGTTTATGGAGGACAAAGGGAATTGATAGCTGAAGGTTACTCGGATGCGAGTTTCATGAGTGATCCAGACGATAGAAGGTCGCAATCAGGATACGTCTTCCTTCTGAATGGTGGAGCTGTGAGTTGGCGTAGTTGGAAGCAAAGCACTACAGCCGACTCAACCACTGCTTCCGAAGTGATGGCTGTCGCTGAAGCGAGCAAGGAAGGAGTGTGGATTAAGAAGTTCCTTGAAGAGCTTGGAGTAGTTCCCTCGAGCGAGGGACCAATAGAGCTATTTTGCGACAATAGTGCATCTATCTCGCAAATCAAGGATCCCAAATCACACCACAAAGTGAAGTACATGGATCGTAAGTACTTCATGACGCGTGACCTCATTGACGAAGGCAAAATAAATATGTTATGGGTGGACACCAACAGCAACACAGCTGATCCATTCACAAAACCCTTATCCCAAGCCAAGGGCGAAATGCATTTCGAGTCCATGGGATTGAGGAACCATGTAGATTGGCTTGATGATTGATATGTAATGGGGTTTACCCTAGTTATTATTGTTTTATGCATTGAGTATGTATGAGAAAGAAAACTTTAATAACAAGTGGGAGATTGAAGGGAATGTGTTCTAAAAGTTTTACTTTTAAATGTCAATTATTATGAATTGAATGAGAAATCATTTTGTTCCTTGTTTATGTTATTCGTCTTTTAGAAGTGTTAAGGAAGAGGCTCTTGGTCCTTAACCGTAGAGCTCTAAAAGATAATGGTTTACATAAAACAAAAGATATTCGCAATCATGGTAATTAACATGGAACATTAATTACCGAGTTAAGATTGTCGTGTTGGTCATAGATCATTGTAGCTCTACAAGTGAGTGACAACACGGGTATGCAAAAGAGGAAAATAATACTTTTGTATACTGAATAGACCTAATAAGTAAAATATTATAGAAATGTGTTTCTGTGTCATTAATATTTTACTGTGTCTTTGGTCCTTTGATATGAGACTTATATCTAATCACTTAAGGAATACTTAATCAGATCAGTGTCTTGAACTATCGATCAGTGTAGTGTAAAGGCATTGGTTGGTTAAGTACAACTTTTGTTGGAGAAGGTAGTTAGTCAAAAGACTATCATTGCCCCTCTTAATTGAGTGATGATATTAGTGGGCCCCTTGATAAAGCAAAGTTATAATGTGCACAATGTGATTTGAGTTAAGTCACATATTTATAACTAGCTTAAAGAGATCAAGAAATGAATACTAAGACAAAGATGACACAATACTACTTTGTGTGTATTCTTAATATCATGAGGCAAGGGACGGACACAAGTGGTGCACGCCATCACTAAATGGATGGGGTTTTGGTTCGAGTGGAATTAAGACATCTAACTAATTGGGAGCTATAATGTGTAGCTAGATACCGCTTATAGCTTGTGATATTAAGCCTTTAATATCACTACCAACTTAGTTTAGATCCTCCCATAGATCACACCACAAAACTGGGAAACAAGAAATGGGGATTTTGAGTTCATAAGATGTGTCGGGTTTCATGTAGAAAATATGACACATGGGGTGAACAAGCAAAATCAAAATTATGTTGTGATTAATAACATAATTAGAATCTAAATCAAATTCATATGTGATGTAAATATTATGGGGTGTAATGATTGATCATTACATAGGATAATATGTTACATAAGTTGTGAATTTACTACTAATCCCGAAATGTCAAATTTTGTAGAGGTTAAACCGAAATTTGACAAGTCTGCAAAACAGTGCTCAAACGGTCGACCGGTTAGCAGTAAACGGTCGACCGGACATGTCTCGACCGATAACAGGGAATTTTCATCTGTTCGAACGGTCGACCGAAAGTGATCGGTCGGTCGACCGAACATTGCGATGGAATAGTTCATGTTACGAACGGTCGACCGAGCTATTGAACGGTCGACCGAAACGGGTTCGAGCGGTCGACCGAACCTCCAAAAACGGTCGACCGGTCCAGACGGTTAATGCAGAATTAATTTAAGAATTAATTAGATCATGCATGGAATTGGTCCATAATTGATTTAATTCGTGGCTAATATTATTTATTAATAAATAATGGATGGTTAGATAGAATTTTGCATGAAATCATGGGCAAGAGGTTGCACATGAATAGGTAATTTGGAGAGAACCTATAAATAGAGGTTATCTCATTGCCTTCCGACATCTTAATTAATATTGCTTTTCATGCAAAATCTCTCTCCTTAATTCTCCACGAAATTTCCACAAATTCTTAAGTTTAGTTTAGTTCTTAAGAGATCACATTCTCAAGGGAATTAAAGAGGGGTTAGTAATTGGATTCTAAACCCTATCGGAGATTGAGAGACTAGCTTCCCTCTCTCCGATCTTGTTTAGAGTTTGGTGAATACTCGGAGGCATCCGGCGCAGCGAGGAGCATCCACAACGTCTCCGAATCTTCAAGAAGTTTTAGAGAACTTCTAGGTATGAATTTCGGAGCCCTTGTTTGTTTTAATAGAGTTTTGAAATTAGATGTTAAAACAAACCGATGCATATATGCATGAAAGAAATCAAAGAAAATTGTAATTGATCCTTATTATACATAAAAATTTCGAAAATATATATGTATAATTAAACATGAAATCCTTCAACTATGACTACGACATCATGCTGACGTCAGCTCCGACGACTCTTACTGTGACGTGCTGGTGAGCCGGGCCGCGCTAGCACAGTCGGTTCGAGGTCTAACAAAGTGTTACAAAATAAAAGTATAAATGGGGTGATTGTCGACTTTTAAAATTCAGGAGGATAAAATAAAATTGTGACATAATTCAGAAATATAAATTGTAATTAATCCCAATTGGGAATACAAAAGTACCAACTCAATAATGGGCTCGTATATGAATCTAAGTATGCTCCCTGGGGAGGTAAAAGGAAACGGAAGTGAATCATGTAATAACATGAAAAATGATTTGCGCTAATAGCAAATACTTCAAAATAGTATCATGCAATAACAAGCGCATTGTTTTTGTACTAATAACAAATTCTTCCAAACGTCATACAGTCACAACTCAACAAATCTCAAAAACAAACAAAGATTCAGCACACACCAACAACATTCATGATCATGACCAACATACGTAGTTCTCAAATGGAGCCAATCCAACTCCTAACTTTGCATGGCCGTCCTCAAGTCTGAAGCTGCGATTCAGGCACGATGACGTTGGGCTCACCCCGTTTGCGGAACACTGGAATACCAGTGCTATATTGTGCTTTGGGCTGCGCCTTGGCCGGGCGATGGAGGATGTAAGGTAACTCCTTCTCCCCACCCTTTTCGGCGGCTTCCGCCTCAAGAGGAGACCAAATGGAGCCCATCACCACCACCACAACCATGGCCAATGCAAGTGCCCTTGATCTCCTTTGGCTAGCCATAATTTTTGTTTGGCTTGTGGTCTTGTGAATAGAGGAATGGGGAAATGAGGAGTTGTAAATGCAAATTGACTAGGAGTTTGTTAATGAGGAATGTTTGGGAGGGAGTTTTGGAAGGTTGTGGTTAGCTTTTGTTGTTTGTTTTGACGTTTGACTTGTTTTGAAATGGTTAAGAATAGGAGTTTTGTTTCTGTGGACATGTTTGAACACAATCAGGGCTCTAATTCAAGTAGCAATTTGTTGGATTAAGTTGCTAAATCTGAGAGGAGACACGTGATTCGTGGGCCGTTGGAAATTTCTGTGATCAAACTTCTTTTCTTGATTGCTCGCAATCCGCTCAGAACTTCGAATCTAGTGCCCGAGGTTGAACAAGTGCTGGTACTCTACTTTTGGTCAGACTGGTGGTGGTGATAGAAAATTTAGTTTAAATTTTCTAAATTTATTTAAGTAACTAAAAGTAACAAATTAAACCATGATTATGGAATATATTGTTGGCAAGTTATTTTGTGGAAACTAATGGATTGTGAATTAAAAGCTCCGCAGAGTTGACTTTTGGGCAGAGTAAATTGTTTTAGTTGGTGGATCACAAGAAACCCACGGGTTGCAGCCCACTAGTATAGTCCAAACTGAAGCAGATCCATTTTGAAGCATTAACAGATAAGTAAATTGGATGCACATGTTAGTGCACTGAAATTTTACCAAACATGTTACAGGTCGAGCCCATTTTAATTCATATTTAATAAATAACGTTATTAGATTTAGTAGTAATAAACAATGAATTATTAAGTATACGATCTCCAATTCATTCTTTGGTCATCCCATACTTTGTGTACCTAAAATGACAGTCTGCAGTTTTGGACATGTCACCAATATAAACATGATATGGACATTTAATTAACATTCATATAGTCCCAACATATTGCGGATACAATAGAAAACAAAAGTACCATTTGTTAACACATAAATCACATGGGAAGAGTGGTGACACCATGTGTAAGCACATGAAATCCAGGTAGTGAATCAACGAATGGAATAATGGATGGATGAAAATTGAAAACGTATGTTGTGGCCCAATTGAAGACAACTGACAATGATACCACAATCATCGACTTCCCACTAGCCAATGAGTGAGTTGTCTTTGGTTTACCAACGTGCAGGTCTTGTGTTCCCTCCATGCACAGGCAGACACTGGAGAATTTTTTATTTTTTTGAAAGTGAGAAACATCTTCCATTTCCGAGGAATTGGTCTGTACAGAGGCAGTGCAGTGCTTTCGCAGCAATAAATTGTAAGGAAAATGATTTATGAACGCAGCGCGTCACAGACGCGCTCTACGTGGACATCCATGTCAGCCCTTACGTGGCCAAAGCATGAATGTTTTTTGTTTTTTCTTCCTGATGTCCACTCAAATCACATTAAATGCGTTTCAACTCAGCACGTTCTCTCTCTCCACCCAAATACAAATATGATGACACTCTTTCTTTCTTCTTCATTCTTTCTCTCCAGAATAAATCATCATTTCGAGCAAGATATTAGGTCGAAGAAGCGTCTGATGCCGACTCCCACGATTCTTCACAACGTAAGCAGCGTGAATGAGACGGTGCGAAGACTTCCCGATGTTCTACATAAACAGGGAATCTGAGATGTTATTTTTTTCCTAAACGTAATTCTTGTGGGGGTAAAATATACAGTGGGAGGTTTGTTGAGTTTGTGCGGGGGTGGCAGGGGGCGGCAGCCCCTGCGGGGGACGTGAGTCCCCCCCGCAAAGCGAGCGGACAGAGGGAGCGCGCTTTGCGGACGTTTTTTTGTTTTGACATCATATTATTGCATTCCATATATTGATTCGTTTATTCCGACAATAATGAAGCCATATATTATTCCGGACTGCAATTACACTTATTCCGGACTGCAAATACACTTATTCCGATTCCGGACAGCAAATACACTTATTCCGAACAAACTTTATGTTCTGTTTCTGGACACACTTTATTCTTAAACCGGACAACAAATACACTTATTCCGGACAACAAATACACTTATTCCGGACAGCAAATACACTTATTCCGGACAAACTTTCTGTTCCGTTTCTGGACACACTTTCTTCTTATTCTGGACAACTACACTTATTCCGGACTGCAAATACACTTATTCCGGACAGCAAATACACTTATTCCGGACAGCAAATACACTTATTCCGGACAGCAAATACACTTATTCCGGACAACAAATTCACTTATTCCGGACAAACTTTATGTTCCGTTTCTGGACACACTTTATTCTTAAACCGGACAACAAATACACTTATTCCGGACAATAAATACACTTATTCCGGACAGCAAATACACTTATTCCGGACAAACTTTCTGTTCCGTTTCTGGACACACCTTCTTCTTATTCTGGACAACTACACTTATTCCGGACTGCAAATACACTTATTCCGGACAACAAATACACTTATTCCGGACAAACTTTATGTTCCGTTTCTGGACACACTTTATTCTTAAACCGGACAACAAATACACTTATTCCGGACAGCAAATACACTTATTCCGGACAAACTTTCTGTTCCGTTTCTGGACACACTTTCTTCTTATTCTGGACAACTATACTTATTCCGGACAGCAAATACACTTATTCCGGACAACAAATCAACTTATTCCGGACAACAAATCAACTTATTCCGGACAAACTTTATGTTCCGTTTCTGGACACACTTTATTCTTAAACCGGACAACAAATACACTTATTCCGGACAACAAATACATTTATTCCGTACAGCAAATACACTTATTCCGGACATACACATAACGTAAACAGGACAAACACATAATGTAAACTGCACACACACATAAAGTAAGCTAGACAAATTAAGTTGATCCAACGTAAAACTTAAAAACAAATATTTTATTATGATAAGTGTGGGCTCTGCACGAATAATGAGACTGCACGATGTCCTAGGGTCTGCACACTGTCTTATCTGTGTATTGGGAAATGAATCGTTCAACTTAAAGAACCGGCGTTTTTTAAAAAGACCAAAACGCGCGAAGAGAAATTTCGCTGACTGGACGCTGACTCAAAGAAAAATATCTGAGCTGTACAGATCCACGTAAGGCGCGTCCGTGACGCCTGCGTCCGTCTATCACGGTTCCTAAAATCGTCTTTTATCCTTAGAGCTTAACCACAAGCCCATTACATCTGGACGCCTTGATGGTAAACAAGGACTACATGTCTACATTACATATATGAGAAAATTAAAGATTTGAGATTTGAGAAAATTAAACACTGTAATCATTTCTTAATTCAATTACATTGTATTATTAGATTACTGTCTTGGGGGTTGATTACTGTATTGTAATCAACTCATTTCAAATTACTCAAACATACCACATCGTTAAAAGCTAGAAGTATGATGGAGTTTCAATGTTACAAAAAATGTATTTCGTCTAGCGAGTGAGTATGTTAATAATCGAATTACATGGAATTGGATTCCAGGTAATCAAATTAAGATGAACTAAACATGGACTCAGTGTATCGTTAATAATATGTTGTTTTTACATATTTTTTCTGCAGAAACATATGCAGGATAACCAAAGGCGGAGCCACGTTATGGGCAGGCATCTGCCCCACCCAGATTTTTGCAAAAAAAAATCTTAATTTTTTTTTATTTAATCTCATATATTTAAGTGTATTGGCTTGAATTTGGTGGTATAATTGTTTACCCGTTGTTTAATTTCAGAAGAGTTAAGATAATATTTTCACAAAAATTGATTTTAGAATCAATTTGATTCAAATTGAGCTTTGAAGTTTTTTTGAACAACTACATTTGAAAAATAAGTTCTAACTTGGTTGTGTAAGTTTGATAATTTTTAATTGAAAAATGAATATTACATAGATTTTAGTTAGTTGTTGATGTTTGGGATTTAACTTTTTTATTATTATGACGTGCAATCTTATTTTCCTAGTACAATTATGTTTATTGGCATGTTGTTATATCTCACTTTGATATTGTCGAGTTAGTTTGTTGACTGAAAATGGAATCAAAAATTAAAATAAGCTAACATTTATAAGAAACTTATCTATCAAGGTTATTCTATACATAAGTCGTAGAATGAATAATAAATCTAAAACCTGCGATTCCACGAACGAAAATAGCAATGACCATAAATAGTATCAACTATTATAAAATTCTTTTATTATAATTTTATGTTATACTTATACACTATTTTGCTTCCTCTGTTTGTCTATATTTTATCAATTTCAACTTAAGAAAGAACATAACCAAAAAATCTTCCCAAACCACATTCTTTGTGTTTGGATATTGGAATTTAAGTTGTATGAATAAAATCAATTTAACTGATGTGTCGTGTTTTGTTGTAAAAATGTCTTTTGGATTTTTGAATTTTAATATATTTAGGTTTGGAAAAATGTTAATAATAGGAAAAATATTTTCAATTTTTTATTTTTTATTAATTAATTTATTTAAAATATCAACTTAAAGTTGTGGATCCTCCAAAAAAATTCGTGCAACGTGAAGAAATTCTGCCCCACCCAAAAAATATTTCTGGATCCACCCCAGGATAACTATAATGATCTACTTATTCGAGTTTGTATGTTTGAAGTATAACTAACTTTGTTTGCAACTTGTCGAATTTCCCATGGTTTTTACCTTGATTAACTTTACAAATTATATGTTCTAAACCATAAGAAGAGGTTCACGTTGCAATATCAGTTTAAAATAAACTTGAATCGAAATATCAAAGCTAGATTTAGGGTTGAGCATCGGTCCGGACCCGGACCGGATCCGGATGCTCTCTGGGGCTCGGTCCGGTCCAAAAACCCAGATCGGACGGAAAATCGAACTTGCCCTCGGGGTCCAGACCGGAATCCGGATCGACCCGAAACATGCACAACCCTAACTAGATTGTTGTGGCACGAACTAAAAAGACCAAACGGTCAAAAATACCCGAACACAATTTTTTAGCATGCAATTGAGATATATCTCTGGTATTCACCTCCAAATATCTACCTCGGAATGTCAATTATAATTCAAGGCTTCTTGACAGTTCACAACTCATGGCAGACCCATAGATTCTGTACAGATCTTCGCTGTTTTAACGACAAGAAGTGTGCATGTGAAGATATCGTAGAAACAATTGCATGGTTCGTTGTCATATGGTTTATGTGCCGCTATAAATAATGGATCTGGAATGAGTGGGCATGCATGTGGTATTTATGATTTTTTCTTAAGTTGCTGGCATATTTTTTAGACACATCAACATTTAATATTGAATTAAATGGACCGAATTTGATCACTCCTATGCTTGAAGTGATTGTTTGGTAGGATTGCAATTCATATATATCATGACTTCTGTTATAAAAAATGTGAAATGTTAAATTAAACATGATTCCGTCGTAATAAAAAACATATATCACGACCCAATTAGATTTTGGATCTTTATTCAAGTGAACTGTTAAACGTCATCCGTGATTTACTTAAATCGTCTACGTCATTTACCATTTTATCCTCACAACTTCTTCTTTTAACAAAAAAAATCCAAAAAAATGGAGACGTCTGTTGGAGATGCCTCTTTTAAAATAAAAAAGATCCAAATCTATTTTGGGGTGCCGATTGAGGTACCTCGTATGCTCACGAATGTGGAGAATGAACTAAGGACCTGTTTAGTTAGCTGTAACTAAAGGTGTATTAAAGTTAGGGCTGTAAGCGGGGCGGGGCGGGGCGGGTTTTCGCCCCACCGCTACCCGCCCCGCCAAAGTTAAGCGGGTAGGCGGGGCGGGTTCAAAAAAAAAATTCCGCTACCCGCCCCGCGTAAGGATGGACTAGGCTATGCGGGGCGGGTTGGCGGGTTTAATTTTTTTATTAAAGCTAAATACAAAAATCAATTTATTTTCTTTAATATTATCTATTTTAATCAAAGTTAAGTACAAAAATGAAGGAAAAAATCAATCAATGTATGTTTTTAAAGCTATATATAAAAAAATTAAAGCTAAATACAAACTAAATCATAATTAAATACAAAAAAATCAAAAACATGTAAGGCTTATGCGGGTTGCGGGTTATGCGGGTTGGGAGAAAACTGCAACCCGCCCCGCTTATTATGCGGGTTGTGCGGGTGGCAGGTTGGCGGGTAGCAATTTTTTGTCCGCAACCCGCGTTAAGCGGGGCGGGGCGGGTTGCGGGTAAATTTCAGCCCTAATTAAAGTAATTCAATTAGAGTATGGATAACATTACAATGCTTGCTTGGTTGAGAATATTGGAGATCGCAATCATTCCGTAGTTAAACCACGGGTAATCCAATTATACCCATTTCAAGTCAATGAATTACAAGGCAATTGGATTACAGAATGTGTGCTGTTTTGATCCAATTACATTACATTATGACTAATATTTTTCAAGTAACTCAAAACTTGTCATGTTATCGAAACTTAAACAGTAGTTGTCGGTCATGTCGGAAGCCTCCGATGGTGCCTCTGGACATTTACCAAAATTATTCAAATTATCTTTTAAATACATCACAAATCCTATCAATTCTACCAAACCTTGTAATGGATTACAAGAAATTAAATTCATCGGAATTAATGTAATTCGATTCCATGGAATATGATTAAGAGCATATTTAACAGCGCCCGGGCTACCCCCGGGCGCCCTGCACTCTCTCTCTGCCACGTCAGCTTCTCTCTCTGCCACGTCAGCTCACCCAACCCACCCAAAAAATCCCCTTACCCATGCCCAGGCTACCCCCACCCACCCTACACTCTCTTTCATCCACATCATTTCTTAATTAAACAAATTTAATTCTCACACAACATTTAACAAAATACATTTTATATAAATCTAAGTTTAATTACATTATAATTATATTTTAACTCGAAATATTGTTAATAATTACTGGTAAATCACGAAATTATTATTAAATATTACGGAGCCACGTTACATTTAAGACAAACTGAAATAGGAAATATTACAATCAAAGTTAAGAAACAACAGTACATATTACATAAACTCAACTTTTAAATACTACATGACCAACTACGTTAACCGATTTTCAAACCGCTCCTCGTCCGTAGCATTGCCATATATGCTCAATTAAATCGCCTTTCAGATCCAAATGTTGGTTCCTGTCACGCACTCGATCTTGATTGACAAAAAACTCGTGAATATCCGCTATACGATCGGTTGAATACGACGTTGCCTCAGCTGAAGTTCCAGGACGATCTTCCATAAATTCGCGAATATCTCCAAAATTAGCATAGCAGTCGCGTTCGTCCTCCACTATCATGTTATGCATGATGATACAAGCTGTCATTATTTTGGACAGAACGTCCTTGCTCCAGGCAAGAGCCGGGTTTCTGATGATCGCGAACCTCGCTTGCAACACTCCGAAAGCGCGTTCAACATCTTTACGCGTTGCCTCCTGCACTTCAGCAAACAATCTGTGCTTTGGGGTGTGAGGGTGAAGGATGGATTGGATGAAGGCCGCCCACTGTGGATAAATACCATCAGTAAGATAGTATCCCATATCATATTGAACACCGTTTACCTCATAATTAACAGGTGGTGCTCGGCCTTCTAGTATGTCGTCGAAAACCGGAGATTGTTGCAGGACGTTTAAGTCATTGCATGAACCCGGTATTCCGAAGAAGGAGTGCCAGATCCATAAGTCGTACGATGCCACCGCCTCAAGGATCAGAGTTGCTTTCCCAGCACGTCCTTGATGTTGTCCCTTCCAAGCAGCTGGGCAGTTTTTCCACTCCCAGTGCATACAATCGATACTCCCCATCATACCTGGAAACCCACGTTGCTCACCAACGTAAAGTAGGCGTGCCAAGTCATTTGCAGTTGGCCGACGTAAATACTCAGGGCCGAAGATGCGAATAACACCTTCACAGAATTTGAGGAGAGCATTTCTGGATGTTGCCGCACTCATTCGTAGGTACTCATCGATCCCATCAGCGGCAACGCCATATGCTAGCATTCGCATTGCTGCCGTACTTTTTTGTAGACCGGAGATGCTCATCCTACCAGTTGCGTCCGGTGTTCGTTGGAAGAAGACATCAGATGCTTCGATGGCATTGTGGATGCGCAGGAAGACATGTTTTCTCATCCGAAATCTTGTCCTGAAAAGACTATCAGAATACACAGGGTTGTCAGAGAAATAATCGTCTACAAGGCGTCTGTAACCTAGTTCACGATCTCTATCTGGGTTCGTCGTTCTCCTTCGACGTTGCTTAGGACGTGTAGTCCTTTCGTAAACAGCCTGTCCGGCTAATTCAATAGCACGGTCCATTAGATTTAATGTCTCATTCCAGTTATCATCGTCCGATTGACCGGAGTTTAAACTATTATCCGACATTGATGAGAGAAGAAGCTACAAGTTGAGAAGTTAAGGAAATGTGAGGAATCAGGAGATAAATAGATGTATTTATAGTTGGGATGGTTTGGATGTATTTGTTGCACTGTTCACGCGTGATTGCACATAGTGTACGCGTGATTGCAAATAGTGCACGCGTGATTGCAAACAGTGCACGCGTGATTGAAAATAGTGCACCCGTGATTAAATATTGCACCCGTGATTAAACAGTGTATTGGTTCTGAAAATTTCTTAATTTTAATTACTTACAAAAAATTATTACCCCACATTTATAACAAATACCCAATCCACTAATAACAAAATCAAAACAAAAAAAATTCAAAAAAAAAAAATTAATCACCAATGGGAGGGGGACACGTGTCCCCCTCCCATGGGCGCCCGGGCGTCTGCCCGGGACGCCCACCGCCCGGGCAAGCGCCCGGGCGGGTGGCCCGGGCGGGCGCCCCACGGGCGCCCCGCCCGTTAAGGGTGCCCTAAGGCGAATCAAATATGTCCGTAAGTTTGACTAAGATCTCAATTTATTCATAAGGGAACAAGTAATAAAATCTGGACCACAGAAAGACGAACCCACTGAGGCGGAACAAATTGGCTTAAGAAAATAAAGGTGGAATAAATGATGTATTTATTAAATAGAAGAGTCTTTTGTGGTTCAATGATTCCTAGTTAGATTTCATTATGTAATTGTCATATAGGAGCCCAAGAGATTCCTCAGGAACACGGATCCCTCAAAACTCCAAAGTGGCGCCTAAAGAGGGTGGTTGAGATGTTTTGTTTCTAAATGAAATGTATATAGTCAATTGAGTTTTCAATGACAAAACGTTCGGCTTGATTGTCACAAGTGGAGGTTGATATTCAAAATACTTTTAAATCCTAATGTAATTGTTAGGATCTTTTGTACGTCGAAATGATGAATAAACCTAATATAATTGAAGTTAGGCAATCTAAATCGAACACCTAGCAAACACATAAGCAGTCGATCAAACAAAAGCAAGCACAACACCAGATGTTTACGTGGAAATTCAAAACGAAAAAACCACGACGACGGAGACGATTAGACTTCACTATGAGAATGGTTGGAGTACAGGAAGAACAAAACTGGAGAAGACTTGTTCGTAATGGATTGGGGATTGGACGAAAAATTCCTCCAACAACAAGATATATTTTCCCCAAATCATTAAACCCTAAACTTGTTGGTAGCTAAACTTAACTTCCTTTGGGTGACTTTTTTTGCTTTCTCTCAAGATTTCCCTACTTTGGGTCTAAACATAATAAAATGTATTTATAGGTAAAGTTTAGGTCAAGCATTACGAATACCCAAAATACCCTCACATTATTTTCAATGTATCTTTTTAACAATAATTGTCATTGTGTCTTCGTTGCCGTATTGATTACCCTTGTGAGTATAGTTTATACAGAAGTTAAGGTGTAAACAATTTTTAATAGGTTGATGATAAATGCTCCTGTAGAGAGGGTTGACTGGGGCAATTCCCAAATTAGAAATAAGAACCACGAAAATAAGTGGTCGAGGAGGAATAAAACTCTTTCGCGAACGAAAATCTCTAGACTTAATGGAGAGAAAGAGCCAACACAAGTATTTCTCCCAACGATCGATGGCGATTGCTCTGAAATATAGGAGGTATAGTATTGTTGTCATTCGAACATTTTGATTTAACACGTCACTTTCGTTCTTGTAATTTTCTTATAATGGTCAAATAACACTTTGTATTATAATATATAAAACTGTCGTGAACAAAACTCCAAATTATTTGATGAACAAAGCGGGCAGACGCTCTGAAGTTATGGCAAGGTAATTGGATGTTTTTCCGTGCATTACATAACAAAATAATATGCTTATGTTATATAATAATGTATAAATATTGTGATATGATAATATATATACATAATACATAGTAATATTTTATGTCCACACTATTTAAAATAAAGTATGAATTAAGAAATAATACATTAAATAACATCATACCATATAATAATGCATGATATAGTAACAAAATAACATGCATTATACATTGTAATATTACATCCCGAAAAAACGGAAATTTAAAAAAATTCATCAATATAACAGAGACCAATAATCAAAGACGAGACGGTTACTTCTCATCAAATATATAAGCGGTGCACCATATTACATCAGAGTTTGTCAAAACGATACATAATTACAACAGAACAACAAAGGGAGATAAAAATAATCTTGTCGACCTCAGTGGTCCGAAAGAGAGGATTTGATCCCAAGATGCGCGCGTCCGCTGATCACCACCCAACTGGATCTACTATGGTCCTGAAAAAGATATAACAACAATGTCTGAGTTTCCATAAGGAAACCCCGTATGCCAAGTCACCTATATGCATGAAGTAGTACAAATGAACCTATCATACTAGTAGCATGTCATGTCATCAAAAGTAAGGAAAACAGTTCATCAGTCCGACAATCATCATCGGGTCTCTCAAGGAGACCTACCGTAGGCACATACGGTCTAACGAAACATGACGTGACACTCCCCACACGCGGCTACACTAATCATGAGGTTCGGCAAGGAGCATCCGCCAAGTCCGCGCCATAAGAAACAGATCTGTAACTTCGTAGTCGAAACCACACCAATGGAGCTGTCGCTCGGTCGGTCCATCAATCATCATCTCAGTAAGTGCCCATCTGAGGAACATAGCCGGAACAACATCGGCCCATGAATCATCATCGCCGGAACAACATCGGCGGCATCACCGTCACAACATCAGTGGTCCATCAATACGTCCGGCACAACATCAGACCGGTCCAGATCGAAGTCTGTCAGGTCATCAGGCTCCACGAGCCGCAAACACCAACTACGCCGCTATAAAAGCAGGGCAACGACCTCCGTAGCCATCCAGGGCAGTAGTCACCTCACCCAACGACAGTTGCGTGCTCGCACAATCATCATACATTGGGATCCGCGATCCCTCAGGCCTGCTACTCTACAATGAGTTCAATCAATCCATCACATTAGTCACGATCCATATATGGAGGTGACGCATCCCGAACACCCACACCCTTCCACGCGGCGGTCCCTGGACAGGCACGCGTAACGCGCCCACCGACACCTCCCGGCTCACGCACAAAGCGAGGACACAGGTTTCCGTGGACAGAGTCGGCATCCTAAAAGGACCGGGAATTCCGTTCTGTTCCAAAACGATCGACCGAAAGAGGCAACCCGGTCAACAGCATCCTCAAGGGAATCGGTCGACCGAAAGTCTGCAACGGTCGAACTCTTTGCGCAAAACTTAAGTCCCCACGGTCGAACAGAGATCTAACACCGGTCGACCGATATGAGGTCAAAATCCGGAGTCTGGTCAACATCAATTCAAAACTACCGGTCGACCGACTCAGGGGTCCCGGTCGACTGAAAACTACCATGGCATCCTAGCAGTTCTAAGTTATAAAACGGTCGAAAGCATAACAATAAACGGTCGAACAAGCATGCATTTCTATTCAGTACACTTAAGTTCCGGTCGAACGACCCCAAGGAACCGGTCGACCGAAACACAACAGAAGGCCCCGATTCACCAGCACAATGCACAACCGGTCGACCGCTATAAGGCATCGTTCGACCGGTGATGGTTAAAATCGGGCAAAACACACTACATCGGTCGACCGCCCGAAGGGACCCGGTCGACCGTTGGTCGTCTTCATTTTTTCACCAGCCAAGGATTTACGCCAACATGTTGCCGGAGAGGTCTCCGACCTCCCCGGACTGACCAACACAACCCTCCCACGAGGATGAACAACAACAAAACGCACTAAGAACTAGGGGTTCCCGCGACCAACACAACCCTAGGGGGAGGCGGTTCCCGCGACCGACCGATCGTTGGGTCGGGCGGCTCCCACGGACGCTCGACCCAAGGAACAGATGTCTGCGGGAGACCTCTCCCACGTAGGGTAGGCGTCTCCGGCAGACGCCTACCACGTAGGGTAGGCGTCTCCCGCGTACGCCAGATTTTTTTTAAATTTTTGTTAAAATTGATAATAAATTGTGATAAAATTTAAATAAATTGAATATTATGTTAATAATGAGTTAAATTAGTTTAGTAAATCGTTTATTGATTATAAATTGTGATAATTAATAAATAAATCGCTAAATAAATTGATTATTATGTTAGTAATTAGTTGTGTACGATTTTAGTAAAGGATTATTGATTAATTGTGATAATTGCTAAATAAATCGATTATTAAGTTAATAACTAGTTTAATTATTTTAGTAAATCCATTAATAAATTTGTATTTTAAAATTGAATTAATAGTCATCGGGTTACCGTGGAGGAAAAGGGAAATCAATTCCCTTACGCGCGGTACGTAGTATAGCAGACGAGTCAGGTCCTCGTCATCCACGTACACGTGGTATTTCTGCTTCAGTTAGGAGAGAGAGAGAGATTTGTTACGTCGTCGTCAAACACCTGGAGAGTCTTTCGACGACGAGGATGATTCAGATGAGGTGAGAAGTCACGACGATAGTGACGATGGGGGCCAATACGACTTGGGGCCACCAGAGGAAGCGGTACATCAGTCCGGTTGAGGACGGGGGCGACACGGTGGTCCTTCAGCTAAGCGAGCATTAGGAAGGATCGAGGTGGCCGGTTTGTGACCGGTGATTCGAGTTCGTGTACTGTAGACGCTAGAGCTCAGAAGAAGAAGAGGGGTGATGCCGAGTCTTGGATCGTCACAAATATTATTCCCGGTGGTCCTGTAGATGGCAGCGTCATTCTGAGTTTCGGAGGCCACGTTGCCAGACACATCTGGGATGGCGAGGAGTGGAAGGTTTTGTAGTGCCATAATCGGCACAGAGCCTGTATGACATTGCAGGCATGACGTTCAGTGATGACTGAGGATATGACGGCGACCGTGGTTGACAGTGGATTGGGTCACTTGCCGTACAACATGTTTTCCTGCATCGACATGCCGTTGATTTCGGCATTCGTGGAGCGGTGGCAGCCTGACACCAACACTTTCCACTTGCCGTTCGGAGAGATGACGATCATGTTGCATGACGTCTTTCAGATTCTGTACATTCCTGTTGAGGGTCCCATGGTCAGTGTGCAGGCGCCGACATCTGAGCTGAAGTTATATGTATCTAAGTTGCTGGGTGTCAGCCTGGAGGGTCTTGGGCGGGATAGCTCATTTTGGAGTGGCGGTGGTGTTAGTATCGATGCTCTGGACGAGTGTTGCAGACGGGGGCGACCACCACAGACTGAGGATACGCAGATGACTGCTTATCTCTTCTTACTGCTAGGTTGTGTATTGTTTCTCGACAAGAGCGGTTCCAGACTGAGACCACACGATTTATTGGAGGCGAGGGACCCAGATACCATTGGTTAGTACTCATGGGGGTCGGCGACGTTGGCATATCTGTATCGCCAGCTGGGCATATCTAGTCGTGCTAATTGTGGTCAGATTACGGGTTGTCTTACACTGCTCCAGGCTTGGATATATGAGTATTTTCCTGCTTTCTGCCCACATCGTGAGCGGAAGATTGTTGAGCGTGGCCATCCTCGTTCGCGTGTGTGGGTTCTCCGGGCGGAGGATAAGAGCGAGAGTCGACTTCTTTCTATTCGTAGACGGCTAGATCAGATGACTGCATCGTAGGTATATAATGTATATATCATTCACGTTTATTTAAATTTAACTTTATTATTATTAACGTATAAACGTTTAGGTGGAGTGGTTACCGTATGGTCCCGAGCCTGCTGTAGCTGTGCTGAGGAATAAATTTGCCGGCATTATTCGTTATAGGGATATCACAGAGCCTTATATACCTGATCGCGTGTTACGTCAGTTAGGTTACATTCAAGTGATCCCGATTGACATCCCGACGCCCGAGCATGTAGTACGGTCTGCGACTGCGACGATGTACGACATCAGGCACAACGTTTCGTCTGCGGAATCGGTTTGGAGGACATTTCCGAGAGTAGGACGACTACACCTGGGCGATCTGAGTCGTAGCCGCGACCCCTCCACTTGTGCTCCAGATTATTTGCAGTGGTTCGGTAAGTTTATCTAATTTATTTTTAATTGTAAAGTATATTTTGTTATTGTACGCTAATTTTTATTTTACATACAGTGGATGAGTAGGGCGATACGGTGTACGCAGCCGTTCTTGCGAGAGAGAGAGACATCATGCCGACTGAGGCGACGAGACTTGCATGTACAGATTGTGATCGCCTGATCGAGGATTGGAACAGCTAGTTGGGCATTTCGGACCATGATTCAGATGTTGAGCTGTAGTTGTCTGGCTTTTACTTTCGTTTTGTTACACTGTTACTACATTTGTTGGTATTTGCTTATGTTTATTTGTGTACTCTTATTATTTATTTCTGATGAACATATCTTCTACATATTTTTTGACTATCGTATTTTTTAATATTTATTTTTCACGAAAATATTTTCAACTTATTTCTTTAGATATCAAATAATATTTAAATTTAAAATACGGTAAAAGTACAAGACGATATAAGTAGAAATACACGATATATTATACATTACAAAAACATTACAAATTACAATCAAAATGTACCACGTAACCGGTTCCAATACTCCATCCTACTTTGGTACTGATCCTCCCATCCAACAACACTCTCATCTCGCATTTGATACCCTAAGGTCGCTATAGGAGGTACTGGGAAATCATCAAGTAATTCCAAACGAATAAAATGTCTGTAACTCTCTAAATGAGCAGTGACCAACTCTCTGACAGGCCTCGTCATGACAGACGGACACTCCCAAGGTAGAACAATAAGACACGGGAACAACGAACCATCCGTTCCCACTGCGAAATACATGACCGCACACTTGTAAAAATTAGCAATAGGAAACAAGTCGGACCAAACCTCCATATAATGATCCTCGCCACAAACTCCCCCGCCCCAATCAATTCGTTGACGAGCCTCTCTCACATTGTCAAAATAGACACTCTCATATATAGGATGTGCACCTATCTCATTAGAAATCGCACACATTGCATCATATGTCTTTCATTTAGATTAATTTTAGATCAATAAATACTACTAAGGTATGTGTTTAGTCTTATTTACAGAATACAGGGACTTGAATGCAAATTACCCATATCTCGAGCATAAATGCGTGCAAGAGACTCATTCCAGTCATAAAGACCAAGTTCAAGATTATCAGCATTCAAATGGAAGTCCATCCAAGCATAAACGCATTCAAAGACCTAATTACAAAAATGCCAAGGACTTAAGCACAAAAGTAGTCAGGGACTTAATTGCAAAAAGCCAAGGACCTAATTGCAAATTACGAGTAGCTTTTATTATTATGGAGAAAGTCTAAAGAAAAATCAATGTGGATCTCCAAATATATAAAGAAATAAAGTCGGAGCTCAAAAGAAAGGAAAAAATCAATTCAGATGCGCAAAGGATATTGAAATCATACCATAAACACACAGGAAAAATCCGGATTAAATCGGAGCTAAAAAGGTGGCGAATCCACCGCACAAAATTAGATCCATGCTCTAAAATTTTTACCGGTTGCGTGTTGACGTGTGTACTTTCCTATTTTACACCTAAGTCCCTTGTATCGACTATAAATAGCCCTAAAACGATGTTGTAGAGGATCTTCTGAATTTTAACCTTAGTTTTTAATTCTTAGTTCTTGTTTTGTTCCATAGTTTTAGTAATAAAATTCTGTCTTTTATTTCTTGTTTTTAGTTTTCTTTTGTAATTCCTTTAGGACCCATTCTCCTTCCCTCCATCTATGAGTTTCTAACTCTTTCCAAAGAGTGGAGGTGACGGATTTAGGGTGATGAGAAGAGAATAAAGTTATTATTTTAATTTCGTGTTAGTATATTTTGATTACTTGAGTTTATGTTGAATCATTTATCATGTAATGCTTCATAACTAATATGATTTATTATAAGTTTCTGAATTCTCTAATCTAAACTGATATCTAAACCTCCACCCAACGGAATTCATCATCTTTGTTCTTATTTTAGTTTTATTTGTTCATGTTTCATGCTTTAGAAAATTAAAAACCAAAAATCTCAAAACCAACCTCATTATTGTTCTCTCTTTCTCTCCTTAATCGAAAACCACAAAAAATAACAAATCTCTCCCTCCTTGTGTTTGACCCGTACTTGCCACGTCTTCATTGACGCCGTGCACTTGCGATATAAATAAAATTCTCATCAAGTTTTTGGCGTCGTTGCCGGGGAGGCGACGCAAATTTTGTTTTTGTTGATTTCGATTCTATTCTGTTTATCTTGTGCGAGATCTAAGTATTTGGATTTGTGTTTCAGGAGAAAATAGAGCGCACGGTGAAATCTGAACGCAGTCTGAGCAACAAGGGTGGCGGAATCGCCACATACCAAGAAGAACCTGCGGAGGAATCGCCGCACATTTGAAGCATCTGGGCTTAAATTTTTTCTGGGGTTAGCACCATCTCTGGGTGGACGCGTGGAGCTACTGAAATTTCGAGAGCGGGCGGTGAACCCGACTGAGCATTGCATAGGTAACTTTTGTTGTCTCTTTCCTCGTAATTTCTAGTTTCGGAAAATTTCCTTTTGTAGAACTGCACGTGTTAAGCTTAAATTCTGTAATTGACAATAATTCAACTCTGACCTAAAAAATGGTAAAACTAGAAGAACTTAGTGCATGCATCATATAATGTTTTCTTTGCATTATTCTTGCTAAATTCTTGCAAATTAATTTTTGTTGAAGAGTGCTGGAGGCAAGGTACGTATCGCGGTTTTTATAGATTGCATTTAAGCATATAATGTAATTTTCATACAACCTTGCAATTGCCCCCACTAAAGACCATTGTTTGACTATCTTTGCTAGATTTAAGTTAAACTATCTTAAGGGCAACTCCGTAGGAAAAGATACGGTGGGGATTTCATCACCCTTCCGTGGCCCACAAATCACAATCCTCAAGTGTCACCCAAACCTTAAAATTAAAATCAATTAGACATTGACCCCTAAGGACTCAGACTCAATTAAGGAGAAGATTGGTTCGACTTGCTATGACCTGAAGCTGATCGAATTTAATTTGGTGTCTAGAAAGTGTTTTTGTGTTGACGTAAGCCTTCCAAGCGAAGTGGTTGCAAGAACTTAGCAAGAATAATGCAAGCAAAACATTATATGATGCATGCACTAAGGTCTTTCTAATTTTGCCAATTTTAAGTCCGAGTTGAATTATTGCCAGTTATGGAATTGTAAACCCTAACACATGCAATTCTACGAAAGGAAACTTTTCAACAATTCAGATTTTACGAGAAAGGCAAGAAAAGTTACCTCCGCAATGCTCAGTCGGGTTCGCCGCCCGCTCTCGGAGATTCCAGTAGCTTAATGCGACCACCCAGAGATGCCAACGATGCCCCAGAAATTTGAAGACCAGAACCCACACTGGTGCGGCGATTCCGCCGCAAGCCACCTTGTAGACGCGGTGATTCCGCCGCCCAAGTGTCTCAGAACGCTCCCGGATTTCGCCGCGCGCTCTGTTGTCTCCTGCCACACAAATTCAAATACTTAGATCGCGCACAAGGTAGACAGGATAAAATCGAAAACACAAAAACACAAAATCTGCGTCGCCTCCCCGGCAACGCCGCCAAAAACTTGATGAGAATTAAATTTATACCGCAAGTGCACGGCGTCTATGAAGACGTGGCAAGTACGGGTCAAACACAAGGAGGGAGAGATTTCGTAGTTGATGTTATTTTTTATTAAGAGGAAGAAGGAGAGAAGAATCAATTGGGTTTTTAGGTTTTTGGATTAAGTAGCTAAACATGCACAAATAAAACTAAAACAAGAAATAAGAGAGAAATCCGTTGGATGGAGGTTTAGATTTAGGTTTAGATCAGAGAATTACTGAAACTTATTGTAAATCATGTTAGTTATGAAGCATTACAAGATAAATGACTTAACATAAACTCAAGTAATCAAAATATACTAATCATGAACTTAAAATAATAACATGCAATTCATCTTCTCTAACCCTAAATCCGTCACCTCCACCCTTTGGAAAGAGTTAGAAACTCATGGAGGGAGGAAGAAGAAGGGATCCTAGAGACATTAAAAGAAAAGAGAAACAAAACAAAATAAAACAGAAATTTATTACTAATGATCCAAGACCCAAGGTTCAAAGATGTGTTACATTCGTGCTACGAGGCTATTTATAGTCGATACAAGGGATACCAGTATACGAAAGGAAATTACACGTGGCGACACAGGACTGGACAAAATATGGGGACGCGGATCGACAGGGGTGCGGCGGAAACGCCGCAGATTGTAGGTGTTGTGCGGCGGAAACGCCGCACAATCTGGTCTGATCGGGTCCGGATTTTGGTTGTGCGTTTATGGTATGATTTGATCCTCCTTTGCGCGTCTGGATTGATTCTTTCCATTGTCTTGAGCTCCGGATTAATTCCTTCCATTGTTGGGATTTTATTTTTGACTTTTCTTTTGACTTCTCCAACACAATAACTTGGCCCTTTTATTTTGTAGTCAGGTCCTTGACATTTTGCACTTAAGCCCCTGACCTTTTTGTGATTAGCTCCTTGAATGCTTTTGTGCTTGGATGCATTTCCATTTGAAACCCGATAAACTTGAACTTGATTTTTGTGATAGAAATGAATCTTTTGCACGCGTTTATGCTCGGGATGTGGGTAATTTGCATTCAGGTCCTTGTATTCTGTAAACAAGACTAAACACATACCTTAGTAGCATTTATTGATATAAAAGCAATCTAAATGAAAGACATATGATGCAATGTATGCAATGCATCAACTATCTTTGCTAGATTTAAGTTAAACTATCTTAAGGGCAACTCCGTAGGAAAAGATACGGTGGGGATTTCATCACCCTTCCGTGGCCCACAAATCACAATCCTAAAGTGTCACCCAAACCTTAAAATTAAAATCAATTAGACATTGACCCCTAAGGACTCAGACTCAATTAAGGAGAAGATTGGTTCGACTTGCTATGACCTGAAGCTGATCGAATTTAATTTGGTGTCTAGAAAGTGTTTTTGTGTTGACGTAAGCCTTCCAAGCGAAGTGGTTGTCTAATTGGCACCGACTCTGTCAGAAGCGCCCCCACTAGCTATACACTGCCTGACCAAGTTGGTTTGATTAGTGAGGGAGGTGAATCAAGCGAACAAATTCGACTCAACCAGTTAGGAGTCGTCTAGATTTAAGCGACACTAGGTCTAGGTTTGTCTGAACCGTGCTTGCTTAGGAAATTTCTGACCGACCCTCTCTTCTATCTTTAGAGTTAAGTTTCCCTTCTCATCTGAGTCTTCTTTCTCTTCTCACCTCAACTCTCTAGATTAGGATTCCTTTCTCATCTTTCCCCCATTCTATTGTTTGTTTCCATTTTCAAAAAAAAAAACAAAAAAAACCAAAAAAAAAAAACAAATTTGTAATTAATTCTTGAAATTAAATGTGGAATTTAAATTTCGAATTTGAACTCAAAAATTGATTCAACCCGGTGCACTCAGATTTGGATTCGGGACTTGAGTAATCAACTCTCACGAGTTCATCTAGATTCTAGTCTACAACTTAGCCTCAATCCATCTGTTGCACCACCTCGCTCGGATCCAATGGGTGAGAATGTAGTGGACCCACCTGTTGCACAACCTATAACTCTGAGGGATAAATGCAACCCAGCGATGGCTGCTCAGCCATCGTGCATCGTTATGCCCACCATACAGGGTCGCGACTTCGAACATAAGGCACAATACATGAGTATGTTGCCTAAGTTCACCTCTAGGGAAGACCCATATCTCTTCCTTAGAGAATTTGAGGAAATCTGCTCTCTTATGCAATACCAGCATATCCCTGAGGAGGCAGTGCGTCTGAAATTCGTGCCTCTAGCAATGAAGGCCGACGCTAAGAAATGACTATATAGTCTAGCCGAATGATCCATTAGAAGTTGGGCTGAGTTTGTTCAAGTATTCCTAAAAAATATTTCCCCAACCATAAGACTATGAGGATTAGGAATGAAATTGTTGCATTCGTTCAGTCTGCGAGCGAGCCATTCTATTCCTATCTAGAAAGATTTAAAAGTGTGCTGACCCAATGCCCTCATCACGGAATTCCAAGATGACAATTATGCCAAATTATTTATGAGGGATTGACACCCACATCAAGAGTTATGGTAGAATCCGTAAGCCAAGGGAACTTCATGTTGAAAAATGAAAATGATGCCTGGATTTTTCTTGAGGATTTAGCTGAAAACAATATGCAATGTGACAATGCTAGAGCACCGCTTAACCCGAGTATTGTATCTAGAATAGCAAGTAACCCCAAACCAGGTGTCTTAGCTGTAGATGCCAACATAGCAGCTGAAGCAAAACTAGCTACCCTTATGCGCAGAATGGAAAGTCTAGAGCTACAAACCCGACCCCGAGTGAATCAAGCCTCGTCTATCCCTTGCTCTAGATGTGGTCAGACTGGTCATTTAATAGAGGATTGTGCGGACTGGGAACAAGTCAACGCCACGTTTAACCATGCTAGAAATGACTCATACGCATCAACCTATAACTCGGGTTGGCGTAATAATTCCAATTTCTCATCAAGCCAACAATGTCAACCTCCTAGACAACAACCAAACCCGTATAACCAAAATAATACATCATCTGGGTTTAGTAACAATGGCGATCATGAGGTTAGGTTGACAAGCTTGTAAAATTTGATGAAAACCTTTATACAAACAACCAACCAGTTTTTCCAAAGGCTAAAGACACAAGTCAGCCAACTCGCACAAATTGTAGGTGCAAGAGAAAAGGGTCAGTTTCCAAGCCAACCTGAGGTGAATCCAAGATCTAATAATTCATATCAGCCCTATCAACCACCTCTAGGAAATAACAACCCTAGACCAGTTCAAATGGTTAATGAGGAAGGCCGTTCCAACAAATAAATGCAGTAGTATCATTACGGTCCGGAAGACAAGTCGATAATAATGTGGTAAATCCTAGAATGTATAATCAATCTAGCCATCAAGCAACCACATATGACCTAACCATTGAACTTCACGTCCAATCTGAAACGTCGAACCCACCTACTCAAACTGAACCCATAGCTCAACCTGAGCGAGTATATGTTCCTAAAGCTCCATTCCCTAATAGACTGAAGAAGAACTCAAGTGCACAAATGGAGAAAATCTTGGAAGTATTTAAGCAAGTTAAGGTGAATATTCCACTTTTAAATATGATTCAACAAATACCTGCTTATGCTAAATTTTTAAAGGATCTGTGCACTAAGAAAAGAAAAACAAACGTACCAAATAAGAGAACTCGGCACCGATGATACTGAGTTCAAGTTGGTAAGAAACGTAAGTGTTTCCTTGGTGTTGGTAAGAAACACAAGTTGGTAAGAAAATTCCCCAGTATCATCGGTGCCGAGTTCTCTTTATAATTTGGCACTGGTATTGTCGAGTTCTCTTGGATTGAACTTGACAACATTAGTGTCGAGTTCAATTTTGTTAATCTGGGAATAATCAGACTCTTCGAAATCACATCTGATAGTCCAAGAATGCTCTGACTCGACAACCCGAACCACAACCGAAATTATAGATCATTTGGACCATTTTGATCACCAGTGGCGGATCCAAATCCGCCACTAGCCGATCAAATGGATCCGATCGGTCTGAAATTTTGTGTCCCACTTTATTTCTTCATTTGGCACGTGGGGTGAAGTCCTGGTTTGCTGGTTCGTATCACTTTGAGTTTAATTGGCGAAATACTGATGTGATTCAAGTCATGTGTCACCATCTTTTGCACTTCACAATCAGGTCCTTCCGGGTTTGCACTTGGGTCCTTCCTGATTTGCGATCCAGTCCTTGTGCATTACAAGTGCTACCGGCAGGTGGAGGCTGCCGAAGTTGTTAGTGGTGGCGGCGGTGCAAGAAGGAAACATGTGGCGTGAAGGCATGGCCGACGTGGAGCTCAACGCAAGGAGGTGACCGACGACTTAATGGCTTCCACAGGTGCAAAGTGGCAAGGGAGGTGGTTGCCGACGCCGATCAGAACTCTGACGAACTTCGACGAACTCAAAAAAGGTATGTCAAGTTCATTTTATTTGACACAAATAGAGTGTGAGTGGGACTCGTCGGCGATGAGTGGCGGTCAGAGGACCCCGGGGAGTCCGTCCCAGCTGGACGGCGGGCTGGGCTGGTTGACCGTGCAAGGGTGGCCAGGTGGCGGCATGGCCGTCCACCGGAGAGTCTCGCCGTACG
Organism: Triglochin maritima; assembly: GCA_963682175.1. NCBI lineage: Eukaryota > Viridiplantae > Streptophyta > Magnoliopsida > Alismatales > Juncaginaceae > Triglochin > Triglochin maritima. The sequence goes on along the minus strand of OY821780.1, from coordinate 8,744,265 downwards.
CCAGGTAGTTGCCCAGGCATTGCCTGACACGACATGCATGTGTAGGGCTGGGGCGTGTGCGCGCGGGCTCGGGCAATGGCGAGCACGTACGGTGGCAAGGGTGAGGGCAAGCACGCGGGCGGGGGCGAGGGCGAGGAGCGAGTGGCGGGCACAACGACATTGTTGACGTGAGAGCCATGTGTCAAATTGTTTCCTCATAAACTCATGTCATCGTTTCATGCGTGAGCTTGGAGGTAATTGTAGGTGTGATGATTGCGCTTGCCTAGGGATCGCCAAGAGTAATAGTGTGGGCGTTTGGCGCACATGACATCTTTGTGTTGTTAAGCTTTTCATATTGCATATCACATTTCATTGAGTTACCTTATGTAGTAGACCTGAGGAATCGCGGATCACTTGACATTGTTGTTACACAGCTCTACGGAGCGAGATGACCGTCTGGACATTGGTTCGGCGGAGATGATTGTCCAGGTTGTGGCACAACTTGGCGTATATGACTGACCAAAGCGACAACTATGGAGAATGTTGTGGCATGACGACCACGAGATCATATTTGTATCTATGACTCGGAAGTGTGTGCGACCCTCACCGAACCCTCATGATAGTATAAGTGCAAGTAGGGGTGTGTCGCGTACTCTCTGTAAGACTGTGTGTGCCTACGGTGGGTGCCCTCGGGTAACCCGATGTTGTTGGTGGGATTGTTGTCTATTATGCTTCGGGTTGGGGAATGTTTTCCTTGTTCGTACCATTATGCCATGTGATAAGTATGACAAGTTCATTGCACTATACATTTATATATCTAGATGGACTTGGTGCGGAGTTTTCGTTATGAAAATTCGGGCATTTTATCATGTTGCATTTCAAGGCCTTGATCAATGCTGGGTGGGTGGCGACGGAGGACGAGTATACCCCAGACCGGATCCTCCAATCTTATCCTTAGATTGTTGTCTTTATCTATATTATGTCCTTTCCCCATCTTTCATTTAATCAGACTTTGAATCTTCCTCGTAATGGTGCACCTTATTTTGAATATCTTATGAGTAATTTTCGCGTTTATTTTGGTCTTATTCCATGCAAATTTCATTTTAAATTTTCTGTTTTTTGGGATGTTACACTCCAATGGATGATCAACCAACTTCATGTCTATATGACTCCATTTTGGTCATGATTGCATCGTTAGAATGTCCGACTTCACTACAACTTCAATAATGTTTAGATCACCCTCGTAAATAATGAAACCACTTCTCATTTCCTAGGCGATCCTAAATCACTTTTTTATTCTAGGCGATCTTCTTCAAGTCAAGCTCGTGCAAACTTATAGGTTCGGGAATGGATGGATTTAAGTTCGGGAATGGATGGATTTTCTCCCACGTTAGTCATCTTTCGCATATGTTCGGAAATTGAACTAGAAGTAGATAGAGTATTCAATGGTGAAACTTGTTGAGGAACCTTAGTTCTCATTAGAAACACAGTTTCTAAAAATACGTATCACGAGGTTTACAATAATGTTAAAATCTATACCATAAATTCCAAACAGATGATCATCAAAAATCAGTATGCGTAGTTGTTAGGTAATTTAGTCTCCTAGAAAAATTGCATCCACCATCTTGAGGCTAAGCTTTTCCAAAGCTTTTTATGTTCACAGATTTACATTTTACAAGGCAACCACATTACACAAGATATTTAGCACCTGGTTTTCAATCATCCAGAGTTCATATAAACTACTTTCCTTGTGTTTCTAAGGCACTTTATTTTAAATATGACAAGATGTATTCAAAGTTCTAATAATATAATAATTTTGGCAGATGGTGTTCTATTGTTTCGTCCAGTGAATTACATCCTGTTGTTAAGAATATGACGTTCGTTGCTTTATAAACTATGTCAAAATTTTGACAAAGTTGTTTTTCGAACATGTTTGACGTATATTCATCACCTATGAGATATCAACCTCTTAAGTTTCTTTTGATATACTTCTAATTAATTTCGTTTTTTTGTTATACTCTATGTATTCTTTGGCTTAGCAAGTATACGTATACTGGTTTTTAATTGTATTATTTGTATCAACAACAATTGGTTGAGCTTATAAGTACATCCTAAATAACTTCCCAAAGAAAAAGTCGCATTGTCGATGAGCTCAACATATATATATATATATATATATATATATATATATATATATATATATATATCTAATATGCATTGTTGGAATAAATTGGTGATTCAATGGTGAAGATGAATGAGAACGAAAACGTATTTGTAACATCCTCAAATCAACAGAAATTTTCAAACATTTTAAAAGACAATCAACATAGTCAAAACATAACACACGAGGATATTACTGAAAGTACAAACACAGGGTGCACCAATATATATATATATATATATATATATATATATATCTGAGTTTTTCAGAAGTGTGATTACATCAAAAGATTACAACATAAGAATACAAGTAATCACTACAACCTCCAAAATGATGGGCAAACAGGATCTGGTCGCAGGTGTGCTCCTACTCTGTCACCACCCTCTAACGTCTATCACGACCAGAAAGTAAGCATGCAACTATGCCTGAGTTTCTATAAGAAAATCCCATATGTCAAATCCCTAGCATGAAATGAACAATGCAGTAACAAGCAAACATGATACACAAACATAGCAATAGTAAAACATTGTCATCAATACTGGGCTCCAGGGACCTCTCTCCCGACCACAGTAGACATGATCCATAACAGAGCTCTAGGGTCCTCTCACGCATCCCCCACACCTCGAGTGCACACAAGGCACCACTGCTGGAACATCGTCAGCCAACAAACCCCGCCTAACAAGGATGACCTATCCCACAACCAGAGCCACCACTCACTTCATAGAGCCACAACTTGCTCCGTAGAGCCACAACTCCCACCACCGATCGCTATCAGGCCGGCTTGTCCTTTCTGTTGCCCCAAAAAGGTCGGTGAACCTGTTGCCCTCAAAGCCGATCACACACACCACAAACAAAATGGACACAATGGAGCAACAACGATCGACCAAAAATAGCACACCGGTTGACTGACTTCCTCCAGAAACAAGCATGGTTCAACCGTCACCTAGTCGGTCGAACAAATCCAACATACAATCGATCAAACCAAAAGTCATGGGCAGTCGACTATTTGGATTGTCAACTCCCAGGTTCAACTAACTAAACGACCAATCAGTCGAACAGATGGTAGCAGACGGTCGACCGTTTGGAAGGTCTACACCAGAAAAATATTAATTAAATAATCATCCCAACGGTCGAACGACAAAGGGGACCCGGCCGACCGAAAATAGCAAGAACTTCCAACATTTTCTAAGTCCCCAACCGGTCGAACAAGGCACGAACCGGTCGAACATATTTAAAGTTCACTTTAAGCTATCGGTCGAACATATCTCTAGGCGGTCGACCGTTTGGATGATCTAGGCCCTAACAGACTTAGCTATAAGTACGATCACTCAGACAGATCACAAAATGGTCGACCATTTATATATTATATGCCCCCAACCGACCTACCAACAGTGCAACCGGTCGAACGACAAAGAGGACCCGTTCGACCAAAATCAACATAGCCCACCTAAAATGCTTAACCGATCGACCACCCAAGACATCGTTCGACCGATACAAGGCCAAATCCCACAATTACACTAGCATCGGTTGACCAATGCATAGACTGATCGACCGTTATTAAGTAGAAACCTGTTGCACAACAACTTCCGACGTGCCTAACGACCACCATCGACTAAACCAACCACTCACACACCTCGGGTGAGTATTAAAATGGAACTTGGCGTACCTTGAGGCTTGAAGAAGCCTTTGAAGACCAACGACGATCACCACCACACCAAAAACGCTTCTCCGGTGAACTTCACTCCGAGCAACGAACACACGCCTCAGGCCACGTCTACCGCAATCCTTTTTGCTCACCTTCCGCCTTCACTCGTCGGAGCTTCAGTTTGCTGAGAGAGAAAGGGTTGAGAGAGAGGAGAATGAGAAGAAAAGAGTGTTTCCACTCTTATAAACCCACCTCATACCATCTACCACTCACAAACCTCCACCTCACCCCTAACCATCACATCAACCTAAACACACAAAAACAAGGTTAGCCTCTAATTAAGGATTAGGATCTAACAATATTTCTAATCTAATCATTTCTGTTTAAGATCGATTTTAATGCTTCTAGTTGCCACTGCACTATTTTAAAAAAATCATCTTTTCCTAATTAATATTTATTTCATAATAGACAAAAGATCATAAGATGAACACCAACTTTGTGTGTTGGAATGAAAAAGATTTAACACTGTGAAGTTAACAAGGATGCAATCAGAAACAATTTTCAAAACATGAAAGGTCATCAAGATCAACTCTATAATTTCATTAGAACCACTTGCCCTATCTAAAACCTCTCTTAATGGAATCCGGGTCTACAATTTAGCTTTCATGAAGTCATGAGCACTTGAGCAGTCATCGGTTACACCAAAACGTTCAAAAAATAATCACGTAGACTGTGAATATCCTCAGAAATAAATCAAACCCAAAAAAAACACTTGTATGGACATCTAAGTAAACCCATGACGTACATCAGTTTGAACACTTGGAAGTCTTGAACTATTATTGGCAACAACGCAACAAGTTGACTGCAACCCATTATGTTGGAGACATGTCTCATGGAGTCCACATGTGGGGTAGGTTGGCCTAATGCACCTTTCCCTGTTTCCCTCCATCACCATGGTCATGTGATATTTCCACAAGACTTAGAAAACAGAAGGTCTCGTGTATCAGTAAAGAGGAAGAGATAAAGGAGAAGAATGGGCAGCATAAAAGAGTTGTTTCTATCTTTTACCTCAATCACGTGGTTGCCACCCCTTAGAACATCCATTATCATGACCTGAAAAGTCATCGCTCTTTTTTTTTTAAATCAACTTTTTCTCTTTTACACATCATCTTTCTTTTTCCTCAACTCACTTTCTTGTCTTTCCTACACTATTCAACTTTTAACCACAACTTAACATAACCCACAATAACATATCTCTTTCCTCCATATCATTTCGGGGTCCATATTCGTAAAAAATTAAAAAAATAAATAAAAATTCTAAAAAATCAAAACAATTATAAAACGTATTTTCAAAAAATAATTAAAAAAACCCAAACAAAAATATCAAAAAATCAAAATAAAAACAAAACCAAAAAAAATCAAAAATTATTAAAATAATAGACAACCTGGTCGGCCAACACCCGATCATCTCCCCCGTTAAGGGGGTGATGTCCGCAGAAAATCATCCCGTTAAGGGATGCTCTTAATAGGTTGTACGCGTCAGAGGTGTCATACGTTTCCTTTTTTTTGTTGTTCTTCATGGTTTTTTATTTTGTATTCTTGTCAAATTTAAGACAATAATGTCACATAAACAGAGCGACGCATTAGAAGAACGTCATAGGGAATTTGTGGAACACGGCATTAAACGTCGAGGTCCTTTCTCAGTTGATACTTGAACAATAGTGTTGAGTTAGGTGGTGTTGTTCCGCTCTTTTGTTGCTTGCTCGGATGTTTGAACTTTTGGATGACTGAAACTATTTCGGTTATGTTTTTATTTCACGGGACTGTGAGTTCATAGTTGCGTCACTATTTTATTAATCCAATCCATCCTTATTTCAAGAAAAATGTGTCACATAAACATATACACATACATACCATCACACCACACTGGTGCAGAATAGTGAATAGTCGTCGTTAAATACATGTCGGATATCAATCAATGGGATGTCTATGGGTATAAATGTCACATGTACTGATATCCAACGTCTATACAATTATCTTGACGTCGGTTGTTGTAATATCCATTATAACGGACGCGTATTAGGTGACATTTATTACCCAGCATATAGATGTCGTGTGAGTCGTATAGCCGACGTTTATTCCCCAATAGACGTCGCATGTGCTCTATAGCCGATGTCTATTGGTCTTATATTTACGAAAACCATTTCATTTTATCTTTTTATCTCGACAAAACACACACCCCGACCAAACCATAGCCCCCTCCACGACCAATCTCCGACCAAACCCTAGACCTCCTCCGCCACCATAGCCACCTTCCCGACCTCGATCACCCTCCTCGAAGACCCTCGTTCTCCTCCACCACCGTAGCTACCTCCGTGACCTCGACAACCACGACCTCGACAACCACGACCGCGCTGCCATCACGATCTCAGTGTACAGTTCATGCCTTGTTCGATTCTCCACCCCGTGATGCTTGTTTATTTTTTTCATGTATGCTAAAAATCAAGAATGTTTGTTCGATCTCGGGATATAAATGTTTATTTTCATGTATGCCTTGTTCGATTTTTAATTATTTTTTTTCTTCGAAAGAATAGTCTAATAACTTGAGTGATGATCAATTGTAGCGAGTTCAACCAGTTACCTTAGATTTATATGTTTTCTCTTGGAATGGATGTGGTTTGAAGGTGTTTTAGTTAAAAAGATTCTAACAACTATGTGATGTTCTTAACCTTTATTAATCCGTCTGATGCAGTACCATCTTCAAGATCAGTTAGTGCTTGGTTTTATTTTCATTGACAAAAATAACACTAACTTAACCAGATTAATATATCATCAAATCTTGAGGAGCTTATGCTCATTATGGATGTACACGTGTTTCTTCCACTTGCAACTATTGTAAATTTAACTTTTTAGTAATTAGTTTTTAGCTACGTTGGTCTAGCTCAAGTTTCTTAATTGGCTACTAATGCAAATACTACTTTTTATTCATGTAACATTGTCTAATGTAAACCCAAGGTACAAGAGGAACTTGTCTTTATGGCTTCTAGTTCTATGTTGGAAATAACAATTAGAATAAAAAAGAAGAAAAGGACCGAAATAACTTCTACCAAACTTGAAAACTTGATAAACATAAACACTTCAATTTAGTTTAGTAAAATGTTTATTTATGTTTAGTTAAATGTTTATTTATGCTTAAAAACTTATTTTGTTTAGTTAAATGTTTACATATGTTTAGTTTCTAGTAACTCATTGACCCTCAAGCAACTTGACCTTTAATAACCTATAACAAAATATTAGATAATATTTGCTAAGTCATTCATCATATATGACTTTCCATACATGTAATCATCGTATTTATTTTTTTCTTTTACGATTTCGGTCGTAGATTGTTGTCGTAAGGTACGTAATCTCTTTCACTCATCATTCATTAGAAAGCACACATTAGTTAGTAATATTGCATTGTAACAAGAGAGTGAGTGATTGTTTGGTATGTTGTTTGTTAGATTAAAATATGAAAAACACCTAAGGGACAGTCACCTATAGGAGATCAGGTGGGAGATTTCATCACCTTTTCCTTGACCCAAAAACCACGTAATAAAAAACATTAATATAATCAATTTAGACGTTGGCCCCTAGGATTTCCGGACGCTTTAAGGAGAGAAAACCGTTTAAGACTATTATGTCCTGAACGTCGTTGTCTATCTAGTAACCCTGAGATTTTAGGAACCTCTGAATTCTTGATTTCCTAAAGACAAGTGACCCTCGCCATTTAAGACCGTTATGACCTGAACGTCATTGCCCATCTAGACTCGTTGAGATTTTAGGAACCTCTGGGTTCTTGATTTCCTACAGACTGGTGGTTATATGTGGGACCTCGAAGTTAGGCGTCGTTTAGTGCTAAGGACCTATAGTGGACTTTAGGCTTGCCTTCGCCTTGATTGCTTAGTTAGGTTTCTAACCTTCATTATTTCCACGCTAGATTAATGACTTCATCTCCTCACTCCTGAGTCATTCTTTTCTCATCTTCATGTCTCAGGATCCTCTCATCTACGAATACCTTCTTTTAAATTGAAATTTTATTTCTTGACTTCAACAATAACTATCATTTTTCTTAATGTTTAGATTGAAATGGATCGAGATTGAATTCTTTCAAACCGATTGAGTGATCAGTATGAGAACGGAGTGAATATGTTCTTAGAGGTTGCGAAAAATCATTCAAAGAATAGGAATGACAGAGACATGACGTATTGTCCATGCAGTAAGTGTCATAATATGTCAATGTTGAGTTTTCAGAAAATAAAATATCATTTGTTTAAGAAAGGTTTCGACACAAGTTACAGACGATGGATATAACACGGTAAAAATGAATCATTTAGTGGTTTTATGAATGAAGTGGACAATGTAAGTGTGGGAGATCAGTTAGAGGACATGGTTCAGGATATAGCTGAAAACTTTTCGTCCAACCCCGATTTATTTTGTACTTTGTTGAGTGACAATGAGAAACCGTTGTATAAGGATTGTACCAAATTTACTAGATTGTTAGCGGTGTTGAAATTGTACAATTTAAAAACATGAAATGATTGAACCGATGTCAGTTTCACATCACTATTGAAGCTATTGAAAGAGATACTTCCAGATGATAATGAACTGCTGGATAGAACTTATGATGCTAAGAAAGTGTTGTCATATGTGAATGAAATATAGGAATATGCATGCATGTTAGAATGATTGTATATTATATAGGGGTGAGTTTGAAAATTTACATTCCTACCCCATGTGTAATGTTTCACGGTATAAAATGAAACACAATGGGCTGAAACACAATGTAGATGGTGATGATTTGAAAATCAAAGGATCTCATGCTAAAGTTTTGTGGTATCTTCCGATAATACCAAGACTTAAACGTGTTAGACATGCCATAGTAAAGTTGTGTTCATTTTTCAATAAGATTTCCAGTAAAGTGGTCGATCTTGTGCAGTTAGATCAGTTGCAGAATGAAATCGTGGTCACATTATGTCAGTTGGAGATGTATTTTCCACCTCTTTTTTTCGACATTATGATTAATCTGGTTATTCATTTGGTTAGAGAAGTTAAATTGTGTGGACCTATGTTTTTAAGGTGGATGTATCCTTTCGAGCGCTATATGAAAATGGTGAAAGGTTATTGTAAAAATTGCCAAAGGCCAAATGCTAGTATTGTTGAAGGATACATTGCTGAAGAGGTTATCAAGTTTTGCACTGGATACCTAGCAAACATTAAAAGTATTGGACAGATCGTCATGATGAACATTCTGATGGTAAAGAACGTGTGAGATAAAAATGGTAAATCCAAATGACGACAACTTAATGACAACATATTTCTATGTGTTGTGCAATTCTAATGAAGTTCAACCTTATCTAAATGAACACATGAATCTTTTAAAAGAAAGAAATTCTTTATGGAGTGATCAACAAGTAATTAATAGCCACAATAAGAATTTCATCTCTTGGTTAAAAAAGGTTACTTACAAGTGTAATGTTTCAGAGACAATACAATGGTTGGCCTACGGTCCGCATTCTGTTGTTACAAGTTACAGTGGTTATGATATCAATCTATACTCATTCTACACTATTTGTGAAGATGTCAAAAGTATTGTTCAGAATAATGGGGTCACTTTAATAGTGAAGTCTTTGCATGTGTCTAGTTCTAAAGACAAGAATCTTGTGTACGCCAACATGTCCTATTACGGGGTAATTAAAGACATATGGGAGCTAGACTTTGTTAAATTCAAATTGTCTGTATTTAGATTCAAGTGGGTTGATAATAAAAGTGGAGTTCGAGTGGATGACTTGAGGTTCACTTTAATTGATTTTTCGAAAGAATGACTTAAAGGAGAACTTTTTATTTTGGCTTCCCAAGCAAAATAAGTCTTCTACGTGGTTGATCCATGTGATAAAAATGGTCAATAATTGTAGAAGGGAAAAATGTATCAGATGTTAGTCTCATCGAGTATGAAGAGACATCACCTCTCTCTATGAAAGTACCCAAGTTGAGGTCATTAGATGATGAAATACATGTTGAGACTTTAATCGCAAGAGATAACCACAGTGAAGGTATATGGATTGAAAAACCGTTAAAAAAAGAAAACCTAAAGGTGCAAAATGTTTTTCAATAATAACCACATTTATTGTCTTGACTTTACTTCCTAATGTTTTGATTTTACTTTTTATAGTATCTTGGCACCGAAAAAGAAACTCACTCCATCAGAGTATGATGGCTCAAAGACTTATAGTTCACGAGGTCCTACTCTCATGAAAGAATTTCTGGGCAAAAGGAATATAGACGGTAAAATTCTGATCCAGTTTGATAGCCGTCTTGAGCCAATAGGCATGATGTGATCGTTGGTCTAGTTATGTGGGGGAGACTAGCGAGGTCCAAAATTGACATCTGTTTGTTGAGTTGGACTAAAATTGATTAGAAGCTGAAAAACACCATTTGGGATGACGTGCAAGGTAATGAGTCCATTATAATGTTATTTAGTTTTAGTCAAACTTTTAATTTATAGAAATTGAAAATAGTAACGCGCGATAAGCAAGTTCTGAGTTGCCATCCACTGCCACTTTGAAGAAAAAATTGATGAAATACGTTGCATCCCGTTGGAGGGACTTCAAGAACAAGATAACAAACAAGTGGATATTCGGAGAGTATCAGGATAGAAATCCATGCGATTACTATAGCTTCGTCGCTCCGAGTATATGAGATCAGTTCAAAAAAATTAAGAGAAACCCCGAAGTTTCAAGTAACTGAGTTTAACTTAGAATATGAATTTATTAAGTTATTTCTTTAAATGATAATATAATAAAATTGGTTCTAGGCCCTCCAAGCAATAAACCAAGAACTTCGATCTACTAACAAGTATCTTCATTGTCTGTCTCAATCGGGATACCGAAAATTAGAAAAATAAATGATGACCGAAAAAATAGCCCTGAAGAAACAACAAGCTATAGGATTGTTATGTGTCACTAATTCTAATCAATGTAAAGCTTTAATCTCTACCTAAACAAACAAAGATGCAGCGGAAACAATTTAAACAAATGTAGAGAAAAGCAATGCAAACCACAATGTCACTGAAAGATTTTTATAGAGGTTAGACATCCCACCTACTTCCTCTCTTGCAGGCTCCGCTCGACTCTGCGAGCTCCGCCTACGTCTTCACTATTAATCTTGTTCCGGGCCGAGATTAAGCCTTTACACTATAAGTCTCGTGAACAATCCTCGCCGAGCATGATTTCTTCCTCTTACAACCCGAGAGGGAACACTTCGGGCTTTCACCAAAATCCTTGCTTCTTGACAGACAATTGTTGAATGGAACAATTACTCTTTAACTTGAGCACACTTAGAGTATGATTGGAATTAATCTAAAGTGTGGAAAGTTTGGCTTGGAGAGTAGGATTGGGGATTCAAGGTTTGGGAGCTTTCTCTTAGATGTGTATGACAATATGGAGTGTAAGAGTTTTTGAATTGTGTCTTAGTAACATCTATTTATAAGCTCCTAAGGGGTTATAGCCGTTGGGATTAATAAGGTAAAAGTTTGTGTAAGAACCACAAAATAGAAAAGTACAGGGTACAATCCTGGGTAATTGCAGTCGACCAAAATGGGTCTAACGGTCGACCAGAGTCTGTCCAGACATTGATCCCAAACAGTTCCAGAAACAAACGGTCGACCGAACAGTGGACGATCGAACGAAGATGACTATAACTTAAGTGAACGGGCGAACCAAAAGTGGGCCGGTTAACCGATTAGGCAGTCCAGAATTATTGTCCAGGGACAAACAATCAAACAAAATGTTGTATTCGGTCGACCGATAAAAAGTGGCACTACGGGATTCAAGAGATGTCGATGTTCGGTCGACCGAAACTAGGTCCACGGTCGACCGGTGGTCAAAGGTATTTCTGGGGTATGAATAAAAATGTGAATACGACCGTTGGTATAATATGATAAGTATAACGGTCAAATGACACGTGTAGACGGTCGAACAGAATACTGAAAACGCTCGACAGGTTTAACACTATAGGCTAACAGAATAATTGAGCCAAGCGGTCGAACAGAGAACTCGTTCGGTCGACCGATTTTGCTCAGACAGTTCAGGTTTAGGTTTAAATGTTTTCCGGTATAAGTTTGGGTGACCTATTGAATTCTAAATGTTATGAGATTTTGTATGTGACTTCTTTAAGGAACCTAGTGTGTATGTGATTAGTTATTTACTCTAGTATGCTCAAGTATACACAAGTTCCTTAGATTCAAAAGAAATACATAATTACGTATCTTTAAAATGCTTGATTACATGTCTTGACTTGGATTCCTTTCTTTCTTGAGTCTTGATTATGTGTAGATATTAGCACAATACGATATGTTTGTCATGCATAATGTGTGATACACTACATTTGATTGTTATTATGATTAGGTTGATTAAATCATCAAAACATGGATTAAGGCCTAAAAGCCAACACAAGCAATTGACTCCGGTATGAGTGAGGAGAAAGCAAGCAACTTGTCTTCTTCTTCCCCCGTAGCTTGATGTGATTCTTGGAAGAAAGCGATGATAAACTCTAAAGGGGAGTACATCACAGACGAGTCGCAAGCAGTCGACTCGGAGATAGTAAGTTATATCACTTGTATAGTCATTATATCATATTCACTAAATTTATATTTTTCAATTGTTTGTAACAATTTTTTTAAAAGTTTAGGACTCTTTGAAGTTGAGAGAACCCCAAGGCGATTTTGTTTCAGATGGTCAGAATGACATTCTTTGCGAAGCCTTGGAAACTGACGAACATCCCCGTCGTGTACGGGGGTAGGGAGTAGGGTTGGACTGCGACAATATTATGGAAAGACTAACCACCTAAGTTCGTCGACAATTCATACCAAATTCGAGCAACAAATTTTAGATTTGTAAAATAAATTGCAACTTGTTATAGAGAGATTGGATCGTGATTTGCCTACTCCAACCCACCGTAGGACAACTTCTTCCCGATGACCACTCCTCTGGTGCAGCCAGTGGTCAACCCCGACCAACCATCTAATTTTGCGGCTCATTCTTGAGAATTGGCTCTCGTCACTGGACCCTCGCTTTGTAAATTTCAGGATGGCAGTAGATGTCGTTTATTTGTTGAAGACCCTGAGCGAAGATTGGTGGGACACAGAACCGTTTATAACCTCTCTAAACACTACTTCAAAGATCTGGAAGAGGGAGTTGTGAAGGTTGCCATGGGGAATTGTTTAGATCCTGATGTTCTGGTGCCTATTCCCGTAGAAGAGGTTGTTACCCTCGACGATGCTTGTGGTGTGTTCCTAAGGTGACCTTGTCAATTAGTAGAGCTTCATGACATACTTGAGGTATCTTTAAATTTTGAAAACGAATAAATTACCATTTTGTTACTAATTGTATTTCTAACGTTTTTATATATATCAATGATGTTTCAAGCCCCCGGAGCAAAGGATCAAACAATCACGCTTCGATCAATATTAATTTGCTACCAAATAGTTATAAAATGTTGTATCAAATAATGCTAGTTAGGGAAGCACAATCCTTAATGACCTGACATTTGGGGGGAGGTTAAAGGTTTCCCGTCGGATCTATATGTCGGAAGAGAGAATGTCATGCAATTCCTGGCAACGGATCAATTGTGCATGTCAATTATTGACGTGCAAGCGAAGTAAGTTTTATTTTGTGTATAATATGAAATGTATTGAATGATTTTATCGTAATTATAACAGAATGTAATTTTTACTCTTGTAGACATCTTATGACTCCAAAAGGTCAATTTTTCCGATGATAAAGTATTTGGATTTCTGTGTCCATCTACTTTTATACACGGGAATGACAATAATTCGGGTGTGCTTGCGAATATTGTGAAAGAATATGACACAAAATATTATATGGTCCCTTATCATGAGAGGTAACTTTGTTAATAGAAAATAATTAGATTTTGATTTGTAATAAACTTCTAATTATATATACAATTAGAGCTCATTGGATGTTTGCCGTTCTATGCCTCGAAGCTAATTCTGCATATTGGTTTGATCCTTTGGGATCGACTCCACCAATGTCATCCTTAAAGAAAATTGATTCACTATAAGTTCATTTTAATCATCGTATTTGTAATTCGTGTATTTTTATTAGTATTATCAACTTCATATTGAATAACTCATGTTACTCCGGACAATGAAAGTTTACAAAGTGTTTTGTGGAAGGACTACAAAAAATACTGGTGTAACTTGACATTCAATGGGAGTAAGTTTCTTCTACTTTTGTTAATTTTTTAAGTACTTGAACGTATATTTAGAGAATTTATATCTTTGTACGTAGTACCTCAAGCAGACAGGAAATACCGAATGTGGGTACTTCGTTATGAGATACATGCAAGAAATCATCGAGATTGCACCTGATAACGTAGAGGTATTTGAGGTAATATATGTGTAATGTTTCAGTGATATAATTATAGTTTCATTATTTACATATTTATATTGTGTACTTGTATTTTCATAGGTCTTCCAAAAGAATAACGATCCTTATTCGTAATAGGAGCTCAATGATACTCGCGAGCGATGACTCACTACTTTGTTACCAACATGTTAATGAACTAATTAACATGTTCTAATATCATGAACCATATTCTTTGTAATTAAACATGCAATTTTATTTAACAACATTCTTTGTATTACCAACAAATTATTGAAGTAACATTATTTGACCACAATTTTTACTTTAATATGATCAAATTTCTTTGTGATTGATTATTGTGTATGATTGTGAATGAATATGTTATGCATGATGAATGTGTCTATTGATTGACAACTATTTGTGTATGATTGTGGATGAATATGTGTGTGCAGGATGAATGTGTTTATTGTGCATGATGAATGTATTTATTGATAATAAAATCAAACAAGACCGAATGTTGAACGGTCTCCGACCTCCCCGGACTGACCAACACAACCCTCCCACGAGGATGAACAACAACAAAACGCACTAAGAACTAGGGATTCCCGCGACCAACACAACCCTTGGGGGAGGCGGTTCCCGCGACCGCCCGATCGTTGGGTCGGGCGGCTCCCACGGACGCTCGACCCAAGGAACAGATGTCTGCGGGAGACCTCTCCCACGTAGGGTAGGCGTCTCCCGCGGACGCCAGATTTTTTTTAAATTCTTGTTAAAATTGATAATAAATTGTGATAAAATTTAAATAAATTGAATATTATGTTAATAATGAGTTAAATTAGTTTAGTAAATCGTTTATTGATTATAAATTGTGATAATTAATAAATAAATCGCTAAATAAATTGATTATTATGTTAGTAATTAGTTGTGTACGATTTTAGTAAAGGATTATTGATTAATTGTGATAATTGCTAAATAAATCGATTATTAAGTTAATAACTAGTTTAATTATTTTAGTAAATCCATTAATAAATTTGTATTTTAAAATTGAATTAATAGTCATCAGGTTACCGTGGAGGAAAAGGGAAATCAATTCCCTTACGCGCGGTACGTAGTATAGCAGACGAGTCAGGTCCTCGTCATCCACGTACACGTGGTATTTCTGCTTCAGTTAGGAGAGAGAGAGAGAGAGATTTGTTACGTCGTCGTCAGACACCTGGAGAGTCTTTCGACGACGAGGATGATTCAGATGAGGTGAGAAGTCACGACGATAGTGACGATGGGGCCCGATACGACTTGGGGCCACCAGAGGAGGCGGTACATCAGTCCGGTTGAGGACGGGGGCGACACAGTGGTCCTTCAGCTAAGCGAGCATTAGGAAGGATCGAGGTGGCCAGTTTGTGACCGGTGATTCGAGTTCGTGTACTGTAGACGCTAGAGCTCAGAAGAAGAAGAGGGGTGATGCCGAGTCTTGGATCATCACAGATATTATTCCCGGTGGTCCTGTAGATGGCAGCGTCATTCTGAGTTTCGGAGGCCACGTTGCCAGACACATCTGGGATGGCGAGGAGTGGAAGGTTTTGTAGTGCCATAATCGGCACAGAGCCTGTATGACATTGCAGGCATGACGTTCAGTGATGACTGAGGATATGACGGCGACCGTGGTTGACAGTGGATTGGGTCACTTGCCGTACAACATGTTTTCCTGCATCGACATGCCGTTGATTTCGGCATTCGTGGAGCGGTGGCAGCCTGACACCAACACTTTCCACTTGCCGTTCGGAGAGATGACGATCATGTTGCATGACGTCTTTCAGATTCTGCACATTCCTGTTGAGGGTCCCATGGTCAGTGTGCAGGCGCCGACATCTGAGCTGAAGTTATATGTATCTAAGTTGCTGGGTGTCAGCCTGGAGGGTCTTGGGCGGGATAGCTCATTTTGGAGTGGCGGTGGTGTCAGTATCGACGCTCTGGACGAGTGTTGCAGACGGGGGCGACCACCACAGACTGAGGATACGCAGATGACTGCTTATCTCTTCTTACTGCTAGGTTGTGTATTGTTTCTCGACAAAAGCGGTTCCAGACTGAGACCACACGATTTATTGGAGGCGAGGGACCCAGATACCATTGGTTAGTACTCATGGGGGTCGGCGACGTTGGCATATCTGTATCGCCAGCTGGGCATATCTAGTCGTGCTAATTGTGGTCAGATTACGGGTTGTCTTACACTGCTCCAGGCTTGGATATATGAGTATTTTCCTGCTTTCCGCCCACATCGTGAGCGGAACATTGTTGAGCGTGGCCATCCTCGTTCGCGTGTGTGGGTTCTCCGGGCGGAGGATAAGAGCGAGAGTCGACTTCTTTCTATTCGTAGACGGCTAGATCAGATGACTGCATCGTAGGTATATAATGTATATATCATTCACGTTTATTTAAATTTAACTTTATTATTATTAACGTATAAACGTTTAGGTGGAGTGGTTACCGTATGGTCCCGAGCCTGCTGTAGCTGTGCCGAGGAATAAATTTGCCGGCATTATTCGTTATAGGGATATCACAGAGCCTTATATACCTGATCGCATGTTACGTCAGTTAGGTTACATTTAAGTGATCCCGATTGACATCCCGACGCCCGAGCATGTAGTACGGTCTGCGACTGCGACGATGTACGACATCAGACACAACGTTTCGTCTGCGGAATCGGTTTGGAGGACATTTCCGAGAGTAGGACGACTACACCTGGGCGATCTGAGTCGTAGCCGCGACCCCTCCACTTGTGCTCCAGATTATTTGCAGTGGTTCAGTAAGTTTATCTAATTTTATTTTTAATTGTAAAGTATATTTTGTTATTGTACGCTAATTTTTATTTTACATACAGTGGATGAGTAGGGCGATACGGTGTACGCAGCCGTTCTTGCGAGAGAGAGAGACATCATGCCGACTGAGGCGACGAGACTTGCATGTACAGATTGGGATCGCCTGATCGAGGATTGGAACAGCCAGTTGGGCATTTCGGACCATGATTCAGATGTTGAGCTGTAGTTGTCTGGCTTTTACTTTCGTTTTGTTGCACTGTTACTACATTTGTTGGTATTTGCTTATGTTTATTTGTGTACTCTTATTATTTATTTCTGATGAACATATCTTCTACATATTTTTTGACTATCGTATTTTTTAATATTTATTTTTCACGAAAATATTTTCAACTTATTTCTTTAGATATCAAATAATATTTAAATTTAAAATACGGTAAAAGTACAAGACGATATAAGTAGAAATACACGATATATTATACATTACAAAAACATTACAAATTACAATCAAAATGTACCACGTAACCGGTTCCAATACTCCATCCTACTTTGGTACTGATCCTCCCATCCAACAACACTCTCATCTCGCATTTGATACCCTAAGGTCGCTATAGGAGGTACTGGGAAATCATCAAGTAATTCCAAACGAATAAAATGTCTGTAACTCCCTAAATGAGCAGTGACCAACTCTCTGACAGGCCTCGTCATGACAGACGGACACTCCCAAGGTAGAACAATAAGACACGGGAACAACGAACCATCCGTTCCCACTGCGAAATACATGACCGCACACTTGTAAAAATTAGCAATAGGAAACAAGTCGGACCAAACCTCCATATAATGATCCTCGCCACAAACTCCCCCGCCCCAATCAATTCGTTGACGAGCCTCTCTCACATTGTCAAAATAGACACTCTCATATATAGGATGTGCACCTATCTCATTAGAAATCGCACACATTGCATCATATGTCTTTCATTTAGATTAATTTTAGATCAATAAATACTACTAAGGTATGTGTTTAGTCTTATTTACAGAATACAGGGACCTGAATGCAAATTACCCATATCTCGAGCATAAATGCGTGCAAGAGACTCATTCCAGTCATAAAGACCAAGTTCAAGATTATCGGGATTCAAATGGAAGTCCATCCAAGCATAAACGCATTCAAAGACCTAATTACAAAAATGCCAAGGACTTAAGCACAAAAGTAGTCAGGGACTTAATTGCAAAAAGCCAAGGACCTAATTGCAAATTACGAGTAGCTTTTATTATTATGGAGAAAGTCTAAAGAAAAATCAATGTGGATCTCCAAATATATAAAGAAATAAAGTCGGAGCTCAAAAGAGAGGAAAAAATCAATTCAGATGCGCAAAGGATATTGAAATCATACCATAAACACACAGGAAAAATACGGATTAAATCGGAGCTAAAAAGGTGGCGAATCCACCGCACAAAATTAGATCCATGCTCTAAATTTTTTACCGGTTGCGTGTTGACGTGTGTACTTTCCTATTTTACACCTAAGTCCCTTGTATCGACTATAAATAGCCCTAAAACGATGTTGTAGAGGATCTTCTGAATTTTAACCTTAGTTTTTAATTCTTAGTTCTTGTTTTGTTCCATAGTTTTAGTAATAAAATTCTGTCTTTTATTTCTTGTTTTTAGTTTTCTTTTGTAATTCCTTTAGGACCCATTCTCCTTCCCTCCATCTATGAGTTTCTAACTCTTTCCAAAGAGTGGAGGTGACGGATTTAGGGTGATGAGAAGAGAATAAAGTTATTATTTTAATTTCGTGTTAGTATATTTTGATTACTTGAGTTTATGTTGAATCATTTATCATGTAATGCTTCATAACTAATATGATTTATTATAAGTTTCTGAATTCTCTAATCTAAACTGATATCTAAACCTCCACCCAACGGAATTCATCATCTTTGTTCTTATTTTAGTTTTATTTGTTCATGTTTCATGCTTTAGAAAATTAAAAACCAAAAATCTCAAAACCAACCTCATTATTGTTCTCTCTTTCTCTCCTTAATCGAAAACCACAAAAAATAACAAATCTCTCCCTCCTTGTGTTTGACCCGTACTTGCCACGTCTTCATTGACGCCGTGCACTTGCGGTATAAATAAAATTCTCATCAAGTTTTTGGCGTCGTTGCCGGGGAGGCGACGCAAATTTTGTTTTTGTTGATTTCGATTCTATTCTGTTTATCTTGTGCGAGATCTAAGTATTTGGATTTGTGTTTCAGGAGAAAATAGAGCGCACGGTGAAATCTGAACGCAGTCTGAGCAACAAGGGTGGCGGAATCGCCACATACCAAGAAGAACCTGCGGAGGAATCGCCGCACATTTGAAGCATCTGGGCTTAAATTTTTTCTGGGGTTAGCACCATCTCTGGGTGGACGCGTGGAGCTACTGAAATTTCGAGAGCGGGCGGTGAACCCGACTGAGCATTGCATAGGTAACTTTTGTTGTCTCTTTCCTCGTAATTTCTAGTTTCGGAAAATTTCCTTTTGTAGAACTGCACGTGTTAAGCTTAAATTCTGTAATTGGCAATAATTCAACTCTGACCTAAAAAATGGTAAAACTAGAAGAACTTAGTGCATGCATCATATAATGTTTTCTTTGCATTATTCTTGCTAAATTCTTGCAAATTAATTCTTGTTGAAGAGTGCTGGAGGCAAGGTACGTATCGTGGTTTTTATGGATTGCATTTAAGCATATCATGTAATTTTCATACAACCTTGCAATTGCCCCCACTAAAGACCATTGTTTGACTATCTTTGCTAGATTTAAGTTAAACTATCTTAAGGGCAACTCCGTAGGAAAAGATACGGTGGGGATTTCATCACCCTTCCGTGACCCACAAATCACAATCCTCAAGTGTCACCCAAACCTTAAAATTAAAATCAATTAGACATTGACCCCTAAGGACTCAGACTCAATTAAGGAGAAGATTGGTTCGACTTGCTATGACCTGAAGCTGATCGAATTTAATTTGGTGTCTAGAAAGTGTTTTTGTGTTGACGTAAGCCTTCCAAGCGAAGTGGTTGCAAGAATTTAGCAAGAATAATGCAAGCAAAACATTATATGATGCATGCACTAAGGTCTTTCTAATTTTGCCAATTTTAAGTCCGAGTTGAATTATTGCCAATTATGGAATTGTAAACCCTAACACATGCAATTCTACGAAAGGAAACTTTTCAACAATTCAGATTTTACGAGAAAGGCAAGAAAAGTTACCTCCGCAATGCTCAGTCGGGTTCGCCGCCCGCTCTCGGAGATTCCAGTAGCTTAATGCGACCACCCAGAGATGCCAATGATGCCCCAGAAATTTGAAGACCAGAACCCACACTGGTGCGGCGATTCCGCCGCAAGCCACCTTGTAGACGCGGCGATTCCGCCGCCCAAGTGTCTCAGAACGCTCCCGGATTTCGCCGCGCACTCTGTTGTCTTCTGCTACACAAATTCAAATACTTAGATCGCGCACAAGGTAGACAGGATAAAATCGAATACACAAAAACACAAAATCTGCGTCGCCTCCCCGGCAACGCCGCCAAAAACTTGATGAGAATTAAATTTATACCGCAAGTGCACGGCGTCTATGAAGACGTGGCAAGTACGGGTCGAACACAAGGAGGGAGAGATTTCGTAGTTGATGTTATTTTTGATTAAGAGGAAGAAGGAGAGAAGAATCAATTGGGTTTTTAGGTTTTTGGATTAAGTAGCTAAACATGCACAAATAAAACTAAAACAAGAAATAAGAGAGAAATCCGTTGGATGGAGGTTTAGATTTAGGTTTAGATCAGAGAATTACTGAAACTTATTGTAAATCATGTTAGTTATGAAGCATTACAAGATAAATGACTTAACATAAACTCAAGTAATCAAAATATACTAATCATGAACTTAAAATAATAACATGCAATTCATCTTCTCTAACCCTAAATCCGTCACCTCCACCCTTTGGAAAGAGTTAGAAACTCATGGAGGGAGGAAGAAGAAGGGATCCTAGAGACATTAAAAGAAAAGAGAAACAAAACAAAATAAAACAGAAATTTATTACTAATGATCCAAGACCCAAGGTTCAAAGATGTGTTACATTCGTGCTACGAGGCTATTTATAGTCGATACAAGGGATACCAGTATACGAAAGGAAATTACACGTGGCGACACAGGACTGGACAAAATATGGGGACGCGGATCGACAGGGGTGCGGCGGAAACGCCGCAGATTGTAGGTGTTGTGCGGCGGAAACGCCGCACAATCTGGTCTGATCGGGTCCGGATTTTGGTTGTGCGTTTATGGTATGATTTGATCCTCCTTTGCGCGTCTGGATTGATTCTTTCCATTGTCTTGAGCTCCGGATTAATTCCTTCCATTGTTGGGATTTTATTTTTGACTTTTCTTTTGACTTCTCCAACACAATAACTTGGCCCTTTTATTTTGTAGTCAGGTCCTTGACATTTTGCACTTAAGCCCCTGACCTTTTTGTGATTAGCTCCTTGAATGCTTTTGTGCTTGGATGCATTTCCATTTGAAACCCGATAAACTTGAACTTGATTTTTGTGATAGAAATGAATCTTTTGCACGCGTTTATGCTCGGGATGTGGGTAATTTGCATTCAGGTCTTTGTATTCTGTAAACAAGACTAAACACATACCTTAGTAGCATTTATTGATATAAAAGCAATCTAAATGAAAGACATATGATGCAATGTATGCAATGCATCAACTATCTTTGCTAGATTTAAGTTAAACTATCTTAAGGGCAACTCCGTAGGAAAAGATACGGTGGGGATTTCATCACCCTTCCGTGGCCCACAAATCACAATCCTAAAGTGTCACCCAAACCTTAAAATTAAAATCAATTAGACATTGACCCCTAAGGACTCAGACTCAATTAAGGAGAAGATTGGTTCGACTTGCTATGACCTGAAGCTGATCGAATTTAATTTGGTGTCTAGAAAGTGTTTTTGTGTTGACGTAAGCCTTCTAAGCGAAGTGGTTGTCTAATTGGCACCGACTCTGTCGGAAGCGCCCCCACTAGCTATACACTGCCTGACCAAGTTGGTTTGATTAGTGAGGGAGGTGAATCAAGCGAACAAATTCGACTCAACCAGTTAGGAGTCGTCTAGATTTAAGCGACACTAGGTCTAGGTTTGTCTGAACCGTGCTTGCTTAGGAAATTTCTGACCGACCCTCTCTTCTATCTTTAGAGTTAAGTTTCCCTTCTCATCTGAGTCTTCTTTCTCTTCTCACCTCAACTCTCTAGATTAGGATTCCTTTCTCATCTTTCCCCCATTCTATTGTTTGTTTCCATTTTCAAAAAAAAAACAAAAAAAACCAAAAAAAAAACAAATTTGTAATTAATTCTTGAAATTAAATGTGGAATTTAAATTTCGAATTTGAACTCAAAAATTGATTCAACCCGGTGCACTCAGATTTGGATTCAGGACTTGAGTAATCAACTCTCACGAGTTCATCTAGATTCTAGTCTAGAACTTAGCCTCAATCCATCTGTTGCACCACCTCACTCGGATCCAATGGGTGAGAATGTAGTGGACCCACCTGTTGCACAACCTATAACTCTGAGGGATAAATGCAACCCAGCGATGGCTGCTCAGCCATCGTGCATCGTTATGCCCACCATACAGGGTCGCGACTTCGAACTTAAGGCACAATACATGAGTATGTTGCCTAAGTTCACCTCTAGGGAAGACCCATATCTCTTCCTTAGAGAATTTGAGGAAATCTGCTCTCTAATGCAATACCAGCATATCCCTGAGGAGGCAGTGCGTCTGATATTCGTGCCTCTAGCAATGAAGGCCGACGCTAAGAAATGACTATATAGTCTAGCCGAATGATCCATTAGAAGTTGGGCTGAGTTTGTTCAAGTATTCCTAAAAAAATATTTCCCCAACCATAAGACTATGAGGATTAGGAATGAAATTGTTGCATTCGTTCAGTCTGAGAGCGAGCCATTCTATTCCTATCTAGAAAGATTTAAAAGTGTGCTGACCCAATGCCCTCATCACGGAATTCCAAGATGACAATTATGCCAAATTATTTATGAGGGATTGACACCCACATCAAGAGTTATGGTAGAATCCGTAAGCCAAGGGAACTTCATGTTGAAAAATGAAAATGATGCCTGGATTTTTCTTGAGGATTTAGCTGAAAACAATATGCAATGTGACAATGCTAGAGCACCGCTTAACCCGAGTATTGTATCTAGAATAGCAAGTAACCCCAAACCAGGTGTCTTAGCTGTAGATGCCAACATAGCAGCTAAAGCAAAACTAGCTACCCTTATGCGCAGAATGGAAAGTCTAGATCTACAAACCCGACCCCGAGTGAATCAAGCCTCGTCTATCCCTTGCTCTAGATGTGGTCAGACTGGTCATTTAATAGAGGATTGTGCGGACTGGGAACAAGTCAACGCCACGTTTAACCATGCTAGAAATGACTCATACGCATCAACCTATAACTCGGGTTGGCGTAATAATTCCAATTTCTCATCAAGCCAACAATGTCAACCTCCTAGACAACAACCAAACCCGTATAACCAAAATAATACATCATCTGGGTTTAGTAACAATGGCGATCATGAGGTTAGGTTGACAAGCTTGTAAAATTTGATGAAAACCTTTATACAAACAACCAACCAGTCTTTCCAAAGGCTAAAGACACAAGTTAGCCAACTCGCACAAATTGTAGGTGCAAGAGAAAAGGGTCAGTTTCCAAGCCAACCTGAGGTGAATCCAAGATCTAATAATTCATATCAGCCCTATCAACCACCTCTAGGAAATAACAACCCTAGACCAGTTCAAATGGTTAATGAGGAAGGCCGTTCCAACAAATAAATGCAGTAGTATCATTACGGTCCGGAAGACAAGTCGATAATAATGTGGTAAATCCTAGAATGTATAATCAATCTAGCCATCAAGCAACCACATATGACCTAACCATTGAACTTCACGTCCAATCTGAAACGCCGAACCCACCTACTCAAACTGAACCCATAGCTCAACCTGAGCGAGTCTATGTTCCTAAAGCTCCATTCCCTAATAGACTGAAGAAGAACTCAAGTGCACAAATGGAAAAAATCTTGGAAGTATTTAAGCAAGTTAAGGTGAATATTCCACTTTTAGATATGATTCAACAAATACCTGCTTATGCTAAATTTTTAAAGGATCTGAGCACTAAGAAAAGAAAAACAAACGTACCAAATAAGAGAACTCGGCACCGATGATACTGAGTTCAAGTTGGTAAGAAACGTAAGTGTTTCCTTGGTGTTGGTAAGAAACACAGGTTGGTAAGAAAATTCCCCAGTATCATCGGTGCCGAGTTCTCTTTATAATTTGGCACTGGTATTGTCGAGTTCTCTTGGATTGAACTTGACAACATTAGTGTCGAGTTCAATTTTGTTAATCTGGGAATAATCAGACTCCTCGAAATCACATCTGATAGTCCAAGAATGCTCTGACCTGACAAGCCCAATTCGAACCATTTGGACACCGGATGGATAAAATTTTGGCACGCACCAACGTCCTATTCCTCACCTCAAATTTTGTTCACTTTTTGAGCCCACTCGAGAATTTCATTATCTGATCTTTGTTTTGGGTCGAGATCAAACATGTACACACAATGCAAGCTTGTGAACACCCTCGCTGAGTATGCTCTTCCTCTCACAACCATAGAGGCAACTTCCCCTGAAGTTGATTACAACCTTTGATTGATTGAATATTGGAATCACACATCCTAACTTGGTGCACGTTAATTGGGTTTAGAACTAAGCTCATGAGCGTGGGATTTGGGCAGTGAGTGGTGGAGTATTAGATAGAGAGAATGAGAGATGTCGCTTGAAAACATGATGTTGTAGCTCTTGGATCTTGTGATATCTATTTTCGAACGAGTGTGGGAACTCATGTTTATATGCTCTCGAAGCCTCGTAGTCATTAAGGAAAAATTGAGGGTGTTTTGGTCAAGTGTAGGGTATAGAACAAAACGCTAAACCAACAGTTCTGTAGAAATCAGAAGGTTCAAGATGTTTTATACAGATCGATATAGTTTTGGACAATTGGCATATGAATGTGGAACTGGAAAGATACCATTAGATTTCAAAGTTCATTAACTTTTGTTGG
The DNA here is from genome assembly GCA_963682175.1 of Triglochin maritima. Classification (NCBI taxonomy): domain Eukaryota; kingdom Viridiplantae; phylum Streptophyta; class Magnoliopsida; order Alismatales; family Juncaginaceae; genus Triglochin; species Triglochin maritima. Next base: position 8,719,094 of record OY821780.1, on the reverse strand, counting down.
TTGTGGGTTAACTCATAGGACGTCCAAGCACGTTTATACTGTCCTATTGGATAGTGGATTAAAGTCATAAAACTAATATAGTCGTTAGGATAAAAGTTGATTCATATGGAAATCAGAACGACTACATTCAACTTCACGCAAAGGAATAAGATGGTGGAGAAAGTGAAATATCATTCTACGAAGAATTGAGTCAAGGGAATCAAAAAGTGTTGTTGGAACACAATTGTTGATTCCGGAAGACTGGTGTGGTCAGATCAATCCTTTAAGGCTTGTTTGAACCATCCGAAGTGTATAGGTAGCAAAGGTCAATTGGTTGAGATGTTGGAAATCAAAATTACCATCTGGTGGAAATCGAGGAAATTGGTGGAGAAAGTAAAAGACGTATTTAAAGAACCAAACTCACACTTGATTGAAATGAAAAGATTACAAAGTATGTTTCTTCTTCTCCAACTACACTAATCAGCAACAAAACAAAACCTAAAACTAATGGAGAAGCAAGAAAAAAATGGAGATGATGGATTACAATCATATATATAGACTAATATGATTAGAATTAATCTGAGAATAATCAGACAGTTCTAAATCACATCTGATAGTCCAAGAATGCTCTGACTCGACAACCCGAACCGCAACCGAAATTATAGATCATTTGGACCATTTTGATCACCAGTGGCGGATCCAAATCCGCCACTAGCCGATCAAATGGATCCGATCGGTCTGAAATTTTGTGTCCCACTTTATTTCTTCATTTGGCACGTGGGGTGAAGTCCTGGTTTGCTGGTTCGTATCACTTTGAGTTTAATTGGCGAAATACTGATGTGATTCAAGTCATGTGTCACCATCTTTTGCACTTCACAATCAGGTCCTTCCGGGTTTGCACTTGAGTCCTTCCTGATTTACGATCCAGTCCTTGTGCATTACAAGTGCTACCGGCAGGTGGAGGCTGCCGAAGTTGGTAGCGGTGGCGGCGGTGCAAGAAGGAAACATGTGGCGTGAAGGCATGGCCGACGTGGAGCTCAACGCAAGGAGGTGACCGACGACTTAATGGCTTCCACAGGTGCAAAGTGGCAAGGGAGGTGGTTGCCGACGCCGATCAGAACTCTGACGAACTTCGACGAACTCAAAAAAGGTATGTCAAGTTCATTTTATTTGACACAAATAGAGTGTGAGTGGGACTCGTCGGCGATGAGTGGCGGTCAGAGGACCCCGGGGAGTCCATCCCAGCTGGACGGCGGGCTGGGCTGGTTGACCGTGCAAGGGTGGCCAGGTGGCGGCATGGCCGTCCACCGGAGAGTCTCGCCGTACGCCAGGTAGTTGCCCAGGCATTGCCTGACACGACATGCATGTGTAGGGCTGGGGCGTGTGCGCGCGGGCTCGGGCAATGGCGAGCACGTACGGTGGCAAGGGTGAGGGCAAGCACGCGGGCGGGGGCGAGGGCGAGGAGCGAGTGGCGGGCACAACGACATTGTTGACGTGAGAGCCATGTGTCAAATTGTTTCCTCAGAAACTCATGTCATCGTTTCATGCGTGAGCTTGGAGGTAATTGTAGGTGTGATGATTGCGCTTGCCTAGGGATCGCCAAGAGTAATAGTGTGGGCGTTTGGCGCACATGACATCTTTGTGTTGTTAAGCTTTTCATATTGCATATCACATTTCATTGAGTTACCTTATGTAGTAGACCTGAGGAATCGCGGATCACTTGACATTGTTGTTACACAGCTCTACGGAGCGAGATGACCGTCTGGACATTGGTTCGGCGGAGATGATTGTCCAGGTTGTGGCACAACTTGGCGTATATGACTGACCAAAGCGACAACTATGGAGAATGTTGTGGCATGACGACCACGAGATCATATTTGTATCTATGACTCGGAAGTGTGTGCGACCCTCACCGAACCCTCATGATAGTATAAGTGCAAGTAGGGGTGTGTCGCGTACTCTCTGTAAGACTGTGTGTGCCTACGGTGGGTGCCCTCGGGTAACCCGATGTTGTTGGTGGGATTGTTGTCTATTATGCTTCGGGTTGGGGAATGTTTTCCTTGTTCGTACCATTATGCCATGTGATAAGTATGACAAGTTCATTGCACTATACATTTATATATCTAGATGGACTTGGTGCGGAGTTTTCGTTATGAAAATTCGGGCATTTTATCATGTTGCATTTCAAGGCCTTGATCAATGCTGGGTGGGTGGCGACGGAGGACGAGTATACCCCAGACCGGATCCTCCAATCTTATCCTTAGATTGTTGTCTTTATCTATATTATGTCCTTTCCCCATCTTTCATTTAATCAGACTTTGAATCTTCCTCGTAATGGTGCACCTTATTTTGAATATCTTATGAGTAATTTTCGCGTTTATTTTGGTCTTATTCGATGCAAATTTCATTTTAAATTTTCTGTTTTTTGGGATGTTACACTCCAATGGATGATCAACCAACTTCATGTCTATATGACTCCATTTTGGTCATGATTGCATCGTTAGAATGTCCGACTTCACTACAACTTCAATAATGTTTAGATCACCCTCGTAAATAATGAAACCACTTCTCATTTCCTAGGCGATCCTAAATCACTTTTTTATTCTAGGCGATCTTCTTCAAGTCAAGCTCGTGCAAACTTATAGGTTCGGGAATGGATGGATTTAAGTTCGGGAATGGATGGATTTTCTCCCACGTTAGTCATCTTTCGCATATGTTCGGAAATTGAACTAGAAGTAGATAGAGTATTCAATGGTGAAACTTGTTGAGGAACCTTAGTTCTCATTAGAAACACAGTTTCTAAAAATACGTATCACGAGGTTTACAATAATGTTAAAATCTATACCATAAATTCCAAACAGATGATCATCAAAAATCAGTATGCGTAGTTGTTAGGTAATTTAGTCTCCTAGAAAAATTGCATCCACCATCTTGAGGCTAAGCTTTTCCAAAGCTTTTTATGTTCACAGATTTACATTTTACAAGGCAACCACATTACACAAGATATTTAGCACCTGGTTTTCAATCATCCAGAGTTCATATAAACTACTTTCCTTGTGTTTCTAAGGCACTTTATTTTAAATATGACAAGATGTATTCAAAGTTCTAATAATATAATAATTTTGGCAGATGGTGTTCTATTGTTTCGTCCAGTGAATTACATCCTGTTGTTAAGAATATGACGTTCGTTGCTTTATAAACTATGTCAAAATTTTGACAAAGTTGTTTTTCGAACATGTTTGACGTATATTCATCACCTATGAGATATCAACCTCTTAAGTTTCTTTTGATATACTTCTAATTAATTTCGTTTTTTTGTTATACTCTATGTATTCTTTGGCTTAGCAAGTATACGTATACTGGTTTTTAATTGTATTATTTGTATCAACAACAATTGGTTGAGCTTATAAGTACATCCTAAATAACTTCCCAAAGAAAAAGTCGCATTGTCGATGAGCTCAACATATATATATATATATATATATATATATATCTAATATGCATTGTTGGAATAAATTGGTGATTCAATGGTGAAGATGAATGAGAACGAAAACGTATTTGTAACATCCTCAAATCAACAGAAATTTTCAAACATTTTAAAAGACAATCAACATAGTCAAAACATAACACACGAGGATATTACTGAAAGTACAAACACAGGGTGCACCAATATATATATATATATATATATATATATATATATATATATATATATATATATATATATATATATATATATATATCTGAGTTTTTCAGAAGTGTGATTACATCAAAAGATTACAACATAAGAATACAAGTAATCACTACAACCTCCAAAATGATGGGCAAACAGGATCTGGTCGCAGGTGTGCTCCTACTCTGTCACCACCCTCTAACGTCTATCACGACCAGAAAGTAAGCATGCAACTATGCCTGAGTTTCTATAAGAAAATCCCATATGTCAAATCCCTAGCATGAAATGAACAATGCAGTAACAAGCAAACATGATACACAAACATAGCAATAGTAAAACATTGTCATCAATACTGGGCTCCAGGGACCTCTCTCCCGACCACAGTAGACATGATCCATAACAGAGCTCTAGGGTCCTCTCACGCATCCCCCACACCTCGAGTGCACACAAGGCACCACTGCTGGAACATCGTCAGCCAACAAACCCCGCCTAACAAGGATGACCTATCCCACAACCAGAGCCACCACTCACTTCATAGAGCCACAACTTGCTCCGTAGAGCCACAACTCCCACCACCGATCGCTATCAGGCCGGCTTGTCCTTTCTGTTGCCCCAAAAAGGTCGGTGAACCTGTTGCCCTCAAAGCCGATCACACACACCACAAACAAAATGGACACAATGGAGCAACAACGATCGACCAAAAATAGCACACCGGTTGACTGACTTCCTCCAGAAACAAGCATGGTTCAACCGTCACCTAGTCGGTCGAACAAATCCAACATACAATCGATCAAACCAAAAGTCATGGGCAGTCGACTATTTGGATTGTCAACTCCCAGGTTCAACTAACTAAACGACCAATCAGTCGAACAGATGGTAGCAGACGGTCGACCGTTTGGAAGGTCTACACCAGAAAAATATTAATTAAATAATCATCCCAACGGTCGAACGACAAAGGGGACCCGGCCGACCGAAAATAGCAAGAACTTCCAACATTTTCTAAGTCCACAACCGGTCGAACAAGGCACGAACCGGTCGAACATATTTAAAGTTCACTTTAAGCTATCGGTCGAACATATCTCTAGGCGGTCGACCGTTTGGATGATCTAGGCCCTAACAGACTTAGCTATAAGTACGATCACTCAGACAGATCACAAAATGGTCGACCATTTATATATTATATGCCCCCAACCGACCTACCAACAGTGCAACCGGTCGAACGACAAAGAGGACCCGTTCGACCAAAATCAACATAGCCCACCTAAAATGCTTAACCGATCGACCACCCAAGACATCGTTCGACCGATACAAGGCCAAATCCCACAATTACACTAGCATCGGTTGACCAATGCATAGACTGATCGACCGTTATTAAGTAGAAACCTGTTGCACAACAACTTCCGACGTGCCTAACGACCACCATCGACTAAACCAACCACTCACACACCTCGGGTGAGTATTAAAATGGAACTTGGCGTACCTTGAGGCTTGAAGAAGCCTTTGAAGACCAACGACGATCACCACCACACCAAAAACGCTTCTCCGGTGAACTTCACTCCGAGCAACGAACACACGCCTCAGGCCACGTCTACCGCAATCCTTTTTGCTCACCTTCCGCCTTCACTCGTCGGAGCTTCAGTTTGCTGAGAGAGAAAGGGTTGAGAGAGAGGAGAATGAGAAGAAAAGAGTGTTTCCACTCTTATAAACCCACCTCATACCATCTACCACTCACAAACCTCCACCTCACCCCTAACCATCACATCAACCTAAACACACAAAAACAAGGTTAGCCTCTAATTAAGGATTAGGATCTAACAATATTTCTAATCTAATCATTTCTGTTTAAGATCGATTTTAATGCTTCTAGTTGCCACTGCACTATTTTAAAAAAATCATCTTTTCCTAATTAATATTTATTTCATAATAGACAAAAGATCATAAGATGAACACCAACTTTGTGTGTTGGATTGAAAAAGATTTAACACTGTGAAGTTAACAAGGATGCAATCAGAAACAATTTTCAAAACATGAAAGGTCATCAAGGTCAACTCTATAATTTCATTAGAACCACTTGCCCTATCTAAAACCTCTCTTAATGGAATCCGGGTCTACAATTTAGCTTTCATGAAGTCATGAGCACTTGAGCAGTCATCGGTTACACCAAAACGTTCAAAAAATAATCACGTAGACTGTGAATATCCTCAGAAATAAATCAAACCCAAAAAAACACTTGTATGGACATCTAAGTAAACCCATGACGTACATCAGTTTGAACACTTGGAAGTCTTGAACTATTATTGGCAACAACGCAACAAGTTGACTGCAACCCATTATGTTGGAGACATGTCTCATGGAGTCCACATGTGGGGTAGGTTGGCCTAATGCACCTTTCCCTGTTTCCCTCCATCACCATGGTCATGTGATATTTCCACAAGACTTAGAAAACAGAAGGTCTCGTGTATCAGTAAAGAGGAAGAGATAAAGGAGAAGAATGGGCAGCATAAAAGAGTTGTTTCTATCTTTTACCTCAATCACGTGGTTGCCACCCCTTAGAACATCCATTATCATGACCTGAAAAGTCATCGCTCTCTTTTTTTAAAATCAACTTTTTCTCTTTTACACATCATTTTTCTCTTTCCTCAACTCACTTTCTTGTCTTTCCTACACTATTCAACTTTTAACCACAACTTAACATAACCCACAATAACATATCTCTTTCCTCCATATCATTTCGGGGTCCATATTCGTAAAAAATTAAAAAAATAAATAAAAATTCTAAAAAATCAAAACAATTATAAAACGTATTTTCAAAAAATAATTAAAAAAACCCAAACAAAAATATCAAAAAATCAAAATAAAAACAAAACCAAAAAAAATCAAAAATTATTAAAATAATAGACAACCTGGTCGGCCAACACCCAATCATCTCCCCCGTTAAGGGGGTGATGTCCGCAGAAAATCATCCCGTTAAGGGATGCTCTTAATAGGTTGTACGCGTCAGAGGTGTCATACGTTTCCTTTTTTTTGTTGTTCTTCATGGTTTTTTATTTTGTACTCTTGTCAAATTTAAGACAATAATGTCACATAAACAGAGCGACGCATTAGAAGAACGTCATAGGGAATTTGTGGAACATGACATTAAACGTCGAGGTTCTTTCTCAGTTGATACTTGAACAATAGTGTTGAGTTAGGTGGTGTTGTTCCGCTCTTTTGTTGCTTGCTCGGATGTTTGAACTTTTGGATGACTGAAACTATTTCGGTTATGTTTTTATTTCACGGGACTGTGAGTTCATAGTTGCGTCACTATTTTATTAATCCAATCCATCCTTATTTCAAGAAAAATGTGTCACATAAACATATACACATACATACCATCACACCACACTGGTGCAGAATAGTGAATAGTCGTCGTTAAATACATGTCGGATATCAATCAATGGGATGTCTATGGGTATAAATGTCACATGTACTGATATCCAACGTCTATACAATTATCTTGACGTCGGTTGTTGTAATATCCATTATAACTGACGCGTATTAGGTGACATTTATTACCCAGCATATAGATGTCGTGTGAGTCGTATAGCCGACGTTTATTCCCCAATAGACGTCGCATGTGCTCTATAGCCGATGTCTATTGGTCTTATATTTACGAAAACCATTTCATTTTATCTTTTTATCTCGACAAAACACACACCCCGACCAAACCATAGCCCCCTCCACGACCAATCTCCGACCAAACCCTAGACCTCCTCCGCCACCATAGCCACCTTCCCGACCTCGATCACCCTCCTCGAAGACCCTCGTTCTCCTCCACCACCGTAGCTACCTCCGTGACCTCGACAACCACGACCTCGACAACCACGACCGCGCTGCCATCACGATCTCAGTGTACAGTTCATGCCTTGTTCGATTCTCCACCCCGTGATGCTTGTTTATTTTTTTCATGTATGCTAAAAATCAAGAATGTTTGTTCGATCTCGGGATATAAATGTTTATTTTCATGTATGCCTTGTTCGATTTTTAATTATTTTTCTTCTTCGAAAGAATAGTCTAATAACTTGAGTGATGATCAATTGTAGCGAGTTCAACCAGTTACCTTAGATTTATATGTTTTCTCTTGGAATGGATGTGGTTTGAAGGTGTTTTAGTTAAAAAGATTCTAACAACTATGTGATGTTCTTAACCTTTATTAATCCGTCTGATGCAGTACCATCTTCAAGATCAGTTAGTGCTTGGTTTTATTTTCATTGACAAAAATAACACTAACTTAACCAGATTAATATATCATCAAATCTTGAGGAGCTTATGCTCATTATGGATGTACACGTGTTTCTTCCACTTGCAACTAATGTAAATTTAACTTTTTAGTAATTAGTTTTTAGCTACGTTGGTCTAGCTCAAGTTTCTTAATTGGCTACTAATGCAAATACTACTTTTTATTCATGTAACATTGTCTAATGTAAACCCAAGGTACAAGAGGAACTTGTCTTTATGGCTTCTAGTTCTATGTTGGAAATAACAATTAGAATAAAAAAGAAGAAAAGGACCGAAATAACTTCTACCAAACTTGAAAACTTGATAAACATAAACACTTCAATTTAGTTTAGTTAAATGTTTATTTATGTTTAGTTAAATGTTTATTTATGCTTAAAAACTTATTTTGTTTAGTTAAATGTTTACATATGTTTAGTTTCTAGTAACTCATTGACCCTCAAGCAACTTGACCTTTAATAACCTATAACAAAATATTAGATAATATTTGTTAAGTCATTCATCATATATGACTTTCCATACATGTAATCATCGTATTTATTTTTTTCTTTTACGATTTCGGTCGTAGATTGTTGTCGTAAGGTACGTAATCTCTTTCACTCATCATTCATTAGAAAGCACACATTAGTTAGTAATATTGCATTGTAACAAGAGAGTGAGTGATTGTTTGGTATGTTGTTTGTTAGATTAAAATATGAAAAACACCTAAGGGACAGTCACCTATAGGAGATCAGGTGGGAGATTTCATCACCTTTTCCTTGACCCAAAAACCACGTAATAAAAAACATTAATATAATCAATTTAGACGTTGACCCCTAGGATTTCCGGACGCTTTAAGGAGAGAAAACCGTTTAAGACCATTATGTCCTGAACGTCGTTGTCTATCTAGTAACCCTGAGATTTTAGGAACCTCTGAATTCTTGATTTCCTAAAGACAAGTGACCCTCGCCATTTAAGACCGTTATGACCTGAACGTCATTGCCCATCTAGACTCGTTGAGATTTTAGGAACCTCTGGGTTCTTGATTTCCTACAGACTGGTGGTTATATGTGGGACCTCGAAGTTAGGCGTCGTTTAGTGCTAAGGACCTATAGTGGACTTTAGGCTTGCCTTCGCCTTGATTGCTTAGTTAGGTTTCTAACCTTCCTTATTTCCACGCTAGATTAATGACTTCATGTCCTCACTCCTGAGTCATTCTTTTCTCATCTTCATGTCTCGGGATCCTCTCATCTACGAATACCTTCTTTTAAATTGAAATTTTATTTCTTGACTTCAACAATAACTATCATTTTTCTTAATGTTTAGATTGAAATGGATCGAGATTGAATTCTTTCAAACCGATTGAGTGATCAGTATGAGAACGGAGTGAATATGTTCTTAGAGGTTGCGAAAAATCATTCAAAGAATAGGAATGACAGAGACATGACGTATTGTCCATGCAGTAAGTGTCATAATATGTCAATGTTGAGTTTTCAGAAAATAAAATATCATTTGTTTAAGAAAGGTTTCGACACAAGTTACAAACGATGGATATAACACGGTAAAAATGAATCATTTAGTGGTTTTATGAATGAAGTGGACAATGTAAGTGTGGGAGATCAGTTAGAGGACATGGTTCAGGATATAGCTGAAAACTTTTCGTCCAACCCCGATTTATTTTGTAGTTTGTTGAGTGACAATGAGAAACCGTTGTATAAGGATTGTACCAAATTTACTAGATTGTTAGCGGTGTTGAAATTGTACAATTTAAAAACATGAAATGATTGAACCGATGTCAGTTTCACATCACTATTGAAGCTATTGAAAGAGATGCTTCCAGATGATAATGAACTGTTGGATAGAACTTATGATGCTAAGAAAGTGTTGTCATATGTGAATGAAATATAGGAATATGCATGCATGTTAGAATGATTGTATATTATATAGGGGTGAGTTTGAAAATTTACATTCCTACCCCATGTGTAATGTTTCACGGTATAAAATGAAACACAATGGGCTGAAACACAATGTAGATGGTGATGATTTGAAAATCAAAGGATCTCATGCTAAAGTTTTGTGGTATCTTCCGATAATACCAAGACTTAAACGTGTTAGACATGCCATAGTAAAGTTGTGTTCATTTTTCAATAAGATTTCCAGTAAAGTGGTCGATCTTGTGCAGTTAGATCAGTTGCAGAATGAAATCGTGGTCACATTATGTCAGTTGGAGATGTATTTTCCACCTCTTTTTTTCGACATTATGATTAATCTGGTTATTCATTTGGTTAGAGAAGTTAAATTGTGTGGACCTATGTTTTTAAGGTGGATGTATCCTTTCGAGCGCTATATGAAAATGGTGAAAGGTTATTGTAAAAATTGCCAAAGGCCAAATGCTAGTATTGTTGAAGGATACATTGCTGAAGAGGTTATCAAGTTTTGCACTGGATACCTAGCAAACATTAAAAGTATTGGACAGATCGTCATGATGAACATTCTGATGGTAAAGAACGCGTGAGATAAAAATGGTAAATCCAAATGACGACAACTTAATGACAACATATTTCTATGTGTTGTGCAATTCTAATGAAGTTCAACCTTATCTAAATGAACACATGAATCTTTTAAAAGAAAGAAATTCTTTATGGAGTGATCAACAAGTAATTAATAGCCACAATAAGAATTTCATCTCTTGGTTAAAAAAGGTTACTTACAAGTGTAATGTTTCAGAGACAATACAATGGTTGGCCTACGGTCCGCATTCTGTTGTTACAAGTTACAGTGGTTATGATATCAATCTATACTCATTCTACACTGTTTGTGAAGATGTCAAAAGTATTGTTCAGAATAATGGGGTCACTTTAATAGTGAAGTCTTTGCATGTGTCTAGTTCTAAAGACAAGAATCTTGTGTACGCCAACATGTCCTATTACGGGGTAATTAAAGACATATGGGAGCTAGACTTTGTTAAATTCAAAGTGTCTGTATTTAGATTCAAGTGGGTTGATAATAAAAGTGGAGTTCGAGTGGATGACTTGAGGTTCACTTTAATTGATTTTTCGAAAGAATGACTTAAAGGAGAACTTTTTATTTTGGCTTCCCAAGCAAAATAAGTCTTCTACGTGGTTGATCCATGTGATAAAAATGGTCAATAATTGTAGAAGGGAAAAATGTATCAGATGTTAGTCTCATCGAGTATGAAGAGACATCACCTCTCTCTATGAAAGTACCCAAGTTGAGGTCATTAGATGATGAAATACATGTTGAGACTTTAATCGCAAGAGATGACCACAGTGAAGGTATATGGATTGAAAAACCGTTAAAAAAAGAAAACCTAAAGGTGCAAAATGTTTTTCAATAATAACCACATTTAATGTCTTGACTTTACTTCCTAATGTTTTGATTTTACTTTTTATAGTATCTTGGCACCGAAAAAGAAACTCACTCCATCAGAGTATGATGGCTCAAAGACTTATAGTTCACAAGGTCCTACTCTCATGAAAGAATTTCTGGGCAAAAGGAATATAGACGGTAAAATTCTGATCCAGTTTGATAGCCGTCTTGAGCCAATAGGCATGCTGTGATCGTTGGTCTAGTTATGTGGGGGAGACTAGCGAGGTCCAAAATTGACATTTGTTTGTTGAGTTGGACTAAAATTGATTAGAAGCTGAAAAACACCATTTGGGATGACGTGCAAGGTAATGAGTCCATTATAATGTTATTTAGTTTTAGTCAAACTTTTAATTTATAGAAATTGAAAATAGTAACGCGTGATAAGCAAGTTCTGAGTTGCCATCCACTGCCACTTTGAAGAAAAAATTGATGAAATACGTTGCATCCCGTTGGAGGGACTTCAAGAACAAGATAACAAACAAGTGGATATTCGGAGAGTATCAGGATAGAAATCCATGCGATTACTATAGCTTCGTCGCTCCGAGTATATGAGATCAGTTCAAAAAAATTAAGAGAAACCCCGAAGTTTCAAGTAACTGAGTTTAACTTAGAATATGAATTTATTAAGTTATTTCTTTAAATGATAATATAATAAAATTGGTTCTAGGCCCTCCAAGCAATAAACCAAGAACTTCGATCTACTAACAAGTATCTTCATTGTCTGTCTCAATCGGGATACCGAAAATTAGAAAAATAAATGATGACCGAAAAAATAGCCCTGAAGAAACAACAAGCTATAGGATTGTTATGTGTCACTAATTCTAATCAATGTAAAGCTTTAATCTCTACCTAAACAAACAAAGATGCAGCGGAAACAATTTAAACAAATGTAGAGAAAAGCAATGCAAACCACAATGTCACTGAAAGATTTTTATAGAGGTTAGACATCCCACCTACTTCCTCTCTTGCAGGCTCCGCTCGACTCTGCGAGCTCCGCCTACGTCTTCACTATTAATCTTGTTCCGGGCCGAGATTAAGCCTTTACACCACAAGTCTCGTGAACAATCCTCGCTGAGCATGATTTCTTCCTCTTACAACCCGAGAGGGAACACTTCGGGCTTTCACCAAAATCCTTGCTTCTTGACAGACAATTGTTGAATGGAACAATTACTCTTTAACTTGAGCACACTTAGAGTATGATTGGAATTAATCTAAAGTGTGGAAAGTTTGGCTTGGAGAGTAGGATTGGGGATTCAAGGTTTGGGAGCTTTCTCTTAGATGTGTATGACAATATGGAGTGTAAGAGTTTTTGAATTGTGTCTTAGTAACATCTATTTATAAGCTCCTAAGGGGTTATAGCCGTTGGGATTAATAAGGTAAAAGTTTGTGTAAGAACCACAAAATAGAAAAGTACAGGGCACAATCCTGGGTAATTGCAGTCGACCAAAATGGGTCTAACGGTCGACCAGAGTCTGTCCAGACATTGATCCCAAACAGTTCCAGAAACAAACGGTCGACCGAACAATGGACGGTCGAACGAAGATGACTATAACTTAAGTGAACGGGCGAACCAAAAGTGGGCCGGTCAACCGATTAGGCAGTCCAGAATTATTGTCCAGGGACAAACAATCAAACAAAATATTGTATTCGGTCGACCGATAAAAAGTGGCACTACGGGATTCAAGAGATGTCGATGTTCGGTCGACCGAAACTAGGTCCACGGTCGACCGGTGGTCAAAGGTATTTCTGGGGTATGAATAAAAATGTGAATACGACCGTTGGTATAATATGATAAGTATAACGGTCAAATGACACGTGTAGACGGTCGAACAGAATACTGAAAACGCTCGACAGGTTTAACACTATAGGCTAACAGAATAATTGAGCCAAGCGGTCGAACAGAGAACTCGTTCGGTCGACCGATTTTGCTCAGACAGTTCAGGCTTAGGTTTAAATGTTTTCCGGTATAAGTTTGGGTGACCTATTGAATTCTAAATGTTATGAGATTTTGTATGTGACTTCTTTAAGGAACCTAGTGTGTATGTGATTAGTTATTTACTCTAGTATGCTCAAGTATACACAAGTTCCTTAGATTCAAAAGAAATACATAATTACGTATCTTTAAAATGCTTGATTACATGTCTTGACTTGGATTCCTTTCTTTCTTGAGTCTTGATTATGTGTAGATATTAGCACAATACGATATGTTTGTCATGCATAATGTGTGATACACTACATTTGATTGTTATTATGATTAGGTTGATTAAATCATCAAAACATGGATTAAGGCCTAAAAGCCAACACAAGCAATTGACTCCGGTATGAGTGAGGAGAAAGCAAGCAACTTGTCTTCTTCTTCCCCCGTAGCTTGATGTGATTCTTGGAAGAAAGCGATGATAAACTCTAAAGGGGAGTACATCACAGACGAGTCGCAAGCAGTCGACTCGGAGATAGTAAGTTATATCACTTGTATAGTCATTATATCATATTCACTAAATTTATATTTTTCAATTGTTTGTAACAATTTTTTTAAAAGTTTAGGACTCTTTGAAGTTGAGAGAACCCCAAGGCGATTTTGTTTCAGATGGTCAGAATGACATTCTTTGCAAAGCCTTGGAAACTGACGAACATCCCCGTCGTGTACGGGGGTAGGGAGTAGGGTTGGACTGCGACAATATTATGGAAAGACTAACCACCTAAGTTCGTCGACAATTCATACCAAATGCGAGCAACAAATTTTAGATTTGTAAAATAAATTGCAACTTGTTATAGAGAGATTGGATCGTGATTTGCCTACTCCAACCCACCGTAGGACAACTTCTTCCCGATGACCACTCCTCTAGTGCAGCCAGTGGTCAACCCCGACCAACCATCTAATTTCGCGGCTCATTCTTGAGAATTGGCTCTCGTCACTGGACCCTCGCTTTGTAAATTTCAGGATGGCAGTAGATGTCGTTTATTTGTTGAAGACCCTGAGCGAAGATTGGTGGGACACAGAACCGTTTATAACCTCTCTAAACACTACTTCAAAGATCTGGAAGAGGGAGTTGTGAAGGTTGCCATGGGGAATTGTTTAGATCCTGATGTTCTGGTGCCTATTCCCGTAGAAGAGGTTGTTACCCTCGACGATGCTTGTGGTGGGTTCCTAAGGTGACCTTGTCAATTAGTAGAGCTTCATGACATACTTGAGGTATCTTTAAATTTTGAAAACGAATAAATTACCATTTTGTTACTAATTGTATTTCTAACGTTTTTTTATATATCAATGATGTTTCAAGCCCCCGGAGCAAAGGATCAAACAATCACGCTTCGATCAATATTAATTTGCTACCAAATAGTTATAAAATGTTGTATCAAATAATGCTAGTTAGGGAAGCACAATCCTTAATGACCTGACATTTGGGGGGAGGTTAAAGGTTTCCCGTCGGATCTATATGTCGGAAGAGAGAATGTCATGCAATTCCTGGCAACGGATCAATTGTGCATGTCAATTATTGACGTGCAGGCGAAGTAAGTTTTATTTTGTGTATAATATGAAATGTATTGAATGATTTTATCGTAATTATAACATAATGTAATTTTTACTCTTGTAGACATCTTACGACTCCAAAAGGTCAATTTTTCCGATGATAAAGTATTTGGATTTCTGTGTCCATCTACTTTTATACACGGGAATGACAATAATTCGGGTGTGCTTGCGAATATTGTGAAAGAATATGACACAAAATATTATATGGTCCCTTATCATGAGAGGTAACTTTGTTAATAGAAAATAATTAGATTTTGATTTGTAATAAACTTCTAATTATATATACAATTAGAGCTCATTGGATGTTTGCCGTTCTATGCCTCGAAGCTAATTCTGCATATTGGTTTGATCCTTTGGGGTCGACTCCACCAATGTCATCCTTAAAGAAAATTGATTCACTATAAGTTCATTTTAATCATCGTATTTGTAATTCGTGTATTTTTATTAGTATTATCGACTTCATATTGAATAACTCATGTTACTCCGGACAATGAAAGTTTACAAAGTGTTTTGTGGAAGGACTACAAAAAATACTGGTGTAACTTGACATTCAATGGGAGTAAGTTTCTTCTACTTTTGTTAATTTTTTTAAGTACTTGAACGTATATTTAGAGAATTTATATCTTTGTACGTAGTACCTCAAGCAGACAGGAAATACCGAATGTGGGTACTTCGTTATGAGATACATGCAAGAAATCATCGAGATTGCACCTGATAACGTAGAGGTATTTGAGGTAATATATGTGTAATGTTTCAGTGATATAATTATAGTTTCATTATTTACATATTTATATTGTGTACTTGTATTTTCATAGGTCTTCCAAAAGAATAACGATCCTTATTCGTAATAGGAGCTCAATGATACTCGCGAGCGATGACTCACTACTTTGTTACCAACATGTTAATGAACTAATTAACATGTTCTAATATCATGAACCATATTCTTTGTAATTAAACATGCAATTTTATTTAACAACATTCTTTGTATTACCAACAAATTATTGAAGTAACATTATTTGACCACAATTTTTACTTTAATATGATCAAATTTCTTTGTGATTGATTATTGTGTATGATTGTGAATGAATATGTTATGCATGATGAATGTGTCTATTGATTGACAACTATTTGTGTATGATTGTGGATGAATATGTGTGTGCATGATGAATGTGTTTATTGTGCATGATGAATGTATTTATTGATAATAAAATCAAATTTAAACTTCAACTTGAAAATTTAAATCGTAGATCTTAATCTAAAACATAAGTATATTAAAATTATCAAAAAACATAAAATTAGGTAATCATTTGACATGAGATCTAGAAATTGAGTTTTTTTAGCGAATGTAATACGTTCATTTTTATATTTCTAGATATTACGTAACACATATTCTAAATTGTATGATTTTCGATATCCTTAAATTTACACCATACGTCGCGTGTATAAAAGGACGGGGACAAGGAGTGGAGAAGATGATGTTGTGGTTGGGATCCCATGAGAAGAAAAATGGGGACGGAGAAGGCGACCATCAGCTTGGAGGGGAACAAGAACGAGACGGTTGATCTTGTAAGTGAGAGACCCCACAAGTGTTCAAACTATGACGTTCACATAGTAGGATGTCCCTCTGACGTTCTCAAGGGTGAACGATCAAGCTTTACGGTTTGGATTTAAATTTGGAGTTAAAATTTGATTTTATTCTCAATGGTAACTATGTGTCAACAAAATTTAAGGGTAATTGATGAAGGGAATGTGTTCTAAAAGTTTTACTTTTAAATGCCAATTATTATGAATTGAATGAGAAATCGTTTTGTTCCTTGTTTATGTTATTCGTCTTTTGGAAGTGTTAAGGAAGAGACTCTTGGTCCTTAACCGTAGAGCTCTAAAAGATATTGGTTTACATAAAACAAAAGATATTCGCAATCATGGTAATTAACATGGAACATTAATTACCGAGTTAAGATTGTCGTGTTGGTCATATATCATTGTAGCTCTACAAGTGAGTGACAACACGGGTATGCAAAAGAGGAAAATATTACTTTTGTATACTGAATAGACCTAATAAGTAAAATATTATAGAAATGTGTTTCTGTGTCATTAATATTTTACTGTGTCTTTGGTCCTTTGATATGAGACTTATATCCGATCGCTTAAGGAGTTCTTAATTAGACTAGTGTCTTGAGCTATCGATGAGTGTAGTGTAAAGGCATTAGTTGGTTAAGTACAACTTTTGTTGGAGAAGATAGTTAGTCAAAAGACTATCATTGCCCCTCTTAATTGAGTGATGATATTAGTGGGCCCCTTGATAAAGCAAAGTTATAATGTGCACAATGTGATTTGAGTTAAGTCACATATTTATAACTAGCTTAAAGAGATCAAGAAATGAATACTAAGACAAAGATGACACAATACTACTTTGTGTGTATTCTTAATATCATGAGGCAAGGGACGGACACAAGTGGTGCACGCCATCACTAAATGGATCGGGTTTTGGTTCGAGTGGAATTAAGACATCTAACTAATTGGGAGCTATAATGTGTAGCTAGATACCGCTTATAGCTTGTGATATTAAGCTCTTAATATCACTGCCAACTTAGTTTAGATCCTCCCATAGGTCACACCACAAAACTGGGAAACAAGGAATGAGGATTTTGAGTTCATAAGATGTGTCGGGTTTCATGTAGAAAATATGACACATGGGGTGAACAAAGCAAAATCAAAGTTATGTTGTGATTAATAACATAATTAGAATCTAAATTAAATTCATATGTGATGTAAATATTATGGGGTGTAATGATTGATCATTACATAGGATAATATGTTACATAAGTTGTGAATTTACTACTAATCCCGAAATGTCAAATTTTGTAGGGGTTAAACCGAAATTTGACAAGTCTGCAAAACAATGCTCAAACGGTCGACCGGATAGCAGTAAACGGTCGACCGGTAGGGCACGGTCGACCGGACGAGTCTCGACCGATAACAGGGAATTTTCATCTGTTCGAACGGTCGACCGAAAGTGATCGGTCGGTCGACCGAACATTGCGATGGAATAGTTCCTGTTACGAACGGTCGACCGAATGTTGAACGGTCGACCGAAACATTGGTTCGAGCGGTCGACCGCACCTTGAAACGGTCGACCGGTCCAGACGGTTTTATGCAGAATTAATTTAAGAATTAATTAGATCATGCATGGAATTGGTCCATAATTGATTTAATTCGTGGCTAATAATATTTATTAATAAATAATGGATGGTTATATGGAATTTTGCATGAAATCATGGGCAAGAGGTTGCACATGAATAGGTAATTTGGAGAGAACCTATAAATAGAGGTTATCTCATTGCCTTCCTACATCTTAATTAACATTGCTTTCATGCAAAATCTTTCTCCTTAATTCTCCACGAAAATTCCATAAATTCTTAAGTTTAGTTTAGTTCTTAAGAGATCATCTTCTCAAGAGAATTAAAGAGGGGTTAGTAATTAGATTCTAAACCCAATCAGAGATTGAGAGACTAGCTTCCCTCTCTCCGATCTTGTTTAGAGTTTGGTGAATACTCGGAGGCATCCGGCGCAGCGAGGAGCATCCCAACGGTCTCCGAATCTTCGAGAAGTTTTAGAGAACTTCTAGGTATGAATTTCGGAGCTCCTTTATGTTTGTTTTAATAGAGTTTTTGAAACTAGTTTGTTAAAACAAACCAATGCATGCAATAGATTCTAGAAAATTGAAAATTGATCCTTATTATACATAAAAATTCGAAAAATATATATGTATAATTAAACATGAAATCCTACAATTGATGCCTCCTCAATTGACAAAGTTAATTACAAATTTGAGACACAATCATGTGAAATTGTAAGATGAATAATAGGTGCTCAATCGGGAAGCCAATATGCATGTTAGACTACAAATTTGTTAGCATTAGTTTTAGCAATTATTTTGAGAAAATAATTACAATAAATTATTTAGGAATAAATAAAGAGCTATAAATTAATGATGTAAGATACAATAAGTGAGATGAAAATTAAACACACAAGTTAGGACAAATGCAACATAAACTACTCTTGTCGTTATAGAAGTCAACCCTTTCGATCTAACGATAAGGTTTTGAACCCTAGTTGGCTGTTTCTGCGTTATGTTTTTGACTAACTCCGTATTGCTTCCAATTATTGTACCTTTTGTAATATCCTAACCTTGCTTATGGTGCTAATGGTGTTTAGGAGAGGATTAGGGGTGGATGAGATCGACGGCTGAGATCGTTTCGGGAGGAGGTATAAAAGGTTTGGAATTCTCTCTCTCCCCCTCACTCTTCACTCTCTCCCTCTCTCATGATCTCTCTCTTTCTCATGCGTCTCTCTCTCTCCCTTGTGCTTCGTCAGTGTTGGCAGAGGCGAGCATCGGAGTGTTGGAGTCGCCGGAATCGTCGTAGAGTTCGGGATCGGAGGTTCGCCAGAGTTCGAGCTTTTTCGCGAGGAGGCGCTCACCGTGGTTCTTCCAAGGCTTCTTCAAGCCTTAATGTATGTCAAACTTGCTTTCAAGCTCACCTATTGTTAGTGTGGGAGTGGGAGCGGTCGACGGTAGGCCGTGTCGGCTCGTCGGACCTGCACAGCAGCATCTGAACTATAAACGGTCAACCGGTGTTTTGGTTCGGTCGACCGGTTATAGTGTATTTGGGGCAGAATCCCTCGCACCGGTCGAACGATGCCATTTTGGGCAGTCGACCGGTTGTGCAATTTTTGTGAGAGAAGACGTCCTGGGTATTTTCGGTCGAACGTGACCCCTTTGCTGGTCGACCGAAAGTACTGTTGTATGTCGGTTGGGGCGTTGACCATCTAAACGGTCGACCGCCTGTTTGACTCGTTCGACCGACGTTTAAGTTAACTTAATGGCCGGTCGACCGGACGTGTGGTTTCGGTCGACCGTGAAGTGTGGACTGTTGGAAAATCTTACTGGGGGTTTTCGGTCGACCGTGAGTGTTGGGTCGGTCGACCGTTGGTGTTTGGTTTGCGAAAACGTTTTCTTACTGGGGCTTTTCGGTCGACCGGGCCCCCTTTGCCGGTCGACCGATTGGTGGGTTTTTCGGTTGGGCCAGTTCTCTAGGTGAGAATCGGTCGACCGATTAACAGTTTTCGTTCGACCGTTTCTGTTGTTTTTGGCGGATTCGTGGTTTTATGAGTACACTTGACGGCGCCTCGTCTCTCCGGCCTCACGGGGGGCAACGGCACGGACTGGCGCCCGATGGTTGGGTGCTCGTACGCTTGAAAGCGGCTCGTCTCTCCGGCCTTTTGGGCAACGGCACAGACTGTCGCCCGATAGTGGTATGAGTAGCGTGCGTTGTGGGGTTGGGGTGAGAGGACCCTTGAGACCCGGTTGTGTGTTGTGGGGTTGGGGTGAGAGGACCCTTGAGACCCGTGGCCGAGGATTTTCCGGCGGTGCCGTGTGTGCACGTGCGTTGTGGGGTTGGGGTGAGAGGACCCTTGAGACCCGTGGCCGAGGATTTTCCGGCGGTGCCTTGTGTGCACGTGTGTGTTGTGGGGTTGGGGTGAGAGGACCCTTGAGACCCGTTTGTGTGGCCGTGACTGTACTGGCAGTGCCGTGTGTGCACATGTGTTGGTGGGTTGGGGTGAGAGGACCCCTGAGACCGGATTGTGTCTGTTGTTCTATTCATTATTCATTACATATTTCATTATTGTTCATATATGTGTTAGGGTTTGGCATACTGGGTTTCCTTCTGGAAACTCAGGCATTTATTGTCTGCTTTCAGGCCGTGAGCAGCGTTAGGGGGGTGGTGACTGCGGATGAGAGCTTCTGGGACAGATCCTGCTTTCCCCTCCTTTTGAGGTTGTTGTGATTACGTTGTACATTTTATCTTATAGCTTTTGATGTAATCACCTCTTGTTGTAAACTCAGATCTGTATATATATATATACGTTGGTGCACCTGGTGTATTTTCTTGGTAATGTCCTCCGTTGTTTGTATGTTTTAAATTTTAAATTTTCTGCTGTTCGAAGACGTTACACCTCTTGAGTCACACGCTATTAAGGACTAAAACCATACACATGATGTCCAATAATTACATGTTTTTAGACAGTTGGTTGTTTACATATTATGAAATCTAGTTATTATATCTGATAATGAGATGAATGACAGCGCCCACTTAGATGACTCACGCCATGCACACATATCCATAATCAGCATGGTATATGACGCTAATTAAATACCATTAGTAGGATGTTCCATCCAGATTTAGGATTTTTATATCGATCCATGTAATCAGATTAAAAAATCAAAAGGTAATGGTCTCAATAAAGTTCTTACCATAACAAAAATATTAATTTTTTGGAGCTTCTTAAGTTTTTAGTGTAATTTCTTTAAAGTATTTTATAATTGTTTATTAACTAAGGAGATCAACGTAACATATTGAAGTCCACATTAATCGTATCTTGATTTTTTTGCTAGTCGTATTATATTAGGTTAATATTAGAATCTAGTTACGAGTCACAACTAGATCAACAAAATATTAAGTCGTAGTGAAGATCGTTAGACAAAGGCACACATTACACGAACATTATACCCTCGAAACAGACTATAGAGTACAGACCAAAGCCCTACCACTGTTTTCTGCACTGACGAGCTAAGAATCAGGCGAAGACGAATTCTTGTTAGAACGAAGTGAAGCTCAAACTTATGACCCACTTGCTTGTTAGTTATTGAGAATTCTTTGTGATACACTGTGTGTTTAACTTAGACTTCTTATGATAATAGAGAGAAAACATCTTGATACTTGAACGTACCAGTTTAGGATACCATAAGTAAGCATAAAAATACAAACCTGTGATGGTAAATAAACTCCACGGCCGTTTATCTCAAAGAAGACCAGCAAAGATAGAGGGTTACAAATCAAAATTTTAACTATTAGGAATAATGAACATTAATTCTGATATCAGAATTCAGAAACAAGAATATTTTTTATTATTATCTTGAGAGAACACGAAAAAACTCGACGTGTAAGGTCCCATCAAACCTCCCAAAGATCAACGGTCATGATCGGCCGCCATGGAAGAAAACCCAAACAACCAAAAGAAAACGGAGTATTTAAGAAGAGAAATCCACCTTAAATTCAATTCCACAACCAGATTCGCCGCCGAAGACAAACGATTCCGGACCATCCCGAGAAAGTTAAAAAACGGGGCCCACATAGCCCAGTGGCAGACCGCCACGTTGACATCCCACCGACATGTCACCAGTGGGAACACCAGACGGGGCCCACTGGCACGGGTATAAAAGGACAGGGACAGGGTGCGGAGAAGCTGTGGTTGGGATCCCGTGAGAAGAAAAATGGGGGCGGAGAAGGCGGCCATCAGCTTGGAGGGGATCAAGAACGAGACGGTTGATCTGGTAAGTGAGAGTCTCAGCTCTTTTTTGTCTGAGAATGGTCATGTTTTTTGCGATATGTGTTTCTCTTTTGTCTGAAAATCATGTTTTGAGTTTCTACTTTTGTGATTATGTTGTGAGATTTAGGTGGAGGAGAACGTAGCAAGTCAAAATGTTTTTTTTCTCTCCCGATGACTTAGAATTCGCAACACCTTTCTTCGCTTTGCGACAGTGGGTTACGATTTTAAACCAGAAGTGACCCAATAAGATGTATTGTTTCAACTCCCTCTGCTACCCCTTCGTATAAATCCACCTAGTTAGAGTGGTATCGTTGTAATTTCTATCTCTGAAGTTCCTTCGCAAAGATAGATCAATTTTCTCAAAAACAAAAGTTTGGATCTGCAATTTTTGCCACTCTTTCCGGAGCATGGCATGGTGCTTATTATTCCTTGATTATGTTATTTTCCCAGTTTGTGTGAAAGAGCATGGATTGTTTTTTTTTTTGTCATGGGAAAACCATACCAAGTCATGAATTTTGTAGATTTTAAATGCAAAACGTTATAATTGTTCTATGTGGTTGTGGTATTCCAAGTTCATAAGCATGCCCACAGTTGCTCTGAGATTCCCACAAATTAGTAAATTACTATCTGTTCTCAAAATTTGT
The DNA here is from genome assembly GCA_963682175.1 of Triglochin maritima. Classification (NCBI taxonomy): domain Eukaryota; kingdom Viridiplantae; phylum Streptophyta; class Magnoliopsida; order Alismatales; family Juncaginaceae; genus Triglochin; species Triglochin maritima. The sequence goes on along the minus strand of OY821780.1, from coordinate 8,696,233 downwards.
GAAAAATAAATTCTTTCGTTTCTGTTTCAAATTTGTTTTTATCTCATTATATTCAGTTCTTTTCGGAGGTAAATTATAAATAGTAAGAGAGGTGCGAAAAGAAATTTCGCTACAAATCTGTCCTCAGAACATGATCCTGCACCTTTTAGTTGTATTTTGGTTCTACTGGATTTCCCTTCTCTAAATTGAAGATTCTTTCAGGTGACAACTTACTTACTTTGTTCCGATTAAAAAATACAATTTAAAAAAAACACAACCGAGCTAATTTTGTTTGTCACTTTTTTCTTCCGATAATTTAATTATGCATTAGACCATGAATCCACAATCTGATCTATAATTATAGATTAGATTTAATTATGGATTAGATATTTTTTCCTTGGAATGAAAATAAAAATCTTCCTACTTTTCAAAAATAAAATAAAAAACTTCCACTTATTTTGTTCCGTTTGTAAATGGGGCAGTCTACTAACTCGGGCTAGCTTACTTTAGATAATCAAAATCATTCTAGATAAAAAAAAAAAAAGTAAGTCTGTTTTAATTGGGCCACCCCAATCTTACCGTTGATCTGCTGTTGTGTCTCCACCCGAAGTGGAACCCCATGTGGGGGTGGGGTTTGGATTGGGTGGTTTGATCTGATCTGGTACGGTACGGTCTGCTCCACTTTCTGTCCAGAATCATTGTCTTTCAATGGAGCTGCTCTGGGTTTGGACTGTACCTGTTTTTCTCTCTGAGGGTTTGGGCTTTTGTGGTAGTCTAAATAAGGTTATCTTTTGTGGTCCTTCGGACTTTTTGTGCGAGGTTTCAGGTTTGTGTGGACTTTCGAGTACTTTTTTTTGAGAAAACAAGCCTGATGGTAACTGTTTATTTATTTGAAATTAGTACAGTGCATTGAAAATAAACATACACCAATGTTCCTTTAGAAATTACACTCAGAGACCATCAGTTACACTACACGACTACACCACTTGTGTTTCCTGATAGTAATTGTCATCAACGAACGAAAGAGGGACCACTAAATACTAATATAATTTATGAACTTGATCAGAAAAGGAACACCGGAGGTATGCACTTGCGTACCTAATTTTTTTCAAAGAAAAAATCATATTAGTACCAATATCAATAACATATCAATCAAGTAGCATTTTAAATCAAATAAAGTGTGAATTTAGACCTTTTAAGATCATATTTGAGAATTTAGAACATATTGAAAGAAAACAAGTGTAAACTTCTCTCATAATAGCCTCTTTTTTTCTCTTTTATCATCCATAATCTTCTTACACAGGAAGTTAACTAAACAAAAGGCATTGCAAAGACTTAAAGAGTTCTTTCCATTCAACAATCATATTTCAAACTCAAGCTGAGAATGATTTTTCTTATTTTCTTTCAGAACTCATACCTTTAATTAAAATATCGAAAATTATATTAAGGATAATTTGATGTCAGGGTGTACTTTTAACGATAAGTACCAATGATATTTTAAATTTTTTTCTAAAATATGTATAGTAACATGGAAAAAAAAACAAAAAAAACTATGTTATTTTGATTTACAAAAATTATATTTCTTGCGTATTTTCTTTATTTGGTTCATTCTAAATTATGCGATTATTATTTTTAAAATTATGCATACCCAATATGAATGTCCTGGATATTCCAACCTACAATTAATTAGGAAAATTTTGAGTCTGGGTTTGGTGATCCGCTATTTTGATAAGATTGTTCCATTAATTATGTGAGAAACATTACTTAAATTCGCATATAATCAGTCAATGCTAATTTTATTTTATGAATATTTAATTAATTGAAAACATAATAGGTAAAGGAGTTTTTACCATACTCTGGTTGTATCATTGCCATGAGTCAACTCATTATGCATTTGTACTGCTGATTTGGTAAGGCAATCTATGTTTTTCACTTTTTTTTAAAGGTGTTCTTCACTGTTTTGACCAAGACTAACTCAAATTTCTAATTGTTCTCTCTGTAATATTCAAATATAGTTATTTACTAAGCAACCTATTTATTAATTGGTTAGACAGGTCCGGTAGAATGAACATGTTAGATGAATTGGACATGAGTTTGTTTCCAGAACTTATGGTAGAAGAATGTAGTTTAGATTTATACAAATGATGCTGGTTGTAAATGAATTTGATCCAAATAAGACGAAGAAAACAATTTTATCTTTAACAACTTATTATTAACCATATCAAACTTGTGATTGTCTCAGGAAAGAATTCCATTGGAGGAAGTGTTTGAGCAGCTGAAATGCACACGACAAGGTTTGTCCGGCGCCGAGGGCGAGGAGCGGCTCCAGATCTTCGGTCTCAACAAGCTGGAAGAGAAGAAGGAGAGCAAGATCCTCAAGTTCCTGGGCTTCATGTGGAATCCTTTGTCGTGGGTCATGGAGATGGCCGCTATCATGGCCATTGCATTGGCCAACGGCGGTGGAAGGCCCCCGGATTGGCAGGACTTTGTTGGAATTGTCGTGCTTCTTGTTATCAACTCCACCATAAGTTTTATTGAAGAGAACAACGCCGGTAATGCCGCAGCCGCTCTCATGGCCGGTTTGGCGCCCAAAACCAAGGTATGTTTGTCACCTGGATTGATACTTGCCACAAGCTCATACTTATAACAATAAAACATAGTAATTGTCAAAATTATCATTACACATTTTACATTGAGCATCAATTTAAGATTCAACATGTCAGTATCTTGGATCCTACTTAATGGTTTTTATAGTGATTAGTTTTGAGAGTTATTGGGGAATAGGATTGAGCAAGTCCTTGTGGTTCTTACTGTCATTTCTTAGGGGAAACTGAGGTCACAAGTCATTTTTTGTTTTTTTAATCTACAAAAATACTTGGTATCATTCAGTTATATTCAAACAAACAATTGATTTCAGTTGATGACTTCTTAACTCATTTGTTATGTTGTTGGTATGTATAGGTTCTACGAGATGGGCAATGGACAGAGCAAGACGCAGCCATCCTTGTCCCCGGAGACATAGTCAGCATCAAATTGGGTGACATTGTCCCTGCTGACGCTCGTCTTCTTGAAGGTGATCCCCTCAAAATTGATCAATCTGCCCTCACTGGCGAGTCCCTCCCAGTCACCAAGAACCCTGGGGACGAGGTTTTCTCTGGCTCCACTTGCAAACAGGGTGAGATCGAGGCGGTTGTGATTGCCACTGGAGTTCACACTTTCTTCGGAAAGGCAGCCCACCTTGTGGACAGCACTAACCAGGTTGGGCACTTCCAGAAGGTCCTCACTGCAATCGGGAACTTCTGCATTTGCTCAATTGCAGTTGGAATTGTGATCGAGATCATTGTCATGTATCCAATCCAGAAGAGGAAGTACAGGGATGGAATCGACAATCTGCTGGTTCTGTTGATTGGAGGAATTCCAATTGCAATGCCAACCGTGTTGTCGGTCACGATGGCTATTGGATCCCATAGGCTATCCCAGCAGGGAGCCATCACAAAGAGAATGACGGCCATCGAGGAGATGGCTGGCATGGACGTGCTTTGCAGTGATAAGACCGGGACTCTTACTTTGAACAAGTTGAGTGTTGATAAGAACCTTATCGAGGTTTTCACGAAAGGTGTCGACAAAGAACATGTTGTGTTGTTGGCTGCAAGAGCTTCCAGGACGGAGAACCAAGACGCCATTGATGCTGCCATGGTTGGAATGCTTGCAGATCCAAAGGAGGTAAATTCCAGGCTCTCTTTGTTAAATTTTGTGATGGAAGGTAGTATCTGATTGTAAGTGGAAAAAAACTGATAATCAAATCCACCACTCATGAATCAACATATTATAGCTTAAGAAGTGGACCAAGAAATTTGTAGTATTTGAGGCTTTACTTTTATCCCTTGATACTATGAGAATATTATCCATCAAACTAACAAGTCTGTTATTGTCAATGACAATTCAGCTATTGCTTAAAGTGCTTTTAATTTGAACAATAATTTATAAAACCCAAGTAGTAGTATGAGTAATAGTGTTTTCATAATTACAGTCGTTTTTTTCACGTTCATTATGGAATTATAACTCTAAAAATATGCTAGAGATGATTTTTAGATGTACAAAAAAACTATTTAGAAATGTTGATAGTTTTTGTGGTTTGATATAGGCAAGAGCAAACATCAGGGAAGTGCATTTTTTCCCTTTCAACCCAGTTGATAAGAGAACAGCTCTCACCTACATCGATGATGCCGGTAACTGGCATCGGGCCAGCAAAGGTGCTCCTGAGCAGGTATTTTCCACTTCTCTCAGCCAATGTCTAAGTGGTTTCTTTGTATGATTCTTGTTGTCAATGTAATACTCACTTGGTCTATGTCGAACAGATTTTGACCCTCTGCAACTGCAAAGAAGATGTCAAGAAGAAAGTTCACTCTGTTATTGAGAAGTATGCCGAACGTGGACTTAGATCCTTGGCTGTTGCCCGACAGGTTTGTTACACTCTTCTAGATGAATATTAGAATAGATGGCGATGTTACATTTATTCACGCTTGTATATCCATTCTTTGCCTCTTTCAGGAAGTCCCGGAGAAGAGCAAGGAGAGCCCTGGTGCTCCATGGCAATTTGTTGGCTTGTTGCCCCTTTTTGACCCACCAAGGCATGACAGTGCCGAAACTATTCGTCGGGCTCTCAATCTTGGTGTTAATGTGAAGATGATTACTGGTATTGTTTCAACTACCCTTTGTTCACATTCTATATTACAATTACTTTACTTGAATATTCACAAGTGGCAAACGTTTTTTCTCTCTTAGGTGATCAGCTAGCAATTGCAAAGGAAACTGGGCGAAGACTTGGAATGGGAACTAACATGTACCCTTCCTCATCGTTGCTTGGACAAGACAAAGATGCGTCAATTGCCGCACTACCTGTGGATGAATTGATTGAGAAGGCTGATGGCTTCGCAGGAGTCTTTCCAGGTTGATCTTTCACTCAGAGTTGACAACTAAAACACCTTTTGTGGTGTCTACTCTTATACGCATTTATTGAATTTGTATAGAGCACAAGTACGAAATCGTCAAGAGGTTGCAGGAGAAGAAACATATATGTGGGATGACCGGTGATGGTGTGAACGACGCTCCAGCTCTAAAGAAGGCTGATATTGGAATTGCTGTTGACGATGCAACTGATGCAGCTAGAAGTGCTTCTGATATTGTTTTGACTGAACCTGGACTTAGTGTCATCATTAGTGCCGTCCTAACAAGTCGAGCTATTTTCCAAAGGATGAAGAACTACACGGTATCATTTATTCTTCTTGTATTTGGCCGTGATTACCATAATTCTTGATATGAACTCATTCTTTTCCATCTTTGCAGATATATGCTGTTTCTATCACCATTCGTATTGTTGTAAGTTATTATTCACTACAAAAATGTTCACCATGTATATGTATTTTAATTTATGTTGTTCTTGGGCTAATCAGTTCTTTTTGCGCCCAACAGCTTGGTTTTATGCTTATTGCTCTGATATGGAAGTTTGACTTTTCCCCATTCATGGTTTTGATCATTGCCATCCTTAATGATGGTAAGTGCTTATTCAAGACCTACTCTTCTTCTTCCTTACATGTGAAATGATTTTTAGTACCATTTTGTACTTTTTCCTACTTGATTCAGGTACTATAATGACAATATCAAAAGATCGTGTGAAACCGTCTCCCTTGCCAGATAGCTGGAAGCTCAAGGAGATCTTTGCCACTGGTGTAGTCTTAGGAAGTTATATGGCGGTGATGACTGTGATCTTCTTCTGGGCCATGCATGCAACTGATTTCTTCTCTGTAAGATGCCTATCCCGTATAATATATTGTAAAAGACTCTAATATGGTTGCTGTTTCCACTTGATAGTCTATTTGATGGCATTCTTTTCGGGGCTTTATGTTAATTCTTCCTGTGCAGGATAAATTTGGTGTGAGATCGTTAAGGGATAGCAACGATGAAAAGATGGCTGCTTTGTACTTGCAAGTGAGTATCATAAGTCAGGCTCTCATATTTGTAACACGTTCTCGCAGCTGGAGCTTTGTCGAGCGACCTGGACTCTTGCTGATGATTGCATTCGTTATTGCACAGCTGGTAAGTTCCTCTGGCTTTGCCAAATTTCTACCACAAAAGGATGATATATATGCTCATTCGAAGTTCATTGACTTGCAGAATATAGGAATTTATTATGTATGGAGTGACCAAATTTGTAGTTGTTTGTTTATGATTATTGTGTTATGAGTTGTAGGATTTTGTTCAAGAAATAATGTCAAATTACTGTTTTCCTCGACCTTAATATTCATTGCTCGAGTGATCGAGTCCTTGATTTGTCACCTTGTAATGATTTCTCTTACTAAACTTTCTGTTATTCTAGTTGTTAATTAGAATAATAATGTTAATTATTGGAACTAGAAGTGCTTTTGTTTATTAAAACTGTTCTTTTTTTGTTTGATTGATTTCTTTATTAAAACTGTTGAAAACCAAGTTCGTGTGTAACCTTGGATTTCTATGAAAGGTCTACATACAACTGATTGTTATTGAAGAATTAAAGCACTCTTCTGCTTCAGAGTTGTGCTTAACTTGAACTAATTAAAAACTTGTGCTTAACTTGACTTCTCTGTCCTGCAGTGTGCAACATTCATAGCAGTTTATGCCAACTGGGGCTTTGCCCGTATCAAGGGAGTTGGTTGGGGCTGGGCTGGAGTCATCTGGCTTTTCAGTGTCGTAACCTTTTTCCCGCTCGATTTGTTTAAATTCGCCACACGTTACGCTCTCAGCGGAAAGGCATGGGACACTCTCCTAGAGAACAAGGTACAATACAAGCCCTATTCATGATTTTGCCTTCCTATTCCATTGTGATTACGAATTCGGAAAATAACTTGTTTCATGCGAATAGACCGCCTTTACGACCAAGAAAGACTATGGAAGGGAGGAAAGGGAAGCGCAATGGGCAATGGCTCAGAGAACACTACACGGCCTTCAACCCCCTGAAGCAACCAACCTCTTCCCCGAAAAGAGCAGCTATAGAGAACTTTCAGAGATAGCTGAACAAGCTAAAAGGAGGGCTGAGGTTTCAAGGTAAGCGACAGATAACTCGTCAGTATGGATTTTATGATTAGATAATGCTCATTAGTTTCCATACTCAATTGTGTGAAAAAATGCAATAAAACACTGTACTCTGCTCAAACATATACATTGTGATTGCTTGCAGGCTCCGCGAGCTGCACACTTTGAAAGGGCACGTCGAGTCAGTCGTAAAGCTCAAGGGGCTAGATATCGAGACCATCCAGCAGCATTACACAGTCTAGGCAGACAGAAAACAGACATAACCAGATCAATTCCTCATTAGGTTTTATTGAGGAATGGCTTTCGGATTACCATAGATTAGTCTTTTCCTACTTTTTATGGGATGAAGTCCTATGATTATGATTAGTCTTTTGCATCATTTTTCTTCTCTGTATTCCTCTTTTCTTTTGTGAGAGTGCAAAAGTGGCATGTTATTGTTGGCCTGGTATGATGGAAATAATTTAAAACGGCCTTATATTCTCCAAAATCTAATTACTTCGACTAACAATGATACCTTCACATGTTCAGTAATTTTATTCCAAATGTTCAGAAATCTTGTTCTGCAGAAATTATTCCTGGAGTATTAGTCTTTGCTGGTATCTCACTGATATATTACTACTTGTCTAAAGAGCACAGAGTCTCTATCATAGTTGCAGGTGTTCAACTTGATCATTCAAATTTTATTTTCAACTACCTAAAGCTGTAAAAAAATTAGACAAGTTGTTTCTTTCACCTAATTGTTAATTAAACTAAAAAATGACTTTTAACTATCACACTCTTTCATAAAGTAGCTTAGTTTACATCAACATATACTAGATTGTAGCTTATCAAAAAATCATACACTAGATTTTGATGACAAGGTAATTTGGAAGTCCAAATCATAAGTAAGAATCTATGAATTAGGAGATGCTTTACTTAAGTAGTTATTATTATAAGATGATATGGAGGACTCACTTTCAAGAATTTGAATATTCTTGTCCAACGGGAATGACTTTGTGGAAGTAGTTCAGACGGTGATATAAATTGTGCAGTTCAAAATCTCTTTTAGCAATGTACAACTTTGTAAACAAGTATGAGTTGAAATCATATTTTGGTCGTTAAATTACTTTATTTTGTCACGTGCTGACAGAATCACAAAGATAAAAACATAAACCGTGACATGGTAAAAATCAAGAAACATCCAAACGGACCTAAGTCTCGAGCCGAAACTGAAACTACATTCATGTTCTCATTATTCCAAGGTGAGAAATTAGAACGTAGTGTAACTTTAAATTAACGGGAAATTTTAGTATCATTATTGGCAAATGACAACAGATGTTAGTTGGGCGGTGGAACACAAATTCCGACTGTTCGAGTACTACCCCCTTACACTGTTAACATTACGGTTATTTGCCTAAATATGTTGTCTTTGGACTTTTACAACCATAAATTCACTCAATTCTATGAATTTTAATGTTAATTTAAGGGATATTTTGTAATTTTAACCCTTGCAGACCCACTAATCGCACGAATTCATTCTCATCTTCTTCCTCCTCAAATTCACATCTCTTCTTCCTACATCCTGCACCATGTTCCAACAACTATTCCCTCCTATCATCTCCTTTACCACTTGCTAACAAGAAGAACACACAAAAAGGTGCAAGTTATAGTATTACAATGTTGAAATTCGCATTATTATCTCACCCGCGAATTACTTCTATGAACTAGTTCAAATTCGAAACAATGAAAGGAGCAAACTCATCCATGGAGAAGTTGCAGCGGTGACTACGGAAGTAGGGGAAGAAGAGAGAAGAATATGAGGATGGATAGAGAATGAATTTCATTATTTCTTGGGTTTTCATGGCTAAAAATACAAATTTCTGATTTTAAATAGAATTAAAGGTTAGCAGTACCAGAACAGTTTTTCAGCGAGAGTATGTGATACGATCCGTGCATAACGGAATCTATCAGATCATGCAACACCATTCGTATCTCAAGAAGATCCCAACATGATTGGTTTGACTAAAAGAAATAGGCAAATTCCCACACGTCTTCAAGACTACTCATTGTAGGTGTAATATCCTGAATTTTTTAGTTGAGGTAATAATCAAATATCTTAATGGACTAATTAAGATTGTTGGATGATTGTGTGGTTTTAGGAGAAGATGAAATTTTGAGAAGAATATTGAGAAGAAAAAGATGGAGATTTTGAGGCAAGTACTGATTCGTTATTCTTCAGTTTCATATCATGTCTGTCTCTCTTGATATTCGTAGTTGCATGCATGTTGAGCATTAATATTGATTTTATGGATATGCATATGATTGTGTTGAGAATTAAATTTATACCGCAAGTGCACGACGTCAATGGAGACGTGACAAATACGGGTCGAACACAATGAGAGGGAGATTTTGTTATTAGTGTGATTTCGATTGGGGGAAAGAAGGAGAGAAGAAATAAGTTGGTTTTGAGATTTTTGATTTTTAATTATCTAAAGCAAGAAACAAGAACAATTAAAACTAAAACAAGAACAAAGAAGTGAATTCCGTCGGGTGGAGGTTTAGATTTAGGATTTAGATTAGAGAATTCTGAAACTTATAATAAATCACATTAGTTATAAAGCATTACATGATAAATGATTTAACATAAACTCAAGTAATCAAAACATACTAATATGAAATTAAAATAATAACTTTATTCTCTTCTCATCACCCTAAATCCGTCACCTCCACCCTTTGGAAGGAGTTAGAAACTCATGGAGGAAGGAAGAAGAGGTCCTAGAGGTATTACAAAAGAAAAGTAAAAACAAGAAATAAAAGACAGAATTTTATTACTAAAATAAAGAGTACAAAACTGAAAATAAAAACAACAACTAAAAACTAGGTTTAAGGCCAAGGACCCTTCTAACATCGTTCTCGGGGCTATTTATAGTTGTTACAAGAGACCTAAGTATAGAATTGGAGAGTACACATGTCTAGACACGACTGGACAAAATTGGAGCACACGGATCGACTAGGGGGCGGCGGAATCGCCGCATGGTATGTGTGATATGCGGCGGAATCGCCGCACATCATGCTCTGATTTGGTCCAGATTTTGGTTGAATGTTTATGGTATGATTTGATCCTCCTTTACGCGTCTGGATTGATTATTTCCATTCTTTTGAGCTCCGGATTAATTCCTTCATATATTTGGAGATTCACATTGATTTTTCTTTAGATTTTCTCCAAGATAATAAAAGCTACTCGTGAATTGCAATTAGGTCCTTGTCCTTTTGCAATTAAGTCCCCGGCTACTTTTGTGCTTAAGTCCTTGTTCTTTTTGCAATTAGGACTTGAATGCTTTTATGCTTAGATACATTTCTATTTGAAACCCGATAATCTTGAGCTTGGTCTTTATGATAGAAATGAGTCTTTTGCACGCGTTTATGCTCGAGATGTGGGTAAATTGCATTCAGGTCCCTGTATTCTGTAAATAAGACTAAACACATACCTTAGTAGCATTTATTGATATAAAAGCAATCTAAATGAAAGACTTATGATGCAATGTATGCAATTCATCAAATACCCCCACACCTAGATTTTGCTAGTCCCTAGCAAAACAGAAAATAAGAAAAATGAAAACAGAGAAATCCTAACTCACTTTCGTAGGAATCACGGTTGCACTTAGCATGTGCAACAAGCCTTTAAACCTCCAAGTTTCCTTAGAGGACGAGTTTTGTCTCGTGAGGGTTTTCAGTTGACACACCCACAAAGTCTTAAATCAACATTCCATTAATAGCTCTTAATATCTTCACCTCAACCTTATACATCTCACTAAGAATTCTTGCATGCTCATTATATAAATCCAACTCATTAAAAATATGATTTGGTCTTTGTTCTTCCAACATTCACACCACTAACCCTTCTACACATGATATTACTTAAATTATTTTGCACGCCTCCTCTGGTGGTGAAGTATCATTCGGATCAACCATGACATGGATCATTCTTTTAGCTTTGGGCCTTGAGTATTTTTTCTTCTTCCGTGATTCAACACATTTGCTTTTTGACACTTTTACCCTTTTTGCATTCGTGTAGCGAGTTTGGTCGATAATCCCGAGCTGTTAGACTCAAGTTACTGGGTTTCAAGATACCCCTACGGACCAGTGACTCAAATGCTTGAGCTTTTGTAATCATTTTGTAAAATGTGTTTTCTTCACTTTATTCCTTTATTTTTACTTTTATTTTCCACAAGGCTTAATTGCTATTAGAAGTCCACACTTCCCGGTATATTTTCCTCAACCTCTGCTTTTTATCAACCACTTCAAAGATTTGATTCATCCAATTTAAGTGCATACATATCTTAAAGGGCAATGAGTTATTTCTTTGGAACTTAGATTTATGTCATAATTTCTACAAGCAGAACTATATAATAAGGAACAAAAACTCAATGCAATTTGTACACGGGTTTTGACAGTTCAATCTTAAGCTATGTCATGAAACATTGAATTTTTTTCTTTCTTCTTTTTTTTCTTTTTTTTAGAAATAAAAGAATAGATATATACATAAACACCCCCCACACCTAAATCATGCATTGTCCTCAATGACTGTGAGCAAGATACTACATGGATTTATGCATGAAAATGAAAAGATCTCACCAACGTGAAGTACAAAGGAAAGTTCATGGCTCTGTTGATGGACAAAAACCCGAATTCCCTCAAAAACCTGTGAGATGCTAAAGAAGGGATAAATACAACAGATGAATTTTTATTTATTTATTTATTGTTATACATATATAACTATGTACAAACATAAGTTCCCATCTTCATTTGTCAAGAGACATCAAATGGAAACTTCAAGAGTGGGTCAGTGCACCTGAAAAGGAAACATGACACCACGTGGGGCCAGAAAATGCATGTGTGGGCCGCCTTCACAAAAAGTGCTAGATGAAATGAGAGGTTCATGAATTGGACGCAAAGGCGTCTCATTCAACGGATCAAACTGAAAGAGCTTGAACCTCTCGAGAGTTTGGGAATTAAGGGGCAACGGAAGAGGAGTTTCTCCCGTTGCGGTGTTGAAGTTATGATCATCAATCCAAACTCTCCAACCAACTGGCTGGTGCGTCGGAGCGAGTTCAAGAGCCTTGTCAGGCAAGTCCGACTCACCAGGCGAACAAAAAGTGGGTCTCATACCCAAGGTATCTTCTAAGGCACTTCTAATACCCTCATGAGCTATGTGGTTGTTTGATGTTCCATCATTTCCAAGATGATCAGGAACAATGGTGAGAGGCAGACTCTCACCAGGTTGTTTGAAATTGAGGGTGCTAGGGAGCTCTTGCTCCACCAGAGTTGAGTCCTTAAGAGATGCAACATGAAGATCATGTGGCTCAAGGGCCACAGGACAAGAAGATAGGGCACAATCCTGTGCCGACTCATAATGAAATTGGTCCATGTTTTTCTCAATATAAATCGAATCCTCCACTAAGTGGTCGTGAATTGAAATCCCAAGTCCCTCAGACCGACTAGGAATTTGACTTTGAAAGATTGTGCTTTGAATTTGTGTATGTGGTGGTGGTTCGATACTAAAAGATGAATCCTCATGTTGACACGAAAAGTTACTTTCCTCACTTAATTGCTGCGACATTTGACTCAATTGTAATACCATATTGTCTACGGACTGTTGAGTAGTTGTCATGAACGTATGGAAAGCTTGTTCCAAGGTTTCAGGTATGTGGTCAACTATGAGGTTCGAGTCAGAACTCGAGACATTTTTAGGTTGGGTGTTGGTGGTTCGAGAATAAGTCCAATGGATTTGAAGTGGGGTGTTGGTAGAGTTCTGGGTATTCGGGAGAAGGATATTGGGGCGAAAATGACGTATAAGAATTTGGATATGAATTGTTTCCCCATGAATCCATCACTCTTGGGTTATATGCGGAAGTGTAACGGTCATATCGAGCATTCTGGGAAAAGGTATGCTCATGCTCAGGCTCTGGGGGAACATAAGGACATTCCCTGATAACATGACCACTCAACCCGCAACAGTCGCACGGTACGGCTACTGGAGCCACCGGTGCACTCATGTTGTCAGCCCAACGCATGAAGGAGGCAAAAGTTTGTTGTAATGTGTCAGTTCGTTGATCAGCATATGATCCAACATAACTAGATTATGGTCTAGCAGTCGGTGCCTCTCTCATGTTACCCCAATATGAAGATTGCTCAGTCATACAATTAGGATTGTCCCAACCATATGGGGTGTTAGTCTGAGCCACCCCAGCCTGCATGGTTTTAGAATACCAGGAAGCATTGTCCTGGTCCCAACAATGATATGGATGGTTGCTCATGTAACCATCCATCAAAACACTCTTGAGTCAAGTACTCTTACCCTTATGAGGCTAAGCAAGCACAAGTTCTCGACTCAACCCTAAAATGCTAATAGAGAATGTAAAGGGGAGGAGACTAGAACGTATAAGTAGGTTAGAAGAAGATGACTCAGAAGAGAAGGGAAACTTAACTCTAAAGATAGAAAAGAAGGTCGGTCAGAGATTTCCCAAACAAGCACGGTTCAAACAATCTTAGACCTAGTGTCACTTAGATCTAGACGACTCCTAACTGGTTGAGTCGAATTGATTTGTTTGATTCACCTCCCTCACTAATCAAACCAACTTGGTCAGGCCGTGTATAGCTAGTGGGGGCGCTTCCGACAGAGTCGGTGCCAATTAGACAACCACTTCGCTTGGAAGACTTTCGTCAACACAAAAACACTTTCTAGACACCAAATTAAATTCGATCGGCTTCAGGTCATAGCAAGTCAAACTAATTCTTCTCCTTAATTGAGTCCGAGTCCTTAAGGGTCAATGTCTAATTGATTTTAATTTAAGGATTGGGTGACACTTTAGGATTGTGATTTGTGGGCCACGGAAGGGTGGTGAAATCCCCACCGTATCTTTGCCTATGGAGTTACCCTTAAGATAGTTTAACTTAAATCTAGCAAAGATAGTCAAACATTGGTCTTTAGTTGGGGGCAATTGCAAGGTTGTATGCAAATTAGATTATATGCTTAAATGCAAGCGATGAAAAACACGATACGTACCTTGACTCCAGCACTCTTCAACAAAAATTAATTTGCAAGAATTTAGCAAGAATAATGCATACAAAACACTAAATGATGCATGCACTAAGGCCTTTCTAATTTTGCCAATTTTAGGTCAGAGTTGAATTATTGCCAATTATGGAATTTTGCCCTAACACGTGCAATTCTAATAAAAGGATTTTTTTTGAAAATAGAAATTACGAGGAAAAGAGGCAACAAAGGTTACCTATGCAATGCTCAGTCGGGTTCACCGCCCGCTCTCGAAATTTCAGTAGCTTCGCGGGTTCACTCAGAGATGATTCGCGTCCCAGAAAAATATGAAGCCCAGAAGCTCCAAGTGTGCGGCGGATTCACCGCAAGTTCTTCTTTAGGTGCGGCGATTTCGCCGCTCGTTAAGGTCAGAATGTGCCCGGATTTCGCCGTGCACTCTGTTGTCTCCTGAAACACAAATCCAAATATTTAGATCGCGCACAAGATAAACAGGATAAAATCGAAATCAACAAAAAAAACAAAATCTGCGTCGCCTCCCCGGCAACGGCGCCAAAAACTTGTTGAGAATTAAATTTATACCGCAAGTGCACAGCGTCAATGGAGACATGGCAATACGGGTCGAACACAAGGAGGGAGAGATTTTGTTATTAGTGTGATTTCGATTGGGGGAAAGAAGGAGAGAAGAAATAAGTTGGTTTTGAGATTTTTGATTTTTAATTATCTAAAGCAAGAAACAAGAACAATTAAAACTAAAACAAGAACAAAGAAGTGAATTCCGTCGGGTGGAGGTTTAGATTTAGGATTTAGATTAGAGAATTCTGAAACTTATAATAAATTACATTAGTTATAAAGCATTACATGATAAATGATTTAACATAAACTCAAGTAATCAAAACATACTAATACGAAATTAAAATAATAACTTTATTCTCTTCTCATCACCCTAAATCCGTCACCTCCACCCTTTGGAAGGAGTTAGAAACTCATGGAGGGAGGAAGAAGAGGTCCTAGAGGTATTACAAAAGAAAAGTAAAAACAAGAAATAAAAGACAGAATTTTATTACTAAAATAAAGAGTACAAAACTGAAAATAAAAACAACAACTAAAAACTAGGTTTAAGGCCAAGGACCCTTCTAACATCGTTCTCGGGGCTATTTATAGTTGTTACAAGAGACCTAAGTATAGAATTGGAGAGTACACGTGTCCAGACACGACTGGACAAAATTGGAGCACACGGATCGACTAGGGGGCGGCGGAATCGCCGCATGGTATGTGTGATATGCGGCGGAATCGCCGCACATCATGCTCTGATTTGGTCCAGATTTTGGTTGAATATTTATGGTATGATTTGATCCTCCTTTACGCGTCTGGATTGATTATTTCCATTCTTTTGAGCTCCGGATTAATTCCTTCATATATTTGGAGATTCACATTGATTTTTCTTTAGATTTTCTCCAAGATAATAAAAGCTACTCGTGAATTGCAATTAGGTCCTTGTCCTTTTGCAATTAAGTCCCCGGCTACTTTTGTGCTTAAGTCCTTGTTCTTTTTGTAATTAGGACTTGAATGCTTTTATGCTTAGATACATTTCTATTTGAAACCCGATAATCTTGAGCTTGGTCTTTATGATAGAAATGAGTCTTTTGCACGCGTTTATGCTCGAGATGTGGGTAAATTGCATTCAGGTCCCTGTATTCTGTAAATAAGACTAAACACATACCTTAGTAGCATTTATTGATATAAAAGCAATCTAAATGAAAGACATATGATGCAATGTATGCAATGCATCAGATTGCATGGTGGTGTTTCGGTCGACATGTCCTGTTGCTGTGTGTATGTTTCTAGCAGAGCAACTTAGGAAAGAGCTGCCTAACGGACAGCGTGGAGCCACCCGAGAGAGGAAAGGATTGTCTGTCGTTAGTGTGGAGCTACCAGGTGTGCGTCTGACAAATTGATAGATTTCAGAAGCACAAGATGTGGTCGAATCTGAATGGGGGTTTCAAATTGATATGCATGCATTTTATTTGTGATGCATGTCTCTTGATTGTGCTTATTGACTGAATGTCATATTCTGTAATATTTTCCACATGATTATGATTCTGATTGATTGATGGTTGGTACTTGTGGGCTGTCGAGCTCACAAATTGTTGATTATATTTTTCAGATTAATTATGGGCCTATCAGATGGATTTAAATATCAGAGTGCGCAGCGGTCAGGATCGTGGATCGTATCTTAACGCACCGGGTTCGGGCGGGTGATCAGTTGTCCGGGCTCGGGGCGTTACAGTAGGAATCAAATCCCTGATTTAATTTCCCACGACAGATCCTTCCTATTCCAATGTCAAGTGGCTATTAGGAAATATACAAGGGCATGTCCTTATCAAATGGTAAACTTTTATTATAATTTCCTTATTTCAGTTTTTACTTATTTAGCTATGGTATGTAAAACTCTATATAAGAGTCTACGATCTCAATGAATGAGAAGAAAATTTGAGTCCCCATAAACTTTTCCTATCTCGCCTTCTCATCATTCCCACGTTCTGGAGCAACTCTCGCTCGAAGAGAACCACGCAACATTGGTGCTTTCATTGCTTTCTCCCTGTTATGGCAGAAGGCACTCGCTTCCGTGTTCTTGAAGATGTTGTTGCGCAACTCACTACGGCATCCGGCGACCACGAGGACCGACTATCTGTGTTATCCGACAAAATCACTTCCCTTGTCACATCTGTCACTACTATCGAAGGTTGGCTCACTCAACAAAAGCTCAACGTCGCAACCAACCAAGTCCATGGAGGGTCCTCTCCCACCACCACCTCGGCTCCAATTCGTCATCTTAAACTTGATTTCCCCTGATTTAATGGTGTCGATCCTTCTGGTTGGATCTTTAAAGCAGATCAATTCTTCACTTATCATCTAACTCCGCTGGAGCATCGCCTTACCATCGCCTTTTTCTATATGGACGGTCCTGCTCTGGCTTGGTTTCAATGGAGCCACAAAAATCAACAATTTTGCACATGGGAGACATTCTTACGAGCACTGGAGACTCGTTTTGGCCCCTCCCAGTTTGTTGACCATCAGGGCGCGTTGTCAAAGCTCATACAAACCTCCACGATTCTTGCCTACACCACCGAGTTCGAAACATTGGCAAACTGTATCACCGGCCTCACCGATTCCTTCATGTTGAGTTGTTATATTTCAGGTCTCAAACCTTCCATCAGACGTGAGGTTCAAGTCCTACAACCATCATCTCTCTCTTGCCATGGGTCTTGCCAAACTCCAAGAGGACAAACTCCTCGATCTCCACCACTCATATCGTCCAACCTTCGCTAACACTCGAGCACCCCTACTACCTTCATCACCAACAAATAACCCCACCATCACCAGGAATAAAGCTTCCAACCCACAATTTCCGATACGCCGCCTCACGCCTCTTGAATTGCAAGAACGACGTGTGAAAGGACTATGCTTTAATTGTGACGAGATGTTTTCTCGCAACCATCGTTGTCAACCTAAGTTCCATATACTTCTCACAGATGATTCTGTTGACTTTCCATCATACGATACCGAACCTTCGGACCCTACGTCGACTCCTGAGGTTACACCAGAAATCTCCCTACACGCTCTCGCTGGCCATCCCTCGCCTCGTACTCTTCGTACTCCAGGCTCTATCCACCAGCTTTCTGTTCTCGTCCTCGTCGATAGTGGGAGCACACACAATTTCATTCAAGAACGTATCGCCAAGCATCTCCACCTTGACATTGATCCTGATGTATCATTCTCCATAATGGTTGGTAAGGGTGAATCGATCCCCTGTGTGGGTCGTTGTCGTAACGTACCAATCCAGTTATCTATGCATACCTTTGCTACATATATGTTTGTCCTTCCACTGCATGGTGATGACATTGTACTTGCCGTACAATGGCTTGAACAACTCGGTCCAGTTACACTTGATTACCAAAGGCTTTCTCTGTCATTTACTCAGGGTTCTTCAACAATTACACTTTATGGAGATCACCAACCTTCATATCACCACATACTTCCTTCACAACTCCAACGTGGTATCCAAAACAACTCTTTTTCTACATTTTATCAATTAATTCCACTCCCACCGTCAAAACAAAACACCACCCCCTCACCACTTTCCCAGGACATATCAACTATAATATCTGATTTCTCTTTGGTGTTTGCTGATCCTCACGGCTTACCACCCAAAAGGATTCACGACCATCACATCCATCTTCAACCCGGTGCGTCACCAGTCAACGTGCGACCATACCGTTATCCATACTTCCAGAAACAAGAAATTGAGAAATTAGTTGCAAATATGCTCGCAGATGGAGTTATTCGGCACAACACAAGTCCCTTTAGTTCGCCTGTATTATTAGTAAAAAAGAAAGACGGATCTTGACGGTTTTGCGTCGACTACCGGGCTCTGAATTCTATCACGATACGCGATCGGTTCCCAATTCCTACAATTGATGAGTTGTTTGATGAATTACGTGGTTCGTGTTTCTTTTCTAAACTGGACTTGCGATCCAGCTTCCACCAAATCAGAATTCACGAAGCAGACATCCCCACCACAGCCTTTCGGACACATGAGGGTCATTACGAATTTCTCGTGATGCCTTTCGGACTCTCAAATGCTCCGTCTACATTTCAAGCAATGATGAACTCCATCTTCAAACCATTCCTTCGGCGTTTTGTATTGGTCTTTTTCGATGATATACTTGTTTATAGCACCGACTGGAGCATGCATCTCTTGCATTTGAGACAAGTTCTCCAGGTTCTACGTGACAACTCCTTCAATGTAAAAATGTCTAAATGTTCCTTTGGTAAAAGTCTAATAGACTATTTGGGTCATATCATCTCATCTGAAGGCGTCAAAGTAGGCCCTGAGAAGATTCATGCTATCACAGCGTGGCCACAACCCACTAATGTTCGACAATTACGTGGATTCCTCGGTCTTGTTGGATATTATCGTCGATTTGTACGCAATTACGCATCATTAGCAGCACCAATAACATCTTTATTGTGCAAGGATTCTTTTTCTTGGTCGCCTACTGCTGAGGACGCCTTTATAAATCTAAAGGATGCCTTAACCAAGACTCATGTGCTTCAACTCCCCGACTTCGATGCTCCGTTCACTTTGGACACCGATGCATCTAGTATAGCGATGGGTGCCGTCCTTTCTCAACATGGTCACCCCTTTGCTTTTTTTAGCAAGGATTTTTCCCCTCGATTACGTAGTGCATCCACTTATATTCGTGAGATGTGCGCTATTACTGAAGCAGTCCAGAAATGGCGTCACTACCTCTAGTAGCTCGAGAATTCGTAATCCGTACGGATCATCGTAGTCTGTAACATCTTATGAATCAATCCATCCAAACCCCCGACCAACAACAATGGCTACAAAAACTACTCGGCTTTCATTATAAAATTATTTACAAACCCAGAAAAGATAATATTGTCGCAGATGCTTTATCACGAATACCAACACCAAGTTGCCACATTCTGTCTACTACAAAGCCAGATTTGCTTGTAAAAATTTCTAATGATTTAGAAGAGGATGATGATGCTCGTGCGCTAGTGGTTGCTGTCCGTGCAAACCCGTCGCAATTTCTAGACTATAGATTGACAAATAACATTTATATTTCTGTGATCGCATCTTCATTCCTACAACATCCAATGCTCGTCGAATCATTTTTTATGAATTACACGGGAGCCCGACCGGTGGACATTCTGGTTTTCTTAGCACCATATATCGCATCCGCCAAGGTTTTTCTTGGAAGACCATGAGATCGGACGTCCGCACTTGGGTAGCTTCTTGCCTTGTTTGCCAACAAACCAAATCTCTAACTAGATCACCTGCTCACTTGCTTCAACCTCTACCTATTCCCAAGCGTGTGTGGGAAGATGTCACGATGGATTTTATTACCGGTCTTCCAACTTCTGAGGGAAAAACAACCATACTCGTTGTTGTTGACTGTCTTACCAAATATGCTCATTTTATAGGGCTACCCCCTCGCTTTACAACCTCTTGTGTTTCTAATGCCTTCATCCTGCATATTGCCAAACTTCACGGGATTCCTCGCAGTATCATCTCTGATCGTGATCCAATATTCTTGAGTACATTTTGGAGAGAATTGTTCAAAAAGTCTGGCACCACTTTACGCACTAGCACCGCGTATCACCCTCAGATGGATGGTCAAACTGAAGTTGTAAATCGTTGTCTCGAGCAATACCTCTAATGTTTTACTATGGACGCGCCTCGTCTCTGGTTTCGTCATCTTCATTGGGCCGAGTATTGGTATAACACGTCTTATCACTCTTCCACGTGCATGACAAATTTTGAAGCTCTATAAGGTCAATCTCCGCCCACTATTCCTGACTATGTGTGTGGATCCACATCAGATTCAACGATGGACAAGGTGCTCAATGATCGTGATGCCCTACTTCGTCGACTAAAGGAAAATCTCCTCCAAGCTCAACACCGTATGAAACAACAAGCTGATCGACACCGGACTGATCATGAATTTAAAGGAGATTGGGTCCTTGTTAAGCTACGAGAATATCGCCAAACCACATTGGCACGTCGTCTCTCCAACAAGTTGTCTTGTCGCTACTACGGTCCCTTCCAAATTGTCGCTAAAATCAGTTCAGTTGCTTACAAGTTACAACTGTCGGTGGACTCTCGTGTACACCCCATTTTTCATGTCTCATTGCTGAAGTCGTTCATCGGTGATCCTGCCACTGCTCAAGTTGATATTCCGGTGGCCGAGAACCTTGAGGACAAGGTTCATCTAGAGGACGGAGGTGATGATACGATCCATGCATAACCGAATCTATCAGATCATGCAACACCATTCGTATCTCAAGAACATCCCAACATGATTGGTTTGACTAAAAGAAATAGGAAATTCCCACACGTCTTCAAGACTACTCATTGTTGGAATCAAATCCCTGATTTAATTTCCCACGACAGATCCTTCCTATTCCAATGTTAAGTGGCTATTAGGAAATATATAAGGGCATGTCCTTATCAAATGGTTAACTTTTATTACAGTTTCTTATTTTAGTTTTTACTTATTTAGCTATGGTATGTAAAACTCTATATAAGAGTCTACGATCTCAATGAATGAGAAGAAAATTTGAGTTCCCATAAACTTTTCCTATCTCGCCTTCTCATCATTCCCACGTTCTGGAGTAACTCTCGTTCGAAGAGAGAACCACGCAACAGTATGGGTACGTTTGGTATGCATCTTCTGGGTCTAACTTCACCTCGAAGCCCAATAAATACGTGACATTAGCTTTCGTCCCATCCACCGAACGAAGTTGTAGTAGAAGTTGAGATGTTTGACTCCGGCTCCCTTCTGATGTCGTCTTCCCATCCCATCCAAAGGAGAAATTATGACGCTACCCCCGTTAAGATGTGAGTCTGTCCAGTTTAAGGTTTAAGTATGTCCAATTTAAGTTGTGTAGCTATCCAGTTTAAGGTGTTGGAACTGTACAATTTAAGGTGTGAGTCTGTCCAATTTAAAGTGTGTAGTTGTCCAGTTTACTAAGTTGTGGGTCTATCCAGTTTAAGATTTAGGTCTGTCCAGTTTAAGTTGTGTAGCTGTCCAGTTTAAGATGTCCAGTATAAAGGTATGTGTGTGGCAGGAATGGTAAATTCGTGTTGGTAGAAACGTAATTTTCTACTGAATGGGATGACAATTGTTGAGTAATCACAGGGATGAGCTGCGTGAAGCACCATTCTCTCAACTTCTGGGTTACTATTTGCATGTGAGTGGGGTTGGGCTTGGGATTCTTTCTGCTACTGGGCTGAATCTGGAAGTTGTGAGATGTTTGGTCTAATGAATACAAAGAATCTAGATTCGGGCCCAGAAGCCCATTACCAAACAAACCCTATGTACACAGCCAATAAATGAATTTACCAACTCCATTTAAACAACTTTTTTTATATGCAACACTTGAAATTAACCTACCAATTTTCATAAAAAACTAACCGAAACTCCAAATTTCATAAACAACTTTTTTATCGCATCGTACGTTGTCGCAGTTGCAGACCGCAATGCTTGCTCTGGCGTCGGGATGTCAACCGGGATAACCTGAATGTACCCTAACTGACGCAAGACGCGATCAGGCAAATAAGGCTTCATGATATCCTGATAACGAATAACTCACATCAATAAAGTCCTCGGCACAGCCGCAGCAGGCTCAGGACCATAAGACAATCACTCCACCTAAACGTTTACACGTTAATAATAATAAAAATAAAATTTAACTAAACGTGAATGATAAAGAGTTTTATACCTGTCATGCAGACATCTGATCTAACCGTTTACGAATGGAATGGAGTCGCCCCTCGCTCCTATCCTCGGTCCGGACAACCCACATACGCAAACGAGGATGGCCCGACTCAATGATTTTCCACTCCCGATGCGGTCAAAAAATAGGAAAGTACTCATATATCCAAGCATACAGCAGTGTAAGACAACCCATAATACCAGAACAATCAGCACAGCTCGCTATCCCCAACTAGCGATACAAGTATGCAAACGTCGCCGACCCCCATGAGTACTCATGATGTGAATTTTAAATTTATACCGCAAGTGCACAGCGTCAATGAAGAGGTGGCAAATACGGGTCGAACACAAGGAGGTTCGAGTCAGAACTCGGGACATTTTTAGGTTGGGTGTTGGTAGACTGAGGATAAGTCCAATGATTTGAAATGGGTTGTTGGTAGAGTTCTGGGTATTCGGGAGAAGGATATTGGGGCGAAAATGACGTATAAGAATTTGGATATGAATTGTTTCCCCACGAATCCATCACTCTCGGGTTATACGCAGATGCGTAATGGTCATATCGAGCATTTTGGGAAAATGTATGCTCATACTCAGGCTCTGGGGGAACATAAGGACATTCCCTGATAACATCACCACTCAACCCGCAATAGTCGCACGGTACAACTACTGGAGCCACCGGTGCACTCATGTTGTCTGCCCAACGCATGAAGGAGGCAAAAGTTTGTTGTAATGTATCAGTTCGTTGACCAGCATATGATCCAACATAACTAGATTGTGATCTAGCAGTCGGTGCCTCTCTCATGTTACCCCAATATAAAGATTGCTAAGTCATACAATTAGGATTGTCCCAACCATATGGGGTGTCAGTCTGAGCCACCCCAGGTTGCATGGTTCTAGAATACCAGGAAGCATTGTCCTGGTCCCAACAATGATATGGATGGTTGCCCATGTAACCATCCATCAAAACACTCTTGAGTCAAACACTCTTACCCTTATGAGGCTAAGCAAGCACAAGTTCTCGACTCGACCCTAAAATGCTAATAGAGAATGTAAAGGGGAGGACACTAGAACGTATAAGTAGGTGAGAAGAAGATGACTCAGAAGAGAAAGGAAACTTAACTCTAAAGATAGAAAAGAAGGTCGGTCAGAGGTTTCCCAAACAAGCACGGTTCAAGCAATCCTAGACCTAGTGTCGCTTAGATCTAGACGACTCCTAACTGGTTGAGTCGAATTGATTTGCTTGGTTCACCTCCCTCACTAATCAAACCAAATTGGTCAGGCAGTGTATAGCTAGTGGGGGCGCTTCCGACAGAGTCGGTGCCAATTAGACAACCACTTCTCTTGGAAGACTTACGTCAACACAAAAACACTTTCTAGACACCAAATTAAATTCGATCGGCTTCAGGTCATAGCAAGTCAAACCAATTCTTCTCCTTAATTGAGTCAGAGTCCTTAGGGGCCAATGTCTAATTGATTTTAATTTTAAGGCTTGGGTGACACTTTAGGATTGTGATTTGTGGGCCACGGAAGGGTGGTGAAATCCCCACCGTATCTTTACTTATGGAGTTGCCCTTAAGATAGTTTAACTTAGATCTAGCAAAGATAGTCAAACATTGGTCTTTAGTTGGGGGCAATTGCAAGGTTGTATGCAAATTAGATTATATGCTTAAATGCGAGCGATGAAAACCACGATACGTACCTTGACTCCAGCACTCTTCAACAAAAATTAATTTGCAATAATTTAGCAAGAATAATGCATACAAAACACTAAATGATGCATGCACTAAGGCCTTTCTAATTTGCCAATTTTAGGTCAGAGTTGAATTATGGCCAATTATGGGATTTTGCCCTAACACGTGCAATTCTAATAAAAGGATTTTTTTAACTAGAAATTACGAGGAAAGATGCAATAAAAGTTACCTAAGCAATGCTCAGTCGGGTTCACCGCCCTCTCTCGAAATTTCAGTAGCTTCACGCGTCCACACAGAGATGTGTTGCGTCCCAGAAAAATTTGAAGCCCAGATACTTCAAATATGCGGCGATTCCGCCGCAGGTTGTTCTTGGTATGCGGCGATTCCGCCGCTCGTTAAGCTCAGAATGTGCCCGGATTTTTCCGCGCACTCTGTTGTCTCCTGAAACACAAATCCAAATACTTAGATCGCGCACAGGATAAACAGAATAAAATCAAAATCACAAAAAACAAAATCTGTGTCGCCTCTCCGTCAACGGCGCCAAAAACTTGATGTGAATTTTAAATTTATACCGCAAGTGCACGGCGTCAATGAAGACATGGAAAATACGGGTCGAACACAAGGAGGGAGAGATTTGTTATTTGTGTGATTTACGATTGGGGGAAAGGAGGAGAGAAGAATAAATTTGGTTTTTGGGATTTTTGGTTTTTATTATCTAAAGCAAGAAACAAGAACAAATAAAACTAAAATAAGAACAAAGAGGTGAATTCCGTCGGGTGGAGGTTTAGACATAGGATTTAGATTAGAGAATTCAGAAACTTATAATAAATCATGTTAGTTATGAAGCATTACATGATAAATGATTTAACATAAACTCAGGTAATCAAAATGTACTAATCACGAACTTAAAATAATAACATTTATTCTCTTCTCTTCACCCTAAATCCGTCACCTCCACCATTTGGAAAGAGTTAGAAACTCATAGAGGGAGGAAGAAGGGGTCCTAGAGGAATTACAAAAGAAAACTAAAAACAAGAAATAAAAGACAGAATTTTATTACTAAAAAGAAGAATACAAAACTAAGACTAAGAATTAAAAAACTACAAGCTAGGACTAGGTCTAAGACTAAGAACCAAGACCAAGACCCTTTTAACATCGTTCTCGGGGCTATTTATAGTTGCTACAAGGGACCTAAGTATAAATTGGAAAGTACACGTGTCCAGACACGACTGGACAAAATTTGAGCACACGGATCGACTCTGGTGCGGCGGAAACGCCGCATGGTATGTGTGATTTGCGGCGTAATCGCCGCAGATCATGCTCTGATTAGGTCCAGATTTTGGTTGAATGTTTATGGTATGATTTGATCTTGCTTTGCGCGTCTGGATTGACTCTTTACATTCTTTTGGGCTCCGGAGTAATTCCTTTATATATTTGGAGATCTACATTGATTTTTCTTTAGATTTTCTCCATAACAACTCGTGAATTGCAATTAGGTCCTTGGCTTCTTGCAATTATGTCCCCGACTACTTTTGTGCTTAAGTCCTTGTTCTTTTTGTAATTAGATCTTGAATGTTTTTATGCTTGGATACATTTCCATTTGTAACCCGATAATCTTGAGCTTGGTCTTTATGATAGAAATGAGTCTTTTGCATGCGTTTATGCTCGGGATGTGGGTAATTTGCATTCAGGTCCCTGTATTCTGTAAATAGGACTAAACACATACCTTAGTAGCATTTATTTATATAAAATTAATCTAAATGAAAGACATATGATGCAATGTATGCAATGCATCAACTCACCAATGGTATCTGGGTCTCTAGCCTCCAATAAGTCACGTGATCTGACTCTGTAACCGCTCTTGTTAACAAACAAGACGCATCCGAGCAGTAAGAACATGTAGGCACTCAACTGCGTATCCTGAGTTCGCGGTGGTTGTCCCCGTCTGCAGAAGTCGTCAACAACGTCGATGCTAACATCACCGCCACTCCAAAATAGGTTATCCCTCCTAAGACCATCGATACTCACCCCAAGCAACTTTGATACATAACTCTTCAGCTCAGGCGTCGATGCCTGAGCATTGACCATACGACCATCAACAGGAATGTGCAGAATCTGGAAGACGTCATGCAACATGATCGCCATCTCCCCAAAAGGCAAGTGGAAAGAGTTGGTGTCAGGCTGCCACCGCTCCACAAACGCAGAAATCAACAGCATGTCCAGGTAGGGGAACATGTTGTAAGGCAAGTGACCCAATCTGCTATCAGTAATGACCCCCGTGATATCATCGCTCAAAACTGAGTGCCACCACTGCAATGTAGTACAAGCTCTGTGCCGATTATGACACTTTAGAACCTTCCAATCGTCGCCCTCCCAATTGTGTCTGGCGATGTGGCCTCCAAAACTCAGAATGACGTTGTCATCTAAAGGACCATCGGGCATCACATCAATCACCATCCAAGTATCGTCCTCAACCCTCTTCTTCTTCTGAGCTTGGGCATCTGCAGTGCACGAACTTGAATCATCGGTCACAAACTAACCACCTCTACCATTCTGAATGACCCACTCAGTAGAAGAACTACCAGGTTGCCTCCGTCCTCTACCATATTGCTAACTCACCCCCTCCTGCCGATCCAACCCATATCGACCCCCTTCGTCACTCTCGTCGTCACTCTGCACCTCATCTGAATCTTTCTCGTCGTCGAAAGAATCCTCACGTGTCTGACAACGATGTAAACTATACATCTCCCTCCTAACCGAAGCATATATACCCCGTCTACGTGGATGACGAGGTGCTCAATCCTCTTCGTAAGCATGTACAACGCGTAAATGTATGTATTTTCCTCTTCTTCCACGGTAACCCGATGACTATTAATTATTTTTTAGAAATAAAATGTTGTTAAATGAATATAAGCATCTAAATTGACAAATTTATTAATTATTTTTTACTAATTATCAATTAATAATAATTATTACTTATAAAAAATTAAAAAAATGGAGGGGTGTCTGCGGGAGACGCCCTCCAAGGGATGGGCGTCCGTGGCAGCCTGTCCAAAAAATATATATATATAATTAAATTAAGTGGGACATTTTATCAGATTCGAGTACACTGGGCGTCCACTGACTCTTTTCCTGGCCTCCGAGACATTCTTTTTTATGATTATGAGAGAAAAATGAAGAGAGAGTGGTGCTAGGAAAGCAAAATGAAGAAATATATAAGTAGAAATGAGAGAATGACAAAACAGTAATTCGCACGGACGATTTAAGAAATTTTGGGACAATGTTTAGAAATTTAGTTTTTTTAAAGTCCCTAGATTATTTTCACTTCTTGTAAGACTTAATTGCAACTAATTACGTAAACATGCAAACACATAATCTTTTACGTTTTTACATTAATCTTCTTATACTCGTAAAATATATATGAAATTGACTTCTAATATGTAAGCTAAGTTTAATTTAATAAAAAAATGGCGAAATGATTTTTTTAAGGCAGAGTGATTATTTGGTATAAAATTGTGAGAGATTTGTCTTGTCTAGTTGTATACTTGGATTTCAACTTAGAAATTAAACCGAATTGTGCAGGTCATATCAATACTTAATTGAAATCCAAATAAACTACATATATAACTAACGTCTTGTTTATTTCATTATTCATCATTAGCCGGTAGTTTTTGTATAATGACTGCATAAACTACATAACTAAGAGTAAAATATATCATTAGCAAGACATATGCGCAAGAATTTTAAAGTTTTGTTGCGTTAATATTACAATCAAACGAAAACTACATAACTAAATGTATGTCATTAATCTAGAGTAATAATATTCTTATTAATATTGTATAGGTTGATAATTCCTTTTACCTAACCATTATATTTGCCAATTGCCATATATATTTGCTATGATTGGTATTAGAGGTGATTTGTAATTGAACGGAAGTTTAGGTTCAATTTGCGAATTCTCTCACATAATTGAAAGAAACAGTCACGGCCAATATGACTATGGTCCCTCTCACAACCGTAATTTTTATATATAATTAAAAAAAATCCAAAATTCGAAATAAAGGAATAATAAAAAATCGAAATCTACTCGTATCGCGGTTCGCACTCGCGATCCGTAGAGGCACGGATCGCGGATCGCGGGAGTGAACCACGATCTAACAAAATTTTAATTTTTTTTTGTACAGATCGCGGGTTCTAACCGCCATCCGTCAAATTTTTAATTTTTTTCCACGGATCGCGGTTCACACCCGCGATCCGTGGATTTTTTTTCAAAATTATTTATCCACGGATCGCGTGTGTAAACCGCGATCAGTAAAAAAATTATTTTATTTTATGTTTACTGTTTTTTATTTTTTTTTCGAATTAATTTTTATCTATTTTTCGATTATTATTCTTTCAAAATATGATTTTTAATTATTATTATTTTCTTTAAAAAATAATGTTTTTTTAAATTTTTCCCATAATCGACTCTCAAATTACGTTGATACATCAACGTGTTGAAATGTTAAGTTATTTTATACAATAAAAAAAATAAATTCTCGTATCCACAGTAATAAATTATTCACAACTAAATATTAAACAAATACTAAAACTAATTAAAACAAAAAAAAATTGATGACGTTGTTAAAAACCGTACGACGTACACTCGTTACAAACATTTTTGGAGGTCGATAGAGAAAAAAATTAAAAACAAAATTAATTTTTTTTAAAAATTAATAAAAACTAGAAAACATATTTTGAAATATATATATATAACATATTTAAAATGATTTAAAAAAATCAAAACATAAAATCATAAAAATAAAATCCTTAAACCTAAATAATTAATTTTAAAAAAAAATAATGCCGATCGTGGACGGGACTTTTTAAAACTAACCTAACTTTTCAACACGTTCTGATATTCACGTAATTTGGAGGTCGATTCTGGAACAAAAAAATTTACAAATAAAAAATAGATTTCGAAAGTTATTTTTTTAAAAAAGATTAAAAATCATTTCAACAAAAAATAAAATAAAAGTAAAATAAAATAAAAAATGACTTTTTTTGGATGGATCGCGGTTCACACCTGAATGATTTTTAAAAAAAAGTAAAATAAAATAAAAAAAGTCACGCCTGCATTCGGGTGTTAATCGCGACCCGAATGGTTCACTTTTTTTATTCCATGGGCGGGCCAGGGCGACTCCAGCGGACACCTGCTATTTTTTATATTTTTTTATTAAAAAGATAATTGATTTTAAATTTAGATAATTGCTAAATCAATTAATTATTAAGTTAATAATTACTATATTCAGATGACCGATACACCTTCGGTACACCGAATAGAGATTTCAGAGAAATATCGAAGCTACTGAGGATAAATATTCGGATGACCGGGTAGAGGTCGGTAAACCGACCCAAGGATTCCAGGAAGATCAAAAACTTACTGTCTTTACGATCACGGTGGACCGATGGAAACTCGGTCATCCGCATGGAACATGTTCGGTAGACTGAGAAGCAAACGGTCGACCGTCCGACATCTCACCTTACAACGAGTTTTTGCAAGTATTGAAAATTCAAAAATTTCCATATCCAACAATTTCAAAATCCAAACGACCTGTCGGGGTGGTATTTGTAAGTCGTCAAGTTTTACCACCGGAGGATTTTGGGTCTTGATATTCTTGGTTCTGGAAAAATTTTGAATTTCATCACTTGCAAAAAAAACTCATTGTAATATGACTCGTTACTACCGAAAACTTGCAAAGTAACCTCAAATAATTGGAGATAACACACCCCATAATTTTAAGTTTTTATTTTATTTTTTTAGGATGGGCTGTTTGGGTAAAACGCCTGAAAGGAATGTGTTCTAAAAGTTTTACTTTTATATGTCAATTATTATGAATTGAATGTGCAAACATTTTGTGTCTTGATTATGGTATTCGTCTTTTGGAAGTGTTAAAGGAATAGGCGCTTGCTTGGTCCTTAACCGTAGAGCTCTAAAAGATAATAGTTTACATAAAATCAAAAGTTATTCACAATCATGGTAATTAACATGGAACATTAATTACCAAGATAAGATTGTCGTGTTGGTCATCGATTGTTGTAGCTCTACAAATAATTGACGACACGAGTATATAAAAGAGGAAAAGATTACTTTTATATATTGAATAGACCTAACAAGTAAAACATTATGGAATTGTGTTTCGTGTCATTAATGTTTTTATTGTGTCTTGGATCCTAAGATGTGAGACTTATATCTTTTCACTCAAGAAGTGTTAACTTTGAGTATTGTCAAAAGATATCAAAAAGTATAGTGATAAAGACAATAGTTGGTTGAGCATGACTTGTGCTGGAAAAGATAGCTAGTCAAACGATTATAATTGCCCCTTTTAATTGAGTGATGATATTAGTGGGCCCCTTGATAAAGCAAAATTATAATGTGCACAATGTAACTTGAGTTAAGTTACATAGTTATAATTAGCTTAGAGCGATCAAGAAATAAATATAATACAAAGATGACACATTTCTACTTTGTGTATATTCTTAATATCATGAGGCAAGGGACGGACACAAGTGGTGCACTTACATCACTAAATGGATCGTGTTTTGGTTCGGGTGAAACAAAGACATTTATGCTAATTGAGTAACTATAATGTGTAGCTAGATACCGCTTATAGTTTGAGATATTAAGTGTTTAATATCGCTACCAATTTGGCTTAGATCCTCCTATATGTCACACCACAAAACTGGAAAACAAGAGGTTGATTTTATGTTCATATGATGTGTCGGGTTTCATGTGAAAATATGACACATGTGGTGAATGAATAAAATCAATATGTCATGAGAATTGACATAATTAGAATCATAATAAATTCATATGAGGTATATATATTATGGGGTGTAATAATTTAATATTACATATGATAATATATTATATAAGATGTGAATTTGCTAAAAACCCCAAAGATCAAATTTTGTTGGAAATAAATCCAAAATTCGACAAAGGCAAAATCGGGGTCAAACACGGTGAACCGTTCATGGTTCGGTCGACCGGGGTATCTTCTGATCAGTTAACCGAATAGGGAACGGGTAAGCGCAATTGGTTGACCGAAATTGTCTGGAGTGCCTTGACAATCGGGTTCGGTTTACCGAGTGTGCACGGTCAACCGAGAAGTAGTATTTTCGGTAGACCGATTAAAAGACGTGGTTCGTCCGAATTCTTCCAGGGAATTATTCTCATAAGGATTCGGCGACTGTCTAGCTCACGGTGCACCGAACACGTGTTATAACTGAATGGTTCGGTTGACCGAATAATACTCGGTCTACCGAACAAGAACGATTTTGTCTGAATTATTAAGAGATTAATTAAATCAGGGATGAATTAATTCCAGAGTTAATTAAAACATTTTTTTGTGGGTGATTATGTGGAAATTAGAGATTAATTTAGGAGAGAATAAACAAGAGATCGTGGCTAAAGAATAGCTCTTGATAAGGATGTTTTGGGAGACTATAAAAGGACCCATACTCCTACTTGTTTAAGAACTAATGCAAAATATTTCTCCCATTAATCTCTCCCTAATCACCACGAAAATACTCTTAGTAAAAATTAAGTTTGGAGATCAGAATCTCAGGAGACTTAAAGAGGGGTTATTAGCTAGATTCTAAACCTTATTGAAGATTGATTGGCTAGCTCTTTTCTCTCTAATCTTGTTTAGAGTTTGGTGAACACTCGGAGGCAATTCCGTGGACAACTCAACGTGCAACTGCTGGTTAAGACGTCTCCCCATGGAGGGGGCGTTTTACCGAGACGCCCGACTCAATTTATTTTTGTTGGGCTTACTTCACCGAATCCAGGCGTTTAATCAGACATTTCTGTGGTGTTTGTACTGTGAAAATAAGGAAAACGTAGGTAGAAACC
The DNA here is from genome assembly GCA_963682175.1 of Triglochin maritima. Lineage (NCBI taxonomy): Eukaryota > Viridiplantae > Streptophyta > Magnoliopsida > Alismatales > Juncaginaceae > Triglochin > Triglochin maritima. The sequence goes on along the minus strand of OY821780.1, from coordinate 8,664,259 downwards.
TTATTTTAAGAGATGAGACGAAATGAGTATTAAATGAATTGTTAAGAGCAAAAATGTAATTATTGGGACGATTTAAGTAATTTTTCGACGACGAATAGTAACCCTTATTTTTAAGTTAGGATATGTTTGGAAACACCAATTCCTCGAGAAAAAGAGTAGGATATTTTTGGCACGATAGTGACTTAACAACAAGTTTTTTTTGGAATTTTACTATTTTGGGATTGGTTTTGCTTTTGCAAGGCAACCGTGCAGGCAAACCAAGTTTAAAAAGTTGATTCGTGCAAAAGACGAAGGGTAAACATAGCCTAATAGGCTTATAGCCTTGTTCTTATCAAAGTACTAAGCAAATGCTTTCTAGAAAAGAATAAATAAAACACATTTTGTTTGGTTGTTTTCCTGTATAATTATTTGACACTGCTTGTTGGTGAGCAAATTTGTCAATTTTGCCATAATATAGGATCCAATTAAGGGTGTAGAATTTATTTTAACTCATATGCCAGCCTGCAAGTGGTTGTAGACCATAGCTTACCATATTTGAATTAGGTCCATGAGTGCATCGATTGGGTCCATGACATCAGTTGCTGGTCCACCAAATTCCGAGTGATGTTCGGCCTTAGTCAACCTGCAACCATGTGTAATTGTGTTGGAGGGTTATTTGATAAGCTTTTTATTACTCCAAATGTTAGTATTTTTGTTTATGTTAATTTTACACCAACCGAGTTTAAGTTGGATGGGTCGGACTTTAATCGACTGACAGGGAGACCGGGTCGGCTTCCCGGGTGGCCGCCCGGCCTGTTAAGAGGGGGGCGCGGCTGGCCCGCTAAGGATGCTCTAATAGCACGCTACTTATCGAAAAAAAGAAGAGATTGTGTAATTGGTAGTGCTCTGGGTATCCGCTGCCTACATCAGAGATTTTGTTTGAAAACTTTATTAACAAAAACTTCCGTAGGAAAATATAAGAAAAACTTATGACCTAGAACACATCTTACTAACAATTTCAAAAACGATACATTTATTGGAAAACTTTATTAATAATTTCAAAAAAGAAAACAACAACACATCTATTGGAAAACTATATTAATTTGTTTTTATAAAAGAACTTATTAAATAAATATATAAAAATAACAAATTCTTAAAAAAACCCATAATAGGCAAGCCCATGACGCCCAACTACAACACCATCAACCTCTGCCCCCTCCCTCCTTCATGTTACATATAAAAACACACACACCAACGCACCACTCTCCTCTCAACCCGACCACCAAACCAACTTGTGTTCATCTATGGAGGCCAAGGGATTCCTCCTCTCAATGAGCCTCACGCCACCCCCTCTGTGGACCAAAGTCCTTAACAATGGTGGAGTCGCTTGGGCTCGGGTTGTGAAAGGCACATTGGTGGTGCGCCCAACTACTCATCTGACCCCAAGGATGGTTGTGAAGTGCACATCCGTAGGAGGGAAACCATAGGAGAATGACGATATTCTGAACTAGATTATTCGTTTTTTTTGATTTCATTGGCAATATCGTGAGCTTGGTTGGCTTTTTATCCCACGTTCTATCCAACCTCACTTGTGTCATAGGGGAAGGTCGGGAGGAGGAGAAAGAGGAAGAAGAGGAGGAGAACGAGGTGGATGGAGAAGATGATGGTGAGAAGAAGAATAAGAAGAAGAATAAAAACAACAACAACAAGACGACCGATAATGCTTTTGAGACGATAACAAAGACGTTGAAGTTTATTTTCAAGATTCTTAAGGTAACAATTTTTTTTGTTATCCTAATGCTCCGAGTCTTCTTTAAGGTTTCTCTGTGGGATAAATACAAAGACAAAGTCCTAATGTCTGAAGTGAAGGAGTTAGCCGACCACTGGGTGGTTAGTATCTTTGAAAAGTTGAAGGTCATATCTGGAGACTTGAAGGATATTGCAAGGTTCAACAAAAAAAAGTGAACTGTTTGGGTTTATGGAGGTTTTGGAATTATATAGGTTTACTTTACATACATTGTTAATTAACAGTTTAACACCTCTGTTTTGGTATTTTTACTGTTTCCTGGTTTATGCACGGAAGTTTTGGAATTATCTAGGTTTAATATTGTAGGATCGTGTGGGTTATGGGTCCACTAATCACTATTAATCTAATCCCTAACTAATCAAACAATAAACGCAGCGGAAACAAATTTAAAACTAGTAGGGAAATAACATGCAAACCACAAAGAGACTCAGCGTTTTTATAGAGGTTCGGCACCCCACCCGGGTCCTAGTCCTCTCTTGTAAGCTCCGCTCGACTCCGCGAGCTCCGCCTACGTCTTCACTAACCACTCCCCGTTCTGGGCCGGGAGAGAACGCCTTTACACCACAAGCAACGCGAACAACCCTCGCTTGCTTGAATTCTTCCTCTCACAATCCGAGAGGGACACTTCGGGCTTTCACCAAAGTCCTTGCTTCTTTTGACAACACTTGTAACTGAGTGGGATTCACTCTCTAATTTAGCACACTTTGAGTAGGATGAGTAATTGATCAAGTGTGTGAAGTTTAGGCTTATAGAGTGTAGAAATGGGAGCTTTGAGGATTGAGGTTTCTCTCTAATGAGTTGGGACAATTGGAGTTGGAGAGTTGTATTAACAACAAGTCTTGATCCTCCATTTATAAACTCCTAAGGTATTCTAGCCGTTGAGGATAGATTTGATTGGGTTTTGTGCAAGATACACAAAGCAGAAAATCGGGCTGCAAATCTGTCCAGAACCGGTCGACCGAAACGTGGAACGGTCGACCGAACGCTTGGGTTCGATAAGAATACGGCCGACTGAAATATGAATGGATCGACCGAACACTTAAGTCTATTAAGAAAACGGTCGATCGAATAAGCATTTCGGTAGAGGGAAAATTGGATCGGTCGAACGAAATCGTATCGACCGATAGCAGGGAATTCTTGACAAGGTTAAACGGTCGACCGAACTTGGCACATGGTTCAACCGTTTGGTTAAGTATATGGAGGTGTATATAGTTTTAATACGAATACGACCGTTGGGCATATACGACAAGAAAAACGGTCATATGAAAATCCGGAATCGGTCGACCGAAAATGTAGAATCGGTCGACCGGTAGAGTTCGGTAAAATCACTGTGGAGAGTCTGTTATAAACCGGTCGAACTGAGAACTGGTTCGGTCGACCGGTTCACACAGGAAATCTGGGTTTAAGTTTATAAGTGATTTCCGACTAAGGTTTGGGTGATCTAATGAAGTCCAAATAATGTGAAATTTCGTGTGTGACTTCTATAGGAAACCTATTGTGTATGTGATTGGTTTTTAACTCTTGTATGCTCAATTTACACATGTTCCTAAGACTCAAAATAAATCAAGATTACATGTCTTCGATTTAGCTTTAATTACATGTCTTGACTTCATTTCCTTCTTTCTTGAGTCTTGATCACCTGTAGAGGTTAGCACAATACAATATATATGCAATGCAATATGTGTGCTACTCTACATCATCAAAATTAAGATTAGGTTAATTAAATCATCAAAACATAGATTAAGGCCAAAAAGCCAACAATCTCCCCCTTTTTGATGATGGCAACCTATATCTTAATTCTATCTAAATACATGGAATTTGTATATGTAAACTATGCATATTAATGCTCCCCCTATGGATGTGCATAGTTTTTGTTCAATTTTATGTCAAATTCCAAGTTACCCCCTTAATTATCTCTCCCCCTTTGACATCCATCAAAAATAAAATAAAAAAATATGACTTCAAGCATAAAATTTGGATGTCTTGTAATGAAGTTGCTCCCCCTAAATTTTGCACTTCATTACTCTAAAAGATATAACATTTAAGCTCCCCCTATCAATAAGGCTAAATGGAAACAATGAGTATGATTCAAGTTAAGTTCAATTTAGTTTCAATTTAAGCCTTATTCTAACATCCATTTACAATATGACATTTAATATCAATGGATGTGATATATGATTTGCAATGAATAGGGTATATGATTTGCAATGAATTGGGTAAATGATTTTCAATGAATTGAACTATATGATATGTCAATTAAGCATATGAAGCTAGATTAGAGCTAATTTAACATGAATTGTATAGATAGGAATTTATACCAATGTTGAATTCGAATTTAGCTCCAATCTCATTTGGTGATGCAACCGGATTTGAATTTGACTCTTGAGCTCACCCGGTCACCACCAATCTCCTCCTCAAGCTCCTACAAGAGTAGATTTAGGTACCCAAACAACTTTGGGTCCTTGAATGTTAGATTTGGGGACCCAAACCATTTTGGTTTTGGGAGCCCACACAGTTGAGGAACTATGGTTTACAACTAAGTGCTTTCCATTTAGAGTAGTGTGAGATACATGGTTTTTCAATTTTGCATTGCATCCTAACCCATGTTTTTGCAAAGATTGTCTTTGACTACCTAATAGCATGTTAAGCATCTTAGTTCCATGTGTGAATTTTTCTAGATCTTTTCTTAATTGCACATTGCAAGCTTGAAGATCTAATTGTTCACAATCTATAGGTGTTGCTTTTAATTTATCAAAATTTGATGCATAATTTTCTAGTTTAGCAACCACCTCATTCTTCTCATTCATGCATGTTTCAATTTGGCTTTGGAGATCTTTGATTAACTTTCTAGCATTCTTGTTTTTATCACAAATGATCTCATATTGTTTAACTAAGTCATGGAATGCATTTTGAAGCTCATCATGTGTATAATTTTCATTATTTGCACTAGAGTTTGAGCTATCACTATAATAAGACTTAGTTGAGCATGAATTACTAGAACAAGAGTTAGAATCTACCTCACTTTGATCTTCAATAGCCATGAAGCATGAGTGAGCCCCTTCTCTTCTACTTTTCAAGGAAGAAGACGATGATGATGGTGATGAAGAATCATCCCATGTAGTCTTGTGTGCTTCCTCCTTCCTTTCTCTTCTCTTGCTCTTCTCCTTTTCTTTTCTCCTCTCCCTTCTCTCCTTTTTCTTCTCCCCTTCTCTTCTCTCATTTTCACTCTCCTCCCTCTCTTTTTCTTTTTCTCTTTTCTCACTTCTTCTACCTCTTCTTTCATTCTTTTCTCCCTTATCCCTCTTGAGGTATTTGAAGAAGTCTTGGGCAAGGACCTCAATGTCCTCTTCTTCCACCCTCCTTGGCTCATCAAAATTTGCATGTAATGCCACCACGGAGTTTTTCTTTGAAGCTTTCTTCTCTCTTCGATGACTCAATTGGAGCTCATAGGCCATGAGATTTCCAATGAGTTCCTCCATCTTCAATTTTGAAAGATCGTGCGATTCTTCGATTGCCACGACCTTGTCTTCCCAATCGTTGCTCAATGACCGGAGGAATTTTCGAGTCATCTCTCCTTCATTTATCCTTCTTCCAAGAATCAAAAGAGAGTTAGTGATATCGGTGAAGTGAGTGTTCATGTCGCTTATGTTCTCACCGATTTGCATAGAAAATATTTCATATTTATGCATGAGAAGACTAACCCTAGTTTCTTTAGTTTTACTATCACCCTCATGATGCATTTGTAACCTATGCCATATCTCATTTGCACTTTCACAACCCCTAATTCTATTGTATTCTCCCTCATTAAGACCACAATAAAGAATGTTCATGATTTTAGAGTTCATTTCAATTTCTTTCATTTGAGCCCTAGATAGAGAATCTAAATCATCTTCATTTGGGGGTATGTATGGATTTTGAATAAACTTCCAATACTTAAGGTCATTTGATATTAAAAAGATTTTCATTCTATTTTTCCAATAATCATAATTTGACCCATTAAGCAAAGGAGGCATTGTGGTGCATAAACCCTCTAAGTGATTAGATGTTGAAGCCATGCTAAAATTACGGTAAAGTAATGAAATTTAGCTAACAAGGCTCTGATACCAAATGTAGGATCGTGTGGGTTATGGGTCCACTAATCACTATTAATCTAATCCCTAACTAATCAAACAATAAACGCAGTGGAAACAAATTTAAAACTAGTAGGGAAATAACATGCAAACCACAAAGAGACTCGGCGTTTTTATAGAGGTTCGGCACCCCACCCGGGTCCTAGTCCTCTCTTGTAAGCTCCGCTCGACTCCGCGAGCTCCGCCTACGTCTTCACTAACCACTCCCCGTTCCAGGCCGGGAGAGAACACTTTTACACCACAAGCAACGCGAACAACCCTCGCTTGCTTGAATTCTTCCTCTCACAATCCGAGAGGGACACTTCGGGCTTTCACCGAAGTCCTTGCTTCTTTTGACAACACTTGTAACTGAGTGGGATTCACTCTCTAATTTAGCACACTTTGAGTAGGATGAGTAATTGATCAAGTGTGTGAAGTTTAGGCTTATAGAGTGTAGAAATGGGAGCTTTGAGGATTGAGGTTTCTCTCTAATGAGTTGGGACAATTGGAGTTGGAGAGTTGTATTAACAACAAGTCTTGATCCTCTATTTATAAGCTCCTAAGGTATTCTAGCCGTTGAGGATAGATTTGATTGGGTTTTGTGCAAGATACACAAAGCAGAAAATCGGGCTGCAAATCTGTCCAGAACCGGTCGACCAAAACGTGGAACGGTCGACCGAACGCTTGGGTTCGATAAGAATATGGTCGACTGAAATATGAATGGATCGACCGAACACTTAAGTCTATTAAGAAAATGGTCGACCGAACAGGGTTACCGGTCGACCGATTAAGCGTTTCGGTAGAGGGAAAATTGGATCGGTCGAACGAAATCGTATCGACCGATAGCAGGGAATTCTTGACAAGGTTAAACGGTCGACCGAACTTGGCACATGGTTCGACCGTTTGGTTAAGTATATGGAGGTGTATATAGTTTTAATACGAATACGACCGTTGGGCATATACGACAAGAAAAACGGTCATATGAAAATCCGGAATCGGTCGACCGAAAATGTAGAACCGGTCGACCAGTAGAGTTCGGTAAAATCACTGTGGAGAGTCTGTTATAAACCGGTCGAACTGAGAACTGGTTCGGTCGACCGGTTCACACAGGAAATCTGGGTTTAAGTTTATAAGTGATTTCCGACTAAGGTTTGGGTGATCTAATGAAGTCCAAATAATGTGAAATTTCGTGTGTGACTTCTATAGGGAACCTATTGTGTATGTGATTGGTTTTTAACTCTTGTATGCTCAATTTACACATGTTCCTAAGACTCAAAATAAATCAAGATTACATGTCTTCGATTTAGCTTTAATTACATGTCTTGACTTCATTTCCTTCTTTCTTGAGTGTTGATCACCTGTAGAGGTTAGCACAATACAATATATATGCAATGCAATATGTGTGCTACTCTACATCATCAAAATTAAGATTAGGTTAATTAAATCATCAAAACATAGATTAAGGCCAAAAAGCCAACAAATATTACTTTCATACAATGTTAACAGTTTAACACCTCAGTTTTGGTATTTATACTGTGTGGGTTGTTGGAGGTTTTGGAATTATTTGGGAAATTTTACTTTACATACATTGTTAACGGTTTAACACCTTTATTTTGATGTCTCTATTGTTTGGGTTTATGGACGTTTTGGAATTATCTGTTGGAATTTAAACATTTCTTATTTGTGTTCTGTTGAAGAGTTTTGGGCTACAAGAAGAAGTGATTTTAGGCTCACATTGGATTTGATGTGATGGGTTACTTTTTGAACTAATAGATTTTCTTTGAAGAGCTTATAATTTTTTATTAATCTAAAAGATAGATATAAGACATATATCTCCATCCAATTAACATAAAAACCACATGTTGTTAGCTACAAAATCGACTCACAAAACCAATTGTAATACATTTCATATATTTAATAAAGTAGGATTGCGCTTATCGATGTTCAATAATTAATCTAATATGCTAGTGACTTGAAATTTCATTCTTCCCGTTATTATGTGCATCACACGTTATTATGTGCATCAGACAAATAAATTGAGTTAGCAAGCGTACGAGAACAATAAAAAATAAGAGGAAAATCTTGTATGAACTAGACCTGTGTCTCATGTTGAATCCCTCACCGGCTGCCCGATCACTGCTAGCTCATCACATAGCTTCTTGAAATGCCGAAGATACTCGCTCAAATTCTTTAAGTTCTTTCTCCTCAGCATCTGAAGTTGTTGCATGAGATAGACGCCCGTTCTCTAGAGTCTTGAGCGAGTTCATGCTTGAGCGCCTCCCCGACCTCTTGAGAGGTTTCGAGTTAGAAGGCTACGCTCAACACTTTCTCGCTCAGAGTGCTTATGATCAATGCTTTGAGAAGGCGATCAGATCGTTTCTAGAGGTTGTAGTTTGGGTTTGCAACCAGTCGTGACTCTCCCTCTTTCTCAGCCTCCAATATCTGTTTCTCCAGTGGGAAAAGTCTCATCGATGAAGCCTACCATGCCTTGCGACTCAATGAGCCCCAAGATCTGCATTTCCCACAAGAGGTAGTTGTCGTGGTGAGCTTGACCAAGACAAAGGTTCTGACACTTATGGAGGTGGGGTGAGGGTAGTTTTGGAGAGCGGACTGGGTTGTTGGTGCCCTGCGGTGGTTCTAAAGGTAGATCTCACCAGGAAGACTCTGATACCATATGCGGAAACAAGATCCAGCTCAAGGGCTGAGACAAGAGTTCCCAGGAGCTTTAGATCTAGGGTTGGGTTTGGAGAGAAGGAGGAAAATGAAGTACGGTGGAAAGAAAATATTTGAATTTCTATTTCTTGTTAGGGTTATGAGGAGTTACAAGGTATTTATACATATGTTCTTGGATTTGGATCGCCTAAATCCCCTTGTTGTAAACGAATTTAACGCTTTGCAAATATCAACCGATTATGGATTGTATACATAGAACTTATTTGATCGAATAAATCTAGACTCATTTGACCCACACGACCGACTCAGCTTTCTCCAGAGTTTCCTCAGAATCGGACCCAATATCATGTACTGTGCAACCGGCATTTGGTGCATCAGGTGGTATCGAGCCTAGTACATAATTTTGCCTGTTTCGATATTCCTTATCTTAACCTGCATTTGCACCTAAATTGTCATGGGCTCCTTTATCATCATGGTTGGATCGGGCTTGTGGTCAATGCATTCAATCGAGGTTGTTCTGGAGTTTTAGCACTAATATTCTATACAAAGGTAAAATTATTGTAATACTCTTATTATAAAATATGTTATATACATTATCTATGTTTAAACATTCAAAATGCACCAACCAAATTTAGAAGTTAAACTCGAGATATTTTGCGAGTTTTTATCATTTTAGTTGTAAGTAATAATTATGGATAAGATAAATGCAAATATATGTACATAATAAATCATGCATATACTTTGCAAGTTCAACAGTATGTAATTATTTAGTTTTTTTCTTATGATTTTGAAATGATAAAATTATCAGTTTAATTGTTGACTTTATTTTTATTTTTTACTAATTATTAATATTATTTAATAATGCATGTCATGAGTAGAAGAAGTTGTAGTATTAGTAAATAAATAATTAACGATGTTAAGATTATTTTCTATTTTTACCCGAACCGAACAAATATAATGATCCATATATAAAATAAGTATCACTGTAGTTTTTCATTATTCCACGATATACAAAGAACTCAAGTATGATTTATATTAAATATAATTACATTCGGTATCATTTGGATCATGTAAATATCTTAAAATTCTATATGATATTTTTTACAATTTATTAAATCTGATATAATACCACTAACATGTGTTGGTGTAGTTTTTAAAGCCTTATTAAAAGTGCATGATTTGTTACATGATTTGTTATTTTGTTTGTTATAAAAAAATCAGTTCGGATTTTGGATAGCTTTTTACCTGACCCAGCCCGATTCGAACCCATTTCTTCTCAACGCCAAACTACGACCATCCACAGCAACATCCATGTATAAGTTGACTTCAGAGACAATACTACACTTTTGTTCACTGTAGCTCAACATCCAATCTTGGCCACCAAAATTATTTATATCCCACAAAAATTCCATTTTTGTCCTCTTCACATCTCACCGCTTTCTGCAACTGATTTGGATGTATAACTTCTATAAGATCACTTGTTTGTTAGTCCACACTAGTGTTCTGAAATGCAGTCGGACGCGGGAAGTGCATCGCATCTTCCAGATGCGGTCGTATTTCAAAACACCTAATTTTTATTTTTGTTTTTTTTATTTTTTTTACATATATAATTTTTATTTAGATCTATATTATACTATAATTAATATATCTATATTATATTATTTAATTATTATATCTCAAACCGTATATTCACCCGTATTTCTGAACTTTGGTCCACACACGACGTGACCTTAAAAAATATCAATCAGAAGTTGGACATTTTTGGGCACACCTCAATTGGGTGCCCCGACCAAGCTGGTCGCAAGCCTGGGTGGAGGCTACGTGGCCTCCACCTATTGGTATTTTTTGTTTTTTAAATTAGTTTGTTTTTTATTTATAAATTAGATTTAGTTGTAAATAATTTATTATTGATAAATAATATTATTTTGTTAATTAAATTTATTAGTTTAATTAAATTGATATTGTTAATTAATTTGATAATGTTAAGTACTTGATATTTTTATCGAGGAAAAAGAAAATAACGTGGAAGAAAAAAAAATGTTGATTTAACAAATTTGACATTTATCGGTTATAAAAATATTATTACTAAAGACGACCTTATATTGAATGTATTAGCTAGAAAGCTAATTCACCTCAGCTATTCCTCAAATCTTGTACTCCCGTCATCTTTCAAATATTGACAACCGATCAAATGTTTATGAAAACCTCAGGATCTTAACATGAGAACACAAAGCCCTTGCTTAACGTAGATTCAAAATCACAGTTTTAACTTTAAAAGACTAACTTAAATATCCTTCGTGACAGTCAAAGTAAAAAAATTGCTACACACTTACAATTACTCAATTAAGAATTGCATCACTCATTCAAATCACGGTTTGATCTAATTAAAATATACTTTATCACAGACAAAGTAAACAATTTGCTTAACACTTACAAATGACTCAATTAAGAATTGCATCATTCATTCACTACCAACCATAACAAGGGTGACAGTTTCTTGAATAATATATATACAACAAAAAAACTTTATTAAGGCAAAAAAATCATCTATTCAAGAGTGTCAAGATAATCTAATCAATAAGTGTAATCCCAAGAACTCCTTTATGCATCAAGTATATTACCTCGATTTTTTTCCCTCCCCTTCTTCACATCCCAACTTGGCCTATCAGAGATGTTTCTTTTGTAGAACTTTTTAATCAAGTGAGATTCCCTTCCAAAATTAAGGTTGATGAGCAAGGAACAATCTGAGTAAGACATAAGACATGATCAGGAAAAATGCATATTAGCAGCTGTGTCACGAGGCAACTGAGGCAGAATTATACTAGATCTCTGCCAGAAACAGCATTAGCAACATTCTTCTGTTTTCTCTTTCTGGATGTTCTACTCCATTTCCTTGTTCCTTCCAATTCGTTATCCGTGAAATTCTGATCGGAAATTTCTGCATTGATTATTAGTTGAGGTTCGTCAATGAAAGTTTAGGAAAAACACATCCATTTCTAAAATTAATCATTCCATTAAGGAAAAATGCATGTCTAAACATGTAAAATCCAATTTCAAAAGTATCATAACCTGAGCTGTAGTCTCAGCAAGGAATCTGAGTACAAACTCCACAACCAGCAAAACTTTGAAATTTTAGAAAAAAAAACATATCCCTTTTATTTTCCCCAAAAGAAAATATCTACTTTTCATCCTAAAACAATTCAGACAAATCACAGAAAAGAGATGTAGGTAAAAGAATGAATTTGTCATTCATCTGGGTAATTTATAGAAAATACATACATCAAACAAATGTGACAAGATAAGCAATGTGTCAAAAAAAAAACAGAATGAAACATAATCATAATCTGATGAGCAAAACCAAATACCCATCAATATGAAGTGAGTATTCCGTTGTCAAAACCATAAACTAGTTGTCTCTCTGGTTGTGCACAAACTTACAATCAGAAGAACGAAACTATTGGGACATTGGCATGAAACTAAACATCCAAAAATCAAGTAGCAAAAGGCAAGCTAAAATTATTAATAAATCAAAGCATGATATGAGAAAATCTTTTATCGGAGTGCCCGGCATATATACTGCAAGACAATGAAAATACCTGTGGTGCTACTGAGAGATTTTTTATGGTACACATTTTTAGAAGAAGGAAGCTGCTTTGAACTTGCTGAATGTCCATAGTTGTTCTTTTCATTTCTTTCATACTCTGAAAATGTTTTTTTATCATGTGAGTATCCATCTCTAGTCATATTGATCCAAGATGCAAAATACAACTTCTTACCTGTATGATAGGAACCTCTGATATCAGATAATCTGAAATGCTTTATCCAGGGATTAGCTGACGGAGTATGAGATTCGTTTTCATTCTCAGATTGCGGCTGAACAAACTGACGTTGTTCCCACCGTCCTCTACTCTGAACTTTAAACTGCAATAGAAGTTGTAGGTGCATAAGAATAAAATTTGATGATCACATTAAAAGATCAGTTCTATCCATTCATACTTGATCAGAAGAAATGTTATTTGAGCTTGAACCCGATGCATGTGTATGTTTTGGAATTCTTGATAAAAAACTTTGAGTGACTGTAAAATGATAATCATGGTTGTACAACTGATCGACAAACGTTTCTTCTATGGAGTTCAGATACAAACTGTGCTTCTCATTCGTCCATTCTGTATTTGTAGATTCTACAATCTGAATCATCAAAACATGTAATGTAAATACTATGAAGAATTTGTATATGCTCAAAATAAACAAAATGCAAATACCATCTTTTGCAAAATAACATTCTTGATAAATAGTGTCACGTTCTATGGACTAAATGAGATAAATTAGCCCCCACTGAACTACTGCAAAATTCTAAGAAAGTAGTAGTATACAGCACATTACTATGATTTTGTAAATTTCAGCTTCACTGGCATTTTTACGTGCAGATTGTAACGCAAACTAAAGAAAAAAACATAAGAGTCATTTCAAAAAAATCTTTAATCACTCCTTCCAATACCATTCCCTTCCCTTTTCTTTCTTCCCGATCCCCAAAGATTAAAGAATTTAAGGGCTAATCGGCAAGTGCCAAGGACTCCTAAGGCCCATTGAGAGTCATAGACTCATAGTTAATGTTAACATTTAAATTTACAAATTCACTTTTAACTCTTAGATCAGCAGATCACTCATGTTTTTACTAAAAGTGCTTTTGTTTTAATATTAACCAAACAACATGTTATGCCTCGAAAATATTCAAAGCGTGATCTTTTCTCACTTTTAGAGTTAATCTTCATAATAATGATCTTATTTGTTCCAATTTCTCTTTAGGAAGGAAAACATTAAACATCAATAAAATTCTATGCTTTTTTCGTTTCAAGAAACTTATTTTCATTGTATTCTAATTTCAAAAATAAAGTAAACCCGAAAAATTTAGAACAACATTGATGTGTTCATAGATTTGGTTTCAAGGTTTATATCCAAACAATTATTTCTTGGTTTTCACATAGACAAATTGGTCCATTTAGCCTCATATTTCCTGATGACAATAGCATTTAGTGCGTCACAATTGCTAATGAGCTTTGGAGGCGATTATGTGTAATGATTTTCCTAGGGGAAAGCTGAAAGGAGATGGTTGAGAATATAAATTTCTTTGTGTCCTTGTTTACTTACAGGTTGACTTTTGACACGTTGTGTCCTAACTAATACAGTTAAAAATATATATTTTCCGCAACTAATATTAAGAAACCGTTAGCAAATTAAATGTAAGACAATTACATGAACGGCTAACTTGGTGGCCTACGTTGATTAAGTCAATAACGGCCCAATCATGAATTGCTTGCAAATTTGAAACAGCGACGCAATCATAATTGCTTACAAATTTGACATCTTGACGATGTCAATTGCAATTTCAGGTGAAACAAATGTCAGTTAGAAATATGAAAGTTTGAGGTGATGTTAGAGGCCTTTTGAAAGTTACCAAGGGAGAATTTGGTTCAAGCTCATATTTCAGAGAGGCAAATAGTAATCTATCCTTTGTCCTATATTGAACATGACCAAGACTGACATCTACCCGACGATCTTGGCCACCAAAAATTAGGGATACCAAGCCAAATAACCTCGGAAATAATAATTGTTTTCCCCTTTCAGTCACTTATGCTTAACTTCGAAGAACGAGTCAAAACCGGCTTAAAATAGATAGACAAAAAGAAAGAACGACTTATTCAATGTTTATTCCTATCTCTTTTCTCTTTCTAGTCTCCACAAGTTATTCTCCAATAAACTACATTACGAACCTATGATAGCCCAACTGCTAGATCCTTAGGGTCCATTTTGAATCACATTTTCAAAATCAAAATTTCTAAAATCCGACCATTTTTTTATTGATCTGTAAAATCCGACCCAATCTCTAAATCATTACCCAAACATACCATAACCTTAGCATGAAAACTCGAAGCTTTTAGGCGTCTATTACAAATCACATCCTACTCTAGATCATCCAAATCGAAATCCGACTACCAAACTGCGACCCCAAACGGACATGTACCTTTAAAACAACCAAATCAGGGATCGAACCATGGAATGAATTTCCGACAACAACTGAATTCGAAAATCATTTAAAAAAGCCCCCCACCGGTGGCTCAGCTGGTAAGGTCTCACCAAAATGGGAGGTCATGAGTCGAGCCTCACCGGTACCTCTAGTTCCTTATAACGGTGAGTGGGGTCCTAATTGGTCAGGGGTAATAAAAGGGGTCGGTCCCACGAGCCCCGGATTTGTAGCCTGACCGGCGTTCCAATGGTGGTGGTCGTCCGACGAGTTCCCCGGTTACCAAAAAAAGTCATTTAAAAAGAATCCACCACCAAAACCTTGAAAACAAACCACCTCAGATCACACGGTAACCACAGCACAAAGAATCTAAATCACATTCGATTCACGACCGGTGAAATCGAAATCCGATCATCAAAGCGCGATCCTAAACGGAAACGAACCAAATCGACTCACATACCGTGATAGTGGCCATGGCGATTGACGCGTCGTCGACTCTTCTCCTCACCCCCTCCATCTCTCTCTCTCCCAACCTCGAGTGGCAAAACAGTAAATAACCGGAAAATGGAAATAATTCCTTTCCTTCCTCTCTTGATCTCTCCGAGAAAGGAACGCTGGAACGTAGAGAGGGATAAAAAGGGAACGGAAGACGAGTCGTCGAGATGGGTCGCCTTCGTATCGACACGTGGCGGCCAGAATAATATCTCCCGGACCGGTAACTAGATATTTGTTGGAAGGGTGAAGGAAAATATCTGGAACATCCTCCTTGCGCTTTGGGGCCCACCCGCAGACTAAAAATATCTTTCATTTTCGGTTTAGTAGATATTTACTAATAGGTGAAGTTAATTTTTTTCTATTTCTCCAACTTTCCCCCTCTCTTCTCTTCTGATTCTTTTTTTCTTCTCTTTCCTCACAATTTCTTCCTTTTTTTCAATTTTTCAATATATTTTATGTCATATTCTTCCTCTCTCTCTCTCTTCTAACGCATTTTCTCTCTCATCTCACACATTTTTCAATTAGTAATTATGAAAATTCACATGATAATTTGTCTAATATAACTTCTTGTGCCCCAACTTAAATAAGGTGTTGAAGATGGAGCCAACAAAGTCCCTCGACCTCGTTAGTGAGGGTGTTGTTGGCCCTAATATATATATTGGACAACTAGCCAATGCCTCTGGTACAATTGCCAAACCTAAACCTCGATCGCACTGACACTAGTGCGACAGAACAACAATGTCATCAATTATGCGAGTGATAATGCACGGTTGGTGAACCAAGAGGGTTCCACCTAGGGTATGACAATGCCAAGTGACACTGTCAGAAATAAGGAAACGAACCTCAAACCACATGTACAAACGTCTGTTAAATCATGCTCCAACAACTACATATAATCCTTGATTAGGCTCAGTATCCATCATAACCAATCAAGGATTATTTCTCCCATCTCCGTAATTATCAAGATTTCACTTTCCATAACAAGCATCTTTCACATTAAGATCATGTAAAACAATTATATTCATCTATGTATATATATTATGTTGTATGATCAAAAACATAAGAAATATAAGAACAAAAACCACAAATCCATCTTCCATTGATCTTGTCGTGCGTTTTAATATGGTATCAAAGCATAGACCTCAGACGAGCCAAAGCCCTCATCATCGACCTTTGACTCAGAAATCCAGTGATCTCCTCACTGGCTTTGACCGGACAACCTCAAATCAAGGAGGAGGGGATTGAAGCTCACACGACATCCAGACCCTCAAAATGACATACGTGGGCAACACCCACCAAGAGGCAAAAACCACTCAATGTCTGACCACCTAGCCCCTAAACGGGGCAAACTTCTTATCATGGGCGCGGTCGGTCTCCCTCTCCCTCAGCGGGAAAGGAAACTCGGGCACATCACCTGCAAAACACCAAAACCAACCGGCGCAAACACAGAAACACAACAAGAAGCATGGCAAAATTCAGATGACCTGATAGGTCATGGATCCTCAACTCCATCCCCCCAACTCGTTGAGCACTTCATATTCTCTAACTCCACAAAGGAGCTCTGGGAATCAATCGAGGAGATGTATGGAAACCAGTAAAACATCGCTTATGTTTTCAAAATCAAACAAGAAATCGAGCAGACAAAACAAGGGGACAAAGCCGTGACGGACTATCTTGGATCCCTCAAAAGCAAATGGGGCGAGCTCGGGGTGGATGAACCAATAAGTGTCGACCTAAAAACCATACAACAGAGGATCGAGTAGGACCGGGTGTACTAGTTTTTGATCAAACTCAACTCAAGCTTCGATCCGGTCAAGTCGCAGATCCTTCTGGCACCCGAACTCCCGTCGTTCTCCAGCATCGTAGCAATGGTCCATCAGGAGGAAACCATACGCAACACAATGAACAACTAACCTGCGGAGAAAGAGAACCAAGCATTCGTCTCAACCTAGGAACAAACCAGAGAACATCAAAGAAAGACTACGGGAACCGAAAGGAGGAGTTTTGCGACAACTACAACAAGCAATGGCACAACCGGAGTCGATGTTGGTTCCTGTTTCCCCACCTTCAGCCGCCACCCAGAACGAAAAACCCTAGATCAGGAGAATGAGGTGAGAAATGGGGGCCAAACGATCCAACTAGAGTAATCAGACTCTTGTAGGCGTGACCGATGGAGCCTTCAACCCGACCCAGGGCATATCCAAAGCTTTCAACCTGACCCAAACCTAGAGTCCAAATAACGCACCAGACTCCCAAGCGTTTAGAATCCAAGCCGATATGTATGCTGCTCGAGCCCAACACACACCAGACCAAACCAACCCTCAATTGAACCAAATTCTGGCTCAGCTCAATCACATTTTGCAAAATCAGAACATAGGTAGTGCCTCAGGTATTGGTTCCAGCTCTTTTATCGTTAATTATTTCAATCCTAGTGTATGGATAATTGACTCGGGTGCCACAGATCACATGATTAGTAATCCCAATCTAACATGCAATATCAAACCAAACTCAAATAAATCAGTAATTGTAGCTAATGGTCAACATGTCAATATAGAAGGAGCCAGACATATTTGTTTGTTAAAGAAAATTAATCAAGATGTTTTATATATTCCTCATCTTAACGCATATTTGTTATCGATTGTAAGACTCACAAAAAACTTAAATTGTAATATAATTTTCTCACCTTATAGTGTGATCTTTCAGGATCGAATAACAGGGAGGATGATTGGTAGCGGCTTGATGAGAATTAAATTTATACCGCAAGTGCACGGCGTCAATGAAGACGTGGCAAATACGGGTCGACCACAAGGAGAGAGAGATTTGTTGTTAATGTGATTTCGATTGGGGGAAAGAATGAGAGAAGAAATAAATTGGGTTTTGAGATTTTTGATTTTTAATTTCCTAAAGCATGAAACATGAACAAATAAAACTAAAGCAAGAACAAAGATGGTGAATTCCGTTGGGTGGAGGTTTAGGTATTGGGTTTAGATTAGAGAATTCAGAAACTTATAATAAATCATATTAGTTATAAAGCATTACATGATAAATGATTTAACATAAACTCAAGTAATCAAAATATACTAACACGAAATTAAAATAATAACTTTTATTCTTCTTCTCTTCACCCTAAATCTGTCACCTCCACCCTTTGGAAAGAGTTAGAAACTCATGGATGGAAAGGAGGAGAAGGGGTTCTAGAGGAATTACAAAAAAAACTAAAAACAAGAAATAAAACAACAGAAATTTATTAAACTAAGGAATAAAAACTAGAACATAAGCTAAGGACTCTCACAACATCGTTTCAGGGCTATTTATAGCCGATACAAGGGACTTAGCTATAAAATAGGAAAGTACACGCGTCAACACGCAACCGGTAAAACTTTTAGAGCATGAATCTTATTTGGTGCGGCGGATTCGCCACCTTTTTAGCTCCGATTTAATCCGGATTTTTCCTGTGTGTTTATGGTATGATTTCAATATCCTTTGCGCATCTGGATTGATTCTTTCCTTTCTTTTGAGCTCCGACTTTATTTCTTTATATATTTGGAGATCCACATTGATTTTCTTTAGATTTTCTCCATAATAATAAAAGCTACTCTTAATTTGCAATTAGGTCCTTGGCTTTTTGCAATTAAGTCATTGTCTACTTTTGTTCTTAAGTCCTTGTCCTTTTTGTAATTAGGTATTGAATGCTTTTATGTTTGGATGCATTTCCATTTGAAACCCGATAATCTTGAACTTGGTCTTTATGCCAGGAATGAGTCTCTTGCACGCATTTATGCTCGGGATATGGGTAATTTGCATTCAAGTTCCTGTATTCTGTAAATAAGACTAAACACATACCTTAGTAGCATTTATTGATATAAAATTAATCTAAATGAAAGACATATGATGCAATGTATGCAATGCATCAAATACCCCCACACCTAGATTTTGCTAGTCCCTAGCAAAACAGAATATAAGAAAAATGAAAACAGGGAAATCCTAACTCACTTTCGTAGGAATCACGGTTGCACTTAACATGTGCAACAAGCCTTTAAACCCCCAAGTTTCCTTAGAGGACGAGTTTTGTCTCGTGAGGGTTTTCAGTTGACACACCCACAAAGTCTTAATTCAACATTCCATTAACAGCTTTCAATATCCCCACCTCAACCTTATACATCTCACTTAGAATTCTTGCATGCTCATTATATAAATCTAACTCATCAAAATTCTAACTTGATCTTCATTCCTCCAATATTCACACCACTAACCCTTCTACACATGTTATCACTTAAATTATTTTGCACGCCTCCTCTGGTGGTGAAGTATCATTCGGATTAACCATGACATGAATCATTCTTTTAGCTTTGGGTCTTGAGTATCTTAAAGTATTTTTTTTTCTTTTTCCGTGATTCAACACATTTGCTTTTTCTGACACTTTTACCCTTTTTGCATTCTTGTAGAGAGTTTGGTCGATAATCCCGAGCTGATAGACTCAAGTTACCGGGTTTCAAGATACCCCTACGGACCAGTGACTCAAAGGCTTGGGCTTGTGTAATCATTTTGCAAAATGTGTTTTCCTCACTTTTATTCCGCTTTTATTTTCCTCAAGGCTTAATTGCTATTAGAAGTCCACACTTCCTGGTATATTTTCCTCAACATCTGCGTTTTATCAACCACTTCAAAGATTTGATTCATCCAATTTAAGTGCATACATGTCTTAAAGGGTAATGGGTTATTTCTTTGGAACTTAGATTTATGTCACAGTTTTTGCAAGCAGAACTATATAATAAGGAACAAAAAACTCAATGCAATTTGTACATAGGTTTTGGTAGTTCAATCTTAAGCTATGTCATAAAACATTGAATTTTTTTTAACAGAAAAATAAAACAGATAGATAGACACCCCCCACACCTAAATCATGCATTGTCCTCAATGTATGCAAAGAAAAAGCAAATGCACTTATTACCTGAGTCAAATTGCGGTAGAGGGGTTGAATTTGCTCAGAGTCAACCATAGTCAGAACTGGATTGAATGACACCATGTTGGTGCATGTATCCAGTTGAATTGTACCACATGTTGCACTGAGGCACAGATTCCACACCCCTCACATGTATTGGTTCTCTTATTTGCTCGAGTGATGGTGGGTGTGTCGCAGAATTACTCCTCTTTTTCTCACTTCCTTTTTGATTTTGTGATGATTTATTTGATTCAGAAAACTTATAGATACGTGCTCTCATCACAACATCACTTTGATTGCATATTATTTCTGGCTCACTATCAACATGAAAGATATTAAATTCAGCTTTTAAGTTCCCAAAAAATAATTGCATGAGCCCATTTAGACAGTTTATCAATGCTTCAGAAGTGGCTAAAAAGGGTCTGCCTAGTATTACAGGGATTTGTCTCTTAGGATCGACAACATGTTCAGTGTCTAGAACGACAAAATCCATTGGGTAAATGAAGTCACCAACCTTAATCAAAACATCATCGACTACACCTCTTGGTTTCTTAATAGAGCAATCAGCAAATTGAAGGGTTGTCTTAGAGGGTTTTAGAGGACCAAGGTTGAGTTGCTCGTAGACAGAGAACGAGAGTAGGTTAACACTAGCACCAAGGTCTAGAAGGGCTTTGTTGATAAAAGTATCTCCTATTGCACATGAAATTGTGGGATATCCAGGATCCTTATATTTTATAGGAGACGGGTTTGACAGGATAGAGCTTATGTTTGCAGTTAAGAATGTCTTCTTTGGTACGTTCGTTTTTCTCTTTTTAGTGCACAGATCTTTTAAGAATTTAGCATAAGCAGGTATTTGTTGAATCATGTCTAAAAGTGGAATGTTCACCTTAACTTGCTTAAATACTTCCAGGATTTTCTCTATTTGTGCACTTGAGTTCTTTTTGAGTCTATTGGGGAATGGGGCTTTAGGAACATAGACTCGCTCAGGTTCAGGTTGAGCTATAGGTTCAGGTTGAGTAGGTGGGTTGGGCGTTTCAGATTGGACGTCGGGTTCAATGGTTAGGTCATATGTGGTTGCTTGATGACTAGATTGATTAGACGTTCTATGATTTACCACATTGTTATCAACTTGTCTTCCGGACCGTAATGATACTACAACATTTATTTGTTGGAACGGTCCTTCCTCATTAACCATTTGAACCGGTCTAGGGTTGTTATTTCCTGAAGGTGGTTGATAGGATTGATATGAGTTATTAGATCTAGGGTTCACCTCAGGTTGACTTGGAAACCGACCCTTTTCTCTTTCACCTACTATTTGTGCTAGTTGGCTGACTTGTGTCTCTAGCCTTTGGAAGGTCTGGTTGGTTGTTTGTATAAAGGTTTTCATCAAATTTTCCAAGCTTGTCAACCTAACCTCATGATCGCCATTGTTACTAAACACAGATGATGTATTATTTTGGTTATACGGGTTTGGTTGTTGTCTAGGAGGTTGACCTTGTTGGCTTGATGAGAAATTGGAATTATTACCCCAACCCGAGTTATAGGTTGATGCGTACGGGTCATTTCTAGCATGGTTATACATGGCATTAACTTGTTCCCAGTCCGCACAATCCTTCATTACATGACCAGTCTGACCACATCTAGAGCAAGGGATAGACGAGGCTTGATGCACTCGAGTTTTGGTTTGTAGCTCTAAACTTTCCATTCTGCGCATAAGGGTAGCTAGTTTTGCTTCGACCGCTATGTTGGCATCTACAGCTAAGACACCTGGTTTGGGTTGACTTGCTATTCTAGATCCAATACTCGGGTTAAGCGGTGTTCTAGCGTTGTCCCATTGCATACTGTTTTCAGCTAATTCCTCAAGAAAAGTCCAGGCATCATTTTCATTTTTCGACATAAAGTTCCCTTGGCTTACGGATTCTACCATAACCCTAGATGTGGGTGTCAATCCCTCATAAATAATTTGGCATAATTGCCATCTTGGAATTCCGTGATGAGGGCATTGGGTCAGTACACTCTTAAATCTTTCTAGATAGGAATAGAACGGCTCGCTCTCAGACTGAACGAATGCAACAATTTCATTCCTAATCCTCATAGTCTTATGGTTGGGGAAATATTTTTTCAGGAATACTTGAACAAACTCAGCCCAACTCCTAATAGATCTTTCGGCTAGACTATATAGTCATTTCTTAGCGTCGTCCTTTAGTGCTAGAGGCACAAATTTCAGATGCACTGCCTCCTCAGGAATATTCTGGTATTGCATAAGAGAGCAGATTTCCTCAAATTCTCTAAGGAAGAGATATGGGTCTTCCCTAGAGGTGAACTTAGGCAACATACTCATGTATTGTGCCTTAAGTTCGAAGTCGCGACCCGGTATGGTGGGCATAACGATGCACGATGGCTGAGCAGCCATCACTGGATAGCATCGATCCCTCAGAGTTATAGGTTGTGCAACAGGTGGGTCCACTACGTTCTCACCCATTGGATCCGGGTGAGGTGGTGCAGCAGATGGATTGGGGCTAAGTTCCAGACTGGAATCTAGATGAACTCGTGAGAGTCGATTACTCAAGTCCCGAATCCAAATCTGAGTGCACCGGGTTGAATCAATTTTTGAATTCAAATTCGAAATTTAAATTCCAAATTTAATTTCAAGAATTAATTACAAAAAAAAAATTCGTTTTTTTTTAATATATTTTTTTATGTTTTTTTTTCTTAAGGGAAACAAACAATAGAATGGGGAAAGATGAGAAAGGAATCCTAATCTAGAGAATTGAGGTGAGAAGAGAAAGAAGACTCAGATGAGAAGGGAAACTTAACTCTAAAGATAGAAAGAGGGTTGGTCAGAAAATTCCTAAGAAAGCACGGTTCAAACAATCCTAGACCTAGTGTCGCTTAGATCTAGACGACTCCTAACTGGTTGACTCGAATTGATTCGCTTGATTCACCTCCCTCACTAATCAAACCAACTTGGTCAGGCCGTGTATAGCTAGTGGGGGCGCTTCCGACAGAGTCGGTGCCCATTAGACAACCACTTCGCTTGGAAGATTTACGTCAACACAAAAACACTTTCTAGACACCGAATTAAATTCAATCGGCTTCAGGTCATAGCAAGTCAAACCAATCTTCTCCTTAATTGAGTCTGAGTCCTTAGGGGCCAATGTCTAATTGATTTTAATTAAGGCTTGGGTGACATTTTAGGATTGTGATTTGTGGGCCACGGAAGGGTGATGAAATCCCCACCGTATCTTTGCCTACGGAGTTGCCCTTAAGATAGTTTAACTTAAATCTAGCAAAGATAGTCAAACAATGGTCTTTAGATGGGGGACAATTGCAAGGTTGTATGCAACTAGATTATATGCTTAAATGCAATCGATGAAAACCACGATACGTACCATGACTCCAGCATTCTTCAACAGAAATTGATTTGCAAGAATTTAGCAAGAATAATGCATACAAAACACTAGATGATGCATGCACTAAGACCTTTATAATTTTGCCAATTTTAGGTCAGAGTTGAATTACGCCAATTATGGAATTTTTTTGCCCTAACAGGTGCAATTCTAATAAAAGGAAATTTTCTGAAAATAGAAATTACGAGGAAAAGAGGCAACAAAGGTTACCTATGCAATGCTTAGTCGGGTTCACCGCCCGCTCTCGAAATTTCAGTAGCTTCACGCGTCCACCCAGAGATGAGTCGCGTCCCAGAAAAATTTGAAGCCCAGAAGCTCCAAGTGTGCGGCGGATTCGCCGCAAGTTGTTCTTTAGGTGCGGCGATTTCGCCGCTCGTTTAGATCAGAATGTGCTCGAATTTCGCCGTGCACGTTGTTGTCTCCTGAAAAAGCAAACCCAAATAGTTAGATCCGCGCACAAGATAAACATGATAGAATCGAAATCAACAAAAAACAAAATCTGCGTCGCCTCCCCGGCAACGGCACCAAAAACTTGATGAGAATTAAATTTATACCGCAAGTGCACGGTGTCAATGAAGACGTGACAAATACGGGTCGAACACAAGGAGGAAGAGATTTGTTGTTAATGTGATTTCGATTGGGGGAAAGAATGAGAGAAGAAATAAATTGGGTTTTGAGATTTTTGATTTTTAATTTCCTAAAGCATGAAACATGAACAAATAAAACTAAAGCAAGAACAAAGATGGTGAATTCCGTTGGGTGGAGGTTTAGGTATTGGGTTTAGATTAGAGAATTCAGAAACTTATAATAAATCATATTAGTTATAAAGCATTACATGATAAATGATTTAACATAAACTCAAGTAATCAAAATATACTAACACGAAATTAAAATAATAACTTTTATTCTTCTTCTCTTCACCCTAAATCCGTCACCTCCACCCTTTGGAAAGAGTTAGAAACTCATGGATGGAAAGGAGGAGAATGGGTCCTAGAGGAATTACAAAAAAAACTAAAAACAAGAAATAAAACAACAGAAATTTATTAAACTAAGGAATAAAAACTAGAACATAAGCTAAGAACTCTCACAACATCGTTTCAGGGCTATTTATAGCCGATACAAGGGACTTAGGTATAAAATAGGAAAGTACACGCGTCAACACGCAACCGGTAAAAATTTTAGAGCATGAATCTAATTCGGTGTGGCGGATTCGCCGCAAAATTTGTACATAAGGTGCGGCGGATTCGCCGCCTTTTTAGCTCCGATTTAATCCGGATTTTTCCTGTGTGTTTATGGTATGATTTCAATATCCTTTGCGCATCTGGATTGATTCTTTCCTTTCTTTTGAGCTCCGACTTTATTTCTTTATATATTTGGAGATCCACATTGATTTTCTTTAGATTTTCTCCATAATAATAAAAGCTACTCTTAATTTGCAATTAGGTCCTTGGCTTTTTGCAATTAAGTCCTTGTCTACTTTTGTGCTTAAGTCCTTGTCCTTTTTGTAATTAGGTATTGAATGCTTTTATGCTTGGATGCATTTCCATTTGAAACCCGATAATCTTGAACTTGGTCTTTATGCCAGGAATGAGTCTCTTGCACGCATTTATGCTCGGGATATGGGTAATTTGCATTCAGGTCCCTATATTCTGTAAATAAGACTAAACACATACCTTGGTAGCATTTATTGATATAAAATTAATCTAAATGAAAGACATATGATGCAATGTATGCAATGCATCACGGGTTGATACATTCCAACATTTGGGGTGTTGCCCCTCTCGAATCCTATAATGGGTTCAAATATTTTATTTCATTTATTGATGACTTTCTCGTACAACTTGGCTATACCTGCTTAAAGCCAAATCTGATGTTTTTTTCTATTTTTGTTGAATTTGTCAATTTCGTAGAAAACATGTATACTTTGAAAATTAAAATTTTCAAATCTGACAATGGGTCTAAATACACCGGCCATAATTTTCAAAAAAAATTTAAAACAAAAGGGGATCTTTCACCAAACCGCTTGCATAAATAAACCATAACAAAATGGAGTTTCAGAAAGGAAAAATCGCCATATTTTAAATGTCACTCGGTCTTTGCTTTTTCAAAATAACGTTCCAAAACGTTTCTGGTCTGATGTTATCCTAACTGTTGTTTACTTGATAAATCGGCTTCCTAGTCCTGTAATTCATAATCAACAACCTCTCAAAATTCTGAATAAAAGAAAGATGGGTCTTCATCATATTCGTATTTTTGGTTTTTGTTCACAAAAACTTCATGATAAGCTTGATTCTAGCTTTATTAAAACGATCTTTCCTGTTTATTTGTTTCAAAAAAAGGTTACAAATGTTTCAACCCAAAAGATCTTAATTTTTATCTCTCTAGATGTTTCCTTTTTTGAAAATGAACCATACTTCAAAGAATCTTGTAGCAATACATCCTCTCCATGTCCAAATATATCGATACCCGAAGTTACCTTCCTCGAAGAGTGTCCCACTCCTCGTGAAGAGGGGGAGAGAAATAACATAGGGGGAGAAGACACTGAAGAAGATCACAACAATCAACAAAATAACGAACCACAGAGAAGGTCACACAGAAACAGCAAGCCTCCTACCAGATTACAAGATTGTGTCACATACAATGTAACGTATCTCATCCAAAAGGATGTGAGCTATGGTAATATATCTCCTAACCACCTTACTTTTCTTACTAGCATAAAGAATCATAAAGAACCAGATAATTTTCATGAATCCATCAACATCCCTGAATGGACCCAAGCCATGAAAGATGAAATAAAAGCAATAGAAAATAACAAACACATGGACTTTAGTTCCCAAACAACTCGTAATCAAACCTGTGGGATGCAAATTGATCTACAAAATAAAATATAATAGCAATGGAACTATCAAAAGATACAAAGCTATATTAGTAGTTAAGGGATACACTTAAACATATGGGGTAGACTACCAAGAGACTTTTGCCCTATTGCAAAAATGAACACAGTTCGTGTATTACTTTCTGTTGTTGTTAATCATGGTTGGAATCTTTTCCAGATGAATGTCAAAAATGCATTTCTACAGAGTAATCTAGAGGAAGAGGTGTATATGACACCTCCTCCTGGATACCAAGGGGATCATACTCAAAACCTGGTTTGTAAGCTTCACAAAGCCATACATGGGTTAAAACAATCTCAAAGAGCATAGGATGCAAAACTCAGGCATGCCCTACTTATTTATGGTTTTTCCAAATATTCTGCAGATGCATATTCATCAAACACCATGCGCATACTACTCTCATCATTCTAGTATATGCACACGATATCATAATCACCGGCAACAATGACCATGAAATTAACGTAGTTAAAAACTATCTAAAAAGGAAATTTGACATCAAGGACCTAGACATCTAAAATATTTCTTGGGCATAGAAATTGCATACTCTAAGAAATGTCTATATCTGGCTCAACGCAAATATGTTCTAGATCTCCTTCAAGAAACTGGAAAACTAGAAGCTAAACCTGCCAAAACTCCAATGGAACAAAACCGAAAGGTCGGTCCCACCGATGGAGCTCCTCTAAAAGATATAGGACAGTTTCAATGATTGGTAGGAAAGCTTATATATCTTACTGTCACTCGTCCTGACATTACATATGATGTAAGTACCATCAGTCAATTTCTGCATACTCCCCACACATCACCTAGACATTGTAGATCACATTCTTAGATATCTAAAGAACTCTCCTGGTCAAGGATTATGGATGAAACCGAACAAATCTAACGATATAGTTGATTATTCTGATGCAGACTGGGCCAAAAACTTTGATAGGAAATCCACCACTGGATTCTGCACGTTTGTTGAGGAAATCTAGTTACATGGAGAAGTAAAAAACAAAATGTGGTTGCTCGATTAAGCGTCGAGGCAGAATATCGTGTCATGACATCCACCACAATCGAGCTTGTATGGCTTAAACAACTTCTCCGTGAAATGAAAATGTCACATCAACAACCGGTACCAATGTTCTGTGACAACCAAGTTGCTCGACACATTGCATCCAATCATGTCTTTCATGAGCGAACAAAGCACATTGAGATCGACTATCACTTCATCCGTGAAAAGCTTCGAGCAAGGGAAATTGAAGTTCTCTGTGTTAACAGCAAGGATCAACTCGCCGATATATTCACCAAACCCTTGGACAACACACACTTCCAAAGTATTCTTCACAAGTTGGGATCGTTCAACCTATTCCAAGCCCAACTTGAGGGGGAGTGTTAAATCATGCCCCAATTGCTACATATAATCCTTGATTAAGCTCAGTATCCATCATAGCCAATCAAGGATTATTTCTCCCATCTCCAGAATTATCAAGATTGCACTTTCCATAACAAACATCTTCCACATTCGGATCATGTAAAACGGTTATATTCATCAATGTATATATATGATGTTGTATGATAAAAAAACATAAGAAATAAAAGAACAAAAACCACAAATTCATCTTCCATTGATCTTGTCGTGCGTTTTAATAACGTCAACCTTCGAAATGTGGATAGAAGACGCTGGTGGAAGGTCTTCGTAAAAGAATTATGCTCTTGTGTGTTAGGGAATTTCGAAGTTGTATGTGATTTTAAGACTATATATAAACTTATTTACTCTTATATCGGTCATGTTTGCTCGAGTACAGTTGCGTGATTTGCGTCTGAACCTAGTGGTAGCATTTTATAATGCAATGGTAATTATTTTTTACAATAGATGATATCATATCTTTCAAATCGCAGTCACCATTTAGATGTTGTTTGCTTTCCCGGAATTTGCAGGTTAACGATGAGGATTGAATTCCGTGGTTTGATGGAGAATTAAAGTTGCCCGTTGTGGTCATTTCTTAATTGAACTCCCAGGTATGATGACTATAATTCAAATACGCTAAAGCTCCGGTTACACATCGGATTGGTTTGTGAGAGTTGAAGGGAACTTCGTGTAAGAACTCTCATTGACATTGTAAAATTGTGAAGGATGTTGAAAACCTAACTTCTGTTTCAATATTGCTATGGCTTTGGTTGTTTAATTAGGGGTGACTAAGTAGTTGATTGTCATGATATTAGATGTCTGTAAAATAAATAAATAAAAAGATGTCGGCGCCGTTGTTGGAGCTATAGAGACTGATCTTGTGGCATCCATTACCTATGTAATAGGTCCAACCATTTACTCGTCCCGTGGGTATGAGGGTTCAAATAGTTTTCTTTTATCTCGTTGTCATTCATTTGACACTTAATTATTTTTGCGACACGTACACCACCTCTTAATACGTACGCAGCTTTCAAATGGCTCAACAGTATTGGATCACTTCAACTACTATGTGGAATATTTGCAAAAACTCAATCATAGTTTGACTACTTGTGTTGATTTATTTCTAGGTCCACTTGACAAAGGTCGTTATTGGATATTTGCACTTTCGTTTTTTATAATTACTTAGGTATACTTGTGAACTTACGTCGTAGGAATTAGGATTAGTGCATTTGCAGACGTCTCATTTTTGCTCGCAACTCCGTCACTTGATTGTGTAAATAAAATAAAATAAAATAAGCCAAATTCAACTTCATTTCCAACACTAACAACAATATTCCAATATTTGACAAAAATGTTGTGATGAAAATAAATCTCCTCCAAACAATATTTATAAAATGAATTGTAAATTAAAATATTGTTACTGTAGTGAATGACATTTAATTTGACTAAGGGTATGTTTGGTTAACAACTTGAGGAGAGAAAAGAAAGTTAGATTTTCTCTTGTTTGGATAACGACTTAAGGAGAGAAAAGAAAAGAAAAGAAATGACAAAAAATGTTATAATACAAAATTCTAATTCAACTTTCTCTCCAATTTTGGAGAGAAATGGAGAGAAACGGAGAGAAAGTGAATAAATAATATTTTAGTGACCAAAATACCCTTATTAAAAACCTACCCAAAAACTCTAATTTGCTACATCTAAATACTCATTCCTTGTTCCATCTTCCGTCACCCAACCGTTCTACCTTCTTTTATTCCCCACCTAAATATTTCATCTTACTTTTACATGAGAATTTTTTTTAATATTTTGCATATTACCTTGTTTGTAACATTTCTGAGTTTGTATGACTTCAAATTTTCAAGTTTGGTGGATATATTTTTATTTGTAATAATTTATAGTTCTAAACATTATTAAAATAATGTAGAAAGATGTAAGTCAAAAGTATAATACAAAATAAATGGTATTTTGGTCTTTTAGAATGTTTCTTTTCTTTTCTCTCGTAAGATGTTAACCAAACGAGAGAAACGTATTTGTTATAATGAGTATCCAAACAAGAGAAGAGAAAAGAAAAGAAACACATTTCTTTTTCTTTCTTTTCTCTCAATTTCTCTCCTAAGTTGTTATCCAAACTGACCATAATTTCATTTAATTATGAAGTTAAACAAGTTTAAGGATTAAAATCTTATGTCTTCGGTTGCAAATTTTCAATAAATTAAATATATTATAACAAAGATTTGAACATAAATGGGACACACACATCAATGTCATCCTTAACCCCAATTCAATTTTCCCCAATTCAGTTTCTCTCTCCGTCACGTCAGCGAAAATCACT
The DNA here is from genome assembly GCA_963682175.1 of Triglochin maritima. Lineage (NCBI taxonomy): Eukaryota > Viridiplantae > Streptophyta > Magnoliopsida > Alismatales > Juncaginaceae > Triglochin > Triglochin maritima. Next base: position 8,634,206 of record OY821780.1, on the reverse strand, counting down.
ATGCAACCCACAACTCAACTCATTTTTCACTCCTTGATTCGAACCGCAATTTCAACACTCTCTCTCCTCCAAATCATTTCTTTTTACCTCATTTTCTATTTCACAGCAAAAATACATAAACTATTAAATAAATTACTTTTACAATGTCTTTATCTTATTAATTTTCATTAATTATTTACATTTATTTTAATTTGTAGAAATTAATTATAATTATATAAAATAATATACATATCAATTACATAATTTACCTATTTTTTTAAATATTGATAATAGTTAATAACGTTAATATATTTATTTTAACGTCATTTTTTAAAAAATCAAATCTTTTTATTTTGGAAATATGCTTTTTATTTTGAAAGTTTTTAAATTTTTTTTTACCTAAGATTGATCTCCAAATGACATGGAGGAAAAAGAATATAGGGTATTTGACTATTTGTTTTAATTTTCAAAAATAATTCTAATTATATAAAAATATATATCAATAAGAAATTGTTAAACATATTAAAAAACTGATTTTTAATCATTTATTACAAATAACAAAAACAAAAACCAACCCGGGTTGACCACGTGGCCAACCCAAGGTCGGGACCCGACCTTGGCTTCCCCTCCGTTAAGGGGGTTGGGGTCGGGTCAAATCCCAACCCGACCTAGACATGTCATCCGTTAAGGATGACCTAAGTATACTAGTGCAACTTAGACCGGGGAATCAGACTGTGTCAGCCTTATCATCTTGCAATTTGAACATTTTATAATGAAAAACAAAATGTGTACGTGTTAACCGATTTAGATTGGAATAATTGTCAAATTATACATGATTTTTTTCACATTCACTACTAAAATAAGTGGTCAGTATTACTTCACTTCTAACATATTTATCTATGAATTACTTCCAAATACTAGAGTACTTACGAAATATAGGCAAAATGCTGGTTTTGTTAAAAATTTAAATTTAACGGAGGCTAAGTTTAATAAATATTGGAATCCTCATCAATTTAGTTTTTATTTTGTATCCTAGATTTAACATTTTTGGTTTACAAGTATTCTTAGAACAATTCTGTGAAAATATAAATTATGAAATTTTCCAAAATCATGTAGATAGGTGTAAGTCTTTATTAATCAAATATTTGGAAGATATAAGAAAGACTATTTAATGTAAATCAACTGAGTTCAAATGTTGCTAGTTCATCGTCACAAGCACTTACAATTGCAGTGGATCCAGATTATGGCGACTCCCAATGGAATTGGTTAAGTCAAAAGAATACAAAATTAGTGTAAACCAACACCTAAAATGAATTAACTGCATATTTAAACACTGAACTTTACTTAAGTACGACTGAGTTAAAATCTTTTGACGTTTTAGGCTAGTGGAGAAAAACTTAGGTAGGTTTCCACTTGTCTCTTTGATAGCGCGAGACTTATTATGACATCCGACGTCAACTGTGATGTCAGAGGCTTTTAGTGTAGGTAAACGTGTCTTGTCTAACACGAGGCAAAACTTGTCCAACAAGTAAATCGAGATAAGCATGTGCTTGAAGGATTAGATCGATGTTTCGAACATAATGTAGAACATGAATATTTACGACAGCAACGACGATGCATATTAAAGACAAATTAGTTAAAAACCATTCTGTTAAAATAATAATTTTTTCCTAATACCCCTTATGATTTTTTCATTACTCCTTAGGTTTAGCTAGCATTCGAGATTTTTTATATGTAACCAATATATTGTTTCTCGAATTAAGTCAACAATTATTATTAAATCAATTGGTTACTTTGGGGGAAAATATTGTATTTCTGTTTTTATTAATTTAATTGTGATTGTATACTTATTTCAAAATTAAGAAACAACCAAAAAATCAAAATCCGACCTGACCAACCGAAGAAAACCTGACCCGACTTGACCCGACACGGCATGACTCCCGGGTTTAGTCTAACTATGTAAGTTCACAAGTGCACCCAAATAATTTTCGAAAACTCCCAAATGTTCAATATTGAGATTTCTCACGTGTACCCAAGCAAAATAAGTCTTCATTCGTTTTTTTTGTTTAACCATTTATTTTGTAAAATATCTCAATTTAACTCATCAGTAATTTCATTGTTATTTTTTTATTCAAACTCAAACCTTGCCCAACTCCTTGCAAATCATCGTCTACCGCTAGGTCGATGGAAAAAACCCAGGACACATTAATTTGTATAGAATCCAAAAAGATTCATTACAATTAGAAAGATAACCGTGTGTGCTGCATGGAATGTTCAATGTTGTTTTTATTTTGTTGATGTTATTTAAAATAGTTGAATAACTATTTATGCTAGAATTAATATTAATCCAGCACAAACGGTGTAACATGTTCTATAATTTTTTATAATAATATGTTCTGTAATTGTAATGCAATTAATACACTTATTTTAATTTTATCTAGTCTACTCATCTACCTTATTTTAAATCACAACTTCAAATTACTAAAATGAGACCGCTAGGATTCGATCACTGATCTTGAGTTTCTCAAGACGTATAACAAGACTCCTAACTGACCTAACCCAGGTTGCTATATATTAATACACTTTTTTTTAATTTGACATTCCTTTATCCAAGAAGTTTAATACCAAGTTCTGAATGAAATTAAGTTAAAGAAGTGTAAAGATGCGGATGAGATTGCTTCAATGAAAAGATTTGATGTATTCAATCTCTTGGAAGTTTGAATCTCTTTAAACATAATTATTCAAACTACAATAAATTATTATGTATCATTAGTGATAAATGTAAAATTTGAAAGTGATTTAAAATATAAAATGTCTACACATAAAGAATCTGAAAAAATAATTTTAGCGAAAAAAGATATTAGCAAGTAATGTAGAAAATAAAGAACTCTAAAACCAAAAGAAAATTACTAAAGCAAGAATTTTAACGAATTTTATACATGGTGTTGAAAGGGTTTTTATGAAGTGTGGATTTAATTATTATGTCATAGAAATATATTATTCAAAACATGAGCTTTTCTTTCTACAACGCGTTTTTTTAATATTTGAGAATTTTGATCATATAAAATTGTAAAATTTGTTTTAATGCGTATCTTAATACCAAATTAAATCAAAAAAAATATTAGCAACATCTAATATGAACATCACGAAAAATTGAAAATGTATTATTTTAGCAAAAAAAACTTAAACAATACAAAACTGTCCGACGTGTCTAGCGCGGGAGACACACATGACACAGTTCCGCGTGGGAAACGATATATAGATTATTACGTCATCAAATTTAACAAATAATTAAATAATTGATAAAAGATTCGACAGCCATGCACCGTGAGGGAATATTTTCTCTTCACGTCGTTAGCGTCGTATTTCTTGAATAAACAAAAATGAATCCATAAATCATTATTCAAGAATGCAAAATCGCAAGAAATAAACCTCTATTTCCTAATCCGAGACATTTGGATGGACCTACTGCGTCAACCCCAGGAATGTCAAGAGCTTTGCGAGGACTCTTACCCATATGCCACCCGAGAAGGAGCCCGACTTCGACACGTCTGAACCCGTTCATGCCAGTGCAACAGTCAGGCCGAACACAAGGCATGGTTAATTCCCACCGGCATACCAGACCGGCCCGCAAATGGATGTCCAGAATCGTTCGAACGATGAAAATCCGTATGGAAAGGTTAGAAACTCATCGAATAAATTTTCATCGTTCGAACGATTCTGGACGTCCATTTGCGGACAGGTATGGTATGCCGATGGGAACGGTCATGCTCTGTGCTCGGCATGGGCGTTGCACTGACCTGAACGGGTTCAGACGGGTCGACGTTGGGTTCCTTCTCGGGTGGCATATGGGTAAGAGTCTGCACGAAGCTAGCTCTTGACATTCCTGAGGTCGACGCGGTAGGTCCGACTGTTGGTTATGGTGGGCGGGTTCGTGCTGCCGGGGAGCTGACCTTGACCCTGATTCTCCGGTCTGGGTAGGCGGAGTCGCTTTCTTGGGGTTGAATCACTTTGGTCATTCGAACCTCCCATGATTGGATGTGGTCAATGTGGAGAGTTTGTTTATGGGAGGGGATCAAGTAAGAGAAAGAGAGGCGTGAGAGGTATATGTAGAAGGGTCTAATGTAGCCCTTAGATATATACGTAGAAAGGAAGAAAGGATATTGGAGAAGATTAAGTTTTATCTTTTTAAAACCGTTATCTTTTAATATTAAATATATAATAGTTGGATAATATGAATTCTATCTTGGTTAAGCCACGTGGTCAAAATATTTAAGAAAAACAAGAAAACAATATGAAACCGATCTTGGTAAAGAGACGTTGTCAAAATTTATTTAAGAAAAACAAGAACTCGTCCAAAGTAATCAAGATATAAAGCATAAGAATTTGTGTACAAATTGTGTCGTGTTCGTGCATACACGATAATTATCGTGTCGTGTTCGTGTTCGGGTTCGTGTATACGATTTCTTATCGTGTCGGGTTTGTGTATACCCAATACATGTTAGCATCCGACCATACACGACACGATAAGACACGTACACGACACGATTGACAGACGTAACTGGAACGGAGAGGCGTCGTTACTTTGTAGTCAAGGATTATTTTATGATATTGGTTTTTGTTTTGTTTTGAAAAGCTTTATTTGTTGGTTTGTTTGATGGAAGAGAGGAGGAATAAGAGGAAAGCACGAGGACAGCTGGGTTGGCTGCCAGCCTGTACGTAGGCAATTAAAGAGTTTGACGCTGGCGAGTGGCGAATGCTGTGTGGATCAATGTTTTCGGACATTTCTCGAAAAGATGCCATGCTTTGTTACTTTGGTTTGAAAACAAAGTTTCTTTTTAAACAGGATAACAAAATGAAAATTTCTTCCCCATGGGTTCGGCGAACGGTCACGGGTTCGAACCCATGAAGGCGTGAAAATGGTGTTGGATTACTTTCAATTTTGATCTGCAGTTCACATGTCCAAATGGGAGTGAGTGACCAAGAACTTTTGGGTCATAAAAAATTAAAAAATTATGAGTCTAATATGATTTTTTGCTTGGGTGACACTCCACTTTATGTCATCGTTGTATTAGTATTTGTCGGAATGTCATCACGTTAAATTGCTATTTATACTACTGTTATTTTGACAATAATTCTTACGCCAACCCGATCAAATAGTTATTTTTTCTACTTTTTGGTAAATTGCAACCCCAGTGTACTAGTATTTTGCAAACCAACCAAAAAATTGTCAAACTTATGATTGGGGTTTTTGCTTTGGTTCACCTCCAAAAGTCATTTATTAGGCCTTTGCACTAGTGTATTTTTTTATTACTCCAGAATGCTCACAAATCAAACTAATTGCTTGGGTGCACCTCTTTCTAACACCGTTAACGGATTTCGTGTCACTGTTAGTTGTCCCATTAAGTTCGAATCCAAACGGTCGACCGAAAACAAAATTGACTCCTAATTTGAGTCGACCAAGTCTAAATATGTTACTTGACACCTAATTAGACACCTAATTAAACACCAATTTGAGCTCTAATTAACATCGAAAGTATCTAGAAAACTCGGTTAGTTCGAATTGTGAGTCAATTTGGTTTTCGGTCGACCGTTTGGCTTTCGGTCGACAGTTTGGATTCGAACTTAATTGATGTCTAATTAGGTGTCATGTAGCATATTTAGACTCGGTCGCCTCGAATTGGGAGTCAATTTCATTTTCGGTCGACCGTTTGGATTCGAAATTAACGGGGACGGTGTCACGAAATCCGTTAACGGTGTTTGAGGGAGGTGCACCCAAGCAATTTTTTGGGTTAATTACAGTTTGACTCCCTGAACTATGTCTTGGTATCACTTTGCCCCCCTGAACTATCAAAGTTAACAGTTACTCCCCTGAACTTTAATTTTGTAACACTTTGCCCCCTGAACTTCAAAAACTCATTATTTAACACACATTCTAAGTTTGTTTTCATAATTTTTTTTGTTGTATCCCTAATACACTCCTAAACCTATATTTACGTGAAAGTTTGGATCGAAACGAAGGTCGGATATGGTTGGAATTTGGGTCGGATTGAGTGAATTAACCCTAAAAAATACACAAGTGTAAAGACCTAATAAACGACGTTTGGATATGCACCCAAGTAAAACCCCCAATTATGATTGGAACTTCAACAAGAGAAGGGTCTAACTCTTGTAACATTATGTGATTAGATTTACTAAGCATAATTAGCGTATCCTTTTGAGACTAAAGAAATGACGGAAAGAAAACCAAAACGCATACAGACAACTTTGAAATTGAAGTGGTTATTCCTTTTTTTCCCATTATTACGCCACTTGCATGTTAGAAAATGACATTCCAATACAAATGTCATTTCTCTTCTAAACAACTTTTTTCAACACAGAACACACATAAATCTGGCCCATCTTCACCTCTGTAGCACTGATACAATCACTTAATTCTTGCCATAATGACTAAGTATTGTATTAAGATTCCATAATATTTCAAAAACATATGTATTTCAACACCAAAAATTTCTGCATTTCATCACTAAATATTTCTACATTTCAATAACATGCAACAAAAAAACAAAAAGAAACGAGTATCTTGTTCATTTTTGACAAACACACAAGCAATCCAAGGTCTAAATAATGCTTCAACATTATTGTAACCCGAGTCTATCAACATTTGGTAGTTTTTTTCATCTCGTCCCATTTGTGGAAATTGGTATTGATGTTATGTTAGTTTGTTATTGAAGTCTCACCTACTTCATACAATGACCTACCAAATTGGGTTCCTTCAACATGCTCACTGTCAGCAACTTCGACTCCAAAAGCAACATTAGATTGCCCACATGTAGCAAACATTGGATCTCCCACTCCACATTTTGTTCTTTTCTTCTTCTGGGTTTTTGTACCTATTGCAACACTACAGGAATATAATAAGTTATAAATCCATTATGTTAAGGTGAGAGTATTACATTAAAAAAATGAAGGATAAAATAGATGAATTACCTAGTGGTCGACTGTTGTTAGCCACAAAAAAGTTGTTTGCATGCTCTTGCTTGATGCCTGAATTGTCCACAATTTCTGCATTTGTGTTCTAATAACATGTTTTCCTTCATCTTGCCATTTTATTCTCTTTTTTCTTGGGTGTCCTAGTGGTCTAGGTGAAAGAAATATGTGTTCCTAAAGTATTCTTTTATATGTCTTTTGTTATGAATTGAATGTATAATCATTTTGTTCATTGATTAACGTATCGTCTTTTATAAGAGTTAATGAAGAAGCTCTTGATCATTAATTGTAGAGCTCTAAAAGATAATAGTTTACATAAATCAAAAGTTATTCACAATCATGGTAATTAACATGAGACATTAGTTACCGAGATAAGATTATCATGTTGGTTGAAGGATATTGTAGCTCTACCAATATTTAACAACATGAGTATATATATATAATATTACTTTTATATATTGAATATACTTAATAAATAAAAAACATTATGGAATTGCATTTGTGTCATTAATGCTTTCATTGTGTCTTTGAATCATAAGATATGAGACTTATATCTTGTTCACATAAGAAGTATATAATTTGATTATATCAAAACCTATCATTAAGTATAGTGATAAATATATTAGTTGATTATATATAACTTGTGTGGGAGAAATTTATATGTCAAAAGATTATCATTGTCCCTCTTGACTTGAGTGATGATATTACTGGGTCTCTTCATAAAGTAAAATTATAATGTGCACAATGTAACTTATGTATATTTACATATTTATAATTAGCTTAAGAAATCAAGAAAATGAATATAAAATACAAAGATGACACATTCCTACGTACTTTGTATAATATTGTTATTATCATGAGGCAAGTGATTGACACAAGTAATATTATTACATATCCCTAAATGAGTCGTGTTCTGTTCAAGTGAGCAAAACATCTTTGTTATTTGGGTAACTATAATGTGTAGCTCGATACCGTTTATAGTTTATGATATTAAGTGTTTATAACATTGTCAACATAACTTAGATCTTCATATATGTCACACCACAAAACTGTGAAACAAACATGATTTTATAACTTATGTGGTGTATTAGATTTCATGTGATATGAAATAATATACATGTGGTAAAATGATAATATCAATATGTCGTAAGAGCGACATGGTTAGAATAAATAAATTTGTATGACATATGTATATATTATGAGGTATAATGTTTTGACATTATATATGATCATATGCTATATGATATAATGCGATCCACAATATTATAACATATGAATTTGCTAAAACCCCGAAACACAAATTTTGTTGGATATTAATCCAAAATTTATAAGAGACAAAAACAAAGGGAAACAACTTACCGTTATTCGGGCACCGGTCGACCGAACACTTTTGAGTTCAGAGACGGTCGACCAAATGGACATGTCGTTTGACCGAAATTATTAGGAGGAATTATGGTAAAGGAACGGTCGGCCGACGTGATATTTTGTACGATCAAAATTATCAAGAACTTTTTCTGATAAGGGAACGGTCGATCAGAGTGGCACGAGGTCCGACCAAAAATTTCAGGAACTTTTTAAGTTCTGAACGGTCGACTGGTCTTGACAATTTGTTCGTCCAAAATTATTAGGGAGTTTCCTGGTAAGGGACAAGTATGAGCTATAGTTCGACCGGTAGGAGACATTTGGTTCGACCAATATAACATTTAGGAGACCAAAATTATCAGAACCTTTTCCTGATAACAGATTGGTCGACCGAATGAGTATTTTGGTCGACCGCTTGCCCATGTTTTGCCCAATTTTTTGGAGATTTTTGGAGATTAATGGATGGATTTTTACATGATTTGATTGTTGGCTTTTGGTCTTAATTTATTATTTTGATGGTTTAATCAAAGTGATCTTAATCACAATCAAATGTAGAGTAACAGACATTATGCATAGAAGATATATTGTATTGTGCTAACATCTACAAGTGATCAATACTCAAGAAAGAATAGAATTGATGTCAAGACATGTAATCATGTTTTTAAAGACATGTAATTTTGTTTCCATTTTGCGTCTTAGGAATTTATGTGAACTTGAACATACAAGAGTTAAAATTCATTCACATAGACTCTAGGGCACCAATCGAAGTCACATACAAATTTCCATATCAATCCAACTTGAATAGGCAACCCAATTCCATAAGATAACCAAGTTGTATAGAATTGTCTGCACCCAGAAAATTGACCGACAAATATCCGATTAACCTGTGCAAACTTTAACTTTGGTTCGGTCGACCGACTTTGACCTTCCGTTTGACCAATTACCCGTATTTTCATATGCCGTTATTCTTGTCGTATTATACAACGATGGTACTCATATTTTTCATCTAACCCCCAAAATACATTTGGTCACTGGTCGACCGTGGACCTAGAAACGGACACCAAAGTGCTTGTTATTTTCGGTCGATCGGACCTTCCTTTTGTGGTCCACCGATATATCCTTTAACCTGGCCAAAACCCTGATTTTGGTCGATCTCTCCTTTTTCGGCCGACCAATCACTTAAGTCATAAACCAAATAGGTTCGACAGACGCTTTATATGGTTCAAACGTTTCCTTATACTTAAGAAAACAGTAAACTGTTCTTCCCAATTCGGTGAAGAGAATGTGTTCTAAAAGTTTTACTTTTAAATGTCAATTATTATGAATTGAATGAGAAATCATTTTGTTCCTTGTTTATGTTATTCATCTTTTAGAAGTGTTAAGGAAGAGGCACTTGGTCCTTAACCGTAGAGCTCTAAAAGATATTGGTTTACATAAAACAAAAGATATTCACAATCATGGTAATTAACATGGAACATTAATTACCGAATTAAGATTGTCGTGTTGGTCATAGATCATTGTAGCTCTACAAGTGAGTGACAACACGGGTATGCAAAAGAGGAAAATATTACTTTTGTATACTGAATAGACCTAATAAGTAAAATATTATAGAAATGTGTTTCTGTGTCATTAATATTTACTGTGTATTTTGGTCCTTTGATATGAGACTTATATCTAATCACTTAAGGAATACTTAATTAGATCAGTGTCTTGAACTATCGATCAGTGTAGTGTAGAGGCACTGGTTGGTTAAGTATAACTTTCGTTGGAGAAGATAGTTAGTCAAAAGATTATCATTGCCCCTCTTAATTGAGTGATGATATTAGTGGGCCCCTTGATAAAGCAAAGTTATAATGTGCACAATGTGATTTGAGTTAAGTCACATATTTATAAATAGCTTAAAGAGATCAAGAAATGAATACTAAGACAAAGATGACACAATACAACTTTGTGTGTATTCTTAATATCATGAGGCAAGGGACGGACACAAGTGGTGCACTCCATCACTAAATGGATCGGGTTTTGGTTCGAGTGGAATTAAGACATCTAACTAATTGGGAGCTATAATGTGTAGCTAGATACCGCTTATAGCTTGTGATATTAAACTCTTAATATCACTGCCAACTTAGTTTAGATCCTCCCATAGGTTACACCGCAAAAACCGTGAAACAAGAAGCTTGATTTTTGGTTCATATGATGTGTCGGGTTTCTCATAGAAAATATGACACATGTTGTGAACAAGTAAAATCAATTATGTTGTATATAAACATAATTAGAGTCATGATAAATTCATATGAGATGCATATATTATGGGGTGCAATAATTTATTGTTGCATAGGATAATACATTGCATAAGTTGTGAATTTGCTAAAAACCCCTTAAGTTCAAATTTTGTTGGAAATAAATCCAAAATTTGAAATAGGCAAAATCGGGTAGAAGTTCGGTAATCCGTTATGGTTCGGTCGACCGAAGGATCTATGGATCGGTCAACCGAACGTGGAACGGATAATCGTAATTGATTGACCGAACTTGACCAAAGTGCCTGGAACTTTGGTACGGTGTACCGAACCAGAAACGGTCGACCGAACAATGTAAAGTTCCGATATTTTCGGTTAACCGAATAGCACTCGGTCTTGGACGAGAATTAGTCCGATCGGTTAAGGAGAATTTTTCTCCTTAAGATTCGGTCATCCGTCACGTACTCGTTTAAACGATCATGACAAATTCGGTTAACCGAGTGGGACTCGGTAAACCGAACAGCGGTCGATTTTCTGCCTTTGATTATTAAGAGATTAATTTGATCGATGGTTGGATTAGCTCCAAATTTGTTCAAACGTTTTGTGAGTGCATATAATGCATTATGGAATTAGTTTGTGAGAGAAATTGTCATAAAACCGTGGCTTAAGAATAGCCATGATTAAGAGTAAGATTGGAACCTATAAATAGGTCCTTATTTTCCCTAATTGTGACACACAATTCAGAAATTATTTTCTCTCCTAATTCACTACTAAAACAAACGAAAATTCTCTTAGTTTTCTAAATCTTTGGAAGGAGAAATCTCAGAGGCTAAGGAAGGGGTTTGTAGCTAGATTCTAAGCTTGTTTGGAGATCGATTGGCTAGCTCCTTTCTCTCCAACCTTGTTTAGGGTTTCGGTGAACACTCGGAGGCATCCGGCGCGGCGAGAAGCATCCCCAACGTCTCCGAATCTTCAAGAAGTTTTTGAGAACTTCTAGGTATGAATTTCGGAGTCCTTATTTGTTTTAATAGAGTTTTTGAAACTAGATGTTAAAACAAACCGATGCATGCATGAAATAAATCAAAGAAAATTGTAATTGATCCTTTTTATACATAAAAATTTCGAAAATATATATGTATAATTAAACATGAAATCCTACAGTGGTATCAGAGCTTAGGGTTCAATTTTCTCATGATTTATGGCTGTAAACAAATTTAGTTTACCATCTAGGATTTAAACAATTCGTTTTACCGGTTTTTCGGTCTTTAAATGTTTGTTGAAATAATTCTTTATAATAATTCGTTTTAATTGTTTTGAATGTTTAAAACATGTCATGTAATTATTAGAATTATGATTTAGACATAAGTCTAACTTGCAATAATTTCGTTTTAAGTATAAACGATTATTTTGTAAGAGAATCAACAAAACCGAAAAACTGCGATTCATCTTTCCATTGGAAATTTGATGGACAGCGGTTCATAATTAATTTTTGAATTATGGATGCATGAAAAATGTTTTTAATGGATTTCAAAATATTTTTCTAAGAATTGTTGAGAATTCTGGATGATTGATAAATTAGATTCTGTAGTTTATAGCAATTGCGTGCATGGATGCTTGAGTTGCTTTGCAGGATTGTGAGTTTATATGTTCCAAATCAGACACTACAAATGTATGTAATTATTATTATACAGGGGCTTGTGTATGTAAAAGCCAAAATTCTCTCTATTTCCGTCTTTTAGATAGTTGCATTTGCATATGAGAGGTTTTTACATAGGACTTGCACTAGTCGGTTTTATCGAATGTGAGGAGCATGTTTATTTTCTGTAAAATCTACATCTCTGGTGCAAGAGGAAGTCGCCGCTGTAGCACATCGATCGAGGATCAAAGATCAGGGATCGAGGATCGAGGATCGAAGGGAACATATAAACTCACACGATGTGGATTGTGTGAATGTTTAATTTCTGTTTTTTTTATCTTGATATGCATGTGATGAATGTGTTGAATGTTAGGATGTGTATGATTAATAATATGCATGATAACATAAAATTCTAAATCACATGTTAAATTGTCCAACAAAAATTAAGAATAAATTTCCTTCTTATTTCATCCACTAGCAGCCATTGATCGAGGGATACTCTGCTCGCCCTTAGCGGGAGATAACTCCCTCTATCTTTGGGAATAGTGGGAGATATAAAGGTTGTCTGTTGTTGTGTGATGAAGAATTAAATTTATACCGCAAGTGCACGGCGTCTATGAAGACGTGGCAAGTACGGGTCGAACACAAGGAGGGAGAGATTTCGTTATTTTTGTTATTTTCGATTAGGGGAAGAAGGGAAGAAGAAATAAGTTGAGTTTTTGGTATTTTTGATTTAATTATCTAAAGTACGAAACAAAAGCAATTAGAACTAAAGCAAGAAATAAGAAGAGAATTCCGTTTGGTGGAGGTTTAGATTTAAGGTTTAGATTAGAGAACTTAGAAACTTATAATAAATCATGTTTAGTTATGAAGCATTACAAGATAAATGATTTAACATAAACTCAAGTAATCAAAATACTAATCACGAACTTAGAATAATAACATTCATTCATCTTCTCTAACCCTAAATCCGTCACCTCCACCCTTCGGAAAGAGTTAGAAACTCATGGAGGGAGGAAGAAGAAGGGGTCCTTGAGACATTACAAAGAAAACTAAAAAGTAAGAAATAAGAAACAGAATTTTATTAATAAAACTAAGGTACACAAACAAGAACAACAACCAAGGACCCTATTTACATCATTCTCGGGTCTATTTATAGTTGCTACAAGGGACTTAGGTATAGAAGTGGATAGTACACGTGTCCATACACGACTGGACGAAATTGGGACACACAGATCGACCAATGGGCGGCGGAATCGCCGCACATCATGTGTATTGTGCGGCGGATTCGCCTCACACGTTGGTCGGATTTAATCAGGATTTTTGTCACGCGTTTATGGTATGATTTGATCCTCCTTTGCGCGTCTGGATTGATTCTTTCCATTGTCTTGAGCTCCGGATTAATTCCTTCCATTGTTGGAGATTTATATTTGATTTTTTCTTTTGACTTTCTCCACACAATAACTTGGTCTTTTTATTTTGCAATCAGGTCCTTGGCATTTTGCAATCAAGCCCTTGACCTTTTTGTAATTAGCTCCTTGAATGCTTTTATGCTTGGATGCATTTCCATTTGAAACCCGATAAACTTGAACTTGGTCTTTATGATAGAAATGAATCTTTTGCATGCGTTTATGCTCGGAATGTGGGTAATTTGCATCCAGGTCCTTGTATTCTGTAAATATGACTAAACACATACCTTAGTAGCATTTATTGATATAAAAGTAATCTAAATGAAAGACATATGATGTAATGTATGCAATGCATCAAATACCCCCACACCTAGATTTTGCTAGTCCCTAGCAAAACAGAATATAAAAGAAATGAAAACAGGGAAATCCTAACTCACTTTCGTAGGAATCACGGTTGCACTTAGCATGTGCAACAAGCCTTTAAACCTCCAAGTTGCCTTAGAGGACGAGTTTTGTCTCGTGAGGGTTTTCAGTTGACACACCCACAAAGTCTTAATTCAACACTCCATTAATAGCTCTTAATATCTCTGCCTTAACCTTATACATCTCACTTAAAGTTCTCGCATGCTCATTATACAGTTCTAACTTATAAAAAGTTTGACTTGGTCTTTATTCCTCCACATTCACACCACTAACCCCTCTACACATGTTATCACATAAATTATTTTGCACGCCTCCTCTGGTGGTGAAGTATCATTTGGATCAACCATGACATGGATCATTCCTTTAGCTTTGGGCCTTGAGTATTATTTTTTTTTTCTTTCCTTTTTTTTTCCGTGATTCAACACATTTGCTTTGTGACACTTTTACCCTTTTTGCATTCGTGTAGCAAGTTTGGTCGATAATCCCAAGCTGGTAGACTCAAGTTACCGGGTTTCAAGATACCCCTACGGACCAGTGACTCAAAGGCTTAGGCTTTTGTAATCATTTTGCAAAATGTGTTTTCTTCACTTTATTCCTTTATTTTTATTTTTATTTTCCTCAAGGCTTAATTGCTATTATAAGTCCACACTTCCCGGTATATTTTCCTCAACCTCTGCTTTTTATCAACCACTTCAAAGATTTGATTAATCCAATTTAAGTGTATACATGTCTTACAAGGGTCATGGGTTATTTCTTTGGAACTTAGATTTATGTCATAATTTCTACAAGCAGAACTATATAATAAGGAACAAAAACTTAATGCAATTTGTACACGGGTTTTGGCAGTTCAATCTTAAGCTATGTCATAGAATATTGATTTTTTTTTATTTAAATAAAGCAGAACAGAAAATCAAATAGATAGATATGTACATATATAAATACCCCCCCCCCCCACACCTAAATCATGCATTGTCCTCAATGTATGCATAGATAAAATAAATGCACTTATTACCTGCGTCGGCTTGCGGTAGAGGGGTTGAGTTTGCTCAAAGTCAACCATAATCAGAACTGGATTGAATGACACCATGTTGGTGCATGTATCCAGTTGAATTGTTCCCCATGTTGACTTGAGGAAAAGATTCCACTCTTCTCACTTGAATTGGTTCGCTTATTTGCTCGAGTGATGGTGGTTGAGTAAATGAATCACTCCTTTTTTTCTTACTTCCTTTTTGCTTATGTGATGATTTATTTGTTTCAGAATTCTGATAAATACGTGCTTTCATCACAACATCACTTGGGTTGCATATTATTTCTGGCTCATTATCAATATGGAAGATATTAAATTCTGCTTTTAAGTTCCCGAAAGATAATTGCATGAGCCCATTTCGACAGTTTATTAATGCTTCCGAAGTGGCTAAAAAGGGTCTACCTAGAATTACAAGGATTTGTCGATTAGGATTTACAACAGGTTCAGTATCAAGTACGACAAAATCCACTGGATAAATGAAGTCACCAACCTTAATCAAAACGTCCTCTACTATACCTCTCGGTTTCTTAACAGAACAATCAGCGAATTGGAGGGTTGTCCTAGAGGGTTTCAGTGGACCAAGGTTGAGTTGCTCGTAGACAGAAAATGGGAGCAAGTTAACGCTTGCACCAAGGTCTAGAAGGACTTTATTGATAAACGTATCTCCTATTGAACATGAAATTGTGGGACACCCCGGGTCCTTATATTTTATAGGAGATGTGTTGGAAAGGATTGAGCATATGTTTGCAGTTAAGAATGCCTTCTTTGGTACATTCGTTTTTCTCTTCTTAGTGCACAAATCTTTTAAGAATTTAGCATAAGCAGGTATTTGTTGAATCATGTCTAAGAGTGGAATGTTTACCTTAACTTGCTTAAATACTTCCAAGATTTTCTCTATTTGTGCACTATAGTTCTTTTTGAGTCTATTGGGAAATGGGGCTTTAGGCACATAGACTCGCTCAGGTTCAGGTTGAGCTGCAGGTTCAGGTTGGGTAGGTGGATTGGGCTTTTCAATTTGGACGTCGGGTTCAATGGTCAAGTCATATGTGGGTGCTTGATGGCTAGATTGATTAGTCATTCTAGGGTTTACCACATTATTGTCAATTTGTCTTCCGGACCGTAATGATACTACAACATTGATTTGTTGGAACGGTCCTTCCTCATTAACCATTTGAACCGGTCTAGGGTTGTTATTTCCTGAAGGTGGTTGATAAGATTGATATTGATTATTAGTTCTGGGGTTCACCTCAGGTTGACTTGGAAATTGGACCTTTTCTCTTTCACCTATTATATGTGCTAATTGGCTAACCTGTGTCTCTAGCCTTTGGAATGATTGGTTGGTTGTTTGTATAAAAGTTGTCATTAAATTTTCTAATTTTGTCAACCTAACCTCATGATTTCCATTGTTATTACCCCCAGATGATGTATTATTTTGGTTATATGGGGTTGGTTGTTGTCTAGGAGGTTGTCCTTGTTGGTTCGACGAAAAATTGGGATGATTACGCCAACCTGGGTTATAGGTTGATGCGTAAGGATCATTTCTAGAATTGTTAAATGTGACATTAACATGTTCCAGGTCCACACAGTCCTCCATTAAATGACCAGTCTGACCACATCTAGAGCAGGGGATAGACAAGGGTTGATTCATTCGGGGTTGATTTTGTAGCTCTAGACTTTCCATTCTACGCATTAGGGTAGCTAGTTTTGCCTCAGCCGCTATGTTGGAGTCTACAGCTAAGACACCTGGTCGGGGTTGACTCGCTATTCTAGATCCAATACTCGGGTTGATGGGTGTTCTAGCATTGTTCCATTGCATACTATTTTCAGCTAAATCCTCAAGAAAAGTCCAGGCATCATTTTCATTTTTGGACATGAAGTTCCCTTGGCTCACAGATTCTAGCATAACTCTAGATGTGGGTGTCAATCCCTCATAAATAATTTGGCATAATTGCCACTTCGGAATTCCGTGATGAGGGCATTGGGTCAAGACACTCTTAAATCTCTCAAGATAGGAATAGAACGGCTCGCTCTCAGACTGAACGAATGCAACAATTTCATTCCTAATCTTCATAGTCTTATGGTTGGCGAAATATTTTTTTAGGAAAACTTGAACAAATTCGGCCCAACTTCTAATAGATCTTTCGGCTAGACTATATAGCCATTTCTTAGCGTCGTCTTTCAGTGCTAGAGGCACGAATTTGAGACGCACTGCCTCTTCAGGGATATGCTGGTATTGCATAAGAGAGCAGATTTCCTCAAATTCTCTAAGGAAGAGATATGGATCTTCCCTAGAGGTGAACTTAGGCAGCATACTCATGTATTGTGCCTTAAGTTCGAAGTCGCGACCCGGTATGGTGGGCATGACGATGCACGATGGCTGAGCAGCCATCGTTGGGTAGCACCGATCCCTCAGAGTCATAGGCGGGTTCACAACATTCTCACCCATTAGATCCGGGTGAGGTGGTGCAACAGGTGGATTGGGGTTAAGCTCTAGACTGGAATCCAGATGAACTCGTGAGAGTCGATTGCTTAAATCCCGCACCCAAATCTGAGTGCACCGGTTTGAATTAATTTTTGAATTTGAATTCGAAATTTAAATTTCAAATTCAATTCCAAGAATCAATTACTTTTTTTTAACAGAAACAAACAATAGAAAGGTAAGGATGAGAAGGGAAAGAAGACTCAGACGAGAAGGGAAACTTAACTCTAAAGGATAAAAATTAGGGTTGGTCAGAAGTTTCCTGAACAAGCACGGTCAAAACAATCCTAGACCTAGTGTCACTTAAATCTAGACGACTCCTAACTGGTTGAGTCGAATTGATTCGCTTGATTCACCTCCCTCACCAATCAAACCAAGTTGGCCAGTTAGTGTATAGCTAGTGGGGGCGCTTCCGACAGAGTCGGTGCCAATTAGACAACCACGTCGCTTGGAAGACTTTCGTCAACACAAAAACACTTTCTAGACACCAATTTGAATTCAATTAGCTTCAGGTCATAGCAAGTCAAACCAATCTCCTCCTTAATTGAGTCCGAGTCCTTAGGGGCCAATGTCTAATTGATTTTAAATTTTAGGCTTAGGCGACACTTAAGGATTGTGGTTTGTGGGCTACGGGAGGGTGATGAAATCCCCACCGTATCTTTTCCTACGGAGTTGCCCTTAAGATAGTTTAACTTAAATCTAGCAAAGATAGTCAAACAATGGTCCTTTTAATGGGGCAATTGCAAGGTTGTATGCAACTAAATTATATGCTCTAATGCAAAAAAACTCGATACGTACCTTGCCTCCAGCAATCTTCAACAAGTATTAATTTGCAAGAATTTAGCAAGAATAATGCAAGCAAAACATTATATGATGCATGCACTAAGGTCTTTCTAATTTTGCCAATTTTAGGTCAGAGTTGAATTATTGTCAATTATGGAATTGTAACCCTAACACGTGCAATTCTACGAAAGGAAACTTTTCAACTATTCAGATTTTACGAGAAAGGCAAGAAAAGTTACCTCCGCAATGCTAAGTCGGGTTCGCCACCCGCTCTCGGAGATTCCAGTAGCTCAATGTGACCACCCAGAGATGCCGACGACGCCCTCAAAATTTGAAGACCGGAAGACCAACCTGTGCGGCGATTTCGCCGCAAATGCTTCTTATGGGGCGGCGGATTCGCCGCTCTTTAAGCTCAGAATGCGCTCGTATTTCTCCGCGCGCTCTGTTGTCTCCTGAAACGCAAATCCAAATAGTTAGATCGCGCACACGATAAACAGAATAAAATCGAAAACACAAAAACAAACGAAATCTTCGTCGCCTCCCCGGCAACGGCGCCAAAAACTTGATGAAGAATTAAATTTATACCGCAAGTGCACGGCGTCTATGAAGACGTGGCAAGTACGGGTCGAACACAAGGAGGGAGAGATTTCGTTATTTTTGTTATTTTCGATTAGGGGAAGAAGGGAAGAAGAAATAAGTTGGGTTTTTGGTATTTTTGATTTAATTATCTAAAGCACGAAACAAAAGCAATTAGAACTAAAGCAAGAAATAAGAAGAGAATTCCGTTTGGTGGAGGTTTAGATTTAAGGTTTAGATTAGAGAACTTAGAAACTTATAATAAATCATGTTTAGTTATGAAGCATTACAAGATAAATGATTTAACATAAACTCAAGTAATCAAAATACTAATCACGAACTTAGAATAATAACATTCATTCATCTTCTCTAACCCTAAATCCGTCACCTCCACCCTTCGGAAAGAGTTAGAAACTCATGGAGGGAGGAAGAAGAAGGGGTCCTTGAGACATTACAAAGAAAACTAAAAAGTAAGAAATAAGAAACAGAATTTTATTAATAAAACTAAGGTACACAAACAAGAACAACAACCAAGGACCCTATTTACATCGTTCTCGGGTCTATTTATAGTTGCTACAAGGGACTTAGGTATAGAAGTGGATAGTACACGTGTCCATACACGACTGGACGAAATTGGGACACACAGATCGACCAATGGGCGGCGGAATCGCCGCACATCATGTGTATTGTGCGGCGGATTCGCCTCACACGTTGGTCGGATTTAATCAGGATTTTTGTCACGCGTTTATGGTATGATTTGATCCTCCTTTGCGCGTCTGGATTGATTCTTTCCATTGTCTTGAGCTCCGGATTAATTCCTTCCATTGTTGGAGATTTATATTTGATTTTTTCTTTTGACTTTCTCCACACAATAACTTGGTCTTTTTATTTTGCAATCAGGTCCTTGGCATTTTGCAATCAAGCCCTTGACCTTTTTGTAATTAGCTCCTTGAATGCTTTTATGCTTGGATGCATTTCCATTTGAAACCCGATAAACTTGAACTTGGTCTTTATGATAGAAATGAATCTTTTGCATGCGTTTATGCTCGGAATGTGGGTAATTTGCATCCAGGTCCTTGTATTCTGTAAATATGACTAAACACATACCTTAGTAGCATTTATTGATATAAAAGTAATCTAAATGAAAGACATATGATGCAATGTATGCAATGCATCATTGTGCCACAATTAAATATATGAGTTGTGTTTCACCCTAGTGAACCCCAAGTATGTTTAGTTGTGAATACAATAGATAAACGTATCTCGTATCAAATGAAAATAAGTTTTCTTAACATTACCTAGAGCCCTCGCTCGGTTTTGGGAAAAAGTTTTTCTTACGAGGATAGGTCGTATTCCCTCATAATTAAAACGACAAGAGTCACAAGAGTTTGAAGATGCTAAATGTTGCTAAAATTCAAAAAGGTTGTGATTAGAAAATGATTTCTTACCTTGATATTGTAATGTATTCGATAGCCCTTAGCTAGTCTATATTACAATTAATAGGATCTTGGATTGTTGCATTTATGGGCAAGATTTTAATTTGCAACATTTACATTTATATATTCGATATATGTATGCATGTGTATTAAAACATAAAATTGGCATTAAAACCTATATGATTTATTTTGTAGAAAAATGTCGAACATCCAACCTATCGTACGATCCATGATAGAAAAACACCCTTTAGCGAATGATGGCTCAAAGTTCATTAGTTGGCAACTCAAACTCAACATCGTGTTAAAGTTTGAGAAACTATCTCACATTTTGGAAGGTCCAATCCCAAAGTGGAATGAGAGATTAACCGATGAAGAGAAAGAGGCTAAAGCCAAGTGGGAAGACCAAGAGAACCAAGTTCACGGTCTTATGCTAGCATCCATGGGTGACTCGCTTCAAGCGAAATACTTGGATTCAAAACCCAAGAAGACCATGGAGGCCTTATCAAAGATGTTCATGGATAGTGCCCGAAAGGAGCGCTATAAGACCACCATCGCACTCACAAGGTGTCATATGGCGGAGGGAACATCGGTATCTATGCATTTTCTCACGATGCAAGGATACCTTGAGAAGTTGGCAAAGCTCTCTTCACCAATGCCCGAGGACATTGCTGAAGATATGATTCTTGGCTCTCTAGCCCCGTCCTTTAAGGACTTTGTGATGCACTATCACGTGCGTGAAAAAGGGGTGAGTCTTGAGGAGCTTCACAACGCTCTCAAAACTGCTGAAGTTGACATGGGCAAGGGTAGGGACAAGCAAGTCCTTGCCGTCCATGGGAGGGGCCATAAGATTGGTAAAGGAAAGGGCAAATCTACCAAAAGTTGTTCAATCAAGAGCAAGGGAGTAGGAGGTGCTCATAAAAGTGCCTCGAGGGGGAAATCTCAGAAATCTCCAACTCCCAATACGGAGTGCTTTAACTGCGGTGAAAAAGGACACATCCGGCCAAATTGCCCCAAGTACAAGGAAGACCTTGACAACGGAGTGATTGAACGTCGGCGCCCCAAAAAGGCCAAAGGTATATTTGTTATTGAAATAAATTTAGCCACCTCTGTCCAGGATTGGGTAATTGATACCGGATCTTGTGCTCACATAGTTTCTAATGTGCAGCTACTCATGGATAGGAAGGAACTCGTAAGGAACGAGGTAGAATTGAAGGTCGGAAATGGTGCGAACGTGTCTGCGGTTGCACAAGGTTCTATGGTGCTTCAATTGTGTAGTGGTTTAAATTTATGTCTAAAGAATGTTTATTATGTACCTTCGATTAGCAAGAATATTATTTCTGTATCATGTCTGGATATGGATAATTTTAATATAAATATTTCAAATTCTTGTTTGTCTATATCGAAGAATGGCGTGTTCTATGCAAATGCGTTCATTAGGAATGACCTCTATTTGCTTGAATTGGATAATAAATAAATCTTTAATATCAATAACAAAAGACTTAAGACCACTCACGAGAATGATACTCTCTTGTGGCACTATCGTCTTGGTCATATAAATGAAAAGTGCATCAAGAAATTGCAAGAAGCTAACCTTATTGGTCTACTTGATTTTAAATCATTGGAGACGTGCCAACCATGTCTAATGGGAAAAATGACCAAAAAGCCTTTCAAGAAGAAAGGCCCAAGGGCGAGTGGCTTGTTGGATTTGATACATTCCGATGTATGTGGTCCAATGAGTACTAGTGCACGAGATGGTTTCAGGTACTTAATTACGTTCACAGATGATTATAGTCGTTATGGCTATGTTTATCTAATGAGAAATAAAAGTGAATCTTTTGACAAGTTCAAAGAATTCAAGAATGAAGTAGAGAACCAACTCGACAAGAAAATCAAGTCTCTACGAACGGATCGTGGAGGTGAGTACTTAAGTGCCGAATTTGACTCATACCTAAAGGAGTTTGGTATTGTACCTCAACTCACACCTCCCGGTACACCTCAGTGGAATGGGGTATCCGAAAGGAGGAATAGGACATTGCTCGATATGGTTCGGTCAATGATTAGTCATGCGGAATTACCTCTTTACTTTTGGAGTTATGCACTACAAACTGCGGTTTACACACTAAATAATGTTCCATCCAAATCCGTGGAGAAAACTCCTTATGAGCTATGGAGTGGTAAAACACCTAAGCTCAGTTTTCTTAAGATTTGGGGTTGTGAGGCTTACGTCAAGAGATTGATGTCGACCAAACTTCAACCAAAAGCGGATAAGTGCTTCTTTATTGGTTATCCTCGTGAGACAAGAGAATACTACTTTTGGCATATCACCTCCAATCGAGTGATTGTAGAGAGGGATGCCACATTTCTGGAAAAGGAATTTCTAGAAAGAGTAAAAAGTAGTGGGAGTAGGGTTGTGCTTGAGGAAACTCAAGATACTCTACAAGATCATGAAATGAATGATGACATTCAAGATCATGAAGGCCCAACCGAGATTCCTTTGGTTAGTGGGAGCGTGAGTGAGAGACCCTCGCAAGAAATTGTGAGAGAATCTCAGTCATCCCCACCAAGCGTACGTTCAAGAGTTGAACGTGAACCCACTCCTCAAGAAATTGTGGAAGAAGTTCGAGAGACACGAGAAGAACCAAAAGAACTTAGAAGGTCAACAAGGGAAAGGAAGAAACCCGATTTGTATCTGGGACTTCATGAAATCATGGTACTAGATACCAATGATCCCTTAACCTTCCAAGAGGCAAGGGAAAGGGAAGACTCCAAACTATGGCTTAAGGCCATGGAATCCGAAATAGAATCCATGTATGATAATCAAGTATGGGACTTGGTTGACATTCCTCAAGGGAAAATGGCCATTCATAATAAATGGGTTTTTAAGAGGAAGATGGACATGGATGAGAACTTGACAACCTACAAAGCAAGGCTTGTAGCGAAGGGTTTCACTCAAGTTCAAGGAATTGACTATGATGAAACCTTTTCACCGGTTGCCATGTTCAAGTCTATTCGGATCATGCTCGCTATTGCCGCATTTCACGATTATGAAATATGGCAAATGGATGTCAAAACGGCGTTCCTGAATGGGAACTTGGAGGAGGATGTGTACATGGTACAACCTCAAGGTTTTGAAGATCCAAAGAATAGTGAGAAGGTATGCAAGCTTCAAAGATCCATTTATGGATTGAAGCAAGCATCAAGGAGTTGGAACAAACGCTTTGACGAGGAAGTGAAAAAGCTTCACTTCATTCAAAGTAAGGAAGAACCTTGTGTATACAAGAAGGTTAGTGGGAGCCATGTAGTATTCCTAATCCTATATGTCGATGGCATATTGCTTATGGGCAATCATATTCCTTTGCTTGAGCAAACGAGGAGTTCATTGAAATCTGCATTTTCGATGAAAGACATGGGTGAGGCTCAATACATCTTGGGAATCAAGATATATCGAGATAGATCTCGCAGACTCATTGGCCTCAGTCAACGTGCATACATTGACAAGGTCTTAGAAAGGTTCAAGATGAACAACTCCAAAAAGGGCAGTGTGTCAATGAGTATGGGTGTGCAACTCAAGAAGTCTCAACGTGCGCAATCACGTAAGGACTTAGAGTACATGAAAGATGTCCCTTATGCTTCGGCAATTGGGTCGATCATGTACGCGATGACTTGCACAAGACCCGATGTCTCGTATGCTCTAAGTGTGACAAGTCGTCACCAATCCAACGCAGGTCCTGAGCATTGGACTGCGGTCAAGAATATCCTAAAGTACCTTAACCGGACTAAGGATAAGATTCTTGTTTATGGAGGACAAAGGGAATTGATAGCTGAAGGTTACTCAGATGCGAGTTTCATGAGTGATCCAGACGATAGAAGGTCGCAATCAGGATACGTCTTCCTTCTGAATGGTGGAGCTGTGAGTTGGCGTAGTTGGAAGCAAAGCACTACTGCCGACTCAACCACTGCTTCCGAAGTGATGGCTGTCGCTGAAGCGAGCAAGGAAGGAGTGTGGATTAAGAAGTTCCTTGAAGAGCTTGGAGTAGTTCCCTCGAGCGAGGGACCAATGGAGCTATTTTGCGACAATAGTGCATATATCTCGCAAATCAAGGATCCCAAATCACACCACAAAGTGAAGTACATGGATCGTAAGTACTTCGTGACGCGTGACCTCATCGACGAAGGCAAAATAAATCTGTTATGGGTGGACACCAACAGCAACACAGCTGATCCATTGACAAAACCCTTATCCCAAGCCAAGGGCGAAATGCATTTCGAGTCCATGGGATTGAGAAACCATGTAGATTGGCTTGATGATTGATATGTAATGGGGTTTACCCTAGTTATTATTGTTTTATGCATTGAGTATGTATGAGAAAGAAAACTTTAATAACAAGTGGGAGATTGAAGGGAATGTGTTCTAAAAGTTTTACTTTTAAATGTCAATTATTATGAATTGAATGAGAAATCATTTTGTTCCTTGTTTATGTTATTCGTCTTTTAGAAGTGTTAAGGAAGAGGCTCTTGGTCCTTAACCGTAGAGCTCTAAAAGATATTGGTTTACATAAAACAAAAGATATTTGCAATCATGGTAATTAACATGGAACATTAATTACCGAGTTAAGATTGTCGTGTTGGTCATAGATCATTGTAGCTCTACAAGTGAGTGACAACACGGGTATGCAAAAGAGGAAAATATTACTTTTGTATATTCAATAGACCTAATAAGTAAAATATTATAGAAATGTGTTTCTGTGTCATTAATATTTTACTGTGTCTTTGGTCCTTTGATATGAGACTTATATCTAATCACTTAAGGAATACTTAATTAGATCAGTGTCTTGAACTATCGATCAGTGTAGTGTAAAGGCACTGGTTGGTTAAGTATAACTTTCGTTGGAGAAGATAGTTAGTCAAAAGATTATCATTGCCCCTCTTAATTGAGTGATGATATTAGTGGGCCCCTTGATAAAGCAAAGTTATAATGTGCACAATGTGATTTGAGTTAAGTCACATATTTATAACTAGCTTAAAGAGATCAAGAAATGAATACTAAGACAAAAATGACACAATACTACTTTGTGTGTATTCTTAATATCATGAGGAAGGGACGGACACAAGTGGTGCACTTCATCACTAAATGGATCGGATTTTGGTTCGAGTGGAATTAAAACATCTAACTAATTGGGAGCTATAATGTGTAGCTAGATACCGCTTATAGCTTGTGATATTAAGCTCTTAATATCACTGCCAACTTAGTTTAGATCCTCCCATAGGTCACACCGCAAAAACCGTGAAACAAGAAGCTTGATTTTTGGTTCATATGATGTGTCGGGTTTCTCATAGAAAATATGACACATGTTGTGAACAAGTAAAATCAATTATGTTGTATATAAACATAATTAGAGTCATGATAAATTCATATGAGATGCATATATTATGGGGTGCAATAATTTATTGTTGCATAGGATAATACATTGCATAAGTTGTGAATTTGCTAAAAACCCCTTAAGCTCAAATTTTGTTGGAAATAAATCCAAAATTTGAAATAGGCAAAATCGGGTAGAAGTTCGGTAATCCGTTATGGTTCGGTCGACCGAAGGATCTATGGATCGGTCAACCGAACGTGGAACGGATAATCGTAATTGATTGACCGAACTTGACCAAAGTGCCTGGAACTTTGGTACGGTGTACCGAACCAGAAACGGTCGACCGAACAATGTAAAGTTCCGATATTTTCGGTTAACCGAATAGCACTCGGTCTTGGACGAGAATTAGTCCGATCGGTTAAGGAGAATTTTTCTCCTTAAGATTCGGTCATCCGTCACGTACTCGGTTAAACGATCGTGACAAATTCGGTTAACCGAGTGGGACTCGGTAAACCGAACAGCGGTCGATTTTCTGCCTTTGATTATTAAGAGATTAATTTGATCGATGGTTGGATTAGCTCCAAATTTGGTCAAACGTTTTGTGAGTGCATATAATGCATTATGGAATTAGTTTGTGAGAGAAATTGTCATAAAACCGTGGCTTAAGAATAGCCATGATTAAGAGTAAGATTGGAACCTATAAATATGTCCTTATTCTCCCTAATTGTGACACACAATTCAGAAATTATTTTCTCTCCTAATTCACTACTAAAACCCACGAAAATTCTCTTAGTTTTCTAAGTCTTTGGAAGGAGAAATCTCAGAGGCTAAGGAAGGGGTTTGTAGCTAGATTCTAAGCTTGTTTGGAGATCGATTGGCTAGCTCCTTTCTCTCCAACCTTGTTTAGGGTTTCGGTGAACACTCGGAGGCATCCGGCGCGGCGAGAAGCATCCCCAACGTCTCTGAATCTTCAAGAAGTTTTTGAGAACTTCTAGGTATGAATTTCGGAGCCCTTATTTGTTTTAATAGAGTTTTTGAAACTAGATGTTAAAACAAACCGATGCATGCATGAAATAAATCAAAGAAAATTGTAATTGATCCTTATTATACATAAAAATTTCGAAAATATATATGTATAATTAAACATAAAATCCTACATTCGGTTGACCGTTGCAGGACATAATTGCAGAACTTCCATTTCTGATTTGTGTATCTTACACACTACTCAAACAATTCTTCCCCAACGGCTATATCTCTCTAGGAGCTTATAAATAGAGGTCCATACACCTTATTTATACATCTCTCACACTTCCAATTGCTCCACATACTAAAGAGACTTCTCCCAATCTTCAAATCCCAAATCCTACACTCACAAGCTTGCACTTCCACGCTTTAGTTATTAAATCCTACTCATACTCAATGTGTGCTCAAGTTAGAGAGTGTTGTGATCCACTCAACCTTGTTTTCACAAAAGCAAATGTCTCAGTGAAAGCCCGAAGCAACTTGTAAAGACATCGGTGAAAGCCCGAAGTGTCCCTCTCGGGTTGTGAGAGGAGGATCCGAGCTCAGCGAGGGTTGTTCGCTTAGTTGAAGTTGTAAAGTCTTAATCTTGGCCCGGAACGAGATTGGATAGTAAGGCGTAAACGGAGTTCGCAGAGTCGAGCGGAGCTTGCAAGAGAGGAAGTATGCAAGATGTTTAACCTCTATAAAAACTCATTGTCTTCCTTGTGGTTTGCTTTTCTCTACTTGTCTTTAAATTGTTTATTTTGCTGCATGTTTAGTAGAGATTAAGAAAAAATGATTAGATTAATTAGGGTCATACACGATACTACATTGATGAGGTGTTAAGTGTGATTGGTGGAGAATAGAATTTTCATAGATCATGGGTACAAAAGGTCGTTATTTTGGGGTTTACTATATAAACCTATTTTCTCCATTATTTGATATAGAATTTTAATCATTATTCATCCAACAAAAGAAATACAACTTTTCTTTTGTTTTCTCCATCCTCTCCATTAATCAAGTGTTTGAGATTGATCTCTTGTTAGCTTAAAAGGGTTATTAGGTCGATTCTAACCTTGTATTAGAGATCGATTGGCTAGCTACCATCTCTCTAATCTTGTTTATTATTTGGTGAACACTTAGATGAAAGTCTTCGGGCGATTGTTCGTGCAACACAACTACGGATCTTCGAAAAGGTTTTTGACAACCTTTAGGTATGATCCAACTTATGCTTTTCAATATTATGTAGGTTACATGTATTAAAATGCATAGTAAAATGAGTCTTGTACATGAAAATATGAAATCGATCCTATTTGTATATAATAAAATTCGAAAAATATACTATATACACAGGGTTGTAAGCTTCTGCTCGCGCTCGTTAACTTGGTCGCGACTTGCTCAATTTTGCTTGCTCTCGGCTCGATTGTTAACGAGTCGAGCATGAGCAAAAAAATCCGCTCGAGAAAATAAATTAGCCGAGCTGAGCAAAAACCTGCTCGCTCGTTAGCTCGGTCACTCGCTCGACTCGGTTGCTCGTATATACGTACGTATACAAACATACATTTATATACATATATGACATGTACACTACAAAGTATAAATATACATCTATCCCATTACCAATTACCATTTACCAAATCCAATTATCCAAACACTCATTTACCATTTTACCTAACTACCTTATTCTTAACCCTAAAAAACTAAAATCCGTTCCTCTTCTTATCTTTCTTCACCTTTGATCCCTCTCCCACAAATGACCTAACCAGACGCCTCACTCCCTTTCCTGTCCCTCTACCTCCCCCTGTTGCCGCAATGCCACCTTCACTCCCACTCCCACTCCCGCTCCCGCTCCTTCCCTGTTGCCGCCTCCACTATCCTAGCCACCTCCATAGTCCACACTCCCACTCCCTCTCCACTATCCTGCCATCCCACACCCCCTCCAGTCTTCTCCGCGTGCTCTCCGGAGTTCAGACTCAGGTTCTAGATTTGCTCCTTAAGTCATTTATTTTTTATTTGATTTTTTTACTGAAATGAGAACTTTTGTTACTTTGAGTGAAAGAGGAAAAACACACATGGACATAAATCACTCAACTTAAATATTTCTTGTTATATAAGTACATTGGAATTTGGATGGAATACGTTGCCCTGCAATTGTTGTTGGTTGGGTTAGTCATGAGTTGAGTTGGTGATTTTGTCTGAAAGAATGAATGTACCGAAAGAATAAAAAAATTATCCAAATAAAACCAAATTTGTCATTTCCCTCTCATTTTGACAACCTATGTTTTTCTTAACTTCCAATTAGTCAAGTCGATAGCAAGACAAAATGCATATAGAAGTATCACAAACCTAAAAAATCCCAAAACTTGAAATAATCGACATGATTACTTTAAAATTGCCCACCACATTTTAAAAGCAATTTTTTACATGAAAATTCTAGACAAATAAAACACAATCAATATAAAACGTGCGCATTCTATGCCTCATTGTATTAAAAACGACATTGAAATTATAACTCGTCATCTTGCTTGTACTTTCTTGCATGGTAATCTCTTCATGTTAGTTGAGATCCAATACTTTTTAGGTTGCACACCATTAGCTGTTTGAATTAGTGATACGTCTTTTGTAACTTGTAAGTTATTAAATACCATGAAATGTTAACATATCTATGACCCCTATTTGAATAACATATTTTATAATAAGAAATAGAAGCAAATGATAAAATCCTACCAATATCGGAAGTTGGAAGCAAATCAAATGAAAGCAAAAAATAGAAGCTAAAAAAACTTCTCGAGCAAGAAAAAATAATACCTTAATCATTGGAGCAAAGTGAGAAAATGTAATAGGTAAGAATAGATAGAGCAAAATTAATGAATTATTTATTGGAACCATTGTCTGAACAGAAAGTTCAATTACACATCTAAAAAATAAACAATAAATAATCATCCCAAACTTATTTCGGTTAAAAACTAATAAAGGAAACCTTAATACATGATATAAACTTATAAAGTCTAATGATTAAAAATCTACCTAAACCAGCTACAATGTTTAAAAAATGAATATAAAACATTAATACATTGAAACAATTAGAATATTAATTATTTCACGTATGTATATGTCATTAAAATGGGGAAAGACAAACCTCAGGCATTTTTCTTTGTTAGGTTGGACTTGGATGATGGGAAGGGACACATTGACAAAGCAGGGATGCTCTCAAATTGTTTGCTTGGAAGACCATTGCTCTCAACCCCCAAATCCCCAATTATTGGTCGTGACTCGTGACTAGGGAGATCCTCGTGTTGAAGGATGTTGTTTCAGTACCATAATGAGAGTACCAGATGCTTCTTGATCCAGAGTCAAAGACCTCTTCAAGAAGAACAATACAAATAATACCATTATGTTTCAATACTCGCCATGCTTGTTATTAACAACAGACTTTATTTCCGGTAAAATAATGAAAATAGAACTCCTTGTTAAAGAACGGCATATTTGACTTCTCATGGGTCCTTAAGGACAACACTAATTGTAATATTGTACATTACATTTCGATTTTCCCTAACCAAATCATAGGCAAAACAAAGACCAACAAAGTCTTTCAAAGGCAAACATAAAACCTCCTTATCAATTCATCAAACATTTGGTGTGGAAAAACTCCAACACGCTTTTAAAACAAATGATATGAATGCTCCTTGAAAACCGAAAAACTAAAAACTCATTCTTTCAAATGGAAAGTAGTGAAGCATCGACAAAACTGAAATTTATAAGCATAAGAACGATGTGGTAATTACATGGCGTAGGGGAGGACGAAACACCCTTGGACCCAAATTGCCAAAATTACCTTAAAAGGAAAAGAAAAAAATGGCGAGCAAATCAATAAATCAATATGTAGTGGTAGTGATCAATACTTAATCATCTCCAACTTATAATATGGAAATAATTTTTTAAAAATCATTAAGCATGTCATTGAAAAGTAAAAGGAGAAGTGTTTCAAAAAATCCATACTTATAATGTCCTACATCACTTTCTCAAAGTAAATGTTTCTACTAACTAACATCTTATTCCACTATGAATGTTTAAGAAGAGCAGAAATGTGTCAGAATGGAAATCAGTACTAATCAGTAAATCACATGCAACAAATGCATGTGGTTGTCGTAAGTCGTTTCATACTTAATTACATTCAGGGGCGGAGCTATCTCTCAATTTAACCATAAAAAACGTTGTACACATCTTGATATAATATTACATTACATTAACTAATCATCATCATTTCATCTCCATAAGAAATCTCTATGCTCATGTTTCTACGCCAAGATTAAAAAATGTAGTCGCACAAAATAGTACAAAAGAATGAAATGACCAATTTAAAATGTAAAATGATAAGGAAATCATGGGAACTAATCTGCTAACAATCAATAAAACATATGGTAAAATTTTAAATATAAAAATAGAAACATAACTTTCTAAACATCGAACGAAAGTCATAGCACAAATTTGAAATAACACACTTTTTAATTACACACCAAAATAACGTTACCTTCGACAATGTGTAAAACAATTTTTTATAGTCAAACGGGAAGCTTAAAAAATACGAGTGTCCTCGCTGTTGGATGGGTTGAGCTAGGTTTAGAGCATAAACAACAACGTCCGAGTTCTGTTTTCTCTCTCTGCCATGAAAACTCATCCAACCCACTCAAAAAATTTCCTTGATAACGCCCAGAAATACCCAAACACCCTACATTCTCCCACTTCCACGTCATTTGGAGATCAATCCTGGGTAAATTAAAAAAAATCACAAACAATTCTACAAAATCAAAACAAATAAAAAACATTTTTTTATTAAAAAATGATACATTTTTTTAATACAAATTTAAAATGAATTTTATCAGATTTTAAAAAAATAAAAAATAATCTACGATTGGGAGGGGGACACGTGCCCCCCACCCAACCACCCAGGAGGCCCGCCCTGTGTGCTTCACCGCGCGTTGCCCACCGCCTGGTCATCCGTTTGGGCGGGGGTCGTGCGGAGGACGTGGCCGGCAAAATGTGCGAGAAAGTCGACGTGGTCGGGCGTCCGGCTCTCCACGCCCTTCGTTAACACTGCTATTAGAAGGACTTGTAGGAAAGGAAGCGAGTATGGGAGGGACGAATCGCCATCGTCGATGACTGTAGTGGTTGGAAGATATGAATCAATGTTAGGGTTTGGAGAAGAAGTGTGTTTTGGGGAAAAATAATTTTTAAGTAAAAGAAAAGTAGAGGGATACAAGTACGTATATGATTGGAGCTAAAATGGTGAAATTACATAACATTATATGTAGGAAAAAAATTGAATTTTTTTATAAATAAAAGAATTTAAAGAGATTTCAAAACTTAATTGACAAAACATGACGCACAAAAATGACACATGTGATATCGCTTTCATTAAATAAACGACATCACATATGTCATTTTTATCCTTTAATGAAAAATGACACCATTCTGTGAACGTAACATCGTTCTGGATCAAACAATGTTTTCAGGATATTTCATAAGACCCGGAAAAATATCACAGATGATACACAATTCATCTTGTGTGCATATTCTTTTTGACAAAATACTTAAAAACCATTGTCACGGGCTTCTAGATTCTTTTTCAACGACAACAAACGTCAAATAAAACAAACTAGAGTTCACGTCAGTACCTATGACAATCAAAAGAGTACCCTGAAATTTGCCGAACAAATGAGTCTTATCATTACTCAACACAAGTCTACAATACTTGAAACATTCATTGGATGTCGCAAAAGACCATAAAAATCATTGAAACTGTTCAATGTTAGGGGTTATCCTCTTTGTTTGAATCTCCACCACTATATTTGGTTTGGTGGTGAAAATATTAGGCATAAAGAGTCTTAAATTGCGATAAAATGCTTTTATCCACTCCGTAAACCTTTCCATTGCTTTCGTCTGGGCGTACCAAATTTTATCATACTTGATGTCTATGAAATAATGGTCTTCATTAACGCTTAAATTTATACAAGAGTGATAATGATGTTTGTTCGAATGGTGGCAACAATCATGTTGGAAATTAAACCGACATCACATTAAACATGGTCATGCAAAAGGCTCTCGTTACTATAGTTGTGTTCAGACTTTACTATTTTTCACTTGAAAACATTTTTTTCTTACATTGTAGGAGGCATGCATCATCCAATCACATTATTTCTTCAAACAATAAGCTCTAAATAACATTTTCCCAGTTTGAATTGGACGTTTTTTTCGTAAATGTCAATCTTTCAACTAATGCAACGAATCTTCTTTTGTGACAAAAGTTGTATGCAACCAATAACTTTGTCCATCTTCAAAGTTCTCATGTTTATTGTGTGCAGCAATTCGGCGATTGACATTTCCAATGACTGAATCTTCAATTCAGTTCTCGTTACAATTTATGTCCGGCAAGTGTCTTAAATTTGGGAGTACTGACAATGGTGTCAATTCATTACTTATGACAACTTCTTGCATGCTCATCTCATGTTCTCGATTGACTGCGTTATCCATACAACGAAACATGTTCTTCAGTTCTGAAAATGGTGTTGGATCTACATCAACTATGACAATGGTGCCGGAGAGAGGGAGGAATGAGGAGTAATTTGAAGGTGGGAGGAGGAGGCGAGCAACCACTTTCTCGCCTTAAGTGAAAACGACATCCGAATTCAAGGATAAAAACAATATTTGTGATGTTTTTTTTGTTAATTAAAAAATATCACGTGTCGTTTATGTGCCTCATATTTTTTTGCCAAATAAGTTTCGTAACTTTATATTCTTTCAAAAAAAAATTGATAATTATTTTCAAAAAAATTCATTGTATATATGTGTGTGATGTTTTCGATAAAATGGTAGTTTCATTCGATAACTAAAAGTTGTAATATTGTTATGAGTGACTACAACCTAATACAAAATACCCCTACCATGGGGAAACTTTACAGAAGCTTCTACCACCATTACAAACTCAAGCCTACGTCGCTGACACCCCAGCCTTAGGAGCCGACTAAGTGCCACTAGTTGGGTCCGAAGCTGAGGCTTGAGGGAGTATACTGAGTTCCTCGATGCAGCACGTACACTCCTCCTGAGATCTCTGATGTTCCTCCTTGATTTCTGATCGTTTTCAGGCACCATCTTCCAGCCTTGCCAACCTACATATCTTAACTAATTTATTCTCTTATGGATGTGCATAATCATGTGTTAGTTGAGCATCCACCAAGTGCGCCTGAGTGAGTGCTGGTGTTGGGTGTATCGCCATTTGGCAAGTAGGTGGGAGTTGCGCAACGGTTCCATCATGTGTTGGTGCAAGGGCCTTGTTCTTTTTTGGACCGAGTGTTATAGTGACTCTTCGTCACGTTTGAGTGATCGTGTCCATAATTTCAGCAAATTAGAGCAGTCATTCGTCAAAAACTCAAAGGGTTGAGAAATGCAAAGAATTTTTTTTATTGTTACGTTCGATGTAAAAACATAAGAGCACCACTAATGGGTTCCCCCACACCTGATTATCATTGCCTGGGTCGTCGGATTAAAATTTTGTTTTTTTGAATTTTTTTTGAAAATACGTTTTATAATTGTTTTGATTTTTAATTTTTTTTGAAGATAGACCCCGAAATGATGTAGATGGGATATATAGGTTGTTGTGAGTTGTGGTTAAGATGTGAATAGTGTAGGAAAAAGAAGAAAGTGAGTTGGGGAGAGATAAAACTGATGTGGAAGAGAGAAGAGAGATAACGCTCATGACCAGGTCATCCGAGTCATGGTTAGTGATGAACTAAGAAGAAAACACTAATGAAATAATTCCTAAGTATTACCACGTGTATTCCCACGTAATAACCACGCCACAAAGTATTATAAATAAGAAGCCCAATCCAACCCATTGACTTTGAAGCCTAATTTGAAAACTCCAATCTCTCTCTGTTTCTAGTCGTCTACTTTTCTTTTACCGTAACCCTAACCCTCTCTCACCAATTCTCGCCCTCCGTTCCAACCGCCGGCGCACGATGGTACTGATCCGCCCTCTCTTTCCCTAAACTCGTTGGTTTTCCGAATCGTTGTGTGTGTGTGTGTGTGTGGGGGGGGGGGGGGGGGGGGGGGGGGGGGGGGGGTGGTGTCGAGTTCTCTCGGATCTCGGAAAGTGATTACCGGATTTCGAGAAACCCAAATCTTAGATCGGAACTCGGAAGTGGAATTATACCTTTTTTAAAAACTTTAATTAAGTTTATTATTCGATTCGACGTTTGTAATGCTGGGTTTTTCTTCTAGGTCGAGAGTTTTATGATCTTATTTTCTTTCCACTGAAAGTGAATTATTGCTAAAGTAACATTCTCAGATTGGATGTTTTCTAAATAAAAATAAAATTCAACTGAACTATGTTTGAGAATTAGCGAAAATTGAGAATTCCGTCGATATTTTGCTTTGGCATTTACAAGAGAATGTTATATGTAGAAATCATGAGATGATGTCTGCTGAAGGTTAGGTCGATCAAATATTGGGCTTCTTAAACAACGATGATGTTCGATGTTTGCTGACGCATAGCTCCTGTCCTCTTTGTAAAGAATGGATTTGTAATTAATAACATCTGCCAATAAGAAAAGATTATATGGTGCGTGGTGTCTTTATTACTATCTGCTGGATTATGCGGCTGCATTAATTGGTTTGTCACATCGACTGCTCGATCAAGCAGAATCTATTTTCTGTTTTTCACAGATCTCTACATGTCCAAGAAAAGTGTTAGTATCTAATCAAAATTTACCGTCCATGATTATTTTTTGATCTGTTTGTCCATGATATATTTCTACAAAGCAAGATCCTAGACATTAGATATGTATGAAGAGAATTTAGAATTTAGAGAGGTGAAGAATCCATAGCATCATTTCAGCAACATCTCATGTTTACAACTTGTCACTCTTTTTCCAATTAATTTCCATATTTAGAAACAAATGTCCAAGACTAACTTCTGTTTGTAGACGACCATAAAATTATTATTCTTTTTACAAGCCTCCCGGTGGATAGAAGGACTGATGTAAAAACGAATGATCGGTTAAGACATTACAGAACTAAAACATATTTTTCAAATGTTTATCAACGTTCTTCTCTTTAATTTTGTTTTGAAGGAGCTCTTTAGGATTTGTTACTCTTCAGTCTTTCTTAGGTATATTTCTAGTTGTATTATTTTTTAAGAGAAACATCAAGTTTTATTACGGGCCTTTGGCATATTATCAACATTGTAGATAAAACCTGTTTTGATTTGCAAAACCGCAGCGAAAGGTATTATACTCAGTTCCATCATAGTGTATGACTGTAATACTATCTGGATGGCTC
This sequence comes from Triglochin maritima, assembly GCA_963682175.1. Lineage (NCBI taxonomy): Eukaryota > Viridiplantae > Streptophyta > Magnoliopsida > Alismatales > Juncaginaceae > Triglochin > Triglochin maritima. The sequence goes on along the minus strand of OY821780.1, from coordinate 8,598,171 downwards.
AATTGGTATCGATCTTTCTCATTTGGCTGAACAACTAGAACAACTGTTAATTGTTTAATTGTTCTTCCCAAATGCAGGTCTGTCTTCAACCAGATCCATTTCTTAATGAACTCACAAGCATGTATGAGCGCAATAAGGAGAAGGGCTCTGTTTGGGTTACTTTAAAGCATTGTAAGATCTTTGCACTTACTTTTGGCCCATCCAAGATTTGTTCGCTTTTATGTCTCATTTGTTATATGCTGTAACAAAAGAGAAACTTTCTTCCTTGATATATCTTATGGATGTTTGCAAGTGTTTCCTTGTAGCTTCAATGAAGAGCAAGGCCGTAAGAAACAAGTTAGCGTCTGCTGGTGAAGTTATTGAGTATCAATGTCTTGTACGTGCCACTGATGGCAAAAAGACTATTTCTACATCAGTAAGTACACTGTCACTTAAAAATTTAGTATCGTATGTTATCTAACATAGTCAATGCCGTAGAAATATAGTCATCGAAAAAGGGCGGGCTGAAGTTATGTTCATGTATTAGGAAAAAAGTATCTAGGAAGCAGTGATAGTTGTAGAGAAACATCCTGATCCGTTAGAAGCAGAAGTTATTAATTGGGAACACATGCATGCGTCCTATGTTATTTAGGTACAGTTCTTACGCTCAAGATAACATTCCTGGATGGAGTCAGATTCTCCAGACCATTTCCATTAAACATAAAAGGTTAAAACCTTCATATATTGATTAAAAAATAAAAAAAATGACAATTCTATGAGTAAGTAAGATCAAATGCTTATGGAAAATTTACTGGAACAAACAGTAGTTTTTTGTATGAAAAAGGTGTTGATATGTTATATTGATTTTACTTCATATGGTACGGTCACATGATTGAAACTGAATACATAGTAACTGCTGGAAAACTACTATTTCTTATTCTTAATTCTTTTCAATTTCGGTAAACATCATAAATGAACACAAATGTGTTTTTATATAAAAAAAGTAATTGGCAGGAAATTTCCATGTCAATTCCCAAGGCAACTACTTACATCCATTGTTTTTGCACCTTCCTTATATTTTCGTATTTTCAACGGTGAATGAGAAAAAGCAAATTCCATTTTGGAACATGTTATTGCGAAGTATTCCATGAACTGTAACTATGACATGGTTGACAATTCAATGCATCAAGATTTTTTTTCTTCCTGTTGTGTATTGCATGATTAACAACCAACTACTCTTTGTTGCTAAACTAACCAAGGAACCAGCCACTTTTGATGGACTGCTAAAATTCTTGAAGTTTTATTTTGTATGTAATTGCCATGATTAGCAATGACAGTTTCATGTTTCTTGTTAAATTAGCTCTCTGCAAAAGAGCACTCACGGTTCCAGGCTTCTTATGCAACTCTTCTTAGAGCCCATATGTCCGCCTTAAAGAAGAGGGAAAGGAAGGACAAGAAGAAAACAAAAGACGGCAATAAGAAAGTGAAGCTAGCGGACTGATGCAGGGCATAATTCTGCAGTGATTCCTGCTGCCAAGTTTTTATCGAATTATACCTTCAAGTGAGATATCAGTATGAGCGGGAACTGGTGCATCCTAGGCATCTTGCAGCTAGTATTTTAAGCATCTTCGTGCTTTATTTTTGGATAATTAAGAAATTTTCCTGTGCATTGTTTTTTCAAATGTACAGAAACATCTAAAAGGTTTTCTATAAATTTTACTTTTCCACCCTTGGGATTGAGCATCATCTGTGTGTTTAGGGTTCCCCAGAAGTATGGCCTTAAATTTCACAGGATTATGAAATTGTTTCTTCCTCCAGGAAGAGAATTTGTAGAAGCTTTTACATGTTTCTTGTTAGCTCCAGTTTATTTTGACATCTCATTATCTCAACCTTAGAATATGCATGATATAGAGCTAGGTGTTCTTAAGATACATATTGTGGATGGTGTCTTTGCAAGGGAGAAAATGAAGGATCTAGAGATAAATTGTTTCGAAATAAGACGTTAAAATGAGAGAGAAACATTTAAGTTACAGGGGTGCCTATCAAGTACCTAAGCCAGTCGATTAAAGTTATACATCTAAATATCTAATACTCAAGTGGCCAGTCATGAGCACCCACTTAACCCAGAGGTGAAGAGATTTGTGTCGATACAAATACAAATATAATAATGTAATACAATGAGTTACAAACGTCGAATAAACATTTCAGCAGAATCTAGATTAAGTTAATGTAAAAATTCATGTTTGAACAACAAACAACGAAGAATAATGATCGAAAACACCTTACAAACGGAACCGTCGAATTCCGACTTGCCTCAGAAAAATATCATCCCCACATATCAGTGCGAAAGGTCTAGTGTTTTTCTCCTAGGATAGAATTGTTCCTTTGTCGAGCGGACACACACAGGAGTCGACAGACCTCAAAAGCAGCACGTAGCCTTGCAAAATCTGACCGTCGGAGAACGCTGGATTCGAAGAACAAAAATCACCAGAGAAAGACGATTTTTCTTTGAGAGAGATTAAAAATGTGTATCATGGGGAAAACTAAACGTGATTTGTATATATATTTTTGTAACCGCCAATGACTTAATTGCAATAAGCAATTAACTCGAGGACCAAAAAGATATAACTATCACCTTGAAGCTAAAACCTCTAATTTCCCCCCAAATCCCCCCCCCCCCCCCCCGGGACCGGACCATCGCGTGCGCGTGTGTGGAGAATTCTCTACTTATCTTTTTCTACCAGCAAAGGGTCATGAGGAGAGAATGCTTATCAACATTCTCCAACTTTCCAAGAATGTGGAACTAAAAGAAAGGAGAGCACATGACACATTGCTCAATACATCTCATCTTCAACTCAACATTGAATTTTCCCAATTAAGTTGTTCGTGGGACTAAGCCAAACTTAATAATCCAACAATCCCCCACAAATTCATTGTTGATCGAGCGACCAAACCTTGCAGCCTAATGCTTTCAGTAATGGTACATTTCGGGTTTGAACCACTACCTGAGTCCTTCAACTTTACCTCCACATAAATTAAGTGAAATGAAGTCTTGAACTTGAATATTTTATGTGGAAATGTCCATTGAGAACAACATCAAACATGTTATACTGCAAAAGGGTTGATGCTTTACGGTCATGCATCTGTATCCTGTTTCATGAATGCTTTCAATGAATGATCCTCATTCCTCTAATTGCAGCCACACAATTACATTCACATAGCTGAGCTTCTCAAAAGATGCACTGCTAACATCTTGTTCTAAGAACTCGAACTCATTCAGAGTATACACTCTTACTAAACTTGCAGTTTCAGCAACGTATCCATTCTGTGGGGGTATTGACACATATATAATGTATGACCTACAATGTATCACCAATTGGTTGCACTCAACTCACTCAAGAAGTTGTTACCACATTGCACCAACTTCATGAGATCTCCACTCAGATTGGTTGGGTTGTCATTCTAGATGAGTCATGAAATGTGTCCCAATCTCATCCCAACTGGGATTTCAGAACTTGAGCTAGATCAAGTTCTTTGGTGAAAGGATCAACTATATTGTCTTTGGTACCAACAAAATCAACAACTATCACCATTTCCATGACTAACTCCTTTACAGACTTCAATCTAACTTGGATGTGTCTCCTTTGCTTGTTATTATACTTAAAGCTTCTCAGTTTTGCAGTAGTTATACTATCACAATGCACATATATTGTAGGAACTGGTTTGCTGGTTATTGACAATTCATAAAGGAGTCATTTCAACTATTCATCTTCCATTCCACTTGTATCTAAAGCTGAAAGTTCAGCCTCAAACGTAGATCGAGACAATATGACATGTTTTGTAGACCTCCAGGAGACTGTACCTCCACCCAGAGTAAAAATATACCCTGTAACATCTTTACTCCTAATGTTTTTGGTTATCCAACTTACATCACTGTACTCTTCGAGTACAACTGAGAATTTCCCATAATGCATCCCAATGGTAGAAGTACACTTCAAGTACTTTAGTACTCTATCCAAAGTCTCACAATGAGTATAATCATGACAACTTGTGTATCTACTAAGTTTGCTCACCGAGAATGAAATACCAGGTCTAGGGGTGTAAACGGGTCGGGTATGGGTCGGGTATGCCCCTACCCGTACCCGTACCCGGCTAAATTAGCGGGTACGGGTATATACCCGTCAAAAAACATATATACCCGTACCTGACCCGTACCCGTTAAGTTAGCGGGTACGGGGCAGGTAAACGGGTATAGCGGGTATAATATATAATATATTTTATATAATATATATTATATAAAATATATATTATATATAAAAAATATATAATATATAACATATAAAATATTAAAAAAATATTATATATATAATATAATATATCTTAACGGGTATACGGGTAAACGGGTATGGGTAATGCGTATACCCGTACCCGACCCGTTTATTAAGCGGGTAAACGGGTACGGGTATACGGGTTTGAATTTTTAAACGGGTATGTATTTTTGTACCCATACCCGTACCCGCCCGGGGCGGGTGACCGGGTATACGGGTATTACCCGCCCCGTTTACACCCCTAACCAGGTCGTGTGCAATTTGCAAGATACATCAAACTACCTATAATATGAGAATATCTCAACTGTCACTACTGCAGAATTGGGAATACTCGTCGACTAATAGACGTCGGCTGTTACAAAGGCCGACGTCTAATATAGAGAAGATCGAGTAGATGTCGGCCTCATATACCTTCGACGTCTATACCCAATAGACGTCGGGGAATAGACGTCGTCTGTTATAATACGATGTCTATATTCAATAGACGTCGGGGAATAGACGTCGGACTTCACAGAAGCCGACGTCTATTGGTTCATGTTCTTTCAGTCAACAAGACGTCGGGGAATAGACGTCGGAGATATACAATATCCGACGTCTATAGGTCTTTAAAAGAAATCAGACAGTTGCGTTCTCTTTCACTCTTTAAAGACATAAAATACGAAACCCTAGCCGCCGCGATCCGATTCCTCGATCCATCCCGTCTGATTCCTCTGATCCATCCCGTCTGATTTCTCCGATCCATCCCGCGATCTCCTCCACCACTACAGCCATCTTCGATCTTCTCTATTTTGTTCTCTTCTGCATCTCCAGAGATTTGGCCGAACAGGTTATACAAAGGGATAGTTCCACTATGGGGACGTCAGATTCCATGTAAGTAAAGCTTTATGTTTGTTTATTTGTAGTTTATTTCCTCTAACAAAGATGTGTTCACTTTTCTAATTATGTTTGAATAATTAGATAGATAAAAGCATTCACACGGCGTATGTGAAGGCGATACGGTCTGCTCAGCATTTTATCTACATCGATATGACCGAACAATGATGTACAAGTAATTGTATGACGTCGGACGTCTGTGCAGAATGCTATTTTTTTTGTCAATGTTCAGGAATAGACGTCGGATGTCTTGAGTATCCGACGTCTATTCCTTGGACAATAGACGTCGGGTGTCTATACGTCCGACGTCTAAGAATAGACGTCGTGCGAATACACGTCGGATGTGATAGTGCTGATATCCGACGTGTATAGGCCTTAACATCCGACGTACATGGCCTTTTCTGTAGTTGTGTGTGAAACTGGAACACCACTCTTGTTCTTGTACAAAGATTTTGAAGAATCATATGAGATTTTCACAGATCTACAATTTGTATAGTCAAATCTCTCAAGAACTTTCTCACCATAGTGAGATTGAGATATGGAATTACCCTCAACTGATCTAGTCAGTTTGATACCGAAGATCACATTTGCAACACCAATATCTTTCATCTCAAACTTAGTACACAATAAGGACTTTGTTTCATGTATTATATTAAGGTTTAAGCCAAACAGTAATATGTCATCAACATATAAACACAATGCAATGCATGCATCACTTTGAACTTTGCAATAGACACACTTGTCAGAATCAATAACCTGAAATCAAAATGATAATATAATTTTGTCAAATTCTCATGCCAAGCTTTTGGGGCTTGTTTAAGTCCATAAAAAGACTTAACAAGTTTACAAACTTTGTCCCCGTTTCCAGAAGCTACAAATCCTTCTCGCTGATTGATTGATTCGTTTTATATTAAACCGCAAGTGCACGACCGCGTTGAAGCAGTGTTAAATACGGATCGATCCACAGGGAGGTGTGTCGACTTTTGGTTTGTGCGAAGGAGAGTGGGAAAGAAAGGAGACTAATGTTGGTTACACTAAACTACACTAAAATGCAAAAAGGAAATAGAAGAGAAGCAATATAACTAAACCTCATAAGGGGTAGAGAAAAAATGTGAGTATAAAGATGTGTGTGTGTATTCAATTATGCTCCTCACAATATGTAGTACATGAAATCATAAAATTAAATCCAACTTTGCCTCCACATGAAATAAGATAAGATCATATCATTAAAACATAGAAGACAATAGTTGGAATGAAGCTAAATGAACTCATGTATAAAGACTAGACCATACTATGCCTCCACATGAAATAAGATAACCTAATATCATTAAAAAATACAATGCATTAACCAAGGTAAAGGCAACAAGAGTACATACACTACGAATTGTGTTTCCAATATTAATTCCATCCATATCCTCACCTTATTATTCCCCATAAAATAGGTCCACTAATCTAAGCATAAGCTAAGCTTCATTCAAGAGCATTAGCATATCAAAGATAAGAGTGAAATCTCATTAGATGGTTATGGAAATCATATAAGGCTCAAAAGATTAAGATAACACACACCTAATACACTACATGATCATATCACATATTTCTCCACCCCCCAAATAGGAATGAAACTACTCACTACTCATTACACTAACTACATTAACAAAATGAAACGTTATACTGAAAGGAAATTCAACTAAGCAAGAAAGAAATATTAAAGAAACTAATTGAAATGAACATAAAACTAAAGAGACATGTAAAAATTAAAACACAAGATTTAAAGAAACTAAGAACAATTATTTTATTAACAATGACTCACATTGAAGGTAGCATTCTTCTCCACATTGAGTTTTGCTTCAAGGCTTACTCCAAGTAAAGAGAATGCCACCAAGCAATGAGTAATTACAATGGAAGGTGAAGTGTTCTATTTATAGCCATAGAAAAAGGTAATCCGGGACAATCCCCGGTATGGGACTAAACAAATACCAAAAATAAACTAAACATACTCTAATACACGCGCCCCAAAAATCTTAGCGGACCCGGACCAACCCGGACCGCCAATTGGCGGTCTACAGGATCCGGATCCATCTGGTTTTCATTCTGGGGTTTTCTTGATGTATTTGTTGGTCTTGGATGCATCTACTTCGCTTGTTGGAGCTCCGACCCGAATAGAATTGCCAAAATGCTCCCATGATGGTGTGTAGTATTCTTGTTTTCTCATTGGTCATTCTATCTTGCATTCAGGTCCTTTGATCTTGCATCTTAGTCCTTGAATCTTTCAACTCAGTCCGTTTTCCTGTTTTTGGGTCATTTTATGCTTCTTCTCTTCTGAAATTCAAACATAAAACTCATCACGTAGCATTGCTTAGGTGTAAGATAATGGATATAAGATACAAATATAAGCATGAAATGATGTCAATCACTGATCCATATAAATTTCTTCTTCAAGATCACTGTGAAAAAAAGTTTTTACATCTATTTGATGGATCGTAAAATCATATACGGATGCCAATGCTAAAAGCACTCGGATAGTAGTCATGCGAGACACTGGAAAATAAGTATCGAAATAGTCTATTCATTCCTTTTGTTTAAACTTATTGACGACTAATCTGACTTTATACTTATCAATGGAACCATCTGGTTTTAATTTCTTTTTAAATATCCATTTATAACCAATCGTTGAACAACCTAGAGAAAGATTTACCCACTCCCATGTCCCATTTGAGACAATAAAGTCCATTTCGATCTTAACTGCATCTTTCCAATGCTTTACTTCGGATGAAGCCATAACATCCTTGAAAGTAGTTGGATTGCCCTCGATGTAGTATGTGATGTAATCACTTCCCAAATCCTTGGAAATTGTAGATCGTTTACTTCTTCTAGGTTCAATTTCATCTTGAGTTTGAGAAAACTCATATTCGGTAATGGACCGATCTGCCCTCATATTTGTCATTCTTTCCACATGCTCATGGATGGAACTAGACGTAGATGGATCACTCGAAAAGGAAACTTGTTGAGGAACTTCAGATTTCATTGGAAATACATCCTCAAAAAATCTGACATCACAAAATTCAACAATATTGTTAACATCTATGTCAGATATCTCAGACTTGATTACCAAGAATTTGTACGCATGACTATTAATCACGTATCTGAAAAATATTACCAAGTTTTTTCCTCTTATGTTCAGGGATTAACACTTTTGCAAGACAACCCCAAACTCTAAGATATTTAAGACTTGGTTTTCCACCATGTCAGAGTTCGAAATGACTATCCTCCTTATGTTTTTGAGGAACTTTATTTAGAATATGGCAAGTCGTATTCAAAGCTTCCCCCCACACATATATTTAGGTAATCTTGAACTCTCCAACAATGCATTAATCATATCGGATAATGCTCTATTCTTTTGTTCAGCAATCCTATTAGATTGTGGGGAATATGACGTTGTTACCTCATGAATTATGCCAGACTCCTGACAAATTTGTTCGAACAGTTAGACATATATTCACCACTTCTATCGGATCTCAACCTCTTAAGTTTCTTTTCAGTTTGTATCTCTGACTCGTACTTAAAATTAAGGAACTTAGACAATGTTTCATCCTTACTTTTCATCATATAAACATAGCAATATTTTGAACTATCATCAATGAAAATGATAAAATATTTCTTTTTGTCTGTAGTTAACATGTCATTAAATTCACAAGTATCAGTGTGTACAAGTTCTAAAATACTAGTATCTCTAGTCACAGAATGAAAAAGTTTCTTTGGTTGTTTAGCTTGTACACACACTTGACATTTTTTATTCTCAATGACATACTTAGGAATCATAACTAAATTCATCATTCTTTTGAAACATTGATAATTCACATGTCCTAGACGTCTATGCCAAACATCACAAGTTTCAATGGAATAAACAACAGTAGAAGACACATCTTTAGTAGAAATAGTATTACGATTATAAAAAGCAGGTTCAACATGAATTAAAAAAGCACCACAAGACAAATACCCCTTGCCAATAAAAGTACCAGAAAAAGTAACACAACTTTGTTACATTTAAAAGTCATGTATATAATTACAAATATAATCATATAGTACAGTGGGTTACACATGTCGAATAAACATTTCAGCAGAATCCATATTAAGCCAACATACAAATTCATGTTTGAACAACAAACAACGAAGAATAATGATCAGAAAACACATTACAAACCAAGCCGTCGAATTCCAACTTGCCTCAGGGAATATATTGCCCCTACATACCAGTGAGATAGGTCTGGCGCTTTTCTCCCATGATAGAACAATTCCTTCGTCGAGCGGGCCTACATCAGAGTCGATGAACCACGAAAGCAGCACGTTTCCTCGCAAAATCTGACCGCTGGAGAATGCCGGATTAAGAGAAGAAAAATCGCCAGAGAGAGACGATTTTTCTTTGAGAGAGATATTAAAAACGTGTGTATCATGGGGAAAACTAAATGTGATATATATATATATATATGAAACCGCCAAGGACTTAATTACAATAAGCAATTAACTTTAGGACCAAAAAGATTTAACTGTCACCTTGAAGCTAAAGCCTCTAATTTCCCCCAAATCCCCCCACCCCACTTCGGACCGGACAGACGCTCACGTGTGTGTGGAGAATTTTCTACTTCTCTCTTTCTTCTAGCAAAGGGTCATGGGAGGAGAATGTTTATCAATATTCTCCAACTTTCCAAGTTCCCCATTGTTGGACTAAAAGAAAGATAAGCACATGACACATTGCTCAATACATCTCATCTTCAACTCAACATTGGATTTTCCCAATTAAGTTGTTTATGAGCCTAACCCCAAACTTAATAAACCAACAATTTAATGAGTGGGGGTACATGGCCGTTGGTCGGGAATTTTTTAACGTCAAATTCTACTTTTTATTACAATTAAGGGTGCCAAGTGTCGACTACCTTCAGGATTCCAATTTCTACTTTAAAAAAAATACAAAATACAAAAAATATTATCATTTTTAACATTTTTCCAAACTTGAAAAATTCATTCAAAATCCAAACATTTTTGGGTTTCTTTGGTACCCAACAAAACACCAAAATCAATGGGACACCTATATATGCTTTTGAGTATTGGTATGATATCTATCACATGCAATGAAATGTGATAGGTACTAGGCCAATATATCCATAAGTATGTGTACCATGTCAATTTTGGTGTTTGGACTTTGGATGGGTACCAAAAAAACCAAAATATTTTTCTTACAATTCTTCTGTAATGATTTAAAACATAAAGCATGACAAATCAATTAAGTGATTCATCAACTAAACCATTTAAAATAAAATAAAAACATGCATAAAAGTCACTACAAAATCATTCATCTAGGCTTCATGTCTTGAAATTGTTTCATGATCATTTGTCATCAATAAAAATAAATACATCATTTTTAAAGAGTTGTCACAATTGGAATTATAATATGTGTGTGAATACACTAATTCTCCAGTGAGCCTGATGCTTAATCTAACTATTTTAAGCTCTTACCATATCCACTATTTATCTTAAATTGTAAGGTGGATTAAGACTATGATGATTATGCTAATAAAATGATCTAATAGTGGATATTAACTGTAGAGTAACCCTAATTAAATCTAATTGTGAGATTGTAGGGGGGATTAAACAAAAAGATGAGTCATGAGCTCACTAGATCTTGACCCTATATATATTCATTATCTTAGAACTCATCTCTTCACGGTGGGCGTAGTCAAAGATGATAGTCGAGGTGGCGACACTGAGTCTCGACGCAAGTCTTGCTTTCCCGTGGTGGGTTTTTAGTTGTCGCAAATCCACCTTGAAGGAGCGCAGAAATCTTCGTCAACCCCATCAAGATCTCCATATCGGGGGTAGGCTCTGACACCATTTTGTTAGGTACTGTCTCCTCACCATGCTCGATCCCGAGGAATTTGTCGGCGGACGTGCTCTTCGAGAGATCCCGAAATCTCTAATGTGAGCTCTGGGAACTCCAATTCAAGAATAAAAACACAAATTTGCCATAAAAATTCGTTACCCCTCGCCGGGGCGTTCCATTACTTATATATAATTATATATACCAATTAGAGGTTCTGGAAGATTCGCCTCATACTCATGGACAGTTACAAACCCTCAACTAATTGGGCGGATTATAAACGAATTCAACTAGTTAAGGAAACTCAAATTAGGGTTAAGTATCGGCTCGGTTGAAATGAGAGGGAGAAAAACTGTAGGGCGTGGGTATATGGAGTCTTCAAATCTTGGTCGTCAGATCTGTTTAAGTGAATTCACGTGGGCACTTTTGATATTACCTGCTGGAGCTAGGGGTGAGCAAAATTCGGTTCGGTCCGGTCCGGTCAAAGACCGAAATTTTAAGGGTTAAATTCGGGTTTTGGACCGAACCGGACCGAACTGAATTTATTCGGTTTGGACTTCCAAAAATTTCGGTCTTCGGTCCGGTCCAGTTCGATCCGGCCTGGACCGAAGCTCACCCCTAGCTAGAGCCCTAGATCCTCTAATCTGGACCGTCGAATATTTCTTAAAAATCTCACTCGTTAGATTGCAACCATCTCCTATCATCCCACCAACTGCATGCCATTGAAATGGGATTAATCCCAACAATTACCGGTTACGTTGATAACAACCTCATCTGCAACTGCAAGGAACTTGAATTGTTCGACAAAATGGTCGGGGGTGATGTTTAATTTCCCATGGAACATAATGATCTCCAGATACGTTCGTGTGAGGTATCTAGGAGTCGCTGAGACTTAAGTTTGTCAAAATGCCTGAGACGGTCAGTCTCATGGAACACAATGATATATGGTTACGAATAATGGTCTCATTGACAAGGCTTTTGAATTGTTCGACCAAATGCCCGAGGAAACTGTTGTCTCATGGAACACAATGATCTCTGATAACGTTGATATTGGCCTCATCAACAAGGCCTTTAAATTGTTTGACAAATGTACGTTAAATACATCTTTGTTAGCAATAAGTATGTTCTAATACATTAAGAACATGATAAACAACAAGATCTTATACTAAATTCGGTATAAAATAATATAAGAGAAATACTTACAACTAGATGTCAAAGACATCTTGAAGAACGTAAAGTGGAAGCGAAACTTTAGGGAAATGATCTTCAATTGTTTTCCCTAGACTTGATGATGGATGATCCTCTTGAATTTTGGGAGAAAATTTAGAGAGAGGATGGTGAAAATTAACTAGGACAACAATTGGGACCAAAAACCTTTATTTATAGAATTTTGTGTGTGGTAGTTTCTTCCATCAAAATAACTACCCACTAACACACTTAATGGATATGCATGGCTTCAATTAATTATTTAATGGAATAATACATATGCCACATAATAATAACATTCTCTCACTTGGTCGTAACATCAATTATCATTAGTTCCATTTACAAAAGCACATACAAAATTGGCCAACATAATTTCATTAAAACATATAATTCACTCAGTCAGAATCACCAAGCCAAACCAATGTAGTCAAATAATTAACGTCATCATTTGACCCCCATTAATTATGGTATTTGGTAATCTTTCCAAATTCACTCAACATAAGTCATTAGGTTCATAAATTTGTTTGCTTAAATAATAATATTGTGCACAAGAAATAAGAAGCAAACTTTTACAAATCAAAGTCAAACACATCATTGAAGCTTCAACATATAATGTCATACACATTAGTCATTAACAACATTACATTACATTTACCAAACCCATGCTGGCAACATGCTCTCTAAAGAGACTGGGTGGTAGAGCCTTTGTTAGTGAATCAGCTAACATTGCTCGTGTTCTTATGTGTTGTATGACAATAGTGCCATCTTTGACTTTGTCTCTAACAACAAGATATTTGATGTCAATCCACTTGGATGCACCACTTGACTTGTTGTTTTTAGAGAAGAAAACAGCAGCTTCATTATCACAAAATAATGTGAGTGGTCTCGAAATACTATCAACTACTTGAAGCCCAGGTACAAAATTCTTTAACCAAACGGCTTGAGCAGTAACCTCATAGCATACCACAAATTCTGCTTGCATTATGGAAGATGCCCGTAAAGACTGCTTGACACTCTTCCATGATATTGGTCCCTTTGCAAGCATGTATATGTAACCCGACGTGGATTTCTTACTGTCAATGCATCCAGAAAAGTCAGAATCAGAATAACCAATAACCTCAAGGTTATCTAACTTTCTGTAAGTAAGCATATAGTCTTTTGTCCCTTGTAAATAGCGTAAAACCTTTTTGGCAGCTTTCCAATGATCCATCCCTGGATCTATTTGATATCGACCAAGCATACCAACTGCAAATGCCAAATCAGGACGTGTACAAACTTGAGCATACATTAAACTCCCAACCACTGAGGCATAAGGAATTTGCTTCATTTGTGCACGTTCTAATTCATTTTTAGGACACTGTAATTTGCTAAATTTGTCACCATTTACCATAGGAGCAACACTTGGGGAGCAGTTATGCATGTTATATTTTTAAGCACTTTCTCAATATATGCCTTTTGAGATAATCCTAAAATCCCACGAGACCGATCTCGATGAATTTCAATGCCAATAACATAAGTGGCTTCACCAAGATCCTTCATTTCAAACTTGTTTGAAAGAAATCGTTTGGTCTCATATAACATGTCTAAATCACTACTGGCTAGTAATATATCATCCACATACAAGACGAAAATGATAAACTTACTCCCACTAACCTTAAGATATAAGCATTGATCAATCACATTTTCTTTAAATCCAAAGTTAGTCATCACCTCATCAAACTTAAGATACCATTGTCTAGATGCTTGTTTTAAGCCATATATGGATTTCTTTAATCGACATCCCATATGTTCCTTGCCTTTTACGACAAAACCGTCTGCTTGTGTCATAAAAAGTTTCTCTTGCAAGTCACCATTAAGTAATGCAGTTTTTACATCCATCTGATGTAATTCTAAATCATAATGAGCTACTAAGGCTAAAACAATTCTAAGTGAGTCTTTCTTTGAGACTGGAGAAAATATATTATCAAAATGGATGCCTTCCCTTTGTGTAAAGCCTTTAGAGACAAGTCGGGCCTTAAATCTTTCGATGTTACCTTTGGAGTCTGTCTTGGTCTTATAGACCCATTTACAGCCTATTGGCTTATATCCGGTTGGTAAATCAATAAGGTCCCAAACTTCATTAATTTCCATCGATTTCATCTCTTCATTCATGGCTTCTAGCCATTGAGATGATTTATCGCTCATAACAGCTTCATTAAATGAGGTAGGATCCTCTCCATTGCCAATATCGCATCCTTCGGTTAGGTATACAATATAATCATTAGAAATTGCAGATTTTCGCTCCCTCTGCGACCTATGTAAAGGTTCTTCAGGAAGTTCAGGAGCTTCATTAGTGTGAGGTTCTTCATTAAGTAGTGGATTAGTTGTGTCTACAACATCCAAAAGAGGTATTGAACTTGAAATTTCACGGATAATCGGGATTGGAACGTAAGTCCGAGATTCACTTTTCTAATTTCACTACTCCCTCTATTCTTGCCATTTTCGAAAAATACAGCATGCCTCATTTCAACAATTTTAGTGGTATGAGATGGGCAATAAAAACGAAAACCTTTGGATCTATCTGGATAACTGATGAAATAACAACTAATGGTTTTAAGGTCAAGTTTCTTAATTTGTGGATTGAAGATTTTAGTTTCAGCATGACAACCCCAAACACGTAAGTATCCCAATTTGGGTTTTCGACCTGTCCACAATTCATAAGGTGTTTTCGGGACAGATTTATTAGGAACCCTATTTAGAATATGTGTGGCTGTCTTTAATGCTTCCATCCATAGATAATCAGGAAAGTCAGTGTTGCATATCATATTTCCTACCATATCCATAAGTGTACGATTTTGTCTCTCAGCTACACCATTTTGCTGGGGATCCCCCGGCATTGAAAACTGATGAACGATGCCATTAGCTTGAAGAAACAAAGCAAACGGACCTGGATTTTGTCCCGAGTCGGTGTGTCTACCATAATACTCACCTCCTCTATCTGACCTCACTATTTTAATTTTAAGGTTCAATTGATTTTCAATTTCTGCCTTAAAAATTTTAAATTTTTCTAGTGCTTCAGATTTTTCATGAATAGGGTATACATAACCATAACGAGAATAATCATCAATGAACGTAATAAATGATTTGTGCCCGTTAAGACTCGAAGTAGGGAAATGTCCACATATATCTGTGTGGATAATTTCCAATAGTCCCCACTTTGAGTAGCCCCTCTCTTAGTTCCTTTAACATACTTTCCTTTAATACATTCAACGCAATCATCAAAATCAGAAAAGTCTAATGTAGGAAGAATTTTATCTTTAATGAGACGTTGCATTCTGTCTCGAGAAATATGACCCAAACGACAGTGCCATAATTTTGACGAATCTCCACTATCACGATTTCTTTTGATTCCACGTTGCCAACTATTGACACTATTCACATTCATAGACAACAAAGACTTAGTTGATGAATAATTCAGATGCAGTTTGTAGAGGTCACCCTCTAAAATTCCAGAACCAACAAAACAAGAGTTATAATAAAGTGTAAGCATTCCATTTCCAAACTGACATAAATAACCACAAAGGTCAAGTTTAGATACCGAAATTAAATTTCGAACAACAGAGGGAATATAAACTACATCATATAAATAGAGAACAAAACCATTCTTTAATACTAAACGAATGGTTCCAACAACCTCAACTTCAGTCTCTTGTCCGTTAGCAACTCTAAGTTTCCTTCCTCCTTTTGGGAGTTTGGTCACAGAATGGAATTCCTGCAATGAGTTCGTAATGTGCACAGTTGCACCAGTGTCAACTCACCATGTATGTGAAGGAACATCAACTAAAAAGGATTCATAAATCATAAAATTAGTTTCATTATCCTTCTTAGCGAGCCATGCTTTAAAGCCATCACACTCCCTCCTTACATGTCCAGACTTCTTACAAAAGTGACATTTCGGAGTAAAAGCAGGTTTTGTACCAGATGTACTTGCTTTGTCATTAGCAACAACTGCCTTCATTTTCTTTTTCCCTTTACCATTACCATTAAATTTTCTCTTTGTTGGACCATTAGAGGCAATGTTTGCAAAGTCAGGCTTTTCAATTTTAAGTCTTTCTTCTTCTTCAACACACATAACAATTAATTCGCTCATTTTCCATTTCTCTTTCTGCGTATTATAATTGATCTTGAAAGGACCAAAATGCGCAGGCAGAGAAGTCATAATAAAATGAACAAGAAAACCTTCAGAAATTGCCATATCCATGCCTTTCAGTTTTGCGGCCATATCGCTCATCATCATGATATGTTCACGTATACCGCTAGTCCCATTATACTTGGTTGTGAGCATTTTCATTATAAGGGCACTTGCATTGGCTTTGGAAGTCCCCTTAAACTGCTCTTCAACAGAAATCAAATACTCTTTTGCATTAAATGTCTTGTTAGCATTATCCTTTTCAGGGATTGGTCCCCGGATAGCAGGAGTAATATAACTCTTCATAATCATTAGTGACATGCGATTAGAACGCTCCCACTTTTCATAATTGGCCTTTAGTTCGTTGGAACTAGTGGCTGTAGGAGGTGTGGGAGCATCCATAAGAAAAGCATGATCGAGTTCCAAAACACCTAGACATATTTCTATTTGCTCATTCCAAGTAAGAAAATTTGTTCCATTAAGGGGTTCAATTCCAGATAGTTGTGATGTAATATGTGATGTATTCAATGCTGCAAAATTATCAAAATATATATGATGCTTACTTTCATTAACTACATAAACCACACGAGAAACAAATGACATAATAACATTAATTAACTGTAATCTAACAGTTAACAAACTGAAATTAACATTAAATACTCAAAAATATTTCAGTTAATTCATAACTGTTTTGCATAATTATTAATCTAAGTTGGTACGATTAATATCATGCACATTAATATACATTTATAAATCAATTTACATCACCGTTGGGCAGAAAATAAATTGATTTACAAAATCATTAGTCATAAGAGAATTTATAAAATAAATCATGTCTATAATTAAAGTTGGTGAAATTATGTCCATGATTTATCATACATAAAAATTGTGATTTAACACCACAAGATAACCATCACAAATTTTTATTTAACAAAAGAAAATCGACAATTAAAGTTGGTAAAATTGACGATAATCAGTCGTTAAATATATCATAATGTGGTTAATAATTTTTCATAAGACAAACATATACAATAATTTTCCGTTGGGTCAATTATTATACATGACAATCATAATTTTACATTTTTCATAAAATGCATAAATCATATTTAGAATTGCATGAACATGAATCTCATAATATCGTGACATTAAATTTCTCTAAATTACATAAATGTAGGAAGATCAAGTCATAAGATCATCGTCATTATATCATAATCCATAATAAACTTAAATATAATAACAGAAAAGAAAATAATCATGATTGCAAATTATCCAAACAGAGAAAAATTAACCAACTTGAACACGTTCCTTCGTCACGTCATCTTCATTCAGTTATTAATTTATAGACAAACATATATGGACAAATTAATCATGCACGATTGAGGGCAAACAAATTCACATAAAGTTGGAAGATGTTAATCCACGTAAAAGACAACATCAAATGATTCAAAAAAAAAAATATTGTTATTTAACCATACGGTATGGTCATATAATTGTCTTAAGGTATTTCCAATTACATAATAAATAAAGTTGAAAAAGTCTGCACATGTCCATCTACATGAAGTTTGATCTTTTCTTTTATTTAATTAATAAATAAAAGAAAATCAAAACGTGATTGGTTATTGGTTCGACATATAAATTATGCATTTCCAATCTCAACTTTCACGAAGGACATGAATAAAATGAAATATAAATATCTAATTTTAAATCAAGTTTTGTGCAAGATTTAAACATCACGTGTGGTCAAACATAATTTACTATGCACAAACAATGATTTCGTCAATTTCCATATGTCACAATTTATGCAACAGTATACAAAAATATTAAATTTTGGAAACACATCAGTTTAAAGTAATTTTAAATTTGGCATGCAATAATAATCTAAAACATTATCATAATGATTAAAAGTACGCCCCAAAAAAATCTTAATATGTATAATATACGAATTTAGTTTGGCTCTGATACCAAATGTTAGCAATAAGTATGTTCTAATACATTAAGAACATGATAAACAACAAGATCTTATACTAAATTCGGTATAAAATAACATAAGAGAAATACTTACAACTAGATGTCAAAGACATCTTGAAGAACGTAAAGCGGAAGCGAAACTTTAGGGAAATGATCTTCAATTGTTTTCCCTAGACTTGATGATGGATGATCCTCTTGAATTTTGGGAGAAAATTTAGAGAGAGGATGGTGAAAATTAACTAGGACAACAATTGGGACCAAAAACCTTTATTTATAGAATTTTGTGTGTGGTAGTTTCTTCTATCAAAATAACTACCCACTAACACACATAATGGATATGCATGACTTTAATTAATTATTTAATAGAATAATACATAGGCCACATAATAATAACATATGTTACACTCATTATCTTATTTAACAAGATAGAACTATGCAAAATTAAAACTTTAAAATCATTAATTCTTAGCTCTTCAAGCAAAACGAACCAATAACTAAACAAGTTATACATCACTAACTAACACAAGGACAAATGTACGTTAAAGACATCTTGTCGTGGAACACGATAACATTTGCTCATCAGCAAGGCACTTAGACATTGTATCTTGAAAGCGGGTGACATTTCTTGTTCACCATCAAAATTTTCATCATCCTTGACGTTTCCAAAGAAAACGAGTCTCTCACTCAATAATCATTTTCCAAATTATAACGGTCAACGTGTTCCCTTCTTAAATGTAATTTTTTTTTTGTCATTTTACATCAAAACATTTGGCAAAACAAAAAAAAAAACTTCAAATCTACTTATATATGGTGTTTAATTTCATCTACCTAATTATCACATTTCTTGTTCATCCTTGCACGGGTTTCCTCATCTCTCGCTCTCTCACCATATTTTCTTTAGCCGAACTTTTAGGGGATAATGATATGAGTAGCTTTTCCCCGACATAGACGGTTAACCGAAAATAGACATTCCAAGAGGGAAAGAATCAGAAATGGATAAGAGTTCTTAATTAAGCACCACTTCTACCTGCTCCATAACCTTCTCCAACTCTAAAATAATTAGATATTGACCATCCCATTGCAAATTAGGTTTTAGTTAATCTTCTAATTTTAACCTCATGGTGAAGAGTGGCCCAACAAAATCTTTGCAAAATATGTTCCTTTATCCACTATATATATATATATATATATATGGCCTTCTTGTCTTCTTCTCATAGTTCCATTTTGAAACTTCAAACCGAGTAGTAATGAATACACAACATGGATTGTTTGTCTTTCTTCCCTTGTTGCTGACATTGTTTGTTGGCTTTGCGTTGCCTTCCATCGTTGCTCTCCACCGCAGTGATTTCCCCGATTCTTTCATCTTCGGCACCGCCTCCTCGGCATACCAGGTTTCATGCATTTTCATTGACTCACGTAGCTCTAGCATATCACCTTGAAGTTATCTCAACGAAATGTTGTAAGTTTTGGGATAAATCGGTTAAGCTTAACATTCATGTAGGGCGATATCAATGAGATTTGCTACAAAGGTTTGACAATATGGTTTTGGTAGTTGGGGTTAAGATATGTAATGTATTGGTGTATTATTTAAAGTGCAAATATATTGCGTACACATAAGATTGGAAATAAAATGTACTTAGGTACGTACAATTAGCTTGAAGGCGGATTGCAAGGACTGAGATCCTCTCTAATTCTTCAAATCCAGACCATTCAACCAAAGATGGATGTTCTAGATCATGTTAGGTAATTAAGGCATTGTCTTGTTGAAAATAAGGTAGTATTAAGGGGTGTGTTGCAATCACACTGATGCGTACGTGCATGGCAGCGTAGCCACGTACACACTCCCACCCACGTTCATGCAGCAACCACCCACCATTATCCTAATCATGGATCTTATATCTCCACGTTTTGATGTAATTTAAGTTATTATGTTAATGCTAGTTAGTTAGAATTTCATCTATAAATATGTATTTGCTTTTACAATGAAGGGAAGGAAAAGAGTTTAGCCATATTTATTTAGTCTTCACTACTACAGAAAAGACCATATACGTCGGATGTTAAGGCCTATACACGTCGGATATCAGCATCATCACATCCGACGTGTATTCGCACGACGTCTATTCTTAGACGTCGGACGTATAGACATCCGACGTCTATTGTCCAAGGAATAGACGTCGGATACTCAAGACATCCGACGTCTATTCCTAAACATTGACAAAAAAAATAAATAGCATCCTGCACAGACGTCCGACGCCATACAATTACTTGTACATCATTGTTCAGCCATATCGATGTAGATAAAATGCTGAGCAGACCGTATCGCCTTCACATACGCCGTGTGAATGCTTTTATCTATCTAATTATTCAAACATAATTAGAAAAGTGAACACATCTTTGTTAGAGGAAATAAACTACAAATGAACAAACATAAAGTTTTACTTGCATGGAATCTGACGTCCCCATAGTGGAACTATCCCTTTGTATAACCTGTTCGGCCAAATCTCTGGAGATGCGGAAGAGAACAAAATAGAGAAGATCGAAGATGGCTGTAGTGGCGGAGGAGATCGCGGGATGGATCAGAGGAATCAGACGGGATGGATCGAGGAATCGGATCGCGGCGGCTAGGGTTTCGTATTTTATGTCTTTAAAGAGTGAAAGAAAACGCAACTGTCTGATTTCTTTTAAAGACCTATAGACGTCGGATATTGTATATCTCCGACGTCTATTCCCTGACGTCTTGTTGACTGAAAGAACATGAACCAATAGACGTCGACTTCTGTGAAGTCTGACGTCTATTCCCCGACGTCTATTGGGTATAGACGTCGGAGGTATATGAGGCCGACGTCTATTCAATCTTCTCTATATTAGACGTCGGCCTTTGTAACAGCCGACGTCTATTAGTCGACGAGTATTCCCAATTCTGCAGTAGTGCTTTGTCATTTTCTCATCTAGTTCATCTTCCGGAGTCAATCTCTTACTCTAAAAGAGATAATTATCCTATCAGTTGGTGCTTTCATTGCCTTCTTCACCAATGGCAGAAGGTACTAGACTTTGTGTCATCAACGACACCCTCCCCAATCGGCGCTTTCATTGCATTGTTTTATTTCATGCTACAAACACAAGTTAATTTTTTTTGGTAAAACTAAAATAAAAAATATAATGCCACTGGTATACATGAGTCTGGTATATACATGAGTCTAAAAAAAAATCTTAGAAATTATTGCTTTGTCAAATTGAAGTAAAACGAAATTTATATTCTAGAATAAGTGTTGCTTAAATTATTACACAACTTAAAAGTATATCATAGATTCTTATGAATAAAAAGTGAAATTTCTTTTTCTGCTTTATGCAACTCAATTTGCTATTATTAGATGTGTATTTAAAAGTTCACTACATTACATGGAACGACTACGAAGTAAGACATCCTGGTCCGGATTACAAATGTCAAAAGCAAACACGTCCAATTCGATCGCTGGACCAATTTGGTTAACCCATTTGAGAAAAAATTCTGGTCTTATTTAAACTGGCTTAAAACTAAGACCATAATTTAAAGTTATATATGATTGGTTCATTAGTTGTCCCTGAACTGGTTCTGGCGATTTATTTGTAAGGTCAACAGCAAGTCAGCAGCCTAGAATGCAAATATGTAACAATAAAATTGTAACCACAATCTCATGGATACTTATGCAAATACGCCATTATAATTCTATTTTTCTACCATCAAGTGTGAAAAGATCATTGACGTAGTGAAATGAAACAGATGTAGTTCTTTTTTCGCATTTACAAATTAATCTTCTTTTTTTGTTGGGCAGTACGAAGGAGCTGCAGCAGAAGGCGGTAGAGGAGCAAGTATTTGGGATACTTTCGCCCATAAACATCCAGGTTTTGTTGGTAATTTTAGTGTCATCGATTCATTTTAGTCGTAATGTGATTTACTTGAGACCGATGCGATTTATCGTTAGGCTCGGAAACGAGTTTGGGTAGTGCGGAGTGCACGCTTGTTGAGCTAACGGTTTATCGACCACGAATATGAAGCAGGGATCGAGGGGGCGCAGCCCCCTCGCGGGGTTCAAGGGGCGGAGCCCCTGCGGGGTCCAAGGGGTAGAGCCCCTGGCTGGGGTCCCGCTATTCTGCTTGAGTGGATAATACCAACCGAAAAGCGGTTGTGTAACCGCCCAAAACAGTTGTGTAACCGCCCAACCGTCATTCTGCTTTTTCGATTATCTCATTATTAGAGGGATTCCGTACTCAAAAACAAACATACGAAAGACATACTCCTGCTCTACCTTTCTGATCGAAGTTCATATTGCCTGAACGAGATTGTTCCTTCTCAGGATTATCCCCGCAAGGTATTCGTGCAACCCGGGCAGTGTAATAGGGTCGACTAATCTTGTTCGGAAAGTGATCCGTACACGATCTGAGAAGAGTCCAGGATTATCACAACCTATTTAATACAACAGGTTTGCATACTAAATTAAGAAACCTTTTCTTATAATTAGAGAGACCTTTTTTTGAAAACTCCATTTTCGATATCTCCGTTACTAATTCATGGCGTTTGCTTGTTTTATCAGAGAAAATACAAGATAGAAGCAATGGGGACGTAGCTCTTGACTCTTACCATCGTTATAAGGTGATTTCTGATATAAAAAATTTACGCCAACTTCCCAAATAATTCAACTTATGAGTAAGATCTAGTTTTGTTTATAATATTTGCAGGAAGATGTGGACACTATGAAGGATCTTGGTATGGACGCATACAGATTTTCAGTATCATGGTCCAGAATACTTCCAAGTAATTAAGTTTACTTAATGGTCTTAACTCTTCAATATATATACGTACGAAATGATGATATGATTTCCAAACCTTTGCTTTTCTATGGTAGATGGAAGCTTAAGTGGTGGTATCAACAAAGCAGGCGTTGAGTACTATAACAATCTAATCAACTACATTATATCTAGAGGTATACAAATTATTGTTCCTTTTTCTTATAATTATACATTTATCTTGTAACGAGTTAATATATAAGATGTTCTTTTGTGTAGGTATGAAGCCCTTCCTTACTTTGTTCCATTGGGACACTCCTCAAGCCCTAGAAGATGCATATGGAGGATTTCTAAGTGAAAAAATTGTGTTAGTGTTACAATTATATGCGCTTGTTACAACACATAGATGATAATGATTTTACTACATTCACAATCATGGTATTTGTAATATAGTTTCAAATCATATTTTGATTATTTTAATTACTAATTTTGAGTCACATAACCTCTCGTTTTTTAGTCATTATACTTTCGAGGAACATTACTCATTAGATGTAGTAATCATTTGATAAATTATTAAAAATACTACAACGACATTAAGGCTAAAACCATATGTGCTTGTTATTTTTCTATATAAACCATTTGTGGATTTATATCTTCATTCATCATTCAAGATTGAAGACTGTATAACAACCAAATTTCATACCGGAGGAGATAAGCACAAGATTTTAGATGACACACTGTATATATTCTTAAACTAACATCTACTTGGTAATACTTATAAGAAGTTCAATTATTTATACCTGACTCCTCATCAGGAACGACTTCAAAGACTATGCAGACGTTTGTTTCCGGGAGTTTGGCGACCGGGTGAAGCACTGGATCACATTCAATGAGCCTTGCACCTTCTCCGGCTTAGGTTATGCTTCCGGGGGTCATGCACCGGGCCGGTGCTCTATATCTGCTAGCGGTAGATGCCCAAGTGGGGATTCCGGCCGGGAACCTTACATGGTGTCCCACAACATATTGCTTGCTCATGGGGCTACATCAAAGCTATTCAGAAAGAAGTACAAGGTCATAGAAGCTAGCTTGTGCATATATTCAAATGTAGCACTTATAGTTTTGCTAGTTTGGTTGGATTTTAAAGTGTTAACCTAAGGGTTTATTTCATTTAGGATTCTCAAAAAGGCTCGGTTGGCATAACTTTGGACTCGAATTGGTTGCTTCCATTGTCCAATGCTAAATCTGACATCGATGCTACGCAAAGAGCTCTTGATTTTAAGTTTGGATGGTAAGCACTAGAGTATGATTGGGTTGGTAATGGAAAGGAGTTTCATTCTTCCTTTTAATTTTTTTTAATAATAGGTACTTTCATTTATTAAAGTTAGTTTTTACAAATTAGGCCCCAAGTACCTAGCCCTAATAGAAGCAAAATGGTATAGAAGTAGCTAGGCATTACCTGACCAAAAACTTATATTAATCAAGCACAGATGATTTGTTTTCTATTTGATAGGTAATATGACATTTTCTAATTTTTGTGTAGGTTTATGGATCCGTTGACAGAAGGAGACTATCCGTTTATAATGAAAGCTCTTGTTGGAGATAGGCTACCTAAATTCACATTGGAGCAATCGGAATTGGTCAAAGGATCACTTGACTTCCTTGGCATCAACTATTATACTTCATATTATGTGATTCATGATGGCTTATCTGCCAAAATGGACACATCCTATTTCTATGACTCTTGGAGTAGCACCACAGGCAAGATGGCATTTTTGAACTTAATTCTAACTTAATTTAATGGAAAAAATGGGGGTAGCAAACACTAATCATCACAATTACAGAAAATCAAGAAAGAAATTGGTCCCAGCTCTATCGATTAAATATTATCATTTGGAAATTTAGATCTTAAGATAATAATAGACCAGTTCATGCAAATGAGGCTAATCATGCAAGGATCATGACTACTGTGTGCTTGTCCAATGCAATAGTGTTCATAATAGTTTTTAAATTCAAAATGACATGTTTGTGAACAATTTTGTAAGTGTTAACTGCTACTACAATTCATCATAAACGACGTACAACTTAATAACGTATTAAGACAACAAAATTCTTGCAAAAGGTGCACCACTTAAACTTACATCACTCTCATGATTTCTTTTGCTGCACGTCTAATTGTTTCAGGAATTCGGAATGGGGAGCCAATTGGTCCTCAGGTACATAATCCACCACTTAATCACTAGCTAATTCTGGTAAATCAATGGAGTAATCCATCAGAAATAAAATTTATATGCTTATGCTTGCAAAATTTGTGCAGGCTGCATCACCCTGGCTCTATGTGTACCCAGAAGGATTAAAGGAACTACTTCTCCACGCAAAGAACAAATACAGCAATCCAATCATCTATGTTACTGAAAATGGTAAGAGAAATTACTTATGATGTAGCTATTGCACTTATAAAGAGTCATTTTTAACGGAATTGGGAATTGTTTAACCAACTGATCAAAACTCAATTACAATTAATTATAACTTTCTCAATGACATTTTATCCTTAATTCCCTTCAAAATCTTATAGTATCTTAGATATGCTTCAATTTGCTATCCTAAAATCATAAACAACACAAGAGAAGTGTCCAAAGTCCTCATATGATACGCAATGAAGATACAATTAAAAGTTCATTTCAAATTAAATATTTTCACAGCTATTGTTTTTTGTTGTTGTGTGAAAGTAGTTTCAAAAGCATCATCGAGTATTAAAACGCATTTGTGATGTCTCGTATTATTTGAAGGATATGAAATTATCCTTGTCATCACTCGACATCTCAGTTAGTATGTAAAATTTGATACTTCAAAACAGGAGGGTATGAATGCATTATGTATATCCTTGTCTTCTAAATTCAGTTTTCTTCTTGTACACTCTTGTTAATTATTTCAAAGGTGTCGACGAGGCCAACAACGACACCATATCACTCCAAGAAGCTTTACAAGATAACATGAGGGTAGAGTACTACAGAAGCCACATCCTACACGTCCGACAAGCCATGAGGTCTGCCTACACCGAACTTCTCCACAATATATATCAACTAACAACAATTCACTTAATTGGGCTCTAACTATAACATCCTTTCAAATATTATATATGTTGAATGCAGGGAGGGAGCTGATGTGAGAGGATACTTCGCATGGTCGTTGTACGCTAACTTCGAGTGGGCCGACGGATACACAGTTAGATTCGGCTTGCATTACGTAGATTACAAGAAGGGTTTGAAGAGGTACCCCAAGAAATCTGCTTTCTGGTTTCAGAAGTTCTTGGAATGCAGGGATTGTGATAGGAATGCGCATTGGAGCCCAAGGAAGTTGTGAGCTATATAGGTTACTAGATTGAAGAACTCTTCTTAAAAGGTTTTGCATGTAATTGGTTCAGCCGAGATCCCGAGACTTATGTTTGTACATTCGTTCCGCTTAAATAATGTAAAATTAAAAAATTGATGTCTTTAATTTGTTGATAAAATTGAGAGTGGTGATCCACGTGCTGGGGATTTATTTCATGTGAATACCTTAATGGGGATGTGAATGTTTGTATTAAAAAGATGGGATTAAAAACCCACTAAGTCTTTTTTATTATTATAAAGCCATGTTGGTTTTGTTATGTTGTTGTAGATGTACGGTCAAATTGTATTACATTATGTTGGTTACAGGTTACTACAAATCTAGATTTAGTAAACACGTATCATAAGACAGTTGGGATAATTATTCAATGAAATGATATTGAATATGTTTTTCATCTCTACTTGAGAAATAAGTGAGATATTTCTCAAAATGGTGTTCAATTTCATATGCAACAATTTCACGAAAATCTCTTGATTAAAAGGATGACTCACTAAAACACAAGAAAATTAGGATAATTTGGAAAATAGATTCCTCCCCTGTCCAGTATACATTTGATCCAAGATAACTAACCAACGGCCACTTTTCTTCCAAAAAAGAATATATAATTTTTTTTATAAAAAAACACTCACTCTTCTCTCGTTGGTCAGCAATGGCTCTCTCCCCGACCCACCTCGACCTCTTCTTCTTCCCCACTCGAAACCCTGATAACCCACCCCGTCCCCCCACCCCTCGCCTCCTTCCCCCCTCCCCGTTCCTCCGTCAACGTCACCGTCAGCGGTTTGTTTGTTAGGGTTTGGGATCTGAGGGTTTCGTGTGGTTTTGTAGCGGATATTGTGTTTGATTATAGGCAGAAGGCGACGAGGTCGTTTCAGTACTTGGAGGGGGATTACTATATTGCGCCGGAGTTCATGGTGAGTTGGTGTGACCGTGTGGGTGGGATGGTTTTTGGTTGGTTCTTGTTGAAACACAAAGCCCAGTCCAGTCCAATGGGCCCACTTAAGCTCACCTACGAATTATTTCTGTCTACTATATCACTTAATTGTAATATCTATTTTAATCCCATATTGCCGGCACATATTTCTGTACTTCAAACTCATAATATAAATAAGAATCTCACTCACTCTCTAAGACATAGAGTTTGAGTTTAGTTTTTCTTTGCAAAATCTCATCTCCACTTGTGTTCAAACATGGTATCAAGAGCCACCAAATAGGATAAAACCTTGATCCACTCTTTCTTCTTCCCCAACTTAGCCCACCTTCACCCTTCTTTTTCTGGCCCATAACAAACCAAGAAAACCAACTCAGCCCATAACTAAACTACAAACTTGGATATTATTCCACTTCCTTCTTTTTTTTTACTCCTCTTCTTTCTCCTTGATCCAACGGTGTGGATTTCCTCCAATCTATGCACATGGATTGTGCTTCTTCAAAGATAAATTCAATCGTTCATCTCACCCATTTCAACAACCACCATCACCTGTCCTTTCAATTCATGTGAAATCAATCTCAAGCCTTGATTTTGAAATATCTCGATCCAACGGTTCTCATCATCTTCGTTCTTTGTGCTGCCAGGACCCAAAAGACAATTCAATCCCAACTGTCATTTTCTATTCTTTAAATCCAACGATCACAATTCTAGTCTTTTTTTCATCCACGGATCACCATCCTCTCCGTCCAAACGAAAACACAATTCTAATCCAAGGATCCAAAACCAGCTTCAACAAACACTTATCATCACATCTGTCAATTTGAAATTTAACCGTCCAGATCTCAAGCTTCTCAAACAAAATCTTAACTGTTCTCCACCAAGGAAACCTAGTCTCAATGACCAGGATCTTTTTCTCTTCCTCCCTTATAAACTCAATTCTTGCCGTCAACCATCAGAAGAAAATCTTTCTTCTCCGTTCTGTTCTTGCCTTCTTCCTTCGTTCTCCATCATTCATCCACTATGACGAACTCCAACACTTCCTCCACTATCCACGAAAATCCCACCACCGCCCTTCCACCTTCTGTACCCTCAAATCATGCCTTCTCTGTCCACGTTCGTCTTGATCTGGACAACTTCCTACTTTGGCGCTCTCAGATTGTTCCGTTAATTAGAGGTCATGACCTCTTTGGATACCTCAATGGCTCGTTCCAGTGTCCTCCACAATTCCTCACCACAACTAACTCCGCCACCATACCATCTGTCGTCAATCCCGCCTACCTCTTCTGGAGCAAACAAGACCAACTCCTTCTTGGCTGGCTTCGGGCAACTCTCACAGAAGGAGTCATAGCGCATGTTGTCAGTTGTGAGACCTCCCATGCGCTCTGGACCAGCCTCGAAAGGCTATTCGCCTCCCAGTCCAGATCGCGTATTCTTCAACTTCGACTTCAACTACAGACAACAAAGAAGGCTGGATCCTCCATCTCCGAGTTTCTCCAGAAAATGAAGTCCATCTCCGACAATCTCTCTGCCGTTGGTAGTCCTGTCACCGATGTCGACCTTGTGCTTCACATTCTCTCTGGCCTTGGTCCAGAATACGATTCTTTTGTCACCTCTGTGACAACCCGCCAAGATCCCATCTCTAATGAAGATCTCCATAGTATGTTGCTCTGCCACGAGACTCGCCTGGCCAAACACAACACTCCGGACATCTCAGTGAATGTCGTCACCAAACCGTCGGACAACCGGGACAATTTCCGTCCAAACAACCGCAGCCGCAACCACAATCGCAATAACAACCGCAACAACAACAATCGCAATAACAACCGCTCCCGCAACAACAACACCAATCGTGACAACTCTCGTCCACGCATCCAGTGCCAAATCTGCTCTAAACAGGGCCACTCCGCTCTCCAATGCTATCAGCGGTTCAATTCTTCTGTCCAGCCGCCCCAAAACTTCTCTGCTCACATGGCTTCTGCCTGTCCAGTAGCCGATGACGTCTGGTATCCTGACTCGGGTGCCACTCATCATCTGACGAACGACATTGGTGGATTCCATGAGTCGCAGGAATACCAAAGGACAGATGTGATCTGAATCGCTAATGGCTCAGGTTTACCTATACTTCGCTCAGGATCGATAACTTTGCCACATTATTTTAAACCATTACACATGCATAATATATTTTATGTGCCCTCTGTTACGCGAAAATTAATAAGTGTTGCTAAGTTCACCTCTGATAATAATGTTTACTTCGAATTTTTCCCTACTTATTGCCTTGTCAAGGATCTATTCTCGGGTCAGGTCCTCCTTCGGGGTCAACTTGAGCATGGACTTTACCAATTGCGAATCTCTGGTTTTCCTCCATGACAAATGGTGTTCCTCGGCGAACGTGCTTCTGTTGATATCTGGCACCAACGTTTGGGACACCCTTCTGCAAGAATTGTTCACTCCTTACTTCACAAACATGGTTTGCGTATCTCAGGACCCAAACATTTACATTTTTGCCAGACTTGCCCACAAGTAAAGAACATTAAACTACCCTTTGTTGGCTTTTTGGCCTTAATCCGTAGTTTGATGATGTAATTAAACCTAATCTTAATTAGGACATGTAGATTAGCACATGTAGTATAATAGTATACATGTTGTATTGTGCTAACATCTACAGGTAATCAAGACTCAAGAAAGAAGAAAAATCAAGTCAAGACATGTAATCAAGCTAGGATTGAAGACATGTAATTTTACCTTTCTTTGAGTATTAGGAACTTATGTGAATTGAGCATAACATAAGCTAATATGCATGCATTCACACACTAGGTTCCTTGTAGGAGTCACACACAAAATATCATATAATTTGGACTTCATTAGATCACCTAAACACCTAAAACATTGGTCACCAGTCTGCCTGAGTTCGGTCGACCGTCCACCTTTCGGTCGACCGGTTATACACAATATTTGTTATACCAGACCAATCCGTTCAACCGATCACATTTCTATTAATCGTTTACCCAGACCTGTTCGGTCGACCGGTAGACCTTCGGTCGACCGTTTCGTTTGCTGTTTTTGGTAAAAATACGACCGTTTTATTTGTCGTATTATACAACGGTCGTATACACATTTTTCCTATATACACCCCCAAATACTTTTGAACCGGTCGAACAAAATACCATTTTCGGTCGACCGTTCAATTCGTGAAAAACCCCCTGCTATCGGTCGACACAAGTTTGTCCAACCGATCAAGATTTCTCTCTACCGAACCCAGTAGTTCGGTCGACCGGTACCTGTTCGGTCGACCGTTGATCTATAGAACTTAAGTGTTTCGGTCGACCAGTACCTAAGTTCGGTCAACCGATCCTTCAACAGACTCAAGGGTTCGGTCGACCGATACACCTTTCGGTCGACCGTTTCTGGACAGATTTCTGAACCCGATTTTCTATTTTGTGTATCTTGCACAAAACCCAATCAAATCTTGTCCAAACGGCTAGAAATCTTTAGGAGCTTATAAATAGAGGTTCACACTTAGTTTTCCACAAGATTTCACAACTCCAAAGTGTCAAACTTATAGTGAGATTTTCCACAACCTCAAAGCTCCCAATTAGTG
This sequence comes from Triglochin maritima, assembly GCA_963682175.1. Classification (NCBI taxonomy): domain Eukaryota; kingdom Viridiplantae; phylum Streptophyta; class Magnoliopsida; order Alismatales; family Juncaginaceae; genus Triglochin; species Triglochin maritima. The sequence continues at coordinate 8,567,100 of OY821780.1, read as the reverse complement.
ATTCCAAAGCCTAATTTCCACATCCTCCATCATACAATCACCTAGCAATTGTTGTGCTCAATTAGAGAGTGAGTTCCACTCAGTCACCATTGTTGCAAAGAGAGCAAGGGTCTTGGTGAAAGCCCAAGACAAAGTGAGCAAGGGTCTTGGTGAAAGCCCAAGACAAAGAAGTAGAGATTTCGGTGAAAGCCCGAAGTGATCCTCTCGGGTTGTGAGAGGTGGTGCCAAGCTCGGCGAGGGTTGTTCGCGAGCTTGAAGACTTGTAAAAGGCGTTGCTCCCGGCCCGGAACAGGGAGGCATAGTGAAGACGCAAGAGGAGCTCGAACGGGGATTCGAGAGGGGCTTGCAAGAGAGGACGTAGGCGCGGCCGAACCTCTGTAAATCCGTCGCGTCTTTGTGTGGTTTGCATTGTCTTTCTTTCTCTACTTGTTTGTTTATTCCGCTGCGCATTTGATTGCTTAATCAAGTAGAGAATTGTGGATTAGCTTAAAAAGTGATTAGTGGACCCATAACCCACACGATCCTACCTACATTTGGTATCAGAGCCCCGTTCGTTAATTTTGTTCTTAACCGATAAATTAACATGGCTCTTAATGCATCCACAACTATATGCTCTTCTAGACCACCATTTTTTGATGGAACTAATTTCTATTCATGGAGAAGTAAAATGAAAACATACATGAAATCCATGACTAATTTAGATATGTGGTCCATAGTCTCAACTCCATATAATTTGCCTAAAGTTGATTTTAATCTATGGAGTTTAGAAGAAGAAAAATTAGCTTGCTTGAATGCCAAGGTTATGAATGTACTATATTGTGCACTTAAGTATGAACTTTTTGACCTTGTGTCTTATTGTGAAAGTGCACATGAGATTTGGCAAGTTCTTCAAGCTAAGTATGGTGACAAGGAAGAATCACCAACCGGGGAAGAGGGAGACTCAAGCCAAATGGATGAAGCTCATGAAAGATGCGACAAGAACACATCTACATCATATTCCTCCTCAAGCTCATCCAAGGGAGAAGATGCTCACACATGCCTCATTGTAACAATCGATGAAGAAAGTGAGGTATCTTCAAAATCTTGCTCATCAAGTTCTAGTTCTAGTTCTAATGAAGAATCATATTCCTTTAAAGAACTACAAAATGCATTCCATGAACTTGTTGAAAGATATGAGCTTTTATGTCAAAAGAACAAGTTAGCTAGAGAAGTAAATCATGATCTTCATTGTCTAAATGAATCAACCTTGTTTGAGAAAAATGATTTACTTGCTAAAATTGATAAGCTCATCTTAGAGAATGCATGTTTAAAAGATGAGAATGAGAAATTGAAAGTTAAAACTACCACATCAAATGCAATTGAAAGTCATATGCTTGAAAATGACAAAATTAACTTGCTAAAGAAACTTGACAAATCTTATCTTGAAAGCAAGAAATTAATGAATGACTTGAATTGCATGACCGACAAATGTGTCGAATTAGAGATTCACATACATCAAATGAGTGAAAAGCACAATTCTTTGATTCAAAATCTTAAATGCATGAATGAATCTTTTGAGCTTAAAAACAGTGAACTTAATGCCTTAAATGAAAATTTGTCAAATAAATTGCATAAGTTCACTCATGGCAAACAAAATAACTTTTATGTTAAAAACATTCCATTTCAAATAATTGTTAAACATAATTATGCCATGAAAAGGAAAGTAAGTGTAGAGGTACCAAAATCAACTTGGATTTGGGTACCAAAAGCTAAACTTAATGGACCCAAGCAAAAATGGGTACCAAAATCTACACTTGTAGGTACTTGAGGAGATTGGTGGTGACCGGACGAGCCAAAGCGTCAAATTCGAATCCGGTTGCATCACCAAGTCATGATTGGAGCTATTCAAGATTCAAGTTTGGTATAAATTTCTATCTTTGAAATTTCTGAAAATTAGCTCTAATCTAGTTAATATGCTTAATTGTCATATCTTTAGAAAATTCAATTCATTGAAAATCATTAACCCTATTCATTGCAAATCATTTACCACATCCATTGATTATAAATGTCAAATTTTAAATGGATGTTAGAATAAGGCTTAAGTTGAAACTTAAATGAACTTAACTTGAATCATATTCATAGTTTTCATCTAGCCTTATTGATAGGGGGAGCTTAATTGTTATATCTTTTATTAGAGTAATGAAGTGCTAAATTTAGGGGGAGCTACTTCATTACAAGACATCCAAACTCTATGCTTAAAGTCATAATTAATTGTTGTTTTTGATGGATGTCAAAGGGGGAGAAGTAATAGATTAGGGATACTTGAAATATACATGAAAATTGTCAAGAAAAACTATGCACATCCATAGGGGGAGCATTTATATGCATAGTTAACATATACAAATTTCAAGTATTAGGTTGATTTAAGATATAGGTTGCCATCATCAAAAAGGGGGAGATTGTTGGCTTTTTGGCCTTAATCCGTATTTTGATGATGTAATTAAACCTAATCTTAATTAGGACATGTAGATTAGCACATGTAGTATAATAGTATACATGTTGTATTGTGCTAACATCTACAGGTAATCAAGACTCAAGAAAGAAGAAAAATCAAGTCAAGACATGTAATCAAGCTAGGATTGAAGACATGTAATTTTACCTTTCTTTGAGTATTAGGAACTTATGTGAATTGAGCATAACATAAGCTAATATGCATGCATTCACACACTAGGTTCCTTGTAGGAGTCACACACAAAATATCATATAATTTGGACTTCATTAGATCACCTAAACACCTAAAACATTGGTCACCAGTCTGCCTGAGTTCGGTCGACCGTCCACCTTTCGGTCGACCGGTTATACACAATATTTGTTATACCAGACCAATCCGTTCAACCGATCACATTTCTATTAACCGTTTACCCAGACCTGTTCGGTCGACCGGTAGACCTTCGGTCGACCGTTTCGTTTGCTGTTTTTGGTAAAAATACGACCGTTTTATTTGTCGTATTATACAACGGTCGTATACACATTTTTCCTATATACACCCCCAAATACTTTTGAACCGGTCGAACAAAATACCATTTTCGGTCGACCGTTCAATTCGTGAAAAACCCCCTGCTATCGGTCGACACAAGTTTGTCCAACCGATCAAGATTTCTCTCTACCGAACCCAGTAGTTCGGTCGACCGGTACCTGTTCGGTCGACCGTTGATCTATAGAACTTAAGTGTTTCGGTCGACCAGTACCTAAGTTCGGTCAACCGATCCTTCAACAGACTCAAGGGTTCGGTCGACCGATACACCTTTCGGTCGACCGTTTCTGGACAGATTTCTGAACCCGATTTTCTATTTTGTGTATCTTGCACAAAACCCAATCAAATCTTGTCCAAACGGCTAGAAATCTTTAGGAGCTTATAAATAGAGGTTCACACTTAGTTTTCCACAAGATTTCACAACTCCAAAGTGTCAAACTTATAGTGAGATTTTCCACAACCTCAAAGCTCCCAATTAGTGATTCCAAAGCCTAATTTCCACATCCTCCATCATACAATCATCTAGCAATTGTTGTGCTCAATTAGAGAGTGAGTTCCACTCAGTCACCATTATTGCAAAGAGAGCAAGGGTCTTGGTGAAAGCCCAAGACAAAGTGAGCAAGGGTCTTGGTGAAAGCCCAAGACAAAGAAGTAGAGATTTCGGTGAAAGCCCGAAGTGATCCTCTCGGGTTGTGAGAGGTGGTGCCAAGCTCGGCGAGGGTTGTTCGCGAGCTTGAAGACTTGTAAAAGGCGTTGCTCCCGGCCCGGAACGGGGAGGCATAGTGAAGACGCAAGAGGAGCTCGAACGGGGATTCGAGAGGGGCTTGCAAGAGAGGACGTAGGCGCGGCCGAACCTCTGTAAATCCGTCGCGTCACCCTTTACTAAAACTGCTACTCATACTACCGCTCCTTTACAAATAATACATTCAGATGTTTGGGGTCCTTCCCCTGTTATATCTTCTTCTGGAAAAAGATATTATGTCTCATTTTTTGATGATTTTTCTCGTTACACTTAGTTGTTTCCTATCACCTCTAAATCTGAAGTTATACATGTTTTTCAAAAGTTTAAAATTCAGGTTGAAAATTATTTCTCCTTAAAAATAAAGTGCTTTCAAAGTGATTGGGGAGGCGAATATCGCAACGTCTCTCAGTTTTTAACTAATCATGGTATTATACATCGCATTTCTTGTCCGCATACACATGAACAAAATGGTTCTATTGAACGTAAACACCGTCATATTGTGGATGTAGGTTTATCTTTACTTAAACATGCTTCAGTACCGAATCATTTTTGGGATGATGCCTTTGTTTCTGCAGTTTTCTTAATTAATCGACTACCTACACCAACTTTGAAAAATATATCTCCTTTTGAAAAGCTTTTTAACCAACCTCCTGATTATTCTCTTCTGAAGGTTTTTGGTTGTACATGTTTTCCCTACCTTCGACCTTACAATTCAAATAAGCTAGAACCTCCTTCTAATGTTTGTGTTTTTTGGGCTATAGTCCCCATCACAAAGGGTATAAATGTTTTGACATGACTAATTCTCGGACTTACATTGCTCGACATGTTGTGTTTGATGAATATTCTTTTCCTTTTGTCACCAGTTCTACTGCACGAGTATCTGGTAGTAGTGAGTCCTTCACATCTGCCATACATGTGCCGTGCATTTCTGACATAGCAGCACCACAAAGCCCCTTGACAGCTATTTTGTTGCCTTTTTGGCCTTAATCTATGTTTTGATGATTTAATTAACCTAATCTTAATTATGATCATGTAGAGTAGCACACTTATTGGATTGCACATATATTGCTTTGTGCTAACCTCTACAGGTGATCAAGACTCAAGGAAGAAAGGAAATCAAGTCAAGACATGTAATCAAGCTCATTTGAAGACATGTATTTTTGTATTTCTTTGAGTCTTTAGGAACTTGTGTATTTTGAGCATACTTGAGCTAAAATCAACTTAAACACACACTAGGTTCCTCATAGAAGTCACACACAAAATTTCACATAATTTGGCTTCAATAGATCACCCAAACTTAGACCGGAAAACACCAAACCTAAACCCTAACTGTCTGCCCACATTCGGTCGACCGATACAGGTCGTTCGGTCGACCGGATGATCAAATAATCTTGTTTGTGTTTCCCTATCTAGTTTCGGTCGACCGCACCTTTTCTTTCGGTCGACCGTTTGTGCTTATTTTCCCAACCGTTATTCTTGTCGTATATACCAACGGTCGTATTCGTATTAAACCAAAAATACCCTAAATACATTTCATGTATCGGTCGACCGAGGACCATGATCGGTCGACCGTTTAAACTTGTCAAAAAATCCCTACTATCGGTCGATACTATTTCGTTCGACCGATGCATATTTCTCTCTACCGGAACATTTGTTCGGTCGACCGGTAACCCTGTTCAGTCGACCGTTTCTTTAACAAACTTAAGTGTTCAGTCGACCGTTTCATATTTTGGTCGACCGTGTCTTCAACGAACCCAAGAGTTCGGTCGGCCGTTGCACCTTTCGGTCGACCGGTTCTGGACAGATTTGCAGCCCGATTTTCTGCTTTGTGTATCTTGCACAAAACCCAATCAAATCTTGTACAAACGGCTAGAAATCTTTAGGAGCTTATAAATAGAGGATCAATACATGTTGTTAACACAACTCTCCAACTCCAATTGTCCCAATACATTAGAGAGAAACCTCAATCCTCAAAGCTCCCATTTCTACACTCCACAAGCCTAAATCCACACTTAGTGATCATATACTAATCCTACTCAAAGTGTGCTCAATTAGAGAGTGAATCCCACTCAGTTACAAGTGTTGTCAAAGGAAGCAAGGACTTTGGTGAAAGCCCGAAGTGTCCCTCTCGGATTGTGAGAGGAAGAAGTCAAGCTCGCGAGGTTGTTCGCGGAGTGTGTTTTTGTAAAAGGTGTTCTCTCCCGGCTCGGAACGGGGAGTGGTTAGTGAAGTCGTAGGCGGAGCTCGCGGAGTCGAGCGGAGCTTGCAAGAGATGACTAGGACCCGGGTGGGGTGCCAAACCTCTATAAAAACGCCGAGTCAATTTGTGATTTGCATGTTCCTTTTCCCTACTAGTCTTTAAATTGTTTCCGCTGCGTTTATTGTTTGATTAGTTAGGGATTAGCGTAAAAGTGATTTGTGGACCCATAACCCACACGATCCAACATATTTCTCCTGCTCCATCAACCAACCCAATTCCCACTCCAAGTAATTTACAACATATTCCCCATACAAACACCTCTTGCCTACCATCCTTTGAAACCCACCCATCTAGCGCACCTTCTCCTTCAATACATCTTCCTTGCACCTCTGACCCTCCACCCCAAAACCACCATATGACTACCCGATCCAAGGATAATACTAGAAAACCAAAATCCTTTTCCGAATTTCAAACATACCTCACCACCAAATATCCTCCTGTCCCTTCCTCCTTACCAGATACACCCCCTTCTTGCTTCTCAAAAGTTATCAAGGATGCTATGTGGAGGTCTGCTATGGATGATGAGTTTAATGCACTAACCTCCAATGGCACATGGTCATTGGTACCACTTTCTTCCACTAAAAACATAATTGGTTGCAAATGGGTCTATCGTATATAAAGGAACCCTGATGGTTCTGTAAATAAATACAAGGCCTGTCTTGTTGCAAAGGGCTATAATCAAGAAGCTGGTGTAGATTATGAAGAAACCTTTAGTCCAGTTGTAAAACCCGTGACTATTTGTGTTATTCTATCTCTTGCCATCTCTTTAAATTGGTCTATCAGACAGTTAGATGTAAATAATGCTTTCCTAAACGGTGACCTTCAAGAGGAAGTTTATATGAACCAACCTCCTGGGTTCATCAACCCCTCCTTCCCACTACATGTGTGCCGCCTTAACAAAGCCCTTTATGGGCTTAAACAAGCACCACGTGCCTGGTTCACCAAATTAGCAACACAACTTCGACACCTTGGGTTCAAACCGAGCCTATCTGATCCTTCCATGTTTGTTCTTCGTGCAGGTCAAGACACTCTTGTAATGCTTGTTTATGTTGACGATATTTTACTCACTGGCAGCTCCTCTTTCCTTATCAATCAGGTTGTTTCAAGCCTTAACAACACCTTTGCTTTAAAAGATTTAGGTCCTTTACACTATTTTCTTGGTATTGAAGTACATAAAATTAAGTCTGGAATGTTTCTTAATCAACATAAATATATATCTGATCTTCTTGTTAAAACTAATATGCAAAATATCAAACCAATTTCCTCTCCTTGTTCTGACACAAAATTATCTAGATTCACTGGTACTACCATGCATGATGTTTTTCTATATTGTAGCACTGTTGGAGCACTTCAGTATATAACATTAACTCGACCTGATATTACTTATGCTGTCAATCGAGTATGTCAATTCATGCATGCACCCACTGATGAAAATTTGAACGGTTGTTAAACGTATTCTACGTTATTTAAAACAAACTATTCATTTTGGCCTTCACTATGTTCCTTCTCCTCCTCCTTCTGTGACCCACTTGTCTGCCTTTTCTGATGCAGACTGGGCTGGGGACCTTGATGACCGAAGATCAACCTCTGGTTTCTGTGTCTTTTTGGGGCAAAACATTGTAGCATGGAAATCAAAGAAACAAGCCATGGTTGCAAAATCAAGCACAGAAGCTGAATACAAAAGTCTTTCACATGCCACTGCTGAGATCATCTGGCTTCAGCAACTTCTTCGGGATCTTGAACTGCCATGTTCAAGACCTCCTACTCTATGGTGCGACAATATTGATGCCACATATCTGGCTGCAAATCCAGTTTTTCATGCTCGCACTAAACATGTGGAAATCGATTTTCACTTCGTTCGGGAAAAAGTTGCCACCAAACAATTGCTGATCAAATTCATTTCCAGCAAGGATCAAACAGCAGACGTATTAACCAAGCCTATTTCCTCTTCTCGGTTCGCTTTGCTCCGTTCCAAGCTCTCTGTTGGACCACCTCTTGTTCGCTTGCGGGGGGATGTTGAAACACAAAGCCCAGTCCAGTCCAATGGGCCCACTTAAGCTCACCTATGAATTATTTCTGTCTACTATATCACTTAATTGTAATATCTATTTTAATCCCATATTGCCCACACATATTTCTGTACTTCAAACTCATAATATAAATAAGAATCTCACTCACTCTCTAAGACATAGAGTTTGAGTTTAGTTTTTCTTTGCAAAATCTCATCTCCACTTTGTGTTCAAACAGTTGTGACTTCTGACGTGTCTGTTTGTTTGGGGTTTTTTTCTCAGGATAGAATTGGTGAGATTTCTGAATGGGAATTGGATTGAGCTAATGTTGGTAATTAATAAATTATTTATTTTGTGGTGGCTACTGATCTGGGTGAAACTGGTTTCGGATAATATATGATCTGACCAATATATTTGAATCCATTTAGTAGAATATAATTACTAAATATATAATCCATTTAAATGTCGTACAAAATATGATTACAAAGATATTTTTTATAAGATAATTTTTGGTTTCTTATCTGAATTCTTAATTTTAAAATTTTCCATAAATTTATAAGTTAAAAAATTAATATCCGGTAGACATTGTATCCAATTGTTGTCCTCATCTGTTTAACCCCGAATATGGTTATGTATTATTAAAATTAAAAAATGACTATATCATTATACTCATTCGTCATATAAATATAATACAAATATAACAAATGCAATATCAGCTCCGTATCCAAACCGTTTTTAGCCCTATCTACGGATGTAGGAAGGAAGATGAACATGCAATTGCTATTCAACTTTTCTAGAAATCATCTTTGACAAAAAGATACTTGAATAATGCATTACTAGTCATTAAAGTCCTTTCAGTGCTCGATTCGTCTAGTGCATGAATAATGCATTACTAGTCATTAAACTCCATGTCAGATTGCCATATGAACTCCAAAAAATTATTAAAACCACGGTGTTTAGTATTGGGGATATCCAAAATCATGGTTAATTGGTTATGATAATTTGTGATTGCTTATGTTGATTATACGAGTTTGTTGCGTGTATCACATTGTCATTTTGTTATCCATTGGTATAATTGATAGATTTTCCAAGATTTGTTATGCAGTGTACTACATTGTGAAGAACTACTTGGCCAAAAGTCTCACTGTTATATCCCTAACCATTGTTAGGGTTATTTCGTGATTTAAGAGGAGAGATGGAGGTATGGAGGGGTTTGACTTTGGTGGAGAGAGAGAGAAGGAAGTGATGGCATAGGGGTTGGGCTGGGCGTGTAGGGGTGTGGTGGAGTGGTGTGGGTTGATGGGTTGGGTTTTTAAGGAGAGGAAGCTCATTCATCCTCTTCTTCTTTCCATACCATTTCTTCCACCACCTCCCTCACATTCTCCTTTCATTTCCGGCGGCAGTTGAGGAGGACGGAGCACGTGCGGTCGGTGACGAAGGCGGAAGATCGATCCTGGCGTGAGAGGTCGCACGGCTGGAGGGGACGACGTGCGTGAGCAGGCTCCGGCGGTTCGTCGTCTTTGTCTGAGGTATGCCGTCTCATTAGTGTGGTTTGCTTGCTCCCCAAGTGTGGGGGAGGTGTTGGTCGGCCGGGGAGGGGTCGGAGACCTCTCCGGCGGCGCGTTTCTTCGTAAAACCTCGGCTGGCATTAGGTTGAAAACGACCAACGGTCGACCGGTCCCTTCGGGCGGTCGACCGAATGTACTATTTTACCTGACTTTAACCTTCACCAGTCGGACGATGCCTTGTGGCGGTCGACCGGTAGTGCGTATTGCTGGTGAGTTGGGACTCCCTATCTGTTTTCGGTCGACCGGTTCCTTGGGGTCGTTCGACCAGAACTTAAGTGTACTGGATTATATTGCATGCTTGTTCGACCGTTGTATGTTTTTGTTCGACCGATTATATGACGTAGATTAATAGGTTGACCCTGTCTGTTTTCGGTCGACTGTGACCCCTGAGTCGGTCGACCGATAGATTTCGATTTGATGTTGACAAGACTCTGGAATTTGACCTCGTTCGGTCGACCGGTTTTAGACCTTTGTTCGACCGTTGGGGATTGTGTTTTGAGCGCAGCGGTAGACCGTGTTAGGCGTACGGTTGACCGATTCCTTTCTGGAACCGGTCGACCGAATCACCTCTTCCGGTCGACCGTTTGGGCACAGGACAAAATTCCTGGTTCCCTTTTTGAATGCCAACTTTGTCCACGGAAACCCGTGTCCTCGCCTTGTGCGTGAGCCGGGAGGTGACGGTAGGCTCATTCCGCATGCCTGCCCAGGGACCGCCGTTGGGAAGAGTGTGGGTGGTCGGGAAGCGTCACCTCCGAGTATGGAGCGTGACTATTGTGATGGATTGATTGGACTCATTGTAGTATAGCAGGCCCGAGGGATTGCGAATCCCAATGTTTGACGTTTGTGCGGGCACGCAACTGGGGTTGGGTGAGGTGACTATTGGCCTACGGGCTACGGAGGTCGCTGCCCTGCTTTTATAGCGGTGCGGTTGGTGTTTACGGCTCGTGGAGCCTGATGACCTGGCAGACTTCGGTTTGGACCGTCCGATGGTGTGTCGGACGTTTGTGATGGACCACCGATGCTGTGTCGGTGATGCCGCCGAGGTTGTGCCGACGATGATGATTATTGGGCCGAGGTTGTTCCGGCTATGTTGATTCCTCGACTAGGCACCTATCGAGATGATGTTGTTATACCTTCCTGGCGACGGCCCCGTTGGTCCCCGTGGCTCCGACCAGAGAGATTTGCAGATCTGTATTCTATCGGCCCGCAGACGTGACAGAGGCTCCCTGTCGAACCATTGAGTAGTGTAGCCGCGTGTGGGGGGTGCGATGTCGCGTGTTGTAAGACTGCATGTGCCTGCAGTATGTCTCCTCGGGAGACTCGATGTTGACTGTCGGACTGATGTCCTGTTTTACCCTTCGGGGAACTGTTTTTCCATCTTGTCGATGTCATGACATGCTACTAGTATGATATGTTCATTTGTGTAATGCATACATATAGGTGAGTTGCATACGGGGTTTCTTTCTGGAAACTCAGGCATTGTTGTTACGTATTTTTCAGGACCGCAGTAGGTCCAGTTGGGCGGTGATCGGCGGGCACGCGCATTTTGAAGTTGGATCCTCTTCTCGGACCGCTGAGGTCGACATGATTACGTTTTATCATCTTTTGTCGTTTTGTTGTAATCATGTATCATTTTGACAAACTCTGATGTAATCTTGGTGTACCGCTATTTGTTTTATGAGAAGTAACAGTCCCGTCTTTGATTATTGAGTTCATTTGTCTTGATTATAAATTTTTAAATTTCCGCTGTTTCGGGATGTTACACTAAATCTTCTAACTGCACTGCAGTGGTAACCAAGTTGCAACAGTCATATTTACCGGGGCAAAAGTTTCTCATGCATCTTCATTGAATTTTTTTGGTACTCTTAAGCTTTTTCTATATGTGTATTATATTATCTCCTATGACCGCTACAATGTTTCCGAGTTTCTTCTAGACTGCTAGTTTTTGTTTTCCTGTTGTATCATCTTAAGCCCCAGTGCCTTCATTTTGCAGTAAGTTCCTTTTTTATTTTCAGTAAGTCCCTTCATACATGTTATATGTTTCAGGTGAGCCGGGCAAATTAATAAGGGAACGCTACAGAACAGCTTCCCAAGTGGTCCAAAACCAGGTTAGAACATATAGTATCCCTGTAGTCCAGCTGCTTTAAGTATCTTTACTCCTTAGTAATACTACGTTTTGCTTTCACTATTCATGAAATGACAAAGAAACATACTTATACAATTTGATTAATTAAGCTTCACACGTTAATCTCTTAAAAAATCACAATTTTTTCATTCATTGCAAACTGTCTTTTTCAATAGGCAAATAAGCTGGTCCGACTTTTTGGGCTCATATCTTGCCTTCTTTCCAGGGTAAAATGAGCTGCCTAGTGATAAATGATATCAATGCTGGACTGGGGAGGTTTGGTGAGTTTTAAAATATAATGTCCCTGACATTGCCAAAACTCTGTGAAGCTGTGTAATGGAGGCCTCTTTTATAAAATATTCTTTCCAATTTTAAAGTGTATTTGCCATGATAAATTGATTTAAATTTTCTCTGAAGCAGTAAACAGAAATTTTCATATGATTATTATTTTATAATTGGCTAAATTCTCTCTCATAGTGCTCCACAGGAAACACACAAATGACTGTCAACAATCAAATTGTTGTTGGAACATTAATGAATTTATCAGATAATCCTACAAGAGTAAGTATTGGGCAGACTTGGAGAGAGTCGGATGTTACACACAGAATTCCTATTATCCTAACAGGAAATGATTTTTCTACACTTTATGCTCCTCTTATTCGAGATGGAAGGATGGACAAATTTTATTGGTTAGTGACTTTAGGATTGCAGAGGTTGCTCTTCTCGTGGAACCACTTGAAGTTCCTTTTTTGTGTGGTACAAGTATGGAAAGTTCTCAGTGATAAAATAAAAATAAAAGTTTTCAAAATTTCAGAGTTGGGATATTTATTTCATGTTGCTTTGAGGAGAAAAGTGCTATGGAGTTTGAGATAACAAGTCTCATGACATCGTGAACCAATATATGAAACTTTTACATTTGATGTTTCTATGACCATACTTTGAACATGGACGTCTTGTATTAAATCTCTTTCCTCAGTCAATCCTTGGCATTGTTGTATGCTCGTTAAGTCGTTATCCAACCTCTCAAGAAGGAAGAAGAGTCTCTCACTACAAATGGGAGGAAGCAAAAAACCTTGTTTCATGTTATGATGCAACTAGAAGAAAGAAGAATTGCACCTTTGCATTATTCTAAATTTCTAATTTCCTCATTTAAAGACTTCCCTAGGTTAAAGGTACCGTGTTCAAATTTCTGACAGTGTTGTGTTCAAATTCCTGTTAAGAATGCTGATTGTTTTTTATTCTAAAATTACTAGATACCCTCCCTTCTTTTCAAGTCAACCTTAGATTAAGTAGTAGTTCTTCTAAACATATAATTTTTAAATAAAACTTGTTTGTTCAATAATTTAGAATTTGCAGATTGTGTAGGTCATGAATTTTTTGTTCTCACAGGCAGCCAAGTCGAGAAGATATTGTAAACATTGTTCAAAGAATGTACGAAAAAGATGGAATAACTCGACACGAAGTCGAGAAAGTTGTGGACACATTTCCTAACCAAGGTATACCCAGATATAATTTTTCTTCTACATGGCATGACTTCGTAAACAATTGTTCTAACTTCTAAGACCTCTTCAGTGGTGATGTGTACCAAAGATATGCTGGACTTTGATTTTTCTTCACACTATTTGGTAGCTTCTATGGTGTTTCTTTTATTCTTAAACATGTGTTGGTCTAAAATAGAACTCTGTTGAGTAGTTTCACTTCGAGAGTTCAGCTTTATCAATTTCTGCTTTTGTTCATGTCATTGTCAATGCACCACCTGAGTCATTGACAGTTATGTTATGTGTAATTCTCATTTTCATGATCTTCAGCGTTGGATTTCTATGGTGCCGTTAGATCCAGAACATATGATCGATCAATATCTAAGGTACATGAAGATATGTCTATGTGTTCCATGAATGTTATATACCATGTCTGTAATAGCGCAATACTATTTCATTATTCCTCAAATAAAATGCATCATTAAAATTCTCTCCTTTCAAGTTTCATGGTTATAGTGGGTAAATGATATTGGTGGAGTTGAAAAGCTCGGGGAGAAACTAATCAAAGGGAAAAAGGCTGGAACTCCCCCGACATTTGTTCCTCCCAAGGTAGTAAAAATGTTCTAGTATCTCCACTCAACTGGCAACACCCCAAATTGTCCATAGTTTGCATTTACAGTAATTTTTTGAAGATCTCCTCTAAGAAATTTTTAGCATGTAAAAACCCTAACCACTTGTGTGCTTGGTTAGGGAGTAACAAGAAGGGTAAGTGCATGGTTTAACCAATTGTAAGCAGGGTCATGTGACCACTAATTCAAACACACCTCTTCAGTAAGCTTACGGAAGGATATGTAGAGGCATCTTTGTTACTAAAACAAAAACTCAGAAGGGTATTTTGGGCTCTCGCTGCCTTATTGGTGAGCAACTGTAAATCACCCTTCATTTTATATCAGAAGTGGTATTTTTGTTAACTGAACTAATTCATAAATCGGATAAAACCTATACGTTAATACGTGTGCAAGAAATCCTTTGAAAGAGGTGTGTACAGTAAATAGATAGAATATTGCTTAGCTATATCCAAATATATGCTATTGGAGTGTTGGAAGACATCTATTTTAGACGGTTGTAAAATGCGGATCTCAGTTCTGTAAAGCTTCGAAGAGATAACTATACCGTAATTTTATTAATTAATAATCTTTTAATAAAAATTTCGAAAACCAAGAGAATTTTTTTTTGAAAAATGCACCGATCGCGGGTTCGCACCCGTGATCCGTGGGCGCGAACTCCTATAAATACACATCCGCTCATTTTTTTTTCAATCCAATTATTTTTTCAATTCCTCACACATTTCCACTTCTACTCTCCACACAGTTTTGAAATTGTGTCCGGTAATATCAATTTTTCTGATCCGTGTGTCTTTCCTATTGATATTTGAGGTAATTATTTTTTTCATTCTTATATTTATAGTTATTAATAATTGGTAATAATATCAAATCTTGAAATTCTACTCTCTTCACAGTCTTCAAATTGTGCCTGGTGATATCAATTTTTCTGATCCGTGTGTTTTTCCTGGTGAATTTTGAGGTAATTTTTTTCCATTCTTAATTTCTATTTATCTCACATTATTAATAATTGGTAATAATATCAAATCTTTAAGTAATTTTTAATATAAAACTGATTAAAGAATTTTACATTGTAGTTAACAAAATGATTGTAGTTAGTTTTAAAACTGATTAAAGAATTTTACATTGTACTAATTTTTAATAATTTTACATTGTAGTTAACAAAATGATTGCGGTAAGTGTGCACTTTGGCGCTGAAATAATTCAAAATGCAAGTTACGGTGTAGAGTACACGATAGGTCCAAGACTTACACTTTCAGCGAGCAAAAATGTAACCTTAGAAGAACTTAAGAGTTTGATTTATCATGGTTTGAATGTCGAAGAATCTCAGTACTCGATGAATATTCAATATCGTTGCAACATTGCTCCAACCGGTTACCTTTTTTCATAATCTCGGCATTTATATCAATCCCAAAGGAATTTCTAATTAATTCACGACTGTCTCGATCAATAGCCCATTTATTGGAATACCACTGATAGGTAGACCCCACAAACAGCTAACATCCTGCAATGTTAATCCAACCTCCCCAACCGGTAAGTGGAAAGTGTGAGTCTTAGGACGTCAACGCTCTATAAATGCAGTAATCAATCTATTTGTATGTCATTGTATGTTTTATTTGGGCAAGTTGATATAATCCCAAATTTTTGAGTGCTTGACTAAAACAATCGTGGAAAAGAATTACTGGACGATGTGCACGACATTCCAAAACAGCCTCCGGCTATAATATATTCAAATATATTGTGAAAACTACATCAATTAAAAAATGTAATTTAAATATTTAGAAAAATTAACACAATATGATTTTTTTGGTACTTACATTTATGCAAATATCATTGACTCTGAACATGCAATTTGATATTCCGAGAAGTGTGGAAATAGACTCTTTATCCACTGCATCATTATACTCACGTTCGTTTTGTACAGAGCGACTTCTACTTAAATGACTCATTTTGACAAAAGAACTGTTCATGAAAATAAAAATAGAATTAATTATAATAATTAAAAAAAATTACTCGTACATTTCAAGACAAATTGTATGTTATAGAAATAATGAAAGGTATAACAATTTAACACATAAATACAACTAATATTTAAATTTTAATTTAACAGAAAATAATAAATAACTATTCCAAATACTTATATTATATAATAAATTTCGTAAATGTACGTTATACAAATTTTAAATGTATATACATTTAATTTAATAATAAACAGATACATAAATACAACTAATATTTAAAATTTAATATAATAGAAAATAACAAAACAATTCCAAATAATTTTAATTTAACAAAGAAATTAAATCTTAATTTAAAATATTCTTAAGTAAAAAATTAGTGTAAAATTTACCTGGGTCCAAGGTAAGCTGAGAAATAAGTGTTGTGCGAGTCCCGAATGGAAGAAAAACTAGAAGAGAAGTGTCATGCGAACCCCGAGAAGATAATAAAAACAAGTTGTGATTAACACACTTAATCTGAAATTAAGTAAAAAAATTTAAAAACAAACTTCACGGATCGCACTTTTATAGCGCGACCCATCCCACGGATCGCGGATCGTAGCCGCGATCCGTGGACACGGATCTTGGATCGGACCCGCGATCCGTGGGCACGGATTGCGGGTCCAAACCGCGATCCGTAAATCACGGATTACGGTTTGGATCCGCGATCCGTGGTCGCCCGGATCGCGCGTTCGACCCGCGATCGGTGTATTTTTCAAAAAAAAAAAATCTTCTTAGTTTTCGAAATTTTTATTAAAAGATTATTAATTAAAAAAATTACGGCCATAGTCCCACTTAAATTTCAAAAATTTAACATATTTTCTTAATATTTGGGTTAATTTCAACGAAGGATACTACATAGCCCCTTTTCTCCTCTCTTTTTTCTAAATGTTTTTTCTAACCCTACTAGTTGGTCCCCTCTTGATTTGGTCTCAGGCTCCGCTAATGCACGGCAAACATCTTGGATGGAACAACCTAAATACTATTTCAAGTTTAAAGAAGTAGCGAGCGACATATATATGTACATGCATAGCCATGAAAATACCAACTCTAAGCGGCAGCGCCGAGGTCCATGTAAAAACAGAATCAATAATTTGGAGTTAAACAAGTGGGAAGGAAATAGGTATAGTTACCGTAATTTTTTTAATTAATAATCTTTAAATTAAAAATTCGAAAACTAAGAAGAAGAAAAAATGAAAAATGCACCGATCGCGGGTCGAACCCGCGATCCGCGCGACCACGGATCGCGGTTCGCACCCGCGATCCGTGGGCGCGAGCTCCTATAAATACACATCCGTTCATTTTTTTTTCACTCCAATTATTTTTTCAATTCCTCACACATTTCCACTTCTACTCTCCACACAGTTTTGAAATTGTGCCCGGTAATATCAAATTTTCTGATCCGTGTGTCTTTCCTGGTGATATTTGAGGTAATTATTTTTTTCATTCTTATATTTATAGTTATTAATAATTGGTAATAATATTAAATCTTGAAATTCTAGTCTCTTCACAGTCTTCAAATTGTGCCTAATGATATCAATTTTTCTGATCCGTGTGTTTTTCCTAGTGAATTTTGAGGTAATTTTTTTTTCATTCTTAATTTCTATTTATCTCACATTATTAATAATTAGTAATAATATCAAATCTTGAAGTAATTTTTAATATAAAACTGATTAAAGAATTTTACATTGTAGTTAACAAAATGATTGTGGTAAGTGTGCACTTTGGCGGTGAAATAATTCAAAATGCAAGTTACGGTGTAGAGTACACGATAGGTCCAAGACTTACACTTTCAGCGAGCGAAAATGTAACCTTAGAAGAACTTAAGAGTTAGATTTATCAAGGTTTGAATGTCGAAGAATCTCAGTACTCGATGAATATTCAATATCGTTGCAACATTGCACCAACCGGTTACTTTTTTTTTAATGTGATGTCTGTATATGATGAGAATTCCTGGAGAATAGCCTATGAAATAACTTATTCAAAAATGGGAATTATGGAGTTATATGTACAGTTGAATCCTGTGGAAATTGAGTGAAATGCTGAGATGTTTACAGGTAACCAACCGGGTAGTAGTAGTGGTGCAGGTTTCATATCTCAACAATCATGTGATGCAAACACCATATCAGAAACCAGTCGACCTGCGAATAGAATTTCTGATTTCGTGCCTATACCAACAGATGATGAAGAAGAAAATGATGACGAAGATTACAATATAGATACAGAGAATGAATCATCAGGTGAGGACGATGAGGATGCTGATGAGGTTGAGGAAGATGAAGATATTGGTCCGAACGTGAGTCAGTTAAGCTAATACAACCCATTTAGAGGGAGGGGTTGGGTTCACCCAGCTAAAAGCTTTCATGATTGTTCTAGTTGGGTTCCTGCAGATACATCATTTATAGAAAGCAGCGTAATAGTTGAAGGTCCGTTAGCTGAGAATCAAGCATTCTCATCAAAAGACGTTCTGAAGAACGCAATATCGAAATGGCTTATTGACAATAATCGGGAGATCAATGTGCAAGACAGCAGCAAAACCAAATATAGGGTGAGATGTAAAGATGAAAATTGTAGCTGGATGTTGTACGATGCACGGACCGGTTCGGGTGATGCATGGTCTATAAGAAAATGTCTGTATAAGCATATATGCAGGTCCACAGCTGCCCGATTTGATCATTCTCAGCTGACTGCAAAGAAGATGGCTGATATCATCCGTGAAGATGTCGAAAATAATGTCTCGCTCCCGATTAAACAGGTGTTTGGTCTGGTAAGAAAATTATGGCGTGCCCGTGAGATTGTTGTTGCATACATGTTTGGAAGTTGGTCGGGTTCATATGCTTTGTTGCCTCAATTGTTAAATGCTATTAAACAATCAAATCCTGGAAGTAAAGTTGTAGTTCATTCTGACCCTTTACCATGCGCTGGTGTCCGTCAGTTTAAATGTGCAACATGGGCTTTTGGTCCTTGTATTCAGGCATTCAAATATTTACGTCTTGTTATCAGCATAGACGCCTCATTTCTTAAAGGTAAATACGAAGGAAGGTTACTTGTTGTTGTTGGGTATGAGGCTGAGAATCAACTACTGCCTCTTGCATTTGGGCTCGTTGAGAAGGAAAATATATCCAATTGGGGATGATTTATGAGATGGTTGCGACGATAGGTGATTGGAGATAGGAAGATATGTGTCATATCTGATCGACATGCTGCAATTAAACACATTTTTAGGAATCCTGGTTACGGTTGGCACGATGAAGGAAATGAAGCAGTTCATCGTTTATGCGCACAACATTTTGCCGAAAACTTGCTAAAAATTGTAAGAATCAATATGCAGTTGACGCCTTCAAGGCAGCATGCAGACACAATAATCCGTGGGATTTCAAAGCCAGTTTGGAACAAGTTGAGTATTGGAGTAAAGATGCATTACAATACATAAAAGGGATTGGGAAAAAAATGAAACAAATGAGAATGAACCGGAGGTTCCTAGTAAGTGGTCGTTGTGTCACGACGGAGGCCAAAGATGGGGAATAATGACAAGCAATGTTGCGGAGTGTCTGAACAATGTTTTCAAAGAAGCTCGTGGTTTACCCATTTGTGCAATTGTAGATGCGACATACTATAAACTGTTGGAGTGGTTCAACAACAGAAGACAACATGCATGTGTTGGCACAAAGAGGACACATCTTTTCCGAGAGGGTTACACAAATATTGGAAAAATCTGCAGCAGTTGCATGTCAACATGAGGTGAAAATAACTGATTTCGATACCGGAGTATATGAGGTCATATCCAATCATGAAAGAGTGAGCAGAACTGGAGGTAGGAGGGATCGTAGTTACAAGGTGATTCTACGTGACGACACCAGACCGAAGTGTAAGTGTCGGGGACTACAAAATACAGGTATCGCTTGCAGTCATGTTTTGGCAGTGTGTGTCGCACGTAACTACAATGCCAATGAATATACACATTCGTACTACAGTGTCAACTGTCTAGTGCACACATGGGAGGGTCACTTCGATGTGTACGGGAAGGAAAATGATTGGCCTGAATATATGGGAGACAAAATAATACCTGATCGAACACTCGTCAAGAAAGGAAGGAGAATGTCAAAACGTTTACCGATGACGATGGATGTCATGGAAGGAAGGATAGGTCCGGGTCATTGTACTGGTTGTGGTTCGATTAATCACACAAGCGATCGTTCCAATGTAAGGGAAGGTTGAATGTATAGTAATGTTTAATATATTGTAATGTTGAATGTATTGTAACGTTTAATGTATTGTAATGTTGAATGTTTTGTAATATTGAATGTATTGTAATGTTTATAATGTTTATAATGTCTTATTTATAAGTCAAACCTTATCAATTAAGATGACAAAACAAAATCATAAGATCTTAAAGTACAACCGCGAGTACAACTGAATTACAATATGAACTACTACGTGGGAGTGAAAATCTTTGTCTTCATCTTGCGTTGACACCCTCGACCGACTGGAGTCGCAACATGCACTGATTCTTCTTCATCATCAGAGAAAACGTATGGAACCAACTCAGAATGGGGTTGAGTCTCAACAGGTGAATGAGACTCAACAGGTCGAAAATGTGACTGATTTTGAACAGGCAAATAAGGTGACTGAGTCTCGTAAACTATAGAAGGTACAAGATTTAATTCACAAGTGTACCCTTGGTCAGTTAATGGGCTGAATATACCATCGAACAAAGTCCCGAAGTCTGTTTGCGGCAACTGAGGGGTATCATAATTAGTACCAGGTGTCTGATAAGTTGGATAATCTTTGGGAATCTGGGAAAGCCCCAACTGGGTTGGCTGCGATAGTCCTGCGCCAATGTCACCATATGTTTGAGAATATCCAAACTGGGTTGGTTGCGATGGTCCTGCGCCAATGTCATCGTATGTATATAAACATCTAAACTGCGATGGATTTGGGACAAAATCATCATATGATGCATTGGATAGCCTAAAACTATATGTTGTTTGGTCTGCAACTCTAGGTACAGGACAGTCATCACGAATCTCATTATTGTTGGCTTTTTGGCCTTAATCCGTATTTTGATGATGTAATTAAACCTAATCTTAATAAGGACATGTAGATTAGCACATGTAGTATAATAGTATACATATTGTATTGTGCTAACATCTACTGGTGATCAAGACTCAAGAAAGAAGAAAAGTCAAGTCAAGACATGTAATCAAGCTAGGATTGAAGACATGTAATTTTATCTTTCTTTGAGAATTAGGAACTTATGTGAATTGAGCATAACTTAAGCTAATATGCATGCATTCACACACTAGGTTCCTTTTAGGAGTCACACACAAAATATCATATAATTTGGAATCCATTAGATCACCTAAACACCTAAAACATTGGTCACCAGTCTGCCTGAGTTCGGTCGACCGTTCACCTTTTGGTCGACCGGTTATACACAATTTTTGTTATACCAGACCAATCCGTTCAACCAATCACACATCTATTTAACCGATTACCCAGACATGTTCGGTCGACCGGTAGACCTTCGGTCGACCGTTTCGTTTGCTATTTCTGGAAAAAATACGACCGTTTTATTTGTCGTATTATACAACGGTCGTATACACATTTTTCTCAATATACACCCCCATATACTTTAGAACCGGTCGAACAAACTACCTTATTCGGTCGACCGTTTAATTCGTGAAAACCCCCTGCTGTCGGTCGACACAAGTTTGTCCAACCGATCAAGATTTCTCTCTACCGAACCCAGTAGTTCGGTCGACCGGTACCTGTTCGGTCGACCGTTGACCTATAGAACTTAAGTGATTCGGTCGACCAGTACCTATGTTCGGTCAACCGATCCATCAACAGACTCAAGGGTTTGGTCGACCGATACACCTTTCGGTCGACCGTTTCTGGACAGATTTCTGAACCCGATTTTCTGTTTTGTGTATCTTGCACAAAACCCAATGAAATCTTGTCCAAACGGCTAGAAATCTTTAGGAGCTTATAAATAGAGGTTCACACTTAGTTTTCCACAAGATTTCACAACTCCAAAGTGTCAAACTTATAGTGAGATTTTCCACAACCTCAAAACTCCCAATTAGTGATTCCAAAGCCTAATTTCCACATCCTCCATCATACATTCATATTAGCATTTGTTGTGCTCAATACTAGAAGAGTGAGTTCCACTCCAATTGTTGTCAAGAGAGCAAGGGTCTTGGTGAAAGCCCAAGACAAAGTGAGCAAGGGTCTTGGTGAAAGCCCAAGACAAGAAGTAGAGATTTCGGTGAAAGCCCGAAGTGATCCTCTCGGGTTGTGAGAGGTGGTGCCAAGCTCGGCAAGGGTTGTTCGCGAGCTTGAAGACTTGTAAAAGGCGTTGCTCCCGGCCCGGAACGGGGAGGCATAGTGAAGACGCAAGAGGGGCTCGAACGGAGATTCGAGAGGGGCTTGCAAGAGAGGACGTAGGCGCGGCCGAACCTCTGTAAATCCGGTGTCTTCTTGTGTGGTTTGCATTGCTTTCCTACTTGTGTTTGATTTGTTTTTAATTTCCGCTGCAATTCTTTGATCAATCAACCAAGTAATTAATTAGGGCTTAATCGTGATTAGTTTGTGGACCCATAGACCCGATCGATCCTACATTTGGTATCAGAGCCTCGTTTGTTAATTTTGTTCTTAATCGATAAATTAACATGGCTCTTAATACATCCACACCAAATGAATCATGTAAACCACCATATTTTGATGGAAATAACTTCAGCTCATGGAAATTTAAAATGTCTTCATTTATTAAATCTATGAATGCAAACTTGTGGTTTATGATTCAAACTCCATATGAATCACCTAGATATCATATTAGTAAATGGAGTTTAGAAGATGAGAAAAATGCATCCCTAAATGCAAAAGCTATGAATGTCTTATTTTGTGCATTAGGAGATGAACATTTTAATCTTGTTTGCTCATGTGATAGTGCTCATCATATATGGCAAACATTAGAAAAGAATTTTGGTGAAGGAGATTCACCAACCGGGAAGAAGGGAGAAGCCACTCCAATGGATGTAGCTCAAGTTAGATGTGAAGAAATCAATTCAACATCTTGTTCAACATCAAGCTCATCCGATGGAGAAAGTGAAGATGATGTATCTTCTAGTCACTCTTCAAGTTGTAGTTTAAGTGAAAAATCATCACATTCATATAAACTACAAAATGCATTTCTAAAACTTTTAGAAAAATCTAAAGAACTTCATGAGTCTAATAAGTTAGCAAATACGCAAATTCTTGATTTGAAATGTCAAAATGCATCTATCTTAGATGACAAAAATGATTTGTTTGCTAAAATTGAAGTTCTAACTTCTGAAAATGCATGCTTGAGGAATGAAAATTTAAATGGTAAAACTACCTCATCAAATGCAATTGATAGTCATATGCTAGAAATCGATACAAATGACTTGCTTATTAAACTTGATAAATCTCATCTTGAAAGCAAGCAATTACTACATGACTTGAATTGCATGAATAACAAGGTTGCAAATTTAGAGATTCACATGCTTAACATGAATGAAAAGCATAATTCAATGATTAAAAATCTAAATTGCTTGAATGAATCTCTAGCAACTAAAAATAGTGAACTTAATGCCTTAAATGAAAATTTGTCAAATAAATTGCATAAGTTCACACATGGCAATGAAAACAATTTTTATGTTAAGAACATTCCGGTTCAAATAATTGTTAAACATAATTATGCCATGAAAAGGAAAGTAAGTGTAGAGGTACCAAAATCAACTTGGATTTGGGTACCAAAAGCTAAACTTAATGGACCCAAGCAAAAATGGGTACCAAAATCTACACTTGTAGGAGCTTGAGGAAGAGATTGGTGGTGACCGGGTGAGCCAAAGCGTCGAATTCGAATCCGGTTGCATCACCAAATGAGATTTGAGCTAATCAAGATTCAAGTTTGGTATAAACTTCTATCCTTGAAATTTCTGAAAATTAAGCTCTAATCTAGTTTATATGCTTAATTGTCATATCTTTAGAAGTTCAATTCATTGCAAATCATATACCACATCCATTGATTTTAAATGTCAAATTTTAAATGGATGTTAGAATAAGGCTTAAATAGAAACTTAATTGAACTTAACTTTAATCATACTCATAGTTTCCATCTAGCCTTATTGATAGGGGGAGCTTAATAGTTATATCTTTTATTAGAGTAATGAAGTTCAAAATTTAGGGGGAGCATCTTCATTACAAATGACATCCTACATTGAACTCAAATAGTTATATATAATTGTCAATGGGGGAAAAATTTAAATTCATATATTACATTGATTATTGTATTTTTTTGATGGATGTCAAAGGGGGAGAAGTAATAGATTAGGGATACTTGAAATATACATGAAATTGTCAAGAAAAACTATGCACATCCATATGGGGAGCATTTATATGCATAGTTAACTTATACATGTTTCAAGTATTAGGTTGGTTTAAGATATAGGTTGCCATCATCAAAAAGGGGGAGATTGTTGGCTTTTGGCCTTAATCCGTATTTTGATGATGTAATTAAACCTAATCTTAATAAGGACATGTAGATTAGCACATGTAGTATAATAGTATACATATTGTATTGTTCTAACATCTACAGGTGATCAAGACTCAAGAAAGAAGAAAAGTCAAGTCAAGACATGTAATCAAGCTAGGATTGAAGACATGTAATTTTATCTTTCTTTGAGAATTAGGAACTTATGTGAATTGAGCATAACTTAAGCTAATATGCATGCATTCACACACTAGGTTCCTTTTAGGAGTCACACACAAAATATCATATAATTTGGACTCCATTAGATCACCTAAACACCTAAAACATTGGTCACCAGTCTGCCTGAGTTCGGTCGACCGTTCACCTTTCGGTCGACCGGTTATACACAATTTTTGTTATACCAGACCAATCCGTTTAACCGATCACACATCTATTTAACCGATTACCCAGACCTGTTCGGTCGACCGTTTCGTTTGCTATTTCTGGAAAAAATACGACCGTTTTATTTGTCGTATTATACAACGGTCGTATACACATTTTTCTCAATATACACCCCCATATACTTTAGAACCGGTCGAACAAACTACCTTATTCGGTCGACCGTTTAATTCGTGAAAACCCCCTGCTGTCGGTCGACACAAGTTTGTCCAACCGATCAAGATTTCTCTCTACCGAACCCAGTAGTTCGGTCGACCGGTACCTGTTCGGTCGACCGTTGACCTATAGAACTTAAGTGATTCGGTCGACCAGTACCTATGTTCGGTCAACCGATCCATCAACAGACTCAAGGGTTTGGTCGACCGATACACCTTTCGGTCGACCGTTTCTGGACAGATTTCTGAACCCGATTTTCTGTTTTGTGTATCTTGCACAAAACCCAATCAAATCTTGTCCAAACGGCTAGAAATCTTTAGGAGCTTATAAATAGAGGTTCACACTTAGTTTTCCACAAGATTTCACAACTCCAAAGTGTCAAACTTATAGTGAGATTTTCCACAACCTCAAAGTTCCCAATTAGTGATTCCAAAGCCTAATTTCCACATCCTTCATCATACATTCATATTAGCATTTGTTGTGCTCAATACTAGAAGAATGAGTTCCACTCCAATTGTTATCAAGAGAGCAAGGGTCTTGGTGAAAGCCCAAGACAAAGTGAGCAAGGGTCTTGGTGAAAGCCCAAGACAAGAAGTAGAGATTTCGGTGAAAGCCCGAAGTGATCCTCTCGGGTTGTGAGAGGTGGTGCCAAGCTCGGCGAGGGTTGTTCGCGAGCTTGAAGACTTGTAAAAGGCGTTGCTCCCGGCCCGGAACGGGGAGACATAGTGAAGACGCAAGAGGGGCTCGAACGGAGATTCGAGAGGGGCTTGCAAGAGAGGACGTAGGCGCAGCCGAACCTCTGTAAATCCGGTGTCTTCTTGTGTGGTTTGCATTGCTTTCCTACTTGTGTTTGATTTGTTTTTAATTTCCGCTGCAATTCTTTGATCAATCAACCAAGTAATTAATTAGGGCTTAATCGTGATTAGTTTGTGGACCCATAGACCCGATCGATCCTACAATTATTACCATCATCATCTTCAGGAATCGACTCCACATCTGCAGGTAATCCAGCATCGCACAGTACTCTTTCAAATTCGTGCACCTGATCGCAATCGACAGCATCGAGTTGGTGACTCTTCAGCAACATTTTACACAGTCCCTTAGTTCCTCGTTTGTACAGTTGCTTGATAACAAATTCAGCCCGTTGAATACCACGTAAGCCCTGCAATTGTAGTTTGAAAATTAGATAGTAAAACACAACAAACAATAATCGTCAAAGTCGTTCAAAAAACATACCATACGTCGAATATGTGGTCCACCAGGAACGTAACCTAAGTCCTCGATAGAATCACGTGGGGCTGGCAACGGCCTTTCCAAACCGAACTCTATTTGGCCTCGTATGTAGACTGTGTACATACCATTATGCTGAAACCACTGACGACACCGTCGATTTTCTCTCGGATCATATGGTCGACCTTCCTGAAGAATATGCGGTCTGTCCCACATTCGTATGTAAATTTCATGCTTCGTTGACCAATCATCTCTCTGTCGGGCCGCATGTACTATCTTATCAAGTCTTTTGAGTTCTGTCCACGGATGAGGTTCTGGCGGTGGCGTCGTCTGATAAAATTCAAATTGTGTCATAGTTCTTTCTGGATAATGCCATGAAATCATCCAGAAATGAATCAAAGGCACTCTCGCAAGACAATATGCAGCATAAGTAGTAAATACCCGGCCAGGAAGCAACATCATATTTTCATAATACGGCTGCCAGTTTACATGCTCATCCAACATACATTCAAATTCATTTCTGTAATGTGTAAGACAATTATGTGCGGCACTAACCTCATAAGTCTGTGTTGTCACTTAATAGCAAATGGAGGTCGCGATTCTAGGTCTTCTCCACCTAAACACTCAGCATGACCCACGTGTCTCGGCCGGGCTACGGGAAACCGAGTCCAAGACCAGTGTTGAAGAAGTAATAATGCACCACCAAGGTTCTTCTTACCAGTTTGACATGAAATAGACAAGTTGCGATATAAACATGAAAGCACGATCGCACCCCAATTGTATACTATCGGCTTATCCAACACCTGCAAAAACCTCAAATACATAACTGGAACATCTGTCCCAGAGCTATCAGGGAAAACCATGGATCCAAACAAATCTAAAATGAAAGCCCGTGTATATTGTGCCACTTCTTCATCTGTGGGAAAATCTGGCAGATTCCCGTAATTTACCCGCAACCATTGCAAACTGATGCTAAATCCGGACTCTTTGAAAATTTGTGTCTCATCTCCTCCTACCGTTCTTTTACCTTTTTTCATAATCTCGGCATTTATATCAATCCCAAAGAAATTTCTAATTAACTCACGACTGTCTCGATCACTGTGCCCGATTATTGGAATATCACTTATAGGTAGACCCCACAAACAGCTAACATCCTGCAATGTTAATCCAACATCCCCAACCGGTAAGTGGAAAGTGTGAGTCTCAGGACGCCAACGCTCTAGAAGTGCAGTAATCAATCTATTGTCTGTCATTGTATGTTTTATTTGGGCAAGTTGATATAATCCCAAATTTTTGAGTGCTTGACTAAAACAATCGTGGAAAAGAATTACTGGACGATGTGCACGACATTCCAAAACAGCCTCCGGCTATAATATATTCAAATATATTGTGAAAAATACATCAATTAAAAAATGTAATTTAAATATTTAGAAAAATTAACACAATATGATTTTTTTTGGTACTTACATTTGTGCAAATATCATTGACTCTGAACATGCAATTTGGTATTCCGAGAAGTGGGGAAATAGACTCCCTATCCACTGCATCATTATACTCACGTTCGTTTTGTAAAGAGCGACTTTTACTTAAATGACTCATTTTGACAAAACAACTGTTCATGAAAATAAAAACAGAATTAATTATAATAATTAAAAAAATTACTCGTACATTTCAAGACAAATTGCATGTTATAGAAATAATGAAAGCTATAACAATTTAACACATAAATACAATTAATATTTAAATTTTAATTTAACAGAAAATAATAAATAACTATTCCACGCAATGACTAATGATTTTGCATTCACTAATGATTTTACTACATTTTGACGTCAACTGTGTTCATATCTCCACGCATTCATACATGGATTCCACCAAAACCACGTTCCAATTTTCATATAAAAAACAATACAGAGTAAGATTTGAAGAAGGTCTAGGTGAAAAGTATGTTTTATACTTAATACGACGATAACAGACTATAATGTAAAGTAAAAGGAGTGTCAAACTTTTATGATCAAATTTGATTCAACTTCATATAAATATACTGAAACAACTATATTCCACCCTTCTTGTTTTATTTTATAATATAAATAAGCATAAGCGTATTAACTAATTTAAATACATCTAAATACAAGGCAAAATTCTAAAATTGAGATAATAATCTAATTAATCATTCCTGACTAAACGACACCACAAACATAAACATATTTGGGTGTGTTGCAATGACATACTTCTTGGGAGACGTAATCGACAATATACACATATATTTTTACTATTGACTCAAGTGTACATACAAGTCCATACTAATTGTACTTTTGTACATTTGCCGTTAGTAGATATGCACTTAATATTGACTTGTATGTACACATGACGATAGCAACAAAAAAAAGCGAAGAAACCTAGCGTTGCGAAAAAAACCAAACATATTTATCCCCCCACACACCATTTGTGGCCCTTGAGGCCTTTAGGATCATTAATATTCATACAATCACCACGGCACACCTACCTCTACCTCCCACAACTAGGGGTGGCAACGGATCGGTTCCGGTTCGGGTATCATGAGAACTTGAACTCGACCATCGCCTCCATGGCCGGCGGCGACCAGCCGTCCTCCGAAGTCGACTACGACTTCGCCCCCTTCCTCCGCACCTACAAGGACGGCCGCATCGAGCGGTTCCTCGGCACCGACGTCCTCCCTCCATCCCCCACCGACCCCACCTCCGGCGTCATCTCCAAGGACGTCACCATCAACCCCACCACCAACCTCTCCGCCCGCCTCTACATCCCGGCCAACGTCCCCGCCGGGGAGAAGCTCCCTGTCCTCGTCTACTACCACGGCGGCGCCTTCTGCATCGAGTCGCCTTTCTCCCCCACCTACCACCCTTACCTCAATTCCCTTGTCTCCGCCTCCAACGTCGTTTCCGTATCCGTTCACTACCGTCTCGCCCCGGAGCACCCCCTCCCAGCGGCGTACCACGACTCCTGGGAGGCACTCCGGTGGGTCGTATCGGCTGCCGACACGTGGTTGAAGGACCACGGGGACTTCAACCACGTGTTCCTCGCTGGGGACAGCGCTGGGGCGAATATTTGCCACTGGGTGGCGATGAAGGCGGGGGAGGAGCCGCTCCCGGAGGGGAGGGAGATAGAAGGGGTGGTTCTGGTTCACTCTTACTTCTGGGGGAAGGATCCAATCGGGTCGGAACCGACCGACCCGGTTATGAGGGGGAAGATGGCGAGCTCGTGGGAGTTCATTTGCCCCGGGACGCCGGTCGGGGTGGACAACCCGTGGTTGAACCCTGTGGCGGGTGGGACCCAGGATTTGGCGAAGTTGGCTTGTAAACGCGTTCTGGTGTGCGTTGGGGAGATGGATCTGTTTAAGGATAGAGGTGTGGATTATTATGAGAAGTTGAAAGGGAGTGTATGGGGTGGGAAGGCGGAGCTGTTGGTGTCGGAAGGGCAGTATCATGTGTTCCATCTCATGGATCCCAAGTGCCAGCATGCTGTGGAAAAGATGGATCGCCTTGTCAAGTTCTTCCGTGACCAGTGTTGAAACTGTATTTGCTTTGGTGAGTCGATCTCTTTCTTAAATTTTGATGTTGCAATCCTTTTTCTTATCGTTTTCTTGAGAATTTAGGAGTTATTGCTCCGGTGGTTTTATTTTGAAGCCACCACCACGGGATAGAAAATGTGTTTTTGTTAACTTTTTTAAGTGATATACAACACAAGCTATAAATGACTTGATTTTGTTTTAGCTTGGATGTCCTTGTGAATTTATTTGAATATTTTATTTCACCCTCGCATAAAACTGAATTCTTCTCTTCTTTAATTTGCTCAGGTTAGAGCCGAAATCATCTGAGGAGAGCAGAAGCAGAACATCTTCGACCCCGTCATGGTTCTTTCCTTCTTTTTTCTTTGCTAGGAGTGAATCTGAATCAGTTGTTTGATGAGGTGCAAGTGCAAGATCTGGATCACATGCTTTCTTGCATTTCGTATGCATTGTTTTTGCTTATTTTGTCAAGGCATCGGACTGCGAAGCCACAGTAGCTAAATATGCCCGTAATAACAATCCCACGTTGTAGGATAATATTTCTTAAGGTTGGAAGATTTATGTGTTCTGCTGCTAACTTCTAGGACGAATTCTTCGTACACAAGGCGAATATTATCCAATCTGTCGATATTTCTGTTTTTCTCTTCAAGATATCAACTCTCTTGTGACAGATGATAAACCCTAATTAATTTCAGTAGAGAATTCCCAAACCTAGGATCGATCAACCATTGGAGTGCACATTGTAGTTTGTGCATGCGTTCAATTGTTAAACAAGTCGTGGGGTTTGTCCACTCAGTCCATTAGTTAACTTCACAAACAAGTCTTCTGATCCTTTCTTCAATAGTTCAATCCATACGCATCGATCGGTTGGAAATTGTACCTCTTTCTTTCTCTCGTCCTTGGGGTGTGTCTCTAGGTCTTGGACTCAAAACTGTATACTACACGACAAATTTCACACTGGCTTAAATCCGATGACCGGAATAAACTCCAACCTATTTTCTTCCATTATGATATATTGATATAGGCCTGGGAGTACCCTTTGTGTCACACCTAATCCATAATTAGTTCACGTCTATGCCATCGGAATAATTTAAAATGAACTTGAAAAAAGCTAGGAGTGGGCACGGATCGTGAGTCCGAACTGCGATCCGTGGTCGCCCGGATCGAGGGTTCGACCCGCGATCGGTGTATTTTTCAAAAAACAAAATCTTAGTTTTCGATTTTTTTATTATAAGATTATTAATTAAAAAAAATTACGGGACTATGACCCACTTATGTTACACAAAGCTCCGCTCCTGTTGCCGTGTGCTTGTTTGTTAGTAGCATGGGTTATATAATTGTAAGAGGCTTATCATTTTTACTGATTCGTTGCCGCAGCAAAGTGTGAAGGACTTGCTTGAATCAGGGTATTCTCTCGTCGAAGAGCAACAATTGATCATGGATACCTGTAACATCCTCGAAAGCGGAAGAAATTTAAGTTTTTAATAAAACGCAACACGAGAATATTACCAAAGAAAATGGACAACTAGTGCACCAACATACATACAATATATATATCTGAGAGTTTTACAAAAGTGTGATGACAACAAAAAATAAGGAAAATATACATGTAATCACTCGGACCTCAAAACAAGGAAAGCAGGATCTGACCCCGAAAGCACTCCGCCTCAGTCACCACCCCCTAAACGCCGCTCACGACCTGACCTAAAACATGAATATGCATGAGTTTCCCATGTGGAAACCCCGTATGCCAAACTTCTATCACAGTAAATGAACTAGACATCTAAAGCATGTATGATATGAAATGCAATAAACAATCAACACCTCACTGGGCCCCTGGGAACTCTCTCCCTACCACAGTAGACACCAAACAGTGACGGGTCTCGCGGGTCCTCTACCCCAACCCTCACACGTGCCCCAGGCACCACAGTCGGAAACACCCTCGGCTACAACACACGTGCCCCAAGCACCACAGTCGGAAACATCCTCAGGCAACACGCTGGATCATTCTCAGGTCGGTATCGTCTGTACCGCTGCCATCTTGAGCTGCTCCAGAAGACCACTCTCAGGCCGACACCGTCACCCCTCTAGGGCCGGAGATCCGTTGTCATCTTGCGCTGGCCCGACAACACTCATGAACCACTCTCAGGCCGGCACTGGTCACCCCTCTAGGGCCGAAGATCTATTGTCATCTCGAGCAGGCTCCACAACACAAATTCACTCAAAAACCGTACCAAACGGTCGAACAAAACCTCACAACTGGTCGACCAAATCCTCTCCATAGGACTGGTCCAACCAACAAAACTGTCAACCGGTCGAACGGCAAAGGGATCTCGTTCGACCAAATTCGACCAGTAAAAACTCATTCCACAATAAAAAGCACCAACGGTCGAACCACACACAATCACCGGTCGACCGAAAACGGCCAGTACCAAAACCAAATTAATCAGAAAACTCCGGTCGACCGAACCATCTCGCGGTCAAACAAACTTTAAGTTATTTTAATTCGTCGGTCGAACGAGTCAACTAGGTGGTCGACCGTTTAGATGATCAACGCCCCAACCGACCTACAACAGTGCTTTCGGTTGACCGGCAAAGGGGTCCCGTTCGATCGAAAACACCCAGAGTCTTCATCCCTCGCTCAAAATGAACTACCAGTCGACCACCACCAAGATATCGTTCGACCGGTACAATGGGTTTCGCCCAATTTACTCTACGACCGGTCGACCGAACCATGCCACCGGTCGACCGTTCACAGTGCAGAACGCAGCTGCACGGTCCGACGAGTCATCCGGCCTACCGTCGACCACTCCAACACTCACCAAAGCATAAGTGAGCATTAAAGTAAAGCTTGACATACCTTGAAGACTTGAAGAAGCCTTCGAAGACCCAACGGCGAGCTTCTCCCCACCAAACACCTTCTCCGACGAACTCCAACCGAGCAACGATCTACTCCTCTCCGGAGAACGTCCTATCTTCGCCTCGCCTTCTGAAAACCACGGCACGAGCTCCTCCACACACTGAAGATCTGATCAGAGAGGAGAGGGTTTGAGCAGGAGAGAGAGAGAAAACGCGAGAGAGAGTAAAACTCACCAACTTATACTCTTCTCCTCCAATCTCCACCATCCATCACATCTCTACCAAAACAATCCCAGCCCTCCAACTAAATCCACCAATTAGGCACCTAAAAACAATTAACCAAGTTAATTAAGGTTTAGGATATTACAGTACCAAACTCTCAAAGGACTATATGAAGAATATGGATGCTTAGCAATCTTTAGCTACATGGGGGCAGTTTTCACCATGTAGCAGTTTAGAGTCAGTCGACTTTCAGGTCAATTTACACCAATTAATGGATCTTGTTTCTAAGTGCTTCTTATGTTAGATCCCTAACCTAGGGTTAGTGGACTAATGATGGTTAAGGTATGGTTTGCATGGGGAAGTGGGTGTGCAGGAGATTGCATGGGAAGGTGAAGGGTTGAGGTACTGTAGCACGAGTTTAAATAAGGCCCTTCTCTCTCTTTCTTCTTCTTTCATCTCCTTCCTCATTTCTTCTTCCTCCATTCTCACCAAACACACACCTTCTTCCTCAGTCGCTCAAGCTCAGGCGGAGGAGGCTGCGTCGGCGTGAGGTGTGAGGCGGTCCAGGCAGGAGAGGTGCGGAGTTGAGCGCACGAGGAGATCACCGGAGGCAACGTGCGCGAGCGGAGCTCCGGCATTTTCGTCGTTTCTTTTGAGGTATGCCGCTCTCTAGTGTGGTTTTGTTGTTGACACTCATGAGAGAGTCGTGTTGGTCGGTCGGAGGAGGTCGGAGGCCTCTCCGACGTCGCGTTTGGGCGAAGAAACCTCGGCTGGCGCGAGGTTGAAGACGACCGGACGGTCGACCGGCCCTTGGGCGGTCGACCGATTGCATGTATATTTGTACTGCCTGTTGCGTTTCGGTCAACCGAGGCCTCGTGTTCGGTCGACCGGAACTTAAGTTTATTTGTATATATTGCATGTTGTTCGGACGTAGGCTTGAGTTCGGTCGACCGTTATATGACGTAGAAATATAGGTTGACCCTAACTGTTGTCGGTCGACCGAGACCCCTGAGTCGGTCGACCGATGGATTAAAAGATTGAAAATGTTTTACTGTTAGTTGTCGGTCGACCGGGACCCCTGAGTCGGTCGACCGATAGGATGATTTGTAATGTTGACCAACTCCGGATTTTGACCTCGTTCGGTCGACCGGTTTTAGACCTTCGGTAGACCGTTTGGGGGATTGTGTTCTGTGCGCAGCGGTAGATCGTGTTAGGGACGGTCGACCGATTCCTTTCTGGAAACGGTCGACCGAATCACCTTTTACGGTCGACCGTTTGGGCCCAGAACAGAATTCCAGGTTCCCTTTTGAATGCCAACTTTGTCCACGGAAACCCGTGTCCTCGCCTTGTGCGTGAGCCGGGAGGTGACGGTGGGCGTGTGATGCGTGCCTGCCCAGGGACCGCCGTTGGGAAGAGTGTGGGTGTTCGGGACGCGTCAGTTCTAGGTATGGAGCGTGACAAATGTGATGGATTGATTGGACTTATTGTAGTATAGCAGGCCTGAGGGATCGCGGATCCCAGTGTTGATGTTGTGCGGGCACGCAACTGGCATTGGGTGAGGTGACTACCGGCCCACGGGCTACGGAGGTCGCTACCCTGCTTTTATAGCGGCGCGGTTGGTGTTTACGGCTCGAGGAGCCTGATGACCTGGCAGACTTCGGTCTGGTTTTGTCCGATGCTGTGCCGGACTGTTGTGATGGACCACCGATGCTGTGCCGGTGATGCCGCCGAGGTTGTGCCGGCGATGGTGATTGTTGAGCCGAGGCTGTTCCGGCTATGTTGTTTTCCTCGGCTGGGCACCTACCGAGATGTTGTTGTTATACCTTCCGGGCGACGGCCCCGTTGGTCCCTGTGGCTCCGACCACTGAGATTTGCAGATCTGTATTCTATCGGCCCGCAGGCGTGACAAAGGCTCCCTGCCGAACCCTTGAGTAGTGTAGCTGCGTGTGGGGGGTGCGATGTCGCGTGTTGTAAGACTGCATGTGCCTGCAGTAGGTCTCCTCGGGAGACTCGTTGTTGATTGTCGGACTGATGTCCTGTTTTACCCCTCGGGGGAACTGTTTTCCATTTCTGTCGATGCCATGACATACTACTAGTATGATAGGTTCATTGTGTAATGCATGCATATATAGGTGAGTTGGCATACGGGGTTTCCTTCTGGAAACTCAGGCATTGTTGTTATATATTTTCAGGACCGCAGTAGGTCCAGTGGGGTGGTGATCGGCGGGCGCGCGCGTTTGGAGTCGGATCCTCTAGTCAGACCACTGAGGTCCACATGATTACATTTATCTTCCCTTATCGTTTTGTTGTAATCATGTATTCGTTTTGGCAAACTCTGATGTATTATGGTGCACCGCTTTATTGTTTATGAGAAGTAACAGTCCCGCCTTGATTATTGTGCTCTGTGTCTTGATTATGAATTTTTAAATTTTCCGCTGTTTCGGGATGTTACAACTTGGTATCAGAGCGGTCGATTCCTATGCGGTTCCCAATGAAATCACCCTTGTAGTAAGAGGATTCATGCATTTTATCTTTTAGCATGCATACATGGCTGAAGTTGTGATTGTTTCTCTTATCAGATGGTACCTAAGCGCGTGAGGAGTTCTACACGCGATCGTACTTCCAGTGACGACACATCTGGTGCTCATTGGGACAGGTTGGGTGAGTTTCTGGAGCGTCAGGCAGCTCAGAGCGCCCAGGGCGGAGTGGGAGCTGAGCACGATCGGTTCATGCGTCAGCACCCGCCGACTTTCGACGGCAGGAGGGTTCCAGAGGTTGCAGAGGACTGGATCTTCCGGATGGAGAAGATCTTCCGTGCTATTGGAGTAGCACCTGAGAGGATGGTGGAGCTGGCCACCTATGTGTTTGACGGCGAGGCCGCCAACTGGTGGAGGTCCACGTCCACAGTTCTGTTTGAGGACCGTGTGGATATCAGCTGGGAGGAGTTCTTAGAGGTGTTTCATGAGCAGTACTTCCCCCAGCATGTCAGGGATCAGAAGAGGTAGGAGTTCATGTCGCTGGAGCAGAAGGACATGACACTGACGAGCTACATCAGCAGGTTCAACGCCTTGGAGCGTTACTGCCCAGAGATCTGCGTGACCCCAGAACAGCGGGCAGGAAGTTCGTTAAGGGACTGAGGCAGCCGCTTCGTTCTCGGGTGATCAACAGCATGCCGCGGACCCTTGCAGATGCGGTGAAGCATGCTACGATCATCGAGCAGGACCAGAGGGAGTGTAATCAGGAGGCGCGGAAGGCGCCAGTGAGCACCGGCAGCAGAGTAGCTGGTCGTGGAGCAGGGAACCCGGGCAAGAGGCCCAGGTTCGATGGAGGAGGAGCACGTCAGTCAGGAGCGTGCACTTACTGCGGGAGGTTCCATCCAGGGCAGGAGTGTCCCCGTCGGACTGGAGCGTACATGGGTTGTGGTCAGATGGGACACTTTGTCCGTGATTGTCGTCAGAGGCAGGGAGAGCCGAGCAGGAGGCCAGGACCACCAGTAGTAGGCAGAGGCGGAGGCAGCCGGTCAGTTGTTCCACCGGGCCAGAGCAGGAGGACCGGGAGGGTCTTCACTATCCAGGCTGAGGAGGCGAGGGACTCCAACACCGTCGTGGAAGGTACGCTTTCAGTTTCTGGTTCTGTAGCGCGCGTGTTGTTTGATTGTGGCGCCACTCACTCCTTCATCTCGGAGAAGTTTGCTGGCGAGTTGGGTCAGACCCCTGTACGGCTGACTGATGTTTTGGAGGTCAGCACGCCCATGGGTGAGGTGGGCACTGTGGGGAGCTTTTTCCCCGGCACCACAGTTGCTTCGGGAGACCATGATTTTCCGGCAGATCTGGTCTTGTTACCGATGGTGGACTTCGACGTCATACTGGGGATGGACTGGCTGTCACAGTACGACGTGCGAGTCTTTTGCCGTGAGAAGAAGATCCTGATTCCGATGGAGGGCATGCCAGATGTTCTGATCAGAGGTGCGAGGAGCAGAGGGGGTCGTCTGATTGTGTCTGCGGTTAAGGCACAGAGACTGATACAGCAGGGATGCAGAATGTTTGTGGCCACGCTGGTAGTTCCTGATCCTGAGACGAGGAGGCTGGAGGATATAGAGGTAGTGCAGGAATTTCCAGACGTTTTTCCAGCAGAGATTCCAGCGTTACCGCCGCACCGAGAGATTGAGTTCAGCATCGAGTTGGTTGCGGGTACGACACCTCAGTCGAAGGCACCTTATCGGATGGCACCTGCTGAGTTGACTGAGCTGAAGAAGCAGTTGCAGGAGTTGATGGAGTCTGGGTTCATTCGACCGAGTGTTTCTCCATGGGGAGCGCCTGTGCTCTTCGTGAAGAAGAAGGATGGGTCGT
This sequence comes from Triglochin maritima, assembly GCA_963682175.1. Classification (NCBI taxonomy): domain Eukaryota; kingdom Viridiplantae; phylum Streptophyta; class Magnoliopsida; order Alismatales; family Juncaginaceae; genus Triglochin; species Triglochin maritima. The sequence goes on along the minus strand of OY821780.1, from coordinate 8,529,966 downwards.
TGCGGACGTGCATTGACTACAGGATGCTGAATAAGGTTACCGTTCGGAACCGGTACCCTTTGCCCAGGATTGATGATTTGTTCGATCAGTTGCAGACGGCGAGAGTGTTCTCGAAGATCGATCTGCGTTCGGGCTATCATCAGTTGCGGATCAGGGAGGCGGATGTTCAGAAGACAGCCTTCAGGACGCGGTACGGCCACTATGAGTTCTTGGTGATGCCATTTGGACTGACGAATGCGCCTGCGGCATTCATGGATCTGATGAATAGGACCTTCCAGCCGTACCTTGACAAATTTGTCGTGGTGTTCGTGGATGACATCTTGATATACTCGCCTGACAGGGAGCAGCATCGAGAGCACCTGAGGATTGTGCTGGGCATCTTGAGGGAACAACAGCTTTATGCCAAGTACACGAAGTGTGAGTTTTGGTTGGATCGGGTGGCTTTTCTGGGGTATATCGTGTCAGCAGATGGGATTTCAGTGGATCCGGCGAAGGTCGAGGCAGTGACTCAGTGGAGAGCCCCGACGAGCGTGACGGAGATCAGGAGTTTCGTAGGTCTGGCAGGGTATTACAGGCGGTTTATCCAGGATTTCTCCAAACTTGCGTCGCCGCTGACAGCGTTGACGCAGAAGGGCGTCAAGTTCGTTTGGTCCCAGAAGTGCGAGGATAGCTTTCAGGAGCTAAAGAGGCGTTTGACGACAGCACCTATTCTGACGCTACCGAGTGGCACTGGAGGCTACGTGATTTACAGCGATGCATCAGGGATAGGCTTGGGTTGTGTCCTGATGCAGCATGGGAAGGTGGTCGCGTACGCTTCGAGGCAGCTGAAGGTGCACGAGAAGAACTACCCTACTCATGATCTGGAGTTGGCGGCGGTAGTTCATGCGTTGAAGACCTGGCGGCACTATCTGTATGGCGAGCAGTTCGAGGTCTTCACCGATCATCAGAGTTTGAAATACTTGTTCTCGCAGAAGGAGCTGAATATGAGGCAGCACAGATGGCTCGAGTTCCTTAAGGACTACGACTTCACCATTTCCTATCACCCGGGGAAGGCGAATTCGGTTGCGGATGCACTAAGCAGGAAGGTGGAGGTTTCTGTTGCGAGTCTGTGCATCCAGGAGTGGAGGCTACTCGAGGCTTTGTCAGAATGGAGTCCATTCACCGAGGGTTCAGAGGGAGCGGTGATTGCTGGACTTCGGGTGGAGCCGCAGACTGTCTCACGGTTGGTTCAGGCTCAGCAGGGGGATGATGAGTTAGCTAGTCTGCTACAGTTAGCTTCCAGAGATGGATCAGACTTCAGTGTGGGGGGTTGATGGTGGTCTGAGGTTCAGGAGTCGGATCTGGGTGCCGAAGGTTGATGGGCTGAGAGATGACATCATGGAGGAGGCACACAGAGCTAGATACACCATTCATCCGGGGAGCACGAAGATGTATATGGATCTGCAGCGGAACTTCTGGTGGAAGGGCATGAAGAGGGACATTGCAGAGTTTGTGGAGCGATGCTTAGTCTGCCAACAGGTGAAGATTGAGCATCAGAGGCTGGCAGGACTGATGCAGAGTATTGAGCTTCCTGAGTGGAAGTGGGAGCACGTGACGATGGATTTTGTCACGGGTTTGCCGAAGACGAGGAGATTCCACGACGCGATTTGGGTGATAGTCGATCGACTGACCAAGTCGGCGCACTTCTTAGCGATCCGGACCACGTTGCCTTTGGAGGGTCTAGCTAAGTTGTACGTGGAGGAGATAGTCAGGTTGCACGGAGTGCCAGTGAGCATCATCTCCGATCGAGATCCTTGTTTCACCTCCAGATTTTGGGGGAGTCTGCAGCAAGCGTTGGGGACGCGTCTGAAGTTCAGTACAGCGTTCCATCCGCAGACAGATGGTCAATCTGAGAGGACGATTCAGACCCTGGAGGATATGCTTAGAGCATGCACCCTGGATTGGGCAGGACACTGGGATGAGCACTTACCACTGATAGAGTTTGCCTACAACAACAGCTACCACTCGAGTATTGGGATGGCACCGTACGAGGCGTTGTACGGTATTTGATTGACATCATTTCATGCTCATATTTGTATCTTATATCGATTATCTTACACCTAAGAAATGCTACGTGACGAGTTTTATGTTTAGTTTTCAGGAATAAAGAGGTTTGAAGATAAGAGCCATGAAAGGACCCAAAAGCTGGGAAAAAGGACTGAATGGTGAGATCTAGGGACCAAGATGCAAGGGAGAAGGATCTGAATGTAAGAGAGAAGGACCTAAGAGCAAAACAGAATACTCCACACCACCATGGGGAGTATTTTACCAATTCTATTCGGGTCGGAGCTCCAACAAGTCGAGTAACCGCATCAAAGACAAACAATACCAGAAAGCAAAGCCCACAACAAATTCCAACACGATCCGACAATTTTGGACCGCTAATTGGCGGTCCATATTGCTCAGGATCCGTCGAAATTTCTTCTGGACTTGTATTAATGTTCGTTTAGGCTATTTTTGGTATTGGTTTAGTCCCACATCGGGGGATTGTCCCCGATTAGCTTTTCCCATGCTTATAAATAGAACTCTTCACCTTCCATTGTAATTACCCATTGCTTGGTGGCATTCTCTCTACTAAGGAGTGAGCCTTGAAGCAAAAACTCAAGGTGGAGAAGAATGCTACCTTCAATGTGAGTCATTTTGTTAATAAAATAATTCTTCTAGTTTCTTTAAATCTTGTCTTTTAATTTGTGCATGTTTGTTTAGTCTTTCCTTTCCTTTTATGTTTCTTTAATGCTTCTTGCCTTCTTAGTTAACTTTCATTTCAGTATTATGCTTTCTTTGCTTAGTCTAATCAGTAGTGTAATGAGTAGTGAGTAGTTCCATCCCCATTTGGGGGGTGGAGAAATATGTGATATAATCATGTAGTGTATTAAGTGTGTGTTATTTTTATCCCTTGAGCTTTACATGATTTCCATAACCATCTAATGGGTCTCCACTCTTATCTTTGATAGGCTAATGCTCTTGAATGAAGCTTAGCTTATGCTTTGATTAGTGGACCTATTTTATGGGGAATGATAAGGTTAGGATATGGATGAAGTTAATGTTGGAAACACAATTTGTAGTGTATGTGCTCTTGTTGCCTTTACCTTAGCTAATGTCTTGTATGTTTTAATGATGTAGTGAAATCTTAATTCATGTAGAGGCATAGTAGGGTATAGTCTTTATACTTGAGTTCACGTAGCTTCATTCCAATTAATGTCTTGTATGTTTTAATGATGTAGTGAAATCTTAATTCATGTAGAGGCAAAGTTGGATGTAGTTTTATGATTTCATGCACTACATGTTGTGAGGAGCTTAATGAACACACACACTTCTTTATGTCCACATTATTTCTCTACCCCCTTTGGGGTTTAGTTTTCTTGCTTTTCTTCCATTTCCATTTGCACCTTAGTGTAGTTTAGTGTAACCAACCTTTCTTCCCTTTCTTTACCTCTCGCCTTCGAACAAACCAAGTTTCGACACACCTCCCAGTGGACGACCCGTATTTGCCACCGCTTCAACGCGGCCGTGCACTTGCGGTTAAATATAAAACGATCAATCAAGTTTTTGGCGCCGTTGCCGGGGAGGTGCTCTGTCCAGACGTTGGTTTGGGCGATACGAGGGGTTTTTAATTTTTTTGTTTCCAGTGTTGTTTAGTTTCAGGGAACCTAAGAATCAAGGGGAGGCTACTGGAGAAGTTTGAGGACCAGAAGCTACAAAAAGACCGCCAATCAGCGGTCTGGGACCGCCAATTTGGCGGCCTGGTGAGCCTCAATTGCTCTCAAATTTGTTCCAGTTGTTATGCTGTTCACTATCTGGGAGCCCAATTTTGCATGTTGTGATCTTTAGTTTGCTCCCAGATTTAATTTCAATCCCCTTTAATCAACTTGGACCATAAAACTCAAAACAAAAGATTAGACTTCTTGCCATCTAGGTCATGCATCATATGTAGACCTTGCATGCATCTTTCTTTTCTTTGCTTTACATTTTGTCGTTGATTGCTGGAGCGAGGTACGCATTCCTTATCACTCATTCACGCATTAGGACATTCATTAGTGAGTAAGGTTTGCATCGTAACAAGAGTGAGGTGAGTGCTTGTTTGGTGAGTTGCTTGCTAGCCTAAGATTTCAAAACATCTTTAAGGGGCATCACCTATAGACTTCAAAGATAAGGTGGGGGATTTCATCACCCCTCCCTTAGCCCCAAAAAGCACACTCAAGTAAAGCCTTAACTAAAAGCAAGTAGACATTGGCCCTAGGAATTCGGACGCACTAGGAGAGTAATCTAGTTGAGACCGCCATGACCTGATCGGCGTTGCCTACCTTGTCGATAGTAGGAGGTACTGGATCTCCGGATCTGGTATCACTTGCTGGGCATTGTGGTCCTCGTTGTAGGGAGGTGAGGCGTGTCGAGGCTAGTGACCTCGAAGTTAGGCGTCGTCTAGCCTAAGGACCCATTGCCTTACATTGTTTGAGCCATGCTTGCTAGTTAGGCTTCTACCTTCACCATGTACCCTCGCTAGCTCTAGGGATTCTTCCCTTCTCCTCTGAGTCATCTTCTTCTCACATTCTTCTACGTTATAGTCTCCTCCCCTTTACACTCTCTGGTAGCGTTTTAGGGTCGAGTCGAGCACTTTTTGCGAGCTTAGTCTCGTGGTGGTGAGAGTGGTCGACTCGAGAGTTGTTTGTTGAGATGGATGGTTACATGGGCGACCATCCATATCATTGTTGGGACCAGGATGATTCTCCCTGGTACTCCGGACCCATGCAACCTGGGGTGGCTCAGACTAACACCCCGTACGGTTGGGATGATCTTCATTGTGTCACTGAGCAATCTTCGTATTGGGGTAACATGAGAGAGGCACCGACTGCTAGACCACCATCTAGTTACGTCGGATCATATGTTGGTCATCAAACTGAGACATTACAAGAACCTTTGGCCTCTTTCATGCATGCGGTAGACGACATGAGTGCACCGGTGGCTCCAGTAGTCGTACCGTGTCACTATTGTGGGTTGAGTGGTCATGATTTCGGGGAATGTCCTTATGTTCCCCCAGAGCCTGAGTATGAGCATACATTTTCCCAAAATGCTCATTATGACCATTACGCATCCGCGTACAACCCGAGAGGGATGGATTCGTGGGGAGACAATTCGTATTCAAATTCTTATACATCATTTCCACCCCAATATCCTCCTCCCGAATACCCAGAATTCTACCAACACCCCACTTCAAATCATTGGACTCATTCTCAGCCCATCAACACCCAACCCCAAAATTTCCCAAGATCTGACTTGGACCTCCTCGTTGACCGCATACATAATCTGACACTTCAAGTGAGTCAACTGACGCAACAATTAAGTGAGGAGAGTGACATTTCATGTCAGCATGAGGATTCTTCTTTTGATATCGAACCACCACCACATCCACAAATTCAAAGCACAACCTTTCAAAGTCAAACTCCTAGTCAGTCTGAGGGACTTGGGGTTTCAATTCACGATCACTTAGTGGAGGATTCGATTCAAATTGAGAATAACTTGGACCAGCTTCATTATGAGTCGGCACAGGATTGTGCCTTATCTTTTTGTCCCGTGGCCCTTGAGCCACATGATCTTCAGTTTGATCCTCTTAAGGACCCACCTCTGGTGGAGCAAGAGCTCCCTAGTACCCTCAACTTCAAACAACCTGATGAGAGTTTGCCTCTCACTATTGTTCCTGATCATCTTGGAAATGATGGAACATCAAACAACCACATTGCTCATGAGGGTATTAGGAGTTCCTTGGAGGATACCTTGGGTATGAGACCCACTTCCTGTTCTCCTGGTGAGTTGGACATGCATAACGAGGTGCTTGACCTCGTTCCGACCCACCAGCCTGTTGGTTGGAGAGTTTGGATTGATGATCATAACTTCAGTTCCGCAACGGGAGATATTTTTCTTCCGTTGCCCCTTATTTCCCAAACTCTTGAGAGGTTCAAGCTCTTTCAGTTTGATCCTTTGAATGAGACGCCTTTGCGTCCAATTCATGAACCTCTCATTTCGTCTGGTGCTCTTTGTGAAGGGGGCCCACGCATGCGTATTCTGGCCCCGCGTGGTGTCATGTTCCCTTTCCAAGTGCATTGACCCACTCTTGAGGTTCCCATTTGATGTCTTTTGACAAATGAAGATGGGAACTTATGTTTGTACATAGTTATATAAAAAAAAGAAAAAAAAAGAAAAAAAAAAGAAAAAAAAGAGTACAATAAAAGACTCCTTCAGTGAGCATCGATTGTTGTGAGCCCCAACCCTTGTGTATTTGGGCTCCATTTCGTTCACGTATTTGTATCCCTTCTTTAGCATCTCACAGGTTTTGAGGGAAGTTGGGTTGTGTCCATCAACATAGCCATGAACTTCCTTGTGTACTTCACGTTGGTGAGATCTCTTCGGTTTCATGCATGCATCCATGTAGTATCTTGCTTGCATTCATTGAGGACAATGCATGAAGTAGGTGTGGGGGGGTGTTTTACGTGTGTACATAGTCGAGTCTTTTCTTTTGATTTTGCTTTCTTTTGTTTGCATGTTTAGGGTCATGTTAGTGTGATGCATTTAATATCGATATATCTGCTTGCCATGATCCTTGGGTGACTTGTCTTCTTTTGCTTGCCTAGTGCTTCAAAATTTTCACATTTCTTTCAAAATCTTCATGTGTTTTCGAAAGAAAATGTTTTGTGGGTTTTGCGTGTGTTTAGCATGTGCAAAACCGTTGAGAGGCAAAGTAAAAAGAAAGCTCCCAAAATTGTCTTGAACTTGATGCATTAGGATATCTAGTACGTGGCTTTAGGATTTATCGAGTCGTTAGGATGCACCCTAGTTTTCCTTTGGGGGTGAGTAATCATAGGGTTTCAGTGCTCAAACATTCAAAGAAGTCCACCCTGAACCTAGTGAGTCAATAATTCGTGTCTGTTAACTTAAGGAAGTTTGTTGTTGTCAATGACCCTCTAAATCCTGTTGTGAGACATTAGTGTAGGGGTTTTGGTTCATGTGTAGATAAGAAATAAGTGAGTAGGTGTTCTCTCTTCTCGCACGGCTCCTATCACTCGGGAAAGTAGGTCTGAGGGGACTTTGTGCCTGGTGCTTTCGAGTCATCTGACTTGGGATGCGCCGACTGAACTCCCGTTACACGGGTGGTAGGGATTGCCCTATGTGGAGATGTGGGAAAAGGTGTACGTGATAGTGTAAGTCCTCATGGGCAATGATGCACGGAACCTGACCCTGGGAGAATGAAGCTCCAACTAATAAAAAGTAAAAGAAAAAGAAAAATGTGAAAAGAAACAAAAAGAAAAAAAAATATGATAATGCAAATAAGAACCTTAATGGACCTTACACTTTGTATCACTTGAGGATCTTGAGGTTGTCCATGTCTTTCACTTAATTCCTTATTTAACTAACACGAATGGTTCATTAGGGTAGAGGTGTGGACTGATCACCTATATAGAGTCGGCCCGTAGCATTACCGCGTCCATTGATCGACAAAATATTTCCAACGAGTCGAGGTCTAGATTGAATAATGCATCTTGTTCGGATTTTGTGGGTATTCCGCTGAAAACCCTCAGGAGACAACACTCCTCCTCCTTGGCAACAAAGAGGTTTAACGGCTTGTTGCACGTGCTAAGTGCAACCGTGATTCCTACGAAAGTGAGTTAGGATTTCTTGTTTCTCGTTTGTTTTTCTCTTTCTTTGTTTTGCTCGAGACTAGCAAAAACTTAGGTGTGGGGGTATTTGATTGACATCATTTCATGCTCATATTTGTATCTTATATCGATTATCTTACACCTAAGAAATGCTACGTGACGAGTTTTATGTTTAGTTTTCAGGAATAAAGAGGTTTGAAGAGAAGAGCCATGAAAGGACCCAAAAGCTGGGAAAAAGGACTGAATGGTGAGATCTAGGGACCAAGATGCAAGGGAGAAGGACCTGAATGTAAGACAGAAGGACCTAAGAGCAAAACAGAATACTCCACACCACCATGGGGAGTATTTTACCAATTCTATTCGGGTCGGAGCTCCAACAAGTCGAGTAACCGCATCAAAGACTAACAATACCAGAAAGCAAAGCCCACAACAAATTCCAACACGATCCGACAATTTTGGACCGCTAATTGGCGGTCCATATTGCTCAGGATCCGTCGAAATTTCTTCTGGACTTGTATTAATGTTCGTTTAGGCTATTTTTGGTATTGGTTTAGTCCCACATCGGGGGATTGTCCCCGATTAGCTTTTCCCATGCTTATAAATAGAACTCTTCACCTTCCATTGTAATTACCCATTGCTTGGTGGCATTCTCTCTACTAAGGAGTGAGCCTTAAAGCAAAAACTCAAGGTGGAGAAGAATGCTACCTTCAATGTGAGTCATTTTGTTAATAAAATAATTCTTCTAGTTTCTTTAAATCTTGTCTTTTAATTTGTGCATGTTTGTTTAGTCTTTCCTTTCCTTTTATGTTTCTTTAATGCTTCTTGCCTTCTTAGTTAACTTTCATTTCAGTATTATGCTTTCTTTGCTTAGTCTAATCAGTAGTGTAATGAGTAGTGAGTAGTTCCATCCCCATTTGGGGGGTGGAGAAATATGTGATATAATCATGTAGTGTATTAAGTGTGTGTTATTTTTATCCCTTGAGCTTTACATGATTTCCATAACCATCTAATGGGTCTCCACTCTTATCTTTGATAGGCTAATGCTCTTGAATGAAGCTTAGCTTATGCTTTGATTAGTGGACCTATTTTATGGGGAATGATAAGGTTAGGATATGGATGAAGTTAATGTTGGAAACACAATTTGTAGTGTATGTGCTCTTGTTGCCTTTACCTTAGCTAATGTCTTGTATGTTTTAATGATGTAGTGAAATCTTAATTCATGTAGAGGCATAGTAGGGTATAGTCTTTATACTTGAGTTCACGTAGCTTCATTCCAATTAATGTCTTGTATGTTTTAATGATGTAGTGAAATCTTAATTCATGTAGAGGCAAAGTTGGATGTAGTTTTATGATTTCATGCACTACATGTTGTGAGGAGCTTAATGAACACACACACTTCTTTATGTCCACATTATTTCTCTACCCCCTTTGGGGTTTAGTTTTCTTGCTTTTCTTCCATTTCCATTTGCACCTTAGTGTAGTTTAGTGTAACCAACCTTTCTTCCCTTTCTTTACCTCTCGCCTTCGAACAAACCAAGTGTCGACACACCTCCCAGTGGACGACCCGTATTTGCCACCGCTTCAACGCGGCCGTGCACTTGCGGTTAAATATAAAACGATCAATCAGGAGGCCTTGCAGATCACCGGTATGCTGGAGTGATGTGGGCGAGAGGCAGTTGGTGGGGCCAGAGATTGTGCAGATGTACTCTGAGAAGGTGGATGTGATCAGGAGGAGGCTGGCCACAGCACAGAGCAGGCAGAAGAGTTATGCTGATCGACGAAGACGGGTGTTGAGTTTTGAAGTGGGCGATCACGTGTTTCTGAATATTTCCCCAGCCAGAGGTGTGATGAGGTTTGGGAAGAAAGGGAAGCTCAGTCCGAGATATGTTGGACCGTTTGAGATCATCGACCGAGTTGGAGAGGTTGCCTACCGGATTGCACTGCCACCACAGTTTTCGGGTCTACATAATGTCTTCCATGTGTCGATGCTGAGGAAGTATGTGGCAGATCCGTCGCACGTTATTGAGATAGCGGTGCCAGAGATTCAGCAGGACTTGTCGCTCGAGGAGAGGCCAGTCGAGATTGTTGATCGCATCGATCATCAGCTCAGGAGGAGGACCATTCCGATGGTGAAGGTCAGGTGGCAGCATCACAGCGAGCGCGAGGCCACTTGGGAGATCGAGGAGGATGTCAGAAGGCAGTATCCAGAGCTTTTCGGTGAGTGTTTGCTTGATTTCGGGACGAAATCCTTTTAAGTTGGGTGGATTGTTAGATCCCTAACCTAGGGTTAGTGGACTAATGATGGTTAAGGTATGGTTTGCATGGGGAAGTGGGTGTGCAGGAGATTGCATGGGAAGGTGAAGGGTTGGGGTACTGTAGCACGAGTTTAAATAAGGCCCTTCTCTCTCTTTCTTCTTCTTTCATCTCCTTCCTCATTTCTTCTTCCTCCATTCTCACCAAACACACACCTTCTTCCTCAGTCGCTCAAGCTCAGGCGGAGGAGGCTGCGTCGGCGTGAGGTGTGAGGCGGTTCAGGCAGGAGAGGTGCGGAGTTGAGCGCACGAGGAGATCACCGGAGGCGACGTGCGCGAGCGGAGCTCCGGCATTTTCGTCGTTTCTTTTGAGGTATGCCGCTCTCTAGTGTGGTTTTGTTGTTGACACTCATGAGAGAGTCGTGTTGGTCGGTCGGAGGAGGTCGGAGGCCTCTCTGACGTCGCGTTTGGGCGAAGAAACCTCGGCTGGCGCGAGGTTGAAGTAGACCGGACGGTCGACCGGCCCTTGGGCGGTCGACCGATTGCATGTATATTTGTACTGCCTGTTGCGTTTCGGTCGACCGAGGCCTCGTGTTCGGTCGACCGGAACTTAAGTTTATTTGTGTATATTGCATGTTGTTCGGACGTAGGCTTGAGTTCGGTCGACCGTTATATGACGTAGAAATATAGGTTGACCCTAACTGTTGTCGGTCGACCGAGACCCCTGAGTCGGTCGACCGATGGATTAAAAGATTGAAAATGTTTTACTGTTAGTTGTCGGTCGACCGGGACCCCTGAGTCGGTCGACCTATAGGATGATTTGTAATGTTGACCAACTCCGGATTTTGACCTCGTTCGGTCGACCGGTTTTAGACCTTCGGTAGACCGTTTGGGGGATTGTGTTCTGTGCGCTGCGGTAGACCGTGTTAGGGACGGTCGACCGATTCCTTTCTGGAAACGGTCGACCGAATCACCTTTTACGGTCGACCGTTTGGGCCCAGAACAGAATTCCAGGTTCCCTTTTGAATGCCAACTTTGTCCACGGAAACCCGTGTCCTCGCCTTGTGCGTGAGCCGGGAGGTGACGGTGGGCGTGTGATGCGTGTCTGCCCAGGGACCGCCGTTGGGAAGAGTGTGGGTGTTCAGGACGCGTCAGTTCCAGGTATGGAGCGTGACAAATGTGATGGATTGATTGGACTTATTGTAGTATAGCAGGCCTGAGGGATCGCGGATCCCAGTGTTGATGTTGTGCGGGCACGCAACTGGCGTTGGGTGAGGTGACTACCGGCCCACGGGCTACGGAGGTCGCTACCCTGCTTTTATAGCGGCGCGGTTGGTGTTTGCGGCTCGAGGAGCCTGATGACCTGGCAGACTTCGGTCTGGTTTTGTCCGATGCTGTGCCGGACTGTTGTGATGGACCACCGATGCTGTGCCGGTGATGCCGCCGAGGTTGTGCCGGCGATGGTGATTGTTGAGCCGAGGTTGTTCCGGCTATGTTGTTTTCCTCGGCTGGGCACCTACCGAGATGTTGTTGTTATACCTTCCGGGCGACGGCCCCGTTGGTCCCTGTGGCTCCGACCATTGAGATTTGCAGATCTGTATTCTATCGTCCCGCAGGCGTGACAAAGGCTCCCTGCCGAACCCTTGAGTAGTGTAGCTGCGTGTGGGGGGTGCGATGTCGCGTGTTGTAAGACTGCATGTGCCTGCAGTAGGTCTCCTCGGGAGACTCGTTGTTGATTGTCGGACTGATGTCCTGTTTTACCCCTCGGGGGAACTGTTTTCCATTTCTGTCGATGCCATGACATACTACTAGTATGATAGGTTCATTGTGTAATGCATGCATATATAGGTGAGTTGGCATACGGGGTTTCCTTCTGGAAACTCAGGCATTGTTGTTATATATTTTCAGGACCGCAGTAGGTCCAGTGGGGTGGTGATCGGCGGGCGCGCGCGTTTGGAGTCGGATTCTCTAGTCAGACCACTGAGGTCCACATGATTACATTTATCTTCCCTTATCGTTTTGTTGTAATCATGTATTCGTTTTGGCAAACTCTGATGTATTATGGTGCACCGCTTTATTGTTTATGAGAAGTAACAGTCCCACCTTGATTATTGTGCTTTGTGTCTTGATTATGAATTTTTAAATTTTTCGCTGTTTCGGGAGGTTAGCATTACATTGGACTTCTATGGTTGTTACAGAACAGAAAAGATCACGACACGATGACAATCTAGTATTGTAAGTTCTTTTTAGTATTGTAAGAACATGATGAAATGACGTGTCAGCATCAGGCTTTTGATTTGCATCCTTTAGAAAAAGAGTTTACATAATATGGTTAAGTTCATAATAATTAAAAAGAGTTTTCTGCTTAGTCCTTTAATTGTCGACTTGCGTCATTTTTATATTTTTTTGCTCGTGCCACAGTTTTTAACAACATGTATATTTATTTTGTTATCATTGATTCTTTGGCGTCATGTCTAATGTAACCGTGTCTCTAAATTTGTAATGAAATGTTTGACATCATGAATTATTCGCTTCCACCTCAAGAACTTACAGCCGAACCAACAAAAATAGCAGTAGACATACCCACGCCAACATAAAAATTGGCTTCCGCATTTTCTTCCAAACAGACAATAAAGACTTCTACTTAAGATTGCAGGCTTGCAGCACGTTGATTCGTAACTTGTTTTTCTCTTTAGAAGGTCCTAATAACTAAGTGCTGTGTTTTTCTAAAGAATATTTTAAGAAAAATGTCATCAAAATTATAGGGTCTGGAATGCAGCTGTTGAGGTTGTTTGGAAGCCACAAACGTGACATCCACTATCACATTTATCTGAAGAGTGAACTCAAATATGTCTTTATCAGTTGGTCAGTATTTCCAAAAAAATATAATAAAAAGCGGGACTTTCCTTCGAATATGTTTCAATTTCATCAAATCCCTTCAAATTAGATGGTCTTTCATGAATACCCTCCCATCATAAGTATCATTTCTCCTGTACTCTTCTATCAAATTTGAAACATTAACTTGGTTAACAACTTTTGATAAGTGAATTCTAAGTTTGCTTGTTTCTTCTTTTTAATCTTAAATATATGTTTAATCTTAGAGGGAAATAAGATAGAAGATTTTGTTTGGGTATTCCTTTTAAAGTGTTCATCAAAGATTCGATGTTAGATCCATTGTTCTTTTTCACATTTATTTTTCCCATTTTAATATTTTATATTTATACATGAAGTTTATAACAACGTTAAAAACGTAATTTTAATTAGTAACAGTTATCTTAGGGAAATACTATTCGTCACCGGAAAACTACTTAAATCGTCCCAACAATTATCATTTTGTCATTCACAATTCATTTAATATCTATTTCGTCCCGTGTCTTAAAACACGACTTTTGCCTCAGTTTTCCTCACATTCCCAGTACCAACACCACGAAAATGTTTGACGAAGCGCCTGGATCTGTTGAGGTAAGTAAGACGGAATTTTTTCGTCTCGGGCGTCTGTCTAAGCCGCCTCCCCAAAAGACGGGGCGTCTGGCTGAGACGCCTCCTCCTTGGCGGGGGCTACCTAAGCCAGACGCCCCTACCTAAGCTAGACACCCCATCCTTGGATGAGGCACCTGGCTTAGTCGCCTCCTCCATTGACGAGGCGTCCCAGCCAGATGCCCCTGTGTTTTTTTTTTTAGTTTATTTATTTTGTGTTATTTTAAATTATTTCAGGTTCCGTTGCAAGATTTTGGTGGTGATGGAGTAGATTACAGTCAATTTTTTGACAGTAAACAAGTATTTACAACAATCGATGAAGCGTGTAAATGGACGAAACAAGTTGCCATCGGAGTCAGATTTTTTTTGGTAATATCATCCTACAAATCAAAAGCAGATAATCGGACGGATTGTTATCTGAGATGCGATCGTAGAAATGAAATGAGTTCTCATGATACTAATATTGCACTACGGAAGAACACGAAAAAAAATATTGCGGTTGTCGTTTTTTGGTAAAGGCAGTCGAGCGACGGGATCGTAATGGATGAGTCGTTGTTTCTAATAGTACTCGTGGACATCACAACCACAGACTTGCAGTTTATGCAGAGGGTCACCGACATATCAGCGGTCTTAGTTCTGGGGCAAAGAAAATTGTTCGTGATATCACTGAGGCACAAGCGAGACCACGTAACATCTTGTTGGCAGTAAAGGAGAAATTACTGGAGGATAATCCAAATCAGAGACACATTTATAACTTCAAAGAGTACATGAGGATGACGAAATCTGAAGACAGAAATCCCACTCAGGTAAATAAGGCTCTGTGATATCCCGATAACGAATAACGCTCATAAATGTAGTCCTCAGCACAACTACAATAGGCTGAGGACCATACGGCAACCACTCCACCTAAAAGTCTATACATTAATAATAATAAACTTGAAATTTAAATAAACGTGAATGATATATAAATTTTATACATGCGATGCAGTCATCTGATCTAGCAGTCTACGAATGGAAAGAAGTCGTTCCTCGCTCTTATCCTCGGTCCGGACAGCCTACACATATGAACGAGGATGACCATCCTCAAAGATCTTCTGATCCCAATGCGGGCGGAAAGCAGGAAAGTACTAGTATATCCAAGCCAGCAGCAGCGTAGGAATATCCGTAATGCCAGAACAATCAGCACAACTCACTATCCCCAACTGGCGATAAAAATATGTTAATGTCGTCGACCCCCATGAGTACTGACCAATGGTATCTAGGTCTCTCGCCTGCAATAGGTCGCGTGGTCTGACTCTGCAACCACTATTGTCGACAAACAAGACACAACCTAGCAGTAAGAAGAGGTAGGCAATCATCTGCGTATCCTCAGTCCGTGATGGTCGTCCCCGTTTGCAACAGTCGTCCATAGCGTCGATGCTAACATCACCGCCACTAAACAATGAGCTATCCCGCCCAAGACCATCGAGGTTGACCTTGAGTAACTCTGATACATACATCTTCAGCTCAGACATCGGTGCCTGAGCACTGACCATACGACCATCAACAGGAATGCGCAGAACTGGAAGATGTTATGCAACATGATCGTCATCTCTCCGAAAGGCAAGTGGAAAGTGTTGGTGTCAGGCTGCAACCGCTCCACAAATGTCGAAATCAACGACATGTCAAGGCAGGAGAACATGTTGTACGGCAAGTGACCCAATCCACTATCACTAATGGTCGCTGTCATATCATCAGTCATCAATGAACGCCAAGCCTGCAATGTCGTACAGGCTTTGTGTCGATTATGAGACTTCAGAACCTTCCGATCCTCGTCCTCCCAAATGCGTCTAGCGATGCGGCCTCCGAATCTAGGAATGACGTTGTCATCTAGAGTACCACCGGACATGATACCTGTCACGATCCAAGAATCGTCATCAACCCTCTTCTTCTTCTGAGCTCGAGCGTCTGCAGTGCACGAACTCGAATCACAGGTCACAAACCGGCCACCTCGACCCTTCCTAATGACCCACTCAGCCGAAGGACTACAATGCCGCCCTCGTCCTTGACGATACTGCCGTCTCGCCTCCTCCTGTGGATCCAAGTCATACCGACCCCATCGTCACTTTCGTCGTGACTCCCCACCTCATCTGAATCATCATCGTCGTCGAAAGAATCCTCAGGTGTCTAACGACGACGTAAAATATATCTCTCTCTCCTAACTGAAGCAGAAATACTCCGTCTACATGTATGACGGTGACCTGACTCATTTGCTAAACTATGTACAACTCGTAAGGGAATTGATTTTCATTTTCCTGCACGATAACCCGATGACTATTAATTCAATTTTAGAAATAAAAATTCGTTAATGGATTTACAAATTGATCATGAAACTAATTATAATAATTAATCAATTTAACTAATTACTAAACTAATTTAACTAATTATTAACTTAATGATCAATTTATTTAGCAATTATCACAAATTATAATCAATTTAAATTTAAAAAAATTCTGAAAAATGGGAGGGGCGTTTGACGGAGCCCCCCCCCCCCCCCCCCCCCCCCCCCTCCTGCCCAGTTGGGGTCAGGCGTTCACGGGAGACTCCCGACCCAACGGCCAGGGGGGGGGGGGGGGGGGGGGGGGGGGGGGGGGGTCTCGCGAACGCCTACCCCAAAAACAAAAAAAAAATTAAAATATAGAAAAATTAAAAAACGCATTTTACCAGATTCGAGTAGACCGGGGCGTCCGAGACATGCTTTTGAGTGAATATGAGTGTAATATGAAGAGAGAGTAGTGTTAGGAAAGTGAAATGAAGTTATATAAGTAGAAATGACAGAAAAGTAAAATGGTAATTGGTTGGGACGATTTAAGTAATTTTCCGACGATGAATAACACTTCAGTTGTCTTAACTCAAGTTTATGCCAAAAGATACGAGAAAATTCTGGGCATACTTGAAAAACGACTTGGGGTTATAAGCTACTGGTGTCATGGAAGTTATTTTTTAAGGGTACAGGTGATAGTGTTTTTAATTGGAGAGTATTGATAACATTGAAACATATTTAGATGGTATGCATGAAATTCACCTTGAGAAAAATAAGAATTTGGAAAGCTATTACGTACCACATCTACGGGTTTTTTATTTTAAAATTGTCTAACAAGTAAAATATAACCCGATATTCCTTTGCTTTGTACAGCAAATGGTTGATAATACAGGGGATCGTTATATAGAAGGAGAGCTTCATTTCATCAATAGGATATAAATTCAAAATTAACATATTAATTGCAGTATTTAAGAATATCATTTCTCATTTTTCACAGTTATTGTAAAACTTTACCAAAAAAATGTTGTAAAACAACTAAAAACCATTTTGTGCCAAATATATACTTTTGATTATGTCAAAAAATAGACACAACGTGATAACACGACACGATATATAATATCGAGTATGGGTAGACAAAATATATCTCATCGGGTCGGGTTTGAGTATGGGATCTTGGACACAGATACACAATAATAGACAAGATATGTTAACGAGTACTTAAATACAGGAAAACACTATATTACATGAATACACAATAAAATACATAATAGACTTCTTCTTTTTAATAAGTGGTAATAAATAACACTATATTCCACCAATAGACTAAAATATTATTACATTTATATTAAACACAAGTTAAATTTCATTTATACATTTAAACAAAACTTGTTGAAACAACTAATAGATTGCAAACTACAAAAAATAATAAATTGTGTTTCTATGTAGATTTTCATGTCATGTTTGTTTTGGGTAAGACGAGTTGATTAGAAATTATGGACATAATGGATAATATTGTGTACACATGATATCATATCGGCACAATATCTTATTTGATATAGGTAATCGAAAAATCTATTAGCAAAGGGCATTTACACCACAGATAGATAATACAAGACTTGATTGGATATTTTTTTTGTTAATTTTTATTTTTTTTTTTTGCTTTTGATATGTTGTTTAAAAAAATATTTCTATCTTACTCTAATTAAACCTCACGAATATGGTGCACTTCGATGGGTATCCCTCACAATTAGTTATAATCCATATATGGTAAACATTTTCCATCACCTTTGCTTCATTATCCTTTATTCGCTTTCATAAGCTTAAATACTTGGCTAATGAACTCGGTTGTTTTCCTAACTTCAGGCTACCTTGAGCTCTAACACCTCCACATCGAATATTCGTTCAACATGAATTTGTTTCTGTGGCATTTCTGCAGTTCATTTTGTTCAAGAAAAGGAAATGTCTTGACTCCAGCAAAGATAATTGTGACTACACCAAATATAACTTGCTAAACTACAAAAATTGATTTCACAAGGCCGAGATGTTTTCCCCCCGGGTAATTAGTTAAAATTATAATCCACAAAACTCTTGCAGTGCTTCAAGCTTGATTCCACAAAAACGTTTGCTGCGCGTAATCTGAAGTACACAACAGAGAAAGGCAATGAATTATGAATTATTATGCTTTCAAGTACAATAATGAGTTATTATATTAATTTAACATTAATAAAAGTGCATGTCTCCGCTTGCACGGCTCCTTCTCTTATTTGGAGAGCACTACCCACGAATTTATGACAATTAATTAAAATAGCACAAAGTTCAAATTACACCAAATTTTCAACTTTGCTCACTTAATTAATTTCTCACCTTTGTATCCTATTCAAGCTGAATCCAATTTTTTATGATAATAATACTTGCTAATACTCTTATATTTACCACTTTATTGACTTGTTAAGTGCGATAAGGACACTTTTTCAGCTTGGTCACGTTTAGATAGTCTACACTCCTCATAACAAAAACAATTTTTAATGTTATGCCTTAGATCATAGCGCACCATGTTATAATCGTGGGATGAATTACACAATTCAAGAAGACATTTTGATACCAAAACAACTCTACGTTACATTGCTTTCAAAAGAAATCTACATTAAGTTCGTCCTAAGTATGTAACCAAACTCCCTGAAAGAAATGTCGCCAATTGATCCAGCTACTAACGTTATTAGGTGTAAAAACATTAGGTGCCTATTGGAGCCCACGACGCACCAAAACTTCTCTTATATATAACATACATGAACACCACAACTCCAACCACACCTTCTTCATCATCTTGACTAATCCCTCTCATCCCCAAGAGATCTTGTGGAAGGGTTGAAGAAGAAGAAGAAGATGACTTGTTCAATTTTCTTCTTCTCATGGTCTCTTAGATTTTTACTTGTATGTTTCTTTGTATCAACTTTGTTCCCAACACCCACACTTGGGAACTTCTACAATGACATCAAGGTAACATGGGGATATGACAAGGTGAAGTTCTTAGACTATGGAGATACCCTCAAGTTCTCGCTAGATAACTCCTCCGGCTCGGCCTTCATCACCTACAATGAGTACCTTTACGGGAAGTTCGACATCAGGATCAAGTTTGTGCCTGGCAACTCCGCTGGCACGGTTACTACCTATTACGTAAGTTAATTTCTTTAGTTCATGATGTCCATTAATTAATATATATGAGAATGCATGAGATTGCACATATAGTACGTTCTTAGGATGGATCTCCAGGGAAAACCTTTTGACATAATTAATAATCCAATCGAAGGAACAAAATATATACTCTCGGTAGATGTTACCAGACCACCTTAACTAGCTACATATAAATGTAACATGAATTGTAGATTTTATTAACTTGACGAATGAATCAATGATTTTAATTTGTCGAAAAGAAAATTTTGTAGTCTATTCTAATTAATTGAGTCGATTTTGTTTGACTTGCAGTTGTCGTCGTTAGGGGATACACACGATGAGATCGACTTCGAGTTTCTGGGGAATGTGAGCGGTCAACCCTATACGGTGCACACGAATGTGTTCACAATGGGGAAGGCAGATAGGGAGCAACAGTTTTATCTCTGGTTTGATCCTACTCTAGACTACCACACTTACACAATCCTATGGAACCCCAAGAACATCATGTGAGATTTGTTCTCCTCACAAGAATTTGAATACCGGGATTAGTTGTTTTTGTGGTTTTGCTTGAAAACAATTTGTCTCGCTCAAATTTACTTATCTTGCTAGCTATAAAATTATCTCATACAAATCGATTAACTGAAATTAAACTCTTTGTTAATGTATTGTATATATATATATATATATAGTGAGCTCAGGACTCATCTTATTTGTTTAAGTCACGTACAATCTCACAATTAAAGTTAATTACGATTAATCTACAGTTAATATCCACTGTTAGATCATTTATTAGCATAACCGTCATATTATTAATATACCTTACAATTTAAGATGAATGGTGGATATGGTAGGGGCTTAAAATAGTTAGATTAACCTCATGCTGACTGAAGAATTCCTGTATATATATATATATATATATATATACAAGAATTATCTAGTGAGCCCAGGGTTTAATTTTTCTAAATTAAGTCTCCACAATATCCACCACTCATTTCAAATTTTAAGGTAGATTAAGAAAAAAACGGTTATGCTAATGAATGGTGAGATTAACTGTAAATAAGATCCAATTGTGAAATTGTAGGGGACTTAAACTAAATTTGATGAGCCCTGGGCTCACTAGAGATTAACCATATATATATATCAAGATCTATTGAGCTCATAGCTCATCTTATTTATTTAAGCTCCCTACAATCTTACCATTAGATTTAATTACGGTTAATATCTACCGTTAGATCATTTTATTATCCTAACCGCCAAAATTTTAATCAACCTTACAATTTAAGATGAATGGTAGATATAGTACGAGCTTAAAATAGTCAGAGTAAGCATCGGGCTTACTGGACAATTACTGTATGTATGTATGTATATGTGCCTGGTATCGTATTGATTCATGAGTCAAGTTACATTATTTTACACTTCTAGCACATAAGTATCCTAAAACTACATAGCGGTACAACTTTTGATATTTATAGAGGAGATTAGCTCAAACTTGCGCTGCTTATAGTATAACAAATAACAGTTTCAAACATATATATAACAAATATTGAGAAGTACGTAGCAATTGTGAGAAAACTAATGAAGTATACCTCCTTAGAATATGTGTATATGGCTTTGTTGGAAGAAACATATAAATTGTTATTGAGTGATCTACATG
Organism: Triglochin maritima; assembly: GCA_963682175.1. Classification (NCBI taxonomy): domain Eukaryota; kingdom Viridiplantae; phylum Streptophyta; class Magnoliopsida; order Alismatales; family Juncaginaceae; genus Triglochin; species Triglochin maritima. The sequence continues at coordinate 8,509,422 of OY821780.1, read as the reverse complement.
TACTACAGATGGATGGTGGATGGGATTCCAATCCGAGTGTTCAAGAACAACCTGGCCTCTGGCGTGGGATACCCTACCAAACAGCCCATGAAGGTCTATGCTAGCCTGTGGTGCGGCGACGACTGGGCCACCCAAGGCGGCCGCATCAAGTGTGACTGGCCGCACGCCCCCTTCGACGCCTACTACAACAAATTCGTGCACGATGCATGCCCCGTGTATAATGGGGTACCCAAGTGCACCAGTTACAATTGGTACGTATAAATTGTCTTAATTCGTGTGTAGATTTAGTTTGCCCTAAACACCTTTCGATCGATTGTTTCATCAGCCTTGGTGAGAAGTTAGCATATATACTCTTATACTTGCTAGCTATGATGGAATATGGTTGAGGTAATATAGATTCAAGGTTAATGTACAAGGAGGTAAGACAATGTACATTTGAATTGTTTTCATTGAATTGAAGAGTAATCGACACACAAATTGTGTAGCTCAATTGTCATGTGACTGCCTTGCTTGATGGTGAAAGTCAAGTTTGTGTCACCCTTAATGTAACGTACCCGAAAATAGCGGAAAATTTAAACAATAATAAGGACCGTCAACGGTCAACACAGGGCACGTCACGGGAAAACAAACTCACATATATATAAAATATATAAGATACAGACCCACGTGGAAGTCAACTATATAAACGGGTCAACTGTGATTACAACAAAAGTGAATGTACATGTAATCACTACCTCAAACAAAGGAAGCTACTAAAGAGAACAGGATCTAATCCCGGGGGCACCGTCCTCGGTCACCACCTGACTCTAAACCTGCTCGCTACCTGAAATGAAAACAAACAAACATGCCTGAGTTCCCTGCAGGAACCCCGTATACCAAACCTCCTAAAATATAAAAAGGAATTAAAGACAATGCAATGCTATGCACATGATCATCCGCCTCGGGCCCACAATAATGCCCTCACCGCCTCCGCGGCACTGAACCACTCCTGCCACTAGGGTCAAGTCAGTCCACCGCTGCCTCACAAGGGTCAGTCGACACCACTGCTCCCCAAAAAGTGCAGGAAGGAACCCCCGGTACACGCCGCACCCAAGGAGCGAGTCAGCCCGCCGAATACACAACTCGGGTCAGACGACAGCCACTGCTCCCCCAAGAGTCGCCTAGCGCGCACCCTGCCGGAACATCCTCGGCCTACCGCTAAACCCTCGCAAACAGCCCAAGGTTTACGGTACACATCCCTCACACCCCGCTCGGTAAGAGAGGAAAAAGTACAACAATAATACGCCTTCGTCGAAGGTGAAATCCGTAGCTCTCAAAGCCGGTAATCAACCGTCGCCTCGGAGCCGGTAGTCGACCTGACATCGACGGATCGCGTGTGGATAAATCCACCAACCTGCGGCAGATCGGTCGACCGCTACAAGCACACCGGTCGACCGGTCCCCCACACAGTACACAGTACTGTACAAACAAATCTACCGGTCGAACCACGCCAACCGAATTACCGACCAATCGGTCGAACAAAAGTCATCTAGCGGTCGACCGTTTGGATGGTCTACGCTATACAATTTTATATAATATATATATCCGACCGGTCGAACCAAGGGGCCGTTCGACCGATAACAGGGATTTCAATATTTTGCCCAAGTCTCGTTCGGTCGACCGGAACTGAAATACAGTTCGACCGAACCAACACAAGCACTATACCGCTTAAATAAATGCTCAGTCGGTCGACCGAGAGTTAAAGAGCGGTCGACCGTTTTGATGGTCAAAGCTCCCAACCGACTTAGCATCGAATGGATCGGTCGAACAAGGTAAAGGACGTTCGACCGTTTAATAAGTCAAAATCCCCAACCGACCCATTCTCATCGTTATTCGGTCGACCGGCTAAGTGGTCCCGTTCGACCGATAACAGCATATCCCCTTTTTTCCCGCACAAATCTGGCATAACGGTCGACCGTCTAACGACATCGTTCGACCGTTCGCGGGTAAACATCAATATAATAATAGGATCGGTCGACTGCCCACAGGCACCGGTCGACCGATCGTCGTCTTCAACCTCTGAATTGGTTGAATTCCGACGGGGAATTCGACACCAACGTCGATCCCCAACACTCACTAGGCATAAGTGAGTTATAATGGAGATTTGGCATACCTTTTTGACGGTTGAAGAAGCCTCCCGAGCTCCCTTCAACACTCCTTCTCTTCTTCTTCTTCTTCCTCTTCTTTACTTCTTCTTTCCTCCTCCTTCTGCTCCGAAAGCCTCTCTCTCTCACTCTCTGTTAGATGAAATTGATGAAGAAACGTTTTAAGTGAATTCTTATCTAACTATATATATATCTCCTTTAATTATCCACCTTCAAATCTACCAATCAAAATAACCCATCTTATTTCACAACTATCCTACACGTTACACTTCATCTCCTCCTTCCAACACCTCCTACTCTCCATGCATGCATTAATTAGGTTAAGTAAGTTTAGTTTAATTTAATTAAGATGTTTAGTTTAGGTTATTACAATCTACCCTCCTTAAAAGAATTTCGTCCGCGAAATTCGAAACAACTGACTTACCGAAACAACTCTGGATACTGCTTCCTGACATCCTCCTCGATCTCCCAGGTAGCCTCTCTGTCAGTGTGATGCTGCCACCTGACCTTCACCATTGGAATCGCTCTCCTCCTGAGCTGGTGTACCATCTGATCCACAATCTCAACTGGTCTCTCATCTAACGACAAATCCTGCTGGATCTCCGGTACTGATATCTCTATCACATGAGCTGGATCGGCCACGTACTTCCTCAACATAGAAACATGGAAGACGTTGTGAAGTCCTGCAAACTGTGGCGGTAAAGCAATCCTATACGCCACCTCACCAACCCGATCCAATATCTCAAACGGTCCGACATATCTCGGACTCAACTTCCCCTTCTTCCCGAATCTCATCACCCCTCTGGAAGGCGAGATCTTCAGGAAGACATGATCTCCTACTTCAAAAGTCAGCTCACGCCTCCGCGTATCAGCATAACTCTTCTGCCTGCTCTGCGCCGTAGCTAGTCGTCTCCGAATCACGTCGACCTTCTCTGAATACAACTGAATAATGTCAGGTCCAACTAGCTGTCTCTCGCCCACATCACTCCAGCATACCGGCGATCTACACGGTCTCCCGTATAATGCCTCATAGGGTGCCATTCCAATACTCGAATGGTAGCTGTTGTTGTAGGCGAACTCGATCAACGGCAAATGCTCATCCCAATGTCCCGCCCAGTCAAGTGTACACGCTCTCAGCATGTCCTCCAAAGTCTGTATCGTCCGCTCTGACTGGCCATCTGTCTGTGGATGGAAAGCTGTGCTAAACTTCAGACGTGTCCCCAGTGCTCTGTGTAGACTCTCCCAAAATCTCGAAGTGAATCTGGGATCTCTATCTGAAATAATACTGACCGGTACGCCATGAAGTCTGACAATCTCCTCAATATATAACTTAGCTAGACCCTCCAGAGCAAGAGTGGTCTTAATAGCTAAGAAATGCGCCGACTTGGTCAGTCGATCGACTATAACCCAAATCGCATCGTGGAATCTCCGTGTCTTTGGTAGCCCCGTAACAAAATCCATCGTCACGTGCTCCCACTTCCACTCGGGCAACTCAATCCTCTGCATCTGCCCTGCTGGTCTCTGGTGCTCGATCTTCACCTGCTGACAGACCAAACACCTCGACACGAAGTCTGCAACGTCCTACTTCATGCCTCGCCACCAGAAGTTCCGCTGCAGGTCTTTGTACATCTTGGTGCTCCCTGGATGAATGGAATATCTCGATCTGTGTGCCTCCTCCATGATATCATGTCTCAGGTCCTCTGTCTTCGGCACCCAGATACGGTCTCTGAATCTCAGACCTCCGTCCACTCCAACTCTGAAGTCTGACCCATCTCTGGCAGCTAACTGTAACAAACTGCTCAACTCCTCATCTGTAGTCTGAGCACGAATCACTGCTGATACTGTCTGAGGCTCTACTCTCAATCCGGCAATCACTGCGCCCTCAGAGCTATCAGCAAATGGCCTCCACTCTGCCAAAGACTCTAGCAGTCGCCACTCCTGAATGCATAGACCTGCTACTGATACCTCCACCTTCCGGCTCAAAGCGTCTGCAACTGTGTTCGCCTTCCCCGGATGGTAAGAGATAGTGAAGTCATAGTCCTTAATGAACTCAAGCCATCTGCGCTGCCTCATATTCAGCTCCTTCTGCGAGAACAGGTACTTCAGACTCTGATGATCTGTAAACACCTCGAACTGCTCGCCATAAAGATAGTGTCTCCAGGTCTTCAGTGCATGAACCACTGCTGCTAACTCCAAATCATGTGTCAGGTAATTCCTCTCATGGACCTTCAGCTGTCTGGATGCGTACGCGATCACCCTCCCGTGCTGCATAAGTACACATCCTAAGCCAATACCTGAAGCGTCGCTATAAATCACGAATCCACCCGTACCACTCGGCAATGATAAAACTGGTGCTGTGGTCAACAGTCTCTTCAGCTCCTGAAAGCTGTCCTCGCACTTCTGCGACCAAACAAAAGTGACTCCCTTCTGCGTCAGAGCCGTCAGTGGTGCTGCCAATCTCGAGAAGTCTTTGATGAAGCGACGGTAATAACCCGCCAGTCCAACAAAGCTCCTAATCTCCGTCACGCTCGTAGGGGTCCTCCACTGTGTCACCGCCTCTACCTTCGCCGGATCCACTGATATCCCCTCTGCCGATACAATGTGTCCGAGAAATGTCACTCTGTCCAACCAAAACTCGCACTTTGAGAACTTAGCATATAACTGCTGAGCCCTCAAGATGCTGAGTACAATCCTCAAATGCTCTCTGTGCTGCTCCATATCTGATGAATAGATCAGAATGTCATCCACGAAGACAATCACAAATATATCAATATACTGCCTGAACGTCCGGTGCATTAGATCCATGAATGCTGCCGGAGCATTCGTCAATCCAAATGGCATCACCAAGAACTCATAGTGTCCATATCTCGTCCTGAAGGCTGTCTTCTGGATGTCCTCATCTCGGATCCTCAACTGGTGATATCCTGAACGCAGGTCAATCTTCGAGAAAACCTTCGCTGACTGCAGCTGGTCAAAGAGGTCCTCGATCCTAGGTAAGGGATACCTATTCTTCACCGTCACCTGGTTCAGCATCCTGTAGTCTATGCACATCCTCAAGGATCCGTCCTTCTTCTTCACAAACAAAACTGGTGCACCCCAAGGCGAGACGCTCGGTCTGATAAATCCAGAGTCCATCAACTCCTGCAACTGCTTCTTCAACTCTGTCAACTCAGCAGGTGCCATCCGGTATGGAGCCTTCGACTGTGGTGTAGTGCCGGCTACCAACTCAATGCCGAACTCCAACTCTCGGTGTGGTGGTAAACCTGGAATCTCCGCTGGAAAAACATCCGCGAACTCCTGCACCACCTCAATGTCCTCTAGCCTCTGGGACTCTGCCTCCGCAACCACAAGTGTCGCCAGAAATGCTGCACATCCCTGCTGTAACAGTCTCTGAGCTCTCACAGCAGATACAATAATGCGACCCCCTCTGCTTCTGATCCCTCTAATCAGAATATCAGGCAAACCCTTCCTCGGGATCAAAATCTTCTTCTCACGGCACAAGACTCGAACATCATATTGGGACAGCCAATCCATCCCAAGTATGACATCAAAGTCCTCCATCGGTAGCAAGACCAGGTCTGCCGGAAACTCCTGATCTCCCGAAACAACCGTGGCGCCGGGGACAAATCTCCCCACAGTGCCCACCAGACCCAGGGGTGTGCTGACCTCCAAAGTGGCAGTCAACATCGCAAGGGTACAGCCCAACACTCCCGCAAATCGCTCTGAGATGAACGAGTGTGTCGCGCCACAATCAAATAACACCCTAGCTACTGAACCTGCGATAAGAAGTGTACCTTCCACGACAGCGCCTCCATCACGAGCCTCCTCTGCCTGGATGGTGTAAACTCTGCCAGTGCGCTGCCCCTGCTGTGGTCGGAAAGGTGGTCTACCTCCGCCTCCTCCTCTGCCTGGTGCGGGTAAACCCGGTGGTCTGCTCGGCCCAGCTCCTCGGCTCGGACAGCTCCTGATAAAGTGACCCAGCTGGCCACACCCATGACATGCTCCGGGGGTGAAGCACGGCCCGGAGTGAAACCTCCCACAAGTACCACAAGGCTCTGGTCGTGGTACTGCAACTCCTGCTCCCTCGTATCGGGGCCTCTTGCCCGGATTCCCTCCAATCTGACCTCCTGGCCTCCCAGAGAACCTACCTGATGGTCTCCTCTCATCCTGGTAGTTCTCCCTGTAGTCACGATCAAGAACAGAGGCACTCTTCACTGCATCGGCCAACGTGCTCGGCATGTGTGTCAGCACTTTCGTCCTCAACTGCTTCCGGAGCCCTCGGACGAACTTCCCTGCTCTCTGCTCCTGTGTAATATACATCTCGGGACAGTAACGCTCAAGGGCGTTGAACTTCCCGATGTAGCCTGCCAGGGTCATGTCTCCCTGCTGAAGACTCAAAAACTCCTCCCTCTTCTGATCCTGGACATGCTGCGGAAAATACTGCTCGTTGAACTCGCCAACGAACTCCTCCCAGGCTATATCATCTCGGTCCGCAAACACCACTGCAGATGTGGACCTCCACCAGTTGGACGCAGCACCGCCCAACACATATGTAGCCAGGCCCACTCTCGCCTCTGGAGGACAACCAATAGCACTGAAAATCTTCTGCATAGTGAAGATCCACTCCTCCGCAGCCTCCGCGTCATACTGCCCCAGAAAGGTAGGCGGATGCTGGCGCATAAACCGGTCATGTATAGCGCCAGTCCCCGTCTGCCCAGTCTGTGCTGTCTGCTGCTGTAGCATCTCCGTCAGACGTCCGACCGTATCGAACAACGTCCGACGCTCATCCACCCAAGCCTCATCCCTCGCAGTCTCACTCTCACCGCGAGTATGGGCAACCGCCTTCTCCCGTCTAGGAGGCATCTGCCAAAGGAAACAAGACAATATCAATATAATCTGTGCATGCATGATCCTCTAGACCTAACTCCTAACTCAAAGGTGGTTTCTTTGGACAAGTACGCCGAGATTAACGCTCTGATACCAAATTGTAACGTACCCGAAAATAGCGGAAAATTTAAACAATAATAAGGACCGTCAACGGTCAACACAGGGCACGTCACGGGAAAACAAACTCACATATATATAAAATATATAAGATACAGACCCACGTGGAAGTCAACTATATAAACGGGTCAACTGTGATTACAACAAAAGTGAATGTACATGTAATCACTACCTCAAACAAAGGAAGCTACTAAAGAGAACAGGATCTAATCCCGGGGGCACCGTCCTCGGTCACCACCTGACTCTAAACCTGCTCGCTACCTGAAATGAAAACAAACAAACATGCCTGAGTTCCCTGCAGGAACCCCGTATACCAAACCTCCTAAAATATAAAAAAGGAATTAAAGACAATGCAATGCTATGCACATGATCATCCGCCTCGGGCCCACAATAATGCCCTCACCGCCTCCGCGGCACTGAACCACTCCTGCCACTAGGGTCAAGTCAGTCCACCGCTGCCTCACAAGGGTCAGTCGACACCACTGCTCCCCAAAAAGTGCAGGAAGGAACCCCCGGTACACGCCGCACCCAAGGAGCGAGTCAGCCCGCCGAATACACAACTCGGGTCAGACGACAGCCACTGCTCCCCCAAGAGTCGCCTAGCGCGCACCCTGCCGGAACATCCTCGGCCTACCGCTAAACCCTCGCAAACAGCCCAAGGTTTACGGTACACATCCCTCACACCCCGCTCGGTAAGAGAGGAAAAAGTACAACAATAATACGCCTTCGTCGAAGGTGAAATCCGTAGCTCTCAAAGCCGGTAATCAACCGTCGCCTCGGAGCCGGTAGTCGACCTGACATCGACGGATCGCGTGTGGATAAATCCACCAACCTGCGGCAGATCGGTCGACCGCTACAAGCACACCGGTCGACCGGTCCCCCACACAGTACACAGTACTGTACAAACAAATCTACCGGTCGAACCACGCCAACCGAATTACCGACCAATCGGTCGAACAAAAGTCATCTAGCGGTCGACCGTTTGGATGGTCTACGCTATACAATTTTATATAATATATATATCCGACCGGTCGAACCAAGGGGCCGTTCGACCGATAACAGGGATTTCAATATTTTGCCCAAGTCACGTTCGGTCGACCGGAACTGAAATACAGTTCGACCGAACCAACACAAGCACTATACCGCTTAAATAAATGCTCAGTCGGTCGACCGAGAGTTAAAGAGCGGTCGACCGTTTTGATGGTCAAAGCTCCCAACCGACTTAGCATCGAATGGATCGGTCGAACAAGGTAAAGGACGTTCGACCGTTTAATAAGTCAAAATCCCCAATCGACCCATTCTCATCGTTATTCGGTCGACCGGCTAAGTGGTCCCGTTCGACCGATAACAGCATATCCCCTTTTTTCCCGCACAAATCTGGCATAACGGTCGACCGTCTAACGACATCGTTCGACCGTTCGCGGGTAAACATCAATATAATAATAGGATCGGTCGACTGCCCACAGGCACCGGTCGACCGATCGTCGTCTTCAACCTCTGAATTGGTTGAATTCCGACGGGGAATTCGACACCAACGTCGATCCCCAACACTCACTAGGCATAAGTGAGTTATAATGGAGATTTGGCATACCTTTTTGACGGTTGAAGAAGCCTCCCGAGCTCCCTTCAACACTCCTTCTCTTCTTCTTCTTCTTCCTCTTCTTTACTTCTTCTTTCCTCCTCCTTCTGCTCCGAAAGCCTCTCTCTCTCACTCTCTGTTAGATGAAATTGATGAAGAAACGTTTTAAGTGAATTCTTATCTAACTATATATATATCTCCTTTAATTATCCACCTTCAAATCTACCAATCAAAATAACCCATCTTATTTCACAACTATCCTACACGTTACACTTCATCTCCTCCTTCCAACACCTCCTACTCTCCATGCATGCATTAATTAGGTTAAGTAAGTTTAGTTTAATTTAATTAAGATGTTTAGTTTAGGTTATTACACTTAACAAATCAAGGCACCACTAGCTATATGAATTTTTTTTGAATAGTATCTAAGATATTAAATGTAGGACAACTTGTCAACTTATACACCTTGCACGAGTGCAACTATGAATGAAAGACCTTGATATGCTTTTTTTTAATCTCTTGTTGAAACTAAGAATTTCTTCAAATTAACACATATATATGAGGTCTTTGAGGAACTTAGTACCGAATTCTATTATTATTTTGGTACTCTATAAGCTTATAGCAAAAGAAAGAAACCATCTTTTTAAAGATTGAGTAGGACGGAGATCATATCCACCAATTGTGGGAGAATTGAAAAGGTCCAACTCATGCAATCTCAACCACCCCATTTCTCATTACATTTTAGCCTTGCGGATTAAAGGAACCATATTAGTGCATTCCAAGTTCTATTATATATAAGCCAGTGATGCTTGTTTGAATTATAGTTGAACTACAATAAGTTTGTTGGTATCATATGTTAATGTTAATGACAAATGGAATTCTTCTTACAGGTACAACGTGGAGCTCAACTCCTGGGGGAAGAACAAGATGAAGTGGGTGCAAGACAGGTACATGATCTACAACTACTGCAAGGATTACCCTCGTTTCCCACAAGGAATCGCAAAGGAGTGCTCTCTACCTATATAATTCTTCACCATTGGGATTATATATATCTTCGTGCATGCTTCCATGTATGCATGATGCGGTTATTGTTTGCGTTTGTGAATTTGTTGGCCTTCATGGGTCTCTATGATTTCTTGGATTTTTTTTGGGTGTTTATCTTCGGGTTTTTGTCCCTTTGGCATTTAATAAGACCTCATCTTCATTGAAGTGATTGGTGTATACTTTGTCAGTGTCATTCAAGTATCATGTGCTTTGAGTTTTGTTTTATATTGCTAGTATTGGTGATTTTGTGTACACTAAACATGATTACAACATCTCAACATTACACAAAATTAGTAGATATGCAATGGAAAAAAATTACACGATTAATTAACGAGGATAAGATTGAAACATGATTGACAAATGGGTCGGATATGGATTAAGAGTCAAAACACGATTAACACGATAGACACACAATAATACATGATAACTAATAAGATACTTGGATGCACAAGTACAAGTAATATATGATTACAACGTGGATATACACGAGAAATTGAGTATTAACCCATATATCAATATACTCACCATTTTTGTTGCTTTAGTTAAGTAATAAACATGTACTATCTGTATATTAAACAAGTAAAAATTGTGTATCGTGTAGCAAAGTGGTACTATACTTGTACCAAATAAGTTATAATCGTGTACCCATTACGACTACTAAACTTGTAGATGTTAGTAAAGAGGTACCTATATTTGTACCAAATAAGTAATAATTGTGTAGCCGTAATGTCTACTAAACGTGTAAATATATGTGTCGTGTCTTAGCGTGTACACGACATGACACATTTAATAACAATGTATAAACATATTTTATCGTGTATACATGATTATAAATGTGTTAAATACATGTAAAGGTCTAAAGACACGATTATTAAATGACTGAAATAGAGATTTGCCTATAAGGTCTATGTATATTAGTATGCAACCATACACAATATGATTATAAGTACACAGTACGACAAGATTGACGGTCCAAATTTTGTTTTATATGTAAAAAATTGTAAAGAATCTACATCAAAGCCGAGCTTCCAACAGTACCAGGGCGAATCTGTTATTATTTTTGGTTATCCGTACAAAGATAGTTGTTGGGGTCGCATATGTGCAAATTTGGATTTTAAGATGGTTCTTGGTCGACGTAAGGACAAGGATATAAGAGTCGCGAGTTAAGCACAAATAAATATCATGCGAGAGGAAAAAAAGGTTACTATTCGTCGTCGAAAAATTACTTAAATTGTTCCAACAATTACCTTTTTTTTCCTTAACAATTCATTTAATACTCATTTCGTCACGTCTCTTAAAACAAGGTTTCTACCTACGTTTTTCTCATTTTCCCAGTACAAACACCACGAAAATGTCTGGTAAAGCGCCTGTATCCGGTGAAGTAAGCCCATCAAAAAAAAAAGAGTTGGGCGTCTAGGTAAAACGCCCCCATGGGGAGGCCTCTGGGGGTGTCTTAGCCAGACGTCACCCCCAAGGGGGCGTTTTACCCAGACGCCTCTCCCATAGAGGCAACGCCCCCTGGAAATTTTTTGGATTTTAAAATTGTTGGATCTGGAAATTTTTGAATTTTCATCACTTGCAAAAACTCGTTGTAAGGTGAGATGTCGGACGGTCGACCATTTGTTTCTAGGTCTACTGAACATGTTCCATACGGATGACAGAGTTTCCATCGGTCCACCGTGATCGTAAAGACTGTAAGTTTTTGATCTTCCTGGAATCATTGGGTCGGTTTACCGACCTCTACCCGGTCATCCGGATATTTATTCTCAGCAGATTCGAAATTTCTCTGGAAATCTCTATTCGGTGTACCGAAGGGGTATCAGTCATCCGAATATAGTAATTATTAATTTAATAATTAATTAATTTAGCAATTATCTAAATTTATAATCAATTATCTTTTTAATAAAAAATATAAAAAATAGTGGGCGTCCGACGGAACCACCCCTCCCATGGGCGGGGCGTCTGGGTAAAACGTTCCCCCATGGGAGGGGTGGATCCCGCGAACGCTGCTATTTTTTATTTTTATTTGTTAAAAAGATGCTGGATATTTTACCATATTGGAGTACACCGGGGCGTCCGTGATATTTTTTATTTATTTTATGATTATGAGAGGAATATGAAGATAGATGTGTGATAGGAGGGTTAAATGTCGCGTTATAGGAGTAGAAATGAGAGAATGACAAAATAGTAATCTGTACGGACTATGTAAGTTGTTTTCCTATGAATAACAATTCAGAAAGAGAAAAAGGAAGATTTCAGGTGTGTCGTACAAGGCAAAACAATTGACCCATTCAATTACTGAACTGCTATTCGTCGCCGTAAAACTACTTAAATCGCCCGTAAGATTACCATTTTGCCCATCTACCATTTCTACTAATATAACTCCTCATTTCATTCTTTTAACACAACTTTCTCTTCATATCACTCTTCTATTCACCACATAAAATGTCTCGGAGGCCAGGAAAAGAACCAGCGGAGAACCCTGACTACTCACATCTGGTAAATTATCTTGTTTATTTCAATTAATTTTAAAAAAACATTTTTGAGTCGGGCGTCCGCGGGAGACACCCGACCCAACGAGAGGGCGGTCTCGGGAACCGCCTCCCCCTTGGCATGTCTGTATCGCCAGCTGGGTATATCTAGTCGTGCTGATTGTGGTCAGATTACGGGTTGTCTTACACTGCTCCAGACTTAGACATATGAGTATTTTCCTGCTTTCCGCCCACATCGTGAGCAGAAGATTGTTGAGCGTGGTCATCCTCGTTCGCGTATGTGGGCTGTCCGGGCGGAGGATAAGAGCGAGAGTCGACTTCTTTCTATTCGTAGACGGCTAGATCAGATGACTGCATCGCATGTATATAATGTATATATCATTCACGTTTATTTAAATTTAACTTTATTATTATTAACGTATAAACGTTTAGGTGGAGTGGCTACCGTATGGTCCCGAGCCTGCTGTAGCTGTGCCGAGGACTACATTTGCCGGCATTATTCGTTATAGGGATATCACAGAGCCTTATATATCTGATCGCGTGTTACGTCAGTTAGGTTATATTCAGGTGATCCCGGTTGACATCTCGACGCCCGAGCATGCAGTACGGTCTGCGACTGCGACGATGTACGACGTCACGCACATCGTTTCATCTGCGGAATCGGTTTGGAGGACATTTCCGAGAGTATGACGACTACACCTGGCCGATCTGAGTCGTAGCCGCGACCCCGCCACTTATGCTCAAGATTATTTGCAGTGGTTCGGTAGGTGCTCACATCCATTACTCGTACGCGATATCATTCCGAGACCGGAGAGATCACTGGATAGGACATGTGCCGATGCGGTAAGTTTATCTAATTTTATTTTTAATTTTAAAGTATATTTTGTTATTGTACGCTAATTTTTATTTTACATACAGTGGATGAGTAGGGCGATACGGTGTACGCAGCCGTTCTTGCGAGAGAGAGACATCATGCCGACTGAGGCGGTGAGACTTGCATGTACGGATTGGGATCGCCTGATCGAGGATTGGAACAACCAGTTGGGCATTTCAGACCATGATTCAGATGCTGAGTTGTAGTTGTCTTGCTTTTACATTCGGTTTGTTGCACTGTTACTACATTTGTTGGTATTTGCTTATGTTTATTTGTGTACTCTTATTATTTATTTCTGACGAACATATCTTCTACATATTTCTTTGACTATCGTATTTTTTAATATTTATTTTTCAGGAAAATATTTTCAACTTATTTCTTTTGATATCAAATAATATTTAAATTTAAAATACGGTAAAAGAACAACACGATATAAGTAGAAATACACGATATATTATACATTACAAATTACAATCAAAATGTACCACGTAACCGGTTCCAATACTCCATCCTACTTTGGTACTGATCCTCCCATCCAACAACACTCTCATCTCGCATTTGATACCATAAGGTTGCTATAGGAGGTACTGGGAAATCATCAAGTAATTCCAAACGAATAAAATGTTTGTAACTCCCTAAATGAGCAATGACCAAATCTCTGATAGGCCTCGTCATGGCAGACGGACACTCCCAAGGTAGAACAGTAAGACACGGGAACAACGAACCATACGTTCCCACTGCGAAATACATGACCGCACACTTGTAAAAATTAGCAATAGGAAACAAGTCGGACCAAACCTCCATATAATGATCCTCGCCACAAACTCCCCCGCCCCAATCAATTCGTTGAGGAGCCTCTCTCACATTGCCGAAATAGACACTCTCATATATAGGATGTGCACCTATCTCATTAAAAATCGCACGACGGGCGTACGACCAGTTCTCCCGACCACCATAAAAGACATCGGCAACACATCGAAATCCACAGTTGTCATCATCACGTACGTCATTCCACCTTTCCAGAAATGGTAAAATGATTCCTGGCAGTCTATCATTATATGGGAAGTTGTCCACGTCAACCCGTCCGGACACTGTAAGATAGGTAAATAACAATTCATTAAAACAACAAAATTAGGAGATAATATATTCAACCTCATTTAGATTACTGATATATATTAAATAACATAACAACAAAGATATCGACATACCAGAAGATCATGTGCCCGTATTCACGGAAGATCGAGACGAATTAGACTGATGACCCCTGCTCCCACTACTTCCAGACCGACGACGACCCTTGCTCCCACTACTGCCAGACCGACCACGACCTTGCTCAGCATACTCGAAGGCACTCGGGTCCCGACGTGTCGACTTTCCCCTAGGTCGACCTCGTACCTTAGTATTTTCTTCGGGTTCTCCATAGTTCGACTGATCGGGGTGTAAGTTTTCGTATAAAATACGAGAGGCACTACGAATTACTGCAGGGTCGCTCTTCGAGATCTCATCCACTAGCTTCCGAAAATGCTCGGCATCTTGTGTTGACTGATCAACAAACTCTGACATCTGGACTCCTTCTTCGATAACAAGTGTTTTCCAGAATGGATGAATCTACTCTAAATAAATTCCATCACCTGACGCCAAACACTCGTACATGGTACAGGCACAAGGAATCCCACGTGTTGTCAGGAAAGCACACCCACAACGATATTCAATTTCATCACTTAAGTCCTCCAATCTCTTCAACTCCTGAGTCATTAACGACAAGCAATGATGCGAAACTCGGCCATTTATATGCTGAAACAGAGGACCTATATACAGTGCCAAATTTCGACGTCTCGAATCTTCAAGAAATTTCCGAATATTCGTCAGCTGCATTTCAATAGACGAGTTCACGCAGTCGAAAAGAGTGTCGAGAGCAGCAGTCGATGTAGTGATCCACTCTTTCAGAGCCGAATGTGCACTTTCCACCCTGCAGTTCGTAGTGTTGCCGAAATGAAAAACTTGATTCGTCCAATTCAACACGAATTTTTCCTTATGCACCAACCACGTGTTTTCCACATACTTCGTCAGCACTGGCCAAGAAATGTAAGAATCCTTCAAATTACGGACTGCTCTATCATAATCCGTCTTTGAATCAGAAAGCATGACTCTCCTCCACCTTCCACGCCTAAAACTCTCTGCAAGCTGCTTCTCCTTGCCGAATACGTGGTATGCGTAGTTGTACACGTCTTCGTTGATATGCCAGGTGCATAGTAAATGAGCTGACTCAGGAAAAACCTCTGCCACTGGTCGCATCAGGCCCATCTCCCGGTCCATAATTATTGCTGTCGGGCTAACAATATCCAATAACAGCTCCTGCAACCTCTCCAACACCCACGGGTAACTAGACTCAGTCTCATCCTGCAAAATCGCATATCCGACGAGGAAATTCATATTTGTTGGAGTAACCCCAACCATCTCAATTAAAGGCATCTTGTACTTGTTCGTCTTATACGTCGAATCCATACAGATTACGAATGAGTATGTACGCAACAACTGAACTGAAGTCGGATGTGCCAAAAATGCGTGAGTCAAGACATTAGTTTCTTCATCTGCCACAATCCAATGCAAATACTTATGCTGCACTACCTCCCTGAAAAACTGCTGTGCGGGATTCCTTTTGTCAGATTTCGTCCTCCTCATGTACTCTCTGAAGTTGTAAATGTGTCTTTGATTCGGATTATCGTCCGAAAATTTCTTCTTTACCGCCAACAAAATGTTACGGGGTCTTGCTTGTGCCTCTGTCATATCCCGAACAATTTGCTTTGCCCCAGCACTAAGTCCGCTGACCTGTCGGTGACCCTCTGAATAAACTGTCAATGGGTGGTTGTGCTGCCCATAGATGCTACTAGAAACAATAACTCATCCATCACGATCTCGTCGCTCCACCACTTTTACCAAAAGCCGACAACCGCAACCTTTTCTTTTCGTATTCTTTCGCAGTGCAATACTCGTATCACGAGAACTCATCTCACGTCTGCGATCACATCGGAGGTAACAATCCATCCGGTTATCTGCTTTTGGTTTGTATGATGATATAACCAAAAAAATCTGGCTCCTATTGCAACTTGTTTCGCCCATTTACAACCTTCCTCGATTGTTGTATATATTTCTTTATTGTCAAAAAACTCACTGTAATCTACTCAATCACCACCGAAATCTTGCAACGGAACCTGAAAATTTTGAATTTAACAGAAAATAAATAAAAAATAAAAAAACGGGCGTCTGTCTAAACCGCCTCCACCGATGTGGAGGCGTGTTAGGTAGACGCCTCCACCTTGGTGGAGGCGGTTTAGCCAGACGCCCGAGTTGGGAAAACAAGTTCGCCCACGTTACCTCGTCGGATCCAGGTGCTTCGTCAGACATTTTTGTGGTGTTGGTACTAGGAATGTGAGTAAAACTGAGTCAAACACCTTGTTTAAAGACACGGGACGAAATCGGTATTAATTGATTTGTTAAGGGCAAAAAAGTCATTTTTGGGGCGATTTAAGTAATTTTCCGGCGAGGAATAGTAATTTCCTTCAATTATCATGTGAAAATTACTTGGTTCGTTACCTCTGCAAAACGGAAGATCACAATTTGTTGGATAAAGTAAAATGTCAAGACAAAATGTATTTCCCTGACATTTTTGTCCTGAATTTACTGAATTGTTAAACATCGCCCCAAAATTACTTAAATCGCCCCTTGAAATTACCATTTTGCCCTTCTCTCATTTCTACTGCTATAACGCGACATTTTACCCTCCTATCACACATCTCTCTTCATATTTCTCTTATAATCATAAAAAATAATATTTTGGAGGTCAGTAATGAACCAACGAACGCCCCAGTGTACTCGAATCTGGTAAAATATCTAACATCTTTTTAATAAAAAAATAATAAAAAATTACATGCGTCCGACGGAGCCGCCCCCACGTAGGAGGGGGCGTCTGGCTAAGACGCCTTACCCATCGGGGAGGCGTTTTACTGAGACGCTCCGCCCATGGGACATGCGTCTGTGTAAGACGCCTCCCCTATGGGGGCGACGTCTTATCCAGACGCCCCCTCCTACGTGGGGGAGGCTCCGTCGGACGCCCGTAATTTTTTATTATTTTTTTAAAAAGATAATTGATTATAAATTTAGATAATTGTTAAATTAATTAATTAATAAGTTAATAATTACTGTATTCGGATGACCGATACCCCTTCGGTACACCGAAAATTCAAAAATTTCCAGATCCAACAATTTCAAAATCCAAAAAAATTCCAGGAGGCGCTGCCCCCTTGCCACCCCCGCCACCTCACCGGCGAGGTGGAATGCCGCTCGCTCACAACCTGTCGATGTGGTATTTGTAAGTCAGGATGTTTTACCACCGGGGGATTTTGGAACTTAAAAAATGTTGGATCTGGAATTTTTTTGAATCTTCATCACTTGCAAAAAAACTCATTGTAATCCGACCTGTTACCACCGAAAACTTGCAAAGAAACGTCAAATAATTTGAGATAACACACCGTATAATTTTAATTTGACAAAAAAATTAAAAAAAACGGGACGTCTGGCTAAGACGTCTGTACCGTCGTGGAGGCGTCTGGCTAAGACGCCTCCACCATGGTTGAGGCGTCTTATCGAGACGCTTAGACCATGGTATAGGCGTCTGGCTAAGACGCCTGGACCATCGTGGAGGCGTCTGGATAAGACGCATCAACCATGGTGGAGGCGTCTTAGCCAGACGCCTCCAAGATGGTGAAGGCGTCTTAGCCAGACGTCCGAGTCGGAAAAAAAATCCGTCTCTGTTACTTCGCCTGATCTAGGTGTTTCGCCAGACATTTTCGTGGTGTTGATACTAAGAATGTTAGTAAAACTGAGTCAAAAACTTTGTTTAAAGACGGGACGATATGGGTATTAAACATATTGTTAAAGGCAATTTGGTAATTTCAATGGACGATTTAAGTAGTTTTGGGACGACGTTTAGTAATTCCCTGAATTTATGCAGCGGTTGAAACTGTCCAGAAGCAAGAGAGGGCAACTGTGGCCGTCTGACATATGGGTTGCACGTGGTCACTACATAATATAATATTGTTTACTTGGACAGGGGAGGGCATCAGGAGAATCTTGTCGATCCACGACGAGGTGATACTGTTTTACAAGAAATTTTAAATGAATTTTTTATATGATTGAAATGCATTATTAAGATGAAAGTAAATATACAAATATAGAATAATTGATATCCGATTTAACGCGAAGACAACACGATTACACAACATATTCTTTTTTATAGGAAACTGATACGAACTGCATTTTTTGTTAGATAATCAATTGTTTTTGACTTGATAATGGTCGATTAAAATATTTTTTAGAATGAAAATTATCAATAACATGTCACTTAATTATTTTCAATCTAAACACAATGAATTGATCTTTTTCAATTTTTGTTATATATGATAACATGAAATCCCGACACGACTACAAAACTGTCTGACACGATAGTACATGAACGCGACATAATTGACATGTCTAATTAGCGGGTAGTGTGGCTCCTTGCCATTGTTTTTTTCCAGTTTTTCATGGATGGAGAAATGTTGAGTTGGAAAATGTTGATATTTTTAAAATAAAATGATAGATTTTCGGTAAATGTTAAGTCTTGGGGATTTTGTTGGGAAGTTGACGGGGTTAAGAGAGAAATGAAGTCCATATCCACTTGATATTTTTGTGTTAAAAAGAAAAAATGATATTGTAAACCTATAGACGAAAGATAATCGATCTAACTTTCTTTTAAAAAAAATCACACACATCTTATTTTAATAATATTAGACAATTTGCTCAACAATAAAATCCAAAGAACTCCAACCGCCGCCGTAGTAGACAACCCATGGGGTTCGATCAACAGTCTCACTCACTTTTAGGTCTTTAACTTGACCACTCTTTAGGAAATTAATGAGTTAGTTTGCACCGAAACCGTTCTCTGTGTGTCATCAATGTTTGAGTTAATGTTTTCCAATTTTGAGATGCATGTGCTACAAACACCATCGTATTAGTTTTCAAATTCACTACATTTCGACATATTCACATCAATAGCAACTTTTATATCGGTATAACATGAATACATGATCATATAAGCATAACCTTAAAGAAGACATACATATCAAAACTCCAAACTTCTTTATTTGAAACATTTAATTACTCCAACCTTTACAAAACAACTTAAACCAGAACCCCCTACACAAAATCCAAATCAAAGAATAATCCAGACCAAATCACCCACCACATTTTTTAATTAACCACCTAAGCAGAACACTCAGCAGGCATACCATGAGGAAACCTCTTCCAATCAGTGCAATAATTGTAAATCATGTAATTCCTCTGCACCCATCTCATCCTCCGGTGGCTAGTCAAGTCCAACTCCTGGTCCAACCACGAGGCCCTATGGGCCCGTCTTCCGGATCTGGGCCTCAACCCGCAAGTGGACCTCCCTCCGGCCCAAACACAGGCCTCGGATCTGAAGTTGCGGAAGTGGGCCGTGAAGGGGGCCTTGGCCCAGTCCGTTTTAACTCGGCCTCCCATTGTGGCCCAGTCGTCCGCGTTCCAGAGGCTGGAGTAGACCCGCATGGGCTGGGATTTTGGGAAGGCCACGCCTTTCGATTCGTGGTTTTTGAAGTCTCTTATTGGGATTCCATCCACCAAGAAACTGCATGCATGGATGGAAATATTCTTAATATAAATTTTCCAAAGTATTTGTATTTTCTAAATAAATATTTTTTTTGCAAAAGAAACCTTTTTTTAATTTAATCTAAATAGATAAATCCTATGTTGGGATTCGATCCACGGTTCAGGTTAAAGACTAATACTTATCAACTGAAAATTGAGCAAACCATGATGAAACATTTTATGATGACATGAAGTTCTAACATGCCTTAGTAAAAGTCTCATAATACATTATTAAGTCAAAGTAGAGTATGTTGGGATACGTCACCATGATAATAATCTTATAATAGATCGTCGCAGATGAGATGCTAAACTGCCTAAGCTTTAAATTGGTATGCTGGTAAACATTAAACACCTCTTTGAAGCACAAATGAGGCGATTTTTCTTTATTTTAAAAAAAAAACTTTTCTAATTAAGCTCAATGATGCAACTTTTGCGAGCCTTATCTCTAGTCTTGACTAATCCATGACATTAATCTATCAACTTGGCTAACTATAGGTTGATTATGTGGTGATATGTCTCATGAGGTGAACTTTGGTGATGGACTGGACTGGAAAATACATGGGTTTAGATAACATTTTTTTTCTTTTAGTTTTACTATGAATATAGATAACATATGCAAATATGCAATAGACTTACAGTACATATAAGTGTAGAAAGTTTCAAAAATTACAAAGAGAAGAGTTTGAAGCAAGACTTACATGATGTGTTGAGGATTCCAAACTATGGAGTAGGTATGGAAGTCCTTAGTTGGGTCGAACCAGAGATGGAACTGCTGCTCCCTGTTCCCTTTTCCTTGAGAGAACACATTGGTGTGGAGAGTGTAGGGATTTCCACTTAGATTGCCCAAGAACTCGAAATCAATCTCATCATGTGTTACTCCTTGCGAAGATAACTGTTCACCATCATAATAACAACACTCAACTATTAAACACATTCCATGTAACAATAACAAAACCATGCATGCATGCATGCATAGGAATGACAATAATAAATATGAAAGTATATTGATTTGTAATTCCAATTTAGAGTAATATATATGAGATTATATTTCAAACCCAAGTTAACTCCATTAGATGTTCACTCGATTTAAGTCTGGAAAGCTACTCGACTACATTGTTAATTAGTGTGCTTACGTAATAGGTGGTGACGGTGCCGGCGGAATTGCCAGGAACCAACTTGATGTCCATATCGATCTTTCCGAACAAGTACTGGCGCTTGGATTGAAACCCAGAGCCAGAGAACTTGTCAAGACCGAGAGTGAGGAGCTGCCCATTGTTCCAAATCTTGCCTCTACCATCTCCCCAAGTGACATCTATGTCTCTGTACATGTTCCCAGAGGCAACAACCACTACAGCAAAAAAGACAATCATAACAAAACTAGAAGAAGAAGAAGAAGAAGAAGAAGAAGAAGAAGTAGAAGTAGAAGCCATTGTTGTTGTTGAGTGAACTATGGTTGCTATGTTTGTGTTTAAGAACACAAGTCCTCTAGCAATTTATAGGGGTGGAAATGGTTGGTGTGGAGGAAAGGGAATGGATGGTTTTGAGTTCACAGCTGGCAACAGATGGGAATGATGTGCATTATCCAGTTGGATGTTTTTGTTGTGTTTTGTGTTAATATTTATTCCTACAATCATAGAGTTTATGTGAGTTAGTTTGATGTTTGTATATTTCTTTTTTGTCCATAGCTTGGAACATGTGGAGAGCTTTTGGCATGGTTCACGGATAATACTACAAACTATAAAATAAAGTTTGTAGTAGAAATAGTAAAGTCATGTATGACTTGGTTGGCAATGGCAAAGTTGGGAGCTTCCTTCTACCTCTGGGTCAAGTAGTGACTTGCCCAAGAGGGCATGGTGGCTTTGAAAAGTGAAAAATGTAGCACGAAATTTTGATCTTCAAAAATGTTTTCGTTTTGGTAATGTAAAAAAATTCCCCTTATTCGGAGATAGCAACAGGTTTTCGCAAGCCTATTATAAAACACAACCTCTACTGCTAATTACACTGAACTAATAAAGACCAACTACGCTTCATCAGTCGGAATTGAAGCCGAAAGTTGAGGAAGAACGCCAAAAATTTCAAGAGCAAACGTCAGTTGTTACAAGAGAACTCTACTCTTCGATTAAACTAATTCTGACGCCCTGTTAAACGTCAACTCACCCACCACAACCGTTCCTCCTCCCAACATTCACCCTATAATCACTACTAAGATGCGACAATAGTATACCAAAGTCGGTTGGGAAATTGGAGGACTTAGACCGTTTAGCACTCTAGGAGGCGATGATGGAAATTTTGTAGACTTTATTGGACTCTATTAAGACCCTATTATCTGTTTCTTATAAGACATAGGCCGAAACTTTGTTTACTAGCATAATGGCAGTCAACTGTTTGTTCGTAACTTGACTTTGGTTTGGACTGTGGTTCATAACTCAAAATCTTTTATCTAATATACCATCGCTTTTCAAAAAGAAAAAGAAAAAAACCTCACACCAATTAACTCCATGTGTATATATTCTTAAATGAATCAATGCATCACGAGTTTGTTACCGCAGGAGTCTGGAGTTATGTGATTGTTTTTCCGAAAATTATCATGTGAGTTATTTTGTTTGTCACTTTTAGTCTTTTATAGTGGTGCTCCTGTGAGCTTCACTTTTTCCTTTCCAATGTGCTACGTAGTGCTCCCTCGGCCAATTATAGATCCATCCGATCCGAGCTCTGGTTGTTGTCTTTAACGTTTATATCCAAATGGTTGGTCTAAATAAATGATTGGAATATAATAATCCGCAGCCTGTCATCTGCTGTTTGTTGTGCCTGCCATCTACTGCCAGCCTTATGTTTGTTTTTGAAGCTTTTATTTTGGGAACTACTAAACGTCGCCCCAAAACTACTTAAATCGCCCCTTGAAATTACCAAATTGCCCTTAACAATATATTTAATACCCAAATCGTCCCGTGTCTATAAATAAGGCCTATGGTCTTGTATATTCATAATTTATCAGTAAAAACACCACGAAAATGTCTGGCGAGGGTGATGCATCGGGTGAGGTAAGCCTGGCGCGGGAAATTTTTGGACCGAGCGTCTGCATTAGACGCCTCCCCCATGGTGAGGGCGTCTGCGTAGGACGCCCTCCCCATGGCCGAGGCGTCTAACGCAGACGCCTACACAATGGGAGAGGCGTCTTATGTAGACGTCCTTCCCATGGGTAAGGCGTCTGTATTAGACGCCCTTCCCTACGGCAAGGCGTCCTACGCAGACGCCTTACCGTTGCGGAAGGCGTTTAACACAGACGCCCCAGCCATGGGTCAGGCGTCTAATACAGACGCCTGTTTTTTTTATTTATTTTGATTTTGTTTTTTTAATTTCGAGTTTATTTTTTAATTTTTTTAATTTCGAATTTATTTTTTTATTTTTTTAATTTGGAATATATTTTTGTAGGTTCCAGATTTCGGTGGTGATGGAGTGGATTACAGTGAGTTATTTCAAACTACACAAATCTTTGAAACAATCGATGAAGCATGTAAATGGGCCAAACAAGTAGCTATCGGAGCTGGGTTTTTTTTGGTCGTGTCGTCGTACAAAACAAGATCAGATAGTCGGATGGATTGTTATTTGAGATGCGACCGGCGAAATCAAATGGAGTCTCGGGATATGGATACTGCACTTCGAAGAAACACCAAAAGAAAGGGTTGCGGTTGCCGTTTCTTAATAAAAGTGGTGGAGCGACGAGATCGTGATGGATGGGTTGTGGTTTATAATAGTGCTCACGGACATCACAACCACAGACTGGCAGTTTATCCAGAGGGTCATCGTCAAATTAGTGGGCTAAGTTCTGGGGCGAAGAAGATTGTTCGTGATATGACAGAGGCGCAAGCAAAACCACGGAACATCTTGAAGGCAGTAAAAGAAAAATTCCCGGAGGACAATCCAAATCAAAGGCATATTTATAATTTCAGAGATTACATGAGGAGGACAAAATCTGAAGATCGGAATCCCGTCCAGCAGTTTCTCTACCAAGCAGTGCAGTGTGAGTACTTACATTGGATTATGGCGGATCCAGAAACTGATGTCGTAACTCACGCTTTTTTGGCACATCCGACGTCAGTCCAGTTGTTGCGGACATATCCTTTCGTTATCTGCATGGATTCGACTTACAAGACGAACAAGTATAAGATGCCTTTGTTCGAAATGATTGGGGTCACACCAGCAAACATGAATTTCCTTATTGGATATGCGATTTTGATGGATGAATCTTACTCCAGTTATTTGTGGGTGATGGAGAAGTTGAGAGATCTGTTATTGGGGACTGTCAGCCCGACTGCAATAATAACAGACCGGGAGTTAGGCCTTATGCGACCAGTGAGAGAGGTTTTTCCTGACTCTGCTCATTTACTCTGCACATGGCACATCAACAAAGACGTATTGAATTACGCATACCACGTATTCGGCAAGAATAAGGAGATGGCAGAGACTTTGAGGCGTGGAAGATGGAGGAAGATCATGCTTTCTACTTCAGAAGCCGAGTATGATAGAGTTGTGTATGCTCTGAAAGATTTGTATAGATCGTGGCCGGCTATCACGGAGTATCTGGACACCACGTGGTTGGTGCATAAAGAAAAGTTTGTGCTGAATTGGACGAACAAAGTCCTTCATTTTGGGAACACCACGAATTGTAGGGTCGAAAGTGCTCATTCGGCTCTAAAAGAGTGGATTTCTACATCGACTGCAGCTCTGGACACTCTTTTCGAGCGCGTCAACGCGGCTACTGAAATGCAGCTGACGAATATTCGAAACTTTCTTGAAGACTCGAGACGGCGAAATTTGACTAATTTCGGACATGCTCTATATCGTCACATAAATGGTAGAGTTTCGCATCACTGTTTGCAGTTGCTGAGTCAGGAGGTGAAGAGAATGCAACAGTTAGATGATGAAGTTGAATATCGTTGCGAGTGCGCTTTTCTGACTTCTCATGGGATACCTTGCGCATGTACCATCCGTGGATGTCTTGAATCAGAAAACGGAATTTACTTAGAGCAGATTCATTCGTTCTGGAGGACACTTGTCATTGGGGAAGGAGCCGGGAACGCAGAGTTTGTGTCTCAGGCAGCTCAAGACGCCGAACATTTTCGCAGTCTGGTTGATGAGATTGCAGGAAGTGACCCATAGGGGGAGCGGCTTCCTCGGACGCCCGCCCCATGCGGGGGGCGTCTCCCTCGGACGCCGACGACTTTTTTTTTTTTTTTTTTAAAAACAAATAAATAACGTAATGTTACCTCATACGGGTACACCGGGGGAACTGCTGGCTGCTTCCCTGGCCTCCGAGACATTCGTAATCTTGTGTAGTAGGTATAGGAAGAGAAAGTTTTGAAAAAAGAGTGAAATTGTGAGATATATAAGCAAAAATAGGAGGAAGGGCAATTTGGTAATTTCAAGGGGCGATTTAAGTAATTTTGGGGCGATGTTTAGCAGTTCAGTTTATTTTCTGCAAAGTTTTTGTTTTCTTGTGTTTAACAAGGCTAGTGTAAAAATTTGCAGACTTGTGTTTGGTTTGGTCTTAGACTTGATTTAAGTAAAAGAGATTGGAATACACTTTTGCAGCTTTCTTCTTATTGACCATTTGGAATGAAGGAAATAAGAGTCGTTAAAAATAAATCCCGGAACATTGATCACAAATTCTCTCATTGTTTTGATTGGTTGGACCTTTGGCTATACCTACTTCGAAGAGGGCGAGGGAGGCACTCGAGCATGGAACGGTTGTTGAGCAATTAGTCCTACATTGCTAAACACAATATATGTGCAACACTTTATAATAGAATTAGATTCAGTACCATTCATTTAAGTGCTTAGGTTTTGTTGAGTTGGTTGACCAACACAATTTTCATATGATATCAGAACGGATCAATCGACCAAAGGGGGGTCACTTCAACTCATATTATTCACCCGTAGACACGGAGAAAATAATCTAAGTCACGTGTGCGATGGAGTGTTGAGCAATTAGTCTCATATTGCTAAACACAAAATGTGTGCAATACTCTATAATAGAGTTAGATCCACTACATTCATCTAAGTGCTTAAATTTTGTTGAGGTGTTGAACCAACCAAATTTCACAATGACTTCAGAGACAACAATAACACTTTTGTTTGACCCATCGGCCTCTGGAGCGGCTCCTATGCAGCTGACTCCTGGCCCAGTAGTGAACCCGTACTTCACCCCGCTTGTCCCGGGCAGCTGAGGTGGAAGCTGAAGTCGGAGAGGGCGACGCTAGCCCGGTACCACAAGCAGCTCATCTGTCAACTCGGATGCTACCTAGGATAATTAATTATGGGGCATTTTTTTTGGGAGAAACTTGCTTAGCTGCCCCTGATTACGTTTGCTTATAATCATTTGCATGTCGGGTTTGTGCTAAGACTCTGTTGTGATAGTTGTGGCTCACGGCTGTTCAATTTATCTAATCTATCGAATGAAACCCAATTTAAAACAAAACAAGGCTAGTGTAGTAAATGCAATGCACGTGCTAACGTTTTTGGTAGATGTAATGCATTGTTTTTAGTGGTTTTCATTTTGCCGGAGATAGTCGCAGCGGACAAATATTTTTAGATGGCGCGGGTATATTCTTACACCTAAAATATATGACCTTCTGATTTGACCAAGACTTCCAATCCAACCGACACAAAGACTTGAGTTTGGATGAAAGCGATTCCGAGTATTCCACACCTAAGAAGCAGTTAGAGTAACTAGAGGTTATCCAAACATCAAATGACTTTCTAGAATCTGAGCTTCCCATGCAAATCCTGTGATATTTTTCCCATTGATGGTGAACTTCTCCAACTCCCACGTTAATCATCCTTGTGACCAAAAAATTTAGATCATTTTATACCTACTAAATTGAGAAAATTACATGTGATTTTGTTATTAATTATTTACAAGTTGTGTCATCAAGTTTTACTAATAACTTGTAAAACTTAAACTTCTTATACATCCTTATTTCCAAGTCAACCCATTTGTCAATCTTGTTTGTAATTTCCTTTATTTTTGTTGACTTGATACCAGTTAAACAGAAATAACATGTTGATCAGTGTGGTGTTATGACTAGAGAGCATTTTGGGGATTTCGTAAGACAAAACGTTTGACGATCCACCGAACTTCTCATCATTCAAACACCTCGACTTTGCTAGGAGGAAACAGCTTCTAGGGTAAAAAAATTCAAGAGTTAACTTCTTAAAAGAATCTAACATCTGAAAGCATCATCCAAACGCACCCCCATTCCATATAGTAAACCATCCAAATTGACGCACGACGCAAGGAATAAATCATGAACCTTCTCTACCCATTTTTAATAGCTTTTTAGGCCCCTATAAAAACTTCTTTGGTCATGCTTCAACGAGATATATATAACATTAAGCATCAGGAATCACCTCAAATGGAATTGTTCTACGTACATTCTCCGAAGGATCATTTTCTATCATTCTGATCGACCGAGAGGAACACTATGGAAATAAATTCTTAAAGATATTAAATGCCCAAGACGTATCCAAGTAGAAACACAGGCAATGTCACTGATTGCTATAGTTCGTCAAACTCCAAGGAGCTTCTTCAATACACCACTTTGATAAGCCTCAACAGTATCTGGCAAAATAATAGACGTGAATTGTTAATGATTCCTGAAACCATTGCAATATATTTTCAGGAAATCTTGTAATTACCGTCACAGCCGCCGATGTGTTGCCCCTTCACGAAAACCTGAGGGACGGTGTGTCTTTCAACAAGATCAATTAAAACATCTTGAATTTCATCTCCATCCTCTGCAGAAAAATGTACAGGAGAAGAGGGTCGAATTTCTCAAGAGCTTAACAAATACTCATTTGCTACTTTTTTTCAGTACAGTTAAATCTGGTGTGTATACTATTACATACTTCGGAAGGCTTAAGCACGATCATCCACCTGCCTTTACATATTAGCCTAAAATCGCATCAAGATCCAGCATTTTAATTAGGAAGATATCAAGATTGATGTTTTTAAGCATCTTTTACGGTAAGCCCTTGATGTCAAAGCCATATTTTATCTAATTAATATTGATTTTGAGATCAGAAGTAAACCACATCAAATAGCCCCACAGCTAGACACACCCAAAATTGCTGGTATTCATGTAGTACTCATTCTCACCACTCCAGACCCGATTTTATATTTTAATGTTTTCGTGATGCATAAATGAAATTATTTTAGTAGCTTTCAATGCTTCCATAGGGTAATCTCCCACTAACTAGTCGTTATCATTTGTGCAGGTATTACATACCATTCATCCCTTGCATATTTGTGCCCACCTCATCGGTTCTTTAAAGACGGCTAACTCCACCATGCGATTAAAATTATGACAAAAAGAGGATATCACGGCATAACCCAAGACACAAATGAAGTCTTACTCTTAATAAAAAGCTTGCAATTCCACATGCAAGAAATGTGTTTTTAAATGCTTGTACCGTACATGCAGTACCCTAGAAATTATTGAGAGAATACAGAACCTTTGGTCACTTCAAATTTGATGAGGAATTTGTAAAGTTGCGGCACCGAAAACAGATCCATGCCAAGCTAACTCAGATCTATTTTAACTGCTTGGAGCAATTCCCATACGACTTTTCTTCTACTTTTATGAGTTTGATGCATTTAATAACAACATTATCTTCCAAAATTATGATATTATCATTCTCTGAATCCAACCTCATGAAAAATCAAAATATCCACCATCTTTCTCATTGCCCCTACTGTTGTCCTAGGTTTTCGCAGAGATTCAAGACTTCTCTTTACCTATTTTTTACATTATGTTCAACAAAAGATGCCAGTGCCAGTTAGCCATTCACTCATTCTTATGTAGTAGAAAAGAAGACTAGTGTCTCCAAAAGAACAAATATCTGGTTAGATAATAGTTCCATATGTAAAGAAAAATGGATTAAGCTTACAATTTGGTATTTTATATGAAATCTGGTCATTGTATCCAAAGACACTACATCTAGTCCACAAGAAAACTGACAAAAATTAATAGTCGTCCTTCTAACAATTGGCTTAACATTAAAAAAAAAAAGAAAACAATTGACTTGAAAGTTTGTCGAGTAAGCCCAATGAATTAGATGCCAAGTATAATATATATCAACAACCACAAGCCTATTATCCATAAAATGAATATTCTATGAACTTATATCCCCAAGATCCTTACGACAGCAGCATTTAGTCTAACACTTAAGTCCTGAAATCTTACTACCAGTCTACCACACATGATCACACACTACACCTGATAAGATATGTAGCCTAAGATTTAGTTCAAGACCCCCTCTTTTTGTCATATAAATATTTGATAATAGAGGATGAATCCACTACCCTTAAAACAAGTTATCAATTTATCCTTACTAATGACTTAAATTTTAAAGTTCAAATTGAAAGTCCAAATTGTAGATTTTAATTAATGATTCATATTATTTATGTATATACTGAAAATCAAAAAAAAATTGGGAGTTGTTTTATATAAGATCAAGAGGTGGAAGGTATTACATTTGTCACAAAACCTTGATAACAAGTGTTCATAATAAATATGAAGCATGACAAGCTTGCTAAAACTAAAGATAATAATAGGCATGCAATAAGAAAAATGAGTTTCAAACTCACCTCTTTCATCCAATTCAATGACATGAGGCATCTTATCCAACTTTTTGAACAGAGCTTTGGCAGTACTGCAGTATCTGTGAATAAAAAGGAAAATAGATCATCGTTTGGCATCTACCTGAATCTGCGCACACTCAAATGAAGCATTTCTCCACTTAAGAATGTGGACTGTGGAGATTAATTCAGTAACAATTTTCATGCAACCTAATCTAAGTTAAAGGGGTGCAAAAATGATGGCTGCTACCAATACTATGGTATCTAACCATTAATAGGACCAAAATCCACTCTGGCGCATCAAAAATTATCTGAGTAATATAGAGCACATTTGGCATGAAACAAGGGTATGAAATATTACATCATACACCACACATCATGTTCAAGCATGTAGAACATATCTTTGGACGAACTCATCCATCGTTTTATGAAATCATCCCGCTTCAGAACTAATGGGCTGAAGACCCATGCTACCTTCTTTAAATCAACCATGATGGACAAGACAAGAAGCAACCTCACTATCGCTTGTATAGTTTATGGACTGTGATCTGAGTCCAACCACACAAAACTACAAGGACTACCACGTTTTTTTACTGTTCTCTGCACATACCTTGATCTTGCAGTCATCTTTCAACCCTTAAGTTTTGACACAAGACGGTGAAAATGGAAGCTTTATGAGAAACTGTTATCTTTGTTTTTCTGTAAACAATTATGCTATCAATCAAGTATTTGCCCGTTGAATATCACATATAAGCAGTGTTCTTAAAACCGGACCGGACCGGGCGGTTCAACCGGTTGAACCGTGAACCGGAGGCCTGTCCGGTCCGGTTCACCTTCCAAACCCGTTTTTGGGCTGAACCGGGCTCAAGCGGGTTGAACCGGCGGTTCGACCACCGGTTCAGAGAGAAAAATCTGATTTTTTTTGTTTTTTTGAATATTTATAATATGATTTGAATATTTTGAATATTTTTTTATCTAATAAATAATTAAATGTAATTATTATATCTATAATATATATTTATGACGTCATGCTGATGTCATCGGTTCAACCGGTTCGATTCCGGTCCGACCCCGGTCGAACCTCTGAACCTTTGAACATTTGACGTTGCCGATTCGATGTCCGGTTCGGTTCTGAAAACCTTGCATATAAGTCCCCTTGGAATCAAACTTTTTATGGAAAGGTTACAGGCATAGTTTTGAAAATCTGACTGACTGGTTCAACCGTGCACTGGTGGGTTGGCCAGTCCTGTCTGGTTCAAAACTGATTTTCCCAATAACAGGCTTGAACAGACTGGTTTTTGGGTTGAACCGGCTTGAATCGGTTGGTTCTTGGGTTGAATTGGTCAGTTCAATTAATTTTGGAACTTTTTATATTTTTTGATTTTTCATATTTTATTAACCGGTTCTTTGAACCGACATCTTGGCCGATTCAGTGATCCGGTCTGATTCTCAGAACCATGATTACAGGAAACCCGCCCTCATAAGTTCGTTAATTGTTGTCATTTTGTAATTGTGTCACTCTTTCTTCTCTAACTTTACTAAAACCTGAACCATCATCTTGACACATAACTCAACATTGTTCATTGTTCTCTTAAGAAAAGTAAAACTCGTAGAAATGCAAACAGAAATTGTGCACCAAACCACCAATTACTAAAGCTAGCTTAAGCTTGTTGATTTAGATCATCCAATAGATCAAAATCTCCGTAATTTGTGCGTATGAATTTGAAACCCTAACATACACAACGACTAGAATTCAAAATTTATCCGATAGATGGAATCATGTTTCTTGTTCAGTAACTCGGTGGGGTCTTTTAAGAGCTACCAATCGCGCATACTTGTATACATTTGCCGATCCCATGCGGCCGTAGATTTAAAAGACAAGCACGATACAGCTACAAAGGTATGTAATCTAATTGAACTTACGAGACGAAATCTGGCGGACGGAAGAGGACTTACGGGCAGTAAGATTTGGAGAAGATGACGACATCATTGGAAGAAACGGTTTTCTTAACAAACTCCTCCTTTGGAACGCCAGCGGCAGCGGAGTTCGACATTGAAAACCCGGCAGCGACGACCACCGCCGTCAGCACGCGTCCTCCCAGCCCCACCTGCACCCACCAACCAATCCAACTCAAAATCAGTTTATAATTATTATTATTTTTATATAAAAAAAAGATGTTAAATTGCAAATATTTTACGGACGAATTTGGGGCGGCGGAGAGGGGAGATCATCGGGAGGTGCGGCGGTGAGAAGGTGCGGGAGAGGTTGACGAAAGTGCCCCTGGTGGTCAGGGATTTGGCCTGAGAGATTGGGCAGGATAGGGGTTGGAGTTTCGACATTGTGGGAAGGGTAGTTTCGGGATTGGGCGGTAATTGGACTTGGTGGCTGATGATAGGTGCTGGAAACCTGGACTGGAGTACCGGAGTGATATAGGCAATTGAAGTAGGGGGTTTGTTTTGTTTCGTTTTGTTTTTTTAATTTGTCATGTGATGCAATGCGGTCAAAGTCGGTAACTAAGTTCGTACGCCGCCGATGTCTCAGACCGCATTGCATGTTCTGTCATCGGGATGTCAATCGAGATCATTTGAACGTATCCTAATTAACGCAAAACGCAATCAGACATATAAGACTCGATTATATCCCGATAACGAATATAACCACTCATCAATAAGGTTCTCGACGCCTCCGCAGCAAGGTGATGACCATAAGGCAACCACACCCACCTAATAGTTGACACGTTAATAATAATAATAATAATAAATAAATAAATAAAAATAAAATAAACGTAAATAATATAGAGTATTATACCTGCGATGCAGCCATCTGATCTAGTTGTCTACAAATGGAACGTAGTCGGGTCTCACTCTTATCCTCACTCCAGACGGTCCACATACGCGAACGAGGATAGCCTGACTCAATGATTTTTCGCTCCCAATGCGGCCGGAAAATGAAAGTACTCATATATCAAAGCCTGCAGCAGCGTAAGAAAACCCACAATACCTACACAATTAGCAATGTTAGCTAACCCAAACTGACGATACAGGTATGCCAACGTCGTCGACCCCCACAATTACTCACCAATGGTATCCGGATCCCTAGCCTCCAATGTGTCACATGGTCTTACCCTACAACCGCTCTTGTAGACAAACAAGACGCATCCGGATTCTTCCCAAGGCTAGCAATAGTCACACCGAGTAGCTTAACTACGTAACTCTTCAACTCAACTGTCGATGCCTAAGCAGCGACCATACGAGCCTCAACAGGAATGCGAAGGATCTGGATCACGTCATGCAGCATGATTGTCATCTCTCCGAAAGGCAGGTGGAAAGAGTTTGTCTCAGGTTGTCACCGCTCCACGAACACAGATATCAACGACATGTCAATGTGAGTGAACATGCTCCAAGGCAAGTGATCTAAACTGCTACCAACAATGGTATCCATGATATCAACACTGAAAACTGACCGCCAACTCTACAGTGTAATACATGCTCTATTTCGATTATGGCACTTCAGAACCTTCTGATCCTCGACCGTCCAAATGTGTCTAGCAATGTGGCCGCCAAAACTAAGAATGACGCTCCAATTTATAGGACCATTGAGCATCATATCAGTAATGATCCAAGATGAGTCATCAATCCTCTTCTTTTTGTGAGTTCGGGCATCCAAAGTGCACAAACTCGAATCGCCAGTCACAAATCTACCACATCTACCCTTTCGAACTACATACTCAACAGTAGAAGAACTATCACGTCGCCCTCATCCTCTACCATACGTTTCCTCCCGCTCAAACTTCAACCCATACCTCCCCTCATCGTCACTCTCCTCATCGTCACCCTCCTCAGAAATGTCTTCATCATCAAACGGGTCATTACGTGTCTGATGATGACGTGCATACTCTCTCTCCATCCTAACCGAAACAGATATACCTCGTCTACGTGGACGACGAGGAGCTGAATCGTCTAAGTAATCATGTACAACACGTAAGGGTATTGATTTTCCTTTTCCTCTACGGTAACCTGATTAATATTAATTCAATTTTAGAAATAAAATTTCGTTAAATGGATTTAAAGTACTAAATTTACAAAATTACTAATTATTATTTACTAGTTACCAATTGTTACTAATTAATATTATAAAAAAAGAGGATGTCTGGCTTGGACCTTTTTCTTTTTAAATAAAAGAGGTGGAAATTTTTCAGTATTCGAATGTAACGGGGCGTCCGTTGGCTCCTTTTCTGGCCTCCAGGACATCATTTTTTATTATTGAGAGGAAAATGAAAAGGGGGTTATGGTGAAAGAGTGAAATGATGAGAGATATAATCAGAAATGAGAGAAGAGCAAAACGATAAATAGCATGGGCAATTAAGGTAATTCGCAGACGATGTTTAGCAGTTCAGTAAAAAATCTCATTTCTAATCATCGTTAATGATGTTACTGTAGGATTTCATGTTTAACTATGCATATATATATTTTTCAAAATTTTATGCATAATAAGGATCAATTACAATTTTCTACGATTTATTTCATGCATGTATCGGTTTGTTTTAATAACTAGTTTCAAAACTTATTAAAACAAACACAATGGACTCCGAAATTCATACCTAGAAGTTATCTAAAACTTCTTGATGTTCCATAGACGTTGAAGAAGACTATCGTCGCTTCTCGTTGCGCCGGATGCCTCTGAGTGTTCACTGAAACCCTAAACAAGGTTGGAGAGAAAAGAGTTAGTCAATCAATCTCCAAACTAGCTTAGAATCTAGCTACAAACCCCTTCCTTAATCTCTGAGATTTCTCCTTCCAAAGACTTAGAAATTTAAGATAATTTTCGTGGCTTTTGTGGTGAATTAGGAGAGAAAAGAATTGGCAAAAACATGTGTTTTAATTAATGAGAATAAGGACCTATTTATAGGCTCCAATCTTACTCTTAATCATGGCTATTCTTAAGCCATATTCTCTTGACATTTTCTCTCATAAACTAATTCCAAAATGCATTATATGCACCCACAAAACGTTTGACCAAGTTTGGAGCTAATCCAACCATTGATCAAATTAATCTCTTAATTATCAAAGGCAGAAAATCGATCAGGACTCGGTCTACCGAGACATACTCGGTTAACCGAATATGTCATGTTCGGATTTTCGTGCACTTGACGGATGACCGATTCTTAAGGAGAAAAATTCTTCTTAACCATTCGTACGAATTCGCGTCTTTGACCGAGTGTCATTCGGTTAACCGAAAATATCGGAATTGGACATTGTTCGGTCGACCGTTTCTGGTTCGGTACACCGATCCAGAGTTCCAGGCACTTTGGTCAAGTTCGGTCAATCAACTTGACCATCTGTTCCACGTTCGGTTGACCGATCCACAGATCCTTCGGTCGACCAAACCATAACGGATTACCGAACTTCTACCCGATTTTGCATTTTCAAATTTTGGATTTATTTCCAACAAAATTTGAACTTTTGGGATTTTTAGCAAATTCATAACTTATGCAATATATTATCCTATGCAACAATAATTTATTGCACCCCATAATATATGCATCTCATATGAATTTATCATGATTCTAATTATGTTATATACAACATAATTGATTTTACTCGTTCACCACATGTGTCATATTTTCTATAAGAAACCCGACGCATTATATTAACCAAAAATCAAGTTTCTTGTTTCCCGGATTTTGCGGTGTGACCTATAGGAGGATCTAAACTAAGTTGGGAGTGATATTAAGAGTTTAATATCACAAGCTATAAACGGTATCTAGCTACACATTATAGCTCCCAATTAGTTAGATGTCTTAATTCCACTCGAACCAAAACCCGATCCATTTAGTGATGGAGTGCACCACTTGTGTCCGTCTCTTGCCTCATGATATTAAGAATACACACAAAGTAGTATTGTGTCATCTTTGTATTAGTATTCCTTTCTTGATCTCTTTAAGCTAGTTATAAATATGTGACTTAACTCAAATCACATTGTGCACATTATAACTTGGCTTTATCAAGGGGCCCATTAATATCATCACTCAATTAAGAGGGGCAATGATAATCTTTTGACTAACTATCTTCTCCAACAAAAGTCATACTTAACCAACCAATGCATTTACACTACACTCATCGATAGCTCAAAACACTAGTCTAATTAAGCAATTCTTAAGTGATCGGATATAAGTCTCATATCAAATGACCAAAGACACAGTAAAACATTAATGATACAGAAAACACAATTCTATAATGTTTTACTTATTAGGTCTATTCAGTATACAAAAGTAATATTTTCCTCTTTTGTGTACCGGTGTTGTCACTCACTTGTAGAGCTACAATGATTTATGACCAACACGACAATCTTAACTCGGTAATTGATGTCTCATCTTAATTACCATGATTGTGAATATCTTTTGTTTTATGTAAACTAATATCTTTTAGAGTTCTACGGTTAAGGACCAAGAGTCTCTTCCTTAACACTTCTAAATAACATAAACAAGGAACAAAATGATTTCTCATTCAATTCATAATAATTGGCATTTAAAAGTAAAACATTTAGAACATATTCCCTTCAGTTACTTGGAACAGAAACCTTATCTGTCATCCAAAACATGATCGATGACCTAGATTATTTTGATTGGACCTCTCCAATCCTTGTTGAGCAAATGGGGAGGATCCAAGTTCGTGATTACGGGAGTTCGGGAAGAAAAAAGTCGTGTTAACTTTTAAGTACCAAAGAACTAAATTCCTAAGGGATCGAAGTACCAATCTACATCGAATTACAGTATCATTATCGATAACTTCTACTTAGCTCTGGTTAAACATAGATGTATTTGGATTGTATAGTCAAATGGGAAATACTAGAAATACATTATACAAAGCATTCGTTTAGTTCTTCATCGTAAAAAAGAAAATCGTTTTAGTTTTGACCACATAGGTAACCAATGCTTTGATATGATTGACTAGCAAGTTTTCTTGACATGATCAGGTAAATAGTATAAAACAGGATACTATATCAACATCTTGTGAACCATATGACCTCTTGTATGCTCACAGATTGGTTTCTCGCTACTTAGAGCATCAGACATGACAGACCTTCCTTTATGTCGATCTTTGGATTGTCTACAAAGGTAGGAACAATTGTGTCTTCCAGGACATTGGCCAGTCTTGTGAGACCATGATGCGCAACCTCACACTCAACGCAACTCTCTTTACCTTCTCGCTCTGAACCGACCATCCCGCTAGCCTACAATTCGAAGCATGTGATACTAGTTGGGCTAAGCATAATTCTACGTGTACTTGTAGGTTCTTGTTGTACCTTGTTTGATATAAAATGCCATAACCTTGTCATTTTGGCTTATGTACCGACATATGACTTCTTATTAATAAAAATTTATTTACTTTAAAAAAAGAAGTACACAATGTAGGATCGTATTAGTCTCTAATTCTAATCACATTTAACCTTAATTACCTACTTGTTAAGCAATCAAGAATATGCAGCGGAATTAAAAATAAACAAGCAAATAAAAGAGGAAATAAGCAAACCACAATGCGACGGATGATTTTTATAGAGGTTTGGCACCCCACCCGGGTCCTAGTTCTCTCTTGCAAACTCCGCTCGGATCACCGAGCTCCGCTCACGACTTCACTAACCACTCTCCGTTCCAGGCCAGGAGAGAACGCTTTTACAATCTTCAAACTCGTGAACAAACCTCGCCGAGCTTGACTCCTCCTCTCACAATCCGAGAGGGATGCTTCAAGCTTTCACCAAAACCTTTACTTGACTTTGACAGCAACAAACTTGAGTGAGACAATCACTCTCTAACCTTGAGTACACTTGAGAAAGATAAGGAATTGATCTTAAGTGTGGAAAATGAAGTTTGGAGTGTTTGGAATGATCTCTATAATGTAGGAGGCAAATATGAGTGAGAGAGTTGTGTTAAATTGTGTTGGGAACACCTATTTATAAGCTCTATGTGAGTTATAGCCGTTGGGACAACTTTGTAAGAGATTGTGTAAGAAACACAAAACAGTGAATTGCAGGTCACAGTTCAGAGCAAAATCGGTCGACCGAATCGGGTATGCCGGTCGACCGGTTGGTAAATTTTGGCTACAACTTAAGTTCACTTAAGTGAACGGTCGAACTGGCTCAGGGGATTGGTCGACCGTTCTAGGGTTTTTGGTCTGAGAAAGTAGTGTCGGTCGAACTAAGTAAATGGTTGGTTCGACCGGAAAAGTCCGGATACTTCTGGGTTTGGGAAGAATTTGGGTTTCGGTCGACCAAGGTCTAAGGGACGTTCGACCGAAAAAGTCTAGAGTGTTCAGGGCGACCAAGTTATGTTGGATTGGTTGACCGCTAGGTAAGTTTCGGTCGACCGGATGTTTGGTAAGTTTGGGGTTTTGGGAAATCTGACCGTTGTAGAAAAATGACTAAGCAAACGGTCACGTGACACGTGAGATCGGTCGAACAAAAAGGTTTAAACGGTCGACCGGACTTAACACTAAATCCTGTAACAGAATTAACAACCCAATCGTTCGAACGAAAACTCGTTCCGGTCGACCAATTTGGTCCTGACAGTTCAAGTTAGGTTGAAGTGTTTTCCGGTTCTAGTTTGGGTGATCTATTGAAGTTCAAATGTTGTGATATTGTGTGTGTGACTTCTATAGGAAACCTAATGTGTGTTTGAGTTGATTTTAGCTCAAGTATACTCGATTACACATAGTTCGTAAGACTCAAAATAAATCAAGATTACATGTCTTCAAATAAGTTTTATTACATGTCTTGACTTGATTTCATTTTCGTCTTTCAGTCTTGATCACCTGTAGAAGTTAGCACAAAACAATATGTGTGCTACTCTACATTGATTATAATTAAGATTAAGTTGATTAAATCATCAAAACATAGATTCAGAACAAAAAGTCAACATACAACACGATCCAATCGTCAGTCCACTCAGATACCTAGACTTAGGGATTGACAGTGTTGAATGACTAGTCAGTTCCAAGGATTTGTGTCACCGACATCTAATCTCTATAGACCTTGGAAATGAGCAGAATATAGATTCTTCCTTAAGATTTTCATAAATACATGCAAAGGTTGGGTATTACAAAATGAAAATCCAATCCACAATTAGCGGCAGTTAAGGGTTTCATGAGCCCAACTGTGATCGTTGGTTTGCAATCAGTCACCATTTTGGTTTCCACTTACATTTCTAAACGTGACCCAATCAAACCTTCCTTTTCCACCGGCCCAATTCAAACATTTCCCGTTCCAATACTAGCCGTTAACCCATTCCAAATTAGACTCTTCTTTACCAACACCCCCTATATCCTACAAGATCACACACAATCCTCAAACACAAAGTCATAGATTTTCGAAATCTTTTGGAGAATCCAATCTATGTTCAACTCCACCTATCCTTCCCGATGTGCCGCATGCAAGTATCTACGCAGGAAATGCTCGGAATATTGCGTCTTAGCGCCTTATTTCCCTCCAACGGATCCTAACAGATTCTTATTTGTTCATAAGATCTTCAGCGCCAGCAACGTCACCAGAATGTTAATG
This sequence comes from Triglochin maritima, assembly GCA_963682175.1. NCBI lineage: Eukaryota > Viridiplantae > Streptophyta > Magnoliopsida > Alismatales > Juncaginaceae > Triglochin > Triglochin maritima. The sequence continues at coordinate 8,470,369 of OY821780.1, read as the reverse complement.
GTAACCACCAACTTTGCAACTCTAATTTGATCCTGATTATGTCATTCAAGTATATAGGTAGTTTTAATGTATGTGGTTTGTTTTGGTAGGAAATCCCGGTCCAGCAGCGGGCTCAGGCGGCCGACTCGATCTCTTACGAGGCTTATTATAGAGTACACGAACCGGTTTACGGCATTGTGGCTTTCATCGCTTATATGCACCAACAGATAGCATTGTGATTATAGTCGTCTTGTTTTACATTAAAAGATAATAAAACTTCCTTTTTGCGTTCAAATTTATTAGACTATTGATTTCTTCAGTGTTTCCAATGTTTGTAATTTGTCTACAGAGTAAGTGATAATTCTGAATTAATGGACACATTGTTCACGGACGGAATTTGCTGTTCTGGTCTCTGAAATGTGTGTCCCCATGCAAAAGAGCATGCAACTTTAACATGTACGAATAAATTCGGAAAGGTCATAGATCGAAAAGACTTTTGTCTTAAGAGTTAAGACCACAAAAAAGTTGTCTTTCCTAATAAAAATAACCATACAAAAGTTCTCAGACAAAACATCGAAATTAAAATATACCCGGTAAGATTAACCAAAAAAAATAAAAAATACATTGCTAATACTACTACTACTACTTGTTTGATTATGTGAGAACGCCAAAGGAATCAGGAATTAGGGAACATATACATTAGGACTAAAAATTAAACTTCAGAGAAGGATTGTATTTGGGAGACAAGAACCCTCAAAACCCCAAATATTTTCCATTCTACCCTCAACAGACAGCCTCACCTTCCCGCCTTTTTTGAACGTTGGCAAGTGTTTTTTGAAAACCTCGGCGAGCCACTTGTCGAATCGGCCGCGGGTGAAGGACCCCGACGCATCCACCACCTCCTCGATCACCACAGTATCAACGTCAAGGAACGAACCCGTCTCGTCGCCTTCTCTCCCCTCCTCAAACGTTGTCCTTAGCCTTGACAAATAGTGCTCTGACAACCAATGTGTTTGATTTGGGTGATAATCTAACACAAAGCTAGTGGAAATTCCGTCGAGGAATTCATGAGGAGGGGAACTGAGTTCAGCATCGTCCAACTCGTGTGTTATGTCGCTCGAGACGTTAGTGTTGTTGTTCTCACCGTCCTCTGGATCATGGATGGTGATGTTTAGATCTAGAAATGTCTCGCATTTTCTTGGAGATTTCGATTTATTAGACGAGAGTGGCTCGGGTTTCCTCTTGACATTTTGTGTGACAAAGATATCGTCTTTGGTAGCTTCCTCCTGCATTTTCATGTTAATGACTTTATTGGTGTTTTCACCGTTACCACCAGCTGATGCGGTGCTTAAAACAAAGATCGCTTCGCCGGGAGACACGGTTTTTCCAGATGAATCCTTGAATAGGCCTGTCTTGGAGCCTTCACAGAGGAATTTGAGGAAGTTTACATCGGCATAATCTATCTCTTCAATCGAAATCACGCAACTCACATTCCTTTCCAAGACCTCCATCAGCAACTCAATGTTAGTTTTGAGCTTGTGCTCTGATTTCCTTGCATTTATACGAACAAGAGTAACATCAGTTCCAGACACAAATTCTGCTATGACCATCGGTAGTCTTCGCTTACCGATCGTGTCAGTCCCTTTTATGACCATCCACATCCCCTTTCCATCGGTTTTTCGATCAACCAATGTGTCTGCGATCGACCAGATCTTTTCATACTGCCAAGGAATATTGTCCTTCAACTTTCTACGCAGTTCAACAAAATCCTTCCCTCCTTGTGCCCAATCCAACGAAGTAGAGGATTCCGAGCGAATGCAACCTAAAGCAAGAGTAGTCCCCACTTCAGACATACCACCACCTTCACAAAGCCACCCATTTGATTCTTGGTTTCCCCAAAAAAGTGATTCCTTATTGTCACTTCTCGATTGGTTCAACAGATTCGACGTTCCGACAACTGATCGCGTTGGCGAATCCACAGAAGAGAGCATGTTGCTCTGCTTCGTAGGCGTGGTGTTCGAAAGCAAGTGATGCAAAGAACCACTATTGTATCTGTGGTTGGCCAAAGTTGTGCTGTAGAAGGGATGATGCACTTGGATTGTATTATGCCTTTGGTGATGTAAACTCTGGCACAAACTATTCCATTTTCTCCTAAGTTCAAACCTTACATCCTGAAAATATACATAAAACGCCTCTTATTATTAGTTAACACTAAAACATTGCTTGAGAAAATTACATGGATAAGATAAGATAAGATACTTCATTTTCTTCTTTACCTCTTGGTGGTTTTGAGGTTTATATGGTTGAAGCCATAATGGCAAGTTATTTGATCTTAGACTCGACGATTCCTTCTCGAAATTCGCAGTGCATTCTGCGCAACAAACCAACTTTTCTTTTTCATCACTGCCTAACAAAGGCTTTCTTTCCCACATCATAAAAGGATTCTTTGATATGGTAGTTGTTTTCACCTTTGGGCTCTGGTCACTGGAAATCAAACATCAAATCCATTAAGCAAACCACTAACATTAAACATGTCACTCCAATCCCAAACTAGTAAGCAAGTGATATTTACTAATAATATGAGATGATCATGCATGCATAGAAGTGCAACCAAAACAAACTCAATATATGCATGCCAATAATGTCATCCAATTAATCCTTTACAAAAAGGTAGAACCTGATGTGGAATAGAAAAACTTGTGACCACTGACTACACATCCCAAACAGGAAACGAGAAACAAGACAGTGATTCCAAACCACAAAAACAAAACTTGCAAAAAAATTCCAAAACGAGCCCACTGGTGCAAAAAGGAGTCTGGAAGCAAAAATGGGCTGACCTGGGAACATGGAGGCTCAGAGCAAGGCCACCTGAGGGGACATCCACAGCTTGGAGTCCCCATTGCAGCTCAAGAGAAGGCTTCCTCATCTGACACCTCATGTGTGTCTCATAACTTGCACTCCCCATCAACCAAACCTTGATGAACCCCTCCAAACACCTCCACTCAGCTTGCAATTTCGTAATCTCTTTAATTATGTGGTTAACCACCTCTCTTGTTTCCTCCCCTTCAACTGCCCACTTCAAGTCACCTAAGCATATTATCACATTCCTCCTCTCCGAAGCCGAAGACCGTACCTTTCTCTTGAGGTCGGTGAGGTTGAGGTCGACATCGGGTATCGACACGAACATGAGTTGGATGGGTGAGAAGTGGAAGTTGATAAACTGAGTTCCTTTGAGCTCCTCCGGAACATCATGTTTCCCCACTCTGGTCTTAAGCTCAGAAACAACTGATTCGGTGCTGGAAACCGAGTCACTAACAACAACAGCATTGTTCTTCCTCTTGTTCTTGGAGAGAAGAACCTCGACAACAAGCCTAACATCATCCTTCTCCAAATGCGATTCCGAGAAGCCCGAAAGAGAAGCGGTTGTTGAGTCCTCTTCGATATTATTCTTAACGCAAGTGCTGGAAAACCCAGCCTCCCTCATGACCCGACTAACGCTGGGGTCATCAAGGATCGAAATTATCAACTGCTCCAGCTCGACTTTAACCGCCAGAACCGGTTGGCTACATTGTTGTTGTTGTTGTTGTTGCTCAATGGAACCGCGTCTCTGGTGAGCCTGCGCCCGCTTGAGCGCGGCCACAAGGGCGTTGGAGAGGGAGGGGAGGTGGGGAGGAGGGGAGAGAGTGGGGAGGCGGTTGAGGGCGACGTTGAAGCAGAGCTCGAGAGCCCGGGTTTGGAGGGGGTGGGATGAAGGGTGGTGGGAGCTAAGACAACCTCTCCTAAGGAGGCTAGTGGTGGATGATAGAAGAGTTGCAGCTACATGGAGAGGTGTTACCTGTGCATGGCCTCTTCTCTTGGCTAGTGTGAGGGATTGCTTCACTGCTGAGGCTGCCTCTGTTGTGAGGGTTTGCTGGACAGTGAAACCTCCTGTTCTCATTCTTACCACAACTAATGGAGGGAGGAGAAGGGGTTTCGAGTTGGTTGGAGGTTTGGTTCATTTTTAGCTCCTTATATTCTAGTGTGTGTGTAGGTGGTGGACTGTTTTGTCTTTTTTGTGTTTTTTTTATATATTTCTATTATGAGTACCTTTTTGGTTTGGTTTGCTAAGGGAACTACTATTCGTCGTCCCAAAATTACTTAAATCGCCCCAACAAATTACCATTTTGCCCTTCAGAAACTTAAAAAAAAAATTTAGGGGGAGGCGTCTGCCGGACCCGCCTCCCCATAGGAGGGAGGCGTCTGCGGGAGCCGCCTCCCCCTAAAAAATTTTTTTTTTGGGTTTTTTTTAATATTAATAGAAAATAGGGTTTACATTATCAAATTTAATATGTTTGTACATTATGTAGTGTGGATTGATTATCAAAAAATTTGAAAGGTAGGATACTCATCATAAAAAAATAACAGTACGACAGAGAAACAAAAACAAATACAAAAACAAACGTACGACAGATAAACAAATACAAGTACGAATAGTAAGTGTACGACAGAAACGAGAATACAGTAATAAGAGTAAGATACTAATACTCTAACTACTCATCAACCTAATCATGGTCGGGGATGCCCAACTGAGAATGTCACGCCTGTATCAAGTGATCATCATCTACACAAGCAACTCTGGTGTACTCGCCTGACATCTCGTCCTTCTTCTCCAGGATCGGCTACACAACCCAAATCATCTTACCCATCCACTGTACATAACAACACCATTAGTATTTTTTTATCTGTCGTACGTTTGTTTTCGTATTTGTTTTTGTTTCTCTGTCGTACTGTTATTTTTTTATGATGAGTATCCTATCTTTCAAATTTTTTGATAATCAATCCACACTACATAATGTACAAACATATTAAATTTGATAATGTAAACCCTATTTTCTATTAATATTAAAAAAAACCCAAAAAAAAAAATTTTAGGGGGAGGCGTCTGCCGGAGCCGCCTCCCCATAGGAGGGAGGCGTCTGCAGGAGCCGCCTCCCCATAGGGGGCGACGTCCGCCACAGACGCCCGATCCAAGGGTCGGGCGTCTGTGTCAGCCGCCTCCCCAAGAGTCGGGCTCCGGCAGACGCCTCCCTCCTATGGGGAGGCGGCTCCGGCAGACGCCTCCTCCTAAAATTTTTTTTTTTTAAGTTTCTGAAGGGCAAAATGGTAATTTGTTGGGGCGATTTAAGTAATTTTGGGACGATGAATAGCAATTCAGTTTGCTAACTATCACTTTTTTCGTGAGGTTGTTTTGCATGTAAGACCTTGGTGATGTGGTTATTGTAGTTTGGAAGCGGTCGTTATTGTGTCGTACGTTGTGGATTGAACTTTGGTTGCTCATTAAGACTTTAATAATGACATAATTTGTGTGTGTTTTCTTGTTTCAGTAAACGTATTGCTTTCAAATGACATTCATTAAATAAAGGTTATTTGTGAGAACGCATGGTGAACTCTTATTGCTTGATTAGTAAAACTAAGACATACAAAACACAACTCTATAACTTCGAATTTTGTACTGCCTATGGCTATGAGTAGAGTATATATTCTTTTTATTATGGTTTTTCATAGAGGTGATTTGTAATAACCTAAACTAAACATATTAATTAACTAAACCTAAACCTAATTAACCCTAATTAATCCTGCATGGAGAAGTGGAGGTGTTGGACATGTGGAGGTTGAGGTGGATGGCTTTGGTTGGTTGAGGTTTAGGTTAAGTGTGATTGGATGAGGTGTAGGTGGATTTGGCTATTTAAGGTGATGTTGTTAAGAGATAAGGGTTTGGTCGTTTCTTTCATCATTGCTTGTTATCAGAGAGTGAGAGGAGGTGAACGTCGGAGAAGAAGAAGGAGGTGAAGTAGAAGAAGAGGAGAAGAAGGAGAAGAAGGAAGAAGAAGAGGAGTGAAGTGACTCAAGCTTGGGAGGCTTCTTCAACCGTCAAAAAGGTATGCCAAATCTTCAATATAACTCACTTGTGCCTTGTGAGTGTTGGGGATCGACGTTGGTGTCGAATTCCCCGTCGGAATTCAACCAATTCAGAGGTTGAAGACGACGATCGGTCGACCGGTGCCTGTGGGCAGTCGACCGATCCTATTATTATATTGTTGTTTACCCGCGAACGGTCGAACGATGTCGTTAGACGGTCGACCGTTATGCCAGATTTGTGCGGGAAAAAGGGGATATGCTGTTATCGGTCGAACGGGACCACTCAGCCGGTCGACCGAATAACGATGAGAATGGGTCGGTTGGGGATTTTGACTTATTAAACGGTCGAACGTCCTTTACCTTGTTCGACCGATCCATTCGATGCTAAGTCGGTTGGGAGCTTTGACCATCAAAACGGTCGACCGCTCTTTAACTTTCGGTCGACCGACTGAGCATTTAATTAAGCGGTAGAGTACTTGTGTTGTTTCGGTCGAACTGTATTTCAGTTCCGGTCGACCGAACGAGACTTGGGCAAAATATTGAAAGTCCTGTTATCGGTCGAACGGCCCCTTGGTTCGACCGGTCGGATATATATATATTATATAAAATTGTATAGCGTAGACCTTCCAAACGGTCGACCGCTAGATGACTTTTGTTCGACCGATTGGTCGGTAATTCGGTTGGCGTGGTTCGACCGGTAGATTTGTTTGTACAGTACTGTGTACTGTGTGGGGGACCGGTCGACCGGTGTGCTTGTAGCGGTCGACCGATCTACCGCAGGTTGGTGGATTTATCCACACGCGATCCGTCGATGTCAGGTCGACTACCGGCTCCGAGGCGACGGTTGATTACCGGCTTTGAGAGCTACGGATTTCACCTTCGACGAAGGCGTATTATTGTTGTACCTTTTTCCTCTCTTACCGAGCGGGGTGTGAGGGATGTGTACCGTAAACCTTGGGCTGTTTGCGAGGGTTTAGCGGTAGGCCGAGGATGTTCCGGCAGGGTGCGCGCTAGGCGACTCTTGGGGGAGCAGTGGCTGTCGTCTGACCCGAGTTGTGTATTCGGCGGGCTGACTCGCTCCTTGGGTGCGGCGTGTACCGGGGGTTCCTTCCTGCACTTTTGGGGAGCAGTGGTGTCGACTGACCCTTGTGAGGCAGCGGTGGACTGACTTGACCCTAGTGGCAGGAGTGGTTCAGTGCCGCGGAGGCGGTGAGGGCATTATTGTGGGCCCGAGGCGGATGATCATGTGCATAGCATTGCATTGTATTTAATTCCTTTTTATATTTTAGGAGGTTTGGTATACGGGGTTCCTGCAGGGAACTCAGGCATGTTTGTTGTTTGCATTTCAGGTAGCGAGCAGGGTTAGAGTTTGAGGTGGTGACCGAGGACGGTACCCCCGAGATCGGATCCTGTAGTGTCTTCTTCTTTTGAGGTGATTACATGTTGTATAGCTTTTGTTGTAATCACAGTCAGTCGGTATAGTCTGTATAGTTGACTTCCACGTGGGTCTGTACATTATATATTTTATATATATATGTTGGTTATTTTCCCGTGACGTGCCCAGTGTTGACCGTTGACGGTCTTTATTATTGTTTAAATTTTCCGCTGTTTTCGGGTACGTTACAATTTGGTATCAGAGCGTTGATCTCGGCGTACTTGTCCAAAGAAACCACCTTTGAGTTAGGAATTAGGTCTAGAGGATCATGCATGCACAGATTATATTGATATTGTCTTGTTTCCTTTGGCAGATGCCTCCTAGACGGGAGAAGGCGGTTGCCCATACTCGCGGTGAGAGTGAGACTGCGAGGGATGAGGCTTGGGAGGATGAGCGTCGGACGTTGTTCGATACGGTCGGACGTCTGACGGAGATGCTACAGCAGCAGACAGCACAGACTGGGCAGACGGGGACTGGCGCTATGCATGACCGGTTTATGCGCCAGCATCCGCCTACCTTTCTGGGGCAGTACGACGCGGAGGCTGCGGAGGAGTGGATCTTCACGATGCAGAAGATCTTCAGTGCTATTGGTTGTCCTCCAGAGGCGAGAGTGGGCCTGGCTACTTATGTTTTGGGCGGTGCTGCGTCCAACTGGTGGAGGTCCACATCTGCAGTGGTGTTTGCGGACAGAGATGATATAGCCTGGGAGGAGTTCGTTGGCGAGTTCAACGAGCAGTATTTTCCGCAGCATGTTCAGGACGAGAAGAGAGAGGAGTTTCTGAGTCTTCAGCAGGGAGACATGACCCTGGCAGGCTACATCGGGAAGTTCAACGCCCTTGAGCGTTACTGTCCCGAGATGTACGTTACACAGGAGCAGAGAGCAGGGAAGTTCGTCCGAGGGCTCCGGAAGCAGTTAAGGATGAAGGTGCTGACGCACATGCCACGCACATTAGCTGATGCGGTGAAGAGTGCTACTGTTCTTGATCGTGACTACAGAGAGAACTACCAGGATGAGAGGAGGCCATCGGGTAGATTCTCTGGGCGGCCGGGAGGTCAGACTGGAGGGAATCCGGGCAAGAGGCCCAGATACGAGGGAGCAGGAGTTGCAGTACCACGACCTGAGCCTTGTGGTACTTGTGGGAGGTTTCACTCCGGGCCGTGCTTCACCCCCGGAGCGTGTCATGGTTGTGGCCAGATGGGTCACTTTATCAGGAGCTGTCCGAGCCGAGGAGCTGGGCCGAGCCGACCACCGGGTTTACCCGCACCAGGCAGAGGAGGAGGCGGAGGTAGACCACCTTTCAGACCACAGCAGGGGCAGCGCACCGGCAGAGTTTATACCATCCAGGCAGAGGAGGCTCGGGATGGAGGCGCTGTCGTGGAAGGTACACTTCTTATCGCAGGTTCAGTAGCTAGGGTGTTATTTGATTGTGGCGCGACACACTCGTTCATCTCAGAGCGATTTGCGGGAGTGTTGGGCTGTACCCTTGCGATGTTGACTGCCACTTTGGAGGTCAGCACACCCCTGGGTCTGGTGGGCACTGTGGGGAGATTTATCCCCGGCGCCACGGTTGTTTCGGGAGATCAGGAGTTTCCGGCAGACCTGGTCTTGCTACCGATGGAGGACTTTGATGTCATACTTGGGATGGATTGGCTGTCCCAATATGATGTTCGAGTCTTGTGCCGTGAGAAGAAGATTTTGATCCCGAGGAAGGGTTTGCCTGATATTCTGATTAGAGGGATCAGAAGCAGAGGGGGTCGCATTATTGTATCTGCTGTGAGAGCTCAGAGACTGTTACAGCAGGGATGTGCAGCATTTCTGGCGACGCTTGTGGTTGCGGAGGCAGAGTCCCAGAGGCTAGAGGACATTGAGGTGGTGCAGGAGTTCGCGGATGTTTTTCCAGCGGAGATTCCAGGTTTACCACCACACCGGGAGTTGGAGTTCGGCATTGAGTTGGTAGCCGGCACTACACCACAGTCGAAGGCTCCATACCGGATGGCACCTGCTGAGTTGACAGAGTTGAAGAAGCAGTTGCAGGAGTTGATGGACTCTGGATTTATCAGACCGAGCGTCTCGCCTTGGGGTGCACCAGTTTTGTTTGTGAAGAAGAAGGACGAATCCTTGAGGATGTGCATAGACTACAGGATGCTGAACCAGGTGACGGTGAAGAATAGGTATCCCTTACCTAGGATTGAGGACCTCTTTGACCAGCTGCAGTCAGCGAAGGTTTTCTCGAAGATTGACCTGCGTTCAGGATATCACCAGTTGAGGATCCGAGATGAGGACATCCAGAAGACAGCCTTCAGGACGAGATATGGACACTATGAGTTCTTGGTGATGCCATTTGGATTGACGAATGCTCCGGCAGCGTTCATGGATCTGATGCACCGGACATTCAGGCAGTACATTGATATATTTGTGATTGTCTTCGTGGATGACATCTTGATCTATTCACCAGATGTGGAGCAGCACAGAGAGCATCTGAGGATTGTACTCAGCATCTTGAGGGCTCAGCAGTTATATGCTAAGTTCTCAAAGTGCGAGTTTTGGTTGGACAGAGTGGCGTTCCTCGGACACATTGTATCGGCAGAGGGGATATCAGTGGATCCGGCGAAGGTAGAGGCGGTGACACAGTGGAGGACCCCTACGAGCGTGACGGAGATTAGGAGCTTTGTTGGACTGGCGGGTTATTACCGTCGCTTCATCAAAGACTTCTCGAGATTGGCAGCACCACTGACGGCTCTGACGCAGAAGGGAGTCACTTTTGTTTGGTCGCAGAAGTGCGAGGACAGCTTTCAGGAGCTGAAGAGACTGTTGACCACAGCACCAGTTTTATCATTGCCGAGTGGCACGGGTGGATTCGTGATTTATAGCGACGCTTCAGGGATTGGCTTAGGATGTGTACTTATGCAGCACGGGAGGGTGATCGCGTACGCATCCAGACAGCTGAAGGTCCATGAGAGGAATTACCCGACACATGATTTGGAGTTAGCAGCAGTGGTTCATGCACTGAAGACCTGGAGACACTATCTTTATGGCGAGCGGTTCGAGGTGTTTACAGATCATCAGAGTCTGAAGTACCTGTTCTCGCAGAAGGAGCTGAACATGAGGCAGCGCAGATGGCTTGAGTTCATTAAGGACTATGACTTCACTATCTCTTACCATCCGGGGAAGGCGAACACAGTTGCAGACGCTTTGAGCCGGAAGGTGGAGGTATCAGTAGCAGGCCTATGCATTCAGGAGTGGAGACTGCTGGAGTCTCTAGCAGAGTGGAGGCCATTTGCAGATAGCTCTGAGGGTGCAGTGATTGCCGGATTGAGAGTAGAGCCTCAGACAGTATCAGCAGTGATTCGTGCTCAGACTACAGATGAGGAGTTGAGCAGTTTGTTACAGTTAGCTGCCAGAGATGAGTCAGACTTCAGAGTTGGAGTGGATGGAGGTCTGAGATTCAGAGACCGTATCTGGGTGCCGAAGACAGAGGACCTGAGACATGATATCATGGAGGAGGCACACAGATCGAGATATTCCATTCATCCAGGGAGCACCAAGATGTACAAAGATCTGCAGCGGAACTTCTGGTGGCGAGGTATGAAGAAGGACGTTGCAGACTTCGTGTCGAGGTGTTTGGTCTGTCAGCAGGTGAAGATCGAGCACCAGAGACCAGCAGGGCAGATGCAGAGGATTGAGTTGCCCGAGTGGAAGTGGGAGCACGTGACGATGGATTTTGTTACGGGGCTACCGAAGACACGGAGATTCCACGACGCGATTTGGGTTATAGTCGATCGACTGACCAAGTCGGCGCATTTCTTAGCTATTAAGACCACTCTTGCTCTGGAGGGTCTAGCTAAGTTATATATTGAGGAGATTGTCAGACTTCATGGCGTACCAGTCAGTATTATTTCAGACAGAGATCCCAGATTTACTTCGAGATTTTGGGAGAGTCTACACAGAGCACTGGGGACACGTCTGAAGTTTAGCACAGCTTTCCACCCACAGACAGATGGCCAGTCAGAGCGGACGATACAGACTTTGGAGGACATGCTGAGAGCGTGTACACTTGACTGGGCAGGACATTGGGATGAGCATTTGCCGTTGATCGAGTTCGCCTACAACAACAGCTACCACTCGAGTATTGGGATGGCACCCTATGAGGCATTATACGGGAGACCGTGTAGATCGCCGGTATGCTGGAGTGATGTGGGCGAGAGACAGCTAGTTGGACCTGACATTATCCAGTTGTATTCAGAGAAGGTCGACGTGATTCGGAGACGACTAGCTACGGCGCAGAGCAGGCAGAAGAGTTATGCTGATACGCGGAGACGTGAGCTGACTTTTGATGTAGGAGATCATGTCTTCCTGAAGATCTCGCCTTCCAGAGGGGTGATGAGATTCGGGAAGAAGGGGAAGCTGAGTCCGAGGTATGTCGGACCTTTTGAGATATTGGATCGGGTCGGTGAGGTGGCATATAGGATTGCACTACCACCACAGTTCGCAGGACTTCACAACGTCTTCCATGTTTCTATGTTGAGGAAGTACGTGGCCGATCCAGCTCATGTGATAGAGATATCAGTACCGGAGATCCAGCAGGATTTGTCATTAGATGAGAGACCAGTTGAGATTGTGGATCAGATGGTACACCAGCTCAGGAGGAGAGCGATTCCTATGGTGAAAGTCAGGTGGCAGCATCACAGTGTCAGAGAGGCTACCTGGGAGATCGAGGAGGATGTCAGGAAGCAGTATCCAGAGTTATTCCGGTAAGTCAGTTATTTCGAATTTCGCGGGCGAAATTCTTTTAAGGAGGGTAGATTGTAATAACCTAAACTAAACATATTAATTAACTAAACCTAAACCTAATTAACCCTAATTAATCCTGCATGGAGAAGTGGAGGTGTTGGACATGTGGAGGTTGAGGTGGATGGCTTTGGTTGGTTGAGGTTTAGGTTAAGTGTGATTGGATGAGGTGTAGGTGGATTTGGCTATTTAAGGTGATGTTGTTAAGAGATAAGGGTTTGGTCGTTTCTTTCATCATTGCTTGTTATCAGAGAGTGAGAGGAGGTGAACGTCGGAGAAGAAGAAGGAGGTGAAGTAGAAGAAGAGGAGAAGAAGGAGAAGAAGGAAGAAGAAGAGGAGTGAAGTGACTCAAGCTTGGGAGGCTTCTTCAACCGTCAAAAAGGTATGCCAAATCTTCAATATAACTCACTTGTGCCTTGTGAGTGTTGGGGATCGACGTTGGTGTCGAATTCCCCGTCGGAATTCAACCAATTCAGAGGTTGAAGACGACGATCGGTCGACCGGTGCCTGTGGGCAGTCGACCGATCCTATTATTATATTGTTGTTTACCCGCGAACGGTCGAACGATGTCGTTAGACGGTCGACCGTTATGCCAGATTTGTGCGGGAAAAAGGGGATATGCTGTTATCGGTCGAACGGGACCACTCAGCCGGTCGACCGAATAACGATGAGAATGGGTCGGTTGGGGATTTTGACTTATTAAACGGTCGAACGTCCTTTACCTTGTTCGACCGATCCATTCGATGCTAAGTCGGTTGGGAGCTTTGACCATCAAAACGGTCGACCGCTCTTTAACTTTCGGTCGACCGACTGAGCATTTAATTAAGCGGTAGAGTACTTGTGTTGTTTCGGTCGAACTGTATTTCAGTTCCGGTCGACCGAACGAGACTTGGGCAAAATATTGAAAGTCCTGTTATCGGTCGAACGGCCCCTTGGTTCGACCGGTCGGATATATATATATTATATAAAATTGTATAGCGTAGACCTTCCAAACGGTCGACCGCTAGATGACTTTTGTTCGACCGATTGGTCGGTAATTCGGTTGGCGTGGTTCGACCGGTAGATTTGTTTGTACAGTACTGTGTACTGTGTGGGGGACCGGTCGACCGGTGTGCTTGTAGCGGTCGACCGATCTACCGCAGGTTGGTGGATTTATCCACACGCGATCCGTCGATGTCAGGTCGACTACCGGCTCCGAGGCGACGGTTGATTACCGGCTTTGAGAGCTACGGATTTCACCTTCGACGAAGGCGTATTATTGTTGTACCTTTTTCCTCTCTTACCGAGCGGGGTGTGAGGGATGTGTACCGTAAACCTTGGGCTGTTTGCGAGGGTTTAGCGGTAGGCCGAGGATGTTCCGGCAGGGTGCGCGCTAGGCGACTCTTGGGGGAGCAGTGGCTGTCGTCTGACCCGAGTTGTGTATTCGGCGGGCTGACTCGCTCCTTGGGTGCGGCGTGTACCGGGGGTTCCTTCCTGCACTTTTGGGGAGCAGTGGTGTCGACTGACCCTTGTGAGGCAGCGGTGGACTGACTTGACCCTAGTGGCAGGAGTGGTTCAGTGCCGCGGAGGCGGTGAGGGCATTATTGTGGGCCCGAGGCGGATGATCATGTGCATAGCATTGCATTGTATTTAATTCCTTTTTATATTTTAGGAGGTTTGGTATACGGGGTTCCTGCAGGGAACTCAGGCATGTTTGTTGTTTGCATTTCAGGTAGCGAGCAGGGTTAGAGTTTGAGGTGGTGACCGAGGACGGTACCCCCGAGATCGGATCCTGTAGTGTCTTCTTCTTTTGAGGTGATTACATGTTGTATAGCTTTTGTTGTAATCACAGTCAGTCGGTATAGTCTGTATAGTTGACTTCCACGTGGGTCTGTACATTATATATTTTATATATATATGTTGGTTATTTTCCCGTGACGTGCCCAGTGTTGACCGTTGACGGTCTTTATTATTGTTTAAATTTTCCGCTGTTTTCGGGTACGTTACATGATTTATATATAATAAAAAAATTAGGCCTTAATCAGGTTCCTTTTCGATGCTAAATGTTTTAGAGCATCAAGCAACAGAAAGCAATTCAGTATAAAAAAAAACAGAAATCTCAATATTACATGAAACACTACAAGGGTGTACGTGCAAACTAAAAGTTTTAAGAACAAATGGAATGGTGATCATGGGATGATTGGTGGACTAAATATGGTTAGATCTCTGCTGACAACATCAAGAGGCACATAAACTGGATGATGAAATTGATTTAGTTTGGCATGGTAATGTATTGCATCTGTCCCTTTTCAGTACACACTTTAAGAAAGACAGCAAAAGATATGGGCCCACAGTTCAAACATAACTGGAAGCTTTCCCTCCTTTTTCCCACATCATTCTTTGAATTTGACAGGCATGGTCACCAAGAAAAGCAGAAGAAAACAAAAAAAAGGGAGCAGTGGTAGGAAAAGAAAAGAAAGAGGATATGTGAAGGAAAGGAAAGAAGCAACACATAAAGGCACCACTTTAAAGAGATATACACAGATGCATGTTTTCTTTTATGAGATGTTTTTGGGGCAATTTTTGTGCTGTTTTTGTTGTCTGCAAATAAATGGAAAACTAAAAAGACAACCACAATCTTTGTGAATGGACAGGGTGTTATTCATGGCTTTTCTCTTGCTAAGTAGCAAAGAGCCTCCCAACTGTTTGTACTCAATAATGTTTGCATTAGAATGTGCATGGTTCTTTTGTCACTGCATTAGAAGATGCATCTAATTAGGCTGCTCTCTTTCTTGTTTTGTTTTGTTTTGTTTTGTTTCCATCACTTGTTTTGTAGCTTGGTTTGATCCTGTCGTTTATGCCAACGCTGGAAATTGCATGTAATATCATATGGACATGTTAAAATAATTGAGTAATGCATGGCCAAATCAATAAAAATATAGTATGCGTGGTCCACCTTTTTCTGTAATTTTGGTTTTCGATCATCCAATAGCAACCTATTTAAAAAGTAATTTTGTTACCTCAAAGTAAGATAACGATCAAATTACAGTCCCATCTTACAAGAAAGTGATGTCTTTGCATCTTTCACCCATGATGGGGACTTTTGGAGCTACACATTCTTTGATCACTTGGAAAGACTTAATCTATGTGTGTCTATTTATCACGTACATTCCAAGTATATATGAAAGAGAGTATTATACCATAAAAAATGATGCTATCATTATGTTGGAAGAAACTTATGAAATAATAATTAGACATGCACATTTTTTTCTTCTTTTGTGAGCACGACACTTCCATGCATCTCGAATTCTTGTTCAAACCACAGCTCCTTTTCATTTCACTGTGATCCAAAAAAAAGCTGTGAGACCTGATCTTGACCAAGGTCATCACTCTTTTCCTAAGCACAAGAAAAGGCAACAAGCCCAAAAACAATTTTGTAATCATACCAAAAGTAATTCAGATTGTCCAAAACAAATCGAAGTTTAAGTTGCAGTGGATACATAGATTTTGAGTAAAAGAAGGAAACCCCTATGATTACTACTTTCATTAAACTTTAGCTATGAGGAAAGAATGAGGAGAAAGTCCCAAAAGCCAAGCAACTCATGATTGCATTCAACCTTCCCAAATCCCTAAATATCCCTTCTCCACCACTTCGTCTTTTCTCATGTAGTTTATGCCAAAATCAAAAGGTGCATTGGCTCCACTTCATGCATAACCAATTGCATGTCATGTCGGCATCCAATGAAGGCATATGTAATAGGCACATGTATTATGTGATCTGTCAGCGAAGTTTAATTGACAAATCCTAGTGTGGATTTGCAAAAGATTCATGTTGACTCAGATATAGACTTTGTTCTACTTGACCAAGTTTATATTTGTTACTACCACTCTTTTCTCTTAAGAGCTCATTTCTCGTTTTCATCTTGTTTGATCCGAAAGTACCTCAAAAGTCTGTAAACATATGTAGAAAATATATCTAAGATTGCATGTGTCTTAATTAATATTGACCAAATTTCCTGAAAAAAAAATGAATCTAGCTTTACCAATTACATTGATAATATTCATTGTATTATTTAGTCGTCCCTTGACAGAAAACACTGTATTTTAATACCAACTTTGAGATTTCAACAAAATTGATTTTTTTAAAAGAGATTAGACACATAAACATGAGAGAGAGAGAGAGTTGATAGGCATATTTTCTTCAAAATAATACCTTTTGAAACAAGCATTAATCCAGGGACAATAGTATTCTTTTAGGAGTTTAATATTTATATGTACAGTCTTCCAAAGTCGAAACTAGTTGTATTATATCAAGTTATGTAGTAGGGTAGTGTTACATTGAATTTGAAAAGTATATGTAAGGATATTGCTGAAAATAATTCAACTTCATAGATGTATGTGCTATATTCAGGTTGAACTTTAACCCTCCAATTAAAAAGACGTATGAAATGAAATCATTAATAGTGTATGAGACGTTCATATAATTTACATGGTTGCAGAGTTTGTTGATTGACCTATGCCCAAGGGCACATCATGTTAGGTATGGTAGTTGGTAGAGGGTTAAACGACCTCCTTTCATTTTTCAGATTGTGCCTTGTTTGTAAAGATCCTGAAAGATTGAAAGATTTTGACCCTCTTGAATTTTGATTTCTTTGAATTTTAACGTCTTTGGATCGATCTGAGTACCAATAATGATAAATAGATGAAATTCTATCCAGTCAATCGGTTTAGTTAGTAAAAAGAATGTTCACGTGATATATATTTATCCATTTTCATAGATTGTTCTTAACACATTCGACCCACATGACCTGTAACATCCTTAAACAACCGAAGAAATTTAAAAAATTTAACAGACAAATAAGCAGAGGATATTACTCAAATACTAGAAAACAGGTGCACCAATATATATATAATATATATGTCCGAGTATTTCAAAAGTGTGATTACATCAAAAAACTATACAATAAATACAAGTAATCACTCCGACCTCAAACAAGAGAAAGATGGATCTGGTAGTGACGCTCCTCTCCTCGGTCACCACCCCTAATGCCGATCACGGCCTCAAAAGCAAACATGCAACAATGTCTGAGTTTCCAGAAAGAAACTTTGTATGCCAAACTCTACAATGCATGAAACGGAACCACTCTAACATGCAATTCTATCAACAAAGAAAATCACAAACAACAAGGCTGGCTCCAGGACTTTTTCACCCAACCACAACACACCACTGTTACGGGCTCTAGGGTTTTTTCACCCAACCACCACAATACTCAACGTCGCCAAACTGGGCTCCAAGGCTTTTTCACCCAACCGCAGCTACCACGACACGACCAGGGCTCCAGGGCTTTTTCACCCAACCCGAACGTCTAAGGGCTCCAGGGCTTTTTCATCAAACCCTTATCACTCGGTCTATGCTCAGGCTCCAGGGTTTTTTCACACAACTTGAACGCACTACGGAGCTCCAAGGTTTTTTCACCCAACCCTGCACAGACTAGCTGGGCTCCAGGGCTTTTTCACCCAACCACAACTCTCAAAATAGTTACGGGGCTCCAGGACTCTTTCACCCAACCACCGCACACACTTGTGCTCACTAGCACACTTGCCGGAAGAACATCAGCACCACAACTCTCCTCACACGGACGACCACAATAACCACACCTCCAATGTGCAAAACTGGACACAAACGGTAGACTGAACCAAGAGTCCCGATCGACTGAATCTCACTAAAATCAGGGCAATTGCCTTGACCGACACTCCATCGGTCGAACAATTCCCACCAACAACACACGTTCGATCGAACTAAAGTAAGGGACTGATCGACCATTTAGAAGGTCACCTCCCAAGTTCAACGAACACAACGACCAATCGGTGGAACGGCAAAGGGGACCCGTTCGACCGAAACCCACCAGTGAAATCCACCATCGCTCAACATTATCAACGGTCGAACCCCCGAGCACTCTCAGCCGATCGAATTCCACCAGTAAAATCCACCATGCGTCCAAACAACACAGGTCGACCGAGCCACCCTTGGTTGAACCCAAATACTATTCAACTTAAGTCATCGGTCGGACGAGTCAAACAGACGGTCGACCGTTTGGATGGTCAACGCCCCAACCGACCTACAACAATGCATACGGTCGAACGGCAAAGGCCCCCCATTTCAACCGAAACCAACCAGGCTTGCCTCAAATGCACAACCGGTCGACCGCCCAAGGGCATCGTTCGACCGGTGTGAGACAGAAACCCGAATTCTCACTAGGAACGGTCGACCGTTTGCACCAACCGGTCGACCGATCCAGCAGTAAAATCTGCTGCACGTTTGCTTGCGACGAGCCTTTCGGCATACTGTCGACTTCCAAATACTCACACAACAAAAGTGAGCTACGACTACAAGTTTGACATACCGTGAAGGATTGAAGAAACCTTCGAAGAACCTCGACGGTGCTTCCTCGAGCACTTATCCCAAAATCACGATCCACCGACGAACGTCTCGCTCGGTCAACGATCACCACCTCCTCGACAATCACAAGCACACCTTTACCCTCGACAATCACCTCGCCACCCCCAAACACTGAGAGAGAGAGAGAGAGAGAGAGAGAGAAATTGAGAGAGAGAAGAATGCAAAAGAGAAGAGTTGGATGAGAACCGACTCACCTCGCCACTCAAACCACGCTTGTCGATCAACACTTCCTCTCCAACACCACCTCTCGCCGGAGCTCCACTGAGAGAGAGTGTGTGTGAGAGAGAGTAAAGTGTGTGTGAGAGATACCTTCCATCTATATATACCTTCCATCTTCTCATCTCAACTATCCATCCAACTCCATTCCATCTCAGCCGTCCAAACTCATCTCCTCCTAATCACCACCTAAACAACAAATAAAACCCAATCAGAATTAGGATCTCACATGACATGTCTTCTTGACAAGGATACTCTTCATCACGTAAGGTCTCAATTTCAATTTCAGACCGTATTGTTTAGAGAGAAAAGGATACTCTTCATCACGTGTGAGAATTTTTTTTTTGGAAACATATGAGGTTCCACGTTATTCAATAAAAAAATATACACCAGTATATAAGAGTAATGTGGAATTATCCTTTTATTGAGTCTGTTACCTTCCATCTAAATATATTTATATTATATTTTTAAAAGAAAGCAGATTAACCAGATTTTGCAGTTTATATGAGTCTTTTCCTTCACCTGGTTGGCCTTTATTCATCTTGTACTCTATAAACTAATTCCATGTTTTAGCAAAAATTGCGTATCATTTTTTGCCACTTGAAGTCATGGTATCGAGTCTAGCAATACACATCAATAACTCAAAAATTATATATTAATATCTTCATGGGAAATTCTATTTAATTTAACTAAATATTTGGGAACATCACACAGCACGAAAGACACCACAGAAAACTCCAACAAACACATGTTGGACAGTTGGAGACGACGGTACAGGCCTTCATAATTCACCCAATCAAGCTTGGAATTTGGAAGTGAGATGTTGTAAAACGGGATTAGATTGGAGCATGCAAAATGGCAGGATTGTACTCGACAGATTCATGTCCCAAACACGTCATCAAGAGGAATCTCATGTCGCCACAGATGGTACCGACTTACATGTCCCAACTGCATATATAGCTGACCTACGTACGTACCTCATGAAAACTATGTATCAAACTCGTGATGTCTAGCTAAAACCCACCTTTTTGGGTTTTAGAAATATGTGATTAATTGTCTTGGAACTAATTAAGGTACCATTTCCATAAGCTCACCAAGGATTCGATTCCTGTTGGAATTCAGATACCAAATGAAAATGCAAGAATGATAACTCATATAAGAAAGCAAAGCTTATTTGGATATAATAGATTCATACCCATAATTGTTAATGTTAAACAATAAGTTTGCTCTATTGAAGCGTAAGTATCTAACTCAAAATCAATTACTAATAAGCGAAGAGAACCAACATCTTAAAAATAAGAGAATGATCATAAATTCTCTAATGAGATACTATTATCTAACATTGACTCGCACGCGATACGGAGAATATTTCATCGTGTCCGCTCGTGAACAACTTATGTGAATGTGTTTAGCCGTCCATTGGAATTTTTAGCTCTAATACCATATTGAAGTATGAATAATTGGGTATACAATTCAAAACCAATGAATAATGCGTGAAAAGACCCAACATGTTATAACCTAGGATAATTTCTCTAAATTCTCCAATGTGAAATTATTCTACGCGCTACTATTAACATTATACTATTGAGTTAATTACAATAAATTCTATTTAATAGTAGTATATCATATATCACATTTGTGTTATATATCATTTATTTTACCTTATTTTTGTACTACTCGAATTGTTAATTGTGGTGTATCAGGTCATAGATAATAAAAAAAGAAAAAGAAAACAAAAATGACCCACCTACAAGAACAAAAGACTAATTCGTAGTGGTTTCGCACTCATCTGCAATTAGCAGGGACCCGTCCCTAAATCTTGAGGAACATAAATGAAAATAAGAAGGAAAAAAATGTGAAATCTCCTCAATCTCGAGCACCTGGGAAATGATTATACAATTAAGTCCAAACTGGGTAGAGCCAATTAAGAATCCCGCTTGTAAACCATTCTATTATCGAATGAGGGACGATACTCTTATTCGACCACTACCTCGGTACATGATTTCGAGGAATTTGCTCGTTAAATCCTGATGAACCCCGACTATTATGTGATTGCTTGACAAAGGGTTGCTTGCGAATTGTTCCCCTAAGTCATCTCATTGTCGTCTGTTGGTGGCGACCCCCACCACCTAAATCAAAAGAATACATTTTAGACGTGATACACTTTTTGCACAAGCTGACTCAATGCCATTTAGTTTTGATGATTATTGTTAACCTAATCGTAATCAGCTTAGAATTCATTTCAATATTAGATAGTCAATGAAATGGTCAAAAAGACTCAAGTCATATAACGATGCTTAGACCAAGACTTGTACCTTTTCGATTATCGAGTCCCTAAGATAAGTGCGCTTGAACATTGTATTGGAAAACTGCCTATACTGATCGACCGGCCAGACCCATTTGGTCGACAGCACATTATTCAAGCCTTATACTCAAATCCCAATTTGAAACAATATTGATCTACTTCTCTCATTTAGGACAACTGGTTCAATACCAAACATTCTTATTGTTTCAAATTCGGTCAACCTCCGACTGATCTTGATGCTCTACCCAAACCACTATTTTATCCTTCAAAGGTGCTGATGTGCTACTAGCGGTAGATTAATCGTGATATATATAGTCTCACTCATACATATACGTGGAGTCAAATGTCGTTGAGTTGTTAGAATCCTCTCAGGTGCTACTCCAATAGCACGGAAGATCTTCTCCATACGGAAGATCCAGTCCTCTGCGACCTCTGGGGCCCTCCTGCCATCGAAAGTCGGCGGGTGCTGACGCATGAACCGATCGTGCTCAGCTCCCACTCCGCCCTGGGCGCTCTGAGCTGCCTGACGCTCCAGAAACTCACCCAACCTGTCCCAATGGGTACCAGATGTGTCGTCACTGGAAGGACGATCGCGTGTAGAACCCCTCACGCGCCTAGGTGCCATCTGACAGAAGAAACAAACACCACTTCAGCCATGTATGCATGCTAAAGATAAAATGCATGAGTCCTATTACTACAAGGGTGATTTCATTGGGAACCACATAGGAATCGACCGCTCTGATACCAAGTTGTAACATCCCGAAACAGCGGAAATTTAAAAAAAAATAATAATCAAGACAATCAACTCAATAATCAAAGGCGGGACTGTTACTTCTCATAAATCATAAAAGTGGTGCACCAAAATACATCAGAGTTTATCAAAAGATACATGATTACAGCAAAACGACAACAGAGGATAAAAAGTAATCATGTCGACCTCAGCGGCCCGAGAAGAGGATCCAACTCCAAAATGCGCGTCCCCGCCGATCACCACCCAACTGGACCTACTGCGGTCCTGAAAAATATATAACAACGATGCCTGAGTTTCCAGAAGGAAACCCCGTATGCCAACTCACCTACATGCATGCATCACATAATGAACCTATCATGCTAGTGGCATGTCATGGCATCAACAGAAAGTAAAACAGTTCCCCCGAAGGGTAAAACAGGACATCAGTCCGACAATCAATCATCGGGTCTCCCGAGGAGACCTACTGCAGGCACATGCAGTCTAGTAGCCCGCAACATCGCACCCCCCACACGCAGCTACACTACTCAAGGGTTCGGCAGGGAGCCTCTGTCACGTCTACGCGCCGATAGAAACAGATCTGTAAATCTCAGTGGTCGGGGCCACAGGGACCAACGGGGCCGTCGCCCGGATGGTATAACAACATCATCTCGGTAGGTGCCCAGCCGAGGAAAACAACATAGCCGGAACAGCCTCGGCTCAACAATCACCATCGCCGGCACAACCTCGGCGGCATCACCGGCACAGCATCGGTGGTCCATCACAACAGTCCGGCACAGCATCGGACAAACCAGACCGAAGTCTGCCAGGTCATCAGGCTCCTCGAGCCGCGAACACCAACCGCGCCGCTATAAAAGCAGGGCAGCGACCTCCGTAGCCCGTGGGCCGGTAGTCACCTCACCCAACGCCAGTTGCGTGCCCGCACAACATCAACACTGGGATCCGTGATCCCTCAGGCCTGCTATACTACAAGGTGCCAACAATCAACTCAAGGTCACGGTCCATACATGGAGGTGACGCGTCCCGAACACCCACACTCTTCCCAACGGCGGTCCCTGGGCAGGCACGCATCACGCGCCCACCGTCACCTCCCGGCTCACGCACAAGGCGAGGACACGGGTTTCCGTGGACAAAGTTGGCGTTCAAAAGGGAACCAGGAATTCTGTCCTGGGCCCAAACGGTCGACCGGAAGAGGTGATTCTGTCGACCGGTCCCAGGAAGGAATCGGTCGACCGTACTCCTAAAACGGTCTACCGCTGCGCTCAAAACAGAACCCCCAACGGTCGAACAAGGGTCTAAAACCGGTCGACCGAACGAGGTCAAAATCCGGAGTCTGGTCAACATAGAAATCCACTCTATCGGTCGACCGACTCAGGGGTCTCGGTCGACCGACAACAGACAGGGTCAACCTATTATTCTAAGTCACATAATCGGTCGAACAACCAACGATCGGTCGAACAAAACATGCAAGCTAACAGGTACACTTAAGTTCCGGTCGAACACAACAAGGACCGGTCGACCGATAACAGGTAGAAAAATCCCAACTCACCAGCAATAATGCACTACCGGTCGACCGCCCAAAGGCATCGTTCGACCGGTGAAGGTTAAAGTCGGGCAAACAGTGCTAAAACGGTCGACCGCCCGAAGGGTCCGGTCGACCGTTGGTTGTCTTCAACCTCGCGCCAGCCGAGGTTTTTAGAAGAAACGCGTCGCCGGAGAGGTCTCCGACCTCCCCCGACTCGACCAACGCATCCCTCACATGAGGGTAATAAACAAACCACACTAAGGAGCGGCATACCTCAACCACTACGACGAAATGCCGGAGCTCCGCTCACGCACGTCGCCTCCGGTGATCTCCCCGCGCGCTCGACTCCGCGCGCCTCACACCGCGCGATCTCCGGTCTCCTCCTCCGCTGCTTGCCACCACACGCACCAGCAAGGAAGGGAAGGAAGAAATGAGGAAGGAGAAATGAGAAAGAAGATGAAAGAAGAAAAGGAGGGGGGCTTATTAAAACCCGTTGCTACAGTGACCGACCCTTCACCTTCCCATGCAGACACCTGCAATCCCCACTTCCCCATGCACCCACACAACCCCATGCAAAGCCACCCTAATCCTCCTCTAATCCAAGTTTAATCCTAATCTAGGGTTAGGGTTCTAACATATACATCTGGTGTTGATTTGGTGATTTGCATCTTCTTCCTTACATGTTTCTTTAATGAGCCGTGATAGACGGACGCGCGCGTCACGGACGCACCTTACGTGGATCTGTACAGCTCAGATATTTTTCTTTGAGTCAGCGTCCAGTCAGCGAAATTTCTCTTCGCGCGTTTTGGTCTTTTTAAAAAACGCCGGTTCTTTAAGTTGAACGATTCATTTCCCAATACACAGATAAGACAGTGTGCAGACCCTAGGACATCGTGCAGTCTCATTATTCGTGCAGAGCCCACACTTATCATAATAAAATATTTGTTTTTAAGTTTTACGTTGGATAAACTTAATTTGTCTAGCTTACTTTATGTGTGTGTGCAGTTTACATTATGTGTTTGTCCTGTTTACGTTATGTGTATGTCCGGAATAAGTGTATATTGCTGTACGGAATAAGTGTATTTGCTGTCCGGAATAAGTGTATTTGTTGTCCGGTTTAAGAATAAAGTGTGTCCAGAAACGGAACATAAAGTTTGTCCGGAATAAGTTGATTTGTTGTCCGGAATAAGTGTATTTGATGTCCGGAATAAGTGTATTTGCAGTCCGGAATAAGTGTAGTTGTCCAGAATAAGAAGAAAGTGTGTCCAGAAACGGAACAGAAAGTTTGTCCGGAATAAGTGTATTTGCTGTCCGGAATAAGTGTATTTGTTGTCCGGAATAAGTGTATTTGTTGTCCGGTTTAAGAATAAAGTGTGTCCAGAAACGGAACATAAAGTTTGTCCGGAATAAGTGGATTTGTTGTCCGGAATAAGTGTATTTGCTGTCCGGAATAAGTGTATTTGCAGTCCGGAATAAGTGTAGTTGTCCAGAATAAGAAGAAAGTGTGTCCAGAAACGGAACAGAAAGTTTGTCCGGAATAAGTGTATTTGCTGTCCGGAATAAGTGTATTTGTTGTCCGGACTAAGTGTATTTGTTGTCCGGTTTAAGAATAAAGTGTGTCCAGAAACGGAACATAAAGTTTGTCCGGAATAAGTTGATTTGTTGTCCGGAATAAGTGTATTTGATGTCCGGAATAAGTGTATTTGCAGTCCGGAATAAATGTAGTTGTCCAGAATAAGAAGAAAGTGTGTCCAGAAACGGAACAGAAAGTTTGTCTGGAATAAGTGTATTTGCTGTCCGGAATAAGTGTATTTGTTGTCCGGAATAAGTGTATTTGTTGTCCGGTTTAAGAATAAAGTGTGTCCAGAAACGGAACATAAAGTTTGTCCGGAACAAGTGGATTTGTTGTCCAGAATAAGTGTATTTGCTGTCCGGAATCGGAATAAGTGTATTTGCAGTCCGGAATAAGTATATTTGTAGTCCGGAATAATATATGGCTTCATTATTGTCGGAATAAACGAATCAATATATGGAATAAGTGTATTTGATGTCCGGAATAAGTGTATTTGCAGTCCAGAATAAGTGTATTTGCCCGCAGGGGCTGCCGCCCCCTGCCACCCCCGCACAAACTCAACAAACCTCCCACTGTATATTTTACCCCACAAGAATTACATTTAGGAAAAAATAGCTTCTTAGATTTCCTGTTTATGTAGAAAGTTTGTCCTGTTTATGTAGAAAGTTTGTCATGTTTTGTCCTGTTTATGTAGAAAGCTTGTCCTGGAAAGTTTGTCCTGTTTATGTAGAAAGTTTGTCATGTTTTGTCATGTTTATGTAGAAAGTTTGTCCTGTTTTGTCCTGTTTATGTAGAAAGTTTGTCCTGTTTATGTAGAAAGTTTATCTTGTTTATGTAGAATGTTTGTCCAGTTTATGTAGAAAGTTTGTCATGTTTATGTAGATACAATGAGAGCACAATGAGATATTGATGGTACATATTATTGATGGTAACTATTACACAATAAGATACAATGAGAGCACAAAGACAAACAAACAATACAAGCACAAACACAAACACACAAAAATTACAAAAATAATATATCTTCTCCCAGTAAATCACACACAAACAAACAATACAAACACACACAAATTACAAAGATAATATATATTTTCCCAATAAATCGGAAAGAAGATGTAAGACTTAAACATGATCGTCTCATTCACGCTGCTTACGTTGTGAAGAAACTTATGAGTCGACATCAGACGCTTCTTCGACGTAATATCTTACTCGAAATGATGATTTATTACGGAGAGATGTACGACATAAACCGAACAGACGTAAGTCTTCACCACGGAGCGTTGTACCTCTCTCCGGAATAAATCACAATTTCGAGCAAGATATTATTTTGAAGAAGCGTCTGATGCCGACTCCCAGGGTTCTTCATAACGTAAGGAACGCGAATGAGACGGTCGATGACACTCTTTCTTTCTTCTTCCTTCTTTTTCTGTCATGGCTCCAACAATGCAGCAAAGTTGTTGTGGTGCGAAGTCTTCACCACCGGATCGTCACATTCACTATGCTAACGCTGACAAGAACATCGGGAAGTCTTCGCACCGTCCCATTCACGCTGCTTACGTTGTGAAGAATCCTGGGAGTCGGCATCAGACGCTTCTTCGACATAATATCTTGCTAGAAATGGTGATTTATTCTGGAGAGAAAGAATGAAGAAGAAAGAAAGAGTGTCATCATATTTGTATTTGGGTGGAGAGAGAGAACGTGCTGAGTTGAAACGCATTTAATGTGATTTGAGTGGACATCAGGAAGAAAAAACAAAAAAACATTCATGCTTTGGCCACGTAAGGGCTGACATGGATATCCACGTAGAGCGCGTCCGTGACGCCCTGCGTTCAACAAACATTTCCCTTCTTTAATTCTACCTTCAGGTGCATTAGTTTAATTTTATCTATTCAGTACCCTCCTAGATAGGCCATGGGTCACATCATGACGTGTGGTAGTGGGTGCTCTTTGCCCGGGCGCCCGGGCGGGGGGGCACGTGGCCCCCCATTCGTCTAGTTTTTTTTTGTTTTTTGTTTTTTTTGTTTTTGTTTTTGTTTTTGTTTTAAAAATAAAGATTATTTTTATAATTAGGATAATGTATTAATTAGGTAAATGGAATTTAATTAATTAGGTATTACAAAATAATTGAAAAAATATTTTATGATTAATTACCAATTTTATGATTTACTTAGATATAAAAAAAATTAAAAAAATCATAAAAAAATTAAGAAATACAAAATACAAATACAATACATATACACTTCGGAAACAAAATACAATACAAGTACAGAATACGAAATACTATAAGTCCTCGATGTTTGAGAAGTCCAAGCCTCGATCAAATTGTCTCGTCTTTAGTGAGTCACGCGCGTACTGTAAGTCCTCAATTGTAATGCATAATATGATAGTGGAGGATGAACGTGATTCCTTCGGTAATTTTAGAGATTGGAACGAATTTGTTCAGGATCAACCTGAAAATTCCGTGAACGACGCGGTTCGGTATTCCACTGACCGTGTATTGGATATTACTAGGTACTTGAGAAGGAGAGATCAAGTTCGTGATCGCACCACACCTTTGAACCTTCAAGCCGATTCGGTCGACAATATATGACAACGCTTTGGAGGAAATGCGTCTTGGTGTATTTGAAGTTTAGTATTTAAGTTTAGTATTTAAGCATGTATTTTTAGTTTTAGTTTCTCAATTTCCGGTTAATGTACTATGTAATGTGGTTTTCTAAATTTTAATAATATTTTCGTATTTATTAATTAAATGTTAATTAAAAACGAATGAATTGTTGATATTAAATAATTACGATAATGAATATTAATATATTTTGTTGATTGTTGAAAGAGTTTTGGAGAGAAGAATAAAAATAATGACGTGACAACAAATACTGTAGTGTGACTGAGTGGATTGGGTAATGATTAAGGATTGTGTAGGGGGGTTGGTTTGTGCTGACGTGGCAGAGAGAGAAGCTGACGTGGCTGAGAGAGAAAGCAGGGCCTCCAGGGACTGCCTGGGCGCCGTTAATGATGCTCTGAGTGTTTGTGTGAACATTATCTCTCTTCCATAATTATTTTCTTAAGAACCTTGATAAATCAACAGTATCTCTCTTCTATAATTTTTTTCTTAATAATCTTTTCGTCTCAAATCAATATTCTTTTTCTTTCATATTATTTTATTTTCCCAACGTTTATAATTTTCAACAATAACCAAATAATTAACTTATTGTATTTACAATATCTTTTTATAAGTAAAAATAAATAGTAGGAAATAAAACTACGAAAAAATATTATTTAACTACTTCTCTAAATTTAATAATCAATCAAAAAACAAGAAAATTAATTAGCAAAAAATAAATTTTAATTAAAATTGTAACCAATTAACGAAAATAAACTCTCGAGCAAACAACTTTTGTATTTGTTCAAATGCATTTATAAAAGTGATGTGACTTGGGGGGAAAATTAAAGTAAATTTAATTATAGTAACTAACAATATAAATTCAATTAAACTAATTAGCATAATTAACAAGGGTCTGACGTTTGTTGACGGTACATTATCTGTCGATGTAGCGTACCGATATTTATCACTAACGGACATGTACGTGTACAACCGTCGGAGTTACATATTAGTCGGTGTAATATACACTGATGAATCTATCCATCGGTGTTCTGCATCGACGGAAAAATCATCGGTGTTACGCCGTCAGTGTTCTTCGATGCGACGAAAGAAACAAAATATTTTGGAAAGAAATTTCACGTCAAAAGTAACACTGGTGACGTCTATCCATCGGAACATCTGTCGGAGTAGAGGAACACCGACACATGTAACACCGATGGTAGGTAGATCCGTCGATGTATATTGTACCACGAGCGGCAGCATGGACGTACTTTTGTTTTGTTTTCACAAGTGCCCTTTATGAGGTGTGGGTTGAGAGTCACACACATTTGTGAATGACTTTTTTGGGTTCTTATTAAGGGTGGATATATATGATCCGTATTAAGATTCAATATCGAAGCATTTTGACAGGAATAGTGCGACAACAGATAAGCTTCGATTTGCTTGGGGGCGAGTATCTTAGCTGAATACGTTGGTTTTAGTTTAATTTGTTAGTTGCCTACTATTAAGGTTTTGTTTATCTATAATTGTTTTAATTTAGTCACATTGTAATTCCCCTTATAGAAATTATAAGTGGAGATCCTAACCTCCTTTCAAGTTTACCAAAAAAACCCAGAGCAGTCAATACTCGTAATGTACCACATGGTCCACATTAATGGGATATATGTATTATAATTAAACATGTGGTTAGTGGTAGACCCGAGTTAGAACTTTGATGGAGACATGAGATAGGCTTCGGGATGGGTGGACCCTTTTGGCTAGTCTCCATTTTGAAAGGGGTCAAACCCCAATTTGGACTCCAAACAGGTCCGACCAAAACAAGACCATCAGATATTCAGATGTGATTGTGCAAAATGGACTGTGGGTACTTATACGTCTTGTGTTGTGTTCAATCTCATCAACCAAATGTTTTCAGCAATTTTGAATTTGGATTTTGGAGTGTGGAAACATTTGAATCTTTGGGACTGGAGACAAAAGCTTCGCAAATAACAGTGTGCCAAACATTTGCTGTTGTCTCAACATGACTTGGAGGTAAACAATGGTAAGGAAGAGATGTCTCCATTTCACGGTAAAATGTAAATTAAGTTTTGGTTAATGTAGATCTCTCTCTCTCTCTCTCTCTATATATATATATATATATATATATATTCTTAAAGGGTTGATTAATTGATTTGTACAAAATCTGTAAGGAAGTAGGAGCTATGTTTTGAAATATCTTTCATAGTTGATTTCTAGAATTTTTTCAAAAATTGAATCACAGTGACATATATTAACTGGACTGCTAAACGTCGTCCGTAAATTACTTAAATCGTCAGTGTCAATTACCATTTTGCATTTATCTCATTTTTACTTATTTCTGCTCGCACATGCTCACCTCTTTTCATACTACAATAAAAAATAACCATGAAAAATAAAATCAGAGTAAGAATGCGAGGGTGGCAGGGGGTAGTAGCCCCTACGGGGGACGCTAGTACCCCTGCAAAGCGAGCGAGCAGAGGGCTTTGCTGACATTTTTTGTTTCGACACTCTATTATTGTACTCTGAATATTGATATGTTTACCTGTTTATTTACGTTTGTGTGTTTTTTCCACCCGTCACCACTAAAATCTTGCAAGGGAACATGAAATAACATGAAATAACATACCGTATAAATTCAAGATTTAAAAAAATGGGGAGTCTGGCTGGGGGGTTTACCAGACACTCCCTCCATGGAAGAGGCGTCCTAAGCAGACATCTTTTTTTTGCGGGACATAATGAGTATTAAATGGATTGTGAATGACAAAAAAGTAACTGAGACTGACGATTTTAGTAAAACCCGAGCTACGTTTGACAATTCCCTATATTAAAGCAATGTAATCAGAGCAAGATCTCTCGCTTCCAACATTAAACTAAAGGAAGTAAATTATCCTCTTACTAATTATTTTTTCGATATTATCTGTTCTACTATCTCACTTCATTTTAAATCCTAACATTCCAAACGTACGAACGAAGCTAATGGTTTTTGATATGACTTCGACTCTTGATTATTTTAAGAAAATGAATCTCCCAATTTTACTAGTCAGTTGGTTTTCTCATAAATACAACAAAGAAATTGTACCTATGCCTCCCATTTCAACATAACTATATATTAATAGCAATCATAAGAAATTTAAAGGGAATTCTCTAATGCCTACTTGATCAGTTTGTCATCTATCTCAAAAGAGGTTGAGATTTGAACTTGATACCACACTCAAAGCTATATTTATAAAAGTTTCAGAGAGCAGATGATTAATATTCGTAATCTTAAGCAATATAAAAGAACTTTTTGTATGATCTCGTAAACCATCCATTCCTTGAATGCTAGTTGCACCTAGAGCCGTTTGATTGAGGTTTTACCCACTTGGATGTCATGTCATTTGAAAAAGAACTAAAGAAAACACATTTGGTGTATGTTACTTTAAGTACCACTTTCTAATGGTCGACGATGTAACAACTTGTGATTGGTAAGATTTTAATTTGTAACCTACATTGATAATAAAAATCGACCCTACAAAAACATACACCGATGACCTTTGTTGGCATGCAGTTACTAAAACACTAATTAAACTAGGCAAGCAATGCACAGGTGACATGAACACCATTTGACAAATGCTGATCATAAGTGAAGAATATTGTTGAGCCTACAAAACTGATTACAATGACACATGCTGCAGGGTTCAGTATGACAATTCCAGAGGCGATGATCCAAAGAATTCTAAACATACCAAAACAAAACAAAATTGATGTTTCAGACTTCAGACACTGGGATCAGCGCTAGCTCTCTGTATACGATTTCTATATAAAACAAAGCCCATAAGGACAGAGATTACACAGGACAAAGACAAGAACTGGACAAGAGGTGTGCATATATATAATATATATGTGATCCATAGATAAGTGTGCTATGATTGCTATGGAAGGAGATGTAAATATAATAAAATATTACACTAATAAAAACACGATTTCACTCTTCACCAGATCACATAATCTCAGTTCCATGGGGGAATGGGAGGGGAAAGAATATTGTAGCAAAACGCCAAGAGGATAATAACCAAGAATCTGGAATTGTCTGTTTGGTTCATGGATGGCACTCTGGTTAGGCTCTTCTTTTGAAGCCTAACCTCCACGGATTCTCTACGTCATGTCGACAGTACACCATCAGCATCTCCCCTCACTTTCTTTCTTTCTTTCTTTTCTTTCTTTTGTTGGAGATATGATTGTAATTAACTTAAATGCTATCATATGCGTTCCTCTTAAAGGACCATGACTCGGGCCTTCATTTTCTTCTTTAATTGGTCTGAGTTTAGTTCCCCTCCATGTGTAATACTTCTTATTTCTTTAATAAGTTACATATCTCGTGAAAATAATAGTTCAATCTTTCCGAGAGATGGAACAAATTAAGTCTTGACCTAATAGTTAAACATGGTTATAGAGCAACGATATTAAAATTTGAATTGCTTAACCATCTGTTTCCATTTTACTAGGTAAGCAATAACATGTGCTAGTCACCTGTCCCTTTTGAAGAAATACCAAGACAAAAAGAAAGTTTCATTGATATCGTTCTCTGACGTCAATCCTTTGAAGCAGTTTATAGTTTGAGAACTATTGGATTACAACCACATTTGTAACGTGTTAATATCCCATCAAAAAACAAGTACGAATTATTTATTGTTGGATGAATTGTTTGGGTGTCACCGGCAAACATTCAAATTGTCTTTATGTTATCTGAAAGCAATTATTTGGTTTAACGACATTATGACAAATATTTTTGATTTTTATGACATTAAGTCAAATTGTTACTTTCAGATAGAATAAAACCAATTTCGATATTTGTCACTCAAGTAATTCAGCCTTAATTATTAAATTATGATCAACATATATACCGACTACATCCCACCAAAAAAGCAAACTAGGACTTCACTTTTGTGCTGTTTTCTCCCTTTTGATCACAATGTACGTATAGACCACCTTTATCGAACACATCGAATAAACACCAACTTTTTGGGTATCCGAAGAGAGAGAGAGAGAGAGAGAGAGAGTAGAGAGCATGCTGCAATCCGACCAACTTTAATTTGTTTGTTAAATTTATCAACAATTGCCTAAACTTCCAGTGGCTAGTGTGTTTTGAACCTATAACTATAAGCTATATATCTCAGTTGCGTAAACTTTCTCTGCGCGCATGGGAGTTTGAGGAAAAGGACAACTCCATGCATTGCTAGAAGCCTAGAAGTACCCTCATGTCCCCATCCATGTATGTAATCTTGCGTTTGCCACAGTTATTCGTGTGGGACCCGCTTGCTTTTGGTGTCCCCTTCCATATATAATTCCATTGTCGTCTTCGAATGGAATTGGATTGTGAATGACATGGGAATTTGTCGTTCTTACATCAAATATAGTGTGTTTTTAGATTTTGGAACCGAATTTGGAACCGAACACATACGGTTGGTCATCCTCTAGCTAGGGTGATGCTTCATATTTTTGCATGACATTGTCTCCTAAGAAGTAGCGGAATGGTTAGGGGTGAGTGTGTGAAGACGTATGTTCGAATTTCCGTTCTGCATGTCAAAAGTTCCAGTAAAAACGGTGTTGACCACATCCAATTTAGAATCGTAGCCTTATCTAACCCAAATGGAAGCGGATGTCGGAGAATTCTGGATCATAAATAATAATAAAATTCATGGTCATTTGTTGGTGCCTCTATGTCTAACACATAATCTTCGAGTTAGGTTATGTATTATTCAAATTTCATCGAGACCAGATATTGGAACAAACTTTTCAACCGGTGGATGTGGTTACATATACCTTATTGTTTTATTCATCTAATATACCACCGCTTATAAAAAAATACATAAATAAACACTTGCATTTCATATATACCAAGGAGCGTTGGCAGTACTCGAACCAACATATACATTGCTATATATGCGACCCCTGGTTTCGACTCTCGAGGCTTTACAGTAAAGAGAAAAATGTAATCAATATTTTCACTCAATAATTATTTAGATCGGTACTACCTGCAAAAACCCATCTCATTGATCCGCATCAACACTTGTAAGCTGAGGATGCTCACTTGGGTATTGCTCGTAATTTATATATCTAAAGGTCTTGAGATTGAATCTAACCTAGTGCTATGTTGTTTTTGTAACGTCCTCAAACAGCGGAAAATTTAAAATTTAAAACATACAATCGACTCGAGAACATTACGGCAAGACATAAGAAAACATGTGCTCAAACATATAATATATATATATATGTAACAGAGTTTACAAAAGGGTGATTACATCAAAAGATCATAAAAAGGAATATACACATGTAATCACAACCACCTCAAAAGGAAGGAAAACAAGATCCGGTCCCGAGCACTCTCCTCCGTAGTAACCACCCTCCTAATGCCAAACCCGGCCTGAAAAGTAAATATGAAACTATGCGTGAGTTTCCATAAGGAAACCTCGTATGCCAAACCTAACACATGAATGAACAAATACAACTACAAACGGCATAAGCCCAACAACATTAAAACACCACAAATTGCCTCTTTCACCGGAGCTACGGTTTTGCCTCAAAGTTACCGGAGTCACGATTTTGCCTCAATGTTACCGGAGTCACGATTTTGCATCAATTAACGGACTCACGGAGACGACGTATACATGCCTCATTTTCCGGAGCCACGTCGACAACAAAACAATCCGCTCCGTAGAGGCACAACTGATCGCTATTAGGCTAGCATGTCCGTTCGTTGCCCCAAAAGGGTCGGTGAACCCGTTGCCCTCGAGCCTATCAAAACAAACATAAAAAATACACCAAACTGTGCAGAAATGGTCGACCGAACAGGCCAACCGGTTCCTCCTAGGAACGCACAGGCATACAGAATGTCTCTGACGGTCGACCGTTTGGATGGTCTACGCCACAAATAATATTAAATTCAACACCCCATTGGTCGAACGGTAATGGGGATCCGTTCGACCGAAAACCACTAGTAAAAAACTCGAGATCGATCCAAGCTTTACCAGTCGACCGAAACAACAACTGGTCGAACAAACTTTAAGTTGAACTTAAGTCATCGGTTGAACGAAATCTCAGGGAGGTCGACCGTTTTGTGGTCTACACCCCCAACTGACTTAAAACAGTGCTTCGGTCAAACGACAAAAGGGACCCCTTCGACCGAACACACTCAGAGCTTGCCCAACATGTTTGATCGGTCTACTGCACTAAGAATCGTTCGACCAGTGCAAGGCAAACTCCCCAAGATCACACCAACAACGGTCGACCAAAACACCATCCGGTCGACTGAACACAACAGAAAACTGTAGGATCGTGTGGGTTATGGGTCCACTAATCACTTTTTAATCTAACCACCTACTTGTTTAAGCAATCGAGTAAATGCAGCGGAATTAAAACAAACAAGCAAGTAAGGAGTAGAAAATGCAAACCACAAGAAGTCGGGGGATTTTTATAGAGGTTCGGCACCCCACCCGGGTCCTAATCCTCTCTTGCAAGCTCCGCTCGGATCACCGAGCTCCGCTCACGACTTCACTAACCACTCCCCGTTCCGGGCCGGGAGAGAACGCCTTTTACAAAACAAACTCCACGAACAACCTCGCGAGCTTGACTTTCTTCTCTCACAATCCGAGAGGAACACTTCGGGCTTTCACCGAAGTCCTTGCTTCCTTTGACAACAACAATTTGAGTGGAGCAACACTCTCTAAGCTTGAGCACACTTGAGTATGATTGAAATTAAGACTAAGTGTGGAGATTTGAGGCTTTGAGTGTTTGGGATTCTCTCTAATGTTTTGGGACAAGTTTGTAGTGGGAGAGTTGTGTTAAAATGTGTTTTACAACTCCTTATATAGGCATTAGAGAGAATAGAGCCGTTGGGATTGATTGGGTATGAGTTGAAGTGTGATTACACAAAACAGAAAGTTCAGAACCCAATTCTGGCTGAATTCGGTCGACCGAAACGGGAAGAGCGGTCGACCGGTTGGCAGTTTTACACTCAGTTCGGTCGACCGGTTAAGCAACGGTCGACCTCCCAACTCTACGACTTAGGTTCACTTAAGTCATCGGTCGAACACAAGATAGGGTTCGGTCGACCGACTTCGTCCAGGCACTTTTGGGGTGACAAACAAATGTGTGAACGGTCGACCGAAACTGGTTTTGGCGGTCGACCGATTATGGACAGGCACTTTGGGTTTGTTAAGAGATGAACCAACGGTCGACCGATCGTGGTCCTCGGTCGACCGATACATGAAATACATTTGGGGTATTTTTGGTTTAATACGAATACGATCGTTGGGTATATACGACAAAAGTAAAGGTCAAGAAAATATGATCTGACGGTCGACCGAAAGATATGGTGCGGTCGACCGAAACTAGACAGGGAAACACAAACAAGATTAATTGATCATCCGGTCGACCGAACGGCATGTTTCGGTCGACCGAATGTGGGCAGACTTTTGCAATTCAAGTTTTGGTGTTTTCCGGTCTAAGTTTGGGTGATCTATTGAAGTCCAAATTATGTGAAATTTCGTGTGTGACTTCTATAGGGAACCTAGTGTGTGATTAAGTTGATTTTAGCTCAAGTATGCTCAATTACACTTTGTTCCTAAGACTCAAAAGAAATCAAGATTACATGTCTTCGATTTAGCTTTAATTACATGTCTTGACTTCATTTCCATCTTTCTTGAGTCTTGATCACGTGTAGAGGTTAGCACAATACAATATATATGCAATGCATAGTGTGTGCTACTCTAATTAAGATTCGGTTGATTAAATCATCAAAACATAAGATTAAGGCCAAAAAGCCAACAATCTCCCCGTTTTTGATGATGGCAACCGATATCTTAATACTTGAAAATTGTATATGTAAACTATGCATATAGATGCTCCCCCTATGGATGTGCATAGTTTTTGTTCCATTTTTATCAAGTTTTCAAGTTACCCCCTTAATTATCTCTCCCCCTTTGACATCCATCAAAAATAATAATTATTTAAGACTTTAAGCATAGAATTTGGATGTCTTGTAATGAAGTTGCTCCCCCTAAATTTTGCACTTCATTACTCTAATAAAAGGTATATCATTTAAGCTCCCCCTATCAATAAGGCTAAATGGAAACAATGAGTATGATTCAAGTTAAGTTCATTTAGGTTTCTATTCAAGCCTTATTCTAACATCCATTTAAAATATGACATTTAAAATCAATGGATGTGATAAAAGATTTGCAATGAATATGGTAAATGATTTTCAATGAATTGAACTATATGATATGTCAATTAAGCATATGAAGCTATGTTAGAGCTAATTTAACATGAATTGTATAGATAAGAATTTATACCAATGTTGAATTCGAATTTAGCTCCAATTTCATTTGGTGATGCAACCGGATTTGAATTTGACGCTTTGGCTCACCCGGTCACCACCAATTTCCTCCTCAAGCTCCTACAAGTGTAGACTTAGGTACCCAAACAACTTTGGGTCCTTGAACATTAGCTTTTGGGATCCAAACCATTTTGGTTTTGGGTGCCCACACACTTGAGGAACTAGATTTAACAAATAAATGCTTACCATTTAAAGTAGTATGAGATACATGGTTTTTCAAATGCACATTGTATCCTAAACTATGTTTAGCTAATGATTGTCTTTGACTACTCAAAAGCATATCAAGCATTTTTGTCCCTTTAGTGAACATTTCAAGATCTTTTCTTAATTGCGTATTTGAAGCTTTAAGATCTACATGTTCATCAATAATGGGTGTTTTACTTAGACTAGCAGGTGATGATTCATTTGATTCAAGTCTAGCAATCACCTCATTCTTTTCATTCATGATTAATTCAATTTGGCATTTGAGATCATTTATAGTTTTTCTAGCATTTTTGTTCTTATCACAAATGATCTCATATTGTTTAACTAAGTCATGGAATGCATTTTGAAGCTCATCATGTGTATAATTTTCATTATTTGCACTAGAGTTTGAGCTATCACTATAATAAGACTTAGTTGAGCATGAATTACTAGAACAAGAGTTAGAATCTACCTCACTTTGATCTTCAATAGCCATGAAGCATGAGTGAGCCACTTCTCTTCTACTTTGCAAGGAAGACGACGATGAAGATGGTGATGAAGAATCATCCCATGTAGCCTTGTGTGCTTCTTCCTTCCTTTCTTTTCTCTTGCTCTTCTCCTTTTCTTTTCTCCTCTCCCTTCTCTCCTTTTTCTTCTCCCCTTCTCTTCTCTCATTTCCACTCTCCTCCCTCTCTTTTTCCTTTCCTCTTTTCTCACTTTTTCTACCTCTTCTTTCATTCTTTTCTTCTTTGTCCTTCTTGAGGTATTTGAAGAAGTCTTTTGCTAGGACTTCAATGTCCTCATCTTCTACATTCCTCCTTGGTTGGTCAATATTTGCATGTAATCCCAAGGTGAATTTGTTCTTGGTGGCTTCCTTCTCCTTCCGATGATTGATTTGAAGTTCATAAGCCATCAAGTTTCCAATGAGCTCCTCCATTTTTAATTTTGAGAGATCATGCGCCTCTTCAATTGCGACGACTTTATCTTCCCAATCGATGCTAAGTGACCGGAGGAACTTCCTTGTCATCTCTCCTTCATTGATTTTTCTTCCAAGAACCAAAAGAGAGTTAGTGATATCGATGAAGCGAGTGTTCATTTCGCTTATGTTCTCACCGATTTGCATAGAAAAAATCTCATATTTATGCATGAGGAGACTAATGCGGGTTTCCTTAGTTTTACTATCCCCCTCATGGTGCATTTGTAGTCTATGCCATATATCATGTGCACTTTCACATCCCCTAATCCTATTATATTCACCCTCATTAAGGCCACAATACAAGATGTTCATAATTTTCGAATTCATTTCGATTTCTTTCATTTTCGGTCTTGTAAGTGAAACTAATTCATCTTCTTTTGGGGGTGAGTATGGATTTTGGAGAAACATCCAATACTTAAGGTCATTAGAAATTAGGAAAATCTTCATCCTATTCTTCCAATTATCATAATTAGACCCATTAAGTAAAGGATGTCGAGTTGTGCATAAACCTTCTATGTGATTAGATGATGTAGAAGTCATGCTAAAAAATACGATTAAGTATGAAATTTAGCTAACAAGGCTTTGATATCAAATGTAGGATCATGTGGGTTATGGGTCCACTAATCACTTTTTAATCTAATCACCTACTTGTTTAAGCAATCGAGTAAATGCAGCGGAATTAAAACAAACAAGCAAGTAAGGAGTAGAAAATGCAAACCACAAGAAGTCGGGGGATTTTTATAGAGGTTCGGCACCCCACCCGGGTCCTAATCCTCACTTGCAAGCTCCGCTCGGATCACCGAGCTCCGCTCACGACTTCACTAACCACTCCCCGTTCCGGGCCGGGAGAGAACGCCTTTTACAAAACAAACTCCGCGAACAACCTCGCGAGCTTGACTTTCTTCTCTCACAATCCGAGAGGAACACTTCGGGCTTTCACCGAAGTCCTTGCTTCCTTTGACAACAACAATTTGAGTGGAGCAACACTCTCTAAGCTTGAGCACACTTGAGTATGATTGGAATTAAGACTAAGTGTGGAGATTTGAGGCTTTGAGTGTTTGGGATTCTCTCTAATGTTTTGGGACAAGTTTGTAGTGGGAGAGTTGTGTTAAAATGTGTTTTACAACTCCTTATATAGGCATTAGAGAGAATAGAGCCGTTGGGATTGATTGGGTATGAGTTGAAGTGTGATTACACAAAACAGAAAGTTCAGAACCCAATTCTGGCTGAATTCGGTCGACCGAAACGGGAAGAGCGGTCGACCGGTTGGCAGTTTTACACTCAGTTCGGTCGACCGGTTAAGCAACGGTCGACCTCCCAACTCTACGACTTAGGTTCACTTAAGTCATCGGTCGAACACAAGATAGGGTTCGGTCGACCGATTTCGTCCAGGCACTTTTGGAGTGACAAACAAATGTGTGAACGGTCGACCGAAACTGGTTTTGGCGGTCGACCGATTATGGACAGGCACTTTGGGTTTGTCAAGAGATGAACCAACGGTCGACCGATCGTGGTCCTCGGTCGACCGATACATGAAATACATTTGGGGTATTTTTGGTTTAATACGAATACAATCGTTGGGTATATACGACAAAAGTAACGGTCAAGAAAATATGATCTTACGGTCGACCGAAAGATATGGTGCGGTCGACCGAAACTAGACAGGGAAACACAAACAGGATTAATTGATCATCCGGTCGACCGAACGGCATGTTTCGGTCGACCGAATGTGGGCAGACTTTTGCAATTCAAGTTTTGGTGTTTTCCGGTCTAAGTTTGGGTGATCTATTGAAGTCCAAATTATGTGAAATTTCGTGTGTGACTTCTATAGGGAACCTAGTGTGTGATTAAGTTGATTTTAGCTCAAGTATGCTCAATTACACTTTGTTCCTAAGACTCAAAAGAAATCAAGATTACATGTCTTCGATTTAGCTTTAATTACATGTCTTGACTTCATTTCCATCTTTCTTGAGTCTTGATCACCTGTAGAGGTTAGCACAATACAATATATATGCAATGCATAGTGTGTGCTACTCTAATTAAGATTCGGTTGATTAAATCATCAAAACATAAGATTAAGGCCAAAAAGCCAACAAAAACTACTGAACTAAGAGTCTGATGAGTCTTTCGGCCTACCGTCGACCACTCCAACACCCACACGAACTAGGTGAACGTAAAAGCAAGCTTGACATAGCTTTAAGGCTTAAAGAAGTCTTTGAAGACCCAGCGGCGAGCTCCCACGAGCACATTCTCGCAAAAGAGCACTTCTCCGACGAACCTCACACGAACACGACCGCCACCTCGACGATAGAACCGAGCTCTTCTCCTCCTTCACTTCTTCCCCCGACCTCAACAACACGCACCACCAGAGCTGAGAGGGTGAGCCGGAATGAGAGAGAGAGAGAAAGAGGAAAGAAAATGAGATGACTTTGGCTTAAAACCCTCACCTCAACACCTCTCCATCCAAACCAATCTGAGCCGTCCAAACTAAATCCCCTCCAATCAACCACCTAAACACCATTAATCACTAATCAAGGTTTAGGATATAACAGTTTTGGACTTAAACCAATCAACCGAGAATTTGCACATTTATGAATTTGTATTGTCAAAAAATGAATAAAAATATGGTTATTTGCAGTTTGTCTTCCTCGCCTTCAATCTAATAACATTTTACATTCTTAACATTTGAAAGGGCACACATCTGCCATATTGTATTAGATGTAGTTGTAACCGTGGCTAGTGTGCTCAATTTTGCCATTCAATATATAAAATTACCCTTTTAAAGTGCACACTTATCCCCCCTTCAGCCTTAAGATTTTGACAATTTGCTGATCCAAATTACCCTTGAACCGGAAAAGACAAAAGTCTCGTCAGACCCAAATGATCTTTGACCTTAAAAGAAAAAAAAATGTTTCGGTACGAGAAGATCATCACTGCAATTTGGGAACAAATTGACAAAAAAATTGGAAAATGTGACAAATTGAAAATTCTTAAAGCTCGGTAGGAGAAGTCTTCATTTTTAAAAAAACACAGATGCAAAGTACTATAGAGTTAAAGATAAAAATGGACAAACTACAACTAACCCAGAAATAAATAATCGTAAGATACCAAAGTCACGAAGACACCAAATATTATATTCTCGTAACTTCAACGTTTCACACATGTAGAATTACCCGCTTAGTTAACTTCCACACAACACTAACAGTGCCGCATAGTTTCCAGTTAATTTGGTCCTAAACAAATGGACAAGATCATGCATGGTCACCTCTGCGACGTGTTTCCACGACCCAAACTCCAAATTTCGCTTTCACCACATTGACATCATCACATCCTGTTGGTGATAAAACACAGAAACATCTACGCATGTTAGGTGTTTTTCTTGGGAGACAGATTTTACTTTAACTCCTATGTGTATCAACTTCTAAATAGCTTTCCGGCCAATTTGTGGCAGATTCTGATTGTAACCAATGGACCCTAACAGTCATCGCAGTGTAAACAGATTCGTATGTTTTTTGTTGGACTAGTCATTTGTCATGTCTGTTGGTCTTGGATCTGTTTCATTTGTTTGTTTGCTTGAATTTCGGTTTTGTGAAGTGTAGAATGTTTGTTAATGATGCTTGTGGAGTAGAATTTTAAGTGCGGTCATAAACTGAAGTGCGCGACTAATTTGGAGAGTGAATTTGTGGTTTAAAAATAGTGGATTGACATTTTGATGATTTGTTCGAGCTAAAAAGTGTTGGACTATTAAATTTAGGTTAGACTAGTATACAATTTAATTGAAAATTTAATGTTGAAAATAAGAGTTATTGAATCATCTCATTGCTCACATTTTTTTAGTCTCGTATTGGGGAATATTGAAAGTTACAAGATGTTCCACTTCCCATGACCTTTTGATGGAAGAAAGAGAAGACGAGAGAATATTCTACGTGCATGCGCGTGTCCGTCTGGGTCGAGGCGAGGTGGGTGAGGATTTGGGGGGAAATTAGAGACTTTAGTCTATGGGAGATAAAATAGTTTTTTGATCCTCGATTTAAATGCATATTGTATTTAAGCCCTCGACGATATAAATTACGTTCGATTTCCTCCAAAAATCGATACTCACAAAATAATTTTATCGCCTCCCCCAAATCCCCTCCCCGCCTCGTCCCGAACCGGACAGACACTTTTAGGCATTTAAGTTCCCGACGGTTACAAAAAAAATATAAATTACGTTTGGTTTCCTCCATAGACACGTCTTTTTTGCTCTCTAGCGATTTTTTTTGTTCCTCCGAAATCCAACGTTCTCCGGCAATCAATTCTTGCGAGGTTTTGATTTGCTTTCATGGTTCGTCGGTTTCGGTGTGTGCCTGCTCGAAGAATGAATCGTTTTATCCTGGGGAAAAGGTGTCAAACTCATCGTACTGGTAGATGGTTATGATATTTTCTCTAAGATAAGTAGCGAATTAATGATTTGGTTAGAAGATATTTCTGATCACTACTATTTTGTTTGTTTGTTTCCTAAACATGATTTTGTTTGTAGGTTTCGTCTAGATCATGTTGTATATTTTATTCGACATGTGTTACCCTATGTTTAACGTGAAAATATCCGTAATTATTATAACACAAAGTCCTCTACTTTTGTTGTGTTTTCAAAATTTAGTGGCTTTCTGTGGTTTTAAGAAGAAAGGGAAGTCAGCTTATATGTACAACGTAGAAGTTCTATTCAGCACTTTAAATAATCTGGATATTACATCCTACGAAAATATTGGCCTAATTTTAGTGGAAATTAAATTATTGTTCATAGTGATAGCTATACAAATGACTAATAAGTTTACTTCCAACTGAACGGCTTCATCTCAATGCAAACATCAAGCCTTTCAAAAAGAACTTTTAATACGTCAATTTAGTGTCCTTAACTTCCCAGAACTCAATAGCGTCAACTCATAAAATTTAATTTCTAGACCTTCTAGGGAAAACTAAGGAAATTTGTAACCTCATAAACTTTGTACGTTCGTTGAGTAACTAAATCAAATTTATAACTTAAATTTTGAACAACGAATGGACAGTTTTCGTATTTATTGAATAATATCTTTTGTTAAATTAGGAACATGATACCTGAAGAGCTTGTTTGGATGCATTGTGTCTGGATCTGCGTCACAAAAAGATTCTTGATTAAGTTGCCTTATTGTAGAAAACATTTTTTATCGTACAAAAAATGAAATCATGCGGCAAAACAAGCATTCAAACATGTTTTGATTAGTGTCTGAGCCTGGGATTTGTATACAAAATCAACGACTGGAATAATCAAAGTAAGAGTTGAGTCTGACGTAGCTACTTTGAAAACATGATAAAATTCAATCCAAAGTTCCAAACTCCACGTCGTGGTCCTGTGAGATGCATACGCCCATTGCATCACTCAAACGAACCCGACATCTCTAATAGCATACATCAATAATCTACTTTTGGGGGATATTAATTTTCCTCCATGAGTTTTGGCCATCCAAATTTTGAAGAAAAGGGGAAATTTTAACGTCTAACTCTTGTAGTTTTCCCCGAAACATGTACATCTTGCCTTTTGAATTCATTGTTTGTAGGATAATAATAAAAACGGACTGTGGTTGGTCATTGCTAGTTTCTGTAACATACCCACCTCACTACGCACCAAAGAACATATCGTCGATTGAATTTTCGTTACATTTATATTCGATGAGCAGAAACGATTCGACGGCTAGGATAGCATTTGGATCGTTTCGTAAACTTTTGGTGGTTGAAAAGTGTTGGACATGATCGACAAATATATTATGTGATGTTTTCATAACGAGAACATCTTCAAAGAACCATTTTGAATAGAAACATCAAAAACACAAGGTCAGCCCAAAAGCCCAATTAACTACAAATTCGGCACAACCCAAGACCATGTA
This sequence comes from Triglochin maritima, assembly GCA_963682175.1. NCBI lineage: Eukaryota > Viridiplantae > Streptophyta > Magnoliopsida > Alismatales > Juncaginaceae > Triglochin > Triglochin maritima. The sequence goes on along the minus strand of OY821780.1, from coordinate 8,426,410 downwards.
ACCTTTATATGTTCTTTAACTCGATTTTACAATTCAGGACCTCAGGTGTTTGCTTAGTGGAGATGCAAAACAAGGCAGCAGACTCCGCATGTGCAGAGAAGACAACTACATGAATAAGTGTTAATGTGAATTCAATTTCTTAACATAAGTCCTTAGTCGTAACCAAAGAAATTTAAAACAAAAGTAACATGAAGATTCTTGGTGGAGGTGCAGAGCGTTAACCACATACACACCCGCCAAATAAAGGAATTAGTAAATAGAAGATACCTTCAAAATCTCAAACATCAAATATGCTTGGTGAGATTACTGTAAATTGTCTTTTAAAATTTGGAAGTGTGAATAATGAAGACTGGAACATTGAGTATAGGAGACAAATATCACCATATGATTGAATTCCTGATGGGCAAATAAAAAGATGAATGCTGTCATGAATCTTGAGAGCGGGACGCAGAGAGCTTCCTTTTCAAACTCTCATTTTCTTGCCTCAACTTCATTACCTTACTCTTCAGTGTCTCAACATTCCGGATCGAAATTGCATCCTGCTGCTGCTCTGCCTGCTTAGCTTTTAGAACCAGCACTGAAGAAAGTAACAATGCTACACATAAAAAACACTAACAGGAAGTCAGTGCCTCTGTGCCTGCAAATAAAACAATATGGCACTTCTACAAAACATGCTGATTTCTAACACAGAAACAAAACTAAAAAGAAATCAAACTGCCCCAAAACAGTAAAGTAAAAACTTCAGAACTATAATCTGTGGGAGTAGATGAGCATGACAATCAAACAACTTGTAATCTTGTATACTACCAAAGATATCATTTGGAACGTATACGAATGTCATGAAAGTCATAACTGCACTGAAGTTCGACATTGGCATGGTTAAACCTACATTCATTCTCTAAATTTTGAAGTCTCTTTTGTAGCGAGTTCTCTTCCTGTTCAACCATGAGCCATTCCCTAAAATCCTGCATCTCATGATGATCTGCCACAAAAGGTAAATAAATCTTTACAAACTTCCATTCACCAGAAAGTAAAACTGAGATGCAAGCTAAGAATATCTCACATCTTGATTCTACATCAGCGACAACCTCTTTTAGGGTATCATTCAGACTTTATCTGAGCATCTCGGTTAGCCAAGTCTCGTTTAAGTGCTTCGGTTTTTGTTTCATCTAATGAGTGTTTGAGACTGTACCAGCTGAAAGGAAAACAGAAGACATTTCCGCATATAAAGAACAATGATTTAGAAAACGAATAAATTCCATAAGTCATACCTGACCTGCTTCTGGAGTTCATCAATTTTGAGTTGATATTCTTGCATGAGTTTTTCATTTGCTTTTGCATGTTCCTGTTGAAAATAACAACTACCCTTTTAACTAGTAAATTTGTTTATACCAAATATCATGTCAAGAATAGACTCACATAGTCCCACCTACATCTTTCATGAGAAGAAGCTTTGTACTCATTTCTCTGAGCTCATCCTTCAGGGCCTGGCACTTGCTTTGACGTTCAAACTGTAGAAATAACAAATCTTAAGAAACCATTTTGATTTGACAATTCACTGATAAAAAAATTTGGAAAATAAAAATTTCCCACAGGAGGAGGCAAAATATGTCCTCTAGATGACAAACGCAAAGCCAGAAATAGAATGTTTAATCTATTGAGAACTTAGCAACTCCGTTTGAATATTAGTTGGACAAGTAATGTGTCAATAATACATTCTGAGAAGTAGACCAGGGGAAAATAAAAATAGTGCGGCATGAAAGAGTTTATTGGAGAGACATTATCTGTCAACAGAAACAAGATTGTAACAAAATTGTACTATTCCACAATGACAAGAACAAAAGATAGCAAGATCTTGGTATAATGGTATGTTACTATGCTTATGAATTTGAAAGCCCTAAGAACACAAATTTTCCACGTGTTACCTGGTTAGCCAAGTTCACAAGGGATTCCATGTTTAGCTTCTTGAGACGTTCATTACCTAGAGTCAGGCACCGATGAAATAAAATTCAGCCCGGAGAAGGAAAAAATTCTCTAAACTCAAAGTTGATAGAATACAAATGCTAAATGTTCTTAACAAGAAAAGCATGTGAGATAATACACTCATCTCTTTGTACATCGTTATATTTTTTGCAGTTCACATTTGTTTTTAAACTCTATATGAGTTAGATTTACATATGAAAAAAATTACTTACAAGCAACAGAATGCAACATGGTTATCCAAACCAAGGAGACTAAAATCCAATCATTTGCAAATCTTGAAATTGAAAATTCTTCAGAAATTACAAGTTATGCATCTAAACGCAAACTAGAAGTCATCATGTATGTTGAATATAATCCAACATTGTTCGAAAGCAATGGTGCACAACACATTTTATTGTTGAGTTGTAGCCACTATCACCAACCTAAGTGTCAGAGTTTCAAAGAGTCGCGGACAACCCAATTCCACAAGTCAAGCCCATCTATGCTAGACCGACAACAATCAAAGAAGTTTACTCAATATCACCACTCAACGAAATTTCACAATTTGTAGGAATTGATGGGAATCCCAAAACTCTAGTTTCCTTACTTTCCTTGATTTTCATGTTTTACAATGAAAGTGTCAAAGATTAAGTTGTTTTTTGACATTTGGAGCATCATGGACTATATCAAAGGGCTATTTAAACGATCTGCATTTCTTTTATTGTGGAATCGCAGATGGTCAGCTGCATTTGTATCATTTGGGTCAATTGGAAACAACCTCAATGTTTTACAGTGGTAGGGTTGCATACATCCGACCCCCCCTTACCTCGCTTAGACGGGAGCCTCTTCTGAGGCATTGGGATTATGTTGATGTATTGATGTGTACAATGAAAGTTGAGGAACTGATTCTAAGTAAAAAAGTTCAAGTCCCGAGACTCTAGTCAGAACTCCAATTTTACGTTTTTATATAAGTTTTTCGTACACCAATCACCAAAAAGTCATGTAAGAAGTCTATCCCTCCCTTAAGTTTTTCCACAAACCAACCACACCAAAAGAGAAGGTGTTAAGTTTCTAATCACACTGTTACCTCTACCATGCTACGAAAGTGACGCATTCTTATCACTGAAGTTGAGGGGAAGTGAAGAAAAAAATTGTATTATCATTAATGAGGGAGTGGAGTGTACCATCCGAATACATTTTGTTCAGGAATTAGTCGGACCGAATCCAATATAGTTCTCACATGCGAGACGAATCAAAATACAAGAACCTTGAGTTGCAAATCAAATTACAAACTCCACACCACTTAAAATTCAAGAACTGCTAACCTAATTAGCAACACACACTGATTACCGCTAACTGGACTATACGGCGGCCTACCTCGGTCGTCGTTCTTCAGTTACATAATCTGTATCACCCCAAAGAATAATCTCACATTGTCTAACAAGAGAATGCTTGAATGGACTATCTGGACATGGGTATACTACCACAAACACTACCAACTTAAGTTTTGTGGCAATCTGTGTCGTGGGCCAGTGGACTCATGGTGGTGGACCGGACTCAGGCTCAATGTGGGCTCTTGGACGGGATGTTACATTATCAAAGTAATTCAAGTGAAAAACCATACGATCATCGTGAGTACCCGCTCAACAACAGCGAATGGAATGGAACATTCAATTAATAACTGGGAACCTGTTTTGAGATCGTCGTAGGCCATCTGAAGAGCATCCCGTCTCCCTAGGATCAGGATCTCGGCGTTGGCGTCTCTCTGGTCCTGATTCAAGCACGTCGCAAAAGAAACCTCGGTTAGTGCCCTAAACACTTCCGTTGGGGTCGGGAAGAGTGAGTTACCTGACAGATGAGGTCGAAGTTCGGGAGAAGGGACTCGACGTCGCCGTCCTCAATTGCCGCCGCCGATCGCCGGAGCAACCGTGAGTTAGTTAAAACTTACTTAAAAAGTGTGTTGGATGGAATTTTGGGATTTTGAAAGGAAACTGGCTATTTGGCTGGGCCGAACCCCCAAATCCGCTGTGGGCCTCTAGCTGGGCTGGATCAGTTCTTTAAGGGTGTATTTGAATGCGTGACATGAAATTCTAAATTTTGTGGAATTTCAAAATAAGTTATTTGCAAATATCATGTTTCGTGGGTTTGAGAAAATAGTCTCACATTGCTAAACACTATATAATAAAGTTGGATCCACTACACTTCACCTAAGTGCTTAGGTTTTGTTAAGGTAGTGGATCAACCAAATTTAACATGGTATCAGAGTAGGTCGATTGACCTGTGGGGGCCCACTCCAACCTATATTGTTCACGCGTAGACACAGAGAAAATTATTCCGGTCACGCGTGCGGGGGAGTGAGAAAATAGTCCCACATTGCTAAACACTATATAATAAAGTTGGATCCACTACCCTTCACCTAAGTGCTTAGGTTTTGTTAAGGTGATGGACCAACCAAATTTAACAGGGTTGAATATTGAAATTTGTAAATTTCAAGTATAATTTTGGAAATTCTCACTCTATACAAAAATGATAAAACAAAATTTCACATTTTAAGGTGAGATTTACAAATCTCCACCTAATTCCAAACACTAAATTCCACCACAAATCTTGACACCTCCTGCTACCTCTACCATTTTGCCACAGTCAATCTTCACCACCGCCATCAAGATTCACCGCCTCCCTGATATCTGTCACCTCTCATCTTGAAATGACATACTTATCTAAACAATGTGAAAACAAATGACGTCATTTAGAAATCTTAGAATTTACAAATTCCGTCGTTTCAAAGTTTCATAGAATTTGCAAATAACACATCCAAACTCGCCATTATAGAAATTTCAATTGGATTCAATTGTGATTCTATCAAAATTACGACATTTTTAAGTAAAACTATATTTTCTAGAAATACGACTTTCAATCTTACAAGGGTGCTTGGATCACACAATTATATGCATTATAACTTTGCGTTGGTTTAGATTAAAAATGCATCTTTGATAATACCTTGTTTCCCTCTCAAACATGAGGTGTTTCTTCTTCCTCCTCATTTCTTATGAACCTAAGATTTTTACTGAAACTATGTTTTTTTATCCAAGCACATTAATACACATTATAATGTGTTTCTCATTATTTAAATTGGATGGAAACTTTGAAATGCATTTTTGAATCAAAGATTTGAAATATTAGGCCCTTAATATGGATTCGTAATGATCCTAAGGACTGTGCATTTGCTCATCCCAACAGTGACGCAATTTGAATGGAATGTGTACGAGTATACTTATACTTGTACCTGTCGACTCTACCATGTATACACCACGAAAATATTGTTGTAACAATTACAAATATGATCATGTTATACATTGAGTTACAAATGTCGAATAAATAAATCAGCAGAATCCAGATTAAACCAAGGTACAAATTCATGTTTAAAATAACAAACAAACGAAGAATTATGGACATAAAACACCTTTCAAACCGAGCCGTCGAATTCAGAACAGTCTTGGGACCAAGTTTTTCCCTTTTATGTTCAAGGATTAACACTTTTGCAAGACAACCCCAAATTCTAAGATATTTAAGGCTATGTTCACAACCACACGAGAATTCGAATGAACTATCATTCTTATGTTTCTGAGGAACTTTATTCAGAATATGGCAAACCGTATTCAAAGCTTCTCCCCACATATATTTAGGTAATCTAGAACTCTCGAGTAATGCATTAATCATATCAGATAATGTTCTATTTTTCCATTCAGCAATTCTGTTAGATTGTGGAGAATACGACGCTGTTACCTCATGAACTATGCCAGAATCCTAACACTTGTTCGAACATGTTAGACGTATATTCACCACCTCTATCGGATCTCAACCTCTTAAGTTTCTTTTCAGATTGTGTCTCTGCTTCATTCTTAAAATAAGGAACTTAGACAACGCTTCATCTTTACTTTTCAAAAGATAAACATAGCAATACTTTGAACTATCATCAATAAAAGTGATAAAATATTTCTTTTTATCCTTCGCTAACATGTTATTAAATTCACAAGTATCAGTGTGTAACAAATCTAAAATACTAGTATTTCTAGTCACAGAATGAAACAATCTTTTCGGTTGTTTAGTTTGTACACACTTGACATTTTTTATTCTTAATAGCATACTTAGGAATCATATTTTAATTCATCATTCTTTTCAAACATTGATAATTCACATGTCCTAAACATTTATACAAAACATCACCAGATTCAATGGAATAAACAGCAGGAAAAGACACATATTTAACATAAATAACATTGCGATTATAAAAAGCAGGTTCAACATGAATTAAAAAAGCACCACAAGACAAGTACTCATTGCCAATAAAAGTATCAGAAAGAGTAATCATAACCTTATTACATTTAAATGTTCCTTCATAACCCTCAACTACCAGACACAGACCATTAATAATATTGCAACAAACAACATGCACATGATGTGTCCTGTGTAGTGAAAGAACCCGTCTTGAAGGTAACTTCAAGTAGATACGTCCAATTCCAAACACCTTTGCAAGATTCCCATTGGCCATCGCCACAGATCTACAATCAACAGGCTGGTAAGAGACAAACATGGATTTGTCAGCACATACAAGCACATTAGCCCTAGTGTCAACAAACCACTCACGTGGTTCATAAATGGAAAAAACTTGAGGATTAACATAAATAAACTTACTGTTGGTCTCGTCCACCCCAGTCAATACATTGAATTGTGGAGTCGAATCAGTGGTACCTTGTTGACGTTTGGCTTTCTTGGAAGGACAATCTTTAGCCCAGTGTCAACCTGTCCACAATGTAGTTTGGGTTATGGGTCCACAATACTAATCACACTTAATCCCTAATTACCTACTTGTTTAAACAATCAAAGATATGCAGCGGAATTTAAAACAAACAAGCAAGTGAAGGGAGAATAATGCAAACCACAATGGACACGGGGGATTTTTATAGAGGTTCGGCACTACCCGGGTCCCAGTCCTCCCTTGCAAGCTCCGCTCGCGTCTTCACTATCCACTCCCCGTTCCGGGCCGGGAGAGAACGCCTTTTACAAAACAAGCTCCGCAAACAACCTCGCGAGCTTGACTTTCTTCTCTCACAATCCGAGAGGAACACTTCGGGCTTTCACCGAAGTCATTGCTTCTTGAACAAACGAAATCTTGAGTGGAACACACTCTCTAAACTTGAGCACACTTGAATGAGATTGAAATTGATTCTAAGTGTGGAAATTTGAGGTTTTGAGTGTTTGAGATTCTCTCTAATGTTTGGGACAAGTTTGTAGTTGGAGAGTTGTGTTAAAATGTGTTTTACAATTCCTTATATAGGCATTAGAGAGAATAGAGCCGTTTGGATTGATTGGGTATGAGTTGATGTGTGATTACACAAAACAGAAACTGCAGGACCCAATTCTGGATGAATTCGGTCGACCGGATCGGGCTGAACGGTCGACCGTTAGGCAGTTTTGCACAAAGTTCGGTCGACCGGTCAAGCAACGGTCGACCGCCCAACGCAACGACTTTGGTACACTTAAGTGATCGGTCGAACACCTTAAAGGGGAACGGTCGACCGATTTGTACCATGCACTTTGGGGTTGACAAATAATTAAATATTCGGTCGACCGAAATAGGTCTAGCGGTCGACCGATTTTCAACAGGCACTTGGGGTTTGTCAAGAGATGGACAAACGGTCGACCGATCTTGGTCCTCGGTCGACCGATACATGAAATGTATTTGGGGTATAATTGGTTTAATACGAATACGACCGTTGGGTATATACGACAAAAGTAACGGTCGTAAAGATAAGTTTAGACGGTCGACCGAAAGGCAAAACTCGGTCGACCAAAACTAGACAGTGAAAACACAAACAAGATACTTGATCATTCGGTCGACCGAACGGCATGTTGTGGTCGACCGAATGTGGGCAGACAGTTAGGGTTCACGTTTGGTGTTTTCCGGTCTAAGTTTGGGTGATCTATTGAAGTTGTTGGGATTGATTGGGTATAAGTTGCTCCCCCCTAATGAAGTTATTCCCCCTAAAATTTGCACTTCATTACTCTAAGAAAATGATATTCAATAAGCTCACCCTATCAATAAGGCTATATGTAAACTAAGAGTATGATTCAAGTTAAATTCATTTAAGTTTATACTCAAGCCTTATTCTAACATCCATTCAAAGTTTGACATTTATAATCAATGGATGTGATATATGATTTGCAATGAATAGGGTTAATGATATGTCAATTAAACATATAAAACCTAGACTAAAACCGATTTTATCGAAAATTTAGAGGATATGAAAATATACCAACTTGAAACTTGAATTGGTTCTACCCTTCATTCGGTGATGCATCCGGCTTTCAATTTGACTCTTAAGCTCGCCCGGTCATCACCGATTTCTTCCTCAAGCACCTACAAGTGTAGATTTAGTTACCCAAACAACTTTGGGTCCTTGAATGTTAACTTTGGGAACCCAAACCATTTTGGTTTTAGGAGCCCACACATTTGAGGAAGTATGCTTTACAACTAAGTGCTTTCCATTTAATGTAGTGTGAGATACATAGTTTTTCAATTTAGCATTGTATCCTAAACCATGTTTTTGCAAAGATTGCATTTGACTACCTAAAAGCATGTTAAGCATCTTAGTTCTATTTGTGAATCTTTCTAAATATTTTCTTAATTGCACATTGCAAGCTTGAAGATCTAGTTGTTCACAATCTATAGGTGTTGCTTTTAATTTATCAAAATTTGATGCATAGTTTTCTAGTTTAGCAACCACCTCATTTTTCTCATTCATGCATGTTTTAATTTGGCTTTGGAGATCTTTGATTATCTTTCTAGCATTCTTATTTTTATCACAAATGATATCATATTGTTTAACTAAGTCATGAAATGCATTTTCAAGCTCAACATGTGTATAAGTTTCTTCGTTAACACTAGAATGTGAGCTATCACTATAATATGACTTAGTTGAGCATGAATTATTAGAGCAAGAGTTAGATTCTACCTCACTTCCTTCATCTTGAATTGCCTTGTAGCACATGTGTGCATATTCCTTTGTTGATGAAGGTGTGGTTGATTTGGATGATGATGAAGACGACGAATCATCTCATGTAGCCTTGTGAGCTTCCAACCTCTTCTCTTTTCTCTTACTCTTCTCCTTTTCTCTCCTTTTCTCCCTCCTCTCATTTTTCTTCTCCTTCTCTTTTCTCTCATTTACACTCTCTTAATTCTCCTTCTTTTCTCTCTTTTCACTCCTTCTACCTCTTCTTTCATTCTTTTCTTATTTATCCTTCTTGAGGTATTTGAAGAAGTCTTTTCTTAGGACTTCAATGTCCTCATCTTCTACACTCTTCCTTGGTTGGTCAATGTTTGCCTGTAATCCCAAGGTGTGTTTGTTCTTGGAGGCTCCCTTCTCCTTCCGATGGTTTATTTGGAGCTCATAAGCCATGAGATTCCAATTAACTCCTTCATCTTGAGTTGGGAAAGGTCGTGTGCTTCTTCAATTGAGACCACCTTATCTTCCCAATCGTGACTTAGCGACCGGAGGAATTTTCTTGTCATCTCTCCTTCATTTAATCTTCTTCCAAGAACCAAAAGAGAGTTAGTGATATCGGTGAAGCGAGTGTTCATTTCGCTTATGTTTTCACCGATTTGCATAGAAAAAATCTCATATTTATGCATGAGGAGACTAATGCGGGTTTCCTTAGTCTCGCTATCCCCCTCATGATGCATTTGAAGTCTATGCCAAATTTCATAAGCACTAACACAACCCCTAATTCTATTGTATTCACCCTCATTTAGGCCACAATACAAGATGTTCATAATTTTCGAATTCATTTCGATTTCTTTCATTTTGGGTCTTGTAAGTGAATCTAATTCATCTTCATTTGGGGGGTGTATGGATTTTGGAGAAACATCCAATACTTAAGGCCGTTAGAAATTAGGAAAATTTTCATCTTATTCTTCCAATAGTCATAATTAGACCCATTAAGCAAAGGAGATCGAGTTGTGCATAATCCCTCTACATGATTAGATGTGCTAGCCATGCTAAAAATACGATTGAGTATGCAATTTAGCTAACAAGGCTCTGATACCAAATGTAGGATCGTGTGGGTTATAGGTCCACAATACTAATCACAATTAATCCCTAATTACCAACTTGTTTAAACAATCAAAGATATGCAGCGGAATTTAAAACAAACAAGCAAGTGAAGGGAGAATAATGCAAACCACAATGGACACGGGGGATTTTTATAGAGGTTCGACACCCCACCCGGGTCCTAGTCCTCTCTTGCAAGCTCCGCTCGCGTCTTCACTATCCACTCCCCGTTCCGGGCCGGGAGAGAACGCCTTTTACAAAACAAGCTCAGCGAACAACCTCGCGAGCTTGACTTTCTTCTCTCACAATCCGAGAGGAACACTTCGGGCTTTCACCGAAGTCCTTGCTTCTTGAACAAACGAAATCTTGAGTGGAACACACTCTCTAAACTTGAGCACACTTGAATGAGATTGAAATTGATTCTAAGTGTGGAAATTTGAGGCTTTGAGTGTTTGAGATTCTCTCTAATGTTTGGGACAAGTTTGTAGTTGAAGAGTTATGTTAAAATGTGTTTTACAACTCCTTATATAGGCATTAGAGAGAATAGAGCCGTTGGGATTGATTGGGTATGAGTTGATGTGTGATTACACGAAACAGAAACTGCAGGACCCAATTCTGGATGAATTCGGTCGACCGGATCGGGCTGAACGGTCGACCGTTAGGCAGTTTTGCACAAAGTTCGGTCGACCGTCCAACGCAACGACTTTGGTACACTTAAGTGATCGGTCGAACACCTTAAAGGGGAACGGTCGACCGATTTGTACCATGCACTTTGGGGTTGACAAACAATTAGATATTCGGTCGACCGAAATAGGTCTAGCGGTCGACCAATTTTCAACAGGCACTTGGGATTTGTCAAGAGATGGACAAACGGTCGACCGATTTTGGTCCTCGGTCGACCGATACATGAAATGTATTTGGGGTATAATTGGTTTAATACGAATACGACCGTTAGGTATATACGACAAAAGTAACGGTCGTAAAGATAAGTTTACACGGTCGACCGAAAGGCAAAACTCGGTCGACCGAAACTAGACAGTGAAAACACAAACAAGATACTTGATCATTCGGTCGACCGAACGACATGTTGCGGTCGACCGAATGTGGGCAAACAGTTAGGGTTCATGTTTGGTGTTTTCCGGTCTAAGTTTGGGTGATCTATTGAAGTCCAAATTATGTGAAATTTCGTGTGTGACTTCTATAAGGAACCTAGTGTGTGTTTAAGTTGATTTTAGCTCAAGTATGCTCAATTTACACAAGTTCCTAAGACTCAAAGAAAAAATACAAAATACATGTCTTCAAAAGAGCTTGATTACATGTCTTGACTTGATTTTCCCTTCTTCCTTGAGTCTTGATCACCTGTAGAGGTTAGCACAAAGCAATATATATGCAATGCAATATGTGTGCTACTCTACATGATTATAATTTAGATTAGTTGATTAAATTATCAAAACATAGATTAAGGCCAAAAAGCCAGCACACAATTCCAACAATTTTTATTTGTTGGTTTTTTCTGGTTTTTGGCCTCATGTTTTATCTTATTAGAATATTGTGATTTTCATTTAAAATGCGACTTAAATTAGGATACAATTAATACGTTTGCCTTTGGTTGTAACTCTACAGGCATCACTGGTTTTTCACCCTGATGTTCCTCCTCAATTGCAATAGCAACTATGAGGTCATCCATAGTTAGTTTTCCACTCTTATGCTTTAGAGACATCCCGAAGTCCTCCCAGGATCGAGAGAACTTCTCGATAATTGACATTACCAGAAGCTTCTTAGGAAATTTCATGTCATCCTCTTTTAAGCCATGAATCATGATCATAAAGGCTTGTTCAGTAACTGACTTGCCTTCCACCATTTGAAACTTCAGGAATTTTCCAACATTATACTTTTCATGACCTAAATCCTCAGTATTATATTTTTTATCCAACTAATCCTATAAATCCTTTACAATCACAGAGGCAGAGGATGATGAACTATATACATCAAAGAGCACGTTGGACAGAGCCAACAGAATACAACCTCGACATAATTTGTCATTCTCAATCCACAGCTATTGTGCTACTTTGATTTTGGGATCTTCAGTTTCAGAAAGTGGAAAAACATTTTCAATTACATTAATTAAACCAATAACGGTCAACTAGATTTTCATACGTTGTTGCCAACGTTTGAAATTCTGCTCGTGAATTTTTTCCGACATGCCTGACATGTCAACTTTTGGCGCAAACAAATTATTAGACGACATAATTAATATTTTCTCTGAGATTGTTGATACAATCACAAATATGATCATGTAATTCAGTGTGTTACAAATGTCGAATAAATAAATCAGCAAAATCCAGATTAAGCCAAAGTACAAATTCATGTTTAGAATAACAAACAAACGTAGAATTATGGTCAGAAAACACCTTACAAATCGATCCGTCGAATTCAGAACAGTCTTGGGACCAAGTTTTTCCTCAAAGGAAATATCTCCCCCACCTACCAGCCGGTGTGATGGGTCTGGCGCTTTACTCCCAGGATAGAACAATTCTTTCGTCGAACGGGCGCACATTGGAGTCGACGAACCTCGAAAGCAGATCAAAACCTCGCAAGAATCGACCGCTGGAGAATGTTGGAATTCGTGGAGACAAAAATCATCAAAGCGGTCTTTTTGTTGAGAGAGAGAGAGAGAGAGAGATAAAAGATGTGAATCTTGTGCGTTCTTTCTGGGTGGGGTACAAGTCAATTTATAGTAGTCTATGACATAAAAATAGGACTCGTTAACCCCACTAACATGGGCTCATGATCACCATGTGTGCAAGTGTGCATGAGTCTAACCACCCCTCAACTCCTTCCACTATCTCCACTTCTCAACATTAGATTTTCTCAATTAAGTTGTTCACGGACCTAACCCAAACTTAATAATCCAACAAATATTACAATAGATGCATTAAAATGATGAATATTTCTTTGTTTATAAATTCTAATAGCAATTATATTTTTCAATGTGTCTTGAAATTGTTAAAGAATCCACTAGTAAGGCATATAGGTATAATTTTTTGTGAAAGCATTTTTGTATTATTTTTGGAAAGGGGGGCGTAAACACGACTCCGAAGAAGAGAGATGCATGACGAAGATTCAAACCTTCGGCATTTAGTTGATATTATTTTAAGGTGATCAACTAAATTATTTCAATTGGTCGATAGTTTAAACCAATCTACCAAATCTATCGACATAAATAATTGATACTGCACTCAACCTCTAATTGGTCATACACTCATGCCTAATCTATCCATTACTTAGCGATTAGCGGTGTAACATCTAAGCTGCAAATATTTAAGTACTTTTCCTTAATCAAATTTAAACTACAGATGTATATGCATCCTACAGTCTACTATCTGTTTAAAGAGTTTGGATATGACCATATCCTCCTGAGTCGGATATATTATTCATAAGAAGAAAGCCTATGAAGGTGGTTTAGTTCTCACCACATGCAGCTGCAATTAGGTCAGGTGGGGACCTATATATATTATGTAGCGCGTGCATCGTATAAAGACACGCTAGAAGGACAAATTATTCTTACTACAATTAAGTATTTCGTGTGGGTTATTATTCGTTACAACAACTATTATCCACTTTAAATTGACTTAGATCATTGACCACCCAACGCCAATGATTGGGATTTGTGTCGTTCGAGCTCCTTGAACCTTTATCCATAATATTCCTATTGCGCACTAGACTACAGTGGCACGCTACAATATTATAGCTAATTTTGAATTGTATACTAGAATAATGAATTAATGATGATGGGATTATGAGAATGGTTCAACCTGTTCATTTGGATTTCGACATTCCTTTTTTTTTTTGTTTAAAAACTTTGGAACATATTATACGGTATTTTGTGCATATATGAGGTCTACAACCATCTTGTTTGTGACACCACATTTTGTCACTTCTGGTTAGTTTTTTTCTATGAAAATTTGTGAGTAGGATATCCCATATAATGAACATGTGGTAAAAATTTCAGATCAAATAGATCATCGTAGACTTTGATTCAAACACTTTGAAATTCAGTAAATTTCAGCTGTTAAAATATGAGCATTTTAGATCAACGGTTAAATTAACTTTCATTAACCTAAAATTTTAATACATTATAGCTTAGGAGATAACAATACATGTGATTAAGTTTGATTTAAAAAATTAACTTTAAATTGTCTTTATTTTGAGTGACACAATCAAATTAACTATATAAGCTTCTCCAGCCACATTGACTAGTATTAAATTGAAATTCTACAAAGTTAGTTATGCTAATCAATTTGATTGTTAGTTGTTATGCTTTTCGATTTCAAACCGTCATTGTGGTAAAGTCACTTGACTCATGTCAGTTGCACTCGATTTTGATTTTAGCTAACAAATTAGAAGAATATGAAAAGGTTTAGCGGGTAGTGCCATTTGTGATTTTAATTGTTTTGGACTAACTGTAATATTTGAAAGTACTATTGTACCTTGGTAGAATGCTTCAAATCTCTAGTTTGTCGTGGTAACAGATTTATACTGTATGGACCTAATAGGCTACTATACTCTTGTCATCTTATCCACATGAGAATGGTAGATCATGCCCAATATTGAAAGCGTCAAGAGTTCATCTCACATTTTTTTCTGCAAAAACATAAACAAGAGACTAGCATACGAAACCTATTTTTTCCTACATAACAAGAAGCGAATTAAAATTACTTTTTGAGCTAGAATCAGCTGGAAATCGGTATACATATTTGTAGCAACTTGTCCTCTCCACTAATTAATTCAAATCGATTCGCACCGACAAGAAAAAAAATCAGCCTGAACAAAAGTAAGTACTTACGAACAATGTTTTAAAAACCGAACCGAAGAGTGAACCGAAAACATCTCGGTTTGGTTCAAAGTGGTCAAACCGATGGTTCAACCTGGTCCAACCGATGATGACGTCAACATGACATCAACATTTTGTGAACCGATGGTTGAACCGAACCGACTCCGTAGCGGCGGTCCAACCGACGGTCGGACCGATTGAACCGATTTTTCCTATTATTTTTTAACATAATAAGTAATAACCAAGTACCTAAACTATGAACAATTCAACAAAAAATATCCATTTGTAAAATAAATTAATTAAAATCAGTAAAAAAATGAACAAACATGTAACAAAGTAATATTAGTCTTTCTTCTAACAAATGAACAAACATTTACTTCAACATCTAAAGCAGTAGGGGTGGTAGACTGTCCTAGAGATCCGCCGGTCTGCCGGCCTTGGTGGAGATCGCGAGCGGTGGCGGTGCGATGAGGGGTGGACCGGTGGGGATCGCGAGGGTGGAGGTGTGGTGAGGGGTTGGGGAAGGAGCAGTAAAAAGTAAAAATCTTAGAATTTGGGTCAAAATTGAACAAAAAATAAAACAATAAAAACCAAATTTTGTTGAAATTGAAAAAAACTGATCGGTTCGATCGGTTTTTTCGGTTTTTTTCGGTTCGCTCCGGTTCACGAGAGAAATCGGTTTTTTGACCGAACCGACCGGTTTGCTACCGGTTCACGGTCCAACCCGGTCCGACCCTCGGTTCGGTCTGGTTTTTAAAACAGAGCTTACGAAAACAACGAAGACATATTAGAGGGCAATTGTAGCAACACTTTGACTATAAACTAATATTTTAACACCACATAACTCGAGGTTAAATATGCAAAATCCCCAGCAAATCGCTTCAAGACAAGTGACAACCAAGAAACATCTACAAAGAAAGTCGTCCACATAAGCCTACCCATTCTAGTAACTTCCCCAGGCAGGGCAATGGCATGGCATGCATAGAGTCCAACAAACCAAACATATCTTCCGAGCCAATCCACGATGTTCCCTTTACATCTTCACATACACAACACGGTTTTGCCTCATATTTGCGTGCCCAACCTATCACACAATTAGCTGTCATGCATGCAAATTTCAAAATTTACAAATTAGCCCACTATCTATCCACCAAACTCACTACACCACCTGTATGCTGTATCCAACTCAGGTCAAAACACTACTAGGAACCATCCACAACCTTTCCTACTCCCCCCACCTATATATATATACCCACACCCCCTCACATTCTCCCATCACAAACTCACCAATCAACTCAGTTCACTGCTAGATTATAAGCTAAGATTGCTATTGCATTAAGTATGGCTTCTTCACAAATTCTGTTTGTGTCTATTCTTGTTTGTTCTTCCATTCTTGTTGTTGCCTCTGGGGCTGGGAACTTCTTCAAGGATGTGGACATCACTTGGGGTGATGGGCGTGGTAAGATTCTTAACAATGGCCAACTTCTCACTCTCTCCATCGATAAGGCGTCAGGCTCGGGGTTCCAATCCAAGAATCATTATCTCTTTGGGAAGATCGATATGCAGATTAAGCTCGTTCCTGGAAACTCTGCTGGCACCGTCACTGCTTACTATGTAAGTTTGAAATTCGATTGATATATATTATTATTTT
This sequence comes from Triglochin maritima, assembly GCA_963682175.1. Lineage (NCBI taxonomy): Eukaryota > Viridiplantae > Streptophyta > Magnoliopsida > Alismatales > Juncaginaceae > Triglochin > Triglochin maritima. The sequence goes on along the minus strand of OY821780.1, from coordinate 8,409,852 downwards.
TGGAAATCCCAGTGGTAAATTAATTTGGAATGATATAAATTAAAGATTTTTCGTTACTTGTAGCTAATAATTGTTTATTCTATGTCAGTTATCCTCACAGGGACCATCACATGATGAGATTGATTTCGAGTTCTTGGGCAATCTTAGTGGAGATCCCTACACTCTCCACACCAATGTGTTCTCCCAAGGGAAGGGCAACCGAGAGCAACAATTCAAATTGTGGTTCGATCCCACCAAGGACTTCCACACCTACTCAGTAGTGTGGAATCCCAAGAACATCATGTAAGCACACATGTTGAAACCTAACATTACTTTTATTTCAATGAAATCAAGATTAAGTTATAAATCCTGACTTTTTTCTTCTTCTTATTCGTAATGTATAGATTTATGGTTGATGACACCCCAATAAGAAGCTTTAAGAACAACGAAGCGAGAGGAGTGACATTCCCGAAGAACCAACCCATGAAGATCTACTCCAGCCTTTGGAACGCAGACGATTGGGCCACTCGAGGTGGAACCGTGAAAACCGACTGGAGCAAATCACCCTTTGTTGCTTCTTATAGGAACTTTAACGATGTCAACGCCAATATTTGCACCTCCCCGACTGCCTCGAGTTGTAAAAGGAACTCCGGTTTGGGATCAAACAACGGGTGGTTCAACCAAGGGTTGGATTCGACCAGCCAACAAAGAATGAAATGGGTGGAGAAGAACTACATGATTTACAACTATTGCACCGATCGCACTCGATTTCCTCAGGGTCTTCCTCCGGAATGCTCCATGGCTTAATTTATTACTTGGATAACTACTAAAGTGTCGCATTAGTGATTGGGTAGGATTTTGTATTAATTAGCATATATATAAGCGTTGAATTCTTTTGTAGTTGTTTTGATGTATAGTTCATTCTTTTGTAAATCTTTATACGTTTTGTGAACTACAGTTATTGTAAAAAAATGAATAAAATGGTGATAGCATGTTTTTATAAGTTGTCCAATGCTCTTCCCTGTTTGAGTTGTTGTCTACATGAATAGATGGCGGAGTTTAATCCGAGAACATCATATAGGTCATGAGCTATGGCAGCCCGTTATGACTGGATCTATCTTCTCTTTGTGATGTATTGTTTGCAAGAGGACAACTTTGTCGAAATTTGGTTTAGATTTGTCAAGCACAGAAGTTGGAGATCCGTTCTCCAACATACTACTGCATTGTCTACGACGGAAACAGAGTATATGACAGCGGGTGATGCCGGAAAGAAAGTTATATAGTTGAAGGATTTGGTTAGCTCTTTGGGATGAATCAGGAAGTAGTGCTCAAAGCTTCTTAATGTCCTCACAAACTGAGAAGTAAAAAACGATTACGGTACTTCATGGAAGTACGAAGGTAATGGGTTAGAAGAAGTCTCAAGTAACTGTTGGCATTTTGGTCTTAATCTATGTTTTGATGATTTAATCAACTAATCTAAATTATAATCATGTAGAGTAGCACACATATTGCATTGCATATATATTGTTTTGTGCTAACCTCTACAGGTGATCAAGACTCAAGGAAGAAATGAAATCAAGCCAAGACATGTAATGAAGCTCATTTGAAGATATGTATTTTGTATTTTCTTTGAGTCTTTAGGAATTTTGTGTAATTGAGCATACTTGAGCTAAAAACTACTCAACCACGCACTAAGTTCCCTATAGAAGTCACACACCAAATTTCACATAATTTGGACTTCAATAGATCACCCAAACTTAGACCGGAAAACACTCAACCTGAACCCAAACTGTCTGCCCATATTCGGTCGACCGAAACAGACAGTTCGGTCGACCGAGTGATCAATTAATCTGTTAGTGTTTAACTGCCTAAGTTCGGTCGACCGTTCAAACCTTTTCGGTCGACGAGTCCCATGTATTTTCAGACCATTTGTTTAGTCGTATATACCCAACGGTCGTATATCGTATTAACCAAAAAAAACCCAAATACATTTCATGTATCGGTCGACTGAGGACCTTTTCGGTCGACCGAATATCTGTCTCTTGACAAACTCGAATCTCCTGCTGGAATTCGGTCGACCGAATAGAACATTGTTTGTCAACCCTAAAGTGTCTGGTATGATTCGGTCGACCGAACCCTATTCGGTGTTCGACCGATCACTTAAGTGTACCTAAGTCTTAGCGTTGGGCGGTCGACTGTTCCTTAATCGGTCGACCAAACTGAGTTCAAAACTGCCTAACGGTCGGCCGTTCAGCCTGATCCGGTCGACCGAACTCATCCAGAATTGGGTCCTGCGAGTTTCTATTTTGTGTATCTTACACCAACTTATACCCAATCAACCCCAACGGCTATATTCTCTCTAATTATTATAAATAGAGTTGTAAAACACATTTTAACAACTCTCCCACACATACTTGTCCAATACATTAGAGAGAAACCCAACACACTCAAAGCCTCAAACCTTCCACACTTTAGTCATAAATCCAATCTCACTCAAGTGTGCTCAAGTTTAGAGAGTGTTGTTTCACTCAAGTTTGTTGCTGTCAAAGTCAAGTAAAGGTTTCGGTGAAAGCCTGAAGCATCCATCTCGGATTGTGAGATGAAGAAGGTTAAGCAAACGAGGGTGTTCGCGGTGCTTGTTTTGTAAATGCGTTATCTCCCGGCCCGGAACGGGGAGTGGATAGTGAAGACGTGAGTGGAGCTCGAAGTGTCAAGTGGAGCTTGCAAGAGAGGACGTAGGCGGTGGCCGAATCTCTGTAAAAAACCACGTGTTTCTTGTAGTTTGCATTTTCTATTTCTTACTTACTTGTTTAGTTTTAAATTCTGCTGCATATCTTTGATTGTTAAACAAGTAGGTAATTAGGGATAAAAGTGATTAAAATTGTAGACACTCACGATCCTACAGTAACAAATTCAAATCAAGGTAGAGATTGTTAAATTTGGTTTAGAATTGCTAAGTACAGGAAACATGGAGATTTGGTTGACCGGTAGGAGCTCGGTCGACCCGAAATTGACAAGATTCTATGAATAGTGAGAATCGGTCGACCAGTGCTGGGTACGCGATTGACCGAAAATATCCAGAGTCTTCAGGACTCGGATCGAAGCGTGGATTGAGGTTCAGCAGTGTGGATTCAAAATCGCTATTCCGAAGCATGAAACAGTCGACCAGCTATTGGACAACGGTCGACCGAATTGTGGAGAGATTGAGAGAGGGTCAGAAGTTAAGTTCTGCAATCAATATTCTTTATTATGTGGTGTGTATAATCTGTCGTTCTTGTTAGTAACGTGTTAGATCCCTCTCCAACAAACTTGTGAATACGTTGGAGCTAGCTAGTTTGGAAACAAATTAAACCACACGAAATGATGAATTAAACATGCCTAATCTATTAAACCCCAACCTGCGATTCACATGCATCTTTCTCTGCTACTTAGGGGTCCCTACTTACCTTGTCTTGTAGAACTGCCGCTCCAAGTCTCAAACAATTATAACATGCAACTCTAACCATATTAATAAACTATAAGATAGCATGATGTCTTTGTTGAAAATAAACCCATGTGTAGGTTTAGTCCCACGTTGGAAGTTGTGGGATGTGAAAAAATGTTTAAAATCTTTTGCTTCCCTTAATATCCGAGAAGGGGAGAAAGTGGAAGGAGTGTAGGGGTGATTGGACACCTACACATGTGCTCGCGTGTTGCAACACATGGTGATCATGGGCATGTGTTTGTGGGAGATATTTGTGTCATAAATTACTATAAAATGTTTTGCACTACACCTAGGAAATGACACGTCTTTTACCTTTCTCTCTCAATGAAAAAAATTGTTGGCTTTTTTGCCTTAATCTATGTTTTGATGATTTAATCAACATAATCTTAATTATAATCAATGTAGAGTAGCACAAATATGGTACTGCATATATGTTGCTATGTGCTAACTTCTACAGGTGATCAAGACTCAAGGAAGAAAGGAAATCGAGTCAAAACATGTAATCAGGCTCATTTGAAGACATGTAATTTGTATTTCTTTGAGTCTTAGGAACATTGTGTAAATTGAGCATACTTGAGCTAAAATCAACTCACATACACACTAGGTTCCTTATATAAGTCACACACAAAATTTCATATAATTTGGACTTTAATAGATCACCCAAACTAAGACCGGAAAACACTAAACATTTGACATGAACTGTCTGCCCACATTCGGTCGACCGAAACAGACCGTTCGGTCGACCGAGTGATCATTAATCATGTTAGTGTTTTACTGGCCTGTTTCGGTCGACCGTGTAAACATATTTATCCGACCGTTAGATTTGTCGTATTATACCCAACGGTCGTATTTGCATTATCTCCATATACAACCAAATACATTTAGTGTATCGATCGACCGAGGACCTTGTTCGGTCGACCGAACTTAAGAAGTCTCGACAAACCCAAAATGCATGTTGGTTTTCGGTCGACCGTGAACCTTGTTTCGGTCAACCGAATATGATCTTGTTTGTCAACCCCGTAGAGCCTGTTAGAAATCTGTCGACCGAACCTATCTCGTTGTTCGACCGATCACTTAAGTGTACCTAAGTCATAGCCTTTGGCGGTCGACCGAATATTGGTCAAAATTGTCAAACGGTCGACCGTTCTGCTCAATTCGGTACCGATCGACCGAACCTTGGTCAAAATTGTCAAACGGTCGATTGTTCTGTCCAATTCGGTCAACCGAACTTTATAAGAATTGGGTCTTGTCGGTTGATGTTTTGTGTGTCTTACACAATCTTTACCCATTTCATCCCTAACGGCTATAACTCTTTAGGATATTATAAATAGAGTTGTAAAACACATTTTAACACAACTCTTCTACTACTATTTGTCCCCTACATTAGAGAGAAAACTCCACACACTCAAAAGCTCAAAATTTTCCACACTTAGTAATCAATTCCATATTCTACTCAAGTGTGCTCAAGATTAGAGGATACTGTTCCACTCCATTATTGTCAAAGGAATCAATGGTCTAGGTGAAAGCCCCAAGATAAGAGTATAGACTTCAGTGAGAGCCCAAAGTGTCCCTCTCGGATTGTGAGAGGAGGAGCCAAGCTCGGCGAGGGTTGTTCGTGAGCTTGAAGATTGTAAATGCATTCTCTCCCGGCCCAGAATGGGGAGTGGTTACGTGAGCGGAGCTCGGTGATCCGAGCGGAGCTTGCAAGAGATGACTAGGACCAGGGTGAGGTGTCGAACCTCTATAAAAATCCCCTGACTCCTTTGTGGTTTGCATATTTCATTCCCTTTATCTTACTTGCTTGTTTATTTGTTTTAATTCCGCTGCATATACTTGATCGTTTAAACAATTAGGTAATTAGGCTTGATCGATAAATCACTCAGGTTGAGTTAGGACACATCATTCATAAATCCCATGAAACTTTCAAATATTAAAAATTACAAACTTTTCATTTTGTAAATGATATGATTTATGCCTAAGAGAAAGAATCTATTACATTTAAAATAAGTGGACATTAATGTTTCCTTCTTAAATTTGAAATTTAAATTCTAAATGAAAAATCTGAACCGTGATTCTTGACTTATGACTCATTTTATCTACGTACGTCGAATAGAAAAAAATGACGTAAGATCAAAAGACTAGATTTTTAAATGAATGTAGTGCGTTTAAATTTGCATCTATTAAACTTATATCAAATGACTCTTAAATTTTATATAGATAAAATAAATATTAGTACAAACAATTTTTTAATGGTGAAAATAAATATTTTGTTGATTTAATATTTATTATTATATATTAAATGTTATAAATTTTAGAAATGAAATTATGTTGTTATTTTCACACTAGTTTGTTTAATTGAAACAAAACTTTAGTACCATCAAATGGTTTTGATGATTTAATATTTATTATTATATATTACATATTATAAATTTTAAGTACCAACAAAATGATGCTGTTATTTTCACATTAATTGTGGTTAATTAAAACAAAACATTAGTACCAACAAAATTTGAATGGTGAAAATATTTTTTGTTAGTCGATTTAAATACATACATAAATAATTGGTATTCGTAATTTCGTATTCAGATTTCCTTTGAGACGCAAATAAGAACATACTCATATCCGATAAGGTTCGGTCACGACTCCTACCGGCCAATGCAATTCATCCATGCATGGAATTCCTTAACTTAAACGACACGTTCACCACGAAAGTCAAAAAGGATAAGTCCAATACCAGTGATGTCCAGTTAAAACGCGTCAAATATTTAACCACCAACAGCTGCATTGCAACCTGCCAACCTGTCTCCAATTAGTGCACCAACACATCATCATCACGAAAAAAAATTCAGAAGAAGGAAGCTTACGTCGAACCATCCACCATCTTTACTCCAACTCATATTAATTATTAATATTATATTCATCCCATTACCCACGTATAAATACCACATCGAGGATTCAATATAAACTCATCTCCAACATAAACTTAGGTAAACTTGCTTTTGCATGGCTTCTTCACAAACCATGTACTTGGTTTCTCTTCTTGTGTGTTCTTCCATTCTTGTTGTTGCCTCTGGGGCTGGGAAATTCTACAAGGATGTGGACATCACTTGGGGTGATGGGCGTGGTAAGATTCTTAACAATGGCCAACTTCTCACTCTCTCCCTCGATAAGGCGTCCGGCTCGGGGTTCCAATCCAAGAATCATTATCTCTTTGGGAAGATCGATATGCAGATTAAGCTCGTTCCTGGAAACTCTGCTGGCTCCGTTACTGCTTACTATGTAAGTTTGAAATTCGATTGATGGAATATCTTTTGAAAATATATCCTAATGGTAAATTAATTTGGAATGATATAAATTAAAGATTTTTCGTTACTTGTAGCTAATAATTGTTTATTCTATGTCAGTTATCCTCACAGGGACCATCACATGATGAGATTGATTTCGAGTTCTTGGGCAATCTTAGTGGAGATCCCTACACTCTCCACACCAATGTGTTCTCCCAAGGGAAGGGCAACCGAGAGCAACAATTCAAATTGTGGTTCGATCCCACCAAGGACTTCCACACCTACTCAATAGTGTGGAATCCCAAGAACATCATGTAAGCACACATGTTGAAACGTAACATTACTTTTATTTCAATAAAATCAAGATTAAGTTATAAATCCTGACTTTTTTCTTCTTCTTATTCGTAATGTATAGATTTATGGTTGATGACACCCCAATAAGAAGCTTTAAGAACAACGAAGCGAGAGGAGTGACATTCCCGAAGAACCAACCCATGAAGATCTACTCCAGCCTTTGGAACGCAGACGATTGGGCCACTCGAGGTGGAACCGTGAAAACCGACTGGAGCAAATCACCCTTTGTTGCTTCTTATAGGAACTTTAACGATGTCAACGCCAATATTTGCACCTCCCCGACTGCCTCGAGTTGTAAAAGGAACTCCGGTTTGGGATCAAACAACGGGTGGTTCAACCAAGGGTTGGATTCGACCAGCCAACAAAGAATGAAATGGGTGGAGAAGAACTACATGATTTACAACTATTGCACCGATCGCACTCGATTTCCTCAGGGTCTTCCTCCGGAATGCTCCATGGCTTAATTTATTACCTGGACGATTTAGAATAATATGTAGTGGTATATGTTAGTAGCCTTGTAGACATGATTTTTTTGCCTGTATAAAGCACTATACACAACATTATGACGTTATTTTGGTGTAATAGATGACAATAAGTAGCATTTGTGTACACGAATTTTTCTACGTATATATTGTTCCATTGGAATGACAAAGTAGATGTGAATGTGAAAGCCTACACAAAAACCCGTGTGTAGCCCAATACTACTTTCCAGAAGACTATCATAGGGTCAAATGTCAGGAAACTAAATTTAATATTAAAGCCACAACTAAAACAATTGCATATGCAGATGTTTGTGACGACTGACGAGCACATGGTACCTTCAAATCTCGACCACACGGTATTCGAGTGTAAACACCATTATTTTCATCCAGGATTCTAAATTACAGTATCCATTCAAGAAATTAACCACTAGACCTCAATGATTAAGTGTAGATCTAGAGAAGGAAGAATACAGTGCTTAATTTGGCCTTTAAGTATGCTAACATAACGAGTAATTACGGAACTAAAAAAATATTTGAACAATGAAATCAAAATGTAGACCAAAGATTTTCAAAGGTTTGAGTACGCATTAAGCAATGTGGTGAAGGTGGCTAATTAAGGCTATGATGAAACGGCACCTACAAAAGTGATTTCTTATGCAAATTTACCAATAAAATGGATAGATAATCCTAATGCTTAAGGAATAGGAAACACAATGAAATACAATGCGCCTATTATTACTGATTTATCTTAGACCGATGCACAGTACAATGAAAAGGTGAACAAAAATATAACATTATAATGGTTTTAGACTTTCTGATCGAATGTACCATCCTTTGCTTTTGAAAAGTTAAACTCAAATCTTAAATTTAATTTGCAAGATTTGCTGTAGATTTTGGACTTCGACTTAATAAGACAAGATTTTGCGCGATCAAATTTATTGACCAAGTAAAAACATACGTAAAATTCTTGAACTACAACTAATTATTTGCAAAAATATTATCTGATGTTTGCTTGAATATATATAGTATATCATTGTAAATAGCAAACTAAAAAGAGTAAGGTACTGATACAAACAAAACGTTTACCACGGCAAGTAAATCACAAGCAAGAATTTGTAATCTTTTAATTATGTCAAAATTATGTTTAGTCATTGTACACGTTTTTCTTTCCCACATTACCCTTGCATTTTCCCTAAATTTACGAAATTGTCATCCTCTCTTCTCTAGAGTTGCATGTTGATGACCACTTCTTTTCTTCCCCAAATCTTCTCTTCTTACTTCTTTCAACCCCAAAAGATTTCTAGAGCTCAAATTTCTCCGATTAAAAGGTCTAAATGTTAGATGTCGTGTTCCTTTACTCAATTCCCTCGTCAAAATGTATTTTTAAACGAATTTTTCATGAATTCGTTTTTTCCCCATTTCATGTGAGATTTATTTTTGTTTTAGTTACTTATATTTACCTTGGGGGTGAATGATTTGGTGAATTCAAGATTTTGTAAAGAATTCGTGACGTACATCTACTTTGCTTTTGTAAGATTTCGTGATTTGTAAGATTTTGAGATTTATATCTCTTTACATTTTAAAATTTTGAAGTCTAAGTAGTCTCATGTACATGATGATTGATGACTAATTTCCACAACCCAACCACTTCACTTCGAACAAACAGTTAAATCATACAACAACCCAAACTAACGTCAAGTGAACTTTACGACCCCCAAGACAGACAACAATCTAAATTTAACTTGCATTAGTAGGGAAGAAATTGTAGCTAACTCGATGTATCAAGATAGCAGACTGACGTATTTATTCTGGTGAACTGGTTAAAAGAGTGGCTGATTAGTTAAACTAGAATGGCTAACTAGATGAGAGTTGTTTTCTTCAGATAGTCAAGTCGGTCAACTAAAATCCACGACTCAGCCACTTTCTTTCGAACAATCGGCTATGTCCTACAACTATCCAAACTAAAATCAAGGAATACGACACCCAAGAAGGACAACAATCAAAATTTAATCCGCACAAATATGAAAGGAATTGCAATTGACTTGGTATAGGTAGACAACGAGATCGAGTCTTTTAGTGGGCAAACAGTTTTAATTAGAGTGGTGATTGGACGAGAGACGACTGCTTCACGGACTTCAGTCCACCAACTATCGTCCACAGTTTAGCCACTTCACTTAGAATAGTCGGTTAAGTTCTACAACAACCAAAACTAACGTCAACTGAACTCTACAACCCTAATGGCGGAAAATAATTGAAATTTGACCCATACTAGTAGGGAGCAATTGTAGTTGACTCGGTGTACCAATATAGCGGACTAACTGTAGGATCGTGAGGGTCGGCTATGCTAATCACTTTTATCCCTAATTACCCACTTGTTTAACTATCAAAGATAAGCGCAGCGGAATTTAAACAAACAAGCGAGTATGGAAGGAATATGCAAACCACAATCGACACGGGGGATTTTTATAGAGGTTCGGCACCCCACCCGGGTCCTAGTCCTCTCTTGCAAGCTCCGCTCGACACTTCGAGCTCCGCTCGCGTCTTCACTATCCACTCCCCGTTTCGGGCCAGGAGAGAACGCCTTTTACACAACAAGCTCCACGAACATCATCGTGAGCTTGACTTTCTTCTCTCACAATCCGTGAGGACACTTCGGGCTTTCACCGAAGTCCTTGCTTCTCTTACAACTGAGAACTTGAGTGGAATACACTCTCTAACTTGAGCACACTTTAGTAGAAATAAGAATTATGACTAAAGTGTGAAAATTGGAGGTTTGGAATGTTTGAGATTCTCTCTAATGTTTTGGACAAGTTTGTAGTGAGAGAGTTGTGTAAAAATGTGTTTTACAACTCTATTTATAAGCCTTAGAGAGAATAGAGCCGTTGGGATTGATTGAGTGTGAGTTGATGTGTGATTACACAAAACAGAAATGGCAGGACCCAATTCTAGATGAATTCGGTCGACCGGATCGGTCTGAAGGGTCGATCGTTAGGCAGTTTTGAACTAAGTTCGGTCGATCGGTTAAGCAACGGTCGACCGCCCAACGCTACGACTTAGGTACACTTAAGTGATCGGTCGAACACCTAAAGGGAAACGGTCGACCGATTTGTACCATACACTTTGGGGTTGACAAACAATGATGTAGTCGGTCGACTGAAACAGGTCTAGTGGTCGACCGATTTTGTCCAGGAGATTTGGGTTTGTCAAGAGATGAACAAACGGTCGACCGATCATGGTTCTCGATCGACTGATACAAGAAATGTATTTGGGGTATTTTTGGTTTTATACGAATACGACCGTTGGGTATATACGACAAAAGTAACGGTCGGGAAAATAAGTTCAGACGGTCGACCGAAAGGAAAAACACGGTCGACCGAAACTAGACAGTGAAAACACAAACAATATACTTGATCACTCGGTCGACCGAACGACCTGTTGCGGTCGACCGAATGTGGGCAGACTTTTAGAGTTCAGGTTAAGTGTTTTCCGGTCTAAGTTTGGGTGATCTATTGAAGTCCAAATTATGTGAAATTTCGTGTGTGACTTCTATAAGGAACCTAGTGTGTGTTTGAGTTGATTTTAGCTCAAGTGTGCTCAATTTACACATGTTCCTAAGACTCAAAGAAAATACAAAATACATGTCTTCAAAAGAGCTTGATTACATGTCTTGATTTGATTTTCCTTTCTTCCTTGAGTCTTGATCACCTGTAGAGGTTAGCACACAACAATATATATGCAATGCAATATGTGTGCTACTCTACATGATCATAATTAAGATTAGGTTAATTAAATCATCAAAACATAGATTAAGGCCAAAAAGCCAACACTAACTTAATTCTGCTGGCTGGTTAAACTAGAGTAGTCGACGGGAAGTGAGTCACCTGCTTCAGAGAGTCTAGTTGGTCAACTAACATCCATGACCCAGTCACTTCACTTCGAATAATTGGTTATGTCCTACGGTTATACAAACTAAAATCAAGTGAAATTCACGACACCCAAAAAGGACAACAATTGAAATTTAACCAACACTGATTGACATCATTTCATGCTTATATTTGTATCTTATATCCATTATCTTACACCTAAGCAATGCTACGTGACGAGTTTTATGTTTAGTTTTCAGAAATAAAGATGTTTGAAGAGAAGAGCCATGAAAGGACCCAAAAGCCGGAAAAAGGACTTAATTGTGAGACCTGGGGACCAAGATGCAAGACAGAAGGACCTGATCGTAAGACAGAAGGACCTAAGAGCAAACCAGGAAACTCCACACCATCATGGGGAGTATTTTGGCAATTCGAGTCGGGTCGGAGCTTAAACAAGTCAAGTAACCGCATCAAAGACCAACAATACCAGAAAGAAAAGCCCAAAACAAATTCCAACACGATCCGAAGATTTTGGACCGCCAATTGGCGGTCTTGGACCGCTAATTGACGGTCCATATTGCTCAGGATCCGTCGAAATTTCTCCTGGACTTGTATTAATGTTCGTTTAGGCTATTTTTGGTATTGGTTTAGTCCCACATCGGGGGATTGTCCCCGATTAGCTTTTTCCATGCTTATAAATAGAACTCTTCACCTTCCATTGTAATTACCCATTGCTTGGTGGTATTCTCTCTACTAAGGAGTGAGCCTTGAAGCAAAAACTCAAGGTGGAGAAGAATGCTACCTTCAATGTGAGTCATTTGTTAATAAAATAATTCTTCTAGTTTCTTTTAATCTTGTCTTTTAATTTGTGCATGTTTGTTTAGTCTTTCCTTTCCTTTTATGTTTCTTTAATGCTTCTTGCCTTCTTAGTTAACTTTCATTTCAGTATTATGCTTTCTTTTGCTAATATAGTTAGTGTAATGAGTAGTAAGTAGTTCCATCCCCATTTGGGGGGTGGAGAAATATGTGATATAATTATGTAGTGTATTAAGTGTGTGTTATTTTTATCCCTTGAGCTTTATATGATTTCCATAACCATCTAATGAGTCTCCACTCTTATCTTTGATATGCTAATGCTCTTGAATGAAGCTTAGCTTATGCTTTGATTAGTGGACCTATTTTATGGGGAATGATAATGTTAGGATATGGATGAAGTTAATATTGGAAACACAAGTTGTAGTGTATGAGCTCTTGTTGCCTTTACCTTAGCTAATGTCTTGTATGTTTTAATGATGTAGTCTTATCTTAATTCATGTGGAGGCATAGTAGGGTATAGTCTTTATACTTGAGTTCATGTAGCTTCATTCCAATTATTGTCTTGTATGTTTTAATGATGTAGTCTTATCTTAATTCATGTAGAGGCAAAGTTGGATGTAGTTTTATGATTTCATGCACTACATGTTGCGAGGAGCTTAATGAACACACACACACTTCTTTATGTTCACATTATTTCTCTACCCCCTTTGGGGCTTAGTTTATTGCTTATCTCCATTTCCATTTGCATCTTAGTGTAGTTTAGTGTAACCAACATTTCTTCCCTTTCTTTACCTTTCGCCTTCGCACAAACCAAGTGTCGACACACCTCTCAGTGGACGACCCGTATTTGCCACCGCTTCAACGCGGCCGTGCACTTGCGGTTAAATATAAAACGATCAATCAAACACCAGTAAGAAAGGAATTGTAGATGACTTGGTATAGGTAGACAACGAACATGAGTCTTTTATCTGGCGGATTGGTTTAACTAGAGTAGCTGAGTGGATGAGAGTTGTCTGCTTCATGGACTCTAGTTAGCCAACTAACTTCCACGATTCAGCTACTTCACTTAGAACAATCAACTAAGTCCTAACATCCACGACCCTCTCCCCCCCCCCCCCCCCAAGACGGACAAGAATTGAAATTTGACCTACACTAGTTGGGAAGGAATTGTAGTTAACTCGGTGTACAAAGATAACAAACTGACGTCTTTATTTTGGCGGTAGTTAAACTAGAGTAGCTGATGGGATGGGAGTCGCCTACTTCAAAGAGTTGTCAGTCAACTAACATCTACGACTCATCCACTTCACTTCAAATGGTCGATCATGTCCTACAACTATCCAAACTAAAATCAAGTGAACTTTATGACACCTAAAAATGACAACAATCAAAAATTGACCAACACAAGTTGGAGAATAATAACTAACTTAGTATATGTAGACAACAGACATGAGTCTTTATCTGCAGGACTGGTTTAACTAAAGTATCTGAGTGGATGTGAGTCGTCTTCTTCACAAACTCCAGTCAGCCAAATAACGTCCACAACTCAGCTACTTAACTTAGAATAATCAACTAAGTCATACAATAATCTAAACTAATGTCAAGTGAACTCTACGACCCCCAAAATGGACAAGAATCGAAATTTGACCCGCATTAGTAGGGAATGACCTGTAGCTAAGTCGGTGTACCAAAATAACATATTAGCGTCGTTATTTTGGCGGACTGGTTAAACTAGAGTAGACGTCTGAATGAGATCAAAGAGTCCAATCAGCCAACTAACATCCAAGACTGAGCCAACTCTCACATAAGAGAAACAACTGATTCAACAACATTGACTAGCTGACTCAATTTTTTTTTGCAATTTGGGCCTTAATCTATGTTAATTTTGATAATTAATCAAACTAATCTTAATCAATCAACATAGTTAACCAAAGTGGACAAACGTGATTACATACATTGCATATATACTTGTATGTGTGAAATCATATTAAAAGATTGATCAATATTATCAAGAAAATAAGCATTGGGACAAAGACACAAGATTGTAACAAAGCTTTGGACTAACACTTGTAAATTTCTATTTATTGAGTCCATAATATTAAATGTAAACTTGATAATTAGGATTCAATCCACGTCCAATTCGGATGATCGAAACCTTAACGGACAACCGAACTAATCATATCGGTAGTCGTTAGCTTCTTTATGAATTCCTCTACTCGGACGATCGATTGCATGTCGGACAACCGAATCCTCTTGGACCGGTTTTGGAATGGAATGTGTATTATCTGTATGGGAGATCCTCAAATGAGAAGATTCATCAACCTAAGACGAAATTGACTCCAATGGTCATATTTGTCTTTTGTCCTCGGAGTCCATTTGCCTTGTCCATTTCGGACAACCAACCTTCTATCGGTCAACCGTTTATATCTTGGCGTCTAACGCGCAACGACTCGTTCTACATGTCCATATAGTCGTTGGGCTCACAACATATATGTGATTTCTAACCATTGGCGCTAAAAGACAAACTTTTAATCCGGACGAACAAAATTCTTGTGATAGAGTCGATTAAATCGTTACTGTTATTTTGGATTGGTCGACCAAAATTAAATCAAAGAAAATTCGACAAAAGTTAGTAGAAGTTGGTTATCGTTTATCCGACATTTGTTTGGTCAACTGAAAGTTTTATTATGACCAAGTCGACACTTATATTCGAACTACCTCTCTTCAAACGGTCGACCAAATTAGTGAAGATTTCTACTCAAGCTTAAGTGACATTATCTCTATCTTTGTCCAACTCTCACCAACTCTCTCAAACAGCTAGTAGAGTTTGAAGCCTTATAAATAAGAGCATACATGAGTTTTAGACACCAACACACCTCTCTATACTTCTATCCTTCGTGTTCAAACACCAAACACTTTCAAGCTCTTATTATTCACACTCAAAGCCTAATTTTCACCACTTGCGTATCAATTTTATTATATCCAAGTGTGTTCTGATTTAAAGTGTTAGCTAGTTATTCCAATTCTATATCCAAGAATCACCAAGGTTATAAAGCTTCGATGAAGCTCTATTTTGGGTTATGAGAGGTGAAATCGAGCAAGGCGATGTTGTTCGCAAGACACGTGTTGTAAAGGTAGAGATCTCGACCCCAAACGAAGATTTAATAGTGGAAACTCAAGCGAGGTTCCGATGATCGAGCGGGACTTGAAAGAGATGACTAGATCACGGTGGTTGCGATTGAACCTCTATAAAAATCCGTAGTTTATTTTTTGGTTTACTTGCTATATGTGTACCTAGTTTTAATCCACATTTAGTACATTATTTATTTTGTGATTATCGATCCTAACAAATTTATGTCACAATTTTAAATGCTCGAAATGTGTTACAAATGGTACTTAAACTGATTGCCTTTTCGAGAGGATTAAGAATATGCAATTAGATTTCTGAAAATATATTTATATTGGAGCATATCCAAGAAAAGTGAAGAAAAAACAAGACAATAAAGAATTTTTTTCAAACAAAAAATAGTGGCTGAATTGAAAATCTATGACCAGGTGAGGGTAAAGTGGGAAAACAAAGTAATTTTTTATTTAAAAAAAAGACTTGCACACAGAGTCATACGACAATTATTCTATTTCATTCCATACGGGTAGGGGTGTAATCGATCTCTAAACGAACGATCAGAGCCTGCTCAAGATTGACTCGTTAAGGGCTTCAAACTGAAAATTCTGCTCGTGCTCGTGCTCGGTTCGACCTACTCGCGAGCGGTTCACGAGTGGCTTGTTAACCCGAATCTTTTTTTGGGTATTGAATTGCTAATAATGTTGTCCTAACAAGTAAATTATAAGATTACTTAAGACAAATATAATAATAGTTACTAACATAATTTTAAAATTAACACCTAAAATAAAACACAATCTTATAAATTATACGACAACATCAACATCTTATAAATAAGATTATACACTTAGATCAAACAAAATCAACACAATCTCTTAAATTATAGGACAACTCACAACATCAACATCTTATTAATAAGATCATTCACCTGACTCAAACCTTAATTTATATGAACTTTTGGTGTAGAAAAGAATGAGAAAAAGAAAAGAAATAATAATAATAATGGAAAATGAAAAGTTTAGGACTAATAAGGTTTTGATTCTTATGAGTATTTTGGTTTGGTTTGTTAAATGGATTGTTAGGTTTGGTAAATTAGTTTATTAAATGAGTTTAACACTTAACTGATTGGGTAATTGGATAAAATATTCATGTTAATCAAATAAGTGGATATAGTAATCAGGTTTCAAGCGATAATTGAGCGAGCATCGAGCGAGCGGGGTCTGCTCGTGCTCGGCTCGTTACTAACCGATCCGAACAACTTCGAGCAAAATCAGAGCAAAATCGAGCGAACATCGAACGATCTATCGATCTCGAGCAGAACTTGACAGCCCTACATACGGATTGTATTTTTATGAAAAAAACAATCAAACAAATTATTGTTCACCCAGATATGGGTGTAATCGATCTCTAAACGAGCGATCCGAGCATGCTCAAGATCGGCTCGTTAAGGGTTTCGAGCGGAAAATTCTGCTCGTGCTCGGTTCGACCTGCTCACGAGCGGCTTGTTAACCTAAACTTTTGTTTGTGGTATTGAATTCCTAATAATGGTGTCCTAACAAGTAAATTATAAGATTACTTAAGACAAATATAATAATAGTTACTAACACAATTTTAAAATTAACACCTAAAATAAAATACAATCTTATAAATTATACGACAACATCAACATCTTATAAATAAGATTATACACTTGGATTAAACAAAATCAACACAATATTAAAATCAAATACAATCTCCTAAAGTATAGGACAACTCACAACATCAACATCTTATAAATAAGATCATCCACCTGACCCAGACCTTAATTTATTTGAACTTTTGGTGTAGAAAAGAATGAGAAAAAGAAAACAAATAATAATAATGAAAAAACGAAAAGTTTATGACTAATAAGGTTTTGATTCTTATGAGTATTTTTGTTTGGTTTGTTAAATAGATTGTTGGGTTTGGTAAATTAGTTTATTAAATGAGTTTAACACTTTACCGATTGGGTAATTGGATAGAATATTCAGGTTAATCAAATAATTGGATATAGTAATCAAGTTTCGAGCGATAATTGAGCGAGCACCGAGCGAGCATGGTCTGCTCGTGCTCGGCTCGTTACTAACCGATCCGAGCAATTTCGAGCAAAATCAGAGCAAAATCGAGCGAACATCGAGCGATCTATCGATCACGAGCAGAACTTGACAGCCCTACACCCAGATGACTATAAAAATAATTGCAATTACGAAAAAAAAAGTTTAGCATGAATTGTTTTTGAAACCTGGTGCTACAATATTCATTCAACTATTTTTAAAAAAACACCTTCAAACAAGAATACGGCGTGTGCAGAAATCATAGCTCTTGTGTGAAGTGGTTAGAATTATTTATCTGAATAATTGGTAAAAATACCAAAATAGCATCGTTATATATTACAATTAGTCGTTAATGAGTTAAGAAGATCTAGTCATGAATTCCCCGGGTGATAAGAATTGGATAAAATTAGAGGGAATCCAGTCCTACACATAACTTTCAAAATACAAATAATAATAATAATAACAATTATTATTATTATTATTATTATTATTATAGTTTGACTTCTTGAACTATATTTCGATTTTACTTTACCATTCTCAACTAAAGGGCGACATTCACCCCTCTTATATTTTCATTTTCTAACAATTTGTCCCTCTTAACTTTAAGAATTCATTGTTTTTCCACATATTCACCGTTAATTTCAGTTTTTTGTGTGTCGTGTACCTAATATACTCATAGTCCTAGTTGTTCAAATCAGAAGTGAATTTTGGTTTGAATTTGAGTATGATTGACATTCCAATCCAAATTTCAACCAAATCAGACATTCCAAATCAGACATTTGATCCTAACTTTAACATAAAAATAGAATTAGGAGTGTGTTACGCGAACAAAGCAAAAAAAAATAAAAATAATGAGGAATGTGTGCCAAAAAATAAAATTTTAAGGTTCGAGCGAGAGGAATAAGCGAAGTGTTACAAAACAAAAGTATAAGACAAATGATTGTCATCTTTTAAAGTTCAATGGGGGTAAAAAGTTAAATCATGACATAATTCAGAGGGTTAACTTTAATCACCACTCTTAAAACACAAAATCAGAGAGAATCCAATCCTATACATAACTTTTAAAAAAACAAAAAAAAATCATTTCCAAAAAATAAAACTCGAACAAAAGCAAGAGTTTGGATTCATTTTAAGTGACTCACCTCAATTGTCGCAATTCGGCTAAATACAACTATATTTCACATGACAGTGGGGGTATCAACTCTGGTTCGAAATTATACCCGAATTCGACTTGAAAAATGCTCAATTCTGGTTTAACTTGAAGTCGAATGATCTTAATAATAAATAAATAATTTATTGTTCAATTTATAATTATTTTTTATATTTAATAACTATATAGATTAATATATGATGTTTTAAATATAAACTGATATAATCGTTTAAGATCCTACCAGTCCGACACCATATATAAACTGATAAACCCCCACCCCGCAAGAAAACAAACGGAAGACCAAAAAGTGGGCTCGTCCGCCCCGCAATCTCCGCTGCCGACATCTCTCCTCCTCTTCTTCTCTCTCTAGCTACGGAGGAGGAAGGATGGTGTGGAGCAGGAACATGATGGGCTTCTTCTTGAGGAAGGACATGCGGAAGCTCCTCAAACGCAAGGACAGCGATGCCACCCAAACAGGTTTTCTTCTTGTTAATTTTTTGTTTTTTTTGGGAGGTGGAGAAATAAAATGTTTAGGTTTGTTTTTTATTGTTTTTGAAAATGTTTTATGTCTATTGATTAATTAATCCCTCCGGGCATGCATGTTACGTTTCGAGGTTCAATCCACTTTGTGAGTGTCAGAGAATAGTTTTGGTTATAATTAATCCCTCCACTCATCACCAATTAGTTTTGCGTTCCAGTCTACGTCTAACTTGCAGTCGGATCCCAAGATCTAAGTAAATGTTCCACTCCCTCAAACCAGTTGTGGGTGGTTCACTCCCTTGTCCAAATCAAGACTGAGGATGTACTCAAGGGGTGTGCCAACTGCCAGCTACCAAGTGCAGTTAGGGAGAGTTGTGCGACCTTTTGGATTTTCGATTTCGCACACTTCATAAGGACCCTTGGGGATTATGACCCTCTGGATTTTGGAATTTCATGTCTAAGGATATTTGGGGATTCCAAGTTTTCTTGGATTTTTAACCCTTTTGAAAGAAAACAATTCTATGCAAATTCTGACCTCCTGACCTGAATTTTCGGCACCCCCGGACCTACTAACTAAAGTAGCCCGATACTTTGCTAACAAAGATATATGAGTAGGTGCTCTGGATTTTCGGTGTTTGTATGGAGATTTTAGAATAACTATTGATGTTGGGATCATGTCCCAAATCGGGTGTCGCATAGGTTCTTGAGATGAATCAGGGACCATTTAAAAAGATGTTTTGTTCAGACTGACGGCGGTGAGTGCTAATTAGTAATCAAGGGATCAAGTGACCCTCTTGAGTTTTGAAAATATACTTACGAAGCGTTAAAATTATATCCATACAACTAGTTTTGGCTTAGTGAAGGAGTTGATCGTTGTCTTTTTTTCTACCGACCCAAGCGACTCGTGTGTTTCGAGAAGATAGTTTTGACAGCTTCAGTTGCTTCCTTCACTAATTTGTTGTCAAGGGGAAAAAGTCAGTTTCAGGTTTGGCATTGTGATGATATTGCCTATTTGTTTATGGCAAGTAAAGATTGATGATCTAGTCGGGTGGTTGTGTAGATTGCTCAATGGTGCCTGTGTGTGTAGGAGAGGTTATGTAAACAATTAAGATCTTTGGTTGGGGAAGTGTTTGGTTTGTAAGTTGAGTTTGTGAGGGATTATTAATCTTGGTGACTTTTGGTGTTGGATTATTAATGTTCCACTTTCTGGTTGAGACCACCAAAATGAACCAAACGACTTACTACTAGGAGCTCGCTTTAGGTCGTACAGTACGAGACAAGCTCTAAAAGTTCTTTTTTCTTTTTTCATTGCAGCTTATGTGGAACCTACTTCCTCCCGATGCATTTTTTTCTATATTGAACATACGGATCAAGGAAACTTATCATCGATCCAAAAAAAAGGAGAATTTCCTGTTGGATTATTGAGTTTGGGATAGGCTCATGAATAGCTCAATTGAAGAAATCCAATGTTGAGATGAAGATGAGAACTATTGCCCTATGTGCCATGTGCTCACCTCACTTTTAGTCCCACATTGGTGAAGCTAACAAGTTGAAGGATGTTGATAAACATACTATTCACTTGTCACTTTGTAGGTGGAAAGAGAAGATGAGAGAATTCTCCACACACGCGCGCGCGCGCCCGTCCCGTCCCGGTCCGGGGCGAGGCGTGGCGTGACAGCGGGGGATTTGGGGGAAATTAAAGGCTTTAGCCTCAGGGTGATGGGTGTATTTATTTTTGGACCTCAAGATAATTGTTTTTGCAATTAAGTCCTTGACGGTTACAAGAATAAATACATATATATATATCATGACGGTTTCCTCCTGAAAACATACGTCTTATTTCCCATAATCTCTCTACGAAAACCGTCCATCTCCGGCGATTTCCTATCTCCGAATCCAGAGTTGTTCAACACCCGATTCTTGCGAGGTTCCGCGCTGCTTTCGTGGTTTGTCGACTCCGGTGTGCGCCCGATCGACGGTGAAACCGTTCTATCCTGGGAGAAAACCGACAGACCATCAAACGCACTGGTATGTGGGCCGATATTTTCTCTGAGGCAAGTCGTTTTCCGACGGCTCGGTCTTTGAGGTCCTTTCTGATCATGGTTTCTACGTTTCTTGTTTTCCTTTACATGTTTTTGTATGTTGGCTTTATCTGGATCCTTATGGAATATTTATTCGACATATGTAACTCACTGCATTACATGATCATATTTGTAATTGTATCAACAATCTCAGAGAAAATATTGTTAATTATGTCGTCTAATAATTCGTTTGCGCCAAAACTAGACATGTCAGGCATACCGGAAAAAATTTCCGGGCAGAATTTCAAACGTTGACAACAACGTATAAAGATCTGGTTGACCACTATTGGGTTAGTTGATGTAATTGAAAAGACTTTCCCACTTTCTGAAACTGAAGATCCCAATATCAAAGCAGCACAAGAACTGTGGCTAGAGAAGGACAAATTATGTTGACGTTGCATTCTGGTTGCTCTGTCCAACGTGCTATTCGATGTTTATAGTTCGTCCTTCTCTGCTTCTGTGAGTGCAAAGGATTTATGGGATGAGTTGGATAAAAAATATAATACGGAAGACTTAGGTCATGAAAAGTATTATGTTGGAAAATTCCTTAAGTTTCAAATGGTGGAAAGCAAGTCAGTTACTGAATAGACTCATCAGTTTATGATTCTAATCCATGGCTTAGAAGTGGCTGACATGAAACTTCCTGAGAAGTTTCTGGTAATGTCAATCATTGAGAAGTTCCCTTGATCCTGGGAGGACTTCGGGATGTCTCTAAAGCATAGGAGAGGAAAACTAACTATGGATGATCTCATGGTTGCTATTGCAATCAAGGAGGAACATTGGGGTGAAAAACCAGTGATGCCTGTAAAGTTCCAACCAAAGGCAAACGTATTAATTGGATCCTCATCTAAGTCACATTTTAAAGGAAAATCACAACCTATTAATAAGACTAAACCCAAGGTCAAAATCCAGAAAAGGCCAACAAACAAACCATGTTGGAATTGTGGACAGGTTGGGCACTGGGCTAAGGATTGTCCATCCAGATTGTCCATCCAAGAAAGCCAAACGCCAACAAGGTACCACTAAATTGACTCCACAGGTCAATGTATTGACTGAGGTGGATGAGACCAACAGTAAGTTTGTTTCTGTTAATCCTCAAGTTTTTTCCATTTAAGAACCACATGAGTGGTTGGTTGACACTGGGGCTAATGTGCATGTATGTGTTGACAAGTCCATGTTTGCCTCTTACCATCCTGTTGATCGTAGATCTGTGGCGATGGCCAATGAGAATGTTGCAAAGGTGCTTGGAATTGGACGTATCGACTTGAAGTTACCTTCAGGACGAGTTCTTTCACTGCACAGGACGAGTTCTTTCACTGCACAGGACACATCATGTGCCTGCTGTTCGTCGCAATATTATTAGTGGTCCGTGTCTGGTAGTTGAGGGTTATGAAGTAACATTTAAATGTAACAAAGTTGTGATTACTATTTCTGGTACTTTTATTGGCAAGGGGTACTTGTCTTGTGGTGCTTTTTTATTTCATGTTGAACCTGCTTTTTATAATCGTAATGTTATTTCTGTTAAAGATGTGTCTTCTCCTGTTTATTCCATATGTTTGGCATAAACGTTTAGGACATGTGAATTATCAATGTTTGAAAAGAATGATGAATTTAAATATGATTCCTAAGTATGCTATTGAGAATAAAAGATGTCAAGTGTGTGTACAAGCTAAACAACCGAAAAAACTGTTTCATTCTGTGACTAGAAATACTAGTATTTTAGATTTAGTACACACTGATACTTGTGAATTCAATGACATGTTAACTAAGGATAAAAAAAAATATTTTCACTTTCATTGATGATAGTTCAAAGTATTGCTATGTTTATCTTTTAAAAAGTAAAGATGAAGCGTTATCTAAGTTTCTTATCTTTAAGAATGAAGCAGAGACACAAACTGAAAAGAAACTTAAGAGGTTGAGATCTGATAGAGGTGGTGAATATACGTCCAACCTGTTCGAACAAGTGTGTCAGGATTCTGACATAGTTCATGAGGTGACAGCGCCGTATTCTCCACAATTTAACAGAATTGCTGAACGAAAAAATAAAACATTATCTGATATGATTAATGCATTATGAGAGAGTTCAGGATTACCCAAATATATATGGGGAGAAGCTTTGAATACGGCTTGTCATATTCTGAATAAATTTACTCAGAAACATAAGGAGGATAGTTCATTCGAACTCTGGTGTGGTTGAAAACCTAGCCTTAAATATCTTAAAGTTTGGGGTTGTTTTGCAAAAGTGTTAATCCCTGAACATAAGAGGAAAAAGCTTGGTCCCAAGACTGTTGATGCAATATTTATCGGATATGTGATTAATAGCTATGCGTACATATTTTTGGTAATCAAGTCCGAGATATCTGACATAGATGTTAACACAATTGTTGAACTTCGTGATGCCACATTTTTAGAGGATGTATTTCCCATGAAATCTGGAGTTCCTCAACAAGTTTCTTCTTCAGTTGATCCCTCTACGTCTGGTTCCATCCACGAGCATGTGAAAAGGATGACAAATGTGGGGGCAGATTTGTCTATTGCCGATTTTGAGTCTTCTCAAACTCAAGTTGAAATTGAACCTAGAAAGAGCAAACGTTCTCGAATTGCCAAGGATTTGGGAAGTGATTTTATCACATACTACATCGAGGGTGATCCTAACACTTTCAAGGATGCTATGGCTTCATCTGAAGCAAAGCATTGGAAAGATGCAGTTAAGGTCGAAATGGACTCTATTGTCTCTAATGGGACATGAGAGTTGGTAAATCTTCCTCCAGATTGTTCAAAGATCGGTTGTAAATGGATATTTAAAAAGAAATTAAAATCAGATGGTTCCATCGATAAGTATAAAGCCAGATTAGTTGCCAAGGGGTTTAAACAAAAGGAAGGAATAGACTATTTCGATACCTCTTCTCCAGTGTCTCGTATGACTACTATCCGAGTGCTCTTGGCATTGGCGTCTGTATATGATTTTACAATCCATCAAATGGATGTAAAAACTGCTTTCTTCATGGTGACATTGAAGAAGAAATTTATATGAACCAACCTGAAGGATTTGTAGCTTCTGGAAAGGAGAACAAAGTTTGTAAACTTGTTAAGTCTCTTTATGGACTCAAACAAGCCCAAAAGCTTGACATGAGAAATTTGACAAAATTATATTATCATTTGGATTCCAGGTTATTAATTCTGATAAATGTGTCTATTGCAAAGTTCAAAGTAATGTATGTATTGCATTGTGTTTATATGTTGATGACATTTTACTGTTTGACTCTAATTTGAATATAATACATGAAACTAAGTCCTTCTTGTGTACTAAGTTTGAGATGAAGGATATAGGTGTTGCAAATGTGATCTTGGGTATCAAACTGACTAGGTCAGTTGATGGTATTTCCATATCTCAATCTCACTATGTTGAGAAGATTCTTGAAAGATTTGACTATAGTAATTGTAGATCTGTGAAAACCACATATGATTCATCAAAACCTTTGTACAAGAACAAGAGTGGTGTTCCAGTTTCACAACTGAGATATTCCCAGATTATAGGTAGCTTGATGTATCTTGCAAATTGCACACGACCAGATATTTCATTCTCGGTAAGCAAACTTAGTAGATACACAAGTTGTCCTGATCGTACTCATTGAGAGACTTTGAATAGAGTACTTAAGTACTTGAAAGGTACTTCTACTCTTGGCTGCATTATGGGAAATTCCCAGCTGTACTAGAAGGGTATAGTGATGCAAGTTGGATAGCCAAAAACTTTGGGAGTAACGGTGTTACAGGGTATGTTTTTACTCTTGGTGGAGGCGCAGTCTCCTGGAGGTCTACAAAACAGACCATATTGTCTCGATCTACATTTGAGGTTGAACTTTGTGCTTTGGATACAAGTGGAATGGAAGCTGAATGACTGAAAGGACTCTTTTCTGAATTGTCAATGACTAGCAAACCAGTTCCTGCAATATCTGTGCATTGTGATAGTATGACTACTATTGTAAAGTTAAGAAGCTTAAAATATAACCACAAACAAAAGAGACACATCCAAGTCAGACTGAAGTCTGTAAGGGAATTGATCTCGGAAAGGGTGATAACTGTTGATTTTGTTGGTACCAAAGACAATACAGCTGATCCTTTCACCAAAGGACTTAATGTAGCTCAAGTTCTGAAATCCAAGTTGGGGATGAGACTGAGACCCATTACATGACTCATCTAGAATGACAACCGAACCAATCTGAGTGGAGATCTCACGAAGTTGGTTCAATGCGGTAATAACAAGTTCTTGAGTGAGTCAAGTGCAACTCATTGGTGATACATTTTAGGTCATACATTGTATCTGTGTCAATACCCCAAAGAATGGATATGTTGCTGAAACTGCAAGTTTAGTAAGAGTGTAGACTCTGAATGAGTTCAAGTCTTTGAGACAAGATGTTAGCAGTGCGTCTTTGGAGAAGCCCAACTATATGAATGCAATTGTGTGGCCGCAATTAGGGGATTGGGGGTCATTCCTTGAAAGCATTCATGAAACAGGATACGGATGCATGGTCGTAAAGCATCAACCCTGTAGATTGCAGCATAACCTGCTTAGTGTTGTTCTCAATGGACATCTCTACACAAAAGGTTCAAGTTCAAGACTTCGTTTCACTTAGTTCCTGTGGGGATAAAGTTGAAGGACTCAGGTCGTGGTTTAAACCCGAAAGGTACCATTACTGAAAGCACTAGGCTGTAAGGTTTGGTCGCTCGATCAACAATGGATTTGTGGGTGATTGTTGGATTATTGAGTTTGGGCTAGGCCCATGAATAGCTCAATTGAAGAAATCCAATGTTGAGATGAAGATGAGAACTATTGCCCCATGTGTCATGTGCTCACCTCACTTTTAGTCCCACATTGGTGAAGCTAACAAGTTGAAGGATGTTGATAAACATACTATTCACTTGTCACTTTGTAGGTGGAAAGAGAGGAGGAGAGAATTCTCCACACGCGCGCGCGCGCGCCCGTCCCGAGGCGGGGCGGGGCGTGGCGAGGCGTGACGTGGCAGCGGGGGATTTGGGGGAAATTAGAGGCTTTAGCCTCAGGGTGATGAGTGTATTTATTTTTGGACCTCAAGATAATTGTTTTTGCAATTAAGTCCTTGACGGTTACAAGAATAAATACATATATATATATATCATGACAGTTTCCTCCTGAAAACACGTCTTATTACCCATCATCTCTCTACGAAAACTGTCCCTCTCCGGCGATTTCCTATCTCCGAATCCAGAGTTGTTCAAATCCCGATTTTTGCGAGGTTCCGCGCTGCTTTCGTGGTCCGTCGACTCCGGTGTGCGCCCGATCGACGGTGAGACTGTTCTATCCTGGGAGAAAACCGACAGACCATCAAACGCACTGGTATGTGGGCTGATATTTTCTCTGAGGCAAGTCGCCTTCTGACGGCTCGGTCTTTGAGGTCCTTTCTGATCATGGTTTCTGCGTTTCTTGTTTTCCTTTACATGTTTTTGTATGTTGGCTTTATCTGGATCCTTATGGAATATTTATTCGACATATGTAACCCACTGTATTACATGATCATATTTGTAATTGTTTCTACATTTCCTTGATCTAGAAGTTGTCTTCTATTCCATGTCATATACGATCTTGCAGTCGAGATGGAAATAAGAGATTTAAGGATTTGTCAATCTTCATAGGTTCAGTAGTTCAGTTCTCCATTTTGATTGATTTTATTGCTGATGAAGATGATGGGAACTTTCAATTTTCAAATGAGCAGTAATTTGTCTCCGTAAACTCATGTATTCTTCAATAATTGCAGTAACCCAGTTCTGATGCATATGATTTAGTAGATATTTCGTTCTTACGTAATTCATCAATTAAAATCTTGAATTCATGTTTTGCTTTCTATGAGGGAAGGTTGTTGGAACTAATCTTTTTGCTACATAAAAAAAAGTATTGTGATTTGTTTATGGTGCAAATTTGTTTATACTTCGAACAATATAAGGATTTGGTTTCATTTGTCAATCTTAAACCAGGAAAATCTTTGGAGAACCTACGAGCATCCATATTTAGCGAGCTTCACACATCAGAAGGTGCAAAGCGTCTCCAGCAGCGTGTTTGTGGACCAGCAGTTTCTCTATCTTTCAACTTTTTCATTTCTGTGGCAATTATTATGTTAAATAAACTGGTAGGTTCACCTCTAGATTGCTATTTTGCTTTCAATTGGTTTTCCTTTGCTCAATGTTGACATGTTGTTTACTCTGATACATCAAATACTTGTAGGTTCTTGAAAAAGTCGGATTCAATTACCCTATTTTTCTTACATTTATCCACTACGCCCTGAGCTGGTTTTTGATGTCCATCATGAACATATTATCACTGCTACCGGCTTCTCCTCCAGCCAAGTCAACGCCATATTTTTTTTTTTTGCTTGCACTTGGCTTCGTCATGTCTCTCTCCAATGGCTTAGCTAACATTAGTTTACAGCTCAACAGGTATACATCAATTATTTTTCTTCTGTTCCAATTTATCAAAATAACTTCAGATTGCAAGTTTTCCTTTTTATTGAGTTCTTTCAGTGTGGGATTCTATCAGATGGCTAAGATTGCCGTAACTCCCACGATTGTTTTGGCTGAATTTATTTTTCTCAGGAAGACAGTTTCTTTCATGAAGGTATGTTGTTAATGTTATCATAGTTTATATTTGATCTATTTGTCCAGTTGTAGACGATTCATTTAGGCATATAACACCCGGTATTTCACTGAATACACAGGTATTACTTCTCTGTATAGTATCTGTTGGTGTTGCTATTGCAACTGTCACCGACATCCAGTTTAACTTCACTGGTGCCTGTGTAGCACTAGCATGGATTGTACCTAGTGCAATCAATAAGATCCTTTGGTCCCATTTGCAGCAACATTATAACTGGACTGCCTTAGCGTACGTTGTCTCTTCCTCATTACTTATTTTCTTGTTGCTTGATATTGATTATAATTACTCTCTCGGTAAGTTCTATGCTTTAGATGGTCTTAATAGATTTCCACTTTGCTCTCCAACAGATTAATGTGGAAAACTACGCCAACGAGTCTGCTCTTTTTGGTTACACTGATGTGGTTTGACCGTCCTGGTGCCCGTTCTTTCAAATGCGATGCTCAGAATAGTGCAGTCATTCTTCTTTCTGCTGTGTTCGGATTTTTTCTGCAATTTTCTGGTGCTTTGGCACTTGGGTAATACATTCTGTCTCAAATGCATTTACCGTTGGCATCTAACTCTACACATATTAAATCTTCTTTCTGATATTCTGGTGTTTGATCGGGAATGTTTCACAGTGCAACCTCTGCTACTTCGCATGTCGTTCTTGGGCAGTTCAAGACGTGTGTTATTCTTCTTGGTGCATTTGTGGTCTTTGGTTCAAATCCAGGAACTACAAGCATCTGTGGTGCAATTACAGCTATCACCGGCATGACAATTTATACATACCTAAATTTACTAGACTCCCGTCAGCTGACAAGTAAGGGATCTCTCCGGCCATCTTCGTTTTCTTTTCTGAAATCCAAGTTGAGGAAAGAAAACGATGTGGCTCATGACGAGAATTGCCCGATTGAGATCGTTTGAACATCCGTCGAACCTCGCGATAGAAGACTTCTTTTGAACTCTGCTAATTCATTTATCCGCTCGGATCAGAGGAACTAATGAAAAGAAACCTTGCCCATATAAAACAAGTGCTGACTAGTATAATCATCTGTATTGAGTTCCTTTTTTTTCTTTTTTTAGATCTACATGAAATGTGCTTTGTAGTTCTGGTATCCGAGGAAAATTTTAAGTTAATTAATTTTAATTTTTTAAGATGATATAACTGTCTTAGGCTGTATGTCAACGTCTGTGATAATTAAGCTCTGTTTTGCCAAAAATGTAGTTCAGTTTAGCTTGACAATGATAAAGTAAAATGTCGTGCATTTGTAGTTTCCTACCTTCCTCTGTTGCTTATAAATAGTCACCTTAAAATAACTTTATAGCTTCCATTGTCAGCATATTATATCATGTACCTTTTCTTATCAAGGAAGTTATCTCAAGATAAGGTTTATCTCGTAACGTTTATCTGAAACATATTAGCATGGATACCTTTTTTCGTTTTTTTTCTTTCTTTTAACACATCTACTTACTGACTAAAATTCAAAACCAACTGTATTGATACCTATTCGGTCGGGATAGGTTGCGTTTTTACAATATCAAAACTTTCTTGACATATCAAGCCTGTATCAGAGGAGCTATGAAGCCCCTAAAAATTATTTCCTTAGTAGTTACCCCTGAAAAACGTCGCCCTAATGATTACCCTCAATTCAAACACATTCTTATTTATAGTTTGTGTTTTTATTCGAAATCGAAGCACCAACTAGCCAAGCAAGACCTTAATATATTACCAAATTCTAAAATTCACTCATTTTTTCAAAGGATCAAAATCATTACTACTATTTATTTATCAAGATGTTACAACGAACTTCAAACAGAAATGGCCAAAGAAGACTTGTAATATAAGTTTAGATTTAGAGAAGAGAAAATCTAAAACTCACATCAAAGCTAAGCTAATAATTAATATATCATTTACTGTTGTCAATTGTCAGTGCACCAACATAATAGTTTTCTTCAATTTGTGACAGTTCTTTGTTGGGGAAGGCTGTTATCTTGTCCAATTTTGGCATATTTTATTGACCTTTATATCCATACTGACATGATGAGAGTATATGATTATCATAAGACCTGCATGATCAATCTCCACATCAAACCTCTTTTCCAAGTTCAAAAATCTCCCACCATTCCAATTCCATAAGAAGATAAGATTCCCACATTTTCAGCTTCGCAATTTGAACGAATGTCTCTGGGGAATCCAGTTTTATGTCGACATCCACCTTTCCTGTCCAATTCTGCTAACTTAACTTCACTTCTTTTTAACCAACGGAGGAAATGTGTTTCATCTTCTCCCAGTTTTATCATGATAAGATCTTCCTCGAGATTTGATTTTGAAAGCATGCCATGCCACATTGTTGTTGCTGGATTCAGTTAAAGGGAGGCCCACCGGAAGAGACAGATCACAGTATTTGAGGATTATTATCTGTGTGCTTTAAGGTCATCTTAATCTCAACCCCAGATATCATAAAAATCATCGGTTTTTTCTTCAGACACGTCAACAAAAATACTATGCAACTCACAACTTAACTCCACACATTTTTCACTTATTAACTCTAATTTCACTTTCAATATTTTCTCTCCTTAATAAATTTTTTTTAAAAAAAACTGACCAACCTAGGCAGACTGACCCAGGTCGCGACATAACCAGGACTGACCCCTGGTTAAGAGCTTTGGGGTCGTGTATTGCCCCAACCCGACCCCAAATTTTGCATGGCTAAGGATGACCTAAAAGCAAGTGGAGTTCCATAATCATGCCTCTTCTTTTGACTCCACGTGAGGCTCATCATATGATTCTTATCATATGTTTATGTTTAATTATCTTTTGGATAAGCTTTTAAGTTGTTTGTTTTATTTTAGTTGAAGCCATGTGATAATGTGTTACATTGGTGAAGGTTATGGATCAAAATAATTGCATTGGATCTTTGAAAGTTGTCCTCTTTCTGCAAGTATAAAAAATGTTATCTTGCCTTACTTTGTAGTTGTTTGAGTTCACTTTATATAATCTTATGTGACGAGTTGAGATAGTTCGGTTAATCATTTTAGGATAACATCAAACAAAAGTTGCAACTTCAAATACTAGCAGTAGTAAAATAGTTACAGTTTTCCTATCCACTTCTTATAATTATGCTAATGCTTTCAAAATAAACTTTTATAATTGAATGTGATCGGCATGAAAGGTAGAAAATATCTCAAAAGATAGGTGCTAGTTTTGATCTGAACTCCTAACTACAGTCCTACATTAGAATTTATTTTCTCATGGATTTCACTTCTTTAATGCTGTAAAGAGACTCACGCACAAACACAAGTACTGGAATCTAAGTAATTTTTTTGAAGTGCAAAAGTAGTATTACACTAATGTTGATATATGTTAAACTTCTTGTTGTGAGTTATGAAGTCCATGTGATCACTCATCTGATTTAAGCTCTCGAAATGTGTTTTACATGTCATCTAAACATTGATAAAAGTGACTTGACATAAATTGACAAAAGTGTTTTCATACTAATAAAGTGCATAAACAAATCTACAAATCAAACCTTTTAAGGGTCCTGAAATTTCGGGGTATGTTTTCTTATATATTATTATGTTTCATTATCAATGGTCAAGAATAAGAAGAGAGATCCAATACCTTAGAAAGTGGTGGCATAAATTTTAAATTGTTGATAATTTAAAATTTAAATTTAAAATCGAAAATTCAAACCGTATATCTTATTTTATATTACAATATCAATATACATGTCAAAATTTATAAAATTTGAAAGTCAATTTATACAATATTTCAAGGATCGGAAAATCATCGCACAGTAATTATCTTAGTTTGTCCCGAAAAAAAATCTCATCCAAATGACATTAGAAAAATGCAACGTTCAATTGGGCATCATATGTTTGATATGTTACTTTCGCATTCATTTCCCTGTTGAAAGGATCCCAACCCCATAATTAATATATAATGGAATTAATATCACTGTTTTGTATTTGCAGACCAAATTGGCAAGCAAATTTCCTTAAATCTATAATTTATACACACTTATCCAGATTTTAAAAGAACAATTTCTGTCAAAGTTCGAGCTTCCTTCCTCGTTTGTTTGGAACTTTGACTTCTTCCAAGTAAACCTGTGGACACAAACAACTGGTTTGGTCTGCTCTTGCTTCTTCTGATGAACAAAAAAAAAAAAAAATTATAATTTGTTTTTGTCGCAAAGCATGAGAAGAATATGAGGAGGTGCAGAAGACAAGAGGATATGGTGTCGATGACAACAAGAACAACACCTCATGCCAATTATAAAATCATCAAGTCTCCCACTAGATACTAATAGCTGTCTTCTGCCCCCACCACCTTACTTCCTTATCCATTGTTAGTACTAAACTAGTATGCTATTCAACTTTCAAAACTCCAAATCATCTAAAGGGCAGGGGTGATGCTAATCAGCTTGTATCGTTCTAATTTTATCATATGTTTTATCAGATAACTTCATTAGTTGCAGCATACAATAATATATCTCATTAGGTAGATGGAATCAATTCAAAATGTGCTTTCAAAAGCCAGAACCACAAATCAATTAAATACACCTAAAGACAACATTAACAAAGCCAGCTCCAAAGTTGTCAACTAAAGTCTAAACCTCCGAACTCCCAACAAAACACAAATGTAACGCATATCCAACTTGTCTAAATAGTAGTTAGCAAGTTAGATGTTCTTCGTAAGAACTTGTGAAACAAGTACCAAGTAAGGACTAAATGGAAGATCGTAATTAATTTGATAACTAAACTTAATTCCTACCACTCATAAAAAACAAGAATAAAGATATTCACAACAATCTTAATTGTTTTAACAACTAAACCCTACATCTTAAGGAAATTACCCAATTTCAAAATAAATAAAAAAACTTAGTGGCCATCAACGGTTCGAAAATCTCAGTGTGAAATGGTGTAGTTTAATTTCACTGCACTATTCCAAAAAGAAAAGAAAATTGATTTACAAATATAACCCAAAATTGCATTTACACCCTATAGTTTCTGTATTTCATCCTTCATACAAAAACCAACAACCTGAAATCCCACAGCAGACACAAGAGGTTCCACAATTTCCGATCTCCTTCAAGTAATACACCATCCATCAAGATCACAATCCAAAGCAACCAACACCATCAAACAAACAAATACAAAACAAACTTTGCATTAACTTTGTTATTTCCTTTTGTTAGCTGCTGATGGGATTGATTAATATCACCCATCCATTCACATAAACAACCACCTTAATCACACCCATCATGTCTGTTGAGATCACAAAGAGAGAAACACCTAATCTTAGGGGATCTAAAAGCATCCAAACATGTTCCAGTTGGTGGTGTTATCTCATTCTCTCCTTCCTCCTCCTCTTCTCTGTGAGTTTCTTTTATGGGTGGAGGAGGGAGGTGCATGAGGCCCTCCTCTTCCATGAGGACTTGCACGCCATCACTATCCTTCTCCTCTTGTTGAAGGGGTTCTCTGGCTTTGCTAAGTCACTTGCTGATGTTGTTGTCTCTGCTGCTTCCGACAGGCTCGCGAAGGATTTTGACTTGCCATTGAAGAAGTTGGACAGTCCTCTCCTGGAAAAAGGCAACAGAAAAACATGTTAGATCTGGTGTTTGGATGTTGGTGAGAATTTGGTTAAAGATTGGATCTTTGGCGTTGAAATCAGATGATTTGAGATTTAGGATGTACGAATCCAGGAAAAACATATGGTTAAAAATCCAATCTTTGGGGCTCAAATCACAAACTCACAACTTAAAAATCAGAATTGAAGTTGGTCATGACTTGAATTGGAAGAAAAGTTAGTTTAATGATGTACCCATCACTAAAAAAACATCTAATAAATTGCTAAAATCTCAACAACAAAAAGGGTTAAAAATTGTACCTTTGGGCTTCAAAACAGATACCCAACAGCAAAATCACAGAGAGAAAAAAAACTCAAAAATCAAATATTTGGGGTTGCAAATCAGGAACCCAAAACCTAAAAACCCAAAACAATCATCCTAACACATTCAATTGGAACAAAAAAGAAGTTTAACCACATCAAAATTGCGTGCCACACAATCTTTACCGTCCAAAAACAAAACTCACTTGATAGGAAGAGAATCCTCCAAAGAATCCAAAGACTCTAACGAATCCTTCCCAGCCTTACTCTCCACCTCCTCCTCTCCTCCATCATCATCATCATCATCATCATCACTCTCCCCACCAACCCCAATAGAAGAAGACCACTCAGACTCCACCTCCTCCTCCTCCTCCTCCTCCTCCACCTCCTCCTCCACACATAACCCTCTCAGAACAGACACGCCCACACCCACGAAGAGGTTCTCCTGGGAGAAGCTCCCCACGTTGCGGGGCTGGGGCTGGACGAGCAGGGACATGGTTGCAAGTTCGAAAAAATATGGGGGTGTAATGGAAAAATGTGAGAAGTTTGGTTTGCGAGAGGAGAGGAGGTGGATTGGTGGGGTTTATATGTAGTGTAGGGAGGAGTGGGACCCACTGATGGATAGGATTAAGAATGGATGCCACGACAGCAGATACTGATTGGGACACCCGATCTTATCTTCTGAGTTGTAAATTTTAAGTTACACACACAACACAAGACACAAACATCTGTGTCGGTGCTGTGGGCCGGGTTTGGGATTTAATCGGGTTATCAGGTCTGGATTGATTAGGGTGTTGGATACGAGGTGTTTGGATTGATTCGAATCTATTCGTAGGATATGGTTGTTTAATATATAATCATATGTCTCTATAAAATAGCTCAAGCAGACTTGTAGTGCGCTTTGTGAAATTTCTGAATATCTAACATTGATCGTCTCCGAAGATGGAACTCCTAACGGGCAGGTTATAATCGAGCCGTTGATTCTGCTCCGGGGGTGACCTAAGCTGAGCAAGAGGATGAACGAAGTGTAGTCAAAGATTCGGACTAATACACTTCGCTTCTTTTTGTTGAATCAGGTATTATATAAAAAAACATATGTGGAGCAAAATAACACGAAAATAAGAAGAAAATCTATTCGTTCAGCACTTTAATAGAGCGTTAATAGTGTTTAAAATTCTTTTGAACCTTACATCAAAACTAAATTCAAGCTGAAGATTGTGGTGCAAAATACCGGGCTCCCCCCCCCATAAATATCCTCTAAAATCTAAATGTTATAAAAATTGAAGAGCTTATTACTGTATTGGAAGTATATTTTTCATTCTATTTTAGTTTCTTTTTGGGTCTCATCCAATAATTCTCTCTTTTTCACTCACCACTGTCTCTACTCATTTTCTCTCTTTCACCGCATGTTAAATATGACATAACTTTTCACTCATTCTCTCTCTTTTATCGCATGCAAACATTAACATAACTCTCTCTATATTATTTCTGTCTCCTTCTCTCGTATTCATAAAGAAACAAAAATATCCTTAGACACATCTCCATACAAACAATGATATATCACATTCAATGTGATATATTGACACTATTTTTTTGTTTCCTCTCAAGAGATTGCGTGAATTTCCACCCAAAAATGATATATCACATCGAGTGTAACATATCTGACCATTAGGATATACCACAAATGAACATTGAGAAGGGGGGCACAATGAAACATTGATATATGTGACGATCCGGATATATCTGACTATATTTTTCGTATCCTTCCAAAAGATTGTGTGAATCTTCACCCAAACAATGATGTATAACAAGGGTTAGATATATAATGCTCTCTTGGGCTCCCCCATCTCAATGCTCCGAGAGAATACTATCACAGCGGTAGACCTGGAATATTAATTCTTTGTAAATTTCACCAAATACTGTGAAATCCACCCATAATTCTGGCTAAAATGACAATCAGTGTCATGAATCCTTTGAAATATTTTTGTTATTCTTTCAGTTTCAGGGATATACGAATGCAAGTATAAGTGCATGCGACCGATATATATATAACAAAAAGTGATTATGCAGTTAATGCTTATTTATGGAAACGGTCGTTGTTGTATCCTTGAGTAACCTTAAGGCTTAAGCTACCATCATTATTTTTTTGAGATTTGTGTGTCTTTTAAACAGCTTAATTAATTATGCTTTTATCCCTGACAAACCAATGGAAGTACGAAGGGCATTGACCTATTCTTTTGTATTTTCTAAGAATACAATACATGCATAAATCATTAAGATTATTAAGGAAAATAACTCCTTGAAAAATAGCAGTCGTTAAGTGAAAACAAATTGATCGTTCTATTTTTTATAATCCGCAGGGCAGGTATCTTGCCTTTTGGCAGTTGAGAAACTTAACTAACCAAATAGATGGATTACATAATCACAATTATATTACATGACACATAGAGAGTAGATTTAATCAACCAAGAGAGAATAATGTTATTATTATGTGGCCTATGAATTATTCCATTAAGTAATTAATTGAAGCCATGCATATCCATTTAGTGTGTTAGTGGGTAGTTATTTTGATGGAAGAAACTACCACACACAAAATTCTATAAATAAAGGTTTTTGGTCCCAATTGTTGCCCTAGTTAATTTTCACTATCCTCTCTCTAAATTTTCTCCCAAAATTCAAGAGGATCATCCATCATTAAGTCTAGGGGAAACAATTGAAGATCACTTCCCTAAAGTTTCGCTTCCGCTTTACGTTCTTCAAGATGTCTTTGACATCTAGTTGTAAGTGTTTTCATTAATGTTATTTTATATAGAATTTAGTAGTAGATCTTGTTGTTTATCATGTTCTTAATGTATTAGAACATACTTATTTCTAACATTTGGTATCAAGAGCAAACTAAATTCGTATGAAATACATTAAATTAAGACATGTCAAATATAACACATTCGTTTAAGTTTTGACTTTGTTGAGGGGTTAATTTTGTTGTTGAAGTAATCAAAAAATCACGTCATATTTTTTAGTCATACATATGCAACGATGTATTGCCACCTATTGTTTGAGTTAAATTAACAATCTTTTGGGCTGACTGATGACGATGATATGAGTTGGTGTTCGTCCCTCGTAAGATTAATCATGTTGACATTTTCTTTGATTCTGAATCCATCTATCACTGTTTGAATTGTGAGTTTAAGTATATTGCATGCGTGACACATTTGATTTGAAATCTTATATAAATTGAGACCCGACGAGATTATAAACTTGTGGTTACGGTTGAACCATTAAAAGAATAATGATAATAATAAATAAAAATTCAAGACTTATTTCGTAACCGTAAACAACGTGGTGCTCATGATTTGTTGTGAATTTTTTTTTATTCCAATTTCTTGACAGTATGCACAGTCATGGATTAATAATTTGTATATGTTGTCATTTACGTGGATTACATCTTCCCATTTTATGTGATTTTATTAGCACTCATATATGTTTAATTTGCCCATATATGTTTGTTTTACAAATAAATGAATTAACTGAATATGAACATTTCGTGACGAAGGAACATGTTCAAAACTTCATGTCAGTTATTTTTCACTTTGGATATTTTGCAATTATGATTACTTTCTTTTCTGTTATTACATTTAAGTTTATTATGGATTATGATATAATTATCTTGACGATGATCTTATGCCTTGATCTTCTTACATTTATGTAATTTAGAGAAATTTAATTTTACGAAATTATGAGATTCATGCTCATGCAATTCTAAATATGATTTATGTATTTTATGGAAAATGTAAAATTAAGATTGTCATGTATAATAATTGACCCAACGGAAAATTATTGTATATGTTTGCCTTATAAAAAAAAAATTATTAACCATATTATGATATATTTAACGACTGATTATCGTCAATTTTACCAACTTTAATTGTCGATTTTCTTTTGTTAAATACAATTTTGTGATGGTTATTTTGTGGTGTTAAATCACAATTTTTATGTATGATAAATCATGGACATAATTTTACCAACTTTAAT
This sequence comes from Triglochin maritima, assembly GCA_963682175.1. Lineage (NCBI taxonomy): Eukaryota > Viridiplantae > Streptophyta > Magnoliopsida > Alismatales > Juncaginaceae > Triglochin > Triglochin maritima. The sequence continues at coordinate 8,372,103 of OY821780.1, read as the reverse complement.
TATAGACATGATTTATTTTATAAATTCTCTTATGACTAATGATTTTGTAAATCAATTTATTTTCTGTCCAACGGTGATGTAAATTGATTTATAAATGTATATTAATGTGCATGTTATTAATCGTACCAACTTAGATTAATAATTATGCAAAACGATTATGAATTAACTGAAATAATTTTGAGTATTTAATGTTAATTTCAGTTTGTTAACTGTTAGATTACAGTTAATTAATGTTATTATGTCATTTGTTTCTCGTGTGGTTTATGTAGTTAATGAAAGTAAGCATCATATATATTTTGATAATTTTGCAGCATTGAATACATCACATATTACATCACAACTATCTGGAATTGAACCCCTTAATGGAACAAATTTTCTTACTTGGAAGGAGCAAATAGAAATATGTCTAGGTGTTTTGGAACTCGATCATGCTTTTCGTATGGATGCTCCCACACCTCCTACAGCCACTAGTTCCAACGAACTAAAGGCCAATTATGAAAAGTGGGAGCGTTCTAATCGCATGTCACTAATGATTATGAAGAGTTCTATTACTCCTGCTATCCGGGGAGCAATCCCTGAAAAAGATAGTGCTAACAAGACATTTAATGCAAAAGAGTATTTGGCTTCTGTTGAAGAGCAGTTTAAGGGGGCTTCCAAAGCTAATGCAAGTGCCCTTATAATGAAAATGCTCACAACCAAGTATAATGGGACTAGCGGTATACGTGAACATATCATGATGATGAGTGATATGGCCGCAAAACTGAAAGGCATGGATATGGCAATTTCTGAAGGTTTTCTTGTTCATTTTATTATGACTTCTCTGCCTGCGCATTTTGGTCCTTTCAAGATCAATTATAATACGCAAAAAGAGAAATGGAAAATGAGCGAATTAATTGCTATGTGTGTTGAAGAAGAAGAAAGGCTTAAAATTGAAAAACCTGACTTTGCACACCTTGCCTTTAATGGTCCAACAAAGAGAAAATTTAATGGTAATGGTAAAGGGAAAAAGAAAATGAAGGCGGTTGTTGCTAATGACAAAGCAAGTACATCTGGTACAAAGCCTGCTTTTACTCCGAAATGTCACTTTTGTAAGAAGTTTGGACATGTAAGGAAGGAGTGTGATGGCTTTAAAGCATGGCTCGCTAAGAAGGGTAATGAAACTAATTTTATGATTTATGAATCCTTTTTAGTTGATGTTCCTTCACATACATGGTGGGTTGACACTGGTGCAACTGTGCACATTACGAACTCATTGCAGGAATTCCATTCTGTGACCAAACTCCCAAAGGGAGGAAGGAAACTTAAAGTTGCTAACGGGCAAGAGACTGAAGTTGAGGCTGTTGGAACCATTCGTTTAGTATTAAAGAATGGTTTTGTCCTCTATTTATATGATGTAGTTTATATTCCCTCTGTTGTTCGAAATTTAATTTCGGTATCTAAACTTGACCTTTGTGGTTATTTATGTCAGTTTGGAAATGGAATGCTTAAACTTTATTATAACTCTTGTTTTGTTGGTTCTGGAATTTTAGAGGGTGACCTCTACAAACTACATCTGAATTATTCATCGACTAAGTCTTTGTTGTCTATGAATGTGAATAGTGTCAATAGTTGGCAACGTGGAATCAAAAGAAATCGTGATAGTGGAAATTCATCAAAATTATGGCACTGTCGTTTAGGTCATATTTCTCGAGACAGAATGCAACGTCTCGTTAAAGATGAAATTCTTCCTACATTAGACTTTTCTGATTTTGGTGATTGCGTTGAATGTATTAAAGGAAAGTATGTTAAAGGAACTAAGAGAGGGGCTACTCGAAGTGGGGGACTATTGGAAATTATCCACACAGATATATGTGGACCTTTCCCTACTTCGAGTCTTAACGGGCACAAATCATTTATTACGTTCATTGATGATTATTCTCGTTATGGTTATGTATACCCTATTCATGAAAAATCTGAAGCACTAGAAAAATTTAAAATTTTTAAGGCAGAAATTGAAAATCAATTGAACCTTAAAATTAAAATAGTGAGGTCAGATAGAGGAGGTGAGTATTATGGTAGACACACCGACTCGGGACAAAATCCAGGTCCGTTTGCTTTGTTTCTTCAAGCTAATGGCATCGTTCATCAGTTTTCAATGCCGGGGGATCCCCAGCAAAATGGTGTAGCTGAGAGACGAAATCGTACACTTATGGATATGGTACGAAGTATGATATGCAACACTGACTTGCCTGATTATCTATGGATGGAAGCATTAAAGACAGCCACACATATTCTAAATAGGGTTCCTAGTAAATCTGTCCCGAAAACACCTTATGAATTGTGGACAGGTCGAAAACCCAAATTGGGATACTTACGTGTTTGGGGTTGTCATGCTGAAGCTAAAATCTTCAATCCACAAATTAAGAAACTTGACCTTAAAACCATTAGTTGTTATTTCATCGGTTATCCAGATAGATCCAAAGGTTTTCGTTTTTATTGCCCATCTCATACCACTAAAATTGTTGAAACGAGACATGCTGTATTTTTAGAAAATGGCAAGAATAGTGGGAGTAGTGAAATTAGAAAAGTGAATCTCGAGGAAAATCGGACTTACGTTCCAATCCCGATTATCCGTGAGGTTTCAAGTTCAACACCTCTTTTGGATGTTGTAGACACAACTAATCCACTACTTAATGAAGAACCCCACACTAATGAAGCTCCTGAACCTCCTGAAGAACCTTTACGTAGGTCGCAGAGGGAGCGAAAATCTGCAATTTCTAATGATTATATTGTATACCTAACCGAATGATGCGATATTGGCAATGGAGAGGATCCTACCTCATTTAATGAAGCCATTATGAGCGATAAATCATCTCAATGGCTAGAAGCCATGAATGAAGAGATGAAATCGATGGAAATTAATGAAGTTTGGGACCTTGTTGATTTACCAACTGGATCTAAGCCAATAGGATGTAAATGGGTCTATAAGACCAAGACAGACTCCAAAGGTAACATCGAAAGATTTAAGGCCCGACTTGTCGCTAAAGGCTTTACACAAAGGGAAGGCATCCATTTTGATAATATATTTTCTCCAGTCTCAAAGAAAGACTCACTTAGAATTGTTTTAGCCTTAGTAGCTCATTATGATTTAGAATTACATCAGATGGATGTAAAAACTGCATTCCTTAATGGTGACTTGCAAGAGAAACTTTTTATGACACAACCAGAAGGTTTTGTCGTAAAAGGCAAGGAACATATGGGATGTCGATTAAAGAAATCCATATATGGCTTAAAACAAGCATCTAGACAATGGTATCTTAAGTTTGATGAGGTGATAACTAACTTTGGATTTAAAGAAAATGTGATTGATCAATGCATATATCTTAAGGTTAGTGGGAGTAAGTTTATCATTCTCGTCTTGTATGTGGATGATATTTTGCTAGCCAGTAGTGATTTAGACATGTTATATGAGACCAAACGATTTCTTTCAAACAAGTTTGAAATGAAGGATCTTGGTGAAGCCACTTATGTTATTGGCATTGAAATTCATCGAGATCGGTCTCGTGGGATTTTAGGATTATCTCAAAAGGCATATATTGAGAAAATGCTTAAAAAATATAACATGCAAAACTGCTCCCCAAGTGTTGCTCCTATTGTAAAGGGTGACAAATTTAGCAAATTACAGTGTCCTAAAAATGAATTAGAACGTGTACAAATGAAGCAAATTCCTTATGCCTCAGTGGTTGGAAGTTTAATGTATGCTCAAGTTTGTACACGTCCTGATTTGGCATTTGCAGTTGGTATGCTTGGTCGATATCAAATAGATCCAGGGATGGATCATTGGAAAGCTGCCAAAAAAGGTTTTACGCTATTTACAAGGGACAAAAGACTATATGCTTACTTACAGAAAGTCAGATAACCTTGAAGTTATTGGTTATTCTGATTCTGACTTTTCTGGATGCATTGACAGTAAGAAATCCACGTCGGGTTACATATATATGCTTGCAGGGGGACCAATATCATGGAAGAGTGCCAAGCAGTCTTTACGGGCATCTTCCACAATGCAAGCAGAATTTGTGGTATGTTACGAGGCTACTGCTCAAGCCGTTTGGTTAAAGAATTTTGTACCTGGGCTTCAAGTAGTTGATAGTATTTCGAGACCACTCACATTATTTTGTGATAATGAAGCTGCTGTTTTCTTCTCTAAAAACAACAAATCAAGTGGTGCATCCAAGTGGATTGACATCAAATATCTTGTTGTTAGAGACAAAGTCAAAGATGGTACTATTGTCATACAACACATAAGAACACGAGCAATGTTAGCTGATTCACTAACAAAGGCTCTACCACCCAGTCTCTTTAGAGAGCATGTTGCCGGCATGGGTTTGGTAAATGTAATGTAATGTTGTTAATGACTAACGTGTATGACATTATATGTTGAAGCTTCAATGATGTGTTTGACTTTGATTTGTAAAAGTTTGCTTCTTATTTCTTGTGCACAATATTATTATTTAAGCAAACAAATTTATGAACCTAATGACTTATGTTGACTGAATTTGGAAAGATTACCAAATACCATAATTGATGGGGGTCAAATGATGACGTTAATTATTTGACTACATTGGTTTGGCTTGGTGATTCTGACTGAGTGAAGTATATGTTTTAATGAAATTATGTTGGCCAATTTTTGTATGTGCTTTTGTAAATGGAACTAATGATAATTGATGTTACGGCCAAGTGGGAGAATGTTATTATTATGTGGCCTATGAATTATTCCATTAAGTAATTAATTGAAGCCATGCATATCCATTTAGTGTGTTAGTGGGTAGTTATTTTGATGGAAGAAACTACCACACACAAAATTCTATAAATAAAGGTTTTTGGTCCCAATTGTTGTCCTAGTTAATTTTCACCATCCTCTCTCTAAATTTTCTCCCAAAATTCAAGAGGATCATCCATCATTAAGTCTAGGGGAAACAATTGAAGATCACTTCCCTAAAGTTTCGCTTCCGCTTTACGTTCTTCAAGATGTCTTTGACATCTAGTTGTAAGTGTTTTCATTAATGTTATTTTATATAGAATTTAGTAGTAGATCTTGTTGTTTATCATGTTCTTAATGTATTAGAACATACTTATTTCTAACAAATAAATCTTCAAAGGTGCTTCCAAACATGCCTCAACATACATATCCGTTGTGTGAACTTGAATACTAAATCACCACTAGAGTTTGATGAGATAACGATACGAGTTGGATATTCTCCCGACATTCAACTTGACTATATAAAACAAAGGAAGTTTCTAAGGTTTTATGTCGATCAAGATTGAGCTGGAAAAACAAAGTTTGACTGAATAATCCTAACAAAATAATCAAGTAAGGTGATGATTAATTATAAGAAGATGGATCTTGTTGGAATATTATTATTTGATTCCGTCCAAGGTCTATCTTATCCATCGGGGAGGAAATGAGACCACATATTGTATCTCAGAAGGATATGGACAAGGCGTGCCAAAACTTAGAGAGAGAGAGAGATTAATGTGTGCTGTGTTTCTCTCTCATCAAGCACCAATCACTCAAAAGGTGGTCTTGATGGCAACGAACAACCACAAGTGTTTCTTATGGGAGGAGAGATTTGAAGAAAGAGAAATATCTGAGGAAGGATTTGGAGTTTGGCATGAGTATTTGACTTGTTTGGTTTTGGGTAGGTTTGGATTTGAGTTTGAAACGTGTGGTTTCACCAAACCGTGTCTTTTGGGGTCTCTATCGATCTATCGTAATACCAACTTGTTAGAGAGTAGAAAGAAGGGGAAATTGAAGATAAGAAAATCTAGGGGAACAATTATTTTACTGAGATGTAAGTTTTTTAGGACAAAGACAGGGAAAATGAAAAATAGTTATGCTCTGTACTGCTTAAACTTTAAAGTTTGTGTCGAATGTGACTATAATCAGGTCTACCTCCATTTAGTGTTAGGGATTTTTTTTTTCGTTTTAATCTACTTTATCTTATTCTCATTTTAAATCTCATACATTTAAAATGTGTAACATAAGACTGATGGAATTTCATCCTTCATCTTAATTATCTTGAGGCAATAGATCCCCCAATCAAACTAAATGGTAGCATTAAAACAATTATTAGCATTACTGATCCCGTTAGTTTTTTTTTACATGTCGAGGCATTATATTTTTACACTACACTTAAGGATCTAGTCCAGGCCCATTAAACAGTCCAAACCCATGCCACTTTTGGCTTATACAATTTTATATAATGTTTCTGATCCGTCAAACCTTTTGTTTGAATACTCAACTCAAAAGACTCAAGAGGAATACCTTACACATTATAAGCACATTAATGATTTTTATATGAAAATATTTATAAGATTGGTTACTATAGTTATACATTAAATTTTGTACTTGATTTTCATTCAAATAAAAGTTTTTTTTTTTGCAAAACAAAATAACGGAGTTGACACTAAATTTTATTGATTTCTCAATAAAATACAGTGCAAAAAGTATCAAAATAAAAGCTTGGAGTTGCCAGACATCAAAGTAACTTATTTTCCACGAAAAAAAATAAAATTACAATCGACTCGCGCTAGTCTAACATCGAATCCTAAGTCCTACCCTTACACTAATGCATAACTCGGTTCGCAAATCACCACTTGGACGACTTGCCCTTTTTTTCTTAGTTTTCTTCGTGCTCGCTTTGTCTTAGTGTTCATCAAAGATTCATCAATATTACTGCATGTTGTTTCTTGAGGCGGGTGTACTAGTGCAAGTCCAACCTCATCAAAGCCGCATCCTCCCGGTCGCTAGTTGTAAGGTCCTCTCGAGTAAGCATGTGTGATCCTTCCTTTAAGATTGTGTAGAGATTTAAGTTCCAAATCTCACCTGAAATCGAAAACGTGACATTTTATCTTACTATTATCTTGTGTGTTGATAAACTACTTATTGATCAGTTCATTTGTACATCTTTTATTAGTTTTATTGCAGCCTTGATAATAAGAGCACTTGTTGGTCGGTCTATCAATAAGGAGGTTATGTAAGCATTCCTGGACTATTTTGAGTGCTGGAAGAACATAAGATGGCAAACCATAAGAATTATTAGTTAAGGTTTTTGGAGAGGTTTGAGAGGTTGAGATGTTGAAAAAGATGTGTACATGTTGAGGTTGTCGAAAAGAAATTTCATATGTGTTTCTTCTCCAAACAGTGGAACCTTCCTCAGTGTATGTGAACCTTAGGGTTCTCTCTCCAATTATGAGGAATTTCCATGTTAAAATCCTCCTCTTGTGATGATTTATTTTTCTATTCTTCCATGTCCTTGCTTAGCATTATTGGAACTACGGGCGTACACAAATCGCACCGGAACGGTCCGATATCCGAACAGGTTTGAATCTGTCATGTTCAGTTTTTTTTTTGTTATCGGCACTATCTAATGGTAAAATAAACCAAATAAAAGAGAAATGCAAATTTAGCTCGGTGAATGGGTCTGGGTAGATATCAAAGTTGTTGCCATTATTATCACCTATAAATGAACATCTAAATTTCATGTATTGACTTTAATTTATGAACATTACAGTTTACTTTTGTCGGAGTTGAAAGATCTAACCAAAAATATTTCCTTGATGATCTTGTCAAATGAACGAACAACCATATTATACTTGAGAAAATTTAAGTGGTTGGAGATTTGTTTCATTTCAAAGATCTTGTGCCCCACTCGACCAATAACGATAATAATAATAATAATTTCTTTGATAAGATCTTCAATAATAGGCAAGGCAAAAGTCATGGGAGGAGCTTCTTTCAGACTCTTTTGTCAACGATAGTACTTTAATTCCTTATAAAAAAGAGATAGTTCTTGAATTAGGAGATACGTAACTGCTCCAAATAGAACCTTTGGTATGTACAAAATTTGATTTTTTGTGTTTTTGTTGAAAAGTATTTTCTATTTGGCAAGATCAGGTGATCGAGGACAAGTTTTCTTCAAAGTGCTTGCAATATGATCTTAAAAACTTCATGTCAATTGAACACAACAATCATATTAGCTATGCATCCGAAAAGTCTGGAAGAAGTCTGGAACAAGTCTGGACGAAGTCTTGAAGAAGTCTGGAACAAGTCACAGACTTGTTCCAGATTTCTTCTAGACTTGTGACTTCTGTCCAGATTGTCCAGAGAGAGAAAGAAAGATTCAAGAGAAAGAGAATGAGAGATAGAGATAGAGAAAGAGGGATGAGTGAGAGTGAGAGGGAAAGAGTGGAGAGGGAGAAATGAGAGAAAGATTCAAGAGAGAGTTAAAGTTAAAGAGTGAAGAGTGTTAGACAATTTGATTTTTCATGAGTTTTTTGTTTTTACAATTAAGAACATTTGGATTTTACGAGGTTTGATTTGCAAATTTTCTAACACCGTTGGACGGTAACGGTGACAGAGTGGGGTCCACTAACGGCAGAAGTGCATATGCGCAAATATGATTGACTTGTAGGTGTATATGCGGCAATACCGAAAATCCGGGTGCATATCGCCAATTTTGACACTTGAAAGGTATATTGTAGCAAAAACCTCACATGTTTTTATATAATTAGAATTTATTTCTGAATATTAAAATAAATGAAAATAAATAATGAAAATTAGTAAAATAAATTGATTAAATCAAGTATACTAATACAAAATTAATGGAAAATCCTCAAGTCCAAAATAAATGGAAAATCCCGGTGAACGAGACCCCCGACTGACTTGTCGAATTGAAAATCATAAGTATGAGTCAATTGTAACCCAAATAAAGGAAAATAAATTAACTTAAACCGGTTAATAACCAAGTACATAACACAACTACTACTTCCATAAATACGAAGGAAATTTACTTAAACCAAGTTCATAATTGTAAATTAACTTAAACCCGAAGAAAAACGAAATACATAACTAAACTAAATTTTAGACATTCAAAGGAAATTAAAGATGTCCATTTTTCTCTGCCCAATCCACTTTTGTGCGCTTCAACTTACTAAACAATGTGTTCATCAATGCTATCTTCCCCGTGGCCTGCTTCAACATGTGTTTTCGCTCTGATTTTTCACGTCTAACTTGTGAAATGTGTTCAAGTCTCGAATAGAGCTCTACAACGCGGTCGTCCAGTTGATTTGGTGCTAGGCATTTTCCCTTCTTCTTTGCCTTTTTACCCCTTCTGGGCGCTGAAAGAGTTCTTGTGGGATTTCATCTAGTGTTGCTTCGTCTGATGGAGGTGACCGAGTCGAAGAGCATTCCGTGCTCTTTCTCTTGCTCCCGCTTCCTGTTATCGGAGTACTATCTACTTCCTCTCGTTCATTTATTTGTGGGCGTGCACGTGTTGTCTTTCCCGCACCGGGTTTTACGAATGACTACGACTTTGGGTACTTGCGTAACATTTCCCATGCATTGAGGAATGAGAACTTAGAACCGACAGTGGATTCGTAAATTTTATGCGTGTCACAAACAACATCTTCATGGTTGTATCCGCTCCTTTGTCGTCGTAAAACTTCGTCGTAGCAATTGCCCCACTTCATTACTAGTGGTGCAAATCTCCTCCAACGACCTTTTAAGGAGTCCGAGAGGCATGGGGTTATGTTCTTGTTTGAGCGAACGGTCTGCTCGTACACGCGTGTCACTCTACCCCATAAAGCTCTGGCTTTCTGTGAGGTGCCTTGATGCATTGCATACATTGCATCATATGTCTTTCATTTAGATTACTTTTGCATCAATAAATGCTACTAAGGTATGTGTTTAGTCTTATTTACAGAATACAGGGACCTGAATGCAATTTACCCACATCCCGAGCATAAACGCGTACAAAAGACTCGTTTCTATCATAAAGACCAAGTTCAAGTTTATCGGGCTTCAAATGGAAATGTATCCAAGCATAAAAGCATTCAAGACCTAATTACGAAAAGAACAAGGACTTAAGCACAAAAGTAGTCGGGGACTTAATTGCAAAAGGTGAAGGACCTAATTGCAAATCACGAGTAGCTTTTATTATTATGGAGAAAATATAAAGAAAAATCAATGTGGATCTCCAAATATATGAAGAAATTAATTCGGATCTCCAAAGATATGCAATAATCAATCCAGACGCGCAAATGACATTGAAATCATACCATAAACACACAGGAAAAATCCGGGTCGATTCTGAGCCAAAAAGGTGGCGATGCCGCCGCACCTCAAGAGCAAATTGCGGCGAATCCGCCGCACCAAATTAGATTCATGCTCTAAAAATTTTACCGGTTGCGTGTTGACGCGTGTACTTTCTTATTTCATGCTTAGGTCCCTTGTATCGGCTATAAATAGCCCCGAGAACGATGTTGTGAGGAGTTCTTCCTTTTGTTCCATAATTTAGCAATAAAATTCTGTTTCTTTTATTTTATGTTTTTAATTTTCTTTTCTTAGTTTCTCTAGGACCCCTTCTCCCTCCCTCCATCTATGAGTTTCTAACTCTTTCCAAAGGGTGGGGGTGACGGATTTAGGGTGATGAGAAGAGAAGATGTTATTATTTTAATATCGTATTAGTATGTTTTGATTACTTGAGTTTATGTTAAATCATTTATCATGTAATGCTTTATAACTAATATGATTTATTATAAGTTTCAGAATTCTCTAATCTAAACCCGATATCTAAACCTCCACCCAACGGAATTCACCATCTTTGTTCTTGTTTTAGTTTTATTTGTTCATGTTTCTTGCTTTAGATAATTAAAACCCAAAAATCTCAAAACCAACCTTATTATTGTTCTCTCTCTCTCTAATCGAAAATCCAAAAAATAACAATATCTCTCCCTCCTTGTGTTCGACCCGTATTTGCCACGTCTTCATTGACACCGTGCACTTGCGGTATAAATTTAAATCTTCATCAAGTTTTTGGCGCCGTTGCCGGGGAGGCAACGCAGATTTTGTTGTTTTTGTATTTCGATTTTATCCTGTTTATCTTGTGCGCGATCTAAGTATTTGGATTTGTGTTTCAGGAGACAACAGAGTGCACGGCGAAATCCGAGCACCATTTGAGCTAAACGAGCGGCGAAATCGCCGCACCTGAAGAACAACTTGCGGCGAATCCACCGCACACTTGGAGCTTCTGGGCTTCAACTTTTTCTGGGACGCGACTCATCTCTGGGTGGACGCGTAAAGCTACTGAAATTTCGAGAGCGGGCGGCGAACCCGACTGAGCATTGCGTAGGTAACCTTCGTTGCCTTTTTCCTCGTAATTTCTAGTTTCAAAAAATTTCCTTTTATTAGAATTGCACGTGTTAAGCTTAAATTCCATAATTGGCAATATTTCAACTCTGACCTAAAATTCGCAAAATTAGAAAGACCTTAGTGCATGCATCATATAATGTTTTGTTTGCATTATTCTTGCTAAATTCTTGCAAATCAATTTCTGTTGAAGAGTGCTGGAGGCAAGGTACGTATCACGGTTTTTAACGATTGCATTTAAGCATATAATTTAATTTGCATACAACCTTGCAATTGCCCCCATTAAAAAGACCATTGTTTGACTATCTTTGTTAGATCTAAGTTAAACTATCTTAAGGGCAACTCCGTAGGAAAAGATACGGTGGGGATTTCATCACCCTTCCGTGGCCCACAAATCACAATCCTAAAGTGTCACCCAAGCCTTAAAATTTAAAATCAATTAGACATTGGCCCCTAAGGACTCGGACTCAATTAAGGAGAAGAATTGGTTTGACTTGCTATGACCTGAAGCCGATCGAATTCAATTTGGTGTCTAGGAAGTGTTTTTGTGTTGACGAAAGTCTTCCAAGCGAAGTGGTTGTCTAATTGGCACCGACTCTGTCGGAAGCGCCCCCACTAGCTATACACTACCTGGCCAATTTGGTTTGATTAGTGAGGGAGGTGAATCAAGCGAATCAATTCGACTCAACCAGTTAGGAGTCGTCTAGATTTAAGTGACACTAGGTCTAGGATTGTTTGAACCGTGCTTTCTTAGGAAATTTCTGACCAACCCTCTTTTCTATCTTTAGAGTTAAGTTTCCCTTCTCTTCTGAGTCATCTTCTTCTCACCTACTTATACGTTCTAGTCTCCTCCCCTTTACATTCTCTATTAGCATTTTAGGGTCGAGTCGAGAACTTGTGCTTGCTTAGCCTCATAAGGGTAAGAGTACTTGACTCAAGAGTGTTGTGATGGATGGTTACATGAGCAACCATTCATATCATTGTTGGGACCAGGACAATGCTTCCTGGTATTCTAAAACCATGCAACATGGGGTGGCTCAGACCAACACCCCATATGGGTGGGACAATCCTAGTTGTATGACTGAGCAATCTTCATATTGGGGTAACAAGAGAGAGGCACCGACTGCTAGACCACAATCTAGTTATGTCGGATCATATGCTGGTCAACAAACTGAGACATTACAACAAACTTTTGCCACCTTCATGCGTAGGACAGACAACATGAGTGCACCGGTGGCTCCAGTAGCCGTACCGTGCGACTGTTGTGGGTTGAGTGGTCATGTTATCAGGGAATGCCCTTATGTTCCCCCAGAGCCTGAGTATGAGCATACTTTTTCCCAAGACGCTCAAAATGACTATTACGCATCCGCGTACAACCCGAGAGTGATGGATTCGTGGAGAAACAATTCCTATCCAAATTCTTATACTTCATTTTCACCTCAGTATCCTCCTCCCGAATACCCAGAATTCTACCAACTCCCCACGTCAAATCATTATTCTCAGCCCATCAACACCCAATCCCATAATTTCACAAGCTCAAACTTGGACCTCATAGTTGACCACGTACCTAATTCCTTGGAACAAACTTTCCTTACGTACATGGAATCCACTCAACGATCCGTACAAAATATAACATCGCATTTGAGTCAAATGATACAACAATTAGGTGAACGTAAGGAGAGTAACTTTTCGTGTCAACATGAGGATCCACCTTTTGATATCGAACCACCACCACATCCACAAATTCAAAGCACAATCTGTCAAAGCCAAACTCCTAGTCAGTCTGAAGGACTTGGGGTTTCAATTCACGATCACTTAGTGGAGGATTCGATACACATTGACCAATTTCATTATGAGTCGGCACAAGATTGTGCCCTATCTTCTTGTCCCGTGGCCCTTGAGCCACATGATCGTCATGTTGCATCTCTTAAGGACTCACCTCTGGTGGAGCAAGATCTCCCTAGTACCCTCAATTTCAAACAACCTGGTGAGAGTCCGCCTCTCACCATTGTTCCTGATCATCTTGGAAATGATGGAACATCAAACAACCACATAGCTTATGAGGATATTAGAAGTGCCTTAGAAGATACCTTGGGTATGAGACCCACTCTTTGTTCGTCTGGTGAGTCGAACTTGCCTGACAAGGCTCTTGACCTCGCTCCGACGCACCAGCCAGTTGGTTGGAGAGTTTGGATCGATGATCATAACTTCAACACCGCAACGGGAGAAACTCCTCTTCCGTTGCCCCTTAATTCCCAAACTCTCGAGAGGTTCAAGCTCTTTCAGTTTGATCCTTTGAATGAGACGCCTTTGCGTCCAATTCATGAACCTCTCAATTCATCTAGCGTTTTTTGTGAAGGCGGCCCACACATGCATTTTCTGGCCCCACGTGGTGTCATGTTTCCTTTTCAGGTGCACTGACCCACTCTTGAAGTTTCCATTTGATGTCTCTTGACAAATGAAGATGGGAACTTATGTTTGTACATAGTTATATATATAAAATAAAATATATGTTGTATTTATCCCTTCTTTAGTATCTCACAGGTTTTTTGAGGGAATTCGGATTTTTTTTCCATCAATAGAGCCATGAACTTTCCTTTGTACTTCACGTTGGTGAGATATTTCCTTTTTCATGCATAAATCCATGTAATATCTTGCTCACATTCATTGAGGACAATGCATGATTTAGGTGTGGGGGGGGGGGGTGTTTATGTATATATTTATCTATAGATCTGTCTTTTATTTCTAAAAAAAAAAAAATCATCAATGTTTCATGACATAGCTTAAGATTGAACTGCTAAAACCCGTGTACAAATTGCATTGAGTTTTTGTTCCTTATTATATAGTTCTGCTTGTAGAAATTGTGACATAAATCTAAGTTCCAAAGAAATAACCCATTGCCCTTTAAGACATGTATGCACTTAAATTGGATGAATCAAATCTTTGAAGTGGTTGATAAAAAGCAGAGGTTGAGGAAAATATACCGGGAAGTGTGGACTTCTAATAGCAATTAAGCCTTGAGGAAAATAAAAATAAAAATAAAGGAATAAAGTGAAGAAAACACATTTTGCAAAATGATTACAAAAGTCCAAGCCTTTGAGTCACTGGTCCGTAGGGGTATCTTGAAACCCGGTAACTTGAGTCTACCAGCTCGGGATTATCGACCAAACTCGCTACACGAATGCAAAAGGGTAAAAGTGTCAAAAAGCAAATGTGTTGAATCACGGAAGAAAAGAAAAGAAAAAAATAATAATAATAATACTCAAGGCCCAAAGCTAAAAGAATGATCCATGTCATGGTTGATCCGAATGATACTTCACCACCAGAGGAGGCGTGCAAAATAATTCAAGTGATAAACATGTGTAGAAGGGTTAGTGGTGTGAATGTTGGAGGAACAAAGACCAAGTCATATTTTTAATGAGTTAGATTCATATAATGAGCATGCAAAAATTCTTAGTGAGATGTATAAGGTTGAGGTAGGGATATTGAGAACTATTAATGAAACGTTGATTTAGGATTTTGTGGGTATATCCGCTGAAAACCCTCAGGAGACAACACTCCTCCTCCTTGACAACAAGGAGGTTTAAAGGCTTGTTGCACATGCTAAGTGCAACCGTGATTCCTACGAAAGTGAGTTAGGATTTCCCTGTTTTTATTTTTCGTATCTTCTGTTTTGCTAGGGACTAGCAAAATCTAGGTGTGGGGGTATTTGATGCATTGCATACATTGCATCATATGTCTTTCATTTAGATTACTTTTGCATCAATAAATGCTACTAAGGTATGTGTTTAGTCTTATTTACAGAATACAGGGACCTGAATGCAATTTACCCACATCCCGAGCATAAACGCGTACAAAAGACTCGTTTCTATCATAAAGACCAAGTTCAAGTTTATCGGGCTTCAAATGGAAATGTATCCAAGCATAAAAGCATTCAAGACCTAATTACGAAAAGAACAAGGACTTAAGCACAAAAGTAGTCGGGGACTTAATTGCAAAAGGTGAAGGACCTAATTGCAAATCACGAGTAGCTTTTATTATTATGGAGAAAATATAAAGAAAAATCAATGTGGATCTCCAAATATATGAAGAAATTAATTCGGATCTCCAAAGATATGCAATAATCAATCCAGACGCGCAAATGACATTGAAATCATACCATAAACACACAGGAAAAATCCGGGTCGATTCTGAGCCAAAAAGGTGGCGATGCCGCCGCACCTCAAGAGCAAATTGCGGCGAATCCGCCGCACCAAATTAGATTCATGCTCTAAAAATTTTACCGGTTGCGTGTTGACGCGTGTACTTTCTTATTTCATGCTTAGGTCCCTTGTATCGGCTATAAATAGCCCCGAGAACGATGTTGTGAGGAGTTCTTCCTTTTGTTCCATAATTTAGCAATAAAATTCTGTTTCTTTTATTTTATGTTTTTAATTTTCTTTTCTTAGTTTCTCTAGGACCCCTTCTCCCTCCCTCCATCTATGAGTTTCTAACTCTTTCCAAAGGGTGGGGGTGACGGATTTAGGGTGATGAGAAGAGAAGATGTTATTATTTTAATATCGTATTAGTATGTTTTGATTACTTGAGTTTATGTTAAATCATTTATCATGTAATGCTTTATAACTAATATGATTTATTATAAGTTTCAGAATTCTCTAATCTAAACCCGATATCTAAACCTCCACCCAACGGAATTCACCATCTTTGTTCTTGTTTTAGTTTTATTTGTTCATGTTTCTTGCTTTAGATAATTAAAACCCAAAAATCTCAAAACCAACCTTATTATTGTTCTCTCTCTCTCTAATCGAAAATCCAAAAAATAACAATATCTCTCCCTCCTTGTGTTCGACCCGTATTTGCCACGTCTTCATTGACACCGTGCACTTGCGGTATAAATTTAATTCTCATCATGCCTACAATGGCATCCATACTAACCTGCATGTAAGCCAAGATCAACGCTTCATCATCCAACGTGGACCAGGCCTTCACCTTGTGTAATTGTGGTGATCGCGCTGGTGATCGAGACAACGTGCGTCGTGTTGGTTTGGCAGATGGGTGGTCGTCGTTTTGATTCTCATCATCGGAAATATTATTTGGGAAGTTCGTAGTGGTTTTGTCCACTAAGTAGGTTGGCATATATTTCATAAGGGGGTAATGGGTTGTCATATTGTTGTGGTGGTAAAGATTGTTGTGATGGAAAATATTGCGGTAGTGGTAAAGAGTGTTGCTGTAGGAAATATTGCGGTGGTGGGAAATATTGCGATGGTGGATTTTGTGTGGTTGTAAAGGTCACATTGGTAGGGTTTGGATGTGGAACATGTCCATAACCACTGGGAAATAGTGGCCGAGGGGTTCCTCGTCCACGATGTAACTCACGATTGGGGTCAGGGGAAGACATTTTGGTGTAAGTTACGGTGGTGACTTAAGTCGAGTTGTAGGAAATGAAGTCAGAAGTGTTAGTTTATATAACATTCTTGAGAGATAGGCATAAAACGATTCATTTTTCAACTTTCAAATGTGAACACATAAGATGCTTCCGACAACACATGAAACGTGAACAGTTAAGATTCGTCCGACAATGCATGAAACATGAACAATTAAGATTCATCTGACAACACATGAAACATGAACAATTAAGATTCATCTGACAACACATGAAACACGAACAATTAAGATTCGTCCGACAACGCATGAGACGTGAATAGTTAAGATGCTTCCGACAATGCATGAGACATTAACAATTAAGATTCGTCTGACAACACAAGAGACGTGAACACATAAGATGCTTCTGACAATGCATGCAACATGAAAAATTAACATGAGACGTGAATAGGAAAGATGCTTTTGACAACGCATGAAATGTGAGCAATTAAGATTCGTTTTAAAACCTTCAACGGTCTAGATTCCACCGACAAAGATGGACGATGTGGATTTAACCATGTCCCAGAAAAGAATTAAAGTTACAAATAGGAGGTTCTTGTAAAACAAACCTTAAACCACAAGTCCTCCTGAAACCCCAAGTGACAAGTATGACCAGTGACAATTCTTCTAACTCCAAGTCCTCTTCATCATCTGATGCCCTAGATGAGGCAATAGACAAAACAACCATCGTAGTTGTGGAGTACCTCTCCTCTTACCTTAATACGCAACCTCCACGTAGGAGGAGACGAACTTCTAACCCGGACAGAGATAGGACAGTTGGTTATAATCGTCTAATTGCAGATTATTTTACTGACAGTCCGGTGTATGGTGATCGTATTTTCAGAACAAGATTTCGAATGCGGAAAAATGTTTTCATTTGAATTGCAAACACGCTCGAGGTTACCGATATCTTCTTCCAGCAACGAGCAGATGTTGTGGGTCGACTTAGCATATCAGGTATCCAAAAATATACTACAGCGCTCTGAATGTTAGCATATGGTGGAGCGGCAGATGAGGTGGACGAGTACTTACGTCTCAGCGAAGCAACAACAAGAATGTCCCTCCAAAAATTTTGTGAAGGTGTCATTAGTATTTTTGGTGTTGAATATCTACGAACGCCTACTCCAGCAGACCTAAAAAGACTGCTCCATGTTGGTGAGTTACGAGAGTTTCCAGGCATGATGCGCAACATCAATTGTATGCATTAGGAATGGAAGAATTGTCCAGCTGCTTGGAAGGGGAAAATCAAGGCCGAAGTGGAAAACCCACACTTGTTCTGGAAGTTGTTGTATCTTACGACCTATGGATTTGACATTCACTTTTCGGGATCCCAGGATCGTGTAACGATATCAATGTCCTCCAACGTTCTCCAGTTTTCGATCACATTATGGAGGGGCGTGCACTACCTGTTAGATATGAAGTGAATGACAACCCGTATGATATGGGTTATTACTATCTCACAAATGACATTTATCCCAAATGGGCAGGATTGATGCAATCAGTCATTCTTCTTTAGACACCCAAAGATAGATTGTTTGCCCAATTTCAAGAAGCAGCAAGGAAAGATGTGGAACGTGCGTTTGGAGTGCTTGAAGAAAGATTCATCATCGTGAAAAGGGCATCGCTAGCATGGAGTCCAGATATTCTCGGTAAAATTATGACTGCATGCATAATCTTGCACAACATGATCGTGGAGAACGAACTTGACTCTTACGAACAGTTGGTGGATATAAACGAATTTATCCACGAGCGACCTCAAAACATCGACGAAAGTTCAAACGAGTCGGGTCTTCGGTATTCCACCGATAGTATTGTGGGTATTAACAGATATCTGCATAACAACGATCAAGTTCGAGACTCCCGAAAACATATGGCATTGCGAGCCGATTTGATCGAAAATATATGATAACGCTTTGGAAGGAGTGCAAGTTAAATTTGTTCGTAATATGTATTGTAATATTTTTATTTTATTTATCGTAATAATTACTTGTCAAATTTTAATTAAATGTAACTTTTGCGTGTTATGCATAATTATCGTAATTTAATTAGATTAAGTCATTGTAAAAATATTTTATTTAATAGTTTGTGTATTTTTGTGATGGAATAGAAAATGAGGTAAAAAGAAATAATGTGGATGAGAAAGAGTGCTGGAAATAAGGTTGGGGTTAACAAGTGAAAAATGAGTTTGGTTGGGTTGTGAGTTGCGTATTATTTTTGGCTGACGTGATGAAGAGAGAAACTGTGATGGAGAGAAAATGAGGTTGAGATTAAAGATGGTTTAAGGGTGGGCAAAAAGTAGGTTCTTGGTTTCTACTTTCAACTAAAATAATTAGGACTAATCTTGGATGTAATCTTACCTACCGCAGGCTTTAATGTCCTAGAGATATGAGAGCACCCTTAACGGGTGCTCTTTGGGGTCAGGTCTGAGGGGGACCCGACCCCAGACCGCCTTAATGGGGGGCGGCCCCAGTCGGGTCCAGACCTGGGTCGGCGACCCAACCTGGGGGCGGACCCGGGTTGGCCACGTGGCTAGCCCGGGTTGGTTGATTTTATTTTATTTTATAATTTTTTTGATTTTTTGTTATTATATTTGTTATTTAATTTATAATTGATATGTATAGTAATTTATATAATTAGAATATATCCGTGAAAATTAAAATAAATGAAAATAAGTAATGAAAAATAGTAAGATAAATGTAAAAAATTAATCAAAATTAGTAAAAATAAATGTAAGTAATTAAAGAAAATTAGTAAGATAATAAACGTATATAATTAAAGAAAATTAACTAGCAAAATAGAACACATGAATTTACCCCGGTTCACCCAAAAACGCATTAGTAACCCAAAAAATCGAGCGAGACTCCCGACCGATTCGTTGGAGTGGCCATTATTAGATCTAAATTTTCAAGAAAAAATGGCAATTAGAGTAATTTAATTAAATTAAGTTACTGTAGAAATAATTTATTTAGTAGTTTGTGTATTTTTGTGATAGAATAGGAAATGAGGTAATAAAAATGATGTGGATGAAAGAGGGAGTTGAATGTAAGGTTGTGGTTAATGAGTGAAAAATAGGTTGAGTTAGGGGTGGATTGTATAGTATTTTTCGCTGACGTAACGAAGAAAGAAACTAGATTGGAGGGGAATTTGGGATTGGGGTTAACGATGCTTTGATGTAGTAACCAAATTTGACTTCCACTATTTTTGCATATACAATTTAGTAACATAAAGCTCCACTTATTAGTTTATGAATTACTCTTGCCTACTTCCACGCTGATTCTAGATACTTTCTTCGTCCACCCACCACCAGTAGACTTCGCATTTTAAAGGTGGTGACTTAATCTTTTGGCTATAACCATTTTCTCTTCATCCAAATTGACTAAATGCACTCGCACAAATCAACACGTTTCATCACTAACTGTTAAGTGGACATGGTTATAGACTTATAGTCTACTAGTATGAAATTATTATGGCATCATGAAACTGAGGATTTGGATTTCTCATGGGCATTATCTTGTTCGATTTAGTTAATGGTAAATTCAAGTAAAAGAATAAGTTTTTTCTCTCATAAATAAGCACCAAAGTCAAGCAACGAAAATATTTTGTATTTTAGTTTGTAAACAAAATCTTTCAATTTTTACATTAGCTCCGAGTTTATTTTGAAAAGGTACCAATTTTGACTTTCTTTTTAGGGTGTAAGATAATCTAGGCACCCCCCCCCCCCCCCCCCAAAAAAAAACCTAAATATAATCTGAATTTAATGAACAAGTTCAACAAAATGCTCAAAAATCACGAATCCATTTAAAATTTTCATTGTACCTTAAAAGAAAGAGAAAAATCATATAAATGTATCTTAATAACATAAAAGAAAAATCATATAAAAAACCCTAATTAGAACTCATAACACCATTTGAAATAAACTATAATTAATTAGGTAACCAAATCCCACCCAACCTTGACGAACCAACCTATGCAATTCAAAGTTTCCAACCGAACCACAATTAATAAAACCCATTTGTTTGGTTATATTCTAATGTGCTGCCGAGTCAGACAAAATCAGTCTCCACCTCCCCCGAGTCCAAACAACACCAACATGACCACGCATGTGGCTGCCGGTTTCTGGGACCCAAACCTGACAGCAACACCACCATTGACCATACCCCCAATAATAAAATCACCTGTGGGCCCCAGAAATTTTGACTTTTGCAATCCACGAAGAACATCTAACAAGTCAAAATTTTCAAACCTTCCGGCCGAACTTCATTTCTTGTCGTCAAAAAAGTTACATCCAAACGACCAATCTAATGTGGGGTGGGGGAAATAATACAAAAAATCTACACGTGTGATGGAACAACAAATGGTGGGGATTGATTGAAGGTTGTTGTGGTTATGTTTTGAGGGAGGAGTCGAAGACCAAGCGTAGTCCCGTGGACGGAACGGCGGCGACGATGGTGTGGCGATGGTCGTTTTCGTAGGTGACGATGAGCATCGTCGGGTTGTCGTTCGCCCGTTCGACGTGTTTTCTTGCTGGGCATCCACGTACTGTGCTGCATTTGTAGTATCCTCTGTTTTGGAAGAAAAGAACATCAATGTTAATGTTATCGATTTGTTGGAACATCTGAAATTTGATACTTCAACTTTTTCTTTTTCTTTTTTTGATAAAATGGAAGGGAGTTGGGGTTTTATACTAAAGTTGATTTTCATCTTAAATCATGAAAACTCTAAAGCAGAGATACAAGGTTGGATGGATTTTTCTTCCTAACTCAATCATGATTTTTAAGTCAGCTAGTCGAACAGACGTTGATTCATGATTAATTAGTAGACAATTTATCAAGCCAATCGGACCGAGTAATCGGATTAGTTGAGCTCATCGACGAGTTGGGTTGAAGCTTTCGGTTGGACATTAGTCAACCAAACTGAAATTACTACTAGGGATTAGAACATTTATATGAACATGTTCAATTCAAAGACACGGTTGTTTTTAGTGCAAACCTTGGATAGGGAGAGCCTTTAATGGGTTTTTGGCCGTACTTCCTCCAGGAGTAGTCGTCGGCCGGTATGTCTGCGATCTTGGAGCTAATGGCCGGAACCCTGATTGTCTTCCTCACACGACATTTCCTGCAATCCAAAAAAGTCAACACAATCGTCAAACCCCAAATACCTCTTAAATCTTTCACAACACTACTTCTTTGTGCTTCCACATTTTTTTAGAAGGATTTTTCACTTCATCTTCTGAAAATTCCTTGGACTTTCTCAAATAAGTGAAAAATCAAACCAGATTTCAAAATTTTCAACCATCAACTCTTCCACTGATGCTCAAATTTTACATGCATCAAATTTTCACTTAATTCCTTTATTCTTCAAAGCTTTTATCGAGTCGAGTTCAGAATCCATGCCAAATAATAAATAAAAAATCCAAAAAAGAAAAGAAGGGGAAATCCCCATACCTTCTCTTAGAGCAATGGCAGTTCCCAATCGCATCCCCGCCATGGCCGTTACACTTCCTCTTCCCTCCCAACGGCGGCTTCCCACCTCCGACCACAATCCCCTTTGACACACTCCCATCCGCCGTCACCGACGACTCATTCCCGGAGGACACCCCCTTTCCCACAATCACTTCCTTCTCCTTGACCTCCTTCACCTCCGGCCGGGATCGCCGGAATCGGGCGTGTCCGGTGCGGTCCAGGAGGGAGATGACCTGCCGGAAGCCCGAGACGGCGGCATCTGTGGAGTCCCTCAGGTCGGGCGGGGACGGGGACGGGGAGGAGAGCTGGAGGGTGAAGCGAGTGAGGGACTGGAGACTAGCCATGGCAGCCTCGTGGATCGCCGCGTCGTCGGACGGCGAGAAGGTTAGGACGTCCGGTGAGGCCATTGGATTTTTGGAAGGTGAAAGAATGAAGTTCAGTTTGGGGTTTGAGGGGTTTTATGGTGGGTTTGGTCAGACTTGTGGGGTTGACGTCAACCGGCGTTTATACGTGCTTCCCACTTTCGGATCCCTTCTTTTTGTTTTGGGAAAGTCTTTGGTATTGGATTTTTATTGAGTTTTGTACATATTGCTCGATGTAGTGGTTCTCGTTCGGATTGTCGACGTAGACATCATCTTCTTCAGTTTCATCATCGTCGGATTGGACATATTGCTCGTCGATGTCCATCGGTAGTTGAGAACTCGATGCACCTGGATCTCTAGAACTAATGTGAACGATGACATCATCCATGCCACCACCTAATAATGACGCGTCAGATGCAGTGGAACACTGCGCGTCAGATGCAGTGGACATGGATCGAGCAAAGCGTCTTCGTGAAGAAGAATATCCTAAAACTGCTTCCTCGGCATCGGCCCATTGAAGCTCCTCTCCAGCGAAGACCGGATCTTCAGTTTCTACCAACCATAGATGCTCGTCGAATAGATCGTAGTCCACACTGATGGGATCATAAAATCTGGGCTTCTCCATCCTTTGCTGAAACAGTTGCCTTAACTTTTGGTTGTAGTTCACATACACCAAGTCATTCATCTTCTTCACAGTCAACCTGTTCCTTCTCGTTGAGTGCAACTGCTCAAAGATACTCCAATTTCGCTCACAACCTGATGCCGAGTATGTCAATCCCAACACCCTCATGGCCAACCTCTGTAATGTGGTCTCTCCCATGTCTGCGTCATAAGATTGCCACCAATCTATAAGTCTTCTTTCCGTCCTTTGTCTGACGACCATATCCCTCGAGAATATTCCGAGGGAGTTCTTGTAACGATCAAGTAGACCGCAAATCTTGTCTTGTTCTGCAGGAGTGGGGACGAGCCGCTCTACGACATCCATGAATCCAGGCATATGCTCATTGAAAGCTACATTTCGATCCTGAGGTGGGACGGAGAAGAAGGTACCAGGGTTGAGTAAGAAACCAGCTGAGTGTAGCGGTGATGACATCATCTTCCCTGGATCTCACCTGGTGTCGATGAGGTCGATGACTTGCTTGTACAACCTCGGGTTTCCGTCAAAGTTCCTCATGATTTGTTCTTTGGATTTCTCCATTGCGTCACACAGATATCCCATCGGTGGTTTCTCATCGCCGTCAACAAGTCTAAGAAGCTAGACCATAGGATGTGAGGCCTTCAGTGCGTTCACGACGTTGGTCCAGAAGCCACTTTGTAGAATGGTCTCGGCAACTTTAGTAGATATCTCCTTCTTTTTCTTGTTCTTTATCCAACTTGCATTATGATCGTTGTACTCCGGGGAAACAACAAAGGCTCGGAGTTTGTCTTTCTTCAGGAACAACCTTTGCAAAGTCAGAAAGGCAGTGGCAAATCTCGTGACAGTAGGGTGTAGCATGTTGCCTTCAATGGCAATTCACATCCTCTTCAACAACATGACAAAGTTGTTGAAATGTTTGACAATCTTACGAGTTAAAGCAATAGTCTTCAAAAATAACTTGTCAATATCCTCCAAGATGAGATCGATGCAATGCGCTGCACAGGGAGTCTAAAACAATCTCCTTCTTTTTTGTTGCAACATCCTACCGGCAAGTACGTACGCGACGGCGTTGTCGGTGACCACCTGAACAACGTGTTCTTCGCCAATCTCGCCAACTACATTGTCCATAAGCTTGTACAGGTAGTCTGCGGTGTGAGAGTGACCGAAAGCATCAACAAACCTCATGAACATGGTACATGTCGGACAATTTACTAGAAAATTGATTATATTCCTACCAGACCCAACAGTCCAGCCATCTGTCATCAACGTGCACTCGTATGTTGCCCAATCTTGTATGTACAACTCTAGTATACCTCTAGTGTAGTCAATTTCTTGTTTAAGGCACGAGTCACTAACTTCATGATACGTCATGGGTTTAAGTCTGGGTTCGTAAGTACAAGTAGCGGATATTGCTTCCATCCACTCAGGCGTCCTTACACTGTTGAATGATATACCACATCTATAGAAAAGCCTAGACCATTTTTGATTAATTGTTTTCTTATCTTCTTTTCTAAAGGTTCTTTCAATGGCTGTTTGTTGGGGGCCGGAAACCACGTCCTTCCCACGTCCGCAAAATGGTGCCCACAAACGTTGTTTTTGTCTCTTTCGACCAGGAACAGGGCGAGAACGGGAGGTTGGGGTCCGAGCAGAACCGGAACCCGACTCAGTTTCCAGATCAAATTCTATGTTTTCTCGGTCTACATAATCATCAAGACATACATTTTCGTTTTGTAATGTCCTACTGTTTCTAATCATGTATGCAGTTATGCCTTGTTTAATAGAGTCAGAAACTTTATCACAAGCTCTAGCATTGCTACCAGGTGTGTGTGCAAGATATTGTTTGTGACGGGTTATACCACCTCTAGTTTCCTTACCACATAACTCACAAACAATGCAGTTTTTCTCATTAGCACTAATGTAATGGGCAGTATTCCAACCAGGGTCATTTGTACGAGTAGGTCTTAGGTCATCGTAACTCTCGTGATGCATAAGGGGACTAGTGCCTGGTACGTAAGCCATATCTTAAAACTAGACTAATATAAAAATTTAGACTAATATGAAAA
Organism: Triglochin maritima; assembly: GCA_963682175.1. Taxonomy (NCBI): domain Eukaryota; kingdom Viridiplantae; phylum Streptophyta; class Magnoliopsida; order Alismatales; family Juncaginaceae; genus Triglochin; species Triglochin maritima. Next base: position 8,346,970 of record OY821780.1, on the reverse strand, counting down.
TAAAATACTAATTAATTTAATTCTAAAGAGAAGTTAGAAAGAATGCACTTGATTTTGGCGGTTGAAGAATGAAGAACCGGATCAGAGACTTCACTTTCCAACTTCAAAACTAAGCACCAGACCGGAGACTTAATCGCGAAAACTTAATGATTAGGAAACTTGATGATGAGAATAGAATTATGAAGAAGAATAGAACGAGAGATGTGTGAAAAATGAAAAGGTTTGGAAGGGTTTATATAGGATTTAGGGGTAGTGGTAAACTTGTAATTTTTGAAAAAAATAAAAAAAATCAAAAAGGAGAGAGCCGTTGGAGTGCCTCCAACGGCGATCGCCTATTTCGCCCAGCTTTACTGGGCGAAAGGCGGTGGTCGCCTACCGCCTACGTGAACATTGGTTTTGTATGAAAAAAGTTCCATTCTATTTTAGTTTGCAAATGAAAGTTTTTTTATGAAAAATATTTTTAAAAAATCTTTCGACTTGGTTCGATAAATGAGTCGGGTAAAACTCGAAAAAACTGAGACTCGACTCGAATTTTTTATTAATGAATTTATATTTATTGTTTTGTATTTCGTAATAATATAGAATAAGACTTAAGACTTGAAATTTTAGCTCGACTCCGCTTATTTAAGACCCTACTAAAGTTGGTTTAAGTGTTTTAAATATTAGAATTTGGAAGTGAAATTGGCTGATAAAATGCTACTAGTTTCTAATTTGGATAAAGAACCGGATACATGTGAAACCATACATGAATATGTCTACTCGTGCATAAATATGAATGTGATAGTCAAATTAGTACAAATCAAGATGTATGACTCTTAAGATATCTCTTGAAATTATGTAGAATAATATTGCTATTTACAGGTAAATATATTATCACCTACATTCAAATGTTATCCAAATATGAATTCGAATTTGCAAATATTAAAATTCCGAAAATACCTTGTAAATTTTCATAAAGTCTTAAAAATCCTTTAATACAACAAAATTTTCACTTATACCCTCTTGTCAGTATTTTGATATAAGGCAAACCGAACTTCATGAAATAGATTTAAGTCTTCAATTCTTAATTTTGCCATCTCAATGAACACAAATGAAGTGACTATTTTTCAAAATAAATTAGGAATGTTGCAATACAAAAAATTAATTTAGTTAGAGCTATCAGCTATATATGATATTAAAGAAAGTTTAAGGTACTATCGATAATTTGAGGTATTCCAAAAGTATATTTGTAATTGTTCTTCAACTTTATGAAGACGTGGATATTAAATATTTGTTTTCTTCGAGTCAAAGCAAGTGTTATAGTATGTTATTTTGGTGTTAAATTTGGTGCGAGAGCTGTAGATAGACGTGCATGGTTTGACATTTTGCAGTTTGACGGGGTTTTGTGGGTTTATTAAGGGAACTACTAAACGTCGCCCCAAAATTACTTAAATCGCCCCTTGAAATTATCAAATTGCCCTTAACAATATATTTAATACCCATATCGTCCCGTGTCTTTAAACAAGGTTTTTGACTCAGTTTTACTAACATTCCTAGTACCAACACCACGAAAATGTCTAGCGAAACACCTATATCAGGCGAAGTAACGGAGACGGATTTTTTTTTCCGACTCGGGCGTCTGGCTAAGACGCCTGCACCATCGTGGAGGCGTCTGGCTAAGACACTTCCACCATGGTTGAGGCGTCTTATCCAGACGCCTCCACGATGGTCCAGGCGTCTTAGCCAGACGCCTATACCATGGTGTAAGCGTCTCGCTAAGACGCCTCCACCATGGTGGAGGCGTCTTAGCCAGACGCCTCCACGATGGTACAGACGTCTTAGCCAGACGTCCCGTTTTTTTTAATTTTTTTGTCAAATTAAAATTATACGGTGTGTTATCTCAAATTATTTGACGTTTCTTTGCAAGTTTTCGGTGGTAACCGGTCGGATTACAATGAGTTTTTTTGCAAATGATGAAGATTCAAAAAAATTCCAGATCCAACATTTTTTAAGTTCCAAAATCCCCCGGTGGTAAAACATCCTGACTTACAAATACCACCTCGACAGGTCGTTGGGGGGTCTCGCTCCCCGGTGAGCGAGCGGCATTCCACCTCGCCGGTGAGGTGGCGGGGGTGGCAAGGGGGCAGCGCCCCCTGGAAATTTTTTGGATTTTGAAATTGTTGGATCTGGAAAATTTTGAATTTTCGGTGTACCGAAAGGGTATCGGTCATCCGAATATAGTAATTATTAACTTATTAATTAATTAATTTAACAATTATCTAAATTTATAATCAATTATCTTTTTAAAAAAATAATAAAAAATTACGGGCGTCCGACGGAGCCGCCCCCACGTAGGAGGGGGCGTCTGTGTAAGACGCCTCCCCCATTGGGGAGGCGTCTTACCCAGACGCCTGTCCCAAGGGCAGAGCGTATGTGTAAAACGCCTACCCGATGGGTAAGGCGTCTGGGTAAAACGCCTCCCCCATGGGGGAGGCGTCTTAGCCAGACGCCCCCTCCTACGTGGGGGCGGCTCCGTCGGACGCCCGTAATTTTTTATTATTTTTTATTATTTTTTTATTAAAAAGATGTTAGATAGTTTACCAGATTCGAGTACGCTGGGGCGTTCGTTGGTTCATTACTGACCTCCAAAACATTATTTTTTATGATTATAAGAGGAATATGAAGAGAGATGTGTGATAGGAGGGTAAAATGTCGCGTTATAGCAGTAGAAATGAGAGAAGGGCAAAATGGTAATTTCAAGGGGCGATTTAAGTAATTTTGGGGCGATGTTTAGCAATTCAGTTTATTAATTGTTGACTTTAATGCCACCTTATGCTTGATTGGGTTGGACATACGGCTGTGATGGGGGAATAGATAGATTAACCAATTCCAATCTAAGATTTACAAAATAACTAAAAATTATATACTTACCTTATTGTAAAGTCCACTTCACATGAGGTGGATATTTTCAAGTATATACACGCCATGAATTATATGGATTTCAACGAATGTCAATTTAAAACTGTTAACATTTAAGGGAATGTTTGGGATGAGGGTAAAAGTTAAAGTGATTTTTTTTAATAATTTTATCCCATGAAAGAGAGGATACAGATCGAAATCCATACGAAAGTAATAGATTCCTTAAGAAAATTACTATTCATCGTCTCAAAATTACTTAAATCGTTCATCTAATTATCAATTTACCCTTCGTAATTCTTTTAATACTCATTTCTGTAGGATTTCGTGTCCCTATATATTTGTATATTTTAAAAAAAGTAATACAATGATACATGATCGATCATATTTTCATTGATTTTATGTACATGTATATGATTTAATAAACAAAAGATAGAAGATCATACCCAAATGTTCTCTAAAACCTTTCAGAAGATCTGGTGTTCCGTTGCTCGTCGAATCGTCCGCCGATTCGCCTCCAAGTGTTCACCAAATTCTAAACAAGATTAGAGAGACGGAACTAGTCAATCAATCTCTAATTAAACTTAGAATCTAACTAAAAACTCATCTTTAAGCTTCTTGAGATTTCTATCTCCAAAACTTACAACTATGAAGAGGTTTTCGTGGTGATTTAAGGGAGGGATTAGAGAGAGAGGATTATTGCATGTAATAAAATAAGTAGGATGAGTGGTCCTTTTATATGCTCCCAAAAAATCCAAATCAAGAACTATTCTCTAGTCATGATCTCTTGTTTTTTCCTTCCTAAAATTAATCCAAAATTGTTACATAGGCATCCTAAAAAAACGTTTGATCAAATCTGGAATTAATCTAACCCATGATCTAATTATTTTCTTAGTAATTCAGGCAAAAATCGTGTTGTTCGGTGAACCGAGAATTCTTCTCGGTTGACCGAACCATTAGGTTTTAACATACGTTCGGATGACCATTGGCTAGACGGTCGACCGAATATACATGAGAAAAATTCTCTGGAAAAAATCGGACGATCCGCGTCTTGCTCCGGTCGACCGTTGACTCACCAAAATTTCTCCTGGCGAATCTCTTCGGACGACCGTGTCACTTTCGGTCTACCGAAAATATCCCAAGATAGCTCCTGAATATTTTCTCTCGGTTGACCGTTGAAGCCCGGTTGACTGAATCCAATTGTCCCGACACTCAAGACAATTTCGGTCAATCACTTCCATTCATCTGACCCTTGTTCGATTCACCATTCCTAAGACACATCGGTCGACCGAACCGAAGACGGTTCACCGTTTTGATCCTAATTTTGCATTTGTCAAATTTTAGATTTGTTTCCAACAAAATTTGATCTTTTGGTTTTTTTAGCAAATTCATATCTTATGTAATATATTATCATATGTACTATTAAATTATTGCACCCCATAATATACACACCTCATATGAATTTATTATGATTCTAATTATGTCAATTCTCATGACATATTATTTTATTGATTCACAACATGTGTCCATTTTCTTATGAAACCGGACACATCATATGAACTCAAAATCAAGTTACTCATTATTGATATTAAGCGGTATCTAACTATACATTATAGTTACTCAATTAGCATATATGTCTTTGTTCCACTCAAACTAAAAACGATCCATTTAGTGATGTAAATGCACCACTTGTGTCTGTCCCTTGCCTCATGATATTAAGAATATATACAAGTCAAAATGTGTCACATTTGTATTATATTCATTTTTTTGATCTCTTTAAGCTAATTATAAATATGTAATTTATAATTACATTGTGCACATTATAATTTTGATTTATCAAGTGCCCACTAATATCATCACTCCATTAAGAGAGACAATGTTAATCGTTTGACTAGCTATCTTTTCGAGCACAAGTCATGTTCAACCAACTATTATCTTTAACACTATACTCGATGAAAGTTTTTGACAATAATCAAATCAAGCACTTCTTTAGTGAAAATATATAAGTCTCGTATCAAAGGATCCAAGACATATTAAAATATTAATGACACGAAACACAATTCCATAATGTTTTACTTGTTAGGTCTATTCAATATAGAAAAGTAATCTTTTCCTTTTTTATATACTCGTATCGTCAATTATTTGTAGAGCTACAACAATCGATGACAAACACGACAATCTTATCTCGGTAATTAATGTTCAATGTTAATTACCATGATTGTGAATAATTTTTGATTTATGTAAACCATTATCTTTTAAAACTTTACGGTTAAAGATCAAGCGTCTCTTCCTTATCACTTCCAAAATACGAATATCATAATCAAGGAATAAAATATTTTCACATCCCATTCATAATAATTGACATATAAAAGTAAAGTTTTAGAACACATTCCTTTCAATTTCGCCCCGTCTCTTAAACTAATGATTCTGCCTACGTTTTCCTCACTTTACCAGTACCAACATCACGAAAATGTCTGGTGAATCGTCAGGATCACATGAATTTCAACAACAAAAATTAGATGGGGCATTTAGGTAAAACGCCCCTCTCCCGACCAAAGAAAATTTTAAAAAATAAATATATTTTTATGGTGTGTTATCTCAAATTATTTGAGGTTCCGTTACAAGATTTCAGTGGTAACGGGTTAGATTACAATGAGTTTTTTTGTTAGTAATGAAGATCCCAAAAAATCTACATCTAATAATTTCAAGATCCAAAAAAATTTCAGGGAGTGTTGCCCCCTTGTCACCCACGCTACTTCACTGGCGAGGTGGAATGCCGCTCCCCCGACTGACTTGTCAATTTGGTATTTTGTAAAACTTCCCCACTTACAAAAAACTCGTTGTAATCCACCTTATTAATACGAAAAAAATTGGAACGGAACCTAAAATAATTTGAGAAAACACACCATATAATTTTTAGATTTTTTTATTAAAAAAATAGGGGTGGGTATCTAAGCCAGACGTCACTCCCACGGGGCAGGCGTCTGCAAAAAAAACGCCCTCCCCATGGGGGAGTGGCTCCGGTGGACGCCCCTTTATTTTTTATTTACTAAAAAGAAGTTGAATATTTTACAAAATTTGAGTACACTGGGTCGTTCGTTGGCTCCTTTCCTGACCTCCAAATATTGTTTTTGATGATTATGAGAGGAAGATGAAACAGAATTGTGGTAGAAGAGTAAAATGAAGAGATATATAAGTATAAATGAGAGAAAGACAAAATAGTAATTCGTAGAGATAATTTTAGTAATTTTCCAATAACGTGACAATTTAGTTTCTTGGACCATAATTTTTCCGAGTTCCAAGCTTCTTCGAGGGTGTACCAAACGCACTCCAACTAAAAATTAAGTATTAATAGAAAAAAATTGTCACCGAATATTGTTCCATGACATGAGAAACTACAATCCCAAGAAATTCTTATTATGTTATGCCTTTTGAAAAGGAAAAAATGATTTGCATGTTCACATTACCTTTAATAACTACCACGTACCGATAAACATAGATAGATACATATATTTCGACAACTCGTGTTAGACATGGACACCTACAATCTTCAATACCTAACAATGTTTCTGAAAAATGGACAAAAAAAAACAATGGAATTAATTAATAAAAATACAAACCCCATGTATATAATCAAATCTGGTGAGTTTATTTTCTTTTCTTTCCTAAGACCATTGTTAACGGCGTCTGATTTTCTCTATTAGTCACATCAGTTTCTCTCTCCGTCACGTCAACTCAAACCAACTCCTAAATTTTCCTTAACCACCCTTAGAAACAACTCAAGCGCCCTACATTCTCTCTCTTACACGTCATTTGAACCACGTGACCCCATTTGAGTGCCTAGATGGATTTCCGGACAGAAATTCGCTCGAAAAAGTTCCTAGGTGTTTCCCGTCCTCTCAATAATGGAGGACAAATCAGACGACCAGGTTACGCGCCTGATTTAGAGCACACATTAAGGGTGCTCTAAACGGGCAGAAAAGACCTAAGAAGCATGACCGGACTCAACCGGTGACAAGCAATCCAACGGCAGAAAAGAACAGAAAGAATCGGACGGTCGACAACGAAAGAGAAGAGCCCATAATGAGTGTGCGTTGGACGCCATTATCAACACTGACAAATCCAAAAGCAAAGAAGAAGAAAAAAAAGTCAAAGGAAGGGACAAAGAAATTAAACAATAGACGACACAAACAACAGAGGAATCTCATGTGCTCTGGTTGCTTCCCACCACCATGCAGCTAACGTGTGGGAGATTTATTTATTTCCTTTTTTATTTTGGGATAGTTTAGTAGAGGCTTCTACTGTATTTTTCTTCCTGTCACATTATCATGACTTAATTTTATATTTATCTCTTACTATTTACCTTTTAACCATGACCTAGGTCACTCAAAAATATAAATCCTTAATTATTAAAACCAAAATAAAAAAAATAAAAACCCCCATCCAATCGGGTTGTGCCCCTTGGCACAACCCGGTCAACGACCATGTCATTTGGAGGACGATCGTGGACGACCGGGTCATCCACGGTCGTCGGGGGTCATACGGGGTGGATGACCCCGTTAAGGGTGACCTTATCGGTTATCGGTTAGTCAAATTATTGTTGTAGTCCTATGTATAAGTTTTCCAAATATTTTAATTACTCACTAATTTACCTGTGCCATTTATTTCTACTATTAACGAAAAATGTGAAAACCATATAATGTTTATTATTATTTTTGTCCATTTAATTGGATTCCACGGATCAAATTGGATTGTAGACGTGAATCTTGATATGCCAGTTTTTTTAGCTTGAACTTCACTTGTTTGGGCATAAGTTTCGGTGTTTCTAAGACATTTTGTTTCGAAAAACAATTCCGAAATAGCATGAGACGTCTGTGTTGATCGATCTCCGAATCAAAGGGTTTGGATGCCACAAAATTAGTCCACAGATTTTGAAGTGTACATTTGAATCCCAAAATCCTAACTTGCCGGAGAAATACTTTTTCTAGCAGGATAAACTCATTATTACCAAAGACATGTTTTTACTACCCTATTCTTAAGGCATTGACTTATTCTTAGTAGTCTCATAGCAGTATCTTATGGTTTCTCCCGGGCGCACCCCTGTTAACGGGGCGGGCGCCCCACGGGTGCCCGCCCGGGACGCCCACCCGGGCGCTTGCCCGGGCGTTGGGCGTCCCGGGCAGACGCCCGGGACGCCCTCGGGTGGGGGACACGTGCCCCCTCCCATTCGTTGATTTTTTTTTAATTTTTTTAATTATTTAGTGGATGTTTTGTTATTAATGGATTGAGTATTTGTTATTAAAATGGGGTAATAAATTTTTACCAGTGATGAAGATTCAAAATTTTCTCAATCAACAATACATTAAGCGAGACTCCCGAACGAACTGTCGAGGTGGTTTAATAGTAAAAATTAAAAAAAATCAAGTTAAATAGAAAAAGATATTAATACGACAATACCATAAGAACAATACATTAATAATACTGAAATACGAACTACAACCAACCACAATATAAAATGTAATTTGTTAAATGTTGTGTGAGAATTAAATTTGTTTAATTAAGAAATGATGTGGTGGAAAGTGAGTGTAGGGTGGGTGAGGGTAGCCCGGGCATGGGTAAGAGGCTTTTTTGGATGGGTTGGATGAGCTTACGTGGCAGAGAGAGAAACTGTTATTTGTGCTCTTAAGTTGTAGAATCGAATCCCCCTTGACCATGACTCTTTTTACCACCAAAGTCATGTTGGAAAAATAAGCACACGTAGAATTATATTTTTTAGAAAGCCCTACAAAATAAACATGAAAATCAACTCTATGATAATAAATAGTTTTCAAGGAAGGGTAGTAAAAACACCAAACAAGGTCGTTGTCGTCAGAATATATATATACATATATAGAAATTCTCTAGTGAGCTCAGGACTTAATTTTTCTAAATTAAGCTCCCACAATATCCACCACTCATTTCAAATTGTAAGGTTGATTAAAAAAACGTTTATACTAATGAATTGTGAGATTAACTGTAAATAAGATCCAATGGTGAGATTGTAGGGGACTTAAACTAAATTTGATAAACCATGGACTCACTAGAGCTTGACCATATATATATATATATATATTTCACACATTCATATACGCACAAGATCCCTTGATGGCCTACTCGAAGATCCGACCACTCCAAGGGTCATGTCCCACGCTCGGTGACGAAATTTCCAACAATTCAAAGGCACACTTGCTTTTCATATTGACTCGTGCCAAATTATCCTAAACGTGGCAAATATGTAAGCAAGGGTAGGAAGAGCTGAAGCTCTTTTTCATCCCCTCGTTTATAATCTTCTTAGAGATTGTGGCCAAATCGAACAAGAAAGTCAATCTAGGTAGAATTTAAAGGTTTGAATGAAACCATATGGTACTGATTACGTTTTTTGTACAATTTAGTGAATAACATTCATATCGAGAATCATTTTTGGAGTAATCATGAAATATTTCTTTTTATATTGTTTTTTTGCTACGTTGTTATCATAAAAGTATAGTCAAATTTGCATTCATAGTGCTAGGCCACACATTGATGGGCTTGTTTTGCCGGGAGAAATTTTGGATATAATTCTCATGGTTTCATCTTTTGAAAGAGAATATATTCAAATTATTCTTTATAACTATGATTAAGAGTTGTCGTAGTTTGTTTATATTGATGGAGATTGATTTCCTTTGAGAAAAAATTGGACATATTTCTCATGGTTTCATCTTTTGAATGAGAATATATTCAAATTATTCTGTTCAACTGTAATTAGGAGTTTAGGACTTGTCATAATTAATTAGTTTATCCATGTATGTGTGAGTAGTCATGGAAAAGAACCAAACTTAGAAAAAGACCCAATGAGCTCCTTGTTTTAGTCAAATTACACATATGACGTGCTTCAAAATTCTTGAGAGTATTAATATTCATTAGAAAAGAAATCCAAACGAATTTAAATATGGATATGCTCTTTATCGTATTTGGATAAACATACGATCAACTTTTCCTCTGATTGGCTTCTTATACATGCAATTGTCATTGAATACTAGAAGGCGTTGACTTTCAAATACATCCGTTCGTCTTTGAAGCCTAGAAGGCGTTGACATTCCAAGGTGTCTAGATACGTGGGATTTGCAAATTGGACTTCGTCTGGTATGATTTGATTGTGGTAATTTTTTTATGGTAAAAGCTCTTGCTGTAAAAACTGTAAATCCAATCACCAATCAACGAACACATCCACCAACATTCACCACGACACTTTAGGGATTTGGGTTGGGGAAAACTTCCATCTCTTTCAAAATGAGATGGAGGGAAGAAGAAAAAAATCATATTTATGCAGCCTTAGTCGGGTGTGAATCACAATTGGATCTTCGTCCACTACCCGATTGCCCGTTTGTTACAATTTACAAGCCTTGGTTTTTACAAGTGAATGGGCCTCACAACTAGTTAACAGGTCCAATAGCTAATTACAACCTAATCACACTCTACTGAAAATAACAAGCTGGACATGATGAGTTAAGTAGAGGTGGAAATTTAACACTCCCCGTCAGTTTGAGTATGTCCCAAGACTTTTGTAAGGAAAATGTTTAGTGGACGCGCGCGTCCGGGACGCGCGCTGATGTGGCCAGTCCACTCAGCAGACGCTGCTTTGTTGGCGCGAAGGGATATGAAATGTTTTTGGTTTTTTTATTCCTCTATTTTCGTACCTTCATCATTTCCACCATCCTTCCCTCCATCCCTCATTAATGCGACTCAAATCACTCTCTTCCTTCATCATTTTGGCGCTCGGCGCTCCTACACGGCACAGAAGACTTGTTATCAATCTCAAGATGCCTCTTCCTTTTCCTTCCCTTCTCTTCTGTGGTCATTCCTCTGTACTCAAATGGAAATCGTTCCCGTGCCTTCCCTAGTGGAGCAGCCATCAAACGTTCCCCATGAGGGGATGTTTTTCCCCTCTTTCGAAGAAGCCAAAGCATTTTACGTGGCCTATGCCGATTATTGTGGTTTTGGCGTTAAGACAAGACAATCTCATTACGATCGTGGTGTTGTTATACGGGCCACGCTGACTTGCTCCAAGGAGGGCACCGCACCAACGGACCAAGGGCAAGGAAAATTGAAGCCTAGGTTATCCAGCAGAGTACAATGCACTGCTCGGATAAGGGTATCCGGAAACACAGCAAGGGGTTACAACGTTAACTTTGTGGATCTTAACCATAACCATCCCATGCTTGACCCGGAGCAAATGCGATTTCTCAGGCAAAAACGAACCGTCCCTGAGGCCGTCGTAGCACGGATATCGGTTAATGATGAAGCTGGGATATCGGCTGCTAAGACCATGCAATCTCTTGTGGTCGAGGCTGGAGGTTATGACAAATTGACTTTCAACGAAAGGGATTTAAGGTTTGTGTTCTTTCCGTCTAACATAATTGAAGTTGAACATTTTGCGCCTGGTCTTACTGGTTCCTGTTTGCAGGAATGTTGTAAACCAAGTCAGAAATTTGAAGATGAGACCTGGTGATGCACAAGCTCTTCAGGACTATTTCATTAGGATGCAAAAGATTGATTCCATGTTTTTTTATGTAATAGATATGGATGACGAAGGAAGACTACGCAACGTTTTTTGGGCTGACAGTCGTTCTAGAGCTGCATATTCATACTTTGGAGACGCAATATGTTTCGACACAACCTACATTACCAACAAATACGACATGCCATTCGCCCCATTTGTAGGAGTCAATCACTATTTCGAATCAGTTTTGCTCGGTTGCGCTTTGCTGTCCTATGAGACTACTGAAAATTACATATGGTTGTTCCAAACCTGGTTGTCGTGCATGAACGGTAAGTTTTTTTCCTTCTTCCCTCTTCATATCTTCCTCTTTTTTGTTTGTCTATTCCTAATAAAAAGTCTGTCTGTTCGGAATAAGAAGAGTGTATGTTCGGAATAAGAAGTCTGTCTGTTCGTATTAAGAAGTCTCTCTGTTCGGATTAAGTGTTGTGTTTGTTCGGAATAAGAAGTCGGATTGTTCGGATTAAGTGTTGTGTCTGTTCGGAATAAGAAGTTTGACTGTTCGGATTAAGTGTTGTGTCTGTTCGGAATAAGTGGTCTGACTGTTCGGATTAAGTGTTCTGTCTGTTCGGAATAAGTGGTCTGACTGTTCGGATTAAGTGTTGTGTCTGTTCGGAATAAGTTGTGAGTCTGTTCGGAATAAGTGGTGGGTCTGTTCGGATTAAGTGTTGGGTCTGTTCTGATTAAGTGTTCGGCCTGTTCGGAATAAGTGGTGGTTCTATTCGGATTAAGTGTTGTGTCTGTTCGGAATAAGAAGTCGGACTGTTCGGATTAAGTGTTGTGTCTGTTCGGAATAAGAAGTCTGACTGTTCGGATTAAGTGTTGTGTCTGTTCGGAATAAGTGGTCTGACTGTTCGGATTAAGTGTTGTGTCTGTTCGGAATGAGAAGTCTGGTTGTTCGGAATAAGTAGTCTGTCTGTTCGGAATAAGAAGTCTGACTGTTCGGATTAAGTGTTGTGTCTGTTCGGAATAAGTGGCCTGACTGTTCGGATTAAGTGTTGTGTCTGTTCGGAATAAGAAGACTGTCTGTTTGGATTAAGAAGTCTGACTGTTCGGAATAATGTCTTACTCCTTTCGAATTGGGTCCCTTATGCAGATATACCCCCCAGCTATAATAACAGATCAATGTGGTGCCATTACTGCTGCTGTAAGGAATGTCTTCCCAGATTCAAGACACAGATTCTGTATATGGCACATAATGAAAAAAGCTCCCGTGAAGTTGCCGACGCAGTATCGGGATCACATATTATTTGATCTGAAATTGATTGTATATGATTCCAAAACCCCAGCAGAATTTGATCGTAATTGGCAGGGTTTCCTTCTTGATTTTGACCTGCAGAACCACAGCTGGCTCAAATCCATTTATGCAATCCGAGAGTCGTGGATCCCTGCATTTGTTGGTGATTTTTTTTTCGCGGGAATGGCATCTACTCAGAGGAGCGAGAGTATGAACGCCTTCTTCGACAAGTATCTTACTTCGAAGACCACCCTTAAGCAGTTTGTTCAACAATACGAACTTGCGCTCCGCCACAAGTACGAGAAGGAAGCTCAATCAGAATTTGATTGTCTTCATAAAAAACCCCAGTTGGTTTCAATTTATCCATTCGAGAGTCAGTTGAGCGAGTTGTATACCGTAGGGGTCTTCAAAAAAGTGCAGTTACAAATTGGGAAGATGATATACTGCGATATAACGGAGGAGTTCAATACGAATGAAACATTCCAGTACAAGGTATCTGAACGTGTTTTGGCTGGTGAGCAGCTACTGTCGAAACGTTTCCTAGTACAAAACACATCCATGAATTTTACATGTGATTGCAGAATGTTTCAGCACGTTGGGCTTCTATGCTGCCACGTTTTTGTTGTACTTGCACGCTTGAATCCTAATGCATTGCTTCCAGACTCTTACATCCTTAATCGATGGCGGAAGGATATTCGAAGGAGCTATCGAGATAAGACGTACCCAGACGATGGTGTAATGGCGAAGGATGCGCTACGTCGTCACGACGACATCATGGGTCGTGTCGTTTGGATCGCACAGGAAGCCTTCATCTCCCACAAAAGGTATATTGAGGCCGTGAAGTGTATTGAAATGCTTAAGGCACGTATGCACACTACACAAAACTTGGTTCGACCTGATGAACCTGAGTCTTCGGGTACATCGGTCCTTAATCCGGAAAAGGTCAGACGTATAGGAAGACCGCCGACTAGACGTCGAGTGTCTTTAGCTGAGAAGATAATTAAAAAGAGCCATAAAAAACACGCCCAACAAGAGAAGGGAAAGTGGAAGATGAAGGTTACTTCGCCGCTTCACGAAGTAGCACCAAAACCCGCGGATCCTGATTTCTCCGATTGGGACATGAGTTTGTATTACGAGGAATTTCCTCCTTAATTTACATTTTTTTGTTTTTTCCCGTTCTTGTAAAACCAAGAAACTTGTAATTGTTGATCTGTTTTGATCTGTAAATGGTTGTTATACAAGTTCAGTTCAGATTTACTTGTGTCTGATCGAAATAAGTTTTTCCTGTTCGGAATATGTTGTGGGTGTGTTGGGAATAAGTTGTGTGTGTTCGGATTAAGTGGTGTGTCTGTTCGGAATAAGTTGTGAGTCTGTTCGGAATAAGTGGTGGTTCTGTTCCGATTAAGTTGTGAGTCTGTTCGGATTAAGTGTTGGGTCTGTTCTGATTAAGTGTTCGGTCTGTTCGGAATAAGTGGTGGTTCTGTTCGGATTAAGTTGTGAGTCTGTTCGGATTAAGTGTTCGGTCTGTTCGGAATAAGTGGTGGTTCTGTTCCGATTAAGTTGTGAGTCTGTTCGGATTAAGTGTTGGGTCTGTTCGGATTAAGAAGACTGTGTTCGGAATAAGTTGTGAGCCTGTTCGGATTAAATGTTGCGTTTGTTCGGATTAAGTTGTGAGTCTGTTCGGATTAAGTGTTGCGTCTATTCGGATTAAGTGTTGGGTCTGTTCGGAATAAGTGGTGGGTCTGTTCGGAATAAGAAGACTGTGTTCGGAATAAGTTGTGAGCTTGTTCGGATTAAATGTTGCGTTTGTTCGGATTAAGTTGTGAGTCTGTTCGGATTAAGTGTTGCGTCTGTTCGGATTAAGTGTTGGGTCTGTTCGGAATAAGTGGTGGGTCTGTTCGGAATAAGAAGTCTGTCTGTTCGGAATAAAGTTAGCTTAAGAATGACATTGGTAATGTTTGTATTTTTACATGTAAATAGTTTGTGAACTGAATATGTAAACATTTTGTACATGTAAACCATAAAATAAACAAAACTTAAAATATCTTTGTCTGTTTAGACCTGCACACACGACCGACGATCCCTAAGTAACATGACCGCCAATTCACCCCTGATAGAGTGGATGGTATTGGGGTCCTTCTCCTTCGTAGGGTCAAGATTGAACATTAGGCACCTTATCCAGTATAAAACGAAGGAGCCACAATCGTTGCTCCCCGGTGGTTGTTGTTGGCTCTCTTTCCTCAGGATTCTCAGGGGCCAGTCGACCTTGAGTAGATCCCTCCAGTATACAGCCGCATCCGCTGCTGCACATTCATGTAGGCCTACAGTCTGCTCCGGATAATCACCTTCGCCTAGCTCCCTAGAGATACTGTTGAATGCCAAAATCTCTTTGGACGGGCCATAGACAACCACCAGAGTCCAATGACCTGAAGACCAGCATGGTTGTGCGATCACGGTCTGTGTTGGAGACGCACCTACGATTTTAGGGAGGATAAAATCATCAACTTCTCTGCCTTGCCCTCCAAGAATTCGCCCCGACTCGAATGTGGATATGCATATAACTTTTTCTGGGTGGCGTCTTTCTTCGAGCACCGATAGCATAGCGTCGATAGTTTCATCGCTAATATCCATCCTAGGCGTTATAAGCTCCTTCAGGTCGGAGCGTTTTAAACTGCACATATCGCCTCTCCAGATGACCTCCCTATTGTCCTTGTTGGGTTCGGTCAGGTTCAGTAGCATTTTGACCTCATCAACTGACAACGTGCCCAATGCAGGCATGTCAACATCCGGCCTTTTTTTCTTCAGGCTCCTTTGAGCCGCTCTATCTTTTCTTTTTTGCTCTTCTTCCTTCTTATTCTTCTTGGCCAGATGTTCGCCTTCCTTCAGCTGCTGCTCAACGGTGGCCGTCGAGCGTTTTTTTTTCGCGACCCAGTTTGCTATCTGGGCCTTGCTTTCTTCTTCCTTCTCCTTCTTCTTCTTCTCTTCCCTCTTCTTCTCTTCCTCCTTCTCCACTATTTTCCTCTTTTCTCCCATCTTCCTCTCCTCCTCCCTCCTCTTCTCTTCCTCTCTTCTTTCTTCTCCTCTTCTTCCTTCTTCCTTTCCTCCTCCCTTTTTCTCTCACATTCCTCCTCCTCCCTCTTCCTCTTTTCTCGTTCCTCCTCCTCCTTCCTCTTCTTCTCCTCTTCTTCCTTTGTCCTTTCCTCCCTTTTTCTCTCACATTCCTCCTCCTCCCTCTTCCTCTTTTCTCGTTCCTCCTCCTCCTTCCTCTTCTTCTCTTCTTCTTCCTCCTCCCTCCTCTTTTCTTCTTCCTCCTCCTCCCTCCTCTTTTCTTCTTCCTCCTCCTTCCTCTTTTTTTCTTCTTCTTCTTCATCCTCCTTCCTCTTCCTATTCTCTTCTTCCTCCGCCTCCCTCTTCTTCCTATTCTCCTCCTCTTGCTCTCGCTCGTTCTCCCCACCAGGTTTTCCAGTTGTCCCTGTCCCTCGAAGATATATAATATCTTTCCTGAGCCTCCCACACTCTTCCTGGGAAATCCTCAGTTCTTCCCTGAGGTCGTGTACCTGTTCTGTGGCCTTCTTAAGGGCAGCTTCGGCCCTCAGCCATTTTGTCTTCACCTCACTCAGCTCCAATTCTTGGAGCAGCGGGTCGCATGGAATGCTGCAGTCTGCCAGTTGGAGCCTTGGCAAACTGACGGTTGAAGTTGAGCTCTTTCGAACAGGAGTTCCAACATGACCAATAAATTGCAGCTCCCTTTCACTCATTGATGGAGCCCCCATCAGGTCGAACGTACCGTCGTAAATCCGATGTAAGGTAATTCCACGTTCCTCCCATTTCCTCAGGGTTAATCGTTTCCCAAACAGCTCCGTCCATCTTTTCATCCGTGGGAAAACTCCAGTTCTGGGCTCCCCCAATTTAAATTTCTCACAAAGCCACACCTTCAAATGGAAAGGAAAAAAATGAGAACTACTATACCAACGTACCTTCATATTCGAAAGACAACTGAATCCGAACATACATTAAACGTAAACCGAACAGACACCCAACTTAATCCGAACAGACGGACTTCTTATTCCGAACAGACACACGTCTTATTCCGAACAGACCCACCACTTAATCCGAACAGACCCACCCCTTAATGCGAACAGACTCACAATGTATTTCGAACAGACTCACAATGTATTCCGAACTGACTCACAATGTATTCCGAACAGACCCAACACTTAATCCGAACAATCCCACCACATATTCCAAACAGCCCCACCACTTAATCCGAACAGACCCACAACGTATTCCGAACAGACTCACAACGTATTCCGAACAGACCCACCACTTAATCCGAACAGACGCACCACCTCACCCGAACAGACGCACCACTTAATCCGAACAAACGCACCACTTAATCCGAACAGACGCACCACTTAATCCGAACAGACACCCAACTTAATCCGAACAGACGCACCACTTAATCCGAACAAACGCACCACTTAATCCGAACAGACACCCAACTTAATCTGAACAGACGCAACACTTATTCCGAACAGACTCACCACTTAATCCGAACAGACCCACCACTTAATCCGAACAGACACCCAACTTAATCCGAACAGACGCACCACTTATTCCGAACAGACTCACCACTTAATCCGAACAGACCCACCACTTAACCCGAACAGACCCACCACTTAATCCGAACAGACCCACCACTTAACCCGAACAGACCCACCACTTAATCCGAACAGACCCACCACTTAACCCGAACAGACCCACCATTTAATCCGAACAGACCCACCACTTAATCCGAACAGACTCACAACGTATTCCGAACAGACACACATCGTATTCCGAAAAGAACAAAAACAAAAAAAGAGGAAGAGAGGAAGTGTGAAGCAGGAACAAAAACTTACGTGTAGTATGGCAACACAACCTTCGACGTTCCCCTGCCTCATTATGAAATTCCCTGCCTTTTTCCTCTCCTGCAGTTCTAAACTTGCTTTCTCGAGGCCTCCAACCAGGGTTTTGTGAACTGCACTTGCCCATGCGTAGCTGCTTAGGCGTTTGATGTTCTTCAGAGGGTGCATGAACCATTCCTTCGGTCGCAGCGTTCCATCATAGAACAAAAAATTGTTGAAGATGAAAGAAATCAGGAGACGAACGTACTCCTCCGTCTCGCCCATGGTACTGTTTGCCATCAGATGAACTAAAAGTTGGGTGTTGTCAAGGTTCACCTCGTCTCGCTTCTGGACGCGCAATGGTTCCATCACCACGGCCTTCCCATGCGTACGTAACTCCAAAATTAGGGCGATGTCTTCCGGTGTAAGGGGAACTACCCCTGATCCTATTCTCAGCCCCACCTCCTCTGTATCGTAGTGCTCGACGAACCAACCGACTATTTCGTTGTCCGTCGTAATGTTAGGAAGGTTTAGGAAGTGACCAAATGGGGTGCTACAGAAAGCCTCCTTCTCCACCTTATTCATCCGGTCAAACTGCTTTCGAATGGCCTTCCAGGAGCATCGTGATTCCCGGAAGTAGTACGTGGTTCCCTAAAACCAATAATTTAATAAACGGAAGTTCATCAAAAAACATAACGACCCAGGGAAAGAAAAAATTAGAGACCCACCGGTTCTGGGATGTGTTCGATATCGACGGCCGGAGTTGAAGAATCCATTATCGTTTACAAGGTGCGCTTCACAGGGAAAGAAAGTCGGGAAAGCTTCACAGGTGCGCTTCCTACGTTCACAGGTAAGAAAGAAAGAAAGCGAGAGTCTCCCTTTAGTTCTGGATATGTTATCTTCCTCGGTATCCGAACCGTCGTTCGTAAGGTGTCTGCCGCTGTCTAATCTGGAAACGAACCGTCCTTCTTCGAAAAGCGTCAAAAAAAATTTAAAACAATTTAAGGCGCGTTCGGAAGGAAAGCGTGACATGGCAATCCGAGTAGACGCTGACTCCTCCACTTTTTGAAGCCACGTAGGGCGCGTCACGGACGCCCGCGTCCGTGTATAAGGACTCCTTTTGTAAACATATCTGCAGGTTGATTTGAGCTAGAGATGTAGACATGTTGTAGAAGTCCACTTTTAATATTCTCTCGAATCAAGTTGCAATCAATTTCAATGCGTTTTGTACGCTCGTGATAAACTGGGTTTTCAGCAATATGGATGGCAACGTTATTGTCGCAATGGAGCTTAATTAGTAGAGAAACAAGTATCCGCAGAGTTGTGATTTTGTGTTCCTTTGGATTAACTGCTGGTTTGGCTGCAAATTGTAAGAGGTCAAGTGTAACATCCCGAAATAGCGGAAAATTTAAAAATTGTAATCAGGACACAGGAACTCAACAATCAAAGACGGGACTGTTACTTCTCATAAACAATAACGGTGCACCAAAATTACATCAGAGTTTGTCAAAATAATACATGATTACAACAAAACGACAACAGAAGATAAAACGTAATCATGCCGACCTCAGCGGTCCGAGAAGAGGATCCGACTCCAAAATGCGCGTGCCCGCCGATCACCACCCAACTGGACCTACTGCGGTCCTGAAAATATATAACAACAATGCCTGAGTTTCCAGAAGGAAACCCCGTATGTCAACTCACCTACATGCATGCATTACATAATGAACCTATCATACTAGTATCATGTCATGGCATCGACAGAAAGGGAAACAGTTCCCCCGAAGGGTAAAACAGGACATCAGTCCGACAATCAACAACGAGTCTCCCGAAGAGACCTACTGCAGGCTCATGCAGCCTTACAGCACGCGACATCGCACCCCCCACACGCAGCTACACTACACAAGGGTTCGGCAGGGAGCCTCTGTCACGCCTGCGCGCCGATAGAATACAGATCTGCAAATCTCAGTGGTAGGAGCCACAGGGACCAACGGGGCCGTCGCCCGAAAGGTATAACAACAACATCTCGGTAGGTGCCCAGCCGAGGAAAACAACATAGCCGGCACAGCCTCGGCCCAACAATCATCATCGCCGGCACAACCTCGGCGGCATCACCGGCACAGCATCGGTGGTCCATCACAACGTCCGACACAACATCGGATGGGTCCAGACCGAAGTCTGCCAGGTCATCGGGCTCCTCGAGCCGCGAACACCAACCACGCCGCTATAAAAGCAGGGCAGCGACCTCCGTAGCCCGTGGGCCGGTAGTCACCTCACCCAACGCCAGTTGCGTGCCCGCACAACATCAACACTGGGATCCGCGATCCTTCAGGCCTGCTATACTACAAAGTGCCAACAATCATCTCAAGTCACGGTCCATACACGGAGGTGACACGTCCCGAACACCCGCACTCTTCCCAACGGCGGTCCCTGGGCAGGCACGCATCACGCGCCCACCGTCACCTCCCGGCTCACGCACAAGGCGAGGACACGGGTTTCCGTGGACAAAGTTGGCGTTCAAAAAGGGAACCATGAATTCTGTCATGGGCCCAAACGGTCGACCGGAAGAGGTGATTCGGTCGACCGGTTCCAGAAAGGAATCAGTCGACCGTACTCCTAAAACGGTCTACCGCTGCGCTCAAAACAGAACCCCCAACGGTCGAACAAAGGTCTAAAACCGGTCGACCGAACAAGGTCAAAATCCGGAGTCTGGTCAACATAAAATTCAATTCTATCGGTCGACCGACTCAGGGGTCTCGGTCGACCGAAAACAGACATGGTCAACCTATTATTCTAAGTCATATAATCGGTCGAACGCAACCCTCCAACGGTCGAACAACAAACAATCGGTCGAACGTCACATGCAATCAGTCGAACAAATCAGGCATAACTAACAGGTACACTTAAGTTCTGGTCGAACAAACAAGGACCGGTCGACTGACAACAGGCAGAAAAATCCCAACTCACCAGCAATAATGCACTACCGGTCGACCGCCACAAGGCATCGTTCGACCGGTGAAGGTTAAAGTCGGGCAAACAGTACTAAAACGGTCGACCGCCCGAAGGATCCGGTCGACCGTTGGTCGTCTTCAACCTCGTGCCAGCCGAGGTTTTACGAAGAAACGCGTCGCCGGAGAGGTCTCCGACCTCCACCGACTCGACCAACGCATCCCTCACATGAGGGTTAACAAACAAACCACGCTAAGGAGCGACATACCTTTCACCAAGACGACGAAACGCCGGAGCACCGCTCGCGCCTCCGTCACCTCCGCACGCGCGACCTCTTCCCCGCGATGACCTCCTCACGCCGGAGCCGATCTTCCGCCTCCGTCACTGACCTCGCGAGCTCCGTTCTCCTCCGCTGCCGCCGGAAATGAAAGGAGAGTGTGAGGAAGGTGGTGAGAATGGAATGGAAAAGAAGAAGATGAAGAATGAGTTTTCTCTCCTTAAAAACCCAACCCATCAACCCACACCACTCCACTACACCCCAACACACGCACCATCCCCCAAGCCATCACTTCCTCTCTCTCTCTCCACCAAAGTCAAACCCATCCATACCTCCTTCTCTCCTCTAAATCCCTTCATTAACTCTCTAATCTAGGTTAGGGTTCTAACATCAAGACTGTGCTTCCTTTGGCAAATATTGATTCCTTGGTTCTAGCCACTTACAATCCAAGGAAGTATTGAAGATCTCCAAGGTCTTCTAGCTTGAATTGAGATTGAAGATGCTCATTGGGAGTGTTGATTGAACTAAGTGAGTCTCCAACAAGAATCACGTCATCCACATAACCAAGGACAACAAGAAAGTTGTCTTTAGACTTCTATGTGAACAAAGAATAGTCAGCATGTGACTGTTGGAAGCCAAGCTGTAGAAGGACTGTAATGATGTTGGAAAACCAGTACCTTGATGCTTGTTTAAGTCCATATAGAGACTTCTTTAGCTTGCATACTTTTTTCTCCCCCTCTTAAATACCCCCTAGGATTTATCATGTAAAGTTCTTCTTCTAAGTTACCATGCAAAAATGCATTGTTGACACCAATTTGTTGAAGAAACCACTTCTGTTTGGCTGAAATTGCAAGGAGTGTTCTCACAGTCACCACCTTGGCTGATGGAGCAAAAGTCTCCTTATAATCAAAACCCTCAATTTGTGTATATCTTTTTGCCACTAGACGAGCTTTATATTTCTCTATTGTGCCATCAGCTTTGAACTTCAATTTGTATATCCATTTTGAGGCTCTGGCCTTCTTGTTTGGTGGTAGATTTGTAACCTCCCAAGTATTGTAATCTTCAAGGGCTTTGAGTTTCTCCTTCATGGCTTGTCTCCATTCTGCATGTTGTACTGCTTGTTTGTATGTGTTTGGTTCAGGCTTTCTGGACAGGGCTGTTATGAAGGCTTTGTGAGAATGAGAAAGTCTGGAATGATTCACATGTCTAGATATTGAATACTTGACGGCAGTGCAACCATCATAATCCCTCAAATAACCAGGTGACTTGCGTGGCCTGCTTGATCTCGTCTTCCTGAAATGTTGAAGCAGTAGTGTCATTGATATGTGTGGTATCCTGATCATTGTAAGGTGAATTTCTTCATATTGATTGCTCTCTGGAGCTTGAGCTACAGTTTGACCTTCAATAGGAGTTGGACAATTTTCTGTAGAATCATAATTACATATGTCATCATGTGTGGTATCATCATGACTGAGAGGAAAAACTTCTTAACAGAAGCATCTCTGCTGGTGATGATAATATGTTCACTGAGATCAAAAAGCATGTATCCTTTCTGACCAAATGGATAACCAACAGATTTACATTTTGTAGCTCTACTATCAAATTTATGATGAACTTTAGGTTTAGTAGCATAGGTTAAGCAACCAAAAATTCTAAGATAAAGGCATGGTTTCTTGTTAAACAATAATTAATATGGATACTTTTTAAATTAGCGGGGATTCTATTAATGAGATATGCAGCAGGGAGTACACTCACTCCAAAACTTGAGAGGTAATTGAGCATGAAATCTCAAAGCTCTACTAACATCAAGAAGATGCCTATGTTTTCTCCACAACTCCATTTTGTTGTGGAGTGCCATGATTAGAGAAGTAATCTTGCATGTTATTGGATAAGAATTCACACCCATTATCAGTTCTCACTTTCTTATGCATACATTGAATTGATTCTGCACATAATGGAAGAAAGATTTTAAAGTGCGTAAGGTATCACTTATAATATACTAATGAGATAAACACACGTACGTCTAGTGTAATCATCAACAATAGTAAGGAAGTATTGAGCTCCAATAACACTAGGTACAAAGAATATACCCCATATATCAATGTGAACAATATCAAAAGCATTACAAGTACTGATATGACTGGAACTGAATTTAGCCTAGTTTGTTTTGGAAGGAAGAGGACAAACATAATAGGGTTTATTCTCATCACAAAAAATACTAGTATCATATTCACAAATCAATTTCATTTTATGATAACAGGGTTAGTGGGTAACCCAATCTGTAGTGCCAAAGGTTGTGAGCAGGAGTGAAATTAGCAACATGACTAACAACAACATGAATGTCATTCTCATTGAAAATGTAAAGTTGGTTTCTCAGATCACCAAGACCAGTCACCTTCTTGGTGGCAAGGTCATGATCTACTATACAGAAACCAATTGCCATTGGTTTCCATACATGAACAAAAACAAATTCATGCAGACAAAACAAAAACAAACAAAGTACAGAGAACACCTCAACCAAACCGCCTTTTCAGACTCCCTTTAGAGAAATTATCGTCCCCACGTACCGGTACGATTGAGTGCATATGCTTTTCTCTTAGGATAGAACGATTGCAATGTCTTTATCGTCGCACTACGACTCCGATGAACCACGAGAGTAGATCGAGACCCGGAATGTCGCTTTCAACAAGAGACATAAGGGGTTGTCGTGGAGAGAGAGAAAACTCGTGTATATTGTGTGTATTACTGTCTCGTAATTATGGATGGAGTGCAAGTCCTTTCATAGTAAAATATGACACAAAAACTAAACCGATGATCCCACATCCTGTAGGATCGTTATGGGTATATAATCTAATCACTTTTTAAGCTAAAACAAACTCTACTTGCTCAAACAAATAGGCCAGTAAAGAAAGAAAGAATTATGCAAACCACAAAGGAGATGGGTGATTTTTATAGAGATTCGGTCTCCCGCCTACTTCTTCTCTTGCAATCTCCGCTCGACTCCGCGAGCTCCGCCTACGTCTTCACTATCAATCTCGTTCCAGGCCGAGATTAAGCTTTTTACACCACAAGCTCCGCGAACAATCATCGCTAGCTTGATTTCTTCCTCTCACAATCCGAGAGGGAACATTTCAGACTTTCACCGAAATCCTTGCTTCTTGACAGACAATTGTGAATGTAACACACTCTCTAACTTGAGAACACTTAAGAGTGAATAAGGAATTGATAAACTAAAGTGTGAAGTTTTGACTTGGAGAGTATAACTTTGGGGAATTGAAAGCTTGAGAGTTTCTCTTAGATGTGTATGACAATTTAGAGTGTAAGAGTTGTACAATTATGTATTGGTAACATCTATTTATAAGCTCCTAAGGGGTTATAGCCATTGGGATTAAAGAGGTAAGTGGTTGTGTAAGAAACACAAAACAGTGAAGTGTAGGTCACAGTTCAGAACAAATTCGGTCAACCGAATCGGGTATACAAGTCAACTGATCGATCAAATCTGGTTATAACTTAAGTTCACTTAAGTGAACGGTCGAACTAACTTGGGGATCGATCGACCATTCTGGGGTTTTGGTTTGGTTAAAGATGGATTGGTCGAACTAAGCGAATGATCGGTTCGACAGGAAATTTCCAGACACTTCTGGGTTCAAGGAGAAAAAGTGTTTTGGTCGACCGAGATCTAGGAGACATTCGACCGAAAACATCCATAGTGTCTAGGGTGACCAAAAATAATTTATTCGGTCGACCGGAACACAATGAAGTTTGGGGTTTTAAGAAATTCGATCGTTGTAGAAAATGACAAATCTAACGGTCAAGTGACATGTGTAGACGGTCGGACGAAAAAGTTCAAATGGTAGACCGGTACAACACCTAGGCTAACAGTGTTAACAAACTCAAGCGTTCGAATGAAGAACTCGTTTCGATCAACCGATTTGGCACTGGCAGATCATGTTTGTTTTAAGTGTTTTCCGGTGCTGGTTTGAGTGATTTATTGAAGTCTAATTGTTGTGAAATTTTGTGTGTGACTTCTACAAGGAACCTAATGTGTATGTGAGTGGTTATTTACTCTTGTATGTTACACGTAGTCCTATGACTCAAAAGAAATACAAATTACATGTCTTGACTTGAATCTTTTCTTCATTGAGTCTTGCTCACCTGTAGAAGTTAGCACAATAAAAAATATATGTTATGAAATATATGTGTTACTCTACATTGATTATAATTAAAATTAAGTTGATTAAATCATCAAAACATAGATTAAGCACAAAAAACCAACACATCCATCTACTCTCCCCACTCAAAAAATCAAGAAAGAGAAAAGGTTATACAATTTTTCCCCATCCCACATTGTCCGATGTGGGACTAAACACAACAATGAAATTTAGATCCAACAAATCTTGTCTCCCCATATAAGAATCTTGTGTCCGTATAAGAATTTGAATAAGAATTGTCTCCCCATGAATCCATCCTTCTCGGGTTGTACGCGGATGCGTAATGGTCATACTGAGCATTTTGGGAAAAGGTATGCTCATACTCAGGCTCTGAGGGAACATAAGGACATTCCCCGCAAACATGACCACTCAACCCACAACAGCGACACGGTACGGCTACTAGAGCCACCGGTGCACTCATGTCTTCTACCACATGCATGAAAGAGGCCAAAGGTTCTTGCAATGTCTCAGTTTGATGACCAACATATGATCTGACGTAACTAGATGGAGATCTAACAGTCGGTGCCTCTCTCATATCACCCCTATATGAAGATTGCTCAGTCACACAATGAAGATTATCCCAACCATACGGGGTGTTTGTCTGAGCCACCCCAGGTTGCATGGGTCCGGAGTACCAGGGAGAATTGTCCTGGTCCCAACAATGATATGGATGGTCGCCCATGTAACCATCCATCTCGACAAAGAACTCTCGAGTCGATCACTCTCACCACCACGAGGCCAACCTCGCAAAAAGTGCTCGACTCGACCCTAAAACGCTAACAGAGAGTGTAAAGGGGAGGAGACTAAAACGTAGAAGTAGGTGAGAAGAAGATGACTCAGAGGAGAAGGGACGAATCCCTAAAAACTAGCGTGGGTAAAGGGTGAGGTTAGAAGCCTAGTCTAGCAAACACGGCTCAAACAAGCTTAGGCTAGCTATGGGTCCTTACAGCTAGACGACGCCTAACTGCGAGGTCACACGGCCTCAACACGCCTCACCTCCCTACGACGAAGACCACAATGCCCAGCAAGTGAGCCAAGATCCGGAGATCTCGTCTCTCCTACTATCGACAAAGTGGGCGACGCCAATCAGGCTATGACGGTCGTGACCGGTTCACTCTCCTAATGCGCCCAAGTCCTAATGGCCAATGTCTACTTGCTTTTAGATTAAGGCTTTACTTGAGTGTGCTTTTTGGGGCTAAGGAAGGGGTGATGAAATCCCCCACCTTATCTTTGAAGACTATAGGTGGTGTCCCTTAAGATGTTTTGATCCTTAAGCTAGCAAGCAACTCACCAAGCAAACACTCACCTCACTCTTGTTTCGATGCAAACCTTACTCACTAATGAATGTCCTAATGCGTGAATGAGTGTTAAGGAATGCGTACCTCGCTCCAGCAATCAACGACAAAGATTAAAACTAAGAGAAGACAATTAACATGCTCAAGTCATTACTAGATGATGCATGACCTAAACATAGCAAATGCCTAATCTTTTGCTTTGGGTTTTAGTGTCCAAGTTGATTAAAGGAGGGTTGATTGGTTATTTATTGATCTGGGAGCAAACTATAGGTTCACACATGCCAAATTGGGCTCCCAGATAACTAAACTGTAAATAGAAACAAACAGAAGAAAACTGGGGGTGAAAAGGTCTCACCAGGCCGCCAAACAGCGGTCCCAGACCGCTATTTGGCGGTCTTGAGGGCTTGAAGTGTTCCCAAATTTTTCCTGCTGCTTTATCCTTGAATCCCAAATGTCCTGAGACAACACAAAACTAAAAAAAAAGATCAAATCCACTCGAATCGTCTAAACAAGAGTCTAGACTGGCACCTCCCCGGCAACGGCGCCAAAAACTTGTTGAACGTTTTATTTTAAACCGCAAGTGCACGGCCGCGATGAAGCGGTGGCAAGTACGGGTCGTCCTCAGGGAGGTGAGCAACCTCTTGTTTGCACGAAATCAAGTGGCAAAAATAATGGAGAAGAGAGTTGGTTATGCTACTCTACACTAAACTACGCTAAGAAGTACGAAATGCGAAACAATGAAATAAACGATCAAATAAAAACTAAGCTAAGAACAAAATAGAAGTGCTGGAATTTCAGGAATGGAAAACCCCTAAGGGGTGGAGTGAGTGCACACAAGCAAAGAGGTGAGTGTAGAATACATTCTTTAAGCACATGAAGGTGGTGTTTATCAAGCATAGGAAGTGTCTAAATATTATGGCAAAACCTATCAATCTATTCACCAACTTGGTTGATTAACATTTACATATGCAAGTTGTTTATTTCAGAACCTAAACAAGCATGAGAGGTGTCTAATCATTTTGGAAAAACTCATCAAGTTATAAATTCTATCCTAAACAAGCAAGCATACATTCATGTTTAATCAACACATTGAAATTAAAGCATTCATCCCATTCTCTAATGCATGTATGTACATCTACTCCACCCCCCAAAGGGGATGGAACTACTCACTAAACATTACACTAATTATTAAACTAAGGAAAGAAAGCATATTAAAACTAAGCTAGAATTAAAAGACGATTAAACTAAAACATGTACAAACAATAAAAGGAGCATAAAACAAACAATGAAAGAAACACAAAACTTTATTGATAAAATGACTCACATTAAAAGTAGCATCCTCTTACTTTAGTGTGTGCTTCAAGGCCTCACTTCTAGTAGGAGGAATAGCCACTTAAAATATGTAGTGATTACAAAAGGAGGTGAAGAGTTCTATTTATAGGCATGGAAAAAGCTAATCCGGGACAATCCCCCGATGTGGGACTAAACATATACCACACAGCCTAAACATCCTCTAATACATGTTCTGGAGCAATTGGAGCGCATTTGGGCCAAAAGTGACCACCAATTAGCAGTCTTGGACCGCTAATTAGCGGTCTACAGTGTCCGGATCGCTCTGGAATTTCTTGTGGGCTTTTCTGGAAGGCTTTGTTGGTATTTGATGCATCTAGTTTGCATGTTGGAGCTCCGACCCGAATAGAATTGCCAAAATACTCCCCATGATGGTGAGGAGTATTCTGTTTTGTTCTTAGGTCCTTCTTCCTTGCATCTTGGTCCCCAGATCTTACAATTCAGTCCTTTTTCCCAGCTTTTGGGTCCTTTTATCCTTCATCTCTTCAAACCTATTTATTCCTGAAAACTAAACATAAAACTCATGACATAGCATTGTTTAGGTGAAAGATAATGGATATAAGATACAAATATAAGCATGAAATGATGTCAATCAAATACCCCCACACCTAACTTTTGCTAGTCCCGAGCAAAACAAAGAAAGAGAAAAGCATACGAAAAAACAAGAAATCCTAACTCACTTTCGTAGGAATCACGGTTGCACTTAGCACGTGCAACAAGCCGTTAAACCTCCTTGTCGCCAAGGAGGAGGAGTGTTGTCTCATGAGGGTTTTCAGCGGATATACCCACAAAATCCGAACAAGATGCATTAATCAATCTAGATACACGACTCGTTGGACTTATTTTGTCGATCATGGGACGCGGTAATACTACGGGTCGACTCTATATATGTAATCAGTCCACACACCTAGCCTAATGAGTTATTCGTGAGAGTTAACTAAGGAATTAAGTGAAAGACATGGGCAACCTTAACTTCTGAATGTGATACAATGTGTAAAGTCCATTTTGGTTCTTATTTGACTTTTTTTTTCTTTTTCTTTGGAGCATTTTATTTGTTGGTGTTTGATTCTCCCAGGGTCAGGTTTCGTGCATCATTGCCTATGAGGACTTACACTATCACGTACACCTTCCCCCAAATCTCCGCATAGGGCGATCCCTACCACCCGTGTAACGGGAGTTCGGTCGGTGCATCCCAAGTCAGATGACTCGAAAGCACCAGGCACAAAGTCCCCTCAGACCTACTTTCCCGAGTGATAGGAGCCGTGCGAGAAGAGAGAACACCACTTATTTATCTATATGGGAACCAAAACCCCTACACTTAAGTTTCACAAAAAGAGATTAAGGGCCCTCGACTACGACAAACTTCCTTATACTCACAAACACGAATTATTTGACTCACTAGGGTCAGGGTGGACTTCTTTAAATGTTTGAGTACTGAAACCCTATGATTACACGCCCCCCGAGGGAAAACCAGGGTGCATCCTAACGACTCGATAAGACCTAAAGCCAGTAAACTAGAAATCATAATGCATCAAGTTCAAGACAATTTTGGGAGCTTTCTTTTTAATTTGCCTCTCAACGGTTTTGCACATGCTAAACACACGCAAAACCCACAAAAACATTTTCTTTCGCAAGCACATGAAGATTTTGAAAGAAATGTGAAAATTTTAAAGCACTCGGCAAACAAAAGAAGACAAGTCACCCAAGGATCATGGCAAGCAGATATATCAATGTTAAATGCGGCACACTAACATGACCCTAGCAGTACAAACAAATGAAAATAAAACCAAAGGAAAAAGACTCGACTATGTACACACGTAAAACACCCCCCCCACACCTACTTCATGCATTGTCCTCAATGAATGTGAACAAGATACTACATGGATACATGCATGAAAAAGGAAAGATCTCACCAACATGAAGTACAAAGGGACGTTCAGGGTCATGTTGATGGACACAAACCCAAATTCCCTCAAAACCTGTGAGAAGCTGAAGAAGGGAGATAAATACGTGAAGAGATTGGGCCCAAGTACACAAGGGTTGGGGCCCACAACAATCGATGCTCACTGCAGGAGTCTTTTATTACACTCTTTTTTTTTGAATATAACTATGTACAATCATAAGTTCCCATCTTCATTTGTCAAAAGACATCAAATGGGAATCTCAAAAGTGGGTCAATGTACTTGGAAAGGGAACATGACACCACGCGGGGCCAGAATACTCATGCGTGGGCCCCCTTCACAAAGAGCATAAGATGAAATGAGAGGTTCATGAATTGGACGCAAAGGCGTCTCAATCAAAGGATCAAACTGAAAGAGCTTGAACCTCTCGAGAGTTTGGGAAATAAGGGGCAACGGAAGAAGAAAATCTTCTGTTGCGTTGCTGAAGTTATGATCGTCAATCCAAACTCTCCAACCAACTGGCTGGTGAGCCGGAACGAGGTCAAGAACCTCGTTAGGCATGTTCGACTCACCAGGCGAACAAAAAGTGGGTCTCATACCCAAGGTATCCTCTAAGGAACTCCTAATACCCTCATTAACAATGTAGTTGTTTGATGTTCCATCATTTCCAAGATGATCAGGAACAATAGTGAGAGGCAAACTCTCATCAGGTTGTTTGAAATTGAGGGTACTAGGGAGCTCTTGCTCCACCAGAGGTGAGTCCTTAAGGGGCACAACATGAAGATCATGTGGCTCAAGGGCCATGGGACAAAAAGATAGGGCACAATCCTGTGCCGACTCATAATGAAATTGGTCCATGTTATTCTCAATTCGGATCGAATCCCCCACAATGTGATCGTGAATTGAAACCCCAAGTCCCTCAGACTGACTAGGAGTTTGACTCTGAAAGATTGTGCTTCGAATTTGTGAATGTGGTGGTGGTTCGATATCAAACGATGCATCCACATGTTGACAAGAAATGTCACCCTCCTCACGTTTACTTAATTGTTGTGTAATTTGACCCACATACATTTCCATAGTTTGCAGGGAATCGTGATTGGACTTCAACACATTTTGAGTGGTTTCCATGAACGTTTGGAGGGCTTGTTCCAAAGAATCAAGTTTGGGGTCAACTGTGAGGTTCATGTCAGAATTTGGGAAATGGATGGGTTGGGTGGTGATGGGCTGAGAATGAGTCCAATGATTGGTCGTGGGGTGATGGTAGAATTCAGGATATTCAGAAGGAGGGTACTGGGGTGGGAGTGATGTATAAGAATTTGAATAAGAATTGTCTCCCCATGAATCCATCCTTCTCGGGTTGTACGCGGATGCGTAATGGTCATACTGAGCATTTTGGGAAAAGGTATGCTCATACTCAGGCTTTGAGGGAACATAAGGACATTCCCCGCAAACATGACCACTCAACCCACAACAGCGACACGGTACGGCTACTAGAGCCACCGGTGCACTCATGTCTTCTACCACATGCATGAAAGAGGCCAAAGGTTCTTGCAATGTCTCAGTTTGATGACCAACATATGATCTGACGTAACTAGATGGAGATCTAACAGTCGGTGCCTCTCTCATATCACCCCTATATGAAGATTGCTCAGTCACACAATGAAGATTATCCCAACCATACGGGGTGTTTGTCTGAGCCACCCCAGGTTGCATGGGTCCGGAGTACCAGGGAGAATTGTCCTGGTCCCAACAATGATATGGATGGTCGCCCATGTAACCATCCATCTCGACAAAGAACTCTCGAGTCGATCACTCTCACCACCACGAGGCCAACCTCGCAAAAAGTGCTCGACTCGACCCTAAAACGCTAACAGAGAGTGTAAAGGGGAGGAGACTAAAACGTAGAAGTAGGTGAGAAGAAGATGACTCAGAGGAGAAGGGACGAATCCCTAAAAACTAGCGTGGGTAAAGGGTGAGGTTAGAAGCCTAGTCTAGCAAACACGGCTCAAACAAGCTTAGGCTAGCTATGGGTCCTTACAGCTAGACGACGCCTAACTGCGAGGTCACACGGCCTCAACACGCCTCACCTCCCTACGACGAAGACCACAATGCCCAGCAAGTGAGCCAAGATCCGGAGATCTCGTCTCTCCTACTATCGACAAAGTGGGCGACGCCAATCAGGCTATGACGGTCGTGACCGGTTCACTCTCCTAATGCGCCCAAGTCCTAATGGCCAATGTCTACTTGCTTTTAGATTAAGACTTTACTTGAGTGTGCTTTTTGGGGCTAAGGAAGGGGTGATGAAATCCCCCACCTTATCTTTGAAGACTATAGGTGGTGTCCCTTAAGATGTTTTGATCCTTAAGCTAGCAAGCAACTCACCAAGCAAACACTCACCTCACTCTTGTTTCGATGCAAACCTTACTCACTAATGAATGTCCTAATGCGTGAATGAGTGTTAAGGAATGCGTACCTCGCTCCAGCAATCAACGACAAAGATTAAAACTAAGAGAAGACAATTAACATGCTCAAGTCATTACTAGATGATGCATGACCTAAACATAGCAAATGCCTAATCTTTTGCTTTGGGTTTTAGTGTCCAAGTTGATTAAAGGAGGGTTGATTGGTTATTTATTGATCTGGGAGCAAACTATAGGTTCACACATGCCAAATTGGGCTCCCAGATAACTAAACTGTAAATAGAAACAAACAGAAGAAAACTGGGGGTGAAAAGGTCTCACCAGGCCGCCAAACAGCGGTCCCAGACCGCTATTTGGCGGTCTTGAGGGCTTGAAGTATTCCCAAATTTTTCCTGCTGCTTTATCCTTGAATCCCAAATGTCCTGAGACAACACAAAACTAAAAAAAAAGATCAAATCCACTCGAATCGTCTAAACAAGAGTCTAGACTGGCACCTCCCCGGCAACGGCGCCAAAAACTTGTTGAACGTTTTATTTTAAACCGCAAGTGCACGGCCGCGATGAAGCGGTGGCAAGTACGGGTCGTCCTCAGGGAGGTGAGCAACCTCTTGTTTGCACGAAATCAAGTGGCGAAAATAATGGAGAAGAGAGTTGGTTATGCTACTCTACACTAAACTACGCTAAGAAGTACGAAATGCGAAACAATGAAATAAACGATCAAATAAAAACTAAGCTAAGAACAAAATAGAAGTGCTGGAATTTCAGGAATGGAAAACCCCTAAGGGGTGGAGTGTGTGCACACAAGCAAAGAGGTGAGTGTAGAATACATTCTTTAAGCACATGAAGGTGGTGTTTATCAAGCATAGGAAGTGTCTAAATATTATGGCAAAACCTATCAATCTATTCACCAACTTGGTTGATTAACATTTACATATGCAAGTTGTTTATTTCAGAACCTAAACAAGCATGAGAGGTGTCTAATCATTTTGGCAAAA
The DNA here is from genome assembly GCA_963682175.1 of Triglochin maritima. Lineage (NCBI taxonomy): Eukaryota > Viridiplantae > Streptophyta > Magnoliopsida > Alismatales > Juncaginaceae > Triglochin > Triglochin maritima. The sequence goes on along the minus strand of OY821780.1, from coordinate 8,313,980 downwards.
CTCATCAAGTTATAAATTCTATCCTAAACAAGCAAGCATACATTCATGTTTAATCAACACATTGAAATTAAAGCATTCATCCCATTCTCTAATGCATGTATGTACATCTACTCCACCCCCCAAAGGGGATGGAACTACTCACTAAACATTACACTAATTATTAAACTAAGGAAAGAAAGCATATTAAAACTAAGCTAGAATTAAAAGACGATTAAACTAAAACATGTACAAACAATAAAAGGAGCATAAAACAAACAATGAAAGAAACACAAAACTTTATTGATAAAATGACTCACATTAAAAGTAGCATCCTCCTACTTTAGTGTGTGCTTCAAGGCCTCACTTCTAGTAGGAGGAATAGCCACTTAAAATATGTAGTGATTACAAAAGGAGGTGAAGAGTTCTATTTATAGGCATGGAAAAAGCTAATCCGGGACAATCCCCCGATGTGGGACTAAACATATACCACACAGCCTAAACATCCTCTAATACATGTTCTGGAGCAATTGGAGCGCATTTGGGCCAAAAGTGACCGCCAATTAGCAGTCTTGGACCGCTAATTAGCGGTCTACAGTGTCCGGATCGCTCTGGAATTTCTTGTGGGCTTTTCTGGAAGGCTTTGTTGGTATTTGATGCATCTAGTTTGCATGTTGGAGCTCCGACCCGAATAGAATTGCCAAAATACTCCCCATGATGGTGAGGAGTATTCTGTTTTGTTCTTAGGTCCTTCTTCCTTGCATCTTGGTCCCCAGATCTTACAATTCAGTCCTTTTTCCCAGCTTTTGGGTCCTTTTATCCTTCATCTCTTCAAACCTATTTATTCCTGAAAACTAAACATAAAACTCATGACATAGCATTGTTTAGGTGAAAGATAATGGATATAAGATACAAATATAAGCATGAAATGATGTCAATCAAATACCCCCACACCTAACTTTTGCTAGTCCCGAGCAAAACAAAGAAAGAGAAAAGCATACGAAAAAACAAGAAATCCTAACTCACTTTCGTAGGAATCACGGTTGCACTTAGCACGTGCAACAAGCCGTTAAACCTCCTTGTCGCCAAGGAGGAGGAGTGTTGTCTCATGAGGGTTTTCAGCGGATATACCCACAAAATCCGAACAAGATGCATTAATCAATCTAGATACACGACTCGTTGGACTTATTTTGTCGATCATGGGACGCGGTAATACTACGGGTCGACTCTATATATGTAATCAGTCCACACACCTAGCCTAATGAGTTATTCGTGAGAGTTAACTAAGGAATTAAGTGAAAGACATGGGCAACCTTAACTTCTGAATGTGATACAATGTGTAAAGTCCATTTTGGTTCTTATTTGACTTTTTTTTTCATTTTCTTTGGAGCATTTTATTTGTTGGTGTTTGATTCTCCCAGGGTCAGGTTTCGTGCATCATTGCCTATGAGGACTTACACTATCACGTACACCTTCCCCCAAATCTCCACATAGGGTGATCCCTACCACCCGTGTAACGGGAGTTCGGTCGGTGCATCCCAAGTCAGATGACTCGAAAGCACCAGGCACAAAGTCCCCTCAGACCTACTTTCCCGAGTGATAGGAGCCGTGCGAGAAGAGAGAACACCACTTATTTATCTATATGGGAACCAAAACCCCTACACTTAAGTTTCACAAAAAGAGATTAAGGGCCCTCGACTACGACAAACTTCCTTATACTCACAAACACGAATTATTTGACTCACTAGGGTCAGGGTGGACTTCTTTAAATGTTTGAGTACTGAAACCCTATGATTACACGCCCCCCGAGGGAAAACCAGGGTGCATCCTAACGACTCGATAAGACCTAAAGCCAGTAAACTAGAAATCATAATGCATCAAGTTCAAGACAATTTTGGGAGCTTTCTTTTTAATTTGCCTCTCAACGGTTTTGCACATGCTAAACACACGCAAAACCCACAAAAACATTTTCTTTCGCATGCACATGAAGATTTTGAAAGAAATGTGAAAATTTTAAAGCACTCGGCAAACAAAAGAAGACAAGTCACCCAAGGATCATGGCAAGCAGATATATCAATGTTAAATGCGGCACACTAACATGACCCTAGCAGTACAAACAAATGAAAATAAAACCAAAGGAAAAAGACTCGACTATGTACACACGTAAAACACCCCCCCCCCCCCACACCTACTTCATGCATTGTCCTCAATGAATGTGAACAAGATACTACATGGATACATGCATGAAAAAGGAAAGATCTCACCAACATGAAGTACAAAGGGACGTTCAGGGTCATGTTGATGGACACAAACCCAAATTCCCTCAAAACCTGTGAGAAGCTGAAGAAGGGAGATAAATACGTGAAGAGATTGGGCCCAAGTACACAAGGGTTGGGGCCCACAACAATCGATGCTCACTGCAGGAGTCTTTTATTACACTCTTTTTTTTTGAATATAACTATGTACAATCATAAGTTCCCATCTTCATTTGTCAAAAGACATCAAATGGGAATCTCAAAAGTGGGTCAATGTACTTGGAAAGGGAACATGACACCACGCGGGGCCAGAATACTCATGCGTGGGCCCCCTTCACAAAGAGCATAAGATGAAATGAGAGGTTCATGAATTGGACGCAAAGGCGTCTCAATCAAAGGATCAAACTGAAAGAGCTTGAACCTCTCGAGAGTTTGGGAAATAAGGGGCAACGGAAGAAGAAAATCTTCTGTTGCGTTGCTGAAGTTATGATCGTCAATCCAAACTCTCCAACCAACTGGCTGGTGAGCCGGAACGAGGTCAAGAACCTCGTTAGGCATGTTCGACTCACCAGGCGAACAAAAAGTGGGTCTCATACCCAAGGTATCCTCTAAGGAACTCCTAATACCCTCATTAACAATGTAGTTGTTTGATGTTCCATCATTTCCAAGATGATCAGGAACAATAGTGAGAGGCAAACTCTCATCAGGTTGTTTGAAATTGAGGGTACTAGGGAGCTCTTGCTCCACCAGAGGTGAGTCCTTAAGGGGCACAACATGAAGATCATGTGGCTCAAGGGCCATGGGACAAAAAGATAGGGCACAATCCTGTGCCGACTCATAATGAAATTGGTCCATGTTATTCTCAATTCGGATCGAATCCCCCACAATGTGATCGTGAATTGAAACCCCAAGTCCCTCAGACTGACTAGGAGTTTGACTCTGAAAGATTGTGCTTCGAATTTGTGAATGTGGTGGTGGTTCGATATCAAACGATGCATCCACATGTTGACAAGAAATGTCACCCTCCTCACGTTTACTTAATTGTTGTGTAATTTGACCCACATACATTTCCATAGTTTGCAGGGAATCGTGATTGGACTTCAACACATTTTGAGTGGTTTCCATGAACGTTTGGAGGGCTTGTTCCAAAGAATCAAGTTTGGGGTCAACTGTGAGGTTCATGTCAGAATTTGGGAAATGGATGGGTTGGGTGGTGATGGGCTGAGAATGAGTCCAATGATTGGTCGTGGGGTGATGGTAGAATTCAGGATATTCAGAAGGAGGGTACTGGGGTGGGAGTGATGTATAAGAATTTGAATAAGAATTGTCTCCCCATGAATCCATCCTTCTCGGGTTGTACGCGGATGCGTAATGGTCATACTGAGCATTTTGGGAAAAGGTATGCTCATACTCAGGCTCTGAGGGAACATAAGGACATTCCCCGCAAACATGACCACTCAACCCACAACAGCGACACGGTACGGCTACTAGAGCCACCGGTGCACTCATGTCTTCTACCACATGCATGAAAGAGGCCAAAGGTTCTTGCAATGTCTCAGTTTGATGACCAACATATGATCTGACGTAACTAGATGGAGATCTAACAGTCGGTGCCTCTCTCATATCACCCCTATATGAAGATTGCTCAGTCACACAATGAAGATTATCCCAACCATACGGGGTGTTTGTCTGAGCCACCCCAGGTTGCATGGGTCCGGAGTACCAGGGAGAATTGTCCTGGTCCCAACAATGATATGGATGGTCGCCCATGTAACCATCCATCTCGACAAAGAACTCTCGAGTCGATCACTCTCACCACCACGAGGCCAACCTCGCAAAAAGTGCTCGACTCGACCCTAAAACGCTAACAGAGAGTGTAAAGGGGAGGAGACTAAAACGTAGAAGTAGGTGAGAAGAAGATGACTCAGAGGAGAAGGGACGAATCCCTAAAAACTAGCGTGGGTAAAGGGTGAGGTTAGAAGCCTAGTCTAGCAAACACGGCTCAAACAAGCTTAGGCTAGCTATGGGTCCTTACAGCTAGACGACGCCTAACTGCGAGGTCACACGGCCTCAACACGCCTCACCTCCCTACGACGAAGACCACAATGCCCAGCAAGTGAGCCAAGATCCGGAGATCTCGTCTCTCCTACTATCGACAAAGTGGGCGACGCCAATCAGGCTATGACGGTCGTGACCGGTTCACTCTCCTAATGCGCCCAAGTCCTAATGGCCAATGTCTACTTGCTTTTAGATTAAGGCTTTACTTGAGTGTGCTTTTTGGGGCTAAGGAAGGGGTGATGAAATCCCCCACCTTATCTTTGAAGACTATAGGTGGTGTCCCTTAAGATGTTTTGATCCTTAAGCTAGCAAGCAACTCACCAAGCAAACACTCACCTCACTCTTGTTTCGATGCAAACCTTACTCACTAATGAATGTCCTAATGCGTGAATGAGTGTTAAGGAATGCGTACCTCGCTCCAGCAATCAACGACAAAGATTAAAACTAAGAGAAGACAATTAACATGCTCAAGTCATTACTAGATGATGCATGACCTAAACATAGCAAATGCCTAATCTTTTGCTTTGGGTTTTAGTGTCCAAGTTGATTAAAGGAGGGTTGATTGGTTATTTATTGATCTGGGAGCAAACTATAGGTTCACACATGCCAAATTGGGCTCCCAGATAACTAAACTGTAAATAGAAACAAACAGAAGAAAACTGGGGGTGAAAAGGTCTCACCAGGCCGCCAAACAGCGGTCCCAGACCGCTATTTGGCGGTCTTGAGGGCTTGAAGTGTTCCCAAATTTTTCCTGCTGCTTTATCCTTGAATCCCAAATGTCCTGAGACAACACAAAACTAAAAAAAAAGATCAAATCCACTCGAATCGTCTAAACAAGAGTCTAGACTGGCACCTCCCCGGCAACGGCGCCAAAAACTTGTTGAACGTTTTATTTTAAACCGCAAGTGCACGGCCGCGATGAAGCGATGGCAAGTACGGGTCGTCCTCAGGGAGGTGAGCAACCTCTTGTTTGCACGAAATCAAGTGGCAAAAATAATGGAGAAGAGAGTTGGTTATGCTACTCTACACTAAACTACGCTAAGAAGTACGAAATGCGAAACAATGAAATAAACGATCAAATAAAAACTAAGCTAAGAACAAAATAGAAGTGCTGGAATTTCAGGAATGGAAAACCCCTAAGGGGTGGAGTGAGTGCACACAAGCAAAGAGGTGAGTGTAGAATACATTCTTTAAGCACATGAAGGTGGTGTTTATCAAGCATAGGAAGTGTCTAAATATTATGGCAAAACCTATCAATCTATTCACCAACTTGGTTGATTAACATTTACATATGCAAGTTGTTTATTTCAGAACCTAAACAAGCATGAGAGGTGTCTAATCATTTTGGCAAAACTCATCAAGTTATAAATTCTATCCTAAACAAGCAAGCATACATTCATGTTTAATCAACACATTGAAATTAAAGCATTCATCCCATTCTCTAATGCATGTATGTACATCTACTCCACCCCCCAAAGGGGATGGAACTACTCACTAAACATTACACTAATTATTAAACTAAGGAAAGAAAGCATATTAAAACTAAGCTAGAATTAAAAGACGATTAAACTAAAACATGTACAAACAATAAAAGGAGCATAAAACAAACAATGAAAGAAACACAAAACTTTATTGATAAAATGACTCACATTAAAAGTAGCATCCTCTTACTTTAGTGTGTGCTTCAAGGCCTCACTTCTAGTAGGAGGAATAGCCACTTAAAATATGGAGTGATTACAAAAGGAGGTGAAGAGTTCTATTTATAGGCATGGAAAAAGCTAATCCGGGACAATCCCCCGATGTGGGACTAAACATATACCACACATAGCCTAAACATCCTCTAATACATGTTCTGGAGCAATTGGAGCGCATTTGGGCCAAAAGTGACCGCCAATTAGCAGTCTTGGACCGCTAATTAGCGGTCTACAGTGTCCGGATCGCTCTGGAATTTCTTGTGGGCTTTTCTGGAAGGCTTTGTTGGTATTTGATGCATCTAGTTTGCATGTTGGAGCTCCGACCCGAATAGAATTGCCAAAATACTCCCCATGATGGTGAGGAGTATTCTGTTTTGCTCTTAGGTCATTCTTCCTTGCATCTTGGTCCCCAGATCTTACAATTCAGTCCTTTTTCCCAGCTTTTGGGTCCTTTTATCCTTCATCTCTTCAAACCTATTTATTCCTGAAAACTAAACATAAAACTCATGACATAGCATTGTTTAGGTGAAAGATAATGGATATAAGATACAAATATAAGCATGAAATGATGTAGTTATTGTAGGATTTTGTGTCCATATGTATGTGTATATTTTAAAATTTTAATACAAACATACATAATCGATTTCATATTTTCAGCAATTTTATGTACATTATTTTATGATTATTCTAATATCATGCAAACTTACATATATTAAAATAAACAAACAAGAAATGATCATACCCAAAAGTTCTCTAAAATCTTTTCGAAGATCTGAAGTTCTATTGCCCGTCGAATCGTCCGCCGATTCGACTCTAAGTGTTCATCAAACTCTAAACAAGATTAGAGAGAAATGAGCTAGGAAATTTAATCTCTAAATCAAGCTTAAAATCAAGCTAATAGCCCATTTATGCTCCCTGGGAATTTAATCTCCAAAAGCTTGAAATAATTAAGGAATTTTCGGATGGATTAATATAGTGGTTAGTGAGAGAGAAATTTTTGTATTAATTAAAACAAAGAGGAAGAGAAAACTTATTTATAGGGTCTCCCAACACCCACATCATAAGCTAACCACTAAGTCGTGATCTCTTGTTTTTCTCATGATATTAAGAATATATACAAAGTAGAAATGTCTCACCTCTATATTATATTCATTTCTTGATCTTTTTAAGCTAATTATAATTATGTAACTTAACTCAAGTTACATTGTGCACATTATAATTTTGCTTCATCAATGTGCCCACTAATACCATCACTCAATTAGAGAGGGGCAATAATAATCGTTTGACTAGTTATATTTTCCAGCACAAGTCATGTTCAACAAACTATTGCCTTTATCACTATACTCGTTGATAGTTTTTGACAATAATCAAATCAAGCACTTGTTTAGTAAAAATATATAAGTCTCATATCAAAGGATCCAAGAATCATGAAAACATTAATGACACGAAATACAATTTCATAATGTTTTACTTGTTAGGTTTATTCAATATATAAAATATTTTTTCCTCTTTTATATACTTGTGTCGTCAAATATTTGTAGAGCTACAATAATCGATGACCAACACGACAATCTTATCTCTGTAATTAATGTTCCATGTTGATTATCATGATTGCGAATAACTTTTGATTTATGTAGACCATTATCTTTTAGAACTCTACGGTTAAGGACCAAGCACATCTTCCTTAACACTTCCAAAAGACAAATACATTAATCAATGAATAAACTATTTGCACATCAAATTCATAATAATTGACATATAAAAGTAAACTTTTAGAACACATTCCCTTCAGTTATGAGATAAAGATGTGGTAAAGTAAATAAGAGATTATGTGCAAAGTGATTTGCACGTGATGCGGTTTAGTGGAGAGATTAATAAAGAATAATGTGTAAGTGGTTTGCACATGATGTGAGTTAGATGATAACTTATAAATTGGTCCCTCCTCCATTCCTTGTTAAGACTAATTTACAAATTCTTCTCTCTCTAGATTTTCTCATCATTTCATCCGAAATTCTTATTATTAATTGAAGTTCTGCAGATTAAATATCTTTGGAGCATAGAAGAAGTTATTAATTAGATTCTAACCTTGAATTAGAGATTGATTGACTAGTTTCGATCTCTCTAATCTTGTTTAGAGTTTGGTGGAAACTTTGAGCTGATTATGAGGTGATTCGACGTGCAACCCGAATTCCGATTGGTAAAAGGGATTTGATAATTCCTTAGGTATGATCCAATCTATGTATTTTAATATTAATTAGTTATTATATATATTGAGATACAATTACGAAGTTTCGTACATAAAAATGTTGAAAATATGAAAAACGATCTTGCTTGTATGTATAATTTATTTTTAAATATACACATAAGCATGAGACGAAATCCTACATTCAGGGTTAAGGCTAAACACCGAGAAGAGTCGGGTCTTTTCAATTGTACTAAAAAAATATTAAGCATCTCAATTGCCGAGTTGTTTGAAATTCTTGATTTCTAAGTCACAGAAGTTGAGTTCTTTAAATACTAAAATTTAAAACCCGTTGTCACGACGTGTCGGTGTGATTGCTGCGGATATAGTTTGAGAATTTTTTTGGATGAATGTTTAGAATGAATTTTAAAAAAAAACATTTGAATTTTTTTCCCGTATATATACTTAAGAATTGAATCTAAAAATCACACAAGACAACGTTTCAGATCACCACCAACTAAACTATTCGCAGCTATAGTAGTCATTTCATAATCAACGAAAAAACCCATGACGCAATCAATCTCTGATATTTACCCTCCAAACAAAACAAACCATTAAAAGCTTGAGATCCCAACCTCACACTCAAAGTCCAACGTAAGCCCACCACCGCACCAACACATGGCTCAACCATCACCACTTCAAAACCCAAACTCGTGGCTCTGATAAACTCAGCGCTCCAAGCACTGAAGTGGTTGGAGAGTTGCCTCTCTAAGAGCATATTTAACAGCGCCCGGGCTACCCCGGGCGCTCTGCACTCTCTCTCTGCCACGTCAGCTTCTCTCTCTGCCACGTCAGCTCACCCAACCCACCCAAAAAAAACCCTTACCCATGCCCAGGCTACCCCCACCCACCCTACACTCTCTTTCATCCACATCATTTCTTAATTAAACAAATTTAATTCTCACACAACATTTAACAAATTACATTTTATATAAATCTAATTTTAATTACATTATAATTATATTTTAACTCGAAATATTGTTAATAATTACTGGTAAATCACGAAATTATTATTAAATATTACGGAGCCACGTTACATTTAAGACAAACTGAAATAGGAAATATTACAATCAAAGTTAAGAAACAACAGTACATATTACATAAACTCAACTGTTAAATACTACATGACCAACTACGTTAACTCATTTTCAAACCGCTCCTCTTCCGTAGCGTTGCCATATATGCTCAATTAAATCGCCTTTCAGATCCAAATGTTGGTTCCTGTCACGCACTCGATCTTGATTGACAAAAAACTCGTGAATATCCGCTATACGATCGGTCGAATACGACGTTGCCTCAGCTGAAGTTCCAGGACGATCTTCCATAAATTCGCGAATATCTCCAAAATTAGCATAACAGTCGCGTTCGTCCTCCACTATCATGTTATGCATGATGATACAAGCTGTCATTATTTTGGACAGAACGTCCTTGCTCCAGGCAAGAGCCGGGTTTCTGATGATCGCGAACCTCGCTTGCAACACTCCGAAAGCGCGTTCAACATCTTTACGCGTTGCCTCCTGCACTTCAGCAAACAATCTGTGCTTCGGGGTGTGAGGGTGAAGGATGGATTGGATGAAGGCCGCCCACTGTGGATAAATACCATCAGTAAGATAGTATCCCATATCATATTGAACACCATTTACCTCATAATTAACAGGTGGTGCTCGGCCTTCTAGTATGTCGTCGAAAACCGGAGATTGTTGCAGGACGTTCAAGTCATTGCATGAACCCGGTATTCCGAAGAAGGAGTGCCAGATCCATAAGTCGTACGATGTCACCGCCTCAAGGATCAGAGTTGCTTTCCCAGCACGTCCTTGATGTTGTCCCTTCCAAGCAGCTGGGCAGTTTTTCCACTCCCAGTGCATACAATCGATACTCCCCATCATACCTGGAAACCCACGTTGCTCACCAACGTAAAGTAGGCGTGCCAAGTCATTTGCAGTTGGCCGACGTAAATACTCAGGGCCGAAGATGCGAATAACACCTTCACAGAATTTGAGGAGAGCATTTCTGGATGTTGCCGCACTCATTCGTAGGTACTCATCGATCCCATCAGCGGCAACGCCATATGCTAGCATTCGCATTGCTGCCGTACTTTTTTGTAGACCGGAGATGCTCATCCTACCAGTTGCGTCCGGTGTTCGTTGGAAAAAGACATCAGATGCTTCGATGGCATTGTGGATGCGCAGGAAGACATGTTTTCTCATCCGAAATCTTGTCCTGAAAAGAGTATCAGAATACACAGGGTTGTCAGAGAAATAATCGTCTACAAGGCGTCTGTAACCTAGTTCACGATCTCTATCTGGGTTCGTCGTTCTCCTTCGACGCTGCTTAGGACGTGTAGTCCTTTCGTAAACAGCCTGTCCGGCTAATTCAATAGCACGGTCCATTAGATTTAATGTCTCATTCCAGTTATCATCGTCCGATTGACCGGAGTTTAAACTATTATCCGACATTGATGAGAGAAGAAGCTACAAGTTGAGAAGTTAAGGAAATGTGAGGAATCAGGAGATAAATAGATGTATTTATAGTTGGGAGGGTTTGGATGTATTTGTTGCACTGTTCACGCGTGATTGCACATAGTGTACGCGTGATTGCAAATAGTGCACGCGTGATTGCAAACAGTGCACGCGTGATTGCAAAAAGTGCACGCGTGATTGAAAATAGTGCACCCGTGATCAAAAATTGCACCCGTGATTAAACAGTGTATTGGTTCTGGAAATTTCTTAATTTTAATTACTTACAAAAATTTATTACCCCACATTTATAACAAATACCCAATCCATTAATAACAAAACCCAAACAAAAAAAATTTCAAAAAAAAAAAATAATAACCAATGGGAGGGGGACACGTGTCCCCCTCCCATGGGCGCCCGGGCGTCTGCCCGGGACGCCCACCGCCCGGGCAAGCGCCCGGGCGGGTGGCCCGGGCGGGCGCCCCACGGGCGCCCCGCCCGTTAACGGGGGTGCGCCCGGGCGCCCGACCAGGGCGCCCGGGCGGGGCACCCCCGTTAAGGGTGCCCTAATGACTAATATAATTGGAACAGTCCACGTGGCAGTGTTTGGGCCTCAAGAGTGAGACATGGATATTGTTGGTCGATATATATATAATATAATAGGCCACGTTGCATATCGATGTTGTGGCCTCAAAACGGACAAAACACTTCGGCCTTACGTTTCGACATGGTCATCTAAAACGTTTGGAACTTTATCATTTTTGGGGCTTATACGTGTACATTTGTTTCCTTAACTAATAAAATGTTTAAAATTTAACAAATAATTCTGCTTCATTCTGTGTTAAAATGTTTCAACATTGGCTAAGTGCCTAAGACTCAGCGGTCATCTCCGCCAATCAATAGATATATCTTCCTCGTCAAGATCCAAATCTCTCCAACAAATACAACACCAACAAAAGAAACAAGAAATTCGTGTACATTTAAACCGCTAGAGCCTAAAATTATAGCCTATATAATAACAACTGCGTATTGATTGGTATGCTTCAATAATACAAAACCTTAATTCTGTGGGTGAGTGTGGCCACGTCGGTGTAGTTAATGTTAATGGTTTACTTGTGGTCGTGAACTTGACTTCGAATGTTGTTGACGGTGAAGGAAGAATTGGAGCCGAACGTTTGAATTTGTGCTTTTAGTTGAAGCTGACTCGTTGCAATTTGAAGACGTACAAGGTTCTTTTTATGGAAACAGTGGTGGTTGTTGCGTATTGTAGTTGTGTGGTCTGATTTTGTTCAGATTATATTTGATGCAATGCAATATTAGTGTCGCAAATTTTGAGATTTTTTGTGAAAATTTGCTCACCTCATGTCTCATGGTAGGAGTTACGAGGTTCACATGTAGACGACGGAAAAAACGAGGTTCAAACATCAGCCGATCTATCAAACCAGATCAAATCCTAATTTCAAAATTTAAGGTTAAAACATTCAACAGTTTGAAAGTATGGGCTATTATCGTAATGTTTTCTTTCCCGAATGAAATATACAAGAAATTTGCTAAGAATAGTTGATTCCGTATATATTTTGTGGACTAAAAATTAAGAGAAACTTTTTCGTGTTCAAAACAGTGGTGTTAGTGTGTTACTAAATCACATTTTTGATCGCACACGTAATTAAATATTAAAACAACAAAAGATTGATAAAGAACCGAAGCAACACAAATTCCTGACCACGAACATAAAAAAAGAAGAAACAAAACCCCACAAAACGACAAAAAGCAGGGGAAAAACCAAACACGTTTGGAAGCCCAAGTCTCAGCGTGTCACCTTCCGGTGGTTCGAGATCGAAGGCGTACGAGATATTTGTCGCTTCCGCTAACCTCCGGTAACCTCACCGCCCCTTCGACCCGAGCGATGATCCGGAAATCTATAAATAAATACCAGACCTCCCATTCTCTACTATTTTCTTCCCAACACCCAATTGAAAATCCATTTCCATATCCCCAAAAAACGCACTCGAATCTCAGAAAACCACTTCCACCTCCGAACTCGAAGGTCAGAATCCACACAGTTAAGACTCACATCTCATCCCAATTTTTTTTCCCGGAAAATCATTTTGTAAAAGTTCCGGAAGTGGGATTCCTCGGAAACTACCAACCACTTCCATCTCACGAATCGGCCAAACACTTTCCCGGTCAGAAAACCACTTCCTAACATTTCCAGAACCCAAATTTTCCCCGGAAAACCACTTCCGAAAAGTTACCCGGAAGTGGAATTCCGACTTCCATGAAGTCCCACCCCTGCGAGCTCTGCGGTGGCCCCGCAACCCTCCACTGCGCCTCCGACGCCGCCTTCCTATGCCGGTCCTGCGACGCCAACGTCCACTCCGCCAACTTCCTCGTGGCCCGTCACGTGCGGACTCCGATCTGCCCCACGTGCCACCGCCCCAACCACGCCCGCCGCTTCTCCGGCGCCGGCCTCGTCTCCCCCTCGTCCTCCTGCCTCACGTCCGACGGCACGGACGATAGGGTTTTGGAGGCGGTGGCGGCGTGGAGGAGTGGGGGAGGAAGGCGGCGGGAGGCGCTGAGGAGGTTGGATGTGCCGGCGAAGGTGATCTTGGCGGCGGACGGGAAGTTACGTGGAAGGTTGAGGAGACGACACGTGGAAAAGGAGGTGGAGGAGGGGTGGGGCGAATGTGGGTTTTCTCCCAAGAGGTGATTTAGAGGAGTTGATGTTAGATAAATGTGATTTTGGTTTGTTTCGATATAAACACAAATGATGTTATTAGTTTAGGGAGTTAACAATGGTTGTTTTGTTTTGTTTTGTTTTGGATTTGTTGTGTGCGTCTGTGTGTTATTAGAGTGATTTCAAGTATAGTGTTTATTTGTTTTGTTGGGTGATTTTTCTTGTTGGTGTTCTTGAGATTTGAAGTGCTTGGGATTGGAACAAATTCGAGATGAAAAATATGCAAGTTGTGATCCAAAAGGTTTTGTTAGAAGAGATCTATTTGGCGAGTGTTCATCGAAATTCTGAAATTTCACACACTTATAAGTCACTTATCAAAAAAAAAAACTTATGTCTTTGGTACGTAACGTCAATTATTTGCTGGAAATCACAAGTTACATTTTTTTTAAAAGTTGGAAATCACTAGTTTAATTGACAATTTAGTTGGGATTTCTTTTTTTCCTACCTTTTTTTTCGAAAAGCGATCTCTTTATTTGAATATAGATGGGTAACATGATCCTTCTTATCGATTGTGTCGGGCAAAGGAGTTGAACGATTTCTTGGATGTTGAGAAAATTGTCTGCTAATATAAATATATAAAAAACTACAAGTATGGTTTATGTATATAAATTCGTTGAACTTAGCCTGTTGAGTTTTAGTAACATTCCATCATCTTAAAACTTGTGATGTAAACAAGAACTGCCTAGACGATGCATATCATGCAATGTCTAATCTTTCTGTTATGTTAATAAGAAAACATTTTAGTTGGCTGCAGGGGCATTTCCGTCATCCAAATAGACTGTTCATGGTACCACCACCATCGCTCCTTCCAAATTAGGAAGGAAAAGAAAACAAAAAAGAATGTATGGTTTGGAAAAGATTTGAGTTGTTTCTTAAAAAAGAAGAATGTATGGTTGTGTTGCCACTACTAATGTAATTAATTAATTAATGTCCCCACACATGTAAATTAGTCTTGATTCTTCTTCCTTCTTTTGAATTCGAAATTTACTCGACCCATGCAATGCATGTTATTGTTAATGATTCGATCAACGGGGGTAGAGGTTTGTGTGGCTGAGAGCGAGAGCGTGTCTTTTAAGGTGGGAGAATATTTGAAAGAAAGGATCTGGATGGGACCCACTTGGGACCAAAAACAAGATTAAACGAACGGACATAATGTGTCGTGTTGCTGTGGATCTCTGAACATGCCACCGTTGGTCAGAGATCCTCCGTAATGCTGTGGATCACATCAGCTTCTGTCTCTCGGTTTATCCAATCCCCCCAAATAACACACTTCAGAGCACAAATAACCGTTCACGGGTTATTCCGGGCACCCTGCACTCTCTTTTTGTCACGTCAGCTTCTCTCTCTCCCACGTCATCTTACCTAACCCACCCATGCCCAGGCTACCCACTCACCCTACACTTTCTTTCATCCACATCATTTCTTAATTAAACAATTATAATTTTCACATAACATTTAACAAATTACGTTTTATATAATTCTAATTCTAATAACATTACAATTTTATTTTAACTCGAAATATTGTTAATAATTACTGCTAAATCACGAAATTATTATTAAATATTACGGAGCCACATTACGTTTAAGATAAACTGAAATAGAAAATATTACACTCAAAGTTAAGAAACAACAATACATATTACATAAACTAAACTTTCAAATACTACATTAGCAACTGCGTTAACCAATTTTCAAACCGCTCCTCGTCCGTAGCGTTGCCATATATGCTCGATTAAATCGCCTTTCAGATCCAAATGTTGGTTCCTGTAACGCACTCGATCGTGATTGACAAAAAACTCGTGAATATCCGCTATACGATCGGTCGAATACGACATTTCCTCAGCTGAAGTTCCAGGACGATCTTCCATAAATTCGCGAATATCTCCAAAATTAGCATAACAGTCGCGTTCGCCCTCCACTATCATGTTATGCATGATGATACAAGCTGTCATTATTTTGGACAGAACGTCCTTGCTCCAAGCAAGAGTTGGGTTTCTGATGATCGCGAACCTCACTTGCAACACTCCGAAAGCGCGTTCAACAACTTTACGCGTTGCCTCCTGCACTTCAGCAAACAATCTGTGCTTCGGGGTGTGAGGGTGAAGGATGGATTGGATGAATGCTGCCCACTGTGGATAAATACCATCAGTAAGATAGTATCTCATATCATTAGGGCTGTAAGCGGAGCGGGGCGGGGCGGGTTTTCGCCCCACCGCTACCCGCCCCGCCAAAGTTAAGCGGGTAGGCGGGGCGGGGCGGGGCGGGGCGGGTTCAAAAAAAAATTCCGCTACCCGCCCCGCGTAAGGATGGACTAGGCTATGCAGGGCGGGTTGGCGGGTTTAATTTTTTTATTAAAGCTACATACAAAAATCAATTTATTTTCTTTAATATTATCTATTTTAATCAAAGTTAGGTACAAAAATGAAGGAAAAAATCAATCAATGTATGTTTTTAAAGCTATATATAAAAAAATTAAAGCTAAATACAAACTAAATCATAACTAAATACAAAAAAATCAAAAACATGTAAGGTTTATGCGGGTTGCGGGTTATGCGGGGCGGGTTGGGAGAAAACCGCAACCCGCCCCGCTTATTATGCGGGTTGTGCGGGTGGCGGGTTGGTGGGTAGAATTTTTTGTCCGCAACCCGCGTTAAGCGGGGTGGGGCGGGGCGGGTTGCGGGTAAATTTCAACCCATTTACCCTACATATCATATTGAACACCATTTACCTCAGGTGGTGCTCGACCTTCTAGTATGTCGTCGAAAACCGGAGATTGTTGCAAGACGCTCAAGTCATTGCATGAACCCGGTATTCCGAAGAAGGAGTGTCAGATCCATAAGTCGTACGATGCCACCGCCTCAAGGATCAGAGTTGCTTTCTCAGCACGCCCTTGATGTTGTTCCTTCCAAGCAACTGAGCAATTTTTCCACTCTCAGTGCATACAATTGATACTCCCCATCATACCTGGAAACCCACGTTGCTCACCAACGTAAAATAGGTGTGCCAAATCATTTGCAGTTGGCCGACGTAAATACTCAGGGCCGAAGATGCGAATAACACCTTCACAGAATTTGAGGAGAACATTTCTGGATGTTGCCGCACTCATTCGTAGGTACTCATCGATTCCATCAGCTGCAACGCCATATGCTAGCATTCGCATTATTGTCGTAGTTTTTTGTATACCGGAGATGCTCATCCTACCAGTTGCGTTTGGTGTTCGTTGGAAGAAGACATCAGATGCTTCGATGGCATTGTGGATGCGCGAAAGACATGCTTTCTCATCCGAAATCTTGTCCTGAAAAGAGTATCAGAATACACTAGGTTGTCAGAGAAATAATCGTCTATAAGGCGTCTGTAACCTAGTTCACGATCTCTATCTGGGTTCGTCGTTCTCCTTCGACGCTGCTTAGGACGTGTAGTCCTTTCGTGAACAACCCGTCCGGCCAATTAAATAGCGCGGGCCATTATATTTAATGTGTCATTCCAGTTATAATCGTCGGATTGACCGGAGTTTAAACTATTATCCGACATTGATGAGAGAAGAAGTTAACAAGTTAAGAAGTTAAGGAAATGTGAGGAGTCAGGAGATAGGTAGATGTATTTATAGTTGGGAGAGTTTGGATGTATCTGTTGCACTGTTCACGCGTGATTGCACAGTTTACTCACTGGAAGTGTGATTAAAGTGCACGCGTAATTGAAAACAGTGCACGCGTGATTAAAACAGTGCACGCGTGTTTACTCAGTGGAAGCGTGATTAAAGTGCACGCGTGATTGAAAAAAGTGCACGCGTGTTTGCTCAGTGGAAGCGTGATTAAAGTGCACGCCTGATTGAAAACAGTGCACGCGTGTTTGCTCAGTGGAAGTGTGATTAACGTGCACGCGTGATATTAGACCATACTATTAAACCACCTCGACAGGCCGTTCGGGGGTCCCGCTGGTTCTGAAATTAGACCATATTATTAAACCCCCTGGAAATTTTTTGGATCTTGAAATTGTTGGTTCTGAATTTTTTTTAATTTCTATTACTTGCAAAAAAATTATTACCCCACATTAATAACAAATACCCAATCCATTAATAACAAAACATCTATTAAATAATTAAAATCTAAAAAAAACAATCAACGAATGGGGGGGACGTGCCCCCACCCGAGGGCGCCCCGGCCATCTGCCCAGGACGCCCAATGCCCGGGCAGGCACCCCGGTGGGCGTCCCGGGCGGGCACACGAGGGGCGCCCGCCCCGTTAACGGGGGTGCGCCCGGGCGCCCGACCAGTATACACGTGAAAGAAAAGTAGTCTGCGTGAATGTATAGTATACGTGTGCGTGAAGTAATCCACACGAATGCACAGAGTAATTTTTCTCTCAATATATACCTTACACAAAACACAACTTACATCACATATCTTTTCCACAATCCGTCCTAATTGTTGCTAACTCAAACAAAACACAACGTTGCAATGTCTTCTCCAGATTACAACTGTTCCCCCTCGTCAATCAAATCTGCGTCCATACTATCCACAAGGATACCCCTCACGTCCATTTTACCAACAACCATTCCAACAACCAGACTTATCCCACTACGCACTACCATTCTCACCACCAAATCAAAACTCATCATTCCCACGTCCAAACTAGCTCGGTTTGGTCCGGACCCCGGAAAAAGATCTGGTCCGATCCGGATGCACAACCCTACTACCAGTACCAACACCAAGGAAATGTAAGAAAATATCTAGCAAAATGTATGAATCCAGTTGAGTTAGTTACCAAAAAAAATTGGTCGGGGCGTCTGAAAAAAATGCCTCCCCCATATGGGGCGTCTGCAAAAAACGCCCCCCATGGGGGTGTTTTTCCCAGACGCCCCAAATTTTTTATATGATGTGTTATTTCAAATTATTTCAAGTTCCATTGTAAGATTTCGGTGGTGACAGGGTGAGGAAAAACAGAAATATAAACAATTGGGTAAACGGATCAATATTCAGAGTACAATAATAGTATCTCCTGCCGAGGCTGCCATCCCTGCGAGTCCCAGATTTTTCCCGATTTTATTTTTCATGATTACGTTTTATTGTAGTAGGAACAAAAGATAGTCTATTGGTAGTAGAAATAAGTAAAAATAAGAATGACAAAATGATTTTTTACACGAACGATTTAAGTAATTCGCTGATAATATTTAACAGTTCAGTAAAATAAACTACTTGTTGCCGTCATGGTTGGAATCTTTGGTGGGTTTTCGTAGTTCTTTAGGCCAATGGTTTTGGGACGGTGAAACAAACATGGTATTGGCATCGAATGGTATTGGTTTGCTTTCCGTGTTTGTTGTGTCCATAAGCATTTGGTTAATCCCACTTGGATTACGTTTAAATCACCCATGCGTTAATGCTGTGTTAGATTCCAAAGCTTAGCTTATGTGAAGACCGATCTGACGTTAGAATTTCGGTTTAATAAAGAACACATGTTGTAATGTTTGGATTTTCTATTACGAATTTGAGACCTGGGGTTAATTTGGGTATAGCTGATTTTACTTCAATGGTTAAGTACTTTAGGTCGGAAGAATAGGTCAAGATGTTCTTTTAAAAACTCCAAGTCACTGAAACGATAGAAAATACTAAAAATGATCCTCAATCTAGGAAATTTCTTGTATATTACCTATGGGCGGCAACGCAGGTTGGCGTGTTGTGTTCATGTGAAAATCATTCACAACCCGATTCAATTTATCCAAACTCAAAATCAACTCATTTATTATACGGGTTAAAAACCCGACACATATAATATCGTATCAACCCGATCAAACTCATCTAATATATTTAATAGAATGGGTGGTGTTCGATACGGATTAGATTCACAGAGATAGTGGTTAACTTGTTTTGTACGATAAAAATAATTTAAAATAGTAAACAATCTCTCTTTTTCAATTTTCACGTAATGATTAAAGGAAATGGGCCGTGCTCGGCCCAGCCTGGCATGAATCTCCTGGCCTGTCGTGGGGTGAGGCACCGGGCCGGCAAAATCCTAATCCCAGCTTTAGTTGGGATAATATTTTATTTAAGTCCATTAACAACACATTTGTCTAAAAAAATAATTATTTCCAATGAAGTTCTTTAATATATAATCATTAGGAGCAATTAATAGAAAACGCACAGGATGCAAACTACATCCACTACAAAGAATTCATAGAGGCTAAAAATCCTCTAAAGATAAAACAAAAATAATAACTTTCAAAATTTATTGAATTCCAAAGGTATTCCCGTGGAACAACCTTCAAACTTTCTTTTGATCTACTGGAGATGCAGAAGTCGAAGAAGTTGGTGGATGAATTTTGGCATCACAATATGCTTCCAATATATCAACATGTCGGGCCAACATTCATGAGTTATAACGCGAACAGATCGACAACAAGATTGTTCCAAGTAGAAGTGCATGTCCACTGGCGAAAAACTCCATGACCTCCATGTTGGCACTGGAATTTACTTTCAACAAAGCTGAATTGAAGAGTGGACCGATGAAGTGTGGCATAAGATCGGACAAAATCGGATAGGAATTAAACGAAATTTGTTTTTTAAGCTTTCAAGCAAACACAACACACAAAACTAGTACCTTAAAATAAAGAGTTCTACCGAGTAAGATCTTTAAAAATGAAGATATCCAAAATCCCTTTTAAAACACAACCACGAGACAGAAAATGTTTACGTGGGAAACCCTTATTGAAAAACCACGACCAGTACACACCCAGGAATCCACTATTTCGCCAAAGGTTATAACAAGGAGAGTGGAACACATGTATTTTTAGGAAACCCTAACAAAACCTTAAACCTGGTGCGATCTGCATCGTATAACAAGTACAAGTTCTTTACAAAATAATCTTTCGAAACGGTGAAGCTAAAAGTAGTTTTAATCAAATTAGGCTTCACATTGGATTGCTATCAAACATAAAATTGGTGGTATCTTAGAGAGAACAAAGAGAACAATTCAGAAATCAGAGAAGCTATAGTTCTCAACAATCACTTTGGAGTCTCCATCTTAATTTCCAGTTTAAGGGAGTTTGGAGGGAGAAATAAGAGGAGGGCAATTACATTTTGGTTTGGGAAGAAATATGTTAGTAGTGGCCTAGTGGGTAACATACTAACATGTGTGAACGGGTGGATTGGAAGGACGTGTCCTTTCAATATTCAGATTAAAAAAAATAAAAAATGATGGAAGAAAAACTGATGGTTAATTCAAATCTATCTATTCATATCTAATAATCTACGTGAAGGACCAGGAAAAATCACGAGAAGAACTAGAGAAATACGAATAGTTGAGATGAATTCTCAAACTGAAGGACAATCAAGATTTACTCTACAGGACTAGTAACCCACGCCAAACCGTAATACTATTATTGTTGTGGAATATTATGCAATGGATGCTTCACCTTTACGTTCTCCTCTCTTAACTTCATCAACATCTTACATTTTCATTTGTAAACTCTTATATATAACATACACATTTTCATTTGTCTTATTTACCCTATAAATATGAGACTATTGTAATACTTTGGTGTTGATGAAAATACAACAATTATTCTTCCCCAAATCTTCTTCTTCTTTGTTCTTTATTCTATTATTTTATAACACGTTATCAGCACGAATTGACTCTTGCATAATCTTTTTCAGAAGCACGAGTTTCTCCCGATTGGTATTGTAAAAATCATCCAAAAATATTTTGCCTACACCCAATATTTGAATCAATCCCGACATAGTATCTATCTACATCTAGAATAACTTCAGAAGTTTTCGTTTCATTTCCTAACCATATTGTTTTGCCTTGCCATGCTAGATTGGTGGATAAATATAGTTTATCTTGATCATAACTAACATGTGTATCTAGTATTGTTTTATTCCTATGGTTTCTATATTGACTATGTAATAGTTTGAGTTTTATTATAGTTGTGCATATCTTTTCTTTTTAGCTATGAGGTCTAGAGAATATTATTTAGTCCTTGCATATAAGTTACTTCTAGATTGAGAAGTTGATCTTCTCTCTACCTCGTTTTTCCATGAAAGAGTATTAAATCATTTTCATCGTCAATCATATATATTGGCTTTGATGTAATGTAACGAGACATTTTCTTTCATTTACCGATAAAATATACATATCTTTATATGTCTAAATTTGTGATTCTTTTATCGATGTTATGACGTCCATACTTTATTCTTCACTAGTTATATTGTGAATAAACAATGTAGTTAAATGAATACGATAGAATATCATGTGAACTTAAATCCATAATTTTATTTTCAACGTTTTGTTTCTGTTCATGTAGGAGGTAATAGAGATTTCTTTCTCATTGGTTTGTAGTCTCTAATAAGATCTACGTCAATGCATAATGATTATAATATCTTGCTCAAATACATAAGAGAAAATATTATGAGTTCTTGGTTAATATATGATGAAAGAAAGCAATAAGAGGTTTGCAATATTATAGAACAATATTTAAGTCAAACATGTGTGGTACGTTATAGCATGCTCATTTACAAAACTTGTATAAGCTTTTAACTTGAATATTAATGTTGTATACAATGCAGTTGTTACATACAATATGGAATGCATTGATAATAATTAATTTGAGGCTTATTTGGAAGCAAATGCTTGTTTTCATAATTCTATAAATCTTCTTAAATTGAAGATTTAATGTGAATGTTCAATTGACCTTTATTGATTTGTATTATTCATAAAAGATGTAAATATCAAAATATGTAGGTATACAGTTATTTTACTTACATCTTGAATTCATATTTATTCATCATGAGGTAATTAATTACTCACATGATACATAGAATATATCACGTTAATTTTGTATATATATAGGGTGGTATTAGAATGAGACCAGGTCTCAATTTAATATAATGAGACCACAAACATACACCATCAAGATCTAATCTAACGGTGACAAAGAAAAAAGGTAATTTCGTAATCACCACGTCTCCTTCTTCCTCCCCTCTTTCCTTTCTTCCCAATCGAACCCATCATGTCCTCCTTCTTTCTCCCCTCCTTCGGTCCTTCCCAATCGCACACAACCGCGCTTGATGCCTCGAACAACCTTCCAAAAGAAGCCGGAGTTAGCACATCTCCTTCCGATCTCGTTGTCTTTTTTCCAAATCCAAATATAGGTCTCGTAATCTTCCTCTTCCCACTTACAGATTATTACTCTTTCTCGCATTCCTTCCAATCCGGACTCGAAATTCTATTTTTTCTTGGAAAATGAAAAATGTACTTGTTCTCTGATCGCGCTTTAACTCCGGATCTCACCTCCATTTTCGTTCTTTTCAAAGATTCTTTTTATGCCTAAAAACAAGATAGATAGTTAGATTCGACTTGTTACGAACTATAACTCAGAAAAAACCAATTTTAGATATGTAGATTTGTGAGATAATCATCGTCGCCTTCAAGTTTGTAGACTTGCAAGATTCTGCGGAATATCATTCTTTCTGCTACTTATTTCGGTCAGATGTAGTGTTTAGATCTGGTTATACGTTCTGGAGAACTTTTGTCATAAAATGATACCGTTGTGTATTGAAATGATATATTGGTGTATAACATATACTGTTGTGTATTGAACGCATATAGATGTGTATTTACTGGAAGTATAATTTAAGAAAGTGATACAATTTTGTAGAGTGCTCCATGTCATTTCTATCCCAACATCGCTTTTTCATCTTTCTCTCTTTCTTATATAAAAATATGTTCTACTATAGTAATTTAGTCTCTGTCAGGTGTAGTGTTCAGATCTGGTTATACATTTTGGAGAACTTGTATAATAAAATATTTTATTATACGTTCTACTACTTAACTAATCTAGATCTGTACTCTTAATCTAGATTTATTATAATCAAAGAAGCTGTGGAGTTTTTTCTAAATATTTTTTAATTTTTATTTGGATGTGATTCCTTGATCTTACATTTTGGCCAACATGTTTTGTAAATATGTGGTGGATTCGTATGACATCTGTAATTTTTAATCTAAATGCAATAACAGGAATACAATATTTAATACACAAAATATAACAATTTAATAATAAAACATAACGGCACTATTACAATACATAACTACACTAGTTCAATAGACAGTTGTCCTAGTACAATATATAACTACAATAGTTCAATACATGACTATTATTATTTCTATAGGTTGAATTGAACTCCACAAGAAATCATATTGGTGTTCAACAAACATTTCCTATTACACCTATTCTAAGTATTCTTTTTGAAATATTCTATAATCTGGTTTAGTTGTTTAATATAGTAATATTGTGACTGTTATTCTTTATATAGGTGGAAACAACATCAATGGAAAACCATTTGTTTGTTCAACCAACATCTCAAGTGACACCTATTATAAATATTATTATTGTTAAGCTATATTTAAAGTAATATATTGTCATAGTTGTTCAATAGTGTGATTTACTTCATTAATTTACTAAACTTATTGTTTAGTAAAATTAGTTAGTTGTGTAATGAAATGACAAACATTTATGTTACACTAGAAAATTATTTGATAAACTATTGTTAATTAGTATAAACTACTTTTACAAACTAACTGTCTTGTCTACTCTAGGTAATAAACAATGATAGTTAGAAATGATTTTGTTGTTGCTTGACAGATTTCTATGAAGGATTTGCAGAACTTGTATAACAAAATGATACCATTGTGTATTGAAATGATATATTGGTGTATTAAACATATATGGTTTGTATTGAAAGCATATAGATGTGTATTGACTTGAATTTTTATTTAGGAAAATGATGCAGTTTTGTAGAGTCTTCCATGTCATTTCTATCTCCCACATCTCTCTGACCTCTCTTTATCTCTCTCTTTTTCCTATAAAAAAACATGTGACACATATCTTCCATCCCCTACTATAGTAATTTAGTCTTATGTAACAAATTGCTTGATAGATTTTTGAAATGATTTTGTTGTTGCTTGACGGATTTCTATGAAGGAGTTGTTAAACTTGTGTAATAAAATGATACTATTGTGTATTGAAATGATATATATTTTTGTATTAAACATACACTGTTGTGTATTGAACGCATATAGAAATGTGTCAGGAATGGCAATGCAACAATTGCATATCAGCGTGAAATTGATGAACAAACATTTCAACGAGCAGATCGAAGTGTGTAAAATTGCAAAGTTCATAATACATAAATGTCGATTTAATTTCATACAATCATGCACATAATGACATAAGATAGGAAAAGCAAATAAGATTTAATTAGCTTGAACTCTAACATCACCATAGTACCATACATGTTGAACCATGAACACTGTAAACATGTTCATCTATATATACATGTAAAGGCTACAAGAAGACCTTGCAGACTACCACAGTTGAGAAACATATGCAACCACTTTATCCAAACATTCCTCTGATTGTAACCTAACCTGTTACAAGAAATAGCACCTGAATTACGGTTTTGTCACGAAATGATATATTGGTGTATTAAACATATATTGTTGTGTATTAAAATGCATATAGATGTGTATTCACTGAAAGTTTTATTTAAGAAAGTGATGCAATTTTGTAGAGTGTTTCATGTCATTTCTATCTCCAACATCTCTCTTTCCCCTCTCTCCTATAGAAAAATATGTCCTACTATAGTAATTTAGTCTTATATGAGCCCATTAGCATCTATGGTAAACTTAATTGGGGCTTAAGTTGACTTAAATTAATTATTTATGTGTATGATCATAAAAATATACAAAATCAAACATTTCCCCTCTCCCCAACACTAATTAATGCCTTAACTCTCGTACCATGCCTTAATATACACAACTTTTGGTTAGCATACCAAATGTGTTAAGTGAGTACATAGTTGTGACTCCTACTATATACAAAATGTAGTCACATTGGTTACAAGTATATAACAACAAAAGGATGATATCTACTACAATTCTACTTAACTCAGATATCATCACTATTTTGTGGTAACTATTTCCACAAATTAAGTTAGATGTATATATCATCAATACTTCCACAACCACCATGGCTGTTCTAACAAGGAATTTTAGTAGACACCACGACTACTTCCACAGAAGGCAAAACTCCTGACCACAAAGACAGAAACTCCAGATGTCCAAAGAAGGCAGTAACTCCAGCAGTCCAAACAAACCAAAAACTCCAGAACACTGTCAAGAATGATCAACCTGTAATATAAGTCTCAGTTCAAACTCTTGGGACACATGGATCTCCTTGTTGATGATCTGACAAAATATCATTCTAAATTAGGCACCAAACAATATTAGTTTATTCTTGGAAGTGAATAATTTATTTTTGGAAGTGAAAGCCTACTGAATATTACTTTATAATAAGACAACATTAAACAACAACTACTAAGGATCTAGACATGTAATCTAATATCATACACGATAAGTTAACTTATGACTTGTAGACAACCACATGGGACTGTTCAAAAATTTAGAATTTAGAAGTTCAGAAACTGGGATGCAAATGTGCATGTTTAATAAGTTGAGAGGTAACATTTAAAAAAGCCCAGAAAGCATAAATATAGAATATTTAATGCAAATGTAGAAATCTTTGGGATTTACACTTCATATTTGGTGGAATACATAACTACACAAGTTCAATACACAACAATGATATAATAATACACAACTACATTACTACAATACACAACTACACGAGTTCAATACTAACCATTAAGCATGCAGTGCATCTATTGATTTATGCTGAGACCTTGTTCTTTAATCCTTTTCTCTTTTCTTAAATCTCTTCAGAAATTTTCAAAAAGTCAATTGGCTCGATTTGCACTGCATAGAGGATAAGATAACCTTATCATTTAAAAACCCCGATTAGGATGAAAAGTCAATGAATTAAAAATAAGTGTGAGATGTAATAACTGTGGTTTCATGGAAAATGGTCACTCCAAGTAGTTTCATCCTGCATAATAGGGACTCGAAGCAAAAGCCATATCTCAATACCTTGAATGTTATGAACCATCACTGGATTAATACATTCCAAACAAAATAAAACCAATCATCAAAATAATTTTCCAAATATTACATCCGAAAGAAAATTATTTCATTAAATTAGTGGCTCGGACTTGAAACCAACCTTTTCAATCAAGAATTATCTGAAGCAGAACTGGCATTTGAAGCTGTAAAACATCATCACAGCCAAAACAAAACAAAAAAACACAAAACCAAAATTCCAGCTCATATCAAGAAATTCGACCAATTATAATCTAGTACTTCATTGAAGCCTCTCAGAAGCACGGATAATGTGTAATCATTGTTGTCCATAAAACACTTAAAAAATACCCGACAACCCAAAAAATATTACAAAATCACCAACAGAAACACGACATGAGGTTTATTTGTTTGATATGTAGCTATTGCTTTGACACAGATACGATCAGTAAAAGATAAAAAAGTAGATCTACGTTCAAACCACAGTTTCACGATTATCCAAACGACGAGGTCCAGATTTTCAGAATAAGTCAGAAGCACAGTAAGAAGCATGAACCATTGTTTCGTTTAAAAATTTAACAATAAGTCAGAAGCATAGTCACAAGGTGAAAATGGAGACTTTAAATACCTGCAATAGCTTCCTTTGCTTGAGGATGTTTGCATTTATCAGGATAAACCAACAACGAAAGCTGCCAAAAGCAACAACAAAGTGAACAACATTTATGAATGAAAAGTTGGCAAAAAATATTAAAAAAAAACTCTCAAGCAAAATTTTACCTTCCTGTACTGCCTTTTCACTTCATCAGGTGATGAATCAAAAGACAAATTAAGATGCTCAAAAAGATTTAACTTGAAGCACGAAAACACCCTGCAAAAATCAGGATTAAGGAAGATAAGCAAAGAGACGTTAGTGGAACAGAAACAACTAACAAAGATGTCTACGTATGTTAATTTTACTCTTTATTGTTTTAAGTATCTTGTTGAATTGATTCCTATCTATCTTGCCAAAATATTTTGCTGTAAAACACATGGGCACATTATATCATGGTCTAATAGCGAGGCTGAGTTAGAGAGAAGGATAAGGGAATAACATGATAAATACCTATATTCTTAATCCATAGCAAATACCACAGAGGTTTGTTTGGTTGCACAAATTGCATTAGTGTTGGTAGGTTGGCATACTTGTTCTAACACCGGGAGTGGGCAACCGGAATAGGTGGCAACGGAGAGGTGATAGAGACTACAGAACAGAGAAAAAGAGGAAATAGGAAGCGCCCATTTATCGAACGGGTTCTGAGCCAGAGAGACGTCCTGGAGGGAGGAAAGCCTCCGAAGAAGCCAACCGGAACGGAGGAGAAGTTGTTTTTGTGGAGAAGGAGGATCTGAAGGGACTTCAGCCCGGAGAGGTCCGGGAGGGGGCTGAAGAGGAGGTTCTCCTGGAACTCGAGGAGGGTGAGGGAAGTGAGGTTGGAGAGGGACGGGAGAGTGCCGGATAAGGAGAGGTTGTCAAGCTTGTTGGCGGTGATCCGGTCGCTGGAGCAGGTGATCTTCGTCCAGGCGTAGGGGTCCGGGGTAGTGGGGAAGGTGAAGGATGGGGAGGTAAGGGTGGTCGAGAGGTTAGGATGGTGGGTGTCAGAAGGTTAGAAATGGGAAGAAGACGGTGTGGTGTGATATGTTTGTGTGATTACCATATTACCCTTTGGTTGTATAAATTGAATGTTAGATAAATCAACCGTTGGATCTAGATCTAAGGGAAGAAATTATGGGGTCTCATTTTATTACAATGAGACCTGGTCTCATTGTAATATTTCTGTATATATATATATTTATTTAAAATAAATGAGACTACATGTATACAATTAATATATATGTTGTGTAGGATTTCATGTCCCTATGTATGTATATATTTTTAAAAAATGTAATACAAACATACAAGATCGATTTCATATTTTCATTGATTTTACGTACATGTATTTGTTTATTCTAATATCATGCATTTCTATACATATGAAAATATAAAAAATAGAGCATCATACTCAAAGGTTCTCTAAAACCTTTCAGAAGATCCAGAGTTCCGTTGCTCGTCGAGTCGCCCGTTGATTCGCCTCCAAGTGTTCACCAAATCTAAACAAGATTAGAGAGAAATGAGCTAGTCAATCAATCTCTAATTAGGCTTAGAATCTAGCTAATAACCCATCTTTAAGCTCAAGAGATTTTTATCTCCAAAGCTTAAAACTATTAAGAGATTTCGTGATGATTAATGGAGAGATTAATGAGGGAAAGAATTTTTGCATCAACATAAACAAGTAGGATGATGAGTCCTTTTATAGATTCCCACAACATCCTTATTAAGAATTATTCTTTAGTCATGATCTCTTGATTATTCTCTCCTAAAATTAATCTCAAATTGCCACATAAGCATCCTCGTAAACGTTTAATTAAATCTAAAATTATTCCAACTCATTATCTAATTATTCTCTTAATAATTCAGGCAAAAATCGTGTTTTTCGATTGACCGAGAATTCTTCTCGGTTAACTGAACCATTCGATTTTAGCACATGTTCGGTGAACCGTGAACTAAACGGTCGACCGAATATGCATGAGAAAAATTCTCTGGAAAACTTCGGACGATCCGCGTCTTGCTCAGTCGACCGTTGACCCACCAAAATTTCTCCTCGCGAACATTCATCGGACGATTGTGTCACCTTCGGTCTACCGAAAATATTCTAAGATATTTTCTCTCGGTTGACCGAACCCAATAGTCCAAGCACTCCAGACAATTTCGGTCAATCAATTGTGCTTACCTGTTCCCCGTTCGGTTAACCGACCCGAAGATTCCCCGATCGACCGAACCCTAAACGGTTCACCGTGTTTGACCCCGATTTTGCCTTTGTCAAATTTTAGATTTATTTCCAACAAAATTTGATCTTTTGGGGTTTTTAGCAAATTCATATCTTATATATTATCTTATGTAATATTAAATTATTACACCTCATAATATACACACCTCATATGAATTTATAATGATTCTAATTATGTCAATTCTCATGACATATTGATTTTATTCGTTCACCACATGTGTCCATTTTTCACATGAAACCCGACACATCATATGAACTCAAAATCAAGCTTCTTGTTTCCCAATTTTGTGGTGTGACCTATAGGAGGATCTAAGCTAAATTGACGGCGATATTAAACACTTAATATCTCAAACTATAAGCGGTATCTAGCTACACATTATAGTTACCCAATTAGCATAAATGTCTTTCTTCCACTTGAACTAAACACGATCCATTTAGTGATGTAAGTGCACCACTTGTGTCCGTTCATTGCCTCATGATATTAATAATATATACAAATTAGAAATGTGTCACATTTGTATTATATTCATTTCTTGATCTCTCTAAGCTAATTATAACTATGTTACTTAACTTAAGTTACATTGTGCACATTATAATTTTGCTTTATCAAGGGGCCCACTAATATCATCACTCAATTAAGATGGGCAACGATAATCGTTTGACTAGCTATCTTTTCCAGCACAAGTCATGTCCAACCAACTATTGCTTTTATCACTATACTCATTGATAGCTTTCGACAATAATCAAATTAAGCACTTCTTGAGTGAAAAGATATAAGTCTCATATCTTAGGATCCAAGACAAGTAAAACATTAATGACACGAAACACAATTCCATAATGTTTTACTTGTTAGGTCTATTCAGTATATAAAAATAATCTTTTCCTCTTTTATATACTCGTGTCGTCAATTATTTGTAGAGCTACAATAATCGATGACCAACACGACAATCTTATCTCAGTGATTAATGTTCCATGTTAATTACCATGATTGTGAATAACTTTTGATTTATGTAAACCGTTATCTTTTAGAGCTCTACGGTTAAGGACCAAACGCTTCTTCCTTAACACTTTCAAAAGACGAATACCATAATCAAGGAACAAAATGTTTGCACATCCAATTCATAATAATTGACATATAAAAGTAAAATTTTTAGAACACATTCCTTTCATGTTGTTATGTTTCTTTTGGAATTGTTAATATGCACTTTTGTTTATCATATGATTCAAGTACATTATAATATATTCTGTTTTGAGAAAGAAGCATCAAATCAAAATATAAAGTGAAGATCTCCACATGATAAAATATATTTGAGCTCAACAAACGTCATAAGCGTGGACCATAACATATATTGTTTGTGGAAATAAAATAAAAGTTAGTCACTTTCATTGTACCTCCTGAAGAGGTTATTCCTGAAGAATATAAACCCGTAAAAATAAATGCAGCTGCTAAACAAAAGATTAAAAAAATTACGGGAATACAGAACAGTGAAATCCTAAAGTTTTGGGAAACGATGAGGATTTGATTATTATTGACGTAAAACTTGCAATCAATTATATATGTTGATACAAGAGATATTAAATAATTATTAAAATTATTGTCGACAATTCATTCGCCTTCTTAAATAACATGCTATATCAAAAGAAAAATTGGATCCAAAACCTATGATATTATAAGAATGCCGGAAGCATTCGTATTTAATATAAACAAAAGAAGGAGAACAATATAGAATAAACTTGCTGAATAAACATATTATTTTGACTTGTAGTCCTGATTTTTGAAACTATATCCCTGAATGATACAAATAGAAATCACAATAAGATGTGATACATTATAAAGCGAGAAGTAATATAAGGATATTCGTAGGACCCGACATCCATCGTGATGTTACTCATTCTCTCATAATATTGATAATATGTTTTGTTATATGATCAATATGATATGCATATAATATATGTTGTGACTTTAAAGTTTTATAACTCACTTAATATTGGTACATATATGAGTCCCTAAAGGACAAAAATGACAAAGTATATTATATAACAATCAAAAGATGCACTATACAAAGATCACTATATGAAGAAACAAGTAAGAGTGTGCATATAACCTCTTCAAATCAAAGTCATCCCGAAGAATGATACGAAGTTGATCTTAGTCGTCGATATATTTCACCCAATAATAAAATTTATTATTATTTATTATATGCATATGACTTTATGTCATAGGATCTCCAACAGAGTTTTTGAAAAACTGTGAAATATTTAAATGACGGATTTTTAAATAAATGACTAGAGATAAACCAATTGTTTTTCGACCTGAAGTTCGAACATTCTTCAGAAGTGAATTGGTACAATGATTCAATTGTAGAAAGAGAATATTGAAAATATTCTACTAAATTCTCATCTTGAAAGCACATTAACAAAGGACATATATTGTATATCGACAAAAATCCAATTCTTATAGGACCTGAAAGTTCCTTATCATGTTCACATAAAATGTTTTTTCTGAAAATAGTTACATGACGTTCAAGGATCTACCAATTTCTAGTCATGCGACAAAGAGTTATATTAGTGATGTTTCTTATATGTCCAATACACATTAATTATTATTACAAACTATTTAGTGTCATTATGTGGAGTCATTACAACTTTATGCAAGTTGGTGAATCAGTTGTTGATTCTTACATTCGCATATTGCTATGACATCAATGTAAATACGAGACATCTTTAAATTGTCCACAAGTAATATCTTTTGAAGTAACATATTCATATTTTGCAAAAGTTATCACAATTTGTGTTATTCCCAATATATCATTTGAGAAAAATTGCACAAACACATTTCACAATCTTATTATCTAAGTGAAATATAGTAAATATCCATTAAATCCGTTAAACTATCATGTATTTGTTTATTGAATCCTCATGCACTTTTGTGTTTAAGAACTTTGTAAAATATATTCATAAGTTTGGTAAACTACGAATCAGGGGGAGTGGATTTGTATTTATCGTCCCTGAAGGACGGATATCCCTGAAGGATAAAGCCCGGAAGGTTTGTAGTTGCATTTTTTTTCCTTTTTTCCAATTTTTGTCCTAAAATGTTTTATTGGTTAAAGGTTTTTCACGAGGTAATTTGTGCAATTTTGTTAGCGTATGTTATGCATTCTTTTCCTTAGCTATTTTTTCCCACTGAGTTTTGTAACAAGGTTAACGAGACATAAACATAATGCATATTGTCTAAGTGAGTGTTATAAATTTATGTTGAATTGAGAGGAATAATTATATGTTGCACTCTTTTTTTCCTTCACCAAGTTTTTGTCCCAAATGGTTTTACTTGACAATGTTTTTAATGAGGCAGATCGATCAAGTGACAACTTTGCAAATCTATTCACCAAGTCGTTGCCTATCAGAGATTTTGAACAACTTGTTTTCAATATTGGTGTTCAACGTTTGAAAAACATTTGTTGAAATGAGGGGGAGGATTATATGTTCTGCACTTTTTTTCCTTTACTAAGTTTTTATCCCAATGGGTTTTTCTTAGTTAAGTTTTTAACGAGGCAGACTGGAAAGCATATAGGTGAAGATCCAAGGGGGAGTGTTGTGAAATATTATGCAATGAATGCTTCACCTTCACCTTCTCCTCCCATAACTTCATCAACCTCTCACATTCTCATTTGTGAACTCTTGTAACATACACCCTTTCATTTGCCTCATTTAGCCTATAAATAAGAGACTATTGTAATACTTTGGTGTGGATGAAAATAAAACAATTATTCTTCCCCAAATCTTCTTCTTCTTTGTTCTTTATTCTATTATTTTATAACAATTATTAATTTCCTAGCCCTTTAAACCATTTTGTGCAATATGTTTTCTTTTTCAAGTGAATTATAGTCGTTCCATTTTCCTCGTGTGTCTTTCTCATGTACACCAACTTTTATTCTCATTCGTTCGCACCGAACATAATCTTCGATTCCTTCCATATCTGAAACCTAGAAACATCTGCATAAGCAGTCATTATCCATCACATCCCATCAACAACTGCCATTTTCCAAGTGTCGACGGTTATGCCTCGCCACTTGCCAAACATCCTCTCAACCAGGGGCGGATGCACGTCAGGGGCAGGTCCACCTGCCCCACCCATATTTCCCTTTTTTTCAATCTCAATTCCCAACCGACCTAGTTCCTCGCCTCCTCAGTTCCTCCCCCAAATCGATAGGCACAAGCCACACTTCTCCCACTCGGCCTCCACAACTTCACAACTCCTCGACAACGTCGCATGTTGCGTCGTCCCTCGCCAGATCCATTTCTTGCGACATCTATTCCACTCCGACGATGAGGTAATCGTCTTCTAGTCTAAATTTTGAGGGTATTTGTTCTTTATTTGGTTTAGTCTGATGGATTTGGGGTTTTTGATAATCTTGGTTTGGTCTAGTTGCTGGATGGTTTGATTTTGGGTTAAGAATGTGTATTTGGGGGTTATGTTTGTTTCACGATTCACACGTGTTGGTTCTAAAATGTTAGCTCTAAGTTAGTTCTAAAATGTTAGCTTGACCGATACTTTATGAATTTAGTAAGGATATGGTCGATTTATGGATTCAGATATTTTTTGAGAAATTGGTATCAAATTGTTGGTTTAATGGAATTTTAGTTATATGATTGTTTTGTGTTTGGATACTGGAATTTAAGTTGTTAGAATAAAATAAATTTGAGATGTTAATGTGTGATTCATGTTGTCTGAAAGACTGAAAGTATTTGGAAAATTTTAATTAGGATAGAAAAACTTATTGGAACTTTCTTTACAAGTTCAAGCGGGAGTAAATATTCTAGATATGAACCTTTGATTGTTGAACTTACTCAAGAGACACGTAATAAATGTTGAGCCTCAAACGAAGCTAATCTGATGGGTGATGATATTGTTGCGGACTCGGGTATAAGAAGTCCTATTTCTGAGTGTTAGGATTAACAAACCACTTGTCACAGGCACTCCAGAGGAGAGATCAAGATTTGGTCAATACCATCAAACTTGTTAAACTGTCAAATGATCTATTGCAACAATTGAGAGAAAATTGGTGAGATGCTTTATGTAAGAAAACTTGTGATTTCTGTGTAAAGCAACATACACATGTCCTTGATATGGAATGTATACTTGTGGTTCAAGGAAGGGAAAAAAGTGGAGATGGAGCAATTACACATCTCCACTACTTCAAGAATAACAATTTTCATGTAGTGATTGACACCCAATTTCAGGAGCTTAATGATCGATTTACCGATGTTAATAGTGAGCTACTCCTCTGTATGGCGTGTTTGGATCCGCATAAGAACTTCTTCGAATTCGATATAAAGAGATTATGTGAATTCATTACCTTCTATCATGTGGAGTTCAATGAGAATGAACTTCTAATGCTTGAAGTTCAAGTTGACATCTACATTGCTCATGTGAGAAACAATTCATATTTTCAATTTTGACGGGTTTTGTTGATCTTGCGAGGAAGATGGTTGAGAAGGGAATAGATAAAGCTTATCATTTGAAATTTTTTTCTTATCAAGTTAACCTTAACTTTGCTGGTAGCAACCACAACAGTTGAGAGAGCATTCTCGGCTATGAAGATCGTGATCACCAGACTTTGTGTTACGATGAGTGACGATTAGATGAATGATTGTATCGTCACTTACATAGAACATAATATATTGATTCCATTGATGATAAATCAATCATGGAATATTTTCAGGACATGAAGTCTAGAAGAATGATTTTGTAATGACTTTTATTTGTGTTTTTTATGTTAAATTATTTAGTTAATTAGTTGTTTAACTAATGTGTCATGTTTTATGATTGTAAAAATTTCTTTTGGATGTTTGAATTTTAATGTTTTTATGTTTGGAAAGATGTTAAAAATAGGGAACAACTATTCGTTGCCGAAAAACTACTTAAATCGCCCCAACAATTACCATTTTGCACTTCACAATTCATTTAATACTAATATCGTCCAATGTCTTAAAACAAGGTTTGCCTGAGTTTTCCTCACATTCCTAGTATCAACACCACGAAAATGTCTGGCGAAACGCCTAGATCTGGTGAGGTAAGTTGGAGGGGAAAAATTTATCTCGGGCGTCTAGCTAAGCCGCTGCCACCAAGAATGGGGTGTCTGGCTGGGACGCCCTCTCCTTAGACGTGGCGGCCCAGCCATACGCCCCATCCTTGGGGGTGGTGCCTCTTTCAGCCGCATTGCCCAAAGAGGGGGCATCCTAGTCAGACGCCCCAAATTTATTTTTTTGATTTTAATTTTATTTATGTTGTGTTATTTAAATTATTTCAGGTTCCGTTGCAAGATTTCGGTGGTGATGGAGTAGATTACAGTGAGTTTTTTGATAGTAACAAGTATTTCCAGCATCGAGGACGCGTGTAAATGGGTGAAACAAGTTGTCATCAGAGTCAGATTTTTTTGGTAATATCATCCTACAAATCAAAAGCAGATAATCAGATTGATTGTTATTTGAGATGGGATCACAGAAATGCAATGAGTTCTCGAGATATGGATATTGCACTACGGAAGAACACGAAAAGAAAGGGTTGCAGTTGTCATTTTTTGATAAAGGTAGTCGAGCGACGAGATCGTGATGGATGGGTCGTAGTTTCTAATAGTACTCATGGGCAACACAACTAAAGACTTGCAGTTTATCCATAGGGTCGCCGACAGATCAACGGTCTTAGTTATGGGGCCAAGCAAATTGTTCGTGATATGACTGAGGCACAAACGAGACCATGTAACATCTTGTTGGCAGTATAGGAGAAATTCTCGTATGATAAACTCAATCAGAAACACATTTATAACTTCAGAGAATACACGAGGATGACGAAATCTGAAGACAAGAATCCCGCTCAGCAGTTTCTAAATCAGGCAGTGCAGTATCAGTACTTACATTGTATAATAGCGGATGAAGAAACTAATGTCCTCACTCACGCATTTTTCTACATGGATTCGACGTACAAAACGAACAAATACAATATGCCTTTGCTCGAGATGGTTGGGGTGACTCCAGCAAACATGAACTTTCTCGTCGGCAATGCAATTATGAAGGATGAGACCAAGTCTAGTTACCGGTGGGTGTTAGAGAAGTTGTGAGATCTGTTATTGGATATTGTCTGCTCGACTGCAATAATAATGGATCGGGAGTTAGGCCTGATGCGACCAGTGGAAGAGGTTGTTCTTGAGTCTGCTCATTTACTTTGCACCTAGCATATCAACAAAGACGTGTACAACTACGAATACCAGTACCATTCGACTTTGAAAGAGTGGATCACTACATCGACTACAGCTCTGGACACTCTTTTCGACCGCGTGAACACGACTATTGAAATATAGCTGACGAATATTCAGAACTTTCTTGAAGAGTCGATACGTCGAAGATTGACTAACTACATAGTTGCTTTGTATCAACATATAAATGGTCGAGTTTCGCATCACTGCTTGTCATTATTGAGTCAGGAGTTGAAGAGAATGCAGGACTTAAGCATTCAGGTTGAATATCGTTGTGTGTGTGCTTTTCTGACATCACATGGGATTCTTTGTGTTTGTACCATGTACGATTGTATTGTGTAAGGTGATGTAATTTATTTAGAGCAGATTCATCCATTTTGGAAAACACTTGTCATTGGAGAAGGAGTCCACATGTCAGAGTTTGTGGATCAGACAAGACGTCGAGCATTTTCGGAAGCTCGTTGATGAGATTTCGGGGAGCGACCCTGTAGTAATTCATAGTGTCTCTCGTATTTTATACGCACCGTTACACCCCGATGAGTCGAACTATCAAGAACCTGTAGGAAATACTAAGGTACGAGGTCGACCAAGGGTAAAGTCGACACGTCGGGACCCGAGTGCCTTTGAGTATGTTGAGCGAGGTCGTGGTCGGTCTTCCAGTAGTGGGAGCAGGGGTCGTGGTCGGTCTTCCAATTCGTCTTGATCGTCCGTAACCACGGGTGCAAGATTTGGTATGACGATATCTTTGTTGTTACTATTATTACTTAGTTGTTTGTTATTATTAATATATATAATTTTGCTATTTTTCCATCTTATAGTGTCCGGACGGATTGACGTCGATAACTTCTCATATGTTGATAGTCTGTCAGGATTCATTTTGCCATTTTTAGAGAGGTGGGATGACGTACGTGCTGATGGCAACTGTGGATTTCGATGTGTTGCCAATGTCTTCCATTGTGGTCAAGACAATTGGTTGTACGCTCGTCGTGTGATTTCTAATGAGAAATGTGTGCATCCTATTTATGAGCACGTTTATTACGACTGTGTGGTACAAGCTCGTCAGCAAATTGATTGGGGGCGGCGACCTTGTGACGAGGATCACTATATGGAGGTTTGGGCCGGATTGC
Organism: Triglochin maritima; assembly: GCA_963682175.1. NCBI lineage: Eukaryota > Viridiplantae > Streptophyta > Magnoliopsida > Alismatales > Juncaginaceae > Triglochin > Triglochin maritima. The sequence continues at coordinate 8,276,356 of OY821780.1, read as the reverse complement.
CAATTTTTATAAGTGTGCAGTTATGTATTTCTCAGTGGGAACGGACGGTTCGTTGTACCCGTGTCTTACTGTGCTACATTGGAAGAGTCTGTCGTCCATGACGAAGTCAATCAGAGAGTTGGTCATTGCTCATTTAGGGAGTTACAAACATTTTATTCTCTTGGAATTAGCTGAGGGATTCTCAGTACCACCTATAACGATCCTGTAGTTTCAAATGCGAGATGAGAGTGTTGCTGGATGGGAGGAAGAGTACGAAAGTAGGAGAGCGTATTGAGGCCGGTTACGTAGTACATTTTGATTCTAATTTGTAATGTATAATATATCGACGATTATATCATGTATTTGTACTTACATCATGTTGTTCTTTTATCATATTTTAAATTTAATTTATGTTACATATACCAAACAGGTCTATGATATGCTCGTGAGAAATAAGTACTAAAATACGACAAAATAGGGAGAATATATGTTCGTCAGAAATTAATAATAAGAGTGCAACAGATAATCAAATACCAACAAATGTAGTAATAGTTCAACATATAATAAAATAAATAATGTGCAAGCAAACTAAAACTCATCATCCGAATCCTAGTCTGAAATGCCCAACTGACTGTGTCACGCCTCAACGAGGTCATCCAAATCTGTACATGCAGCTCTCGTCTCCTCGTTCGGCATCTGGTCCCTGTATTGCAAGAACGGCTGCGTAACCTGTAGCGTCCTACTCATCCATTGTATGTAATATAAAAATTAAAGTATATTAACAATAAAAACAAAATATATATTACAAATAAAAATTAAATTAAATAAACTTACTGCATCACCACATGTCATATCCAGTGGTCTCTCCGATCTCGGGACATGTCATATAACACAAATAGTACAAAAATAAAAATGAAGATCCTTGAAATGAAAGTAAATAGAAAATATCATCGACCAAATGGAGAATATAACTGCTAAAATATCAAGAACAATGAGATTAAGTCTCTAGAATTGAAGCATAAAGTAACAGACTCCATGAGAGCATTCTTATCGGTATTGTTTTGAGGTCGTGAACGACCTCACGACCTAGGGGTAAAATTTAACGGTTAAAATTGGATAAAATTTAACGGGTAAAATTCAAGTTCGTGGACGACCGGGTCGTCTATTATTTTATTAATATCTGTTTTTTTGTTTTTTTTTTGAAATTTTTGAATTTTTTTTATGAAAATACGTTTTATAATTATTTTGATTTTTTAGAGAAAAAATTTATTTTTTTAAATTTTTACCAAGATGATCCCGAAATGATGTGAAGAAGAGATGTAGGTTGTTGTGGGTTGTGTTGGGTTGTGGTTAAGAGGTGAATAGTGTAAGAAAGAGAAGAATGTGGGTTGAGGAAAGAGAAAGCTGACGTGGAAGATAGAGAAAGTTGATTTTGAAGAGAGAGTTGATGACTAAGTCGTCCAGTTCATGGTGTCGATTGTAATCTTGAAGTTGGTATATTGAGAAACGAAAGTAGGCGAACTTAATACTACCTATTTTTGACTTTGGAAAAACTACTAAAATATATCAAAATTTCAGGCTGAAAAATTGTGTTCATGCTAAAAGAATGGCATTAAGGATTGTAATATAAATGCATCCTACATTACTCTGTAACATGGAATGACTATACGTAGAGTCCAAAATAAAATTCCAATTAAACCAACAACTTCTAACACTCAAATATGTACTCTCTCAACCACCTATCAAACAAAACACCTTTGAAAGCAAAAGTTGCACTAATTTCTAGGACATGTTTCCAAGAATCCTAAAAGCAAGAGAAACTGTAAGATTCCTGCCGAAAGGCTCAACAAAAGTGTAGCTCGATTCAGCTTGTGAATGAAATTGCCAGAAGCTCATCATCCAATTTTCAAGTGAATCGCTGAATTCACATATTTTTAAGGTGGGGGGATGATTTTCAAGTGAATCACTAAATTCACATAAGCATATACACATATGACATTGAAATTTAATGTTAAGAAACAAAACAAATTCTAAAATGAATATGGTATTTCATGAATTATTAAATAGAATAAAAAATGGGGTCAACAAGTTAACAAGGTAATCATACTGTTATGTAATTGATGTAGAAAATTACACCAAGGTTGGGTTAACCAAGTTTCAATACTAAGGTGCCATTTAGAAACACTACTCCTAAAATTAGATTTTAACTGAATACATGATTCCCAAGAATTTCAACAAATCTCAAAGCTTTGATTACCAAAGTAGGGCTTAGGGATCTTTTATAATCACATTTTAAACGATTCCCAAAAATTAAAAACCAAATGAGATTTGATCGTATTTTAGAAAATACAATGATCAAAATGTGACTCCGAAGGGACGTATAGATACATTTGGAAAATGGATAAAGAATCTACATTTTGCCATATTTAGGGAAGGAAAACGATTAGCGGACGCTAGCGTTCGGGACGCGCGCTTATGTGGTCAGCCCAGTCAGCAGACGCGTTTGAGTTGGCAGTCTCCACAGAAAAAGTTTATTTTTTATTTTATTCCTCGTTTCGTACAAATGTCTACATCCCTCCATCCCTCATTAATGCGTCTCAAATCACTCATTTTCCATGAACATTTTGGCTCTCCTACACAGCACAGGAGACTTGTTATAAATCTCAACATGGGTCTTCCTTTTTCTTCCCTTATCTTCTGTGGTCCTACCTCTGTGCTTTGATGGAAATCGTTCATGTGTCTTTCCAAGTGGAGCAGCCGACAAACGTTCCTAAGGAGGGGATGTTTTTCCCCTCTTTCGAAGAAGCCCAAACATTTTACGTTGCTTATGCCGATTCTTGTGGTTTTTGTGTTAAGAAAATGCATCACACCCGTTTGTTTGCTACCTCTGGGTCAGGTGTTAATGTGCTGGAACGAGATGCAATGGTGTCAAAGCTTCCGAGGATTTTGGCGTGATATTCTACTGTTAAAAGTTCAATCAGAAAGTTCTATGCTTTTGCGTATAATTCCACATATACAACAAACAAGACCAAAGTCATCCTTAAGAATGTAGGAATGATCACATTCTTCTTCATTTTCTTCATGTACAGCAGTTGTATGTCTGTTCGGAATAAGAAGTCAGTCTGTTCGGAATATGTTGTGTGTCTGTTCGGAATAAGAAGTCTGTCTGTTCGGAATAAGAAGTCTTTCTGTTTGGAATAAGAAGTCTGTCTGTTTGGATTAAGTTGTGCGTCTGTTCGGAATAAGAAGTCTGTCTGTTCGGAATATGTTGTGTGTCTGTTCGGATTAAGTTGTGCGTCTGTTCGGAATAAGAAGTCTGTCTGTTCGGAATATGTTGTTTGTCTGTTCGGAATATGTTGTGTGTCTGTTCGGAATAAGAAGTCTGTCTGTTCGGAATAAGAAGTCTTTCTGTTCGGAATAAGAAGTATGTCTGTTCGGAATAAGAAGTCTTTCTGTTCGGAATAAGAAGTATGTCTGTTCGGAATAAGTAGTCTGTCTGTTCGGAATATGTTGTGTGTCTGTTCGGATTAAGTTATGTGTCTGTTCGGATTAAGTTGTGTGTCTGTTCGGAATAAGAAGTCTGTCTGTTCGGATTAAGTTGTGCGTCTGTTCGGAATAAGAAGACTGTCTGTTCGGAATATGTTGTGTGTCTGTTTGGATTAAGTTGATCCAACCTAAAAGTTAAAAATAATATTTTATTATGATAAGTCTGGACTCTGCACGAATAAAGGGTCTGCACGCTGTCCTATGGTCTGCACTATCTGTGTATTGGGAAAAGAATCGTTCAACCTAAAGAACCGGCGTTTTTAAGAAGACCAAAGCACGTGAAGAGAAATTTTGCTGACTGAACGCTGACTCAACACGTCCACGTAAGGCGCGTCCGTGACGCCCGCGTCCGTGTATAAGGACTCCGGAACAATGTCCGTGATTACCAAAGTAGGGCTTAGGGATCTTTTATAATCACATTTTAAACGATTCCCAAAAATTAAAAACCAAATGAGATTTGATCGTATTTTAGAAAATACAATGATCAAAATGTGACTCCGAAGGGACGTATAGATACATTTGGAAAATGGATAAAGAATCTACATTTTGCCATATTTAGGGAATCTTACACCATTCCAAAACTTAAAACAAGGTCACACCAAGTCGAATTGGTGTGACCTTGTTTTATCATTATTCAAGTGAGTTTTCTCTGGTTTAGTTCAATTATATATAAAGCTTATAAGAACTGAAACCTGAGGTTCAATTGAAGAGGTAATTAATTAATTAATGGATCCATCAAAGAGAGTAATTATCCTGATCAGGAAACAAATCATCCTTAACAGAAGGAGCAATCCACTGTATCTGAATGTTGGTTACTTCCCACAATTCATTCCCATCCTTTTGCAGCAACACCTCCTTCTCCTTCATCTCCAATATCATCCTTTTCAACAACTTTGGCACCAACTCTTGCATCATCACCATCCCCTCCTTAGCCTTCATGCAAGTGTCCATCCTCCTTAAAACCCCGAGCCAAAACGTCCGGAATCCTGGGCTTTGTTGTAATGTTGTTAGGAAATTTAAGTACACTTCCACACACAATTCCATGGCTTCTTTTAGTGTCCCTTCCATGCTCCTCATCTCCCTTTCGGCGTTCTCTCTCCTCGAGTACTCCACCGTTTTTTCGTGCAAATCGTCGATCATCGCGAATATCACTAGGTTGAAGCACCCTATGCAGTGTGCGTGCGTCAATTCCAAATCCATCGCCTGGCGGAATACGGTTCGTAGTGCGTCAACGGCATGGTTCCGGATCTCCTCGCGCCGCACGAGGCTGGTTTTCCTCAACGCCTCCGCCAACTTCAAAAACAGGTTGGCCACCACAACAAACGACGACGAAGAAGAAGAAGAAGAAGAAGACGATTTTGGATTATTATTATTATTATTATCATCAGTAGTGTCGGGTTTGTGCCATTGGAGTAGCCATGCAACCGATTCCGCCATAAGGTCCAATATTCTGAGGCTATTCTCAAGAGGACTTATCTTAAGAGCAGCGAATCCGAAAGCGGCATCGATGAAATATGCATAATTGAATCTACTCACATGTTTTCCATCCCCCATCAACTTAATCACTACTCCCACAGACTTCTCGTATGTCTCCGGATGTCGTCCCGCCACCGACAGTAAATGGAGAAGCGTTTTCCAACCCAAAAGTGTTTGCACCGAATCCGCTTTCTCCGTTAAAATGTGGACAATCGAGTCGGTTATGGTCTCGCAACACGTATCCACGATCTCCTTATCCAGCTTCCAACTCAAGTTTATGGACTTCAAAATTAGCTCTTCGGCCGCCGCCACCGCCGACTTATCAAGGAGTTTGATGAAGACATTGAACAAAGCGACTATCGCTTTTTCTGCGAACGGACACGGAGAAAATAGCGGAAATTGTGCTACCAAGTTGAAGTAGTCGTGGAATTGAGGCCAGAAGGTGAGAAAGCGGTCCAAGTTGGAGGTTACGATGGAAGTGAGAAGGTCCCAACACAACCCAACCGTCTCTTCCTCTTCTATAGGAGTGGTGAACTTGTGGTTTTTTCCGGCGGCCGCGAATATCAGGGCTCGTCCCAGATTCAACAATGAATCGTCGGGTAGTTTGGCACTACCTGAGAAAATATTTCCGATTTGGCATTGGTGGATGAGTTTAAGGTTGTTATCCAATTCGGTCCCGATCGTCGGGATACTATTATCGCCACCACCCGAATCATCAAGCAGGGATAAAAATTGGGCCATCAACCCTTTGTTGTTGTTGTTGTTGTTGTTGTTAAGTGGTTGTTGTTGTTGTTGTTGTTGTTGTTGTTGTTGTTTGCTGGCACCGGAATCGACGACCGACTTGGAATTGTGGATAAGCAGTAGCGATTGCGGAAGCAACTTGAATCTGTTGAGTTTTAGCAAGCAATCTATTAGATTCCGCCACCCACCTCGAATGGACGGTCCGTAGTTATTTGCGATGGTGAAGACGGCGAGAGTGGCCAATCGCGGTTTGAGTTCGTTAGTAAAGCTAAAAAGGGTGTCCTCCGGCGAAGCGTAAGGATTTAGAAGCGTTGTGAATTTGCAGAAGCAAGTGAGGAGTTGGTCGAGGATGTCATCTAACCCGTGTTGATGAGCGATCCTGCCAATGTAAAGCAAGCCGTTGATGGTGTGTTGGAGGATTTGTTGGTCATCGGCATGGTCGAAGATGGCCGACAAACACGATACCGACGGTCCCGATATCGACACAAATAGGTCCCTCCCGAGAAACTTGTGGTTAATGTGGTTGTAATTTATGACGATGAATTCCTCCATCAAACGTGATGTTTTCAACAATTCAATCCACCTGTTGGGATTCATATTATTCATCATCTGATTCTGATCGGCCGTGTTTCGACTGTCTACCACATGACTACCACCACTCAAACTTATGGCATTGTTGGAAATGGAGTAGAACAAGTCTGATAAGTATTCCCTGGGAAGATCTTTTCCGGCGTTTATGGCTCGATTGTTCCTTATGAACTCCTCCTCCGTCATTTTCTTCTTCACCTGAGGATTGTGTTGGTCTGTATTCAACATTATTAGGGAGTAACAAAGTATGAAAACCGAGTCTTTGCTAGCGAATATATTATTATATGTTGTTTGTTGTTGCTCGTAAAACCGCTCCGAGAAGGCCTCCAGGATTCTTTGGATCTTCTGAGATTCCCCAGGAAGCCTAAATGTCTCGAGGTAGGTTCGTAAAGCGGTATCGAGATTGATGACACCAGTGAAATCAAATGTTGAAGTGAATTCCTTCAAAACTTGGATGTTGAATTCGTTGGGGTCACCGAGGTAGTCACCGATTTTGTTTTTGTCCAGTCCTACTACTGATTCATCAGTTGTGTACCGGAAAAACAATGCCAATCCTTTAGGGTTCGGTGGGTCATCGTCGTCCGCTCCTCCTATTACTTTCCATATCTTCAGGAACTCCAAACCCTTCTTTACGTCGAGATTAAAATGGTTCCCCGCTATCGCCACCTTTTTCTTTGTGTTTTTTCTTGATCTAAACCAACAACCATCCAAATTATTAACGTCGCCTTTCGGCGACTTTTCGAACCAAAACGGAATGTACTCATCACTAGTGTTGACCTCTGAACTAGATTTCATGATCAATGCTTCTTCTTCTTCTTTCAAGACGTCGTTGTCGTCGTCGTCGTCGTCTTTGTCTGCAGCAATACTGCCTATAATCGTGACTAGGCCTTCCAACGCCTGGACCTGTACACGTACGTACAAATTAATAAACAACTACATAAGTATGAGATTCTATTCTAATTAATGCATGTAACATCTTAATTTACATAATTATTACCTGCATCGGGGAGAAGGGGGTGGTGGTGGGGAATGCGATTTTGCAAAGGACTTTGCAAATGTCCTCGAAGATGTTGCTGCACAGTGGGTCGCAGTCGTAGTTGACGTACATCTCCATCACAAAAGTTGGTTGCCTACAAAAGCTTATGATTCCTTCCACTGCCACTTCATGTATTGGACTAATTATTACTACACCCGTCGACGAAGCTATTCTTATCAGCACAAGTCTTAGAAATGCCTCCAATTGGACCCTCAATGACCTACATGCAACACCACCAAATTACGTAAATATATTTATTACCATAATTAACCACATAGATCAAACAACAAATTAAAAGATAAGTGAATATATATATATATACAAAACAATACCTTCTTAGGAGATGGTAGAGGTTGAGCACAGTGCTGCAAATCATAGACAAGAAGAGTGGACCAGACCTAATCCCATAATAAATCAAGTTATAAAACAACTCATCCTGGATCATCCAAAGCAGCCTTGGGTGCCTCCCAATCGACTCACCACCCAACTCAATTGCTGAGTTGATTAGGACCAAAGCAAAAAACTGAACATCCTCATCCCAATTCACAGGGCCCACACCATCAGCCCTTTCAACCACAACATTTAGCAAGGAGCATATGAAGTGGAATATGTCCACCATGCATTGGGGGCCGTACGCCGGGGCTTCCGGGTCGGGGGGATGGTGGCTTGTTCGGATGTCGGGGAGCTTGGAGAAGACAAGTTGGATGAGCTCGTGCATGGTGTGGCGGGCATTTTTCTGGAGCATGTCGCCCTGGCAGGCGGATTGTTGGACGATTTGGAAGCACGTGTTCACAATGGTGCATACTGCGTGGTCGTTCAGGAGTACTGATGCTTGACTCCTCATCACAGCCAACAAAACCTACATTATATACATCAGTACATGTATAATCTTTTTGTGAATAATTCAATATTTTTCCTTAGAAAAAAGATGTGTTTATGCAAGTTAGAATTTTTTACCTGAAGAATTCTCATAAGGACGGCATCCTCAGACATGGGGTCCGTCCGCTCGAGGCGGCAGTTGTTAATCCCATGCACAATAGAGTGGATGGCCTCGCACGCCCCGGGAGTCTTTTCATCAAAAATGTTGAGGTGGAGGATCTTCAGGATGGCAGACAATGCCACTGCGGTTGCGGGGGCCGGAATCTCATCGCTTTGGATCACATTCACAAAAGGTGCAACGTAAGTCGCCGGATCGATGGTCCGCCACTCGTCATGCGGTTGGAAGATGAGAAAGCGAAGCGCTTTCAAGGAGAGAATAAAATGTGTATCCGCATTGTCGTCGCCTGAAGGGAGAGTCTGGGAGGTGAGGTCGGAGGGGCGACGGATGACGGCCAAGAGGGCACCCACCTCCGTGTTGAGCATGCACGAGACACCCAACTCTTTGAGGTGTCTATCTTTCTTCTTCGCATTTGCAGGCATTGCCGCGTCGTCGCCGTCGCCACCATTTTTGGTTTTGCCCATTATTGTTAATTGGTTTGGTCGTTTGGATTTAAAAAACGGTTGGTTTGATCTGGTTGGAAATTTTTTTGTGGCTGTGAGTGAGTAGGATTTGTTCCTTGTCCTAAACACCATGTCAACCATCCAATTGGTTTTGATCCATCTAATCCATCCACGTACTAACTCTTTATTTATTTGTTTTGACATAAGATGGATCTCCGATTTTCACCAACAAATTGAATTTGGAAGCCCAGAAATTCTTATTTATGAGAAGATTTTTATTTGGTAAACTTGTTTGTTAAACCTCATTACGTTCTCATATAAATAAAAAATTAATTTTGATGGCAGCATTAATTGTTGTCTTATTTTATTTGATGATAAGCGATTTTGAATTCAATTTAAAGTCAAAACTAAATTTAAGTCCATGAGTTTTATTGCTCGCTGTAGTTATTTGAGTTCATCATACGTATAGTTGCTCAAATATATACAGTTATAGCTGAATCAAGCAAGCCAAAAGTCCCATCTTTATATTGTTAGCAGTCAAAACATACACAGGACAAAAATTATATTTCCCAAGAAAAAAATGCTACATATCAATGGCCACTGAAATACATTCACAAAACATTCCCATTATTACAAGTCCATCTAAATATCTTCGGCCGCCAGTGGAAACCTATGTACTTGCAAAAACATTACAATCCCACACCAATGAAGCCTTCTTTTTTCTGTTGGTTTGTTTGGTTTTGTTTCAGGAGCAATCTGCGTCGGCTTTTATTACCCAGGTGTTTTAAGAACCACATGACCTGCATTTTTTATGAATCCAGTGGAATCGAGCTTTTCCTTTCTTGCCACAGTCGTGACATAGTATATCCTGAACCACCAACCAAACTTCAGAGTTGAAATCCACAAGAAATATGAAAGATGTGGGTTCGAAATTGCGAACCTGACAGCGATCTTGATATTCTTCTGGGAGGACTTCAGAAGCTAGTAAAGCATCAAGCATTCCGAATTAAACCTGGAATTAAGCTGAAAATAAGTGGAGGTCCTACTCAAGGAAGTATTGTTGTTTTAATAAACTGGCTGTCAAGGGAATCGATATAGTACAAAAGCTACAAAAAATAGATTTTACCTCTATGTTACCCAATGATTTGCTACAAATGGGGCAGGCATAATGGGTTCTCGTATATGACTAAGAAAAAAATAAAACAATCAAGCTCTAGGATTTAACAAAACCAAATGGAATAGCAGCAGAAAGAATAGAAATAAAGGGGAAAAAGGATTAGTACCTGAAAACATGAAGCGTGCATGAAATGGCCACAAGGTAAAGCACTAACTAATAAATTTGAAGTGAAGAGAAACTCATAACAAATAGGGCAATTTGTCTCCAGACTATTTTCACAGCATTCATGCTCCAGCCGTTTCATTGCGTAACAACAGTTGCATGTCATGCAGTGAAAGAAATCAATGCCAAGCCCTTCCCAACACGACATAGGTTGCAAAATGGGCAATGGTAGATCCAACTGAAATGAGACAACAGCAAGTCAGTCAGACATATTAAGCTCAGACTCTAATATTGTGGACTCTAATTCACGACGCTCAACCCAACCACATTTGGATCCTGACATTCATATTCTAGTTATATAATCATAATTTTCCTACGGTGATTCAGGAATGAACCAAGAATCTCACAATAAAAAGTTACCCTTACTATAAGGTTATACATTAGAACAATTTTGATATTGGGCTTTCCAAATTCCAACCTAAGGCAACTAGGAGTGTAACGTACCCGAAAACAGCGGAAAATTTAAACAATAATAAGGACCGTCAACGGTCAACACAGGGCACGTCACGGGAAAACAAACTAACATATATATAAAATATATAAGATACAGACCCACGTGAAAGTCAACTATATAAACGAGTCAACTGTGATTACAACAAAAGTGAATGTACATGTAATCACTACCTCAAACAAAAGAAGCTACTAAAGAGAACAGGATCTAATCCCGGGGGCACCGTCCTCGGTCACCACCTGACTCTAAACCTGCTCGCTACCTGAAATGAAAACAAACAAACATGCCTGAGTTCCCTGCAGGAACCCCGTATACCAAACCTCCTAAAAATATAAAAAGGAATTAAAGACAATGCAATGCTATGCACGTGATCATCCGCCTCGGGCCCACAATAATGCACTCACCGCCTCCGCGGCACTGAACCACTCCTGCCACTAGGGTCAAGTGAGTCCACCGCTGCCTCACAAGGGTCAGTCGACACCACTGCTCCCCAAAAAGTGCAGGAAGGAACCCCCGGTACACGCCGCACCCAAGGAGCGAGTCAGCCCGCCGAATACACAACTCGGGTCAGACGACAGCCACTGCTCCCCCAAGAGTCGCCTAGCGCGCACCCTGCCGGAACATCCTCGGCCTACCGCTAAACCCTCGCAAACAGCCCAAGGTTTACGGTACACATCCCTCACACCCCGCTCGGTAAGAGAGGAAAAAGTACAACAATAATACGCCTTCGTCGAAGGTGAAATCCGTAGCTCTCAAAGCCGGTAATCAACCGTCGCCTCGGAGCCGGTAGTCGACCTGACATCGACGGATCGCGTGTGGATAAATCCACCAACCTGCGGTAGATCGGTCGACCGCTACAAGCACACCGGTCGACCGGTCCCCCACACAGTACACAGTACTGTACAAACAATTCTACCGGTCGAACCACGCCAACCGAAATACCGACCAATCGGTCGAACAAAAGTCATCTAGCGGTCGACCGTTTGGAAGGTCTACGCTATACCATTTTATATAATATATATATCCGACCGGTCGAACCAAGGGGCCGTTCGACCGATAACAGGGATTTCAATAATTTGCTCAAGTCTCGTTCGGTCGACCGGAACTGAAATACAGTTCGACCGAATCAACACAAGCACTCTACCGCTTAATTAAATGCTCAGTCGGTCGACCGAGAGTTAAAGAGCGGTCGACCGTTTTGATGGTCAAAGCTCCCAACCGACTAAGCATCAAATGGATCGGTCGAACAAGGTTAAGGACGTTCGACCGTTTAATAAGTCAAAATCCCCAACCGACCCATTCTCATCGTTATTCGGTCGACCGGCTAAGTGGTCCCGTTCGACCGATAACAGTATATCCCCTTTTTCCCGCACAAATCTGGCATAACGGTCGACCGTCTAACGACATCGTTCGACCGTTCGCGGGTAAACATCAATATAATAATAGGATCGGTCGACTGCCCACAGGCACCGGTCGACCGATCGTCGTCTTCAACCTCTGAATTGGTTGAATTCCGACGGGGAATTCGACACCAACGTCGATCCCCAACACTCACAAGGCTTATGTGAGTTATATTGAAGATTTGGCATACCTTTTTGACGGTTGTAGATGTCTCCCAAGCTTTGGCTACTTCCACCTAACACTTCACCTTCTTCTCCTCTTCTTCTTCTCTCCTTCTTCTTACTGCCTCTTTCTCTTCTCCGAGAATCTCAATCACTCTCTGATAAAAGTAGAAATGAGGGAGAAAACGTTTGCAATTAATCTAACACCCCTATTTATACTAAAAACCTAATCTTATCTCACCTCCCCATCCTCCAATCACCATTCACCTAAACCTCTCCAATTATAACCAGCCAACACTCTCTCTCTCCTCTCAACACCTCCTGCTCTTCATGCAAGATTAATTAGAGTTAATTAAGTTTAGGTTTAGTTAATTAAGATGTTTAGTTTAGGTTATTACAATCTACCCTCCTTAAAAGAATTTCGTCCGCGAAATTCGAAACAACTGACTTACCGAAACAACTCTGGATACTGCTTCCTGACATCCTCCTCGATCTCCCAGGTAGCCTCTCTGTCAGTGTGATGCTGCCACCTGACCTTCACCATCGGAATCGCTCTCCTCCTGAGCTGATGTACCATCTGATCCACAATCTCAACTGGTCTCTCATCTAACGACAAATCCTGCTGGATCTCCGGTACTGATATCTCTATCACATGAGCTGGATCGGCCACGTACTTCCTCAACATAGAAACATGGAAGACGTTGTGAAGTCCTGCGAACTGTGGCGGTAGTGCAATCCTATATGCTACCTCACCGACCCGGTCCAATATCTCAAAAGGTCCGACATATCTCGGACTCAGCTTCCCCTTCTTCCCGAATCTCATCACCCCTCTGGAAGGTGAGATCTTCAGGAAGACATGATCTCCTACCTCAAAAGTCAGCTCACGTCTCCGCGTATCAGCATAACTCTTCTGCATGCTCTGTGCTGTAGCTAGTCGTCTCCGAATCACGTCGACCTTCTCTGAATATAGCTGTATAATGTCAGGTCCAACTAGCTGTCTCTCGCCCACATCACTCCAGCATACCGGCGATCTACACGGTCTCCCGTATAATGCCTCATATGGGGCCATCTCAATACTCGAGTGGTAGCTGTTGTTGTAGGCGAACTCTATCAGCGGCAAATGCTCATCCCAATGTCCGGCCCAGTCAAGTGTGCACGCTCTCAGCATGTCCGCCAATGTCTGTATCGTCCGCTCTGACTGGCCATCTGTCTGTGGGTGGAAAGTTGTGCTAAACTTCAGACGTGTCCCCAGTGCTCTGTGTAGACTCTCCCAAAATCTCGAAGTGAATCTGGGATCTCTGTCTGAAATGATACTGACTGGTACACCATGAAGTCTGACAATCTCATCAATATATAACTTAGCTAGACCCTCCAGAGCAAGAGTGGTCTTAATAGCTAAGAAATGCGCCGACTTGGTCAGTCAATCGACTATAACCCAAATCACATCGTGGAATTTCCGTGTCTTCGGTAGCCCCGTAACGAAATCCATCGTCACGTGCTCCCACTTCCACTCGGGCAACTCAATCCTCTGCATCTGCCCTGTTGGTCTCTGGTGCTCGATCTTCACCTGCTGACAGACCAAACACCTCGACACGAAGTCTGCAACGTCCTTCTTCATACCTCGCCACCAGAAGTTCCGCTGCAGATCTTTGTACATCTTGGTGCTCCCTGGATGAATGGAATATCTCGATCTGTGTGCCTCCTCCATGATGTCATGTCTCAGGTCCTCTATCTTCGGCACCCAGATACGATCTCTGAATCTCAGACCTCCATCCACTCCAACTCTGAAGTCTGACCCATCTCTGGCAGCTAACTGTAACAAACTGCTCAACTCCTCATCTGTAGTCTGAGCATGAATCACTGCTGATATTGTCTGAGGCTCTACTCTCAATCCTGCAATCACTGCACCCTCAGAGCTATCTGCAAATGGTCTCCACTCTGCCAAGAACTCTAGCAGTCTCCACTCCTGAATGCATAGGCCTGCTACTGATACCTCCACCTTCCGGCTCAAAGCGTCTGCAACTGTGTTCGCCTTCCCCGGATGGTAAGAGATAGTGAAGTCATAGTCCTTAATGAACTCAAGCCATCTGCGCTGCCTCATATTCAGCTCCTTCTGCGAGAACAGGTACTTCAGACTCTGATGATCTGTAAACACCTCGAACTGCTCGCCATAAAGATAGTGTCTCCAGGTCTTCAGTGCGTGAACCACTGCTGCTAACTCCAAATCATGTGTCGGGTAATTCCTCTCATGGACCTTCAGCTGTCTGGATGCGTATGCGATCACCCTCCCGTGCTGCATAAGTACACATCCTAAGCCAACACCTGAAGCGTCGCTATAAATCACGAATCCACCCGTGCCACTCGGCAATGATAAAACTGGTGCTGTGGTCAACAGTCTCTTCAGCTCCTGAAAGCTGTCCTCGCACTTCTGCGACCAAACAAAAGTGACTCCCTTCTGCGTCAGAGCTGTCAGTGGTGCTGCCAATCTCGAGAAGTCTTTGATGAAGCGACAGTAATAACCCGCCAGTCCAACAAAGCTCCTAATCTCTGTCACGCTCGTAGGGGTCCTCCACTGTGTCACCGCCTCTACCTTCGCCGGATCCACTGATATCCCCTCTGCCGATACAATGTGTCCGAGGAATGCCACTCTGTCCAACCAAAACTCGCACTTTGAGAACTTAGCATATAACTGCTGAGCCCTCAAGATGCTGAGTACAATCCTCAGATGCTCTCTGTGCTGCTCCACATCTGGTGAATAGATCAAGATGTCATCCACGAAGACAATCACAAATATATCAATGTACTGCCTGAATGTCCGGTGCATCAGATCCATGAACGCTGCCGGAGCATTCGTCAATCCAAATGGCATCACCAAGAACTCATAGTGTCCATATCTCGTCCTGAAGGCTGTCTTCTGGATGTCCTCATCTCGGATCCTCAACTGGTGATATCCTGAACGCAGGTCAATCTTCGAGAAAACCTTCGCTGACTGCAGCTGGTCAAAGAGATCCTCAATCCTAGGTAAGGGATACCTATTCTTCACCGTCACCTGGTTCAGCATCCTGTAGTCTATGCACATCCTCAAGGATCCGTCCTTCTTCTTCACAAACAAAACTGGTGCACCCCAAGGCGAGACGCTCGGTCTGATAAATCCAGAGTCCATCAACTCCTGCAACTGCTTCTTCAACTCTGTCAACTCAGCAGGTGCCATCCGGTATGGAGCCTTCGACTGTGGTGTAGTGCCGTCTACCAACTCAATGCCGAACTCCAACTCCCGGTGTGGTGGTAAACCTGGAATCTCTGCTGGAAAAACATCCGCGAACTCCTGCACCACCTCAATGTCCTCTAGCCTCTGAGACTCTGCCTCCGCAACTACAAGTGTCGCCAGAAAAGCTGCACATCCCTGCTGTAACAGTCTCTGAGCTCTCACAGCAGATACAATAATGCGACCCCCTCTGCTTCTGATCCCTCTAATCAGAATATCAGGCAAACCCTTCCTCGGGATCAAAATCTTCTTCTCACGGCACAAGACTCGAACATCATATTGGGACAGCCAATCCATCCCAAGTATGACATCAAAGTCCTCCATCGGTAGCAAGACCAGGTCTGCCGGAAACTCCTGATCTCCCGAAACAACCGTGGCGCCGGGGACAAATCTCCCCACAGTGCCCACCAGACCCAGGGGTGTGCTGACCTCCAAAGTGGCAGTCAACATCGCAAGGGTACAGCCCAACACTCCCGCAAATCGCTCTGAGATGAACGAGTGTGTCGCGCCACAATCAAATAACACCCTAGCTACTGAACCTGCGACAAGAAGTGTACCTTCCACGACAGCGCCTCCATCCCGAGCCTCCTCTGCCTGGATGGTGAAAACTCTGCCAGTGCGCTGCCCCTGCTGTGGTCGGAAAGGTGGTCTACCTCCGCCTCCTCCTCTGCCTGGTGCGGGTAAACCCGGTGGTCTGCTCGGCCCAGCTCCTCGGCTCGGACAGCTCCTGATAAAGTGACCCAGCTGGCCACACCCATGACATGCTCCGGGGGTGAAGCACGGCCCGGAGTGAAACCTCCCACAAGTACCACAAGGCTCTGGTCGTGGTACTGCAACTCCTGCTCCCTCGTATCGGGGCCTCTTGCCCGGATTCCCTCCAGTCTGACCTCCTGGCCTCCCAGAGAACCTACCTGATGGCCTCCTCTCATCCTGGTAGTTCTCCCTGTAGTCACGATCAAGAACAGAGGCACTCTTCACTGCATCGGCCAACGTGCTCGGCATGTGTGTCAGCACCTTCGTCCTCAACTGCTTCCGGAGCCCCCGGACGAACTTCCCAGCCCTCTGCTCCTGTGTGACATACATCTCGGGACAGTAACGCTCAAGGGCGTTGAACTTCCCGATGTAGCCTGCTAGGGTCATGTCTCCCTGCTGAAGACTCAGAAACTCCTCCCTCTTCGCATCCTGGACATGCTGCGGAAAATACTGCTCGTTGAACTCGCCAACGAACTCCTCCCAGGCTATATCATCTCTGTCCGCAAACACCACTGCAGATGTAGACCTCCACCAGTTTGACGCAGCACCGCCCAACACATAAGTAGCCAGGCCCACTCTCGCCTCTGGAGGACAACCAATAGCACTGAAGATCTTCTGCATCGTGAAGATCCACTCCTCCGCAGCCTCTGCGTCGTACTGCCCCAGAAAGGTAGGCGGATGCTGGCGCATAAACCGGTCATGCATAGCGCCAGTCCCCGTCTGCCCAGTCTGTGCTGTCTGCTGCTGTAGCATCTCCGTCAGACGTCCGACCGTATCGAACAACGTCCGACGCTCATCCTCCCAAGCCTCATCCCTCGCAGTCTCACTCTCACCGCGAGTATGGGCAACCGCCTTCCCCCGTCTAGGAGGCATCTGCCAAAGGAAACAAGACAATATCAATATAATCTGTGCATGCATGATCCTCTAGACCTAACTCCTAACTCAAAGGTGGTTTCTTTAGAAAAGTACGCCGAGATCAACGCTCTGATACCAAATTGTAACGTACCCGAAAACAACGGAAAATTTAAACAATAATAAAGACCGTCAACGGTCAGCACTGGGCACGTCACGGGAAACAAACCAACATATATAATATAATATGATCCACGTGGAAGTCAAATATACAAACTAACTGTGATTACGACAAAAGCTATACAATATGTAATCACCTCAAAAGAAAGAAACTGACAACTACAGGATCTGATCTCGGGGGCACCGTCCTCGGTCACCACCTCAAACTCTAACCCTGCTTGCTACCTGAAATGCAAACAACAAACATGCCTGAGTTCCCTGCAGGAACCCCGTATACCAAACCTCCTAAAATACAAAAAGGAATTAAAGACAATGCAATGCTATGCACATGATCATCCGCCTCGGGCCCACAATAATGCCCTCACCGCCTCCGCGGCACTGAACCACTCCTGCCACTAGGGTCAAGTCAGTCCACCGCTGCCTCACCAGGGTCAGTCGACACCACTGCTCCCCAAAAAGTGCAGGAAGGAACCCCCGGTACACGCCGCACCCAAGGAGCGAGTCAGCCCGCCGAATACACAACTCGGGTAAGACGACAGCCACTGCTCCCCCAAGAGTCGCCTAACGCGCACCCTGCCGGAACATCCTCGGCCTACCGCTAAACCCTCGCAAACTGCCCAAGGTTTACGGTACACATCCCTCACACCCCGCTCGGTAAGAGAGGAAAAAGTACAACAATAATACGCCTTCGTCGAAGGTGAAATCCGTAGCTCTCAAAGCCGGTAATCAACCGTCGCCTCGGAGCCGGTAGTCGACCTGACATCGACGGATCGCGTGTGGATAAATCCACCAACCTGCGGCAGATCGGTCGACCGCTACAAGCACACCGGTCGACCGGTCCCCCACACAGTACACAGTACTGTACAAACAAATCTACCGGTCGAACCACGCCAACCAAATTACCGACCAATCGGTCGAACAAAAGTCATCTAGCGGTCGACCGTTTGGAAGGTCTACGCTATACCATTTTATATAATATATATATCCGACCGGTCGAACCAAGGGGCCGTTCGACCGATAACAGGGATTTCAATAATTTGCTCAAGTCTCGTTCGGTCGACCGGAACTGAAATACAGTTCGACCGAATCAACACAAGCACTCTACCGCTTAATTAAATGCTCAGTCGGTCGACCGAGAGTTAAAGAGCGGTCGACCGTTTTGATGGTCAAAGCTCCCAACCGACTAAGCATCAAATGGATCGGTCGAACAAGGTTAAGGACGTTCGACCGTTTAATAAGTCAAAATCCCCAACCGACCCATTCTCATTGTTATTCGGTCGACCGGCTAAGTGGTCCCGTTCGACCGATAACAGTATATCCCCTTTTTCCCGCACAAATCTGGCATAACGGTCGACCGTCTAACGACATCGTTCGACCGTTCGCGGGTAAATATCAATATAATAATAGGATCGGTCGACTGCCCACAGGCACCGGTCGACCGATCGTCGTCTTCAACCTCTGAATTGGTTGAATTCCGACGGGGAATTCGACACCAACGTCGATCCCCAACACTCACAAGGCATAAGTGAGTTATATTGAAGATTTGGCATACCTTTTTGACGGTTGTGGAAGTCTCCCGAGCTTGAATCACTTCACTCCTCTTCTTCTTCCTTCTTCTCCTTCTTCTCCTCTTCTTCTACTTCACCTTCTTCTTTCCTCCTTCTTCTGCTCCGAATCACTCCTCTCACTCTCTGATAACAGGCAATGATGAAGAAAACGTCCAAACCCTTATCTCTTTACAACATCACCTTAAATAGACAAATCCACCTACACCTCATCCAATCACACTTAACCTAAAACCTAACCAACCAAAGCCATCCACCTCAATCTCCACATGTCCAACACCTCCACCTCTCCATGCAGGATTAATTAGGGTTAATTAGGTTTAGGTTTAGTTAATTAAGATGTTTTAGATTGGGTTATTACAGTTTTGCTGATAAAATATTATAATTTCCAATAGTGGATCAAAGATGTGATACATTAGCTTCGGAATGTAAGACATCCATAATGTCGGATGTTTGCATTACCATGAACAGCATGTAAAAACTTATCTCATCTATTACTATCCTGAAATTACTAAAAAATACTGCACCTGCTCCTCTTCCTTGGACATATGATGGCAAAGTGATGTTTGGACTGCACGAATATGTGAGGCTAACTCCCTTTGGAAACTATCATCCCTCGGCAGGCTTGAACACAAGAGCTCTGATAATTGACGGAAAAGATCACTTTCTCCCTTGTGTTCCAGAGAATACGTGCGTGCAACATTCTTTACACGGGCATCAAGAGCCACGAATATTACCTACACGTGTCAAAGAATTATTCCTACATGAAGTTAGTCTTACAGAAGTTTATCTCTTAAGACGTTTAATTTTTAACATTTTGAACTTCATGTAGTACTTGCAAACTTAAGAACTTTAAGACCAAAAGCACATTACCATCCAAAGTAGGTGCACTGTAATAACCTAATCTAAACACTTTAATTAAACTAAACCTAAACCTAATTAACACTAATCTAATCTTGGAACAGTGAAGCATGAGGTGTTGGAATGTGAGAGGAGAGAGAATTGGTGGGTTTTGATTGGTTGAGGTGTAGGTTGGTTTGCCTATTTAAGGAGAAGTTGTAGAGGAGATTAGGGTTGACATTTTTCTTCACCTAAACCCTATCCAGAGCGTGAGAGGAGTGAATTCGGAGAAGAAGAAGAAGGAGAAGAAGAGAAGGAGAGGAAGTGAAGGAGGAGAGTTGGGTTAGGCTTGCTGAAGCTTGGGAGGCTTCCACAACCGTCAAAAAGGTATGCCAAATCTTCATTATAACTCACATGAGCTTTGTGAGTGTTGGGGATCGACGTTGGTGTCGAATTCCCCGTCGGATTGCAACCAATTCAGAGGTTGAAGACGACGATCGGTCGACCGGTGCCTGTGGGCAGTCGACCGATCCTATTATTATATTGATGTTTACCCGCGAACGGTCGAACGATGTCATAGGACGGTCGACCGTTATGCCAGATTTGTGCGGGAAAAAGGGTTGATGCTGTTATCGGTCGAACGGCTCCACTTAGCCGGTCGACCGAATAACAATGAGAATGGGTCGGTTGGGGGTTTTGACTTATTAAACGGTTGAACGCCCTTAACCTTGTTCGACCGATCCATTCGATGCTAAGTCGGTTGGGAGCTTTGACCATCAAAACGGTCGACCGCTCTTTAACTTTCGGTCGACCGACTGAGCATTTTAATTAAGCAGTAGAGTGCCTGTGATGTTTCGGTCGAACTGTATAGCAGTTCCGGTCGACCGAATACCACTTAGGCAAAATGCTGAAAGTCCTGTTATCGGTCGAACGACCCCTTGGTTCGACCGATCGGATATATATATTATATAAATTGGTATAGCGTAGACCATCCAAACGGTCGACCGCTAGATGACTTTTGTTCGACCGATTGGTCGGTAATTCGGTTGGCGTGGTTCGACCGGTAGACTTGTTTGTACAGTACTGTGTACTGTGTGGGGGACCGGTCGACCGGTGTGCTTTTAGCGGTCGACCGATCTGCCGCAGGTTGGTGGATTTATCCACACGCGATCCGTTGAGTATAGGTCGACTACCGGCTCCGAGGCGACGATTGATTACCGGCTTTGAGAGCGACGAATTTCACCTTCGACGAAGGCGTATTATTGTATTACTGTTGTCTCTCTTACCGAGCGGGGTGTGAGGGATGTGTGTCGTAAACCTTGGGCAGTTTGCGAGGGTTTAGCGGTAGGACGAGGATGTTCCGGCAGGGTGCGCGTCTGGCGGCTCTTGTGGGAGCAGCGGCTGTCGTCTGACCCGAGTTGTGTATTCGGCAGGCTGACTCGCTCCTGGGGTGGCGGCGTGTACCGGGGGTTCCTTCCTGCACTTTTGGGGAGCAGTGGTGTCGACTGACCCTTGTGAGGCAGCGGTGGACTGACTTGGCCCTAGTGGCAGGAGTGGTTCAGTGCCGCGGAGGCGGTGAGGGCATTATTGTGGGCCCGAGGTGGATGATCATGTGCATAGCATTGCATTGTCTTTAATTCCTTTTTGTATTTTAGGAGGTTTGGTATACGGGTTCCTTCAGGGAACTCAGACATGTTTTTTTGTTTTCATTTCAAGTAGCGAGTAGCATTAGAGTCAGGTGGTGACCGAGGATGGTGCCCCCGGGATCAGATCCTGTTCTCTTTTGTATATCTTTGTTTGAGGTAGTGATTACATGTATATTCACTTTTGTTGTAATCACAGTTGACTCATTTGTATAGTTTGACTTCCACGTGGGTCTGTATCTTATATATTTTATATATATGTTGGTTTGTTTCCCCGTGACGTGCCCTGTGTTGACCATTGACGGTCTTTATTATTGTTTAAATTTTCCGTTATTTTCGGGTACGTTACATGCACATCAAAAAACAAGGTTCACAAAAAGAAAGGTCCTATCCTTGCCAGTTTGCCACTATCTTGCTAGCTTGAGATTCAGCCCCATTTGACTGTATACTTTGTTAATCATGATCAATTTCTGAACGATGAGTATGTTAGTTGTTCATTAGTATATTTGTTTACTGTTTTGTACTTTTGTTTCATGTGTACCGTACCTACGATCATCACCCTTTCACGTTGATTAGGTATATGTCGGCATAAAATAAAATTATCAAAAACAAAGTTTTCAATGTCAAGGAACTACAATTGGTTCTCTACTTCATCTCGGTTTGTTTTCTGTTTTATTTATTGTTGTTCACACCCGTAGGTTCAACTTTTAACTTATTTTTTGAGATGGATTTTGGAGGTCAGGTTACTAACAGCATATTGTCTTCATGTAGAGATTATTGTAGTATTCTATATTGACATCACCATTACCATTCCATACCTAAAAAATTGCAAAAGTTGCATTACATTCCCTAAAGAAAATGTCTCACAAATCCTAGCAAAGATAGTCTACTGGTTGCTTTCTGAATATAAGGATAAGCTGCATGAAAATAATTTGAAAATGGAGAGTTAAACTTTGGAAGTTGAATTAAGTCCCACTTAAACAACATTAAACAAATCCCTATATTTTTTTGTCTTTAAATTAGCGTTTCTTGCTGATCCCTGAGTAGCACATTAATGATTAAACCTTAAAGTTAATGTTTGAATGATGTCGCAAGTGATGATTTTTTCGGCTGAAGAACTGGAAGAGCATTGTCAATTTCATCCATAACAGACCAGAAGTCTTGCAGCTACTCTACATGCTGTTCATGTTTTTTGGAAAGGAAAGTGCATGAATAGAAAGCATATATTCTGAATGATCATGTTATAGAAAATCATGGTTACAACCAATGTTTACGTAGGCGACCGCCTAGGCGTTAGGCGGTCGCCTGTGGCGGTGGTCGCCTGGGCGACCACCGCCTTTCGCCCAGCAGAGCTGGGCGAAATAGGCGATCGCCTAGGCGATCATTTCGCCTAGGCGAGAGCCGTTGGAGGCTCTCCAACGGCTCTCTCCTTTTAATTTTTTTATTATTTTTTTTTTCAAAAATTACAACTTTGCCACTAGCCCCAAATCCTATATAAACCCCTCCAAACCTCTTCATTTTTCACACATCTCTCATTCTCTTCTTCTTCATAATCCTATTCTCATCATCAACCTTCCTAATCACCAAGTTTTGCGATTAAGTCTCCGGTCTGGTGCTTAGTTTTGAAGTTGGAAAGTGAAGTCTCCGATCCGTTTCTTCATTCTTCAACCGTCAAAATCAAGTGCACTCTTTCTAACTTCTCTTTAGAATTAAATTAATTAGTATTTTATTTTCATATTAGTCTAAATTTTATATTAGTCTAGTTTTAAGATATGGCTTACGTACCCGGCACTAGTCTACCTATGCATCACGAGAGTTACGATGACCTAAGACCTACCCGTACAAATGACCCCGGTTGGAATACTGCCCATTACATTAGCGCTAATGATAAAAATTGTATTGTCTGTGAGTTATGTGGTAAGGAAACTAGAGGTGGTATAGCCCGTCACAAACAACATCTTGCACACACACCCGGTAGCAATGCTAGACCTTGTGATAAAGTTCCTGACTCTATTAAACAAGACATAACTGCATACATGATTAGCCTGGATTTTATGACCCCATCAGTGTGGAGTACGATCTCTTCGACGAGCATCCGTGGTTGGTAGAAACTGAAGATCCGGTCTTCGCTGGAGAGGAGCTTACATGGGCCGATGTCGAGGAAGCAGCTTTGGGACATTCTTCTTCACGGAGACGCTTTGCTCGATCCATGTCCACTGCATCTGACCCGCGGTGTTCTACTGCATCTGACGCGCCATTATTAGGTCGTGGCATGGATGATGCCATCGTTCACATCAGTTCTAGAGATCCAGGTGCATCGAGTTCTCAACCACCGATGGACATCGACGAGCAATATGTCCAAACCGACGATGAAGAAACTGAAGAAGATGATGTCTACGTCGACAATCCGAATGAGAACGACTCCGACGACTCTGATGGTGGTGGAGGATATGATATGGTTCCCAGTTGGACATTAGATCAATGTGTCCAATGGAATTAGTTAGTTAGCTTGTAATTCTACTTTCTCTTTTATCTACTATTGTATGAACTCTGAGTTACTTTGTAATCGTACTACTGAGCAATAAATTGTATACCTAAGTGTTTAGGTGGGTAGAGGGGGTGCCTAGTGAGGCCTTGGTCGAGGAACTAGGTGTCTTTTCGAAGCCTAAACATGTATGGTAGTTTTAGAAAATATTTGTGTATTTTTTTCTATTTTTCCCGATTTTTCCTGATTTTTTATCTATTTTATGAAAATTAATTGAATTTAAAAAAACAAAAAATTACCGCCCAGCCCTGGGCGGTCGAACAACCGCCTAGGCGATCGCCCAGGCGACCGGACGCCGCCGGCCGCCTAGGCTCGCCTAGGCGGTGCCTGAACGTTGGTTACAACTGTTGGACTATTGAGTTTGGGCTAGGCCCATGAATAGCTCAATTGAAGAAATCCAATGTTGAGATGAAGATGAGAACTATTGTCCCATGTGCCATGTGTTCACCTCACTTTTTAGTCCCACATTGGTAAAGCTAACAAGTTGAAGGATGTTGATAAACATATTATTCACTTGTTACTTTGTAGGTGGAAAGAGAGGAGGAGAGAGCTTTAGCCTCAGGGTGATGAGTGTATTTATTTTTGGACCTCAAGATAATTGTTTTTGCAATTAAGTCGTTACAAGAATAAATATATATATATATATATCATGACGGTTTCCTCCTGTAAATACATGGTTTATTTCCCATCATCTCTCTACGAAAACCGTCCCTCTCTGGCGATTTCCTATCTCCAAATCCATAGTTGTTCAACGCCCAATTTTTGCGAGGTTCCGCGCTGCTTTCGTGGTCCGTCGACTCTGGTGTGCGCCCGATCGACGGTGAGACCGTTCTATCCTGGGAGAAAACCGGCAGACCATCAAACGCACTGGTATGTGGGCCAATATTTTCTCTGAGGCAAGTCGTCTTCCGACGGCTCGGTCTTTGAGGTCCTCTCTGATCACTGTTCCTTCGTTTCTTGTTTTCCTTTACATGTTTTTGTATGTTGGCTTTATCTGGATCCTTACGGAATATTTATTCGACATATGTAACCCACTGTATTACATGATAATATTTGTAACCGTAACAACAACAACTTTTTAACTGAAAAATCATGGCCACGATAGACGTACCTTAGTGAATTGGTCCACCGCGTCTTTCACTTTTGAAATATTTGGCCATTGCAACTTACACAAGTAAGGCATATCCTAACAAAAAGAGCAAACGTTGAGATACTACAACACATTC
Organism: Triglochin maritima; assembly: GCA_963682175.1. Taxonomy (NCBI): domain Eukaryota; kingdom Viridiplantae; phylum Streptophyta; class Magnoliopsida; order Alismatales; family Juncaginaceae; genus Triglochin; species Triglochin maritima. Next base: position 8,251,329 of record OY821780.1, on the reverse strand, counting down.
TTGAAGTCCTGACAGAAACGGCAAATGGTGAGACTAAACAGCCGAGTGCAGTAGTTCAAATCAGATTAGATAGGTATCAATTCGTCAAACACAATGTCGAATAGAATCTAATATCAGAAAGTTACTAATCATCTGTTTAGACGGACAACAAATCCAAAATAACAATTAATAACTCTGATTACCCATGCCCAAACAATGGCTAAATTTGCCTTGGTAGGTTTTGAGATTTGACAATCCAACATAATATTGCCCTATTAGTGAATGAGTCCTTTATGCACTTAAGAGAGTTGAATTTGGATTTCCTATGGGTTCGCCATACCCTAAACAACTACATAATGCACATATCTCACAGAGTCAAATCAAGTAAGAACATCCTATCAACCTTATAAAGGTCTTTTGGATGAACAGACCAAATAAATTGATAATTTTTGATACTACAATTACCGACATAGACCAGAGTCTCTACATTGTCAAAAGCCAACCAGTATTGCACAAAATTTACAGAAGAAGCTATAAAAGAAGTATATATACTGTGGAAATTGATGGTGCCTGTTCAGGGTAGTCCTTTGGCAACAGTAACTCCATATGGTGAGCTTTTCCGTTTTTATCACTGCCAACCAAATATGCAAACAGGAATGTCACTTCCGCATTTCTATTTTCCTTTTCTTTCGTTGCAAATTTTTTTCTTAGTTTATAAATTCCATATTGTATATCATTGATGAGATTGTGTACATACACTAGATTACAAATATATTATTGAGGCAAGTCTACAAAAAACGGATTCATTTACTATCAAAGTGACAAACAAAATTACAAATATCTTATTTACTAGATTCACTACATTCATGTGCTTGAGCTGGAGTGTCCATGAACCGGAAGAGAAGAGTAGCCAAACTCCACAAGATAGAAGCATGAAAATCATTGATTTTACAAGCAATTTGTATTAAATTGTGGTCGACTATCATTCTTTGTGTTTAATCATATTACTAAGTGTTCGTTCTACATGTCAATAAATAGATATGAAATGAGCTCTGCAAACTGATCCAAGTTAACTAAGAGTTCTACTTAAAGTGCTAATGTCATTCCTTCAATGGTTGAAAATTACTTTATCACATACAGACATCCCTTCAAGTGCAAACATCACAAAAGGTAACTCATCCATGTTGAAACCCTATGTAAATTTGTTAACAAGGATTCATTAAAAAAAACTCACCAAGACAATCAAGCAAATTTCTCCTCACAACACAATCAATTTGCCTTTCTTCTTTTCATATAATATATTTACGGACGGGACTAATCTAAAGCACAAAATATGTACAAAGATTTTGAAGCATCTACAAAGAAGAAACAAAGTGAACAAAAAGATTACCTTAAAGGTTGCGGCCCTCTTGGATTAATCCAGATAGCCAAAATTGACAACAAATACAGACAAATCAAGGAAATCACCGTCAAAACAAACAATGAAACTAATAAACTAGTGGTTCGTTCATCATGCTTCGTTATATATAAAAATATTAAGTGACGATGTCCTTTGAAATCTTGAATTAATCATTTGTTCTTTAAACTAATCGCGTCATAAAAACAGAATTCATCATTATTGAACTTCTTTTTAATATGTTGAGACAACTTATAATTTAAAAGTGGCTTCCTCAGGAATTACCTCTTTGCTGCTACCAATTGGTCGGACTGCTCACTCACGTTGCAAAAATCTTTTGGAATTAGATGAAGTTTCCACTTACTCATATGTTTAGGATAAATAATTAAAATAATTTTTTACTTCATTACAACTGTGTAGTCTTCAAGCATTAGTTATCTCATAGGTAATGATCAATATTTAAGAAGTGACCGTGCAACGCACGGGTGGATCGCTTTTACAAACTATAGCCGAAAAGGCAAACACCTCCCCCCAAACCCGAAGTTGACATTTAAAGTCAGTATTTTCAAACTTGAGTTGATTTTTGTGTCTCAGATCATACTAAAGGTGGAGGAGGAACGATCATATCCTAAAAAAAATACTAATATCCTCAAGTATTAATGGAAACTACTAATATTCTCCAAAAAAAATAATTAAAAATATATCTTATAAATATAATTAGTTGATTGGGTTTTTACCATTTTGGGGTTAATTAACTGTCGCTCTCTCCCACCTTTGAGAGTCCTCCCCCTCTAGCCTAGGGTTTGGTTTGGTCTCCTCCCGCCATGGAAGCCGCGCTCTTCTCCATCCCCGAACCCTTCCCCTCCATTCCACGCCCCTCCCACCCGACCCCCTCCCTGCGCACCGGCTCCTCCCTCCGGGTCCCCACCACGCCGCTTCTCAGGGTTGTTCCCCCCGTCGCCTGCGCCGCCGGAGACCACAATGCGGCGTTCGAGGACGCAGACGGAGACGGCTTCTCTCCGTTTCAGGTGAGATGAAGTGAAAGCATGTCGGTTTGAGTTGTTTGGAACTGGATTTCGACGACGGGATTTCGATTCTCCGTATGTGATCTATTGCGATTGTCGTCTGGAATTTAGAAGCTTTGCCTGAGGGTATGTTTGGAACCCCATTTTTAAGGATTAGGTTTTGATTTCGGATTTTAGGATATCTGAAGGTCTGCCTCAAGGCTGCTGCTTTGGGGGGTTTATTTTTCGAAATCTGGTTTCTGAATTATTTTTAACTATTAGGTCATGCTTGGTTCACCATAACTGTACTACATGGAATCCAATTCCATGTAATTAGATTATATTCCCATGAATTGGATTCTATGTGATCAAAAAATAAATTAGTAATTTAATAAACCTGATAAATACGCGGAAAGGTTGTTGAAGCTTTGTCATACTTCCGAGTTCCGACAAGATCGAGGTTGAGTTTTGACTATGTGATAATGTTGAGTAATTTGTAATGACTCGATTATATTGCAATGTAATTGGATTACAAACCCTGATGAGGTAATCCAGTTACATTGAAAGATGTGTAATTGGATTACAGGGTAAGTACAATCTTCAATTTCCTTAAGCAAGCAAGGGATTTAAATTTCCTTTATTATGGTGAACCAAGCGTGACCTTAGTGTCTTGAACAATGTTTAGTCTTTTTGAGAGATTTAGATTTCTAGTGTAAGTTAAGGAGTGATACCAGGGCACATTTGATTTAGAAAAGTTAAAATCATTTCCAATGCCTGACTTAAGATTCAGATTCAAACATCCTGTAAAATTGTATTTCTCCTTTGCTATACAAGTGTATGCGTATTGGTGTCAATTTAATGAATTTATCATGTCAGTTAGTTTGACCTGTCATGGTAAGACCTTGGGTTTGGCCGTGGTTGTGTTTGGGGCTTGGTTGATGATCTATCTTATGTTTTTGTTCAACTTTGTTGTTTTATGATTGAATGTTAGCCTTTGACTCATTGAGTGGAGAAGTGTGATAACAAAGTTCATACATAAAATTATGTAGATTGCTGATCCTGATCTAGACTATTGTTGGGGCTTCTAAAATTCTCGAAAATTTTGAAGGGTTGTTTGATGGATGTTTTCTGATGGTTTTGTTGGTTTTGAAGATTATGTTGAACCAAAGTGGTGCTAGTGAGAATGTTGCTCAGAAGAATTTGTCCGTTGAAATGTATGATGATGGAGCAGGTATAGGTGTGGGATCCAGAGCTGGGTTGTTTAGAACACCAATTTCAGGTGGTGTGCAGAATGCAACTTCTGCTCACGATTTACCTCCACCAGCTTTGGCTGTACGCAATTTAATGGAACAGGTAACTCTTTATGTTTTGTACTAATTATATGGGCATATGATTTCAAAATGGCTCTCTCCTTTTGTTTCTTCTTCCGTAATTCTGTTGCTGTCATGCTGAACTATTATTTGTGCTATTATGTGGCTGCTATAAAATCCAGGCCAGGTTTGCCCATTTGTGCACTGTAATGTCCAAGATGCATCATCGCAGGGAAGGATATCCATTTGGCTCTTTAGTTGATTTTGCAACTGATGAATTGGGGCGTAAGTTCTACATATCATTTTGACTTAATTCAATAACAGGCATGCAATTATTACATATAAAATGACTTGGAAAATGGTTATTTGCAGATCCTTTATTTTCAATGTCTCCACTTGCTATACATACTAGGAATCTATTGGGAGATCCAAGATGCACCCTAGTTGTGCAGGTGTGATTTCTGGTCACTTAAACCTCATTCCCTTTTCCATTCCTGTGATTATACTACTGAGTACTGACGGTCCTTTTGCGTTATTACTTCTGACAACACGTCTCTACTGTAGATACCTGGGTGGAGTGGCTTGTCAAATGCACGTGTAACAATTTTTGGTGATGTTGTACCTTTGGGGAAGGACCAGCAGGTTATTAAACTTCTACAATGCTCTATTCCTTGTCTAATTGTGCAAGTAACTTTTTATGATACCTCTCAGAGGAGATCATTTACTATCATAATACTGATTATGGCCACAATGCCATGTACTTTCCTGAAACTTTCAATAACAAAAAAGCTTCTTTATTCAACATAAGCTAGATGACATTTTTATGTTTATACCGTAAAACCTAAGTCTGATTTTATTCTCTGTGAAGTCATTGGAACAGGTGTGCAATAAGAAATATAGAATTATAGACGGGCATGAAAAGTACTACCTTCAGGGCTATTTTGGCCATTCCTTTGATTGTTTGTTTTGGTTAGGTTGAACGCATATTATGTTGACTTTCATTCTCACTACATTTTGCACATGGAATCAGGTTTGGGCTCGGAAACACTATACGGCAAAACACCAACAATGGGCAACTGAACAATGGGGCAACTTCTATTACTATCGGATGCAGAATATCAGGTTTGTGCTGATTTTCCATCACCACGGGTTGTTTGACACATACACGGCAGACTGTGTTTGATCACATTGTCATTATTGAAGTTATATGATTGTTGCAATTTTGTTTGGAAATTGAGCAATCTATAATATTTGAAAACTTGAATGAAACTTTAAAGTTCTGATGATATATGTTAAGGGATGCAAGATTTGGATTTCTAGCTATGACTATTAAATACTCTTTTGAAGCCTGGACTTCAGTAGACCTCTATCACATATGGGCGTGTTACTATGGTTAGCTGAAAATGTCAATCTGAGATCGAGCTGGGATTCTCTTATGCATTAAATGAGAACCATATATTATCTAGCTAATACCCTTCATCCTGGATTTGTATTACAAACTCTTTTAAAGTCTATTCATAGACAGCATGTTACAGTTGAAGTTTTCATGTATCACCTTTTATTTTATGGCTTTATGCCACATGCACTTATTCCATAACTTTTTCTTTTTATGCATTAGCGACATATACTTCATTGGTGGCTTCGGCACTGTGGCATGGGTAGATGTGAAGGAATATGAGGCCATACAACCAGATAAGATTGCCGTTAATGGTGGGGAGCAAAACCTGAAGGTGAGATTGTATGTCATGACAATTGAATTGATGTCAATAATCCACACTTGCATGCAGAATTTTGCTGTCATGACAGCCTGTGCTTGATATTTTTACTTGGAATTTTCCTATCACATAGAATGGTCCTAAGTTGTCCTTCCTTTTAGGAGCTAAATGCTATCTTTTCCAAACCCCTTAAGAAACTTCTATCAGCTGAGGTCGAAGTAGATGATGCAGCTCTTATTTCAGTTGACTGTAAAGGCATCGACATTCGGGTCCGGCAAGGTGCACAGGTATTTCTCTTGCTGTTGATATGGTGCTTTTGGTGGTACAGTTTTGTAAGGGAGTTATATGCATCTTACTCTTATTATCTTTTACTAAGCATCATTAAAAGCCGTATACAATCATTGTGTAAGTGCAATTCGTGCTTATTTCCACAGCTTTATCAGTCTGACAATGGTTTTATACTTTGCAGTTCAATATTCAGAGATTATCCTTTGAAGTAGAGCATGCAGTGGAAACATTGGAGGAAGCGAAGGCAGCTCTTCAGAAAATAATAGACAGAGATTGCTTGTGAAACCGCAAAGTCAGTGTCTTGGTGTCCATTAACTAGACGGCATGTTCTTAACCAACTAACCTAATAAGTGAGTGATTTCTGTGCGTGTTCTATCTATTAACTTAAGATAATGATGGTGAAGTTGTAAGCATAAGGGACTCCATATACTTTTATTATTTATATGGAATTCCTGCATGTACTCGTAAAACATTTCTGGCTGTAGTTGACGTTCGGAGTGTCCATCAATTTTGTTGAGTATTCCGTGTTTTTAATAGAACTGACATTGAATCGCCTGGAATGTGCCATCTTCCTTGGATTTGAATTCTCGTAAGCAAAATTGTTCGTTTTTCAACGAAGTTGTCTCCGTTGTGTAAATTTTGACACGGCGGTTTCACGCTATTGTTGCTTAAAGATACCGAGATTGAACATCATTAAAAAATTAATTCTCTTAATTTAAGCGCGCCTCAATTTATTTAATATAGGATGGGCTTCTTGCAAATCATCAATCGATCCGAAAGGCAACAAATCCATATTAAAATACTTGACAACCTCTGGTTATCTGTATCCTAGATCTTACGAATCATCATCTTGAGTTATTGCAAATCGATATCTTAACTGGTTATTATTTATTAACTCCAATTCATTTACTTATAAGTAATAACCACTTATATATTTTCTAAGTTTGATTTCATACTTTGGACTAACTAATTGTCATAGGTCCATCTTATTGGATTAGCATGAACAAAGGATCGAATTACAGCATGTGAATTATACATTAGAATTTTAGCTTCGAAGAAATTTTCTTTCGACACTGGAAACCCCCTCAACCCATCCACCGTACATATGGCAACGAGTGGAAGTATAAACCCAACAAGAAGAGAGGTGTACATACTTGCTAGCAAATCTAAAAGCAACTGGTTGTCCGACCAAGTGGTGCACGTGGATTCACCTATGTATTAAACAACAACGAATCTAAAAACATCGACTGTCCCACCAAGTGGTGCACGTGGATTCACCTACGTATTTCCACAACAACAACATCCATATTAATCGACGGTAGTCTTGAGGGTTACTTAACCTCAACTAATGGCCAGGGGGACCCACTTTCACCGATCCTATTCCTAGTTATTGCAAATTTCCTAAGCCACGTGCTCAGACTAGAATGTCAAAACAAACTTATTTCGGGAGTCAACTTTGGATCCGAAGTTCTAAACTTACAATTCACGGGTGACACTATCATTTTCTTACATCCCTATGAGACAACAACATAAATATTAAGCGAATTTTGACTATTTTTGAGTCCTTATCTGGTCTCAAGATAACTATGAAAAATCATGTCTTAATGGGACACACATCCCCACACACCAGTTAACCCAATTTAAGGACCTCCTAGGATGCAAATTGGACAAACTATCATTTGATTATTTAGGGATTTCATTATCAAGCAAAAAAGGAGGCAAAACAAGTTGGAACTTAGTGGTATAAAAAAATGAAAAATAGAGTCGGAAACTGGAAAAAGCAAAAAATTATCATTAGGTGGGCGAATTATGATGATTAACTCGGTACTCACTCCACTTGCATCGTACCAACTAAGCTTTAGAAAACCCCCAACATCAATATTGGACGGAATCGATCAAATTAGGAGAGTTTTCTATGGAATAACTCACTTTCCAATAACAAAGTAAAAAATCTGGTTCGTTGGGGGTAATGTATGTTGACCCAAAAAATTTGGAGGGTTAAGAATTCTAAACATCGAACCACACACTTTGAGTCTTCGACTAAAACAATTATGGACTATACTAACAACAACACAAAGCCTTTGCAAGCAATTATACTACAAAAATACAAACGAAACTCAAATCTTGGCATGCTGCCACATAGCAAAGGAAAAGCTTCACCCTTCCTTAAAGATATTCTAAAATGGATTCCAATCATATGCCGGCTCAGCAACGTGACGGTTAAGAATGAAACCAACACACTTTTTTGGTATGACATATGGTACCAAGGCAAGATTCTCAGTGAAGAGTGACCAAGTCTGTTTAAGCTAGAAACGATTAATACATTGTAAGATCTTGTAACCCCTAATTATCTAATCAATTTCGTCTAATCTCTACTAAACATGAAGCAGAAACAAAACATTAAAAGTAGAGAAATGCAAACCACCAATGAAGACAATGAGATTTTTGTAGAAGTTCGGTTGTAGGATTTCGTGTCCCTATGTATGTGTATATATTTTAAAAATTATACTTGCATACAAGATCGATTCTCATATTTTCAGTAATTTTATGTACATTTTTGTGTTTATTCTAATATCATGCAAATCCTTTGTTTTAAAAACAAAATCGGCGGTCGGACCGGGTTGGATCGAGAACCGGAGCTAGACCGGTTCGGTCCATGGAAAAAACCACTCCCCACCTGAACCGGAGCGAACCGAAAAAACCGATAAAAACCAATCGAACCGGTCAGTTTTTTCGGTTTGGTCGGACCGGGTTCGACCGGCTTTCTTTTATTAAACAAAAATTACAAAATCAATAATTTTCCTATTTTTTGAGTTTCCACCCCCGCCTCCTCCGGTCCCGACTCCACCCCCACCTCCTCACTCCCAACTCCATCCCCACCTCCTCTCTCCTCAGTCCCGACTCCACTTACGCCTCCTCAGTTCTGACTCCACCAGTTCACCTCGCCTCCTGTACTTAGTCCCAACTCATCAAAATTCAAACTTGTTGGTTTTTTTAATGCTTAGCATGTGTGGTTAATTTTGTTGAATGCTTAGTATATGTGGTTAACTGGATTGATCACTGAAATGATGGTAATTAGGGTATTAAAAATATTCTTATAGTTATTTCTACGTTCGAGCAATGTGGTTTCAGTTTTACATCATTTATTGATTATTTTTTATTCTTCTCCTTTTCATCTAAATAGAAACCAAGTGTTCTTGGTTCGAAAATGTTGAATATTTTATTTAAAAATTATTATGTATTTATCTTAAAACCGCTTCAATCGGTCGAACCGTCGTTGAACCGTCCATATGGAGTCGGTTCGGTTCAACCATCGGTTCACAAAATGCTGATGTCATGTTGACGTCATCATCGGTTCGACCAGGTTGAACTGTCGGTTGGACCACTTTGAACCAAACCGAACTGTTTTGGGTTCACTCTTCGGTTCGGTTTTTAAAACATTGTGCAAATCTACATATATTAAAATACAAGAATTCTCTAGTGAGCTCAGGGCTTAATTTAGAAAAATTAAGCCCCCACAATATTCACCACTCATTTCAAATTGTAAGGTAGATTAAGAAAAAAACGGTTATGCTAATGAATGGTGAGATTAACTGTAAATAAGATCCAATGGTGAGATTGTAGGGGACTTAAACTAAATTTGATGAGCCCTGGACTCACTAGAGCTTGACCCTATTAAAATAAACAAAGAAGAGAGGATCATACCCAAAGGTTATCTAAAACCTTTATGAAGATCCGGAATTTCGTTGCCCGTCGAATCGCTCGCCGATTGGCCTCCAAGTGTTCACCAAACTCTAAACAAGATTAAAGAGAAATGAGCTGGTGAATCAATCTCTAATTAAACTTAGAATCTAGCTAATAACCCCTCTAAAGCTCATTGAGATTTTATATCCAAAGGCTTGAAATAATTAAGAGAAATTCGGATGAATCAGTAAAGAGGTTAGGGAGAGAGAATTTTGCATTAGTATTTGGAACAAGTAAGTGAGAGGACTTATTTATAGCCTCCCAAATCACCCACATCATGAATTATTCTCTAGCCACGATCTCTTGATATTCTCTCCCTTAAATAATTCTCTAGCCACAATCATAATTTGTCACATAATCATCCTAAAAACGTTTGACCACAATTGGAATTAATCGAGCCCATGATCTGAATTATTCTCTTAATAATTCTGGCAAAATCTTACTGAACGGTCGACCGCAACTAACTAACCGGTCGACCGATTGTTAGTAAAACGTGATTTCGTTTGGACCACGAAAATCTTCGGTCGATCCATCACACGCTCTCAAAGCTACTGTGATTTTCCGGTCGAACAGAACACATAAACGGTTGACCGATTCAACACGAGAATCAGCTACTGGAAGTTTTCAGTCGGACTGAGTCACAAGTCGGTCGACCGATTACCACCAAGAAAAATTCCGTGGAAGTTCCTGGAAAGTTTTCGGTCGAACCACGACTTGCTACCGGTCGACCGATTAATCTAAGAAAGAGCTCCTGGAGTATTTCGGTCGACCGACACGTCCTATCTGGTCGACCGTTCGCACAAGTAACTTCTACTGTGGAATTTTGGTCGACCGGTCTCTGAAAAGAGTTCGACGTTTTGTCCGATTTTTGCCTTTATCAAATTTTGGATTTATCTCCAACAAAATTTGATTTTGGAGTTTTAGCAAATTCATATCCTATGTAATATATTATCCTATGTAAAGTTAAATCAATTACACCCCATAATATATACACCTTATATGAATTTATTCATGGTTCTAATTATGTCAATTTTCGTGACATATTGATTTTATTAATTCACCACATGTGTCTCTTTTCACATGAAACCCGACAAATCATATGAACTCAAAATCAAGCTTATTGTTTTCCAGTTTTGTGGTGTGACCTATAGGAGGATCTAAATTAAATTGACAACGATATTAAAACTCGATATCTCAAACTATAAGCGGTATCTAGTCACTCATTATAGTTACCCAATTAGCATAAATGTCTTGTTCCACTCGAACCAAACACGATCCATTTAGTGATGTAAGTGCATCACTTGTGTCTATCCCCTGCCTTATGATATTAAGAATATATATAAAGTAGAAATGTGTAACATTTATATTATATATCAATTTCTTGATCTCTTAACCCAATTATAAATATGTAACTTAACTCAAGTCACATTGTGCACATTATAATTGTACTTTATCAAGGGGTTCACTAATATCATCACTCAATTAGAGAGGGGCAATGATAATCTTTTGCCAAACTATCTTTTCCAGCATACGCCATATTCAACTAACTATTGCATTTATCATTATACTTATTGATAGCTTTTGACAATAATCAAATTAAACACTTCTTATGTGAAAGGATATAAGTCTCGTATCTTAAGATTCAAGACACAGTGAAAGCATTAATGACACATAACACATTTCCATAATGTTTCACTTTCTAGGTCTATTCAATATATAAAACTAACAATTTTCCTCTTTTATATACTCGTGTCGTCAAATATTTGTAGAGCTACAATAATCGATGACCAACACGACAATCTTATCTCGGTAATTAATGTTCCATGTTAATTAACATGATTGTAAATAACTTTTGATTTATGTAAACCATTATCTTTTAGAGCTCTACGGTTAAGGACCAAGAGTCTCTTCCTCAACACTTCCAAAAGACGAATACAATAATCAAGGAACAAAATTCTTGCACATTCAATTCATAACAATTGACATATAAAAGTAAAACTTTTAGAGCACATTCCTTTCATCGGTCTCCTGCCTACTTCATCTCTTGCAAACTATGCACGGAGCTCCACCTACGTCTTCACTACCCAATCTCGTTCCAGGTCAAGATTAAGTCTTTACACAACAAGACTTGCAAACACTCTCGCAAGCTTGGTTTCCTCCTCTCACTATCCGAGAGTAAAACTTCGGGCTCTCACCAAAACCTTTACATGATGCCTCAGGCTTTCACCGAGACCTTTGCTTCTTTGACAACTGAGGTTGAGTGATTGAAACACTCTCTAACTTGAGCACGCTTTGAGTATGATTGGAGTTGAATCAAGAGTGTGGAAGATTAAGCTTGGAGTGTATAAGATTGGCACTTTAGGAGTGGAAGTTTGCGCTCTAGTGAATGTTTATCCGAGAGGAACACTTCGGGCTCTCACCAAAACCTTTACGAGATGCCTCGGGCTTTCACCGAGACCTTTGCTTCTTTGACAACTGAGGTTGAGTGATTGAAACACTCTCTAACTTGAGCACACATTGAGTATGATTGGAGTTGAATCAAGAGTGTGGAAGATTAAGCTTGGAGTGTATAAGATTGGGACTTTAGGAGTGGAAGTTTGCGCTCTAGTGAATGTATGAGTTTGGTGTAGGAGAGGTACCTAAATAAGGTGTAAGAACCTCTATTCATAAGCTCCGAAAATGTTATAGCCATTGAGAAAGATTTGGTTGAAGTTTGTGCAAGATACACAAAACAGAAAACTTAAGTTCAACAAATGTGTCTAAACTGGTCGACCGATACAGGATAAATGGTCGACCGTTTCCATAAAGATATGGAAACGTTTGAATCAACTTCAGATACAGTCGAACCAATTGGGCTATAACTTAAGTTATTAGCCGAACCGGGTCAGGGGTCGGTCGACCGATACAAGGGTTTTGGCTAGGGTAAATGTAATCGGTCGAACACAAGATATGGATTCGCTCCACCAAAAATAACAAGCACTTTTGGGCACAAAATAAGTGTTCATCCGGTCGACCATTCAGGTCAATATTCGACCGGTGGTCAAATGTATTTTGGGGGTTAGATGAAAATACGAACACGATCGTTGTATAACACGATAATGTTAACGGTCGTCCAGAAAATACGGGTTATCGGTCGATCGGAAGAGCTGGGTAAAAATCACTATTGGTTAATTGATTAACTCATAGAAACGATCGAACGAAAAACTAGTTCGGTCGACTGTTTGGTACATGCAGTTTAGGTCTTGGTTTAAGTGATTTTCTGGCTAAAGTTTGGGTGACCTGTTGAAGTCTAATTAATCTGAAATTTGGTGTGTGACTTCTACAAGGAACCTAGTGGGTTTGTGAATAAAATACAATTCTTGTATGCTCAAGTTCACAAAGATTCCTAAGACTCAAATAAAAGATAAAATTACATGTCTTCAATTGACTTGATTACATGTCGTGACTTCAATTTCATTCTTCCTTGAGTTTTGATCACCTGTAGATCTTAGTACAATAAATATATCTTCTATGCATAATGTGTGCTACTATACATTTGATTATGATTAAGATTATGTTGATTAAATCATCAAAATACAGATTAAGGCCAAAAAACCAACATACATAACTATAGCAACACTATTTCAAGATCAAGTATTTGAACTAGCGTGGTTCAAAAAACGTTTTAAAGGAAATATCTCATTCTAACAAACTATGAATCTCTACAATGCCTACATCGCATTGTTACCTACTGAAGAGAATGACACAAGGCTTTGGAAACTCACGAAGAATGGGAAATTAACGACCAATAGTTGTTAACATGTTTCTGATTGATGGAGGAGATAGATACTCATTGATGAAAGAGGTGTGGAAAACACTTAGCATGTCAAAAATTAAGGCATTTAGCTGGGTACTCAACAACAACAAAATATTAACAAGAGACCGTTTAATTAAAAAAGAGGTTAACACGGACCGAATTTGTCCAATGTGTGGGTTAGAACCAGAAACAATTCAACATTTATTCTTGATTGCGATTTTGCTGCTTTGTTTTGGGATAGATCATCCACGATTGATCTTACTAATATAAGGGGAAATAACACTCCATTTCGAATTGGTGTTCAAATCAACTCGATTTAGGAAACAAGGAATGGAATGTTCTAATAAATTGTTTTGTTTTGGACATTATGGTGTGAAAGAAATAATCAAATTTTTCAAGGAACGGTGCTAGCTCTTGACATGTTACTTAATAATATCTTTGATTTAATGGAACATTGGTTAGGTACACTGAAGTGATCGGGACTCCCACTGCAGCAAGTGGGAAACATTAAGAGAGCTCGTACGCTTGTTGTGGGACAAGCTCCTCCTAGCCTCTCCTCAATGCAGTTGGATCCACCATCATACAATGTACTGCCACTGGTTAATCATCCTACTATCATGGTGCATGCTAGTACCAATGAAGGAAGAAACTCTCCTACGGCTAGCGTGATTCAGCGCACTCAGGAGGCAGATCACATTATGATGGAGGGGCAAAAATGGGAGTACCATCTCCATGTTCTTTATGCGAAACGGGTTGAGAGGATCCGTGAACTTGAGGAGTACGGGACCATCCGTCGTGGTGTCACCCCATCGTTTGATAGCTAGGCAATTAACTCGTAGCAAAAGGAGGAACTAATCTTGTTTTGTTTCCTATGGTCTTAGGAACTTTATATGGAAAAATGTTTTAAATTCCTTCGCAACTATCCTTTTTGTATGACTCCAGATTTAAGTGTGGATCACAACTAAAATCCTTTATCTAATTCAATATATGCCTGATAATAAAAAAGAAAAGAAAAGAGGAGTCCTTAGAGCACCCTTAACGGGTGCTCTTTGGGGTCGGGTCTGAAGGGGACCCGACCCCAGCCCCCTTAATGGGGGGCGGACCCAGGTCGGGTCCAGAATTTGGTGAGTCAGCGTCCAGTCAGCTTGACACGTTGTCGTTTCCATACACGCCTTTTATTTTGTTTTAAAAAAGAATTGACGGTTCTATGAGCATGACAGTTGCTTTCAAAATCCCAGATAAGACAATGCGCAGACAATAGTGCAACGACAATTCAGATATCAAGGAAGGAAACGAATAGACCCATTGAAAGGAAGAGTCCATCTTTGTCGTTGCGGAGTACCTGTGAACGAAGGAAGCCAAAAAATAGTTCCTATCGGTGTCTTTCACAACAAAACGAGAATGGATTCGTCGAGTAACGTTGTCGCTAGCGAAGCTGTGGTTGAGCAAGTGGGTCGATTTAGGTTTTTTTCCCCTACCTCGACTTTTTATTCACGAACTTTGGTTTCTTTATTCGTTTGTTTTAGGGAAGCACCTACTACTTCCGGGAAACGAAATGTGGTTGGACGGTGATCAAAAAGCAGTTCGATAGGATGAAGGAAGTTTTCCGGGGGACCCCTTTCAGTCACTTCCTACATTTTCCTAACATTCTAACGGACAATGAAATACTCGGTTGGTTTGTCGAACACCACGACGCGAATGAGGTGGGGTTGAGAATAGGATCAGGGGTAGTCCCCCTTACAGTTGAAGACGTTGCACTAATTTTGGGGCTAAGCGTCGGTGGGAAGACCGTTGTTATGGAACCCATGGGCGTACAGAAGCGAGACGAGGTGAACCTTGACAACACTCAACTATTAGGTCATCTGACTGCTACTAGTGTGATGGGCGACCCCGAGGAGTACGTTTGACTCCTGATTTGTTTCATCTTCAACCATTTTTTGTTCTTCGATGGAACACTTCGAACCAAGATCTGGTTCATGAATCATTTGAGGGACATCAAACACATCAACAGATACACATGGGAATGTGAGTTCATGCAGCCCTGGTTCGGGGTCTGGGGGAAGTAAGCTTAGAACTACGGGAAAGGAGATCGGTTGACAACTTCATTATGAAGCAGGGTTGCGTCGACGGTTGTGTAACAATACTACAAGTAAGCATTTTTTAAGTTTTTAGTGTGTCCGATTTAAGTTTAGTTTTTGTCAAGAATACGTTATGGGTTTGTCCAGATTAAGTTATGTGTATGTCCAGATTTAATTGTGTGTATGTCCAGATTTAGTTGTGTGTCAACTCCGAATAAGTTGTGTTTGTCCAGAATACGTTGTGGGTATGTCTAGAATAAGATATGTGCATGTCCGGAATACGTTGTGGGTATGTCTGGAATAAGTTGTGTCTGTCCGGATTTAGTTGTGTGAGTGACTGTCCAGATTTAGTTGTGTGTCCGTCCATAATAAGTTGTGTGTCTGTCCAGAATACATTGTGGGTATGTCCAAAATAAGATGTGTGTCTATCCAGAATACGTTGTGGGTATGTCCGGAATAAGTTGTGTGACTGTCCGGATTTAGTTGTGTCATTCCAGAATAAGT
This sequence comes from Triglochin maritima, assembly GCA_963682175.1. Classification (NCBI taxonomy): domain Eukaryota; kingdom Viridiplantae; phylum Streptophyta; class Magnoliopsida; order Alismatales; family Juncaginaceae; genus Triglochin; species Triglochin maritima. Next base: position 8,235,515 of record OY821780.1, on the reverse strand, counting down.
TGTGTATCTGTCTAGAATACATTGTGGGTATGTCCAGAATACGGTGTGGGTGTGTCAAGAATAAGTTGTGTTTCTTTCCGGAATACATTGTGGGTATGTTTAGAATAAGTTATTTGTCTGTCTGGAACACGTTGTCTGACAGTCCGGAATAAGTTGTGTTTCTGACCAGAATACATTGTGGGTATTTCCAGAATACATTGTGTTTCTGTCTGGGTTATGTTGTGTGCCTGTCCGGAATACGTTGTGGGTATGTCCGGATTAAGTTGTGTAGTTGTGACAAATTGAATCTTTCCATTTGCAGATGTGGCTTTGTGAGAAATTCAAATTGGAGGAGCCCAGATGAGCCTATCCACGGATGAAAAGTTGGACGAAAATGTTTGGGAAACGTTTAACCTTGAGGAAATGGGAGGAACGCGGAATCACCTTACCCCAGATTTACAACGACAAATTCGACCTGAAGGGGCCTCCATCACTAAGTGAAAGGGAGCTGGAACTTATTAATTCAGATCAAATTCCTGCTTAAACAACGCGCCCAACAAAGGGGTCAACTTCAACAGGCACTTTGACAAAGTTGCAACTAAGAGACTGCAACATTCCATGTGACCTGCTGCTACAAGAGTTGGAGCTGAGTGAGGTGAAGACGAAATGACTACAAGCCGAAGCTGCCCTTAAGAAGGCGACTGAAGAGGTTAACAACACGAAGGAATAACTAATGATTTCCCAGGAAGAGTGTGGGAGGCTGAGGGAAGAGATTGTATCTCTTTGAGGAACATGAACATATGAAAATGATTGTGGGGAGAAGGAAGAAGAGAAGAAGAGTGAGGAGGAGAAGGAAGAACAGAAGAAGAGGGAAGAGAAGAAGAGAGAAGAGAATGAGGAAGAAGAGAGGAAGAGGGAAGAAAAGAAGAGAGCGGAGGAGAAGAAGAGAGAGGAGGAGAAGAGAGAGGAGAGGAAAAGGAAAGAGAAGGAATAACAGAGGAAGATGGAGGAGGAGAAGGAAGAAGAGAGGAAGAGGGAAGAGAAGAAGAGAGAAGAGAATGAGGAAGAAGAGAGGAAGAGGGAAGAAAAGAAGAGAGCGGAGGAGAAGAAGAGAGAGGAGGAGAAGAGAGAGGAGAGGAAAAGGAAAGAAAAGGAAGAACAGAGAAGAAGAGAGAGGAGGAGGATAGAGAGGAGAGGAAGAGGGAAGAGAAGAAGAGAACGGAGGAGAAGAAGAGAGAGGAGGAGGAGAGAGAGGAGAGGAAGAGGAAAGAGAAGGAAGAAAAGAGGAAGATGGAGGAGGAGAAGGAAGAAGAGAGGAAGAGGGAAGAGAAGAAGAGAGTGGAGGAGAAGAAGAAAGAGGAGGAGAAGAGAGAGGAGAGGAAGAGGAAAGAGAAGGAAGAACAGAGGAAGATAGATGAGGAGAAGGAGGAAGAGATGAAGAGAGAATATAATAAGAGAGAGGAGGAGAAGGAGGAAGAGAAGAAGAGGGAGGAGAAGAAGAGAGAGGAGGAGAAGAGAGCGGAGGAGAAGAAGAGAGAGGAAAGAGAAGGAAGAACAGAGGAGGAGAAGGAAGAACAGAGGAAGAGGGAAGATAAGAAGAGAGAGGAGGAGAAGGAGGAAAAGAAGAAGATGGAGGAGAAGAAGAGAGAGGAGGAGAAGAAGAGAGAGAGGAAAGGAAGAGGAAAGAGAAGGAAGAACAGAGGAGGAGAAGGAAGAAGAGAGGAAGAGGGAAGATAAGAAGAGAGAGGAGAAGGAGGAAGAGAAGGAAGAGGAAAGGAAGAGAGTCGACAAGTAGAAAGAAGAAAAGGAAGAAGAGAGGAGAAGATTGGAGAAGAGGAGAGAGGAGGAGAAATTGATGATTTTATCCTCCAAAAAATAAACAGTTTGTCCTCGAGAGAGACCTTAATCGCACAACCATGCTGGTCTGCAGGTCATTGGACTCTGGTGGTTATCCACGGGCCGTCCGCGGAGATCCTGCAGTTCAACAATATCTCTAGGGAGCTAGATTAAGGTGAAGATCCAAACCAGATGGTAGGCACACATGAATGCACAACAGCAATGGTGGCTAAATACTGAAGGGACATACTGAAGGTTGACTGACCATTGAGAATCATCAGGAAGAATAGCCAACGACAACCACCGGGGTGAAAGGAATGTGTTCTACAAGTTTTACTTTTATATGTCAATTATTATGAATTGGATGTGCAAACATTTTGTTCATTGATTATGATATTCATCCTTTGGAAGTGTTAAGGAAGAGACGTTTGGTCATTAACCGCAGAGCTCTAAAAGATAATGGTTTACAAATATCAAAAGTTATTCACAACCATGGTAATCAACATGGAACATTACTCACCGAGATAAGATTGTCGTGTTGGTCATCGATTGTTGTGACTCTACAAATAATTGACGACACGAGTATATAAAAGAGGAAAAATTACTTTTATATATCGAATAGACCTAACAAGTAAAACATTATGGAATTGTGTTTCGTGTCATTAATGTTTTACTGTGTCTTGGATCCTAGGATATGAGACTTATATCTTTTCACTCAAGAAGTGCTTAATTTGATTATTGTCAAAAGTTATCAATGAGTATAGTGATAAATGCAATAGTTAGTTGAATATGACTTATGCTGGAAAAGATAGTTTGACAAAAGATTATCATTGGCCCTCTTAATTGAGTGATGATATTAGTGAACCCCTTGATAAAGTACAATTATAATGTGCACAATGTGACTTGAGTTAAGTTACATATTTATAATTGGGTTAAGAGATCAAGAAATTGATATATAATACAAATGTTACACATTTCTACTTTATATATTCTTAATATCATAAGGCAAGGGATAGACACAAGTGATGATGCACTTACATCACTAAATGGATCGTGTTTGGTTCGAGTGGAACAAGACATTTATGCTAATTTGGTAACTATAATGAGTGGCTAGATACCGTTTATAGTTTGAGATATCGAGTTTTAATATCGTTGTCAATTTAATTGAGATCCTCCTATAGGTCACACCACAAAACTGGAAAACAATAAACTTGATTTTGAGTTCATGTGATTTGTCGGGTTTCATGTGAAAAGAGACACATGTGGTGAATTAATAAAATCAATGTCACGAAAATTGACATAATTAGAATCATGAATAAATTCATATAAGGTGTATATATTATGGGGTGTAATTGATTTAATATTACATAGGATAATATATTACATAAGATATGAATTTGCTAAAAACCCTAAAAGATCAAATTTTGTTGGAAATAAATCCAAAATTTGACAAAGGCAAAATCAGAGTCAAACACGGTAAACTGTTTAAGGTTCGGTCAACCGAGGTGTCTTCGGAACGGTCAACCGAACGAGGAACGGGTAAACACAATTGATCGACCGAAATTGACTAGAGTGCCTGGACAATTGGGTTCGGTCAACCGAGAGAAAATATCCAGGAGATATCTTGGGATATTTTCGGTAGACCGAATGTGACACGGTCGTCTGATGAATATTCGTCAGGAGAAATTTTGGTAGGTCAACGGTCGACCGGAGTAAGACGCGGATCGTCTGAATTTTTACAGAGAATTTTTGTCATGCATATTCGGTCGACCGTCTAGCTCACAGTCCACCGAACATGTGTTGAAACTGAATGGTTCGGTTAACCGAGAAGAATTCTCGGTCAAGCAAACAGTTTGATTTTTGCCTGAATTATTAAGAGAATAATTAGATCATGGGTTGGATTAATTCCAGATTTAATCAAACGTTTTTTAGGATGCTTATGTGACAATTTGAGATTAATTTTAGGAGAGAATAATCAAGAAATCATGACTAAAGAATAGTTCCTGATAAGAATGTTTTTGGGAGCCTATAAAAGGACCCCTCATCCTACTTGTTTAATGTTAATGCAAAAATTCTTTCTCTCATTAATCTCTCCATTAATCACCACGAAAATCTCTTAATAGTTTTAAATTTGGGAGATAGAAATCTCAGGAGCTTAAAGAGGGGTTTTAGCTAGATTTTAAGCCTAATTAGAGATTGATTGACTAGCCCCTTTCTTTCTAATCTTGTTTAGAGTTTGGTGAACACTTGGAGGCGAATCGGCAGGTGATTCGACGAGCAATGGAACTCCGGATATCCTGAAAGGTTTTAGAGAACCTTTGGGTATGATCCTCTATCCTTTGTTTATTTTAATATGTGTAGGAATGCATGATATTAGAATAAAATACATGTACATAAAATCAATGAAAATATGAAATCAATCTTGTATGTTTGTATTAAAATTTTAAAAATATATATACATACATGGGGATACGAAATCCTACACGGAGAGCAACGATTGTGGTGCCTATGTTTTATGCTGGATAAGGTTAATGCTAAAGCTTGACCCGACGAAGGAGAAGGACCCCAATAACATTCACTGTATCACGGGCAAAATGGCGGTCTGCTTACTTAGGGACCATCGTTCATGTGTACAAATCTGAAGACTAAATTTTGGACTGTTTTCTTTTTTACATGTACAAATTACAAACACTGATTTTTCTTTTTTTCCGTACAAATTACCAACAACATAATCTGGACAAACACTCAACTTCAACTGAACATAACAACAACTTAAGTCAGACAAACACAACTTAAACTGGACACCTTAATCTAGACAGACACACAACATAATCAGGACATGCCCAGAACGTAAACCGGACATAATACAACCTTAATCTGGACAGACCTACAACATAATCTGGACAAACACTCAACTTAAACCGAACATAACAAAAACATAAACCTGACAGACACAACTAAAAATGGACACCAGGACACCTTAATCTGGACAGACACACAACATAAACGGGACAGATCCAAAACGTAAACCGGACAGACTAGAACCTTAACAGAACCACAACATAATCTGGACAAACACTCAACTTAAACCGAACATAACAAAAACTTAAACTTGATAGACACAACTTAAATTGGACACCTTAATCTGGATAGACCCACAACATAATTTGGACAAACACTAAACTTAAACCGAACATAACAAAAACTTGAACCTGACAAACACAACTAAAAATGGACACCTGGACACCTTACTCTGGAAAGACACACAACATAAACGGGACAGACCCAAAACGTAAACCGGACAGACTAGAACCTTAATCTGGACAGACCCACAACATAATCTGGAGAGACCCACAACATAATCTGGACAAACATCCAACTTATTCCGGACAGATAAGATCAACAATTCAAATAACAAGAACTGAAAATCCACCACAACTTATACTGGGGTGCGTAGACGTTTCATCTTTTTACAAGAACTAAAAATAACAATAAATCTTAAATTAAGGAGTCAGTTCCTCGTAATACAAAATCATGTCCCAATCACAGAAATCAGGATCCTCACGTTTCGGTGCGACTGCGTGCAGCGACGATGTAACCTTCATCTTGAACTTTCTCTTCTCTTGTTCGCCGTGGTTTTTGTGGCTTCTTTTAATTATCTTCTCAGCTAAAGAAACCCGACGTCTAGTCGGCGGTCTTCTTGGACGTCTGACCTTATATGGATTGAGAATATATGTACCCGCGGTCCCAGGTTCAGCAAGTTTAGTAGGGAATTGGGTAGTTTGCATACGTGCCTTAAGCAATTCAATAGACTTAACGACCTCAAGATACCTTTCGTGTGAAATGAAGGCTTCCTATGCAGTCCAACGGCACGACCCATTATGTCGTCGTGACGATGAAGCACATCCTTCTCCATTACGCCATCGTTTGGGTACATTTTATCTCGATAGCTCCTTCGAATATCCTTCCGCCATCGATTAACGATGTAAGACTCCGGGAGCAATGCATTAGGATTTAAGCGTGCAATGACAACAAAAACGTGGCAGCATAGAAGACCCACGTGCTGAAACATTCTACAATCACATGTGAAGTTCATAGATCTGATTTGTACTAGGAAATGTTTTGACAGTAGCTTCTCACCAGACAATACACGTTCAGATACTTTGTAATTCAATACGTCATCCGTATTGAACTCCTCCGTAATATCGGAGTATATCATCTTCCCAATTTGTAATTGTACTTTCTTGAAGACCCCTACCGTATACAACTCGCTCAACTGCCTCTCGAATGGATACATTGAAACCAATTGGGGACTCTTATGAAGACAATCGAAATGTGATTGAGCTTCCTTCTCGTACTTGTGGGGGAGCACGAGTTCGTATTGTTGAACGAACTGCTTAAGTGTGGTCTTAGATGTCAGGTACTTGTCGAAAAAGGAGTTCATACTCTCGTTTCTCTGAGTAGATGACATTCCCACGAAGAAACAATATCCAACAAATGCAGGTATCGAGGACCCTCAGATTGCATAAATCGATTGGAGTCAACTATGGTTCTGGAGGTCAAAATCACCAAGAAAGCCCTGCCAATTACGCTCAAATTCTGCTGGGGTTTTGGAATCGTATATAACCAATTTTAGATCAAATAACATGTGCTTCCGATACTGCATCGGCAACTTCGTGGGAGCTTTGTTCATTATGTGTCATATACAAAATCTATGTCTCGCGTCTGGGAAGACATTCCTTACATCAACAGTAATGACGCCACATTGATCTGTTATGATCGCTGGGGGACTTATATCTGCATGACGGGGGCAATTTAAAAGGAGTGAGTCATATATTCAAAGATATATATTCGAAGAAAAACTATTTTGAAAACTTTATCTGGACAAATACACAACGTATTTCGGACAAACCCATCACTAATTCTGGACAGACCCACAACGTATTCGGAATAGACACACTACTTAATCCGGACAGACACACGACAATATTAGGACAGACACACGACAATATCCGGCCTGAAACACAACTAATTCCGCACAGACCTACAACATATTCGGAACAGGCACGCAACTTAATCCGGACACACACACGACTATATCCGGACAGACACACGACTTAATCCGGACATACATACAACTTAAACCGGACAGAAACACAATTGATTTCGGACAGACACAGACTTAAACCGAACAGAAACACAACTAATTCCGGACAGACACACAACTTATTCTGGATACACAACTACACAACTTAATCTGGACAGACACAACTTAAACATGACATACACCCAACATATTCCGGACGTACCACAACGTATCCCAGACAAAACCACAACACATTTTGGACAATCTCAAAACTTAGTCCGGACATACCCACCACTTAATCCGGGCAGACACGCAACTTAATCCGGACAGGCACGTAAACTTGATCTGGACATAACCACAACGTATTCTGGACATACACACACCTTAATCTGGACAGCTACACACCTTAAACTGGATAAACCCACACCTCAAACTGAACAGGGCCCTAAGTATATACGTACCGTTCATGCACGACAACCACGTTTGGAACAACCAAATGTAATTTTCAGTGGTCTCAGAAGATAGCAAAGCGCAACCGAGAAAAACTGACTTGAAATTGTGATTAACTCTTACAAATGGGGCAAAGGGCATGTCGTATTTGTTGGTAATGCAGGTTGTGTCGAAACATATTGCGTCTCCGAAGTATGAATAGACAACTCTAGAACGACAGTCAGCCCAGAACACGTTCCGTAGTCTTCCTTCGTCATTCATCTCCATTACATAGAAAAACAAGGAATCAATCTTCTACATTCTAACGAAATAGTTCTAAAGAGCTTGTGCATCGTCATGTCCCATCTTCAAATTTTTGACTTTGTTTACAACGTTCCTGCACACAAAAATGTTTAAGACCAGGCAAAATGTTTTACTTCAATTATGTTAGGATGAAATAAAACACACCTTATGGTCCTTTCGTTGAAAGTCAATTTCTCATGACCTCCGACCTCGACCACAAAAGATTGCATGGTCTCAGCAGCCGATATCCCCGCAGAATCATTGCACGATATGCGTGCTCTGGCGGCATCAGGGACATATCATTTTTGTCTGAGAAAATACATTTGATACTCCTCAATCATGGCGTGGTTATGTTTAAGATCAACATAGTTAATGTAGTACCCCATTGTTGGGTTTCCAGAGACCTGGATCGGAGCAGTGCACCAGACCCTAATGGATAACCTATGCTTTAGTTTCCATTGTCCTTGGTTTGCTGGAGTCTGACCCTCCTTGGAGCAAGTCAGTGTCCCGTATAACAACACCACGATCGTAATGAGATTGTCTTATCTTAACACCAAAACCACATGAATCAGCATAGACTACGTAAAATATTTTGGCGTCTTCGAAATAATGAAAAAACATATGCTCATTCGGAACGTTTGAGGACTGTTCCACTGGTGAAGACACATTAACGACTTCCATTGAAGTACAAAGAGGATGAGAGGAGAACCAAGAGAATGAAGAATGTGCGCAAAAAAGAAGACACAAGGAAGAAGAAACTCCATCTGTTGTGTGTGCAGGAGCGTTAAAATGAGGGATGAACTGATTTGAGACGTATTTAATGTGATTTGAGATGTAACAACAAAAGAAAAGAATGGAAAAATGAATGACATGGACTGCGCAAACTCCGACGACGTTCTCAAAGGCCATAAAAAACGGGGTCATTAATATTTTCCTCGGAAACCGATCACAGATTTCCCCAACCATTAACATCTGAAAACTAATTACTTGTAGTTTAACATTTACGTAGAACAGAGGAAAGTTGGAAAACCTGGACCTGCAAGAGTCAAAGGAGTAGAGCAGTGGAGTCCCCAAAACCCTAACCTCGATGGAAGACACCGGCAGAGAGCAATCCCCGGACTGGTTGCGAGCCTTCAAGGTCCCATCTATTTCGATCAACTTTTTGCTTGAAAGATGAAATTTTCTGCTTTGCTGCTACTGGAACTCAACTTCTTTATGTTTGTGTTTTAGATCTTAGATTGTGTTAATGTTGTTTTTTGGCCCAATTTTTATGCACATAATGTTAGATTGGGTTGTTCTGTTGTTATTTTTTTTAAAGTTTTTTAATTTTTTTTGTTATTTAACGGAGCGAATGCTACACACATAAGCCCGGAAAATAAGGAAATGAGAATTCTAGCTGCTTTGCTGCTACTGGAATTTGAACATGACAGTTGAGCTATCTCGTCTTGGATTCTTCTGTTGTTATGAGCGTGAGTGTGCCATGTCGAGGATGTTGTAAGTTAGGGCTTAGAAGTGGTTCTGCGTTTTGCAATGTTGTGATGATCGTTTTTATAGTTCAGGGTTTGGAAATTTTGATGTTTGAAATGTGCTTCTTTTTTCCTTTTTTGGTTTAGTTCTTCGGTGATTTGATGGGTTATGGTTATATGTAGGCGCCTAGTCGGCCTCTTTTGTCGCTATCGTCTGATTCCGATCCTTCCCCAAGTAACAGTCTGTTGAGGGTCGAAGATGAACCTGAGGAGTCAGTTCCCCAAACGGGTCAAAAGATGGACATGATTTTCATTGACACTGAAGAAGACAGCCCTGCCAAGAAAAGTAAGAAGCCGAAGATGCCAAAGAAGAAGACACCGAAAGATCATGATCTTAAAGAAGGTCAGTGTAAATCGGATTGGATTCTCCTTTGTTTTTTTTTTGTCCTGAATCAGCTTTTCTTTCTTACTTTGATCTCATTTTTCAAATGACCTGTTTTTCAAATCAGAGAATTTGGATGCCTGTGAAGGAGAAGCTATGCAAGAAGATAGTTCCAAGAAGCCTATTCTTCATAATGTATGGTACCCAAATGTGTCTTTTTTTTTAAATTTGGCACTCAACAAACTTTTGTTTGAAGTCATTTTGTTGTGCTTTTGTATTTGCAGGTCTCATCACGGTTGCCGTTGGTTCTTCCAGAGAAAGTGCAGCGCTCCAAGGTATTTATTTTCTAGAATAAGCATAATACAGATGCTGCATGTATCACATATTCACATATCTAACTTATTGTAGCAATACCATCCATCCATTTAGAAGTTAGACATTCAAACATTTCATCTATCCTGCTTATTTCTGTAGTTTGACTATGTCTACCGAAATGCTTGCAAAATGCAACAAATATAATAATTAATAATAATAACTAATAGAAATTTCCCAGTTGTACTTATATGCATAAAATAAGTTTTAGAAAAACTACTGTGCACATTTGGGAATTGGGATCCTACCCACGACTTCCAGACGTGCAATCACTAAATTTTAATGGGGCTAATCAATAAGCCATGTATTGCTGAATTGCTGGTATTATTTGTATGTCATTACTTCATGATGGGTTGTTCGATTGGATTAGGAATGTGCATATTACTTCATTAACATAGACACTTCTGAAAAACAATAGTAATGAAAGAAAAGCAAATAAATACAATCACATCCTAAGTTATCCTTAACACACTTTTGACTACAATATGAATTTTGTGAAATCCATAAATTGAATGTTAAATAACTCTCTTTTTTACCATATTTCTGCAAGATTTTGACTGATGTTAGTATGCTACTTGAAAGAGTAACAGTTCAACAATGTGCTAGTGTGCTACCCAATATTGAATGGGTCAATTGGTTCCGGTTCATGTCAAGTTGCCAACTACAATCTTATCTGCAAGTTCTTAAAAATTTGGACAATCTTCTGTCAAAATAAATAAAAATTGCCTAAGCATGAATCACCTGGATCCATCACAAGTATTTTCCAATATATACAGACACTTCTTCATATGACAATGTTATGTAATACTTAGATGCAGTATCTGTTATATTCACGTTCTAAAGTGTGAATTTTATTTTACTTTCAGGCACTTGTTGAATGTGAAGGGGATTCCATTGACCTAAGTGGAGATGTTGGTGCTGTTGGACGAGTTGTTATTTCCAAAACTGCTTCTGGAGATGATGAAATGCTATTAGATCTGAAAGGTGAGCCAATGCATGTAATTTTACTTCTTTCATGTATCGAACAAATGAACAATAAATTAGGTTATTCGATCAATAAATAAGTTAAGTTATCAATATTAATGGTTGTCCAAGAGTCTAACTGTACTATACCCATTTAATAAACTCAAGACTTGTGGAGTCACATTTAGGTCCAGGTAGCACCTGGCATATTAGTCATATGGCCGATTCATTTGATTAGTAAGTAAATGACGAAGGCTTGACTTTCTCATCAAAAGAATAGGTATCTGCTATGAAACTAAACAAATATTTACTTGGTTTCATCATTCAGACAGTAAAGATCATGCCTTACTTATGAAGGTAGCCACAATGCATTTATGTCAGTATTTGATGAATTTATAGTTTTTTAAGGTTCATAATTAAAATATCTGAGTACATTTTTACTTCAAGAAAGTGAACTTTTTAGGAAAAAGAAAAAGGTTTTAGTGTTTTACCACCCTTCATCTCTTTTGGCAAATGCTACAGGCCTTAGCATTTTGATTGATTTTTTTTATCATTAATTGACAACTAGACACATTTTGGGATTATTTTCCAATTTGTTAACGGATGATTTAATTTCCCTATCTGTTGCCTAATATTTTTTAAAATCTTGCAGGGACTATATATAAGTCAACCATAGTTCCTTCAACAACATTTTGCGTTGTATGTCACTTTTCAAAGTACAATTCAGTATTTCCTGCATGTAATTTTCGAGATGTTTGAGTATGCTTAATTCATCTACATTTATCTTGCCATGACTGAATATTTTTCTTTTTATGTGTAGGTTAGCTTTGGTCAAACTGAGGCAAAGGTTTGTCAATCATTATATGGTGCATATAGTGTCATCTTTCTAGCTCTTGGCTTATCATATTTTGTCCACTAGTCCAAAATAAATCTAAATTGCATGTTGTCTTGTTATGTTGGTCTTTATGCTGCTTTAACTGAATTTTTTTCATTTGCATGAATGCATTATCTTTCAGGTAAAACCGTGAGCTCTCATGGGTTCACTTGCTGAAGGATAAACGTTCTTCAGCTAAAAGTACTCACAGTTATATGTGTAGAAATGAATATTTAAAATTGTTCCTACAAAATGTTTCATTTCTTAGGATGGTAAAAACATTATTATCCACATTTTTGTACATGGAAGTTAGAATGAGCAAAAGAGATGCTTAAAAGTGCTAACTTTAAAAGATTGAATCATATCAGACACATCAATTAATTAATGTCAAAACATAATGGATCAAAGTCCCTTTTGCATAATTATTTTCCCTAGAAAAAGCTATTTATGTTGATATCATGTTAGCAATAAAACTTCATGAAATCATAGTTTGACGCTTGATGCCGGAGTTTATACTCCAATGTTCTAGCTTCAGAGAAAAGGAGATGAGAAGTAATTCAGAACTTACGGTCATACATATAGTAATTGCATCACCGGCTTACCCTTGTGGCCTGCCTCAACATCTTTGAATGTACCAATATGCAACCACTTACTTGAGAACTATGAAGCAACTTTCTATGTTTTTTCTCTTCTCATTTTCATGTGTCTGGTGTTCTTCATTTGTACCAATATTAACTGCATTCAGCTCCTGTAATGCACCCCAAGCCCAAGGTAAAGCTTAGCAGTCACCATTTAGGTACCTATTTAAATCCTCTTCTTGGATATTAGATTGTCAGGTTTTTCCTCTTTGGTTTCCTTTGTTCTTGTAAAGATCATTATGTTGTATAATAGATGACCATGTTTGTCAAACTTAATTATACACATGAAAGGGCCGACTTGAAGATGCCTTTCCACGTGAAGCTATCTATTCAGCTCACTAATTTGGATGATGTCTTGCAGATAGAGTCTATCATGACCGACTATGTTCAACTGAAACCACATTCTAATGTGTTTGAAGCTGAAACAATGATTGAAGGTCAGATGAACTTTTTGTGTCCTTTTTTGTTTAGTGCAATCGCCATGGTTGTCATAGAACTTTGAAAGATGAGATAGTTAATGGGTGTCATATGGAAAGATGGGGCTCAAACTGAAGCTGAAACGTAGAAGACTTTTTTAGGTCATACTGGTGTTTGCAATAATGACCTACAAGTGCGTCAACCGGAAAATGTATACTGTTTGAATCTAAGGTACAATGCACCACACAAGGTCCAACAATGCTGGGTAAAAATGTATAAGAGAACAAACCTGGAACTTCTGCTGTCTTGAGTTGACATGAGATCTGAAACTAAACATAGATGCCAGAGATAGCTGACATTTATTTTCCACATTCTTTTTTCCTATCCTTCTTATATTTGGCTCATCCCTGTGAACTAGAAATACTTCCATATTTTCGACATAACTTCGAGCGCTAACCTAATTCTTCGAGATATGTGATACTTAATATTAACTATTCTGATTGAATCATTAATTTTTATTCGACATATCTATGAAAAGCTATTATTGAGCATTCCACAGCATAGATTACAGGGAAATCTCAAAATATCCATTGACTTGATTATGCTTTTTAAACTATTATTAACAATTCTCCATTATATTCACTTCATTATTATTTTTTGTATGTTTGGTTTTTTTTTGTTGTTTTAGACTTTTACTGGAAAAAAATATTGTTTAGTGGAAAAAACAACTCAATATATGGTATCTTATCTTTAGGAAAAATGACATCCACCTTGCATATCATATCAGATCATCCCTTTGTATTATATCTATAAAATGTCCCATGGGTTCAATTATTCCATTTTTCTGCTTCTGCTAAATAAATGTCCTATTTTAATTGTACTCATGGAATGCCATTTCTGGATCAGGAACTCTTGATGGGTTTTCATTTGATTCGGAAGACGAGGGGGACAGATTGCCGAAAAATGTTGCTCGTGAAAAGAACGAGGAAAACGAATACATGGATCAAGCTAATGGGAAAGCTGAAAAATCAATGGTATGACGTCTTTTATGCAATTTTTGTGATAGATTATGCTCAATACCAGGTGGTACCTATAATAATTTTAGAAATGTTTTGAATTTCTCCTTGATCTGTTTTCATTGTTTGATTTGCTTCCCATGCAAATATTATTGGTTAGTTAGCGTTCTTTTCCATTTGCAACTCCATGTGCATGCCTGAACGAACACACACAAAGGAATTCCCTCCCTGTATTGTAGGGGAAAAGGTTAAATGGATGTGTACAATCTCGCTTACACGTTTTGGGTCCTTTTCATTTTCTGTGTTGAACACTTTAATGTTGAGTAGAAAAAGTTGCCAGGGACCTTGTCTTGTTTGTCTCTAATGTTAATTTTCAAGTGTTCTTGGCATGTTTCATATAATATAATTCTGAAATAACATATACATAGTTTCTTACATGTTTCATATAATAAAAATTACTAAAGGTGATAATTGTTCGAACACTTACTTCTAACAGTGAACTGCTAAGAATGAGATATCATTGAAATTTTGACCATTAAGTGGACATTAAGATTGATAATTACTCGTCTTTGGTTTCTAACTGAAAAAATTTACTTTTAGGGTGCACTGGCACAAAAGAAGGCTAAAACAGCAGCAAAGACAACCAAAAGAGGAGCTAAAAAGCCTCAGAATGCAAAGAAGGGGAAGGGTTCGAAAAAATAGATCTTATATTACAGGTTTAACAAACTGTTTCAATGTTGTCATGACACTACACTGATACAAAAAGAGTGCAAGCCTAAAGTCGACGAGCCACTAAATTTAGGGGTCTGAACCTCAAAACTGCTTCCTTTGTGGCCTCATCCTGGACAATGCTCTGAAGCTGGTGCATCCAAGATAAGATATCATCCGACAAAAGCTCACATTACTAGCTTTAAACTGCCATTTTAATTGTTTATTCCATTTTCCCTGTTTCTATCCTTTCTAGAAGTCATTCCACGTTTTCCTATGAATTTCACATTGTATAACCTGTAATCCCATTTTCGGGATTGTTACATTACCTCAGAAATCTTTGACAAAAATGTACATGATCATGATTACATTCCTGCTTTTGTTTGCTCATTAATAAGTTGCAAAGTATGGTTAGCTGCATGTGTCTTTTCATCAACTTCAATTGCCACTATTACATTCTTGGAAAATGTTCAGCTTCTCCTTAAACAAATGTCTTTCTACCTATACCTAAAATTATCTTATATAGAAAAAATATGAATCTTTTAGAGCAAAAAAAATGAGAATGAGAATGACAAAAGAATGAAATGGAACTATAGAGGCATATCCCCAAGAGACTGGTTGCAGGCCTGTCTGTGTTGCTGTATTCCTGAACCGGTTCTCTGGTGCTCAAACCATTGGAAATTCTCAAGCTGTGAAATATTTGGAAAACCCCTTTAGGATCTTCTAAAGAAGTAATTCTAATTTCTAATATCAGTCATTTATTGTAGTCATTGACTCGTCTAACCAATATCTTTCCAACTGTGACAAGAAGAAGGGTCAGAAGGGAGCCTACCTGTCCGCAGCGGGACAGAAGGTGATATGATAGTTGTTGGCTTTGCAGGTGAATGTACTGCTGCCATCATCAAATGCATAGCTATAAGCTCTGGGACATGCAGTTTTGAAGATGGTGGAATAGAAGGAAGGCTTGCATGTTGTGGGGTTTCCAAACTCCCCAATGCAGCAATATTGGTCGAGAGCCCAAACGCCTCGCAGGCGCTCTTGCATGCCACCTCCCTGTCGCCGCAATTACCATTTCCTACCATCTCGAGCTCCTTGGGACACCCTATGGAGAGCACAAAGTTCAATTCTGATCAGCAAGTCAATAGATTTTGTAGGTAACAACAGTGATGCATATTAGTTGTGATTTGTGCATTACCATGATTCAGATCGGCAGCACAACCAGTAGTAGCACAGCTGTTAGAAGCCACCTCTATTGGAGTTGCAACAAGAGGGAGGTTATTGAATTTGAACAGTAAAAGATTAATTTTATTTAGGGTTTTGATGTTGTATTTATACAAAGGAATACTAAGAATACCGTTGTTCTTTCCTAATACATTGTTTCCATGATTTCCTTGATTTGGATTGCGAGATTTGGGAGATTTGGAAGATTTGGGAGAATCGTCGTTTCTGGTATGTCTTTTCCAACGTATCTTTCTTTCCATATTTCAACATTCCCCCTCAAGTTGACTCCGGAAGATGTTGAAGGAGCCTAACTTGTGAAGAATGTGTTGGAAGTGTTTCTGATCCAGTGCTTTGGTGAAGATGTCTGCTAGTTGATCATTACTCTGAACATAGGGGACTTCGATTTCTTTATTTTGTATCTTCTCACGAATGAAATGACAATCCACTTCAATGTGTTTGGTTCGTTCGTGAAAGACGGGATTGGAGGCGATATGTCTTGCGGCGTTATTGTCACAGAACATTTGTATTGGATTTTGATTGTCTATATTCATGTCTTTGAGAAGTTGTTTGAGCCAAATTAGCTCACTTGTTGTGGAGGCCATTGCACGATATTCTGCTTCAGCGCTTGATCTAGCCACCACGTTCTGTTTTTTGCTTCTCCAAGTGACTAGGTTTCCACCAACGAAAGTACAAAAGCCAGTAGTGGATTTTCGATCGTGGCTACCTGCCCAATCTGCATCAGAGTAACCAACAATTGTATTAGAGTTGTTTTTCTTCATCCAGAGACCTTGGCCCGGGGTTTTTTTAAGATAGTGCAGGATCCGGTCCACAATCTCTAGATGTCCTTTGTGGGGTGCATGCATAAATTGACTTACTACGCTAACAGCATATGT
This sequence comes from Triglochin maritima, assembly GCA_963682175.1. Classification (NCBI taxonomy): domain Eukaryota; kingdom Viridiplantae; phylum Streptophyta; class Magnoliopsida; order Alismatales; family Juncaginaceae; genus Triglochin; species Triglochin maritima. The sequence continues at coordinate 8,218,932 of OY821780.1, read as the reverse complement.
AATGTCGGGTCTAGTGACAGTGAGGTAGATAAGTTTACCAACTAGTCTTTGAAATTGTCCTATGTCTTGAACCGGTTCACCATCAATAAGACTAACTTTCCTGTTTGTCTCGATTGGGGTGTTGACCGGTTTAGACCCTATCTTTCCAGTTTCATGTAAGAGATCTAGAACGTATTTCCTTTGGGATAGAAATAATCCTTTTTTGGAGTGAGCAATTTCAATTCCAAGAAAATATTTCATGATGCCTAGATCTTTAATATCAAATTTGGTTTTAAGATAATGTTTGACTAAGGATATTTCTTTATCATTGTTTCCGGTTATTATAATGTCATCCACATATACTAAAACAATTATAGTGATTCCATGAGAGTGTTTAGTGAACATGGAAGCATCAGCTGAACTTTTAGAAAACCCATAAAGAAGAAGGGAGTGACTGAGTTTTGCATACCATGCCCGAGGAGATTGTTTGAGCCCATATATGGACTTGTGAAGTCTGCATACCTTGTTTGGATTTGTTTTGTAGCCTGGGGGAGGAGTCATATAGACTTCTTCCTCTAGGTTGCCCTGCAAAAAAGCGTTCCTAACATCCATTTGGAAGAGATTCCATCCTGAGTTAATAGCTACAGAGAGGAGAACACGAACAGTGTTCATCTTTGCAACTGGAGCAAAGGTTTCTTGATAATCTATCCCATAAGTCTGAGTATATCCTTTTGCGACTAATCGGGCTTTAAATCTTTCTATGGTCCCGTTGCTATTATATTTGATCTTGTAAACCCATTTGCAACCTACTGGTTTTGTGCCTTGTGGAGGGGTCACAAGACTCCAAGTTTGGTTAGTTTCTAGAGCTTTTAGTTCATCATCCATAGCTTTAGCCCAGTTTGGGTCTTTAATTGCTTCATGATAGTTGGTGGGTTCCTGAATTTTATCTATTTGGCTTAAGAAGGCATGGTAGGTGGGTTTGATTTGAGAGTAGGACAAGTAGTCCTCGATAGGGTATGTAACATGAGATACCACATAGTCTTGAAGCCGAGGAGGTGGACGAGTAGGACGGGTGGTTCTTCTTTGAGGAAGATGCTCAGCTCCCCCTTGGTCGTCCAGTGGAGGTGTATTTGCTTCATGCGGAGGAGTCTCGATGATAGTATCCGGTGAAGAGGTAACGTCGAAGATATCCGCGACCGGTAGAGGAGCTTCAGATGCAGCGGAAGAGTCTTGATGATTTTTGAAGTATGGAACATTTTCAAAAAAGGACACATCACGAGAAATATAGAGTTTACAACTAATGGGGTCATAACATTTGTACCCTTTTTTTCTAACAGAATATCCTAAAAAAATACATTTGACTGAATTGTGATCAAGCTTGTCTATGCGCTTCCTGTGAACAAAACAAGTACAACCAAATATCCGAAGGTGGTCAAGGCTCATTTTTTTTCCATGTAAAATCTCCAAGGGTTGCTTGTTTTGAATTGTTGGGCTAGGTAAGCGATTTATAAGGTAAGTGGCAGTTAAAATAGCATCAGACCAAAAATATTTTGGAATGTTATTTTGAAAAAGTAAGGATCGTGTAACATTTAACAGATGACGATTTTTTCGTTCGGAAACACCATTTTGTGCAGGAGTGTTTATGCATGTGGTTTGGTGAAAAATCCCTTTTTGTTTCAAAAATTTTTGAAAATTGTTGCTAGTATACTCGGATCCATTATCAGATCTAAGTATTCTAATTTTAGAACCAAGCAAATTTTCAACAAAGGCAACGAATTCACAAAAGACCAAAAAGGCATCGGACTTAGCTTTCAATAAATATAACCAAGTTGTACGAGAAAAATCATCAATAAAAGAAATAAAATAATTGAACCCATTATAGGATTCCAAAGGGGCGGGTCCCCAAATGTCTGAGTGAATCAATTCGAGAACGCGACCTGTTTTATTTTCAGAAGCATAAAAAGGGAGTCTGGTTTGTTTTGATAAACGACACACATCACAAGATAATTCATTTTTTAGAGACGGAAATAGCTTTTGTAAAACCATGTGAGACGGGTGCCCCATTCTTTGGTGCCAGGTATCGTGATTAGGAACATTAACTAGCATTCCTTTTATTTGATTTTCGAGCACATAAAGTCCTTTGGCGAGTTTTCCTCTACCAATCGTCTTCCCTGTGATACGATCCTGAAATATTACATCAAAAGGAGTGAATATAATATTGCAATTTAAATTTTTTGTAAGCCTTGCAACCGACAAAAGGTTAGAATCAAAATTAGGTACATATAAGACATTTTCAGGTATTTGATTATTAAAAAAATGCATTTCTCCTGTACCCTTAATTTGTGCTTTGTTTCCATTAGCGACTGTGACAAATTTATTTAAAAAATTTAAACTTGTTTTTATGTTATTTATCATGGAGGAATCTCCTGTCATGTGATCAGTTGCACCGGAATCTATAATCCAACTAGAGTTATGAGAATTATTTACTAAATATGCTCTGTAAGAGTCGGAGACGGAATTTATACCTGATGTATTACCTTTGCTTGGGGTGTTGGATTGCTGTAAGAAGGCATTTAAGTGGGCCAGAAGTGCACCAAGTTGGGTTGGATCAGCTCCTGTGCTTGTGGATTCGGGCCCAGCTCGGGTGGAATAAAACCCGGATTGCTGAGAACTTGTCGGATTCGGACCAGTGCAATCGGATGCTCCATTTGTTGTGATATAAAACCCGTGCTGATCCGCTACCGACCCGATATGTGCCCATTTGTTTCCTTCCTTGTAAACGCTAGGGTTTCCATCGCCGCCGCCTCCCCCTGTGGAGTATGCCTGGCTGCCGCTCCTCCCATCCCCCCTCCTTTCCGAGCTGTCCTTGGATGGCCGGAGGTGTGGGTAGAGGAAGTAGCAAGTGGATCTGTTGTGTCCCTGTTTTTTACAGTTATCGCAATATTCTTGACTTTTATTTCCATATTTTGTTTTACCTTTGTCGCGGTGGTTTGCGATGTGTTTTGCGGCGACAAACGCCTGATTTTCTTGGTTGTCCGGCTGAGCGGTTTTGGTTTTCCGGAGGGTTTCCTCACGGTTAACCATCGCAATGATGGTCGAGAAGCTAGGTAGTTCCGGCGACATAAGGATGCTGGAACGGAGTGCTTCGTAGCTCGAGTCCAGTCCAACAAGAAATGTGTAGATGCGATCTTGTTCGGTTCGGGCTTGTATGGTTTTTGAATCTGTCGTCGGTGGCTCGTAGATGGCGAGTTCGTCCCATGTTTTCTTTAGCATACCGAGATATTCGGTCACGTTTTTCTGCCCTTGCTTGATCTGCGAGAGGTCTTGTTTTAGTTTGAAAATATGTGCAAAGTTTTGTTGCTTACCATAGTGTTCATGGACGGAGTCCCATAATTCCTTTGCGCTGTTTTTGTACATGAAGATCTCCGCTATTTGGCTTTGCATCGACTGGAGGACCCAAGACATCACGAGGTGGTCAGTGTTCTGCCATTCCTCTTGTTTGGCTTCGGATCCTTGGTCGGTGGGTCTTGCGGTTTTCCCGGTGAGGTGGCCTATCTTCCCCTTGCCACTGAGGGACAGGGAAATGGCCCGCGCCCAGGAGAGAAAGTTGGTCCCATTGAGAGGTTGTGTGGTGAGGCGCTGAGAGTCGCCACCACCGTCCATCATTGCTAGGAGTGGAGGGCGACAGAGGTCGCAACCGCCTGGCTGTCCCGGTCGATGATGAGCTCCGGGGAGCTTCTGAGGCGGAGGTGGGTTTGGGTTGGGGTTTTTTTTTTTTTTGGTTTTGTTTTTCTCAGAACGCACGCTCTGATACCATATTGAATTTGAACAGTAAAAGATTATTTAGGGTTTTGATGTTGTATTTATACAAAGGAATACTAAGAATACCGTTGTTCTTTCCTAATACATTGTTTCCATGATTTCCTTGATTTGGATTGCGAGATTTGGGAGATTTGGAAGATTTGGGAGAATCGTCGTTTCTGGTATGTCTTTTCCAACGTATCTTTCTTTCCATATTTCAACAGAGGTTGAATCCATCAACCAAGCTCACATCATAGAAGTCATAATCACTGCTTTCTTTGCCAAATGTGATCTCGAATAATGTCGTTGGTGGTTCTGCCGCCATGCCGCTGCATTCGAGCTTCCCTCTGCAGTCCCCCGTTTGGCATTTGCCTGCTCCTGTGTTATCGAATTCGCATTCTGTTCTTGCCCAAATCCTACCTGACCACCCGAGCGACACAGGTAAGTGCACCGTCTGTCCTGGGTCGAGTTGGAAACCGGTTGTTGAGAGCTGTGGTGTGCCGACACCGGCAAGGGTCCCTGGCCATATTGTCTGTTGGCAATTATTGGTGATGGTGAATGAAGAGCAGAATGCAGCTGCAAAATTAAGGTAAAATGCTGTGAGAAACACTTCCAAGTTTCTGATAGTTTTTGTTGGTGCCATTTGGAACAGGTTTTGTAGTAGTTAGCATTGCTATTGGTTGGCATTTAAGATGTATTTTTGGTTCTGAAGTATGATGTGGAAATAGTGTATTGTGATCCCTTTTGTTGATACTTACATAACTTACCTTGACATGAGGAAGGAATGTCTTTGACATGAGAGGAAAGGAATGTCTCAATGCCAAGACAACAAAAATGCTTCAATCTACATGTGATATCTGCAAAACATAGATTGTGATTTTGGAGGATTTTTTTTATCGTTAGGCTGTTTTGATGAGGTATGGGAATGCAAAACCAGAGATTTAAGGAAAAGAAGGGAATCAAGTAAACTTCAAACATGAGTCACTGCCAAAGGTTGTTGCTAATTATGCTTGATTTGGAAGGCTTCTATAGCCATCTTTCGAGAAAAGAGCATCTTTGTATAGTTCGTATAGCCCAAACAAGTGTATAAATTCGACTAAAACATGATTTTTTGTGTTTTTGTTTCAAATTTTCTTTTGAAAACAAAACAAGAAAAATCTCGAACAAGATGAGCAACCCTGATTTCTTACACAAAGTATTTGGTTTTAATGAAATAGAAGAATAGGAACCCAATCAAATTGCACATGGTGTCATATTTCAGATGATTTTGGTTTAATGCATTCCTCCCGTCTTTCTAGACATGCAATTTGAATTCATTGAGAGTGGTTTCTCGTTGAATAATTAAAATAACATGTTAGAAGGATTTTTCATTTCTTAGGTTTTCCTTGGGACGAAGTTATGAAACTTGTCCAATCCTGAAGATCACACAATTTCTAGTACAAAAACTAGTTATAGAACAGATACAAATATTTTCATATTTGAAATGCAAATACCAATATGGCAGTATGAGTAGCCTTCGAATATTAAAATATGCATATTTGTATTCTTAAAGAATGGACACAGATTACAAATCAATATGTGCCACATAGAATGGATACAAATTGCAAATCAATATGTGCCACATACAAAATACAAAGTAAATGCATATGTTTAAACTTTACAGCAAAATTTGAATTTTAGTCACGACACCTAATTTGGTTTATCTTTAGTGTGTTAAGAAACCTTAAATAGACGTTCCAAAAACCAAACTTCATATCCTATCTCAAATACTACTTTGGAAGAAAAAAAGAAGACTAAGAAACACCTTTTAGATATTCGTGTCCTCAAAAAAATTCCATATTCTTATCCCTATCGGCCTATCCAATATCCATGAGACCATGATCGTATTTGTGTTCAATAAAATATGAAAAAACAATATCCGCATCCAACTAAATAAAGAAAGAAAAAAATGATATTTGAATCCTTAAGAAAATGGATGTTAAAACGTTGATTCATTCAGCCATATGATTTTCCCCCCGAAAAATTAGAGATGAGTTATGGACAGAGATACAATTACAATATCCATCACTTTAAAATTTCAGTCGCTCAACTTGGTCTTGACTGTAAAATTTAAGTGTGCAACTCGAAAATACGATATTTCCCAAAATATTATTAAGTTATAGTTATTTTATTGGATGTCACTCTAAACTATGATTAACATCCAAAATGCTATATGATTTTGGATTGATGTGAATTTGTCATTATTTTTTTCCGTAAGTGATGTAACTATTCCGTTAACAACATTAAAAAATTAATATTTGATTGTAAATTTACAAATTCATCACTGAATAACTTAACAAACCTACCACTCTCTTCTTTCTCTCTCCTCTCTCGCTACTCTTTCTCTCTCCCCTCTCATTTTTACTTTATCACTACACTTTCTCTGCTCTCTCCTCTCATTCTTCTCTCTCTCCTTTCTCTCTCGCTACTATTTCTCTCTCCTCTCTTTCTCCATTCTCCTCTGTCACTACTTTTTCTGTCTCCTCTCCCTCCTTCGCCCTCTCTCTACTCTCTTTAAACAGTAGAGGAAAGAGAAGAGAGAGAGGAGAAAGGAGAGAGAGAAAATAGAGAGAAGAGAAATTAGAAAGGGAAAGATGAGAGAGACGATGAAAGAAATGTTTGTTAAGTTGTTCAGTGGTAATATTGTAAAATTTAAAATTAAATATTAACAGAATGATGACATCATTGATGGAAAGTTAATGGAGTGTTAAATTCACACCAATTCGAAAACATAATGACATTTTAGATGTTAACCATATTTTTGAGTGATCCAAGAAAATAGGTACAACATGATGTCATTTTGGAAAATACGATGTTTTGAGTGTTTCCGAGTGGTATGCAAGCCAAAAAAGACCATTAAATTTTGAAAAAAAACTTCCAAAAGTGAAGGTCCAATTCCTACTTGCAATATATTTGATAAAAAAAACTAAGAAGAGTCGTACAAGCGTTTGCGTCTATATTTGTCAAATTTACTTGGTCCACCAGTTATTTTAAATAATTAAATCCTAGTACTTCGTTACTTTTCAAATGCTAATGGACTCAACTCTTTCATTTTTAAAATGCTAATACTAATCCAATATTATACTAGTATATCACTTGTAGGAAAAACAACTACTATGTACTAATCTTATTTCAATAAATGTAATGACCTTGGGTCCATCTAAAAAAGCATTCACCTTTTATCTCAAGCGAGATTATAACATTTCCCAACAAATGGGACCAAAAATAACCATCATGTCCAAGTATAGGCAAGATTAACCCACTCTCATACATTGTTTATGTTCATTGGTCTGTTGTTTCTTTAGAGATTTTTCTGCTTACGTGTCACCACAAGACACTGAAATTAACTTTCTACCACTCTTTTATCGGTATTTATCTGAGTGTCGTTGCGAAGTTATCTATTTGCACTTATGTTATTAAAAGTCCTAACTATTTACATTTCTATCGTTATTTTTTAAAATCATGTCACTTTGTTAGCTTTTCAGCTAACTCCGTTAACATAAATTGATTTTTAATTGTAAGTTTGTAACTTTTGTAAATTTTTCCCTTAGCAATCCACCAAACAGAAAGCATCACAATACTCAACTCCTATTCTCTTGTCATATTCTCTCTCTCCGCAAATGTTGTCTTTCACTCTCATTTCTTTTTCTCTCTCGGGCTGTATCTCTTCTCTTTTTTTCATCTCTCTTCACATTTCTTCTCTTTCATCACATCTCATCCTCACTTCTCTCTATTCTCGTTTTCTCTCTCTCTCTCTCTCTCTCCAAAATATTTTTTCTCACTCGTCTCTTCCCTACATCTCTCAATCACTTCTCTCTCACTTGTAGAAGTTTACTTATTTGTAATTGAGTTTTAAATATGTAAATATTGCAAGTGAGAGAAAAGTGGGAAACTACAATGAGATGAGGCAAGAGAGAGAAAATGAAAAAAAGGTGGAGAGAGACTGAGAGAGAGAGAGAAGAAACATGAACACGAGTAAAAGAGAGAAGATATGATGATGAAGTGAAAGAAAGAGAATTAGGAAAATGAGAAGAAATAAGAGTTGAATGATATTTCTAAATTCTTTAGAGGAAATTTTGCAAATTCGTAATTCAATTTAATGATAAATTGTTACCATTTAAGGATAATTTGAAAAGGTTACCATTAAAAAATAATTTATATTTAACAAAGTTAACTAAAAAATTAATGAAGTGACTTTTAATGGCATAATAGACAACTTTGTAACGACACTTTGAGAAATACTGATGGAAGGTTCCCTCGAAATCTCAAAACTCTTAGAGATTTGAAGGGTTCCCTTGTTTTGGGATCAAATCTTCGCCTCGTGTTTTCCAACATAAACCATCAAAGAAAACTAGTATTTCATCCGTCAAAAATTTAAAATTCAATCTGAACTTGTACCTGTCAAAACATCATAATCAACGTACACACCCTAGTAGTGATAATAACATTTAGGTTATTAAAAACGGTTGCAAATACCATCTTTAAACGAGTAATTTGTGTCCATTTGCACCCTTTGATACAATATAACTATTAGTTTGCATAGCCATTAAACCGAACCACACGCCCAAAAACATGGAACAAATACCATTTGGCATCTGAAACATTGTTTCTCCCTTTTGTACAGCTCGAAAGAGGTGGAATGCTAAATCACATTCCACACACTACGCACGAAATGCATATCAGTTCTTGTACATGTTTGTAATGTCTTACAAAAATCGGCACTATAGAGAGTTCGATGCACAAAAAATTTAATCAGAAGGCAACAACACAAATGTTTTATACAAGATACAACAATGGTGGTACAAACATGACCACGCCATTTGATGTTATGTATAAGATTGGATCTATATCAATAAATTGAGGTATGTTGGAATACTTCTTGTCGGTCATCGCTTTTGTGTAACACAAACATCTTCTGCAAACTATTCCGCCATTGCCTCCAGTTTTCATGTTTTCTACTTTTTATCCAACTTAGATTTTATCTGCATTAATCCACGATTTGAGCCAAACTTAAGAACTTCAAGGCCAAAGCATACAATGGTAAGCTTTATAGATGATTACTCTCCAAGTGTGATGATCATTGATAGTTCTCAAGACTATGTATATTATGAGGGATCCACTACCCTTAATTTTTGTTAACAACCTACACTTACTATAACATCAAATTTAAACTTCAAATCGAAAATTCAAACCATAAATCTTGATCTATGACTTATATTATCTATGTGTGCCGATGACCAACAAATTTGGGAGTCATTTGATATTAGATTAAGAGATCAGGGTTTTTGACGAATGTAATACACTCATTTTTCCATCTCATGACATTATATCAAATAACTTCTAGTTTTTTTGAGTCCTAGATCAATATCTACGATACAAAAAAAACTTTTAAAGTTTAAAATCGAAGTTATTAGTAATGGTAAATTGATATTAACAAAATTTAAGGACAGTGAATCCCCTTCTAATATATCATATATTGAAAACATATCAAACAACTTTCTTTAAAGAGCAGGGACAAAGTTGAACAAAATTCTCTTTACGAAACTCAAATAGAAGTTTAATAATACATGAATTATGAATACCACCCTAAAAACATTGAAGATCCAACACATCTAGGTAGCCATGATTTATATGTTTCTTATTCATTTCGACGGTTTTAAATAATGCAGCAATATATATATAAGAGGTATAAGTAGGGTTGTGCGTGGGGCAGGTTTTACCCACCCCACTGCCCTACTTGGGGCGGGTTGCGGTCGGATTTTTACCAACCCGCCAACCCACTTATATAAACAGGACAGGTTGTGGTGGTCTTCTAACCCACCCTGCTAACATGCCAAACATTAATAAATATAATATTATATGTTATAAATATAATATTTATAAATTTAATATTAAGAAAAGATACCTTGATTTAACAAATCACAATTAAAAGTAATTAATATTAAAATTAGTATTAGACTAATTATATCAAAAAAGGAATCTTAAACTCTACTCTTTTGCAAATTACAAGCCCACAAACTCAATTAGATAAAAATTTATAACTCAACTTGTTTAACCCACAAACCCGTCCCGCCCATTCAACCCGCCCTTTAAGTGGAGCAAGTAGCAGTAAAAAAAAATCTTCTTTGCATATACTCTACTCTGTAGAATTTTTTTATGCGTATATGAAATGAAAAAATTCAAAATGAAAGATGTATAAGTAGGGGTGTGCGTGGGGAGGGTTTTACCCACCGCGCCACCCTGCTTGGGGCGGGTTGTGGTCGAATTTTTACCAACCCACTTATATAAACAAAGCAATTGGCAGGTTAGCGAGGTGGGTTAGAAGACCACCACAATTCAATAGGAATTGTCACATCATCAACATGAATGAGTCCTAAGTACTAGAGTGGCAAGACCATAAATATGTAGGTTACTGTAATGGCAAGAGAATAAATACGAGGGCTTTGCAATTGAAAAATGGATAAATGCAACAACAAAAAACGCTAGCATAAATATAAAACAAGTGTTTTTCAGTGGCATATTGGCATGTAAGCAAAAAAAAAAACACATGCTTTGGGGTGTGGTTTTGTTTTGCTGGCCTTTTTGTTTCTGGGAGACTATCCCTGGTTTTCCTTTGTTTTTGATTTCCTCTTGTGACCTTGTACGGGCTGCAAATGGGGTGGGTTTCCCCTCCACCACTACCCACCCCGCCAAAATTTGGTGGGTTAGTGGGGTGGGGTGGGGTGGGGCGTATTATGAGTTTTTAGTCTATCTTTTAGTCTAATAGAAAATCTTGTGACATTGGTACGAAAATTACAATTTAGTGGACAGAAGAGGTGGCCATTGTGAACCTAATGGCATAAACATAAATATGAGGGTTTTATGGGAGCATGACAATGAATATGGAAAAAAATGATGGCATAAGGATAATAGGTGTTTCTCAATGATATGGAAGCAAAAAATCCTATTAAAAACCATAAAGTGTTTGGACATTTTCTTTTACATGTAAACATCTTATAGCCCATTGTACGTCAGGTCCAAATTTGATTTCAGTTTGATTCAAAATAAAAGATCTATCAAGCTTTTTACTTTCAATTCTCAAAATAAAGAACCTATTAGGTGTCCATTGGTTTTTTAGGTACTTGTACTTGCAATTGGTAACTAAAAAATTATAATACAAATATAAAATTTGAAGTTGATCAACAAGTAGAAATTGTTCCAAACAGGACAGTTAATTAGCTACATGATTGCGTCACTTAGACTGCCAGACTTGACTAATAACTGATGTCGTTCATTTTACCAATGATGCCTAAGTTATCCCTGTTGTGTACTTAAGATGGAACTATTTGCAGAAAATGTTAAGATGGTTGGGAACTGCATTTTACTCTCATAACTTCACGAGCTATAGCAACAAAAAATTGTAACAAGGTAGACACAGAAAAGAAAGGGAAAGGCTAAAGGTAGGTAATATACCGCATCAAGATATTTTAGCTGCTTGAGCACTTCCCCTGTTTCCAGCTCCTGAGAGAGCAAAAAGCTTCATAAAGTCACAAACCAAAAGAATGATGGCTTACGGAAAATGACTAGAATATTGATAATAACTAATAAGACGATAAAACATTATTGAATATATAAATATCAGAAAAATATAAAATAACTCATCGGAGAATAAATAGATTCTCCTTTTACCTGTGGAACAGCACAATCAGCATGAATTGGATCCCAAGTAACGGCACAAGAGCAGTCCCAGTCATCCGTCTGAATTGCTGAAAGAGGTGCCCTGAAACAAAATTTAATGACTTTCTGTTACCAGAAACATCAAACAATTTCCATGCAAATGTCGATCTTAAAGAGGAGTTACTCGTTATCTACCTCCCTTGTATAGCGCAAATATTGATTCCTTATAATGATTAAAGATCCACCGTTGGGGGTGAATATTGATTGCCTTTGAAAAAAAATCATTTTTTCATGTATTTAAATAAGACTACTCGCACTAGAAAAGCCATGTCTGAGCAACCCTTTTTGTCTATATTTGAAGTGGTTAACTTTTTTCTTCAAAAATTACATTTCAAACTAACACACAGCAGTTGTTATCACAATATATGTCTTTCATGAAAACAAATAATTTTGATAAATTTATTTTTGTTAATGGTAAATAATGCGATAGGTAATCTTTCATGAAAACAAATAATTTTGATAAATTTATTTTTGTTAATGGTAAATATTGCAATAGGTAACAAATGCTTTGTTTCTAAAATTTTACATTTTTCAACGTTGCAATGAATTTTCTTGTGCATATAAATGAGGTTGACCTTTCTGCAAAAAGCCCCTATATTTTTAAGATAGGTTTTCATAATTTTATAAATGAAAAAAAGCCCAGGGGTATTTCATGAACTTCGTGTAGCAGGGAATCAGTAAAATATTGCAAAGATACACATTCTCAAACAAGAAGATATTGTTACCAGGGACGGAGGTATGTGAGGTCTAGAGCCCCAAAGTCATTGGTGAATTAATTAGATCAATATACCAAAGGTTTTTAGGTACTTGATAAAATAAATAAGATAAAGCCCTCGTGATTTGAAATTTTACAAGAGTACACTAAATAAACCCCAGATCGAAGTCCACTAGCTTTATGGAATTTGCAAATTGCATTTCAACTTCATACCATGAAAATATCATGTGGTTGAAACTTTCAAAGATGTTGGGTGTTATTCAGTTTTAGCTAGGATTGGTTTCCCCTCCACCGCTACCCACCCCGCCAAAGTTTGGCAAGTTAATGGGGAGGGGCAGTTTGAAAAAAAGATTTACTGCTAGCCGCCTCACTTAAGGGCGAATTGGGCGGGGCGGGTTTGTAGGTTAAATGGATTGAGTTATAAAAATTTATCTAGTTGAGTTTCTGGGCTTGTAACTTGTAAGAGAGTAGAATTTTGGGTTTCTTTTTTGATGCTAGTAGTCTAATACTTATTTCAATACTTAATTACTCCTAATTTTGATTTGTTAAACCGGGGTACATTTTTTTCTTCTTAATCTTAAAATTATAAATTTTATATTTATAATATATATTATTATATTTATTAATGTTTGGCGGGTTGACTGGTTAGCCGGCCGGTAAAAAGAAACTGCAACCCGCCCCGTTTATGTAAGTGGGTTGGCGGGTTGTAGGTTGGCAAAAATTTGACTACAATCCACTGCAAGCGACGTAGGGTGGGGCGGCGGGTAAAACCCACCTCACGCACAACTCTAGTCCCCTATTTGAATATTTTTTTGGGTTGGTCCCTAGTTGTCATGATAATACTGACCTTAAAATTGTAATTTTTAATTAAAGCAAGGGATTTGCTTGATTCCCAACTATGTCATTCCCTCTCTCATACTGACACAATCACAACAACAATAAGCCTTTAATCCGAAACTAGTTCTGGTGCGCGAGAAATGAAACTCAATAAGAATCACAGTTTCAAGCACATGAATATAACTCAACACAATCACATTCTAGACAATTGTAAAAACAATAGCTTTCCAAGTTTTTGTTGTTCCAAAAACGTAGAGTACTAGAGTTTTTAGAATAACAAAGGTATATAGAAGGTGGGTTATCTTCTAATGCGTACATATTTTTTTATTTTATCCAATATTCCAGCAGAACAAAGAAAATATAAACACTTTGATCAAAACTTACTTTTCTACTATGAATGATTGGGATAAAAAATCCAAGATAGAGGGTGATATATAATTGTTGTGGAATGTGGAGGCATAAGATAATGAATAATAAGTTAAAATATACACAATTGAAGATGTGGCATTAAAATAGTAAGATTTTTCGAAGACGGGAGCAACTTAAGTTGTAGAACAGAATGTCAGTTCAAGGTCAGCAATGTCCTATTTCTTCAGCTTAATGGTTCAAGTTTGCATTTACACAACAATCAATTCTCTCAAACTCATATTTATCTAATACTAATGCTCTATATAGAATTAAAATCTATAAAAGATATATGGTATCAATTTTAAGCTTACCTGCGCCATTTCCCACATATGACCTTATTCTCATTCTCCTCTTTGCATTGAATCCAATTACTGACAGAATTATGCCTTTGTAATGAGCTTATTACCTGACACCAGATGAACCTTTAAGATTTCAAAACCGTGGAAAAGAGTTGAAAATGTTTTAATCAATTATATGATTGAGGAAACATTTTTCGAAAGAGAAGTCTTTACCTCTAAGCTAGAATCTCTTGGAGACATCAACTTGGAGGGCTCACCAAAATAGTCGCTATCACTGGAAACCAACACAAACCAATCATTCAAAAAGTAAGTTGAGGTTCCAATATACACGATTAATGCGACAATCACTTGTCAATCGATATATGTTGTCACACAAGCCTTCTGCATTTCAGTTTTTTCAGGTGTCAATCTAAACTCTTTAGTTAGTTTTTGCCATCACTTTTTAACTATTTGTTCTACCATCTTTCTGAAAACTTGTAATTTATGTAATAGTGATATTGTCACTACGAAAGTATATAACTTATGCTACAACAGTTAATGAGTGTGGAGTTCGATTTTTTTCCACACTAGAAGGTAATTTTCCGTTGTTTTTTTTCTCCCAATATATTAAATATTTGACAGTGTTTAGGCCTCAACTTTAAACCCTCTATAACTAAACAACGGTACAAACTACAAAATGAGTAAATAAATGATCAAGTCATCAAACCACTATTTGGATGAGAATTAGGCTAAAACATTAAATATTAGGGGTTAATATTATGTTAAGGAGAAACAAAAAAACGAAAAATCTACTTCGTTGGAAAAACATTAGATCTGACGCTCGCATTGCTAGTACAACAATGTCTTTATCCCTAACTAGCGGGGAATAATGAAGCTTGACATCATGGTTTAGATACGTGAAGCAGCTCTCTACAAATGTTACTGTCTAATACTAACCTTTTAGGTATATTTCAATCTTTTACGACTCCTTTGCGTTTTGACCGCCTTTTAGCAAGTTAATCTTAGTCCAACTCTGACTCTCTTGTTACGCCTCCTCCTTGATGACAGAGAGGTTTAACGGCTTGTTGCACATGCTAAGTGCAACCGTGATTCCTACGAAAGTGAGTTAGGATTTCATTGTTTTACGTATGCTTTTTTTTATTTTTCTATTTCTTTCCTTCCTCACAAAACAAAATTTCCTTTATTGTTGTTGGTGCTTCAATAGGTCAATGTTGGACATGTCATCTCCAAACCATCTTAGGCGAGATATTATACAAGCTTTTTTCAATTAGGGCTACTCCAATGTTTTCCCCAATATCCTAAAAAATTCTTTTCTCGTTGTTGTTGGTGCTTCCGTAGGTCGACGTCGATATGTCATCCTTTTTTATCGGAGTATAGGACTGAACATATCATCTTCAAACCATCTCAATTATGTTCAATCAGAGCTACTCCATCCTTCTCTCAAATATCCCTATTTCTAATCAAATCTATTATGGTATGTCCACATACCATTGCAACATTAACATATCTGCCACAATCGTCTTTCTTACATGTCATGTTGTGGCACAATATTCTGCTTCATGCAACATGGCAGGTCATATAGCTGTAAAACTTACATTTAAGTAGTTGTACAATACTTTTATCACATAGGACAACTGATGCTTGTCGATATTTCATCCACTCTGCTTGTATCTTACGACTGACATCCACATCAAATTTTCCATTTTCTGATGTATCAATCTTCAACATCTAAGGACATCATTTCTAGGCAATATTTGTCCATCCATAATCATGTCTCCATTCTCTACATCAGCAATGTGAAGTAGAGCTTCATGTACTAAATTTTAGGTCTACTTAGTTTAAAATTCATGGATCCTAAGTATTACTACACAATACTGGTTTCCTGTCAATCTAAATTAGTACCTAAAATTTAGTGTAGAAACAAAATGTATTTCTTCACTAAATTTTAGGCACCAAATTTCAATCCTTGAGTTTATACATACGTAAAAAATCAATTCACTTTGATACTTATTCGTGGCTCTTAGGCCTGATAATTTGACACGGAACACGAGAACACGACACGAAGAAAATAGTGTTTGGGTTTAAGGATTTCGTGTCGTGTTTCGGGTACAAGAAAAAAATTCGTGTCGTTTTCGTGTTTCCAATTCGTGTACCCGAAAAGTACACAAGTGATACAAATTTAATTAAACCTAACAATACGCACAAGCTTTTGCGGTGGTGCATTGGTTAAACTTGGTTGAGATGTTACGTAGACTCATGTTCAAAACCCCCTGCGCCCTCCTTTTTTGGTAGAAATTAGAAATAACGGAAAAAAAATTATAAACCCGCTATAGGGTGATTCGAAATTGCGGTCCAACATAAACTTATAAACCCACCACTAACCACTAAGCCAAACTTCATTTCTGTATACATAGGATGTTCAAAGATATACATAGATTCATTTTGCACGCCTGTTGCTCTGAAACTTTAGTCTCACATTGCCTGCGTTTGATTTTCAACATGTTTTAAGACCACCATCCCCAATACCCTCACTGAGTTGGCGGTTGCCCTTTACCATGGGTGATATGTTCTAAAGAAAATATTTTTGAGTGAATACTGGGAATTAAAATATAATTGTTTGTTTTTCGTGTTTATCCGGGTCATGGTCGTGTTTGAACGAATTGATTCGGGTCGTGTCCGTGTCCAGCTTACAAGACTCGAAAATTTACCGAGTCGTGTTCGTGTCTACCAGGTTTGTCTAGTACATGGAAAGAAACATGACATGAAAATACCCGACACGACACGATTGTCAGGTCTAGTGGCTCTATCGCAACACAAAAGAAAATGCTACTTGTGGTATGAATTCTTTGTTTAATTTGATTTGTTAAACAAGCACACAACTTTGTTAAACAAGTACGTGTCTTTGTTAAACAAGCGTATGAATTTACTAAACAAGTACATACTTTGACTAAACCACAAAATGTACATCACCATAATTAAAATGAGGTCTGACCTCGTTCTAATATCACTTAAGCATATACATATATAAGGTAGATCCCACACACAACCTGCTTAGATACCATGCTAAATAAGGTTAGATCAGGTCCCAAAAGGAGTTGTACACCCTAAAAGTCGATCCGTGAGGGAGAGATTTGTGAACCTTCATAACCCACAACTCATATTTACTTTTACTTGATGTGAAACTATTCCATATGCCCCTGCAGGCTCAACCATCACATGATCTACAAGTGGATCACACATCGGATTTAGGTGGATACAACAGAGTTCACACATTCCCTAGGTGAATTTAACTGGCTTCGCACATGCCCTAAGCGGATACAACAAGGTGGAGTAGGACTTGAAACTTGAAGTATGAGAGTAGTCCGACTTTTTGCCTGTTCGAAGGGAGCTACTTCTAGTCGCCTAGCCAACTTTTAATCCATGGCAGAAGATGATATTAGTTATATGCATTATGTGATGAGGATCTAAGTGGGCCAATATTTATATGTTTAAGGAAATACCAAAAACTAAAGGTAAGATTTGTGATATGATGGTCAAAATCCTATGAGAAAAGATAGAGGAACATGCAACTTTTAGAAGTAACTAACTAGTAAAATGGTAATTCTAAACTTACTTGGATATTGGACCTGACCAATCTTGAACTTCAGCTTGAAATTCGCTACCTATTCGAACTCTTGAAGCATGTGGTTGAGCATCATGCAACATAAATAGTATTGGTCCAAGTTCATGTCGTAACATTCGTCTCCGACACTCTTTGTCAACATTGGCAAATGAGTTCACACCACCTAGCTCTTGCAACGCCATAGGTTTCTTCTCAAAACAAGGTTGACAAAACCAATATTCGCTAAATGGTTCCTTCTTGCCACAACAATGCAAGTGAAATGCCTCTTCACAGAGATCACATATCAACATTTTTGCAGGATTACCAATAAGACCGCAAATCTTGCATGGCATATAAGAACTATTGGACCAAGTATGCACATCAAGAGGAGCATGTGTTGCAACATGTCGTTGAGTATTCCCAAGTAGCCCATTTGTTTGCAACAAATGTATGCACAATTCCCTTGTCGAAGTGAAGTTAGATAGGGGTTGAATGGCAATGTCAACTGAAATGGTGCAAGTGCCAACCTCCCTATCTTCATTCTTTGAAATTTCAACATGTTTCCAGATGAGATTTTTATGGAAAACTCTTTTGCATTAAAATTGATTTTGACAACTTTTGAAGAGAATTACTTACACAAGCATGTTTGGGCATCAACTCTCCATCAACAGGACAATTTTGCTTGGCGTCCGTTTCCAAATTACTGGCCAAATCATCTTTTTCAGCAGCCTACAAACCAACCTTTTTCGATTATGAGTATTCAAAATTGAAAACTTAACAAGCTTAATATGATGTGATCTAAAAAGTTCGAAGAAGTAGATCAGGGGAGCTTTGAAATAAATCATTCCATTAGTTAGCACCATGAAAAGACAACAATAATGGGGATATGTATCTAAATTCCAAAATCTGCTGAAAATCTACAAACCAAAATAATTCAGTTCCGTTAATGAGTATAAAAGATGATAGTTGAAATTGGCTTAATACGATATGTACAACTTCATATGTGACTTTGCTTTCAATACTCTTTGGGGTGGGCCGGTGGGGGTTGGATACCTAAATTTTGTGTATCTATGTCAATCTTGGAATCTGAAAGTGCTGAGTTAGGTAATATGAAAATATTATGGAACTGAGATTTTCACCTTATCCGTAGGAAAGCACTCAAATTGAAACTACACCAAAACTATGAAGCAATAATGGTGATTACAAAACGTGTCCATCAATACTATTAAATTTATGAACTTAACAATAAGTATAACATAGCTCAACTTATTTACTTTTAACTCCTTTAATACTTTTGCTGTAGTTCGGCAAATTTAAAATAAAAAACCCTGAAAGTCAACCACTATATGATACTCTTTCAGATTTTGTAACAAGAACAAGAAAATATGTTTCCCAAAAGAACATGGATAAATTTATGCTTTATGACATTTTATATGTTTTATTTGGATTCAAATTTTCAATAAGAAATTAAAGTTTGGAACACAAGCTCGCCAGCTATTCTACTACACTTTGATAGTTAATATGCTATCGTTTTTAATTTTTCTCACAAATGATAACTTCCTTCTTTACGTATATGATGTCACTGATACGATATGTATCAATGTTTCTTATATCAAAAATGTTTGATAGCTTTCCTGTTACAGTTCAATAAAAGCCCAACAACAAGAATTCAGACAAAAAAATTAAACTTCATAGGTTTCATTTTCCAGATCAGGTATATGTTACAAGTAGGCACCTTCGATCTCTTCGTCTTTCTCTCTGTTAAAACTGTCACAGAGTTTTGTAACATCTTTCGCTTGTATAAATAGCTAGGATACATTGGTAGTTCCTTGGGCTGAATAAAGAACCTGAAAATGCAAATGCGAAAACCAAGAAGAAAAGTTCAGATCAGATTCAGGGTTTAAGGCTTCTACACTGAAGAAATGAAAACAACAAGAAAATCTACTATATCAGATGATTATAATCAAACCTCATTCTCATATCAAGATAGAGAAAAGATTAAAAAAAAGACTAACAGTTGAAGCAATAATCTTTTTCCTGATTATTATTACTTAATTAGACTGTGACGGAAAACTTATCATATTTATATGTTACTTGTTTCACTAAATGGTGGAATAATTGATAAACCAAGAGTTGTTTTATATGACCAATTTGGGTGTCAAGAATCCATTTTTTCCTATTATGCTGTTTCATAAGATATTTACTATTTAGTAGTACCTATCTAATGATTTTATAGTGCACAGGGATTACATTTAAATCACTACTATATATAATACTTCGCGATTTATTATGCCTACAAAACGTATCATGGACAGCAATTATGATTATGGTCATAAAGTGAAAACCAAAATCGGCCCTCTGATCATAAAAGAAATCAAACTTCAAAGGATGTCATTAAACAAATGGATTTAAGGTAATAGGAATCTAAGATGTTTGCCTCCCAAAAAATTCAAAGATGGAATAAAATTTAATAATCCATTTGTTACCCTCACTCCTCAGGCAGATGTGCTTACCTACATAAGATTTAATAAAAGTTTGGACAAAATAGCATGCATAATTTGTTGCTAAACATATCACTGACTATATAAAAATGATTTTGTTTATTAAAAATCATGACAAATAATATCTAAATTTATAAACCTTTTTCATAAGCCGAGTATACATTATTCTTTCAAATAGCAACAAGTAACTTCAGAAAGGATGATCTTAAAGAAAAATATTAAAAAAATCTAAGCACAAGATCAAATAAGCAAAATTTATTAAGATTGACTTCCTCAAAAGATAACTCAGAAATAGTGTTTCGGAAATTGAATTAAATATGATCAATGAACCAGATTGTATGACAAAAACCCCAATGAAACAATTAAAGCAGGTCAAAAAATGTTTTCCAACTACCATTTTTCAAGAAATACTTTCGGGACATGGACACTCATTTATTTGCAAAATTAGATTCTATTATGTGAAGCACATATACGGGATTCGGGTGCGATATGATACGGGCAGGGTCCGTAGGGACGGTGCTAGGAATTTATATCAAGGGGGTCCGACCG
This sequence comes from Triglochin maritima, assembly GCA_963682175.1. Lineage (NCBI taxonomy): Eukaryota > Viridiplantae > Streptophyta > Magnoliopsida > Alismatales > Juncaginaceae > Triglochin > Triglochin maritima. Next base: position 8,198,487 of record OY821780.1, on the reverse strand, counting down.
TGTAAGGACGTTCCAAAATTAATTGAACATTTATTGGTTTGGTGTGGTTGGGTTTTATTATGTTTTTTACCCTAAGTGGTTAAATAGATACTCGTATACTAGATTAATTGGACAAAATCTCCTATTCATAACTTATTATTGATATTTGAAAATATTCAAGAGGGGCGAAATCTCAATGGGCCAAAAATCGAGGGGGGTTAAAATCCCAAAAGGTCTTTCGAAAATAGGCGAAACAATAGAAAGTCTAAATCTAACATACAAGTCTCAAATCATAATTAAGTAACGTTCATAATGATTTCTCAACAACAACAACAACATCATCCTCGGTAAAATTTCAGTCCTAAATCTCTTAAGTTTTGACATCAAAACTCTCAAATTTTACTTAAATCTATAAGTACTAGATCATCAGCTACAATTACAACTTCTAGCCAAAACAAAGAACGAAAAGCAAGGAGAGGAGAGGCTGAGAGGGTCACCAAAGAGGACAGCCGACGGCGGCTGTAGGACGAGGAGGCAGAAAGGAGTGAAGGAGGTTGAGGGACTGCAGGAAGCTGAAGAAGGCGCTGAACGTGGTGGCCAGAGGAGGCGGTGGTCGGAGGGGTTGTTGTTGGGTTGAATGCTGGAGGAGTGGGGTTAGGGGGTTGGAAAAATGTGAACAAATTAGAAATTAATAAATTGCAAAAAAAAACTCCTAATAAACTACAAAACTGGTTGCATCCTCCCCATATCGGAGACGCACCCAACCCACACCACTTTAATATACGCCACGTGGTGTATCCGATACACACCGTGTGCGGTTGTGGCACTGGTTTTGGAGAATCTATGCTTCCTAGATTCTAATGAGCAAAAACAATATTTTGTCTTAAAACTCCAATTATATGTTGATGTATGCAATTATATAATTAAAGCAGGTCAAAAATTGTTTTTTAACTACCATTTTGTCTATTTTTTAGGAAATATTGGGAGATGGAAAGTCATCTATTTGCAAAATTACATTGTTATGAACATAAACAACATATTGTCTTCAAACTCCAACAAGATGTTCGATATATGCATATTATATAATGTAGTTTAGTTAAAGGCGCAAACAATGCTAACGTACTTTTAACAAGGCCACTAAAACGAGTTTGACGAATGGTTTAATCCAGTTGAATCCAAGTAAATCAAGTGCAAGTGCTAAATGGTGCTAAATGGGCATAATTAGCAATTACATGTACGTACAACAACTAATTTGGGATTAAAGGCTTTGTTGTTGTTGTTGTTGTTATATACGTATGCAAGATAGCAATTAAAACAACTGAGCAAGATATATGCAACTGTTTAGAAGCCCAATTGTACAAGTACGTGATACTGTAAATATCTTTACGCTCCATATTTGGGACGTATTGCTGCAAATGGCATGTTGAGGTCGGAGTTGTAAAAATATTTGAATTTAAACTTGTCATATGTGAATGACTTGTTGGTTTGTTTTATAAAATAAATTTGCAGACTACATATTACAACATACCCTTTGAACAACCTCTATTATACATGTAATGTCGAACGCTCACCAATGAAGGCGAACTTTGAAACTACAAAAACCTACATACTTGATCAATCTTACTAGGTATGCAGATGGAAAAATATTGGAGCATATATGAGTATACTTAGAGGTGTAAATCGGGCGGACACAGGTATACCCATATTCGTATAGAAATACGAATACGAACACAGATACAAGTTGTCTGTGATTTTAACGACGTAAAAAGTGCATATACAAACATGCATTCAGCGGAACTAGAACATATACATATAAACATGCATCCACAATGAAATTGTATAAACCCGTAAAAAATCATTAATTTTACTTTGAAAAATCATTTTACTAAACACCACGTTCGATTTGAAATCCTATTTCTTAGATTTTTTTATATTCACATAATGTTTGAAAAAAGTTACCAGATGTGACGTAAAAATAACCTTGTTATAGTTAATATATGTCATGTAATATCTAATGATAAACCAGTATCAACTAAATCATAAGATTCAAATTAATAATAGAAATAAAATATAAGTAATAGATTAAACTTTTTACTCCATTAGTAATGGGTTGAAAAAAATACAACCAAAAATTTAATCCCGAATTGAAAAAAATACAATACCCAAGAAATATTTTTCCTAATTGGTGCTTTTACCAAACAAGGCATGTGTTGAGATATTTACACAATATAAACAAAATTATAATCAAGGCATGCGAGAAAGTTACCGAACTACGCTCCTTTCGGTTTAATATAGTTTTGTTCTACCACATTAATTCTTCTACCAAGATAAAGGTAAGAATATATTTTCTTTATTATTATTTTTCCCCAATTTAAATTATCCTTAGATGAAACACATATGACATGTGCAAGCTTTCCGGTGCGGTGCTAGGAATTTACATAAGAAGGGCTGGACTTTTAAGGACGATCAAAAATAATTTGGAATCCATTGATTTAATCTGATTTTGAGTATGATTATGTATTTTACTCATAAGTGAGATTTTGCCTATCTCATTATTCAAGGGAGTTGAAATTTCAAGGGATTCAAAAAAAAACTGAGGGGAAAAATCTCAAAATGTATGTTTTTACAAAATATGTATGTCCTTCTCAAAGCTCTTTTTTTCTTTCAAGAATGTCTTTTTACAGTAAAAATCCTCTTACATGTGAATTTTGTAAAGATTTTTATAAATGGGTGAAAAACACAACCAAATCATTGAACAAATACATGATGTTTCACAACTACAGAATTGAACATTTGTTTTTATTTTGATATCCAACAAATTCATCAATCTAACCTCGGAGTGGTTTATGAAGTTGCAAGGAGATAGACAAACTTCATCATCACCTATATCGAGAAAATATAGGGTTCGAACTTATGATCTATAGAAAAAATATCGCATGCTAAAAATATTTGGAACTTTTAATCGTGATTCACGCTTACGACATCCTCTACGAAGCAACCCTAATTAATAAATGGATTTCAAATTAATGTTGAACCAATCAAATCAACCACACCCTAAAAAAGCATCATAACATAAATCAAACATGATCCAACCCTAACCGCACAAACTCAAACAAAAACCATCAAAACAATAATCTCCTTCTCTCCTCCCTCATTAAAATAATACCATTAAGACCACCAATCTCTACTTTCCCATCCCAAAATCGGAACCCTTTTCCTGCTTCCCGAATCGGTTACTAGTTCTTTCTAATATCGATTAAATACGAGGCCACAGACAACAACAAAAAAGGAAACATAAAATTCAGAAAAGTTGGGGTAAAAAGTGAAAGGTGATGGCGTCGGATATACTCTTACAGTGGGTTGCGGCCTGTGGAGGGGATGGAGTGGGGGAACAAGGAGGCCACGCGCTTGGTAGAGAGAGAAAGAGGAGAGAGAAAGAGAGGAAAGAGGAGAGAGAAACAGAGATGGGAGAGAGACAGATAGCTTGAATTTCGATGCTTTTTCAAAAATTTAATTTGGTTTGGTTTGGTTTGGTTCGTTTCGTGGGTTCTTTTAATATCAAACATTTTTGGCTTCCCAAACGTCTCATTTTATTTAGGATTGAGAATTTGAATACGATTAATAAATGAGTTGGATACGACAATGTGTTGAATATGAATTTCTGCTGTAAAAACGATTAAGACACGATAAAACACGATAACTAATCAGGTAATTAGGAAGACACTACGAATACAACACGACTAATACCGACAAGTCTACAAGTAATATATAAATTATAATAAACAAATTCTAAGAACTGAATGACATACTTATAATCGTGTGTTAAATGATGTAAACGGTAATCGTGTTAAACGTGTACACGAAGTAACCCGTTTAATAATCGGGTATAAACGGGTTGGATACAGCAACACGATTATAAACGGGTTGGATATGACAGAAATCTATCAACACGCTTATTAAATGGGTCGGATATGGCACGACACATAAAGCTTATATATAGGACTTGACACGACACGACACGATTGACAACCCTAACTCTATTCTTGGTATTCGACCAAACGTGACGCGAGTTTAATGGTTGTCGTCTCAACGTCAACTGATGTGAGAGAGTAATTTACAACGTAAGAGATATGTATCTTGGCAATATACTTACGTTCGCCCACAAGCACATGACCAACTACGCAGCTTCTGGACTGGAGCTTGGAAGTTTCTCAAACCGTCTGATACACCTTAGATGTACAAGCTCCCCTGCTACTCGCCTCTTGTAAGTCTTTCACGGGACATTTCAGGATGTATAGGTTTGACTCTGATATCAATTATTACGGAGTTGTGCGGTGACAGTCGCACAACGCCCGCACAGCACTGTGCGTGCGGGCATATACATGCACACACAATCAGCTATTCTGCGCGCGAGACAACATCGACTGGTTTCGCCCTGCCTTGGGCTCGTCAGGGAAGCAGTTTCAACTCCCAACTAGCCCTACGCTCCCAACTGCATATAAGTGCAGTCCCGTAGGCGCTCACCTTCGAGTTGAAGCCTCTCCCCCATATAGCATCTATGCTCATATGGCCACCTGATGTTCTCCAAACAGTCTGCACGCATCAACACCCCCTGGCGGAAGACTTTAAGGGTGTGACACCTACCATCCAAACACAAAACTCCATCCTAAATTCTTCTCCCGTTGTTCCCTCCTTCCGTCCTTCGTCTTCGTGGGTTCCATCCTCCCATTCTCTGTTGATAATAGTTGGGTGTTGCATAAGAAAATCATTGTTTATCAAGTTATTAACACACCACACACTAGTGATGTTTTAGCATACTCGATCTCGGTTAGGTATGGATGTTGTAGAAGCTTTAGTTTCCATAAAAGATTGGTTGACACTTTTAAATCTTGGAAAGCTTATTCTTTTCTTGTTTAAGTTTTAATTTCTATTTCATTTTTATGTCTTTACTCACTTGATATGATTTTTTCATGATAGGTGAAGTTGACAAAGATGTTTGATTTTGGATTTAGTATAAAGAGTTGAAGATCACTTTGAATTTCAGCATCAGAACCAAGTGTTGGAAATGGAACTTTGAATTTTATCATGGAATTTGTCTTAAATAACTTTTACTTTAAAGCTTTTGTTCGCAAAGATAACTTGTATTTGTCTTCGTACTTTTTGATGATTTTAAAACAAGGATTTGTGATTTTTTGGGGTGTTTTCCTTTGATTTCTTTGGGGGGGAGAAAACAAAAGAAAAGATTAACTACTAGTCATTTTATACTATGAAAACCAAGGGAATCCATTTTTCATTTTCTAGGGGTGACACAAACACAAGGAAAACAGTTGGTCAAACGGAATTTATTTTTCATTTCCCTTGGTTTCTGGATGCACAAACCCCCTTAGTAGCAATGGAACCGTTTATCTAACAAAACATGCCAAAAAATGTAAAGTTAGGATTGTTGGATCATATAGTTCATAGCAAATAATTTTAGACTCTAGTAATAGAAATTTAAAACGATCCAATTAAAGGTAGAGATGTAATTATTGAATATATAATTAGAGATGAATTAATATTTAGCCAATGTGAATATTCAAACCTTAAAAATATCATAACTCACAATTTCAACCATTTTCCCGATGCACATTTAATAATGCTGGAAATAAAAATCTGATACAAAAAATTGGACATAATTAATACATTTGCATCAATGACTTCTAAGATAGCATTAACTAGCGATGTTTAGAACAATACTAATGACTTTCCATATTATTGCATAAACAAATTATTTCTTTTGCACCGATTTGCACCCACACACTACTATGATCATATATAATCAGATAAGAAATGTATTGCATGCTTATTTAATAGAAAATAAAAATTGTGCAATTTATTTTGACAAAGCTACTAATATCTTTACAACAATAAAATTATTTAAAAATTTATATAATCCACCCTTAGATGGTATTATTTTTCATGTTAGATGTGTTTGTTATGTTTTAAACTTAGTCATACAAGCTAGACTTGAAAAATTACTTTTTTTCTAAAATGTTAGACATGTTATTGCCTTTATAGGTAATAATAGTACATATAGATATCAAGAATTTAGGGAATTGTGCTCTAATAGTGATGTTAAACCTAGGAAATTTAAATTCGATGTCCCTCATAAATAAAACTCTACTTGTGAAATGTTGAAACGTTGTTATCCTTATAGTCCTTTAATTTCAGTTTTTTATAATGAAAAACAAAGTGAAAAGTTTTTAAATAATCTTGATCGGGAAAATTGTAGAATTATGTTAGATTTTTTGAAACTTTTTTCAACTTCAGTAAGGCATTAAGTGGAATATATTGCACAATTGCTAACTGTAGGATCGTGTGGGTCTATGGGTCCACAAACTAATCACAATTAAACCCTAATTTACTACTTGGCTGATCGATCAAAGAAATGCAGCGGAAATTTAAACTAAATCAAACACAAGTAGAAATGTAATGCAAACCACAAGAAGACACGTCGGTTTTATAGAGGTTCGGCCGCGCCTACGTCCTCTCTTGCAAGCACCTCTCGAATCTCCGTTCGAGCTCCTCTTGCGTCTTCACTATGCCTCCCCATTCCGGGCCGGGAGCAACACCTTTTACAAGTCTTCAAGCTCGCGAACAACCCTCGCCGAGCTTAGCACCACCTCTCACAAACCGAGAGAATCACTTCGGGCTTTCACCGAAGTCCTTGCTTCTTTGTCTTGGGCTTTCACCAAGACCCTTGCTCACTTTACAACAATGGTAACTTGAGTGGAACTCACTCTCTAATTGAGCACAACAATTGCTAGTATGATGATTGATGAAGGATGTGGAAATTAGGCTTTGGATGGCTAATTTGGAGCTTTGAGGTTGTGGAAAATCTCACTATAAGTTTGACACTTTGGAGTTGTGAAATCTTGTGGAAAACTAAGTGTGAACCTCTATTTATAGGCTCCTAAAGATTTCTAGCCGTTTGGACAAGATTTGATTGGGTTTTGTGCAAGATACACAAAGCAGAAAATCGGGCTGCAAATCTGTCAAGAAACGGTCGACCCAAAGGTGTATCGGTCGACCGAACCCTTGAGTAAGTTAATGGATCGTTTGACCGAACAAAGGTACTGGTCGACCTAACACTTAAGTTCTATAAGTCAACGGTCGACCGAACAGGTACCGGTCGACCGAACTACAGGGTTCGGTAGAAGGAAAACTCGATCGGTTGAACTAAACTTGTGTCGACCGATAGCAGGTAGATTTTCCCTAATAGAACGGTCGACCGAACAAGGTATTTTGTTCGACCGGTTCAAAAGTATTTGGGGGTGTATAAGAGAAAAATGTGTATACGACCGTTGTATAATACGACAAGGATAACGGTCGTATTTTTACCAGAATTAGCAAACGAATCGGTCGACCGAAGGTCTACCGGTCGACCGAACAGGTCTGGGTAAATGGTTAACAGAAGTGTGATCGGTTGAACTGATTGGTCTGGTATAACAAATATTGTGTATAACCGGTCGACCGAAAGGTGAACGGTCGACCGAACTCAGGCAGACTGGCGACCAATGTTTTTAGGTGTTTAGGTGATCTAATGGAATCCAAAAGATATGATATTTTGTGTGTGACTCCTACAAGGAACCTAGTGTGTGAATGCATGCATATTAGCTTAAGTTATGCTCAATTCACATAAGTTCCTAATACTCAAAGAAAGGTAAAATTACATGTCTTCAATCCTAGCTTGATTACATGTCTTGACTTGATTTTTCTTCTTTCTTGAGTCTTGATCACCTGTAGATGTTAGCACAATACAATATGTATACCATTATACTACATGTTCTAATCTACATGTCCTAATTAAGATTAGGTTGACATACATCATCAAAATACGGATTAAGGCCAAAAAAGCCAACACTAACATATTTATATCTTAATTACTTTCAATTATTAAAATATTTATGAAATATAAGAGTAATGCTACTTTTTTTGAAATTATAAATGTAATAGGGCCTAAGTTTAATCAATATTGGAAACCTCCACCATTAATTTTTTGTTTAACTTTTGTTATGGATCCTAGATTTAAAATGACCGGTTTACAAATTTACTTAGAAACTATTTGGAAAACATGAATTATGAAGGTTGTGAAGATTATTTAAAAGAAATTAAAGTGCACCTAAATATATATTTTAGTATATATGAATGATTACATAATGTTAATCAAATAATTTCAAGCATTGTTAGTTCATCATTGTGGATCAAGATGAAGATGATGACAACTAGGGTTGTGCAATATTCGATCTGGGTTCAGTCCGGACCAAATCCGACCGGTCCGGGTTTCGGTCCGGACCCTGGGACAAGTTCGGTTTTGGTCTGGTCCGGTCCGGTTCGAACCTGATCCAAAATCCATTTTTCCCTTAAAAATCCGGTCTGGTCCGGACCCCAGAGAGCATCCGGGGCCTGTCCGGTCGAGTTCAGTCTAGTCCGGATCTTGACCGATGTTCACCCCTAATGACAACTCTCAATGGAATTGGTTAAACCAAAAAATATTAAAATTAGTACAAAATGAAACACATAACGAATTAACTAGATATTTAAATAGTGGAATGTATTTAACTCTTATGGAGTCAAAATCTTTGGGGGCTACTATTCGTCGCCGGAAAACTACTTAAATCGCCCAAAAAATGACATTTTTGCCCTTAACAAATCAATTAATACCAATTTCGTCCCGTGTCTTTAAACAAGGTGTTTGATTACTCACATTCCTAATACCAACACACATAAATGTCTGGCGAAGCACCTGAATCGGGCGAGGTAACGGGGGTGGAATTTTTTTCCCGACTCGGGCGTCTGGCTAAGCCGCCTCCACATAGGTGGTGGCATGTTAGCCAAACGCGTCCACCTATGTGGAGGCGTGTTAGACAGACACCTCCACCAAGGTGGAGGTGGCTTAGACAGACGCCCGTTTTTTTTAATTTTTCTGTTAAATTCAATTTTTTCAGGTTCCGTTGCAAGATTTCGGTGATGATGGAGTAGATTACAGTGAGCGTTTTGACAATAAAGAAATATCTACAACAATCGAGGAAGCTTGTAAATGGGCGAAACAAGTTACACTAGGAGCTGGATTTTTTTTGGTTATATCATCTTACAAACCAAAAGCAGATAACCGGATGGATTGTTACCTGAGATGTGATCGCTGACGTGAAATGAGTTCTCGTGATACGAGTATTGCACTGCGAAAGAATACAAAAAGAAAAGGTTCCGGTTGTCGATTTTTGGTAAAAGTGGTGGAGCGACGAGATCGTGATGGATGGGTTATTGTTTCTAGTAGCATCTATGGGCAGCACAACCACCCATTGGCAGTTTATTCAGAGGGGGTCACCGACAGGTCAGCGGACTTAGTGCTGGGGCAAAGCAAATTGTTCGTGATATGACAGAGGCACAAGCAAGACCCCGTAATATTTTGTTGGCGGTAAAGAAGAAATTTCCGGACGATAATCTGAATCAAAGACACATTTACAAATTCAGAGAGTACATGAGGAGGACGAAATCTGAAGACAGGAATCCCGCGCAGCAGTTTCTCAGAGAGGCAGTGCAGCATAAGTATTTGCATTGGATTGTGGCAAATGAAGAAACTAATGTCTTGACTCACGCATTTTCGGCACATCCGACTTCAGTTCAGTTGTTGCGTACATACCCATTCGTAATCTGTATGGATTCGACGTATAAGACGAACAAGTACAAGATGCCTTTGTTTGAGATGGTTGGAGTTACTCCAACAAACATGAATTTCCTCGTCGGATATGCGATTTTGCAGGATGAGAACGAGTCTAGTTACCGGTGGGTGTTGGAGAGGTTGCGAGATCTGTTATTGGATATTGTTAGCCCGACAGCAATAATTACGGACCGGGAGATGGGTCTGATGCGACCAGTGGCAGAGGTTTTTCCTGAGTCAGCTCATTTACTATGCACCTGACATATAAACAAAGACGTGTACAACTACCCATACCACGTATTCGTCAAGGACAAGCAGTCTGCAGAGATTTTCAAGCGTGGAAGGTGGAGGAAAGTCATGATTTCTGATTCACAGATGGATTATGATAGAGCAGTCCGTAATCTGAAAGATTCTTTAAAGTCCTGGCCAGTGCTCATGGAGTATGTGGAAGACACATGGTTGGTGCATAAGGAAAATTCGTGTTGAATTGGACGAATAAAGTTTTTCATTTCGGCAACACTACGAACTACAGGGTGGAAAATGCACATTTGGCTCTGAAAGAGTGGATCACTACATCGATTGTCGCTCTCGACACTCTTTTCGACCGCGTGAACTCGGCTATTGAAATGCAGCTGACGAATATTCAGAACTTTCTTGAAGATTCGAGACGTCGAATTGTGACAAACTACATGGGTCCTTTGTTTCAGCATATAAATGGCCGAGTTTCGCATCACTGCTTGTCGTTATCGACTCAGGAGTTGAAGAGAATGCAGGACTTAAGTGATAAAGTTGAATATCGTTGTGGGTGTGCTTTCCTGACAACACATGAGATTCCTTGTGCATGTACCATGTACGAGTGTTTTGCGTCAGGTGATGGAATTTATTTAGAGCAGATTCATCTATTCTGGAAAACACTTGTCATTGGAGAAGGAGTCCAGATGTCAGAGTTTATGGATCAATCAGCGCAAGACGTCGAGCATTTTCGGAAGCTAGTTGATGCGATTTTGGAGAGCGACCCTGCAGTAATTCGTAGTGCCTCTCGTATTTTATACGAACAGTTACACCCTGATCAGTCGAACTATGGAGAACCCGCAGAAAATATTAAAGTACGAGGTCGACTTAGGGGAAAGTCGACACGTCGAGACCCGAGTGCCTTCGAGTATGCTGAGCGAGGTCGTGGTCGGTCTGGCAGTAGTGGGAGCAGGGGTCGTCGGTCTGGCAGTAGTGGGAGCAGGGGTCGTGGTCGGTCTTCCAATTCGTCTCGATCGTCCGTGAACACGGGCACAAGATCTTCTGGTATGACGATACCTTTGTTGTTATTTAATATATATCAGTAATCTAGATGGGGTTGAATATATTATCTCCTAATTTTGTTGTTTTAATGAATTGTTATTTACCTATCTTACAGTGTCCAGACGGATTGACGTGGATAACTTCCCATATGTTGATAGACTGCCAGGAATCATTTTACCATTTCTGGAAAGGTGGAATGACGTACGTGCTGATGGCAACTGTGGATTTAGATGTGTTGCCGATGTCTTCCATGGTGGTCAAGAGAACTGGTCGTACGCCCATCGTGCGATTTCTAATGAGATAGGTCCACATCCTATTTATGAGAGTGTCTATTTCGGTAATGTGGGAGAGGCTCGTCAACAAATTGATTGGGGCGGGGGAGCTTGTGGCGAGAATCATTATATGGAGGTTTGGGTCGACTTGTTTCCTATTGCTAATTTTTACAAGTGTGCGGTCATGTATTTCGCAATGGGAACGGATGGTTCGTTGTTCCCGTGTCTTACTGTGCTACCTTGGGAGAGTCTGTCTGCCATGACGAGGTTTGTCAGAGAGTTGGTCATTGCTCATTTACGGAGTTACAGACATTTTATTCGTTTGGAATTAGCTGATAATTTCCCAGTATCTCCTATAGCGACCTTATGATATCAAATGCGAGATGAGAGTGTTGTTGGATGGGAGGATCAGTACGAAAGTAGGATGGAGTATTGGAATCGGTTACGTAGTATATTTTGATTGTAATTTGTAATGTTTTTGTAATGTATAATATATCGTGTATTTGTACTTATATCGTGTTGTTCTTTTACCGTATTTTAAATTTAAATATTATTTGATATCTAAAGAAATAAGTTGAAGATATTTTCGTGACAAATAAATTTTAAAAATACGATAGTCCAAGAAATACGTTGAAGATGTTCGTAAGAAATAAATAATAAGAGTACACAAATAAGCATAAGCAAATACCAACAAATGTAGTAACAATGCAACATATAACTAAACGATAGTAAAAGCAAGTCAACTACAAGTCAGCATCTGAATCATGGTCCGAAATGCCCAACTGGTTGTTCCAATCTTCGATGAGACGATCCCAATCTGTACATGCAAGTCTCGTATCCTCAGTCGGCATCCTGTCTCTCTGTCGCAAGAACGGCTGCGTACACTGTATCGTCCTACTCATCTACTGTATGTAAATAAAAATTAGCGTACATTAACAATAATAACAAAATATACATTACAATTAAAAATAAAATTAGATAAACTTACCGTATCGGCACATGTCCTATCCAGTGGTCTCTCCGGTCTCGGAATGATACTGTGTACGATAAGTGGATGTGAGCACCTACCGAACCACTGCAAATAATCTGCAGCACAAGTGGAGGGGTCACGGCTACGACTCAAATCGTCCAGGTATAGTCGTCATACTCTCGGAAATGTCCTCCAAACCGATTCCGCGAACGAAATGTTATGCCTGACGTCGTACGTCGTCGCAGTCGCAGACCGTACTGCATGCTCGGGCGTCGAGATGTCAACCAGGATCACCTGAACGTAACCTAACTGACGTAACACGCGATCAGGTAAATAAGGCTCTGTGATATCCCTATAACGAATAACGCCCATAAATGTAGTCCTCGACACAGCTAGAACAGGCTCGGGACCATACGGGAACCACTCCACCTAAACGTTTATACGTTAATAATAATAAAGTTAAAATTTAAATAAACGTGAATGATATATACATTATATACCTGTGATGCAGTCATCTGATCTAGTCGTCTACGAATAGAAAGAAGTCGGCCCTCACTCATATCCTTGGCCCGGACAGCCCATATACGCGAACGAGGATGACCACGCTCAACAATCTTCCGCTCCCGATGTGGGCGGAAAGCAGGAAAATACTCATAGATCCAAGCCTGCAGCAGTGTAAAACAACTAGTAATCCAATAACAATCAGCACGACTCGATATACCCAGCTGGCGATACAGATATGCCAACGTCGCCGACCCCCACGAGTACTGACCAATGGTATCTGGGTCCCTCGCCTCTAGTAGGTCGCGTGGTCTGACTCTGGAACCGCTCTTGTCGACAAACAAGACGTAACCTAGCAGTAAGAAGAGGTAAGCAGTCATCTGCGTATCCTCAGTCCGTGGTGGTCGCCCCCGTCTGCAACACTCGTCCACATCATCGATACTAACACCACCGCCACTCCAAAATGAGCTATCCCGCCCAAGACCCTCCAGGCTGACACCCAGCAACTCAGATACATATAACTTCAGCTCAGATGTCGGCGCCTGCGCACTGACCATAGGATCCTCAACAGGAATGTGCAGAATCTGAAAGACGTCATGCAACATGATCGTCATCTCTCTGAACGACAAGTGGAAAGTGTTGGTGTCAGGCTGCCACCGCTCCACGAAAGCCGAAATCAACGACATGTCGATGCAGGAAAACATGTTGTACGACAAGTGACCCAATCCACTGTCAACCACGATCATCGTCATATCATCAGTCATCACTGAACGTCATGCCTGCAATGTCGTACATGCTCTGTGCCGATTATGACACTTCAAAACCTTCCGATCCTCGCCATCCCAGATGCGTCTGGCGATGTGGCCTCTGAAACTCGGAATGACGCTGCCATCTACAGGACCACTGAGCATAATATCTGTGACGATCCAAGAGTCGTCCTCACCCCTCTTCTTCTTCTGAGCTCGGGCGTCTGCAGTGCACGAACTCAAATCACTGGTCACAAACCGGCCACCTCGATCCTTCCTAATGACCCACTCAGCCGAAGGACCACAATGTCGTCCCCGTCCTCGACCAGACTGATGTATCACCTCCTCCTATGACCCTAAGTCATACTGGCCCCCATCGCCACTCTCGTCGTGACTCCTCAACTCATCTGAATCATCCTTGTCGTCGAAAGAATCCCCAGGTGTCTGACGACGATGTAACATATCTCTCTCTCCCCTAACTGAAGTAGAAATACCACGTGTACGTGGATGACGAGAACCTGACTCGTCTGCTACACTACGTACCGCGCGTAAGGGAATTGATTTCGCTTTTCCTCCACGGTAACCCGAGGACTATTAATTCAATTTTAAAAATAAAATTTTATTAATGGATTTACTAAAATAATTAAACTCATTAATAACTTAATAATCCAAGGGGGAGGTGGTTCCGGCGGCTGCCCTCTCGTTGGGTCGGGCATCTCCCGCGCACGCCCAACCCAATTTTTTATTATTTTAAATGAATTAAAATAAACAAGGTAATTTACCAGATGTGAGTAGTCCGGGGTGTCCGCTGGTTCTTTTCTTGGCCTCCGAGACAATATATCTGGTGAATAGAAGAGTGATATGAAGAGAAAGTTGTGTTAAAAGAGTGAAATAAAGAGTTATATAAGTAGAAAGAGTAGATGGGCAAAATGGTAATCTGTTGGGGCGATTTAAGTAGTTTTACGGTGACGAATAGCAGTTTAGAAATCTTTTGATGTTTAGACGGGTGAAAAGGTATTTTTGTTAGATTTCCAATAGTTTTTTATTAGCACACGATTTACTAACTCCTCCAGTGTAACCTATGGCGTCTGAGTCTGCATTTAGCGCAGGTAAATAGGTCTTGACAAACAAGAAACACAACACGTCCGACAGATCACTCGAGACAAGCGTTTGTTTGAAGGACTGGTTCGAGACGACAGATAAAATGCAGAATATTTAAATCAACGCGAAACCCAACGAAGACGAATGAACTATTTATAATTGTATATAATTTACAATTGTACTACTTAATACATTAGAATTTGTATGTAATTTGGAAACTTATTGTTCTTAATAAAATTTCACTATCGATTTGGATGGGTAAACGGGGTAGTCGGTGAGGCAATGACGTCGATGAAACGATTTTTTGTTGAAATCTTAATTTGATAGTGTTCTTAATTTAATCTTTGTAATTTACTTTTATCTGAATATCTAGGGTACGAAAAATAAGACCCGCAAATCCGACCGACAAGACCCCAAACCTGACTGAAACCGAACCAGACCCAAAATCGATCTGGCCCGACCCGATCCGTCGGGCCCAACCCCTGCCTATCATGTCAGGTTTTGGGCCCAACACAAATAGCCAACTGGCCCGACCCGGCACCCAGGTCTAGCTCCAAACGTTGAAGGTTGGTGGCTGAAGAAATGGAAGTCAATGTGAATCCACATAGTTCGTGAGGTGGTTGAAAAAACAATGGAGTCGTGTATTGGTTAGCATAAACGTCAGACATGCTATATCATGCCTAGTTAGGAGTTATAGGTTATTGTGTCGTGTTCATGTCAGACTCATTTACAATCCGACTTGATTTTGACAAACCCAAACTGACCCGTATTGTACGGGTTGAAAAATTAACTCAAACCCAACCCATCTAACATTGTGTCAACCCGACCCACTCATCTAATCCATTTATTAAATGGTCGTGTTCATGTATGGGTAATACCTACCCATATAGCGTTGTTTATGACAATAATTCAACAACAATTTCAATTTGATTTGAAGTAGATTATGAAAACTAGCATAAAAGGTTATGGATTTGGTTGTTGATTGCTAATCAAATATTCTAACATTAAAAGATGTGAAGTGTGGAAATTCTTGCTAATTTTGTAACTATATGTAATATTGTAAATACAAATACATATATATATATATCATTTAAACATATATAAATGAGGTGGACACATGTTACATGTGTTAAAGTCAAACCCAACTCAATTAATTACGGGGACAATCGTGTCAACTGGTTGATTGGTATAAATAACCGTAAGTACACGATGTCGATGAAGACGTGACAAATACGGCTCGAACCTCTAGGAGTTGTGAGTGTTGTTGTGACTATACTCGAGTGGGAAATGAGAGGAGAATGGGGGTACCTAATCTAGCTACAAATGTGACACGAAGTAATAACGACTACTAAAAAACAGATCCCGTATGAAGTGGAGAATGAATGCGAAAGTATAGATGTGTATTTGTGTGTGTGTAACATTTAGTGCTCATGCATAACATGAAAATCTTATAATGTCACATTCTATGTGTGTCTCTAAATGGATTTAGATTTATCATCATCACTAAACATACAAAACACTACTCAAAATGAGGACAAAGACAACCACATGATTACATGTTTAATGACATAAAGAACATGAAATCCATAATGACCAAATCTCAACTATGTCTCCACATGAATTAAGATGTAACATTATCATTAAAACATATAATACATTAATTAAGATGAGGCCAACAAGAACACATGTTGCCACATGCCATCCTTACTTCTTTACAACTCCAACCTTATCCTCACATCATCATTCCCCATAAAGTGAGCTCACTAGCATATGCTAAGTATCAATTAAGACCATTAACACATTAAAAGCAAGAGTGAGGAACCCAACAAAATGACTATGGAATTCATGTGAGGCTCCAAGATTAGGATTAAACATACACACTAATACAACACATCAACACTTCACATCATTCTCCACCCCCCAATGAGATGGATTACTCACTAATCAATATATAAACCAAATAACCAACAACATGAAAACAACACATGAACAACTAAAGAAAACTAGATCTAACCAAAGCAATAGAATAAAAATTGCATCAAATGAAAGACAAAAACATAAAGAACAAGAAACTAAAACTTGATTAAGAAAGAAAGATTAAAAAAGGTGTTTCTCCTCTCCTCCCACTACTCTACTAAACATGAAATAAAACATACTCTACTAAATAAGAAATAAAACTAACCTAAGGAGGAAAGGAAGCAAGAAGGAAGAAGGAGGCATTACAAGTGTATTTATAGAAGATTAGAGGGTTTAGATGGAACTGGGTGCAATTGGACGACTGTAAGTCAAATATGGATGTTGCATATTGCCCTTACCCAACAACTCGACCTACTAGAGAAATTTGGTGTCGATCCGACAAATCAGATCCGCCAACAGTGGATTTTAATCCGCCATTGGCGAATCATTTGGGTCGGATCGACCTCTAATTTCACCACTAACTTTAACATACCATTTTAGCACGTGAGGTGCACCCAAATCTGTTGGTTCGAACCTGTTTGGTTTTAATGTTCAATTACTCCTTAGGTTCAGGAGATTCTGAACTTTTGCAACCAACATATTTTTATTAACACTTAGGTCCATCCGTGTTTTCACTTGGGTCATTCTTGACTTACAATCCGGTCATTGGACATTACAAAAAAGTCCATAAACCTTCCAAATCAGTCATTTCTTCTTGCATTTAGGTCATTTTCGCTTCATTTCTCTTCTTTATTACCTAAAACCTGAAACACATCAAACAAACACTCGAATAGCACAAAATTAGGGTAAAATAAAACACATATAGCATGAATACAATGTATGATATGCTACCAATCATCAACCTGATTATGACCCAAACTCATTTATGCCAATCCAAAACCCACATTTTTCAAGTTGGATTCGTGTCGAGTTATTGTGTCATGATCACCCAAATTGTCACCCCTTTGTCCAATGGGATATATATCTCGTTGGGTCCTACTACACGGACGTGCGCGTCCCGGATGCGTAGACAGGTTAGAGACTACGTTAGCACCATTGCTAAGGGGAGGGGGTTTCCCGATAAAGGAGAATGACTTTATTTGTTTCAAGACAAATTGTGAATCCCAAAAATTTGGAGTTTTCTTTCCAAAAAATGACAAGACTGATCACAATCTGTCCATACTTTGTCCAGTTTCAGTCCAGACTCAGTCGGGAATGAACACGGTTTTGGACATTATTGTCCAAACTCAATCGAAAATGGACAAAGTTCTGCACACGGTTGTCCAAACTCAGTCCAGAATGGACACGGTTCTGTTGGCTTTTTGGCATTAATCCCTATTTTGATGATTTAATCAACCTAATCTTAATCTCAATCAAATGTAGAGTAGCACACATATTGCATAACATATATATTGCTTTGTGTTGACATCTACAGGTGATCAAGACTCAAGGAAGAAAGAAATTCAAGTCAAGACATGTAATCAAGCTTTTGAAGACATGTAAATTTATATTTCTTTGAGTCTTAAGGCTCTATGTAATCTTGAACACACAAGAGTTAAAATCCATTCACGTAGATATTAGGTTCCTTATAGAAGTCACACACAAAATCTCATAATATTTGGACTTCAACATGTCACCCAAACGTAAACCAGAAAACAATAAAACCTAAATCGGTCGACCGAACGAGTTCTCTGTTCGACCGATTGGATCAGTTAATATGTTAGCCAATAGTGTTAAACCGGTCGACCGTTTTGAACATTTTGTTCGACCGTCTACACGTGTAATTTGACCATTATACTTGTCGTATTATACCAACGATCATATTCACATTTTTGTCCATACCCCAAAAATACATGTGCCACCGGTCGACCGTAGACCTAGTTTTGGTCGATTGAACTTAAACATCTCTTGAACCCCTAAGTGCCTGGAAGTTTCTGGTCGACAGTTCCTTAGTCTCTGGTTGACTGATTGTCCTTGGACTTTCCTGGACAATATTTCTGGGCTAGCTAATCGGTCGACCATTCCACCTTTGGTTCAACCGTTCACTTAAGTTATAGCTATGTTCGTTCAACCACCCCTTGTTCGGTCAACCGTTTGTTTCTGGAATTGTCTGGACGCCTTTTCTAGACAGAATCCAGTCGACTATTTTACCCGTTTCGGTCGACCGAACTTAACCAGAACAATGACATGTGATTCTCTGTTTTGTGTTTCTCACACATTCCTCTACCACTTTTGTCACAACGGCTATAACCCCTTAGAAGCTTATAAATAGATGTTACCAAGACACAATTCAAGAACTCTCACATTTCATATTGTCATACATATCTAAGAGAAACTCCCAACCTTTCAATTCCCCAATCATACTCTCCAAACCTAAATTCAACACCTTTGATCAATTTCATATCTACTCAAAGTGTACTCAAGTTTAAAGAGTGTGATCCACTCAAGTTCTCAGTCAAACAAAGTTTGTAAAGGCTCTGGTGAAAGCCTGAAGCATCATTCTCGGATTGTGAGAAGAGGATTCCAAGCTAGGCGATAGTTGTTCGCTAGCTTGAACATTGTAAGGCGTTGTCTCTCGGCCCAGAACGGAGAGCGGATAGTGAAGTCGTGAGCGGAGCTCGTAGAATCGAGCAGAGCTTGCAAGTGAGGAAGTAAGTGGGAGACCAAACCTCAATAAAAATCCTCGTGTCCTTTGTGGTTTGCATATTTCTAGTCTCTACCTTATTGTTTCCGCTGCATCTTTGATTGTTTAAGTAGAGATTAAACCTTAAAATTGATTAGATTTAACGACTCACATCAATCCTACAGGTTCCAGACACGATTGTCCAAAGTCTGTCCAGACTCAGTCCAGACTGTCCAAACTCTGGACATGATTGTCTAATTTGTCCATACTGTGTCCAGACTCGTCACGATTTGGTCCAGACTTGTCTAGAATGTGAATAGCCTCATCCTTATTTGGAAAGAAATCTCCAAAATTTTGGGAATCACAATTTGTTTGGAAACAAATAAAGTCATCCTCCTTTATCGGGAAATCCACTACCCTTAGCAATGGTGCTAACATGGCTGCTGACCTGGCTGCGCGTCCGGGAAGTGCACATCTAATAATTATTTTCCTATCCTTTTTTCCATTTTCTCTCGAAAGATTATGTGAAACTCCACGCAAACAATAGTACACCATGTATAGTGTGATATATAATCACATTTTTTGTTTTCTCCCACGAGATCGTATGAATATCCACCCACACAATGATATATCATGTTCATTGGGGTATATCTAACCTTATTTTTCGTCCCCCCAAAGAGAACTTGCAAATGTCCACCCAAAACAATGATAAATCACGTCAAATGAGATATATCAAGCAACATGTTTGATGATGAGATAAATTTACTATGAGATGTGAAAGGAGATCGGGAGGAGAATAGAGAATTAGTTGGACAATTGTCCTGTTAGAGCATCCATGTGATGTAGAGAGAGAGAGAGAGTGTGTGTGTGTGTGTGTGTTAGTGGAGACCGTCCAACAAGTTTAAGAAAATTTTGGAGCTGATAAATGTGTCTGATTCTGATGATAGCACCCATCCCATAATAACTCAATAGTCGCCTCTACACAAATTCCCCATTTATTTTTCAGGAATCACTTTAAAGGTCAATGTTGTTAAAAATGATGACTCTCTAATCACAAGTTAAATGTTTTACTGAATGGAGAATTAAAACTAAGTAGGGATAGAGCAAGCAAACCATAAAATTGACACCGAATTTCAGTAGAAGTTCGATCACAATCACCGTGATCTAGTCATCTCTTTCAAGCTCCACTTGATCCTCCAAACCCCGCTCGAGTTTCCACTATTTGATCTCCATTCTGGCCGAGATCTCCACCTTTACACAATGAGACTTGCAAACAACCTCACCTTACTCGATTTTGCCTCTTACAATCCGAAAGAGAGCTTCCACGAAGTTTTACAACTTTGGTGATTATTGGATGTTGAAGTTGGGATCACAAATTACACTCAAGACTTTAGCACTCTTAAATATGATAAGAATTGATACACAAGTGGTGAAGATTAGGCTTTGAGTGTGAAGAATGAGAGTTTGAAAGTGTTTGGTGTTTGGACACAAATGATAAGAGTATACAGAGGTGTCATGATGTCTAAAACTCATGTATGAAATCCTTTTTATCAGGTTTCAAATTCTACTAGTTGTTTGAGAGAGTTGGTGAGATTTGGACCAAAGAAATAGGTGATGTGACTTAGGCTCGGACAATAATTTACACAGATTCGGTTGACTGTTTGAAGAATGGTAGTCCGAAAATAAGAGTTGACTTGGTCAAATTAATGCTTTCGGTTGGCGGAACATAGGTCAGATAACCGATCACCAACTTCCAATATTTTTTGTCGAATTTCCTCTGATTTAAATTTGGTTGACCGAATTGGGTTCCAAAATAACAGTAAGGATTTATTTGACTCAGTCACAAGAGTTTTGGTCGTCCCGGACCAATTTTGGTATGCCAGATCAGGAGTTTGTCTTTTAGCGCCAACAACTAGAAATCAAATATCCATTATGACTCCAACGACTATATAACACGTGAAAAGAGTCGTTGCGCGTCAGAGGCCAACCGACCGATAGACAAATATGACAAGGCAAATTGGCTCCTAAGACAAAAACACAAATATATCCGTTGTGGTGGAATCCAAAACCAGTCCAAGGGAATTCAGTCGTCCAACTAGAGGAATATAGTAAGAATCTAACGACTACTGATATGATCAGTTCAACCGTCTGTTATGGTTTTGGTCGTCCGAAATGGATGTGGATAGAATTTTAATGCTCAAGTTTACATTTGATCTTATAGACTCAATAAATGAAAAATTATAAGTCTTGGTCCAGAGCTTTGTTACAATCTTGAGTCTTTGTCACAATGTTCTCTTGATAATCTTGATCAACTTATTAAGATGATATGCACACATATAAGTATATATGCAATGTATGTAATCATATTTTTCTGTTTTGATTGACTATGCTGATTGATTAAGAATAGTTTGATCAATCATCAAAATTAATATAGATTAAGACCTAAAAGCCAACATATGTCTTCTCGACTCTACACATGTACCCCTAGGCATTTAGTGACCTAAGTTAAATGGGGTTTTTTGTTAAAATGAATTCCTTAAATTTGATAAATGATAACGAATTATCGTACTAACGTAAAATTCTAAGTTTTACAGGGACTTGCTTGAAAATAGTTTAATTTCAAATACCCAAGTGTCATGTCCTCGAATTTACAATAAAATTCAAATTCTACATGTCAAAATAGAGTTGGGTACCAGGCTGGACTGGCCCGTCTGGCTCATTTGTTCACAAGTAGAACTGTGTATCAAGTCAGGCCAAGCATGGGCAAAACTAACGACCGGGCCTAAGACCCAACCCGTATAGTCTCCCGGTCTGGTACTCAGCTCGGTCCAAAGGCAAGGATCAAGTATCACACCAATCAAGTCAAACATATTTTTCAAGGAGGGCAATAAGATTTCTTTTTAAGTAAATGGTAGATTGGGACTAGATTTGTTTTCTTGAAAGCAAGCTGCTAGAATCAATTATAAACCATCTATATCTTCCAAGCTCCACTTAGAATGCTCAAAATCCTAAGATCTAATAATATCCAATCAAGATTTAATCACATCTAATTAAATTGAATTAGATCAAATCAATATTCAGTTACATCCAATCATGTTTTAATCAAATCCAATTAATATCCAATTAAAGTCCAATTAGTATAAATCAAAGATCCGTTAAATACAAAAGCTTTTCAAAACGAGTAACTAATCAAACGACCAAACTCGTTGACCCCTTTCTGGTTAATTGTTGGACAAATTCCACCCATCGACCAGTACGACCGTCAATCGGTCCTAGCTGTTTGAATCAAAAAGTGATTGGTCGGTCCACAAAACATGTCATCTGGTCCGGTCTGAGAAATTTGATTTTTTTTCGTTTTTTGACATATTCACACTAATTTTTCTTCCATATTTAGCCAAATTTTATTAAGTTTATAAATAGGACATCAACCCTATTTTCAGCACTTTCCACAATTATTCTTAGTCTCATTGTTTTTTCTTGATTCTATGCTTAAACTCACATCTAGTTGATGAAAGTATTGGTTTCCCTTTATTATTTCTTCCATTTCCTATTTTGTTTTGTACAAACAATAAACTAGTACGAAATTGGATAGATAATATGGATCAATAAGCAATAGTATATATTGATTCAAAGTGTGGTAAACACATACGTCTTTAACGAAATTCGACAAAACAAAGACATCATATTTGGAGGGGCAAATTGACAAAGTATTATTACCTATTGGTTCAATAAAGTTGTTATGTCCTTAAACCCTTGCTTAGGGTTAATGGTGATTAGGGTGGAGTTTGCATGGGGAAGAAGTGACGTGAACAGTGGAGTGCGTGGGGATGGAACGGGAACAGTAGGCGTGGCTTGAGGGTGTAGGGTGATGGGTTGGGGTGGCTGTGATGATGGGTTTTTTGGTGGGGTTTTAGGAGAGAAAAACGTTTCCTCTCTCATTCCCTTCCTCCTTCATTCTTGCACCCAAACCCATTTCTCTCCCTCTCTCTCACGATTTCCTTTCCTTTCCGGCGACAGAGGAGGCAGAACCTCGTGCGGCGTGAGGTGTGTGGAGATCGTTGCGAGGACGCGACCGTGCGAGGAGGTTTTGGAGACGGCGTGCACGAGCGAGGCTCCGGCGGTTTCGTCGTCTTCTTTGAGGTATGTCAGATTCTAGTGTCTTTTGATGTTGCTCACCCTCGTGGGAGGGTTTTGTTGGTCAATCGGGGGAGGTCGGAGACCTCCCCGGCAGCGAGTTTGCCTAAAACCTTGGCTGGCGCAAGATTGAAGACGACCAACGGTCGACCGGGTCCCTTCGGGCGGTCGACCGAATGTAGTGTATTTTGATTGCCTGGTTGTTTTCGGTCGACCGGTTCCTTGTGGTTGGTCGACCGGAACTTAAGTGTAATGGATTTTTATGCTCGTTTGCGGTCGACCGTTATATGACTTAGAATTGCTAAGATGCCCTGGTAGTTTTCGATTGACCGAGACCCTTGAGTCGGTCGACCGATAGTTTTTAATTTATGTTGACCAGACTTTGGATTTTGACCTCGTATCGGTCGACCGGTTGTAGATAAACGGTCGACCGTTGGGACTTGAGTTTTGCGCAAAAAGTTCGACCGTTGCAGACTTTCGGTCGACCGATTCCCTTGAGGAAGCGGTCGACCGGGTTGCCTCTTTCAGTCGACCGTTTTTGCACAGGACTGAATTTCTGGTCCCGTTTAGGATGTCAACTCTGTCCTCGCCTTGTGCGTGAGCCGGGAGGTGACGGTGGGCGCGTTACGCGTGCCTGCCCAGGGACCGCCGTGTGGAAGAGTGTGGGTGTTCAGAACGCGTCACCTCCATGTATGGACCGTGACTAATATGATGGATTGATTGGACTCATTGTAGAGTAGCAGGCCTGAAGGATCGCGGATCCCAATGTATGATGATTGTGCAGGCATGCAACTGTCGTTGGGTGAGGTGACTACCGGCCTACGTGGCTACGGAGGTCGCTGCCCTGCTTTTATAGTGGCGTGGTTGGTATTTGCGGCTCGTGGAGCCTGATGACCTGGCAGACTTCGGTCTGGACCCGTCCGATGTTGTGCCGGACGTATTGATGGACCACTGATGCTGTTTCGGTGATGCCGCCGATATTGTTCCGGCGATGATGATTGATGGGCCGATGTTGTTCCGGCTATGTTCCTCAGATGGGCACCTACTGAGATGATGATTGATGGACCGACCGAGCGACGACTCCGTTGGTGTGGTTTCGACCACAAAGTTACAGATCTGTTTCTTATGGCGCAGACTTGGCGGATGCTCCTTGCCGAACCCCATGATTAGTGTAACCGCGTGTGGGGAGTGTCACGTCATGTTTCGTTAGACCGTATGTGCCTACGGTAGGTCTCCTTGGGAGACCCGATGATGATTGTCGGACTGATGTCCTATGTTACCCTTCGGGGGAACTGTTTTCCTTACTGTTGATGACATGACATGCTACTAGTATGATAGGTTCATTTGTACTACTGCATGCATATATGTGAGCTTGACATACAGGGTTCCTTATGGAAACTCAGGTATTGTTGTTACATCTTTTTCAGGACCGCAGTAGGTCAAGTTGGGTGGTGATCAGCGGGTGCGCGCATCTTGGGATGGGATCCTCTATTCGGACCACTGAGGTCGACATGATTACGTTTATCTCCTTTTGTTGTTCTGTTGTAATCATGTATCGTTTTGACAAACTCTGATGTAATATGGTGCACCGCTTATATATTTGATGAGAAGTAACAGTCCCGTCTTTGATTATTGGTCTCTGATGTCTTATTAATGATTTTTAAATTTCCGCTGTTTCGGGATGTTACAAAAGCAAAGTAAAATGAGATCATAGTTAAGAAGCAAACATGATCCTATTTACGTAAACTTGACCTGATAATTATGAGTTGAAAAGAAAATTTAAATCCAACTCATTTAATATCATTCCGACATGACGTAACCCATCTAACCCATTTAATAAATCAGTTGTATTTGTGTGGGGTTAGACTTAGTCATAGAACCATTATTTCAAACGGAAAAAAATCAATAGCAAATTGATAGCTTTTATTTGATTATGAGAAGTATAAGAAATTTGATAATAGACAATTAAAATAGTAAAGATGGAAAGTATGATAAGTGATTTTATGATTGCATGTAGTGTCATGAGTTTTTATATTCTAAAACGTGACAGACAAACATAAACTCAACTCATTTAGTGTTGTTTTTTTACCTTGAATATGGATTAAGTATTTCTGCGGGAAACAGTATAAGCGGTCGATCGAAACTTAAGTTTCGGTCGACCGGTAGCATAACTTTGCATCCAAGAGAAGTGCCTGGAAGTTTCCGATTGACCGATGGGACCTATTCGGTCGACCGGGTGCGCATTCGGAGGTTTTGCAAAAGTTCCTGAAAGTTTCCGATCGACCGGTACTAAGTTCCGGTCGACCGAGTATGCATTTGGACATCCAGAAAAACTTCCTCGAAGTTTCCGGTCAACCGGTACTTAAGTCACGGTCGACCGGTTGAAGTATTGTGACACTCTCTGGAAATTTCCGGTCGACCAAATGGCATGACAGTCGACCGGTGGAGCTCAGGATTGCGCTACGGTTTTAAGTTCGGTCGACCGATTGCACCTATTCGGTCGACCATTCAGGACAGTTTTGCCCACGTTATGCACTTTTCTCTACGCGATTTTGGTGCAATTAATACTTGATTTGACCTACTATATAAATACAATTTCGTCCCCCTTTGTATTAGAACAATTATTATTGTCTACTTTGCATTGTTGAGAGAAAAGACAGAGAGCATCCTTGTGGATTCGGTAGGAGCAAATTCGATCTGGTATTCTCGGCAGTTGGTCGTGTGTTCTGTAAGCCTCTCTTGTAATACATTTTCTCTATAGTAGATTGACGTTGTGTCGTCCGTACTTTTTCCCGTATTGGATTTCCACGTTAAATCTCGTGTTGTTGTGTGTTTTGCGTGGTGTATTGTTTGTGGATTTGCAATTGTGGTTTCCTTTCTCCATTGGATTTGCTTTATTTCGTTCCGTTGCGTATTTGGGATTGATTTTATTCCCTAACAACTGGTATTAAAGCTTTTTAGTCTGAATTTTGGGGTTTTGTCGATCTTTCTTGCAAATACACATGACGAATCAATGGAAGACTGAGAAATTGAGCCGAGATGTCAATTTTGGCTTGTGACAAGTCTAGATGCACGTAATCCTTGTGCAACAAGAGTTTGAGGACGTTCTTGATGGCATGGAGACGTTGCCGAAAGAAATGTCCGAACAAGATAAGTTGAAGCGCGATCGAAAGACGATGTAAACCATTAAACTATCTCTGTCTAACAATGTTTTGAGAGAAGTGCTGAAAGAGAAGACGGTTGCAAGCACGTGGAAGAAGTTAGAGGAAGTTTACATTAAGAAGTCACTTGCGAGCCGAATTATCTTGAAGAAGAAGTTGTTCTTATTCAAGATGAAGTCAGGTATTTCTCTTCAACAACACTTGGATGATTTCAATGCATTCATCATGGATTTGGAGAAGGTGGAGACAGTTTTCTGATGAGGATCAAGCTATCCTCTTACTTTGCTCGTTGAGTTCTTCATATGATCAGTTCGTGGAGACAATGATGTATGATGTATAGCAGGACCGACATATCTCTTGCGGATGTCAAAAACACACTCTCCTCCAAATTTGATATGGAGAAGAGGTCTGATGGTTCTTAGTCGAGCAAAAGTGAAGCACTTGTTGCTCGTGGTAAGGGAAAAGAGAGGAGTTTCTCAACGAACACCTCTAAGACAACCTCGAAGGACAAAGATATTATTTGTCATTATTGCAAGAAGAATGGTCACAAGATATCAGAATGTTTTAAGCTACAGAATAGAGAGAAACAGAGGGGTTCTAGTAGTGGTGATCAGTCAGGTTCGAATGTTGTCGTGTCCGATTCTGATTTTGTGTTGGCAGCTATAGGTTCGTCTGAAGCTTCCGATGATTGTGTGATTGACACAGGCATTACATTCCACTTAACTCCAAACAAGCAGTGGTTTTCATCTTATGAACCAATGTTAGGTGGAATGGTTGTGATGGGCAATGGTGACAGGTACGAGGTTGCAGGAATTGACTCTGTCAGATTGAGGACCCACGATGGCCTAGTCAAGGTTTTATCAGATGTGCGACATGTTCCGAAGGTGAGCAAGAATCTGATTTCAGTAGGTAGTCGGACTGCAAAGGGCTACAATTCTAGTGGTGAGGATGATTCGATATCCATCACCAAAGGATCACTTATTCTGATGAAGGGAAAGAAGCTTGGGCCCGGTAAGCTTTATATGCTTAAAGGAGAAACTGTGGTGGGTGACGCAGCTGTAGCGTCATCGTCGTCTGGTGAGGAGAATGCCCAACTTTGGCATATGAGGTTGGGGCACATGAGCAAGAAAGGCATGACGGTGTTGAACACATGTGGTTTGTTTGGAAGTCAGAAAATCGACAATCTGGACTTCTGTGAATATTGTGTTTTGGAGAAGCAGAAGAGGATTAGCTTCTCCGCAGCGAAGCACACCACCAAAGCCACTTTAGATTACGTCCACTGATTTATGGGGACCCTCACAGGTTCCATCAAAAGGTGGAGATCGCTACATGCTCACATTTATTGATGATTTCTCCAGGAAGACTTGGGTTTGTATTCTGAAGCAAAAGAGTGATGTGTTTCAGAATTTTCAGCACTGGAAGGTTATGATTGAGAATCAAACGGGAAAAAAGATTAAGGTTCTAAGGACGGATAATGGTTTGGAGTTTTGTTCCTCAGAGTTTAACGATTTCTGCAAGGATGAAGGAATCGTAAGACACTGAACCTTACGCCATACACTACAACAGAACGGAGTAACGGAACGTCTGAATTGAACTCTCTTGGAGAGAGCTAGATGTATGCTTCTGAATGCTGACCTGAATAAGGAATTTTGGGCAGAAGTAGTGTGTACCGCATGTTATTTAGTGAACTGTTCTCCTCACACTGTTTTGGATATGAAAACACTGGAAGAAGTTTGGTCAGGTGGAGCTTCAGATCTGTCCAAGTTGAGAGTCATCGGTTGTCCAGCGTACGCACATGTAGATCAAGGAAAGTTGAATGCTCGGTCGTTGAAGTGTATATTCCTTGGCTACGATTTGAGTGTGAAGGGTTATCGTCTGTGGTGTAAGGAATCTCAGAAGCTCATGGTTGAAAGAAATATTGTCTTAATGAGTTATGTTACCTTCCGGGAAAGACATTGTTATTTCGACTCCTGTGTCGAGTGGTGCTCCGGTTCAGGTGGAGCCACCGGTAGTGAATGTTGATGAGGACTCCAGTGTGACACAAGGGGAGAGTTCAAAATATGAGGAAGATGAAAAGTATTTGTTGGCAAAGGATAGAGAGAGCCGTCTTTCCAAGAAACCTCGTAGATACGCCGAATCAGTCCTTGCATATGCTCTTAGTGCATCTGAAGATTTTGGAAGCTGGTAGAACTTCCAAAATGAAACAGGGTCGTTAGCTGCAAATGGGTCTTCAAGAAGAAAATTGAGGGTCTCTCAGATGTGAGATACAAAGCTCGATTAGTTGCTCGTCGTTTTAGTCAGGTGGAGGTGTGGATTATAGAGATATTTTCTCACCCGTTGTGATGCATACTTATATTCATGTTTTGTTGAGTTTAGTTGTAATTCATGATTTAGAGTTAGAGCAACTTGATGTGAAGACACTTTCTTACTTGGAGAATTAGAGGAGCAAATTTACATGTCCTAACCGGAGAGCTTTGTGGTCGAGGTTAAAGAGAACCAAGTCTGTTTGCTGAAGAAGTCGTTTTATGGGTTAAAGCAGTCACCTCGACAATGGTATAAAAGATTTAATTCTTTTATGGTTGGACATGGGTACAACAGATCAGAGTATGATTGCTGAGTTTACCGAAAGGTATTTCCGGATGACTCTCTTGTTTTGTTATTACTCTATGTAGATGATATGTTGGTAGCAACTAAGGACAAGTCTACAATATTTGAGCTTAAAGAAGTGTTTAAGACTGAGTTCGAGATGAAGGATCTCGGATCGTGAATGCAAGAGTTTGTTTCTCTCCCAACAGCAATATATTGAGAAGGTTTTGCATCGTTTTTGCATGGAATGTGCCAAGTCTGAAAGAATTCCTCTCGCCACGCATTTTAAGCTCTCGGTAGACTTGTGTCCCAAGAAGGAGGAGAATAAGGCATACATGTTGTGTGAGCCTTATACTAGTGTAGTTGGCAACATGATGTATGCTATGATATGCACTCGTCCAGATATAACTCAGGCGGTCAGTGTTGTGAGCCGCTATATGTCGAATCCAGGGAAGGAGCATTGGTCAGCTGTGAAGTGGATTCTCAGGTATCTAAAAGGTACAACTAAGATATCTCTGAAATTTGGTCGATCTTCGTATTCGTTGATAGGGTTTGTTGATGTCGATTACGCGGGAGACCGCGATAGACGAAGATCTATGACTGGTTATGTGTTCACTGTTGCGAGCACGACTATTAGTTGGAAGGCGACGTTGCAACACACTGTTGCTTTGTCTACGATGGAGGCAGAGTATATGGTAGCGACCGAGGGTATAAAGGAAGATCTTTGGCTAAAAAATTCTATTTGGAGAGTTTAGTTCAGGTCAGGATACAGTGGTTGTTTATTGTGATAGTCAGAGTGTCATTCTTCTGATGAAGGATCAGATGTACCACGAGAGGACGAAACATGTCGACGTCCGTTATCACTTCATTCGAGAAGTTGTTGCTGAAGGAGGTGTGGTGGTGAAGAAGTTGGGTACTGAAAATAATCCGACTGACATGTTGACGAAACCAGTTATTTCAACTAAGTTCATGGTATGCTTGAACTTGGTTGGTTTGAGCTCCGAGTAGGTGGAGCTACGTGTTGGATCGTGTGGGTTATGGGTCCACAATCTCTAATCACAATTAAGTCTAATTACCTACTTGTTTGATCTATCAAAGATATGCAGTGGAATTAAACAAACAAACAAGCAAGTAAAGAATAGAAATGCAAACCACGATGGACACGGGGGATTTCATAGAGGTTCGGCACCCCACCCGGCTCCTAGTCCTCTCTTGCAAACTCCGCTCGGATCACCGAGCTCCGCTCACGACTTCACTAACCACTCCCCGTTCCGGGCCGGGAGAGAATGCCTTTACAATCTTCAAGCTCGCGAATAACCCTCGTCGAGCTTGGCTCCACCTCTCACAATCCGAGAGGGATACTTCAGGCTCTCACCGAAGTCTATACTATTTGTCTTGGGCTTTCACCAAGACTCTTGCTTCCTTTGCACAGCAAATGAGTGGAACAACACTCTCTAAACTTGAGCACACTTGAGTAGGATTGGATTATGACTAAAGTGTGGAAGGTTTGAGGCTTTGAGTGTGTTGGGTTTCTCTCTAATGTATTGGACAAGTATGTGTGGGAGAGTTGTGTTTAAATGTGTTTTACAACTCTTTATATAGGCATTAGATAGAATAGATCCGTTGGGGTTGATTGGGTGAGTGTTGGTGTAGGATACACAAAACAGAAACTCGCAGGACCCAATTCTTAGTTAATTCGGTCGACCGGATCGGTCTGAACGGTCGATCGTATGGCAGTTTTGAACACAGTTCGGTCGACCGGTTAGGTAACGGTCGACCCGCCCAACGCTACGACTTAGGTACACTTAAGTGAATGGTCGAACTCCGAAAAGGGTTCGGTCGACCGATTTGCACTAAGCACTTTGGGGTTGACAAAAATTGATCAATTCGGTCGACCGAGCTAAGGTCTAGCGGTCGACCGATTTTGTCTAGGAGGTTCGGGTTTGTCAAGAGACACATATTCGGTCGACCGAACAATGTCCTCGGTCGACCGATACATGAAATGTATCTGGGGTATTTTTGGTTAATACGAATACGACCGTTTGGTGTAATACGACAAAATAAACGGTCGGAAAAATAAGTTCATACGGTCGACTGAAAGGGCATATACGGTCGACCGAAACCGGGCAGTGAAAACACAAACATGATGAATGATCACTCGGTCGACCGAACGGTCGGTTACGGTCGACCGAATGTGGGCAGACTGTTAGGGTTCAGGTTTAGTGTTTTCCGGTCTAAGTTTGGGTGATCTATTGAAGTCCAAATTATGTGAAATTTCGTGTGACTTCTATAAGAAACCTAGTGTGTGTTTAAGTTGATTTTAACTCAAGTATGCTCAATTTACACAAGTTCCTAAGACTCAAAGAAAATACAAAATACATGTCTTCAAAAGAGCTTGATTACATGTCTTGACTTGATTTTCCTTTCTTCCTTGAATCTTGATCACCTATAGAGGTTAGCACAAAGCAATATATGTGCAATGCAACATGTGTGCTACTCTACATGATCATAATTAAGATTAGGTTGATTAAATCATCAAAACATAGATTAAGACCAAAAAGCCAACACTATGACGACGGCATAACGAGAAAGGAAGTGTTCCTTCAAGTTTCAGGGGCTATTCAAGGTAAAGGTGGAGATTATTGTTTTTTACCTTGAATATGGATAAAGTATTTCTGCGGGAAAAAGTAGAAACGGTCGACCGAAACTTAAGTTCCGGTCGACTGGTAGCATAGCTTTTTGTCCAGGATAAGTGCCTGAAAGTTTCCGATCGACCGATGGGACCTATTTGGTCGACTGAGTGTGCATTCAGAGGTTTTACAGAAGTACCTGGAAGTTTCCGGTCGACTGATACTTAAGTTACGGTCGACCAAAGGGCGTGACAGTCGACCGGTAGAGCTCTGGATTGCGGTACGGTTTTATGTTCGGTCGACCGATTGCACTCGTTTGGTCGACCGTTCGAGACAGTTTTGCCCACGTTCTGCAATTTTTTCCACGCGATTTTGGTGCAATACTTGTTTTGGCCTACTATATAAAGGCAATTTCGTCCCCCTTTGTATTAGAACAATTACTATTGTCTACTTTCATTCTTGAGATAAAACAGAGAGAGAGAGAACTTTTAGGATCTATGGCCCTCTAATCAATAGATAAATGCGGAATTAAAAATAATAATCGAAGGATTAAGGAAGAGACAATTGCAAACCACAAATTCGTCGACACCGGAGTTTAGAGAGGTTCGACACCCACACCCAGGTCCTAGTCCTCCTCGCAAGCCTTGCTCGATCCCCCGAGCCTCGCTTACAGTTCCACTAACCGATCTCCATTCCGGGCCGAGACCAACACCGTTTACAACACCGAGCCTCGCGAACAACCTCGCCCCGCTCCTATCTCATCTCACAACCCGAGAGGGAGCTTCCTCGAAACTTTACAACTTGGTGATTCTTGAATAAGGAATTGGAATCACAATCTAACTAACACTCTATACTTGAGCACACTTGGATATGATATTGAATTGGATATGCAAGTGGTGAATTTTAGGCTTGAGTGTTGTAGATTGAGAGCTTGAAGATGGAGAGGATTTTACTTTTTGTATTGGATAGATAGGAAGTGTTCAAGATGTCCAAAACAACCAAATGATGTCCTATTTATAAGCCTTCAAGCACATCTAGCCGTTTGGGAGTTGGTGGGGAATGAACTAATGAGAATGCAAGATGTGACTTAAGCTCGGACAGAAATCGTGGCATATTCGGTCGACCGTTATCCAAACGGTAGTCCGAAGAATTGGTCTGAACTAAGAACTCGATTGACCGATTATGTATCGGATCACCGTTCACCAACCTCCAGTAGCTTTTATCTATTTAGCCTTAATTAAATTCGGTTCACTGAAGTACATTCGGTTCACCGTTCCAAGATGGACAATAGAATTGATTGGGCTCTAAGTATGTCAAGTTCGGTTGACCGTGTATACTTTGGTAGACCGAAGTAGTGCGAGTATTGCACTGACATTGAGTGGGAAGTTGGTTTATCATTAACGGTCAAGTGACACGTGTAAAATAGTCGTTGGGCTCCAAAAGTCAATAAGGATTCGGTAGACCAAAGTGTGTGCGGTCGTCCGAAGTGGGTCAAGTTAATTGGGCTCTAGGGACTCGATTTGAATGCGACCGTTGGAGCAAAGTCCAAAACCGGTCCAGGGCTATTCGGTCGACCGAAGGTAGTTCGATCTTCCGTAGGGGAAATTCCAGAGGACACCTAAGTTTTACCGGTGGGAAAAACTTGGCTATCCGACAGGTGTTCGGTGGACGGAACTGGGTATGATTCGGTTAACCGAAATAGGTTCGGTTTACCGAGAAATGACGGGACAGAATCCTAGTGCTTAAGTTTACATAAAACCTTATGGACTCAATAAATATAATGTTACATGTCTTGATCCAAAGCTTTGATTACAAGTCTTGAGTCTTGATGTCTTTGTCCCAATGCTCATTTCCTTGATTGTCTTGATCAACCAATTAAGATGATTGCAAGTATACAAATATATATGCAATGCATGTAATCGTGTTTGCTCACTTTGATTGATTAGGTTGATTGATTAAGATTAGTTTAACTAATCATCAAAATTAATATAGCTTAAGGTCAAAAAGCCAACAATCTCCTTATTTTTGATGATGACAAATCTATATCTTAATGCTTGAGTTTTAATTTAAGTTCTCCCATTTTCTATATGATTTCTCCCCCTTCATATATGTAAACTATGCATGTATATGATGCTCCCCCTAACAATGTGCGTACTATGAGTGAATTGAAGCTCAATCCTTATCATTCTCCCCCTTTTACATCAATCAAATGCAAACAATACAAGCATATGATGTAAAGGTATAGGATTAGATAATTCTCCCCCTCAATTAGAATATATAACATTATATGCTCCCCATATCACTAAGGCCTAAAAGCAATGACGTATGATATCAATTAAGCATGTAATATCCCTAGATTAGAACCAAATGTTAAAATAGTCAAAATTGAGAGGATTGAAAATATTACCCAACTTTTGATCCTCGATTTTGTATTGGTTTCAATCTCCTTTCGATAGCGACGGAGGCTTTATGAATTCGATCCAAATGATTTCCTTGAAGCTTGGAATCGATCTTTTGTTGCTTGAGTCGATCGCTATCAATTCTCCTTCTTCTAAGTACCTACAAGTGAAGATTTTCGTACCGAAACAACTTTGGGTCCTTTAACATTAATCTTTGGTACCCAAACCATTTTGGTCTTAGGTGCCCAAACACTTGAGGAGCTTTTATTCACAAAGAAATGCTTTCCATTCATAGTAGTGTGAATAACATGGTTTTTGTAGTTGTTAACAAAATAGCCTACACCATGCTTATCTAAAGATTGTTTTTGACTCCCTATGAGCATATCAAGCATTTTCTTTCCACTTGTGAATTTTTCAAGATCCTTTTGTAATTGAACATTCTTAGCAATTAGATCTTGAATATCATCGCTACATGAAGGTTTTGCATTTAGAGTTGTAATTTCATCAATCAATTGAGTGTTCTCTAATGCAATTTATCATGACTAGCAAGCAATTCATTTTTCTCATTCATGATAGATTCAATTTGAGATTGTAGCTCATTAATTTTCTTTCTTGCTAGTTTATTCTTTTGACAAATTTTCTCAAAAAATTCAAGCAATTCGTTGAATTCAAATTGAAGTTCATTATATGTATTTGAATTATTTGAATCAATTTAATTGCGACTAGAGCAAGAAGATACCTCACTATCGTCATCTTCTATTGCCATGAAGCACATCGAGGCGAATTCGCCTTCAATTGATGAAGATGATGTGGTGTCCCAAGTAGCTTTGAGAGCTTTGTTCTTCTCTTTTCTCTTGCTCTTCTTATTCTCTTTTCTCCTTTCTTTCTCTTCTTTGAGAAACTCCTTAAATTGATGTGTCGCCAATTGTTGCTCGATGTCACTTTCTCCTTTGATCGAATTGACGACGACATGTAGCCCCAAGTATTTCTTGACTCCCTTCTCCTTGCGGTCTTTCATTTGTATCTCATATGTCATGAGACTACCCATTATTAGCTCATCGACCGATAATTTGGTGAGATCTTGTGCTTCTTCGATGGCGGTCGTCTTCTCCTCCCAATCGTCGGTGAGTGACCGGAGAATCTTTCGAGTCATTTCTCCCTTGCTAAAATCCTTGCCAAGTGCTTTAAGAGAGTTAATGATCTCGGTGAAGCGAGTGTGCATCTCGTTTATGATTTCACCGGATTGCATACGAAATAATTCATATTTATGCACGAGCAAATTAATCCTAGTTTATTTCAATCTAGTTGAACTTTCATGATGCATTGCTAATGTATGTCAAATATCATAAGCACTTTCACAACCTCTTACCTTATTGTATTCCCCTTCATTTAACCCACAATACAAGATATTCATAATGTGGGAATTCATCTCCGCTTCCTTAATTTTGGGTTTTGTTAAGGATACAATTTCATCATCATTAGGAGGTGTGTATGAGTTTAATATGAATGTCCAATATTTCAAATCATTTGATTGCAAATATATCTCATTTTTTTCTTCCAATAGTCATAGTTTAACCCATTAAACAAAGGTGGCTTAGATGTAGATAATCCTTCACAATGATTAGAACTAGATGTCATGCTAAATTACGATTAAGTAAATAAAATTAGCAACATAATGCTCTGATACCAATTGTTAGGATCTATGACCCTCTAATCGATAGATAAATGCGGAATTAAAAATAATAATCGAAGGATTAAGGAAGAGACAATTGCAAACCACAAATTCGTCGACACCAGAGTTTAGAGAGGTTCGGCACCCACACTCGGGTCCTAGTCCTCCTCACAAGCCTCGCTCGATCCCCCGAGCCTCGCTTACGGTTCCACTAACTGATCTCCGTTTCGGGCCGAGACCAACGTCGTTTACAACACCGAGCCTCGCGAACAACCTCGCCTCGCTCATGTCTCATCTCACAACCCGAGAGGGAGCTTCCTCGAAGCTTTACAACTTGGTGATTCTTGAATAAGGAATTGGAATCACAATCTAACTAACACTCTATACTTGAGCACACTTGGATATGATATTGAATTGGATATGCAAGTGGTGAATTTTAGGCTTGAGTGTTGTGGATTGAGAGTTTGAAGATATAGAGGATTTGGCTTTTAGTATTGGGTAGACAGGAAGTGTTCAAGATGTCCAAAACAACCAAATGAGGTCTTATTTATAAGCCTTCAAGCTCATCTAGCCGTTTGGGAGTTGGTGGGGAATGGACCAATGAGAATGCAAGATGTGACTTAAGCTCAGACAGAAATCATGGCATATTCGGTCGACCGTTATCCAAACGGTAATCCGAAGAATTGGTCTGAACTAAGAACTTTGTTGACCGATTATGTATCGGATCACCATTCACCAACCTCCAGTAGCTTTTATCTATTTAGACCTAATTAAATTTGGTTCACCGTTCCAAGGTGGACAATAGAATTGATTGGGCTCTAAGTATGTCAAGTTCGGTTGACCGTGTATACTTCGGTAGACCGAAGTAGTTTGGGTATTGCGCTGACATTGAGTGGGAAGTTGGTTTATCGTTAACGGTCAAGTGACACGTGTAAAATAGTCGTTGGGCTCCTAAAGCCAATAAGGATTCGGTAGACCAAAGTGTGTGTGGTCGTCCGAAGTGGGTCAAGTTAATTGGGCTCTAGGGACTCGATTTGAATGCGACCGTTGGAGCAAAGTCCAAAACCGGTCCAGGGCTATTCGGTCGACCGAAGGTAGTTCGATCTTCCGTAGGGGAAATTCCAGAGAACACCTAAGTTTTACTGGTGGTTTTCTCTATAGTAGATTGAGGTTGTGTCGTCTGTGGTTTTTCCCGCATTGAGTTCCACGTTAAATTTCGTGTTCTTGCGTGTTTTGCGTGGTGTATTGTTTGTGAATTTGCAATTGTGGTTTCTTTTCTCCATTGGATTTGCTATTTTTCGTTCCGCTGCGTATTTGAGATTGATTTTATTCACTAACGTTTAATAACATGATCAACGTGGCAACTTATTATAACCGGGACATTTTGATGCAAAATCCAAACATTTCGAGATTTGTCATATCCTAGCCCAAATTACCACATTGTATTACATTTTGGTCTCGCGCAGTTGCTTGTAGGGTTGTCAACTTTGGCTCGGCTCGATAGCTCGACTCGAAAGACAACTCTAGTTTAACTTGAAAATGAAGGATCTTGATGAAAAATAAAAAAAACTTCCAACTTGATTCGGTAAACGAGTCGCTCGAACTCGAAAAAAATAAGGCTCGGCTCGATAGCTCGCTTGATTTTTTTACTGAACCGCTATTCGTCGCCGTAAAACTACTTAAATCGCCCCCAACAGATTACCATTTTTCCCTTCTACCCTTTCTACTTATATAAGTCTTCATTTCATTTTTTTAACACAACTTTCTCTTCATACCACTCTTCTATTCACCAAATACAATGTCTCGGATGTCAGGAAAAGAACCAACGGACACCCCGGACTACTCACATCTGGTAAATTGCCATATTTATTTTAATTAATTTAAATAAAAAATTTTTTGGGTCGGGCGTCCGCGGGAGACGCCCGACCCAACGAGAGGGAGGCCGCCGGAACCGCCTCCCCCATAATATTAATGTCAAACATTAAGGGAACTACTATTCGTCGCCGGAAAACTACTTAAATCGCCCCAAAAATGACCTTTTTGCCCTTAACAAATCAATTAATACTGATTTCGTCCTGTGTCTTTAAACAAGGTGTTTGACTCAGTTTTACTCACATTCCCAGTACCAACACCACGAAAATGTCTGGCGAAGCACCAGAATCCGGCGAGGTAACGGGGGCGGAATTTTTTCCCGACTCGGGCGTCTGGATAGGACGCCTCCACATAGGTGGAGGCGGTTTAGCCAGACGCCTCCACCTTGCTGGAGGCGGCTTAGATGCACGCCTCCACAAAGGTGGAGGCGGCGTAGCCAGACGCCGATTTTTTTTATTTTTTTTATTTTTTGTTAAATTCAAATTTTTCAGGTTCCGTTGCAAGATTTCGGTGGTGATGGAGTAGATTACAGTGAGCTTTTTGACAGTAAAGAAATATTTACAACAATCGAGGAAGGTTGTAAATGGGCGAAACAAATTGCAATAAGAGCCGGAGTTTTTTTGGTTATATCATCGTACAAACCAAAAGCAGATAACCGGATGGATTGTTACCTCAGATGTGATCGCAGACGTGAGATGAGTTCTCGTGATACGAGTATTGCACTGCGAAAGAATACAAAAAGAAAAGGTTGCGGTTGTCGGTTTTTGGTAAAAGTGGTGGAGCGACGAGATCGTGATGGATGGGTTATTGTTTCTAGTAGCATCTATGGGAAGCACAACCACCCATTGGCAGTTTATTCAAAGGGTCACCGACAGGTCAACGGACTTAGTGCTGGGGCAAAGCAAATTGTTCGTGATATGACAGAGGCACAAGCAAGACCCCGTAACATTTTGTTGGCGGTAAAGAAGAAATTTCTGGACGATAATCTGAATCAAAGACACATTTACAAATTCAGAGAGTACATGAGGAGGACGAAATCTGAAGACAGGAATCCCGCGCAGCAGTTTCTCAGAGAGGCAGTGCAGCATAAGTATTTGCATTGGATTGTGGCAAATGAAGAAACTAATGTCTTGACTCACGCATTTTCGGCACATTCGACTTCAGTTCAGTTGTTGCGTACATACCCATTCGTAATCTGTATGGATTCGACGTATAAGACGAACAAGTACAAGATGCCTTTGTTTGAGATGGTTGGAGTTACTCCAACAAACATGAATTTCCTCGTCGGATATGCGATTTTGCAGGATGAGACTGAGTCTAGTTACCGGTGGGTGTTGGAGAGGTTGCGAGATCTGTTATTAGATATTGTTAGCCCGACAGCAATAATTACGGATCGGGAGATGGGTCTGATGCGACCAGTGGCAGAGGTTTTTCCTGAGTAAGCTCATTTAATATGCACCTGGCATATAAACAAAGACGTGTACAACTACGCATACCACGTATTCGTCAAGGACAAGCAGTCTGCAAAGATTTTCAAGCGTGGAAGGTGGAGGAAAGTCATGATTTCTGATTCACAGATGGATTATGATAGAGCAGTCCGTAATCTGAAAGATTCCTTCAAGTCCTGGCCAGTGCTCATGGAGTATGTGGAAGACACGTGGTTGGTGCATAAGGAAAAATTCGTGTTGAATTGGACGAATAAAGTTTTTCATTTCGGCAACACTACGAACTACAGGGTGGAAAATGCACATTTGGCTCTGAAAGAGTGGATCACTACATCGACTGGCGCTCTCGACACTCTTTTCGACCGCGTGAACTCGGCTATTGAAATGCAGCTGACGAATATTCAGAACTTTCTTGAAGATTCGAGACGTCGAATTGTGACAAACTACATGGCTCCTTTGTTTAAGCATATAAATGGCCGAGTTTCGCATCACTGCTTGTCGTTATCGACTCAGGAGTTGAAGAGAATGCATGACTTAAGTGATAAAGTTGAATATCGTTGTGGGTGTGCTTTCCTGACAACACATGAGATTCCTTGTGCATGTACCATGTACGAGTGTTTTGCGTCAGGTGATGGAATTTATTTAGAGCAGATTCATCCATTCTGGAAAACACTTGTCATTGGAGAATGAGTCCAGATGTCAGAGTTTATAGATCAGTCAGCGCAAGACGTCGAGCATTTTCGGAAGCTAGTTGATGAGATTTTGGAGAGCGACCCAGCAGTAATTCGTAGTGCCTCTCGTATTTTATACGAACAGTTACACCCCGATCAGTCGAACTATGGAGAACCCGTAGAAAATATTAAAGTACGAGGTCGACTTAGGGGAAGGTCGACACGTCGGGACCCGAGTGCCTTCGAGTATGCTGAGCGAGGTCGTGGTCGGTCTGGCAGTAGTGGGAGCAGGGGTCGTCGGTCTGGTAGTACTGGGAGCAGGGGTCGTGGTCGGTCTTCCAATTCGTCTCGATCGTCCGTGAACACGGGCACAAGATCTTCTGGTATGACGATATCTTTGTTGTTATTTAATGTATATCAGTAATCTAGATGGGGTTGAATATATTATCTCCTAATTTTGTTGTTTTAATGAATTGTTATTTACCTATCTTACAGTGTCCAAACGGATTGACGTGGATAACTTCCCATATGTTGATAGACTGCCAGGAATCATTTTACCATTTCTGGAAAGGTGGAATGACGTACGTGCTGATGGCAACTGTGGATTTCGATGTGTTGCTGATGTCTTCCATGGTGGTCAAGAGAACTGGTCGTAGGTCCTCTGTTTCAGCATATAAATGGTCGAGTTTCGCATCACTGCTTGTCGTTAATGACTCAGGAGTTGAAGAGAATGGAGGACTTAAGTGATGAAATTGAATATCGTTGTGGGTGTGCTTTCCTGACAACACATGGGATTCTTTGTGCCTGTACCATGTACGAGTGTTTGGCGTCAGGTGATGGAATTTATTTAGAGCAGATTCATCCATTTTGGAAAACACTTGTTATCGGAGAAGGAGTCCAGATGTCAGAGTTTGTTGATCGGTCAGCACAAGACGTCGAGCATTTTCAGAAGCTAGTGGATGAGATCTCGGAGAGTGACCCTGCAGTAATTCGTAGTGCCTCTCGTATTTTATACGAACAGTTACACCCCGATCAGTCGAATTATGGAGAACCCGAAGAAAATACTAAGGTACGAGGTCGACCTAGGGGAAAGTCGACACGTCGGGACCCGAGTGCCTTCGAGTATGCTGAGCGAGGTCGTGGTCGGTCTGGCAGTAGTGGGAGCAGGGGTCGTCGTCGGTCTGGCAGTACTGGGATCAGGGGTCATCGGTCTAATTCGTCTTGATCGTCCGTGAATACGGGCATAGGATCTTCTGGTATGTCGATATCTTTGTTGTTATGTTATTTAATATATTTCAGTAATCTAAATGAGGTTGAATATATTATCTCCTAATTTTGTTGTTTTAATTAATTGTTATTTACCTATCTTACAGTGTCCGGACGGGTTGACGTGGACAACTTCCCATATAATGATAGACTGCCAGGAATCATTTTACCATTTCTGGATAGGTGGAATGACGTACGTGCTGATGGCAACTATGGATTTCGATGTGTTGCCGATGTCTTTCATGGTGGTCAGGAGAACTGGTCGTACGCTCGTCGTGCGATTTCTAATGAGATAGGTGCACATCCTATATATGAGAGTGTCTATTTCGACAATGTGAGAGAGGCTCGTCAACGAATTGATTGGGGCGGGGGAGTTTGTGGCGAGGATCATTATATGGAGGTTTGATCCGACTTGTTTCCTATTGCTAATTTTTACAAGTGTGCGGTCATGTATTTCGCAGTGGGAACGGAATGGTCGTTGTTCCCGTGTCTTACTGTTCTACCTTGGGAGTGTCCGTCTGCCATGACGAGGCTTGTCAGAGAGTTGGTCATTGCTCATTTACGTGGTACATTTCTAATTTGTAATGTTTTTGTAATGTATAATATATCGTGTATTTCTACTTATATGGGGGGAGGCGGTTCCCGCGACCGCCCTCTCGTTGGGTCGGGCGTCTCCCGCGGACGTCCGACTCAAAAATGTTTTTTTTAAATTAATTGAAATAAACAAGGTAATTTACCAGATGTGAGTAGTCAGGGGTCTCCGCTGGTTATTTTCCTGGCCTCCGAGACATCTTATGTGGTGAATAGAAGAGTGATATGAAGAGAAAGTTGTGTTAAAAGAGTAAAATGATGAGTTATATTAGTAGAAAGTGTAGATGGGCAAAATGGTAATCTTACGGACGATTTAAGTAGTTTTACGGCGACGAATAGCAGTTCAGAACATTAATGTCAAACATTATACCACATAATATATACATATCTCATACAAATTTATTTGATATTCTAATCATGTCATTATTACGACATATTGATTTTATTATTTTACTACATGTATATTATTTCATAACACATGAAACTTAATACATCATATAAAATATAAAATCACATTTCTTGTTTCTTAGTTTTGTGGTGTGACATATAGGATGATCTAAGTTATGTTGACAATAATATTAAATATTTAATACCAGAAACTATAAACGGTATCTAACTACACATTATAGTTACCCAAACAACAAATATGTTTTGCTCACTCGAACTAAATACGATACACTTAGTGATATGTAAAATATCACTTGTGTCTATCTCTTGGCTCATGATATTAAGAATATTATACAAATAGAAATGTGTCATATTTGTATTACATATTCATTTCTTGATCTCTTAAGAAAATTATAAATATATAACTATACATAAGTTACATTGTGCACATTATAACTGCTTTATCAAGGAACCCAACAATATCATCACTCAAGTTAAGAGGGACAATGATAATATTTTTGACATATACATAAGTTCTTCTTTTGATTCCCAGACTGCTTTAGGGCTAACATGTTGACGCTTTTGTGATTATGGTATTATACTTCCCATTGTTGTATGTTTAAAACTAAAGATTTATGTTCGAATGCTCCTGTACAGAGTTCATTCTTGACCTCAATCGTGACCCACAAATTTACTCCTTATGCAATAGTATCAACAATTTCAAAACAAAAAAAACCCCTCCAATAACGAGCAATTCAACTGAGCCTTTCCCAAACCACAGGCAATTCGCACCAACGCATGCGAATATGCGATCTATATTCACATCCCAAAAGAGATCAATACGAACTACGAACATATTTTGGTTGAAAATTTACAAGCGTGAAAACTTTTATACCAATTAACATTCATCTCGAGAACAACGCATGTGGAAATTATTCACATGTTTAGACCCTAAAGTTGCAGATTCACATATATATAATCATAAAATTCGTAGTTTTAGAAATTCTAAGTTTCACCTTTCCAGCCTTGTGGCCACTCGACCATGATTTGAGCAAATATTTCACATAACGACCAGAAAATTAATATTCCACATTAGGAGCTTCTTTAGAACAATTGTTAGTTAAACGCCTGAACCCACGACATGCCACACAACAGGAATCCTTGGTATTTAGGAAATTGAGTCATCTGCATTACCTAATATGCATACTGGACAAAATTAGTCAGACCACGCAATTTCTTTTAGGGAAAGGTAACAATCTGAATATGAAAGCGACTAACAGGTTCAGGAACATCAACCAATAGATTCCATAAACACAAAAATACCTCAAAGTGCAAAATCATAATGAAAAACACTAAACTGCAAGGGGGGCTGAACTAATCAAAGAGTGAGAAACCCATGTCTTCGTCGCTCTCTTCCTTCTCTTCTTTCTTTGCCTCTGCAGCAGCAGCCTCTGCAGCAGCAGTGCCAGCAGCAGTGCCAGCAGCAGCCGGTGCAGCACCACCACCACCAACAACAAAACCACCACCGCTACCACCACCAACGATCACCTGTGCAGGAAATGCTGTAGAGTTAAAACCATGGTGTTCATAGAAATGGTGAAAGGTTTCACCAGCATCAACATTTACTGTTTATACTTT
Organism: Triglochin maritima; assembly: GCA_963682175.1. NCBI lineage: Eukaryota > Viridiplantae > Streptophyta > Magnoliopsida > Alismatales > Juncaginaceae > Triglochin > Triglochin maritima. The sequence continues at coordinate 8,154,894 of OY821780.1, read as the reverse complement.
ATCATGTGACAACTAAATGTAGTCTAATAAACAGTTAGCAATGAGCAATGGTTTCAATATAGTCTAATGAATTCATCAATTGTATATCCAGACTACAACATGCATCACAATCATACATAATAAGGCAGAAGAGAAAAAATGTAGGTGCAACAAATCCACAACTCAAGGAATACCGTGTTTATGTGCACGAGATCATAATGGATCGGAGATGGATAGGTGTCTGATGTTTCTTATTTTCACCTCTATGAAAACTAAAAAGGAAACAGACCCTTTGTTCCCACCTTCTCCCCTTACTTGAACGTGAGTATGATATTTAAGATCTAATGTTTGCTTTCTGAGATGAGGCAATAGAAGCAAACACAATTTTCATAATTCATACAAACTATTAATTCCAAAACAACTTTGATTTCTGTCACTCAGTGTTCAGGCGGGGGCGACAGCCCCAGCTGGTGGTCGCCTAGGCAACCACCCACACACCGCACAGGAGGCTGTGCAGTGTCGCCTAGGCAACGACATGTGCTGTGCACAGCACAGCAACGGATAGACTTTAGAACAATGTGTCCAATTGGAATGACTAAGAGGAAACTTGTATTGTGATTGTTTTGCTTTCTAAATTGTATTACAAACTCTAGCATTAATAAAATAAAAGGCCTAAGTGTTTGGGTGGATAGAGGGGGTACCTAGTGAGGTTTTGGTTGATGAACTAGGTGTCTTTTCGAAGCCCAAACAAGTAAGGCTTGTTTCTATAATTTTTAGGCATTTTTCCTGATTTTTTAAGATTAAAACAGAAAATAATAAATTTAAAAATAAAATAAATTGGGTCGCCCACTCGCCCAGCTCTGGGCGACCGAACGCCTAGGCGACTGGGCATTCCCAGTCACCTGGGGTCACCTAGGCGTTCCACGAACATTGGTCACACTAATTGGTAAAGAAAACTCTTCAGTGAAAACGATATTTCTAAACAAAACCCCAGAAAAGATAAAACTTTACAAACAAATACACTGATCAAACCCTAGGATTCACGCAACCAAAACAACCGTTTTTCTCACGCTAATCAACAAAAACAGGTGATCCTCGTTGAGAACAAACAGTAAATTACCCAAAAGAATACTCTTTTGTCCACTAATCAGCATTCTCATCACCATCAATGGAACCTAAATTAACCCTAGATTCAACTAAACCCATCAATATCAAACCACAACCATAAAACCACAAATTTCCCAAAATAGTCATAAATTTGCGTAGCAATCAACAATCTCATCATCCAAGAAATCTAAATGTAACTCTACAATCAACCAAAACCCTAGAACCAAAACACAACAATCATCCACAAAATCTAATCCGAAATCTCCCCAACGAATCCACACGATTCAAGAATCTAAACTTAACCCTACAATCAAACCAAACCCCAGAACCCAACACAACCACACCATCCACGACATCAAGACCTAAACAAAAACTCCCCAAAAGAACCGGCTTTCTTGTACTAATCAACAATAACAGGTGATCCCCAAATAATCATCTATTGTTTATTGATCAACAATTTCATCACCATCAGGACGAAGGAACCTAAATTCCACCCTAGAATCAAACCACAAAGACACCAGCGACAAAATTCAACCACAAACGCAAATCTTCCAAAAAGATCACCTTTGGTCCACTAATCAGCAATCTCATCACCAAACCACAACCACATCATCCTCAAAAATCTAATCACAACCCCGAATCTCCCCCCAAAATCCCATCTTACCTCCAACAAATCCACACGATCCACAACGAACCCCCGAAAAGACCCGCCTTTTCGACAAAAACGAACAAGAAGAGGCGATCCCGAACCTGGAAGACGGCGGAGGAGGGGGAAACAAGGGAGAAAGACGACTGCACGGCGCCGGAGGAGTCGACGTCAAGGGCGGCCTTGACGAGCTGCCTCTGGAGGTCGTAGGTGGAGGCGGCGGAGCCCTCGAGGTCACCGGAAAGCTGCTTCGCCGTCCACTCCTTGCCGGAGCTCCTGCACACGAACGTGAACACTCCCATCTCGATCGGACTCCGGATCGAATCTGATTTTCGGTTAGGGTTTGGTGTGCGCCGCTAGGGTTTGGGTTTCCGCGGAGGTATTTATATGGTGGGGATGGAGGGGGAGGCCTGGATAGGTGGGGGTTTGGACGGATATGCCCTTGGAGATTGGAAGGGGTTTGGGGGTTTGTTTGGATTTTGGAAGGCTAAAGTGAGAATACAAGTTTGTTCTTCTTAGGATAATTTTTCAATTATAATTTTGGGAAAAAGATGTGCAAAAATATAGCTGTTTAAAGTTTAAACAAATACTTTTTAGTTATATATACATAGATATTATCTTTCTATTTAGTTATGAAACATTTAGCATTTACCGATCCTATGTAAAATAAATGTTCTAAAAAGGCTTTAATTTTGGTCGAATCAATAATTAGTTGATGATGGCTATTTAGTTGTAAATGTTGGATACCAATAACATATAAATATAAAATGAGGTGTTATTTGGAGTATTTTTGGAGGCGTTATTTGTAGTATTTTTGTAAAATTGTCAAGTCAAATATCCTATATAGATTTGTTAAAACTAAAACTAATGAAATGAACTATCCACTTTTACGACACGATTTTTAAAGGAAAATTTGACTTTTTATGTCTCAAGTGACCCAACTTCTGGACAAAAGCTCTCATTTTGACATCATCTGAAAAATATGTTTATCTTTCCATTTCTTTCCAAAATACATTTGTCTATCTTGTAGGACAACTAATATCCTTTCTCTATCTCTTTATCTCTCTCTCGATATTTTAAATTGTTTTAGAAATCGATCGAGTTTGATGGTACTCGACGGTACGCGATAGATAGTCAATAATTTAGTCGACCTACAACACACGATTGATGAGAAAGTTTTCGACAGTTCGGTTTCCTTCCTTCCAGACGGTAATTAAGAGTAAAACGTGTAAATTGCACAATAGCGGTACGATACGACATTGATATGATGAAGCAAGAGAGTTGTCTTTCTTTGGATCGAGGAGCTCGATAGTTTACTCGACCAACAACGACATGGTTATTGAGGACGTTTTTTTCGTTTCACTTACCTTTTTGCCAAACGTCAACTCAACAATTAAGATTGAAGCATGAAAATTGTACCAATGTGTGGTTCAAGGTGACGCTATGTTGGGATCGATGAGTTCGATACATACTCGATTGAAGCTCGATAAGTAACGTTACTGTCAAGGCACGTATGTTTTTTACGGTCGGGTTTCCTTCTGTGGAAACGCCTCGTCAGTTATGAGCAAAGTGTGAAAAATCATACCAGTGGGAGGTTCGATATGCGTGTGATATGATGAAGAAAGAAATTCTCTATGTTGGGATCGATGAGCTCGGTATTTACTCGACATGAGCTCAATATTCTCTCAACCTTCTCTCAACCATATGAGCGTGACTGAAACGCACGATAATCGAGGGCATTTTCGAAGGTCGGTTACCTTCTTTCCAGATGTCGCGACTGTCATCAGGATAGTATAAAATGTCTTTCCCTTCTTTCGGCCTTACACCATTGCACTTCTCTTGCCAACGCCTTCTTCCCTCAACCACATTCTAGTCCCAGAATGATGCGCAACGACGACATCGTCGAGATCGCACCCATCGACGACATCCTCTGCTGCTGCGGTTACCCCACACGACAAGTGTGTGTCGGGTCCTCAACCGGGTATTGGATTTCATGTTTAATTATACATATATATATTTTCGAATTTTTTATGTATAATAAGGATCATCTACAATTTTCTACGATTTATTACATGCATGTATTGGTTTGTTTCAATAACTAGTTTTAAAAATTATTAAAACAAACATGAGTCTACGAAATTCATACCTAGAAGTTCTCTAAAACTTCTTGAAGATTCAGAGACGCTGTGGATGCTTGTTTCTGTGCCGGATGCCTCCGAGATTTCACCAAACTCTAAACGAGATTGGAGAGAGAAGAGCTAGTCTCTCGATCTCCAATAGAGTTTAGAATCCAATTACTAACCCCTTTAGTTTCCTTGAGAAGATGACCTCTTGAAACTAAATCTAAACTTAAGAATTTGTGGAAATTTTGTGGAGGATTATGGAGAGAGAATTTTTGCACAAGAAATAATGAATTAGATTAATTGGGTAATGAAATAAGCTTGTATTTATAAGCTCTCTCCAAATTACTTATTCATGTGCAACCCCTTGCCCATGATCTCATGCAAAATTCCATCTAACCATCCATTATTTAATAATAAATAATATTAGCCACGAATTAAATCAATTATGGACCAATTCCATGCATGATCTAATTAATTCTTAAATTAATTCTGCTGAAAACCGTCTGGACCGGTCGACCGTTTCAAGGTTCGGTCGACCGCTCGAACCTAGTTTCGGTCGACCGTTCTATGACTTGGTCGACCGTTCGTAACAGGAATTATTCCATCGCAATGTTCGGTCGACCGACCGATCACATTCGGTCGACCGTTCGAACAGATGAAAATTCCCTGTTATCGGTCGAGACACGTCCGGTCGACCGTGCCCTATCGGTCGACCGTTTACTGCTATCCGGTCGACCGTTTGAGCATTGTTCTGCAGACTTGTCAAATTTCGGTTTAACCCCTACAAAATTTGACATTTCGGGATTAGTAGTAAATTCACAACTTATGTAACATATTATCCTATGTAATGATTAATCATTACACCCCATAATATTTACATCACATATGAATTTAATTTAGATTCTAATTATGTTATTAATCACAACATAATTTTGATTTTGCTTGTTCACCCCATGTGTCATATTTTCTACATGAAATCCGACACATCCTATGAACTCAAAATCCACATTACTCGTTTCCCAGTTTTGTGGTGTGACCTATGGGAGGATCTAAACTAAGTTGACAGTGATATTAAGAGCTTAATATCACAAGCTATAAGCGGTATCTAGCTACACATTATAGCTCCCAATTAGTTAGATGTCTTAATTCCACTCGAACCAAAACCCGATCCAATTAGTGATGGAGTGCACCACTTGTGTCCGTCCCTTGCCTCATGATATTAAGAATACACACAAAGTAGTATTGTGTCATCTTTGTATTAGTATTCATTTCTTGATCTCTTTAAGCTAGTTATAAATATGTGACTTAACTCAAATCACATTGTGCACATTATAACTTTGCTTTATCAAGGGGCCCACTAATATCATCACTCAATTAAGAGGGGCAATGATAATCTTTTGACTAACTATCTTCTCCAACAAAAGTTGTACTTAACCAACCAATGTCTTTACACTACACTGATCGATAGTTCAAGACACTGATCTAATTAAGTATTCCTTAAGTGATTAGATATAAGTCTCATATCAAAGGACCAAAGACACAGTAAAATATTAATGATACAGAAACACATTTCTATAATATTTTACTTATTAGGTCTATTCAGTATACAAAAGTAATATTTTCCTCTTTTGTGTACCCGTGTTGTCACTCACTTGTAGAGCTACAATGATCTATGACCAACACGACAATCTTAACTCGGTAATTAATGTCCCATGTTAATTACCATGATTGCGAATATCTTTTGTTTTATGTAAACCAATATCTTTTAGAGCTCTACGGTTAAGGACCAAGAGCCTCTTCCTTAACACTTCTAAAAGACGAATAACATAAACAAGGAACAAAATGATTTCTCATTCAATTCATAATAATTGACATTTAAAAGTAAAACTTTTAGAACACATTCCCTTCACCGGGGTGGTGCAACAGATCTGGCATTGCAAGGCCCCGCAACGTCAGAAATGCACGTTTTACGTACATGACGCCATGTCTCCATTTCGAACGCTCCTGAAACCATTGGAGGAGGTCAAGTAGACCCTGGCGGAACTCAACTGCATGATAGCCGACGTGGAGTGTCGTTTGGCCGTCGTACAAGACACAGTGGTAGACCTCCTCATTGAGAGTGGTAGATTTTAATCGTTTCTTTCTTTATTTTTCAGTTAACTGTGGTTATAAGTTTATTGTCCACTAATATTTTGTTGTTTGGTTTGCGTAGTTTCCACCCCGAGAACATCAACCTCAAGATCCCCTTTCCTGGAGCACACCTGCCCCAAATGCGGGGTGACCTACCTCGCTGAGACACTCATCCCTGACCCAACGCCCTCCCCACTGCCTGAAGTCCCTCCTGTCTTCAAAGAACACACCGGGTGGACTAGGAAGATGTCGAAGTTATTTTAGTTAATGTTTTATTCCATGATACTTTTTGGTTTTTGTTGTGTATGTGTTAGTTGCAAACTTTGACAACCTTGTTTTTTTGTAAATGTGTAGTCAATACACAAGCAATTATGTTGTTTACGTTGTTTTTTGTTAATATTCGAGTGTTGTGAATGGTTTCTGTTGTTTTTTGTTAATATTCGAATGTTGTGAATGGTGTGACTGTTTCAATCTGCCTCATGCAAACAACGTAGTCGATCTGACCATCGAGTTATTATCGAACTAAATTTTTGTTAAGCCCTAAACCTTACAAAGATTGAAATAAATGGTGATTCGTTTGAGTCCTAGATCGTCGAGTGATTATCGAACAACCATCGAACCACAATCGAGGTAAAGGAGAGAACAAGGAGAGTGAAATTTCATTCAGATTTTGTTTGAATGTTTTTTGTTCTCTCATTTTACCTCGATTGTGGTTCGATGGTTGTTTGATAATCACTCGACGATCTAGGACTTAAACGAACTACTATTTATTTCAGTCTTTTCAAACGAAGTCTGAATGAAATTTATCTCTCCTTGTTTTCTCATTTTACCACAACATTCCCAGATCGTCGAGTGATCACAAACCCAGACAAAAAAAACACAAACATCGAGCTCAGAACGAGTTATTATTGATACTAACTATTACCGAGGTACAATGAGAGAACAATGAGAGATCACAAACACAAACACAAGCAAAACACACAAAAATTATATATCTCTTCCCAGTCACTTGGAAGAGAATGATCTGCTCATATGTCGCCTGCAATCCCAACAGATAGTTTTGTTTAGCTCTTGGCTCTGACTCAACTTAGCAGTCTTCCAGAGAAGTTTCCGCATCCTTGGGTCCTTTACGCTCTGGTCCGGTTTATCCACCGGTTAACCAGAGCCAAGTATAATTATCGACTAAATAATCGAGCAACTTCCGCGTACCGTCGAGGACCATAAAATCCGATCGATTTCTAAAACAATTTAAAATATTGAGACAGAGAATGAGTTCCAGAGGATGTTAGTGGTCCCACGAGATAGGCAATGATATTTTAGAAAGAAGTTGAAAGATATATATATATATATATATATATATATATATATATTTCAGAGGATGTCAAAATGAGAATTTTTTTCCAAGATGTTGGGTCACTTGAGGCATAGAAAGTCAAAATTTTCTTTTGTTATTCTTCTTTGTTCAAAATAAACTAAGCATTTATTATCTCTTTCTTTATTTTATGATTGTGGTTTTTTAAGCTATTATCCGCCATTGTAACATTTGTATTGTTTTTATGAAATACACTAGGTCAAAGTAGTATTTCTTATCATGGACCTATTCTTTTATAAAGCACTTACTAATTCACATTTATCAAACTTGCACTGTCAATGTTATCTACACTAGTATATATCATGCATATAAAACTTGAAATTACAAAGTAGGTGAATCAACCTTTTGGTTCACAGTTAACTTTTTTTGTAAAAAGATGCATTGTCAAGACTTATAGGCCTTTAACAATCAACAAGTTACAACATATACATAAGAAAGTTACATTAACTTAAACTAGTCTAGATTAACATTTGGAGGTTACAACATTGATTCACGTATACTCTCGAGAGTTTTAGATGGTTATACACTTTTAGATGAAACCATTGGGAGTTCATATAATATAGTGTGCTTTGGGGTTATGGACATCCACATAAATATATTGATTTAAAACACTTCCGCTTAGATGTCCATTATCAGATAATGTTCTCAACAAAAACTTATTAGGAAAAACCTTGTGCGAAAAACCCTAGTGAAGGAAAAAGAAGAGCATATATTTATATCAATATGTATCATTAGTTCTCGTTAAAAACCTTACTAAAAAAACTCAATGGGACGAAATCTTAGTGAAGAGAAAAAAAGTGAACACGTATTATACTTTCCCTGATGATAACATCAATTCCGATTCCACATAATACAATATGAACAAGTAGCATTAACATCTACGTACTACTTGTATTATTAGCAAAATATACTTGTGCCTCGATTGCACTACGAAATAACTCTCGTGAAACAAGACATTTTCATAGGATCGAAACTAATATCCATTAAGCAATCTCACAACCATTGGGTACTCAATGAATTTGTTTTATCCATTTAGACCCACTTCAAGATCTAAATCATTGATGGACGAACATTCCATCTATCAAATGCAATTAATTTTTAAGTCGAGACAAATTTATCTTTTAACAAGACTTCCAAATATTTCATTAATAATATGCTACTGGGGAGCTCTCCTCGGGTGTTCTAAAGTTTTTTAAATCACAACATATATAGTGAGTATAGGGTTATAGCAAATATATATAAGTGCGTGTCGAGCATCTTTCCCAATAAATATATATATCACAACATATATAGATGGATAAAATATATATAAGTGCGTGTCGAGCATCTTTCCCAATAAATATATATAAGTTTTTTAAATCACAACATATATAGATGGATAAAATATATATAAGTGCGTGTCGAGCATCTTTCCCAATAAATATATATATCAAGGCAACGATATCATCACCCACGTTATTTCTGTAACATTCTGAAACAACAAAAATTTAAAAATTTAAAGAATCAAGAGATTATCAGAATAAACTCATCAACGGGAATGTTACTCATATAAATCAACACACCAATAATACAACAGAGTTTGTCAAAAGACGTGATTACAACAATACAATGAAAAGACAAGTACAAGCAATCACGACGGCCTCGAAGAGTCCGAAGAGGATCCTGACCTCAAAATGTATGCACCCGCTGTCACCACCCGACAGAACCTACTGTGGTCCTGAAACATGAATCAAACAACGATGCATGAGTTTCCCATTAGAAAATCATGTATGCCAAGCTCGCCTATATGAATGCAACAGTACGGTAAATGAACATATCATACTAGTAGCATATCATATCACATCTGCAATGCATCGAATCCCTCCAAGGGTAAACGGGACATCAGTCCAACAACAACAATGACCCTCAACAGGGTTCACAAGGATATCAGTCAAGCAACAACAATGATCCTCAACAGGGTCCACACTCACGTTATTTCAATTCATATAAGGATCTTTGAAGCTTCGTTCAACAACATATTCATGGGAATTTTTCTATGTTTATTGACAAAATTTTCATTAGCTACAGAGCTATATAAAATCCTTGAATATCATTATTTCGAATCAGATATATCATCGATTTGCAAATCTGGTTTACTCATCAAATCAGACATATCATCTGACTTTTGTATGTGTTGTCTTCTTTTGACTTAACATTCTTCTTCGTATATCATAGTACATCGTATGATTGTCTTATTACTATGTTTGTAGGTGGATTTTTCTATTACACATAACACTAGTAGTAACCTTATCCACCTGAATTTATCCTGATCTTAAATATCTAAATTTATCATGTTTAAGCACTACTTATCTATCCATCTATAATCACATTTATATTCTGTTTATAGATAACGCTAAACAAAGTTGCACTTAATGTGTTCAGTTTTAGGTACACTTAGCTTAAAACCCCCTCAGGTTAGAGGATATTTCTCCACCATTTTAGTTTTCCGTCGATATTGATTTCGTTCTAATCAACTAACACAACATCCTCAGCAGATAGGATACATCATGGAACCCACTAAACATGTCAAACCGTTAAAATATGAACATTTGTGTTCGTAAGCCTGACCCGATCGAGTGTCCTAAGCTAATTAACTCAAAAATTAAGTGGTTGCCAAATGACAACATTGTAACAGCAAACGTCATTAGCCTGATCTTGTTCTTGTGTATATTTGTGATGTTTGCATTTTGTTATGATTGAGTGTGCATCTATTCTTCCACTGCAAACTCGTCTCAAAATTGCTACTTTAAATTAATCATTTGGTAACCTATTATAAGTCCGCGTCCGCCAATTTGCCCAGAAAAAAAGTGTTACAACCCTAAACCTGTTTAGTGGGTTAATGGGTGGTTAAGAGTTGTCTTTGCATGGGGAGTTGATTTGCATAGTGTGTGCATGGGGAAGAGGAGGAGGCGAGTACTGTAGACGTGAGGGGAGGGTGATGGGTGGGTGTGTAGGCGACTGTGGAGAGGAGATGGGTTAGGGTTTATAATGTTTTTCTCTCTCTCTCTCATTTCATTCCCTTCTACCCTCATTCATTCCTCTCCTTCTTGCGAACCAGAGTGTGCTCGGGAGTTTCCAGTGGCGTGAGGCGTGCGGAGGACGTGCGCGAGGAGGTCACCGGAGGCGACGGGCGCGAGCGGAGCTCTGACGGTTGCGATGTCTTCTTCGAGGTATGCCGCTCCTTAGTTTGGTTTGGTTGTTAACCCTCACGAGAGGGTTGTGTTGGTCGGTCGGAGGAGGTCGGAGACCTCTCCGACGTTGAGTTTTGGTGAATAAACCTCGGCTGGCGCGAGATGGAAGACGACCAACGGTCGACCGGGCCCTTCGGGCGGTCGACCGAATGTAGTGTTTTTGCCTGTCTGTTGTGTTTCGGTCGACCGAGTCCTCGTGTTCGGTCGACCGGAACTTAAGTATATTGGATTTTATTATGCATGTTGTTCGACCGTTTTTATGTGTTCGGTCGACCGTTATATGGCGTAGAAATATTAGGTTGACCCTGTCTGTTTTCGGTCGATCGATAGATTTGAATTTAATGTTGACCAGACTCAGGATTTTGACCTCGTTCGGTCGACCGGTTTTAGACCTTTGTTCGACCGTTGGAGATTGTGTTTTGAGCGCAGCGGTAGACCGTGTTAGGCGTACGGTCGACCGATTCCTTTCTGGAACCGGTCGACCGAATCACCTCTTCTGGTCGACCGTTTGGGCCCAGGACAGAATTCCTGGTTCCCTTTTTGAATGCCAACTTTGTCCATGGAAACCCGTGTCCTCGCCTCGTGCGTGAGCCGGGAGGTGACGGTGGGCGCGTTCCGCGTGCCTGCCTAGGGACCGCCGTGTGGAAAACTGTGGGTGTTCGAGACGTGTCACCTACATGTATGGACTGTGACTAAGATGTTGGTTTGTTTAGACTCGTTGTAGTATAGCAGGCATGAGGGATCGCGGATCCCGATGTTTGATGTTTGTGCGGGCACGCAACTGGCGTTGGGTGAGGTGACTACCGGCCTACGGGCTACGGAGGTCGCTACCCTACTTTTATAGCGGCGCGGTTGGTGTTTGCGGCTCGTGGAGCCTGATGACTTGCCAGACTTCGGTCTGGACCCGTCCGATGTTGTGCCGGACGTTTGTGATGGACCACCGATGCTGTGCCGGTGATGCTGCCGAGGTTGTGCCGGCGATGATGATTGTTGGGTCGAGACTGTTCCGGCTATGTTGATTCCTCGACTGGGCACCTATCGAGATGATGTTGTTATACCTTCCGGGCGACGGCCCCGTTGGTCCCCGTGGCTTCGACCACAGAGATTTGCAGATCTGTATTCTATCGGCCCGCAGGCGTGACAGAGGCTCACTGCCGAACCCTTGTGTAGTGTAGCCGCGTGTGGGGGGTGCGATGTCGCGTGCTGTAAGACTGCATGTGCCTGCAGTAGGTCTCCTCGGGAGACCCGATGTTGACTGTTGGACTAATGTCCTGTTTTACCCTTCGGGGGAACTGTTTTCCTTTCTGTCGATGACATGACATGCTACTAGTATGATAGGTTCATTGCGTAATGCATGCATATAGGTGAGTTGACATACGGGGTTTCCTTCTGGAAACTCAGGCATTGTTGTTATATATTTTTCAGGACCACAGTAGGTCCAGTTGGGTGGTGATCGGCGGGCACGCACATTTTGGAGTCGGATCCTCTACTCGGACCATTGAGGTCGACATGATTACATTTATCTTCCTTGTTGTTCTGTAGTAATCATGTATCGTTTTTGACAAACTCTGATGTAATTTGGTGCACCGCTATTTGTTTTATGAGAAGTAACAGTCTCGTCTTTGATTATTGAGTTCCATTGTCTTGATTATAAATTTTTAAATTTTCATGTATCAGGATGTTACAAAAGGAATATCCAACTCACCTTGTTTAAGCGGCAGCAATAATAGATAATAATAACTTTGCAATAAACTGGATATGTTTTCACAAGCACCTATAATCAGTCTCACAATGATGACCAACTGGAACTAGTTTAGTTGGTGTCTTGAGATAATCAACACTGTTCTTATGTTTGGGATATAAAATGAAATATGTAAAAGAATAGATTAAAACAAAACAAAAATCCTACAATAATGATTAATACAAAGCAATGTATGTTTTCACCTTCTTCGCAATTAATCATTAGTTTTGACCAACCGGAGCTACTTCAATTAGGAGGTCTATTGTTTTAAGATAATCATGATCAGAGATCAAATCTCAATCATGTAAGGTACAGAAGATTAAATTATTATTTTTAAAAAAGAATATTAGTTTTCAAACTTCGTTACTTATTCCAACACTTCACACTTAATTTACTGAACTTGTGATTGTAAACAAAGGTTCGAATCAAGATCGAATTTGAAGTCATTTGAAAAGGTACAAATCAAAATACTATCCATTTTATATCTTTAAGTCCAAACAACTATGTAAGGTAAAATACAAAAGATCCAAACAAAAAATCACAGACACAAACACAGAAATAAAAAAAAAGACAACATCTTCAACCATAACATCTATGGTAAGATAATACTTGAAACACTTGTGTTCTGAACTATGGTTGTTGCAAAATGTTGGAGTTTTTTCAATCTGGAACAAGCAGCAACTATGAACCTCTAATGACATCAAATGCTCTCTCCAAACATCAACTGTTTCCTCTCTGTTTACTCCAGTCAGAACTCAGAATGTGATCTCATGATGAGTTCCACATTTGCAGTTGATGGAAACTATCACTTTCTTAAGACCTTCCCTTTTCAAAGCACTATGGACCACTTCCTTCTTCTCCTCTACTGGATTCTGCAATAAAAAATATGACGTTCGAAGTTGAGAAAATATTAATCAACTGAAAAGTTGGTAGTAGAATGGGCAATCAGTTGATACCAAGAAATGAAAAGTTGATTGTAAAGTGGTACAATCTGAAGAGAAATTTTCAGGTACAATCATGTGAGTGAGAATCGGAAAAAAATTGTAATGAAATGGAATGTTATAGTTGTAAAATATCAAAATCAGAAACCAAGTTTCTTCACAAATTGGACAGAACCATTATTCATTAAGACAATCTTGGCCAGTTCAAGCAAAGAAACAAGATAAACATTTAAAATTGGTAAAACTTAATTTCTAAAGGTTGCAGAATATTTATAACAAGTTACAACAGAAAACAAGATAAACAACTTTGTAAACACTGATAACCACCAAAGGCAGAAATCAAAATTCACATCCAACAACTCAACGAAGAAAGATGCAAATCCAACAGAAAAAAAGATGCCATAATTAAACATCAATATAGTTTCATCAACAATTCAGTATCTTATGACCATCCAAACCTAAACTCTTTCAAACAACCCATCCCAAACTGATCAACACACATTCTAAGCCTATTCATGCAACGACTTATCACCCAAAAAAGACCGCAAACAGAAACCAATTCAGTGATTGTAATCTTCACGAACCAAAAGGAAGAAGAACATCCTAAAATCAGTTTCAAAAACCGACCACTTTAACATCACAACTACACATAAACCAGAATTTCAAGAAAAAACAATTCCAATACTAACGCCAAAAACCAAACAAAACAAGATTTCTTAGCCTACCTACATTGTCTAAACATCCTAGTAAAAAAGAATATCCAAATAAACCACTTAACATGAAGATCACACATAACTGAAATTCAGAAAACCAATTCCGATACTAATGCCAAAAAAAACTCTCACCTTAGTCTCCCCACCAGCGCTTTCCGGCGACCCGAACAACCCCTCACCCTTCCCACCACCCTCCTCCCCACCCCAGTCCGTCACGCCCGACAACCCAACAAGAGGATACGGAGTCTCGGGTACAACAGGGGTCCCACAATCAACCTCACACGCACACACTCTCTGCGCAGGCACTCCGGCAGACTTAATTTCCGGCGTGGAGGGAGACGGAACTGCCGTTTCCTCGTCCTCGTCAGGAAAGTCAATAACGAGAACCTTCTTGCGCTCGCGGGTGGGGGGATGGAGGCGGCGGCGCTTGCGGTTGCCGCAGTGGGGGCACGGGTCGGAGAAGCCGACGGAGGACGGCGGCTCGAGCCGGAGCTCCGAGACGTAGAGCTTCAGGTCCTCCAGTACGCGTTCCGTCGTCGCAGGGAAGCCCATTTGCAGTGATTTTTGATTTAATTGCTCTCTTCTTCTTCTTCTTCTTCTTCTCTTCTAAGGGGTGTGTTTGGTGTTTTATAGGAGGAATCGGCGGTTGAGTTCGTTGGGTAGTTGTTAAAGTCGTTGGGATTGGGGTATTTGCAGATAAGTCCCTGGAAAATTTAAAAATGTTTTGGTGTTATTTCGTGTATTTTTTTTATATTGTGTTTTTCGTGGAAGTAATTCGGGGAAATGGAGTTGGAAAAGTTTTTGCACTAGTGCATACGTGGTGTTTTATTGGATTTTAATTGGAAAAATAATATTTGAATTGACTTGTTTTGTGTAATTCTTTGGTTGTGGGTTTTTGTAAATGCCACTTAGTGTAGCTGTTAAAACTAAACAAGTGTGTTTTGAACAATCTTGGATGATCTTGAGACTTCATAAGAAGGAAAGAGTGGCTACTTTGAATGTGGCTAATTTTCATTCATTCTACTTTTAAGCAAATGGAACTCATAATTAGTATAGTGTTTTTCCGGTCATACTTTCATGTGTTATAGTGGTTTTACCTCATGTTTATCGTAAACATCCAATAGCCGAAAGCATCACTAACTTATGCTATGACCCAAGTAGCATGGGGCACGTGAAATCCCGTGTGAATCAACAGTAACCACCTTGTAAGGCTAAATATTCCTGGGTGACGGCCCCTCATTCTTTCAGAATGAGAAAGATAATTTTCGAGTTTAAATTTGTTCATTTGGAATCTAGGTTCTTCTTCTTTTTTTCTTTTCTTTTTTTTTATTTCATTTCATTTCATTTCGATCTCGACTACTAATTAAACAGAATTAGTGTTGGTTACTAAATAATATTTAGTTTCGATTGACAGATAGGGCTCTCAACTACTTGAGCAAGTGGTTCCGTTGCTTCACTATCCGAGTTCAAATCTCAATGCGCTTCAGCAAGAAAGATGTTGGATCACTTCCCATTTAAAACCACGGCTTTCCATCCCAGTGTAGGGATGACATTATAAAATTATGGATTAAAAAAAAACTCAATACTTGTATATATTGTTTCTTGGAAACGGGTCATCTAACTGTTTATATCTTGAATGATCTACTTTCATATTCTCACTTATGCATCTTATATATATTTTTTAAAACAAAAAAGTGGTTTTTTTAAAAACAAAGAAGTATGCTTGAGTTGATGGAATGATAGTACAAGACCTTTGCAAGATATTCCAACAAAGCTCTTATGGGATGTGAAAGCCCACATGAGTAAATAGACAATTTAGGCCCAACAATTTCGATAGTCTTTCGTACCTTTAAATTCCAACTACCATCAAGCATTATGTTTTTCTTGATATCCCTCTGTAGCCTCCTGTAAGTTTTAATCCGTGGTTGATCAATTTATTGTTAGATTGGTTTAGCAGATTAGATGTTGTAGTGATGTAGCTTATGAAGTAGTTGGTCTCCTGTCCTTGATTATTTCTTTATTTAATGTAAATGTTTTTACTCTGTGAATCTGTGATATGTATTCAGGATTGTGTTAGAAGATTGCTCTAAAAAGGTCAGAAAATACATATAGAAAAGATATATCACACGATATAATACTTCTAATCATATCATCTTACAAAATTTAAGAAATCAAAAACTAATACACATACACATGCGTACGGACGTACATACATACATTAATAATTTACGAATGCATATTCTTATTATTTTCTTATGAGTTTTTGTACTTCTTCGAGTTTAACTAGATCATTTGACCCCTATAGTACATGTAGTTGGAAGTGACTTTTCTTATATTATTAAATTTTATAGTTTTATTTACATACATACATTATAGTTTGTAAGATTATCCTAAGTTGTGTAAATTAATTCCTATTACCCCTTCTAAGCAAGTGTTGGTGATGTTCAAATATGTACAAATCACCACACAAAAAAACGGTATGGTCAAGGCCACAGGATGAAGAAGAGAACAAGTGGAGAAAATCCACAGAAAGTTCTATCAACAAAAGAAAGTATTCATGTGAACATTAACTATATACATAAAGATCTTGGACCACTGTCTTCATATACAGTGCACCTCGTTTAATTATTTATTTGTCATGACAACAACATTTGGTATGTCACTATTGATTCTTTAAGTCTTGTTAATCAAAACTTAACAATCTCACATAAAAATGTGTGTACCATGAAGACTAGCACCAATCCTATATGGAATTCATCAAGGAAAAATAATCCATAACCCGATTTTATTTCAATCGACATGTTTAGCAAAAAAAAATCATTTTAGTGTATTACATGGTTTTGAGAACCCCGTTGATATTTTCCATGTACTTGTGATAGGGCAGTATATATCATGAAACTGAAACCATTACTGAAGGTAATTCAATAGTAATAAGATTATCCGCATGAAAGAATATGTAATTTCTCAATAGATATGAATTCAAGCAATTGTCATAATTACCCTTTTCATAGGGTTTAATGGAGCGGGTTGTCGTAACCCTCCCCCCAATGCGGGTTGCGGTTTTCTCACATAACCTAATAATCATATCCACGTTTGGTTTGTATTTAGCTTTGATTTTTTTTGTATCTAACTTTAAAAACATACATCGATTGATTTTTTGTATTTAACTTTAATCAAACAATAAGCCGCCAAACTCACCCGCCCTGCCTAGTCCACCCTTAGACGGGACAGGTAGCAATTTTTTTGGCCCCGTTCCGCGGGTAAGCAGAACGGGAAGGGTAATAGTGGGGCAAAAACTCAGCCCTCCGAGCTTACACCCCTACCTTTTGATGTACCAAAAGAATACAATATTCAAGTAGACTTAAAGAATACAAAATATATTAAGATGTTGAAGTAGATAAAGCAAAATACTTTTGTGTTTCTCTAAATATGACGATTTAAGGGTCTACGAATCAAAACTTTCCATCTAGGGAAAAAAAAACATTGTCAGGAGTTCAAATCTCTCTCTTCCATTAGTAGGTAGGAACAACAATATGGGCAATAGGACCCAGAAGCAAACAGCTAGAGTTCCAACTCCACATGAGATGTCATTTGCAATAGAAGTGCAGTTCTTTTCCAATCAAACTCATTTTTTTATGCAACCAAAGTCATGTTCTTGAAGGAAGGGATCAGTTTTTGTTTTGGTGCACATCACTCTTAGATATCTTCATACATTAATGCCAAAGATCCCATAACCAACATGCAGAAATGGACGACTTGTGGTGGTAGTAATTATGACCATATTGTCACTGTGTTCATGCATGGGAGCCACCACCCACCATAACACTACTAGAGATCTTGCATGATCCAAACAAGAGTATGACCAAAGATTATAGAAAGAGAAAGTGATACATATACTGAAGAAAAGGATGGGAGAAGGTACTTAACCTTTCATTCATGATTCAATTTAGACACACCATTCAAACTTATCCATATACACATGATATATGAGGAATTGAGGATGGATCCAATACATTAATGGAAATGTATTGACACTCGGTTAACTAGAACGAAATCAAATTGAGCTACGAGGAGTGATCCAATACACTAAAAATGTGGTGAAGCTCATTTAATTAGGACTGAGCCAAACTGCGTCAAGTTGACTATTTTTGTAACGTCTCGTCCCCGAGCCCGCATCGAACCCGGGTCCTGATCCGTCACTCATGCACCCACTGGCCTACAACACCCACCTATTGCCACAAAACTTAAGTTGGTAAGTGTTATGGTAGTGAGCTCATGTCATTATATCTCACCCCAACATTCTCATGTTAAGCAATGTGAGACTAAACTTGGGGGTGTTACAATTTTAACCGGCCTAAAGTTGGTCTTGTTGGAGGTGATCAGATTTTGAGTTAGTGTGTGAAAGATTGATTGAAGTATTACACCGTGCATGAGATATCATATTTTGAATCTCCACACATCCAACATAGGACAAGCTCTAGAGTTTATACATATATGTTACTAGATTCTAGTTCATTTGGACCCAATACCCATGTTGTCAGTTATTAGCTTGTGTGAACATAATGCCTAGATATATAAGTGAGATATCTGAAGATGATATATTTAACGTAGCGATATATCCAACAGATCTTGCATCTGACTTCACTTATTTAACTTTGAGCCAAGACCGAGCACTAAGTCACATTTATCAATCAGAACAAACCAGTTATGAACCACACAAAAATTAAAATTGACACCCTAATTAAGATCTTGATTTTAGCTTTCCACATCTATCCAAACAACTTTGTCCAGGGATTGTTAAGTAATCTGCCCATGGAGGTTTGTTAACTGATAACCAATTAGTGAGCATCAGCATGGCTGAATATATACAACATGATATTAGTTAAGTTATAATGATGTCTATATATGTTATGTCCTAACCCTTGCTTATGGGTTAATTGATGTCCAGGTGGTGGTTTAGAGGAGGATTAGATGGACGACTGAGATTGCTTAAGAAAGAAGTATATATTGGGGGGTTTTCTCTCTCTCACTACTCACTCATCTCTCTCTCTCTTGTTCATTTCTCTCTCCCTCAGGCAAGCCAGAAGCTCCGGATTGGCGTGGATTCGGCGAGAGCAGGAGCTGTGGTCGTGGTTGCCGGAGCTGGGTCGTCGGTGGATCGGTTGTTCGCCGATTTTTGAAGGAATTGTGGAAAATGCTCGTCGTGGTTCATCTAAGGCTTCTACAAACCTTAAAGGTATGTCAAGCTTTGCTTTTGTACTCACCTAAGCTTGTGTGAGTGTTGGAGTGGTCGACGATAGGCCGAAAGACTCGTCGGAGTTGTGCAGCAGAGATTTCTGCTCTGTTTTGGTCGACCGGTCCTTGTTTCGGTCTACCGGTTGAAGTGTAATTGTGGAGAAGAAGTGGACTCTGGGTGTTATCGGTCGAACGGGTCCCCTTTGTCGTTCGACCGAAAGCACTATTTTATGTCAGTTGGGGATGTAGACCACAAAACGGTCGACCGCCCTGTAACCCCGTTCGACCGATGACTTATGATAACTTAAAGGTTGTTCGTCCGTTTATTGTTTCGGTCGACCGATATAATTTGATTCAAAATCTGAATTTTACTGCCTTTTTCCGGTCGACCGTGATTTCTGGTTTGTTCGACCGTCTGTGCTTTTGGGTGAGAAGTGGATTTTACTGGTTGTTATCGGTCGAACGGGTCCCCTTTGCCGTTCGACCGGTTGGTTGTTGTTTCGGTTGGAGCCGGTTTTGGTGGTGGGGTTCGGTCGACCGGTTGTGGTTTTCGGTCGACCATTTCTGCCCAGTTTTGCATATGTTGCTTGTGATGTTGTGGTTTTGATCTGACTCAAGGGCAATGGGTCCCTGACCTTTTGGGGCGACGGTACAGACATTCCAGCCTAAGAGAGATCGTGGTTGTGGCTCTGAGGAGCGGGTGTCTTGTGTGCACGTGTGCTTTTTTGGCCAATGATTTTCCGGCGGTGTCTTTTGTGCACGTGTGGTTGTGGGGTTGAGGTGAGAAGACCTTTGAGACCCGGTTGGCCGATGATTTTCCGGCGGTGCTTTGTGTGCGCGTGTGATTGTGGGGTTGGGGTGAGAGGACCTTTGAGACCCGTGTTGTGGCGTCGATTGTGGTTGGGAGAGAGGTCCCAAGAACTCAGTTGGACGGTGGTTGTTGTGTTCTATTGCATTTTCATATCATGTCTCATACTGTTCTATTCCTATTTTAGGAGTATGGCATACGAGGTTTCCTTACGGGAAACTCAGGCATAGTTTTGTGTTGCATTTCAGGTCGTAAGCGTCGTTAGGAGGTGGGGACTGAGGGTGAGTGCACCCAGATCATATCCTATTCTCTAGTGTTTTGAGGTTGATGATTACATTTGTATATCTTTTGTGGTTGTAATCATACTTTTGATTTCCTGTATCATGTACAATGTACTAGTCGATATATGTGTGTGTGTGTGTGCGGGTGTGATTTTCGTAACGTCCATGTACTTAGAGATGTTGGAGCAGTGTTAATGAGATGGCAGTGTTAGACAGTACTCATGACATTACTTACTTTTAGTGCTTTATTGGAAACTGAAGTGATTGAATAATAATCGAACTAATCTATGCGTATCCAAGTGTACTTGATATTAATGAAACAATACTAGTAGTACTTTATACTTAGATATATATAAAAATTTCGAATTAATATTTATTTAAATAAAATTCCATTTTAGACCTGCTTGAGAAATATTTCTCAAACTAGATCTACTGTCAGTGTCACTACGTCGCGACACATGATGACAACGTGTCTTTTTTAGGGAACTACTATTCATCGCCTCAAAACTACTTAATTTGGCCGTCTAATTACCATTTTGCTCTTCACAATTCATTTAATACATATTTCGTCTCGTCTCTTAAACTAAGGATTCTGCCTAAGTTTTCCTCACTTTACCAGTACCGACACCACGAAAATATCTGGCAAAACGGCTGGATCCGATGAAGCAAACCCAGCAAAAAAAATTGTGTTGGATGTTTGCGTAAGCCGCCATCCCCAACGGGGGGGCATCCTAGTCAGACGTCATTTTTTTCTTTTTTTAATGTTATGTTATTTTAAATTATTTCAGGTTCCGTTGCAAGATTTCGGTGGTGATCGAGTAGATTACAGTGAACTTTTGTAAGTACTCAAGTATTTCCAACAATCGATGACGCGAATAAATGAGCGAAACAAGTTGTCATTGGAGCCAGGATTTTTTGGTAATATCATCCTATAAATCACATGCAGATAATCAGATAGATTGTTATCTGAGATGCGATCACAAAAATGAAATGGGTTCTCGGGATATAAATATTGTAGTACGGAAGAACACGAAAAGAAAGGGTTGTGGTTGTCGTTTTTTGATAAAGGTGGTCAAGCGATGGGACCGTGAAGGATGAGTTGTAGTTTCTAATAGTATTCATGGTCAGCACAACCACAGACTTGCAGTTTATCCAGAGGTCACCGACATATCAACGATCTTAGTCCTAGAGCCAAGAAAATTGTTCGTGATATGACTGAGGCACAAACGAAACCACAGAACATCTTGTTGGCGGTAAAGGAGAAATTACCATAGGATAATCTCAATTAGAGACGCATTTATAACTTCAGAGAGTACATGAGGATGACGAAATTTGAAGAAAGGAATTCCGCTCAGCAGTTTCTGCAACACGCAATGCAGTATCAGTACTTACATTGGATTATGGCGGATGAAGAAACTAATGTCATCACTCACGTATTTTTGGCACATCCGACGTCAGTTCAGTTGTTGCGCACATATCATTTCGTAATCTGCATGGATTCAACGTATAAAATGAACAAGTACAAGATGTCATTATTTGAGATGGTTGGGGTGACACCAAAAAACGTGAACTTTATTGTCAGTTATGCGATTATGAAAGATGAGGTGGAGTTTAGTTACCAGTGGGTGTTGGAGAAGTTGCAAGATCTGTTATTGGATATTGTCAACTCGACTGCAATAATAACATACCGGGAGTTAGGGCTTGTGTGACCAGTGAGAGAGGTTTTTCCTGAGTCTGCTCATTTACTTTGCACCTGACATATCAACAAAGATGTATACAACTACGCAAACCATGCATTCGTCAAGAACAAGCAGTTTGCAGAGAATTTGAAGTGTGGAAAGTGGAGGAAAGTCATGCTTTATACTTCAGAAATCGAGTACGATAGAGTTGTCCGTAATCTGAAAGATTCTTTTCATTCTTGGTCAGCTATCACAGAGTATTTGGAAGACGCGTTGTTAGTTCATAAAGAAAAGTTTGTGTTGAATTGGACGAACAAAGTCCTTCATTTCGGCAACACTACGAACTGTATGGTCGAAAATGCTCATTCGGCTCTGAAAGAGTGGATAACTACATCGACTGCAACCATGAACACTCTTTTTGACCGCATCAACGCGGCTATTGAAATGCAGCTGACGAATATACGAGTGAGCTTTTTGATAGTAAACAAGTATTTCCAACAATCGAGGACGCGTGTAAATGGGCGAAACAAGTTGTCATCGGAGCCAGTTTTTTTTGGTAATATCATCCTACAAATCAAAAGCAGATAATCTGATGGATTGTTATCTGAGATGCAATCGTAGAAATGAAATGAGTTCTCGTGATATGGATATTGCACTACGGAAGAACACAAAAGGAAAGGGTTGCAGTTGTCATTTTTTGATAAAGGTGGTCGAGCGACAGGATTGTGATGGATGGGTCGTAGTTTCTAATAGTACTCATGGGCAGCACAACCACAGACTTGCAGTTTATCCAGAAGGTCACCGACAGATCAGCGGTGTTAGTTTTGGGGCCAAGAAAATTGTTCATGATATGATTGAGGCACAAGCGAAACCATGTAACATCTTGTTGGCAGTAAAGGAGAAATTCCCGGATGATAATCTCAATCAGAGACACATTTATAACTTCAGAGAATACATGAGGAGAACGAAATCTGAAGAAAAGAATCCCACTTTGCAGTTTCTGAATCAGACAATGCAGTATCAGCACTTACATTGGATTATGACAGATGAAGAAACAAATGTCATCACTCACGTATTTTTGACACATCCGACGTCAGTTCAGTTGTTGCGCACATACCCTTTCGTAATATGCATGGATTCGACGTACAAAATGAACAAGTACAAGATGCCTTTGTTTGAGATGGTTGGGGTGACTCCAACAAAGATGAATTTCCTCGTCGGCTATGCCATTATGAAGGATGAGACCGAGTCTAGTTACCGGTGGGTGTTGGAGAAGTTGCGAGATTTTTTATTGGATACTGTCAGCCCGACTACAATAATCACGGGCCAGGAGTTAGGCCTGGTGCGACTAGTGGGAGAGGTTTTTCTTGAGTCTACTCATTTACTTTGCACCTGACATATCAACAAAGACGTGTACAACTACGCATACCACGTATTCGGCAAGAACAAGAAGCTTGCAGACAATTTGAAGTGTGGAAAGTGGAGGAAAGTCATGCTTTCTGCTTCACAGACCAAGTACGATAGAGTTGTCTGTAATCTAAAAGATACTTTTCAGTCTTGGCCAGTTCTCACGGAGTATCAGGAAGACACGTGGTTGGTTAGTGCATAAAAACGTTTGTGTTGAATTGGACGAATAAAGTCCTTCATTTCGGCAACATTGTGAACTGTAGGGTGAAAAACGTTCATTCGGCTCTGAAAGAGTGAATCACCACATCGACTGCAGCTCTGGACACTCTGTTCGACCACGTGAACGTGGCTATTGAAATGCAACTGACGAATATTCGGAACTTTCTTGAAGAGTCGAGACGTCAAAATTTGACTAACTCCAGAAATGCTTTGTATCAACATATAAAAGGTCGAATTTGCAATCACTGCTTGTTATTGTGTAAGGAGTTGCAGAGAATGCAGGGCTTAAACAATCAAGTTGAATATCGTTGTGGGTGCCTTTTTCTGACATCACATGAGATTCCTTGTGCATGTACCATGCACGGTTGTATTAAGGCTGGCAAATGAATTTATTTAGAGCAGATTCATCCATTCTGGAAAACACTTGTTATTGGAGAAGGAGTCCAGATGCCAGAGTTTGTGGATCAATCATCACAAGACGTCGAGCATTTTTGGAACCTCATTAATGAGATTTCGGGGAGCGACCCTGCAGTAATTCGTAGTGCCTATCATATTTTATACGTGCAGTTACACCCCGATCAGTCGAATTATGTAGAGCCGACAGAAAATACTAAGGTATGAGGCCGACCAATGGGAAAGTCGACGCGTTGGGACCCGAGTGGCTTTGAGTATGTTGAGAGAAGTCGTGGTCGATCTTCTAGTAGTCGGAGCTGGGGTCGTGGTCGATCTTCTAGTTCGTCTCGATCGTCCGTAAACATGAGTACAAGATCTGGTATGATGATATGTTTGTTGTTATTATTATTACTTCGTTGTTTGTTTTCTTCAGTAAACATGTTCTTGCAGTTATTATATATAACTTTGCTGTTTTTTCATCTTTTAGTGTCCGAACGGATTGACGTCGATAACTTCTCATATGTTGATAGACTGTGAGGAATCATCTTACCATTTCTGGAGAGGTGGAATGATGTATGTGCTGATGACAACTGTGTATTTTGATGTGTTGCCGAGGTTTTCCATGGTGGTCAAGACAATTGGTTTTACGCCCGTCGTGCGATTTCTAATGAGATAGGGGTGTATCCTATTTATGAGCACATTTATTATGAGGTGTGGTACAAGCTCGTCAGCAAATTGATTGGGGCGGAGGACCTTGTGGTGAGGATCATTATATGGAGATTTGGTATGACTTGTTCCCGATTGCCAATATTTACAAGTGTGCAATTATGTATTTCTCAGTGGGAACAGATGGTTCGTTGTACATGTGTATTACAGTGCTACATTGGGAGAGTTCTTCTACCATGACGAAGCCATGCAGAGAGTTGATCATTGCTCATTTAGGGAGTTACAGACATTTCATTCGCTTTGAATTAGCTGAGGGATTCCCAATACCTCCTATAGCGACCATGTGGTTTCAAATGCGAGATGAGAGTGTTGCTGGATGGGAGGTAGAGAACGAAAGTAGGAGAGTGTATTGGGACCGTTTACGTAGTACATTTTGATTCTAATTTGTAATGTATTTGTTAAATTACTGTATTTTTAATGTAAATTTGTTTGCGATTATATCGTGTATTTTAAATTGAAATTACATTACATATACCAAACAGGGGCAAGATATGCTCGTGAGAAATAAATAATAAAAGTACAACAGATAAACGAATAAGGAGAAGATATGTTCGTCAGAAATAAATAATAAGAGTACAACAGATAAGCAAATACCAATACATGTAGTAATAGTTCAACATATAATAAAATAAATAAATAATGTAAAAGCCCACTACAACTCATCATTCGAATCATGATAAAAAATGCCTAACTCATCATCCGAATTGAGAAAAAAACTTCATTTTGCATCATCTGAAAAATATGCTTATATTTTCACTTCTCCCCAAAATACCCTTGCATAAACCGTGAAACCATTCCCTTTGACTTAACATGGAACAACATCTTTCTCTCTCTCTCTCTCTCTCTCTCTCTCTCTTTCTCTCTTTCAGGCGTATCCAGCTCAGATTTTTCAGTTGGGAGTGAAAACCAGATCGAGCCCACAGTAGGCAATATCGAGCTGAGATTGTCCCTCACTGAATCCGTCAGACCCCACTGGAATGCACAAGTTGTTTGAGTGTTCTTGTAGGAGAAACTGATAAACAAAGAGAATGGGTAAGTGAAATTGTTGTAAATTGATGTGGGTGTTAATTTGTTGCATTTTCTTTCCATTTTTGAACTAGTATGTCAATGTATTGATGTTTTTGTTGGTTTGTTCAAGTTTTGTTTGAACATGACGGGTAATTGTGCTCGATTGAGCTCGATAGATCTTGATTAATGACAATTTCTGATGATTGAAGATGATGGCTGACGATACTCGAGGATACGCAATAGATTTGATCGATAGTTAAAATTGTTTTAGAGTCTGATCGAGTTTGATGGTACTCAACGGTACGTGATAGATAATGGTGGTCGATGTGTATGCTAGATAGTTATACTTGGTAATGGTTCGATTGCAGTCGATATCTGTTCGATAGACACTCGATGTTTTATGATTAATATTCTAGATTCCATTGTTTTGACTTTTTTTGTTTTTTCTCGTATCAGGTTCAACTGTTAACTTATTGGTTGCGTACAGTGGTGTTTGGGAAATGGACAGTAGAGATTGACTTTTCAAGGATGGCAAAAGTAAAGAGATCACGATAGAAAAGGATGTAACGTACTTGCAATTGATTGAAATTTTACATAAGATGCTTGATGTTGATAAATTGAAGTATGAGCTCACACTGGAGGCCCCTTACAAAACACATGGGCAACCATATAAACATGTTGAAATCACAGACGATTCTGACGTCCTTTTCTTCATCTCTGAAATATTGCAGTACATGATCCTTTTATGTGTGTCTCTGGTTAAAAGAATGTACTTGTAGAACCATCACCAAATTCCAACTTTAATAAAGAAGTTAGGAGTCAGGTTGGGACTTTTTGTTGGCGTTTTGGCCTTAATCCATGTTTTGGTGATTTAACTAACTTAATCTTAATCACAATCAAATGTAGTGTAGCACACACAATACATAGAAGATATATTGTATTGTGCTAACATCTACAGGTGATCAAGACTTAGAGTCAAGACATATAATCAAGCTATCTGAAAATATGTAATTTTCCTTTATTTGAGTCTTAGGAATTTATGTGAACTTGAGCATACAAGAGTTAAAATCCATTCACATAAACTCTACGGAACCTATAGAAGTCACTTACACAATTCCATATCAATCTGACTTGAATAGGCAACCCGATTCCATAGGACAACCAAGCTGTATAGAACTCTCTGCACCCAGACGGTCGACCGACGAGTGTCCGGCCGACCGGTTGACAAGTGCAACCTTAACCTTGGTTCGGTCGATTGATTACCTGTATTTTCATATGGCCTTTATTCTTGTCGTATTATAAGACAATCGTATTCATATATTTACCTAACCCCCAAAACATATTTTTCCATCGGTCAACCGATTTCCTAGAAACGGTCGACCGAATGTTGACACCAAAAGTGCATGTTATTTTTGGTCGATTGGACATTATTCATGTGTTCGACCGATATATCTTTAACCTTGCCAAAAAACCAGAACGGTCGACCGTCTCATATTAGGTTGACCGTTCACTTAAGTCATATCCCAAATAGGTTCGACCGGAGCTTAAAGTGGCTCGAACGTTTCCTTATTGTTAAGAAAACGGTCGATTGTTTCCTTATTTGTGTATCTTACACACAACTTAACCAATTCTTCCCCAATGGCTATAAATCTTTAGGAGCTTATAAATAGAGGTTCATACGGCTTATTTACACAACTCTCATACTTCTATTTGCTCCATACAATAAAGAGACTTCTCCTAATCTCCAAATCTCATTCCACACACTCAAGATTCCAAAAGAGATAGTAGAGGAGACTTGTCACTCTCACACTTACAACCCCCTACGGTAAGACACCCACAGCCCGGAACTCCAAGAAATCAAACACCTGAGACAAACAACAGTCGTCCTAGTAGAACAGAATATAACAAAAGACGGGGTTCTCAATTCATTTCACCAAAAGATAACAGAGGTTTGAGTGCTCCAATGTTAACAAGAGAAGATATATTAGATTCTAGTCACACTCATACGACCTCTATCGGTGAATCATCTGGAGAATTCCACCTTGGTAAGACTTTCGAAAGCAATGATGAATTGAAAACCAAACTGCTCTCTTTGCAATGAAGAATAATTTTGAGTTTGTAGTGAAGAAGTTTGGTAAAGAGGTGTGGTATATCACATGCAAGGATCCTAAGTGTGATTGGAGATTGAAGGGGGGAAAATAAGTGCGCTCACCCATGTTTAAGCTTACCGTCTTCCACAATGTACATAACTGCACATTGGAACGCAGATAGAAAGACCATCGACAAACAACACATTGGGTAGTTGGTCACCTAATCAAGAACAAATATGTCAGTGACAGTACTAGCTACTTGGCAAAAGACAAAAGGAGGATATGAAAACAACAATACGACATAAATTTGAGTCACGAAAATGCGTCGAGATGTAGAGAGAAGACACTTACGTATACAGACAATCACTCATTTTCTCACAGAAGATGACCACTTCCTATATTGATTCTTCTCTCTTGGAGCTTCAGGAAGGGGGTTTAGATGGTATTGTCCTGTAATATGTGTCGATGACACATTCTTGAAGACCAGATAGGCAGATACATGTGGGCACATGTTATGTGTCGTTGCATTGGATGCAAATGGCCACTTGTATCATATTGTGTTTGCATTGGTGGACAGTGAGAATCACAGCTCTTGGACCTATTTCATGAATAAATTGAAGAATGTCATTGGGGACGTCGAAAACCTAGCTTTTATATCGGACATGCATGCTAGTATTATTCATGCTTGGGAGACGGTATTTCCATATGCCCATCACGGTGCATGCTACCATCACATCTATATGAATGTGGTTGCAAAGCCACATCTGTATGAATGTGGTTGCAACGTTCAAGGTAGATCACCGTCATGAAAAGATGTGGTGTGCGACATACACATTTTGAAAGTCAAATTTCCACAAGCACTTTGACACGATAAAAGAAATTGACCCTACCTTAGAAGAATATTTCGAAGACATTGGTTTTGATAAGTGGACTCGTTCTTACTTTCCTAGGAATCAATACAATTTAATGAACAGCAATTACACTGAAAGCCTGAACAACAAAACCAGGGAGGCAAGGACATGGTCGATCATGACTTTTGTGGAGTACATCTGGTTCACACTCCAAACATGGTTTTGTGAACGACAAGTTGTTGTCAAGGCGAGCACAACCAAATTGTCACCTCTCATGGAGCGTGATCTATCTGAAATAACTGACAAAGCAAGGTTCTTGACAGTCCACAATCTTTATCAGTTTGAATTTCATATGTTACATTGGGATGGTGACGGGGAGGTTAATTCGATGACAAACGAGTGTTCTTGTGGCATGTTTCAAATCATTGGAATACCTTGTGTTCATGCAGTCGTTGTAGCTCTTGATCGGGGGGTCAATATCTACTCTTTGTGTTCCCCATTTTACGCCACTGAGTCATGGAGGGAGACATATGGAGAAACAATTTACCCTTGTGGTAACAAGGATGAATAGACTGCTCCCGATGACATAAAGAATATGCAAGTGAAAGTGCATGTTAAAAAAAAATCCAGTTGGTCGTCTGAAGAAGAAAAAGTAGGTAGGATAATGAGAAAACGTCTACCATCTCTAGGGGAAGTTGTTGTAAAATCGTGCAAGTGCAGTAGATACGGTGGAAGTGGACACAATAAGAGGGGATGTAAAGTTAGACTATAAAGTTTACCTTCTATTATTGTTGTGCTCGATACGAGCTTGATGGTAGCTCGACGATGATCAATGCTTTATGACTTAACGAACATTCTTAAGGTTGAATTCTTTAATGTTGTTCTCGATAGGCTCGATACAAGCTCGACATAGATCGATGGTTGTTCTCCTATGAGGTTGGTGTTCGTTCAGGTCTGTCCTGACCTTGTACCTCGATAGGCTTGATGGTTGCTCGACGATGACCGATGCTCTGTGACTTAACGTACATTTTTAGGGTTTAGGGTGCTCGATATGCTCGATGGTTGCTCGACGGTGACCGATGCCCTATGACTTTACATTGGTTGAAATTATTA
Organism: Triglochin maritima; assembly: GCA_963682175.1. NCBI lineage: Eukaryota > Viridiplantae > Streptophyta > Magnoliopsida > Alismatales > Juncaginaceae > Triglochin > Triglochin maritima. The sequence goes on along the minus strand of OY821780.1, from coordinate 8,125,102 downwards.
ATTTCGACATCTAAAAAAACAAAACAGGAAAAAAACCACAGCCAGTTAAAAAACTGTAGGATCGTGTGGGTTATGGGTCCACTAATCACTTTTAATCTAATCACCTAATTACCTACTTGTTTAGACAATCGAGTAAATGCAGCGGAAATTAAACAAACAAGCAAGTAAAGGAAAATAATGCAAACCACAAATCGACTCGGCGTTTTTATAGAGGTTCGGCACCCCACCCGGGTCCTAGTCCTCTCTTGCAAGCTCCGCTTGGATCACCGAGCTCCGCCTACGACTTCACTATCCGCTCCCCGTTCCGGGCCGGGAGACAACGCCTTACAACCGTCAAACTCGCGAACAACCCTCGCCGAGCTTGGAATCCTCCTCTCACAATCCGAGAGGGGCACTTCGGGCTTTCACCGAAGTCCTTGCTTCCTTTTACAACAATTGTAACCTTGAGTGGAACAACACTCTCTAAACTTTGAGTACACTTGAGTAGGATGAAGAAATGATCACTAAGTGTGGAAGGTTTGTAGCTTTGAGTGTTTGGGATTCTCTCTAAAGTTTGGGACAAGTTTGTAGTGGGAGAGTTGTGTTAAAATGTGTTTTACAACTCCTTATATAGGCATTAGAGAGAATAGATCCGTTGGGATAAGATTTGATAGGGTTTTGTGCAAGATACACAAAGCAGAAAATTCAGGCTGCAAATCTGTCCAGAAACGGTCGACCGAAAAGTGGAACGGTCAACCGAACGCTTGTGTTTGATAAGGATACGGTCGACCGAAATAAGAAAAGATCGACCGAACACTTAAGTCTATTAAGAAAACGGTTGACCGAACAGGGTTACCGGTCGACCGAATAAGCGTTTCGGTAGAGGGAAAATTGGATCGGTCGAACGAAATCGTATCGACCGATAGCAGGGAATTCTTGACAAGGTTAAACGGTCGACCGAACTTGGCACATGGTTCGACCGTTTGGTTAAGTATATGGAGGTGTATATAGTTTTAATACGAATACGACCGTTGGGCATATACGACAAGAATAACGGTCGGAACAGTAAGTTCAAACGGTCGACCGAAAGATATGGTGCGGTCGACCGAAACTAGGCAGGAAAACACAAATTGGATTACTTGATCATCCGGTCGACCGAACGGCATGTTGCGGTCGACCGAATGTGGGCAGACAGTTAGGGTTCAGGTTTTGTGTTTTTCCGGTCTAAGTTTGGTTGATCTATTGAAGTCCAAATAATGTGAAATTCCGTGTGTGACTTCTATAGGGAACCTAGTGTGTGATTAAGTTGATTTTAGCTCAAGTATGCTCAATTACACTTTGTTCCTAAGACTCAAAAGAAATCAAGATTACATGTCTTCGATATAGCTTTAATTACATGTCTTGACTTCATTTCCATCTTTCTTGAGTCTTGATCATCTGTAGAGGCTAGCACAATACAATATATATGCAATGCATAGTGTGTGCTACTCTAATTAAGATTCGGTTGATTAAATCATCAAAACATAAGATTAAGGCCAAAAAGCCAACAAAAGCATGGGAAATTTTCAAAGGAAAAAGAAATTGAGCTCATATTGAGCTCATCGAGCTCGCAGTTTTTCACAATCAAACTAATCTTATCGAGCTCACATGCAAAAGGAATCGAACTATTATCGAACGTATCAAGCTCACAGGAAAAACAATATGATTTCCATCGAGTACAATTATCGAACCTATCGAGTTCGCAGGAAAAACGGACTGATTTCCATCAATCACAACTATTGAGTACCTATCGAACTACGATCGAACCTATCGAGTCTCGTCGGAAACACAGGAAAACAGCTTCACTTCCAACCTAGATGACAAAACTCAGATGAATATTAATAAATGGAGGAAATCAACTACATTTTTGATAGAAACATAACCTAACCTTATATAACTATATCAAGAAATATAAAAAACATAAACAAAACGTGTCCTAAAATTGACATTCGTCGTCGGCTTCAATGTAGGAGTAGTTCGACAGGGTACGATGCTGAGCTCGAATGACAGGTCGAGTGCGAGAGAGAATGGATGCATGAACGAGGGAGATAGAAAGAGAAGACACAACGGATGCGTGATAGAGACATTTGCAACTGTCGATAGAAAGAAACAGATAGAATGATTTGTTTATTTAAAGGGAAAGAGAGAGAAAGAAGAGAATGAACCTACGATTTCCCTTACGATCTAGGTAGAAGTATTTTTGGGAGAAGTGAAAACGTAAACATATTTTTTAGATGATATTGAGGTGATTTTTTTCCGATTTTGGATCACTTTAAACATAAAAAGTCAATTTTTCCGGTTAAATGAATTTCCCCCCGCATTAGTCTCGGTAGTTCTCCGCTTAATGTTAATGTTAAGAAAAATATACAATCAAACACCAATTCAAACTAAACTAACGAATTCTCAATTATTTTTTAAATGAAAAATGTTTAGTAGACGCGCGCGTCACTGACGCTACTTACGTGGCGGAGAAATTTTGTCCATTCAGCATCCAATCAGCATGTACACTAAGCTTCTCAGAGCAATGATGTCTTTCTTATTGTCTTCCCGATGCATTAAATGCATATCTACGGAGATATCACCTTTTCTTTTGGCGCTCAACGGAGATCCACTAAAGATCCCTTAGGGTTTCACGTCACCTATTTTTTTACTCATTTTCCTTTTTTTTCCGGACAAGCGCATGACTCATTCCGGACACAGTTACTATGTAATCCTGATAGTTGGAACACTTATTCCGGACAAACGTGCTACTTACTCCGGAATGTTGTCTTTTTCTTTTATTTTCCCGATGCGTCCACAATCGCATTTAATGCTCCTCAAATCAGCACGTCCTCCATTTCTTCTTTTTTGGCGCTTCACGGAGATACAAAATGTTTTGGCTACCTTATTCGGATCCTATGAACCCTTCCTTCTTCTTCCTCCCTTTTTGCTGTACTGTAATGGCACTCGTTAATGTGTCCTCACAGCCGGCGCATGCCTCAAACGTCCCGCAAGAGAAGATGTATTTTCCTTCCTTCGAAGAAGCCAAAGCATTTTACGTTTCCTATATCGATTCCTGTGGTTTTGGTGTGAAGATAAGGCAATCTCATTACGATCGTGGTGTTGTTATACGGGCCACTCTTACTTGCTCCAAGGAGGGTAATGCTCCGGGAAACCAAGGTGAAGGTATACCAAAACATAGGTTATCCGGTAGGGTCGAGTGCACTGCTCGGATCAGGGTCTCCGGAAATCCATCCAGAGGCTACGTAATTAACTACGTAGATATCCAACATAACCACGCCATGCTGTCGGACGACCAGATGCGCTTCCTCCGACAAAAACGATCCGTCCCGGATTCTGCTAGAGCACGCATTTCGTGTAATGATGCTGCCGGGATATCGTCCGCCAAGACCATGCAATCTTTTGTGGTCGAAGCCGGAGGTCATGACAAATTGTCTTTCAACGAGCGGGACCTAAGGTGTTTTGTTTTCTACTTAACTAGGTTGATGTTACCCATTTTGCTTTGTCATAAAAATTGTGTTTTGCAGGAATGTTGTGTACGAGGTTAGAAACCTGAAGATGGGACCAGGCGATGCCCAAGCTATCCAAGATTATTTCATCAGGATGCAGAAGAATGATTCCCAGTTTTTTACGTAATGGATATGGACGACGAAGGCAGACTACGAAACGTGTTCTGGGCCGACAGTCGTTCTCGAGCTGCGTACTCTTACTTTGGAGATGTCATATGTTTTGACACAACCTACATAACCAACAAGTACGACATGCCTTTTGCCCCATTTGTGGGGGTAAATCACCATTACCAGTCTGTCCTTCTCGGTTGCGCACTCCTCTCTTCCGAGACAACACAAAATTACATTTGGTTGTTCCAAACATGGTTGACGTGCATGAACGGTACGTACTTTGTCTGTCCGGTTTACGTTATATGTCTGTCCGGTTTACGTTATATGTCTGTCCGGTTTACGTTATTTGTTTGTCTGGTTTACGTTATTTGTCTGTCCGGTTTACGTTATATGTCTGTCCGGTTTACGTTATTTGTCTGTCTGGTTTACGTTATATGTCTGTCTGGTTTGCGTTATTTGTCTGTCCGGATTACGTTTTATGTCTGTCCGGTTTACGTTATATGTCTGTCCGGTTTACGTTATTTGTCTGTCCGGTTTACCATATGTTTTTATCTGGTTTACGTTATGTGCAGATATAATCCCCCCGGCGATCATAACAGATCAATGTGGCATCATAACTGCGGCGGTGAGGACTGTGTTCCCTGAAGCGCGACATAGATTTTGTATATGACACATAATGAATAAAGCGCCTGTGAAGTTGCCCATGAAGTACCGGGGGCATACGTTGTTTGAGCTCAAAAATTGTGTATTCGATTCCAAGACTCCGACTGAATTTGAGCGTAATTGGCAGGGTTTTCTCGATGATTTCGAGTTCCACGACAATAGTTGGCTCCAATCCATTTATGCAATTCGAGAGTACTGGGTACCTGCATTTGCGCAAGATTGTTTTTTCGCCGGAGTGGCATCAACCCAGAGAAGTGAGAGTATGAACGCCTGTTTTGATAAGTACCTCACATCTAGGACGACACTAAAGCAGATCGTTCAACAATACGAACTCGCACTCCGCCACAAGTATGAGAAGGAAGCTCAGTCGGATTTCGATTATATTCATAAGGCTCCGCAATTGATTTCGAAATATCCATTCGAGAGGCAATTGAGCGAGTTGTATACGGTGGGGGTCTTCAAGAATGTGCAATTAGAAATTGGGAAGATGATGTACTGCGATATCACGGACGAGTTCAACGAGGAGGACACATTCCACTTCAATGTGACTGAACATGTATTGACACATATGCTCCCATTGTCGAAACGGTTTGCAGTGCAAATTAGAGATGTGAAGTGGTCATGCAATTGCAGAATGTTTGATCACGTCGCGCTCCTTTGTTGTCACGTTTATGTTGTTATTGCACGACTACGTCCCAACGCGTTGCTCCCCGAGTCTTACATCATCAACAGATGGAGGAAGGACATCCGAAGGAGCTATCGAGACAAGTTTTCCCTTCAAAATGGCACGATGGAGAACGATGCGCTTCGTCGCCATGACGACATAATGGGTCGTGCGGTTTGGATTGCCCAGGCCGCTTTCGTCTCACACGACAGATATCTTCATGCGGTTGAGGCACTTGACTTGCTTAAGGAACGTATGCAACGAGCTGATCCTGGGCTGGAGGGTACATCCGTTCTCAATCCGGATAAGACAAGACGGAAAGGCAGACCACCGAGCAAACGACGGATTTCTTTGTCTGAGAAAATAATTAAAAGTAACGATAGGAGAATCAACAGGAAGAAGGCTTCACTGTCGCTGCACCCAGTCACACCCAAACCTGGGGATCACGACTTCAATGATTGGGACATGAGTTTGTATTACGAGGGAGTTCCTCCTTGATTATTGATTATGTCTTTTGTTGCAATTACTCTATGTAAAACTTCAACCTCCTTAATAATATGTAAAACTTATTATTATGTCTGGTTCACGTTTTATGTTTGTCCGGATTACGTTATATGTCTGTCCGGTTTACGTTTTATGTCTGTCCGGATTACGTTTTATGTCTGTCCGGATTACGTTATTTGTCTGTCCGGTTTAAGTTATTTGTCTGTCCGGAATAAGTGTTGTGTCTGTCCAGAATAAGTCATGTGGTCGTCCGGAATAAGTAATGTGTCTCTCCGGAATACGTGTTGTGTCTGTCCGGAATAGGTGTTGTGTCTGTCCGGAATACGTGATGTGTCTGTCCGGAATAAGTCATGTGTCTGTCCGGAATAAGTCATGTGTCTGTCCGGAATACGTGTTGTGTCTGTCCGGAATAAGTCATGTGGCTGTCCGGAATACGTGTTGTGTCTGTCCGGAATACGTGTTGTGTCTGTCCGGAATAAGTGTTGTGTCTGTCCGGAGTAAGTTTTGTGCCTGTCCGGAATAAGTCATGTGTCTGTCCGGAATAAGTCATGTGTCTGTCCAGAATAAGTGTTTTGTCTGTCCGGAATAAGTGTTGTGTCTGTCCGGAATACGTGATGTGTCTGTCCGGAATAAGTCATGTGTCTGTCCGGAATACGTGTTGTGTCTGTCCGGATTAAGTCATGTGGTCGTCCGGAATAAGTCATGTGTCTGTCCGGAATACGTGTTGTGTCTGTCCGGAATAAGTCATGTGGTCGTCCGGAATAAGTCATGTGTCTGTCCGGAATAAGTGTCGTGTCTGTCCGGAATAAGTGTTGTGCCTGTCCGGAATAAGTCATGTGTCTGTCCGGAATAAGTGTTTTGTCTGTCCGGAATAAGTGTTTTGTCTGTCCGGAATAAGTGTTTTGTCTGTCCGGAATAAGTGTTGTGCCTGTCCGGAATAAGTGTTGTGCCTGTCCGGAATAAGTGTTGTGCCTGTCCGGAATAAATCATGTGTCTGTCAGGAATAAGTCATGTGGTCGTCCGGAATAAGTGTTGTGTCTGTCCGGAATAAGTGTTGTGCCTGTCCGGAATAAGTGTTGTGCCTGTCCGGAATAAGTCATGTGTTTGTCCGGAATAAGTCATGTGTCTGTCCGGAATAAGTGTTGTGTCTGTCCGGAATAAGTCATGTGTCTGTCCGGATTACGTTTTATGTCTGTCCGGATTACGCTTTTTTGTCAGTCCGGTTTACGTTACAATCATTCAACCCAACACTAATCATTCATCCATGTATTGTTCGTAACAACTGTATAAAAATTAACAAATAGTCTATGTAATTTGAACATGTATAAGCTATAAAAAACAATGGTTTGTGTAACAATTAATGGTGTAAAGTAAAACAAGTATTTTTGACCGATTATTGTTGACCGCACACCCCAGAGTCTTCAAGTAACTAGTTAGCCAATTCGCCCCTCACACGGTGGATAACCTTGCTCTGCTTCGGCTTCGTCGGATCAGCATTCACCATCAAACACTTCATCCAGTACAAAACGTATGTCCCGCAGTCGTTACTCCCGACTAGCTGTCGTTGGCTACCCTTCCTCTCAACTATCAGCGGCCATTCGACCTTCAACAACTCTCGCCAAAATTCCATCAACTGAAATGTTGTGCATTCATGAATTCCGAGACACCGGGAAGGATCTTCACCTTTTCCCAGCGAACGGGACATACTGTTGTACTGAATGAACTGTGATCTCGGTCCGTGGGCAACGAACAGAGTCCAGTGGCCAGACTTCCAGCATGGTTGTGCGATGATGGTCTCCGCCGCATTTAGTCCTACAATTTTGGGGAGTAGACAGTCTTCCATTATATCTCCTCCCTGTCCCTCCACAATTCTTCCCGATTCGAAGGTTGATATGCAAACAACCTTTTGCGGCCCTCCTCTTCTGACGAGTACCTCGATTAGGGCGTCCATGGTTTCGTTGCTGAATTCCGATTTTCGCGTTATTATTTCTTTGAGATCTTCACGGGTTATATTACAGAGGTCCCCCCTTCAGATCACCTCTTTTTCGTCGCTTCGGGAGCCGTGAGATTCAATAAACGTTGTACCTCATCAGGTTTCAACGATCTCAAGGCGGTCACATCCAGATCAGGTCTCGTCGAGGAAACATGGGCGGCCAGAACATCTTTGGCGGCTTCTTCGGCCTCCTCTATCTCTTTGGCGGCTTCTTCGGCCTCCTCTATCTCTTTGTTGGCTTCTGCGGCCTTCTTCTCTACCCCCTCTTGGCCAGATTTCCTGTACGCTTCGGCTCTATCTTCTGTGCGCAAGCGTGGTCTTTTGGTCCGTAATTTTGTTAGGTGCGTTTCCCTCTCCCTCTTCCTCTCTACATCCTTCCTCTGTCGTTCCTCCTCCTCCTTCCTCGTCTTCTCTTCCTCATTCCTCTTCCTCTCTTCCTCCCCCCTCTTCAAGTTAATCGTCTTTTGCTCTTCCTCCTTCCTCTTCCGTTCTCCTCCTCCTTCCTCTCTTCCTCCACTTTCTTCTTCTTAATCCTCTCTTCCTCTTCCTCCATCTTCCGTTCCTCCTCCTTCCTCATCCTCTTACTCTCTTTCTCCTCCTTCTTCTTCCTCATCCTATCTTCCTCTTCCTCCTTCCTCTTCCGTTCCTCCTCCTCCGTCATCTTCCTTTCTTCCTCCTCCTTCCTCTTCCGTTCCTCCTCCTCCGTCATCTTCCTCTCTTCCTCCTCCCTCCTCTTCCTCTCTTCCTCCTCCCTTTTCTTCCTGTCTTCCTCCTCCCCCTTCTTCCTCTCTTCCTCCTCCCTCATATTCCTCTCTTCCTCCTCCCTCCTCTTCCTCTCTTCATCCTCCCTCCTCTTCCTCTCTTCCTTCTCCCTCCTCTTCCTCTCTTCCTCTTCCCTCTTCCTCCTCTCTTCCTTCTCCCTTCTCTTACTGTCTTCCTTCTCCCTCTTCTTCCTCTCTTCCTTCTCCCTCCTCTTCCTCTCTTCCTCCTCCCTCCTATTCCTCTCTTCCTCCTCCCTCCTATTCCTCTTTTCCTCCTTCCCACGGAGTCCTTGAAGACCGATTTCGTGTCTCAGCCTCCGACACTCCTCTTGAGAGATCCTCAGTTCTTCCTCCAGTCTGTTATTTTTTTCGGTCGCCTTCTTAAGGGCTGCTTCGGCTTGCAGCCATTTCGTCTTAACCTCACTCAGTTCCAACTCTTGTAGCAGTAGGTCACATGGAATGCTGCATTCACTAGGTTGTACCCTTGGTAGAGTTGATGTTGAAGGTGTATCCTTCGAGGCGACCTTTTGTGCAGGAGTTGCTTCTGGAGGACGAATTTGATCCTCTATCATCAGTTCATGCTCCCTTTCGCTGAGTGTCGGAGTGCCCTTCAACTCAAATTTGGCGCCATAAATCCCATGCAAGTTGATGCCGTGTTCCTCCCATTTCCTCAGGATTTGACGTCTCCCAAACATTTCCGTCCAACAGTTGAACCGTGGAAATGCTGAACTGGGATCCCCCAATTTGAACTTCTCGCAAAGCCAAACCTGCAAATAAGAATGAGTTAGGAGAGACATAAAACCTTTCCGGACAGACAAATAACGGAAACCGGACAGAAATAATAAATTTCGGACAGGCACAACACTTATTCTGGACAGACACAACACGTATTCCGGACAGACACAACACTTATTCCGGACAGACACAACACGTATTCCAGACAGGAACAACACTTATTCCGGACAGACACAACACTTATTCCGGACAGGCACAACACTTATTCCGGACAGACACAACACGTATTCCGGACAGACACATGACTTATTCCGAACAGACAAAACACTTATTCCGGACAGACACAACACTTATTCCGGACAGACAAACACTTATTCCGGACAGACACATTACTTATTCCGGACAGGTACAACACTTATTCCGGACAGACACAACACGTATTCCGGACAGACACATGACTTATTCCGGACAGACACATTACTTATTCCGGACGACCACATGACTTATTCCGGACAGACACAACACTTATTCCGGACAGACACAACACTACTACCGGACCAAGTTGCTTACTTGTAAAATATGGCAACGCATCAAGACACGCAGCCCTGCTTCATAGTGAAGTTCCCAGCCAATCTCCTCCTAGACAGGTCCCTTTTGGCTTCCTCCATACCCCTAACAAAGCAAGCGTGAACTGCAGTTGCCCACGCATATCTCTTGAGGCGCTTGAGGTTCTTCAGGTGCCTCGTGTACCACGCTTTAGTTCGCAGTGACCCATCGAAGAACAAAAAATGATTGAATATCAAACAAATAAGGAGACGGACGTTCTCCTCCTCGTCGCCCATTGCACTCGTGGCAGTAAGATGACCCAGTAGCTGAGTGTTGTCGAGGTTAACGCCATCTCGCTTCCCTACGTACATGGGTTCCATATCAACTCTCAGCTCATGCACTCTTAGCCCCAGTATCAGGGCGACGTCTTCTACCGTAAATGGGACGACCCCGGTTGCTATTCTCAACCCGACCTCATTGGCGTCGAAGTGTTCGACGAACCAACCCACGATCTCATTATCAGTTGTGATGTGAGGAAAAGTGAGGAAGTGACCGAAAGGCGTCCCTTTGAAAACCTTCTTCTCCTCCCCCTTCATCCGACTGAACTGCCGGTGAATGGCCGTCAAACCGCACTTAATTTCGCGGAAGTAGTACGTGCTTCCCTGAAACCACAAAAACATATATTAAAAGTCGATGCTTAACCCTAAAATCATCAAAAAACACATCCGGGTTGAGGAGAGACCTGCGCGGCTAGAATTTCAGGAGCGATGGAGGTTTCAGGGAAAGCAGAATCCATTTTCGCATTGTCTTGGTTTTTCTTCGACTCAAAATGGGACGACGGTTTTTGGATGGGAAGAGGAAATGAGGAAAGAGCCAATTAGGAAACTGGACAGACAGATACTCGAATGCTCTACAGCCTCTACTGGTGTACTGGAAGTGTAACCGTCTAATCGTGATTTGGGGAAATGAACCGTCCCACCCAACCAGCCGTCTTTTTTTCAAAATAAATCAAGCCCACACAGAAGATATAGCTGACTGGATGCTGACTCATCAAATCAAAACTCGTCCACATAAGAAACGTCACGGACGCGCGTCCGTTTATCACGGCCCTTTTTTAATTCCGACCTCCTAACCTGCAGTCTGCAGAGACGAGTATAAATTGGCAAAAGAAAAAACCCAACAGAAACATAAGCCGAAGGCAGAAGAGAAGGGAAACAAAGAAACAGCTCAAAAGCCAAGACCAAAAATGGAACCCTCCGAGAACTTGTAGAAGCCGAACCACAGATGACGACTTCACAGGGTATTTGACCGAAACATCAAACTCGGAGGCGTTTTTTTTTCTCCCAAAAGATTTGGCCTTTTAAAAGTTTTGGAAGTGTTTGTTTTGGTGTGCAGGAGGGGAGAGGAATGGAACCATCAACTCCCAGCTGTGGCACGCGTGCGCCGGACCACTCCTCAACTTACCGCCCGTCGGATCGCTGGTCGTCTACTTCCCTCAGGGTCATAGCGAACAGGTAGTTAGTGCTACAAACATGTCTGATTTCTCTTCTCTCTTTTTCTTTTTTGAGAGAGAGATATATATTGCACGTGACTGCAAATATGATACTCTTAAGTTACCAGTTGAGCTGACTAAGTTCTGTCTATTTTTTTCGAGAGAGAAATTACAGGAAGGAAGGAGTAAAGTCGTGACTGCAAACATGATATTCTTCAGTGACCTGTTGAGTTAATTGAGTTTGTCGATACGAAATGTCTTGTTTTTGCCTTTTCTTTCTTTGAGAAGTAAGTCATGGCTGCAAGCCTGCAAAGATGATATTCTTTAGCGACTAGTTGAGTTTAATGAGTTTATCGACACAAATATGTCTTGTTTTTTGTCGTTTTTTTCGATAAGTTGTAGAGGTAGTAGTAAAGTTACGACTGCAAATTGAATACCCTTTAGCGACCCATTGAGCCAACTGAGTTTGTTGACACAAACATGACTGTCTTCGGACGTTTTGCTAATAGTCCTGCTTCGATCTTATATGTATGGATAATGGGAATGTGTCTATGTGACCTAGACTTTCTCACCTCGGGAAATGCTTTTGCTCAGATTCTCACCAAGTGGTATCAAAGCCAATCCACAAAATTTGGTGCGAAATTTTGGATAGAACTACCTCAAAAATGGTAACCTATTGCTATGCCGGATTAAGTTGGAATAGGTGGAATGAAGGTTGTTCAGAGTGAAGGTGACCAGAGAATACGGGTTACCTACTTCTTAATTAGGCTGGAGTAGGTTGTTTTCAGTGAAGGAAATCAGACCATCTATTGCCATATTAGAGCCGGAGTAGGTTGGGACGATGGTTGTTTTGAAGGTGTCAACGACATTAAAAAAGCAAAGATGGTTATTTGATATGAGTTGATACAATAAAGACTCTCATCTTACAACTAGTTTTTTGGGGATGTTTTCTCCTATGTTCGTACAACCTATGACGAATCACCTTATAGTTAGTTTTGTCTATAGGGGTTGTTCATGTGTAATGCGTGAGTCTTGTTGGGGCCAACTTTGTCATTTTTGGGGGTTTGATGAGGTAAATGATTTTTTATTTTGTAGAGTCTATTTTAACAGTTGAGCATCATCAGCTGTCTTTAGTAATTGGATTGTTGTATGTTTTTAGAGAACATGGAAATTGAAGTAGGTAAAGGTGCTTTTTTGTAAGAATTTGTGAGGCAACTTTAAGTGTGTTATTGTATTTGCTAGTTGTGGTTGTGGTGATACTTCTCTTGCTTCACCTAGAAGCGATCTCAAGATTTTTCGTTTTTATCTTTCAAATGCCATTTACTTGGTTTCCAATTGGATTTTTGGATGTGCGGTGGAAGGAAAGGTGGTTTACTGAAGTGTGACCAACACTTTATTTTGAGGCTGTTAAGAAACATGTTGTTACTATTTACCTTCATTTTTTGGCTTCCTTTTTTCCCTTTCCTGCGGAGGTATCTGCTTGTTGAAAGGAAATAAAAGGAAAAAGATACATAAACTTGCTGAACCTTGAATTGTCCTGTAAACTTGGAGATCTTTTTTATTAAAATCAAAACATAAGCCTTTCTAGTTCCCTTTTGGGATTTACAATTATATTTCTTCAGGTTGCAGCTTCTATGCAGAAGAAAGTTGACGCTCACGTCCCTAACTATTCCAATCTTCCGTCGAAGTTGATCTGTCTGCTTCACAATGTCACCTTGCATGTATGCTATACTTTTCAGATTAGATTTTTCTCTTTTCTTTTCTATAGTCTTCTTATTGAACTTAATATGATCTTTGTTTTGATTCTTGAGTTATTAATTTATTTTTGTAGGCGGATCCTGAAACAGATGATGTTTATGCTCAGATGACACTTCAGCCAGTCAATAACGTAAGAGTCTGTTTCGTGATTGGAAGTAAGCACATTGTTATTAAATATTGACATTTACCTAATTATCTGAAAATGAACCATAATTTTCCAACCTGGATTACCAAGTTGTTCAGTTAATAAAAAAACACTTGTATCAGTGCACCGGGCTCATAATTTGAGTGCACGTTGCTCAATCCCAGCTAAGGTATCAAAATTTTATCTTGTCCGATAATTCTCAACTGAGGTTTTTTATTCATTAGCAGGACAAGAAGGAAACATTACTTGGATCTGATCATGTCCTGAGTTCAAATAGACGACAAACAGAATTCTTCTGTAAGACTTTGACCGCAAGCGATACAAGCACGCACGGAGGTCTTTCTGTACCACGCCGCGCAGCCGAGAAGATTTTTCCTCCACTTGTAAATAAGAATCTCCTTATCTGCAATTTTCACCATTTACATGTGAATACGTAAATGATCTACAATTTATTAGTTTTGTTCCTTTTTCGGGTACATGCAGGATTTCTCCATGCAGCCTCCAATCCAGGAATTACAAGCCAGGGATCTTCATAATAACTTATGGACCTTCCGTCATATCTACCGAGGTAGAGCCTCTTCCTTGAAATGTCCACATGTATACCGATTATACACTAAATTTTAATATTGGAAGGTTAACACTAAGCGCATATTTCTCCAATTTCGCACTGTTCTTATTTGGTTATTATCTTATAGGTCAGCCAAAGAGGCATTTGCTCACAACTGGCTGGAGTCACTTTGTTAGTGGAAAACATCTTTCTGCTGGTGATTCTGTCTTATTTATCAAGTAAGACTCCCACTTTCCCTTCAAGCTGCAAATTCTACATTCCCTAATCTAGCCGGTACTTGTATAGCAAGATTAGTGTTTTTTTTATACTAATTTTGTTATATTCTGGCCTCAATACTAATATTTTCTAACCCCCAGTTAGTAGCCAATCTCACTTGAAATCTTGCCTAAGTTGTTCGTGCGCAATCGTGTTACTGATGCTGTTGCTTAATGTATATATAGGGATGAAAAATCGGAGTTACTTGTGGGCATCAGGCGGTCCAACAACCAAAGTAACAACATATCATCTTCGGTTTTGTCAAGCGACAATATGCTTATTGGAATTTTAGCAGCTGCTGCACACGCTGCAGCAAATAACAGTCCTTTTACTGTATTTTACAATCCAAGGTCAGTCTTGATTTGATACATCGATTTGGTTTTGATCCTTTTTACAGTAGACAAGCTCCTAAGAGTAGCCGGTTATATGAGTACTAGTAAACCATGGAACTCAAATTTCTTGCAGGGCCAGTCCAGCAGAGTTTGTTATTCCTTTAGCCAAGTACAATGCCGCAATCTTCAACAACAATATATCGTTGGGTATGAGATTCCGTATGGTCTTTGAAACTGAAGAATCTGGAACTAGGAGGTCATTATCCTCTACAACTCATTTGCCTGACATGTTACAAATTTTAATAAACACGAGTTTTTGTGTGTTATGAACAGAAGAAAACTCAGAGTTTGATTTTTGAAAAGTAACATGATTGTGTTTTAACAGATATATGGGCACAATCACAGGCATTAATGATTTAGATCCTGTAAGATGGAAAAACTCACAATGGCGAAATCTACAGGTAGGTGTTCTAATTTTGAGCAAGTATATGATGTATAAACTTGTTCCATCTTACTCATTCTAGTTTCTTAGTGTTCTGTCTTCTCTATATGTAGGTTGGTTGGGATGAGTCTGGAGTTGGTGAAAAATGTAACAGAGTCTCTCTTTGGGAGATTGAACCTGTGGTTGCTCCTTTCTTCATATATCCTCCACCATTTTTTGGAGCGAAGCACCCCAGACAACCTGGAATTATAGGTATATCAGTGGCAACAAATTTTGAAAGAACCATACATATGTAAATGAAGCTGTGGACATCTTTAAGCTTTCCCTGTTTTATTGGTTAAGTATTTGGAGTAGTAGTCGTATGTGTTTTTCTATAGATTAAAATGTCGGTTTTACTGATCCGTTGCATGATGAAGACATAACTAGTATGAGAGAATAGAATATGAGGTTAAGCAGCAAAACATGCCTAAACCTTTTTAAGTTTTTTAATTAAAGAACAGTAAGAAGATAAAAACATTTTCATCACTTATTTATGGTATATGTATGTAAATACTTGCTTCAACAAGTAAATTCCAAAACTTGATTTTGATCATTCTTTCATTTGCTGCTGCACCGATGAGTAATGACATACTTTTCACCCTCTCTTATTGTACAGAGGAATCTTCGGGTATGGAAAATCTTCTGAAGAGGATAAGACCTTGGTTGGGCGAGGAGATTTTAAAAGATTCACAGTTTCAAAACACCATGATGCCTGGGCTAAATCAACTCCACTTGATGAATATGCAGCAGAATAGTTTTCTTAATAACGCAAACATGCAATCGAACCATCTGCACTCCCTAGCCGGACCTGTGTTACAGAGTATCGGTATGGCGGACCTTCCGAAACATCTAAATAGTGTGCATATCCCGACGCATGACGATATGCAACTAATAATGCAAAACTCCCTTCAGAAAACCCAACAAATGAATCAGATACCAAATTCATCGGCTCCACCTAACCAATTTGGCAGAACGACATTGCTAAATCAACAGCAGCCTCAGGACTTCAATTTGGCTAGTACAGATGCTTATCCTTCAAGGCAATTTCATAACCCTCTTGTACAGGCCCAAATACCAATGGCAAATCAGCAGCAGCAGACATCTTACTCGCAAAACCTTCAATGCCTACAGAATGCCAACTTGTTGGATCAATTGAAACAAATTGCACAACATCAACAGTTTCTGCAACAACAACAAGCCTCAATGCCTGTGGGGACCCACGGTCCTATTGATCAGTGTCCGCAAAATTTAAGTGAAGAAGTACATGCACAGATGCTTCAGAAACTTCAGCAGCATTCCCTTCCACTCCAGCCAACCAAGCAACAATGTCAACCGGTTAAGGATAAGCAAAATTCAGTTCTTGGAGATTTGCGAGGTCATGTTGACACTTTTACTTTTACCAAGCATGGTCCTGAGTCACAACATATAGTTCCAAATAGTTCGATTGCGGTGCAATGCTCTCAGTTGAAAATTCCTGTGCAACAAATGGAGCAAATGAATGATGTCTTTTCCTCTTCAACTACTACCAATAATCATGGTCTTGTTCTTCCACAGACAGTCATAAATAAAACATTCCCTGGACAGGCGATGACGAACCAAACATCCTCTGCTATGCCTAATCCAAAACCTGAAATGGATGATGTCTTTTCCTCTTCAACTACTACCAATAATCATGGTCTTGTTCTTCCACAGACAGTCATAAGTAAAACATTCCCTGGACAGGCGATGACGAACCAAACATCCTCTGCTATGCCTAATCCAAAACCTGACATTTTTGAAGCTCTTGCAACCACACGAAGCATTGATACATACTTGCAAAGAGATTACAATGAAGTAGACCTCACACCATCAGCTTTGAAAATTTTGGATTCATATGCATGCCTACATGCTGCACCCCAGATGGATGTGTTGAATCCATACTCATTAGTAACTCCGGCGTGCCTTTCTGGATCAGATGGAGAGCTGAACCAGATATTTCCTACGCCCTCTCACCAACCATTGATGTTTGAGAATGATTCTCTTGGAATTCAACACCGAGCTGATAATCCAGGAAAAAATGATCTTAGTCCAGTAAACTTTGGCAATACTGCAGGTGCACTGCCACCAACTGAGACCTTGCTAACCAAGACTATTAATACGGGGAATTCTAACAGTATTTCTTCTGAAGAGGTTGTAATACACTACAATTCGAAAGAAGCACAGCAGGATCTATCAACTTCATATGTTTCACAGTCCTTTGGGGTTCCAGATGTTGCTTTCAACTCACTTGATGATAACATCAAGGATAGTAACTTAAATAAGAATTCATTTGCGTCACAACCGCAGCTTCAAAGGAAACGCACATATACTAAGGTTCATATTTAAGTTTTTGTTTTAGAAGATATTACACATTAAATCCTTCTTTGTTAGAGTAGAAACGACTGTTTAACGTATCAACTCCAACAAGCGTATGAATATTTTTATTGCAGAACACATTTTTCAACTTAGAGCTCTAAATGAATGGTAGGCTCCAACTTATGGTTTTTACAAGTTTATCAACCAAACTCATTTGTAAAAACCTTCCGTAGAGTAGAAGGTAAAAGGAGGTATTTCCATTTCATTTTGAGACTACCAGTACAATGGATGAATTAATTTTCTATTCAGTTATCTATTCATTAGCCTAAGAAAGTATTGCATGCAACTGATAGTTTTGTTGCCTCTTGTACTATGTGAGCTTTACTGGTCAACACTAAAAGAATCACACTTTTTTAGTTGTGTTGTCTTGTAGATAAACCAACACTAAGAGAATCATCTCATATTAGTAGTCATGTATTTGGCTTGGTTAAATTTTGTTATCCTTAAATTTCAATTGCTTCTAGTTTTTTTTGTGATTTAGTGGTTTTAGTTTCTTGGAGGCAACAACACAAACACACCTTTTTAACCTTGTATACTGGGGGCTAACCGATTTTCTGTCTGCTTGAAGGTGTATATGCGTGGAGCTGTTGGCAGATCAATAGACGTCACTCGCTTCTCAGGGTACACTGAGCTCAAGCAGGAGCTTGCTCGAATGTTCAGTCTTGGTGGCCACCTTGAAGATTTACAGAGACTAGGTTGGAAGTTGGTTTACGTTGATCTAGAGAATGATGTCCTTCTGGTGGGAGATGATCCGTGGGAGTAAGTTGAAACATCACAACTACATAGCAGACTGTCATGTCTTTGAAAATATATAAGAGTGATCAATTAAAACAAGCAATAAACTTAGTTGTTTTATAGTGGTATTAGGGAAAATATGAAAGAATTTCTAAGATGCAAATCATGCTGCAATCAGTATTTGACTTAAGATATTAAATATAGAAGTTGGTCATTCGACTTCAATAGATTATCATCAAGATAGTTATTGTAGGGGTGATAGTTCTGGTAGGGGCAATTGGGCAAGAGGACTAATACTTCTTTCCCTTTCTCTAAAGAGTCACATGTGAAACTGTTTTCGAAGAGTTTCCTGTGTGAAACCTAAAACAAGACGTCAAATTATAATAAGTGGGTAATCAATAATATGATGTGCATTATTGCTATTTCGCGAAACAAATATGAATTTCATTGTATATTTCATTGTTTTCATCTAGATTGCATATAATATTACAGATATCACCAAATACTTTGTTTCTATTTATCTTGAGAAATGGCTTGCATTCTAGATGTAATCCAGCAGTGTCACACAACCGCCAGATCAAATCACGGTATAACTTACCTACAATAAAATAATTTCAGGGTTTATTTTACTTTTTTCTAGATATAAATTCGAAACACAGACTATATATTTTGTACAGAGGTGATGAACCATGTAGGAGGTTAGATTTCTTCTATTTAAGAAAGCAACTAGAACTTCAAACAGTTTAGTCAGAAGTTTTATGCTGATGAATGTTGTTATTGGCTTTAACCTCAGGGAGTTTGTGAGTTGTGTCCGGTGCATCAGAATATTATCCCCACAAGAGGTGAAACAGATGAGCCTAGATGACGATGTTGGGAGCAAAATGCCTCCAACAAACCAAACATGTAGTTCAGATGACAGGCATGTCTGGCAAGATGACATTGGTCAAGACCATGTCAATCCCTGTGGATTGCCTTTCGGGCATTTCGGCTGATCAGTCCTTCACTCAGGAGGTGTCCTTATTGAAGAAGACGAAATGATTTCTCAGGAGTAGCCGCTGTCGGCTACTGCTGGGTAGCTTTCCATGCACCGACCTAATCGGAAAACTTGAATCACCTCAAGGGTATCTTAGTAACATGATTGCAGAAGCAAGAGGTAAAAATGTGTCAGCTAATATGGTTTCAATTAGGCTGACTCGACTAAGTGGGAAGCCTGCAGGAGTTTTAACATTCCTTCAAAGTTCAAACTCAAGTTAGAGAAGTGGAAATATGCAAGTGATACATGTTATTTTTTTCAGGTTTTCTTTTCCACAAAGCTAGCATTTTAGATTTTTTCTTTCTTTCTTGTACAGCAAATTTTTCCCATGAAGATAACGTATAAATTTGCAGTGTAGCTATCTTTACTCTATTACGTTATTATACGAATCTAAGGAGCAATAATTTAAAAGGCTTTTTCCTGTGTAGCTATCTGACTCTATTCCTAGTTGAAGTTAATTTGTTTTGTCTAACAGTCTGAAAGAAAGAAAAACCTACATGACAGCAAAAAAATTTCTTTGTTTGGATATGAACGTAGGAAAACAATGTTGTATTTTAATAATTTTACTAAAACGACCTTTTCCTGATTATGCAAAACAAAGTAAAATCTTAAGATACATGATGATTTGAGGACAGCAATAAATAAATATGTTTCTGGAAATGACAGTGCCTCACATCGTATACCAAATTCAATTGTTTAACTGAGTTTCAGTTGGCAAGTATGCATCGTGACTGCACTGTAAATGTAATCTATAGAACCAAGATTGGGATATCTTACATTCACTTAACATAGTGATGAAATATGTCCTTTTCAGTTGTAGGTTTGTAGCTATTCGACTGAAAAGGTCCACATTTGAGTAGCAATTATGAATTACATGGTTGTAGATACAAGTGTGAATTCTCTGAATTGTCATATCCATTAATAATATTGATGCAGACTATGCTAAATCAATTTAACCCTCAGCAAAATAGGATTCATAGGTAGCCACTCTTGTCTGGTGTTCAGGTTGTTCGATCTCGGTCATGAAGCTTTTTGTCATCTCGACAAAATCTTTCATGTGTTCTGCCTTCCATTCCTAAAATGGACACGTGTTAATCAGAAATAATAGTGAGAAGAATTCTACATATTGTAAAATAAAAAACCCACCAAAATAGCGCCAATAATACTGTCAGAAACAAGTTATGTGCTGTTTAAGAACCAGTTTAAACGAACGATAGAACCATAAATGTTTTCAAGTTGCAGAAACTTGAAGATTTTTAAGTTGTGTTTGAGGTATATTTGTATTCAGCGCTTTCAAGTACCCCTTCTTTTCCTGTAAAAGATTTTAATGTGGTCCTTTTTAAATCAAAAGATGTATTAATACTAATATCTAGGCTATTAAAAAAAATCTAATCTTTAATGTATCTGTTTTGCAACTTAATATTACTAACAACTGTCTAGATATAACAAAATGAGTGAACATTCTTTCTACATTTGATGTCCTTTTCACTAGCCATTGTTGTGCCATAAATGGTAACCAAAGACAAAAATAAAAACTGTGTTAGAAGAACAAAGCGTGAAAACCATGAAATCTTTTAACTTATGCTCACACAAGCACGTTTATCGAGAAGGAAACTTACATCAAAATCCCAAGAACCATACAAGTCAGGGTCGTCTTTGTTTACCCACACATAAGCAAAGGCATTTAACTTCTCCAAGCTATCCTGAAAACCACAACTCCATTAATGATGTATAGAAATTGAATTACCAAGCTAATAAAAAAATTGATGATGTTGTTGCTTAACAAACATATTCATGATCCAGAAGACATGAAACATGAGTATTACTATTTATAAGATCAAATTGAAGACCCAAAAACTTACTTTATTCTGAAGTGCTATACTAGAATTTTTACAAAAACAAAATCTGGATTGGAGAGTGGAGGTTTAAATTCTCATTCTAAAATGCTATTCCTGTTTTGCTTGAAAGTTCAGCAGGAAAAAAAAGATCTTTAGGAGTGGGATGGTAAATTAAAAACATTTTACCAGGAGCACTGGGAAAACTCAGAACGCATGATTCTGAAAATAATAACAAAGAAAAGAAAAAAGAACTTTACTATCAATGTAACTTCAACAGTCCATCTTTCATACTCAACATCTTCAAAAATATCCAAGGTATCCAACTCAACATCCGTGATTCCTGAAAATACCTGTAAGTAAAGAATAAAACATTAGGGGTTACAACTATAACAACAAGAATATTAGAACAAGGTTCAAACGATTACAACGTGCAACGACTGACATAACTCAGACAAAGAGGGTGGTGCGGAAAATTCTGAAATAATATAAGCTGAGGTTTCCGTAATTATATTGCTGCAACACAATTTGTCACTGCCTTTGTACCGATGAGAGGTATAAAGAATATGATTATTCAATGCAACTTGAGTTTCTGTTTTTTTTTTTTGGCAAACACAAAGGGAAGTTTACGATCCTAGTTGCAATTTCCACTAAAAATCTTGGCTAAATTGTTAACTGAGGGCTTGTCACGTTGGCACCCGAGAGTTTTTGGTGCCGCTGAACTACGTAAACGTGTTTGAGTTTCTGCTATCTTGGTATGAAAAGTCTTTGGGCGTGAACATCATTTCTGTTGGAGACCTGTCCCAATTTCCATTTTCATCTAATGATAATTTGATTTCAACAGGCAACAGCTATATGATGTACTGAATTGTGCTTCTGCTTAGTGGTCCTCATGAAAAGTTATTTCTGGATGAAAGGTTTATGAATTAAAATCGTTTGTTACAACAAATATTTGCTTGAAACATGTAAAGCTGTTTGAAAAAAAATGAAAGTAGAAAATCACTACATAATGTTACGATCTCGAGAGAGGAACTAACCCTTCCTGTAACTTTTTTACTTTCTATAGGCAGGATTGCAGGATAAACACGACCTTTAATACTATACCTGTGGCTGCAAGAACACAAAACATGTTAATTTTGTAGGTGGAAAGGATAATATATTAACATATTGTTCGAAAACACTGTTTTTCTACAGATTTAACAGGACCGAAGTATGAAATCGTAACCATATATTTGATGATATCACCAAGATATGATGTTGAGTTTGTCGTGAAAAACTGTGATTGGATTTCTTAATATACTTTTAAACTATACATGACTACTTATACTCACAAGTCACATCACCCCATGGCACCATGATATTGTAAGATTCACATAACGATTATGAATCTATGATTAGGTATTTTACCCATAAATAGGTAATTAATACTTTTGTACTAAACTAGTTGTATAAAATCTCATATACCTATCTTATTATTTGTATTTGGAAAAAAAACAATGGGTTGAAATCCAAACATACTTTTTGTCAGCAAGGCGAAATTCCAAAATCCAAAGAAGTCATCTGACCCTCTCTCTTCATACATAGCACCGCCCCTAATGCTTCCCTATGTTGGTCCCACCGTGATCGTCATGTTGAGCAATTAGTTTCGTATTGTTAAACACAAAATGTGTGCAACACTTTATAATAGAGTTAGATTCACTACCGTTCACCTAAGTGTTTAGATTCTGTTGAGGTGGTGAATCAACCAAATTTTAACATGATATCATAGCGAGTCGATCGACCTGTGGGAGCCCACTTCAACCCATATTGTTCATGCGTAGACACGGAGAAAATAATATCGGTCACTCGTGTGGGAAAGTGTTGAGCAATTAGTCTCACATTGCTAAACAAAAAATGTGTGCAACACTTTATAATAGAGTTAAATCCACTACTGTTCACCTAAGTGCTTAGGTTCTGTTGAGGTAGTGGACCAACCAAATTTTAACACAGGTCACCTCACATCCATTTTAGTATCCATTGACTAGCCATAATCTACCATCATGAAATCTTATGGGAGCCTTTTCGAATCAGAACCCGAGAGCTCTTGAATTTTGGGAAATCGCTTAGGGTACTTCTGGCTTTTGCATCCGTGGGATTTAGATTTCGACCTCTTGAATTTTAGAGATCGAGCTCTTGGATTTGAACCTCTCTAGATTCCATAATTGATTTTACAATTACCCTACCTAAATGACTGTATGAAAGATGTAAAAATACCCAATTACAAGTATAGGGTGTCCAACTAAACAATAAATGTAGACACAATTAAACAAAGATAATCAATAAAATCTATAATATCAATCAAAAGTAGGCTCTGTAACCAAATGGAAGAAAAAATGTTGGGAAGCTCTTTGATCACATATATCAAAAATTGGAAAATTACACGTTATCAAAATATGTACACTCGAAAATGATAATTGTAGTATGTTACATGTAATTTACTTTATTTAAAAGAAAAGAAATATAATTGGAGATTCCAATTCGGTGTGTTATACAAATTTTCAATCATCTATCCTAAATTCCTGACACGAAGTCTTTTCCCGAGTCAAAAGTCAAGGTTTTTTTCTCAAATCATACTTGACA
This sequence comes from Triglochin maritima, assembly GCA_963682175.1. Taxonomy (NCBI): domain Eukaryota; kingdom Viridiplantae; phylum Streptophyta; class Magnoliopsida; order Alismatales; family Juncaginaceae; genus Triglochin; species Triglochin maritima. Next base: position 8,101,951 of record OY821780.1, on the reverse strand, counting down.
TTTGACAAAAGGTCTCAACAAAAACATATATAACCTACATGTGGATCTTTGTCGAGGAAAGAATTCGTAAATCTAAGATGCAAGAGATGGATGGTAACTTACTAGTTGTGGAGAGTGGCCGAGGAAGAGGTGGGGACACGGGTGAGCAGCGCGCGAACCACCTCGTCCTCCAACAGGCTACCATAAACGAACACCTTGTGGGCCCCACAACTTACGGCGGCACCACTTGCCATCTCTTCCTTCCGTCTACTACTGTTGAGAGCTTTGGTTGTTGGTCAGTTGGTTGGTTGGACTTCACCGGCTGAGCCACAGGTGACCTGTTTTCTGTGAGACTTCACCGGCTGAGCCACAGGTGAGGGGCAAAATAAGGCTTTGTTGTTGGTTTGTTTAATGTTTGTTGGGCATAGGCTTTCTGTATGTGTCCCACACTCCCGTATTGGTTGGTTCCAACTTGTTGCAACTTCAGTTTTTGTCTTTGTTTGGCTTACAATGCAATGATGCAAAAGAATCTCTCCCTCATTCTAACGGATCCAAGTAATGCGAGACTGACAGGGATATGCAGGAAGATTGCATCCACCAAGGAGATGACAACCTGCTACGCCTTAACCATGGATTGAGACTTCTGTGGCTGTGAACCTGGTAACAACCATTCCATCATCACAGAAGCGCCGTCGTCTGTTTCAATCTTGGATTGTTCATCAGGCTAGCAGCTACAATTACTCGATTCACTTGAGCCGTTCGTTTCCAGCCCAAGTCAAGTTACTTGACAGAAATCACAATCCAACAAAACCAATTACAACAGAATTGATGTTTCTTTCGTAACCCATTAGTTTTCATGAAATTCATTTTACTGCCTATTAGACATGATAACACATCAAATGATTCACAACATCTGAATCAAAAAAACGTATTGACAGAAAATGATTCCACAAGAAACCAGTCCTAGCAGAAAATGAGTTTGAACGTCCATGTATACCCAAATTCATCCCAAGTCACGGAAAGAACTTATGATCTTGCTGCGATGCCATCTACAGATCCGTTGTCAACAAGAAAATGTAAAATAAGGGAACAGATCATCTTCCTCTAACAAATCTGTCACAAATACTTGACACGATTATGTCACTCTGAATGACAACAGCAAGTTTGTAAAGCAAAGTTTTGATGTTTGACATTAAGGATTATGTGCTCATTGGTTCAGGGCTGCTTGATGCAAGTATATCCAGCAATGAGTTGTGGGGTTCAATCTCCTCATGCCAAAGGGGAAGAGAATCACCAGGATAGAATTTCCTTGAGACGCCATCAGAGTTGATCTGCAAATGTAGAGATGTAATGCAATTAAAACATACTGTTGGGTATTAAAAGTTAAAAAGGTTGGACACGACCAAATAGAACAATCCAGTGGTTTTATGGAATCATTGTCTGAGAAATACATGCAATTAGAGTTGCTTAGAACAGGATTATATTACTAAGGAGCATAGGATCCTTCCAACCATGAATTACAGGATTCAAAAAATTTCCTTCCAACAATCAATTACAGGATTCGAATTTTTCTCAGCTCCAAAGCAGATTTCAACCCAGCACAATTTTGTGTATACCAAACCCCACCACGCCATAGGAAGTCAGGAGAAACATCGAAGATAGGATGTAAGTTTAATGCCTCACATACAATTCAGCGAGTAGCATTTTAGGAATGGAATACACAGATTCATAGCACAGAATGAGAAATACGAAATCCCCAAAAGTTCAATAAATCAAACGAAAATACACTTACAGTAACTGTTCGAACAACACCACCACTTGCACCATCTCGAGCAATTGCAAGGGAAACAGCTTTCAATACAAGGTTCTGCACATAAAATGCAGATGGATCAATAAGTTCCTTTTCATTCATGTAGAACCCAAATAGTGTTTATGTTAATGTAAATATAATACCCAAGCAGGATTACTTAATAAGCCAAAATACGACAACCACGTAAGGGTAATTGATAATTCAAAATGCACAAGAGTTGGTAGTCAGTAAATTATAAACTCATCAGGGTACATACTTCGGCTTCTTCTTTACTCATTCCATCCTTCCATGCTTGATCAAGGAAACCATACAAATAGCTAGACCCAGAACCTGCAAAAGTACAAAGAGAATATGAGCACCAATACAGAAGACAAGTTTGTGAGATCAAACAGCCATAATCAAATATGATCCTGTAGATATAGAAAATGACTTCCTGGCATGCCTAAAATTTGATAAAAGTTTTGACATTACAGCAAACTAATGCAAGTAACTAGAAAAAGCATAAAGACTTCCTAAGCATAATTAAAGGCTCTGGTGCATTGACAACTCTAAAATCTAATGAGAATTAGAAACAGAGCGAGATTTCAACAGTTTCATGAAGAATGACATTTTTGCACATGAAATAAAGGCTGAATGAAGCAATTGTGTAACCTATAGCATCCACATTTGGACCACCATTAAAGATGTAGCGACAATCATGACGACATGTTGCATATTTTTGAAAAAACAAACAGGAAAAATGTAGCCGAAAGGTAAGGATTTCAATTTTGTTGCACGTACCACCAATAGCGAAAGGCTGCTTCAAAATTGTTCCTCCAAGTGGCACTGAGTATATTTGCCCTCCTTCGTACTTGTCCCATCCACCAATAATCATTCCAGCTTGTAGCATGCTCTAAAATATGTTTACATAGATTAAGTCACTTCAAGTCTTCCACTAAAAACAGAAACTGGTACAAGATAATTCAGTACAGGAGGAAGGTAGTTGAGACAACTATACTCAAAAACAGTCGACAGAATACAAGCCATGTTTCTCACACGACTCGGAATTTTTTTCATGTCTACAAGTTGGGCATGACCACATGAGAATTGGAACAGGCTTTGCGGGTTGATCACCAAAGTGAAATTTGTTCATCTAATTACAGGAAGATTGTGTTTGATGCCTGTATGCACTTTGATCAAGATAAGTGATGAGACGGGGTAGGTTGAGTGGAAAGTTGAAGTAGCATTGATAGAGAGGAAAGGCAAGTATAACTTTTAAATTTAAATACCCTTTTACTCTACATTACACTTCATTCTCACACATTGTGGGAAGTTTGTTCTAGGTGTTTTCACATGCCACTTAATACTTATTACGTGTGTTACAAAAGTAACAATGCTTGTCTTAGTTCAGATGGCATTCTATAAAGGCTTCACTGTTAAATTGCTACATCTTTAGCACACTACTAGACATCCTCGTTCATCAAGTTTTCAGAAGTCCGATTTTTCTATTTTCCTAAAGCAAAAGCCCACCTCAGTTCCTGTTTTTTTATGGAAGAACTACTTTCTTACTTATGATGATGGAAGTTGAATTGGTTCCTCGTTTATAAGAGTTGGACTCGGAGAAAAACTTTGAACCATGTCTTTAACAACCAGCAACTTAATAGTAAGTACCGTCCAAGGTAAACAAGATATATACCTTCTTCAATAGAATCAAATTTATAATGAAGAAAGATTCATTGGGATGAATAATTATAATGACTTAAAGACTATAATTTCTTGAAGGTCAATCCCCACTTGTCAAGGAAACTTTACCTTGTTTTGGTATGACAAGAGTCTGATTAAATTAGAAGCCACCTTAACAGTTGCAGGTTGTCCAAGCTGAATACTGCATTCAGGAAACAAATTTGAAACCTAGTTAGTATTAAATACATCAGTTCAAATATGCATCCTTCACAAACTAGTAAGCCAGAGAGCATGGAATCTTGAGAAATATCTTCACTTCTTTCTGCAACAAAATACTAGATTAGCGTAGAACTACTCACGTGTGCTGGTGGAGGAAGTAACGGACATAATCAGAAATAATTTGGGTATCAGCAGCCTGCAAAAATCAAATCATCTAGCTCACTTACTTGGTGGGTAGTATATAAGAGAGATGATAGAAACGTCAAAGAATACATATGATCCAAACTAAAAATGCAGATGCTGTCCAAAGCACGATAGCAACAACATAAACAGAAAGTTATCATGAAATATATAAGTTTTTTAACTGGTTTCACTTTTCCATAATTCCTTCTGTAAGTTATGCTTGACAAATCGATTAAAGAAAAAATTAAACTTGCACAAGAATGTCATATAATTGTCCATTTCTAACAATTTGAGATCAAACTTAGCCGGTATTTAATTCAACCACGGAAGGATCTGGTTACTAAGTTAATTTCACTTTGGAAGTGAAAATGGGTAATGCAATAGGGAACCAGCTAGGTAGGCAAAGCATGTGCTGACTAGAAAACTAGAAGATAGATTGATTTTGTTATGTTGCATTGGTGAGAGTAGAGGTGAGAATAGAATACCATGTTAATCATGACATATTTATGGAAAAATAACGTAGAGTAAGACAGATCAGATATATGGAAAAGAAACAAGATTATCACACTATACCAGTTATGTGTAAAAGATTTGGCAATACAGAAGAAGCAAAGTATAAGCAGAAAATTCACAGGATATCAAGTAGGCTCCTAAAATGATTGCTTACAGATCCCGAGCGGCACAAGTAAACATTATCAGTGAGCTGGGTGATCTTGTCAGATGCACGATTAGCAACATACATCCCTATAATACAGAAACAAGTGTGATCACTTAACCAACTAATCAAGTATAAATAGCAAATAAAGAACACTATTTTCAGCATATCCCTGCTGCCCATGATCATGATATCAACAAAATTACAACTTTTCAGCACGGCTCCAGTGTGGACCTTTGAAAAATCAAAGAAAACAAAATTTTCAGCAGAACTTGTAAATACCATTGAAAAAAAATTATCCTGTAAAAATGATTTAGAAAAAAAATACAACTTTTGGATATAGTCGTGATCCGAAGAACAGCCAAGTATTGCAACATTTTCAGCATTCCTCTTGCGGAGATTACTTGTAAAGCAATCAAACACCACATTTTTTTCAGTGTACATCTTATTCAGAATTCAGATGACTTTCAGAACAAATAATTACACGTCTTTTCAGCCTACTCTTGTTTAGAATTTAGATGAGATAACAGCCAAGGAATACAATTTCTTCTGAAATCTCTAGCTCAGATCATCCGATAACACCCAAAAGATCCAAGTCATTTGACATATTCTTTTTATATCTCTAAACTTCACCCTAATCAACATAGTCCTGAAGATAAACGGAAAAATAAATAAAAACAACTTTCACTGCAAATCACTCTTCAAACATTTCTAAAACTAAAATGCGATGCTTCAGCCAGAAATCCACTTTTGGGGACAGGCTTCCAGTTCATACAATTCGAATAACTATCCAACGTGGCCCCGATTAATTAGGCATTCCAATCAACTTTACTGTAGGTGTCCAAAAACAAACTGATGAACAACTTCCACGGAAAAATCTCTCCTACGAACGATTTGTACAGCTAAACTCGAAATTTCAAGCATACCAATCAAACAAACAGCTAAAATCCAACTTTCGGAACAACATTCCGTTTCGCACGATCCGAACCTCGATCCGGCATACTCCGGACTAATTAGGCATGTCATTCAACTTTTCGTCAAACTAAAATACAACTTTCACGGAAAATACCTCCTTCAAACCACTTGAAAAAACTAAAAATCCAACTTTTACAACACATTTCCGGTGCAACGTATCGGAGATGCGATTCGGGAGGGGCGTACCGGTGCTGGTCCTGGAATCGGCGCCGAGGATGACGCCGCCGTTGTAGGAGACGCCGATGATGGTGGTCCCCAACGAGTGCGGGGCGTTGAGGTTGAGATCCGCTTCCATGATCGGAATCTGCTAGGGTTCGGTATGGGAGAAGAGGGGTTTGGAATTAGGGTGTGAGATTTGGGGGCGGATTTGGGTTTGTTTCGACTTGGAGGTGAAGTTAGGACGTGTGTGTCGGATCGGTCGGATCCAAGTTGGATCCGATTAAATTTTCGAATGTATATGTTTTGGCACTGAACGCGATCTACTGCATTCAGTTTACGGTATTATGAAAATGAGAATTTGGTGGATGGTAATCTGAAATAACAATGTCGTACCTGATCCAAAGTAGAAAGATGTTGCGACTGTTGAGAATGGAGAGGTCGAGTGGAATTACGTATCAATATGACGGAGAAGCACAAAACAAGCATAAAGTAAACTTGAGGTATGACCGTAAACAGTAGCAGATGCACTGTGGTGGGGCACGTGCCCCACCATTAAAACCCAAAATATAGCCTAATGTATTATATATAGGTTGTCAATTCTTATGGGATAACATGTATTATGGGATAATTAGTATGTAATGTAATATTGATAGAGTTATTGCATGGTAGCATGAGCTTTTATGGCCTTATGGGCTTTCATGTTACGCTTCCACCCCAAACAGCCCAAGTGTCCAACTCCCCAAGACAAAGCTAGAGGTCTAAGACCCCAACTCCCCCCTCCCCAGTCCCCTCGACCCCAACTTCAAGTTGCCCTAGATTTGGGCATTTTTGTTTCACCCCCAACGACAGCCAGCAAGATCCGCGACGGTCAGGCGAGCTCGCATCCCAAGTCCCAACGACCCTTCGAGCCTCCGAGCAGGCGAGCAACAACGCCAACGCAACATCCAGCATGTTAGTCTTCCTTTTTTCCCTTTTAATTTCCAATCTTCTTATAATTGTTGTTTTTTGAATGATTGAATCTCTTTTTTTTAATTGCATAGATTGCATAGTTGGTTTTGTTTTGTTTAATTTTGGATTTTTAGTTTTTTTTTAGTTTTAAGTTTTTACTTTTAGAATGTTTTGTTTTTTGGGTGCAAATTTCAGAATGTTGCGACTTTTGTCATATTTTTAATTGTTTGTTTATCTATTTTCCTTGGAAGATGTTTAATTTCATATTGTATTATTATGTCATTATGTGTTTAATTGGGAATCATATTGTTTTAGTTGTTGTTTTTCAAATTTAATTTCAATTTTTTTTGTCAATTAGAATGATTATTGATTTGTTTTGGAAAAATTAGATTATTGATAGTGAATTAAATGAATTTAAGAATGGAGAGAGAAAACACATGAATATTTCAAGTTTCTTTTCAAAAAGAACACATACTCCAAGTGAACCAAATTTTCTTCCACCACAAACAAGTGAACAAAATCATCCTCCACATCAAGCAAATGAACAATTTTCTTCTCCAGAAGAAAATATTGATGGTCCTCGAATTCAAGAAGGGAAAACATGTGTTAGAGTCAAATTAAGTGCATTTGATGTTGTGAATCTTCTGCAAGATCCAGGAAAAAGAAGAAAGATTACTGATTTTCATCCGGATGACATTCATGTTGTTAGGAGAGAATATATTCAAAGAAAACATTGTCAACCTGAAAATCATGTGTTTCCTTTTCGACATTTTGGGATTCTCACATGGAGAAAGTTACTTCATTTATGGTTAAATTTGACATCGAGATTTCGAATATGGAGGGAAAATATGTTGTCCCGGAAAGAATGACGTTTCAAGGTAAAAGTCCACAAGTGACAACTTTTCATTATTTTCAAGTTGAAGTTTTTCTAAGTGTTCTTGATCTACAATTGCAAGAACTTGAAAATCTGTTTAATGAAGTAAGCAAGAAATTACTTGTTTGTATGTTTTGCTTCAATTCCGCTAACCGATTTTCTTTTTTTGACAAAAGGAAATTGGTCTGACTTTCTCAAGTCTATCCTAATGAATTTTTAAGTGCCCAATTGATATTCTTTGAATATTTACTTGACAATTTCATTGTTGATATTTGAAATGATGAGATATTTTCGAATGTCAAGAATCTTAATGAGTTTTCCGTGAAACTTGTTGAGACAAACAAACATGAAATTCATTCTAATGTGTACTTACTATGAAAGTTGGTGTTGCTTCTTCCCATGACAATGGCAAGTGTTGAAAGAGTATTTTCCGGAATGACTCTAATGAAAGACAAGTTGCGAAATAACATGTGAGATCAAATGTTGAATGATTATTTGGTTACTTATCTAGAGAATGATTTGTTTTGGGGTATTAGCATAAATGCTCATATATCGGATTCAAAATATGAAAACTCGTCGAGAATAATTGTAATAATTTTTAAGTACTATTAGGTTGTAATTTGATTTTTTTACGACATTTTACTTCTAACTTTTTATGAAATATTAATATTTTTGGTTTCTATGTTATTTTTTAGTTGTCGATTGATACACTAGTACGTGGTGCACTACCATACTTGAAATCCTGGATCCTCCATTTGTCGTAAATAATCTTTGAATAGTTTACGTTTGATGAGACGATTTTGAGTTTATTTTAATGACAAATGTATGAGAATCATTAACTAAATGTTTTCCAAACTACATGAACGTAAGAATATAACGTATGGTTGACCCTTCAATCAGGTCATCAACTAAAACAACGCATCAAAGAACATGCTCAACTTTGAGATGCTCCTTCCAAGCCTGCTCCAAAATGACGATGGTTGGATCTTATCTATCGAGATAAATCTCGCATTTGTGTGCACAAAGTTTTTATTACGAGGTAGAAATATCGACAGAGGGCAGAGACCTTGTCAAAAAAATTGAATCCTAAGACAATAGTGAATTAGCATGACTGAACTAGAATCATCGGTGCACCCAATTGACTTGAAATAATATTAATTTACGGTTTTTTACTTGCGTGTCATCGGAAAACCACAAAAATGATTTTCTATCATCGTTGTATCATTATTGCTCATGTAGCCACTAAAAATCATGTTTATTGTGTTTATGTCATTATTTTTTCAAATCATGTAACTATGTTAATATAAATAATTTTTTATTTGTAAATTTTGTAAATTGACCTTAGCAATCCAGCAACTAGAAAACGCATACATAATCAACTACTATTCTTTTATCATTTTCTTTCTTCACTCAGGTTCTCCTATTGTCTTCTTTATTTTCTCTCTCTCTATCTATTTTTTATTGTTTTCTCTCTCTATTTTGGTCTCTCTTCACATCTCTTCTTTCTCTCTTCTCCCAACTCACCCTCTCATCCCGTCTCTTCCTTATTTCTCTTTATTCTCCCCCAATTTCTCTCTCACCTACAAACGTTTAATTATTTTTAATTGAATTTTAAATATTTAAATTTTGCAAGGAAAAGAGGAGAAAAGTGGGGAATATACGAGACAAGAGAGAAGTGAGATAGAAGAAATGTGAAGGGAGAGAAAAAGATAGAGAAAAGAGAAGAGACATGAACATGATTAACGAGAGAATATACGATAAAAAGAGAGAGATGCGAGAAAATGAGAAGAAGGAATTAAATGATGGTTTTTGGTTGTTTAGGAGATATTTTGTAAATTTGTAATTCAATATTAATTACAAAAAAACTTTTGTCTAGTTGTTAGATTACTAATGGATAATTTTGCAAAGTTTATAATTAAAAATTAGTTAGTGTTATCATAGTTAGTTGTAAAAGTAATGGAATGACATTTAAGTATTGTATGTATATATTTTATGATGACAACTATGACATTTACTGTGGCCCACGAGAATAATGATAGGGTGACGGTGGAAAGTCATTTTTGTGATTTTTCGGTGGTACACAAGCAAAAATTTCTTAATTTAGTCAAACTTATAACGAATCATATTGAATGATTATCTATTTATATCTATATTTTGCATTCATTACACTAAAAAAACATTTATTTATATCGTCGTTGCACTCATATCTATCTCGTGTCATAACAAAACATCTCTATTTATGCTTATGCCTTACAAAACTCCTCTATATATTATGCTTAAATCATTTGATCAGTGATGATCAATTTTTTTTGTCCGTCACAAGTGACGTTCGCCTTAATCAGATGTTAAACTATTAAGATTTCAAGTTTTGAGAAGAAATATTTGATTTCATTGATCAGAATGACCATTTCATCTGACGACATACGCATAAATACATAAAAACTTTATAATGGTATAAACATAAATAAAAAAAATTATGACATCAAAATACATATGAATACATGTAACTATGTTAATCAACGTGTGAGTGCAGAATACTATGTTAATCAACGACATCAAAATACATTGATTAATGTGAGTGCAGAATGCCCGATATACGTTCCAATGTATTTTTTGTTAATTAACATATAATAGACGTTGGTTGTCTATAGCCGACGTGTATACACTGTATAGACGTCGGTCGTATATAGCCGACATCTATACAACAAGGAATATACGACGGGGAAATAGACGTCGGGTACTTGGACCATCGAAATCCGACGTCTATACCACTATATATCCGACGTATATGGACTTTTCTGCACTAGTGACAATAGTTACGTAAGTGTAAAATAACTCTTTTTTAGATACCCATTTTAATATAGACGCTTTGACCCGACGTAGACAAAACAAAAACCTTTTCGACAAGATGTTGGTAACACTACTTTAAGTTCGGAGCTAATTAGCAGTGCGTGCTCCAAAGGAATCCTTAATCAAGAAGAAGAAGAAAACATACAGGATAGGAAGCTTAACTCGCGTTAAATTCTTCTCTGATCTCTCTTAAACACATAATCACATGTGGAGTTCTGGTATCTCAAACCTTCACGTCTTATTAAGGACCAAAAAATAAAACAGTTAAAAACTAAAAGTTCGTTTATTGAATTCAATCGAGAGTTGTAGAGGAAGAATAAAAGAATATATGTTTTTATTGTTTTTCGTTATGTGTTACATATGTGAATACCAGAATATATATGTGTATGTTTACATAGCCATTAGCAGAAGATGTTGTAGTGATTTCTTTCCTTGAAGAGATGTTGCCATAGAGAAGGAGTGTGGATGCTTCCCAACGATCGAGTCTGAATAAGGTAAGGTTCTCAACACACCCCCTCAAGTTGGGTCTGGAATAAGTTGACGGATCCCAACTTGTGAAGAATGTTTGAGAACGTCTTGTGGTCAAGGGCTTTTGTGAAGATATTTGCGAGTTGATCTTTACTGGAAACGTATGAAACTTCTATTTGCTTTGACTGGATTTTTCTCTGATGAAATGACAATCAACTTCTATGTGTTTAGTCCTTTCATGAAAGAACGGATTTGAGACGACATGTCATGCTGCATTGTTATCACAAAACATATTCATTGACTCCTGGGTGTTGATGTTCATATCTTTGAGCAACTGGTTGAGCCAGATTATTTCGCTAGTGGTGGAAGCCATAACACGGTATTCTGCTTCTGCACTCGATCGGGCAACAACGTTTTGTTTTTTGCTCCTCCAAGTAACTAGATTGCCTCCTACAAAGGTGCAAAAGCCAGTGGTGGATCTCCGATCATGACTCCCTGCCCAATATGCATCAGAGTAGCTAATTATTGAATTAGAGTAATTGTTTTTCATCCAAAATCCTTGCCCTGGAGTATTCTTAAGATAGCATAAGATCCTATTTATGATGTCTAAATGGTGAGTGTGAGGAGAATGCATGAATTGACTAACTATACTAACATCATAAGTAATGTCAGGACGGGTGACAGTGAGATATATTAGTTTACCAATGAGTCTTTGAAATTGACCGACGTTACTTAGAGGTGTACCGTCGGTGGGCCCTATTTTTTGTTGGTTTCAATTGGTGTGTTTACAGGTTTAGCACTTATTTTACCTGTTTCTTTGAGAATGTCTAGAATGTATTTCCTTTGTGAGAGAAAAATACCTTTTTTAAGTAGGCAATTTCAATTCCAAGAAAGTATTTCATGTATCCTAAATCTTTAATGTCAAATTTGGATTTTAAGTAACTTTTTATTTTATTTATTTCTTGATCGCTATCTCCGGTTATTATAATGTCATCTACATATATGAGTATTATGGTTGTGATATTATGACTATGTTTAGTAAACATGGATGCATCGGCAGAACTCTTCAAAAAACCGTAAAGAAGGAGAGAGTGACTGAGTTTGACATACCATGCTTGTGGTGATTGCTTTAGTCCATATATGGACTTATGAAGCTTGCATACCTGGTGGGGAGTTGTGGTGTAGCCTGGAGGAGGAGTCATGTAGACTTCTTCTTCAAGGTTTCCCTGCAGAAAGTCATTCTTTACATCCATTTGAAAAAGATTCCACCCTTTGTTTATAGCTATAGACAGGAGAACACGAACAATGTTCATTTTGGCTACGAGTGCAAAGGTTTCTATGTAGTCAATTCTGTAGGTTTGAGTATACCCTTTTGTCATGAGGCAGGCTTTATATCTCTCAATTTTTCCATTACTATGATATTTGATTTTATAGACTCATTTACATCCAACGGGTTTTATACTTGCTTGTAGTGGGACAAGGGACCAGGTTTTGTTGGCTTCTAAGGCTCCTAGTTTTTCTTCCATGGCTTTAACCTAATTTAGATTTCCTAATGCTTCATGATATGATGTGGGTTCTTTATTATTGTCTATTTGGGTTAGGAAGGTTTGAATGTTATGAGATAGATGGTTGTAGGACAAGTAGTCCTGAATGGGGTAGGTAACATGAGACACAAAATAATCATTAAGTCTGGTAGGAGTGCGCGACGGACGTGTGGATCTCCTTGGTGGAGGTTCATCTTCATTTCCCCATTTGTTGCCAACAGGTGGAACATCTTCGACTTGCGGTGTGGGAGTAGGATCTTGCAGGTCATCTTCTTCTTGCGGAGTGCATGGTGAATGTAGAGGTATGTTGAACAAGTCCATGGTGGGAACTGGAATGGCAGCGGATGGATCGTAGTCTTTGTCGGGAGTGAAGAACGGCTCATTCTCAAAAAAGTTACATCTCTTGAAACATACATTTTACAATTTTTAGGGTCATAACACTTGTACCCTTTTTTATAAAAGAATATCCCAAAAAAATACATTTGACAAAATTGTAATCTAGTTTATCCTCCCGTTTCCTGTGAACAAAACAAATGCATCCAAAGATTTTAAGATGATCAATCTTTATTTTTTATTGTGCAAGATTTACAATGGTTGTTTATTATTAGTTGTAGGACTAGGAAGACGATTTATAATATACGTTGCAGTAAGAATAACATCAGACCAAAAATGTTTGGGAACATTATTTTGAAAAAGTAGGGAACGAGTAACATTTAAAAGATGTTGATTTTTCCGTTCAAAAATCTCATTTTGTTGAGGGGTATTAATGCATGTGGTTTGATGAAAAATTCATTTTTGTTTTAATAGGTTTTGAAACACATTACTCATATATTCTGAGTCATTGTCAGATCTAAAAAAAGGATTTTGACATTATACATGTTCTCAACAAATGCAAGAAATTCACAAAAAACCGTGTAAGCATCTTATTTTGTTTTTAATAAATAAATCCATGTAGTTCGAGAGAAATCGTCGATAAAGCTGATAAAATACCGAAAACCATTATGAGAATCTATGGGAGCAGGTCCCCAAATATCAAAATGAACCAATTCAAAAGGAACCTGAGTATGAGTAGTAGAATTGGAAAAAGGTAAACGAGTTTGTTTTGATAACTGACAAATATCACATAAAAGTTCAGATTTAAGCAAAGGAAATAAACACTTTAATACTTTATGAGATGGATGACTCATCCTTTTGTGCCAAAGTTCTTGGTTATTGGGGGACCCAGCATGCAAGACTTTATTAAACGATTCAAGAACATACAACCCATTTGAGAGAGTGTCTCTACCAATCATCCTCTCTGTGGTATGATCCTGAAAGATGACTTCATGAGGGGTAAATATAACATTACAATTAAGTATTCTAGTGATCCTGGCAACTGATAGTAAGTTTGTGTCAAAATTAGGAACATACATATATGAAATTTGTTAATTAACTCAGCATCTCCTGTGCCTTTAATCTTTACTTGATCACCATTTGCTACAATAACAAATTTATTTAGTAATATTAGATTATTTTTATATTTGTTAACATAGTAGGATCTCCAATCATATGATCAGTAGCCCCGGAATTTATAATCCAGTGTTTTATATTAGCTTTAACTGCTGAAAGGGCATGAAAGTGATAGTTAAGTTTTTGTTCCATACCTGATAGATTACCTGTTCTGGGGGTAGTTCTTTGCAAATATTCATTGAGGTGTCCCACCAGGGCACTTATCTGGTTCGGATCTGGAGCTCCACCACTTGATCTCGTCAACCCATTTAACATGTTTGGTCCATTTAAGCCCAGTCCGTGTGAATGCGATATCGGGTCAGAAGAAAACCCGACTTGACGATCCGGAGTATAAAACTCGTTGTTGTTTCCAGATCCATCATTCGTGTTAGGGTTAGGGTTCTGGACGTCTGAGTGGTCACCGTCGTCTCTGGGCTGGCTGGTGCTGCCACCGGCGATCCCGTTCCACCATGGTAGCTCTGGCGTTTCTTTCTCCGTTCTTGGGTGGCCTGAGATGAGGAAAAAGAAACCAACAAGAATTTTTATTATGTCCTTGTTTCTTACAGTTCTCGCAATGCTCATTTGCTTTGTTGCTGAATCGCCTTTTCGTGTTGTTGTTGCCCTGAGCCTGGTTACGACCAGCGATGAAGGCCTGATTTTCGGAGTTTGGATTTGTATTGTTGTTGTTAATAGTTTTTCTCTGTGTTTCCTCATGTTGAATGATGCTTGTGATGGTCGTGATGCTCGGTAGCTCCGGTGCCATGAGTATCTGAGATCATATGCCTTCATAACTAGGATCCAATCCTACCAGGAACTAGTAGATTTGGTTCTGTTCTTGTCTGATTTGAATAGTTTTTGCGTATGTGGTTGGAGGTTCATAGATCTTCAACTCATCCCATCGCCTCTTGAGAGTATCGAGGTACTTAGGGCTGTGCAACATTAGGTCCGGTCTGGGTTTTTGGACCGGACCGGACCGATCGGGTCGGGTCGGTCCAGACCCGAACAAAAGTCGGTCCGGGTTTCGGGTTGGATTTTTTGTAAAAATCGGGTTTCGATCCGGTCCAGACCGAAACCCGACTAAACCCGATAAAACCCGACCCGGACCAGATCCACGTAACCCGAATTCGTCGACCCGTTTACCCATCAAAAAACCCCAAATCGCAAAAGCAAAACCTGATTTCCCCTATCTCTCCATTCTCACTCCTCAGCCAAAATCCCTAACCCTAACCCCGAAATCTTCTCCGACTCTCCCACATCCTCTGCTCCGAGGCCGCCGTCCTCGCCGTCGACCCGCCTCTCCGTCTCGTCCTCGTCCATCCGCCTCCGTCTCGTGGATTTCCTCCGTCTAGTCCTCGTCCACCCGCCTCTCCCCCAAACCCGTCCTCGACGCCTCTCAGTCTTGTCCTCGTCCACCCGCCTCCGTCTCGTCCTCCGTCTCCGACATTATCCCTTCCGGTCGTCTCTGGTCTGTCACTCAACACCAAACTGTCACTCAACACCAAACTCCGTCTCTTGTTGCTATTTTATTTGATGCAGTTTTTGCTGTTTTTTATGAGCAGCAGAGTCTGATCTACAGCTTCGTGGCTCGAGGGACGCTCATTCTATCGGACTACACGGAGTTCACCGGAAACTTTACCACCATCGCCTCCCAGTGCCTCCAGAAGCTTCCGGCCACCAACAACAAGTTCACATACAACTGCGACGCCCATACCTTCAACTACCTCGTCGACCAAGGATTCAGTATTTTCTCTCTTCTCCTATTCCTGATTTCCTTCCTTCCTTCCTTCCTTACAGATCCATCCATCCATCCATCCATCCATCTGATCTGATTTGTGTGAATTTCTGGATCGGTCATCGGATCTCAATCTGATCTTCTGCTTTTTTCTATTCTTTTTTTGTGTGATTTTGTTAATCTCATCATCTGATTTTTAATCTATATAATATATTCAAATATCAACTCAATTTTGGAATTCTTTGTGCACATACCAGTGAAGTTTGTTACTTTTCATTCTGTAGGCTTCTATATATTGTAAGGTGCATGGTTGTACTTTCTGGATTTATGCTTTCAAAAGTCATGGGGATTATGTAGATTGAGAGTCTGTTAGTATATTATTATGTATGTTCTTATGGAATTTGAAGCTCCTTCATGCCAGAAAATATGAAGTTGTGGCCTGATCTGTTCTAACATGCAATATTTATGATTTTCTAGACTGAGATGTATTTCTGTTGAAGATTAAATTTGGTGATCATTTTCATATTAAGATTTTTGATGAAATTATTTTCATGTATGGCATGTAATGTTTTTTCAGATTTAATGTTTAAAACTAATGAATGCCAATCTAATTAAGTTGTGGATTGTCTACTAAATATGCAGTTGTGAAATGACGGACTCACAAACCGGTTCCCCATCAACCATTGGAAGTTCACAACAGTCTACGGGTGCTACTTCCACTACTGAAGTTAAAGCTACAATGGCGCCAAGGAAAAGAAAGGAAGGTCGAGAATACATCGATGCGAACAAGAGAAGAGCTGCTTATTGGGCACATTTCAGGCCGTACTTAGAACAAGGTAAAACTCGTGCCGAATGCATTTATTGTGAAAACAAAACCTTTGCATGTGATAGTTCTATGAATGGGTCTAAGAACATTAAGGTGCATTGGGATCGTTGTCCTGCAAATCCTGCAAATGACACCAAAAACAAAACTAAGCAGTCTGAGTTGGTGTTTGATAGTAACGTAGAGTCCTCTCTAGGTGATGGCAAACTTAGAATGCACACTTATGATGCTAGTGAAGTCCGAAAAGCAGTTGTTAAAATGATTGTGGTGGACGAGTTACCATTTCGGTTTGTAGAGAATCCCGGTTTTAAGAATTTAATGACAGTAGCTTGTCCAAAATTTAAGATGCCTTCTCGTTGGACGATTGCCCGTAACTCTTACCAGTTGTATGTGGATGAAAAAAAGAAATTGAAGAAGCGGTTTGAGATGTGTTGTCATAGAGTTTCTGTGACCACTGATACATGGACTAGCATCCAAAGAATAAACTATATGTGTTTAACCGCGCATTTCATTGATAAAGAATGGAAATTGAACAAAAAAATCATAAATTTTTGTCCAATAAGTAGTCACAAAGGAAAGGCAATTGGTAAGGCAATTGAAGATTGTCTGATTTCTTGGGGTTTAGAGGAGAAATTGTTTACAGTCACTGTGGACAATGCACAATCAAATACTGTGGCATGTGATCATCTAAAGAAAATGATTCAAGGGAAAAGTGGCATTAGTGGGGGGAAACATTTGCATGTTAGATGTGTAGCTCACATTATCAACTTGATGGTGTGGGATGGATTGTCGACCAAGGAAACGAAGTTGTGTCTTGACAGAATCAGGGCGGCCGTTAAGTATGTGAGGGGATCTCCTAGCAGAATTCAAACCTTTAAGGACCTGGCCGTGAAACACAAAATTGACTGTACCTTGTCATTGTCTATGGATGTGCCGACAAGATGGAATTCAACATATACCATGTTGGACACGGCTTCCAAGTATAGAGACATTTTTTGGAGAATGAATATTCCAAATGATCCTGAAGATGATGGTACTTTGGGAAATCCAACTGATGATGATTGGAAAATTGTTGGAAGACTCATTGTTTTCTTGAAGGAGTTTAAACACTTAACAGAAAGTGTCTCCGGTTCTCTGTATACCACTAGTAACTTGGCATTCTTTTACATCTTTCGTGCTTCTGAGTTGTTGAATGAGTGGATCGAAAGTGCAGATGCTGATTTTCGCAACTTTGCAGTTGCAATGAAAGCGAAGTATGATAAGTACTTTGGAGAATTGGATAAAATAAACCTTCTGTTGTACTTGGGAGTTATTGTAGACCCGAAGGTGAAACTTCTTGGTGTTGGTATTGTGTTGCAGCACATTTATGGAGCAGTCAAAGGAGATGAGTTGGGTAGGAAGATGAAGAACGATGCTAATGCTATATTCGAAGAGTATCAGTGTTTGTACAGTCACTTGGTTCCAAAAGGTCGGCAACAAAGCAACTTGATTGATTACCCCTCATCTTCTACTTCCACCTCAGATATGTTGGACTTCAAGAAATACATTGAAAATGAGGTCGAGATGTCAGGATCAGATCTAGGAAATTCAGAGTTTGATAGATATTTGTCAGATAAGTTGGGGGATCAGGAAAGAGGCTTAGAAGTTCTGAATTGGTGGCAGTTGAATGAGCATAAATATCCTATTATGGCATGCATTGCTCGTGATGTTTTAGCCATTCCTGTTTCCACGGTTGCTTCTGAGTCGGCATTTAGTACTGGAGGACGTCACCTAGACAAATTTAGGAGTTCTTTGACGCCTAAGGTACTAAAGAATTGAAAATTGTAATTGCAATCATTTTCATGTTTGGTTTGCTACTAAATTACTCATTCTTTTTTTTGCTTGATTTTTCACGTAAGACGGTCCAGTCACTAATATGCGTACAAGATTGGCTTCGACCATCCGTTAAGATTGACGTGGAGGAAAAACTGGCTGAACTAGAGAAACTTGAGCAAGGTACCATTTTCTTCCTTGTTGAACAATAATACTTCACACCTGAGTTTTTAAGTTCTGAAAAATTGAAAAATTGAGATGCATTGTTTCACATTGTTATTACTTGTAGATTTGGATGCACCGGATGACATTGTTTGTGTGGAGTAGTCGCTGCAGACCAAGCAATTGCAACATGAACATGTTTGAGTGTTTGTAATGAACTTGTTTGTTTAGTACTTTGTAATTCCAAACTGTTTTTGTGGACTTGTGACTTTCTAATGCTTAAGCTGTGGTGGTTTTTTGGATTTTGGTTTTCCTATGATTTTCCAGCTTATCTTCTAAGGACTTCTTTATAGCCTCATATTGCAACAATTTTTGGTCATCCATAAATTTAGCAAACAATAACTTCACGTTTTCTTAGTTTTGGTTCATTAGAATCAAGAGTGTTTGTTGTAAACTCAATCAGCCAAATCAGGTATTAATTTTTATAATAAATATATATTGGTGCAAGGATGTGAAAATTGATCGAGTATATATTGGCTCTTGTACTGGTGGGATTCGTGGGAAAACGGAAGATTTTCAGGTTTTAATTACAAACAGGTTTTTATCATATTTACAGGTCCAAACCCACCCGGACCGGACCGACCGGTCCGGTCTTCGGTCCACTCAGGATGGAATCGGTCCGGTCCGGTCCAAACCCGGACCCAACCGGTCCGGTCTCCGGTCCGGACCCTGGAGAGGGTTCGGGTCCGGTCCGGTCCGGTCCGGGTTTGGACCGGTGCACAGCCCTAGAGGTACTCAGTGATGGAAGTTAAGTTTTGGCGTGTTTGGGAGATCTCTTGTTTGATTTTGAAGACATGCGCAAAATTCTCCGTCTTCCCATAGTGGTCTTGAACGGAGTCCCACAATTTTTTTGCGCTTTCTTTGTAGAGGAAGATTTCGGCGATGTTGGGTTGCATGGACGCAAGGAGACATGACATGACCTGGTGGTCCCTCGTTTGCCATTCTTCTTGCTTTATTTCTGTTCCCGCCCCTTCAGGTTTTGCGACCTTCCCCGTGATGTGGCCAACCCTCCCCGGCCACTGAGGGAAAGGGTTACTCCCCTTGCCCAGGAGAGGTAGTTGGTCCCATTCAGAGGAGTTGAGACGAGACGCTGGGATGTGGCTGCCTCTGGGTGGTTGATTCCGATGCCGTCCGACATTGTTTTGGTTTTGTTTGGTGTGGATGTCGGTTGTAGTCAACCGTCAACCCCCTTGTATGAGGTGATACCGATGATGACCTCCGGGAGGTTCTGAGGTTGAGCGTTTGTGGATCAACGTTCTGATACCATATTGAATTCAATCAAGAACTGTAGAGAGGAAGAAAAAAAATGTTTTTATTGTTTTTCGTTATGTGTTACATATGTGAATACCAGAATATAAGAATATATATGTGTGTTTACATAACCGTTAACAGAAAATCTCAACATTGTTGATCAGACATCACTGTTTAGTTCAACTTTACAAACAACAATGCCAAAAACTGAACATATAAACATGCAAATCCACAACATACTAGTACGTACGTACATAACCACCTTGCATATTGCAACGGCTTCATTAATCCTTCAAATCCAAGTACTACTAAGCAACGGTTTGGAAGCGACCACCTCCCCGAACATCCTCACCAAATCCGAGGCGTCGTACTCGTCCTTCAGATCAAGCCCTTCGACGTCCTCCGACGCTGATATCAGAAGGAACTCGCACCCCTCGTAGTTGAGAAAGTCTGGCGGGTCGGCTGGACCGAACCGCAATTTCCCTAGCAGCTGGCCTTGTAAGTGCGCCGGGTAAATCGCCTTACCCTTGCTTCTGATGCCACGAAATTGGTCTGGATTCTTTACTTGTATTATGAACGATCCCTCGCGGTCGATGTTCATCGACTCTTGTGGTTCGTCCGGTTTTTCTTCTGTTGGGAACTCGAGTTTGTATATGAGATGGGTGTGTGTCTTCCGACCCGACTTATGCCTCAGAATGCCGTAAACGCCTTCGCCCAAGGCTCGCGCTTCGGACGTCTTTCGATACTCCTCTGGACCAAAATTAATTAATGACTTCTAGTATATATTGATTTGCATTTATAAGCGTAAACAAATGTATATATGTGACAAATTAACATATATAATCGATGATCAATACCCAAAATACGGCACTGGTAACATAATTCTCAATTCCTATTATTGTGATTTGGATTTCAGTAACGGACTACATCATCATAAGACACCAGTCATCGTTTCTAATGAAATGGAAGATCAATGTTTATCCATGTTATTATAATTAAGGAGATCACATTGCGGTTAATTACCTCCTTTTAAAGCGTTTTTTATGTCGTTGACTTTGGTGGTGACTCTCTCGACGAAACCCCAATAAGGTCGGCCATGCTTGCTCGGGTCAGGAAGGCTCTTACGACCCATGACGATGAAGCGAAGCAGGTTCTGCTTCTGCTTCTCGATGTTTACTTTCTTCACATGTTTAATAATATATAACCAAAATGAAAGGTGTATTAGTAGCCTGTCATTGACTTTTTTTGGCACCAGATCACAATGTAGATATGTTTACAAGGTTAAAGTTGATCAATCATTGTTCATTAGCCACTTAGTGAATTGTTGTTAAAAGACACAAAACTTTAGTTGAAATACACTCACATAAGAATGAGTTTACTTAAAGTAGACATCTCTACAAAGTGATGGGAAACCAAATTAAACAAGTAAATTTTGACACGATGGAAGATAATAATTGACCATCAGACATGTTTCTTATTACATGACACATCTTATCTTATCTTCAAAAAGATTATAACAATCAAAATTAGCTTTAAAATAGAACTCTATAATGTAAAATCCATAAAGTTAACAACTCTCCGATGCAAGTCAAGAAATCGATCTATGAGAATCGGGTATCCACCTCAAAACTAATTGGTGAAGAGGAGAGAGACCCAAAGACTTATAAGTCCAGGAAAAGCCCACATTCTTCCGATGTGGGACTATCTCTCACACTCCCCCGCACGCGTGTATCGGCATTTTTTTTAATCTGTGTACATAAGTGGAGAAAAGGTCCCAACCGGGTAGAGTGCGCAGCGGAAGCTCTAATACCATATGAGAACCGGGTATCCACCTCAAAACCAATTGGTGAAGAGGGGAGGGACCCAAGGACTTATAAGCCCAGAAGAAGCTCACATTCTTTCGATGTGGGACTATCTCTCACAGGATCTAGTCAAATTAAGTTCATGTTAAGCAGCGATTGGTCTAATTAAAGAAGTATTTCACCTCCGAGCCATGGCCGCCTTCGCTCGCTCCCTCGTCGCGCTTCAGCTTCTTCTTCTCGGGCTCTTTCTCCTCCCCACCTCCCATAGCCTCCTTCATCTCTCCTTCTTTCCCGGAATCTGGCGCTTGCTTTTCCTCGATCGACCGCTCACCGGACGCCGGACATAGCACAATGTACATCCTCTGCACATCTTCGGTATCATGCGCTTCTTCTTTGCCTACTTTCGGTCTGTAGAAGAAAAATATCTCACCTCTCTCCTGAAATCAAACCCAATTAAGCACAACTTAAGTTCGCCAATACCATGTAAAACAACAAATTTGATCATGGATTGAATATTGTGGTGCAATAAATTTGTTATTCACTTTTGTAATTTTCAACATTAGCACAATTAACACTGCTAACAAAATCAATTCCAATTACAATAAGTTCACTAATATATACCATTTCTACTACAAAACAAAAGAAGAAATCCCCTTAAAACAACAATTTAGATGGTTTGAAATTTTGAATCTCGTGGTGCAACAAACTTGTGAGTCAGTACGTAATCTCCTTTAGCACTTCCCATTAGCACAACATTGCTAACGTAAAAAAAAGGGCTTTCTTCTTATATATATTGATGGAATTCGAAAGCTTTAAGAAGAAAAAGAACTAATTAATTAACCTGAATCTCTACTTCTGGGTCTGGTCTGGTCTTTGTTTCTTCTCCTTGCCCCCATGTTGTTGCTTACTTCTTGTCCTTCTCTGGTCTTCTCCCTTCTTCGCTTCTTTCTAGAGTTTGTATATAAATAATGAATTTAATTTGGAGAAGGGGTGTACGTGGGAGTTTGCATGGAGATAAGAGCTTCTCGTACGTGTCGTTCTGGCACTTCGAAAGGTGACGAGATGTGTGCACGTAGGGCTTGAGAAGATCTAATGGCTGTGGTGTTGGCTTCCGGATCGGATCGACGGTCGGATCATGGTCAAGTGTACAAGGTGGATTAACTCCAACTAGTAGTTGCTGATTGAAGTTGTGCAATGTTTGTTTGGAATGACCGCACCTTTACTCTTGATTGATTGTAAATTTATAAGTAGTCTCTTTGGCTAATTGAATTTATGGACAAAGATTTATTTATTATTCAGGTGGGAATTTGTAAAATTTAAAATCTTTAATTAAATATTATTTTTTAAGTATTTAATGTTGTCGGCGGAGAAGTGATTTCGTTGACAAAAAAAGTTAAGAGATTGATATTTTGTAAAAAGTAACGGCACTATTGAAACTAAAATCGTTTTCTAGTGACGAGTTCAAATAGTTAGACATTTGCATGACATATTTATTGCGCAAAACATTCTTTTCAAGTGCCAAAGAATTCAAAAACTTTAAGCATGCATTTATTCGTCATTTTAACTAAAACCATGTGTTGGTGGTGGCGGTCGGAATCGAGATGTACTTGTTTTTTAGGAAGGGCATCATTTCATTAATTAAACACCACGCAAGTCACAAAATACGTACGATGGTCTGTTTGGATAGTCCAAAATTTGAACCTTTTAGTTATCCAACGAGGCCTAATGTTAAAAAACCATACTAATCTGATGTTTATTATCCAAACTCTAATTCATCGTCGGAAACTACTACTTAAATCGTCCGTACGAATTATCACTTTGTCATTCTGTCATTTCTACTTATATAACTCTTCATTTCACTCTCATAACACCACCCTCTCTTCACATTACACTCATATTCACCCAAAAACATGTCTCGGAGGTCCGAAAAAGAACCAGCGGATGCCCCAGTCTACTCAAATCTTGTAAAATGTCTTGTTTAGTTTTTGTATATTTAAAAAAATTGCGTCGGGCGTTCGCGGGAGACGCCCAACCCCAACTGAGAGGTGCCCGCCGGAGCCGCCCCCTTGGGGAAGGCAGCTCCGTCAGACGCCTCCCCCCCCCCGGGGGGGCTCCCTTTTTTCAGATTTTTTTAAATTTAAATTGATTATAATTGCTAAATAATTTGATTATTAAGTTAATAATTAGTTAAATTAGTTTAGTAATTAGTTAAATTGATTAATTATTATAATTAGTTTCATGATGAATTTGTAAATTCATTAACGAAATTTTATTTCTAAAATTGAATTAATAGTCATCGGATTACCGTGAGGAAAAGGGAAATCAATTCCTTTACGCGATGTACATAGTTTAACAGATGAGTCAGGTCCCCGTCATCCACGTAACGGGGTATTTCTGCGTAAGTTAGGAGAGAGATATATTTTATGTCGTCGTCAGACATATGAAGATTCTTTCGACGACGATGATGGTTCAGATGAGGTGGGGAGTCACGATGGGAGTCGGTATGACTTGGAGCCGCATGAGGAGCCAATACAACAGTATGGTCGAGGACGGAGGCGACATTGTAGTCCTTCGGCTTAGTGGGTCATTAGGATGGGTCGAGGTGATCGGTTTGTGACCGGTGATTTGAGTCTGTGCACTGCAGACGCCCGAGCTCAGAAGAAAAAGAGGGGTGAGGACGATTCTTGGATCGTGACGGGTATATGCCCGGTGGTCCTCTAGATGGCAGCGTCATTCTGAGTTTCGGAGGTCACATCGCTAGACACATTTGGGAGGGCGAGGATCGAAAGGTTCTGAAGTGCCATAATCGACACAAAGTCTTGACGATATTGCAGGCTTGACGTTCAGTGATGACTGATGATATGACAACGACCACTAGTGATAATGGATTGGGTCACTTGCCGTACAACATGATCTCCTGTCTTGACATGTCGTTGATTTCGGCATTCGTGGAGCGGTGACAGCCTGACACCAACACTTTCCACTTGTCTTACGGAGAGATGACGATTATGTTGTTTGACGTCTTCCAGATTCTGCGCATTCTTGTTAAGGGTCGTATGGTCAGTGCTCAAACACCGACGTCTGAGCTGAAAATGTATGTATCAGAGTTGCTCAGGGTCAGCCTCGATGGTCTTGGGCGGGATAGCTCATTGCGGAGTGGCAGTGGTGTTAGAATCGATGTTGTGGACGACTGTTGCAGACGGGGACGACCACCACGGACTGAGTATACACAGATGACTGCCTACATCTTCTTACTGCTAGGTTGCGTCTTGTTTGTCGACAAGAGCGGTTGCAGAGTCAGATACCATTGATCAGTACTCATGGGGTCGGCGACGTTGGCATATCTGTATCTCCAGTTGGGGATAGCGAGTCGTGCTAATTGTTCTGGCATTACAGGTTGTCTTACGTTGCTGCAAGCTTGGATATACGAGTATTTTCCTGCTTTCCGCCCGCATCGGGAGCGGAAGATCATTAAGGATGGTCATCCTCATTCGCATATGTGGGCTGTCCGGACCGAGGGTAAGAGCAAGGGACGCCTCCTTTCCATTCGTAGACGACTAGATCCGATGACTGCATCGCAAGTATAAAATTTATATATCATTCACGTTTTATTTAAATTTCAAGTTTATTATTATTAATGTATAAACGTTTAGGTGGAGTGGTTGTCGTATGGTCCTTGATGCATTGCATACATTGCATCATATGTCTTTCATTTAGATTATTTTTATATAAATAAATGCTACTAAGGTACTGTTTTGAGCAATTGTGCAGAATTCAGGTGTTACAATGCAATTTACCAATATTCGAGCTAAAACGCGTGCAATGGACTCAAATAGATCACAAAGACCAATTAGCTAGAGATCCAAGCAAGTTGAAATCCAAGTGATTGCATAAAAAGTCAGGGACCTGATCGCAAATTAGAAGAACTAAAAAGTGATTTTGGAGGAGTATTCAAGAAGAAATCAAATTCGGATCTCCAAAGATACCAAAAACACACCTGCAAAATCACAAATTGATCTGGACCATCCATGCGGCGATTCCGCCGCATCTGAAGGTCAATGTGCGGCGGAAACGCCGCTCGGTTTGCGATCCGTGCCTTCTATTTTCGTCCAGTTGTTTCATAGCACGTGTCATTCCTTATGCATACCTAGGGTTCCTTGTATCGGCTATAAATAGCCCCGAAATATTGTTGTGAGGGAACTTTTTTTGTATTGAATTCTATAGCAATAAAATTCTGCCCATTTATTTCTCCATTGTCTTTGTCTTTTGTAAGCTTAGTTTTAGATTAATATTTCATGTTCTTAATTCCAGTAGAGTAATTTTGTTGTTCTTTATTCTTCTCTTAGAATAATTTGTTGCATGCTTAGAATAATTGCATATGTTTTCGTAGATCGTAGTTTAGTATAATATATTTTTTGTAGTCTCTCGATGATCTCCATGACCCCTTCCCCTCATCTTCTCCCCATGGGTTTCTAAAACCCTCCAAAGGGTGGGGGTGACAGATTTAGGTTTAGAGAAGAGAGTGTTTTTATTTTAATTTCTTGTTAGTGTTTTGATCATATGAGTTTTTGTTAAATCAATTATCATATGATGCTTAATATCTCACTTGATTTATAATAATTTTCGTGATCCCCAATCTAACTCTAAGATTCATAACTCCCACCCGCTGGACTCTCATCCATGGTGTTTCTTCTTAGTTTTTGTTTTTGTTGTTCTTGCTTTAGAAAAGTTAAAAAAAATCCAAAAACCTAAAACCAACCATATTTCTCTTTTTCTTTCCTTAATCAAAAATCACAAAAATATAAGAATCTCTCCCTCATTGTGTTCGACCCGTACTTGCCGCGTCTTCATCGACGCCGTGCACTTGCGGTATAAATAAAAATCTCATCAGTCCCCAGCCTGCTGTAACTGTGCCGATGACTACATTTATGGGCGTTATTCGTTATCATGATATCACAACCTTATTTACTGATCGCGTCTTGCGTCAGTTAAGGTACGTTCAGGTGATTCCGGTTGACATCCCGACACCAGAGCATGTAGTACGGTCTGCGATTGCGACGACGTACGACGTCAGACACAACGCTTCGAGCGCGGAATCAGTTTGGACGACAGGCACCTGGATGATTTGAGGCGTAGTCACGCCCCTCCACTTGTGATGCAGATTATTTGTAGTGGTTCGGTAGGTGCTCACATCCAGTTATCGTTCGCGGTACCATTTTGAGACCAGAGAGACCACTGGATATGACATGTGGCAATGCAGTAAATTTATCTAATTTAATTTTTTATTGTAATGTATATTTGTTTTTATTGTTAATGTACGCTAATTTTTATGTTACATACAATAGATGAGTATGACGATACATGTTATGCAGCTGTTCTTGCGATATAGAGGCCAGATGCCGAACGAGGAGACGAGAGCTGCATGTACATATTTGGATGACCTTGTTGAGGCGTGGCACGGTCGGTTGGGCATTTCGGATCAGGATTCAGATGATGAGTTGTAGTTGGCTTGCACATTATTTATTTTATTATATATTGAACTATTACTACATTTGTTGGTATTTGCTTATCTGTTGTACTCTTATTATTTATTTCTGACGAACATATTTTCTCCTTATTTGTTTATCTGTTGTACTTTTATTATTTATTTCTCACGAGCATATCGTAGACCTGTTTGGTATATGTAATCTAATTTAAATTAAAAAACTGATAAAAAACAACACGATATAAGTACAAATTCACGATATATTATACATTACAAATTACAATCAAAATTGTCATATCACGAACAAATTTCTTTGCCGCGGAACTAAGACCGCTGATCTGTTGGTGACCCTCTGGATAAACTACAAGTCTGTGGTTGTGCTGTCCATGAGTACTATTAGAAACAACGACCAATCCATCACGATCCCGTCGCTCGACTACCTTTACCAAAAAGCGACAACCACAACCTTTTCTTTTCGTGTTCTTCCGTAGTGCAATATTCGTATCACGAGAACCCATTTTATTTCTTCGATCGCATCTCAAATAACAATCCGTCCGATCATCTGCTTTTGATTTGTAGGATGATATTACCAAAAAAATCCAGCTCCGATGACAACTTGTTTCACCCATTTACACGCTTATTCGATTGTTGTAAATACTTGTTCACTATCAAAAAACTCACTGTAATCTACTCAGTTTACAACTTGATGATGAAGTACATCGCCACCAAAATCTTGCAACGGAACCTGAAATAATTTAAAATAACAAAAAAAACTAAAAATAAAAAAAAACATGGGCGTCTGGCTGGGATGCCCCATCCATGGAGGAGGCAGCTAAGCCAGACGCCCCATCCTAGGCGTGTGGCTTAGCCGCCGCCTCCAAGGTAGGGGCGTCTGGCTAAGCCGCCCCCGCCAAGGAGGAGGCGTCCCAGCCAGACGCTCCGTCCTTGAGGGAGACAACTTAGACAGATGCCCGAGACGGGAAAAAAAATCCGTCCCACTTACCTCACCGAATCCAAGCGCTTCGTCAGATATTTTCGTGGTGTTGGTACGGGAATGTGAGGAAAATTGGGGTAAAAACCTTGTTTTAAGACACAAAATGAAATGTGTATTAAATGAATTGTGAAGGAAAAAATGGTAATTCGCTAGGACAATTTAAGTTCCGACGACAAGTAACAATTCAGTTTATTATTGGGAACTACTAAACGTCGCCCCAAAACTACTTAAATCGCCCCTTGAAATTACCAAATTGCCCTTAACAATATATTTAATACCCATATCGTCCCGTGTCTATAAATTAGGCCTACGGTCTTGTATATTCATAATTTATCAGTAAAAACACCACAAAAATGTCTGGTGAGGGTGATGCATCCGGTGAGGTAAGCCTGGCGCGGGGCAAATTTTGGGCCGGGCGTCTGCATTAGACGCCTCCCCCAAGGTGAGGGCGTCTGCGTAGGACGTCCTCCCCTTTGCCGAGGCGTCTAACGCAGACGCCTACGCAATGGGAGAGGCGTCTTATGTAGACGTCCTCCCCTTGGGTAAGGCGTCTGTAGTAGACGCCCTTCCCTAGGGTCAGGCGTCCTACTCAGACGCCTCACCCTTGGGAAGGGCGTTTAACTCAGACGCCCCTCCCATGGGGTAGGCGTTTAATACAGACGCCCGAATTTTTTTTGATTTTTTTAATTTCGATTTTTTTTGTAGGTTCCGTTGGAAGATTTCGGTGGTGATGGAGTGGATTACAGTGAGTTATTACAAACTACACAAATCTTTGAAACAATCGATGAAGCATGTAAATGTGCCAAACAAGTAGCTATCGGAGCTGGGTTTTTTTGGTCGTGTCGTTGTACAAAACAAGATCAGATAGTCGGATGGATTGTTATTTGAGATGCGACCGGCGAAATCAAATGGAGTCTCGGGATATGGATACTGCACTTCGAAGAAACACCAAAAGAAAGGGTTGCGGTTGCCGTTTCTTAATAAAAGTGGTGGAGCGACGAGATCGTGATGAATGGGTTGTAGTTTTTAATAGTGCTCACGGACATCACAACCACAGACTGACAGTTTATCCAGAGGGTCATCGTCAAATTAGTAGTCTAAGTTCTGGGGCGAAGAATATTGTTCGTGATATGACTGAGGCGCAAGCAAAACCACGGAACATCTTGAAAGCAGTAAAAGAAAAATTCCCGGAGGACAATCCAAATCAAAGGCATATTTATAATTTCAGAGATTACATGAGGAGGACAAAATCTGAAGACCGGAATCCCGTCTAGCAGTTTCTCTATCAAGCAGTGCAGTGTGAGTACTTACATTGGATTATGGCGGATCCAGAAACTGATGTCGTCACTCACGCTTTTTTGGCACATCCGACGTCAGTCCAGTTGTTGCGGACATATCCTTTCGTTATCTGCATGGATTCGACTTACAAGACGAACAATTATAAGATGCCTTTGTTCGAAATGATTGGGGTCACACCAACAAACATGAATTTCCTTATTGGATATGCGATTTTGATGGATGAAACTTACTCCAGTTATCTGTGGGTGATGGAGAAGTTGCGAGATCTGTTATTGGGGATTGTCAGCCCGACTGTAATAATAACAGACCGGGAGTTAGGCCTTATGCGACCAGTGAGAGAGGTATTTCCTGACTCTGCTCATTTACTCTGCACATGGCACATCAACAAAGACGTATTGAACTACGCATACCACGTATTCGGCAAAAATAAGCAGATGGCAGAGACTTTGAGGCGTGGAAGATGGAGGAAAATCATGCTTTCTACTTCAGAAGCCGAGTATGATAGAGTTGTGTATGCTCTGAAAGATTTGTATAGATCGTGGCCAGCTATCACGGAGTATCTGGACACCACGTGGTTGGTGCATAAAGAAAAGTTTGTGCTGAATTGGACGAACGAAGTCCTTCATTTTGGGAATACCACGAATTGTAGGGTCGAAAGTGCTCATTCGGCTCTAAAAGAGTGGATTTCTACATCGACTGCAGCTCTGGACACTCTTTTCGAGCGCGTCAACGCGGCTATTGAAATGCAGCTGACGAATATTCGAAACGCTCTTGAAGACTCGAGACGGCGAAATTTGACTAATTTCCGACATGCTCTATATCGTCACATAAATGGTCGAGTTTCGCATCACTGCTTGCAATTGCTGAGTCAGGAGGTGAAAAGAATGCAACAGTTAGATGATGAAGTTGAATATCGTTGTGAGTGCGCTTTTCTGACTTCTCATGGGATACCTTGCGCATGTACCATCCACGGATGTCTTGAATCAGACAACGGAATTTACTTAGAGCAGATTCATTCGTTCTGGAGGACACTTGTCATTGGGGAAGGAGCCGGGAACGCAGAGTTTGTGTCTTAGGCAGCTCAAGACGCCGAACATTTTCGCAGCCTGGTTGATGAGATTGCAGGAAGTGACCCCACCGTAATTCGATCTGCCTCTCGGGTTTTATTCGAGCAGCTACACCCCGAACATGCGAATTTGAGAGATCCTGCAGAAAAAACAAAGCTACGAGGTTGACCAAGGGGAAAGTCGACACGACGGGACCCTAGTGCGTTTGAGTATGCAGAGCGAGGTAGTGGTCGATCTTCAGGTAGTGGGAGTAGAGGTCGTGGTCGTTCTTCCGGTAGTGGAAGCAAAGGTCGTGGTCGATCTTCTGGTTCTTCGTCTGTGAGGGGAGGATCAGGTATACCATCCCTATATTTATTGTTATTATAATTTTGTTATTTATTTCAGTAAATATGTATCTTTTGTTATTATATGTAACTGTATTTTTTGTTGATATTGTAGTGACTGGGCGGGCTGACGTAGACGACTTCCCATATGCGGATAGGATTCCAGGAATCATTATGCCATTCCTACACCAGTGGAATGATGGACGTGCTGATGGAAACTATGGATTTCGATGTGTCGCCGATGTTTTTCACGGTGGTGAAGACAATTGGCAACTCGCCCGTCGTTCGATTTCAAATGAGCTAGCTGCGAACCCATCTTTTTATGAGCACGTATACTACGACGGTGTGGCGCAGGCTCGTCACCGGATTAATTGGGGCGGGGAACCTTGTGGCGAGAATCACTACATGGAGACGTGGACGGACTTGTTTCCCATTGCAAATTTTTACAAGTGTGCAGTTATGTTCTTCTCTCTCGGAAATGATGGTTCGTTGTACCCATGTCTTACAGTTCTACCTTGGGAGAGTCCACCTACCGTGACGAGACCGTGCAGAGAGTTAATTATTGCTCATTTAGGGAGTTACGCTCATTACATTCGTTTGGATTTGAATGAGGGATTCCCCGTACCTCCTATAGCGACTCTGTGGTTTCAAGTACGAGATGAGAGTGTTATTTGATGGGAGCTGGAGTACCAAAATAGGATAGCATATTGGCAACAATTATGTAATATGTTTTGATATGTTTGTACAATTATGTAATATGTTTTGATATGTTTGTACATTATATAGTGTTGCTTTATTATGTAATATGTTTTGATATGTTTGCTTTATTTGCATATTATATAATAGTACGATACGTTAGCAAACACAAATAAAAATAATAAGCGTATGACAAATAAGCAAACACAAATACAAATAATAAGCGTACGATATGTTAGCAAACACAAACACAAATACAAATAATAAGCGTACGACAGATAAACAAATATAAATGCAAATACTAAGAGTACGGTACAACAGATCAGCCTACTCATCATTCGAATCATGGTCGGAGATGCCTAACTGAGTATGCCACGACTGTATGATCTCATCCACATCTCCGCATGCAGCTCTGGCATCGTCTGGCAGCTCATCCCTCATCTGCAAGATTGGGTCTACAGCCCGTATCATCTTACCCATCCACTGCACATAACATTAACATTAGCGTACATTAACAAAACCTACGGTACAAATAAATATAGATAAAATGAAAATTTTACCAGATCGCCACACGTCCTATCTGGTGGTCGATCTGCTCTCCGGGAGGCACCACGGACGATGATAGGATGTGAGTAACTACCGAACCAATCAAGATAACGTGCATCACACTCGGAGGGGTCGCGACTACGTCTGAAGTCGCCAAGGAACAGTCGGCATGATCTCAGAAATGTCCGCCAAGTCGATTCCGCTGTAGAAGCGGGGAACCTGACGTCGTACGTCGCTGCTGTCGCAGACCGCACCGCATGCTCTAGTGTCGGGATGTCAACCGGGATCACCTGAACATATCCTAACTGACGCAAGACTCGATCGGGCATATAAGGCTCTATGATATCCCGATAACGAATAAAACCCATCAATAAAGTCCTCGGGACATCCGCTGTTGGGTCAGGACCATATGGTAACCACTCCACCTAAACTTTAACACATTAATAATAATACATCTTAAAATTAAATAAATAAATGTAAATGGTGTAAAGTTTGATACCTCTGATGCAGTCATCTGATCTAGCCGTGCGTGGATGGAACGCAATCGTCCATCGCTCTTGTCCTCGCTCCGGACGGCCCACATACCCGAACGTGGATGACCCTCGTCGATAATCTTCCGCTCACGATGCGGCCGGAATGCGGGAAAGTACTCGTATATCCACGCCTGCAGCAACGTAAGACAACCTGCAATCCCAGAACAATCCGCACGGCTAGCTATCCCAAGCTGACGGTACATGTATGCCAACGTCGCTGACCCCCACGAGTACTCACAAACGGTGTCCGGGTCCCTAGCCTCCAGTAGATCGCGTGGTCTGATCCGGCAACCACTCTTGTCGACAAACAAGACGGCTCCGAGCATCAAGAATAGGTACGCCGTCAACTGTGTATCATCGGCCCGCGGAGGTCGTGCCCGTCTGCATAGGTCCTCAAGGGAGTCGATGCCGACACCACCACCACTCCATAAAGCTGTATCTCTCGCCAGACCATCAGGTGTGACACCAAGCAACTCTGCCACATAACACCTCAGCTCAGACGTCGACCCCTGAGCACTAACCAGACGACCATCCACAGGAATGCGCAGGATCTGGAAAACATCGTGAAGCATGATCGTCATC
Organism: Triglochin maritima; assembly: GCA_963682175.1. NCBI lineage: Eukaryota > Viridiplantae > Streptophyta > Magnoliopsida > Alismatales > Juncaginaceae > Triglochin > Triglochin maritima. The sequence goes on along the minus strand of OY821780.1, from coordinate 8,068,970 downwards.
TCTCCGAAAGGCATGTGGAAAGTGTTGGTGTCAGGCTGCCACCGCTCCACAAACGCAGAAATCAAAGCCATGTCGAGATAAGGGAACATGTTGTACGGTAAGTGCCCCAAATGCGTGGCACTAATCTCCTCTCTGATATCAGCACTCAGTGTAGACCGCCAACCCTGTAGTGTTGTACAGGCTCTGTGCCGATTATGGCACTCCAGAACCTTCCGATCCTCTCCGTCCCAGATCCGTCTAGCGATGTGACCCCAGAAACTAGGAATGACGCTCCCATCTAAAGGACCACCAGACGTCATACTGCTCACGATCCAAGAATCGTCCTGGACCCTCTTCTTCTTCTGAGCGCGGGGATCAACAGTGCACGAGCTCGAATCCCCGGTCGTAAACCTCCCACCCCTACCCTTCCGCACCATCCATCCGGCGGAAGTAGAACTACCCGCTCGACCACATCCTCTGCTATACTCCCCCTGCCTCTCCACCTCCGGGCGCTCTAACTCATACGGGTCATCATCGTCGCTCCCGTCGTCGGGACTGTCTACATGCTCATCATCGAAGGAATCATCATCCTCCTCACGGCGACGTAATGCCTCTCTGTCCCTCCTGACCGAAGCAGATATCCCCCGTCTACGTGGATGACGCGGTGCTGAATCATCCTCTAAAGAACGGAAGGCGTGTAATGGTATCGACTTGCCTTTCCCTCCACTGTGACCCGATGACTATTAATTGAAATTTTAATTACAAATTTGTTAAATTTGTTAAACTAAATTATCATATTTATCACAATTGTTAAACTAAATCAAAATTTGTTAAACTAAATTATCACAATTGTTAAACTAAATCAAAATTTGTTAAACTAAATTAAAACAATTGTTAAACTAAATCAAAATTTGTTAAAACTAAATATCAAAAATGTTAAACTTAATAAGAATTTGTTAAATTAAAATTTCAGATTTATCAAAATTTATTAAAGTAATTATCAGATTTAATAATTTAAAAAAAAAATTGTGGAGGCGTCTGCGACAGACGCCTCCCGTATGGTGGAGGCGTCTGTCGGAGACGCCTCCTCTTTGGGGGAGACGTCTGCCGAAGACGTCTCCTCCATCGGGAAGACGTCTTCCTCAGACGTCTCCCGCTAATGGTCGGCGTCCGAGGGAGACGCCCCCCGCATGGGTCGAGCGTCCTAGGAAGCCGCTCCCCCCATGGGGGGAGCGGCTTCCTCGGACGCCCGCCCCATGCGGGGGGCGTCTCCCTCAGACGCCGACCACTTTTTTTAATTTTTTTTTGAAAACAAATAAATAAAGTAAGGTTACCGTATACGGGTACACCGGGGGAACTGCTGGCTGCTTGTCTGGCCTCCGAGACATTCCTAATCTTCTGTAGTAGGTATAGGAAGAGAAAGTTTTGAAAAAAGAGTGAAATTGTGAGGTATATAAGCAAAAATAGGATGAAAGGCAATTTGGTAATTTCAAGGAACAATTTAAGTAATTTTGGGACGATGTTTATTCCCTCCAACAAAACAAAAAGAAACTCTCCGAACTCCGATTCCAAAAATTCTCCGGTGCATTCCAGCAATAAACCCAAACCAAACCACCTCGACAGCTCGACTCACTCCACTGTCCACCACCCCAGTCCAAAGCCCTAACGATTCCCCTCCTCGTCGGAGCTTCGCGACGGTCTCGAATGGCTTCTCTGGTGAGATTTCTCTTCCTCCGATGATTCCCTAACGGTTCAGTTGTTACTCCTCGTTGTGGATGTTGTGCGTAATCTCGTGGTTTATTGGAACTTCTGTTATTACTACTAGACGTGGTTTCGATGTATTAATGTGTTAGTTGGAAGGGAAGAGATGATTTTTTCTTACACAATGAAGAGATTGGCTCCAACGAACTTCTGTTATTACTAGACTTAATCGTGATTAGATGTGGATTAGTTAGTTGTTTTGAAGAAAAGAGAGAGTTTCTTGTTACACAACAAAGAGATTGGCGCTTAAAAATTCTTTTATTGCTAGACGTAGTCGTGATTAGGTGTGGGTTAGTCTGTTAATTGGGAAAAAAGGAGGTTTTTTTTGCACAATAAAGAGATTGGCGCTAATGAACTTTTGTTATTACTAGGTGTAGTCGTGATTAGATGTGGATTAATGTGCTGTTTCTTAGAAAAGATATAGTTTTTTCTTACACAATGAAGAAATTGGCGCTAACGAAGTTATGTTATTACTTGTTGTACTCATGATTGTACGTGTAGTAGTGTTTATTTTGGAACAAAATAGTTTTTTTCTTGCAATGAAGATATTGGCACTAATGAACTTCCGTTGTTACTAGACGTAGTCATGATTAGGTGTGTTATTTGGAAGAAAAGAGAGTTTTTTTTTCTCTTTGCCCTCCACCGGTAGCTCAGCTGGCAAGAGGGTCTCACTACTTAGTGAGGTCGCGAGTTCGAGTCCTGCCAGTGCCTCTTGTCCCTTTCCTGGTGAGTGGGTCCCTATTGGTCAGGGGTAATAAAGGGTCTGGGTCCCACAAGGCCCGGGGTTTGTAGTCTGGTCGGCGTCCAAAGGTTGGCGAGTTTCCCGGTTACCAAAAGAATAGAGTTTTTCTCACACAATGAAGAGATTGGTACTAACAAACTTTTGTTATTGTAAAATGTAATCATATTAGATGTGGATTAGTGTGTTAGTTGGAAGAAAAGAGAGAGCTTTTTCTTACACAATGAAGAGGTTTGCAACTAACGAGATTCAGAGGGAGGAACACACGCAGTTAAATCCGGTCTTTCGGGGACTTCAGCGGGTTTGGATTCAGTGTGGCTTCAGTAGGGGGTTTGAGGAATGGGTTGGAGATTGTTGTTTTCATTCTTGTTTTGTTTGTTTTCTGACTTTGATCTACGTCATGTACTGATGGAGTATTTATCTGATAATATCTATTTATCAGTACAAATAAAGTCATTATGGGATGGTTAACATGTTGCTCATGCGAATCGGGTCATTATTGTGTGAGGTTCTGTTTGACCGTGTCAAAGTTATAATGTTTGTGGTGAGTGTGTGCATTGTTGGTGGCATAGGAACGACCGAAGAAATTGCTGTCGAAATTTCAATTTCGTTTTGTATCACGGATGTAGGGCAAGTAAATTAGCCAAATGAAGTTTGTACTTCGTATAGTGCAATTGTGTCATCTGGTTCGTATTGCGTTTAAATTGACAGGTCTAATTGTCTTGTTGCAGTTGGATAACAACATTGGGAAACGTGTGAGGACCGATGGTATATATTTTTTGCTTGTATTCCCCAAACATTGGTCTTACCATGAGCAGCATGAATTAATCTTTTTCAGTATAATGTTTGTGGATGTTAGAGTAAATTGAATTCAGAGAGGGTCTGTAGAAAATGTGCTGATAAAAAAAAGATAAAGCTGCCCTCGTTAACTTATTTCAAACTCATATTATACATTAGTTGGTATAATGCATTATAGCTGCAAATTCTAATTCGTCTTGTTCCTGGTTGCATTGGATCATTGTGCGGCATGGTGGGCTTTCCAATTAAAAAGAGAGAGAGTTTTCTTTCATGCAGTGGTGATCAGTCCAAACCACAAAGCTAATCTTAATGGCTTAAGTTCCCTAAAGTGATAGTAGGTGAAGACTGATTGCCTGAAATAGTATTAACTGTCATTTTCATGCTCTGCAGGTGGCCGTAGGGAAGATGATTGGGCCTGCCCCACCTGTGGCAATTTTAATTATTCATTCAGGACAGCCTGCAATAGGTGCAATTGCACACAGTCCAGGCCGACAGTAAGTGATCCACTGATCCCATATCCTTTTCAGTCCAGCCACGCACAGTGGCTTTTGTGCTCTATAGATATATGTGATCACGTATACCACATCCCAACTAATCCATGCATAATTTTTTTTATTTAATATAAAATATGGGAGGGTCTTTTTCAGCAGCCTTTGTTGTACTCGTCTCCTGAGGTGGTTCTTGTTATCCAACATAATCTACAACATTACTTTTTTTTTTAAAATTCTGCCACAGTGAATAGTATAAAAAGTTAATTGAGCTTGGAGCAAAAATTAACTAGGGATTGGGATCCTTATCCAAAATGTTATAGGTTTGCTTGGACTTTACCAAAACTCTTTGTAGAAAATAAAAAAGAGAGTCAAGGGTTGCTTGCAAGGTGGAATTTAAGCAAGGGACGTGGTCATCTCTTTATTTTAAGCAAATATGTCGAGGAACCCAGCAGATAAAACAGCAACAATGAAACAAGAAATAGTTTTGGGTGAAGCTGAAGCAACATAAAGGGTATTGAAAAGAGGAAAAATGATACATTTTTTTTTGAACTTGTTATTTAAAACTGAAGGCTTAGTTATTGTAGAATAAAATGATGATAAACAAGTATGTGAGTATGTCGATGAAGTTCATAAAGCAAAATATTGAATTTGTGTACGATGAATTGTGTTAACGGTAGAGGTAAGTCAATCTTGATTCTTGACTCGAGTTTCAAGATCTAAGAGAAAGTAAAGGCATTTATTTGTTTATTTTTTCATCTGAAATAGTCTACTGAGTACTGACTTATTGTGTACAGATACTTGCAAATATTTGAGCTTATGTGCTCATAAATGTTTAAACTGTGAATAAGTATGCACTATGCAGTCATTGTTGGACTGAGGACTAAGCTAAGATATCCGACAACTGACCCTCTGTATCTAAGGACTAAGAGTTCATGGTGGTGATGGACCGATAAAAAAATGGTGGTGATGTTAGTGTTATGTGTCTTATTGCATTAGAGAGGCAATATGTGGTGGTGTCGGTTCCGTTTATTTTTTCTGTTTTTGTGTGTTTCGGTAACATGTGAGATCTGTGGTCACTAGTGATGTGGTTTCTCACGGTACTAAAGCTGGTCGATTTGCATTTGGACATCCAAGGGTTGCAGTGTTGACTAATTGGCTAAGCATGGGTATTTTTGCTCAGCAAGACCATCCGATTTTATGCCCATCAGTATCGTGTTGGGTTACGGGCTTAAATTTAATGAATTATATTATTTGCACTCGACACTGATTTTGTTATAACAGCTAAGTCTTTTATCCCAAACTAGTTGGGTTCCCTTTTTCCTTCAAAATCAATATCTTGAACCGTTATTGGAGTTACAAATAAGAAAGATGGTTTTGTAGGTATCCACCTTAGGGCAGTACACCCTGAACAATGTTGTATCCTCCTGATCTTGTGTTCTTTGGTGAATACATTATATCAATACCATTATTCACTAATATGGTAGATGTATACGCTGACCGCTTAATGGTTAAAGACATGTACTCATGTGCAGGTATATGGTTGAAAAACTCTCTTGCTCTACTTACATACTAATATAGTTTACCTTACAGAAAAGTTCTCCCAGACCTCTTCACGTTCCTTCCTACTATGGTCCGAGTCGTCCAACTGCTGGTTCTATGGGTCTTGGCTCTCTTCTGCCCATGTATTTTGGTGCTCCACCGAACAATTCTTCTGTTTTCAACAGATTTACGCCGTCACCATATCCATTCCCTCGATCTGGAAGTGCTGGTTATGGATGCATATGCTTTCCTGTTGGAAGTCCGCAGAGGGGAATGAGCTTGCCTGGTTTCCTGCCTTACCCAAGTGGAATGATGATGGCACCAGGTATTTCCAGTATTTATGAGTGGTGATTTGTCCCGTTCAATTGCTTCTTTTGTCATACTGTTGCTTCTTTTGTTTAAAGTCTAAATATAGTCATCCCAACAAAAAAAAGGAAGTTAATCCAAATTGGAGGGTTTCTAAAATATCATGAGAAAATGAATGGTATTGGGGCTATCTGAAATCTTTTGGAGAGTGATTTTGAAATTACTTACTTTCTTTTCTATATTGGTGACTACAAGCTTTAACTGTCCCAAGTGTGTTCCAATTAAAAAAATGATTATTGCAATATCATGTTACTTTTTTTATCGGTATGCTACCGTTTTTTTTCTTGAACCAGTGTACTGTAAATATTGTGCTTAGTTTGGGTGGTACTGTGTAATTCGTTTTTGTTCTTCAGAAAATGAAATCGATTGCTACAAGTGTTGTATTAAATTTAAGAATGCTTGCTAGTTTCTCTTGTACTTTACTAACATTGTGGCTTCAGGACAAACATATGGTATGTCACCTCTAAGCCTCAAATACAATTTGGGAATCCCTACGGGTCAAGTTGCTACTGTAAGTTGAGTTCTCATATATGAATTACTTGATACAGTGCACTATTATTTTTGTTGGTTCTCATAATCCTATTTCTCTCCAATGGATCCTCTGCCTGTAAAGGGTTCTGTTCTCATCGGTTAAAACAAAAGGAAAAAGAATTCTGCTGTCAACCTTTTATACATCAGTCCCAAGCAACTACTTATTGTGTGTACTTGCAGGGTTCAAGATTCGGTCTTTATGCCGATAATGTCTCCTTCGGCAAGACTGCATGTAAGTGGTCATATTTGTATACAAACTGGTACTGGATTGGAAAATTTCGTTGTTCAGGGCACTTCCATTTTATTATCATTCTTCTAGGTTCTAACATATTTTTAATTAACTAGAGATTGTGAAAATGATTGGACGTGCCCTAAGCGTGGGAATTGGAATTATGCCTTCCGGACAGTCTGTAACATGAAGAAATGCAATACATCAAGGCCTGAAAGTCAGGTTGGAGTTTTTTGACATATTCATAGTCATAGTCCATCTGTGATTCAATAGATTGATGCAGTTGCTGGTTGTATAAATCATGGTTATCCCACAATAATGCATGTGCTTTAGTTTCCATTTGACTGTAAAATTTCAGAATGTTAGGTTGCTCTGAACCCTGAAGCACCTCCCTGAAACTTAGAATTCTGAATATTTGAAAGCTCAAAGCTGGGTTGTGGCTAGTGGCTAGTGGCTAGTGGGCATATTCTGTCATCTTTTTCTTCAAATATCTGTTTACCCTTTTCTTGTATTTACCTAAGTTTTTTTTTCATATAACATTCTCCCTATTTTTTAGTGAAGCATTGTCATGATTATTTTTTTAAAATTTGTTGCAGCCATCTAAATCTGAAAATACCCAAGCAGCAAGTAAGTGAACAGCTCTTGCCTCCCTTTGTGCTCTATCATCTTTTAATTTCACCCATTAATGACTAAGATGGCTATAAAGGACCAAAAGTGCCAGAAGGAAGCTGGAAATGTGAGAAGTGTAGCAACATAAATTTTCCTTTTAGAACCAAGTGTAACCGCCGTGACTGTAATGCTGAAAAGCCATCCGAAACAAATCAAACATCTGTGGTAAAATGTAACAATGATAATCAGGTTCGTTCTTTTGACAGTTTTTGCTTTTGCTTCTCCAATGGTGGATGTGCTGTTGGTTCTATTGTAATACCAATAACTGATGCTTCTTCTATACTGCTTAGTTTCTTTCTAAACTTCTAGTATTCTCTGATTAAAAATCTCATCAGGACTTTGTTGCATGTGTTGATGCTCTGTTTTGCTATTGTTCCAGTGAGCTCTCTTTTGAGGGTCCAAAAAGTCAAAATTCATCGGCGTGTCAAAAAGTTCTGTTTCAGGCATCGGCTGTTGGTCTTGTTTTGTAGCAGTTGTAGAGCTCTTCTTTGTCCGTGAACATACTTACAGCTATTCAGATACTGTTGGTATATACTTACTGATGGAAAAAAGAAAACGCTTGGTGTACTTGAGAGTTGTAGAGCTATTCCTGTATTCACATATGCTTAAGGCCATATTGTGTACATATGACGGTGCAATTTGGATGGGCATCATGCTGAGGAATATTGTGTACTTTATGTTGGATTCTATTGTTCACACTTCACAGTTGTTTCTCTTGTAATGTCCTCAGTTGGTCAGCCACCACCGATACTTGAACACTTGCTGTTTGTTTCCGTCTTTACGTTTCAGGTAGGGAATTCTGAACTTATTCAGGAAATAACTGTTCCCTAAAAAATGTACAACCTTTTGTTCTACTAGCAAAAACCCCGTCCGTGCTTTGCACAGGAAATCCAACAAAAAAAATGAAACTTATAATTTATTCAAATACAACTTGAAGGTGATTAATCAAAAATACTTCTTTAAAGATAAGACATTGACCGACACATTGTGCAAGAGATGTGAAAACTATTGATTTGCATGTGCCATTTTTGCAAACAAATAAAAGGTTTGTGTTGGATATGTTCGTGTGCTTCGTGGTGTAGCTTTATAGGTTCTTTGGTTCAAGACCTCCTCCCTCTTCGAAAATTCCTCTCTAGCCCATAACTTGGTCTTGTAATAGATTGATATGAACATGCGAACACAAAGTTAGATGCATAGATTATAGATGTAAAATCCATGACAATATTAGCAATATTAGACTTTGACATGACATAAGGAGTTGAAAACAAAATAGTGATAAAGCACATGAAGATCTTACAATACCATTTATTGCAATATTATGGTTCCATAGGAACTAAATTATAGATGGTGGGTCATCTTCAACCAATTTCGAAAGATAACTTACGACAACAAACTTTTGATAATCTTGAATGAAATATGCAATTGCAATTTACCGATAAAATAACGAAATGTGCGATTTTAATTCCTCGAATGTTTTTGATACACTCCTAATAAATGACGCATCGTTGCTACTTCAGCCAGTAAGAAGTACCCCCAGGCAAAGATAATGGTTTTTCTCAACTTAGACCAAGTAATTAGGATGCTAAGAAAATTGATTCAGGACACACATCTTACTTACAAAAAGTTACATAAAATCATGGATTTTCACTTTTGATCGAGCAACATTTTATTCTCCTAAATCAAAATTAAAAGGTTGCCCATTAATGAAGAGAAATTGTAATGATATTTATTACACACCCACACAATATCATCAATGAGTTCTCTTCATGGCCACCCGTGGCATAAATCTAGCCATGACTTTGATCTAGCTTTCGCATCAACTTCAATATTTCAAAGGTAAATGTAGAATAGGAAGAATATCATGAAGCTCCAAAAGATGCCTAAAAGATCTATACTATGATTAATGTTTCAGTAAAACATTCTAATTCATTTAAAAGAAGTACATCCACAATGTCAGAAAGAATATGCTTCTAAAAGAAATTTACAAATAGAAGCAACATTCCAACACTATAAAAAATGAAATAGAACCTGAGCCTCGAGATGAACAGTGTCTTTTTCGTGAAATGGATTCCTAAAAGAATTTTTGATTAACTGAAATTTTTCAATAGATATAGATATATAACAAACAATCAAGCCGTAATTTTTTAATTTAATAAAATTTAAATAAAAAATTAAAAAATAGGAAAAAATCGAAATCTAATCGGACCGCGGGTGTGAACCGCGATCCGTGGGCACGGTTAACCATAAAACCCCCCGACTCTGTTTCTCTTTCATTCTATATTCCTCACTCGTTCCACCCTACATAGTCCTCGAATTTAACTGATTTACAAATATTTTGCCCGGTGATATCAAATTTTCTGATTTGCGGGGCTTTGTTATTTGAGGTAATTTTTTTCCTTCTTAATTTTATTATCAGTGATTAATAATTAGTAATAATGTCAAATCTTGAAGTAATTTTAGTATAAAATTGATGAAAAAATACTACATTGTAGATTAACGGAAATGATTGCGATAAATGTGTACTTTGGTGGTGATATAAGTCAAAATGCAAGTTATGATGTAGAGTACACGATAGGTCCAAGACTTACTTTCAGCGAGCGAAAATGTACCATTAGAAGAAATTAAGAGTTGAATTTATCAAGGTTTGCATGTCGAAGAATCTCGGTACTCGATTGATATTCAAGGTCGTGTCAACATTGCACCGACCGGTTTCTTTTTTTAATGTGATGTCGGTATATGACGAGAATTCCTAGAGAATAGCCTATGAAACAACTTATTCGAAAATGTGAATGATGGAGATATATGTTAAGTTGAATCTTGTGGAAATTGAGTGGAATGCTGAGATGTTTGCAGGTAACCAACCTGGTAGTAGTAGTGGTGCACAGTTCATATCTCAACAATCATGTGTTGCAAACACCATAACAGGAATCAGTCACCCTGCGAATAGAACTTCTGATTTGAATCCACAAGAAAGAACAAATGTCGAGCCGGTACCGACTGATGAAGAAGAAGAAAATGATGACAAAAATTACAATATTGAGTCAGAGGACATGAATGAAACATCAGGTGAGGAGGATGATGAGGTCGAGGAGGATGAAGATATTGGTCCGAATGTAAATCAGTTATGCCAATTCAACCCATTTAGAGGTAGGGGTTGGGTTCACCCAGCTAAAAACTTTCATGATTGTTCTAGTTGGGTTCCTACGGATACGTCTTTTATAGAAACCAGCGTAATAGTTGAGTGCCCGTTAGCTGAGAATCAAGCATTCTCATCGAAAGACGCTCTAAAGAACGCCATATCGAAATGGCATATTGACAATAATCGGGAGATTAAGGTGCAAGACAACAACAAAACCAAATATAGGGTAAAATGTAAAGATGAAAATTGTAGTTGGATGTTGTACCCTGCACGAACCGGCTTTGGTGATGCATAGGCGATAAGAAAATGTCCGTACAAGCATATATGCAGGTCTACAACTGCCCAATTCGATCATGCTCAACCTACTGCGAAGATGACGACCGATATCATCCGTGAAGATGTCGAAAATAATGTCTCACTCCCGATTAAACAGGTTCATGGTTTGGTAATAAAAGTATTTCCAGGTGTTAATTGTAAGAACAAGTATGCGGTTGATGCCTTCAAAACAACATGTAGACATAATAGTCTGTGGGATTTCAAAGACAGTTTGGATCAAGTTGAGTATTAGAGTAAAGATGCATTACAATACATAAAAGGGATTGGGAAAAAAATGAAACCAATGAGCATGAACCCGAGGATCCTAGTAAGTGGTCGTTGTGTCACGACGGAGGCCAAATACGAGGAATAATGACAAGCAATACTGCGGAGTGCCTAAACAATGTATTCAAAGAAACTCGTGGTTTACTCGTTTGTACAATTGTAGAGGCGGCATACTATAAGCTTTTGGAATGGTTCAACAACAGAAGGCAACATGCCCTCGACCGACTGGAGTTGCCTTCACATGCACAAATTCTTCATCTTCCTCAGATAAAACGTATGGAACCAATGAAGAACGTGCCTGAGTCTCAACAAGCACAACATGTGACTGAGTCTCAACAGGTGACTGAGTCTCAACAGACAAAAAATGTGGTCGAGTCTCGTAAACTATAGAAGGTACAAGAGTTAGTGCACTAGTGTACTCCTGGTCAGTTGCTGGACTGAGTCTCAACAGCAATGTCATATATGGATTATACGGCTTTTTCGTGAAATGGATTCCTAAAAGAATTTTTGATTAACTGAAATTTTTCAATAGATATAGATATATAACAAACAATCAAGCCGTAATTTTTTAATTTAATAAAATTTAAATAAAAAATTAAAAAATAGGAAAAAATCGAAATCTAATCGGAACGCGGGTGTGAACCGCGATCCGTGGGCACGGTTAACCATAAAACCCCCCGACTCTGTTTCTCTTTCATTCTATATTCCTCACTCGTTCCACCCTACTCCGCGAGCTCCGCCTACGTCTTCACTAACCACTCCCCGTTCCGGGCCGGGAGAGAATGCCTTTACACCACAAGCAACGCGAACAACCCTCGCTTGCTTGAATTCTTCCTCTCACAATCCGAGAGGGACACTTCGGGCTTTCACCGAAGTCCTTGCTTCTTTTGACAACACTTGTAACTGAGTGGGATTCACTCTCTAATTGAGCACACTTTGAGTAGGATGAGTATATGATCAAATGTGTGAAGTTTAGGCTTATGGAGTGTAGAATTGGGAGCTTTGAGGATTGAGGTTTCTCTCTAATGTATTGGGACAATTGGAGTTGGAGAGTTTTGTTAACAACAAGTCTTGATCCTCTATTTATAAGCTCCTAAGGTATTCTAGCCGTTGGGGATAGATTTGATTGGGTTTTGTGCAAGATACACAAAGCAGAAAATCGGGCTACAAATCTGTCCAGAACCGGTCGACCGAAACTAGTAAACCGGTAGACCGTTAACTTGATTTCAAAGAGAACGGTCGAACAAAAGAATATTCGGTCGGACAAACGAGCTAGAACTTAACTCTACTTAAGTGAATCGGTCGAACCAAAGTATGGGGCGGTCGACCGAGAAGGGGATTCGGTTGAGACAAAGGTCAATCGGTCGAACGAGAAATGTGTCGACCGATAGCAGGGAATTTGGTTTCTGAAAATATGTTCAACCGGTCGACCGAAACAAGGTCTTCGTTCGACCGGTTACCGAATGTATTTTGGGGTTATGTTTTGTTTTATACGAATACGACCGTTATAGGAATACGACAAGAAAAACGGTCATATTAAAATCCGGAATCGGTCGACCGAAAAGGTAGAACCGGTCGATCGGTAGAGTTCGGTAAAATCACTGTGGAGAGTCTGTTATAAACCGGTCGAACTGAGAACTGGTTCGGTCGACCGATTCACACAGGAAATCTGGGTTTAAGTTTATAAGTGATTTCCGACTAAGGTTTGGGTGATCTAATGAAGTCCAAATAAGGTGAAATTTTGTGTGTGACTTCTCTAAGGAGCCTAGTGTGTATGTGATTGGTTTTTAACTCTTGTATGCTCAATTTACACATGTTCCTAAGACTCAAAATAAAATCAAGATTACAAGTCTTCATTTAGCTTTATTACAAATCTTGACTTGATTTCCTTCCTTCCATGAGTCTTGATCACCTGTAGAGGTTAGCACATGCAATATATATGCAATGCATAGTGTGTGCTACTCTAATTAAGATTCGGTTGATTAAATCATCAAAACATAAGATTAAGGCCAAAAAGCCAACATTCACAACAAGAGAACTCGGCATCCTCAGTGCCGAGTTTTCTTGTAGAGTTCATTGATTTAAGAACTCGACAATTTTTTTTCGTGTTTGGCAACAAAGACAATTTCATTTCCTGTTTGACAACAAAAACAATCATTCCAATACAACGAAAACACAATTCAACCATGACACACAAACAACTACGATAAAACACAATTCAACCACGAGTGGAATATGAAGTTTAACATTTTAACATACAACCAAAAGTACCATATAAAAACAACCAAATAAGTTTAACACAACTAAATATCTATCCTAAGTGACCTCTCAATCTCTTCTTCCTTTTAGGACGTGCTTGAGCACATCCTCTCCCCCTGCCGCGTCCCCCTCCTCGTGCTGCATTCTCAGTATCCTGAGTTAGACCGCCAGCGTCTTCTTGAGAGTGTGAATCTTCTTCTTCAACGACGCGATCCTGACTCAAATGTAATGTGAGTTCTTCAGCACCAAAACACATAAACCAAGCCTTCATTTTTTCCTTCAATTTTCCAACCATCAAAGAGCCTGTCTTGTGATCTTTGATCACCTCGTGAATTTGATGGAGTTCTTCGTGGAACTCATAAACTCCATGCACCTACAAATAATTAAAAGTTAATGAAACACTAAACACAATTTTAAAACGTGGTAATTGTTTAAATAAATGTTTAAATCTTACCATCTCTCGCTCTCTACCCGCTCGAGGTCTGTATAAAGTATTAGTCGGAGCCAAGGTGTGATGAACTATCCAACGTACGGTGATGCTCCAATACCATTTCATATACAATCGTGTGCTCTCTTCAGGAGTGACACCTAGGAGTGGTCGCTCAAACTATAGATGATCTCTTCTGTGCGACCAATGCTGAATGAATTGGTGATTTTCCGCCAACCAATTAACATCCGACCTCCCCTGAGCCGATTTCACTACATGTCTCTCCATCGGCTCTGGAATGTGCTGCTGTAGACCGAACTGTCTCATCTCTCGGTCTGGACAATGCATAACCACCTCACCAAAATTTATAAGCCAAGTATGGCTCGTCCAGATCTTTGAACCTTCCGTACATAGTGGTCGTAACTGACTAAGATCCAAATGTGCATAAGGGTCCCAGATCACTTGATCGAATTCCTGCACGTCCAGCTCATTCCGATAAAAATCAAGTGTCGTCGTGTTCGCACTACCCTTGAATGTTCTTGGTCGTCTCCAACGGGCACCTAATGACGCCCTCTCGTCCTCCGGGTATACTAATGGTCTGCTCTTCAAATGTCTCCCAATGTGTAGATGTTCCCAGCACCACAACTGCAGGAACGTAAGAAAACCACACAAATGTTTCGTCGGAATCAGTGAGGCTTCCTCTAACATGTGATATAAGTGGGCCAGAGCCGCACTACCCCAACTGTACTCCGATGCGACCGCCAAATCTCCGAGCAAAGACAAGTACTTCTAGTGAACCATCGTGTCACTATTATCTGCCAAAATACTGCATCCCAGCTGGAACAGAATGAAGGCTCTGGTGTGTCGTGTAACTGTCTCATCGTTAGCATCAAAAGGCAACTGCTGAAACTGAGCTTGCAGCTAACCCAGAGTTACGGAACCCTTACGACCCAAGTCATCGGGGACCTGACCCAATAAATCTATGCAGACCCCTGACCAAACGTACTCCTGAGACTCACACACCGGCAAACCATCTATGCGCAAGCCGGTAATCATCGAGATGTCACGCAAGGTGCACGTGATCTCACCATGTCGCAGGTGAAATGAATGAGTCTCCGGTCTCCAACGCTCGACCATCGCCCCCAACAAGGTATGATTCAATTGAACTCGGCCCAACCGAGTGACTGTGTCAAACCCTACCATATCTAGCAGAAACAACATCCTCTCATCAGTGATCTGCCATTCGTTGAGCTTCGATCCATGCTCAACACATTTTACACCATCAACATCCTTCTGCATAAATTTAGAGAAATGTCAGAATATTGAAACTCATGTGCAAATATTTAACTTGAAAACGTAAAATGCTTACAAAATCTTTGAAGAAGTCAGACTTGTGGTTGACCTGCAAAACCAACACTGATCTGTCTACCGGACCCTGTGAAGCGTAACTACCTCTAACTGAACCAGTACTGAAACCACCAAACTCCATCTGTACATAACACGTTAAAAAGTGAGATGCTTGTTCTTCATTACTAACTACTTAAAAGGTTGAGAATACTCTTATGTTTTAGAAATTACCTCAATCGAGTATAGTAGCAAACAACTGTAAACGTCGAACAATCTCTCCAATAAAATCAACTACAATAAACAACGTTACTAATCATGTCAGATTTTTTTTTTAAAATTTTGACAGAACATCCCCTATATTTTTCAAATTGGTAAATTTAAACTTGCACGGTAGAACAAACTAACAATACTACAAACTTCAATTCTCACATACATTCAAACTCACATACATTTAAACTCAAATAAATCATTTTTAAGTTTACATTCATTCAAATTAACATACATTCAAACCAAAATAACAACAAAAAATCTAATTTTAATCACAATAATCAAACTTAAATTCAACTATTTTTAAGATTACTACCGTAGACCTACAATCAACAAAACTAAAATCAATAATCAACTAACAAACAAGAAATAAAACGTTTTGCCTAAAAACCCAAAATCGAATTCGATTTTGCACCAAAACGGGTTCCTAAACCAATAAAAACATTACAATCATACATAAAACAACAATGTATATCATCCTAATACATAAAAAAACAAGAAAACGGTAGAAAACGAAAAAAAATCGAAACCCTAACCTTAAAAACGCGAGAACTCGACGGATGGGGGGGGGGGTCGGGCTGCTTTTGTAGCCCGACGGTTCACTTTTTTTAAAATGAACTCGGCGTTACGGACGCCGAGTTCTATTTAAGAAATTGTTCTCCTGACGCGTCAACCGTCCCATGCACGATCTCAGAGCCAGGAGAACAATTTTTTAAATGGAACTCGACACTCCTAGTGCCGAGTTCTATTTGAATCACCTGAGTGGAAAATTTCAAGTGCTGGGCAATAAAAAACCAAGTAGAACTCGACATCACCAGTGCCGAGTTCTCCCAAGAAGAACTCGACACCGGTGATGTCGAGTTCTATATGCACAAAAAAACAAAACCCGCCGCCGCCACGTGTCACCACGTTGTGACATCCGGTCTAGTTTCACAACTACTACAACTACTTTTAAAGAAGTTTTATTTTGACAAATCTTTTTATAAAAAAAATACTATTTTGAAAAAAAATTCAAGTTAAAAACCACGTTGATCTGGTCTAAATAATAATAATATTATTTACTAATAAAAAATCACGCGAGAAGGTTCCCGAAGAATCCGGATCTGACTGGTACGCCACGGTAGCCGTCCTCGCGAAGTCAAAATCAAAGCTTCCCTATAATATAATTATATTCTTTTCCGGTTCCCAAAATCTAATCTCCGGCCGGCGATGGAAGGCGGCGCGACGGAGAAGGCCCCGGAACAGGCGTCGTCGTACACGTACTGGGTCCGGGAGACCACCACCGACGCCGCGCCTCTCCCCGTGCCCCGTAGGATTTCCCCCCAGGAGGAGGCCAAGAACACCAACCTCGGATCCGTCTGGAATCAGGTTTCGTCTCCCAAACTGCGTTTTTTCTTCTTCTCTTCTTTCTCGAACATGTTCACATTCTTGTTACAAACAGATCAAGATCATTTGTTTTCGGCTTCATGTCAATTTTATTTTATTTATCATTGATAGAGTAAAAAAAGGGTACAAAGGGTGAGAAAACAAACAAAGGAAACCAGAAAAAAGCATAAAAAACCAGAGATAGAGCATGGATTTAACAAATCCAGAAGAGAGCAAAATTGAGAGGATTCTAACAAGTCCGTGTGGGGTCGAGAGAAAGATAGATTCTAAACTGGTGAAGAATCCTGCCAACAGCAGGATTGACCCTGTAGAGTAGGAGAAAAAAGACCCTAAGTGACGATTGACCCACCCACCTATCTGCCCAAAATCTAACATCCACCCCCATCTCCACACCACACCTCATTCCCAATTGTACCACATCTTCCTCTTCAAGAACACTGTTCCACAAACCTCTTATAGTTTGGATATGTTGAGGGAACCATTCAGTACAACCACGATAGTATTTGTCACGAATTACACGTTTCCACAAAGGTTGATCAGATTCAGGCAGACTAGACAATCTCCAAACCCATTTGCCCAATAAAGCATGGTTAAAAGACTTAATATCTTGAACCCCAGCCTTCCCCTAGATTTTGGTTGACACGCTATCTTCCACGGGATAAGAGGGTAACCTAGTACTCACTTTTTGCTTCTTTCCAAAGGTAATTCTTTGCAAACTAGCCATTTTATTTGCTACACTTGTTGGAACCACAAAGATTGACATAAAATATATAGGTAAGTTAGACAAAACAGATTGGATTAACGTCAACCAACCCCCCCCCCCCCCCCCCCCCCCAGATAGAAATTTTCTTCCATCTTGCAAGACTAAGATCCATTTTCCAAAATCGGGTCCCAATATTGTTTTCATTTTTTAGGTGAGAGGTAGTCCCAAATATTCACACGAGAAGGTCTCAACTCTACACTCAAGCATGTTTGCCTGATCAGATATATCTTCGACCTCCATATTTATGTCTATCACAGAAGATTTTTATTCCATTTAACAGAAAGTCCCAAAACCCATTTGAAAATCGTGATTAGGCAAAAAAAGTTCTGATTGATTTCTTATCTCCATGTCAATCTTAAATGTTGATTTTAATACAAATACTCTTTGTTTGATTTCAGAGGTCCCTATTCATTTTTCGAATTCAATTTCCATGGTCCAGTGACAGAGAAATTATTTATCTATTCCACTTCGCTTTCTGTTCTATAATTTAGAAATGTTATTCTTCGTGAAGAAGTTAGATTTTGGGGTGCTATGAAATTGATAGGAGAATCCATACTCAAAAGCTACTTGTGGGTTGGGGGAACTATGAGTTTGTATCCCGCACCAGGCATCCCATACTACCCGGTGCGGGACTAAACTCACACAATGGACCCTAATAGAAATCAAAATCATTATGATAGATTGATAGAAGATATTGGTGTTTTTATCCTTGTTGATTCATGATAGAGAAAAGAACTGACACCATGAAAAACTACTTTAAAAAATGCAAAAGTAAATTTCACAGAATAACCCAATCCTAACTCTATTTTATCTCTATCAATAAGTGGTATGCTGACCTCCTCCGCTCACCTATTTGTAATCAAAGCTGCTCAATGATCACCTCTTTCCACATGTTACCATGAAGATGTTGATGTTTGTATCTAGGTTACTTTACTTCTGAGTATACACCTCTAAAATGCTAAAACGGATTGCATATCCCACCTTTTTATGTTTTGCAGGCTGGAACTTGGGAGGAAAAAAATTTGAACACATGGGCAAGCAATAGAATAAAGGTTTGTACTTGTTGGCAATTTACGGTTGAGCTATCGTAGGGTTTGTGTCCTTTATGCCTTGCATTATCTTTAGTATGTTGCATCATTTCAGGAATTGCTTGTTTCTTTAGACTGTGTGGAGTTCACTAATGGAAAAGCTAGCATCCATGAGGTTTCAAAATGTTCAGGCGATGTAAGTGTTTTCCACTAGATGTCATTTTGTTACTTGAAAGGACTCTTACATGATACATTAATATTACCTTGTATTGTACAATAGTTGGAATATAATATTATTGTACATTACTATTTCCTTGTATTGTACTATTGTACAATAGTATTGTTGTGTGTGGGTCTTGTTAGAAGGAGGTATATAGGGGTTTCACGCCTCACTATATGCAATATATTTGATACTGACCTTTTTTACTACGTTTTATTTCGCTAGGGCATCGAGACAATTCTCTTTAGTTTAGATGGATGAAGTTCAAATACAAGTAATGAAAGCATCAAATGTGAAACTAAGGAAATACATCTAGCCAAATAGGCTTACCCAAAAACACAATTAATAATCTAATGTGATTTCAGCAAACGATGAATACCAAGGAAACCAAGACTCAATGTGGGCATCCTAGTGTCGGGTGCATCAGAGTAGCCATGTATGGTTAATCAATGGCTAATAATGGTGTAGAGGTTAAGATGATTGTAGTGATGGGGGTCCATTTTCTTTCATCTTCAACCTCTTGTCCTACCATTATCCAAGTTGCGAATGATCTTCTTCGCCAAAGATCCCCTTCTCCATCTTCTTACATGGATCACCTTGACAACATTTGCTACAAACATACAACAGTACCTTAACAACGAACTAAAGGCGGTACCAAACAAGTACTATAGTAACAGATATGACAAGAGAGAAGGACAATGATCAACAATGAGACCAGCAACAAGGAAGACATCTAAATCACATAAAAATATTAATTAACACTACTAAGGGTGACCTCCGATAGAACCAAAGACTACCACACATGATTCCCTTCAATGTGACCCGACCATAACTTCCTTAGTGAAACCACTTCCCAGACTTCTAGTTTGGACCACCCCATTAAAACCAAAAAGGTGAGGGTATGGGGAGGGGAACGAGGTTTAGTCAAGGAGGGTTGACATGGGAGATAAAAGGGAAGTACTGGAGAATGGGGTGGATGTACATCGGGATATATCTGGTGTACATGTTTGTGTACAATTACTACATCAACTAAAGGAAATTGGTACAAAAACATCTCATCAAAGGTTTTTAGTTGTGGGTGGCAAGTTTTGTAGTTGAATAATCAATTTGCAAATTGTTGACATGATAGTGCGAAGTAAGGCACAAATGTTGCCTTGCTAAATGCAATTTTGAGGTATTTACACATGCTGGTATTTGTGAGAAAATTCAAGACTACAAACTAGAACATTATCATCATAATTATGTAGTTGCAATTAGATTCTTTTGTGAGAAATTGTTGATTCTCTGTTAATTGTAGGTGTTTAAAGGGTACCAAAAGCTCTGAACTTGGTTTGCTTCCTAGAAATGTTAAGATGGAATCCTTATCTTGGTTGGAAACATCAAAATTATCAATCATATGCTCAAATTGAAACCTTCTAACAATCTTAAAGGATGTCCTTCTAGGTGGTCCTGCTTTGAGACCTCAACCATCACAAAAGTAAATGATTTAAAAACCTAACTGGTTTGCAGTTTTCAGTCATTGACCAGATTATTCCTTCATACACATTTAAGGATTGAAAGACGGCTAGGTGGCCACTGGTCAAGGAAAAGGGCACTTGAGCGCCTCGTCCAATCCGACTAAGCGGCCATAAATCACTAGGCACCTAGGAGGCCACCTTCTCAATATCACACATTGCAGTGTAGCCATCTAAAGAGCACCAAGGCTAGCAACTTGTCTCGTGGGATCGAAGTATGTTAAGAAATAAGATATTCTCCAATTTTAGGAGGATTGAGGAGTCATTTGATTCTTGCATACATGCTATCTAGATGTAAGAGAGTACCAAAATAAATTCAATGGTTGCACTTGTTGAGAAGATGATTTTTGTTGCATCAAAAGTAGCATCTCGCAAAGTGCAGTAGAAAATGCAGGTGCTTGGGTTTTGAATTGTCTGGTGCCATGTGGGTGTCCTACTGTCCTCTTTATAAGGTGGGGATATTGAGTAGGTCATTTCTTTTGCAATGATGGCCACTTTAAACCATCTCATTCGAAGAAAGTCTTTTCACTCATGGGAACCATGGCATGTTCTTATGACAAAATTTGTGGATGCTAGATTATATTAGGCATCAGGAGAAGGGGGTTTGGTCGAGGGTTTTTCTTGGACAAGCGTAAAGAAAGGAAAGGAAGAAAGATTTTAGCTTGTTGCTGCTTGCTAAGGTTATGTATGCCTGGACAATAAATAACGTTTACGACATTGAACCTTGTGATGGATAATTGGGCAGATGTTGGATGCAAACTTGCTTAAAAGGATGTTTGAGATACTACAACTTCATGTAGTGACTGGCTGACTGCAGCTTCTTCCACTTTGTATATAATACAAAATCCCAAGTTGCACTGAAGTGGTGGGGCAATTACTTTTTTGAGCATTGCTTCCATGACGATAAGTTGCTGTATTTTTTCCATTTAGTTTTTCTTAATCAGAAGTGGACATTGATTATCTGACAGTATTCACTCAATGTAGCCTTTTTCACATGTTTGGGA
The DNA here is from genome assembly GCA_963682175.1 of Triglochin maritima. Lineage (NCBI taxonomy): Eukaryota > Viridiplantae > Streptophyta > Magnoliopsida > Alismatales > Juncaginaceae > Triglochin > Triglochin maritima. The sequence goes on along the minus strand of OY821780.1, from coordinate 8,047,914 downwards.
AATGATTCTTTTGTTTGTCTTCTTTGAAGTCGAAGTTGTCGCATTTTTGTGCCTTTTGACGTCGCTCATCTCATTGTCTCCAAATATCCTGGACAGCATAAACTGATATATAGCTTCTGAAAAAATCTACTACTTATTACCTAACTAGTGTCATCGACCCCTTGGAGCAGGCTTTTTTGGTGACTGTTCGAAACAAGAAGCGTGTTGGCTACACATATGAGGTGACACTTAAGTTCAAAGGTATACTTTGTGTCAAATGCTTCTTCTGCCTTGTATAAAATTGTCAAGAACTAACTATCATTAAATTCCAGGAGAATGGATGATTCAAGAGGAGAATAAGAAAGTGAAGGGTCACATAGATCTTCCCGAGTTCACATTTGGAGAGCTTGATGAGTTACAGGTATTTGCAACGAGTATACAGCAGTGATTTCTCCATTAACAGTGTTATTCCCCTGACATCTTTGTTTATTTTCCTGTGGTGAAGATTGATGTGAGGCTCAGCGAGGCAAAAGATATGACAGCAGAAGATAAAACCAGAATTGTCCAGGACATTAAGTCGCTGCTACCGGCCATCCGTGACAAGCTGTTAAAATTCGAGGAAGAGCTGAAGGATAAATAGTGTAGTCTCATTTGGTGTCAAGTTTTTCAAGGAAGAAACTTGGGAAAGTAAGATTAATTGTTTGGATTAACATGTCATGCATTTCATGCTTGTACGAGTCACTGATTGAAACCTTATCGATGGTAAAAAGAATGTACCATTTAAGTTAAATTTAATCTATTTGATGGTTCTACTTCTTAATCTATTGGTCTTGGATGATGCTTGTGCTTGTCTTTTGGGCACCCCGATGCCATGGAAGTAATACCAATTAAAATTGATTGCTGCTTGTCTGATAAAACAGAGGATGAATTTTATTCAAGGTGTGCGTGCTTTATTTTTTATTATTTTGGATTCAGGGTGTATTAATAGTCGTAGAGAATATGTAGTGCACTGGAAAACCTCAAAACCTTACTGAACGATGCTCGTACAAAAGTAAATTAAGTAGAGATGAAGTGGATATATCTCCTGTAGTAGCAGATTCGTTTGGTCGGTGCACCTTTCTGCTTTTACAAGAATAAAAAAAATTAGACTTCTAATTGCCCTTTTAATTTCTCCCTGGTCTCGCGCCTACTTAGGTAGGATTCTCTTTTGTGCTTCGTAAGGACCTTGGCCAAGTACGTTTTCGGAGCTTACAATTTTTTTTGAATGTAGGTTTAACTCTCATCAGTCAAACCTGTGTTACTTGTCGAAATTACAAAAGAGAAATTGCAAGATTGCATCTATTAAATATTCTAAATTGCAGGGGACCTGACGTAGGGATATATTTCTTATGTTGTTGCATTTTAAACTTATGCCGAAGGGGGGTGAAAATGAAATTACTCGCCTTGGGATGATGAAACATTATCATTATTGTTGGTTGGTTAACGATGAGTGAGTGGCACGGCCACGGAAGGTGACAAAACATTAGATGATGGTTTATCAGTGGTGATAACGTGTGCGGACCTCAATCATCACGCAGTCTGAGGTGATACCACAACGTGAGGTGAGACGAATCTAACATACATCATAGTTTAATCAGCAATCAATGCCCTCTTTTGGTTGATGGTGACATAATGTGGTCCACGCTGTTGTACTTACGTATTCAAATCCATTTCGATTCCAGCTCTCCGCTTACTATTTGAAGCCTTGATGCGATCTAATCTGTCTTTTCTTCAGCAGAAATAAAGTAGACTGTTATCAGAAAATAAAATAAAATAAGGTGGACAATTTGATTATGGGTCGAGGTTATGAGTTATGATCCCAACCTTGTCATGTTCCGGAGTTTAGGATGATTACATATAGTAATATCATTAGTTAATAATAACATCGCGAAAAATGGTAGAATTTACCTTATTGAAGCCTCAAGGAGATTTCCTTTGAAGATTTCTTACGCACATTTTCTATCGTGTAGATGGCTGTCGAAATTAGGTCCGTATCGAGTAGACATCAATAACTTTGAATTTGCTAGCATGATTTTAATTTACATATCATATCTGCCTTGCTTTATCTTACATGTGGGTCACATCATCACATAACAATAACAAATCTTAAGTCCTGACCATTCTTACACTTTGGATCTCATAGTTTTACAAGTAATCAAAATCAATTAAGTGTACAATAGTGACATATATGGACTATTAACTTTTAGTTTGAATAATTTTTGTATGCGATATACAATTCTAATCAATTAGAAGGCGTGTAAACATTTAACCCACAATTATTGGACATCTTATAAGGAAGTTTAATCTGTACCACTTTTGGCATACGAAAATGGAATATTATTCCCAGGGTAATGAATAGATAAACAGATGGTGTGATCGGGAGATGTGTAACATCCTCAAGCAACAGAAAAAACTTTTAAAAATGACTATCAAAAGAGTCAAATCATACAACGAGGATATTACGAAGCAACCCAACACCAGCTGCACCAACATATATACACACATATATATCCGAATGTTTCAAAAGAGTGATTACATCAAAATATTATAAGGTAAATATACATGCAATCACAACGACCTCCAAAAAGGAGAGAAAAGAGGATCCGATCCCGTGTGCGCTCCTCCTTAGTCACTACCCTAACGCCGCTCACAACCTGAAAAATAAACATGCAACTATGCCTGAGTTTGCAGAAGGAAACCCATATGCCAACCCCCTAACACATATATGAACAAAGACAAGAAATAAGCGAAACATATCATAAGCATAACAACCGTAAATTCACCACAAACTATACGGGAACCAAGGTATTTGCATCTATCACCGGATCCATGATTTTGCCTTATATACCGGAGTCACGATTTAAATAATCACAAAACGCTCCGTAGAGCCACCACCCGCTCCGTAAAGCCACAACTCGTCGCTATTAGGCCAACCAGTCCGTTCCATTGCCCCAAAATGGTCGGGAACCAGTCGCCCATCAATCGATCACCCTACACATAAAAAACGCAAGACTGGGCAGAAACAGTCGAACAAGGGTCAAGAGCGGTTGACCGTTTGAATGGTCCACGTTTTGTCCAGACCAGTCCAGAAATTATCGGTCGAACAGAATGTCACAGGCGGTCGACCGTTTGGATGGTCTACGCCAGAAGCATATAAACAAACTGCTCAACTGGTCGAACGACAAAGGAGTCCCGGTCGATCGAATATTGGCAGAAACTTCTACGTTCCCTAAGTCTTCAACCGGTCGAACCAAACACGAACCGGTCGAACATGACAAAATTAACTTAAGTGACCGGTCGAACAAGGGTCAAGAGTGGTCGACCATTTGGATGGTCCACGCTCTGTCCAGCCCAGTCCAGCAAACATCGGTCGAACAAAACAAAAGGACGGTCGACCATTTTGAAGGTCTATACCCCCAACCGACTTACAACAGTGTAATCAGTTGAACGACAAAGGGGTCCCGGTAGATCGAAATACATTAGGGCTTGCCTAAAACACACAACCGGTCGACTGCCGAAGGCATCATTCGACCGTTGCAAGGCTAAAACCCGCAATTACACTATTACACTCGTATCGGTCGACCAATACACATATCGGTCGACCATATCCAGCAGAACTTCTGCTGCACAACAACCTCCGACGAGCCTACCGACTACCGTCGACTAAAATCACCACTCACACACCTTGAGTGAGTACAAAAGAGAAGCTTGACATACTTATAAGGTTTGAAGAAACCTATGCAGACCAACGATGATCACTTCCACGTTTTAAGCTTTTCCTCCGTTGAACTACTCGCACGAGCGACAAATCACGATCACTGACAACTTCACTGAATCCTCTCGTCCTTCGCCGACGACGACACTCTGACGAACCAAGGAGCTGAGAGGGAGAGAGATGTGTGAGGTAGAGTGCAAAATGAGAAGAAGAGAAAAGATAAGTGAAGTTTTTAGCTTAAAAACCTTCTCACCACCCCATCCACCGATCACCACTCGCCACCTCAAACCAGCCATCACCTCACCCAAACCAACCAAACACAACCAATCACTCTACAAATATCACAAAGTTAGGATTAGCTTAGCTTAAACCCAATTAGCCTAATAAAGTTGGATTATGTTCTAACAAGATGACAGTAAGCAAACAAGCAAATAAAATACTTAACATATAATAATAACTTAAGATAAGGTGAATATTCCCATAATTCAGAGTGGTGAGTGGGCGGGGATGAATTATGTAGTAAAACAGTCACCCAGTACTCCACTAGCGACCAAAACCTTTATCAGATGGCGTCTGATGTCCAACAAAGGTCGAGACAACAACATTTCAAGACTTGTTGGAGTTTTATTTTAGTAGGGTGAAAACAAGTATAAGAGAAGAACTAAAACACTAAGGTCTGTTTGGATAACTACAAGTATACGAAACATTAGGTTTCAAATCTTTGATTTCAAAAATACAATTTTTAATTTGATATCTAATTCAAATAATGTTTTTTCAAAATATTACATACGTAATGATGTTTGGCTAAAAACGTATTTTCCGTAAAATCAAAGGTTTCATAAGAAACAAAGAAGGAATAAAAACACGTATTTGAGACAAAAAAGATTATTCGAAAAACATGTTTTCAGCAAAAAATATAGATTTATAATGTATTATTAAGGATGACCAAATTAATACTATTGTAGGATTGGAAATTCTATCTTTTTAAATAAAGCATCCCCCTCCCCCCCAAAATGGTATTTTAGGCTATTCAAAGTTTCAAACAGACCCTAAGAGGGTTGAATTTCAAAAAACATTTGTGTCGCTGCTCCCATTAGATCCAAATACAATTTTCATGCTTCTAAAGACGAAATTGCATCTTGCCTTCCAAAGCGCCCAGAATAAAGTTCCTGGCTGAAGTAGTTCTAATTTCATATCCTCTCGTAGGAGAGAGGTGAGGTATGGTGTTGTTGCTGTAATAATGTAAAGTTATAGTAAAAAACCAGGCTACGTTCAGAATATTAAACTGAATTGCTATTCGTCGTCGGAAAATCACTTAAACCACACGTACGAATTACCGTTTTACCATTATCTCATTTCTACTTATATCTCTATTCATTTCACTTTCCTACCACCACTATCTCTTCATCTTCCTCTCATAATCATCAAGAAGAATGTCTCGGAGGCTAGGAAAAGAGTCAACAGACGTCCTGGTGTACCCAAATATGATAAAATATCCCATTTAAATTAATTTTTTAAAATAAAAATAAAAATTTGGGGGTTTGCGTCCACGGGAGCCCCCAACAGGCAAGCGCCCGTGAGAGCCGTCTCTCTCAAGGGAACCTGAAATAATTTAAAATAACACAACATTAAAATAAAAAGCGTCTGGCTAGGACGCCCCCACCATGGGGGCGACGGCTTACACAGTCGCCCGACACGATTTTTTTTGCTGGGCTTACTTCACCGGATCCAGACGCTTCGTCAGACATTTTCGTGGTGTTGGTACTGGTAAAGTGAGGAAAACGTAGGTAGAATCATTAGTTTAAGAGATAAGACGAAATGAGTATTAAATGAACTGTGAATGACAAAATGACAATTAAACTAGTGATTTAAGTAGTTTTGGGACGACGAATAGTAGTTCACGTGTTACATTCGAGTGTCTACTCAATAAATATGGAAGAAGCAAATATTAGCACAGTGCTATCAAATTGAAAGGTATTAATGACAATAGATAATTTAGAGGGCATCACCTTAGTGCGATTATGGTTTGTAGGAAATCAACTTAGAAGGGTGGGAAGTAACTTTCAAAATAGTTTTCTGGTGTTTTTTGCAAAAAAAAAAACTTGGAATAATACTGGGAACCAGTGTTCAGGCACCGCCTAGGCGAGCCTAGGTGGCCGGAGGCGTCCGGTCGCCTGGGCGATCGCCTAAGCGGTTGTGCGACCGCCCAGGTCTGGGCGGTAATTTTTTTTAATTCAATTAATTTTCATAAAATAGATAAAAAAATCAGGAAAAATCGGGAAAAATAGAAAAAATACACAAATATTTTCTAAAAATACCATACATGTTTAGGCTTCGAAAAGACACATAGTTCCTCGACCAAGGCCTCACTAGGCACCCCCTCTACCCACCTAAACACTTAGGTATACAATTTATTGCTTAGTAGTACGATTACAAAATAACTCAGAGTTCATACAATAGTAGATAAAAGAGAAATTAGAATTACAAGCTAACTAACTAATTCCATTGGACACATTGATCTAATGTCCAACTGGGAACCATATCATATCCTCCCGGAACGGGGCGAGAACGGGAGGTTGGGGTCCGAGCAGAACCGGAACCCGACCCGGTTTCTAGATCAAATTCTATGTTTTCTCGGTCTACATAATCATCAAGACATACATTTTCGTTTTGTAATGTCCTACTGTTTCTAATCATGTATGCAGTTATGTCTTGTTTAATAGAGTCAAGAACTTTATCACAAGGTCTAGCATTGCTACCGGGTGTGTGTGCAAGATGTTGTTTGTGACGGGCTATACCACCTCTAGTTTCCTTACCACATAACTCACAGACAATACAATTTTTATCATTAGCACTAATGTAATGGGCAGTATTCCAACCGGGGTCATTTGTACGGGTAGGTCTTAGGTCATCGCAACTCTCGTGATGCATAGGTAGACTAGTGCCGGGTACGTAAGCCATATATTAAAACTAGACTAATATAAAATTTAGACTAATATCAAAATAAAATACTAATTAATTTAATTCTAAAGAGAAGTTAGAAAGAGTGCACTTGATTTTGACGGTTGAAGAATGAAGAACCGGATCGAAGACATCACTTTCCAACTTCAAAACTAAGCACCAGACCGGAGACTTAATCGCAAAAATTTGGTGATTAGGAAAGTTGATGATGAGAATAAAATTATGAAGAAGAAGAGAATGGGAGATGTGTGAAAAATGAAGAGGTTTGGAGGGGTTTATATAGGATTTGGGGCTAGTGGCAAAGTTGTAATTTTTGAAAAAAAAATTAAAAAAAATAAAAAGCAGAGAGCCGTTGGAGAGCCTCCAACGGCTCTCGCCTAGGCGATCGCCTATTTTGCCCAGCTGAGCTGGGCGAAAGGCGGTGGTCGCCCAGGCGACCACTGGCACGGGCGACCGCCTACCTGAACACTGCTGGGAACTAAGTGTAAAACTTATGTCTCATGGCCTAAGCCACGACACCAAAATCTTTGTTGTTAGTGAGGATGCCACTGGGCTACATAAGTTGTCATAGGCAACATAGAGTCTCAATAAGCGTCGATTGGACATGAAAGACTGCACGTTGGTACTGCGAGTTGAACGGTTAAACACTTTAGGTCGTTGGACCCACGAGCTACGGAAGAATTGCTAGGCCCCATAAACCTGACCTTGCTCTGATAGGTATGGAAGAAGCATATATTAGCATAGTGCTATCAAATTGAAAGGTGGGAATGATAGTAGATCATTTTAGAGGGCATCAACTCTATGCGATTATTGAGTTCGTAGGAACTCAACTTGGAATTGGGGAAAATGAATTTCAGAATAGTTTTTGGTGATTTTTGTAGAAATACTTGAAATAATTCTGGGAACTAAGTGGAAGACTTATGTCCCATGGTTTCATAAGTTGTCCTAGGCAATGCAGAGCTCCAACCTAAACGTCGGGTAGACATAAGAGGCCACATGTTGGTGCCACGAGTCGGCCGGTTAACACACTAGGTCGCTAGGCCCATGAGCCATGGAAGAATTGCTGAGCTCAATAAATCCAACAATCCCCAATTAAGAAAATTATGAAATTAAGTTTTGAATTTTCCACCGCTTCGTGCAAACAAATAACACCCTTAACAAAAGTGCCATCAAAATCAACATAACGTGAAATTCTCTTTTATAGAATATGCGGAGATATTTTTGTCGGAAGCTCGTAGAGGACATGCGTTCTAGAAATTTTTGGGTGAATTGCAAGGATACCTTTATTTAAAGTAATACTACCATATAGCAATTTTTATGATCTGAAATGGGAAAGACTTAAAGTCTTGATGGCATATTTATACTATACATATTTGGAGTTTAAAAATGTGTGTTTTCAATAATTTATATGCTGCCTGGTGCCTGCACGTAGTCAAGTTCAGCATTTTTCTTCGATAATATTGATGAACATACCAAAGAGGCACAATTAATCAAAATCATTTACTTAATCTTGTTAAGCAATGAACTGCCATGCATATATAGTGCCATGGGGACCTTTATCCACATGAAGTTTAAAAAGATTTACCCAAAAAACCAACACATAATTGTTCCAAATACGGTGCTTACTGATAATTTCCTCTAAAGAAAATGATTGGTGCCAATATTCCATAATCTTTGGCCATTTTGGTTGGTATCAATCAAATAATATCAATTGACCTCATCCATAATAAGTTTTGATGGGGACATGAAATGGACCAAATTAAGATAATTCCAATCCAAATTACAGTTATCACAACTTGAGCTTAGCATGTCATCCTCCTGTACTTTTCTAAAATGACTCCAGTTAAACAAGAAGAATTAAACCATTTAAGACTTCTAATCAGTTGTCTTAATTGGAAAAACATCACTCTCAGTCTCATGGGTGTAAACCATCTTTGAGAAACTGAGAACGTAAAATGTTTGCTTGCAAGTTGGTGAGAACATAGTATTATCACTGATTCATGTCATCACCTTTTTTTAAATTTATTTCTTACACAAGCACTGCATATTTGGAATTTTTAATAATTACAACTTGATGGTGCATATTGTCCATTTCTGCCAATCTGACTTGCAAGTTGCAACAATTTGGCTGCGAAGTGGTCCCTTTTTTATGTTTCATTCGTGCTGCTGCCTAAACCTGAAGATTCCAACTTTGATTGAAGAGTAAATTATTTGAAAAAAATCATCAAGTTCAGAAATTTCATTTTAAAAACATAAAATTAAATTTTGACAGATTTTTTCTCCAATTTATTTTCCTCCTTTTAGTCAAGCCAATCACAATTAACTTGGAGTACTGAAAATGTACAATTTTTTTAGAGTGAAAATATACAATCTTATGTTCCATAAAATGTAAATAAAAGGCACGATGAAGTTCAAGTTTAACAAATTATCAAAACATCATTTAATAATCGCGTGAGAGAGTCGCATTGTAGACACCTATCCACAAATTATAATATTGAATTATTGATTCTCTTACATGCTACAAAATTAATAAGGCGAGGACATATTTTTATGTTATACAGACCCAAAATAATTATTGATTTGAACTATGCTATAATATCACACTTGCAAACCTTTTAGTTGAACAATTTCAATTTCCAGTTATTCCTATTCACCTAACTATGACAAATTGACTTGATAGATTTCTAGCTTTTTAAAACAGATAAAACTAGATATGAAACTACAAAATTACTGGTTAACAATGGGAATATCTTTGGATAGCTAACTTGAGATCCATACTAAATCTGGTCAAATCGAATCTCTGGATCAATTGCAGAAAAACCATAATCCTCCTCCTCTCTCTTTTTATTATTCTTTCATTTTTTTTACTGAACTGCTATTTATTTATTGACGGAAAGTTATTTAAATTGTCCGTACAACTTATCATTTTGTCGTTCTACCATTTCCACTTATATAACTCTTCATTTCACTCTCCTAACACCACTATCTCTTCATATTACTCTTATATTTACCAGAAAAATGTCTCGGATGCCGGAAAAAGAATCAGCGGACGCCTCAGATTACTCAAATCTGGTAAATTTTCTTGTTTAGTTTTAAATTTTTTTTGGATCGAGCGTCCACGGGAGACGCCTGACCGAAAGGGGAGGCGTCTGTGGGAGCCGCCTCCCCCAAGGGGGAAGCGGCTCCGGCAGACGCCTCCTTGATGGATTGTGCGTCTCCGGTAGACGCCCCAATTATTTTTTTTAAATTATTTAATTTGATTATAAATTGTGATAATTGCAAAATAAATTGAATATTACGTTAATAATTAATTAAATTAGTTTAGTAAATCCTTTATTGATTATAAATTGTGATAATTACATGTGCCGGTGCGGTAAGTTTATGTAATTTAACTTGTAATTGTAATGTATATTTTGTTTTTATTGTTAATGTACGCTAATTTTTATGTTACATACAGTGGATGAGTAGGACGATACGGTATACCCAGCCGTTCTTGCGACAGACAGACAGGATGCCGACTGAGGATATGAGATTTGCATGTACATATTGAGATCGCCTCATCGAGAATTGGAACAACCAGTTGGGCATTTCGGACCATGATTCGGATGCTGAGCTCTAGTTGACTTGCTCTTACTTTCGTTTTATTATATGTTGCACTATTACTACATTTGTTGGTATTTGCTTATGCTTATATGTGTACTCTTATTGTTTATTTCTTACGAACACATCTTCTATTTATTTCTTTAACTATCGTATTTTTAATACTTATTTCTCACGAACATATCTTCTACTTGTTTCTTTAGATATCGTATTTTTAATACTTAAATTTAAAATCTAGTAAAAGAACAACACGATATAAGTACAAATACACGATATATTATACATTACCAATACATTACAAATTACAATCAAAATGTACTACGTAACCAGTTCCAATACGTCATCCTACCTTCATACTGATCCTCCCATCCAACAACACTCTCATCTCGCATTTGATATCACAAGGTCGCTATAGGAGGTACTGGAAAATCATCAGTTAATTCCAAACGAATAAAATGTCTGTAACTCCCTAAATGAGCAATGACCAACTCTCTGACAGGCCTCGTTATGGCAGACAGACTCTCCCAAGGTAGCACAGTAAGACACGAGAACAACGAACCATCCGTTCTCATTCAGAAATACATGACCGCACACTTGTAAAAATTAGCAACCGGGAACAAGTCGGCCCAAACCTCCATATAATGATCCTCGTCACAAGCTCCCCCGCCCCAATTAATTCGTTGACGAGCCTGTACTACATTGTCAAAATAGACACTCTCATAAATAGGATGTGCACCTATCTCATTAGAAATCGCACGACGGACGTACGACCAGTTGTCTTGACCACCATGGAAGACATCGACAACACATCAAAATCCACAGTTTCCATCAGCACGTACGTCATTCCACCTCTCCAGAAATGGTAAAATGATTCCTGACAATCTATTAACATATGTAAAGTTATCCACGTCAGTCCGTCCGGATACTGTAAGATAGAGAAATATCAATTCATTAAAACAACAAAATTAGGAGATAATCTATTCAGCCATATCTAGATTAGTGATATATATTAAATAACAACAAACATATCATCATATCAAATCTTGTTCCCATGTTCACGGACGATCAAGACGAATTTGAAGACCGACCACGACCCCTGCTCCCACTACTGGCAGACCAACCACGACCTCGCTTAGCATACTCGAAGGCACTCGGGTCCCGACGTGTCGACTGTCCCCTAGGTCGACCTCGTACCTTAGTATTTTCTGTGGGTTTTCCATAGTTCGACTGATCGGGGTGTAACTGTTCGTATAAAATACGAGAGACACTACGAATTACTGCAGGGCCGCTCTCCGAAATCTCATGAACGAGCTTCCAAAAATGCTTGACGTTTTGTGCCGACTGATCCACAAACTCTGACATCTGGACTCCTTCTCCAATGACAAGTGTTTTCCAGAATGGATGAATCTGCTTTAAATAAATTTCATCCCCTGACTCAAAACACTCGTACATGGTACATGCACAAGGAATCTCATGTGATGTCAGATAAGCACACCCGCAACGATATTCAACTTCATTACTTAAGTCATGCATTCTCTTCAACTCTTGAGTCAATAACGACAAGCAGTGATGCGAAACTCGACCATTTATATGCTGAAACAAAGGACCTACGTAGTTTGTCAAATTTCGACGTCTCAAATCTTCAAGAAAGTTCCGAATATTCGTCAGCTCTAACTCTAATGCTAATGATGAATCATATACACATGATGAGCTACAAAATGCATTTCATGATTTAGTTAAACAATATGAGATCATTTGTGAAAAGAACAAAAATGCTAGAAAAACTATAAATGATCTCAAATGCCAAATTGAATTAATCATGAATGAAAAGAATGAGGTGGTTGCTAGACTTGAATCAAATGAATCATCACTTGCTAGTCTAAGTAAAACACCGATTGTTGATGAATATTTAGATCTTAGAGCTTCAAATATGCAACTAAGGAAAGATCTAGAAATGTTTACAAAAGGAACAAAAATGCTTGATATGCTTTTAAGTAGTCAAAGACAATCCTTAGCTAAACATGGTTTAGGATACAATGTGCATTTGAAAAACCATGTATCTCATACTACCTTAAATGGCAAGCATTTATTTGTGAAGTCTAGTTCCTCAAGTGTGTGGGCACCCAAAGCCAAAATGATTTGGATCCCAAAACCTAATGTTCAAGGACCCAAAGTTGTTTGAGTACCTAAATCTACACTTGTAGGTGCTTGAAGAGGAAATTGGTGGTGACCGGGTGAGCTCAAGAGTCAAATTCAAATCCGGTTGCATCACCAAATGAGATTGGAGCTAGATTCGAATTCAACATTGGTATAAAATTCCTATCTATACAATTCATGTTAAATTAGCTCTAATCTAGTTTTATATGCTTAATTGTCATATCCTTAGTATTGTAAATCATATATCACATCCATTGATTTTAAATGTCATATTGTAAATGGATGTTAGAATAAGGCTTAAATTGAAACTAAATTGAACTTAACTAGAATAATACTCATAGTTTCCATCTAGCCTTGTTGATAGGGGGAGCTTAAATGTTATATCTATTATTAGAGTAATGAAGTGCAAAATTTAGGGGGAACAACTTCATTACAAGACATCCAAATTCTTTGCTTAAAGTCATAATTATTTTTGTTTTTGATGGATGTCAAAGGGGGAGAGATAATTAAATGGGAGTTACTTGAAAATTGGCTACAATTGAACAAAAACTATGCACATCCATAGGGGGAGCATTTATATGCATAGTTTACATTTAAACTTTTCAAGTATTAAGATATAGGTTGTCATCATCAAAAAGGGGGAGATTGTTGCCTTTTTGGCCTTAATCCTTGTTTTGATGATTTAATCAACATAATCTTAATCATAAGTAATGTAGAGTAGCACACATATTGCATTGCATATATATTGCATGTGCTAACCTCTACAGGTGATCAAGACTCATGGAAGGAAGGAAATCAAGTCAAGATTTGTAATAAAGCTATATGAAGACTTGTAATCTTAATTATATTTTGAGTCTTAGGAACATGTATAAATTGAGCATACAAGAGTTAAAAACCAATCACTTACACACTAGGTTCCTTGTAGGAGTCACACACAAAATCTCATATCATTTGGACTCCATTAGATCACCCAAACCTTAGTCGGAAATCACTTAAAACCTAAATCCAGAATTCCTGTGTGAAACCGGTCGACCGAACCAGTTCTCAGTTCGACCGGTTTATAACAGACTCTCCACAATGATTTTACCGAACTCTACAGGTCGACCGGTTCTACCTTTTCGGTCGATCGATCCCAGATTTTAATATGGCCGTTTTCCTTGTCGTATTCCTATAACGGTCGTATTCGTATAAAACAAACTTAACCCCAAAATACATTCGGTAACCGGTCGAACGACGACCTTGATTCGGTCGACCGGTGGAACAGAAACAAAATTCCCTGCTATCGGTGGACACTTCTTCGTTCGACCGTTTCACCTTTGTCTCAACCGAATCCCCTAAACGGTCGACCGCCCCATACTTTGGTTCGACCGTTTAACTTAAGTAGAGTTAAGCTCTAGCGTATTTGTCCGACCGAGTATTCTCTTGTTCGATTGTTCTCCTTGAAATCAAGTGAACGGTCGACCAGTTTAGTAGTTTCGGTTGACCGTTTCTGGACAGATTTGCAGCCCGATTTTCTGCTTTGTGTATCTTGCACAAAACCCAATCAAATCTTGTCCAAACGGCTAGAAATCTTTAGGAGCTTATAAATAGAGGATCAATACATGTTGTTAACACAACTCTCCAACTCCAATTGTCCCAATACATTAGAGAGAAACCTCAATCCTCAAAGCTCCCATTTCTACACTACATAAGCCTAAACTACACACACTTGATCAATCACTCATCCTACTCAAAGTGTGCTCAATTAGAGAGTGAATCCCACTCAGTTACAAAGGTTGTCAAAAGAGTATAGACTTTGGTGAAAGCCCGAAGTGATCCTTCTCGGATTGTGAGAAGAGGATTCCAAGCTCGGCGAGGGTTGTTCGCGAGTTTGACGGTTGTAAGGCGTTGTCTCCCGGCCCGGAACGGGGAGCGGATAGTGAAGTCGTAGGCGGAGCTCGCGGAGTCGAGCGAAGCTTGCAAGAGAGAACTAGGACCCGGGTGGGGTGCCGAACCTCTATAAAAATGCTGAGTCGATTTGTGGTTTGCTTGTTCCTTTTTCCTACTAGTCTTTAAATTGTTTCCGCTGCGTTTATTGTTTGATTAGTTAGGGATTAGCGTAAAAGTGATTAGATTAACCCGACCCACACGATCCTACAGGATGTGCCAAAAATGCGTGAGTGAGGACATTAGTTTCTTCATCTGCCACAATCTAATGCAAATAGTTATATTGCACTGCCTGACTGAGAAACTGTTGAGCGGGATTCCTGTCTTCAGATTTCGTCCTCCTCATGTACTCTCTGAAGTTATAAATGTGTCTTTGATTGAGATTATCCTCCGGGAATTTCTCCTTTACTGCCAACAAAATGTTACGTGGTCTTGCTTGTGTCTCAGTCTTATCACGAACAATTTGCTTGGCCGCAACACTAAGTCCGCTGACCTGTCGGTGAGCCTCTGAATAAACTGCAAGTGCGTGATTGTGCTGCCCATAGGTGCTACTAGAAACAACGACCATCCATCACGATCCCGTCGCTCGACTACTTTTACCAAAAAATGACAACCGCAACCTTTTCCTTTTGTGTTCTTTCGTAGTGCAATACTCGTATCACGAGAACTCATTTCATGTCTGCGATCACATCTTAGGTAACAATCCATTCGACTCCTATTGCAACTTGTTTTGTCCATTTACAAGCTTTCTCGATTCTTGTAAATATTTGTTTACTATCAAAAAGCTCACTGTAATATACTCCATCACCACCGAAATCTTGCAACGGAACTTGCAAAAAATTAATTTATCAGAAAAAAGGCGTCTGTGCCAGGGTGGAGGCGTCTGGCTAAGACGTCTCCACCAATGTAGAGGCGTCTTAGCCCAACGCCTCGACGTTGGGGGAGGCACCTCGCTAAGACGCCTCTACCATGGTGGAGGCGTCTTAGCCAGACGTCCGAGTCGGAAAAAAATCCGTCTCCGTTATCTCGCCGGATCCAGTTGCTTCGCTAGACATTTTTGTGGTGTTGATACTAGGAATGTGAGTAAAATTGAGTCAAAAACCTTGTTTAAAGATACGGGACGAAATGAGTATTAATTGATTTGTTAAGGGTAAAAAAATAATTTTTAGGACTATTTAAGTAGTTTTTCGGCGAGAAATAGTAACCCTTTTTTTACTGTGTAATAATACTTTTATCCACTCCTTTCCATTTTATATTTTGTCCCCAATGAAATCAGATGCACTCGCATAAAAATGCCAAATTATTGCATGGTGACGTCGTTTCATGAATCGAAATCAGACTTCAATTTAAATAATGCCAACTTGTTTGTTGTTTTATGTCTTCCTTTTTAATCGTTATTATTGGACTTGAGTTTTGCTGACATAACCCATTATCTGATTGGTTCATGTTACTTATTTAGGATCTTGCGTATACACCATTATGGATAAGCATTTATATGTTTATATACTTGTATAGTCACAAATTACAAATAGACGTTGGTGTTCTTTTGATATATGCATGCATATTCTTTTTTGTTTATCTTTCCCATTATTGAGAGAGGTAAATTCTAAAATGTTGGGAGTTGTCACAAATTTCTATTTAATTATTGTAGCACGTCTGAATTAACATTTTTGTCACTACTTAGGAGCTTGTGTTAGCATGATCAAAAATACATAATCACGATACCGAGATGGATAAATCGACTCATATGGTGGAAACCATCATGTTAGGCGAGAAATAAAACTAAAATCATTAATATTAACTCCAAGAGTAAAATTCCATAAGGGTATTTACACGTAGAGAGAAATGTAAAAGATACACACCTTTATCTAATCTTATTCTAACACATAGGTGATTGTGAGATTTGCATATGCAAAATTTGTTAGATTTGTATTTCCATTTGTGCTAACAAATTATGTAAAATGGCAACAAAAAAGTGGACAAAGTTCTCTACTAAAAACGCACATATATTAATTGCACATACATATGGCATACTAAATGTACTTACACAATTATATTTTTTTCAAAATCCTTTTTAATTCGTTGGAGACTATGAGATCCCATCACCACCACTACATAACAATTGCTTTCGTGCTAATATTTTTTTAAATTAAGTATATTGAATTTATTTCGAGTGAATTTTTTGAAAAGATACTTTCCATATCAAATGTTCATTTGCCAATTGCCATCCATTCTTTTATTCCGAAAACAAACATACTAGTGGTGGTTAATACAACCAATAGTTTCAGACATGATTGGTTTTATTGAACACGAGCTTGATTAGATCTTAAAACCCTAAATTTGTCATTCATACAAATTAAGGCTATATCTTTTGGATGTCATTAATTTGTTCAGTTTGTCTAGTTTTACAGCATAAGTTGAAAAGTAGTTTTTTTTCCTCTAAACTTGAAAACATCTAGCAGGAAACATGAGAACTTATAAATAAAACCATATAATTCAATAACATAACATAATACTTAATTTGTCCTGATATAAAGCTATTTCCACCATGACATTATAATATAACTGAAATAAACTTGCAGAAGATGTTCCATCGTCTCACCGCCTGACATAGAAACTGTGTTGACTTGAGAGGGTACGGGGGAGGTGTACGTGATGTGATGGAAGGTATATATGGCGGGGGTATTGAGTTGTTGAGGTATGGATGAGTTGTTTTAACCGAGAAAACTCACACTTCTCCTCTGTTCCTCGCGTTTCCTCTTCTTCCCAACACTCATCTTCTCTCACTCATCTTTTCCCCTCTCGAAGGTTGATGGTTGATGTACAGTGGTGGTGAAAGCATAGAAATGTGGTAGACGCAGGGATGGCCGGTGTGGAGGTGTGCGCTTAAAGGAAGATCGAAGCCGCAAGGAGGCACGGTGGTGAAGGTGTTGCACGACATGTTGGGGAGATCGTATGCGACTCCGAGACGAGGCGATGTTGAGACGAATCGCAAAAGATATGCCAAATTTACATTTTAACTCACACAAGGTGTGAGAGTTGTCTCGCCGTCGGCCGATCAGGGGCCTGGCTGGCGACGAGCGGTCGTTGATGGGCCGCTGGAGTGGTTTGTCCCTGCTAGACGTCGGGCTAGCTGGCGGTCCGTGCAAGGGTGGTCAGGTTTTGTGTGGAGTGTTGGAATGGAAGGACAACACTTCTGACATGGAGGGACAACACTTGTGGAATGGAAGGACAACATTTCTGGACAAATTTTTGGACGAACTTCTAGATTAGGGGACAAAACTGCTGGATTTAGTTGCACATACCTCCTTGAGTTTTATTATTTTTCATGTAACATATTGCATTTTTTTATTAAGTCACCCTATGAAGTAGACTTGTGGGATCGCGGATCCCAATGCTTGAGTGGTCACGCAGTTCCGTTGGGTGAAGTGATTACCGACCTTGATGACTACAAAGGTAATTGCACTGCCTTTATGGCGGCAGAGTTGGTGTCTGCTCGTGAGAGCAATGAGTCAGCATTATTTTGTAGCATGTGGGATTGTGAATCCCGATGCACTGCATTGCATGATACTCGACTCCATGGAGCGGGAAGCCCACCAGGGCATTGGCCGGTGGAGGGGGTAGTACAACTTGTGTGAGCGACTCCTATTTACTGTAGGATTTCGTGTCCACATGTATGTGTATATTTTAAAAAATTTAATACAAGCATACATGATCGATTTCATTTTTTCATTGATTTTACGTACATGTATATGTTATTCTAATATCATGCATTCATACACATATTAAAATAAACAAAAGAGAGAGGATCATACCCAAAGGTTCTCTAAAATCTTTCAGAAGATCTGGTGTTCCGTTGTCCGTCGTATCGCTCGCTCATTCGTCTCCAAGTGTTTACCAAACCCTAAACAAGATTAGAGAGAAATGAGCTAGTCAATCAATCTCTAATTAAGCTTAGAATTTAGCTAATAACCCCTCTAAAACTCCTGAGATTTTTATCTTTAAAACTTAGAATACTAAGAGAATTTTCGGATGGGTTAATTGAGGCAATTAGGGAGAGAAAGAATTTTTGCATGTATTAAACAAGTAGGATGATGAGTCCTTTTATAGGCTCCCAAAACACCCATAACATGAACTATTCTCTGGTCATGATCCCTTGATTTTCTCTCTCCTAAAATTAATCTCAATTTGCCACATAAGCATCCTAAAACGTTTGATCAAATATGGAATTAATCCAACCAATGATCTAATTATTCTCTTAATAATTCAAGCAGAAATAGTGTTGTTCGGTTAACTGCTTTTTTAAATCGGTTGACCGAACCATTCAGTTTTAACACGTATTCGGATGACTGTGAGCTAGACGGTCGACCAAATATACATGAGAAAAATTCCCTGGGAATTTTCGGTCGATCCACGTCTCGCTCTGGTCGACCGTCGACCCACCAAAATTTCTCTTGGTGAATCTCTTCGGACGACCGTGTCACTTTCGGTCTACCAAAAATATCCCAAGATAGCTCATGGATATTTTCATTCGGTTGACTGTTTACGCCCGGTTGACCAATCCCAATTTTGTCCAGGCACTCCAGACCATTTTGGTCAACCAATTGTGTTATTCGTTCCCCGTCCAGTTGACCGTTCTGAAGAAACCTCGGTCGACCGAACCCTAAACGGTATACCCCATAATATATACACCTCATATGAATTTATCCAGGATTCTATTTATGTCAATTTTTGTGACATATTGATTTTATTGATTCACGACATGTGTCCCTTTTCACATGAAACCCGACATATGAACTCAAAAACCAAGCTTCTTGTTTCCCAATTTTGTGGTATGACCTATAATAGGTTCTAAGCCATATCGACAGCGATATTAAACAATTAATATATCAAACTATAAGCGGTATCTAACTACACATTATAGTTACCCAATTAGTATAAATGTCTTGTTCCACTCGAACTAAACACGATCCATTTAGTGACGTAAGTGCACCACTTGTGTCTGTCCATTGGTCATGATATTAAGAATACATGCAAAGTTGAAATGTGTCACATTTGTATCATATTCATTTCTTACTCTCTTTAAGCTAATTATAACTATGTAACTTAACTCAAGTTACATTGTGCACATTATAATTTTGCTTTATCAAGAGCCCACTAATATCATCACTGATACCAGCACAGGTCATGTTCAACCAACTGTCGCCTTTATCACTATACTCGTTGATAGCTTTTGACAATAATCAAATCAAGCACTCTCTTGAGTGAAAAGATATAAGTCTCATATCAAAGGATCTAAGACACAGTAAAATATTAATGACACGAAACATAATTCCATAATGTTTTACTTTTTAGGTCTATTCAATATATAAAAGTAATTTTTTCATCTTTTATATACTCGTGTCGTCAATTATTTGTAGAGCTACAACAATCGATGACCAACATGACAATCTTATCTTGGTGATTAATGTTCCATGTTAATTACCATGATTATGAATAAATTTTGATTTATGTAAACCATTATCTTTTAGAGCTCTACGGTTAAGGACCAAACGCCTCTTCCTTAACACTTCCAAAGACGAATACAATAATCAAGGAACAAAATGTTTGCACATTCAATTCATAATAATTGACATATAAAAGTAAAACTTTTAGAACACATTCATTTCATTTACAACTTGTGTAAGCATTTCCGGGAGTACAACTTGTGTGAGTGCTCGATGACTACATCTTGTGTGAGCATTTCTGGGATTACAACTTGTGTGGGTGCCCGATGACTACAACTTGTGTGAGCTTTTCCGAGAGTACAACTTGTGTGAGCGCCCGATGAGTACAACTTGTGTGAGCATTTCCGGGAGTATAGCTTGTGTGAGTGCCAGATGACTACATCTTATGTGAGCATATCCAGGAGTACAACCTGTGTGAGCGCCTGATGACTACAACTTGTCTGAGCATTTCTGGGAGTACAACTTGTGTGAGCGCCCGATGACTACAACTTGTGTGAGCATTACCAAAAGTACAACTTGTGTGAGCGCCTGGAGATCAGATCTGTATCTATTTACGTGGAAGTACGTGTGATCATCACTGAACCCTCATGTTAGTACAGTTACGAGTAGGGGTGTGTCGCGTACTCTCCGTAAGACCGCATGTGTCTGCGGTAGGTTTTCTCGGGAAACCTGTTATTTTTGTTGGAAGGATTAATGTCATTTAGTACCCTGGAGAGGGAAGGTTTCATGTTGCACTCTTGTATGTCATTATCACAAGTATGATAGATTCATGGTACTGTAGTTGCACATGCATGTAGGTGGACTTGGTATACGAGATTTTTTTATGGAAACTTAAGCATTGTTATCTCATTTGCATTTCAGGACATCAGTAGGTGCTGAGTGGGTGACAACTGAGGACGAGAGCACTTTGGGATCGGATCCTCTAGTTTTTTTCCTAGATTGTGTGATTACTTGTATTTTATACTTTCGCATATTCGGATGTAATCATACATTTTGAAAACCCCTCTGTATTGGTGCACTGTATATTTGGGTATTTGTATGAGTAATGCCCCCACTTTTGATGGTCTTAATTTTTGTGATCATTTGTTTTATATTTTAATTTTTTTTCGTTGTTTCGGAACGTAGAAACAATTAACAATAGTTAAAAACCACAAACCCACTTCCCGCTAACTGAAAAAACCGCTCTGGCGATTTTTTCGGTTTTCGAAATTCAGCACATTTCCTCCCCAAATTCCACCAAATCTGACCATCCAAATCCAATTTTCATCATCAAATCCTACTCCAGGGCTTCTTGCGCTCCTCCCCGACCCCTCTTTCGAGGTGGTTCGGCTCCGGCGACCCTTCGTCGGAGTTCTGGACGGCGGCGACCGGCGTTTCTGGCCCTACTGGAGTCGGTCTTGTCGCCAACGGAACTTCTGCTGCGGTATCCAGGAAGTCTCGAAGGCGGAGCTACCGAATTGAGCGGTAACCGTTTTTGTGCCAATTTCCTCCTTGGTGGTTAGCGCGATTCAGGTGACCTCGTTCTTTCTACCTTCGCCTTTTGGCTCGTCTTGCTGTCAGGATCGTTTACCCCGCGCCGATTTGAGCTTTCGTCGTGGTTTTCCGGCTCGATTTGGCTTCTTTGGCTTTTCGGTTTTTTTGTTGACTTCCGCTTTTGGTCGACGTTTCTTGGGTTTTCTGGTTCGGATTGCTCGGGAAAGTGTCGATCTTTGTGTTAGAGGTTTCAATTTTATGTGTTGTTCAAGTTGTTTTGTGGATTGAATATGGAAATTACTGCTCCATTGTCGGGGGCTCCCCTGGGCCACGAAAATCCTGCACCAAATCCTACTGTTAGGGAGAATTCTCCCCCTCCAAACCCCCACCAATTTCAAAATAAGAAGATGGCTGAAAAAAGAGTGTCGTTCGCTGCTGCCACTCGTGCTACCAACCAACCCCCCAATTTTGAAGGAACTATACCGTTTAAGACTGCAGGGATCAGAGATGGTGTTCCAATTGTGGAATTTACTGAAGATGAAATATCTGTCATGAGTGCCCCTTTCAGATGGAGTCTAATTGGTAAGTTCAATGGAATGAGGTCTAGCCTTGCTGAAATTCAGACTTCTATTGACAATCTGTTGAACAAGACTAACTCATGTGACCCAAGAGCGATTAATGCTAGACATGTGATACTGAGATTCAGAACTAGAGAAGATTTTGTTAGAGTTTGGCTAACTAGTAGTTGGATGATAGCTGGTCAAAGGATTAGAGTGTTCAAATGGAGCCCATACTTCAGACCTGGTCTGGAACCAATCACAGCCCCTGTGTGGATTGGATTACCAAATTTAGAAGTCCACCTTTTTCATCCTCAAGCCATTGCTTCTGTGGCATCTACGGTTGGTAAATTCATTTGTGTAGCTAGAGAAGTCACTGAATTTACCAGGCCTGGATACTGTAAGGTTTGTGTTGAGATGGACCTAAGCAAACCTAGGCCTGAGAATATTTTCATCAAGTTGGGTACTGAAATCAGGAAGCAAAACGTGATCTATGAGAGGATCCCCCCTTTTTGTTCTAAATGTGCCAAGGTTGGCCACTCACTGGAAAATTGTAGATTCAAAGACCAAGACAAAAAGAATATTAAAGAAAAAATCGGACAGGAGAAAGAAAAGGTTGTTGAAAAAATGGTTGAAATCAAGGAAAAAGAGTTTCAAGTACCAAAACAATTAAGCAAAAATGCCAAAAAAAAGAGCTAATAAAATACAGAAAAGAGAAGAAAAGAGAAATAATGGTCAAATCAAAAATTCTAAAGCCAAAGAAGATCAAAGAACAAACAAAGCTCCTTGCTCAGAGGTCAAAACTTCTGAAATTGATCAATTGGCAGAAGTTCAGCAAACAGATGCACAAATGCCTACTGAAGAAAAGGAAAATTCTTTTACTGAGAAGCAGCAGCCTAAAGAAGATAAGGGAGAATATTTTACTTTCAGTCAAGGAAACTTAAGTGAAAAAGAGAATGAAAACCCAGCTAATGCCATAGAAGAAGGAGAAATCAAGTCACAAGATCCTATTGTTCAGGAGAATATTGTTCACACCAATGCATTTGCTGTTCTTGAAAATGAAGAGGTGAATGAAGAAGAACTTGAGAAGGTGGAAAAAGACACTCAAGTGGCTGACAGTGTTGCTGAACAACAAAATTGGCAACATGAGGAAGGAGAATGCACTGAAAATGCAGAGGGGTTATTTGATGAAAATGATATTCAGATGTGGGTCGCAGCCGGGCTTAATCCACAAACTGGTACTGAAGAAAGAACAAAACCACCAAACAGACCACCTGATGTGGACATTAATAGCACTGAAAGTGAAAGTGAGGAGGGGGAGGAGAACGTGGAGGTTACTGAAGAATCTAGCAAGGATGATTCTTCAAAAGACCCCAACTATAGCCCTATCCAAACGATGCAAAATGTCTTTAAATCAGATACTGAATCACTCAGTATCAAAAAGGAATTGATGGCACAACAGGAGCATAGAAGAACATCTAAGAGAATTCAGAGCACAATAGGGAAGAGGAGGACAAAAAATTTGGACATATGATCAGCACACTAATCTGGAATATTAGAGGAATCATCAATATTTCCTCTATCTCAAAATTAAGAAATCTTATCAAAACACACAATATTCAGTTGGTTTGTATCATAGAACCTAAGGCGCATGAGAAATATTTACCCTTCATTGGAAGATATATTCAGCTTCATAGTCATATCAAGAACCACAACAATAAAATTTGGGTGTTTCACACTCAGGATATTAGTACTCAAGTTCAAAGTGACTTTGATCAAGCCCTTACTCTACAGGTCAGCATGGGTAGCAACATAGCGAACATGACTTTTGTGTATGCCTCTATCAACTACATTGAAAGGAGAACTCTTTGGGATTATCTTCACAATACTCATGATAGCATTACCACTCCTTGGTTGATAGGAGGGGATTTCAACTGTGTCCTGTCTAGTAATGATAAAAAAGGTGGAAGGGGGCTCAATTATGCAGCTGTTAATGATTTTTCTAGTTGTCTCCACTACTGTGGTCTTCTTGAAGTCAATCACACTGATGGTGATACCCTCTCCTGGTTTAATGGCAGAAAAAAGGACAAAATTTTCTGCAAGTTAGACTGGATTTTCAGTAATACTGATTGGATGAACAATTACATCAACTTTCATACGAAGTACCTCCCAAGAATTTTTTCTGACCATATGCCCATGCTCTTGATGCCTAAAGAAAGAATTAAGTTAGGTGGTTCACCTTTCACGTTTCAAAGCATGTGGAACACCCACCTCAAATTTGCAGAATTTCTGAAAGCCAACTGGGATACCAACAACATTGGACTGAGCAATCTTTGCCATAATCTGAAAAGTCTTAAGATCAAACTGAAAACTTGGAACACTGAGGTGTTTGGCCACATCACAAATCAGGTTATTGACTATGAGAATCAGATTGCCAACATTGAAACTGAGATGCAGACCAATGATTCTACGGAACTGTGGAAACACCTCCTTGATATTAGAACCACTTACAACAATTTGGTGCATCAAGAAGAACAGTTTTATAAGCAAAAAGCCAAGATTAGCTAGTTGAAGGAAGGCGATAAAAATACCAAGTTCTTCCACAACATTGTCAACTACAAAATTAGAACTTCCGCAGCTCACACATTGTTGGAAGGAGAACCGTATTATGGGAACATTCAGAAGTTACACAGTGATGTCATTGATTATTTTAAACAGCTTCTCACCTCTGGTGGCATGACGGAAGACAATGATCTGATGGATTGCATTCCTTCGTTGATTAACCAGGCTGACAATGATGCTCTTCTTGCTATCCCAGATAATGAGGAAATTGAGGCAGCTGTTTTCAGTATTCCTGCTGACAACTCTCCTGGTCCAGATGGTTTCAATGGTAGTTTTTATCAACATAATTGGCACATAGTGGGTACCCAGATCATCAATGCAATAAAGGAGTTTTTTACTTACCATACTCTTCCTAGAGCCATGAAAGCCACCTTTATTGCTTTAGTTCCCAAAACCCCCCATCCTAAGAGCTTTTCTGATATGAGACCTATTAGTCTTTGCAGTGTGCACTATAAAATTATTTCCAAGATTATTGCAAAAAGGTTAGCTACTATCCTCCCTAAGATCATCTCTCCGGAACAAGGTGGCTTTGTCAAAGGAAGGCAAATTGAAGACAACATAGCCCTTGCTCAAGAGCTCGTTCAACATATTGGTGAAAAAACTCATGGGGGCAATGTGGTCATCAAACTTGATATGGAGAAAGCTTTTGACAGAATAGAATGACAATTCTTATTTCAAGTGATGGAGAAATTTGGTTTCAATCACAGCTTCATCAACTTAATTGCTGCCTGTGTTAAAGATAACCACTTCTCTCTTCTTCTTCGTGGATCTACTGAGTTCTTCACTAGTTCTAGAGGCCTCAGACAGGGAGACCCTATATCTCCTATTCTCTTTATTATTGCAGATGAAGTCTTAAGTAGGGGTTTGACCGCTTTACTGCATAATAAGAGGATTCAACCTTATAAAACTAATTGGAAGTGTACTCCTGTCACACACTTACTTTTTGCTGATGACATTATACTTTTCACCAATGGGAGTACCAATTCTTTGAATTCTCTTTTCTCCTTCCTTGACAGATATCAGAAGTGCTCTGGGCAGAAGATAAACACAAGAAAAAGTCAATTTTTTGTTCATAACAGCATGAATACTAGTAGACAGCAAAAAATCCATAACATTACAGGTATTACCAAAGGTAATTTCCCCTTTTTATATTTGGGTTGGCCTATGTTTAAAGGTATTTGCAAAAAGAAATACTTTGATCACCTTATTGACAAGATCAGAAATAAGGTGGCTGGTTGGAAAGGTAAGTTGTTGAGTAAGGGTGGAAAATTGATTTCGATAAAACATGTCCTTTCTAGTATTCCCATTCACACCCTTGCTGTTTACAACATTCCCCAAGGGGTTCTCCACACGATTGACATGATTATGGCGAATTTTTTGTGGGGGCATAATGACAAAGGTACCAAAAAACATTGGATTAGCTGGAATAAAATTTGTAGTCCTCAATCTGCTGGTGGACTAGGAATCAGAAATCTGAAAAGACATTATGATGGCTTTAAGAATGAAGATGGCTTGGAAATTTCAACTTCAGAATTCCCTTTATGTGAAATTCATGAAAAACAGATATGGTAATATGGCAACTAGTTCAGAGCAATACAAAGGTCCAGCCAGATGGAAGAATTTGCAAAAAGCCTGGACTAAAATGAAGAATTCTATACATTGGTGTGTGGAGAGGGGAGATATCAATTTCTGGACTGATTCTTGGCTTGATAGAGGCCCCATTAGCAAGCATGAAGGTGTTAATATTATTCAGCCTGAGCTCACTGTCGGGGATGTTCTCCAGGAAGATGATCTTGAAGACAAACTCAATACACTCTACCTTCCTCCTGAGATCAGAGAAGACATTTTGCAAGGTGATTTCATACTTAGTGAAGAACCTGATCAATTTTACTGGGCTCACACGTCAGATGGCAAGTACACTGTTAAAACTAGTTGGCATTCTTTGCAACAACATGAAAAAGTGGACTGGGGTGATCAGATCTGGTCCAACCCCCTCCCAAGCAAGATTTCTATGATTACTTGGCAGTACATTCATGGTAAGCTCCCACTTGAAGACAATTTGAAGAAAATTGGTGTCCAGCTGGCTTCTAAATGTAGTTGTTGTAAACAACCTAACATTGAAACTCATCACCACTGTTTTTTTAGAAGTGATGTTGCAAAAATTGGTTGGCATTGGCTGCAATGGAAATTTAATGGGAATCAAATTGCTAATCATCAAGATTTCCTCCAACTTCTGAAGCCTTTTGTCAAACCTACTAGAGTGCAAGTCCTTCATAGATGGCTGGCTTGCTGTCTTATTTGGGAGTTATGGAAGCATAGAAACAACTGCAAATTCGGAGGATATCCTAGTGATAATCATGGGATTACTCACAAACTTAAACATTGGATTGCAATTTTGGCTACTCAAAGCAATCCCAAATGGAGAGATACACAACAGGACACAGATATCCTTAGCAAGCTGGGATTACACCCTATTTCTAGCAAGGAGAAACATTATATGGTGGTCAAATGGCAACACCCTCCCGCTGGCTACATGAAACTCAACACTGATGGAGCCTGCAAAGGAAATCCTGGGAGCTGTGGTGGGGGAGGTGTGCTCAGAGATCATCAAGGAAATCTGATTTTGGCCTATCATGGGTACTATGGCTATGGAACCAACACACTTGCTGAATTTAGAGCCATTCTTCAAGGCATGCGTCTATGTGCTAACAGGCATTACAACAAAATTATGGTGGAATCTGACTCTAAAGCTCTTTTGGAGATCATTAACACAAGGCACTGGATTCACCCCTCCTTCAGTAGATGGATCCCTGAATTCAGAAATCTTTGGCAGCAATTAGTGGTCTCCTCCAATCACCAATTCAGAGAAGGCAACAGCCCAGCTGACCTTCTTGCTAATTTAGGGATCAACACCAAATCCAACAAAACCATCACCTCTACTCAAAACATTCCTAAACTTCTGAAAGGTCTGCTGACTCTTAAGAAGCAAGGTCTACCCTATATCAGAATCAGATAATTAATAATCCTTTTTCGTGATGAGTGGCACAAGTTTTGCTAAGGCATCGGCTAGCCAGCTTTGGAACCGACCAAGTCAATTTGTCCTCAAATTGTTTCAGCATTTGATTCAGCTTGGTCGGAACATGGAAGTTATATTCTGATTGCTTCAGCTTCTGATTCTTTTAATGCCCTGATTAATTTGACCCATTGTCTTGATCTATTGCACATGTTGTTCCTACACTTTTCAGGATTCTTTTTCATGATTTTGGCACAAGTTTTGCTGAAGGCATCGGCTAGCCAAATCAAGAACCGACCAAGTCAATTCTCTTCAATTGACTTGGTCGGAAATGGGAAGTTCCATTCTAATCACTGGCTCAGATTCGTACTTTGCTGCAATTCTAACTATTATCATCTGTTTAGTGTGCTGTTTTTCTTAGATTTTGCTTTTAATTGCAAATTTAGGGATCATCTCCAAATCCACCAAACTCATCACCCCTACCCAAAACCTTCCTCAACTTCTGAAAGGTTCAATTCTCATGATTTTGGCACAAGTTTTGTTGAAGGCATCGGCTAGCCAGGAAGCTCAGCTTGTTTCAGCATTTGGAGGACTCAGTTGGGTTATTACAATTGGGAACATTTAGAGATTTTGAGCTGGAGAATAGGAAACAGACATTTCAAAGGCAACTTGATCATTATAAAAGTCTTCTACTACTCAGTAGGTCTGCTAGTACATCATTAATACTTCTATTACATCACTTGTACAACTTTCTCGATTCACTTGGGAGAACAAGCTTCATTCAACGTACAATTCGGCACCTTCCGCTCCGGCTGAATCTGTTGAAGAGGACAATCATCCCTCAGTGGACTTGGGCTCCAACCTGGAGGAGGTGGATTGGTACAATCCATCAAGAACTGCTCCAACTCTCGACGCCTCTCTTCCTCCAAATTCAGAATTGTATCTCGCCGATAAACCATTAATGACTCCAGCTGCTCCCTGCCCGTCAAGGTCTGTTTCATCTGCTCCTCATCCGGACTTATGTTCACCATACAATCTCGCCATTTCTGCAGTTTGTCCATCAACTTGTCAATTCGACGCAAACGAGGAGTGTGGTCCAGGAGCACCAGGGGATCTGCATTCAACATACATTTCAGTTCTAATTTCGACTGAGGCAATATTTGATTTAGCTACTTACATTTCTGAATCGCTATACCTTCATGAAGAGACAACTCACATTCGGATGGAAGGGGGAATTCTTTCCATTTGGCAAGAGGTGGATTCGGACAATCCAGTAGTAGCAGCACTGTTTCGTCCCTCCTTCTCTTCTCCAGGCGCAAAATGATATCCCTTAGAAGGGCATTGGAACGGCATGCCATTTCAAGATGATCAGCTACCCCGGTATTCCAAAATCGAGTCCCCTCTAACCCATACTGGTTGTACCTCTTCAGTATCTCGGCAATCTTCTTCTCTTGTTGAAGCAAGCGACGCATTCGGTTTTCTCCATCGCTCGGCAGGAGCTTGCTTGTGGAGTACGTTTGGAAGGTGAAGGAGACGAGATACAATGAGGCTTCCTCTTACCATTGGGAGAGGTTTAAAGTCCTCTCTGGTTTATTGAAGCAGTTGGCGTTACAGTTTGAGAGTCCAGTCAGAATTGGGCTTTTCTTCGGCCCACAAAGATTTTTGTTGCACTCTGGTCTGGACATGCTAAACCTTTCATTTTAGATTGGGTTTTTCCTACACCCCATTAGGTTTTTTCACCCAATCTTTGGGTTTAGCTAGCCTTAATGGCTGTATTTTTGAATTCACATTTTGTTGCTCACATTGAGCTAACTCTTCTGTAAATTGTTGTTTAGCATTTATGGAAGAGATGTGAATTTCTGGGGGGGGGGGGGGGGGAAACAATAGTTAACTGCCTTAATTTAATAAAAGAAGATAAAAATCAAACTCAACTTATTGGTTATACATCATTAATCTAAAATTAGAATCTTTGATTTGTTAAGTTGTCCAGCCATCACTAGGGTGCCAACAAACTATTACTATACGTTTATGTAGAATTTTCTTTGACATTGCAACGTGAATTACTTCTTAAATTCCTTGGTATACGTTCTTAATTGATTTTGTTTTAAAAATGTCACTATCCTCTACTTAAAAAAGACATGAGAAAAAAAACACCACCCAAATCATTTTCCCATGAGATGATTACTTCTACAAAATAAAAAAAGCATATAAGTAGTGTAGTAACCTAATAATCCAATAAAATTCCTAAAATTAAGTATTGACATCCCACTTTTACTTTTGTTAATAACATTCTAGCAACTACTTCTTGTAGAGGATATAGTAACTGACTGAACACTCGAGCCGTGATAGACGGACACGCGCGTCACGGACACGCCTTACGTGGATCTGTACAGCTCAGATATTTTTCATTGAGTCAGCGTCCAGTCAGCGAAATTTCTCTTCGCGCGTTTTGGTCTTTTTAAAAAATGCCGGTTCTTTAAGTTGAACGATTCATTTCCCAATACACAGATAAGACAGTGTGCAGACCCTAGGACATCGTGCAGTCTCATTATTCGTGCAGAGTCCACACTTATCATAATAAAATATTTGTTTTTAAGTTTTACGTTGGATCAACTTAATTTGTCTAGCTTACTTTATGTGTGTGTGCAGTTTACATTATGTGTTTGTCATGTTTACGTTATGTGTATGTCCGGAATAAGTGTATTTGCTGTCCGGAATAAGTGTATTTGTTGTCCGGTTTAAGAATAAAGTGTGTCCAGAAACGGAACATAAAGTTTGTCTGGAATAAGTTGATTTGTTGTCCGGAATAAGTGTATTTGCTGTCCGGAATCGGAATAAGTGTATTTGCAGTCCGGAATAAGTGTAGTTGTCCAGAATAAGAATAAAGTGTGTCCAGAAACGGAACATAAAGTTTGTCCGGAATAAGTGTATTTGCTGTCCGGAATAAGTGTATTTGTTGTCCGGTTTAAAAATAAAGTGTGTCCAGAAACGGAACATAAAGTTTGTCCGGAATAAGTTGATTTGTTGTCTGGAATAAGTGTATTTGTTGTCCGGAATAAGTGTATTTGCAGTCCGGAATAAGTGTAGTTGTCCAGAATAAGAAGAAAGTGTGTCCAGAAACGGAACAGAAAGTTTGTCCGGAATAAGTGTATTTGCTGTCCGGAATAAGTGTATATGTTGTCCGGAATAAGTGTATTTGTTGTCCGGTTTAAGAATAAAGTGTGTCCAGAAACGGAACATAAAGTTTGTCCGGAATAAGTTGATTTGTTGTCCGGAATAAGTGTATTTGCTGTCCGGAATAAGTGTATTTGCAGTCCGGAATAAGTGTAGTTGTCCAGAATAAGAAGAAAGTGTGTCCAGAAACGGAACAGAAAGTTTGTCCGGAATAAGTGTATTTGCTGTCCGGAATAAGTGTATTTGCAGTCCGGAATAAGTGTAGTTGTCCAGAATAAGAATAAAGTGTGTCCAGAAACGGAACATAAAGTTTGTCCGGAATAACTGTATTTGCTGTCCGGAATAAGTGTATTTGTTGTCCGGAATAAGTGTATTTGTTGTCCGGAATAAGTGTATTTGTTGTCCGGTTTAAGAATAAAGTGTGTCCAGAAACGGAACATAAAGTTTGTCCGGAATAAGTGGATTTGCTGTCCGGAATAAGTGTATTTGCTGTCTGGAATCCGAATAAGTGTATTTGCAGTCCGGAATAAGTGTATTTGCAGTCCGGAATAATATATGACTTCATTATTGTCGGAATAAACGAATCAATATATGGAATGCAATAATATGATGTCGAAACAAAAAAACGTCCGCAAAGCGCGCTCCCTCTATCCGCTCGCTTTGCGGGGGGGACTCACGTCCCCCGCAGGGGTTGCCGCCCCCTGCCACCTCCGCACAAACTCAACAAACCTCCCACTGTATATTTTACCCGCCCACAAGAATTACGTTTAGGAAAAAAATAGCATCTCAGATTTCCTGTTTATGTAGAACATCAGGAAGTCTTCGCACCGTCCCATTCACGCTGCTTACGTTGTGAAGATTCCTGGGAGTCGGCATCAGACGCTTCTTCGACCTAATATCTTGCTCGAAATGGTGATTTATTCTGGAGAGAAAGAATGAAGAAGAAAGAAAGAGTGTCATCATATTTGTATTTGGGTGAAGAGAGAGAACGTGCTGAGTTGAAACGCATTTAATGTGATTTGAGTGGACATCAGGAAGAAAAAACAAAAAAACATTCATGCTTTGGCCACGTAAGGACTGACATGGATGTCCACGTAGAGCGCGTCCGTGACGCGCTGCGTTCATAAAACATTTTCCTTTGCAATATTAACAATGTAAAGTCCAAAATTTTCAAACTCTACCCTTTCTTATCCAACGTTCATGTTTTGGACTACATCACTAATCTTATTTGCATTCTACCACCTGAAGACTTGTTCAAATGAAAAACTACTTAGCACTACAAGTGGTAAAACGAAAAACATGTATACTGGTGGTGGTTAATCCAAGCAGTGGTTTAAATCATTTCCGGTTAGAAAAGCAATATGCTAGATGTTAACTCCAATACCCTCTCTCATTCTTACATGTTAATAGATTGTTTTTGGCAAAATTTCCAAAACAAACTTATATTCTACCAACTAAGCATTTCTTTCCAAAGAAAGTTTGTTAGGACCAAGAAAGCACTTGAAAGACCTTCTATTAGAGGTGGTTATATTATAACGGATGGTTAATTACGACTGTTTCAACAAAAAAAGGAGTTTTCCGTTTCAGTATTGGACCGTGAAGATTTTAGTTTAATTAATATGGTTCACCATCGATTCATCTTGTTCCAACAAATGATGGTATTAACATGATATCATCAACCTTGTCAACGGTAGTTAAATCAAACCGTAAGATCTCTTGCTTTGCGTTCGTTGTGGTACAACTAGATTGATAAATCGTAGATGACTTACTAATGTTAAGTGTCTCATTAAATGTTATATTAATGCCATTGACATTTTTATTTTTAGGACAGAATTAATATGCACATAATATATCAAATACATAATTAGAGCTTACTGAGGAAAATATTTAATTGATTTAATTATAGTTTACAAGTAGCTAAGCTAGTAAGCTACTATGTTTCTTACAGTTACATTTCGAAAGAAAATCCAATAAATTACTAGTTTAAGTATGTGGTTAGCTCGTCAATTATGTTGGTTTTGACGTAGGATAAGCTAGCTAGTACAATTTTGAACCTTGTTCGACTGCTATTTCTTCACTAGTTGATACATTATAATGTGTAACAAAATTTATATTCTAGAAATATGATGAACCTTTCATGGGAGATATAAGGAATTGAACTTCACTTGGTTTCCAAGTGGATGAAGCTGATCCCAAATACATTTTCGGTATAGAAGTCATCTTACAAGTCTGTTTCATTTTCATCCACTTAGGTACAGTTTGGGTGCACCAGAATTAGCGTCTAGGACATCCAAACGTTGAGTTTGAGTAAACCTTATTATTATTATACTAGATGTATGTATGGTTCCCACTTGTTTTTATTCTCAGACGAAAAACTAACCAATATTAACTTCTCACTCTCCACATGAATCAACATTTCCCGACACCACATTCTCTGTAACACCAGTCGTTCAATTTGATGTTTGTGTGCACATTCAGCGTTTGAAATGAGAATGCAAAATTTACATGCAAACATAACATGATATACCAAACGGATCCTTGGAAAGATTTCTGGTGAATGTGTCACGCAGTTTTAGGTCCCATTTCCAAAAGTCAAAAGAGACTTTTGCACGATATATTCTCTAGACCTCGTAACAAAAAAGAAACGATATGCACGACTATAATAAAACTCAAACTATAACATAGAAATCATAGGAAGAAAATAATACTATGTACACATGCTAATTATGATCAAGATAAACTATATTAATTCATTAATTTAGCATGACGAGACAAAACAATGTAGTCAGGAAATGAAACAAAAATTTCCCAAGTTATTATAGATGTAGATTGATACTACGTCGAACTTGATTCAAACATTAGGTGTAGGCAAATTACATTTGGATGATTTCTACAATACCAATCGGAGAAACTCGTGCTTTTGAAGAAGATTATGCAAAACCGATTTGTACTGATAATGTGTTGTAAAATAAATAGACATGAAACAAAGAAGAAGAATATTTAGAAGAGAATAATTGTTGTATTTATTTCTTTTCTAAGTATTACAATAGTCTCTTATTTATATGCTAAATGAAGCAAATGAAAGAATTACATGCAAGAAAATGATAGGCCGAGGAAAAGTTATAATATTTACATCACTGTATAATATTTTAAAACATAACGAGACACGTTCTAACTTATCCAAACGGTGAAAAAGCAGAGAAGCAGAGTTGGAGACGTCACAAGACGTCGTAGTTGTTTTGTGTTTCTGCGCTATTATTAGCGTCCCTTTCTCTCTCTCTCCACACCAATCATTCCCCTTCCCTTCTCTTCTCCGAACACCACACGGCTCCGAAACGGGTCATGGACCTCCCCCGACCCGCCACGCACCCGGTCAGTGCCGTGTCTTCTTCTCCGACCCCTTCTTTGGGTATTTGCCCTGTTTTATTGGGTCTTTTTGTGTTGGCGGTGTTTGAGGGGTCTTTTCCGGAAACGGGCGTTTTGGGTCGTCTGGATTTGGTGTTTAGAGGTGGGTTGTAGTGGAAAGATTCGATCTTGCTGGGTTTGGGTTTTTGGTCTGTGGAAAGGTGGTTTTTTTTAGGTGTTTTAGACTTGTGCTTTGGCTCCGGAGGGGTTTGATTGTGGATGTCATTGTGAGTTTATTTCTTTTTTTTGTGTTGTTTTGGGTTTGTTCCTTTTTGTTTGGATTTATTGAGGAAAAGTGGAATCTTGGGGGATGGGGTGGTTTTTCTTCTTGTCGACCTCTTGAGTTTGTCATTATAAGTTTCCTTTTTTTGTTTGTGAGTTGATTGTGGTGTTGTTGAGAAGTTTGAGATCTGGGGAATGCTGGTGATTTGTATTTATTGAAGAGAAGGTGAAGTCCTTACTGGTTTTTGTTTTTATCTTTTGAGGATTCTTAGATCAATTAATTTTGTATTTAGTGGTGGTAGGTGGAAGTGGAATCATATGCTTTTTGTTGTGTTTGTTCATGTTTTGCATTCTAGCTTATAGAAGTGGAAATTGATTTCTTGCAGTTCCTGAGATAACAGAAGGATTGGGATTATTAACTAGCCCTTTGGTGGTGAATTGAGTTCCGGAGTTTACATAGTTGAGTGGGAGATTGGAATTTGTTTGCTATTACACATGATGGACAGCTTCAATGGAAGTGCGGTTAAACGAAGCAATTCGCCGGATCGGATGTTTTCGCGGTCATCCTCCACATTCTGTACTAGTTTATTTTCGTCCTGTTCGTCCGGCAGCGAAGGTTACAAATCGCTAGGTAAATTGCCGTTCCTGCCACATCCTCCTAAATGTGAGCAGGTCGTGTCAGGGGTTTTTTCGACCAGTTCTCCGCTTCTTCTTAGTGGCGACGGATGCAATTTGTTTGATGATGGGGCGCAAAGTGATGATATCGTGAAGAACTTCCTCAACATTCCAGGGGATGCTTCTGAAGGAAGTTTCCATGGTGAGCATCACGTGAGCGAGGGCTTGGCCTTTAGCGAGCAAATGGAATTGCAGCTGCTGTCCGAGCAACTCGGCATCACCATCACAGAGAGCGAGAATCCTCAGTTGGATGTGAGTACATCTAAAGGCAATTCTAGTTTTTTTTGTCTAGCAATAATCCCTGGAAGCAGTTCTCACAACACCAATTCCTGTTGAGATTTCTCGTTTATTATAGATTTATAGTTCCTTTTGTTATCATAGGAAATCTATAAGATGCCACAAGAATCACCAGTTCCAGAAACTAAGTCGGAAAGCCATGACATGTCCAAGAATCCAGTCTCTTCTCCTAATTGTCAGGTAAAATCCAACTCTTCACCAACTGGGACCGCATCAGTTAACAAACAAAGAATGAGGTGGACACTAGAGCTACACGAGCGTTTCGTCGAGGCTGTAAATAAGCTTGATGGGGCAGACAGTAAGTAAAAATATACCAAGAAAAGAAGAAATGAAACTGAATATTTCAGAAGCCTTGTCTTATTGGTGTCTTACATTCAATGCAGAGGCAACTCCGAAGGGTGTGCTGAAGCTAATGAACGTGGAGGGTTTGACCATTTATCATGTCAAAAGTCACCTGCAGGTATTACTCTTCCATTCCTTTTATGCTGTGTGTATTAATCTTGAAAGGAAACACTCACCCACAAGATGACCGATTTGGTGAATTTCAGAAGTATCGACTTGCCAAATACCTTCCAGACGTGAAAGAAGGTAATATCTTGAAACATTTTCTTCTCCTCTTTCTCATGACATAGTAGAGCTTTTTTTGATGTAATTGTTGTCGGTAGAACCGCTTTAGTTTTATCAGAAATGGTTGGAGTTGATTTCTGATGAAGCAAGTCGGGAATTTTTTTAAATTGTTGGTACATAAAAACAGCGGCTGATTGAGTAGCATCAACTTAGAAGGTCCGTCACCATTTATAAATAATATTGCAGAATCTGAGATTCATCGTGACTGGCGAATTACATATATATTGAAAATTTGAAATAATATCGGAGGCTTGAATATTAGTATTTGTACGGAATAGGTGGAAGCTCTGAGATAATGGAGCTATAGCGGTAGACAGGAGACTCCAGTAGATATAGTTTTATTTCTTTGGTGGTGTGTACTATCTTCTTTTTGGCTGACTTTGGGTTCTGACTAGTCCCTCTGATGGTCAGCTTGGTTTTGGCATCTACGAGTGTATCAGACTCATTCTATTCAAATCGTAGACAAAAAATAAGTATGTTTTACTCAGCCTGTAAGGTTTTCTAGGAAATTAGAAGGCCTAGCATACTGTGATCTTTGATCTCATCAAGATTTTATTTTGCATATTTATGAAATTAGATTGGTTGTTTATTGTGAGTATCTGTAGAGACAGTAGGACAGGTCTCTATCTTCCACCTAGAGATTGTTATAATTACCACTGATTACATTACAATTGGTAATTTGCCTGATTTTGGTGGTAAAGGTTGGATTGTTGGGTTTCTAGTACGATAATCATGACTTACCCGTTTAACTTTTATCTCTAAATTATTTTGTAATTATTACCAGCAAGCACATGAATAACGATGGAAATATTAGTTGTCTTTATATTCCTATCTGAATGTGTTTTTATGTTCTTGTCCGAATGTTTTATTACATACCTCTATGACTGCTGCATTTTTAGAGTGTTTTTGCACATGACATTGCAACTTTGAAACTGTTTTTGACTGTAATATGTTAAAATTCCTTAATGCTAAAACCAATTTCATATTGCCATGAGCCCATAACATTTTTTTTCCTTTTGAAGATAAAAAACCTACCTGCTCCGAGGAGAAAAAAGTTGATCCAACAATCAACAACAAAGGAGATTTAAGTGCCAAGAGGTAGGGAATCACTTCCTCCCAGTTTCTTTAGTGATTATATAGGATATTTTCTCTAACTTCATTTTTTTGACATTGATAGAAGCATACAAGTTGCAGAGGCTTTGCGCATTCAAATTGAAGTGCAAAAGCAGCTTCATGAACAACTTGAGGTAAAACATTGGCTTAATTTCCTGGACTACCATTGCACATTATGTATAATCTAGTTTTCTTGAGCTCAAGACGAGTCTCTTTCGCCCTCAACAGGTACAACGAGCTCTTCAGTTACGCATCGAAGAGCATGCGAGATACTTGCAAAAGATTCTGGAAGAACAAGAGAAAGCCAGCCAATCATTTGTCTCTAATGTCTCGCTGTCAAAAGAACAACGTCCAAGTGCAGAGGTGGAGCATAAATCACCGGGACACGAGATGTCTTCTGATCAAGCTGAAGCCAAACCTCAACATGACACATCTCCCACAAGGAAGAATAAGGCCACAGATTCAGGTTTCAAGTCAGAAGATAAGAAAAAGGCCAGAGTTGAGGTTCAGCTTTGAATGTTCAATTCACTTTTCAGTCTATCTTGGCTGCTCCTGCCAGCTCTTGGACATTGGAAAAAGATTCCAGAGTCAAATTCTTTTCCAATTTTTTTCCATTTTCCTCAGTGGAGGGTCTAGGTTTTGTACTTAATTTTTTTTGTACATGTAAATAAATATTTAGACCTAGTTGCAGTAACATTTGGTAGTATCCTCCCATCCTAAGTTTGCTAGGAGGGTGTCTTTGCTTAATGTCTGCTTGAGCAACTTTCCATTTGAGATTGTTAGTGTTTAGCTCTTTCTAACTACTTTGGATTCAAATCTCAAGCAGCATTACTTGTAGTCATCATCTAGTGTTGGAATGACAGACCAGATTTTTTGTGTGTATTTTTCCACCTGATGCAGCTCAGCATTTGCAATCATGAATATTTAAACAATGAACAAGTCTTCTTGATTTATATTTTTCCTTTATTAGAACCTTTAATTTCTAAACTAATAAGATTCTAAACATAAGAGTTGCAGAATACATAATCCTTACCTGCAAATTTGACCTCATCAAATTTGGTTTATTATTTATGTCTCTGTAAGTCAAAGGTGCTAGAGTAATACAAATTCATAACTGAAATTAAGAACCCGAACTATGTATATGTACCGTCCAGGTTCACTTTGATTTGGAAGAGTTTTTTGTTGACTTTTAAGTCTTAATTATGTTAATTTAATCAATGTAATTTATTCATAATCAAATTAGGTCAAATACATTCTAGGTAAGAACGAGACTCGTGGTGATCGAACAAGACTTACAACTTACAAGAGATGATTAGACACCGGTTGGAGTGCTGAACGTACATAAAAATGGCTGGTATTCTTATGGTTTGCTTGCTGTCTTTACTTTGATTGTTTCAGCTGTTTACTTGTTTATTAAAAACATTTAGATCAGATCAGTGAACATCATCAATCCAACACTTTTCTCCCTTAAAAATCGGACCAGAGCTTTGACTTTTAACAACATTCCTCACATTATAAAAGAAACCAGTCGGTTATCTTTGTTTCCGTTCCGCATTTGCTCCTCATTGCAAATTGGTATTTTCATCTATCCTTCTTTCCATATTCTTAGCAGAATATAGTCATTTGTTTAATTGACTAGAAGAGAATATCTTGACAAACCATCCTCTAGCAAGTGGTTGATTTGATATATTTAGCAGTGGGGTGTTAAAAATAACAGCGGGTTCAGCCTAACGATCATCCTCGCCCTCAAAGGAAATATATCTCCGTCCTCATACAAGGCAACGTTAATCTCCTCATATCAAGCAAGATCTTTGTAACATGGAAATAACCCAAACGGCTATCTCCAAAGACATATAAATGTATCAATATTTTTGTAATAAGCAAGATAATAGAAACAAACATTCAAATCGCAAACTTCAATATGGTATCAGAGCGTCGATCTCAGACGTAAAAAGAGTTGCTTCATCGACGGCAATCACTCACACCACTGGCTCAGACCACCCAAGTCATCATTGACTACCCACCAAAATCTCAAAACACAAACCACCAAAAACAAAACATCATCGGTCAACCGACCTCAGGAAGAAAACTCAAACATCATCGGTCGGTTGACCTCAGTTTCAAAGCACTCGAAGAGGGGGGTTGAAGCAGAAGCCACACCCTACCCCTCGCTATGGCAACAGACGGGGTAACGCCTCAAAGACTGACCACCCAAGTGCTAAATGGTACAAATTACCTTTCATGGGCTCGGTCGGTCACCTTGTCCCTCAGTGGAAAGGGAAAACTCGGTCATATCACTGGCCACACGAAGAAACCAACCACCGACGATGCCAAGATTGAAGAGTGGCAGATCACTGATCACCTCACGATGACCTGGGTGCTCAACTCCATACAACCGCAGATCGCTGAACTATTCATCTACTCTGACTCGGCCAAGGAGCTCTGGGACTCCATCCATGATCTATACGGTAAACAACAGAACTTCGCTCATGTATTTAAAGTTAAACAAGAACTCTCTCAAACCAGGCAAGGACAAAGGACAGTCACCGAGTATCTCGGTGCACTGAAGAGTCGATGGGATGAACTCGGAATCTACGAACCACCAACAACAGACCCTAAAATCATCAAAGAACGGGTCGAGCAAAATCAGGTCTACCAGTTCCTGGTAGGACTCGACTCTAGCTACGAGACCCTAAAATCACAAGTTCTGCTATCATCGGAGCTACCGCCCCTCAGCCAGATCGTCTCTATGGTCCAACGAGACGAAACAAGGAGACATGCCATGCAACAAACTACCAATCCAGAAAATCAAGCATTCGCAGCCGCGCACAACCGAAATCAAAACACAAAAGCAAAAACTCAGTCCGGGAAACGAAAAGATGAACACTGTGATAACTGCAAGAAACCAGGACATAGCCGCGACCAGTGTTGGTTTCTCTACCCGCACCTCCGACCACCCAAGGATGGCACCGAAGAACGAAGGGGGGACGACAGAGGACGACCAGGCGGTGGACCCGACTCAGGTTTTTCTCTAAACCCTAACCCTAATTTTTCTGATGGAAAACAAAAATGGTCGCAGATCGGGTCCGCTACCGATAGTCGAGGTTATATATCCGAGTCTTTCGCGGATTCACCCACACCCGACAACCGACCGCCGATAAACGGACGGGTCGACGCACATCCGAGTACACACGACTATGCCGCGCACGCCTCCAACCGACCAAATGTGTACGCCAATGCGAGAGGAAGTTCTGGGAGCGGGCCGGATTCAGCCCACAAGGAGCTGGGCCTTGTTCTGGCGCACCTCAACAATCTGCTTAATAAAAATCAGAGCTCCCAAGGTGTTGGGTCAAGTATAACTCAATTTTTCCTCATCAAAGTATTAATCAATCTTGTGCTAATCAAACTTTTACACCTAACTCTTGGATTATAGACACAGGTGTCACTGATCATATGACCGGTAATAGAGACTTTATACTGTTGGCTTTTTGGCCTTAATCCGTATTTTGATGATGTAATTAAACCTAATCTTAATAAGGACATGTAGATTAGCACATGTAGTATAATAGTATACATATTGTATTGTGCTAACATCTACAGGTGATCAAGACTCAAGAAAGAAGAAAAGTCAAGTCAAGACATGTAATCAAGCTAGGATTGAAGACATGTAATTTTTCCTTTCTTTGAGTATTAGGAACTTATGTAAATTGAGCATAACTTAAGCTAATATGCATGCATTCACACACTAGGTTCCTTTTAGGAGTCACACACAAAATATCATATAATTTGGACTCCATTAGATCACCTAAACACCTAAAACATTGGTCGCCAGTCTACCTGAGTTCGGTCGACCGTTCACCTTTTGGTCGACCGGTTATACACAATATTTGTTATACCAGACCAATTCGTTCAACCGATTCCACTTTCTATTAACCGATTACCCAGACCTGTTCGGTCGACCGGTAGACCTTCGGTCGACCGTTTCGTTTGCTATTTCTGGTAAAAATACGACCGTTTTATTTGTCGTATTATACAACGGTCGTATACACATTTTTCCTATATACACCCCCAAATACTTTTGAACCGGTCGAACAAAATACCATTTTCGGTCGACCGTTCAATTCGTGAAAAACCCCCTGCTATCGGTCGACACAAGTTTGTCCAACCGATCAAGATTTCTCTCTACCGAACCCAGTAGTTCGGTCGACCGGTACCTGCTCGGTCGACCGTTGACCTATAGAACTTAAGTGATTCGGTCGACCAGTACCTATGTTCGGTCAACCGATCCATCAACAGACTCAAGGGTTCGGTCGACCGATACACCTTTCGGTCGACCGTTTCTGGACAGATTTCTGAACCCGATTTTCTGTTTTGTGTATCTTGCACAAAACCCAATCAAATCTTGTCCAAACGGCTAGAAATCTTTAGGAGCTTATAAATAGAGGTTCACACTTAGTTTTCCACAAGATTTCACAACTCCAAAGTGTCAAACTTATAGTGAGATTTTCCACAACCTCAAAGCTCCCAATTAGTGATTCCAAAGCCTAATTTCCACATCCTTCATCATACAATCATTTAGCATCTGTTGTGCTCAATACTAGAAGAGTGAGTTCCACTCCAATTGTTGTCAAGAGAGCAAGGGTCTTGGTGAAAGCCCAAGACAAAGTGAGCAAGGGTCTTGGTGTAAGCCCAAGACAAAGAAGCAAGGATTTCGGTGAAAGCCCGAAGTGATCCTCTCGGGTTGTGAGAGGTGGTGCCAAGCTCGGCGAGGGTTGTTCGCGAGCTTGAAGACTTGTAAAAGGCGTTGCTCCCGGCCCGGAACGGGGAGGCATAGTGAAGACGCAAGAGGAGCTCGAACGGGGATTCGAGAGGGGCTTGCAAGAGAGGACGTAGGCGTGGCCGAACCTCTGTAAATCCGGTGTCTTCTTGTGTGGTTTGCATTGATTTCCTACTTGTGCTTGATTTGTTTTTAATTTCCGCTGCATTTCTTTGATCGATCAACCAAGTAGTTAATTAGGGCTTAATCGTGATTAGTTTGTGGACCCATAGACCCACACGATCCTATCCTACATTTGGTATCAGAGCCTCGTTCGTTAATTTTGTTCTTAATCGATAAATTAACATGGCTCTTAATGCATCCACACCAAATGAATCATGTAAACCACCATATTTTGATGGAAATAACTTTAGCTCATGGAAATTTAAAATGTCTTCATTTATTAAATCCATGAATGCTAACTTGTGGTTTATGATTCAAACTCCATATGAATCACCTAGATATCATATTAGTAAATGGAGTTTAGAAGATGAGAAAAATGCATCCCTAAATGCAAAAGCTATGAATGTCTTATTTTGTGCATTAGGAGATGAACATTTTAATCTTGTTTGCTCATGTGATAGTGCTCATCATATATGGCAAACATTAGAAAAGAATTTTGGTGAAGGAGATTCACCAACCGGGAAAAAGGGAGAAGCCACTCCAATGGATGTAGCTCAAGTTAGATGTGAAGAAATCAATTCAACATCTTGTTCAACATCAAGCTCATCCGATGGAGAAAGTGAAGATGAGGTATCTTCTAGTCACTCTTCAAGTTGTAGTTCAAGTGGAAAATCATCGCATTCACATAAACTACAAAATTCATTTCTGAAAATGGTAGAAAAATGTAAAGAGCTTCATGAATCAAATAAATTAGCAAACAAGCAAATAGATGAGCTTAAATGTCAAAATGCATCTATGTTAGATGATAAAGTTGATTTGCTTGCTAAAATTGATGCTCTTACTTTAGAAAATGCATGCTTGAAGAATGAGTGCTTAAATGATAAATCTACCTCATCTAATGCAATTGAAAGTCATATGCTTGAAAATGACAAAATTGACTTGCTAAAGAAACTAGATAAATCATATCTTGAAAGCAAGCAAACTTTAAATGACTTAAATTGCATGAATGAAAAAGTTGCAAATTTAGAGATTCACATGCTTAACATGAATGAAAAGCATAATTCTATGATTAAAAATCTAAATTGCTTAAATGAATCTCTAGCAACTAAAAACAGTGAACTTAATGTCTTAAATGAAAATTTGTCAAATAAATTGCATAAGTTCACACATGGCAATAAAAACAATTTTTATGTTAAAAACTTTCCTATTCAAATTAATGTTAAACATAATTTTGCCATGAAAAAGAAAGTAAGTGTAGAGGTACCAAAATCAACTTGGATTTGGGTACCAAAAGCTAAACTTAATGGACCCAAGCAAAAATGGGTACCAAAATCTACACTTGTAGGAGCTTGAGGAAGAGATTGGTGGTGACCGGGTGAGCCAAAGCGTCGAATTCGAATCCGGTTGCATCACCAAATCAAGATTGGAGCTATTCAAGATTCAAGTTTGGTATAAATTTCTATCCTTGAAATTTCTCAAAATTTAGCTCTAATCTAATTTATATGCTCAATTGTCATCTCTTTATAAGTTTAATTCATTGCAAATCATATACCCTATTCATTGCAAATCTTTTACCACATCCATTGATTTTAAATGTCAAATTTTAAATGGATGTTAGAATAAGGCTTAAATAGAAACTTAATTGAACTTAACTTTAATCATACTCATAGTTTCCATCTAGCCTTATTGATAGGGGGAGCTTAATAGTTATATCTTTTATTAGAGTAATGAAGTGCAAAATTTAGGGGGAGCATCTTCATTACAAATGACATCCTACATTGAACTCAAATAGTTATATATAATTGTCAATGGGGGAGAAATTTAAATTCATATATTACATTGAGTATTGTATTTTTTTTGATGGATGTCAAAGGGGGAGAAGTAATAGATTAGGGTTACTTGAAATATACATGAAATTATCAAGAAAAACTATGCACATCTATAGGGGGAGCATTTATATGCATAGTTAACTTATACATGTTTCAAGTATTAGGTTGGTTTAAGATATAGGTTGCCATCATCAAAAAGGGGGAGATTGTTGGCTTTTTGGCCTTAATCCGTATTTTGATGATGTAATTAAACCTAATCTTAATAAGGACATGTAGATTAGCACATGTAGTATAATAGTATACATATTGTATTGTGCTAACATCTACAGGTGATCAAGACTCAAGAAAGAAGAAAAGTCAAGTCAAGACATGTAATCAAGCTAGGATTGAAGACATGTAATTTTTCCTTTCTTTGAGTATTAGGAACTTATGTAAATTGAGCATAACTTAAGCTAATATGCATGCATTCACACACTAGGTTCCTTTTAGGAGTCACACACAAAATATCATATAATTTGGACTCCATTAGATCACCTAAACACCTAAAACATTGGTCGCCAGTCTACCTGAGTTCGGTCGACCGTTCACCTTTCGGTCGACCGGTTATACACAATATTTGTTATACCAGACCAATTCGTTCAACCGATTCCACTTTCTATTAACCGATTACCCAGACCTGTTCGGTCGACCGGTAGACCTTCGGTCGACCGTTTCGTTTGCTATTTCTGGTAAAAATACGACCGTTTTATTTGTCGTATTATACAACGGTCGTATACACATTTTTCCTATATACACCCCCAAATACTTTTGAACCGGTCGAACAAAATACCATTTTCGGTCGACCGTTCAATTCGTGAAAAACCCCCTGCTATCGGTCGACACAAGTTTGTCCAACCGATCAAGATTTCTCTCTACCGAACCCAGTAGTTCGGTCGACCGGTACCTGCTCGGTCGACCGTTGACCTATA
Organism: Triglochin maritima; assembly: GCA_963682175.1. Classification (NCBI taxonomy): domain Eukaryota; kingdom Viridiplantae; phylum Streptophyta; class Magnoliopsida; order Alismatales; family Juncaginaceae; genus Triglochin; species Triglochin maritima. The sequence goes on along the minus strand of OY821780.1, from coordinate 8,003,116 downwards.
GAACTTAAGTGATTCGGTCGACCAGTACCTATGTTCGGTCAACCGATCCATCAACAGACTCAAGGGTTCGGTCGACCGATACACCTTTCGGTCGACCGTTTCTGGACAGATTTCTGAACCCGATTTTCTGTTTTGTGTATCTTGCACAAAACCCAATCAAATCTTGTCCAAACGGCTAGAAATCTTTAGGAGCTTATAAATAGAGGTTCACACTTAGTTTTCCACAAGATTTCACAACTCCAAAGTGTCAAACTTATAGTGAGATTTTCCACAACCTCAAAGCTCCCAATTAGTGATTCCAAAGCCTAATTTCCACATCCTTCATCATACAATCATTTAGCATCTGTTGTGCTCAATACTAGAAGAGTGAGTTCCACTCCAATTGTTGTCAAGAGAGCAAGGGTCTTGGTGAAAGCCCAAGACAAAGTGAGCAAGGGTCTTGGTGTAAGCCCAAGACAAAGAAGCAAGGATTTCGGTGAAAGCCCGAAGTGATCCTCTCGGGTTGTGAGAGGTGGTGCCAAGCTCGGCGAGGGTTGTTCGCGAGCTTGAAGACTTGTAAAAGGCGTTGCTCCCGGCCCGGAACGGGGAGGCATAGTGAAGACGCAAGAGGAGCTCGAACGGGGATTCGAGAGGGGCTTGCAAGAGAGGACGTAGGCGTGGCCGAACCTCTGTAAATCCGGTGTCTTCTTGTGTGGTTTGCATTGATTTCCTACTTGTGCTTGATTTGTTTTTAATTTCCGCTGCATTTCTTTGATCGATCAACCAAGTAGTTAATTAGGGCTTAATCGTGATTAGTTTGTGGACCCATAGACCCACACGATCCTATCCTACATTTGGTATCAGAGCCTCGTTCGTTAATTTTGTTCTTAATCGATAAATTAACATGGCTCTTAATGCATCCACACCAAATGAATCATGTAAACCACCATATTTTGATGGAAATAACTTTAGCTCATGGAAATTTAAAATGTCTTCATTTATTAAATCCATGAATGCTAACTTGTGGTTTATGATTCAAACTCCATATGAATCACCTAGATATCATATTAGTAAATGGAGTTTAGAAGATGAGAAAAATGCATCCCTAAATGCAAAAGCTATGAATGTCTTATTTTGTGCATTAGGAGATGAACATTTTAATCTTGTTTGCTCATGTGATAGTGCTCATCATATATGGCAAACATTAGAAAAGAATTTTGGTGAAGGAGATTCACCAACCGGGAAAAAGGGAGAAGCCACTCCAATGGATGTAGCTCAAGTTAGATGTGAAGAAATCAATTCAACATCTTGTTCAACATCAAGCTCATCCGATGGAGAAAGTGAAGATGAGGTATCTTCTAGTCACTCTTCAAGTTGTAGTTCAAGTGGAAAATCATCGCATTCACATAAACTACAAAATTCATTTCTGAAAATGGTAGAAAAATGTAAAGAGCTTCATGAATCAAATAAATTAGCAAACAAGCAAATAGATGAGCTTAAATGTCAAAATGCATCTATGTTAGATGATAAAGTTGATTTGCTTGCTAAAATTGATGCTCTTACTTTAGAAAATGCATGCTTGAAGAATGAGTGCTTAAATGATAAATCTACCTCATCTAATGCAATTGAAAGTCATATGCTTGAAAATGACAAAATTGACTTGCTAAAGAAACTAGATAAATCATATCTTGAAAGCAAGCAAACTTTAAATGACTTAAATTGCATGAATGAAAAAGTTGCAAATTTAGAGATTCACATGCTTAACATGAATGAAAAGCATAATTCTATGATTAAAAATCTAAATTGCTTAAATGAATCTCTAGCAACTAAAAACAGTGAACTTAATGTCTTAAATGAAAATTTGTCAAATAAATTGCATAAGTTCACACATGGCAATAAAAACAATTTTTATGTTAAAAACTTTCCTATTCAAATTAATGTTAAACATAATTTTGCCATGAAAAAGAAAGTAAGTGTAGAGGTACCAAAATCAACTTGGATTTGGGTACCAAAAGCTAAACTTAATGGACCCAAGCAAAAATGGGTACCAAAATCTACACTTGTAGGAGCTTGAGGAAGAGATTGGTGGTGACCGGGTGAGCCAAAGCGTCGAATTCGAATCCGGTTGCATCACCAAATCAAGATTGGAGCTATTCAAGATTCAAGTTTGGTATAAATTTCTATCCTTGAAATTTCTCAAAATTTAGCTCTAATCTAATTTATATGCTCAATTGTCATCTCTTTATAAGTTTAATTCATTGCAAATCATATACCCTATTCATTGCAAATCTTTTACCACATCCATTGATTTTAAATGTCAAATTTTAAATGGATGTTAGAATAAGGCTTAAATAGAAACTTAATTGAACTTAACTTTAATCATACTCATAGTTTCCATCTAGCCTTATTGATAGGGGGAGCTTAATAGTTATATCTTTTATTAGAGTAATGAAGTGCAAAATTTAGGGGGAGCATCTTCATTACAAATGACATCCTACATTGAACTCAAATAGTTATATATAATTGTCAATGGGGGAGAAATTTAAATTCATATATTACATTGAGTATTGTATTTTTTTTGATGGATGTCAAAGGGGGAGAAGTAATAGATTAGGGTTACTTGAAATATACATGAAATTATCAAGAAAAACTATGCACATCTATAGGGGGAGCATTTATATGCATAGTTAACTTATACATGTTTCAAGTATTAGGTTGGTTTAAGATATAGGTTGCCATCATCAAAAAGGGGGAGATTGTTGGCTTTTTGGCCTTAATCCGTATTTTGATGATGTAATTAAACCTAATCTTAATAAGGACATGTAGATTAGCACATGTAGTATAATAGTATACATATTGTATTGTGCTAACATCTACAGGTGATCAAGACTCAAGAAAGAAGAAAAGTCAAGTCAAGACATGTAATCAAGCTAGGATTGAAGACATGTAATTTTTCCTTTCTTTGAGTATTAGGAACTTATGTAAATTGAGCATAACTTAAGCTAATATGCATGCATTCACACACTAGGTTCCTTTTAGGAGTCACACACAAAATATCATATAATTTGGACTCCATTAGATCACCTAAACACCTAAAACATTGGTCGCCAGTCTACCTGAGTTCGGTCGACCGTTCACCTTTCGGTCGACCGGTTATACACAATATTTGTTATACCAGACCAATTCGTTCAACCGATTCCACTTTCTATTAACCGATTACCCAGACCTGTTCGGTCGACCGGTAGACCTTCGGTCGACCGTTTCGTTTGCTATTTCTGGTAAAAATACGACCGTTTTATTTGTCGTATTATACAACGGTCGTATACACATTTTTCCTATATACACCCCCAAATACTTTTGAACCGGTCGAACAAAATACCATTTTCGGTCGACCGTTCAATTCGTGAAAAACCCCCTGCTATCGGTCGACACAAGTTTGTCCAACCGATCAAGATTTCTCTCTACCGAACCCAGTAGTTCGGTCGACCGGTACCTGCTCGGTCGACCGTTGACCTATAGAACTTAAGTGATTCGGTCGACCAGTACCTATGTTCGGTCAACCGATCCATCAACAGACTCAAGGGTTCGGTCGACCGATACACCTTTCGGTCGACCGTTTCTGGACAGATTTCTGAACCCGATTTTCTGTTTTGTGTATCTTGCACAAAACCCAATCAAATCTTGTCCAAACGGCTAGAAATCTTTAGGAGCTTATAAATAGAGGTTCACACTTAGTTTTCCACAAGATTTCACAACTCCAAAGTGTCAAACTTATAGTGAGATTTTCCACAACCTCAAAGCTCCCAATTAGTGATTCCAAAGCCTAATTTCCACATCCTTCATCATACAATCATTTAGCATCTGTTGTGCTCAATACTAGAAGAGTGAGTTCCACTCCAATTGTTGTCAAGAGAGCAAGGGTCTTGGTGAAAGCCCAAGACAAAGTGAGCAAGGGTCTTGGTGTAAGCCCAAGACAAAGAAGCAAGGATTTCGGTGAAAGCCCGAAGTGATCCTCTCGGGTTGTGAGAGGTGGTGCCAAGCTCGGCGAGGGTTGTTCGCGAGCTTGAAGACTTGTAAAAGGCGTTGCTCCCGGCCCGGAACGGGGAGGCATAGTGAAGACGCAAGAGGAGCTCGAACGGGGATTCGAGAGGGGCTTGCAAGAGAGGACGTAGGCGTGGCCGAACCTCTGTAAATCCGGTGTCTTCTTGTGTGGTTTGCATTGATTTCCTACTTGTGCTTGATTTGTTTTTAATTTCCGCTGCATTTCTTTGATCGATCAACCAAGTAGTTAATTAGGGCTTAATCGTGATTAGTTTGTGGACCCATAGACCCACACGATCCTATCCTACATTTGGTATCAGAGCCTCGTTCGTTAATTTTGTTCTTAATCGATAAATTAACATGGCTCTTAATGCATCCACACCAAATGAATCATGTAAACCACCATATTTTGATGGAAATAACTTTAGCTCATGGAAATTTAAAATGTCTTCATTTATTAAATCCATGAATGCTAACTTGTGGTTTATGATTCAAACTCCATATGAATCACCTAGATATCATATTAGTAAATGGAGTTTAGAAGATGAGAAAAATGCATCCCTAAATGCAAAAGCTATGAATGTCTTATTTTGTGCATTAGGAGATGAACATTTTAATCTTGTTTGCTCATGTGATAGTGCTCATCATATATGGCAAACATTAGAAAAGAATTTTGGTGAAGGAGATTCACCAACCGGGAAAAAGGGAGAAGCCACTCCAATGGATGTAGCTCAAGTTAGATGTGAAGAAATCAATTCAACATCTTGTTCAACATCAAGCTCATCCGATGGAGAAAGTGAAGATGAGGTATCTTCTAGTCACTCTTCAAGTTGTAGTTCAAGTGGAAAATCATCGCATTCACATAAACTACAAAATTCATTTCTGAAAATGGTAGAAAAATGTAAAGAGCTTCATGAATCAAATAAATTAGCAAACAAGCAAATAGATGAGCTTAAATGTCAAAATGCATCTATGTTAGATGATAAAGTTGATTTGCTTGCTAAAATTGATGCTCTTACTTTAGAAAATGCATGCTTGAAGAATGAGTGCTTAAATGATAAATCTACCTCATCTAATGCAATTGAAAGTCATATGCTTGAAAATGACAAAATTGACTTGCTAAAGAAACTAGATAAATCATATCTTGAAAGCAAGCAAACTTTAAATGACTTAAATTGCATGAATGAAAAAGTTGCAAATTTAGAGATTCACATGCTTAACATGAATGAAAAGCATAATTCTATGATTAAAAATCTAAATTGCTTAAATGAATCTCTAGCAACTAAAAACAGTGAACTTAATGTCTTAAATGAAAATTTGTCAAATAAATTGCATAAGTTCACACATGGCAATAAAAACAATTTTTATGTTAAAAACTTTCCTATTCAAATTAATGTTAAACATAATTTTGCCATGAAAAAGAAAGTAAGTGTAGAGGTACCAAAATCAACTTGGATTTGGGTACCAAAAGCTAAACTTAATGGACCCAAGCAAAAATGGGTACCAAAATCTACACTTGTAGGAGCTTGAGGAAGAGATTGGTGGTGACCGGGTGAGCCAAAGCGTCGAATTCGAATCCGGTTGCATCACCAAATCAAGATTGGAGCTATTCAAGATTCAAGTTTGGTATAAATTTCTATCCTTGAAATTTCTCAAAATTTAGCTCTAATCTAATTTATATGCTCAATTGTCATCTCTTTATAAGTTTAATTCATTGCAAATCATATACCCTATTCATTGCAAATCTTTTACCACATCCATTGATTTTAAATGTCAAATTTTAAATGGATGTTAGAATAAGGCTTAAATAGAAACTTAATTGAACTTAACTTTAATCATACTCATAGTTTCCATCTAGCCTTATTGATAGGGGGAGCTTAATAGTTATATCTTTTATTAGAGTAATGAAGTGCAAAATTTAGGGGGAGCATCTTCATTACAAATGACATCCTACATTGAACTCAAATAGTTATATATAATTGTCAATGGGGGAGAAATTTAAATTCATATATTACATTGAGTATTGTATTTTTTTTGATGGATGTCAAAGGGGGAGAAGTAATAGATTAGGGTTACTTGAAATATACATGAAATTATCAAGAAAAACTATGCACATCTATAGGGGGAGCATTTATATGCATAGTTAACTTATACATGTTTCAAGTATTAGGTTGGTTTAAGATATAGGTTGCCATCATCAAAAAGGGGGAGATTGTTGGCTTTTTGGCCTTAATCCGTATTTTGATGATGTAATTAAACCTAATCTTAATAAGGACATGTAGATTAGCACATGTAGTATAATAGTATACATATTGTATTGTGCTAACATCTACAGGTGATCAAGACTCAAGAAAGAAGAAAAGTCAAGTCAAGACATGTAATCAAGCTAGGATTGAAGACATGTAATTTTTCCTTTCTTTGAGTATTAGGAACTTATGTAAATTGAGCATAACTTAAGCTAATATGCATGCATTCACACACTAGGTTCCTTTTAGGAGTCACACACAAAATATCATATAATTTGGACTCCATTAGATCACCTAAACACCTAAAACATTGGTCGCCAGTCTACCTGAGTTCGGTCGACCGTTCACCTTTCGGTCGACCGGTTATACACAATATTTGTTATACCAGACCAATTCGTTCAACCGATTCCACTTTCTATTAACCGATTACCCAGACCTGTTCGGTCGACCGGTAGACCTTCGGTCGACCGTTTCGTTTGCTATTTCTGGTAAAAATACGACCGTTTTATTTGTCGTATTATACAACGGTCGTATACACATTTTTCCTATATACACCCCCAAATACTTTTGAACCGGTCGAACAAAATACCATTTTCGGTCGACCGTTCAATTCGTGAAAAACCCCCTGCTATCGGTCGACACAAGTTTGTCCAACCGATCAAGATTTCTCTCTACCGAACCCAGTAGTTCGGTCGACCGGTACCTGCTCGGTCGACCGTTGACCTATAGAACTTAAGTGATTCGGTCGACCAGTACCTATGTTCGGTCAACCGATCCATCAACAGACTCAAGGGTTCGGTCGACCGATACACCTTTCGGTCGACCGTTTCTGGACAGATTTCTGAACCCGATTTTCTGTTTTGTGTATCTTGCACAAAACCCAATCAAATCTTGTCCAAACGGCTAGAAATCTTTAGGAGCTTATAAATAGAGGTTCACACTTAGTTTTCCACAAGATTTCACAACTCCAAAGTGTCAAACTTATAGTGAGATTTTCCACAACCTCAAAGCTCCCAATTAGTGATTCCAAAGCCTAATTTCCACATCCTTCATCATACAATCATTTAGCATCTGTTGTGCTCAATACTAGAAGAGTGAGTTCCACTCCAATTGTTGTCAAGAGAGCAAGGGTCTTGGTGAAAGCCCAAGACAAAGTGAGCAAGGGTCTTGGTGTAAGCCCAAGACAAAGAAGCAAGGATTTCGGTGAAAGCCCGAAGTGATCCTCTCGGGTTGTGAGAGGTGGTGCCAAGCTCGGCGAGGGTTGTTCGCGAGCTTGAAGACTTGTAAAAGGCGTTGCTCCCGGCCCGGAACGGGGAGGCATAGTGAAGACGCAAGAGGAGCTCGAACGGGGATTCGAGAGGGGCTTGCAAGAGAGGACGTAGGCGTGGCCGAACCTCTGTAAATCCGGTGTCTTCTTGTGTGGTTTGCATTGATTTCCTACTTGTGCTTGATTTGTTTTTAATTTCCGCTGCATTTCTTTGATCGATCAACCAAGTAGTTAATTAGGGCTTAATCGTGATTAGTTTGTGGACCCATAGACCCACACGATCCTATCCTACATTTGGTATCAGAGCCTCGTTCGTTAATTTTGTTCTTAATCGATAAATTAACATGGCTCTTAATGCATCCACACCAAATGAATCATGTAAACCACCATATTTTGATGGAAATAACTTTAGCTCATGGAAATTTAAAATGTCTTCATTTATTAAATCCATGAATGCTAACTTGTGGTTTATGATTCAAACTCCATATGAATCACCTAGATATCATATTAGTAAATGGAGTTTAGAAGATGAGAAAAATGCATCCCTAAATGCAAAAGCTATGAATGTCTTATTTTGTGCATTAGGAGATGAACATTTTAATCTTGTTTGCTCATGTGATAGTGCTCATCATATATGGCAAACATTAGAAAAGAATTTTGGTGAAGGAGATTCACCAACCGGGAAAAAGGGAGAAGCCACTCCAATGGATGTAGCTCAAGTTAGATGTGAAGAAATCAATTCAACATCTTGTTCAACATCAAGCTCATCCGATGGAGAAAGTGAAGATGAGGTATCTTCTAGTCACTCTTCAAGTTGTAGTTCAAGTGGAAAATCATCGCATTCACATAAACTACAAAATTCATTTCTGAAAATGGTAGAAAAATGTAAAGAGCTTCATGAATCAAATAAATTAGCAAACAAGCAAATAGATGAGCTTAAATGTCAAAATGCATCTATGTTAGATGATAAAGTTGATTTGCTTGCTAAAATTGATGCTCTTACTTTAGAAAATGCATGCTTGAAGAATGAGTGCTTAAATGATAAATCTACCTCATCTAATGCAATTGAAAGTCATATGCTTGAAAATGACAAAATTGACTTGCTAAAGAAACTAGATAAATCATATCTTGAAAGCAAGCAAACTTTAAATGACTTAAATTGCATGAATGAAAAAGTTGCAAATTTAGAGATTCACATGCTTAACATGAATGAAAAGCATAATTCTATGATTAAAAATCTAAATTGCTTAAATGAATCTCTAGCAACTAAAAACAGTGAACTTAATGTCTTAAATGAAAATTTGTCAAATAAATTGCATAAGTTCACACATGGCAATAAAAACAATTTTTATGTTAAAAACTTTCCTATTCAAATTAATGTTAAACATAATTTTGCCATGAAAAAGAAAGTAAGTGTAGAGGTACCAAAATCAACTTGGATTTGGGTACCAAAAGCTAAACTTAATGGACCCAAGCAAAAATGGGTACCAAAATCTACACTTGTAGGAGCTTGAGGAAGAGATTGGTGGTGACCGGGTGAGCCAAAGCGTCGAATTCGAATCCGGTTGCATCACCAAATCAAGATTGGAGCTATTCAAGATTCAAGTTTGGTATAAATTTCTATCCTTGAAATTTCTCAAAATTTAGCTCTAATCTAATTTATATGCTCAATTGTCATCTCTTTATAAGTTTAATTCATTGCAAATCATATACCCTATTCATTGCAAATCTTTTACCACATCCATTGATTTTAAATGTCAAATTTTAAATGGATGTTAGAATAAGGCTTAAATAGAAACTTAATTGAACTTAACTTTAATCATACTCATAGTTTCCATCTAGCCTTATTGATAGGGGGAGCTTAATAGTTATATCTTTTATTAGAGTAATGAAGTGCAAAATTTAGGGGGAGCATCTTCATTACAAATGACATCCTACATTGAACTCAAATAGTTATATATAATTGTCAATGGGGGAGAAATTTAAATTCATATATTACATTGAGTATTGTATTTTTTTTGATGGATGTCAAAGGGGGAGAAGTAATAGATTAGGGTTACTTGAAATATACATGAAATTATCAAGAAAAACTATGCACATCTATAGGGGGAGCATTTATATGCATAGTTAACTTATACATGTTTCAAGTATTAGGTTGGTTTAAGATATAGGTTGCCATCATCAAAAAGGGGGAGATTGTTGGCTTTTTGGCCTTAATCCGTATTTTGATGATGTAATTAAACCTAATCTTAATAAGGACATGTAGATTAGCACATGTAGTATAATAGTATACATATTGTATTGTGCTAACATCTACAGGTGATCAAGACTCAAGAAAGAAGAAAAGTCAAGTCAAGACATGTAATCAAGCTAGGATTGAAGACATGTAATTTTTCCTTTCTTTGAGTATTAGGAACTTATGTAAATTGAGCATAACTTAAGCTAATATGCATGCATTCACACACTAGGTTCCTTTTAGGAGTCACACACAAAATATCATATAATTTGGACTCCATTAGATCACCTAAACACCTAAAACATTGGTCGCCAGTCTACCTGAGTTCGGTCGACCGTTCACCTTTCGGTCGACCGGTTATACACAATATTTGTTATACCAGACCAATTCGTTCAACCGATTCCACTTTCTATTAACCGATTACCCAGACCTGTTCGGTCGACCGGTAGACCTTCGGTCGACCGTTTCGTTTGCTATTTCTGGTAAAAATACGACCGTTTTATTTGTCGTATTATACAACGGTCGTATACACATTTTTCCTATATACACCCCCAAATACTTTTGAACCGGTCGAACAAAATACCATTTTCGGTCGACCGTTCAATTCGTGAAAAACCCCCTGCTATCGGTCGACACAAGTTTGTCCAACCGATCAAGATTTCTCTCTACCGAACCCAGTAGTTCGGTCGACCGGTACCTGCTCGGTCGACCGTTGACCTATAGAACTTAAGTGATTCGGTCGACCAGTACCTATGTTCGGTCAACCGATCCATCAACAGACTCAAGGGTTCGGTCGACCGATACACCTTTCGGTCGACCGTTTCTGGACAGATTTCTGAACCCGATTTTCTGTTTTGTGTATCTTGCACAAAACCCAATCAAATCTTGTCCAAACGGCTAGAAATCTTTAGGAGCTTATAAATAGAGGTTCACACTTAGTTTTCCACAAGATTTCACAACTCCAAAGTGTCAAACTTATAGTGAGATTTTCCACAACCTCAAAGCTCCCAATTAGTGATTCCAAAGCCTAATTTCCACATCCTTCATCATACAATCATTTAGCATCTGTTGTGCTCAATACTAGAAGAGTGAGTTCCACTCCAATTGTTGTCAAGAGAGCAAGGGTCTTGGTGAAAGCCCAAGACAAAGTGAGCAAGGGTCTTGGTGTAAGCCCAAGACAAAGAAGCAAGGATTTCGGTGAAAGCCCGAAGTGATCCTCTCGGGTTGTGAGAGGTGGTGCCAAGCTCGGCGAGGGTTGTTCGCGAGCTTGAAGACTTGTAAAAGGCGTTGCTCCCGGCCCGGAACGGGGAGGCATAGTGAAGACGCAAGAGGAGCTCGAACGGGGATTCGAGAGGGGCTTGCAAGAGAGGACGTAGGCGTGGCCGAACCTCTGTAAATCCGGTGTCTTCTTGTGTGGTTTGCATTGATTTCCTACTTGTGCTTGATTTGTTTTTAATTTCCGCTGCATTTCTTTGATCGATCAACCAAGTAGTTAATTAGGGCTTAATCGTGATTAGTTTGTGGACCCATAGACCCACACGATCCTATCCTACATTTGGTATCAGAGCCTCGTTCGTTAATTTTGTTCTTAATCGATAAATTAACATGGCTCTTAATGCATCCACACCAAATGAATCATGTAAACCACCATATTTTGATGGAAATAACTTTAGCTCATGGAAATTTAAAATGTCTTCATTTATTAAATCCATGAATGCTAACTTGTGGTTTATGATTCAAACTCCATATGAATCACCTAGATATCATATTAGTAAATGGAGTTTAGAAGATGAGAAAAATGCATCCCTAAATGCAAAAGCTATGAATGTCTTATTTTGTGCATTAGGAGATGAACATTTTAATCTTGTTTGCTCATGTGATAGTGCTCATCATATATGGCAAACATTAGAAAAGAATTTTGGTGAAGGAGATTCACCAACCGGGAAAAAGGGAGAAGCCACTCCAATGGATGTAGCTCAAGTTAGATGTGAAGAAATCAATTCAACATCTTGTTCAACATCAAGCTCATCCGATGGAGAAAGTGAAGATGAGGTATCTTCTAGTCACTCTTCAAGTTGTAGTTCAAGTGGAAAATCATCGCATTCACATAAACTACAAAATTCATTTCTGAAAATGGTAGAAAAATGTAAAGAGCTTCATGAATCAAATAAATTAGCAAACAAGCAAATAGATGAGCTTAAATGTCAAAATGCATCTATGTTAGATGATAAAGTTGATTTGCTTGCTAAAATTGATGCTCTTACTTTAGAAAATGCATGCTTGAAGAATGAGTGCTTAAATGATAAATCTACCTCATCTAATGCAATTGAAAGTCATATGCTTGAAAATGACAAAATTGACTTGCTAAAGAAACTAGATAAATCATATCTTGAAAGCAAGCAAACTTTAAATGACTTAAATTGCATGAATGAAAAAGTTGCAAATTTAGAGATTCACATGCTTAACATGAATGAAAAGCATAATTCTATGATTAAAAATCTAAATTGCTTAAATGAATCTCTAGCAACTAAAAACAGTGAACTTAATGTCTTAAATGAAAATTTGTCAAATAAATTGCATAAGTTCACACATGGCAATAAAAACAATTTTTATGTTAAAAACTTTCCTATTCAAATTAATGTTAAACATAATTTTGCCATGAAAAAGAAAGTAAGTGTAGAGGTACCAAAATCAACTTGGATTTGGGTACCAAAAGCTAAACTTAATGGACCCAAGCAAAAATGGGTACCAAAATCTACACTTGTAGGAGCTTGAGGAAGAGATTGGTGGTGACCGGGTGAGCCAAAGCGTCGAATTCGAATCCGGTTGCATCACCAAATCAAGATTGGAGCTATTCAAGATTCAAGTTTGGTATAAATTTCTATCCTTGAAATTTCTCAAAATTTAGCTCTAATCTAATTTATATGCTCAATTGTCATCTCTTTATAAGTTTAATTCATTGCAAATCATATACCCTATTCATTGCAAATCTTTTACCACATCCATTGATTTTAAATGTCAAATTTTAAATGGATGTTAGAATAAGGCTTAAATAGAAACTTAATTGAACTTAACTTTAATCATACTCATAGTTTCCATCTAGCCTTATTGATAGGGGGAGCTTAATAGTTATATCTTTTATTAGAGTAATGAAGTGCAAAATTTAGGGGGAGCATCTTCATTACAAATGACATCCTACATTGAACTCAAATAGTTATATATAATTGTCAATGGGGGAGAAATTTAAATTCATATATTACATTGAGTATTGTATTTTTTTTGATGGATGTCAAAGGGGGAGAAGTAATAGATTAGGGTTACTTGAAATATACATGAAATTATCAAGAAAAACTATGCACATCTATAGGGGGAGCATTTATATGCATAGTTAACTTATACATGTTTCAAGTATTAGGTTGGTTTAAGATATAGGTTGCCATCATCAAAAAGGGGGAGATTGTTGGCTTTTTGGCCTTAATCCGTATTTTGATGATGTAATTAAACCTAATCTTAATAAGGACATGTAGATTAGCACATGTAGTATAATAGTATACATATTGTATTGTGCTAACATCTACAGGTGATCAAGACTCAAGAAAGAAGAAAAGTCAAGTCAAGACATGTAATCAAGCTAGGATTGAAGACATGTAATTTTTCCTTTCTTTGAGTATTAGGAACTTATGTAAATTGAGCATAACTTAAGCTAATATGCATGCATTCACACACTAGGTTCCTTTTAGGAGTCACACACAAAATATCATATAATTTGGACTCCATTAGATCACCTAAACACCTAAAACATTGGTCGCCAGTCTACCTGAGTTCGGTCGACCGTTCACCTTTTGGTCGACCGGTTATACACAATATTTGTTATACCAGACCAATTCGTTCAACCGATTCCACTTTCTATTAACCGATTACCCAGACCTGTTCGGTCGACCGGTAGACCTTCGGTCGACCGTTTCGTTTGCTATTTCTGGTAAAAATACGACCGTTTTATTTGTCGTATTATACAACGGTCGTATACACATTTTTCCTATATACACCCCCAAATACTTTTGAACCGGTCGAACAAAATACCATTTTCGGTCGACCGTTCAATTCGTGAAAAACCCCCTGCTATCGGTCGACACAAGTTTGTCCAACCGATCAAGATTTCTCTCTACCGAACCCAGTAGTTCGGTCGACCGGTACCTGCTCGGTCGACCGTTGACCTATAGAACTTAAGTGATTCGGTCGACCAGTACCTATGTTCGGTCAACCGATCCATCAACAGACTCAAGGGTTCGGTCGACCGATACACCTTTCGGTCGACCGTTTCTGGACAGATTTCTGAACCCGATTTTCTGTTTTGTGTATCTTGCACAAAACCCAATCAAATCTTGTCCAAACGGCTAGAAATCTTTAGGAGCTTATAAATAGAGGTTCACACTTAGTTTTCCACAAGATTTCACAACTCCAAAGTGTCAAACTTATAGTGAGATTTTCCACAACCTCAAAGCTCCCAATTAGTGATTCCAAAGCCTAATTTCCACATCCTTCATCATACAATCATTTAGCATCTGTTGTGCTCAATACTAGAAGAGTGAGTTCCACTCCAATTGTTGTCAAGAGAGCAAGGGTCTTGGTGAAAGCCCAAGACAAAGTGAGCAAGGGTCTTGGTGTAAGCCCAAGACAAAGAAGCAAGGATTTCGGTGAAAGCCCGAAGTGATCCTCTCGGGTTGTGAGAGGTGGTGCCAAGCTCGGCGAGGGTTGTTCGCGAGCTTGAAGACTTGTAAAAGGCGTTGCTCCCGGCCCGGAACGGGGAGGCATAGTGAAGACGCAAGAGGAGCTCGAACGGGGATTCGAGAGGGGCTTGCAAGAGAGGACGTAGGCGTGGCCGAACCTCTGTAAATCCGGTGTCTTCTTGTGTGGTTTGCATTGATTTCCTACTTGTGCTTGATTTGTTTTTAATTTCCGCTGCATTTCTTTGATCGATCAACCAAGTAGTTAATTAGGGCTTAATCGTGATTAGTTTGTGGACCCATAGACCCACACGATCCTATCCTACATATACGTGATATCCAATATAACCCAGATTTAAATAAATTCGTGACTGTGGCTAATGGTAATCAAATTAAAATTAGTGGCACGGGACAATCAACATTACTTAATAACACCTCTGAGCATGTCCTATATATCCCAGAATTTGCATCTAATCTACTATCTGTAGCAAGGATAACAAGAAATTTAAATTGTAATGTTATTTTCTCACCTCTTGATGTGTTATTTCAGGACCGAACATCAGGGGAGATGATTGGTAGAGGATTTCTCAAAAATGGCATGTATGTGCTAGATTCAGATAACAATATGTTTGCTAATAATGTGTCACAATTTAACTCTAACTTGTGGCACAAACGCATGGGACATCCATCTATGCTAGTTTTAAAACAATTATTCCCTGCTTTAAATTTAAATACTGAAATATGTTGTGAGACATGTCGTCTTGCAAAACAAACCAGGTTACCTTTTCATGCATCTACTTCTAAGACAGGAAAGTCACTGGAGATGATACACTCTGACATCTGGGGTCCAGCCCCGGTTGAATCTTACAATGGTTTTAAGTATTTTATTACCTTTATTGACGATTTCTCTCGCACAACTTGGCTTTATTTGCTTAGATCAAAATCTGATGTTTTTCCTATTTTTTGTGAATATGTTTCCTTGGTAGAAAATTTGTATGATACGAAAATAAAAACCCTTAGATTTGATAATGGCACTGAATACACTAGTAATGTTTTTCAACACTTTCTAAAAGAAAAATGGATTTTTCATCAAACTACTTGTGTTAACACCCCTGAACAAAATGGAATATGAAAGAAAAAATAGGCACCTCTTGAATGTCACTAGAGCACTTTTGTTTCAAACTCATGTACCTAAAGTTTTTTGGTCTGAAGTCATCTTAACTGTTGTTTACCTGATTAATCGTTTGCCCAGTCCCGTAATCTAAAATAAACAACCCTTAGAAATTTTGAATGGTAGGCGAATGACCCTTGATCATCTTAGGATTTTTGGTTGTACCTGCTATATTCACAAAACCCGCCCTGATAAACTTGATTTTCGTTCTGTGAAAACTATTTTCCTTGGGTACTCCTTTCAAAAGAAAGGGTACAAATGTTACGATCTTTCTGAAAGCAAACTTTATATTTCTCGGGATGTGTCCTTCTTCGAACATGAACCTTATTTTGAAACTACAAAAACTAATCCCATAGGTGAGATATCTCCTCTCCCTACCTCTGATATGTTTGATATCTCTTCTCTTGAGGAAATTCCCATTCCTCAAGATGGGGGAGATGAATATACAGGAAATACAGGAGAGCAAAATGACGAACATGTAGAACCGCAAGACGTGATTACAACAAGGAGGTCCATGAGACCCACTCGTACTCCTTCTCACTTCCAAGATTTTGTGACTTACAATGTCACATACCCCATCCAAAACAACATCTCTTACAATACTATATCTGCATCCCATCGTAGTTTCTTGAATGTTATCGATCAAGTTAGTGAATCTACCTCCTACCATGATGCTCTTAATCACCCTCATTGGATACAAGCTATGCAGGATGAGTTAGATACCCTAGAAAAAAATAGAACCTGGACCCTTGTCCCCTCCAAACCCGGAATAAAACCTGTAGGATGTAAATGAGTATATAAGATTAAGTATAATAGCGATGGTTCTATTGATCGGTACAAGGCTAGATTAGTCGCTAAAGGATACACTCAAACCTACGGCCTTGATTACCTCGAAACCTTCGCTCCAGTAGCAAAAATGAACACAGTTAGAGTTCTCCTTTCTATAGCCGTCAACTGTGGTTGGAATGACTCTTCAACTTAGCCTAAAACACAAACATAACATACACTACGTAAAGATGACCATTCAAGATCATTACAACATCTACTTAAATTGCATCATAAAATAAGGACGAAAATCATAGAGAAATGAAGAGACTCTTTGTCTCTCTTCCTTTCCTTCAACCTTTCATCTTCCAATTTGTTGAATTATCAACTCCTAAATGACTCACCCTCCATAGATGATGTGGTTAGTGATTAGGATGCCACATAAGATTAAGTTCAATTCTCAATATATCATTCATCTATAAATCAAAAAAAATCAAAATCATTTGAAATCCATTAAAAATAATTTTATACATCCATAGTTCAAAATACAAAACATTCGAACCGTAGTTTATCCAATTTCCAATTTTTTTAAGGAAAGACAAACGTATGTCTTTTTCGTTTTGTCGATTTCTTATAAAATAATCATTTAATTAAAATATTTTTTATCGATCTTTGTCTGGTCGACCGTCCCTAAGGACCCGGTCAACCGAACTCAAGACACAGTAAAACATTAATGACACATAACATAATTCCATAATGTTTACTTGTTATGTCTATTCAATATATAAAAGTAATCTTTTCCTCTTTTATATACTCGTGTCGTCAAATATTTGTAGAACTACAATAATCGATAACCAACGTGACAATCTTTTCTCGGTAATTAATTACCATGATTGTGAATAACTTTTGATTTATGTAAACCATTATCTTTTAGAGCTCTGCGGTTAAGGACGAAGAACATCTTCCTTAACACTTCCAAAAGACGAATACAATAATCAAAGAACAAAATGCTTGCACATTCAATTCATAACAATTAACATATAAAAGTAAAACTTTTAGAACACGTTCATTTAATTACGTTGAGTAACTGTGAGGGGAATATAAATATTAAGTAGCAAATATTTAAAAATGAGGCATATTTTTTTCTGTTCAAATTGTACTTTCATTGTTTACCATCCCTTTTATTGTTTAACATAAAATATATACCAATTTAAAAGACCATCTGCTAATTATCTCAGTATTGCCATTAGCCAAATATAAATAAAAAAAGTCGTTTCGAACGGTTGCTCACGATAATCCATATCTACAAGATTGCATAGTAATTACATGGACCTCAATGCAGATATGTGTCCTGAAATATTACTTGAGATCTTCAACGTATTTCGCCTCTTAAACTATTGATCCTTAGAAACATGTATATAGGGCTGTCAATTTTACACGAAACACGATAACACGACACGAAAACGACACGAAGTTAGCGGATATGGATTGAGAATTTGAACACGATTAATAAATGGGTTGGATACGGCAACACGATTATTAAATGGGTTGGATATGGATTTCTGCTGCAAAAACGATTAACACGATTAAGACACGATAAAACACGATAAGTAATTGGGTAATTAGGCACACGATTACGAATACGACACGATTAATACACGACTAATACCGACAAATCTATAAGTAATATATAAGTTATAAATTATAATAAACAAATTCTAATAACTGAATGCCATATTTATAATTTTACCAATTATATATAATTGGTTTGAAACTTTGAAGTTTGAACTCTGAACTCTAAACGAGTGGATAATTGTGTGTTAAACGTGTGTTAAATGGTGTAAACGGTAGCGGTGTTAAACGTGTACACGAAGTAACCCGTTTAATAATCGGGTATAAACGGGTTGGATATGGCAACACGATTATAAATGGGTTGGATACGGCAGAAATTTAGCAACACGATTATTAAATGGGTCGGATACGGCGCAACACCTAGAGCTTATATATAGGAGTTGACACGACACGATTAGCACACGACACGACACGATTGACAGTCCTACATGTATATTTGGGACATTTCATTACCAGCAGTCGCAATATAATTGCACAGGATCTATAAAAACTAAACAAGCATATCGTTGTAAAACAGGTACCTAATTCGTGCTTTTGCCCGCATATCAACGTGCTTCCTTCTGTTTCCATCAATCAATATAGCAGTGATCACTCCATTAAGAAGAATGCGGACATCCATTTTAGACTTCGCTTCTGCTGCATCCTCTGGCTTCACTTATTGCAGAAAACAATAGTGTTCTCGTTTGCTGAAGATAAAACTGTCGTCGAAATAAAAATTCGACAAGCACAAAAATGACATCAATATAGCAAACTATTCTTCTGTTGTCCTACTCATTTGGTTTTATGTATTAACATTAAAGTTTTTCTAGTATATACCCTTATTTTGTCGATATACTTGAACTATTACTGCTAATACCTCAAAATCATGGGTTTGTTTATAGCATTTTCTGCTTTATCTTCTCTTTCAGCATGAGGTATGTTGTAAGTTCAGACAAAAATATGCTGAGAAACGGTGATAAGAAGTTATGTTGTAATCATTATTACAAGTTAATTTCAACAACAACAAAAAAAAGATTGATTGACCCAATAAATGTAAATAGTTCAAAGGTGTGTTCTTAAATGACTATAAAACAAGAGTTTCCGGGAAATGGACATCCCACAATTATATGAAAAATACAAATTAATAAGCTGGATGGAAACATATAGTCCTACAATATAAAATCTCTTCGAACCATAAACCTTTGCTTCTCATATGCAAGTGTCTTAAAAAAGACTGCAAGAAATTTCTGATATTCAAATTAGTTGGAACTGGAAGCCAAACATTTATATTGTGAACCATTTAGTTACATAAATTAGACCACGACAACTACGGAACCTAACTAGAATCATCTAGAATGGGATGAGCTAATCAAGTAGGAGAAAAAAAGACAACAAATTAGTGACTTATAGAACTAGATGAGACTGATGTCTACCAGATATAATCATCTGTGCTAACTTTTTCAAGGTCCAGGGAACAGCAGCTTGTGAAGCCAATAAACCACTTTTTGGCAATGATATGAGCAGAACTGCAGAAACCTCTTATCACATAATTTTCTGGAATCCTAATTGAACCTTTTTTTTTTTTTGAATCACCAATATCCCCCACAAGAGCATAAACCTTCTTTAAAGAAATGAAATCGATTCCCATCCCTCATAATGATCTCTCTATTAACAACCTGACTCGATAGCTCCATGAAAGCGTGGCAATCGTCACAAGTTCTGAGGTTCTTAATTATCCGAATCGGAATTTTAGGAGGAGCGTTTAGAAGCGCAAAGGCAAGCGCCAACTTCTCACTGTGGTGCATAGACCCTGCCTTTCCTACATAATGATTTCGCCCACCAGCCATCCTCCTAATTGAGTCTTCCAGTGATCCCAGCTTCCTGTGAATCTCGCCTATACTTGGATTCGACGTGTCCCCGGCTCTGAATGAGAACAATCTGTTCCTTATTTCCACCGAGCTCCGTCCAGGGCACTTCACAACTCCTCTATCCCTCATCATTCTGCGAGTCTCCACAGCATAATTGGATTTTCCAGCATCATCGTACATATTTGAAAGTAGTATATAAACTGCGGGATCCAACGGGTCAAGCGCAAGGGCACTCCTGGCCATGGACTCCCCAAGAAATAAATTGCGGTGAATCTTACATGAACCAAGAAGAGTTTTGTAGATGAGCGCATTGGGACGGAATGGCATGGTGTTTATAACCTCTGCCGCCTCCTCTAGTGTTCCGGACCGGCCGAGGAGATCAACCAAACACACATAATGGTCTAACTTCGGGGACACACCGTAAGTTTCCCACATAGAGTTGAAGTGCTCTTTACCTAGTTTGGCGAGCCCTGCATGGCTACAAGTGTAAAGAACCAGAAGAAATGTGATGTCGTCAGGCACTATCCGAGCCATCCGCATATCCTCAAAAGAAGATAAAGCTTCAGAAAAATGCCCACTTGACGCAAGCCCTGAAATTAGACCGTTCCATGAAACAACGTTTGGTTTTGCAATCTCCTTGAAGATGGAACGAGCCTCGTCAGGACTACCACATTTGCTGTACATATCGATCAGGCCATTGGAGACCGAAATCCAGTCAATTAACCCGTGTTTTATGGCATGGCAGTGTAGTTGCTTCCCAGATTCCAGCACAGACATTCCTGCGGCTGAGGCTAAGAAGCAAGGGACAATTAACTCGTCCATATCGACATTGTCAGTGCGCATTTGGGGGATCATGTCAAGAGCTATATCATGAAGGCTGAGGTGATTCATTCCCCTTACTAAGCTAGTGTAGGTGATCACATCTCTATTCGACATGTTTTTGAATATTTCTTGTGCTTCTTTGATCATGCCCAACCTAGAATAAGCATCTAGCAGAGAATTACCCACAGTTTTGTCATCAAACAACCCGAATTTGGTTTTCGCAATGTAGGCATGGAGCCTTCTCACATTGACTAATGCATCAATTGAACCACAACTTCTGAGGGTGGCAGAGAGCGTAAACGAATTAGGCTCCAAACAATTTGCTTGCATCTCTGCAAATGCCAAATATGCCTCTTCATGTCGATCACATTGGCTAAAAGATGTAATCAAGGCTGTCCAGGACACAACATTTGGAAATCTGATATTATCAAACACCAACTTCGATGGGTTGGCATCCAAGAGGGATTTTGTATACATATCCATAAGGGCATTACCTGCCGATACATTGTCCTCCAAACCAACTTTGATCAATTTGGAATGAATCTGCTTCCCCCACTCTGGTGCCGGAATAGAAGAGCATGTACACAGAATACCTGCATATGTGAATGCATTTGGTGAAATGCCGGAAGCACACATCCTCCGAAACATCAAAATTGCCTTGTCATAATCCGAGATTTGATTGTATCCTGAGATCAAAATCGTACATAGAGCCACGTCGAGGTCGGGTGTTTGCTGTAATACCTTGAGAGCTTCTCCTGTTTTGCAAAACCTCATGTACATGTCGATAAGCGCTGTCTTAAGAATCAAATTCAGCCCCACACCTCTTACAATCAATTGAGCATGAACTGACTCCCCATAATATATTCCAAGAGAACCACATGCCCCCAACACATTTGAGAAAGTAAACTCGCTCGGGCTACAATCACTCACAAGCATATCTTTGTAAGTTTCCCACGCATGACACCAGTCGTTGGCCTTCACAAAGGAAGAAATCATCGTAGTCCATGATACATCATCTCTACAACCCAATGATGAGAACACTTCTTTTGCCTCTTGAATCATGTCGAATTCGGAATAAAAGTGCATCAGAGCAGTGCCCACAACATGATTTAAAGCAAGGCCCGATTTGAGCACCTGTGCATAAACATAGGTTCCAAATTCAAATTCCATGAACAAGGAGCAACATCGGAGAATCACGGAGAAAGTGAACTCATTTGGGGCCAATTCAAATATCCTCATCAAACGAAACATCCGCAATGCCTCATTATGATCTCCATCTTTCAGAAAAGCAGAAATCACAGTTGTCCAGGTGACCACGTCTGGACGAGGCAATTCATCGAACAACTTAAGCGCACAGTCGACCCCATGCGATTTGGCATAGAAATTAAGCAGCCTGTTACAGAGCAAAGTGTTGTGACGAAGGCAAAGTTTGATTATTGGGCTGTGAAGGGTAGCACCCTCTACGAGGAGTCGAGAATGGGAAACTGAAAGGATGCGAAAGTAGACTTCATCAGGGACTCGAAAGGACACATTGGGAGATGCATGGAGAAAATGGGAAGTGGATTGGTTAAGGGAATTCAGTGGTTTTGGGTCGGGTAAGGGGTTGGTTTGGCTGAAGGAGGAGACGAGTTTTCGTGGGAGAGGCGAGAGTTGGAGAGTGTGATAGAGATTGGAAGAGAGAAGGGAGGAAGAGAGAGGTCTACTGAGACCAGTCATGACACTAAATGGAAAGTTGAGTTGGGGGTTTGGTTTTTGTAATGTTTTTGGAGGGAAAGGAAGAGGAGTTTTTAACGGCCTTTAACTGAAATTTAAACAAGAAAAATATTTGCCATCTTTAGGAGACCTAAGCTTTCACACATTTGTTAGGGTTTAGTTGTTGGACTGGAATAACGAAGAGAAAAGTAATGGGTAAACAGAAAAGATGATACTATAGCTTCTTTGTTTTCTTCTTTTACGTTTTTGCACAAATATAAACATGGGAATTGGAAAGGGGAAAAAACACTAGTATAAGAGTGAGAAATGAATAATACATGCAGCGTTTCCATTTTTGAAATTTAAAAATGAAAATTGGCCTGAATTTTATCTGCAAACCCTCTCATACAATCCATTTTCCATTACAAAATTGTAATAAAAAACAAGGGAAACAATGAATGTTAGGTCTACAAATTAGGCTCTTAAAACAGGAAAAGGTACAGGTCTCATAATTTGGAAACATAAATCAATCCATACAATTAAATTAGAATCTATCCCTTGGCCGGTTTGGAGAACTTTTGGAAGCTCCCTTTATTTGCCATCTTTTTAATTCGCCCGCGCACGACTTCTCTCGTTCTCTTCCACTGCTTCAAAGAATCTGCATTCCGGACGAAGTTGCAACCTTCACCCATAGCAATGGCTGGAATACTTGTTTTAGTGTTGATGGCTTTCTCAGTAGCCCCAGCATCCTGCTTATCTTCGGTTTGATCAATAGCTGATGCATTCTGGTTACCCTCCATAGTAGCCGTACTTTCACTATCTACTTTCACATCATTATTGTTAATGGGCTCAGTAATTTGTTCTACCTGCACAACTACCTCAGGTTCTAGGTTCCATGGAGATCCTCCAATGAATTGATTTGTCATGTTTGTTGCTTCTTCAGATTTTGATTCTGTTGGCTTGATGGAGTCGATGACAGACACGATATTGGAGACACTGAAAGTGCTCAAGCTGGGATCCCGAATAAGTTCAGTCCATGATGAATTTTGTAACCAAGCAGAGCCTCTTGCATAGTTACTTTTTACTGGGTGATTTCTAACTTCGCAATCAGATCTAAGTGCATCAGAAGGGCCAGACAACTCTTGAGGTGCAGTTTCTGAGGTAATTCTCTTTTCAGGTGAAGCGGAAGCCAACTCTTGAGGTGCAGTATCTGAGGCACTTCGGTTTTCCGGCGATGCAGAAGGCAATAATTCTGGAGATGCAGTTTCTGTGGCACTTCTGTTTTTAGGTGATGCTGAAGGGAAATCCTGAGGTGAAGTTTCTGAGGTACTTCTCTTCTCAAGTGATGCAGAAGCCAACTCATTTTGGCTACTGATGGCCACAGGTTGAGCAACTTTCCGCTCACCATGTAATTTTGAGTCATTGCTTTTTGATGTTTTACGCCTTTTCCGACTCTTCACCTTTTCATTGGACTCGTCAATAGCTTTTTCTACCTCAAGGGCTTCCTCAAATTCAATGTTAGTGGTATAATCTTCATCAGAAGAAAATGCCACTTTTTTATGTTTGCTTAAGCCTGACGAGGGGATCTCTACTGTAGGATTGATGTCTGCCACAACATCAGAGATACTGAATGTGGTCACCTTTGCATCCTCTATGAGTTTTTTCCACGATGTTTTCTGAACCCCAGATGATGGTTTGCTTGATTTATTACTTCTGGGATCTTGACTGCTTTGAGATTTATGAGTTTTGGGAAGACATTGAACCTCTTCAATTAATGCATTAGACATTCGTTTCTTGCCAGTTGCAGAAGATGCCAACTCAACCTTGCCACTTTCTTTGCAAGACTGATTAATTTTCTCTTCTATTGTCAACTCCAAAGCACTGTTAGTTGCATTCTTATTTGGCTTTCTCAGTGTGCTTTCTTTTCTGACAACGCACGATGTTTTACCTTCACTATCCTGCTACAGTAAATTGATTACTCCGTGATAAAATGACCCGACATGAACATAAACAATTGTGTCACCAAACAAAATATCTATGTAAATCAGAACATCATAAAAAATTGCTCCTAAAGACTAACTTCTTTAACAATTCCAGGACTTCAAATTGCAAAAAGTACCTGATTCCCACTAATTTTATCCCATTTCTTTGAATCAAGAATATCCAATTCTGAACTGTTTTTCCTCGATCCAATGTTCATCACAAAATTATCATCATCAGTCTCTTCAGACTCTCCCGATATTGGGATTTCCGCATCATCTATGGTAGCGTCCAACACTTTTGCCTGTGTAGGATCTGGTAGTTGTTCAACGGGAGTGCTCTCATAATTTTCCTTTGCAAACAGTTTGTTCATCACAGAATTCATTAGATTCAACTCTTCCTCTCCTACTCCGCCTTTTTCATTGTTTGAAGGGATAAGTATAGAGGGTCTGCTGTGTTCCTCGCAGTCGCAGAAATTTATAGGAAGAGAAGGGACCTCAACACGCTGGAAACTGTACTTGTGCTTGCCCGTCCCCTTGAGTGGTATTTTCTTTACCTGTGTAATCAAGATGAAATGCATATTACAGAAATGTCCATACAACTGAAAGAAAAAGGAACCTCAAAATAAAATAAAGAATTAAGAAAGCATATATTATAGAGTAACAGGAACAAAACTAAAGTTGAAAAAAAACATTCAGAAAGATCACCGGTCTTATGGATATATTATCTAGAATATTTTATTCACAAGAGAAGGAAAAAAGGGAATAGGACAAAACAACATAATTATCTATTTATTTTTGTAACAAGTGCTCAAGGAAGTTAATACATCACAAAAGAAAATAGGAAGCTGAATTCAACCTTCATAAACTTTGGAAAGTAAATGTTAAGCTGCTGCTGCATCTTCTCTTTGGGTATGCCTTTCGGCTTTTCAAATAATTTAGGCTTTTTTACTGTTTGCTTGTTGTCATGTTCATTTTTTGCATCTTCGGAAATTTCTGCCCACTCTCGCCTCAAGCGGTCCATATAGTGCTCCTTCGCCTTTTCAAGTTTCAGTTTACCCCCCTTCCATATACACCCATTGTACTGCAAGAACAAAAATAATCTGTCAATAAAATCTGAACCAACTGCAGTCATACTATTGATTATGGAAGAACTGGATAGTAAACTAATAAGACATGTTGAATGCTTGGATATGACCAATGAAGCCCCTCAATAAAAAATTGACGGTCCAGAAAAATGACAGTCTGGTGCTTTTGTCATTTGGTGCCTTTTCCAATTTCCAGCCTATTCAGGTTATTTTTGCTATTCTCATTTACTTTGTCAATTTCAATATTATGTGGGGTTCGGAGTGGCCAAACCACCTAAAACAATGTTGTTGTTCCTAATCAAACTATCAAGCGAAGAATGAAAATTTTGAAGTCGAGACTCAAAAAGAGACCAACTTGTAAGGTGATTATTAGCTCCAACATGGTGTTCGACAAATCACTGGTCAACTTTCACCTAACTGGAATCTAGCTGAACTTCCAAGTTCAAACCGAATTGCAAACCTAATCTAGGCATACCCTAATAAGTAATAACACAAGACATAGTGCACAATGCAAATATAATTGAATAACAATGTTAAATTTGGTTAGTCTACCACTTTTCCAACTCGAGCACTTCAGAAGTAGCAAACACAACTCTATTAAAAGGTTACAACCAAGGCATGATGAAATGGCAAAGTGGAGGGGTTTAAGTATCCCTGACCGAAATTCCACCAACAACAAACTTTGAGACCCAACTATTGTGGGTTTTGTCGGTCATTCCAAGTTCGTATCTCCATCTCATTAGGTGACTATCAGCTCTGAGATGGTGTTAAACCCATCTTTCTTAAGCACAACGAACCTCCACTTGAACTTTACCAACCGAGACTAGCAAGACTGTTAAATTTGGTTAGTTTAACACTTATTTCCAACTCTGGCATTTAAGTGAGAAGTGGCAAACAACACTATTATAAAGTGATCACCAAGGTGTGATGTAGTAAAGTGGAGGGTTTAAGTATCCCCCACTGAATTTCCACCTTGGACAACTCCGACACCAATTATTGTGGATTCTATCAGACACTCTATGTTTGTACTTTCGTTTGTCCATAAGTGTGATTAGTAGGCAGGAAGTGGAGGAATCCATACAACTCTATTTTCATGACCTCCCTAGATTTTGTGATCGGTTTGCAAGAAAATAATTTAGAAGTGGGGGAATTTAACTTTTGTTCCACAACCTTACAAAATTGTACTTAGAAAGACTTTCCCCAGTCGCACCACAAATTCCAGAGAAACCAAGAAACTAGAGTACTGAAATTCCTTAACTTTCTGCAAACCAATTACACCTTTCTAAGCTATGAAATTCCAATTGAAACTCAAGTTCTATACTTTTTAAAGTTTTTCCGTCTATCAATCAAGTCATTCTAGAAAACGAGTTCTCCACTTCCTTGAAGTTTTCCTACCTAACAACCAACACCCTTACGGTATCACAAAATAGTGTTGGACGAACTAAGGGAGTTCTCCGTTAAAACAAACATCAGCTACGGATCAGAAGGAAAAAAAAGCGAAGTTCTTTTCTTGCACGTACAGTGGCGAAGAGCTTGGGGATGGACTTGTCGGAGTTAGGCACGAAGTCCATGTACGCGAAGTTCCGGCCATCGGGGCGGGAAACGACCTCGACTCCGGCGACCTTCCCCAGCGCCGAGAACGTCTTCTCCAGGTCGGACGGCGTCACGCCAGCGGTGAGCCCTCCGACGTGGATCCTCACCCTCGCGTCGGCGGCCATCACGGCGGCGAGGTGGGGTTTTGGAGGTCTTGTGCTGGTGGGTTTGGAGGATGATTTGATTCGGGTCCTGATCCGGGATCTTGTGGGGAGGGATTGTGGGCTGAGCCTCCGGTGTGGGCTTTTAGGCCCATGGCCGTGGTGGGAATATTTTGTTAACGTTGTTGGTGTTTTTTTAAACCATAGGTGCCACACTGTTCTAGTAGTGTGGCATCAAATAAGACCAGTCTGGACTCTAAGAGGGTGTTAGTGGCGTGGAAAGTGACGGATAGTGATTTTCGGAGTCAACTGGAAAGTAAAGGAAAACAGAATCCAGTGGAAAATAGTTTCCTTTGACTGAAATTTGTTGTTTGTGCATACGTCGGAAAGTGATTTGGGAAATGGGGATAAAGAAAACAGACTACCGAAATAGTTTCGGTCGACCGAAATGTGACTTCTCAAAGTGAACGTAAACGGAAGATCGAACTAAGTTCGGTCGTCCGAACGGGTCATTCCAGTTACGAATTCGGTGGACCGAAATATGTTCGGTCATCCGTTATATTCATTTCGGTGGACCAAATGTTTGACGGTCGACCGAAAAAATTCGGTTTCCGTGGCTTTCCGACCTCAAAATGACGGAAAACTCAAAGAAATTTTTATACATACCACAAAATCCGACGGAATCCGACGGAATTCATGTTTTCGTGCACAAACAACTCATTTCCGGAGTCAACCGGAATCCAAATTCTGTTTCCGTCGGATCCCTCGTAATCCGTTTGACCATAAAAAATGAGGTGCAAGAAAACATGGATTCTGTGGGTAAGAAAAGGAAAGGAAAAGAAAGGAAGGGAAATTAATATTTATTCCGTTTGACCATAAAAATGAGGTGTTTGTCCAGTTTCCACCTGATTCCTCTCGATTCCGAACTATAAAACAAGATTTCTCCCTCGTTTCTCACCCTTACCCCCTCCGAATCCGAGGGAAACGCTCACCCCTCCAACCCAAAACCCCACCTTCCTCCGGCGACCATGACCCTGACGACCTCTCCTCCAACGACCCCGACCCCGAAGACTTCTCCTCCGACGACCCCGACAAGGACGTCCTCATCTCGTCTATGGTTTGTCCTCCTCTGCATCTTTGGGTTTGTTTTTTGTGGGTTTGGAGCATATTAGGGTTTGGGTTTGGATTCAGTTCTTCTCCGTCGTGCCAAAGTATGAAGGTAGTTTTGTGTATTACTACTACATTGTTAAATAGGTGTCTGTTTGATCATGCAACAAGGATATTAACTTATAAATTTTGGCATGCTAATCACATGGAGATTTTGTTTTTCTATGCCATACAGAGCAGATGAGCATCTAATGGTAGTGCCGTTTTTTTCTATTTATTCATTCTGTTTGTTGTCTCTCCAAATAAGGGAAAAGTACTGCTTTTATTCAATCGTTCTTCTTTAGCCATTCTATATTATCTTATTTTCTAAGTGTGGTAATCATAGATATTAGATTGATACTTAATTTTATTTCGGATCCATTCTGAAAAATGAAAACGTGCCAAGCATCTGTTCTAGATCCTTTGCCCCCTATACATTAACATTAAGTTTTTTTGCTATGTTATGCAAAGGATCTATTGGTTTGCCATGTTAATTTTACCATGTATACATTCTGAAAATGTGTCATTGTAATTTTTGTAGGTGATTGGCAAAGAAGTTTAGAATTGAACCTAACTGAGTTGGTAATATGCTTGGATCACTCAATAATACAAATTTTGTTCATTTTAAGTTTTTTTTCATTGCTAGTTTTAGATTTGGAAAATGCATCTGAATTTGTTTTTGAACTCAATAGCTTTTTCAGATATCTCTCATCTCTATCATGTATTAGTATGTATGTTATTTATGCTATTGTATATGTAATCTTTTTTCTTAGCTATGAGTCAAGGAAAAATTACATTTGGAGTACTAAAACCGAAGAAGTTATGTTACAAATATTATGTGAAGCAATCGTTGATGAAATTGGAAAAACTCCATATGGTAAAATAAGACCCGAGACTTTTATGGATGTTGTAGCTAAATTTAATCAAAAAATGAACCCCAAAATCAGTAAAGCAAAATTGGATAGTCGATGGAAGACACGGATGACCATATACAAGAACTATACAATTATTAGGAATCAAAGTGGTTGGGGACCAGACTTTATTAAGGGCAACACGGACGTGGAGAAGGAAGTTTGGGATGAGTTTGTAGAGGTGAGATACATAATTCAATTACGATTTAAAAAATTCTCCCAAATATCTTGTTTAGGAAACGAACACTAACAAAAAAAAATAGAAACACCCGCACATGGGTCAATACAAAGGAAGGAGTTGCCCAATATACGAGCAGTTGCAGATTTTATTTGAGAGTAGCATGGCCAATGGTGTTGGTGGTAAGCAAACGAATGACTTTCCAAGAACAGTCAGAAATGTAGGAGACAACTTAGAATTGCAACTGAACAACTGCTAAAACCAATACCTGTGGATAGGATTTATAGTAGAGAGGGTTTGTCATATATTCGTAGATTGTTGGATCCTACAATATCAAATGAGGTTTACAATTGCAGAAAAATTTACAGGATGAGTCAACATGTATTCCAAAACTTCTGCATATTATTAAAAACAAATGACCTACTTACGGACACTAAAAGTGTAACAGTGCAAGAACAATTAGCAATGTTTCTTGTTATAATGGGACAAGACCAACGATATGGTGTTACTAGGGAGAGATTTCATTGTTCAACTTGGAGCGTCGGTACATATTTTAATAAAACGCTTAACGTCGTGGTGCAACTAGGTGACATGTTTCTAGTTGAAGCATCATCAACTGTTCCAGATCAGATCAAGAATGATCCAAACATATTCCCATACTTTAAGGTAACTTGATTTTACAACTTATTCCCATACTTAGGCTGAAGCATCATCATCTTGCACGTGTACTACATTTTTAAGTGAATTTTATACAAGATTGCATTGGTGTCATAGACGGAACCCACGTCAAAGCTACAATAAATGGACTAGAAACTGCAAGATTTAGGAATCATAAAGACGAATTATCGCGGAACGTTATGGCAGCATGCAACTTCAACAAGGAGTTTACATATATTCTTGTTGGTTGGGAGGGGTCAATTGCTGATGTTAGAATCCTACATGATGCTTTGGCTAGACAAAACAGACTAAAAGTACCAAGAGGTAAGAAAGATTTGAAATTAACTTTTTTTAATCGATCTGTTTTCTAAAATGTGGAAATATTGGTTTTTCTTAGGTAAATTTTATCTGGTTGATGCTGGATATCCAAACCGGACGAATTTTATTTGTCCATATCGAGGTGCAATGTATCATTTGAGTGAATATGATAATGATCGGTTACTAGCCAATGCAGTTGAAAATTTTAACTACCGGCATTCTCAGTTAAGAAATGTAATAGAATGCTCATTTGGTGTTGTCAAACATCGATTTGCTATATTAAGGGGTTGTATGCCTTTCCCCTATGAAATACAAGTGAAAATTGTTATAGCTTGTTTCTTGCTCCATAACTTCATTCGTAGAGAAGACAAAGAAGATTTGTTTGAAGATTTTGGTGGACCTGGCAATCGTGTCGTGTTCGTGTACTTTCGTGTCAGACAGTTTCGTAATCGTGTCAGGATTTCGTGTTATCGTGTTAAACACAATTTGAAGAAATTCCATCATGTTTAAATTTAAAATATTTAAGTGACATGTTATATTAATATTGTTCTATATAATAAACATATTAATTGACCATTATCATGTAAAAAAATAGTTAATTACCTAACAAAAGATGTTATTCGTGTCAGTTTCGTGTAAAAAACTAAAATATCGTGTAATCGTGTCGTGTTCGTGTCAAATCGTGTACTAATTATTTTATATTTTTATCTTCATAAATCATCATAATAAAACATTTCAACCACATAAAAATTTTCGTGTCATGTCGTGTAAAAATCGTGTCACCATATCGTGTCGTGTTCGTGTCGTGTTATCGTGTCGTGTCAGAAATTGCCAAGCCTAGATTTTGGTAATGAACTCGACAGTATAGAAGTCGGAAGCTCAAATTCAGAAATGGATGAAGATGGGTGGGAAGAAGAAATTGAAGAAATTCAGGTTGAATTGTCTCAGCAACAACAAAAAGAACTGGCAGATTAGATGCGAGTAAATATGGTAAATTTTATGTGGTATGTTTGTATTTTAACCAATTATGTATGCTGACAATCTGATGGAAAGGAAGTGTTTTGTTTGCACTGTATGTCATCACAAATTCGTGTTTTTTACAAGAATTTCCTAGGTAGGTGTCCTTTAATTTTTATTTTTTTGAAACAAGATTATATGTACATGTTACAAAGGTTATATGTATATGTAAATGTTTACGATCCAAAATTTCTTTGTCAGCTTCTTTCTTTTTAATTACCAATTTTGATTGAGATGAAATTAATGGAATGGAATCAACAAAGAAAGATTTTAATGTCTAAACTCTACGATCTATGAATGCCTGATTATTAATATGACTATCTCCATAACTAAGTTAGCATCACATATCAATTTGAGATAAGATCCAAATGTTCTATGGAGTTGTGTTGGATTGGGATTAATGAGGATATTAGATCAAAAGGTTTTTATTTATAAATTAAACTGCAGCTACACAATTTCTTATATTTTCTAATGGTAAGCACAAACAACAAAATCTATTTTCTGTCGGATTCCAGAGACAACCACAAACAACAAATTTTGTTTTCTGCTGTATTCCAAAAATAGACACAAACAACTAGGGTTGTTCATGGGGCAGGTATGACCCACCAACCCGTCCTGCCCCGTCCCATGTGGGGCGGGTTGCAGTGGAATTTTTGTTGACCCACTGTCGCATACCTGTTAGACTAAACGGGGCGGGTAGCGGTTGAAATGTAACCTACCCCGTTAAACAAACATACATATAAATAACTTTTTTACACTTCAACACTCAACAGCCTCAACCCTCAGCCTCTTTCGAAAACCCTAGATCCAACTCCAACAACCTCTCTTTTCCACTCCAACGAAGAGTCGAAGATCTCACCTGATCCAACCTCAGGTCCTCTCTCACCTTGTCTTCATTTCTAGTGTTTCCTTCGATCTGATCCTTCCCGCCGGTCATGGAGGGAGGTGAGGTCTTCGACTCTTCTTCCTTTTCGTTGATTCCGTGGTTTTGGTTTGGATCAGATGATGTTGCGCTAGGGTTTGGGTTTGTGGCTCTGGTTTGGTTGATTGAGGGTTTGGTGGTGTTTTTGAAGTGGAAGTTTGGGATTTCGTGTTTCTGAGGCGAACTTGAGAGTTTTTTTGTGTGCTTGATTCTGAGGTTTTACGATGAGATGATGTTTTACCATGATTTGGTCATTTTGATGTGGAGATTTTGTGTGTGATTTGTGGTCTTGTCGTTGTCTTGGATTTGGCATCTCATGTTGTTGTAACCATTATTTGGTATCTCAGAATGAGGATTTGGCATCTCATGTTTCTGTAACCTCTTATTTGGCATCTCATGGATTTGGCATCTCAGAATGAGGATTTGGCATCTCATGGATTTGGATTTTCTGGACGAGGATTGGTAACATGAGATTTTCTTTGATTGGATGGTAATGTGTTATAATGATCAGGGCTTTTGCGGCAATTTTGAGATTTTCTTATGTGTGGATTTTGAGATTCTGAGATTTTCACAGTTTGGTGTCAAAGAAATGTGTGGATTAATAGTGACATCTGTAACAAAATAACCTTGACATTTTTATTACATATTTTATGCAGATTGTGGAGAAGTTGGTTGATGTTGTCATCTTTCTACGTAAAGAAATTCATAAGTTTTTTTACATTGCTCATATGTTCTACAAAAAGCTACCTCATCTGTGGATTATGGTTATGATTATTTGACATAAAAAATATGTGATTGATTTTCTATGTGAATATGTAGATTTTCGACGATGACAACAACCACGAACGAGCAAACTCCAATGAGCCAGACCGCCAAGATGAGTGGTATATCTTTCTCCTCTCACTCTTTTTTTCCAAGTTAATTTTGCCCCTTAAATTTAGTAATTTTTAATTAACTTCAATTATAAATTCAGGACCTAGTAACATTAACAATAGTAATTGTGTGCAAACTGAAACTGAGGGTGGTAAAAGGAAAAGAGAAAAGGATCTTCATTCTAAGGTTTGGAATTATTTTGATGAAGTGCGGGATCAAGAGACGGGAAATCATAGGGCACAATGTCGTCATTGTGACAAATCTTATGTTGCTAAAGCAAAGGGCGGGATAAGTCATTTGAAAACCCACTTGAAAAAAAACATGCCAAGTTATTAGGAGAATATTCTAGTCAAATGACCTTAGCTTTTGGTGTTAGGAGTAGGGGTGAGCTTCGGTCCAGGACCGGACCGAACCGGACCGGACCGAAACCCGAATTTTCGGGAAGTCCGGACCGAAGACCGTACCGAATAGGTTCGGTCCGGTCCGGTCCGGGTCGGTCCAAAACGCGGATTTTCCCCTTAAATTTTCGGTCCGGACCGAAGACCGAATTTCCAAAATGTTGTGGACCGAAGACCGGACCGAAAAAATTCGGTCCGGTTCGGTCCGGACCGAATTTTGCTCACCCCTAGTTAGGAGCAAAGATGACACTACTGAGTTAAAAAATCACAAATTTGATCAGGATTGTAGTAGGAGATGCTTAGTTGAATGATCATGCTTCATGAGTATTCGTTCTCTATAGTTGACCACAAAAGGGTTCAGAACATATTCCAAAAGTCTGAGGTCGGAGTTTAAAAGGGTTTCTCGCACAACCATTACAAAGGATTGTATGACTATATATGAGGTCAAGAAGGAGAAGGTGTATGCCGAATTGGATAAATTTTCTGGCCGTCTTAGTCTTACTAGTGACATGTGGACATCAAATAGGAATATAGGTTATGTTTCATTGACATGCCACTTTGTTGACGATGAATGGAAACTTCGGAAAATACTATTGAGTCTTGCTTTTCTTAAATCACCTCACACTGCTGATGCAATATCAAAGTCACTAATTGAGAGATTTTTCAAGTGGAATATAGATAAAAAGATGATGTCTATTGTGTTAGATAATTGCAACACAAATGATGTTGTTGTGAGAGAATTGGTTGCTAAATTTTTTGCCGAAAGGAGATCTCTTGCTTGATGGGAAGTTGTTTCACGTTAGGTGTGTTGCTCACATTGTGAATCTGATTGTGCAAGAAGGAATTGAAATCATCAAAGAGGTCATTGTTAAAGTGAGGGATAATGTGAAATATGTGAAATCCTCGACACATAGAGAGCAAAAATATGTAGAAGTAGCTAAGCAGGTGAAGGCCCCAAACAAGTGTGTTGTGTTAGATGTTCCCACAAGATGGAACTCCACTTCTCTCATGTTGCAAGTGACACTAGAGCATAAGGAATCTTTTATCCGTTTGGCAGATGTTGATTTGGCATACAAGTGTTTAACAAGTAAGGTAGAATGGGAACATGCCAAACTTGTTTGTGGATGCTTGAGCTATTTTCATCGAGTAACTTTAGAATTATCTAAAAGCTTGTATCCATCTGCAATTTATTATTTTCCTCATGTTTATGCAATCCATTTGTCCCTCAAGGAGATGTCTAGAAGTTCAATACCTTTTATAACTCACATGGCCGAATCAATGATGTTGAAGTTTTCCAAATATTGGAAAGATACATATTACTTTTTTTCCTTTGCTTGTATTTTGGATCCTCGTCACAAATTAGGCAATGTTGAGTATTATTGGAAGAAGATTTATAATGAAGATGCAACAAAAAAATTGAAGAGGTGAAGAATTCTCTAACTAAGTTGTATAATGAATACCGTTTGAGATATGAGGAGCCTGAATATGTGCCTTCTGTTTGTTGTGAGGGCAGCTCAAGGACAGGGGATGTCATGGTTGACAGTGTAACAGATATCAGTTTCACATTAGTAGTAGCAAAATTGCTACACCTCACTGATCCTATGGATGAACTTAATAAATTTCTTGATACTCGATGTGATTCTCAAACTGCACAGAGTTGTATGGCCTACTTGAATGATTCTGTGGAACCTTGAGTGGTAACTTTTGATATATTGGTTTGGTGGAAAATGAATGCACCCAAGTACCCTATAGTTGCACGCCTGACCCGTGATACTCTCCATTCCAGTGTCTACTGTTGCATCTTAAAGTGGGTTTAGCATGAGAGGAAGGTTTCTCGGCAAACATCAGTGTTCGATGTCTTCCACTACTTTAGAGGCTATTACGTGTGCACAAGATTGGTTAAGGAGTGAATATCGTGGTAATTTAAAGTTCAAATTAATATTTGGTTGATAGAAATGCATATTCATATTCTAACATAATGTGTTGTCATTGGTATAGGTCAAAGTAGTGATGATGATGGAACTCTTGCAACAATGTCATCTCAGTTTGTTGTAGCCGAGGATGAGGATGACATTGTTAACGATGATGATGCTAGTGAGATTCCTGAGTAATGGTGAGATGTCGTGGTGTTATGTATTTCTTAGATCTTTACTTTAAATAATATTAACTCTTTTTTGTGTTTAGGTTGATGAAATGTGATTACGTGACTTCATGTGGTGTTTTATGTATTTCCTAGACTTCTAGCGTTTATGTGATGATTTGTGACTTTATGTGTTTGTTAGTTGTTCATTTAAGCACTTTAAATAGTAGACTTGTACGAATTTTTTATGCATGTAAGCTTAATTATAGACTTGTAGAAATGTGTTTGTATGTGTTTATGTGTCAATGTAATACGTTAAAATGAGTGTTTACAGGAATTCGCATGTTCAACCCGCCCCGCCCCACTTAACACGCCTTTAAGTGGGTCAGGTAGCGTTTATATTTTTTTTACCCACCCCGCCCCGTTCACCCGCCTAACTTCGGCGGGGCGGGTAGCGGGCAAAGCTAAACCCGCCTTGCCCCGCCCCGCCCCGTTTGCAGCCCTACAAACAATAGAATTTGGTGAAAGAGAAATTATTTTCCACTGGATTCTATTTTCTTCTACTTTCCATTTAACTTCGAAAATCATTTTCCACGCCGCAAACACCCTCTAAGTCCAAAGGATGTCTCACTCCCCGAACACCAACCCACTACGCCCATATGTAGGGATTGTGTCCGAAATTTAGGTTAAGGGAGTCAAATTTTAAACACAATTGAAAATTTATTGGTTTGGTGTGATTTAGGATTTTATTAAGTATTTTACTCATAGTAGTTAAACATATAATCATGCACGAGACCAATTGGACAAAATATACGAAGTAACAAATTCAGTGGTAAAAATACAAAATGATCTAAAAACCAAGTCGAACCCACCCCCACCATGCAGCACCTTCCCTTCCTACGTGGGCACGTAGGCCTATTTATTGTGACTTCTTAAGTCATCAACAATAATGATCCCGTTTTAAAGATTACAACATTAATTCTCTCATCCATATCAGCATGATCTTTACTCCCACAATTTTTACATTATCCACTCAATTTAAATCTTATCCTACAACTTTTTCTTTCCTCCACCTCACTGCCTTCTCCATTATTTTATGTTTTCCCTCAACAACCAATATATACTTAATTCATTTACATCACTTAATGTAATTAATTAATAATTACGAAAATTAATAATAACTTAATTATTAATAATTCAGAAAATTCAAAACAAATAATATTAAATATTAATAATGTATTGCAATAATCTAAAAATATTAAATCATTTTCAATAAACCAAAATAATTTGATTATCAAAACAAATTAATCATAATAAGTATTTAACAGACACCTTAATAAAAAACCAATAAAAAGAAAATCAAAAAACATTTTTAATGGGTGGGACCCACCCACTCGGGTCGCCAAACCCACTGTTACCGCACAGTTTAACGCGCAACACATTGAGGGGATCATGCATGGGTGTGGTTTCCATTGAATCATGTATTCTACTATTAGTTCTACCATACATCGGTCATACTTAAGATTCTTGCAACAATGTGTTAAAGTTTATGTCCTTTAGTTTTCCTTCTTTTTGTACTCGGCCTATTTTGGTAGTTAAGTTAGTTATAAATCGGATCCCAATCAAGTTGATTAGTTGTAAGGATCATATCCTTTATTGGGTGTAATGAGCTGAACTTGTAATTCGGTCATATACATTAGCCCGATAACAATTTAAAACCATAAAGAAGGTTCTCCCCGTTTACATCTGACATAAACAACCTTTGAAGTTTTGGCGGGATTTTTTCTCCGCTTTGGTTTTGTGACCAAATTGTTGGTGTCATCGGAAAAACTCCCCGGGCGTCCAATTCGTGAGGCCACGTGACCCCGGATTGGTTAAAATTTTTTTTTTTTGTTTTTGATTTATTGTGTTTCAAAAATATTTTAAAAATTATTTAAAATCGTTTTTTCAAAAAGAATGTATGAAAATATGTTTTTTTATTTGTTTATATTTTTGTCATTTTTTTTGACATTTTTTGTTTTACATAGAATTGATCCCCAAATGACGTGGATGAGAGAGAATGTAGGACGTTTTAGTTATTTCTGGGTGTGGTGAAGAAAAAATTAGGGGGTTGATTTGAGCTGACATGACTGAGAGAGAAAACCGGGTGTCCGGGAACTGCCTGGGCGCTGTTAATGGTGCTCTAAGTTTGGATACATTGTCGTGGAGAATGAGTTTTTTTTTACTTATGTATTGATCAAAAGTTTGCAAATTGACAACGTACCCATGGTTCTGTAAAAATTGGACGTATACGTACCTATCTAAAATTGAGTCAAATTACACTCAATCTTCTTCAACCAAAAACAACTTAAGAATTTAACCTAAATTGTAGGTGTAGTAAAGAATAAGTAGTAAAATTTAAGAAAAATTTAAAGATAATGCACATCAAAGTGCAACAAATTTATTTAATAGGTACACGTCCAATTTTGACAATTTTGATTCGAAAATTTAGTATTCGAAAATTTTGATTCGAAAATTAATTACAATATATATCTATTTAATTTCGGATAATATCCGAATACCAATTAGTATTTGAAAATTTTTAAGATTCGAATTCGGATAGTTTTACTGATTTCGAATTTGAATTTGGTAATGAATTATGAAGTTCGAAATCAAATTCGGAGTCAAATTATCCAAGTTGTACCCACGGTAACTCAACTTTAGTTATCTACGACGTTTGCCGTGGCATAAAATCCATCCTAGACCAACGCAACTACGTACTATGATCACTACAACTAATGGAGATGGTACAATAACTCACAAAGAGTTCGGCCTTAATTGTTCATATCAGTTTAATTAGCAGTGAGTTAAACTAGCCAATCGAACACCTTCGGGTAGTTCAATGACACACAAGCCGACTCTTATAGTAAAGGTCAGCTATAACTCTTCATGGGGTTAACTTGAACTTAAAAAAAGAAGAGTAAACTTCCCTTTTTTATTTGAAGAAGTAAAACTGAACTACACAGAGTTGGGCCTTGATTTGGTAAGAAGTACGAGCAATACCTACTCAGCAAATCATCTCCTCAGTTTCTGCTTCAGTTCAACACGTCAACTCACTTCGCCATTGCAAGGTCAGGGTGGATGGACTAGTTTATTAAGTTGGAGAGACCAATTTCTTACACTGTTGGAGACAGAACTATAGAGAAGACTACGGACTACCTTACCCTTACATATATCATGTCAAATACAAACAAGGGACGTGGTAAAGTGGTTATACTTAAGTTGACATATGTATGTGTCGTGGAATCCAAAGCTTTGGGATGTTGGATTTCTTTTGACATAAATTGAAGTTGATTGAACTAGTTGTTGAGAAGATCATGAACAAGGTCAAGAAAAGAGTAACTTTGTTGAAGAAAGTAAGAGGTGTGATGACAAAGCAGGTTTTTGTGTTGGTGTGACTAATTAGAGTTTGTGTAATTATTATATCATCTCAGCAACTCATCATGGTCCAATGACCTGGGAAATTAAATACTGATGATGGTGTTGGACTGATTTATAACTGGAATTGGTTGATTACCATTGGGTAGTGATGATTTGTTTTAGTTATATTAGAGGAATATTAAAGTGATTATGTATACCTTGTGTAAATTCTATATAGTTGTTTTTTCATTCAAATTGACTTCATATCCATATTCATTTCCGTAAGAATTGATTGAAGTTAGTTTTCTTAGTAAATCTTTAATTAATCAAGACCAAGAATTAATCCATCTCCGATATGTGAGTATGTGACCGATTACATGTTAGGGATCGATTTAACTAAGAATAGGTAATATACATTAAAAAAATCCCATATAATACAAATTGGAAACCACTCATTAAGTCCCAACAAACAATAATCCAATATGCTGGTTTGCTAATTATTTGTTGGGTCACCCTTAAAAACTGTTTTCTTAAACAATATTCCCAACACTTGTACCATCCTTAGAACATGTTTATCTTATTACATTTATTACATTTATTACAGGACAAAGCATATACCTGGATAGGCGCTAGATTACATTTCAGTGTCGTCAAGTTTGGTTCTTTGAAACTAGACTTAAAAGTAGTTTCATCCATGTTGCACAAAAGATGAAACCCTACGTACAAATAAAATTCTTTATCTAACCAATAAGTTGGTGATAACTTAAGAGGTTTGCCTCATATGCTAAACCTAAGAATATTTTTTCTCCGATTCAGGTTTATAAAGATGATGTGTTGAACCAATTAAAACTCTTACTTAGACAAACTTTAATTTATGAGGTCAAAGAAGTTTTTACTGACATGCAACATTAATTTCATGGGAAGAGTTAAGGAAATTGCTTCCGGTCGCGATTAAAAAAATGATGGGGATTATGTCATGCCAGTAAATGGAGAAAACGTCATTACCTATTTATCTATAGTGCATTTGTTGATCGTACTGGTTGATAGTTGATTAGTGCAGTGCGTTTGGTTCATAGTTTAATAATAAAATGTTAACTGTTACACCCAACAACTTATATAGGAAACCCACTTACCTACGAGCTTCCTTTTTGACGTACTTGGTACTAGAACTTCCGGAACACTATTTTTTTTATTAAAAAAATCAGAAACAAACTACTTCATTTCTGAAAAAAACTTTTACAAGTTCATCAATAAATATCCTAGGAATGCTTTATCCAAAAATTAAAGAATTAATATTCTAGAGGTAACTTTGCAACAATCAACACCCTTTGAACTAACTTCTCCTCGCTTATACCCTCTATGTTGATCCAAACATACGAAATTTATCCACTGTCAACCTTTCTTTGGGGTCATTTTAAATGTAAAAGTCTAATGTTCTCGTAAGTTTAGATTAATTAATTTATTTAGTTCAAGATTTCTAGATTTTTCTTCTCTCTCTATATATATATATATATATGTCATAGTTTGGGTCTATAAATACACGTCGACTTGCATGTCCAGATTCCACACAACCTCCAAACCAACAAAACCAAAGCATGGTGGGAAGCAAGGCCAAAACACCAGAGGTGACCATAACCCTCACGTCGACGGTGGCGGCAGCCCTGCCGTTGCAGGAGCACTGGCTCCCTCTCTCTAACCTCGATCTCCTCCTCCCGCCTCTTGACGTGGGCGTGTTCTTCTGCTACGAGAAGCCGCCACCCGATACCAACGGTTGTACCTTTGGCGGGGCGGTGGGTGAGCTCAAGAAGGGGCTGGCGGAGGCGCTTGTGACTTACTACGCCTTCGCCGGGGAAGTGGTGGAGAATCCCAGTGGGGAGGTGGAGTTGTTGTGTAACAATAGGGGTGTGGACTTTGTGGAGGCTTATTGTGGTGTGGAGTTGAGAGGGTTAGAGTTGCATGATGCTGATAGGAGTGTGGAGGGTAGGCTTGTGCCAAAGAGGAAGGCTGGTGTGTTTTGTGTTCAGGTTAGACAAACCCTCTCTCACGAATTCTCTCTCTAGTGGGAGATATATTAATTAAGGACAAACACCTTTGAGTAGTTCACTAATCCTTCAACAAAGACTCAGGCCAGTTAGACTTGATTAGAATCCTTGATTCAACAATGTTTTTTTAAAGCGTTTAATTTTATTTATTCATTAGCGAATGTCAAAACATGAGCTATTGTTATAAGACAACGACATTTTATGTCATACAAGGGAAACATACAGCCTGTACATAAGATTTTATATCAACAAACGTTATCGATTAATCTTGTGGACCTTCGAATCATCCATGAACTCATATGAAAATGAATGAATTACTTTCAAATTCCAACCCTCTCATATTCACATCAGGTGAGTTGTTTATCAATTGAAATATAAATATCAGATGAAAAATCCAAAATCAGAAATTAACATGACTATGTACGTACAGGTAACAGAGCTGAAATGTGGAGGCATTGTGGTAGGTTGCAGCTTCGACCACCGCATCGCGGACGCCTACACCACCAACATGTTTCTTGTGTCGTGGGGTGAGTCAACTCGATCCCAACTCATCTCCACTCTCCCATGCTTCCGTCGGTCGCTCCTCAGCCCCCGCCGCCCTGCTCACCATCTCCCTTCTCTTGACGCGCTCTACGTCCCCATGTCGTCCCTCCCACCACCTCCCAATAAACACGCAACCCGTCGATCATCCGTCAGTCGTCTCTACCACGTCTCCTCAACCCTCATCTCCAGCCTTCAATCCCTCTCCGGCCACCACACCAAACTCGAGGCGTTCACCGCTTTTTTCTGGAAAGCTGTGGCCAAAGCTTCTTCCAACACGAGCAAATATACCAGCATTGGTCTTGTCGTAGACGGTCGTACCCATCTGAATATGGATCCAGCAGCCATGTGTACCTACTTTGGGAACGTACTTTCCGTCCCGTACATCCAAAAGGACGCTCACTGTGTGACCGAAATGTCGCTCCACGAGGCGGCAAAAGCGGTCCACTCGATGGTTAAGGAGACATCAACCGAGGAGCATTTCAGGGGGCTGGTGGATTGGGTTGAGAAGAGAAGGCCCGAAGCGGCAGCCGCAAAGGTGTATTGCATGGGCGAAGATGAAGGGGTGGCGGTGGTAGTGTCGTCAGGGAGGCGGTTTCCGGTGGAGAAAGTGGACTTCGGGTGGGGGAAGGCGGCGTTAGGGTCGTACCATTTCGCTTGGGGTGGGAATGCCGGCTATGTCATGCCCATGCCCAGTGTGAAGGAGAATGGGGATTGGATTGTTTATGTTCATCTTGAGAGCGAGTTGTTGGGAAGGGTTGAGAAGGTGGTTGGGGATGTTTTCAGGCCTTTAAGTGTTGAGCATCTTAGGCTTAGGGAGAAACCCGGAGGTGGTGTAGAATGTTAGCTTTTATTCTCTTGGATTGCATGCATGGGAATGGTACGTACGTGTGCAAGGTACTGGTTTAGGGTTTAATTATGTGGCGTTTGTGTTGTCGGTGTGGTGGTGGTAAGTGTTGAAATGTACGTGGATGCATGTTTGCATAGAAAGAATATATAAGAGCATCCGCAGTTCCCGGACGTCTTGATTTCTCTCTCAGTCACGTCAGCTTCTCTTTCCGTCACGTCAGCTAAAACCAACTCCAAAAATTATTAAAACATTTGAAAAACGATTGTAAATAATTTTTAAAACATTTTTGAAACAAAAACACAAAAAAATGAACACCAATTGGGGGGGGGGGGCACGTGGCCCCGCCCGGGCGCCTCGGACGGACCATCATAAGTAGCCACGTCCGTAAAAATGTTGTATGAAAAGAAGAAAGACAAATTGAATGTGTTGTGAGGAGAAATTTGCTTGATTGTCTTGATGAGTTTTTCTTTACGAAGACTAGTTAACAAAATTACGTAGGATTTCAATATGGATGAGTTAGCTTTGTGATGTTCGCACTTGAAGGGATTTCTGTATGTGCTAAAGTAATTTTCAACCATTGATACCGGATGTGGAACGACATTAGTACTTTATTAGAACTCTTAGTTAACTTGGATCAGTTTGCATCGCTAATTGCATACATGTTTTTGACATGTAGAACGCACACTTAGTAATATGATTAAACACAAAGAATGATAGCCGCCCACAATTTAATACAAATTGCTTGTAAAACCGATGATATTTATGCATCTATCTTGTTGTGGAGTTGATTACTCCATCTTCTCTTTCGGTTCATGGACACTCCAACTCATGGACATTGAATGCAGTGAACCTAGGATATAAGATCGATATCTGTAATTTTTGTTTCACTTTGATGGTAAATGAATCTTTTTTTGTAGACTTGCCTCAATAATATCTTATCTTCGTCGCTTTCCTATATTTCAAAAATTGAGGAATAATTTTAGCAAAAAATACCACGACGTGATAACTATAAAAATCTTACGATTAAAGTTAGTGTTATTGTTATGTCCCTAACCCTACTTAG
Source organism: Triglochin maritima (assembly GCA_963682175.1). Classification (NCBI taxonomy): domain Eukaryota; kingdom Viridiplantae; phylum Streptophyta; class Magnoliopsida; order Alismatales; family Juncaginaceae; genus Triglochin; species Triglochin maritima. The sequence continues at coordinate 7,959,539 of OY821780.1, read as the reverse complement.
GGTTGATTAGTGCTAATGGGTGGTTAGAGAGGTGGCTTTGCATGGGGAAGATGATGCATGAACAGTGGCGGCGTGGAGGGTGATGGGTTGGGGTGTGTAGGGTGTCGTGGATGAGGTGATGGTGAGGGATGGGTGCTTGGTTTTTAAGCAGAAAAACTCTCTCTCCCATTCGTTTCTCTCATTGCACTCTCTCACTCCCTTTCCTTTCCTTGTCCGGCGAGCAGCGACGGAGGAGACGACTCCGGTGGAGTAGGCGGGCGATTCCGACGTGAGGCGTGCAGAGGTGGACGCGCGAGGAGGTCCCGGAGGCGACGTTGCGCGAGCAAGGCTTCGGCGGATTTCATCGCTTTCGAGAGGTATGTCAGCTTCTTAGTGTGGTTTGTTGTTCACCCTCGTGTGAGGGACGTGAACGGCGTAAATCCTTGGTTGGTGCAAAATTGCAGACGACCAACGGTCGACCGAGTCCCTTAGGGCGGTCGACTGATGTAGTGTATTTTGCCCGACTTTAACCATCACCGGTCGAACATGCCTCGTGACCGATGTAGTATTATCTTTTCAGGTATAACTGAAGAAAAACTTCATTTGGTGTTCTATCTCTTGTTCTATACACTTCAGCCTAGACCTGTGTTTTGATTCGTGTCTGGAGTTGTTTTGTATTTTTCATACTTTGACGTATACAATCTACTATTTCACCATGTTCTGCCTCTCTATATTATATCATTTTACAATGAATATTTGATAACATGTATGAAACATGTAATCATTCAAAGATGAAATATGATTAATTTAGATTAGGAAGTTGAAACATATTCCATCTTTGCAAAAAAAATGAAAAGAAACAAATGGTATATTTTTTTAGAATCAAGAAAACTTAGGTATACATTTAGTAACTGTTAGGGAATAAGATCAATCCTAAATTACGTAGTGGAACAAAATAGCGAATCCAATTGAAGAAGAAACACGACTAATGCAAATCACAATCAACCAATCACGCAAGACACGAGGAATTAACGTGGAAATCCAATGCGGGAAAAATCACGGACGACACAATTTCAATCTACTATAGAGAAACGAATTACAAGAAAGACTTACAGAACACACGAACCAATCGACGGGAATCCCAGTTGAATTAGCTCCTATCAAATCCACACAAGAATGCTCTATCTATTTCTCTCAAAAATTCAAAGTAGATAATACTAAAGAGGATAATTAAAAAGGAGAACGAAATTGTATTTATATACTAGGACAAAACAAATATTAATTGCACCAAAAGCGGAGCAAAAAATGTTTTTGACATTAGAATTTTTTACGTGAATGGTGGTCGTGTACAATGTTAGCTTTAATTTTACGTGAATGGTGTGCGTCTAGAAATTTTAATTTTTATGTTGAAACGGTGAAAAAAAATCGTCACTGCTGTATAACAAAAGGTTTAATTTTATGACATGTATTACCTTTGTTGTTTCTCTTTTCGAAAAGTTAAAGAAATTTAATTATTTTCAGTTAAACTCGGACAGTTTGAACATCAACTCATAATAGTGTCTGTAGACAACATGTACAGTTGTTGAGCCTTTTTTTCCAATCGAAATTGGTTTTGCTTTGATGTATGTTGTTCATGTTTTGCATGTTGACTGTACTTGATTAAACCATAATCGTTGATTTTTAGGTTCTCATTCAATTAATAGATTACAAATTTGTTTCAACTAAAATATTACGGTGCTCAACCTTAAATAAGCAGTTGTAATTTTTTGGGCTTACATACGTTTAAATTTTCGTAAGGTAGGTAATGGGTTCTACATCGCTGCTACCTATAGATTATGGTGAAAAGTTGTTTCTGATGTCATCATTTTTACTACTTTCTGAGCAACAATTTCGAATAGAAAAAGTCCCTCGGAATCTAGTGCACATTGCCCCATTCACCGGTGCTCATATTATAGCTGACAAGATGTCCGAGCAATATAAGATTTGTTACGATGCCTATAGATTGTTGCCTCAGAGTTTCAAAATCTTTGTGAATTGTTTAGAGATTCAGGTAAACTAAAAGACTCGGACAATAACATAAGGGTAGATGAGCAAATGTATATTTTCTTAAGAATTTTAGGTCACGGTGATAGTAATAGGTCATTACAATCAAGATTGAAACATTCCGGGGAAACAATAAGTCGATATTTCGATGAGGTAACTGACGTTGTGTTCGAGTGGGCTTGTAATGTGATCAAATCATATATTAGTCTAGCCACAACTCCCCAACATATAATAGAAAGTTGTGGCGGCAAATATTTCCCATACTTTAAGACTGTATTGTGGCTCTTGACGGGGCACACATAGACTCATTTGTTCCCACTAACATGCAAATTCCGTATCGATCTGGTCGGGACCCAAAGAGGTGCACTCAAAATATTTTGGCAGATTGTGACTTCAGTGAAAGGAATGTGTTCTAAAAGTTTTACTTTATATGTCAATTATTATGAATTGAATGTGCAAGCTTTTGTTCCTTGATTATGGTATTCGTCTTTTGGAAGGGTTAAGGAAGAGACGCTTGGTCCTTAACCATAGAGGTCTAAAAGATAATGGTTTACATAAATCAAAAGTTATTCACAATCATGGTAATTAACATGGAACATTAATTACCGAGATAAGATTATAGTGTTTGTCATCGATTGTTGTAGCTCTACAAATAATTGACGACACAAGTATATAAAAGAGGAAAAAATTTCTTTTATATATTGAATAGACCTAACAAGTAAAACATTATAGAATTGTGTTTTATGTCATTAATGTTTTTACTGTGTCTTGGATCCTAAGATATGAGACTTATATCTTTTCACTCAAGAAATGCTTAATTTGATTATTGTCAAAAACTATCAATGAGTGTAGTGATAAAGGCAATAGTTGGTTGAACATGACTTGTGCTGGAAAAGATAGCTAGTCAAACGATTATCATTGCCCCTCTTAATTGAGTGATGATATTAGTGGACCCCTTGATAAAACAAAATTATAATGTGTACAATGTAACTTGAGTTAAGTTACATAGTTATAATTAGCTTAGAGAGATCAAGAAATGAATATAATACAAAGATGACACATTTCTACTTTGTATATATTCTTAATATCATGAGGCAAGAGACAGACACAAGACACAAGTGGTGCACTTACATCACTAAATGTATCGTGTTTTGGTTCGGGTGGAACAAAGACATCTATGCTAATTGGGTAACTATAATGTGTAGCTAGATACCGCTTAAAGTTTGAGATATTAAGTGTTTAATATCGCTGTCAATTTGGCTTAGATCCTCCTATAGGTCACACCACAAAACTGGGAAACAAGAGGTTTGATTTTAAGTTTATATGATGTGTCGGGTTTCATGTGAAAATAGGACACATGTGGTGAATGAATAAAATCAATATGTCACGAGAATTGACATAATTAGAATCATAATAAATTCATATGAGGTGTATATATTATGGGGTGTAATAATTTAATATTACATAGTATAATATATTACATAATATGTGAATTTGCTAAAAACCCCAAAAGATCAAATTTTGTTGGAAATAAATCCAAAATTTGACAGGCAAAATCGGGGTCAAACACGGTGAACCGTTCATGGTTCGGTCGACCGGGGTATCTTCGGATCGGTTAACCGAATAGGGAACGGGTAAACGCAATTGGTTGACCGAAATTGTCTGGAGTGCCTGGACAATCGGGTTCGGTTAACTGAGTGTGCACGGTCAACCGAGAAGTAGTATTTTCGGTAGACCGAAGGTGACACGGTCATCCGATGACTATGTCCTCGGAGCGATTCTGGTGGGTCAACGGTAGACCGAGTAAAAGACGGAGTTCGTCCGAATTCTTCCAGGGAATTTTTCTCATACGGATTCAATCGACCGTCTAGCTCACGGTGCACCGAACAAGAACGATTCTGCCAAAATTATTAAGAGATTAATTAAATCATGGGTGAATTAATTCCAGATTTAATTAAAACGTCTTTTGTGGGTGCTTATGTGGAAATTAGAGATTAATTTTAGGAGAGAATAAATAAGGGATCATGGCTAAAGAATAGCTCTTGATAAAGATGTTTTGGGAGACTATAAAAGGACCCCTACTCGTACTTGTTTAAAACTAATGCAAAAATTCTTTCTCTCATTAATCTCTCCCTAATCACCACGAAAATCTCTTATTAAATTTAAGTTTTAGAGATAAGAATCTCAGGCGCTTAAAGATGGGTTATTAGCTAGATTCTAAATCTTGTTAGAGATTGATTGACTAGCTCATTTCTCTCTAATCTTGTTTAGAGTTTGGTGAACACTCGGAGGCAATTCCGTGGACGATTCAACGGGCACCACGACTCCGAATCTTCAAAAAGGTTTTAGAGAACCTTTAGGTATGATTCTACCTTTGTGATTTATTTTAATAAATGTAGGGTTGCATGTTATTAGAATAAACACAAAATAATGTACAAGAAATTGTTGAAAATATGAAAATCGATCTTGTATGTTGTGTGAATCTTTTAAAATATATACATACATGAGGACACGAAATCCTACATTCAGTATGCGGTTCACTTTTGTTTCCGTGGGATGGGAGGGGTGTGCTCATGATTGCAAAGTCCTCAACCATGACTTAGCCGACAAATAATAACTTCCCCAGTTTTCCCGGTCAGTCCAAAACCAAATAACGTTTCCAACTGTGTAAAATTTAAATAAAATTTTATATTGCAGTAATCCAAATGTTGCATTTGTTGCATACAAGTACTACCTCGTGGATGCCGGATACCCTAATCGAGAAGGTTTCTTGGCCCCATATAGAAACACAAGGTACCATGTCCCCCAGTTTTGAGCCCGATGACCTAGAGGGAAAAGGAGTTGTTAAACCACTTGCATTCTTCGTTGAGGAACATAATTGAACGTGCATTCGGTGTGCTAAAGAAAAGGTGGACCGTTTAAAAAATGCCCTCCTTCCCTATGCGCAAATAAGTAAAGTTGGTGATATGTGCATTGGGTCTGCACAATTACATTATTGAACAAAGATTGGCAGACGGAATCATCTTGGAATTTCAAACGCAACATGTCGTTGGGCAACCCACAAATGAGGACGAAGTCAGTTTGGGAACGGATGGTCAAGTTTATGAAACAACCATGTCCATTAGAAGGGATTCAATATGTGATTTGATAGCCAATAGAAGAGGGTTGGAATTACATAGTTTGTTTTCTATTTCAATTGTACATAGGGTGTTTAAAATGTTACTATACTTGTGCATTGCCAGACTATAAAATATGATTTATACTTCTCCTTCCGATGGTTAATAATTTTTGAGTTCATCTCAATTTCTTTTATTTTGGGCCTAGTGAGTGAATCTAATTCATCTTTATTTGGGGGTGTGTATGGATTTTGGAGAAACATCCAATACTTAAGGTCGTTTGAAATTAGGAATATTTTCATCCTATTCTTCCAATAATCATAATTTGACCCATTTAGCAAAGGAGGTCGAGTGGTGCATAATCCCTCTACATGATTAGATGTACTAGTCATGCTAAAAATACGATTAAGTATGCAATTTAGTGCACAAGACTCTGATACCAAATGTGGGATCGTGTGGGTCTATGAGTCCACAATTAAGGCTAATTAACAAATTTAATCCTAAACAAACTATACTTGTTTAAGCAATCAAGATATGCACAACGGAATTAAATAAAACAAGCAAGTAGGGAAGGAATATGCAAACCACAATCGACACGGGTCGGTTTTTATAGAGGTTCGGCACCCCACCCGGGTCCTAGTCCTCTCTTGTAAGCTCCGCTCGACTCCGCGAGCTCCGCCTACGTCTTCACTAACAACTCCCCGTTCCGGGCCGGGAGAGAACACATTTTACAAAACAAACTCCACGAACAACCTCGCGATCTTGACTTTCTTCTCTCACAATCCGAGAGGAATGCTTCGGGCTTTCACTGAAACCTTTACTTCACTTGGACAACAACAAACTTGAGTGGAACACACTCTCTAAACTTGAGCACACTTGAATGAGATTGGATTTGTGATTAAAGTGTGGAAGGTTTGAGGCTTTGAGTGTGTTGGGTTTCTCTATAATGTATTGGACAAGTATGAGTGGGAGAGTTGTGTTAAAATGTGTTTTACAACTCCTTATATAGGCATTAGAGAGATTAGAGCCGTTGGGATTGATTGAGTATGAGTTGAAGTGTGATTACACAAAACAGAAACTGCAGGACCCAATTCTGGATAAATTCGGTCGACCGAAACGGGAAGAATGGTCGACCGTTTGGCAGTTTTGCACAAGGTTTGGTCGACCGGTAAGGAAACGGTCGACCGCCCAACGCTACGACTTAGGTACACTTAAGTCATCGGTCGAACACCTAAAGGGGAATGGTCGACCTATTTGTACCAGGCACTTTGGGGTTGACAAACAATTGGATATTCGGTCGACCGAAACAGGTCTAGCGGTCGACCGTTTTTCAACAGGAGATTCAGGTTTGTCAAGAGATGGACAAACGGTCGACCGATCTTGGTCCTCGGTCGACCGATACATGAAATGTATTTGGGGTATTATTGGTTTAATACGAATACGACCGTTGGGTATATACGACAAAAATAACGGTTGGAAAATTAAGTTTAAATGGTTGACCGAAAGAGAAGGTGCGGTCGACCGAAACTAGACAGGGAAACACAAAAACAGAATACTTGATCATCCGGTCGACCGAACGGCCTGTTGCGGTCGACCGAATGTGGGCAGACAGTTAGGGTTCAGGTTTAGTGTTTTCCGGTCTAAGTTTGGGTGATCTATTGAAGTCCAAATTATGTGAAATTTTGTGTGTGACTTCTATAAGGAACCTAGTGTGTGTTTAAGTTGATTTTAGCTCAAGTATGCTCAATTTACACATGTTCCTAAGACTCAAAGAAAATACAAAATACATGTCTTCAAAAGAGCTTGATTACATGTCTTGACTTGATTTTCCTTTCTTCCTTGAGTCTTGATCACCTGTAGAGGTTAGCACAAAGAAATATATATGCAATGCAATATGGGTGCTACTCTACATGATTATAATTAAGATTAGGTTGATTAAATCATCAAAACATAGATTAAGGCCAAAAAGCCAACAAGTTTTGTGTAATTCGTGTTTCATGTAAATCGTGTGTAATTCGTGTACATGTTCATGTATATTCGTATATCGTGTCGTGTCGTTTTCACACGATATGTACACGAACAATTTCGTGTACAAATCGTGTCGTGTCGTGTATACACGGTTTATTTCGTGTCGTTTTCGTGTACCGAAAGCAGACACGAAATCAAAGTGTGTCGTGTTCGTGTTTACGAAAACTGACTAGTGTACACGAAATTACACAACACGACACGATTGCCAGGCCTAAGGACAATGACGATCCTATTCCAACAAGAAGAAGAAGGTCAATCAGCAAAGACTCTAGCAATGACTAATTTAGCTCTGCTAGCAGTAGCATACGACAGTTGGCGGAACACTGATACTGATCTGAAATGGACTAGGAATATAGGTCACACTTGCTAATCAACAGACATCAGGCAGATGGGCGTACTTTTGAGCATTGCACTGGTTCGTTGATAGAGATAGACACCGTCTACTAGCAAACTTTTCTTGCATACCTTGAATTTGTTCAAGAAGAAAATGAATAGAATGGTTTTCGCCAACATTCCGGACAAAACGGGTAGACTAGCTTGGATGGAAATGGAGTTCAAAGAGCGATTTCCAAATGAGAGTGCCTAGGAAGCAGTTGGGTATTACCTTTCATGTATTTTATTTCTCAAATCTAATGTCGCAACAACTTTGTAATAACAATCCAACATTTGAGTCGATCTGTTATATGTTGGAGTAGTTTTATGTTTCATACGTAATGTTGTAATAAGCATTATACATTTCTGTCTCTGTTATTTATTTTCATTGTGCTGTAGAATGAAAATGTTTCACTTTATTATAGGCCTGAAGTTAGAAGGAAATTTCCACCTGAGATTAGTCGACTTCTTGGTTTGGTTCCAGACACACAAGAGTATAATACTCTGTTTGGTTTTTTTGGGCACTATCCCGTGTAATTGAGGTGTGCTTGTCTTCTTCTTCTAGTTTGTTGTTGTACAATACACCCACAAGATATGTAAGGAACGTTGTTGTAATTACACTACAAATTTTAGACCATTCAATTTATGTGATATTAGTTATACATATTTACACCGAACAATTCAGGTTGAGCAGTTGGAGCATGATATAACTGCTGAAGAGCCACAATATGAAGGGAGGGGGCAACAGGGAACAACAGAATTTCATTTAGGCGGGGAGCCTTTTTAATTTCTTATGCTTGTCGATGAACATGCCTAGACAATGCCATTTCCTTACTCGTTGGACTACTTGTCATCCAATCGTTATGGTTGATTATTTTTTCACAAACATGTGCCTACCTTTTGTGTATGTCTTTAGTTCTTAAATGAAATCATGTGTTTAGGCGCTTTATGTTAGTTACAACTTGAGACCAAAATTTTGTCATCCATGGGCCACAGTGGTTACACTGAATATGGTTGAAGAGGTGAGGTGGTGAAGCATGTTTGGGAACACTTTCCAAATGCAAGTAGGTAACACTCGTGCTACTTCTACTGCATAGACAAAATAAACATAATTTTGTATGCTTGGATGCATGCCCATTACTACAGTAAGATCAATGCCTGTAAATAAATGAGAAGTGCCTCAATATTAGGGATCCACAACAGTTGTTTCTGTTATGGTAACTTTCCATCACGATCGTAATAGCATGGACAAAAAAATTGCAGATAGATTCAACAATTGTTGCTCCATCACAACTTTCTGAAGTTGAACAAAACATATCCCTCCATCATATTCATGTGCTCAACCATCATACAACCCATAACTTAATTGCAGTCAATCAACAAACAAGCATAACTAGTAACATGGAGAACCATAAAATGCGTTTCACTCAGAAACACACATAAGACTTTGTTTAAACGTTTTAGATTTATACCGCAAGTGCACAGCCGTCGGTGAAGACGAGGCAAGTACGAGTCATCCGCAGGGAGGTGAGCAGCCTCTGGTATGATCGAAATCAGATGGCGAAAAAGGGGAGAAGAGTTGTAGATTACGCTAAGCCACAATACTCTAGACTAGTAAGTAACACATGCAAAAGAAAACAACAAACAATGGATTAAAACTAAACTAAGAAACTTGATAAGTAAGCTGGAAATCAGAGATGAAAAACCCCTAAGGGGTGAAGTGAGTGCACACATGCAAAGAGATGGTGAAGAATACATTCATTAAGCACAAATGAAGGTTGTATTTTCATGTATAGGAAGTGTCTAATGCTTATGACAAAACCTATCAATCCCATCACTAACCTAGTTGACTAACATTAACATACACAAGTTGTTTATTTGAGAACCTAAACAAGTATGAGATATGTCTAAGAGTTATTGCAAAACCCCATCAAGTTACAAGTTCTATCCTAACAAACAAGCATACATGCATATTAATCAACACATTTCATACAAAACATTCATTTCCATTCTTTTTTGCATGTATAAAACATCAACTCCACCCCCAAAGGGGATGAAACTACTCACTACTCATTAAACTAAGTATTATCCTAAGAAAGGAAAACATATTAACTAAGTTACTAAGATTAATGAAATGAAATTAAACTAAGTATGCAAGCAACATGAAACAAGCAACATAACAATTTTTTTATATTAAATTCATACTCACAATACAAGTAGCATCTTCCTATTTTAACATTTGCTCCAAGGCTCCACTTCAAGTAGGAAGAATAACCACCAAGTATGTAGTAGTTTACAAGGGAAGGTGATGAGTTCTATTTATAGTCATTGCAAAGGTTATCAGGGACAATCCCCCGTTGTGGGACTAATAAAACACCATAAATAGATAAAAACCACCCTAATACATGTTCTGCTCGAAGTGTATCGGATCCGGACCCGACCCGACCACCAATTGGTGGTCTACAGAGTCCGGATCTGGTCTGGATTTTATGTGGGCTTTGCTGGAGTGATGTCGTTATCTGTGATGCACCCAAGTAGGTTTTTGGAGTTGAGGCCCGAATCGAATTGCTAAAATACTCCTCATGATGGCGTGAGGTATTTTCATTTTCTCATTGGTCATTTGATCTTACATTCAGGTCCGTCTCCCTTGAATTTATCTCAGTCCCTAAGTCTCACAACTCAGTCATTTTTCATGTTTTTAGGTCCTTTTATGCTTCTTCTACTCAAACATGTTTATTCCTGAAACTCAAATATAAAACTCGTTACGTAGTATTGTTTAGGTTCAAGATAATGGATATAAGATACAAATGAATGCATGAAATGATGTCAATCAGGCTACCAATGCAACTAACACCAATAAATCTAACATCACCAATAGAAACGTATTTAATCGTCGAGGAAGCCATTACTTATATCATATAATTAGCAGTTTCAAAATTGGAAGCAACATAGATTAGATCGTAAACACTAGACAAACATTGGCACTACATATAAACGGGAAACAACAACATCGACAATCACAAAAGACGACCATCCCCACATTTCGGCAAACAACAAAACTTAACGGTTGAAGCTACCCCTCACCTAGATGTCCCTACACACCTCAAATGAGGAGAACAACAACGACTACCACAATAACAAGCAAGATGAAATGGACAACGGGGAGCAGTGTCGCGCGTGTAGTATCGTGAAGGTGGTGGAGCATAACCGTTCCCTCCTCTAGAGCCTCCGGTCGGTGAGCTACTTGCAGGATTGGGTTTGGAAGATGTATTGCACGGCCATCAACCATCGCACGCCGAGGTGGGTGGTCGACCTCCACTCCATCATCGCAGAATGGCATGTGGTCCACCCACCTGAAGTAGCCGCATCTCTAGGCCGATTGAACGCGAAACGGGAAGTTAGGGACAAAATTAAAATTAAAAATCCTAATATCTTTCAAAAAATTAATAGTACTCCCGTTGTCCGATCCACAGTTGTAGAAGAAACAAAAATCACCTCTCTTTTCCACACACCCGCACTTCCAGCCACACGTGGACGGAATCGTGGTTTCCCCATTCCTTTCCGATCGTCGTTGTACTCCTCTATTTTGTTTCCTCGTTAGACCACCTTCTCTAGGTACTCTAATCCATTTCCCCATTTTGTTTTGGTTACCTTTGTTCTAGGTGGTTTGCATGTAGTAATATTTTGGTTCAATGTTACCCAATTGTAGATCTGTACGTTATTTAGCTTTACTTTGGTGAATCTCGCTAGATTGGTTGATGTTTAGTGATAACTCGTACTTGATGAGAAAGTGGAGAAGTCAAGGGTTAAGGTTTAAAGACATGTTGTTTTATTGCGGCAAAACTTGGCGTTGGTTTTTAATATTTCTGAATTTTTTGGGTTGTGGTTGTTTGGTTTGACTAATATACCTCGACCTTCTAAATTGCAAAAATGGATAGTAGTTGTGGCAGGACCATGGCGTTTGGATGGTTCAGTACTTGCCATGATGTACTGCTGGAGTAAACAGAAGGCATAGCAACGTGATACATGTTAATAACCCAACTTGATTTCTTACACCACCAATTGGTGACTTTTCTCGGCAAGATCGGTTGTTCACGACATGTGTCTTAAAACAGGTCATAGAGTACGATTACAAACGACATTAGTTAGATTATGTCCATATTTTGGCATCTAACCTCCATAGATAAGGTTTAATAATTAGATTTTGGTAAGGCAATCTGTAAGGTGCGCATCATGCATATCCATTGTCAAACAAGATGTAAATCCAATCAGTTATCCCAAGAAGACAACCAATATTTAAGTAAATTGCGAACCTAAATGAGACCAAATATGTGTTTCGACACTTCGCACGTATTAAGTGCGATTAAAGGTCGATGCGAAAGTTCGTGGGTTCCATAAAATGTCAACTTGTTTTGTTTGCATTCCTGTACTCTCTGATAATTTTTGGTGCTACGAAACACAGTTGGTACCATTTTTGTGCTCTGTCAATGGACGTAGACAACGTTATGCGAGTGCTGCAAATTGATGAAGAGAACGACATGGTGGTCTTAAGTATGATAACGTGTCTGGATGGGTACATTTCAACATCACTTCTTAAGTCTCTGATCCACACCGCGGGGTGGTCCGGAAATCAGAAAACCTTAGATATGTTAGTTAGCCACTAGCGAGTTTGTTACGATGGTTGTCGAATGCGTAAGGAAGTTTTTGTCAAACTGTGTGAAATTATGAAATCTAAGGCCATTCTAAAACCAACCCGTGAAGTAACCGTTGAGAAACAAATGCACATGTTCTTGTACACATTAGGGCACACCCACGTGAACCGGGCAATACAAGATATGTTTCAACATTCTGGAGAGACCGTTAGTCGTCACTTCAACATTGTTCTCCGTGCACTCATCATATGGGTATGTGACATGATCAATCCAAAAGAGTCGTTAAATGAAACCCCTCAACACATTCGTGAACGTGGCAGAGGTAAATTTTATCCACACTTTAAGGATTGTGTAGGGGCATTGGATGGAACTCATATACATGCGTGGGTGTCAAAGGACCAACAACTAGCATACCGATCAGGACGAGACCCTAAGCACACAACGCAAAATGTGTTGGCCATTTTTGATTTCCAAATGCGGTTCACATATGCAGTTTCTGGTTGGGAGGGATTGCACATAAAAGTAGGATTCTAAATGATGCCCTATCCGATAGCAACTACAATTTCCCTTTACCGCCAAATTGTAAATGCAATCCCTTCATGCTTTTATTACTTTCATAATAGAGTCACTTAATTCATAACTTCATTCTATTGAAACATAAAAGTACTACCTAGTGGATGCGGGTTACCAGAACCGCAAATGGTTCCTAGCACTGTATCGTAGAACTCGTTATCACTTGCAGGATGCAGGACTGCCCAACTTCGTAATCGGGAGGAACTCTTCGACCACATGCATTCTTCGTTGAGGAATGTAACTGAGCGAGCTTTTGGGGTTCTTAAGAAACGTTGGGCAATGTTGAATCACACGGGTCCCTATCCTTTGGAGTCCCAATCACCGGATATTTATGACTTGTGGGTTTATATTACTCGCAAAATATATTGCAGGGAAATTAACAAATGTTGGGTCTGGGTCCCCTTCGCATCAGCTTTATACTGATTCCAATGGAAATTTGGTTCCTTACTCCGTCTCATTTGAGGACGTGTTTAACAATGCCCTACCAAACAAATATCTCCAGTCAAGCAACCTACATAATTCAGAAGCACATGATGTTGTTCACTGGCCGATTACCGATGTTGTGCCTCTTACTGTCCCACCACCCAATCATGTTGAATTAATACTCGGTGAATCATCAAGGAAAGCAAACTGGACACCAGAGCGTCATGCAATCTTCATTCGGGTTTGTGCAGACAAAGTTAGAGCTGGAACCCCCCCGCCACTCGCCTTAATGAGGTTGGAAGGCGGAACCTTGTGCAAAATTTCAACAAGGAGACAAATTTGAACTACACATGGGATAAAATGAGAAATCATTGGAATAAACAGAGAAGGTACATGACTTGGAAGTGGTTACAATCGCACACCGGAAAAAGGTGGGACGACAATGAGCACACAATTGCTATGGATGATAAATTGTGGAAGGAAACTGCCCCGGTGAGCGTTACTATTAAATTCGAAATTGAAAGTAATGGTAGCCATTTTTTTTACCTGGTATATTTTTGAAAGTACATTGTCCAAATAATTGATGTTTCAATCTTCCCATCACCATGGTCGTCCCTAACTGGAGGACTTCAGATATGCTCATATTCAATTTGAAGATGAGATGCGTCTGATTTTTGACAAAGCAATTGCGGGTGGTGGACGTTGATTCTGCACTTCTAGGAAGGGTATGAAAACAAAACTCGTCAGCAACGTTACTGGGTCGTCACACATAAGTGGAGCTGATCAAGTTGATAAGGACGGAGGCAGTGGTGAATCAGGTGACAATGTTGAGGGACCTACTGATCCTCCACCGACTAAGGCAAATAATGAACCCAAAGCCAAAAAAATTCGCATAACACCATCCATACAATATTTGGGTGACAAAATCTCAAACTTCATTGAAGCAGTGACCGTGAACAAAAACCTTCTGTACAACGAGATTAAGGCAAAGCAACCACCAAACGCCGGAGAGTGCTCACAACTGGCCAAGTCATACGGCATTGTACCAGCATGGATGATTGCATGGACTTGAGTGAGGTGTTTGAATCAGCTCCGAAGAGAGATGTGTTTGTCGGTCTCAAGAGAGATGTGTTTGTCGGTCTCAGGGAAGAGGAAAGTAGACGGAAATGGATTGTGTAATTCTCTAGCTAGACGAATTGGTCTCAACAAAGCTAGAGAATTAAGGAAGTTAAGGAGTAGCTTTGTTGGTCCCAATTCGTAAATTGTGTTAATGTTTGTTGTGCCTACTTGTATTGGTTATAACTTATAACCAGTTATGTCACTTTGCCTAATGTTTTTCTTCATGTTTATTCTTTGGACCAAAAACCTCTTCCGAACTTGTGGTTCATATTTTGCTATGTAGGTTGGATGTGTAACACCATTGTAGGTTGGTTCCATATTGGATATCATGACTCAAGCTAAGGTTACCTTTGCCAAATTGGAGATATTTTGTTGTTAAGAAATGTGAACAAATGCTGGGCTTCAGCTAACATGCTCAATTCCATCAACTCCTTTGTCCATACAGTAATATGTTCCCATATTTTGTTTTTAATATGGATTGCATGTGAAGAATGGGAGTTAGGTAGTGGTCCTACTCAAGCATAATGGACCTCCTACATTTGAGGTAGAAAGAGTGTAGTAGCTTTTTAGCAACAAAAAGTTGTGCGACCTTGAATTGCTTAATAAGATGTATGTCGTTAAGGCAAAGCAAATGAGGTCATATTTCACTAGCTCAGAAAGGTAAAATACAAGTCACCTGTCATCATAGCTAAAATATAAGCACACACATGGAAGAACAAAAAGCATCGCAACCTCTTCCAAACCATAATGAAGCAAGCTAACATTTCATTGTTGTGGGCAATTAACGTTCAAATTGAAGAAGCAACGAACACAACCACCGAACGTGCACGAGGTTACACATTCACAGAAGACACTGAACAACAACGATAAGAAGGTAATCAAAGAAACACAGGCACAGTTGCACAAGTCAACAGAGTACACTAAAAACTATATTTCAACCTAACGTTAACATCGGACATCATTGAGGATGGGTACGGAAGTGATTCAACACCACCTGAAAATTCAGACGCCGATCTTCCACTGTCAACGACAGTTACAAGAGTCTACAGTCAGTCAACGTCAGAGTGGCTGGGTGGCCCGGTTTCACTGTTATTCAAGACAAGGGTTGGCTCGTCCTCCTCAATTGTACTTCCTATCACAAAACAAACGCCTTTAAACAGACATACTTTGATTTAAATAAATGAAACTGAATGGACTAATAACACTTTAGGAAATTGTTTCTTCAAATTTTGTTTGATTTTTCCTAAATGATCACCTTCTTCTCAGTTATTTAAATGGGGATGCAGTTTGTAATTCCGTAAGTCAGACATGAGTTTGTAAATGAGAGTTGGGTTCTGAAATTCAACAAACACATGAAATAGTGCAGCAATACCAAGTCCTCATTCAGCATACTTTTTCATTCGTTACTATAGTGGAAATAATTTACAAACCATCATTGGTTAATGTACTTGTACTGATATTCATACCAACCAGGTGTTCGCTTCCATACCATCTCCTAAGTTGAAGACATTAGTGGTTTGACATTGATAATTATGGAGGTACTTCTTCATACTATATTTACTCTGAAAACCCGAGAGGGTCGACCTATCAACCAACCATAAGGGCATAAGGCAACAAAAACTTGTATTCAAAACGTACCTAAGTGACCATGGGGTCATGATCCCCAAACCCTTCTATGCGTGGAGAAGTTGCCGCCTGGGGAGTGGTCATACCGGGGAGATTACGATGTACTTTGTCAGTACCCTTGGAAGGGGTCTCGGTCATTGTCACGACACTGCAGTTGGGGCAACGAATCTCGTCGAACTGTACACCGTGTGTCTTGGGTGGTCTATCAGTGGGGTCTAGAAGCAAGCATGAGTACATACCACAATTTTACTCATTAAAAGAAATTGCAATTTTTTAAGATGACCTTCACTGCTAAAAGTTGATCATGGAATATCAGACACAAATGAGGACATACTACCATTGCTACCAAACCAATGAAATAACAATTTGGTTTTCTATTTTACCTCCAACTGGCAACAAAATTTTTTGGGCTACCATTTCTTAAATGCATGCTTAATCCCAAATGTTAGTAAACGTCTTCAGACCATATAACCAATTTTCAGGCTTTAATCCTAAAAAGTAAACCTATATTAGTTACACAACATGGAGTTGACCACCATAACATACATTTTATAGACCACAATAAAAAGGAAAATATTCAGACATCTACTACGCATTTCCGCAAAGTTTATCAGTAAAAAAACAATAAATTTTACCCCGGTAATTTGTATCCATTTCTTAGACGATATTGTTATTAGTTTAGAATATCATACAACGATGGGGTGTTGTCTGATCGGCCACGTCTTGGCGGTTAATGTTCTCCAACGTGTCACATCGCAACTGCAGGGCATGTAGAGCTTCTAGAAAGGCGTCGTTAGGGCGTGGAACTTCGGTAAGGAGGACATGTAGGATTACAACGAGTGAATCGGCCTCAACGACGAACCGACATAACAGAGTATTCTGCGTAACAAAACAAGGACATCGACGATTAGGTAAGTCGAATGACATACATTTTCAGTCGAACATATGGAGAAATAGAAGATGACGGAGGTGAAGAGGAAAGTCTCCTCACCGGATCTTCCGCTGCAACAAACCCGCAAAAACAAATTGATGTCCGCACCGGGTTAGAAACACTCCCCGTCGGGAATCGAGCGGTAGGGGAGTTGGAATGGGGGGAAGGAAGGAGTTTGGATGAGGGGTAGGAGTTGCGGAAGAACGACGTGATTTATGGGGGAGTTGTCGTTTGCTTTTGATTAGACGGGTGAGATTTTGGGATAAATAAGGCATCCAAACGCGTTTGAGTTTCTATTAAAAAAAACAAAACCAGCACTGTACGTTAAACGTGTTTGCTTCGTTTTCGAAAAAAACACTACTCAAGATTTTATCACACTCAAACACACCCTTGATAATCATCACATCAATTATCACAACTCATCGTAGTTAGAAGAAGTCTTTTCCAAATTCACACAAAACTTGACGTCAACGACGGAGATGAGCTGGAAAAAAGAACCCTGCCGGAACTTCCAACGCGGAAGGTCAGTCCAACAAAACCCTAACCCTAATTTCTCCGACCAAAACCCTAACCTCTCTCCTCCTCTTCCTCTCAGCTGCCGCTAC
Source organism: Triglochin maritima (assembly GCA_963682175.1). NCBI lineage: Eukaryota > Viridiplantae > Streptophyta > Magnoliopsida > Alismatales > Juncaginaceae > Triglochin > Triglochin maritima. The sequence goes on along the minus strand of OY821780.1, from coordinate 7,942,072 downwards.
GGCGACCGATGCAAGTTCCTGCACGTCAACCCGCAGCAGCAGCCGAAGCCCAACCCGTTCGGGTTCGGGTCCGCCTCCGCGTCGCCATTCCCGAACGCCAACCAGCAGCAGCAGCCGAAGCCCAACCCGTTCGGGTTCGGGTCCGCCTCCGCGTCGCCATTCCCGAACGCCAACCAGCAGCAGCAGGGGCAGGGGAGGGCGAATCCGAACCCGTTCGGGTTCGGGGCGAAGCAGCAGCAGCAGCAGCAGGGGTTTCAAAAGGTGAAAATGGTTTTCGAACTTAATAGGAGTTCCTTTTTTTCTTTTTCTTTTTTTAGGGTTTGGTATGAGTTAGTGATTTTAGTTTCTGGTTTGTGCTGGTTTTGACCGATTTATTAATTATGTTTTTACCTACCCCAAGTAGTTTGGGATTGAAGGCATTGTTGTTTTTTAATTATGTTTTCCCTAATCGATTTTTTCTTTCTTTTCGCTATCAGTGTTGGGCTGTAAAACGTTTTCCGTTGGTTATTGTTCCTTGACTTGCATTGTTGTATTATATTTCTTGTCAGCCATTTGAAAATAAATGGGTACGCCCTACCAATTCAGCACCTTCAGAGCAGCCTCGCAAGGATGATCACAAGTGCGTTTTCTTCAAAAACGCAGAAACATTGTCGGCCAGTTTTGAAACCACACTGACATCTCTTGTTCTGATTCATGCTGCAGATGTACGGATCCTCAGTCATGTAAACGGCTAATTGTAGATGATTTCAGTGGTGAACGACCAGAAAGACCCATTTGGAAGCTCAGCTGTTATGCTCATTTCAAAGGGTAGGGTTAGAATGAAAAAGAACTTGTACATGTGACCAAGCCATCTATCTGTTGTGCTAAATAAATAAAAACTTCAAACTCTTACACCAGGCCTGTTCTACTTTGTGCACTTCTAATCCCATAAAGTGCTCCTTGTATGTTGCATTGTCTTAATATTACTTATATCTGATAGCACTATAGCATTGATTCTCATTATGCTCTTGTGTTTTATTTGGCAGCCTCCCTTGCGATGTCACTGGGGATGTTAGTTACGAAGAATTACGGGCTGCAGCATATGAAGATGCAAAGCGAGGATTGCCTTTGCAATCAATTGTGAGTTGGTTTTTTCATCTACTATCTGTAGATATAACTGTGGTTTGTTTTGGTGGGCTGAGGAGTTAGGTCAGCGTTAATTTATGAGCACTTCTATTTCTCTATTTGTTATTTGTGGAACTTTTTATGATGGATGGCGCATGGAAAATGATTTTTTTGTTGGTGTTCCATGTTAATTTTGTTTCTAGCATGAAGTTTCTGTTTATTACATGAGCCTTGTGTTCACTTCGCTATCAAAGAATTATAGGATAGCTGAGAATTTGGATCTTAGGCTTAGCTCTTTTTGAAGATTTTGACAATCCCTTGTTTGAAAGTAAAGCTTTAATGTTTGTTCTTTATTACAGGTTGAAAGGGAAAGAAATTTGCTGAATGCTAAACTAACTGAATTTGAAAATTTGCTCCGAAACCCATATACGAAAGCACAAGCTCCCACAGGTGCAACAGCAAATGGATTTACTGTAGTAGGCAGTGCCTTTCCTGCTCAACCAAGCATGCCTACCCAATCCTTCAATTTTGGACAAACTACTGCAATTTCCACAAATGTTGGACCAAACATCAGGTCTAGCTTTTTACCTTTTATCAATAGCGGCAAATCAAGCAACTAGCATTCTCTATTATTCTTGAGTTTGTTACAAGTACAGATCAAATTGTTTCTGTGCTAGTCTATAAGATCTCTGTGCTATCTTTTCAGCTCACAACCAAGTAATTTGTTTGGGCGATCTGGTGCCTTCCACACTTCAGATAGAACTGCACATGGGTTTGGATTGACAGGCCAGGCATCAGGTGTGTACTACCTATATGTGCTCACAAAGTTCCTTTTGATGTTATGGGGCTGCGTACTCTATTTTCCATTCATTTTTATTATAATTGTTTTTTATCTATAGAATTATGCCTCCGAATGAGAGTAGCTGATTTAGAGACCAGTCACATTTTCTTTTCTTGTTTGATAATGAAATTGATGAAGATCCAGTCTAGATTGGCCTGTACCTTAAATACAAGGACTTGTGTCGGAGTTGAGCATTCTGAACATAAAAGAAATATGGCTTTAGTTAACAAAAGACCGATAATAAAAAAAACTTTAGGTACCAAAAGTTGCAGATTTCTATGCACTTAAAATATGCACCATGTTTAGCAAATCATAGTAGTGAGCACTACTATATCATGGCATACTTCCGTTGTCCCGTGCAATTAGTTGAAAGCTTAATGTCTTTCTACTTGCATTGTTAGTTATTTACTTGCTACAATTAAGAAACAAACTAAAGTGTGGATAAACATCGGGCTGGAAAGGTCCAAATAGTGAGATTGTTTTCAAAATTTTCCAGAGCATGATGGTTGCTAAATTAGATTATGAGCAGTTTGAAAATATAGAACCAAATTTTATGTTTATTAACCATTTTCATAGCATGACATGGCAACCCCTTTTTCAATAGTACAAAACCAAGAAGATTATAGATGTCTTTGCTATGTACCATGATCAGTATTTAAAAGTACTAGCAAATTATATGTACTTATACTACCACATGTAAGTCAGTTTTTTTTTTCAAAAAAATTATACAAAATTAAGGAGATTCTACATGGTCCCTAGTGGTTTATAATAAACAAATTTCGGCCTTTGATGACTAGTGCATCTTCCATTGGCCCCTATTGCAACTTAAGCTTCGGATCCTTATGTGTATTTATTACTTTTTTATGACCTTGAAATGAGCAAACTGAGTGTTATCCAACTTTATGTTTTCTTTCATAGGACCATTTAGTGGCCAATCCCCAGCAAAACAATTTGCAGGTTCACCGGGCCGAAATTTCACTGACCCGAAAAACAGTGTTGGAGCTACACAAAGCAATATATTCCCTGCCTTCCCTAATAACAACCTAGCTAACATTCCAAAATCAAATAATCAGCTATCTGCAAACACAGTGTTAGTAGCCAAAATTCCTTTTTATTCATGATGTGCAATATTTTTAAGTTTCACCACCTTTTCCATACGCAAACTTCAATAACAGGGATGCTGAGCTGGATGATAAGCAAAAAGATTACAGTATTTGGTTGAAGGACAAATGGGAAATTCGAGAGGTAGGTTCATTGTTGCCTAATTTTGTCTTTGACAGACAAATTATGTGGACGAGTCTTGATTAAATTACCATTTGGATTGAAGAGGCTTCTTTTAAACGATTTTGTTGCTGTTGCAAACTGCCTTAAAATGCACCTTAAGGTGTTAAGGACTTAAGGTGCATTTATGGCACTTAGCACCTTAAGGCGTCCTTGGATTCTTGCCTGTTACATTGGAACACCTATCCTGTTGGTGCATATGTTAATCTTGTATCCTAGATCTCTAAGCTTATTGAATTTCCTTATTTTAGTCAAGAAATACCAAATATCCATTGTAGATCTATACCTATATTCAGTTCCTAAACTTACTTTCTTGATTAGCAGAATCTGGTATCCTGATTACTATTTATGCAAAATGATGTTTAGATAAAATCAAACTAAACTAAATTAACAGATATTTTTTTAACTAATTAAATATTCCATATACTATTCTGGAGATTAGAGCATTTGAAGATTCCATATAATATTCAATATTGGTGTGTACTTGTTTTGATTTCATCCATTGGTCTGAACAAGACACTGAGTCCAGCTTTTCCCGTATCTGATTATTCTGTTCTTTACATGGGAAGATAACTTAGAATGGATGTGATCTGACATCTTTTCCTACTCATTGAATGTTTCCATCTTTACAGTGTACTAATTTGAAATTCCTACATACTAATTTGTGTTTCTTAAAATTCCACCACGCAACAGCACTGTGGCGTTCACAGTAAGTGGGACAATATAAGATCTTAATTCCTCATGTGATGCAGATTCCAGAAGACGAACCCCCAGCTAGATTTTGTAGATAATTTGATCACTTTCTGAAACCTCAGAGCTATTAACGGATGCAATCTGACAGTCTCCAAATCTCAGGTAGAATGGATCTTGATTGTTGGGGAACTGCTTTTGAAATCCTCGGTTATTTATTTCTGATCCATCTTTTATGATACCTGATATGATGAAAATATCCATATAAACATCAGTCTGATTTCTAATGCATTGTTCTGCTAAATATAATAACTCCCAAAATTATTGCTTCCCTCTTTCACATAGACCAGTGCTACTGGACATGCAATAGGAATCCCTATCATGTGTTGAATTGCTGAAGGTAAGTGATAAAGTTTTCAATATGTACCTTTGGAGTGCAATTAGTTCGAAGGAAAATGATTTTCAAGTGAAGAAATCAAATTCAAGTCACTTCATAGTTCTTTCTGAACACTTATTTAAATTTAAGTTCTAGGATTTGAATCTCGTGACTTCACGAGTCACACTTAAACCTGTGACTTCATGATTACTTCAATAGAAATCCCGATTACTTCATCACCTCGGGACTTCAGAGGCATGAATTCAAAATTATCTTAGAATTAAGAATTTGTTTCACCACAACCACGCTAAAACCAAGGGAAACAATTTGATCCAAAGACAGAAATGGGATCGTTCTCTAATTCTCTTGAGATTGAACATTCAAGTTTCTAAGAAATGAAAGTCAAACTAAATTGAACCTTGGAAGCTCTACAAAAGTGGGATTTCTTGTCTATGTTGATTCTCATTCACATTTGTTTGTTCTTGCAGCTCAACCACGGAGGAGGTCCACGGTTGCTTCCATATTACTTACCGGAATGTGCATTAGCAATGGTTTGCTGGTCCATAGCGAGTTTTCAACCTCTGGAGCTTTACAGTTAGTTTTATTTACATAGAAATAAAGCTAAAACATCGCCGGTGTGTTACTGCTGACTTCCGTTGCCCCCCTTTGTTAGTAGTTGGTTCCACCACATTTTGAAACGGGTGTCACAGGTTTGAATGTGTCTATAATTAAATCTGTACGGACTATGTACAGGGTGGAGCTACATTGGAACCATGGAGACTCATGCTTCCTACAATACTTTTGCAAGTCATTGTAAATTTTATTGAATTTCCAAGTTTGATCTCCATAATTTGTTCAAAAAGTTCGGTGGTCTAAGATTCGAGAATATTGATCCTTACAATTATATAATATCTTTACAATGATTTTGAATTACTAATCTTGCAAAATTGTAAGTTTCGAAAATAAAACGAGATGGTTATAAGAAAACCAAAATAAAACCTAACTCAACGATCTTTTCCTTTTGAATCTCATCCTTGCATGATATGGCTAACCACTCGATCAAATTAAAAAAAGAACGTTTGCACTGTTGTTCAAGACCTAATCTGATAATTTTGCTAACAAGTACGATTAAGCTTGACGCTAATGATTTGGTTGTAAGCTTCTTTGTAATTTCTTTTCGAAAATTCATATTTCATATGGTTAAACAAAGAGGTATAATATGTGGATACTTCAAGTTCACAAATTTTGTTGTATAAAAAGACGTCAGCTAGTGGAACTTCAAGTGCAGAAGCAGTTCAGTATGATTTCTAGCCGTAACAATGGATCTAGAGAACATTTTGTCGTTTCTGCATGAAACACCCCAACATCCTGAAAATTATCCCCACTTTTCCACTCCAGTGTCTGCTCTTCTTCCTTAACTCTTTACGACTTTACTGTTATCTTCTTTCACTTCTCTTTTAATGGACTGCTTTTTTGTTGGGATGTGAGGTTTTGCGTTCAATGTTGGAATAAATTTAGGGTTTAGGGTTTTGGTGGTGAATTGTTAAATATTATGTTTTCTTTTATGATTGTTCTCAGTTGGAATAGAGAAACTTCGACCCCAAGTCCCCGACACAATGCAAAATTGCCTCAGGCTGCACCACTACCTTCTTGATGGAAACATGGAGAGCTCAGTATGTGTAAGGAGATTGGCCCAATTCAAGTTACAGTTGGTCCAGTTACAAGGACTCGTGCAAAGCATTTCAAAGAGATACTTAATGGGCTAATTCAAGTAACTTGCGTTTCAAGCCAATTCGTGAAGACCCATAAAAGAACTTTACCGTGAATCTCATAAGTGGATTTGCATAACCCAATTGCAAATTCAAGGAATTTATCAAGAGATCTTTAGTTTCTTTTTTGTGTTTTCAATATGTATTTATGTTAGTTTCCTTTTTTTAATGTTTCCTTTTCGGAAGTTTCTTTTTTTTAAAGTTTCATTTTCGAAAGTTTACTTTTGGTAGTTTCATTTTTGGAAGATTCTTTTTCGGAAGTTTTCTTTTTAAAAGTTTCTTTTTCATTAGTTTCCTTTTACTAATTTTCATTTTATGAGACTCACTGTGAATGAACCATTCATTTTGTCACTTGCACCATCATGACGTGATCTACACAAAGAATTTAGCCTATGTGCACCATCATGACGTGATATACCCAAAGAATCCAGCTCATATGCACGTGTACCACATGCTTCTTTAGTAGTTACATTTTATTTGTAATAGGCATGTTTGTTTTGGTAGTGGTTACATTTTCTTTGTAATATGCATATTTACTCTTTGGTAGTTTACATTTATTTGTAATAGACATGTAAAGCCTATAAATAGGTATTTGCATATTCATAAAAGGACAATTTCGAAATTAAAACAATGGTGAAAGTTAATTTTCTCTTGGGTTCTTAAAAGAACTTTTTGAACTTATCATATCTATGTGTCACGTTCACACTTCGACTTATTAATCGAATCTCCATGATACGATTATCTCCTAATATGCTGATGGACTATGCAATATTCAATCAAGCCAAACAATATTCTCTACAATATCATAGTTGATTTATTTCCTAATTGTTCTTAATTTAAATTGATATGTTGGCATCGTATATAAAGATGTCCATAAAATAGTTTCCTTATTTTGTTGTTTTCCTTATTAGTTATTCAATGTTAGAGAAATCGGTTCTTATATAAACGGTGTTTTATTTTTATTTAATAAGAAAAAATCCAATTTTAAAGAGTAATCTCGTTTCCATCTCACATTATCCAAATTCTGGAGCTACTCCGCTCGAACGAGAAACTATCCTAACATTGGTACTTTCATTGCTTTCTCCCTCTAATGACAGAAGACACTCGATTCCGCGTTCTCAAAGATGCTATAACACACCTCATCGACAAATCCAACGACTACGTAACAAACTCGCCATTCTCTTCGACAATGTTGCATCCCTTGCCACCACACTCACCAACTCGAAGGTCTCCTTACCCATCAACATCTCAACAACAACAACATCAATCCTAACAACATTGTTCCACCACCAACTCACAATCTTCCACCACATCTTAAGACCTCACGTCAACACATCATGTCGTCAAGCAACAACTCACCAACCAACACCACCTTCATCCCCCACAAACCCACCTTTGTCCACCACATCTCCTATCAATCTTAAACATGACCACCCGTCTATTAAACATGAAACACAAACTCCTAAATTTGCATTAGCTTCTCTAGTTGTGGATCAAGTTGAAAATAAGGAGGATAAAATCCTTCACCCAACGCTCTTCAATGCACATCTACCACTCATACCTTCACCACCAACAAACTCCTACCCCACAGTTACCAACAAAACCACGACACCTTGCCTTTCACTACGTCATCTCATGATCATCGAGCAACAACATCATCAAGAGAAAACTCTTTGTTTTAATTGTAATGAAATTTGTTGCTACAACCGTATTCATCGACAGTTCCACATTCTTTCTTTGGATGAACTCATTATTTTTCAAGTTGCCAACAAACAACCACCAAATTTAGTGAATCAACTCACCAACTTTTTAGCCAAAGACAAAAAACCTCCGGATCGTCATGCATCTTCTAGCTTTGCTAATAGCTATTTAGAACCTTGTGGACAAGGTTCAATTGGAGGAGGGGAGTAATGATACGATTATTTCCTAATATGCAGATGGACTATGCAATATTCAATCAAGCCAAACAATATTCTCTACAATATCATAATTTATTTATTTCCTAATTGTTCTTAATTTAAATTGATATATTGGCATATATATATAAAGATGTCCGTAAGATAGTTTCATTATTTTGTTGTTTTCCTTATTAATTATTTTCATGTTAGAGAAATCTATTCTTATATAAACGGTGTTTTATTTTTATTTCAATAAAAAAAATTCCAATTTCAAAGAGTAATCTCGTTTCCATCTTCTCACATTGTCCAAATTCTAGAACTACTCCGCTCGAAGAAGAAACTATCGTACAAAGGTTCACATCTCGTCATAGGTGTTGAGTTGCGATTTTCGCTCATCCAAATCTGCACGAACTAATTCTCGCTATAGATTTCGTCACAAGTTACGGGATTCGTATCACTGGTTCGCTACGTCAGTGAGTTAGGTTGCCCAACAGATGGTAAAGGAGAAATAATGATAATCTGATATTGCCGGTAGTGATGTCCTTAAAGACGAGACAACAAACTTTGTTGTATCAAGATTGCATACATAAAAGGCAATTGTTTGTGTTCGATTTTGATTTGGATTTTTTTTAAATTTCTCTTTATTTACTATTTTACTGCACATTGTCCGATACAAACAATACAACATTAACAAGATTATAGCAACGGAATAAATTCTCCTACGGATCCAACCTGTGCCTGGGAAAATACGAAGCTGATCCGAACTATTTACAAAATTCACTAGCTCCAATTTTCTACTTTTTATGTACATACCCAAGCAAAACACATTTTACGGTTTGTATATATGAGTTGTCTCAATGAGGAAATTAGATTTTAAATTCGATTGTGGCAAGAAAAGGACATTTACATTTGTATGTACCGATTGATATCTTATCGAGGAAATAAGAAGTAAAAAATGGAGAATATATAACATTTCCAGAGTATATGTATTCATTATGTGCAAGTGCGTTAAGGTGCTTGTTGTGTTCTTTTTTTAAGTGTTCTTTTCCAAAGCTGATAGAGCAGGAGTGAGGTAGTTGTTTGCTTTGTCAGGTAAATGAGCAACCTGAAACGCAAAGAGAAGCAATTTAGGAACAAATTCATTCAAATAATAAGAATCTCAGAACAAGTGGCATCGGTGGTCTACCAGTTCATATAGTTCTGCCCCTCGTTCCGCGACATATTCGTAGCACACCTGATAGTTACAAAATTAACAAGCCTTGTGGGGAAAAGAGAAAAAGAGAGGAAGTGAGGAAGCTCTTACATCAAAACTCTTGTTTCTTGCTGTTGAATCATGTAATGCCTTGACACAAATGTCCGCGACATCCGCACAACTAATACACTATAGACTGCAGGGGTTAGACTATGGTTCGAAATGTATTTATGGAACGCGGTAAGAAGAAAAGTTGATTATACCTGAGAAATCCTATTCCCTTGATCAAATATCAATGCTCGCTGACCTCCAGGCTCCTCCTGCAGCATTGGTTCATGAAACATCAGCTTAGTTTTCCAATGCAATACATAATACTTAACGTTGCCAGAGTCCATTCCATGAGTATCAGATTTTGCTTTCTATTGGAAAGACAAGTTAACAAATATATCCTCTAACCAGTTTCGGTTGGAGCCTCCTAAATTAGACTAGAAAAGCATATCTATAAATCCTTTAGCACTAGACTTCTTTGCTCATTAAGTTAGACTAGTATGGAAACACAATCGAAAATAAAATCAGTGATGCCGTTTCTCTACATTTTTAAAACTGCATATGTACATTTTATCAAATTTTGTATCACTGGTGCATATACTTCTTATTTGTGGATCTAAACAAGCAACAAAAAGGAATTTACTTCACAAACACAGTGAACTACAGAATATTAAACACTTTTTTCAGCTAAACAAAATTTCAGTTTTTGTCTACATATAAATCATACTTCTTACAAATCAATTTTTGCATGTGGCTCTAAAAACAAGCTGTTAGTAGGGTCAACCCACCATGTTATTATCCGTAATAAATTTATTGTGACTAATACTGTTTAGAACATGAATACAAACTGATGAAAAATTTAACGGTTGAGATACCATCAACTTCAGCACACAGGTTCCCGACCAATAAAAAGAACTCCAATCTCAACTTTACAATTCCAGTTCCAACTTCACGAGATGACACGTGGCAATTAATTATCTTGATTTCTAGTGAAACAGGACAGAGAAACGTAGGAAACTTTGTAATACCACGATTTATACCTGGAGAGGACCTGGTCGAACAATTGTGTAGCCCAAGCCAGTTCTTCTGAGTGAATCCTCTCCAGACTAAGAAAGGCAATATAAGCTAAATGTAACAGGACAAGAATGACACTGGAAAGTAAAACAAGGTACTTACTTTCTTAGCTTTGAGAACTTGTTCCCTTCTGTTACGCTCAATTCCTGACCCTGTGCATGAAACCAATATGAAGTCCGTCTCTTGACCCGTCTGCATGATTAATGACTTCAGTTGTCAGAATGGAGGATATTGAAAACGTGAAGGTTGAAAAAGTGAGGTCCACTGCAAAGGCAAGAATCTAGAGCGCAACATTTGACAGATGAACAAAAAGAAACACAATATAAGTTTACCTATCTTACATTCATTCTAGTGGTGATAAATATGTAAATAACAATTAAAGTAAACATTAAATGAATTATTCGTATTAGGAGAGGATTAGCGATTCTCTGATGTCCAAATATATGAAACCAACTGATATGGTTCCCCATGACAGTATGACACAGTGGCATGTCTTCTTAAAAAAAACTTATATATGACTTTGTTCGAGTTTCAAAGTATGATATAACTTTTGAAAAGCTAAATCTGCAACAAATTTCCACAAGAACGGAAAGGATGCAGAAAAAAATTACAATTGCTCCAGTATTCCTCTGTCTTTCTTATGTTTAAGAAACATGGCCTAGAAGATAGTTGTTTGACTTCACAAACTTGATGCTGCTCCCTATATTTTACTCTTCCTACTAGTTCTCATATTGTGCAATGACCTTAAAGAATTAAACCTAAGTTATCCAAAATTCTTCATGATCCTATCACACTATCATCTTCAACAACTGTCTGCAGATGAAAGCTAATCAAGCTACCAGCCAGCCAGGGTGACTCTCAGATAGGCTAATCAGAAGAGTCGTGTTCTGTTACAAGCAATTATGCATGATAGAACTCTTTCATTTCTTAAATCAGGAGAATCATGTTCTGTTACAAGCACTTATGCATGACAGAACTCTTTCATTTCTTAAAAGATAGTGCAAGATACAAGTGGTATACACAGGAGGAAGATGAGTATTTGAGAAAGTACATACGGGCAAAGCTTTTATATACTCCATGATTAATTTGAAACTTCTGAGGTCCTGTGAGTTTCCTGCTGGTCCTTCAATGGGTCTCTGTTTAGAGAGGCATGAAGTTACATCATTGCTAAAATAAGATCATAGATTAAAAAAAGGCAAAATTTAATCACAAACTCGAAAACAAGATTGATTTTGTTAAGTGGGAGCAGAATGCACCTGTCTTCTTGGTTCAAAACGTATTGTCAAGGTATGCACAAGAAATGGATCTAGTGGAGGATCATCTGGTTTTACAGGGCGAAATGATGAAAATGGCACTCTGACCTGTAACTCACCAAAGAATAAAGACAAGCACAACATTATATCAGCCAATCAGATCACAAGTCAAAGGTGCAGTATGATGTAGCAAAATGCAATAATGCACAACTACTGACCCTACAAAAGCCGACTCTCGTATTAATACGAGTAAAGTACATTTTGCTTTGAGTGGTATCAGCTAATGGACCAGCTTCAAGAATTAGAACATAGGATCTTCCGTTTCCACCAACAGAGAGAACTAACCCATCATATCTACACAAAACAACCAACAATTTCATTAATAATTTCATTGGTCCGTAGACATAGATATATGTATACAAATAAATACTAGGATGTAAAAGCCTGGTAGGTAGAATTAAGATTGGTCAAGCCTGAGATACACACATTACCTGTCCAGAGTGGAACCCAATGGAAGAGAAAGTTTTCTTGATAGATCAACATAACCACCCCTTGTAAATACGTAGCCTGGAATAGTTAAGCAACAAAAGGGGGAAAAAGGACATCAATAACTTTAAAAAGGGAAGAATCATGTATAACTCCCTCACAGCCTAATATTCCATAACAATATCAGGATCATTAGCCAAACAATGTAATATCAAAATAATTGTAGAAATATGATACTCATGCTGAGGACTTGAGTTCCCACAAAAGTACATTTGAGATGCTACTTCTATTTTATCTATATACGTATATAATCGGTACAGTGCACTAACTTATAACATTTATTTGATTGGTACGAAGTAACTTATGAGACCAAAAGTAACCTGAGAAAACTGCTTCCCCAGATTCGGTAAATTCGAACTTTGCATCCATCCCTGCATCATACTTAGCCGTGACAGCTTCTTGAAAATAAGCTCCCTGACGGACCTCCCATCCTTCAAGGGACTCAGCGGACCGAAATTTAGCAATCAAAAGCTTGCTTTTGCTGCTCTTACCAGCCCGCAACTGTGCTAGCTTGTTATTGTAGTCCTGCAAATCGAATATAGTAAATATAAGTCCACCTGTTGTGGTGCAACAGTAGGGACCAAATTACCACACCATCTATAAGTAGCTACAGTCCTTCAGAGAACAAACCTGATATGCCTTGGCTACGTTGCACACGCCCTGGTGATCAACTCTGTTGAGATCTCCAGTCACAGTGGAGCGTGCTGTAGCACAATATATGATCTTGTTGCAACCTTGAACAGCCTTTTGCAGCGTTGAAGGTTCACCAACATCACCAACCACCACATCCAGCGATCTTGGTAACATCTCTAGAACTTCTTCATCTGCTCTCCTCACTAATGCCTATTGAAATAAAATAAAAAACCAATAAAATTTCCACATAACCTACATAAAAGTACCGTTTCTTTCATTGGTTGACCTGTAAAAATATTTCAGGTCGAGATTAAAATTCTCTGTTTCCACCAATTCCGAACTTTGCCTTAAAAAATATATAGAGGAGTCCTATTCCTATTGGTGTTTTTGATTCAGCTTATCAAACTACAACAAACGGCTGAACTAAATTTGCACAACGCACAACATTAACAGAGTATTGGTCAGGAAGCTACATTTTTTCTTTGTAAAAGTTGCATGATTCCAAATTACCCAAAGCAAATCATGCAATGTCAAATGTCTCATTACGAAAAATGAGATATTGCATTTCAAAAGTCAAAACTTACTGCCGTTAAGTGGAAAATCACGAAAATATGTCAACACCCTTCATTTTTTTAACATATAACTAGTCTCAATGCTCCCTCCCCTTCACATGTGACCTCTTACATGTCCAAATTTTCCATATCAAAGTGATGACTCCAATACCATATCCAAGTGATGACTCCCATCTGACAAGTAATTGACATTCAGTGGAGCGTCCAAAGATCTTATAGCTCACGATAAAGTGACTAAACTCTCCAACGATAGATAATACAACGTCTTCGTGTTTCGGTCAAATATTATATTACCACTTCCAACAATTCGAATAAACTGGACGTAATTCGACCAACCAACCAATCATACCTTGACCTTGTAGCCTCTAATCATCAACTTCCTAACGACGATCCTCCCAATCCTACTAGTCGCCCCGACGACAAGAACCGTAGTATCCTGCGCCCCGGGCACGACGAAGTCGCACATGGGCCATCGATTGACCTCGGCTTCCTCGACCGCCCCGGTGATCTGCCCCAACCCGGAGAACTTCCTCCAGACATCATCGAACACCTGCCTCGACCTCCTCCCGAGCCCGACGGGGTTGACGTCCTCCAACCCTATGAGCGGGCGCGGCGTTTCTTGAGGAGGAGGAGAAGGAGGAGGAGAAGTAGAAGGAGAAGGAGGGGTGGATTTGGTGCGGCGTTTCTTGGATTTGGGTTTGGGGTTAGGGTTGGTGATTTGGGTTTGGGATTTGGAGGAGAAGAGAGGGGTGTGGTGGCGGTTGGGGAGGAAGAAGGGTTTTGGGTTTGGGGAAGCGATTCCACAGGTTAACGACGACATCGGGAATTGGAATTGGAGTTCAGATGGATTTCGATTTTCCGTTGGAATGGAATGGAAGTGGACTGTGGTTTGGAGGGAAACACGTGTCGTCTCCAGATCCTCACTGTATATCTGCTGCGTGCAGATAATTGGAAGTCAAACTTCTAAAATTGTAGTTTCGGTAGCATCTTTTTCTTAGAGTTTTGAGAGTTGTTTTTATGAACAAAAAGTTTCTGCATGTGTATTTTTGAAACAAATCCCAAATTACCCATGAATTTTGATTAAATAAAAGTTTATACAGGTATATGTTGAAAATAAATAATGGTAAAATCGTTACAAAAATCCAACAAGTAGATGAACTACCAGAAGTTCACCCTCCCTAACTTCTCCTTGCTATACAAATTGTTACCTTGAAATTCACGTTGGGAGTTGAGATTTTCAGCTCCCACAACATGTTTGGATGCAACTCTGGTATTGTACCAGCTTCAAGCGACTGCTGTCAGAATCCAAACGCAATCTGTGTCTCATGGTATGTGTACATTTTTTTAAGAATCGGTAGCGCTTTAATTTAATTATTAAATGTGACTTGTATTTGGATCAATTGGGGTCCTATCTTGTGTTTGTGTTTGTGTAGTGTGTAGTGTTTGTCCTTCCTGTGAAGTGCAGGAGAATGATTATTTTGGAAAACGATTGTGATACCTCCATTTGCTGAATTTCCACCGTCGAGTTAGATAGTGGTTGTTATCAGATTTTGTACATTTTGTTTGTCCCAATGATGTTAGAAATTGATACTGAGAATGATTGGAGGGGTTCTCAAGTCACAAAGAATGGAATATATAATGTTAATCTTTATCTATTCCAAAAGAGTTTGGTGGTGAGATATATGACTTCGTGTTCTCAAAGTTCGTCGGGACTAAATTTCAAGTTACCTAGTTTTCAGTTGTTTTGGACTAAGTTGACTTATTTGTGCTTCATTCATTTAGCTAGTGTCATAATACTACAAGTTCGTGAGCAATTGTCAAAAATGGGTGTGGCGGTTCTCTTATGATGAAAAACAAAGTGTTAACGTAAGTACGTTGTGTACTCATTTGAACATGAAACATCTTCTCAAACCGAACATATAGAAAACTATAGGAAATAGATTTGAAAATTAAGATAAAATAACATAAAATTAGAACAAGAGGACGGTGCTTATGCAAACAACCCTATTTTTGTCCTTATTTTTGAAAGCGTTCTTTTTTAAGTTCTGGATAATGATGACGAAGCAGTGGATAGATGGCTTGTTGTGGATAGATTACGTGGACTAAATTGAACCAATCTCCATGGAGTTTCTGGTTCACTTTGTGAATCCGAACCTTACTTTTTCTTTTTCTTTTTTTGATAAAGGTTGATTTTGCATTAAATAAAAGTGTTTAGAGTGTTATAACCAAACACTCAATTCAAGATACAAAACAACCATCTAGTGAACACAACCAAAGTCGAAGCAGCAGCACAAATAAGAAAAGTGCATGGGAACATCATAACAACGAGCTAGAAAACAATGGCAGGCGAGGATCTCAGCGAAAGGCTAAGAGTGGTAGGTCTGGGTTGCATTGGAGTCAGGAGGAAGCATGCCTAGCTCTTCAAAAACCTGATGGCGTTTAGCAAATGCTCAGAGTTGTGACTCCTCTTCCAACCTCTCTTGAGGCTCTTCCTCGATGTGTGCGAGCTGTGAATTTCAGCAATCTCCTCAGACGAAGGTTGAGGAAACTTGTCTCCAACCACTGGAGCAAGGGCTCGCGGAGAAGGCTTCACCGAGGGAGGAGTCGACGCTGCTATGTGCTGACTCGGCGTTATCCCAAACTGCGTAAGGATATGATCTTGAGCTGGCAGAACTATGGAATGAACCTTCTTTTGAGCGTCGTGCTGGAGTGGTTCGCCGCTTCTTTTGAGCGAAGCTGTCCAAGATTCAAGTAGGTTAAAGCTATTAGACAAAATATTTTTAAAGGACGAAGCAGTACCACGAAAAATTCTATTATTAATTTCCAACCAAAGATTCCACCAAAAATCATTTTTTAGGCAATTCCATGAAACACTATCTAAATCAAGACGATTACGAATATGTTTCCGAAAATTAACATTAGTTTTGGGTTGGAGGTTTAGGTCCAAATGCGCACATAGTTCCCAGAAGCGACTAGCAAAGTCGCACTCGTAAAAAATGTGGTCCGATGTTTCATCGTTAATTCCACAAAGTGGACAGGTGGGGCTAACTGGGATGTTTTTCTGTCTCAGGTTGTCACGTGTGAGAAGCTTGTTTTTGCTAGTAACAAGGCAAATGTCCGTACTTTGGGTGGGCATTTAGATTTCCATACTTCTCTCATTAGCGGGTACCGTGATCCGTTATCTGTTAGAATTTTGTACATGCTTTGCGTCGTGCAAATCCCTTTTTTTACCGGTTTAAAACCTTTTGTCTTGATCTAAGGATGGCGTGAAGGCAATTAATGGCGAGTAAATTTTGAGAATTTGATTGTCATTTAGGTTCCCGTGGAAACACTTGCTCCACCAGTCTCCTTGAAAAGCTCCCTCCCCCATATTTCTAATAGATATCTAAGGACGACGAAGTTTTTGAAAAATGTGACCATTCCTCACTAAATGGATGATCGTTGAGCCAATGGTCTTGCCAGAATAACGTGTTTTTGCCATTCCTTATAGTTATGTTACTATGTTTACATAGCAGCGGGATGTATGTGTAGGATCTACTAGCCCCTAATCTTACTCAAGGGGGTGAATAGACTAATTAAGGTTGTTTAACAAACTATGCAAAATTAAAAGCTAAGACAATTAATATGAAGGAGAGAAAACCAAACCACAACACCGGATGTATAGAGGTTTGGATCCAACCACCGGATCCTAGTCATCTCTTACGAATTGCTCTTACTCGAGCAATTTTACGTCCTCCACTAATCTGATCTTTGTTGCGGGCCGAGATCACGCCTTTACACCACAAGCTTTGCGAACACCCTCGCCTAGCTTGGACTACCTTCTCACAATCCGAGAAGAGTTTCACTCCGGAATCTTAGTACAACTTGAAAACTTTACTTCAACAACTAATCTTGAGCACTTGAAATGGATGATGCAATCAATGGATGGTGATTTCAAGTGAGAATATGTGAGCACAAGTGTTTAGAGCAAATATGAGAGTAGTAATGAGATTTGAGCTTAGAGAAAGATTGGTGACCTTAGATGAGTGTTCTCAGCTCTATTTATAAGCTTTAAACTAGTTGTAGTCATTGGGATTGAAATGGTAAAAGGTTGTGCAAGAAAACACAAGTCAGGAAGTGACAGGACACATTTCAAGACCCTAATGGTCGACTGGATTGTGTTACTCGGTCGACCTAAATGCAACAGTAAATGGTTCGGTCGAGCGAAGATGCAAACAGTCGGTCCAATTGGGCTTGAACTTAAGTGATCGGTCGAACGGATTGGATTATCAGTTCGACCGAAAACGACCAGTAGGACTTGATCTGGAAAAGATGCATGTATTGGTCGACCGTGAAGAGAGTTTCGGTCGACCGTTTGACGTGTTGGATTACAGACCGGATAAAGCCAAATGCAATCGGTCGAACAAAATGAATTGAGGGTTCGACCGAAAACTCTCAGTAAAATTGGGTCTGGGAAGTTTTCTAGATTCGGTCGATCGTTAAGCAAAGTTCGGTCGACCGAAAGACCAAATCCAAAAGAGTGGTTAGGTGAGAAATGTGTATACGACCGTTGAAGTATACGAAAAGTATAACGGTCATATTTAATACGAATACAGAAATGCAATCGGTCGAACAAAAACAAAGTTTCGATCGACCGAAAGTCTCACTAACCAGGACACGTGTCGACAACTGATATGCTGGAGGATTTGTATAGGATGAACTAATTCCTATCACTCGACAAGGTGAGACGAGCGAACAAAATAGGTATTTTGGTCGACCGACTTGAGACATGCAAAATAGATTGAAGGAACGGTCGAACTTAATTGGTATGCCGGTCGACCGATTTCAGACAGGCAAAACATATTTAAGGAACGGTCGAACTGGAAATGTAAGTTGGTCGACCGTTTTGAACAAAATAAGCATTCTGGGATAGTCTGTTGAAATCTGGTCGAACCAAATGGTTCTATTGGTCGACCGCTTGAGTGTAGAAATCATGTTCTAGGTTTCTAATGAGTTTCGATGATTTCTTATTGAAGTCTAAAGATAATTGGAATTTTATGTGAGACTTCTATAGGTATTCTAAGTGTCATGTAATGCAATGAATCAAAGATTTCAAGTATCAAGTTACATTTGTAACCTAAATACATGGAATTTAAACCTAGTTACGCTTCAATCTTTATCTCTCAATTCAACTCAAACTTGGTTCCTGAAACGTTAGATAATACAAGTATATGCAAGAAATAATCTTTAATTGATACATGTGTTTATTGATAAGTTGATTAATTATCAAAACGGATTAACGATTATTAGCCAAAAAGCCAACAGTATGTTGTCAAGTCCCGCCAGAAAAGGGCAATCTTCCTTTTTGATGCGGGGAAAAGTTCTAATTTTGAGCTAGAATTGTGATTTTTATTTTTTTGATGCTCTGACAAAATTATTTGTCCCGTAAAGGAGGTCCCATAATCGTTTTAGTTTCATGCTTAAGGTGTGGTTGTGAAGGTTTGAAATTCCCATACTGCCCCCATTTTTTGCCTTGCAAATTGTTTCCCATTTCACAAGGTTTTTAGCGGGCGAGTTATTCCCCGCATTGTTCCAGAGAAAATTTCTTCGTATTTGTTCCATTTCCTTAATGATCCATTTTGGCACAAGAGAATAACTTAAGAAGTAAGTCGCCATAGGTATGAGCATTGAATTTATCCTTGTCGCTCGGCCTGCCAGTGACAGGTTTTTTGTGATCCAATTTTCGACTTTACTTCTCATCTTGTTAACAAGAGAGGTCCAAGTTGTACTCATCCCTCGGATAGGTATTAGGGGAATTCCAAGATATTTAAACAGAAGGGTTCCTTTGTCACATCCTAAAATACTTTGGAATCGATTTATTAGTTCCCCATGTACATGTGTGTCACATATAGATGATTTTTCGAAGTTGATTTTCAATCCTAATATGGATTCGAAAATGACCAGGATTCACTTTATATTGATGATGTTTTGCACATCTGGTTTTAAGAACAACATTGTGTCATCTCCATATTGCATTTTCATGATTTGTAGATCCTTACTTCCAACATATACACCTTGAATGATGTTATTGCTTATTCCAAGTCAGACCATATGACCAAGGAAATTTGCAAGAATGAGGAAAAGCAGTGGGGACAGAGGGTCCCCCTGTCTAAGCTCATTTTGACTGGTGAAGTATCCTTTGGGTTGTCGGTTAATTAACACTGATGTTGTGGACGTAGAGATGCAGAGCTCAATCCAATCGCACCAAAGTTTTGGACATCCTAATCCATACATGTTTGCAAGAAGAAAATCTCATTCAATTTATTGAATGCTTTTTCGAAATCCAATTTGAGGATTATAGTTTATTCTTTCTTGTGATGTAGGTAATGAGTCACCTCCTGCGCTTCGGCAATCGTGTTCTGAATTTGTCGATTTTTAAGGAAGGTTGATTGCGAGTTTAGGATGATGGGATTTTTAAGGAAGACTGATTGCGAGTTTAGGATGATTTTAAAAGAAGGCCGAAGCTTATTTGTTTGTTCGTCTTGCGTAAAAACAAACTGTGTCGCTACTTATTATCTATTTATTTATTTTTATTTACATATATATGTTTAATATAAGGGATATTTGCTTGGGTGCAACTAAGAAACAACGAAATTGGCTTTATGCCACCTGATAGTGACTATTTGGCCTAATGTCATAAGAAAACCGTCAATGTCATTCCACAAGGTAATAGACGTTACCGTAACACACAACGATTATCTAGTGATCGTAGCTACATTAGGTAGAGCTTAGTCCTAAATTTAATTACTTAAGCTAAATGTGTTTAATTAGCCCTTAATCAAACATACGCGACTTAACACCAATACAAGACTTAACATTATTATTTATTCCCCCCTTCTTCTCCCTAACCCCCAAATTCAACTCTTTCGCCCGACGACGTCTGCCCTAAATCAGAGCACCCCTTCCACTTTATCCTCTTCTCTGTTCACATTTCTGTCTTCTACCTCGTTGGTCGCCTCGTCCACGTTAGGGTTTCAGGCGGACTTTGGAGATGCGTCCTCTCCGACAGGCAAAATGTCGTCGACATCTGACGTGAGTTGTTAGCTAGGTCTTTTATTCTTGCAATATATTGTTTGATGATGTTTTTTTTGGTTCGGGACAAATTGGTTATTGTATTGTTTGATTTCATAGGGAGGGCGCCCAAACACTGAATTGTTTGTTTTTCGTTCGGGTAGATGGGTTACCAGGAATGGGCGTAACTTCCCCGTCAACTTCATAATGGTGGGTGAAGTTTTAGTCTTGGTCAAGTTGACGTACAACAACATCATGAACTCAGTTGCCACCTCGCTCAACTAGCACTCCGTCAATAGTTTGAGTGTAAGGTACAAAGTTCCTAGTGTTGGGTGTAGGACATACTACAAAGATTTTAGAGTTCAAGAGGATGTTAATGAGGCAGTCAACAAGGTAGATAGTCAGATAGAACTGGATTTGTATGTTTTTCCTAAAAAGAATTGAAGCCCCAAGTTCCCCATCTTCACCACTCACCTCCCCAAAATCAAATGATGCACGCAAACATGTGAGTAGAGGAAGGGGAATTAAAATGATGAGTCCCATAAGAACCAGTACCAGTAACCAATTCCCAAGTATGCCACCTCAGGTTCCTTTAAAAAGAAGCATTGGGGGTTTGAAGAGAAGTGCACAAGAACATGAGGCCAACTTGATGAATACTTCTAGAAGGCAGAGAACTCCACTAGCCTAGACCATGAAGCACTGCAGTTAGCAGCTTCTCCACCAGTTGATGCTCGGGGACAAGATGGTAAAGATGATGACTTGGAGGATGCAGATTTTGTGGCCGAGGATGAGCCACATGAAAGTGAAGAGGAAGCACCATTATCTGGTTTGGAGGATGAGGATGATAATGATGACAATGTGAGGAAGGATGGACCACCCACACTCTCTCTTGGTCTGGAATCTTTAGACTTGGCAGTGGGTAAGATTTTCCCTGATTCTTACTATTTCAAGTTAGCCCTTAGACATTACTGCATCAAGAATGAGTGTGCAGTTTCCTTTTGTAAGAGTGACCCCACTAGAGTGATATCAAGATGTGAGGACATTGGGTGTAAATGGAGAATTTATGCATGCAAACTTAGGGATGGTAAGTCTTTTGAGGTTATGACAATTAGTGGTGAACATAGTTGTTGCAATGTTAATCAAAGGGTTACCAAAATGGCCACTAAAAACTGAATTGTTGCTCAATGTTACAACTGGTTACTAATAGATGAAACCCTCAAAGTTAAGGACATTAGAAGTAGGTTGGCTGAGAAGAATAGCTTAGCGTTGCCCAATCATAGGATATGGAGGGGTAAGGAATTAGCAATGAAGAGAATTTATGGGTCCCAAGAATCACAATTTGAGTTACTACCCAACTTAATTGGAGAGATGAGAAGGAGAAATCCCGGAAGCACCATTAACCTAGAGGTGGATGCACAACAAAAGTTGAAGGGAATCTTTGTATGTCTCAGAGCTTGCAAGGATGGCTACTTAAATGGTAGTGGCCTTACATATGTCTTGATGGAGCGCATCTTAAACACAAATTTAGGGGGGCTGCCTATCAGTTGTGGGAATGGATGGGAACAATGGATTATTCCCGATAGCATATTCAGTGGTTAATGTGGAGAGTTTTGAAACATGGGAGTGGTTTTTCAGTTGTTTGAAGGAAGCTTTGGGTGTAGTTGAGGGTTTGATTCTCATTAGTGATAGATATAAAAGTCTTGAAAAGGCAATTGCAATTCAGCACCCTAGGGTTGAGCATAGGACATGCATGAGGCACTTGTACAAGAACTTCAAAAAAAATTAGGGAAGCCCATGACGGACTTGGTTAGGAATGCAACTAGGTCTTTCAAACATGAGGAATTTCAGAAACACATGACAGTAATCCAACTTTTAGATAATGATGCATATGATTGGTTGATGAATGTGCATTTTAAGGATAAATGTTGGAGTAGGTGCATGTATGGTGTGACTTCCAAATAGCAATAGGTGACTAATAACATATGTGAGTCATTCAATAATTTTATTGGTGATCCAAGACACAAACCAATCCTCAAGTTTGTTGATGAAGTTAAGCAGAAATTGATGAAGAGAGTGTATGTGAGACAGAAGAAATGTAGCACTTGGGATGAGCCTTTGGTTCCTTTGGACAAAAGATGGGTGCATGAGCAGTCCAGACAACTTGGAGCCTACCAAGTTATCAAGTCTTCAGAAGTTTTGGGGAATGTCCAGGGGCCTAATGAGAGATGCATAGTTGAGCTTGATGTGGGTGCTTGCACTTGTAGGGAATGGCAGGTTTCAGGTCTACCTTGTAGGCATGTTAGTGCTATGATAGCAGTTACAAGAGAGGCCAAATTGGATAATTATGTTCACCTTTATTATCTGGTTAAGAATTACAAGAAAACTTATGCAAGAGTTATTAGTCCAATGCCAGATAGTAGCATGTGGGTTAGTGACATGACTGGATTTGTTGTTAAAGCTCCGGATGTTATGAGACCCCCAGGACGACCTAAAAAAATAGATTCAAAAGTTTTGATGAAAATCACAGCACAAAGGGAAAACATAAGTGTAAAACATGTGGCAATCTAGGGCATCAAGCATGAACTTGCAAGGAGCCCTTCTCTGGTACTCCTACAACCACACATACTACTAGGTAAGTTGTATTTATTTATGTTGGTTATCAGATTTTAATTGTGTATGTCATTTTGTTTATTTGAACCCACATTCTGCAATGTAGTGTGAAGGACCAGAAAAGGAAAGGAGAAGGTGGAGGGTATAGAAGATCCATTAATGCAGGTAAGAAAGATGTAGAGACTGGAGAGGGCCATAGTTTTACAAGAAAAGCGGAGGTTGGTACATCTGCTCGAGTAGATACTGTAGGATTTTGTGTCTCTATGTATGCGTATATTTTTTTAAAATTATACATGCATACAAGATCGATTTCCATATTTTCAATAATTTCATGTATATTGTTTTACATTTTCTCAAATATCATATTATTCACATATACATATTAAAACAAATGTAAGAGGATCATACCCAAATGTACTCTAAAATCTTTATGAAGATCCAGAGTTGCGTCACACGTCGAATTGCCGGTTGATTCGCCTCCAAGTGTTCATCAAACTTTAAACAAGATTAGAGAGAAATGAGCTAGTCAATCAATCTCTAATTAAGCTTAGAATCTAGCTAATAACCATTCTAAAGCTCCCTGAGACTTTATCTCCAAAAGCTCAAAACAATTAAGAGAATTTCGAATGGATTAGTGGAGAGGTTAGGGAGAGAGATAATTTTGCATTAACCTTAAACAAGTAGGGAGAGGATACCTATTTATAGACTCTCCTAACACCCACATCATTGGCTACCCATTAACCAACGATCTCTTGCTTTTCTCTCCATTAAATCAATCACAAATTGACACATAATCATCCTTAAAAATGTCTGACCATAATTGGAACAAATCCAGCCCATGATCAACATTAATCTCTTAATAATTCAAAGCAAAATTTGCCCAACGGTTGACCGAAATCACCACCCAATCAACCAAATGGTTGTTGCTTTGGCAAGTTCGGTCGGACCGTGAGCTAGATGAGACGTCGATCAAAAATTCACTGGAAAATTTCGGTCGAACAACGTCTCACTCCGGTCGAATGTTTACTTACCAAAATTTCACTTGGTAAATTTCGGTCGATCGTTATATCGCCAAAATATTTCCTGGAGATTTTCGGTCAACCGCGTATTACGCCCGGTCGACCGATCATATTATCAAGACACGTTCTGATAAATTTTGGTCGACCCATGCGCATCCGATATTTATCCGGTCGATCGTTCTAAAGAACTCGGTCGACCGAACTCAAAACGATCTACCGATTTGACCCGATTTTTTGCTTTTGTCAAATTTTGGATTTTCATCCAACAAAATTTGATCATTTGGGTTTTAGCAAATTCATATATCATGTAACATATTATCTTATGCAATGTCAAACTATTACACCCCATAATACATACATTTCATATGAATTTATTCATGATTCTAATTATGTCAATTTTCATGACATATTGATTTAATCAATTCACCACGTGTATCCCATTTCACATGAAACCCGATACATCTTATGAATACAAATCAAGCTTCTTGTTTCCCAGTTTTGTGGTGTGACCTATAGGAGGATCTAATTAATATTGGCAGTGATATTAAACACTTAATATCACAAACTATAAACGGTATCTAGCTACACATTATAGTTACCCAATTAGCATAGATGTCTTGTTCACTAAAACTAAACAAAATCCATTTAGTGATGTAAAGACTTCACTTGTGTCCATCTCTTGCCTCATGATATTAAGAATATATACAAAGTAGAAATGTGTCACCTTTGTATCATATATTTATTTCTTGATCTCTTAAGCTAATTATAAATATGTAACTTAACTTAAGTCACATTTTACAAATTATAATTTTGCTTTATCAAAGGACCCACTAATATCATCACTCAAATTAAGATGAGCAATGATAATCTTTTGACTAGCTATCTTTTCCAGCACAAGTCAAGCTCAACCAACTATTGTCTTTATCACTATGCTATTGATAGCTTTTGATAATAATCAAATTGAACATTTCTTATGTGAAAGGACATAAGTCTCATATCTTAGGATTCAAGACACAGTTAAAGCATTAATGACCTATTCAAACGTCGACAAAGCACCCGAACCGGATGGCTTTAACGCAAAGCTCTTCAAGGCGGCTTGGGAGATTATAAAGGACATATTCAAGGTCGTTGCATCTTTTTTTCGTGAGGGTAAACTCCTCAAGCCAGTTAACTATACGGCTATTACTTTGATTCCGAAGAAGAAAGCACCTGTCTCGATTGATGACTATCAGCCGATTTCGTTGTGTAACATGGTGTATCAATATATTTCACAGATCCTTGCAAATAGGTTGAAGGAGGTGCTGCCAAAACTTGTAAGTGAGAATCAAAATGCATTTATTAGAGGGTGTCGAATTATAGACAATGTGTTGCTTGCTCATGAACTTTGTCACAACATGTATTCCAAACGGGGTTTGGGACGAATGGGGTCAAGATCGACCTGAGGAAGGCTTATGACACGGTATCATGGGAATTCTTGGATGAGGTATTAGGCAGGTTCGGGTTCAACAACAATTGGAGCAAGTTAGTGGTGACTTGTGTGAAGACTTCTTTTGTTGTAAATGTTAATGGTGCATACTCGAGGCCTTTTATGGCTTCAAACGGGCTTCAACAAGTGATCCTCTTGCCATGTACCTCTTTGTTCTTTGCATGGAAGTGTTGGGGGCTTTGTTATGTCGCGAGAAAATGAGAGGTGGTATTCATCTGGTAAAGTGTGGAGAGGTATCGGTATCACACTTGATGTATGCTGATGACGTAATGGTTTTTACGAGCTCCACCAAGGCTGATGCCCGTGCACCTAAAGGAGTGTTGGATGAATTCTCGAGGTACTCGGGGTTGCAACTAAATAACTTGAAGAACCAAGTCTTCTTGGGAGGAAGTACACCGGAAGGAGATCGGATTTGTAACCTACGAATGCAAAGGAGCGAGTTCCCGGTGACATATCTTGGGCTACCATTTTCTCCTCAAGGTTTGCTAAGAGCCATTGCGGAGCACTTATTCAAAGGATAAGAGGAAGGTTGAGTTCGTGGAAAGGCAAGCTTCTCTCCATGGCCGGGAGAGTGGAGCTTGTGTGAAGTGTACTTACATCCTTTAGTATTTATTAGACTTCGGCTTTCATGGTACCAATGAGTGTGCTTCTCGAGATAGAAAGGATTATGATGCATTTCGTTTGGGGGGACCAAAGAAGATGGCTGCTGTATCATGGAAGGATATATGCGCACCAAAGAGAGAAGGTGGTTTAGGGCTACGTAGATTTGTGGAATGGAATGACGCCGGTCTTCTTCATTTATTTTGGATTATTGCTTCAAATGATACATCTTTATGGGCTACTTGCTTGCGGAGCAAATACATTAGGAGAAAGACCATCTGGATGATGCGTCCTCCCCCACTTTCTTCTTGGGTGTGGAGAGTCATTATGGGTGTTCGGGACATTGTGAGAGAGAAGATGTTATTCCAAATAGGTGATGGGCGAAAGGTGAAGTTTTTTAGGACCCTTGGTGTGGCCCGCCGCTTCTTACACTACCGGAGGGTGAGAGAATGAGGTATGATTTAGGAGTTCCAAAAGACATCAATGTTTCCCAATTTCTTGAAAACGGTAGGTGGAGAGTGCCTCGTCTACGCTCCCTTGATCTCATGCAACTTTGGGTGAGGCTGCCCTCCATTCCGGTGGGCCATGGGGAAGACACACTATCTTGGGTCGGGACTACTCGGAGTAAACTTACATTGAGTGAAACTTGGCGTTGGGTGAAGCTGGAAAGACCCATTATTAGGGGGGTCGATGGTGTGGCACAAGTGGGCTATCCCGAAGCACGCACTAACCTTATGGAGGGTGATTCATGGGAAACTACCCACCCATGACATGATGAGGCAAAGGGGGTTGAAGCTATGCATTATATCGAGATGTGCCTTATGTAAGAGTGCATGTGAGGATTTGACACACTTGTTTTAGGAGTGTCCTTTTGTGCAGGTTGTATGGGACGAGATTCGAAAAGTGGGAGGAGATGTTGCTCGCATGAAACCAGCCACAATGGAGGAAATCTATAGAATTCAAAGGTGGAATGGACCCTCTAAGTATAGTGCACTCACGATCAAGCTAGTTTGGGGAGCTGTGGTTTTCGAATGTTGGGCGGAACGAAATAGAAGATGTATGGATGGTGAGGAACGACAAGTGGAGTCCATTGTCCAGCAAGTGAAGGATGTGATTCGGATCAAAGGATCCGGAATGTTGGAAGGAAGGGGAGACGAGCTTGAGAAAGCGAACTTCGGGATGACGTGGTTATAAGATACTTGCCATTAGCTAAGTAAACGAGTAGAGTAATGTAATGCGATGTGGTAACATGTGGGATTAGTGATAGTGTATGCGCTATGTGAGGATCCGAGCTTGTGCTTCAGCAAGTTCCGAGGGCATAAGTGTGTAGTACTTGGGTTGGTTTGTATGTAAGTTTATTTATGCAAATCAATAAATTTTGAGGCTAAGCCTCCCTTTTGCTTTGCAAAAAAAGCATTAATAACACATAACACAAATCTATAATGTTTCACTTGCTAGGTCTATTCAATATATAAAAGTAACTATTTCCCCTTTTATATACTCGTGTCGTCAAATATTTGTAGAGCTACAATAATCGATGACCAACACGACAATCTTATCTCGGTAATTAATGTTCCATGTCAATTACCATGTGTTTAACGTGGGTTTTTTGTTCTTTTGTATTATATATTGGTGTTATGAAGACCTCTCAAGAATTCATAATGGAATTCTGCACCTTACAACTTCGTATAGAAGAATGCCTCGTTATTGTCACTATCGTGCCACCATTTGTAATGCTAAGTAAAGAAAATGCAAATGACAACAAAATGATATAAACTCAATATTCAATTTCATCAGATATAGGAATACATGAACTTTGACACATTTATATAGTGTACAAAAGATGAATACATGATACATATTTCACAAACTATTATCATATATCAAATAGCTTGGAGAACGTGGCATTTGTGTAGAGTCTCGTTTAGAGTCGGAGTTTGACGACTTATTCCTTCTTCTATTTCAAGGAACGGTATTGCTGCGACAATTTGGTTTCAAGTTTTTGGGGTCTGATGGTTTGCTCATTTTCATATTTAAAGGGATCATCTTGCTATGATAATTTAGCTTCTTGTCCAAAGATAATCAAGCATATATTCCATCGTTTGACAAGTTTATCTCTGATAAGGAGAGATTATCAAATAATGGTTAGCTTTAAACTCATAACCAGGGCAATCATTTGTCTTACATATTCCATATGTAGTTTGACGGTTTTGTCCCTTATTTATTTGAAGGGGATCATCGTGTATAGCAATTTAGGTTATTTGCTTAGATTTGGTTTGGTGATTGTCTTTATTATTATCACCGAGATTTAATCAGTTTAGCCTCATAACATGGAGAAAATTTATATATATTGTTATATTGACGATGATGCTTTTGTTGTAATATCGCCGAACGGTTAGTTTAGGCTCGTTACCTAAGAGGAATTTTGTATGTTGAGTTTCATATGGGATTTGACGATTTGTTCCTTTATTTATAGAAAGGAATCGTCATATTGTTGCAATTTACTCTTATGTATTAGAGTAATTTTAAGTTTGTATGTTATTGTTCGTGTTTCTCATTATGAGAGATCATCGAACAAAACATTAGTTTAGCCTCATAACGAATGACAGAATTATGTACATATTTGGTTATGGAGATGATTCTTATATTAGAATATCATCAAATGGTTAGTTTAGCCTCATAACTAGGAGGGGTTGTATATGTATATGACTTATCAACGATAATTCTTATATTAGAATATTGTACAAACAGTTAGTTTAGCCTCGTAACCTAGGAGGGGTTGTATATGTATGGTGTAGTCTCGTATTTAGGAGACATTGTAAACAGTTTATTCTCTTATTTAGGAGAACATTGTATATATATGGTTCGGGTTTAACGACTTTACTTTATTTCGTTACTAAAGATCATCAAGGGTTAGATTAGTTTAGCCTCGTAACGTAGGAGGTATTGTATATATTTGACTTGTTTGGACTATCATCCTTTTGATATATGTATTATGATGTATTGGTCTGTTTAGCCTCGTGACTTGGAGGTGTTTTGTGTATATTTAATTTATCAACGATAATTCTTATATTAGAATATCGTACAAATGGTTAGTTTAGCCTCATAACCTAGGAGGTGAATTATGTGTTTGACTTGTTATATCGACGATGATTATTATATTTAAATATCATCAAACAGTTAGTTTAATCTCATAACTAGGAGAATATTTTTGTATATAATTTGTTGTGTCTTGGATAGTTTAGCCTCATGACCTGGAGGGGTTTGTGTATATATAAGTTATTTGGACGATTATCCTTTTGATATCAATATCATAATATTTTGGTTAGTTTAGCCTCGTAACCCTGAGGTATTTTGTATTTGGGTTTGTTCATTTGTTTATTAAATGGAGACTCCATCGTCTGTAAGAAAGAGGGAACTCAAGATCATGCTTGACGTGCATCCTCACTTACGACTAAGGTAGTCCGTATTTTAATTTCTGACCACTCCAATGATAAGAGAGGGAACTCAAGATCAAGTTTGACGTGCATCCTCTCTTACTATTAAAGTAGTCAATGTTTATATTTTAAATTTATTTTAATATTTTAAAGTTGGTTGACATATTTTACAACTTTAAAGATTTGTTTCGCAATTTATCCAACGTGAGATGTGGATTTATGATTTTGTCCATTTAGGTGGACTATTTGTATTTTAGGATTGATTTTGTAAATCAATTAGTACAAATTATATATTGTTGCAATTTATCAACATTTAGGGGTGAATCTGATATTTGTCCATTCGAATGGACTATTTGTATTTTAAGGTTGATTTGCATATCAAATGGTACAACTTGTGTATTGTTGTAGTTTATCCACGTTTAGGTGGTGGATTTGTAATTTTGTCCAATTGGGTGGACTATTTTGATATTTGTTCGGACTGGAGTTGATTTGACAAACTTTTCCACATCTTGGGGTATTCTGCAATTTCGTCCATCTTAGTAGACTTATTTCTTTCATCACATACTTGGGAGCTATTTCCTTGATTTCAACATATTTATGGGGCAAGCATGCAAGATCCCTTCAGTGTTTATAGTCATTGATGCATTGCATACATTGCATCATATGTCTTTCATTTAGATTATTTTTATATAAATAAATGCTACTAAGGTATTGTTTGAGCAATTGTGCAGAATTCAGGAGTTACAATGCAATTTACCAATATTCGAGCTAAAACGCGTGCAATGGACTCAAATAGATCACAAAGATCAATTAGCTAGAGATCCAAGCAAGTTGAATTCCAAGTGATTGCATAAAAAGCCAGGGACCTCATCGCAAATTAGAAGGACTAAAAAGTTATTTTGGAGGAGTATTCAAGAAGAAATCAAATTCGGATCTCCAAAGATATGCAATAATTGATTTAGACGCGTGGAGGTCATCTAGCACATACCAAAAACACACCCGCAAAATCACAAATTGATCTGGACCATCCATGCGGTGATTCCGCCGCATCTGACGGTCAATGTGCGGCGGAAACGCCGCTCGGTTTGCAATCTGTGCCCCCTATTTTCGTCCAGTTGTTTCATAGCACGTGTCATTCCTTATTCATACTTAGGGTTCCTTGTACCGGCTATAAATAGCCCCGAAATATTGTTGTAATGGAACTTTTTTGTATTGTATTCTACATCAATAAAATTCTGCCCATTTATTTCTCCCTTGTCTTTGTCTTTTGTAATTTAGTTGTTCTTTATTCTTCTCTTAGAATAATTTGTTGCATGCTTAGAATAATTGCATTTGTTTCCATAGATAGAGTTTAGTATAATATTTCTTTTTTCTCGTAGTCTTTCGATGATCTCCATGACCCCTTCTCCTCATCTTCTCCCCATGGGTTTCTAAAACCCTCCAAAGGGTGGGGGTGATGGATTTAGGGTTAGAGAAGAGAGATCGTTTTTATTTTAATTTCTTGTTAGTGTTTTGATCATATGAGTTTTTGTTAAATCAATTATCATATGATGCTTAATATCTCACTTGATTTATAATAATTTTCGTGACCCCTAATCTAACTCTAAGATTCATAACTCCCACCCGCTGGACTCTCATCTATATTTGTTTTCTTTTTAGTCTTTGTTGATTTAAAAAAAATTGAAAATCAAAACAAAACAAAAATCTCTAATCAACCTTATTTCTTTCTCTTTCATTCCTTAATCACAGAAATCACAAAAATAACAAAGTTTTCTCCCTCCTTGTGTTCGACCCGTACTTGCTGCGTCTTCATCGACGTCATGCACTTGCGGTACAAATAAAAAATCTCATCAAGTTTTTGGCACCGTTGTCGGGGAGGCGACGAGAATTTCAAGTTTTTGTGATTTTTTTTGTTTGGATCTTGGTTTTCGCGATCTAACGTTTTATCTGTGCTTTTTAGGAAGTATTAGAGACCACACTAAAATTTGGAGGAGATCCAAACTGAACAGGCGGCGAAAACGCCGCCCTATAAGTATATTCTGCGGCGGAAACGCCGCACAGGTTGAACATTATCGCGTGAAGTTTCTCTGGGACGCGACTCATCTCTGGTTAGACGCATAGAGCACTTGAAATTGTCGAGAGCGGGCGGCGAACCCAACAGAGCGTGTGTAGGTAACATTTGTTACCTTTTCCTCGTAATTTCCATTTTCGGAAAATTTTATTTTTGGTAGAATTGCATGTGTAGGGCAAACTTCCATAATTGGCACTAATTCAACTTGTGACCTAAAATTTTGCAAAATTAGAAAGGCCTTAGTGCATGCATCATTTAGAGATTTTCTCGCATTATGCATGCTAAATTTTGCAAATCAATTCATTGTTGAAGAGTGTTGGAGGCAAGGTACGTGCGCGGTTTTATAGATTGCATTTAAACATATAATTTAGTTTGCATGCAACCTTGCAATTGTCCCCCACTAAAGACCAATGTTTGACTATCTCTGCTAGATTTAAGTTAAACTATCTTAAGGGCAACTCCGTAGGAAAAGATACGGTGAAGATTTCATCACCCTTCCGTGACCCACAAATAACAATCCCAAAGTGTCACCCAAGCCTTAATTTAGAATCAATTAGACATTGGCTCCTTAGGATTCAGACTCGATTAAGGAGAAGATTGGTTTGACTTGCTATGACTTGAAGCTGATCGAATTTAATTTGGTGTCTAGAAAGTATTTTTGTGTTGACGTAAGTCTTCCAAGCGAAGTGGTTGTCTAATTTGCACCGACTCTGTCGGAAGCGCCCCCACTAGCTATACACTGCCTGGCCAAGTTGGTTTGATTAGTGAGGGAGGTGAATCAAGCAAGCCAATTCGACTCAACCAGTTAGGAGTCGTCTAGATTTAAGCGACACCAGGTCTAGGATTGTTTGAACCGCGCTTGCTTAGGAAACTTCTGACCGACCATCTCATCTATCTTTTAAAGTTAAGTTTCCCTTCTCATCTGAGTCTTCTTTCTTTTCTCACCTCAATTCTTTAGATTAGGATTCCTTTCTCATCTTTCCCCCATTCTATTGTTTGTTTCCTTTTTTTAAATTATTATAAAATAAAATCAATTGATTCTTGAATTTGAATTTGGAATTTAAATTTCGAATTTGAATTTGGAATTTAAATTCAAAATTTGAATTCAAAAATTAATTCAAACCGGTTCACTCAGATTTGGGTTCGGGACTTGAGCAATCTACTCTCATGAGTTCATCTAGATTCCAGTCTAGAGCTCAGCCATTATCCACCTGTTGCACCACCTCACCTAGATCCAATGGGTGAGAATGTAGTGGACCCACCTATTGCAACACCTAGGACTCTGAGGGATCGGTGCTACCCAACGATGGTTGCTCAGCCATCATGCATCGTTATGCCCACCATACCGGGTCGCGACTTCGAACTAAAGGCACAATACCTGAGTATGTTGCCCAAGTTCACCTCTAAGGAAGACTCATATCTCTTCCTTAGAGAATTTGAGGAAATCTGCTCCCTTATGCAATACCAGCATATCCCTGAGGAGGCAGTGCGTCTTAAATTCTTGCCTCTAGCACTGAAGGACGACGCTAAGAAATGACTATATAGTCTAGCCGAAAGATCTATTAGGAGTTGGGTCGAGTTTGTTCAAGTGTTTTTAAAGAAATATTTCCCCAACCATAAGACTATTAGGATTAGGAATGAAATTGTTGCATTCGTTCAATCTGAGAGCGAGCCGTTTTATTCCTATTTGGAAAGATTTAAGAACTTGTTGACCCAATGCCCTCATCATGGAATTCCAAGATGACAATTATGCCAAATTATTTATGAGGGATTGACACCTACATCCAGGGTTATGGTAGAATATGTAAGCCAAGGAAACTTCATGTCCAAAAATGAGAATGATGCTTGGACTTTTCTTGAGGACTTGGCTGATAATAGTATGCAATGGGACACGACTAGGGCACCGACCAAACCGAGTATTACATCTAGAATAACAAATCAATCCAGATCATGTGTCTTAGTTGTAGATGCTTCTGTAGCTGCTGAAGCGAAATTAGCCACCCTTATGCGTAGGATGGAAAGTCTAGAGCTTCAAACCCGACCCCTAGTGAATCAAATCTCTTTTGTTTCTTGCTCTAGGTGTGGTCAAACTGGTCATGTTTTGGAGGAGTGTGCACACATTTCTTCGGACATGGAACAAGTTAATGCTGTTTTTAATCGTCCTAGGAACGACCCTTATTCGTCAACCAATAATCCAGGTTGGCGCAACCATCCCAACTTTTCATGGAGCCAAGGGAATTCAAATCATGCACCCATGCCCCAGCAAGGCCAACACCCTAGACAACAAATGTACTCAAACAACAACAACAATAATAGTGATGTCCGATTAACTGATTTGGAAAACTTAATGAAAACATTTGTTCAAACAACTACTCAATCTTTTCAAAAGCTAGAAACTCAAGTGAGTCAATTAGCACAAGTTGTAGGTGAAAGAGAAAAAGGAAGATTCCCAAGCCAACCTGAGGTGAACCCAAGAATTAACAATCCACATAATCAACATATGACATACCAACCGCATCAACATATGCCATATCAACCACCTTAACCATTTAATCCTCAATCATTCAATCCTCAACAAATTAGGCCTTCATCCAATGTACCACATAATGCACCACCTCCTAATGTGAACAATAATAACAGACCAGTTCATATGGTTCAAGAAGAAGAGCAAAATCAACACATTAATGTTATACTTACATTAAGATCTGGAAAATATGTTAATAACAAAGTCACTCACCCTTTGGTTAATGAGCCTAATAATTCTCTCACACCTGAGCCATCTAATGAGCCACCAATTCAATCTGAGGAACCAATTGAAATTGAATCAACTGAACCTGAAAGAGTATTCATTCCTAAAGCACCATTCCCTAATAGACTTAATAAGAATCATGCAAATCAAATGGAGAAAATGTTGGAAATTTTTAAGCAAGTAAAAGTAAACATCCCTCTATTAGAAGCTATTCAACAAATTCCACCTTATGCAAGATTCTTAAAAAACTTATACACCAAGAAAAGGAAAACACAAGTACCAAAAAGAGCATTTTTAACTGAAAATATAAGCTTTGTGTTGACCCAACCCACACAAATCAAATATAAAGACCCTGGTTGTCCAACTATTTCATGTGTAATCGGTAACACCTTAATCAATAGGGTCTTGCTGGATTTGGGTGCTAGTGTTAATCTGCTTCCATACTCTGTATATAAAGAATTGGATATAGGAGACCTTAAACATACTAGGACCACACTCCAATTGGCTGATAGATCTATTAAGATTCCTAGAGGTGCGGTTGATGATGTTCTGATCAAAATGGGTGAATTCATATTTCCTGTGGACTTTGTTGTCTTGGACACGGAGCCTGTTGCTAACCCTAGCAATCAAATTCATGTGATCTTAGGAAGACCTTTTTAGCCACTTCCAATGCCCTAATCAATTGTAGGAATGGATTGATGAAATTGTCATTTGGAAATTTGACTGTTGAACTAAATATTTTTAACTTAGGGAAGCAACCTGGAATTTTCTCTGATGAATCGAGTGAATTGAATTACATTCAGGATTGTAGTGAGGATGATTTGATTTCGGATTACTTAAATTTCACCCAATTGGATGAAGTTGATTTTCAAAAGAACCTGAGTGGTGAGGCCACAATTTGTGACCAAATCAATCATATAGGTTCGAATCGATCCTCACCCAATTGGTCAACCTTAGGTGGACTTTTAGCCGAACCAAGACCTCAAGCCAAACCCTCACTACAAGAACCACCATCACTAGAGTTGAAGTCTCTCCCTACTACACTTAAGTATGCCTTTTTAGGACCCTCATCCACCCTCCCAGTTATCATAGCATCGGATTTGACCCCCAATCAAGAGAAGGAATTGTTGAGAGTCCTCAGTAGGAATAAAGAAGCTATTGGATGGATCATGGCCAACATCAAGGGGATTAGCCCATCTATAGTCCAACATAGGATCCATTTGGAGGATAATACTCAACCCCGTAGGGATCCGCAAAGGCGGCTTAACCCGGTCCTAACTGAGGTGGTCAAAAAGGAAATACTTAAGTGGTTGGACAATGGAATTATATACCCTATATCCGATAGTGCTTGGGTTAGTCCTGTTCAGGTTGTCCCTAAGAAATCTGGAGTTACTGTAGTTGAGAATGAGCTTAATGAGTTAGTCCCGACCCGTATCCAAACCGGTTGGAGGATTTGCATTGACTATAGGAAACTGAATTCTGCAACCCGTAAGGACCACTTCCCTCTTCCTTTCATAGATCAAATGCTAGAACGGTTGGCCGGATATGAGTATTATTGTTTTCTTGATGGATATTCCGGCTATAACCAAATTCCTATCGCTCCTGAGGATCACGAGAAAACTACCTTCACGTGCCCATTCGGCACGTTTGCTTTCCGTCTCATGCCCTTTGGCTTGTGCAATGCTCCTGCCACATTTCAAAGATGTATGGTTGGCATCTTCTCTGAAATAGTGGATAATTTCATGGAAATTTTCATGGATGATTTCTCTATCTTTGGTCCCACTTTTGCCAATTGTTTGAACAATTTGGAATTAGTACTGGTAAGGTGTAAGGAGAAGAACTTGACCTTAAATTGGGAAAAATGTCATTTCATGGTTAAGCATGGAATTGTACTTGGTCACATTGTGTCTAAGGATGGCATTCAAGTGGATAAAGCCAAGGTGGATGTGATTAAGCATCTCCCTCCACCAACAAATGTCAAAGAGATTCGTTCATTTTTAGGACATGTCGGATTTTATCGAAGGTTTATCAAGGACTT
Source organism: Triglochin maritima (assembly GCA_963682175.1). Taxonomy (NCBI): domain Eukaryota; kingdom Viridiplantae; phylum Streptophyta; class Magnoliopsida; order Alismatales; family Juncaginaceae; genus Triglochin; species Triglochin maritima. The sequence goes on along the minus strand of OY821780.1, from coordinate 7,905,735 downwards.
TAGTAAGGTGGCTAGACCATTGACTGAATTATTAGCGAAGGACTCTAAGTTTGAATTTTCTGATAAATGTTTGGAGTCCTTTAACCACCTTACGAGGGAATTGACGTCGGCACCCATTATTCATTCACCCGATTGGACCCAACCCTTTGAGATCATGTGTGATGCATCGGATTACGCCATAGGAGCGGTGTTGGGTCAGAAAATTGAAAAGAAACCTCACGTGATATATTATGCTAGTAAAACATTGAATGATGCCCAATTAACCGAGAAAGAATTTCTAGCAGTCATTTTTGCCTTGGAAAAATTTCGACAATATTTGATAGGCACACATGTGATTATTTACACGGATCATGCGGCAATAAGACATTTAGTGAACAAAAAGGATGCCAAACTGCGTTTATTGCGTTGGATCTTACTACTGCAAGAATTTGATGTCGAAATCAGTGATAAAAAGGGTTGTGAAAATGTAGTCGCCGATCACTTGTCTAAAATTCCTCTTATCCCAGTGAATAACACACCAGTGAATGAGAACTTTCCGGATGAACAGATTATGGTTGTGTCTGGCGAACCATGGTTCGCCGATATAGTCAATTTCTTAGTAACTGGTGTAACCCCGACTGAATGGTCTAAGAACGATCAAGCCAAATTTAGGTCCCTAGTGAAGAATTTTTATTGGGATGACCCATATCTTTTCAAGTATTGTTCGGATGAAATCATTAGGAGATGTTCCTGAGGAGGAATTTGCAAGTGTTCTGTCTTTTTGTCATGACCAAGCATGTGGAGGATATTTTGGAGCTAAGAAAACTACGGCCGAAGTTTTACAGTGCGGATTTTATTGGCCCACCCTATTAAAGGATGTATTTGCATTTTGTAATTCTTGCTCTAGATGTCAAATGCTAGGAAAAATATCTCGTAGAGACATGATGCCTCTGCACCCTATTCTCATAGTTGATATCTTCGATGTTTGGGGCATCGATTTTATGGGCCCGTTTCCGATGTCTTTTGGGAAGGAGTATATCTTGCTAGTTGTGGACTATGTGTCCAAGTGGGTTGAGGCTATCCCCACAAAATCCAATGACAACAAAGTTGTTGTAAAATTTCTGAAGGAGAATATTTTCTCCCGATTCGGTACTCCACGTACCATTATCAGTAACCGGGGTACTCATTTTTGTAATCGATCATTTGAAGCTTTGATGAGAAAATATTCCATAACTCATAAGTTAGATACCCCGTATCACCCTCAAACAAGTGGACAAGTTGAGGTGTCCAATAGACAAATCAAGCAAATTCTGGAAAAGACGGTTAATGCCTTACGTAAGGATTGGTCTGTAAGAATTAATGATGCGTTGTGGGCCTATCGGACCGCTTTCAAGACCAATTTAGGAATGTCCCCTTACCGGTTAGTCTATGGAAAAGCGTGCCACTTACCGGTCGAATTGGAGCATAGAGCCCTTTGGGCTATTAAGCAACTGAATATGGATTTAGAGGCAGCCGGTAATGCTCGAAAATTGGATTTAGTTGAGCTTGAGGAAATAAGAAATGAGGTGCATGAGAATGCTAAAATTTATAAGGAAAAGACCAAGGTTTTTCATGATAAATCCATCGTTAGGAAAAAAAATCTCCTGGACAGTTGGTCCTTCTCTATAACTCTCGTCTTCATCTCTTTTCCGGCAAACTCAAGAGTCGTTGGACCGGCCCTTTAATGATCAAAACCGTTTTCCCTCACGGAGCGGTCGAGATCGGTAATCCGGAGAACGGTGAAAACTTTAAAGTTAACGGGCATCGATTGAAGCCCTACTTAAATCGTCCCTCCAATGTTGCAGAGGAAGTCGTGTTTTTACACGCAATTCCTCATTTTGATTAAGTTTTAGTTTGTTTCTCAAAAAAAAAAACACCCGTACATGACTTATTTTTGGAGAATGGTGGGAGTACATGACTTATTTTTCTAAATCTAACGTATACCACTTTAGCAGCATTCTATCACCATGGTGTTTTCCGAGAAGAACTTCCACCCGTTGCTTGTTAGTGATCAATATGGCACCCACTTTTACGACAAAATCATAGCACGGAGTTGGAGCTACTTGGTCCATAATAACAATGATGTTTATATCCCTAGCTTAGTGGAGGAGTTTTATAGCAGTATCACTAACATAGACCTGGACAGTGGGTACATTTTACTGAATTGGAGAAACAAAGTCTGGGCGATTGACCTCCACATCATCTCCAACTTGACTGACATACCACAAGGGGCCTCCACTTTGCCATCCGAGGAACTCAGTTTCTATCGGTCACTCATGGAACCAGATTGTGTGCTTAGTCGTGATCGGGGTATCAAGGGCACATCCATGTACCGGAATGTCTTTACAGCATGTAGGTGGGCATGCCAAAACGTCACGAGTAATACCCACAACACTTCTTTTCGCACCATTGAGATGGGCATCGTTCACTCCCTGATGACCCGTGATCGCACTTACTGTATGTGCTGACGGCTTCTGACCACCATTGGAGAAGGCCACCAACGCAGCTCCCAACCTCTGCCATGCCTTGTCACCACTATCTGCAAGCATTTCATGGCCTATGAGTCTTTCTGGGTGTACGAAGCCGACATGCTCCCTTGTACGGTGGAACGAGAGACATCCTCCTATCGTGGCACTATAGCGGACCTGTGGACACCTCCAAAAATAGAGGATGCTATGCAATCAAGTGAGTCGTCTGAAGACTCTGCAACATTCTGGATTCAGTCAACCCCAGAAAACTCTTACGAGCATAGGTCCCGAATGTGGGGCGGGATGAAGCGCCTCAATAGCAAACTGAACAAAGCACTCTCCGACCGTGGAGAGTCGTCATCCTGAAGGCGGTAACTTTATTATTTTGTGCATTGCCTATATTATCTAATTTTGCATACATAGGGGACAATGCATGAAATATGTGTAGGGGGTGACTAGTTATCTACTTATCTGTTTTATTTTTGTTTCTCAAAAAAAATCAATGTTTCATGACTTAGCTTAAGATTGAACTACCAAAACCCAAGTACAAATTGCATTGAGTTTTTGTTCCTTATTATATAGTTCTGCTTGTAGAAACTATGACATAAATCTAAGTTCCAAAGAAATAACACATTACCCTTTAAGACATGTATGCACTTAAATTGAATGAATCAAATCTTTGAAGTGGTTGATAAAAAGCAGAGGTTGAGGAAAATATACCGGGAAGTGTGGACTTCTGGTAGCAATTAAGCCTTGAGGAAAATAAAAGGGGAATAAAAGTAAGGAAAGCACATATTGCAAAATGATTACAAAAGCCCAAGCCTTCGAGTCACTGGTCCGTAGGGGTATCTTGAAACCCGGTAACTTAAGTATGCCAGCTCGGGATTATCGATCAAACTCGCTACACGAATGCAAAAGGGTAAAAGTATCAAATAAGCAAATATGTTGAATCACGGGAAATTATTACTGTAAGATACTCAATGCCCAAAGTTAGAAGAATGATCCATGCCATGGTTGATCCAAATGATACTTCACCACCAGAGGAGGCGTGCAAAATGATTTAAGTGATAACATGTGTAGAAGGGTTAGTGGTGTGAATGTTGGAGGAACAAAGGCCAAGTCAGAATTTTTATGAGTTAGATTTATATAATGAGCATGCAAGAATTCTAAGTGAAATGTATAAGATTGAGGTGGAGATATTGAAAGTTATTAATGAATTATTGAATTAAGACTTTGTGGGTGTGTCAACTGAAAACCCTCACGAGACAAAACTCGTCCTCTAAGGAAACTTAGGGGTTTAAAGGCTTGTTGCACATGCTAAGTGCAACCGTGATTCCTACGAAAGTGAGTTAGGATTTCCTTGTTTTCATACTTATATTTCTCATGTTTTGTTTTGCTCGAGACTAGCAAAATCTAGGTGTAGGGGTATTTGATGCATTGCATACATTGCATCATATGTCTTTCATTTAGATTATTTTTATATAAATAAATGCTACTAAGGTATTGTTTGAGCAATTGTGCAGAATTCAGGAGTTACAATGCAATTTACCAATATTCGAGCTAAAACACGTGCAATGGACTCAAATAGATCACAAAGACCAATTAGCTAGATATCCAAGCAAGTTGAATTCTAAGTGATTGCATAAAAAGCCAGGGACCTCATCGCAAATTAGAAGGACTAAAAAGTTATTTTGGATGAGTATTCAAGAAGAAATCAAATTCGGATCTCCAAAGATATGCAATAATTGATTTAGACGCGTGGAGGCCATCTAGCACATACCAAAAACACACCCGCAAAATCACAAATTGATCTGGACCATCCATGCGGTGATTCCGCCGCATCTGACGGTCAATGTGCGGCGGAAACGCCGCTCGGTTTGCAATCTGTGCCCCCTATTTTCGTCCAGTTGTTTCATAGCACGTGTCCTTCCTTATTCATACTTAAGGTTCCTTGTATCGGCTATAAATAGCCCCGAAATATTGTTGTAAGGGAACTTTTTTGTATTGTATTCTACAGCAATAAAATTCTGCCCATTTATTTCTCCCTTGTCTTTGTCTTTTGTAAGCTTAGTTTTAGATTAATATTTCATGTTCTTAATTCCAATAGAGTAATTTAGTTGTTCTTTATTCTTCTCTTAGAATAATTTGTTACATGCTTAGAATAATTGCATTTGTTTTCGTAGATCGCGTTTAGTATAATATTTCTTTTTTTCATAGTCTTTCGATGATCTCCATGACCCCTTCTCCTCATCTTCTCCCAATGGGTTTCTAAAACCCTCCAAAGGGTGGGGGTGACGGATTTAGGGTTAGAGAAGAGAGATCGTTTTTATTTTAATTTCTTGTTAGTGTTTTGATCATATGAGTTTTTGTTAAATCAATTATCATATGATGCTTAATATCTCACTTGATTTATAATAATTTTCGTGACCCCTAATCTAACTCTAAGATTCATAACTCCCACCCGCTGGACTCTCATCTATATTCGTTTTTTTAGTCTTTGTTGATTTAAAAAAAATGAAAATGAAAATCAAAACAAAACAAAAATCTCTAATCAACCTTATTTCTTTCTCTTTCATTCCTTAATCAAAGAAATCACAAAAATAACAAAGTTTTCTCCCTCCTTGTGTTCGACCCGTACTTGCCGCGTCTTCATCGACGCCGTGCACTTGCGGTACAAATAAAAAAATCTCATCAGTCATCCACGTAGTGTTGGTGCATGGATTCACATATCCATTTCCTTGAGAGGATTCACATATCCTTTTCCTTGAGATATAATGGATTTGAAAATTACATTTGTTTATGCATAATTCATAACCGATATAGAAGTTTCACCTTGGTATTCCATCCAAGTGAGTACATCACTTGCACATTACGTTCGGACCGATCTGGATGAAATCGATCTAAGTATATTTTGGTTTCTTTTCTTTATTTTGATGCAGAATCCCTATATACATAAAGAAGACCATGTGTGTGTTTGTTTCTTTTCTTTTTTCACACTTTTTTATTCATTGATTAGGATTTGGAAGCCGTAACTATCTTCGCACCTTCGTCATTAATTTATGTTTAATGAGGTCTAACGATTTAAATCAAAGTCAAATCATTATCAAATTTCAACACGATCATCTTTCCAACACATTATCACATTATCAGAGTTCATTTAATCTCCGATCCAAATCTGGATGCGTTCCAAGTCTGAAAGCTATTTAGGACACAAAAGAATTCACCTTTTAACAGAAGGATGAAATCCACGTGTTGAAAATATAATTGTTTTTTATTAATTTAATGTTATTAACAACCAGAATGGTGTTTGGATTTTAAGAAGCCAAGTTGTTGATTTCTGAGGATAAACATGTTGGATAAACATGAATATTAATGGTGCTTCAATTCGTGTCTGTTGAAGCTTTTGGATTTGAGTCCAGATCAATTCATTAATTAAATAGTTTCAGTATAACCGTTGTGCTAACGCCAATTAAGATCAGAGTATGTATACATCTTTTGGTCATCCAAGTTTTCCAGTGAACCGGATCCAATTAATTGTAAATTTCAACATTGAATTTTTTTATTTTACCCCATTAATATTCATGTTTCTGGGAGTATACAAGTTTTGACTCTGTAAACATGGCTGGGTCAGTAAATTCGTTTAATTTTACTGTTCATAATGGGTTCATATGGAACCATAATATTGCGATAGTGACCAATCATATATGTTGATATAGGCCGATTTGATGAGGTTTTGGTTATTATAATTATTTTTGTATCAAATGTAAACCCTTGTATTTATTCGGATAATGTTTTGTCATCATTTTGGCTAAATTTTGGGTGCCTTTCGGCGTCCTTTTTTATTATTTGCCAGAATATAATCAATCAATCCGGGTACAATTCCTCAAAAGGATGACGTATAGGAGACGATTATCCGGGAACAACTCCTCAAAAAGAAGGTGGCCGGAATAATCTTGTTTGGCAACCACCCGGGTACAATTCCTCAAAAGGAAAGTGGCCGGAATGATTGTGTTTGGTAAAATGATTATCCGGAGACAATTCCTCAAAAGGAAGGTGACCAGAATAATCGTGTTTGACAATCACCCGGGTACAATTCCTCAAAAGAAAAGTGGCCGGAATGATTGTTGTTTTATTATTATTATTATCTTTTTAAGATGAAGTAATCGTCGACGTTGCACTTGCCGGAGTTGTCGAAGGTGTCGACGTTCGAGCTACTGTTGATCCGGAGTGATGGAAGTCACATATGTGTGACTGCTGCCGGCGAGGCTATTGTTGACGTATGAGTATTCGTCGGAGTCGCGTCGGAGTTGTAAATTGAAGGGAGTCCGAGAGATTGAGATGGGTGGGGTGTTTGTAGTCGTATGGGTTTATATAATGACCTCTCTTCTTCTCTTCTCACGTTTTTTTTATTTTGATGTGTATGTGTGTCACCTTTTGATCTCTCTTCCGCTCACTTTGGTGCGTCGTTTTTAAGAGGGATTTCGATGGGTTTTTATAGAGGAAGAGAAGATAGAATTGGGAGGAGAACGTGTGATGATGGATGAGATCATGGGTATGATCGTGGGGATGAGAGGTAGTGAGCATGGGGTTGACGTGGATCATGTCATGGAGGACGTGAGTTGTGAGGCTTGAATCTCACGCATGCATGAGGTGAGAAGTTGCAATATGCATGTTGATTAGGAGAAATTACTCAAGTGAGATATGCATCATCTTTGTATTTATTTATTTTATTTATGTTCTCAATGGTAAATTTTCATTTTTACCGTTGAATCATTTGAATTTCCACATCTCTTCAAGTTTTGACTCTATTTTCATGTTTAATCTAATATACTTAGATCAAGAGATTGATCTATGAAATACTTTCATTTGGATGATATTGCTTAATTATACTTCAATAGAGTTCCAATTCCCACTAAGTTGTGATGACAATTGGTCGACGATCATTAGAAAATTTATTTTCATTTGAGATGTTTTTTTGTGTCAACACCATGATTGTGAATAACGTTTGATTTATGTAAACTATTATCTTTTAGAGCTCTACAGTTAATGACCAAAAGTCTTTTCCTTAACACTTCTAAATTAGAAGACGAATACATTAATTAATGAACAAAATGTTTGCACATCAAATTCATAATAATTGATATATAAAAGTAAAACTTTTAGAACACACTCCTTTCATATACCAATTCAACACAACCATTGGAATTTGATTTCAACCCACATACCAAAGAGGATCTGGCAAAATACACTAACATTCCAACATCCACCAAACATTGGTGATTCCTAGATCCCAGCATACCGCATACATCAACAATCCACCATAACAAACCAACGTTAAGCATTCCAACAAACATATTTAATAAAGTAGTAACACCGACATACATATCATCAACATTCGAACATACAAACTGACTTAATAAAGTAGTAATCCGACATACATATAATCAACATTACAACATACGAACTGATTTAGTAAGGTAGTAAACCGACAGACATCGACATACTTAAACAAGGATTAACACAACAAACATACAAACCATCAAGGCAGAAATAACTCCTACTAGGAAGTTCTTTTCAATAATCAAGTTAGTGGAGGTTACGACATGAGTCTTGGTGGGTGGTTGTCTCAAATTGAGCACTAATTCAAAGTCATTCTTCATCTGCGACTCCAAAAATGTCGAAAGTTCCAAAACCAGTTGGTGGAGACCTTCAAGTCTATTTTCTAGTACATCAATATGATTGTCTAACATCAAATTGTTGGATCGTAGTCGTCAACCTACATAAAGAACCCACGGTCCTTATTTGCCTGAAAAAATCACACGACCATTTCATCAAACACCTCATGTGCATGCTTATTTGTGGTTAGGGGCGAGATACTTGAAAATATTGGCAACCGTAGAACTTCTTCCCATTATTATGACTCTTGTATGAAGTGCCCAAAACAGACGACACCTTGCAGCGACACTCTGGTACTTTGCGACTCATGAGACATGATACTTGCGAGTTGGAACTCATACCGGAAGGAGGGGTCATGACTGTGGAAGCTTAAAAAAGAGGATTGAAGAGGAGATGGTGTGGTTGTGTGTGAGGCGGAGAAAGAGGATTGAAAAGGAGATGAAGTGGTTGTGTGTGAGGGGGAGAATGAGGATTGAAGAGGAGATGATGTTGTTGCAATATGTTGTTGGTCCAAGTGAGTAAGGGTTAACTGAGGGATTAAGAGATAATCGACATGTGTATTATGGTAATGTCGATTACCTAACAAAATGACATTGACGATTTTCTTAGTGGCATCCAAGTAAATATCAATGTTTTCCTATGACATTAGGCCAAAAAGTCACTATCAAGTGATATAAAACTAATTTCGTTGTTTCTTAGTGGTACCAAAGTAAATATCCCTTGATATAATGGTGCAAATGTTACGACAGAATAATGTTTTTGATATAATGGCAAAAAAAAGTGATGGACTGGTTTTCTGAAGGTGTACTATGTGAAGTATCATGACTATGGGTTCGTTTGGGAACACTCGGCGTCTTGGTTTCGAAGGTGAGACGTTGCGTCTCAGTGTTGATTTTTGACTCGAACGTCTGGAGAAAGTGAAACCCAAACGTAAAATTTTGTTTGGGTAAACCAAGACAAAAAATTGCGGTAGGGGTACCATTCACATTTTTATTTTTCTAAATTTATTTGTAATATGTTTTTAAATTATTATTTTTTCAAAATATGTTTTCTAATTGTTTTAGTTTTACCAAATTTTTAAAAAAAAATAATGACTTTTTAATTTTTTCAAAATCGACCCCCAAATGATGTAGAGGAGGTAACATATTGAAAAAAGTTGAGTTATTTTATTCAATAAATTTTTAGAAAAAACCCAAACAATTAGAAAAAAATATTTTTTAAAAAGAAGATTTAAAAAACAGATTAAAGATGATTTCAATATTTGTAAAACAATAGAGTAACAATGGGGTAATATTGGTAACTCAATAAAAATATTTGTGTCTCGGTGAAAAGCTAACTTCAGTCGGATTCTCAAACGAGTGGATTTAACACAGGAGCGTCTGACTTTGAGATGCATGAACCAAACTGAACAGTTGTTGTTTGGTTGCGCAAACCAGCGTTTGAACGTCTACCCCGACGCAGACGTTGATTCGTGTGTTACCAAACGGACCCTACGTGAGGTTAATTTCTAAGTTCTAACATAATCAGTTTTTAAAGTGTAAAAATGCACCAGAATATTCTGTTTTAGCTTTTAAGCTTAAGGTGCCATTGTTCTGGAAACCAATTTAATGATAAAATTTTACATCATGGAATGCCTATTGAAACTCAAATTCCGAGATCTTTTGAGTTTTTCTTTCCCCATTTTCGTACACATTTCCCCATACACGTGATTTTCCACCTTCTTACGTAGGGATGTGCATTCGGTCCGGATCGGACCAAATTTTTATCCGGCGTCTGGATCGAAGATCGGACCAGACCGGTCTAGGACCGGTTTTTAACCTTAAAAATTTTAAAAAAAAATCGGACCAGACTGGTCCGAAACCGAATTTTCAAAATGTTCGGACCGGAACCCAGACCAGTTGGTTCCGGTTGACCGGACCGACCTGGTTTCTGCACAACCCTATTCTTACACCTCATTTCTCTCTTACATCTCATTTTCCCTCGATTATCCTTCTCTTTCCTTGTTTTGGATTTTCATGATTTCCCTCTTACATCATATTATTGGCTCGATTATGCTTCTCTTCCCTTGGTGTGGATTTATTATGGACCTCAATTTATGATGAATTTTTTAAGTCCGAATAACAACACCCAATTGTCGGTCATATAAGCCTATCTTTCTGTAATGGATACTGCCCGAAATAATGTTTTCTCAGATAAACGGGTTTTGGAACTTCATCCGTAGCATGGTTCCGTCACAAGAGAAGAAAGAACGCATGATCTAAGCAAAAGAAGCAGAAATAACACTTCAATAAACAGAAGTAAACTGTTCGACAGAAGAAATTTCAAAAACTATATCATATTAAGACGAAAAGTTATAATTAACAGCCAATGAACCCACCTCTGCACTGCCCTTCTTGAGGTAGCTAGAAGCAGCAACTTACAACAAACAGAGACTAAATTAACCTAGGCAGCTTTATTTCCCCTCCACTAAATTAGAAGTCATATACCAAAACGGCAGCAGAAAATGAACAAGAGAAGCTGCCAAACCCCCTTTTCACAGCACAGCAGCATAAAAGGATGATGCAAAAAGCCCCCCCCCCCCCCCCCCAAAAAAAAGGAAAGAGAAGAATGAAAAATTAGAAGATCTATATTACAACTGCCAACAGAGGATGAATGGCACTGGGACTTGGAGATGAAATGAATGAATCAAAACCGACAGGCTTCCGCGCACCACAGCAGGTTAGATGTGTAGGTTAGTAGAGAATACACCCCCTCAAATCTTCGCTTCCACCTTGCAATTTAATGATAAGAGAACTTTCCCTTTGAAGCCGTATCCAGCTTCTTCAAAATTGACGTTCTGCGACCAACTGCTGACTGAAACCCTTTGTTCTGTCGCAGTGTTCTCTCTGGTAAATTCCTGAAAATAATATGCTGTACAGCTGGTTACCCTGAGCCCCCTGCAACTTCTGCGGCCCGCTGCCTCATCATCTCCATAACTGCAGCCCTCCGACGGGAATCAGATTGCCGTTGTGACCTCTTCAGATGCTCTTTGAGATCCCTGTAAAAATTACAACGCCAATAAGAAAGATTCTACCAAAGGCAACCTAACATTTTATACGGAAGAGGGGAGACGCACTTGCAACGTGGTACAAGACATTTCGACTCTTTGCAAGCCCGCGCATGAAGATGAAGTAGAGACCACATCCTTTTACACAGAATGCAACCTCTGGAAGCACGCACTTGGCAATTACTGCCATGGGCAAATAAGCCCTTTACTTTCCGACAATCTGGATATTGGCATCCCATAGGTTGGTTCGGGAGAACATGACGACAACGAGAAGCATGAACCAAAAGATCAAGCATTCTCCGTAGCTGCACAGCAGAAAGAAAAAAATATTCAGAAAGAAGAAAACTGCAGCATAAGAAGAACAACTATCATTCTACGTGGAAGGAGCCAAAAGAAGCTTTTCTCTTCAGCTTTGGTAGGCCATTCATTAAAGAAACTAAAAGATGCCTAATGTATTCGAACTTAGTACCAAGTTTATTCCTTAAACCTAATGTCTAACCATGATGTCTAAAATGTCATACAGTTAACTTCAATTTGACAAGAATATGTTGTTCAAAAGATGAGGTCGAATAACTTTCCATATTTTCTTTTGAAAAAAAAACTTATAATAACATAAATATGTGAAACGGAGTGCACATCCTATTAATTGTGCCTTAGCATCTGTAAATGGTAGATACTATGTAAATGGTAGTTCACTACCCTTGAAGGTTGACACTATCTCCGAATAAGACGAAACCTGCTCAAACAAGCATACTAACCATATATTTTACTTTAACCTAACTGCATCAACATTTGTTTTCAAAAACTCGAATGACTAAAACCTCAAAAACTGCATTTAAGATAGAAGATCATAAAAAATTACCTCAAATACACGTTGTTGACGAGCTTCTGTATTTTGAGCATCGGCCATCGATGGGTGATTCGTCAACTTATGAGGGTGATCAATACCACCTTCTTTCTTGTAACAACTGTTGCAGACATCAAAATCTGGGCACACTTCACAGTGCCAGTTCTGACCAGCTTCAATATCATGATAGCACACATTGCACGTGGTCACAAAAGCAGGTGCAGTTGGATTGTGCAAGTGATATAGAACCATCATTGATGAGTGTTTTGCTCGACGTAGGGTGTCATACTGATAATGGTTGCCTTGACAAAGGCTGAGGAATGCTTGTCTGGTATCAAAAAACTCACTTTCCAAAATATCATCCTTATCTTTGGTATCTGTAGATACATCAGTTATAGCAACCTGCAGATGCAATATCGGCCAGTAAATTAGACTTTATCAAGAAACGAATTATGCTGCCTAAAGAATTAATTGTATCTACTTACTGGATTGAGGAAATGTTTCTCCCTGCCATGGATTGGATGCCTATCCCTCTCATCTAATTTCTGTTCTGCATCATAGCATCTAAAACAAAAGAAAAATATCAATTACAACCATATCTCACACATCTCTACAACCAAAAACAGAAAAGTTAAAAAAAATGGCACGGTAAAGAGATTGTAATAGCACTTTAGTCTTTGGAACCTAAATGAACAAGTCCTGGATGTAAAAACTACCATAATGAAGAAATAAATAGCTGTGAAAGGGTTAAATTTTGGCTGCATAAATAAGCCTTCTTGGCCATATATATTACAATAGCGTTAATGCAATAACACTTTCCACCATCTATTATATGCGAATTTGAAGAATGACAACAATTTCAGTATGAGGGAGACTTGAAAACAAATTAGAGTGCAGCTTAAAAATCACCTAGGGAAATGATAACAGGGAGGGGGAAAACTAAGCAATTTACCAATTTATCATAAAAAAGGGAGCAACCGACATGAACACTGCAGATGTTGTACGCGAAAATTATATTGAAGCAGTACCACAAAATAAAATATATTATGAAATCAACAAAAAATTCTCAGATGATTGATGATTGGCGTAGCTTCAACTAAAAAAATAGCAAAGACATTCCAGAATGCTTACTTTTCACAAAGTTGAAATTTTTTGCACTGACTGCATACCCAGCGAACTCCAGATACCATAAGGTTACAACAGTGGGTGCAAGCATGCTGCAAATGGACCATAATGAAATCTTCTTTCATAGGATAGATGGTTTCACCAAGCTGTAATGCAAACAGAAGATGTTAATTAAAAAAGTTAATCCATGTGTAACTCGAAATTATATTTCAAGTAACATGCATCTCAATCAGAAAAATAATCAGTAAATATAGCAACTCTAAATTCTGGCTGTTCGACATTGAATCTCAGATGGACCATGAAGCACCTTTTGCATCAAAAGGGCATCTTTGGAGGCATTCCCAGAAAGATCAGTTTGACCAGCTGCTTTCAAAGCTCTTTTTGTAAGTGTTTTTTTAGTTTTGCCCTTTTTGTGTTGCTTGCTACCATCTTCCTCTTGCTGAAGCTGGTTGATCATGTCCTCTGCAGCACCAGGCCAGTAGTCACCATCAAAATACGGCAGTCGTGCAGCAGTTACTTTTGCTTTGCATTCACCCGTTGTGATAAAAAAATGGTCATATAAATTAGTCAGATCAGCAACTATATTTTCTTTTACAGCTTTCCGTAGCATTACGAGATACCTTCAAGAAGAAAAACTAATCAGTATAACAAGCCAGCGTTCTAACTTTTTTAGTAAAGGAATTGGAAAACAAAACACACCATTCTCTGAGTTTGTCTGATTTAGGTGTCTTCTGAATCTCAGGATGGCAGTATAGAATATAGTCTTCACCCTTCAAAGGTGGGCAAGCCCATATATAGCAGCTAGTGAAACCACGCTTCTTGCAGTACTCAAGATATCCAATCTGGAAAGCAAGTCCACACCCATAAGACAAAATCGAGTAATAGTGAATTGGAGAATGGGTTACTGACACGATGAATTGCAATAAACCAAAACATGTAAAACAAAGGTTACCAGAATTTCATGGTAAACAAAAGTACGCAACGCTTCTCCCGTCACTGTTTTTATATCTGGCCTAAAGTACTTCACGGAGTCCAAATATGAAAGATAAACACGTCGTTGGTTAGGAAATGAAGATTCCGATCCGAACTCTTGGACATACATGCCAAATAGGCAAACTTCTACACCTTCTATCTTCTGAAACAATAACACAACCTGAAGAATGATATTGATTAGTATAACAGGTAGAAAATCATATGTTGCATTGGACGGTAATGTTTCGAAATTTCTCTTTTTATTGAGGGGTGGATCAGAAATTACTTGAGACAACCAGAATACATGCAAGCATTACCTTGGACTTGTAGGGAAACTCAGTGGGATAGTTATCTTCTTGAAAAATCTCCAAAAAACGTTGCTTTACCTCTAACTTTTTATCAACTGACAAAACCACTCTAACAACAAGTGACTCCGCTCCTGCAACCTGGAAGGAACAAATTATGTAGTGTTGAATGCTATAATAAAATACATTAATTCATAATGATTTGATAACACACAGTTAAGTATGCAACGTATATGTGTCGCACGCTATTGCGAAGTTGTATTTGGCAAATGTAAAATTCCATGTGCCAAGAATAGCACACATGAAATGAGTGATCGCAAAATATTTCATAGTTTGCACAATGAGGCATGCTGTGTAAAAATTTGTCAACCTGTGCACTGCAAAATGACACAATTTACCTATACATTGCACGTGGCAAATTGAAAGCATTACCAGTGAGCGAAAATGCATAGCAAAACACCAAGATGTAACAAGAAACCACAAAAAATAGAGTCCAATTCCACAAGGGAGAATATAGTAAAGAGAAACCAGAGAGTTCAGAGAGATGAGGAAATACAAGCTTGTCTTAGAGTTGACCATTTTATTTTCATTTGTGAAACAAAGTTTCCAACATGGACCTTTTTTTTCATTTGTGAAACAAAATTTTCCAACATGGAATTGCCAACATTTGCTCATTTTCCTCCAGGATTAAATAGTGAATCAATATATTTGTGTGGCTCTAACAATGAATATTAATCATATATATTAGGTCATTTAGATTAAGTACCTCTCCATCACTCCATTTAGAATAGATTATATACTTACCACTTCGCGTGGTTCTTGTCTTACACAAAACAGCATATGCTGGAAATCATGATTACCTTCTGTTTTCAACTGAATATTTATTAACCCAAATAATAGAAATTAAGCAAATAGGAAAAATACTTGGTAAAAATCAGACCAATTTAAACATTATTACATCCACCAAGGATATTTTGGCTTTTCATCCTCAATATGATTTACCTCATTATTGAGCTTTAGGATGTGCTTTCTAATGTTTCAGTGAATACCAATATCATGTCAAAGCCATCTTTTAATTGTGAATTTAACACAAATTAGGAGAATGGGGGTCACAAAGACAACCTAACCACACACAAAAAAAGCGTAAATAGGATTACCTCTTCAGGGCTCTTTCCTAGATGCCTTGCTCTTTCTAGTCTTTCTTGCTTTAGTCGTCTAAAAAGTCGCTGCTCCAAATGATCACTTAGAGCCGTCCTTGGCAAATCATCAGCTCCAAGAACAGCACTCTCAGGTAAGGGAATCCGTTCACCCCTCTCTACTTCTTGCACATAACAATTGGGGCATGTGTATTCAGCTTCGCCACCCTCATTTCTTCGACTATTAAAAAGAGCACATATTTGATGTTGCCAAGCTTCACATTTATCACATTGTACCCACTGCATATAAAAGGCAAGCATGAACTAAATTTTAAACAGTTTACTATTCAAACAAGCTGCAACAACTAGAGGTGATCAGATGAACTCAAACACTAACCCATTCTTCCGTTTCCTCATCATTTCTCCTCTTCTCAAGTTTTGCTTTTGGCATCGGGTGGGAGAGCCCTTCGACCTCAATAGTGTCACCTCGAGCCTCATTATAACATGGAATACAAAAACATTGTCGTGTATCACCTGAGCCAAAATTATAATACATAGCATTTCTCTTGATACGAGCACCACATGGTGTACAATATATAGGTGGAGGTTCGAAGATAAGTTTCTCTACAGCACAAAGTTGGCAAGAATTCTCAGTCATTGCATGTTCCATTGCTTGATTTTTCTCGGCCTTGGCCTTGCTCTGTAGAGAAGATAAGAGCACAGTTATATAATGATGAATAACATATAGTGATAAAAGTTATAGATAAGCGTACCTACAGAAAGAAACGAAGAGGAAAGAAGACAAGAAAAGCTCACAAGTTGCTTAACAAAATTAAATGGAAAAGCAATAGAGGTATGCAGCGGCAGAAGATACAGGCTAATGAAGACATAAAGCTATCATATAGGTCAGTTCCTTATCTGGTCCGTTGTACCTAACCAAGGGTGCTATATGTTAAAGGGCATCTTCTTGCTTGTCACTGGTAAATGAAGGTCCCAGCATATCAAGCATCAAGCGATAAAGAGCCTTAGCGCTATTACTCCTATTGTTGTATTATTACTATTTTGTTGTTAATATGTATTACAGTGAGCTATTAAAGAACGAACCTGTCCAACCCACTGCCTCAGACCGATAATGTGCTGTCTAACTTGTTCTGGAGTGAATAACTCAATCAATGAAACACCTTTTATCTTCGGTTTCCCAGATTTTGTACCAGAAACAGGATCACAGGAAGGTGCTTCCTGTTTGGTGGTCTCTTGGTCAATTTCCATTACTTCTAGCTTAGCCTGGCTTTCGCCAGACCTGGGAGGAGGAGCACTCTTAGAATCATTAATATCGTCTCTCCTCAAGTTAGTAAGATTTTCTGGTCCAGAAGGAACCGAACATACAGCTGGCTCTGTCTTCACATTGATAGTCGGTTCCATTTTCACACTAATAACCTCCGGCTGTGCAGGCACATGTTCATCTACTGACGTGTTCACTTGCATTTGCGCATCGAAAGCATGGAGTTGGTTTTCATGAACAGGTAAAGAACAAGATTCGAACTTTGAGCCAAGGGATGAAGGGTGTTCCACTTTCATGCGTTTTGGAGGCTGCAAATCCTCAGAGATTTCAATAGATGATGAACTACTCTTAGATACAGGTTTATCAGAATCGAGAGCTTTTGCTGTATGTACTGAACCATTTGTTTCATGCATCACACTGCTTTCAGGTGGAGGACGAGGCTTACACTTCGATGCAACATAATCACGAACAGGAATGCATACAGGACAATCTGCCCTTTGGCAACGCTGGTGGTGATCCATAAGAATCTTAGACTTTTGGCAGCGAGGATATTTACATTCATTAGTGGTGCACTTTTCAATATGAGCCAGCAATTGCTGAACTGTTAAGCAGTGAACTTCTGCACATTTTCCTTTAGGAGCTGGACAACGGTGTGCATGGCGCAGAAACAATAGCCACCTGATTTGGTTGAGATGATGCTTTGACCGCAATGAGTTTTCCATGTCACGAGAAACCAAGCTTGACTTAGGCACAGACATTCCATTAGCAGCGACCAAACCAGAGATTGATCCCTCCGAGAACTGGGGTTGTTGGCTCTCATTTTGCCCGTTCAATCGTTGATGAAAATCATTATGAATATGATGCTGAAAGGATGTCTGGTCCAGTATGTTGGAATTCTGTGGAGTTTGGGAATGCCATTGTCCTTGTAGAAGTACATCTGGCTGAGACCCAGTCTGTAGAGATGTTAAGTCATTTTGAGCATGAACATGTTGGTTTGAATGAAAATTTTGGTTGACTTGCTGAGGGCCTTGTGAACGTGACGGCGACAAAATTTGAGCAGGCAACTGACCACCTAGTTTAGTACCCATGGAACTATCATCAAGCATGCTATTTTGGTGGTATTGACCGGGCAAATCTGGAATATTAAACTCTTCAGGAGCTTGTGAAATTAAAGGTTCATTAATGGACTCCATACCCTGCTCAGGTAATATCTGGCCACCAAAACTAGAAGACATAAAAGGCTGTCTGTAGGAATCATTTTCCACCAAATGCCGCTGCTGTTGCTGAAATTGGTGTGGAACAAACTGGGGATATGATTGAGTAGTTTGTGGTTGAAACTGCTGATGCTGGAATTTCTGAACCTGTTTTGGGTTATTCATCATATTTTCACGAACAGAATGTGGAGTACCAAATTCCATCTTTTGAGAGTGATCAAGTAATGTAGGTTTCTGTGCAGTTTGCTGGACAGGTTGTAGGTTTGACTGGTAAGCCTGAGAGGACATGTTTATCTTTGGCCTAGACTGCATGTTTAGAGAACTAATGCTTTGGCTATTCAGCCCAGATCCAGACGATGCACCACCAGAGTACATGTTCCCACTTCCTGCTTGGTTGTTAATTCCATAACTGTCCCCTGTCATAGACATGGACCGCATAGTGACTAATAATGTGGTAGAACAAGTACATATAAAATGTCAATTACTGGTAATCTATGCTTGTAAAAATTGATGACTGACCGACAACGTAAAGCAGGAATCTAGAAAGATCTTTCAATAAAGAGTTCAAATTACCAAAAAATGCAGGAGGCTAATGTTGCAACAGAATTTCGAACAAAGTTATAGCATCGCAGTACCTAAAAGAAAGCCCTAATATTTTGCAGGCCTTATGTTGCAACTTGCTTAAGTAAATTAGTTTTGTTAGAGAATAGTCCCACACCGTGTAAAATGAGGACATTCTCCTGGACCATAAGTTGTAGGATCCCTCCCCTCATTGTCAATTGGTTTTGAGGTGGATGCCCAGTCTAACATGGTATCAGAGCCCAAGTTGTGCCCGGTGGGCGGCTTGACACATCCACCCAGTGTTGTCCACGTGTAGACACGTGTCACGCGTGCGAGGGAGTGTTAGAGAATAATCATTTCAAATTAGAGGAACTCTTCAAGCAAAGCTGGAATTAGTTAGGCTTTTTATCAGTATACCAATTTGCTTTTGCCCACTGAACCTTTTCTCCAAAGACTCTTATTATGGAAACATAATTTTTAAACATTTTTAGTTATATATAATTGATCTGACAATAAACGCACAAACATTATCCCATCTACTAAAGTTACCCAGAAGTGATGCGATTGTAAAGGAAGAGAATAGTAGTCCAAACTAGATAAAGTACATAAAAGCATCAGGGACGTCAAACAACAGCCCCTAAGCCCAGGAAAAATACGCCCATTGTTATCAACTAGATGAAGGAAATATTCAGACGTAAACAAATAAATAAAGAACGAGGGAGTACTTGGGCGTAATGACGGGTGATGCTGCTGTTCGAAATGTTGTTGCGCGGGCTTCACGGAGTTGTTCAAGGGAGGTATGTTCAAATAGGCTTCTGATCCTATGGATCCATTCACCAGCTGTGAATTGTTTCCTGAATATGTCAATCCACCATTTGGAAATCCATATCTGCTTTGCATGTTTGATCTCAACCCAACCCCCAACTGGCCACCAAGGTTTTGGTTTCCAATAAATTGCTTTTGTGGTTGTTGCTGAGGCACTGCAATAGATTCAACCCTAGAATTCACAGACAATGGCATAGACTGCATGTTATTTAATCCAGGAGTTGGGATCATCTGACTTGAGCTGTGTGATAAATCCAAAGGTGGCATGGAACCGACAGAATTACCAGCAGAAGATTGTTGATAGCCATCAGTGATTGATCCTATGACAATAAAATATGTACATATATGTAAGCATATAACCAACAATTAAGGTGGCATCGCCAACAAACTAACCAGGAAAATTACCATTTGATGCGTTAAAAGAACCACTACGACCAATAGAGCCAACTCCACCTGAATGTTGTAACATGTTCCTTGTCCCAGCAGCATTTTCTATTAGCATACCAGGACCACCAGTAACAGCAATGGTGCTGTCTGCAGAACTGACTGCCATGCCTGTGTTGCTGCTATGGGACATTCCTGGAGTCGGTATCATTGTGCTCATGGGTGCAGGTACGGGTGCAGGGGAAGAGGAAGCAGCTCGTTGAGCTATTGATTGACTATTTAGAATCTTCACTATATTGAACAAACGACGATCCAAGGTCTCCATGTTCATGTAGTCCTCCTTAAAAAAGATGGCCAGAACAAAATACCACAAGTAAGATACAGGATACCTTCTTTTCTTTTTTGTGACTGGTAGTAAGATAGAGCACAACAGTTAAAACTGTTGAACTTAAAGTAATAAGCAAAAGGTATTCGAGGACCTTAGTTGCAGCATTCCTGAATAGGCATTCCTCTACACGTTTCACAATATCTGGTAATCTGTGCAACCACCCACTTGTCCCACTTGTTACTTTATGCCTCTGAAAAAATTGAATTCTGCGAGAGAACTTAAGTTATCAGTGTTTGCGTAGGAAAGAAAAGGCCAAAAAGAAAATAAATGTGCTTAAAGAATATGTAGTAAGTTCAAGAACAACAAAGCCTTTCATCACAAAATATCATGTCATTTTTCATAAAAGTAGGATATAATACGACATGGAACAACCACCAGTATTAAAATTTATTAATATAAATATTAGAGGCATTTTATCCTAAGATGATGTCAATAAGCATAAAATATGTATAAAACATTTATAAAAGTGAACAGAAATGAAATAGCAAACAATCATACAACAAATTGTCAGTATGAAACTCAATTTTAAGCTCATACGGATGCATATCTATAAATAGTACTTTGGATGTTTCTATAAGCATGCAGAAGTTGATCTTCGCAACATTAGTATTTGCCCCCTATCTAAAAGCACATAGATTAGCTCATTGTCTCATGTACTAAATCATTTATCATTAAACAAAAAGGAATCAAAAGGATTTAAGCTTAAACTATGTGTTTTGTGAATGAATACCTGTGTAAAGTAAACATACACATCTTTTCTGAAAGCTAAATAATCAACCTACAAATATGCAATTGATACTCTAACAGTCTAAAGCACAGTAAATGATGTTTTGAGCAACTCGCTTCTCCATGTCATAATTCAACTTCAACAGCAGACTTATTTTTTCAGTCAAACAGCTTCCATACAGATCATATTTCAAACATATAATTAACAATGCATACTAGAAAGACACACCACTCGTTCAAAGAATACCATGTTCGACCATATCAAACCCCATACATTTGCAATTCAACCATGTACCGGAGTTTGTTTTTCTGATTACAAATAGAAATCTGAAGGATTTAAGCTTGAACCAGTTGCTTCCTCATTTGAGCCCAACTTCAATCAAAAGATTACTAACCTACACACTTACTTGAGACCACATAAGAGACGATCACAATCCCACAAGTATAAAAACAGCCCACCAACATTCTCCTAAGATTCAACAACTTCTACAAGCACCTCAAATCAACCATAAAACCGAAGAATGCACGCTAGAAGGCACATAACTATCAACCAACACCATGCCTACATTAAACAATTACTACCCTACGCGCTTAGTTGAATAAACACCCCCACCAACACACTCTTGCGACTCGACAACCTCCACAAGCACCTCAAATCAACAATAAAACCGAACAATACATGCTAGAAGGCATGTAACTATCAACCAACACCATGCCTACATCAAACGATCACTACCCCACGCACTTAGTTGAATCCACATAAGAGAATATCACAATCCCACAAGTATAAACACCCCATCAATACTCCTCTACGATTCGACAACTACCATATACACCTCACACCAACCACAAAACCAAACAATGTAAGCTACAAAACACATAAGTATCAACCAACGGTATGCCTACATCAAACGATCACTACCCTACGCACCTAGTTGAATCAACATAAGAGATAATCACAATCCCAAAAGTATAAACACCCCACCAACACTCTCCTAAGACTCGACAACCACCACAAACACCTTACACCAACTATAAAACCAAACAATGCACCATAAAAACCTCATAACCATCAACCAACACTACGCTTAACCGTACTTCACCTCACACAATCGCAATTCAACTAGTCATCGACAAAACACATCGAACCGAAGCTCAAAGTTACCAACAGAAGACTTACATCTTCTCCCGCATCAACTTGCGGGCCATGGAGAGATCCTGATCCATGCCGCTGGTCCCGGCCAAGCCCTGCATCTGCGACCCGCCTCCGCCGTTCTGCGGCGGCAATCCCGACAGCCTGGTGGCGCCCTGATTGGGCATCTGCCCCGTCACGTGCGACGGCACATTCATCTCCACCTTCTCCTCACCTCATCCAACGCGAGCTCCACCTCTCGACCCCCAATTCGGGCCGGACGCTTCGAAACCCTAATTCGAAACCCTAGGTCGGGGATCGAGGGCGAATTGGGGGGGTGGGATCGGGAATTAGGGCGGAGGAGGGATCGAATCGAGGGAATCGACGACGGAAGGGATTGGGAAAGGATCGAATTTGGGCGAGAGGAGTTCGATTTGGGGGTTTTTTATTTTTCGGATTTTTTTTTTTTATTTTGTTCTCTTTTCCCCCAAAATGGAGCGGAGAACAGAAGGGTGCGTGCCGGACTTGGTCTTGGGATGGTGAAGGTTTTCAAATCGGAAAAGGAAAGGGGTCTAATAGGGGCGGTGGGCTCGAGCCCGGATTTAGTGGGGTCTAACCGTGGTTCGGTGAGACGAGCCTGGATTTTTGGGGGATTTGGGTTGCGTGGATCTGGATTTGGATTTGGTTTTGGAGGTGGATCTGTCATCTATGGGGTGGTGGTCTTTGGAGATAGATATCTATTAATTGTTGATTTCGGATTGTTAGTTTAATGGCGTCATGCACATGCAAGGCATGTGCAACATAGGAATTAGGACATGATAGTAGTGTGTTATTTGTAACATTTTTTGTATGCAATTATTTGGGGGTTATTATTCGTCGCCGGAAAATTACTTAAATCACCCTAAAAATGACATTTTTGCCATTAACAAATCAATTAATACTCATTTCGTCCTGTGTCTTTAAACTATGTGTTTGACTCAGTTTTACTCACATTCCTAGTATCAACACCACAAAAATGTCTGGCGAAACAACTAGATTATGCGAGGTAATGGAGTTGGATTTTTTTTCCAACTTAGGCGTCTGACTAAGACGCATGTACCATCATAGAGGCGTCTGGCTAAGACGCCTCCACCATGGTTCAGGCGTCTTAGCCAGACGCCTCGACCATGGTATATGCGTCTTAGCCAGACGCCTCGACCATAGTATAGGCGTTTGGCTGAGACGCCTCCACTATGGTCGAGGCTTCTTAGCCAGACGTCCCGCTTTTTTTAATTTTTTTTGTCAAATTGAGTTTTCGGTGGTAACGGGTCGGATTACAATGAGTTTTTTTGCAAGTGATGAAGATTCAAAAAAATTTCAAATCCAACAATTTTTAAGATCCAAAATCCCCCGGCGGTAAAACATCCCGACTTACAAGTACCACCTCGACAGATCGTTCGGGGGTCTCGCTTCCCGGTGAGCGAGCGACATTCCAACTCGCCGGTGAGGTGGCGGGGGTGGCAATTGTTGGATCTGAAAAATTTTGAATTTTCATCACTTGCAAAAACTCATTGTAAGGTGAGATGTGGGACGATCGACCGTTTGTTTCTCGGTCAACCGAACATGTTCCATGCGGATGACCGAGTTTCCATTGGTCCACCGTGATCGTAAAGACAGTAAGTTTTTGATCTTCCTAGAATCATTGGGTCGGTTTACCGATCTCTACCTGGTCATCCGAATATTTATTCTCAGTAGCTTCGACACTTCTCTGTAAATCTCTATTTGGTGTACCGAAGGGATATCGGTCATCCGAATATAGTAATTATTAACTTATTAATTAATTAATTTAGCAATTATCTAAATTTATAATCAATTATCTTTTTAATAAAGAAATATAAAAAATAAATTTGGACGTCCGACGGAGCCGCCCCGCGTAGGAGAGGGGCGTCTGGCTAGGACGCCTCCCCATGGTCGGGGCGTCTGGGTAAAACACCACATCCATGGGGGAGGCGTCTTAGCCAGACGCCCCACTCCTACGCGGGGCGGCTCCGTCGGACGCCCGCAATTTTTTATTATTTTTTATTAAAAAGATGTTGGATATTAATCCAGATTCGAGTACACCGGGGCGTCCATTGGCCCATTACTGACCTCCAAAACATTATTTTTCATGATTATAAGAGGAAGATGAAGAGAGATGTGTGATAGGAGGGTAAAATGTCGCGTTATAGCAGTAGAAATGAGAGAATGACAAAATTGTAATCTGTTGGGACGATTTAAGTAGTTTAGCAGTTCAGATTATTTCTATTATTACTTATTATTATAAGGGTTTTTTGCTTTCATTAAAAGACTATGTTTCTATTTTTGTCATTGTTACATCGTTATGTTCCTATAAGTGTCACTACAAAGTTACAATAATTCCATAGATGTCATTAAGTTTTCCGCAATGTCACTCTGTTACCCTGTTGTTTTCGTTACACGAGGACACTTGTTTTTTCCCATTTGTTCATTTTGGTGAATCTAATTATTTTTATTTTGTATCCACTAATGACACTTACTCACATTAGTTGTTAGGTGCTTACTCTAAACCAACTAACAGGACCCCAATTCCCACCTAACACTACCTAAATCCCCCAAAATTCGGACCTCAATTCCCACCCGACACGCCCTAATTCCCCCAACCTCCCTCTCCCACCCAACAAACCCTAACTCCCAATTCCAAGCCCTCTCGACCGATTTCGTCCTCTCCCCCCACACATTTTGAATTCTGATCACCCCAGTCGTAACTCTAATGAACTAACCCTGCATTCCTCTTTGAGTTCTCTATTTCGTCCTCGTCCTGCCTTATTGCCTTGTCTCTTGGGAGGTTGTAGAGTCCATTTTGACGAGTCGGGTTGCCTTTGGGAGGTTGTAAAGCACGATGAGGTCACTGTGGGAGTCCACAAACTTGAAGCGCAAGGTTGAAAGGTATGGGTCGTAAATTTGTGGTTTTTGTTGTTGTGGTTGAATGGTTGAATGTTGATGGTTAGTGGTTCAATGTATGTTGCATGTTGTGGTTAGTAATTTTGTAATATGGCTTACTGGTTGAATCTAGGTTGCATGTTGTTAGATTGGAAGAAATCTGGAACATTTTGGATGTGTAGTTAGTTTTTGTGTTATTTGAATGTTGCTTAAATGATGTGCTTAGTGGTTCAATGTTGCTAATATGCCTTAATGGTTAGTGTTTTTTGAAGAATGCTTAGTAGTTGAATGTTTCTTGTGTGTTGAATAGATTTTTTGATATCATGCTTAGTATATATTTGTTTGCTTATTGGTTCTGTTACAGCCAGGGCACCCCAAAACACTACATTTTTCGGATTTTCAGAGAGGGAAATTGGTAAATAGGAAGGGTATGGCATTTCCCTAAAACTTTGTAGAAGTTGCTCAACTATTAGTAGTGAATCACTCTTTAAACTATGAAATTGTGAGGTCTTGTATTACAACACACATGAAGTAGGGGTTAGAGGACTGAATGTGCTTCATTTACAAGGTTCATGGGCTTCAAAGGTATGAATTTAAGGGGCTTAGGTGTGACGAGGATGTGGTTGAGACAGTTGCATACACAAACCCAAAGAGAGAAATAGACATATTTGTTAGTTTTCACCATCCTGTTGCACCCCTTGCCACTATATTCCCTGGAGAACCATCTACTAAGTCTACTGAAACCTCTAATAGTCAACCTTCTGTTGGGATTTCACGAGGATTATAGAGGTAAAGAAAAAAAAACTTTTCTTTTATTCCCTTGAATCGTCAAAATGGACCGTCTCTATTGCTAACATTAAACAAATAATCAATCAAACATTTTACATACAAGATTAAAAACTAATCTACACTTATGCAAATATATCTAAATCGAAATTTCAGGATTTAGATTGCATATCTTTGCCTAGTGAAAACGAATTTCTCTAGGACTCTCGAAGAATCTTCACTTCTTTGTCTCTAAGGTTCACATTGAACCAAACAATGACTAGTTCAAGACCTTGCTAGGAATCTACTAGACTTCCCTTCAACAATCACTCTTGAATGGAAATATGTGTACCAACAAAACTTGGGAGAGAAGAAAGGTGGTTGAAAACCTCTTGAACTTCTTCAAAAACTTGTTTTGTTGGTGTTGAAATGAATGTGTTCTAAAAGTTTTACTTTTATATGTCAATTATTATGAATTGAATGTGCAAACATTTTGTTCATTGATTATTATATTCGTCTTTTTGGAAGTGTTAAGTAAGAGACTCTTGGTCCTTAACCGTAGAGCTCTAAAAAATAATGGTTTACATAAATCAAAAGTTATTCACAATCATAATAATTACACATGGAACATTAATTACCGGGATAAGATTGTCGCGTTGGTCATCGATTATTGTAGCTCTACAAATATTTGACAACACGAGTATATAAAAGAGGAAAAGATTACTTTAATATATTGAATGTAGCTAACAAGTAAAACATTATGGAATTGTGTTATGTGTCATTAATGTTTTACTGTGTCTTGGATCCTAAGATAAGAGACTTATATCTTTTCACATAAGGAGTGTTTAATTTGATTATTGTCAAAAGCTATCAATGAGTATAGTGATAAAGGCAACAGTTGGTTGAACGTGACTTATGCTGGAAAAGATATCTAGTGAAAAGATTATCATTGTCTCTCCTAATTGAGTGATGATATTAGTGGGCTCTTTGAAAAAGCAAAATTATAATGTGCACAATGTAACTTGAATTAAGTTACATATTTATAATTAGCCTAAAGAGATCAAGAAATGAATGTAATACAAAGGTGACACATTTCTACTTTGTATATATTCTTAATATCATGAGGCAAATGATAGACACAAGTGGTGCACTTACATCACTAAATGGATCGTGTTTAGTTCGAGTGGAACAAGACATCTATGCTAATTGGGTAACTATAATGTGTAGCTAGATACCACTTATAGTTTGAGATATTGAGTATTTAATATCACTGTCAATTTAGCTTAGATCCTCTTATAGGTGACACCAAAAACTGGGAAACAATAAACATGATTTTGAGTTCATATGATGTGTCGGGTCTCATGTGAAAAGGGACACATGTGGTGAATCAATAAAATCAATATGTCACTAAAATTGACATAATTATAATCATGAATAAATTCATATAAGATGTATATATTATGGGGTGAAATAATTCAACATTACATAGGATAATATATCACATGAGATACGGATTTGCTAAAAATCCCAAAAGATCAAATTTTGTTGGAGATAAATTCAAAATTTGATAAATGCAAAAATCGTACAAAATGGTTGAACGTTTTTCGGAGACCGATCGACCGAAAATTCACAATAGTTGTTGAGCGTGTGAATGATCGACCGTATGGTTGCATTTGGTGGACCAAAAACTTCCAGTAGCTTCTGCGAACTCGTATTGGTAGTGGTCGGTCGACCGATATAGGGTCATGGTTCGACGGAAAATTTCCAGGAGATTCCACGTGTTGATTTGGTAGCGATCGGTCGACCGACTTGTGACGCAGTCCGGTCGGATATTTCCAGTAGACGATTCTCACGTTGAATCAGTCAACTGTTTATGTGTTCTGTTCGATCGGAAAATCACAGTAACTTTGGGTGCCTGTGGTGGGTCGACCGAAGGATTTCATGGTCCAACCAAAATCGAGTTTAACTAACCATCGGTCGATCGGTTAGTTTGTTCCGGTCAACCGTTTGATACGGTTTTGCGTGAGTTATTAAAAGAATAATTCATATCATGGGCTGGATTAATTTCAGACTTGGTCAAATGGTTTTGAGGATGATTATGTGGCAAATTGTGATTGGTTTTAGGGAGAGAAAAACAAGAGATCATGACTAGAGAATAGTTCATGAGATGTGTGATTTGTGTGGCTATAAATATGTCCTCTCACCTACTTGTTTCAATATATGATTTCAAAATTCTCTCTCCCTAACCTCCCCATTAATCCATCCGAAAATTCTCTTAATTATTTATGTTTTTGGAGATTGAATTCTTAGAAGTTTTAGAGACGTTATTAGCTAGATTCTAAGATTAATTAGAGATTGATTGACTAGTTCCTTTCTCTTTAATCTTGTTTAGAGTTTGGTGAACACTTGGAGACAAATCAGCGGGCGATTCGACGGGCAACAGAACTCCGGATCTTCGAAAAGGTTTTAGAGAACATTTGGGTATGATCCTCTCTTGTTTGTTTATTTTAACATATGTAGGTTTGCATGATATTAGAATAAACACAAAACAATGTACATAAAATTGCTGAAAATATGAAATCGATCATGTATGCTTGTATTAATTGTTTTTAAATATACACATACATAGACACACGAAATCATAGAGGTGTGACCTTTATCGAGGATCCGGGTTGGATTGGTAATGGCATAAAACATTTTATTGTCATAAACTATAAGTTGTACTCTAGCTGTACATTATAGTCACCAAATAAACACAGATGAAATGTAACTATTTTACAAAACGCGATCCTATAGCAATATGATAAATAATATTACTTGTGTATATTCCTTGTCTCGTGATGTCGTGAATAATATACAAAGTATGGTTGTGTCACATTTGCATTATATTTGTTTCTTGGTCTCTCTTGAGTAAATTATAAATATATAGTTGGTATCATTTCACAACTATATTGCATGCATTTACAATTCTACTCCACCAAGGGCCCAGTGAGTCGTTACTCATTATAAATGAGGGAAAATGATATTGTTGACCTACAATTCTTTCCCGCACAATCTATATACAAAAAACTACTACTTTTATCATCACTTGTAATAAGAAACTTTTAATAGTAATTACGTTATACATTTCTCATGTGAAAGATGAAGTCTCATATCTTAGAATTCGTAGAAACAATGAAGACATTAATGACACACACAATCCTATAAGGTTTTCACTTGTTAGGTCATGTTCAATGTATGAAACATTTCAAACACTCGTGCTATTAAATGATAATCTTTAATCAACATTTGTAGAACTATAATGTTCTTTAATCAACACGACAATCTTTTCATGGTATAATAGTGTTCCATGCTAATTACCAAGATTGTGAACACTTTAAAGTTTCATGTTTGTTATCATATAGAGTTCTACGGTTCAAGACTATTTTAACATTCTTGGTCGACCATCTACATGTGTCATTTGACCGTTAGACTTGTCGTATTATACAACAGTCAGAATTTCCTAACCCCTAAAATTCATGTGGCCATCGGTCGAACGATGCCTTCTTGGCAGTTGACCGGATGAAGACTTTTTCATCTTCCAAAAGTGCTTGTAAGTTTTTGGTTGAACGTTGCCAAGCAACCGGTCGACCGAACATAGAATTTCTTGGAGCCTTGAACTTCCTGGTATTTTTCGGTCGACCAACCTATTTCCTGATTCGACCGATAACTTAAGTTATAACCAAATTGGTTAGAACATTCTTGAGTTGGTTCAAACTTTTCCTCACCTTTATGAAAACGGTCGACCAGTAAACCCATTTTGGTCGACCGATTGTGTCCTAAACAGTGCCCTGTGCTTTTCTGTTTTGTGCTTCTTACACAATCATTTACCATATTAATCACAACAGTTATAACACCTTAGAAGCTTATAAATAGATGTATTCCAACCTCATTTCATGAGCTCTCCCACTTCAAATTGTCTCATACATTAGAGAGAAATTCTCAACTCCTAAAACTCACAATCTTACACTCAAGAGCCGAAATTCCACATCTTTGATCATCTCTATATCATACTCAAAGTGTGCTCAAGCTAGAGAGAGTTGTTCCACTCAAGTTCTTTGTTGTCAAAAGAGTAAAGGCTCCTGTGAAAGCCCGAAGCATCCTTCTTGAAGTGTGAGAAGAGGATTCCAAGCTAGAGTGTTGTACGCTAGCTTGAAGATTGTAAAGGGGTTGTTCGCTATCTAGGATAGTGAAAATGTAAGTGGAGCTCGAAGTGTCGAGCGGAGCTTGCAAGAGATGATGTAGGCGAGTGGCCGAACCTCTGTAAAATCCTTGTGTTCATTTGTGGTTTGCATTGTTTCTAGTCTCTACTTATCTTTATTTGTTTCCGATGCATGTCTTGTTTGTTTAAGTAGAGATTAACGTAAAATTGATTAGATAATTAGGGTCATATACGATCCTACAAAGTATGTGCCTAAGGAAGAAGAAAGTAGTGCTAATGAGAGTTGTGATGTTGAAGATGAGGTGAACTAGATGTTGTGCTTGAGGAGGATGGTCCTACAACTGTTGACATGGACATGATGAAACCTATTTTTAGCATTGGTAAGAAGTTCCCCAACAGAGATGCTTTCAAATTCTCACTTAGGCAATACTCCATCCTACATGAAAGTTCCATTACTTTCTATAAGAGTGATCCATCCAGGGTAATAGCCAAGTGTGTTGACCCTAACTACAAATGGAGGTGTCATGTATCAAAAATTAATGAGGCCTTAGTATTCCAAATAAAGACATTGAATATTGACCACTTGCTCCAGTGTTAATAAGGTAGCCTAAAAAGTGGCCACTAACAAGTGGATAGCCGATCACTGCTACAAAAGACAATGGAAATCTTTAAGTCCACAGATCTTAGTCAAGGCACCAGATGCAGTTAGACCACTAGCTAGTCTGATGCATTGCATACATTGCATCATATGTCGTTCATTTAGATTAACTTTATATCAATAAATGCTACTAAGGTATGTGTTTAGTCTTATTTACAAAATACATGGACTTGAATGCAAATTACCCATATCCCGAGCACAAACGCGTGCAAGAGACTCATTTCTGTCATAAAGACCAAGTTCAAGATTATCGGGGTTCAAATTGAAGTTCATCCAAGCATAAAAGCATTCAAAGACCTAATTACAAAAAGGCCAAGGACCTAGCACAAAAGTAGTCAGGGACTTAATTGCAAAAAGTCGAGGACCCGACTGCAAATTACGAGTACCAAAATATTATTTTGGAGAAAAATCAATTTGGATCTCCAAATATATGAAGAAATAATTTCGGAGCTCAAAAGAAAGGAAAGAAATTAATCCGGACGTGCAAAGGACAGTTAAATCATACCATAAACACACAGGAAAAATCCAGATCCAATGAGAGCTAAAATTGCGGCGATTCCGCCGCACATCACATACAACTTGCGGCGAAAACGCCGCACCCCTTTCGATCTGTGGCCCCGGATTTTGTCCAGTCGTATCATGACACGTGTAGTTTCCTATTTTATACTTGGGTCCCTTGTATCGGCTATAAATAGCCCCAAAACGATGTTGTGAAAAAGACTAGTTTTTATTTCATTCCTTAGCAATAAAATTCTGTTGGTTTATTTCTTGTTTTTAATTTTCTTTTGTAGTTTCTCTAGGACCCCTTCTCCTTCCCTCCATCCATGAGTTTCTAACTCTCTCCAAAGGGTGGGGGTGACGGATTTAGGGTGACGAGAAGAAGAATGATGTTATTATTTTAATTGCGTGTTAGTATATTTTGATTACTTGAGTTTATGTTGAGTCATTTATCATGTAATGCTTTATAACTAATGTGATTTGTTATAAGTTTCAGATTTCTCTAAACAAAACCCGATATCTAAACTCCCAACCCGCTGGACTCTCATCCATATTTGTTTTATTCTTAGTTTGTTTTTGTTGTCCTTGCTTTAGAAATTTAAAAATCCAAAATCTCAAACAAACCTTATTTCTCTCTCTTTCTTTCCTTAATCGAAAATCACAAAAATAATAATATCTCTCCCTCCTTGTGTTCGACCCGTATTTGCCACGTCTTCATTGACGATGTGCACTTGCGGTATAAATTAAATTCACATCAAGTTTTTGGCACCGTTGCCGGGGAGGAAACGAAGATTTTGTTTATTTTTGGTGATTCCGATTCTATTCTGTTTATCGTGTGCGCAATCTAACTATTTGGGTTTGCGTTTCAGGAGACAACGGAGTGCGCGGCGAAATCCGGGCACAGTCAGAGCAAGAAGGGCGGCCACATCTAAAGAACAACCTGCGACGGATCCGCCGCACGTCTGAAGCATCTGGGCTTCAATTTTTTCTGGGGTCGTCTCCATCTCTGGGTGGACGCGTAGAGCAACTGGAAATTTTCGAGAGCGGGCGGCGAACCCGGCTGAGCGTGCGTAGGTAACCTTTGTTGTCTTTTTCCTCGTAATTTCTATTTTCGGAAAATTTCCTTTTTGTAGAACTGCACGTGTTAAGATCAAATTCCATAATTGGCAATAATTCAACTCTGACCTAAAAATTGGCAAAATTAGAAAGACTTAGTGCATGCATCATATAATGTTTTGTTTGCATTATTCTTGCTAAATTCTTGCAAATTATTTTTTTTGTTGAAGAGTGCTGGAGGCAAGGTACGTGCGCTGTTTTTATCGATTGCATTTAAGCATATAATTTAGTTGCATACAACCTTGCAATTGTCCGCCAACTAAAGACCAATGTTTGACTATCTTTGCTAGATTTAAGTTAACTTATCTTAAGGGCAACTCCGTAGGAAAAGATACGGTGGGGATTTCATCACCCTTCCGTGGCCCACAAATAACAATCCCAAAGTGTCACTCAAGCCTTAAATTAAAATCAATTTGACATTGACCCCTAAGGATTCAGACTCAATTAAGGAGAAGATTGGTTTGACTTGCTATGACTTGAAGCTGATCGAATTTAATTTGGTGTCTAGTAAATGTTTTTGTGTTGACGTAAGTCTTCCAAGCGAAGTGGTTGTCTAATTGGCACCGACTCTGTCGGAAGCACCCCCACTAGCTATACACTGCCTGGACAATTTGGTTTGATTAGTGAGGGAGGTGAATCAAGCGAACCAATTCGACTCAACCAGTTAGGAGTCGTCTAGATTTAAGCAACATTAGGTCTAGGATTGTTTGAACCGTGCTTGTTTAGGAAACTTTTGACCAACCCTCTTATCTATCTTTTAGAGTTAAGTTTCCCTTCTCATCTGAGTCTTCTTTCTCTTCTCATCTCAGTTCTCTAGATTAGGATTCATTTCTCATCTTTCCCCCTTCTATTGTTTGTTTCCATTTTTGAAAAGAAAAAAAATTATAAAAAAAGTAATTGATTCTTGAAATTGAATTTGGAATTTAAATTCCAAATTTGAATTCAAAAATTGATTCAAACCGGTGCACTCAGATTTGGGTTCGGGACTTGAGCAATCGACTCTCACGAGTTCATCTAGATTCCAGTCTAGAGCTTAGCCCCAATCCACCTGTTGCATCACCTCACCCAGATCCAAGGGGTGAGAATGTAATGGACCCACCTGTTGCACCACCTATGACTCTGAGTGATCGGTGCTACACAACGATGGCTGCTCAGCCATCATGCATCGTTATGCCCACCATACCGGGTCGCGACTTCGAACTGAAGGCACAATACATGAGTATGTTGCCCAAGTTCACCTCTAAGGAATACCCATATCTCTTCCTTAGAGAATTTGAGGAAATCTGCTCCCTTATGCAATACCAGCATATCTCTGAGGAGACAGTGCGTCTTAAATTCGTGCCTCTAGCACTGAAGGATGACGCTAAGAAATGACTATATAGTCTAGCCGAAAATCTATTAGGAGTTGGGCCGAGTTTGTTCAAGTGTTCTTAAAGAAATATTTCCCCAACCATAAGACTATTATGATTAGGAATGAAATTGTTGCATTCGTTCAATCGAGAGCGAGCCGTTCTATTCTTATTTGGAAAGATTTAAGAACCTGTTGACCCAATGCCCTCATCATGGAATTCCAAAATGGTAATTGTGCCAAATTATTTATGAGGGATTGACACCTACATCTAGGGTTATGTTAGAATCTGTAAGCCAAGGAAACTTTATGTCCAACAATGAGAATGATGCTTGGACTTTTCTTGAGGATTTAGCCGAAAATAGTATGCAATGGGACAATGCTAGAGCACCGAATAACTCGAATATTGGATCTAGAATAGCAAATCAACCCAAACCAGGTGTCTTAGCTGTAGATGTTATTGTAGCTGCTGAAGCAAAACTAGCTACCCTTATGCGTAGAATGGAAAGTCTAGAGCTAAAAACCCGACCCCTAGTGAATCAAGCCTCTTCTATCCCTTGCTCTAGATGTGGTCAAACTTGTCATATAATTGAGGATTGTGCGGACTTGGAACAAGTTAATGCCGCATTTAACCATTCTAGAAATGACCCATACGCATCAACCTATAACCCGGGTTGGCGTAATCATCCCAATCTTTCATGGAGCCAACAAGGTCAACCTCCTAGACAACAACCAAACCCGTATAACCAAAATAATACATCATCTGAGTTTAGTAACAATGGAGATTATGATGTTAGGTTGACAAGCTTGGAAATTTTGGTTAAGACTTTTATGCAAACAACCACTCAATCCTTCCAAAGGCTAGAAATACAAGTCAGCCAACTAGCACAAATAGTAAGTGAAAGAGAAAATATCAGTTTCCAAGTCAACCTGAGGTGAATCCAAGACCTAATAATCAATATCAGCCCTATCAATCACCTCTAGGAAGTAACAACCCTAGACCGGTTCAAATGGTTCATGAGGAGGGACCGTTCCAACAAATAAATGCAGTTGTATCATTACGGTCCAGAAAACAAATTGATAACAATGTGGTAAATGTAGGATTTCATGTTTAATTATACATATATATTTTTCGAATTTTCATGTATAATAAGGATCAATTTTCAATTTTCTAGAATTTATTGCATGCATCGGTTTGTTTTAACAAACTAGTTTCAAAAACTCTATTAAAACAAACATGAAGAAGCTCCGAAATTCATACCTAGAAGTTCTCTAAAACTTCTCGAAGATTCGGAGACGGTTGGGATGCTCCTCGCTGCGCCGGATGCCTCCGAGTATTCACCAAACTCTAAACAAGATCGGAGAGAGGGAAGCTAGTCTCTCAATCTCCGATAGGGTTTAGAATCTAATTACTAACCCCTCTTTAGTTCCCTTTAGAAGATGACCTCTGAAGAACTAAAATTAAACTTAAGAATTAAGGAATTTTCGTGGAGAATTATGGAGAGAGATTTTGCATAAGAAAAATAATGAATTAATTAAGGAGGTAATGAGATAACCTTGTATTTATAGGTTCTCTCCAAATTACCTATTCATGTGCAACCCCTTGCCCATGATCTCATGCAAAATTCCATCTAACCATCCATTATTTAATAATAAATAATATTAGCCACGAATTAAATCAATTATGGACCAATTCCATGCATGATCTAATTAATTCTTAAATTAATTCTGCATTAAACTGTCTGGACCGGTCGACCGTTACGAAGGTCCGGTCGACCGCTCGAACCCAATTTCGGTCGACCGTGCGAGATTCGGTCGACCGTTCTTAACGTAGAATATTTCATCGCAATGTTCGGTCGACCGACCGATAGATTCGGTCGACCGTTCCGAACAGACGAAAATTCCCTGTTATCGGTCGAGACACGTCCGGTCGACCGTGCACCTTCGGTCGACCATTATCCATTAACCGGTCGACCGTTTGCACAGTCTTGCAGACTTGTCAAATTTCAGTTTAACCCCTACAAAATTTGACATTTCGGGATTAGTAGTAAATTCACAACTTATGTAACATATTATCCTATGTAATGATCAATCATTACACCCCATAATATTTACATCACATATGAATTTAATTTAGATTCTAATTATGTTATAAATCACAACATAATTTTGATTTTGCTTGTTCACCCCATGTGTCATATTTTCTACATGAAACCCGACACATCCTATGAACTCAAAATCCCCATTTCTTGTTTCCCAGTTTTGTGGTGTGACCTATGGGAGGATCTAAACTAAGTTGACAGTGATATTAAGAGCTTAATATCACAAGCTATAAGCGGTATCTAGCTACACATTATAGCTCCCAATTAGTTAGATGTCTTAATTCCACTCGAACCAAAACCCGATCCACTTAGTGATGGATGGAGTGCACCACTTGTGTCCGTCCCTTGCCTCATGATATTAAGAATACACACAAAGTAGTATTGTGTCATCTTTGTATTAGTATTTATTTCTTGATCTCTTTAAGCTAGTTATAAATATGTGACTTAACTCAAATCACATTGTGCACATTATAACTTTGCTTTATCAAGGGGCCCACTAATATCATCACTCAATTAAGAGGGGCAATGATAGTCTTTTGACTAACTATCTTCTCCGACAAAAGTTGTACTTAACCAACCAATGCCTTTGCACTACACTGATCCATAGTTCAAGACACGGATCTAATTAAGTATTCCTTAAGTGATTAGATATAAGTCTCATATCAAAGGACCAAAGACACAGTAAAATATTAATGACACAGAAACACATTTCTATAATATTTTACTTATTAGGTCTATTCAGTATACAAAAGTAATATTTTCCTCTTTTGCATACCCGTGTCGTCACTCACTTGTAGAGCTACAATGATCTATGACCAACACAACAATCTTAACTCGGTAATTAATGTCCCATGTTAATTACCATGATTGTGAATATCTTTTGTTTTATGCAAACCAATATTTTTCAGAGCTCTACGGTTAAGGACCAAGAGTCTCTTCCTTAACACTTCTAAGAGACGAATAACATAAACAAGGAACAAAATGATTTCTCATTCAATTCATAATAATTGACATTTAAAAGTAAAACTTTTAGAACACATTCCCTTCAGTAAATCCTAGGGCTCCTAATCAATCTAGCCGTCAAGCACCCATATGTGACCTAACCATTGAACCTGAAGTCCAATTTGAAAAGCCCAACCCACCTAGTCAACCTGACCATATAGCTCAACTTGAGCGAGTCTATGTTCCTAAAGACTCATTCCTCAATAGACTCAATAAGAGCTCAAGTGCACAAATGGAGAAAATCTTGGAAGTATTTAAGCAAGTTAAGGTGAATATTCCACTCTTAGATATGATTCAACAAATATCTGCTTATGCTAAATTCTTAAAGGATCTGTGCACTAAGAAGAGAAAGGCTAACGTACCAAAGAAGACATTCTTAACTGCAAACATAAGTTTTATTCTGTCCAACTCGTCTCCTATAAAGTATAAGGACTCTGGGTGTCCTACAATTTCATGTGCGATAGGAGATACTTTTATCAACAAAGCTCTTCTAGACCTTGGTGCTAGTGTTAACTTACTCTCGTTCTCTGTCTATGAGCAACTAGACCTTGGTCCACTAAAACCCTCTAAGACAACCCTTCAATTTGCTGATTGCTCTGTTAAGAAACTAAGAGGTATAGTAGAGGATGTTTTGATTAAGGTTGGTGACTTCATTTACCCAGTGGATTTTGTCGTTCTAGACACTGAACCTGTTGTCGATCCTAAGAGACAAATCCCTATAATACTAGGCAGACCCTTTTTAGCCACTTCTGAAGCTTTGATAAATTGTCGAAATGGGCTCATGCAACTATCTTTTGGAAATTTAAAAGCTGAATTTAATATCTTTCATGTTGATAGTGAACCAGAAATAGTATGCAATCAAAGTGATGTTGTGATGAGATCGCGTATCTATAAGATTTCTGAATCAAATAAATCATCACAAAATCAAAAAGAAAGTGAGAAAAGGGGAGTAATTCATCTACACAACCACCATCACTCGAGCAAATAAGAGAACCAACATATGTGAGGGGTGTGAAATCTTTACATCAGAACTCTCAGGGCAACATGGGAAACAATTCAACTGGATACATGCACCAACATGGTGACATTCAATCCAGTTCTGACTATGGTTGACTCTGAGCAAATTCAATCCCTCTACCGCAAGTTGACTCAGGTAATAAGTGCATTTGCTTTATCTTTGCATACATTGAGGACAATGCATGATTTAGGTGTGGGGGGTGTCTATCTATCTATATATTCTGTTCGTTAAAATAAAAAAAATATTCAATGTTCCATGACTTAGCTTAAGATTGAACTGCCAAAACCCGTGTACAAATTGCATTGAGTTTTTGTTCTTTATTATATAGTTCTGCTTGTAGAAACTATGACATAAATCTAAGTTCCAAAGAAATAACCCATTACCCTTTAAGACATGTGTGCACTTAAATTGGATGAATCAAATCTTTGAAGTGGTTGATAAAAAGCAGAGGTTGAGGAAAATATACCGGGAAGTGTGGACTTCTAATAGCAATTAAGCCTTGAGTATAAAAAAAAGGTGAGGAAAGCACATTTTGCAAAATGATTACAAAAACTCAAGCCTTCGAGTCACTGGTCTGTAGGGGTATCTTAAAACCCGGTAACTTGAGTCTGCCAGCTCGGGATTATCGACCAAAATCGCTACATGATGCATTGCATACATTGCATCATATGTCTTTCATTTAGATTAATTTTATATCAATAAATGCTACTAAGGTATGTGTTTAGTCTTATTTACATAATAAAGGGACCTGAATGCAAATTACCCATATCCCGAGCATAAATGCGTGCAAGAGACTCATTTCTATCATAAAGACCAAGTCAAGATTATCGGGATTCAAATGGAAGTTCATCCAAGCATAAAAGCATTCAAAGACCTAATTACAAAAAGGTCAAGGACTTAAGCACAAAAGTAGCCAGGGACTTAATTGCAAAAAGCCGTGGACCCAACTGCAAATTACGAGTAGCTTTTATTATTTTGGAGAAGTTCTAAAGAAAAATCAATTTGGATCTTCAAATATATGAAGAAATAAAGTCGGAGCTCAAAAGAAAGGAAAGAATCAATCCAGACGCGCAAAGGACAGCTAAATCATACCATAAACACACAGGAAAAATCCGGATTAAATCTGAGTCAAAAGTGCGGCGATTCCGCCGCACCATACATGCAAAATGCGGCGATTCCGCCGCACCCCTTGCGATCTGTGGCTCCGGATTTTGTCCAGTCGTGTCTTGACACATGTACTTTCCTATTTTATACTTAGGTCCCTTGTATCGGCAATAAATAGCCCCGAAACGTTGTTGTAAAGGGTCTGAGTTTTTGTTCCATATTCTAGTAATAAAATTCTGTTCTTTTATTTCTTGTTTTTAGTTTTCTTTTGTAGTTTCTCTAGGACCCATTCTCCTTCCCTCCAACCATGAGTTTCTAACTCTCTCCAAAGGGTGGGGGTGACGGATTTAGGGTGATGAGAAGAAGAATAAAGTTATTATTTTAATTTCTTCTTAGTATATTTTGATTACTTGAGTTTATGTTGAGTCATTTATCATGTAATGTTTCATAACTAATATGATTTATTATACGTTTCAGAATTCTCTAATCTAAACCCGATATCTAAACCTCCACCCACTGGACTCCCATCCATCTTTACTTTATTTTTTTAATTTGTTTTTGTTGCTCTTGCTTTAGATAATTAAAAACCAAAAATCTCAAACCAAACATATTACTCTCTTTTTCTTTCCTTAATCGTAAATCACAAAATAACAATATATCTCCTTCCTTGTGTTCGACCCGTATTTGCCACGTCTTCCTTGACACCGTGCACTTACGGTATAAATTTAATTCTCATCACTACACGAATGCAAAAAGGGTAAAAGTGTCAAAAGAAAAGCAAATGTGTTGAATCACTTTAAAATACTCAAGGCCCAAAGTTAAAAGAATGATTCATGTCATGGTTGATCCGAATGATACTTCACCACCAGAGGAGGCGTGCAAAAATAATTTAAGTGATAACATGTATAGAAGGGTAGTGGTGTGAATGTTGGAGGAACAAAGACCAAGTCAGAATTTTTATGAGTTAGATTTATATAATGAGCATGCAAGAATTCTAAGTGAGATGTATAAGGTTGAGGTGGAGATATTGAGAGTTATTAATGAAATGTTGAATTAAGACTTTGTGGGTGTGTCAACTGAAAACTCTTACGAGACAAAACTCGTCCTCTAAGGAAACTTAGGGGTTTAAAGGCTTGTTGCACATGATAAGTGCAACCGTGATTCCTACGAAAGTGAGTTAGGATTTCCCTGTTTTCATTTTTCTTATATTTTGTTTTGCTAGGGACTAGCAAAATCTAGGTGTGGGGGTATTTGATGCATTACATACATTGCATCATATGTCGTTCATTTAGATTAACTTTATATCAATAAATGCTACTAAGGTATGTGTTTAGTCTTATTTACAGAATACAAGGACCTGAATGCAAATTACCCATATCCCGAGCATAAACGCATGCAAGAGACTCATTTCTGTCATGAAGACCATGTTCAAGATTATCGGGGTTCAAATTGAAGTTCATCCAAGCATAAAAGCATTCAAAGACCTAATTACAAAAAGGCCAAGGACCTAAGCACAAAAGTAGTTAGGGACTTAATTGCAAAAGGTCGAGGACCCGACTGCAAATTACGAGTACCAAAATATTATTTTGGAGAAAAATCAATTTGGATCTCCAAATATATGAAGAAATAATTTCGGAGCTCAAAAGAAAGGAAAGAAATTAATCCGGACGCGCAAAGGACAGTTAAATCATACCATAAACACACAGGAAAAATCCAGATCCAATGAGAGCTAAAATTGCGGCGATTCCGCCGCACATCACATACAACTTGCGGCGAAAACGCCGCACCCCTTTCGATCTGTGGCCCCGGATTTTGTCCAGTCGTATCATGACACGTGTACTTTCCTATTTTATACTTGGGTCCCTTGTATCGGCTATAAATAGCCCCAAAACGATGTTCTGAAAAAGACTAGTTTTTATTTCATTCTTTAGCAATAAAATTCTGTTGGTTTATTTCTTGTTTTTAATTTTCTTTTGTAGTTTCTCTAGGACCCCTTCTCCTTCCCTCCATCCATGAGTTTCTAACTCTCTCCAAAGGGTGGGGGTGACGGATTTAGGGTGACGAGAAGAAGAATGATGTTATTATTTTAATTGCGTGTTAGTATATTTTGATTACTTGAGTTTATGTTGAGTCATTTATCATGTAATGCTTTATAACTAATGTGATTTATTAAGTTTCAGATTTCTCTAAACAAAACCCGATATCTAAACCCCCAACCCGCTGGACTCTCATCCATATTTGTTTTATTCTTAGTTTGTTTTTGTTGTTCTTGCTTTAGAAAATTAAAAATCCAAAATCTCAAACCAACCTTATTTCTCTCTCTTTCTTTCCTTAATCGAAAATCACAAAAATAACAATATCTCTCCCTCCTTGTGTTCGACCCGTACTTGCCACGTCTTCATTGACGTCGTGCACTTGCGGTATAAATTAAATTCACATCATAGCCCAAGGAAGAAAAGAATGGAGCCTGCTGATGAGTCTAACAAAATCACAAGAACACACAAATGCAAGGAGATGCAATGAATAGGGGCATCAAGCAAGAACATGTAAGGAACCAATACAAGGTTCCGAACATGCATCCACAATGCACTCTTATATTCGTATGTAAACTTTCATAAAATGCACATTTCCATCATTTGTAAACTTTCATATTGAATGCATTTATGTGTATTATTTCCATCCTTTTTAGTGGGACTACAACACAACCTACTAGCACCTCCAACAGAAGCATGAGCAAGACCAAAAGAAAGAAAATGTGAGTTTAAAGTTCTTTAATTTGATCATATATGTTTCTATTTGTTGAGGTACCAGTGGACCATTTGGTTGGGTTTGAGTACCACTAGACCACTGTTTAATTTGATCATAATTCAATAATATATGTTCTCAGTTTGACTTAAAAGTATTAACTTATTATATTATCATTCAACATGAATGCACCTCCCTCTAATGTACCAACACCTACTGCACCTCCACAACCATCCCCCTCTCACACACCAACACACACTGCAGCTCCACAACCAGCCCACTGTGATGCAGGAACAACCAATTCAACTCTACAGCCAGCACAACCAACCCACTGTGATGCAGCTCAGGAAACCCCATATCCAGAGCATCCTCCCAAGTATAAGAAGACATGTTAGGAACTCCTTGTTGGATCGTGTGGGTTATGGGTCCACTAATCACTTTTAAACTAATTACCTACTCGTTTTATCGATCGAGTTATATGCAGCGGAATTTAAACAACAAAACGAGCAAGTAAGAAATAAGCAAACCACAATGGACACCGGGGGTTTTTACAGAGGTTCGGCCACCGCCTACGTCCTCTCTTGCAAGCTCCGCTCGACACTTCGAGCTCCGCTCGCGTCTTCACTATCCACTCCCTGTTCCGGGCCGGGAGAGAACACCTTTTACAAAACAAACTCCGCGAACAACCTCGCGAGCTTGACTTTCTTCTCTCACAATCCGAGAGGGACACTTCGGGCTTTCACCGAAGTCCTTGCTTCCTTTGACACACAATTTGAGTGGAGCAACACTCTTTAATTCTTGAGCACACTTGAGTAGGATTGGAATTAAGACTAAAGTGTGGAAGTTGGAGGCTTTGAGTGTTTGAGATTCTCTCTAATGTTTAGGACAAGTTTGTAGTGGGAGAGTTGTGTTAAAATGTGTTTTACAACTCCTTATATAGGCATTAGAGAGAATAGAGCTGTTGGGATTGATTGGGTAAGAGTTGATGTGTGATTACACAAAACAGATCTGCAGGACCCAATTCTGGCTAAAATTGGTCGACCGGATCGGGACGAACGGTCGATCGTTAGGCAGTTTTTGAAGGGAATGTGTTCTAAAAGTTTTACTTTTAAATGTCAATTATTATAAATTGAATGAGAAATCATTTTGTTCCTTGTTTATGTTATTCGTCTTTTAGAAGTGTTAAGGAAAATGCTCTTGGTCCTTAACCGTAGAGCTCTAAAAGATATTGGTTTATATAAAACAAAAGATATTCGCAATCATGGTAATTAACATGGGACATTAATTACCGAGTTAAGATTGTCGTGTTGGTCATAGATCATTGTAGCTCTACAAGTGAGTGACGACACGGGTATGCGAAAGAGGAAAATATTACTTTTGTATACTGAATAGACCTAATAAGTAAAATATTATAGAAGTGTGTTTCTATGTCATTAATATTTTACTGTGTCTTCGGTCCTTTGATATGAGACTTATATCCAATCACTTAAGGAATGCTTAATTAGATTAGTGTCTTGAGCTATCAATAAGTGTAGTGTAAAGGCATTGGTTGGTTAAGTACAACTTTTGTTGGAGAAGATAGTTAGTCAAAAGACTATCATTGCCCCTCTTAATTGAGTGATGGTATTAGTGGGCCCCTTGATAAAGCAAAGTTATAATGTGCACAATGTGATTTGAGTTAAGTCACATATTTATAACTAGCTTAAAGAGATCAAGAAATGAATACTAATACAAAGATGACACAATACTACTTTGTGTGTATTCTTAATATCATGAGGCAAGGGACAGACACAAGTGGTGCACTCCATCACTAAATGGATCGGGTTTTGGTTCGAGTATAATTAAGACATCTAACTAATTGGGAGCTATAATGTGTAGCTAGATACCGCTTATAGCTAGTGATATTAAGCTCTTAATATCACTGCCAACTTAGTCTAGATCCTCCCATAGGTCACACCGCAAAAACCAGGAAACAAGAAGCTTGATTTTGATTCATATGATGTGTCAGGTTTTTTATAGAAAATATGACACATGTGGTGAACAAGTAAAATCAATTATGTTATATATAACATAATTAGAATCATGATAAATTCATATGAGATGCATATATTATGGGGTGCAATAATTTATTATTGCATAGGATAATATATTGCATAAGTTGTGAA
This sequence comes from Triglochin maritima, assembly GCA_963682175.1. NCBI lineage: Eukaryota > Viridiplantae > Streptophyta > Magnoliopsida > Alismatales > Juncaginaceae > Triglochin > Triglochin maritima. Next base: position 7,861,971 of record OY821780.1, on the reverse strand, counting down.
TTTGCTGAAACCCCTAAAGTTCAAATTTTGTTGAAATAAATCCAAAATTTGAAAAAGGCAAAATCGGGTAGAAGTTCGGTAATCTGTTAAGGTTCGGTCGACCGAAGGATCTGTGGATCGGTCAACCGAACGTGGAACGGATGGTCAAGTTGATTGACCGAACTTGACCAAAGTGCCTGGAACTCTGGGTCGGTATACCGAACCAGAAACGGTCGACCGAACAATGTCTAGTTCCGATATTTTCGGTTAACCGAATGGCACTCGGTCAAAGACGCGAATTCGTCTGAACGGTTAAAGAAGAATTTTTCTCCTTAAGAATCGGTCATCCGTCAAGTGCACGGAAATGCGAACGTGACATATTCGGTTAACCGAGTATGTCTCGGTAGACCGAGTCCCGATCGATTTTCTGCCTTTGATAATTAAGAGATTAATTTCATCAATGGTTGGATTAGCTCCAAACTTGGTCAAACGTTTTGTGGGTGCATATAATGCATTATGGAATTAGTTTGTGAGAGAAAATGTCAAGAATTCGTGGCTTGGGAATAGCCATGATTGAGAGTAAGATTGGAGCCTATAAATAGGTCCTTATTCTCCTTAATTATGTTAGAAGTTTGCTAAATATTTTCTCTCCTAATTCACCACAAAAATCCACAAAAATTCTCTTAGTTTTCTAAGTCTTTGGAAGGAGAAATCTCAGAGATTAAGGAAGGGGTTTGTAACTAGATTCTAAGCTTGTTTGGAGATTGATTGGCTAACTCCTTTCTCTCCAACCTTGTTTAGGGTTTTGGTGAACACTCGGAGGCATCCGGCGCAACGGGAAGCGACGATCGTCTTCTTTAGCATCTCCGGATCATCAAGAAGTTTTAGAGAACTTCTAGGTATGAATTTCGGAGCCCATGTTTGTTTTAATGAGTTTTGAAACTAGTTATTAAAACAAACCGATGTATGCATGAAATAAATCGTAGAAAATTGTAATTGATCCTTATTATGCATAAAAAATTCGAAAAATATACATGCATAATTAAACATGAAATCCTACAGTTTTGCACTAAGTTCGGTAGACCGGTTAAGCAACGGTCGACCGCCCAACGCTACGACTTAGGTACACTTAAGTTATCGGTTGAACACCAAAGGGGAAACGATCGACCAATTTGTACCAGGCACTTTGGGGTTGACAAAAAAATAGATATTCGGTCGACCGAAACAGGTCTAGCGGTCGACCGTTTTTCAACAGGAGATTCGGGTTTGTCAAGAGATGGACAACCGGTCGACCGATCATGGTCCTCGGTCGACCGATACAAGAAATGTATTTGGGGTATTTTTGGTTTAATACGAATACGGCCGTTGGGTATATACGACAAAAGTAACGGTCGGAAAATTAAGCTCAAACGGTCGACCGAAAGAGATGGTGCGGTCGACCGAAACTGGACAGGGAAACACAAACTGGATTACTTGATCATCCGGTCGACCGAACGGCATGTTGCGGTCGACCGTTTTGGTTCAGACAGCTAAAGTTCAGGTTTGGTGTTTTCCGGTCTAAGTTTGGGTGATCTATGGAAGTCCAAATAATGTGAATTTTTGTGTGTGACTTCTATAGGGAACCTAGTGTGTGTTTAAGTTGATTTTATCTCAAGTATGCTCAAAATACACAAGTTCCTAAAGACTCAAAGAAATACAAAATATATGTCTTCAAATGAGCGTGATTACATGTCTTGACTTGTTTTCCTTTCTTCCTTGAGTCTTGATCACCTGTAGAGGTTAGCACAAAGCAATATATATGCAATGCAATATGTATGCTACTCTACATGATCATAATTAAGATTAGGTTAATTAAATCATCAAAACATAGATTAAGGCCAAAAAGACAACACTCCTAACACTGAGAGGATGAAAACATTTAAAGACTTGATGGAAGCGGGCTACTCAGAAAATGATGCATTAGAAGCAATATCATATTGTAATAGTTGACATGTAAATTTGGGTTAACTTTGAATTATGTACTCTTGTGGTCTTCTTGTAGTTTAGAAGTTTTTGGTGTGCTTCACATGTGAGCACTAATGTGTATGACATTGTACTTTTCACTAACAAACGAAGTTTGTATGACATCTCTTCTACATTGCAATGTTAGGGGTTACACAGTTCAAGTTAATGTAATGTGTATGACATCTCTTTTACAATTCTTGCAGCAATATATTGCACAAGTTCAACATAACAGTCAAGACAAAATGCAATGTAATATAACTTCATATCATTTCACAACCCCACAACCACATAATGGAATAGTGCTGGAGATCGTCGACTCGCTGCCGGTCTGCCGACTGTTGGTTTCCATCAACTTTGGCGGGACGACGGAGGTGGGAACTTCTAGGTATGAATTTCAGAGTCTCTTGTGTTTGTTTTAATAAGTTTTTGAAACTAGTTGTTAAAACAAACTGATGCATGCATGAAATAAATCGAAGAAAATTGTAATTGATCCTTATTATGCATAAAATTTCGAAAAATATATATACACAATTAAACATGAAATCCTACAGTAATTTGGTTAATTATGGGTTAATTGCAAGTAGGTAACTACATTACACTGGGTGGGTAACAGAGTGATATTGCTGAAAACTTAATGACATTTATGAAATGGTTGTAGTTTTGTGTGGCAGTTATAGAAATAACGATGAAACGATAGCAAAAACGGAAATATAGTCTTTTAAAGTGGCATCCAAGCAAAATATTTATTATAAACATAATGAGAGTAAAAAAATTACCATGTTCGGCAAACAGGTATGGATATGTGTCTAGAGGTTCTTAGATCAAATCACACATTTGATTGAGTGCCCAACCGATCACCTTAAGATCATGTTTGGTTGTGTAATTGAAGGGTGTAAAAGTGTAATGTAATTCAATTGTACTCTTGATTACATTAGAATGTTTGGTTAAGAATAGTGGAGGTCGTAATTGTTGGCCTTTTGGCTTTAATATATGTTTTGATGATTTAATCAACCTAATCTTAATTGTGATCATGTAGAGTAGCACACATGTTGCATTGCATATATATTGCTTTGTGCTAACTGATGAAGAATTAAATTTATACCGCAAGTGCACGGCGTCAATGAAGACGTGGCAAGTACGGGTCGAACACAAGGAGGGAGAGATCTTGTTATTTGTGTGATTTTCGATTAAGGGGAAGAAAGAGAGAAGAAATAAATTGGGTTTTGAGATTTTTGATTTTTAATTTCCTAAAGCATGAAACATGAACAAATAAAACTAAAGCAAGAACAAAGATGGTGAATTCCGTTGGGTGGAGGTTTAGATTTAAGGTTTAGATTAGAGAATTCAGAAACTTATAATAAATCATGTTAGTTACAAAGCATTACATGATAAATAATTTAACACAAACTCAAGTAATCAAAATATACTAATCACGAACTTAAAATAATAACATTTATTCTCTTCTCTTGACCCTAAATCCGTCACCTCCACCCTTTGGAAAGAGTTAGAAACTCATGGAGGGAGGAAGAAGGGGTCCTAGAGGCATTACAAAAGAAAAGTAAAAACAAGAAATAAAAGACAGAATTTTATTACTAAAGTAAAGACTACAAATAAAAACAACAACTAAAAACTAGGTCTAAGGCCAAGGACCTTTCTAACATCGTTCTCGGGGCTATTTATAGTTGTTACAAGAGACCTAAGTATAGAATTGGAGAGTACACGTGTCCAGACACGACTGAACAAAATTGGAGCACACGGATCGCAAGGCGGGCGGCGGATTCGCCATATGGTGTATGTGTTGTGCGGCGGAAACGCCGCACAATATAGTCAGATTAATTCCGGATTTTTGCTGAGTGGTTATGGTATGATTTGATCCTCCTTTGCACGTCTGGATGATTTCTTTCCATTCTTTTGAGCTCCGGATTAATTCCTTTATATGTTTAGAGATTTATATTGATTTTTCTTTAGATTTTCTCCAAGATAATATTTTGGTGCTTTAATTGCAATTAGGTCCTTGTCTTTTTGCAATTAAGTCCCCGGCTACTTTTGTGCGTAAGTCCTTGTTCTTTTTGTAATTAGGTCTTGAATGCTTTTATGCTTTGATACATTTCCATTTGAAACCCGATAAGCTTGAACTTGGTCTTTATGATAGAAATGAGTCTTTTGCACGCGTTTATGCTCGGGATGTGGGTAAATTGCATTCAGGTCCCTGTATTCTGTAAATAAGACTAAACACATACCTTAGTAGCATTTATTGATGTAAAAGTAATCTAAATGAAAGACATATGATGCAATGTATGCAATGCATCACTAACCTCTATAGGTGATCAAGACTCAAGGAAGAAAGAAAATCAAGTCAAGACATGTAATCAAACTCATTTGAAGACATGTAATTTGTATTTCTTTGAGTCTTAGGAACTTTATGTAATTGAGCATACTTGAGCTAAAAATTACTCAAACACACACTAGGTTCTCTATAGAACTCACACACAAAATTTTATATAATTTGGACTTCAATAGATCACCCAAACTTAGACCGGAAAACACTAAACCAAAACTTGAACAGTCTGCCCACATTCGGTCGATCGAAACAGACCGTTCGGTCGACCAAGTGATCATATATCCTGTTAGTGTTTAACAGCCCAAGTTCGGTCGACCGTCCAGACCTTTTCGGTCGACCGAGTTTCAACAAATTTATGACTGTTTGTTTTGTCGTATATACCCAACGGTCGTATTCGTATTATCTCAAAATACCCCAAATGCATTTTATGTATCGGTCGACCGAGGACCTTGTTCGGTCGACCAAACTTAGAAGACTTGACAAACCCATAAGTGTCTATCGGTTTTTGGTCGACCGTGGATCATGTTTCGGTCGACCGAACTTAATCTTGTTTGTTAACCCCAAAGTGCCTGGTGTGAATTGGTCGACCGAACCTATCTCGGTGTTCGACCGATCACTTAAGTGCACCTGAGATTAAGGTCGACCGAACCTTAATCTGAATTGCCAAACGGTCGACCGAACAACCCGATCCGGTCGACCGAACTTACTCAGAATTGGGTCCAGTCAGTTTCTGTTTTGTGTATCGTACACAATCTTTACCCAATTCATCCCCAACTGTTATAACTCTTTTGGAGCTTATAAATAGAGTTGTAAAACACATTTTAACACAACTCTCCCACTACTATTTGTCCACTACATTAGAGAGAAAGCTCCAAACACTCCAAGCCTCAAACCTTCTACACTTTAGTCTTAAATCCCTATTCTCACTCAAGTGTTCTCAAGTTTAGAGAGTATTGTTCCACTGATTGTTGTGCAAAGAAGCAAGGGTCTTGGTGAAAGCCCAAGACAAGAGTATAGACTTCGGTGAGAGCCCAAAGTGTCTCTCTCAGATTGTGAGAGGAGGAGCCAAGCTCGGCGAGGGTTGTTCGCGAGTTTGAAGATTGTAAAGGCGTTCTCTCCCGGAACGGGGAGTGGTTAGTGAAGTCGTGAGCGGAACTCGGTGATCCGAGCGGAGCTTGCAAGAGATGACTAGGACCCGGGTGGGGTGCCAAACCTCTGTAAAATCCCCCGTGTTCGTTGTGGTTTGCATTATCCTCTTCCTTACTTGCTTGTTTTGTTTGAATTCCGCTGCATATATTTGATCGTTAAACAAGTAGGTAATTAGGGTTAAAAGTGATTAGAATAAGAGTCCCTCACGATCCAACATTTGATATCAGAGCCTTGTGAGCTAATTCTCATACTTAATCGTATTTTTAGCATGACTTCTACATCATCTAATCACATAGAAGGATTATGCACAACTACACCACCTTTGCTAAATGAGTCAAATTATGATTATTGGAAGAATATGATGAAAATATTCCTAATATCTAATGACCTAAAGTATTGGATGTTTCTTCAAAATCCATACATACCCTCAAATGAAGATGAATTAGATTCACTTACTATGCCCAAAATGAAAGAAATTGAGATGAACTCAAAAATCATGAACATTCTTTATTGTGGCCTTAATGAAGGTGAATACAATAGAATTAGGGGTTGTGAAAGTGCATATGAAATATGGCATAGATTGCAAATGCATCATGAGGGGGATAGCAAAACTAAAAAACCCGCATTAGTCTCCTTATGCATAAATATGAGATTTGTTCTATGCAAATCGGTGAAAACATAAGCGAAATGAACACTCGCTTCACCGATATTACTAACTCTCTTTTGGTTCTTGGAAGAAAATTAAATGAAGGAGAGATGACAAGGAAATTCCTCCGGTCGATAAGCAAAGATTGGGAAGATAAGGTGGTCGTGATTGAAGAAGCACACGACATTTCTCAACTCAAGATGGAAGAGTTAATTGGAAATCTCATGGCTCATGAGCTCCAAATTACATAGTGTGAAAGTGTAATCATATTACACTATACTCAAAGATTAACGTATTATTGAAACATAAGGCGAGTACTACCGGCACTCCGATGATTCCTCCAAACATTTACGGGACAATTAAAATTATTAAACTGTTTTTAAATACATTGTAATCCGTGTGGTGAATTTCAAGGCCACCAAACGTTGTAATAATGTAACTTTGATTACACGGGAAAAGATTCCGTGTAATCTAGTTACTATCAACCAACATGACTTAAGATTATAATTAGGGGTGCACACGGGTCGGGTTGAACCCAAAAACCGACCCGAACCCGACTGGTCAGGTTGGGTTGGATCAGGTTGGAAAGGGATTCGGGTTGGGTTGAGTTGAGTTGGAAAATTCTGAAAATCGAATTTTCGGGTCGGATTCGGGTTGAGGGGTCGTGTTGACCCAACCCAACCAGAACCCGAAGATTTTTTATAATGTTTTTTTTCCGAATACATCGTGACCATCCGTCCCCTCTTACTCTCTACACCTAACCGGCTAACCCTAACAAAAATCACATTTCCCTAGCCCCCACTCCTCCCCCTCACCTCACGCAACCCTCTCCTCTCCGGCTCACCCCTCTCCTCGTCGGCTCGCCCCTCAACCCTCTCCTCCCCCCTCAACCGAGGAGCACGGTAAGAGACAACAAGAAGAACCGGATCGTGCATCGGCACATCCAGCTGGCGGTGAGGAACGCCGAGAAGCTGAGCAAGTTGCTGGGAACCGTGACGATCGCCAACGAAGGCGTTCTTCCCAACAACCACCATAACCTTTTACCAAAGAAGCAAGGGAAGGGGAAGGGTGACATTGGATCTGCTTCTTAGGAGTTTTATATCTGAAAGGGAAAGTTGTATTTTTTTGGAGAATTTTTTTGTTTCAGTTGATTTTAGGTTTGGAGTTGTGCTTTGGATTTTTGTTTTTTCATTTGTAGGTTGTTCTCTTTCTTAATTGCAATCAAACTATGAGGATTTTATTTTGAAATGCTTTTTCAGTTTTTAATTGTTCTCAGGATTGAGAAAGTATGAGCAAACAATCTTGCTAATTTCAAGTTTGGTGGATGGATTGGATTCAGTTGTCACGTTCCATCTCAAATCCTCTGCTAAAAATGCAATGTTTAGATGTATCAACAATGGTCATTTTTTTGTTGTCGTTGCTAACTTGATTACGAAATGTATTATTATATCAAAAGGAAGATTACCAAGTGGAATACGGTGGTGATTACCAACTTGAATATTGTAGAAATTCTTGTAGGTGGTTAGTAAGCTCGATTTAGAAAAATATGATTATTGAATGTGTATAAATTCTTTAGTTTTATTAAATTTTGTTTTTATTTTAGTAAACAGAAGATGTTGATGTTGGTTTTTTAGGTGAAATTTGAGAAATGTTTATTGATTCGGGTCCAACCCGAACCGACCCAACCCAACCCGATAATTTCGGGTTGGGTTGAACATGAATCGGTTCGGGTTTGGGTTGGGTTTTTCACAAACCCGGATTTTTCGGGTTGGGTCGGGTTTTGGTCCAAATCCGACCCAACCCGACCCACGTGCACCCCTAATTATAATTGTTTCTTGGTAATTTGATTCCATGAAACTCAATACCATGCAATCATATTAAATTCTCATGAATTGAATTCCTTTTTATCAAACTACAACTTTGGTCGCATTGGAATTCACCACATGAATCACTGTAATTTAGAAAATTAGTTTAGTAATTTGCCAGTGTCAGTAGTTGTTCGAAGGAGCATCAAAGTTTTAGTGTACTTCTGGCATGATCGAGGACAAGTTTCAATGATATGGCAAGCTTGTTGTAAATAAATGCTTGATTACAATGTAATTTGATTGGATTACAAACTTCAACCGGTGATGTTTTGGGGAGGAGGCGAGACGATGTCGTCAACGAGATGGTGGCACGACAGAAGTGGTGTGAGACATCGATGTGATGGTAGTGGAGCAAGACAACAATGTGACGGGTACTAGAGGTTATAGGCACAACAATTGTTGCCCCGAAGGTCGAAGCTGCAATAGGCATGGGGTCGAAGGTCGGAAAGCAGCAACAAGTGGTTTCAGGTCTTGATGCGTGAACGATTCAGGGGTTTTTAAGATTTGGGGGTAATATCGTGAAGGTTGAGCTTAGTCGTTCTAGGTATTACCCTATTGTGATAATTGTTGCAATAGGTGTCACCAACTAAGCGAACGGCTTGCCACGAAACTACCTCTTTCAAGCCAGCAGGCCTTCCAAAGTCGTCCTAAAAAAGACTGGACTTACTGGGGTCACCCACAAAACTCAGATTTATTGCTACGACAAGTAGCCGTTATAAATCGTTGTTGAAGATGGAGTTGATTATGGCCAGATCGCGAAAAGCGGTCGACCGGTTTGTGCACTAGAAAGTCGAATGACAAAAGTGGTTGATCGGTTTGGCAAACCGGTCGATCAGTTTCAACACTACAACTGTTGAGGGAACATTTTTGGTAATTTTTCAGGGTTTCGTTGTTCCCTTGTGTTCTCCTATAAATGTCCTATTGGTTTTAGGGTTTGTAAGTTCTTGTAACCATTGCAATTGCAAATAATAGTGAATTAGGGTTTGAGGTGGTCGTGGTTTTTCCACGTATATCTTTGTTTTGTGGTTGTATGTTTGTTGTTTTGCTTCTTGTGATTGCTCCCGCAGGTCTTGATTACCCCAACAATTGTCTTAAAGTTGTTAGAAATAAATAGTCAACTGTGACGACTATTTGGGTTGTCGCCGCAAAAATCCATTTCTCCAATAGTGTAATAAGACGTAGTCTAATCAATTTATCGCCCTTGAGCCAATTTGGTTGAGCTCACTTGTATGCTAACTCGAACCCTCCAACTAAAGTTGTTTAAATTTAGGGTGAATTGCTTGGGTGCCACTAACAAATATCGAAATTGGTTTTGTAATCAGAAAGTAATTATTTGACTTAATGTCATAGAAAAATCAAAACATTTATCCTAACGTCATTATCTTTTTTCCAATGTCATTCTGTTAGCAAACATTAACTTCTTCATTAACGTACATTACTTATATTAATATTTAATGAAAATTTTACAGAAACACCTTAACTAAACTCAAAATTCATAAATTTCATTATATGTATCGTAAATATTGTAAAACATTACTCAAATAATTTATCTATACTCTCTCTCATCTCTATATTTCATCTCTCATATGTTTGTTTTCTCTCGCTAAACTTAACGCTCACTTACTAAACTAATGAAATCTGATAATTTTTTATATTTTAAAAATATAAACTAATTAATTATTTTTTATAAAAAATACATTTTCTAATAAATATTTATTTTTTATATAAAATATTTTTTCCAAAAAAAAAATTGTATAAAATTTCTTTTCTCAATAATCAGATTCTCTTACTAAAAAAATTAACAAATAATCAATTTGAAATTAGATAAATAAAAATAAATTGTTTTTAGAAAAAATAAATTTTATGAAAAACAAATATGTTTTGAAAAAATAATTTATATAAAATAAATATTAATTAGAAAATGTATTTTTTATCAAAAATAATTAATTATTTGTATTTTTAAATATAAAAATTATCGGATTTCATTAATTTAGTAACTTAGCCATTAAGTTTAGCGCGGGAAAAAAATAGATGAAAGATGAAAGATGAAGATGAAAGAGAGTATAGATAAATTATTTGAGTCATTTGTTGCAATATTTACAACACATATAATAAAATTTATGAATTCTGAGTTTATTCAGAATGTTTCTGCATATTTTCATTAAATATTAATATAAGTAACATACGTTAATAGAAAAGTTAACAGTTTGCTAACCGAATGACATTAGAAAAGGTTAATGCCATTAGAACAAATATTTTGGTTTTTCTATGACATTAAGTCAAATAGTTACTTTTAGATGGCATATAGTCAATTTCGATGTTTGTCAGTGGGCAATTCACCCGTAACTATAGTATCTTTCTTGAAACCAAATTTCAAATAACGAAAAATACCCTCTTTGAGCCCTTAGTTTGACGTAGAGAAAGAATACATTTTGTCCTCTTATGAGCTATCTATTCTATTGTTGAGTATTATAAAATATATCAGAATCTGTATTTCCACCTCTAATTAATAATCACATAAACCTCGTTATGACGTGTCTCTCATCACCTAAATTTATTCTAGGAATTTTTTTCAAAATATTGTTTTTTTTAAATTTCCAAAATAAAACTCACTAACATATTTTACAAAGTAGATCTGCTGCCACCATGTGACGATTAATAAACTCAATGTTAAACATAAAAACAACACACGTAAAAGTCACGAGAAGATCATTCTTCTTGGTTTCATGTCTTGAAATAGTTTCATGATCGCTTCGGTATCAACAGAATTAAATACATTATTTTTCTAAGTAAGTGACGAGACAATCATTCATCCAATCATCACTCATCGTAGAACGAAATCTAGTCTTTATAAGCTTCATAGCCGAGAATATTTTTTCAATTGTTGATGTTGTTGCCGACAAAGTTAAAACTAACTTGATAAGTAAAAAAATCAAATGATAAACTTCATCTATTCCCGTCTCTGTAGGATCGTGTGGGTTATGGGTTCACTAATCACTTTTTAATCTAATCACCTACTTGTTTAAGCAATCGATATGCGCAGCGGAAATTTAAAACAAAACAAGCAAATGTAGGAAATATGCAAACCACAAGAAGTCGGGTCGATTTTTATAGAGGTTCGGCACCCCACCCGGGTCCTAATCCTCTCTTGCAAGCTCCGCTCGGATCACCGAGCTCCGCCTACGACTTCACTATCCGCTCCCCGTTCCGGGCCGGGAGACAACGCCTTACAACCGTCAAACTCGCGAACAACCCTCGCCGAGCTTGGAATCTTCTTCTCACAATCCGAGAAGGATGCTTCGGGCTTTCACCGGAGCCTTTACTTTCTTGACAGCAAATGTAACTTGAGTGGAACACACTCTCTAAACTTTGAGCACACTTGAATGAGATTGGAAATATGATTAAGTGTGGAGATTTGAGGTTTGGAGTGTATGGAATTCTCTCTAAAGTTTGGGACAAGTTTGTAGTGGGAGAGTTGTGTTAAAATGTGTTTTACAACTCCTTATATAGGCATTAGAGAGAATAGAGCCGTTGGGATTGATTGGGTATGAGTTGAAGTGTGATTACACAAAACAGAAAGTTCAGAACCCAATTCTGGCTGAATTCGGTCGACCGAAACGGGAAGAGCGGTCGACTGGTTGGCAGTTTTACACTCAGTTCGGTCGACCAGTTAAGCAACGGTCGACCTCCCAACTCTACGACTTAGGTTCACTTAAGTCATCGGTCGAACACAAGATAGGGTTCGGTCGACCGATTTCGTCCAGGCACTTTTGGGGTGACAAACAAATGTGTGAACGGTCGACCGAAACTGGTTTTGGCGGTCGACGGATTATGGACATGCACTTTGGGTTTGTCAAGAGATGAACCAACGGTCGACCGATCGTGGTCCTCGGTCGACCGATACATGAAATACATTTGGGTTATTTTTAGTTTAATACGAATACGACCGTTGGGTATATACGACAAAAGTAACGGTCGAGAAAATATGATCTGACGGTCGACCGAAAGATATGGTGCGGTCGACCGAAACTAGACAGGGAAACACAAACAGGATTAATTGATCATCCGGTCGACCGAACGGCACGTTGCGGTCGACCGAATGTGGGCAGACTTTTGCAATTCAGGTTTTGGTGTTTTCCGGTCTAAGTTTGGGTGATCTATTGAAGTCCAAATAATGTGAAATTTTGTGTGTGACTTCTATAGGGAACCTAGTGTGTGATTAAGTTGATTTTAGATCAAGTATGCTCAATTACACTTTGTTCCTAAGACTCAAAAGAAATTAAGATTACATGTCTTCGATTTAGCTTTAATTACATGTCTTGACTTCATTTCCATCTTTCTTGAGTCTTGATCACCTGTAGAGGTTAGCACAATACAATATATATGCAATGCATAGTGTGTGCTACTCTAATTAAGATTCGGTTGATTAAATCATCAAAACATAAGATTAAGGCCAAAAAGCCAACAATCTCAACCATCTTCCTCGCAAAATCAACTATATCCCTCAAATCTGAAAAATCTAGATTGCTCCTCATACAAGCAATGTAGATGCCCAATTGAATTTCTAGCATTACACGATTACTCTCATTGAGCTCCATGGGGTAGAAGGTAGCAAATTCACATATATTTTTTACATCAAATTCTGTGAAGTTCTTACATGGATCCAAAAAGGTCATACGTAGAAGTAACTGATTCTAAACCTCTATAAACTGATCATTAAGCTCTTGTAATTGGGTATCAATCACTGCACGAAAATTGTCATTCTTGAAGTAACGAAGATGTGTAATCTATCGATGTCCACGTTTTTTTCTTCATTGAACCGCAAGTACACCATCCACGTCAGAGACATCTATCAGTTGCTTCACACAAAAATCACAAGTTTTCTTACACAAATCATCCTACCAATTTTATCTTAACTTCTGCAATAGACCATTTGATACTTTAACAAGTTTGATGTCATTGATCAAGGTTGGGAGGGCGAGCAAGGTTGGGGATTGGGTCCGGATGATGTGGTGGTCTGAATGTGAGTGGAGGCGACCAGAGTGCGATCGTAGAAAAGGAAGGTGGAGTGGTGGGGGAATGTTGCTGCCAGGGCTAGACTGCCAGAGAAGCGGTGGTTGATGGTTCTTGTGGTTGTTTTGTTTCCAATGTTTTGGTTTGTGAGAGTATGATGATGGGTCTGTAATTGGATTTGGTTTGTGGTTTGTTTTGGACTGGATATGGTATGTCATTTAGGTTTGAATTTGGTTTGTGGTTTGCTTTGGATTGGATTTGGTATGTAATTTGAGTTCGAATTTGGTTTCTTGTTTGCTTTGGATTGGAGTTGGGTTTGGTGAAGGAGAGTATGAATGGAGAGAGAGAATGGTGAGAGAGTTGAGAGAGAAGTGAGAGAAAATAAATTAATTAGCTTACTTAGGAATATTTTATAATAGTTACATGTTAATTATTATATTACCTAAGGGAGATTTTGTGAAAATTACAATTAAATATTAATATTGTTAACACCGTTAATCAAAATTGACGGTGTTAACGGAAAATGTTAATAGAGTGCCAATTTAAAAAACTTAATAACATTTGTGAATAGGTAGTGATTTGTTGGTAACATAGATAGAAATAGTTGTAAAGTGATGACAAAATTAGAATTATGGTATTTTAAAGTGATACCCAAGCAAAATATCCTTTTCTTTTCCATTTATTATCTAGTGCAATGATCAAGTTTATTATAGCATTAGCTCTCCTGAGTCGATCAAGTTCATAGTAACATTTAGCTCACCTCTAAGTTTATACCTTTTGTTTTCTTGTAGCGTAGAAAGGAGAAAATCACAAAGGCCAATTATATGTCATATGAAGGCAATACTCAACCAATTACAACATTTAGCCGAAGATGAGTAGACGATTGAAATAATTAATGTGCTAGATCACAAGTTATTACAAATTACAATAGTAAGGATTGAACCCACGTCGACAACATGATTGGAAGGCCTCTGAATTGCTCTACGTAGTGTTTCGGATACAATCAAACTGTCTGCCGCTGTCTTTTATTATGCTGCAACAAACCCACGAGCTTGCTTGCTTAACTTTGCACTTTGGTCTCCATCGAGGTTGCAAGATCTCAACCTACTCAAAAATCCCTTTTATCGACAAAACTACATGGTCCATACTGAAATTGAAATAACTTGGGCTCGCAGCACCTGTTCGCTCTTGCGTTTCTAAATAGACTGGGTTTTGAGCAACTTGGAGACATATTGCCAATAATGAATTATCGACTTAAATAGTTAAATATGGCTGAATGAATTTTATATGTTAGTGATTTTCCTGGTATCTTTAAGAGTTTTCATTTTTCCACATGAATGGAGGTGTGTTTGATAAATCTACTTTTCAATCTTTGGACTTTGGTCAGTGCACTTTGTCCTTTCTTTTGGAACGTGTTCATTGATTATCTACAGAGAAGAATGAGATTACGGAAGGCAGATAATACCTCCAAGAACAACAAAAAAAACCTTTTGCACCCATGCAGGCTCTGGGGCCGCATAAGTTAAACCAATACCAACAATTATAAACTACATCCACAACATAACAGGACGACCTGCAAGCAGAAGGAAACAAAAGGTTAATATTGTTGGAGAAGTTAGAAAACAATTAATAGATATAGACTACAAGCAAGTAACGCAACATAACACAAAAGTTCATGAAGGCACAAACTTCTTTCTGAAAAATACGCACATTACTTACAAACTTAACTTCCAATGGTTGGGCAGTGGTTCCACATGAATTCGGCATGTTAAACGATGAATTTAGCCCTCTCTGTTAGAACTTGACAGTAAGACCACAATTTCACTAAACATTTATCATTTGAAGAGTTTGCTTCAACTACTATAATTAAGCATCTCCTTGTTATCCTACAATGTTCATAGATGTCCACTTTTAGATTACAAGTTTAGAAAAAATTGAGGATGTTTCATAGTGAAAAAAAAATCAAGGGTGTTTCATCAGTGAAACAAAATCAAGGATGTTTCGTTAATCATTAGTGGGGGAAAAGGATGTTTCGTTAATCATTAGTGGGGGAAAAGGATGTTTCATTACTTGGGTCTTGGAATACTTGCATTGTGTGTCTTCAAGGCAAATTCAAGCCAGAAACTAATACAAAATATAAATATCTTGGTGAATCTCCTGCACCGAAAATTGCAAAAATCGAAATGGAAAGAAATCTTCAAACAGGCAAGGGTACCATAATGGCAATGCCAGAAATAAAAATGGAAGATGAACCCATCATCCTTTGTGGGTTCGAGACAACTCATGGATGATAACTACCATGAAACACAATGTGGGGGGGGGGGGGGGGGGGGGGGGGGGGGGGGGTGATAGCATGTTAAAGAGAGTTAAAAACCTTTATCTGTTGGCGTTATTGGTTCTCACAAACCCAAGATGAGCAAGGTAACTGCTTTCCGCAAAATCATGCAATGTACGCTGGACACGTCCTTCTGATGCATCAGTTTTATTGACATCCTGCTTTAATCTTTTCCTACCTTCGGATGCATCCTGCGGGATGTTCTGATGTTCATGAGATTATAGAGATCTTAATGAGATCAACAAACAATAATGAAGAAGGGAAAACACACCACATTTCTTAAACCGGAATTGAAGAATAAAATACTAAATCTTAACCCATAATTTCATCTCCAAGGGAAACTGAAATAATTATTTATATAGTTTTGTTTGGTGAAGCAAACGAACAACAAGAAGCAACTAAAACCAACTTGTATCCAAGATCTGATACAAATTAACCACTGTAACATGTGTAAAAAAGCTATTTATTTTGATTTTAGCATGAAATATGAGCTCCTGACAAAAATGTAATATTTAAATCAATTTTCCTAAAAATGCCTTCAAAATTTCTAGGTAAGTTGGTTAGAAAGTGTTGGTACAAGCCTTCTTCTCCAGTGTCCAAATGCTGGTGTGTTGTAAATTTCCTGTTGTATTGCATTATACCACATTTTTTTTATCCTTAAATAATTCATGTCTACGTACAACTTCTAACAACTAAATGAAATGATTGAGGTCATACAATGTTTTCCAATAAGCAACAAGGCTTGTGCTCAATAAGCACAAACCTAGAGTCAGTGTCAGATATAAAATACAAAGTTTGGATCTTTGTGGATCAGGTATAATAGGTAAATAAAGAAAAATATTAAAAAACTTTTGCCCACAAGGCACGTTTAAGTTTCCAACTCTTCTTATAGGCACACATCACCAACAAAGAGATTCTCATTCTATGGTAAAAATATGAAAGTAAATTATAAAAAAAAGTGTCATAGTCAATGGTTACAATTGAAACTTCTCCTTGAATGATTTTGGAAATGCGAGAAGACCTCTACAATTGGACCAAGTCCCATCTCCAAGACAAGTAATGAGTGTGAAGAATTAAAACATCAAAATGATCAGTATTAACCTGTAAGAAGTTCAACATTTGTTCTTCAACAGTTCCACGCATCGCCAGTGTTTCCACATGAATAGGACGAGTAGCACCCATGCGGTGAGCACGACTAATTACTTGTTCCTCAATGCTGAACATTAAAACACAAAGTGTTACAAACTTGATTGACTGAACGGAGAAAAATTCGAGCAGATGGGACGATTGATTTATTTTGGACGAATAGCCGCAACCAAACTAACATCTATAATATAGGGCATCTGAACTGTAAAGGGCAAAAACGCCTAACTAAAACCTAAGATAGTTTAGACATGAAGATACAAGGAATAGTAGTAACTCAATGAAAATAGTGACAATTATAAAACGATACCAAATTCAGAGGATAATATCCAGTAAGAGTGTTGATATGGAAAAACTGTAAGGATTTTCTTTTTCAATTTTACGTGGCTGAAAGACTTTGAAGATTTATCAGTTAGTTTGCCACATCAATTTAAATCAAATATGAATTGTGTGTTTGCACAATCAAATATGAATTGTGTATTTGCATTGATCTCCAGGTAAAGATACCAAAAGAAATACTTATTGTCCCAGATTGGTTCCATCAAAAAGACATGTGTCACAAAACTTAAATCAAACCCAAGTGCAGCACTGCCATCCATTATAAGAGCCACACAGCCGGCATCTTGCTGGAAACTCACCAAAGACTTCATCTGAGTAAAATGTGAAAAAAAACAGATTAAGATAGATAGCAAAGGTAGAGAGAAAAATGCACCAAGGTACAAACCTTGTCGCTGAAATGTGTTGGACTGTACAATTTACCATATTTCATCCCAGAAATTTCCAACTGCAAAAAGGAAAAAATTAATTTTCTGTTTCCAAAAGAATGCCAAAAAGAAGTTGTTCACCACCTAGTAGCAGCACCTGTTGTTCGATGACATGTATATGTTCCAGGAACTGAGAAAATATTATCGCTTTCTCAGGCTTTGACATACTATACGAGTCACGTAACCTTTCACAAGCATCAACCCTGAGTGATTTGATATTGCATTTCTCAGAAGATGCGTTCCAATTAATTTCGTTTTCACAGAAGCCCATTGTTCTGTTAGCTTCTTTGAGATTCAATAATCTTTCAACCAAATAAGAAACTTTGCTGCTTGACGTTGAGTTCCAATCGGGGTCCCATGTATCCTGTATCACAACAGGATGGGCTCAATTTACTGTTAGACACAAAAGAGACGATGTCAAAGTAGTGTAGAACAAGATATACTTGTCTGTGGGATGGCTGCAGCTCTATGAGATCTTTGGGAACAGACCATTTTGGATTGGGATTCTCTGGACGTGCTAGTGATTCTGGAAGTTGCATTTCATAGGGCCTCCCACAGCGAGGAAAAGTACACCTCTCGCTATCTAGAACAACACAATCAAGACATAGTAGATGCCTACATGGTGTAATGACGGGTAAACGACACCATTCTTCACACCTAAAAGAACACCATTGCTTACTCAATATATAACATACGTGACAAGATCAGATAAATATTCATACCTTGAACACATACATCCTCTGACTAGAGAGGAACGTATGTGCTCATGCTCATCTGAGAGGGGATCCAGACCTTGTCGGACAAGATCATCCATAGTTTCCTGGATATCATGACCAGCTCCAGCCACTTTAATATGTCCAGCAACACAGCAAGACAACCTCACATTCCGAATAGTGTTGCTACGGAACTTCCATTGCTTTGGATTCAGCAGAGACTCAATATGAGAAGGATCGTTCCAATCAGCCAATAAAATATTTCTTCTAATAGTAAGTGACAGCTCATTGTAACTCTTTGCATGCTCTTCATTGAAGTGCAGAAAACTAATTTTTTTAATGCAAGGAGGAATTGTTTTTAAATCTTTCTTCCGAGAGCTTATCATGATCCTCTCAAGTAATTTTAGCAGTCGAAAACTTCCCTCCTCAATTTCTGCCTGAAAAGGTTTAAGGATTCCAGAATCCCATGATTTCTGGTCCCGGCCATACACTTCCTCGCAAAGAAATTTCAACATTGGATGCAGATTGCTCAACTGGCTTTTTGGTGTATTTGGAGTAGGAGTACCAGTTAATATCCATCGATTGGATGCTACCAATGAGATGGCCATTTGCAATTTATTTGTCAAGCAGATACTTGAACCAAGTGTGTGTCCTTCATCTAGTATTATCCTAAGCCAATGAACATGCATGAGAACACTTCGGTTACGAGGATTCCACTCAGCACTTAACCTGCTAAATGTGGTGATGACAATATCATAATCCCATGCAAGATTGTGAACAGCAGGTTTCATTTGATCAGTCCACACGAAAACATGTAGTTGCCCAGGAATGGCAAGTTTATTTATTTGAGTTTTCCAGTGTTCTACTAAATTTGCAGGGACGACAATCAATGTTGCTCTTGAAAGATACAACCGGAACATGTCCAATGGTTTAGTCAGAGCAATTTTAAGAGCAAGTGCATCAAATTCCAAATTTTCAAGATTTCGTGGATAGCACCACTTAACTTCTTGACGTCCTAGTTTCCTAACAAGACCAAATGCCTGAAATATTTTCTCATAGCCCACTTCATGTCCTAAGATATCAAGTAGGGTCCGGTTTGGAAGCGTTAAACCATTTCTTTCCATCTCTAAAAGCCTATCACAAGACAGCTCAGCCAAAAAAATTAGAGCTTTCATTGTTTCTGAATTAATAAGTGCAAAATGCTCCTTCAGAATGTTCAGAAAAAATGATATGTTTCTCTCCTTCCCAGCGGAACTGCCTTTTGTACAAAAGCCAGGTAAATCCATAATCATATCTTTGCAGTCCCAATTTTCCTGAGGTGCTGCACAGCTTTGGTGCAAGTGATCATCATTTATGCTACAGAACCATGCAGCCTTAGCATCAGTTACACTGTTCTCAAAAAGTTTCCTCCATTTTCCACAGGCATCACACTGAACCCATGTCTCATCAGAACCACTAGAATCAGGACTAAACTTGTGACGGTGCTCCTTTGAGCCCATCTGTGATCTTTCATCTCTTTTATGTTGACCTAACAAAACACTTTCAGAAGTGTGGTTCATGCCAGTGGAATCAGTTTGAGCTTTGGCATTCTTCACAAGAGCGGAATCATTATCAAATGTATCCATGAGATTTTTCTTCACATCATTTAGTTTCCTGTTATGCCGAGTGACACGTGCCTTGGACAAAGACTTTGAGTTTGTGTGCAATTGCTCTGTACTACCAAAAGACTCTGCATGAGAATCAAAAGATCTATTTGATGCAGAAGATTTTGAAATTTCAGATTTATTTTGTTCTGAAGAACAAATACCAGGAGAATTTTGTCCCCTTCGTATGTTCTGAGACATTGTCCTTTTTGATATCGGAGAAGGGTTCCCATTTATTAAATTATTGTAACGAACTTTGTAGTATCCACACCTCTGCACATGATGGTTCATGCACCATACAACATTTGCTCCATGGGGGGGGCACTGCTATAGTTCCATGGGTTTTGAGAATTAGAGAAAGAGCTGTTATTGTCTTCCCTAGACCTGGCTCATCACAAAACATTCCCCCTTGGAAGTCGGTGATAGTTGGAGCCATCCCAGTTGTTATCTTACCAGATACTGCATTTATAAAATAGTTGAACCCATCCTCAGTAGAAAATTCCATAACAAGTGGATGAGGGAAAACACTGGGTTTACGCTCACGCTTTAACATCCACTCAATTGCAGCTCGTTGATGAGGGTAAAGCTTAAGCTTCACACAAGGAACAATTGATAGTGCCAAGGACCTGAAGTGATGACACGTGGCTGCAACACTTACCAGGTCCCTTGGGCTAAGCATGCTCAGCACATTGGTCAAGACATCATCACTAACATTCCATATCCCAGAGCTAGTAGTTGTCCCCTTCGGCTTTATTTTTTGTGGATATCCTTGTTTCCACCCTTACAGCAGTAGGTAGACCTTGAAAAAGTTCATGGAGATTAAACAACCCCTTTTTACTGGAAGTATGTACATCAGAATGCATCCTACACCCCAAAACATGGCAGTCTGACTCATACCATAAGTCTTCATCTTTTTCATGGATATAATTTTTATTTCCTACGTGGCATGCACGTATTGAATTTATTTTCTTCCAATCGCAGCTGCAGGCATAAGTCCAGGCATATATTATAAACAAGAAGTATTAGGAGGAATATCCATAGGGGATAACTTTTCTTAAATTATGATGAGTACCTTCCAAAGATTAAATTGTATTTTGGCATTTGGATCATCAACATAAACTATCTGCATTTCTTATTTATTGTGAAATGCAGATGATCGGTTGTAATTAGCATCATTGGGTCAATTGGAAACAATCTCTCTGTTTCTACAACGGTATGGTTGTGTAAATCCTATTTAGTAGCAGCATGAGAAATGACCCCAGGAACTTGCAAGATCATGCACAATTGTGCAGCATAAGGCACAATTGTGCAGCTAAAACTCTGTGATCTACCGGTTTAGTCTACGATGTTGTAAATTTAAAAAAGCTTTTAAAATCATCCACTTCTTGCCAAAATTTTGTTACAAGGACAAGTCACTAAGTAGTATGTTTCAACCTCATTCAGCCAATCTTCTTGCAAAATTAAAACAAATCATCTACTCTTCGACAAAACTCGACTATTAAAGTGGTACGTAAGTGGTGTCTTTAAACTATAACCATTTTTTCTAAAATAAATGCATATAATGTCTGTATCCCACACAAATATCTGTGCACAAGCATGTCATGGGTAAATCTATTTAGTTTTGTCTTTGTTTATATTTATTAACTAAATATTTAAATTAAAATCTCAATAATATGAATGAGGCTTTATGTTTTGTTACTAAGAACCTCATTTTGAAAAATATGCCATCCGGAGGCTTTACCAGAACTAGCTAGAAAACCGAAAATGAACAACATCAAACACCACAAATAGCTAAACAGAGGGTACTGAACTCGTGACTCGTTAGATGCTTTTATGAATCTCAACTAAGTACAGTAAGCAAATCGATCCTGACTAAATTTCACGTGTCTAATGGACTAAAGAAGGCAGAGTTAAACCTATGGGTCTGTTTAGGATTGCATTTTGATAGTCAAATCTTGATTCCTAAAATCAAGAATCATTTGTGATTTAAATTGACATTTAAAAACATAAATCTTCATACTAAGACAAGGGTATGTTAGGAAACTATTTGTGAGATTTGTTCAGATTTAAAAATCATAATACCAAGAACAAGGGTAAGTTTGAGAATTATTTTCAAGATGTGTTCATAATTTGAAAAAACTTATTCTCAAAATGTGATTCCAAACGAGTAATTTGACATTTTTTTCCCAACCAAACAAACCCCTGGAATACAAACAACACACCACACAAGACCAAAACTTTCCAAAAGTCAAAATCCACACCAACGTACTCTACTAAGACGAGTAAGTTTGAGAATTATTCTCGAGACGTGATAATATTTTAGAAAATCTTACTATCAAAATGTGATTCCAAACGGACCCCAAGACCAAGCCTAATTCGATATATACCTAAAATCCAAACAAACAATCCCCTGCAATACAAAACACAGCAAGACCCAAACTTTCGAAAAGTCAAAATCCACACCAACGTGCTCTTCTAAGACAAGGGCAAGTTTGAGAATTATTCTCGAGACGTTGTCGGGCTTCAGAAAATCTTACTACCAAAATGTGATTCCAAACGGGACCCTGAGGCCAAGCGTAATTCGATATTTTCCGCCAACCAAACAATCCACATTCCCCAGCAATACAAGACACAACAAGACCAAAACATTCCAAAAGTCAAATCCACACCTGACATGCTCGAACAGCGAGGCGGCGAGCACACCGTCAGCCTTAGACGGGAACTGCCACCCATCCTCATCCCAAGCCGCCATCGGCAAGAACACGTCCACCAGCACAACAACCCTAACCCTAACCCTCCCAATTCCATCGCCGTCCACCACCACCTCCCCCCGGACCCGCAGATGCCCCTTCCGGGCCAACTCAAGGACCTGGATCACCGCGCTCCTCGACACCTCCTTCCGCCGCCTCTTCCTCCTCCCGTCCAGAGCCACGGGAGTGAGCGGGAGGAGGGGGACTCCGGTGGAGGTGACGAAGGTGAGGTCAGAAGGGGAGGCGGGGTGCCCGGGGAGAGGGACGGGGATGGGGAAGGGGTTGTGAGGATGGCGAGGAAGAAGCCGCAGAGCTTGTGGTTGTGAAGGGGGTCGTCGCCGTCGTCCATGGTTTAGGGTTAGGGTTAGGGTTTGGGGAGGTGAGGTGAGGTGAGGTCGGAGGTGGAAGACGAGGAAAGTGGGTTTGTTTGCGTCGGTTTTGGTGGAATTGAACGTGTGCTGTTTTTATACTGTCTCGGGAATTTGATGGTTTGTGACTTTCTTTCTGGTAGTGGTTATGGTAAAATAGATTTAGAAAAAAAAAGGATTTTTTGCTCCACTGCATATCAAAAGGTTCAAAATTTGCCTAATACCCATGATTTCTCAAAAATTATTTTGATACCTATCAAAAAGATGTAAATTGTTTTAATGCAGTTCCGTTAATGTGGGGTCCATTTCTGTCTGTTGCCGTTAACGGATTCCGTTACGGCGCCGTTAAATAAAATAATTAACAAATGTATTAACACACTAATTAAGTAATTAAGAAAAATTGTTGTGGTATCCATCCCAACAATTAAAATTGGTATGCTACCCATCTAAAATATTATAATTGGTATCATACCCATTAATTTTGAAAAAAAAATACATTTTATTTCTTAAAAATGTGGTAAATCCAACTTGTTACATGTTCCAACAAATAACATAATAAATTTCGTTTAATATTTATAATTTGATATTTTCAAATTATAAATTTGAAAAAAATATGTTTTGTTAAAAATGTTATAAATCTAACTTGTTACATGTTCCAACGAATAACATGATAAATTTCATTTAATCTTTATAATTTGAAAATATCTAATTTATAATTTGAAAAATATCAAATTATAAAGATTAAACGAAATATATCATTTTATTTGTTGGAACAAGCAACAAGTTGGATTTACCACATTTTTAACAAAATGTTTTTTTCCAAAATTCATGGGTATTATACCCATACCCATATTAGACTATAATTGGTATAATACCCATGAAGTTTGAAAAAAATACCTTTTATTTGTTAAAATGTGGTAAATCCAACTTGTTGCATGTTCCAACAAATAACATGATATATTTCGTTTACTCTTTATAATTTGGTATTTTTCAAATTATAATTTAGATATTTTCAAATTATAAAGATTAAACGAAATTTATTAATTTATTTGTTGGAACATGTAACAAGTTGGATTTACCACATTTTTAACAAATAAAAAATATTTTTTTTCAAAATTCATGGGTATTATACAAATTATAATATTTTAGATGGGTAGCATACCAATTTTAATTGTTAGGATGGATACCACAACAATTTTTCTTAATTACTTAATTAGTGGGTTAATACATTTGTTAATTATTTCATTTAACGGTGCCGTAACGGAATCCGTTAACGGCAGCAGACAGAAGTGGACCCCACATTAACGGAACTGTATTAAAACAATTTACATCTTTTTGATAGGTATCAAAATAATTTTTGAGAAATCATGGGTATTAGGCCAATTTTGAACCTTTTGATATGTAGTGGAGCAAAAAACCCCAAAAAAAAACATTTGAAAACTGTTATAATATAAGATTTGAATTTTTTTTGGGTAAAATACGATGCTTAAAAATTGGACATGAAAGAATGTCTTTACAAAATAGAAAACGATATTGTTTCATTAAATACAATTTTCATCTTTAATTAAAACGACAGCTAAACATAAAATGGTAACTCGGATACATTTTTTGCTAGAGTTTAAACCCACACCAAAGGTCCAAAACCCTTTCTCGATCACCTCACTGTTGAATTTGATGTTGAATCACTCGATGATGATGATAAAGTCGTTGAGGGAAGATGGGAGAAGAATTGGGAAGAAGATGGTGTTAGAATTATTCTCTTTTTTTCCTCTTATGTTTTCTGGTTTGCAATACAATACATTATATATGATTGGCTTATTTCTTTTAGGATTTTCTTCTCTTTTTTTGGATGTTTCGATTTGATGCACTTTTGCTCGAGTTTGTTTTAGTTTTAATCCGTTAGATGTTTTTTAAAGATATTTTATTATTTTTGATGTGTTTTGTATCCATTATTGTTGATGTTTTGTTGTTTATGTTGTTATGTGAGTACTAATTTGAATTTTGAAATTATTTATTTATTTATTTTCATGAATGAATGATAGGTAAATTTTGTAGACTCCCATTAATGAGTTCAAGTACGGACTTTGTACTAGTTTTATTTGATGAAGTTGTTTAATTTAGATACGACAATCCTAAATACAAAGGAGCAGAGGAATGAGGTTACCTATGAAATGTAGTTTGATGAGTTTTGTGAAATTTTTTGAGCGGTTGGTACTTTTCCAAAATAAATGTTTGGTTTGACGTTAACATGCAAATGATCATCATTTGGAAAGTGGGATTATAATGATGTATTTGATTATCAGGGCACGAAAATGATGTTATAGCTTTTTGATAACTTGAGGATTATTGTATTGTTGGTTAAGAAACAACCTAAAGTTTTTCATGTTTTGCAAACATGTCAGATGATCGAGGATTCTCAAGCGATGCCACTAACATGTAGCCATCGTTATTTCTGTTATATCTAACCGAACAATCCCAATTCATCAGTCACATGTGGGTTGACCTTTATTAACCATCGACAACACTCGTAGTGTGCCGTCAACCTGAATGCTAACTAGATTACGGTTATGACGGTTATGCAAATCAAATAATCTAATTGTGGATATTAACTGTAATTAAATCTAATGATGAGATTGTAGGATACTTAACCAAATAATATGAACCCTAGACTCACTAGATTTTTGCTCTATATAGGTTTGTTAGTGGAACGGGTAATTTTCATTTATCCATTTACCTGTTCCGACGAATATGAGTATTATCGGCAAGCTCCATATGTCACATCCTAGTTACTATTTAGACATCTAAACAACCAATTTAGATTGAAGTAGATTAAAAGACGTTGGGTTCATAATTTCTATAAGATGGTAGAAAAATATAATAGAATTCACTTATACCGACAAATAGAATCATAAAAAAGCGGAAAACAATTTACATAACACTAGGGCATTTTGACACAAACCAATCCCAAATTTTAAAATGCTCTCCGTAAATTTGAAAATAAAAATAAAAAATCCCGTTGTGGCTCTGGACTCGCCAAGACAACTGTCATTCATTTCTCATTCCAACGGAAATTCAAATACAATTTCAAATTTCAAATTTCAAATTTCAAATTTCTCTGCCGACGTCTATAAATACAAACCCGTCATTTTATTTCAACGGAAATCCATCTGAAATTCAAAATTCAAATCCCAAACTCTTCTTCCTCTCCCCCATTTCCCTTAACACGATCTCTCCATTCTTCCCTTCTCTCAACCCTCATCTCATCTCAACATCCTCTCGACATGGCTCACGACCCGGGAAGGAGTGGACGACGACCGAGCTGGCGGTGTTCTTAATTTGGACCGGTGAATACCAACTCGGGTTGTCTCGCGATGATTCCGAAGTGATTATTCGGGTCAAGTTTCAGCCCCATATTCGAATTTTTCTAACTTATTATTGACTCCTGTGAACTTTTACTAATCGAGCTCAATTCCTCCTCGTATGTATACTCTTATTCTAATCATTTCCAATCTTTAGATGTTCAATTTTTATATTATTTTCGATGCTTTCCAGTCTTTAGATGGGTTGTAGTTTTAGACATAGATTAATTTTCTCAAAATTGCTTGTTATTCCGGTTAATGGACAACCCTAATGGAGACATATTATATTGTTCTTCGATCTAAGATTGATCATGGTTTATATGCACTTTTAATTAGTTCGTTGGTTTGTTCCTAAATGGGATAATAGGCAATTGGGTATTTAAAACTGTGGTTAGTTTTTCAATGTGGGTAATGTAATGTGGTTGGGTTTAGTTTTGTGGAAAGAGATCTTACGTCTCGTTCTGTAAAATTATTAACGGATTTAGATCTTGTAGATTGTATTTGGGTCAAGATGGATCATTGGGTACAGTTATGTACCGTTTCTTTGATTGCTTCAACTTATTTTGCAATTAAAACAGTGTTGCGATTGTATTGATTTTTTTATTGTAAATAAATTTGCCTATTTATATCTTTGTGAAGTGCTTGTGTTTAATGTTTGTATGTGCAAGTGTAAGTGTACGTGAGGAGTGTGTGTACATGCTTGTGAGTATGTGTACATGTATGTATACGTGTATGTGGGGAGTATGCTTGTTTGTGCATGATTTGTGTGTGATATATGTATTTATGTGTGCTTGTTTTATGTTATGTGTGTTGGTGCTTGTGTTTAATGTATAACCTCTTTGCCTGTTTGGTAGTTGTGTTTGTAAATCTGTGCTTTTGAATGTTGGTGATGTTATGTTTGAGAATATGTTCTAGCTTGCTTGTTAGTGTTATGTGCTTTATGTTTATGTGTGTTATCTATAAACTTGTTTCTTTGTTTGGTTTTGTAATTTGTGTTTCTTGTGTTGGTGATGGCTATATTTGCTATTGGTGCTTGAGAAAAATGTGTGGGATTAAAAGCTTTATTGTTGGAAATGATTTATTTGCATCTTAGTGGGGAGTATGCTTATTTGTGTATGATTTGTGTGTGATGTATGAATGTGTGCTTGTTTTATGTTGCTTGGAAAAAGTGTGTGGTATTAAAACCTTTATTGTTGGATATTTATTTTCATCTAAGTAAGTTTAAACACCCATTCTTTCATTTAAGATGGTTTTCTTGTAATCAAGTGAGCAGTTGCAACAATATAAACTTTGTCCCCATCTAAGTGAAGATCTGGTTGGATCGTGAGGTTCAACCGTCGTCTCTCAACTAGCCCTTGCACTCCTTAATAGATTGGCAGAGCTTTCCAATAATGGTATTTTGATCAAAGTGATCAAAGATATCAAACCAGATATCCCATCCAAATCGGTTAACTTTATGTCTCTGATGCCTTCACCATAGTTTCAGATTTTGATAACTTATTGACTCACTGGCTTCTACTCATCAAGCATAACGCCACGTCGCCACCTCAGGTATGTACTTCTTCCAATCTTCACGTTGGGTACATTATATTACTAACTTTTAAGATCGTGATACTTGGTTTTAAAGCAGATAAATTGGGGAACCAACAAAATGTACACATATATCCAGCTTACGGTACGTGAAAAAAGTCTACTATTCTTTTTATTTTACTCGTAGTTTTAATAAGTAACACGAATAAGATTACATAGACAAGCATTCACAACTTCACACCTGAAACAACCACGACACGTCATTTACAAGCTTCGGCATTTTACCTACGTCATTGGGGATCTCCTGCAGGTTTCCTTTCGTTCTTTCGCTTATCCAACAAGAGTAGCAATCGATATTACAAGCATACAGATGCAATATGTCCTCAAAAGCATTCTAGCTTTATCTCTAGTCTTAGTCTCTCAACTCACAATAGAAAATAATACACATGTACGTTATGTATCTTGTGTGAGTTATATTTAAAACCAAGAGCAAACAAGCTCTTTTATGGACTCAAAAACCGAACTAGAAACAAGCAAACCCGTGAAAATACGTGGTCAACAGTCGACCAAACTAGCTCATTCTATTGACTGTTCTGACTAACAGGAAAGATTCCAGTTGCGCTCCACCTTTTGGCCAAAGCTACGTCGGTCCCCACATGTCTGAGTGCACATACACTAATATTTCTTTCGTCTTGTGGATAGCCGTCTTGAATCGAATCCTATGTTGTTTACCGAAATGTGACGAAATGTTTATCGAATCGTTTATAAATGTGACAAAATGCTAGCAAAAATCAAATTTGCAGTTTTTAACACCTTTCAGCAGTCCTTGTTTGTATAGCTAATACAAACCAGTTTCTGACATATGATCAAACCTCATATGTCAAAGTGTGGTGCTATCTTCGTCACGTGCAACATTTGCTGCACATTTTCCTACTATTGCATTCCCTAGCATCCAATACAAGTTGTCCACATTGGTTCCATTTATCACTGTTATCATCCCGTGAGTGACCTTAATATTTCCGTCCTCGTTTAATATTTCTTTTCAACTCTGGTACGTGACGCACAACCGTCAGCGTTCGAATGCACCCATCGAACATCTTAAACTGTATGGAACCAATCCCGACGGTAGTGCATGATGTATCGTTACCCATAACAACAATCCCTTCTTTTAGTGGTTTATAGTGGTAAACCACTCCTTAACTGGGTACATGTGAAAAGATGCTCATGTATCCAAAATCCATCCAAATGACGATTTCTCGTTACCTGCAGCACAAACCGTTAGAACGTCAGCTTCACTCTTCTCTTCCACCACACTGGCGGAATTGTATCAGTCTTTCCCTTTCTGTTGTGCATCCTTGAAGGCCCTACAATCATGCTTCATGTGACATGTCTTACAGGAAAAAATATTCAAATGATCTCCCCTTTGGTTTTGACCGGCCCTTCTGTTGCTTCTTCCTTTGTTACCCGTCGTGCCCCTTTCCGGTGTTGCAATCAATCATTTACCCTTGTCGAAAGAGATACTACCCGAATTCTCCCTTACATCATAAGAGATCAACGCGTCATTGACCTCTTTTAACACCAACGAATCATTCTCATATATTATCGTGTTCACAAAGTTCTCATACGAGTCCGGCATTGACGTCAATAACAACATTGCTTTGTCAACATCCTCCATCTTGTCGTCTTGCTGAGTTAGTTCAGTAATAAGCTTATTGAACACTGAGAGATGATCAATGAAAGACGTATTCTCCTTCATTCGAAGCATGTACAGCTGACGCTTCAAATTATACTTGTTGTTAAGGTTCTTCTTCATGAACATTTCCTCCAGAAGATTCCAATATTCTACCGCGGTCTTCGTCGATTCCTCCAAAAGTAGATCATCCGAGGGTCACAACTTGATGACTCTCCCATTTTTCGTCGGTCATCTTCGACAACTTCTTTTCGATCCCATCCACTGTCAACAAGAGTCCGTCTGCAACATCAACGCTCGAACCCTCTGTTGCCATGTCGAAAAGTTCACTTTTTCGGTGAATTTCTCCACCCAAAAATTTCATGCATCTTCCGCCATCGTAAGTGCAACCTGACTCTGATACCAGCTGTTGGGAGGGTGATCTAACAATGCACTAACACGATTACGGATTAAACACATAGTGAAAACGAATATTGATTGCGAAACTTAACTTCTGATCATCTCCCAATCTTAATACAACAAGAAACACGAATAACATGAAATAGACAAGCAATTACAAACGCACACCCGAAACAACCACGACACACGTGATTTACGAGGTTCGACAATGTGCTACGTCTTTGAGGGGGTCTCCTGTGAGTTTCCTTTCATTATTCTGTTTCTCCAACAAGAGAAGCAACCGAGATTACAAGTATATGAAGACAATATGTCCTCCAAAGCACTCTAAATCTATCTCTAGCATTAATCTCTCAACTCACAATGAAGGGAATAATACACTTGTACGTTATGTATCTTGTGTGTGTTATATTTAAAATCAAGAGCGAACACATCCTTTTATAAACTTAAAAACCGAGCTAGAAACAAGCAAAACCATGCAAAAATTGTGGGCAACGGTAGACCGAGCTAGCTCATTCGGTTGACCGTTATGACTAACGGGAACGATTCCTGTTGCAATTCGGTAGACTGAATCCTTCCCAGTTGACCATTGGACAGCTTCTCATTGTGATTCGGTTGACCAAATTGTTCTCCTGGTTGACCGCTTCCACGAATTCTATCGAATCGGCAACTCATCGGTGGACCGTTACTTTTTCGACAGACTCTAGTCTGAAGTGCCTGGAGTTTCTGGACGGTCGATCAAATCCCATTCGGTCGTCCGAACCCAGCAGCTCCAAAGTGCTTGGAGTTTTGGAACGATCGACCGTTTAACCTGGTTATGCTTCCTTAACAAATGTAAAC
Organism: Triglochin maritima; assembly: GCA_963682175.1. Classification (NCBI taxonomy): domain Eukaryota; kingdom Viridiplantae; phylum Streptophyta; class Magnoliopsida; order Alismatales; family Juncaginaceae; genus Triglochin; species Triglochin maritima. The sequence goes on along the minus strand of OY821780.1, from coordinate 7,831,443 downwards.
CATTAATCAACAATCAGATAGTAGAAATAGTAATAGCTGAGTTTGTCGCAAATAAATAGGTGTTGCTACATTTTTTACAACTATAAACCACAAAACTCCATTGCTTATCGTTTGTTTGATAATTCAAGTTTTTACCATCTTAGACCTTTCAACGACGAAAGGGTAAAGATGAGCCATATGATATGTGTCGTATTTGTTGACTAGTTGTTACACGCCCCTTAATTGAAAAAGCTCCTAAATGTATAAAATTCTAAGTGTATATATAGTATGCATCATGCAAGGTCCAATGGAGTATCAGATGACGGTCGTGGTGCCACGTCCTCCATCCAATACTCCGTTGTGCCTTCAATGTTGTTCTAGCCCATGAACTATTGCTTGGTGTCTTGCACTACCTCCCCAACCATGATATGCTACAAAACTATTGGTTGTACAACACCCATAATGATCATGCATAACAACTTCCCTTTGCTTGCATAAAACCCCTCCTCTCAGGTTACTCTAACTGTTCTTCATTATATTGGAATTTTGCTACTAATTTCTAATTTTTTGGGATCCCATCGCACAATTTTGTAACTTATTTGGATTTGTAAATATTAACGGACCATTAAGAATAGCCCAACATGAAGTTAGAAGAACATCCAGCTTGTGGTACGCTGGTACGTTGAAAAATATCTTCTTTTTGCTTTTATTTCTCATAGTTTTAATCTTTTTATTTTTATTTTTCTCATGGTTTTTTTTATATTTCAGAATTGTTGACAATGAGCCTAGGGGTGCACATGGGTCGGGTTGGGTCGGGTTTGGGCCTCAACCCGACCCAACCCGAAATTTTCGGGTTGGGAAAAAACCCAACCCAACCCGAACCCGAACCGGTTTGGGTTCAACCCAACCCGACCCGAAATTTTCGGGTTGGGTCGGGTTGGATCGGGTTGAACCCGAATTTGGAATTTTTCTCCCAAACTTGGTCGGGTTCGGTCGACCGGTGCTTAAACGGTCGACCGGTGGCTTGAAAATCCGAAATTTTCGGGTTGGAAACGGTCGACCGAGTGATGTTCGGTCGACCGAGGGATGTTCGGTCGACCGGTTTATTTGGGAAAAATAAAAAAAATAAAAAAATCGGGTTCGGGTTGGGTTGGGTCAACCCGACCCTCTCAACCCGAACCCGACTCGAAAATTCGGGTTTTTGATTTTCCCAACCCGACCCGACCCGAACCCCTCTCCAACCCAACCCAACCCGACCCGACCAGTCGGGTTCGGGTTGGGTTTCGGGTTGAACCCAACCCATGTGGACCCCTAAATGAGCCACTTGTTTTAATTGTTTTTTTTTATATTTGTGGTACGCTGGTACGTTCGAGACACTTTTTTTAATTGATGATTCATTCTAAGAACCTGACGTCATTGTAGTAAAGTGACCTATATTAACTTGGAACCCTTACCCAATCTCACACGTTATATCTAACTAAGTTAATACTCAATAAACTTAAGTTATCTTGGACCTCAAGCCCAATGTGCGCCTAACTCAGGTAATCCATATTACCCTTAACCTCCCTAATACTTTTCTTCGAAGTGCCTAATCATGATCAAATATCTTGATTTTCGTAAACAATACTTGTCAATATTGATGCAGAATCGATTGGAGATCATCTGACATGATATGAAGGTTGAATAATTCTGATTTGATTTGTACAGCCGTTGTACATAATTGTAAACATTAACTAATTTAGATCGTAAATGAAAAAGGTTAAAAAATTCAATTCTTATTTACTTTTTATATCCTTATTTTCAATGTTTATCATGACATGCGACCCCCACGCACAGTCACACCGAAGACAGAGCAACCTGTGTGTCGCATATGCCACATGTACGTTTGCACAAGCCACATAAGCTACCTATGCAGCCCAACGGCTATTTTGTGACTATACGACACATGCGGAACAGTTTAAGTGTGCGGTTGCACAACTCAACTCCCAATCTCTCCCATTTTCCTAAGTGCTCAAATTTCACAATTCGATTTTTTGGTTGAAAGATAGACAGATTTGGCGATCATGGTGTAAGTTTTGGAAGTAAAATTTCTCCGAATCTCGACTCCACCGCAACTTTTTTTCATCCTTCCTAATCCAAGTGCACTCTTTTCATCTATCTTGTAGTGTAATATTTAATTTTAGGGTAAAATGACCTATAACAGACCTAGACTTGGCGGATGTCTGTTGAACCATGAAGATTTTAATCATCTTTGCCCCCACAGAATTAAACGACACAGGATTGAACACCGCACATCACCTTAGCCTGATAAACATAAATCAAAACTTGTATGTGAATTAGGTGGTTTTGTTGGTAATTGTGAAATAAATAGGCATAAACAACATATTGCTCGTCCAGATAGTTTAAATGTTAAACCATGTGCATATGCATCTTCTTTTTATTGTGAAGAAATTAAACTAAATTCAAGATCAAAATCTAGATAATGTCACAATGAGAAAGAAATTTTAGATGATTATATAGACTTAGATGATGTAAAAATGTTCGGGTCCGGTTCCAGTTCCTGTGTCGGTCAAGTACGTGGTGGTTGTAGTTCATCTTCCGCCTAACGTCCCGTGACCTTGAAAGAGGTAGAGGAACCGCTTTGCACCCCTAGTTGAAGTTGTATTGAAGTAGGAGGTTTGGAGTTTAGAGTCATTTGGTTTTTTTAAAATTTTGCACTTTATTATATTTTATAGAAGAAGTTGGTTGAGGTGCGGCTGGTTTGTGTGTATTGGAAGAAATTAGGGAATTAGAGTTTCAAAATTACTTTTGAGCAATTGGTTTGTGAAGATAATTTTTTTAAGGAAGTGGACGAAATAGGCTAGCTTTTAAGCTGACTTCTCTCGATTGTTAGTTTCAGTGAAAATTTAAATTCTTTAGATCTCAAGTTTCATAACTTCCTTAAATTTACAAAGTAGTTTCCAACTTCTACTTAAGAAATAAGAGAGATCGTGTATTTTTTTCAGTTTAAAACATGAAGTATGCTTTGTATCGATCACTGAACCAAAGGTTCTACAAACTAGATTTCTAGAAATTAAAAATGTAGAATTGGAATTGTGAACTTTCCTTTACTCTCTACAAAACCAATCACACCCTCATACGTGTGATTTTGTCATCATAAGACTTGTGGAAAAAGAAGTTCAAACGGGATTTAGTAGATGACTGAATTACAAGGATTCTATTGCTACAAAAGCTGACACTAATAAGGGATGCCTCTCATCCCCAAACAAATTAACACCATCACTGACCATGACCTGGACGATCCGGTCATCAACTCTCTCTCTTTAAAATCAGCTTTCTCTCTCTTCCACATCAGCTTTCTCTTTCCTCAACCTACATTCTTCTCTTTCCTACACTATTCACCTCTTAACCACAACCCAACACAACTCACAACAACCTACATCTCTCCTCCACATCATTTCAGGGTCCATCTTGGTAAAACTTTAAAAAAAATAAAAAAAATTCTAAAAATTCTAAACAATTGTAAAACGTATTTTTAAAAAAAAAATTAAAAAAACTAAAACAAAAAATTTTAAAAATCAAAACAAAAAAACAAAAAACAAAAAATAAAATTTAATATTTTTTTAATGGACGACCGGGTCGTCGACCCGGGCGTTTCAACGCCCAGGTCAATGACCCGGTCATCCACGACCGTAAAAATTCACAGTTAAGAGATGAGGTCATTTATGACCCGGTGACGACCTTCGGATGACCGAAGTTTTTTCCCAGTTAAGGGATGCTCTAAGGAAACAAATAAACTTGAGAGAGCAAACTAAAAAGCAATCTCAACTACATGTTAATGCAGCTATGCTCGCCTTCAACCACTTCATTTTGCTTGACGGTACAAATTTTTAGCCAAACAATTGTTCACCACTACCTTTATCGAATTACTTTTCCATGAATCATGACTTATCTCAAGAAGGTCTAATTCCATTATCATTTCACCGAGGTGCGGATGAGAATTGGTTTTCAATCATTGATTACGGACTTAGATGGTAAAATGCAGGTCGTTACGAGGAAGTAGTACGAATAGTGTTAAGAATTAAAACCAATCACAAATACGCAACGGAACAGAAATCGGCAAATCTAATCGACTAGACTTGAGAACACAAAACAAGTCCACAATCCAAACCACACAAAACACGCAAGATTAACGTGGAAACCCAATGCGGGAAAAAACAATAAAAATGATATTTTTTTTTTCTTTTTTATTAAAATAAAAGAAGAAAACAACCCCTAAATTTTCTATACATACTTCACGTCTCACTTTTTTGACAACTCAACAAGCCCCATGTTTTAAGGCCAATTTCTCAAGTTGATAGATTCTTTGCAGTGAATTTATGGTGAAGTTGAATTCTGAAAAATAGAATTCCAGGAACTAAAATTCTAAGGGGATCTGGACGGGAAAAATGTGACGCCAACTGGAAGAAAAAGAGCTTTCGGAAGCAAAGGGATGAATTGATGTTTGAGGTCTAATTCTTGTGTCGTTTGATGAAATGAAAACATCACATGGGTTGGTGTTTTATTCCAATAAAAACGGTATTAGAGATGTCATTTTAACAATAAACAAATAACTACTTGAGTTTTCAATCCAAATCTTTTATATACCCGTGGGGATAAAAATGCATCCAAATGGTTGAAAAATTTGTCATATATTATGCAAAAGAATTGAAAGAAAGACAAAATAGTGAAATAATGTTCCGGTAGGTGACCGCCTAGGCGGTAGGCGGTCGCCCCTCGCGGTGGTCGCCTGGGCGAGAGCCGTTGGAGGCTCTCCAACGCCTCTCCACTTTTTTATTTTATTATTTTTTTCTTCAAAAATTACAAGTTTGTCACTACCCCCAAATCCTTTATAAACACCTCCAAACCTTTTCATTTTTCACACATCTCTCATTCTCTTCTTCTTCATAATTCTATTCTCATCATCAAGTTTCCTAATCACCAAGTTTTTGCGATTAAGTCTCCGGTCTGGTGCTTAGTTTTGAAGTTGGAAAGTGAAGTCTCCAATCCGGTTCTTCATTCTTCAACCGCCAAAATCAAGTGCACTCTTTCTAACTTCTCTTCAGAATTAAATTAATTAGTATTTTATTTTCATATTAGTCTAAATTTTTATATTAGTCTAGTTTTAAGATATGGCTTACGTACCCGGCACTAATCTCCCTATGCATCACGAGAGTTACGATGACCTAAGACCTACCCATACAAATGACCCCGGTTGGAATACTGCCCATTACATTAGTGCTAATGATAAAAACTGCATTGTCTGTGAGTTATGTGGTAAGGAAACTAGAGGTGGTATAGCCCGTCACAAACAACATCTTGCACACACACCCGGTAGCAATGCTGGACATTGTGATAAAGTTCCCGACTCTATTAAACAAGACATAACTGAATACATGATTAGAAACAGTAGGACATTACAAAACGAAAATGTATGTCTTGATGATTATGTAGACCGAGAAACATAGAATTTGATATAGAAATCGGGTCGGGTTCCGGTTCTGCTCGAACCCCAACCTCCCATTCTCGCCCCGTTCCTGGTCGAAAGAGACAAAAACAACGTTTGTGGGCACCATTTTGCGGACTAGTGAGTTACCTTTGTATGAACTGCTATTGTATGAACTCTGAGTTACCTTTGTAATCGTACTGCTAAGCAATAAATTGTATACCTAAGTGTTTAGGTGGGTAGAGGTGCCTAGTGAGGCATTGGTCGAGGATAAATGTGGGAAACACTCAAGAATAAATGTGGGAAACACTCAAGAATCAAAATTGTAATTTACTCGCTACATTTATTTACTGAATTGTTATTCGTCGCCGGAAACTACTTAAATCGTTTGTGCGAATTACCATTTTGCTCTTCTCTCATTTCTACTCATATATCTCGACATTAAATCTCCTACCACCACTCTCTCTTCATCTTCCTCTCATAATCATAAAAAACAATGTTTCGGAAGTCAGGAAATGAGCCAACGGACACCCCGATGTACTTGAATCTGGTAAAATATCCAACTTCTTTTTAATAATAAAAAATTAAAAAAATAGGGGGCGTCCGCAAGACCGCCTCCCCCCATGGAGCCAGACGCCCATATTTTTTTAATAATTTTTTTAAAATTATACGGTGTGTTATCTCAAATTATTTTAGGTTCCGTTCCAAATTTTTTGGTATTAATTGATAATTATATGGGTTGGATTACAATGAGTTTCTTGCAAGTGATAAAGATTCAAAAAAATTCAGATCCAACAATTTCAAGATCCAAAAAATTTCCCGAACTTGTCGAGGTGGTATTTGTAAGTCATTAAGTTTTACCACGGAAAAATTTTGGATCTTGAAATTGTTGGATGTAGAATTTTTTTGAATCTTCATGACTTGCAAACAACTCATTGTAATCCAACCCGTTACCACTGAAATCTTGTAACAGGACATCAAATAATTTGAGATAACACACCGTATAAATTTAATTTTTTTTGGACTGACGTCTTAGCCAGACGCCCATTCCATGGGGAGGCGTCTGGCTAAGACGCCTCCCCAAAAACCTAGACGTCTGACTTGATTTTTTTGCTGGGCTTACTTCACCGAATCCAGGTGCTCAGCCAGACATTTTCGTGGTGTTTGTACTGGGAAAACGAGAAAAACGTAGGCAGAAACTTTATTTTAAAAGACAAGACGAAATGAGTATTAAATGAATCGTGAATGGTAAAACGTTAATTGTTAGGATGATTTAAGTAGTTTTCTGACTAAGTACCCTTTGTTTATCTCAGATTTTCTGAACACGTGAATATTTGAACCTTAACCCTGGTCCACCTGGTCAGATTTTGCCGGTCAACTGGTTTCGAGCGTTTAATTTCCAACCCTAGATATATCAAATAACAATCTGACTAAAGCAACATACAAACCAAACTTAATAAGGAGTCATCAGACTCATCAGTCATATTACCAATTGTGTACTCTTTAAAACCAACCGAATAAACTGCCAAAAACCGCTTAACCCACCGAAAATTCAAAACCGGATAACGGTAAAGCATTTTTTATTTTATTTCTGGAACGTGAAAACAAGATTGAAGAAATGATTTATGGTACCGCTGCAATGTATAATCTGTGGAATGATGTCGATCTATTCAACCCTTTTATTTTGAATCACCTAATTGTGTGAACGGATTACTTTGATGGGAGATGTTCGTAATCGCACAAGTATAGATTTTGAAAAAGTTACCTTCCATCAACATATTTCTTGCTTATGACTTGTTAGAACAATTTTAAGTGGACATTAAAATAAAAAATGAGAGAATTTTGGGGGAACTTAAGTATAGATATGATAGATCAAATTGATATAAGACAAAAAATATGGTTGTAAATCTTTTTTCTCTCTGTAATTATTGAGTAGGGAACCTGGGATATCATATTCAAAAATAAAGTCCGCTGAAATTTTAATTTTAATATGAAAATATTCTCGACATAAAAAAATCTAGTTCAGAACATTTTGCGCAAACATTCATAAAAAATAACTGCAACATAAGCACATAAATGCAACAAACACAGGTAGAAAGCTAACCCGGAACTTTCATATCCACAAACATCATTACCAACATTAGGTAACGCCGTAACAGGAAGGTTTCCAATTACCCTAGAGTATATCAGAATATATGACAGTAAAAGGGAAAACAAACGTTAATATCACTATATACTTTCAAACTATGTCAAAGTCAGAATCTGCAGTTAGGACAAGGAGGCACCTATCTTTACAGAAACAATGAACTTTCACTTATAAAGACTCATTCTTCAAAGAATCATCCTTTTCTGTGGTCGTGTTGGTCAAGCCTTTTATTTCTTCAAGCTACAATACAACAACAAAGCCTTTTATTGATAGAAAATAAATTTGAGATACACCATGGGAGCTGAACCAAGAGTTGCGAAATTGATCAGGCATTCAGCCACGATAGGGGATGACACGAGCAAGCCAAGTTGTTTTTTGTTTGTTTGTTTGTTGGGTGAACATGACTGTAGTAGCATCTCTATCTATACCAAGCAAGTTCAAACACAAGGTGCACATGCTCCTCAAAGATATAAGCCTAATGCTTATTACATTAGTACATTGTTGTTAATCCAAAGCAGGATATATACAACATGCTGAAATGTGTAGTCAATTCAGAGAAATACTTGGGTTTCATAAAGTTATCAGCTGAAATACTACTACAATGGGCTGCAGTAGCTATGCATATCAAACGACTGCTGAGTGTTTGACATCTTCTTCCTCATAAGAGATATAATGGTTAAGCTTCAGTTATTCCATGTTAAGATACTATTATTAGGTCATATTTCAATAAGATGTGAAATTTCCTAGTCTGGACCAAGTTCGACCACAAGATTCCCATGTTTTCTTATATATTTGTATATACTTATTTTAGAGCAGTTGGTTGGCACATCTATGGCTAACAAAACCCAATCAGCGACCTTACCATTTTCCATAGTTTTTCTTGTGGATTATTTTTCCCTTTGCTAAAACAAGTTTAAAAACATAGATTGCCCCAACAAGAGTGGTGCTAGATGGGATGTTAAAATTGAAGGCCTTTTCTCATTACTATACCATAAGTTGAAATTTCGCCATGCCGAAGACCTTAGCATATTCAATTATCCAGCCCTTTTTGCTATAAAATAAAGATACACACTACGAGTTTCCTTAGTAGGAGGGGCTCACATCTCATATGAGACATTTGAATGAAAGTTCCCGTCTCATTTTTCTTTCCTCGATTACTTTTTACCGTGACTGCTTAAAGAAACAAAGCAAATAGACATTGCTTGGCCTTACATATTGCTTATTTTGTGGGTGCGGATATGTGTGTCCATGTGTTACTTGTCTTAATAAAACATGATTATGTATCATGATTTCATCCTAGACAGTGGACGTATCTTTCTAACTTTACAAATAACGGAAATCAAAGAGCCATGTAGTAATTCGAAGTTACCTCTTTGGACATATCTTCATGAGTTAGCAAGAGTTTGTCATATTTTAACTGCAAATCAGCCTTCTCCTCTAGAAGTGTTTCATATTCTGAAATTGAAGGACCACCTAACTTATGTTGTATGAACCTGGAAGGAAGAGTAACTATGACATTATTTCATTAAGCTTATCGACGTGTTTGAAAAATTATCAGTTTTCTATTGACATGAGATTTCATAATTGCTCTTTACTGGGTCATGCTACTAAGCAGGCTCTTGTAAAAAATGTGCTTGTATAAAGCAGTTTTAACTTTTAACCATCTCATGTCAAGCTGGCAGTAGCACTAACTCCCACTCCTAGGCTCTAAAAGGAATAACTTAAGTCAAGTCTAGATCACTTTAGTTTGACAGGATAAATTGAACATGAACATCATCAAGCATAACAATTTTATGCTTGATAAACTAGCATAGAGATAAGTGGATTGTCCAAATAGATCGAAAGCTCTGAGCAAACAATTTTATAAAAGCTCAATGTGCATGTAATCTGGATATGGAAGAAACTCTCAATGTTTCATGCAAGCTAAAATCAAGGTTTCAAAACAACATATGTGGTCCTGTGCGAAATTGTGCCCAGGACCGCATATGCGGTTGTGCGGTGGCATAAGCGGCCGCACAACTGCAAAATTTATTTTATTTTATTTTTGAAAAAAATCAAAAAAAAATAAAAATAAAAAATCAGACGGCATATACACAGCTGTCTCCCACCCAACCTGTCTTCTTCCTTCTTCTTCTTCAACCTCTCACCATTTTTTTTTCTTTTTTCTCTCTCAAAGCCCTCTCCCACCACCATTCTCCACCCCACCCCACCTTCACCATGCCCTGTGCGACCGTATATGCGGCCGCACAGTGCCACACAGATCACACACTATTGGGTCGACTGTGCGGTAGTCGCATATGCGACCCCAGACCCCAACTCGCTTTGTGCGGCCGCACTATCGATTATGCGGCCGCACTTTAAAACAATGGTTAAAATGTTTAGACAAAGACACTTACTCGATGGGAGAAGATGGCTTCTCGGTCTGTTCATATAAAGCAACAAGGGCTGTATGAAAGAACATACTTCTAAGTAACTAGAATATGTTAAGAATAATTACAACGAAAGTGAGGAAGTAAAACCTTTTGTCAGAGCGTCAAGCACTCCCTTAGAATCTAAATATTTTCTGAAAGCCTCTTTCTTTGCTTCTTTTTCCTGCATGAATGGAGAAACACAGAAAGCACCTGTCAGTGTTATTGTCTGACAAGAAGAAATTGAGGTTCCAATCAACTTCAAAAAATTTAACTCTACACGATGTACAAGTTTGAATTCAAGCACCAAAAACATATCATGGAGCTTGTGATGTGCATAAGAAGAAGAGGTTCCTACTTGCATCATAGTTTATTTTGGTGATCCTAAATAAATTCTATAAATATATGATCAAATGTGAATTGCATATCGATAAACCTAATTAGTGTTTGGCTTGGTTTTATTTGTCATTAGCAGTACATTCAGCTAATGATAAAATTTCATGAACATGTGTATTTCTGAGTCGTAGAGTCCTAATGTATCTATTTATAGTGATGTGGCGATTCCATTCTACTCAATAAAAACTTTAAAATCTGACTCAAAACATCACGTTTAATTTATTTCAAAGTTCAGATACAAATTGATTTCGAAGCTCAGATACAACATCCTGAGTTCCCGACTCACCCTAAAACTTTCAACATCTAACAACTGCTATATCATCCAAAGCCTAATTTTCTTCCTTGTCTCATACCATTTTATCACCATAAGGCATAAGGACACAAATTTTCCCCTTCAATCTCCATTTCCCAAATCTCAAGCAAAGGCATCACGCTCACCATTCCAAAACACCCTACATACGTCTGCAAAAATCACGCCATTACAAAATTAACATTTACAAACATCAACGTCCAATGCACCTCAATCGATGCATATACCACTAGCCTAGCAGCGAATTCACATCCCACCTCTAACAACCTGCATTTGGCGGGACGAAGATCTGTAACCCAACTAGTGCATCCCAATGCATGTGTATACCAACCGACCATTTGGACACAAATTCACATCTCTCCTCTAACAACCTGCATTTGGTGGAATACAAATCCGTAACCCAACCAGGCATCCCAATCGATGCATATACCAACAGAGCAGTGGGACACAAATTCACATCTCTCATCTAACAACCTGTGGTGATCGGAACGCAGATCCACAACCCAACTAGTGCATCCCAATTGGTGCATATACCAACCGGACAGTGGGACGCAGATCCGATCCACGTCCCACTCTAACAACTTGTGGTGATCGGAACGCAGATCCGCAACCCATCTTCACTTAAAATCAACCATCTAAACACCAAAAAACAAAACAAGCATGGCATCTTCCCAAACTGAGAACATCACGACAATAGCCTCAGATCTTCTAATGGATCCAAAAAAAAAACCGCGATACGGAAGAACGAAACCCTAACGACGGATTCGAGTGGGAGAATTGAGGAGTGGAGAAGGTACCATTTTCAGTGGATCGATCGGAAGGGGGGAGGGTTTGTGGCGGTGTGAGGTGAGGTTTGGGTTTCGGACGCTTGCTGGAGTGGTGTGGGAGTGAGAGTGGAGATCCGCGGGAGCGATCCGGTTAACGCTGGGTTTTATTTTTTGAAATATTATTAGTCAAAAAATTACATCATTATGCCTTATGCAAGGGTTTTTTTCTTTTTGTACTCGAACTCCACAACTCAAATGTTGATTATGTCACGTCACGTGCTGAATACAGGAGTATGTTTTTTTTTTCTACTCGCAACTACACAACTCATAACACATGATCATGTAAACGCAAGTTTTCTCTTTTTTCTACTCGGAACTCTGCAACTTAAGTGTCTAGTATGTTTGGAATTTACCATGAGCAACTTTGTAAAATAGGAGGCATCTTTGGGTTTAAGTACCAATTGTTTCATCTTTGTCTCGGGTTGTAAATCATCAATATGTTGCAATAGTCCTCGCATCCATGAAGTGTCTAGAATGTAATCTCGTTAACCATATTCTTGATACCTAGGATTTTCCATTATACATTGTCTCTAACTCTGTTGAGAAGTCATTTTGATAGTCAAAAGGATGAGGCGAGATGATTTTTTGTATGCTTCCGCACATTGTTGATTACTACTAAAGGTCTTGACCAGGAATTTATTTTATGTGGACGTTCAACTAGCGTGACTCAACCCCCACGCTCAATATATTCCTACGGCATAATTCACGTGACAAATGTTATGTTTCGACATGGGATTCACAAAAACCTTTAACATTTTCTCACTCCAACATCCAAGCATCCCAAGTTTTGCCCGGAATCTGGATTCCTGCAAAACACTGGATTCTCACTTTTAGGAGGGGAAAATAAAGAGAAAAAATTCAAAATATTCACCCCAATTTTTTTTTGATGAATATACACCTCATAAACTTATTTGTCAAACTAAGAACATTAAAACGACACATGTGCTGCCGTTTTCATTAACTAAAAACGGCACTACAGATGTTTTTACCCTAAACATGTCTAGAATATTTGTTTCTGGAAAGGATTCTAGACATCTGGAATGTCGATGAGCGTATTGCTGTATACACTTAATATGCTAACTTAGAAGATTGACGAAGTTATTGGTTGAATAGAACTTTCTCCACCAAAAAAGATTTGTTGCATGAATTGAAGGAATAACATTTGCGAAAAAGTGTCCAATTCAAAGTGTTAACGTCTGGACCAAAAAGATTTACAACTGCTTGTTTGAAGAAAGTGTGTGAATGGAGGATACATGCATCTTATAGTCAGAGCAAATAATATTTTCAAGTGAAGAAGTACAAGTCTGAACACACTTGTAGTAACGAGAGTCTTTTGCATGACCACGTGCAATGTGATACCAGTTTAATTTCAAACATGATTCTTGCCACCATTCAAACAAACATAACTATCACTCCTGCAGAAATTCAAGCTTTAGCGAAGGCTCATCACTTCATAGACATCAAGTATGATAAAGCTTGATACGCCTTGAAAAAGAAATGGGAAAACGTATACGGAGTTGATGATGTATCTTATCGTAATTTAAGACGCTTTATGTCTAATATTTGCACCATCAACCCCGACACAGTTGTCAAGATTCAGACGAAGAGGATAAATCAAAACATTGAACAATTTTATTTTCTGGTCATTCGCAACCTCAATTGAAGGTTTCAAGTACTGTAGATCTGTGTTGAGCATTGATGGTACACATTTGTTTGGCAAGTTTGAGGGGATTCTTTTAATTGCTATGGGTACGGACGCGAACTCTGATTTGTTTCCGTTGGCATTTGCTGTTGTTAAAAAAGAATCTGGAAGTTCATGGCAGTGGTTCTTAAATATTTTGTCAAGTAGAGTATGCAGATGATGAGAATTTAATTTATACCGTAAGTGCACGACGTCAATGAAGACGTGACAAGTACGGGTCGAACACAAGGAGGGAGAGATATTGTTATTTGTGTGATTTTCGAGTTAAGGGAAGAAATAGAGAGAAAACACAATTTTGGTTTGAGATTTTTGGTTTTTGATTTCTAAGGCAAGAACAACAAAAACAAATTAAGAATAAAGCAAAGAAGGGTGAGAGTACAACGGGTAGAGGTTTAGATGTCGGGTTTTGTTTAGAGAAATCAGAAACTTATAATAAATCATATTAGTTATAAAGCATTACATGATAAATGATTTAACACAAACGCAAGTAATCAAAATATCCTAGCACGAAATTAGAATAATAACCCCATTCTTCTTCTCATCACCCTAAATCCGTCACCCCCACCCTTTGGAGAGAGTTAGAAACTCATGGATGGAGGGAAGGAGAAGGGGTCCTAGAGAAATTACAAAAGAAACTAAAAACACAAGATAAAACAACAAAACTTTACTACTAAATTATGGAATAAAAATAAGAACATCCTCTACAACATCGTTTCGGGGTTATTTATAGCCGATACAAGGGACCTAGGTATAAAATAGGAAAGTACACGTGGCGAGACACGACTGGGAAAAATCCGAAGCCACGGATCCACAAGGAGGCGGCGTTTCCGCCGCACATTACATGTGATGTGCGGCGGATTCGCCTCAAGAATGTGTCTGATTCGATCAGGATTTTTCCTGCGTGTTTATGGTATGATTTAAATGCCTTTTGCGTATCCAGATGATTTCTTTCATTTCTTTTGAGCTCCGAATTAATTCTTTGTATATTTGGAGATCCAAATTGATTTTTTAGAACTTCTCCAAAATAATATTTTGGTCCTTGCAGTCGGGTCCTTGGCTTTTTGCAATTAAGTCCCTGACTACTTTTGTGCTTAAGTTCTTGGCCTTTTTGTAATTAGGTTTTTGAATGTTTTTATGCTTGGATGAACTTCCATTTGAATCACGATAATCTTGAACTTGGTCTTTATGACAGGAATGAGTCTCTTGCACACATTTATGCTCAGGATATGGTTAATTTGTATTCAGGTCCATGTATTCTGTAAATAAGACTAAACACATACCTTAGTAGCATTTATTGATATAAAATTAATCTAAATGAAAGACATATGATGCAATGTATGCAATGCATCAAATACCCCCACACCTAGATTTTGCTAGTCCCTAGCAAAACATAATATAAGGAAAATGAAAACAGGGAAATCTTAACTCACTTTCGTAGGAGTCACGGTTGCACTTAGCCTGTGCAACAAGCCTTTAAACCCCCAAGCTTCCTTAGAGGACGAGTTTTGTCTCGTGAGGGTTTTCAGTTGACACACCCACAAAGTCTTAATTCAACATTTCATTAATAACTCTCAATATCTCCACCTCAACCTTATACATCTCACTTAGAATTCTTGCATGCTCATTATACAAATCTAACTTATAAAAAGTCCGACTTGGTCTTTGTTCCTCCAACATTCACACCACTAACCCTTCTACACATGTTGTCACTTAAATTATTTTGCACGCCTCCTATGGTGGTGAAGTATCATTCAGATCAACCATGACATGGATCATTCTTTTAACTTTGGGCCTTGAGTATCTTAAAGTATATTATTTTTTCCCGTGATTCAACACATTTGCTTTTTCTGACACTTCTACCCTTTTTGCATTCGTGTAGCGAGTTTGGTCGATAATCCCGAGCTGGTAGACTCAAGTTACCGGGTTTTAAGATACCCCTACGGACCAGTGACTCAAAGGCTTGGGCTTTTGTAATCATTTTGCAAAATGTGCTTTCCTCACTTGATTCCTTTATTATTTTTTTACTTTTATTTTCCTCAGGGCTTAATTGCTATTAGAAGTCCACACTTCTCGGTATATTTTCCTCAACCTCTGCTTTTTATCAACCACTTCAAAGATTTGATTCATCCAATTTAAGTGCATACATGTCTTAAAGGGTAATGGGTTATTTTTTGGAACTTAGATTCATGTCATAATTTCTACAAGCAGAATTATATAATAAAGAACAAAAACTCAATGCATTTTGTACACGGGTTTTGGTAGTTCAATCTTAAGCTATGTCATGGAACATTGATTTTTTCTTCTTTTTCTAGGAATATATATATATATATAGATACATAAACATCCCCCGACACCTAAATCATGCATTGTCCTTAATGTATGCAAAGATAAAGCAAATGCACTTATTACCTGCGTCAACTGTGGTGGAGGGATTGAATTTGCTCAGAGTCAACCATAGTCAGAACTGGATTGAATGACACCATGTTGGTGCATGTATCCAGTTGAATTGTTCCCCATGTTGCAATGAGAGTCCCGAGTCACAGATCCACACCCCTCATATGTATTGGTTCTCTTATTTGCTCGAGTGATGATGGGTGTGTCGAAGAATTACTCCCTTTTTTGTCACTTTGATTTTGTGATGATTTATTTGATTCAGAAATCTTATAAATACGTGATCTCATCACAACATCACTTTGATTGCATACTATTTCTGACTCATTATCAACATGAAAGATATTAAATTCAACTTTTAAGTTTCCAAAAGTTAGTTGCATGAGCCCATTTCGGCAATTTATCAAAGCTTCAGAAGTGGCTAAAAAGGGTCTGCCTAATATCACAGGGATTTGTCTCTTAGGATCGACAACAGGTTCAGTGTCTAGAACGACAAAATCCACTGGGTAAATGAAGTCACCAACCTTAATCAAAACATCCTCTACTATACCTCTTGGTTTCTTAATAGAGCAATCAGCAAATTGAAGGGTTGTCTTAGAGGGTTTTAGTGGACCAAGGTTGAGTTGCTCGTAGACAGAGAACGGGAGTAGGTTAACACTAGCATCAAGGTCTAGAAGGGCTTTGTTGATAAAAGTATCTCCTATTGCACATGAAATTGTGGGACACCCAGGGTCCTTATATTTTATAGGAGATGAGTTGGACAGAATAGAGTTTATGTTTGCAGTTAAGAAAGCCTTCTTTGGTACATTTGTTTTTCTCTTTTTAGTGCACAGATCTTTTAAGAATTTAGCATAAGCAGGTATTTATTGAATCACATCCAGGAGTGGAATATTCACCTTAACTTGCTTAAATACTTCCAGGATTTTCTCCATTTGTGCACTTGAGTTCTTCTTAAGTCTATTGGGGAATGAAGTTTTAGGAACATAGACTCACTTAGGTTGAGCTATGAGTTCAGGTTGAGTAGGTGGGTTGGGCGTTGCAGATTGGACGTCAGGTTCAATGGTTAGGTCATATGTGTTTGCTTGATGGCTAGATTGATTAGACGTTCTAGGATTTACCACATTGTTATCAACTTGTCTTCCGGACCGTAATGATACTACTGCATTTATTTGTTGGAACAGTCCTTCCTCATTAACCATTTGAACTGGTCTCGAGTTGTTACTTCCAAGAGGTGGTTGATAGGGCTGAAATTGATTATTAGATCTAGGATTCACCTTAGGTTGACTTGGAAACTGGCCCTTTTCTCTTGCACCTACAATTTGTGCGAGTTGGCTGACTTGTGTCTCTAGCATTTGGAAGGACTGGTAGGTTGTTTGTATAAAAGTCTTCATCAAATTTTCCAAGCTTGTCAACCTAACATCATAATCTCCATTGTTACTAAACCCAGATGATGTATTATTTTGGTTATACGGGTTTGGTTGTTGTCTAGGAGGTTGACCTTGTTGGCTTGATGAGAAATTAGAATTATTACGCCAACCCGAGTTATAGGTTGATGCGTATGGGTCATTTCTAGCATGGTTAAACATGATATTAACTTGTTCCCAGTCCGCACAATCCTCCATTAAATGACCAGTCTGACCACATCTAGAGCAAGGGATAGACGGGGCTTGATTCACTCGGGGTCGGGTTTGTAGCTCTAGACTTTCCATTCTGCGCATAAGGGTAGCTAGTTTTGCTTCAGCCGTTACATTGGCATCTACAGCTAAGACACCTGGTTTGGGTTGACTTGCTATTCTAGATCCAATACTCGGG
The DNA here is from genome assembly GCA_963682175.1 of Triglochin maritima. Taxonomy (NCBI): domain Eukaryota; kingdom Viridiplantae; phylum Streptophyta; class Magnoliopsida; order Alismatales; family Juncaginaceae; genus Triglochin; species Triglochin maritima. The sequence continues at coordinate 7,813,987 of OY821780.1, read as the reverse complement.
TTAAGCGGTGCTCTAGCATTGTCCCATTGCATACTGTTTTCAGCTAAATCCTCAAGAAAAGTCCAGACATCATTTTCATTTTTTGACATGAAGTTCCCTTGGCTTACGGATTCTACCATAACCCTAGATGTGAGTGTCAATCCCTCATAAATAATTTGACACAGTTGCCATCTTGGAATTCCGTAATGAGGGCATTGGGTCAGCACACTTTTAAATCTTTCTAAATAGGAATAGAACGGATCGCTCTCAGATTGAACGAATGTAACAATTTCATTCCTAATCCTCATAGTCTTATGGTTGGGGAAATATTTTTTAGGAATACTTGAACAAACTCAGCCCAACTTTTAATGGATTTTTCGGCTAGACTATATAGCCATTTCTTAGCGTCGTCCTTCAGTGCTAGATGCACAAATTTCAGACGCACTGTCTCATCAGAGATATGCTGGTATTGCATAAGAAAGCAGATTTCCTCAAATTCTCTAAGGAAGAGATATAGGTCTTCCCTAGAGGTGAACTTAGGCAACATACTCATGTATTATGCCTTAAGTTCGAAGTCGCGACCATGTATGGTGGGCATAGCGATGCACGATGGCTGAGCAGCCATCGCTGGGTAGCATCGATCCCTCAGAGTTATGGGCGGGTTCACAACATTCTCGCCCATTGGATCCGGGTGAGGTGGTGCAGCAGATGGATTGGGGCTAAGCTATAGATTGGAATCTAGATGAACTCGTGAGAGTCGATTGCTCAAGTCCTGAACCCAAATATGAGTGCACCGGTTTGAATTTTTTTTTTGAATTCAAATTTAAATTCCAAATTCAATTTCAAGAATTAATTACAATTTTTTTCGTTTTTTCCAAAAGGGAAACAATCAATAGAAAGAAGAAAGATGAGAAAGGAAACTTAACTCTAAAAGATAGGTTCTAGGGTTGGTCAGAAGTTTCCTGAACAAGCACGGTTCAAACAATCCTAGACCTAGTGTCGCTTAAATCTAGACGACTCCTAATTGGTTGAGTCGAATTGATTTGCTTGATTCACCTCCCTCACTAATCAAACCAACTTGGCCAGGCAGTGTATAGCTAGTGGGGGCGCTTCCGACAAAGTCGGTGCCAATTAAACAACCACTTCGCTTGGAAGACTTACATCAACACAAAAACACTTTCTAGACACCAAATTAAATTCGATCAGCTTCAAGTCATAGCAAGTCAAACCAATCTCCTCCTTAATTGAGTCTGAGTCCTTAGGGGCCAATGTCTAATTGATTTTAATTTTAAAGCTTGGGTGACACTTTAGGATTGTGATTTGTGGGCCACGGAAAGGTGATGCAATCCCCACCATATCTTTTCTTACGGAGTTGCCTTTAAGATAGTTTAACTTAAATCTAGCAAAGATAGTCAAACAATGGTCTTTAGTGAGGGGCAATTGCAAGGTTGTATGCAAATTAGATTATATGCTTAAATGCAATCGATAAAAACCGCGATATGTACCTTGCCTCCAGCACTCTTCAACAAGAATTAATTTGCAAGAATTTAGCAAAAATAATGCAAACAAAACATTATATGATGCATGCATTAAGCTCTTCTAGTTTTACCAATTTTTAGGTCAGAGTTGAATTATTGCCAATTATGACATTTAAGCTTAACACGTGCAGTTCTACTAAAGGAAATTTTCCGAAACTAGAAATTACGAGGAAAGAGGCAACAAAAGTTACCTATGCAATGCTCAGTCGGGTTCACCGCCCACTCTCGAAATTTCAGTAGCTCCACACGTCCCCCCAGAGATGGCGCTAACCCCAGAAAAATTTGAAGCCCAGAAGCCTCTGTTGTGCGGCGGATCCGCCGCAACTTGTGATTGATATGCGGCGATTTCGCCGCCCTGCTTGCTCCGACTGCGTTCAGATTTCACCGTGCACTCTGTTGTCTCCTGAAACACAAATCCAAATACTTAGATCGCGTACAAGATAAACAGAATAGAATCGAGAACACAACAATAAACAAAATTTGCGTCGCTTCCCCGGCAACGACGCCAAAAACTTGATGAGAATTTAATTTATACCGCAAGTGCACGACGTCAATGAAGACGTGACAAGTACGGGTCGAACACCAGGAGGGAGAGATATTGTTATTTGTGTGATTTTCGAGTTAAGGGAAGAAATAGAGAGAAAACATAATTTTGGTTTGAGATTTTTGGTTTTTGATTTCTAAGGCAAGAACAACAAAAACAAATTAAGAATAAAGCAAAGAAGGGTGAGAGTACAGCGGGTAGAGGTTTAGATGTCGGGTTTTGTTTAGAGAAATCAGAAACTTATAATAAATCATATTAGTTATAAAGCATTACATGATAAATGATTTAACACAAACGCAAGTAATCAAAATATCCTAGCACGAAATTAGAATAATAACCTCATTCTTCTTCTCATCACCCTAAATCCGTCACCCCCACCCTTTGGAGAGAGTTAGAAACTCATGGATGGAGGGAAGGAGAAGGGGTCCTAGAGAAATTACAAAAGAAACTAAAAACACAAGATAAAACAACAAAACTTTACTACTAAATTATGGAATAAAAATAAGAACATCCTCTACAACATCGTTTCGGGGTTATTTATAGCCGATACAAGGGACCTAGGTATAAAATAGGAAAGTACACGTGGCGAGACACGACTGGGAAAAATCCGAAGCCACGGATCCACAAGGAGGCGGCGTTTCCGCCGCACATTACATGTGATGTGCGGCGGATTCGCCTCAAGAATGTGTCTGATTCGATCAGGATTTTTCCTGCGTGTTTATGGTATGATTTAAATGCCTTTTGCGTATCCAGATGATTTCTTTCATTTCTTTTGAGCTCCGAATTAATTCTTTGTATATTTGGAGATCCAAATTGATTTTTTAGAACTTCTCCAAAATAATATTTTGGTCCTTGCAGTCGGGTCCTTGGCTTTTTGCAATTAAGTCCCTGACTACTTTTGTGCTTAAGTTCTTGGCCTTTTTGTAATTAGGTTTTTGAATGTTTTTATGCTTGGATGAACTTCCATTTGAATCACGATAATCTTGAACTTGGTCTTTATGACAGGAATGAGTCTCTTGCACACATTTATGCTCAGGATATGGTTAATTTGTATTCAGGTCCATGTATTCTGTAAATAAGACTAAACACATACCTTAGTAGCATTTATTGATATAAAATTAATCTAAATGAAAGACATATGATGCAATGTATGCAATGCATCGGCAGACGAGATGGATTGTGTATTATTGGTGATCGATTTCCAGGTCTTACAAATGTTGTGAAGACATTTTCCCCTCCAGAGCGAGGTCGCGTTCACAGATTTTGTCTAAAGCACATGAGTGCAAATATGACAAGAAATGCTTGGTGCAGGGATGTTGATTTGCAACATATATTTTGGCATGCCGGTGTCGCTCTTGATAAAAAAACATTTAAAGAGCATATGAAGGATATTGAGGTTAATCACCCCAATGAGTTCAAGTGGATTAAGGAACAAGATGATGTTTTGTATTGGTCACTAAGTCATGATTACGGACGCCATTTTGGTATGATGACCACAAACTTGTCAGAAAGCTTTAACAATGTGCTAAAGCGTGTATGTGGCGTATCACTTTGTCCTCTCATTATGATGACTTATCTGCGGCTGAATAAATATTTTGTCAGTAGAAAAGATGAATGAGAGACTATGATACTGGCATATCCTGAAAAGATCAACGATGAAATCACAAACCAACTACAGTTGGCTGCACAACTTTGTGTGACTAGGCATAGTCATAACATCTTCAGCGCTGAAAGCAACCAATCTCGTAGCTATCAGGTTATTATGACGGAGACAGGCCCGACATGCTCCTGCAGGTTCACAGATGCACACCAGGTCGTATGCAGCAATCGTCACGCGAACATTCATGCTTCGCGAATCGTCTCGGAATACCTAACCACCCAAGCTTATAGGAGAGCATATGCACCGATTTTCTTTCCAATACTAGACGAGAGGTTTTGGCCAGAGGAATGACCTATAACATTAATAGCACCTTCGGTCGTAAGACGAAGTGAAAGACCAAAAACCAAAAGAATCAGAAACAACATGGACGAACAAAGTGGTCGAGTAATATGATGTGGGCGATGTTGTAAGTTAGGTCACAACAATAAGACATGTAAAGAGACTATTTAGTATGTTCATTGTCTTGTTTACTTTTGCCAATTTTCCCTTCTAACCCCAGGTAAGGATGGTTAGTAGAAGATGTTTTATTTTATAAATTGGCATAGTTCAGAAATAACGAGAAGATCATAATTGTCTTCCTTTAGATGAAAACAAAAAAAAACTAAAGACAGAATGCCAGTAATTCTGTCCTCTGATAAACGGCACTGCCAGTGTCGTTTTTGCTTGACTAAAAACGACACTGTTGTTGCCGAATTTATTAAATAAAAACGGCAACACCAGTGTCGTTTACATTGTAAACACTAGCAGTGTCGTTTCAATCTGAGTCGTCTTCACATTGTTCACCCACGACTTAGGAGTCTGCCAACGTGAACTTAAAAGACACAATGGAAGTTGCACGTCGGGAATTGAAGATGGTCGTCCGACATGAAGATGTTCCCAACACCAAATATGTAACAATGTTAAGAAACAAGCAACTTGTTTCCCCTTCTTCAGACATGTCTGATCCGTATAGTTGTACAAAACAACCAATGATGCAACTCCCAAACTATAATTTCAAATAGATTCTCCAACAACAGTAAATATCTAAGGTGGACTTTGTTTCCACTCTTATCACCTACTATCCCAGATCCTAACTGAAACAAAATGTATACTCTTATGTGCCGCGTCACCTCCTCATCCGTTGCATCTGGCGCAACAACTTGATAATTTTGCTGCAACCACTGCAATGAAACGTATCCACTTTTCATTGCAGTTGTCGCTTCTTCTTCTTCAGCACCCAACAGATTCATGAAAACCTTAGGCCCATCATGATCTATGGTTGTACACAACGTCAAACCGTCAACACGAAGACCACTAAGCAAAGCTACGTCTTATAGCGTGATGGTCATCTCCTAGACTCTTAAATGGAATGTGTATGTTCAGACCTCCACCTCTCCACAATAGCACATATCAGATTCCAATCCAATTGCAGTCGTTGCAAACGAGACACGACACCAAATTCAGCAATCTCTAACAAATCTCACACTCTTCCATCTTCCACATTCCAATCGTTGAACTGAATAACGTGCTCGACCCACTTAATATTAGTCAATTGCTCCTGAAAAACACAATTAATTACTTAAGGTCTGATATAAACCAATAAACATAATTTATAAATTGAAAATCCAAACACTTACATTTTCGAGAATGGAAGATAATCTATTTGTAGGATTTCGTGTCCCCATGTATGTATATATTTTTAAAAAATTAATACAAACAGACAAGATCGATTTCATATTTTCATTGATTTTACACACATGTATTTGTTTATTCTAATATCATGCATTCCTACACACATTAAAATAAACAAAGGATAGATGATCATACCCAAAGGTTCTCTAAAACCTTTCAGAAGATCCAGAGTTTCTTTGCTCGTCTAATCGCTCGTCGATTCACCTCCAAGTGTTCACCAAACTCTAAAAATGGATTAGAGAGAAAAGAGATAGTCAATCAATCTCTAATTAAGCTTAGAATCTAGCTAATAACCCCTCTTTAAGCTCCTGAGATTTCTATATCCAAAACTTAAAATTATTAAGAGATTTTCGTTTTGATTAAGGGATGAGGGGTCCTTTTATAGGCTCCCAAAACATCCTTATCGAGAACTATTCTTTAGTCATGATCTCTTGCTTATTTTCTCCTAAAATTAATCTAAAATTGTCACATAAGCATCCTCAAAAACGTTTGATCAAATCTAGAATTAAACCAACCCATGATCTAATTATTATCTTAATAATTCAGGCAAAAATCGTGTTGTTTGGTTGACCGAGAATTCTTCTCGGTGAACCGAACCATTCAGTTTTAACACATGTTCGATGGACCGTGAGCTAGACGGTCGACCGAATATGTATGAGAAAAATTCTCTGAAAAAATTCGGACGATCCGCGTCTTGCTCCGGTCGACCGTTGACCCACCAAAATTTCTCCTGGCGAATCTTCATCGTACAACCGTCTCACATTCGGTATACCAAAAATATCCCAAGATATCTCTTGGATATTTTCTCTCGGTTGACCGTTCACGCTTGGTTGACCGAACTCAATTGTCCAAGCACTCCAGACAATTTCGCTCAACCAATTGTGTTTACCCGTTCCCGTTCGGTTGACCGTTTCGAAGACAACTCGGTCGACCGAACCCTAAACGGTTTACCGTGTTTGACCTCGATTTTGCTTTTGTCAAATTTTGGATTTATCTCCAACAAAATTTGATCTTTTTGGGTTTTTAGCAAATTCATATCTTATGTAATATATTATCCTATGTAATATTAAATTATTACACCCCGTAATATATACACCTCATATGAATTTATTATGATTCTAATTATGTCAATTCTCATGACATATTGATTTTATTGATTCACCACATGTGTCCATTTATCACATGAAACCTGACACATCATATGAACTCAAAATCAAGCTTCTTGTGTTCCCAATTTTGTGGTGTGACCTATAGGAGGATCTAATCCAAATTGACAGCGATATTAAACACTTAATATCTCAAATTATAAGTGGTATCTAGCTACACATTATAGTTACCAAATTAGTATAGATGTCTTTGTTCCACTCAAACTAAAACACGATACATTTAGTGATGTAAGTGCACCACTTGTGTCCGTCCATTGCCTCATGATATTAAGAATATATACAAAGTAGAAATGTGTCACCTTTGTATTATATTCATTCTTGATCTCTTTAAGCTACCTATAACTATGTAACTTAACTCAAACTACATTATGCACATTATAATTTTTGCTTTATCAAGGGACCCACTAATACCATCACTCAATTAAGAGGGGATAATGATAATCGTTTGACTAGCTATCTTTTCCGGCACAAGTCATGCGCAACCAACTATTGCCTTTATCACTGTACTTATTGATAGCTTTTGACAATAATCAAATTAAGCACTTGTTGACTGAAAAGATATAAGTCTCATATCTTAGGATCCAAGACATAGTAAAACATTAATGACACGAAACACAATTCCATAATGTTTTACTTGTTAGGTCTATTCAATATATAAAAGTAAGTTTTTCCTCTTTTATATACCATTGTCGTCTGTTATTTGTAGAGCTACAACAATCGATGACTAACACGACAATCTTATCTCGGTGATCAATGTTCCATGTTAATTACTATGATTGTGAATAACTTTTGATTTATGTAAACCATTATCTTTTAGATCTCTACGGTTAAGGACAAAATGCCTATTCTTTAACACTTCCAAAAGACGAATACCATAATCAAGGAACAAAATATTTGCACATCTAATTCATAATAATTGACATATAAAAGTAAAACTTCTAGAACACATTCTTTTCACTATGATATTTTTGTAGTACTAGGATTGAATGATCAACATGACTACGAGAATCGTGTGAATTTGATATTTTTGCAACTATTGAAACAAAATAAACCAAAAAAATAGTTTTGGGTGTATATAAATCAATCCAAACTACTTGTCTGTAAATAAAATATATAAACAAATCATAACACTATATAATTATTTACAGTTTAATACATTTCTCGATCAACCAAATTTAAAACATTATAAAATATTTACATTTACATTTCAATACATTATTACCAATACACTCAATTTCAAACCAAGTCGAATCTAAACATAAATTACACTATTTCACAATCAAACTAATTCCAAATATTATATAATTATTTAGAGTTCAATACATTATCAATCAACTCAATTTCAAACCAAAACAATTTAAACTCATCAAACAAACATCAATCAATCCAATCCAAATCAAACCAATCCACACATCCAAAACAATCCAATCCACACAAATACAAACTAATCAAGTAAAACATTAACAAAAAATAAGCTAAATATACCTTAGAACCAATGCAAAACGTGAAACTAGTACCAGAGGCTCAAAACTCGCCGGAGAGAGGGAGGAGGAGAGAGAGTGGATGGTTATGAGAAAGAATGGGAGGTTGTTGTTTTTAGCTAGCTAAAAACGGCATCTCGGGTGTCATTTTACCTAGGACTGAAAACGACATCACTAGTGTCGTTTTCCAGATGTCTAGAATCATGTTCAGAAACAAAAGTTTTGGACAAGTTTAGGGTAAAAACGACATATGTAGTGTCGTTTTTAGTTAATGAAAACGGCATCACATGTGTCATTTTTAATGTGCATAATTTGCCAAATAAGTTTTTGTGATGCATATTTTTCGAATTTTGTTTTTTGTGAATATTTTTGAAAACTTTTCCGAAAATAAATCCTGGAAAAGTGATTTTTTTTTTTGTTATTCTGCCATTAAAAAATACTTGATTTCCTGAAATGTCATCTTACGACTATTTGTCCAGGAGCAACTTTTTAACATCCAAAATGTCATTATGAATTTTTTTATGTTACTCCGTTAATTTTTTTCCGTTAACGACGTTACAAATATTAATATTAAATTGTAAATTTTACAATTTCACCCTCAAAAATTTAATTGATTTTTTTCTCATATCCCTTTTTAAGTTTTTTGTTATTTTGACACTCAGAAACACTTGATTTCCTGAAATGCCATCTATTTAATTTTTTTCTTCTCATCTCTTTCTTTTTCTCTCACCTATTTCTCCATATTCTCTCTTCTCTCGCCTAGATTTTTCAATGTATCAACTCTGGATTGTCGAAGAGAGAGGAGAGAGAGAAGATACTGAGGTGGGAGAGCGGCGAGAGATTTCCCTCCTCAATATCTTCTCTCTCTCTCCTGTCTCTTCGACAATCCAGAGAGGATACATTGAAAAATCTAGTCGAGAGAAGAGAGAGGATGGAGAAATTGGAGAGAGGAGAGAGAAAAAGAAAGAGATGAGAAAAAAAATTAACTGGATGTCATTTCATGAAATCAAGTGTTTCTAAGTGTCAGAATAACAAAAAACTTAAAAAAAGATATGAAAAAAAATTAATTAAATTTTTTAGGGTGAAATTGTAAAATTTACAATTTAATATTAATATTTTTAACACCGTAAACGGACCTGTAACTCTGTTAACGGAAAAATTTAACGGAGTGACATAAAAAAATCATAATGACATTTTGAATGTTAAAAATGTTTTTTTAGTTGCTCCTGGATAAATAGTTGTAATTGGATGACATTTCAGGAAATCAAGTGTGTTTGAGTGTCAGAATAACAAAAAAACACAAAGTGGGGGTTAGTGCCTTCGGAATCCGGGGGAATCCAAGGGAAAGGAAAATTGATTCCGGTTGACTCCGAAAATTGGGTTGTTTGTGCACAATAGGGAATCCACGCCCACTTTCTGTCGGATTCCGTACTAAGTGTAAAATTTTCTGAGTTTTCTCAGCTTTTGAGGTCAGAAAGCAATGAAAACCGAATTTTTTCGATCGACCGTCAAGTTTTCGGTCCACCAAAATGATTTTAACGGACGACCGAAATTGCTAACTAGAATGATCGATTCGGATGACCGAAATTAGTTCGGTCGACATTAACGTTTGCTCAGGGAAAGCACTGAAAATCTTATTTCGGTCGATCGAAATTAGTTCGGTTGTCCGTTTTTGGTATCCAAGTTGTTTGTCTAGACGTGCACAAACAACAGAATTCGGTCAAAAGGAAATTATTTTCCACTGGATTCTGTTTTCCTCTGCTTTCCCGTTGAATCCGAAAATCAATTTCCCAAGCATTCGGTGCCACTACCACCCCAAAGTAAAAAGTAAAAATTAGACTGGAGAAGTTTCTCAAGATTTTGGCACCATAAAAGCAAGTTGGCTTATTGCTTGACAATCCAGTTTATTGTTTTTTTACAGGAGTTGCTACTAACAAGACACGTGGATGTGACGGCTAGACTTTTTTCACTACACATCAAAAACAAGCGGGATTATTCTGGATTTTGGATTTTAAAAACCCATGTTTTCCACGCAAAATCCAAAAACAATCCACAATCTCATTTCATTAATCCAAAGACACCAAATATATGGTCGTATAGTGTTGAGATGTCGATCGAGATCTTATATATACTACTTGAGTGTGGCAAATTCTGGGTCATTGCGACCGTCCACGTAACCCGTTGCACCCGAAACCGCCACTCGAAAACCACGAGCTCCAAAACCCAAACGACCACGGAAGCTTCTTCCATCTTCCACTTCCACTTCCACTTCCATCACTCCAATCCCGTTCCTCTTTTCGTCCTAATCGAAGGACGCGAAGATGGCGAAGTTCTTCGAGTCGGTGGGCTCCTTCTTCACCGGCGCCGACAACATCCCCGTCTGCAACCGCGACATCATCGCCGTAAGACGGTTTGCTCTTCGCTTCGCGAAATTGAAAAGCGCTAGTTTAGTTTGGGACGGTACGGTACGGGTGTAATCCGTACGTTGTTGCTAGTATTTGATTCATTAGTTGGCGGTCGACACATATGTGGCGGTGCCATGTTGAGTCTGGATTTTAGGATTCCGCCTTGTTTGGATAGCACAAAATAACATGGTATTTGTGGGAAACTGCGTTAGTCAGAAGAAAAAAAAAATACAGTTTTCGATTTAAGTGTTGTTTGGATCAGACTGAACAACACATTATAATTGTTTTTCTTCTCAAAACGTGTTTTTCGAGAAAAAGGTAGTGTACGATGCGTTTTTACGAAAAATATGTTTTTTAACCGAACACATTATTACGTATGATAATGTATTTTCAAAATACAATTTTGAATTGGATGCTAATTTGAAAAATATATTTTTGAGATCAAAGATTTGAAACCTTTAGTTACCCAAACGATACCTTATTTTTTAAGGACCCTTTGGCATTCCGACTTGTGGATTTTCTATTCCTTTGTATTCTGATACCTGAATTCCTGCCATTGCCCCCTGATTCTGTGTGATTGGTAGTTGTTTTTAAAAGAGGGATGAATGAAAAATATGAGGTGATGTGACTAACATGTAAAGTAGAACCGTAGTACTAGTCAAGCATGGTTCTGAACAATAGATACCAGTAGGTCCAGAAGCGTTGTGTTGGTAGACTTCCTTTTGTTTGCTTTAGTTTGCCTTATGAAACTAAGATCTTGTGCTCATTTGCTGCTGCGAATCATCAATGTATGTGCTTAATCGACTCATTACGGTTGCCTCTGCATTTTGTGGTTATTCGAATGATGGATTTGTTTCCTTGAAGTTGTTAATGTTGTTGTAGAGGGCTTCCCTGTTTGGGTGTTTGTGTTTGTGTTTGAATGCACAAAATGAAGATGTAATTTGGGTTGGGATTATGTGTGAATGTGATGGATTGGATGTTGTTGCTCTGGTTGACTTCCTTTTGGGGTATCGAATTGTGATTCTAAGGTCACATTTGGGCGAAAGTTTGAGTTGGGATTTTGGTGGATGTGGTTTTAGCTGGTAGGATCGGATGGTGGTTTTGGATTTGGTGTTAGTTTTGTAGTATTCGATTAATTCAACTTGCTTAGTCTTGACTATTGAATTGGAATCACGAGAAAATTGTTCTATAGAAGAAGTCCATCATGGACCATTGTTTAAGTTGGGATTTCATTGGGTTAGATCTTAGATGCTAGTTGTAGTTATTTGGATTAAATTGGATGTTTGCTCTAGTAGGCTTTCTGGTGTTGACTTGTGTTTGGCTTCATAAATTGGAATTGTATGGGCAGATTTGATTGATATGGTTAGTTGGTTTGTGTTGGATTGGGTTGATAGTGTTAGAGTTTGCTAAAAGATGTGTCACTAATCTCATTTGATGTTTAATAAGAGTTAATTTAATAAATGCTACCGAGGGCCCCTTTGGATAGCAAAAATACCATGGTTTTAGAGGGAAACTGTGTTATTCATAAAAATACAGTTTTTAATCCTACATGGGTGTTTGGATCACCCTGAATAATACATTGTAAATTTGCGTTTTTGGCTGAAAACACCTTTTTTGAAAAAAAAGGTACTACATCTTTTCTCTCTCAAATATGTTGTCTTATTCCATTTTTGTTTCTCATGAAATATTTTATTTTATAGAAAATATGTTTTTAGCCGAACACATTACTGTGTATGATAATGCATTTCAAAATACATTACTTGAATTCTTGATTTATATGCGATGGAAAAATTATAAAAAGAAGGAATTTTCCTTTTATCTCCCATTTTTCAAATTCTTGTGCTCAGACATGGGGTCAAGGACCACGTGGTTGGGTTTTGATTTAGGTTTTATTTTTGTTGGATCCAATACTAATATTCCATTGAGATACTCCATATCGAGTGAATGCTTGAAGTTACAACTAGCCTTCTTGGATTTGTTTGGTCATTGTTGAACATGTTGCCTGGGGGCATGAGCAGCTTGTGAAATAAAAGAAGTGGATCATAGATTTCCACTTTCTGAACGTAGGACAACTCTTTGGAGTAGAAGATCCATTTTTGAGGGCCATGACTTAAGCTTAATAGCCACACTCAACTTGATGCAAACAGCCATTTTTTAGGTTTCTATATGTGGTTAGATTAACATGGACTAACTGTGAACAGGATAACAATAATGGTTCAAGAGTAGGAATGGAATTTTCATTGTACATATACTGTCAAGCTTTCAAAAAGAAATCCTTTAATCCTGTTATGCCAATAGCCATTGCTCAAGGGGTTTTTTTCTTTCTATTTTTCCTCTGAAATCTGTTCATTTGTATTACCCATGTGTTACTGGTACTCAAAGTTTGTCCTTATATGATTCCCACTGCTAAGGAGTTTACTCAGTTTCTTTCATAAATATATTGACTACAAGGTTTTTACAGTCTTTAATCTGTACTTTACAACCACTAGAATTGTGAAAGAGAAGTTGCCGAGATTGATTCAGATAAAAGGAAGAATGACAGCATCATGAGGTTATCATGGGCTCTGGTTCACTCGAAGCAGCCAGAAGATGTGCAAAGAGGGATTGGCATGCTTGAAGGTTGAATACATTTCCCTGTTGCTTTACTAAGTTTCAGTTCCTTCCTTAAAATAGTTAAACTATATGTGCACTATGCTTTGAGCTAATCATATGTGACTTGAACACCATCTTGATTTCATTCTACAAATAATGTGTTCTTGGCAGCTTCTCTGGATAGCTACAAAAGCACCTCGGAAAAGAGAGAGAAATTATATCTTCTTGCTATTGGATATTACAGAAATGGAGACTATTCAAGGAGTCGTCAGCTTGCTGATCTATGTTTGGAGGTTTGTTCTTCGGCTGCTAATATTTGATTTTTACTTGTGTTCATTATCCAGTGTCAAGTTGGACGTGATTTCATATCTGTTCTTCAGTTCAGTTTCTCTGACTCTATGTCATAGTAATGAGTTAGTTTCAGACATATTTGGACTTTGTTCTGTTTTTTTTGTTATGCGTGTACTATATTGTCATTGCTTTGCAATACAAACCATCCAATACAAACAATCTATTTAAGAGATAGGTCTTCTCATAAACAGTTGGATGAAAGGTCTGTTGGCAGTGGAGGACCTAGGAATTTTTAAAGGGGGCTCAAATATAATTTTAATTTGAAATACATAATAATAATAAATTTAACAACTAAAAGTCAATACATTAATACATGATCCCAACAATCCTCTTTGATTTTTTATCTTCTGAAAATGTTACATAATAGTTTCATTGTCAAACTAGGATCTGATAGGTACTCATCTAAATTCTGGTCCACAGTACAGTTACTGGAATCCTTCGGCACCACGTCATCAACCAACACCACGTTTGGTGATTCAGAAGTTTTTTTTTTTTTTTTGGTAATATCTTTCCATATTTAAGACTACAATACAAAAATATATGTCACATATTAATTTGAAAGCAAATAATCACAATAAACTAGATATTAAACGTCTTTGATTTAAAATAATTTGCCTAGAGAATCTATATTTCCTCTCTTTGTATTTGTTTTCCTAAAAATTCAGCTTTGGAATCGAAATTTAAAATTTTAAAACAAAAATATAACAAGACAAAAAATAAAACTTTATTTTTGTAAACTTTAGTAATTGTCTAATAATTCTAATTGATGATTTTTTTCCACCTAAACAACAAATATCAGACAAAACTATAAACTAATACAAACATATAATAATACATCTTTGACTTCCTTCAAGACTCTCCTCAACTTTCTCGATTTTTCTTTTGTCTCATTTTTTCCTCTTATTTAAATAAGAGAAAAGTGCAAGTGGGGTGTGGGTTATGTGAAATTAGTGAGGGTTGCGGTTTGTAGCAATGTGGGTTTGGGGTTTCGTGAGAGTTTCTTGAGCATCTGTATTACCCATCTTTCGGGGGGGGGGGGGGGGGGGGGGGGGGGGGCAATGGGCCCTGCCTGGGTCCGAACGTCCGTTGGACAGTAGTTTCTTGAGCAAATCAGTAAAAAGATATTCGTACTTTCTTAATGTAGATTCAACCAGATTGTGGTCAGGCATTGGCATTGAAGAAGACAGTTGAGGATCACATTGCGAAAGGTAATTAAAAAATGAATTTGGGATTTTCGTTTCTTATATATCACTACTACACATGCTAAAATCTTATGTTTTGAATAGATGGTGTGATCTGCATGGGTATTGCAGCTACTACTGTTGGAGTTCTTGTTGGTGGTTTTGTAGCCGTCCTTGCTCGCAAGAGATGATGAATTTGCATGACGACTTGATTACGGTCCTCCTGTCATAAGGAATAAAAATAGTTGATGAAATGTATATTCACCCTGATGTGTGTTTTTTGACCTTTTACCTCAGGATTTTTGTTTGCCTGCAAGTCTTGCATTTTTTTCCTAGGTTAATGAGAGACCTTTTCCTTGTTTACCTCCAGTCTGAGAATTGTTTAATTTTGTTCAGATATTCACAACAAGCAGTGCACAAAAATTATATTTTAGTTTCTTCGATTGGGGTTGGAGAGTCTTGGAGGTTTCTCACATAACCCTTGCAGAAACTACTGACTAATATCCTCCGAGTCTCAGTGAACCATCATAAATAAATGAGTCAAGTCGGATGCAAATTCAGGTTATGCTCTTGTGATGTTTCATATGTGCAAGATCACACATGTGACTGACAGTTGCTAATTAAAATTCTTCTAACTCGGGTGGCACAGAGATGGTCGTTCGTACTTATTATGTTCCAGCGATCAGAACTCAAGTTGTTTCCTAATCCCTACTGTTGTGTTGCAAAACAGAACCACTTATGCGGCTACTCCAACCGTCGGACCGTGCAAGGGTTGGAGCGATTGACCACTGCTCCGACCATTTTAGCTGAAGTTTGGTCGGACTGTGATCTCTTATACATGTTGCGAAGGGAGCTGAAGCATCTGAGCAACATCAGGTGATCAAATGTTGGACTGCAGTTTTAGGAGACCAAACAAAATCACAACAGTATTTGTACATGGTGACAAACTGACAATGATCTACAAGTGAAAGTTCAATGTAGGATTTCTCTACTTTTATTTCCAATATCCACACGAGAACACGAATAACTCACCTCAACACAAAAAGAAAAAAGAAAAAGAAAAGAAAAAACAACATTGCACACTCTTATGAACAATACATGATCCAACAACTAAATCCCTCAAACCTTGTCGGATCCAATCAAGGTGAGCAAGAACGCCTCATAGTCCCCTGAAGTGTCTCCCCTAACATCGCTCTCAAGGGTATTCTTGTATGCTCTCTCGTACTCCTCTTTAATCTTCTGCATGTCTATTTCGGCACGAGTAACTATAGCTCTCGAGAGTGAGTCCTCGTCTGTACCAAGCCCCACGATGGACGTCCTTATAACCTAGTTAAACAATTTAACATCAAACGTAGTTGCAGTAGAAGCATTTCATTTATTTATTTCATGATTCGGTACGTCAACGCTACCTCTGCAAAGTGTTTCTCAGGGTAGCATAGGCACCATACCACTGATTTTAACAAGGATACGTAGCTGTCTTTGCAGTTCAAGTTCTTAATGTCCTGTCAATCCAGGGAAAAACTCTAATGAAGTGTAAAAACCAGGGAATAACCCTCATGAAGTGTAAAAACCACTAATTTGGGATGTTAAATGTTAAAAATCAACTTTCCATGCGGGAATTGAATTCGCTCGATACTCTGGTCACAATGGTAGTTAAGGTTTGAATTGCGACTTCATGATTCGTGTTTTTATGTTATATTGCATGTTCACCTACCTCATCAAAATCACTTCCGAAGTTCCTCTTGTACAAGATGAGTGTTGCCTTAAATTGAGCCTTGTTTCTTGTGCTCAGTATCCGCCGAACATCTTCATGATAGAGATCTTTCTTCATTAAGGCGTCACGAAGCTGACTTGCCTCTATTTTTGCTACATTTTGATCAACATTTACTCCAGCAAACCTATACGAGGTTACCAGACTCACAAGCAACTGCACAAGCACAAAAATAACTTTACATAAAGAACACTGATGGTTTTTCAGTTGACAACGTTCAAGTGGAGTAGAATTGGATTGCACCTGTCGAAGGGGCTGCTGCTCGGCGAAGTGAGATGCGATATCTTCCTCCATGGACATGCTGTAAAGGGCACAATATGCCTTTCTAACAGCAACCAAATGGTGGGGCGAAGTAGCACAGGCGACCTCAATTATTGACCATACATGGCGATCACCTTTTTTCCTGAAGCTCTTATTTATTAACTCAGCATCCCTTTCAGGAGGGTCTGTTACCCACAAGAACACAGCTTCCTGTTTATAAGATACACGGGAAAATTAGGAAAAATAGTTGAGCAACTACATGTTACTTATGTGTTGTTAGAAAATAGTCCTATATCGGTTAATTTGAGGAATTTCTCTTGGGTTATATGTTGGAGAGTTCCTTCACTCATCACTAATTGATTTTGAATTAGATACTCACACTTCAACATGGTATCAGAGTCATTTGAAATGTCACACTTCAATGAAATGTCAAACAACCGGCTTGACACATTTACCATTATTGTTGTTCACACATAGGCATGGAGCGGTCACGCGTGTGGGGGAGTGTCGGAGAATAATCCAACATCAGTTAATTTGAGGACTTTCTCCTAAGTTATAAATTGGAGGATTATTCTACTCATCATCAAAATGTTTTGAGTTGGATACCCACATTTCAATCGTAAGTTTAGGATCCTCCTAAAAAAATGGTAGTTTCGATTATAAACATTTCTCAACATTTTCTTTTGAAAGCGGTCCATATAAGATCTTTTTAAGAGCTTCTGAAATAACCTTTGCTTATGGCTAACAAAGGTTTTACCCCTTCTTCTAGGTCACAGCAAATTAGAGAACAATGGCAAGGGAGATTAGCGTGTTTCATCCTCTGTAAAAGACATACTTCTAAATCACAATAACATACAAATGTACTAAACTTTCTGTGCACAATTTGCTGTTTTCAATATTAGCTATTTATCATTGGTAAAAATAAATAAATAAACAAAAATACAGACACTTCAACCCCACCACGCGTCTCCGCATATGTATGTAACTTTTCATACCTTTCTATACACAACTTGTAGCTGCATCAGACATTAAAGATGCATTCTCAAACTCTTTCATAATTCCAACTACAGAATTGTTTGCTCTCCATCCAAATTTTCTGGTCACTCAATAGTCAATACCCCTTTATAATCAATTCACTCACAATTTCACAAAAAAATGAATTTAACCTTAGATTTGAATGAACTGAATAAGAAAATAAAAGAACCATTGCAAATTAAAGGGAAATAAAATTGAATCGCCTGAGATCTCAACCAAATGCCCCAGAGTTGCCATCTCCAAACACAAAACCAAAACTTTGCCATTCAAAAACTACAAGTCATTACCATTTACCACAGACTTAAAAAAACAAGACAAAAATCAACAACAAAAGAAAACAAAAAAAAGAGAAAACCAGGAAAGAACAGATTACCCCGAAGTCCCCAGAGATCTCCGAGCGGAGGCTCTGCACGAGAGTCTCATTGTAAAGCCTCTGGTACTCCTCCGCAATCGCCAACCTCTGGCTCGCGACCCTCCGCCCCAAGATGTTTATCACCGCCCTCTCGTCCGTCCCCCACCCTGAGGCAACAAAAACCCCAACAGCAAAAATCGAACATCAAAATTCCACTTAATTCAAAAACCAAATTCAACCCATTTATTCTCTTCTGTTTTGGATCACTTTGATCACATAAAGGTGGCAACTTGGAAGTAATAAAAAAAATAAAATTCAAACTGAATATCATTTAATATTAGTCCGAAACACCAAAAACGAAGGTCAAAACTCCACCAAATCCAAAGACAAAATCCAACCCATTTGTTATCTTCAGGTTTAAATCACTCTGATCACATAAAAATGTCACCTTGGGTGTTTTTTGACTTCAAACTGAATATCATTTAATATTAGTCCCAAACATCCAAGAAAACGAAGGTCAAAACTCCACAGAATCCAAAAACACAAAATGCAACCCATTTCTTAACTTCAGGTTTAGATTATTCTGATCGTATAAC
Source organism: Triglochin maritima (assembly GCA_963682175.1). NCBI lineage: Eukaryota > Viridiplantae > Streptophyta > Magnoliopsida > Alismatales > Juncaginaceae > Triglochin > Triglochin maritima. The sequence continues at coordinate 7,795,404 of OY821780.1, read as the reverse complement.
GGTGGTACCACGGAAGTTAAAAGAAGAAGAAAAAATAAAACTGAATATTACTTAAGTCCCAAAAACGAAGATCAAAAGCCCACCAAATCCGAAAACAAAATGCAACCCATTTCTTCTCTTCAGTTCTGGATCATGTTTTCGAAGTAAAGGTGGCACCTTTGAAGGCTTTCATCAGATTCTCGCTGTCCTCCCTCGGGGTCGGGAGGGGGTCGGGCACCATGACCGTGCTCATGGTGTCGGATTCTTGTCGGGAATGTGTTTTCGGGTTAGGATTTAGGGGGTGGGTTGGGGAAGAAGAAGGTTCGGATCGTCCAAGTCAAGACAAGGATTGTTAGTGCTTCGGTTGTGTTGGTTTTGATGATGTGTTTAACCTAGGAAGTGAGTTTCCATTTTCTAGTTGGGGATTCCCATTTACGTTCTGACTTCTGAGGATGTGGTGGGGTCAATGAAATGGAGATCCCCACTGGTCGGACCCAATTGGGTTCGTGTCTATATATTTCGGTTCGTTATTTATCTTTATCAAACATCAAGTAAGATCGTGGGTTCGAGCTCGAGTTTACCGTACCGCTTGGTTTCTTGTGATATTTGGAGCAGGATTAACTAGTTTGTAGGAAACTTGAGAAAATAAGAGGAACTCGATTTTTCATATGATAATGGGTGATTGGTTTGTAAAGAAAACATAGACTTTTTGGACTGAAATTTAAAAAAAAATCAGAAATTTTGGAAATTATATTAGTGATAAGTTCTCATACTTTCACTTAAGAACCTGAGAAAATCCAATTTCACGCAGTTTACCTAAAAATTTTTGTTTCAAATAATATCCAAAAAATAAATTATTTACCTTTAATACATTTTTGTGCCTACGAGAACTAAATATTATGTTATGTCCCTAACCTTAATTAAAGCTAATCCCGTGATTAGAGGAAGTTTTGCATAGGGAAGGAGGAGGTGAACAGTGGGCGGAGTGGTGGTGTGTGGGGGGGGGGGGGGGGGGGGGGGGGTAATTGGGTTGGGTTTTGTGTGGAGAAACCATTGCTTCTCTCTCTCTCACTCATCCTCTCTCTCTCCCCAACGTTCGCGTCCTCCGAAGTAGGAAGCTTCGGTCTGAAGCAACTAGAAGGTATAGAAGTAGCGTAGCGGGGTGAGGTGCTCGAACATGGTTTCGTGGAGTGACGACGTCGAGTGATCTTCGGCGTGCTCCGTCGAACTCGAAGGTATGTCGGTTCTTTAGCTGATTTTGTTGCTCACCCACGTTGGGGTGGAGTTGTGGTCGGTCGCGGGAGGTTGGAGACCTCACCGTCGACGAGAAACGACGTAAAATCCTCGACTGACGCGGAGTTGTTGTCGACTAACGGTCGACCGGTGCCTTCGGGCAGTCGACCAGTTCAGTGTATTTTGCCCGACTTTAACCAACACCGGTCGAACGATGCCTTGTGGCGGTCGATCGCTTGTGCGTGTGCTGGTGAGTCGGAGGATTTCCTGGTTGTTTTCGGTCGACCGTTCCTGACCCTTGGTCCGATCGGAACTTAAGTGAACTTAATTATATTGTATATTGTTCGACCGATTGTATATCTTGTTCGACCGATGTTTGACCTAGCCTATTAGGATGCTCCCTGGTAGTTTTTGGTCGACCAGGACCCCTGAGTCGGTCGACCGATTAGACTTGTATGATTTTGACCAGACTCTGGATTTTGACCCAGTATTCGGTCAACCGGTTTTAGATTGGTGTTCGACCGTTGGAACTAAAGTAATGTGCAGAGAGTTCGATCGTTGCAGACTTTCGGTCGACCGAACCTATTGGGAACGGTCGACCAGATTGCCTTTTTCGGTCGAGCGTTTATGCGCAGAACTGAATTCCTGGTCCTTGTGTTGTGTCAACTCTGTCCACGGAAAGTCTGTGTCCTCGCTTAGAGTGTGAGCCGGGAGGTGATGGTGGGTACGTTGCTCGTGCTTGCCCATGGACTGCCGTATGGAAGAGTGTGATACTTGGGTCGTGCCACCTCCGTTGACGGATTGTGGTGTGACGTGTTGTTGTTTGACTCTCTGTAGAGTAGCAGACCTGAGGGATCACGGATCCCAATGCATGTTGATGCTTGGCTCTTGGAGCATGATGACACTGCAGACTGCGGTCTGGACCCGTCCGATGTTGTGTCAGACGTATGTTGTACCGCCGAGGTTGTGCCGACGATGCCGCCGAGGTTGTTGCCAACGATGTTCTGGCTGGTTTGGTCGTCCGATGTTGTACTGGACGTATGTTGTACCGCTGATGTTGTGCCGCCGATGTTGTTCTGGCAATGATTCCTTGATTGGGCACCCATCGGGGAATGGTTGGACCTATCGGGCTACGACACCGTTGGGGTGGTGTAGACCACGTGGTTCGCTTTGCGCGGAAGTGCGAACGCTCCTCACCGATCCTTTGGCTCGAGTAGTGGCGTGTTGGGTGCGTCGCGTACTGTCCGTAAGACTGTATGTGCCTACGGTAGGTTTCCGAGGGAGACCCAATGTTGTTACTGGACTGATGTCATTGTTGACCTCTTGAGGGTATTTGTTGATTGTTGTGGGACTGAGGCCATGTTTACCCTTGGAGGGGTTCTTGTTGCATTGTTGATGATGACATGACATGCTACTAGTATGATATGTTCATTTACCGTGCGTTCATTTAGGCGAGCTTGACATACGAGGTTTCCTAATAAGAAACTCAGGCATTGTTGTTGATTCATGTTTCAGGACCGCAATATGTTTTATCGGGTGGTGACAGCGGACACACACATTTTGGTGTCAGTATCCTCTTCAGACTTTTCGAGGTCGTCATGATTACTTGTATATGTCTTTCGTTGTATTGTTGTAATAATGTATTTTGACAAACTCTATTGTATTTGGTGCACCGACTGATTATATTTATGAGTAACATTCCCGTTTGGATTGTCGTTATGTTGAGACCTCTTTATTGTTTAAATTTTAAATTTTCTGTTGTTCCAGGATGTTACATCTTACCCTCTCCATGACACCCGGTAAGACATTACATGACAAAACATACATCCGTAAAGATGTATTTTAAGAATGACCGTGGGCTTATAGGTTGAAGCACTAATTCTAGTCTATCTAGTTATTTTAGTTGCTGTTATATTGCTGAATTTTATTTCATATGAAAGTGTTCATAACTTTTTTTATTAATTAAGTGCATATAACATACTTAAGCCCTTGATTATTTAAAAAAAAACACCGATCATTAGAAGTATGATGCGAGCTTTGGCTCCACCTTCCAGGTTGGTTTTCAATTACATGTTCAAAGATTGTGATGTGTGATACACTTATGCGTCTGATGACTTCCTTATATGTGTATTCTTTCATCCCATTACAATTCAGATTCACAATATGATCTTAATTAGTCGAGTAATACATATAAAGAAACTCTTTAAAAAATATACACATGATTTTACAGATATTACCAAAAAGACACAATCACACAATATCATTATGTCCATTTTATATTGTTACCCTTGTGGCATTGTCGGTTCGCCATTCTAGCATCATAAATTGGCATGAAACTATGAAAGGGATGTCTAGCCATGCAGAGATATGGTTTAACTCGAAGCTAGGAACGAGATATAATTACTTTACACAGAAGAGTATCTGAGCTATTACCAAACATTGAAAAGTATTAATGATGTATGATGTATCTGAATTTGCTAGACTTTTTTATTTTAAAAATCGTCCAAAAGTATAATAAGTAAGTATATGGGGACTCAATATATTTGAACCCTCTAGCTAACTAGAGAAAGAAAATGATATTGCCACTCATTCATACATAACCTTATCTTCCATATCAAAATAAATAAACAAAAATCCTATTTCTCTATCTTAGTTGACACCCGAGGTTAAAATAAAGGGTTTTTTGCTATTCTGTCACTCAGAAACTTGTGATTTGCTGAAATGTCATCTAGTCATGATTATTTGGCTAGGAGTAACTAAAATAAGTTTTTAAATCCAAAATGTCATTATGATTATTTTTTTGTCACTCTGTTAACATTTTCCGTTAACACTGTTACTATTCCGTTAACGGCGTTAAAAATATTAATATTTATTGTAAATTTTACAATTTCATCCTCAAAACTTAATTAATTTTTTTCTCATCTCTTTCTTTTTTCCCTCTATTCTCTTTGTCATCTCTCTTCTCTCCTCCTATTTGTCCTCTCCTATTTCTCCCTCCTCTCTAAATTGTCGAAGAGAGAGGAGAGAGAAGATAGTGAGGAGTGAGAGAGGAAAGAAAGGAGAGAGAGAAGAGAGAGGGCGAGAAATAAAAGAGAGAGGAGGGAGAAATAAAAGAGAGGACAAAGAGGAGAGAGGGGGAGATGATAAAAAATATTTAAGTTTTTTAGGGTGAAATTGTAAAATTTATAATTAAATATTAATATTTGTAACACCGTTAACGGAAAAACCGTTAACGGAAAAAAAGTTAACGGAACGACAAAAAGAAATGATAATAATATATTTTAGATGTTAAAAACTTATTTTAGTTGCTCGTAGATAAATAGTCGTAACTAGATGATATTTTAGCAAATCAAAAATTTCTGAGTAGCAGAATAGAAAAAAACCCTTAAATAAATCCACGGGAGTCACAAGCCCCCCACGTCACATTCAAATACCTATACGTCCCCATTCCCCAACAACCGTATAATTAATCTCCATGATTCTTGACCAACTACCAAACACAATTACCAAAGCAACATTAAATAATCTGAAGTTGACACTTCGGGGTTTGCAAGCTAAATATTAGCACATGTTTATAATCCATGTCTTTATCACGATGCCAGATCTTTTACGTGTGTGTTCTGGCTTTTCTCACGTGAGACTGGGACTTATACGTTAAACTCAGTTAAGCTTTAATATAATAGTTATTAATATTTTTGGAAAATTGATAATGGTCATTATTATATGCCCATGCACGTGGATCCATGGCTGTATAACTGTATTATTCAATTTGTTAAAACCTATACAATCACAAATGTGTTTCACAACATAGATATTTAAACCAAGTGCTTAGTTGTACATATATTAGTTTAAGTTTTGGATGCTTGTTAGTGATTATCCTCAAAGTCAAACCCCAATCATCAAACTTCTCTACTAAGCAAACGTGAATATCAATCATGATCAAATCCCCGTTAAGTGTTAATTAAGCAAATTAATGTGATGGGCATTTGCGCTATTATTGGATATCCTGAAACTTTTCTTTAGGACAAAAAGGCAGAAAAACGCGCACTAATTAGAGCTTATAGTTGCTAATTGCGTGTCCAGCTTAGTTAATATATAGAACCTGATTGCTGAAGATGTTGCATGCATGGCAGTTGGATTTGAGCTTAATCATGCTAAATTGTAGGATTTGCTTAAGGAACAAGTGTAACGTCCCGAAACAGCGGAAGATTTAAAATTTCAAAATAACCAACATAACAGACAACTCAAGCGGGAACGTCACTAATATATAAAATATATATAAATCCGGGTGCACCCAAAATACAAGGAGTTTTACAAAAGGAGTACAACTACAATCCAGATGAACAGGAATGAAATACAAGTAGTCGTACACTCTCGCAAATGCCGAAGAGGATCCGACTCCAAAGCGCTCCGTCCCCGGTCACCACCCACCCGGACCTACTGTGGTCCTGAAAGAAAAAGTGCAACAACAATGCCTGAGTTTCCTGAAAGGAAACCCCGTATACCAAGCCCCTACATGGATGCAAGACTATCAATGAAACCTATCATACTAGTCATCATGGCATGGCATCAATGCGATACATAAAACAATCCCTCAACGGGTAAACAGACCCACTACGGGGTAAACATAGGACCTCTGTCCGCAACTGTAAGGGGTCCCACTCTGAGACCTACCGTAGGCACATACGGTCTAGCAGAAGGTACGCAACGAACCCCACACGCGACTACTCTAGTCAAGGGATCGGTGAGGAGCGTCCGCACGCCTGCGCGAAGTAGAAATCAGCTGAAATCTCGAGGTCAACACCTCACCGACGGGGCCGTCGCCCAGGTCGGTCCACTCATCTGGAGGAGCCCGTCCAGACTACCCTGCCGGAAAACATCGTCGGCAGTCCGTACCCTCACCGGAACAGCATCGGTGGGACACCATCGCCCGGAAACGTCGTCGGACGGCACTTCCGCCGGAACAGCATCGGCAGAACATCATCACCCGGAACAGCATCGGGTGGAACAATCATCGCCTCGTCTGCACGAGCGATCCGAGCTCAACAGCCCGCAGGGTCAACATGCTCCAACGAGCCGTGCACCTCGTGCACCGGGATCCGCGATCCCTCAGGCCTGCTACTCTACTGTGAGTCAGAACATCAAGGCTACGTCACCCTCCATCTGTGGAGACGACACGTCCCAGATGCCCACATTCTTCCACACGGCGGTCCCTGGGCAGGCACATGGTCGCCCACCTCGAAACTCAGCGCTCGTCTGCGTCGATCTGCATAACTCTTCTGCCTGCTCTGTGCTGTGGCCAGTCTCCTCCTGATCACATCCACCTTCTCTGCATACATCTGCACGATCTCTGGCCCCACTAACTGCCTCTCGCCCACATCACTCCAGCATACCGGTGATCGGCAAGGCCTCCCGTACAAGGCCTCGTACGGTGCCATCCCAATACTCGAGTGGTAGCTGTTGTTGTAGGCGAACTCTATCAGCGGCAAGTGCTCATCCCAGTGCCCTGCCCAGTCCAGTGTGCATGCTCTCAGCATATCCTCCAAGGTCTGAATCGTCCTCTCTGACTGACCATCGGTCTGCGGATGGAACGCTGTACTGAATCTCAGACGCGTCCCCAAAGCCTGCTGCAGACTCCCCCAAAATCTGGAAGTGAAACGAGGATCTCGATCGGAGATGATGCTCACTGGCACCCCATGCAACCTGACTATCTCCTCCACGTACAACTTAGCTAGACCCTCCAAAGGCAACGTGGTCCTGATCGCTAAGAAATGCGCCGACTTGGTCAGTCGATCGACTATCACCCAAATCGCGTCGTGGAATCTCCTCGTCTTCGGCAATCCTGTGACAAAATCCATCGTCACGTGCTCCCACTTCCACTCGGGAAGCTCGATACACTGCATCGGTCCTACTGGTCGCTAATGCTCGATCTTCACCTGCTGGCAGACCAAGCATCTGCTCACAAACTCCGCTATGTCTCGCTTCATCCCCTTCCACCAGAAATTACGCTGCAGGTCCTTATACATCTTCGTGCTCCCCGGGTGAATGGAATATCGTGCTCGGTGTGCCTCCTCCATGATCTCCTCTCTCAGCTCATCCACCCTCGGCACCTAAATACGGCTTCTGAACCTCAGACCACCATCTGCTCCAATGCTGAAATCAGATCCCTCCTGAGCAGACAACTGCACCAGACCAGCCAACTCCGCATCGGTACCCTGAGCCTGCACAACTCTTGAGACAGTCTGCGGCTCAACTCTCAAACCAGCAATCACTGCCCCCTCTGCTGACCCAGCAAACGGCCTCCACTCTGACAGGGACTCAAGCAATCTCCACTCCTGAACGCAGAGGCTCGCTACCGACACCTCAACTCTCCTGCTCAGCGCATCAGCAACTGAATTGGCCTTCCCCGGATGATAGGATATGGTGAAGTCGTAGTCCTTAATGAACTCGAGCCACCTCCTCTGCCTCATATTCAGCTCCTTCTGCGAAAATAGGTACTTCAAGTTCTGGTGATCGGTGAAAACCTCGAACTGCTCCCCGTACAGATAATGCCGCCAAGTCTTCAGTGCATGAACTACCGCCGCCAACTCCAAGTCATGAGTGGGGTAGTTCCTCTCATGATCCTTCAACTGTCTCGAAGCGTACGCCACGACCTTCCCGTGCTGCATAAGTACGCAACCCAAACCGATCCCTGATGCATCACTGTAAATCACAAACCCTCCGCTGCCGCTCGGAAGTGTCAGGATCGGTGCTGTCGTCAGCCGTCGCTTCAACTCAAGAAAACTGTCCTCGCACTTCTGGGACCAAGCAAACCTAACTCCCTTCCGCGTCAAAGCCGTGAGCGGAGAAGCAAGTCGGGAGAAATCCTGAATGAATCGCCTGTAGTAGCCTGCTAACCCCAGAAAACTCCTGATCTCAGTCACGCTCGTCGGAGCCTTCCACTGCGTCACTGCCTCCACCTTCGCTGGGTCCACTGAGATCCCGTCCTTCGACACGATGTGTCCCAAGAACGCCACCTGATCCAACCAAAACTCGCACTTCTTGTACTTGGCATACAACTGCTGATCCCTCAAGATGCCAAGCACAATCCTCAAGTGCTCTCGGTGCTGCTCCCAGTCCGGCGAGTACACCAAGATGTCGTCGACGAACACAATCACAAAACTGTCAAGGTATGGCTTGAACGTTCTGTTCATCAGGTCCATGAATGCTGCAGGTGCATTCGTCAATCCAAACGGCATCACCAGAAACTCGTAGTGCCCGTACCGTGTCCTGAAGGCTGTCTTCTGAACATCTGCCTCCCTGATCCTCAGCTGATGATACCCAGATCTCAAATCAATCTTCGAGAAGACCTTCGCCGTCTGTAACTGATCAAACAGGTCCTCGATCCTGGGTAAGGGATACCGGTTCCTAACGGTAACCTTATTCAGCATCCTATAGTCGATGCACATCCGCAACGACCCATCCTTCTTCTTCACGAACAAGACTGGCGCTCCCCATGGCGAGACGCTAGGTCGGATGAACCCAGTATCCATCAACTCCTGCAACTGCTTCTTCAGCTCAGCCAACTCTGCAGGTGCCATCCTATACGGAGCCTTCGACTGCGGAGTCGCACCCTCCACCAAGTCGATGCCGAACTTGATCTCTCTGTGTGGCGGTAGCCCCGGAATATCCACTGGAAACACATCTGCGAAATCCCGTACCACCTCTATGTCCTCCAGACTCCTCGACTCAGAATCTGACACTACCAATGTAGCCACATAAGCTCTGCATCCCTGCTGGATCAATCTCTGTGCCTTCACTGCCGAGACCATAATCCGACCTCTGCCTCTCAGCCCTCTGATCACAATATCTGGCAGGTCCTCCCTCGGAATCAGAATCTTCTTCTCGCGGCAAAAGACCCGAACATCGTACTGGGACAGCCAATCCATCCCAAGTATGACGTCGAAGTCCCCCATCGGTAGCAAGACCAGATCTGCCGGAAAATCTTGGTCTCCCGAAACAACTGTGGTGCCGGGGAGGAAGCTCCCCACAGTGCCCACCTCACCCATGGGCGTACTGACTTCCAAACACACAGTCAGCAGCTCAGGGGTCCGACCCAACTCGCCAGCAAACTTCTCCGAAATGAAGGAGTGAGTGACACCGCAATCAAAAAGGACTCTAGCAACACGACCAGAAACAGAAAGAGTACCTTCCACCACAGTGTTGGAGTCCCTCGCCTCCTCAGCCTGGATGGTGAAAACCCGCCCGGCGACTCTGCTCGGTCCCGATGGTGCAACTGTGCGACTGCCTCCGCTCCTGCCTGCTGCTGGCGGTCCTGGCCTCCTACTCGGCTCTCCCCGCCTCTGCGGACAATCTCGAATGAAGTGCCCCATCTGGCCGCAACCCAGACATGCTCCAGTACGACGGGGACACTCCTGCCCCGGATGAGCTCCACCACAAGAACTGCACATCCCGGGCCGACGTGCTCCTCCCCCATCAGACCGAGGCCTCTTGCCAGCCACCACTGCGGAACGGCCAGCTGCACGCCCCACTGCACTACCCTGAGGTCTCCTAGCCTCCTGGTAGTTCTCCTGGAAGTCCCGATCAAGAACCGTCGCGCACTCCACTGCATCTACCAGAGTCCGCGGCATACTGGTGAGAACACGAGACCTCAACTGCTTCCTCAGTCCCCTCACAAACTTCCTCGCTCTCTGCTCCTGAGTAACATAAATCTCTGGACAGTAGCGCTCCAGGGCGTTGTACCGATCGACGTAGGCAGCTAACGTCATATCCCTCTGCTCCAACGCCAGGAACTCCTCTCTCTTCGCATCTCTGACATGCGGCGGGAAGTATTTCTGATTAAACTCCTCCACAAACTCCTCCCAAGTCACATCATCTCGGTCGGCGAACACAACTATAGATGTACTCCTCCACCAGCTCGACGCCTGACCTCTCAGCACGTAGGTAGCCAGACCTACCTGCAGCTCCGGTGCACATCCAATCGCACGGAAAATCTTCTGAATCGTGAAGATCCAGTCCTCAGCCAGCTCAGGATCCACTCCGCCCTCAAACGTCGGAGGATGCTGCCTCATGAACCTGTCGTGCACCGCACCAGGTCCTGCCTGCTCAGCTCGGGCAGCCTGACGCTCCAGAAACTCGCCCAGCCTGTCCATAGTGCCATAGAGCGTACGCCGCTCCTCCTCCCATGTCGTGCCTCCCGTCCCCTCACTGGAACTACGCGGCAGGGGCGTACCTCTCACACGCCTCGGAGGCATCTGCCATAACAACAATCAACAAATAAGCAACAATGCATGCATGAGCTGCAGAAAGTAATGCATGCCTCTAACACTACTCCTAAGGGTGGTTCTTTAGACGAAGACACAGGAATCGACCGCTCTGATACCAAGTTGTAACGTCCCGAAACAGCGGAAGATTTAAAATTTCAAAATAACCAACATAACAGACAACTCAAGCGGGAACGTCACTAATATATAAAATATATATAAATCCGGGTGCACCCAAAATACAAGGAGTTTTACAAAAGGAGTACAACTACAATCCAGATGAACAGGAATGAAATACAAGTAGTCGTACACTCTCGCAAATGCCGAAGAGGATCCGACTCCAAAGCGCTCCGTCCCCGGTCACCACCCACCCGGACCTACTGTGGTCCTGAAAGAAAAAGTGCAACAACAATGCCTGAGTTTCCTGAAAGGAAACCCCGTATACCAAGCCCCTACATGGATGCAAGACTATCAATGAAACCTATCATACTAGTCATCATGGCATGGCATCAATGCGATACATAAAACAATCCCTCAACGGGTAAACAGACCCACTACGGGGTAAACATAGGACCTCTGTCCGCAACTGTAAGGGGTCCCACTCTGAGACCTACCGTAGGCACATACGGTCTAGCAGAAGGTACGCAACGAACCCCACACGCGACTACTCTAGTCAAGGGATCGGTGAGGAGCGTCCGCACGCCTGCGCGAAGTAGAAATCAGCTGAAATCTCGAGGTCAACACCTCACCGACGGGGCCGTCGCCCAGGTCGGTCCACTCATCTGGAGGAGCCCGTCCAGACTACCCTGCCGGAAAACATCGTCGGCAGTCCGTACCCTCACCGGAACAGCATCGGTGGGACACCATCGCCCGGAAACGTCGTCGGACGGCACTTCCGCCGGAACAGCATCGGCAGAACATCATCACCCGGAACAGCATCGGGTGGAACAATCATCGCCTCGTCTGCACGAGCGATCCGAGCTCAACAGCCCGCAGGGTCAACATGCTCCAACGAGCCGTGCACCTCGTGCACCGGGATCCGCGATCCCTCAGGCCTGCTACTCTACTGTGAGTCAGAACATCAAGGCTACGTCACCCTCCATCTGTGGAGACGACACGTCCCAGATGCCCACATTCTTCCACACGGCGGTCCCTGGGCAGGCACGCAGAACGCACCCACCGTCACCTCCCGGCTCACGCGCTAAGCGAGGACACGGGTTTCCGTGGACAGAGTTGACATCTCACTAGGACAAGAAAACCAGTACTGTGCCCCATCGGTCGACCGAATCAGGCAAACCGGTCGACCAAAACCAACAGTAACAGTCGAACGGATTTCCTCCAAACGGTCGAACAAAGTGCCCAACACTCTGTCTCCAATCGGTCGAACCAGCGGGAAGAACCGGTCGACCGGACATGTCAAAATCCTAGGTCTGACTAAGTCAAAATCAATTCAACTATCGGTCGACCGACTCAAGGGTCCCGGTCGACCGAACATTACAGGGTCAGCCTAGTAATTCTAAGTCATATAATCGGTCGAACGCATATACTAATCGGTCGAACCAACAAGCAGTAAACAACAAATAACTTAAGTTCCGGTCGAACCACAAGGCTCGTTCGACCGGAAACAGGCAACATCAAACGCGAACCCACGAAATTTGGCATAACCGGTCGACTGCCCCAAGGCATCGTCCGACCGGTTCTGGGCAAAACATCAATTTACACTAGCACCGGTCGACCGCCCGAAGGCACCGGTCGACCGTTGGTCGACAGCAACCTCGCACCAGCCAAGGATTTTACGTTGTTTTCTCGTCGCCGGCGAGGTCTCCGACCTCCCGCGACCGACCCAAACTTCCCCCAACATGGAGAGCCACAAAACACACTAATGCTTGGCATACCTCAAAAGAAAGACGAATCCGCCGGAGCAACGCTCACGCCCGTCGCCTCCACACGCGCGACCTCCTCACGCCGGAGCCTCTGCGCCGCCTTCTTCCTCCACTGGTCGCCGGAAAAACAAGAAGAAGAGGTGGTGAGTTTTGGTGGAAAAGAAATGGGAAGGAAAGGGAGAAGAGAGGGTTGGGTTGGGTTTAAATATAAAAAACCTACACCTACCCCCCATACTCCTCACCATACCCACCGTACCCTTCACCTCACTCCACTCCACTCCTCTCTCCACTCCCCCACGTCCAGTCCTTACAACAAGAATCAGTAACAGCTAATTAAGAAAGTATTGTATAGGTATAGTCGTATAGAATAATAGAAATTCTACACAAGTGATACGTGCGTGAGATTTTATTTTTCACATCATCGTATTAAAAAGTTAATATTATTTAGCATTTACGTGTGTTCATATGCTACTCTTAATTAAACATTTCTCAACCCTCCACTGTAACTAAATCTCACCTCTCTTTTTTCTATGGTCTTTTGCGAGCTTCTATTTTGAGTAATGGTCACTAACTGATTAAGATCAAATGCAAAGGTAATTGAGGAATAATTCACGAAGTTGGTGAAATCATGCATTCAATGTTCAAATTCGAGGTATTGTTTTATTGTAATTTAATTAGTCGGTAAATATATTCATAGTCTTCGAATAATCAAAATCAGATAACAAACTTTAGTTGATGTCGATAATGTTCTGATGTTAAATAAATAAATCACAAACACTCGAGATAAAAAATTACGTACAATTCAAGTGAATGAAAATATGGAAGATCTAAACATAACCCCTTAATTTCAGAACTTATACAAGAATTTATACCAATAACTACAAAAGCAATGCTAAACAGTTGCCGTGCACATTTAGGAATCATGCTAAAGACGGACGGTAGCATGTAAGTATACACATGTAACATATCAGCTTACTCCGACTAGTTTAGAATTAAAGCCTTTATTTATATAAATGTAATGCATTAATTAATGATAAATACAGGGTTTTTTGATATATATATTCTTACAGTTTGCGTGAGATGACACGACAAGAATAGATGTTTGTCGAACCATCATTCCATCACTCCTCAAGGCCTCAATTGGGACCTCAACAGCCAGCTGATTGCATTTATTATATTTTGTTAGTTGGGAGGGAGAGACCAATCTCATGCACGTCAAAAACAATAAAAAATCATCAAACGCAAGTTATCTTAGATAATCCGTCAAGGAGCATGTCGCACATAAAACATAAACTTGACCATTAACAAATGATCATACCTTATCACTTCATACGAAGACTAGTGCACTTGCAATAGAAAATTGACTCACTAAAATTATATAGGTATAACTAATCAAAAAAATTCTCAGTATTAAGATAACTTCAGAATTCAGAGGATCTCTTGTTTTTTGTACTTCTATATATGGATGAGAATATCAGCAACTACAGTGGCGGTAACAAGAATTCATATAAGATGGTCGGGAATTGCCACGATAGTCTAGGAGGCTTGAAAGTTAAGATAAAAAATCCCCGACGACTCCCGACGACCGCGAACGACCAGGTCAATGACCAGGTCGGTCGAGCGACCTAGTCGTCGACCAGTTTTTTGTTTTGTTTTGGTATTTCTTAATATAATTAGGGGTTTATTTTAATAAATAATTAGGGATTAAGTAGTTGTAGTTTATATTTTGATAATAATTAGGAGTTTATATTCTAATAAATAATTAAGAGTATTATTTTGTAAATAGTTGAGCATTTATTAAATTTATTTAAACGAACTAAAATAATTTAATAAACCACATACATAAATAAATGGGTAAACGGATTAAAGATGGTTTGACGATAATTATATTCCCCAAGATGGTTTGAAGATAATTATATTTCCAGAAAAGATTTGAAATCGGTCAGATTAAATGTATCACACGCGTACTGTAGATTGTCCATCCGACAAAATAAGGAATCACGCGCGTACTGTAGATTGTTAATTCGACATTATAAAGAAGGAAATGGTAAGACATATCTCGTCAAACATATCTAATTCAATGAACTCTAATTTAAGATATCCACTGACCTACTCCTCCTCCTCTGACGATGCCTTCGACGAACTTTGGAGGCGAGTAAGCACTGAAGCACTCAAAGAGCTTGAGTGTGGGGCGACTAGTAAGGCGACTCGTGAGGCTCCAAGACGACGTCACACTACGACCCAAAACCCCGATAGAGATCGGGAAGAAGGTTACAGTCGTCTTATTTCGGATTATTTTGCTGAAAATCCTATGTATGACCCTCGTATTTTCAGAAGAAGATTTAGAATAAGGAAGCATGTATTTCTGTGTATATCGGGTGTCGTTGAGAATTCTGACGTGTTCTTTCAACCAAGGCCGGATGCAACGAGTCGAATGAGTATATCGGGACACAAAAACCACTGCAGCTCTGCGAATGTTAGCCTACAACGTTACAGGCGATGCCGTTGACGAGTACCTACGCCTTAGTGAGGTGACGACAAGGATGACTCTCCAGAAGTTCGTATAAGGAGTGATAGCCAACTTCGGTGATGAATACCTGAGAAGACCTACATTAGAAGACATGGCAAGACTACTTCAGGTTGGTGTGCAACGTGGCTTCCCAGGCATGATGTGGAGCATCGATTGTATGCATTGTGAGTGAAAAAATTGCCTACCAGCTTGGAAAGGACAATACCAAGGTTGGAGCGGAAAGACAACAATTGTGTTAGAGGTTGTAGCGTCGTACAACCTCTGGATATGGCATAGCTTTTTCGGTATTCCCGACTCGAGTAGCGATCTCAACGTACTTCAACGATCTCCCTTTTTTAAGGATGTGTTCGAAGGACGTGTGCCTCCTGTCCAGTACGAGGTGAATGGTCGTTAATATGATATGGGATATTATCTTACAGATGATATTTACCCACTGTGGGCGGCATTCATGAGGTTCATTCCGCTTCCATAAACTCCCAAGGATAGGTTATTTGCACAACACCATGAGACAATGTGTAAAGACGTAGAACACATGTTTGGAGTATTGCAGGCACGATGGGCAATCCTAAGGAAGTCATCTCTTGCGTGGAATGCTAACCTCCTAAACAAAATAATCACCGCGTGCATCATAATGCACAACATGATCGTGGAGGACGAGCGTGAATCTTATTCCACAATTTATAATACAACTGAGTTTGAGCAAAATCGCGACATATCGGGTCCAGAACCAACGCCTTACTCTATTGCGCGGGTTCTGGACATTAATGCATACGTGAAAAACAGTGACCACGTTCGTAATAAATCCGAACATCTCACGCTGAGAACGGACTTGATCGAGAACATCTGGCAGTGATTTGGCGGAACCGACACTTAATTGTGTTTATGTCGTGCAATATTTGAATTATGTCATGTATTATTTGGTAATGTAATATTAATGTAATATTTGGTCTCTTAATATTAATAGTATTTGGTAGTCATTGATGGTTAAATAAATAAAGTATATGTAATTTGAAAATAAATAGATTATTAATGTTTTTGTTAAATATAAATGAATTTGCAATATAATAAAAGTTGAGGAGAAAATTAATGATGTGGAGAAAAGAAAGTGGGATGACTTACGCCATGGTTAATGGGTGAATAGTGAGAGAGAAATATGAGGTTAGGTCATGATGACATGGTAGGTCATCCACCCACTCTCTTCTTTCTCTCCCCGCCACATCATCATGACTCAACCTCTTATTTCTCCCTCACTATTCACCCATTAACCATGACCTAGAGCATCTCACTCTCTTTCCTCTACATCATTAATTTTATTTTCAACTTTTATTATATTCCAAAATCATTTATATTTAACAAAAAATATTAATGATTACTAAATACCATTAATATTAAGAAAGAAAATATTACATTATTTTTATTAAACATACGGTTACACTAAAGAAGACGACAAACCAAATCTAATACATAAACTAAATAACACACGACAAAATTCAAATATTACACAACATAAAAAAACACAATTAAGTGTCGGTTCCGCCGAATCGCTACCAGATGTTCTCGATCAAGTCCGTCCTCAGCGCAAGATGTTCGGTTTTATTATGAACGTAGTCTATGTTGTTCATGTAGGCATTAATGTCTAGGACCCGTGTAGTGGAATAAGGCGTTGGTTCCGTAGCCGATATGTCGCGGTCCTGCTCAAACTCAATTGTATCATAAATCATGGAATAAGATTCACGCTCGTCCTCCACGATCATGTTGTGCATTATGATGCACGCAATGATTATTTTGTTTAGGAGGTCAGCATTTAACTCAAGAGAGGGTCTCCTTAGGATTGATCATCGTGCCTGCAACACTCGTTACGCTTGTTCTACGTCTTTGCGTATTGTCTCCTGGTGTTGTGCAAATAACCTATCCTTGGGAGTTTGTGGAAGTGGGATGGACCTCATGAATGTCTCCCACTGCGGGTAGATACTATATGTAAGATAATATCTCATATCATATTGACGACAATTCACCTCATACTGGACGGGAGATGCATGTCCTTCGAACACATCATTAAAACGGGGAGATCGTTGAAGTACGTTGAGATCGTTACTGGAGTCGGGAATGCCAAAAAAAACTATGTCATATCCAAAGGATGTACGATGCTACAACCTCTAACACAATTGTTGCATTGCCGCTCTGGCCTTGGTATTGTCATTTCCAAGCTGCTGGGCGATTTTTCCACTCCCAGTGCATACAATCGATGCTTCCCATCATGCCCGGAAAATCACGTTACGCACAACGTGAAGTAGTCTTGCCATGTCTTCTGGAGTGGGTCTTCTCAGGTATTCAACACTGAAGTTGTCTATCACTCCTACGAACTTCTGGAGAGTCATCATTGCAGTCACCTCACTAAGGCGTATGTACTCGTCAACAACATCGCTTGTAACGCCATAAGCTAACATTCACAGAGCTGCAATGATTGTTTGTAGTCCCGATATGCTCATTCGACCCGCCGCATCCGATCTTGGTTGAAAGAAGACGTCAGAATTCTCGACGGCACCCTGATTCGTATAAATACATGCTTCCTCATTCTGAATCTTCTTCTGAAAATACGAGGACCATACACAGGATTTTCGGCAAAATAATCAAAAATAAGACGAGATATGCTTTACAACTTCCTTACTTATAATGTTGATCTGACAATCTACAGTATGTGTGTGATGTTTTATCTTGTCGGTTTGACAATCTAAAGTACGGGCGTGATACATTTACTCTGACTGAATTGAAATCTTGTCTGGGAATATAATTATCTTCAAACCATTTTGAGGAATATAATTATCTTCTATTGAAGTTCTTTTAAATAAAATTTAATAAATACTCACCCATTTACAAAATAATACTCCAAATCATAACCGTAATCCTGATTATTATCAAAATATAAACTACAACTACTTAACCCCTATTTTTTATCACAATATAAACCCCAAAATATTAAAACAAACACCAAAACAAACAAAAACCAAAACAAAAAAACCCCGTCCAACCGGGTTGTGCGAAGCGGCACAACCTGGTCGACGACCGCAGATGACCCGGTCATCCGCTGTCATTCGGGGTCATCCGCGGGGGATGACCCCGTTAGGGATGACGTTATCGGCTAAGCGAAATCCTAAAAATTAAGGTGCCACTCGACGGATTGGGATTCCCGTCATTTATTTGAGGGTCAAGTTCGTTTAATATACCTCCAGTTTTTTATATAATTGAAAATCCAAATCACAAAATTTGATATAAGATGTGATTCATTTATGTACACCAAAAATCATAAAATTTGATAATCATTTCATGCAAGATTAAGAGACCGAACAATAATACGTTTATTTTATTTTTGTCAAATATGTCTTGTTGAAAATATATATTTAATTTTATGATTTCTAACATGCATAAATAACTCTCTTCGTGAATTAAAATGTGTCGTTTGAATTTTCAACTATATTAAAAATCAGAAGTACACCGAGCAACTTAACCATCAAGGAAATGGAGGGGATCTCTCTCGGTTGCTCAATCCGACGAATACTTGCCAATGCCCCTGAGTACGTAAGGGATGTTTCATCTGTAATTTCCAAAAAAAAAAAATGAGATAACAATTCTTCAAAATCACATAATATTTTACATATATATAGTTCTAATGGTAAAGGTGGTGATATTGTACGATTTTGTGAGTTTTTAATTTGGATCTTAATCTTGACGTAAATAGTTCAGCTTTCATATACAAGGTAAAATTAGAAACTTGAATTCCACAATGAATTATGATAGTTAGCAGTTAAAATTATAGCTCTGTCAAAATTCTAAATATGGTTTAACATGAGAATATAATTGAAAATTTTAATCGAATGGAAACATACCTAAAGCTATTACGAAATATTGAAAGGTATTGTTGATATTTTGAGTTACTCCATGCATGGGTAATCAAAGTTCTTCCTATCAAGAACATTTTTTTATAATTAATATAATACACATGTTCCGTTTTCGACTTTCGATCATTGAAGAAAATAAGCGATGATGAGAACGAGACATTTGACAATTAGGTGTATGATTATACGTGGGATCATATATAGCTGGCGAACATTGACAACTCAGAACTGCTTGTTATCAAACAAACAAAACATTTGTAAATGTCTTCTTTTTAAAATGGATGTAAAGGTCGGAAAAATACATTTGATATTATGATGTTAAATAATTGAAAGCCTCGTGTAGCACGAGGATTCTCCTCCTATGCTTAAACAAGAAAACGGGCATACCTGTAACTATGATTTTGTATTTTATTTATTAATTTGATGATTACGTTCTTAGATTATTGGGATGGAATGATGGTTGTGGAAAAACGAGTTAAGAGGGATCTCAAAATTGTATGAGAATAAACCAGCATAAAATTCTCTAAGAAATACTCATTTTTTCACTAAGAAATAGAAACAACGCTATTTCTACAACTATATGGGAAAATAAATTATAAGCGTCTTTTGCTTGTATGCCACTAAAAATATCAAAATTGTTGGAATACAACTCGAATGATCATATGTGTTTGAATTCCACTATGAAAAAAAACGCTTACACAGAAAATCTCTCTCATTGTTAGCTATATATTATTATATTTGAAATTTTCGAAACCAACCTTTGACTATCTAGAAATTACTTTTTATATTTATTTGATGATACATTTGGCAAAAATTACTTTCTTTCTTTTTTCTCTCTACAATCACATCCTTCTCTTCTTTCTCTCTTCTCCTTACTTAAATATTTATTTGGGTGATTTGCTTCGGTACCTGGAAACAAGCATAATGGGCTATTTACACCCGCGTTTCAAGTATTTTCTTGGGTGCACCTACATTTGTAGTTTAATTGCTTGTATGCACCCAGTCCGTCTGTGGATCCCACATTTGTTGGACGTCGTTACGGAATGAGACGACAACGTTAAACTCCGTTTGCTTGGTGTTAATAACGAACCACACTTATTAGCTAATTACGCATGTGCTCCTTGATCCCCCCCCCCCCCCCCCCCCCCCCCCATTTTAGCCGAACCTTATAAATCCCTAGCCAAACGTCCCCTCCATCTTCCCTTTCCAAGTTGATCGGCCCTCGATCTTCCACTTCCAACGTGATCACTCTTCCATCTTCAAGGTCCGACCGGTTGGGTGGTGGTAACGATCATGTCGTCTGGCATAGACGACGACTTTATGGACTTGGTTTCACAGTCGATGGCGTCATGCTACAAATGGATATAGTTAGCACAGGTTGGGTAAATAGTTAATATACATGTTCATATTGACATCAATATCTACTATTAAGGAGATTAACCCAAAACCCCCTATTTTCCGACAAGAATTTAATCAAATCACTACAACTTCGGGTCATTCGAACACCTACCTCAGACACCGACTAGCAAATCCGTTTTTTCTGTGTATGGTATCGGGTGGGACGACGACGGAGAACTTGCGTTGGGTTGCAAGGGTGGCTGGAGCAAACTACTTGGCGGAAGAAATGTAGGGGTCACCACAGATGTAGGGTAGAGGCAGGGGCGGATCCAGAATATTGTTTTGGGTGGGGTAGACTTTCTCCACATTGGTCGATTTTTTTTTGAAAACCCACAACTTAAAGATGATAATTTAAATTAATTAATTAAATAAATTGAAAATATCATCCTATTTTTTACATTTTTCCAAACCTGAATACATTAAAATTCAAACGTCCGAAATAAATTTACAACCATAAAACATGAAACATTATTTGAACAACTAATTAACTAAATAATTTAACATAAAAAGCACAAATAAAAGTCATTCTAAAATCATTCTTCTAGACGTCTTGTATTGAAGATATTTCATGATCGCTTCATCATCACTAGAATCAAGTGCGATTTGGAAAGGAGGTGAGGAGTCAAGGAAATCGGATTTAAGGAGGAGGAGAAGATTGGGTTTAGGTGACTAGGGATGAAAACGGATCGATTCCAGTTAAGGTATTGGGAGAATCAGAACCGGATCCGTTTTGTATCTAGGTATCCAAAACTAAACCGGATTCGGTGGGATCATGGGTACCCAGAATTGGATCCGTTGGAACCGGATTTGGCACCAAATCTGTAAAAAATCATTTTTTACCTGTAAAACTAATATTTTCATTTTTACAACAACTTTTTAGTATTATTTTTTTATTTTAATAATACACTAGTTCAGGATCCGGTTCCAGTAGCTAGAACCAGAATTGAATCGGAACCGGGTTGGTATTGAAATTGGGTAACCATATCCAACCCATATTCGTTTTAACCCAGTTTAGTTTGACCGGTTCCGGATACCCATTGCAACTCCTAGGCGTGACTAAATTGGCTCGAAATTAGGATTGAAAAAAAGAATTTTTTTTAGGAAATCTGGGTAGACCTTTGCACCCTTATAGTTATATATTGGTCATATGCATGTGTAAACACCAATATTTGCTTGTATGCACTTACTTCAAATTTCTGTCCCAATCAAACTAACATCGTTTCACCCCCGCAACTTTCCACATTAACCTCGATAAATTAATCATCTATTAACGGTAATTCCTAATTTGTTCAGCCTAAGGTTATACAATGATTTACACCCAAAATCCCGATATCCTACCCAACCAAATTAGGGATCACTCGACTCATCCACCCCAAAATCCCAACCAAATCCACCTCTCCAGCAATCTCCACCCCAGTAACCATGATCTCGACAACATATTCACGAGCTTTCTCTTTCTTCTCTCTCTTCCACATCAGCTTTCTTTCTCATCCACATCAGTTTTCTCTCTTCCCAACTCACTTTCTTCTCTTTCCAACATTATTAACCTTTTAACCACAACTCGTCTCTCTTCTCTACATCATATTTTATTTTCACTAACTTTTATTCTACTCCAAAATCAAATATATTTACGCAAAACATTAAAAAATTAAAACTCTTTTGCATAAATTCCTTTTGCAAAAAAACATTAAAAGAGTATTGCGTTTTTAGGTGTATTTGTCAAAAAAAATATAATTTAATTAGTTTTGGTTTTTGCTTTTATGTTTTGGTTTTTTAAAATCATTTTAAATCTATTTTTAAATCTTCTTTTTTTAAAGTATGTTTTCTAATTGTTTTTATTTTTAATTTTTTTTAATTTTGTTTTTAATTTGTTCTGGAATCGACCTCAAAAAATGAGTGTAACGAAGGTACACCTACGATATTGTCAACCCCACCCATTTTTTTGTTTAAATTAATTTAGTTTTTGTTTAATATTTAGTTAAAAATAATTCATTATGCTGGATAAGAGAATTTGTTTGTTTATTGAATAAAATAACCTAATTTTTCAACATGCTAACTCGTTCACATCATTTGGAGGTAGATCATAAAAAAATTAGAAAATAAAAAAAATTAGAAAACTTATTTTGTAAGAAAGATTTAAAAAAAGATTAAAACTAATTTCAAAAAATCAAAACAAAAAAACCCAACCGAGACGTGCCAGTGACGACGTGCTTGTTGGGGGTCGTGACGTGGGTCACGACCGCGTTATTTTTGCTCGGACAGCACAATTTTTCGTTATTGTGTTACTTTAATCAAAGCTGCAAATTCATATCCCACCGGTAACAATTGTTAGTATCAATTTTTTTGGGATGTATTTATGTTACGTTCGTTCTATTAAATAATAAAAATGTTAAAATATTAAAAACAATTGCCCATCATAAGAGTTTCATTTATATTAAATGACAACGACATCTATTTTTGTACCAAACAAGTTTTCTTCAATTATTTAGGATGCATTAGTCCAAACAAAACCAGAATTACGAAGAAACTGAGAAGCTCCTCCACCCGAGCTTCTCCGTCCGCGCTAAAAGCAAGCATTGGTTTGCGTGGTGGGAGCCCAGCTTTCCGGGATCCACCACCTTGTTTGGATGTGTTTGCAACACTGTAGCAGCTTCAACCTCCACGAGAAGCTGGATCCCACGCATCCAAACGGGGTCTTAATTTTCCCATCTACTGACCCAGAATTATTTTTTCTAGCAACGAAGATCTGTCACATGGAACAAAATGGTCCAATTAGCTATAGTTAGCTCACTTTCTTAATTAGAAGCCTATCGGAACAATCCACCTTAACTTCTCCTGTCCCCATTCTTAATTTCCTGCCTCTCTCCATTTGATCAATCATGCCAATTAAAAACAACCAACAACCTCAAACATTTTTTATTAAAATGCCACATTATATGTTGCACCAAAATGACAATCCTACCCTCCTGATTGATCCTGTTATAAACCAAGCAATTTTGATTAGAAACATCAAACCCAGAACACAAACTGCTTTAATCCTCTCAACAGAATCAACCACCACATTCCCAACCAACAAATGGCTCAGGCTCAGCCCTCCGACGAGCACGAGGCCCTCGTCCGGTCTTTCTCCGGTATGTTTTTCTTACTCCACCTGAACACCTGATGTACATCACGACAACATGTTGTGTTACATTATGTTATGTTGTACGTAGGATTTGGAGTGGATGAGGAGTCTATGATCAACATACTTGGGAAATGGCATCCGGAGCAGAGGCAGCTGTTCAGACAGAGTAGTTCTAATTTCTTCAAACCAGATGGGCACAAACATGGATTTGAGAGGTGGCTTGATGACCACATCAAGCAGCTCGAAGTCGAGTTTTCGCGTTTCAAGGTAAACAGGAGAAGAAAAGGAAATTTATTAAATTGTTGTTAGTTGATCTCTTGAATCTCATTAGATCATCAGACCTTGCATGGTTGATTCTATTTTTTGAGCTTCTTAATTTGTGTAGATTTTGACTTGTTTCCTGTTTTTTATCTGATTTTGTCCTGGTAGTTTGGGGTTAAAATGTTCAATCTTCCAATAAAAAATTGATGGGTATTTTTATTTCTTTGTAAAGACCATTTGCTATTAGTTGTGTTTTGGAAATTACTTAAAAAAATTCTTGCTGTAAATTGATGATGTAAGTCCACATTTTAAAAACTTCTTTGAACTACAATGTTGAAATCATGTCCGGGAATTTAAATCCAGAAAATTAGGGGTGAAGAACTGGTTGAAATCATGTTCAGGAATTCATGCATTTGAACAATATTTGCTGTTTTGATTCATTTTTTCACTTCTTTAACTAAAATTAAAAATAGAGATTTCAATTGGTGTGTTTGTTTCTCATGCTGTTGTCACTGAGTATGCTCTTCTTGCATCAATGCTAATTATCATAGTATCATATCTAGTCGGATTGGGGACTGTAGAGTTAATTGTTTGGATAAATCACTGTCAGCAACCTTTCTAGAATTTGCAACTATTCTGCACATAAACACACTTGATTTCAAGTGGTTTTGGAATGAGCAAAGGAATTACACAGGTTATTAGGATTACGAGAAAAGACTTGATTGCATCATTTGAAAACAATATTCATGTAACGTTTTTGCACATGTAGAAAGCGGTTGTTCTCCGCGCTATGCACCCTTGGGAGCGAGACGCTCGTTGGGCTCACTTTGTGATCTCTAAGGAGCATCCAGATGATATTCTGGTTGAGATCGCATGCACTCGATCTTCCGAGGAGCTTTTGGGGGCGAGAAGGGCCTACCATGCCCTCTTCCACCACTCCCTTGAAGAAGATGTTGCTTACCATGTCAAAGAAGTCCATTCCAATGTGAGTTAAACCAATTTCAACTATTTACTTACTACATACACGTTAAAAGTTTTGGAACTGGAGTTCTAAATTTGGTGTTTTTTTCTAGCTACTCATTGCCCTTGTGAGCGCATTCAGATACGAGGGCTCAGTTGTTGATGACACCTTGGTGAAATCGGAGGCGAAGATTCTTGGCAATGCCATCAGGAATCCAAGCAATGGGATGCTTACAGAGAATGTAGAAATCATAAGAATACTTAGTACTAGGAGCAAGCCCCACTTGAAAGCCACCTTCAACCACTACAAGGAAATCTTTGGCAGTGACATTTATGATGTGAGGCATCATCTGAATCGTACATGTTCTCTACCTTGTGATATGTTTTTGTTATTCAGAACTGACATTGTTCTGTGAAACTGGTTTTGATAGGATTTATCAAGTGATTCAACCTTACAACAAGTTGTTCTGTGCTTGGATTCACCTCATGTTTATTTCAGCAAGGTAACAATCAAAAACCAAATATTGTTTTATTCACTACATGAAATGAGGTATGCTGTATTCCATTTAAGATTCCTTATTGTGCAAGTTATAATGTGAAAATAGCGAAGACCAATATATTTTAAGTTGATTGGAGTAATGGTAGTGAAATACAATATATCATTAAGTCATTCATGGTATTTCGTACAACTTCAAAGTCACTGAGATTTTTACGTAATACTAGTGAAGACCGACACAACGGAACTACGAAAGTGAAAGAAAAAAAATGTAATGTGTGTATAATGACATTTTCAAAATAATATCAGGATTGTTTGACTAATTGTGATATTCGTTTTAGGCATTGGAGGATTCTCTGAAAGGAGATGCAGATAAGTACACTAAAGATGCTCTAACCCGAGTTGTCGTGACGCGATCGGACCACGACATGAAGGAGATCAAGGAAGAGTTCCAAAAGAGGAATGGTGTTTCACTTGAAGAGAAGATCAAAAGTACAACACATGGAAACTACAAGGATTTCTTGATCACTTTGGCTGGGGGACAAGAGTGAGAGATATCCACAACGGATCGTATCCTATAAAGACATGTTTTGCTTTGCTGTTGGTGTGTTGTTTTGAGGTCACTGTTTCATCAATTTCGTGTTTAAACATTGTTTGTCATGGAAGCGTTGAAAATTATAAGATATGAGTGTTTATTGCATTGTATATTTGTAACCTTTTGTAGCAAATAATAATTGGCATTGTATTATACATGGATGTTATATGCTTTCTGTATGTCTTTTGCATTTTTCCTTCAATTCATCATGTTTCTTAGGCATACCAACCGATGAAACACTTCCTCAAGTGGAACGTTGCTATTTCGTTAACCGAAAAATCAACATGAATTTAATCAGACCACTAATTTCCAAAAATCAACATTTAATGATATAACTAATTCAATGGTATAACCAGATATGTAGCTTAAAACATCAAGAACTTACATTCTTTTGGAGAACTAGAAATTAAAAATTAAGAAACATGTATAACTTTTCACTTCTACTGTTTTTTAGTCTTTCAAGTGAAACATCTCATCAAATAAGAAGCAATTTGTCAATAGGAATACATCCTTTGCATCTTAAGTGGTTATCCGCCAAAATTGTTATATAAAATTGAGTATAGTCAAGTTATCTTATCAGATGTTACTTACTATCAGATTTAAGTAATTCTACCGAAATGAAGGAATTGAATCCCAAAAGGAGTTCGTTTTTGTTACAATATACTACTTCCTTTATGATGCTTAAACTCATTTAAATGGCCACTTCACGATTTATAAATAACATATCACAGAACAAGTTCAGAACAATAACTCATCATATCAGGTGGCAACACACTCAGAAACCGAACTCAAGTACCATGACAAAACACGAACCGGAACAGAGATCGAACTACGTGGACACAAGATCTGATAAATTTTGGTTGGTCCACCACCTCAACAAAACCTAAGCAACAACATGCTCAAATGTAGTCCCGATCAAAGCGAGAAGGAAGCTCTTGTAGTCCCCAGATATGACCTTACCAACAGCATGCTCAAATTTAATGCTATTCTTCTTGTAATACAATTCCTTGATAACCTCCAAGTCCTTCTCCGCTCGACCGACGATCACACGCGTGAGACCATCATCGTCAGTCCCTGACTTGCTTGTAGCATTTCGCAGAACCTGACAATTCGATAGGAAACAAAAAATAAAAAGAGAATTTCAATCGAAGAAAAACAACATGATTGGTAGAAATTGAAAAAATTTACCTTCTCAAAGTATTCAAGGGGAGAAATAATGCATTCGATCGCGATTTTCATAGCCAAAGCGATTTCATTTTTTGAATCGTTTGCCAGAGCCTAACAAGTGACAGAAATAAGAGATTGAATGACTTTGATGTGTTGTGTCGCAAAAAGTATAAGGGTTTAATGATTGTGACAAACCTCAGTGATTTGAACACCAAATTCATCCCTGTACTTGTTAAAGGTTGCATTCAGCTGTGCTTTGCTTCTTGTTGTTATAACTCGAAACATTTCATCGTGATGAAACGCCTTCTCTCGAATCGTATTATGAAGAGTCTTGGCCTCATTAGAGGCCAATGCGAGATCTACTTCGTCTCCGTTGTACCTATGTGTGCCCACAAGTCCTAAAAGAAGCTGAGTTCACCAGATAAAACCAATCAGTCTTGGAAATATTGTCTCACATCGTTCAAATTTTTAAAAATTGTATCACTCATTTGAAAAATTGTATCCACAATATTTCAACCAGGCACTTCAAATTTGAAGAGGTGGTGGACGAATCAAATTTTCGTATAACATGTTCCAAAGAGGGAAATACTTAGTTACTTCATTGGATCGTGCATACCTTGCGGAGATCACCGCTACAATTCACAGCAATATCTTCTTCCAAAGAGTGCTTGTAGTGCGATTGATACACATTCTTAACAGCAAACAGCTCATTAGGTGAGTTCACGCAGGCAGTTTCGATGATCACAGTGTAGTCAATTTTCTCCCTCACTGCAACGTTAGCTAAGATGGCCTCGCATTCCAAAGGATGAAAGATCCAGCTATAAACCGCTCTCTACCGAATATATAACAAGATGTCATCAATTAAGGAAAGTGATACTTGACAACAAAATTGTTACACCCCAATCATTAGTTCTTCGTTGACTAACATAAAAATATTTGAGTGAGTTATAATGACATGGATCCACTACCACAACACTTACCAACTTAAGTTTTGTGACAATATGTGAGTGTTGTAGGTCGGTGGACTCATGTGTGAAGAACCGAAATTCTGGCTCAATGCGGGTGGTTCAAGGAAGAGACGTTACAAAAATATTCTCAAACGATATAAACAAGTACCTCATCCTATGCCAATGAAAAAAATTAAAATAAAAAATGAGAAAAATTATATTTTTTAGAAAAAATATTGTTTTAAACTTACAAAGGGTATTTGGATCATCTCTCAAGTAATGGATTGTAAATTTGTGCTTAAAATGTTTTTTTAAACATCTTTTTTTCTTTTCAAACACGTTGGGTATCTTTTCTCGTTTCTTATACAAAAACTACATTTTTTATCCACACACATTAATACATAGAATAACGTATTTTCAGAAAAAATATATTATTTGAATTGAATGGCAACTTGAAAAACACATTTTTCAAGTTCAAAACTTTAATTACCCAAATGGTACCTTAATGTTATATGTTTGACCAACCAATGCAAATAACTTAGTTTGTTTTTGCACTTCGAAGTTCTAAGGCAACAACACAACACAATGTGAAATGATGAGGTCTATCACTTTTGCCCGTTTTTCCTTATCAAATTTGTGTATCAGTGTACAACTGATCCACGATCTTAATAAAACTTAAGCACTTAAGTAACGAACGGTAAATTTACTTTTACAATAGCATGTTATATATTTTTCATGTTTAGCAATTTGAATTACTTTTCAACATATCTGAGGACAAATTCTACAAATCTATGATGAATTGTAAACATATCAAAAGACACAAACTACAACTATGATTAATTGTCGCAACGTGATAAAAGTTATGTGCCTTCTTTTGTTAATGGTGACTAACATGGTGTAAATATAATGAATATCTACGTAAATAATTTATATGTTAAAAATTGTTAATCTTTTTGGTGCTTAAGCTTTCCACGTAAAATATATGTCCTACTCTGTTAAGGTCATTAACTTGGTATAAGTACAATAAAGATGTAGATATATAATTTGAATGATTGATAACTTTGATTAACTTTCCACATAAAATATATGTCCTACTCTGTTAAAGGTCACTAACTTGATATAATTAAGTACAATAAAAATTTAGATATATAATTTGAATGATTGATAACTTTGATCATAAATATTTAAGATAATACAATTTCAGCGGTACACTTGATACAGCAAAAAAGTCACAAACTTGAAAAATCTTCTGCCACAATTTTTTTATTTTTTCGACTTCCGTTCCTTCTAATACGTATGATTTCTCGAACATATCAGTTGGCGACTTCTGTGTCATTTTCAAACAAGCAGGTCACCATATCAAGAATCACAATCACATTATTTTATGCAGTTGTTAGAGTGGAGTAGAAATAAATGCAAACCCTTTTCTTGGTCTTAAATCACATGACGATGACGAGACGAGTAAGCAATTTTTAGTTTTATTTTTCCGAATGAGGTGGAGTGGGTGGGAATTGGGATGTCCGTAAATCATAACCACTCTAATCTTAGGTAAATAGAAATGCCAACATTTGGCATCAACATGAAGTCCTGAATTTGACAAAAGAGCAAAACATATAAATGTTAAGACATCATCTCGTATTAGGTGGTTGCACATGTGTCGTAGCATTGCATACATCATTCTGAGGTTAGGACGTGGTTATCAAATCTATTTGCATCACTGTGTTGATGGTTTACCATACGAAAATTAGGGTAAATTGCAGTCTATCTTATGAATTATATCTCATTTAAGTTTGTATCATTCAAATAAACTTGTTGTTTTAGAATTTCTTGGAAGAAAAATAAAATAAAATAAAAGTAGTTGTGAATTTATTAAAAATCGACATATATTATTAATGGAGAGGGAGGTAAAGTGCCACAAATAGGAAATACAAGAGGGCAATTAATATGCTTTAATGTTCAAGGGAAAACTTAAATCAAGTCATTTAAGTTTGTATTAATGTATTCTTAAAAATAATATTGCTTCTTAAAATATAAATGACTATTGCATGTACAGATGTAGAAAAATCGAATGAACTGATGTGTAGATCAGAATATTGCCAATTTATCATAACCCCCATAAGTCCATAACAACCATAAAAAGGGAGATTGCTTTTATTAATGGGCATAAAGGACTTTAAGCCCAACAAATGAAAGTCTACAATTCATAATAACATCTACTTGTTACGTTAAACTCTTGCTCTAATTAGTGTAGGACAACAACGACTAACAGTTTTCTCATCAAGTTAAAACAAAAAGGTTTTGTCATCCAACCAGCAATAATTTCATGACCTCAAAATATACAATTTGTTTGCTATTGATCCATTCCGCAAAAAGATGCCCTGTAGGTATTTAAGAACGTTTTTTTCTTCAAAATAATAATGTAAAAATAAAAAATTGGTAAAATATAAAAGTTGTAAAAATATTTGGCAAAATATAAGAAATCAAAAGACAGTTGAACTACCATTTTTAAAAATACAATACAGTAACTCAAATACCATTTTCTACTTATTCTAATTATTTTAAGGAAATAAAAAACATGTTTTTAACATGATAGAATAAGTTTTTGGGGATTTTGATATATTCATATTTCTCTTACTTTTGTCATCAATTCAAGTACCACATTATAAATTTTTTGTTGATTTTTAAAATTATATATTTTTTAATTACAAATCAAGGATTTCAACAAAATTATAAGAAATTGGTACTTGAATTAAATATAAAAGACAAAGATTTCGATTTTGTGAACAAAATAACAAAAACAAAGACATGATTTTGAGATAATTATTTACGAAAATCATGTTATTTAAAAACAATTAAATATCTGTTGGTGTTACCAACTTTCTCCGTCGGAGTATAGTTTTCCGCGAAGCTGTTTAACACCCGCCTTTTTTTGGAGGGAAAACCTACACTGACGGTACTTATCCGTCGATGTACGACGTTCAGATGGTAAAACTTTATCCGACCGAGTATATTCGTCGGTGTTAATAATATACTCTGTCGGATGTAGGGGTGTGCAAGGTCCGGTCCGGGTTCCGGTCCGGAACTTTTGAAAAATTCAGTTTCGGTCCAGACCAGTTCAATTTTTGTTTTTTTAATTTAAAAGGTATGGTCTTGGATCGGATTGGACCGGATTTTTCCGATCCAATCTGGTCATGAGTCCGGTCCAATCTGGTCACCGGTCCGAACCAATCAGGTCCGGACCGGATGCACACCCCTAGTCGGAGGTATAAATGTCCGACAGATATATCTATCTGTCGGTGTTATAGGCATAAAACCGACGGATAGTGCACTGACGGATCAGTGATGCTCATGTTTCTAGTGTTACTTCATTCAGTCTACACAGTAGTACCGAGAACAACATAATTTTGAGAAAATTTTGAATTATATATAATACTAAATAAGTAACATGATTTCTGATTTCAGAACATTTACTAAGAAAAAGTGAACATATTACAATATGTCACATGACTTCTAATAAACTCTACCATAAAATATACACATTAATTTCACATAATACGTGTCTATGTTGTATAATTGACCCGAAGAACAAAGTAGAAGAAGTCGAAGGCATTGGCTTGCACAGACAGAAGCAAGACCAAAGCAAGTGCGATGCGGAGAGTTGCCATCGATGGGTTAGTGAGTGGTATTTATATTTATACTAGTGGAGAATTGGAAGTTTGTGTTGTGGTCGGCATATTCGAATTGGATGTTTTCGACTTTTTTCTTTGCATGGTTATTCGAATTTGAGGTTGCTGTCAAACATGTACCACGTTGGTAAGTACTGTTATTATAGTTAATCATGTTATCAAAACAAAATGGACCACGTCTGTGAGAAAGGAATGGACATCTGACTATAAATACATTAAGGTGGCGATGGCATTGTTGCAACTTAATAGTATAGTAATTGTTTTTTTTAGTGCAAGTAGGGTGCAATAATTTTGAGCCGACAAGTGATTGTAGGGTGACAACTTTGTTCCTTCGTTCTCCTTATAGCGTTGAATTCTGATCCGAGTCATGTGAGGATGGATGAAGAGATCTATTGATCTTTGAAAGAAAAAAATGGTGATTTGATATCTTGTTTTGTATAATAATAAAATAACAGCTTTAGTTGGGTTGTAGCTGTAACAAACTTGCAATCTAAAATTGAAATTGAAGAAAAGAGATCTAAGATTTGACTTATAATTTCTTGATAAGCTTAAAAGGTGAATAACTGAGTTAACTTAGTTTCTCTACACTACAACAAGATAAAGCAAGATATTTCAAAGTTAGAGAAGGTTCAAAAGAGAATTTTATCAATTGTATATCACACCAGAGCACAAAAACATAATATGAGTACAAAGGCTCTCATTACAACAAACATGTAACAAAACACACCAAAAAACAAGAAATCAAAGCCACAGCATAACAGGCATACAACCCTCTTTATTTTTGCACAACCAGAAGAACAACGAGACATCTTTAATTGCCTAGCAGAGCAAGCAGGAAACGCCTGTAGTCACCATGTGTGACATGACCTACAGCCTCCTGAAGTTTGATGCTGTTTTTCTTGCAGTACAGATCCATGATGATCTTCAAATCCTTCTCAGCTCGCGTGACGATCACTCGGGTCAGACCATTTTCGTCGAAGCTCGACTTGTGTGTAGCAACTCGCAACACCTGAGTGTCGAAAACATATAAAACCCAGTCAAATATAAATAGAAAAGCTATTAATTCCTTCACCTACCAAACAAAGGCATTATTTGTTACTAAATGTGCTTCACTGATGTTACCTTCTCATAGTACTCCAGAGGGGAAACAATGCACTCGACTGCGACCGCTAGTGCCAACGCAAGATCGCTCTCGGTTTCATTTCCAAGAACCTGAAACACCCATAACCAATAACCATAACAAATATTGCATATTGTTTGACTTGTTTGATAACTCTGTTATCAAAATCAAATTTAGTGGAATCTATGACTCCTTGGAAGATTATTTTTTAGATTATCATGACTTTAATTTTAGCTTATCGAATTGTAAGAACCACAACTAATATTATGTATCATTTGGAATAAATGTCATCAAAATCAAATTTAGTGGGACTTAAGGTCAATTTTGAGATTTACATGACTTCGGTTTTTACTTGCTTTGCTTCTTGATTTTAGAGGTCAAATATCAACAACCAAATCATGATTCGGTAATATTAGGAAACAGATTCTACATTTCCTTAAGAGTTTAGATAGTCATACATTCCAAACGGATCCTTAGTTTGACGTGTAAACTTTGTAAATGAAAACAAATATATATTTGTTGCGGTCGAGCCTGACCTCTGCGAGAAGAGTGCCATATTGATCTCTGTACTTGTGAAAGGTTGCATTCAGCTGTGCCTTGCTCCTTGTCGTTATAATTCGAACAACTTCTTCGTGATTAAGCGTCTTCTCTCCGAAGGCTTTGTGAAGAATTTCAGCTTCTGCTGAGGCTAATGCCACATTTACCTCATCTCCACCATACCTGTATGTGCCCACAAGTCCTACCAGAAGCTGGAGAAACAGATTCACCAAAAAAAGCTTAAGCTGATATATAGCTAATGGAATTTAAGATGATCAAATGATTGCATATTTTGACTGTCAATACCTGCCGAATATCGCCAACCAAGTGAGTCGCAACATCTTCTTCCAAACAGTGCTTGTAAAGTGATTGGTATGCATTTTTAATAGCTAACAGCTCGCTGGGGGAGTTTACACAAGCGATTTCGATGATTACAGTGATATCAAATTTCTTTTGCATTGCGAATTTGGCTAACATGGCCTCGCGCTCCACTGGTGGAAACAGCCAGTGGTAGACAGCTCTCTAGTAACACAAAGAGATTAGCAAAATAACCGAATCAGTAACATAATGCCACAACACTTCCTAAGAGAGTCATGCCCAATAACTATCAGTAAAGGGCTCGAGTTTTGGAACGGTGATGGACCAACCGAATTTAACAGAATCAACGCTTTGAAATTAAAAAATTTGAACAGTAATAATGGTTGATGTTCAAGTATCTCGAATTGCCGTGAATTTCGTATTCGAGACGCTTGGTCATTGCTCATTTAGGGAGTTACAGATATTTTATTCGTTTAGAATTAGTTGATAATTTCTCAGTAACTCCTATAGCGACCTTATGGTATCAAATGCGAGATGAGAGTATTGTTAGATGGGAGGATCAGTACGAAAGTATGATGAAGTATTGGAACTGATTACGTAGTACGTTTTAATTGTAATTTGTAATGTTTTTGTAATGTATAATATATCGTGTATTTGTACTTATATCGTGTTATTCTTTTACCGTATTTTAAATTTAAATATTATTTGAAGAAATTTAAAGAAATAAGTTGAAGATATTTTCGTGACAAATAAATTTTAAAAATACGATAGTTAAACAAATACGTAGAAGATATGTCCGTAAGAAATAAATAATAAAAATACACAAATAAGCATAAGCAAATACCAACAAATGTAGTAACAGTGCAACATATAACAAAACGAAAGTAAAAGCAAGACAACTACAACTCAGCATCTGAATCATGGTCCGAAATGCCCAACTGGCTGTTCCAATCCTCGATGAGGCGATCCCAATCTGTACATGCAAGTCTCGTCTCCTTAGTCGGCATGATGTCTCTCTGTCGCAAGAACAGCTGCGTAAACCGTATCGTCCTACTCATCCACTGTATGTAAAATAAAAATTAACGTACATTAACAATAATAACAAAATATACATTACAATTAAAAATAAAATTAGATAAACTTACCGCATCGGCACATGTCCTATCCAGTGGTCTCTCCGGTCTCTGAATGATACCGCGTACGATAAGTGGATGTGAGCACCTACCAAACCACTGCAAATAATCTGCAGCACAAGTGGAGGGGTCGCTGCTACGACTCAGATCGTCCAGGTGTAGTCGTCCTACTCTCGGAAATGTCCTCCAAACCGATTCCCCGAACGAAATGATGTGCCTGACATCGTACATCGTCGTAGTCACGGACCGTACTGCATGCTCGGGCGTCGGGATGTCAATCGGGATCACCTGAACGTAACCTAACTGACGTAACACACGATCAGGTAAATAAGGCTCTGTGATATCCCTATAACGAATAACGCCCATAAATGTAGGCCTCGGCACAGCTACAGCAGGCTCGGGACCATACGGTAACCACCACCTAAACGTTTATACGTTAATAGTAATAAAGTTAAATTTAAATAAACGTGAATGATATATATACATTATATACATGCGATGCAGTCATCTGATCTAGCCGTCTACGAATAGAAAGAAGTCGACTCTCGCTCTTATCCTCGACCCGGACAGCCCACATACGCGAACGAGGATGACCACGCTCAACAATCTTCCGCTCACGATGTGGGCGGAAAGCAGGAAAATACTCATATATCCAAGCCTGCAGCAGTGTAAGACAACCCGTAATCTGACCACAATCAGCACGACTAGATATGCCCAGCTGGCGATACAGATATGCCAACGTCGCCGACCCCCAAGAGTACTGACCAATGGTATCTGGGTCCATCGCCTCCAATAAGTCATGTGGTCTGACTCTGGAACCGCTCTTGTCGACAAACAAGACGCATCCTAGCAATAAGAAGAGGTAAGCAGTCATCTGCGTATCCTCAGTCCGTGGTGGTCGCCCCCGTCTACAACACTCGTCCACAACATCGATACTAACACCACTGCCACTCCAAAATGAGCTATCCCGCCCAAGACCCTCCAGGCTGACACCCAGCAACTCAGATACATATAACTTCAGCTCAGATGTCGGCGTCTGCACACTCACTATAGGACCCTCAACAGGAATGTGCAGAATCTGAAAGACGTCATGCAACATGATCGTCATCTCTCCGAACGGCAAGTGGAAAGTGTTGGTGTCAGGCTGCCACCGCTCCACGAAAGCTGAAATCAACGGCATGTCGATGCAGGAAAAGATGTTGTACGACAAGTGACCCAATCCACTATCAACCACGGTCGTCGTCATATCCTCAGTCATCACTGAACGCCATGCCTGGAATGTCGTACAGGCTCTGTGCTGATTATGGCACTTCAAAACCTTCCGATCCTCGTCATCCCAGATGCGTATGGCGATGTAGCCTCCGAAACTCGGAATGACGCTGTCATCTACAGGACCACCGGGTATAATATCTGTGACGATCCAAGACTCGTCCTCACCCCTCTTCTTCTTCTGAGCTCGGGCGTCTGCAGTGCACGAACTCGAATCATCGGTCAAAAACCGGCCACCTCGATCCTTCCTAATGACCCACTCAGCCGAAGGACCACAATGTCGCCCCCGTCCTCGACCGGACTGATGTACCGCCTCCTCCTGTGGCCCCAAGTCATACCGGCCCCCATCGTCACTCTCGTCGTGACTCCTCACCTCATCTGAATCATCCTCGTCGTCGAAAGAATCCACAGCTGTCTGACGACGACGTAACAGATCTCTCTCTCCTAACTGAAGCAGAAATATCACGTGTACGTGGATGATGAGGACCTGACTCGTCTGCTATACTACGTACCGCGCGTAAGGGAATTGATTTCCCTTTTCCTCCACGGTAACCTGATGACTATTAATTCAATTTTAAAGAATCCCCATGGGGGAGGCGGTTCCGGCGGCCGCCCTCTCGTTGGGTCGGGCGTCTCCTGCGGACGCCCGACCCAAAAATGTTTCTTTTTAAAATTAATTAAAATAAATAGGGCAATTTACCAGTTGTGAGTAGTCTGAGGTGTCCGCTGGTTCTTTTCCTATCCTCCGAGACATTGTATTGTAGGATTTCATGTTTAATTATACATATATATTTTCGAATTTTTTATGTATAATAAGGATCAATTACAATTTTCTTTGATTTATTTCATGCATGCATCGGTTTGTTTTAACATCTAGTTTCAAAACTCTATTAAAACAAACAAGGGCTCCGAAATTCATACCTAGAAGTTCTCAAAAACTTCTTGAAGATTCGGAGACGTTGGGGATGCTTCTCGCCGCGCCGGATGCCTCCGAGTGTTCACCGTAACCCTAAACAAGGTTGGAGAGAAAGGAGCTAGCCAATCGATCTCCAAACAAGCTTAGAATCTAGCTACAAACCCCTTCCTTAGCCTCTGAGATTTCTCCTTCCAAAGACTTAGAAAACTAAGAGAATTTTCGTGGGTTTTAGTAGTGAATTAGGAGAGAAAATAATTTCTGAACTGTGTGTCACAATTAGGGAGAATAAGGACCTATTTATAGGTTCCAATCTTACTCTTAATCATGGCTATTCTTAAGCCACGGTTTTATGACAATTTCTCTCACAAACTAATTCCATAATGCATTATATGCACCCACAAAACGTTTGACCAAATTTGGAGCTAATCCAACCATCTATCAAATTAATCTCTTAATAATCAAAGGCAGAAAATCGACCGCTGTTCGGTTTACCGAGTCCCACTCGGTTAACCGAATTTGTCACGATCGTTTAACCGAGTACGTGACGGATGACCGAATCTTAAGGAGAAAAATTCTCCTTAACCGATCGGACTAATTCTCGTCCAAGACCGAGTGCTATTCGGTTAACCGAAAATATCGGAACTTGACATTATTCGGTCGACCGTTTCTGGTTCGGTACACTGTACCAAAGCTCCAGGCACTTTGGTCAAGTCCGATCCATAGATCCTTCGGTCGACCGAACCATAGATCCTTCGGTCGACCGAACCATAACGGATTACCGAACTTCTACCCGATTTTGCCTATTTCAAATTTTGGATTTATTTCCAACAAAATTTGAACTTAAGGAGGTTTTAGCAAATTCACAATTTATGCAATGTATTATCCTATGCAACAATAAATTATTGCACCCCATAATATATGCATCTCATATGAATTTATCATGACTCTAATTATGTTTATATACAACATAATTTATTTTACTTGTTCACCACATGTGTCATATTTTCTATGAGAAACCCGACACATCCTATGAACCAAAAATCAAGCTTCTTGTTTCACGGTTTTTGCGGTGTGACCTATGGGAGGATCTAAACTAAGTTGACAGTGATATTAAGAGCTTAATATCACAAGCTATAAGCGGTATCTAGCTACACATTATAACTCCCAATTAGTTAGATGTCTTAATTCCACTCGAACCAAAACCCGATCCATTTAGTGATGGAGTGCACCACTTGTGTCCGTCCCTTGCCTCATGATATTAAGAATACACACAAAGTAGTATTGTGTCATCTTTGTATTAGTATTCATTTCTTGATCTCTTTAAGCTAGTTACAAATATGTGACTTAACTCAAATCACATTGTGCACATTATAACTTTGCTTTATCAAGGGGCACACTAATATCATCACTCAATTAAGAGGGGCAATAATAATCTTTTGACTAACTATCTTCTCGAACGAAAGTTATACTTAACCAACCATTGCCTTTACACTACACTGATCGATAGTTCAAGACACTGATCTAATTAAGTATTCCTTAAGTGATTAGATATAAGTCTCATATCAAAGGACCAAAGACACAGTAAAATATTAATGACACAGAAACACATTTCTATAATATTTTACTTATTAGGTCTATTCAGTATACAAAAGTAATATTTTCCTCTTTTGCATACCCGTGTCGTCATTCACTTGTAGAGCTACAATGATCTATGACCAACACGACAATCTTAACTCGGTAATTAATGTCCCATGTTAATTACCATGATTGTGAATATCTTTTGTTTTATGCAAACCAATATCTTTCAGAGCTCTACGGTTAAGGACCAAGAGCCTCTTCCTTAACACTTCTAAAAGACGAATAACATAAACAAGGAACAAAATGATTTCTCATTCAATTCATAATAATTGACATTTAAAAGTAAAACTTTTAGAACACATTCCCTTCATGTATTTGGTGAATAGAAGAGTGATATGAAGAGAAAGTTGTGTTAAAAGAGTGAAATGAAGAATTATATAAGTAGAAAAGGTATAGGGACAAAATGGTAATCTTTTGGGGCGATTTAAGTAGTTTTACGGCGAAGAATAACAATAAAATTAACATCCTACTATTTTAGTTTTTGACGGTGTGTTAAAATATACTATTGAGGATCTCATCAAAAAAAAGAATCTCAATATTTCAGTTTATTTTATCCGCATGAATTTTAAAGTTCATTCTTTATCAAAACAAAAGCTTTTGACCCCATTAACGACAACTTGTGAAAGCAACAACTATTTCATACATTACATGCATACCTCTAACTTGATTTATTTATTTTATTTTAAAAAACGTAGATCTAGACTATGAAACACCCAGAAAATATGGTTCCAAATACACATGGGGATTGCGTGAGAAAAGAGAAGAGAAAATTTAAAAACATAAAGTTCCATTCTGTGATAGTTTTTTTTTAAATGTAAATAAGGGGAAAATTATAAAATGAGTTTTTGCATAAATGCCTTATACGAATTAATTTTGCAGAAATTCTTTTTTATTCTCATATTTTCTTAAAATGTCTTTATAAAAAATACTTAAAATGTCATTCATGTGTTTGTCCTTGCTAAACTACTCTTTGTATTATTGGGTTTTTTCTCGAGTATCAAGTTAAAAGTCTAAAAATCTAAAATTGACATAATACTGATGTTTCTGTGTATATTAACTTGATACTTATCCTCTACATTGAAGCTTTATTTTCGTGTTTTGTTTGTATGTTCTATTATGTATGTAAAGAATATTCAACATGTCATGCCAATTATATACTTCCTTCTAACATAATACTTTAAAAAATGCCTTACCCATAAATAAAACACCATAAAAAAGTCTAAGATCTATTTATTTCTCATATTCTTTAAGGCTTATTTACCTGTAGGGTTTGTTTACAATTAAGTTTTACCACCCTACCATTTTTATGTACCTCACATATATATTTTTTACAATTTAACAATTTTCGATTTGCCAACTTAATTGGCATTATTTGCTTGGATGCCCCTAATAACCTATGAAATTGGCATTAAACCACCTGAAAGAAATTATTTGGTCTAATTAATGTCACAGAAAAACCAAAAGAATTTCTCGCATGCGATTAAGTTTTACCACCCCTACCATTTGCATTAGTCCCACCCCATTGCCGTCAGATACGTGTCGCTTGTTTATGGGTCGACGCCCAATATTGGTAATTTGCTCAAACCAATTACTTAATTAGCGCAAACACAAGCCATTAACCCACACTCCACTCAACCAACCCCTTCTGTCGCCCCTCTCGTCTCACCCATCTATTTCCTCTAAATCGCTGCGAAGCAACTCGATTTCCAGTCAAATTGGAACCATGCATGCACCATATCCTCTTTTGTGCTCACAACTTATTCTTTCTCCCCCTTGTTCATGCTAGGGTTTCGTCGGACTTAGGGAAAACGGTGACCCCTCCAACTGGCAAAAGGCAGACGGGTTCCCATGTAAGTGATTGATTATTGTACTTTATAAATTTGTTTGCTCTCCATTTTTGGTTTCCTTGGAACAATTTGATCACATTCAACTTCCCTGTAAG
Organism: Triglochin maritima; assembly: GCA_963682175.1. Lineage (NCBI taxonomy): Eukaryota > Viridiplantae > Streptophyta > Magnoliopsida > Alismatales > Juncaginaceae > Triglochin > Triglochin maritima. The sequence goes on along the minus strand of OY821780.1, from coordinate 7,755,116 downwards.
AAGTCCTTGTAGGCCTTTAGGCAGACAAAAGAGTTTGCTCTAGCGAGTTCAAAAGTTATTATGAGCGAAGTGATCCAGTCAAATTTTCAAGTCATGAATGTTATGCTCTATACCATTAAGTACATGAAAATATTTATAAACATGATCATAAATATAAGTACATGAAAATATTTATAAACATTGATCACAAAAATTTCGAGTTAGAGATGTATCATATATTGTATTGAATCTGAATATAACTTTTTCAGGTCTGGTTTTTTCAAACCTTTAGCCGGATTTCAGGTAACCGAGTCAGAACTTAAAGTGTAAAATGACAACCTTGCAAGTCGCAACACGACTAACTCATCACGATAATGGCAACCAACCATGGTTACTTGAAAGAATTGAAAAACAGGACCACAAAGTACAAACACAACATGCCCGGTTCCGAAGTTAACCAGTTTGATTTGCAGGCTCCTATTTATATGAAAATAATGATATCATATTGTTGTCAAGATAATGAAGCAATTTTCAATAAAATTAGTTTACCACTTGTCAATTTGCACGACGAAAAGAGTGACAAACCGAGTGCACAATAACAGCAGGCATCTAACCACTGATCTAATGTCCGACGTCCATCTAGCCTCTAATTTCCAAAAGAAAAAAACAACCACCAAAGTGTTGCCAAAGTTCACTAACCGTCATCATATCATAGATAGAAACCATAACATACACTAGTTCAAAAGAAAGGCATCATCGCTTCATCATATCCATAAACCACTCACTCAAACAACACTCCTGGGTCCTGACCACCAACACCAAACAGCTTAGGCATAGACAAAGCCAGTTATTTACTAGGATAACACAAACTCAGCAGACCCCTCTCTAGTTGCTGCCAATCAAAGCAAGAAGGAACTCTTCATAATCACCGGACGTCACTTTGGCCACGGCCTGCTCAAGCGTGACGCTGTTCTTCTTGTAGTAAAGGTCCTTGATGATCTTCAGGTCCTTCTCCGCATGCGTGACTATCACTCGTGTGAGACCATTCTCATCGCTTCCCGACTTGCTTGTCGCGTTTCGCAGAACCTAACCACCAAAGCAATCAGTCAAAACTATACATGCGCAAAAGGACAATGTGGTTACAACTTACAAGTATGCTTTACCTTCTCAAAGTACTCATGAGGGGAAATAAAGCATTCGATTGCAGTTGTAAGTGCAATAGCGAGTTCGTTCTTCGAATCGCTTGCAAGAGCCTAACATGACATGAACACAAAAGGGTCACAACTTCAATTGATTTTTACATGTTCTGGGATTTCAGAAGTTGTAATAGTGTTATGATTGTTAACTGACCTCGGTGAGAGAGGTACCGAACTCATCCCTGTACTTGTTGAAGGTGGCGTTCAGCTGAGCCCTGCTCCTCGTAGTTATAATCCGGAATATCTCATCATGGTGGAACGCCTTCTCTCTGAAAGCGCTCTTAATAATCTTGGCCTCGGACGAGGCCAATGCTAGATCTACCTCATCGCCATTGTACCTATAGGTGCCAACAAGTCCTAAAAGAAACTGCACTTGCAGAGTGATAGTTAGATACATTTAATACCAATCTTGAGCATAATGTAGTTGTTTGAGGAACATTGTTTATACCTTGCGAAGATCACCACTGCAATTGACAGCAATGTCCTCTTCCAAGCAGCGCTTGTAGCGGGTCTGATACGCGTTTTTTATAGCCAACAACTCTTGAGGTGTGTTGACACAAGCAGTCTCGATGATCACGGTGTAATCAATCTTCTCCCTCACTGCAACATTGGCTAAAATGGCCTCGCGCTCCAGTGGAGGGAAGTTCCAGCGGTAGACTGCTCTCTACAACAGAACAAACAATTAATGACTACAATAATCCATCAGAATAACAACATACTATTGAAATCATACAAATTTACTAGAATGGTTTTAAATCATACTCAAGTAGTTCCACATATCAAACCATCTTAGTTCTACAAAACACAATTTTTCAAGTAAGGTTTTAAACAATTATGGCAAGCAAATGCATTTATATCAATGGTGAGAACTGAGAAGATAAGGTACCTCAAACTCTCCTTTGAGTTCGGATTCGAGACGCTTGATGAGGTCCTCATTGAAGCGCTCCTCGTACGCCAATCTAATCTGCCTCCTTTGCTCGGAGTTGCGGTGGGCCAGGATGTTGATGACTGCCTTCTCATCAGTTCCAAATCCTATCAAGCCAACATGCAAACCAAAAATGTTAGTGAAACACTAAAATAAGACAATAATCAACATAGCCTAGCAATCAAACACACTTGCTGATGAAGATGTTAAAGATCTTAGCAGAACATGTAAATGGTAAGTAAGGACAAGTTGCAAATAAACCCCGCAAATCACGTGAACTGTTTGTGGGGAAGAAACACAGATCATTTATTCATTTAGTTCCCAAACCATTAACCAAGTGGGCTCAGGAAACTGGGATAATATCAAAATCCCAAAATACACAACAAATTAAGCAAATAAACAGATCCTGCTACAACATGATCTTCCTGAAAAGAAAAGGGAAAACATTATTTGAGAAAGATTTTTGAGACAATCCAAAGTCCCATCACATGTCTGGCTCAGCATAAAACGCTTACATACTTATCTCTCTTCTATTGAAGGACAAAAGATAAAAAATAAAACATTTTTTTACAAACATCAAACAAATCAGTCTCTTAAAAAGGAAATTGATCGGCTGAAATGGTTATTTTGTAGACCAAAGACAATCACATTTTTTATACAAACCTGAAACTTGGAAAGTTTACAAACATGTTTTTGATAACATCTAATAATAATTATTAAAAAGTAATTTTGAAGTGATCACAGTCACAGGGAATGGATACTATAGGCTTTAAATAGGTTAGAATCAAGATCAAAGAGAAACCCACTGTCCAAACACAAACATGAAACATAGGAACTTCTAAAAACATGTTTTTGGTAACATCAAACAACAAATCACTTGTTTTGGCCAGCAAAATGGAAGAAATGGTGATCCTGGAATGTGGAGTGTTGACTTGGAAATAGATCACCTAAATAGGTTGTTTTCAAGATCAAAGACAAACCCACTACTTAAAATACAAACATGAAACATACAAAGTTTTAAAAAAAACTTTGCGACATCAAACAACAGAGCCACTTACAACGACATACAACAGAGCAAGCAAAATGGAAACCAAAAAAAAAAAAAAATTGGAGTCGCAACATGGAAATGGATCATCTACAAAGATTATTCCAAAGATCAAACACAAACCCACTTGTCAAAACACAAACATGAAGCACAAAACGTTCTAAAAACAACACAAAACAGAGCAAGCAAAGTGGGATGGAAAAAAAAGTGATCTTGAAGGTGAGGTGATACCCTTGACGGCCTTCATGAGCTGCTCGGCATCTTCGACAGGGGATGGGCATTGGTGGGGAACGGTCAGTGTTGCCATGGTCTCTCTCTGGGTTTTGGTTTCTTGCTCTGGTTTTGGTTGTACTGCAAAGTTTGTGAGAGTTGGGTAAGAATGGGTGGTTTTAAAGGGAAAAACGAGGGTAGTGTTGTCAAGAGAGGAACGTTCTAGATGTGTAACGCTTGCTTTTCTGGGGATTATTCATAATTACTGCACTTATTTATTATTGTTTACTAAAACTGGGGATTATTGATAATAATAATAATAATTATTATTATTATTATTATTACATTTGTTTGCTTTTTATGTTTTTGTTTGCTGTGAAATGGGAGTTGTGATTCGTTTCAAGAAGCGAAGTTTAGGGTTCATCCTATAAAGATTACATGGAAGGGGGTAGTTTATGTGTCAATGAGCGGGATTGTCAAATAAATCTTTCGTTATACCATATATTATCCGAGAAGAGTGGAAATCTTTCTTTAAGGACAGGGAATACACACCTCAACCAATTAATTTCATTCCTGATGGTTACATGTAATTTCAAGTATGTCAAAACTAAAGTAGCTGTTTCAATTTTTTCAAAAAATTGTTATTATCATGTTGCGATTGTTGCCTATATTATTCCATTATATAATTAATTAAAGTTATGCATGTCCATTAAGTGTGTTAGTGGGTAGTTATTTTGATGGAAGAAATTATCATACACAAAATTCTATAAATAAAAAAATTTTGTCACAATTGTTGTCCTAGTTAATTTTCACCATTCTCTCTCTAAATTTTCTCCCAAAATTCAAGAGGATCATCCATCATCAAGTCTAGGGAAAATAATTGAAGATCACTTACCTAAAGTTTCGCTTCCGCTTTACGTTCTTCAAGATGTCTTTGACATCTAGTTGTAAGTATTTCTTTTATGTTATTTTATACAGAATTTAGTAGAAGATCTTGTTGTTTATTATGTTCTTAAAGTATTGAAACATATTTATTTCTAACAAAAATAACTTCAACAAGGTTTTGTTGTGGATTCTAACCTTTGACTCCTTGAGTTTGTGACTGATTTAATTTAGTTTAGCTCAAATAAAGCTCGACTCGTGATAAATTCGTGAAAATAAATAAACCAACCCTAACATTTTCTTTTATGGTTCAGATGCTAAATGGGTTGGATAGAATTTGACACTAAAAAAAGCTTAAACTTGTTTTGACTACATTAGTTTATATATACATATACATACTTTAGATCATGTTTAACAACGCCCGGGGGTACCCAGGCCCTACTCCCTCTCTCCGTCACGTCAGCTCACCTCACTCACACAAAAAACTCTTTAACCAAGCCCCAGCTACCCCACCCACCCTACACTCTCTTTCCTCCGTATCCTTTCTTAATTAAAATAATTTTAATTCTTACACCACATTTAACAAATTACATTTTACATAATATTAATTGTATTTACTACTAATTACTTTAACTCGAAAATATTTAATTTTTACTATTTAATCACGAAATTATTATTAAATATTACGAAACCGATACATTACTAAAAATACACAATACACTATCAATTAACTCTAATAACAAATCTTCCACTAAAATAAAAAAATTAAAAAAAATGGTGGGGCAACACGTTCCCAACTTGATGGCGCCCCGGACGTCCATTCGGGAGCTCCGGCAGGCGCCCCCGTAAACACTGCCCTTATGATAAATTGTATTACATCAATGTGCTATAATAAAATTATAAATAAAAAGGTATTATAAGTTAAAATTTTATAAAATAAAAAACACTCATGAAAACATGAGATTTAATCGATGAGGTTGTATAGTATGGTTTAAGCTCGAACCTAAACTCGGGTTCAACTTACGGGGTTCAGCTTTAAAAAGATTTGATTTTAGCTCAAAATGAAAATAGACCGGTTCACATTTCAGCTTAGTCTAATTTTATTTTTTAACATAAATGAGCTTACAGCTAACTAATTAGATAAATGAACTGAACTCAACTCGGCTTGTTTGCACTCGTTATTGTAATGACGAGGGTCGAATTCCAATTCCATTGGAGTTAGGTATAATTTTTTTTGTGTGTTAAAGTAACTATGTAATTTTGTTGTTTGGATGTGGTGAGAAAACCTCATTAGAAATTGTCTGTCCTGTGAGAGATAAAGCATACTTAAGACAAGAAAAATATATCAGTAGCTTGATTTTATTAACTCGATAACATGACACTGTGTTTCCTAAAAAAACAACATGACAATGTGATTATGAACCTTCAAAGAAAAATAAAAATAGCATGACACTATGACAGCCAATCTTGAGTCTTTAAGGCCATCCCTTAACGCAGTAAAACTGCGGTCATCCTGCGGTCATCACCCGGTCGTTGATTAAAATACTAATTTTTTAACAGAAAACTTTCGGTTGTAGATGACCGGGTCGTCGACCCGGTCGTTCAAACGACCGGGTCGACGACCCGGTCATCAAATATTTTATTATTTTTGGATTTTTTGATTTTTTTTTGTTTTTGTTTTGATTTTTTTAATTTTTTTGTTTGAGTTTTTTTATAATTTTTTTTTTTGAAAATTCGTTTTATAATTGTTTTGATTTTTTAGAAATTTTTTAAATTTTTTTTAAAATTTTACCAAGATGGACCCCGAAATGATGTGGAGGAGAGAGGTAGGTTGTTGTGGGTTGTGTTGGGTTGTGGTTAAGAGATGAATAGTGTAGGAAAGAGAAGAAGGTGGGTTGAGGAAAGAGAAAGCTGATGTGGAAGAGAGAGAAAGCTGATTTTGAAGAGAGAGAGAGCTGATGACCGGGTCGTCCAGGTCATGGTTAGTGATGGCCTAATAGTAACTATCGTTACTACACAGAGGTTTCCAGAACCCAGAAACCATGAGATAGGTTTTCCCTCTGGGGAATTGAATTATCAGAAATGAGGAAAGTTAAAATCGAAAAAGGGAAATGAGGTAAGACCATCCACCGCAGATGACCTCCCCACCGATCATCTCCACGATCGACCTTGTTGCGGGGAGCATGACAAGGTCGTGCGTCGACCAGGTCGTTGATTCAGGAAAAAGTTAAAACCAAAATTTAAAAAATAAAATAAATAAAAACAATTACAAACATATTTTAAAAAATAAGATTTAAAAAATAGATTAAAAATGATTAAAAAAAATAATACAAGATTTATTGGTATTTGTTATAATAATTAGGGGATTTATATTTTGATAAATAGTTAGGATTTAAGTACGAAATTTATACTGAAATACACACGCGTATTGTAGATTGTCAGTCCAACATAACTCGTTAGACATTATAAAAAATGAAGTGTTAAGACATATCTTGTCAAATACGGCTAATTCAATGAACACTATTTTGAGCAACCCACATACCTACTCCCTATCCTCCTCTGACGATGCCTTCGACGAGCTTTGCAGGTGAGTAAGCATTAAAGCACTTGAAGAGCTTGAGTGTGGAGCGACTCGTGGGTGGATGAGTGGGGCTATAAGGCGACACCGCGCTAGGAATCCTGATAGAGATCGGGAAGAAAGTTTTTCTCGTCTTAGTTTTGATTATTTTGTTGATAATTCTGTTTATGGTCTTCGTATTTTCAGAAAAAGATTCAGAATGAGAAAACATGTATTTCTACGTATATCGGGTGTCGTTGAGACTTCCGACGTGTTTTTCCAACCAAGACTAGATGTTGTTGGTCGAATGGGTATCGGCCATATGTATTTCTGGTAGATTACTTTCAATTTACAATCGAAAAAGCCATATGTATTTCTGGTAGAGTACTTTCAATTTACAATTACCCAAATACGAGGGTGAGTGAGGTGATGTCGGCTACTTTTTTTTAACCTCCGTTGAAGGTATGGCAAACCTTGGGAATCTCTTTAACCTTGTCAGAAATTTGTATCCAAATTCGATTTTCAAAACTTAGTTTTTCTTTCTCTCCCTTTCCTGCCACCATCGCAACGTCAGACCAGTTACACGTATTCACTTGTCATTACATAAATTATATAGAACGAGTTTTCAAAATCTGGCATTGGAAATGCTTTTGTCGTGTCTCCACACCAACTCCGTCTATCCGATGCCCCGTGTCTTGACACGAATTTGTAGTAGCAAAAAATAAATAAACATCGAGTATCCAATGTTAGATTACTTTCAATTTACAATCATAATTTACCTTACAAAATGAAACGGATGTTGAGAAATTGCAGGTAACAAAGAATAAATACTCTCAGATCCTATGATCTGATTCCTAGTGTACACCTCAAATATATGGCTTTGGGTACATGAACAACAACTCACCTCATGAAATTGAGCAGATGCAGAGAAATTATAGCTCAAAGAAAGAAGAAAAAAACATCCGACAAAATTTCGAACACACACGTGAAGCAGACGATGATTTGGGGAAGTGGGGGTTTCCGCGTCTCGGTTGGTGGAGATGACATTATTCCAACCAGACCACAAGCACAAAAATCGAAGTTGGAGTACGTGGAGTTTTTCCATTACCAGTTTTCCTGCCTTGGAGAGTACACCACGTGACTCTGGTATCTGCGTTTTGACCAGGGTATAAAGTATTATTATTAAAGAAATAGATAAGATTGCTGCGTTTGTTTTTGGGAACTACTAAACATCGTCCTAAAACTACTTAAATCGTCCCTTAAAATTACCAAATTGCCCTTAACAATATATTTAATACCCATATCGTCCCGTGTCTATAAATTAGGCATACGTTCTTGTATATTCATAATTTATCAGTAAAAACACCACGAAAATGTCTGGCGAGGGTGATGCATCCGATGAGGTAAGCCTGGCGCGGGGCAAATTTTGGGCTTAGCGTCTGCATTAGACGCCTCCCCCAAGGTGAGGGCGTCTGCGTAGGACGTCCTCCCCTTGGCCGAGGCGTCTAACGCAGACGCCTACGCAATGGGAGATGTGTCTTATGTAGACGTCCTCCCCTTAGGTAAGGCGTCTTTAGTAGACGCCCTTCCCTTTGGTCAGGCGTCCTACGCAGACGCCTCACCCTTGGGGAGGGTGTTTAACTCAGACGCCCCCCATGGGGTAGGCGTCTAATCCAGACGCCTGAATTTTTTTGATTTTTTTAATTTCGATTTTATTTTTGTAGGTTCCGTTGGAAGATTTCGGTGATGATGGAGTGAATTACAGTGAGTTATTTCAAACTACACAAATCTTTGCAACAATCGATGAAGCAAGTAAATGGGCCAAACAAGTAGCTATCGGAGCTGGGGTTTTTTTGGTCGTGTCTTCGTACAAAACAAGATCAGATAGTCGGATGGATTGTTATTTGAGATGCGACCGGCGAAATCAAATGGAGTCTTGGGATATGGATACTGCGCTTCGAAGAAACACCAAAAGAAAGGGTTGCGGTTGCCGTTTCTTAATAAAAGTGGTGGAGCGACGAGATCGTGATGGATGAGTTGTGGTTTTTAATAGTGGTCACGGACATCACAACCACAGACTGGCAGTTTATCCAGAGGATCATCGTCAAATTAGTGGTCTAAGTTCTGGGGCGAAGAAGATTGTTCGTGATATGACTGAGGCGCAAGCAAAACCACGGAACATCTTGAAGGCAGTAAAAGAAAAATTCCCGGAGGACAATCCAAATCAAAGACATATTTATAATTTCAAAGATTACATGAGGAAGACAAAATCTGAAGACCGGAATCCCGTCCAGCAGTTTCTCTATCAAGCAGTGCAGTGTGAGTACTTACATTGGATTATGGCGGATCCAGAAACTGATGTCGTCACTCACGCTTTTTTGGCACATCCGACGTCAGTCCAGTTGTTGCGGACATATCCTTTCGTTATCTGCATGAATTTGACTTACAAGACGAACAAGTATAAGATGCCTTGTTCGAAATGATTGGGGTCACACCAACAAACATGAATTTCTTTATTGGATATGCGATTTTGATAGATGAATCTTACTCCAGTTATCTGTGGGTGATGGAGAAGTTGCGAGATCTGTTATTGGGGACTGTCAGCCCGACTGCAATAATAACATACTGGGAGTTAGGCCTTATGCGACCAGTGAGAGAGATTTTTCCTGACTCTGCTCATTTACTCGGCACATGGCACATCAACAAAGACGTATTCAACTACGCATACCACGTATTCGGCAAGAATAAGGAGATGGCAGATACTTTGAGGCGTGGAAGATTGAAGAAAATCATGCTTTCTACTTCAGAAGCCAAGTATGATAGAGCTTTGTATGCTCTGAAAGATTTGTATAGATCGTGGCCGGCTATCACGGAGTATCTGGACACCACGTGGTTGGTGCATAAGAAAAGTTTGTGCTGAATTGGACGAACAAAGTCCTTCATTTTGGGAACACCACGAATTGTAGGGTCGAAAGTGCTCATTCGGCTCTAAAAGAGTGGATTTCTACATCGACAGCAGCTCTGGATACTCTTTTCGAACGCGTCAACGCGGCTATTGAAATGCAGCTGACGAATATTCGAAACTTTCTTGAAGACTCGAGACGGCGAAATTTGACTAATTTCGGACATGCTCTATATCGTCACATAAATGGTCGAGTTTCGCATCACTGCTTGCAATTGCTGAGTCAGGAGGTGAAGAGAATGCAACAATTAGATGATGAAGTTTAATATCGTTGCGAGTGCGCTTTTCTGACTTCTCATGGGATACCTTGCGCATGTATCATCCGCGGATGTCTTGAATCAGACAACGGAATTTACTTAGAGCAGATTCATCCGTTCTGGAGGACACTTGTCATTGGGGAAGGAGCCGGGAACGCAGAGTTTGTGTCTCAGGCAGCTCAAGACGCCGAACATTTTCGCAGCCTGGTTGATGAGATTGCAGGAAGTGACCCTACCGTAATTCGATCTGCCTCTCGGGTTTTATTCGAGCAGCTACACCCCGAACATTCGAATTTGAGAGAGCCTGCAGAAAAAACAAAGCTACGAGGTCGACCAAGGGGAAATTCGACACGACGGGACCATAGTGCGTTTGAGTATGCAGAGCAAGGTAGTGGTCGATCTTCAGGTAGTGGGAGTAGAGGTCGTGGTCGTTCTTCCGGTAGTGGAAGCAAAGGTCGTGGTCGATCTTCTGGTTCTTCGTCTGTGAGGGGAGGATCAGGTATACCATCCTTATATTTATTGTTATTATAATTTTGTTATTTATTTCAGTAAATATGTATCTTTTGTTATTATATGTAACTGTATTTTTTGTTTATATTGTAGTGACTGGGCGGGCTGACGTAGACGACTTCTCATATGCAGATAGAATTCCAGGAATCATTATGTCATTCCTACACCAGTGGAATGATGTACGTCCTGATGGAAACTGTGGATTTCGATGTGTCGCCGATGTTTTCCAAGGTGGTGAAGACAATTGGCAACTCGCCCGTCGTTCGATTTCAAATGAGCTAGCTACGAACCCATCTTTTTATGAGCACGTGTACTACGACGGTGTGGCGCAGGCTCGTCACCGGATTAATTGGGGCGGGGGACCTTGTGGCGAGAATCACTACATGGAGACATGGACGGACTTGTTTCCCATTGCAAATTTTTAAAAGTGTGCAGTTATGTTCTTCTCTCTCGGAAATGATGGTTCGTTGTACCCATGTCTTACAGTTCTACCTTGGGAGAGTCCGCCTACCGTGACGAGACCGTGTAGAGAGTTGATTATTGCTCATTTAGGGAGTTACGCTCATTACATTCGTTTGGATTTGAATGAGGGATTCCCCGTACCTCCTATATCGACTCTGTGGTTTCAAATACGAGATGAGAGTGTTATTGGATGGGAGCTGGAGTACCAAAATAGGATAGCATATTGGCAACAATTATGTAATATGTTTTGATATGTTTGTACAATTATGTAATATGTTTTGATATGTTTGTACATTATATAGTGTTGTTTTATTATGTAATATGTTTTGATATGTTTGCTTTATTTGCATTATATATAATAGTACGATAGGTTAGCAAACACAAATAAAAATAATAAGCGTATGACAGATAAGCAAACACAAATACAAACAATAAGCGTACGACATGTTAGCAAACACAAACACAAATACAAATAATAAGCGTACGACAGATAAACAAATATAAATGCAAATACTAAGAGTACGGTACAACAGATCATCCTACTAATCTTCCGAATCATGGTCGGAGATGCCTAACTGAGTATGCCACGAGTGTATGATCTCATCCAAATCTCCGCATGCAGCTCTCATGTCATCGTCTGGCAGCTCATCCCTCATCTGCAAGAATGGCTCTACAGCCCGTATCATCTTACCCATCCACTGCACATAACATTAACATTAGCGTACATTAACAAAATATACGGTACAAATAAATATAGATAAAATGAAAAAAATACCAGATCGCCACACGTCCTATCTGGTGGTCGATCTGCTCTCCGGGAGGCACCACGGACGATGACAGGATGTGAGTAACTACCGAACCAATCAAGATAACGTGCATCACACTCGGAGGGGTCGCGACTACGTCTGAAGTCGCCAAGGAACAGTCGGCATGATCTCGGAAATGTCCGCCAAGTCGATTCCGCTGTAGAAGCGGGGAACCTGACGTCGTACGTCGCTGCAGTCGCAGACCGCATCGCATGCTCTGGTGTCGGGATGTCAACCGGGATCAGCTGAACATATCCTAACTGACGCAAAACACGATCGGGCATATAAGGCTCTATGATATCCCGATAACGAATAAGGCCCATCAATAAAGTCCTCGGGACCTCCGTTGTTGGGTCAGGACCATAGGGTAACCACTCCACCTAAACTTTAACACATTAATAATAATATATCTTAAAATTAAATAAATAAATGTAAATGGTGTAAAGTTTGATACCTCTGATGCAGTCATCTGATCTAGCCGTGCGTGGATTTAACGCAATCGTCCATCGCTCTTGTCCTCGCTCCGGACGGCCCACATACCCGAACGTGGATGACCCTCCTCGATAATCTTCCGCTCACGATGCGGGCGCAATGCGGGAAAGTACTCGTATATCCACGCCTGCAGCAGCGTAAGACAACCTGCAATCCCAGAACAATCCTCACGGCTAGCTATCCCAAGCTGACGGTACAGGTATGCCAACGTCGCTGAGCCCCACGAGTACTCACGAACGGTGTCCGGGTCCCTAGCCTCCAATAGATCGCGTGGTCTGATCCGGCAACCACTCTTGTCGACAAACAAGACGGCTCCGAGCATCAAGAATAGGTACGCCGTCAACTGTGTATCATCGGCCCGCGGAGGTCGTGCCCGTCTGCATAGGTCCTCAAGGGAGTCGATGCCGACACCACCACCACTCCATAAAGCTGTATCTCTCGCCAGACCATCAGGTGTGACACCAAGCAACTCTGCCACATAACACCTCAGCTTAGACGTCGACCCCTGAGCACTAACCAGACGACCATCCACGGGAATGCGCAGGATCTGGAAAACATCGTGAAGCATGATCGTCATCTCTCCGAAAGGCATGTGAAAAGTGTTGGTGTCAGGCTGTCACCGCTCCACAAACGTAGAAATCAAAGGCATGTCGAGATAAGGGAACATGCTGTACGGTAAGTGCCCCAAATGAGTGGCACTAATCTCCGCTCTGCTATCAGCACTCAGTGTATACCGCCAACCCTGTAGTGCTGTACAGGCTCTGTGCCGATTATGGCACTTCAGAACCTTCCGATCCTCTCCGTCCCAGATCCGTCTAGCGATGTGACCCCAGAAACTAGGAATGACGCTCCCATCTAAAGGACCACCAGGCGTCATACTGCTCACGATCAAAGAATCGTCCTGGACCCTCTTCTTCTTCTGAGCGCGGGGATCTACAGTGCACGAGCTCGAATCCCCGGTCGTAACCTCACACCCCTACCTTTCCGCACCATCCATCCGGCGGAAGTAGAACTACCCGCTCGACCACGTCCTCTGCTATACTCCCCCTGCCTCTCCACCTCCGGGCGCTCTAACTCATACGGGTCATCATCGTCGCTCCTGTCGTCGGGACTGTCCACATGCTCATCATCAAAAGAATCATCATCCTCCTCACGACGACGTAATGCCTCTCTCTCCCTCCTGACCGAAGCAGATATCCTCCGTCTACGTGGATGACGCAGTGCTGAATCATCCTCTAAAGAACGGAAGACGTGTAATGGTATCGACTTGCCTTTCCCTCCACTGTGACCCGATGACTATTAATTGAAATTTTAAATACAAATTTGTTAAATTTGTTAAACTAAATTATCATATTTATCACAATTGTTAAACTAAATCAAAATTTGTTAAACTAAATTATCACAATTGTTAAACTAAATCAAAATTTGTTAAACTAAATTATCATAATTGTTAAACTAAATCAAAATTTGTTAAACTAAATTAAAACAATTGTTAAACTAAATCAAAAATTGTTAAAACTAAATATCACATATGTTAAACTTAATAAGAATTTGTTAAATTAAATTTTCAGATTTATCACAATTTATTAAAGTAATTATCAGATTTAATAAAATAAAAAAGAATTTGCGGAGGCGTCTGCGGGAGACGCCTCCCGCATGGTGGAGGCGTCTGTCGGAGACGCCTCCTCCTTAGGGGAGACGTCTTCCGAAGACGTCTCCTCCATCGGGGAGACGTCTCCCGCTAATGGTCGGCGTCCGACGGAGACGCCCCCGCATGGGGCGTCTCCCTCGGACGTCGACCACTTTTTTAATTTTTTTTGAAAACAAATAAATAACGTAAGGTTACCATATACGGGTACACCGGGGGATCTGCTGGCTGCTTGCCTGGCCTCCGAAACATTCGTAATCTTCTTTAGTAGGTATAGGAAGAGAAAGATTTGAGAAAAAAGTGAAATTGTGAGATATATAAGCAAAAATAGGAGGAATGACAATTTGGTAATTTCAACTGGCGATTTAAGTAATTTTGGGGCAATGTTTAGCAATTCAGTTGTTTTTCTTGGTTATTTTTAAGGATATGTTTGCAGTAACTCTCAATGCCAACTTCTGAAGAGAAGTTAATTTTCTCGTAATACAGATCGAGTTGTCATTTCTTTTTTGAATGTTGTGAGTTGTTTGGATAGACAAAAAAATTATAGTAGCAGGTGATGTCTTGTCAAAAGAATTTTCTAAATTGCTACAACACTTTGATTAAATTAAAATTCATTATAAATTCGTTTTAAATGTTTTTTCTTCTGAATATATATTTTTTATTTGTTTCTATTTTTTTTTTAGTTTTTATCCGAGATTGATCTCCAAATGATGTGAGGAATAAATTAGTCTAAACAAAATCAAAAAATTTAAAGAAACTAAGAAGTTCCTCCACGTAACTTTTCCATCTGATTATAAATGTTACCTTGTTTTTGTAGGGAATGTGTTCTAAAAGTTTTACTTTTAAATGTCAATTATTATGAATTGAATGAGAAATCATTTTGTTTCTTGTTTATGTTATTCGTCTTTTAGAAGTGTTAAGGAAGAGGCTCTTGGTCCTTAACCGTAGAGCTCTAAAAGATATTGGTTTACATAAAACAAAAGATATTCGCAATCATGGTAACTAACATGGAACATTAATTACCGAGTTAAGATTGTCGTGTTGGTCATAGATCATTGTAGCTCTACAAGTGAGTGACAACACGGGTATGCAAAAGAGGAAAATATTACTTTTGTATACTGAATAGACCTAATAAGTAAAATAATATAGAAATGTGTTTCTGTGTCATTAATATTTTACTGTGTCTTTGGTCCTTTGATATGAGACTTATATCTAATCACTTAAGGAATACTTAATTAGATCAGTGTCTTGAACTATCGATCAGTGTAGTGTAAAGGCATTGGTTGGTTAAGTACTACTTTTGTTGGAGAAGGTAGTTAGTCAAAAGACTATCATTGCCCCTCTTAATTGAGTGATGATATTAGTGGGCCCCTTGATAAAGCAAAGTTATAATGTGCACAATGTGATTTGAGTTAAGTCACATATTTATAACTAGCTTAAAGAGATCAAGAAATGAATACTAAGACAAAGATGACACAATACTACTTTGTGTGTATTCTTAATATCATGAGGCAAGGGACGGACACAAGTGGTGCACTCCATCACTAAATGGATCTGGTTTTGGTTCGAGTGGAATTAAGACATCTAACTAATCGGGAGCTATAATGTGTAGCTAGATACCGCTTATAGCTTGTGATATTAAGCTCTTAATATCACTGCCAACTTAGTTTAGATCCTCCCATAGGTCACACCACAAAACTGGGAAACAAGAAAGGGGGATTTTGAGTTCATAAGATGTGTCGGGTTTCATGTAGAAAATATGACACATGGGGTGAACAAGCAAAATCAAAATTATGTTGTGATTAATAACATAATTAGAATCTAAATTAAATTCATATGTGATGTCAATATTATGGGGTGTAATGATTGATCATTACATAAGATAATATGTTACATAAGTTGTGGATTTACTACTAATCCCGAAATGTCAAATTTTGTAGGGGTTAAACCGAAATTTGACAAGTCTGCAAAACAGTGCTCAAACGGTCGACCGGTTAGCAGTAAACGGTCGACCGGTAGGGCACGGTCGACCGGACATGTCTCGACCGATAACAGGGAATTTTCATCTGTTCGAACGGTCGACCGAAAGTGATCGGTCGGTCGACCGAACATTGCGATGGAATAGTTCCTGTTAAGAACGGTCGACCGAGCTATTGAACGGTCGACCGAAACTGGTTCGAGCGGTCGACCGAACCTCCAAAAATGGTCGACCGGTCCAGACGGTTTATGCAGAATTAATTTAAGAATTAATTAGATCATGCATGGAATTGGTCCATAATTGATTTAATTCGTGGCTAATATTATTTATTAATAAATAATGGATGGTTAGATGAAATTTTGCATGAAATCATGGGCAAGAGGTTGCACATGAATAGGTAATTTGGAGAGAACCTATAAATAGAGGTTATCTCATTGCCTTCCTACATCTTAATTAATATTGCTTTTCATGCAAAATCTCTCTCCTTAATTCTCCACGAAAATTCCACAAATTCTTAAGTTTAGTTTAGTTCTTAAGAGATCATCTTCTCAAGGGAATTAAAGAGGGGTTAGTAATTGGATTCTAAACCCTATCGGAGATTGAGAGACTAGCTTCCCTCTCTCCGATCTTGTTTAGAGTTTGGTGAATACTCGGAGGCATCCGGCGCAGCGAGGAGCATCCCAACGTCTCCGAATCTTCAAGAAGTTTTAGAGAACTTCTAGGTATGAATTTCGGAGCCCTTGTTTGTTTTAATAGAGTTTTGAAACTAGATGTTAAAACAAACCGATGCATGCATGAAATAAATCAAAGAAAATTGTAATTGATCCTTATTATACATAAAAAATTCGAAAATATATATGTATAATTAAACATGAAATCCTACAGTTTTGTGTGCAAGAACCCAAAATTCTTAGACCATCTTTAACGCGGAACAAACAGGGGCGAGCGGGATTCAACCCACCCCCAGCTCCCTTAGCGAGGGAAATTAGCAGGTCGGGTCCCGACCTGATTTGCGACCCGGGTTGGCCACGTGGCCAACCTGGGTTGGTTGTTTTTTTAAAATAAATGATTAAAAATTAATTTTTATATGTTTAATAATTTTTTATTGATATATATATATTTATATAATTATAATTATTTTTTAAAAATTAAAACAAAAAATCAAATACCCCACATTCTCTACCCTCTACGTTATTTGGAGATCAATTTTGGAAAAAAATAATTTTAAAAAATCCTAAAAAATGAAAACAAATAAAAAACACATTTTCAGAAAAAAAAATTTGAAAAAAAGATTTAAAATAACTTTGAAATAAATATATTAACATTATTAACTATTATCAATATTAAAAAAATTAGGTAAATGATTTAATTGATATGTATATTGTTTTATATAATTAGAATTAATTTCTAAGAATTAAAATAATTGAAAATTAATAAGATAAAATCGTTGTAAAAATAATTTATTTAATAGTTTGTGTATTTTTGTGGTGGAATAAAAAATGAGGTAAAAAGAAATAAATTGGAGGAGAGAGTGTGTTGAAAGTGGGGTTGGGGTTAAGAAGTGAAAAATGTGTTGGGTTGGTTGGTAGGTTGCATAATGTTTTTTGCTTACGTGGCGGAGAGAGATATTGGGTTGGAGGAAAAAATGGGGTTGGAGTTAATGATGCTCTTAACTGACAGCACATTTGGATGTCCACTTCCGCTGTAGCAGTGCCCGACATAGTTGGGACTTGGGAGCAGGATCCAATGCTATCCAAACCGTTCTAAATATTTCATCATTCGTAAAAACAAAAACCAACATCAATATTTGTTATTTCGTTACTCTTATACGAAAAGAAATAGATGGTAGCAAGAAAACCACTTAAATCAGTTCGGGCCATTTATTTTGGAACTACTATTTATCGTCGAAAAATTACTTAAATCGTCCTAACAATTATCATTATGTCATTCACAATTCATTTAATACCAATTTCGTCCCGTCTCTTAAAATAAGATTTCTGCCTACGTTTTCTTCATTTTCCCAGTACAAACACCATGGAAATATCTGGCAAAACACTTGGATTCGGTGAAAAAAGTCCAACAAAAAAAATCAGTTCCGACGTCTTGGCCAGATGCCTCCCCATTGTGGGGGGCGTCTTAGCCAGATGCCTCCCCCATTGTGGGGGCGTCTTAGCCAGACGCCACCCCCAAGGGGTGGGAGTTTTACACAGACGTCTCCCCCATGGAGGGGGCGTCCGTCTAAGACGCCTCACCTGTGGGGTGGGCGTCTGGCTAAGACGCACGTCCAAAAAAATTAAAAAAAATCTTTAAATTATACGGTGTGTTATTTTAAATTATTTGAGGTTCCGTTGCAAGTGATGAAGATTCAAAAAATTCTAGATCGAACAATTTCAAGATCCAAAAAATCCCGGGGGTAAAACTTCCCGACTTACAAATACCAACTCGAGAGGTCATTCGAGGGTCTGAAATTTTTTGAATCTTCATCACTGACAAAACTCGTTGTAATTCAACCCGTATAATTACCAATTAATACCAAAAAAATTGGAACGGAACCTGAAATAATTTGAAATAACACACCATATACTTTAAAAAAAATTATTTTAAAAAAATAAGGGGCGTCCGTCGGAGCCGCCTCCCCATGAGGGGCGTCTGGCTAAGATAAAGAGAGAGTGTGTGTATTAGGAGAGTTAAATGTCGAGATATATGAGTAGAAATGAGAGAATGATAAAATGGTAATTCGCAATAACGATTTAAGTAGTTTTCCGGCGATAAATAACAGTTCAGTATATTTTTCATAAGGGTAAACATAGTCAAATCAATATTCTCTTTTCGTCGTATCAGCAAGACATTTTCTTATTTCTCGTTCTATTATTCATCTCTCAATCACAACTCACTCGTAAATGTCAACGTAGTCACTTCAACACTCTCTCACTTCCACCTTATTTATTTTTAATTTTTTTATTTTCACAACTGTAATTAATTACATCACATAATTTATTTAACATAATTTATTATAATTAAATGTTAATATTTACGGATAATTGAAAATAAATTTTATTAAATATTAAACTTACGAATAATGTGTGTTGTACATCTAATGAAATGTTTGGTTGTTGTTTTTTATTTTTTTTATGTAAAGTAATTATTATTTATAATTACTTCTATAAAATGTGTTGGGATTGACTCGTACCCCTTGATGTCCACTCTAATGAGTCGGTCGGGATATTTATTAGTAATTTTGTACTGATTTAGGGTGAACTTGGGTAAAGATCATGTGTTTTTGTAGGGATATTTAGAGTGGTGCATCAGTAAAACATCGAAATTACGGAAATACACCCCAAGAGTTTGAATTTACGGTGTCGAAAACTTATGAAATTACAATGATGCACCCGTAACTGACCCTGTTAGCCTCCGCCAAATTTATTTTGACGGACGTTTGATTATATCCTTTAATTAAAGGGTAATTAAAGAGATATTTACAGTGGTGCACTCAGAAAACATCGAGATTACATAAATACACCTTAAATGTTTGAATTTACTGGGGTGCACTCACTAAACTTATGAAATAGCAATGGTGTACCTGTAACTGACGTCGCTGCACTCCGTCTAATTTAAGTTCGATGGATGTTCGATTACACCTTCAATTAAAACGACCCCTTAGTTAGCCCAAGTCTCACTTCCATCGACATCCCACTTACATCGCCCCAAGCCTCGACCTCCCACTTATATCTCTACACTCAGTAATTTCATAAGTTTTGTGAGTGCACCACAGTAAATTCAAGGGGTTTTCATTGCATGTTATTTCAAAACACCATATTTCTATTTATGTCATCACTATATCGCTATTTGTATTAATACCACTAATAAACTATACAAATTCTATTAAAAATGTCGTAGGTACTCGTCAACGGCATCGCCTGCAAGCCGTAGTGTAACATTCGCATAGCTATAGTGATTTTCTGTAGTCTCGATACACCATATTTCCAGTGTTTTGGTGTTTTTTTCCTATAAAAATTAAATTCGAAAATACTTAAACAAGAATTAAACCTGTATGATTTTCACAACCAAACATTTAAATTCCAAAAGTTTTGAATATAATTTTCTTAACAAAAAACACCAAATTGTGAAAATTAACATTCTTGATTTTTTAAATTTAAGTGTTTAGTTATGAACATCATAAAAATGACAGATTTAAATTTCTAAGTTATTAAATTATATAGGGTAGAATTTGTAAATATACCTATTAAAATAATAATTTTTTCAACACCGTTAACGGAAAAAGTTAACGAAATGACATTAATGGAATTTGTATAGTTTTTAGTGGCATGAATAAAATTTGTATAATTTTTTACTGGCATTAATACAAATAGCGATTTAGTGATGGTAAAAACGAAAATATGATGTTTTGAAATGACATGCAAGCAAAAAACCCTAAATTCAAACATTTAGGATGTATTTCCGTAATTTCGATGTTTTCTGAGTGCACCACTGTAAAAATCTTTTTATGGTGTGATCAAACGTCTGTCAAACTTAAATTGGACGGAGTCCAGTGACGTCAGTTACATGTGCACCATTGTAATTTCGTAAGTTTTACGAGTGCACGACTGTAAATTCAAGCTTTTGAGGTGTATTTCTGTAATTTCGATGTTTCTTAGTTCACCACTATAAATATCTTTTTAATTAAAGGGTGTAATCAATCGTCCATCAAACGTAAATTGGGCGGAGGCTAACGACGTCAGTTACGGGTGCACCGTTGTAATTTCATAAGTTTTTCAAGTACACCACTGTAAATTCAAGCTTTTGGGGTGTATTTTCACAAATTCAATATTTTTCCGAGTGGACTACTGTAAATATCCTTTTTTGTTTCATGGTTTGTTATTCATCTAATCTGTGGTTTGTGTATTTGGGTCTTGAAATCTAACAAAATATAATACTCAGCCAAAGAAATTAACAAAATTTAAGAAAAATAATTAAGCAAATGTAATTTCTAATTATATTTGTCAAATTAATCAACATTATTAAAGTAATTAGCAATACAAATTTAATTTAATTAATAAATTTAATTAACAAATATTTAATGTTCATCAATAATACTTATTCACTAATAAAAATTAAATCAAAAAATAAAATATCTAAAAAAAATATTTCCAACATAATTAATTATTTACAACTAAATATAAAACTAATTAAAACAAAAAAACAAAATTAAAAAACAAAAGAAACCAATGGGTAGCCTCTACCCATCCACCGCCAAGTCGTAAGACCTGACAGTGTCCCACCATGCAAAATGTCGATTGAACCACTTGAGAGCCCCCGTTACAGTGGGAAAAAATTCGGGCACCCCATTGGGAGCCCAATTTCCTCCCCTTAAACGGGGGGATGGATTGGTGGGGCTAGGGACCCATGTTTCCCCGGCCCATCGACTCCTTTATTTTTTATTTTTTGTTGTTTGATTTTTTTAAATCATTTAAAATGTGGATCTGTTTATTTATTTATTTATTTTGGTTTTATTTATGCTAGAGAGTGAAGGTAAAAAAAGATGACTTGAATGAAATAGAGTATTAAAAATTAAGGATTGATAGTAAAGGGAATTTGAAAACGGGTGAATAAAAATATGGATCAAGGGATACAATGACGTGACGAAAATAGAATATGTGATTTTGAGAGTTGTTAGAGCACCCTTAACGGGTGCTCTTTGGGGTCGGGTCTGAGGGGGACCCGACCCAGCCCCCCTTAATGGGGGGCGGACCCAGGTCAGGTCCCGACCTGGGGGTGACCCAGGTTGGCCACGTGGCCAACCCGGGTTGGCTTAATTATTATTTTTGTTATTTGTTTTTGGTTTTTTATTTTTTATTTGTTATTTAATATATAAATGATATATGTATAGTAATTTATATAATTAGAATTTATTCGTGAAAATTAAAATAAATAAAATAATTAATGAAAATTAATAAGATAAATGTAAATAATTAATTAAAAATAGTAAAAATAAATGTAAGTAATTAAAGAAAAATTAGTAAGATAATTGTAAATGTATATAATTAAAGAAAATTACCTAGCAAAATAGAACACATAAATTTACCTAGGTTCACCCAAAAACGCATTAGTAACCCAAAAAATCTGTAGAGAATTACTAATAAATCTCTAAAATGAGCGAGACTCTCTACCGACCTGTTGGAGTGACCATTATTAAATCTAAAATTTTGAAATTATATTGCAATTAGCGTAATTTAATTAAATTAAGTTACTGTAGAAATAATTTATTTAGTAGTTTGTGTATTTTTGTGATAGAATAAAAAATAGGGTAATAAAAATGATGTAGATGAGAGAGAAAATTGATAGTGAGGTTGAGGTTAAATAGTGAGAAATGGGTTGGATTGCATAGTATTTTTCACTGACGTGCCGGAAAGAGAAATTAGATTGGAGGGGGGATTTTGAGTTGGGGTTAACGATACTCTTAGAGTCACTATAACGGATGCTCTTGGAGTGTCCCCGAAGAGATTGAGCATCACATCTCCCTGAACCACTTGAGATACACTATGAGTGTATCTCGTTTTGCCATCTCAAGATAAAACTAAAGATGGATGATAGAAACTTTAACATACTGACTTCAAATAGAAATTGAACAGAAATTTAAGTGTGAGTTAAAGTAATCTAGGTTCATTCCTGAGCTACAATTTTTTTTTACTTATATGTATAATTTCAATAACATGTGCATTCCCTTACTCGCTTTAACGTACCATATGATGCAAAACTTTCGTTACATGTTTGGTAGTACAAAAACATCATGTTTTTTTTATCAAAGAAAAACAATATCATTCAGAAAACATATGGTTTCCAAACCTATAAGTGTCCGGAATTCCGGATCACCCAAATAATGCGTTATAAATCTAATATTTTTTTGTTGGAAATCAAAATATTCTCAAAGATTATGCGTGTCCAGTGTCCCTTCTTGTTTTTTTATTAAATCTATGATTTTACAAAACTACATTTTTTATTCGGAAACATAAACACACACAACAATGTGTTTTCATAGTAAGTTATTTGAATTGGATGTCAACTTGAAAAATGTATTGCTGAAATTGACTATTCAAAATCTCTAGTTATCCAAACGACTCCTTATTAAATTCCTAACTTTTATTTAGCATTGCAATCATACTTATATTAGTGTGTAACAATAGTTTATTTTCGATATAGTTATTATTGTTGTTGTATTTAGCTTTGAATTTTTTCCGAAGTGATCAACAATGATATCAATGCAACCCGAATTTAAACCAATGTGAGCTGCAAACTTTTGGTTTGGGTTTCGTTTAAATTTCTTACCAAAATTTAATTTACTTTAGGTTTGGGAACCGATCCCACCCGTGATAATAAGAGGAGGCAATTAAAATTATGATGAAATCGGATTACGCCCATGATGTTTTCGATTACTTATGTTTGAATCGGAACAATATCAATAATGGCAGTCTGGTACCAAACGTAATATTAAATTTGAAAACATACTATTAAATTTTACGTAAAGAAGGATAAAACTTAAAAGAGAGAAACCAGGAAAAGTAATGTTTCTTTTCAACTTTAGTAAGATGGGAAAAAGCAACGGTGAATTAGGTGGACTGATTCTTTATATGTCTCCATAATAACGTATCAAGAGACTTTTGCTTTTAGGCGTAGTTTATTGAAGGCTAATTGACATTTAGTAGCTCAGAGAGTATTTAAATCATATGGTGAATAAAGAAACATTCAGAATTTGTTTCTTCTGCCACCGAAAACAAGAGGAATTATTGATGAGACTGATTTTAAATTATATGATGAACCCATTTTGGTATGTTTTTTTAACCTTTTGACAGAAATAATATGTTGATATAGAGGTTGAAGAGACCCTAAACAGATCAAGATTTACATGTTTCAATTTAGTTCGTTTACAGAACGAGTTTAATTCTGTTTGGCTCTTTTGATAAATGAACATGAACTCATATTCGAACTCGGATTGAAATTCACGAGCAGCCTTGGCTCCTTTTGCTTATCAAGTAGTTTTATTCATTTAGCTCTGCAGGATTTAATTATAAATTAAATACCTTTTAGTCTTAGGCAATATAAAAAATAGACGTGATATTTTCTGTATTTTTTTATAAAAAATTGGACATTTATATAATAAGTGATTTGCAATACATAAAAATGTTTTTTTTCTTCTTCTTCCATGCCACCGAGAAAACACCTGATTTATTCTTATGTCATTGTATACTTGGGTATTTGATCTCTTGGTCTATTTCTATGAGTGACGTGGTAACTTGTGATTGGACCTATATAATTTCAACTAGTTAATTGTTTTAAATTACTTATTAGCATTTAATCATGTCAATAATTTGTTACTAAACGAATACACACTAAAATCCCTGATTTTGAGATTTTTATTCCGACACCCAAGATTTTAATAAATGCAAATATCTAAACCCTTTAATCATGCCCAAATCCTTAAATTCCCCCTTGCCCACCAAACTAAGAACGAATGTAAGACGGGAGCGTCGCCAAGTCCGACTACATCCACACCAAAATCAAGCTTTAACCAGCAACCACAATACCACAACGCCATGGAGTTTGAAATGCAAAAGAATTTTTTTTAGTTATTTCGAATTTGTTTGGTATATATTATATATTCCTCACAATCCAAAGAATGCGTTGTTATTTGTGAGGGTCAATGCAAACATTAACATTTTATTGGGCCGAATTCCAAGCATGACTAGCATAAGGCTTACACAGACGGACTAAAAGTTAATACACATATGGGCTCAATTTTGGACATAATTATTTGGAAAATGTTTAGTGGACGAGCGCGTCACGGACGCGCGCTGATGTGGCCAGTCCACTCAGCAGACGCTGCTTAGTTGGCGCGATGGGATATGAAAAGTTTTTTTTTTATTCCTCTATTTTCGTACCGTCATCATTTCCACCATCCTTCCCTCCATCCCTCATTAATGCGACTCAAATCACTCTCTTCCTTCATCATTTTGGCGCTCGGCGCTCCTACACGGCACAGAAGACTTGTTATCAATCTCAAGATGCCTCTTCCTTTTCCTTCCCTTCTCTTCTGTGGTCATTCCTCTGTACTCAAATGGAAATCGTTCCCGTGCCTTCCCTAGTGGAGCAGCCATCAAACGTTCCCCATGAGGGGATGTTTTTCCCCTCTTTCGAAGAAGCCAAAGCATTTTACGTGGCATATGCCGATTATTGTGGTTTTGGCGTTAAGACAAGACAATCTCATTACGATCGTGGTGTTGTTATACGGGCCACGCTGACTTGCTCCAAGGAGGGCACCGCACCAACGGACCAAGGGCAAGGAAAATTGAAGCCTAGGTTATCCAGCAGAGTACAATGCACTGCTCGGATAAGGGTATCCGGAAACACAGCAAGGGGTTACAACGTTAACTTTGTGGATCTTAACCATAACCATCCCATGCTTGACCCGGAGCAAATGCGATTTCTCAGGCAAAAACGAACCGTCCCTGAGGCCGTCGTAGCACGGATATCGGTTAATGATGAAGCTGGGATATCGGCTGCTAAGACCATGCAATCTCTTGTGGTCGAGGCTGGAGGTTATGACAAATTGACTTTCAACGAAAGGGATTTAAGGTTTGTGTTCTTTCCGTCTAACATAATTGAAGTTGAACATTTTGCGCCTGGTCTTACTGGTTCCTGTTTGCAGGAATGTTGTAAACCAAGTCAGAAATTTGAAGATGGGACCTGGTGATGCACAAGCTCTTCAGGACTATTTCATTAGGATGCAGAAGATTGATTCCATGTTTTTTTATGTAATAGATATGGATGACGAAGGAAGACTACGCAACGTTTTTTGGGCTGACAGTCGTTCTAGAGCTGCATATTCATACTTTGGAGACGCAATATGTTTCGACACAACCTACATTACCAACAAATACGACATGCCATTCGCCCCATTTGTAGGAGTCAATCACTATTTCGAATCAGTTTTGCTCGGTTGCGCTTTGCTGTCCTATGAGACTACTGAAAATTACATATGGTTGTTCCAAACCTGGTTGTCGTGCATGAACGGTAAGTTTTTTTCCTTCTTCCCTCTTCATATCTTCCTCTTTTTTGTTTGTCTATTCGTAATAAAAAGTCTGTCTGTTCGGAATAAGAAGAGTGTATGTTCGGAATAAGAAGTCTGTCTGTTCGTATTAAGAAGTCTCTCTGTTCGGATTAAGTGTTGCGTTTGTTCGGAATAAGAAGTCGGATTGTTCGGATTATGTGTTGTGTCTGTTCGGAATAAGAAGTTTGACTGTTCGGATTAAGTGTTGTGTCTGTTCGGAATAAGTGGTCGGACTGTTCAGATTAAGTGTTGTGTCTGTTCGGATTAAGTGTTGTGTCTGTTCGGAATAAGTTGTGAGTCTGTTCGGAATAAGTTGTGAGTCTGTTCGGAATAAGTGGTGGGTCTGTTCGGAATAAGTGTTCGGTCTGTTCGGAATAAGTGGTGGTTCTGTTCGGATTAAGTTGTGAGTCTGTTCGGATTAAGTGTTCGTTCTGTTCGGAATAAGTGTTGTGTCTGTTCGGAATAAGAAGTCTGACTGTTCGGATTAAGTGTTGTGTCTGTTCGGAATAAGTGGTCTGACTGTTCGGATTAAGTGTTGTGTCTGTTCGGAATAAGAAGTCTGACTGTTCAGAATAAGTAGTCTGTCTGTTCGGAATAAGAAGTCTGACTGTTCGGATTAAGTGTTGTGTCTGTTCGGAATAAGTGGCCTGACTGTTCGGATTAAGTGTTGTGTCTGTTCGGAATAAGAAGACTGTCTGTTTTGGATTAAGAAGTCTGTGTTCGGAATAATGTCTCACTCCTTTCTAATTGGGTCCCTTATGCAGATATACCCCCCAGCTATAATAACAGATCAATGTGGTGCCATTACTGCTGCTGTAAGGAATGTCTTCCCAGATTCAAGACACAGATTCTGTATATGGCACATAATGAACAAAGCTCCCGTGAAGTTGCCGACGCAGTATCGGGATCACATATTATTTGATCTGAAATTGATTGTATATGATTCCAAAACCCCAGCAGAATTTGATCGTAATTGGCAGGGTTTCCTTCTTGATTTTGACCTGCAGAACCACAGCTGGCTCAAATCCATTTATGCAATCCGAGAGTCGTGGATCCCTGCATTTATTGGTGATTTTTTTTTCGCGGGAATGGCATCTACTCAGAGGAGCGAGAGTATGAACGCCTTCTTCGACAAGTATCTTACTTCGAATACCACCCTTAAGCAGTTTGTTCAACAATACGAACTTGCGCTCCGCCACAAGTATGAGAAGGAAGCTCAATCAGAATTTGATTGTCTTCATAAAAAACCCCAGTTGGTTTCAATTTATCCATTCGAGAGTCAGTTGAGCGAGTTGTATACCGTAGGGGTCTTCAAAAAAGTGCAGTTACAAATTGGGAAGATGATATACTGCGATATAACGGAGGAGTTCAATACGAATGAAACATTCCAGTACAAGGTATCTGAACGTGTTTTGGCTGGTGAGCAGCTACTGTCGAAACGTTTCCTAGTACAAAACACATCCATGAATTTTACATGTGATTGCAGAATGTTTCAGCACGTTGGGCTTCTATGCTGCCACGTTTTTGTTGTACTTGCACGCTTGAATCCTAATGCATTGCTTCCAGACTCTTACATCCTTAATCGATGGCGGAAGGATATTCGAAGGAGCTATCGAGATAAGACGTACCCAGACGATGGTGTAATGGCGAAGGATGCGCTACGTCGTCACGACGACATCATGGGTCGTGCCGTTTGGATCGCACAGGAAGCCTTCATCTCCCACAAAAGGTATATTGAGGCCGTGCAGTGTATTGAAATGCTTAAGGCACGTATGCACACTACACAAAACTTGGTTCGACCTGATGAACCTGAGTCTTCGGGTACATCGGTCCTTAATCCGGAAAAGGTCAGACGTATAGGAAGACCGCCGACTAGACGTCGAGTGTCTTTAGCTGAGAAGATAATTAAAAAGAGCCATAAAAAACACGCCCAACAAGAGAAGGGAAAGTGGAAGATGAAGGTTACTTCGCCGCTTCACGAAGTAGCACCAAAACCCGCGGATCCTGATTTCTCCGATTGGGACATGAGTTTGTATTACGAGGAATTTCCTCCTTAATTTACATTTTTTTGTTTTTTCCCGTTCTTGTAAAACCAAGAAACTTGTAATTGTTGATACGTTGTGATCTGTAAATGGTTGTTATACAAGTTCAGTTCAGATTTACTTGTGTCTGTTCGGAAATATAAGACTGTGTTCGGATTAAATGTTGCGGTTGTTCGGATTAAGTTGTGAGTCTGTTCGGATTAAGTGTTGGGTCTGTTCGGAATAAGAAGACTGTGTTCGGAATAAGTAGTGAGCCTGTTCGGATTAAATGTTGCGTTTGTTCGGAATAAGTTGTGAGTCTGTTCGGATTAAGTGTTGCGTCTGTTCGGATTAAGTGTTGGGTCTGTTCGGAATAAGTGGTGGGTCTGTTCGGAATAAGAAGACTGTGTTCGGAATAAGTTGTGAGCCTGTTCGGATTAAATGTTGCGGTTGTTCGGATTAAGTTGTGAGTCTGTTCGGATTAAGTGTTGCGTCTGTTTGGATTAAGTGTTGGGTCTGTTCGGAATAAGTGGTGGGTCTGTTCGGAAATAGAAGACTGTGTTCGGAATAAGTTGTGAGCCTGTTCGGATTAAATGTTGCGGTTGTTCGGATTAAGTTGTGAGTCTGTTCGGATTAAGTGTTGCGTCTGTTCGGATTAAGTGTTGGGTCTGTTCGGAATAAGAAGACTGTGTTCGGAATAAGTAGTGAGCCTGTTCGGATTAAATGTTGCGTTTGTTCGGATTAAGTTGTGAGTCTGTTCGGATTAAGTGTTGCGTCTGTTCGGATTAAGTGTTGGGTCTGTTCGGAATAAGTGTTGGGTCTGTTCGGAATAAGAAGACTGTGTTCGGAATAAGTAGTGAGCCTGTTCGGATTAAATGTTGCGTTTGTTCGGATTAAGTTGTGAGTCTGTTCGGATTAAGTGTTGCGTCTGTTCGGATTAAGTGTTGGGTCTGTTCGGAATAAGAAGACTGTGTTCGGAATAAGTAGTGAGCCTGTTCGGATTAAATGTTGCGTTTGTTCGGATTAAGTTGTGAGTCTGTTCGGATTAAGTGTTGCGTCTGTTCGGATTAAGTGTTGGGTCTGTTCGGAATAAGTGGTGGGTCTGTTCGGAATAAGAAGACTGTGTTCGGAATAAGTTGTGAGCCTGTTCGGATTAAATGTTGCGGTTGTTCGGATTAAGTTGTGAGTCTGTTCGGATTAAGTGTTGCGTCTGTTCGGATTAAGTGTTGGGTCTGTTCGGAATAAGTGGTGGGTCTGTTCGGAAATAGAAGACTGTGTTCGGAATAAGTTGTGAGCCTGTTCGGATTAAATGTTGCGGTTGTTCGGATTAAGTTGTGAGTCTGTTCGGATTAAGTGTTGCGTCTGTTCGGATTAAGTGTTGGGTCTGTTCGGAATAAGAAGACTGTGTTCGGAATAAGTAGTGAGCCTGTTCGGATTAAATGTTGCGTTTGTTCGGATTAAGTTGTGAGTCTGTTCGGATTAAGTGTTGCGTCTGTTCGGATTAAGTGTTGCGTCTGTTCGGATTAAGTGTTGGGTCTGTTCGGAATAAGAAGACTGTGTTCGGAATAAGTAGTGAGCCTGTTCGGATTAAATGTTGCGTTTGTTCGGAATAAGTTGTGAGTCTGTTCGGATTAAGTGTTGCGTCTGTTCGGATTAAGTGTTGGGTCTGTTCGGAATAAGTGGTGGGTCTGTTCGGAATAAGAAGACTGTGTTCGGAATAAGTTGTGAGCCTGTTCGGATTAAATGTTGCGGTTGTTCGGATTAAGTTGTGAGTCTGTTCGGATTAAGTGTTGCGTCTGTTCGGATTAAGTGTTGGGTCTGTTCGGAATAAGAAGACTGTCTGTTCGGAATAAAGTTAGCTTAAGAATGACATTGGTAATGTTTGTATTTTTACATGTTAGTTTGTGAACTGAATATGTAAACATTTTGTACATGTAAACCAAAAAATAAACAAAACTAAAAATATCTTTGTCTGTTTAGACCTGCACACACGACCGACGATCCCTAAGTAACATGACCGCCAATTCACCCCTGATAGAGTGGATGGTATTGGGGTCCTTCTCCTTCGTAGGGTCAACATTCAACATTAGGCACCTTATCCAGTATAAAACGAAGGCGCCGCAATCGTTGCTCCCCGGTGGTTGTTGTTGGCTCTCTTTCCTCAGGATTCTCAGGGGCCAGTCGACCTTGAGTAGATCCCTCCAGTATACAGCCGCATCCGTTGCTGCACATTCATGTAGGCCTACAGTCTGCTCCGGATCATCACCTTCGCCTAGCTCCCTAGAGAGACTGTTGAATGCCAAAATCTCTTTGGACGGGCCATAGACAACCACCAGTGTCCAATGACCTGAAGACCAGCATGGTTGGGCGATCACGGTCTGTGTTGGAGACGCACCTACGATTTTAGGGAGGATAAAATCATCAACTTCTCTGCCTTGCCCTCCAAGAATTCGCCCCGACTCGAATGTGGATATGCATATAACTTTTTCTGGGTGGCGTCTTTCTTCGAGCACCGATAGCATAGCGTCGATAGTTTCATCGCTAATATCCATCCTAGGCGTTATAAGCTCCTTCAGGTCGGAGCGTTTTAAACTGCACATATCGCCTCTCCAGATGACCTCCCTATTGTCCTTGTTGGGTTCGGTCAGGTTCAGTAGCATTTTGACCTCATCAACTGACAACGTGCCCAATGCAGGCATGTCAACATCCGGCCTTTTTTTCTTCAGGCTCCTTTGAGCCGCTCTATCTTTTCTTTTTTGCTCTTCTTCCTTCTTATTCTTCTTGGCCAGATGTTCGCCTTCCTTCAGCTGCTGCTCAACGGTGGCCGTCGAGCGTTTTCTTTTCGCGACCCAGTTTGCTATCTGGGCCTTTCTTTCTTCTTCCTTCTCCTTCTTCTTCTTCTCTTCCTCCTTCTCCAGCATTTTCCTCTTTTCTCCCATCTTCCTCTCCTCCTCCCTCTTCTCCTCTTCTTCCT
The DNA here is from genome assembly GCA_963682175.1 of Triglochin maritima. NCBI lineage: Eukaryota > Viridiplantae > Streptophyta > Magnoliopsida > Alismatales > Juncaginaceae > Triglochin > Triglochin maritima. The sequence continues at coordinate 7,724,110 of OY821780.1, read as the reverse complement.
TCTTCCTTTCCTCCTCCCTCTTCCTCTTTTCTCGTTCCTCCTCCTCCTTCCTCTTCTTCTTTTCTCGTTCCTCCTCCTCCTTCCTCTTCTTCTCTTCTTCTTCCTCCTCCCTCCTCTTTTCTTCTTCCTCCTCCTCCCTCCTCTTCTCCTCTTCTTCCTCCTCCCTCCTCTTTTCTTCTTCCTCCTCCTCCCTCCTCTTTTCTTCTTCCTCCTCCTCCCTCTTTTTTTCTTCTTCTTCTTCATCCTCCTTCCTCTTCCTATTCTCTTCTTCCTCCGCCTCCCTCTTCTTCCTATTCTCCTCCTCTTGCTCTCGCTCGTTCTCCCCACCAGGGACTCCAGTTGTCCCTGTCCCTCGAAGATATATAATATCTTTCCTGAGCCTCCCACACTCTTCCTGGGAAATCCTCAGTTCTTCCCTGAGGTCGTGTACCTGTTCTGTGGCCTTCTTAAGGGCAGCTTCGGCCCTCAGCCATTTTGTCTTCACCTCACTCAGCTCCAATTCTTGGAGCAGCGGGTCGCATGGAATGCTGCAGTCTGCCAGTTGGAGCCTTGGCAAACTGACGGTTGAAGTTGAGCTCTTTCGAACAGGACCAATAAGTTGCAGCTCCCTTTCACTCATTGATGGAGCCCCCATCAGGTCGAACGTGCCGTCGTAAATCCGATGTAAGGTAATTCCACGTTCCTCCCATTTCCTCAGGGTTAATCGTTTCCCAAACATCTCCGTCCATCTTTTCATCCGTGGGAAAACTCCAGTTCTGGGCTCCCCCAATTTAAATTTCTCACAAAGCCACACCTTCAAATGGAAAGGAAAAAAATGAGAACTACTATACCAACGTACCTTCATATTCGAAAGACAACTGAATCCGAACATACATTAAACGTAAACCGAACAGACACCCAACTTAATCCGAACAGACGGACTTCTTATTCCGAACAGACACACGTCTTATTCCGAACAGACCCACCACTTAATCCGAACAGACCCACCCCTTAATGCGAACAGACTCACCATGTATTTCGAACAGACTCACAATGTATTCCGAACTGACTCACAATGTATTCCGAACAGACCCAACACTTAATCCGAACAACCCCACCACATATTCCGAACAGCCCCACCACTTAATCCGAACAGACTCACAACATATTCCGAACAGACTCACAACGTATTCCGAACAGACCCACCACTTAATCCGAACAGACGCACCACCTCACCCGAACAGACGCACCACTTAATCCGAACAGACGCACCACTTAATCCGAACAGACGCACCACTTAATCCGAACAGACACCCAACTTAATCCGAACAGACGCACCACTTATTCCGAACAGACTCACCACTTAATCCGAACAGACCCACCACTTAACCCCAACAGACCCACCACTTAACCCGAACAGACCCACCATTTAATCCGAACGGACCCACCACTTAATCCGAACAGACCCACCACTTAATCCGAACAGACTCACAACGTATTCCGAACAGACACACATCGTCTTCCGAAAAGAACAAAAACAAAAAAAGAGGAAGAGAGGAAGTGTGAAGCAGGAACAAAAACTTACGTGTAGTATGGCAACACAACCTTCGACGTTCCCCTGCCGCATTATGAAATTCCCTGCCTTTTTCCTCTCCTGCAGTTCTAAACTTGCTTTCTCGAGGCCTCCAACCAGGGTTTTGTGAACTGCACTTGCCCATGCGTAGCTGCTTAGGCGTTTGATGTTCCTCAGAGGGTGCATGAACCATTCCTTCGGTCGCAGCGTTCCATCATAGAACAAAAAATTGTTGAAGATGAAAGAAATCAGGAGACGAACGTACTCCTCCGTCTCGCCCATGGTACTGTTTGCCATGAGATGAACTAAAAGTTGGGTGTTGTCAAGGTTCACCCCGTCTCGCTTCTGGACGCGCAATGGTTCCATCACCACGGCCTTCCCATGCGTACGTAACCCCAAAATTAGGGCGATGTCTTCCGGTGTAAGGGGAACTACCCCTGATCCTATTCTCAGCCCCACCTCCTCCGTATCGTAGTGCTCGACGAACCAACCGACTATTTCGTTGTCCGTCGTAATGTTAGGAAGGTTTAGGAAGTGACCGAATGGGGTGCTACGGAAAGCCTCCTTCTCCACCTTATTCATCCGGTCAAACTGCTTTCGGATGGCCTTCCAGGAGCATCGTGATTCCCGGAAGTAGTACGTGGTTCCCTAAAACCAATAATTTAATAAACGGAAGTTCATCAAAAAAAAATAACGACCCAGGGAAAGAAAAAATTAGAGACCCACCGGTTCTGGGACGTGTTCGATATCGACGGCCGGAGTTGAAGATTCCATTATCGTTTACAAGGTGCGCTTCACAGGGAAAGAAAGTCGGGAAAGCTTCACAGGTGCGCTTCCTACGTTCACAGGTAAGAAAGAAAGAAAGCGAGAGTCTCCCTTTTGTTCTGGATATGTTATCTTCCTCGGTATCCGAACCGTCGTTCGTAGGGTGTCTGCCGCTGTCTAATCTGGAAACGAACCGTCCTTCTTCGAAAACCGTCAAAAAAAATTTAAAACAATTTGAGGCGCGTTCGGAAGGAAAGCGTGACATGGCAATCCGAGTAGACGCTGACTCAGCCACTTTTTGAAGTCACGTAGGGCGCGTCCGTGACGCCCGCGTCCGTGTATAAGGACTCTTAATCAAAATGAGCCCCGGGCTCATTCTAACCTTACTATATATATATATATATTCGGTTTGAGATATATCCGGATCTAATGACCCGACCCGATAAACCCGTCGTCGTCGTCGTCTTTCTTAATTCTTATCCACCAACACACCACACCCGTTCTCCTCTCCTCTCTTCTCCAATGGCGTCGTCCCTCCTCTCTCTCCCCTCTCCTCCCACCTTCTCCTTCCTCTCCACCCCCTTCAAGCCCAATACCCGTCCTCTCCTCCTCCGCGCGACCCCCACCAAACCCCCTCCTTCCCGCTCCCTCTCGATCCGGGCCTCGGCCGCGGAGCTGGTCCGAGCGGAGGCGACCGGGGTGGTGAGGTTCCGGCTGGACAACCTAGGCCCTCAGAAGGGGTCTAGGAAGAAGGGGAAGAGGAAGGGGAGGGGGATCGCGGCTGGGCAGGGGAACAGTTGCGGGTTCGGGATGAGGGGGCAGAAGTCGCGATCGGGGCCGGGAGTTAGGAAGGGGTTTGAGGGAGGGCAGATGCCGCTCTACCGGAGGATTCCCAAGCTCCGCGGTATCGCCGGAGGTACGTTTCTGGTTTCCGAACTCTGGAATTTAAGTTTGAATGTAGTTATTTCGACAATTAATGGAAATGGTTAGTCTTCTGATGTAGTTCGTGTGTGATTGGTTTGGAGGAAGTGAAGGAAACTTTTAGAACTTTAATTCCATGACTTCCATTGACTTTGGAGTGGAAGTGAAGGAATCGAGATTTCAGAAGTTTCCCTGCAAAACCAATCACCAGGTTTCATTCTGGCGGCTGCTTGTCTGCTGTTACTGGCCAGCTCTAGTGGTTGTCCTAGACACATGATAAAGTGTTATGGAAGTTGACAAGTGAAATTGATCTGTAGCGAAATGTTTTGGAAGTTTGAAATTTAAGTTTGAGTGTACACAAAAGTGTTTTGGAAATTGAGAGCTGTTATTTGGTTTGTAGGAGAGTGTTTTGGTAGTTTAGATTTAAACTTGACTGTTCGAGTTATTCTGTAGGGAAGTGTTTTGAACGTTGAGAATAGAATTTGTTTTGGAAGAAAATGTTTTGGAAGTATATAATAAGTTAGTATATGGTAGGGTGCTCAGTATTAAGAGAGTTGAGAATTGATGTTGGTTCGGCAGAAAATGTTTTGGAAGTTTGGAAGCTGAGAATTGCTGTGGGTTCTTTGGAAAATGTTTTGGGAGGTGATGGAGTTAGTTCATAGGAAAATGGTATGACATTTGAGATTTGATGTTGGTTCATACAATATTGTTTTTGATCTTTGGACGATGTTTTGGAAGTTGAGAATGGAAAAACTGGTTTCTGGTAAAGTTGTGTGGGATTGGAGGATTGAAGTTGGTTCTTATGACATTGTTTTTGATGCTCAGAATTGATATTAGGCAGTAGGAAGATGTTTTGGATGTTGAGAATTGAATCTCAGGAAGTGATTGTGAGTGAATGGCTTGCATGAAGTCTGGAATTGGTATTCCATGGCTTAGAAAGTTGGTACATTTTTATTCTTTACTTGAAGATTGCTGTGTGGTGCTTGACTTGAGTGATGTATTATTGGTAAATTCCTTGTTGTCTTGGTTATTGCCACTTCATTAATCATGAAAAAAATATTTGTTGGCTATCATATACACAATTTATTAATCACATATTGCAGTCCTCATGCACCTTTTGTTGTAAAAAATTCCCTTGAAACTCATTTTATTATGCTTACTACATGCTTCTCAAGTCAATAATTTTTGTGTTCTCCATGTTTGGGATCATTTCTCCTTCTGAAGTCGTAATGAACTTTCAGCTTTTTTTTAACACATTTGCTTTCACCACACATAAACAAATACTCAATCAGTGAACTTGAAGTTTGTTTTTGGGTTTTTATCATACTATTTTGCTTGATGTCTATGTACATTTTATTTCCAGGAATGCATGCTGGGCGACCTAAGTATGTCCCTGTCAACATAAAGGACATAGAAGCTGCTGGATTCCAAGATGGTGATGAAATATCACTAGTGTCATTGAAGCAGAGGGGACTAATAAATCCCTCCGGTAGAGAAAGTCGGCTTCCTTTAAAGGTACACATTTATACCAAATAGTTAAGTTATTAATATCAAGGGGAAGCCTTCTGTGCAGCATTTCATTGGACTTATATTTTACCACGTAAAGAAATAATCCTCATTTTCTTCAATCATCCAAGATACCACCTTGCTCAATCAAGTTTCCTCGACATTTTACTCATGTACTTAACATGTAGTTATTTACGAAATTAAGGAGTGCTCAAGCTGTGGTTTTTATCAGGTGATGAAAACATTCACTTAAATGTTTTCTTTCACTTCTTTCAGATTTTAGGAGATGGGGAAGTAACTGTCAGATTGAACATCAAAGCTAGAGCCTTTTCTTCTTCTGCAAAAGAGAAGCTCGAAGCTGCTGGTTGCACATTGATCACCCTACCAGGAAGGAAGAAGTGGGTGAAGCCATCGGTTGCGAAAAACCTTGCTCGTGCAGACGAGTACTTTGCCAAGAAAAAAGCAACATCCGTGGAAGCTTCCTCTGAACCTGTTTCTGCCTGATTGAAAACCACTGCCTACCAAGTATGTAATGCTTTGGTTGTCTCAAGAATAGAATAGCTTGTTTTTCATTTGCCCTTTCAATGTTTTAATTTGGTTGTTCGGCTTTGAGTTTTGTAAAGAGGCAACTTCATCTGCTGAAACTCTGTGATTTTATATTGTTTGTCAATTTTTGTTATCTCAATTGAAATATAAATATCCACTTCTGAGGCAAATGATACTTGTACTATATTCTTTGTCAAGGCATACTCGCTTCCAACCTTGGACTAGCCAACTTAGCTGCGAATTGGACAGGTGAAAAAAATTCCACCCCAGCCAATGCGTTCTCTAGGTTTTCCCTTCAATGCAAAATTACATGCGAAAAAGTCCAATACCAACATCTCAATGTCAACGGGAATTGTTGTTTGGATGTGTTTAGGGCTGAGTATCCGGACCGGATCGGATTTTTATCCGGGGTCCGAACTGAAGACCGGACCGGACCGGATTCTCATGGACCGGACCGAACCGAACCCGAAATTTCCAAAACTTCCAGATCGAAACCCGGACTGGTTCCAATCGGACCCGAACCGTGCACATCCCTAGATGTGTTTGTTGAAATGGACGATTGCAACAACAGACGTCGATTAAATTTCTAAATCGGGCGTCCCGTGTTTGCATCACATGCTAACCATCGGTCTTAATTAAGACATCAACATCTGGACTAGCTCCATCTTTGTTGGGGAACAAATCATTCCAAGGGTTTCAACACTAATTTGTTTATATCATTTTCATGAGTCCTTTCGTTGAGATAGATAACCGACTTTAGAATCGAGAGAAATTGACTTGCTAGTCAATTTCGAAACCTAATTTTGAAACTGAACGTCGTTACAAGTACTAAAAGGTTATTACTTGAATTTCATTGTACAAATATAGGTTCCGTTTGACTTGAGCTTCTTAGTATCCAACTCTTCAAGAATCTATGTCTCAACATTTTTATCAAAAAACTGGCCTCACCAAAACTCACTCCCTCACCCAAATCAATGAACAAATTCCTACCATCAAGGCAGAAGCTGGTGAAACTCTCCACATCCAGTTTCAAAATATTGCATTGAAATTCGTACTAGAAGTTGGAAGCTGGTCCGTTTGGCTACAATTTCGGCATTGTAGCAACTTTCGGGAGCCTGAAGAAGCTGGAGTTGCAACCAAACGCACTCATACTCAGGGTTAAACATCCACCAGTTAACCAGCCCGAACCAGTTGATCCGATCTGATTGCCGGTTGTAGATTTTTAGGTGAAGCAGTTCTGGGCCTATTAAAAGCCGGGAAATGTTTAGTAGCCGCTCTCCGGGACGTTGTGGCGGGACGCAGCTGAGTTGGACAAATCCAGCTCAGCCAAAGTTTTAATATTTTTTATGCAGAGGGGGCAACCGCATTTAATGCATCTCAAATCAGACGTGCTCCAAATCATATCATTCCTTTTGGCGTTCCCACCAGCTCCATACCTCTTTTTTACGAAGATGCACGGAATGGCCATCACCACTTCTTCCTTGCTCTTTTGTTCATTTCTCTTCGTTTTGAGAGAAATCTTCACTCAAATGGAAATGTCGTTAAACGTTCCTAAGGAGATGATGATTTTCCCCTCTTTCGAAGGAGCAAGAGCCTTTTACAACAACTATGCTGATGCTTGTGGTTTTGGTGTTAAGCTACGACATACTCATTACGACGTTGGTGTTGTTACCCGGGCTACTCTTACTTGTTCCAAGGAGAGTAAGGCACCAACAGACCAAGGTCAAGGCATAATGAAGTCACGTTTATCTAGTAGAGTTCAGTGCACGACTCGCATCAAGGTTTCTGGAAACCCAACAATGGGTTACCAGATAAACTTTGTCGATCTCAATCATAACCATGAAATGTTGCAGGAGCACCATATGCGTTTTCTAAGACAGAAACGATTTGTACCTGAGACCGTCATAGCACGAATAGCGTGCAATGATGCTTCTGCGATCTCTGCTGCTAAGATCATACAATCGTTTGTTGTTGAGGCTGGGGGGCATGACAAACTTACTTTTAACAATAGAGACCTAAGGTTTGAAAACTTTTGTACGTTAATTTGTTTGTAGAATTTGCGGCCTTAATATTATTTGTGTGTGCAGGAATGTTATAACCGAAGTAAGGAATTTGAAAATGGGACCCGGCGATGCACAAGTTCTTCAGAGCTATTTCATTAAGATGCAGAAGATTGATGCAATGTTTTTCTATGTCATGGATATGGATGACGAGGGAAGACTAAGGAATGTTTTCTGGGCCGACTGCCGTTCCAGGGCTGCATATTCATACTTTGGGGATGTTATATGTTTCGACACTACGTACCTCACAAACAAATACGACATGCCATTTGCACCATTTGTGGGAGTTAATCATCATTTCGAGTCTGTGTTGCTCGATTGCGTTTTGTTGTCTTCCGAGACCACTGAAAACTACATATGGCTCTTTCAGACGTGGCTTTCGTGTATGGGAGGTACGTTTGTAGAGTTTCGTGTATGGGAGGCTGTTTTTTCTTTTTAAGTGATGTGTGTTCCTTTTTAAGTTTTGCATGTTCATTTTTAACTTCTTCTAAAACCTTTTTAAGTGTTGTTTGTTCCTTTTTAAGTGTTGTCTGTTCCTTTTTAAGTGATGTATGTTCATTTTCAAGTTATTGTTCTTACTTTTTAATTTCTTCTAAAACCTTTTGAGTGATTGTTTATCGTTTTTAAGTGATGTCTGTTCCTTTTTAACTTTTTCTAAAACCTTTTGAGTGACTGTGTGTCTTTTTTAACTGATGTATGTTCCTTTTTAAGTCTTTTTAAGTTACCTCATTTTCTTTATAGCGATTTTTCTCTTTCTTTGCAGATATCCCTCCACCAGCTATCATAACGAACCAATGTGGGATCATTACTGTTGCTGTAAGGAATGTCTTCCCAAATGCCAGACACTGATTTTGCATTTTACACATAATGAACAAAGCTCCCGTGAAGTTGCCAACGAAGTATCGACAACACATGTTATTTGATCTAAATTTGATTGTCTACGACTCAAAAATCCAGCTGAATTTAAGCGTGACTGGCACGATTTCCTGGTTGATTTTGACCTTCAAGAACATAGTTGGCTCCAAACAATTTACGGTATCCGTGAGTCTTGGGTACCTGCTTTTCGCTAGAATGTTTTCTACCCAAAGAAGTGAAAGTATGAACTCCTTCGACAAGTACTTATCTTCTAGAACCACCCTTAAGCAGTTCGTTTAACAATACGAATTTGCTCTCTGTCACAAGTACGAGAAGAAAGCTCAATCGGATTTCGATTGCCTGCATAAGAAACCCCAAATGGTTTCAATATATCACTTCGAGAGTCAAATGAGCGAGTTGTATACCGTAGGGGTTTTCAAGAAAGTACAGTTACAAATTGGTAAGATGATGAACTGCGACCTAACCGATGAGTTACAATCAGCCGACGCGTTTCATTACAAGGTGATTGAACGTGTACGGGTCGGTGAGCAACTATTATCGAAATGTTTTCTTGTACAGAGGACAAGTCTGAACTTGACATGCGATTGTAAACTGTTTAAGCGTGTTGATATTCTTTGTTGTCACCTCCAGGTCGTATTTGCACGGCTAGATCCTAATGCATTACTCCTGCCGTCTTACATCACAGATCGATGACGAAAGGATATTCGTCAGAACTATGGAGACAAGATGTACCAAGACGATGGCGTATTGGAGAATGATGTGCTGAGTCGTCACGCCGACATAATGGGTCGTGGTCTTTGGATTGCATAGGAAGCATTCATTTCTCATGAAAGGTATCTTAAGGCCGTGAAGTGTATGGAGTGGCTCAGGTCTCGTATTAACATTCCTCACCCCTCTCCCATAGTTGATGAAGTTGTGTCCGACGGTACCTCTTTGCGTAATCCAGACAAAGTAACCCGTCCAGGAAGACCGCCTACTAGACGTCGGGTTTCCTTAGCCGAGAAAATTCTTCAAAGAAGCCAAAAAAATGCATCACAGCAGAAAATAGCAAGTATCGAAGGAAGGACAAATCACATATGCATCAGGTCGCACCTAGACCAGGGGATCCAGATTTTGACGATTGAGATATGAAGTTGTATTACGACCAATTTGCTCCTTAATTATGTACCAATGCTTGGTCTTTGAATGTTGTACACTTTTGTAAGACAACAGTTTATTCTTAAGTGTAAAGTTGTTCTCTTTTAATTGTGACTTGTAGCTTTTAAAGTGTGAAGTTATCATTTTTATGTTTGCGGTTTTCCATTTTAACTCTGAGTTGTACCTTTTTAAGTGATGTTTGTTCCTTTTTATGAATTGTTTGTACAAGTGAGCGGTTCTCCTTTTTAACTGTGAGTTGTACCTTTTTAATTGTAGTTTGTTCCTTTTTAAGTGTGGAATTTTCATTTCTTATGTTTTTTTGTTCCTTTTTAAGTTTGTGGTTCTCTTTTTTAACTGTGAGTTGTACCTTTTGAAGTGCAGTTGGTTCCTTTTTAAGTGCAGTTTGTTCCTTTTTCCCAACTTTGTTTTACTTCTTAAGTGAAATCTGTTCCTTTTTAAGTGATGTCTGTTCATTTTTAAGTGTGAGTTGTTCCTTTTTAAGTTATGTTTGTTCCTTCTTAATTGAGGTTTGTTCCTTTTTAGTGTTGTCTGTTCCTTTTTAAGTGTTGTCTGTCCCTTTTTAAGTGAAGTATGTTCCTTTTTAGTGTGGTATGTTCCTTTTTAAGTGTTGTCTTTTCCTTTTTAAGTGAAGTCTGTTCCTTTTTAGTGTGGTCTATCCCTTTTTAAGTGTTGTCTGTTCCTTTTTAGTGTGGTCTGTCCCTTTTTAAGTGATGTATGTTCCTTTTTAAGTGTGAGTTGTTCCTTTTTAAGTGCAGTCTGTTCCTTTTTATTGTGGTCTGTTCCTTTTTAAGTGATGTTTGTTCCTTTTTAAGTGCAGTATGTTCCTTTTTATTGTGGTCTGTTCTTTTTTAAGTGATGTATGTTCCTTTTTAAGTGCAGTATGTTCCTTTTTAAGTGATGTATGTTCCTTTTTAAGTGATGTTTGTTCCTTTTTAAGTGTGAGTTGTTCCTTTTTAAGTGCAGTATTTTCCTTTTTAGTGTGGTCTGTCCCTTTTTAAGTGATATTTGTTCCTTTTTAAGTGATGTTTGTTCCTTTATAGCGATTTTTCTTTTTAAGCGATGTCAGTACCGTTTTAAGTGTGAAGTTCTACCTTAAATGTTGGATCTATTACTTTGTAGTATGGAAAAGTATTAATTACAACAATAAAATGTATTTGTTAATTTACAAACCACTACTTCAATTCGACACAGCAGCGGGAGTCCCACAATAAAGTAATCGTCATTTCACCCCTGATGGAGTGAAGTGTCTTGGGCTTTTTCGTTTCCGTTAGGTTGACCTTTCGCATGAGACATTTGATCCAGTAGTATAGAAAAACACCGCAGTCGTTGCTTCCCGGCATTTGTCTTTGGCATATTTCCCTTAGGTATCTCACTGGCCAGTTCACCTTAAGACGGTTTCTCCAGAATTCACCCAGATCTTTGGCCGAACATTCATGTACCCCTATCGCATTGTCAGGATCCTCATCTGGGACCAACTCCCTAGAGCAACTGTTGTAATGCAGGATCTCCTTGTCTAAGCTATTAACAACTACAAGGGTCCAGTGTTCTGACAGCAGCAATGGTTGTGCAATGACGATGCTTCCCGGTTCATGACCTTGTAGTTTGGGCGCCAGCCAATCTTCAATCATGGTATTCCCTTGATCGATCATAATTCTTTCCGAATAGAAGCTTGGAATACAAATTACCTCTTGGAGGTAGTTTTCTGTTTTTGGCGCTCTTCAAGTACACAAAGCATACTGTCGATCGTCTCGTTGGTCAAATCCATCCCCTTCGTCATTAGCTCCTTGAGGTCGGAACGTGTGAAGAAACATGAATCACCTCTCCAGATCACCTCCATTTGGTTATGTGTAGGTGCGGTCACCTTCAGTACAATGTTCAGCTCATCGGGGCTCAACGTGGCCAATGCATCCATGTCAATGTATGGCCTACTCTCTCTCTCGTGATCAGCCAACTTGAAATCGTCATTCCCATCCCGCTTTCGTTTTTTGTTCATGCTCCTCTGGAACCTTCTTTCTCCCCTTTTCCGCTCCTCTTCTTTTTTCTTCCTTTCTTTCACCCCATCTTCTTGTTTTTTGGCCGTTGAGCGTGATCCTTTGGCCCCCGGTCTGCCCTCAAGGGTTTTTCATTTCCCTCATCCTCCTTTATCTCCTTCTGCTTATCCCCCTCTCTTCTCTCCTCTATTCGTTTCTCTTCTTTCTCCCTCTCCTTCTCTTTCTCATTTTCCTCATCTACCCTCTTTCTTTCTACCTCTTCCCTCAACCTCTCTTTGAAGCTTCGGCCTCCCTCCTTTTATCATCGGCCTTCCTCTTCTCTTTTCTCTCCATGTCTCTCTTCTCGTCTTCTTTCCTCTCTCTTTCCTCTTCCTCCCTCCTTTTATCCTCTTCTGTTCTCTCTCCCTATTTTTTTCCTCCTCTTTCCTCTTCTCTTCTCTTTCCCTCTCCTCTCTCCTTTTTCTCCTCCTCTATTCTCTTCTGTTCTATCTCCCTCTATTTTTCCTCCTCTTTCCTCTTCTCTTCTCTTTCCATCTCCTTTCTCATTTTCTCTTCCTCTCTCCTCTCTTTTTCCTCCTCTCTCCTCTTCTCTTTCTCTCTCTCTTTCTTTCTCTTCTTCCTCCTCTATCCTCTTCTCTTTCCCTCTCCTCTCTATTTTTCTACTCTCTCCTGCTCTCTTCTTTTTCTCTTTCTCTTTCCCTCTCAATCTCATTCTCTCTTTCCCTCCTATGCTCATCCTCTCTTTCCTGCTCTTCATCCCTCCTTTCATCCTCTCTCCCTTCTTGTCCACCTTCTATACAATATCCTCGAAGAGATGCAATCTCTTCCCTTAGGGTCTCATTTTCCTCCTGGGACTTCCTAAGTTCCTCATTCACCCTCTTAACCTCTTCATTTGCCTCATTCAGGGCAACTTCTGTTTGAAGTCAATTTGTCTTCAACATTGCAAACTCCAATTCTTCCCGTAGTGGGTCTTGATGGATGTTGCACTCCCTCAATTGCAGCCTTGGTTTGGTGCTTGTTGACTAGCAATCACTATTTGTTCGTAGGGTTGGCTGAGTTTTTTCAGCCAGACCAATGATTTTCCTCTCTTTCTGCGTCAGGGTCGTCGGCTGAGTCTGATTGAAGTCGCCCTCGTAAATTTTTGAATGGGTGATTCCCCTTTCCTCTCATTTCTTCAAGAAGAGTCATTTTCCAAACATGCTCGACCAACGATTCCACCTAGGATGACCTCCCATTTTAGGCTCTGCTAGGTTGAACTTCTCGCACAGCCATACCTAAGAAGGAGATACCGATTAATTCAAAAACAATAATATAAAAAAGGAACAAGTATAACATAAAAAGGAAGAAGCATAACTTCAAAAGGAAGAAGAAAACATAAAAAGGAACAAACCAAACTTATCAAGGAACACGTATAACATAAAAAGGAAGAAGCATAACTTAAAAAGGAACAATATTAACATAAAAAGGAACAAACGAAACTTAAAAAAGAACAATCATAACATAAAAAGGAATAAACGAACTTTAAAAAGGAACAATCATAACATAAAAAGGAACAAACGAACTTTAAAAAGAAACAAACAACAACTTAAAAATGAACAAACGAAACTTAAAAAGGAACAAGTATAACATAAAAAAGAACAAATGAAACTTAAAGGGAAGAAGCATAACTTAAAAAAAAGAAACGAACTTTAAAAAGGAACAAACAACAACTTAAAAAGGAACAAACGAAACTTAAAAAGGAACAAGTATAACATAAATAGGAACAAACGAATTTTAAAAAGGAACAACTCTAACTTAAAAAGAAACAAACGAAACTTAAAAAGGGACAACATTAACATAAAAAGGAACAACTTGAACGTAAAAAAGAACAACTTCAACATAAAAATGAACAAACGAAACATAAAAAGGAACATGCATAACATAAAAAGGAACAAACAACAACTTAAAAGGAACAAACGAAACTTAAAAAGGAACAAGTATAACATAAAAATGAACAAACGAAACTTAAAAAGGAAGAAGCCAAACTTAAAAAAGAACAAACCAAACTTAAAAAGGAACACGTATAACATAAAAAGGAAGAAACATAACATAAAAAGGAAGAAACATAACTTAAAAAGGAAAAACAACAACTTAAATAGGGAAGAATCATTACCTGTAGTACAACAACACACCCCTCGACGTATCCCCTTCTTAAAATAGAAGAACTGGTAGATCTCCTAGCGCGTAGATCCTGGTGTGCCTTCTCTAGGCCCGTCACAAGTGCCTCGTGAACAGCCTCGGCCCACACGTACTTGTGTCGCCTAGTCAAGACGGCCAAGTGGTCGAGGAACCAAATTTTGGTTCGATGGGTGTCATCGCAGAACAAAAAATGGTTGAAGATGTAACAAATGAGTAGTCGGACGTACTCATCCTCCTCATCAACCAAAATATCTCGTGACCATCATCTGGGCAGATAGTTGGGTATTGTTCAGAATCTCCCCCTGTCCGGTTGCGATTTTCTTCGGATGCATTCTGACAGCCTTCCCGTGTAATCTGAGCCCCAAAATTAGGGCAACGTCTTCGACGGTGAAGTGTACTACCCAAGAGCCGATCCTCAACCCCACCTCCTCGGGGTCATAGTGTTCCACGAACCAGTCGATAATGTCATTATCGACTAGAACGTTGGAGAGGGTGATGAAGTGACCGAAGGGGGTCGCTCGGAAGGCATCTTTCTCTACGTCCCTCAACTTCCCAAAGACCTTCTCTATTGGGGTCCACGAACATTTGGAGGGCTGGAAGTAATGCATAGAAGCCTGAGAAGACACCAACTGTATGAGAACATTCTTTTTTATAGTATCGTAATTCATTGTTACGGTAAAAACGACAAACCTGGTGCACCACAACCCCCGAAAGAGAAGCTTGAAGTGGAGAATCCATGTCGTCGACGGATATCTAGGGTTACGAAAAGCACTGGAGAATCGTTTTCAACTTTAAGTGGAGAATCGAAGAAAAGTTGAGAAAGGGAATGTGAAAAAAATCAGAAACGTTTTTGGTTTTCTTTCGCAACTCGGAATGTGAACAGGCGCGTCTGATGTCCCTTCCCGGTCTTATCGATACGTCAGAGAGTGAATCGTCGCAAGAAAGCCACAAGTGTTTTTCCATTTTTCGAATAAATGTGTGCTTTACTTATCGCTGACTGGGCATCTGACTGGACAGCTAACTAGATGCCACGTAAGCCGCGTCACGGACGCGCGCGGCCGTGTATAAGGACCCTTAAAAGCCTGTCCAAAACTGGAACCGTTTTTTTTTAATTAATCTTATAACTAAGACATAACACTTCCCCCTCCACTCAGCCTTTTCACTTCACCGTAATAAATATTATTACTTAACTCACTTTTTTTAATAATACCAAACGATCTTTTCTCACTTAGATTAGCCATATACGTGTCAATAATAAATTCTAAACAGGTTCACCAGTCAACCACCTTCGGAGAACTACCACCCTTGACTAAACTTTGGTGGCACTATCAACTCACAAGGAGACATTTGAACTAAGAAATGTTTTTTTAACCCATCCTTGAAAGTTTTTTTAACTTTGTATGCCAATACCCATCGACATCCATGTAAGTTGATGCAGATGGAGAACTAAAATTAAGAAGATAAATTTGTAGGTGTTGACGCCATACGCAATCGATTCAACTACTTTGGTTCATCTTATCTTCGATTTAAATGATATGAAAGAGACCCGAGTAGAGTTGGTTAAAGTTCTCAACTTCTGATATTGGAATAGTCAAAATTAAAGCTCGAGTTATAACAACATATTTTGTATCTAAACAAGGAAATCAAACAGATGAAAATACGTTTGGGTATGGACGGATTTATGGTAAGCAACTGCCAGACATCGTCACAATTTTTATTTGAATTAAATGCAAAGTAGTAAAAAGATAGTGCAGACAGAAAAGATGGGGGCATTAAAGAAGTCAGAACATATTGAATCAATATCTTCCAAAAACAAATGGTAGTATCAGACGATTTGGAGTAAACGCCTAATTATGTTAATGTTGAACAACTTTCAAGTGCTCCACCCAAGCAACTTTAGGTATTATAGATTGTGTTTATATGAGGAGGAGTTAACCCTCTGGATGATCACCTAGGCATCATTTGGACGACAACAATGTCTGTGTTAGAATCCTGTGAAGCTACGTCAGAACTTATTATTAGCTATCCATGACCAATTTATGGAAACAACCTTGCGTCTCCAATTTTTGCCTTCCGCTAGAAGCAGCCCCGTTGGCTTCTTGGGTAATGTTTTTTTCATCGCAAAAAAAGGGAACTACTAAACGTCACCCAAAACTACTTAAATCGCCCCTTGAAATTACCAAAGTGCCCTTAACAATATATTTAATACACATATCGTCCCGTGTCTATAAATTAGGCATACGGTCTTCTATTTTCATAATTTATCAGTAAAAATACCACGAAAATGTCTGGCGAAGGTGATGCATCCGGTGAGGTAAGTCTGGCGCGGGGCAAATTTT
Organism: Triglochin maritima; assembly: GCA_963682175.1. NCBI lineage: Eukaryota > Viridiplantae > Streptophyta > Magnoliopsida > Alismatales > Juncaginaceae > Triglochin > Triglochin maritima. Next base: position 7,708,218 of record OY821780.1, on the reverse strand, counting down.
GGGTCGGGCGTCTGCATTAGACGCCTCCCCCAAGGTGAGGGCGTCTGCGTAGGACGTCCTCCCCTTGGCCGAAACGTCTAACGCAGACGCCTACGCAATGGGAGAGGCGTCTTATGTAGACGTCCTCCCCTTGGGTAAGGCGTCTGTAGTAGACGCCTTTCCCAAGGGTCAGGCGTCCTACGCAGACGCCTCACCCTTGGGAAGGGCGTTTAACTCAGACGCCCCTCCCATGGGGTAGGCGTTTAATACAGACGCCCGATTTTTTTTTGATTTTTTTAATTTCGATTTTATTTTTGTAGGTTCCGTTGGAAGATTTCGGTGGTGATGGAGTGGATTACAGTGAGTTATTTCAAACTACACAAATCTTTGAAACAATCGATGAAGCATGTAAATGGGCCAAACAAGTAGCTATCGGAGCTGGGTTTTTTTGGTCGTGTCGTCGTACAAAACAAGATCAGATAGTCGGATGGATTGTTATTTGAGATGCGACCGGCGAAATCAAATGGAGTCTCGGGATATGGATACTGCATTTCGAAGAAACACCAAAAGAAAGGGTTGCGGTTGCCGTTTCTTAATAAAAGTGGTGGAGCGACGAGATCGTGATGGATGGGTTGTGGTTTTTAATAGTGCTCACGGACATCACAACCACAGACTGGCAGTTTATCCAGAGGGTCATCGTCAAATTAGTGGTCTAAGTTCTGGGGCGAAGAAGATTGTTCGTGATATGACTGAGGCGCAAGCAAAACCACGAAACATCTTGAAGGCAGTAAAAGAAAAATTCCCGGAGGACAATCCAAATCAAAGGCATATTTATAATTTCAGAGATTACATGAGGAGGACAAAATCTGAAGACCGGAATCCCGTCCAGCAGTTTCTCTATCAAGCAGTGCAGTGTGAGTACTTACATTGGATTATGGCGGATCCAGAAACTGATGTCATCACTCACGCTTTTTTGGCACATCCGACGTCAGTCCAGTTGTTGCGGACATATCCTTTCGTTATCTGCATGGATTCGAGTTACAAGACGAACAAGTATAAGATGCCTTTGTTCGAAATGATTGGGGTCACACTAACAAACATGAATTTCCTTTTTGGATATGCGATTTTGATGGATGAAACTTACTCCAGTTATCTGTGGGTGATGGAGAAGTTGCGAGATCTGTTATTGGGGATTGTCAGCCCGACTGCAATAATAACAGACCGGGAGTTAGGCCTTATGCGACCAGTGAGAGAGGTATTTCCTGACTCTGCTCATTTACTCTGCACATGGCACATCAACAAAGACGTATTGAACTACGCATACCACGTATTCGGGAAAAATAAGCAGATGGCAGAGACTTTGAGGCGTGGAAGATGGAGGAAAATCATGCTTTCTACTTCAGAAGCCGAGTATGATAGAGCTGTGTATGCTCTGAAAGATTTGTATAGATCGTGGCCGGCTATCACGGAGTATCTGGACACCACATGGTTGGTGCATAAAGAAAAGTTTGTGCTGAATTGGACGAACAAAGTCCTTCATTTTGGGAACACCACGAATTGTAGGGTCGAAAGTGCTCATTCGGCTCTAAAAGAGTGGATTTCTACATCGACTGCAGCTTTTGACACTCTTTTCGAGCGCGTCAACGCGGCTATTGAAATGCAACTGACGAATATTCGAAACGCTCTTGAAGACTCGAGACGGCGAAATTTGACTAATTTCGGACATGCTCTATATCGTCACATAAATGGTCGAGTTTCGCATCACTGCTTGCAATTGCTGAGTCAGGAGGTGAAAAGAATGCAAGAGTTAGATGATGAAGTTGAATATCGTTGTGAGTGCGCTTTTCTGACTTCTCATGGGATACTTTGCGCATGTACCATCCGCGGATGTCTTGAATCAGACAACGGAATTTACTTAGAGCAGATTCATTCGTTCTGGAGGACACTTGTCATTGGGGAAGGAGCCGGGAACGCAGAGTTTGTGTCTCAGGCAGCTCAAGACGCCGAACATTTTCGCAGCCTGGTTGATGAGATTGCAGGAAGTGACCCCACCGTAATTCGATCTGCCTCTCGGGTTTTATTCGAGCAGCTACACCCCGAACATGCGAATTTGAGAGAGCCTGCAGAAAAAACAAAGCTACGAGGTCGACCAAGGGGAAAGTCGACACGACGGGACCCTAGTGCGTTTGAGTATGCAGAGCGAGGTAGTGGTCGATCTTCAGGTAGTGGGAGTAGAGGTCGTGGTCGTTCTTCCGGTAGTGGAAGCAAAGGTTGTGGTCGATCTTCTGGTTCTTCGTCTGTGAGGGGAGGATCAGGTATACCATCCCTATATTTATTGTTATTATAATTTTGTTATTTATTTCAGTAAATATGTATCTTTTGTTATTATATGTAACTGTATTTTTTGTTTATATTGTAGTGACTGGGCGGGCTGACGTAGACGACTTTCCATATGCGGATAGGATTCCAGGAATCATTATGTCATTCCTACACCAGTGGAATGATGTACGTGCTGATGGAAACTGTGGATTTCGATGTGTCGCCGATGTTTTTCACGGTGGTGAAGACAATTGGCAACTCGCCCGTCGTTCGATTTCAAATGAGCTAGCTGCGAACCCATCTTTTTATGAGCACGTATACTACGACGGTGTGGCGCAGGCTCGTCACCAGATTAATTGGGGCGGGGGACCTTGTGGCGAGAATCACTACATGGAGACGTGGACGGACTTGTTTCCCATTGCAAATTTTTACAAGTGTGCAGTTATGTTCTTCTCTCTCGGAAATGATGGTTCGTTGTACCCATGTCTTACAGTTCTACCTTGGGAGAGTCCACCTACCGTGACGAGACCGTGCAGAGAGTTGATTATTGCTCATTTAGGGAGTTACGCTCATTACATTCGTTTGGATTTGAATGAGGGATTCCCCGTACCTCCTATAGCGACTCTGTGGTTTCAAGTACGAGATGAGAGTGTTATTGGATGGGAGCTGGAGTACCAAAATAGGATAGCATCTTGGCAACAATTATGTAATATGTTTTGATATGTTTGTACCAATTATGTAATATGTTTTGATATGTTTGTACACTATATATTGTTGGTTTATTATGTAATATGTTTTGATATGTTTGCTTTATTTGCATTATATATAATAGTACGATACGTTAGCAAACACAAATAAAAATAATAAGCGTATGACAAATAAGCAAACACAAATACAAATAATAAGCGTACGATATGTTAGCAAACACAAACACAAATACAAATAATAAGCGTACGACAAATAAACAAATATAAATGCAAAAACTAAGAGTACGGTACAACAGATCAGCCTACTCATCATCCGAATCATGGTCGGAGATGCCTAACTGAGTATGCCACGAGTGTATGATCTCATCCAAATCTCCGCATGCAGCTCTGCCATCGTCTGGCAGCTCATCCCTCATCTGCAAGATTGGGTCTACAGCCCGTATCATCTTACCCATCCACTGCACATAACAATAACATTAGCGTACATTAACAAATTATATGGTACAAATAAATATAGATAAAATGAAAAAAATTACCAGATCGCCACACGTCCTATCTGGTGGTCGATCTGCTCTCCGGGAGGCACCACGGACGATGATAGGATGTGAGTAACTACCGAACCAATCAAGATAACGTGCATCACACTCGGAGGGGTCGCGACTACGTCTGAAGTCGCCAAGGAACAATCGGCATGATCAAGGAAATGTCCGCCAAGTCGATTCCGCTGTAGAAGCGGGGAACCTGACGTCGTACGTCGCTGCTGTCGCAGACCGCACCGCATGCTCTGGTGTCGGGATGTCAACCGGGATCACCTGAACATATCCTAACTGACGCAAGACCCGATCGGGCATATAAGGCTCTATGATATCCCGATAACGAATAAGACCCATCAATAAAGTCCTCGGGACATCCGCTGCTGGGTCAGGACCATAGGGTAACCACTCCACCTAAAGTTTAACACATTAATAATAACACATCTTAAAATTAAATAAATGGTGTAAAGTTTGATACCTCTGATGCAGTCATCTGATCTAGCCGTGCGCGGATGGAACGCAATCGTCCATCGCTCTTGTCCTCGCTCCGGACGGCCCACATACCCGAACGTGGATGACCCTCGTCGATAATCTTCCGCTCACGATGCGGGCGGAATGCAGGAAAGTACTCGTATATTCATGCCTGCAGCAGCGTAAGACAACCTGCAATCCCAGAACAATCCGCACGGCTAGCTATCCCAAGCTGCCGGTACAGGTATGCCAACGTCGCTGACCCCCACGAGTACTCACGAACGGTGTCCGGGTCCCTAGCCTCCAGTAGATCGCGTGGTCTGATCCGACAACCACTCTTGTCGACAAACAAGACGGCTCCGAGCATCAAGAATAGGTACGCCGTCAACTGTGTATCATCGGCCCGCGGAGGTCGTGCCCGTCTGCATAGGTCCTCAAGGGAGTCGATGCCGACACCACCACCACTCCATAAAGTTGTATCTCTCGCAAGACCATCAGGTGTGACACCAAGCAACTCTGCCACATAACACCTCAGCTCAGACGTCGACCCCTGAGCACTAACCAGACGACCATCCACAGGAATGCGCAGGATCTGGAAAACATCGTGAAGCATGATCGTCATCTCTCCGAAAGGCATGTGGAAAGTGTTGGTGTCAGGCTGCCACCGCTCCACAAACGCAGAAATCAAAGGCATGTCGAGATAAGGGAACATGTTGTACGGTAAGTACCCCAAATGCGTGGCACTAATCTCCTCTCTGATATCAGCACTCAGTGTAGACCGCCAACCCTGTAGTGCTGTACAGGCTCTGTGCCGATTATGGCACTTCAGAACCTTCCGATCCTCTCCGTCCCAGATCCGTCTAGCGATGTGACCCCAGAAACTAGGAATGACGCTCCCATCTAAAGGACCACCAGGCGTCATACTGCTCACGATCCAAGAATCGTCCTGGACCCTCTTCTTCTTCTGAGCGCGGGGATCAACAGTGCACGAGCTCGAATCCCCGGTCGTAAACCTCCCACCCCTACCCTTCCGCACCATCCATCCCGCGGAAATAGAACTACCCGCTCGACCACGTCCTCTGCTATACTCCCCCTGCCTCTCCACCTCCGGGCGCTCTAACTCATACGGGTCATCATCGTCGCTCCCGTCGTCGGGACTGTCCACATGCTCATCATCGAAGGAATCATCATCCTCCTCACGACGACGTAATGCCTCTCTCTCCCTCCTGACCGAAGCAGATATCCCCCGTCTACGTGGATGACGCGGTGCTGAATCATCCTCTAAAGAACGGAAGGCGTGTAATGGTATCGACTTGCATTTCCCTCCATTGTGACCTGATGACTATTAATTGAAATTTTAATTACAAATTTGTTAAATTTGTTAAACTAAATTATCATATTTATCACAATTGTTAAACTAAATCAAAATTTGTTAAACTAAATTATCACAATTGTTAAACTAAATCAAAATTTGTTAAACTAAATTAAAACAATTGTTAAACTAAATCAAAAATTGTTAAAACTAAATATCACAAATGTTAAACTTAATAAGAATTTGTTAAATTAAATTTTCAGATTTATCACAATTTATTAAAGTAATTATCAGATTTAATAATTTTAAAAAAAATATTGTGGAGGCGTCTGCGAGAGACGCCTCCCCTATGGTGGAGGCGTCTGTCGGAGACGCCTCCTCTTTGGGGGAGACGTCTGCCGAAGACGTCTCCTCCATCGGGAAGACGTCTTCCCCAGACGTCTCCCGCTAGTTGCCGGCGTCCGAGGGAGACGCCCCCCGCATGGGGCGTATTTTATATCTGGTTCGTATTTTATATTCACATATAAATAAAAATAATTAATATATACAATATATATGAATTAAATTATGTTATTATATTATATTTAATATTTTTTCATGTAGGCAAAAAATAAAGGCTGAAATTTATTCTTGTTTAGATCAATCAAAAAATGTTTTTAAGTCTATTCGGATTTTTTAACGAATTCGGATATTCTTATCCGGAATGGATTTTAAACTTAATTCCGATGCGAATTTATTCGAATTCGGATCCGAATTCGACGGATACGAATTCAGATCCCTTTCTCATACATTCGATCGGATTCGAATTCGGATTCGAGAAAAAAAAACCGATACGAATTCGGATACTGGCACATCCGCTTCGTATCCGCTCCGTTTTCACCCCTACTTAATAGTGCCCAAACCGGCCCTTAAACAAGTAAGATTAGTTTCGTAGAAATAGGAAACATTATCCTTTTGTCGTCCAAATTACGACATGGTCAAATTATTATTAGTTTCAAACCCTTGACATCCGCCACAGGCTAAACTACCGCATCTCATGCTTCTCGGACTGATAATTTGATGCAAAGCGAGAACCTTACCGGGGCTTGACATGCCACAAATCCATTTGAAAGAGTAGCGTCTCCTCTCATCAGTCAGGCAATTACATATGTGAAAGTGTTCTATGGGTGACATTTTTTTGTGCCCCTCAATGGGGCTGCAAAACCAGGCAGGGCAGCACCGGGTCGCACGACTATGTCGCCTGGCTTTGGCACTGGGTGTCACGTGGCTTCCACCCATTGGTAGAGTTGGGTACTAGCCCAGGTCGGGTTGGGCCTGGGCAAAACTAACGTGTCGGGTTTCATACCAGAATTGTTAAAGGAAACAGACTCTGCAGAGCTGAACCACAAGACCAGGCTCGTTTGTCGAACGACTAGAGCTGGGTACTAGGTTGGGCCGGTCTGGTACCCAGCTTTACCTATTGGCGGTTAAATCTAAAATAAAAAAAATTAAGTTTTAATTTTATATTAATTTGTATATTAGTTTAAAATTAGTTTAATTTGTAAATTAATTTGTTGAAATAGTTTAATTAGTTTAATTTATTGATAATTAATATTTTTTGTAATTTATTTTATTTAATTAAATATATATTGTAATTCATTAGTTTAATTATTTTTCTTAATTTTTGTTATATTTCATTAGATAAACATGTAAACATTTGCAACTCAAAGATGACTTGATCGAGAATATTTGAGAGCGCTACAGGCAACATGGAAATGATAATGTTTTTTATTAATTGTGTTTTATTTTAATTTTGAAGTCTAGTTATTGTAACACACGTTTAATATTTAATAAAATTTATTTTCATTTATCCTTAAAAATTAACTTTTAATTATAATAATTTATGATAAATAAATTGTGTAATAAAATTAATTAGAATTGTACAAAATAAAAAATGAGAGAAAACAAATGAGATGAAAGTGAAAGAATATATTGATGTGACTAGGTTGACATTTATAAGCGAGTTGTGATTGAGAGATGATTAGTAAAAAGTGAGAAAATAAAAATGACATACCGGATGTTGCGAAGAGAGGAGAGTTTGATGGATTCACCTTCTGAAAGAAAAAGATTTGGCCGGTCAAATTGGGTATGTTATTATTAGAATAATTGTTGGAAAATCAAATGATGGATATGCAAACATGATAACTTATATAATATCTACTAATGATGTATTTTTACATCCTACAATTCAACAAATCTTTCATGTTGATTTGTTTAGGTTGACATTTATGAAAAATGTCACGACTGAACGTGCCCCGAAGTCGTAGAACTTAGACAAATTTTATTGATTGCAAAAACAATCGAGGATAAGGTGCTTTGATCACCGAGGACCAAAGTTGACCACTTCAATCACTGTTCCTTTCTCTCCTTGGGCTTGTGGACCCCACCGTGCAAGTAGCAACGTATCTTTCACCACACGTGTATAAGTACAAATGTTGTTCAATTTAGAGAGAGAAAGTAAGTGTTTTGATATAATTTAAATAGTAATTATACTATGCAATGCTACCGAAAAAATTCGAAGGATAGAAACCGAAAAAGGTAGAAATTAATAGTGTTTTTGAGTTCACCCGCAAGCCATCCATAATCCAGAAACCTCAAGAAGGTAAACAAACATATTACTATCTAGTATTTTGAACGAACACAGACAGATATACTTTGAAATCATATATTAGTCTTGCACAACCATTTTTTCATCATAAAAGGTGTTCAATTCCATGAAACTCTTTAATTATCAAAGAGCTCCATGGTCTCACACCAAAGATAAATTAAAGTATTATTACAACTTGATCGATCACCATGCATGCAAAATCAAACAATCTATATGTAATCACCATCTAAATACAATCAACCTTGGAATCTTAAACTGAAGTAACAACAAAGTCACAATTTCTACACACAATTCATCTAGAATTTCACAACGTCTGGTATATGAACTGGGTAGCGATGGACGCAGTCCTCCCAGGGGTTCAATTCCTCCCCGGCTTTGACCCTCCGGTTACACTCCCAAACCGCGCTATTGCACTTAAATCCGCTCCCAAAAGCTATCTGCCAAACCCTATCCCCTCTCCTCATCCTCCCTTTGCTCTCTATGTACGCCAACTCGTACCACAACGAACTACTGGACGTGTTCCCGAACCTATGCAATGTCATTCGGGACGCTTCGACGTGCTCGGATGACAATTGTAGGCTCTTTTGTAGCTCGTCTATGACCGCCCGTCCGCCGGCGTGGATGCAAAAATGCTCGAACGCTTTCTTGAAGTCGGGGATGTAAGATTTCATTTTCTTAGAGAAGATACGACGACAAATGAGGCTGTAGAGGAAGAGGAGCTGCTCCGAGGCAGGGAGGACAAGCGGGCCGATTGTGGTTATGTTGGACTTGAGCGCGTCACCGGCTATCGCCATTAGGTCTTTCGAGAGGGAGATGCCGGAGTTGCCTTGGGCGTCTTCCTCTTGGTAGACGCATCGGTATGCACGGTCATCGCTTCCTTTGTGAGTCCTAACTAGGTGGAGGAGGCGGTATTTTGCGCTTGAGCAGTCACGGGTGCGGTTTGAGAGGAGGACTGCTGCGCCGCCCATTCGGAATAGGCAATTTGGGAGGAGCATTGAGCGTTGGTTACCGGCATACCAATTGGGGGTTATTATCTCGGTTGATATCACCAACGCGTTGCAATTGCGGTGGGCCTGTTTTTACCGGCGGACGGTAACGAAGCGAGTGAGTTAGATCAAAAAATGAATTGAGGATGTAGCGTCTTCCAAGTTGATGCGTTAACATAAATTGCACGTTGGTTGAAATTTGCCTCTTCATGCAATATGTGATATTGAGTAAAAGGGTTGTTTCAGATAACATGTGTAATCATGTTCGCTAATCCTCTAAAAACAACCTAAACTGACATTTATTTACATCGAAGTACAAAACTACAAATTAAAGAATTTCATCTCAGACCACACAAATAGTAAAGAAACATGTTAATTAGCTAAAAAAATTAAGAGAGTAAGGGAAACATCACGTTTCAATCTACATGTGGCTTAACCAATAATGACCTTTCGAGTTGGTAGATATTACTTTAAATAGCTAAAACTTTATTCTAGGATTGTTCGATTGCAAATTTGCATCTTCAAATTCAATGATAATAGAATCAGAGAATTACATTTATAAATTAAAGTAGAAAATTATTTCGAAAAAGATAACGACAGTGATGAAACAAGTGAGTTATATAACTCATGTTAATATATATATATATATATATATATACATACATATAAATTGATAGTTTGATATATATTATGTTAGTACGTACCTGGAGGAGGTCTCTGGCGAGGTCGACGGAGAGCATTCCGGCGGAGCAGCCCATACCGGAGAGATTAAAGCTCTTAACATTACTCCTCATCTTGTACTTGTTGACAATCATGGCGGACAAAGACGGAGTAGGCGAAAATAAGCTACAATTCACCACAAGTATGTCGACATCCTTAGGCCGGAGTCCGGTCTTCTTAACCAACCCGTCGATGGCCGAGAAAATAACCAATTCCGCCTCCCCACGAGCGGCCTCCATAGTCGGGGTAGGCGGAATGAAGTGGTTGGCTGGCGGGAGGCACGTCTCCTCGCCTAGCCCGGACCTCTCCAGAATTCTCATTTGGAAGTCCACACTCTTCGGGTCGAAGTTGTCGATGAGGCGGGAGTGCTCCATGAAGGTGGAGTACGGCACCCGGCACGTCGACGGCGGCTTGAAGCAAGAGTAGTCGACGAGATAGACCGGTCGAGGGCGCGACATGAAGTATACCACCGCGACTAGGATTGCGCAGAAGCCAATGCATAGGAGGTTGGTGTGGCCGAGGTAGAAAACGAGACAGTCCCATAAGACGACTGCCTCGTTAGGGGTGAGGTGGAAGGCGTGCTTGGCGGCCATGCCCATGGTTGGGATGCATAGGAGTGGGAAGAGATGGTTGAGTTTCCATAACTTCACCATGTTTGGTTGTGGTTGTGGCTTCGTTTGTGTTGGATGGGGGATTTAAAGGGAGTATTGGTGTATTGATTGAGTAGATGGATAGAATAAATGAGAGCGTTCCTAACTACCTCAGACTCTTGTTTTGTTAGAATAATCAAGATCAAGTCTTATTTCAACGAAACAAGTCGTAACGTATATAGGATTTTTAAAGTAGGAAGACTAAAAACTTGCAAACGGAAAGTTGTTTGTTCTACTTTGTTAGTTTTATAGTTCATTATCAAGGAGGTACGTACGACTATATTACAATTACATACATGATTACAGTTTGTTATACCACTCATGAGTATTGTAGGAGTGTGTGTTGGTACCTGATTGTTGGAAATGAATTAAGGGTTCTTCAATTATATCGTTTCCATTTGATAAAAACAATACAAAAATACAAAAATGTTTACATGATGATAATAATGTTACTATTTGTGGTGCCAAGATTTTTAGACTTCACATGATTTCTGAAGACACTAGGTTTCCCAATCGTTTAGATTTTCAATTATATTAAATTCCAACATCTCTTGATTGTTGTTTGAAATTCCAATCTCTTTACCTGAATTCCGCTCATGGATGTTTACCAGAGTACACATATTCCCCCAAACAAAAGCTTCTGATTCTTCTGGTGCTCCTTTGAGCTTAATTAGTGTTTCATTAAATAATGAGGCAACTAGACTTGATAGTGATACCCCCACATAGAAAGAAAGAAAGAATCTGGCGTTTGACCTGTTCCACTGCCCTGGTGGTTTACCAGTACTATCTAGCTAGCATTAATTGGGCTTATTGTGGAAGCTGGAGGTATGCTTTTTTCTTCTTCTTCTTCTTCTTGATAATCATCTAATGCGTACTTATTTGTGTGGTTGCTTAATTAATTTTGTTGATCATCTTGTGGCTATGAGAGATCTGATATGGCATTACTGTTGCCCAGTGTGAGCACGTTAAAAACATAGTTAATAGTTGATGTATGCCTAATTGTCAAGCTTTTAGATCTTGATTCAACGACTAATAAGTTTTTGGATCTAGATGGAGATTTATTTTGCGAAAATCTAAATTGAAATACTTTTAAACTCTGTTTTATAAATCGAACGACCATGTTCGATCGAGAATTAGAGAAAAATCAGTCCGTTCATCCAAAAAAATGTTGAGAATACGGAATGCATATGCGGGATACGGATGCGGATGCGATGTTTGTGCATATGCGATTTGAGATTTAATAATTAAATAATATAAAATAGATATATTAATTATAAATTATATACGTGTAACTAAAAATTTAGATATTTGAAATAATTTTTAAGATCATTGATTTAATATTAAACAAATCAGAGTAAAAAAAACCAAAAAAACAAAAAAAAACAGGGTGTTTTGAAATGCAGCTGTGATGCACTTCTCCCCGCATCCGGCTGCATTTCAGAACACTGGATTTCAAACCCAACTTGGCCGAAATTGCAATAATAAAAAGTTTGGGTAAAGTATGTAATTTACTCGTAAAGAAACATTAAAGAAATCAAACCCCAACGACGGTAACGATTTGCTGGTCTTCGCATCTGATTTCGGTGTGGTTCTTATCCCTTTTGCAAACTCTAAAGTTAACTTTATGTATCGTATCCCCTCCTCTTTTCATCTACTTGACATTCAGATTATAATACGTTGGATTTTAGACAAAATTCAAGAAGAATTTGTGTATCAAGTTGGATTTGATTAGTGGATAGTTTGTCGACTTGTCTTGTGATTTTTCCCCTCCCTACAGGGATTGGATTTTCTACGTAAAATCGTGTTTGTCTCCTGATTTGCTTGATTTATGTGTCATGATTTTTTTTCTGTGCATTTTCGTGTGTTTACTTGGTTTACATATATAAATTGCAATTGAGATTGTTTTCTTTTCAAAAATTGGTTTCCTTATTCATTCGGTTCAAAACTGCTCAAACTGATCATTTCGGTCTCTTGGTTTCGTGGTTTGATGATTTTAATTAAAATATTAAAATATCAAAAGAAGAAAAATCTAATATTTTGATAATACTACTCATGATTTTATTTTCATATTTCAAGATATTTTTACTTTTCAATTCTCTCCTCTTGGATTTAACTACAGTCTCATTTTGTTGAACATGTACAATTTAGCGGCTAATCAACTCTGATAACATATATAAAATTTCATTTTTTATAACTATCGCTTATAAACTACTTATGTATCGTTCTTTATGTTGATGTTACCATTTTAATTTCAACTTCTAATATATAAATTCTTTTATAAAGTTTGTAGACATTATTGTGCAAATTTAATATTTAATGTAATGGTAAACTTAGTGGAATCTGTCCGCCAATCGATTGAACTTCTTTACACCAAATCAATCATTTTTTCGGTTTGGTTTCAAGAACTTTGCTTTTCAAACATGACATATGGTGTGGATGTCTTATAATGAATCTCAAACGACGTGTTTGGAACCGCAAAAACTTTTTTTGTTTTTTGTTTTTGTTTTTGTTTTTTTTGTTGCTGCTAGGGCCGTAAATGGGTCAGGTCGGGACGGATTTTGAACCCACCGCTATCCGACCTGTCTAAGGCAGGCGGGTCGGGTCAGGTCAATTTTTTTAACCACTACCCGACCTACCTCAGATCGGGTAAACGGGTTACGCGGGTTATGTGGGGCGGGTAAACGGGTTATGCGGGGTGAGTAGATAGATAAATAAATTTTTAATATGTTTTTCTTTTCTTTTCTGCATAACATCATAAGTTAAAAACACGACACATTAGCACCTTAAAAATATTACTTGTGTGATGAACACCATAAAATTATAAATAACTTCAACTTTATAACACTATTGGTAAATTAGGGATTAGAAAATATGGATATGTATATGGTATATAAGTGTATATATAATATTTATTATTTAATTTATTAATTTATTCTTATACAGGTAATCAGGTAAACGGGGCGGGTAGAAAATACAACCGCTATCCGTCCCATTTATTAGCCAGGTTGGCGGGTATTCGGGTAGTCAGGTGTCGGGTTGAAATTTTCACACCGCTACCCAGTTTAGACAGGTCAGATTGGCAGGTCGGATTGTGCTTCCCTGAGTGTGCCATAGACATTTACGGATTGTGAGAAATATTTTTTTGCAAATGGCCCATGGAATATAATTAATGTCCATTCGGCTCGTGTTTAACGTGTGACCTGTGACCTTAATATATATGGACCAACGTTAATTATGTTGTGAAAGCTTTCTTTTTTTGTTTTGAAAAAAAGAAAAGATCTACCTCAAGAGGGTGAACACATCAATCAATGCTCTCATCGTTTTGATAAATCATTGTGGACTAGTGTGCGGAAGCAAATTGCTAAATGATCAATCTTGAAAGGAACATATACTTACAATAATGTTAATAAATGTTGTTAGGTGACCATCAAGTATAATATCAAGTAGTCATCGAATATGACTCCGCTGAAATGGAAAGGCACGACGATGCAACTTGTGAAATCGAAATTGCACATTTAGTGATCAAAATCTCAAGGAAATTGAAATTGTGAACAATCTATATTCACTAGCTATATATGCAAGCATTTCATCACACTCAATAAATTCAATAATCATGTTGATTTTCAATGCGACGCATCAAGAGTCACATAATTGTCACCTCAAATTATGTCAATCATAGATACCAATATAGTCTTAACTTTGAACTATTGGATCAAAATAATTAAAAAAAATGTAAAAACTTAGAAAAATAAAAGTGCCATGCATGAAGACATGTACATTCCATGACATTGCACACGAAGATTCACATGAACATTAACTTACATTCTATAAAATAGAAATAAAACATAATTGATAGATTCTTGACTTTGAATTGGTCTTGGATTGATGGATTTAATTAAAATAAGATAGTAAAACATTAGAAAATGAAAGTGAGATGCAGTTGGGCATGGACATTTCACACCATTAGTCTTGTGCACACCATATCACATCCACACACACACGGTTACATGATAAATCTGTTGATACAATTACAAATATGATCATGTAATACAGTGGGTTACATATGTCGAATAAATATTCCATAAGGATCCAGATAAAGCCAACATACAAAAACATGTAAAGGAAAACAAGAAACGAAGGAACATGAATCAGAAACGACCTCATAGACCGAGCCGTCGGAAGGCGACTTGCCTCAGAGAAAATATCGGCCCACATACCAGTGCGTTTGATGGTCTGCCGGTTTTCTCCCAGGATAGAACGGTCTCACCGTCGAACAGGCGCACACCGGAGTCGACGGACCACGAAAGCAGCGCGAAACCTCGCAAGAATCAGACGTTGAACAACTTTGGATTCGGGGAAGGAAATCGCCGGAGAGGGACGGTTTCCGTAGAGATGATGGAAATAGAACGTGTATATAATTTAGGAGGAAACTGTCATGATATATATATGTATTTATTCTTGTAACCGTCAAGGACTTAATTGCAAAAACAATTACCTTGAGGTCCAAAAATAAATACACCCATCACCCTGAGGCTAAAGCCTCTAATTTCCCCCAAATCCCCCGCTGCCACGTCACGCCACGCCACGCCACGCCCCGACCCGGACCGGGACGGGCGCGCGCGCGCGTGTGTGGAGAATTCTCTCCTCCTCTCTTTCCACCTACAAAGTGACAAGTGAATAGTATGTTTATCAACATCCTTCAACTTGTTAGCTTTGCCAATGTGGGACTAAAAAGTAGAGGTGAGCACATGGCACATGGGGCAATAGTTCTCATCTTCATCTCAACATTGGATTTCTTCAATTGAGCTATTCATGGGCCTAGCCCAAACTCAATATTCCAACAATCCCCCACAAATCCATTGTTGATGGAGCGACCAAACCTTGCAGCCTAGTGCTTTCAGTAATGGTACCTTTCGGGTTTGAACCACGACCTGAGTCCTTCAACTTTACCCCCACAGGAACTAAGTGAAACGAAGTCTTGAACTTGAACCTTTTGTGTGGAGATGTCCATTGAGAACAACACTAAGCAGGTTATGCTGCAATCTACAGGGTTGATGCTTTACGGCCATGCATCCGTATCCTGTTTCATGAATGCTTTCAAGGAATGACCCCCATTCCTCTAATTGCGGCCACACAATTGCATTCACATAGTTTGGCTTCTCCAAAGATGCACTGCTAACATCTTGTCTCAAAGACTTGAACCCATTCAGAGTCTACACTCTTACTAAACTTGCAGTTTCAGCAACATATCCATTCTTTGGGGTATTGACACAGATACAATGTATGACCTACAATGTATCACCAATGAGTTGCACTTGACTCACTCAAGAACTTGTTATTACCGCATTGAACCAACTTCGTGGGATCTCCACTCAGATTGGTTGGGTTGCCATTCTAGATGAGACATGTAATGGGTCTCAGTCCCATCCCCAACTTGGATTTCAGAACTTGAGCTAGATCAAGTCCTTTGGTGAAAGGATCAGCTGTATTGTCTTTGGTACCAACAAAATCAACAGCTATCACCCTTTCCGAGATCAATTCCCTTACAGACTTCAGTCTGACTTGGATGTGTCTCCTTTGTTTGTGGTTATACTTTGAGCTTCTTAACTTTGCAATAGTAGTCATACTATCACAATGTACAGATATTGCAGGAACTGGTTTGCTAGTCATTGGCAATTCAGAAAGGAGTCCTTTCAGCCATTCAACTTCCATTCCACTTGTATCCAAAGCACAAAGTTCAGCCTCAAATGTAGATCGAGACAATATGGTCTGTTTTGTAGACCTCCAGGAGACTGCGCCTCCACCCAGAGTAAAAACATACCCTGTAACACCGTTACTCCCAGAGTTTTTGGCTATCCAGCTTGCATCACTGTACCCTTCTAGTACAGCTGGGAATTTCCCATAATGCAGCCCAAGGGAAGAAGTACCCTTCAAGTACTTAAGTACTCTATCCAAAGCCTCCCAGTGAGTACGATCAGGACAACTTGTGTATCTACTAAGTTTGCTCACCGAGAATGAAATATCTGGTCGTGTGCAATTTGCAAGATACATCAAGCTACCTATAATCTGAGAATATCTCAGTTGTGAAACTGGAACACCACTCTTGTTCTTGTACAAAGGTTTTGATGAATCATATGGGGTTTTCACAGATCTACAATTCGTATAGCCAAATCTCTCAAGAATCTTCTCAACATAGTGAGATTGAGATATGGAAATACCATCAACTGACCTAGTCAGTTTGATACCCAAGATTACATTTGCAACACCCATATCCTTCATCTCAAACTTAGTGCACAAGAAGGACTAAGTTTCATGTATTATATTCAAATTAGACCCAAACAGTAAAATGTCATCAACATATGAACACAATGCAATACATGCATTACTTTGAACTTTGCAATAGACACATTTATCAGAATCAATAACCTGGAATCCAAATGATAATATAATTTTGTCAAATTTCTCATGCCAAGCTTTTGGGGCTTGTTTAAGTCCATAAAGAGACTTAACAAGTTTACAAACTTTGTTCTCGTTTCCAGAAGCTACAAATCCTTCAGGTTGGTCCATATAAATTTCTTCTTCAAGGTCACCATGAAGAAAAGCAGTTTTTACATCCATTTGATGGATTGTAAAATCATATACAGACGCCAATGCCAAGAGCACTCGGATAGTAGTCATACGAGACACTGGAGAATAGGTATCGAAATAGTCTATTCCTTCCTTTTGTTTAAACCCTTTGGCAACTAATCTGGCTTTATACTTATCAATGGAACCATCTGGTTTTAATTTCTTTTTGAATATCCATTTACATCCGATTGTTGAACAACCTGGAGGAAGATTTACCAACTCCCATGTCCCATTAGAGACAATAGAGTCCATCTCGACCTTAACTGCATCTTTCCAATGCTTTGCTTCAGATGAAGCCATAGCATCCTTGAAAGTGTTAGGATCACCCTCGATGTGGTATGTGATAAAATCACTTCCCAAATCCTTGGCAATTCGAGAACGTTTGGTCTTTCTAGGTTCAATTTCAACTTGAGTTTGAGAAGACTCAAAATCGGTAATAGACAAATCTGCCCCCACATTTGTCATCCTTTCCACATGTTCGTGGATGGAACCAGACGTAGAAGGATCAACTGAAGAAGAAACTTGTTGAGGAACTCCAGATTTCATGGGAAATACATCCTCAAAAAATGTGGCATCTCGAAATTCAACAATTGTGTTAACATCTATGCCAGATATCTCGGACTTGATTACCAAAAATCTGTACGCATAGCTATTAATCACATATCCGATAAATATTGCATCAACAGTCTTGGGACCAAGCTTTTTCCTCTTATGTTCAGGGATTAACACTTTTGCAAGACAACCCCAAACTTTAAGATATTTAAGGCTAGGTTTTCGACCACACCAGAGTTCGAATGGACTATCCTCCTTATGTTTCTGAGGAACTTTATTCAGAATATGGCAAGCCGTATTCAAAGCTTCTCCCCACATATATTTGGGTAATCCTGAACTCTCTAATAATGCATTAATCATATCAGATAATGTTCTATTTTTCCGTTCAGCAATTCCGTTAGATTGTGGAGAATACGGCGCCGTCACCTCATGAACTATGCCAGAATCCTGACACACTTGTTCGAACAGGTTGGACGTATATTCACCACCTCTATCAGATCTCAACCTCTTAAGTTTCTTTTCAGTTTGTGTCTCTGCTTCATTCTTAAAAATAAGAAACTTAGATAACGCTTCACCTTTACTTTTCAAAAGATAAACATAGCAATACTTTGAACTATCATCAATGAAAGTGATAAAATATTTCTTTTTATCCTTAGTTAACATGCCATTGAATTCACAAGTATCAGTGTGTACTAAATCTAAAATACTAGTATTTCTAGTCACAGAATGAAACGGTCTTTTCGGTTGTTTAGCTTGTACACACACTTGACATTTTTTATTCTCAATAGCATACCTAGGAATCATATTTAAATTTATCATTCTTTTCAAACATTGATAATTCACATGTCCTAAACGTTTATGTCAAACATCACCAGATTCAATGGAATAAACAACAGGAGAAGACACATCTTTAATAGAAATAGCATTGCGATTATAAAAAGCAGGTTCAACATGAATTAAAAAAGCACCACAAGACAAGTACCCCTTGCCAATAAAAGTACCAGAAAGAGTAATCACAACTTTGTTACATTTAAATGTTACTTCATAACCCTCAACTACCAGACACGGACCACTAATAATATTACGACGAACAGCAGGCGCATGATGCGTCCTGTGCAGAGAAAGAACTCGTCCTGAAGGTAACTTCAAGTCGATACGTCCAATTCCAAGCACTTTTTCAACATTCCCATTGGCCATCGCTACAGATCTACGATCAACAGGCTGGTAAGAGACAAACATGGACTTGTCAGCACATACATGCACATTAGCCCCAGTGTCAACCAACCACTCACGTGGTTCATAAATGGAAAAAACATGAGGATTAACAGAAACAAACTTACTGTTGGTTTCATCCACCTCAGTCAATACATTGACATGTGGAGTCGATTCAGTGGTACCTTGTTGGCGTTTGGCTTTCTTGGATGGACAATCCTTAGCCCAGTGCCCAACCTGTCCACAATTCCAACATGGTTTGTTTGTTGGCCTTTTCTGGATTTTGACCTTGGGTTTAGTCTTATTAATAGGTTGTGGTTTTCCTTTAAAATTTGACTTAGATGAGGATCCAATTAATACGTTTGCCTTTGGTTGGAACTCTACAGGCATCACTGGTTTTTCACCCCGATGTTCCTCCTCGATTGCAATAGCAACCATGAGGTCATCCATAGTTAGTTTTCCTCTCCTATGCTTTAGAGACATCCCGAAGTCCTCCCAGGATCGAGGGAACTTCTCAATGATTGACATTACCAGAAACTTCTCAGGAAGCTTCATGTCAGCCTCTTTTAAGCCATGGATTAGAATCATAAACTGATGAGCTTGTTCAGTAACTGACTTGCTTTCCACCATTTGAAACTTCAGGAATTTTCCAACATAATACTTTTCATGACCTAAGTCCTCAGTATTATATTTTTTATCCAACTCATCCCACAAATCCTTTGCAGTCACAGAAGCAGAGGAGGACGAACTATAAACATCGAAGAGCACGTTGGACAAAGCCAACAGAATGCAACCTCAACATAATTTGTCCTTCTCTATCCACAGATCTTGTGCTGCTTTGATTTGGGGATCTTCAGTTTCAGAAAGTGGGAAAGCTTTTTCAATTACGTCAACTAAACCAATAGCGGTCAACCAGATCTTCATACGTTGTTGCCAACGTTTGAAATTCTGCCCGGAAAATTTTTCCGGCATGCCTGACATGTCTACTTTTGGCGCAAACGAATTATTAGACGACATAATTAACGATATTTTCTCTGAGATTGTTGATACAATTACAAATATGATCATGTAATACAGTGGGTTACATATGTCGAATAAATATTCCATAAGGATCCAGATAAAGCCAACATACAAAAACATGTAAAGGAAAACAAGAAACGAAGGAACATGAATCAGAAACGACCTCATAGACCGAGCCGTCGGAAGGCGACTTGCCTCAGAGAAAATATCGGCCCACATACCAGTGCGTTTGATGGTCTGCCGGTTTTCTCCCAGGATAGAACGGTCTCACCGTCGAACAGGCGCACACCGGAGTCGACGGACCACGAAAGCAGCGCGAAACCTCGCAAGAATCAGACGTTGAACAACTTTGGATTCGGGGAAGGAAATCGCCGGAGAGGGACGGTTTCCGTAGAGATGATGGAAATAGAACGTGTATATAATTTAGGAGGAAACCCATCACCCTGAGGCTAAAGCCTCTAATTTCCCCCAAATCCCCCGCTGTCACGTCACGTCACGTCACGTCACGCCACGCCACGCCTCGTCTCGCCACGCCCCGGACCGGGACGGGCGCGCGCGCGCGCGTGTGTGGAGAATTCTCTCCTCCTCTCTTTCCACCTACAAAGTGACAAGTGAATAGTATGTTTATCAACATCATTCAACTTGTTAGCTTTGCCAATGTGGGACTAAAAAGTAGAGGTGAGCACATGGCACATGGGGCAATAGTTCTCATCTTCATCTCAACATTGGATTTCTTCAATTGAGCTATTCATGGGCCTAACCCAAACTCAATATTCCAACAAAATCTTCCAAGCATATGGCATCAAAACTTAGAAGAATGGTAATAAATAAATGAGGTTGCATGCCATCTGCTGGTGGATGGTTGGGAGTTGGAAGAATTCTAGTTCCATTGGGATACCAACCACTAGCCAATGCTACCTCCAAAGTCATTGGTTTGGTTCACACAAATTAGGATAATATGTTGTTTAGAAACATTAATTATTGGGTGTCAATAATGCATTAATGTTGTTAGGGTTTGATATCTACTACAACCAACTCGACCATGCAAGTGCGTTCTTAAGTTGGTTTGGAAATTTTCTTTTCCTCTCGCAAATTGGATGGTAGAATCTAATATAATTGGAGCAAGTTATCGAACCGGATAAGTACAACCAACTCAACTACCTTAGTGAAGGTTGTCTTGTGCATCATTTTCCACATCTTTTGCACATATTCTTCATGTGATTGGGTCATTAAATATAATTAGAATACGTAATGGGGGTATTTACATGACTACCCTTCATTCCTTCAATTAGGTTATCTTTGTGGTGTTTTGTTAGATCTAAGAATAAGGATGAAAAAATAGTACTGGATTTGAAAGAAGTCAATCAAGTTGTAAGATATTATATATTACAGGTATACGAAGATATATTGATATTGCAAGATATTTAGTATAGATATAAACTTAAGTTAGAAGGTGTAGTACAGATATAACTTAAGATAGAGACATATGATACAAGGTTTCCTGTTGAATCAACAAACTCATCTGTTAAATTTGGTCTCTCATAAAGGACAATTTTATCCGACTTTGCATATTTTGAAGACATTGTCCTTCATTTTTGCAACAGAAATGGTTGAGCTTGTCTAATCTCAAAATCCGGAATCTTAAAAAATAAATAAATAGAAAAAACATGTATCATTAGAACGGGTAGATTGGTGGATTGAACGTGCCCCACATAGGATCATGAAAATCCTCTGCTAATTAAAGATACCATTGTAACTTTACTTACATTCAGCACCCTAATTAAGAGTTGTCATTCTCATGTCATCACCCCATAACATGAACTCAATTTGACCTCATAAATAACTATCCAAGTTACGATATTACTTATTGCATACGTCGAATTATTTTAATTACAGTTGCTTTGCATGACATGCATGCGTATCTTTGATTGTAATGTGATGTACAATTAATAAGAATCATAACATTTCAGATCGATACCTATATGTCCCTTTCTTAATCTTTGCTATATTTTTCCTTCTCCCTGATTATGCATGCATGCATGCATTATTCTAGGCCTTAACAATGGATGCGTCCTCGTCTAAACTAAACATAAACAATTGCGAATTATATATTAGTCCAACAAATCGTGGTTGTCGTCATGGAAGTTGATGGCTCCCGTTTAAAAACACAATTCTTGCAAATATAACAATATTATGGTTGACTAATCAAGAAATGAAGTATGTGATTGATGGATGTGGTTGCTCACCAATCTTAAATTTGTTAATCTTAGCAGTGAAAACAGTATATGTTTATGCATATGCTGCATGAATTTAAATGCCACAATGTAAAAGATTCATGAAAATAAGCATATTTGGTAGAGCATTAGGTTTCCCAAAGATGGGTTTGATTTAATTAGGTGGTGAGGGGTTTATTTTATTTGTTTGGTCTAATTTAAAATGATCCATGTCTTGTATATAAGATTTAATTAGATTCCGAGTCAAGCAGATGTGATGGATGGATTGAGGCACATATCCCATCTTATCTAACTTATCAATTATTAAATATCATTCAACTTTTAACTACTCTATACTACACAAAATTACCACAATAAAATTGGTTGAGGCCTTTGATGTTTTTTCTTGGCTATATATAATTTAATGCAAAACGATCAGCCAATAAATTTAAAGAATTGTTAATTATGATATATTAGATGATATATACTTGTTATAACAGTAAACAATACCAACACTGGACTAATCGCTATGGCATTCTAAAACAATTTTGAACCATACGAGTGCTAGGATTCTTTTTTGTGGAACAAGAATGCTTTCGGAGTACGATTTATGGAGACATTTTGAAATAAACAATTTAAATGACTATTAGACATAAAATAATATAAATAAATGAATCTTGTTAAGACGCAATTAATGGTTGCGTAGATAACATATATATACTTAAAATCAAATGCTTATGTATACCGTAGGAACACAATAACAAATTGTTGGTAATCTAGATTTTTGTTGTCTTTCACCTAGAAATTGCTTTGAAAGCTTGTTTTTAGGTGGATTCAAAGAATAGTATAGCACCAAAAACATTTGGGCATAATAAATACCTGAAAATTAATGAAGGAAATGTGTTAGGATGAAAAGTGATCTAAGTGTATTACTTTGATAAAAAAATAAAAAGGCATTAAAAATAATATAATTTCAGAAGAAAGCAATAATTGCATTTCCACTAGATCAACCAAAATATTGACCCAAAATTATAATAGTCTATCCATCAACTCTTGCAAGCTCATTAGTTGAAATGCTTCCACACCATCCGTGGAGGCATTGAAGACAAGTGGAGAAGAGGAGGAACATACATTGATTGCAATACAACTCCACATAATTCCCAAAGAAAGAATGTATGGCTACACTAGCAAAACATGTCTTCCAATATGTCCACCCCCACAATTGCATTGCCTTTTTTGACATACAAATTAAAAGCTTACAAGTATTAAAAAACTAATCAGAGGTCCCATAAATGCATTTGATCCCCCACAATTTAATAGTGAACCAAACGTATACGTGAGCTTAAGCTGGAAAGCTAGTAGATGGGGTTGGGTTGGCTATGGTATTTATTTAAGCCAAGCGTGTCCACATATATATTGGTCATATTCTAGACCATTCTTCTTTTTGGAAGGTGTGATGGGTGTGTACGTGGACGTACCTCATGAGACGGTTATAGCTCAAATTAAAAACATTGAGAGAGATACGGATTGTAAATTGGAGAAGTTTTTAATATTTTACTATACCAAACTACAACATAAATTAAACTAAATACTAAAGGCATTCATATACTGTTGAGTTCGAGGTAGATCTACCATTGAAGTTGGCTGTAGTTGGTAGGTCTGTTCATCCCAAAAGTTTGTTTGGAATAAGAAATGTGTACTGTATAAATTAAACGTAAGGTATTTAGTAGAGATGGATATATTGTAAGTGGAAGATCGAGATGGATATATGGTCTCTAGATAGAACGTACCAAAGCGGGTCTAAAGTCTAAACAACATTGTGTTTTTGGGCCGTCAACGTGAAAGGTTTATACAAGGCGTGATGAAACCGTTTGGCATCTCACATGACATAAGCAAAATACGAGTCAAGTTAGTTGGTCGAACAACTCATACGGACTGCTCAAAGTGGATTATTTGATAATCATGTATACATCGAAGTTTTGCCAATTTATTATCACTAACAAACTACTAGAAGAAGTGGAGAAACATATTTATAGAGGCAAACCACCAAACATTTAAGTGAAGATAAGAATGAGTTGATAGGGGTGTACACCCACCGGTCCGGTTAACCGGCCCAAACCAGACTGGTCGGTTGCAACCAGATTGGACCGCATAGGGTCCAGTCCGGTTGCCGGTTTTGGTTTTGCAGGTCCACCAGTTTCGGCCCGGGCCGGTTAAAAACCAGTTGAATCCGGTCCAAAATCGGAATCATATCCAATTGTGTTCTATCTTTTATCTTGTTCTTTTCTTCGTTTTGCTTGTTTTTCCCCCCAAAAGATTAAGGTCTTTAATCTTCCATGCATGGAATTAATTGTCGATATCATTTGCAAATTGCAGTTTCAAATTTTTAACGTCTTCAAACTCTTTTTCATTCATATATAATGTCATTTACCATAAATAAACTCCTAAATTACATAACTAATCAGTCAATTATATAAAATATATTGAATGTTACAAATTACCAAATAATATATACATAAATGGACACTAATGAGCTTACTATCTAAAATTATTTTCAGTAAAGGTAAAATAAATAAAACAGCAAAAGATATAATAAAATTGAAAAGTTAAAAAACACCCAAATCTAGTATGGTCCAGTCCGGTTCCGAACCAGACTCCACCGGGCCGGTTGCCGGTTCTAGAATAATGTTCTGGCCGATTCCGGTTTGGTTCGGTTATTCTTGGTCCGATCTGGTTTTCAACCGGTGTACACCCCTATGAGTTGAAATGCTAGAGTATGATTGTTCCAAGGAAGGCGAACAAAATCTAGTAGTTCAGTTCTTACAACTTAGGTTCGTAAAATTCTAGTTCTCAGAACTTCAATTACAAATGTATATTTTGTAAAGTAAAGAAAAATAAATAATTTGTTGTACATTACTAATAAGAACATTTTTAGATAACAAGGAACCAAGCTTCTTCTTCTTTTATTAGAAGTGGGGAACTCATCTCTGGAAATTCTGTAACGGTGGTACTAAAAATTTGAAGATTTTTACAAATAAATCTTCCACAATTCATTTTATTCAATTCATCTTATAAGAAAATGATCTCGAAGTAAGGAAACTATACTTTAATTCTTCAAAATGATTTTTGGTGATTTGTTTACAAAAAACTTAATGAACTTCTACAAGTCCAGTTTTAAGAAATCCACAATCTTATAAATTTATGTTTGGAATGATTTCTCTCGCTTCTACTCCAAAAAGGTCATGAAACTAGAATTTCAGAAGTTTTTTCGCTTCCTTCAAACCAATTACACACTTACGGCCGTTGGGCTTCATACTGAATGAGTTCAAGGTTACTTTAAAAATCTATCCTGAAACTTCACAAACGAGGACTCCCTGGCCCAGTGCATAACGTGTGTTAGTCTATGAAACCAGAGATTGTGATCGACTTCCATGTCTGCAATTTTTTGATCACGAATCGTCATCCAATATTTATTTATTTTTCAATTTGAATTAAGTTTTTACAAGCACGTGATTCTCTCCGACAACGTGGTATTTTATTATAAAATGGTGGGTATTTTGTTTCTGAATACCGGGAAACATGGATAATGTTTGAGAAGATCAAGCGCTTATCATTATTGAGTAAAAAAAAAGTCATAGGCATTCGTGAAACCATACATAGGCATCTGAGGACAAACATGCAAGTCCGATCCAAACATTCCAGATGTGTCTTATGCACCGGGAATTCTTTGCAAACTTAAGTTTATTTGCTAATTGTATTACTTGTTGATTCTCCATTGTTAGCAACATTCCTTTCGATTAGTATAGGGTTTGAAATTACCTACATCTATATGTTGACATACCCTCAATATTTTCTGAATACCTGTTATTATTTGGTACTTGCCAACAAATACATTTTTTTTTTGAAAAATACCCACATCAATAGATGAAAATACCCTTAATGTTTTGTGTAGGTAGTCACCAACGATTATGTTCTAGTGGTTTAAACAAAATACAAAATATATTGAAACTTCAAACCTAAAGTACTTGAAGACCAACTATGTGACATAAGAACAAAAAAGAGTCGGAATAGTTTTTTATCGCAACATACAATTGTTCCGACATTTCAAGTGATTCATCCACCGATATAGGGTCGCATTCATCTCATTGATCTGAAATTTTCCTTCATGTAGTTCATTTCTAATATAGTTTGCAAAGATATTTTCCTTCTTTTCTAGCTTCTGATATGATGCATTTTTCATCTACGGATCTTAATTTTGGTTCAGGGTATGTCTTGGTTGTGATCTAGATAGATATTGTTGATTGTGTCTACGCATAAAGATTTCTCAATACAGTTATTCTACACTCATATTTTTGACGATGCGATCAATTTGGTAGAATAACGTTCGGTAAATCAGGACACCAACGGTCAACCGGTACGGGCAAGGTGGTCGACCGTTTCCTTAAAAATAAGAAAACGTTCGAACTGAAGTACAAACCGGTGAACACTAAGGCTACAACTTAAGTTAACAATCGAACTAAAACTAGGGACAATCTTCCTTGAGTCTTGAGTTTTGACAATAATCAAATTAAACACTCCTTATGTGAAAAGATATAAGTCTCTTATCTTAGGATCCAAGACACAGTAAACATTAATGACACATAACACAATTCAATAATGTTTTACTGGTTAGGTCTATTTAATATATAAAAGTAACCATTTTTCCTCTTTTATATACTCGTGTCGTCAAATATTTGTAGAGCTACAATAATCGAAGACCAACACGACAATCTTATCTCGGAAATTAATTTTCCATTTTAATTATCATGATTGTGAATAACTTTTGATTTATGTAAACCATTATCTTTTAGAGCTTTACGGTTAATGACCAATAACATCTTCCAAAAGGCGAATACAATAATCATGAAAAACAAGATTTTGCACATCCAATTCATAATAATTGACATATGAAAGTAAAACTTTTAGAACACATTCCTTTCAAGTACAATACTACTGGCTTTTTGGCTAATACTCGTTAATATGTTTTGATGATTAATTAACATATCAATAAACACATGTATATCTATCATTACTTCACATGCATACACACATATATATATTTGGTTTTATCCATTTCAGGAGACAAGTGCTACACAAAACAAGAAATCAAGTTGAAGAATAGATAGGATTTATGTTTCTTCTTCTTAGGATTCAAAATGTAACTTGGGCACTTGAACTCTTGTTATATTGCATTGCATGACCCATAGAAAACCTATAGAAGTATCGCACTTAATTCCATATTAAATCGATTATCTTAGGTGACCAATTACACGTAAGAATTCCACTTAAAATAGAAATTCTGCTTCATTCGGTCGACCGGTACGTAGACCATCTGGTTTGACCGAATTTAACAGACTATCAGTTCTTTCCCTGAACGGTTGAATAGTAGTTCTTGTGGTTCCACCGATTTTAACGAGCTCTTTCCCTTTCCAAAATGGTCGGCCGTTTATTTATCCCAGTTCGACCGTTATCCTATGTCAACCGATATATCCCAGTTCGACTGATTCCATCTTCTTCATCGGTTATATCTTGACACGTGTCGTGGTTAATGTGACAATCGGTCGACCAAAACTTATGTTTTGTTCGACCGTTTGACATCTTGTATTTGTCTTAGATTTGACTGTTATACTTGTCGTATTATACAACGGTCGTACACACAAACTTTAACTAAACCAATTTGTATATTTTTGCCACAGGTCGAACAATGCCATAACGACGGTCCACCGAATCAAGAACAATTTGAGTATCAAACTCCCTGTTATTTTTGGTCGGATTGGATCCTTATTTGGTTTCACTGTTACCTCATTTGTTAAATATTATCTTGGCAAAAACCTTCAGAACGGTCGACTTCCCCTAGACTAGGTTTGACCATTCACTTAAGTTCTAGCCTTAGTTGTTCGACCGGTGTGTACTTCAGATCGAATGTTTTCTTACTTATAAGAAAGTGGTCAAACATTTCTCCCGTACCAACCGTTGATGCATAAATTTGTGTTCTGAACTTTTCTGCTTTGTGTATCTTACACAAATCCTTTCCAAATCAATCCCAACGGCTAGATTGAGTTTAGAGCTTATAAATAAAACTTAGAACATACTTTGCAAGTTACCAATTCTTTCTCAAAAGCTCATACTCTCATATTACTCTCTTGTGCTCTAAACTTCTCAATTGTGCTCAATCTTCCACCTAAATCACTCATTGCATTCATCAATCATTCAAGTTCTCAAGATTAGAAGTTAGTTCAAGAAATGTCCAACAAAGCGTTGAATTAGCGACCAGGGTGAAGCTCTTCTTGGATTGTGAGAAGGTGGTTCAAGTGTTCGCAAGTTTGAAGTGTAAATGCTTGATTTCGGCCTTAAACGGAGATCAGATTAGTGGATTACGTGAAGTTGCTCAAGTAAGAACAATTCATAAGAGATGACTAAGATCCAGTTGGTGGATCCAAACCTCAATACATCGGTTTCATGGTTTGCATTTCTATCTTTCTTGCCTTAAATTGTTACTATTTCATTGAATTAGTTGCTTAAGTTTTTAAGTGTGTATTTTGTCTATTCACCCTTTTTTAGACCAATTCTATGGCTAGTTAGATCCTACAAATACAAGAAATATTCTATGCATAATGTGTGATCCATTCCATTTGATTGTAATTAAGATTATGTTAGTTAAATCATCAAAACATAGATTAAGACCAAAAATGCAACACAAACTACCTTGGGTCCATGAATGTTATTCTTTGGTACCCACACCATTTTTGTTTTGGGAGCCCAAACACTTGAGATACTTTGGTTCACAAAGAAGTGTTTTCCGTTCAAAGTAGTATGAACTACATGGTTTTAAATTTTGCATTATATCACAAACCATGTTTATCTAAGGAATGTTTTAACTACTTAAAAGCATGTCAAACATTTCTTTCCTTTGGTGAATTTCTCTAGATTTTTTCTTAATTGAACATTGCATTCCTTAAGATTTATTTGTTCAACAACAACGGGTGTTGATGTGTTCGTTTAAAATACCGCAAGTACATGGGTCGGTGAAGACGTGGAAAATACGGGTCGTGTCCACGAGGAGGTGTGTCAACTCTGGTTTGTTCAAAGGCAAATGGGAAAAGAGGGGAAGAAATTGTGACTACACTAAACTAGCTACACTAAACTAGCACGAAACAAACAAAGAAGATGAAAGCATGAGGCGAGATAAAATTAAACTAAGTGACTAATACAAGAAAGCTGGAAATCAGGAATGGAAACCCGTAAGGGGTGGAGTGTGTGTACACATGAAATAAGATGGTGAACAATGCATTCAATGGGCACAAATGTAGGTTGTGTTTTCATGCATAGGAAGTGTCTAATGGATATGACAAACCTATCAATCCAATCATTAACCTAGTTGATTAACATTCACATACACTAGTTGTTTTTTCATAACCTAAACAAACATGGGAGGTGTCTAATAGTTGTGGCAAAACTCATCAAGTGAATTGTTCTACTCTAAACAAACAAACGTACATTCACATTTATCAACACATTTCAAAATAAAGCATTCATTTCCATTCTTTATTGCATGTATAAACATCATCTCCACCTCAAAGGGAGATGAAACTACTCACTACTCATTAAACTACAAACTACATTAAGAAAATGAAACATTCTCATTACTTCTACTAAGATAAAATGGCATTAAGCTAAGCAAGCAAGAATTAAAAGAGAAGACAACATTAAAGCAAACTAAAAAATTATTTTATTTACATGACTCACATTACAAGTAGCATTCTTCTTCACTTAAGTTTTGCTCCAAGACTTTACTCCAAGTAGAGAGAATGTCACCAAGCAAAGAGTAAATACAAATGATGAGGAAAAGTTCTATTTATAGTCATAAAAAAGACAACCGGAGACAATCCCCCAATATGAGACTAATAAACTACTAAAAATAGACATAATACACTCTAATACATGACCTGCCAAAATGTTATCGGATCCGAAGACGAACCGACCGCCAATCAACGGTCTATATACTCTGGATCGGGTCTGGATTTGGAGTGTGGTTGTATGGCTTGATTTCTTCATGTCTGATGCACCCAGATCGGTTATTGGAGTTTAGGCTCAGATCTAATTGCCAAAATACTCCTCATGATGGTGTGGAGTTTCTTGATTTGCTTATTTGTCTTTTTGATTTACATCTGGGTACTTCTCTCTTGCATCTCGGTCCATCACTCTTGCAACTTAGTCATTTCCTTGCTTTTAAGTCCTTTTTGAGTCTCTTCTTCTCAAACTTGTTTATTCCTGAAACATAACCATAAAACTCGTTACGTAGCATTGCTTAAGCTAAAAATAAAAGATATATGACACAAATATATGCATGATATTATGTCAATCAGGTGTTCCTTTTAGACTATGAAGTTTCTAATGCAAGTTTATCATGTCTACTAAGCACCTCATTCTTTTCATTCATAGTAGATTCAATTTGACATTGAAGATCATCTACTTGCTTCCTAGCTAGTTTGTTCCTTTCACAAATGACCTCAAATTTAGCAACAAGCTCATGAAATGCATTTTGTAGCTCATCAAAAGAATTATAGTCATTGTTAGAACTAGAGCTCGAACTATAGATAAAGCAAGATCTAGATAATACCTCACTTTCTTCATTTTGTAATGTCATGAAGCACATGTTTGCAACTTCCAATGATGAAGATGAGGCTGATGAAGTGTCATCTCATGTAGCATTGTGAGTTTCGTCCTCTTTCTCTTTTCTTTTGCTCATCTTCCTTTTCCTTTCCTTTTTCTCTCTTTTTCTCTTTTTCTCATTTTCACTCATCTCCTGCTCCTGATTTTTCTCCTTTTTCTTTTCTCTTCTCATATTTTCTCCCTTTTTCGTTTCCTCTCCTTTCTTTCTATATTTGTCTTTCTTGGGAAATTTGAAGAAATCTTGTGTAAGCACTTCAATGTCTTCATCTCTCTTCTCCTTAGTTCATTGGAATTGACTATTGAGTGTTACACCAATGATGATTTCTTCTCCGAGGCTTCCTTCTCCTTTCTGTCAATCATTTGTAGCTCATACGTCGTGAGGTTGCTAATTGGGTTATCCACCTTTAGTTGGGAGAGATATTGTGTTTCTTCAAAGACTATTACCTTCTCTTCATATTCATCAATGAGTGACCAAATGATCTTTCTTTAATGTCTTCCTCACTGAAATTTCTACAAAAAACACTAAGAGATATAATAATTTTGGTGAAACAAGTGTTCATCTCGTTTTTGTTCTCACCGGGTTGCAAAGTGAATATTTCATATTTATGCATGATGAGGTTAATTCTTGTGTCTTTCGTTCTATTATCTCCCTCATTATGCATTAGAAGTTTGTCATATGTCATATGCACTATCACAACCTCTAATATAGTTGTTATATTCACTTTTATTCAAGCCACAATAAAGAATGTTCATAATATGAGAGTTCATCTCAACCTTTTCATTTTAACTATAGTTAGGGTGGTTAATTCATCTTCCTAAGAGGGTATGGAAGGGGTTTGATTAAGATTCGATACTTAATGTCACTAAATTGTAAGAAAATTTTCATTGTATTCTTCTAATAATCATAGTTTGACTCATTAAGCACATGTGGTCTAGATGTTGATAAACCCTCAAAATGATTAGATGATGAAGATGTCATGTTTAACTATAGTTAAGTAGATGAATTAAACACCTAAGCTCAGATACCAATAGAAATTTTATGACATGTGATTTTAACACTACACTAAAAACAATTGATATTAGTGAGTGAGTCTACATACCTTTTAAGTCATCACCCAGACATTCACGGTGTGGTAAAAGGCCCCATCAGCCCCTAAAATATTGTTCGGAGATCACACACCCCCAACAAGTATGGTAGGATACTTAACTTTTTTATATCAATTGGCCAAAATTTGATGTCTCGGTGATCATTTGTACATATATGCTTTAATTAAAAGCTATTTCCCATCTTATTACCTTTCATGCAAAACGAGAGCACATTTTTCTTGTACTTCGTCTTATGGTTGATTTAATACTTTAGTTTGTGTTATGGCTTAAGGATTCTCGTAAATAATTTTTTAAATAGTGCATTTCCTTTTTGTTGTGCATATTCGTTTTCTGCTAGTTAAACGTCGGACATTTCTTATGAGTCGAGGTCAAATCTTACTATGGTGTTAAGTCGTGTTGTGAGTTTGGATGTCCCAAACACATCCTAAATAACTAAATAAACGCCCGGTCAAAAAAGACCTCAACAAACGCCTGATATTAACAAGGAAAAACTAAATAATTATGTCCAAACTGATGGAGTGTTGATCATGTAAATAATTAGAGTCCTTATACACGGACGCGGGCGTCACGGACGCGCCCTACGTGGCTTCAAAAAGTGGCTGAGTCAGCGTCTACTCGGATTGCCATGTCACGCTTTCCTTCCGAACGCGCCTCAAATTGTTTTAAATTTTTTTTGACGGTTTTCGAAGAAGGACGGTTCGTTTCCAGATTAGACAGCGGCAGACACCCTACGAACGACGGTTCGGATACCGAGGAAGATAACATATCCAGAACAAAAGGGAGACTCTCGCTTTCTTTCTTTCTTACCTGTGAACGTAGGAAGCGCACCTGTGAAGCTTTCCCGACTTTCTTTCCCTGTGAAGCGCACCTTGTAAACGATAATGGAATCTTCAACTCCGGCCGTCGATATCGAACACGTCCCAGAACCGGTGGGTCTCTAATTTTTTCTTTCCCTGGGTCGTTATTTTTTTTGATGAACTTCCGTTTATTAAATTATTGGTTTTAGGGAACCACGTACTACTTCCGGGAATCACGATGCTCCTGGAAGGCCATCCGAAAGCAGTTTGACCGGATGAATAAGGTGGAGAAGGAGGCTTTCCGTAGCACCCCATTCGGTCACTTCCTAAACCTTCCTAACATTACGACGGACAACGAAATAGTCGGTTGGTTCGTCGAGCACTACGATACGGAGGAGGTGGGGCTGAGAATAGGATCAGGGGTAGTTCCCCTTACACCGGAAGACATCGCCCTAATTTTGGGGTTACGTACGCATGGGAAGGCCGTGGTGATGGAACCATTGCGCGTCCAGAAGCGAGAGGGGGTGAACCTTGACAACACCCAACTTTTAGTTCATCTCATGGCAAACAGTACCATGGGCGAGACGGAGGAGTACGTTCGTCTCCTGATTTCTTTCATCTTCAACAATTTTTTGTTCTATGATGGAACGCTGCGACCGAAGGAATGGTTCATGCACCCTCTGAGGAACATCAAACGCCTAAGCAGCTACGCATGGGCAAGTGCAGTTCACAAAACCCTGGTTGGAGGCCTCGAGAAAGCAAGTTTAGAACTGCAGGAGAGGAAAAAGGCAGGGAATTTCATAATGCGGCAGGGGAACGTCGAAGGTTGTGTTGCCATACTACACGTAAGTTTTTGTTCCTGCTTCACACTTCCTCTCTTCCTCTTTTTTTGTTTTTGTTCTTTTCGGAAGACGATGTGTGTCTGTTCGGAATACGTTGTGAGTCTGTTCGGATTAAGTGGTGGGTCTGTTCGGATTAAGTGGTGGGTCCGTTCGGATTAAATGGTGGGTCTGTTCGGGTTAAGTGGTGGGTCTGTTGGGGTTAAGTGGTGGGTCTGTTATGATTAAGTGGTGAGTCTGTTCGGAATAAGTGGTGTGTCTGTTCGGATTAAGTTGGGTGTCTGTTCGGATTAAGTGGTGCGTTTGTTCGGATTAAGTGGTGAGTCTGTTCGGATTAAGTTGAGTGTCTGTTCGGATTAAGTGGTGCGTCTGTTCGGATTAAGTGGTGCGTCTGTTCGGATTAAGTGATGCGTCTGTTCGGATTAAGTGGTGCGTCTGTTCGGATTAAGTGGTGCGTCTGTTCGGGTGAGGTGGTGCGTCTGTTCGGATTAAGTGGTGGGTCTGTTCGGAATACGTTGTGAGTCTGTTCGGAATATGTTGTGAGTCTGTTCGGATTAAGTGGTGGGGCTGTTCGGAATATGTGGTGGGGTTGTTCGGATTAAGTGTTGGGTCTGTTCGGAATACATTGTGAGTCAGTTCGGAATACATTGTGAGTCTGTTCGAAATACATGGTGAGTCTGTTCGCATTAAGGGGTGGGTCTGTTCGGATTAAGTTGGGTGTCTGTTCGGATTAAGTGGTGCATCTGTTCGGATTAAGTGGTGCGTCTGTTCGGATTAAGTGATGCGTCTGTTCGGATTAAGTGGTGCGTCTGTTCGGATTAAGTGGTGCGTCTGTTCGGGTGAGGTGGTGCGTCTGTTCGGATTAAGTGGTGGGTCTGTTCGGAATACGTTGTGAGTCTGTTCGGAATATGTTGTGAGTCTGTTCGGATTAAGTGGTGGGGCTGTTCGGAATATGTGGTGGGGTTGTTCGGATTAAGTGTTGGGTCTGTTCGGAATACATTGTGAGTCAGTTCGGAATACATTGTGAGTCTGTTCGAAATACATGGTGAGTCTGTTCGCATTAAGGGGTGGGTCTGTTCGGATTAAGTGGTGGGTCTGTTCGGAATAAGACGTGTGTCTGTTCGGAATAAGAAGTCCGTCTGTTCGGATTAAGTTGGGTGTCTGTTCGGTTTACGTTTAATGTATGTTCGGATTCAGTTGTCTTTCGAATATGAAGGTACGTTGGTATAGTAGTTCTCATTTTTTTCCTTTCCATTTGAAGGTGTGGCTTTGTGAGAAATTTAAATTGGGGGAGCCCAGAACTGGAGTTTTCCCACGGATGAAAAGATGGACGGAGATGTTTGGGAAACGATTAACCCTGAGGAAATGGGAGGAACGTGGAATTACCTTACATCGGATTTACGACGGCACGTTCGACCTGATGGGGGCTCCATCAATGAGTGAAAGGGAGCTGCAACTTATTGGTCCTGTTCGAAAGAGCTCAACTTCAACCGTCAGTTTGCCAAGGCTCCAACTGGCAGACTGCAGCATTCCATGCGACCCGCTGCTCCAAGAATTGGAGCTGAGTGAGGTGAAGACAAAATGGCTGAGGGCCGAAGCTGCCCTTAAGAAGGCCACAGAACAGGTACACGACCTCAGGGAAGAACTGAGGATTTCCCAGGAAGAGTGTGGGAGGCTCAGGAAAGATATTATATATCTTCGAGGGACAGGGACAACTGGAGTCCCTGGTGGGGAGAACGAGCGAGAGCAAGAGGAGGAGAATAGGAAGAAGAGGGAGGCGGAGGAAGAAGAGAATAGGAAGAGGAAGGAGGATGAAGAAGAAGAAGAAAAAAAGAGGGAGGAGGAGGAAGAAGAAAAGAGGAGGGAGGAGGAGGAAGAAGAAAAGAGGAGGGAGGAGGAAGAAGAGGAGAAGAGGAGGGAGGAGGAGGAAGAAGAAAAGAGGAGGGAGGAGGAAGAAGAAGAGAAGAAGAGGAAGGAGGAGGAGGAACGAGAAAAGAAGAAGAGGAAGGAGGAGGAGGAACGAGAAAAGAGGAAGAGGGAGGAGGAGGAATGTGAGAGAAAAAAGGAGGAGGAAAGGAAGAAGGAAGAAGAGGAGAAGAGGGAGGAGGAGAGGAAGATGGGAGAAAAGAGGAAAATGCTGGAGAAGGAGGAAGAGAAGAAGAAGAAGGAGAAGGAAGAAGAAAGAAAGGCCCAGATAGCAAACTGGGTCGCGAAAAGAAAACGCTCGACGGCCACCGTTGAGCAGCAGCTGAAGGAAGGCGAACATCTGGCCAAGAAGAATAAGAAGGAAGAAGAGCAAAAAAGAAAAGATAGAGCGGCTCAAAGGAGCCTGAAGAAAAAAAGGCCGGATGTTGACATGCCTGCATTGGGCACGTTGTCAGTTGATGAGGTCAAAATGCTACTGAACCTGACCGAACCCAACAAGGACAATAGGGAGGTCATCTGGAGAGGCGATATGTGCAGTTTAAAACGCTCCGACCTGAAGGAGCTTATAACGCCTAGGATGGATATTAGCGATGAAACTATCGACGCTATGCTATCGGTGCTCGAAGAAAGACGCCACCCAGAAAAAGTTATATGCATATCCACATTCGAGTCGGGGCGAATTCTTGGAGGGCAAGGCAGAGAAGTTGATGATTTTATCCTCCCTAAAATCGTAGGTGCGTCTCCAACACAGACCGTGATCGCCCAACCATGCTGGTCTTCAGGTCATTGGACACTGGTGGTTGTCTATGGCCCGTCCAAAGAGATTTTGGCATTCAACAGTCTCTCTAGGGAGCTAGGCGAAGGTGATGATCCGGAGCAGACTGTAGGCCTACATGAATGTGCAGCAACGGATGCGGCTGTATACTGGAGGGATCTACTCAAGGTCGACTGGCCCCTGAGAATCCTGAGGAAAGAGAGCCAACAACAACCACCGGGGAGCAACGATTGCGGCGCCTTCGTTTTATACTGGATAAGGTGCCTAATGTTGAATGTTGACCCTACGAAGGAGAAGGACCCCAATACCATCCACTCTATCAGGGGTGAATTGGCGGTCATGTTACTTAGGGATCGTCGGTCGTGTGTGCAGGTCTAAACAGACAAAGATATTTTTAGTTTTGTTTATTTTTTGGTTTACATGTACAAAATGTTTACATATTCAGTTCACAAACTAACATGTAAAAATACAAACATTACCAATGTCATTCTTAAGCTAACTTTATTCCGAACAGACAGTCTTCTTATTCCGAACAGACCCAACACTTAATCCGAACAGACGCAACACTTAATCCGAACAGACTCACAACTTAATCCGAACAACCGCAACATTTAATCCGAACAGGCTCACAACTTATTCCGAACACAGTCTTCTTATTCCGAACAGACCCACCACTTATTCCGAACAGACCCAACACTTAATCCGAACAGACGCAACACTTAATCCGAACAGACTCACAACTTATTCCGAACAAACGCAACATTTAATCCGAACAGGCTCACTACTTATTCCGAACACAGTCTTCTTATTCCGAACAGACCCAACACTTAATCCGAACAGACGCAACACTTAATCCGAACAGACGCAACACTTAATCCGAACAGACTCACAACTTAATCCGAACAAACGCAACATTTAATCCGAACAGGCTCACTACTTATTCCGAACACAGTCTTCTTATTCCGAACAGACCCAACACTTAATCCGAACAGACGCAACACTTAATCCGAACAGACTCACAACTTAATCCGAACAACCGCAACATTTAATCCGAACAGGCTCACAACTTATTCCGAACACAGTCTTCTATTTCCGAACAGACCCACCACTTATTCCGAACAGACCCAACACTTAATCCGAACAGACGCAACACTTAATCCGAACAGACTCACAACTTAATCCGAACAACCGCAACATTTAATCCGAACAGGCTCACAACTTATTCCGAACACAATCTTCTTATTCCGAACAGACCCACCACTTATTCCGAACAGACCCAACACTTAATCCGAACAAACTCACAACTTAATCCGAACAGACTCACAAATTAATCCGAACAAACGCAACATTTAATCCGAACAGGCTCACTACTTATTCCGAACACAGTCTTCTTATTCCGAACAGACCCAACACTTAATCCGAACAGACTCACAACTTAATCCGAACAACCGCAACATTTAATCCGAACAGGCTCACAACTTATTCCGAACACAGTCTTCTATTTCCGAACAGACACAAGTAAATCTGAACTGAACTTGTATAACAACCATTTACAGATCACAACG
Source organism: Triglochin maritima (assembly GCA_963682175.1). Classification (NCBI taxonomy): domain Eukaryota; kingdom Viridiplantae; phylum Streptophyta; class Magnoliopsida; order Alismatales; family Juncaginaceae; genus Triglochin; species Triglochin maritima. The sequence continues at coordinate 7,670,549 of OY821780.1, read as the reverse complement.
TATCAACAATTACAAGTTTCTTGGTTTTACAAGAACGGGAAAAAACAAAAAAATGTAAATCAAGGAGGAAATTCCTCGTAATACAAACTCATGTCCCAATCGGAGAAATCAGGATCCGCGGGTTTTGGTGCTACTTCGTGAAGCGGCGAAGTAACCTTCATCTTCCACTTTCCCTTCTCTTGTTGGGCGTGTTTTTTATGGCTCTTTTTAATTATCTTCTCAGCTAAAGACACTCGACGTCTAGTCGGCGGTCTTCCTATACGTCTGACCTTTTCCGGATTAAGGACCGATGTACCCGAAGACTCAGGTTCATCAGGTCGAACCAAGTTTTGTGTAGTGTGCATACGTGCCTTAAGCATTTCAATACACTGCACGGCCTCAATATACCTTTTGTGGGAGATGAAGGCTTCCTGTGCGATCCAAACGGCACGACCCATGATGTCGTCGTGACGACGTAGCGCATCCTTCGCCATTACACCATCGTCTGGGTACGTCTTATCTCGATAGCTCCTTCGAATATCCTTCCGCCATCGATTAAGGATGTAAGAGTCTGGAAGCAATGCATTAGGATTCAAGCGTGCAAGTACAACAAAAACGTGGCAGCATAGAAGCCCAACGTGCTGAAACATTCTGCAATCACATGTAAAATTCATGGATGTGTTTTGTACTAGGAAACGTTTCGACAGTAGCTGCTCACCAGCCAAAACACGTTCAGATACCTTGTACTGGAATGTTTCATTCGTATTGAACTCCTCCGTTATATCGCAGTATATCATCTTCCCAATTTGTAACTGCACTTTTTTGAAGACCCCTACGGTATACAACTCGCTCAACTGACTCTCGAATGGATAAATTGAAACCAACTGGGGTTTTTTATGAAGACAATCAAATTCTGATTGAGCTTCCTTCTCGTACTTGTGGCGGAGCGCAAGTTCGTATTGTTGAACAAACTGCTTAAGGGTGGTCTTCGAAGTAAGATACTTGTCGAAGAAGGCGTTCATACTCTCGCTCCTCTGAGTAGATGCCATTCCCGCGAAAAAAAAATCACCAATAAATGCAGGGATCCACGACTCTCGGATTGCATAAATGGATTTGAGCCAGCTGTGGTTCTGCAGGTCAAAATCAAGAAGGAAACCCTGCCAATTACGATCAAATTCTGCTGGGGTTTTGGAATCATATACAATCAATTTCAGATCAAATAATATGTGATCCCGATACTGCGTCGGCAACTTCACGGGAGCTTTGTTCATTATGTGCCATATACAGAATCTGTGTCTTGAATCTGGGAAGACATTCCTTACAGCAGCAGTAATGACACCACATTGATCTGTTATTATAGCTGGGGGGGGTATATATGCATAAGGGACCCAATTAGAAAGGAGTGAGACATTATTCCGAACACAGACTTCTTAATCCAAAACAGACAGTCTTCTTATTCCGAACAGACACAACACTTAATCCGAACAGTCAGGCCACTTATTCCGAACAGACACAACACTTAATCCGAACAGTCAGACTTCTTATTCCGAACAGACAGACTACTTATTCCGAACAGTCAGACTTCTTATTCCGAACAGACACAACACTTAATCCGAACAGTCAGACCACTTATTCCGAACAGACACAACACTTAATCCGAACAGTCAGACTTCTTATTCCGAACAGACACAACACTTATTCCGAACAGAACGAACACTTAATCCGAACAGACTCACAACTTAATCCGAACAGAACCACCACTTATTCCGAACAGACCGAACACTTATTCCGAACAGACCCACCACTTATTCCGAACAGACTCACAACTTATTCCGAACAGACTCACAACTTATTCCGAACAGACACAACACTTAATCCGAACAGACACAACACTTAATCTGAACAGTCCGACCACTTATTCCGAACAGACACAACACTTAATCCGAACAGTCAAACTTCTTATTCCGAACAGACACAACACTTAATCCGAACAATCCGACTTCTTATTCCGAACAAACGCAACACTTAATCCGAACAGAGAGACTTCTTAATACGAACAGACAGACTTCTTATTCCGAACATACACTCTTCTTATTCCGAACAGACAGACTTTTTATTACGAATAGACAAACAAAAAAGAGGAAGATATGAAGAGGGAAGAAGGAAAAAAACTTACCGTTCATGCACGACAACCAGGTTTGGAACAACCATATGTAATTTTCAGTAGTCTCATAGGACAGCAAAGCGCAACCGAGCAAAACTGATTCGAAATAGTGATTGACTCCTACAAATGGGGCGAATGGCATGTCGTATTTGTTGGTAATGTAGGTTGTGTCGAAACATATTGCGTCTCCAAAGTATGAATATGCAGCTCTAGAACGACTGTCAGCCCAAAAAACGTTGCGTAGTCTTCCTTCGTCATCCATATTTATTACATAAAAAAACATGGAATCAATCTTCTGCATCCTAATGAAATAGTCCTGAAGAGCTTGTGCATCACCAGGTCCCATCTTCAAATTTCTGACTTGGTTTACAACATTCCTGCAAACAGGAACCAGTAAGACCAGGCGCAAAATGTTCAACTTCAATTATGTTAGACGGAAAGAACACAAACCTTAAATCCCTTTCGTTGAAAGTCAATTTGTCATAACCTCCAGCCTCGACCACAAGAGATTGCATGGTCTTAGCAGCCGATATCCCAGCTTCATCATTAACCGATATCCGTGCTACGACGGCCTCAGGGACGGTTCGTTTTTGCCTGAGAAATCGCATTTGCTCCGGGTCAAGCATGGGATGGTTATGGTTAAGATCCACAAAGTTAACGTTGTAACCCCTTGCTGTGTTTCCGGATACCCTTATCCGAGCAGTGCATTGTACTCTGCTGGATAACCTAGGCTTCAATTTTCCTTGCCCTTGGTCCGTTGGTGCGGTGCCCTCCTTGGAGCAAGTCAGCGTGGCCCGTATAACAACACCACGATCGTAATGAGATTGTCTTGTCTTAACGCCAAAACCACAATAATCGGCATAGGCCACGTAAAAAGCTTTGGCTTCTTCGAAAGAGGGGAAAAACATCCCCTCATGGGGAACGTTTGTTGGCTGCTCCACTAGGGAAGGCACGGGAACGATTTCCATTTGGTACAGAGGAATGACCACAGAAGAGAAGGGAAGGAAAATGAAGAGACATCTTGAGATTGATAACAAGTCTTCTGTGCCGTGTAGGAGCGCCGAGCGCCAAAATGATGAAGGAAGAGAGTGATTTGAGTCGCATTAATGAGGGATGGAGGGAAGGATGGTGGAAATGATGAAGGTACGAAAATAGATGAATAAAAAAACAAAAAACTTTTCATATCCCATCGCGCCAACTAAGCAGCGTCTGCTGAGTGGACTGGCCACATCAGCGCGCGTCCCGGACGCGCGCGTCCACTAAACATTTTCCTTTGATTAAATAAGCTCCTCAAGATCTAATCATTCATTTTAATCTGATGGTTGTTGATGTTTTACTTAAAATAAGGGTATTTAAGTAAATTCGTTGGTCTTCCAAAACCTTTCAATCAACCTTACCAAAAGAAACACAATTGCTTCCTTCTATTTTCGTCACCCCTTTCTCCTCCCCCTCCAAACTGTTTTTGCTCCTCAATACCACGGATTGGATACATCTTGGTTTTTTTGGTTAATTAATGCAACCGATATAGTTTTTTTGAGTCTTTTAATCCTGATTTCAGTTCTTGTTGATTTTATTTTGGGGTCTTTTAATCCTGATTGATTTCAGTTCTTGTTGATACCACGACTTACTATTCGTTTTGCTTAGGTGTCTGGTGCGGATGTCTTTTATTTTGGGGAAAAATCGCAGTTGTGTTTGGTTTTAGGATTTGCCATAGATTTTAAGTGCGTTATTTTTTTGCTGTTTATTTCGTTTTTTCGTTTTTTTTTGCTGTTTATTTCGTTATTTCGTTTCTTTTCTCGTGAATTCTGTTTTGTTTTTTTAGTCTTTTGCTGCTGAAAATGTTTTACGATGTTTAATGTTGCGGCTTAGTTTGGATTATGTTTATTTATTTGGATTACTATTTGTTTTCAGAGGGCACAAATCGAAATTATGGAAATTGTAGAAAAAAATCCAACCTCTTCAAAGTCCGGAGGAATCCAATCGAGTCTACTGGAAATTGAGGTTAGTTTGTTTTTTAAATACTTTTGATAGCGGATTTCACAATGGGAACTGTGATGTACCCCTAAAAATAATTAAAAGCGGAAATAATTTAAGTTTTGTAATGGGAAAATCGTATTCGAAGCCGCAATATAAATATGACTACTGTAATATAGTATTGAAAACTGTAATATGGTTGTTTCGATCTGTAATATTAAATTGATACCTGTTATAGTGACCATTTTACTTTAGCCTTTTTTTATCTTCTTTGTACTAGTATTATAGTGAAGTAACGTTGAATTGACAATCTAATATTATTATATTATTATGAAAGCTGTAACATTCTGGACCTCATTTTGCACCATTTAGGATAATTTAAAGTGGCAGAATGAGGAGCATGACAAAGAATTTTTCCTTGAACCTGACGTTAACAGTGAGCTCAAACCAACCAATGGACAGGAGTTCGACTCGATAGAAGAAGCTTACCACTATTATAAGAATTATGCAAATGCTGTAGGGTTTAATGTGCGAAAATCGTCAACCAAATATACTCAAGCATCAGAAAATAATTGTAGAGAGATGATCTTAAAAAAGTTTGTTTGCTCTAAAGAAGGGTCATCATGTACAAGAAGCAACAAAAAAACAAGTATGAATGAAGTGTCAGTAACAATAAAGAAGAGGAAAGTTGGGATGTCAAGATGTGAATGTCAGGCAAAATTAAAAATCAAATTTGATCGAGAAAAAAATAAGTGGTTTGTGCTAAACTTTGTTGAAGGACATAATCATGAAATGACAAGCTCGTCTCAAAGACATTACATGAGAAATAATCGTAACATACCGCCTGTTACTCAGAGTTTGTTGAAATCTATGAGTGAAGCCAACATACCTGTTGTAAAACAAGCTGTGTTGTTAGGAAATGAAAGCAGTGGTTATGACAAAATCGGATTCACGTATAGAGACATACTAAATATGAATGCTTCCAGCAGATATGAAACAGAAGGATATGATGCAGAATTAGTACTAGAACACTTAGAGAGTACAAAGAAAGGTGACAAAAACTTCTACTATTCATATCAAAAGAATGAACAAAGTAAGTTGAGTCACTTGTTTTGGGCTGATAGCACTTGTCAAGATAATTTTAAACATTTTGGAGAAGCTGTCACGTTTGATACTACGTATTGTACAAACAGGTACTCAATGATATTCGGAGCCTTTTGTGGTGTGAATCATCACAGACAAACAATTTTTTTCGGAATGGGTTTGCTAAATGATGAAACTATATCATCCTTTAATTGGTTGTTTTTGGAATTCAAGAATTGTATGGGTAGAGAACCAGCTGCTATTGTTACTGATCAAGACCCAGCTATGAATTCTTCATTGGCACAAGTGTATCCCAAGACCGTTCATCGTTTCTGCTCATGACACATAATGGATAAATTACAAAAAAAAATTGGAGGAGTGAGCAACAAAGGGCATGTTATTCAAGCCTTTCACGATTGTGTGTGGTACACCGAGAACATCAAAGATTTTGAATGTAAATGGAGCAGAATCATTATCGAAAATGAGCTTCATGATTCAAAATGGTTGAATTCGTTGTTTGAGATACGGGAAAAATGGGTACCGGCTTACATGCAAAATATTTTCTTTGCTGGTATGAAGACTACTCAAAGAAGTGAATCAATGAATGCATTTTTGAAGACATACATCACGCGACAAAACACTTTATTTGAGTTCATATGCAGGTACATTTCTACTTTGTTATTATATTAGCTTGTATATTCGGTGGTTAAATTGTAGCATTGTCGTTGTAAATTTAACATTAAGTTATGTTATATAAATTTACGTAATGTGAAATAAAAACAGATATGCATTTACTGCCACAAGAGTTTTATTGTTTACATTACGCTTATAATCTGGATTGCCAATATATTGGTTAAGCTGTAACATAATATTTATAACGGTAATATTACAGAATGCTGTATAACAATAACTATTGTTACATAAACAAACAACTGTAGTTCACCCAGTTTTTCCATTCAATATAATACGCTTGAAAATATCTGCAATATGATGTTATAAGGTAAGCATTGTTTTTTATTGTAGATTTGAGGTGGCTCTAAAGCATCAAAGAGAGAATGAAAATAGATGGAATTATAATGACAATAATAAGAAGGGGGAGCTACTGACTAAATGGAACCTTGAGGCTGAAATGGAAGAAATATACACAAGAAGTGTCTTTCACATCTTTCAAGAAGAGTTTTATGTGCAACGTTACAATTGAAGATAAGGATGAAAATTCAGTTACATACAATGTGAGCAAAATAGATGAAGACAATGGAACAATGCATGTAAGGTTCAAAGACATTGATCATGTGCCTGTTTGTGACTGTCACTTTATGGAATTTCAAGGACTTCCATGCCAACATAGTTTGGCGGTTTTTAAACATCTAGGTTACAAAAAGATGCCACCAATTAACATTCTGTCTCGTTGGCGAAAAAGAATTACGAATGACTATTATGAGAGCAACAAGCATTGTACCGACAAGTCAACAATCAGTGACAAAGTCACCCACATCATGAGATTGTGCAATGAATTGATATCCATTGTCGGCAAACACGAATCTGCAACTGAGTTGGTGGAACAGAAATTAGAATGTGCTCTGTTAGAAACCAAAAATGCAGTCAAAGAAATCCATGAGAATGATAAGCAAAAATCAGGAACATGTCAAAGGGAAATACTAGTTCATCAGCCAGATAAAGCGAAAACAAAAGGGAGCGGAAAGGGTGGAAGACCAAAATTTAGTAGTAATCGCATTCAATCAAATCTTGAGAAAAAAGCAAGCAAGAGTCATAAACAATGTAAAACGTGCATGCAATATTCCGACCACGACTCTAGAACTTGTCCCACTAGAAGGCAATAAGAAATGTGAGTAGTTAATCTTCTTATTCAATAAGAATTATACTTGATAATTTTCTTATATTTTTGTTTTATTTATGCAGATTTACAACTAAAGATACAGAAATATGTCAAGAATGACTTGCAAGGAAGATTATTATTCATGAACACAATATACATGTGAATGATGCCCTACAGGAATATAGAACATTTTCTTATAAAGTTTTGAAATACATACTCTAGTTATACTCTCTTTATTGTGTATTTTTTTTAGTTTGTACCATGCATGGTGAATGAGTATAGGTTACGAATTTTTTTAACAATACGTAATAGTTGTAATATTACATTGATAACTGTAATATTAAGTGGCTACGAGTAACAATGATTTTTAAAATGTAAACTTAAATACGTTTTACAATAACCAATTGGAGAATAAAAATTTATTAATAATTTGGAAGATGTATGATCCTTAATTAATTTTTATCCTTCCCAATTAATAAAATAGAAGGGTAATAATGTTTTCTTCATCAAAATCGTTAATGAGTATCCCCTATGTACCTAGTCTGTCTGTATATTGTAGCTGTAATATAACAATAACAATAATAATAACATGATGTTGTTTTTAATATGACTGTACAAACTGTAATATTACATTGATAACTGTAATATTAAGTGGCTACGAGTAACAAGGAATTTAAAAATGTAAAATTAAATACGTTTTACAATAACCAATTGGAGAATAAAAATTTATTAATAATTTGGAAGATGTATGATCCTTAATTAATTTTTATCCTTCCCAATTAATAAAATAGAAGGGTAATAATGTTTTCTTCATCAAAATCGTTAATGAGTATCCCCTATGTACCTAGTCTGTCTGTATATTGTAGCTGTAATATAACAATAAAATGATAATAACATGATGTTGTTTTTAATATGACTATACAAACCGTAATATTAAAAGAGTATTATCCGCCAAACGCAATATCAATATTTAATATTATTTTGCGCGATGTAAAATACAATTGACTTTATTCTGATACTGTGTAAAATGTATGCGGATCTTAAGATAATTGGAGGTTTAGATAAGTTTTAACAAGAAGTGATGTAGAGGTACAACTTGTGACATCAAACTTTTATGAATAGGGTATATCTATTAGTTTTAATATAACGAAAATTATTATATACTCTTACTTAGTTGATTATGTTAACTTTTGTTCAACACAAAGTTGACGATAAGTAGTTATGTACGCTGTTTGATTAAAAATGGAAGTTGTAATATTACGGTTTGAATTGTAAAATCGAAAAGGTAGCTGTAAAAATATTAGTCAAAACGTAATAAGAAGGGGTAGCTGTAATAATAATAGTAAAAACGTAATATAAGAGTACTCTTCTAAGCATTAGTAATTTGTAACTGTAAAGTTTGTAATTGTAATTTTGTACATTTCAAAAAGTATGTTTAATCCCAAAAATTTCTATAATCTAATCAGAACATGTTCCACGAAGTATCATAGCAACATATTCAGCACGAATCTGGGCCATATCTGCTTCTTCAAAATCAAAAACATCTTTTCCTTCTGAGAGATATTCTGCAAACTTCAATACATACAATCCGCAATTCAAACTGGTAGCCGATTGCTGGGGGCAAGGAACATGTTCTACTTCCCAAGTCTTCATATTATCAAAATTGTGCATCATTTCAAAGTACTTAGCCACCCACTTGGACTGCAAAAATTAACATTTCCAGTTAATAAAACAAACAAGCATACCAAGTAAAAATTAGTGACAATAAACTATAAATACATGTGTATTATAACTCAAGAACAATAAAGAACATACCCACTGAAGAACTCTTGCTTTAGCTCTGGCAGAATTATAGGAGTTGTACGATTGAAATCGACTTTGTTGAAAATTGATGACAAAAAGATGCCAGTGACTACCCGTGTGCAAAATCATGAAATAGTAATTAACTATACCCATAATATAATTTGGACAATCGAAACATTGACAAAGGTTTTTCTTCATTTCATCAGTAAGGACATCTGGACATGAATGCAACTTTATCTACATTGAAATTAGATAAAAAAAGTTTGAACAAGTAATCGTTATAAGGAACCAAAAAGAATATTAAATAAACTAATCTAATAAGAAAGGAGAATTAACCTGAGGGTAAACATAAGAGAATAGACAATATAAACCAACACGATCTGCAGCTTTAGCTTTAAGTTCCAGCAGCTCAAATGACACTTCTAATACCTAAAAGGTGGAACATTTAACAATGATTGAAATTGATACATTTGTAAACATTTAATTTCACTTACATCACCAGAAACCATTTTTCCATCCAACAAATCAAGCAAATGTGTTCCTATGCAAAACGTGTTTTTACTTGTTCTATAATTCCTTGCACTCCTGAAATGTAAAAATCAATAACGAAATATGTAAAAAATGTGTAGAAAAGTAAATAATGTTGAACTAAAATGATTTCAATATGTATCACATAAAGACTTACATGTCTCTGGGATCACTTAGGAATTGATCAATACATGTTTTTTCCTCCAAAGAAATTTCGGAATATCCCAAATATTTTGTAACGCCTTTTAGTGAAACCTATAAAATTATGAATGAAAATTGAATCAATTGTAAAGAAATATCAAATATGGAAGTAGTATTGTTTGATTTTGTAGTAATAAAAACAAATCAACACTGATTTAAAAACAGTAATATAACATGTAGTGCTGTAATATATACGTGAAGCAGTAATATATACGTGAAGCAGTAATATATACAATTGTGAAGTGGAGCAGTAATATATACAATCCTGTAAAATAAACATATGTCACCATAAAAAAGATATTAATATTAGAAGAATATAAGAAACATTAAAATGCTATGTTTGACCATAAATCTTACAAATGTTAGCAAAAATATTTTGCATATTGTAGTGTTTCATAATATTAACCACTAGTCAAATAATAGATAAGTAAGATTATACCTTCTCATTTTGATGCTTGCCTTGAATTAAATCCATCTTCTAGCAGAATGTTGGGTTTCCGATTAATTCTCATTTTCACACGCGTTGTTAATGAACTTTCAGATGTATTCGCTACTGTTTCTTTTCTCTTGTAGACTCTTTTGAAGGGAGGAGGTCCAAGACAAACATTCACATTATCACAAGGAACATGGGTGGAAGTCATTTGGTCATTACCAATTACAACATCAACCAAATTTGACTTATCCATCTGTTGATCGCCAATATTCGTCTCCTCCAAAAAATTGGTATTGACCTGTGAAATCTGAGAAAGCCCCAAGCTGAAAGTTGGGACATGCGACTTTGGATTCCCAGATTTTTTCTTCAAGGTAGAGAGTTCAGCTTCCAAATCAGCAACTTTCTTTTTTAATGACTTCAACTCAGAATTCTCAACTTCCAAAATACAGACTTTTTGATTTAACAACTGCACCTCCAAAATTAATTCATCATTTCTTTTCTTCAACTGTTGGGCTTCATTGTCATCAACATCTATACCATCAGCAGGATCATGTAGTTGCTCCCTTCTTTTTTGGAATTCAACTTCTTCTTTATGGTTCCAACATTAAGCGGAGGCAAATTTTGCTCATTGGGAAGAAGCTTGAAGAAATCATTTTCATCAACTAAGATATTATACATAATCTGCAGGTAGCATAACTTTGTTTACTAAATATTTGTATCTACAAATAGTTGAAGTTTAGAAATTGCAAATGATAATGCCATGCAAATGCTATCGTGGCAAACAAAGATATGAATATGATTAAACCAATATTGCACAATTATTATGAATTAAATTCAACATACCATATCATCAATCACGCTAGATAGGTCTTTTAGCTTTGGTTCCACAGGAGAAGCCCACTTCCTAATCCTTGGCTTCAATTCGGGAAAAACTGGTTTAAACAAATTGATGTGCTCATACAACCATACCTGCAATATGTATAACAAAAATAAAGTTAAATCTAAAAAATATAATAGTGAATCTGACAACAAAGCTGTAATATTATGTTGATAACAGTAAAATAAGTAGTTTTGCCTTAATTCACAAATTAATTAATTTAAAAAGTTGCATCTAGCAAAGAAGCCAAAAATAAAGATTTTCTTTCTTCTATGTAATGAAACTACATAAAATAACATCAATAGTTGAAAGTTACAGTAATTACCATAAAACATATGCTTGATCCAAGAGCATAAGTGCTAACAGATTTCCTCTTCCCAGCCTTCTTGCTAATAATTTGGTCACGTATGAGAGGTACCTTTTCCATTGCTAGGCTGTGAATAGCCTCAGACAAATTGTAGAATTTCAGGTTCTCTAATTTGTCAAAATTGGATAGTGCAGCTCGTGGCACATTAGACCCAGACTCAGGCAATAAAAAGGTAGAACACATCAACAAAATTAATAGCTTTACAAAATCATCAACAGACTCATCGTCATCCTTGCAATGTAGCTCAATCATAAGTTGTTGAATGTTTGTGGTATTAAAGGCGAAGTTTTTTTCTTTACTATATTTTGCCTCCAAATCAGAGGTTTTCCCACTCCCTCTTATCTTCACCTTTATACCCGAAGCAGGTAAACCTAGAATAGCTGCAACATCTTCAATGGAAAAATCTAAGTTTACCCCTCCCACACAAAATTTGTTGTCGTCAACATGCCTACTAATTAAATATTCCAGCAACCAACGATTCACATTCAAATTTGGAATATGAAGAAGTTTATCAAAAGGAGTCACTGACATCCTTTTCAAGTGAGCTTCCTTTGGTTTATATTTTTCCACAAACTCAACAAATAACTTCACATAACATCGATGATTCACGCAATAGTTAACTGTATCAAAATATTTAGAAATCAGCAAAAATATAAACACAAACAAAATAAAGAATTTAAGTCCCAGTCATGCACCAGCAGATTTAGAGGTAGGATGAATGGAAGTTTCACCCTTATCTTTGCATTGCAACTTTATTGTGCTCGTCAAATTGCCTACAAGACCAAAAGATTGTGAGAAATCTTTAGTGGCTCATAATATATGTTAAACTCGTTTTTCTAAATTTTTTGTGTGCTTAATTGCTATTAAACATGAATAAAAAAATGCTACTAATTAACAATAACAAGTAGTTTAGAAGAAAGAAAAAAACGGTAAAATCAGACAGAGACCGAAACTTGGTGAGAAGGTAATCGTCTAATAAATGAAGAAAAACAAACAGAATGAAACTTGGTGAGAATAATAATATGAGATTACAATGTTAAAAAAAAACAAAAGTATTTATAATCATATTATTACCAACAAATATTTCATCAAACGACAATAGGAACAAGATTAAAATGCATAAAAAATGTACAAAATGGCAAAAGAACTAGCAACACCGAAAAGGACGTGCTCAAATGGAACAACCAGATTGATAAATAACGTACCTATTGATTTAATAGTTCCATCTCTGACTGATTCATCCATTTCGGATTTGGGGGAAATGATAGGTGTGATGATTAGGGAGGAAAAGGGGGCGTTAGGGTCAAGATTTCAGTGGAGGCGTGAGGGTGAGATTAGTGAGGAGAAAGGGAGGGCTGAGGGTGAAGATTGCGGTGGAGGCGTGATGGTGAGATTAGGGAGGAGAAAGGGCGACGTCTAGGTGGAGATTTCGGAGGCGTTAGGGTGAAATTAGGGAAGAAAAAGGGAGGGGTTAAGGTGAAAACGGTGGAGGCGTCAATGTAGGAGACGTGAGTGTAACCCCTCCTAACCCTAACCAAACAAAACCGAATACCAATCCTGCCCTTCGACCAGTAAAAATAACCAGTTAATTTAACAAGCGTTGGATAAATATTGAATGGTGGATGATTAAGGGGCTCACTTAAGACTAATTGAGCCCCGGGCTCATTCTATAATTTCTGTATATATATATATAAGCTTAATGTGGCTACAAGAACGTTATAACCAAGATGGCTTTGACACTTGATTTTAAGGAAGATTTTTCAAAATCAAACTTAATCACAAGTATTTTTATCTCTTAAAATATAACATATTAAAATTTTAGGTCAATCGAAGTTAATTTCACCGTTGATCTAAAATGTCAATATTTGAATTGCTGAAATTTACAAATACTTTAACGAAATTGCTTATATATCATTAATAAAAGTCTCAATAATTTTTGGCCCTATGTAAATTCTGGTTAAATACATAGAAACGAAGCATTGTACATATCTATATTGGAAAAGTGGTATTCTACTCTCGTTCCCACCCAAATCTCACGCAACTTACTTGGCATATCATGTGGCAGATTTGAATTTCAAAACTCAAGAATAAAAAAAGTATTCTGATCATTGTCAGATGACAGGTCAGTACGCATCACTCTTATAACTCCTCTTTTTTCTTATGATAATCCACCTTTTCTTCTTCTCCACCAACCATTTGGGGAACAAAACCTTCATAAATTCCAATGCAACCTCGACCTTGTTGGCGCGCTCCACTCCGGCAAGGCTTTCCTCCGCCTTCAGCTTCTACTCCTACAACATGTGTTTCCTCATTCGATTCCTCTGTTCCACGTTGTGCTGCGCCTCTGCCTTCGCCGGGCGGTCATAACCACTTCTTGATACCTCTTTGGGGTACGTCACGTCGTCTATCCGCCCATCGCCCTTTAAAAGGTCAGGTATTTTTCTTTGACCGTCACACCTCTGAAAGGGGGGGGGGGCTTTCTTTGATTTTGGTAGTGAGAGAAGGTCTGATTCGGTCTCCACTCCAGCGGTTCACCCTTCACTCAAGTGCTCCGGTCTTCTCCGGTGTCATCCTACTTTCATAGGCTCTAGCCAGCAGCCAACTCCCATTCCCAGACATTTCCAGCGACCCAAACTACCATTGACGTTGACAATCCAGACCACCCAAGACTCCAAGTCTCTCGGCCTCCACTGTCAAACTCGCTGTCGAATATTAAAGATAAAACTCAATTGCCAGGAATATTGAATACAATTCAAAAATAATTTAACGGTTAAATGTAATACAACTTTTCAAAGGAAAAAAACTATAAAAACATATTAGGAAACATCTACAACAAATTAATACCACAAAAGTAGTACAACTCACTCACTTGCAGAAACAGATTACCCCAGCAAGGACATGAACATACCACAAAACCAACGATGCATCTTGAAGTCATGCATGCACTGCTATTAAAAATATATAACACAAACAACTAATTTTTTTAAATGTCACTATCATAAACAATATTACATTTCCAAAGAAACAAACCACGTTTATTTTTTAGAAGTACACAACTAATGCACTTAAGTTATTAATGAAAACTAACCCAACTAATTAAACAATGAACTCCAAGTTACTAAACTTTTTTTAAAACCCAACAAACCCCACATTTCTATTTCATTCCCCCAAACTACGCTGCTAGAATATTCAAGACACATACTACACTACCGAAACACAACATAAAAATATAATGAACATGCCCCAGGTTAATAATGAACAAACCCAAGGTTTTTCTTTTGCCAATAAGAAACCGTAACAATATACGCCCAACACGCCTACCATAAAAAACATCAAGACCCCCCCAAAACTACATTATGTACTGAAAACGTAAGTGTAGGAAACTTTACAAAAAAAAATGAACAAAATAAAGCGTAGAGTTCGTATCATAAAAAATAAACAGAATTATAAAAATAAATAAAGGAAAAATAGAGGACGACTTAGGCGGTGAAAAACTAACCCTAAGCCTACATTGGAGGAGGACGAGTAGAGAAATGTACCTGATGGTATTCGGATGACGACACCAAGCCGGTTTCGTCAGAGTGGCAACATAATTTAGGGTTTAAGGAGGAAGATGAAAGCGAGGAACATGAGAACAAGGTGAGAAAAACTTTACCAAGATGAAAACGAAACAAGGGAGGACAAAGAGGAAATATTTGTTAATAGATGTTGGTTCATGGTTTTAATTAAATAACAGTAAATTTATTATCCCTAACTAGTTCAAGTTAAAAGATTATCTAACAAGTACCCAGATTTTCTGATAACTTCCCTAAAACTTGTTTTGCTTTTCAAATCAGACAAGACAACAAACAACACAAATGAGACTGTCAACTAAGGGCACCCTTAACGGGGGTGCCCCGCCCGGGCGCACCCCCGTTAACGGGCGGGTCGCCCGTGGGGCGCCCGCCCGGGCGCTTGCCCGGGCGGTGGGCGTCCCGGGCAGACGCCCGGGCGCCCATGGGAGGGGGACACGTGTCCCCCTCCCATTGGTTAATTTTTTTTTAATTTTTTTTAGTTTTGGTTTTGTTATTAATGGATTGGGTATTTGTTATAAATGTGGGGTAATAATTTTTTGTAGGTGATTAAAATTAAGAAATTTCCAGAACCAATACACTGTTTAATCACGGGTGCAATATTTAATCACGGGTGCACTATTTTCAATCACGCGTGCACTGTTTGCAATCACGCGTGCACTGTTTGCAATCACGCGTGCACTATTTGCAATCACGCGTACACTATGTGCAATCACGCGTGAACAGTGCAACAAATACATCCAAACCCTCCCAACTATAAATACATATATTTATCTCCTGATTCCTCACATTTCCTTAACTTCTCAACTTGTTAGCTTCTTCTCTCATCAATGTCGGATAATAGTTTAAACTCCGGTCAATCCGACGATGATAACTGGAATGAGACATTAAATCTAATGGACCGTGCTATTGAATTAGCCGGACAGGTTGTTTACGAAAGGACTACACGTCCTAAGCAGCGTCGAAGGAGAACGACGAACCCAGATAGAGATCGTGAACTAGGTTACAAACGCCTTGTAGACGATTATTTCTCTGACAACCCTGTGTATTCTGATACTCTTTTCAGGACAAGATTTCGGATGAGAAAGCATGTCTTCCTGCGCATCCACAATGCCATCGAAGCATCTGATGTCTTCTTCCAACGAACACCGGACGCAACTGGTAGGATGAGCATCTCCGGTCTACAAAAAAGTACGGCAGCAATGCGAATGCTAGCATATGGCGTTGCCGCTGATGGGATCGATGAGTACCTACGAATGAGTGCGGCAACATCCAGAAATGCTCTCCTCAAATTCTGTGAAGGTGTTATTCGCATCTTCGGCCCTGAGTATTTACGTCGGCCAACTGCAAATGACTTGGCACGCCTACTTTACGTTGGTGAGCAACGTGGGTTTCCAGGTATGATGGGGAGTATCGATTGTATGCACTGGGAGTGGAAAAACTGCCCAGCTGCTTGGAAGGGACAACATCAAGGACGTGCTGGGAAAGCAACTCTGATCCTTGAGGCGGTGGCATCGTACGACTTATGGATCTGACACTCCTTCTTCGGAATACCGGGTTCATGCAATGACTTGAACGTTCTGCAACAATCTCCAGTTTTCGACGACATACTAGAAGGCCGAGCACCACCTGTTAATTATGAGGTAAATGGTGTTCAATATGATATGGGATACTATCTTACTGATGATATTTATCCACAGTGGGCGGCCTTCATCCAATCCATCCTTCACCCTCACACCCCGAAGCACAGATTGTTTGCTGAAGTGCAGGAGGCAACGCGTAAAGATGTTGAACGCGCTTTCGGAGTGTTGCAAGCGAGGTTCGCGATCATCAGAGAACCCGGCTCTTGCCTGGAGCAAGGACGTTCTGTCCAAAATAATGACAGCTTGTATCATCATGCATAACATGATAGTGGAGGACGAACGCGACTGCTATGCTAATTTTGGAGATATTCGCGAATTTATGGAAGATCGTCCTGGAACTTCAGCTGAGGCAACGTCGTATTCGACCGATCGTATAGCGGATATTCACGAGTTTTTTGTCAATCAAGATCGAGTGCGTGATAGGAACCAACATTTGGATCTGAAAGGCGATTTAATTGAGCATATATGACAACGCTACGGACGAGGAGCGGTTTGAAAATCGGTTAACGTAGTTTGTCATGTAGTATTTAAAAGTTTAGTTTATGTAATATGTACTGTTGTTTCTTAACTTTGATTGTAATATTTTCTATTTCAGTTTGTCTTAAATGTAACGTGGCTCCGTAATATTTAATAATAATTTCGTGATTTACCAGTAATTATTAACAATATTTCGAGTTAAAATATAATTATAATGTAATTAAAATTATATTTATATAAAATGTAATTTGTTAAATGTTGTGTGAGAATTAAATTTGTTTAATTAAGAAATGATGTGGATGAAAGAGAGTGTAGGGTGGGTGGGGGTAGCCTGGGCATGGGTAAGAGTTTTTTTTTGGGTGGGTTGGGTGAGCTGACGTGGCAGAGAGAGAATGCAGGGCGCCCGGGGTAGCCCGGGCGCTGTTAAATATGCTCTAAGCTCACATTTAATCATACCTGGCTGCCACGTAATTGTGCGTAGGAAAAGGCGTGGGAATTTGTGTTTATCTCTCGGGATCCAAAATTGTTTAGTTTTAAATTGGTTCGGGTGTTGACGTGATTAATTGTTTAGGTTTAGAACGATTATTTTGATTAATTCTTAGTTTACGTTTACTTTTCCATCAACATAACAATAAAATGTTCGATAATGTGACCGAGCATGTGACGGCCGCAAAAATTCGTAACTCATTAGGTATTTAAGATTTGTTGGTATGGTCTCAAACTATGTTTGACTATTTTTACTTTGAATATCAATTACAATATTATTTGTACTCATCTTCGTTCTTAAAGTAACTATATTTTTGCACATGCGTATATATCACTTGTTCAAATAAGTACCAAAGTTTGGATAGTAAAAAATCATACCAGCAGATCCCTCCTCATTAAATGCAGACCTAAAAAATCCGATTTAATTGGATAATTTCAATCCATTTAAGGATCCAATTACCCATTTATGTTAACCAACAACACTCAACCCAAACGTCCCATCTTCTCCCCAAACCCTAACCCAACACCCCCGCCGGCGACCTACCGCCGACGTCGCCGACCAGCAGCCTCAAACCTCTTCAACAGAAGACATGAAGCAGAAGGATTCCGGTCCGCTGGTCGTTTACGACCCGAAACACTTCTACACCCGAAAACCCACTCCCGAATCCAAGGTACTACTCTTCTTCCTTTTTCACATCAAATTTGGTTCGTCAAAACTCGATCTTTTCGTATGTGTTTGTTTTCGAAATAGGAATCGGAGAAGGAGGAGAGCGGTGTGGATATGGATGACATCGACTTCAAACAGTTGCTCAGAGATGTTAAGC
The DNA here is from genome assembly GCA_963682175.1 of Triglochin maritima. Lineage (NCBI taxonomy): Eukaryota > Viridiplantae > Streptophyta > Magnoliopsida > Alismatales > Juncaginaceae > Triglochin > Triglochin maritima. The sequence continues at coordinate 7,652,301 of OY821780.1, read as the reverse complement.
GCATCGGTGCGCTCTCTTCCCCGTTTTTCCGCTTCCTTTGTGTAGTTTTGTTGTGTTTCTGGGGACATTTTTGTTGAATCGTTTGTTGGGATCGATGAATTGTATTCCGTCTATGAGGTGTTGGTATGTAATTTCAATTCGTATGGATGTCCGTTCGAATCGTATGAAAACATATAGATGTGGGTAGGGTGGTGTTAGGAATTTAGTTCAATGGGTCGGAACTTATAAGAACAACCGCCAAATACATTAGAAAATGATTGGTTTGAGCTTTGTGTATTTTGCCTTTAAGTGTGTGAGTAAATAATAACCTTGAACTAGACTAATTGGGTTCATCGGCCTTTTTTGCTATTGATATTTAGAAAAAATCTCGGGGAGCTAGAATTCCAGGGAATCAAAAATTTAGGGGGATTGAAATCAAGAATGATCCTTGCAAACTAGACCAAATCTCAAAATGCAGGGGAAGGGGTCATTTGACACCCAAAAACTGATTAGTTTGTGGATAAGTAGACTAATTGGGTAAAATTTGGAAGGACGACGCCAAAGAAATTAGAATTGGATTAGTTTATGGGTAAGTAGGTACTCTTAAACTAGATTAATTGGGGTCGGAATCCTAGGGAATCAATAATCCATAGGGGTCGAAATCTCAAAATCGAGGGTGTTTGCTTGCCCCCCTCTCCTCTATATGGGGCACCACCACTGCATGCGTGTATTATCATGCTTGGGTGGTAATATGCAATTTCACATTCTGCACACTAGTTTCATAAGCTTCAAGTAGGACGTGTTGTGTGCAATTTCGGAATTTAACAGCATTTTTTTGGACATGTTTCGTGTTGAGATGATGTTTCAAAATTATATGAGCGATTTACTAATTTCAGTTTCTGTCTTTTTGTGAGATATTACCAATCTGTTATTATTATCTGACTTTTTTGAGGCCTTGGTCATTAGTATGTCAGTGGGTGTGCTGTTAGTTACCATCCTTAGGTATTGGAAGTACTACTATTGTCTGAATAGTCTCAGGGAAAGCTCAATGCTGAATCTGTTATTTCCATTAGCATTATATGTTGATTTTATCCATAAGTTGAAGACATGCAATGATAAAAAGTAGGGGGTTAGAATTATGTGTCGTGGAGCTTTTACCATGGTGTTAAAATCTAATCATAGTATGATGTCATGCGGCACCGAACATTTTAGTAATGCAAAAATATTAGAGTTTGGAAAAGGCAAAGATGGATGTTTTCGGCGCAAGAACACGTTTGACGTTTCAATTTATGTGGATCATTTAAGATGAGTTTTTATATTTAATGAAGAGTGATTTAGTATTTATGGACTCCAGTGCTATCTTTGTCGAGCCTTTTTCTGTAAATCTGCATGAGAGTTGGTCCATCTTCTATAGGATCTGTTTTGTAGTTTAATTTTTTGCATCTGAATAATGTTTTAAGTTTAATGATAACATATCCACCCTGCCATATTTCCTTCTTTGACCATCACTTCACTGTTCTACCTATTCTCCATATTACTTAATATAATAGTGAATTTAAGAAGCTAACTGATAACATCGGCTCTCACCTTTTTGTCACCCATTATGGACTATTCCCGAAGGTCTTCCCAACCAGAAGATTTCCAAAGATTATGTCTTATATCAGATCTTTCATTGATGTATACCTTTGCAATGCTCTAGTCATACATTTGAATTGGAACATGATGTTTCTCTTTGTAATACTATTTTATAACATTTAAAGGAAGATTTTATTAAAGGGACCTTGGTTCTTCCATACTCCATAGTTTTGTATTGGGTGTTCACTGAGTAAAAATAACAATTTAAATGCACCATTTTTGTATGAAGTACCCAAACTCCAAGATGATGTATAGTCTAATTCATTTCCATGAGAAGCAGAAACTGGCTATTTTTCATAGTAAAATATGTAATTCTTTGTTTTTACTTATAGTTAATTTAATTGAGATCCAAAAGTTCAAACTTGCATTGCTACATTTTTTATGGTACATGCAGAACTAAATGATAAAATACATCATGAATTAGAACTCAGATGGCAGTTATAAGTGTCTTAAAACCAGTTCGTCGATAAATTTAACTTTGTTTGAAACTAGTTTGAAATTCTTAATTACCATTTTATATTCCCAGGCTCTTCAAGTATGAGTTGGAAAGAGCGGAAGAAGCTTGAGGAGCAGGATGTTGTCAAACTAGGTGGAAAGGTATTGATATATTTTCCAAAACATAAAACACGTTTTCATTGTCTCTCTCTTTTAAAGCCCAATCTTATTTCATCTTGAACTGCTCCAACTAGCCTACTAAGAAGCACAGAACACCTCTTAGTGTTGCCAAGGCACCAATGAAGCGTCAAAAGCGGCGGGAACAAGAGCAGTTGGAGGAGGTAGCTTTTGCTGCAACTGATGTCATCTCTCTTATCAGTTACTCCTCTGATTAACTCGTGTGACGTGTGTGAATTATTTCAATGACTTTAGGCAGCGATACTCGGAAGATTTGTCAAGCAGACAAAACTCAAGACAACTCAGAAACGTAGACCAGAGGATATGGTGCTGAAGACGAGTGAGGGCCGGTTTAAGAGAGGAGTGCTTGATGTGAAGCATCTGTTGAAGCAGAACCCTTCCAGAAGCGACGGTGGCATGAATCAGCAGGTGTTTAGTATAGGAGGGAAGAGAGGAAAAGGAAAATCGAAAGGAAAAGGAAAAGGAAAAGGAAAAGGAAAGAAGGGAAACAAGAGAAGACGTTAATATGTTTACAGGTGCTAATTAGAAGCGAAACATCTATCGAGAATCAGGGTCTGTCCATTTTCTTCTTCTGAAGACAATTATTTTTCCCAATTTTGTTATCATTCTTCTTCTGAAGATCACAGGGTCTGCTAACCTGACCTCAAGTGCAGATGTGTGGAATACCCGTCAAGATTTCAACTGAAATATATTTTGGGCTTCCATGTAGCTTGTTATAAGTTATAAACCTGTGTTACATTTGTTAGTTCTACGGTAAATTTTGGTAGGCTTGTAGAAATAGATCATTCTGGGTTAATGCCAACACTTCTTTTATTTGTTATATGTTGAAGGTGTTATGGTACCATGGTATACAAAACTTGATACTATGTTAGTGTGTGACTTTACTCATTTATTCATAGTTATTACCATGGTTGATCGATAAATATCGTTGTTTGAGCGCCTTATTTTGTGTCCGGACTCTGGAGTCACTAGATATATATCATGACCGTATTTTTCTCACAAAAAAGACGTTACTTGGAATTAGGGTTGCAATTTGCAAATGACTGAGTTTAGGTTTAGTTGGGTTTGGACCAAACCCAAATAGGATCATGAGACCTAACCTCTTCAATGTTTTTCAAAATTGAGTGGACGATGCATTAGAGTGGGTTTGGTTAGAAGAAAGTGAAGAAATATCTAGAGCAGAAGTGCAGAACTAAGATTTTTGTGATTGTTACAAAATTATGTCTTTTGATAAAGTTACGGGAAATATAATTTTTATATTATTAGAAAAAAGGTAAAGTGAATGAAATTGGATTTTTCTAGTTCTTTAGTGGAAGCGGAGGAAATCATTTCTAATGTAAATTATGGATGTTTTGAAACTCAAGGAACTTCAATTCTAGAATTTTTTATTTTTTTTATAAGTTCGACAATCAAAATGGATTGTCAAAGTAACTCTTTACGAATTAAATATATTTTAGTTATGTTGGTTTTATAGAAACATAAATTGTGTTTTATATGTTTGGTTTGATCTCTGCTAATTTTAATGATTATCTATTCTAGTTGAATTGTAGTTATCTCGTGAAATGTGATTCACTAGTATATATGTCGTCAAATTAAGCAAGCTACGTTTCTTTTGGGATAACTAATTAATGTATCAATGAAATGTGATTTATAGATTTATGGAGATGATACAGAGATGATACAAATGTAAATACTAGCCTAATTCCATCATGTGCATATAATAATTGAAGTTCTATTGATACATGTACGATATGGTCATATTTATGATATTTTTTGTTTTAAATTTGCACATTATACTTGTTTATGATCCTCGACAAATGCTAGACTCATGAGCTAGCAATTTTCAGTTGAAACTATTTTATATTAGTTAGTGATCGTATTAGTCCAATATAATTTCATACTTGTGATTGAACGTGAAGTTCATAAGAGAATATACGTACAAGTATCGTTTAATCTGAAGTTCATAAAATCATTAACTTGCAATATCTAGCAAATAATTGTAATACGTTTTTATTGATCACAAAAGAGTGACTAAGTCTTGTATTATTAGACATAAAACACAAAATATAAAGTTGAGATCTCTACATGATAAAATATATTTGACCTCAACCAACGCCCGAAACGTGGACTAGAACATATATGATTTGTGGAAATGAAAATAAAAGTTAGTCACTCGTTACACCTCCTGAAGAGGTTATTCCTGAAGAATATATACCCGATAAAATAAAAGCAGCTGCTAGCAAATGTAACAATTTCGGGAATACATAACGGTCAAATCTTAATGTTTTTGGAAACGACGAGGATTTGATTATTATAAAAGTTACAATCAACTATGTCAATTCAAGAGGAAATCTGGATCCAGAATCTATAATATTATACGGATGTCAGAAGCATTCGTATTTGAAATGAATAAAAGAAGACGAACAATATAGAACTAGACTTGCTTATTGGACATGTACTCCTAATTTATGAAGAATGTGAATAGAAATTACATTACAACAACATTGTGGTACATTATAAAGCAAGTAGTGACACAAGAGTTTTTCGCAAAACCCAACATCTATTACGATGTTACTCATTCTCTTGAAATATATAATATTACGTTATGTTATTTGATCAGTATGACATAAATATAGATAAACATATGAGATATGTTATGACTTAAAATTTGTATAAGTCACTTGTTATTGATATAAATAAGGGTCCCTGAAGGACTAAATTGCCCAAGAAAAATTATAATGAAGATGCGATATAATCACCATATGAACAAAATAAAGAGAATATACATATCTCGAAGAATGAGATGAAAAGGAACTCCTGAAGAGATTAAACATGTACCGTGAAATATTTGAATAATAAATTTTGAAAAAAATGATTGGAGAACAATCAACTATTTTTTGATATACAGTTCGAACATTCTCCAGAAGAGAATTGTTACAATGATTCAAATATATAAAGAGATATACAAAAAAAGTTCACCTGGAATTATCAATATTTACTTACTATATTTATGAGATGAAGATTTTCTTCAGTGATGATTCCTACATGTCTAATCCACAACAACAACAAATCATAAATTATTTTGTGTTATTGTGGAGACAGTTCAGTTTCTATGCAACTTGGTGAACTACGTATCAAGGGGAGTAAATTTCTAATTATCACCCCTGAACTACGATTATCCCTGAAAGACAAAGCTTAGATGACTTGTAGCTGTACATTTTTTTCATTTCCCAAGTTTTTGTCCCATTGGGTTTTCCTTGACAATGTTTTTAACGAGACAACCTGCACAATTGTGTGAAATAATGTCATGTACTCCTTTTCGTTTAGTTATTTTCACACTGAGTTTTGTAGCAAGATTTTTAACAAGACATGAACATAACGACATATTATTTAAAAGCGTTTTTACACGTATATTAAATCGAGGGGGAGAATTATACGCTCTTCACTTTCTTTCACCAAGTTTTTGTCCCACAGAGTTTTACTTGACAATATTTTTAACGAGGCAGACTGAAAAACATATAACAAATGGTCATCATCCAATGGGGAGTGTTATGAAATAACAAATATATTATATGGATGAGTGACATTGTCTCTTGGTATTACAACTTCTTGTAACCTCCCTATTCAAATGCAATATAATTCTCTCATTGATGTATATTATATGTCTTATTCATTAGTTTGTTATTGCATTGTAACATCTATGTCTCTTGTCTATATGTAGAGACTCATTGTATTGTTGTTGAGTTAGCAATGAAAAATCTTCATCTTTCTGCCTCAGATCTCCATGTCTTTTCATTTCACAACAACAAACTAATTATTTAGAATTCATCTTATAAGTCTGGTTCCTCTCACGTTTTTGAGTTTTTCCGTATAACAATCACACCCTTATCAAACTTCATGATTCAACACAAGAAGTCCAAAAGAACAGGTGCTAAATTGCATGCCTGTGATTAATTTTACGTAGTATAAAATTCAAAAAACATTGATGTGTTGGTACTTCCCCGTATGAGCTTTCAAATAGCCCATAAAAACACTATGACTTTTGGATTAGGCTTCCAGATATGAGCTTGTGGTGGGAAGCCAACTTCTGAGAATATGGATCCAGGAGCAGCTTCTTCCCCGGTGGTTGAGAGTTGTTTGGATGAGGAAAATACTTTTGGGAGCCTCAGATGTCTTGTCGAAGCGAATCCCCAAATTTCCCAAGACTTTGATTAAATAAAAGCTTATGCAGGTATATGCTGGAATAAACGGGAGTAAAATTGTCACAAAAGTCCAACAAGTGGAGGAGCTGCTAGAAGCTCCTCACATAAGCCTCTTCTCCCAGTACAAAATATGTCTCGGTTGCCATCCTGAGCTCCCATGGATCCATCCCATGTTTGGATGACATCATCCCACTATAGCAGCTCCATGATGGGAGGGGAGCTGGATCACCTCCCATCCAAACACCCTTTGTGTGTTGGTAGCCCACTCAGGTACGACGAATGCTGGTGGCCTAGGTTCGAGGGAATGTTCGAATCTCAGAATGATTGAGGTGTCTTGTTCTGACTTAAATAGAAGGAGAAATGATTGTACCTCAACCCATCCGCCACAGAGTGGAAGTAGGGGTGAGCTTCGGTCTGGGACCGGACTGAACTGGACGAGACTGAACTGGACCAGACCAGACCGAAAACCAAATTTTTGGGAGCTCCGGACCGAATAAATTCGGGTCGGTCCTGTCCGGTTTGGTCCAAAATCCGAATTTTACTCACAAAATCATGGTTCGGTCCGGGACCGAAGACCGAATTTTCGGTATCCCCCAGACCGAAGATTGGACCGAAAAAATTCGGTCAAGTCCGGGTGCCCAGATCGAACTGAAATTTGCTCACCCCTAAGTGGAAGTGGCCAGGAAATTTCCAATGACAAAAAATATATGTGTTGGTTTGAATTTAAAACTTATGCGAGTAATATGAATATTAGTACAATAAAACACATTATGGTCAATGTTAGTCCCTTGGTCAATTTAGTGACCCAACTAGGGGGCAGTGTGAGGAATTCTAGTTAGGAGGCACAAATTGTATGCTTATTTTGTCATTAGACCATTAGTGTTAATATAAATTGATAGGAGGTAAAATATGAGGTTGTCAAAAAACAAAATTAATGGATATGTAACCGGATAGAATTCAAAATTTAGGCAAAATTCAAAATGAGAAGAGACAAAATCCAAATTAGTACATACATAAGGGAAGGTAAAATAAAAAACCAAGGGAGGAGTAGAGCAGTTAATACTCAACCTAATCCTGAAAAGTTTAGAAATTGTTTGTCGTCAAACCCCTAACGATAAACTCGACCCAATCAAATTGATTCGACTCGAGTTGGCTCTCAATTCTACTAAGTAACCCGATCAACTAAAACCAAAATTAGGAACCAAACTAAAGAAGGGAGACAACAACTTTTAATATATATTTAACTCATTTGTTTCATTTTTGTGTTTAGTTTGTTATTAGGCTGTTCTAGATAACGACAATTGCATAATTTTGGTTCAAACAATAACCTCCACTACCTAAAATATATGCTTGCACAAACCAAAATGTAATTTGTTTTTAGTCTAGACCTGTCAATTTGAGACACGACATAATTACACGACACGAATACAATGTACATTGATATGATTTAGACATGATATTACACAAAAAAATTGTGGTTGAAATGTTTTATTGTGATGATCTGTGAAGATATAAACATAAAATAATTAGTACACACGAACACGATACGATTATACAATATGTTGTTTTTTTACACGAAACTGTCACGAATAACGTCTTCTGTTAGGTAATCAATTATTTTTTTGCTTCATAATGTCAATTAATATGTTATTTAGAAAAAGTCAATATAATATATTATTTAACTATTTTTAAAATTTAAATATAATAAATCTTTTTAAAATTAAATAAAAAATTATAACATGAAATTCTAAAAGGAAAATGTTTTATGAACGCAGCGCGTCACGGACGCGCTCTACGTGGACATCCATGTCAGCCTTTACGTGGCCAAAGCATGAATGTTTTTTTTGTTTTTTCTTCCTGATGTCCACTCAAATCACATTAAATGCGTTTCAACTCAGCACGTTCTCTCTCTCCACCCAAATACAAATATGATGACACTCTTTCTTTCTTCTTCATTCTTTCTCTCCAGAATAAATCACCATTTCTAGCAAGATATTATGTCGAAGAAGCGTCTGATGCCGACTCCCAGGATTCTTCACAACGTAAGCAGCGTGAATGGGACTGTGGGAAAACTTCCCGATGTTCTTGTCAGCGTTAGCATCGTGAATGTGACGATCCGGTGGTGAAGACTTCGCACCACAATATCTTTGCTGCATTGTTGGAGTGCCCATGAACACGATACGATTATACAATATGTTGTTTTTTTACACGAAACTGTCACGAATAACGTCTTCTGTTAGGCAATCAATTATTTTTTTGCTTCATAATGTCAATTAATATGTTATTTAGAAAAAGTCAATATAATATATTATTTAACTATTTTTAAAATTTAAATATAATAAATCTTTTTAAAATTAAATAAAAAATTATAACATGAAATTCTAAAAGGAAAATGTTTTATGAACGCAGCGCGTCACGGACGCGCTCTACGTGGACATCCATGTCAGCCCTTACGTGGCCAAAGCATGAATGTTTTTTTGTTTTTTCTTCCTGATGTCCACTCAAATCACATTAAATGCGTTTCAACTCAGCACGTTCTCTCTCTCCACCCAAATACAAATATGATGACACTCTTTCTTTCTTCTTCATTCTTTCTCTCCAGAATAAATCACCATTTCTAGCAAGATATTATGTCGAAGAAGCGTCTGATGCCGACTCCCAGGATTCTTCACAACGTAAGCAGCGTGAATGGGACGGTGCGAAGACTTCCCGATGTTCTTGTCAGCGTTAGCATCGTGAATGTGACGATCCGGTGGTGAAGACTTCGCACCACAACATCTTTGCTGCATTGTTGGAGTGCCCATGACAGAAAAAGAAGAAAGAAGAAAGAAAGAGTGTCATCGACCGCCCCATTCACGCTGCTTACGTTGTGAAGAACCCTGGGAGTCGGCATCAGACGCTTCTTCGAAATAATATCTTGCTCGAAATGGTGATTTATTCCGGAGAGAGGTACAACGCTCCGTGGTGAAGACTTACGTCTGTTCGGTTTATGTCGTACATATCTCCGTAATAAATCACCATTTCGAGTAAGATATTACGTCGAAGAAGCGTCTGATGTCGACTCCCAAGGTTCTTCACAACGTAAGCAGCGTGAATGAGACGATCATGTTTAAGTCTTACATCTTCTTTCCGATTTACTGGGAAAATATATATTATCTTTGTAATTTGTGTGTGTTTGTATTGTTTGTTTGTGTGTGATTTACTGGGAGAAGATATATTATTTTTGTAATTTTTGTGTGTTTGTGTTTGTGCTTGTATTGTTTGTTTGTCTTTGTGTTCTCATTGTATCTTATTGTGTAATAGTTATCATCAATAATATGTACCATCAATATCTCATTGTGCTCTCATTGTATCTACATAAACATGACAAACTTTCTACATAAACTGGACAAACATTCTACATAAACAGGACAAACTTTCTACATAAACATGACAAACTTTGTACATAAACAGTACAAACTTTCTACATAAACTGGACAAACATTCTACATAAACAAGACAAACTTTCTACATAAACAGGACAAACTTTCTACATAAACTGGACAAAACACGACAAGTTTTCTACATAAACAGGACAAAACAGGACAAACTTTCTACATAAACATGACAAACTTTCTACATAAACAGGACAAACTTTCTACATAAACAGGACAAAACAGGACAAGCTTTCTACATAAACAGGACAAAACATGACAAACTTTCTACATAAACAGGACAAACTTTCTTCCTAAACCGGACAGGAACTACACTTATTCCGGACAGCAAATACACTTATTCCGGACAAACTTTCTGTTCCGTTTCTGAACACACTTTCTTCTTATTCTGGACAACTACACTTATTCCGGACTGCAAATACACTTATTCCGGACAACAAATACACTTATTCCGATTCCGGACAACAAATACACTTATTCCGGACAGCAAATACACTTATTCCGGACAAACTTTATGTTCCGTTTCTGGACACACTTTATTCTTAAGCCGGACAACAAATACACTTATTCCGGACAACAAATACACTTATTCCGGACTGCAAATACACTTATTCCGGACAAACACATAACGTAAACAGGACAAACACATAATGTAAACTGCACACACACATAAAGTAAGGTAGACAAATTAAGTTGATCCAACGTAAAACTTAAAAACAAATATTTTATTATGATAAGTGTGGGCTCTGCACGAATAATGAGACTGCACGATGTCCTAGGGTCTGCACACTGTCTTATCTGTGTATTGGGAAATGAATCGTTCAACTTAAAGAACCGACATTTTTTAAAAAGACCAAAACGCACGAAGACAAATTTCGCTGACTGGACGCTGACTCAGAAAATATCTGAGCTGTACAGATCCACGTAAGGCGCGTCCGTGACGCCCACGTCCGTCTATCACGGCCCATTCTAAAACGACTATCAAATTTTCAACGGTATACGAATATGAGAACTGCAAACAGAGACGCATCCACCCAAATCCCAACCTCTTCTCCTCTTCCCTCTCCCTCTCTTATCTTCTTCTTCTTCTTCTTGTTCCAAACGATGGCTCTCGTGACCACTTGCAGCAGCAACTCGTACCTCCAAACCCCAACCAGATCTTCACCGAAACTCCACAACCTCCTTCTCCCCACCTCCCTCCGCGCCTCCACCCTCACAACCCACGCGCGCAAGGGCCTCTCCTCCCGAACCGGGAGAGCGGACCGCACAACCCCCAAACAACCCCAGAAGGAGAAGGAGGAGGAAGCCGGGGTGGTGGTGGTGGAGGGGGAGATGTTCGAGGTCAGCACCGAACCCATGCCCAAGCTCCAGGGTCTTGACCCCGACTTCCTCGAGGGCCCCCAGTGGGACGCCCTTGGCTTCGTCCTTCAGTACCTCTGGGCCTTTGGCATCCTCTTCGCCGTAAGTTTTATTATTATTATTTTAAAGTTGGTGGTTTCGTTGTTTTTGCTCGGTGAGGATTAGGATTTTGGGTTTTTTATTTATTATGGAATTAAGTTTTATTAATTAGAGGCAAATGTGAACACAAAAGCCGAGTTTACAATGAAAGTAGTAAAAGGATTTGACAGAATAGGTATTATTTCTGGAATGGAATTTTGTTTTATTGTTGATGAAAAGAGGATTAGGATTTACAGTGCGGAGGAGTCGGAGTTCGAGCATTGGTCTGTGTGATAGGTGTATAGTCCCACGTTGGTAAACACAAAAAATATGCAATACTCTATAATAGAGTTGGAGTCATAATCGTTCACCTAAGTGCTTAGGTTTTGTTGAGATGATAAACCAACCAGATTTCACATGAAGTTTTGGAATTGAAGTTTCTGAATTTGAAATTTTGTGCACCTTCGTCGTATCAGCTGTCATCTATAGGTGTTTACCGCGTATGATAACTTGAGAACAAACATTGTATTGCTTGATACAACGTCTCCTTTCAATTGAGTACTAACTAGATATATCTACTCGTATGGGTGTAATTCATACTTTTTGATTGATGATTTGGTAGGTCACGTATACCTCACGTGTAGTTGGTTGTTATTGTATTTAAAAGAGGAATGAGTGAAAAACGTAGGTTAATGTGACTCACATGCAAACACATGCAAGGTAGAACTAGTCAAGTATGACTTGAAACCATTGGCGACTATTTCAGGAGACTTGGAGCCACAAACTACAATTTGGGTTTTGAAGTTTCATAAGAGGAGTTGTAGTTAGGATTTGAAGAACGATGAGATAATGGATAAGGGATTGTTGCCTTCTACTTCAAATGCCTTGTGCTTCAAAATGCATTGGTTTAAGTGTGAAGAATCATTCTCAAGTGGATTGAAGATTTAATCTGACCTTTTTGACCATGGAAAAGAGAAGTGGATGTAGTGAATCAAGAAGCGTGTTGGGTGAAACTTTCATGCACTTCTGCAAGACCCAAGTGTAAGATAGGATGGTCCCAGAAAAAGTGTTCTAGGGGAATGATCTTCTTTCTAGGTCAAAATAAGCATTGAGATAGATTTTTTTGATGGAGTGTACCAATGAATTGATATTGTAGTGTAGGGGGTCCAAAATGGGGCTTTTGATAGTCGAGGAGCAAAATGTTCAGAGGATATAGTCAAATTTTGGATAATATATTTATACATGTGTCTTACTTTTAGATGAGTTCACATACTTTCATTTCTAGACTCAACTTTAGATTCACTCGATTAAATGTCAACCTTTTCTTTTGAGATAAAGTATAAGAATTGTTACTTTTAGTTTTTTAAAACTGAAGAACTCGCTCTGAACAAATCATATCGACTGGATTGCAAGAGCTCTCGTAACACTTAAGAAAAACAAGGAAATTAGGAAAATAATTGAGATGTAGACTAGAAATTGGAATGCATAGATACCAGTGCTAGCAGCCTAGGACTATAATTTCAAGCTTAATCATTTTAAGACCTAATTATGGTGGCCCATTGGGGAACTTGTTGTGGAGTAATAATTGGCTCTATGTGGGGCTGTTAATTGTATTCAATTGCCTGTTTTGTTTCCAGTCTTTCCACCAATCAAGTTCACTTCTCTGAAGGGTTAAGTTTGGGGTTTTATTGTGGTTTTGGTTGTGTGGATTGGATGTGATTAAGGTAGTCAGGTTTTGACATTCATTAGTCCTCGATGATGTTTTAGTGGTTTCGAGTTGAAGGGAAAGATTTGCATGATTTGTATTAGTCAAAGTTGAGTTCAGGGGCAGTGCTAGAAAAGGAATTCATGTGGTTTCTGCATAAACTTATGTATTCCATGCCGAGGAAATTTCGAATTTTGTTTTGTACTCTTATTTCATGAAGTTGCACTGTTGCAGTGTTTCAGCTGATCCCTTGGAACAATAACATTGTAAACTTGGTAGCAGTGCCACGTTGCTGCAAATGAATCTCTCAAATATAGCCACACCATGTTAACATTGATGAATCTCTACAAATTTACCCACACCCCTGTTTCAACTTCCTAGTTTGGTTCACCGAGTTGTTCTTTAAGTAGTGTTTGAAGTATAATTTGAATATAGACAATCATTGATATTTTTGATGGTTTGGCTAGTACTAATTCAATAATGCCAACTGATGTTGGTTGTCATATCCAATGGATTGCTTATTATCCAAATGATTTTTAGTTGGATGCCTAAATTTGAGGGGGAAACCAGGATTATTTGTAAGGAAGTTAGATATTTAAAATAGAAGTCTGAGAATTTGTAATCTAAAGGATTTAGGAGTAACCAGTCAGATTTTTTACCGTGTCTCTGTTGCTGCAATACTGGTAAACAGTAACATCTTTGAAATATAAACTTCTACTTTTGCAAACAACTTCACCTCCATATTGTTAAAAATTGTTACGTTTTGGAAATTGATGAGATTCTACCTTCAAAGTTTACACCATCACACTTTCAATTACTTGACATATTATACGCATTAATCATATTTTTTCAATACTAATTGTACTCTTTTTTTTCTCCAGCTTATTGCTTGTGGAATAGCTGTTGCCACATACAATGAAGGCGCTACCGATTTCAAGAAAACCCCTGTTTACAAGGAATCAATCCAATCCCGTGAGCTGTTGGAACAACCAGATACGTCGAGCTCTGATGTTTTCGAGGGCAACCCAACCGAGGTCGCACCGAATTTGGAGTAGTTTAATTGTGAGAAAACAGAAACATGGTTTTGGGACGCTTATTTTGAATATTCTGTAATATTCTTTAGGTAACCCACAGATTGTTATATGTTTTGAGTTTGGATTTTAGTTGTAGTTTGATGCCTATTATCCTGAAAGAATTTGTTACTTTTATGTATAGCAAAAAAGGTTCGAAGAACCTGATCTAATTGTTGCTGATTGATCAAACAAATAGCCTCTCCGTCTTACCAACATGCGTATCTTGAATCCTTTTTTTTATATTGGATATTTCATCGCCATTAATTTACATATGCTTGCTGTCGCGTCATTTTAGTTAATGATTCCTTGATCTGCAATACTTGGAGTTAAATGCCTTAAATGTAGAATCGGTGTGAGCTTGTTGCGTTACCCTGTCTCTTCGCTTTGTTTTTTACTGTTAGGGTGTGATTGGTTTGAAAGAAGCTTGGAAATTCTATAAGAATTAGGTTGTCATTTTATTGATTAGTTTCAGAATTAGTGTTAATTACAAGATTTGGAACCCATCTAATTTTATAATATTGTTATGCAAGGGTTCCTATGGTTTTAGCAGGAATAGAGAAAGTCATCTCATATATAGTATTTTAAGTATTAAAAAAAATCATGTTTCAGAATTTCCAACAAATTATTGTATAAAAGCTATATTTGGCAAATTTTAAAAGTTCCCACACTTTTGAGACGATGATATTTCAACATGTCTGCATGAGCTGGATTGAAACTATACATATGCTTGGATTTTTTTTCTCTCACAATCTTGTGAACAATGTATTCTTTTTGAACGCCTTTTAAACTTCCCCCCCTCTTCTCGGTGTCCTCTCGTGTTATCACGCAATGCATGGCTTCATTCACCATGCACGAGAACTCCAACCAAACCTTCAAAATCTCCCTCCATTTCTTCTTATATATATATATATATATATATATATATATATATATATATAAAGGGTTCTTATACACGGACGCGCGCGTCCAGGACGCGGCTTACGTGGCATCTAGTCAGCAGTCCAGTCAGCTGCCCAATCAGCGAAAATAAAAGCGCGCGTTGTTTCGAAAAATGGGAAAACTGCTGCGGCTTTCGTGCGACGGTTCCTTCTCTGACGTATCGATAAGACCGGGAAGAGACATCAGACGCGCCTGTTCACATCCCGACTTGCGAAAGAAAACCAAAAACGTTACCGATCTTTCTCACATTCCCTTTCTCAACTTTTCTCCGATTCATCACCCCAGTTCTTCACCGTAACCCTAGATATCCGTCGACCAAATGGATTCTACACTTCAAGCTTCTATTTCGGGGGTTGTGGTGCACCAGGTTTGTCGTTTTTACCGTAACATTGAATTGCGATACTCTAAAAAGGAATGTTCTCATACGGTTGATGTCTTCCTAGGCTTCTACGCATTACTTCCAGCCCTCCAAATGTTCGTGGACCCCAATAGAGAAGGTCTTTGGGAAGTTGAGGGACGCAGAGAAAGATGCCTTCCGGGCTACACCCTTCGGTCACTTCATCAACCTCTCCAACGTTCCTGTCGATAATGACATTATCGACTGGTTCGTGGAACACTATGACCCCGAGGAGGTGGGGTTGAGGATCAGCTCTGGGGTAGTACACTTCACCGCCGAAGACGTTGCCCTAATTTTGGGGCTCAGATTACATGGGAAGGCTGTCAGAATGCAGCCGAAGGAAGTCGCAACCCGACAGGGGGAGATTCTGAACAACACCCAACTATCTGCCCAGATGATGGCTACGAGATATTTGGTTGATGAAGAGGAGGAGTACGTCCGGCTACTCATTTGTTACATCTTCAGCCATTTTTTGTTCTGCGATGGCACCATTCGAACCAAAATTTGGTTCCTCGACCACTTGGCCGACTTCACTAAGCTACACAAGTACGCGTGGGCCGAGGCTGTTCACCAGGCACTTGTGAGGGGCCTGAAGAAGGCAAACCGGGATCTACGCGATAGGAGATCTACCGGTTCTTCTATTTTAAGAAGGGGATACGTCGAGGGGTGTGTTGCTGTACTACAGGTAATGAAGTTGTTCCTTTTTATGTTATGTATGTTCCTTTTTAAGTTTCGCTTGTTCCTTTTTAAGTTTCGTTTGTTCCTTTTTCAGTTGAAGTTGTTCATTTTTAAGTTCAAGTTGTTCATTTTTAAGTTTCGCTTGTTCATTTTTAAGTTTCGCTTGTTCCTTTTTATGTTCAAGTTGTTCCTTTTTATGTTTCGCTTGTTCCTTTTTATGTTTCGTTTGTATTTTTTTATGTTCAAGAATTTCCTTTCGGTTACAGTTGATCCTTTTTAAGATTCGTTTGTCCTTTTTAAGTTTCTTTTGTTCCTTTTTATGTTGAAGTTCTTCCTTTTTATGTTGAAGTTGTTCCTTTTTAAGTTCAAGTTGTTCCTTTTTAAGTTTCGCTTGTTCCTTTTTAAGTTTCGGTTGTTCCTTTTTATGTTATGTCTGTTCCTTTTTATGTTGAAGTTGTTCCTTTTTAAGTTTCGCTTGTTCCTTTTTAAGTTTCGGTTGTTCCTTTTTATGTTATGTCTGTTCCTTTTTATGTTGAAGTTGTTCATTTTTAAGTTTCGCTTTTCCTTTTTAAGTTTTGGTTGTTCCTTTTTATGTTATGTCTGTTCCTTTTTATGTTGAAGTTGTTCCTTTATAAGTTTCGCTTGTTCCTTTTTAGGTTTCGCTTGTTCATTTTTAAGTTTCGTTTGTTCCTTTTTAAGCTGAAGTTGTTCCTTTTTAAGTTCAAGTTGTTCCTTTTTAAGTTTCGTTTGTTCCTTTTTAAGTTTCGCTTTTTCCTTTTTAAGTTTCGGTTGTTCCTTTTTATGTTATGTATGTTCCTTTTTATGTTGAAGTGTTCCTTTATAAGTTTCACTTGTTCCTTTTTAGGTTTCGCTTGTTCCTTTTTAAGTTTCGTTTGTTCATTTTTAAGCTGAAGTTGTTTCTTTTTAAGTTCAAGTTGTTCCTTTTTAAGTTTCGTTTGTTCCTTTTTAAGTTTCGTTTTTTCCTTTTTAAGTTTCGTTTGTTCCTTTTTAAGTTCAAGTTGTTCCTTTTTAAGTTTCGCTTGTTCCTTTTTAAGTTTCGCTTGTTCCTTTTTATGTTGAAGTTGTTCCTTTTTAAGTTCGAGTTGTTCCTTTATAAGTTTCGCTTGTTCCTTTTTAAGTTACGCTTGTTCCTTTTTAAGTTTCGTTTGTTCCTTTTTAAGTTTCGTTTGTCCTTTTTATGTTGAAGTTCCTTTTTAAGTTGAAGTTGTCCTTTTTAAGTTTCGTTTGTTCCTTTTTATGTTGAAGTTGTTCCTTTTTAAGTTGAAGTTGTCCCTTTTTAAGATTAGTTTGTCCTTCTTAAGTTTCGTTTGTTCCTTTTTATGTTGAAGTTGTTCCTTTTTAAGTTCAAGTTGATCCTTTTTAAGTTTCGCTTGTTCTCTATTAGGTATGGCTGTGCGAGAAGTTCAACCTGCAGAGCCTAAAATGGGAGGCCATCCTAGGTGGAATCGGTGGTCGAGCATGTTTGGAAAACGGCTCATCCTGAAGAAATGGGAGGAAAAAGGCATCACCCTTTCAAAAATTTACGAGGGAGACTTCAATAAGACTGAGTCGACGACCCTGACTCAGAAAGAGAGGGAAATCATTGGTCAGGCTGAAAAAACTCAGCCAACCCTACGAACCAATAGTGATTGCCAGTCAACAAGCAACGAACCTAGGCTGCAATTGAGGGACTGCAGCATCCCTCGGGACCCACTACGGGAAGAATTGGAGTTTGCAATGTTGAAGACAAAATGGCTTCAAGCAGAAGTTGCACTGAATGAGGCAAATGAAGAGGTTAAGAGGCTGAATGAGGAACTTAGGAAGTCCAGGGAGGAAAATGAGACCCTAAGGGAAGAGATTGCATCTCTTCGAGGATATTGTATAGAAGGTGGACAGGAAGGAAGAGAGGATGAAAGGAGGGATGAAGAGCAGGAAAGAGAGGAGGAGAATAGGAGGGAAATAGAGAATGAGATTGAGAGGGAAAGAGAAAGAGAAAAAGAAAAAGAAGAGAGCAGGAGAGAGGAGAAAAGGAGAGAGGAGAAAAAGAGAGAGGAGAGGGAAAGAGAAGAGAAGAGGAAAGAGGAGGAGGAGAAAAGGAGAGAGGAGAGGGAAAGAGAAGAGAAGAGGAAAGAGGAGGAGGAGAAAAGGAGAGAGGAGAGGGAAAGAGAAGAGAAGAGGAAAGAGGAGGAGGAGAAAAGGAGAGAGGAGAGGGAAAGATAGGAGAAGAGGAAAGAGGAGGAGAAAAAGAGGGAGAGAGAGCAGAAGAGAATAGAAGAGGAGAAGAGGAAAGAGGAGGAGAAAAGGAGAGAGGAGAGGGAAAAAGAAGAGAAGAGGAAAGAGGAGGAGAAAAAGAGGGAGAGAGAGCAGAAGAGAATAGAAGAGGAGAAGAGGAAAGAGGAGGAGAAAAGGAGATAGGAAAGGGAAAGAGAAGAGAAGAGGAAAGAGGAGGAGAAAAGGAGAGAGGAGAGGGAAAAAGAAGAGAAGAGGAAAGAGGAGGAGAAAAAGAGGGAGAGAGAGCAGAAGAGAATAGAAGAGGAAAAGAGGAGGGAGGAAGAGGAAAGAGAGAGGAAAGAAAACGAGAAGAGAGACAGGGAGAGAAGAGAGAAGAGGAAAGCTGATGATAAAAGGAGGGAGGCCGAAGCTTCAAAGAAGAGGTTGAGGGAAGAGGTAGAAAGAAAAAGGGTAGAGGAGGATGAGGGAAAGGAAAAACCCCTCAGGGCAGACTGGGGGGCCAAAGGATCACGCTCAACGGCCAAAAAACAAGAAGATGAGGTGAAAGAAAGGAAGAAAAAAGAAGAGGAGCAGAAAAAGGGAGATAGAAGGCTCCAGAGGAGCATGAACAAAAAAAGAAAGCGGGATGGGAATGACGATTTCAAGTTGGCTCATCACGGGAGAGAGGATAGGCCAGACGTTGACATGGATGCATTGGGCACATTGAGCCCCGATGAGCTGAACATTGTACTGAAGGTGACCGCACCTACACATAACCAACGGGAGGTGATCTGGAGAGGTGATTCCTGTTTCTTCACACGTTCCGACCTGAAGGAGCTAATGACGAAGGGGATGGATTTGAACAACGAGGCGATAGACAGTATGCTTTGTGTACTTGAAGAGCGCCAAAAAACAGAAAACTACCCCCAAGAGGTAATTTGTATTCCAAGCTTCTATTCGGAAAGAATTATGATCGATCAAGGGGATACCATGATTGAAGAGTGGCTGGCGCCCAAATTACAAGGCCAGGAAACGGGAAGCCTCGTCATTGCACAACCATTGCTGGTGTCAGAACACTGGATCCTTGTAGTTGTTAATGGCTTAGACAAGGAGATCCTGCATTACAACAGTTGCAGTAGGGAGCTGGTACCAGATGAGGATCCTGACAATGCGGTAGGGGTACATGAATGTTCGGCCAAAGATGTGGGTGAATTCTGGAGAAATCGTCTTAAGGTGAACTGGCCATTGAGATACCTCAGGGAAACGTGCCAAAGACAAATGCCGGGAAGCAACGACTGCGGTGTTTTTCTATACTACTGGATCAAATGTCTCATGCAAAATGTCAACCCAACGGAAACGAAAAACCCCAAGACACTTCACTCCATCAGGGGTGAAATGGCCATTACTTTATTGAGGGACTCCCGCTGCTGTGTCGAATTTAAGTAGTGCATAGTTGTAAATTAAAACAGGAACAAATACATTTTATAGTTGTTGTAATTAAAACTTTTCCAAACTTTTCCATAGTTGTAATTAAAACTTTTCCATAGTTGTAATTAAAAAGGAAACGACTTCACATAAAAAGGAACAGAAATCACTTAAAAAGGAACAGATTTAACTTAAAAAGGGACAGTCATCGCTTAAAAAGGAACAGACTTCACTTAAGAAGGAACAAACTTCACTTAAAAAGAGACAGACATCACTTAAAAAGGAACAGACTTCACTTAAAAAGTAACAGACTACACTTAAAAAGGAACAGACTTCACTTAAAAAGGAACAGACAACACTTAAAAAGGAACAGACAACACATAAAATCAACAGACTACACTTAAAAAGGAACAGACATCAGTTAAAAAGGAACAGACTTCACTTAAAAAGGAACAGACTACACTTAAAAAGAGACAGACATCACTTAAAAACGAACCAAAAAAACATAAAAAGGATCAGAAATCACTTAAAAAGGAACAGACTTCACTTAAAAAGTAACAGACTACACTTAAAAAGGAACAGACTTCACTTAAAAAGGAACAGACTTCACTTAAAAAGAGACAGACATCACTTAAAAAGGAACCAAAATAACATAAAAAGGATCAGAAATAATTTAAAAAGGAACATACAATAACATAAAAACGAACAGATTTCACTTAAAAAGTAAACGAGGTCACTTAAAAAGGATCCGACTTCACATAAAAAGGAACATAAATCACTTAAAAAGGAACATATTTAACTTAAAAAGGGACAGTCATCGCTTAAAAAGGAACAGACTTCACTTAAGAAAGAACATACTTCACTTAAAAAGAGACAGACATCACTTAAAAAGGAACCAAAAAAACATAAAAAGGATCAGAAATCACTTAAAAAGGAACAGACTTCACTTAAAAAGTAACAGACTACACTTAAAAAGGAACAGACTTCACTTAAAAAGGAACAGACTTCACTTAAAAAGAGACAGACATCACTTAAAAAGGAACCAAAATAACATAAAAAGGATCAGAAATAATTTAAAAAGGAACAAACAATAACATAAAAAGGAACAGATTTCACTTAAAAAGTAAACGAGGTCACTTAAAAAGGAACCGACTTCACATAAAAAGGAACAGAAATCACTTAAAAAGGAACAGATTTAACTTAAAAAGGGACAGTCATCGCTTAAAAAGGAACATACTTCACTTAAGAAAGAACATACTTCACTTAAAAAGAGACAGACATCACTTAAAAAGGAACAGACTTCACTTAAAAAGTCACAGACTACACTTAAAAAGGAACAGACTTCACTTAAAAAGGAACAGACATCAGTTAAAAAGGAACAGACTTCACTTAAAAAGGAACAGACTTCACTTAAAAAGAGACAGACATCACTTAAAAAGAAACCAAAATAACATAAAAAGGATCAGAAATAATTTAAAAAGGAACAAACAATAACATAAAAAGGAACAGACTTCACTTAAAAAGGAACAGACTTCACTTAAAAAGAGACAGACATCACTTAAAAAGGAACAGACTTCATTTAAAAAGTAACAGACTACACTTAAAAAGGAATAGACTACACTTAAAAAGGAACAGACAACACTTAAAAAGGAACAGACAACACAAAAAATCAACAGACTACACTTAAAAAGGAACATACAACACTTAAAAAGGAACCAAAAAAACAAGAAAGGAAAACTTCACACTTAAAAAGGTAAACGCACTTAAAAAGGAACAGACTACAACTCACAGTTAAAAAGGAGAACCGCTAACTTATAAATGTACAAGCAATTCAAAGACCAAGCCTTGGTGCATAATTAAGGAGCAATTTGGTCGTAATACAACTTCATATCCCAATCGTCAAAATCTGGATCCCCTGGTCTAGGTGCGACCTCATGCATAGGTGATTTGTCCTTCCTTCGATACTTGCTCTTTTCTGCTGTGAGGCGCTTTTTTGGCTTCTTTGAAGAATTCTCTCGGCTAAGGAAACCCGACGTCTAGTAGGCGGTCTTCCTGGACGGGTTACTTTGTCTGGATTGCGCAAAGAGGTACCGCCGGCCACAACTTCATCAACTATGGGAGGGGCGTGGGGAATGTTAATACGAGACCTGAGCCACTCCATACACTTCACGGCCTTAAGATACCTTTCATGAGAAATGAATGCTTCCTGTGCAATCCAAAGAGCGCGACCCATTATGTCGGCGTGACGACTCAGCGCATCCTTCTCCAATACGCCATCGGCTTGGTACACCTTTTCTCCATAGCTCCGACGAATATCCTTCCGCCATCGATCTGTGATGTAAGACGGCGGGAGTAATGCATTGGGATCTAGCCGTGCAAATACGACCAGGAGGTGACAGCATAGAATACCAACACGCTTAAACAGTTTACAATCGCATGTCAAGTTCAGACCTGTCCTCTCTACAAGGAAACGTTTCGATAATAGTTGCTCACCGACCCGTACACGTTCAGTCACCTTGTAATGAAACGCGTCGGCTGATTGCAACTCCTCGGTTAGGTCGCAGTTCATCATCTTACCAATTTGTAACTGTACTTTCTTGAAAACCCCTACGGTATACAACTCGCTCATTTGACTCTCGAAGGGATATATTGAAACCATTTGGGGTTTCTTATGCAGGCAATCGAAATCCGATTGAGCTTCCTTCTCGTACTTGTGACGTAGAGCAAGTTCGTATTGTTGAACGAACTGCTTAAGGGTGGTTCTAGAAGATATGTACTTGTCGAAGAAGGAGTTCATACTTTCGCTTCTTTGGGTAGAAGCCATTCCAGCGAAAAAACAATCACACAAGTAAGCAGGTACCCAAGACTCACGGATACCGTAAATTGTTTGGAGCCAACTATGTTCTTGAAGGTCAAAATCAACCAGGAAACCGTGCCAATTCCGCTCAAATTCAGCTGGGTTCTTTGAGTCATAGACAATCAAATTTAGATCAAATAACATGTGCTGTCGATACTTCGTCGGCAACTTCACGGGAGCTTTGTTCATTATGTGCCAAATGCAAAATCGGTGTCTGGCATTTGGAAAGACATTCCTTACAGCAGCAGTAATGGCCCCACATTGGTCCGTTATGATGGCTGGTGGAGGGATATCTGCAAGGAAAAAGAAAAATCGCTATAAAGGAAACGAGGTCACTTAAAAAGGAACTGACATCAATTAAAAAGGAACACACTTCACTTAAGAAGGAAGAAAAATCACTTAAAAAGGAACAGAAATCACTTAACTAGGAACATACATCTCTTAAAAAGGAACATACATCCCCTAAAAAGGAACATACATCACTTAAAAAGGAACAGACTACACTTAAAAAAGAACAGAGATCTCTTAAAAAGGAACAGACATCTCTTAAAAAGGAACATACATCACTTAAAAAGGAACATACAACACTAAAAAGGAACAGACTACACATAAGAAGGAACAGACTACACTTAAAAAGGAACAGACAACTTAAAAATGAACAGACTACACATAAAAAGGAACAGACTACACTTAAAAAGGAAAATACATCTCTTAAGAAGGAACAGTCAACACTAAAAAGGAACAGACTACACTTAAGAAGGAACAGAAATCACTTAAAAAGGAACAGACTTCACTTAAAAAGGGACAGACTTCACTTAAAAAGGAACATACATCTCTTAAAAAGGAACAGACATCCCCTAAAAAGGAACATACATCACTTAAAAAGAAACAGACTACACTTAAAAAGGAACATACATCACTTAAAAAGGAACAGACTACACTTAAAAAGGAACAGAGATCTCTTAAAAAGGAACAAACATCTCTTAAAAAGGAACAAACATCACTTAAAAAAGAACATACAACACTAAAAAGGAACAGACTACACATAAGAAGGACATACTACACTTAAAAAGTAACAGACAACTTAACAATGAACAGACTACACATAAAAAGGAACAGACTTCACTTAAAAAGGAACAGACATCTCTTAAAAAGGAACAGACATCACTTAAAAAGGAACAGACAACACTAAAAAGGAACAGACTACACTTAAGAAGGAACAGAAATCACTTAAAAAGGAACAGACTTCACTTAAAAAGGGACACACATCACTTAAAAAGGAACAGACAACACTAAAAAGGAACAGACACCAGTTAAAAAGGAAACAGACTTCACTTAAGAAGGAACATACATAAGTTAAAAAGGAACACACAACACTTAAAAAGGAACACACATCACTTAAAAAGGAAAACCAATAACTCAAAAATCATAAAGGACAACTCTGCATACGTACCTCCCATACACGAAAGCCACGTCTGAAAGAGCCATATGTAGTTTTCAGTGGTCTCGGAAGACAGCAAAGCGCAACCGAGCAACACAGACTCGAAATGGTGATTAACTCCCACAAATGGTGCAAAGGGCATGTCGTATTTGTTTGTGAGGTACGTAGTGTCGAAACATATAGCATCCCCAAAGTATGAATAGGCAGCCCTGGAACGGCAGTCGGCCCAGAAAACGTTCCTTAGTCTTCCCTCGTCATCCATATCCACGACATAGAAAAACATTGCATCAATCTTCTGCATCTTAATGAAATAGTTCTGAAGAGCTTATGCATCGCCGGGTCCCATTTTCAAATTCCTTACTTCGGTTATAACATTCCTGCACACAAAAAAAATATTAAGGTCGCAGATTTCTACAAACAAAATAGCGTACAAAAGTCTTCAAACCTTAGGTCTCTATCGTTAAAAGTAAGTTTGTCATGCCCCCAGCCTCAACAACAAACGATTGCATGGTCTTAGCAGCAGAGATCCCAGAAGCATCGTTGCACGCTATTCGTGCTTTGGCGGTCTCAGGTACAAATCGTTTCTGTCTTAGAAAACGCATCTGGTGCTCCTGCAGCATTTCATGGTTATGATTGAGATCGACAAAGTTAATCTGGTATCCCCTTGCTGGGTTTCCAGAAACCCTGATGCGAGCCGTGCACTGAACTCTACTAGATAAACGTGGCTTCATTATGCCTTGACCTTGGTCTGTTGGTGCGTTACCCTCCTTGGAACAAGTAAGAGTAGCCCGGGTAACCACACCAGCGTCGTAATGAGTATGTCGTAGCTTAACACCAAAACCACAAGCATCAGCATAGTCGTTGTAAAAGGCTCTTGCTCCTTCGAAAGAGGGGAAAATCATCTTCTCCTTAGGAACGTTTGACGCCATTTCCATTTGAGCGAAGATTTCTCTCAAAACGAAGAGAAATGAACGAAAATGAAAAAGAAAGGAAGAAGTGACGGTGGCCATTCCGTGCATCTTCGTCAAAAAGAGGTATGGAGCAGGTGGGAGCGCCAAAAGGAATGATATGATTTGGAGCACGTCTGATTTGAGATGCATTAAATGCGGCTGCCCCCTCTGCCCGCCAAAAATATTAAACTTTGGCTGAGCTGGATTTATCCAACTCAGCAGCGTCCCGCGAACGCGTCCCGGAGAGCGGCTACTAAACATTTCCCATATATAAAGTCCCTAATGTGATCATTCATCTCCTTGTTCTTGCATGTAAGAAACCAAACATGTTTGAAACCTTTGTTCTGCTCCTCTGCGCAGCAGCTTTGGCTCTTGTCGTCTGGTGGATCGGTTTGCGAGGTTTCGCGGACGAGGTGGACGATCAAGTTGAAGGCATTTCACGGTTCTTCTTTGGTTCAGAATCTGACCAACTTCAGAGAAAAAAAGAATGTGGTGGTTTTGGAAGTTGACCATGGATGATAAACCTTGTAGTGGAGTATATATGTATGTTCAAATTATACATTTGTAAGTGAATGAATATGTTGAATAATGTGAGGTTAAGTTGGTTTTCAATTGGCTCATCTTAATTTTGTTGATTTTGTGTCCTTAACCTGTCTTGGAAAGGGATGTTAGCGTACTGCCATGGTGGTTCTGTTCATTAGCTCCTATTTGTGGTGCTTGAATTTCAGTAGTGGTTGTGTAACTTCCTGGGAATTATTTTCATCGCTATTAGAAATTGGGTCAAGCTTTCCTCGACTTCTTTTCGTCAATGGACTCCTGACATATATGAAGTAGTGTGTAAGACCTTATGGATTAATCTTTGTATTATTTAATCTATTATTCGTCAATTTATTCTTTATTTTTGGATAGGTAATACATTTGATAGGTAATACATTCTATACACCCATCGTAAGATCTTGAACAAATAATTTTCATAACCCTATATTAATGATAGAAAATATACATATCTTGTTCTATGTTCGTGAATAGACAACGCTTCTTTTGCAAGTCTGACTTACATTTTTAGTACTTGTTAAGTTTTGATGGGAAGAAAGAAGATTAACAATACACATGGGAGTGTAGATGTACCTGTCTATCGAACCTTAACTGCCTACTAACTTAAAATCTCTTTTAAGTTAATCAATTCATTTTAGTCTCTTAATTTGAACTTATAACATTTAATACCTAGACTGCAAAGTCTAACAAAACTATATGGTTTCACGTTGGTTAGATATTAAAAGAGAGTTACTATTCGTCGCCGGAAAACTACTTAAATCGTCCTAAAAATGACATTTTTGTCATTAACAAATCAATTAATACCAATTTCGTCCCGTGCCTTTAAACAAGGTGTTTGACTCAGTTTTACTCACATTCCTAGTACCAACACCACGAAAATGTCTGACGAAACACCTGAATCCGGCGAGGTAACGGGGGCGGAATTTTTCCCGACTCGGGCGTCTGGCTAAGCCGCCTCCACCTATGTGGAGGCGTGTTAGGCAGACGCCCGTTTTTTTAATTTTTTTTAATTTTCTGTTAAATTCAATTTTTTCAGGTTCCGTTGCAATATTTTGGTGGTGATGGAGTAGATTACAGTGAGTTTTTTGACAGTAAAGAAATATTTACAACAATCGAGGAAATTTGTAAATGGGCGAAACAAGTTGCACTAGGAGCCGGATCTTTTTTGGTTATATCATCATACAAACCAAAAGCAGATAACCGGATGGATTGTTACCTGAGATGTGATCGCATACGTGAGATGAGTTCTTGTGATACGAGTATTGAACTGTGAAAGAATACGAAAAGAAAATGTTGCGGTTGTCGGTTTTTGGTAAAAGTGGTGGAGCGACGGGATCGTGATGGATGGGTCATTGTTTCTAGTAGCATTTATGAGCAGCACAACCACCCACTTGCAGTTTATTCAGAAGGTCACCGACAGGTCAGCGGACTTAGTGCTGGGGCAAAGAAAATTGTTCGTGATATGACAGAGGCACAAGCAAGACCCCGTAACATTTTGTTGGCGGTAAAGAAGAAATTCTCGGATGATAATCCAAATCAAAGACACATTTATAACTTCAGAGAGTACATGAGGAGGACGAAATCTGAAGACATGAATCCCGCGCAGCAGTTTCTCACGGAGGCAGTGCAGCATAAGTATTTGCATTGGATTGTGGCAGATGAATAAACTAATGTCTTGACTCACGCATTTTTGGTACATCCGACTTCAGTTCAGTTGTTGCGTACATACTCATTCGTAATCTGTATGGATTCGACGTATAAGACGAACAAGTACAAGATGTCTTTGTTTGAGATGGTTGGAGTTACTCCAACAAACATGAATTTCCTCGTCGGATATGCGATTTTGTAGGATGAGACCGAGTCTAGTTACCGGTGGGTGATGGAGAGGTTGCGAGATCTGTTATTGGATATTGTTAGCCCGACTGCAATAATTACGGACCGAGAGATGAGTCTGATGCGACCAGTGACAGAGGTTTTTCCTGAGTCTGCTCATTTACTATGCACCTGACATATCAACAAAGACGTGTACAACTACGCATACCACCTATTCGGCAAGGACAAACAGCTTGCAGAGAGTTTTAGGCGTGGAAGGTGGAGGAGAGTCATGCTTTCTGATTCACAGACGGATTATGATAGAGCAGTCCGTAATCTGAAAGATTCTTACAACTCATGACCAGTGCTGACGGAGTATGTGGAAGACACGTGGTTGATGCATAAGGAAAAATTTGTTTTGAATTGGACGAATAAAGTTTTTCATTTCGGCAACAACTACGAACTGCAGGGTGGAAAGTGCACATTCGGCTCTGAAAGAGTGGATCACTACATCGACTGCCGCTCTCGACATTCTTTACGACCGCGTGAACTCGGCTATTGAAATGTAGCTGACGAATATTCGGAACTTTCTTGAAGATTCGAGACGTCGAATTGTGACAAACTACATAGGTCCTTTGTTTCAGCATATAAATGACCGAGTTTCGCATCACTGCTTGTCGTTATTGACTCAGGAGTTGAAGAGAATGCAAGAGTTAAGTGATGAAATTGAATATCGTTGTGGGTGTGCTTTCCTGACAACACATGGGATTCCTTGTGCTTGTACCATGTACGAGTGTTTGGCGTCAGGTGATGGAATTTATTTAGAGCAGATTCATCCATTCTGGAAAACACTTGTTATCGGAGAAGGAGTTCAGATGTCAGAGTTTGTTGATCAGTCAGCACAAGACGTCGATCATTTTTGGAAGCTAGTTGATGAGATTTCGGAGAGCGACCCTGCAGTAATTCGTAGTGCCTCTCGTATTTTATACGAACAGTTACACCCCGATCAGTCGAACTATGGAGAACCCACAGAAAATATTAAGGTACGAGGTCGACCTAGGGGAAAGTCGACACGTCGGGACCCGAGTGCCTTCGAGTATGTTGAACGAGGTCGTGGTCGGTCTGGCAGTAGTGGGAGCAGGGGTCGTCGTCGGTCTGGCAGTAGTGGGAGCAAAGGTCGTGGTCGGTCTTCCAATTCGTCTCGATCGTCCGTGAATACGGGCACAAGATCTTCTGGTATGACGATATCTTTGTTGTTATGTTATTTAATATATATCAGTAATGTAGATGGGGTTGAATAAATTATCTCTTAAATTTGTTGTTTTAATGAATTGTTATTTACCTATCTTACAGTGTCCGGACGGATTGACGTGGATAACTTCCCATATGTTGATAGACTGCCAGGAATCATTTTACCATTTCTGGAAAGGCGGAATGACGTACGTGCTGATGGCAACTGTGGATTTCGATGTGTTGCCGATGTCTTCCATGGTGCTCAAGAGAACTGGTCGTACGCCCGTCGTGCGATTTCTAATGAGATAGGTGCACATCCTATATATGAGAGTGTCTATTTCGGCAATGTGGGAAAGGCTCGTCAACGAATTGATTGGGGCGAGGGAGTTTGTGGCGAGGATCATTATATGGAGGTTCGGTCCGACTTGTTTCCTATTGCTAATTTTTACAAGCGTGCGGTCATGTATTTCGCAATGGAAACGGATTGTTCGTTGTTCCCGTGTCTTACTGTTCTACCTTGGGAGAGTCTGTCTACCATGACGAGGCCTGTCAGAGAGTTGGTCATTGCTCATTTAGGGAGTTACAGACATTTTATTCGTTTGGAATTAGTTGATAATTTCCCAGTACCTCCTATAGCGACCTTATGGTATCAAATGCGAGATGAGAGTGTTGTTGGATGGGAGGATCAGTACGAAAGTAGGATGGAGTATTGGAACCGGTTACGTGGTACATTTTGACTTTAATTTGTAATGTATAATATATCGTGTTGTTCTTTTACCGTATTTTAAATTTAAATATTATTTGATATCTAAAGAAATAAGTTGAAGATATTTTCGTGAAAAATAAATTTTAAAAATACAATAGTCAAAGAAATATGTAGAAGATATGTTCGTCAGAAATAAATAATAAGAGTACAGAAACTGTAGGATTTCTAGTTTAATTGCACATATATATTTTCGAAATTTTTTATGCACAATAAGGATCAATTACAATTTTCTATGATTTGTTTCATGCATGCATCGAATTGTTTCAATAACTAGTTCCAAAATTTTATTAAAACAAACATGGACTCCAAATTTCATACCTAGAAGTTCTCTAAAACTTCTTGATGATCCGGAGACGTTGAGGATGCTTGTCGCTGCGCCGGATGCCCCCGAGTATTCACCAAACTCTAAACAAGATCGAAGAGAGAGGAGCTAGCCTCTCAATCTCCAATATGGTTTAGAATCTAACTACTAACCCCTATTTAGTTCCCTTGAGAAAAAGATCTCTGAAAACTAAAACTAAACTCAAGAATTAAGGAAAATTCGTGGAGAATTATTGAGAGAGATGTTTGCATAAGAATTTAATGAATTAATTTTATTAGGTATTGAGATAAACTTGTATTTATAAGTTCTCTCCAAATTACTTATTCATGTGCAACCTCTTGCCCATGATTTCATGCAAACTTCCAACTAACCATTCATTATTTGCTAACAAATAATCTCAGCCACGAATTAAATCAGTTATGGACCAATTCCATGCATGATCTAATTAATTCTTAAATTAATTCTGCAGAAACCGTCTGGATCGGTCGACCGTTTGGAGGTTCGGTCGACCGTTTAGACCAAGTTTCGGTCGACCGTTCATAACTCGGTCGATCGTTCGTAACAAAAAATATTTCATCGCAATGTTCGGTCGACCGACAGATATACTTCGGTCGACCGAAAACGAACAGACGAAATTCTCTGTTACGATCGAGACACATCCGGTCGACCGTGCAACCTTTCGGTCGACCGTGCAACATTTAGTGGTCGACCGTTTTTGCACAATACTGCAGACTGGTCAAATTTTGGTTTAACCCCTACAAAATTTGACATTTCGGGATTAGTAGTAAGTTCACAACTTATGTAACATATTATCCTATGTAATGATAAATCATTACACCCCATAATATTTACATCACATATGAATTTAATTTAGATTCTAATTATGTTATTAATCACAACATAATTTTGATTTTGCTTGTTCACCACATGTGTCATATTTTCTACATGAAACCCGACACACCTTATGAACTCAAAATCCCCATTTCTTGTTTCCCAATTTTGTGGAGTGACGTATGGGAGGATCTAGACTAAGTTGGCAGTGATATTAAGAGCTTAATACACAAGCTATAAGAGGTATCTAGCTACACATTATAGCTCCCAATTAGTTAGATGTCTTAATTCCACTCGAACCAAAACCCGATCCATTTAGTGATGGAGTGCACTACTTGTGTTTGTCCCTTGCCTCATGATATTAAGAATACACACAAAATAGTATTGTGTCATCTTTGTATTAATATTCATTTCTTGATCTCTTTAAGCTAGTTATAAATATGTGTCTTAACTCAAATCACATTATGCACATTATAATTTTGTTTTATCAAAGGGCCCACTAATATCATTACTCAATTAAGAGGGGCAATGATAATCTTTTGACTAACTATCTTCTCCAACAAAAGTCATACTTAACCAACCAATGCCTTTACACTACACTTATCGATAGCTCAAGACACTAGTCTAATCAAGCATTTCTTAAGTGATCGGATATAAGTCTCATATCAAAGGACCAATGACACAGTAAAACATCAATGACACAGAAAACACAATTCTATAATGTTTTATTATTAGGTCTATTCAGTATACAAAAGTAGTATTTTTGTAATAACCTTAATCTAAACATCCTAATTAACCTAAACTAAACCTAATTAACCTTAATTAATCGTGCTACAGTAAAAAGTGAGATGGAGGATTGGATAAGATTTGGTTTTTCCTATAAATAGAAGTGTTAGGTTAATAAAAACGTTTTTCTCATTGCTTGAGTGTTTCAGAGAGTGAGAGAGAGGATTTTGGAGTAGAAGAAGAAGGAGAGAAGGAGGAGAAGAGGAGGAGAAGGAGAAGAAGTTGGGTTAGGATTGCCAAAGCTTGAGAAGCTTCCACGAACTTCAAAAAGGTATGCCAAGTCTTCATTATAACTCACATAAGCCTTGTGGGTGTTGGGGATCGACGTTGGTGTTGAATTCCCCGTCGGATTGCAACCTATTCAGAGGTTGAAGACGACAATCGGTCGACCGGTGCCTATGGGCAGTCGATCGATTCTATTATTATATTGTTTTGCACCCGCAAACGATCGAACGATGTCTACGGACGGTCGACCGTTATGCCAGATTTGTGCGGGAAAAAGGGTTTAATGCTGTTATCGGTCGAACGGGTCCACTTCGCTGGTCGACCGAAACAATGAGAATTGGTCGGTTGGGGGTTTTGACTTATTAAACGGTCGAACGCCCTTAACCTGGTTCGACCGATCTATTCGATGCTAAGTCGGTTGGGAGCTTTGGCCATCAAAACGGTCGACCGCTCTTTAACTTTCAGTCGACCGACTGAGCATTTTAAATAAGCAGTAGAGTACCTGTGATGTTTCGGTCGAACTGTATCTCAGTTCCAGTCGACCGAATATTACTTGGGCAAAATGCTGAGAATCCCTGTTATCGGTTGAACGAACCCTTGGTTCGACCGGTCGGATATATATAAATTATAAATATTGTATAACGTAGACCATCCAAACGGTCGACCGCTAAATGACTTTTGTTCGACCGATTGGTCGGTAATTCGGTTGGCGTGGTTCGACCGATACACTTGTTTGTACAGTACCGAGTACTGTGTGGAAGACCGGTCGACCGGTGCGCTTATAGCGGTCGCCCGATCTGCCGCAGGTTGGTGGATTTATCCACACGCGAGTCGTCGAGTATAGGTCGACTACTGGCTCCGAGGCGACGGTCGATTACCGGCCTTGAGAGCGACAGATTTTACCTTCGACGAGGGTGTATTATTGTTAGGCCTCTCATATCGAGCGGGGTGTGAGAGATGATTGCCGTAAACCTTGGGCTGTTTGCTGGGGTTTGTCGGTAGGCCGAGGATGTTCCGGCAGGGTGCGCGTCTGGCGGCTCTTGGGGGAGCAGCGGCTGTCGTCTGGCCCGAGTTGTGCATTCGGCGGGCTGACTCGCTCCTGGGGTGGCGGCGTAATACCAGGGTTCTTTTCTGCGGCTATTGGGGAGCAGTGGTGCCGACTGACCCATGTGAGGCAGCGGTGGACTGACTTGACCCTCGTGGTGGCAGGAGTGGTTCAGTACCTCGGAGGCGGAGATGAGTATTATTGTGGGCCCGAGGTGGATGATCATGTGCATTGCATTGCATTGTCTTTAATTCTATTTTGTATTTTAGGAGGTTTGGCATACGGGGTTCCAGTAGGGAACTCAGACATGTTTGTTTGTTTTCATTTCAGGTAGCGAGCAGCATTAGAGTCGAGGTGGTGACCGAGGAGGGTACTCTCGGGATCTGATCTTGTAGTTTATCTGTCTCTTCTTTTGAGGTGATTACATGTTGCATAGCTTTTGTTTGTAATTACAGTCAGTTTGTATATTCGACTTCCACGTAGATCTTTATATTATATATATGTTGGGTTGTTTTCCCGTGACGTGCCCTTGTTGACCGTTGACTGTCTTTTATATTGTTTAAATTTTCCACTGTTTTCGGGGACGTTACAATTTTCCTCTTTTGTGTACCCGTGTTGTCACTCACTTGTAGAGCTACAATGATCTATGACAACCACGACAATCGTAACTCGGTAATTAATGTCCCATGTTAATTACCATGATTGTGAATATCTTTTGTTTTATGTAAACCATTATCTTTTAGAGCTCTACTATTAAGGACCAAGAGAATCTTCCTTAACACTTCTAAAAGACGAATAACATAAACAAGGAACAAAATGATTTCTCATTCAATTCATAATAATTGACATTTTAAAGGTAAAACTTTTAGAACACATTCCCTTCAGAAATAAGCATAAGCAAATACCAACAAATGTAGTAACAGTGCAACATATAACAAAACGAAAGTAAAAGCAAGACAACTACAGCTCAACATCTAAATCATGGTCCGAAATGCCCAACTGGCTGTTCGAATCCTCGATGAGGCGATCCCAATCTGTACATGCAAGTCTCGTATCCTCAGTCGGCATGATGTCTCTCTGTCGCAAGAACGGTTGCGTACACTGTATCACCCTACTCATCTACTGTATGTAAAATAAAAATTAGCGTACATTAACAATAATAACAAAATATACTTTACAATTAAAAATAAAATTAGATAAACTTACCGCATCGGCACATGTCCTATCCAGTGGTCTCTCCGGTCTCAGAATGATACCGCGTACGATAAGTGGATGTGAGCACCTACCGAACCACTGCAAATAATCTGCACCACAAAAGGAGGGGTCGCGGGTACGACTCAGATCGTCCAAGTGTAGTCGTCCTACTCTCGGAAATGTCCTCCAAACCGATTCCGCGAACGAAACGATGTGCCTGACGTCGTACATCGTCGTAGTCGCAGACCGTACTGCATGCTCGGGCGTCGGGATGTCAACCGGGATCACCTGAACGTAACCTAACTGACGTAACACGCGATCAGGTAAATAAGGCTCTGTGATATCCCTATAACGAATAACGCTCATAAATGTAGTCCTCAGCACAGCTACAGCAGGCTCGGGACCATACGGTAACCACTCCACCTAAACGTTTATACATTAATAGTAATAAAGTTAAATTTAAATAAACATGAATGATATATACATTATATACATGCGATGCAGTCATCTGATCTAGCCGTCTACGAATAGAAAGAAGTCGACTCTCGCTCTTATCCTCGACCCGGACAGCCCACATACGCGAACGAGGATGACCACGCTCAACAATCTTCCGTTCACGATGTGGGCGGAAAGCAGGAAAATACTCATATATCCAAGCATGCAGCAGTGTAAGACAACCCGTAATCTGACCACAATCAGCACGACTAGATATGCCCAGCTGGCGATACAGATATGCCAACGTCGCCGACCCCCATGAGTACCGACCAATGGTATCTGGGTCCCTCGCCTCCAATAGGTCGCGTGGTCTGACTCTGGAACCGCTCTTGTCGACAAACAAGACGCAGCCTAGCACTAAGTAGAGGTAAGCAGTCATCTGCGTATCCTCAGTCCGTGGTGGTCGCCCCCGTCTGCAACACTCGTCCACAACATCGTTACTAACACCACCGTCACTCCAAAATGAACTATCCCGCCCAAGACCCTCCAGGCTGACACCCAGCAACTCAGATACATATAACTTCAGCTCAGATGTCGGCGCCTGCGCACTCACCATAGGACCCTCAACAGGAATGTGCAGAATCTGAAAGACGTCATGCAACATGATCGTCATCTCTCCGAACGGCAAGTGGAAAGTGTTGGTGTCAGGCTGCCACCGCTCCACGAAAGCCGAAATCAACGGCATGTCGATGCAGGAAAACATGTTGTACGGCAAGTGACCCAATCCACTGTCAACCACGGTCGCCGTCATATCCTCAGTCATCACTGAACGTCATGCCTGCAATTTCGTACAGGCTCTGTGCCGATTATGGCACTTCAAAACCTTCCGATCCTCGCCATCCCAGATGCGTCTGGCGATGTGGCCTCCGAAACTCAGAATGACGCTGCCATCTACACGACCACTGGGTATAATATCCGTGACGATCCAAGACTCGTCCTCATGCCTCTTCTTCTTTTAAGCTCGGGCGTCTGCAGTGCACGAACTCGAATCACTGGTCACAAACCGGCCACCTCGGTCCTTCCTAATGACCCACTCAGCCGAAGGACCACAATGTCGCCCCCGTGCTCGACCAGACTGATGTACCGCCTCCTCCTGTGGCCCCAAGTCATACTGACCACCATCGCCACTCTCGTCGTGACTCATCACCTCATCTGAATCATCCTCGTAGTCGATAGAATCCCCAGGTGTCTGACGACGACGTAACAGATCTCTCTCTCCTAACTGAAGCAGAAATATCACGTGTACGTGGATGATGAGGACCTAACTCGTCTGCTATACTACGTACCGCGCGTAAGAGAATTGATTTCCCTTTTCCTCCACGGTAACCCGATGACTATTAATTCAATTTTAAAAATACAAATTTATTAATGGATTTACTAAAATAATTAAACTAATTATTAACTTAATAATCGATTTATTTAGCAATTATCACAATTAATCAATGATCCTTTACTAAAATCGTACACAACTAATTACTAACATAATAATCAATTTATTTAGTGATTTATTTATTAATTATCACGATTTATAATCAATAAAGGATTTACTAAACTAATTTAACTCATTATTAACATAATATTCAATTTATTTTACATTTATCACAATTTATAATCAATTTAAATAAATTTAAAAAAAATTGGGGCGTCTGCGATAGGCGTCTACCCTACGTGGGAGGCGTTTGCCGGAGACGTCTACCCTACGTGGGAGGCGTCTCCCGCGGACGCTCGACCCAAAAATGTTTTTTTTTTAAATTAATTAAAATAAACAAGGCAATTTACCAGATGTGAATCGTTCGGGGTGTCCGCTGGTTCTTTTCCTGACCTCCAAGACATTCTATTTGGTTAATAGAAGAGTGATATGAAGAGAAAGTTGTGTTAAAAGAGTGAAATGAAGAGTTATATAAGTAGAAATGATAGATTGGCAAAATGGTAATCTGTTGGGGCGATTTAAGTAGTTTTACGGTGACGAATAACAGTTCAGTATTAAAATAATATCATCGAAAAAATGCACATGCGGGACACTTGGCAATCTCTCATTGATGAGTCCAAAAAACGAAACTGATATACACCAAACATTAGCCGAATTGAAATTATAAAGTAAAAATCCCCCCCCCCCTCCTCTGTAGCGTTGTCATACATCCTTTTGTCTTTTTATCGGAGATACGATCCACATCACACGAAGTATACCTTATGTATTAGAGTATTTCTCGTATTTTGTCAGATAAGTTTTCATACTTTATATTCTTCCAAATTTTCATTTTTTTCATGAGTTTTCCCATTTTTCTTTTATAGAAGGTTGAATGATTTTTTTACTTTTTGGTAAGGATAATTATAACACTTCAATATAATTTGCATGGTAATTAATAAGACCGGTTTGGTGAAATTGATCCCCACAATTCATTTTAGGATGAATGATCATGATATAAAGAATTGAACCTCTCCAATACTCCACGAATTGGAGAGGATTCCAAGTGTCGAGTAAGTGTACATTGCAAAATGACAGGTAGTTTCCTTTTTCCAATGTAGCAATTAACTTGTTAGAATTTTATTGAGATTATGTGTCATTGTTATTTGCAGCACAACGTAAGTACCAAATAGTATATATTAGTTTAATGATGAGTTTAATCTGAGTTATTTGTTGGAATTTTTATTAAAAAACCATAAACATTTTCCAAAAGAACCTCCCAAAGGGACAAAGACAAATCTTTCCATTGTTATTGGCACAAAAGTAATTTCGTAATTGTATTTTTTATGATTTTATGCAATTGTCGGACATCCACTGCCCTCCTCAAAATCTCCTAAAAAATCATCATTTCTCTCTCTACCACGTCATCGTATTATTTTATCTATCATTTTATCCACCCAACACCAAATCTCTGCACTACCCTCCTAAACTTTTCAACACTCTCTTTCCTCCACATCATTTATTTTTACCTTCTTTTTATTCTTTCACAATAATTCACAAACTACATATAAATTAATTATGCAAGATGAGGGAGCCGACCGAATTTACGAATTATGTGTTTAACTTGAATATAGTTGAAAAGTTAGAGAAGAAGACATGAAGACGAGGAAAAACGAGCAGAACGTATCGAGCAAAAGTTGAAGATGAAGAAGATAATCGGAAGTTGGAAATGATAACCATTTTGCTGAAAAATCCAAACATAACATAACTTGAAGACCGAATGCTCGCAAAGATGGTAGATTGGACGGAAACTAATAAGTTAATGTAGGCTAGTTCTTATCAATGTTGAAATATGTCGTATTTTCTAACTTCTGTGTTTTATAATTTTAGTAAGTTTGTATGTCGTACTGTATCAGTGTTGTACTTTAATTTCTAGTAAATAAATGTATTTTTAATTTCCATATCATTTAATATATATTTACTAAAACAGATTAAAAGGTTTCAAAAAAAAATGTAAAATTAATTTCTAGTAAATAAATGTATATTCCCCAGCCCCACCTGGACTTCCGCCCCCGATTAAATCCACCCCACAGTGGGTGGTCTTACAAGTCCATTGATCGTATGAGAGGAGTATTGCATTCGTTTGTACGCCACCAACCACTTATATTTCCCTAGACATACCACCAAACAGGCGCTATGGTTTTATTTCGATAATTAAATATATCACTAACAATGGATAAAATGTAAAACATTCTGCTGAAAAATCTCTTTCCATCTCTCTTGAAACAAAAAAAGGCTACATAAAACTTACATCATCATGGTTATTATTGCATGTAACAATTCATATCTTAGGACAATCAACTTTTATTTTTCTCTTTTCTCCGACATAACTAAACCCAACACATGTTCCAAGTTGAGCCATGTCTGTTAGACGTCTAAGAGTATTTCTACGATCACAGTTTGTCATATAAAATTTTAGACATATTTAAACACATTCCGTATTCCAAGTTAAGTATCAGATTGGTGGGTGTGAGAAACACGTTCGATTCATACTCTCATAACAACTTGTAGTTAGTGGAATGCAGATCTCGGTTCACATTAATGATAATTAAAACTAATCCTTACTACTTCTCAAAAAGAAATTCTAAACATATTTTAATCTTAACCGAGATAAAATTTACAAACATGCTTCTTCCTTTCTACTGTCTCTCATATCCAAAAATACCCTCACATTCCAGACACATGTTTGTTCCAGTTCTGGTTGAAAGTTGTTAAATATTTGTTGTGCAGTCTATATCAATTCCTAGTATGTATTCATCGATCTCAAGTTGGTTGCTCAAACACTTCCAATCTCAGCATTTGCATGTGAAACTGACATATATATGTTGGCGACCAAGTGAAGACACCATTTGATGTTGACAACTTTGATCCAACATTCTACTTTTTGTATATGTTTGAAACCCTGATTTTGTTACACTAACTAGTTTTGACTTAATAAAGAAGACGTAGACATAACCTAGTACATAAAGATTCTATGATTAACCACATAATTTGGTCACGATAACTACCAAAGCCATTCATCAACTTGACAATGACTCATTATTTAAGGAAAAAATTAATTATACCTCCACATCTCGCTTTTATTAAACTTGACCTTACTTTTAGAAGTTTATGGTTGCCAGTTTTGTAGTGAAGTTCAATCATTAAATCTTATCTTGAAATTTAGTTGAAGATATCAAAGTAAAAAAAAATAACTTCAATTTTTTTAATATTGTACAAACCATCCAATTTGAAAGGTACCCTCCTCACATTGCATATTTACGGTCGTCTCAGAAATAGCTTTTGGTGTGTATGATATGTCAAAATTCAAATAATCAAAGTAAAACTACAAAACCTCACTTTGTTTAAAGTTGAATCTACTATAGGTCAAAATTAGAAAATATTTGAGAAAAAGGTAGATTGGAAAAATACCCGTCAAATTCGAGACATTTTGAATTATTTGGAGGGTATTTGTGAAATTTCTAAATGTGCATGTGCTTTTAAATGAAAGAACAACATTATTAACCATCAAATAAATATAAATAAACTTTCATCTAAAAAGTGACAGGAATTATGGAGAAGACTCAAAATATACATGTAACAAGTATAACTTAAATTCTCCAACGTCGAATTGCCCTTAACAAATTGCCAAAACGTCGAATTAGGGAACTACTAAACGTCGTCCCAAAACTACTTAAATCGCCCATTGAAATTACCAAATTGCTCTTAACAATATATTTAATACACATATCGTCCCGTGTCTTTAAACAAAGTTTTTGACTAAGTTTTACAAACATTCCTAGTACCAACACCACGAAAATGTCTAGCGAAACACCTAGATCATGCGAAGTAACGGAGACGGATTTTTTTTCCGACTCGGGCGTCTGGCTAAGACGCCTGTACCATCGTGGAGGCGTCTGGCTAAGACGCCTCCACCATGGTTGAGGCGTCTTAGCCAGACGCCGCCACGATGGTACAGACGTCTTAGCCAGACGTCCTGTTTTTTTTTTTTGTCAAATTAAAATTATACGGTGTGTTATCTCAAATTATTTGACGTTTCTTTGCAAGTTTTCGGTGGAAACCGGTCGGATTACAATGAGTTTTTTTGCAAGTGATGAAGATTCAAAAAAATTCCAGATCCAACATTTTTTAAGTTCCAAATCCCCCAGTGGTAAAACATCCTGACTTACAAATACCACCTCGACAGGTCGTTCGGGGGTGGCAAGGGGCAGCACCCCCTGGAAAATTTTTGGATTTTGAAATTGTTGGATCTGGAAATTTTTGAATTTTCGGTGTACCGAATAGGTATCGGTCATCCGAATATAGTAATTATTAACTTATTAATTAATTTAACAATTATCTAAATTTATAATCAATTATCTTTTTAAAAAAATAATAAAAAATTACGGGCGTCCGACGGAGCCGCCCCCACGTAGGAGGGGGCGTCTGGCTAAGACGCCTCTCCCATGGGGGAGGCGTCTTACACAGACGCCTGTCCCATGGGCGGAGCGTCTGGGTAAAACGCCTCCCCAATGGGTAAGGCGTCTGGGTAAAACGCCGCCCCCATGGGGAAGGCGTCTTAGCCAGACGCCCCCTCTTACGTGGGGGCGGCTCCGTCGGACGCCCGTAATTTTTTATTATTTTTTATTATTTTTTTATTAAAAATATGTTAGATATTTTACCAGATTCGAGTACACTGGGGCGTCCGTTGGTTCATTACTGACTTCCAAAACATTATTTTTTATGATTATAAGATGAATATGAAGAGAGATGTGTGATAAGAGGGTAAAATGTCGCGTTATAGCAGTAGAAATGAGAGAATGACAAAATGGTAATTTCAAGGGGCGATTTAAGTAATTTTGGGGCGATGTTTAGCAATTGAGTCGAATTATTCTCAACATTAGCCATAAACAAGTAAAGTTAATTTTGACCCTCTAATCTAATACAAGTGAGATGTCAATTTAAGGTTATGCTAACATTATTGCTAAATTAACAAAACAATAAATTTTTTAAACTAATTAATTACACCAGAAGGCCAGACAGAGAGATTGGATACTCTGAAAAACATGGATGGTCAAAAACAAACCTATCAATTTCCTCAGTCACGGGTAATTCTCATTTCTTGTCATGAAGCCAATGGTGGTGACAATAAGGCAATCAAATGATGCATAATAACAAACCAATTCACATGAATCACTCCCACCACAAACCTTCCAACTTGCACCCTCTTGAGACACAAGCAATTCCATCTCAATGGACCACTCTTCCCACCAAACACTGCTTCTTATATTAATTACACTTCTTGTTGCAAATCTAATTACTGTTCAAGCCCATGCAGAAGATTTAGTTCATTTTCAGAAGTGATAGGGATTAGAGGACTCTGGTCCTGAAGAATTTGTGCTTATTGGATATATTGTTTAAGTAATGAACTGAGCTAATTCTGGTTGAAGATGAGTAGGTTGATAAGATCATGTAACATAAAGAAGTTAATGAGGATGCATGAAACAAGAAGAGAGAAAGTTGAACAGCATTGCTACCATAACTGTCAGAGATATCTTGGAGTAACATCAAAGCCTTCAGATCTGAACATCTGATCCCAACCAACACAGCAAAAGCCATGATATGTGATGAGCATTGGGTCTTCTGAACTTGATCGAGATTGATCCCCACAACTTCTTCTTTTCTCTTTCCTGTGGATGATTGATGTTCTCATGAGCTGTTTCACTTGATTACACAACATGGGCATCTCTTCTTTTTCTTTTTCTTTTTGTTCATGTCTATGTCTTTGCTTTGTCTTGTTTGTGTCCATTTCGGCTGTGTCGAATCCAGAGAGCAAGCATGGGGTGGTGATGATGTCAGGAGAAGAAAACATGGATGGAGAGATCAAAGTTGTGTTACTGAATAAACTCAGAGTTCTTATGGGCTTGCTGAATTCTAACAGAGGAAAGCGAATTGCGCACCGGAGTCATGCTCACTCGCCCGCTCCAGCACCCGTTCCGGCTCCCACGAGTCATTTCCATCATGTCGATATCCACCATCATACCCCAGTCATACTACATGGCCAAGTTGAGAGGAAAAATAGCAACATGGGCAAGACTAGGAGGATTTTGACTGCGATTTTGGTGTCGGTCGGAACCTCATTGGTCATCATTGGAGTTGTAATTGTAATGTTGTGTTATAGGTTGAAAAGATTGCAGAGAAAGAGGCTGGAAAAGATCATGATGGAAACTTATGTTGATGGTGGATTTGGTGGATCAAAAATACCAAACACTTCCACTTCACACCAAAAGGTTAGTCCTGGTGTTACTCAAGAGCTTTTCTACTTCAGTTCACTTGAGCCAGTTCAGGAGGAGAATGAGCCACTTCAGAAATCAATTTGTGGGTCCAAAGACGAGTCGAATTCGCCGAAAAGTGGAATGGAATCGGGGAATGTTGCAGTAGATTGTCTGAGTTATGATGAAGAGGATGATGAGGATATATCTTTCCATTCCATTTGGAATTCCGATTGCTCAACCGCGCGATCCTCCAATGCTTCGGAGGGTAATTTGAGCCCACGGTTGGCAGCTTCCTCTCGTTTCAGCGAAACAAAGTCCTCATTCGAGTCCATTCCTATGAAGTCACATTCATCTCCCCTTCGTCAAGCACACAATCCTTCAAAAGATACAACAAATGATTCGAGGAACGAGCTTTTTTGTTCCGATAAGAACACAATCTTCTTACCCTTTCCAACCCCAACACCAACAAACAGAAACATCCCAAATCCACCACCACCTCCTCCACTCCCTCCTTCGCAAAAGCAAAATGTCGTTACAGCTCATCTCAAAAAGGCGTCTACCGACCGACAACCGCGACCATGCCCACCAGAGATTCTCCCTCCAAAATTCAAATTTGAATGCACTTCTATCAGACCACCACCTCCTCCACCACTACAACCGTCAAAGGGCGGTTTAAGTTGTGATCCCAAGGCTCCCTTACCCGTTGGCAAGGACGGAAATCCTCTTCCAAAGCTGAAACCTCTCCATTGGGACAAAGTCCGAGCTCCACCCGATCGATCGATGGTGTGGGACAAGATCAAATGCAATTCATATGAGTTAGTATATATATTTCTTCCACTTACTGAATTTTTATTGCACAAACTCTTGTATGAAATATATACAATTTATTTAGGCAGATTTTAAAGTGAATTA
Source organism: Triglochin maritima (assembly GCA_963682175.1). Classification (NCBI taxonomy): domain Eukaryota; kingdom Viridiplantae; phylum Streptophyta; class Magnoliopsida; order Alismatales; family Juncaginaceae; genus Triglochin; species Triglochin maritima. The sequence goes on along the minus strand of OY821780.1, from coordinate 7,609,410 downwards.
AGGAATTTTATTCAATAGAATATCATTCCAAATTTTGCTTCAATTGCTTTCACAAATTTTACATCACACCAGTACTTGTAGTCCCACATCACTTGAGCAAGAAATACTGGCGAGAGTTATAAGGACACGAGTCTACTAGATTAGAATCTTATAACTGGATCGCATTAAGCGATACATTTGTGACAATCCATTATTAATAGACTCTGTAGTAACATAACATACATGATTCGATTCCGTGTGGGGCTTAGGATGACATGTCACACACTAAGCCGATAAATTTGAAATATGTGCATCAAACGCTAGTATTTCCAAAGGAAACAAATCTTTTTGTTTCTTAAACACGACATTATTTGCTTCCAATAGATAATCAACATAAAATCTTGCATTTGTGATTACAGAGTGGATGAAGAAATGATCGAATCCCTCTTCAGCTACAAACTGCAAAATTCAACAAAACCCGGAGAAGGAAAGAGCAAGACCACTTCTCCAATTAAAAACATTTTGGAGCCAAAAAGAGTTCAAAACTTTACCATTCTTCTGAAGGCCATAAATGCAAGTGCTGATCAAGTTTGTGATGCATTACTAAAAGGCACAATTCCTACCACACTGTTATTAAACATAAAAGAATAAACTTAGAACATTAACATATTTGCTTTAAATTGAATCAGGTGGTGGGTTGTGGGCACAACAACTGGAAGCGCTAGCGAAAATCGCACCCACGAAAGAAGAACAAGAAAAGCTGGATAAATTCGAAGGAAGCATCGCTGAACTAGAACCGGTGGAGAGGTTCGTGAAGAAAATCTTGGGCATCCCATATTCGTTCCGTAGGATCGAAGTAATGCTCTATAAGGAAACGTTCGAGGACGAAGTCTCCCACCTTAGAGGCACCTTCCAAATGTTAGAGGTAAATGAATCAACAATATATCAATGATCACAAAAATATTGTTATTTTTTCGGTGAATGTCAATCTGAGGTCATAGTTGAGGAGGATAAACTGTAATTTACCGTTCCTTTCGAGAAGTTAATTGCTATAAAAGTTTGAGGTAAAAGCTTTGTTTGAAAGTAATAATTCACGACGACACATTACAATTTAGCAATTAACCATTTCAGTTAAAAAGTTGATGTTTCAATTGCTGTTTAAAACAGAAAGCGTGTTGGGAGCTGAGATCGAGTAGTCTTCTCAGGAAGCTACTTGAAGCCGTGCTAAAGACAGGCAACCGTATGAATGTGGGGACGACAAGAGGCGGAGCGAGAGCTTTCAAACTCGACACGTTACTCAAACTCGCAGACGTGAAGGGGACGGATGGGAAAACAACCTTACTACATTTTGTGATTCAGGAGCTAGTACGATCCGAAGATGCCAATACATCCGACCGGAAGTGCGAAGATTACAAAACCAAAGGACTAGAACTCGTGTCCGGACTCAGCACTGAACTATCCAATGTGAAGAGAACAGCAGGTGTTGACTTGGAAGTGTTGTTGATCTCAGTGAGAAACCTCTCGAGCGGAATGGAAAATTTAAAGCACTTGGTCGAATGCGAATTACCACGAGGAGATAGAGAGTCCGGTTTCGTGCACCAAATGACTTCTTTCAGTAGTAAAGCTGTAACAGCGATCGATGAGCTGAAGCGCGAGGAGGACCGAGTGTTGCTGAACGTCAAGGAAATTACGGAGTATTTTCATGGAGATGTGGGGCGAGACGAGGCGAATCCACTACGGATTTTCGTCGTGGTGAGGGACTTTCTTGGGGTGTTGGATAGAGTGTGTAAAGAACTCGCAGCTCGAAAGAGTGTCGTAGTATTAATAGAGTGATGTTGTTTTAGAGCAGAGGAATTCTTTGGTTCTTGTTTTGGGATTTTAAGTGATTTGTATGCTTTTTTAACTGATGCAAAGTTTGATTTTATAACTCTTGTTCATGTTTTTATGAACTTATCTACAGGAAGGTAGTTTTCCAGTGAAAATGCAAGAAAATATGTGAGGTATTTCGCTATCGGAACTTTTTGTGCTTGTGTATAGAAAGTCAGTTGTTGCAAAACTATGGTCGAAGTTAAATTAAAGTGACTTAGTTTAGTGTAGTTGATTTCATTGGAAACCTAATATTCCACCAAAATCAGGAAAGTGCCCTATTACCTCAAACCCACTCACAATAAAAATAGGAAAGTTTCCTATTACCTCGAAATCCAATCAAAAGTTATCTCTTAGCTTCTTCCTCACTCACAAAACACATACAAACTGATGCCCAAGTGAAGAATTATACTGAAGTGTTGGTTATACAGTTGGAAACATGATGTTTGAATCACACAAAATGTATCGCAATTGGTTTTCATCCTAACTTGGGATAGTTCACATTATACTTCTAATAATATGCAATCTCTGATAAATCAATAAAATCAACTCCTACCAAATTATGAAAGAAAAGGAGAGAAAAAAACTGGTGTCTGTATTCCATGTGCACCCTTGAACCTTCATTCAAACAAAATTTGGAGGCAAAGTTGGATGGAAAACCTTACCAAGCAAGCTACCGATGGACCTACTGGGAATCACCCCAACCTCAAACAAAAAGTTACTTTTACTTTCTGGACTTAAATGCAAACGTTCCTTTTTAAACAAGAGTAAATTACAATTTGTCTCATCTATTGTGATTGAGAAACATTTTTACCCATTACTTTAAAGTGTCACTCTCACGTCCCTTGAATTTTGATTTGCGTAAGACTTTAACATTCTCTCCGTAAGAAATGTTATTTTTCAACATGTTCAACGTTTTTCTCATTTTTCATGTTGTTTGCCAAATATGTTTCCAATCCATCTTTGTAGTAAAGTTCTAGGCAAATTAGATGTCGAATTTATTCCAAATTAGGGTCAAATTTTGAATCATTCGGTCTCAAATTCAAATAAAATTTGACTTCCAATTTAATTTAAATTTCATCATACGATACACCTTACCCAACAAGATAGACTTAGAGCAACATTAACAGGGTCATCCCCTGCGGATGACCCCGCACGACTGTGGATGACTAGTCATCCGCGATCGTGCCCCGGGACGACCCGGTCGTGCCACTTGGCACGACCCGGTTGGTCGGGGTTTTTTTGTTTTGGTCTTTGTTTTAAAGGTTTAGGGGTTTATATTTTGATAAAAATTAGAGGTTAAGTAGTTGTAGTTTATATTTTGATAATAATTAGGATTAAGGTTATGATTTGGAGTATTATTTTGTAAATTGGTGAGTATTTATTAAATTGGAGTATTCTTTTGATAACGCTAGATTTTCAAAATCCAATTTTTTTTCCAGGGGGTGTTGCCCCTTGCCACCCCTGACACCTCACCGGCGAGGTGAAATGTCGCTCGCTCACCGGTGAGCAAAACCCCCGAATGAACTGTCGGGGTGGGTTATGATTCGGGGATAGAATAAAAGTTGAGAAGAAAATTAATGATATTTAGTATTTGGTAATCATTGATGATTAAATATAAAATGATTTTGGAATATAATAAAAGTTGAGAAGAAAAATAATGGTGTGATGGAAAGAGAGTAGGATGACCTAGGTCATGGTTAATGAGTGAATAGTGAGAGATAAATATGAAGTTGTGTCATGATGACGTGGCGGAGAGAGAAATAAGAGAAAGAAATGGATGACCTAGGTCATTGGTGCTGATGGTTTTGGGAGAGCCAAACGGCCAAACCTCAAACGAAAAGTTACTTTTACTTTCTGGACTTACATGCAAAAGTATCTTTTTTAAACAGCCCTCACTTCCACTTTCCTTCCTTCCGAACTCCGCTCTCAACTCTAGTCTTCCACAACCAACTCCTAGAGATCGTGAAGAACCCTCGATTCCCCTCCAAATGTCGGGGTACTTCCCAAATCCATCCTTTGATTCGCATCGGTTGGTGTCTGAGCTCTCTATTGCGGTGCGAAAGCCCGAAATCGGGCCTTAATCTGGACCCTTCTGGTTTGGGGATCGGAAAGAGGGGGAAGACGCTTGATTTGTGTTAAAGATTGGATTTTTCTGATGGATTTTGGTTATTTTGGTCTGAAGTGCAAGATTTTGATGTTTTGTGGTTATTTTGGTCTGAAAGTTGCCTTTTTTGAACACCCAATGTTAAACTAATTAGGGTTTATGGAATGTCTGATTGGACTGGTTATTATACTTGGCTTTGCTGGATCAACTGTCATAACCAGATGGCTCTGTTACGGTTTAATGTTATGTTCCTGTATTGCTTGTTGTCGGTCATTCTGTTAGTTAGGGTTCTTCTGTTTCTACTTTGTGGAGTAGAGAGTTTAGAGGAATCCGATTGTCACAATGCAGCTTTTCCACTGAAGATTTGCGGAGAACCCGTATTTAACTGGATTCGCCCAAAATTCGTTTTTCTGAGAGAGGAACTGACTGATTTGACCGGTGTTTGTTTGAATGTCTGCTAAAATCTTACACCCAGAAGTTCTTTTAAACCTTTGTTTGTGTCAGAACTATATGTTTCTTGCTTATTCATCTTTCATGGTTGTTCGACGATTTTGGTATGGCCTTGTCTGTGAGACAGCAATATCTTGTTCTTTTTCTTGTCATTCTATATATTAGTGGTATTAACTATGTAAGTCTGTGTGGAACTTATGCAGACCTTCTTGGATCATGGATTACAGAAGAATTGCTACAAAAATAAAAAGTGCTTCTGGATCATGTGATCTTAGAGCAACCAAATACGTAAGCAATCCAACTAGAACTTGTCCAAGATGCAGCCATGTCATCGACAACAGTGATGTATGCTCTCAAATTTCATTGAGATATCTTTTCTTGCATATTCTTGCTAGATGTTACCCTCAACTTCAAAAAGTTTTCTTATAATTTGTTGGCATTCCCATCTACTCACATTCAGTTCCTTTGTTCCTGTGATTTATGCTTGTTTGTTTAAATTACTGTGCCAGTTTCTAGTGTTGATTGTTGTGCTACCGTTCCACTCATAACCCTAGGTAAGTTTGATACTCAATTTTATTATAATTCTGAAATTTAATGTCAGATGTTACCACCCAAATTATTTTGGGCTCATATTTTCTCTTTTTGCATAAATGGTTTAAGTGTCTTTGCTAAAGAATGATTGTCAATTTCTATTGCAATTTAAAGCAATGTGTCCATGGTAATGTTAAACAAGTTTTTGGTGTTGCTAGGAAGAAGGCAAGTGCGTTTTATTTGAGTTTAACACTCATTTTTAAACTATATAGATAAAAGAAACATTCTTATGAAATGCTGTAACAGTTGATGAAATGTTCCAATTTTTTGCTTTAGGTGATGCAAGCATGGCCAGGTTTACCAAGAGGGGTGAAATTTGATCCAACTGATCCTGAACTTCTTTGGCATTTACTTGCTAAAGCTGGTATTGGCGATGCAAAACCCCATCCCTTCATTAATGAATTTATTCCCACACTCGAGGGGAATGACGGAATTTGTTATACACATCCTGAAAAATTACCAGGCAAGTGTTACATCATTAGTTCTTGATATCTTTATCTGCTTTATCCAACTGATGGATCGCCTTAACTCTCGGAGTCTTAATTGTGATGTTCTCTCCTACTAGGAGTCAAGCTAGATGGAAGTGTTTGCCATTTTTTCCACCGAACTTTCAAGGCGTATAGCACAGGGACTCGAAAGCGTCGAAAAATTAACAATGATGACAATGGTGATGTTCGTTGGCACAAGACAGGGAAGACAAAACCAGTGGTTATAGACAGAAAACAGCAGGGATGTAAGAAGATAATGGTTCTGTATGTCGGCAAGGGAAAGGGGGGAAAGCCTGTAAAAACCAATTGGGTGATGCATCAATACCATCTTGGTATAGAAGAAGATGAAAGGGACGGAGAATATGTTGTTTCTAAGCTACTTTATCAGCAGCAAGGCAAGCAAAATGACATCAACGAACTAGAACCAATTCCAGAGACCTCTAACATCAATGAAGAAAAAAGTGATGCTGTCCGTGGTCTTAAATTAAAGACCCCAGAACCTCCCTTACAGAAAAGACACATTATTGATTCTGACCAGTCACCGGCAAAGGTAACACCTAACAAAATCATCACATCTTGAGCAGCAACTGCTTCACGGACTGTTCATTTCCATCCTAAGTAAAACCATTACTTTGTATTCTGTTGTATTTATCAATAGGTAATTTTTTTTAATTTCATTTCCTTTTGTTTTGCAAATGTAGCCAACTTTGGATGATGACTTATCTCATGATATTGAATTCGAGGATAACAATAATATTGAAGAAAAGCACAATGAAGAGCCTGATAACCAGCACAAGCCTGACGAGGTGCTTGATGAAAAAAGTAATCTTGATGAAGAGCTTGATAAGAAGGATAAACTTGATGACAATGAGGGTCAATCGGAGGATCCGAAATCTTGGGAAGGCGACTCCCAGTTCCTTCTGGATTCTCAACAGCTAGCAGAAGGTATTGCATTGTGTGAAGAATTTCTCCTAAGCCAGAATTCATGTGGAGAAGTTGAAGTAGACAAGAACAAACCTCGTCTTTCTGATTATGCTCGCTTAGGCGCTGAGTATCTTAAGAAGGATCTTGAGGAGTGCCAGAAGCTTGTAATTGACAATCCCGATATTCAGGGGACACCTCCGGATATAAGACTAAGCCAACTCGTAAGTTACTTCATATTTTTGTTATTTTTGGTAAGATGACTTTCGCTGATACATTTTCCACTGCAGGAGTTCAGTTCACAAGATTTCAGCGGCATAGGATGGTGAAGAAATTGTGACTGACAGGTACTCAGGTAGCTTATGTGATGTGAACCTGAGTAATCTAAAACAATGGTCCAAACAACGAGTCTACGTGTATAATGTTTTCAAGTACCTTGTATTTTGCACGAAGCAGACCTACTTGTAATATGTGAGCCTGTTTCTGTAACTTTCTAATTGTCTATTAATTTGATAATTTGGAGGAAATTTTCTTATGCATGTCAGCTAGAAAATTTCACACTATATGTGGTGGTTCTTTTTCAAGCATGATCGGTATCTAAGAACAAATTAGTTTGGTATTACCATATCCTTTATATGTTCCTCAAGGTCATGTTCAGTCATTACATTTTCATAAATGTCTTCTAGTCAAATCAGAACATTCTCTCTCCGTCATATTAGTATGATATTTTTTCTCTCCATCTTTCTACTATTCATCTCTCAACTACAACTCACAATAAATGTCAACATAGTCACATCAACACTCTTTCACTTATATCTCATTTATTTTTTCTCCTTTTTAATTTTCCACAATTTCATTTAATTATATCACATAATTTATTTATCATAAATTATTATAATCAAACGTAAATATTTACAGAAAATTGAAAATAAATTTTATTAAATATTAAACATGCGTTACAGTAACTAGACTTCGAAATTAAAATAAAATACAATTAATAAAAGGATTTTTTTTGAAATAATCACGAAATAAAAGAAAATTTAAAGAATATGCATGTGGAAAACTTACTTGACAAATTATGTATCTTACAAACGACATATGAGACGTCATTTTCATTAACTAAAAATAACACCATGGATATTGTTTTTACATCATAATGGAAATGTCATCCCCAATGTCGTTTTCAAGACAAATAAAAACGACATCCAATATGTCGTTTTCAAGATTTCATTTTTGCCTGGGGCATAAATGGGATTGGGATGTCGTTTTTAAGATTTTGTTTTTACCTAGGGCATAAATGGGATTGGGATGTTGTTTTTAAGATTTTGTTTTTACCTAGGGCATAAATAGGACTATTTAGCCACCATCTTCCTCTCACACTCAAATTACTCCACATTCCCCATTACTCCCTCATTCTGGTCACAAGCACTATTTAGGTTGGTTTTCATTTTGTTCTTTGTTTTTTTTTGATAAGAAATGTAACTCACGTATAGTTAATATATGATTATTATTTTCATGTATAAAATGTAGATTTTGTACACCTGAAAGAAAAAGAGTCACACGACCATTCATATTTCTCAAATCGTCTCGGAATTCCTAATCAACCAAGCAAACAGGAGAGCATATGTATCAATTTTCTTTTCAATACCAAACGAAAGATTTTGGCCAGAGGAATGACCTATAACATTAATAATGTCTTCTGTTGTAAGACGAAGTGGACAACTAAAAACAAAAAGAATAAAAAACAACATAGACGACAAAGTGGTCGAGTAATACGATGTTGGCGATGTCGTAAGTTATGTCACAACAACAAGACATGTAAAGAGATCATTTAGTATTGTTTATTTTAGCTGAATTTTTCTTGTAACCCCATGCAGGGGAAACAAGTTTCTGTGGTGATCATGGCTTGAAGTAGTTTTATTTTATGAAATTGTATACTTTCAAATAAAACAGGAAAACCAAACATTTTAGTTGAGTTGAAAACAAAAATGACCCAAGTGAACTGGATGGAAGTCTGTTTTCTGCTACATGGGCACCACCAGTGCCATTTTTACTTGCATACAAACGACATTGGTGTTGTCATTTTCCTTTAACAAAAATGGCACTGATGGTGTTGTTTTCATTATGGTGTAAAAATGTATCCGTGGTGTCGTTTTTAGTTAATAAAAACGGTATCAGTGATGTTGTTTTTAAGATGCATAGTTTGTCAAATAAGTTTTCCAGATGTATATATTCTTTCAAAAAAAAAAATTGTGATTATTTCTAAAAAATCTTAATAAAATCATTTAAATTTCCTATGTTGTCAGTAACGCTGTAATATGTTCTCGATCAAGTCATCTTTGAGTTATAAATGTTTACGACAGCCTTGAACGTGATCTCTATTGTCTAAGTACATGTTGATATCAACAACATCACAAGAACTGTAAAGGTTGATCATCAGAAATTATACCGGACGAACTCGGTTAATCCTGAACAAATTCGGTTGTATCTCCAAAATTAGCAAAAAAAATAGAAAATTAAGTAGCAAAAAATAAAATTTAATTAAAATTGTGTAATTAATTAACATAGTTATTCTAAATTTAATTAAAATAATTAACAATATAATTTTAATTAAAGTAATTAACACAATTAACAGAATCATCTTATTTAACAATATTAATTAATTTACAAATCAAACTAAATTTAAACCAACAAAACAAAACAAAAAATCCACCCGGTGGCCTCCACCTCTTGGTTTTGGCGCCTCATCGAGGACGGGAACAAAATGCCGCCCCAAGGCCATTGAACATGGGCATGGCCTAACATCAATCCATTAGACAATCGGAGTTGTAGTTCAATAAAAATTCAATTTCAATACGATCTTTGTACATATTTGGCAAATTGATGATTTCATTTCCATGATTTTGGTTGTTGAACTCCTTGCAGCAATGCGGTTTGATCTTATTTATTTTGTATTGCATCATTTACGCATAGATAATTTCCAACACTAATTCGGGATTTCTATGTATATCCCTCAAGACATGAATGAGACGTATAACGGTAGAAATGAGAACATGAAAAGGACCCCAACAATGACATTCTGTATGTCGAGTTTAGATGGAACATAATAGATTTTTTTCTGAAAGAATTCAAGACACTATAATGTAGGGGTTTTTTTATTTTTGTCGAAATTGAAGACAATAAATACAGGTGGCCCAGATGGATCCGGATCCTTTCTCAAATTGGGGGTCTTAAATTCTTTAAATCTCAACCATTAATTTCAATCTAATAGTTGTTATTTCATACATCAACATTGGTAAAATTGCAATGTAATTATTATAGGAGGCCAACGGGGGTGTAGGAGTTCCTATAGTCAACTTGTATATAACACTCAAAATTAACACATTTTAAAGTTAATTTTGTTTAAATCAAACTTAATCACATGTATTGTTATCTCTTAAGCTATAACATGTTAAAAAAAAATAGGTCAATTGAAGTTAATTTTATCGTTTCATATTTGAACAATTGAAATTTACTGATTTTCGAAGTAATCGGATCAGGATCTACGATAATGCATTTAATCTGAAAATTCTACCACATGTTCTTTATATATGGTGTATACCACCCCTAAATTTTTATTGAAAATAAATAACCGGAAGCGAAGGAAAATGCGGTGTCACAACCAAAATAGTTGTAGGCCTAGGAGTGCAACTTGGATAATTTGACTCAGATACCTAGTATATCCGAATTCGAATCTTCAAAATTTTCGAATACTAATTGGTATTCGGATATTATCTGAAATTAAATAGATATGTACATTGTAATTAATTCAAATACTAATGTGTATTTGGCCATTTATCCGAATACCTCGTATCCGATTTCTAATTGGTAAATTTTTTTAAACCATATCTGTATCCGAAATTAAATTGGTAACATGGACTTAACCAAATACCAACTAAATAGAATTTTTTGAATTGAATACTCAAATAGTTAGTGAACATTTGCAATCTTACGTAGACCTCCGACATGTGATTTTTTTTCCTTATTATAATCCCTAAGAACACACAAGCAATTAGCTCACGGTAAAGACCACAATTCATATAATAAAATGATAAATATGAAAAAACAAATTCACTATTGAAAAATCAGAAAAACGTCACTTTGGCACTTCAATTCAACACTGACGAATTTGAACCGTTGATCATGTCACTTTGAGAGAGAAAATATTCCAACATGTACGATTAAAATTTATCTTTTCGAAAGTACAATTAAATCTTAGTTTTTTTCCTTTGTCCACGCAAAATGATAAAATTAGTTATTTGTTGATTGATATATTAAAATATTAATCTAAAACGTACCTATGTAAACTCCATGATGAAATTATTTACATGGTAAAATAGTAAATTGTTATCACTTTCTAACGTATGAGTACAAAAAAAATACGGTTTCATTATTTTTGGGAACTACTAAACGTCGCCCCAAAACTACTTAAATCGCCCCTTGAAATTACCAAATTGCCCTTAACAATATATTTAATACCCATATCGTCCCGTGTCTATAAATAAGACCTATGGTCTTGTATATTCATAATTTATCAGTAAAAACACCACGAAAATGTCTGGCGAGAGTGATGCATCGGGTGAGGTAAGCCTGGCGCAGGGCAAATTTTGGGCCGAGCGTCTGCATTAGACGCCTCCCCCAAGGTGAGGGCGTCTGCGTAGGACGCCCTCCCCATGGCCGAGGCGTTTAACGCAGACGCCTACGCAATGGGAGAGGCGTCTTATGTAGACGTCCTCCCCATGGGTAAGGCGTCTGTAGTAGACGCCCATCCCTACGGCAAGGGGTTCTACGCAGACGCCTTACCGTTGGTGAAGGCGTTTAACACAGACGCCCCATCCATGGGGCAGGCGTCTAATACAGACGCCTGTTTTTTTTGTTTTTTTGATTTCGATTTTGTTTTTTTAAATTTGGACTTTATTTTTTAAATTTTTTAATTTCGATTATATTTTTTTATTTTCGATTTTATTTTTGTAGGTTCCAGATTTCGGTGGTGATGGAGTGGATTACAGTGAGTTATTTCAAACTACACAAATCTTTGCAACAATCGATGAAGCAAGTAAATGGGTCAAACAAGTAGCTATCGGAGCTGGGTTTTTTTGGTCGTGTCGTCGTACAAAACAAGATCAGATAGTCGGATGGATTGTTATTTGAGATGCGACCGGACCCCATAGGGGGAGCGGCTTCCTCGGATGCCCGCCCCATGCGGGGGGCGTCTCCCTCGGACGCCGACGACTTTTTTTTTTTTTTTTTTAAAAAACAAATAAATAACGTAATGTTACCTCATACGGGTACACCGGGGGAACTGCTGGCTGCTTGCCTGGCCTCCGAGACATTCGTAATCTTGTGTAGTAGGTATAGGAAGAGAAAGTTTTGAAAAAAGAGTGAAATTGTGAGATATATAAGCAAAAATAGGAGGAATGGCAATTTGGTAATTTCAAGGGACGATTTAAGTAATTTTGGGGCGATGTTTAGCAGTTCAGTTATTTTTCTCGGTCACATAGTGGTAAAAGTATTTAAAAAAACTTCATATCTATTTAAACTCTTATTAACCATGAAAAGCATAATAAAACAGTTCACTGAAAAATAATATTTTTGCTATGAAAAGCAGGAAAAAAGTAGAAAGTGAGGAGATTGGAAGTTTAACACTGATAATGGATGAAAATTTTGTGAAGATCCGGATCAGGCCAGATGACCTAACAGGCTTAACACTAAAGAAACCCAACTAAACCGAAAATGATAAAAACATCTTCTCAACATTACCACAAACTCAACCGTTATATATAATTATATACACTCTCTAAAACTTTTTTTTCTCTTCTGGAAGGCAGATGATGTGGCCAAGTGAGACAAAACTCATAAGGTTACCAAAATGGTTCCTCTAGAACAGATTCTACGTTAGGTTCAGAGGAACTACTAAAATTTCAGTTCTTAAAATTCTAATCATGGTAATCGATGCAAACATGTATTTTATGATCAATTAAAGAAAAATCGTTTGTTTTTCTAACAATATGAGAAGATATATTTTTATGTAAAAGTACATGAACTTGGACTTCTTTTTGTTTTACAATGTGTTTAGATACCTATAAATTGGGTCAAATTTATCCAATAATTCATCATTCTCTCTCATCCATCACATCACACTATTTGTTAGGTTTGGACGTCCAAACTCATACATGGTTTAACTCGTATCAATAATGAAGTTTTTCTAGTTTATTACTATAGATACTTTTTACCATTGTGATTGTCGTTATTCACAATACTTTCCTATTTTGAAGAAGATTTAAGAATGAAAAAAAAATTCCCATTAAAATAAAAAAAACCATAGTGGGCCGGCCGTGGGAGACAAGTTTTTTGTCATTATCATTAAACTAAAGGACAAGAAATCAATTTTTTTTTTATTTATGTCACATCATGTTTTAAACCGAAACAAAAGAGTTTATTTAACATCCAAACACAACCTCAGAAGTAAAAGACTCATCTTATCTCGAGATCTCAAATTCTAGTACTTTTAAGTTTTCTTACCAAACTAATCATAAAAGTTATATAAGTATATGCTCACTTTCGCTTGTTTTCTTGTCTGTTCTTTCTTCTCTGATTTCGACTTCACATATGATTTGCTTTCTTTGAGCCCACGTCAATCCAAAAGACTAACTTCAACGTGTTTTCAAGAGAGAGAGAAAGAAAAGGATACAAACTTCAACGTTTCCAATAAACAATTATACGATAGACAACAATTACAGTCCAATATGATGACACTATCCAGCTTAGAGCACAAACTAAAATACCAAAAGTCTCTTTATGAAGATCCATGAGATACCTCCATGGTTAGTTCTTAACAAATAATTAATGTGTGCAAAGACTACGTAACAAGAACAAATCAAACTTCACTAGGTAAACATATTACATGTCTAGAAAGCTGAAGAATGGCATCTAATGAGAATCTTCTGTGTTTTGACCATTCCTAATTGTCTACTAAGAATTCCAGGTTAAACTAATATCATAAGTAACAAACACCTTTTCTAAATTAGGCTTTTTGGAAATTTCCAAATAAAATATTTAACTTGCTCTATTTTACACTGTTTAAAGTCTTGTCATATCAAAATTAGGAGGTTGCAGAGGTGGTTGGGGACAACTCACTTGTTGCATGCGATTGCAATTTTTGGGGCTTCATAAAAGGAAAATGACAAGATGTCTTCTGTTGGTTACAAATCCAAACGTGTTTTGTTTGTTTTTTTTTGCAATAATTGTCTGTGATATTTATGGTTGCATTTTGAAAAGGACCTTTTCTTTCCTTGATGTTACACGTTGTGGATATTACCACCTTTAAGATCTTATTGACATGTTACAAGTACAATTAACTTTTGATTACACGAGAAACACATGTAGCATTAGTAACATATACATATTAGGGTTTACTCATATAATTTTCCTAAAATACGTGTAATACATCTTAACATTCGAAATTCCAAAGCATCTCACTGAAAGCCTAAAAAGGGGGCTCCCAGCCGAGTTAGGGGCATTATGGGTCAGGGTTCAGATGCATGCATACTTGCTTCTATATTTATGGATATGTCAATTCTTATTGAAGTTTGACTCAAAATGCAATCATTATTATGCTATTTGACAAGAAATAAAAAGTTGTGCAAACAATTTAGTGAATCATTTTTATTTAATACACTAAAATCTTGTGATTTAATTGTATTTGGTTAGTTAAAAAATAATTGGGTTAATTGCTTAATAAATATTGTAATATTATGGTATTTGATTAAACTATGAATAACTAGATTAATTTCTTGCAAAACCCTGTATTATATTGTAATTGAATTAAATGGTTAATAATTGGAACAATTGCATGAAAAATGCTGGATTTTGCTGAATTGGATGAAAATGAATTAATTTAGGGAAAATTACTTGTTTGCCTTGTACTTTTCAGATGTTGTGGTAAATTCATTAGTTTGGTAATTTACATTTTTTTCTTTGGATTTACGTTTATTGCTTTATAATTTGTGGATACTTAGTATAACTTATGTTATGATTTGTTTGGGATCGTGTGACCCGTAAGTTTGGGGTAAATTGCGTTTACCAATGCCTTGTGACTGTGTGAGAGACTCGTGGAACCGATTGTTCACTCACTTTGTTACGAGTGGTCGTTGGAGCATTGCTCACGGACTCGGGCGTGTGGTCGAGTAGTGGGGATGGTGTGTGAGGCACGTATGATTAGAACTTAGGGTGTTTGCTTGTTGGCGCTGTTCGAGATGACTTACCAGCGTGTTACGAGTGACCGCTGGAGCTGGGCTCGCAGGCTTGGGCGTTGTGGTTGAATTCTCGGAGTCGAGTTACCCCTTTGTTGTGGCGGTCTGGGATGATTTACCAGCGTTGTTACGAGTGACAAATTGAGCTGAGCTCGCAAGCTCGGGCGTTATGGTTTGATTCCCAGAGCCGGACGCGGAACTGGTCTGCTCGTCAGCGTTGTTACGGGTGACCGCTGGATTTGGGCGTTGCGTTTTGGGCATGATGTGCTGTCTTTTCGAAGGTGCACGCTCGGCTTCGCTGGATGCGAGGTCACCCTGGAACATGTGACAATTCTACCATGAGAGCGGGTTGAGTGTTGCCTCGTGGATCAGATGCGTGGTGGGGTCGAGGTGCACGCTCGGCTTTGTTGGACGCGTGGTCGTGTTAGGACACGAGACCTGATGCATTGCATACATTGCATCATATGTCTTTCATTTAGATTACTTTTATATCAATAAATGCTACTAAGGTATGTGTTTAGTCTTATTTACAAAATACAGGGACCTGAATGCAAATTACCCACATCCCGAGCATAAACGCGTGCAAAAGGCTCATTTCTATCATAAAGACCAAGCTCAAGATTATCGGGTTACGAATGGAAATGTATCCAAGCATAAAAGCATTCAAGATCTAATTATAAAAAGAACAAGGACTTAAGCACAAAAGTAGCCGAGGACCTAATTGCAATTCACGAGTTATTATGGAGAAAATCTAAAGAAAAATCAATGTAGATCTCCAAACATATAAATGAATTAATCCGAAGCTCAAAAGAATGGAAAGAATCAATCTAGACGAGCAAATGAGGATCAAATCATACCATAAACATTCAACCAAAATCCGGACAAAATCAGAACATTATGTGCGGCGTTTCCGCCGCACCATACCTTCCATCTGCGGCGATTTCGCCGCCCCCTTAGCGATCCGTGTGCTCCAATTTTGTCCAGTCGTATCTGGACACGTGTACTCTCCAATTCTATACTTAGGTCTCTTGTAACAACTATAAATAGCCCCGAGAACGATGTTAGAAGGGTCCTTGGCCTTAGACCTAGTTTTTAGTTGTTGTTTTTATTTGTCTTTATTTTAGTAATAAAATTCTGTCTTTTATTTTTTGTTTTTAGTTTTCTTTTGTAATTCCTCTAGGATCCCTTCTCCTTCCTCTCATCCATGAGTTTCTAACTCTTTCCAAAGGGTGGGAGTGACGGATTTAGGTGATGAGAAGAGAATATGTTATTATTTTAATTTCGTATTAGTATGTTTTGATTACTTGAGTTGATGTTAAATCATTTATCATGTAATGCTTTATAACTAATATGATTTATTATAAGTTTCTGCATTCTCTAATCTAAACCCGATATCTAAACCTCCACCCAACAGAATTCACCATCTTTGTTCTTGTTTTATTTTTATTTGTTCATGTTTCTTGCTTTAGATAATTAAAACCAAAATTCTCAAAAACCAAATTTATTCTTCTCTTCTTCTTTCCCCCAATCGTAAATCACACAAATAACAAATCTCTCACTCCTTGTGTTCGACCCGTACTTGTCACGTCTTCATTGACGTCGTGCACTTGCGGTATAAATTTAATTCTCATCAAGACCAATGTGAGCCGTCAGGGACAACTAGACCTTATATGGTGTCAGGTTGGGGTGGTGTACTGAGTCTTGATTTGAGACTCGGGTGTGACTGATGGTGTGCAAGTAGGACGCGGTAGGCGGCTGAAGGTGACCTGAGATTGTGACGCGTAGACTGGATTAGTTGAGCTCGGTTATCATGTATTTTTGTACTCCTCATAGTAGTTATGTAGTAAGAGTTCAGAGCTTCTTGTATTTCTTTTCCGCATTGTACTATGACATTGTTACTTTGTTATATTTTATTGAGTCCTCGACTTGACTATTTATTTAGTTAATGTTCTTTTTTCGCTTGCCTTAGTTCAGTACTGATTGTTGTGTCCCGAGTGTAGATTATGACGTTAGAGTGTGTCATGCTCAAAATGATTTATGAAACAAATTTAAAAAGAAAAGTTTGAAGGTTCAACGAGGCCCCGACCTCCATGTTAATATAAGTTATAACCCATGTGAGTAAACTTTTTTTTAAAGTTTTAGGATAATGTTGGACAAAAGTATAGAGCTTCTTTTGTTAGATATTTCTTGTAACTCATGTATTAAGTGTCAACTTTATTAAATTAATAATATTACGAAATTAATAATCAATTAATTAATTAAGAGAGATTTATGGTAAGTGGGTAGTTACACCATGATGGGTGGTTACTCTCTCTACTTCTATAAAAGGATTGGCCTTCCCTCTTCCAAATAACACAAGTTAGTTTTTCCCATCAAAACTTCTATCAAACAAAAGTGTGTGAGGGTTGAGAGGGAGAAATCAATTCATAGCAATTGGAGATTTCTCTTCGTTGAATAGAATCATGGAACAAGGTATGTGTTCTTGTCTTCTCTTTAATATCATTGTGGAAATCATTTGTTCAAGATCCTATAATGTGCAATTAGGGTTTTGTTGTGCATTAATCATGAAGCAAATAAAAGACTAACATTTGGTTTCAAGAGCATGATTTAAGAACTTATGATTTCCCAATCATCGTATTAACAAGATTGTTTATGGCTTCCGCTGAATTTACGAAATTTATTATTATTATATACCGACCATTTGATCATGGAACTTTGGATTTCGAGGAACTTAACCTTTCACGCACTTTTGATCATGTGTGTACCGCTGATTTTGTAAGACACATGTTTGCAATGTATAGTTGATGTCTTTTACCAGAAAAGGATTAACTCTGTTGAGATCAAATGCGCATTACATTTAAGTTGATTCCGTGTTCTTTTCTTTTCTGGACATGTTTCAAGAACATGACAAAGTAACTGTTGGCTTTTTGGCCTTAATCTATGTTTTGATGATTTAATTAACCTAATCTTAATTATGATGATGTAGAGTAGCACACATATTCCATTGCATATATATAGTATTGTGCTAACCTCTACAGGTGATCAAGACTCATGGAAGGAAGGAAATCAAGTCAAGATTTGTAATAAAGCTAAATGAAGACTTGTAATCTTGATTTTATTTTGAGTCTTAGGAACATGTGTAAATTGAGCATACAAGAGTTAAAAACATATCACATACACACTAGGTTCCTTAGAGAAGTCACACACGAAATTTCACCTAATTTGGACTTCATTAGATCACACAAACCTTAGTCGGAAATCACTTAAAACCTAAACCCAGATTTCCTGTGTGCACCGGTCGACCGAACCAGTTCTCAGTTCGACCGGTTTATAACAGACTTTCCACAGTGATTTTACCGAACTCTACCGGTCGACCGGTTCTACCTTTTCGGTCGACTGATCCCGGATTTTAATATGGTTGTTTTTCTTGTCGTATTCCTATAACGGTCGTATTCGTATAAAACAAACTTAACCCCAAAATACATTCGGTAACCGGTCGAACGAAGACCTTGTTTCGGTCGACCGGTTGAACATATTTTTCAGAAACCAAATTCCCTGCTATCGGTCGACACATTTCTCGTTCGACCAATTGACCTTTGTCTCAACCGAATCCCCTGAACGGTCGACCGCCCCTTACTTTGGTTCGACCGATTCACTTAAGTAGAGTTAAGTTCTAGCTCGTTTGTCTGACCGAATATTCTTTTGTTCGACCGTTCTCCTTGAAATCAAGTGAACGGTCGACCGATTTAGTAGTTTCGGTCGACCGTTTCTGGACAGATTTGCAGCCCGATTTTCTGCTTTGTGTATCTTGCACAAAACCCAATCAAATCTATCCCCAACGGCTAGAAAACCTTAGGAGCTTATAAATAGAGGATCAAGACATGTTGTTAACACAACTCTCCAACTCCAATTGTCCCAACTCATTAGAGAGAAACCTCAATCCTCAAAGCTCCCATTTCTACACTCTATAAGCCTAAACTTCACACACTTGATCAATCACTCATCCTACTCAAAGTGTGCTCAATTAGAGAGTGAATCCCACTCAGTTACAAGTGTTGTCAAAAGAAGCAAGGACTTCGGTGATAGCCCAAAGTGTCTCTCTCGGATTGTGAGAGGAAGAATTCAAGCAAGCGAGGGTTGTTCGCGTTGCTTGTGGTGTAAAGGCGTTCTCTCCCGGCCCGGAACGGGGAGTGGTTAGTGAAGACGTAGGCGGAGCTCGCGGAGTCGAGCGGAGCTTACAAGAGAGGACTAGGACCCGGGTGGGGTGCCGAACCTCTATAAAAACGCCGAGTCGATTTGTGGTTTGCATTTTTCCTACACTTGCTTGTTTTGTTTTTAATTTCCGCTGCGCATATCGATTGCTTAAACAAGTAGGTGATTAGATTAAAAAGGTGATTAGTGAACCCATAACCCACACGATCCTACATTTGGTATCAGAGCCTCGTTCGTTAATTTTGTTCTTAACCGATAAATTAACATGACTCTTAATGCATCCACACCTTTAGAATCATGTAAACCACCTTACTTTGATGGTAATAACTTTAGTTCATGGAAATCTAAAATGTCATCATTTATTAAATCCATGAACATTAACATGTGGTTTGTGATTCAAACTCCAAATGAATCACCTAGATGTCATATTAGTAAATGGAGTTTAGAAGATGAGAAAAATGCATCCCTAAATGCTAAAGCTATGAATGTCATATTTTGTGCATTAGGAGATGAACTTTTTAATCTTGTTTGCTCATGTGATAATGCTCATTCTATATGGCAAACATTAGAAAGGAATTTTGGTGAAAAAGATTCACCATCCGGGGAGAAAGGAGCAACCACTCCGAATGATGTAGCTCGAGCAACGAAAATGGAGATTAACTCAACATCTTCATCGTCATCAAGCTCATCCGATGGAGAAAGTGAAGATGAGGTATCTTCTAGTTATTCTTCAAGTGTAGTTCAAAAGATAATGCCTATGATTTTAATGAACTACAAAATGCATTTCAAAAATTATTTGAAAAATATAAAGAACTTCACAAGACTAATCAAGTAGCAAATGAGCAAATCCACGATCTTAAATGTCAAAATGCATCTATCTTAGATGATAAAGTTGATTTGCTTGCTAAAATTGAAGTTCTAACTTTAGAGAATGCATGCTTGAAGGAAGAAAATTTAAATGTTAAAAATACCTCATCTCATGCAATTGATAGTCATATGCTAGAAATTGACACTAATGACTTGCTTATTAAACTTGATAAATCTCATTTAGAAAGCAAGCAATTATTACATGACTTAAATTGCATGAATGAAAAGGTTGCAAACTTAGAGATTCACATGCTTAACATGAATGAAAAGCATAATTCTATGATTAAAAATCTAAATTGCTTAAATGAATCTCTAGCAACTAAAAACAGTGAACTTAATGCCTTAAATGAAAATTTGTCAAATAAATTGCATAAGTTCACACATGACAATAAAAACAATTTTATGTTAAAAACTTTCCTATTCAAATTAATGTTAAACATAATTTTGTCATGAAAAAGAAAGTAAGTGTAGAGGTACCAAAATCAACTTGGATTTGGGTACCAAAAGCTAAACTTAATGGACCCAAGCAAAAATGGGTACCAAAGTCTACACTTGTAGGAGCTTGAGGATGAGATTGGTGGTGACCGTACGAGCCAAAGCGTCGAAATTCGAATCCGGTTGCATCACCAAGTCAAGATTGGAGCTAATCAATATTCAAAGTTGGTATAAATTTCTATCATCTACAATTCATGTTAAATTAGCTATAATGCAGTCTATATGCTTAATTGTCATATCTTTAGAAGTTCAATTCATTGAAAATCATTTACCCTATTCATTGCAAATCAATTACCACATTCATTGATTTTAAATGTCAAATTTTTTAAATGGATGTTAGAATAAGGCTTAAGTTGAAACTTAAATGAACTTAATTTCATCATACTCATTGTTTCCATTTAGCCTTATTGATAGAGGGAGCTTAAATGTTATATCTTTTAGAGTAATGAAGTGCAAAATTTAGGGGGAGCAACTTCATTACAAGACATCCAAATTCTATGCTTAAAGTCATATTTATTTTTATTTTTGATGGATGTCAAAGGGGGAGAGATAGGGGGTAACTTGGAATTTGGCATAATTAAAGGGGTAACTATGCACATCCATAGGGGGAGCATTAATATGCATAGTTTACATATACAAATTCCATGTATTTAGATAGAATTAAGATATAGGTTGCCATCATCAAAAAGGGGGAGATTGTTGGTTTTTTGGCCTTAATCTATGTTTTGATGATTTAATTAACCTAATCTTAATTATGATGATGTAGAGTAGCACACATATTCCATTGCATATATATAGTATTGTGCTAACCTCTACAGGTGATCAAGACTCATGGAAGGAAGGAAATCAAGTCAAGATTTGTAATAAAGCTAAATGAAGACTTGTAATCTTGATTTTATTTTGAGTCTTAGGAACATGTGTAAATTGAGCATACAAGAGTTAAAAACATATCACATACACACTAGGTTCCTTAGAGAAGTCACACACGAAATTTCACCTAATTTGGACTTCATTAGATCACACAAATCTTAGTCGGAAATCACTTAAAACCTAAATCCAGATTTCCTGTGTGCACCGGTCGACCGAACCAGTTCTCAGTTCGACCGGTTTATAACAGACTCTCCACAGTGATTTTACCGAACTCTACCGGTCGACCGGTTCTACCTTTTCGGTCGACCGATCCCGGATTTTAATATGGCCGTTTTTCTTGTCGTATTCCTATAACGGTCGTATTCGTATAAAACAAACTTAACCCCAAAATACATTCGGTAACCGGTTGAACGAAGACCTTGTTTCGGTCGACCGGTTGAACATATTTTTCAGAAACCAAATTCCCTGCTATCGGTCGACACATTTCTCGTTCGACCGATTGACCTTTGTCTCAACCGAATCCCCTGAACGGTCGACCGCCCCTTACTTTGGTTCGACCGATTCACTTAAGTAGAGTTAAGTTCTAGCTCGTTTGTCTGACCGAATATTCTTTTGTTCGACCGTTCTCCTTGAAATCAAGTGAACGGTCGACCGGTTTAGTAGTTTCGGTCGACCGTTTCTGGACAGATTTGCAGCCCGATTTTCTGCTTTGTGTATCTTGCACAAAACCCAATCAAATCTATCCCCAACGGCTAGAAAACAAACTTAACCCCAAAATACATTCGGTAACCGGTCGAACGACGACCTTGATTCGGTCGACCGGTTGAACAGAAACAAAATTCCCTGCTATCGGTCGACACATCTTCGTTCGACCGTTTCACCTTTGTCTCAACTGAATCCCTTAAACGGTCGACCGCCCCATACTTTGGTTCGACCGTTTAACTTAAGTAGAGTTAAGTTCTAGCGTATTTGTCCGACCGAGTATTCTTTTGTTCGACCGTTCTCCTTGAAATCAAGTAAACGGTCGACTGGTTTAGTAGTTTCGGTCGACCGGTTATGGACAGATTTGCAGCCCGATTTTCCGCTTTGTGTATCTTACACAAAACCCAACCAAATCTATCCCCAACGGCTAGAACACCTTAGGAGCTTATAAATAGAGGATCAAGA
The DNA here is from genome assembly GCA_963682175.1 of Triglochin maritima. Taxonomy (NCBI): domain Eukaryota; kingdom Viridiplantae; phylum Streptophyta; class Magnoliopsida; order Alismatales; family Juncaginaceae; genus Triglochin; species Triglochin maritima. The sequence goes on along the minus strand of OY821780.1, from coordinate 7,587,106 downwards.
CATGTTGTTAACACAACTCTCCAACTCCAATTGTCCCAACTCATTAGAGAGAAACCTCAATCCTCAAAGCTCCCATTTCTACACTCTATAAGCCTAAACTTCACACACTTGATCAATTACTCATCCTACTCAAAGTGTGCTCAATTAGAGAGTGAATCCCACTCAGTTACAAGTGTTGTCAAAAGAAGCAAGGACTTCGGTGAAAGCCCGAAGTGTCCCTCTCGGATTGTGAGAGGAAGAATTCAAGCAAGCGAGGGTTGTTCGCGTTGCTTGTGGTGTAAAGGCGTTCTCTCCCGGCCCGGAACGGGGAGTGGTTAGTGAAGACGTAGGCGGAGCTCGCGGAGTCGAGCGGAGCTTACAAGAGAGGACTAGGACCCGGGTGGGGTGCCGAACCTCTATAAAAACGCCGAGTCGATTTGTGGTTTGCATTTTTCCTACACTTGCTTGTTTTGTTTTTAATTTCCGCTGCGCATATCGATTGCTTAAACAAGTAGGTGATTAGATTAAAAAGGTGATTAGTGAACCCATAACCCACACGATCCTACAGTAACGAATACAGTAGGATTCGTTATTATTAACTATTACAAGACCAAGTTTATTTGGGCAACTGATATTGTTTATGATGTTACGGTTCATATTTTATCATTATTTGAAGTTTGTTTAAAACTAAAGGCTGACATGGTAAATAAATAATAATAATAATAATAATAATAATAATAAAATAATTGAAAATGCATTGGTTTAACCGTTTTGAATGTGTATATATTTGATTTTATGATTCATGATGTGAGTTTATAAGTATAAACACATTGTATATTTACGAACTTTAATATCGTGTTTATTCAAGTTCGGCATCTATATTATGTATAAATCGTTAGTCGCCAAAGTGACCGATTTAGAATGTTTCTCGCAGATGTCAAATTAAGTTAGATTCTATTATTCATGATTACGTGATGCTATAATGAAATGACTTAATGATTTATCATGAATAATTGAAGTTCATAGTTTACAAAATATTTAAGATCACCCAAAGGTGGATCAACCTATTTGTAATCATGAACATTATTGTGGTTAATTGATATGTCGATTTGGATCTGTTTAGTATATCCAAAGATAACAAACATGTCTTATTGAAGCATATTTAATTTCCAATTATGTAAAATTTAATTAAGCATCAATTATGGTTCATTGTTATATATTGTTATTTCACCAAAAGGAGATTTTCAATATATATTTAATTTAATATTTTTATAGCTATATAAGTCTGAATTACGTGATTAAGTTATGTCTCGAAGCATTAATGTAGGAGCATTTATTTATTTTTGCAGCATCTGTTAATGTTTCACTTCATTCGCAAGCTTCGTCTATTACAAAGTTTAATGAGCTTACTTATAATGAAGAGTAGTTATATACGGACGCGAGCGTCCGTGACGCGTCCTACGTGGAATAACACGTCAGCTGCCAGTTCAGCGTCCAGTCAGCCAAAACTTCTGCGCGGGGAAATGTAAATTACGAATTGTTGGGTGCGACGGTTCATTTCCGTGCGACGGTTCATTTCCCTAAATCACGATTAGACGGTTCGACTTCACGTACATCATTAGCTGCGGTACAGCATTCGAGTAACTTTCCCCATTTCACCCGGAGTTCCTTTCCATACGCTCATCCAAAACCTTCATTGCTCCAAAACCTTTCCATTCCAGTTCCGAAAACCAAGACAAGGCGAAAATGGATCCCTCTCTACCTGAAACCTCCATTGCTCCTGAAATTGTAGCCGCGCAGGTGTTTTGTCAACCATGTTCTTTCTGGTTCATTTTAAGGTTCATTATTGGCCTTTAACAATTTTTTTGTGTGGTTTAAGGGAAGCACGTACTACTTCCGCGAAACCAAGTGCGGTTTCGCGGCCCTTCACAAGCAGTTCGACCGGATGAAGGAGGAGGAGAAAAATGTCTTCCAACGGACGCCTTTCGGTCACTTCCTCAGCTTTCCTCACGTCACAACTGACAACGAGATACTGGGTTGGTTCGTCGAACACTTCGACGCCAATGAAGTCGGTCTGAGAATAGCCACTGGGGTGGTCCCATTTACGGTAGAAGACGTCGCCCTTCTACTTGGACTAAGAGTACATGGGCAGAGAGTGGATATGGATGCCATGTACGTAGCGAAACGTGACGGGGTTAACCTCGACAACACCCAGCTACTGGGTCATCTTACCGCCACGAGCAAGATGGGCGAGGAGGAGGAGCACGTCCGACTCCTTATTTCTATGATTTTCAATCATTTTTTGTTCTTCGATGGATCACTGCGAACTAAAGCGTGGTACACGAAACACCTTAAGAACCTCAAGCGCCTCAAGAGATATGCGTGGGCAAATGCGGTTCACACTTTCTTGGTTGAAGGCCTGGAGGAAGCCCAACGGGACCTCTCGAGGAGGAGATCGTCAGCGAACTTCTCTATGAAGCAGGGCTACGTGTCTGGTTGCGTTGCCGTATTACAAGTAAGCATCTTGGTCCGGAATGAGTGTTGTGTCAGTCCGGAGTAGTGTTGGTTTATGTCCGGAATAAGTGTGTTGCCTGTCCGGAATAGTCATGTATGTGTCCGGAATGATTGTCTTGCCTGTCCGGAATAGTCCTGTATGTGTCCGGAATGATTGTCTTGCCTGTCCGGAATAGTGTTGTCTCTGTCGGGAATAAGTGTCTTGAGGTTGTCCGGAATAAGTCTCTTGTGGTTGTCCGGAATGAGTGTTGTGTCAGTCCGGAGTAGTGTTGGTTTATGTCCGGAATAAGTGCGTTGCCTGTCCGGAATAGTCCTGTATGTGTCCGGAATGATTGTCTTGTCTGTCCGGAATACGTCTTGTGTCTGTCCGGGATAAGTCTTGTGTCTGTCCTGAATAGTGTTGTCTCTGTCCGGAATAAGTCTTGTGTCTGTCCGGGATAAGTTTTGTGTCTGTCCTCAATAGTGTTGTCTCTGTCCGGAATAAGTGTCTTGAGGTTGTCCGGAATGAGTGTTGTCTCTGTCCGGAATAAGTGTGTTGCTTGTCCGGAATAAGTGTGTTGCCAGTCCGGAATAGTCCTGTATGTATCCGGAATGATTGTCTTGTCTGTCCGGAATACGTCTTGTGTCTGTCCGGAATAAGTAATTTGTATGTCCGGAATACGTCTGCGTCTGTCCGGAATAAGAGTTGTGTCTGTCCGGAATTAGTGTTTGGTCTTTCTGATTAACGTTATGAGACTGTCCTGGGGAAGTTATGTTTCTGTTTTTTAACTCATTCCTGTTTTCAGGTGTGGCTTTGCGAGAAGTTCAAATTGGGGGATCCCCGGTCAGCATTTCCACGGTTCAAGTGTTGGACCGAAATGTTTAGCAGACGCCAAATCCTTAGAAAATGGGAAGATCGAGGCATCAACTTGTCCCGGATATACTCGGGCCAATTTGAGTTGAAGGGCACCCCAAAACTCAGTGCACGGGAGCATTCACTGTTGTCAGAGGATCAATTTCCTCCTGCAGCAGCAACTACCGCAGCGAAGGAAACACCTTCAACTCCTGCAGAAGCAACGGTCGCCTCGAAGGAAACACCTTCAACATCCACTCTACCAAGGATACAACTCAGTGAATGCAGCATTCCATGTGACCCACTGCTACAAGAGTTGGAACTTAGTGAGGTGAAGTCGAAATGGCTGCGAGCCGAAGCAGCACTTAGGGAGGCGACCGTTAAAATTAACAACCTGGAGGAAGAACTCCGGATCTCTCAAGAAGAGTGTCGTGAGCTGAGAGTCCGTGGGGAGGAGGAAGAGAGGGAAAAGAGGGAGGAGGAAGAGAGAAATAAGAGGGAGGCGGAGGAGAGGGAAGAGAGGGAGGAGGAAGAGAGAAATAAGAGGGAGGCGGAGGAGAGGGAAAAGAGGGAGGAGGAAGAGAGAAGTAAGAGGGAGGCGGAGGAGAGGGAGAAGAGAGAGGAGAAAGAGAGGGAGAAGAGAGAGGAGGAAAAAAGGAAGAAGAGGGAGGAGCAAGAGAAGAAGAAGAGGGAGGATGATGAGAAGAAGAGGAGGGAGGAGGATGAGAGGAATAAGAGGGAGGAGGATGAGAAGAAGAGAAGGGAGGAGGATGAGAGGAATAAGAGGGAGGAGGATGCGAGGAAGAGGAGGGAGGAGGATGAGAAGAAGAGGAGGATGAGGAGGGAGGAGGAAGAGAGAAAAAAGAGGAACGAGGAAGAGAGGGAGAAGAGGGAGGAGGAAGAGAAGAAGAAGAGGGAGGAGAATGAGAGGAATAAGAGGGAGGAGGATGAGAAGAAGAAGAGGGAGGAGGATGAGAAGAAGAAGAGGGAGGAGGATGAGAAGCATAAGAGGGAGGAGGAATAGAGGAAGAGGAGGGAGGAGGAGGATGAGAAGAAGAGGAGGGAGGAGGATGAGAGGAATAAGAGGGAGGAGGAAGAGAGGAGGAAGAGGAAGGAGGAAGAGAGAAAAAAGAGGAGGGAGGAGGAGGATGAGAAGAATAAGAGGAAGGAGGAAGAGAGAAAAAGGCGGAGGGAGGAAGAGAGGAAGAAGAGGGAGGAGGAAGACAGGAAGAAGAGGAAGGAGGAAGAGGGAGAGAAGAGGAAGGAGGAAGAAAGGAAGGAGGAAGTTATGAGGAGACAGGAGGAAAGAAAGAGGAAGGCTGGGGTTGCGCTTCCGCTTTTGCACCCTCAAAAAATGCGGACCAGTAAACCACGCTTGCGCACAGAACACATAGACGAAACGCAAAGCAAATCTGGCCAAGATGAGGCACAGAAGATTGCCGCAGAAAAACAAGAAGAAATAAAGGAGGCCGAAGAAGCCACTACAAAAACAAAAGGGCCCGAAGAAGCCAGTGAAGAAACAGCGAAAGATTCACTGGCCGCCCATGTTTCGTCCACGAGGCCAGATGTGGATGAGACCGCCTTGAGAACGCTGACCAATGATGAGGTACATCGTTTATTGAATGCAACGGCTCCCGAGCGAGAAGCAAAAGATATTATCTGGAGGGGGGTTCTCAGCATTATCAGCAGGGGTGATCTCAAGGAAATAATTTCGCGAGGCACAGAAATCACCAACGAAACTCTTGACGGCCTAATTGAGGTACTCGTCAGAAGAGGAGGGCAACAAAAGGTGGTCTGCTTATCATCCTTCGAATCGGAAATGATTGTGGAGGGACAGGGAGAAGATATAAAGAAAGATTATTTACTCCCAAAAATTGAAGGACTTAATGTGGAGGAAGTCGTCATCGCACAGCCATGCTGTTTGTCCGGCCACTGGACTCTGTTCGTTGCCCACGGACCTCGATCAGAGTTCATTCAGTACAACAGCATCTCCCGCACGCTTAAAAGAGGTGAAAATCCTAACCGTTTTGTCGGAACTCATGAATGCACCGCGTCTAAGATAGCGGGATTCTGGCGAGGGTTTTTGGCGGTCGACTGGCCACTGAGAGTTGACAGGAAGGGTAGCCAACGACAGCTAGCGGGGAGTAACGACTGCGGGCCATACGTTTTGTACTGGATCAAGCGTTTGATGGAGAATGCTGATCCGACGAAGCCGAAGCAGAGCAAGGTTCTTCACCGTTTTAGAGGCGTTTTGGCCAATTTCTTACTCGAAGACTCTGGGATGTGCGATCAACAATAAACGCCCTGAAAATGTTTCAATTTTTTTTCCCCAAAGTTATACATGTATACATGTTAAAATTACATAGACTATTTGAATGATTTATCAATACAAGGACATTTGGTGTTGGGTTTTTATATATAAATGATTTTCTTTTTTCCGGACATACATGATACGTAATCCGGACGGACATATAACGTAATCCGGACAGACAAACAATGTAATCCGGACAACCTAATTACGTATTCCGGACATACTGGTAACTTAATCAGGACATAAATAAAACATAAACAGGACATACTGGTAACTTAATCCGGACATAAATAAAACTTATTCCGGACGGACATATAACGTAATCCGGACAGACAACAATGTAATCCGGACTGCCTAATTACGTATTCCGGACATACTGGTCACTTAATCCGGACATTGATGTTACGTAATCCGGACGGACATATAACGTAATCCGGACATACTGGTAACTTAATCCGGACATAAATACAACTTATTCCGGACAGATATTAACGTAATCCGGACATAAATAAAACATAAACCGGACAGACATATAACGTAATCCGGACATAAATAAAACTTATTCCGGACGGATATATAACGTAATCCGGACAGACAAACAATGTAATCCGGACGGCCTAATTACGTATTCCGGACATACTGGTCACTTAATCCGGACTTAATTAAAACATAAACCGGACAGACATATAACGTAATCAGGACAAACATACAACAAACCAAAATTACTTAATATATTTGTCGCCATGAGAAATTAATTCACAAACGATCAAGCAAAGAAAGGGTTGAATCTTATGCAATAATACAATGACTTTCAACAAAATTACATACAATGACTTTCAACAAAATTACAATGACTTTCAACAAAATTACATAGGAATAATTCCAACCAAGGACAAATACAATAATCAAGGAGGAACTCCCTCGTAATGCAAATTCATGTCCCAGTCATCGAAATCGTGATCCCCCGGTTTGGGTGCTGCAGGGTGTAACGGGGGTAGAGCCTTCTTCCTGTTGATTTTCTTAACGTTACTTTTAATTATTTTCTCAGACAAAGAAATCCGTCGTTTGCTCGGCGGTCTGCCTTTCCGTATTGTCTTATCCGGATTGAGAACGGATGTACCAGCGAACACAGGATCAGGTCGTTGCATACGTTCCTTAAGCAACTCAAGTGCCTCTACCGCCTGAAGATATCTGTCGTTTGAGTCGAAAGCGGCCTCGGCGATCCAAAGCGCACGACCCATTATGTCGTCGTGTCGACGAAGCGCATCGTTCCCCGTTATGCCGCTTTGAAGAGGAAACTTGACTCCATAGCTCCTTCGGATATCCTTCCTCCATCGGTGGACGATGTAAGACTCGGGGAGCAACGCGTTTGGACGTATTCGGGCAATAACAACATAAACGTGACAACATAGGATACCGACGTGATAAAACATCCTGCAATCGCATACCCACTTCTCATCTCTAATTTGCACTGTGAACCGTTTCGACAATGGGAGGATATGTGTCAATACATGTTCGGTCACGTTGAAGTGCAATGTGTCGTCCTCGTTGAACTCATCCTTGATGTCGCAGTACATCATCTTCCCAATTTCTAACTGCACCTTCTTGAAGACACCCACCGTATACAACTCGCTCAATTGCCTCTCGAATGGATATTTCGAAATCAATTGCGGAGCCTTATGCTGACAATCGAAATCAGACTGAGCTTCCTTCTCATACTTGTGGCGTAGTGCGAGTTCGTATTGTTGAACGAACTGCTTAAGTGTCGTCCTTGATGTGAGGTACTTATCGAAGAAGGCGTTCATACCCTCACTTCTCTGGGTTGATGCCATTCCGGCGGAAAAACAATCCCACGAAAATGCAGATACCCAGTGCTCTCGAATTGCATAAATGGATCGGAGCCAATTATTGTCGTGCAACTCGAAATCATCTAGAAATCCCTGCCAATTCCGCTCGAATTCTGCCGGAGTCTTGGAATCGAATACACAGTTGTTGAGGTCAAACAACGTATGCTCCCGGTACTTCTTGGGCAGCTTCACAGGGGCCTTATTCATTATGTGCCATATACAAAATCTGTGCCGCGCTTCAGGGAACACAGTCCTCATAGCCGAAGCTATGGCGCCACATTGGTCTGTTATGATCGCCGGGGGGCTTGTATCTGCACACAACGCGATCAAGATAAAAAACATATGTTAATCCGGACAGAAATAACGTAAACCGGACAGACGTCAAGGGTAAACCGGACGAGCAAAATACGTAAGGGATAAACCGGACGCGCAAAAAACGTAAACCGGACAGACGTAAGGGATAAACCGGACGAGCAAAATACGTAAACCGGACAGACGTAAGGGATAAAACGGACGAGCAAAAAACGTAAACCGGACATACGTAAGGGATAAACCGGACGAGCAAAATACGTAAACCGGACAGACGTAAGGGATAAAACGGACGAGCAAAAGACGTAAACCGGACAGACGTAAGGGATAAACCGGACGAGCAAAAGACGTAAACAGGACAGACGTAAAGGATAATCCGGACGCGCAAAAGACGTAAACAGGACAGACGTAAGGGATAAACCGGACGAGCAAAATACGTAAACCGGACAGACGTAAGGGATAAACCGGACGAGCAAAAAACATAACCCGGACAGACGTAAGGGATAAACCGGACGAGCAAAAGACGTAAACCGGACAGACGTCAAGAATAAACCGGACGAGCAAAAGACGTAAACCGGACCGACGTAAAGAGTAACCGGACAGGCACACAACGTAAAATGGACAAAGCCGGACAAAATAAAACACGTACCGTTCATGCACGTCAACCATGTTTGGAACAACCAAATGTAATTTTGTGTCGTCTCGGAAGAGAGGAGTGCGCAACCGAGTAGGACGGACTGGTAGTGGTGATTTACCCCCACAAATGGGGCAAAAGGCATGTCATACTTGTTTGTTATGTATGTTGTGTCGAAACATATTGCATCTCCAAAGTAAGAGTAAGCAGCTCGAGAACGGCTGTCGGCCCAGAACACATTTCGTAGTCTGCCTTCGTCGTCCATATCCATTACGTAAAAGAAGCGGGAATCATTCTTCTGCATCCTGATGAAATAATCTTGGATAGCTTGCGCATCTCCTGGTCCCATTTTGAGGTTTCTAACCTCGTTCACAACATTCCTGCGAAACATAATTTTTATGACAAACCTAAATGCGTAACTTCAACCAGGTTAAGTGGAGAATAAATAACCTTAGGTCCCGCTCGTTGAAAGACAATTTATCGTGACCTCCAGCTTCGACCACAAAAGATTGCATGGTCTTGGCGGCAGATATACCGGCAGCATCATTGCACGAAATGCGTGCTCTGGCGGACTCCGGGACGGATCGTTTTTGTCGGAGGAAGCGCATCTGGTCTTCCGACAGCATGGCGTGATTATGTTCGAGATCTACGTAGTTAATTACGTAGCCTCTGGATGGATTACCGGAGACCCTAATCCGCGCAGTGCATTCGACCCTACCGGATAACCTATGTTTCGGTCTACCTTCACCTTGGTTTCCGGGAGCATTACCTTCCTTTGAGCAAGTAAGAGTGGCCCGTATTACAACACCATGACCGTAATGAGATTGCCTTATCTTCACACCAAAACCACAGGAATCGGCGTATGAAACGTAAAATGCTTTGGCTTCTTCGAAGGAAGGAAAATTCATCATCACTTGAGGGACGTTGGAGGCAGGAGCCGGCTGTGAGGACACATTTACGAGTGCCATTACAGTACAACAAAAATGGAGGAAGGAGAGAAGAAGGAATGGTTCGTAGGATCGGAATAACCTAGACACTCATATTTGTATCTCCGTGACGCGCCAAACAATAAGAAAGAAGACGGAGGACGTGCTGATTTGAAAAGCATTAAATGCGATGGTGGACGCATCGGGAAAATAAAACAACAGCAACAAAAAATCAGGAGTAAGTAGTTCGTCTGTCCGGAATAAGTGTTCCGTCTGTCCGGAATAAGTATTCCAACTGTCCGGAATAAATAGTAACTGTGTCCGGAATAAGTTACGTGCTTGTCCAGAAACTAAAGAAAATGAATGATGTGTGTGTCCGGAAAAAAATGAATTTAATAAAGAGAAGGGAAGAAATAGGAGGACGAATGTTGAGTGTAGGAGCGCCAACATGATGAAAGAATGGAGTGATTTGAGACGCATTAATGAGGGATGGCGAGGGATGGCGAAATTTGTACGAAACGAGGAATAAACTAAACAAAGAAATTGTTTCTGGGGAGAGAGCGAACTCAGCCGCGTCTGCTGACTGGGTTGCCCACATCAGCCATTCTGCTGACTGGGTTTGCAGCGTCCGTGACGCGAAGCGTTCAACAAACATTTCCCTATAATGAATGGAGTGAAGAAGTCAAGTTTCATTTAGGTGTTTTTGATCTTGACTTAGCACTCATGTCTGATAAGCCCGTTGCTCTTACCGAGACAAGCAATAATGAAGAAAAATCTTTTCATAAGAGTTGGGAAAGATCAAATGGACTGAGTTTAATGCTTATGCGAATGACAGTGGCAAATAACATTAAGACTAATATTCCTGAAACTAGTGATGCTAAAGAATTTATGAAGTATGTGAAAGATACTGCTCAATCTGAATCTGTTGATAAGTCACGTGCTGGTACATTAATGAGTATGTTAACCACCATGAAGTTCGATGGTTCGCGTACTATGCATCAACATGTGACAGAAATGTCAAACGTAGCACCAAGATTAAGAACCATGGGAATGAAAGTGGATGATAGTTTCCTTGTACAGTTTATCATAAATTCTTTGCCTCGGGAGTATGGTCCATTCCAAATAAATTATAACACAATGAAGGATAAATGGAATGTGACTGAACTTCAAAGTATGCTTATTCAAGAAGAGGCAAGGCTTAAGAAACAAGGAATCCACTCTATCAATCGCGTAGGTCATTCAGGAGTTAAAAGGAAACCATGAAAGAAGTTTGGAAATGGCAATAAAGGGTCGTTAAAGATCCACGAGTCATCTGCTCAAATCCACAAGAAGGAACAAAAATGTGATAAGTGTAATTTCTGCCACAAAACTGGACACTATCAGAAAGATTGCCATAAACGTAAGGCATGGTTCGAAAGTAAAGGTAAACATAATGTTTTTGTATGTTTCGAATCATATTTGGCAGAAGTTCCTTATAATACTTGGTGGATTGATTCTGGTTGTACCACTCATGTTTCTAATATGTGTAGGATTTCATGTTTAATTATACATATACATTTTCGAATTTTTTTATGTATAATAAGGATCAATTTTTAATTTTCTATAATTTATTTCATGCATGCATCAATTTGTTTCAATATCTAGTTTCAAAACTTTATTAAAACAAATATGGGCTCCGAAATCCATACCTAGAAGTTCTCTAAAACTTCTTGAAGATTCGGAGACGTTGGGGATGCTCCTCGCTGCGCCGGATGCCTCCGAGTATTCACCAAACTCTAAACAAGATCGGAAAGAGGGAAGCTAGTCTCTCAATCTCCGATAGGGTTTAGAATCCAATTACTAACCCCTCTTTAATTCTCTTGAGAAGATGATCTCTTAAGAACTAAAACTAAACTCAAGAATTAAGGGATTTTCGTGGAGAATTATGGAGAGAGAATTTTTGCACAAGAAATAATGAATTAGATTAATTGGGTAATGAAATAAGCTTGTATTTATAAGCTCTCTCCAAATTACCTATTCATGTGCAACCCCTTGCCCATGATCTCATGCAAAATTCCATCTAACCATCCATTATTTAATAATAAATAATATTAGCCACGAATTAAATCAATTATGGACCAATTCCATGCATGATCTAATTAATTCTTAAATTAATTCTGCACAAAACCGTCTGGACCGGTCGACCGTTTCAAGGTTCGGTTGACCGCTCGAACCTAGTTTCGGTCGACCGTTCAATAACTCGGTCGACCGTTCGTAACAGGAACTATTCCATCACAATGTTCGGTCGACCGACCGATCACATTCGGTCGACCGTTCGAACAGATGAAAATTCACTGTTATCGGTCCAGATACGTCCGGTCGACCGTGCCCGATCGGTCGACCGTTTACTGCTATCCGGTCGACCGTTTGAGCACTGTTCTGCAGACTTGTCAAATTTCGGTTTAACCCCTACAAAATTTGACATTTCGGGATTAGTCGTAAATTCACAACTTATGTAACATATATCCTATGTAATGATCAATCATTACACCCCATAATATTTACATCACATATGAATTTAATTTAGATTCTAATTATGTTATTAATCACGACATAATTTTGATTTTGCTTGTTCACCCCATGTGTCATATTTTCTACATGAAACCCGACACATCTTATGAACTCAAAATCCCCATTTCTTGTTTCCCAGTTTTGTGGTGTGACCTATGGGAGGATCTAAACTCACAAGCTATAAGGACCTATGTGACTTAACTCAAATCACATTGTGCACATTATAACTTTGCTTTATCAAGGGGCCCACTAATATCATCACTCAATTAAGAGGGACAATGATAATCTTTTGACTAACTATCTTCTCCAACGAAAGTTATACTTAACCAACCAATGCCTTTACACTACACTGATCGATAGTTCAAGACACTGATCTAATTAAGTATTCCTTAAGTGATTAGATATAAGTCTCATATCAAAGGACCAAAGACACAGTAAAATATCAATGACACAGAAACACATTTCTATAATATTTTACTTATTAGGTCTATTCAGTATACAAAAGTAATATTTTCCTCTTTTGCATACCCGTGTTGTCACTCACTTGTAGAGCTACAATGATCTATGACCAACACGACAATCTTAACTCGGTAATTAATGTTCCATGTTAATTACCATGATTGCGAATATCTTTTGTTTTATGTGAACCAATATCTTTTAGAGCTCTACGGTTAAGGACCAAGAGTCTCTTCCTTAACACTTCTAAAAGACGAATAACATAAACAAGGAACAAAATGATTTCTCATTCAATTCATAATAATTGACATTTAAAAGTAAAACTTTTAGAACACATTCCCTTCAATATGATGCAGGGATTCGTTACGATCCAAACTACAAACCCAAATGAGAACTTTGTCTTTATGGGGAACCATGTCAAAGCACCAGTTGAAGGGATTGGGACTTACCATTTACTTTTAGATACAGAACACCATTTAGATCTTTATCAGACTCTTTATGTTTCATCTCTTTCTCGTAATTTAGTTTATTTGTCTAAACTTGATATAGCTGGTTATTGTTCTAAGTTTGGGAATTGAAGTTTCAGTTTGTTTAAGCAAAATCTTCTTGTTGGTTCTGGTGTCCGTTGTGATAGTTTATACAAGTTAAATCTTGATAATTTGTTTGCTGAAACCTTATTGACCTTGCATCATAGTGTTGGTATGAAACGTGGTTTAGTGGATGAGAGTTCAACTTACTTGTGGCATAAACGATTGGGTCATGTATCCAAGGAAATAATGCAAAGATTAGTAAAGAATGAAATCCTTCCTAATTTGGATTTTACTGATCTTAATGTATGTGTGGATTGTATTAAAGGAAAATTCACAAAACACACAATTAAGAAATCAGCCACAAGAAGCACACAACTCCTTGAAATTGTACACACCGATATATGTGGACCTTTTGATGTTCCATCATTTAGTGGGAAAAAATATTTTATCACCTTTATTGATGATTTTTCACGTTATGGTTATGTCTACTTGTTGCGTGAAAAATCTCAAGCGGAAAATACTTTAGAGGTGTTTGTTAATGAGGTTGAAAGACAACTAGACAAAAAAGTGAAAATAATTAGATCTGACAGAGGTGGTGAATATTATGGAAAGTATGATGAAAGTGGACAATGTCCTGGTCCATTTGCTAAATTTCTTGAAGGACGTGGTATTTGTGTTCAATACACAATGTCAGGCACACCACAACAAAATGGTGTTGCAGAAAGGCGCAATCGTACTTTAATGGATATGGTTAAAAGTATGTTAAATAATTATTCATTGCCTTTATCATTGTGGATGCATGCCTTAAAAACCGCTATGTATTTGTTAAACAAGATTCCTAGTAAGGCAGTTCCAAAGACTCCTTTTGAACTATGGACGGGAAGGAAACCTAGTTTAAGGCACCTGCATGTTTGGGGTTGCCCAGCGGAAGTAAGAATTTATAATCCACATGAAAAGAAATTGGATTCAAGAACGACCAGTGGTTTCTTCATTGGTTATCCAGAAAAATATAAAGGCTTCAGATTTTATTGTCCTAACCATAGTACGAGAATTGTTGAAACTGGAAATGCTAAATTCATTGAAAATGACGAGATTAGTGGGAGTAAAGAACCACGTAAAGTGGAAATTCAAGAAGTAAGGGTGCAAGTTTCTTTACCCATTACTTCTTCTAATGTTGTTGTTCCTACAATTGTAGAGCAATTCGACAATGTACAAGAACAACAAATGAATGACCAAACACCTCACAATGAAGTCGTCAACAATGAAACTTTTGTAAATGAACCACATGAAGTGGCATTAAGAAGGTCTGAAAGACCAAGGAAACCTGCTATTTCTGATGATGATGTGGTTTATTTTCAAGAGTCAGAACTTGACATTGGAATTAATGAAGATCCAGTTTCATTTTCACAAGCCATGGAAAGTACTAATTCTACTAAGTGGTTGGATGTCATGAAAGAAGAATTGAAATCAATGGATCACAATAAAGTTTGGGATCTTGTTGAACTGCCTGAAGGTTCTAAGAGAGTTGGGTGTAAGTGGGTCTTTAAGACTAAACTCGATTCTAATGACAATATCGAAAGACACAAGCCTAGACTTGTTGCCAAAGGTTTCACTCAGAAAAGTGGTATTGACTACAAAGAGACGTTTTCTCCTGTATCTAAAAAGGAATCTCTTAGAATTATTATGGCATTAGTAGCTCATTATGATTTAGAGTTACATCAAATGGATGTGAAAACTGTCTTTCTCAATGGAAATTTAGATGAAGAAGTATACATGGAACAACCTGAGGGTTTTGTAATTGAAGGAAAGGAACACATGGTGTGTAAACTTAAGAAATCAATATACGGACTTAAGCAAGCTTCCCATCAATGGTATCTCAAGTTTAATGATACAATTACTTCTTTTGGATTTAATGAAAACATCGTTGATCGATGTATATATCTGAAGGTCAGTGGGAGTAAATTTATATTTCTGATTTTGTATGTTGATAATCTCTTGCTAGCTACTAATGATCTTGGTTTATTACATGAAACCAAGAAATTTCTCTCTAATAACTTTGAAATGAAAGATATGGGTGAGACATCCTATGTGATAGGAATAGAAATATTCCGTGATAGATCACAAAGATTGTTAGCGTTGTCTTAGAAAGCATATATTAACAATGTTTTAGAGAGATTTAAGATGGAAAGTTGTTCAGCAGGTGTTGTTCCAATTCAAAAAGGGGATAAATTTAATCTTAAGCAATGTCCAAAGAATGAATTGGAACATAAACAAATGGAGAATATTCCTTATGCATCCATTGTTGGAAGTTTGATGTATGCTCAGACTTGTACTCGACCAGACATCAGTTTTGTTGTCGGTATGCTGGGTAGATATCAA
This sequence comes from Triglochin maritima, assembly GCA_963682175.1. Taxonomy (NCBI): domain Eukaryota; kingdom Viridiplantae; phylum Streptophyta; class Magnoliopsida; order Alismatales; family Juncaginaceae; genus Triglochin; species Triglochin maritima. The sequence continues at coordinate 7,571,839 of OY821780.1, read as the reverse complement.
AGCAATCCTGGAATAGATCATTGGAGAGCTGCAAAGAAAGTATTAAGATACTTGCAATGAACGAAGGATCACATGCTCACTTATAGGCGGTCTGATTACCTCGAGGTGATTGAGTATTCTGATTCAGACTTTGCAGGATGTGTAGATACTAGAAAATCTACATTTGGATATTTGTTTCTTTTAACTGAAGGGCAATATCTTGGAAGAGTGCGAAGCAGTCTGTCATTGCTGCGTCCACTATGGAGGCTGAGTTTGTAGCATGCTTTGAGGCTACAGTTCATGGTTTATGGTTGCGGAATTATATTTCTGGACTTGGAATTGTCGACTTTATTGCCAAGCCGCTGAAAATTTATTGTGATAATGTCGCAACAGTCTTCTTTTCTAAGAACGACAAGTATTCGAAAGGTGCTAAACACATGGAATTGAAATACTATGTCGTTAAAGAAGAAGTTCAGAAACAAAGGGTGTCAATTGAACATATAAGCACCAATTTAATGGTTGCGGATCCGTTGACTAAAGGTTTGCCACTAAAGACATTTAGGGAACATGTCGAACGGATGGGCATTATTGAAAACAATTATTGATGATGCATATTAATGTAGTATGTATGTTATGTTGTTGACCTCTTGAATTCGCTTATGAATTGTTTCTGAAATTATATTTTCATGTTTCATTATTATAGTACATGTACATCAATGATTTATGTGATTAAACAGGAAATGTCTTTTATAAAGACATTATCGTTAGACCATTATGATATCTCTCATTAATGATCATACTAAATATGAAATCTATATTGTGATACATGGAAGGGAATGTGTCAGAATCTATGACGTACAACCGTCATGATCCTTATAGGTTTTCATACTTAGTAGTGACTAATGTTTTAATTGATATAATGAAGATTTTAGCTTAAATTTTGCGCATTATGTTTTGTTATTAAATACTTGAAGTTGAATTATGTTACATGAGCTAAGTGGGAGAATGTTAGATATTTCTTGTAACCCATGTATTAAGTGTCAACTTTATTAAATTAATAATATTATGAAATTAATAATCAATTAATTAATTAAGAGAGATTTATGGTAAGTGGGTAGTTACAACATGATGGGTGGTTACTTTCTCTACTTCTATAAAAGGATTGGTCATCCCTCTTCCAAATAACACAAGTTAGTTTTCCCCATCAAAACTTCTATCAAGCAAAAGTGTGTGAGAGTTGAGAGAGAAAAATCAATTCATAGCAATTGGAGATTTCTCTTCGTTGAATAGAATCATGGAACAATGTATGTGTTCATGTCTTCTCTTTAATATCATTGTGGAAATCATTTGTTCAAGATCCTATAATGTGTAATTAGGATTTTGTTGTGCATTAATCATGAAACAAATAAAAGACTAACATCTTTCTTGTGGGAAAAGTGAAAAAGAGTTGTTGGGTAATACGGCATTAGGTAAAACCTGCACTAAGGTCTTCAAAAGTTTGGTAGGATATGTTTTTGAAACCATTTTTTTAATTTGAGGAGTGATGATTATTACCAAACTCAATCTGTTCTTTGTTTTTAAAACCAACGTTTTTCATGTGATTCCGTGATGGATTTTTAGTCCGACACCAGAGCATGTGACTTGGTGACTTTTGTAATCATAATCAAACATTCGAAAATCTCTAATCATCTAAAGACCATAAGTGCTTATTTTTAAGTAGTTGTAGACTGTAGTTTAAACTTTAAAGTATTGGGTAAATTACAATTTACGCCTTCAAATTATGAGGTGAGTAGAACCGGAGGATAAATCGTAACGATCAGTAAGCATTACATATTGTTTAGTTAATCGATGTAAATATTTATGATCTTGGAATATATCTATTGATAATACCTTCTTTTTGGGTTTTAATACTTACGGTATCGTATTTTATAAATAAATAAATCATAAGCATATCACGTATCGTGAAGATTATGACGTGTATGAAAAGGTACAGTTCCGACGTATTATTTCAAAATAATGATATTCCAATACGGAAATATAATACCGTATATCTAAACGATTAGATGTTGAAATAAATATAACCAAATATGTCATACAATTATTTAGACGAAGCATGTGGAGTGGACTGACAATTCCAAACAATAACTCGGAGATGGCCAACAATGATATCGTCAAATGTTTGTCATCGTATAATATTTATATCAACGTCCATACTAATATTAATTGGGTAAATTGATCTCAAATTGGATGTGTGCACCCGTGTTTTCGTTTATTAGTCTCATGCACCTCACCACCTTATTCTCTTACCGTTGTGCACATGTGTCGTTACTTGGGCCTACACCCACCAGACGTCGTTGCCCACTCCCGTTCCGCCCCATCAAATCCGTAACGCCACAAGGAAGAACAATAATTTCATGAGATTAACTTGTACAGTTATTGGTAGACCGGAATTCCTCTTTAAATATCCTGACTCATGCAATGCGAGCCCGAACGATTTTTGTAAAATCTGGACTCACCCATCTGAGTCGACCCAATCAAAAGTCCCAAATCGACTAAACCCTCAATTTCTCCCGAACCAGCCCCAAATGGTCTAAACCCTCCCATTCGCCCGAACGAGTCCCCTAATCGACTAAACCCTTCACTTCCCCGATTTCGACCAAAAACTGCAAGACACCCCAAATCGCTGGAATCCCTAGAATCACATGACGTTGAAGACGATGGTGCACGCGCGGAGTGGTTTGATTGGGAAGCGTCGGCAGTAAGTGTTTAAACTTTGTAATGTCGGATCATTTTTGTGGTTGTCGATGGTGTGATTCTGCATGCATTTTGTGATTTTGATTCAGCGATTGAGGTTTGAATGTGTATGCATGCATTTTGTTTGAGGTTGTGATTGTGTGGTTAATTCTATGCATGCACTTAGGGTTACAAATGTATGTAGTAGTGTGAAGGTAAAACTATACTCTGATTGGCGTTGGGTGTACAACAAGGGTAGATGTAGGGCTCTAGGATTCAAAGAAATGCAGACCATGATTGTTGTTGATAGTTTTACCGTAGACATTATTAAGGAGTGGTTTTGCAAAGGTAAACAGTAGAATGTGGATGATCAAGTTTAGATGTGTTATATGATCCCTAGTAATGTGAGAAAATATTATAAGGATTTAATTAGTAATGAAGATGTAGAAGCGGCCCTAAGGAACCCTAATCCCCAAATGAAGTTGAATATCTATACCACATTGGGCATTAAGAATGGTGCACAGTTAGCCCCTAACAACCAATGTAATGCAGCCTATGTTGTTGATAACCCATATGATCCACCACCTCATGGTAACCCATGTGAAGCACCCCTTCCTGAGGTTGTACTTTCTGTCAACAAAGAATGTGATGCACACCATATGGCTCTAGTGGTGCATGATGGTGGGTCTGTTCATAGTGTTGTTGGTAGTGTAAGAAATGATGTCCACTTGTGTGAACCCCAACTTGGTGACCTGCAAGGTAGCACCACCAAACCACAGTCATGCCACTCTGAACCTAGCCAAGCAGCACCTACCAAGTCAAGATCAGACCCCCAACCACTAGCAAGGGACCCATTCATGGGTGACATTCCAGTTAGGAACGAGAGTCTGGGTTAAGGTAAGATTTTGCTAGTGAGTAGTGATCCAGACTATGAGTTGTATAATGAGGAAGAGGAAGAATCTAATGGTAATGATAGGGTAGATTTTGATGACTAGAAAGAGGACATAAATGATTTCCTGTCATTGGGTGGTCACAGTGAAGGTACTGACTTTAATATGAGGAACCCTGATATGGCAGTTGGCAAGAAGTTCCCTAATGTGTATGGTTTCAGAATGGTTTTGATTACTCATTGCATCTTAACTGAATGTGAGATTATTTACATTAAAAGTTAACACGAGAAAGTTTTAGCTAAGTGTAAAGATCCAAATTGTAGTTGGAGGATACATGCAAGCAGATTGAATGATTGATCAGTTTTTAAAATAAAGACTCTTAGGCTCTCACATACTTGCAACTCAGTCAATAGTTGTGCCTCCAACATGGCTAACAAGCATTGGATTGGTCACAAATGTATTGAATGACTAAGTCATGATGATAGGCTATCTGTTAAGTGCATTAGTGACCGGTTGAAGAGGATTTACCACTTAGAAATTCCATATCATATAGTAAGGAGAGGTAGGGACACAATTGTAGATGCTACATGGTAGGTGGGAAGAGCAGTATGTAATGTTGCCTTTTTTGATTTTTCAACTGAACAAAATCAACCCTAGTAGTCAAGGGCAGATCCAAGAATTTTTTTTTGGGGGGGGGGGGGGGGGGGGGGGAGGGGTAGAAAATTTCCAACTGATCGACCGTCTAAAATTTTCCAACCCCCTCGACACTTCAAAAATTCAAAATATCCTTCCCAATATTATCAAGTTTTCAAACTTGGAAATCAATTAATTGAACATAACTAATCAATACAAAATCATTCTCCTCGGTTTCATGTCTTGAAATTGTTTCATGATCACTTCAGTTTCAATAGAATTAAATACATCATGTTCTATGTAAGTGATGAGACAATCAATCATCCAATCGTCACTCATCGAAGAACCAAAGGAAAAGCCTCATCTAATCTATTCTCAACCATCTGCTTTGCAAGATTAGAAATTCCCCTCAGATTCAAAAATTCTGGTCTGCTTCTCACATGAGCAATGTAGTTGTCATTCTCAACTTAGAAGGTCAATCTCAAGCATTTGAAGGACATTCGAAAATTTTGGTCTAGTTGATTTTCAAGCATTAGAAGGTCATTCTCATTGAACTCCACAGGATAGAAGCTAGCAAATTGACATATTTTTTTCATCAAAGACTGAGAAGTTGTTACGTGGATCTATACAAGTCATACATAGGAGTAACTCAGTATTAACCTCCGTAAATCGATCATTCGGCTCTTGAAGTTGGTTGTCAATCACTGCATGAAAAGAGTCATTCCTGAAATAATGAAGATCTGTAATTGATCGATCTCCACGTTTTTTTTCTTCTTTGAACCGTGAGTATATCATCGAGGTGAGGGACCTCTATTTGTTGTGCCACACAAAATTCAGTAGTTTCGGTAAACAAAATATACCACCAATTTTGCCTCAAGTGTTGTAGTAGACCCTTTGACCTTTCAACAAATTGGATGGTATTAATCAGATCTTGGTCTCTGTGGCCTATCTCCTCACTAAATAAATAGCAATAGAGACAAAATATTTTATCCTTCAATTCACTATACTCCAACCATCGATACTTTTTGTACCAATTTGTTTTGAATTTATGATTGACCAACCCAAATTTTGTTTGAGGGAACTGATCGAGCATCGGTTGATGAGGTCCTTTTAGAATGTAGGCCCTCTGAACATTCTCTGATTCCGTGGAGTTCTTTGCGAGCTCCGAAATTGACCGTCTTTTCCCCAGGTCTGAAACAAGGTCATCATCTGTTGGATTATCTTCAATTGAAACTCCACGTTTAGGATTTAGCTCTTGCGAGACTGCAACAGTCGGTGGAGCTTCAAAATATTCAGATCTAGGACGTTTAGTCCCACTTGAACTTGTGAAGAAAGATCCAATAAATTTTTCCATGATAATCCTAGAAACGTTAGAATATTAAATCTTTAATTACAATTCTAAATTACATCTTTAGAATTGCATTTCTTTTAAATCTTTGATTTTTTCTACAAATCTAAATTACATCTAAAAAATCAACCCATGCTAGTTATCACGATTTTCAAAGCATCAGAATTCAGAACAAACATATAAACAAGAATAAGACATGAAATGATAAATAGATGATTGACAAATCAATAAGATAAAGCTACAATATAAAAAGAAACAAGCACAGAGTCACAGACATCAATTCAAATCCAAAAGAAGAAGGATTCGAAATAAGTACAGTTTTTTTTCTTCTGATAAGATATTACAGTTTTTTTCTTTCTGATAACGGTTATAACCAAAGACTTTTGGGCAACAGTTATTTAAAGACGACATCGAAAAAATTCAAACTGCAGATATATTTGGGGTTTTATTGCATTCCCCTGCTCCCTGAAGTAATTAAAAATGCGAAGTATTTAATTTTGAGGGTGTTGATATGGAGAGATTAATGTCAATTTAACAAGAGTCAAACATTTTTCTGATAGTATATTTTACTTCTCATTAAATCCCAGCATGTAATCACTATATTGACTTATAAAATTATGTGCATAATATTTACATCGACCAAACAAATATGTAATATGAATGTATGCGAAGCATCGCATATATTTAGCACATATGATGCAGATATTAAAGATATACCATATGAGCACTAACAAGCTTCATTTAAACGCAAGGTTAGGATTGGACGTGATTGGTATTGAAATGAAGAAATATATTGGGCTAAAGTGCAATTTAACCAAATAACTGACCCCCCCCCCCAACTTCCCCACGATCGTCAAACCGCGCTTTACGCTTCACGCGGGATTGCAACCGTTATGAAAATGAAATTAACCGAAACAGCAAGAAAGTAAAAGGTTTGGTTTTGAAGAATAATTTCTATATAAGTCATTTGGAACATCAACTTTTTGTCTCAAAAGTGACGTATGATTCACTTATTTCCAACTCCCCAAAAATTAGCGTTTTACTATCTAAAATGCAATTACATTTTTCACAAAATTGGTAAAAAAAATATTATTTGTTATCTTCTTGATTCTTGTGTAAAATTCAGACACCAAAAGTCAAACCTCTAATCATCAAAAGGACCCATTTTGTTTTTCGGTTGATTTTGCAAGTCACCCAAAAATCAAACGTTAAGTTGATGCCATGGAAAATTATAAAACAAAAACATACAGCATCCAAACGCAATCTCAAATAAACGAAATCTTCTTCAAGTATATATAATTAAGAAAATTATGGATTAATGAAGTAATTTAACTCTCTTCCCCACGTTGATATAATAGTATCGTGCCGTGCTGGTCTTCACCTCTCCAAAGTAGGTTAAAATTTAATTCCAATCCACATAAGATATTCCCTCTCACTAACCACAACCGTCACATTTCCCCCCCAAATTTATTATCTCATTCACTTGACCAAACAAACATTAGTCAATGCATTAGTCAATTCCTAAACCCAGTTAATAAAGAAATGTTGGATGCATTTGCATTTTAACCCCTTTACTAAACTATGAGATTGTGGGGGAAATCATTTGACCCTTCAAAATGATTTCCTGCATGCTTGGAGTGAACTTATCTTTCTCCACTCTTTTTTTTTAAAATTTCTAGTTTCTAGTTAAACCTTAGGATGTTATCCACTTGACATGACCTCAAAACAGAGATTAACGAACTGAACTAAGCCTGTTAGTTTTTCTTGGACATTAGAATTAGATTTTTAATCGCGAAGTAGGTGCTATATCATATGGTGGTATGATGAGAAACTATGATTATGTCTAACAGTCAACTGCGTGCTTTTAAAAATTAAAATATATTACAAACAGTCCAACACCAAGTTATAGTTAAGAGATTAAGACCTACCCACTACTTTCACACCAAGTTATAGTAAAACTGTTTATTTTGTATTTCAACCTCGTAGTTTTTTTTATTCCTTCGAATTCCGACTTCCTTGATTGTCATTCCGACTCTCTAACATGAATTCCACATCAAAACTATCCATTTCTACAAAAAGATTAATTCCTCAAAACCTCAAGAACCAACATGCTAAATTGACTCGAACTCATAGTAATAGTTCCTCTCTCTTGAAAAATTACTTCAACACCGGAAGATTCTAACATCTAAGGTGTTATTAATAGCCTTGGAAACGTTCAAGGAAGTGGAGCACATGACTTCAAGAAGTGACTTACAAATGATTGGTAATCTAAAAAAAATTAAGAAAATTATAGAACTCAAGTTCCGAATAACTTCAAAGACTTAAAAATATGTACTCAGAAGTACTTCCCAACTTCCACTATAAAGGTGTGATTGATATCCTAGTGAATTTCCAAGAAGTGAGAAACTTTGACTTCAAAAATTACTTATAAGTAATCGGTAGCCTAAAAATTTTAAAATTCATAGAACTACTTTCACAACTAAAACGACGTACTTAGAATGATTCCCCAAACTTCCACTCTAAAATGAAGGGAAGTTGTGGAAGTAAAGTCTTAATCTTTCCTAAACTTCATAGGTACGTGTGAATCACACTTTAAAATGAGAAGAAGTCGTGAAAATTAAGTTCCAAATTTCTCTAAACTTCTTAGATATATCAAAACTTAAACTCCCCAAACTCAGGTAACAACATGCAAAATCCCCAAAAACCACCAAGCAACCAGCACAAAGAACTCAACTCTTCCATCTTCACCCTAATCCAACGAAATTTGAACTTCTAAAAATGACTTCCAAGTGATTGACAACTTTAGAGAAAATATATGAAAACATAAGTTTTAGAAAGACTTCCAAGATCTAACAAAAATGTAGTCAAAAGTATTTTCCCAACTTTCACTCTAAAAAAAAAAGAAAATCATGGGAGTTAAGTTCTAGACTTGCCTCAACTTGTTATTATATATCTATAACCCATCACACATTAAGTCATCAAGACTTAAGAGTAGAGTTTCTATTTGTGAACCAAAAACCTCAAATCCCTAAACTTCAGGTAGCAACCCGCAAAATCCCCAAACTTCAACAAGTAGCTTAACGAACTCGCATCGCCTCACCTGTCTCTCCCATTCCGATCCCCCAATCCGACGGCCACGATGCCTCCATCGTCGTCCCGGTCGACCTCCCCGTTCCGGACGCCAACCGCCTCCTTCACGTCCCTCCGGCACTCCTTCCACGACCTCGTCGGCAACGGCGTGTCGGGGGTCCTCCACAAGTGGGTGAACTACGGGAAGGGGTGGAGGCCCCGGTGGTTCGTGCTCCACGATGGGGTGGTGTCGTACTACAAGGTGAACGGGCCGGATCGGATTTGTGTGTGCTTGGAGAGCGAGAAGGGGGCGAGGTTGATCGGGGAGGAGTCGATGAGGAGGGTCGAGAGGGGGAGGAGTCGGAAGGTGTGGGGAAGGGGGTTCATGAGGGGGAAGCCCATTGGAGAGATTCATCTCAAGGTGAAGATCGGTTTGGGTTTTTGGATTGGGTTTGGACTTTGGAGGATTCGTTTGATCAAAAGTGGGTTTTTTTATTGGGTTCGATTTTGGTGTTGGAATGGAGTTGTGGGAAGAATTTGTGTCCAGGTTGGGAATCTTTTGGGGTTTAGTGGTCGGTTTTTTATTGGTTGTTGGGGAGTGTTGTGGAGGATATTCGCCTAAAGATGGGAGTTTTTGAGGGTTCGTTTGATCAAATGTGGGAGATTTTTGGGGTTTAATTTTTGGTGTTTGAATGGAAGTGATGGGAGAATTCGTGTCGAGGTTAGGAATCTTTGGGGTTTGATGGGTTTCTTTTATTGTTTTTGGAGGGCTCATTCAAACAAAAGTGGGATCTTTTGGGGTCTTTTTGGAGTAATGAGAGATTCATCTTAAGGTGGGGATGCGATCTTTGAGGGTTTCAAGTTCAATTTCATCTAAAGATTCTAAAGATGGGAGCTTTTTGGGTTCCTCCTTTGTTTGGTTTTGGTAATTGATCTCAAGGTTAGGGATCGTACGAGGATTTGGTCAGTTTTTTGTTTCGTGTAGGTGCTGGAGGAAATTTTTTATTTTTTGGATTTTTTTTATGAGGGTTAGGAATCGTATGGTGATTTTTGTTTGAAATAATTCATCTTCGAAGGTTAGGAATCATTCGGGTTTTTTTTATGAGGGTTTGGTTTGTTGTTGTTGTTTGAGGCGTTTTTTGGAGGTCATTCACTAGAAGGTGGAAGTTTTTTTCCTTTCAATTTTAGAGTTTGAACGCAGAAACTAATGGATAAAATTCATCTCAAGGTGAGGAATCTTTTGAGGGTTTGGTGGGTTTTTTGATTGGCTTAGATTGTTTCCGTATGACTTGTAGGTCGTTCATCTGAAGGTGGGTGATTTGATTTTGGTGACCGAATGGACTAATGGATATAATTTATTTGAAGATGGGATGTTAATCTCAACGATTGGAATCTTTTGACAGTTTGGGGACTGGTTTTTGTTTGGTGTTGGTGTCTGAACATATTTTTGGGGGTCGTTCATTTTAGAAGTGGAGGATTTGTGAGGTTTTGTGGTTCGATGGTGGTGTTCGAATGGACTTATGTAAAGAATCCATCTCAAGTGTAGGAATCTTTTGAGGGGTTTTATGAGGTTTCTGTTTTTTTTCTGTTTGATTTTTGGAATGCTCGTGTGAAGTGAGACCTTTTTGGTTTTCTTTTTGCAGTTTGATTTGGTGTTCGAACTGACTAATGGAAAGAAAAAAAAATTATCTCAAGGTTATGAGTCTTTTGAGGGTTTGAGAAACTGCTACATTAAAAGAAATTAAAAAACTGGTAGTATTAGTTTATTTGTTCTCCAAAAAGATGTTGGTGTTATTTTATTTTCTGAGTAATTGTTGTTCAGGTTGTTATGAAAGCATTTATTTGATGAGTTCATGTCTGCTATAGTGATGAAGTGTTTTCATTTCAGGTGGCTTCAATCAAGGAGAGTAGGTCAGATGACAAAAAATTCTCAATCTTTACTGGAACAAAAAGGCTACACTTGAAAGCAGAGACACCGGAGGACCGCAAGATGTGGTTGGATGCCCTACAGGCTGTCAAGGACATGTATCCCCGTCTGTCTAATGGGGAACTAATGAGTTCTGTTAATGATTATGTGGTTTCAACAGATAAGCTTAGGCAACGGCTCCTTGAGGCTGGGATTAGTGAGGATACCATACAGGATAGTGAGCAAATTATGCGTAAAGAGTTTGCTGCTCTTCAGAATCAGCTTATTGCACTTCAACAGAAGCAATCTCGCCTTCTTGATACCCTTCGTCAACTAGAGGTACAGAAATTTGATTTTTCATTTATACCTGAATACGATGTCGGTGATGTTTATTTTGGATTTTCCTTAAAAAGTTGTCTTTTTTAAGTTAATTTCAAGTGCTACGATCTCTGTAATATATTTACATGTTTGTCAAGATCCATCTCCACAATCAAATATGCATTTATTTACCATTATCAATCAACCTTAGTTGGTATTAGCACACTTTTCTGTTTTGCCATGAACAATTGATTTCACTGCCCTTTGAAGTGCTTCCTACTTTCTTTCTTTTTTATGTTGATTTATATGTGGTATCGGCTTAAAATATAAGGAAACTATTAGTGACTTGTCTTTTGAATATACATGCTTGAACTTCTAACTTCACTTCTAAAGAATATTCGAATCAGAAATTTTGGGAAGATCAGTAATCAGCATGAGAGATGGTGTGGACCGACATTATTGTTTATTACCAATTTACCATAGAGATTGTGATTTTATTTTATTTTATGTATTTACACTGTCAAACCTGTGAAAGAGTTCCAAAACATATTGGTTTATCTTATATCTCTTGTCTTGTATAGTTTTATGTGCTCGTCGTTAATCTTCAATTGCTGTAAGCACGTTTATCTCTTAAACAGAAGTAAGTAACAATGTTTTTATGTAGCTTCTGAATTCTGATTGATATCACATATCACTGTTAAGTAACAGAATCAGATCAAATAACTATTCTCTGTTAATAGTGGTACATTTTGTGCCTTCCAAGTGTTGTCCGTAAAAACCTCCTGGAAATTTAGTATTCATTATTCCTACAGGTATTTTGAACTAGAAATTAATAAGCTTCTTACGGTGATAATTGGTGGTGAGGTATTGTGGGGTTTGAACTATGAAAAATGTGTATAATATATATGTATATATTATCTGTAATGTGACAGCTAAACTGAATGGCCATATAATCAAGTTATTATTAACGTAAGTGGAATGAAATGTCAATATCTTTTGATTGACAAATTGGTGTGCCTCCTTCCCTCTTCTTAAAGAGTGGGAGAAAACGGAAAAATCCAATTTAAACTGCTTCCTCTTTGTTGTGTATTTTTTATTGTTCATTATCTTGATCACCATCTGCTGACCTTTTTCTTCTAGGTAAATCTAAAACTTTACATTTTCTGTTATGTAGACTGAAAAGGTTGATTTAGAGGATACTGTTGTTGATGAGAGTCAAAGAAATCGTGATGCAGTCTCCTCCAGGTTGAGAAATGAAAAGTACAGGGGTATGAAATTGTAGTTCAACTATATTGCTAGAATCAAGGCTGTTTGGTGGTTGGTTTTGTTAGTTTGGTTCAAGGAGATGGTATTATTTTCATGCTTTCATGTTTTATTTCTCTCTCTCTTTTTACAAATGATGCCCATTACTAATGGTTTCTATGGTGACCAAATGCAGTATGAGTTATTTATTGCCTTGACTGCTTGTCATGAACAACTGCCTTCAGCTACCTTAATATATATTATCTTATCTTCAGTTTTTCACCCATATGTGGATGATTAGAATGAATCATCACCTGTTTGCATACCTGTATGCTTGATTTAGCACGTTATTTGAGTATTTCAATCTTTTTATGTACAAAACATGATGACATGCTTAGCTAAAAACTTAAATTGTTCGAATTTCTATAAAGAGTCTAACTTCATTTGAACTGAGCTTGAACAAAGTAGTTGATATCAGAATCATTCTTTTCCATGCATGCTGAATTCTGTCTTTAACAGTTTCCTTTCTAGGGATATGTGGGTGCTTTGAATTTGGAAGAAATTTGCGTTTGGATCAAAAGGATACAAGTAAATACAATTTTTTTTGGCATGACTAACAAAAAGAAAGAAAATACATAAGTAGTGTGGTCTCTTAAAAGTTAATGAATAGTATAAGCTGACCCTTTGCACAAATAAAATAATTGTTAAGAAGAATCATGCAGAACAACCTAACTTAAACCCAAACGAACTCCAGAAAACTAGCAGACTGCTTTAATTAGTTGTTAGTAACTTCTATCTTTAATGATTACAAATCACTCTTCTTGGGTAAGAAAAGAAAAAAGACAGGAGGCCGCCAACTTCATGTAATACTATAACAGAAATGGTAGATTGCTAATTACAGTCATAAATGTAAAAGTTAAGATGCCTTGCTAAATGGAGGTTACTGGTTTGTAACCTCTATGTGCGCCCAGCTTTCCATGTGGATGTAGTTGGTTTGGAGGATCTCATGTATAGTTCTATAAAATCTAACACAAAAAAGTGCACTTCATTTGTTTGTGATTTTCTAATAGAGTAAGTTAAAGTTGGGAGTAGTGGGAGTAATATGGTGTTGTGATTTTTTTCTTCGATTTGAACCGTTCCATGAATTTAGAGTGAAAGTAGGGGAAATTGTCAGGATTATAAATTTGTAAGTGATGAAACTCTTATTGTAGATACTTGTAGACTAAAATCGTTTCTGACTCCTAATTTAGCACTTCCATCAAATTGCCATGCAAACCAACCACAACCTCAATGTGTATATGCAACAATTTATCACCCCAATCAAGTGTTAGTTACTGCTGATTTGCATCTCTTCTTTAATGTTGTAGTAACTTAGGTAAGTTATGTTAATTACTACATACTAAAGAAGAATTTTATGTTGCATCAAGGGAACAAGATGAAGGAGATGCAAAACTCTTTTAGATGTTTCTTTGGCTACATTACATGTTCTGTGCAACATCTGTGCCCGCATTTTATGCATGAATTTTATTTGAAGTGCTGTAATATATGTTTCAGAAGGGAATTTGACTGATTCTGACGATGACAATGAGAGGCTTGGAGTGGAGGAAGAAACCGAGGATGAGGACAATGTATTCTTTGATACACAAGATTTCATGTCGTCTGGTTCTTTTAAAAGCAGCAAATCTGAATTCAATCAATCAATGGACTCTGAGGAACAAGACCTTTACGGAATTGAGGCTCACGATGAAATTGATACATCTATAAAATTTGTGGGTTTTAACTTTCCAGTCGTAAGAAGGCGTAAGAAGTTGCCAGACCCTCGTGAAATAGAGAAAGGAGTCAGTCTTTGGTCAATGATAAAAGATAACATTGGCAAGGACCTTACAAAAGTTTGTCTCCCTGTTTATTTCAATGAGCCCCTTTCTTCATTACAGAAATGCTTTGAAGATCTCGAATACTCATATCTAGTTGGCAGAGCATATGCTTGGGGTAAACAGGTAACCTTGGTCCTTGGATGCCTTCAAATATTTATTTTTGTGGACTTCTAGTTTATCTAAAGTAGCATTAGACATGCACATTTGTTTTAGTATTTGCTTGACGTTTCCCATAATTTTATGCATTATTATATGATTTAAACTTAGTAAGTGCCTTTTAATCATCTAAGCTAGTAATATTATTCTGATATCAGTTGATTTTTTGTGCAAATGCATTTTCTTTCTCTGGTGTGGACTTTTAAATCATCTACATTAGTAACATTTTTTTGCGCTCTGCAGGGGAACAGTCTTATGCGGATTCTCAATGTTGCAGCATTTGCAGTGTCTGGTTATTCATCAACTGAGGGAAGAAATTGCAAACCTTTTAATCCTCTCTTGGGGGAGACATATGAAGCGGATTATCCAGATAAAGGCCTTCGTTTCTTTTCAGAGAAGGTATTAGTCAGTTTGGCTACTAAAACCTTGGATTGTTGTACAATAAACTGTTAATGATAGAGACCAGAGATTGTTCATTCCTTTACAATTTTAGTGAAAAATTTGGTATCTCGGACAATTGATACAAATAACTATTTTATGATGCGCTTTTAATGACTTTCCCACTATACCTTTTGTTTTATTCTATTTCACGTGGTTGCTCATAAATTCATAATGATAACCATTGGCACGATGAAACAGGTTAGTCATCATCCAATGATTGTTGCTTGCCACTGTGAGGGTAGTGGGTGGAAGTTTTGGGCAGACAGTAACTTGAAGAGCAAGTTCTGGGGCCGCTCAATTCAGCTAGATCCAGTTGGTGTTCTTACTCTTGAGTTTGACGATGGTGAAACCTTTCAGTGGAGTAAGGTGTGCTGTTAAATTATTTATTTATGATTGTGATAGATGTTACACGATTTTCATGCAGATGTTTTGCACAAAATTTTAACATCTGATATTCTCAGGTTACAACATCGATTTACAACCTTATATTGGGAAAGCTCTACTGTGATCATTATGGAACCATGCGCATACAAGGAAATTGTGAATACTCCTGCAAATTAAAATTTAAGGAGCAGTCCATTATTGACAGGAATCCTCATCAGGTTACACTTACGCTCAAAACTGAAGGGTTAACCATCCTCTTCATATTTATACTCATCATAAGATGCAATCCTTGGCTTCATGAACTTGATTTTTTTGCATTTTGCTGCTTCTTTTGTCACACTTTTAAATTTGGTTACTTGGTCTGTTTGGTTTTTTCCCTTCATATTGAATACATAGATTCAAAATGACGCCACTGCGTGATTCAAAATCTTCCTATTTTTATTGTTGTAAGATGTCCAACTATTTGACTACGTATACAGTTAGTACTTACGAGCATGGTGTATCCACTATCCTTCGACTTTTAAGGTGTTGGTTTAAACATTTGGTGACTACTACCATTTAATATGAAAAGAACATCCTTTAGGGTGGAACCAAAATTCCTTTGGAAGGCAGTCATGTTAGCACCATCTGAAGTGCAACTTTAATTATCATGTGCAGGTACAAGGGATAGTCCAAGACAGAAAAGGGAAAACAGTTGCTACTTTATTTGGCAAATGGGATGAAAGCATGTATTACGTGGAAGGCGACTCTAAGGGGAAAGGAGCTGAATCCTTGTCAGAGGCCAATCTCCTTTGGAGGCGTGCAAGGCCATCTCACTACCCTACCAGATACAACCTCACGCGTTTTGCCATCACACTAAATGAACTCACCCCTGGGTTGAAGGTGACCTTGTATAATTTGTGTGAATCTATTACGTTTCAGAGCCATCAGTATGATATCAAAATTCTCTTCTGCTAACCAGGAGAAGTTGCCGCCAACCGATTCCCGATTACGACCTGATCAGAGGTGCCTAGAAAACGGAGAGTATGAAATGGCCAATGCCGAAAAATTGAGACTGGAGCAAAGACAACGGCAGGTATGTAGATGCATCATGTTACCACATTTTATTTCTTATGATGGGTATAAGTTTGTACATTTTTATATTAAATTTGAGTGTAAATTAGACATAATTGTGGCATGTTTAGGCAAGAGAGATGCAAGAGAGAGGATGGAAGCCACAGTGGTTTGCCAAAGACAAAACAACTAATACGTTCCGCTACACCGGAGGGTATTGGGAGGCCAGGGAGAAAGGCAACTGGGAAGGTTGCCCCGATATTTTTGGCCAAGTTCCAACAGACCAAACTACAGATTGACAAGAAAATGGTGAAACATCCTGTGTCTCCTTACTTAGGTTTCATTCTTCCTCCCTTGGTTTCTTATTATTCGTTAACGCTTTTGTTCCCTCCTTACGATCACATTTCTTCAGTGGTAGGAGTGCCCCAAGGGCATGAGAAGTTTTCAAGAAAAAAAACGCAGTTGATTGTTGTCTGCATTGTAACATAACAAAGATGATGCCCATTTTATTGATCTAATCTAATATAGTCATGTATAGTGTGAAAATAGCATATGGTCCTAAGGCAAATCAATTTATTTTTCCATATCGAAGTGTATACCGTAGTGTATGTATTATGTACATGTTTCACTGTTTTGATACCGTCAATAAGATACATCATCTTGATTCTTGATCTTGATTGTTGTACGTGTATAACTGGCATTCGGGCTATTTTACTAGAAGCTCTGGTTTTATTTGTGATGTTAATGTATGCATGAACCGAAGGGGGCTCGAGGAACCTGTCATTTGCAGAAAATATATGCAAGTGACATCAGCATGTTATCGTGTTCTTTTCTGGTCTCTATCTGTCAGTAGCTGGGAAAGCTCCTTCCAACCTGTTACTTCTTCCAAGTAGGTCAGGTAAAATCTCCCAGCAGACTTCACATCCAAACCCACAAGAAAAGAAAATACCAAGACAGTGAAACAATTAAAAAAATATTGGTTTAACTATATGTTAGATTTTTTTGTTTTTGTTTTTTTTGAAAAGCTAATAAATTAATTAAGTTAAGGTGACAGTCATATCTTTCTGGCCAAAAAGCAAGGTTAAAACCCCTCACATACAATCTCAAAAAAAAAACTAGTATCTGATAAGACTTAAGTAGTACAAATGGAGTCCTGAAATCAATCCAAGTATCTAAGCAGTGTTTGGATCGATTGTTTCCTCACCCTCTTTAGCATCCGATCCGGTGAGATTGTGAGCTTCGGTCCCACTGACTTCAACACCGACCATGCTTAGCTCTCCCCCCTTCTATGGCAAGTGATTCTTGTAATCACGTTCGGGGGTGGTGGTGAGTCAAGCTGCATTGGGATTGACCTGCTCGACGAAGCCATGGTCACCAATGTTCAGGCACATTTTTTATTGCTAAGTGGTTCTCCCAATTTTTTGTGCGTTCCAACCAAATATAACCCAAAAGAAAGCAATAATCAAAGTTTACCACTCTTCGTTATCTAAATCAAGTTGATTTAGAATTTGAGATCTAAAGATATTATTGTTTTCGAAAGTAATATTTAAATCTAGGATTGAGGTAAGGTCCCAAAATTTGCTAGCATATTTACAGTTGAAAAAGATGAGGAAAGGTCGCCCGTCCCGGTCAAGTACGGGTACTTTTGTTTTTACCGGGTTTATACATGTATCTGTTAATCTAACTGAGTATGGATACGGATAGGAGCATACCCAATCAGTCTACACCCTTAGGCCCTAATTACAAAAGTGGAGTTTAAACTTCTTTCGCTTCCAACTTACGAAATGCCAATGAATCAAAATGAAAAATCATCAACCTATGAGCCTTAGCAAGGTTGATTTAAGGTGAAAACAAATGTACAATATTAAGTCATGAAGTCTACTTTTCATCATTTGATTCAAACATAGAAGATTGAAGCATGGGAGGAAAGGTGTGGGCAATCTGCTTGATGAAGAGAATCTCCAGCTAGTCCACAGTGGTCAATGTTCTAATTGGCAGGTCTTTAACTTCTAACATCACCATCTACCAGTGCAAAATTATCCTCTTTCAAACCACTGCACTGAACTATTCACTTGGCCGACTTCTGACCACTTCTGTCTTTCACAAGTGTATTATTGCAAAAATCCTATGTCCTGATGACTTTTCTTGAGAAAAATCTCATTCTCTGCCTTGGAACTGTAGTTTGCACTCGATTAAACAAAGATGCTTGAGAAATAGTCATTTGGGTTTTGAGGTTTTCTGCTTAAATATTCTGAATTCTCCACGCAATCTTACTTCGTTTTATGGTAGCAAAAATACCTTCCATGTGTTTCTTGTTTTGTTTTGCTTGAATCATGAGGTATTTACGAAATTATGACAATCCGAAGATTGTTTCAGTAAATATGAAATGTGTGAAGAGTATTAAAGAAAATGCTCGAGCAATTTTTAGAAGAACGAAATAACTATCTAAGAATACCGAATGAATGGACGCTAAATTCATGGCGTGCAATTCAGGTCACAAAAGTGATTATTGACCATAGTTAAGTATACCAATAAAAAAATTATCCAATAGTAATATTTATATAGCTCTCTTCATACAACTTCTTTATTAATTTTTCTTTTCATTCATTCAAGTCTTGCTTTTAGACCTACGAACTTCATCTTAGTGGAGCACCATGACCTTTCTTGTGTTTTCTTGATAAGTCGGAATACATGACGTTACAAATCCTACTTAAATTTAAAGAGATTAGTTGTTTGAAAGTCTTTGGCATGAGAAAATGGCTGAAACTACTAACAAGTCCAAAAAGTAGAACGAATATGTAACCATCTACTAATTAAGTGGTATCTTCACCAACTCCATCATCTTAATTTTAGATTTCTAGATTCTCCACCACACACACAACAGTACAAATTGTGCCTGTATCTTCATGGATCTTCTACTTCAATTGTATAAGGACAAAAAACATTTTGTTACATAAATTTCTTAATATGGCTACCAATTTAGTCATTTCTTCAATGAAATTATGCTAAATCAAAAACCATATAAGAAATCTAATCATCTGATTTGTATTGTTTTACTTTTTTAATCAAAGGTGTTTTTCTACATCTATATTCTATAGTGTAGATAGAAGTTATGCTAAATCAAAAGGTGTAAATATAAAGTGTCAATGAATTTCGGAAAATCTAACTTTATACATTCGTGTCATTTTCTTACAAACCACACTTTTTATGAACCAGACGTAAATCATTAACAAAATTTAAATATTTAAGCTAAAGATAAAAGGTAAAACTTCTTAATTACATTTTAAAAGAATCGGCTTTTGAGATTTAGTTGCCTATAATATTCTCAAAAGTTGACGAGAACACACTAAATGGGCATAAGTCACGGATCTAATTCTTCAGACGTATTTCATTTCTATTGTAGGTTTAGACGCTAGCATAGGACATATATAGGAGTATCATTACACTTTTTTAACTAATTGAAAAAGGTACTACTAAATATAGAGATGTGTCCTTACAGCACATTTATTAACTGTGCCTACGCTAACACTGGGCGTCATGTCGTGTGTTTTTGTCACCTCATCTTTTCACTTTGCCACTTCATCTCACCTAAAAACTCACATTAATCGTGCCCCGACTAACTCATCCACCTTATAATCTCTCTTCTCCACGTAATTGACAGATCAATCATGATTAAAATATATATAAAAATTCACAAAAAAATCTACAAAATCAAAACAAATAAAAAATATTTTTTTCAAAAAAAATTAAAATGAATTTATAAATATTTTTAACAAATAACAAAATTTAAAAAAAATTAGATCAACAAGAGACACGTGCCCCCACCACACACTTTAGGCGTCTATCCAAAATGCCCAACGTCCAAGTCAGACATCCAGGCAAGACGCCCCGTTAAATATGCCATTAGCATCTTTCCCTCGATTATCAAAGGAGAGCCTAAGATATGGTATTTAAATATCTCGTGAAATTTCTTATATTAGTTCTATGAATATATATGTGACGTCAACGTAAGTACATCTTTGTGTAACATTTATCTTGATAAAAAAAGATTAAGGAATGGTACAGACCTTTAACATTTTTAACGATCCAACAAAGGCAACAAACGATCGAAAATGGTTTTCAGTTTTTGCTCATGCCAAACGTGTGTTCCAACTTGTATAAGATGTTAGTATTTAAGTTTCTTTGGAAAATCATGATATGCAAATGATACGTAAATGTCATGTCATCCAAATCAAATCTTTAATATAAAAACAAGGAAGATTTTTCGAAATAAAATTATTTTTAAAAAATTCAAAATAAATCTCTTTGGAAAGTATTTTTCATACTAGACTCGTCACCACGTCGTGACACGTGACGACGACAGATTTTGTTTTTTTGTGTATACAGAACTCGACATGTAGGATACTGAGTACTTCAAAACACAACTCGACGTCGAGTTTTATATACTTGAACACGACAATGTAAGCATCGAGTTTTACAAAACTCGGCACCTTCATTGCCGAGTTCGATTAAGTATCTGAACTCGCTCTGCATCATTCTACAAGGCGTATTTTTTTTCCTAAGTGTTGGAACTTTGTAAAACTCGGCGTCTAAAACGTCGAGTTGTGTTTTGAAGTACTCAACATCCTACACGTTGAGTTTCTAAATAAATATATTTAAAGAACTTGGTATCTTACACGTCAAGTTATGTATACACTAAAAAATAAAACCGCCGTCACCACATGTCGCGACGTGGTGACAATGGATCTAGTATAAAAAATACTTTCAAAGAGGTTTATTTTGGAATTTAAAAAAAAAATTCGAAAAATCTTCCTTGAAAGAAAGAATCAAGCAAAAATAATAATATAATAATAATAATATATACGATAACTCTCGCTATGTCTAAGGCTATCCACTACGGATTTTACCTGGGCGTACCTGAGTCTGCCCTCTTAATGGGGTGGAACAATAGGCGGGGTGCGACCCCAAGTGTAGTCGTAGGGGCTCACCTGCCCAGGCCCATTGGTCCATTTTTTTGTTTTTCTTTAAAAATTGTTTTTTTTTGCGATATTGGGTTGTAACAGTGGAAGTTTGTGTGTTATGTTAGATAAAATGTTAGATTAAAAGTTATACTGACGTAACAAAAAAATTGAGAAATATTGAGCTAAATTGGATGACTAACCCCTTTACCTCATAAGTCATTATGATTTATTAATACGGTAGATAACAACCCAAATTCGAAACAAACAAAACAACAAACACTTAACCCACACTCACACAACTCACAACAACACTCACTCATCCAATCCTCTTCTTTTCTTCTTCTTCTTCTTCTTCTTCTTCTTCTATGAGACCCAAAACCCTAATCCTTACCCCAAAGCGGCTCCGGCGGATCTGCATTTGGGGCCGAGACGGCGGCGACATCACTTGCGAGATCCTCGGCGAGCTCGAGGCTCTGCTTCTCTACGGCGACGGCTTTGGCCGCCTACTCCGCCGGGAAGGGCAGTGGGTTCTCGTCCGCGACGGGACCGACCGGCCCGGGAGGGTCATATCGGAGCAACATGGGAGCTACCGGTTGATGCGGAACCTCCAGCTGGGCATAAGGTGGGGTCTTGCTTGGATGGAGTTCGGGTTGAGAAGATTGTGATTTTGTTCGCAGGAAAATTGTTAATAGAACTCCAGTTTTGGTGATTGGCGCGTAACTTAACTAGAAATGATCTTTTTTTTAGGTCGTGTGTAGGGAACTGGGCTTCGCTTGGTTTCCGAAATTTAAAGTTTTGGTACAATTTTGGAACAAGTTGTGGAATTCTAGTTACAGAACTTTTAAGTTTTAGTACAATTTTGGAGAAAGTTGTGGAATTCCTGTTCCAGAACTTTTAAGTTGTAGTACAATTTTTGGGAAAAACTTGTGGATTTTCAATTCCAAAACTTGTAAGTTATAGTACAATTTTTGGAAGAAGTTGTGGAATTTCACTTCCGAAACTTTTAAGTTGTAGTACGATTTTTGGAAGAAGTTTGTGGAATTTCGGTTCCGAAAATTTTAAATTGTAGTACAATTTTTTTGAATTCCAGTTCCAAAACTTTTAAGTTGTACGATTTTCGGAAGAAGTTGTGGAATTTTGGTTCCGAAATTTTTAAGCTTTCCGGCGAACAATCACCTGAAAGTTATCTTAGAACTCCAGTTCTCCTTTTTTTTCTTAAGGTTTTTGAATGAACCGGTCACACCCTAAGGTTGTTTTTGTGGTTTGCTTCTGTAGTTATGGGGTTTGTGGATTTATATTTTGTTGTCTGTGGTTGTTTTGTTTTGTTTTGTTTTGCTTTGTTTTTGGGTTGGTTTTGGTATAAGAGGAGGTGAAGTCCGTCAAGATTGTTTCGAAGGATTACTGGAGTTACATCATGTTGAGGAATCGCAATTGGGTGAAAGGTGACTGTTTTGGGTAACTCTTTTTAGTTGTTAGTGAGTCCCAAGAACTCCAGGTTAAGAATCGCCGAATCGGGTGAACATAAGTGACCAGAAGTTAGGATTTGAAGCCCAAAGTGGTTAAGCCCATGCGATGGAAGAATCGCTAGGGCACATGTACCCAACAAAAAGTTTGGTTGGTTTATGGGTTTTGGGTTTTGGTTTTTCAGGTGTAGTCCTGGGATTCTAAATTTTTAAGTTTGGTAGCCTAATATTTTATTTTTTTTGGGATTGATTATTTTCTTGTAGTTGTGAATTCTAGAATTTGAGGTTAGGTTGGGTGTTGTGCATGTTCTTTTGATTTGCTATCGTAATTATTGAAATCTAATCTAAGTTTGAATATATGATTGGTTTATGTGTTAGTTGTGTGGTTATTATGGTTAGCTTTGTAGTCGTGGAGAATTGAAGGTTAGCTTGTTGTTTTGTTTGTTTTAGCTATTCGGTAGGTAAGCCTGCTTCATCGATGCCATTGAGGGAGCTGAGTTGTGCACATTTCGACCACCGTGAGAAGTTTTGGACAAGATTTCCACCAGAAGGATCAAAGGTCACTCCACCTCACAAATCGGTGGAGTTTTGGTGGAAGGATTACTGTCCTATGGTCTTCAGGTATGGAAATTAGTAGATACGATGCTAGAGTTTTTTAACCAACTGATTAGTGACACCTGATTGTGAATGTTGATTTATTGGTGTTATGGTGTAGATAAATCACCTCACCGCAATTAAGATTTACAGTTTCCCCTCTCGAAATGATGGCTTAAGCATTTGATATTCTCTTTTGGAACTATAGGCATTTGAGGGAACTGTTTGCAGTGGATCCAGCAGATTACATGCTAGCAATTTGTGGAAATGAGGCACTAAGAGAGCTATCATCCCCTGGAAAGAGTGGAAGTTTCTTTTACCTCACCCAGGATTGTCGATTCATGATAAAAACTGTCAAAAAATCTGAAGTCAAGGTTATTAATTTTGTTTTTAAACATCACTTGCAGTCTTGCAATGTAGACAAATTTCAGTTTTTTGTAATTGTGTGTTTCATTGGCTAAAAATCTTTGAATAATGTGGTGGTGTTGTTTCATGCTTTTGTTGGTAATTTATTCAAATTTAAGTAACCAATCTTCATAAATACAGAAACTAAAATCCATGTCAATGAACAGGTACTAATCAGGATGCTACCCAGTTACTATAGCCATGTTTCCCAGCATCAGCACTCTCTTGTAACAAAGTTTTTTGGTGTCCATTGCGTCAAACCAGTTGGTGGGCATAAGGTGCAAATACTCATCGTTTTTATCATTTTTTTCTTTTTTTAAGCTTATGCTTGAAAGCACAACATGGTTCATTTTTCCAACTCAACTTCTCTGTGTTACTTGACCACAGGTCCGATTCGTTGTGATGGGGAATTTATTCTGCTCAGAATATCCAATACACAGGAGATTTGACTTGAAAGGGTCATCCTATGGCCGAACCGTGGGCAAATTTGAGGGAGATACTGAGGAAACCACGACGCTTAAGGATCTTGACCTTAACTATATTTTTCACCTTGAAAAATCGTTGTTCCAGGATCTCCAGAGGTAATTGTCTCTCCAATAAGTCCATACCCTGTGCATTTATGTCTATTTTTCATCTCTAATAAACTCATTTGCATTTTCAGGCAGATTGATTTAGACTGTAAATTCCTGGAAACAGAGGCAATCATGGACTATAGCCTCTTGGTTGGTCTCCACTTCCATGACAAAGCTTTATTTTCGAAGATGGGGCTTATATCTTGCTCAATGTATTCTGGTAAGTTGGTTCATTGGTTTGGCATGGAAGCTGATTCCGTTTTGAGATATATAATCCATATACAGATTCCATATTAGACAACTTTATTCAGTAAGTGAAACTTTGTATAGGAGGCATATCTAGGTCTCAGATACCAGCAACAGAGGATCTGAGCATGGATAAACTTCTGAATGACAGGTAAGACTTGTTAGCTTCTTTCAATTGGTATTTCTATAGTTGTTTTGTATCTTAATGAAACCATTAACAAAATCCCAGGCCAAAGCTTACACAATATAATTCTTGGATTGATAATGATGTGTTTCTGAAATGGGCAAGACCATTTACATTCTTGGTCTTTATATGTTCTCAACAATTCTATATAATTATTTAGTAAACATCTGAAATAGTTGAGAGTGAATACATCTGAACCTTTTCAGTCTAAGAAACAGGGGTTTAATATATTTTGTAGTTTGTCAACCAGTACAGCCACCAAACTGTTAATATCACCCTTGTTGGTAGTGCCCACAGAAAGTTTATTAAGCTCTTCTCAAGTGCTGCAGCTCTTTTGTTTATAAATTCATGTTCAAGAACAAGAGCATATTATCAGAAAGCTGTAGTTGTAGGCTTCTGTGGAGTATGACTTCATGCCTAATTTGTTGAATTAGTTGTAGAAGCATGAAAGCTAGGTATGACATTCTTTGTGGTCTTTAGGTTTGTTTATATCCTCTTAGCTTCATAGCTGCTTGAATTTTATTCACGAAAAGTATTTTTAACTTCATATTGCGTTTCAAAAATTAGCAATATTTCTGATAAAAAAATGTTGGATCAGTAGTCTTTGATCTACAAGACAATTATTACACGTGATAGTGTATTTCTTTACTATAAAAGGTATGGTATTATATATTCAATTTCATAATAGTGCTTCCTGATGTCTTGAAGTTTTTGAACATCGGTTCAATAATTATTTTGTTCTTGGTTGTTTAGTTGGAAGTGACCTGAAAAAAAGTAGTGGATATGAATTTATGATTTCACTTCTGTGTGATCACCACATATATTATTGTATTTTTCAGACAGCCTATGTTCGTTGGTTGGAGGACTACTTTAACTCTTTAAGTCTAAGATTATAAAAATCCTCTATCTTAAAATTCGTGAACTGTTTGAGTGTCACATCTGTGTGATCCTTGTGGTTTGGTTGAAAGTGACCTCAAAAAGAAAAGTAGCCGAACAAAGAAAATATGATTTATTAATCATCATCTATATCAGTAGGATTATCATATTAACCTTTGATGGTAATCTATATGCTATTTGGTGGAGCTCCTTCAAATTCTACTTTAATTTCAAAGCAACCTACCTATGTGTCCAACTTTGTGAAGTGTGAACAGTGATTTAGTTTCAATTTGTTTTGGCCATTGGATGGAATGTGAACTTTAGAAAGGAGGTAATGCATATGAAAATACGATATTTTTAATCATCAGCATGACAGCATCTCTTTCATGGCATATAGATCATAGATAATCTGTAATTCTGATGCTATACTTTTATCAGTTGGACTATTTTTCGAAGTCAATAATCGTGCAATTTATGTATCATAATTATCAGGAAGTCACAGATACGACTAGGTGCAAACATGCCAGCGAGGGCAGAACTAGTCTCAAGGAGTGTTTCTGATGCAACATGTTTACCTGCTCGACAAAAAGGTGAAATCTATGAGGTGATCCTCAATTTTGGGATTATTGACATCCTACAATGCTACAACTTCGGCAAGAAGATGGAACATGCTTACAAGTCACTGCAAGCTGATCCCACCTCCATCTCTGCAGTGGACCCCAAGCTCTATTCTAGGAGGTTCAGAGATTTCATACAAAGAATATTTGTAGAAGACAGGTAGTTATGGAAAAAGGTGGTGAACATAGGGGCCAGGGAGACCACACCGGAAACGAGTGGAATAGGAAAAAAAGATCTGGAAGGGTCCCCACTTGCCAGAGGGGTTTGGCTCAGCAAAAGAGTTTAGCAGGGGGTCAGAGGTCCCCATTGCCAGCCACCATGAGGAATGATGCATGCTTGTTGCTTTCCTTGATAAAATGAAAGGTGCAAATGCTTTGGTGGATACTCTAAACAAGAATGTCAGGTGCTTGGACTGAGTTTGATTTTTCACAAGGATGAAGACATGGAGGCTAGAATTTGTATATGCAGTTTTAATTTGGGATAGAAATTTAAACTAAATTTTCAAGAAGAAAATTTAAACTATGGAATTATTTTTGTTTTCACAATTTTCAGCTTCAAAGCTTTACTCATTAAGGTAGGAGGGGCTGATGTAAATTTGTTTTGAGATGGATTTGGAGTGATGATGTTCCTGGTTGTACAGCAACATATGTATATATTATTTTGCAATGTGAATAGCTCTTCTGCTAAATTTGTAGCTTTACTTTTGTGGTTCATTGGTACTGAAAAGGGCTATATTGTACAGCTAACCATATACTTTGGAGAAGAATTCCATAGACTCTGACCTGAACCATGACCAACAGAGATGGAAAAATCATTTGCAATTTTTAATGATCTAGTGATCTCCTACTCTACTTAGACCATCACTAACCATGACCTGAACGATCCGGTTATCAGTTCTCTCTCTTCAAAATCAGTTTTCTCTCTCTTCCACATCAGTTTTCTCTTTCCTCAACCCACATTCTTCTCTTTCTTACACTATTCACCTCTTAACCACAACCCAACACAACCAACAACAATTTACCTCTCTCCTCCACGTCATTTCGGGGTCCATCTTGGTAAAATTTTAAAAAAAATTCTAAAAAATCAAAAAACTTATAAAACATTTTTTCAAAAAAAAATTTAAAAAACTCAAACAAAAATTTAAAAAAATCAAAATAAAACAAAAAAGAAAATTTAATATTATTTTATTCGACGACCCCGTATTCCGGGTCGTCGACCCGAGCGTTGAACACCCGGGTGAATGACCTGGAAGATGACCAGGTCATCTCCCCCGTTGAGGGAGGGATGACCCGGTCATCTTTGACCTGACCGGGTCACGAGGGTTTAAAAACCCCGTTAAGGGATGCCCTTAATAGGTTCTTTTCCTAAACCTTTCTCCGATCTATTATTTAGTTATCATCTTTAATCTTCCTTGGTCCATGTGACCTCATGATTCACTTTTCTTTTATTTATATCTGTAATTTAGGATTTCTAAATGAATATAGAAAATCGATTCACTCCATTAAATCTTAGATAATTCCCCTTTTCTCGGAAAACCTGTAAACAGAATGGTCGTTCTTTTCAGATTTTATAGGAATATCATGTTCAACAAATTTATTTATTGAGATTAGGCCTTAGTTACTACAACATTCATGCCTCCGATTATTAGCAAAAGACATCATTCTAATTTTAACAAATCCAAAGTGTACGCATAAAACGAAATCAGTGAATTTTCACCTAGATCTAACATGCTTATCCAGAATTCATTTTTCAATTGTATTAAACTCTCATATTTGACAAATTACAACATTTCAGTTATGATAAAATCATTGGTAGAATCTCAAAAAACTTGATCTAAAATAGGTTCACGTGTTACACTAATTGTCCGTAATCATAGGAGGTAGAGCTGATTAGGATGAACAAAATCATGTTAATTTTTAGATCGTCTTGGAATGCTTTTCGCAAAAAAAAAAAAGAAGAAGAAAAGAACTGAAACCTTCTCTAACGAGATAGTATGAACAATGCCATTCTCTATTTGTGCAGTGAACATAGAAGAACACAACCTTAAACAAATTAATAGAAGACTGAAATATCTGCACTGGTACAAATTTCAACAAATTGGAAGAGTATTAAGATGGTATGAACATCAACATCAACATAACCCCAATGACTCAGAAGAGGCTCCCGCTTAAGCGAGGTAAGGGAGGGTCTGATGTACGCAACCCTACCACTGTAAAACAGTGAGGTTGTTTCCAATTGACCCAAATGATGCAAATGCAACTGACCATCTGCGATTCCACAATAAAAGAAATGCAAATCGTTTAAATAGTTCTTTGATATGGTCCATGATACTTCAAATGTCAAAAAATAACTTAATCTTTGACACAGTGGAAATGGACATAGTATTAAGATGGTATATACAGCAAAAATTATGCCTGAAGTAAACTGTTTTATGCAACACTCCTTGGATATCTTACCTGACGAACAAGAGCACTTGCAACCACCTTGTTAAGGGTTTGCATCTATCTTACCTGATCATGTAAAAAAATTACAATGAATATTCACTATACAAACCACTGATTTCATAGTATACTAACACAAGTGCAAGTTGCTATGCTACTAAATTGCCCATTCCATCTCGAGGAAAGATTTTACTGTAGAGTGGGAGCTCCAGCAAGAAAGTTGCCTTGAACCACATCGGTAGTTTATCGTAGACAGCCGGAGGCAGCGGAATGACGGGGCTGAAGAAGAAACAAATAAATAGCATCTTAGTATGTATAGTGCTCTAATGTGGTTTCATAATACATTTGGATGCATTATTGGTAAATCCTACAGAATTTTCAGAAGATGGATTTACAATTCTGAGATATATAAATATCGTGTTGCTCTTGTTTGAATAGACTTCTAAGTTGTATATAAAAGTATTTTGTCAACACTTAGATATGGGGTTACAAATAACATGCAAACTGCAAAACTACATAATAATCTACATATTTGGAGTATAACATTAACATTATAATCACACGTCGTGTATAATCTACATTAAATTTGGAGTTTAACATCAACATTTTCCATCAATTTGAGATGACCAGCAAGAGACCAAGTCAGATACTGAAAAGGTGAGTTATATATAATCTTTGTTATCAAATTATACCTGGTCATTTTTTTATAAAGACGATATTCAGCATTGTTCCCGTGCTTTTTATCTGCAGATTCCTGGTACAACGGAAATGATTTGCAGCTGTCATATTTCTACTTACTGAAAGCAAACTTGTGCTAAAAACTGGGGAGAATTCAAACCTCTAGAAGTGGAATGCCACTAACAAACAGAAGCAGTAGAGTCAAGAAGACAGGACCCAAAACTACAGCCCATGTTGCCTTCCGAAGAACAGGAGTAGAAGCCACAAAGACCCCCCACCAGAGGAGCATCTGTTATAGAAGAATTCACTGTTATTTGGTTAAGTAGTAGTAAACAAAGATACATATAATATAAAAAAGTCGTAGTAGTGAAACAAAGATCGGCTATCTACGACTAATATATTGAACTTATTTAAATGTGCCAAAACTGCTCCTTGTGCTGATGATGATCGGAAATTGAATTGTCGATCAAGACAACAACTCTCCTTGCAGACATTCAAAATGTCAACTGAGATTTGTTGGTCCTCACTTGATAATCATATTCAACTCATTGTCTTGGTTTTTTGGTCTTTATAGGTCTTTCTCCTTAGGTCCGTCCACCTTCATAAAAAAACTTGATCCTCGGCGACTCAAAACATACATCTCAACTATTACCTATCCCTAACACTTCAATTGTTGAGTTCTTTTGGAAAATTCTTTTAACAAGACTGGAGAATATCAATTTATAATTGTGATACAAAATATGATGTTTTTAATGAAAAGAATGCATCTTACTTCGCCAAAATAATTGGGATGGCGTGAATACTTCCAAACCCCAGCATTACACCACTTCCCTCTGTTTGCCGGAGAATTCTTGAATGCCAACTTCTGTTGATCTGCCAGTGCTTCAATTGTAAAGCCCACAAGCCACATTACCCATCCAATGATATCTTGAGGTCGGAGAGATGGATCAAAATCACTTGCGTTAACGATTGTGACGGGCAAGCTCACCGTCCAGACCCATACAGCCTGCCATAGGTTTGAGATAATAAATAGCCTGAATAACATTCGGTAACCTCTCGTAAAAGGAAATGTTTCTTCCTAAATAAGAACCTGAAATATCCAGAAGATGACTAATTTGCCCAGATTGCCACGCATTTCATCGAAGCGTCTATCCTCTCCCCACTGCAAAATTCTGTTGATGGGAGAGATGATCATCAAATAGTATTGAAATGCAAATACCTTTCAGCATGTCCTTCAAAAAGAAGAATGGATGTTCAGTGAGCTCACCTCATGAGTAGAAATATTCCCAACCGGAGGCCCCATATCACCACGAACACAGTCAAGACAATCTAAAAAACCAAAGCATGATTAACTAAGATACACAGCTGCAGATGCCAATGTTGAAATACAGTAATGGAAGTACAATGTCCTAAGCACTTAACATCACTGAGCTAGTCAACTTGCTAAGTATGGTTTGTTTTTAGAGAAGTAAAACATACAGTAATGAAGTATATATGGACTTAACAACCAACAGTAACATGGCTTACGAAAGGAACTTGTCTGATTATAGACATCAAATAAATGTTGAGTATGTGGGTTTGATCGGAGATAGCAGAGGGTGGCAAATCCAATTTTGTATTCCGGAGTGTACCCATTTATTTGTAAGCTAATGTACGGTGCAGACCACACCAAGATTAGGGTTTAGGTAGGATTTCCTATAAATATATGTCTCCCTTCCCCTTGTAGTACCCTTCAGACGAAATAGTGGATTTATGAGAGTGTCGTGACCGTGATTTTCTCTCAAGGGTTTTCCACGTAAAATTGTTTGTCTTGTGGTTTGCACTTTTCTTCTCTTCATTTGTCTGCTCTTACGGGGTTGAATTTCCTAACAATAAATGTACTACAATTCAAAAGGATGGAACAAGACATTAGTAGTAGGAATGGTTATCATAGAAATTATTGGGATGAAGTAGGAAATATCTGACAGCATCGATAACTCTGGTTTGTGGTTAAGCTGAACACCAGATGTAAAAGGTATCACTATCACCTACCAGACTACTATTTCTAAATTAATTTTTAAGGTACAATAAGTTAAAAAGGGATAAAACTGTCTTTCAATCACACTTAATTCCTGTTGATATGATTTCTTACGCAGAGAATATGGCCTTCACACTTCTGGGGGCCGGGGGTTGTGCACTTGGAAAGTGGGAGAAAGGTAATGAAAGGAAAATGCTTTCCGTTTGACAGCTGATATCGGGGTTGTTTGTGCACTCGGAATCCGAAAGAATCACTTTCCGTTGGATTCCGTGGTGTGTATACAATTTTCTTTGAATTTTCTGTCGGTTTGAAGTCGGAAAGCCACATCATT
Source organism: Triglochin maritima (assembly GCA_963682175.1). Taxonomy (NCBI): domain Eukaryota; kingdom Viridiplantae; phylum Streptophyta; class Magnoliopsida; order Alismatales; family Juncaginaceae; genus Triglochin; species Triglochin maritima. The sequence continues at coordinate 7,540,427 of OY821780.1, read as the reverse complement.
CAGTCAAATGGAAATTCTTTTCCACTGGATTATGTTTTCCTCTACTTTTCAGTTTACTTCGAAAATCACTTTCCGTAACTTTAGACGCCACTAACACCCCCTAATGTAAATGGTAACAGGAAAGAAAATACCTGTCTGAAGTACCATGTCCCTTTCAACAAAAAGGTTAATACAGCAATTATAACAAAGTTTGTACTTCCTGCAGATTGTGAAGCATGACAGGTAAGAGATCTAGTATACTTGAAATTCACAAAGGAGAAATATGATGTATGCAGTCAAAAGTTTGTTGTCACTAGTCATTGTTAATTAACACACTTTCACTAATCCATTTTCACAAACCATCATCCAGTTGAAGTTCTACTGGCATAGCATCTCAAGATATAAAGCTTATATGAGCCAATTTTAATCATCTCAAAAGATATTATATCCGAAAGTCTCTGGTTGCAACTTGCAAACTCTCAAACCGTCAAAACCCCAAAATCCTCAAAAGCTTACTCCAATCGCCACTGTACAAGTGCAATTTTCCCCATTTTACCAAACTCTAAAACACAACCGTAACAAGATAATGACTCCACGAGCAACATTTCATTCCACACACGTACACTCATCGAAACAAAACACACACAAAAACTCCAAAAGAATCGAAGGGTTTACCGGCGAAATCGGTGACCTTATCGAACTTGAGGAGAGCGGTGACGACGAAGAACAATAGTTGGTACCCGACCTAACACAAACAGGCACAGCAAACACACACACATATATATATATATATTTATAGTCGAGCTCCAAAAAGAAGAAGAATATGAAGAGAAGAGATGTTACAGTGACAATGGCTGTGATGGCGAGGAAGTTGGAATCCAACACTTGCCCCATTCAGGATCTATTGCTTCGGAACAGTTTGAGATTTGGTTTGGTTTGGTTTTGGTTTTGGTTTTGTTCCTTTCTTATCGTTGGAATTGTGTTGGGTTGGCGGCGTGGCTTAACTACCACCACAACTGTTTTTTGGGTTTTTTGTGTGTTAATCCCTCATGAATTTTTATTTGTTTTGTAAATTTATGAGGTCTGCACGTTGAGTTTGTTCGGAATTGATACTATTCAGTTCTAGAAAAATAGATTTAAATGAGTTTCTCCATCGTTACATGTCACATATCCGAGGACTTCGGATGGTTGGGTTCTTGGAGAAGAGTGTGTGGACGGACTAATATTTGTGTGCATTAGTATCAAGTGGTGACTCATACATAATATTTAGGTCCCGTTGGATGGCCCAAAATAATGTGTTCTTGAAGCAATAACGTATTTTACCAAAAATATGGATTGCAAACCTGTGGTGGTGTTTGAATCAACTCAAATAATACATTATAAATCCATATTTTTGCTGAAAATGCATTTTTCAATAAGAACTAAGCTTCTCAAATCTCAATCATGTACTCACCTTATGAATATGGAAACTATAATTTTTTTTCCAAACACACAGATACATACAAGAATGTATTTTGAAAATGCATTCTTTGAATTGAACACTTACAACGAAAATATATTTTTTGATATCAAATATTTGAAACCTTTTGTTGTTTGGATATTATAGTTGCGACAGAATGTGATTTTTGAAACAAATAGGTTGTCAAAGTAAACATAAAATGCTGAACACATGACATCTCCGGTAGCGTACAACCAATATTTTCAATCTACTTCATGGTCTACCAACGAGTTGCATAAAGAAAAACTAGGGATTCAAAGATTAGCCAATTAGGCGATGGTGACACCAAAAACTATTGACTGTTTGGCCCTCCAATTCTTAAATTTGAACACTTAATTCGGGGGATAACCACTCAAATCTTTCACCAGCGATTGCTCATTTGACCGAGCAATGTCTTTTTGTTATTGTTCTTCCTTCGAAATCAAACTTATCAGAATTAGAATGATAAACTTCTGGGAATCGCTGTCACCACAGCTGCACTGGTCTTTCAGCAAATTCAGGACTTGCACGCAAACAATGCGCTAAGAATTCCACAAAAGTCAGGAGAAAATTGTAGGAAAGACTTCGCATAGCAGACTAATTGATTATGACATTTTTTACATGCACACAGCTGTTGCTTTATCGATGGTTTTCAAGTTTGAATAGTAAAACTTTGCTCATTGGACACAGTACAACTAAAAAAACAGATAAATAACACTGAACATTGAAATATTCAATAACTAAAAAACATCAGTGTAGAAAAGGTCATGGATATTATATATAACACATCTCAGAACCGTTAATGTGAGACACTAGCTGTTAGGATCCTAACCCATGATTAGGGTTAACCCCGGGTTTAGTGGGGGTTTGCATGGGGAAGAGAAAGGTGGCGTGCACGGTGGAGGAGGCTTAGGTGATGGGTTGGGGCGTGTAGGGGGCTGTGGTGAGGTGATGGGTGGAGTGGGGTCAAGAGAAACGTTTTTCCTCTCTCTCACTCCTTTCCTTGTCCGACGATAGCAGCAGAGGAGGCGACCACGGTGGAGTAGGCGCGCAGTTCCGGCAAGAGGCGTGCGAGGGTGGTTGCTGTCAGAGGCGACGTGCGCGAGCGAGGCTCCGGCGAGTTCCGTCGATTCCTTGAGGTATGCCGCTCCTTAGTGTGATTGTGTTGTTAACCCTCGTGGGAGGGTTGTGTTGGTCGGTCGGGGGAGGTCGGAGACCTCTCCGACGAAGAGTTTTGGTGAAAAACCTCGGCTGGCGCGAGGTTGAAGACGACCAACGGTCGACCGGGCCCTTCGGGCGGTCGACCGAATGTAGTGTATTTTGCCTGTCTGTTGTGTTTCGGTCGACCGGTTCCTTGTATTCGGTCGACCGGAACTTAAGTATACCGGTTATTATGCATGTTTGCGGTCGACCGTTTTATGACGTATAAATACTAGGATGCCCTGTTAGTTTTCGGTCGACCGAGACCCCTGAGTCGATCGACCGATAGTTTTGATTTGATGTTGACCAGATTCCGGATTTTGACCTCGTTTCAGTTGACCGGTTTTAGACATTCGGTAGACCGTTGGGACGTAAGCTTTACGCAAAGAGTTCGACCGTTGCAGACGTTTCGGTCGACGGATTCCCTTGTGGAAGCGGTCGACCGAGTTGTCACTTTCGGTCGACCGATTCCCTTGTAGAAGCGGTCGACCAGTTGTCACTTTCGGTCGACTGATTCCCTTGAGGAAACGGTCGACCGGGTTGCCTCTTTCGGTCGACCGTTTTTGCACAGGACTGAATTCCTGGTTCCCTTTTTGAATGTCAACTCTGTCCACGGAAACCCGTGTCCTCGCCTTGTGCGTGAGCCGAGAGGTGACGGTGGGCGCATTACGCGTGCCTGTCCAGGGACCGCAGTGTGGGTGTTTGGGACGCGTCACCTCCATGTATGGATCGTGACTAATGTGATGGATTGATTGGACTCATTGGAGAGTAGCATGCCTGAGGGATCGTGGATCCCAATGTATAATGATTGTGCGAGCACGCAACTGTCGTTGGGTGAGGTGACTACCGGCCTATGTGGCTACGGAAGTCGCTGCCCTGCTTTTATAGCGGCGTGGTTGGTGTTTGCGGCTCGTGAAGTCTGATGACCTGACAAACTTCGGTCTGGACCCGTCCGATGTTGTGCCGGACGTATTGATGGACCACCAATGTTGTTCTGGTGATGCCGCCGATGTTGTTTCGGTGATGATGATTGATGGTCCGATGTTATTCCGGCTATGTTCCTCAGATGGGCACCTACTGAGATGATGATTGATGGACCGACCGAGCGACGGCTCCGTTGGTATGGTTTCGACTACGAAGTTATAAATCTGTTTCTTATGGCGCGGACCTTGCGGATGCTCCCTGCCGAACCCCATGATTAGTGTAGCCGCGTGTGGGGAGTATCACGTCTTGTTCCGTTAGACCGTATGTGCCTACAGTAGGTCTCCTCGGGAGACCCAATGATGATTGTCGGACTGATGTCTCATGTTACCCTTCGGGGGAACTGTTTTCCTTACTGTTGATGACATGACATGTTACTAGTATGATATGTTCATTTGTACTACTACATGCATATATGTGAGCTTGGCATATGGGGTTTCCTTATGAAAACTCAGGTATTGTTGTTGCATCTTTTTCAGGACCACAGTAGGTCCAGTTAGGTGGTGATCAGTGGGCACACGTATTTTGGGATCGGATCCTCTATTCGGACCACTGAGGTCGACATGATTACATTTATCTCCTTTTGTCGTTCTATTGTAATCATGTATCTTTTGACAAACTCTGATATAATATGGTGCACCGCTTATATGTTTTATGAGAAGTAACAGTCCCGCCTTTGATTAGTGGTCTTTATTGTCTTGATGAAAAATTTAAAATTTCAGCTATTTCGGGATGTTACACTAGTCATTCGCCTCAAGAAATGCTTACATTTGAAATACAATCTTTGAATGAGAGGATAATAAGATGGCCTAAAACTACTGCTCTCTCTCTTGATCTTTTAAGGTGGATGGATTCCTTTTAGCATCTACATCATAACAGGGGGATAGTATGGGTCCTACAGATAAAAGGAAAAAAAACTGGACTAGGACGCAACTTGGTATATCACCCACCAACAAAGTTGGAAGATCAAAGAAGAGAATAATGCATATGACCCACTTCTCCCCATGTCAAGAACATAATTGGAAACCTAATCAAACAGCTGCATACTCTTTAACGGGGATTCTAGGACATAGCTATGTTCACTCGTATGTATGTTTCCTCTTTAGAATAGCTGGACCTACTGATACAAAACCGATAAGGAAAAGAACTAACAAGGTCTTGAAGTCGTATAGATCTCTGACTGACTTTAGATCACCGAGAGCAAGGCCAGCCTGGATAGATATGAAACAAGAATTTATTACATGCCAACTAAATATATACCAGAAGAAACAAATGTATGAATCTTATGAAACAATAACTAGAAAATTAAAAGATGGGTTCACATTTTCTTTTGTATGCTTATGATAGCCATTTGTGCCATGGAGAGTAAAGATCAATCACTGGACATAATTAGCTTTGAAACTTATCTGTTATATGTTTACTGAACTTTTTTTATCATCAAAATTGTCGGTCTTATGAGGTCGTCCATGCTGAAATTTACATGATGTTAATTTACCACAGTTATATATTTTTCTTTCATGGGCCACATAAAAAACCTTAGTTGCCAGTGGAAGCACACATGGAGTTAAATTAATCGACATTGATAGTGTTCAAGTACTTGCATTTTCCAAATCAATACACATCTTGAAAACCATAGCAAAAGTCACAAAGTAGGATTTCATGCAGGCACAATCAATCACTCATAAGAAGCAAATAATAAGAACATGACGATGGAAATGCAGAAAAAATAACATGATGATGAATGAAAAGCAATGATGTTCAAATCGTAGGAACACTGACAAGGAAGTATTAATAGGTAACTCACTCTGACAGTGATGTAAGATGATGGTATAATGCCAATGATTGTAGCCAGAAAGAATGTATGAAAGGGTATGTCCACTATAGGAGAAGCTACATTGATAAATGTGTTCGGCAAAGAAGGTGTTATCCTTAAAAAGAGCATGTAGTTCAACAACCTTTCCTTGCGTTTACCAATCTGTAAGGACCATCAATTCAAACAAGGCAACAGAGAAATTAGATGCATATTCAACACAGAATAAATTAACGAAAGATAAGCAGCCAGCTATAAGCTGGTAAACCTCATACCTCTGCTTGAAAGAATCTCAGCTTCTCAGGCCACAGCCAAGAGACCAGAGGCCGCCCAATCAGTTTTGATAGAAAGTAACACGATGATGCACCAGCTGTGGCACTCAAAACAACCAACACGATACCTTTTACGATACCATAAAGTGCTCCAGATAGTAATGACATGAATATTGTGCCAGGAATCATAAAAGTTTGCATGAAGATGTAAATTGAACAATATCCTAGTATGAACTTCGCCTGATTATCTCTAGCATAGATTGCAATATGATCTCTGTACCGAAATCACAAAGGAAATAGTCAGCACAACATTATAGTAAAATCCATCAACAGATTAGGGTGAACAAGAAATAGCTACTTTTTTATTGGTAAGAATATAGAATATAGCTACTGCATCTGCATGATTACACAAATACATATTGGAAACTGGATACAAAAAAAATATCATATACAATGTCATTTCATAAATAACGTGTAATTTTAGTTGACTTTCCTTTCAAGTTTTAAATTTGTAGACTACAAGAGCACGACCGCATTGAAGCGGTCGACTTAACACTTCAGCGGACCATCGTTGATGAATGAAAACCATCCCTCGACAAATACCAACTTCTTTCTGCATAAAAGAATGGTATCTATGGAACCAAAGGCCCTAGATTCAACAAGTTATTTGAAAATTATCTTCTAAAAGCAAATCAAAAGCATATTTGGGATAATGTAACTACAGACCATGTTTCATGATCTCCTAGTTCCGACTTAAACTGTGTAATTGCTCATACACCTCTAATAATTGTTAAACCTTTAGGAATTTGAGTTACATAAAATACCCCAATTTCCCATGGGTCCATAGGAAGTGAAGGAAAATCTAAAACTCCAGTTCTAGAATTCTAGTTCGCAAAACTCTAATTCGCGAAACTCCACTTCTAGTGATTTGCACAAATATGTATTTTACAATAAAGTGCAGAAAAACCATCCATTTTTCTAACATATAACTAGAAGGGACATTGTTAGGCAAAATATAGAGGCAAATACAACCTCTAGTCCTCTACTTAACCAAATCGGATTTAGGTAAGTGAGCCAAACATCTTGACACATTCAACCTCCATAACCAGATTCAGCATTGTGCAAGTTCTTAACCAAGATCCAATTCTACAAACCGGAGTCATCAACTTCCCACCAAATCAACAAAATGCATCACATCCAAAACCAAACCGCAACCAAAAAACAAAAAGAAGAAACTTAAGCTCAAAAAATTAACCAACTTTCATCATTAACATTCCCAACCAAACAAACAAACACAACTTTTCCTTCCACCACCAATTTTTCCTCCCTAAACTCGTATTTTCGTTCTAAATAACAAATTTAAGACCACCTCCTTAACAGATCCACCACCACAAAGGCATCGCCTTTCCACCAAATCAACCCCAAAAAACACCAAATCTACCCCCAAAAAAACACGAAAAGAAGCTTACTTTAGAACCCTAAGCTCCCCGACGCTTCTGGGAACCCTAAGAGCGCCGCCGTCAGCAGCCTCGGGCATGGTGAGATAAACACAAACCAAACCTGTCAAGAGCAGAAAAAACACGGCGACGGCGCCGGCCGTCTGCCACCGGGACGCGGCCATCCTGGCGTCGGACTTGGGCTTCTTGGAGGTGGGAGAGTCCTCCTCCGAAAGCCCGGCCTCCTCGTCCCGGCGGCCCATCTCGACCGTCAGATTCCTCGGCGCGGCCATCGCGCTACGGCATAGGCGGATCGGAGGGGTGGGGTTAGGGTTAGGGTTAGGTTTTGGGAGGGGAAGGGGAAAGGGCGGAGCTGGTGGTGCTTCGGCGGAGTGGGGATGGGAGTGGTTGAAAGGGGGCGGGCTTGTGGGGGAGAAAGAGAGAGCTGTTTTGCAAAATTTCTGGTGTTTTTGCGTTCATAACCGAGAAATTGTTTTTTTCTAATTAAGGTATTGCATTCATAAATAATTTTGATTGTTACCAGCCACAACAATCAAAGTACAAAAAAAGCCCCGGGTGCACGTAAGGCACTCAAAAGTCTTAATATGACAACTTAAAAAGGACTTGATGGATAACCTATGCGTTACAGACAACATAAAAAATGAGAAGTCTAGTTATTAATTATGTTTTATTTTAATTTTGAAGTATTGTTGTTGTAACGCACATTTAATATTTAATAAAATTTATTTTCATTTATCCGTGATTATTCAACTTTAAATATAAGAATTTACAATAAATAAATTATGTGATAAAATTAATTAGAATTGTGGAAAATAAAAAATGAAGAGAAAATAAATAATGTGAAAATGAAAGAATATTGATGTGACTAGGTTGACATTTATAGGTAGGTTATGGTTGATGAGTGAATAGTAGAAAGCAGTGTTCACGCAACGCCTAGGCGACCGGGTGCGTCCCGTCGCCTGGGCGATCGCCTAGGCGTTTGTGCGACCGCCCAGTTCTGGGCGGTCATTTTTTTTAATATTTTATTATTTTTATATCAATTAAATTTGATAAAATAGTTAAAAAATCGGGAAAAATAGGGAAAAATGCACAAATATTATCTAAAAATACTATACATGTTTAGGCTTCAAAAAGACACCTAGTTCATCGACCAATGCCTCACTAGGCACCCCCTCTACCCACCTAAACACTTAGGTATACAATTTTTTGCTTAGTAATACGATTACAAATGTAGTTAACTAACTCAGAGTTCATACAATAGCAGATAAGAAAGAAACTAGAATTACAAGCTAACTAACTAATTCCATTAGACACATTGATCTAATGTCCAACTGAGAACCATATCAAATCCTCCACCATCGTCAGAGTCGTCGGAGTGGTTCTCGTTCGGATTGTCAAAGTAGACATCATCTTCTTCAGTTTCTTCATCGTCGAATTGGACATATTGCTCGTCGATGTCCATCGGTGGTTGAGAACTCGATGCACCTGGATCTCCAGAACTATGTGAACGATGGGATCATCCATGCCAACACCTAATAATGGCACGTCAGATGCAGTGGACGTGGATCGACCAAAGTGTCTCCGTGAAGAAGAATGTCCTAAAGCTGCTTCCTCGGCATCGGCCCATGTAAGCTCCTCTCCAGCGAAGACCGGATCTTCAGTTTCTACCAACCATAGATGCTCGTCGAAGAGATCGTAGTCCACACTGATGGAGTCATAAAATTCAGATTTCTCCATCCTTTGCTGAAACCTTTGCCTTAATTTTTTGTTGTAGTTCACATACACCAAGTCATTCATCTTCTTCACAGCCAAATTGTTCATTCTCGTTGAGTGCAACTTCTCGAAGACACTCCAATTCCGCTCACAACCTGATGCCGAGCATGTCAATCCCAACACCCTCAGGGCCAACCTCTGTAATGCGGTCTCTCCCATGTTTGCGCCATAAGATTGCCATCAATCTATAGGTCTTCTTTCTGTCCTTTGGCTGACGACCATATCCCTAGAGAACATTGTTGGCTTTTTGGCCTTAATCTATGTTTTGATGATTTAATTAACCTAATCTTAATTATGATGATGTAGAGTAGCACACATATTGCATTGCATGTATATTGTATTGTGCTAACCTCTACAGGTGATCAAGACTCAAGAAGGATGGAAATCAAGTTAAGATTTGTAATAAAGCTAAATGAAGACTTGTAATCTTGATTTCATTTTGAGTCTTAGGAACATGTGTAAATTGAGCATACAAGAGTTAAAAACATATCACATACACACTAGGTTCCTTAGAGAAGTCACACACAAAATTTCACCTTATTTGGACTTCATTAGATCACCCAAACCTTAGTCGGAAATCACTTATAAACTTAAACCCAGATTTCCTGTGTGCACCGGTCGACCGAACCAGTTCTCAGTTCGACCGGTTTATAACAGACTCTCCACAGTGATTTTACCGAACTCTACCGGTCGACCGGTTCTACCTTTTCGGTCGACCGATCCCGGATTTTAATATGACCGTTTTTCTTGTCGTATTCCTATAACGGTCGTATTCGTATAAAACAAAACTTAACCCCAAAATACATTCGGTAACCGGTCGAACGACGACCTTGATTCGGTCGACCGGTTGAACATATTTTCAGAAACCAAATTCCCTGCTATCGGTCGACACATTTCTCGTTCGACCGATTGACCTTTGTCTCAACCGAATCCCCTTATCGGTCGACCGCCCCATACTTTGGTTCGACCGATTCACTTAAGTAGAGTTAAGTTCTAGCTCGTTTGTCCGACCGAATATTCTTTTGTTCGACCGTTCTCTTTGAAATCATGTTAACGGTCGACCGGTGTACTAGTTTCGGTCGACCGGTTCTGGACAGATTTGCAGCCCGATTTTCTGCTTTGTGTATCTTGCACAAAACCCAATCAAATCTATCCCCAACGGCTAGAATACCTTAGGAGCTTATAAATAGAGGATCAAGACTTGTTGTTAACACAACTCTCAAACTCCAATTGTCCCAATACATTAGAGAGAAACCTCAATCCTCAAAGCTCCCAATTCTACACTCTTTAAGCCTAAACTTCACACACTTGATCATATACTCATCCTACTCAAAGTGTGCTCAATTAGAGAGTGAATCCCACTCAGTTACAAGTGTTGTCAAAAGAAGCAAGGACTTCGGTGAAAGCCCGAAGTGTCCCTCTCGGATTGTGAGAGGAAGAATTCAAGCAAGCGAGGGTTGTTCGCGTTGCTTGTGGTGTAAAGGCGTTCTCTCCCGGCCCGGAACGGGGAGTGGTTAGTGAAGACGTAGGCGGAGCTCGCGGAGTCGAGCGGAGCTTACAAGAGAGGACTAGGACCCGGGTGGGGTGCCGAACCTCTATAAAAACCGACGCGTCTTTGTGTGGTTTGCATTGTCTTTCTTTCTCTACTTGTTTGTTTATTCCGCTGCGCATTTGATTGCTTAATCAAGTAGAGAATTGTGGATTAGCTTAAAAAGTGATTAGTGGACCCATAACCCACACGATCCAATCCTACATTTGGTATCAGAGCCTTGTTAGCTAAATTTCATTACTTTACCGTAATTTTAGCATGGCTTCAACATCTAATCACTTAGAGGGTTTATGCACCACAAGACCTCCTTTGCTTAATGGGTCAAATTATGATTATTGGAAAAATAGAATGAAAATCTTTTTAATATCAAATGACCTTAAGTATTGGAAGTTTATTCAAAATCCATACATACCCCCAAATGAAGATGATTTAGATTCTCTATCTAGGGCTCAAATGAAAGAAATTGAAATGAATTCAAAAATTATGAATATTCTTTATTGTGGCCTCAATGAGGGAGAATACAATAGAATTAGGGGATGTGAAAGTGCAAATGAAATATGGCATAGGTTACAAATGCATCATGAGGGTGATAGCAAAACCAAAGAAACTAGGATAAGTCTCCTCATGCATAAATATGAAATATTTTCTATGCAAATCGGTGAGAACATAAGCGACATGAACACTCGCTTCACCGATATCACTAACTCTCTTTTGATTCTTGGAAGAAGGATAAATGAAGGAGAGATGACTCGAAAATTCCTCCGGTCATTGAGCAACGATTGGGAAGACAAGGTCGTGGCAATCGAAGAATCACACGATCTTTCAAAATTGAAGATGGAGGAACTTATTGGAAATCTCATGGCCTATGAGCTCCAATTGAGTCATCGAAGAGAGAAGGAAGCATCAAAGAAAAACTCCGTGGTTGCACTACATGCAAATTTTGATGAGCCAAGGAGGGTGGAAGAAGAGGACATTAAGGTCCTTGCCCAAGACTTCTTCAAATACCTCAAGAGGGATAAGGGAGAAAAGAATGAAAGAAGAGGTAGAAGAAGTGAGAAAAGAGAAAAAGAAAAAGAGAGGGAGGAGAGTGAAAATGAGAGAAGAGAAGGGGAGAAGAAAAAGGAGAGAAGGGAGAGGAGAAAAGAAAAGGAGAAGAGCAAGAGAAGAGAAAAGAAGGAGGAAGCACACAAGGCTACATGGGATGATTCTTCATCACCATCATCATCGTCTTCTTCCTTACAAAGTAGAAGAGAAGTGGCTCACTCATGCTTCATGGCTATTGAAGATCAAAGTGAGGTAGATTCTAACTCTTGCTCTAGTAATTCATGCTCAACTAAGTCTTATTATAGTGATAGCTCAAACTCTAGTGCAAATAATGAAAATTATACACATGATGAGCTTCAAAATGCATTCCATGACTTAGTTAAACAATATGAGATCATTTGTAATAAAAACAAGAATGCTAGAAAGTTAATCAAAGATCTCCAAAGCCAAATTGATACATGCATAAATGAGAAGAATGAGGTGATTGCTAAATTTGAAAAGAATGCATCAAATCTTGATAAATTAAGAGCAACACCTATAGATTGTGATCAACTAAATCTTCAAGCTTCTAACTTGCAATTAAGAAAAGATCTAGAAATGTTCACTAAAGGAACAAAAATGCTTGATATGCTTTTAGGTAGTCAAAGACAATCCTTAGCTAAACATGGTTTAGGATACAATGTTCAATTGAAAAACCATGTATCTCATACTACATTAAATGGCAAGCATTTATTTGTTAAGTCTACTTCCTCAAGTGTGTGGGCTCCCAAAACCAAAATGGTGTGGATTCCCAAAGCTAACACTCAAGGACCCAAAGTTGTTTGGGTACCTAAATCTACTCTTGTAGGAGCTTGAGGAGGAGGTTGGTGGTGACCGGGTGAGCTCAAGAGTCAAATTCAAATCCGGTTGCATCACCAAATGAGATTGGAGCTAAATTCGAATTCAACATTGGTATAAATTCCTATCTATACAATTCATGTTAAATTAGCTCTAATCTAGCTTCACATGCTTAATTGACATATCATATAGTTTAATTCATTGCAAATCATATACCCTATTCATTGCAAATCTTTTACCACATCCATTGATTTTAAATGTCAAATTTTAAATGGATGTTAGAATAAGGCTTAAGTTGAAACTTAAATGAACTTAACTTGAATCATATCAATAGTTTTCATCTAGCCTTATTGATAGGGGGAGCTTAAATGTTATATCTTTTATTAGAGTAATGAAGTGCAAAATTTAGGGGGAGCAACTTCATTACAAGACATCCAAATTCTATGCTTAAAGTCTTAAATAATTATTATTTTTGATGGATGTCAAAGGGGGAGAGATAATTAAGGGGGTAACTTGGAATTTGGCATAAAATTGATCAAAAACTATGCACATCCATAGGGGGAGCATTAATATGCATAGTTTACATATACAAATTCCATGTATTTAGATAGAATTAAGATATAGGTTGCCATCATCAAAAAGGGGGAGATTGTTGGCTTTTTGGCCTTAATCTATGTTTTGATGATTTAATTAACCTAATCTTAATTATGATGATGTAGAGTAGCACACATATTGCATTGCATGTATATTGTATTGTGCTAACCTCTACAGGTGATCAAGACTCAAGAAGGATGGAAATCAAGTTAAGATTTGTAATAAAGCTAAATGAAGACTTGTAATCTTGATTTCATTTTGAGTCTTAGGAACATGTGTAAATTGAGCATACAAGAGTTAAAAACATATCACATACACACTAGGTTCCTTAGAGAAGTCACACACAAAATTTCACCTTATTTGGACTTCATTAGATCACCCAAACCTTAGTCGGAAATCACTTATAAACTTAAACCCAGATTTCCTGTGTGCACCGGTCGACCGAACCAGTTCTCAGTTCGACCGGTTTATAACAGACTCTCCACAGTGATTTTACCGAACTCTACCGGTCGACCGGTTCTACCTTTTCGGTCGACCGATCCCGGATTTTAATATGACCGTTTTTCTTGTCGTATTCCTATAACGGTCGTATTCGTATAAAACAAAACTTAACCCCAAAATACATTCGGTAACCGGTCGAACGACGACCTTGATTCGGTCGACCGGTTGAACATATTTTCAGAAACCAAATTCCCTGCTATCGGTCGACACATTTCTCGTTCGACCGATTGACCTTTGTCTCAACCGAATCCCCTTATCGGTCGACCGCCCCATACTTTGGTTCGACCGATTCACTTAAGTAGAGTTAAGTTCTAGCTCGTTTGTCCGACCGAATATTCTTTTGTTCGACCGTTCTCTTTGAAATCATGTTAACGGTCGACCGGTGTACTAGTTTCGGTCGACCGGTTCTGGACAGATTTGCAGCCCGATTTTCTGCTTTGTGTATCTTGCACAAAACCCAATCAAATCTATCCCCAACGGCTAGAATACCTTAGGAGCTTATAAATAGAGGATCAAGACTTGTTGTTAACACAACTCTCAAACTCCAATTGTCCCAATACATTAGAGAGAAACCTCAATCCTCAAAGCTCCCAATTCTACACTCTTTAAGCCTAAACTTCACACACTTGATCATATACTCATCCTACTCAAAGTGTGCTCAATTAGAGAGTGAATCCCACTCAGTTACAAGTGTTGTCAAAAGAAGCAAGGACTTCGGTGAAAGCCCGAAGTGTCCCTCTCGGATTGTGAGAGGAAGAATTCAAGCAAGCGAGGGTTGTTCGCGTTGCTTGTGGTGTAAAGGCGTTCTCTCCCGGCCCGGAACGGGGAGTGGTTAGTGAAGACGTAGGCGGAGCTCGCGGAGTCGAGCGGAGCTTACAAGAGAGGACTAGGACCCGGGTGGGGTGCCGAACCTCTATAAAAACCGACGCGTCTTTGTGTGGTTTGCATTGTCTTTCTTTCTCTACTTGTTTGTTTATTCCGCTGCGCATTTGATTGCTTAATCAAGTAGAGAATTGTGGATTAGCTTAAAAAGTGATTAGTGGACCCATAACCCACACGATCCAATCCTACAAACATTCCAAGTGTGTTCTTGTAACGATCAAGTAAACCGCAAATCTTGTCTTGTTCTTCAGGAGTGGGGACGAAACGCTCTACGACATCCATGAATCCAGGCATATGCTCATTGAAAGCTACATTTCGATCTTGAGGTGGGATGGAGAAGAAGGTACCATGGTTGAGTAAGAAACCAGCTGAGTGTAGCGGTGAGGACATCATCTTCCCTGGACCCCACCTAGTGTTGATGACTTGCTTGTACAACCTCGGGTTTCCTTCAAAGCTCCTAATGATTTGTTCTTTGGGTTTCTCCATTGCGTCATGTAGATATCTCATCGGTGGTTTCTCATCGCCGTCAACAAGTCTAAGAACCTGGACCATAGGTTGTGAGGCCTTCAGTGCCTTCACGACGTTGGTCCAGAAACCACTTTGTAGAATGGTCTCGGCAACTTCAGTAGATATCTCCTTCTTTTTCTTGTTCTTTATCCAACTTACATTAGGATCGTTGTACTCCGGGGAAACAACAAAGGCTCAGAGTCTACCTTTCTTCAGAAACAACCTTTGCAAAGCCAAAAAGGCGGTGGCAAATCTCATGACAGCAGTGTTGGCTTTTTAGCCTTAATCTTTATTTAGTTTTGATGATTAAGTAATCTAATCTTAATCTATATTTAATCAATCAACCTAGACAATCAAAGTAAGCAAACATGAATACATGCATTGCATATATATTCGTGTACTTGCGATATTCTTAATAGGTTGATGAAGAATCAAGCTAAGGAGTTTGGGGACAAGAAGATAAAGACTCAAGACATGTAATCAAGCTTTGGACCAATATGTAATGTAGTATAATTTGAGTCCTAAGGATTAATGTAAACTTGAGCACATTAAGATTCTGTCCCGTATCCCCACGGTTAACCGAACCCCACTCGGTAAACCGAATCTTGTAGAGTTCGGTCCACCGAACACCTTGCGGTCAACCGTGTAGAATCCTTTAAGTGTTCCCTGGAATAACCACATCGGTATACCGAATCGCCTTCGGTAGACCGAATTAGCCTGAACCGGTTTTGGACTTTGCTCCAACGGTCGTATTTAAATCTTGACCTAGAGCCAAATTGACTTATCCATATTCGGTACACCGAACTTCATTCGGTCAACCGAATCATATTGCTTTAGGAGACCAACGACTATTTAACTTGACCGTTATTGGAAAACCAATCTCCCACGCTTTGTCAGCGCAATTTCCGCGCTACTTCGGTATACCGAAGTATACACGGTCAACCGAACTTGAGTAGATCAGAGCCCAATCAATTCTACTGTCCACCTTGGAACGGTAAACCGAATGGACTTCGGTGAACCGAATTTAATTAGGGCTAAATAGATAAAAGCTACTGGAGGTTGGTGAACGGTGATCCGATACATAATCGGTCAACCGAGTTCTTTGTTCAGACCAATGTTTCGGACTACCGTGTGGATAACGGTCGACCGAATCTGTCTCGATTTCTGGCCGAGCTTAAGTCACATCTTGCTTTCTCATTGGTCCATTCCCCACCAACTCCCAAACGGCTAGATGAGCTTGAAGGCTTATAAATAGGACCTCATTTGGTTGCTTTGAATATCTTGAACACTTCCTATCTATCCAATACTCAAAGCCAAATCCTCTCCATCTTCAAGCTCTCAATCCACAACACTCAAGCCTAAACTTCACCACTTGCATATCCAATTCCATATCATATCCAAGTGTGCTCAAGTATAGAGTGTTAGTTAGATTGTGATTCCAATTCCTTATTCAAGAATCACCAAGTTGTAAAGCTTCGAGGAAGCTCCCTCTCGGGTTGTGAGAGGAGACACGAGCGAGGCGAGGTTGTTCGCGAGGCTCGGTGTTGTAAACGGCGTTGGTCTCGGCCCGGAACGGAGATCGGTTAGTGGAACCGTAAGCGAGGCTCGGGGGATCGAGCGAGGCTTGTGAGGAGGACTAGGACCCGGGTGTGGGTGTCGAACCTCTCTAAACTCCGGTGTCGACGAATCTGTGGTTTGCAATTGTCTCTTCCTTAATCATTCGATTAGTATTTTTTTAATTCCGCATTTTTCTATCGATTAGAGGGCCATAGATGCTAACAAGCAGGGCGTAGCAGGTTCGCTTCAATGGCAATTCGCATCCTCTTCAACAACATGGAATAGTTGTTGAAATGTTTGACGATCTTACGAGCTAAAACAATAGTCTTCAAAAACAACTTGTCAATATCCTCCAAGATGAGATCGATGCAATGCGCTGCACAGGGAGTCCAAAACAATCTCCTTCTTTTTTGCTTCAACATCCTACCGGCAAGTACGTACGCGGCGGCGTTGTCGGTGACCACTTGAACAACGTGTTCTTCGCCAATCTCGCCAACTACCTTGTCCATCAGCTTGTACAGGTAGTCTGCGGTGTGAGAGTGACCGGAAGCATCTACAGACCTCATGAACATGATACTTGTCGGACAATTTACTAGAAAAATGATTATATTCCTACCGGACCTATCAGTCCAGCCATCTGTCATCAACGTGCACCCGTATGTTGCCCAATCTTGTCTGTACGACTCCAGTATACCTCTAGTGTAGTCAATTTCCTGTTTAAGGCACGAGTCACTAACTTCATGATACGTCATGGGTTTAAGTCCGGGTCCGTAAGTACAAGTTGCGGATATTGCTTCCTTCCACTCAGGCGTCCTTACAGTGTTGAATGATATACCACATCTATAGAAAAGCCTAGACCATTTTGGATTAATTGTTTTCCTATCTTCTTTTCTATAGGTTCTTTCGATGGTTGTTTGTTGGGGGCGGGAAATCACGTCCTTCCCACATCCGCAAAATGGTGCCCACAAACGTTGTTTTTGTCTATTTCGACCAGGAACGGGGCGAGAACGGGAGGTTGGGGTCCGAGCAGAACCGGAACCCGACCCGGTTTCTAGATCAAATTCTATGTTTTCTCGGTCTACATAATCATCAAGACATACATTTTCGTTTTGTAATGTCCTACTGTTTCTAATGATGTATGCAGTTATGTCTTGTTTAATAGAGTCAGGAACTTTATCACTAGGTCTAGCATTGCTACCGGGTGTGTGTGCAAGATGTTGTTTGTGACAGGCTATACCACCTCTAGTTTCCTTACCACATAACTCACAGACAATGCAGTTTTTATCATTAGCACTAATGTAATGGGCAGTATTCCAACCGGGGTCATTTGTACGGGTAGGTCTTAGGTCATCGTAACTCTCGTGATGCATGGGGAGACTAGTGTCGGGTACGTAGTCATATCTTAAAACTAGACTAATATAAAAATTTAGACTGATATAAAAATGAAATATTAATTCTAAAGAGAAGTTAGAAAGGGTGCACTTGATTTTGGCGATTGAAGAATGAAGAACCGGATCGGAGACTTAACTTTCCAATTTCAAAACTAAGCACCAGACCGGAGACTTAATCGCGAAAACTTGAAGATTAGAGTAGAATGATGAAGAAGAAAATGAGAGATGTGTGAAAAATGAAGATGTTTGGAGGTGTTTATATAGGATTTGGGGTAGTGGCAATCTTGTAATTTTTAAAAAAAATTAAAAAAACAGATAGCCGTTAGAGAGAACTCTCCAACGACTATCGCCTAAGTGAGGCGACCGTCCAGGAGACCGCCCATTTCGCCTAGCTTTGCTGGACGAAAGGCGGTGGTCTCCCAGGCGACCACGCCGAGAGGTGGTTGCCCAGGTGACCGCCTACCTGTACATTGGTAGAAAGAAATTTAAGAAAAATGTCATACTAATGTGATGAAAAGAAAAATTTTGATTTGACTAGGTTGATATTTTGGTCAAGGTCATGACTGGATTGCCTCATAAATCATAACATGCTTCTAAGTTAAATATCTATTTAAACCATCTCTAGATAGTTTAATAAAGTGATTGAAGGTCCTTATGATTAGATATCCAATTGTGGGTTATATTTCAAATTATTAGAACACGAAAGTGTTAAAAATTCTCTGTCTATATATATATATATATATATATATTATTTATTTTATTGTACATAGGCGTTGGAAAATTGTCAAATATATAAGCTCAGTCATGGTCTAATATGTGTGTCAAACTGTGTAGAGTCCAAACCATTTGGTTGTGATTGATGATTGATGGGTCTACAACGGAGTTATAAATAGAGGATCATGGTCCCTAAGTCAGACACGACAACAAACAACAACCATAACGATATACAATTTTCTCTTCCCATTCGGGAGATCATAAGGAAAATGTCAAGACCACCAAGATCTGAATAATAATTTACGCTTCCGTTGTGAATCAATATAAATATTCTAACTTATTCTATATACAAACCGCTAATTTAGCATGGATTTTGAAATTATTTTCCAGTAGAATCGTATTATTTTAAATTTCACGGAGTAATTTTTCTATCAAAAAATATCAATATGAGCATATTCTTTATTCACGAGGATCTTCCTTTGTTTGACTTGCCAAGTCATTGATTATTCGATAAAATTAATTAGTCCTAAGCTTCATTCATATTTTATGGTAGATATGACGTCTATGGGCGAATCAAGTATGGATAATGCTAGATGTTCCCACCAAAAGATTGGTATACGCAATTGTACTTGAAGATAAAACATTTATTCAATAATAAAGATAGCTAGATGCAGAACAGCTTTTTTGAAAAGGGTTGCTTAAGGAACATGACTTCCAAGCTATCATACAGTCATTAGTTAATGATTTTTAGAAAAATATTTTCTTACCGTTATGTATAAGGTGAATAAGGTGAGAATAAATTTTATAAGGTTTTGAAGTAAATAAAGTTAGAAGAATGTTAAACTGTTAAAGGTGAAGACAATTTCCCTAGAAATCATTTTTCTTTCTAGACTAGAAAAGTAATTTAGTGTTCACCACTTGAGTATAATTTTTTAAAATGTAATCTGTAGTTTTAAGAATTTAAGTGAAATTTTGCAATTTCACGAGCAATAATTTCTAAAAAATAATCGATTAAAATAAAGTAATCTAAGGTGTACATATACCCAAGCAATTTTGAAGTAAAAATTGTGTACTAAATAATTTAAATGTAGAAGAGATGTACGCAAGACTTTTTCTAAACTCCATGTGTAGTCCAATATTAACCTCTTTCAAGTTTTAAGGAGTACCCAAGCAAATAATCCTAACCAACAACCTTAAGCTCAATTAGTGGATCCAAGTCTTAGATTACCTAGACTAAAGAATAAATATCAACGTTCCAGTTACGTGTTAAATTTAATAAAATATATATGAAATGTTTTAAGAAAAACACTAAACATACACTATGCACATGACCTACCATGCCTCAATCTCTAAGCAGTTAGGCTCCGTTGGTACGGGTGTATATCAAGTTTTGCTTGTTTTATTTTCAACATGTAACACATACACATGTGTAAAAAGTAATTACTTTTAATTACGAAACACGAAGTAATGTATTTAACAAAGAAATAAAAACAACAAAACTTGAAAAAAAGAAAAAACCATAAACAACTTATCCCACGAGGTCAAACATAATCTACCAGAACAAATAAAAAAACCATGCATGTGCACAAACATTGCACCAACATACAACCATGTTGCACTCAATTTCGTCCAACAAGTGCACCAACATCAACATCCACAAACTAAACCAACCTCCCATTACTTGGTGCAACCATCTCAACAACATTGGACACCGAGGTTGGATAATTCCCTTGGATTTTTTATCTTTTGGGATTTTAATCTTGAAATTTTGGTATTCCGCCTGCATTTTGAAGAACTTGTGTGATTCTTATTCTCCTGGATTTTTTATCCCTTTGAGTTTCAACCTCCTTGAATACTTTTGAACACCAATTATAAGATACTTAAATGAATTTTTGTGCCATTAATCTAATACAAAAGTATTGATTTACCCACTTAATGGCAACATGCCTAATTACACTCCAGCTCAATCTAAATTAGTGAATTATTAAATATTTTTCACCGTCTTTACAAATTCCGACTCTCTGATTTCGATTCTCGACCACCACCGTAGATCACCGCTCTGGGCCTGAAATCAGGCTGCACATTTGCTGCATGTGTATCCCACAAAACACCCTGGAGTGAGAACAAATAAACCTTATCCAAAATAGCATACATGATTTATAAGACGACCAACTAACCTGAGCAAGAAACATCTTGCACAGATATAACCAACTAAAGTACTAAACCATGCACATGAGGTCTAATGGTACGAGAAAACAGCTAAAATTTCAGGGTTCAAATACAGTCAATGAGTTCTACCAACTCTCTTCTTTTTTTTTGCCCTAAACTGATGCATGCATGTGAACTAAAACCTGCACATAATGACATCCAATGATCCACTACGATCAGGTTAAGCCCAATCCTAACTTAATTTCAACTTCTTCTCAGCCTTCGCCTACTTGTTCTTTCTCCAAAACTTCTCTCTGGCCACACAACCACTGACTCATCGTCATCACTTTCCTCATCTTCCTCGTAATCACTTTCCTGTGAATTGACAGGGAGAAGTTGTTCATTGGCAAGTGTAGAAGAGCTATGATGACCGATGCCACCTTCTCCGTTCAACAGTCGGAAACCCCTCTGGGTTCTTGTCATGCGGGATAACGAGTTGCGGTTTGAGCTACCATACGAACGCAAGAGGTAAAAAAAGTCGAACCATTCCTCTCGAGATCGGCGTCTACCTCCAAAGTTACCTTCTTGAGGAAATAATTCTTCGTCGCTGTCATAACTGAAATCGTTCTCTATAACATAATCCCCGAAAACCATAGCACCTGGAGTTGTGGATCGCAGGGTGCTTAAGATATCTTCTCGCTCCCTCTCGTGCTCTAAGCTTCTCCATTTTTGCTCCAGCACAGGGTCAACTTGACGAGGCTTTGCTGAAGGATGCTTAGCCTTGACATGCTTGCGAAGCTGCCTATATGTTCCTGAAAAGGAACAATTGTCCTGCATGCAGCTTCTTTTCTTGGCATTGAGGTACTCTCTTGCAGGTTCCACCACTGTCCACCCCTTCACCGGTCCTCGACAAAGAGGACAGAGAAGCTCAGTCTCAACGGGTTTCTGACCATTAAACCATCCATCTGCAACAACACCATGCTTTTCCACCTTCACGTATGCCTTTTTGAACTGATCAAGGCAGTTTGAATAGCGGTGACTGGTCCCACACATGTAAGGGCGGCACCCTTTGTCATGGGAAGAACAAAGGAGGAGAACAGCATTATGTGGAAATTCCATGCATACTGAACAGATTGCGTCTTCCCAGTCCTTTTTAATAGCTTTGGATGCTCTTTCAATTTTTCCTGCCTTTGAATGTGCTACTTTACGGCGTGGTGGCAAAGGATATGGTGATGATCTCAGATGAGATGAAAGCAAGCGATGTCCCCTCCCAATTTTTGCCATTTTCAGGGTAAAAGCTGCAAAAAAAACATGCTGAACTTCTATGATACAGCACTGTAGCAAATTCGGATATCAATTTCATCTAGTATTTATTGAAGATCTGTAAATATCAACGAGCTAGATGGTCAACAATCAAGCAAATGTAAAATTGCTAAACCCTCTTTAGCCCTAGTTAGCACTACTAATATGTAAAAACCAAAGATTTCTAATGTAAAATTGCTAAACCCTCTTTAGCCCTAGTTAGCACTACTAATATGTAAAAATCAACGATTTCTAACGAATAGCAGGAGTATGCAGTTCTTAATGATTATAGCCTTGAAAAGTAACACTAACACTTCTGAACTGAGATGGTCCAATCCATCTGCAATCAAAAAATCAGGTCTCAATGACTACATCTGGAATTAATGATCCTCAATTCCCAAAAAAAGTATCTAAAGGTAGAATGTTGAGCATGGGATTCTCTTTGGGGATGGGGATGGGGATTGGGGGGCTGGGCTTACAGGCTACTACATGTCAGCAACAGTTGACTAAATGCAATTTCACAGGCATGCAAAAAATCATCCCTTAGCCTCTCATGAAGTTTCCTCAGAATGTTTGAAACATGTGCCTCTGGTCACAATTGGAGCCATCAACACCTCCTAACAAATTTAAAAAATCATCTACACAAAAAAGATCATGCCTACCCTCAATAATTTGGGATTAAAGGCTTTGTTGTCATTGTATCTACCAAAAAATCATATCACATGTTACGACAATCTCCTACAACATTTTTTATCGGTAAATTTAAAACTTTCCAAATGTATTAAACAATCTCCTACAACATTCTCATGTTATTGTAAATGCATTGGACGGTTGGTATCAGTAAAGGTGTATTTTCTATAAAAAATGATTTGACTCCTCCCCTAACTATCCATAAGGCAAAACCTACAAAGAAATATTAAGAAAAGCTCACCGATCAACAGGTTTTATAGGTATTTTACTATTTTTCAATAAAAAATGCACTTCCTAGTTCCTAAATTATTTTTTCACGGAAAGAGGGGAGATAAGCTCAGATGAATGACGATGCAAGAGCAGTGGCTGAAACAAAAAAACACAGTGGAACAATGTAAATAGTGTGTGTAGTGTTGTCCAGACCAGACCCCGAGGATAACCCTCTCCAATTACGTAACTATAGATAGGTGGGCTCAAAATGGTAAGTCAAACTAAACTCAGTTAAAATGAACAAAATGCAATAAAAAGATAATTTTGACTGTATTATAAAGTAGATAGTACATCAACAATAATTGACACTGGAAATCAACAAGTAAAATTGCAGTCCAGTATGAAAACAAAATAAAGCAAAACAATGCCAATCTACTTGTGGATTAGATAAACCAAAACAGTACCGACTCAGTAATAATAAATGTTAAATGATAATCTAATTACTAATTAAATAAATCACTTCCCAAAATAAATATAGCTTAAAGCTTCAAACTTTCGAAGTACGAACAACCCGAATAATACCCAAGAGAGCCTTCGAATAGATACAACATCTACTACTAACAAATTTATCAATAAAGAGTTCAACGCTAATAATCTCCACAGGTTTGACTACACATACCAGACCAGACCAGCCAGTTCAACCAGTTGCTGGGAACCGGCAAAGTGACTGGCCTACTATGATACAATGTAAAAATCAGAATTTCGGATTTTCTGCAGTAAACCCACTGAACTGCTGGTTCAACCAGTGGTTTGGCTCATTTTTCCACTTCTATTAAAAGATATAGATAATTTCAAAAAAAAAAGACTAACAATAAAAATATGGTGACCTGCTGACGTCACGGTTCAACCAACCAGTGGCCCATTGACTGAGTGCCCCAAACGGTTAGATATCTGGTTCAGGTTTCAAAACCTTGCATCCCATCATGTATTCCGAATTTCTTATAGAATTACTCAAATATGATATCTGCTAATTTTATAGTTTCAACATTCTCCCAACACAATAATAATAATATCACAATTGATGTTACTCAATTTGTATTCAATGTTTTCTTATCAATCATTTTTATTCAAATGTTCCACGAATGAAAAAGGAAAAGAATAACCACTCAAAATAATTGGAGACTCATATTGCAGTTTTCCTTGATAAGGGACACAAATAAAGGAACATTTTTAGCAAAGAGTACAAAACATAAAGCAGAGTAACTATTGAGAGATTCCCTACATTCAGGGGCGAATCTAGGATTTTTCGAGGGGGGGGGGGGGGGGGGGGAGCAAAAATCATTCATAATTTTTTTATAATAACATTCTCCGCAGCTTCATTTCTTGAAATTGCTTCATAATTTCTTCATCTTCAATAGACTGAAAAACATCATTTTCTATGCATGTGATAAGACAATCATTCAGTCAATCATCGCCCATTTGAGTCTGAAGGTTAGTCTTGACAATCTTCATAGCTGATAATGTTCTTTCAACAGTTGCTACCAACAATGTTACCGCATCCCACCCATTTTTTCTTTGCAAGTGACTTTTCAATACATTAACAAGTTCAATATGTAGGGATTTGCATATCATTTAACTTCCAAATCTTAATGACTTTAATCATTTGATAAAACTTCATCATGAAAAGATTAGCTAAACCTATAAACTAAACTAGAGCTGAATTTCAGAATGACCATTCTTTGTATAGATGTCATAATTCAAAATACAACACTCAGATTTCAATGTAACACACCTATTTTAGGAAGCTAAAAACAAATCTTTAACTTATATTGACAGTTTGACACTTGATATAACACATGAGATCCACTTAAAGGCAGGGACATGTATAAAGTCCATCTAGAGCAATAAACTAGAAAGTGAGAAATCATCAAGAGGGACATGGAGAAGGACAAGATATATTAAAATGGAAGTGATCAAAGTTGTAAAAGTTTCATGGTCTAACCAAAGACATAACCAAGAACATGCATTAGCTCATTTAACAAAGCTTCATTTACGGCAAAGTTGAGAAAAGAAGGCTCAAGGACATGTATAATTAAGTCTTCTCTTAAGTCTGTAAGACAGAAAACTTTTTTTCCTCATGAGTTAGTGGGTGGGCCCGTGCCCACCTGGGCCTATATGTAGGCCCGCCCCTGCCTACATTAATCCATAGCTCTACAGCTCAAATTGTTCCAAACAAAAAATTGTGGAGTGTTTCTACTTTTTTTTCGTTAGCTTTTTAAATACTTATCTACTTAAGTCATACACCGACAACTACAAGCTGTTAGGCTACTATCTTCGTCTCTATGGTTACGTAGGATTGATTGCAAAACGCTGAACAAAATCAATTTTTGTTTATCGTCAAAGCATCAAGTACTGTCTTTATCATTAGATCATCAAGTAATTTCTCCACCAAAGAATGTCCTTAGTTTTGGCATGTTTCTCTGCAAATGCAAATACAGACCTCCACAAACAACTAAAGGAGGAGAAAAAAATGCACCAACAACTAAGTAGAACTACTCAGACAAAATCATACATGATAACACACGTGAAAAAGGAGAAGAAACATCACATGGGCTTGATGCAGGTTATCACCAAAACATATTTACACCAGCCGATCACCAAAACATATTTACACCAGATACAAAACCCATGACAAGAACACCCATCTTAATACCCCCTGCAAGTCACTCCTAACTCCAGCAAAGAGGTTTTATCCACCAAAAAAAAAAGCAATCTTGCACATTAAACTGTAATAACCACCAGACCATAATGTCCATCTAACTTCTACACCATTCAAAAAAAACCCATCTAACTTCGGAGTTCCGACTTACTCCAGTGATTCATTCCAAACCCCAGCATATACGACTTATCCGACGGTCCGACCAAAACAAGAAAAATTGATAAATAGCACATAGACTAATCAACCTGAAATTTCCATTTGACTTAAAACTTCTCATCAATCACTTAACTCTCAGTCAAGCATGCAACTTTAACAACGATGGAAAAACCGAAAAAAACTTATGCATTAACACCTTCAGAACAGCCAACAAACATGAGTCCAATAAATGAAACCCAATCCATTCAGCTTCCTCCGCAACATCATTCCCAACTCCAACAAACACGAGTCCAACAAAGGCAGCACATAAAATGGCAACTTCAGCCCTTCAAACCCTAGAATTCGACGGGAAAAAAAACCTAGAATTCACCAACACATAGGGCAGGGTGACTTCTTCTACGAAGTCACACCCAACTCCAGCAAATGAAGCACTAAAAGACCAAAACTTTACCCTATCCAAACCCTAGGAACGACCAACCCAGAACAGCCATTCTTCATTCAGGCTCCTCCCAATTCCAGAACACAGAAATTCAAAAAAGTTGCAACTTTACACCTTCAAACCGTAGAAACTATCAATCCAGAGCACACATTCTTCACCAACGCTCCTCCCAAGCCCCAACTCCAGCAAACGTATGAGTAAGATATTGCAACTTTACGCCTTCAAACCCTAGAAATGACCAACCCACAACACCCATTCATCCCAAATCCACCAAACAGAAAGCTTTCAACTTTACGCCTCCAAACCCGACCTCCCCCTCCCATGACTTCCTTATACCAAACCCAACAATCCAAACAACGAGACCGCAAAAGGTCAAAACTTTAGACCTCCAAACTCTAGAAAAGCACAAAAAAGGTTTTCATTGCAACTTCACGTCTCCAAACCCTAGAAACCACCAACCCAAAACCGCTCATCGACCCAGAACCCCTAAAAGACAAAACGTTATGCCTCCAAACCCCAGAAATCACTAAACAAAGGTAAAAACCCAGCCAAAAAAAAAGATCTTTATTGCAGCTTCACCCCTCCAAACCCTAGAAACCACCAACCCAAAACCTCCCTCACCAAACCAAACCCAAAACCCTCAAGAACCAAAACTTTACGCCTGTAAAACCTAGAAACCACCAAACCATTACCAGACGAAAAAAGGGTTTTTCGGGCAGACCTTGAAATGGGGGATCGACCGGGTAGGGTTTGGCGGTGGAGTGGTGGACTAGGCGGAAGCCATGGTGGAGCGGATCGAAGAAAATTGAGATTTTATGGGACCGGAGGTGGTGTGACCTCCGGTTATTTATTCTTCGTCCCGTGAAGCTTTTTTCCCCAGATGTGGGCGAGAAAGGAACGAAAGTTTTAGAAATGGAAATGAGGACATTTGCATGTTTGTCCATGTACTTGTTGGATTTTGGGGGAATGGGTGTTATGGTTTTGTGATTGGTGTATGTAAATGTTCTTTTTTTGCCCCACACGGCATACCCACCTGTATCTTCAGACAGGTGATTATAAAGTGAGACTTCAATTTCAAGATCTTAAAGTAAGAGTTGTCTCCATCTCGATTGGGATTCGAACTTACATTCAGTAATTATAAATATTTTGTTGAGATGTCAAATGAATGATCAGAATTTGCAAATTTAAGTTTCATATGGATGATGTTTTTTACAATGGTGCTAAACAACAATACATCTATCATCTAACTTGTTCACATGTTTTTTGTAGAAATGATGTGAGAAGAGATGAACACTAATAGCAAATTTGTTGATCCTACAACATGTTATTACAAGATACTTTTAGGCAACCAATTGAACCAAACTCTCAACATGTATGATTTTACATGCATTTCAATTTATCTTTAACCAAGTTTACGTGCATCTACAAAATATGAAATTCAAATGCCATCTAGGAGAACCTTTAAAGCGATCCCAAAAGATAAGATTCCATGAAACCTCACATAAGATGTAAACACAAATTTTTAACACTTCCTTTTTCCGAAGATTGCTCTCTCTTTTTTTCTTTTTAAGGCACCTTTGCCGTAATCTTGCACTTACAAAATCAGTCCCTAATAATTGGCTGAAATCACATTCATGTCGACTTAATTTATACCTAGACTAAGATATTCACATCCATGAGAAGCATAGCTATGACTCAGTTCAAAACCAGCTGGTTCAAGTCCAGTTACAGCCAATCAGACACCACTTGAGATCTGATTCTAAACTTCTAACCAAATATAAATTCAACTAGAATCGATGCCTTGAAATTACTTCAAGTATAAAGATGTATCTTCTTCATCCGAGACATAACTAAGAATGTGGTTTTGTTACTTCAATCTGCCAACCAAAAAAAAACAGAAGAAATCAGCAAAAAACATGAATCTCGGTTCAAATCTGAGGGTAAAATTTTGGACATTAGTAGAGCGTCCAGAGTCGATGTAAATGAACTTACAAAATGTCTAACCCAAGCGACACTGCTAAGTTCAGCATCCTCGATGGTTGCCATGCCTCCATACGGCTTGAACAACGGTGTGCCCGGATCGATAATGATTTCGACAATAACCTCACACCATCCAGGTCCTAATGGACTACCTCCTACAATTTTGGCAGGATTATCGCTCATCATGTAACCTCTTGCTACAGTTTTTCTGCCTATAGACAAAATGCTGCATGGAATAATTTTATCCTGCAAAAAAAGGCAAAGCTTGTCATGAACATGTCCCAATCATAAAAATATCGAAGTTAATACAGAATCTAACCTGAGCTTCACTATCTCGCTGAGTAGGATCTGGCACAGAGGTGGCTATGTTGAGAAGAGCAGTAGCAGCATGTCCCTGCTGTTGACCAATGACCATAGCTTGATTATTTGAAAATTAATGAAACCACAAATGAGTGGTAACATTTTACAATTAAATTTTTAAGATTTCACCTCAGGGGACGGTGCAGGTTGACTCCCAACTGATGAAAGCACCTGATGTGGAGAGATAGCGGGAGGCAACTCATCCTTGTGAGAGCCCTTTAGATGCTGAACAAAATAAGGGAAATAAAATTTGTGAACAGAACATACAAGGTATCCCTTCCCAAGAACAGATGTAATGAATTTTATAAAAATATAGAATGATGAGATTACTCTTTTGATGCACATCTCCTGCGTCTGCTTCATCTCATCTCTTAATTGAGATATCATTTCCTTCATATTATCTATTTCCTGAGACAGTTTTTGGTTATCGCGGGCCGAACTGGAGGTGAACACGTTTTTATATGTTAGGCCCTGAATATCAGATAGTTTTGGACCAAAGCCTAAGCCGCGCACACGATCACGTCGATCTTCTCCCATGGCTTGGGCAAGGACGTCGTCTGCTGAAATAACTTCTGCCTGTTCCGTATCATCGGGCTTCTTGGACTTGATTTCAAGTATCTTTGCCTGATAATTGAACAAATATCACATCATAATATTGTTAAATACTATTTACTTCATATAATGAAAGCACACATGAGCAAAACCAGAGAATATGTAAGAAGATACCATAATGGCGCCTGTAGTATCATCAATAGGCACCCCATTCTTGGAATGGGTCTTCATCCACAGCGCAGCCCGATCCAAATTTACCCCTGTTTTCTCCCGCTATTCAGCAAAAACAGATAAGCACGATAAAGATTATCTGGAAAAACTAGCGGTAGAAAATTAAAAATACCTCTTCATGTGCAATCCTTGCGAAGCTTTTTGAACCACTACAATGTTTGATTTTCACATTTTTCCGGTTTTTTGTATTGATTGCACTTTGCCTCTGCAATTCAAATAAATTGGTATCTTTACCCTTTTTCTGAAATTACAAATACATAGAAGAAAACAAATCCTACATACCTTATATGCGTCACTCTTCCAATAATTTACCAAAATTTTCCATTGTTCCTTCAGAACACGAGAATCGTCAGGAAAAACTACATCAGCTTCACCTTTCTGGAGGTATTTTTTATATAAAACATGTTTCCACCCTTTCCATTTGTTGGACAAACTCTGCATTGCCCATTTCTCTCCACCATCTTTCATCTCAAATTTTTCCTGAAACATAACATGAAAAACAATATACATTAAACGCAGGAATACGATATAGAAATTGCTTGATAGAAATATCTGTTCAAATCTCAAGTACCAAGATCTTAAAGCAAGCTGACTCTTTGTACGAGCAGGGCATCTTCCTCCATTCCGGCACGTCAATGGGCAATAACTCACCATTTCGTGCAATAGTGCCTAGGAACTGGGATAGTTTCAATGCTCCATCACCAATCGGCTGTTGAAAGGCATTCAGTTCTACTTTAATGCGCTTTCCAGACTTCATTGCATGGATATCATAACATAATGTGGGACCCCTTCCTCTCTTTTGCATTGAAGATTTACCCACTTGAACCGGGCAGACCTCTGGAGTGGGGCTTTTTGAGCATTCTTGGCGTGGTGAACCAGGCTGGGTTTTGGAGTTCAGGTGTCTTGACCTCTCTTCATCTGTACAAAACTGCAAATTAAAGTGCATATGTTAATCAAAGAAACACAAGCACTTTGAAGAATAAAGTCCAACAATATTATTTGGTAGATGCTTCTTTTGAGGATGCCCAATACAAAGCATCCATGACATCATGAAGTATATTGACAAATATGTTAAAATTCCCCGTTTAGCCACTAAAGGATTCGATAACTGTCTTTTTTTCTCCAATCTTTTGTAATACCAATTATTATGTTTTTAAATGATGATTGGACTATATGGGCAGTGTAAAAGGACATAAACACCATGCACTATATAATTACTAATGAACAACAAAGCCTTTGATCCCAAAAAAAAAGACTAACAATAATGAACATATGCACTATTCAATTGTACAACTTTTAATGAACTTCATGTTGCACATATATCAACAAAAGAAAAGCCCAAATCCGACACTTTTCCATTTGAAATTTTGTCTTGCTAATTTTATTTATAATTATTAAATTTCTAAAATACAAACAAATCATTTTATGGATCAGAAAAAAATGGCAGCTCTAATTCATAATATTCTAGTTCTACCCATTTTCCAGACATTACAAAGAAGATCAATTTTCTCTCGGGTTCCATTATTTGCTATACCACAGGCTCCCATTCCTTTTCAAAAATATTCAACACTAAAACAAGTTGTCCAATAGAGATACCAGTGCATCAATTCACAAGGTAAGGTTATTTGTCTACTTCCCGCACCTTCTTGTGTTTACTATGTCTGATTGAGATCAACAAGCTCAACTGAAGTTTTGTTGCCATTACAATACATAGATCTTGCAAAGTATTTAACGAAACTCATAAATCAAGTGTTTGTCTGCTGTTGAGAAACAATAACCCACTGTCCACAGCCCATCAGTGAGAGCTTGTCAACAGTTTTCTAGCACAAGCATCTCTACCATATCAGCATATCTTTATTATAGCAGAAGACACAATTATCTACCATGAAGTACATGAATGCTGCCGGGTCATGTAAATTGTTTTTTTAATGAATTAAATACGCATTTCATTAAAATCAACAAATTTTCAAAAGGCAGGGCACCCCTGAGCCTTCAAGGGGAAGGACAAGCAAGGTCCAGTTGCCCACCAAGGTGGGGAAAATACTCAAAACCTATAGACACACACACACACAGAGAGAGAGAGAGAGAGAACACAAATGGGGAAAATAGGAAAAGATATATATATATATATAAATGAATCCACCAGCCCAAACAGCAGCCTCACTCAAACAGTGGAGATCAAATCTCATCCAGAACTTAATTTTTCCACCGCCGAGTCTACCTGCCACCCCTGGTTTGAACTATGAAATTACGTTCAATAAATGATTGGTCCACATTTTCCTTTTTTTTCACAGATGTATCTTGGGACATTTTTTGTGATGACAAATATAATCCACCACAGTACCACAGTCATAGGAGACAAGTTCCAAATTAATCCCTGCACTGGATTTCTTCTTGCTAGCTCCCTCCTTCGCTCTGGAGTAGTGGAGTTCTTCGAAGATCTCATTGTAAGTTATCCAAGAGGTATCCAGTAAGTCAACCATTTTAGAAAAAGTTATATCACAATCCACCATTTCAAACCTACGGAAAGGTGGTTAATGTCCTGCTCTTTCTCACGAGTTGTGACTTGTGAGATAAGCAATATTTACTTGCAAGTTGCCGTTCTATCATCTTTAAGTGGATTTCCATTATCAAACACTTATGATGGACAAACAAGACAAAAGATTGGGTCTTGTAAGCAGCCCTTTTATTCTAGATCCAGATCAACTCTGACAACCAGCTATTTGGGCCATAAATAATAAGAAAGAGGGAGCGAAGGACTTTGTTGAATTCAATTCCAGAACACAACCACATCCTAATTTGTTCTACCTGGCCCAGTTTTTTCTCAAGTTTGAATTTGATTGACAAAGGTGCAACTACTTTCACAGTAGCCTCTCTTTTAAAAAGGATATCCCTCCCTTTGGTTCTGCTTCACCAGGGGAAAAGGTTAGACACCCAAGCATTGAAATGCTACAAGAATCAAAAAGAAGTGCTACACGTTTATGAAAAATTACAGGAACAAATTACTATTAAAATAATGATAATTCCATTTGGTGATTTCATGTAACCGGTTCTTTCCTTTTTGATATTACCACTTGTATATCTTTTAACTTGATCCAGAAAAATACTATTATGTATTTTATGAACTAACACCGCAAAACTCAAGCAAGAGAACGACAGGAACACTTCTTCAGTAACAAATTATGTTGACCTAGTCGTTTACCTCCTTGGATCCTACAGTTTCAGCTTCACTCCACAACTCATCTTCCACATCAATGGGAGCTGCAGGGCCATCAGAAACTTCTTTCTTCAAGCAGAACAACTTCCTCACAACAATCTCCACCTAACAATAACATCAAAAACTCTGATAACTAGATCAGACAAAACAACATTATAAAGTCCCATGAATAAGGTCAAAAAATAAAATTAGACTTTAAGCTAGTAAGCCTCTTGAACTCAGCTTTAACTTATTGACTAAATGAGCCGAACACTAAGCAAACTTTTTATTGAATTGGCCAAACTTAACCACATTGGCCCCTAGGTGTGCCTCAGCTCAGTACAACTTCAATATATGTTCCACACACTTTAACTATATGTAAAGGTAATATTGCATACTTCATGTATCACATAAGTGATCGTTACATAATACTTTCATAATATGAACAAAAATACATGCTGATTAACGACCACTGAAAGCTGATTGTGAAATGAGGCAGGACGTATGGAATCTTGAGCTAATTTTTAAGCATGCATGATAACATTCAACTTGCAATAGAAGCAATGATTACTCCACTTCCATGTCTTCCCTTCAGTGTGATTGGTAGCTATAAATACTTGAAAGAAGTAGGGAACTGAACTTCTAAAATGATTCGGGGATGACTGATAGCAAGGAAAACTTAAATTTTTTGAAACTTGAATTCCAAAATAAGTTCCATAACTAAAAAATTTGTACTTAAAGTGAATTCCTTCATTTTCATTTTTCACTCTAAAATGAGAAGTCATTCCTCCACTTCTACTTACCAATCACACATACTTTCTACCACAGAGTCAGGTCCCAATTCAAGAACAAATTCATCATTTTCGGAACTCTAATTTCAAGATTTTGAAGTTCTTCTACAAACCAACATCAGCCAAAACTCATTTCAGAAGTCAATTTCCTTGCCTCCTCAAAAAAAAAATCCTACAACAAAAAGAGACTCAAATCTCAATCCTCTCCGATACCTTCTGCGAAGCCTCGAACACGGGATCCTCCTCGAGCGAGACAACTCCCTCGACCGCAACCACCGACTTCCTCCCCAGCCCGGCGGCGAACCTAACGGTCTCAACCGTAACCTCCCCGACGCCGGCGATGAGGACGCAGGCGACGGAGCGTCTCCGCTCTTCGAGGACGACGTAGGCCATGTCGGGGGCGGTGAGTTTGACCTCCCGAACGGCGCCGCGGAGGAGGACGGTGTCGTCCTCCATGGCGGCGTCGAGGGCGCGGATCGAGGTCCAGCGGAGGGCGGGCGTTGGGGTCGGGGAGAGGGGGTTCTCCACGCCGGACGACATCGGTGGGATGGACGGGGGTGGGTCGTCGGCCGACGGCGAACACAAGGGGAGGGGAGTTTAATTAGCAAATTGTTGGATTTCCGAAATTAATTTTGAGAATGTTGTGATGTGATTCATGCGAATAGAAATTTCGGTAAAAAAAAGTACTGTTTGATGGCGAGTGAAGAGAGCAAACGAAAAGAAAAAAAGTGGTCGGTCGAGTAAACAATTCAGTTATCAAAAGTTAAAAATATTGTTTGACGGCAAGTGGAGAGAGTAAACGAAAAAGAAAATTAAGGTTTGATTTGTATGAGATATCTGAGTTTATTTTTTGGAACTCGTAATTGATGGGATTTACATATCATAATGTGATTTGTATTTACTATGTTTGGACAATATTGTTACTTTAGAATGATAATTAAAAAAAATTATATTATGTTTTTATTAGAAGTTGGAAAGTGAATTAAGTAAGAGACTTGTGAGTTAAAATTCAATCGTCTTGTGAGAAAGTGAATTAGCAAATTCAGTCTTCGTTGTCCGTGGTTTGGGGTTGTACGGTCAGAGATTTAACTATAGGTTCGAACTCGTCTCTTACTTTTCGTGCTAAGATTAGTCAGTAATTAAGTTTCGATTAGGAGTAAAATTCGCCTATCTTAAATTTAAATAGATTTAAAATCACGACTCATGCCTGATAATTTTTATTTATAATAAAAAAAAATTCAAAATTTCGAAATCTAGGAAAAAAAAAAAAAAATTTCCAAATCTACTCCGATCGCGGGTGTGACCCGCGATCCGTGGGGGGACGGATCGCGGTTCACACCCGCGATCCGTGGGGGGACGGATCGCGGTTCCCACCCGCGATCCGTCTTCCCGCCAAAAAAAATTTTTTTTTTAATTTTTTTTTTAATTTTTAATTTTTTTTATTTCTGTTTTTATTTTTTATTGTAATTATTTGAAATCTTTTTTAAAATCTTTTTTTACCAAAATATGTTTTCTAATTTATATTATTTTTTAAAATTTTTTAATTTTTATTTTAATTTTTTCAAAAATCGACCTCCAAATCACGCCGATAACTGGGCGTATTGAAATGTTAGGGTATTTTATACAATAAAAAAATAAAATTTCTTAACCACAGAATAAGAAATTATTTACAAATGAATTTTAAATAAATACTAAAACTAATTAAAACAAAAAATTGGTAACATTGTCCAAAATTCGTAGGGTGTACACACATTACACACAGTTTTGGAGGTCGATACAGCAAATAATTAAAAACACAATTAATTTTTTTTAAAAAATAATAATAATTACAAAACATATTTTGAAAAGAAATATAATAAAAAAACTTAATTAAAATAATTTAAAAAAATTCAAAACATAAAACACTCCAACTAAATTCCGTGACTTTTTTTTATTTTCTTTTATTGTTTTTTATTTTATGTTTTGATTTTTTTAAAATCATTTTAACTATGTTATATATATATATATACTTCAAAATATGTTTTCTAATTTTTATAAATTTTTAAAAAAAAATTAGTTGTGTTTTTAATTTTTTGCAGTATCGACTTTTAAAACTGTTTGTAATGTATATCCACCTTACAAATTTTTGAAAATAAGTGGTATTCGAAATTTCAAATTTTTTCAAATTTTTTTTAAATTTTTGAAAATAAGTGGTATTCGAAAATTAGTGGTATTCGAAATTTCGAGTGGTATTCAAAAATAAGTGGTATTCGAAAATAAGTGGTATTCGAAATTAAGTGGTATTCGAAATTTCGAGTGGTATTCGAAAATAAGTGGTATTCGAAAATAAGTGGTATTTCGAATACCACTTATTTTTGAATACCACTCGAAATTTCGAATACCACTTATTTTCGAATACCACTCGAAATTTCGAATACCACTTATTTTCGAATACCACTCAATTTCGAATACCACTTATTTTCGAATACCACTCGAAATTTCGAATACCACTTATTTTCGAATACCACTTAATTTCGAATACCACTTATTTTCGAATACCACTTATTTTCAAAAATTTAAAAAAAAATTGAAAAAATTCGAAATTTCGAATACCACTTATTTTCAAAAATTTGTAAGGTGGATATACATTATAAACAGTTTTGAAAGTCGATACTGCAAAAAATTAAAAACACAACTAATTTTTTTTAAAAAATTTATAAAAATTAGAAAACATATTTTGAAGTATATATATATATATAACATAGTTAAAATGATTTTAAAAAAATCAAAACATAAAATAAAAAACAATAAAAGAAAATAAAAAAAAGTCACGGAATTTAGTTGGAGTGTTTTATGTTTTGAATTTTTTTAAATTATTTTAATTAAGTTTTTTTATTATATTTCTTTTCAAAATATGTTTTGTAATTATTATTATTTTTTAAAAAAAATTAATTGTGTTTTTAATTTTTTGCTGTATCGACCTCCAAAACTGTGTGTAATGTGTGTACACCCTACGAATTTTGGACAATGTTACCAATTTTTTGTTTTAATTAGTTTTAGTATTTATTTAAAATTCATTTGTAAATAATTTCTTATTCTGTGGTTAAGAAATTTTATTTTTTTATTGTATAAAATACCCTAACATTTCAATACGCCCAGTTATCGGCGTGATTTGGAGGTCGATTTTTGAAAAAATTAAAATAAAAATTAAAAAATTTTAAAAAATAATATAAATTAGAAAACATATTTTGGTAAAAAAAGATTTTAAAAAAGATTTCAAATAATTACAATAAAAAATAAAAACAGAAATAAAAAAAAATAAAAAAATAAAAAAAAAATTAAAAAAAAAATTTTTTGGCGGGAAGACGGATCGCGGGTGGGAACCGCGATCCGTCCCCCCACGGATCGCGGGTCACACCCGCGATCGGAGTAGATTTGGAAATTATTTTTTTTTTTTCCTAGATTTCGAAATTTTGAATTTTTTTTTATTATAAATAAAAATTACGGCTCATGCCCCAATTTAAGCATGACAATTAGTTAGTAGGTTGAACTCAAGCCCATGTAATCTTATTTGTGATCATTTCTTCTCACTACTACAAAAATGACATTTTCATGAGCAAAAGTCGACTGACATATATATATACTCTCCTTCTCCACTTTGCACTTCAACTTGTTTACTCTAATCTAGCTCGAGAACTCGATGAGCATACTATAATACAAAGCCACACGCAGAAATGGTTACATTAGTTCGTGTGTACATTTGCTCCATATAATATATACTATCCTTGTCATAGGAAAAAAAACTAAGACAGTATCACCGATGGAACTTGGTTTGTCTAAAACCAAATATAATGTTGTTACAAATATAAATATCATGCATAACAGTAGAGGGCATATGTCTCTTGATATCCCAAGTTCAATCCAAATAAAGGCAACGAACAAAACCAAAGAAAATTTCTTTTTTAATCAATTCTTTGTCAAATGCAATATAAGATAAGCCCCCAAAACTTTGAATACACATGAGAAAGAGAACATTGCACGGGGTGTGTGCGAGTGAGTGAGAGAGAAAGAGACTAAAGGGGTATGTGACGCCTACGTACATAAAACTTTCTCTACTTCCCAAATTCCTCGATGTTGAACTAAAAAGAGTGAGAGAATCTCGTGTTCCAACTTTACAACTCAACATTGGATTTCCAATTGAATATTACATGGGCCTAAACCCATATTCAATAGTTCAACAATTCCTTACAAATATATCGTTGATTTGAGCAATCAAACCTTGCATCCTAATGCTTTCAACGATGGTACCTTTCAGGTTTGAACCACTAGCTACCCGAGTTTTTCAACTTTACCCTATAAGAACTAAGTGAAACGAATTCTTAAACTTAATCTTTTGTTGTGGAGGTGTCCATTGACAACATCAAACATGTCATATTGCAATTTACAAGGTTGATGCATTACGGTCATGCCTCAGTATCTTATTTCATGAATGCTTTCAAGGACTACCCCCCCCCCCCCTCTCAATCCTCTAACTACGGCCATATAGTTGCATTCACATAATAGGGTTTCTCTAAAAATGCACTGCTAACATATTGTCTTAAATACTCGAATACATTCAGAGTCTACTCTTACTTCTACACTATTACTAAACTTGTAGGTTCAACAACATATCCTTTCTTTGGTGAAATGACATAGATACAATATATCACCAGGTTGTTGCATTCAACTCACTCAATAACTTGTTATTCTCACATTGGACTAACTTTATGAGATCTCCACTCAGATTAATTGGATTATCGTTCTAGGTAAGTCACGATATGGTCTCAATCTCATTCCTAACTTGGATTTCTAAACTTGAGCTAAATCAAGTCCTTTAGTGAAAATGATCAACTATATTGTCTTTGGTACCAACAAATCAACAACT
Organism: Triglochin maritima; assembly: GCA_963682175.1. Lineage (NCBI taxonomy): Eukaryota > Viridiplantae > Streptophyta > Magnoliopsida > Alismatales > Juncaginaceae > Triglochin > Triglochin maritima. The sequence continues at coordinate 7,502,225 of OY821780.1, read as the reverse complement.
ATCACACTTTCCAAGACAACTCCCTTACAGACTTTAGTCTGACTTGGATGTGACGTCTTTGCTTTTGATTATACTTTGAACTTCTCAACTTTGCAATAATAGTCATAATATCACAATGCAAAGATAACACACGAATAAGTTTGCTAGTCATTGACAATTCAGAAAGAATTACTTTCAACAATTCAACTCTCATTCCACTTGTATCCAAAACACAAAGCTCAGACAATACAATCTATTTTGTAGACATTCAGGAGACTGCACCTCCACCTAGAGTAAAAACACACCCAGTAACATCGTTACTCCTAGAGTTTTTGGCTATTCAGCTTGCATCATTATACCTATCTAGTAAAGATGGGAATTTCCCATGATGAAGCCCAAGGGTAGAAGTACCCTTCAAGTTAATACTCTATCCAAAGCCCTTTTAACGAGTACAATCATGACAACTTGTGTATCTACTTAGCTTGTCACCGAGAAAGAAATATTTGATCATGTGCAATTTGCAAGATACATCAAGCTACTTATGATCTGAGAATATCTCAACTGTGAAACTGGTACACCATTATTGTTTTGGTACAAGATTTTTGCATATTTATAATTTATTTAGTCAAATTTCTCAAGAACCTTTTCAACATAGTGAGATTGAGTTATGAAAATACCATCAACTTGTAGGATCGTGTTTATGACTTAGTTCTAATCACTTTTAAGGTTAATTAAACTCTACTTGCTTGACAATCAAAGATGCAGTGGAAAATAAAAACAAAACAAACAAGCAAATAAAGTAAATATGGCAAACCACAAAGGCACCTGATGATTTTTAAAGAGGTTCGGCCTCCCGCCTACTTCCTCTTTTGTAAGCTCTGCTCGATCTCCATTGAGCTCCGCCTACGTCTTCACTATCAACCTCGTTTCGGGCCGAGATTAAGCATTTACACCACAAGCACCGTGAACACCCTCTAGTGCTTGATTTTCTTCCTCTCACAACCCGAGAGGGATACTTCGGGTTTTGACTGAAGTCCTTGCTTCTTTACAACAATGAGTTGAGTGAATCACTCACTCTCTAACTTGAGCACAGTTAGCTTGGGATATGAAATTGATCTAAGATGTGGAAGTGTAGGCTTGGAGAGTATGATTTGGGGAATGTGAGACTTGGAGTTTTCTCTTGAGTGTATATGACAATAGGAATTGGAAGAGTTGTCTAATTGTGTTAAGGGAACACCTTTTTATAAGCTCCTAATGTGTTATAGCCGTTGGGGATAAGATGGGTAAGGTTTGTGTAAGATACACAAAACAGAAACCTGCAGAACATAATTCAGTACAAAATAGGTCGACCGAATCGGGTATGTCGGTCGACCAGTTGGTCAATTTTGGCTACAAGTTAAGTTCACTTACGTGAACGGTCGAACTAACTAAGTGGATTGGTCGACCGTTCTAAGGGTTTTGGTCTGTTAAGAATGGATCGGTCGAACTAGGCAAATGATTGGTTTAACCAAAACTTCCAGGCACTCATGGGTTCAAGAGGAAATTGAGTTTCGGTCGACGAAGGTCTAGGAGATGTTCGACCGGAAACTTCCAGAGTGTTCAGGACGACCAAAGATTGTTTGATCGGTCGACCGCTAGGTAGGTTTTGGTCAACCGGAAGTTTGGTAAAATATGGGTTTTGGGAAATCCGACCGTTGAAGAATACGACAAGTCTAACGGTCATGTGACACGTGTAGATATTCGAACAAAAGGATCTAAACGGTCGACCAGTTTAACACTCGAGTCTGTAACAGAATAAACAAACCCAATCGGTCGAACGATGAACTCGTTCCGGTCGACCGATTTTGTCCTAGCAGTTCAATTTTGGTTTAAGTGTTTTCGGTTCAAGTTTGGGTGATCTATTGAAGTCCAATTGATGTGAAAAATTATGTGTGACTTCTACAGTGAACCTAGTGTGTGTTTGAGTTGATTTTAGTTTAAGTATGCTCAAATACACATAGTTCCTGAGACTCAAAATAAATCAAGATTACAAGTTTTCAAATGAGCTTTATTACATGTCTTGACTTGATTTCCTTTCTTCCTTTAGTCTTGATCACTTGTAGAAGTTAGCATAAAGCAATATATATGTTATGTCATATGTGTGCTACTCTACATTGATTAAAATTAAGATTAGGTTGATTAAATCATCAAAACATAGATTAAAGCCAAAAGGCCAACATAAGCACCTTTGCAAACATAGATTAAGTTCATTCGTCATCGCCATAATCTTCCCATCAACAAGTTGGTAAAAGACAAACATGGATTTATCAGCACATACATGCACATTAGCCTCAGTGTCAAACAACCACTCATATGGTTCATAAATGGAAAGACTTGAGGATCAACAGAAACAAACTCATTATTGGTCTCCTCCACCAGAGTCAATACATTGACCCGTGGAGTCAAATTAGTAGCTCTTTTTGGCTTTGGCTTTCTTTGAATGACAATCCTTAACCCAGTATTCAACCTGTCCACAATTCCAACATGGTATGTTCTTTGGTTTTTTCTGAATTTTGGACTTAGGTTTTACCATGTTGGGTTGTTGTAATTTTCCTTTATCGTTTGGCTTAGAGGATCCAACTAACATGTGTTCCTCTTGGTTGAAACTCAACAAGCATCGCAGGGTTTTCGACATGATGTTCTTCCTCGATTGCGATGACAACGATGAGATCTTCCATAGTCAATTTCGTAGGATCTAATGAGCTCTAATATTAGTCTAAAGGGGGTGAATAAATTAATTTTGTTTTATTAAAAAGGTTAAGCAATTTTAAAGCTAGAACAATAAAAGTAAATGAGAGATATGCAAACCACAACACTGAATGTATAGAGGTTTCGATCCAACCACCGGATCCTAGTCCTCTCTTATGAATTGCTCCTCCTCGAGCAACTTCTTGTCCTCTACCAATCTGATCTCCGTTACGGGCCGAGATAAAGTCTTTACACTTCAAGCTTTGCGAGCACTCTCGCCTAGCTTGGACCACATTCTCACAATCCGAGAAGAGCTTCACTCTGAAAGTTATTACAATACTTTGAATGAAAGCTTGAGTAACCTAATCTTGAGCATTAATGAATGATGGGAGCAATGTATTGATTCAAGTGGAAAGATGAAGTTTAGAGCAAATTGTGAGTAGTAAGAGTATGTGAGCTTAAAGAAAGGATTGGTGACCTGAGAAGTGTGTTCTAAGCTCTATTTATAAGCTCTAAACTTAATATAGCCGTTGGGATTGAAGTGGTAGTGATTTGAGTGAAGTGCATAAAGCTAGGAAGTTTATTTCAAATCATGACATAATCGATCGACATGATCAGGCTTAACGGTCGACCAGTTTCTTGTAAAGAAGAACACGATCGAGCTGAAGTGCGTACTGGTCGATCCTCCAAGGCTAGAACTAAAGTGAACAGTCGAACTAGATAAACTATTGGTCGACCGTTAAGGGAGATTTGGCAGGGGTAAGTTGTAGTTGGTCGAACGAAATATGCATCGATCGAAAACAAAAAGTTTGGGAGTTATGTTCTTCAACCGGTCGACCGCCATTGGGGCATTGTTCGACCGGTGGTCAAATACAAAAGAGGGGTTAGGTGAAAGTATGTGTATATGATCGTTGTATAATACGACAAGTATAACAGTCATATTAAAGACAAATACGAAAAGCAAACGATCGAACAAAATGTGACTTTAAGTCGACCAGTTTTCACTCTAACTAGGACATGTGTCAAGATATAACAGGTGAGCAAGAATGTATCGGTCGAACTGGGTTATATTGGTTGACATATTCAAACGGTCGAACGGGAGAAGATATTCGGTCGACTGATTTAGACTGTGAAAATACATATAGAATCGGTCAAACTAAAGGTATGACTGGTTGACCGTTTGGGAAAAAGAATTGAGTTTGTTGAGTTCCGGTCAAACCAAATGTCCTACCAGTCGACCGAATCGAACCAAAAATTCTATTCTAAGGGGATTTCTATGTTTTGTCGATGTCCTAACAAAGTCGGTTGGATATAGAATTAAGTGTGAGACTTCTATAGGTTTCCTAAGGGTCATGCAATGCAATACCTCAAGGATTCAAGTGCTTAAGTTACATAATAATCCTAAGAACAAGAAATACAAAACATATCTACTTGCAATCTTGATTTCTTGTCTTGATCCACACTTGTCTCCTGAAATGTTAGAGATACAATATATGCATGCGATGATATTAAAGAATTACATGTGTTTATTGATATGTTAATTAATCATCAAAATAGATTAACGATTATTAGCCAAAAAACCAACAAATTTTCCTTTCCAGTTCTTAAGAGACACGCTGAAGTCCTCCAATAGCGAGGAAACTTCTCAACAATGGACATCACCTGAAACTTCTCCAGAAGTTCCATGTTCGTCTCTTTCAAACAATGGATCAAATCACGAACTTGTGAGCATGTTCGGTCACTGACTTTCCCTCAACCATTTAGAACTTTAAGAACTTGGCAACATAATACTTCTCGTGACCTAAGTCCTCAATATTATATTTCTTGTCAAGTTCACCCATAAATCATTTGGACATAACCAACAAAATGCACCATCGACACAGTTTGTCTTTTTAGTCCACAATGCACAACTTTGTTTAATTTTTTGGGATCATCCAAATTAGTAAAAGGGCAAGCAAGTTCAATAACATCAACCAACCATATCGTGGTCGACCAGATTTTCATTCGTTGTTGGCAACGTTTGAAGTTCTATCCGATAAATTTTTTCGCAACCCTGACATGAACACTTTAGGGGAACGACTGGTTACTCGACATAATGATTAATTTCTCTTAGACTGTTGTTAAAAATATAAATAACATGCATAACAATGGGGAACATATATCGATTAACATCCTAAGTTCAATCCAAATAGAGCTAAAGAACAAAACCATAAGGATAAAACAACAAAAACAAACAAGATTAGGAACAGAAAACATCTCGACCGAGCTGCCATTGTCAGACTCCCTTAGAGAAATATATCACCCCCATGTACTGATGTGATGTGTGCAAACACTTTCTCCCTGGATAGAATAGTTGCAACGGCGACACACTTCGACGATGACGAACCACGATAGCAGATCGAGACCAGGATAAAAGCTTCGAGAAACACAAGAGGCGGAGGAGAGATGGTGGGTACGTAGGGCAAAAAGAAGTGTCTTTCCAAGTTGAGAATGTTTTATTATATCAACAAAATTTGTAACCGTTGGAACCAAAAAGAAAATTTCTTTTTAAATCAATTCTTTGTCAAATGCAATATAAGATAAGCCCAAAAAAATTAAATGCACACGAGAAATAGAACACCGCACGGGACATATGTATGTGTGTGTGTGTCATCCTTTCCTCCTCTCTCTCTGCCCCTCAAAGGATATGGAAGCCTTGACACAAATCTTTCTCTACTTCCCAAATTCTTCAATGTAGGACTAAAAAGTGTCAAATAATCTCATGCTTCAACTTTACAACTCAACATTGGATTTCCAATTGAATATTACATGAGTCTAAACCTAATATTTAATAGCCCAACATACAATAATCCAATTGTTAATTTGTTTAATTACATAAGGTGGAGAAAAAAGATAGTTGAGTATGTCTCTCTCTTAATTTTAATGTAGACGGAGAAAAAAGATTGTATACTGTATACAATTACATTTGCACATCCATCACAATTATTTTGGATCAACTCAAGTTTGGTGATGGAGGGCTACTTCTTCTTAGGCTGACAGTTGGATTTTGAGCAGCAAGTTTTTTTGGGATGATATGAGATGCATGATTAAGGAGGCCAAAATCATATGTTTTGGAGTTGGTTTTTCCTTAAATCCCTATAGGTTTTTATTAACAACTCCTAGGGTTTGGATAGTCGTTCATGGATTTTATATGTATCGCACTAACTCTAGCTCATACATGAGCTACACTTATGTATCTTTTGTTGTTTAACATATAAAAGAAGTACAATATTGGGGGGGGGGGGGACATCTCTCTCGCTCTCTCTCTTAATTTCAGTGTAGATGGACATAGTGAAAGAATGTTTTTTTCTCTTCCTTTCGTTTAAATAAGAGTTTGAAATACTTCGTGGAAATTAAAGGAAGGAGTTTGAGATAAAACAAAAATCTTCAAGTAAACTTTCAAAAATAATCTTCTAATGATATTATTAAACGGGGCAAATAAATATTTTGTTAAATAATTTGAATATAAGTTTTTATTTGCTTTTAGGAGAGAGAGAGAGTTTTATCTTTCAATGAATTTCTATACCTTAACAGGAAATATAATTAATTATTCACTTCAACTTCGTCTTAGGGCATGTTTGTGCACAGGAACGGGTAGAAAATGAATTCCCAGGGTCAAAGGGAAAACAATGGAAAATGAATCTGTCAGAATTTATTTTCTCTTTAACCAAGTTTCTATTGTTTATGCCGACTATTGGAAACCAATATAAATTAAATTCTGATGTTTGTGTCTATCACTAGAATTTACTACAAAATATGAAAAAATATTTTCCATGTTCTAAAAAATAAATGAGTAAGAAAACTATTTTTTTGTCCATTCAATTGTCGAAAAATTTTACAACAAAATGAACACTCAACCAAGCCACATTGTATTTGTCAATTTTCCCACATTTTCCGTGCAATTTCTCTTTTGTTGAGATAAGTTCATTTGGTTTCCACATCTTCTTGTAGTTGGGAATTCAAAGTTGCATCTTTCACATTATCCCTTGTGTTTCCTTTAAAGTTGGGTACTAGGCCAGGCTTGCCCGACCCGTTAGATTTGCTCAGTCCCGGCCCGACCCTTCAGGCTGCGGGCCGCTTCGGTACCCAGCTCTTGCCGTTGGACAAACGGGCCTGACGGGACAGTTCGACTCGGGCCCATTAGGGCACATTTCCTTTAACGGGTCGGGCCTGAAACCCCTGTTAGTTTTGCCCATGCGCTGCCCGATACCGAGCTCTAGTTTCATTGTTGTTTTTAATTGTAACTACATATTCAATAAATAATACAAGATGATAATAAAAAACAAATATTTCAAGAGACGGAGCAACGAAACAATAAGATACAAGTCAAAGCAATCTATTTGGAAATGAACCATGAAGGACCAAAAACAAAGTGGATTTTCTTTTCTTTTCGTGATTTCCCAACATGTATAGAGTGGATAATAGAAACACAACAATAATAGTAGAATTAAAAAATTGATAGTTCATAATCATCCAAAGCTTGATTACCTATAAGCTGCATAATACAATGAACAAGTATAATCATGTAGTAGTATGGAGAGTTGGGAATCATAGGTAGTCTTACCACATTGTTCTGTACATCAAACCAACACTACACATAAACAACTCATTATGAACCCCCCCCCCCCCCCCCCCCCCCCCCCCCCCCCCCAATAACTACACCAATTCAACATAAATCCAAAAGATTGAAAGCAAAGAAAGAAGTAATTAAGAAGAAGAAAACTTAACAAGAGGAGAGAGGTCGCTAAAGATTTTGCTAGAGAGGAGGTCACATGGGTGTGGGTCACCAGAGATGGAGCTTGTCGGAGAGGCAGATCGCCGAAGAGGCAGCTCACAGGAGAAACCAGCTAACCTAGGTGGAGTAGTGGCTGGGAGGTAAGGAGAGGAAAATGGGGTGGTAGTGTTGGGGGTTTCCCACTTTTTCGTAGGAGGGGAGGTGAGAAGATTTATAGTGTGGATCAAAAGGAAATTCTTTTCTTTTCCATCACTTTCCTTTTGAAGCATGCAAATACATAGTTTATAAATGTATTAAAAACTAAACTCTTCCCTGTACTGCGGAAAAGGCCTAAGGTCGACTAACTAATACACCATTGATAGTGAACAAGATAGCGATCAAGAAATCATTAGAAATTCACATCGAATAAAATATAACAATTTGAATAATTGTCACTAAATAAGAAAAAATGTAGGCTTGTTTTCCAATACTCTTTTTATGTACGTGTGAATTGTGATAGGTATTACCATTTGTGTTTACACTCATAAAATTAGGTGGGTGTGAATCAGAAGGTCATTGGGAGTTGGACATATTTAACCTTGATACAATATCAAAGTGTGATTGTTCAATTCAAAACCAAAAATGATGTTGAACGAAAGGACCCCAATGATAGTAACAAATTCAATTGTATTTAATGTAGTGTTTTAAGTTACTTTTTTAGCAACGTGAGACTATATCCCGCACACCTCTGCAAGGGTGACCAAATTATTTTTCGTACATACTCTTACATAATATGAGTTGGGAGTGTACATACTTCATAGGTCGTTCGATATTTCTACAAAACTAAACACTTACGCAAAAAAACAATATATCAAACTTTATTACAAAGTATTTTTTAAAACTTCTCTCATGCTCGACCAAAATGAGACTAAATATATTATTATTCACTAACTTGATTTCCATGCACCATGTTGGTGAGTGACTTTACATAAGAGACAACCCAACCTAAAGTAATACCCACCCAAAAATCTGACTGTATTGTCTCTTCCACGGTGGCAGACGTTGACGTCAATGCATTGTCTCTTTCCAAGCACACATTAATGACACTTGTTCTTCGTAATTAAATTTTTGTTGTTGTTTTTCTCACCTGTTGCCTGATTCGCGCGCGCCTCCACGTCACCGTGCAACTCGTTCCTTCCAAATGTCTATGAGTCTGAGTTTTCGTTAAAATTAAAAAAATGTAAAGCAATAAATAATTAGCAGTTTAATTAGGACTCATGCAACACTGATATGTTTCGCACCGTAATTGTAACATCTCGGAACAACGGAAAATTTAAAATTTAAACAAACGAGATCTCAAGACAAGAGTCATCAAACGAGAATGTTACTCATATAAATATAATCAGTCGGTGCACCCAAATACAACATAGTTTGTCAAAATACATGATTACATCAATACAATGAAAGACAGATACAAGTATGTGTGTCCGAAGAGAAACCTGACCCAAAAATGTGTGTCCGCTGTCACCACCCGACAGAACCTACTGCGGTCCTGAAACACGAGTCAAACAACAATGCCCGAGTTTCCCATTAGGAAACCTCATATGCCAAACTCACCTATATGAATGTAACAGTACGATAATGAACCTATCATAGTAGTAACATGTCATGTCAACACCTGCAATGCAATGAATCCCCTCCAAGGGATAAAACAAGACCTCAATCCCACAACAACAACAAATACCCCTCAAAGGGTCAACAAGGACATCAGTCCATCAACAACATCGGGTCTCCCTTGGAAACCTACCGTAGGCACATACGATCTTACGGACAGTACGCGACGCACCCCCACACACGACTACTCGAGGCAAAGGGATCGGTGATCGAGGAGCGTCCGCACTTCCGCGCAAAACGAACCATGTGGTCTACACCACCCCGACGGAACCATAGCCTGGTCGGTCCAACCATTCCCCGATAGGTGCCCAAACGAGGAATCATCGCCGGAACAATATCTGTGGCATCGTCGACACAACATCGGCGGTACAACATACGTCCGGCACAACATCGGACGGCACAACAAGCTGGAACATCGTCGGCAACATCATCGTCGACAAAAACCTTGGCATCATCGTCGGCACAACCTCGGCGGTACAACATACGTCTGACACAACATCGGACGGGTCTAGACTGTAGTCTGCAGAGTCATCATGCTCCAAGAGCCAAACATCAACATGCATTGAGATTCACGATCCCTTAGGTCTGCTACTCTACAGAGAGTCAAACAATAACACGTCACACCATAGTTCATCAACGGATGTGGCACGACCTAAGTATCCACACTCTTCCACACGGTGGTCCCTGGACAGGCACGGGCAACGTACCCGCTGTCACCTCCCGGCTCACGCGCCGTCACCCATCAAGTCATCAAGCCCTCCTCTTCCCCAATCACCAGGCCCGGCCCAATAGCAGGAGCAGGGTGAGCTCCTGCTCCGGGCCTCATTTTGAGGGGGCCTCAAAAAAAAATGTACATGGGCTTATTGAGTTGCAAAGAAAATTAGTGTTAACACATAAATAGTACATAATTTGTCTCAAAGATTAGTAGGAGGACAAAAAAATTCAATTAATATTGCACTAAGTTAGTGAAATTTTTATTATTTAAACTAGGAGGACAATTTTTTTCAAATTTAGGAACTTCGTTGTTGATTTTCGCATAAAGCCCCAAAAATTTCCGAGACGGCCCTGCGAATCACCCCATCTCCCCAACAGTACTCTACGAAGGGTAGGAACGTGATACTACTTCGGTTTTTTTAGTCAGAAAAGTTAGCCGCTTTGGACAAGTAAGCACTTGCATATGTGTTTTTATTTTATTTTTTCAATTTTTGGTTTATAAGTTAAGTGAAGTTAGTCTGGTCGGTATGTGTTTAATCTTATAATGACGAAAACTCGAAATTGATGTTTAAGGATATTAGGATGACCACGAATCATTAACTTACGTAAAAATTATCCTATAACTGTTATTGGCGAAAAACTTGAACCAATTGGAATGGAGTATGAAGACAAGCTTTTGGTCAGACGTAAATGAGTAATTTTATTAGCGAATTAACATTTGCCAAGAAAAAAAATGATCTTCACCAAACACCATTAGGACTGATGTTTTTGCATATGCATCTCGAATTGAACCGAATTAAACAAAGCTTTTGCATTTATGATAACGAGCATTTGCACTTATTTCATACTTCGAAATCCAACAAAGAATAGACAATATCCTATATTTAATGCTTAAACACATTATTCACTAACAATTATTCAATTAAGATTTTTCTAAATTAAAGTTGAACGCAATCCCAATTCCTAAATCAAACTAGCCAGCAACGATTATTACTCTTTTGCTTATTGGACTCTATCTCTTGCCAAGTAATTTCCACACCTTCACAAGTCACCTTCCACTACGATTACTTTGATCACTCTTTACCTCCTTTAATTATTCTATTACAAGTGCCTTGCACCAAATGATATATTCTTCTTATTCTTCTCGTCCCACTTGAAAATTTAGATGCCTAACAAATGTCCACACGCACCTACCACAATCCACAACCGGCAAAAACTGAATTGGAGTTTTGCAATAAGGTGCCTGCATTTGTCTTTTCTGAATACAAACTATTTTCTCAAAAGAATATAAGTTACATCACTAGAACTTGAAGGTTAAATCGGAAAACTCCTGGTTGATTGCTAAATGTTCATGTTTTTTTTAATTCAGAGTTTGTTTTCATTTTATATTTCTTCCCATTACCCTTATTCAAAGCAATTACTCACAATTACTTTGTTGTGGTAAAGTGTAGTATGTTGTGGCGAGAAATTACCAAACTTACAAGCCTCACACTTTGGGATAATTGAATGATGAACTTAAACCTGAGAACGAGGCTTCATTGGACCATCCTCAAGAAGTGAAGGTAATTTTTTTATTGCTTAGGACTGTACACCGAACTAGGATCAGTCCAGTTTTCTGGTTCAATCAGAACATGTACACTCCTATCCATAAATGTGGAATCCGAAGTCCAAATCTTGATGATTTAGATCATACTCATATCATCCACCTAATATGATGCTCTACACTCTTGTCTGCGGATGTTGAATCCAAATCAATATTATCTAGATTCTTCTCATATCACCTACCTAACATGCTGTTTTGAATTTCAAAAAAAAAAACACCTAACATGTTGTTCTACACCCTTGGGGTGTGATTATGATTTTCCTACATAAAACATTTAATCATAATTATCGAGTAACCATAAGTTTCACATAAACAAAATATAAAGAGGTACGATCTACTGGTATGATTTTTTCCAATACTTGATTGATACTTGTTTTTTTCCAAGTGACACACCCCAAGTGTTAAAGGTAGTTACTTTAAAAAAAAAATCAACACAAATCATGGGATGTCGTGGCTCACATTGAAAACAAAACCAACCAAGTTTAGTTTGAGACCCTACCGCGGATCTTTTAAGGGCAGAATAAATCCAAACATTTGTATTGTCCCATCACAATAACAAAATTTCCAGGGATCCATCCGCAAATGACCCAGTGAACCTGAACGGCCATTACTTCTCGGATCCAATTGGGGGATGAAATTTACCCACCATCATGCCCCTCCGCATTAACCCCACCCCACTACAAGAGGCACCAAACCCTCCACGTGCTCCGATTACCCGAACCCCCCTCTTCCCCTCCCACCCGCAACAGATCCGATCCCAAACCCTAACCCTAACCCTAAATTCCCCGATCGGGGCCATGCGATGAGCGGGACTCCCGGCCTCGACTTGTACGCGCAGGCCCGGAAGGCGCTCGCCGAGCGCTCCCCGTTCGACGGCGAAGACGCCGCCGGGAGAGTCACCACCCTCCCCGTCGCGCTCGCCGCTTCGCTCGCGAGGTGGGATAGAAGAAAAAAGGAGGACGGCGAGAAGGCGACAACGGCCGGGAGGGTGTGGGATGAGACAGAGGAGTACTTTAGGGACGTGAGGTTGGAGGACGTGGAAAGGTTGGTGAGGTTGTTTCCTGAAATCGGGGATTCTTGCTTCACGATTCCGGTTCCTGGACCGGAACCGCCCCCGCGAGCGGACGGAGATGAACTGGCGTGTGGTAATGTGGGGAGTAAAGAAGAGTCTGGTAGTGTTCTGGCGAGTGAGGATGGCAATTTGGGGGGTAAAGATGAATCGAGTAGTGTTGCGGTGAGTGAGGATGATAAGGATGTGACGAAAGAATTGTGTGTTACCGAGAGAGCAGATGATAGTAAAGAAGGGATGTGTGTTCCTGTGATCAAAGAAGAGGTTGTGGAAGTAGTTGAGGCAGCTGTTAATGAAGAGAAAGTTGTTTTAGCTGCGGAGGATCGGGAAATGGATGTGGTTCCGGAAGGTTCCGTGGCGGGGGGTGGAAATGAGCATAGTCACGAGAGTATGGATATTGACAGCGAGAGTGTTACTCCTACCAAATGTGATGAGTCGGTTCAGTTGCAGGAAGAGCGTGGCGGGGATAGTTTGGCCCCTCTGAACTGGCTGTTGGGCTCTAAGCACCGTTCATTGCTTACCTCGGAACGGCCTAATAAGAAGCGCAAGTTGTTGGGCAGTGATGCTGGGTTAGAGAGACTTCTGAATCTTCCGCATTTGGATAATGATGACTTAACAGCTTGCGATTTCTGTTGTGCTTCTGGGAATCCCTCGAGCTCTAATGGTCTTTTAACTTGTGATTTGTGTAAAATGTCGGTGCACAGGAGTTGTTATGGTGTTGTTGATAATCCAAGTGGGGCTTGGATTTGTTCTTGGTGTCAACAATCAGATATTGCCGGGGTTTCATCCAATGTAAGTGCAGAGACGCCTTGTGTACTATGTGCGAAGAAAGGAGGGGCTCTTAAAATGGTAGGAGGTAATGGGGGCACGAGTGGTATCAATCCGGAGTTTGTACATTTGTTTTGTTGTCTCTGGATGCCAGAGATTTACGTTGATAACATTGAGGCCATGGAACCGATCATGAATGTTGATGCTGTACCAGAGACACGAAGAAAGCTAGTCTGTCATGTATGTAAGATGAAGCATGGTTCTTGTGTTCGCTGTAGTCACGGTATGCTTTATTACTTGCTGCTTGTTTTCTTGAGATATTTGCCAAAATTTATTATAGCTTTGAAAAGCCACGTTGAGTACGTAGCGTATTTTTCAATTTAAGATCAAGATTGACGATAAAAAAAACTTAAGATCAAGATTATGTTTCTATCATCTTTATCTTCTACGAATTCTCAGCTATGTAATCTTTGTTGTCACTATATTTTGTCAAAATCAGTGAAATTTCCCCCCTGAAGTGTAAAGGTAATTACAGTCATATGAATTGTCTTCTTGTGTTTCAGTTTCATTTTTTGTTGACATTACTTTTATGCATTCCCAACTTGCCATGGAAACAGATTTGGTTATCTGTTGTCATGTTAGTTTTCCTAATACTTTTTTTCCATGACGCTAGCAGTTGGAACTTTGAAGATGCATTTTGCCATTACATTGCAGTTACGCATTGCTTCTTAAGTCATGCTAAAAACTGGTGCATAGAATAACAACTTCTTCAAGAAATTCTATATATGTTTTCCACTCTGGGGAGAACATAATTATTTTTTCTAAGAAAATAATATTCTCAGATGTGCTCTTATTTAAATTGGACCATTGGAGAGAATGTAATGTAATAATATTACAAGATGTGCTCTTTTTATTTAATATTCTGTACATGTTTCCACACTGGGGAGGCGAGCATTGCTTTCAGTCAATGTATCTACTTGAGCATGTAGAAATCGAAGATTACAATGGGCAGGATACATTTTGATTAATTTATAAGAATGATAAACTTTAAGACTACAACTGCAAAGAATGTTTTTTTTTTTGAAAAAAACTCTGTTATAGTTGCTTTCAGTTTACATGTACCACATCACTTCTTTTTTGTGAAAACCTATGGCTAGGTAGATTGCATTTTCCCTTAATTATAATACCTGGTAGAAAACATATGCCATATGGTCCATATCAAGGCTTCAGAGATCGCTGTATTCAAAATTTTCATCAAGCATTTAAATGTATAATTGATTTGGAAGAAGTCATCTACCTTTAAGCATATTAGCTAGAACAATGGTGTCCCAAGTCTTGATGATTGATTGCATTGATGGTTATAAAGATCGAAGTGAAGTAAGTTGTGTACTTCTGTTCTGATTACGAGCTTCTTTATTGCTTCCACTTGGGTTTGGGGAAGAAACAAGAGAAGCAGTCAACTTCAAAGTGGATATTAGGACAATCTAAATTTATAATGTGTAGACTGTTCAAGTGGTTCTAAGAAAGGTGGCCTGCCAATATATTGAAAAAAATAAAAATTTAAACCATTTATTGATTTTTCATGGCTGTCTTCCACTGCAATTTGAGCTCTAATAAGAACATAATTCTCTCACATTCACCATGATTTTTTTTGTTTAGGGTTGACAATAATTATCTGATAGACAATTTTTTTTGGAGTTGGTTGAAACTAACTTATCTTTAATTTAAAAGGAAGAATAAGTATGCAATTATATAAAGGCTATAATTGACTATGCAAAATATTGATTGTAGCAAAATTAGTAGGTCATCAAAGTGCAGTTATAGCATATCAGACACATTGATATACAATATCAAGGGCACGTGTAGCATTGTTTTTCTATGATAAGCTAATTCCAACGTATCATATTTGAGTCTTCACTCTGGGGTAGCTAATTGCTTGCTTGATTCTGTGCTTGAAACAAGAACCATTTCTGACGATTCATTTTGATGTTCAATTTTTAATGTTTAGAAGATGTTTACATCATACTTACAATCAGTCCTTTTAATGCCTTTTTACTGGATATTGATATGCTGGTAAATGTTATAAGCTATAAAAAGAGCCCCCATCTTTAATTTAGTAATTGCATTTGGACTTGAATCTAGAAAGATTAAAAGAGGGTGTGTTCAATATTGAGGTGGAATTTGGTCCACAATAGCTCTAGATTACAGGTTGTATTTGATTTTTTATTTTGGAAACTTAAAATGTAAGTTGGCGAGCTATGTAAGGTGAATAATAAGCATTCACTGGCTATTCTAAGTTGTCAGAAGATGAGTACACAACAGATAATAGGTATAGAGGAGAAAAATAAACAATTTGCGTTCAGTGATATGTCAAATGTTGTGGCTGATGATGCTTCTCAGATTTTGTCAGTTACGTATTCGTGTAGGTCAGCAGCTTTTAACACTACATTGCTGTTGGTTATTCTGTTATTAAGAATGTTTACGTACATAAGGTGGGCTGAGTGAGGATGTGAAATGGTTGAAATATGGACATAAGAAACAAAAGGAAATAGTGGTTGGTCAAATTGGTGAATTCCTTGGTTTGTTTGACATTTCCTTTCCTGGAAAATTCTCTTCTAAGAGCCAAGATGGAGTCTGTCTAGCTTTTATTATCCATTTAAGCTTCTCAGTCCTGTGACTTCCTAACCATATCTACGGAGATAGATAATATGCTCACAAGTGACAATTCTGCTGAAAACACTTTATATATCCCCTGAAGCAAGTTTATACTCCAAAGAATACCTATGTTGGTCATTCTTCTTGTTGTTGTATATGACTATGATTTCA
The DNA here is from genome assembly GCA_963682175.1 of Triglochin maritima. Classification (NCBI taxonomy): domain Eukaryota; kingdom Viridiplantae; phylum Streptophyta; class Magnoliopsida; order Alismatales; family Juncaginaceae; genus Triglochin; species Triglochin maritima. Next base: position 7,486,112 of record OY821780.1, on the reverse strand, counting down.
TAGTTTTCTGGAAGTGCTAATAACTATTGGGGCCTATTCCTTTCCATTGAAGACCATCAGCACCCAGGTTTTGTGCATATTATTTTGCTGGATATGTCGTGCTCCGGCCTCATTATGAGTTGAAACTGTGCAGGAGTTTTTTAGTCACTGAATCCACCATAACACACTATTTTCACGGCGATCAAAGATCATTTGTTCTCGTGCATGTTTCCCTTTTACACCACCAGTCTTTTCACTTGAAATGTTTCATAGTTTAGTAATGTGAAACTCTTATATAACGATCAATCAATCACTCAAACTTTTGTTTTTATTTCACGTGCATGTTAGCCATCACTCATTAGGTGGTGCCACCTTGCATACCGTTAGCTTCATAATGTAATTTATGTTTCAATGTTGCTAAGTTACTATTGGAAATTGGAAATTTGTTTGACCTTGACTACCAGTTTCCATTCCATTTCCTTTTTTTATTATAATGCGCATTTGTTCTTCAATGGGAATTTTGGTGTTTTTATTTAGGTACTTGTCGAGCATCTTTCCATCCCATATGTGCAAGGGAAGCAAAACACAGATTGGAGATCTGGGGAAAGGCTGGTTGTGATAATGTATGTTATAATGGAAGGATAATATTATCCCTTATGCTTGTTTGTATCATTGGACCCGTTTTGCTTACTTTTTGCTATTTAAATAGGTAGAATTGCGCGTTTTCTGCTCTAAGCATTCTGCTCAACGAGTTATTGATTCTTCGATGAACATGAGAAATGGCTGTGCAGAAGGCAATTACTCAACAGTAAGACCACCACTTAGCAAAGTTACGGAGTTAAGATTTACTCGTAGGAGTAGAGAAAAAAGCATCTTCCAGCAGAACAGTTCGCCTTCTGATGAGAATTTCAAGAGTGGGTTACCTAAGAAGGAAACTATTTCAGCAGTTAAGCTCAAATCAGGTGGTCCTGATGCGAAGGTAGATAATATGGAGAGGGAAAATCTTGATAAGGAAGCAATTAAAGATATCCCTCCAGTTTCTTACAAATCCTTGTTATTTTTGAAAAAGGTAATCGGTCACTAAATCTTGAATCTTAGAATTTGAAGTTCGTATTGATGCAAATGTCTGTGCCAGTTCATATCTGCAACTCTTGTCTATAGTTTATTAATTATTATTAATCTTGTGATTTGTTAGTGTTGCAGTTAATTGAAAGAGGAAAAATGAAAACTAATGATGTCTCATCAAAAATTGGTATCTCAACCGAATCTCTAGAAGCAGTTCTTTCGGTACGGGGAACTTGTTACTTCTGCTATTATGGATAATATCTTATGCTTTATCTAATGACTCTGTTTTGGGGATAGGGTGAGCCAAAATCGTTGTCGCCTCAGATTCATTTAAAAATAAACAAATGGGTAAATGACACTGTTCGTATGGTAGCTCCTGGATATTTGAAAACAAGAAGTGATTACAAGGCTATTTCAAGCGATGAAGGCACAAGGAACGATAGTAATGATGGTTATGGTGAAATCCCCAAGGGTTCAGGTGCAGCTTGTGGTGCAGCATTAGAAACACAACTTGATGATGTTCTTGTTGAGTCACCATCAGAAAGAATGAAGAAGAGCAGCATGAAATTGTCCGAAACATTTAGCTCACATAAAGATTCAGTTCTTCAGCATCATCAGAACAATGGGAATTCTTTTGATGAAACTAAGCAAAATTCTTTTATTGTAACTGATGAAGTGAAAGATCTTAGCTGCACTACATCCACTGCTGATCAAGATTCTGCAAAAAGAAAGAAGGTTTTGAGAAATAGCTGTTATTTATGTTTGCTATCGTCTTCTGTAAAAATTTCTCATTTTCAGATGAATTGTTCTCTTGAACCTTGAAGTAATGTTTTACATTATTTTACCTGCCTTATTCTATCTGTTTTCTTGTTTCTTACAAGATTAGGTATTCCTGGATAGGTTAAATGGTTTGTAAGTAAAGCAAGATATATGTGGAGTAACCAAGTAACGATTTATATTGTTTTACCTGCCTTATTCTGTGTGGTTTCTTGTTTCTTACTAGGTTGGGAATGTTGCTGATGTAATCTCTTCTGTTGTATCTGATGCTGTTTGTGTGGATCGGGTTACAGGTCTCAGTGAGGGGTTCACAGTTGGTAGGCAGGATACGTAAGAAGTTCCTCAGAAAGTTTCTGTTTAGAATTTTTTAATTCAAGTTTTAGACGTTCTAAATTTCGATGCCGGACTTTTTTTCTTTTTCAAGTCGAGCCTGTAGGGTACCTGGAGCATGTTCAGCTTATGTACAACCATTCATAAAGAAAAAGTTTTTGCAGATGTGTTCTGCTGTCAAAGAACAAGTGATAAATGACGGATTTAAGGGTAAACCCCTTTTCTGTCATTTTTGTGGTCAGCCAAATACACTTCTCTTATATCGACGATATTCTCCTTTTTATATAGTTAATTTACCGATGAAAAATAAAATAAAATGCTGACCATATTCTTTTGTTTCAGTTTCGTCTATTGAGGCATCCATTATTGCAGAGCCATTGAAAGGCTACTTAGAGCATCTTACTTCTCCCACGGGGAATCAATTAGATAGTGAAAATAAAGATTGTTTAATTAAAAAGCCTGGGGTATTGGAAGCTTTAGCGAATGTCAAGGATGTGGGAGTCATGGAGCTCTCTCTTGAAGATGAGTTGGAAGGAGAAATTGTTCATTTACAAAATAAGCTTTTGAGTTCCGTTGTGGAAATCAAGCACCAATGTGGTACGATAACTTTCTGGTTCAAGATTTATTTTTGTTGATTAGAATTTCCATCTCTTTGCTTTGTAGCACTGCTTACACAGTGTACATTTTCTAGCTACTCGTTCCTTCCTTGAAAATTCGGTTCTGTTATCTTATTACTTATATCTTGTGGAATTGCAGATTGTCTTATTTATAAGTTATGTAGCAACCTCTCTAAAGAGCTTGAAGTTCTGAAGAAGCAAAGATGGGATTCTTTAATTGCAAACCGGTTTCTTCGTGATATTAGGGAAGCAAAAAAGAGGGGTAGGAGAGAGAGAAGGCACCAAAAGGCTCAGGCTATACTTGCTGCTGCAAATGCTGCTGCTGCTTTATCCAGCGTGTCACCAGTCCAAAAAGATGATAATAGTAATCATCAGGTCTGGTCCTTTTGTATAAGGGTTTAATTTTCATTGTCGAAAATGGACTTTTGTTAATATGACTGAATTAGAGCTTGACATATTGTTTTAGGGTATTTTAAAGGTTGAATCTGCTAGGGCAAATGTCAGATCTTATTCTCCAATAAAGCTGCAGGGAAAACCAAAATCTTCTAAATTGTCAACAAAAAAGAATGCTGATACCCCTCCTCGTATTTGTGATGTTTGCAACCGGGAAGAATCAAATTTGAATACTTGTTTTGTTTGTGTTGGCTGCAAGGTATTCCTATATTTTATTGTTTGTGAGTTACCCTTGCAGAGTGACAGAATTTGTTGTATTTCTAACAATGTATTTTTGCTCACAGGTAGAAGTTCACTTAGATTGTTATCACAGGGGAAAATATCTCCCACGTAGCTCTTTTTACTGTGACTCATGTGAAGAGTCAAGAACTTGTTCTACTAGTCCTAGATCTATATCTTGTGATGTTAAAGCTGGCCCTAGTTTCCGTCCACAGTGTTGCTTGTGTGGTGCAACCAGTGTTGGTGCATTTAGAAAATCAGTTGATGGACAATGGATGCATGCCTTCTGTGCAGAGGTACTTCGAAAACCCTTAATTATACACTTCATTTTTTTAAAGTATATATATGTATGTATATCTTGGGATTATCAAATTCAACTCGTACTTTTTCTGTGTTTCCTTTTCTTGCAGTGGATTTTAGAATCAACATTTAAAAGAGGGCAGGAAAATGCAGTAGAAGGAATGGTATACATTTAATTGTTGCTGCTTTTGTTTCTTATACTCAACATTTTTCTCTTATATATATATATTTATTTTGTCGTATCTCTGGTAGTTGCTAATACTTGAGATATTGCCAGAACATCTTGAGAGGAAAAGATGAGCTGAGTTGTAGTGTTTGCCATCAGAAGGCTTATTTCTGCATCAAGGCTAGTCCACCTTTTCTCTGTAGACTTGTTTTAATCATGTTGTACTAAACTTAAAAAAATTGATTTGATTTAATCATGCAGTGTAGTTATGGACACTGTCAAACAGCATTCCACCCTGTTTGTGCTCGAAGAGCTGGTTTGTACATGAGTGCAAAGATGTCGGACGGCAGCTTACAACATAGAGCTTACTGTCAGAAGCATAGTAAGGAGCAGAAGGATAAGGTTTGCCTTTGCTCTTCATTAAGGAGAATCAGGAAAAAAAATCTTGCATCGCCTGATTTAGTTGCTAATCCGCTCGTTGTTACAGGCTGAATCACTACAGCATGGAACAGAGGAACTAAAAAGCGTTAGACAGATACGGGTAGGTTTAATATTTTGAAAGTTGTAACAAGACAGAGATCGACATGGTGCTTTATTTTGTCCGGCTTCCCAGCTGCATCTCTTAACTCATTTCTAAGACACTGGAAATGGTTGGAAATGGGTTAGTTCTAGTTAGTCATAGGGTGATAACTTAGGTTTATAGGGCCATTATGTGGATTCTAATGCCATTACATATAGGTTGGATTCGGTTGATTATGGTCATTTCTTTAATTTCTATCTGTCATGCTGTGATTTCTAGCACTATTATATTATAGGTCGGAAAAGGGTTAGTTCTAGTCATTTCATTAATTATCATCTGGCAGACTAAGTAGTATTAGTGAGCCTTGTACAGTTTTGCTTCCGACACCTGTGCTTGCCTAAGAGCTCCATCCTATGTATGCTATAATCTTCTGACGTAGATCCCCACTCCATCAAGCAGATTTTGTAGTATGGCAACCACAACATATTAGAATGGAAATGGTTAAGCCTAAGTTAGCAGATCATAACTCAAAACAAGTGCATACTCTATATCTTGTTAAAATTATATCCAGAGAATATTATGATATCTTCAAAATGTAACTATTTAAGTACTTAATATTCTTGAGAATTTTTATTTCACTCTATCTTGTTAACAGGTTGAGCTGGAAAAGTTGCGCCTTCTTTGTGACCGAATTGTTAAGAGAGAAAAATTGAAGGTAAGAATTTTGTTCTACAATACATCCTATATAACTTGTTTGATCGACATCCTATATAACTTACTATTGGGGCTTAAACTTTTGCTCTGTGGAGTTTCATTTGTGTTGATGTCCCTGCACCTCCAATCCTGAAATGCAAATGATCAAATCCTTTCTTTTTCCGCAATTTTTGTTTGGATTTGTTCGAATGGATATCCATCTGTTTCATGGCTTCTTTTTCTTTTTTCTGTCCTGCAACATTCCGTAGATCATTTTTTCTAGAGTGTTAACTTCGTGATGAAATTTTGAACTTTGGCTGGCAAAATGTGACACTTTGTTAATGTAAATCATTTACCTTTGGTTGTAACTATGAACTGCAAATGTTGGTGATTTTTAGTGAGTGTTCTTATTTATTCTAGGGGTACTTATCTATGTAGAACCACAAGTGTGGAGTGCAGATTACAGAGGTAACTTAAGCAGAGCATTAGAGTTTCTGAATGACTTTGGTAAAGTATATGTTCTGGAGGAAGGGTAAAATATATCACGTCGAAGTAGAAACACTTAAATCATTTTCTTCTTGATGCAATCTTGAAGACTGCCCCTTAGTTTCAACTTTCAATAAGAAATCTTACCTGAGATAATTACGTGATATTCTCGTTGTTTACCATCATGGTCTGTCTTTGGATATTAATTCAGGGTTTGTTTCAAACTTTCAATTTCTAGTTGTCGTAAGCTATATGTTTCCAGAGGCATTTTGGAAGACAAGTTGACTGTGTTGTTGGTGTAAACTGATACATTTTTCAAACTATCATTTTTCCTCTAGGTATCTTTTTCTCTCTCTCTTCTATGTTTCCTAATTCTCCTATTTTCTTGTCTCACTTTCTTTTCCTGGTACTGTTTCTTGCATATATTCCGGTGTTTAGTTGCTGCAGGACGAATCATGAATTTATGATTGTTTCTTTTAGTTGGTTTTACATTCCCAGTAGTTGTGTTAAAACACGCATGCTCCAATATTTTCCGAAATTTCATATTTGCCATGTTTAACAGAAACCATATGAGGATTTAGTTCTCATGCAATCCTTTTTAATTATATGAAAAATTATACAGCGCGAGTTGGTGGTTTCTTCACATGACATTCTTTCCTCAAGAAGGGATGCCACTGCTTTCAGCATGCTTACAGAAGGTGGGGTTCTGTCAGTTGGTATCAGTTCGGAGTCGGTCACAACTTCTTTAAACAACACTTCATTCAACGAGGCAGTCGAGAGGTCAGATGATATGAGTGTCGATAGTAATGCATCTGGCAAGATGGGGGCTGTACCCCTTCCTCATGTCAAAACCGACAGAAGGTTGAATCAAAGATCTAGATCCCATATACCTTTTACAAGAAAGGTAGCAGAGAAGACCTTGTTCTCTGACAAGCAACTCCCACAGCGGCCTGTTCCTTCAGACCATGCTAACACAAGTGACGAGGATAATAAAACTAAATTTAAGAAGGTATGAGATTGAACCTTGTTTTATCACACAACCACCATAATATGACAGGTACTTCACTGATGCAGCGAACAGAAAATTTTCAGAAGGAGGTGATAATGACGTCCGATCAAGCCTCAATTCAGAATCAACGATTACCTAAAGGATTTGTATATGTTCCAGTAGATACTCTTTCAAAATCTGAAGATCTTGATCACCGTGGACCTCCTAAGCCTGATGGGTGAAACAAAAGAAAATTGTGTTTTCAACTTTCCTGGCTTGTGGGATCATCCATGAGATGCATCTTTTCGGAAGATCATTAGCCTGGTCGCCGAACACCAGAGAAACTGCTGGTGGATGGTGGCAGGCGGGGTTTCACAATTCTGAATTTTTTGGATCAGGAATGTATATTTGTATTGAGAGTTGTATAAATGATGAGAATAGGTTTTATTGATGTGTGATGCAGGACTCTCATACATGGTTCCTAGTTTGTGTCGTATAATATGAGAGTCTGCTCCCTCTGAACTGTATATGATCATCTAATGTTTTTTGTTAGGTTTTGTAAATATATATATTTTTTCACATACATGTACATTACCTGGTGAAATAGATAATTCATGATTCTTTTCTCTATTTTGCCGTTTGCTACGCTGTCCTAGATTCTGTAGAGATCAAGTTTCAAATTATTTCTTTGCTAAACAGTCCAGGCGACTCCTATTTCAGGTTTTTCTGTGCAACACTAGCAGGACGTCGGATGTTGCAATCTGTACATGGAATATCTAAGCAATAGCTACACTATCTTGTACTAAGAAATTTTCTGTTCTGTATTTGGATGTCTTTCGTCAAACACAGGTACTTTTGAAGATTTTGTTGCCAAATTGCATGATGGTTTATATGGCTTAGAGTTAGAAGCATCATTCTCATATGCCTTTTCTTTGTAGGAGGCCTTAGCACACTTGATTCCAAGTTATTGCTATTATCCTTGATTGGTTGCTGTGCCTTTCCCCCCCTCCTGTGACATCCTTGACAGCAGTTGGGCAAGATGAGTATTGAGTAGATGTATTATAGATCAAAGCATTGGTAATTTCTCGTTAATAATAAAAATGATTGTTGCTAAAAGTAATATCTAAATGACTTCACGCTTCAAGCGAGTTTGGTATGGAGGATTCGGATGTCAACTTTATTTCTGCAGGCTGTTGTTACTTCAGGAGTATGGGGCTTATCTAACATAATACAAAATACCTATTTTTTGGAGGATCACGGAATCCTCTCAAATGTCTCAATTTGTCATTAGATATCTTCTTTTTCTAGTTAAATTCTGGACAATACTTGTTTGTGCAGGCTCTCCCTTTTTTGGGTCTAAACGCTAGTTTGCTCTTTTAGAACATCAAAATGGGATAATGGACTTTGTTTGGGGCATCAAGAAATTTTTTCGGCCCATTCCCTTACAGTTTGTGACAGTGCGAGAAGAGAGTGCTACAGTTACAGATCCTAGTGTGTAACTGCCAAACCTAACAAAATGATAAGCATTTATTTAGTATATGGTTTTGATATTATCTGTATTTGAATATTATTTTTTCAATACTCTTAATTCAGATATTACTCGTATCTGTAACTTTTCTTATGACTATTATCATTTTAAGTTAAACGATTTTATTGTTTTACAATTGTGCATATTCAGATTGAAAATTCGGGATGGTGGTTACCCATTCTTAAATTGGTTTTGGATCCCCCCATATTATTGTCTTGCAAAGAGAGGCTCTGATTGACAAATTCCAGTAATATCAGCACCTTTGTTTCATTATAAGAATTTCATTCCTGATTTCGCTACTATACCATTACCACCTACTTCCATTGTTAATTACATATATCATACTTCCTAGAACGAAAGAATATGTTCTTGTGGAACAACAAAATTCCTTGTCAAGCTACAAGCTTTGGATTTACATGTGATCGACGTTTGGTGTAACTTATGAGGCAACTAATGACATCAACAACAACAACAAAATTAGCCGGCAAAATTACATTTCCTTTACGTGAATCACTTATTCTTACCTGTTTTTTGCACCTCCCTGGCGCTTTCAGAGGTCTACAGACATATCCAAATCATCTTGAGTGGTGTTGCACTAAGAAATTAGTGATAAAAAAAAAAGCAAGCACGCACCCGAATGTAATGAGTCCCGTATAATGTGGATCATTATTAGGAAGTCAATCCCATATGTGGATGGGCATGAAGTATGCAAAACCTAAGCCTTTGCAAGACAAAGACATGGTGATCGATGGTGGTGGTGATATAATTGCAATGGTGAGGAGATCTGTACCTTAAAAGGACAGGCATGTTGGGAAGATATTGAAAGTGAAGTAAGGCATTGACTTGATTAATTGGACCATTAAGAAGAAAGATTCCCAAAACTGATCCATTGTTGCAAGTGCTCCACTGCCTCTTGTGATTTATCTACCAATGATGCATGGCAGCACAAATCCATCATAAACCACACATAATCTCCCAAGTCTCATGCTTTGACTTTGTCTTCAATAATCACAACTATATTTGTCTTTTGGAATTTTGGGGTTGGTATGGATTCTCTCCATTGCTTTGTAAATAGGCAAACTTTCTGTATGTATATTTAATTAATGAGAAAAAAATGAATAATATTGTAGTGTATCCAACCATTTGAGATATTGTTTTGATTGTTTTTTACTTTACATAAGAGAACCTTAAGATTCAACCTATGGTGCTAAGTTACAATATTTTATTTTGACTATTTCAAAGTCAGAATCCTACCATTTGTACTAGATATCGTTCACGTCTTGTATTTAGAAATGAATCGTCTAAGTTTGATGAATTGGGCATCTCTAATATACTGGACCCTGGGCAAAAGGCGTTCTAGGAACATGTAAAACAAGATTATGAGGGTAAGTAATTGTGATAACTTCATATTGCAACATGTTACTACTTCAACTTCCAAAATAGATTTGTGTATTGATATCTCACACATATATAAAAAGTTAATTAGCTACACTTAAAAAAGAGAAGGTAATAGTTGTCCTAGAAGAAGGGAGGCAAACAAGAATGGAAGCCAAGGTCAATGCATGTTGGAACCACACACGCATTCAAGAGAAGAATCCACCCAACCCAATCTAAGTATGTAACCCACAATTATTGGTAGAGAAATGAGATTATACAATGATGGCCTCAAGAGTGTTTAGTCAAAAGCCAAGCATTAGTGTGGGGTAGAAAAAAGAGGATCATGACATTGCTTATGCTGAGTACTCTCTCATACTTGTGGGCCGGTAGAAAGTGAAAATTGGGTTGAGTTTGATTCGATGGGATCTACAAAGTTTTTTTTTGGGTACAGATATTAGAAAAAGGAGGGAAAACATTTTTAGTGGTTCATATATATCAATCTGCATTATTATGGGGAGTAAGCGGAGTTACAAACTTGTAGACACTATTGATCAACATACACCACATTAAACATTTTCTCTTAAATGTGAGCCACAATACCTTACGTTTTGCATTTTTTTATATTAAAGTAACTACATTTTAGATATAGACATATGTCTCTTATTTAAGCAATTACCAGCCAAATACGATAAAAATCATACCACAATTCCTATCAAGATTAGTACGTAGGATATACTATAGCTCTATGACCATGAGAGTTGTTGACTTGTAGAGTGAAGTGGATGACGGTAGATATAAAAAGAGTGAAATAGTTGAATCAATCATATCAATGTACGTGCTATAAAGGGGTCAAAATGCTTATGTACCTTAGATTTTGGTTGCATTTCATATCAATTTTGTGATTTCTTTTACTATAATACACTAAGTTGAGGTAAATTGCAGATTGTCTATATGTGATGGGCGATAGTGTACCTCCTTTACTACCAAAAATTATACTTTGCCTCCTTAAAATATGTTGTTTTAGTCTAACGCATTATGTTAAAAGAAGATGATTTGACAATTTTCTCGTTATCTCTTTCACTTATCTTCTTCTTGCTCCACCGAACCATAATTATTTTTCAGTTTCAGTTTTTCCAGATTTTCATAAGCCAGCCACCTTAATTTCATAATTATTACTACTTGCGCAAAGACGGACATAATTCGGAAACAACCCACTTAATTTGGAACATAAAAAATGCACCAAATATTTGCACATTTAGAACTTAAGTCAACACAAGTCTACAAGTGCATGCGGGGAAAAGAATCCAAATAAGAAAAGATTTTCTTTGAAGCGTTTATAACTTTTTATTAATTGAGAAGATATATATATGTTAGTAAAAAGTATGTTCTAATACATTAAGAACATGATAAACAACAAGATCTACTACTAAATTCTATATAAAATAACATTAATGAAAAACACTTACAACTAGATGTCAAAGACATCTTGAAGAACGTAAAGCGGAAGCGAAACTTTAGGGAAGTGATCTTCAATTGTTTTCCCTAGACTTGATGATGGATGATCCTCTTGAATTTTGGGAGAAAATTTAGAGAGAGGATGATGAAAATTAACTAGGGCAACAATTGGGACCAAAAACCTTTATTTATAGAATTTTGTGTGTGGTAGTTTCTTCCATCAAAATAACTACCCACTAACACACTTAATGGATATGCATGACTTTAATTAATTATTAATGGAATAATATAGGCCACATAATAATAACATTCTCCCACTTGGCCGTAACATCAATTATCATTAGTTCCATTTACAAAAGTACATACAAAATTGGCCAACATAATTTCATTAAAACATATACTTCACTCAGTCAGAATCACCAAGCCAAACCAATGTAGTCAAATAATTAACGTCATCATTTGACCCCCATCAATTATGGTATTTGGTAATCTTTCCAAATTCAGTCAACATAAGTCATTAGGTTCATAAATTTGTTTGCTTAAATAATAATATTGTGCACAAGAAATAAGAAGCAAACTTTTACAAATCAAAGTCAAACACATCATTGAAGCTTCAACATATAATGTCATACACATTAGTCATTAACAACATTACATTACATTTACCAAACCCATGCCGGCAACATGCTCTCTAAAGAGACTGGGTGGTAGAGCCTTTGTTAGTGAATCAGCTAACATTGCTCGTATTCTTATGTGTTGTATGACAATAGTACCATCTTTGACTTTGTCTCTAACAACAAGATATTTGATGTCAATCCATTTGGATGCACCACTTGATTTGTTGTTTTTAGAGAAGAAAACAACAGGTTCATTATCACAAAATAATGTGAGTGGTCTCGAAATACTATCAACTACTTGAAGCCCAGGTACAAAATTCTTTAACCAAACGGCTTGAGCAGTAGCCTCATAGCATACCACAAATTCTGCTTGCATTATGGAAGATGCCCGTAAAGACTGCTTGACACTCTTCCATGATATTGGTCCCTTTGCAAGCATATATATGTAACCCGACGTGGATTTCTTACTGTCAATGCATCCAGAAAAGTCAGAATCAGAATAACCAATAACCTCAAGGTTATCTGACTTTCTGTAAGTAAGCATATAGTCTTTTGTCCCTTGTAAATAGCGTAAAACCTTTTTGGCAACTTTCCAATGATCCATCCCTGGATCTATTTGATATCGACCAAGCATACCAACTGCAAATGCCAAATCAGGACGTGTACAAACTTGAGCATACATTAAACTCCCAACCACTGAGGCATAAGGAATTCGCTTCATTTGTGCACGTTCTAATTCATTTTTAGAACACTGTAATTTGCTAAATTTGTCACCCTTTACAATAGGAGCAACACTTGGGGAGCAGTTTTGCATGTTATATTTTTTTAAGCATTTTATCAATATATGCCTTTTGAGATAATCCTAAAATCCCACGAGACCGATCTCGATGAATTTCAATGCCAATAACATAAGTGGCTTCACCAAGATCCTTCATTTCAAACTTGTTTGATAGAAATTGTTTGGTCTCATATAACATGTCTAAATCACTACTGGCTAGCAAAATATCATCCACATACAAGACGAGAATGATAAACTTACTCCCACTAACCTTAAGATATATGCATTGATCAATCACATTTTCTTTAAATCCAAAGTTAGTTATCACATCATCAAACTTAAGATACCATTGTCTAGATGCTTGTTTTAAGTCATATATGGATTTCTTTAATCGACATCCCATATGTTCCTTGCCTTTTACGACAAAACCTTCTGGTTGTGTCATAAAAAGTTTCTCTTGCAAGTCACCATTAAGGAATGCAGTTTTTACGTCCATCTGATGTAACTCTAAATCATAATGAGCTACTAAGGCTAAAACAATTCTAAGTGAGTCTTTCTTTGAGACCGGAGAAAATATATTATCAAAATGGATGCATTCCCTTTGTGTAAAGCCTTTAGCGACAAGTCGGGCCTTAAATCTTTCGATGTTACCTTTGGAGTCTGTCTTGGTCTTATAGATCCATTTACAGCCTATTGGCTTAGATCCAGTTGGTAAATCAACAAGGTCCCAAACTTCATTAATTTCCATCGATTTCATCTCTTCATTCATGGCTTCTAGCCATTGAGATGATTTATCGCTCATAATGGCTTCATTAAATGAGGTAGGATCCTCTCCATTGCCAATATTGCATCCTTTGGTTAGGTATACAATATAATCATTAGAAATTGGAGATTTTCGCTCCCTCTGCGACCTACGTAAAGGTTCTTCAGGAAGTTCAGGAGCTTCATTAGTGTGAGGTTCTTCATTAAGTAGTGGATTAGTTGTGTCTACAACATCCAAAAGAGGTGTTGAACTTGAAACCTCACGGATAATCGGGATTGGAACGTAAGTCCGATTTTCCTCGAGATTCACTTTTCTAATTTCACTACTCCCACTATTCTTGCCATTTTCTAAAAATACAGCATGTCTCGTTTCAACAATTTTAGTGGTATGAGATGGGCAATAAAAACGAAAACCTTTGGATCTATTTGGATAACCGATGAAATAACAACTAATGGTTTTAGGGTCAAGTTTCTTAATTTGTGGATTGAAGATTTTAGCTTCAGCATGACAACCCCAAACACGTAAGTATCCCAATTTGGGTTTTCGACCTGTCCACAATTCATAAGGTGTTTTCGGGACAGATTTACTAGGAACCCTATTTAGAATATGTGTGGCTGTCTTTAATGCTTCCATCCATAGATAATCAGGCAAGTCAGTGTTGGATATCATACTTCGTACCATATCCATAAGTGTACGATTTCGTTTCTCAGCCAACATAATTATTCTTTGGGATGTCCCAACAATAAAAGATGATGGAAGATATCGTTATCATGAAGAAACAAAGCAAAATATGAATATTATTATGACCCTTAAGACTTGAAGTAGGACATTATCCACATACATTATTGGATAATTTTTTAAAAAAATTACCACTTCAAGTAACTCATTTCTTAGTTCATTTTCACATACTTGTCTTTACTACATTAAAAAATCAGAAAATTTAATGTAAGAAGAATTTCAATCATAAAGAGACATAATATTCTCTTTTGAAATATATCTTAAACGACGATAACATAATGACGATGAGTTTCCATTATCATGATTTCTTTTGATTTCACTTCTATAATTATTGACACCAATAATGTTCATCAATAAAACCATTAGTCGATGAAAAACTCAAATGCAACTTATATAGAGGTCATCCTCTAAATTTTGAAACAAGAGGTAAATGCCATAAGTGGAATTTTACAACGAGTTCGTAATGTGCACAATGGTGCAGATGTCAATCCATTAGGTACATGAATGAACCTTAACTTAAAAGGATTCATAAATCATAAGGTTAACTTTATTATCTTTTTAACAAGTCATGCTTTAAAACATCATACTCCTTCAATAAATGTCTAATTTCGTTAAACAGTAACATTTAGGAGTAAAGCATGATTTGCACCGCAGGTGCTTGCTTTGTTTTTAGCAACAATTGCCTTCATTATCTTTATCCCCTTACCATTACCATTAAATTTTCTCTTTGTTGGACCATTAAAGGCAAGGTGTGCAAAGTCAGGCTTTTCAATTTTTTAAGTCTTTCTTCTTCTTCAACACACATAGCAATTAATTCGCTCATTTTCCATTTCTCTTTCTGCGTATTATAATTGATCTTGAAAGGACCAAAATGCGCAGGCAGAGAAGTCATAATAAAATGAACAAGAAAACATTTAGAAATTGTCATATCCATGCCTTTCAGTTTTGCGGCCATATCGCTCATCATCATGATATGTTCACGTATACCGCTAGTCCCATTATACTTGGTTGTGAGCATTTTCATTATAAGGGCACTTGCATTAGCTTTGGAAGTCCCCTTAAACTGCTCTTCAACAGAAGCCAAATACTCTTTTGCATTAAATGTCTTGTTAGCACTATCTTTTTCAGGGATTGCTCCCCGGATAGCAGGAGTAATAGAACTCTTCCTAATCATTAGTGACATGCGATTAGAACGCTCCCACTTTTCATAACTGGCCTTTAGTTCGTTGGAACTAGTGGTTGTAGGAGGTGTGGGAGCATCCATACGAAAAGCATGATCGAGTTCCAAAACACCTAGACATATTTATATTTGCTCCTTCCAAGTAAGAAAATTTGTTCCATTAAGGGTTCAATTCCAGATAGTTGTGATGTAATATGTGATGTATTCAATGCTGCATAATTATCAAAATAAATATGATGCTTACTTTCATTAACTATATAAACCACACGAGAAACAAATGACATAATAACATTAATTAACTGTAATCTAACAGCTAACAAACTGAAATTAACATTAAATACTCAAAGATATTTCAGTTAATTCATAACCGTTTTGCATAATTATTAATCTAAGTTGGTACGATTAATAACATGCACATTAATATACATTTATAAATCAATTTACATCACCGTTGGGCAGAAAATAAATTGATTTACAAAATCATTAGTCATAAGAGAATTTATAAAATAAATCATGTCTATAATTAAAGTTGGTAAAATTATGTCCATGATTTATCATACATAAAAATTGTGATTTAACACCACAAGATAACCATCACAAAATTTTATTTAACAAAAGAAAATCGACAATTAAAGTTGGTAAAATTGACGATAATCAGTCGTTAAATATATCATAATATGGTTAATAATTTTTCATAAGGCAAACATGTACAATAATTTTCCGTTGGGTCAATTATTATACATGATAATCATAATTTTACATTTTTCATAAAATGCATAAAACATATTTAGAATTGCATGAGCATGAATCTCATAATATCATGACATTAAATTTCTCTAAATTACATAAATGTAGGAAGATCAAGTCATAAGATCAACGTCATTATATCATAATCCAAAACTAACTTAAATGTAATAATGGATAACCTAATATGCTTAATTGCAAAAAAAAAAGGAAACCCAACATCAATAACGTCTTGACCACGTTAACAATATGAAATAAGGCCATGTTCATACGTTATATATATTTTTGGAATAAAATGTATGATTTCAGTATCCATAATTATGCATATCATAACATCAGTACACTTTTATGACATTTTCAACGTGATCTACATTAATTTCCAATTCCTTATTAAATTAAAATCCAGAAATAACCAACTAGAGTAATAATTGGAAAGAAAAAATATATTTAAAGGCAAAACCAAAATGCCTGAACAATCCTACATGATCTCACGTTATAAGCATGTCCACATTATGTTTTCTTCTATGTAATACATATTTAACAATATAATTTTAACAACTAGAAAAATAAAATATGTAACCGTATGGACACGATGTGCACATACGAGACATTCTAACATGAACAAACATGTCATCGACGGTTACAAAATATGTATATATATTTTAATAGTTCAACCACAAGTCCATAATCACGTGGCCTAAGAAACTCAATTTTCTTAAGATTCGAAATCAAAACGTATGATTCATGAACACTACTTCTAAACGCACAATTGAAGTGGTGCTTAATTAGGATTTGGGAATCAAAACAACATGATTAATCCATAAGGAAAAAGACGCAAATACATGATCCTTGATGGTTGTTATATTTGACGTGACCATAAAATAATGTATTTTATACGAATTTAGTTTGGCTCTTGATACCAAATGTTAGTAAAAAGTATGTTCTAATACATTAAGAACATGATAAACAACAAGATCTACTACTAAATTCTATATAAAATAACATTAATGGAAAAACACTTACAACTAGATGTCAAAGACATCTTGAAGAACGTAAAGCGGAAGCGAAACTTTAGGGAAGTGATCTTCAATTGTTTTCCCTAGACTTGATGATGGATGATCCTCTTGAATTTTGGGAGAAAATTTAGAGAGAGGATGGTGAAAATTAACTAGGGCAACAATTGGGACCAAAAACCTTTATTT
The DNA here is from genome assembly GCA_963682175.1 of Triglochin maritima. NCBI lineage: Eukaryota > Viridiplantae > Streptophyta > Magnoliopsida > Alismatales > Juncaginaceae > Triglochin > Triglochin maritima. Next base: position 7,469,137 of record OY821780.1, on the reverse strand, counting down.
ATAGAATTTTGTGTGTGGTAGTTTCTTCCATCAAAATAACTACCCACTAACACACTTAATGGATATGCATGACTTTAATTAATTATTAATGGAATAATATAGGCCACATAATAATAACAATATATATATATATATAATACGTATAAGTCTCCATCCAATTAACATAAAAGACTAAAAGTTGGTAGCTTTAAAATCAACTCACAAAACCAACTGCAATATATTTCATATGTTTTACAAAGTTTGATTGTCCTATACACAAAAGTAAATCTTTTAATCTCAATTCGAGAATGCTTCGTTATCATCTCATAGTTTAATCTTGTTCTTTAACTTTGAAGGGCCGAGAGTAGCTCAGTTGGTAGAGTAGATCTTAGTGATGGATTTGTGGGGACCTTGCATGTTATTACATGTTTGATATATAACTAGAAAAACACGTAATATTTATAATAATAATATTTTTTACTTGTGCTCTCTGGGAAATTAGATCATTAGTGAGTCGTACGTTCAAAAAGCAAACACAGTACCACTTGATTAGTTACTTCCTTAGTGAGTAGTGAGTACTCACCCCAGCAAACTCAAACCCTGCACTATAAAACCACACCTCTCAACCCAAACCAAATCAACATCTTCTCCAACCAAACTCCCATTCCCAAACATCAAGATGGAGGACATGAAGAGGATGAAGGTGAAGAAGGGTTGCTTAGCAGTTATGGTGGGGCTTGAAGAAATGAACAACCACAACTATCAAAGGTTCACAATCCCCATAACACACCTCTACCACCCTCTCTTCAAAGGTCTCCTTGAGAAAGCCCAAGAGATGTTTGGTTACCACTCCTCAGGACCCTTAAAGCTCCCTTGCGCCGTCGATGACTTCCTTCACCTATGCTGGCTGATCGAAAGAGAATCGTCGAATTCGGCTATCCATAGGCACCCTTCTTTCTCTTTTGCATCATGCTGAGGCAATATTTAGAACAAACGAGTATATATATATACTTTAGAAGTGGTGTTTTTTGATGGTAGAAGAAAGAAAAAGTTAGTGAATGAATGAATGAGTTTGCTTGATCAACTTTCTTTTATTTTAAAAAAGCATTTTTATAGTTTTAATTAAATCCAAACATGTACCTCGATGAGATTATATTTAATCCTTGGTGCTAACTAATAATCTAAGATTAGGGATCCATCAATAGTACTAACTTAGGTTGTGGGTGCGTGTAATCAACTTAATTTTTTTTTCCAAATTACAAACATGTACCTCGATGAGATTATATTTAATCCTTGGTGCTAACTAATAATCTAAGATTAGGGATCCATCAATAGTACTAACTTAGGTTGTGGGTGCGTGTAATCAACTTAACTTTTTTTCTTCCAAATTATGATGGTTAATTAATTGGTGGGTGTTCAATAAGAAAGTCAAGTTGACTAAACACTTGGAATTTATATTGTGAATTATTATCTCAATAAAAAAATGGGTGTAGTTATGCAGGCTATCCGTTTCTTGTTTACTTCTAGTGAATTTGTTCATAATCAGCTCCATATATTATATATTAGTTTGTTTGGTTATCAAAATTAGAAATAATGAGAACAAAAAGACCATCAAGTTCAACAAAGCAAAATTGTATAAGCTAATTGTTAGTGCAGTCCAAAGCCCACTACTCACTCCTGCTCGTGGGGAGACTCCATCCAGCTCGAAGCACCTGGGTTCGTATCTTCACATGGTGGATAGCGTCGCAATGTCCGGTCCGGTATGTTAGGCTGGAGAACAATATTACTGACTACTGAGTGATCGAGTCTGCAACTCCATATTATTAGTGTTGAATAAACTACATATTATTAATGTTGAATATTTGTAAATCAAATATTTCCAAATACGTACTTAAATTGTCGGATTTAATACAATCTTAAGAATCTCTACTTTGTCACAAATCTGATTAACACTTGTCAGATTAATACCTTTTTCTTCACGACTCTATGTCGTCTGTCGGCTAAAAGAATTTTGGGAGGAGTTTCCTCGTAAATATATTTCTTGTTGTGTGTCTCCCTGTTCTATCTTTTTCGTGCTTGTTTTACTCTAGGATGGGAAAATAAATATATTCCGTTACGTTGTTCGATGTTGATTAAAAATCCCAACAACACGTAATAGAGCTTTTGGTTGAAGATAAGGAAGTAAGAACAAAAAACGACGTAAGAGAAGCACGTGCGAAAGGTTAACCTTTGGTTAGATTACCAAAATAAAAAGTTGAGCAAAAACGTAACAAAAAAATGAAAAAAATTGTTGAAGAAAGAGGGTTAGCTAGTGGATTCTAGGATTCACGGTAGAAGTGAGATGAGTAGGGAAAAAGTTGTGAGAAATTCTCACATATTTTCCCCCCATTATAGTGAATTATCCCCGGGTGTGTGTGGTGGCCCTGGTTTTTTTTTCCTTCTCGTGAAGTGAATTGGATGGAGTTTTCACGTAAAATATTCTTCTTGTGTTGTGTATCTGTGTTCTACCTTGTTTGTGTTTGTTATTTTCACAGTGGAAAAATCAATATACTTCGTTGCGTTGTTCGATGATGATAAAAAAATCTCAACAACTAATATCAAACCTTTTGGTTGAAAAACTGGTGGTAAGAAGAAGAAAAACAACGTAGGAGAAGTATGTGCGAGAAGCTGGAGTTTTGGTTGGATTACAAAAAAAAAATGTAAGCAAAAAAGTGACAAAAATAAAATAAAAAAGAGAATGCATATGCACTAAAAATTATATACTATTACCTATAGTACACATAATACCATAATAATATAACACACTATATTCTAATTATATAAATGTTCAGCTTTCTTCTTCTTTATTTTTGTTTATATTTTAAAAAAAATTAAAAATATTGTCTTAATGGTTTATATATAAATTATTTTATATTTTTATAATGTATATCATGTTATTTAAGTTTTATTCAAAACTTTCGTGGCTAGTGAGTTAAACAATTTGATTAGCAAATTAATAAACGAGACAAGCTGGAGCTCGCTTGTTAATAAACAAGCCGAGTTCAAACACAAGTTTAGGTTTATTTAATTAGTAAGCAAGTCGAACTCGAGCTCGGCTTGTCAATAATTGAGTTCAGTTCAAACACAAGTTTAGGTTCATTTAGTAAAGAGTTAAACTCAAGTTCCGCTCGTTTAATAAATGAATCGAGCTCAAACTCGCAAAGCTCGACTCGTAAATGCTCATTATACCCATACTTGCAACAACTATTTTTCATAATATTCCCTTTTAATTAGTTACTTTTGCAAAAGTGTTGCTCATTCGGCCTGACAACATTGTACAATTTTTTTCCCATGCTTCCCTCTTAAGGGGGTGTAAGCAGGGTGGGTGGGGTGAATTTTTGTCTCACTGCTACGTGTCTTGCCTAAGTTAAACGGGAAGAACTAAAAAAAAACTTGTTACCGGTCTCACGTAAGAGTGGACTAGGCGAGCAAGGGAGGGTTATTCTTTGATTAAAGTTAAATACAAAAAATCAATCTATTTTTCTTAGTATTTTCATTAAAACTAAATACAAAAAATTAAGAAAAAAATATATTTACGTATGTTTTTAAAGCCAGATACGAATAAATTAAAGTTAAATATAAAAAAATAAAGCTAACTACAAGATGAACGTAGGTACAACTTTAATGTTTTTTAATTGTTTTTTGAAAATATGTTTTAATTTTTTTTGTTTTTTTAGATTTGTTTTTAATTTTTTTAAAGATCGACATCGAAATGATGTAGATAAGAGAGATAAGTTGTGGTTAAGAGGTGAATAGTATAAAAAAGAGAAGAATTGGAGAGAGAGAAAGTTGATGTGAATGAGAAAGAAAACTGACGTGGAAGAGAGAAAGAAAATAGAGAAAATTCATGACCAGATCGTCCAAATTCGTGATTAAAGATGATGGTCTCAAGTTCTTATCGTTAACCTTAACACATATGTCTAAGACTTGGGAACCCACGGTATAAGACTGCGTTTGGAAAATTTTTGAGAAAACATTATCGTGGCATCAAAATTTGTGCCAAAACATTGTTGTGGCTAAATACAAAGAGAACAATCATTATTTAGGGATATTCCCTGATGAACGCTTAATATCCACTTTTTTCAAACAACTCGTAGATTGGATCCCAACCTCATGTCTACAAAGTATTGTCCACGTGAAAGACGGAAATAACACTTTATTTTGGCTGGATAACTGGCACAATGATCAATTTCTCTATGAAGCTTGACCATAATCGTAGCCAAATTGTTTGAAGGTGAACCCTTCCAACATCACCAGTTCAAACAACGATTCGCCCAGCCAATTGATTCATCCCAATCCTTGCACCTTTACCAATGGAATGGATAGAACCACCTATGGATTTTCACCTGCAATGGTATCTACCCTTTTTCAAACTGAAATGGTAACAACAATAGGCCCGATTGATGAGGCCATCCCGATGCTTTAGGACCTTCCACTACTCCAAATACAAATTCAAGAGTGACCACCAGAGCCAGGACATCGGTGGACTACTTCAACAATGAAGTGGCGACTTTGGGGGCTTTGGCAGATGCATTATCCAGAGCACGACTTATCACACCCTCTGGACTTGGCGTTTATGTTATCTACATCTTACCTTGTTGATCCCTATATAAGGTGTTGGGTACACGCTGGAGTCTTTAATTAATTACTTTTCAAAAAATGTTGTTTGTTATATCCACGTTAATTTACCTCAGTATTGGTTACTGTTGGGTAGAAGCTGTTCCTCAAGTTTTTAAAATCCTGTGTCATCTTTCAAGGATTTCCTAGTCAATGTGCAAAATTACTTAAAATGAAAAAAATCAACAACCTCAGGATCTTAACATAAGCCAATAAAGCCTTCACTTGCTTCATTTCATACAGCTTCAAAAATTCACAGTTTAATTTAAATGACAATTTAAATTAAACTATCCTTTATCACAGACAAAAATAAAAATTTGCTTAATCCTTATAAATTACGCAATTCAGATATGCATCTCATTCACAACCAACATAACAAGGGTGACAGTCTCTTGAATAATATATATACAACAAAAACCTTTCTCAAGAAAAAATAATAATCTATTCAAGAGTGTCAAGATGATCTATTCAATAAGTGTAAAGATCAGATTCTTTTCCAAGAACTCGTCTTTATGCCTCCAGAGTAGTTTATAACTTCATACCCCCTCAAAATCAAGGTTGATTAGCAAGGAACAATCTGAGTAAGACATAAGACATGATCAGGAAAAATGTATATTAGCAGCGGTAGGTGTCATGAGGCAACTGGGGCAGAATTATACTTGATCTCTGCCAGAAACACCATTAGCAACATTCTTCTGTTTTCTCTTTCTGGATGTCCTACTCCATTTCCTTGTTCCTCCCAAGTTGTTATCCGGGAAATTCTGATCCGAAACCTCTGCATTGGCTATTAGTTGAAGTTTATCAATGGAAGTTTAAGAAAAGTATATCCATTTATAAAGATTACCATTCGATTAAAGAAATATGCACGTACAAACATGTAATATCCAATTAAAAAAGTATCATAACATGATCTGTAGTTTCAGCAAGAAATCTGAGTACAAACTCCACAGCCAAGAAGACTTTGCAAATTTTAGAAAATAGTCATCATGATGTTTTCCCTTTTATTTTCCTCAAGAGATCATATCTATTTTTCATCCTAAATCAAATCAGACAAATCACAAAAAAGAGATGTAGTTAAAAGCAGTTCTTAAATATTCTTTCCTATCTTTGTACATAATTGAAACTAGATAAAAGGATGTAACAAAAGCATAAATTTGTCGTTCATCTGGGTTATTTATAGAAAACACATATATCAAACAAATTTGACAAGATCAAGCAGTATGTCCAAAAAAATGTAAAGGAAAACAGAATCACAAGACAATAATTAAAAACACCCATCAGTATGAACTGTGAGTATTCCGTAGTCAAAACCAAAGGCTAGCTCTCTTGTTGTGCACAAACTTGTAATCAGAAGCACGAAACTAATGGGGCATTAGCATGGAACTGGACATCCAAAAATCAAGGAGCAGAAGGCAAGCTAAAATCATCAAAAAATCAAAACACGATATGAAAAAAATCTTCTATCAGTGTGCCTGGTATATTTACTGCAAGAGGACCATGAAAAATACCTGTGGTGCTACCAACAGATTCTCGATGGTACACATTTTTAGAAGAAGAAGGAAGCTGCTTTGAACTTGCTGAATCTCCATAGCTGTTCTTTTCGTTTCTTTCACACTCTGAAAATGTTTTTTTTTATCATGTCAGTATCCATCTCTAGTCATATTGATCCAATATGCAAAATACAACTCCTTACCCGTATGATGGGAACCTCTGATATCAGATGATCTGAAATGCTTTATCCAGGGATTAGCTGACAGAGTGTGAGATTCGTTTTCATTCTCCGACTGTGCCCGAACAAACTGAAGTTGTTCCCACCGTCCTCTCCTCTGAACTTTAAACTGCAATAGAAGTTGTAGATGCATAAGAATAAAATTTGATGATGGCATTAAAAAGATCAGTTGTATCCGTTCATACTTGATCAGAAGACATGCCATTTGGGCTTGAACCCGATGCACGTATATGTTTTGGCATTCTTGATAAAAAGCTTTGAGCGGCACTCAAATGATAATCGTGGTTGTACAACTGATCGACGAACGTTTCTTCTATGGAGTTCAGATACGAACTGTGCTTCTCATTTGTCCATTCTGTATTTGTAGTTTCTACAATCTGAATCATCAAAACATGTAATGTAAGATACTATGAAGAATTCGCACATACTCCATTTAGTGCGTCGCAATTGCTAATGACTAATGAGCTTTGGAGGTGACTAACTGTAATGATTTTCTCAGGATGAAAGGAGAAGATGGTTGAGAATGTAAACACCTTTGTGTCTTGGTTTACTTATTCGTAAGGTTCACTTTGACACTTTATGTCCTAACTAAATCAGTTAGGAAGTTTTTTTTTCACAAATAACATTAAGAACCATTGGCAAATTAAAAGTACAACAATTAGATGAGCGGCAACTTGGTGGCGCCTACGACGAGAAAATCTACCTGATTAAGTTAACAACAGCACAATCATGAATTGTTTACAAAGTTGAAATCTCAACGAGGTCGATTGCAATTTCAGGTTAAACATTGGGCAATGAAAGTCAGTTAGAAATACGAAAAGTTTAAGGTCGTGTTAGAGACCTTTTCGAAGTTGATGGGAAAATTTGATTCGAGCTCATATTTGAGGGAGGTAAATAGTAATCTACCATTTATCCTAAATTGGACCTCGCCGAGAGCCCGACATCTACTGGATGATCTTGGGTTCCCAAAATTAGGGATCCGCCAATCCAAATTAGTCTTGGAAAAAATATATTTTGTATCATTTTTTTCCCTTTCGGTCACACTTAAGCTTATAACTTCGATGAACGAGTCAAAATCGGCTTAAAATAGATAGGCAAAAAGAGAGAAAAAAGACTTATTCAATAATTATTCCAATTTTTATTTCCAATCTCCACAAGTTATTCTTCAATAAACTCCAATATTCGGAATCACATTATCATAAACAATTTTTCTAAAATCCGACACAATCTTTTTTTATCAGTAAAATCAGACAAAATCTATGTTTGTAGACGTCAATTCCAAATCATAATCGATTCTCGATCGTCGAAACCAAAATCCGATCATAAAAGCGCGATCCCAAACTAGACCTGTACCTTTAAAAACAACCAAAATCGGGGATCGAATTATAACAAAAAGATCAGAAAATAATTTCAAAAAAATAAAAACCACCACCAAAATCCGGAAAGCAATACCGTGCTGGTGGCCGTGGCGGCGAACGCGTCCTCGACCCGTCTCCTCTCCCCCTCCATCTCTCTTCCAACCTCGAGTGGCAGAACCGTAAATAACCGGAAAAGGGAAATAATTCCTTCCTCGCTTGATCTCTCCCGAGGAAGGATGGAAGGAAGGAAGGGATAAAAAGGGAACGGACGACGTGGCGTCGAGATGAGTCGCCCTCGTGCGGACACGTGGCGTCCCCAAATAATATCTCCCGGACCGGAAACTAGATATTTTTTTGGAAGGGACGAAGGGTATGGAAAATATCTGGAACATCCTCCATGCGCTTTGGGGCCCACCCGCTTAATAAAGATTTCTTTGATTTTTGATTAAGGGGCCCACCCGAGCAAAGTTTTAGCATTTATAATTTGGATCTTAGTTTATCAAAAGAAATAGAAAAATACATTTTTTTCATGACAATAAAGTACGTAGCTCGCTTATCCCGAAAATACACATGGGATTTTTGGGTGGGAAAAAAGTTTTTAGGTACCGAGTGGATATAAGTGGTTTTTAGGTACCCCAATCATTTTTTTTTCTTCAAAATAATATTTTTTTTATAAAAAACAATGTAAGAAATAATTATCATACTAGACCCACCACCACACGTGTCGGATTTTAATGTGTAGAGCTCAGCGTATGAGACATCGAGTTTTGTAGGAATAAAAATTTGCATAAAACTCGACGTCAAATACATAGGGTTTTAACACACACCCAGTAAGATGCATTGACAACGTGGAATCCAAATTAAACTCGTCTCTTGCAACGTTGAGTTCAATTTGATTGAACTCGGTACGAGCAATGCCGAGTTCAATTTGATAGACATAGACGCTTGCAATGTTAAGTTCTAACTCTTAGAAATGTTCACGCACACCCAGAAGGATGCACCGCCAGTTTGGAATCCAATTGACCTTGACCCTGTGGATGCCGAGTTCGGAACGTGGTTGTTGCAACGCCGACGCCAAGTTCATTTTGATAGGTTTAGTGTTAAAATCGATCATTTTGTCAATAAGTTATTTCCTGTTAATTTTTTTCAAACAATAACACAAACAATAAAGAAGCATTCATGAATCATGCTATTGAAAGCACAAAAAACAAATTAAACATTTGAGTATTTTTTCCACAATCAATCATAAATAACAAAGAGTCTAACATAAGAAGTTTAGACCGCAACAACTATCCTAAATGACTTGCAATATCTTCTTTTTTTGGACGTGTCTTAGTTCAATTTGGATTCCAAACCAATGAGACTTTGTGTTTCCAGTGCCGAGTTCCATCAAATTGATCTCGACGTTGCAAGGGCTGAGTTTAATTTGGATTCCAAACTGACAGTGTCTCTTACTGGATGTGCGTGAAAATTTCTAAGTGTTATAACTCGGCGTCTCCGACGTCGAGTTATATATATATGTAGGGTCAAGATCTAGTGAGTCAATGACTCATCTTATTTGTTTAAGTCCCTACAATCTCATCATTAGATTTAATTACGGTTAATATCAACTATTAGATCTCTTTATTAACATAACCGTCATAACTGTAATCTAACTTACAATTTCAGATAAGTGATGAATATGGTAGGGGCTTAAAATATGCAGATTAAGCCTCAGACTCACTGGAGAATTATTGTGTGTGTGTGTCTATATAAATATAGGGTCATGATCTAGTGAGCCTATGACTCATCTTATTTGTTTAAGTTCCCTACAATCTCATCGTTAGATTTAATTACGTATAATCTACAGTTAATATCCATCGTTATATCATTTTATTAGCATAACCGATGAATCCTTAATCTACCTTACAATTTAAGATAAATGATGAATATGGTAAAAACTTAAAATAGTTAGATTAAGTCTCGAGCTTACTGGAAAATTACCATACATATATTATATCCATCGTACAAATTGTTAGTCTTTTATTTGCTTCATGATTAATGCACAACAAAACCCTAATTGCACATTATAAGATCTTGAACAAATGATTTCCATAATGATATTAAAGAGAAGACAAGAACACATACCTTGTTCCATGATTCTATTCAACGAAGAGAAATCTCCAATTGCTATGAATTGATTTCTCTCTTTCAATCCTTTAGCGACAAGTCGGGCCTTAAATCTTTCGATGTTACCTTTGGAGTCTGTCTTGGTCTTATAGATCCATTTACAGCCTATTGGCTTAGATCCAGTTGGTAAATCAACAAGGTCCCAAACTTCATTAATTTCCATCGATTTCATCTCTTCATTCATGGCTTCTAGCCATTGAGATGATTTATCGCTCATAATGGCTTCATTAAATGAGGTAGGATCCTCTCCATTGCCAATATTGCATCCTTTGGTTAGGTATACAATATAATCATTAGAAATTGGAGATTTTCGCTCCCTCTGCGACCTACGTAAAGGTTCTTCAGGAAGTTCAGGAGCTTCATTAGTGTGAGGTTCTTCATTAAGTAGTGGATTAGTTGTGTCTACAACATCCAAAAGAGGTGTTGAACTTGAAACCTCACGGATAATCGGGATTGGAACGTAAGTCCGATTTTCCTCGAGATTCACTTTTCTAATTTCACTACTCCCACTATTCTTGCCATTTTCTAAAAATACAGCATGTCTCGTTTCAACAATTTTAGTGGTATAAGATGGGCAATAAAAACGAAAACCTTTGGATCTATTTGGATAACCGATGAAATAACAACTAATGGTTTTAGGGTCAAGTTTCTTAATTTGTGGATTGAAGATTTTAGCTTCAGCATGACAACCCCAAACACGTAAGTATCCCAATTTGGGTTTTCGACCTGTCCACAATTCATAAGGTGTTTTCGGGACAGATTTACTAGGAACCCTATTTAGAATATGTGTGGCTGTCTTTAATGCTTCCATCCATAGATAATCAGGCAAGTCAGTGTTGGATATCATACTTCGTACCATATCCATAAGTGTACGATTTCGTTTCTCAGCCAACATAATTATTCTTTGGGATGTCCCAACAATAAAAGATGATGGAAGATATCGTTATCATGAAGAAACAAAGCAAAATATGAATATTATTATGACCCTTAAGACTTGAAGTAGGACATTATCCACATACATTATTGGATAATTTTTTAAAAAAATTACCACTTCAAGTAACTCATTTCTTAGTTCATTTTCACATACTTGTCTTTACTACATTAAAAAATCAGAAAATTTAATGTAAGAAGAATTTCAATCATAAAGAGACATAATATTCTCTTTTGAAATATATCTTAAACGACGATAACATAATGACGATGAGTTTCCATTATCATGATTTCTTTTGATTTCACTTCTATAATTATTGACACCAATAATGTTCATCAATAAAACCATTAGTCGATGAAAAACTCAAATGCAACTTATATAGAGGTCATCCTCTAAATTTTGAAACAAGAGGTAAATGCCATAAGTGGAATTTTACAACGAGTTCGTAATGTGCACAATGGTGCAGATGTCAATCCATTAGGTACATGAATGAACCTTAACTTAAAAGGATTCATAAATCATAAGGTTAACTTTATTATCTTTTTAACAAGTCATGCTTTAAAACATCATACTCCTTCAATAAATGTCTAATTTCGTTAAACAGTAACATTTAGGAGTAAAGCATGATTTGCACCGCAGGTGCTTGCTTTGTTTTTAGCACTATCTTTTTCAGGGATTGCTCCCCGGATAGCAGGAGTAATAGAACTCTTCCTAATCATTAGTGACATGCGATTAGAACGCTCCCACTTTTCATAACTGGCCTTTAGTTCGTTGGAACTAGTGGTTGTAGGAGGTGTGGGAGCATCCATACGAAAAGCATGATCGAGTTCCAAAACACCTAGACATATTTATATTTGCTCCTTCCAAGTAAGAAAATTTGTTCCATTAAGGGTTCAATTCCAGATAGTTGTGATGTAATATGTGATGTATTCAATGCTGCATAATTATCAAAATAAATATGATGCTTACTTTCATTAACTATATAAACCACACGAGAAACAAATGACATAATAACATTAATTAACTGTAATCTAACAGCTAACAAACTGAAATTAACATTAAATACTCAAAGATATTTCAGTTAATTCATAACCGTTTTGCATAATTATTAATCTAAGTTGGTACGATTAATAACATGCACATTAATATACATTTATAAATCAATTTACATCACCGTTGGGCAGAAAATAAATTGATTTACAAAATCATTAGTCATAAGAGAATTTATAAAATAAATCATGTCTATAATTAAAGTTGGTAAAATTATGTCCATGATTTATCATACATAAAAATTGTGATTTAACACCACAAGATAACCATCACAAAATTTTATTTAACAAAAGAAAATCGACAATTAAAGTTGGTAAAATTGACGATAATCAGTCGTTAAATATATCATAATATGGTTAATAATTTTTCATAAGCCAAACATGTACAATAATTTTCCGTTGGGTCAATTATTATACATGATAATCATAATTTTACATTTTTCATAAAATGCATAAAACATATTTAGAATTGCATGAGCATGAATCTCATAATATCATGACATTAAATTTCTCTAAATTACATAAATGTAGGAAGATCAAGTCATAAGATCAACGTCATTATATCATAATCCAAAACTAACTTAAATGTAATAATGGATAACCTAATATGCTTAATTGCAAAAAAAAAGGAAACCCAACATCAATAACGTCTTGACCACGTTAACAATATGAAATAAGGCCATGTTCATACGTTATATATATTTTTGGAATAAAATGTATGATTTCAGTATCCATAATTATGCATATCATAACATCAGTACACTTTTATGACATTTTCAACGTGATCTACATTAATTTCCAATTCCTTATTAAATTAAAATCCAGAAATAACCAACTAGAGTAATAATTGGAAAGAAAAAATATATTTAAAGGCAAAACCAAAATGTCTGAACAATCCTACATGATCTCACGTTATAAGCATGTCCACATTATGTTTTCTTCTATGTAATACATATTTAACAATATAATTTTAACAACTAGAAAAATAAAATATGTAACAGTATGGACACGATGTGCACATACGAGACATTCTAACATGAACAAACATGTCATCGACGGTTACAAAATATGTATATATATTTTAATAGTTCAACCACAAGTCCATAATCACGTGGCCTAAGAAACTCAATTTTCTTAAGATTCGAAATCAAAACGTATGATTCATGAACACTACTTCTAAACGCACAATTGAAGTGGTGCTTAATTAGGATTTGGGAATCAAAACAACATGATTAATCCATAAGGAAAAAGACGCAAATACATGATCCTTGATGGTTGTTATATTTGACGTGACCATAAAATAATGTATTTTATACGAATTTAGTTTGGCTCTTGATACCAAATGTTAGTAAAAAGTATGTTCTAATACATTAAGAACATGATAAACAACAAGATCTACTACTAAATTCTATATAAAATAACATTAATGGAAAAACACTTACAACTAGATGTCAAAGACATCTTGAAGAACGTAAAGCGGAAGCGAAACTTTAGGGAAGTGATCTTCAATTGTTTTCCCTAGACTTGATGATGGATGATCCTCTTGAATTTTGGGAGAAAATTTAGAGAGAGGATGGTGAAAATTAACTAGGGCAACAATTGTGACCAAAAACCTTTATTTATAGAATTTTGTGTGTGGTAGTTTCTTCCATCAAAATAACTACCCACTAACACACTTAATGGATATGCATGACTTTAATTAATTATTAATGGAATAATATAGGCCACATAATAATAACAATATATATATATATATATATAATACGTATAAGTCTCCATCCAATTAACATAAAAGACTAAAAGTTGGTAGCTTTAAAATCAACTCACAAAACCAACTGCAATATATTTCATATGTTTTACAAAGTTTGATTGTCCTATACACAAAAGTAAATCTTTTAATCTCAATTCGAGAATGCTTCGTTATCATCTCATAGTTTAATCTTGTTCTTTAACTTTGAAGGGCCGAGAGTAGCTCAGTTGGTAGAGTAGATCTTAGTGATGGATTTGTGGGGACCTTGCATGTTATTACATGTTTGATATATAACTAGAAAAACACGTAATATTTATAATAATAATATTTTTTACTTGTGCTCTCTGGGAAATTAGATCATTAGTGAGTCGTACGTTCAAAAAGCAAACACAGTACCACTTGATTAGTTACTTCCTTAGTGAGTAGTGAGTACTCACCCCAGCAAACTCAAACCCTGCACTATAAAACCACACCTCTCAACCCAAACCAAATCAACATCTTCTCCAACCAAACTCCCATTCCCAAACATCAAGATGGAGGACATGAAGAGGATGAAGGTGAAGAAGGGTTGCTTAGCAGTTATGGTGGGGCTTGAAGAAATGGACAACCACAACTATCAAAGGTTCACAATCCCCATAACACACCTCTACCACCCTCTCTTCAAAGGTCTCCTTGAGAAAGCCCAAGAGATGTTTGGTTACCACTCCTCAGGACCCTTAAAGCTCCCTTGCGCCGTCGATGACTTCCTTCACCTATGCTGGCTGATCGAAAGAGAATCGTCGAATTCGGCTATCCATAGGCACCCTTCTTTCTCTTTTGCATCATGCTGAGGCAATATTTAGAACAAACGAGTATATATATATACTTTAGAAGTGGTGTTTTTTGATGGTAGAAGAAAGAAAAAGTTAGTGAATGAATGAATGAGTTTGCTTGATCAACTTTCTTTTATTTTAAAAAAGCATTTTTATAGTTTTAATTAAATCCAAACATGTACCTCGATGAGATTATATTTAATCCTTGGTGCTAACTAATAATCTAAGATTAGGGATCCATCAATAGTACTAACTTAGGTTGTGGGTGCGTGTAATCAACTTAACTTTTTTTCTTCCAAATTATGATGGTTAATTAATTGGTGGGTGTTCAATAAGAAAGTCAAGTTGACTAAACACTTGGAATTTATATTGTGAATTATTATCTCAATAAAAAAATGGGTGTAGTTATGCAGGCTATCCGTTTCTTGTTTACTTCTAGTGAATTTGTTCATAATCAGCTCCATATATTATATATTAGTTTGTTTGGTTATCAAAATTAGAAATAATGAGAACAAAAAGACCATCAAGTTCAACAAAGCAAAATTGTATAAGCTAATTGTTAGTGCAGTCCAAAGCCCACTACTCACTCCTGCTCGTGGGGAGACTCCATCCAGCTCGAAGCACCTGGGTTCGTATCTTCACATGGTGGATAGCGTCGCAATGTCCGGTCCGGTATGTTAGGCTGGAGAACAATATTACTGACTACTGAGTGATCGAGTCTGCAACTCCATATTATTAGTGTTGAATAAACTACATATTATTAATGTTGAATATTTGTAAATCAAATATTTCCAAATACGTACTTAAATTGTCGGATTTAATACAATCTTAAGAATCTCTACTTTGTCACAAATCTGATTAACACTTGTCAGATTAATACCTTTTTCTTCACGACTCTATGTCGTCTGTCGGCTAAAAGAATTTTGGGAGGAGTTTCCTCGTAAATATATTTCTTGTTGTGTGTCTCCCTGTTCTATCTTTTTCGTGCTTGTTTTACTCTAGGATGGGAAAATAAATATATTCCGTTACGTTGTTCGATGTTGATTAAAAATCCCAACAACACGTAATAGAGCTTTTGGTTGAAGATAAGGAAGTAAGAACAAAAAACGACGTAAGAGAAGCACGTGCGAAAGGTTAACCTTTGGTTAGATTACCAAAATAAAAAGTTGAGCAAAAACGTAACAAAAAAATGAAAAAAATTGTTGAAGAAAGAGGGTTAGCTAGTGGATTCTAGGATTCACGGTAGAAGTGAGATGAGTAGGGAAAAAGTTGTGAGAAATTCTCACATATTTTCCCCCCATTATAGTGAATTATCCCCGGGTGTGTGTGGTGGCCCTGGTTTTTTTTTCCTTCTCGTGAAGTGAATTGGATGGAGTTTTCACGTAAAATATTCTTCTTGTGTTGTGTATCTGTGTTCTACCTTGTTTGTGTTTGTTATTTTCACAGTGGAAAAATCAATATACTTCGTTGCGTTGTTCGATGATGATAAAAAAATCTCAACAACTAATATCAAACCTTTTGGTTGAAAAACTGGTGGTAAGAAGAAGAAAAACAACGTAGGAGAAGTATGTGCGAGAAGCTGGAGTTTTGGTTGGATTACAAAAAAAAAATGTAAGCAAAAAAGTGACAAAAATAAAATAAAAAAGAGAATGCATATGCACTAAAAATTATATACTATTACCTATAGTACACATAATACCATAATAATATAACACACTATATTCTAATTATATAAATGTTCAGCTTTCTTCTTCTTTATTTTTGTTTATATTTTAAAAAAAATTAAAAATATTGTCTTAATGGTTTATATATAAATTATTTTATATTTTTATAATGTATATCATGTTATTTAAGTTTTATTCAAAACTTTCGTGGCTAGTGAGTTAAACAATTTGATTAGCAAATTAATAAACGAGACAAGCTGGAGCTCGCTTGTTAATAAACAAGCCGAGTTCAAACACAAGTTTAGGTTTATTTAATTAGTAAGCAAGTCGAACTCGAGCTCGGCTTGTCAATAATTGAGTTCAGTTCAAACACAAGTTTAGGTTCATTTAGTAAAGAGTTAAACTCAAGTTCCGCTCGTTTAATAAATGAATCGAGCTCAAACTCGCAAAGCTCGACTCGTAAATGCTCATTATACCCATACTTGCAACAACTATTTTTCATAATATTCCCTTTTAATTAGTTACTTTTGCAAAAGTGTTGCTCATTCGGCCTGACAACATTGTACAATTTTTTTCCCATGCTTCCCTCTTAAGGGGGTGTAAGCAGGGTGGGTGGGGTGAATTTTTGTCTCACTGCTACGTGTCTTGCCTAAGTTAAACGGGAAGAACTAAAAAAAAACTTGTTACCGGTCTCACGTAAGAGTGGACTAGGCGAGCAAGGGAGGGTTATTCTTTGATTAAAGTTAAATACAAAAAATCAATCTATTTTTCTTAGTATTTTCATTAAAACTAAATACAAAAAATTAAGAAAAAAATATATTTACGTATGTTTTTAAAGCCAGATACGAATAAATTAAAGTTAAATATAAAAAAATAAAGCTAACTACAAGATGAACGTAGGTACAACTTTAATGTTTTTTAATTGTTTTTTGAAAATATGTTTTAATTTTTTTTGTTTTTTTAGATTTGTTTTTAATTTTTTTAAAGATCGACATCGAAATGATGTAGATAAGAGAGATAAGTTGTGGTTAAGAGGTGAATAGTATAAAAAAGAGAAGAATTGGAGAGAGAGAAAGTTGATGTGAATGAGAAAGAAAACTGACGTGGAAGAGAGAAAGAAAATAGAGAAAATTCATGACCAGATCGTCCAAATTCGTGATTAAAGATGATGGTCTCAAGTTCTTATCGTTAACCTTAACACATATGTCTAAGACTTGGGAACCCACGGTATAAGACTGCGTTTGGAAAATTTTTGAGAAAACATTATCGTGGCATCAAAATTTGTGCCAAAACATTGTTGTGGCTAAATACAAAGAGAACAATCATTATTTAGGGATATTCCCTGATGAACGCTTAATATCCACTTTTTTCAAACAACTCGTAGATTGGATCCCAACCTCATGTCTACAAAGTATTGTCCACGTGAAAGACGGAAATAACACTTTATTTTGGCTGGATAACTGGCACAATGATCAATTTCTCTATGAAGCTTGACCATAATCGTAGCCAAATTGTTTGAAGGTGAACCCTTCCAACATCACCAGTTCAAACAACGATTCGCCCAGCCAATTGATTCATCCCAATCCTTGCACCTTTACCAATGGAATGGATAGAACCACCTATGGATTTTCACCTGCAATGGTATCTACCCTTTTTCAAACTGAAATGGTAACAACAATAGGCCCGATTGATGAGGCCATCCCGATGCTTTAGGACCTTCCACTACTCCAAATACAAATTCAAGAGTGACCACCAGAGCCAGGACATCGGTGGACTACTTCAACAATGAAGTGGCGACTTTGGGGGCTTTGGCAGATGCATTATCCAGAGCACGACTTATCACACCCTCTGGACTTGGCGTTTATGTTATCTACATCTTACCTTGTTGATCCCTATATAAGGTGTTGGGTACACGCTGGAGTCTTTAATTAATTACTTTTCAAAAAATGTTGTTTGTTATATCCACGTTAATTTACCTCAGTATTGGTTACTGTTGGGTAGAAGCTGTTCCTCAAGTTTTTAAAATCCTGTGTCATCTTTCAAGGATTTCCTAGTCAATGTGCAAAATTACTTAAAATGAAAAAAATCAACAACCTCAGGATCTTAACATAAGCCAATAAAGCCTTCACTTGCTTCATTTCATACAGCTTCAAAAATTCACAGTTTAATTTAAATGACAATTTAAATTAAACTATCCTTTATCACAGACAAAAATAAAAATTTGCTTAATCCTTATAAATTACGCAATTCAGATATGCATCTCATTCACAACCAACATAACAAGGGTGACAGTCTCTTGAATAATATATATACAACAAAAACCTTTCTCAAGAAAAAATAATAATCTATTCAAGAGTGTCAAGATGATCTATTCAATAAGTGTAAAGATCAGATTCTTTTCCAAGAACTCGTCTTTATGCCTCCAGAGTAGTTTATAACTTCATACCCCCTCAAAATCAAGGTTGATTAGCAAGGAACAATCTGAGTAAGACATAAGACATGATCAGGAAAAATGTATATTAGCAGCGGTAGGTGTCATGAGGCAACTGGGGCAGAATTATACTTGATCTCTGCCAGAAACACCATTAGCAACATTCTTCTGTTTTCTCTTTCTGGATGTCCTACTCCATTTCCTTGTTCCTCCCAAGTTGTTATCCGGGAAATTCTGATCCGAAACCTCTGCATTGGCTATTAGTTGAAGTTTATCAATGGAAGTTTAAGAAAAGTATATCCATTTATAAAGATTACCATTCGATTAAAGAAATATGCACGTACAAACATGTAATATCCAATTAAAAAAGTATCATAACATGATCTGTAGTTTCAGCAAGAAATCTGAGTACAAACTCCACAGCCAAGAAGACTTTGCAAATTTTAGAAAATAGTCATCATGATGTTTTCCCTTTTATTTTCCTCAAGAGATCATATCTATTTTTCATCCTAAATCAAATCAGACAAATCACAAAAAAGAGATGTAGTTAAAAGCAGTTCTTAAATATTCTTTCCTATCTTTGTACATAATTGAAACTAGATAAAAGGATGTAACAAAAGCATAAATTTGTCGTTCATCTGGGTTATTTATAGAAAACACATATATCAAACAAATTTGACAAGATCAAGCAGTATGTCCAAAAAAATGTAAAGGAAAACAGAATCACAAGACAATAATTAAAAACACCCATCAGTATGAACTGTGAGTATTCCGTAGTCAAAACCAAAGGCTAGCTCTCTTGTTGTGCACAAACTTGTAATCAGAAGCACGAAACTAATGGGGCATTAGCATGGAACTGGACATCCAAAAATCAAGGAGCAGAAGGCAAGCTAAAATCATCAAAAAATCAAAACACGATATGAAAAAAATCTTCTATCAGTGTGCCTGGTATATTTACTGCAAGAGGACCATGAAAAATACCTGTGGTGCTACCAACAGATTCTCGATGGTACACATTTTTAGAAGAAGAAGGAAGCTGCTTTGAACTTGCTGAATCTCCATAGCTGTTCTTTTCGTTTCTTTCACACTCTGAAAATGTTTTTTTTTATCATGTCAGTATCCATCTCTAGTCATATTGATCCAATATGCAAAATACAACTCCTTACCCGTATGATGGGAACCTCTGATATCAGATGATCTGAAATGCTTTATCCAGGGATTAGCTGACAGAGTGTGAGATTCGTTTTCATTCTCCGACTGTGCCCGAACAAACTGAAGTTGTTCCCACCGTCCTCTCCTCTGAACTTTAAACTGCAATAGAAGTTGTAGATGCATAAGAATAAAATTTGATGATGGCATTAAAAAGATCAGTTGTATCCGTTCATACTTGATCAGAAGACATGCCATTTGGGCTTGAACCCGATGCACGTATATGTTTTGGCATTCTTGATAAAAAGCTTTGAGCGGCACTCAAATGATAATCGTGGTTGTACAACTGATCGACGAACGTTTCTTCTATGGAGTTCAGATACGAACTGTGCTTCTCATTTGTCCATTCTGTATTTGTAGTTTCTACAATCTGAATCATCAAAACATGTAATGTAAGATACTATGAAGAATTCGCACATACTCCATTTAGTGCGTCGCAATTGCTAATGACTAATGAGCTTTGGAGGTGACTAACTGTAATGATTTTCTCAGGATGAAAGGAGAAGATGGTTGAGAATGTAAACACCTTTGTGTCTTGGTTTACTTATTCGTAAGGTTCACTTTGACACTTTATGTCCTAACTAAATCAGTTAGGAAGTTTTTTTTTCACAAATAACATTAAGAACCATTGGCAAATTAAAAGTACAACAATTAGATGAGCGGCAACTTGGTGGCGCCTACGACGAGAAAATCTACCTGATTAAGTTAACAACAGCACAATCATGAATTGTTTACAAAGTTGAAATCTCAACGAGGTCGATTGCAATTTCAGGTTAAACATTGGGCAATGAAAGTCAGTTAGAAATACGAAAAGTTTAAGGTCGTGTTAGAGACCTTTTCGAAGTTGATGGGAAAATTTGATTCGAGCTCATATTTGAGGGAGGTAAATAGTAATCTACCATTTATCCTAAATTGGACCTCGCCGAGAGCCCGACATCTACTGGATGATCTTGGGTTCCCAAAATTAGGGATCCGCCAATCCAAATTAGTCTTGGAAAAAATATATTTTGTATCATTTTTTTCCCTTTCGGTCACACTTAAGCTTATAACTTCGATGAACGAGTCAAAATCGGCTTAAAATAGATAGGCAAAAAGAGAGAAAAAAGACTTATTCAATAATTATTCCAATTTTTATTTCCAATCTCCACAAGTTATTCTTCAATAAACTCCAATATTCGGAATCACATTATCATAAACAATTTTTCTAAAATCCGACACAATCTTTTTTTATCAGTAAAATCAGACAAAATCTATGTTTGTAGACGTCAATTCCAAATCATAATCGATTCTCGATCGTCGAAACCAAAATCCGATCATAAAAGCGCGATCCCAAACTAGACCTGTACCTTTAAAAACAACCAAAATCGGGGATCGAATTATAACAAAAAGATCAGAAAATAATTTCAAAAAAATAAAAACCACCACCAAAATCCGGAAAGCAATACCGTGCTGGTGGCCGTGGCGGCGAACGCGTCCTCGACCCGTCTCCTCTCCCCCTCCATCTCTCTTCCAACCTCGAGTGGCAGAACCGTAAATAACCGGAAAAGGGAAATAATTCCTTCCTCGCTTGATCTCTCCCGAGGAAGGATGGAAGGAAGGAAGGGATAAAAAGGGAACGGACGACGTGGCGTCGAGATGAGTCGCCCTCGTGCGGACACGTGGCGTCCCCAAATAATATCTCCCGGACCGGAAACTAGATATTTTTTTGGAAGGGACGAAGGGTATGGAAAATATCTGGAACATCCTCCATGCGCTTTGGGGCCCACCCGCTTAATAAAGATTTCTTTGATTTTTGATTAAGGGGCCCACCCGAGCAAAGTTTTAGCATTTATAATTTGGATCTTAGTTTATCAAAAGAAATAGAAAAATACATTTTTTTCATGACAATAAAGTACGTAGCTCGCTTATCCCGAAAATACACATGGGATTTTTGGGTGGGAAAAAAGTTTTTAGGTACCGAGTGGATATAAGTGGTTTTTAGGTACCCCAATCATTTTTTTTTCTTCAAAATAATATTTTTTTTATAAAAAACAATGTAAGAAATAATTATCATACTAGACCCACCACCACACGTGTCGGATTTTAATGTGTAGAGCTCAGCGTATGAGACGTCGAGTTTTGTAGGAATAAAAATTTGCATAAAACTCGACGTCAAATACATAGGGTTTTAACACACACCCAGTAAGATGCATTGACAACGTGGAATCCAAATTAAACTCGTCTCTTGCAACGTTGAGTTCAATTTGATTGAACTCGGTACGAGCAATGCCGAGTTCAATTTGATAGACATAGACGCTTGCAATGTTAAGTTCTAACTCTTAGAAATGTTCACGCACACCCAGAAGGATGCACCGCCAGTTTGGAATCCAATTGACCTTGACCCTGTGGATGCCGAGTTCGGAACGTGGTTGTTGCAACGCCGACGCCAAGTTCATTTTGATAGGTTTAGTGTTAAAATCGATCATTTTGTCAATAAGTTATTTCCTGTTAATTTTTTTCAAACAATAACACAAACAATAAAGAAGCATTCATGAATCATGCTATTGAAAGCACAAAAAACAAATTAAACATTTGAGTATTTTTTCCACAATCAATCATAAATAACAAAGAGTCTAACATAAGAAGTTTAGACCGCAACAACTATCCTAAATGACTTGCAATATCTTCTTTTTTTGGACGTGTCTTAGTTCAATTTGGATTCCAAACCAATGAGACTTTGTGTTTCCAGTGCCGAGTTCCATCAAATTGATCTCGACGTTGCAAGGGCTGAGTTTAATTTGGATTCCAAACTGACAGTGTCTCTTACTGGATGTGCGTGAAAATTTCTAAGTGTTATAACTCGGCGTCTCCGACGTCGAGTTATATATATATGTAGGGTCAAGATCTAGTGAGTCAATGACTCATCTTATTTGTTTAAGTCCCTACAATCTCATCATTAGATTTAATTACGGTTAATATCAACTATTAGATCTCTTTATTAACATAACCGTCATAACTGTAATCTAACTTACAATTTCAGATAAGTGATGAATATGGTAGGGGCTTAAAATATGCAGATTAAGCCTCAGACTCACTGGAGAATTATTGTGTGTGTGTGTCTATATAAATATAGGGTCATGATCTAGTGAGCCTATGACTCATCTTATTTGTTTAAGTTCCCTACAATCTCATCGTTAGATTTAATTACGTATAATCTACAGTTAATATCCATCGTTATATCATTTTATTAGCATAACCGATGAATCCTTAATCTACCTTACAATTTAAGATAAATGATGAATATGGTAAAAACTTAAAATAGTTAGATTAAGTCTCGAGCTTACTGGAAAATTACCATACATATATTATATCCATCGTACAAATTGTTAGTCTTTTATTTGCTTCATGATTAATGCACAACAAAACCCTAATTGCACATTATAAGATCTTGAACAAATGATTTCCATAATGATATTAAAGAGAAGACAAGAACACATACCTTGTTCCATGATTCTATTCAACGAAGAGAAATCTCCAATTGCTATGAATTGATTTCTCTCTTTCAACCCTCACACACTTTTACTTGATAGAAGTTTTGATGGGGAAAACTAACTTGTGTCTTTGGAAGAGGGAGAACCAATCCTTTTATAAAAGTAGAGAGAATAACCACCCATCATGGTGTAACTACCCACTTACCATAAATCTCTCTTAATTAATTA
Source organism: Triglochin maritima (assembly GCA_963682175.1). Taxonomy (NCBI): domain Eukaryota; kingdom Viridiplantae; phylum Streptophyta; class Magnoliopsida; order Alismatales; family Juncaginaceae; genus Triglochin; species Triglochin maritima. The sequence continues at coordinate 7,445,702 of OY821780.1, read as the reverse complement.
ATTGATTATTAATTTCGTAATATTATTAATTTAATAAAGTTGACACTTAATACATGGGTTACAAGAAATATCTAACAGTCTCCCACTTAGCCCATGTAACATAATTCGACTTCAAGTATTTAATAACAAAACATAATGCGCAAAATTTAAGCTAAAATCTTCCTTATATCAATTAAAACATTAGTCATTACTAAGTATGAAAACCTATAAGGATCATGGCGGTTGTACGTCATAGATTCTGACACATTCCCTTCCATGTATCACAATATAGATTTCATATTTAGTATGATCATTAATGAGAGATATCATAATGGTCTAACGATAATGTCTTTATAAAAGACATTTCCTGTTTAATCACATAAATCGTTGATGTACATGTACTATGATAATGAAACGGGAAAATGTAATTTCAGAAACAATTCATAAGCGAATTCAAGAGGTCAACAACATAACATACATACTGTAGGATTTCATGTTTAATTACACATATATATTTTCGAAATTTTTAGGCATAATAAGGATCAATTACAATTTTCTATGATTTGTTTCATGCATGCATCAGTTTGTTTCAATAACTAGTTTCAAAACTTTATTAAAACAAACATGGGACTCCGAAATTCATACCTAGAAGTTCTCTAAAACTTCTTGAAGATTCGGAGACGTTGAGGATGCTTGTTGCTGCGCCGGATGCCTCCGAGTATTCACCAAACTCTAAACAAGATTGGAGACAGAAGAGTTAGCCTCTCAATCTCCAATAGGGTTTAGAATCTAATTACTAACCCCTCGTTAGTTCCCTTAAGAAGAAGATATCTGAAAACTAAAACTAAACTCAAGAATTAAGGTGAAATTCATGGAGAATTATGGAGAGAGAAGTTTGCATAAGAAAATAATGAATTAATTAATAAGGCAATGAGATAAACTTGTATTTATAAGTTCTCTCCAAATTACCTAATCACGTGCAACCTCTTGCCCATGATTTCATGCAAACTTTCATCTAACCATCCATTATTTGCTAACAAATAATCTTAGCCACGAATTAAATCAATTATGGACCAATTCCATGCATGATCTAATTAATTCTGCATAAAACCGTCTGGACGGTCGACCGTGTTTGGAGTTTCGGTCGACCATTTAGACCTGGTTCCGGTCGACCGTTAACAATTCGGTCAACCGTTCGTAACAAAAATTATTTCATCGCGATGTTCGGTCGACTGAAAATGAACAGACGCAATCTTTGTTTACGATGCAACATTCGGTCGACCGTTTAGAGTCTAGAGGTCGACCGTTTTTGCACAGTACTTGCAGACTTGTCAAATTTCGGTTTAACCCCTACAAAATTTGACATTTCGGGATTAGTAGTAAGTTCACAACTTATGTAACATATTATCCTATGTAAGGATTAATCATTACACCCCATAATATTTACATCACATATGAATTTAATTTAGATTCTAATTATGTTATCAATCACAACATAATTTTGATTTTGCTTGTTCACCCCATGTGTCATATTTTCTACATGAAACCCGACACATCTTATGAACTCAAAATCCCCATTTCTTGTTTCCCAGTTTTGTGGTGTGACCTATGGGAGGATCTAAACTAAGTTGACAGTGATATTAAGAGCTTAATACCACAAGCTATAAGTGGTATCTAGCTACACATTATAGCTCTCCATTAGTTAGATGTCTTAATTCCACTCGAACCAAAACCCGATCCATTTAGTGATGTAGTGCACCACTTGTGTCCGTCCATTGCCTCATGATACTAAGAATACACACACAGTAGTATTGTGTCATCTTTGTATTAGTATTTATTTCTTGATCTCTTTAAGCCAGTTATAAACATGTGACTTAACTCAAATCACATTGTGCACATTGTAACCTTGCTTTATCAAGGGGCCCACTAATATCATTACTCGATTAAGAGGGGCAATGATAATCTTTGCATTCTTTCTTTGCATACGTGACCCAATCGTTTATACCACAAGTAAGCTGAACTTTCATCCACTAAACCACGTTTCATACCAACATTATGATGCAAGGTCAATAAGGTTTCAGCAAACAAATTATCAAGATTTAACTTGTATAAACCATCACAACGGACACCAGAACCAACAAGAAGGTTTTGCTTAAACAAACTGAAACTTCCATTCCCAAACTTAGAACAATAACCATCTGTATCAAGTTTAGACAAAGAAACTAAATTACGAGAAAGATATGGAACATAAAGAGTCTGATAAAGATCTAAATGGTGTCCTGTATCTAAAAGTAAACGGTAAGTCTCAATCCCTTCAACTTGTGCTTTGACACGGTTCCCCATAAGGACAAAGTTCTCATTTGGGTTTGTGGTTTGGATCGTAACGAATCCCTGCATCGTATTAGAAACATGAGTGGTACAACCAGAATCAATCCACCAAGTATTATAAGAAATTTCTGCCAAATATGATTCGAAACATACAAAAACATTATGTTTACCTTTACTTTCGAATCATGCCTTATGTTTATGACAGTCTTTCTAATAGTGTCCAGGTTTGTGGCAGAAATGACACTAATCACCCTTTTGTTCCTTCTTGTGGATTTGAGTAGATGACTCGTGGATCTTTAACGATCCTTTATTGCCCTTTCCATACTTCTTTCCTGATTTCCTTTTAACTCCTGAATGACCTACGAGATTGATAGAGTGGATTCCTTGTTTCTTAAGCCTTGCCTCTTCTTGAATAAACATACTTTGAAGTTCAGTCACATTCCATTTGTTCTTCATTGTGTTATAATTTATTTGGAATGGACCGTACTCCTGAGGCAAAGAATTTATGATAAACTGTACAAGGAAACTATCATCCACTTTCATTCCCATGGTTCTTAATCTTGCTGCTATGTTTGACATTTCTGTCACATGTTGATGCATAGTACGCGAACCATCGAACTTCATGGTGGTTAACATACTCATTAATGTACCAGCACGCGACTTATCAGCAGATTCAGATTGAGCAGTATCTTTCACATACTTCATAAATTCCTTAGCATAACTAGTTTCAGGAATAGCAGTCTTAATGTTATTTGTCACTGTCATTCGCATAAGCATTAAGCTCAATCTATTTGATCTTTCCCAACTCTTATGAAAAGATTTTTCTTCATTATTGCTTGTCTCGATAAGAGCAACTAACTTATCAGTCATGAGTGCTAAGTCAAGATCAAGAACACCTAAATGAAACTTGACTTCTTCACTCCATTCATTATAATTAAGCCCATTAAACTTTGTAATAGACGAAGCTTGCGAATGAAGTGAAACATTAACATATGCTGCAAAAATAAATAAATGCTCCTACATTAATGCTTTGAGACATAACTTAATCACGTAATTCAGACTTATATAGCTATAAAAATATTAAATTAAATATATATTGAAAATCTCTTTTGGGTGATATAACAATATATAACAATGAACCATAATTGATGCTTAATTAAATTTTACATAATTGGAAATTAAATATGTTTCAATAAGACATGTTTGTTATCTTTGGATATACTAAACACATCCAAATCGACATATCAATTAACCACAATAATGTTCATGATCACAAATAGGTTGATCAACCTTTGGGTGACCTTAAATATTTTGTAATCTATGAACTTCAATTATTCATGATAAATCATTAAGTCATTTCATTATAGCATCATGTAATCATGAGTAATAGAATCTAACTTAATTTGACATCTATGAGAAACATTTTAAATCGGTCACTTTGGCGACTACGATTTATACATAATATAGATATCATATGAATAGTTCAACCATTCTATGTACGTAATGTTAGTAGGCAAAGTTAATTGTGATTACATAATAAATAATCAACATTTGAATAGTCATGATAATAAGTTGTAAATTCACATGATACATATTATAAATCATATCCATGATATGCACATATACTAATTTATATTGCATGAACAGTTACAACACATCAATATCAGAACGTAGGAAATTAATGTGTTATCTGGATAGCACTTATTCTTGTTGCATTAATTATGTAATCTCAATATAGATTACGATGTGAAATAAATCCCATATCAAAACACATCATGTGCTATCATCTTTAATATAATGAAGGCCTGATAAATCCGTTAATATATTAGATCAATTTTTTTATGAACATCATGATGGATACAATTAAATATTAAAAGTTCTTCCTTAATTAAAATAACATTTAATAAACAAAAAACCAGAACGTGAACCTACCTTTTCATCTTTGATTAAAATAATAATAATACCAAAGCCTAATGAATCAATCAACTAAAATAACACGTGACTTTCAATGATAAAATTCACAGTATGGTTTTGATTACTTGTAGCGGTTAACATAATTTTAATATTCCGAAAATAAAAGAATAATAAATATACATAAAATCAAAAGATATGAACGGCGATAATCACGTTCAAACATATTTCATTGCAGCGGATAAACATAAGAATAATTATTGATTCATAACTTCATTTCATTGGAAAATCACAAAGTTCAAAACGTGACTCTGATACCAAATGTTAGTCTTTTATTTGCTTCATGAATCAAACAAAATAGAACATAACGTTTAAGTAGTAGTGCGACTATTCTTGGAGTTAATCTTGCAACCTAGCATGGAAGTCGGTTTAAGTGGAATTTAAGTACCCAAAGTGGTTGGTTGGGGTGATATGAGCAAAGCTTTAGCAATTATAGTTCGGATCTTAGTTTGTCAAAGTTAACAAAAAATTATTTCCCTTTCTTACGAAAGGAGTTCGTAGCTCACTCATTCCAAAAAGTAAAGGTGGATCCTAAGGATTTTTTTATAACCAAAAGAAAACAAAATGATAGAATTATATCCATGTGTATCCGTATTTGAAGTTGTTAGATAGATAAAGATAAGCTATGATTATGAACATGAAAAATGCATATTTGTATTTTTCAGGAGGAAGGTGTTAAGAACGATACTAATACAACTCGCATCCATATAAAAATATTTAAATATGCTGTTTGAAAATCTTTTTTATATATTGTTTGTTTGATTAGAAATCCTTTTAACGTATGTGAAAATTTTACTTAACATCTCAAATACTCATGCGGTAACCTGATTTGATGCAAAAATTAGTATGATTTCACTAGTAATACGTGTAATACCTAAAATAAAAATGAGACGAAAATTAAGGTTTTTTTTGGGGGTAATAATAGCCAACGCGGCACTCTAGTTTGACTTCAACGCTATTTGTCAAATTCTGAATAGAAAAAAGCTCGACAATGAAGTCAAACCGTATGGCTTGAATTGCAAGCAATTTTGGCTTTACTTAATACGGATACATAAACTCGAAGACGTAGACGTAACCATCAACTTTAATGAAGCTTGTTAACATCACAGTGAAACTAATCATCAAGTCCACTGTGCTTTGGCGAATCACCTTACATGTATTAGGGCACCTACAATGGTAGGGGAAAAAACTTGGTTAAGACCACCGGGTGGTCTTTTTCGGACGTCTGAAATACCTTCTCTTAACTGGAGGGTAGTTCTCGAGATGAACCGTCAAATGGTGTTTTTTATAACCATTTGGTTCTAAAAAAATAATTATTTTTTTATTTTGTTTTTGATTTATTATTTTCAAAAATGTTTTAAAAATTATTTCAAATCATTTTTTCAAAAATAAAATTATGAAAAAATATTTTTTATTTGTTTATATATATTTTTTTAAAATTTGATATTTTTTGTGGTTTACTTAGAATTTATCCTCAAATAACGTGAATAAAAGAGAATGTATGACGTTTTACTTATTTCTGGTTGTGGTTAAGAAAAAATTAAGAGAATTAGTTTGATCTGACGTGGTTAAGAAAGAAAATCAGACACTCTAAGACATTTTGTTTGAGTGGGTAATGGTCCCAAACCGTATAGATTGATCGTGAGATTCTGCGCGACGCATAACAGAAAATAAATATCGTGCTACCACCTGACATGACACTCAACAAGGCACCACTAATGATAATTTAATCTAAAGTAGAAGTTAGTTACGAGAGAAATTAGTTAAAAATTTGTAACCTATTTTCTTGTAAAATAAAAACAATGTTTTTTTTTTAAAAAATCATCAAAAAATTTATCTTTTCATGTTCTACAAACATACACTCATATTTATATATATTTCTATATAAATATTGTAATACTAAAGTTTTGGTGGTTAACTCAAATTTTACTACTATTTTAATAATAAATATTGTAATTTCGATAAGTTAAGTTATCAAATTACTCTTATTAGTTTTTAATTAGTTGAAGGTAATAGAAAATTTGATTTGATATCAAGATTTTTATTACAAACGTTGGGATTGAGAAGATGAGAGAGAATAAATTTTGGTTAAATATTGTAAAATGAAACAGATGATGTGACATTGATAGAAAATTACGATAACATTTATACAAATATTATTCTTATCGAATAACCTAATGGAATAAACGTCCCACTGGAACACTAAAATGACCTATGAAATTATTTAAAGGAAGGCAATCTCTTCTCCAGGTATGTCCTGAAGCTTCAGCTGCTTAACGAGCAACTTCTGATAGGAAAGGTGTACGATTCGTTGGAACTGGAATATTTCTTTGTTGTTTATGAAAGATAAACCCGTGTAAGACAAATTAAAGAACATTATTAGATTATAAAAAGATTCTTCCAGGACAACGACGTTAGCAAAAAAGGTTTTTAAAATTAGTGGGAAAAATGATTCTTTATCCTTCTGCTGGAAATATCGGGCATGTGGTTTTGAGATGAGTTTGGTTGATCATGCTTTGAAAAATTAACTACCTTTTGTTATTGTCTACACGTTGGAAATTGCAAGCTGAATGATTTTTTTTTTGAAATAATAATCTACAAAAATAGAAGAATATAAGATTGAAAAACTTAGTTAATAAAATATGAGACAAATAAACGTCACATCTGTTACCGTTTTTATTATAGGAAAGATGACGTCATGGATGTCGTTTTTATTTTTTATGTTTAATGAAAATAGCAATAAAAATACTGTTTTCGTGAAAGAGAAAATAATATCTGAGATATTGTTTTCCCATAGGGTGAAAAATGGATCGTTGACTCATTCTTCCTCACTAATTCTTCCCAAAATCCGCTAGCCACCAATTCTCTCTTCAGCAATTTCTTGCATCTCGGTGTTGCATTCACATTCGTGAGTTATTCTTAGGTACTTTTTTTGTTAACGTTTTGCTTGATTAATTTGGATTAGTTGTTAATCATTTGAATTACTAGTTTGAGATTTTTTAGAATTGTTTGGATTTCTTGTTAGGGTGAGTTTGCACATTAGAGATGCCTTAATTAATTGTTGTGTCGTGGATTTTTTTTTGCACGAATATAAGATTATGGTTGAGTTGTTTGACACTATTGGTTTATAACTTATAAGACATGCGATCCTTTTGTTTTATGGTATTTTTTTTTCGAGATTGTGAAACGAAATAACTATTGTTTTGCATTTAATTTTCTGGCAATGAGGCCATCTACACACTGGTGGAGTCATGGGCATGTTATGGTTGCATTGTCTTAAACTCTTACTCATTCTTTGCAATTTTTTTAATTAATACTTGTTAATTTATACAACCATCTTACAACATCGACTGAAATTAATATATCATTTTCAAGAACAATTGTCTGATCTTAAGTGTATTAAGCACGAAATTCAGTTCAACACATGGACGGTGCCGGATGAGAGAGTATGAGGGTTGTTGCAACTGACTGGATTTGATACAGTTTCCTGTTTGATCCGATTGCAACTTGATTGGAATTTGATATGTATTGTTGTTGAGAGGTGGAGACTGGAGAGTCACACTTTTCTTTTCAGGCACGAGGATATGCACGACAATCATATTGCAAAATGTTGGTATTATTACTGGTCTCCCTATCGACGGACTTGCCGTTTGTGTCACCTTAGATCACGATTGGTGTGAGATTTGCACGAACATGTTAGTGTTAGCAGGCCACGAATGCAATGAATGATGGATATGTGACGTTGTAGTGGTTGCAATGTAATTTTCACGTCGTTGCACCAAACGAGCAAGTCATGCAGTACACTAGAGCATATATTTTATTTCAGTTAGGTTCTGACATCCTTGGAGATAAAAGTTGTAATAAGTCCATCTCAAATACTTGCTTTTTCTAGAGGATCTCGGGGGATTTGCGTCATTTGCAGTTTTATACACATATTTTGACCAAATTTATTTGAAGAAAGAGAAACAACTAGCTTGTTTCTTGACATTGTTGGAGATTTGGTGTTGAGACCATCTTCATGTTGGACGACCATCAGCAAGTCTTGGTCTACAACTCCCAGATGATGTTTTGCTTTCTTTAAGTTTTCGTTGGAGGACTCTTAGATCATGGGCTAATAATGTGAATACATCTCAAAGAATTGGACAACCCATCGAAAAAACTCAGTACAAAATCAGTATCGTAAGTCATTACTTGGAGTGTACAAAATATACTTATCATACATAAAATGAAAATAAATTAATAAATATTCAAAAAATTAAAATCCACTCACAAAACATCAACAATATTTTGCACAAAACCCATCAACAACAATCAAATTTCCTTACCAAAGTTTCTAATGGTCTAAATGTAAAACAAACTCAAATAAAAGTGCATCGAATCGAAATATACCAAAAAAGAGAGAGAAAACTCTAACCTTGGTAGGAAATTAAATATAGGAGGATGAGGTGTGATAGGGTTTGAGCGTGGTTTTGAAGAAGTCGATACTCTTTCATGGAAATGGATTTGTGATGTCGTATTCTCTGTGATAAAAACGGTATACAAGTGTTGTTTACTTGTCTCATATTTTATCAAATAAGTTTCTCAACTTTATGTTATTCCAAATTAGTTTGGATGATTATTTCAAAAAAAATCCCAAGTTGAAACAAACCTTAGAAGTTAATTAATCATGTTAGGTAATCAATTAAAATTTGACTAACCTATCATCCTCTTTTGAAATTCAAGTATTTAAGTTGGAGTCTGGGCATACTAAAATTCCTACGACAGCAGTACTCTACTCCTGCTTCACTATTTATGTCACAGTTCAACGAATTCTCAGTTACGAAGTATATCTGGGTATATGTGATTTCTCAAAACGTCTAATTTGCCATTAAATTACTTTCAATTTTTCAAACTATTGCCCAAATTGTTAATTGACCTCAGAAAATGTGGCAATATATATAAAAGATAGAATATAAGTAGCACAATTAAGAAACAAAAGGAACAGATTTAAGAAGGAAAAAAAGCACAAGTTTGGCCTCATTAATCAGTTGATCTAATCCAAAATTAACTTTAAACCCCCATAATGATCAATGTAGCACAAAGCTTATATACTTCACAAGATTTCCGGTATGATTTTGGGTCTTACTTACAAGCTAAATCATCTAATATTTCACCCATCTCAATCTACAGAATAACTATCTTTTACACACAAATAATATGTCGATTAGTGAATTAAAATACCAACCAAATATAGTTTACAAGCATGCATGGTAGCAGATCCATGATTATATGCACACTTTCTTTGCAGGAAAAATACAATTACATACAAAAAAGACACTTGTTGCTGGTCTTCCGGAGTATCATCTTTACTCATTTCCAAATTCACACTGCATGTAACTACGCTCTTAGTCTTAGATGAGCCATATTAATCATGGCTTATTGTTCTCAATGTGATATTGGAATTTTACATTATATATATAATTTGTGAACCAACATATGCACAAGACCAACAACCGTAAGACATGTAACAAACAAAGGACGAGCAAAAATAGTTGCGAAACACGACCACATATTACCATTACAGCGATTAATTAATATTAAGAAGTTGGTTGTGGTATACTACATTGGAGAGGGGATGACTTCAAAGACATGTAGAATATGTAGTGGTGAAGTGGAGTTGGAATAATTTAGTTGAACATCACCAATGCTGCCTGACAGAGCAAGCAACCACTTGAGCCCATCGTTTCAAACTGGCTTTCACTTTCTTTGGGCTATCACCTTTGCACATAAAAAAGCAAAAGATATAATCAATCAACATGAACAAGGCACAGCTAACATTTATTCAAAGAAAAAGAAAAAAAGTATAACATGATGGCACACCACTTCTTCAAAGGGGATTTATTAATTTAAATGTAGGTTTCCAACTCAAAACCAAACTTTAATCAAGTGAAATGATGCTAGATCTCCTGTAGGAGTGGGACAAGAATTTATACATAAAAACTTCTAACATGAGACTGCTAATTACTTAGTTGTTGTCGGCACTTGTATTTGCATGACCAACTTCTCTAAATTCTAAGATGATTGTTGGTAATCCTTCAACAGTATTAGAGTGTAGATCTTCAATTCAAAACGAAAAGGAACTTGAATAGACCAAATTAATATTTTAAGTTGTATGAGAATATTCCCATGTTCCAATGCTAAACTATCCTCACATGATTAATGATTATGAATAATAAATTGTCTCAACATGTCAAAGATTATGAATTGACGCTATTTCTTACCTGCTTAGTTTGACAATATGGTCAATAATCTTCGTTAAGTCAAATGACTAGCCTATAAACACTTTTGACTAATCTCTACCACCACGGTAATAAGAATATAAGATGACCTCATCCACGTCTATAGGTGTCCCCACAGAGTCATAGATAGTCGAAAATAATTAGGAACAATTAATCAAATAAATGTTAATCTTATTCAACTTTGTAGGTGCATTCTAGCACAAAACTGTCTAATTTTTTAAATTAGGCCGGTAGAGATAACAACTTAGCGTTGGATGCCAATAATTAACAACTTAAAATGATATTGTTTTAGCATGTAATCATACTTGGGAAACTTGTCATTTAAGTTTTCACAAAAAAACATACATTTTAGCACAGAATAATTCAACTTAAATTGATTTTTTTTCGCAATAAATTTTTCTACAAAAGTTACGTACAACCCAGGCATCCATCTTAACTGACCATTGACAAAGAACCCGCAAAAATTTCAACCAAACCAACAAAACGCAAAACCATCACGACAAACATAATCGAACTGAACAAAACCACGTGGTCGGATAATATCATGCTAAACGCGAGGTTTTAATTTAAAACATCCGATTCAAATATGAAGATATCGAATTCCAATTTTCAAAATTTTAGGACGAGACAAGTCTAACTGGTATAAAAAAAAGAATATTTTACAAGTAATAAGATCTCCATTTACCCACCTGCTTATAATAAAACCCGGAATCTAAGGGTGTAAACGGCCGAGTTGAGCCAAATCCTGAATATTAGTGTATATTGCTATATACATTTATATATACGTAAAAATAAACAAATAAACTTCGAGTTGTGCCTTCGAACAGAACTCAAACTTTTCGAACTCAAGTCCACTCTTTAAAATTCAAATTACGAGATTCTTTTGTTTAAAAACTAGTTTCATCATTTTCGATAAAAAAAATGAGTTGAACTTTTTTCCGAATCCAACTCTAAGTCAAAGTTTCAAACTCGAGCCAAACAAATATCCCTTGGCGAAATAAATCAACCATTTTCGAATACACCTTTTAGCTGGACGTAACAAACTCCAACGTCCCATCCTAAATTCCTACCATATTCTACCTGATAATTAAAATCGACCCTAACACATATAAATTATCATATCGAGAGAGAGAGAATAATAATAATAATAATAATAATAATAATTTCCACGATTAAATAGATACCAGCGGAGTAGATGGAAAGAGGACTAGAGCAACCGGAATCCGACGAGTCGGAGACGGAAGACCCCTCCTCTCTTTGCCGATTCACAGCATAGTAAAGATCCAACGCCGGGAAGGTTTCCTTGAGCCTCCTCGATCCAGCCTCCTCCTCCTCCTCCTCCTCCTCGAACTTAAATCCCAAGTCAATGCACCCGCGGAGCTCGTCGAGGTCCTCGTCGGTGACGCTGCGGGTGAGGCGGTGGCGGCGGCGCTCCTTGTGGAGGGTCTTGCGGCGGAGCCAGGTCTGCTCTAGGTCGGGGGAGGACGTGGACATGGGAGGGGGGGCCCACCCCGAAGGGTGTGGGTGGAGAAAGTGGGGAATGGAGGTGGGGAAGGGGAGATGAGATAGGGGGTTTTGTAGGAGGAGTTGGGTTTGACAGACGTGTACGGTTGGTTGCTTGCTTTTTTTTCATGGAAATTATATTATTATTTTTTTATATTTTTTATTTTTATCTACCTTTATTATCTAATTTTGTGAAAGCATAAACATTCCAAAGACGCAAATGACACTGTTGAGAGATTCGATCACTGTTTCTGATTATATCAAGATAGAAGATTTGAGTATTTTTTTCTTATTGTATTTATTTTATCTACTATACTATATATACACTTCATTTTAAATCCTAGATGCCCCAAACATGTTATGTAAGACTAACTATCTCAAGACAAATGATTTTCGAACTTATCTACATGCACAATATGTTCTTTTTGTTGTTGTGATTCTATTTTACAAGATCTTGGGTAATTAGTTTTGAAACATTTCATGTGTGTCCTCCAAAAGACCAAAACAGAATGCATGTGGAGGGTCTGAATATGATCGCAAAAGGCAATTATAGATAGGATTAAAATGACAATTTGGTTTATATAGTTGAGGTTTGGGGAAAACAAGGACGAAGAGAGAAACACAAGGTTTTACATTTTGTAGGTTAGATGCATTTGTTTTAACAGAATCATTTGTTGTATTTGTAAATTCATTTTTTCTTTGCAAAATTACGAGGCGTAATATATAAGACCAAGGACATACAAGATTAAAAACAATATCGCATATTTCAATTCGATAAAAAAGTTTTCTGGGCAAAACTGCAAAATATATTTATACTAAAAAATAGCAATATAGGAATTTTTTTAATTTAGGCTGTAGTTCAACCCACCCCAAAAGTCTTGGTTTTGTTGAACGCAACACTCAACAGCTACTTATTTGAATGTGCTGATTCAAAACTTCCACAGAGTTAACTCTTTGGTCTTCAAATTGCATTTAATTTAATTGCGCAACCACATCAGCTCTTTTTAGGCGTAACACGAATATTAGTTTCTAATTCAAAAGTTGAGGTCATAGCTAAGACCTTGTTAGGAAAATAACAATAAAAAATAGTTTGTTTAGATGTTAAATCACCGTCCAATGCATCGAACCTCAGAGCGGAATTAAATTCTTTGCTCTTTGACCACAGCAGTTTCATGGAAAGCATTACAACTAAAGAATGGGTAATTATCTCAGCATGAAGTGGACATGTAAGATAATTTGAGATTTTTAATACTTAAAAAGCCTTTTTAAAGTGTCAACTAGTAACAAATTGTTCCAATTCACAGTTCTCCGATGACTTATTCATATACAAATATGAATTTTTAAAGCAAGCTGTGTTTGTATTCAATTGCCAAAAATATGAAGATGAACTCAAGTGTAGTGATTTTAAAGATGAGAAAGTAAAGTATGTGTATCATTTTGTCTTGATACTAAGGAAGGGTAAGATGAAATTTACTTAACTTTTTGCTTTCAAAAGGTTCACATGGTTTCTTGGTCAATGGTTGCAATGTAGTGCAACGTAACGTATAGGTTAGGAATTGTTTCGTGATTGGCCTGATGTTAATATATATAATATCCACGTTCTAATGATAATGGTTATTAAAGAGTGTTCTAGATCTAGAGACGGTGGGATATATAATGTAATTCAATAAATAAAAAATTGTTGTAGAGGTGGCAGGCAACCGCCCTAATGTCATGCAAGTCATTAACTAATAATAACTATGAAAATTACACGTCGTCTTCGTCTAAAGTTTATGATGTGCGCTTTTGTTGAAGAGACGGGTTTACATTTAGTTAAGTGATCATTTGTTGAATTATCTTTCCCTTTTCCCGTCGCAAGTGAACTACTAAACGTCTTTCCGTGTCAATTAATATTTTATCATTTTTTTCTATTTATTTTATCTTTTCATTTTACTTTTCCACCACTACTCTCTCTTCTTTTTCCTCACAACATCAAATTTCAACCACACAAAAAATGTCTGGGATAGCAGGAAAGACGCCGACGGACGCACCGTTTCGCCGGTGATTTAAGTAATTGATGGACGATGTTTAGTAACCCATTTTTCAATGATAAAAGTACATAATCATCACCGCACGTACAAATAAGAGATGTTTTCACAGTGGTCTTTAATTTAGGTACTATAGTTTATTTGATTACTATAGTGCATTATTGTGGGAATGACGGTCCCACCTTGCACTCTTGGTGCGGATTTGTGAGCATTTGGAGTCGTCGTGGGTGCCAAGAGGGGAATGGACAATCACAAGAAAATATAAGATAAAAGTGTCATTGCCATTTTTACCAAAATTTTCAGAAATACAATAAAGATTGAGGAACAATAAAAAAAGTGAGGAAGAAAGTATAAAAACCACCAATATAATACATGTTGAGTGTTGAGATTAATGATTCAAGACTTGTTATTACGGGGAATTAATACTTTTGTTTCAAGACTCATATGTGTTCTGCTATAGCCTCATTAAGGTATAAAACTTTGTTATTCTCGCAAGTCTTGCTGTGAATCATAGTATGGTCTTCTAATCTAAATACCTATCAATTTTCAAAAAAAATAAAAACCCAAGACTTGGTTGGGATTGGGTACATCCCACAGTTTGCCACGTCGGTCCGAGGGTTGAGTCCATCAGCTCCTAAAATTGTGTCAAAACCTTATGCCAATGAGTTGTTTCAGGGAGAACTTTTGAATTTCCTAGTACTTTAGGAACAACTTTTTATTTTGTAGTACTTCAATGAATTTTGTTTTGCTTTTTTTATTTAGTTCAGTTTTAATTTGGATTTATTATGGGAACTACCAAACGTCGTCCCAAAACTACTTAAATCGTTCATTAAAATTACCAAATTGCCCTTAACAATATATTTAATACCCATATCGTCCTGTGTCTATAAATTAGTCATACGGTCTTGTATATTCATAATTTATCAGTAAAAACACCACGAAAATGTCTGGCGAGGGTGATGCATCCGGTGAGGTAAGCCTAGCACGGGGCACAATTTGGGCGGACCGTCTGCATTAGACGCCTCCCCCAAGGTGAGGGCGTCTGCGTAGGACGTCTTGTGTAGACGCCCTCCCCTTGGGTAAGGCGTCTTTCGTAGACGCCCTTCCATTGGGCAAGGCGTCCTACGCAGACGCCTCACCCTTGGGGAGGGCGTTTAACACAGACGCCCCACACATGGGGCAGGCGGCTAATCCAGACGCCTGAATTTTTTTTGATTTTTTTAATTTCGATTTTATTTTTGTAGGTTCCGTTGGAAGATTTCGTTGGTGATGGAGTGGATTACAGTGAGTTATTTCAAACTACACAAATCTTTGCAACAATCGATGAAGCAAGTAAATGGGTCAAACAAGTAGCTATCGGAGCTGGGTTTTTTGGTCGCGTCGTCGTACAAAACAAGATCAAATAGTCGGATGGATTGTTATTTGAGATGCGACCGGCAAAATCAAATGGAGTCTCGGGATATGGATATTGCACTTCGAAGAAACACCAAAAGAAAGGGTTGAGGTTGCCGTTTCTTAATAAAAGTGGTGGAACGACGAGATCGTGATGGATTAGTTGTGGTTTTTAATAGTGGTCACGGACATCACAACCATAGACTGGCAGTTTATCCAGAGGGTCATCGTCAAATTAGTGGTCTAAGTTCTGGGGCAAAGAAGATTGTTCGTGATATCATATGACTGAGGCGCAAACAAAACCACGGAACATCTTGAAGGCAGTAAAAGAAAAATTCCCGGAGGACAATCCAAATCAAAGGCATATTTATAATTTCAGAGATTACATGAGGACGACAAAATCTCAAGACCGGAATCTCGTCCAGCAGTTTCTCTATCAAGCAGTGCAGTGTGAGTACTTACATTGGATTATGGCGGATCCAGAAACTAATGTCGTCACTCACGCTTTTTTGGCACATCCGACGTCAGTCCAGTTGTTGCGGACATATCCTTTCGTTATCTGCATGGATTCGACTTACAAGACGAACAAGTATAAGATGCCTTTGTTCGAAATGATTGGGGTCACACCAACAAACATGAATTTCCTTATTGGATAGGCCTTACTCCAGTTATCTGTGGGTGATGGAGAAGTTGCGAGATCTGTTATTGGGGATTGTCAGCCCGACTGCAATAATAACAGACCAGGAGTTAGGCCTTATGCGACCAGTGAGAGAGGTATTTCCTGACTCTGCTCATTTACTCTGCACATGGCACATCAACAAAGACGTATTGAACTACGCATACCACGTATTCGGGAAAAATAAGCAGATGGCAGAGACTTTGAGGCGTGGAAGATGGAGGAAAATCATGATTTCTACTTCAGAAACCAAGTATGATAGAGTTTTGTATGCTCTGAAAGATTTGTATAGATCGTGGCCGGTTATCACGGAGTATCTGGACACCACGTGGTTGGTGCATAAAGAAAAGTTTGTGCTGAATTGGACGAACAAAGTCCTTCATTTTGGGAACACCACGAATTGTAGGGTCGAAAGTGCTCATTCGGCTCTAAAAGAGTGGATTTCTACATCGACTGCAGCTCTGGACACTCTTTTCGAGCGCGTCAACGCGGCTATTGAAATGCAGCTGACGAATATTCGAAACTTTCTTGAAGACTCGAGAAGGCGAAATTTGACTAATTTCGGACATCCTCTATATCGTCACATAAATGGTCGAGTTTCGCATCACTGCTTGCAATTGCTGAGTCAGGAGGTGAAGAGAATGCAACAGTTAGATGATGAAGTTGAATATCGTTGTGAGTGCGCTTTTCTGACTTCTCATGAGATACCTTGCGCATGTACCATCCGCGGATGTCTTGAATCAGACAACGGAATTTACTTAGAGCAGATTCATTCGTTTTGGAGGACACTTGTCATTGGGGAAGGAGCCAGGAACCCAGAGTTTGTGTCTCAGGCAGCTCAAGACGCCAAACATTTTCGCAGCCTGGTTGATGAGATTGCAGGAAGTGACCCTACCGTAATTCGATCTGCCTATTGGGTTTTATTCGAGCAGCTACACCCCGAACATTCGAATTTGAGAGAGCCTGCAGAAAAAACAAATCTACGAGGTCGACCAAGGGGAAAATCGACACGACGGGACCCTAGTGCGTTTGAGTATGCTGAGCGAGGTCGTGGTCGATCTTCAGGTAGTGGGAGTAGAGGTCGTGGTCGTTCTTCCGGTAGTGGAAGCAAAGGTCGTGGTCGATCTTCTGGTTCTTCGTCTGTAAACATGAGGGGAGGATCAGGTATACCATCCCTATATTTATTGTTATTATAATTTTGTTATTTATTTCAGTAAATATGTATCTTTTGTTATTATATGTAACTGTATTTTTTGTTTATATTGTAGTGACTGGGCGGGCTGACGTAGACGACTTCTCATATGTGGATAGAATTCCAGGAATCATTATGCCATTCCTACACCAGTGGAATGATGTACGTCCTGATGGAAACTGTGGATTTCGATGTGTCGCTGATGTTTTCCACGGTGGTGAAGACAATTGGCAACTCGCCCGTCGTTCGATTTCAAATGAGATAGTTGTGAACCCATCTTTTTATGAGCATGTATACTACAACGGTGTGGCGCAGGCTCGTCACCGGATTAATTGGGACGGGGGACCTTGTGGCGAGAATCACTACATGGAGACGTGGACGTACTTGTTTCCCGTTGCAAATTTTTACAAGTGTGCAGTTATGTTCTTCTCTCTCGGAAATGATGGTTCGTTGTACCAATGTCTTACAGTTCTACATTGGGAGAGTCCGCCTACCGTGACGAGACCATGCAGAGAGTTGATTATTGCTCATTTAGGGAGTTACGCTCATTACATTCGTTTGGAATTGACTGAGAGATTCCCCGTACCTCCTATAGCGACTCTGTGGTTTCAAATACAAGATGAAAGTGTTATTGGATGGGAGCTGGAGTACCAAAATAGGATAGCAAATTGGCAACAATTATGTAATATGTTTTGATATGTTTGTACATTATATAGTGTTGCTTTATTATCGATATTTGTTATTATATTTGCATTATATATAAGAGTACGACATGTTAGCAAACACAAATACAAATAATAAACGTATGACATATAAGCAAACCCAAATACAAATAATAAACGTATGACATATAAGCAAACACAAATACAAATAATAAGCGTACGACAGGTTGACAAACACAAACACAAATACAAATGATAAGCGTACGACAGATAAGCAAATAGAAATGCAAATTGAAATTTTAAATACAAATTTGTTAAATTTGTTAAACTAAATTATCATATTTATCACAATTGTTAAACTAAATCAAAATTTGTTAAACTAAATTATCACAATTGTTAAACTAAATCAAAATTTGTTAAACTAAATTAAAACAATTGTTAAACTAAATCAAAATTTGTTAAACTTAAATATCACAAATGTTAAACTTAATAACAATTTGTTAAATTAAATTATCAGATTTATCACAATTTATTAAAGTAATTATCAGATTTAATAATTAAAAAAACAAAAATTGTGGAGGCGTCTGCGAGAGACGCCTCCCGCATGGTGGAGGCGTCTGTCGAAGACGCCTTCCTCGGACGCCCGCCCCATGCGGGGGGCGTCTCCCTCGGACGCCGACCAATTTTTTTAATTTTGAAAACAAATAAAATACGTAATGTTACCGTATACGGGTACACCGGGGGAACTGCTGGCTGCTTGTCTGGCCTCCGAGACATTCGTAATCTTCTGTAGTAGGTATAGGAAGAGAAAGTTTTGAGAAAAGAGTGGAATTGTGAGATATATAAGCAAAAATATGAGGAAGGAAAATTTGGTAATTTCAAGGGACGATTTAAGTAATTTTGGGACAATGTTTAGCAATTTAGTTTATTATTGGGTTGTTTATTTGGGTGCACCTGTGTGAGTGCATAATTGGCTCTTCGCACCCGGATTTCGGGTATTGGCTTGAGTGCACCTGTGGGAAGAATTTAATTGCTTGGGTGCACCTATACGGTAAATGAACCACATTCCGTAACTGATTTCGTTAAGTCTGTTCACGACACCATACCTGAAATCCGGGTGCGAAGAGCCAATTATGCACTCCCACAGGTGCCTCCAAACAAATAACTCTTTATTATTTAAATATTGAAATTTCAATAAAATAAAAGAGTATTTATGTCTCGTCACCGATGACCTCGATTCAAAAAAATACGCCACCTGAGGGCTTTACCGGGACTAACTAGTAGAAGATCTAGATCAGGAAGTGATCTTAAAAATCCATTTCATTATGGGAAAAGACACAAATGACAAACATGATGAAAATGTGGATCATAAACAAACAAAAAAAATACATTATTATAAAAACAAAACAAACTAAGCTAACCGAAATCAAACTAAGTAGGGTTTTCATTTGTGTACCACAGAGAAGTTACTGAATTGAAGAAACATCATGAACAAAAAACTATTTGCTCACTTGCTATAAAAAAATATTTACTCCTATGTCATTGAAACCTTTTATTATCGGTTTTGTGTCATCATTTTTTGGGATCATGTCACTCTCTTAACTTCATGATCAAGCTATGTTAACTAAGTTAATATTTAACGTAGATAGCATTTCAGGTTGGAGTCGAAATTTAACAAGCTAAACTAGTTTAACGGTGTAAATTAAATATAATATTTTTTGTTGTGGGTTTAGATTTTAACATAAAACCAGCTATTTTTTAAGAGTAGTGGGACCCACACGTTATCTAGTTAAAGAAGTTAATAAATGAACTCAATCCTTATAAACTTTCACGTGTTCAAAACATCCAATATCAACATTGTGGAAGTACACCTTGGAAGAAGAAAAAACCCAATTTCAGAAGTTATTTATTTAAATATTTATTTTAATTATTTCATATAATAACTTTATAAGCTAGCAATAGCCGATCCACAAAGCTATCTGGATTACCAAACAACAAACTCAACCTGCTAAGGTAGATATTGTGTCAATGGGGGAATTGTTAAGATATGTATGTTGCCTGGTTTGTATTTCGGCAAATGAGGTGTTATTATTTTCTACATGCTGTGATAATTGTGTAATGGAGAAAAAAATAAAACAATCCCAACGACTGTGGTACATCTAAATATCATAAGCCAACTTGGGTCACTCCAAATAGAGCTTGTACCTTGGGAACAAATTCTAAAAGCCTAATCTACGGATAAAACTTAAATCTCATGTAACATAGCAAAGACACATTACAAGGAAAGAAGAAATTTAATTAGAAAAAGACGAAGAAAAACTCCATTGCTAGTGTATTGTTCTTGTTCAAGACATCTCCAAGATTATCTTCAAACTTGGAGAACATCTTGGCACGGCTTTCAACTAGAGCTGGGACTCGTATCACAACACGACCCGCTAGTACGTCCGGTCGGCCCCGAATCCCAGGTCTACTTTCAACCTGGTGAATTTTTTTGATACGAAATCTGCCTCTTCCGATTGCAACCTCTGTTGAGTTCCTAAGCACATAATCAATTTCTCCGGCACATGTGAGTTTTTGATAACGAACATGATGAAATCCACCTCGTGATCGCGACTTTCGGCTCAATCCTCCTGTTGGGAATAAAACAAACCCAACTTTAGTGGGCCTCGATTGGGAAATCAAGAAGTAAAGGGTTAAGTGTGATATTTACCCAAAAGAAATATTAAACATTCCACAAAGTACTAACCCGTATGCAAATATGCAATCCAGGTGGTCGGTCACCACTCACCACAGCTGGTGATGATTATCTGGGGTGAAAGATATGGAGTTTACAAATCGTAGACGTAACTCTGTATCTCTTCCTAGTTCTATTTTAGAGTAGTACTAACTTGAGTTTTGGACAAAATCGAAGAAGAAAACTTATCGTATCACATTGATTGATTAGTTGATAGTTTGTCGGCTTGTCCCGTTGTTTTTCTCTTTCCAAACTGGAATTGTGTTTTCCACGTAAAATCTTTTGTCTCGGTTGTTTGTGTCGTGTTTTATTTCAGTTGTGCAATTTTGATGTTCTATTTGGTTTGAATAGATTGCAATTAGACTGATTTCTTATTACCTCCCGCTTGAAGTGCCAAAGGAGATCGGTTGAGCGAATTTCATATGATTTTCAGAAGTCAGCTTCGTCGAATGCATAGTCTTCTTGGAAGTGCTCATAAGCCAACTGAAACCAAATCGCGAAATGCTGAAATGAGTTAGTATGAATACACGACAATATTAGGCAAAACAAAATCTGCATGAAAACATACGGCTTCCGATTCTTTTCTTGTTTTTATAGTGAGAAATTCGAGCTTGTAAAAGGACCTAATCGCGTAAGCAATCCCAGGGAAATTAATTAATAAATGTAGTGAAATTAATTAATATGATATATTTATATGTTACCTGCAATCTTTGCATCCATAACAACAATTTGCGCCGTGATTGCTGCGACAACTGAGAGACACATAAGTAGGAGACAATTTTGGATGAAACAAAGGAAGTATTTGAACGTTTCAGTGGGAGCAAGTAAGGTCATCTTTAACCCCAATCCCAAATATCTTTACACCTCAGCTTTCTCTCTCTGTCACGTCAGCAAAAAATACTATGCAACCCCCAACTCAACCCAACCCATTTTTCTTTTCTTAACCCCAACCCCACTTTCAACACTCTCTCTCCTCCACATCATTTCTTTTTACCTCATTTTCTATATCAACATAATAATTCACAAACTATTAAATTTATTATTTTTATAATAACTTAATCTAATTAACTTACAATAATTACAAACAACACATAATAATTAGATTTTATTAAAATTCGACAATTACATATTATAATAATTCAAAGATAAAATATTACAATACATATTACAAACATAATTAATTCTCATTCCGTCCAAAACGTCGCCATATATTCTCGATCAAATCGGCTCGCAATGCCATATGTTTTTGAGCGTTGCGAACTCGATCTCTGTTACACAGATATTTGTTAATATCCACGATACGCTCAGTGGAATACCGGAGACCCGACGGGTTTGAACTTTCACCGATTTCTTGAGGGCGCTCATGTATAAATTCGTTTATATCCACCAACTGTTCATAAGAATCGCGTTCGTCCTCCACGATCATGTTGTGCATGATTATGCATGCAGTCATAATTTTACCCGAGAATGTCTGGGTTGAAACATATTGAACTCGTACGAACGGCTGCCCAGCTCGCCGGTGATATTAAATTCAATATTGATTTTGTATTATTATAGTTAATGCAATTGATTTATTTTATTAATTATTATATTTATTTACAATTTGTTTTATTTATATATATTATTAACATATTATTTAACTAATATAAATAACAAAAAAAATAAAACATAAAAAAAACCGACCAACCAGGTCTGACCACGTGGCCAGACCTGGGTCGTGACCCAGGTCGCGACCCGACCCGGGTCCGCTCCCCATTAAGGGGAGCCAGGTCGGGGCGAATTTCGCCCCGACCCGAAAAGGGCCTCCGTTAAGGAGGCCCTAAGATAACTTCCTGGTGGCGATTATCGCAACCACCTCCACGTGGCGGAGTTCGACATAGATGGTCGTGTAGAACTCCCCACCAACCGACATCGATCGACTGTTCGAAATGCTTGTCTCGTGCTTTAGTTCGGGAGGAATTGTAGGAAGAAGAGCTGCGACGTTGAAGTTCTTTAGTGAAACTTGTAGTTGAAGTTACGCATACAAAACAAAAGAGATAAGAGACGAGTAGAAGTGAAAGAAGTGTTATGTTTCGATTCTTTTCGTCTCGTTTATAGAGTGATGATGAGGTGACATGAGACTTTTTATTCAAAAAATAATTTGGGTATAATATCTTTAGTTTTGGAATGCACAGATCGATATATGATTTGTGAGGCAGGATTGGTTGTTTGCTTCAAAAATTGGAAAGATTTGATGTTTATTATTTGATAAGGGAGTAAGGACTAATTCCTTTTAGCACGCAATAAGATGAAATTGAAGTTTCATTATCATTTGTTTGTTATTATCTAAACTGGTTGAAATTTGGATGTCACAAAAAATCCCGGGAATCGAGCTTTTAATTAACCTCGTGGCAGTTTTCAGTTTGCACCCTTATTATCAATAAGCAACTGCCACCTTAAACTTTGTAATTTAGGCAAGTTAGAACATTATTCAATTTTTTATTTTAAAATCTTTTCAAATCACGCTTCCTAAGTAGAACTTAAATCTCATCGATCTATCAAATGGGCATAAATTCTTATATTATTATTATCTTATTACGTGATGATGAAAAGCTAGCTCGTGTAACTAACTATACACATATTGTATAGACGCGAGGGCAATCTCTCATTCTCTGCTTCTCCACTTGTTTAACTCTCCCTCAAATTGACCTTCTTGGAAGTGGGAGGACAACTTCCTTAAGTCCTCCTCCTTCCTTCCTACCTCCCTAAATGTTCTTCTTCTCTCACTTTCTCTTCTCCTCTCTTCCTGCCGATCTACTTGCATATGGTACTTGTGTGACCTAGTATGTTAATGCTTTGCTTTTACTGGGAAATCATATTTTGAATTTTACTTGTTGAGCTTCTATATATGACTCATAAACAACAATGTCTTGCTTTGTCACTGTTCTGATGCTTAAAACTATGTTCGTTTACTTTGTGCTTCAACATGCTTTGGGCAGTCCATCCTCGTCGATGATTTTTTTTTTGAAGATTTGCGTCTAACATTTCTTTGTGGCGCCTTATCTTCTTCGGTTTCTTGCTAAGCATGTAATATCTATTTGTTGTTTTGTTTGATTAAAATTTGGTCTTTATTGATTCTCTTATAATTATACTTTTGTTCCTTATTATATTGAGTCTTAGGATTCAAAAAATAAAATAAATACACACATTGTGTCCCAAGTGATTTAAGTACCATAGAGGTGCGGATAAATTTCAAATTCGATAGTCACTTTCGTAACACAAGTACAAAGTCAAGCTTTAGTGAGTCTAGGGCTCATCAAATTTAGTTTAAACCCCCTACAATCTCATCATTGAATCTTATTTACAGTTAATCTCACCATTCATTAGCATAACCGTTTTTTACTTAATCTACCTTACAATTTGAAATGAGTGTTGAATATTGTGGGGGCTTAATTTAGAAAAATTAAGCTCTGGACTCATTAGAGAATTTCTGCACAAGTACATACTTAATCATTTGGATTTTTTACTTGCATGTCATTTTAAAATATTATATTTTCATTTCTACTCCCACTTCATAGCTATTTATATCACTGCCATTGAAAAATTACACAAATTTCATTAATATCGTTACTTTTTTACACACAACATTCCGTAACTTTTAGGATGCACACATCTAGGGGTGCACAAGGGTCGGGGTTGGGTCGGGTTTAGGGCATAACCCGACCCAACCCGAAAAAATCGGATTTTCGAAAAACCCAACCCAAACCCGAACTGATTCGGGTTCAACCCAACCCGACCTGAAATTTTTGGGGTCGGGTCGGTTCGGGTTGGACTTAAATCAATTAAGCATAATCAAATTTCACCTAAAAATCAACATCAACATTGGATATATGAAATTTTAGAAATGAGAGCAACCAAATTTCACCTAAGAAAGCCAACATTAACACAAACAATAACAACAACCACCTTTGAACCAAACCAAACCAAACCAAACCAAACCAAAGTAAACCGAATCATAGATAAAAAGCAAGTTTAAAATAAAGCACTATCTACAACCAAGTTTACTAAAATAAACCAAGATTTATGGTCATTTGGTTGAAGTTAACTAAAATAAAACAAGGTTTACAATCATTTGGTTGAAGTTAAGTAAAATAAAACAAGATTTACAGTCATTTACTAACATAAACTTGTAGACATAAATCAAGAAAACACACTAAAAAGGAACAGTTCAACATCGAAATTGACACATAAAATTGCTAAACAGATAAACACAAACATAAATCTAAATCCAAGACCACAAATGATCTCATAAAACAAATGGTCTCATCCACCATCAAAACAAAACAAACGCATGAGAAATCCAAAAGGAACAGAAACAGTTCGGCATCAAACTCAAATCAATAGTTGAAATTGCAAAAAAAGATAAACAAAAACTCAAATCCAGAACTTATTTAAAAAATCCAGAAGAAATAGAATTTAAACAACAAAAAAGACTTCAGCCTGAGACAACCACACAAATATCTAAATCCAAATAAAAACAAGCATTCAACGTCAAAACCCAAACCCCTCCAAAATCCAAAACTATAAACAAATCCAACACAAATTGAACATATAGGATTAAGTTTCTTTGAAATCAAGCTTACCAACATACATAATTACATATCTTTAAAATCAAAGAGATTAGGCATAACATTCGTGAACGGAATTCGACGAGGAAGTCGTGTTGACATTGATCAACGAAGTGGAGGGGTCGACGGAGAGGCGTGGCGAGGAGTGGAGTCGCGAGGAGAGGGGGCTGATCGGCTGCTGAGGGAGTGAGGGAATGTGAGGGCTGCTGAGGGAGTGAGGGAATGTGAGGGCTGAGGGCTGATGACGACGACGAGGTCAGCTGAGAGCGGGATCGTGAGGGATTTGGTGTTAGGGTTGGGAAGACGTGAGCTGCAGATCGACTAAGGGCACGAGGGAACGGTCAAGATACATTGGGAGAAATACATAAAAAAATATTCTTCGAGTTTGGGTTGGGTTGAGTCAACCCGACCCCTCAACCTGAACCCGACCTGAAAAATTGGCTTTCAGAATTTTCCAACCCAACCCAACCTGAATTATTTCCCAACCCGATCCGATCAGTCGAGTTCGGATCGATTTTCGGATTCAACCGGACCCACGTGCCCCTCTACACTGATCCTAAAAAAACGAGCGATCCAACTCGAAATATTTTTTGCCTTTAAGGAAAATAAGAGGGGTAAAATGGATATGCGTTGACACTAATTCCCTGCTCCAAATCCCCAACCTCCGTCCGATCTCCGACGAACGTCCGCCGTCCGTTACCCGATGGACGACTCCGATACGACGGCGGCCATCAAAGCCCTGGGCCCTCTCTTCCGCGTAACGGAACTCTTCATCTGGTGCGCAAAACCCTAATCCTTCGCCTCCTCCAACTATCCCCTACCCGTGACTTCGATCACTAGTCCTTTGCTGTTTCAGGGAAGATGGTCGGGGTGGTGCCTCCACAACGCCCGGTCGGCTCCGAAGCTTGGACGAGGAGTCCGATGTGAGTTTTTTTTTTGTGGCAAATTTTTGGACTTTTACTCTGGTTGTGGATGGTGGTGGAGTGGAATTGTCGGATTGGATTGGAAAAAAGTGAGGTTTGTGGTTTTTTTGTTTAAAAGAAGTATTTTTGGTGACAAGAAAGATGATTACTGGACAATTTGTTCAACTGAAGCCAATACCTAGTCTGTTGTTTCTACACTTGTATCTGTACTTGGGGATTTAGATGTGTGTATGTTATACAGTTTGCGAAAGCAATTAGTATTGTCGGGCATGATATATGTGTTTTTTTCGTTCTTTTTGTGAAGTTTTGGGCTTTTGGTTGTAGACATGGTGGAGTGGAATTTTCGGATAGGATTGAAATATGTTTTATAACTTTTATTTTCTGAGCGTTGTACTTGTGTACATTTTTATTTATTTATAATTACTTGTGTAGTTGTGTACATGTTGAAGTCTAGGTTCATAAATGCACAATACGTATGCTAAGCTGCAAGCCATTACATAACACATACGCAGTATGTGGGAATTGTGCGTAGTGCATGCGGTTTAAGATAGGATAATAATATTTTTTTGATTGGTAATGAAATAATAATATTATACATGTTATAGTTTATTATATCTACATATGTACACATAGAAATGATGTTGGGCTCAAGAAAAAACATAAAATAATTCTAATCATGCATATCAACATAATAATACAAGTATAAGCCTCGGTGTTTGGTGGGTTAGGGTTTGGTTTAGGG
The DNA here is from genome assembly GCA_963682175.1 of Triglochin maritima. Taxonomy (NCBI): domain Eukaryota; kingdom Viridiplantae; phylum Streptophyta; class Magnoliopsida; order Alismatales; family Juncaginaceae; genus Triglochin; species Triglochin maritima. The sequence continues at coordinate 7,418,688 of OY821780.1, read as the reverse complement.
AGAGAAGAGAAAACTTGTTTTTTTTTTGGGCTACGAGCTAATGGGTGAATGGATCCTTAATTCCTTAATCCTTATTCAGATCTTCATGCCCAATTAAATTTTAAAAAATGCTCTTCTGAATTGCGGTGCATATGTGTCGGCTTATGCCCCCACATCACGCTTTTATGTGTCACATAATGTGGACTAACATTTTCCTAGCCGCATCGGGGAAATGCGGGTGGTGACCCCTTGCATCGCCGATGTGTCCGCATTGACCACATTTAAACAACGGTTGAAGTTAGTTTGTGGTTATTTTACTATTTTGGATGTACTGTTGGTTGGAAGTTAAGATGGCTATAAAAAAAGTTGAAAGTTGGGCTGAAAACTAGAAGATGTGATTTTTTTATTTTTGCAAAGCTTTCAAAGTCCAGTTCAGTTCTCGGGGCGTTACATTCTCATGAGCAAAAAGGAGGCGTACCTCCAATTATTTTATTAAAGAATAATATTACACAGTCTAGTTCAGTTCTCGGGGCGTTACATACTCATAACCCCAGAATCACGTAAAAACGCATCAAGACCCAGTAGCTCTCAAAGTTGAAAGCATGTGTGCATCAGCCATAACTTCTTTGTCACCCGTACTCTTCACGCGGACCGCATCTTTAACTGATTGAACCACTTCCCGAGTGTGGTGTTTTTCGTCATCAAACAATCTACGATTTCTTTCCATCCAACATTCATATACTACAGCCCCAATCGCAAGCTTTAACATGAGCATCTTACTCTAGCTTTGTGCTGGTGAACATGATTCTGGAAGTGAATAGTGAATATGATTCCGGAAAACTTTCTCAGATGAAGCTTTAGGTCTGTTGGAAATTTGGGATTTTGCACTTGTATTTGTATTTGGGGATTTAGGTGTGTATGTTATCCAAATTGCAAAAGCAATTGAGATTGTCGGACATGTTGTCGTAGTTTGAAATTTATTAAATTCTGCACTGATCATAAAGGAAGTTGTCGAGTTCTAAGTTCAAAATTTCTTCTTTCTTGCTGGAGTAGCTGATGGTTGGAAATTGATGACTTGGTTCAATGGGATTATTTCTTTCCGAATACAGCATTTTGACACCACCTTCTGAAATTCTGGATTGTCCGGAAAAGTTTGTGTTTTCCTGAGTATTTGTAGGCATGCCAGTGAGCTTCTGGTTTTGTTATTTGAGTGTACTATTTGTTTGGAATTAAGGCGGAAGCTAGAAATGGTGACTTTGTTGATAAGAAACCAGACAATTTGCTGAGGTGAAGCTAATATCTAGTATGGTTGGGTTTAATGCTTGTATTTTGTTCGGGGATTTTTCAATTAAGGTGTGTGTATGTCATCTTGTTGTAGAGGCAATTAGGATCATCAAACCTGATGTATTAATTTGGTCGTCAAGTTCTGTATCAAAAATGGATTTTAACTTTTGAAGTTAGGCTTTCATCTTTTACATTGGTGGCAGGTGATGGTTGGAAATTGATTTAATTGGTTAATTAGTTTTTCTTCTTCTTCTTCTGAATATATGTTGATATCGATACAACCTTGTGTTTTTTCCCTACTAATTCAGTATGTGTTGAAAATAGCCTCACATTGGGCTATTGGTTATGAGGAGTGGAATTGCACAACAAAGTCCATGATTTTAGGAAATGGTATCTAAGCATCTAACTACTCCGATCAAATTGTTCTTTATACATTTTGTTGTATATAGCGACTTAGGGTTGTACTTATTATTGGACGTGAAAGAGTTGTAATTGTCTAACAGGATAAATTTGTTCCAAACTTCTCAAATTCTGACTTAAGGGTGTCCATGTTTCATCATTGCTGTTAATATGTCGAATTCGGGATTGAATCAGTAGCAAACTGTTTTTCTTCTTCTGACTTCATGTAGGTGTCCATATGAGCTTGTGACGGTTGTTGCTTAAGTCTGTAATTTAGAAATTAAGATGGAAGTAACATAGTAAAATGAATGCCCGAGGATGATTTCTGGGTCTTTTTTATCATCCCGTTCTTACATTATATTTCATTATTTATTTAGAAATTTGGTGTCATATTAACGAGCCTAAACTGCAAGGGCTATTAGATCTTATGAAATGTTTCTTTCGAATAATGTTGAAAATTTCCTTGTTGGTTCAACATACGCGTCAACAGCTTCCTGTTAGAATTTTGACCTTTTATTCAATTTCTTCTCTTATAAGTGATTTTGTTTGACATTCTTATATGCAGAGTTTTTCTGTTGATGCTGCCTGCTTAAATATCACTGCAGAACTGAATGGTAATTTTCTCTGAACATACTCTTTCAATTTCTGCATCATAAACCTATAGAAAAACTGCATCAAACAAGCTTGTTTATCATTTGACTTATATTGACACTCCAAGCACTTTGTTATTTTTAAAACACGTATTTTGAAAGATAGAAATATACATAAAAAACTATCAACTTGATTTATAGGTGCCCTCTGGGACGTGCGTGGTGAAACCTTTACTCTTCAGAAATAGTGGCCGATCGACCCTTTCACCGTACTTATTTACACTTACAAAGTAATGTTATTGGTTTGTCAACCAACCTTCCAACCACCTACACCCTCATAATAGGTAGTGGTCGAGGCGTTCACAGAGACATTTGAGGTGGCTGGGCAGAGGTGGAGGTAGGAGTGCAGATAGAGGATGGTGATTGGTTTTCAGAAGCCTTGGTCGAGCATGAAGTAGAGGCTTTGCGTTTATTTTGAAATTTGCATTTTTACCAACTTAATGAATTCTTAGGAAAGACAACTTTGTTTTTAGAGAAACTAAAAGTAAAAAAACAAGTAACTTGTTGTGGTCTCTTGTGCCCACCCTCACTCACTGCGTATCAGGACATTTCCAAATTGTGTCTAAATATGTTGAGTACCTAAAATGCCCTGGACACACCACATGGGGGTATCAGACGTATGTCCAAGGGTATCCTACATAGGTAAGGTGACTCGTTTGAAATGCCCAGGCATCCTAGAAACTAATAATTATTCAACTAAAATAAAGCTCACAACTACACCTTTATTAGTACATGACTACATGTTTTGCCGTAATGTCTCGCAAATTTAGGCATACTCTTAAAAAAAGATTGTAACCAACTAAACATATTATTTATATTATTTTGTGTCTTGTAAATGATCGAACATATTTAATTACTAGGAACTTTTTAACAATAGTCAATAGAAGATTTAGAATGCATTCTCTTTGAAATGTCCTATGATACTGAGGATGAGTTCCTATTTGTGGTCTAAATATGAAAAGATGATGAGACCAAATTAGTAATTGAGGAAAATGCAGCTCTGCTAGAAACACTGCTGGTGTCATAGAAGTCAAAAAAACATTAATCAATAAGTATTTTACTTGAGTGAATGTTGTCCTTCCAGTTGCTCATGTTGTACATAAATGACCTTGCACTAAAGTTATCTGTACTGTTATCTTCACACCCCACACACTCAAATTTTAATGATGTGTCTATCGGGAGATTCTCAACATATCGAAGTAATAATATCTCTGTTAACTTTGTCATTGGTTATTTTTCTTTGCTTGAATTCCTTTTTGTCTAATTTTATTTCTGTCAAAATGCAGAGCATAATATCGTTGATCCAGAACTTGCACAAGAATTGTGTGCATTAGGATTACCTCTTTCCTTTGGTACCACCAAGGAGGTATTGTGATCATCAGATAATTTCGTCTCTTAGAAATTGTTGTTGGACATGGTATTTGTTATATATATATATATTTTTCTTTTTCTGTTAGCTTTTGATATATAATTCTTGCAGAAGAAAAATATGGTTGGTGCTAGGAAGAGAAAGGGATCTAAGAAAAAGGCTCTAGCTTCTGAGACATATCCAAAAAATAGTGAGTGTAACACTATGGAGCAAGTATCTGCTGATACCCTTCAACCTTTTTGTGACAGAACCAACTCATCTTTTCATTACACCAGGGACCGTCAAGGCAAAATCCTTTGTGATGATGCTGAAATGGAGCTTAATAGGAGCATCCTCCACTCGAATGGTGACATTGTTTTTCAATTGGCTGCAAACGGGGAAATTCCCGAGAAGCATATTGTTGATAGGGGAAATGAAAGTATCAATTCAGGCAGCAATGCGATTGACACTCTCTCATCCAATTTAAACAACAAAGATACCGTTGAAGATGTTTGTCATGGAGATTTCAATGAGAAGCAATATGATGACAAACATAACAATAAGGATTTGGAGCGTGCGTCTGATTTGTCATCCACCTTAGGTCCTGGAGATGAATATGTTAATATGGAGGACACGGGGGCTGTACTTCAAGGTTCTCTTGATTCTTTTCAGCAACTACTGTTGATTGATAATTGTCAGGAAGATACCTCTGAAGATTCGAGGCATCCGAATTATTTAGGTAACTGGACAGTAGCTTGGGATTCATTTTACATGAGAAACTACTACTATAATTTCGTCACTCAGGAGTCCTCATGGTACCCTCCTTCTGGCCTGGAACATTCGTTGTTCTCAACAAGTCCTGATGAAATCCTGGTTGATGCAGCTGAAGATGAATGCAATCTTGACAGCACTTCAAATTTTACTCTAGGCAAAGTTGATCCTGGAGAATTACACGGTGATACAGTGAAAGATGAATCTGTTAAAGAGAGTGCTCTCAGCATAACTGCAGACAATAGTCACGGTGGACTGCAAGAAAATGCTTTTATTGCAGGAGAAAGGGTTGATGGTGATTTGTCAGCTCAGTCATGCTGCGAAGTTACCTCTGGATCAGGACCTGCTTTTGGTAACTTGATTTCCAAGTCTAATAATTATTCAGCCAGCATTAATCAATACCATCTAGGAGATGATGTAGAGCCTATATGTTCTGAAAGCACTAAACCATCCGGTGAAGATTCCATCACGTCTTCTTATTCTACAGACTTGACTCTTATGGACACAAGTCACGGAATTTGTGAAGAAGCTGCACTTTTTCCATCCACCAGCAGGTAAGTTTCGTTCTCCTCTGCTTTTGCTCTCATTACCTCAAACTTGCTCCTGATGTTCCTCCTGCATTCTGTATTCCAAGTGCTGGATTAAGGGCTGAGGAAAAATCCGGAAGTTTTATGCTGCAAAGAGCTGAAACACATTCAACAAGTAGTCGAGATGGTCACCATGACAGTGAAATTATCAACAAGAAAAAGAAAGTACGAAGGATCAAACCATGCCAGAAAATTTATGGAGAAATAAACGGTAGCTTTTTTAATGTATTTTCGTCTCTTTAACTGGAAGATGCTATTTTGCATCATATATCTATACTGTAGCATTGTTAGTTATGGAAATCATTAGAGGTAGAACCTTACATTTTTTAAGGTAAAAATGAATTTATGATAATTGTTTTTTTTGTCTTGGTGAGTCTTGAACGATTGATTTTATTTATATATTTTTGTAGCACCACGGTACAGGTTTACAAGATAGAATGCCCACCATGAATGAGTGCAAGGATACAACCTTTGTTGTAATCATGATTGATATTGTATTAGCTATGTAATACAACCTTACAAGACAAGAATGCCCAGCATAAAGAATGTAACGACGGGGACATGCTCCTAGATTCGGGTCTGCATTTAGGTCTTACAGAGTCTCATAGGCCAATTAATTTGCTGATATCATCCATCTGTCCGAGCATTTTGATATTTTTGTATTTCAATTTTTTTAATCTTCCATTGTAATTTTGCAATCCAAATTCTGCTCAAATCAAATGCATTAATTCACTACTCTTTTCATGTAATAACTTCTGTGGTCTCTGTGGTGCTTGATTGATTGTTTAAAAATCCAAAAAACGCGAATTTTTCTTCAGATAGATTCTTTATGTGCCATGCAGATACTCAGTATAAGCTCCCATTAGTCTTACATTGTAATGTTTGAGATTTTCACGCACACCAAAAGATTGACTTGACTTACAGTTCCAGAATTTAATTTTTTGTTTTGGCGCTGATCCTGAGTAAGATATCAATACCCAACTCTACTTCAAAATTGGTTCCATTATGTTTATACTACATGGCGATGCCAGTTATGTTTCTCTGTCTCTTTGAATCTCCTACCCATGCTGTTGACTAAGCATGCACTTACCGTAATTTTTCCAGAGAGAAGTGCCTTTCATTTATAATGTTTTTTCTCCTACTTCAGAAGATATAAATCTGATAGGCTTTCAAACTTAAGATCTGGATTATGTAATCCATCGTTTCTAGTTCAGTGATATGTTTGTCTCATGATATTTTTTGCCCTCCTCTAGCTTCAGTGTTACCTGAAGAGATGGAGGGTTTCTCAGGTGACATTGTTAAGTACTGGTGTCAGAGGTACTCACTTTTCAAGAGGTTTGACTACGGTATAAAAATGGATGAAGAAGGTTGGTTTTCTGTTACACCAGAGCTTGTCGCCAAACATCATGCATGCCGTTGTGGAAAGGGTGTTGTTATTGATTGTTTTGCTGGTGTTGGAGGAAATGCCATCCAGTTTGCCATGAAGTAGGTGCCCTTCTATTCATTTTATCTAATTATTTGACATGCTAGTGCTCTTTCTTTCATTATCTTTTCCTTTTAACAAACCCCACACTGCTAAATTTTGAAGGAAATAAATTCTCAAGAAAAACACCATTATTCTCTTTAAGTTTATAATTCATTGGAAGGAAGCATTTTCGTTTATATCATTCTGAATAGGGAATTTCTGTTATTGTTCTTGCAATTGATGTTTTCGGGGCCACATTTAGTTTGGTTGATGTAATCAACATAAAAGTTTATGTGACCCTTTATTGCAACAGATCCACGGCTCTAAGCATAGTTATATAAACAAATTTTATGTTTTCTTTTGATTTATGCTTGTCCTTTTTGTCAGGAACAATCATGTTATTGCCATTGACATTGATCCACAAAAAATTGAGTATGCATATCATAATGCTTCAATATATGGAGTTCAGGAGAGAATTGACTTTGTACAAGGGGATTTCTTCGATTTATCTAAGAAACTAAAGGTAAGAATCTCCTTCCTTGGACGATTGTACTTTTGTTGCTGTGTCAGGGAAAGTGCCCTCAAATTATTCTGTAAAAGTACATGGATATTCACCTTAATGCGCCCTTGTGGTAAAATCAATATGTGAACTGCAGTCCCAATCTGTACACTTGTCACGCGACTTCGCTGATCCCCATGCACTATTACCTATTTATACCTAATTTAAATGTAAATAGGAAGAAAAAAATCATTTTTGTTCCTAGGCTGTCAAAACTCAAAATCTTGTCATCCGAGGAAATGGAAGTAGGAGAAGATTTTTCTGTATTTATTGATTCTTGTCAGTTGTATGCATGCTTCCTTTTATTTCCATCTTTGAGGAGTCATAAATCATGTAATATTTATACATGTAAGAAAAATCTTATGGATGAGAAGTAAAAGGCTTCCAAACAGGGGTTTCAAGGACAATTTTGCATCTGAGTTTAGGAGCTTATGTTATCACAGGCTTCTTGCTAGGAGAGGAAGGCAATCGGTAAAGAGAATATGTTTTTATCGACTTAAAACTTAAAAGTTGATAACTGAACAATGATGAAAGACAAACTGCTTTCCTTTCAATCCTCACTAGTCATTCATCAGTACAGTGGTGAGTTTAACTGGGATGAAACGTTACATGACATAGGTTTTTCCTGAAACTGAAATTCTGGTAGCAATATGAAAAAAGTAAAAAAAATGTACTCTGGCACTTCCAGTACAGACAGCAAATATGATCTGGTTACTCGGTACTTGCATTCTGTGGATAACCCTGTAGTTTGATTATGTTAAAGTGCTCCCCTTTACTTTTCATTAGCATTTTATGATCAACCCTGTGGTTACATGTATCTGTGCTGCTATTCATGCTTCAGGCGGATGTTGTTTTCATGTCACCTCCTTGGGGCGGGCCTGATTATCTCAAAGTGCAATCCTACAATGTGAAAACCATGCTTAGGCCTCGGGATGGGTGAACTTCTCTTTCAATTTTTGTAATTTCGTGGACTAAGCAGATATGATGTGCAATTTCTGAGCTTTATCCTTTTTGATATTTTTATTGCAGGTATTTTCTTTTCAAAGTTGCAACCACTATTGCACCTAAAGTCGTCATGTTTCTTCCACGTAATGTAGACCTAAACCAGCTGGCAGAGTTGTCACTTTTATCCGATCCTCCATGGGACTTAGAGGTAATTTTACTTTATATTCATCAAATTGGTTCCCAACATATATTGTCGAAAGTCAGTTTTATTTATGTTTATATTTCTTTATTTTCATTGACTGCCAGTTGTTTTTCGCTTCATTTTTAATTTGCATGCAGTTGATCCAGTTGAAACTCCATATAGCCTTTTAAATAGAAACATTGATGGATAGGGTCTGTAGTGAATAATGAACGCACATCAAAAGAAAGACGACATACATCTAACCAAGCAAATCTATTACCCCCATATCCTATTTTCTGTTTGTGAGGTTTTTAAAATCACACTCAGACATATCAAATTAATAATTTGCAATGGTTGCTAACTTTTGAGAATCGAAAATGAAAATATAAGTTTCACAAGTTGTCATCATATATCAAGGGAAAGTCGTAAAGAGAATCATAGAGTAAGATCTGATATAACTGAAGGCCAGAGCAGAAATGGTGGTGAATAAAATGCACGTCTGCAAATTAAGCTGGGAGCGTATTTTATTTCACATATGCTATCCTTGGTAATGCATTGAAATTTTGGGAAAGAAAAATTACATAAAAGTTGTAAGACAGTGACTTTGAGTGGGAGGTAGATTAATATGCAGTGAGGAAATTCCTTTGGATTTGAAAAATAGAAGATCATCGTGAGAGATTCATACTGTGTGTTTCTTGTTTAGGGAGTATGCAATGTATGTTGGTTGTGCCTTGTGGTTATGTGGCTTGAGTTTAAGTTATGTAGTAATAAAAAAAATTCCCACAAAATTACTTAGAAGTTGGACAAGTCTCAACTAGAGATGGCTTTCCTTAATATCTGTTTTAGATGATATGAATTATGAAGGTGTGACACATAAGGCTTGAGAACAAGCCTAAATCCTAAGATATTAGAACAAAAAGGGCCTCCAAGGTCTGAAGTTGGTTCACCCCGGCCGAAATTTAAGTCCTCACATTTTTCTTCCCATTGGGTGCCCCTCTCTATAGCTCTCTGCTTCTTCCAGTTTTTCCTGCAAGCTTACGTCCCTACCGTTAATATTGGCAAATTGTATGAAGAGTGAGACGAAGGACACTATTGCTGGTTGTTTCAGGTGGAGAAGAATTTTCTAAATGGTAAATTAAAGGCTGTGACGGCTTATTTCTCTGATACATCAAGCAGGACAGTTGGCTAACCTATTCTATGGCACGGATTATCTCCAGCCCCGATATGCTTTCCGCTGCAACGTGGATTTTACGGCCAATTTCGATGTGGCTGGAGTATCTACAGATCTTGTCTTGTCTACACTTGCAACTGCAGTGACATTGTATTGTATATTATTAGGTTCCTTATGTAAGTATGGTCGCGCAAAATAGTTTAGAAAGCCGAACATTTGCTGATGTTGTCGTCGGTTTTCCTTTGTATATATTACTCTAATTGTTTATGACATCTAATTCTATTTAATCCACTTTGCTTTCAGAAAGAGTTTGATTTAATTGTATTTGGAGGCCCAAACCTCCAAGTATTTATTAAGTAGTTTGGGATAGATAAGAATAAGAAAAAGAATAAAGGAAATGTGAGATTGCGGTCAGGCTCTTGTTCTTAAATACGGAGAATAAGGGTATAGCGATTAGCAAGTTTACCTTCAAGTTGCTTGCTCTTGAACAGTTAGTTTTTGTTTTTGTTTTTTGAAAGTAGCTCATGAACAGTTAGTTAATAGTCTTCGGTAGAATTTGACACCCCAATATCTTCAAATTCTATTTCCCTTGTTTATACGTTTTACCTCTCCTTCCATGATTACTATTGATCCTTATTATTTTGTTAATTCTAATACATGATCAACCACCTATGGTATTATTTATATTTGACAAATGTTGGGGACACTGCTTTACCTGGCCAAGCCTCAAGCCCACTATCGTCTAGGGAAAGAACAAAAACCAAGTAGCTGATCTGGTGCTGTAACATTTCACACCTATACCAATGGTACAACAGCTGGACTAGACAACAAACACAAGCTAGGAGATAGTGATTCATGCAAGAATCTGGTCCAATCTTGAAGGTGGGCCACAGGTACAGAGCCCAGACAGCACCAAGTAAAAGTCTTTCTGACAATAATGTCTTGGTCTTATTATCAGCGCAGTTGATAGTGACATGTCCTATTGTCTACTCTACTACTATTTTACCACAAGTAGGTATGTCAATCGGGTTGTGTAAGTATCTTATTGTGTCGTATATATGGTCAGATGCTAACAAGTATTGGGTATACACGAACCCGACACGATAAGAAATCGTGTACACGAACCCGGGCACGGACACGACATGGTAATTGTCGTGTATACACGGACACAACACGATTTGTACACGAATTTTTATCGGGTCGTGTAACACGATACACGATAATACCCAAATGGACACGAGTAGTACCTGTATACACGATAAGAATCTACATACAAGATAATATATGTATACACGAATAACCATGATGATACTTAATAATAGACACGATAAAGACACCATTACACGATAAACACGAAACTGTAGAATTTCTGAAAAATACCAAATAAATCAAACAAATACAAGAACATTGTAGTATAATACTAGTTTACTCTAGTTCAAAGCTTCAAATAAATAGTTTCACAACAAATAATGCTCTAATAATATACGCAAAAAACATAATAATTGAAGACTTTAAGTTCATTTTCCTTCTAACTTTGTTTCTTCATATCTTCCATACCGTAAGTAGCTTCATAGGTTATTTTCTAACCTCTACGTATTCTCTACATTACTTGATGAAGGATCTAAAAATATAAACAAGAAATAAGCATAATTGGGTTTGGGTTTGGTTAGTCTGTTTGGGTTCGGGTTCAGGTTAGTCAATTTGGTTATGCGGATCGGGTTTTAATGTGTATATCGTGTCGATCGTGTCTACTGTGTATATCGTGTCAATCATGTCTACCGTGTATCGTACACTAACGTGTCCAATCATGTCTATCATGTATAGACCCTTATACACGAACCTGACACTATAAGGGTTTGTGTATCGTGTCGTGTATGCTTATCGTGTATTCATGTACATGTTTCTATACCCGTACACTAAATTATCGTGTCGTGTTCGTGTCCTGTTATCGTGTCGTGTTTGATTTTGACAAGTCTAACCACAAGTGCAGCTACATGTTGGAGTGATCTGGGTCACTTGCTGCTTGGTTCATTTTCTTGGACCTCATCAAATGTAATTCACCAATAAGTATAAATATGCTAGATGGATGTGGGCAGAGGCATTTGTTATTTATTTCGTGTCGGACTTCCAACTGTTTATTTAAGTCATTGAAGGGTAGATTAGAGAGCTATCCGTGGAGTCTTAAAAAATTCATTCTTTAATCTTCATGAGTGCAGCAGCCCATTTGATTTTGTACTTGCATTTGCATTTGGCAGTCAATTAGGGGCTAAAAACGGAGTATGAGTTAAAATTTTAAGTCTTATTATATATTATTGTTAAATACAAAAAAAATACAAATTATTTAATAAAAATCATGAGTCGAGCTCGATCAATTTCGAGTTAGAGTTGACGTGTTTTCAATTCGAATTGGAGGATTTTTTAATTTTTCACATATCTTGTTTATTTTTTAAGTTAAACTGAAGTCGAACTTTTCTCAAGTCAAATTCATTTTTCGAGTTCGAACTAGAGTTGAGAGTTTTAAGATCCATCATGTACTCACGTTATAACTTGGTTATAATGAATTTCATTTGTCCGGTGGGTTTGTATAAAAAATATTCTAGGAGAATATTTTTGGCTAATTTGGTGGGACCTTTGTGGTGAGTTTTGAACGTTGAATGTTTGGGCACAAATTACTCACCGAGTTGTGAGCGAATCTCTAATATTGGATTAATCAAGATTGTCACCCAACGTATGATTATATGTTTAAAATTTAACTAAAAAATAAGCATTGGTTTCAAAAATAAATAAATAAATAAATCTGCAGACAAATATTACTTGTACATCCATATCGTGCCATGGTGGCGGTTGGCAACCGGGCAGCTGGGTGACAACAACACCAAATATTACAGCTAAATCCTTTGTCTTCACCAAGATGCTGCCGAGTTTAATTATTCTAAATCAAAGGTTAGGTGTTTAGTAATGAGTAGGGGTGCACATGGGTTGGGTTCAACCCGAAACCCAACCCGAACCCGACTGGTCGGGTCGGGTTGGGTCGGGTTGAGGAGGGGTTCGGGTCGGGTCGGGTTGGGAAAATCAAAAACCCGAATTTTCGGGTCGGGTTCGGGTTGAGGGGGTCGGGTTGACCCAACCCAACCCGAACCCGATTTTTATTTTTTTTTTATTTTTTTTATTTTTTATTTTTATTTTTTCCCAAATAAACCCGATCCAACCCGACCCAACCCGACCCAACCCGAAAATAAACCCGACCCAACCCGAAAATAACCCCGATTCAACCCAACCCAACCCAAAAATTTCCAAATTCGGGTTCAACCCGACCCAACCCGACCCAACCCGAAAATTTCGGGTCGGGTTGGGTTGAACCCGAACCGGGTCGGGTTCGGGTTCGGGTTGGATTTTTTCCCAACCCGAAAATTTCGGGTTGGGTCGGGTTGAGGTCCAAACCCGACCCAACCCGACCCATGTGCACCCCTAGTAATGAGACTAAACTAATGTCAGCTTTAACTTAACCATTAAATATGAAAAATGTCAAATGAAGTTCAAATTCTATGTCTATGTCCTACAAAATATAACTATTAGAGAGGATATTCATACAAATTTTACAATGGTAAGATCCGTAACATGACTCAGACGACCTGATCATGAACTTTTCCTCTTTCACATCAGTTTTCTCTCTATTCAACTCATTTTTCTCTACCACCTCTTAACTACAACTCATCTCTCATATCTACATCATTTCGAGATCGATCTTAAAAAAAATCCTAAAAAATAAAAAAATTAGAAAACGTATTTTCAAAACAAAATTAAAAACTAATTTTAAAAAATAAAAAAAAACGTTAAAAAACACGACGACCCATTACTTTTGCTCTAGTTTGTAAGTTGTAACCCGTGCAAGAATGTACAAAATTCCCATCACAGCTTTCAAAAAGAAATTCGACATACAAGAAAAAACCCAGAATTCTAGATTATAGAACATTACCAAATTACCCTAAAACAAACAATGTCGTTTACCATCTGTAGATTCTGAAGTATGCAATATGTGTATTCAGTTGGGTAGACAAATAAATATTATCTGCCTTCAGTAGATATATATACATACAATACATGATTATTTAATTTTTTAAGGTGCGTGTGCATTAGCACAAGCAATGCTATGCATATACAAATATATATACTCGTACGATCCGTCCGGAACTCTTTTCCAAAAATATCCAAAATTGGAAATTTGGAATAAAACCTACTATGTTTGAAGTCCCTACATAAAACCCTATGACCATATTTCATATATAATTATATATAATATATTTCTAATTATTATTTTAGTTATGTTATACAAGTTTCATGAATATACATTACGACCATGAACCATTTGACCTTCAATTAAATCTCTGGTGCACACATATTCAATTTTGATTTTTATTTGCTTGTGAAATACATAATTACGTCTCTTGAATTAACCACCAACATTCATTTTCTTAAAAACTCCTAACTACCGGAGAACTTATATTCAATTCTATTTTGTTTTCAATACTAAACATTATCACCATTTAATCATCTAATTTCAAGTTGCAACATCATAAAGACGAACAAAACTACACAGCATAAGACAATAATTAACCGTCTCTTGGAAACTCCCGACATATCTACTATCCAACGTGCTCGACTTAACGATAGTATTTGTATTTAATGAATTCTAGACGCCTTTTCTCCTCTTCTGGACGTCTTTTCTCCGTTAGCTCTAAGTGCTTGCGCTTTGCCTCCTCAGCCCATCCCTTCGACCAACGAAACCTACGCCAACAACGTTTGGGCTGCTTAGATTGCCAGTTGTAACTTGGATTATGTTTTTGTTTTTGCTTCTAAACTTACTTATCTATCTCTATCATTTGATGTATTTGTGGCTCAAAGATGTGTTTTCGAAGCCTCCTGACTTTTATTTAATGCAATAAATCCTTTATTTGAAGAAAAAAACAATAATATTATTTTGAACGTAAACAAAACACGAAAGTACCCATATTTGCCGAAAAAATTTTCATAATAAAATTACAATACGAAATTAAATATTTAGGTAAACGGTAGAATTTTTTTGAGATCTACTCCCCTTGATATAGCTAGGCTTGAGGCGTCCCCCACCCCTTCGTTCTGCCACCTCCGAGGGGTCCCTCAACCTTTGGTCCTTCTAAGTCCGAGGGGTACCTCACCCCACTGATTTGGCAAGTCCGATGGGTGACCACAATCTAACGCCCGTGAAACTTTTCTCCTTTCCCCTCCAGCGACCACAAACCTAAACCACCACCTTGATCCGTCAATGGGAACCCCACGCACGGAGATCCCAGATCCGTGGCGTGAAGAAGGAATCCGGCCCACCTCATGTAAAATTTTCCATTATCTAGTCTGTTTTTTTAAGAATGGGTAGAATTGATATGTAGTTGTAGTTAAAATTGGGTGATTGTTGATTTAGTAATTATTTTTTGTTAGTTTGTTAAATATTTTCTAGACTTTATTTAAATTTGACAAGTAGTATTAGATTCCTGGTTAAAAATTAAAATTGTTATAACGCAAATTGCTTGTGATCATTGTTAGTGGCTCGTGAATACTTATAAAAGTGAGTAAATATTTTTATTGTAGTTAATGCAAATTTTATGTAAGTTGATGTAGGTATAAATATTTTAAAATTAGGAACATTACAATTTTTTGTTAAATTTAATGATTTTTTTTGTATTCCATGAATAATTTTTTGGAATGACAAATTTTTTGTACGAGTATTTTCTTATCGCCCATGCGTCACCAGAACTAGTTCGTGTAGCATACAAGCTCCAGCTACAATTTACATCTTTGCATGTTACCCTGTATTTGGTTTTGTTGTTGTCTTGCACCTTGATATCCCGGTTATTGTCGATATGTCATTTCGATACGGGGTTTTTGAGAGCGTCTTTCGATTAAAATGAATGATTCTCAGCTAACGGACCCTTAACTGCAACGCTAGTTCGTATAAGCGTTGTATCTGCAAGAGTCAAATAAGAAGAATCATGGAAGCTGCTAGTTGGGTTAACCCACCCCTACCTTTAAAATGATTGAATTGGCTTAACCGATTTACATTCGGACCAATATCTTCATCCTCCTCAACCTCCTCATCATTCTCACTCTCCACATCCTCCTCACCTGATGATTCATTCCTCTCCCCGAACTCCATATTGTAATCTTTGTCATCATTTTCTTCTTCATCCTCGGGGGGTATTGGCTCGAAGTTTGTTCTTTCATGTTGATTTAAATTAAAAATTGTTTCTGCTATGGTGTTTGCAACACATGATTGTTGAGTCAATCGTGGACCACTGCTAGTACTGGGTTGGTTACCCGTAAACATCTCAGCATTCCACCCAATCTCCAAAGGATTCAACTTGACATATAACTCGACCATCCTCATTTTCGAATATGTCGTCTCATAGGCTATTCTCCAGGAGTTCTCATCATATACAGACATCACATTGAAGTAAAAGTAACATATCAGGGCAATGTTAACTCGACATTGAATATCAATCGAGTACCGAGATTCTATGACATGCAGACTGAAAGTGTTAGTCTTGGGCATATTGCGTAATCCACACCAATACTTGCATTTTGAGTTATATCACTACCAAAGTACACACTTATTGGAATAATTTTCATTAATCTACAATAATGTAGTGTTTTTTCATCAATTTCATACTAAAATTGCTTGAATTTTTGACAAAATTACTAACTATTCAATAAGGATCATTCAAAATATGAGGAAAAAAGAATTACCTCAAATATCAACAACTGAGTCCGACAGATCAGAAATATGCTATCACCATAGGAGAAAGGAAAAGAGGTCGAAGCACCAACGTTAGATTGTGGTCACCCCTAGGACTTGCCAAATTCGTAGGGTGAGGTACACCTCGGACTTGGAAGGACTAAGGGGTGGGGGACCAATCAGAGGTGGCAAGACCGAGGGGCAGGGGACGTCTTGGGGACTGACTATGCCAATTAGGGCTGTAAATGGGTTGAAATTTACCCGCAACCGCCCCGCCCCGCCCCGCTTAACGCGGGTTGCGGACAAAAAATTGCTACCCGCCAACCCGCCACCCGCACAACCCGCATAATAAGCGGGGCGGGTTGCGGTTTTCTCCCAACCCGCCCCGCATAACCCGCAACCCGCATAAGCCTTACATGTTTTTGATTTTTTTGTATTTAGTTATGATTTAGTTTGTATTTAGCTTTAATTTTTTTATATATAGCTTTAAAAACATACATTGATTGATTTTTTCCTTCATTTTTGTACTTAACTTTGATTAAAATAGATAATATTAAAGAAAATAAATTGATTTTTGTATTTAACTTTAATAAAAAAATTAAAACCGCCAAACCCGCCAACCTGTCCCGCATAGCCTAGTCCATCCTTACGCGGGGCGGGTAGCGGAATTTTTTTTTGAACCCGCCCCGCCCCGCCCCGCCTACCTGCTTAACTTTGGCGGGGCAGGTAGCGACGGTAGGGCGAAAACCCGCCCCGCCCCGCCCCGCTTACAACCCTAATGCCAATGGGAGTAGATCTCAAAATTTCTCTACAATTTACGTGTATATTTAATTTCGTATTATAATTTTATTATAATAAAAAAATTCGGCATATCTGCTCCGAAAATTAAAATATCCGCTAAAAAACAATACACACCCAGCACTCTTTAACCCGCCATCGTCTTCCCCTAGTACTCTCCTCCATTCCTCCCAATGCCGGAGCCCAAAACCCGATCTCCAGGGTTAGCGTTAGGGTTTCCGCAGCCGAACCCGCGGCGGAAGCGCCACCAGCACCAGTCCCGGCGGAGGCGGAGGAGCAGAGGCAAAGAAGCCCCCATCTCCGACGACAACCCCACCTTCTCCCTTCCCGATCGCGGCTTCCCCGATGCCTCTTTGGTACTCTTCTCCCCGTCTTCGGAAAATCGGCTGGGTTTGGAACGGAAAAGATCGGGTTTTTAGTGAAGAAAATAGCCTAAAGATTGTTTTTTATTTTTTATTTTGGGGAGTTTTAGTAGTTTGGTTATAAGAATGTGAGTTTGAATGTTGGCGATTGGTTCCAAAGCTTGTTTCTTTTGGTTTAAGTGGTGAAAATTTTAAGTTAGTTTTTTAGTGGTTTGGAGAATTTTAAGTATAAAAAATCCTAAAATTTTTTTTAGTGACGTGGGAACTTTAGATTGACAGTTTTTAGTAGATTGGTTCTAAGAATGTGAGTTTGAGTATTGGCGATTGGTTCTAAAGCTCGTTTTAGGTTAATAGGGAAGTCATTTATTTTGGTTTTTCTTCGATTCAATTTTTAATGGAGTTTTAGGTAAGTGATGGAAAATTTTAAGTTAGTAAAAGATTCCTAAACCATTTTTAGTGGTTTGGAGGACTTTTAGCAAAAAGATTCCTTAAAATTTGGTGTTTTTTTTTGAGAAATAAATTTTAAAGGGCTTTTAGTTAAAATTTGGTTTTTTTTACTTATGCTGGAACTTTGGTAGTTCTAAAAAAATGCGAGTTTGAATATTGGCGGTTGGTTGTAAAGCTCGTTTTAGGTTTGAAATAGGGGAGTCATTTACTTTGGTGTTTATTTAATTCAAATATATTTGTAGGTAAGTGGTGAAATTTTTTAAGTTAGTAAGTTGTAAACTTCCTTCAATTAATCACTTAAATGTCAGCTTTGGAGCTCCAATTCCACCCGATTCAAGTTATAGAGAAGATTTTTCTCCCCCAAAAGTTATGGGACGAATGGTTGTTAGAAGCGTACTGGAAAAGATTTGAACTTGCTTTCCAGTTTAGCAAGAACATGGGCTCGGTGGAAAGCGGAAAGGTTTATTTATCTTTTAGGATGAACCAATGTGCATTTGAGGGAGGGAATAAAGTTTTTGTTTAGTAATTTCCACTTTTATGTGTCAGGAGTTGTGTGAGCTGGAAGTGTGTTTTTTTCCTCCCCACAACGTGTGAACATGACCGGGTTAAAAATCTGACTTTTTTTGAAAATTTGAACACAGCATTTGGCTGGACGTGGTGTTTGTAACAGCCAAGATCCAGATCCAGAGGAGAGGAGAGCTTCATTTGATTTCAACCCCCAACAAACCTCTAAAGGTGCTCCTGTTTGATATGCTTACTCTCTGTATTTTCTCTTCTATAGTGAGATTCTGTTCATTTTTTAGAGTAAACTTTAGCTGTCACCATCACTTTAATCAAATGTTGGAATGTGAAACGTTTCAAATTTTCTTTTGCTATATATGACTCAGCCGAGGTTGATGCAGAAGTGAGCAGCAAGGAAGAAGGGCAGGAGGAGGTCTGTGAGTTGAGTCCATCCAAGTACTCTTTCTCTTTGGCCCTCAGAGGTATGCATTGATTGAAATCTCTTCAAAATTGGTAGTTCCATTTTGACCTGATGTTTTACTTTTACCATGGAATTTGTCTTCTTGTTTGCTCGAGAAAGGTAGTTTCGCTTTTCCTTGGAAGCTTACTCTTGTACTTGTCTTTGTGTTTGATTCTGATTAGAATGCCAGTACAGGAGGTTTAGATCTGAGGGGTTTTTCCCGTTGTTTGCGGGAGAGCAGAAGCAGCGAAGCAGACCTGCCTCCATTGATCTTAACTGCCATATGAGCGATACATCCTTTTCATCACCACAATCATTTGCTGCGGGAATAAGATTGACCAAGAGTTCAGTTTTGTCAGTCCGAGGCAGATCAGGCATGCTTACGAGCCCTGGGACGCCGAATTACAGGTATGGTGGTGGGGCCACTGGTTATCAGAAGGGTTGGAGTTCGGAAAGAGTGCCACTGCCGGGAAATTATGGAAGGAGATTTGGAAGCAGTGCTGCTTTGCTGCCATTGGGCAATGGAAAGGTGTTGCCGTCAAAATGGGAGGATGCTGAGAAGTGGATATGTAGTCCAGTTTCCGTTGACGGGGTTGGTACGAGACAGTCTGCATTGCAACCTCATCACAGGCGGCCGAAGTCGAAGAGTGGTCCACTTGGATTAGCTGCTGGGAATAGGGGATTCTATGCAACTGCTTCCCCTTGTGTGCCCAGTTATGATAATGGGAGAATGCAGAATTTCATGGGGAGTTCTCCTTTTACAGCTGGGGTACTAGTGGTGGATCGAGGATGTAGTGCCGGTTCCAGTGAAAGAGGGGAAGGTTTCAGTGTTTGTGGAGAAGGGGAAGGCAGGTCCCATTCAGCACAGTCGGACCACAGTATGACACGATCAGCAAGTGTGCGTGCTTGGTCGGAGCTGATGTTGGAGTCATCTTCTTCCTTCCCTAGTAGCTCTCAAGGTATTAGCCTGTACCGGCTACTCTACCTCAAGTTCGGTAACCATTTTTGTCCTTACGTTGTTATTCGATTTGGATATCTTGTCCGTAAGTGACATATCTCTACCCCTCTCACATGTTTCCCTATTTTTATTAGGAGTATCACTTGCCAAGTAATTTATTACTCAAGTTATGGAAGTTAGAGCTTCTAGATGTTGCTTAATTACCGGACGCATAAAATTACCACCCTATTAGCTATAATTTGTCAATGCAAAGATCTGTAATACTCATGGTTTGGAATTTATGAGGAAGCTTAAGACTAGTAGAATCAATAGTGACAGTAGGACTTGAATATAACTTACAAACTTGTACCATAACATAACGCTGACAATGAAAATTTACGCTTTATTTATGGTCTATTTGCAACTCTGTTTGATTCCCATTTGTTAACAATGTTCTTTACCAAATGTAGATGGAAAACTTGGTAGTACGGAGGATGGCTCCACCACAATTTCATCTGCCACATTAAGAAAAGACATGGCAACTCAGATGAGCCCTGATGATATTGCTCAATCGTCTCCTAAAACGCACCGACAACCCAATTCATCTCCACATGCATCACTTACCATTGGTCAGTTGTATAGCCAGCTAACGAAGTCGGAGGTAAGGGATGTTCAAGTAGATGATCAAGTGACTATGACAAGGTGGTCAAAGAAGCACATAGCCCAAGGGTTGGATAGGAAAGAGACCATGGTTGTTCAACCTTCAACGTTAGAAGTTGCCAAGTCAGCGAAGTGCATCTCCAAGTAAATATATTTCCTTATATTGAGATTTGTTGTTTGATTGCATCTTCTAAGGGGTTTAGATATGCTTGAGATGTCTCTATCATAATTCGGGTGCGATATTCCTAGATAGACTTAGGCTCATAGCTATGCCATTATCTTCTGTAGGATCCTGACAGCAGTTGCATGACAGAGTAGATAGATAGGAATGAGTGAATGTGGAGTTCAACTGCTAATAAATGATAAGATGAAAGACCTTATTAAGTATTAGATATTCGATTTTGTCGTCTGGTGTTGATGATTCGAAGAGAAAAGAGTAGATGCTTAGTGTGGAAATTGGAAACTCACACAACTATTCGTAGACATGGATGCTTCATGGAGGAAAATTCTTCTATTCTCATTGATGATACTGCCCTATGCTATCTGCCCATCTCAGATGCAATATTCAGTTTTATGTTAGGAGATGGACTAAAGCCACAAGATCTTCCAGACACAATGCTACAATGCATTTTCCTTAGCTATCGTTACAGTTCACCTTTTTTGAGGAAACAATTTAAATTTGATGTAGCAATATTTAATTAGTGGAGTATATATTTTTTATTATGTAAATGTCCTTGATTTACAGGTCTAAAAGAGAAGAAGCCAAGATCACGGCGTGGGAGAATTTGCAAAAGGCCAAAGCTGAGGCAGCTATACGGAAACTAGAGGTACAACTGTGAGCCCACTCTTACTTAGCAATATAACCTTGTCATCTTATAGAAACATTTATCCGTTTGCGCTGGAAGTTGCTTGCCTTGTCAGTTACCTTTCTTCTCCTTTCTTTTCTCACCAAAAGAACCCAATTTGATGTTTCTCTGTACTCTTTTTTGGTACCAGATGAAACTTGAGAAGAAGAGATCCTCCACCATGGACAAAATCCTAAGCAAACTCAGATCATCTCAGCAGAAAGCAGATGAGATGCGCAAAACAGTGGTTACCATCCGGTCGGATCAGGCAGTTCCAACAAGCAAAAAACTTTCCATTTCTCGCAAGAGTAGATACATTGGTTCCTTTGGCGGCTGTTTTAAATGCCAAACCTTTTAGTCTCAACATTTTCACGTCTTCGTGAGCTTCAGGCCTGTAAGTTGTATTCCTCTGTACGTCCTAGAAATATAATTACATTTTCTGTTTGATCTCGATCAGTTTCTACGATGGCTTTTCCATCAAATAATTTAAGTGAAGTGAACCCCAACAGGCAACAGCCTTCGTCTTTATTGCTAGACGCCTAGACGAACATCATTCTTGAGTATACTCAAATTTATGGTTTTGATGACGGTTCACAATAACCAAGGTTGTTTCTGGTTGACCGTTGATGTCGTAGTTAAGGGCTGTAGATGAATTAAACAATGGATTTTTTGTTGAATTAATCATAGAATAAAACAAAGCTGGCAAAATGTAAGATCGAAAAAAATGTAAGATCGAAAACTTATTTGGTAAAATACGAAGATTGAAAACGGCACATCAACTACCGTTTTTATCCAACATAAAACGGCACTACGAGTGTAACGATGTTTAGGGTGCCATTTTAATTAAACAAAAAATGGTTTTACCATTACCATTTTGACTTTTAGTCCAATACAAGAGATTAATCCACCAACAAGTCAAAGTCTAAATTAGAACATGTCATCTTGAAAGGAAAACATGGGACTAGTTCTTAAGAGTGTCATTTGGATTTGGTGGGTGTTCATGTTGTAGTAGACTAGCAGTAGAAAGGTAACTACTTATTTGCTAATAGTTTTTTCGAATATCGGATTATTAGTTGGTTGCTTTTTTGGGGTATTTTGCAAGACAATCGTCTATAGGTGGAGATTTGAGTCATTTGACTTGAGTGCCCTTTCTCTGAATTTAATTTGTTTGAACTTTAGTAACCATAAAATTTGCTCATATGATTTTGCATATTCTCTATTGAAATTATGGAATATTTTGAGTAAACAAACAACAAATTAGAGTGCAAACCTAATCTGAACCTAAAAGTAACTTCGAAGTTAACTGCCAAAACAGTAAAAATAATAATATTCAAATTACAAGTCCAAATATTTGAGTTGTTTGTACCCATCACAACTCTTGAGAATCAAACAAACTAAGAGACTTCTACCTTATTCATGAGAGCAACCAAGATGGAGTTCGAAAGGCTTGGAAGAAAAAACACAACCAAGACAAAAAAAAACATGGACAGGCAGTCTGACATTGACCAAGAAATCATGAAGCAAAGAGAGGAGGGTGAGAAGCTGCAAGTCTTGTGGAGTTGACATAGTCTTGTGGAGTATGAGCAGGCAAACCAGGGACAACCAACCCAAAACACCTCATACCTGTTAGAATCCATCCTTCCTTGTAATCTTTTCCCTTCACATATCCTATCACAAAGCTCCTCCCAAGCTCCCATGCAGCATTCATGTACTTTGGAACAACTCCTAACAGAGAGAAGTAGTTATTGTTGGGCTGTTCTTTCATTACCTGCAACACATCACAAAATTATATGAATATCTTAGTCTTAGTGCTTTGTAAGATGAAAACATATATTTCTCTAATGTAAGATTATTCTCTAACAACATGTAACTTCTAAACATATCGTGAAGAATGTATTTCTGAATGAAGAAAAAATTCTTATTTCTTTACCTAATTCTAACTAGCCCTCAGCTTCATGTCAGCTTAACTTTGTTTGGTAAGTTCATTTCCAAACGGAATCCTTATGTAATTGATGACTCACTCTGGTAGGACGTGTTTCTTGATCTTTTCTTTTTATTGTAAGAGTATACTACCATTACTTGGTATTCCATATAGACTCTTGGATATGAACCATAATACCTTATGTTTTATGTTTCCTAATTTTAAAAGTAATTGTTTTTTACACATGTCAATGTGTTCACATATCGAAGAAAGTACGAGCTAAGTATTGTGAAAGCTCATAAGTGTAGGTCCGTCCTATCCCACCTTTTAGATTGTTATGACAGACTTAACTATAATCTTGCAGTTCACATACAAACATATCTTCAAGAATATTATTAGTTTCCAAACAGATACTTACTTGACCGTAATATAGACTATTGAAGTAGCAACACGTCCCAAAATGCTTGTACTGGAAGGCTGGGTCGTCGAAGGGTAGCCTTGGCACCATGTCATTGCTATAGACAACCCTATGGTAACGTCTGAGCCGACCGGCAACGTATTCCTCCAACCTCTCGTCTCCAACCCTGGGCTGACCATAAGTGTAGACTCCGTCCAACCGTCGCAAAATCTCATCCTCCTCGTGGAACATGAGCACGACCGGGAAAAGGACAGCCAACGCCCCGCCCAAACTATGCCCCGTCACCACGAAATTTGCCTTTGGATTTGCCTTAAGAAGGGCTCTCAGCTTCTCCCTCAAAGCGTAGTAAGCGAATTGCTTGGTTTGGTCCTCATCATCTTGGAGAAGCTCTTTGGGCCATTTGTTGTCGCTTTGGATCCCAAGTGCTCTCATGAATCCTCTGTGGATTCTGCCTGCCTCGTGGTGCTCGTACCACGAGTAATCCACATCGATGCACCATTGGATCGTGTCGAATGGTTGCGTGCCGCGAAAGGCGATCACGATTAGCTCCGGATTGATAGACTTGTCGGAGAAAACGAAGGCTTGGGTTTGGGCTAATTGGCCATGGTAGTCTGTATAATATATATGTAGGAGAGTATTGAAAAATTCATGATTATCAAAGGGTATTAATGAAATTTTGAATTAATATTAGGAGGATATTGTAGGCATTATCTATCTGCTCGGAAACTTGAGATGATAACATCAGTTATATTTACACATAAATCATCTAACATTAGTTGACATCATTAATTGTTACATAATAGTCTTTGTAATTACCGTTTGTGCAGTTGAAGCATTCCAAGAACTCCATCTGCATTGACAATCAAGTACAAAACAAAACAACAATTAGCATCACTATATCTAATATGTCATCAAAACAAATTTAATTCATCTTGATCATTAATACCTAACCATAATCTCACAAGTTTGTTAAGCAAAAACAAAGCCGAGCTAAAATATACATAGTTCGATCTTACATTCCATGAGTTTTTGACAGTGTTTTCAATGTGTTTTGGATTCTCATAAGCTAGCTTTGCCGCCATCACCGTCAGTGCTGCAATGTAGTGGCCGTGATCCGGTGTTATGTTCATGTCCAGCGTATCTCTCGTGTCTGCCAATCCAATCATAGATCTGTAGGATTTCGATTGTGCGTCTGGAAAAACCAGTTTACCTGCAACGACCCATACACAATTAAAGCACTTATCAAAGTTTAAAATATAAAAAAATAGTTTCATTCATTAAGATAATCAAGTTGGTAATTTTCTTTTCAAAAACTTGGTTGTTACATTGCAACACATAACAAGCTAGTCATCTAAGAATATCTTTGATTCCCAGTTCCCATCTATTGCTTCTCAAATGAAAATCACATACATTTGTGTAGTTTTATCATTAATTGTGAACAGGTCAGGTCAGTTGCTAAATCTTGTGTCCTTCAAAATAGTAAATGTCAGGATTTGGATTTTAACGATTGTTAATCGTACCTTGGGTATTGAAGGATGTGTCCTTTAATCAAGATGACAATGAATAAATATTTTAAAGGAAAATTAATCCGATTATATTAGGGATCTTAATGTTTAGTTAGAAACCAATTACGATTTATGTGTCAATTATTGTATGCGTTACTAATATAATCGGATCCTATAAGGGTTACACACATTAGAATCTATGGGCTATACAAATGGGTGACTAAGGGTCCATTAAGCCCACTTACCTAATGAGATTAGGGTTAGCTTAAGAAATGTCTATAAATATATGGAAAAGAAGAGAATCTCTCCTAAAACCCTAGCCGTCCCCCTTTCCACCACCAAGGAAGAAGTTTGTTCTTTCATCCCTCTCGTTCTAGCTAACGTGTTGGTGAAGTTTAGTCTGTGGTTCGTGTGTCCCGAGTAGAGGAATCACGCTTCGGATTCTCCGCACCTCTTCCGTGAGCAAGAAAAAGGCACGCATCAAATGTATAAATGGTTGTACATCAGTTTTTCTCATTATTATCATGTGCATAAATCTTGGGTGGTTGATGAATTTAGAAATCGTTTCTATGTTAATTTTCCGCTGCGTTTCATTGAAACCCAACAGCTATAATCTGAGAGGTACATATATAACTCAAATTAAGAGAGAGTAATTTCAGTACAATATATATAGGCATTATACAATACGATGCGAGTACTTCTGTTACCGAAGCCGAGAATTTGATCGTCGAGCTGGGTTTTTAAGTTTTGACCATATGATTTAGGAAAGTGGACATATTTTATGCAACAATCATATTATAGTCATATCTCAATGGGCATCTTCCATAGTTCATACTAAGCATAATATATAATTATAACACCATATTGAGCCTTGTAATCTTCTCATGCTTATCAATTACCATGATGCATTGATGCTCGATCGAATAGTGAATTAAAGCCTAATATTGGATCTACTCCAAGTTCAAATTAAGATCTAATAAAAAGCTTGTAATATAATGAAGGTGTTGTTCGAACAAAAGTGTTTCGGAGATATTATAAAAAGAAATTCATGATTACTCATTTATCTTACTTGAAGGGCATGAATACAATTAAAGTGTAGTCATAATTATACATCCATAGTTTTTATCTGTGGATCTGCTAATAAGTTGTGACCATGTTTACCTTCTTGAACTTTGCATGTGAGCCACTCCAGCTCATGTTTATACTCATCATTATTCATTGAGAATTACTACTTATTACACGTAGTAACGTACAGCGTAGTGTATGAAATGTTAACCAAGTATTATTTAAACGAATCCCCCTCTAATTGTATTTTTTACCATGTTATATTGGTCGTCTTTTCACCATTCGAAACGAACTATACAACCAAAGAAACTACAAGATACAAAGCTAGCATAGAAGTAGGTAGAAGATAAATGTAATCACCTTGCAAAAACTTCGACACGACCGCAAACAAACTATAATTCTCGGAGGCGAAAAGGTTCATCAAATCCTCCAAGATGGTTCCAACCCAAGCCACGGGCCTCCTCAAAGAGAGAAGCAGCATTTGGAGGAGAACAGAGACCAAGATTATGAATCTATTAGTAAACCCAGACAAGTGCACGCCCACCCTCTTCACACCAAAGTCAACGCAGTTGTTCCTGCGGATGTTGGAGGAAGTCAAGAGACTTAGAAGATCACTTACTCTTGCCTTGTCTGGTCTCAGAACCATTTGGTCCTTGAAGCCCACTGTAGTGTTCTTCCCATTCATGCTCATCATGGTAGAGAGAGAGAGAGAGAGAGAGAGAGAGAGAGTTTTGTTTGAATGGTTTGGTCCAAGATTGTACATGTATTATTTATAGTTGGAGTTTGCTTAATTACATATGCATCCTCAAAGAAGCTTAGAAAAAAGTCCAAGGACCCTGAAAAAATGAAATATGAATGGATATACACAAGAATCGAATCATCCTATTCTACTTAACCCGAGGATGCGACCCCGTTAGGATCGATCCCCTGGTTTTTACCATTTCAATGCTAAAAATCTACCTTTTATTGTGTCCATAATTGTTCTCTATCAACCATTTACGTTCGTAACTCATTAAAATCTCAATTTCATTTTTCCATATACCAACATATTCATTCTCAAACAAAATCTTTTGTGATACGAGTACATTTTTTTTGAAAGCAAAAGATTTTGTTATTAATTTAAGGGCATATATATGTTGGCACATAAGTCAAAATTACAATGTTACAAGGTTATGACATTTTGTAACATAAGGTACACAAGAGCCTACATGTACATGAAGATTATGGTAAGCCTAACTAGACACCCAATACACTCCGAAGGAAGAGTCCTCGGATATCAATGGTGTAACATCCTCAAAGCAGCGGACAATTTAAAATTTTAAACACTCAAATCAACAGAGGATATTACGCAATAAAAGAACACAGGTGCACCGACATATATCATATATATATATGTGAACATCAGAGTATACAAAAGTTGTGATTACATCAAAAACACATACAAGGAAACAGTAATCACACGACCTCAACTGAGAGAAAGCTGGATCCGGTAGCGGTGCTCCTCTCCTCGGTCACCACCCCTAATGCCGATCACGACGTGAAAGTAAACATGCAACAATGCCTGAGTTTCTAGAAGGAAACCCCGTATGCCAAACTCTAAATGTATGAAATAAAAGCATCCTAGCATGCAATTCTACTCAACAAGAAAAGCATCCCAACACGCCCAGCACCAGGGCTCTCAACACCATCACAGGACACACCACCGGTACGGGGCTCCAGGTCTAATCTCAACCAACCGCCGCACCCACACAGTCACGGGGCTCCAGGTCTAATCTCAACCAACCGCCGCGACTCACACACGTCGCCAAGCTGGGCTCCAGGTCTAATCTCAACCAACCACAGCTACAACGACACGACCAAGGGCTCCAGGTCTATTTTTAACCAACCCAAACGTATAAGGGCTCCAGGTCTATTTTCAACCAACCCCTACACGCGGTCCCTGCTCAGGCTCCAGGTCTAATTTCAACCAACCCGAACGCACTACGAAGCTCCAGGTCTAATTTCAACCAACTCCGTACAGACTAGCTGGGCTCCAGGTCTATTTTCAACCAACCGCAGCTCTCACACGGTTACGGGGCTCCAGGTCTATTTTCAACCAACCACCGCAACCCTCGTGCACCTCGCACACTTTCCGGAAGAACATCGGCACCACGACTCGCCCCACACGGGCAACCACGACCACAACACCTCCATGGTGCAAAACATGACACAAACGGTCGACCGAACCAAAAGTCCCGGTCGACCGAATCAAGCAAATACAGGGCAATCCACTTCGACCGGCACTCCCTCGGTCGACCGATTCCCAACACCACACTCGTTCGGTCGAACCCAAATCAAGGGACGGTCGACCGTTTAGATGGTCAACTCCCGGTCCAACGAACAAAACGACCAATCGGTCGACCGACAAAGGGGTCCCGGTCGACCGAAAGTCACCAGGGAACAAATCCCACAACACCACAACGAATTCGGTCGAACGCCGAGCACATCTCGGTCGACCGAATCAGCCCAGGGAAGTATCCCTCACATGCGCCACGAATCCGGTCGAACGCCGAGCTCACCTCGGTCGACCGAATTCCACCAGAGTGTTTCCCACGCTCATCGCACAAGTCCGGTCGACCGAACCCTCATTCGGTCGAACTGACCACAAGGTCCACTTAAGTCACGGTCGGACAAGATCAAAGGGCGGTCGACCGTTTATATAGTCTACGCCCCCAACCGACTTAAGACAGTGCACACGGTCGACCGGCAAAGGGGACCCGGTCGACCGAATCTCTCCAGACTTGCCTCCTATGCACAATCGGTCGACCGCCCCACAGGCATCGTTCGACCGATTTGAGGCAGAGTCCGAATTCTCTTCACGAACGGTCGACCGTTTGCACCAACCGGTCGACCGATCACACAGTGAAATCTGCTGCACATTTACTCGCGACGAGCCGAACGGCCTACCGTCGACTTCCAAATACTCACGGTGATTAAGTGAGCGAGCTTGACATACCTAAAGGTCTGAAGAGACCCTTGAAGAACCACGACGACGCCTCCACGAGCACGTCTCCCCAAAAAGCGATCCGTCGACGAATCTCGCGTCCAAACGACGATCAACTCCTCCTCGACAATCCACACTCACGAATCCACCTCCGGCAACCTCAACCAATCAACCACAACCACCAAAACTTGAGTTAGGTCGAGGGAGAGAAAACCAACACAAAAGGGATGAACACACCCCACGCTACTCACCTCCACCAACTAACCGGAGCCGATCTTCACTTCGCCGGAGAACCTTCTTCTTCCTCGCCGGAGTGCACTGAGAGAGGGAGAGAATGTGAGAGAGAGAGAGAGAGACGTGAGCACTGAGAGAGAGAGAGGGAGAGGGAAAACCAATAATATCTCTCACCTTCCAATCCTAACCATCCAATCCACACCTCTCCATCTCCACCACTCATCTCATCCCAACCATCTCAACCCCTCATCCAACCAACTTCAATCCCAGCCATCCATTCCATCTTCCCTTGATCACCACCTAAAACATGATTAAGGCACAATTAGTATAGGATTAGGATCAGAATCCCACAAATGGTGTTTCTTATATTGGTCAGAAGTTCTTCGAAAGGTAGGCTAGCGGGATAGTTGGTCTGGAGTGAGAAGGTTCAGAGAGCCATGTTAAGAGTAAGATCCCACATCATGGATTCACAAGACAGAGCGATGTCCCGGAAGACGTAATCATTTCTAGCTCTCCAAACAGTCCAAATGTAGGCATAAAGGAGATTCGCCATGTCTGATGCCCCAAGTAGTAAGAGATCGATCAATAAGAGTTTAAGAGGTCGTATTGTTCACGAGATTCTGAAATATCATAAGAAGAACCGATTAATATTAACACGAGTAATATTGAAACAAATGATAGAGAGACATTATATGAACTGCTAAATTGAATTAAAGGGTATATATAGTACGATTATATATATATATAGGGTCAAGCTCTAGTGAGCCCAGGGCTCATCAAATTTAGTTTAAGCCCCCTACAATCTCACCATTGAATCTTATTTACAGTTAATCTCACCATTCATTAGCGTAACCGTTTTTTTCTTAATGTACCTTACAATTTGAAATGAGTGGTGGATATTGTGGGGGCTTAATTTAGAAAAATTAAGCCCTGGGCTCACTAGAGAATTCTTGTATATATATATATATATATATATATATATATATATATATATATATATATATATATATATATATATATATATATATATATGAAACTTTAGGAGCCTTCTTGGCTGCAAAACCTGCTCTATTTGATTAAAAATGTGGGGAGGCTACAAGTTGTAATAGTTTATGTCAACATTGGAGGATTTATTGTTTAGTTTAGGGGGAAAAAACAAGATGGCGCTGGCATTTTCTTATAATTTTCTGACAAATAAGTTTAGTTAAAGGGAATCATTGCATGTTACTGCGTCGTGTTTAGCTATCATGTGTTCCGCATGGTTTTAGTTAATTAATGGAATCTTACTTTTGTTTAGGTTTGTTTTCATTATTTTTTTCACTAGTTAAGAACTTATGATCAACAAGCTTTTGAGAGAGAGAGAAAAGACCGAAAATAGGTAAACTAAAATGGTGAATTGGACACTAACCGGGATAATGACGTTAATATTCTTTATAAGTAAAATCAAACATCATCCTTTAAGTTGTAATAGTATGTTAGAGAACCTTGAAATCTAAGGATTCAAAGAAAGTTGACCACAGTCAACATAGGAAAGAAGACTTGAAGTCAAATTAAAAGTCTCCAATTACGGGCGGCAGCCAGAACCAGTGAACTGGGCCGAAGTGGGCCCACGATTGCGAGAAGAGGGGTATGCACGTGTTTAGTGTGCGGAGTGGACCACCACGTTAGTCGGTGTGTGTTCGATTGTACACGTGTAATGATCTGATTGGTTGCCCTTGTGAGGGTTTTTTTGATACAGTGTCAAGTCAACCTTGTCCGGCGGGTTGAGAGATAACCCCAATCCGTCCAATTTATTAAGTAATTTGACAGATAAGTAATTTTTTACCACAACCTGTATTATGCGGGGTGGGACGAGACTATGTATTGAATCCGTTGTATTTATGATCCAGGTGGTAAGTTACCTTGTGAGGTTGTCTGGGTTCAACTGAATCTGGTTTTCTTTCCCGATCTCATGTATACTTTTGATCACCAAAGGATTGTTATTTACCTAGTTTTCCGCAAAAAAAATTGAAGTCTTTTAGCAGACGGTTCTTTCACTTTTCTTTTAACTTTTATGGTTTACTTTAGAAGCTTAGTTCAGTCATTACAGCGACACCACAAACGAGGGCACAATATTTAATGATTTTGATCAAATCAAAGGATATATAAGTTGAATCATATGTAACGTACAGACAAGATATATTTGCGAATTCAAACATCACCTAATAAAAAAGAATTCTGACAACGTATTATTAGGAGCGGTTTCAGACGTATTATTATAAAATTTCAGAATACGTCTGTGCGTGTTTCACATGACTAGTTCTTTATTGACCAAGTAATCCGATATATTAATTAACTCACACTGGATATATATGTAAATGATTTTGGTTCAGGTCGTGGTCTTATCTTGCATAATTAAATCCCAACGACTACACTCTGTACCTATTATCTTACATGTCATCTAAAAACTTACTTAATATACGTTTTGCCATTAATCTTTCCAAAGTATCAGTTATACAACTCAGTTAGTTGGTTTCCCTAACACCATTTACTTGAAGTCCTGTTAAGACCATGTATAACAGTATCCGGGCTACCTCCGGGCGTCCTGCTCTTTCTCTCCGTCACGTCAACTTCTCTCTCCGTCACGTCAGTTCACCCCACCTACCCAAAAATATCATTTAACCACGTTCGAGCTACCCACACTCACCATACACTCTTTTTCCTCCACATCATTTCTTAATTAAACATTTTTTTATTCTTACATCACATTTAACAAATTACATTTACATAATTCTAATTCTAATTACGTTTTAATTCCTATTGAAGAAATGATTAATATTAATGATTAGTAATTAATAATAATAATAATTATTATTAAACTCCGGGAAATTTTATTAATTAAAATTAGGAATGCACAGTATACGCGTGAATACACACGTGCAACGAAAGTAATCCGCGTGAATGCACAATATCCGTGTGACTGTACAGTACACGCATGAAAGCACAGTACACACGTTCAAAGAAAGTAGTCCGCGTGAATGCACAGTATCTGCGTGAATGTACAGTACACGCGTGAATGCACAATGTCCAATTTTCCCTCGATATATACCTCATACAAACACAACATAAATTTCACACAACTTCAAAATGTCTTCTCCAGATCACAACTGTTATCTCTGTCGTTCCCAATCAAATCAACGTCCACACTATCCACAAGGAAATCCCCGTCCATATTTCCCACAACCGGACTTCTCTCATTACGCTCAGCCATTCCAACAACCATTCCAATAGCCAGACTTCTCTTTTTACGCTCAGTCATTCCAGCAACCATTCCAATAGTCAGACTTCTCTCAATACGCATCATCATTCCCACCACTAGACCAATTTCCACAATTCCCGCAATACGCACCTCAATTCCTACAAAATCAACCCCAATTTCAGATGTTTGGCCGCAACATGTCACAACTAAGTTCTCCTACTATGGAGGACACTCAAAAAGACCAAAACGACGAGGATTCCCCACCACGCCAGACCGTCGCACCACCATCATCCCCACGTCCACAACGCGTCGCAAAGTCCAAGCCGTCAAAAGCAATCTGAAGTTGTGGACCACACATGAGGACGAGCGACTCGTGTCGTATATGGAGGTCAGTTTTGATGCAGTGATAGGAACAACCCAGAAGACTACTTCCTTGTGGACCAAAGTAAAACGGGTTTACGACATCGTCGTCGATGAAACGGGCCTCCCCGAGAGGAATGCGGGGTCATTAAAAGTGTAGGATCGTGTGGGTTATGGGTCCACAATTAATGGCTAATCCTAATTCTCTACTCGATTAAGCAATCAAATGCGCAGCGGAATAAACAAATACACAAGTAGAGAAAGAGAAATGCAAACCACAAATCGACTCGGGGATTTTATAGAGGTTCGGCACCCCACCCGGGTCCTAGTCCTCTCTTGCAAGCATCTCTCGAATCTCCGTTCGAGCCCCTCTTGCTTCTTCACTATGCCTCCCCGTTCCGGGCCGGGAGCAACGCCTTTTACAAGTCTTCAAGCTCGCGAACAACCCTCGCCGAGCTTGACACCACCTCTCACAAACCGAGAGAATCACTTCGGGCTTTCACCGAAGTCCTTGCTTCTTTTTCTTGGGCTTTCACCAAGACCCTTGCTCTCTTTATAACAAATGTAGAACTTGAGTGGGATTCACTCTCTAATTGAGCACAACAATTGCTAGATTGATTGTGTGGTGAATGATGTGGAAATTAGGCTTTGGATGACTAATTTGGAGCTTTTAGGTTGTGGAAAATCTCACTATAAGTTTGACACTTTGGAGTTGTGAAATCTTCTGGAAAACTAAGTGTGAATCTCTATTTATAAGATCCTAAAGATTTCTAGCCGTTTGGACAAGATTTGATTGGGGTTTGTGCAAAGCACACAAAACAGAAAATCAGATTCAGAAATCTGTCCAGAAACGGTCGACCGAAAGGTGTATCGGTCGACCGAACCCTTAAGTAAGTTAATGGATCGGTTGACCGAACAAAGGTACTGGTCGACCTAACACTTAAGTTCTATAAGTCAACGGTCGACCGAACAGGTACCGGTCGACCGAACTACAGGGTTCGGTAGAGGGAAAACTCGATCGGTTGAACTAAACTTGTGTCGACCGATAGCAGGTAGATTTTCCCTAATGGAACGGTCGACCGAACAAGGTATTTTGTTCGACCGGTTCAAAAGTATTTGGGGGTGTATTAAGAGAAAAATGTGTATACGACCGTTGTATAATACGACAAATATATCGGTCGTATTTTTACCAGAAATAGCAAACTAAACGGTTGACCGAAGGTCTACCGGTCGACCGAATAAGTCTGGGTAAACAGTTAAACAGAAGTGTGATCGGTTGAACTGATTGGTCTGGTATAACAAATATTGTGTATAACCGGTCGACCGAAAGGTGAACGGTCGACCGAACTCAGGCAGACTGACGACCAATGTGTTGGGTGTTTAGGTGATCTAATGAAGTTCAAATGATATGATATTTTGTGTGTGACTCCTACATGGAACCTAGTGTGTGAATGCATGCATATAGCTTAAGTTTCTTCTTTCTTGAGTCTTGATCACCTGTAGAGGTTAGCACAAAGCAATATATATGCAATGCACTATGTATGCTACTCTACATGATCATAATTAAGATTAGGTTAATTAAATCATCAAAACATAGATTAAGGCCAAAAAGCCAACAAAAAGGACGGTGGAGGAGAATTATACCTGCTGTCAACAAGTGGGTTGGTTGCTTCGATCAGGCGTACCGACGCAAAAGTGGTCGGTAGAACGATGACGATGTCGTCCGGCAAGCTCACCACATCTACGAGTGCACTAATAAGTCTAAATTTCTTTACTTTGATGCTTGGTCATGTTGCGTAGGTACGTGAAATGAGAGTCCCTGCTATCTGGAGCAAATGTCATGTGTGTTGGTCGGGAGTCCCCGGAGTTTCACGATGAAAGCATTCGGGAAGCCTTGGGAAAAGAAAGAGCACTGAGGACTCCAGAACGCAATCACCAACGGAGGAAAAAGAAATGACATCAGGATCGTCTGCACTCCCACCATGTGTGAAGAAGATAAAAAATAATGGTAAAAGTACATTACGCCCTGAAAGAAACACCGACGTTATGGAACTTGCACAACAAATTATACAACGCCCAAGTGAGAGAAGAATGTTTCTCCAAATAGGAGGAATTAGCACAGCGTAATTTTCAAAGACATGTTAAAAAAAACTAAGCTCGACATGCTTCACTCTCTAATGAAAAATGACAACCCGTCAGAACGCGAACAAAAAACGATTGTGAAACTCATGGACTGGGCGGAATAGAAAGGTTTCATGTAGTTTTTTAGTTCATATTAGTTCGTATTTGGTGTAGTTTATATTACGTTTAGTTTGTTGTATTTTGTGTATTTCGTACCGCTCCGTATTTACGTGTATTTTGTACCGCAATGTATTGTTCCTATGATGTTTTAGTCTTAATATATTTTCTAATTTCAGCACTAAATATGAATTTATCTTTGATTTGAGCATGTAATTAGATGTATTGTATAAATTTTAAATATTTTTCGAATTAAAAACATCAAAAAATTATCACCCCACGTTACTAAAAAATACACAATACATTATCAATTAACTCTAATAACAAAACATCAACTAAAATAAAATAAAAAAATGGACGAACGGGGGGCAACACGTGCCCCCACCCGATAGGTGCTGGGGCGTCCTCCCCGTTAAGGAGAGGTCGCCCGGGTCGGGCACGAGGGCGCACCTGACCCATTAAACATGCTCTAAGTGTTAACGTAACATTTAAGAAGTGTTAACGTAGGTACTTGATGAAGCAACACCTCCAGCCACCTTCATCTTCCCCTCACTCCTCCTCGATCTTCACCCCAGTCCTCTTCCACGACATTCAGTTGGCCAGAAACCAATAGTTGATGGAATTAAGAAAAATTAGAACATTTTCAAGCTTCTGATCTTCTAAACTAATTCCTAATAATCAAAATTCCAACATCAAATTTCATCTAAAACCACACAAACCAACCATTTGTACGCATAATATAATCACAATTCAAAATCCAACATTGTAGACTTCAAACTCACAGATTACATAAATAAAGGGTCGTAACCGCAACTAAGCAAATCCTAAAAGAAAATGGAAAAAGGAAGATTAAAATCACGTTTTTTTCCTCATTTGCCCCTTCATAATGGGGGGCGGACCTAGGTCGGGTCCAGACCTGGGTCTGCGACCCGACACGGGGGCGGACCCAGGTTGGCCACGTGGCCAGCCCGAGTTGGTTGATTTTATTTTATTTTTTTGTTAATTATTTTTTGGTTTTTTGTTATTATATTTGTTATTTAATATATAATTGATATGTATAGTAATTTATATAATTAGAATATATCCTTGAAAATTAAAATATATGAAAATAATTAATGAAAATTAGTTAGATAAATTAAAATATATGAAAATAATTAATGAAAATTAGTTAGATAAATATATCCTTAAACCAAATACATCATTCTAAAAATAAGTTCAACCGATTAACAACAAAGTACCTAACTAAATCGATTAAAGATGTCCATTTTTTTCTGCCCAATCCAGTACCTTTGCGAGTGTCTGGTCTTCCACTTCTCTGCGGCTCGACTTACTAAACAGTGTGTTCATCAATGCTATCTTCTCAATGGCCAGCTTCAACATAAGTTTTCGCTCTGATTTTTCACCTCTAACTTGTGAACAATGTTCAAGTTTTGAACACAACTCCTCAACCTGGTCGTCTAGTTGAATTGGTGCTGGGGTTTTTCCCTTCATCTTTGCCTTTTTTACCTCTTCTGGGCGCTGAAAAGGTTGTGGAGTTTCACCTGGTGTTGTTTCGTCCAGCGGAGGTGACTGGGTCGAAGAGTCTTCCCTGCTTTTTATCTTGGTCCCTTTTCCTGACATTGGAGTACTATCTACTTCCTCCCGTTCAATTATTGTTGGGCGTGCACGTGTTCCCTTTCCTGAACCGGGTTTTACCAACGACTCCCACTTTGGGTACTTGATGAGAATTTTATTTATACCGCAAGTGCACGGCGTCAATGAAGACGTGGCAAGTACGGGTCGATCACAAGGAGGGAGAGATATTGTTACTTTTGTGATTTTCGAGTTAAGGAAAGAAAGAGAGAGAAAATAAGTTTGGTTTGAGATTTTTGGATTTTTAATTTCTAAAGCAAGAACAACAAAAATAAATTAAAAATAAAGCAAAGATGGATGAGAGTCCAGCGGGTGGGGGTCTAGATATCGGGTTTTGTTTAGAGAAATCTGAAACTTATAATAAATCACATTAGTTATAAAGTATTACATGATAAATGATTCAACATAAACTCAAGTAATCAAAATATACTAATATGAAATTAAAATAATAACATCATTCTTCTTCTCATCACCCTAAATCCGTCACCCCACCCTTTGGAGAGAGTTAGAAACTCATGGATGGAGGGAATGAGAAGGGATCCTAGAGAAACTACAAAAGAAAACTAAAAACACAAAATAAACCAACAGAATTTTATTACTAAAGCATGGAATAAAACAAGTTCCCTTTTCAATACATGATTCGGCCTTATTTATAGCCTCAACCGGGGATCCCAATACATAAAAGAAAAGTACACGCGTCAATACAACATTGGTAAAAATTTGGGCGCACGGATCTGTTGGCTTTTTGGCCTTAATCCATATTTTGACTATGTAATTCAACCTAATCTTAATTAGGAAATGTAGATTAGCACATGTAGTATAATGATATATATGTTGTATTTTGCTAACATCTACAGGTGATCAAGACTCAAGAAAGAAGAAAAATCAAGTCAAAACATGTAATCAAGCTGGATTGAAGACATGTATTTTACTTTTCTTTGAGTCTTAGGAACATATGTGAATTGAGCATAACTTAAGATAATATTCATGCATTCACACACTAGGTTCCTTAGAGAACTCACACACAAAATTTCAGATCAATCGGACTTCGATAGGTCATCCAAAACATAGTCGGAAAATCACTAAAACTAAACCTTAAATCCTGTCCGAAACATTCGACCGATTGGACCTTTTGTTCGACCGGTTTCAGTAGATTTAGAGTTTTTACATGACCATTTTTGTTCAACCGATTTGCCTCATAGTTCAACCGATTTCAGTAGTGTTTTGCCCAGACTAAAACGGTCGACCGGTTTTGCCATTTTGTTCGACCGTTCCGGGTTTTCATGTGACCGTTTTATTTTGTCGTATTCATACAACGGTCATATACGCATAACACTATTCCCAACCGTTCGACCGAACCATCCATTTGTTCAACCGATCCATTAGTTTTTGTAAGGTTCTGTTCGACCAGTTCCACTTTAGGTCGACCGGTTGGAGACAGTTTTTGCTGAATTTGAATTCTATTTTGTGTATCTCTTACACAAATCAATCAAATCATTCCCCAACGGCTAGGAATCTCTTAGAACTTTTAAATAGAGGATCAAACTCAGTTTTACACACATCTCTCACACTTCCAATTGTCCAATTCATTAGAGAGAAGCTCTCAATCCTCAAAGCTCCCAATCTCACTCCATAAGCCTAAATCCACACTTAGTGATCATATCCAAATCCTACTCAAGTGTGCTCAATTAGAGAGTGTTGTCCCACTCATTGTTGTCAAAGAAGCAAGGGTCTTGGTGAAAGCCCAAGACAAAGAGTATAGACTTCGGTGAGAACCCGAAGTGATCCTCTCGGATTGTGAGAGGAGGAGCCAAGCTCGGCGAGGGTTGTTCGCGAGCTTGAAGACTTGTAAAGGTATTCTCTCCCGGCCCGGAACGGGGAGTGGATAGTGAAGACGTAGGCGGAGCTTACAAGAGAGGACTAGGACCCGGGTAGGGTGCCGAACCTCTATAAAATCCCCCGTGTCGATTTTGGTTTGCATTTTATCTTTCTTTC
This sequence comes from Triglochin maritima, assembly GCA_963682175.1. Lineage (NCBI taxonomy): Eukaryota > Viridiplantae > Streptophyta > Magnoliopsida > Alismatales > Juncaginaceae > Triglochin > Triglochin maritima. The sequence goes on along the minus strand of OY821780.1, from coordinate 7,379,984 downwards.
TCTACTTTTGATTGTTTATTCCGTTGCGCATGTTCATTGATTAATCAAGTAGAGAATTAGGATTAACCTTAATTGTGGACCCATAGACTCACACGATCCAATAGGGTCGACATTTGTGGGGCTAATCCGCCACATTTTGTACATGGGGTGCGGCGGAATCACCAGCTTTTTGGCTCAGATTCGATCCGGATTTTTCCTGTGTGTTTATGATATGTTTTAATTGTCCTTTGCGCGTCTGGATTGATTTCTTTCCTTTCTTTTGAGCTCCGTATTAATTTCTTCATATATTTTGAGATCCAAATTTATTTTTCTTTAGACTTCTCCAAAATAACATTTTGGTACTCGAAATTTGCAGTCGGGCCCTCGGCTTTTTGCAATTAAGTCCCTGACCTTTTTGTAATTAGGTCTTTGAATGCTTTTGTGCTTGGATGTACTTCAATTTGAACCCCGACAATCTTGAACTTGGTCTTTATGATAGAAATCAGTCTCTTGCACGCGTTTATGCTCGAGATATGGGTAATTTGCATTCAGATCCCTGTATTCTGTAAATAAGACTAAACACATACCTTAGTAGCATTTATTGATATAAAATTAATCTAAATGAACAACATATGATGCAATGTATGCAATGCATCAGTACTTGCGTAACATTTCCCATGCATGGAGGAATGAAAACTTAGTACCGACAGTGGATTCGTAAATGTTGTGTGCATCACGAACGACATCTTCGTGGTTGTATCCGCTCCTTTTCCTTCGTAGAGCTTCATCATAGCAACCGCTCCACTTCATTACTAATGGCGCAAACCTTCTCCAACGACCTTTCAATGAGTCTGAGAGGCGTGCAGTTATCATCTTGTTTGAACTAGCAGCATGCTCGTACACGCGTGACACTCTACCTCATAAAGCTTCGTCTTTTTGCAAGGTGCCTACAACGACATCCATACTAACTTGCATGTAAGCCGAGATCAACGCTTCATCATCCAACGTGGACCAGACCTTCAGCTTGTTTGATTGTGGTGATCGTGTTGGTGATGGAGATGACTTACGTCGTCTTGGTTTTGCGGAGGGTTGGTCGTGATGTTGATCCCCATCATCGGAAGTTGAGATTGGGATTGTAGGACACACATGTGCAGTAAGTAGATTCACATACATTTCATAAGGCGGTAATGGATTGTAATATTGTTGTGGTGGTGGATATTGTTGTGGGTAAGGTTGTTGGAGTGGTGGATATTGTTGTTGTGGGTAAGATTGTTGTGGTGGTAAATATTGTGGGGGTGAATTTTGTGAAGAACTTGGATTGTTGTAAGGGTCGAACTGGTAAGGGAAGGGTGGTGGAATATGTCCATAACCACTGGAAAATAATGGCTGGAGGGTGCCTCGTCCACGTTGAGAGTCACGATTGTGGTCAGGGGACAACATTTTCTTGTAAGTTCTGGTAGTGCCTTAAGGTTTGTTGTGGAAAATGAAGTCTGAAATGTTAGTTTATATAACCTTCTTCAAACCATCGCATGGATTACTGGACAAGTTTGAACAATTAAGATTCGCCCGACAACGCATGCTGCGTGAACAGGTAAGATTCGTCTGACAACGCATGTTGCGTGAACAAGTAAGATTCGTCTGACAATGCATGCTGCGTGAACAGGTAAGATTCGTTTTACAAGATAGAATTCATGTCACAAATAGGAGGTCATTGTAACGGGAACCTTAAATTGCAACTCCTCCTCAAACGTAAAGTCTCAAGTATGTCGGCTGACAATACTTCTAATTACAAGTCCTCATCTTCCTCATCTGATGTCGTAGATGAGGCAATAGACCAAGTAACTGACGCAGTTGTCGAGTACCTCTCCTCTTATCTCAATACACAACGTCCATGTAGGACAAGAAGGCGAACTTCTAACCCGGACAGAGATCGAACGGTTGGTTATAATCGTCTAATTACAGATTATTTTACTGACAGTCCGGTGTATTGTGATCGTATTTTCAAAAAAAAGTTTCGAATGCGGAAGAATGTCTTCCTTCGAATTGTAAACACGGTCGAGGCTACCGATGTATTCTTACAGCAACGACCAGATGTTGTGAGTCGACTTAGCATATCAGGTATCCAAACATGTATTGCAGCGCTGCGGATGATATCATATGGCGCAGCAGACGCGGTTGACGAGTACTTACGTCTTAGCGAAGGAACCGTAAAAATGTCCCTCCAAAAATTCTGTGAAGGCGTCATCAGCAATTTTGGTGCTGAATATCTACGAGCGCCTAATCCAGCGGACGTAGTAAGATTGCTCCAGGTTGGCGAACTACGAGGGTTTCCAAGCATGACAGACAACATCGATTGTATGCATTGGGAATGGAGGAATTGTCCAGCTGCTTGGAAAGGGCAATATCAGGGCCGAAGTGGAAATGCAACACTTGATTTGGAAGTTGTTGCATCTTACGACCTATGTATTTGACATTCATTTTTTGGGATCCCAGGATCGTGTAACGATCTGAATGTCCTCCAACGATCTCCAGTTTTTGACGACATTATGGAGGGACGTGCACCACCTGTTAGATATGAAGTGAATGATAACCTGTATGATATGGGTTTGTCATTTATCCAAAATGGGCAGCATTTATGCAATCAATCATTCTTCCTCAGACAGCCAAAGATAGATTGTTTGCCCAATTTCAGGAAACAGCAAAGAAAGATGTGGAACATGCATTTGACGTACTTCAAGCAAGATTCGCCATCGTGAAAAGGCCCTCGCTAGCATGGAGTCCAGAGATTCTCGGTAAAATTATGACTGCATGCATAATATTGCACAACATGATCGTGGAGGACGAACATGACTCTTACGAGCAATTGGTGGATGTAAATGAATTTCTCAACGACAGACCTCAAAACACCGTTGAAAGTTAAAACGAGTCAGGTCTTCCGTATTCCACCGATAGTATCGTAGATATTAACAAATATCTGCGTAACAGAGATCGGGTTCGGGATGCCCGGAAACATATAGCATTGTGAGCCGATTTGATCGAAAATATAAGGCAACGCTTTGGAAGGAGTGCAAATATAAGGCAACGATCTGCATTCCGTGTGGTTAACAAAATTAAACATGTTACAATTAAGAAAACATTCACAATAGATATAAAACTTTTTTTAATGCAAATAGCTATTACTTAGTGAAGTTCGTTATTTGTTCCAAACAGTCACATGAAAAACGCAATATGAAGAATTCATGGGCCTAAAACCATATCTTGGGCTGCGAATTTTCCTTCTTCATTTAATGGCCTCAAGTTGTCATCTTTGGATCCAAGTGAAAGATTCGAAAGTTTTTTTCTTCTACTTTAGTATTTGTTTGGGTTCTAGGGCGTTGGTGTTCCCAGTGTCCAACGTAGCGTTGGACCAAAAAAATCAGAAAATCTCACCCCAATAATTGTAGGAGAATGTGATTTATCTACAATGTCGTAGTTCTGATTCCATATAGAATCTACTTCAACGTTTTTTCGTGTATAGAATCGACTGACCGACCTATCAGGTTATCACAATCCACCTCAACTTTTAACGAACAAAGGTGGTACAAAAATAATGATGATTGAATGAAGCATGCATGTCAATTATTAACCTCAACTTGGTCTCCAATATGAATAATGAGGGCATTGGGTATGTACTCGACGTCGAACCAATGGTCATCCTTGAAGACCTGAAGTCCGGCGACATCGTTGGGGACAAGAATCGTGACGGTCGACATGTCAGTGTGGGCTACTACTCCCAAGGCCAAATCCGGTCGGGGACAAGGAGGATAGTAGTTTATTTTCAGCAAAAGCTCCAAATCTTCCCCTCCCATTGCCTTCTTCATCTCTCCTCTCTCGAATCCAGCTCCCTCCGACAAGCAACCAAGTATCACTTCAACCACCTTCAACAGATGTGCGGTGTACTCCTCGTTTGCCTTTCTGCATGTCAAATTTGATTGGTCTATCATCTCTCTTTTAATAAAGTAAAATAAAATGTATTAATTAAAAAAGTAATAAACAACTTGAACTTCACATCTCAAGATTAACACATGCAATATCAATGCCCATGTTCCACGAAAACACGTCACGTACTCAGATTTAATTAGACTAAGATAACAAAAAAACCTAAAGGAAAAAATAATAATCTTTAACCAATCAACTCTTATCCTGATTGATTCGATCTCTAATTAAACAATCAAACATTATATTCTACAAACAACAAACCTCATAGATATGACTACGTGATTGGACTTCACATCAGTTAAGCAAACTTACCTATAAGAAGTAGGGTTGTTTGGCCACTTATCATAATTCACACGAGAAGGAGGGTACACATTATGGAAGTAGAAGTCCACCCAAGCCTTCTTCCCTTCAAGGTCCTTCTGCAATTTAGTCCCATGCCCCTCGAAACTCCCCGGGACCATAGCATACTTCTCCTTTTCATCCAATGGAAGTTCAAAGAACTCCCGTCCGACCCTCTGGAGTTCACTCACGACGTCTCGTGGGATGTCATGGTTCACTACCTAAACAAACCTCAAGTCACATTCTGAGATTTAATTAGTTAGAGTATTTTTTTTTTCAAAAAATTAAACCACCTGGAAAAGACCCCACTTAGTGGCGGCGCTGGAGACCGCCTGAACCACCTGGTCATGGTCCAGAATCGATAAGTCCACGACCGGGACTGAGGGGACCGGGACATGGAAGGTAGTGAGGCCCGGTTGCTCGGCCGCCGATCGGATGAATTATGGGGGAATTGTGTTGAGGGAGGAGGATTTTGTGGCTATTGCTTGCAGGGTCATCTCGGAAATTTTTGAGGCCCTGTGCGAAAATAAACAACGAGGCTCCTAAATTTGAAAAAATTGTCCTCTTAGTTTAAATAATAAAAATTTCACTAACTTAATGCAATATTAATTGAATTTTTTTGTCTTCTTAGCAATATTTGAGACAAATTTATCAATGTTTATGTGATATTTACTTGTTAACACTAATTTTATTCGCAACCAATAAGTTCATGTACAATTTTTTTTTTGAGGCCCCTTCAAAATGAGGCCCGGAGCAGTAGCTCACCTTACTCCTGCTATTGGGCCGGGCCTGATTGCTTGTACTCTTTCTATCTCCATTTTTGACCTTTTGCTTTGATATGTTTGGTTGGTGACTTGGGTGTCTACTGTCTACTGAAAGAGGTATTTATATAGGCTACTCCTCAGTCCTCACAAAATTTGGGTATTAATTGGACAAGGGTTAACATTTACTTATTTTCGTAAAAGTAGGATTTATTGGCTCCATAAACAAGTACATGAGTGTTTTTATATAGAAAAGATGAGATAACTATCCACTTTGATTTTGTTTCCTTGGTGTTTTGTCTTCATTTCGAAGGGTACGATTGGTTTAAAAGAAAATAATCTAATAACGATGTATTCATTTTGATTAGCTTTTATTTAGTTTTATTGGAATCTATCAAAATAATAAGTAGCTAGAATTCCTAAAACTAATGCATTTCCTTAAACGTACATTCACCAATAAAAAAACTTGCAATCTTATTTTCCTATCTTTTGTAATTGCACTGGTATAATAACTGAACTCCGAAGTTTGATGCGTAAAAGTGTTTCGTTACTGTCCTTTGATGACCATTTGGTTTGCATGCTGGGGCTGTAAAAAGAAACAACTTAATTGCCTGTGGAAGTTTTTGTATTAGTTTTTTGTTTTTTGTTTTTTGAAAATTGGGTCATTGTATTAGACTATTAGTTAGTTAGTTAGTTTATTGTGGACTAAAGTTTGTGCACGATTAGGTGTGGTAGTTGAGTCGAATGGCCCAGGATTTACTAGGATTCACGACCATAATATCGCATCCTACGCCTATTCATCAACTCTTTTTGTGTACCTAAAATTGAGTTCTAAAAATGTCCTTTTTTTCCTAAGTGGAACAAGGGAAAAAGGGTTGGTACATATTTCAATTTGTAGTGGTTCCCTTTAATATTTATATTCATCATGGTATCATAATTATCCGTGATTATAATTAAGGCGCCCAATTAAATGGCAATGTGGAAATTAATGAGCATATGGGTACTTAATGAACGTAATTCTTTTCTTACGAATTATCTTTTCCTCAAAACAACTTTTGGAACAAAGGAATATAATGCTTTATCAGAATAAAGGACTATTGGAGATGTTCTGATTTCATGTTATTATTTTATCGGTATAAGTTTGTTTTGATCACTTTTTTATGCTGAAAATTGATGACATTTTTTCCTCTTTTAATGTCAAAAGCCCAAAATAACATAAAAAGACTATTTTGTCAAATTTATTGTATCACTTCCCTTTTCTCTAGTCCACAATTTCTTACTCAAAGAAGAAAAGTCCATTTGCTCCATATTATTTCATATTTCGTTTCACTATTTATCCGATGACCACATGGTTTCTAAATGAAAATTGCTTCACATGCAACCATGCCATCTCAAAAGCATTTGTTTCTGGAAGTTTGATCTTCTAGAAATTTTAGTTGTTGTGCAATCCATGTACATGTATTTTATTTTATTTATTTATAATTCAAGTATAAATTTGATGTCCTTCTTTGTGTTGCAACAAATTCGCTTCCATTCCGTGACACAAGTTTTGAATTCCAACCATATTTAGTTATTTACTCTTGTAGACAGACGGCTGCCTGTTAAAGATCAGTTACATTTTTAATTTTCATAATCCTACAACTAACAAGTAAGAAATGCTACATTTCCCAAGTCCCAAGCCTCGAATTATTGTGGTCGGGCTTCAAGGTTTCTATTTTTATTAAAGAACCTTTATTTGGTGTTAAGGATTTTATTGCTGAAGACTACATCTAGCCGAAAGAGTCACCAGATGTGAATGTAATGACATATATAAGTCGGACATTATTAATGCACCTTCAAGGGTAGACAAAATTAAGGAGGTTTCAAAATTCAACCATGTTGAACATGAGCAATTGGTTAGCCATGGTACAGATTTGACCAATTGGAAGGTTACTTATAAGTTCATGAAGTCGTATGACCAGTTGACCACACATCAACGTGTGATTCAAATTAAATCGAAATTGAGAAGGTATCCATAAGTATAAAGAATAAATGAATATTTTAATCTAAAATCAGAAGAACAAAACATATGTTCATGTAGAGTTTTGTTGGGATCTCTAAATCTATTCCAAACCAACTCGGAATCACAAAATTCTTAACTAAAACTGGATTCCAAGGGTCCCTCTCGATATGGACCTTACGGTTGAAAATCATTTTTTCTTGTTTCACCTTATATGTGACACAATACCACATATTTTACGCTCATCTATCTTTTAAAAGTAACTAACCAACATACATAAGATATATGTCAGTCAATGAATAAAATAACAACCAAGTATAAGTTGTATCCATAACAACATATCCAAGTAAGTGGCAAGCTTCCTAATGGATCTTATTTCTCCCAAAACGAAATTGATTTTCAATATATCCAACATAGCCAAGTCAGTCAATGAATATTCTTGTAGGCTATATAAGCTACTGAAACCTACATTTCTAGGAAATTGATTTTCCAAGAATCCACTCTACCATCGGTACGAAATTGAGATAGAAATTGGTAATATTGTTTGAAATCATGCTTAGTTGATTCACCAAGCGTTATTAAGTGTATTCGCAAATGTATTTAACAAGTTCAATACATATGAACCAAAAGACATATTACCACATTTAACAAGTATATCTATACTTCAGAAAAGCGAACAAAAAACACGAAACGACGTCGCTCACATCCAAGATAAAACCAAAACCAAACAGATTGAGAGCTCAAACGGACCCAATGGGCTCCAATCGGATCCACACGCCCCGAATCCGGCCCACGACCACTTCCCACCCGAAACAAAAATCCCCGACCAGAACAAGTCCCCGACCAGTCCACACCATGTCTTCTCCTCTCTCCACCTTTTTCCTCGTTCTCGTCCTCGTCTCCCTCTCCGTCGCCTCCCCCCGCCGAGACCTCCTGGCCTACACCGGCCGGAAGAAACCGCCCACACCGACCCCTGACGACGGCGCGTGCCACGAGCCGAGGTCCCGGGCGGTGTGCCTGGGGAAGTCGAAGCGGTGCCGGTGGTGCCGCAGCGAGGCGCTGGACGACATGTGCTTTGGAATCTCCGAGGCCCGGAGACTCCCCTCCCAGGTCTTCTCGTGCGACCTCTAGATCGGATCGGGTCGGGTCGGATCGGATCGGAGGGATCCGTGTAGGTGTGGTTTTGTTGTTTGTTGAAATGTAGGAGATTGGGCTGTTCTAATAAATTGAGGTGATGGACTCTCTTTTTTTATACATGTTTTGTAGTTTTTATTTTGGATGAATTTTGCAAACAAAATGATAAAAATAGGGAGTCTGCCTAGGCATTTCAATTGTGTTGTGTCCGTTTACTTTCGTATTAGACATTCATATTATCGTATGATTTGGTGTGTTATGTTTGCCATAATCTGAGAGAAATTCACCGTAATTGGATCAACAATGGACAAATAATACAGTGTATTGATAAGATAAGTGAAGGTGTATAATTAATCAAGATGTGATGGACTCTTTCTCTCTCTCTCTTCCTGCAACGTTAATCATTTTAGTTTCCAACTCAAAACTAATAATGGGTGCTAAATGGAAGTAATCAAGATTTTACAAGTCAAAGACTGATCCAAATTGTACAGCTCAACAACACCAACAATACACAGTGATGCCAATTGCTGTGATTTAGCCTCTTCATCATTGTAGGGCTCGAAACATTTAGCTTCATTAAGCATTATGAGACTGTTATGGATGAATGTAATACCAAGGATACTTTGAACTGAGCCAAGATTTGATTTGTTATCTTTGTACTGCATTCTGGAATCATAAGAGATTAAAGCTACCAAGAAGCTAACGAAGACAGACCTTTTTTTTTTTGAAATATAAACAGACACTGCTGTTGGTTTAAAAATGACACTTGTTCGATCTAACACCAGGCAACACATGTAGACGTGACGTCGCAATTGCTTGATAAGATCTCGTTTGCATTCCAAGAAAAAACATAATACTCTTGGAAAATACTTTCTACATTTAATTTAAGAATATATGGAACTTCTTTGTCGTAAATTATATTTCCACTTTGCGACCTTGTGTTGCAAGTCCAAATCAAAAGTTTCTCTGAAGTCCTAATATCCCCTGAACCAGTCGTAAGTTGTCATTAGTGTGATCGGCTTCCGACCGCCTAAGTTGTCGGCTGCACTATATTTCTCATTTCCACCACCTAATCAAGTGCTCGGCCAACATGAACGAACTAGTAACAATATTTTGAGGTGGGAAGATAAATCCCTCCTAAGCCCCACTGCGTAGGATTGTCGAGAGTAACATCCGACCATAATCCCGCTGATTCTGATCACGTCAGATTGCTTCAAAACACAAGCCCACTTCAAATACGAAGACCATGGCTTTCCATCCAAGATATTAACCAATGTGGTGTTGAGGATTATTAATGAACGTAAATATTTACATAGGATTATAATTTACTTTTGCATTTCTATTATGTTTATATTTACATAGAAAATAACTTTATTTTTTATTAACTCATAGTACAAATATTAATAACCACATATATTAGATGTCAAAATTGGTATTTTCTTATATGGTTTAACGTATATCTGAATTTGTATCCGAATTTGAAAACGGTAAAACAATTTAAACCAATTTCAATTTTCCAAATTGTATTCGGCAATTTTTTTTACCAAATACCAACCAAATTGTAATTTTTGAATCAAATACTCGGATAATCAATTAGCATTTGCATCCCTACCCTTAACCCATCTTGCCGATGTGTGGTTTGGATGATGAATCTTCGGAACACTTGTTCTTTGAATGCACGTTTTGTTGGATTATTGAGTTTGGGCTAGGCCCGTGAATAATTCAATTAAGTAAATCCAATGTTGAGTTGAAGATGAAAATTATTGCCTCATGTGTCATGTGTTCACCTCACTTTTAGTCACACGTTGGTGAATCTAAAAGGTTGGAGACATCCTCTTCACTTGACCCTTTGTAGGTGGAAAGAGATGATGAGAGAATTCTCCACACGCTCCACACACGAGGCGTAGCGTGGCGTGGGGGTTTTGGGGGGAAATATCACAGTCGGTTTTTTCTTGTACACACAAGTTTTTATTCTCATCCACTCTCTACGAAACTGCCCTCTTCGGTGATTTCCAATCTCTGAAACCAAAGTTCTTCTGCGATCGATCTTGCAAGGTTCTGCGTTGTTCTCGTGGTCCGTCGACTCTGGTGTGCGCCTGATCGACGGTGAAACCGTTCTACCCTGGGAGAAAACCGGCAGACCATCAAACGCACTGGCATGTGAGCCGATATTTTCTCTGAGGCAAGTCGCCTTCCGACGGCTTGGTATTTAAGGTAGTCTTTGATCACTGTTCCTTCTTTTGTTGTTTTCATATACATATTTTTGTACGTTGATTTTATCTGGATCCTTACGGAATATTTATTCGACATATGTAACACACTATACTACATGATTATATATGTAACTGTAACAACACGTTTGTACCAGAGTTTTGAGACAAAGTATTCGTTATAGATTTTAACCTAGCCCTTGGGAATAATATACCATTTCGCACCTTAGATTAAACCAACTTGATTTAAGCCAACAAGAATGGAATGGACTTTTGATAGCCATTTTTGGAGTATTTGGAAAGAAAAAAATAATAAGGCTTTTAGGGGCATAGTTAAGTCCTTCGAGCATGTAATATTAAATTGTTTTGAACTAATTGATTTTTGGGCAAGTTCTCTTAAACGTTCAGAGGAGCCTCTTAGAGCATCATTAACAGCGCCCGGACAGTTTCCGGGCGTCCTGGTTTCTCTCTCAGTCACGTCAGCACAAACCAACCCCCCTACAAAATCCTTAACCATTATCAAATCCACCCAGTCACGCTACAATATTTGTTGTCACCTCATTATTTTTATTCTTCTCTCTAAAACTCTTTCAGCAATCAACAAAATCTTTTAATAAACATTATCGTAATTATTTAATATCAACAATTCATTCATTTTTAATTAACATTTAATATATAAATACGAAAATATTATTAAAATATAGGAAACCGCATTACATAGTACATTAACTGGAAATATAAAAACTAAAACGAAAAATACATCATTAAATGCGAAACTAAAATATGAAACTTAAAATACATCAAGTCGCATTTCCTCCAAATCGTTTCCATATATTGTCGATCAAATCGGCTTCAATGTTCAAATGTGTGGTGCGATCACGCAATTGATTTCTCCTTCTCAAGTACCTAGTAATATCCACTACACGTTCAGTGAAATACCGAACCGGCTCGTTCACGGAATTTCCAGATTTGTCGTCAACAAATTCGTTCCAATCTCCGAAATTACCGAAGGAATCACGTTCATCCTTCACTATCATATTATGCATTACAATGCAAGTTGTCATTATTTTGTTAAGCACAACCTTACTCCATGCAAGAGATGGCTTCTTCACTATCGTGAACCGTGCTTGCAAGACTCCAAATGCATGTTCTACATCTTTGCGTGCTGCTTCTTGTCGTTCAGCAAATAACCTCTCATTCAGTGTTTGTGGATGAATGATGGATGGAATGAATGCTGCCCATTTTGGATAAATATCATCAGTAAGATAATATCCCATATTATATCGAGAACTATTTACCTCAAAAGTCACAGGTGGAGCTCGTCCTTCCATTACGTCGTCAAAAACCGGAGATCGTCGCAAGACATATAAGTCATTGCATGAACCTGGTGTGCCAAAAACGAGTGTCATATCCACAAGTCAGCCGACGCCACTGCCTCGAGGACAAGAGTGACATTACCACTACGCCCTTGATATTGGCCCCTCCAAGCAACCGGACAATTTTTCCACAACCAGTGCATGCAATCGATACCTCCCATCATGCCTAGGAACTCACGCTGCTCACCAACGTGAAGTAGTCGTGCTAAATCACTTGCATTAGGTCTTCGGAGGTACTCACCGCAGAAGTTGTTAATTACACCGTCGCAGAATTTTTCAAGTGCATTTCTTGTCGTGGATTCGCTTAGCCTTAAGTATTCGTCCACCTCATCAGCCGCAACATCGTACCCTAGCATACGGATCTCCGCAGTACATTTTTGCAGGCCAGAGATGCTCATCCTACCGGTGGCGTCTGGTGTACGTTGGAAGAAGACATCAGACACCTCAATGACACTCACAATGCGAAGAAAGATATGCTTTCACATCCTAAATCTTCTCCTGAAAATGTTGTCCACACAAGGACACGCAAACCCGCGACGTCAAGGACGCAAAAATCATGGTCCACACAAGAGGATCAGCGACTCGTCTCGGCTTACATGACTGTAAGTGGCGATGTTGTGGTTAGGACAAACCAAAAAATGAGGTCCTTCTGGAGACGTGTAGAGCGCATCTTCAATGAATCAGGCAAGCCAGGTTCAGTAGAGCGTAACGATGAGTCATTGAAGGGACGATGACGGTGTACATCACCGGCTGTGAACCGATTGGTCAGTTGCTTCGACCAGGCGGTGCGGAGGAAGAGAAGTGGTTACAACGAGGAAGATGTCATCCATGATGCGCACACCATCTACGAACGAACACACAACACCAAATTTCAGTACATGCATGTGTGGCTTATGTTACGCAGGTACCCTAAATGGAAGTCAATTGCGCTTGGACTTCCCACTAGAGATGTCGCTGTAGAAAGTTCGGGGAGTTTCAGCAGCGGGAAAAGAAAAAGCACCAAGGACGATGAGAGTCACGCAACACCGTCAACAGATGAAATGGTGTTCGAACCATGTCATCGTCGTGAAGGTGTTAAAAAACCAAAAAAAAGAAGGGAAAACAAACACTTCAAGCGCAACTCGATCCCGATGTGTTAGAATTGGGGAAACAAATTGAATATAGCGCAAAAGTGAGAGAGGAAAGTTACTTGCGCTACAAAGAACGGGTGGAGAGGAAACGCATTGAAGCTAAGGTGAAGTTTCAAAGGGAACTCAACAACAAGAAACTCGACGCCCTATTCTCACTCCTGAAGAAGGAAAACAAGGACGAGATCGATAAAGAAACACTTGTTGAACTCAAGGCGTGAGTCAAATCAGAAGGATTTCTGTAGGTGGTTTTGTTTTCATTTAGACTTAACTAAATGTATGTTTCGTAGTTTATCAGTATTGTGATAGTTTAAATTTCGCAGTTTATCAGTATTCTGGTAGTTTATCGGTAGTTTAAAATTCGTAGTTTATGTATTGTATTTCATTTCCATATTTGCTTTGTATTTTGTTTCCGAAATTTATGAGTATTGTACTACTATTTCGTATTTTGTATATGTTTTTTTTAATTTTTTAATTTACTTTTATCTAAATAAATCAAAAATAATTTAATTAATCATAAAATAAATTTTCAATTAAGTTTCAAAACCTAATTAATTTAATTACAATTTAACTAATCAATACATTAACCTAATTATATATAACTAATCTTTTTCTTTATAACAAAAAAAATAAAAAAAATTAACCAATGGGGGGGCACGTGCCCCCCCCCCCCCCCCCCCCCCCGGCCAGGGCGCTTGGGTGCTTTTCCTGGCGGCCTGCCGCCCGGAAAAGTGCCCGGGGCGAACGACCTCAGGCGCACCCTCCCGTAAGGGATGACTTTTCGGACGCCCGAAAAAGAGCACCCGTTAAGGGTGCTCTTAGCCAGTTTCAGCTAAAAAGGGCAAGGCTGCACTACTTGCCAGCAACAGCAAACATCATAGCAACAGCTGTATGTTGCTTGTGTAATCGTGGTTCACGACTACATCACTTTTTTATCAATGCAAGCACTTGATATTTCAAAATAAAAATACAGCCAAATCCTTGGATGCAATGTAACACTTAAAAAGATTCGTCTGCCTTGTGATTCATCTCTCATTTTCTCCTCTAAGGATCATTCATATTATGACACCTTTATAATCAAAAACACCACTATGGAAACAAAGTTATTAATCAACTTGAGAGTGGGTATATGTTTTGTACTGAAACTTTGGGAAATAAGGTGGAAGAAGATCGAAAAAGAACAAGAAGAAAAGGGCAAACTGTATAGCAAGAATGTATAAACATGAATTTCCAATTGGACTTGAGTTAGTGTGTTAAATGTGTCGTATTTACGATTCAAACTCATTTACGTCAAATCGATAAGGATTCCTTTTATGTCATAACTCATAACTGAAATTGTCATCCGTAATCAAATCCACCAACAAATGTCCATCGAGAAAAAAAAATTACAAAAAAAAAGTATTTATTGCATAAAAGCCCAACCCATTACTCAAATGAATTACTATTTGTCGCCGCGAATTACTTAAATTGTCCACGTCAATTACCATTTTATCATTCACATTCAATTTAATAACAATTTCATCTTGTCTCTTAAAATAAAGCTTCTGTCTCAGTTTTCTTCATTCTATCAGTACCAACACTAGAAATGTCTAGCGAAACGTCTGAATCCGGCGGGATTAGTTACCCAAAAAAAATCGGTCGGGGTGTTTGAATAGGAAAAAACACAAACGTAAATAAACAGGTAAACAGATCAATATCTGAAGTACAATAATAAGGTGTCGAAATGAAGAATTTTTTTTCCAGACTTCCCTTGCTACCCCCGCATTCATACTTTGATTCTTGCTTTCCGAGACATTTTTTGTAGTTGAAATTTGATGTTGGGATGAAAATGAAGAGAGTGGTAGTGAAAGAGTGAAATGAAAAGAAGAAATAAGTAAAAAGAAAGAATAACAAAATAGTAATTTACGGACGCAGTCAGTTACTCAAACTCCGTAAAAAGCCCAACAAAACAAACAAAACTGTTTTTCCCAACAAAAACCCAACATTTCCCCCGAAAAAAACAGCATGAGAGGAGTTGGAGGGCCGTTGCTGTGCGTCGGTGATCTCCTCAGCGATCTCGCCGACGACGACCACCCCACCACCCCTCCGGTGACTCTCACCGTCCAACAACTCGACCCCTCCCATCTCACCCGTCTGTTCGAGGTTAGACCGACCATCTCGGTCAACCCTGTTTTTTCTCCTCAAAACTGGAACTTTTAGGGTTTTCTCAGTTATTGCGTTAAAGTGATTTTTGCACTATATGTGGTATTTTATTGATTTGAGCAGGAAAATTAATGATGTTGTCTTAGCTTTACCAACTCGGATGATTTTACTTAACACTAATTAGTTTTGAATTTAAATGTTATACTATAATTGTATGATATGATATTAGAGCCAACACATTACACATTGACTCATTCCAAAATTGAGCATGAACAAAAGAGGCCACTTTTAAGGGGGAGTGCTGTGGATATTCACTTATTGAATGATCTGGGGACATTGGTCGTCAGATGTCGGATTCTGTTGGTTTTGAGTTGGGAGCCCAGTTTCGTTTAAGAGTTGTGTTGGCCCTGGAATTGGAATTATCGCAAAATTTTGATTGAATTTCGAATCTCCTTTCGCAAAAATAAGGGACTTGTCTCTGATTAGGTGATGGATTAGATATTTAGCATATGTTGACATAATGGTGCCCGATAACTAAGTAACTTCTTTTTCCATGTTCATTTAATTATTCTCTGGAGATTCCATCCATGTTATGGAGTTCCATTACATCTAAAGCTCTCATGTATTGGTTTCTGTGGTTTCTAGATTTTTATGGGAATTTTCCTTTGAATATTTGATCAATTAAATTGGCCTTGTATTGACGTGTTTTCTTCTGTATTTTAGAAGAACAATTATTTTATTGGTCTAAGAATTTTGTGTTCATAAATGTTTTCAAGTCAAACTGTTAACTTCTTATGTCTGTACTTTTTCGGCTGTAGAAGAACATATGGATAGATTGTTCTCTATAAGGCCACCACATTTGGGAAACTACAAGAATAAGTTTAAGACCTCAAATGGTAGATCCATATTACTTAGGCAGGAAACTTGAGGTAGAGCTATATAAACATACATCTACTATCGTGACTTCAAGTTTAAGAATTTTCATGATGCATTTGTGGTATCTCATTATGGAACAGCATGTGGACTCCGTGGATAATGGAATACACTACTTTGCGTGATCCTTGGGATAAATATTTACTATAAGATAGTCTATGTTTATTGAGATTAAGTTATCTATTGCTTCTGGATGCTGATATTCGAGATAAGCTTCATTGTGCATTGTCAAGGTAAACAATGCCTTCTTGAAAGAAAACAAGCCTTTCACTTGCAAGTATTTATACAATGGCAGGGACTTTTTTTCTGGATCCTTTGGTCTTAATGTAATACTAATTTTCACTGTGACCATGGAGAATCGTCAAAATATCCAATAGATTGTCATCATCACGAGCTTAGGAATCTCGGGTGTTAAGTGTTTGAAACTCGTCAGGGTACATGGTGCCTATCTTTGACCGATGGGCTGAATTTTTTGTATGCTCTTTGTGTAGGAAAATTACAATGAATTAATCAAGTCACTGGAAAGAAAGGATCATTCGTGGGTGGCTTTAATGCTGAAGGTGCAGTTGTTTTACCTTAATGTCTTCTTATTGACTTAATTCGTACTAACAAGTACTTTCTGTCCATCCATATTGTTTCTATTATTTTTCAGTTGTGTTCTGCACTGGAGACGGCAGATAAGCTGCTTCATTCTACCAATTCAAATGCTGAATCACTGTTAGAAAAGATTGATGTGCTTGAAGCCATCTTGCAAAGAGGTGATTGTGCTGTTGCCACTGCTAAAGACCTCTGCAACTTGAAGTTGGGAAGGGAAGTCCCCGTGTTGAAGACCGATAAATAGCATAACAGATTGATATGAGAGGTACAGAAAGATTCATATCACCAGTTTAATTTTCTTAGTACTCCAAGATGTATGTAACCTAAATCTCTACTTTTATTAGGGTTTGCCAACATCATGCTTATTTTCCTTCTGCGGCGTTGAGTATGTTTGCTTGTAGAGACTAATTGTGGCCTTCCATTTGAAGCGTGATGGTATGAGAGCTCTGCAGCTGTTGGAAACTTGAAAATGCTGACGTAAAACTCTTTGGTTGATTGCTCGCTGTGGTGATTTCATTTAGTAAGCATCTCAGGCTTCTCATGTCTGCCTTGCTGATTTAACTTGTGGTCTTTGGCAGATTAAACTCGGCCTAAATGCCTCTACAGGGGTAATGATGTACTAAATGAGTTATCATTTTTGCATCATTAATGTATTTTGCCTCTTTTGGTTGTTTAAAAGTTTATCACTTGGGTTATCTTCAGAAGTTGTAACATGACTGCATGAGTATGATCTTTACATGGTGGTTGTCAAAGACAAATCTAGATGTAATTGACATTACATGAACTGGTTTGGCAATTACATATTGGATTATTATACCTTGGTTATTTCGAGAAGTTGTAAAGGTTAAGAAAAGTCCACTCAAATCTGCACGCAGAAAGTATGTGATCTTGGTTGATGTTGATTTTTTTGGGGGTGCTTTCTAGTTGATATTGATAGCATCCACTGGCATCCTTAGTTGGGTATTCGGTTGAATTAATTTATTTATCATTACTACCCAGTGTTGATATCACTATTTTGGTTGACATTTTTACCTTGTAACCTTTGGCAGTTGATGATTATCAGGAAAACTTTTGGTAATAGATGTGCATCAGTGGAATTCCCTTCTTTTGGAATAGGAACCATGATAAGTTAGTTGATCTTTCTTTGGACGATATGTTGATGTTCCCGTGGGCTGCAAATGTCAATAACTCGATATGCTAAACCGAATGTACTACCAAGCTGTTCATGATTTGCATTACAACATGGAAGTGTACACCCTTAAATTAAATTTACAAGTCCAATATAAAGTTATAAACCAAAATCATCAGAAAATGTTACAAAATTTACGTCAATCGGCCATGAACAAGTGGAACATGTTGCTAAGAATGTCATATCTTTTGTTTCCTGAATGCAAATCTAACAAGATGACTTAACAAAAGTTGTACCGTATCTAAATCTAGATGTAGTAGCCAACAGGACCGTCGTTCGTCATGCTTTTGTTCGTCAACTTAGCTTTCTTCTTACAAGTCCTTCGAAAAAGTCAAGGCTGCTCCATACCAAAATTGACAATGAGACGACAAGAAAAACAATGAACTAACAACAGAAGACTCAAACTAGTTCAGTTCCATACACAATCTGCACACCACAAAACAAATGTAACCACGCCTAAGAGAAAGATGTGTATGAAATGAAGGTAACATATTTTCTTTTATTTTCTAAGCTCTACTCCTACCTTAAGATGCCAACAGAATATCTTGAAGTTTTACTTGCCAATTGAGCTATTCCCTATTGATTCTAGGATATTCAACTTTGAACTTAATCTATTCTACAAGAAAATAACCGTGTTAAATGTTGAATATACAGACAGATAGTTCTCGGAAATAAGAAAATATAAATGGACACAAAGATGCAGGCAATGTCTAGATAACATGGCTCTTCATGCACTGCTATTATTTGCTTTGCTTTCTTCTCGTATCTTGACTCTAGATTCAAATTTTACCAATGAATTTTCTTCCTATCAAACTAAGAACTCAACCATGTAAATGCCCGATGATAACTTTAATATATGGTTGGTGTTTTGCATTTGATATTTAGCAACAGCGTATACTTCACGTTTTTATGTCAATAAAACTAGTACATCTAGAAAACTCACGTACCTATTTCCATCAGGATGTAGCTCGTAACTATCCACGTCGTCAGTAGCCATTAAATATCCAGAGGACGTCAAACCCTGCAATTGTAAACGGTAATATAGACTTTTTTCTATCATCACTACGATCTGCCATATGTAAAAAGATGTATGTTTACATCAACAAATGATTTACCTGTACTGTGACAACAATTTCTTTCACTGACTCATCATCTTGATTTTCCTCTATTGTTACCT
This sequence comes from Triglochin maritima, assembly GCA_963682175.1. Classification (NCBI taxonomy): domain Eukaryota; kingdom Viridiplantae; phylum Streptophyta; class Magnoliopsida; order Alismatales; family Juncaginaceae; genus Triglochin; species Triglochin maritima. The sequence continues at coordinate 7,361,043 of OY821780.1, read as the reverse complement.
TTTGGCCACTGAGGACAAGTAGAATAACAGAATTCAATATAAACTTTCACAATTATATTATCATTATCAAAATCAAATAATAATTTCGTAAAAATGTTTTCAACATTAGAGTTCAATTTATATTTAACAGTCTACACAACACCTGAGAATCTGAGATCCACACAAAACAAGCAGCGCATTCAAGCCTTCAAGAAAAGAATAACAGTACAAGAAACACAACATTGCAAAGGGAAACATATGAAGTTATACTCAAATTTATATATATTTGACATAGAAATCTTACACTTCAAGTATAGAAATACATTATGTTTTAGTAATCTAGCAAAGGAACAGATGATTATGTAAATCCTTATGATTGGTGCATCAACTAGTTTTTTACCTTTACAAACTCCTAAATGCAATATGTCCCAACTCTCAACAAGGAAACCACAATGTAATATGATTTTCCTTGATCAAATGTGAAGAATGTATGCGTGAAACTGTATGATAAAATAAAAACTAAAATCACTACGGAAAGTATAATGGATGTTCCAAATATAATGTATGTTTATGATACAATACAGCACAGAACATGTTAGAATCAATAAATCGGTTCTTCTCTTAATTAACACAGGCAAGTCATTTGGCTCCTTCTCTTCTAAAATTACCTTTGATCTAATGTGAATGAACAGATAAAAAAGCATTTTAACATTGTATACCATATCAATTTTAATTACTAGAAGACGCGTGTATGGTATCCTTATGTTGTTATGTGAAAAAACACAGTGATAATCATAATCATTTGATACTCTCTGCATATCATTTGTTTGAAAATTATTAATGCTTAAAAATTGAGTAATAATTATCTCTAGTCATTTAAATATCAGAGGAAGAGAAAGAAATATGAGGTTGTTGACTCTAACCTATGTAACCAGGTACTATAATATAGATCTTCAAGGGCTTCAAAACCTGAAACAAAAATGACAAACATTTGGTGACTGTCAGCTTGATCAAAAGCGTCGATAAAAAAATGAACTGGGTATGGAAACGTATGGTATTATCTTAGTCAGTACATTTGTTTGGCCATACTGATCAGCAAATTAACATAAATACCAATTTTTAAATGAAAAATAGTGACAAATTCAGCACCTTGTTTGACAAAAGTTCCAAAAAGATCTTCAAACTGGTTAAAAAATGCAGCAAGAATGTCTTCCCTTTTTAAATGCTCTGATGCAGAGTCCAATTCTTGCAGCACAGCATTCAAGCATGTGGTTGGCTTCTCATTATCCAAGTTCAAGCCAACACCTGCAAAACATCAAATAAATTATATAACTTTTATGAAGAAACAAAGTATCGGTCACAAGAGCTACATCTAAGGCCATATTCAATTCAAAAATAGTAAGAGCAGTGATAATACTAAATATGCTGAAAGCAAATGGTATCCTGCTTGCTTCTCTGCTTCAATAATATTACTTAAAGATGGAAATCACTAAGGTAAAATTGATCATCAAAATCAGATGTTATGCTACGCCTCATACTTGTATGCTTATATGCTGCACAAAACAAGCCTGAAAGGCATTTGCATAAAGATGCTTGTTTGATGACCCTTTACTACAAGAATGTCTGCATATTTTTGTTTCTTATGTACCGTGAAGTAAAACATGTTTTAACAAGGCTCATAAGCAAATGCTGCTAACATATAAGGGTGTAGAATTGACCTCAGACAGGAAATAACCACACTATCATTTTAAGTGCAGATAAATCCCACCAATAAGAGATTCATTTACCAGCACTAACATTGAATTTCCCTGATCTGTACGTGGAGTTGCATGATATGCCACCAATCTTAAGCCCATTCAAATATACATCATTTGGCCATTTTATCTTGAGGTCCAATTGAGGCAAGCCCTGAAATATGAAAATGAGAAAACAACACGTTACAATAAAAGAACTCGCATACCAAATGATAAATTTTAGTAAGAGTAATGGAAATGTTTTAGCAAGACATCAATTCATCGGCATTGCCCTCAAAGCCTCAAAAGAGGCTCCTACCATGAGCATGTCACGGGTGTCAGATATACACAACCTCAGCCCCAGAACAATGAAGAGATTTTTTCCAACTAACCCATGAACCAAAATGCAAACAACTAAAATTCATAAAACATAGGAAGTGCAAATGACCTAAGAGTCATTTTAAGGAGTTATTTTAATTTAAAAAGACATCATTTTCTTGGAGAAAATTCTGCATGTCAATATAAAAGCGCAAAATGATGTGGATTTTGTGGCGAAGATGAGACCATGTGAGAAGTGTGCTTTCAGAATAGGGGCATAATTTGCTTCCAAAGCCTTAAAACTAAGAAAGTAGGCATTAAACTTCACTTCAACATTTCTGAGAAAGACAAAAGAGAGGTTCATGCCTACTAATAAAGTAAATAAGAGGCACATCATAAGAAATTGCCAGAGAGAATAATAAAAAGGCAAAAGATATATCTAGGAAAACATGAATTTTACATCCTTATTGAAAAATAAATGAAGATGCAAAATTATCAATGAACATAATAATGTGCCAGATTAACTCTTTGAACATATAGATTCTTGCAATGTAGTAGAGAATTACCAGGAATATGCTAAGTACTATGATACCACCACATCGTGATACAGGTTGATATTTGATTATATTATTTAACAAATTTAAGATTATTGATATGGCCACAAACAAGTGATCCATGATCAGAAATATATATATATATATATATATATATATATATATATATATATATATATATTATAAAACCATTATTTGCAATTAATCTGTTATCATATCACTACGGACCTGCTCCAGACAAACTTCCTTAACACCTTCGGTGACAGCTAGACACACAACGTACTGCAACAAGGGTAGAACACGCCCATTATCCATCTGCACAGTGTAAGAGAACATGAGACAGCCTGCAGGAGACTCCCACACATTCTTCACTCTACCTGCCACCAAGGCACATGAACAACAAGCAAGAAATGGTACGTCCAGCTTTCAAAGACTAAAAGAAGACACGCCAAAAAAAAAATCACACCGAAGTCTCCCAGAATCCAAACCTCTTCCTCTCACTTGCTGGTCTGCAAGACAAACTGTGCCAATTGGAAGCTCTGAGAAATTCCTGCCCAGAGCACATAATAATAATAATAATAATAATAATAATAATAATAATAAAACTGTTAAAGTTTGAGTAACTGTTTAGGAGTTAATCAGGAATAGTTGAAACATTGAATTAATTTGCAAGCTTGCATCTCATTAGTTATGTTCCCTGTACATGGTGGAGTTTGAAGTTTATGATTCATAAATAAGAAGGCATTAAGTTTTATTGGCAAGAAAAGATTAGTAAAACCCCGAAATTCTTCTGCTTCTACTATGGTGGGCTTGTAATCCCCTAATCATGTATTTTGCGCACTTTATTCCCATCTTGGTAAAGTGCTAGAGCCAGAATACCTCACTACGGTTCAGGTCACTGATGGGTTCCAGAAGTGTCACAACAATATTTCTAAAAACAACAAAAAAGTATGTTGCCATTTGCACCACTAAGCTATGACAGAGCCATCGAGGTGACTTCATGAATTTACTTCAAGCTCTCTCACTTGGACCCCTTAAGCCCAAGAATGAGCTATTATTGTGGTAAGATACTTCTAGTTCTATGATGGAAGAATGTAGTCAAATCTATCTTGTTTTGAAAAATTTACCTTTAAATAAGTTCTGAAAGATAAACAACATCCTCAAGAAACTATAAAGGGTCAAAAGATAAGATGTTTGGAGTTCAATGGTCTTTTGAAATGATTCTTGTAGCTATGGGTGAAAATTGTGATTAACCCATATGAGAACACACAAAAAACCCACATTGTAGCATGTAATATATTACTCAAAAAAGGGCAGGTATCAGACTATCAGTTGCAAGTTGATGTGTACTCGACTCCACAGTTATGATAATTTGCACTATCTGACAGTCATTTTGTAGTTAATACTCTTTCCAAATATTGGAAAGATGCCACCATGCTATTAATCCACAAGTTTGAAATGGCAAGTAATGAGCCAAGGCAAGCTGAACCTGGTTCGCTCACATTTGGTTTCTCCCAACAGTTCCAGAATATCCTCAAAGAACTACAAAAGGGCAAAATAAGACATCTGGAATTCAAAAGTGTTGTACCCTTGTTCAGTCCTGCAGTTCCATCTGAAATGGCGTCTATCTGAATCCACTATTATATTTTCCATTTCGAAATCCCCCCACCACACTATAATTTAACCACATTAGCAACTTTGTGAGGCGCAACTGACTGTCTTTGCTAATCCAATGTCAAGGGTCTACCAACTGTGCTAACCTTGGTAGAATTAGAATCATCTACATCCCATAATCTTGGCTAGGATTTTCCAACTGTGCTAACATTGGTACAAGTAGCAGTGTTTTTGTAGGCGGACGCATATGTGAATAGGAGTCGCCTATGCGATCACCCGCACACCGCACACAATTGTGTGCGGTTTGTGCGGTCGCATATGCGACTAGGCGGTCGTCTAGTCGTATATGCGACAGCTAGCCTTTGCAACGGCTAGTTTGACAGCTCTTTCATTCCCTTCTAGGTGTCTTTTTTAAACCCAAACACGTAAGGTTTTCTTCTATGATTTTCCTGTTTTTTTATTAAGAACAAAAAATATTAAATAATAATAAAAGTGGGTGACCGCACGATCGCATATGTGATCACCTAGGTGTCTGGGCAAGCCTAATCGCCTAGAATCGCATATGTGATCCCTAAACCTTGACAGGTAGAATCATTTACAACCTCTAATCTTGGATAACCTAATGTCAAGGGTTTGAATCATCTAGAACCCATACTCCCTTAGTCTTGGCTAACCTAACTCAAGGATTAGAATCATCTACATTCTACAGCCCATACTCCCATAGTCTTGGCCAACCTAATTCAATGATCAAAATCATCTACAACCCGTACTCTCATAGTCTTGGCTAATCTAATGTTAAATGATAGAATCTTCTACAACCCATAGTCTTAGCCAATCCACCGTCAAAACTTTTCGATATGTTCTAACATTGGTACGATTAGAATCATTTGCAACACATAATTTTGGCCAATCTAAAGTCAATCGTGCTAACATTGGTAGAATTAGAATCATGTACAACCCATAATCTTAACTAATCTAAAGTCAGAGGTGTACCAACTATGTTAACACACAACATTGGTACAATTCAAATCACTATAACCCATAACCCTGGCTAATCCAACGTCAAGGGATTCACCAGCTATACTAAACTTTGTAGAATTAAAAATCATTTGCAACTCATAATCTCAAACAATCCAATGTCAGGATTATACCAATTGTACCAACCTTGATCCACTTAAAATCACTTACAAGTTTACAAATCCATAATGGCGGCTAATCCAAAGTCGAGAACTACTAATTCCACCCACCATGCCAACATCAGTGGTTTGGTACCATTAGAACTACTCCCACAATCCGAACATCATTCTCTAGTTAGAGTTCATTACAAAATTTGGCAAAAACACTAAGACTCTGCTTGGATACCCTGAAATAACGCATTTTTGAAGCAAATTTGCGTTTTTCAGATGATATGGTACTTCAAACCTACAAGGTGTTTGGATAGATCCAAATAATGGATTGCAAATCTACATTTTTTGCTGAAAATGTTTTTTTTTCAAAAAAAGAAATAAAGCCTCTTTTTTCTTCTCAATTGTGTTGTGTATCTAAACCCTCATCATTTCTCATGAAACCTATGGTTCTATGAATACTGCATTTTTTTATCCAAACACATTATTTGAATTGGATGCCAACATCAAAAAATGCATTTTTAAAATCAAAGATTTGACACTTTAGCTAACCAAACGGGGCCTAATTCCACTCACTGTACTTACCTCAGTACTATTAGAACTACTCCACAATCTGAATTTCACATCATCCTCTAATTAAAATTCATTGAAAATCAACCAAACCACAGATTCCACTTACTGGCGGAGGAGGTCGTGGGTGGAGGTGATAACAGGGGTCCAGACGAGGAAGGACCCGAACTGCCTTGCCCGGAGCTTCGCCATGTAAGATCCCACCGAGAAGGACGGCACGACGGCTTCGCCGAGGAGGAGGACGGAGGTGTGGATCTCCTCGCCGCCGTCTCGGTCGAGGAGCTTCGGGAGGTTCCGGCGCTTGAGGTACTCGGCAAGGAGGTTTTGGTCCGGGGATTTGGGGCAGAGCATGAGGACGCACGGGTACATGGACGGAGGATTGGCCATTAGGGTTTGGGGAACGGAGAAGATGGGGGAATATTTGGTATCGGTAGTTGGACGGCACGACGGCTTCCTGGGTCATGTTTTCTCTCTCCGTCGGTACAAACCAAACTCACACCCGGTCAGAATTTTCCTTAACCACACCCGGTCAGAAATCATATATTCTCTCTCATCCACCTTATTTGGGAATCAATTCTAGGTAAAACACAAAATAATTCAAAATAATATTTTTTAAAAATACCACAATAAATTGATTGAAAAATATTTTTCACACTAAACCCGCAGTCACCACGTGCACGTGTTGACGACACGTTTTTTTAGTGTTTAGAGAACTCGGCAACACCAGTGTCGAGTTCTGTTTGAGCGAACTCGACACTAGTGTTATCGAGTTCTTCCTTGAGAGGACTCGACATCTCCAGTGTTAAGTTCAGTTTGGTTTTTATTGGGAGAACATCTTATATCTCTCTTGAACTCGACACTGGTGATGCCGAATTCTCTTGATGTGAACTCGGCATCACCAGTGTCGAGTTAAAATGTCGAGTTCTATTGAAGAGCAAGTTCATTTAATTTTAGAACTCGACGATTTTATTTCCTGTTTAAAAATCATTTGACAACAAAGACAAACGTTTCAATTACAAAAAATTCAACAACAAACACAATCATTTCCAAGTAGAAAAATACAACAAATATTATCATTTCCCACTTCCTAAATTTCAACACACCAAAAAATCGAAGTACCAAAAATTGCAGCAACACAATCATCGAAGATTTTTAAACAGGAAACACAATTCAACCACAAAACACAAACAACTACGATAAAATGAAAATAACATCCACAATAACGAGTTTAACATTTTAACATAAATAAAACTAAAACTAGTGTAATAACAACTAAATAAGTTTAATACAACTAAATATTTATCCTAAGTGACATCTCAATCTCTTCTTTTTTTAGGACGTGTTTGAGCACGTCATCTCCCCCTGCCGCGTCCCCCTCCTCGTGCTGCATTCTCTGTATCCTGAGTCAAACTGTCACCATCTTCTTGTGTTTGTGGATCTTCTTCTTCAATGACGCGATCCAGACTCAAATGTAATGTTAATTCTTCAGCACCAAAACACATGAGTCAAGCCTTCATTTTTTTCTTCAATTTTCCAACCATCGAAGAGCATGTCTCGTAATCTCCGATCCCCTCGTGAATTTGATGGAATTCTTCGTGGAACTCATAAACTCCGTGCACCTACAGATAATTAAACAGTTCATCAAACACTAAACACATTTTTAAAATGTCGTAATTGTTTAAATAAATGTTTAGATCTTACCATCTCTCGCTCTCTACCCGCTCGAGATCTGTATAAGCTATGAGTCAGAGCCAAGGTGTGATGAACAATCCAACGTACGGTGATGCTCCAATACCATTCCATATACACATGTGTGTTTCTTCAGGAGTGACACCTAGGAGTGGTCGCTCAAACTGTAGATGATATCTTCTGTGCGACCAATGCTGAATGAACCGGTGATTTTCCGCCAACCAGTCAACATATGACCTTCCCTGAGCCGATTTCACTACATGTCTCTCCATCGGCTCTGGAATGTGCTGCTAGAGATCGAACTGTCTCATCACTCGGTCTGGACAATGCATAACCACCTCACCAAAATTTATAAGCCAAGTACGGCTCGTCTAGATCTCTGAACCTTCCGTGCATAGTGGTGGTAACTGGTTATGATCCAAATGTGCATAAAGGTCCCAGATCACTTGATCGAATTCCTGCACATCCAGCTCATTCTGATAAAAATCAAATGTCGTCGTCTTCGCACTACCCTTGAATGATCTTGGTCATCTCCAATGGGCACTTAATGGTATCATGTGGTCTCCGGGTATGCTAATGGTCTACTCTTCAAAGGTCTCCCAATGTGTAAATGTTCTCAGCACCACAACTGCAAGAACGTAAGAAAACCACACAGATGTTTGGTCAGAATTAGTGAAGCTTCGTCTAACATGTGATGTAAGTGGGCCAGAGCCGCACTACCCCAACTGTACTCTAATGCGATGACCAAATCTCTGAGCAAAGACAGGTACTTCAAGTGAACAATCGTGTCGTTCTTATTTGCCAAAATATTGCATCCCAGCTGAAACAGAATAAATGCTCTAGTGTGTCGTGTCATCGTCTCCTCGTCAGCATCAAAAGGCAACTGCTGAAACTGAGTTTGCAACCAACTCAAAGTTACGGAACCTTTACGACCCAAGTCATCGGGGACCTGACCCAATAAATCCATGCAGACATTTGACCAAACGTACTCTTGAGACTCACACACCGGCAAACCATCTACGCGCAAGCCGGTAATCAGAGAGATGTCACACAAGCTGCAAGTGATCTCACCATGTCGCAGGTGAAATGAGTGAGCCTCTGGTCTCCAACGCTCGACCATCGGCCCCAGCAAGGTACGATCCAACTGGACTCGGCCCAACCGAGTGGTTGTGTCAAACCCTCTCATATCTAGCAGAAACAACATCCTCTCATCAGTGACCTGGCATTCGTTGAGCTTCGATCCATGTTTAATGCATTTTACGCTATCAACTTCCTTCTGCATAAATTAAGAGAAATGTCAGAATATTAATACATACGTGCAAATATTTCACTTGAAAGTAGTAAAATGCTTACAAAATCTTTGAACAGGTCAGACTTGTGGTTGACCTGCAAAACCAACATTGATTTGTCTACCGGACCCTGTGAAACGTAGTTGCCTCTAACCGAACCGGTATTGGAACCACCAAACTTCGTCTGTACATAACACGTTAAATATTAGAAAACATTGAAGTATTGCAAATCATATCTTAAGAATCAATGTGATATTAATTACATTTACAAAAAATTGGAGTCATAAAAATCAAACATCTAGTTTTTACCAATAGGGAATGTCATTCATTGAAGTCTTACATCACAATCAAATCTTAAAAAGGGTCGTGATAGACGGACGCGGGCGTCAGGGACGCGCCTTACGTTGATCTGTACAACTCAGATATTTTCTTTGAGTCAGCGTCCAGTCAGCGAAATTTCTCTTCGCGCATTTTGGTCTTTTTAAAAAATGCCGGTTCTTTAAGTTGAACGATTCATTTCCCAATACACAGATAAGACAGTGTGCAGACCCTAGGACATCGTGCAGTCTCATTATTCGTGCAGAGCTCACACTTATCATAATAAAATATTTGTTTTTAAGTTTTACGTTGGATCAACTTAATTTGTCTAGCTTACTTTATGTGTGTGTGCAGTTTACATTATGTGTTTGTCCTGTTTACGTTATGTGTCTGTCCGGAATAAGTGTATTTGCAGTCCGGAATAAGTGTATTTGTTGTCCGGTTTAAGAATAAAGTGTGTCCAGAAACGGAACATAAAGTTTGTCCGGAATAAGTGTATTTGTTGTCCGGAATAAGTGTATTTGTAGTCCGGAATAAGTGTATTTGTTGTTCGGAATAAGTGTATTTGTTGTCCGGTTTAAAAATAAAGTGTGTCCAGAAACGAAACATAAAGTTTGTCCGGAATAAGTGTATTTGCTGTCCGGAATAAGTGTATTTGCTGTCCGGAATCGGAATAAGTTTATTTGTTGTCCGGAATAAGTGTATTTGCAGTCCGGAATAAGTGTAGTTGTCCAGAATAAGAAGAAAGTGTGTTCAGAAACGGAACAGAAAGTTTGTCCGGAATAAGTGTATTTGCTGTCCGGAATAAGTGTAGTTCCTGTCCGGTTTAGGAAGAAAGTTTGTCCTGTTTATGTAGAAAGTTTGTCATGTTTTGTCATGTTTATGTAGAAAGTTTGTCCTGTTTATGTAGAAAGTTTATCCTATTTTGTCCGGTTTAGGAAGAAAGTTTGTCCTGTTTATGTAGAAAGTTTGTCCTGTTTTGTCCTGTTTATGTAGAAAGCTTGTCCTGTTTTGTCTTGTTTATGTAGAAAGTTTGTCATGTTTTGTCCTGTTTATGTAGAAAGTTTGTCCTGTTTATGTAGAAAGTTTGTCCTGTTTTGTCCTGTTTATGTAGAAATTTTGTCCTGTTTATGTAGAAATTTTGTCCTGTTTATGTAGAAAGTTTGTCCTATTTTGTCGTGTTTATGTAGAAAGTTTGTCCTGTTTATGTAGAAAGTTTGGCTTGTTTATGTAGAATGTTTGTCCAGTTTATGTAGAAAGTTTGTACTGTTTATGTACAAAGTTTGTCTTGTTTATGTAGAAAGTTTGTCCTGTTTATGTAGAATGTTTGTCCAGTTTATGTAGAAAGTTTGTCCTGTTTATGTAGATACAATGAGAGCACAATGAGATATTGATGGTACATATTATTGATGATAACTATTACACAATAAGATACAATGAGAGCACAAAGACAAACAAACAATACAAACACAAACACACAAAAAATTACAAAAATAATATATCTTCTCCCAGTAAATCACACACAAACAAACAATACAAACACACACAAATTACAAAGATAATATATATTTTCCCAGTAAATCAGAAAGAAGATGTAAGACTTAAACATGATCGTCTCATTCACGCTGCTTACGTTGTGAAGAACCTTGGGAGTCGACATCAGACGCTTCTTCGACGTAATATCTTACTCGAAATGGTGATTTATTACGGAGAGATGTACGACATAAACCGAACAGACGTAAGTCTTCACCACGGAGCGTTGTACCTCTCTCCGGAATAAATCACCATTTCGAGCAAGATATTATTTCGAAGAAGCGTCTGATGCCGACTCCCAGGGTTCTTCACAACGTAAGCAGCGTGAATGGGACGGTCGATGACACTCTTTCTTCTTCCTTCTTTTTCTGTCATGGGCACTCCAACAATGCAGCAAAGATGTTGTGGTGCGAAGTCTTCACCACCGGATCGTCACATTCACGATGCTAACGCTGACAAGAACATCGGGAAGTCTTCGCACCGTCCCATTCACGCTGCTTACGTTGTGAAGAATCCTGGGAGTCGGCATCAGACGCTTCTTCGACATAATATCTTGCTAGAAATGGTGATTTATTCTGGATAGAAAGAATGAAGAATAAAGAAAGAGTGTCATTATATTTGTATTTGGGTGGAGAGAGAGAATGTGCTGAGTTGAAACGCATTTAATGTGATTTGAGTGGACATCAGGAAGAAAAAACAAAAAAACATTCATGCTTTGGCCACGTAAGGGCTGACATGGATGTCCACGTAGAGCGCGTCCGTGACGCGCTGCGTTCATAAAACATTTTCATATATTTAATCATCATTCAAGTCTTACATTTATCTGCCTACATAATAGTAACATAGACATTTTTTAAACAATTTTACTATATAGGTTCCTTGCATCGTTTTCTATTATGCCCCAAACCGCCGCATCTCCCACACCGTACCCTTCTTCCAGAGCGTTCGTCTATCTCGTTTCGGATTCATGTTGATTTTGGCCGACCAGGATGTCTTTTGGTTTGCAGAGGCTTCATTGTGATGTTGCCACGATCTTACCAATATCTCACATCATGAATTTGGATATATCGATTTTTACGTCTATCTGTACATTTGAACCTCATAATGCGGGAGACCAAATGTGAAATGCTAACATTTGCATGTCTGCCGCTGCAAACTGGTAGTACACGTGAACAGGAGACGTGCGTTGTAATTATGTATCCACAAGTGCAGGTAATAACTCCTTCTTCAAAATTCACAAGGTATTTTTTTTGGTCATTGGCTTCAACCTGGTACATCAACTGGTGGTATCGAGTTACTGTATTAGTTCTGGTCAGATTGTTGTTTGTCGTTACCACGGTGTGGACTGTCGGTACATATGTTTCATTCCATGACTCAGCGACGTCCCTTCTTTTAACAAAAAAAATTGTTCAAACGGAGAAAGGTCATCAAAATCATAGTCGTAATTGACATACTGTGTGCCTCTCGTCAGACATTGTTGAAGCTTTCTGACATGTTTGTTGTCATACATCTGAAACGTTGACCCTCGTCGTGACAACAATTCCATCTTTCCAAAGGACTTTGATGTTGAATCCACTTGTATATCAGTTTATGTTCCTCTGCAATATCCTTCATTAGCTCTTCAAATTTCATAAAGGAATGAGTTTATCTGCTTCGTAAAACTTGATTTGTCACATTCTTTCCTTGCAATTTCAATGTTTAGCCATATTTGCTTTCATTTGTCGAAGACATAATCGATGTACATGCCCCTCTGAAGGTGGAAATGTGGCTCGCACACAAGCGTTTATTCCCGAAAATCTGTCGGTGATAATACACAAATCGGGTCGCCTAGTCACTCTACTTGACAACAATTGAAGGAACCACGTTCACGACTTTGTCTTCTCGCTCTCTACAACAACAAATGTCAAAGGAAAAATTTTGTTGTCTGCATCCGTGCCCACAACAATTAGCAATAAACCTCTATATTTGCTATAGAGGTGGGTTCCATCCACACTGACAATGAGTCTGCAATATTGAAACCCACTAATTGATGACCCGAATGCCCAAAACACACGCTTAAACATCTCCTCGTCTGGATTTACTTCTACGGTCTCTATTTCGACAACAAATCCTTCATTGTTTTGACAGAGAACTGTGAGGAACCTTCGCAGATCCCTAAAATTGTCTTCTTCGGCACCATAAATTCGGTTCAACGCTTTTTGTCTGACATGTCATGCTTTAGCGTAACCGATTTCAAGTGAGTATTTGGTCTTCACCCTTTCCATTATTTCAGCAAGAGTAATTGTGAACTTAGTTCTAACAGATGACATTATCAAGTCGCAAACAAAATTAGCATTGCATTGTTTGTTGTCGTTTAGCAACATCGGATTGGAACAAGTGTACTCGGCGTCGTGCGTTTTCACTTAAAAATATCTGCAGCCTTTTGGGACAGACGCATGTAGACGTCATTTGTAGTTATCCTCATCACGACGAAAACAATGAACAATATATTGTTTCGTTGAAGAAACCACAACTGAATACTGAACAAACTTTTTAATGTGTCACAACTGCAGAGCGTGAACCAAATCATTTTTCGTTGGAAAAATTCGTTTATCCCAAAAAGAACGACCATCTTCCGTACGTCAATCACTCTGTTCTAAATTGTTCGCAGCATCGAAGAATGAGTGTTCAATTACAGAATTCTCTATCCAGTTGTTGTCCTCGAAGATATCGGGAAGTACATTAAGAGTTGGGACCATGTCGTTGTTAGCAACTGCATCATCAACAACGTCGTCGTCGTCTTCACGGTTTATGGATTGGTCCATCGCATATATAATATCATGTGTCTTCGGAACAACTTTATTAGCAGAAACACCTTCAGGTTCATCTTCTACAGCGAATGATGTATTGTAATCCCCTAATTCCTCAGTGTCATCATCTTCAATGTTATGCATCTCTTGCATGCATTCTAGTCGACTAAAATGAATTGGGTCAACAGCTGACAAATCAAGCCCAATTGAGGGATATGAGGTAAACGGTCCAGCCCTACTAACAAACTCATTATGACTGTAATGCACGAGTTCAAATTGCAACAGACCAGGATAATGATTTGCACTGCTAGAATGAATGTCACATGCATTTTTTGGTCATTTATTGCCTGTTTGCTGGTACTTTTACGATTGGAAAAATAAAATTTGCTGGTATGCCAGAACTTCGGTTGTAGGATTTAGACTTATATTCAAATTTATTCTGCAGTCCTAACCAGTCGACCTTAATGTACCATACTCTGGCGAATGAGTGTTGGTTGTCAACGTAGGGTCGGACACTTTAGGTTCAACTTCCACATACACTCCAACCACAAACATCATTTTAAACAAACACATTATTCCATAAGTCGACCTATCATTGGTTAATGAAGCGTATGTCCAATCATTGTTTAATGACAATTTCACCGTCAACTTCACATCAAACATACTGTGTGGATAACAACATTCAGATCTTATGACATCCATTAAATTCCCATATTTTATATTCAACATAACAACTACAAATTTGCGGTCAGATCTTGTATACTCTGTCACATCTCTGTTACATTCTAATTTCCCATTATACATGACCAACAAAAGATTTTTCTTCATCTTTATACAATCCTAACATATATTAATTAAATTTGAAAATATGTTCAAGTGAGATGATTGTTCTTCTATTACTAATTAATTAAAAAATTAAAAGTACTAAAAAGTTTTAAAAATTACCTCAATTGAGTGTAGTAGCAAACAATTGTAAACGTCGAGCAATAAGTGTAGTAGCAAAATCAACTACAATAAACAATGTTACGATTAATGTTATTTTTTTTAAAAATTTGACAGAACATCTCCTATATTTTAAATTCGTAAAATTTAAACTTGTACTGTAAAAAGAACTAACGATACTACAGATAACATTCTCAACTTCCAAACATCTAAATAACGACATATTTCACAAATTCAAACGACATACATTCAAACAACATACAAATCACGACATATTTAAAAAACACATATTTCTCAACTTCAACACATTTTTTCCATTAAATCCCACATGCATATCATTACTTTATTTTTAAGATTACAATAATCAAACTTAAATTCCCACAAGAATTCAAACCCACATACATTCAAACCCAAATAAATCATTTTTAAGTTTACATTCATTAAAACTAACATACATTCAAACCAAAATAACAACAAAAAATCTAATTTCAATCACATTACTCAAACTTAAATTCAACTATTTTTTAGATTACTATCGTAGACCTACAATCGACAAAAATAAAATCAATAATCAACTAAGAAACAAGAAATAAATAGTTTGGCCTAAAACCCAAAATCTAAATCTAACCAAAACGGGTTCGTAAACCAACAAAAACACTACAATCATACCTAAAACAACAATGTATATCATCATAATACATAAAAAATGCAAGAAAACGGTGGAAAACGAAAATTTTAAAAATCGAAACCCTAACCTTAAAATCGCGAGAACTCGGCGGAGGGGGAGAGGGGGAGCGTCGAGCTGGTTTTATAGCCCGACGGAACTCGACGTTTGTAACGCCGAGTTCTTCCTTTAGAACTCGGCATCTAGGATGTCGAGTTCTATTTAAGAAATTGTTCTCCTGGCATGCCAACCGTCTCATGCACGATCTGAGTTGCCAGTAGAACAGTTCAAATAGAACTCGACACTTGTGATGTCGAGTTCTATTTGAATTGTTCTCCCGACAACTCACTTCGAGAGAAATATGACAAGTATTGTGCAATAAAAACAAAATGAACTCGACATCACCGGTGTTGAGTTCTCTAGACACTAAAAAACAAACCCGCCGCTGCCACGTGTCACCACGTGGTGGCAAAGGGTCTAGTGCGAAAAACATTTTTAGTAGGTTTATTTTGGCAAATTGTTTTAATTTTTTTTTGAGTTTTTTATAGAAAGTATAAACAAATAAAAAACATATATTTTTTGTTGGAAAAAACGATTAAAATTAATTTTTAATCTAATTGTTAACATTTTTTTATATTAAAAAAATCAGAAACCAATGGGGGGCACATGCCCCATCCACCCGGACGTGTGCAACTTCCCTCCGACGTGGCCTCCCCCTTCAACCAACAACCCAACAATCGTCTCCTATTAAGGATGGCCTTATGGCCCTCACTAATTCGAGACTTCATCGGTTTCGCTCATTCAACACTTGAACGTTAACGAGTCAGGTATGAGCTGAAAAATCCGCTTGAGAAAATAAATAAGTCGGGTTGATCGAAACCCTGTTCGCTTGTTAACTCGACTCGGTTGCTCGTATATACGTATATGAATATACATCCTTATACATACATGACATGTATATTACAAATTTCCGAAGTTAATCAATGAACCAATCATGGATTTCTGTTGCAAAGAAAAACCATTAAAAATATATCAACAATCTAATTGTGTTACTAAGTGTTACATCGAAAAATCCAAAACCTTATCTTTCACCACATCTTATATAAGGAGTCTCTATGGGTTACCAATGTTGTGCATGAGTGCATGGTGCTAGGGATGTCGGATGTTCGAAATCCAAAAATTCCAGTCCGAAGAAATACTGAATTGCTAAACATCGTCCCAAAATTACTTAAATCGCCCCTTGAAATTACCAAATTGCCCTTCATCCTATTTTTGCTTGTATATCTCACAATTTCACTCTTTTTTCAAAACTTTATCTTCCTATACCTACTACAGAAGATTAGGAATGTCTCGGAGGCCAGGCAAGCAGCCAGCAGTTTCCCCGGTGTACCCGTATACGGTAACCTTACTTTATTTATTTGTTTTAAAAAAAATTAAAAAAAGTGGTCGGCGTCCGAGGGAGACGCCCCCCGCATGGGTCGGGCATCCTCGGAAGCCGCTCCCCCCCACTAGCGGGAGACGTCTGGGGAAGACGTCTCCCCCAAAGAGGAGGCGTCTCCGACAGACGCCTCCACCATACGGGAGGTGTCTCTCGCAGACGCCTCCACAAATATATTTTTTAAATTATTAAATATGATAATTACTTTAATAAATTGTGATAAATCTGAAAATTTAATTTAACAAATTCTTATTAAGTTTAACATTTGTGATATTTAGTTTTAACAATTTTTGATTTAGTTTAACAATTGTTTTAATTTAGTTTAACAAATTTTGATTTAGTTTAAGAATTGTGATAATTTAGTTTAACAAATTTTGATTTAGTTTAACAATTGTGATAAATATGATAATTTAGTTTAATAAATTTAACAAATTTGTAATTAAAATTTCAATTAATAGTCATCGGGTCACAGTGGAGGGAAAGGCAAGTCGATACCATTACACGCCTTCCGTTCTTTAGAGGATGATTCAGCACCGCGTCATCCACGTAGACGGGGGATATCTGCTTCGGTCAGGAGGGAGAGAGAGGCATTACGTCGTCGTGAGGAGGATGATGATTCCTTCGATGATGAGCATGTGGACAGTCCCGACGACGGGAGCGACGATGATGACCCGTATGAGTTAGAGCGCCCGGAGGTGGAGAGGCAGGGGGAGTATAGCAGAGGACGTGGTCGAGCGGGTAGTTCTACTTCCGCCGGATGGATGGTGCGGAAGGGTAGGGGTGGGAGGTTTACGACCGGGGATTCGAGCTCGTGCACTGTTGATCCCCGCGCTCAGAAGAAGAAGAGGGTCCAGGGCGATTCTTGGATCGTGAGCAGTATGACGCCTGGTGGTCCTTTAGATGGGAGCGTCATTCCTAGTTTCTAGGGTCACATCGCTAGACGGATCTGGGACGGAGAGGATCGGAAGGTTCTGAAGTGCCATAATCGGCACAGAGCCTGTACAGCACTACAAGGTTGGCGGTCTACACTGAGTGCTGATATCAGAGAGGAGATTAGTGCCACGCATTTGGGGCACTTACCGTACAACATGTTCCCTTATCTCGACATGCATTTGATTTCTGCGTTTGTGGAGCGGTGGCAGCCTGACACCAACACTTTCCACATGCCTTTCGGAGAGATGACGATCATGCTTCACGATGTTTTCCAGATCCTGCGCATTCCTGTGGATGGTCGTCTGGTTAGTGCTCAGGGGTCGACGTCTGAGCTGAGGTGTTATGTGGCAGAGTTGCTTGGTGTCACACCTGATGGTCTGGCGAGAGATACAGCTTTATGGAGTGGTTGTGGTGTCGGCATCGACTCCCTTGAGGACCTATGCAGACGGGCACGACCTCCGCGGGTCGATGATACACAGTTGACGGCGTACCTATTCTTGATGCTCGGAGCCGTCTTGTTTGTCGACAAGAGTGGTTGCCGGATCAGACCACGCGATCTACTGGAGGCCAGGGACCCGGACACCGTTCGTGAGTACTCGTGGGGGTCAGCGACGTTGGCATACCTGTACCGTCAGCTTGGGATAGCTAGCCGTGCGGATTGTTCTGGGATTGCAGGTTGTCTTACGCTGCTGCAGGGGTGGATATACAACTACTTTCCTGCATTCCGCCCGCATCGTGAGCGGAAGATTATCGACGAGGGTCATCCACGTTCGGGTATGTGGGCCGTCCGGAGCGAGGACATGAGCGATGGACGATTGCGTTCCATCCGCGCACGACTAGATCAGATGACTGCATCAGAGGTATCAAACTTTACACCATTTATTTAATTTTAAGATGTATTATTATTAATGTGTTAAACTTTAGGTGGAGTGGTTACCCTATGGTCCTGACCCATCAGCGGATGTCCCGAGGACTTTATTGATGGGTCTTATTCGTTATCGGGATATCATAGAGCCTTATATGCCCGATCGGGTCTTGCGTCAGTTAGGATATGTTCAGGTGATCCCGGTTGACATCCCGACACCAGAGCATGTGGTGCGGTCTACGACAGCAGCGACGTACGACGTCAGGTTCCCCGCTTCTACAGCGGAATCGACTTGGCGGACATTTCCGAGATCATGCCGACTGTTCCTTGGCGACTTCAGACGTAGTCGCGACCCCTCCGAGTGTGATGCACGTTATCTTGATTGGTTCGGTAGTTACTCACATCCTATCATCGTCCGTGGTGCCTCCCAGAGAGCAGATCGACCACCAGATAGGATGTGTGGCGATCTGGTAAATTTTTCATTTTATCTATATTTATTTGTACCGTATATTTTGTTAATGTACGCTAATGTTATTGTTATGTGCAGTGGATGGGTAAGATGATACGGGCTGTAGACCCAATCTTGCAGATGAGGGATGAGCTGCCAGACGATGCCAGAGCTGCATGCGGAGATTTGGATGAGATCATACACTCGTGGCATACTCAGTTAGGCATCTCCGACCATGATTCGGATGATGAGTAGGCTGATCTGTTATACCGTACTCTTAGTATTTGCATTTATATTTGTTTATCTGTCGTACGCTTATTATTTGTATTTGTGTTTGTGTTTGCTAACATATCGTACGCTTATTATTTGTATTTGTGTTTGCTTATTTGTCATACACTTATTATTTTTATTTGTGTTTGCTAATGTATCGTACTATTATATATAATGCAAATAAAGCAAACATATCAAAACATATTACATAATAAAGCAACAATATATAGTGTACAAACATATCAAAACATATTACATAATTGGTACAAACATATCAAAACATATTACATAATTGTTGCCAAGATGCTATCCTATTTTGGTACTCCAGCTCCCATCCAATAACACTCTCATCTCGTACTTGAAACCACAGAGTCGCTATAGGAGGTACGGGGAATCCCTCATTCAAATCCAAACGAATGTAATGAGCGTAACTCCCTAAATGAGCAATAATCAACTCTCTGCACGGTCTCGTCACGGTAGGTGGACTCTCCCAAGGTAGAACTGTAAGACATTGGTACAACGAACCATCATTTCTGAGAGAGAAGAACATAACTGCACACTTGTAAAAATTTGCAATGGGAAACAAGTCCGTCCACGTCTCCATGTAGTGATTCTCGCCACAAGGTCCCCCGCCCCAATTAATCCGGTGACGAGTCTGCGCCACACCGTCGTAGTATACGTGCTCATAAAAAGATGGGTTCGCAGCTAGCTCATTTGAAATCGAACGACGGGCGAGTTGCCAATTGTCTTCACCACCGTGAAAAACATCGGCGACACATCGAAATCCACAGTTTCCATCAGCACATACATCATTCCACTGGTGTAGGAATGACATAATGATTCCTGGAATCCTATCCGCATATGGCAAGTCGTCTACGTCAGCCCGCCCAGTCACTACAATATCAACAAAAAATACAGTTACATATAATAACAAAAGATACATATTTACTGAAATAAATAACAAAATTATAATAACAATAAATATAGGGATGATATACCTGATCCTCCCCTCACAGACGAAGAACCAGAAGATCGACCACGACCTTTGCTTCCACTACCGGAAGAACGACCACGACCTCTACTCCCACTACCTGAAGATCGACCACTACCTCGCTCTGCATACTCAAACGCACTAGGGTCCCGTCGTGTCGACTTTCCCCTTGGTCGACCTCGTAGCTTTGTTTTTTTTTGCAGGCTCTCTCAAATTCGCATGTTCGGGGTGTAGCTGCTCGAATAAAACCCGAGAGGCAGATCGAATTACGGTGGGGTCACTTCCTGCAATCTCATCAACCAGGCTGCGAAAATGTTCGGCGTCTTGAGCTGCCTGAGACACAAACTCTGCGTTCCCGGCTCCTTCCCCAATGACAAGTGTCCTCCAGAACGAATGAATATGCTCTAAGTAAATTCAGTTGTCTGATTCAAGACATCCGCGGATGGTACATGCGCAAGGTATCCCATGAGAAGTCAGAAAAGCGCACTCACAACGATATTCAACTTCATCATCTAACTCTTGCATTCTTTTCACCTCCTGACTCAGCAATTGCAAGCAGTGATGCGAAACTCGACCATTTATGTGACGATATAGAGCATGTCCGAAATTAGTCAAATTTCGCCGTCTCGAGTCTTCAAGAGCGTTTCGAATATTCGTCAGCTGCATTTCAATAGCCGCGTTGACGCGCTCGAAAAGAGTATCCAGAGCTGCAGTCGATGTAGAAATCCACTCTTTTAGAGCCGAATGAGCACTTTCGACCCTACAATTCGTGGTGTTCCCAAAATGAAGGACTTTGTTCGTCCAATTCAGCACAAACTTTTCTTTATGCACCAACCACGTGGTGTCCAGATACTCCGTGATAGCCGGCCACGATCTATACAAATCTTTCAGAGCATACACAACTCTATCATACTCGGCTTCTGAAGTAGAAAGCATGATTTTCCTCCATCTTCCACGCCTCAAAGTCTCTACCATCTGCTTATTTTTGCCGAATACGTGGTATGCGTAGTTCAATACGTCTTTGTTGATGTGCCATGTGCAGAGTAAATGAGCAGAGTCAGGAAATACCTCTCTTACTGGTCGCATAAGGCCTAACTCCCGGTCTGTTATTATTGCAGTCGGGCTGACAATCCCCAATAACAGATCTCGCAACTTCTCCATCACCCACAGATAACTGGAGTAAGTTTCATCCATCAAAATCGCATATCCAATAAGGAAATTCATGTTTGTTGGTGTGACCCCAATCATTTCGAACAAAGGCATCTTATACTTGTTCGTCTTGTAAGTCGAATCCATGCAGATAACGAAAGGATATGTCTGCAACAACTGGACTGACGTCGGATGTGCCAAAAAAGCGTGAGTGACGACATCAGTTTCTGGATCCGCCATAATCCAATGTAAGTACTCACACTGCAATGCTTGATAGAGAAACTTCTGGACGGGATTCCGGTCTTCAGATTTTGTCCTCCTCATGTAATCTCTGAAATTATAAATATGCCTTTGATTTGGATTGTCCTCCGGGAATTTTTCTTTTACTGCCTTCAAGATGTTCCGTGGTTTTGCTTGCGCCTCAGTCGTATCACGAACAATCTTCTTCGCCCCAGAACTTAGACCACTAATTTGACGATGACCCTCTGGATAAACTGCCAGTCTGTGGTTGTGATGTCCGTGAGCACTATTAAAAACCACAACTCATCCATCACGATCTCGTCGCTCCACCACTTTTATTAAGAAACGGCAACCGCAACCATTTCTTTTGGTGTTTCTTCGAAGTGCAGTATCCATATCCCGAGACTCCATTTGATTTCGCCGGTCGCATCTCAAATAACAATCCATCCGACTATCTGATCTTGTTTTGTACGACGACACGACCAAAAAAAACCCAGCTCCGATAGCTACTTGTTTGGCCCATTTACATGCTTCATCGATTGTTTCAAAGATTTGTGTAGTTTGAAATAACTCACTGTAATCCACTCCATCACCACCGAAATCTTCCAACAGAACCTACAAAAAAAATCGAAATTAAAAAAATCAAAAAAATTCTGGGCGTCTGTATTAAACGCCTACCCCATGGGAGGGGCGTCTGAGTTAAACGCCCTTCCCAAGGGTGAGGCGTCTGAGTAGGACGCCTGACCCTAGGGAAGGGCGTCTACTACAGACGCCTTACCCAAGGGGAGGACGTCTACATAAGACGCCTCTCCCATTGCGTAGGCGTCTGCGTTAGACGCCTCGGCCAAGGGGAGGACGTCCTACGCAGACGCCCTCACCTTGGGGGAGGCGTCTAATGCAGACGCCCGACCCAAAATTTGCCCCGCGCCAGACTTACCTCACCGGATGCATCACCCTCACGAGACATTTTCGTGGTGTTTTTACTGATAAATTATGAATATATAAGACCGTAGGCCTAATTTATAGACACGGGACGATATGGGTATTAAATATATTGTTAAGGGCAATTTGGTAATTTCAAGGGACGATTTAAGTAGTTTTGGAGCGACGTTTAGTAGTTCCCAAGAAATATTACCTGTTTTCAAAAATACCCCCAAATAAAAAGGGAACTACTATTCGTCGTCGGAAAACTACTTAAATCGCCCCAAAAATGACCTTTTTGCCCCTAACAAATCAATTAATACCGATTTCGTCCCGTGTCTTTAAACAAGGATTTTGACTCAGTTTTACTCACATTCCCAGTACAAACACCACGAAAATGTCCGGCGAAGCACCAGAATCCGGCGAGGTAACGGGGGCAGAATTTTTTTTCCGACTCGGGCGTATGGCTAGGCCGCCTCCACATAGGTGGAGGCGTATGGCTAAGCCGCCTCCACCTAAGTGGAGGCGGCTTAGCCAGACGCCTCCACCTAGCTGGAGGCGGTGCACGCCTCCAGCTAGGTGGAGGCGTCTGCCTAACACGCCTCCACATAGGTGGAGGCGTGTTAGACAGACGCCTCCACCATGGTGGAGGCGGCCTACCCAGCCGCCCGTTTTTTTTTTGTTTTTTTTAATTTTTTGTTAAATTCAAAATTTTCAGGTTCCGTTGCAAGATTTCGGTGGTGATGGAGTAGATTACAGTGAGCTTTTTGACAGTAAAGAAATATTTACAACAATCGAGGAAGGTTGTAAATGGGCGAAACAAATTGCGATAGGAGCCGGATTTTTTTTGGTTATATCATCGTACAAACCAAAAGCAGATAACCGGATGGATTGTTACCTCAGATGCGATCGCAGACGTGAGATGAGTTCTCGTGATACGAGTATTGCACTGCGAAAGAATACGAAAAGAAAAGGTTGCGGTTGTCGGTTTTTGGTAAAAGTGGTGGAGCGACGAGATCGTGATGGATGAGTTATTGTTTCTAGTAGCATGTTTGGGCAGCACAACCACCCATTGGCAGTTTATTCAGAGGGTCACCGACAGGTCAGCGGACTTAGTGCTGGGGCAAAGCAAATTGTTCGGGATATGACAGAGGCACAAGCAAGGCCCCGTAACATTTTGTTGGCGGTAAAGAAGAAATTTCCGGACGATAATCCTAATCAAAGGCACATTTACAACTTCAGAGAGTACATGAGGAGGACGAAATCTGAAGACAGGAATCCCGCGCAGCAGTTTCTCAGAGAGGCAGTGCAGCATAAGTATTTGCATTGGATTGTGGCAGATGAAGAAACTAATGTCTTGACTCACGCATTTTTGGCACATCCGACTTCAGTTCAGTTGTTGCGTACATACCCATTCGTGATCTGTATGGATTCGACGTATAAGACGAACAAGTACAAGATGCCTTTGTTTGAGATGGTTGGGGTTACTCCAACAAATATGAATTTCCTCGTCGGATATGCGATTTTGCAGGATGAGACCGAGTCTAGTTACCGGTGGGTGTTGGAGAGGTTGCGAGATCTGTTATTGGATATTGTTAGTCCGACAGCAATAATTACGGACCGAGAGATGGGTCTGATGCGAACAGTGGCAGAGGTTTTTCCTGAGTCAGCTCATTTACTATGCACCTGGCATATCAACAAAGACGTGTACAACTACGCATACCACGTATTCGGCAAGGAGAAGCAGCTTGCAGAGAGTTTTAGACGTGGAAGATGGAGGAGAGTCATGCTTTCTGATTCACAGACGGATTATGATAGAGCAGTCCGTAATCTGAAGGATTCTTACAGTTCCTGGCCAGTGCTGACGAAGTATGTGGAAGACACGTGGTTGGTGCATAAGGAAAAATTCGTGTTGAATTGGACGAATCAAGTTCTTCATTTCGGCAACACTACGAACTGCAGGGTGGAAAGTGCACATTCGGCTCTGAAAGAGTGGATCACTACATCGACTGCCGCTCTCGACACTCTTTTCGACTGCGTGAACTCGTCTATTGAAATGCAGCTGACGAATATTCGGAACTTTCTTGAAGATTCAAGACGTCGAAATTTGGCACAGTACATAGGTCCTCTGTTTCAGCATATAAATGGCCGAGTTTCGCATCACTGCTTGTCGTTAATGACTCAGGAGTTGAAGAGAATGCAGGACTTAAGTGATGAAATTGAATATCGTTGTGGGTGTGCTTTCCTGACAACACATGGGATTCCTTGTGCCTGTACCATGTACGAGTGTTTCGCGTCAGGTGATGGAATTTATTTAGAGCAGATTCATCCATTCTGGAAAACACTTGTTATCGGAGAAGGAGTCCAGATGTCAGAGTTTGTTGATCAGTCAGCACAAGACACCGAGCATTTTCGGAAGCTAGTGGATGAGATCTCGCAGAGCGATCCTGCAGTAATTCGTAGTGCCTCTCGTATTTTATACGAACAGTTACACCCCGATCAGTCGAACTATGGAGAACCCGAAGAAAATACTAAGGTACGAGGTCGACCTAGGGGAAAGTCGACACGTCGGGACCCGAGTGCCTTCGAGTATGCTGAGCGAGGTCGTGGTCGGTCTGGCAGTAGTGGGAGCAGGGGTCGTGGTCGGTCTGGCAGTAGTGGGAGCAGGGGTCGTCGGTCTAATTCGTCTCGATCGTCCTTGAATACGGGCACAGGATCTTCTGGTATGTCGATATCTTTGTTGTTATGTTATTTAATATATATTAGTAATCTAAATGGGGTTGAATATATTATCTCCTAATTTTGTTGTTTTAATGAATTGTTATTTACCTATCTTACAGTGTCCGGACGGGTTGACGTGGACAACTTCCCATATAATGATAGACTGCCAGGAATCATTTTGCCATTTCTGCATAGGTGGAATGACGTACGTGCTGATGGCAACTGTGGATTTCGATGTGTTGCCGATGTCTTTCATGGTGGTCAGGAGAACTGGTCGTACGCCCGTCGTGCGATTTCTAATGAGATAGGTGCACATCCTATTTATGAGACAGTCTATTTCGGCCATGTGAGAGAGGCTCGTCAACGAATTGATTGGGGCGGGGGAGGTTGTGGCGAGGATCATTATATGGAGGTTTGGTCCGACTTGTTTCCTATTGCGAATTTTTACAAGTGTGCGGTCATGTATTTCGCAGTGGGAACGGATGGTTCGTTGTTCCCGTGTGTTACTGTTCTACCCTGGGAGTGTCCCTCTACCATGACGAGGTCTGTCAGAGAGTTGGTCATTGCTCATTTAGGGAGTTACGCTCATTTTATTCGTTTGGAATTACTTGATGATTTCCCAGTACCTCCTATAGCGACCTTATGGTATCAAATGCGAGATGAGAGTGTTGTTGGATGGGAGGATCAGTACCAAAGTAGGATGGAGTATTGGAACCAGTTACGTTGATTGTAATTTGTAATGTTTTGTAATGTATAATATATCGTGTATTTCTACTTATATCGTGTTGTTTTTTTACCGTATTTTAAATTTAAATATTATTTCATAACTAAAGAAATAAGTTGAAAATCTTTTCGTGAAAAATAAATATTAAAAAATACGATAGTCAAAGAAATATGTAGAAGATATGTTCGTCAGAAATAAATAATAAGAGTACACAAATAAACATAAGCATATACCAACAAATGTACTAACAGTGCAACAAAACGAAAGTAAAAGCAAGACAATTACAGCTCAACATCTGAATCATGGTCTGCAATGCCTAACTGGCTGTTCCAATCCTCGATCAGGCGATCCCAATCTGTACATGCAAGTCTCGTCGCCTCACTCGGCATGACGTCTCTCTCTCGCAAGAACGGCTGCGTACACCGTATCGCCCTACTCATCCACTGTATGTAAAATAAAAATTAGCGTACAATAACAAAATATACTTTACAATTAAATATAAAATTAGATAAACTTACCGCATCGGCACATGTCCTATCCAGTGCTCGACCGGACTGATGTACCGCGTCCTCGACCGGACTGATGTACCGCGTCCTCCTGTGGCCCCAAGTCGTATCGGCCCCCATCGTCACTGTCGTCGTGACTCCTCGCCTCATCTGAATCATCCTCGTCGTCGAAAGACTCTCCAGGTGTCTGACGACGACGTAACAGATCTCTCTCTCTCCTAACTGAAGCAGAAATACCACGTGTACGTGGATGACGAGGACCTGACTCGTCTGCTATATTACGTATCGGGCGTAAGGGAATTGATTTCCCTTTTCCTCCACGGTAACCCGATGACTATTAATTCAATTTAAAAATACAAATTTATTAATGATTTTACTAAAATAATTAAACTAATTATTAACTTAATAATCGATTTATTTAGCAATTATCACAATTAATCAATAATCCGTTACTAAAATCGTACACAACTAATTACTAACATAATAATCAATTTATTTATTAATTAACACATTTTATAATTAATAAACGATTATCTAAACTAATTTAACTCATTATTAATATAATATTCAATTTATTTAAATTTTATCACAATTTATAATCAATTTAAAAACAAATTAAAAAAAAAATCCAGGCGTCTGCGGGAGACGCCTACCCTACGTGGTAGGCGTCTGCCGGAGACGCCTGCCCTACGTGGGAGACGTCTCCCGCAGACGTCTGTGCCATGGGTCGGGCGACCGCGGGAGCCGCCCGACCCAACGATCGGGCGGTCGCGGGAACCGCCTCCCCCAGGGGTCGTTGGGTCGGGCGGCTCCCGCAGTCGCCTGACTCAATTTTTTTTTTTAAAAATTAATTGAAATAAACAAGGTGATTTACCAGATGTGAGTAGTCCGGGGTGTCCGCTGGCTCTTTCCCTGACCTCCGAGACATCCTATTTGGTGAATAAAAGTGTGATATGAAGAGAAAGTTGTGTTAAAAGAGTGAAATGAGGAGTTATATTAGTAGAAAGTGTAGAGGAGCAAAATGGTAATCTTACGGGCGATTTAAGTAGTTTTACGACGACGAATAACAGTTCAGAATAAAAAACTCCGAAACCCAAAGTTCCAAAGACAACAGATGCATGATATTCTCCTTGTAGGGATGTCGTTGCTCCTGTCGGGCTCCGCCGCCACCTCCGCCCACCTCCGCCTCCTCTCTCCCCGCCGATCGAATCTCCTCCCCACTCCTTCTGCCCCTAGAACCCTCACCTTCCGGCGCTTCTCCGACATGGCGGGGCCGGAGTCTGCTTCTGTTAGGGCCGTTGCCGGCGCCGACGCCTCAACCCAACCCTCCACCTCTTCTCCTGCGGCCGGTAGCCCTTCTTTTTTATTCCCTTCCGAATCTTGTCTTTTTTTTCGGACCATTTCTTCTTTTAGTTGACCATGTTTTCCCCTGTACTAACACTGCCTGCTTTCTAATGTCTCCGAGTGAAAGGGATGACACGAATCGCGCGGTTCGAACACGACTTTACGAGATGGATTTTTTAGTCTTGATTAATGGTTATGATGGTTAATGACGATTTTTTGCTTAAATTTCAAATGTGGTTTTTATGTTGCCTTTTCTTTTAGTTTCTCGTGTGGCGATAACATGTATGTTTTATCACGGATAACTGCCGTTATGAGTATATATTTTGGCGTTTTAATGTCTCTGAGCTAAAATGGTGACACAACTTTGTTACATGTGTGTTTGATTTGGTTATTAAAGTATGATGGTTTATGAGGAATGAACATAAAAATAAAGGAGGCACAGTCTTACACAAAACAACATGGTGTGCACAATTCATTGCGTTTCTATGCAAAAATGACCCATTATTTGTAAGCTGACTAATTGCTTTTTCTATACTTGATAATGGTTCATGAACATCTAATATTATGTTATTTAGCTATTCTCGGTCCAAAATAACATAATAAATCCACCTCAAATTGTGGTTGCTACAATGGACACAACTTTCTTCACACGAGTTCACAATTGTCTAACATGGTGATTACCTACACGAGTAATTGAAAATAGGGATACCAATTGTGGCAAAATGTGAGTCTTTGTGGGTGTAGGTGTCTACAGTTAACATGGACATTGATGAAGTCTTTCATAACTGTTAACGCTTTAATTTTTTGTATACTTTTTTATTATGTGTGAGTTTATAGTATGTCTCCTTATGTTTAGTGGTTGATATCTTGTTCATGCTTTTGTAGGCCGCAGGCAAGCATTGATTTCATTGTCAGACAAACAAGATTTGGTTTTTCTTGGCAATGGGCTCCAGAATTTGGGGTATTGTTCAACTAACTCTGTGTTTTTGTGTTTACTGATTTTTGATATTTTCTTCCCTAGGCCTGCCATAAGGAACAAATCGTTCAATAGTTATTAGTTATCATTGTTTAATTTGTAATGTTCTTTTAGGGACAGATTTTATGCTTTGACCAACATTTTTGCCTAGTCTTAAATCTTCAACTTGATCCCCAAGTGCCCCCCCCCTGCGTCGTGGGAAATCTTTTAGTTTTAAAAATCGTTGAAGTTTTATACTTTTCAGTAGTTCTTTTTGTTGAAAAAACGAATATTGGAAAAGAGAGAGTCACTTCTTCCTGATTTGCTTGAGGGTATGATAAGTCGACTGATTTATTTTTACAAGAACCTTCTTCTGTAAAGAAGTGCATTGAGTTATATCTTGTCTTCCACAATTTGTATTGTTATGATCTACTGGCACATTTTATTCTAGGTTTTCTATTGTTTCGACTGGTGGAACTGCTGCTGCCCTCGAAAACGCTGGCATACATGTTACAAAAGTTGAAGAGCTTACTAACTTTCCGGAAATGGTAATGAAGTGAAGTAGAATTTTCCATTCTCCAATTGCTTTTATCATGTTTATTACTTGTTCTTGTTAGCTTTTGGTTGTGTGCTGTCTTATGTTAAAAGGTATTGAGATAGGAAAGCAAGGCTTTGAGATGGTTTTTAAATCAATGCATCCTTCCGTCATGGGTTGTTAACATGACTAACTTCATCCTTGTAGCTTGATGGTCGCGTCAAGACTTTACATCCTAGCATACATGGTGGTATTCTTGCTCGAAGAGATTATAACCAACACATGGAAGCCCTCAAGATGCATGGAATTGGTAAATTCTGAAGATCCTTGTAAAATATATCAAAGATAATGAAATTTCCTTTGAACGTCAAAGTTCAGTCCCTCACAATATCTTATTGACCATTTTGTGTCAAATCTCTTCATTTGCAGGGACATTTGATGTAGTTATAGTGAATCTGTATCCTTTCTACCAGAAGGTATCTTCTGGCAGTGGTGTCACTTTCGAGGATGGCATTGAAAATATTGATATTGGTGGACCAACTTTAATACGAGCTGCTGCCAAGGTTTATATTTTCTAACACTCCGATGTGTTTTAAATATTTAATCTCCAATCTCGTACTCACTGAGTTAACACTGTGTTTGGCAGAATCATAAGGATGTACTGGTTGTTGTCGATTCTAAAGATTATCCTGCACTCTTAGATTTCCTAAGTGGAAAAGAAGACAATGAACTGTTCAGACGGGAGCTTGCCTGGAAGGCTTTTCAACATGTTGCTTCTTATGACTCCGCGGTTTCAGAGTGGCTATGGAAGCAGTCCGGAGGTGATGTACACTTTTATATTCCTTTACCTACTTCTGTGGAAGTCTGTAAGGCTATTCTCATCGATTTATCATTTACATATTCATTTTATGTTTTATGCTTGCAGGTGATAAATTTCCCCCAAGTTTAACAGTTCCACTGTCCTTGAGGTCTTCCCTTCGATACGGTGAAAATCCTCATCAGAAAGCTGCTTTCTACGTGGATAAGAGCTTGTCCGTTGTTAGTTCTGGTGGTATTGCTACTGCTATGCAACATCATGGCAAGGTTCATAAATCAACATTCCATATGATTTCTCCTATATCACTGAATTAATATGTTTGCAGTCTATCATGCTTGGCAATTTTGTTTTCTTAGAACGCAATTACTTGAAGTCCTTTTTCTAGGAGTGAGCTGTAGCTCCATAGAATCCTGTGATTGATTGACATCTATTATGGTATATATGTCAATTTATGACATTCATGTGTGAGTGTGAGAATATGCTAAACATGATTACTTCACACTTCCTTTGAGAAAAAGAAAATGCATGAGGTATCTGCCACACAGGAGATAGTGTATTTTATTAAATACAATTTGTAATTGATCTTAGGAGGATTTCAATTCCCTAAGATACTCTGCTTGATTGGTTTTACTGGAATTCCGTGAACTAATATAACAGAAATATTCTCTATCAAAACATATCTGTTATATAGTGCGCCAGCTACACGTACCGACCTAAAAAACACCAGTGACACCTTACTTTTCTTGTATGTGTATTATACTATTAGTATGTTATGAATGAATCACCTGGAATTTGTTATGTCTTTGTCAAAATTGCCCCTCGACTCCTTTAACATAGAAACAAGTAGATATAGACCTCCTGATGGTGAAAGAAAGCCTTGGCCTATCTGCTATCGTCTGGGAGTCTAAGTTGATATTGAGCGAGTAGGAAAGAACAGGTGTATGAGAGGTTGCTTAACTGGATATTTGTGATGTGGAATCTTTGAAGTAAAAAATACGTTGTAGTGTTGTACTCAACTAGGTTGCCTTTTAGACTTTATTGGATTGTCCATTTATTCCAGATAATAACAAAATGATGTAATTTTTTTGTTTGTTATGTTGTGGGTTGTCATCATACAAGGTGCTTTGCCATGGTTCTTCATGGCATTTCGTTTGAAAAGAACTCAGATTCCCGTTGTATAGAACAATTCCCCTCTAGAAGTGATTCAAGAGTTTATTTTTCTCGTATTATTAACTCTCTAGTTGACATTTCTCATTTTCTATCTTTTATCTGTATGAGTATTGAAGTACTGTTATTTGATAATTTTGGTCACGCTCATGCATATTCTTTTGTACAGGAAATGTCTTACAACAATTATTTAGATGCCGATGCTGCCTGGAATTGTGTTTCTGAGTTTAAGGAACCTACTTGTGTGGTCGTGAAGCACACAAATCCATGTGGTGTTGCATCACGTGATGATATCCGTGAAGCTTATAGGCTTGCTGTTAAAGGAGATCCTGTCAGTGCCTTTGGTGGAATAGTGGCCTTCAACACAGAAATAGATGAGGTAAGGTGAAAATTTTCTTTTGTTTCGGTGTTGTAGAATTCAAATTTGGTATGGTCTTTATATGTCTATTTTGCTAAAAGGATCTTGCCAGAGAAATACGTGAGTATAGAAGCCCAACAGATGGTGAAACACGGATGTTCTATGAGATAGTGGTCGCACCAAAGTATTCAGAAAAGGGTCTTGAAGTCCTTCGTGGAAAGTCAAAGAACTTGAGAATCCTTGAGGCACGAAAAACTGAGAAGGGAATGTCATCGCTCAGACAAG
Organism: Triglochin maritima; assembly: GCA_963682175.1. Classification (NCBI taxonomy): domain Eukaryota; kingdom Viridiplantae; phylum Streptophyta; class Magnoliopsida; order Alismatales; family Juncaginaceae; genus Triglochin; species Triglochin maritima. The sequence goes on along the minus strand of OY821780.1, from coordinate 7,329,260 downwards.
TTAGCGGGGGTTGGTTGGCGCAAGGCTCAGACGATTTGGTCCCAAAAGATATCAACTTTAATGCTGTTTCTAAAAGGGTTCCAACAGAACAGGAAAGACGTGATGCAGAGTTTGCATGGCTTTGTGTCAAGCACGTCAAAAGTAATGCCATTGTGATAGCCAAGGTTTGCCTCTATTTTATTGTAAACAGTTGTTTTCCGAAGTTCCTTAACCTCTATGGAAAACTTCTCAGTCAAGAGTGTATGCTCAATTTTTTTTGTTGAACAAACTTGTGAATTTCAACCTTCCCATCACAACTAATTAATTGCTTACTATACCCTTTTTGGAATGTGTTATAATCTCTTTGGTTGTGTTTTAGCCATGCATGTAAGAAGTTGAGACATCATGTTTTATTATTGAATGAAATGCCCTATCTTCTGACTGGAAACCTTTTTGTAGAACAATTGCATGTTGGGGATGGGAAGTGGTCAACCAAACCGGCTGGAGAGTCTAAGAATTGCTTTCAGAAAAGCAGGAGAAGAGGCTAAAGGAGCTGCATTGGCAAGTGATGCATTTTTCCCCTTTGGTAGGTTTACTTTTTCTCTAAGATGTGCTTCCATTAGCTAAAAACTTTTTCATTGGTTGGTTTTGTTGGTGTAAATGTTGGCTTCCATTTGCGAGTTGTCACCTAGCTTGAGCAGTGAACTCAACATAGAGAGGTTTGGTTTTATTTTGATTTGAAATTAAGCAAACTCAATGGTGCTATTTTTTAGGCTATTTGACAAACATGTTCGATCCACAAGGACTTTGCTTAGTTAGTTGTTTTATTTACTATTCGTTTTATTTGATGTGTTCATACACAAAACATGTTAATCTTTGTTTTATAGAAGAAATGTTTATGTAGGATTTATTTATTTATTTTTAATATCCATTCACAGCAACAGACATTTTCAAATTTTATCGTAAGCATTTATTGTCCATATTGCTTAATGAAACAAGGATGCTTACAATGAAATTGTTATGACCTTAATCGAGCTTTTTAGGAAATTCTACAAGACAATGCGGACAATAATTTTCTGTTCATAAGCATGGCAAACCTAGTTAAGTGTGTTAATCTTGAGTATGCTCAATTACGTACTCATGGTTATCGATAAAAAAGAATTACTTACTCATGTTTGATTGTTTTTCCCACCCAATATGCACCTGCTTGTAGATGTTTTAATTTGACATTGTTTTGATCATTGGTCTCTATTAACTGGTGATAACTTCGCTTCTGCGATGTTTCTCCCAACAGCTTGGAAAGATGCTGTTGAGGAAGCATGTGAAAAAGGGATAGGAACAATTGCAGAACCAGGTGGGAGCATCAGGGATCAGGACGCTATCGACTGCTGCGACAAGTATGGTGTTTCGCTTCTCTTCACCAATGTAAGACATTTCAGGCACTAGCAAGGATCATTGTCTTCAGTTTGGTACCACGCCAAAGCTCTAACTTCACTGTGGTACGCATCACCAGTGATTAAATAAACAACAGATGGCCTCCTCTAACGATAATAAGGTGTTGAGAGACGGCAATAACAGAGAAGCAAAAGCTAAAAACTTACCAATGGCTGAAATCTTTGTTTTGCTTTATTTATGTCAATGCTATCTCAATTTTGGCTTTCCTTAAAACACCCACATCAAACATTTTGAATATTCATATATTTCCGATATGTAATCTTTATAATCTTCATGGGACGTTCTGTGAGATAGTTCATGATTTGTTCAATGTCTAAGTTCCACAGACATTGCATCAATGTCCTTACTCAGTGAATGGATGTTCATGTGCATACGATTATGAAAGCGGTGACTGTGCAAACCAGAAAGTAACTGTTGCAAAATCAATAACTCATGTTTGATTCTTCTAATATCTAGTTTTATTTTGCTCTTAATTTCCAACATCTCAGGAAACTAGCACACCTATGACCTATGGTTGACGAAGGTTATTACTTGTGTATATAAAAGTTATCTCAGGAAACTAAAATGACCACCGATTCTGCCCATTAGCACAAATAACAAAAACTTTATGAAAGAGAGAATGAATTATGTTAGTTTTATTTTCCAGTCGTCCAACATTGACTCCGAAAATCTATTATCTAGAGTTTCCTTGTCCGAAAAAAACCCTCAGAAAAAAAAACGAGCATGGAAAATGGTTCTACATGGCAAACATAATTTCTAGACCTTTCTAAAACTTTCTAAAAAATTAATAATCGAAAGAATTTCTTTCTACGTCTAATATTTGCAAACGAGTAGTGATCCTTGCGCTCATGTTTGAGCTTATTTCTGGGTTTGGTCATTGATAGTATTGTTACCCAAATATAAAGGTGACCTTGCTAAAAATCATATAACCCGTTGTAGGTTATATAGCCCAAATAACACAAGTGATCCGATATAAAATCACAACTTTGGTATAAAAAAAAGGTTGAGGTTCTTCATATTGTAACTCAAATATAAGAGTGACCCTACCTAAATTGTAAACTGTCGTTAGTTTTGTAGCACAAATAACATAGATGACCCGATATAAAATCATAACTCTTGAAAAAAAAAGATCATTCTACCGTGAACCCCTATATATTAGTCCCTTGTAAAATGTCGTTTTATGACTTCATATGTTTCAAAATTCATTCCACTCCTTGGGATAACTTGGTTGGGTATTTCTGTTATTCTTGACATATCTACATGTTCGTTGAATATATTTGTGGTAGTTTGGGGTTGTTGCAGTGTGGTTCCATCTGGTTGATTGGATATATCCAAGGGAGTAAGAAAGAAAAAGAAAATTTAGTTTTGTCTGTACATTTCCCACCAAAAAGGGTCCCCAACACATTTATTGTTGCGATTAATGCAGACACTCATAATTTTTAGCCCGTAGAATATTATGGTTTATTGTTCTCCTGCAGGAGAGAGAATGATCTGTTAGGAGCAGTCTTCAGAAATGCGGAGAGATACGGCCGCATATGCAGATACGGTGCAGATGCGCATCACATCTCTAGGATGCGGGCCACTCGATGCGATCTGCATCGTTGCCCGCATATGTGAGTGATGCGGCCTTATATGCGACACATTTCAAAACACCATTGTTTTGTTTTTTTACCCTGATTTGTTAAATATTGAGATGTTAAAAATTATCCAAAATTTTACTTAAATTTTTAGTTACATGTATATAATTTATAATTAATATATTTATATTATATTATTTAATTATTAAATTGCAAACCACATATGCACTCGTGTCGCATCCCACATATGCAAGATGCGGTTTTCGCCGAATCCAATCCGTATCCTGCATTTTAAACCTTAGTTTGGAGTATAGAGAAGAATCCGTGAGTAAGATTTTCTCTAACAGCAGTGTCAAGCGTCAACACATGAGGTAGTATTATTTGTTGTGCATTTTCTAGGAATTTCAGGGGCTTTGGCCAAAATAACCCAGACATGTACAGTGCGTCGTTCTGATTGGTCGTTGGTGAAGAAACCCCACTGAAATTGTTGCCCATGTCATGTGTGATGCCTACCCAAGTTGGTTAAACAAATAATAATAATTAACATAACATAACATAATTAACGCACCTCATCCTCATGTTGGTTAAACAAATAATAATAATTAGAGACGAATGAGGCCGTAGGAGTTTGTATCGTCAACTTGACCTTGTCACTCAAAATTAAGTCATAGTTAATTTTTAAATTAAATTTAATAATATGTATTGTTATCTATTAAAGTATAATATATTAAAAATTTAAGTCAATCGAAATAAATTTCACTATTGATTTAAAATACTCATATTTTAACTATTGTAAATTTACTGAATTTTAAAATATTTGGATTAAAATCTACGATGATCCATTTGATCTAATTTTTTTATCAAATGTTCCTTATACACACTATATTCCACACAAATATTTGTAGGCCATCTCCGTATACATTTTTATCTAATAATTAATTAACCACTAAAACAGGAAGATCCAGGAGCTCCGGAGGAAGCCAAACTTCCCCTTCCCCATTTAAGTTTAAACCCCCCAAATCCGATGGCGAATCCAGTCCAGATTCACGCCCTTAAAATCCCCCAACTCACCCACTTCTTCTCCTCCCTCCTCCCCCACCGCCGACTCTCCGTCAAGGCTTCCTCCCCTCCGTCCATGGCCGCCTCGACTCTATCTTCTCCTCAGGTTCGCCGTACCCGTCTTTTCGGGTGAACTTGTTCTGCTTTTCTGTTTCGTCACCGCATTTTGAGTATTAGGTTTTGATTCCCGCAACTGATTTGCAATCGACGTCTAATCTAAACACTTCGAGAATCTGATTATCAAAATGGGATTCCGAACGGACCCTAGGATTAGTGAGGAGTTGGCAATTGATGTCCTTGGATGTTGCGTTAGAAGGTTTAAACATAATTCGGATTGCAAATGAAAGGACTGTGTCACTGTAGTGTTGTTGCTGGATGCTGATCGTTTTTGTTTGTGCTGAATTGTTTCTATGACTGGTGTTGGGCTCATGCCAATGTTGTTGCCTTGAATGAGTGGGATACAATTGTTCAATGCAAAAGCACTGGCGAATGTGTGCGCACGTGCATCCGTGTGTGCGTGCGTGTGCCTGTCTCCGTCTCTGTATCTATGTGTGTTAACATGGGATTAATATGATAATGTAATTGCAGGTATCCAAGCGTTTGGAGAATTTCAAGACAACTATTTTCACAAAGATGAGCATGCTTGCAATCAAGCATGGAGCTATAAACCTAGGTCAGGGCTTCCCAAATTTTGATGGTCCAGAGTTTGTAAAAGAAGCAGCAATTGGGGCTATTAGAGAAGGAAAGAATCAATATGCCAGAGGTTACGGTGTTCCTGATCTCAATTCTGCTGTTGCTGAAAGATTCCGAAAGGATACTGGGCTTGTGGTTGACCCTGAAAAGGAAGTTACAGTTACGTCTGGTTGCACTGAAGCCATAGCTGCCACAATGCTAGGCTTGATTAATCCAGGGGATGAGGTAATTGTCTTTGCTCCCTTTTATGACTCTTATCAAGCCACACTGTCAATGGCAGGAGCTAAACTTAAGTCGATAACCCTACACCCTCCAGATTTTTCTGTGCCAATGGATGAGCTCAAATCTGTCTTCTCCAAAAACACCCGTGCAATAATGATTAATACTCCTCATAATCCAACCGGAAAAATGTTCACAAGGGACGAACTCGAACAGATTGCTGCTCTTTGCATGGAAAATGACGCTTTAGCTATCAGCGATGAAGTTTATGATAAATTAGCATTTGAAGCAGAACATATTTCCCCAGCTGCTATTCCTGGTATGTATGAGAGGACCGTGACGTTGAACTCTTTGGGGAAGACTTTCTCATTGACAGGGTGGAAGATCGGGTGGGCTATAGCCCCTCCACATCTCACTTGGGGTGTGAGGCTGGCGCACTCTTACCTCACATTCGCAACATCAACTCCGATGCAATGGGCAGCAGCAGAAGCTCTTCGTGCACCAGAGACGTACTACGAGGAGTTGCACAAGGACTATAAAGCCAAGAAGAAAATATTAGTCGATGGTCTGAAGGCTGCTGGCTTTATAGTTTACCCATCTAGTGGCACGTACTTCGTCATGGTAGATCACACTCCGTTTGGGTTTGAAAACGACATAGCATTTTGTGAGTACTTGATTCAAGAGGTGGGGGTGGTTGCCATTCCCACAAGTGTCTTCTACCTCAACCCGGAGGACGGAAAGAATTTGGTGCGTTTCACCTTCTGCAAGGACGATGAAACTTTAAAAGCCGCCGTTGGGAGGATGAAAGAAAAACTTCGTGTGAAAAACTAGAGGTCAGTGAAGTAACACGCCAACCATCCGAGATCTTGTTTTTTTCACTTATTCCATCTAGAGAATGTCGTGATAAACATGTCCATCTAGAGAGCTTTTACAATCTGAACTGTTGATTTCTGAAGATTATTCTCTCATTGTCTAAGCAGCCAAGTTGCTTAAGTGGTAAACTTCTGCTTCCCTATTAGTGCGGTACGAAAGAAGTATAATAAAGATGTGAAGATTAAGTGGTTGAATCTTAAAGGCGAAAAATACAATAGATTTAGGGATAAACTTATGGCAGAGGGACCTTGGGATGTTGTAGGAGACGTTCATAGTATGTGGGAGGGTATGTCATCTTACATTCGACGAGTGGTTAAAGAAGTTTGTGGGGGAGAGTAGAGAAGGTAGACTAGATTCGAGAGCCACGTGGTGGTGGAATGATGATGTACAACAAACAATTAAAACTAAGAAAGAATGTTATAAGATGTGGTTTAAAGATAAAAATGAAACTAACTTAGAAGAGTATAAGTTGACTAATAAAAAAGCTAAGAAAACAGTAAGAGAAGCTAGAAGGGTTGTTTATGAGAATTTATACCAAACGTTGGGTTCAAATGAGGGAGATGTTGAAATATATAAGTTGGCTAAAATAAGAGAGAAGAAAACTAGGGACCTTAATCAAGTTAAGTGCATTAAAAATGATAATGATAACCTTTTAGTTAAGACGGAAGATATCAAGGAAATGTGGAGAGAGTATTTTGATAAGTTATTTAATGGAGAAGATGTCAGCGACACTTTTGTAGTGGATAATACAATTGATGAATCTAATAGACGATTTGTGCGGAGGATAAAAGAAGTTGAGGTTAAGGAAGCCTTAAAAATGATGAAAGTTGGTAAGGCTTTAGGACCAGACGAGATCCCGATTAAGGTGTGGAAATGTCTTGGGGATAAAATAGTAACGCGGTTAACTAGATTATTTAGTAGTATCTTTGAGAAAAATGAAATACCAAATGAGTGGAGAAGAAGTACTTTGGTGCCAATTTACAAAAATAAAGGAGATATTCAAAGTTGCACTAACTATAGAGGTATAAAGCTCATGTGTCATACTATGAAATTGTGGGAAAAAGTAATTGAGCACCGTCTAAGGAAAGAGACATGTGTTAGAGATAATCAATTTGGTTTCATGCCTGGAAGGTCAACGATAGATGTCATATTTCTTATTAGACAACTTATGAAGAGATATAGAGAACAAAAGAAAGATCTACACATGATTTTTATTGATTTGGAAAAGGCATATGATAGAATTCCAAGAAATGTTATGTGGTGGGCCCTAGGGAAGAAGAATGTATCAACAAAATATGTAAATTTAATTAAAGATATGTACGAAGGAGTTCAAACTAGCATTAGAATTTGTGATGGTGAGACTAAAGTTTTTCCGATTAAGATTGGACTTCATCAGGGTTCAGCTTTAAGTCCATATCTCTTTGCTTTAGTAATGGACGAGGTGTCAAAAGACCTACAATGTGATGTTCCATGGTGTATGCTTTTTGCAGATGATGTAGTTTTAATTGATGAGAGTAGGACATGTGTGGAGAGAAAACTAGAGTTGTGGAGAAATACTTTAGAAACAAAAGGTTTTAAACTAAGTAGATCTAAAACTGAATATATGAAGTGTTGTTTCAATACCGTTAATACCGAGGAGAAGATTCTATTAGATGGGCAAGTTGTGCGTAGTAAAGATATTTTTAGATATCTTGGATCAATACTTCAAAAAGATGGGGAGATCGATGAAGATGTTAATCATAGGATTAGAGCAGGATGGATGAAATGACGACAAGCCTCAGGTGTCTTATGTGACAAGAAAATTTCACTTAAGTTAAAAGGAAAGTTTTATAGAACCGCAATAAGACATGCAATGCTATATGGTGCAGAATGTTGAGCCACTAAAAAACAACATATACAAAAGATGAGTGTGTCTGAAATGAGGATGTTGAGGTGGATGTGTGGTCATACGCGAATGGATAAAATTAGAAATGAAGACATTCGTGAGAGAGTTGGAGTTGCTCCAATGGAAGAGAAAATTATACAACACAGACTGAGATGATTTAGACATGTACAAAGAAGACCTCTGGAGGCACCTATAAGAAGATGAGTATTAAATCGGACCGAAGACACAAAAAGAGGACGAGGTAGACTACAATTGACTTGGGAGGAAGCAGTTAAAAGAGATCTCAAAGATTGGAATGTGCCTTGGGAATTTGCATTGGATAGAAACGCGTGGAAGAAGGCGATTCACGTGCCTGAACCGTGACTCCTTAGAGTTTCATTTCTAGCCTACCCCAACTAGTTTGGGATTAAAGACTTTGTTGTTGTGTTGTTGTCTAAGCAGCCAAGCAGGTTGTTGAGTTATTGCTCTTTCAGGTGGGATTATTGTACCTTTTTTAAAATAAAAATGAAGCCTAATTGTTGGCTTGATATTTTTTTGTCTGCTTGAAGCAATACATGCTTATTTGGCTCGAAAATAAGCAACTCATCCTTTTTTACGACTATTATATAACTGATTTATCGAAACAAAGGCTAAAGTAGCTATTTCAAAGCTGGGGTTTCATTAGAAGGATCTCGTTGAGAAAAGTCATCAACAACATCAATAACTATGAGAGCTTCACCATGTTCTTTAGACGTTAATGAACATTATGGATTTTGATGCGTAAGAGAGAAATGAAGTTATAATTGAAGTTAACTGAGAGAGATTGACTTGAAGTTATAATTGAAGTTAAACATTTACAAGCTGTCAAACTAAGAGGTCGAAGTGCGCTATGTTTCCGAAGTAAACATAACATGATAAGGCAGAGCTCTTTAAACATTTACAAGCTGTCAAACTATTTAAAAGAAAATTAGAGGGAGGTGAAGTCTTATGATTTCACAATTCCATCAGTAAACTTGAGCAAAAGTTCGAAAATGGTAATAGACATTAAGGTATGATCCATGGTGAACGCAAAAGTTAAGTTCTGAAATGATAGATGTTCTACACTACCTTAACTTACAAAAGACATTCTTACCATAAAACACATGCTCAGGTACTAATATTTACTGTATAAGTTTAATGTAAGAACAGTTTTTTTGTTGATCCTGTATTATACAACCCAAAGAAGGCAAGAAAAGTTTTTGTTTTGTTTTGTTTTGTTTTCACATGCAATGATTAGACTGATTAGTGATTATCTTTAAACAGATTAAAACCCATTTTATGGGTAAATCTCTAGTCATTGCTCTCATAACTGGCAATACTGAGTATTCTTATGTTCTCTTTTCTTGATTTGATTTTGGCAACTGAGGTCTTGGGCTTCTGTTAACTTGCTAGTGGATCTGGTTTCCAGGAACTACTCTGTTGGAGATTAGAAAGTAATCATCATTAGTTATGTGCAATAAAATGCTACTTAAAATACACGTCTGGTTAATTTTTGAACTTACTCAATCATGATCCCTGTTCTCTTCTGTAAACTCTTAGGTATCTCCCCTTCAAGATTGTTGTTTTGAAGGTGTCTGTAGAAAATCATGGAAGTGGGTTAAAATCTCGGTAACAATCCGTTCCAACACCCCTTGAAAATCGAATATTGTCGTCTATGACAAGCCCCCAAACTCTGTTGGTCTCTATATGTAACTACGGTTGGTATCAGATTGTTTGTCTACAGTATTTTGCTAACAAATCACGTTACGGTAATAAACTACGGTAATGCTATAAACATAGATTGTGAACATATAAATGTTTAATTGTGCTATTCAACACTTCGATATATTTAGAAACTTACATTTCTCGAATGCTTGGGAGGTCTCCGAGTGATGAAGGGATTTTCCCACTTAGCTGATTATTTTCTAGATGCCTACAGCAAAGATCAAGAATAATAAATGTGTCATAGCAAAATCATTTAGTAGAATTTTTTAAACTGTACCAGAATATGTTGGGAACTTACAAGTAAGCCAATTGCTTCAGAGAGCCCAGAGTGTCTGGGATAGATCCTGTGAGTTTGTTGCCCCCCAAGAAACTGCATTTCAACAAAATGTCACTGGATTTAGTACACTACTTTTCTTCTCTCACAAATTCAAAATTTTGCATATCAGAATTGTTTGATATTGTTCACGAGCTACTATGAAAGCTTTATTGGCTAATTATCTGATTTTGATTTCTGAGGTATCTTAAAAGTTAAAACCATTTTCAGACACACATTGTGCATCTGAATTCCTCCACATGCTCATGATGTTTCGAACATTTGATAGTTAATTTCTGGGATAACCCTATGAATATTAACAGGGCAAAAGATATGTTACTTGAGTTGACAGTGTCTGAAACATTACATGCTGTTAAGGGCACTCATGCCCCCAATGCTGTCAGGCACTGAACCAGAGAGCCCAAAGTTGGTGAAATTCCTGCAAAAATATTCACATTCCCAAGAAATTGTAATCTGTCATTAGAATCAATCAATTACAGTTCTCAATTACCTCATTCAAAAGAAGAAGAAAATCCTCAAAGAAAAAGCTTGATTAAATTTTTGCTTACAGAGAAACCACTCGGACAGATTTCTCATAAGAACACCCAACACCAGTCCAAGTATGTTCCTTTGGCAAGCATGGATCCCCACTCCAATCCAAGGGTCTGTTGTTGAAACTCCTGGCCATTGCCTCCATGCCAATCACTACAATACCAATATAGGCAAAAGGTATGTAAAAAAGTATTCAAAATGTTTTTCTTATGATATGTTACTGAACTTAATTTAATGTTCAACTTCAGCCCTCTCAAGTTGGTAAGTAATGAATTTTCTTACAAAGTAACCACTTAAAACTTTGTATAGAATTTCAATATTTTCACTTGAATGTTTTCCTACAAACAAATCACTATGTATATCAACTTAAGCTAAACCGAATAAGTTTTCTACACTTACAATCTCTGGTGACAGTTCGCCCTGTAAGGGGCACCACTTGGAATATCTCTCCAGCATTAATGAGAGGTCCGACCGGCGAATCCTTATCGGGGGCCAACTCAATCTCCACCTTCCCCTCAAGCGGCCACCGAGTGGCATAAACCATAGTGCCTGCCGTGGACACATTGAGGTTCTTATAAAACAAAACACCATTAACCGAAATGTTGAAAACCCGCCAGCTATAGGGGCTCGGCGTGCGGTTGTCCTGGAAGTAGAGGGCGATGTAGTAGCTGGTGGCAGGAAGGGGGAACGACGGCCATTTGACTACTAGCTTCTTGCCCCGGCTGGTGGTGATGGCTCGCCGGAAGGCCACCTCTGGCGGCAGGTTCCAAAAGTCCATGGAGGAGACGATACCATGTGGCTCGACGACCGGGTGTTGGTCGATGAATGGCTCCCAATAGCGGTTGAAGGGGTCTTCAGGGTAGCTGGTTTGAATTGGTTTTGCCCGCCATGAATTAAGTGTTAGTTAGAACTTAATGTATTGCAGTTAAAGGATAGATTTCACAGGAAAAAAATGAAATAATTTTTTAAAATTTAAATGTCACAGCAAGATTATTGTCTGTTGAAGTCTGATTTTAGGTTTTCATATTCCAAGAGTACTAAGATTAAGCCAAAACCTCAATTGGTAGAAGTCGTTGAATATAAACTCGAAAAGGTTATCAGAATATTCAAAATGAGCAACATGAAATTAAAATTGGAGGAGAATGTTGAGGTATATCTCAAATTAATTACAACTAAAATTTAATGGTATTTCAGATACTAACTTTCAATGAATATTTAAGAATAAAATCAAATTGAAAACTGTTTTAGATTTTACAAGTTATTCAGAAGACACCTTAGAACATGTACAACTCAATAAAAAGGCAGGACAACTCATATATTTTGGATTGAAGTGGTTTTCAGCCCAAACACAACCTCCCTCAAATCAATGAATTATCCATGCAAATAGAACATGTGGTTTACTTTTCTAGGAACATTATATGGTATAAATTAAATTCCAATTCAACATGTAACAAAGGAAATTAATAATTACCTGACAACCCGACCATCGTATCCAAAGCGATGACGGGCGATGGTGGAGAGCGCATAGACACCAAAATTGGTGGAATTATACATGGAGTCTTCCAAGTATTGCACCTCCAATGCGGATATAAACGGGCTACCGGAGTCTTTGGTGTGGTTGTTCCTAGCCAAGCACACGCTCAAGCTCTTCCCATGCGCCGCCACAACGATCTCGTAGTACGACGTGAGGCCTTTTCGATAGTTCTCCGTCGTGTTGACGCTACTCCACCTTGTGCCCCCAACTATCTGGTCGAACACCGGCGGATCGGTACCACCGTCGAACCTCCCGTAATAATACGTGGTTCGGACAAGGTACTTTCCGCCCTTAGAGACGGGGATCGTGTAGCAGTACTTTGAGGAGGAGGAGGAGGAGGAGGAGGCATCCGGAAAGTACCGGACGGAGGCGAGCATTGGGAGGAGACCGGCGGCTTTGATCGTGGATTTGTTACCACTTTCCACGAACCCGTCGTCGGTCAGCCATTTTATGCCGTCGATCGACGTTTCTTCAGAGGCTCCGCAGTTGACGTAGAAGCCTGCATGCATGCGTATGGTACGTAGTTAATATTAATTTGGTTTCTTCATTTAAATGTTTTTTAAGATAAAAAATACCATTATATATATTATCACCACTAAACATATTGGTGGTGCGTACTACGTACTTCCATGATTTTTATCTCATCATGTTTTAATTACTCAATGACCTTTATCCAATGGGAATCTTAAGCAGGGTAGTTAATAAAGAACTGTAAAAGAAAGTTAATCGTACCAACTCAAACAATCTTGTCTCTCTCTTGGCAGCAGTTATGTTGTATCGTATTAATAGTTGCTAATTAAGATTACTTGCTGACATAAGTCACATACTTAAATTCGTTAAAGACTTTAGTTTTGAAAAAATGTTAGAGAAAGACATAAACAGGGACACGACAAATAAAAAACACTCTTGCATATATACTTCCGCACTCATTTCATAAATCATTGATTTATTCCATATGTATTCCATTTTAAATTTTTTTGAAAGCTTGAAGTGGTTTTATAAATTAGAGGCAAATGTTGAACATAATCCCCGGCAAAATATGTATTATTAATGAATTAGCGGAAAGAAGACGGACATAAAAATGAAAATTCCAATTAATGATAGCTACGTAGCAATAATTTATTAAGTTTTTCCTGCAATAAATTATACCCAAAAAAATTAAGAATTAAATTTCCTTCGGAAATAACTACAACTTACAAGAACACGTAGGCGAATATGTTTTCTCTGGAAAAGTTTTTCTTAAATTCAGAAAATTTAATTATTAATTTTCCCCCTCCCTTACCCTCATTTCGAGATCATCACATTGCACCAACACATTTCATTTTAAATTCGAGAAAATTTATCAACCCAAAAGGTTAATGAAAAATCATAATAGAATTTTTTGTGTTAATTGTTTACCTCTAGGGGGAGGAGGAGGAGATTGTGATGATGTTGTTGAAGAAGCCCATAAGAGGGGAAGGAGGAGGAGGGATAGATAGATGATGGAGTGCTTCATCCTAACATGAAAGGTGGTGGTGGTAATGGAGGGTAACAAATTAAGCTCACAAACTACCCCCGAGGCAAAAGGAGAGCGTGAGGTAGGAGAGGATCTTTTGTTTGCCTTTGCCAACCACATAGATAGATAGATAGATAGAGATAGAGATACGGGGGTGTTTTCTCTAATTAGGAGTGGTACGTGGATTTATTTAAAGATGAAAAATTACGATCAGATTAAACACTTGGAAGATGAAAATATTTGCATAGGAATAAATTGCAAAATATGTTGTACATTTTATTAAGCACTCGAGATTAAATTTTCTGAACATAACTTGAAGTGATTAGATTATCAAACCATCAAACGACAACTAACCTAGATCTAATTACAAGTACTTCACAAATTCTTGCAATCAAAGTATCAATGATATAATTATGTGCATAGATTAAGAAACTTACAAGTAACATTTATTTATCAAATAATTATAAATCATCAACATCTTTCAAGTGAATAACAAATCAAAATATTAACATGATGGCAACCCAAATTCTTAATTCATCATATCTCATATTTACACATTGCCGTAGATATATTTAGTTATACACTATCAAAGAAAACATAAAAGAAGAGAAAATATACGTCAGAGGAAAAGAGAAAAAATATTTAGTTAATAATAAAAATAGAAACTAACTACATACAACACTAAGAGTTGGTGTAAGATACACAAAACAGAAACTTGTAGGACCCAATTCTGGATGAGTTCGGTCGACCGACACGGGCAGAACGGTCAACCGTTTGGCAAAAATGAACTCAGTTTGGTCGACCGGTTAAGGAATGGTCGACTGCCAAAGACTATGTTCTAGGTACACTTAAGTTATCGGTTGAACACCGAGTTAAGTTCGATCGACCGAAAACTAACAAACTCTTATGGGTTGACAAACAAGATTAAATTCGGTCGACTGAAACAAGGTCCACAGTCGACCGAAAACCAACAAGAAGTTTTGATTTGTCGAGATGTCTTAGTTCGGTCGACCGAACAAGGTCCTCGGTCGACCGATACACTAAATGTATTTGGGGTATTTAGAAATAATACGAATACGACCGTTGGTTATGTTGGATCGTGTGGGTCTATGAGTCCACAATTAAGGCTAATCCTAATTCTCTACTTGATTTAAGCAATCAAATGCGCAGCGGAATAAACAAACAAAAGTAGAGAAAGAAAAATAATGCAAACCACAATGGACGCCAGGTGGTTTTACAGAGGTTCGGCCACCGCCTACGTCCTCTCTTGCAAGCTCCACTCGACACTTTGAGCTCCGCTCGTGTCTTCACTATCCACTCCCCGTTTCGGGCCGGGAGCCTTTTACAAAACAAGCTCCGCAAACAACCTTGCGAGCTTGACTTTCTTCTCTCACAACCCGAGAGGAACACTTCGGGCTTTCACCGAAGTCCTTGCTTCTTGAACAAACGAAATCTTGAGTGGAACACACTCTCTAAACTTGAGCACACTTGAATGAGATTGAAATTGATTCTAAGTGTGGAAATTTGAGGCTTTGAGTGTTTGGGATTCTCTCTAATGTTTGAGACAAGTTTGTAGTGAGAGAGTTGTGTTAAAATGTGTTTTACAACTCTATTTATAAGCCTTAGAGAGAATAGAGCCGTTGGGATTGATTGGGTGTGAGTTGATGTGTGATACACAAATTAGAAATCTGCAGGACCCAATTCTGGATGAAATCAGTCGACCGGATCGGGCTGAACGGTCGACCGTTAGGCAGTTTTGAACTAAGTTCGGTCGACCGGTTAAGCAACAGTCGACCGCCCAACGCTACGACTTAGGTACACTTAAGTGATCGGTCGAACACCTTAAAGGGAAACGGTCGACCGATTTGTACCAGACACTTTGGGGTTGACAAACAATGATGTATTCGGTCGACCGAAACAGGTCTAGCGGTCGACCGATTTTGTCCAGGAGATTTGGGTTTGTCAAGAGATGAACAAACGGTCGACCGATCATGGTCCTCGGTCGACCGATACATGAAATGTATTTGGAGTATTTTTGGTTTAATACGAATATGATCGTTGGGTATATACGACAAAAATAACGGTCGTAAAATTAAGTTCAAACGGTCGACCGAAAGAGATGGTGCGGTCGACCGAAACCAGACAGGGAAACACAAACAGAATACTTGATCATCCGGTCGACCGAACGACCTGTTGCGGTCGACCGAACGTGGGCAGATAGTTAGGGTTCAGGTTTAGTGTTTTCTAGTCTAAGTTTGGGTGATCTATTGAAGTCCAAATTATGTGAAATTTCGTGTGTGACTTCTATAAGGAACCTAGTGTGTGTTTAAGTTGATTTTAGCTCAAGTATGCTCAAAATACACAAGTTCCTAAAGACTCAAAGAAATACAAAATACATGTCTTCAAATGAGCTTGATTACATGTCTTGACTTGTTTTTCTTTCTTCCTTGAGTCTTGATCACCTGTAGATGTTAGCACAAAACAATATATATGCAATGCAATATGTGTGATACTCTACATGATCATAATTAAGATTAGGTTAATTAAATCATCAAAACATAGATTAAGGCCAAAAAGCCAACATGTTATATACGACAAAACAAACGGTCGGAAATTTGTGTTACTTGGTCGACCGAAAAGGTCTGGACGGTCGACCGAACTTGGGCAGTAAAACACTAACATAATATATGATCACTCGGTCGACCGAATGGTCTGTTTCGGTCGACTGAATGTGGGCAGACAGTTCAGGTTAATGTTAGGTGTTTTCCGGTCTAAGTTTGGGTGATCTATGGAAGTCCAAATTATATGAAATTTTGCGTGTGACTTCTATAAGGAACCTAGTGTGTTTGAGTAGGTTTTAGCTCAAATATGCTCAATTACATAAAGTTCCTAAGACTCAAAGAAATACATATTACATGTCTTCAAATGAGCTTGATTACATGTCTTGACTTGATTTCCTTTTTTCTTGAGTCTTGATCACCTGTAGAAGTTAACACAAAACACAATGTATGCAATGCAATATGTGTGCTACTCTACATGATTACAATTAAGATTAGATTGATTAAATCATCAAAACATAGATTAATGCCAAAAAACCAACAATTTACATTTATTTTGAGTATTTTCACATAAATTTGCAACTTAATAAAGAGGACAAACATGTAAGTGGATTTATTGTATCATGTTTTTCAACTTTGACTTTATATATCAGATTTTGCATTTAAGTCATTTCATTTTTCAATATTTTCAGCAATTGTATCTATTTTCTTGTAACATATAAAATAAAACAAAACACTCGACATAACATTATTCAAATACAAAAACAAAAATAATAGTGAAGTTAAAAATGATAAATTATGGTACTCATCACTAAGTGAGATGGTTTGGTTGCTATGTCTAATGCAGAACAATCACTTTTTATTTGTTACCTTTCGATTTTCTGGTTTAAGTTTAAGGTATGGTTTTGTCATTTCCTGAATACGAGACAAATCATTTCAAACTATGGACCCATGTCGTTTGGTACAACGAGTCAGTTTATTTGGTGAAAACGAGCAAAGTCGTTTGGTCGAACGAGCTAGCTTATTTGGATATAAAAAATTGTGCGCTTAGAAACCTGAGGTAACCGTTTTTAGGTTGAGTAGAACTTGCAACCTTATTATGGAATTTTAATATCATCTCCGTACACGTCCTACAATGACATTTGAAAATCTATTAATTTCTTTCGATTGATATCACATTAGATCACCCAAAAACAAACCTAAGCTCTGCCTCCACCTAACGAGCATGCACGTTTCTTAAGAGGATTTGACCATGCCGGGTTTATCTTCAGTGTGCATCTTGCGACAAAAACAGCCTATGCACAGAGCAAGGATGGTACGTACGATGGCTTCATACTTCAACGGGGCACAACTTAATTATATAGAATGATAAATCCTCATGTTGCGTGGAATTTTAAAACAACATGATACAAGTTAACATAAACAAATAACTAACAACAGATTGAAGGGTCTTCAATCCATATATAGCAGCAACATAAAAGGTACCTGTTACGGCAATGGTTTGATGATCCTTTTATATGTTGTTAATTATTTACTATGCTGATTTGTATCGCATTGTTTTTAAATTCTGAGCAGCTAGATGATCTATCCTTCTATTTGATTGAGTTTTGCCTAGTGAAGTATGAAACCATGGACTACAAACCATCCTTGCTTTGTGAATCGGCTGCTTGGTCAGAGCTTCTGAAGAAAGATGTAAGAACTTGAAAAATGAAGACACGTTTGAAATAAACCTAGATCAATTAATCACCACTGAGGGTATTTGGACGACGTAGAGGTGTCAACATAGATAATTCAAGGCAGAGGTACCCAAGCCATCCGAAACGCTGAACATCTATTCGAATTCGATCGGATTCGGATACGAACCGGATTTCGACAACATCCGGTATGGGAGTCCGCCCAATTCAACCGGACATTCACATCCCGCATTAAGGTTTCGACAACATATTACTGTCGTGGCCGTTCTTGGTATTTATACGGAAATTAGATGGAATTGAAAGATGTTGAGTTAAATTGCTCATATACAAAATATCTCCGTTGTGCGTCTTTTGTGTTTCGAACCCAGGTATGTTCGGCATCTAGTGGGTATCTCACAACCAAACCATCACAGTTGGATGCCCAATGCATGCTTATATAAATAGGGTCAAACTCTAGTGAACCCAGGGTTTATCAAATTTAGTTTAAGTTTCATACAGTCTCACCATTGGATCTTATTTACAGTTAATCTCACAATTCATTAACATAACCGTTTTTTCTTAATCTACCTTACAATTTGAAATGAGTAGTGGATATTATGTGGGCTTAATTTAGAAAAATTAAGCTCTGTGCTCACTAGAGAATTTCTGTATATAAATATATATCATATATCGTTATCTAAAAATATAACTACAAATATTTTTAATATATATATTTTGAATCAGATGTACCATTATCTATATTTGCATTCGCAAGTTTTCAGATATTATTCAGATCACATATTAGACTGGCACGGACAGATTCTTAGATTTCAAACATCCATTGACAATCTTATCTAGAACTTCCGAACTTAGAGATTACATTACCTAATACGGGCCTTATTACAAGGGCTTTGACTAGGTTTGATTATGCACCCTTATACTCGGTTGGTTCGTCAAACACTACAATGCGAAGGAGGTGGGGCTAAGATAATCAGGGGTAGTCCCCTTTATAACTGAAGACGTTGCCCTAATTTTGGGGCTAAGAGTGCGTGGGAAGACAGTTGTTATGGAACCCACGGGTGTACGGAAGCGAGACGGGATGAACCTTGACAACACTCAACTATTAGGTCATCTGACTGCTACTAGTGTGATGGGTGACCCCGAGGAGTACGTTCGACTCCTGATTTGTTTCATCTTCAACCATTTTTTGTTCTTCGATGGATCACTTCGAACCAAGATGTGGTTCATGAAGCAGTTGAGGTACATCAAACGCATCAACAGATACACATGAGCACGTGTAGTTCATGCAGCCCTGGTTCGGGGTCTAGAGGAAGCAAGCTTAGAACTGCAGGAAATGAGAACGCCCAGGAACTTCATTATAAAGCAGGGTTGCGTCGACGGATGTGTAGCAATACTACAAGTAAGAATTTTTTTTATCTTTTTAGTGTGTCCGATTTAAGTTTAGTTTCTGGGCCAGAATACGTTTTGGGTCTGTCCGAAATACGTTGTGTGAGTGTACATATTTAGTTGTGGTTCAGTCCAGAATAAGATGTGTGTTTGTCCAGAATAAGATGTGTGTCTGTCTGGAATACGTTGTGGCATGTCCGGAATAAGTTGAGTGACTTCCCCGGAATACGTTGTGGGTATGTCCGGAATAAAATGTGTGACTGTCAGGATTTAGTTGTGTGTCAGTCCAGAATAAGTTGTGTCTATCCGGAATACGTTGTGGGCATGTCCGGAATAAGTTGAGTGACTTCCCCGGAATACGTTGTGGGTATGTCTGAAATAAAATGTGTGACTGTCAGGATTTAGTTGTGTGTCAGTCCATAATAACTTGTGTGTCTGTGCGAAATACATTGTGGGCATGTCCAAAATAAGTTGCGTGACTTTCCGGAATACGTTGTGGGTATGTCTGGAATAAAATGCGTGACTGCCCGGATTTAGTTGTGTCAGTCCAAAATAAGATTGTTTCCTGTCCGAAATACGTTGTGGGCATGTCAGGAATAAGTTAAGTGACTTTCCGGAATACGTTGTGGGTATGTTCGGAATAAAATGTGTGATTGTTCGGATTTAGTTGTGTCAGTCCAAAATAAGTTGGCTGTCTGTCCGGAATACGTTGTGGGCATGTCCGGAATAAGTTGCGTGATTGTCCAGAATAAGTTGTGTCTGTCCGGATTTGTGTATGTCAGGGTTATGTTGTGTGTCTGTCCGGAATACATTGTGGATATGTCCGGAATAAGTTGTGTGTTTGTTTAGTTTAAGATGTGTGTCTATCCGGAATACATTGTCTGTCAGTTCGGAATACGTAGTGTAGTTGTGCCTGTCTGATCTTTTTTAACATGTAATATTTTCCATTTGAAAGTGTGGCTTTGTGAGAAATTGAAATTGGGGGATCCCAAACGAGTATATCCACGGATGAAAAGTTGGATGGAAATATTTGGGAAACGTTTAACCCTAAGGAAATGGGAGGAACGAGGAATCACCTTACCTGAGATTTACAACGGCAAATTCGACCTGAAGGGGCCTCCATCATTAAGTGAAAGGGAGCTGGAACTTATTAGTTTTGATCAAAATCCTGCTCAAACAACACGAGGAGCAAAGTGTTCTGCCTCAAAGGGGGGTCAACTTCACCATGCACTTTGCCAAGGCTGCAACTAAGAGACTGCATCATTCCATGTGACCCGCTGCTACAAGAGTTGGAGCTGAGTGAAGTGAAGACGAAATGGCTGCAAGCCGAAGATGCCCTTAAGAAGGCGACTGAAGAGGTTAACAACCCGAAGGAAGAACTAAGGATGTCCCACGAAGAGTGTCGGAGGTTGAGCAAAGAGATTGTATCTCTACGAGGGATGTGAAACTGACTGTGGGGAGAAGACCCAAGATCTAAATATAGAGGAGGAGGAGGAGGAGGAGGAGGAAGAAGAATAGAGGAAGATGGAAGAGAAGAAGAGAATGGAGGAGAAGAAGAGAGAGGATGAGAAGGAGGAAGAAAAGAAGAGAGAGGAGGAGAAGAAAAAAGATAGGAAAAGATTGGAGAAGGAAGAAGAGAGGAAACGATTGGAGAAGAGGAGAAGGAAGAAGAGAGGAATAAGGAGGATAAGAAGAGAGAGGAGGGGAAGGAATAAGAGAGGAAGAGGGAGGATAAGAAGAGAGAGGAGGGGAAGGAAGAAGAGAGGAAGAGATAGGAGGAGAAGGAAAAAAAGGAAGAGGAAAGAGAAAGAAGAACAGAGGAAAATGGAGGAGGAGATGGAAAAAGAGAGGAAGAGGAAAGAGAAGGAAGAATAGAGAAAAAGGGAGGAGGAGAAGGAAGAAGGTAGGATGAGAGTCGAGAAGCAGAAAGAAGAGAAGGAAGAAGAGAAGAAAAGATTGGAGAAGATGAGAGAGGAGGAGAATGAGGAAGACAGGAAGAGGGAGGAGAAGAAGAGAGAGGAGGAGAAGAAAAACAAGAGGAAGATGGAGGAGGAGAAGGAAGAAGCAGAAAGAAGAGAAAGAGGAAAGAGAAGGAATAACAAAGGAAAAGGGAGGAGGAGAAGGAGAAAGAAAAAGAGAGGAAGAGGAAAGACAAGGAAGAATAGAGAAAAAGAGAGGAGGAGAAGGAAGAAGGTAGGAAGAGAGTCGAGAAGCAGAAAGAAGAGAGGAAAAGATTGGAGAAGAGGAGAGAGGAGGAAAGGGGAAAGAAGAAGAGAGAGGAGGAGAATGAAGAAGAGAGGAAGAGGGGAAACCAAACTGGGGTGTGAAAAGACAATGCTTGACAGCCACCATGGAGCATCAGAGGAAAGATGTTGAAGAGTGGGCTAAGAAGAAGAAGGTGGAAGCGGAGGAAAAGAGAAAAGAAAGAGCGGCCCAAAGGAGCCTAAAGAAAAAGAGAAAAGATCTGATGTTGGCGTGAGTGCATTGGGGACGAGGCCTGATGTTGACATGGTTGCATTGGGGACGTTGTCAGCTGATGAGGTCAACATGTTATTGAACTTGACCACACCCAGCAAGGACTAGAGAGAGGTGATCTGGAGAGGGGACATGTGTAGTCTAACACGCAGCGACCTGAAGGAACTTAGAACGACTGGGATGGATATCGACGACCAAACAATTGATGCTATGATTTCGGTTCTCAAAGGAAGACGACAAACACAAAAAGTTATATACATATCAACATTCGAATCAGGGCGAATTGTGGGCGGTCAAGGCAGAGCAATTGATGAATTTATACTCCCTAAAATTAACGGATTGTCTCCAATAGAGATCGTAATCGCACAATCATGCTGGTCTGCAGGCCATTGGACTCTGGTGGTTGCCCACGGCCCGTCCGCGGAGATCCTGCTGTTCAACAGTATCTCTAGGGAGCTAGTTCGAGGAGAAGATCCAAACAACATGGTAGGCGCACATGAATGCGCAGCAGTGGATGTGGCTGAATACTGGAGGGACATGCTGAAGGTTGATTGACCATTGAGAATCCTCAGGAAGAATAGCCAACAACAAGCACCGGGGAGCAACGACTATGGAACGTATGTTTTATACTGGATGAGGTGCCTAATATTGAAGCTTGACCCGACGAAGAAGAATGACCCCAAGACCATTCACTGTATGAAAGGCGAATTGGCAGTCTGGTTACTTAGGGACCCCTATTCGTGTGTGCAAATCTGAAGACCAATTTTTGGACAGTTTTCCTTTTTACCTGTACAAATTATCGGACAGATTGGGAACTTAATTTGGACAGAGACACACAACATAATCGGGATAGATCCCCAACTTAACCCGGACAGACAGAACCATAATCTGGACAAACACTCCACTTAAACTAAACAAAACAATGACTTAAACTGGACACCTCAACACCTTAATCGGGAAAGACACACAACATAATCAGGACATATCCCCAACTTAATCCGGACAGACAGAACCATAATATGGACAAACACTCCACTTAAACTAAACATAACAAGGACTTAAACCAGACACCTCAACACTTTAATCTGAACAGACACACACCATAATCGGGACATATCCCCAACGTAATCCGGACAGACTGGAACCCTAATCCGGACAGACCCAGAACGTAACCCATACATATAAAACCTTAATCGTGAAAGACACACAACATGATCGGGACAGATCTGGAACCCTAATCCGGACAGACTGGAACCCTAATCCGGACAGACCCAAAATGTAAACCGGATAACTAGAACCTTAAACGGGAAAGACACACAACATAATCGGGACCGGTCTCCAACTTAATCCGGACATACTAGAACCCTAATCCGGATAAACACTCCACTTAAACTAAACATAACAATGACTTAAACATGACACCTCAACACCTTAATCTGAACAGACACACACCATAACTGGGATAGATCCCCAACGTAATCCGGATAGATAAGATCAGCAATTCCAATAACAACTAAAAATCCACCACAACTTATACTGGGTGCCTAGAAGTTTCATCGTTTTAAAGGAACTGAAAGTAACAAGAAATCTTAAATTAAGGAGGAAGTTCCTCGTAATACAGATTCATGTCCCAGTCACCAAAATCAGGATCCTCCGGTTTCGGTGCGACTGGGTGCAGCGGCGGACAGAAACACAACTAATTCTGGACATACTTAAAAACGTATTCCGGACAGACACACAACTTATTCTGCACCGAGCCACAACGTATTCTGGACAGACTCACAACATATTCAGGACATACACACAACTTAATCCGGGACAGACACGTAAACTTAATCTGGACAGACACACGACGTATTCCAGACAGACCAACAAAGTATTCAGAACAGACACACGACGTATTCCAGACAGACCAACAAAGTATTCGGAACAGGCACACGACTTAAACCAGACATACAAACGACTATATCCAGACAAACACGCGACTTAATCCGGACATACATACAACTTAAACCAGACACAAACACAACTAATTCCGGACAGAAACAGAACGTATCCGGAACACACACACAACTTAATGCGGACATACATAAAACTTAACCCGCACAGACACATAACTTAATCCGAACATACATACAACTTCAACCGGACAGACTCACAACGTATTCCGGACAGACACAACTTAGTCTAGACAGAACCACAAAGTATTCTAGACAAAACCACAACGTATTCTAGACAGACTAACAACTTAGTCCGGATAGACACACAACTTAATCCGAGACAGGCACGTAAACTTGATCTGGACAGAGGTAAAACTTATTCTGGACGTAACAACAACGTATTCTGGGCATACATACAACTTAAACCGGACAGACACACGACTTAATCCGAATATACATACAACCTAACCCGGATAGAAACACAACTAATTCTAACAGGTACACACCTTATCTGGACAACTAAACCACTTATTGTGGATAACAACACCTTAATCTGGACAACTACACCCCTTAAACTGGACATGCCCTAAGTATATATGTATCATTCATGCACGACAATCTCGTTTGGAACAACCAGATGTAATTTTCAGTGGTCTCAGAAGACATCAAAGTGCAACCGAGCAAAACCGACTCGAAATGGTGATTAACTCCTTCAAATGGGGCAAATGGCATGTCGTATTTGTTGGTAATGTAGGTTGTGTCGAAACATATTGCGTCTCCAAAGTATGAATAGACAGCTCTAGAACGAAATGGTGATTAACTCCTTCAAATGGGACAAATGGCATGTCGTATTTTTAATTTTTATCATTATTGTGATAAAAATCCAATTAATAATCTTACAACAATATTTTAATTCTTCAAACATAAAACACTAATAAATGGTATTTTTAACCAAAACAATTAAAAAAATGTAAATCTTCACCGAACCGGTTCGACCGTTCCGGGAATTCTACAAATCCGATTTTGATCCAATTTTAACCGGATGAAGACATATGTCTTGACTCCTGCGTGGGACATACCCGTCCTACGAGGGATACACACAAGTCTAACACGGGACACACACACACACATATATGCAGATTGAAACGTCAATGATCACGTACATTAAGAAACCGACGAACACCTAGATTATCACACCATCAATGGTCCATTGATTTCATAGTCTCGCGTGGAACATACATCAGTCCCACACAAGACACATTTTTGCATCTTGGATTGTCAATATTCACGTGTATTGGGAAATCAACTGACGCTTAGATTATCACGTCGTCAAATTAAATAATTAACAAAATACTCTACGTGCATGCAGCTTGAAGGGATCATGTTTTTTCACGCCAGAAACGACATAAATGACGTGTTAAAATGAATCTATAAATCGTTTTCTTATCATAATATCAACCATGATCACTTCTAGAAACCTTTTTTTATCTGAATTTTATAAGATTCAGGACTAAAGAAAAACTATGAAATGCCTCCGAGAATAGTTTTTTCATTTGATAATTATTTTCTTGAAAAATGAATCACAATTTATTTATAAAAATGAATTAAAAATGTAGCGAACCAAAAATAAGGGGAAATGCAATCAAATTGCGACATGAAAGAATTTAATTTAATCAATCCAAAGATAAAAGACACTTTCAAACTCCATGAATTAATATAGAGGAAATAAACCCACTAATTTTACCTCATCCCGTTACAAGAGAAACACAACAACCAACGATTCAACGACGAATTATTAAAAGGACCACAAAAGTTGTCATATTGTTTCTATTAAAATCACGAAAAAATTGTCTTACTTTTTAAAGGAAATTTGACTTTTATTAGAATACTGCTATTACTAATATGGCCTACTCACGTTGTTTAAACTTCAAAATCTATAATATTACCTTGTTTAGAGAAACCAATTATATCAATTATGTTAGTACAATTTCAATTAAGGTAGTTAATGGGAAGAATTTTAACCGCAAACTCGTCCCGCGTTACTCTCGCCCCGCATAATGCAGCTAGCGGATAAAACAAATCTTACCCACCAACCCGCCACCCGCATAACTCGCCTAGTAAGCAGGGAGGGTTGCAATTATCTCGCAACCCGCCCCACATAACCTGCAACCCTTCTAAATCAAATATGTTATTAATTTTTTATATACTAAAATCATTTTACTGTTTTAATTTTACCCATAACTATTAACCCATAGTACCAAGTTATCACTTAACACTCACCAAACATCCAATTTTCCACTCACTAAACGTCCCATTTTCCAAAAAAATGCAATGAGTGATTACAATTTCTGAAGGTTTGATGTTCTTTTATTTTTCTTAGGAAAAATCTGAAAAGGAAAAAAAACTCGTCAAACCCGCATAACCTGCCTAGTCCAACCTTAGACAAGGTGTGTAACGGTTTTATTTTTATTTTTGACCATCCTCACCCTACACCTCATACCCACTTAACTAAGGCGGGGCGGGTAGGGGTGGGCCAAAAACCAGTCCCGCTTACACCCCTAGTTTCTGTTGACTTTTTGGCTTTAATATATGTTTTGATGATTTAATCAACCTAATCTTAATTATAATCAATGTAGAGTAGCACACATATTGCATAACATATATATTGTATTGCGTTAACTTCTACAGGTGATCAAGACTCAAAGAAGAAAGGATTCAAGTCAAGACATATAATTAAAGCTCATTTGAAGACACGTAATCTTTATTTCTTCTGAATCTTAGGAACTTTGTGTAATTGAGCATACAAGAGTAAATAATCAATCAAACACACACTAGATTCCTTAGAGAAGTCACACAAAATTTCACACATATTGGACTTCAATAGATCACACAAACTATGACCGGAAAACACTTAAAACAAACATGATCTGCAAGTACCAAATCGGTCGACCGAAACGAGTTCTTCGTTCGATCGATTGGGTCTGTTAATATTGTTAGCCTAAGTGTTGTACTAGTCGACCGTTTGAGCTTTTTTGTCCGACCGTCTACACGTGTCACTTGAGCGTTAGATTTGTCATTTTCTACAACGGACGGATTTCCCTAAACCCCAAAATTCACTGACTTCCGGTCGACCGATTTATACCTAACGGTCGACCGATTATATCAACTTTGGTCACCCTGAACACTCTCGAAGTTTCCGGTCGAACGTCTCCGATCTCGGTCGACCGAAACACATTTTCTTCTTGAATCCAGAAGTGCCTGAAAATTTCCGGTCGAACCAACCTTTCGCTTAGTTCGACCGATCCATCTTTTACTCGACTGATCCCAATTTAGTTCGACCGTTCACTTAAGTGAACTTAAGTTATAGCCAGATTTGATTAACCGGTATGCCCGATTCGGTCGACCGAATTTGTTTTAAACTGTGACCTGCACTTCACTGTTTTGTGTTTCTTACACAATCACTTACCTCTTTAATTATAACGGCTATAACCCCTTAGAAGCTTATAAATAGATGTTACCAAGGCACAATTCAACAACCCTTACACTCAAAATTGTTATACACATCTAAGAGAAACTACCAAGCTCCAGATTCCCCAATCCTACTCTCCAAGTCAAAACTTCACACATAAAGTTAGAAAGTGTGTTCCACTCACAATTTGCTGCCAAGAAACAAAGATTTTGGTGAAAGTCCGAAGTGTTCCCTCTCGGATTGTGAGAGGAAGAAATCAAGCTAGCGAGGATTGTTCGCGGAGATTGTGGAGTAAAATGCTTAATCTCGGCCCAGAACAAAATTGATAATGAAGACGTAGGCAGAGCTCGAGGGAGATCGAGCGAAGCTTGCAAGAATGGAAGTAGACGGGAGACTGAACCTCTATAAAATCTTTCGGTGCCTTTATGTGGTTTGCATTGTCTTCTTTACTTGTTTTGGTTTTTTATTCCACTACATCTTTGATTGATTAAGCAAGTAGGTAATTAGTTTAAAAGTGATTAGAAGTAAGTCATACACGATCCTACATTTCTCTACATTGATTGTAATTAAGATTATGTTGATTAAATCATCAAAACATAGATTAAGACAAAAAACCCAACAGTTCCAATCTTCAAACACATCATAATCTCTTTGAAACAATTCATTTAATTGTCACCTAACTTCAAGGGCAGAAGTAGTCGGAACCAAGGGGACAGTCTCTCCCTTGGAATTTTGATTAAAGGAATGATACTATATGATATTTTTCAAATGATATAACAATATATTATGAGGTAGTCGTCATCCTGAAACTTTGAAATTATATGAGATAGTAATATAGAATATTTTTTCGAGAAATGTATAACAAATATCATGGGATGGGTGCCCCTCATCTTTCTTAATTTTGAATTTTTAATGAACTAATAATATACAACATTTTGTCCCAAAAAGTTTGTTATTATTTTTAATATTTCTCTATTTTGACAAATTATTTCTTAACTTCGATATTTGTATTTTCTAAGAGTGGAACTAATACCACATGGAGTTGATAATGACTCGTTTTTTCTTAATTTTGAAATAAAAATTGTACCAAAATTGTAAGACAAAGGTTCAGATGGCTTATTAAATGAAGTGCATTTTTTTTGTACAAACTATGAAATTGTGATTCATATTATTGATGAACAATTTACACTTGATGACCGACCACACCAAATGGGTCAAGAAATCACAAATCTTTCTTATCATCGTGTGGAGTTGTTATACTTTGTCATAAATACACAACTTAAGAATTAAACAACTAGTTCAATGAAAAATATACATAATACTATCCTAATGAATTTTCCACTATCGATTGTGGCAAACTTTCTAATTAGATTCAAACACATCTTTGACGTGCGTAGTTCAAAGAAATTGAAGAAATTGATGTTTTAGCAAAGAAAATGGTTGTGATTGTAACTGTTGAAAGATTATTTTCGAAAATAAATATTGTTAATAACCGTTTGCGTAATCGAATAGAAAATCACTGATTAAACGGCAATTTGATGGTTTATTTTGAAAATGATTTACTTGGTAAAGTTAAGATAAGACATTCATATATCGTTTTCAAAATATAAAAACTAGTGAGACCAATTGTAATTTTTATAGAATTATATACTAACATTTTTCTTTATCGTTTTAGAATTATATACTAATTTTTATAGAATTATAACTCGAGTTGTTACACTTCGAGTTAAGATGCTTCTCCTCAAATTTCTAAGGAACCACATTGACGACAAAAATATCATTGTTAAGCAGACCATAAGAATGATACTTCGCTAAAATAGTGCTTCTGTTTGGAAAATGACAACTGTATCACTCAAATCTTCGGATGTGATCCGGCAGTCTAAACTACCCAGAAACACCACAATACGAGTCTTGACGATCCAAATACAAAGTCCAAATCGAGTTGTATGATCTACGATGAAAGAAAAATATTTGAATCTTTAAATACGACCTAATGGGAGAATCATACCACCTAAATGTCATCGCGACAACACGACTTAATGCCATTAAAATAAAAGTACTTAGAAGTTGGAACACTATAACTCTTTATAAACATTATCCACCCTACATATTTAGAAAAATATCAACGTAGTCTGTCAACCTTCAATCATAACATTTTTCGTAGCCCGCACTATAGTTGAACAAAACTCAAAGTTTACACTCTTCTAAAATTTCTAAAGAATCTACATTGTCGATTAAAATATCACTATCACGATCACGATAAGCTTGAAATTTCACTAGAATTGTACTTTGATTAGGAAAAACAATATCGTTAAAATGATCGGATACGATCTAAGGACTAAACAACCCGATGAACATGTACGACCCACAAAAACACTAAAAACGAACTGTAGAAATCGAAGCCACATCCAAGGTGGAATCCACGACTATGTGGATGTGGTAAGATTGGTTCTAGTGATTGAGGAAGGAGAAGAATAAATAAAGAAGAAGACGTGTACTGTTGTTTATTCTGTTCTGCTCGTAAGAATGAAAATTGAATAATGAGATTACATGTGGCACACCATTTATGATAGATGGAGTCGGTATCTGGGTCAAACATGCTCGACATAATAAGAGGAGATACAGGTACTTATCTTGTAAGGAATAAAAATCATGTATAATTACAACCAGTCTAATGTCTAATTCTTCCTAATAATTTCTACACGACCTAATAGCAAGTCATTATAACCTTTGAATCAACTCAAGTTCTTACGTTCTGTATATTGCACATAAAGTCTGCAAGGGCGCAGACATAGCAAACACATCACAAACAGAACCTATGTAATACAGCGAATGAAAAATATTATAGCACTCAATGCTTAGGTGCTACGGAAACCTCACAAGAGCCTTGATTCCAGCAACACAGCTATGCTCTGGTTTCTGAAACTTGCGATAAGTATTTTTCAGTCGAGCTGAGCTTGCAGCCTTCTGGAATCGTAATATCATCTGAGAACATAGCCTGCAGTGACATTTCATAATCTGTTTATCTCTTTAAAATTGATATCAGTATTTTTTTCACCAAATAGAAACAATAGTAGTGTACCTAAGCTCTGCCTCGTCATAGTGAGCATGTTTCTTCAGAATCTCTGACCACGCTGGGCTTATCTTCAGCGTGTGTCTTGCGACATAAACAGCCGATGCACAGAGCAAGGATGGTTTGTACTCCATGGCTTCGTACTTGACTAGGCACAACTCAATCAGATAGAAGGATAGATCCTCTAGCTGCTCAGAATTTAAAAACAATGTGATACAAATAAGGATAAGTAAATAACCAACAACAGATGGAAGAATCTTTACATCATAGCAATAACAGGTACCTTCTTATTTGCTTGAGCGGCCTTTAAAAACCTCGACATAAAGACATAGGGTGTGGGCAAATTTAAGCGGAACCTTAGACTTGCAAGGACAAGCTTCTCCTGAGGGGAAAAACAGACATAATTATACACTGGAAAATCTAGCTCACCAATAATAGGAGGATATGAGGCTCACCATTGTGAGTATATCTTTTCTGGAGTAAGTTTCCACTGATATGCTGAGCAAGTCTTTGATCTGTATCCCATTAATTGTCAGCAAGAAACTACCAAAAAATAAAACCTAAAAGAATACAAGTCGTATATTGAAGGAACCAAAATTATTGTAATGAATGCAAACCCGTGGGTGCCAGAAATCTTCATATTTAGAGGCCAAGAGTAGAGCAGTAAGACCAAGAAGCTGCAGCTTATCTCTTTCAATACTAACAAAACAAAGAGCTCTATCCAGCAAATTGATCGTGAGGAACAGGGTCTCTTGCATCAAATCAAATTTGTAGTGCACCTAAGCCGCAAAAATGATTACCGAGGGCAATACTGTTAATTTAAAGTTAACTAAGGGGAGCAAAATGAACTTACTTCGATCATCCAGTCAACCAGCACACTACGCATTATTGGAGTTATATCCTTTTGATTCTTCAAGTAATCTCGAGGCAAAGGATTTTGTAACTGCCATTATGAAATCATTAGAAGACTACCAAATGAAACTAAATTAATTTGAACTGTTTTGCTACACAAAACACCTAACAACATTATGCCGACAATTTTAACGTAGTTGAAGTTAATTTTTAAAATGAAAGCCCAATATTTGCACCCAAAAAAAAAGCAATTGACGGGAAACAAAGCTGTTGCATGTATCACTGCAACTCAATGAAGCAACTAGGATTGATTCTTGTAATCCCATTTGAACCTTTTCCATTCATATAGTGATTGTAAATGCTTATGCAGTAAATAATACAACTATACAAGCAAAGGCTCTTACAAACTTCCATCTTTCTATAAATGCATTCATGTGTTCAATATTCTTTACATGCAACGATTGAGGAAATGTCATCAAGCCACTTGATGGGTAAGTAACCGCTAAGGCATTTGCATCCCAAGACCAAATTAACAGGTTTAACAATATAAATGCAAGCCACCAGTGATGACCAGTTCAAGAATAAGATAAACCTTAGAAGAACAAAAGTGAATTAACTTCAAGTTCAATGAAATAAACTCTGTTCTCTGCTTCTTTAGAAACACAGAAACTAGTTTGCCCCATTGTCCATAGAGTCAGGAGTCTATCTTATTGCTCATAAACAGTCCTTGTTGAAAGTAAACACAGAAGGAAAAATCAAAATAGAAATGTTCACCATATGAAACGGTAGATATCAGATGGTTTGTGAGATGTTGGAATGGACAGCAAGATATTTTGTGAGGTTGCAGGAATTCACTTCTCTTTGCGAAAGGGTAGTCCCACAAATGCTAAAGATTCAAACATTAACAAAGTACATAAAAAGTTGGATCCACTACCTTCTTCCTAAGTACTGAGGTTCTATAGAGGTGATCAACTAGCCAGATGTCACATGGTATCAAAGCAACATGACCAACTTGTAATGACTTGTTCTAACC
Source organism: Triglochin maritima (assembly GCA_963682175.1). Taxonomy (NCBI): domain Eukaryota; kingdom Viridiplantae; phylum Streptophyta; class Magnoliopsida; order Alismatales; family Juncaginaceae; genus Triglochin; species Triglochin maritima. Next base: position 7,297,424 of record OY821780.1, on the reverse strand, counting down.
TTTGTTGATCAAGCTTACGCACGGAAAATAAACCTTGTCAGGCATGTGGAAAAGTATTGAAAAAGATAGTCCCACGTTACTCAAGATTTAAAAGTCTGAAAGAATACATAAGAGAATTGGATTCACTGCCCTTCCCACCTAAGTTCATTGGCTTTGTAGGGGTGGTGGATCAATTAGATTCACAAACTCAAACTCAAGCTTTAATCTTATTGAGGAGTGGACTTTCATCTCTAACCTAATTGTGTTCGGTGAAGGGACCCTCAAGAATACTCCAACTTGTCCATTGAAGAAGCATTTTGTAACACTTCCCCGTTCATGTGGGTTCTAAATGTCCAACGCGCAATCCCTTAAAAATGGGTGAAACAGTTGCACAAGTAGTTGTCCAAAAGACTTTAGTTTCATATTAAAGCATGGGCAATTGGGCATCCAACTGAAAATGAATCGGTGTTGGTTAAAGATAACCAAGAGGCCAAGACCTTATATGTCATAAGAATAATTTAAATTCCCTAATATAAGACCAGTCTTCTCGAGAAGTAAGTCAATTTGTTTTCAATAATAGTCAAGAAAATGGAAATTTTTGGAAGTACACATATAGGACCACCACATACATTAAAAGGGCATGAGACAGAAGTTGATAAATGAGTTTTACACATATAGGGCATTAAATATACCTTGCAGTCAATTTTTGGTACCTCTAAAGCTTCAAAATACAAAAATAACTTTTTAAGGCATCAAAAACGAATAGCACAATGTATCCTAAAATATGCAACATAACTAGTGCAAAGGGGTCACCTCCATTGTCCAATAGTAGTTATGTATATCATCAACATACACTGCTACTTCCAAGGGGTTCCCTTTGTCATCAATATCTTGGACATTATCGACCATATTAAAGTCGTCGTATGTTCCAAGAAGCTGCAAGAAGTTGCTATTATCAGTACATGTCAAGAAATTGCAGAATTAGGATGATTGGAAGGATTATAAATCAATCTTTCAGTTACCTGTGAAGTATAAGATTTACGGCGCTGGTGTTGATGCCTTGTAGTACATGTGTTGCTACTAGTGTTTCCATCAGAAGATACTGTAGCTACAGGCTGATCTTTATCCAAAGACAGCTCTTCGGCAGTTGCTGGTGCACTACCTTTGAAGCTTGAAGAATTTTTTAACTCTCCATTGGTATTCGTTGATGGTTTCTTGGAGCAAAAGCTTTTTATGGTAGATGTATGTCTAGAAGCTGAAGTAGCTTTGGTTTTGTTCAGCACTTGCTTACTGAACCTTCTGGCCTATTCACAAAATCATTAGGGTTATAATAAAATTTTAAAAAAAGTGTATGAAATTTACTCAAACAAGTGTATTTTCCACCAGAAAGTGTCATTGAAAAATGGAACCTCGGGCTTGATCAGATGAATGAAATAGCTACAACATTTTTTTATTAAAATGACATCATTTAAAACAATGTTTCTGAAACTAGACCAAGGCTCATAAGCATGAAAAAATAGCTAAAAGGACTATTGGTGGGTTTGTATCTGAACTGTAGACAAAGCAGCAAATGAAACGCAAAAGAGCATAAAATGGACTTGATGGGAAAAATATATGATTAGTAGTATGGAAAAGTCACATTGAAAATTTAGCTATACCTGTTTACTTGAGTTATTAGTTGCATACATTGTCTTTTTGGTCGCCAACAAAAGCCTACAAGTAGTAACCATATTAAAAATTGCAAAAATGTTTAAAAAATTCAAATAATCAATAAAAAAAGAAACTAGAACAAACTTCCTGTAAGAAAAGCAAAAGGAGTAATTCACAAAAAGAAAGAAGCCAGTTTCGAGCTGTAGAAAAGAAGTCAGGTGCAAGAAATTAATCAATATAGAGTTTGCTTTCGTTCCCACTAAAAATACAGAGACAATGTTTCGGAAGATCAAAGCATCTAAGAAGATCACTCTTCTACATCTACTTGTTCTATATAGACCACTTGTGAACAAAAAAATGAAAAAATCTAGATAAATGTAATAGTGGTGTTATACACATGCGATTTGCGACCATAGTGAATAGAAGACAATGAAAGTATCTCAAACAAATAAAAATTATAATGTAACAACAATTTACATACCTAAACTGGGAGACATCACTCGTCTGGATTTTTGAATCGTTCCTGACACATGTTTTTGATGGAAAGGCCTTCTTATCACCTTTGATTACACATACAGCAAGAGATGGAATTAATTTGTTAAACTACAAGTAATATTCACATAGAGACAACCTACCCCACTGATAAGGAAGCTATGAAAATACGGAAAATTTAGCACTCACTGGTAACATTAGGCATGGCAAAGCATGCTGCTGAATCTTTTCCTTTTACCTAGTAAGTAACAGAATGAAGTTACAATTAGAATAGGAACAGTTGCAAGTATCTGAAAAAACAAAAGACAAAATGCATTTTTCAATATCTGTAGGTACAACTTACTGGTTTGTTTCAGATCTTAATATCTTACCCAGTGCTGAGAATAGTCCACATTGGACAATAGACTATTCTTAACACCCAGAAAAAATAACTCTGCTGAAAACTTAACAACCACCGCGCCATTAAGAGTTACTCGCGATGAAATTGGTTCTTTGACTCCAATTCAATGATATTATCATATTATTAGACAAAAATATTTACAATACGAACACCATAACAACATTTACATTGAAGGATTAGATTTTGGAGTATAACAGCAAATGATCATGTGAATAATGCAACAAACTAACAATGAGGTGGCCATGGCATCGCTATATGACTTATGAATCAATTATCTCCATAACCTTCCGCCTTTAACTGTTAATAAGTTGTATAACAATTGGTACACGAGATGAGTCAACAAACCACCATTCCGTTAGACGTGGATTGTTAACACCTTTTGACAAAATTGGCAGCCAAACAGATTTTGCAGAGAGATTACAAATAGAAGTATCATTTCACCTACATTTTTGTGTTTGAGGGTGGCGTCCTGCTTTCAGTTTTCTGCTGACCTTATAAAGGTTAATTTTTTCTTTACTATGTGGTCATTTCAAGTGAGATATCAACCAAGTAATCTGATTACTGCATTTCTAGGGCAACTAGCAAGTAATAGTCAATAGGTAAATCCAACAAACCAGCAAACCATTAACACTTGACCAGCAATAAAAGAAGACATGACTCATTTGTTTCCCTCTCCAAAAAATACATATACAAGGCAACTTGCGCTTTACGTGATATGACTTAAAAAGGAGTTCCAAAGGGTTTTTCACTGCTTGAATGTGTACTGCAGCAAGTTTTCACTTACCTTGGACATTCTACAATATTAGAGGTAGCATAGAGATATTATAGTTTACTGCAATTTGTTACCATGAAGAGATATACATAAATTGTGTTCTAAACACTAGTTTATCTTATCATATATTTAGCAAGAACCAAAACATACTTAAAAGATACCAGTATAATACACATCTCTAACTCTAAGAGGATGATCTAGTTATGAAATAGTGTTATCTCGGATTAAAAACTAGTAAACTGTAAAAATCATATTACAGTGAAATAAATGTAATCAAGAACATATCGATGGAATATGTATTTTGGAAAATAAACATAAAAGGAAAGTGCGTAAAAGATTACCAATAACCCAGGTGGTCTTTTTGATGATAAATTTGCATTCTTTGCCAGTGAAACCCTGACAAAACAAGAGAACTAGTTAATGATCAAAGAAGTAATAGGAAGAGTCAGTTCACCGTCATATGCTAATGTTCAGCAAAAAAACACTACGTTGAAGCATGACTGCTTCGTATGGTGTGACCCTTGCTGCAAAAGAAAAAAAAACAAAAAGATTTGTTAACTATACTATATTACAACTTTTTATGTCTAGTTTAAGCACTCCATTGAAATACAAACTTAAAGTTCATATCATAATTAAAAGGAAACACAATGGATCAAGTACCAGGAAAAGGGATATTAACTGATGTAGTAGTCATTTTAGAGTTTACCATACCTATGTAACACATCAGGCTTCCCTTTTCCAAAACTATTAGTGTCTTTATCTGCCATTAATTTCCTGTAGTTCTTTGTAGTGGTCTTTAAATTTGTCGAATCAGCTAAACCTCTTTCTCTCTCTAGTCTAGCAATTTTCACATTTGAAACATCAGACAAAGCTTTCCTTCCACCTTGAAAATTAGTTGAACAACAAATCGATAAGAATGCACTGCAACACAGTAAATAGAACAATGATTTTCCAAGGAAAAAAGAAGAAAGAATGAGCATCTAAAAAGGTACACTACATTTTCCCAAGTCTTTCTTTGTTGCCTTTACTTTCACCTACAGGGCATAAAAAACATAAGAATGAAAAGTTGGATGACAAAATATAATTCGAACAAAAAAGATAGTAGCTATCTAGCTGCCCACTGCAATTTCAATACAATCACATGTTGAGCATCTACTTTGACTAGCAATAGTGGCAAAAATATCAAAAAACATATGATATTATGATTCTGGGTAAGATTTTTTAAGAAAAAAACTACTAATGCTACTTTTAAATTTTGTCAGAAGATGTCATCATCACTTATAAGCTATAAATGAAAACATTAAATAATGTTCATTTAGCAAATAACCTTGGAATCATTTGACAGGGAATGGGTATCAGAACTCCTTCCAGTAGCAAACACGGGGACTGATTTCCTTTAATAGTACAAATGTCAAGGCAATCATAATAAGAACAATGCAGAGTATACAAAAATTGGACACTAATAATATATAATGTCATACCGTCCAGCAAATGGAGGTTTTGCTTCACTGTTCCTGTTATTTGCCTGTCAGAAGAAAGAAATTGCAACTACCATGATGAATTATTCCTCAAACCATGCATTGCTCAAACCAATATTAAGAGTTATCCTCCAGTCACCACGACCCTATTTTCCCCAATCCTAGAATAGTCTTTAATTATCCTCTGGTTACTACTATACTCAAAAATGACATTAAAAGTTTAAGTTTCTGGGGAAACCATGGAGCGATTTGCTGTGGTGTTGGTCCTGGAATTCTTTCCAGCAGCAAGAACTGGCATTGATTTCCTTCAATGAGAGAGACCCAGCGAATTTAGAACAAAGTATTTGAAACAAAAAAACACACAAAAGAAACAGTGCAGAACCAATAACAGGTCATGCTCACCTTGCTTCCTTGATCTTCTTTTCAACATTGATCCTAGCAAAACCGAAAACATAAAAACACATCACAACGCCAACACATAAACCCCAACCACACAAGAAAGCAACAAAATTGATCTCGGAACGGTTCTTGAAACCTGGAAACACCACCGCTCACAACCCGACCCGTTCCGCCCTTCTCGACTCCCGAATAAATCTTGAAATCCCTCATACCGACTGCAACAAAACCACACTGCGATCACAAAAACAACCAAAACACCGACGAAAACCAAAAAAGAGAAGGAAAAATTGAGATATTTACAGCTCCGTGGAACCCTAGAGGCGTCGACGGTGGGGCCGCCGCCGGTCCTGGGTTTACCCTGGGTAAAAGGAGGAAAGTGAGTTGGAATCGGAGGCGAGAGGGAGGGAAATCGGAGATTAGGGTTAGGGTTTGAGCGAAGACGGAACCCACCTTGGAGGAGTACACCATTTCGTTGTCGTCCGTTGGAGGGTGTTTTTTGAAAAGGAAGAAGAGCGCCTTTGGGGTTTATTTATAGGAGTTTCCGGTGTGTGTTCGGGCTTTTTGGTTATTTAACATTATTATTGTCCCGTTTAAGGTTGGATTTGACGCGATGGGGCGGATTATGTGGATTTTGCGGATTATTTTTAAAAAAATTAGATTTTTTTCTAAGAAAAATCACATATCACACAGAGAATGATTCATTTAGTAATTGCCCATGTATTTCTTTTGTTAAAACCAATCTAACTGCTTATTTGGCGGGTTGACGAGTAATGATTTTTTATCCGCTGCTTGCGTTAGGCGGGGCGGGCGGGTTTGTAGGTAAAATCCTACACATTTACGACCCTAGTAATAAGGCATGATAGATAGTTATAATATGGTGATTAGTAATACATCTTTATAATTAACGTATATTACTTATGAACATATTATTGTTACAAATTGCAATACATTTATAAATATAAAAAAATGATCAAAATAATGATCGGTAGCAAATATGTAATGAGTAAAGATTCGAAGAGTGGGCTATTGTCTCGCTCGCAGTTGAGAGAAGAGAAAGAATTTCCACAATTAAGAGTCCTGAGTCTCCTAACTCCTAACTGTCTATTGTTATGTTCCAATAGAAATTTGAGGCCCAATTTGGTGGTTTGTTGCGTTAATTGCCAAGTGAAGGTCAGTCTAAATTTTGGGCTAATCTGCAATTTGTACTAATGGTCCCAAAACGACCTTTTTGATCGAGAAGTGGTAGTCTCTTTGAATGTGTTTGGATCTAACATGAAACACTAGGATCAAAGTCACATTATATATGGCACATTGGCACTTTCGTTTCTGTAGACAAGACAGGTATCTTGGAAAGATTAATCCGAAGGTCTGTTAAGGTTAAAACTTATCCAAGTCATCTCGACAACAACCGATGCCATGAGCCCACGACCATAATATATTCAGCAAATCAGCTTATAAGCTTTATCAAGCTTAAATAAGAGATATTTGTTTCTTAGAGCTCCTTGACTCACTAGTAAACTCAAGAAATATATAATATCTGGCAATAGAACTTTTAGTTATTAAACACTCTCCGACGACTATATGAAAAAACATAGAGACCAGGAACCCTCAAAAGGCGAAGGCCGAGTTGTAGGTCATGCTTAAATATCTGAATTCCATAATTAACAGTACCACTAATTACCTTAAAGTCTCTCTACAACAATAGGTGGACACGGTTGGTGAATGTGTGAATCAACGTAGAAAAATCACGACATAGTGTTGGAGCATCGTGTGGGTTATGGGTCCACAAATATGGTTAATCCTAATTCTCTACTTGATTAAGCAATCAAATGCGCAGCGGAATAAACAAACAAAAATAGAGAAAGAAAAATGCAAACCACAATGAAACACGAGGGTTTTTATAGAGGTTCGGCACCCCACCCGGGTCCTAGTCCTCTCTTGCAAGCTCCGCTCGGATCACCGAGCTCCGCTCACAACTTCGCTAACGACTCCCCGTTCCGGGTCGGGAGAGAACGCATTTACAATCTTTAAGCTCGCGAACAACCCTCGCCGAGCTTGGCTCCTCCTCTCACAATCTGAGAGGGATGCTTCGGGCTTTCACTGAAACCTTTACTCTTCTTTGACAACAACAAACTTGAGTGGGACAATCACTCTTTAAACTTGAGCACACTTGAGAAGGATTGGAATTGATCTTAAGTGTGGAAATTTGAGGCTTGGAGTGTTTGGGATTCTCTCTAATGTTTTGGACAAGTATGTAGTGGGAGAGTTGTGTTAAAATGTGTTTTACAACTCTATTTATAAGCATTAGAGAAAATAGAGCCGTCGGGGTTGATTGTGTATGAGTTGGTGTAAGATACACAAAACAGAAACCTGCAGGACCAAATTCTGCCTAAAAACGGTCGACCGAAACGGGTATGTCGTTCGACCGTTTGGTCAAAATTCAGCTTTGACTTAAGTTCACTTAAGTTAACGGTCGAACGGGCTCAGGGGATTGGTCGACCGAATAAGTCCAGACACTTCTGGGAGACCAAATTGTGTTGGTTCGGTCGACCGTTAGGAAAGTTTCGGTTGACCGGATGTTTGGTGATTTTGGGGTATTTGGGAATAATACGAATATGACTGTTGGATATAATACGACAAAACAAACGGTCATGTGACACGTGTGAACGGTCGAACGGAAAGGTTTCAACGGTCGGCCGTTTTGGTCCAGGCAATTCAAGTTTTGTTTAGGTGTTTTCCGGTTCTAGTTTAGATGATCTATTGAAGTCCAAATTATGTTAAATTTTGTGTGTGACTTCTATAGGGAACCTAGTGTGTGGTTGAGTAGTTTTTAGCTCAAGTATGCTCAATTACACAAGGTTCCTAAAGACTCAAAGAAATACAAAATACATGTCTTCAAATGAGCTTGATTACATGTCTTGACTTGATTTCCTTTCTTCCTTGAGTCTTGATCACCTATAGAGGTTAGCACAAAGCAATATATATGCAATGCAATATGTGTGCTACTCTACATGATTATAATTAAGATTAGGTTGATTAAATTATCAAAACATAGATTAAGGCCAAAAAGACAACAAATATGAATGACAATTCGGGTCATGACACCTGAACCCGACACTAAATATCACGATTCTGATCGACACGAATGACACGAACTATAATTCGGGTCGAGTTCGGGTTGGAGTATTTCGTGTTTCGTGTAATTCGGGTTGACACGAATAACACGAACTGTAATTCTGGTCGGGGTCGGGTCGGGTTCGTGTTTCGTGTAATTAGTGTCAAACGTGCTAGTTTGTTTTCGGGTTAATTCGTGTTTGTGTAAATTTGTGTCAAACATGTCATAATTGGTGTCAAACATGTTATTTCGTGTTCAGGTTAATTCGTGTTTGTAAAAATTTGTGTCAAACAAGTCAGTTCGAGTTATTCGGGTTAATTCGTGTTCATGTCAACACGAAACGGAAAATGTATTCGTGTCAACGTGGGTCGTGTTCAGGTTACTAAATTCGTGTTCGGGTTTAAGATTAGATTTTCGTGTTCGTGTTCGTGTTCGCGTCGACTATTTCTTATTAATTCGTGTCCTGGTCGAGGAAAAATAATTCGTGTCAATTCGTGTTCGTGTCAAACACGACACGAAACACGAATTTGTCAGCCCTATCTTGAAAGACTGCAATATCGTAGAGAACAATGAGATTCCAAATTTCCAACAACTTAAACTACGAATATAAAGTGGTATTGCTTGGTTCACAACCAATCATCTAAGTCTTTTATAAATTTAGGAAATATTTTTTTCACTAAAGATTGGTTTGCAAAAATTGTAAGAAAGTGGGAAATTGAAATTCTGAAATGGCTTATTTGTGATTGGTTTGAAACAAAACATAAAAAAATCTTAGAGTAGAGTTTTATTGGACTTTCATGACTTAAAAATATATACACATTAAGTCTTCTCATGTCTACTCTAAAAGCAAAGAAAGTCTTCAAATGTGAGTTCTAGACTTCCTATCGTTTCGTATTGATCCAGTACGTAAAGAAACAAACCACTTACAATCTTATTGGTATCATTTTTTTTGAGTTATTAAACATATTCCAAGTATCTGACAACCAATGACTTATTGATTTCTACAACAAAGAGGCATATTTTGTGGACTTTTCTTTGAGATAATAATATTGAAGAGGGATTAATATACTTCACTACTAAATGAACTTTGGGCTAAAAGTTAACTATTAAATTTTCTTTGTTCTTGATGTCAATGATCTTAATGCTAGTTTTTCCACGAGACTTTCTCGATTCATTATGGTCTTTTTTTATTCCCTTTGTGACTACAATTCTCACCTTAATCCGGTGTAGTCCTAACGAGTCTGTATGTCTAATTATAAGACAATGAACAATCCTAAATAAAATTAGGGAACTACTAAACGTCGTCCCAAAATTACTTAAATCGTCCCTTGAAATTACCAAATTACCCTTAACAATATATTTAATATTCATATCGTCCCGTGTCTTTAAACAAGGTTATTGACTCAGTTTTACTAACATTCCCAGTACCAACACCATGAAAATGTCTGGCGAAACACCTAGATCAGACGAAGTAACGGAGGAATTTTTTTTTCCGACTCGGGCGTCTGGCTAAGACGTGTGTACCATCGTGGAGGCGTCTGGCTAAGACGCCTATACCATTGTCTAGGCGTCTGGTTAAGACGCCTCCACGATGGTATCAGCGTCTTAGCCAGACGCCCATACCATTGTCTAGGCGTCTGGTTAAGACGCCTCAACCATGGTGGAGGCGTCTTAGCCAGACGCCTCCATGATGGTACATGCGTCTTAGCCAGACGTCCCATTTTTTTTTATTTTTTTTTGTCAAATTAAAATTATCTCAAATTATTTGACGTTTCTTTGCAAGTTTTCGGTGGTAACCGGTCGGATTACAATGTGTTTTTTTGCAAGTGATGAAGATTCAAAAAAATTCCAGATCCAACATTTTTTAAGATCCAAAATCCCCCGGCGGTAAAACATCATGACTTACAAATACCACCTCGACAGGTCGTTCGGGGGTACCGAAGGGGTATTGGTCATCTGAATATAGTAATTATTAACTTATTAATTAATTAATTTAACAATTATCTAAATTTATAATCAATTATCTTTTTAAAAAAATAATAAAAAATTACGGGCGTCCGAAGGAGCCGCCTCCACGTAGGAGGGGGCGTCTGGATAAGACGCCTCCCCCATGGGGGAGGCGTCGTACACAGACGCTTGTCCCATGGGCGGGGCGTCTGGGTAAACGCCTCCCCCATGGGCGGGGCGTCTGGGTAAAACGCCTCCCCTATGGGGGAGGCGTCTCCTTCGGACGCCCCCTCCTACGTGGGGGCGGCTCCTTCAGACGCCCGTAATTTATTATTTTTTATTAAAAAGATGTTAGATATTTTACCAGATTCGAGTACACTGGGGCGTCCGTTGGCTCATTACTGACCTCCAAAACATTATTTTTTATGATTATAAGAGAAAGATGAAGAGAGATGTGTGATATGAGGGTAAAATGTCGCGTTATAGCAGTAGAAATGAAAGAAGGGCAAAATGGTAATTTCAAATGGTGATTTAAGTAATTTTGGGACGATGTTTAGCAATTCAGTAAAATTATAGTATGATACGCATATAAAACTTAAACAAAATGAAGTTAAGAAGCTCAATCTTAAAAGATACAAAGTTAGTAGATAAAATCATAAAATTCATCTTGAATGAATTACAAGCTACGACCAAGCATCTAAAGTTAGACATCATTATAGTTTGTGCATCATTTCAACTTCTCATCTCCACCCCACCATTAAATCCACCCCAAAAGTATCGGATCCACCACTCAAATATTCGTTTCTTCCGATGCGTTTCCGCAAAATGCTCAAGCAAAAATGAAAGACCAACCAAGTCCCCATCAGAGCACCAGAACGTACGGCCCAGATCGCCCCCCGGTCGCATCCGACCCTCTAAAAAAACCGCACGTCTCTTTTGCAAATAAAATAAAATAAAAGCGAAAAAGTAAAAAAACCCGCGTCCGATCCGAAATTCGCGTCGGAACGAGAGAGAAGAAGAAGGGAAGGACGAGGGAGAGGAGAGGAATAGCAGGAGAAGCGAAGGCGACACGATGAGGAAGAAGCTAGGGACGCGATTCCCCGCGGTGCGTTGTTTTCCCCATTTTTTCCGATTTCTCCCCATTGTTTTCGATTATTTTCGTTAGATCTAGGGTTTTCGGCCGGGAAAGGTAGATCTGAGCGAATTAGTGCGGGAGAGGTGAGGGTTTTCGGTGTTCTGGTGCGGATCGCGTTGGATTTGCTCCAATTCGTTTGGATCGGATCTAGATCTGGGAGTATTGCTCGTGGTGAGATGGATCTGTGTTGGTTCGATCCGAAACTTGATGTCGATGGAGGTTATTTTGGATGGAATTTTGCACGAGAAGAGAATATTCTAAATCGAACGCTGGATCGGTGTTGTGTATTGTCAAAGTTTTGCGATTTCTATGCTTTTCCTTGTTGTAGTTGTCGCTGTTTACCTGAAATCGCATGGTGTGAGCTTTTGGGGTGATTTTTTGTTTGATATTTCCATTATCATATTTCTATTATTAGTAATGGCATGGTCTTATGACGTATTGCCGAAAAGATGCAGTTCATGAATCAAAATTACATGCAAATTTTGCATCAAAACGTTAATAGTTGCCTGCGGCTTGCGACAGCTGTACAGCATCGACATGAGAAGTTGTTGTGGTTATTTTTTTTCTTTGTTTAAGAGAAAAAGTGTGTGAATTTGAGGGGAATCAAGTGAGGTTGCAGAGAGATGTGAATGAGAAAAGCACATCTCATCTATGATTAGTCGGTTAGAGTCATTGAAATTAATAGAGGCTTCTGAGCTGGGTGGCTACTGACTACAAAGTGCTTAAGGAATGGTGAAGTTAAAAAATAATTGTGAATAGGGATTGCAGAAGCAGTAAGCGGGCAGTAGGTGACATGTGCCTGACATACCGTATGGTTATTCTATGTGTGAGATTTCTGTTCATTTCTGCAACTTAAGGAGCCAAATGGCCTTGGCTGGTTTAACTTACATATCTGTGACTGATTTGTTTCATTACTGACCCAACGAACAGCTTGAATACAGCGCAAAGTGGTTTTAAGTTGCATCTGTGAAGTGGATTTTGCATTAGCTGCTGATTCGTCTCATAGAAACTGTGGCAGCACTAGATAATTATGATTCACGTTAATAGTTCGTAGTTGACATTACTCATGACGGGGTTTAACCATTTAGGGATTGTTATTTGGACTTAATTGTTTACATAGGATTGAAATGGGAACTACATTTTAGGAAAAGTGTGCCATATATGCCCTGCAGTCTTGTGCATTACAGTTGTTGATACTTGATATAAATGATAATAAGAATAGCATGGGTTGAAAAGGAGAATATAGTGAAATTTAAATACTATCGAATTGGTACCTTCTGTTATGTGCAGACTGCAGATGAAAGCCACTCTTGGCTTCTGATGCTACTGCTGCTGTACGGTGCAGCTGTAATGAGTTTCTATCAATATTCACTGTAAGTAGTCAAGGGGGTATAGACTTAATTATAAGATAACTTAATTGCTTTTCAATAGTCAAACCATTTATGTTGATTCAGTTGGCATCATGGGTATTTTATTCCTGTTTTCTAATTGAAACCTATATTATGTGTTTATACTATAGTTGTTTCTGACTGTATTTCTGTTGTTGATGTTTGATAAGATTGAGCTCATGATAATGTTTTCTGAACTATTGCAGTCAAGGATAAAAAAGATAATGCAAGCAGATGAGGACGTTGGGAAGATTGCCTTAGCTGTGCCTGTTTTAGTTTGTAAGTTCAAGGGTCACCTTTTTTTTATTTTTAAAAAATATTTGCTTGAAATCTTCTTATGGTTTTTGTGTGAAGTGGATATAAACCAGAAATCAGCAACAAGTCTGGTGGATATGTGAATATTATTATGAACATGTATAACCAGTTCGCCCCATGATATGATATTTAAATTTTCTTATGAAGTAATAACTGCAATTAACTGTTATTTCAATACCAGATAGAGTTCAGTGGCTTCAGCCATTCAGGCTTTCCTTTGCACGCCTTAAATGTGATGCACTTAATATTTCAAGAGACTCACTATTAGTTTTTATACTTTTTTGGAAAATCATTTTGAAACACATTCATAGTTTGTTAGCTGATATTCGAAGCAAGTGACTAGAGAGTGAATGTTTGTGGACTGGAATATGACTTCTTTCACTGGTTAAATGGACTCAGAAAAGGCTGACATCATGATTTACTTATTTGCAAAACGATCCAGCTACCCGTGTCGGGCTTGCTTCTTTGACTTATTCTTGTTTCTCCTTTGGTATTTCCATTCAATTTACCAAGAATCTTAAGTAGCTAATTTTTGTATATACCATGCAGCAAAAGCTTTAGAGCTTTTCTTACAAGATCTATGTGATAGAACGTACGAAATAACTCTTCAAAGAGGAGCCAAGACAATGAACTCCTTGCATTTGTAAGTACATGCCATTCTTTATTAGTACTTATGTCCTTTGGATGGATGGTTTTCATACTGTTTTATGGTTTGAGACAACTTTGTCTCATTACAATTACTAAATGCTACTAGTATTTATCCAATGCAATCTTCTGTTTTAATATGAATTGCCAAGTGCAATGTCAAATTAGACCTACACCAGAAGATGCAGTGCTGATCTTGCCTGGGAAATTTATGGAAAATCCAAAAATGCGCTTGATATTTGAGCATTTCCTGGAATTTAGGAAGCAATGTCATCATTTCTCTCGATCTTGAACAACCTTGCCTAAGAAATTTATGGAAAATCCAAAAATGCGCTTGACATTTGAGCATTTTCCTGGAGTTTAGGAAGCAATGTCACCATCTATCTCGATCTTGAACAACTATATTGCATGTTCTAGATATTGAGTCCATTCATCTCTCTTTGTCCTCACAATATTTGTTGTTTGACGCCCATGTCTGAATTTTCCTGGCAGAAAACAATGTATAAAAAGCTACAGTGCCTTCGATTTCTTAAGTGATGTTGTCAGTAAAGTAACTAATCTTGGAGGTTCAGAGGCATTTGGAGATCAGAAATTTTCACGTCGAAGGTAATTAGAAATTAACTTTTTATGAAAAATGCATTAGGGGTACGGTCATATTAACATTTAGGTAGGCTTTCATGGGTTATAATTTAACCAATCACCATTGGCAGTACATATGTGCTTAGGCAGTTGTACCTGGGCTGACACCAAAAGAATGGGTGAAAGTGTGCCAGTGGTGAACGAATAAGGAAAAGCAACAATAACCAACAAATTATAGCTGCCTGCAGGAAAATATTATCAGAGGATGCCGTCACAGAGCAGGATGATGACAGAAAATGTGCAAGGATGGTAACACTCTCTTGATCAGCTGTTTGTGCTATTAATGTGCTACTGTTTATGCTTATTTGATGGATTATTTTGATATGTAGGTAGCACGAGAACCCAGTGTTAGCCACAGAGGACGTGGCAGGGGAAGAGGAAGAGGAAGGGGACGGCCTTGTAGCAGGATTACGGAAAAGATAATTGAGTTTGATAAATATGAAGAAGCTATCATGTCTCCTGTACCAGACCAACCAGTTGGAGCATCAGATAACTTGGAACAGAGTGCTTTGGCAAATGAGAATGTAGCAGATGTCATTCCTCCTGAGAAACCAACAACTGAACCTGAAGCCCCTCCATGCCCAGGTACAGAGCTAGATAAATACATGGGTTGGCCTTATCCGGTACCAGGTAACATGAGTATTGACTCTACAAATATTGTAAATTTGTCCATGACGATAGACCAGGACGAGGACTATGACAATGAAGATTAAAATTCATATTTTTCTGTTGTCCTTTGCTAACAAGGAAGCTACTAATGTTTTGTAGTTGCTTTTGTATATAGTCACAGCATTATGTTATGGAAGCTGGCTATTTTTAGACATGCATTATGCTGACCATTTCCTCTCTTAGTCGTTACATCTCCGATTTCATTTAATTCCTGTCTCTAGACTCAAATCAATTTTGTGAGCATCTTAATAGTTAACCATGGAGCATGTGAATGTGTCTCTGTGCTTATTGGATGGGTGCTGGTAAATAGCTTGGGGTGGGAATTTTCTTTGGGATGGGGATGGGATTTTCTTTGTTCACTCTCTTTACCGTGAAGTGTCATTTCTTTATTCAATCTTTTCTGTATATATTAGTTCCTGTTATTTCGGGTGCGATGTGGTGTGCTAGAACTCCAGAGATCTTGTCTGTGCTTATACCGTTTTATTCTTACTGATGTTTGCTTCCCTTGGATGCTTATGTGAGTCTCACTTAAGTTATTGGGTAAGCATGAGACTTAATTTAAATTTGAATAGTTGAATAAAGCATCCCCTGGATGCTTTTATGCTAAATTATCTAAACGCAGCTTTCTTAAGTATGCAATGTCAAATTTCACACGTTCGATTATGGTAATGCATGTATGTCATGAAATAATGTAATCATTTTTTTGTAATTGGGACGAGTGCGTTCCAGGTAACAGTCAGCGGTGAATGGGTGCCTTTCAATGTCAAATCATGTATATTGAAGTTTATGCGATGAGTTGAAATAGTTTAATTTCTTACTCTAGCAGTTTCTGTATTTCCGGGTTGTGCATGACTCGCAAGGTGTGTGATCTCATATTATGGTTTTTATATGGATCTGTTTCATACATGTATGATGCTCTACCATTACTACTGCGTTTTTTTTGGATAATTGGTTAATAATAGGGTTTTTTGCTTGGGAGCACCCCTGTGGATGTGTAATTGGGACTTTGCACCAGAGTTTCGACTATTTACTTGGGTGCATCTACATGTCTATGTTATTTGTTTGGATGCACTTCTACGGTTAGAAATTTTGCATTTTACACATCATAAATTTAAAAAATTGGTTAATGTTAAATTAAAAACAACATAAAAACGAAAAATATTTCTCATTTTCTCTCCCGTTCTCTCTCTAGTCTTTGTTCTCTACTATCTCTAGTTTGTCTCTTCAATCCTCTCTCTCCTGTTCTCTCTTTCTCTATCCTCTCTCTCTCTCTCTCTCTCTCTCTCTCTCCTGTCTATCTCTTGCTACCTCGTCATATCATGCATCCTCGCCGAAGTCAAATTCGTCGACCACGATATCGGGAAGCTTGTGATATTGGCGGCCATCATCAAAAACTCCTAGGTGTGGATCCTACTCTATGTCTCGACCATAATGATCTCGGTCGTCATGTTTTCTACGTGTTTGTACTACAACATTCACCCCCGTAATGTTGTAATTGTTGTCGTCGCAGGTGACGAAATTGAACCCAGTGAAGGAGTACCAGGTCATGAGCTTGATATTCTCCTTTCTTATCTACACGTAGTCCAGATTGTCCATTTCGTTTAATCAACATAATTTTGGTTCATAATAATATGTTATTTAATTGAATTGTGATTTTACCAACTATGATTAGTGTTTCCAATGATATTCAATGATTGTGTGAAGGATCCGGAGAATGTGCTGCAGTCGATTGCAGAAAACTGGTGATTCGGTCGACTGATCGGGTGATCGGTCGACTGAATCACGGAAGATGATGGCTCAAAGCTACGTTCAGTCGACCAAATGTGAGTTCGGTCGACCGAACGATCGACCAATCTTGAATGGACGTTGGATGGAAGTTTCTCGACTGGAGACCAAGTCGCATTCGGTCGACCGAAAGTTGAGTTCCGGTCGACCGACGCTCTTCAGTGGTGAAACAAGGCCTCCTGCCTGATAGAATCGGTCGACCGCCCCACTGCTCCGGTCGATCGAACCGTCCAAAATCGCGAAACCACTATTGCAATCGACGGATCTGTTGAACCTGGGGCCAAATTGGTGCATCGACGACCTTGTTTGGGTGATGTAGAAACAGAATGGAGTGGTATTGGGGGTTGGGACGCGGGGTGTCGCGCCTTAGATCCAAAAACACGCAGTTGCAACGCCGAAGCTTAGAAGCCCGCGATGCTTCTCCGACAATTGCTGGGGTCGTGAGTGGCCTGGAAAGGTGGGGTGAGGTGTCCTGAACTTGATCCACGAGTATGAAGCCCGAAGTTGCTCGTGTGGTGAAGATCAAGGTCGGGGATGGGGAAGCGAAGTGATGGGGATGGGGAGAAGAGAGGAAGGGAGAGGTATTTTTTATTTTTATTTTGTTATTTTTTATTTAACATCAACTAGATTTTTAAATTTATAAGGTGTAAAATGCAAAAATTCTAATTGTGCACGACACGATTACACGACAATGACACGACACGATAAGGAGACACGATATAGACACGATTTTACACGAATTTTTTTTGTATGATTGAAATGATTTATTACGATGTTTTGTGAACATATAAATATAAAATAATTGGTACACGATTTGACACGAACACGACACGATAACACAATAAGTTATTTTGGTACACGAAAAAGACACGAACTGCATCTTTTGTTAGATAATTAATTGTTTTTACTTGATTATAGTCAATTAAGATGTTATTTAGAATGAAAAATATCAATATAACATGTCACTTAACTATTTTCAATCTAAACATGATGAAATCTTTTCAATTTATATTATACCCGATAACACGAAATCCTGACACGAATGCAAAACTGTCAGGCACAATAGTACACGAACACGACCCAATTGACAGGTCTAGTGTCACATTAACGGTAGATGTGCACCCAAGCAAATAACATTGGCATATAAGTGTACCCAAGTAAATAGTAAAAACTCAGGTGAAAAACCCCAATTACGCATATGTAGAGGTGTACTCAAGTAAATAACCCTTAATAATATTAGGGTTATAACTACAGGTCCACAATCAAAAAGAGTCATACAAAGATGACCCTAGAGGCCTGGACACCACATGTTACAGCATCAGAAGAAGATCGAACAGTCGAGATAACAGAAACTAAAGATGCAAGCACTACGATCACACTTTATTACTGTTGTATTTCACATTTCCGGACAGACTTAATTTGTTGTTCTAGTAAACCATGAATATGGTTATTTCCACTTCTAAGAATTTTGCCAACTTTGTTTGATAATCAGCAGCTCAAATTCGTACAAATTAGATTAAAACCGCATATCTGCAAATGATAACAGAGAAGAAGATACTGAATACGTTAAAAACCAAACCACTGCAAGGTAAAGGTTGTATCTTGCATCTTAGGGCTGAAACCCACTGAGGTCACACATTATCCTCTCTCTCTCTCTCTCTCTCTCTCTCTCTCTCTCTCTCATGTCATCGCGCTCTTTTAATCCACACACCACCAAACTTTCCCCAAATCATTAAGTAAAACCCAACCAACAACGATCACTGCTCTACATGCATAACAAGAAAAGGTTGGCATCATCTCATGATTCTCATGTATAATTGTATAATGGAGTGGAAACTTGAGATGAAACAACCCCGGACCTTCCTAAGCTGAACTCCTCAGCCAGGAGGACAGATCCCAGTGCAGACACAATGATCATGCAAAGCGGATTAAAAGCAGTATCAAATATCGGTCCTCTCTCTTTCATCACCTTGCCTTACACAGTTCCACGTTGTAAGCAACTCCAGAGCAAATCACTCCCTATTATGTTGCATAAAAATAATTTTAGGCTTCACGTTTGACTAAACAAAGATTTGGAAACTTTGATTAAAAAATACATTTTTTAAGTAGACACGTAATTGATATGTTTTAATTAAAACCGCAAGTGCACGGCTGTGTTGAAGCGGTGACAAATACGGGTCGATCCACAGGAAGGTGTGTCGACTTTAGTTTGTTCGAATGCGAGTGGGAAAGGAAGGAGAAAAAAGAGTTGCGATCAAACTACACTATAATGTGAAAGGAAATGGAAAATAAGCAATAAAACTAAACTTCAAAGGGAGTAAAGAAAAAATGTGAATACAAATATATGTGTGTGTGTTCAATTATGTTAATCACAACATGTAGTGTATGAAAATCATAAAATTAAATCCAACTTTGCCTCCACATGAAATAAGATAAGATCATATAATTAAAACATACAAGACAATAATTTGAATAAAGCTAGATGAACTCAAGTATAAAAACCAAACCCCACTATGCCTCTACATGAAATAAGATTTACTCAATCATTAAAACATACAAGACATTAATAAAGGTAAGGGTAACAAGAGCACATACACTACAAGTCATGTTTCCTTCATCAATTTCATCCATATCCTCACATTATCATTCATCATAAAATAAGTTCACTAATCTAAGCATAAGCTAAGCTTCATTCAAGAGCATTAGCATATCAAAGACAAGAGTGAAATCTCATTAGATGGTTATGAAAATCATATAAAGCTCAAGGGATTAAGATAACACACACCTAATACACTACATGATCATACCACATACTTCTCCACCCCCAAATGGGGATGAAACTACTCACTAATCATTACACTAACTACATTAACAAAATGAAACATTGTACTTAAATGAAATCAAACTAAGCAAGCAAGAAACATTAACAAAAGGAAAGGAAAGTAAAACTAAAAAAACATGCAAGAATTAAAAGACAAGATAAAAATTAACTAAGAACAGTTATTTTATTAAAATGACTCACATTGAAGGTAACTCTTCTTCACCTTGAGTTTTGCTTCAAGACTTACTCCAAGTAGAGAGAATATCACCAAGCAATGGGTAGAATACAATGGAGGAGGAGTTCTATTTATAGCCATAGAAAAATGTAATCCGGGACAATCCCCCGGTATGAGACTAAACGCATACCGTAAATAGACTAAATACATACTAATACAACACTTGGCCAAGTCTTATCGGGTTTGGATCCCAATGGACCGCTAATTGGTGGTCTATAATTGTTGGATCGAGTTTGGATTTTGGTGGCTCGGTTCTGGATTGATTTCTTGGTGTTTGATGAACCCAATTCGGTTGTTGATGGTTGAGCCCGAATTTAATTGCCAAAATACTCCTCATGATGGTGTGGAGTTTCCTGATTTGCTCATTGGTCCTTTAGGCTTTCATCCGGGTCCTTCCCTTTTTTATCTAAGTCCCTAAGTCTTGCAACTCAGTTTTTTTCCTTGATTCTAGGTCCGTTTATGCTTCTTCTCCTCAATCCTGTTTATTCCTAAAACTCACACATAAAACTCGTTACGTAGCATTGTTTAGGTTCAAGGTAATGGATATAAGACACAAATATATGCATGATATGATGTCAATCAACATGTATATCAAATAATGTATTTTAAAAATACATTATCAGACATATTAGGGTCTATTTGATAGCCCAAAATACCATGACTTTTTCGATCACCATGTAGGACTGTCAAGTTCTGGCCGGATCGATAAATCGCTTGATGTTCGCTGATTTTGCTCGGATCGTGGTTTGAATCGGTTAGTAATGACCCGAGCACGAGCAGACCCCGCTCGTTTGATGCTCCTTTGATTATCGCTCGAGACCCGATTACTATATCCAACTATCTGATTAACCCGAATATTCTATTCAATTATCAAATTGGTAAACTCATTTACCAAACCCATTATATATTTACCAAACCCAACAATCAATTCAACAAATCAACCCAAACCCAAATGCATTGTATTTTTGAACCCAAAGCCAAATGATATTTAAATATGCATTTTTTTCCTAGAAATGTGCCTTTCGAAAAGAACTAGTATATTTTTTGTGTCAAATATGGTTTTTTTCTTTTTCCCCTCTTTGTTTATTATGAAATATTTGATTTAACGAAAATACGATTTTTAGCCAAACACATTATCACGTATATTAAAATATATTTTCAGAATACATTATTTGAATCGAATGACAACTTGAAAATTGTATTTTTGAAATCAAAGTTTTGAAAATTTTAATTATCCAACAAAACCTTAATGTATTTTAATAATTCGACAAAACTTCAAAACCTAAGTCGTCATAAATTCATAAACGAGAAAACTATCTCATCTAGTCTTAAACCCTAAGGATACAAGGATATTTATAATAACCAGACTTGACATCACTCAAACAGTCAATTACTTAAGTCAATTCATGCAACACCTTGAGAAGCAACATAAGCAAGTAGCTCTAAAAGTTGTTGGATACCTCAAGAAAGCACAAGGACAATGCTTGTTTTTCCCTTTACACAACAACACAGACCTCAAAGCTTACTGTGACACTGATTGGGCAACATGTCCAATCACTAGAAAGTCAACTGCATGCTTTGTTGTGTTTAAGGGAATCTCTTGTCTTTTAGAAGACAAGTAAGCAATTGCCATCTCTAGATCTCGTTCTATGGCTTAGGGGTGTGCAAGGTCTGGTCCGGGTTCCAGTCCGGACCTTTTGAAAAATTCGGTTCCGGTCCGGTCCAGATCGGATGCACTCCCCTACTATGGATAATAGAATTTGCCAAGTGGTCTAGTTAGTAAGTCTGATCAAGGAACTTCAAACTGCTCAAACTGGTCTTGTTCCTCTCTTTTGCGACAACAAATCAGCCCTCCATATAGCAGTTAAGCCAACCTTTCACAAAAGAATAAAGCACACAGAGATAGATTGCCATTTTGTTCCAAAAAAAGGCGGCGACGAGAGCTCCGACAAGGACCGCACGTAGGTGCAGAGGGGAAGATCCTCTTCTTTGGTAAAGGTACGCTACCTCCCTAGTTTCCAAGTTCCATGGGTTGGTTAAGAGTTGGGGATGTCATGGGGAGAGAAAGGAGTGGCGGAGCGGTGGTCAGCAGACTGCGTGCGGCCCGACGGAAGCGACGTTGACGACTCGAGGTGCGACAGGAAAGGAGTTGGAGGGAGAGCCGCGCGGAGGTGGTGCAGTTGTTGTTGTGTGGAAGGCCGGCGGTCAGTCATGCCGGCCGACCGAGGATCCCCGGGGCGGAGACGACAACGCTTGGGCTAGGGTTGGTTCAAGGTTTTTGCATTATGGTCCTTTGATTTCATTTGTTTGTGGTTTAACAAGTTGATTGGAATAACTGTAGGAACTCCCCTAGATTTAATTGTATTTGCTTAAATAATGAATAATTGGAATAACTGCTGGAAAACCTTAGATTTAATTTTATTGGGATAAATAATGAATAATTGGAATAACTATTGGAAAAATCCTTTATTTTATTGTATTTGGTTTAACAATGAATAATTGGAATAATTGCTGGAAAAAATTCGAACTTCGCAGAATTGTAGGAAATAACCTAATTTGAAGAAAATTGTCATCTTTCCCCCTTGGATTTCCAAATTTTGTAATAACATTATTATTGGGAAGTTAATGTTTTTCCTTGAACTTATAATGTTATGACATATTGTTGGTTGGGGTCGTAGGTCCCGTACTTTGTGGGTAAATTGCGTACATGATTGTCTTATGTATGTTTGTGAGAGAGGTTCACTCACGTTGTAATGAGTGGTCGTTGGAGTATTGCTCACGGACTTGGGCACGTGGTCGGGTGGTGAGAATGACGTGTAAGGCAAGTATGACTAAATGTTAGGTGTTTTCTCCATTTGTTTGTGGTGGTCCGGGAGGATCCGCCCACGTTGTTACGAGTAGCTGTTGGAGTTGGGATCACGGGTTTGGGCGTGTGGTCGGATTCCCGGAGCCAAAGGTGGACGTGTCAGCTCACCTGCGTTGTAACGAGTGACCGATGGAGATAGACTAGCGGGCTCGGGAGTATCATTGAAGTAGGGTGTTGCCTTGTGTGTCGGATGCACGGTTGGGTTGAGGTGCATGCTTGGCTTTGCTAGGACGCGTAATCACCTTGTGACGTGTGACAGTCAGCCGAATGCGGACTCAGGTATGCCTCCAACACCACCACAACCACAACCACCACCACCTCCTCCTCCACCACCACCACCTCTTCCTACTCGTAGATCAACACGTGTCATTAAACCAGTTGATCAGCTTTGTTTATTTTCTACACTTGATCCATTTTTTATTCCTTGTTCTAATAAACAAGCAGTCGAGAGCACAAAATGGTCTCAAGCAATGCAAAAAGAATTAGAGGCGTTGCAACAAAATCATATTTGGGACTGGTTCAAGCTCCCACTAATCATTCCTTAGTTGGTTCTAAATGGGTCTATGCCATCAAATTGAAGGTTGATGGCTCTTTGGATTGCTATAAGGCACGACTTGTTGCTCAATGTTCAACCAAGAGTATCGGGTTGATTATGAAGAAACATTTGCTCCAGTTGCCAAAATGACTATTGTTCGCACTTTGTTTGCTGTAGCAAGTACTCAAAATTGGGATGTTTTTCCAAATGGATGTCAAAACTGCCATGGTGATTATCAGAAGAAGTTTACATGCGACCTCCTCTTGGGTTATTTTCTCCTCCTCAAATGGTATGCAAACTTCGCAAAGCTATCTATGGATTGAAACAAGCACCTAGAGCATGGTTCGCAAAGCTCAAAATTGTTCTGACCCAGGCAGGATATACACAAAGTCACAATGACTACTCCCTCTTCATCTCCAAATTTGCATTGGGAGGTATCTTTGTCTTAGTATATGTCGATGACATTCTTATCACTGGAGATGATTTTTAGGGAATTCAACGGTTGAAAAATGACCTTCAACGCTCCTTTCAGATGAACGATCTCGGTCTGGCTAAATACTTCCTTGGGCTGGAAATATGTCGTTGCTCACATGGGTATTTTCTTAGTCAACAAAAGTACACTCGTGATCTTATTACTTTAGTAGGCCTTACCAATGACAAAGTTATAGACACTCCACATGAAGCTTGTTGGTAATCTTGTCTACTTGACTGTTACACGTCCTGATATTGCTCATGTTGTGCAATTAGTTAGTCAGTTTGTCTCTGACCCACGCCAACTGCATTTGACAGTTGTCCATCACATCATTCGGTACCTACAATCCACATTTACCAGGGGTCTATCCTACCTTGTTGATTCACTGTTAGAGCTATGAGCATTCTCTGATGCAGACTATGCTGGTTGTAAAGACACTCGTCGATCTACAACTGGGTATTGTTTGTTTCTTGGTGCTTCTTTACTCTCTTGGAAATCTAAGAAGCAAGCAACAATATCTAAATCATCTACTGAAGCTGAGTTCCGGGCAATGTCATCAACATGTGCATAAATTGTTTGGTTGCGCCGCCTTCTAGATTTTGACATTATTCAAGCTAAACCTACTCTTCTATTTTGCGACAACGAGAGTGCTGCGAAGATAGCTAGTAATTCGGTTTTTCATGAACGCACAAAACATATCGAAGTGGATTGTCATTTCATGCGTCAAAAATTCAAACAAGGCATCATTACACTTCCTCATATTTCTTCAAAAGAACAGTTGGCAGACTTCTTCACCAAATCTTAGACGACTACTCGTCATCATGTGTTTACCAACAAACTGTTGATGTCCCATGATCAGTTTGAGGGGGGATGTAAACAATAGTTGTCAACATTGATGGAGAATCGCCCGGCGATCATTTGACATGATTTAAGACTAGAATAATTCTGATTTAATTTGTATAACTGTTGAACATAATTGTAACAATTACCTAATTTAGATTCTTTGTACAGTAAAAAGAGGGTTGATCCTAAATGAAAAGAGGGGGATTCAGTTCTCATTTGCTTATCACAATCTTGTTTTTCCAATGTTTGTCACTGGCTAACACGCTATGCTGGCCTGACCTAACACAACACGACATGGCATGCAGGTCTACTCAGGTGTGACTTGTGTGTGTGCAGGTGGAACGCGGTAGGAGGCTGGAGGTGACTTGGGTTTGAGAAGTGTGGACTGGATCAATTTGACTCGGTTGTCATGTATTTTCATTTTTCCTCTTAGTAGTCATATAGTAAGAAATCAGAGTTTCTTGTTTGTCCCTTCCACATTGTACTCAAATTTTGTGATGTCATATTTGAGCTCTTGATTGTTGACTATTCATTGTTAATGTCCATATTCCGTGTTGATTGTAGTTTCATATATTTGTTGTGTCCTAAGTGCGGATTAACGATGTTACATTAATCTATATGAGTCGATTCCAGTGATGTGTATATCTAATCCATATTATGTTCCTCAAGTGACCTCTCAAGAATTGATCGAGAACTCAATCATTTCTTTACATTTTTTTCTTTTTGTTATTGGTACCGTGGGATGTGGTGTGTTTGAAAACCCTGGTGTAACGTCCTGAAAACAACGGAAAATTTGAAATTTTAAAAATGAATAAAAGAGGATATCAACAACCAAACACTGGGAACGCTACTAAAATATACACACCAGGTGCACCGAATACAAGAGTTGTCAAACGTATGATTAAATAAAAATGCAACATAAAAGATAGATGTAATCATAATCACCATAAAAGGCTAGAGGATCTAGATCCAAAATGTACTCGTCCTCGGTCACCACCCGACCAGAACCCATGACGGTCCTGAAAAGCAACATAACAACAACAATGCCTGAGTTTTCATAAGGAAACCCCGTATACCAAGTTCACCTACATGCATACTACGTACAATGAATGATCCTACCATACTAGTATCTCATGACATTCATAGACAATTACATAAATGACATCTGACCAACAATTCAGGTCCCAAAACCAATCGAATACTCTTGCTCATATCGCCGCCACAAAGGCCGCACAGTCCATAAGCAACACCAGCTGTAAACATTGGTTGCTCGCACAAGCTGTAATACCGATATTTACTCGAGAGGCGCAACATCTGCTCACACAAACTGTAATACCATTACGCACTCGCTGCTGAAAACAGGGGTTGCTCACACAAGCTGTAATACCCCATCCGCCGGCCAACGCTAGACAGGCTTCCCGCTCCATCGAGCTGGGTACCATGCAATGCAATACATAAGGATCTACTGTCCCACGACAAATGTCTCAATGCATGTCATACCATGAAAACATAATATAAACCATACGCCAACGCATTCATAAACAATCACAAGCAACAAATTCAAAACTGGGCAGAAATGGTCGACCAAAACCAACCCCGCGGTCGACCGAAACCCCACACAAAGGCCTGGGTCCAACCAAAATATCTACCAACCGGTCGAACGGCAAAATGGGACACGTTCGACCGAAAACTCCCAGAGTCTCCTTAATATGCTTAACCGGTCGACCGCTCGGAAACATCGTTCGACCGATGCAAGGCAAATTCCTAAATTAACACTACGATCGATCGACCAAAATACACGTCGGTCGACCGAAACAATGCAGCAAACTGCTACACAACAATACCGACGAGGACACTGGCCACCGTCTGACCAACACCTCACACTCCTCGGGTGAGCACCAATAATGAACTTGGCATACCTTCTTCTTGCGATCCCAGAGTTCGTCGAAGCTCCACCTCTCGCGCCTTCTTCAGACATCCCCACACGCCATCAACATAGCATGCAATAATTAAGTCATCCCAAGGTTACTAATATGGAAGCATGAAAAACTCAACCAAAATATCATGGTATACTAAAGCATACATTCATGTATCAAAATGTAACCATGGGCAGAGGATGTTTAATGGTCAACATGAACATGCCAAACAAGATGAGATGGTCATGAGAGTGGGAAAATAACGTGTAGCATGGTGGTCCAACTAAATAGTGCACATGCAAACCACTAGATGAAGACACGACTAAAGTTGTGGTAATGAGTATCCATGGTAAAATATATAATACCATATCTATATGAGTTAATCCATGTTGGTTTCATGAAATATAATTATCCATTATTTAAGTCATTTATTCAATCATGTATATAGATCCTGTTATTACCACCTAATCAATAATCCAAGTATGCACACCAATACATGAGAAAAATGGCAAGTTACACCAACTCACCCAAATACGTTACACTAATGAATGCAATGTTTATTACCACCTTGTAAGGCCCATGCTACCATGCATACAATAGAGATGGACACAATCCTAAGCAATGTTTGTCATAAACCATACATGAGTGAATATAGCATGTACACATGATCCATGTAGTAACCTACGACTACCAGGATGCTAATGATCAAGAATTATCACAAATCATGGGGTATGCATTGCCAGGTGTGAATCTAAATTGGCATGAGAATCTATTAGTATGATGTTGAGGTCAACATTAAATATATGGACAAGTACCTTGTGACTATTCATACTTATACATGATACTACCTCATTATACTAGTCCACTTGACAACGATGTATGAAGTCCACTAAAGACGTGCTGCTCAAAAGGACAGGTAACATGCAACAAATGAAGTGCAATAACAGTGAAGGCAACATGAGCATAACTATCACAATACATGTATAACTAATTGAATAACTTTTCTAAATTGGTTTCAACGTTCAAGACATAAAATAATCATGTATATATATATATATTCAATCTCATTAATGCATATATTACTAACAAAAGGACCAATACAACAAAACATTAATGCTAGCACATGCAAGATAAGTGCTCAGGATAACCATGAGTTATTTCTAACAAGAACCCAAGCAACCACACAACATCCATGCAGTCGAGAGACTATCGTATCGCAAGCGACTCACGCCAGGACCTCTCCCGAGCCCAGCCCCGACCAGCAGCTTGCACGGTCCCGCACTCATGTCCAACCCATGCCCAACCTAGTGGTGCAACTGACTCCACCACCACCAAAACGTGGTGCAACCGCACTACCTTCACCCCAACACCTTAAAACCCATGGCATACCTCAAACGTTCTCGTTGGAGTCCTCGTCCACGTGCCTCAGCCGACGCTCACGTTCACACTCCGATCATCACCTCCACTCGACCGTGCTCCGGTTCCTCTGGTCGTGCCTCCGTCACCGGCGAGGAGAGTTGAGTGTGTAACGTCCCGTCCCCGAGCCCACATCGAACCCGGGTCCCGGTCCGTCACCCATGCACCCACTGACCCACAACACCCACCTATTGCCACAAAACTTAAGTTGGCAGGTGTTATGGTAGTTGGTGAGAATTTAAATTTGTACCGCAAGTGCACGGCGTCTATGAAGACGTGGCAAGTACGGGTCGAACACAAGGAGGGAGAGATTTCGTAGTTGATGTTATTTTCGATTAAGAGGAAGAAGGAGAGAAGAATCAATTGGGTTTTTAGGTTTTTGGATTATAATTATCTAAAGCAAGAACAAGAACAAATAAACTAAAACAAGAACAAAGAGAGAAATCCGTTGGATGGAGGTTTAGATTTAGGTTTAGATCAGAGAGTTACTGAAACTTATTGTAAATCATGTTAGTTATGAAGCATTACAAGATAAATGACTTAACATAAACTCAAGTAATCAAAATATACTAATCATGAACTTAAAATAATAACATGCAATTCATCTTCTCTAACCCTAATTCCATCACCTCCACCCTTTGGAAAGAGTTAGAAACTCATGGAAGGAGGAAGAAGAAGGGATCCTAGAGACATTAAAAGAAAAGAGAAACAAAACAAAATAAAACAGAAATTTATTACTAATGATCCAAGACCAAAGGTTCAAAAATGTGTTACATTCGTCCTACGAGGCTATTTATAGCTGATACAAGGGATACCAATACATAAAAGGAGAGTACACGCGTCATCGCACCACAGGCCGGAATTTCAAATTTCAAACCCTAAGAGGGGCGGCGAATTCGCCGCCTGTTATGTACAATATGCGGCTAAAACGCCGCCCAGGTTGAAGATATTGCGCCCGGATTTCTGTCATGTGTTTATGGTATGATTTTATCCTCCTTTGCGCGTTGGATGGATTCTTTCCAATCTCTTGAGCTCCGGATTAATTTCTTCCATTGTTGGGGATTTATTTTTGACTTTTCTTTTGACTTCTCCAACACAATAACTTTGCCCTTTTATTTTGTAGTCAGGTCCTTGACATTTTGCACTTAAGCCCCTGACCTTTTTGTGATTAGCTCCTTGAATGCTTTTGTGCTTGGGTGCATTTCCATTTGAAACCCGATAAACTTGAACTTGGTCTTTGTGATAGAAATGAATCTTTTGCACGCGTTTATGCTCGGAATGTGGGTAATTTGCATTCAGGTCCCTGTATTCTGTAAATACGACTAAACACATACCTTAGTAGCATTTATTGATATAAAAGTAATCTAAATGAAAGACATATGATGCAATGTATGCAATGCATCAAATACCCCCACACCTAGATTTTGCTAGTCCCTAGCAAAACAGAATATAAGAAGGAATGAAAACAGGGAAATCCTAACTCACTTTCTTAGGAATCACGGTTGCACTTAGCATGTGCAACAAGCCTTTAAACCTCCAAGTTGCCTTAGAGGACGAGTTTTGTCTCGTGAGGGTTTTCAGCTGACACACCCACAAAGTCTTAATTCAACATTCCATTAATAACTCTCAATATTTTTACCTCAACCTTATACATCTCACTTAGAATTCTTGCATGCTCATTATACAATTCTAACTTATAAAAAGTTTGACTTGGTCTTTATTCCTCCAACATTCACACCACTAACCCTTCTACACATGTTATCACATAAATTATTTTGCACGCCTCCTCTGGTGGTGAAGTATCATTTGGATCAACCATGACATGGATCATTCTTTTAGCTTTGGGCCTTGAGTATTATTATTTTTTTTCTTTTCTTTTCTTCCGTGATTCAACACATTTGCTTTTTGACACTTTTACCCTTTTGCATTCGTGTAGCGAGTTTGGTCGATAATCCCGAGCTGGTAGACTCAAGTTACCGGGTTTTAAGATACCCCTACGGACCAGTGACTCAAAGGCTTGGGTTTTTGTAATCATTTTGCAAAATGTGTTTTCCTCACTTTATTCCTTTTATTTTTATTTTTATTTCTATTTTCCTCAAGGTTTAATTGCTATTAGAAGTCCACACTTCCCGGTATATTTTCCTCAACCTCTGCTTTTTATCAACCACTTCAAAGATTTGATTCATCCAATTTAAGTGCATACATGTCTTAAAGGGCAATGGGTTATTTCTTTGGAACTTAGATTTATGTCACAATTTCTACAAGCAGAACTATATAATAAGGAACAAAAACTCAATGCAATTTGTACACGGGTTTTAGCAGTTCAATCTTAAGCTATGTCATGAAACATTGATTTTTTTTTTTTTGGAAGAAGAAAACAAACAAATAGATATATACATAGATAAACACCCCCCACACCTAAATCATGCATAGTCCTCAATGTATGCATAGATAAAATAAATGCACTTATTACCTGAGTCGGCTTGCGGTAGAGGGGTTGAGTTTGCTCAGAGTCAACCGTAATCAGAACTGGATTGAATGACACCATATTGGTGCATGTATCCAGTTGAATTGTTCCCCATGTTGACTTGAGGAAAAGATTCCACTCTTCTCACTTGAATTGGTTCGCTTATTTGCTCGAGTGATGGTGGTTGAGTAAATGAATCACTCCCTTTTTTCTTACTTCCTTTTTGCTTATGTGATGATTTATTTGATTCAGAATTCTGATAAATATGTGCTCTCATCACAACATCACTTGGGTTGCATATTATTTCTGGCTCATTATCAATATGGAAGATATTAAATTCTGCTTTTAAGTTCCCGAAAGATAATTGCATGAGCCCATTTCGACAGTTTATTAATGCTTCCGAAGTGGCTAAAAATGGTCTACCTAGAATTACAGGGATTTGTCGATTAGGATTTACAACAGGTTCAGTATCAAGTACGACAAAATCCACTGGATAAATGAAGTCACCAACCTTAATCAAAACGTCCTCTACTATACCTCTCGGTTTCTTAACAGAACAATCAGCGAATTGGAGGGTTGTCTTAGAGGGTTTCAGTGGACCAAGGTTGAGTTGCTCGTAGACAGAAAATGGGAGTAAGTTAACGCTTGCACCTAGGTCTAGAAGGGCTTTATTGATAAAAGCATCTCCTATTGAACATGAAATTGTGGGACACCCAGGGTCCTTATATTTTATAGGAGATGTGTTGGAAAGAATAGAGCATATGTTTGCAGTTAAGAATGCCTTCTTTGGTACATTCGTTTTTCTCTTTTTAGTGCACAAATCTTTCAAGAATTTAGCATAAGCAGGTATTTGTTGAATCATATCTAAGAGTGGAATATTCACCTTAACTTGCTTAAATACTTCTAAGATTTTCTCCATTTGTGCACTTGAGCTCTTCTTGAGTCTATTGGGAAATGGGGCTTTAGGAACATAGACTCGCTCAGGTTCAGGTTGAGCTATGGGTTCAGGTTGTGTAGGTGGGTTGGGCTTTTCAGATTGGACGTCAGGTTCAATGGTCAGGTCATATGTGGTTGTTTGATGGCTAGATTGATTAGACATTCTAGGGTTTACCACATTGTTATCAACTTGTCGTCCGGACCGTAATGACACGACTGCAGTGATTTGTTGGAACGGTCCTTCCTCGTTAATCATTTGAACCGGTCTGGGGTTGTTATTTCCTGAGGGTGGTTGATAAGATTGATATTGATTATTAGTTCTTGGGTTCACCTCAGGTTGACTTGGAA
This sequence comes from Triglochin maritima, assembly GCA_963682175.1. Lineage (NCBI taxonomy): Eukaryota > Viridiplantae > Streptophyta > Magnoliopsida > Alismatales > Juncaginaceae > Triglochin > Triglochin maritima. The sequence goes on along the minus strand of OY821780.1, from coordinate 7,265,761 downwards.
ATTGACCCTTTTCTCTTTCACCTACTATTTGCGCTAATTGACTGACTTGTGTCTCTAGCCTTTGGAATGATTGGTTGGTTGTTTGTATAAAAGTTTTCATTAAATTTTCCAAGTTTGTCAACCTAACTTCATGATTTCCATTGTTATTACCCCCAGATGATGTATTATTTTGGTTATATGGGTTTGGTTGTTGTCTAGGAGGTTGACCTTGTTGGTTCCACGAAAAATTGGGATGATTACGCCAACCCGGGTTGTAGGTTGATGCATAAGGATCATTTCTAGAATGGTTAAACGTGGCATTAACATGTTCCAAGTCTACACAGTCCTCCATTAAATGACCAGTCTGACCACATCTAGAGCAAGGGGTAGGGGATGCTTGTCGGGTTTGGTTTTGCAGCTCTAAACTTTCCATTCTGCGCATAAGGGTGGCTAGTTTTGCCTCAGCCGCTATGTTGGCATCTATAGCTAAGACACCTGGTCGGGGTTGACTTGCTATTCTAGATCCAATACTCGGGTTGATGGGTGTTCTAGCATTGTCCCATTGCATACTGTTTTCAGCTAAATCCTCAAGAAAAGTCCAGGCATCATTTTCGTTTTTCGACATGAAATTCCCTTGGCTCACAGATTCTAGCATAACTCTAGATGTGGGTGTCAATCCCTCATAAATAATTTGGCATAATTGCCATTTTGGAATTCCGTGATGAGGGCATTGGGTCAAGACACTTTTAAATCTTTCAAGATAAGAATAGAACGGCTCGCTCTCAGACTGAACGAATGCAACAATTTCATTCCTAATCTTCATAGTCTTATGGTTGGGGAAATATTTTTTTAGAAACACTTGAACAAACTCAGCCCAACTCCTAATAGATCTTTCGGCTAGACTATATAGTCATTTCTTAGCGTCGTCCTTCAGTGCTAGATGCACGAATTTCAGACGCACTGCCTCCTCAGGGATATGCTGGTATTGCATAAGAGAGCAGATTTCCTCAAATTCTCTAAGGAAGAGATATGGATTTTCCCTAGAGGTGAACTTAGGCAGCATACTCATGTATTGTGCCTTAAGTTCGAAATCGCGACCCGGTATGGTGGGCATGACGATGCATGATGGCTGAGCAGCCATCGTTGGGTAGCACCGATCCCACAGAGTCATAGGCGGGTTCACAACATTCTCACCCATTGGATCCGGGTGAAGTGGTGCAACAGGTGGATTGGGGTTAAGTTCCAGACTGGAATCTAGATGAACTCGTGAGAGTCGATTACTCAAGTCCCGATTCCAAATCTGAGTGCACCGGGTTGAATCAATTTTTGAATTTGAGTTTGGAATTTAAATTTCAAATTCAATTTCAAAAATCAATTACCTTCTTTTTTTTAAATTTTTAAATTTTAAATTTTTTTTTATGAAAATGGAAACAAACAATAGAAAGGTAAAGATGAGAAGGGAAAGAAGACTCAGACGAGAAGGGAAACTTAACTCTAAAGGATAAAAATTAGGGTTGGTCAGAAATTTCCTGAACAAGCACGGTTCAAAACAATCCTAGACCTAGTGTCACTTAAATCTAGACGACTCCTAACTGGTTGAGTCGAATTGATTTGCTTGATTCACCTCCCTCACCAATCAAACCAAGTTGGCCAGTCAGTGTATAGCTAGTGGGGGCGCTTCCGACAGAGTCGGTGCCAATTAGACAACCACGTCGCTTGGAAGACTTTCGTCAACACAAAAACACTTTCTAGACACCAAATTGAATTCAATTAGCTTCAGGTCATAGCAAGTCAAACCAATCTCCTCCTTAATTGAGTCTGAGTCCTTAGGGGCCAATGTCTAATTGATTTTAAATTTAGGCTTAGGTGACACTTTAGGATTGTGGTTTGTGGGCCACGGGAGGGTGATGAAATCCCCACCGTATTTTTGCCTACTGAGTTGCCCTTAAAGTAGTTTAACTTAGATCTAGCAAAGATAGTCAAACAATGGTCTTTTTAATGGGGGCAATTTCAAGGTTGTATGCAAACTAAAGTATATGCTTAAATGCAATCGTTAAAACCGCGATACGTACCTTGCCTCCAGCACTCTTCAACAATAAAAAAATAATTTGCACGAATTTAGCAAGAATAATGCAAGCAAAACATTATATGATGCATGCACTAAGATCTTTCTAATTTTGCCAATTTTAGGTCCGAGTTGAATTATTGCCAATTATGGAATTGTAAAAACCCTAACACATGCAATTCTACGAAAGGAAACTTTTCAACAATTCAGATTTTACGAGAAAGGCAAGAAAAGTTACCTCCGCAATGCTCAGTCGGGTTCGCCGCCCGCTCTCGGAGATTCCAGTAGCTTAATGCGACCACCCAGAGATGCCGACGATGCCCCAGAAATTTGAAGACCAGAACCCACACTGGTGTGGCGATTCCGCCGCCCAAGTGTTTCAGAACGCTCCCGGATTTCGCCGCGCGCTCTGTTGTCTCCTGCTACACAAATTCAAATACTTAGATCGCGCACAAGGTAGACAGGATAAAATCGAAAACACAAAAACACAAAATCTGCGTCGCCTCCCCGGCAACGGCGCCAAAAACTTGGTGAGAATTTAAATTTATACCGCAAGTGCACGGCGTCTATGAAGACGTGGCAAGTACGGGTCGAACACAAGGAGGGAGAGATTTCGTAGTTGATGTTATTTTCGATTAAGAGGAAGAAGGAGAGAAGAATCAATTGGGTTTTTAGGTTTTTGGATTATAATTATCTAAAGCAAGAACAAGAACAAATAAACTAAAACAAGAACAAAGAGAGAAATCCGTTGGATGGAGGTTTAGATTTAGGTTTAGATCAGAGAGTTACTGAAACTTATTGTAAATCATGTTAGTTATGAAGCATTACAAGATAAATGACTTAACATAAACTCAAGTAATCAAAATATACTAATCATGAACTTAAAATAATAACATGCAATTCATCTTCTCTAACCCTAATTCCATCACCTCCACCCTTTGGAAAGAGTTAGAAACTCATGGAAGGAGGAAGAAGAAGGGATCCTAGAGACATTAAAAGAAAAGAGAAACAAAACAAAATAAAACAGAAATTTATTACTAATGATCCAAGACCAAAGGTTCAAAAATGTGTTACATTCGTCCTACGAGGCTATTTATAGCTGATACAAGGGATACCAATACATAAAAGGAGAGTACACGCGTCATCGCACCACAGGCCGGAATTTCAAATTTCAAACCCTAAGAGGGGCGGCGAATTCGCCGCCTGTTATGTACAATATGCGGCTAAAACGCCGTCCAGGTTGAAGATATTGCGCCCGGATTTCTGTCATGTGTTTATGGTATGATTTTATCCTCCTTTGCGCGTTGGATGGATTCTTTCCAATCTCTTGAGCTCCGGATTAATTTCTTCCATTGTTGGGGATTTATTTTTGACTTTTCTTTTGACTTCTCCAACACAATAACTTTGCCCTTTTATTTTGTAGTCAGGTCCTTGACATTTTGCACTTAAGCCCCTGACCTTTTTGTGATTAGCTCCTTGAATGCTTTTGTGCTTGGGTGCATTTCCATTTGAAACCCGATAAACTTGAACTTGGTCTTTGTGATAGAAATGAATCTTTTGCACGCGTTTATGCTCGGAATGTGGGTAATTTGCATTCAGGTCCCTGTATTCTGTAAATACGACTAAACACATACCTTAGTAGCATTTATTGATATAAAAGTAATCTAAATGAAAGACATATGATGCAATGTATGCAATGCATCAGTAGTGGGCTCATGTCATTATATCTCACCCCAACATTCTCATGTTAAGCAATGTGGGACTAAACTTGGGGGTGTTACAACCTACCCTACTTGAACACCTGACGTCCTCGTCAGGGTCAAGCCACTCAGTCACCAGGCGTTGTGAGATTGTAGAGGTGGCTCACACCATTTAGGTGTAGCACTTAGTTCTCACAATTCCGGCTGGTTCAGGCTCTGATACCATCTGTAACGTCCCGTCCCCGAGCCCACATCGAATCCGGGTCCCGGTCCGTCACCCATGCACCCACTGACCCACAACACCCACCTATTGCCACAAAATTTAAGTTGGTAGGTGTTATGGTAGTAAGCTCATGTCATTATATATCGCCCCAACATTCTCATGTTAAGCAATGTGAGACTAAACTTGGGAGTGCTGCTGAGTGAGTGAAGGATGTGTGGTGAGAGGAGAAGAGGGGGGGAAAGAGAAGAGAATGTGTTTGTGCTTATAAACCACCACATGCCCTGCCTAAGCATGGAAACCCATGCTTCCCCCATCCCTCACGTCACCTCAACCATGCCTCCCCAAAACCCAAGCAAACCACCACCTAATCTCCCATTAGGTTCTAAATAAGGTTAGAGATTTTACTCCTGGTTAGTTTATTTCTTGTTCAGGTGTTTGTATAGTTTTATTTTTTGTATGGGACTTGTATTCAAGTTTGAATAAGTAGAAGAAAACTTCCCTTTAATGCTTTTGTGCTTGTTCTCACTTTTCCATGCAACTTGGCGAGTATGAGATGTCAAATTTCACAAGTTTGATTTGGCTCTCATTTAGTATTACGTACTGGTGTGACAAATGAAACAAAATTGCTTCATACTTCATAATTGTAACGAATGCATTCCATGTGTCGTTGTGACGGTTGGATATATTTCTGCAATTTCAGATATGGATATTTGATGTTCTATGTAAAATACTAATAGATTTATTTCTCAAGTCTGGCAGTTTTTTTGTTTGTTATAAAAGGTGGTGCATTAAGCTTAATATTAGGATCTAGATGTTACGTACAATTCACAACAACTAAACCAGATTACAAAATGAGTTCCTGATGTAAGGAACTAGAGGAAATAAGCTCCAAACGGTTCAGCCGATCAAGTCTGGCAGTTCTATATTTCTTGGTTGGGCTCGACTGGCGAAGCGTGGTTCCCTCAAATTATGGCTATCTGAAGCTCTAATATCAATATTGTTTTGTTCTACAATTTCTAATCAGTATTTGCTGTTCTAGTAAACACTAAACAGTGTACATTGCCATTTTGACTTGTAGGAATTTTCACCAACTTTGTTAGTAATAAACTGCAGCTCAAATTCAAACGAAGTAGATAACAAACACATATCTGCAAATGATGAAAGGCAAAGATACTAAACTACTGCAAGGTAAGGATTGTTTCTTGCATGTTTAAGGAGAAGCCACTAATAAGGGCTTCATTTGTCAGTTTCATTCGCTGAAATTGGCAACTGAATGGTGCTGGTCTTCTCATTCTTCTCATCACTTTGGACAAAGTAGTCTTTGCTCTTCCCCCAAATCAATGAGTAAAGCCCAATCACAATGATCACTGCTCCAATCACTCTGCATAATTAATTCACAACAAGAAAAGTTGGCATCATCTCATGTGTATTGGAGTGGAAAGATATGAGATGAAAGTCATGAAACAATCCCAAACCTTCCCAAGCTGATCTCCTCAGCCAGGAGGACAGACCCCAGTGCAGCCACAATGATCATGCAGAGAGGATTGAAAGCAGTAACAAATACTGGCCCTCTCTCCTTCATCACCACGCCTTGCACGTAGTAAGCAACTCCAGAGCACATCACTCCCTATGTTGCAATAGAAGCAAGTTAATTTTTCTGAAACAATAGTTTCACATTGATTTTCAAAATAAATCAATAGATCATTTATAATATGGACCATTTTCTAATATAAAATTGTTACAGTTCTGCAAAAGAATTGCGTTCAACATTCAAATGCTAAATAAATCTTAAGAATGTATGGTTGAAGTAAACCAACTAAATGTCACAATTAGTTATTGAGTTTTAAATGTTTCAAGAATAATTAGTTTTGGTCCATAGTTTGTTTTGATGACCAACTAGCACTGCAATCAACTTTCCATGTAGAAATGTGGGCATGGATTAAATTTCACATATTGCTGCTAAATGTTAATGTTTTCAGGTATAATTACCGTGTAAACAGCAGTGGCAAGATTCATGTCCCACCCTATGGACCACATCTTGGTATGTCCCCTTTCCATCACAAGTGTCACAGCAGCGCTCTCCACTGCTCCCGCGAAGCATATCCACACCGTCAAAGACATCGCAGCAGGGTACACCCTCAAAGTATGAGACTACGAAACATCACAAAAGTGTACTTAGTAACAACGACAATGGAAGAACATAAAGGACTTCTAGTTAGGTGTTGCTGTGTTGGAATAGAAACTAAAACGAGTTAGAAAAAAATTGAAAACCAAATCATGTTTTGGTTTGAGATTAGGATGAATTTATTCCAAACTGAGCAGACCCAAGTCTTTTTGTCTATATAGTTTCTACAATACATATACACTTCATTGTTTAGCATTATAACACTAGTCATATTAGACAAAACACTAGTTTATTTTCAATATATAGTTTTATTTGTTATTTTAATTGTCTAGGATTCTCATTACTCCACTAAACGAAATTCAAAACGATCCAAACCAAAATCAATATAGTATGATTTGGTTCGAAATTTCTACTAAAACTAATTCGATTTGGGTTCAGAAAATTCCCAAAGTTCGAACCGGACCAACCGATTGGGTCCCTGTTTATACATAACATATATATATATATATATATATATATATATATATATATATATATGTTTGACTCACTTGTAATATGAAGAAACAAGACCAGCAGAAGCAACTGAACAGCAGCATCAACGTGCCCTTGATGAACTTGACTCCTTCTTGGGTTCCAACAGAGTCATGGTGAGAATACCCTTTTATCCATATGGGACCTCTGTACAGTATCATCACCAGTGCACCTGCCACTGTCACTAGTGTTCCAATTATCTTTGCTTGGCTTCTTACGTTCTTCAGCTTTATTTTTTCCATCCTAACACAACCCACAAGTAAATTGATCATGAATCATGGTAGTTAGCTTTAATTGACTATTAACATGGGGAAATTGATTTTCTGCTTTAATTGTTTTCGGTGTTCCATTTTTAGTAGCATTGGATAATTAAAGACCACAAAATTCAAAAAACAAAATCTTATTAAAAACTCATGGATATATTTGTTGTTACTCAAACAAGAAGGAATGTTTAAAACCATAATCCATAATTGTACGTAGGTGTTTTTGCAGGTATACTTAATTTTCTTTTTTGCAAACAAGTAGGAAAGTTTAAAATCATAATTTTAGCTTCCCAAGTAAATTGTAATTAACTTCTATGAGTTGAATGAGGCTTTTGCCATAGGAGACACCATGTGTGTCAGTGAACAACCTGAAGATGTTCTTGTTAGATACTTAATCCATAATTATATGCACAAAATCATAATTCATGCTTACCTTAATAAAACAGCTATAACAAATGTTATGGCAGGAAGAATATTGTATAATGCAGAGGAAAAGCTTGCTGATGTTAATTTTACTCCCATGTAATAGAAGTTCTGATCAAGCACAGGCCTGTTTAGAAACAAAACCATGATATATTAGAGTCCATATATACTTCATAAGTATTTGTAACGTAAACATCTTTGCGTTATTTGGGAGGTCCTCATACTCTAGTAGTCCAAGCATGGTGATCTTCAGAAAGCATGGAAGTGTCATCCTTGGCCTCATTTTTCTGTTGATACAAAATAAAAAAAAGATCTAGGATGAGAAATTGTTACCAGATTGTTTATTTTCACAAGTCTCTATTCTAATTACATGATGCAACTCCATAGAACTGAGAGTTTGATCCACAACGTTGGCTATTTCACACGCAAAAAAGTTATTATTAGTATTATTATTACATAATTGTTGAAAGTTGAGGTGAATGATATTATGACCAAACTCGTAAAAAAAGATATATAGTTTGTGCATGCATGCATACGTGAATGAAAATTATGTAATGCACAATTCCATACACATTAGGTTGAAGTTATTGTTTAGCGTCTCTTTTGAAAATTTAAATATTTATTAGCCTGAGGTTGGTTACTAGAGTCCAGGTCATATAAATTGGTTGGTTATTAGATAACTATTTGCAAAACAATGTAGGGTGAACTGGTGAAGTCTCACTGAAAGACTGGTCGGCTCCAATATTCATGGAGTGAACTTATGTTCAACGCTTGAAGACATCCTCGTCACGATATATTGTACGATTGAAGACGTGACTTTCGCTTAATCAGTAACTTAGTTTGTAAGAACATCTTTAGTCGTCGTCAGGACGACACAGACATGAGCTTTCTCTCTCTTCCACGTCAATTTTCTCTCTCGTCCACGTCAACTTACTCTCTCCCCAACTAACTTTCTTCTTATTCCTATACTATTCACTTCTTAACAACAACTCATCACAACTCATCTCCCTCATCCACATCATTTCGGGGGCGATATTGGAAAAAAATTAAAAACAATCTATAAAAAAATAAAATAGAAAACATATTTTCAAAAAAATATAATTTTAAAAATATTAAGACTAAAGTTTAAAAAAAAAATCACACATGCATACGTGAACAGTGAAGACCGGGTCGTCGACCTGGTGGTCCAAACGACCGGGTTGCCCCCCCCCCCCCCCCCCCCCCCCCCCGGTGAGGGGGCGACGACCGGGTCGTCGGGGGTCGTCAGGCGGGACGACCCTCCGCTACGGGTGCTCTAAGAATTGTAGACCAGTTGAAAGTTGAAATTCTTCTAAATAATTTTCTTTATTTTTGTTTCTTTGGAAGGAAATATAGTTGCTTAAGCATAGCGCACCAAGAAGATTTAAATTGAATAATTAACATAAAATTAACGAATTAAAAAGGGATATAAATGCAATAAAAGGCTCTACGAATTGAAAGAACCTGCTACCATCTGTGATCTTAGAATAACAAAGATCGAGTTGGTATCTCATGCAAAGATGAAAGATAACAAGTTTCTATTTTAGCTTTAATTAGTCAAGAGAATTCTGTATAAAAAAAGATGGTGAAATTTCATAGATACTTTTCAAATACACTTAATATCACTGATACCCTCCAAATAAAAAGACTATCATCTATACCCTTCAAATTTAAACCATATTTCACCAATATCCTTTAATCTCAAGTCTTCTTAATTTCACATATGCCATTTACTCAAATCTCTCCACATGAACTTGTATTAAGTTAACTCTTAACGTTTGAAATTACTTTTTATCCTTGTTTGTACCTATTAATTCACATACACATAAAACTTTATTACGAGGGTAAAAATACGTGTAAGAAAAAATAACAATAAATCTATCTTCGAATCTTTCGTAAACACTAAAATAAGAAAACTCAAATAAAATTTTCTCTTTCTTAATTTTTAGTTTAATATTATACTTATATTTGAAATTCAAAAGAAGAAACATGACCAAACTTGGAATTCAACTCCTAAAAGTTAAGTTCACCTAAGTTTATGTTGTAAACTTGTTAGAATGATATGGGTGAAAGTATATTTGAAATTGAAAGGTAAACTGAAAATCAAAACTTCTTTTTCTTTTGGGTTGACGTAATTAGAATTTGGTGGACGGTACACTACCAAAAGATTCTTCTTTAAAGTAGTGCCTTCTTTTGGGATAACCAAAAGAAGACCACTTAAGATTCTGGAATCTTGTGGGGACTTATACACAAGAATGGGCAATGGCTGTTCCATTCCAAATTGGTTAATCATTGCCAAAGAACTAGGAAAAATACATCACGCATAGAAAGGGAACGATTGTTAATTTTTGTACTTTAAAACTGATAACTGCAGACAAATCTTTGAAAAAAATCATAATTGCAAACTAAAGTTGCGTAATATCTAATTAAAATTTTAGGTAATGAACACAAGCTAGCTTGAAGTTTATCTTGTCGAATTCCAACAATAACTTCATCTTACAAGAAGATTAGTTCAGATTCGTATAACGTAATGATGACCCACAAATTAAGGAAATAACTCTTAAATCCATACATATATATATAAAACCTTATCCTATCTACAAAATCATCAAACTTGACACTGTTTACGTACGATTGCTACATGATTTGGAGGCAACAAGTCAACAAATCCCTTTGCATCACTATTATGTTCTAAGATCATGCTTTGACCCCTCCATTCCCTATGGTCATACCATTTTTTGTTTTTAACTTATTCCACTTTTGAGAAGCATGCACTACTTGTTATACATGCAATTAATTCGTCAATATATATACTAATTATGATTTGAAACCACACTAGCCGAACCAAAATCAGCAACAAAAATCACACGCGCGTATGCATAAACTTGACCTTTCAAACCAAAAGGCGAGAGGGGCCATGAAGGCAGCAGCGACGACGTTGCGGTACACGACGAGCACATAATGGTTCATCCCTTTCTTCAGCGACGCGACGGAGATAAGGTACATTCCGGCGAATCCAAACTGTAGGAACACCATGAGGAAGTAAGGTCTCACCTTCTTCACCACTTCACCATGAGCAGACATGTTTTTAATTAAAATGGTTAAACTCCAATATTTGCTTTAAGAGAAGTTAGTCCAACTAGAAATTTATATAGCATGAGTCGTGTGATTGTGGAGTTGTAGGCCCACTAAGATTCTCTGTGTTGTTGGTCTTATGGGTTTCCATTAGTCGAGATAAAGACCAAAGTGGCTTTTTAATTACTTCTTCGCACGTGAGATCTCCTTAGATTAAGTATGGGTAATTTATCAAGGACCTTTTGGTACCATTTTAAGAGTAAATATTATTACTATTGCTCTTAACTATAAGCAAAAACTATTTAGCACCATGAATTATAAAATTCTTCAATTAGGTACCTCAAACTATCGACGATTAGGTTTGAACTTAACGTACTGCAAGCTTTGAATTCAAGTTGATTATTTTGTGTAACCTTATATCATTTGACATCTTATTTTACTTCACAGATCCAAAGACACCACTAACTAGAGAATGCAATAAGGACCAATTCACACACAACTTAAGGAGGTGTGTCGTACTTACATCTACGGCTTGTAATTCGCTTTTAAGTCTCACTAATCTAATTTTGATAATTAACAAATTCTATTTTTACTTATAATTTCAATATAAATTAAGTCAACATAGCCAAAATTGCATTGGATACACATATACATTGTATATCTTCCCTTAGTAGGTGGCCAAGAATTAAGGTCAAGTGTCCAACACTCAAAACATGTAATAGAACTTATAATGATACTTGTGATTTTATACTTTATTAAGTCTATAGGATTATATGTAGACTTAGAAGCATAGGAGCACAAATATGTCTTATCCGAAATGCCGACGTAGTAACTATAATGTTGGTGGACTCTTATAACCGACGTAGAAAATCATCAAAATAATATAATAAAAATACAAAATCCTATCAAAAAAATCAAAACACTACAAAAACCTCCAAACACCAAACCTCAAATCTCCTCTTCTTTCCTTCTCCATCAACCCCAAACAGCATCTGACATCTTTCTTTTAAATGAATTAATTTGTTGTAAAAACTAACTAAAATTTCCCCAAAATATGAATCATCCTCGATATGAAGATAAACTATCTATAACATGAACTTATCTAGAACAAGACAATAACTCAATATATATCTTGAAGTACAACAAACTAAAATGGATGCACGCCTCCATATTGGTCATATTATATTTTGAATGTACGTACACACATTGGTTAGTCAATATATATCCTGAAGTAGCTACATGGAGACCAGTACAGCAAACGAAGGAAATAAACACAATATACTCGTTAAGCAGTTGAAAACAGGATTAAGAAAATTCAACGAAGGGGAAAAAATTAAGATATATAATATTGTTGCACGGTGGGTTAATGTACTTTCAAGTATCGTTAGGGAGCATGGACGAACCATTAGCCAATGCAAATTTTAGAAATAATGTTTCAAGCATTATTTCAAGTCATGTGTTTAACTTTTTTTAGTACCATATTTGGGAACATGAGAAGTTGAAAGATATTCTTAAGCATCTACTTCTCATAACCATTTGATGGAAGGAAGAGATGGGGAAAGAATGCTCTACACACACGCGTACGCTTGTGCCCGTTCAGTATAGGACGAGGCGAGGCAAGGGATTTAGGGGAAATTAAAAGCTCTGGCTCTTTGGGTGATAAGATATATTTTTGGTCATCGAAATAATCTTGATTAACTTCCACGAATGTCATTTTCATTACGGTCTAAAAACAACATCACATGTGTTGTTTTTAAGAAGTATATTTTGTCTAATAAATTTTTCAGATTCATATTCTTCAAAGAAAACAATATTATTTCAAAAAAAATCCTAATGTGTATGTCTTGTGTAAAAGCACAAGAGATAAGAAAATAAATTGTATGACAAGGTGAGTTAAATAAAATAGGCTTCTTCTCTTATCTTGTGTGACTCTTGTATGCTTGAAGAAAACAAAGGTTCGCTGTATTAATCTCGCCGGGGAAAATCTCCCCATCATCAAGACTATTGTTTCTCGATGAATGAATCAAAGGGGTTAGTGTAGTCACTCTTATTCGTGTTTGGAAACAAAAAATAAGATAGAGGCATGGTTGCTATGGAAAAACAAGAGCAAAAATCGATGGATCAATAATCAAGTGCCTCCCATTTGGTGAGGTGATATGTGATGAGAGATTACTCACGATCGACTAAAGGATAGTAAAGAAAGAAGGGAAGCCAAATGAGCTCTAGATGGCAAAATAGAGTGATGCCAATGCAAGCTTTTATGTTAAATGACTAGGGCTGATCGTATATTCTAGTGATTCTACTTAATTACAATTGCACAAATAAAATTATTTAACACTTATTAAGCATGCGAAGGTTGGATTGATCAAGGTAACCAGCAACGTAGAGTACGAAGTTGCAAGAGGATTCGTCTAGCTTCCCACGTCTGATGGGGCTGTCTGAATATTCATTAACTAACATTAATAGACGTATGCCATATACGATGAGGAATTTCAAATAATTGTGGATTATAAATGCCGAGAGATTATTTACGTGCAACTCATATGTTATACGATCAGCAAATCAAATTCTAAACCACCAGCAACTGAGACTAACTTAGTCGAGAGTTCTTCTGTTTTGAAATAGTCAAGAGTTCAAACCATGATTCGAATCTGAGCTGTCTCATTTGCAAATGTTAGGGAGACAAGCCCATCGAGCTAATTTTCAAGAAATATGGAGGAAGGGATAATTGAAAGTCACTCTTGCCCAAAAATACGTGAAAGTGTGTCTACTATAAAGTTTTGTAATGAAAATCAACATTTAAATTAAAATAACTAATTGATATTATTATGGGAAGTATTTCTCATCATATTCTAGTTGTATGTTGATTCTTGAACATTAGTTTCACTTTTGACTACGGATCTTAACTATGTGAATGTCACAAAATCATACACTTCGTCGAGAGAGATGAAGTGTAGCCACATGGAATAAAAAGATGATGAGTTGGACATTGAGAAGCAAAGTGCCTTGTCAGAACCCTCTTGAAGAGTGGTGTGGTGTCGTGTTGGCATTTGTTGGTGTGGGCGTTAGTGGATGTTTTTGATATATATATATAATAGGTAATTAAGGCGTTAGTGGATGTTGTGGTGTTGGTGACATGATCGGAGATTGTGTTGCGATCATACTAGGATTCCAACTTCTTCATATCTCTAAGTTATTATACTAACATTCTCCTCGGATTGTGCAACTATGTCGGATACGGATGCCGAAAAGTTGTCTACTTCGTGTGCCGACACTAGAAACTGTCTTCAATTATGTCTTTAAAATATTAACATTTGGTGAAGTATTGATTAGCGCGCCTTAAGTAGTGAAGCAATTGACATCGAGAACGTAAACGAGTTTATGCTATACTAATTTGGTAAGTCACGTTGTGAAAATAAAGTTGTTTTAAAGCCTTGCATTAATTTATGTAACATATTATTTCAAGTACGTTTGGAACACAAATTCTTATGAGGTTCAGAGGTTGGGATGTTTGCAGATGGAAAATTTACAAAAAACAATTTATACGGGTGTCCCAAATGGGATGTAGTTGTTCGGAAACTAGCTTTAAGAATCGAGAAGCTAACCAGAACATGTTTGTTTTTTGTCTAGACGTTAAATTTTAGATAAATTAAAACTAAAATATCAACTCTAATTTTTGGGTAATGAGAAGTTAGAAGAAAAAAATGACAGTCTCCAGCTTTTGAGAAGTCAGAAGCCAAAAGTAAAAAACTGGTGTTCCAGGTGAACCCTTAATATATTCTCAAACAATATAGTTTCTTCAGTTAATTAGGGTAATCAAGTCACATATGTATTAGAGATTGTGACTTGAGATCCAACACAGCAATCTATTCCAATTTAAACATGCTGAGAAATGAAGTTTGAAACAATATGTTACCAAGCTGAACTCTTTCTAACCTCAACAAAAGAGCTTCCCGTTTTCTATGTTAATCTTGTGTCCTAATTCCTCCTAAAGGAGGTATTAATTACACAAGTACTTATGAAAATTAATCCAAGTATACCAGCAACCGACGCTAACTCAATTTGGAGGTCTTCCGTCTTGAGTAGTCAAGACTCAATACCATATATTGAATCTCAGCACTATTATTCGTAAATATTTGAGATTTAAAACAAGATGAATTATAGTAGATAATATAAATAAATAAATAAACCTTCAACCACAACGATTCTAATGGATCAATTCATGACTTAAATACTGCTCGCACTAATTAACCAAAGTCAACACCTACGATTAAAACCCATCACGTCCAGAATTCGAAACTCATTACCAAAATGGAATGTATTTACGTAAAACTCCATTATTCATAAACTTTAAAGTCGGAGCAATATAACTTTAATCCTCTTCGTGATTGGTGTTTGAGCTTGTGAAAGTGGTCTTCTATGATGCGAGATGGCGTACCGGCCCAAACACAGGATTGGGAAAGAAAACACAATTAGGGGTGCACATGGGTCGGGTTTGGGCCAAAACCCGACCCAACCCGAATTTTTCGGGTTTGCTAAAAACCCAACCAAACCCAAACCCAAACCCGAATTGGTTCGGGTTGGACTCAAATTTAAATATTCATGTAGATTAACAAAATTTCCAAACGAACAAACATGAATTTCCAATTCCATAAGTATCATATCAAGCAGACATCTTCATAAACAAGTATATACCACCAAAAAAAGATTCAATGCACAATGAGGAGAGCCTCAAACCATATTCTGTTAGGACGCATCATCATCCGGAAGAACAATATTTATCCTTCTCTAACTTGAACCATTATTTATGCTTTCATCTCAATCCACACCAACAACCACTGTACATACACTTATCAAACAAACAAAAAATAAAAGATAACTTCATCTTCATGCATTACTTCATCTTGATACAAAGAGCTAAAATTATGATTACTTCATCTACATGCATGTCTATTGAGCTAAAATAATAAGGTTGGAGGTTTAGTACGTGGATGGAAGTTGATGAGGAAGCCAGGTTGGAGTTGATCGATCACGAAGTCGTGTCGGAGTGCGTGAGGATTGTTGGACTGGTGTTGATGGAGGGAGTGTGTGACTGCGTGAGGGAGATGGGGCGAGGAGAGGGGTGCGGGGAGAGGGGGCGTCGTGCGGGGGCGAGGAGAGGAGGCGTCAGTGTGTGGGAGGGGACGAGCAGAGGAGGCGTCGATGCGGGGAGAGGGGGCGAGGAAAGTGGGCACTAGTGCGGGGAGAGGAGGCGCCTAGATTTGGGTTTCCTTCACCAATGGATGGACGAGATTTGTTTTGCTTTGGGTTAGAAATCTGGACGGCCCAGATTAAAATAACATTTCGGGTTGGGTTGGGTCAACCCGACGCCTCAACTCGACCCGAAAATTCGGTTTTCAGAATTTTCCAACCCGACCCAACATGAACCCCTTTCCAACCCGACCCAACCCAACCCAACCCGACATTATTGTGCACCCCTAAGCACAATAATGGAATTCATTAACTTGCTGCTTCATTGCCTGCTTGTCGTGTGGCATTGTGGATATACACTGAAGATTTGGTTGGAAAACATGGTCGGTTGGAAATCCCATTCACCATTCATGTCACGTATCTTAATTGTATATATAAGAGACATGTTGTTATTGTTTCCAAGATACGAAAATTACTACAAATACAATTATATGTATAATTTACTTATTTTTAATAAATAAATAAATGTGTAATGCGATGTGTATTGTAGTAATGTAATGTCAATTGTCATGTCCCCCAGATGAACATAACTTCCATCTCATGTGTAGTTATTTTCAGTTTTTTCACCAGAATTTGTATACTATAAAATATATGCAATTACAGTATGCCCCATATCTTTTGCTCTATATCACTTTGCTCCTTTATCTTTTGAAAGTGCACAAAACCCCTTGACCTCTGAGATTTTGGCAAATTGCCTAATTTTGCAAATTTTGTCATTTTATTTTCAAAATACACATCAACCGAAAAAGATAACTCTAACATGGACCCAAATTACCTTTCAATCTGACAAGATAAGACTTTCATTACATGAAAAAAAATCCAAGTGTGAGGGTTTTATCATGTCAATTGCCAATTGTCAAAGGTCATAGAGTCAAATACTCGCTTTTAAAGAATAATTCTGCAAACTACTATAAGATTAAAGGTGACGGGTAAACTGCAATTAAGTTTTAAGATTATGAAAAACTCATTTTAAAAGTATAAGCACTGTAAGGCCATCACTGACGGGGTTATTCCACACGACCGGGTGGTTGATTATTTTTTGTTTTTTTTAAATTTTTTTTTTTTGAAAATATGTTTTATAATTGTTTTGATTTTTTATTTTTTTTAATTTTTTTAATTTTTTTCCCAAGATGGATTCCGAAATGATGATGCCGAGAGAGATAGGAACAGTGTAGGAAAGAAAAAAAAGTGAGTTGGGGAGAGATAAAATTGATGTGAAAGAAAAAGAATAGAAAGAATGCTCGTGACAAAATCATCTGGATCGTGGTTAATAATGACCTAAGACGCATTTTGTTTTTGTTTGTGTATTGTAAGTAGCACCAACCCAAGAAATTTAGATGGATCTTTGAAAAAGAGAATATTCAAACCCACTTTACATAAAGGATCCTTCTATGTAGATTAACTAGTCTTTTTTATCATATCATCATAATGTCCTTAATCCCTTTCTAGCTTCTACACTCGATCTTGCGGTCTTCCCTGAGCCCAAATTCAAAGCTACGTGTTGAATACCTAAGTAGCCAAGTGCCATTTATACACACGTTTAGGAGATTGTGTTTTTTCGTGGAGTTATTATGGTGCTATGATTTCAGATCGTGACTTGGGTATTACTTTTTTGGCATTTACGTTCACGTTATCCCTGTCTTAGTGGTAGTCTTTGCTAAAACGAGATGCTTGAAAAGCTTAACATAGTGTATACGACTATGACTATATGAGTATGTCTCCATCTAACCGATATAGATTTTGATTTTTGACTCTAATAATGCACTTGTTCTAAACGGACTTGTTTAATTTTTAAATATTTGAATGATGGAAGCACTATAATGAACCATTTTCCCGTGTTAAATCATATCAGATTAATTTGGGACGTGTATCGTTATGGACGTCGTTCTGGCAATATTATGTCCCTTCTTGTCGACACTATTCTCCCTCCATCTTAGTGAGACATTAACCAATAACAATGCTGGTCTGGTAAGATCTAGATTTTATGGAACATAAATATCAAACGTTTATTGACTGAGTGGTACGGATTAATTTTAATTATTAAAGCTGATCTCAAATCTACATCTCGCCATCCATGAGTTATCAAGATATTTGGACGAAATGGTACTTGGACCTGGGATACACAATAGGTATAATGTATTATTGAAAAGGTTTTATCAAACAAATATATGATTTCTGAATATCAAAACTGAAAGAAACTAATTTGAAATGCAGCCTAAATACTTCGTTAGGATTTGGAAGAGATCTTGTCGTGTTAGAATTCAATATTTAGGACCATACCACGTTTCTCTTTTATTTATCTACTGCCACTGTATGTCTTATGCACTCAAACAATTGTTCCAACACGTCTCAAAAGAAAAGAAAAGAAAAGAATCAATTGGAGGGTAACAGCACTCGCTCTACACTCCTATATAAGGTCCAGAAATGCAAAACCTTTACAAGATTTTGAGATTTTGTTTACCATACAAATCAAATAACCTTTTTGAAAGGTCTCTTAACCAAGACATTTCTTGGATACACTGTTAAAAATCCAATAACCAACTTAAGTTGGTATTATATCTGCTTTGATGCACAGCAGATTTTTTTTGACTGTAAACTGCTTTACGGACAAGCAAGCTTAACAGTTAGAAACATGTTGCTAAGTGCAGATCACGTCATTTGTTGCAAGCAACAAATCCTAGTTTTTATTAAAAGAAAAGGGAAAGAAGGAGAAACACAAAAAGATGGGATGGTGATATTCAATAATTGAACATCAACTTCTCTATGTAAATCAACAAAAGTACACTTTTCTGTGGTTCCACACTGACCCAGAATAGTTACTGAATTTTGACAAATCCTAAATCACTTTTTTACAGTGTCTTGCCATAAATGACTTGTATACATTTAAACAAGAAAAAAAATGAATTATCTGCGCTCAGGAGGAAAGTACTTCTTACCAACCAATGCTTCAGCTCCTCCCTACAAAGCTGAAAGAAAACTTTAATTGGAACACCACCAAAAGTCAAGAATTCAAAACAGAATTCACTCGACAAGTACGTTTGCCGTCCTGCAGTGCGTAAAATGAACCGTAGTCGTATGCGTAGTAGTGTGTGATTAGTGGTATACAAACCGTAGAAGAATGTGGTTGCACACCTGATCTCATGCATGCCCACCTTAGCAACAATAAGTTAGCACTGTACTGAAAAGGCAGAATTATAGTTCAGACATTCACTCCAACATCTATTCACTCCCAGATGTTTTTCTCCCTTCCATAGCTTCTTTCTTTGTGTGGCAGCTAGAGCAAAGAAATGGGCCGTCCCATGGGCGTAGCCGGCTGGTACTTGCTGAGGTTGAATGTACAGAAATACCCTCTCCAGGTTTTACCTCTGTCTGGCAAACAGCGCAAATGAACAGCTTGAACATATTGCGAACAGGATATTCGGCATCTAACCTGCAACATTTTGAAGCATTGATATAGTAGGTAAAAATGCATCAAATGGAAACAATTTCCGACCGCTCGTGTTACAATTGTTCTAAACTCAAGTGGTGAAATTCCTTAATGTGCAAGATCTTCGAACGATAATTATTGTATTTGGAGTGTAGGTGATAATTATAATAATTTATCTGAATTCCACATTGTTTCTTGTGAAAATCAGCTCAGGAACAATCACAATCTACAAAATTATAAATTCAAACCCAAGGAGAATAGCATTGAAGGATGTCAAAGTTTGTTCCTTGCCAGTATATATTATAGTACTAACCTTTTTGCAAGCACTGCCGATCCTTCCTCTAGTATTTCCTCCACTAAGTCTGGCTCGCTGCATTCTCTATCCGTCAAAGAAGCTTCAGACGGTTTCCTTCTGAACATAGCTTTAAACACTCCCATTCCCTGCTTCTTTTGGACTGGATTTGGCATCACCTTTTCAGGTGGAAGAATATCGACTACAATGCAAGTAGTATCATCTCGTAGACCTTTTACCTGCACAGCTTCCTATAAATACAATAGAAAGAAAGTTATAAACGTGACAACAGAAAACTGGAATTTGAACAATCTTTAAGAGTGGGTACTTTCACAATTTGGCTAGCTGCAACATCAGCTGGAAATCCACGAGAACAGCTGAGAGCCATTTCAGGAGTCAAAGCATCCCAAACGCCATCACTTGAGATAATAAGCCTCCCTCCAGCGTTGGACAGCTGAAGGCACATTCAAACCCAAACCAAATAGAAATCAGAAAATCTTTATAAAAAGATAGAAAAAAAATCTTGGGGTGTTAATGTGAATGACAATCCAATCTATGGACAAAGGGAAAATAAGTGCAGCATCAAGCCATTCCTTGTTTAGCCCATGAAAATCTATAGCATAATCATGTCAAAATAAGTATCTTTTGATTCTAGTAAGGATTCTGTAAATACATATACGGAGTTATACAATACATATATGCCAACTCAGGCTCAGGGATCAATAATTTCAGATACAAACAAGAAGGCTTACACAGATGCCAGTACCAGTGTAATAAAATGCAAAGTAAATTGTACAGACCTTAACTTGTTTTACATAGGGAACAGGGACGATGTACTCGCCGACATCCAAATCTCCAATTGATCTCGATAAACACAAG
Organism: Triglochin maritima; assembly: GCA_963682175.1. Taxonomy (NCBI): domain Eukaryota; kingdom Viridiplantae; phylum Streptophyta; class Magnoliopsida; order Alismatales; family Juncaginaceae; genus Triglochin; species Triglochin maritima. Next base: position 7,245,511 of record OY821780.1, on the reverse strand, counting down.
CCACCAGGCCAACATCTAAGAGGACCAATCTGCATAAGAATGGGCACTAATGAGTTGCAAGGGGAAAATGAATATAATAAGCTATGTTTACAAGTATTTTTAAGATGGAAATATAGAGAGTTCCCATTCAGAAAATTGATTAGTTTAGAGTTTTGCAGCTTGATGGCCTGCTTGTTACCCCTACTAGTATAATATAGCCAGTAAGCATGTAAAAAAAGATACCAGGTGCAATTGCAACCTTGGCATTACTTTCTTGTTGTAGATAAAACATAGCCAGCATAAAAGAACTATGAAAAAAGACAAACCTCCGTACCGCCACCTGTATTAAGTTTTCCAACCTCACCACCACTTGCGGTTATTCTTTCCACCCTGTGTATAACAATTGTGCTTGAGGAAAGACTTGTACTATTACAAAAATGGCATGTTCGGTACAATGAAGACAAAAACTTACTCTTCTTCATTGTCATCCAACCTATGATCAGCTGACAAATAATAAATAGCACCTTCAGCTGACTCAAGTATGCAACGGGAGTCGCCAACAGATGCTACAGTAACAATCCATCCATCAATTATTGCGAATGTAACGGTTGTTCCTGAAGTTCTCACTGCAAATACAAGCAAGCAACCAGTTATAAGAAGTGTTGCAAACTTCAGCTGAAGTACCAATGAGAAAAATATCTTAACATAAAAATCATTAGGCTATCCTGTTATGTAGTTGGAATTTGAATATTCGTAGGACCAAGAAGTTATGCAAAGTTTAAAGATGCATTTAACATTTCTCATGTGCCCTCAGCAATTTATTCTAATGCAACTTTAAAAAATTGACATGTAGGGATTTTGTATTTTTTTTTTCCATCTTTCTCCAATGATGGTAATGAGGAATCCAATGAATGGTGGTGGTATTATTATTTCCATGTCATATAACATTTTTTTTCTCTGTAGTGATCATATGTAAAGCAATTAATGGTGGTGGCATTATTATCTAAAAAATAAGTATGAGTCAGAGGATAAGGCGTTTTATTTGCACTTGCTAAAAGCAACTCCTTGTAGGATTAACTTCAAGGAAGTTGACATCATTTCAGATCATCGGTCGATTCAACCTGCCGTTAAATAAATCTGACCAAACATTTTGATGTTTTTTCCGACCTGAGGTACATCTTTTCTACAGATAAAACTTGATAGAGATGAAATTAGTTCATGATAGTGTGTACCATTCCCTTAATTCATACTCTCGGCCACATTATGGATCATGGAAATCACTCAATCAGTTGGAAAATTGTAAGAAATGATTTTAAGGGAATAGCAAAAAGTAAACCATTTCTGTTTTTACTGTTACTACAAGAGGAACAGATATACCTTTCTCTGTAAAGTCTTTATCTGTTTTCACAAACCCAGCAACTAGAGCTCTTGGCAGTGCTGCTAACCATTCGTCCCTATTTAGGTCTGGAGGAACAGCATTCAGTATATTGTTCAGAAGATTTTCTCTAGAATATAAAGCAGCACCAGTCCCATTATGCCCATCAAATAGCTGAAAGAAACAGAATTTTAGTGCACTGTAAAATTACTGTGAACATAGAGATTGATAGAATCACCGGATGTCTAATACAGAGCCTAGAAAAGATAGTACATTTCACACCAGATCTTAAGCCTAAGGGTAAGTTTAAGAATAACCATGGCATGTCGAAAACATTTAAAATTACAGCATCTCATTAAAAGTATTTGTCGTAATTTCAGAAAAACCATGATAACGAGACACAAAATACACCAACCAGGTGATATTTTTGGTTATTTATACTAAACGTCTAGGGGATTTGAATAGCATGCGGAAAACCATCTTATACCAAAAATAATAATGACAACAACAACATTGCTTTACTATTACTATAACTATTTGAACGACAATATGAATTTCATGACCCTTCTCTTGTCTCATTGCATTGGTAAAAAAGCAAACATCAAGTCAATAGAATAAAGTTCATCAATGCTGAAGCAAATCGCCTTCTTAAAAATGGATTTAAGGTCCTCAATCTCTAATCAATCCACATCGCAATAATGTAACCATTTCTTTCCAAATCCATCAAAATTCATGTGATGCACCTTACTATCTATAAGCAAAAGGAAATTCAAACAGATAGTGATAGATTCGGAAAACCAAATTCATTTTTCTCAAACAAGAAGACTATCTATAAGCAAAAGAAAATTCAAACAGATAGTGATAGATTCGGAAAACCAAATCCATTTTTCTCAAACAAGAAGGGAAGTCTACTTCCGTGAGTGCATCTCCTGAACAAAATCAACACAGGTAACACATTATATGGCGGTGAATTACCGATCAGAATGAGTAATCCTTCAAAACTTGGAATTCCTAACAACTAACATTAGGAAATAAAATAAATCTGGATCATCAAAAAGAAAGCTCAACGATAGCCAAAAGTTAAAATTCATGTTCCCTAAACCGAACCCAAAAAACGCACATTCACAACAACCGCAACATTACTCCAATTTCTCAAAAGAGGCTCCCACCTAAATGGGAAACATGGAGTCGGACATGCACAACCATACCCTTGCAATTGTTCCCAATTGAGCTATCAACGTGAAATGCAATCAATCGCTATGTCGCAATAAATAAGAAACACAAAACAAAGAGATCATTCCCAATTGACCCATTTACGCGAAGTGCAATCGATCATCTGCTATTTCACAATAAATAATAAACACAAAATGTAGAGGTTGTTTCCAATCAACCCATTGAAGTGAAATGCAAAATCGATTGTCTGCTATTTCACAATAAATAAGAAAGACAAAACGAAAATGTTGTTTACAATTGACCCATTGACACAGAGTACAATTGACCCATGGGCGCAAAGTGCAATCGATCGTCTGCTATTTTACGATAAATAATAAACACAAAATGTAGATGTTATTTCCAATCAACCCATTGAAGCAAAATGCAAAACCAACCGTCTGCAATTTCACAATATATAAGAAACACAAAACATAAAGGTTGTTTACAATCGACCCATTGAAGCAAAGTAAAATCGATTGTCTGTTATTTCACAATAAATAAGAAACATAGACAGTTTAAACAGACAAACGTAAAAAAACACGAGATATAAAAACACAAAAAAAAGAGTATCATCGATCCTCATTTTTACCGCGAAAACAGAAAATGTGTTGGCGTCATCCCCCTGAATCCTCCTACACCCGGTCTCGAGCAACGTGAAGTCCTCGCCCTTCTTGCTCTGGTTGGCCTCCCCGTGCAGCAGATCGGGGTTCTCGATCTTCTCGTTGGTCAGCTCCCGCTTAAGCAGCACCTCCAGCGGCACCATCGCGAGGTTTCCGGTCCCAATCACAGGTCGGAGACGCCCATCGGGGAGAAGACGCGTTTGCCGTTTCTTCCCTCCATCGCTTGTTTCTGTTTTTTATTGGGTTTTTTCTTTTCTTTTGTGGTTTCGGTTTTTTTTTGGTTTCCGGAGTGGAATGACGTGGTGGGGCCCGCAAGACGTCCACGGAACGAAACGGCTGTGTTTTTTATTATTATTTATTATTGGATCTGGTTAATGAAGGGGCGTTGACTACGTTCGGTGGTTTCGCCACGAATGGAATGGTTGCGATAAATCATGTGATGGAGCTTGTTTTCATTGGATGTGCATGATCACGTGGTGAGCAAGTTGTCGTGTATGTTTGGGTAGTATGTTGTGTTACACGGTTTTGTATTCGTGTTGTGATTTCGTGTTAAGTGTTATGAACAATTCAAAGAAAATTCATAATGTTGAAATTGAAAATAGTTGAGTGTTATGTTATATTGATTTATTTTTCTTTTTGAATAACATCTTAATTGACCATTATCAAGTAAAATAATTGATTACCTGACAAAAAATATTATTCATGTGAGTTTCGTGTTAAAAATTATCGCTTATAATCATGACAAAAACTTATTCGTGTGAGTTTCGTGACAAAAAATTATTTTTCCTTTTGAATAACATCGCTTATAATCATGTCGTATTCGTGTCAAATCATGTACTAATTATTGTATGCTTGTATCTTCACAAATCATCGTACACACACAATTTTCGTGTCAAGTCATGTCTAAATCGTGTTACCAATTTGTGACGTTTTCGTATCGTGTTAGAAATTGACATGCATAGTTTTTGGATTACAAAACTATTGTGTTGGGGATATTTTATCAATGAAAATTGTAGATACCTCTTCTTGAAAAATTGGATGTCCATGGTTTGAGCGTTTGGTTGGTTGTTTAGAATAATTACATTTAGGCCCTTCAAAAAAAGAAAATGCTTACCATGAGTTCCTTAGGAAATATTTTTGGGAGGCATTTAAACTTCTTCCGTCGTGTTATGATTTATAAATATTGTAAAACTAGGCATGTAGCCCTGTGGTGGTATTTAGAAAAAGCAAGCAAAATAAGTCATAACAATAATTTTCGTCGACCTATTACCGAGCGAGTTTAAGTTGATTTAAGGTGTACTTGGAATGAGGTTAACAATTAGGAAGAATAACCCTATTATTCCATACAAAGTGCAATCCCTTGACATTGATCGTTGCATTCATATCCTTTTAAAATATGCAATGACAACTCACCAAAAAAGTCAATGATTCAAACTCGAGACTTTTGAGCCACAAGCCATAAGGCTTTACCAAATGGACGTCAAAGTAATACTTGCTTGCCTCGTTGTAACCCAAGTTTGCCATTGCTACATTTTTTGAAGTTCTACCCCAGAGGTTTACACCCAAGTCCGTCGTTGCTACCATGCAGTACTATATGCCCTTAGCAGGGTCATCCTTAGCAGAGGTTTACACCCAGCGGTCATCCGTCGACCTGGTCGGTCCACTTGGCACGACCCGGTTGGCCGATTTTTTTTTGCTTTTGGTTTTTTGTTTGATTTGGTATTTGTTTTAATAATTAAGGATTTATATTTTTGATAAATAATTAAAGGTTAAGTAGTTGTACTTCATATTTTGATAATAATCAGGATTACGGTTATGATTTGGAGTATTATTTTGTAAATTGGTGAGTATTTATTAAATTGTATTTAAACGAACTTTAATAGAAGATAATTATATTTAAAGTAGAATTAAACAACAATCAGACTAAAATAACAACTGAAACTAAAACTGAAAACAAAGAAGATAGGTCATAAACTGAAAATAGAGAAGATATATCATAAACTTAAAAAAATAAAACGACAGAGTTCTACTTAAATATTTCGTCATTGATCCGTTCCAGGTTAATTTCGTCCTTCGGGGTCAGGATGTTGAGTTCTTTGGCCTTCAGAAGCAAAATATAGAGGTTGTACTTCATAGAAGCCCGACGAGTTTCTTCTTTCTCTCTCTCCAACGTTATCTTCTCTCGGCGAAGTGCAATTTCATCCTGTTTGATCGAGGGCGCGACCTGAAGAGACTGAAAGCGGGCGTTATTTTTGACCACGTCTGGATCCTCCGTCACCGCTTTCTCTTTCCCTTTCCTCTTGCTTTTCTTTACACCCGCATGACGGGATGCACTTGAAAGGAATGTGTTCTAAAAGTTTTACTTTTATATGTCAATTATTATGAATTGGATGTACAAACATCTTGTTCCTTGATTATGGTATTCGTCTTTTGGAAGTGTTAAGGAAGATGTGTTTGGTCCTTAACCGTAGAGCTCTAAAATATAATGGTTTACATATATCAAAAGTTATTCACAATCATGGTAATTAACATGGAACATTAATCACCGAGATAAGATTGTCGTGTTGGTCATCGATTGTTGTAGCTCTACAAATAATTGACGACACGAGTATATAAAAAAGGAAAAGATTATTTTTATATATTGAATAGACCTAACAAGTAAAACATTATGGAATTGTGTTTCGTGTCATTAATGTTTTACTGTGTCTTGGATCTTAAGATATGATACTTATATCTTTTCACTAGAGAAGTGCTTAATTTGATTATTGTCAAAATCTATCAATGAGTATAATGATAAATGCAATAGTTGGTTGAACATGACTTGTGATGGAAAAGATAGCTAGTCAAACGATTATCATTGCCCCTCTTAATTGAGTGATGATATTAGTGGGCCCCTTGATAAAGCAAAATTATAATATACACAATGTAACTTGAGTTAAGTTACATAGTTATAATTAGCTTAAAAAGATCAAGAAATGAATATAATACAAAGGTGACACATTTCTACTTTGCATATATTCTTAATATCATGAGGCAAAGGACGGACACAAGTGGTGCACTTACATCACTAAATGGATCGTGTTTTGGTTCGAGTGGAACAAAGACATCTATGCTAATTGGGTAACTATAATGTGTAGTTAGATACCGCTAATAGTTTGAGATATTAAGTGTTTAATATCACTGTCAATTTAACTTAAATCCTCCTATAGGTCCGAATTTTTCCAGAGAATTTTTCTCATGCGGATTCAGTCGACCGTCTATCTCACGGTGCACCGAACATGTGTTATAACCGAATGGTTCGGTTAACCGAGAAAATTTCTCGATCGACCGAATAATGTGATTTCTGTCTGAATTATTAAGAGATTAATTAGATCATGGGTTGGATTAATTCCAGATTTAATAAAACGTTTTTAGGATGCTTATGTGGCAATTAGAGATTAATTTTAGGAGAGAATAAGCAAAAGATCATGACTAAAGAATAGTTCTTGATAAGGATGTTTTGGGAGCCTATAAAAGGACCCCCCATCCTACTTGTTTATGTTAATGCAAAAATTCTTTCTCTCATTAATCTCTCCCTTAATCACCACGAAAATCTCTTAGTAATTTAAATTTTGGAGATAGAAAATCTCAGGAACTTAAAGAGGGGTTATTAGCTAGATTCTAAGCCTAATTAGAGATTGATTGACTAGCTCATTTCTCTCTAATCTTATTTAGAGTTTGGTGAACACTTGGAGGCGAATCGACGGGCGATTCAACGGGCAACGCGACTCCGGATCTTCGAAAGGTTTTAGAGAACCTTTGGGTATGATTCTCTCTTTTTGATTTATTTTAATATATGTAGGATTGCATGATATTAGAATAAACACAAAGTAATGTACATAAAATTGTTGAAAGTATGAAATCGATCTTGTATGTTGTATTCAATTTTTAAAAATATATACATACATGGGGACACAAAATCCTACAACACTTGGGGTGACAAATTCTGGGGTCGGTGATGGACGAGGAGAGTCTAAGAAAATTTCTTCCGACGAGTCTGTGTGACCCCTTTTCCGGGACGAACCGTTGGATGAGCGGGTAAGACTGCTTTGAAAATTATCCTCACGCGTGATCTCGGGCATGGGGACCGTAGATCGCCACTTCGGGCACTATTTGAGCATCAACCAGGTCGGGTAGTGCGTGAAAGTCGTCCCATAATTGCGCTCATAAATCACGTTAGCTTGCCCGATGAGGTCGTTCGTGTTGTCCCCACTTCTGCTTCGTCGACTCGCCTCATCTATATAGCCACTCCACTTCATAGTAGCCGCATTTATCCTCCTCCAACGCCTTTTGAGAGAGTCGAGGTTTCGCGGCTTCAGTCGATCGTTTGTGACTCGCCTCGTCATACAACCTTTTCACTTTACTCCAAAGGAGCACTGTCTTTTGATTCGTTCCCACCGTTGCATCGAAACTAACGACCATGTACGACGAAACGAGGGCTTCGTCCTCCTCTTTCGCCATACGTTCTTGCTTTGAAGGGGGGCAGTGGTCGTCCTTGATGCACGTTGGGACAAACCGACGGGGCAAGGGTCTGCGTCGTCACTTCCCTCGTCATTTAGGGTAGTGTTATTCTCGTTTCTACTGGACTGACTACTGAGGAGTTGGTTGTACATCTGAAATGGGGTTGAGAGTTGTTGGGAGTATTGTGGTCCGAAGTATTGTTGGGAGCTCTCCCAGTTTTGGTACGAGGGTGAATGTTCAGAGTATTGTTGGGAGCTCCCCAAGTTTTGGTACGGAGGTGGAAATTACGAATACTGTGGGGAACTCCCCCAGTTTTGGTGCAGAGGTGGAAATTACGAGTACTGTGGGGAACTCCCCCAGTTTTGGTGCGGGGGTGGATGGTCAGAGTATGGTTCGGGAAATGGTTGGCTACTACTTCCTACGCCGTGTTGAAGGATATGTCGGTAGTAAGGATATGGTTAGGAGTACGCGACAAATCCTTGAGGTCTAAAAAGACGAGGGACCGGAGGTGTTTCACGAGCCTCAATGTTGTGGTCAGAGAAGACATGGGCTCACGAGAGTTTGGAAGGTTGAGGGAAATGAAGTTGTGTGTAGTGAGTATGGTGGACTTCAGGGTATTTATACTCCCAGACAAGATTTCAAATTTGAATCACGCGCGTACTGTAAATTGTCAGTCCGACAAGATAAGGCATGACACGCGTATTGTAGATTGTCAGTCCGACAAGATAAGACATCACATGCATACTGTGTATTGTTAGTCTGACAAGATAAGACATCACGAGCGTACTGTAGATTGCGTGTTAAATAAATAAAGTCTTTGTAATTTGAAAATAAATAAATAATTAATGTTTTTGGTAAATATAAATGATTTTGGAATATAATAAATGTTGAGAATAAATTTAATGACGTGGAGGAAAGAGAATGTGATGACCTAGATCATTGTTAAATGAGTGAATAGTAATGGAGAAATAATGGGTTGAGTCGTGATGACGTGACATGGAGATAAAAAAGAGAAAAAAGAGTGGATGACCTAGGTCATTGCTGTGAATGCTCTAACAAAGAACGTAAGCGAAACCTAAATAGACAACTTTACGATCACATATATCTTCAATTAGGGGTGCACATGGGTTGGGTTCAACCCGAAACCCAACCCGAACCCGACTGGTCGGGTCGGGTTGGGTCGGGTTGGGGAGGGGTTTGGGTCGGGTCGGGTTGGGAAAATCAAAAACCTGAATTTTCGGGTCGGGTTCGGGTTGAGGGGGTCGGGTTGACCCAACCCAACCCGAACCCGATTTTTATTTTTATTTTATTTTTTATTTTTTCCCAAATAAACCGGTCGACCGAACATCACTCGGTCGACCGTTTCCAACCCGAAAATTTCGGGTGTTCTAGCCACCGGTCGACCGTTTAAGCACCGGTCGACCGAACCCGACCAAGTTTGGGAGAAAATTTTCGAATTCGGGTTCAACCAGATCCAACCCGACCCAACCCGAAAATTTCGGGTCGGGTTGGGTTGAACCTAAACCGGTTCGGGTTCGGGTTGGGTCGGATTGAGGCCCAAACCCGACCCAACCCGACCCATGTGCACCCCTATCTTGAATCATAATTTATAATTGAACTATGGTTAGTCTAATGGCAAGAAAGATTAAGTTTATATTAGTCGTACCAGCGTAAACTATATAATTATATATCATATATATGTATTAAATAATTAATTATTTATAAGTAGGTTGACGAGCCGAATCTCCCAGATCCAGCTGAATCAGTACTGTAAGTTAGTAACCGATCCTATTTATTTGATTGGTTGGTAGATTGGTAGGTTTAATTTTTTGATCATTATGTACCACAAACGAGACGAGGGATTGACAGGTCGAATCTGCCATGCACAAACCTAAATAAAAACGCACATATTTCAGTTTGAGCTGATTTTTATGTGCTCAACTACCCACCCGACCACCCCACTTTAAATTTCAAAAGTTCTAAAAACGATTGAATTTCACATATTGACCATTTTAAGATAACAAATATCACCTTATTGCGCTGCGCTGCCGAGATCCAACGAAAAAAAACCATTTGTGTCCCAAAACATGTGAGAATCTCCGTTTGTTCCATTCACACTGGTGGAAAGAAGTCAAAACAAACCGCCACGAATGCATTGCAGACGCCCAATCCATCCATCCCCAAACCTTCCCACTATAAAACCTCCTCCGTCCTCCCATTCCACCATGTGCTCACACACCCATCCCCATCCCCATCCCCGTCCCTCCAAACCACTCGATCCCTTCCTCCACCTCCAAACCCTAGCGGGTGAGCAAGAAGAGGATCATCATGCAGCTCAAGCCCGGCTCATCTGCTCTCGTCACCGGCGGCGCCTCCGGAATCGGTAAACACTTCCTCTCAATTGAGTTCCGTTTGAGATCGAGGCTTCTCTTTCCCTTGGATTTGGCACCAAATTGCTTCTGCTTTTGTGTTTGAGGCCATTGGCTGTTTGGTTACGTTTCCAGATGAACAGAGATTGGTGTTGTGTTGATGTGTTCCTACGAGTAACTGAAAAGTAGTTGATGTGTTACTACGAATCGTGCATCGTAATTTATGAACTGTTAGGTTTGTTCGATTTATGTCCTACCGTGGGTTGGTGGTCGGTTGTTGTGGAAAGTTGGAGATGAGGAACATGAAATCTGATTGTTGCAGTTGCAATTATTTGCTTTTGAGAAAATCGGTTATATAGTATATGTAATTTGGTGATTAAAGATGAAGAGAATCTTCTGTTGTTTGTTGTTGTGTCATTACTTTCTAGTTGAGGTGTTCTTATGTCATGTGCCATTAATTGTGAACTGTCATGTTTGTTTGGATTTGTTCCTGAAGTTTGTAAGTGCTGGTTTGGTGTGTGCAGGGAAAGCAGTTAGTCTGGTCCTTTGCAGGAAAGGTGTTTCTCTCACGATTGTCGACTTCTCCGAGGAAAAGGGAAGGGAGACAGTACTTCTGATTGAGAAGGAGAGGAATAAGTTCTATCCGGAGTTAAAACAACCAGCAGCTATTTTCATCAAATGCGATGTGACCAATACTGGTATGTTATTGTATTCAATGTAGTAGGGCCATATTCTTTAATTTCAGTAGGTTGCTTGATCCATTATTGTGATATTTATGTTTCTTGCTATGATGTATGATACTTGTTTTTGAGTCTGTTCACGTAGGTATTTTAAGTGGGTTTTTTTGGTGTAAACTGAACTGCAGATGAGATAGCTGCTGCTTTTGACAAACATTGGGACATTTTTGGAGGATTAGACATCTGTATAAACAGTGCTGGAATAAGTAATCCGATACCGTTCCATAAAGATGAAAGTGATGGTACAAGGTCATGGAGACGTACATTGGATGTGAACTTGACTGCAGTTATTGATTGTACACGTTACGCGGTATCATAAATTGGACTTGTCATTTTATCATTGTGAAGCACTCATTTTGTCCCTTTAAACAACTTTTGTCAAACATAGCATGTCTCTGTCTGTATTTTCTTCTTCTTAATAACAATTTATCATTTTATCTTGACATTTTGCATGTAATGCTAAACAGCTTTCTTAGTTTCAGCAAGATATTGTTCACATGTTACTTCCTAATATTTGTACTTGGCATATCGTGTACGCTCTCAATTTTATGTTCTTTTTGTTAGGAACTGTCTAAAAAATTGAAACCCAGCTTGCTACTATACGTATCTCTCTGCATTTTAGTTCTCAATCTATGTTGTAGCATTTCTTTTACAAGAACTTCCATAAAAACTAAAAAAATAGTCCATTTATTTTAACAAGGCCATAATCTGTTCAAGTTGGTAAATGATGATTGTAGATTTTTGACATCTGTTGTACAAGGAAATGTACAACAGAACAGATTATGTTGACTCAGTTTAAGGCCGTAATAGTCCATGTATAAGATTTTATAGGCATACCTCGCCTAACCATGCAATTTCCATTTGCATAAGGAAATGTCGTTGATGTTGTATAAATGACTGATGTAGAAACTGAGTCATATAGCTTCTTTATTCCTAACAGATCCGGACAATGCGGGCTGGAAAAAGACCAGGTGTCATTGTAAATCTTGGATCAGCTTCTGGTCTTTATCCTATGTATTTTGACTCAATCTACTCTGCTTCTAAAGGTCTGGTCTTGTACATTTTTCAATATTTTGATTAATAGTCTTTCAGTTTAGTCCCTTAGCTGTCTCCTTGTTAATCGTTACAAGTGATAGTGAGTTCGCTTTTACTGCTTGCTGATACCCAATCTCAAAAAAAATGACTTGGTGGATCCCCATCTCCTTTCTGTGAGTGCATTAATAAGAAGATAAATGAGTAAAGTTCATTTTCTAAAAAAATTGATTTTCTTGCTAGTTACTGTCATCTGAAACCTCTCTAATGAGGTCTATATTGTCCTGAAAAGGAAACGATTGATGTGATTTCACAAGTAGTATCACAGTTCTTGTTCAAATTCACCTTGTCACCTTTTGATCTTGAGCAAAGCAAGATGAGAATGTGCCACCTAGAGGTCGTAACCTTTGGCCTTTATTTCAACTAGACAGGCAACTTCACCTAAGCGGCCATTTAGGGTTACATAGCCTCAGATACCCCTTTAAGGCCCTCCCAATTGCCCCTTAAGTAACTAATTAAGTAATTTTACTTCTTTATTGGCTATGACTATTTATATATTGTCGCTGTACTTTCTTCTTGGTGTATCACTCGTAACTTTTGTATAATCTAATATACAAAAGTCAAATGAGATCACTAAACAAGATCAAATCATCACTAATCATTGTAACTTTTGTACCATCAAAGTGTGAAATCACTAAACAAGATCTTTCCATCAAGTGACCATGATACACATCAGCATCACATCATGAACAAAAGTCAAACTACTTATAAAATCATCACCTATGCACCTATCACACCTATTATATGTACAGTTGAAATACTTCAAATCACAAATTTGAAATGTTATTTTGGGGAACTCACAAAATAAATGATTTGGCAAGCACTTATACTTAATGTCTAACAAGAAATATTTTAGAAAGAATCATAATAGAAGTGAACTCATTTTTATATTTTTAAGTCAAAGAAAAGCCTAATCAATAAAATTTGGGATAATATTTAGTGATTATAATCACGGTTAATTGAAAGGTTGCCCTCATAAAATATTAATTACTAAAGAAACCGCAAAACTTTATGTTCATAGATTTCACCTCCAAGGCTCCAACACATCGTCAAAGTTGATAAGCTCAAAGATGGGTGTTCTCATCTACTTAACAAGTCACTACTATGCCAACCATAAAGTGTAACAATAATTACATGAGTTTATATGAATATGCATTTCTTAGTAGTGTTTTATAATGTTGAAACAGGGGACAAGTGGGGATCCCCATTTTATGAGATATAATCGAAGTGATAATAACAAAATCTAGTTTCTGGGTAATGATCCCCACTTGTCATTCTTTCAACATGGTATCAGAGCCGATGGTCAAAAACCCCAATTTGTTGTCACGCGGGAATCGAATAACTAGTTGCATGTACGTGGTTCCCACATTTTGTACCATACGAGTATGTTTGAACATGCCTTTGAAATATGATATTCATCATCCTAAATATATGTATTTGTAACCTTGCCCATTGCAGCTGGAGTTGTAATGTTTACTAGAGCTCTTGTTCCATATAAACGAGAAGGTATTCGAGTCAACGTGGTTTGCCCTGAGGTAATAATGCATAATAAAGGAATTTGTATTTAATTAGATAGAGAAGTATACTTGATTTAGTTGAGAAATCTATGATAAACGAAAAGGTATTCGAGTCAATGTGGTTTTCCCCGAGGTAATAATCTATAACAAAGGAATTTGTATTTAATAAGATAGTGACATTAAATTTAATTGATTTTTCTAATCTCAAATGTCAATTGATAGATTGTTATTGGCTAACGTGTTATTCCAAACCCAAAACCCTGTACATGTTGCAGGACACCATTTCAGTGGCCAATGAAATTGTCCCACGGTTGTATAACAGTTATCATAGCCTCGGTGGGATCTTGGAAATGTCTGTTCATATAAAGAAAAGACATCACCTGCATGTCCCACATAGCTAAGTGGAATATGGGAATTTCATTTACTTAGGATGTTGTCAATCTGACTTAAATCCTTTCAAAGGGCACATGTGACTTATAATAAAATTGTATATTAGCATATCTATATCCATAATTCTTTTCGTCATCTGAATATAATTTTAGACTGCATATGAATCCAAAAAATCAATAAGATATTAATTATGGTACCATAATTTGAAAATAACACTTTATATATAAAGGAAACTCAAATTATGTCATTTGCTAATAGAAGAATTATATGTCCTGTCATCTGAAGATTCTGAACATACTTAAACAATTTCAAAAGTATTCCGAGCCACGTTAAGATTGGAATTGGATTCCATTTCAAGTCAATGTAGTATGTCATTATTATTGTTATCGCTATGGTAAGAGTTATTCTCTAACCTGAAGTGTCTAATGCTAATGTCTTTGTAATTTTATTGAGATCCTTGTAACCCTAGCGGTTGTGGTTGATCCTTGGTCTCTGACGTCATGTGTGGTTTCTTGTAAGCTAAATTTTAGTTTTCAAAAAAGATGAATTAACTTATGCGTGTTCTTTTTCTTCTGCAGTTTGTTGAGACAGAATTGGCATCGAAAATTGATGGTAGATTTATTGAGTTGATGGGAGGATATATTCCCATGGAGATGGTAGTAAACGGTATCATTAGCCGGCCTTCTTGTTGTTTTTTCCCCCTGCAATTTCACGGATAAAAAGAAATAAAAAAAGAAAGAAAACTAAGGATGATGAAAACTTGAGAGTTGGGTCTTAAAATTGAAGTATTTGGTGTGAATAAAAGTAATCGCCATATTCTTGCGCCAATTGAAAACTTTTGGTGTATGTATTGTATTTTACAATAATTTCAATTTGATCCTCTTAGGTATACTTGAGCTTATTGAAGATGATAGTAAGGCTGGCTCATGTTTGTGGATATCAAACAGAAAAGGGATGGAATATTGGCCTAAACCAGAAGAGGAAAGGAAATATCTTGTGAAACAAATGAAACATAAGAAGCATTATGCCTACAGTGCTCCTCATATCAAACTACCTCATACTTTTGAGAAAATGTATGTTCCCTTATGTTGATCGCATAACTTACATTCTTTAGATTTATTTGTTTCATGCAAAATTATGAACTTCTGTTGCAATATTTCCAATCTGTATTAGTTTGAAGTTACGATGTGGAACTACAATTTGTTGTTTGATGGTTAACTTAATATCAGTACATACACCACTCATCTTTTTGGTCATCGTAATGGTATGATAATTTGATCTTTATTTTTCCATTGGAACTGTTAAGCCAAGCACATGGTTATGCACTCTATATTCAATGATTTGTTTTCGGTTTTTGGATTTGGAATATAACGTAACCTTGTGTGGCTCAGTTCAACTTTAGAGTTTTTTTTCTTCAATTTTATGTACATAAACCTAACATTATTTTGTTTTCTATATTCTTGTTAAATTTGAAGGCTCCAACTTTAGTGTAATTTTGCGAAATACAATTTTATGCTATCAGCAGCAGCGGCCTATCATTTTTGATGAAAAAATATCATTTTTTGTATCTTCATGTTTATTATTTTCACTTATAGGATTAATTGTTGCTTGGTCATTGGCAATTTAACCGGTCATTGTTCTCTTTACCCATGGTGATATTATGTTCTTGTTGCATGTTATTACCAAGCACATCTTCCAGCTACTTTTACTTGCACGATGCCTTAGTGTTATCAACAATAAGCAGTATACATTATACAATATTTAGACCATACTAGAAAACGTGTTATTGATGGAAATGGACCTCAAAACTGTTCAGTCAATTTCAGTGTAAATGGTAGTTGTGTTAGATATTTAGAATGAATTAACTTCTGATACTCTTAAATGTTTTTCACCTTGCCTGTTGGAGACAAAGGGTTGATGGTTCACTGTTTTTGTACAGTGTTGTTCACACTCTCACCCACAATTTCCGGAGTGCTACAAAGATCATTCGGTCGGAGTTGAGTATTCCTATCAAGCCTAAACATGTTCTTGTCAAAATCATATATGCCGGTGTGAATGCCAGCGATGTAAGTTGTGTTGTCCTGAAATGTCTGCACTGGATACTATTGGCTTTAGGGCTCAATTTGTTCTTTACCTCATTATCTATCCATTCATTTTTTGTGTTGGCCTTTGTTTGCTAGGTGAACTTCAGCTCAGGCCGTTACTTCAGTGGCAGTGACAAGGAAGTTGCTTCCCGCCTTCCATTTGATGCTGGTTTTGAGGTTCTGCCAGATCATTTTCTCCCTTCATTATTATTTTTCCATTCGCTTCTGAAATTATTTTATGAATATTTTGTAAATAACATTCTCTGTTACTAATTGAATTTAGAATTTCATTTGGAAGTAAATATGTGGTATATTTTGAGAACAGCTCTCTATCTTAAGGTTAATGTGATGTTTGTGAATTGTGATGCATGGTTCTGCGACGAATGTCTCATTCCAAATTATGTAATTATTATTGGTTACTGGGAATTACATTTTATGATCTAGCAATTGATATTAAAGCAATTAACTTTCTTATGGAATGATAAACAAAATGTATGTTGATTTCTGTCTCGGCACCTTCATTACACCTTATGCACATTAATTTTAAGTCAACCACCAGGCACCAAACCAAGTGGAGTTTACTTGTCTTTTAAGTTTCAAAACAAGAAACCACCAATGATTTTCCCCAAGGGCCAGGGGCATCTCATGTTGCCCTGGGATTAGGATTAAATGGTCAGTAAGCTAAACAAAATGACAGTGTAGCCATTTCACTAATATTGTGGAATAATGGAATGCTTTCTGTTACATTTCTTCACTAATATTGGTGAATGATTTTCTTGATTTTGTTAATTTGTGTTGTTGGATGACAGGGTGTTGGCTTAATTGCTGCTATTGGTGATTCAGTGCATGGTTTAAAAGTTGGTACACCAGTTGCTCTGATGACATTTGGATCCTATGCAGAATTTACCGTGGTAGGTTCTAGCTACTAGCATCCCTGTGACAGTTTTCATTTTTAGCTTTTTATGTTGTTATAGCATTAATTTCGTGTATTTTTTTTCATTTCATTTCATATACATTTAATTTGATGAACATGAGAAAGAGGTTTAGGTTGAAAATTGGATCTTGATACTGTGTTTGTAAATACTTAAAGAGTATTGAGAGTTCTGAGCTGATTTATTTTCTCAGATAATTCTGCATTTTAATTTATTCTTGGTATGTATATATATAGGTTCCAGCTAAGCATGCCATTCCTGTCGCTAGACCAGAACCTGAGGTAGTAGCTATGCTTACATCTGGTTTAACAGCTTCTATTGCTTTAGAGACGGTACAATGCTTCTCTTTGATTCACTTTGCTTTCATTCTTTGTTACAAATTGTGTTTGCCTTGTTCTGTATCTGGATGTTGCTACCTCACTGTTTTTTTCCTGATCTTCGTTCATTGTTATCAATATCACGCAGGCCGGCCGGATGGAGTATGGGGAGAGAATTTTGGTTACAGCAGCTGCAGGAGGGACTGGACAATTTGCAGTGCAGGTTAGAAATTTAGTGTTACCACCTCGCCTTATGGTGCACAGTTGTAACAATACACTAAAAGAATCACATGAAAAGCTTGGAACCCTTAGCCTTCTTAACTAATTAGGCCTAATTGGGGGCACATTCTGTTTCACACAATCTGCATTTTTTAGTATAACTGACAAACATATGATATGTTGTTAAATCTATATTTATTCTTATAGTTGTGTGGGTTCTACGTGGTGATAGTGTATCAATCCTCTCCTAGAATGACTATGTGCCGCTACATGCAACTTAAGTTTAATTGTATGGCTGCAACTGCAATACTAAGTGACTATACTATCTCTTTATTCTTTAGTGCCAAATAACATTGCTTTGGTTGGCATATGTCATCCCTCAGGTGGAGCATGTTTCAACCTCTGGCTAATCATGCTCATGCATAAAAATAGGTACCTTTTACATATATGCTAAACAGTGAACTTTAAATCGTGTCTATTTCAGCTAGCCAAATTGGCTGGGAATACTGTAGTTGCTACTTGTGGAGGTGAAGAAAAGGCTGAACTTTTGAAATCTTTAGGAGTCGATCGGGTTATTGATTACAAAAGAGAAAATATCAAAGAGGTACTTCCTCTTATTTGTTATGTAATAACTTGTAAGCAGGTTTTGTTCTTTGCCATTGCCAACCTTATCTTCTATTCCATGTTATTGAAACTACATTCATTAGAGCACGTTTGCCAAATTGATTCTCTCCTATCCCACCATTCACATTGTCAATTCATTAATCATGTGTTTCCAACGCTCAACCTTCATGAGGTGCAGCTGTGTTCAAACCTACCTCTATTTGCAACTTTGAAATGATTTGTATAGCATGTTATTTTCATCCTTTTCTGGTCTCTTGACTTCTGAATATGGTTACAAAAGAAGTAATATTCAAATGCACAATGCGAGGTAGCATTGTTTTTTTCCATATCATTTTAGTTTCTTGAGAATGTTAGGCCTCTTGGTGCAATGTCAGACTCCTTCATAAATATTTAACTGGCAACGTGCCTTTTGACCATTTTGACTGAAACTCTTGTCATGTTCTCTTTTTTATCACCCATGATCTTAGAATTTGACCTTGCACAACTCTCTTTGTTGAACTGATTTTCCCCCCTTAGGAAGCCTCTTATTTTTGAAGACGGACATATGCATTTTTCTTTTTTTCTTTTTTTACTATTAAGTTGTAGATTTTTATAATTTAAAATGCACAATGAAACCTTGTTCCTCTTGAGTTCCCTTATCCAGTAATCCAAGTCCAAGTAAGGTTCAATTTGAGTGGAAAATAGCATTGAAGTTAGATTTTTTTTGGGGCTTATCATGTTGTTTTCCTATGAGTGTCTAATATCTGACAGTTCCCCTATACTATTACATGGAGAGATACTCAATGAACATCCTCGTTGTCTTTTGCATGGCTGGAATCAAGTACCTTCAAAATTTTCATTATTTCCGAGATTACATAGAAAACCCTCCTTTATAGTTTCAGGAGGCAAACTATAAATTATCCGAAATTGAAAAGGTTAGCATATGTTGTGAATAAAATTAACATATGATAATGGTATATTGGTACCCAAAATTAAGAGGTTATGCATAGTACCTTAGTTATTCATTCTTATGTGCCTAATTTCCTGGCCCCATGTTCTTGTTTTATCTAGCTCTTCCATATCCTCGATGAATTTATGCTAATGTTGTCTTCCGATGATTTGTTATGTGATTTTTTTGGTGTTAAATTATGATTCTTTAGCTTTGTTAGAAACATATGCATCTCCATGCTCTACAAATTACCATAGATTGAAACCGTTCTATTGTCACTATATGCCCTTACATGTTTTGGTTTCAGGTATTGAAGAAAGAATATCCGAATGGTGTCGACATCGTCTATGAATCTGTTGGTGGGGACATGTTCAATTTATGCCTAAATGCTCTTGCAATTTT
Source organism: Triglochin maritima (assembly GCA_963682175.1). NCBI lineage: Eukaryota > Viridiplantae > Streptophyta > Magnoliopsida > Alismatales > Juncaginaceae > Triglochin > Triglochin maritima. The sequence goes on along the minus strand of OY821780.1, from coordinate 7,226,214 downwards.
CGGGCGCCTCATTGTCATTGGGATGATCTCTCAGGTTTCACCCTTTTGTCTGTGATATACTTAAATCAAACAAAATAAGTTTATCTTCTGTTTATTGGAAGTAAATCTCTTGATTCTTTGGGGATTGGTTGAGTGGAAGACATCATTTTCTTGGATGAGCTTGTGGCATGTTTGAGCACCTTTATAAAAATGATCTCAATCAATCTGCTTGTGGTCATCAATTCATCTTATATTGCAGTACCAAGGTAAAGAGGGGTGGAAGCCGTTGAACTACACTGGGTTGTGTGAGAAACTTCTTGCGAAAAGTCAAACTGTGGTAAGCTACCTCCTCGCATGGTGGAATATGCGTAAATTTTGCTGTTCTATTTTTATTTTTATCATTTCCTATTGAAGCTCTTTTGGATTATATTCTCTGAAACGAATGAGTTGCCTTATGTACGACTTGTTCATTATTTAGCAACTTATTATTCTTTTAGGTACAAAAAATTCATGGTAAAACATGTGGTCGGGGTTCTCTTCAGGATATTAGGACATTATGAATCTTCTAAAAAGAAGTTGATGGATGAATATAGATTGATGATCTTGCTCCATAATTTGTTTGAACGTTCACATGTCATGTTATGCCTTGGCTCTGTAGTTTGTTTCACTTTGTTGAAGAAGTTATAATAGGGGTGTACGTTATTTCATAGATAGGTCCTCAGTCTACATATTGAGATTTGAGGTTAAAAGGATGAAATAAGGAAACAACAATAAGAAACCTTAATAAGGGAACACCAAATAATGAAAGTTCTATCAATTAGAATATCTAAATCTAATGATTTACTAATATCTATTATTTTAACACACAGTTAGTGGATTGTAGAAATTATATACGCAGGAAGAACTTGCAATCTGTGAAATACATACTACCCAATGTTTAATTAAGTAGGACTACCAATTCCTATAGTGAATTTGTTGATCTAATATTGTGATATCAATTTCCACTATTTTTTGTAGGCTGGCTTTTTCTTGGTCCAATATGCTCACATGTGGCAGCAGCATATGGACAGGCTCTTCGATTTGTTTTCAACAGGAAAACTTAAGGTACCACATCTCTTCTTTATGCTTGCATATGAGTATATTTGGTTCGACACATCAGTTGTTTGACACAACCGCTATTAAGCGATTAATTTATTATATAAATGTGAAAATTCATTCTCTTTAGGCATCATTCCTATGTTCTTTCCACTATTATATCCTTAGCGAAAACATTTTTGTCTTCAACCTACAAAATACATTCTGCAGCAATTAGATGCACAATGCAGTACTCTGTTATGAGTTGCACTTTTACTTGTACCCTTAAAAGAATATAATCTCAATTTGTTCTCAATATCTACTTGATTGATAAGATGGTGCAAAATAAAAGGCTAGTGATTCACAAGCAATAGCCCCACACTGTCCAAGTCCAACACACTAATGTGGGAGCAAAGGCTACCTAAAAATGGACGAACTTGTACATGATAGTTATTCCACAAAAATAGTTCTGTTTGCTTTTCTGTTTTATATCATAAATGCACATACGACCATGTTACATTTACATGGTCTTCATTCAGCTGTATGGTGTTTGTGGTTATTTAACGTGTTTCTACTATTTACGTGGAGCCATTAGGAAATTGAAACTTTGTCAGCTTAGATCACTACAATTTTTCAGGAAGCCTGCACGTAGCCACAGGGTTCTACGTTATTTGGTAATCCTAGTGAAAGAGTATACCATTAGGTCAATTCCTTGAGGATGCGGTATTCATATGCATTCCAAACGAGGAGTTGGTTGGCTGCTCTGTATAAGTTGGACAAATCTAGCCACATCATTTTGTATATTAAACCACTTACACTTGACAGGTTATACTGGATCCTAAGAAGTTTGTGGGCCTTAGCTCGGTAGCAGATGCAGTCGAGTACCTCCATTCGGGAAGGAGCATTGGCAAGGTAGTCTCTCATAGTTTTTTTCGGCAAGTCATCTCTCCATCACATCGTCATTGTACTTATTTTGTTATAAACATCATTGTAGGTGGTTGTTTGCATTGATCCATCCTTCGCCCAACCATCTGCACGGCTTTGAGAAACATTTGTGCAGGAATTAGAATTAATTAGAAGATATGGAAACGCTTCAGAGAATAGTATATGCTTTGTAAATAGCTGCACCAAATAAGCAGAAACAGAAGTCAATGATATTATTATTTAGATTGTACGAATAAATTGGTTCCTTAGCCCCATGCATCAATTTACTTAGATTAAGTTGGTTGGTTGGTTGTATTTGTTAATCATATTATGAGCTATATGTTGCATAGCCTGCAAACCGTAGGTCTGGGACCTTTCTTTATATTACTGGAATTTATTTATTTACTTTTTTTAGTAGTTGATACGTTTGGATCTGCTCCTATGATTTCGAACTGTACTTCATTGGTTCTATGATTCTATCTTGTATGGGGGGCACTCATTTTTTTAAAGTAACTACTTTTAAGAATGTTATATATTAAAGCAAGTACAAACCATGTGTGTTAACCTTATTTACCAACAGATTATGTCCCCCCAGTCTGATCTAATCGTAGAGATCTGGTTTCCGTGTTGTAAATTGGTAAGCTGGTGGATGTAACTTGTATTTCTCATGTAGTGGATTCGTAGAACTTATTTAAGAACGTCCTGTTAGACTTGCACAGTTGTATATTCTGGAAGTCGATAATTTAGTTGAATAGGAGGCATGTCCGGAATTTAAACCATGTGCAGTTACATGCATGTTCTCTTTTTTCGTAGACATTCTCATGTTGCAATAACGTTGTCTTTCCCATTTCGGCTGGATCAGTGTCGTTCTTTGCAAAGTTCGTCTTCATGCAGCTTGTGTTTTGCGCGGGAGAAAAAAAAGAACAGTTCGAGTACCTTTATGTTGTATTTGATTTTAAACATTTTCTCCACTCGAAATTATTTTCTTTGTAGCGCTCCCCCATCAATACGTCCAAATTACCATATGTAATTTTTACAAAACCTCTCTCAGGTTCAGCAAAATCATTTTCCAAGTTCCCTGATAGGAAGTAAGCTTCCGGGTTGAAACGACCACGCTGTTAGAAATCAAACAATACATGGTAGTGCATTCGCGTAATGTCTTATCTTCCGTAATCACCGAAATATCACCTTGAAAGCAATAAACAATCAATGTTTATATCTTCTTAGAAAACAACACAACAGACAATATACAGGTGGTCAAATAGTACGGTAACACACAATTATAGTTTCTGCACGCAACCAACCCCAAATTAATCCCCACAATAATCCCAAACAGCTTGCACTGGAGAGAACCATCAACACACATGATCATACCAAATCGGCGACAACCAAATCCCGGTGCAGACGAAGAAATCCCATCCCCAAGACACCAAACCAATACCATAATTGCCACGTCGACACGTGTCGATTTTCAATTGGGAAGAGACAGAAATCGAGCAGCAGCAGCAAAGTAGTGGCAATGGAAGTGCATCGAATGGAAGAATCTTTTTGTTATATGGCGGCGATTGTACGAACAATCATTAAATAACTACTTTAATATTTTATATTTTTTCCAAAAAAAAAAAAAACTCTCCCCAACAATTATCCTCTTTTTATATGTAGTGGAGCTGTTGTATTCTCTTACTATCTTTGTGTTTCCATTGCACTCTCAACTCCTTCTTTCTCTACACATGGAGTCGAGCGAAGATCGACGGGTCTCTTCAGCGAGAGAGAAGGCGGCGGAGGTCGTGGAGGAGATCGAGGTGTTCTTCGCCGAGGCGGAGTCCAAAGAGATGCGGCATTTCGTCCAGAAGTACGTCACAACAAAACACACACTCTCTCTCTCTCTTCAAACCAAAAAAAAAAAAAAAACTTTGATTCATGTTTACATAAGGTGGAAAGGTTATTTAAAAAAAGGTTAGTTCGTTTGTTAAGCTTTGAAAATGAATGTGTCTAGTTTGTAAGTTCTTGGAATCGTATCAGTAATGTGGAAAAGGAAGCATCTAAATGTTTAATTTAGCATATCAGACTTAACCATAAAGCCTTCATTTATAAAATAAGTTAGAAAAGCTATAGAGATGTTTAGTCTTCTTTTGTTGGAATTGGTTTGAGGTATAAATAAGATATGACAAACGCTTTCGGGTAGTTAATTTGTTGGGGGCATAAGTTTTTTCTTGTGCCGAAAGTTACAAATTTGACTTTTGGAAGCGACAATTTTTATATCCTTTGGAAACTACGGTGGGGCAAAAGACACGTTTAATTTTGGCGATTGAGTCTTGATATATACTAAATAAATTAAGGTGGTATATTTAATTTTGTTCGTTGTTTGGAATGGTTTCAGGTATAATTATGATGTCGCAAAGGACGCGCCACTGGAAGGGCGGTACGAATGGGTTCGGATTAAACCTTGAGCAGAACGGATTCCTACTTCCCTCCAAATTATAACTTCCTTGGTGTAGTTTTAGCTTGACTAATTATGTAATTAAATATAGATGTGTCTGTAATTGGTGTTGTTTCCGCAAAGTTGGAGCTCCACAGGGTAATTTTAGTTTTAGAATAGAATGATGTTTATTTGGGATCCGGAACTTATTTGGGGGGTTAATTGGGTTTTGGTTGGTTTTATCTTCGTTTCTGGTTTGGATTTTTGTTTTTTTGTTTTTGAAAGTTGGTTTGGATTAAGTTTTTGAGTGAGATATTGATTGCTGCGGGAGATAACGGGAATTGGACACTGGTTGGGGTGGGGTCGTGGGCATTGTAATTTGTGAGGATATCTTGTGCGCAGAATAAGATGCTCATCCAGGAAATAAACGTGGAAACTAATTTGCTTTTCTTTCATAGGTTATGCATAGATAATAACTTCGTTTTTTTAATTATTTGATAAAGCGTGCATGGATAACTTCGCGGTGCAGAGTTTTAAAGTTTGTCTTAAAAGTTTGCTGATTCGATACAAGTGAAGAAATACATGTTTGGATGCTTCAATGATTGGTCATATCGCTGCAACTTGCAATATCCTCAAAGTTTGAAACTCATGCCCAGACGCTTTCAATTTTTTTTTTAAAAAGCCAGAGTTTTTAAATTGTAATATCCTTTAAAAAAAGGCATATTGATTTCTAAAGGAATGGTTCTATAAATGTTTCAAGTTTCGAAACTCATTCAATCAGGAAGTCAATTGGTTTGTAAAAAATCATTCGGTTTAATAGGATTTTTTATGAGACCACCTATTTCATCTATCTTTTTTCGACTAATCAAAATCTCCATGTATTATTTAACCCACAGATTCAGTTTGATCGCTCAAACAATAACATTAAGGACACAAATAGTCATCTATTTTGATAGTTGTTGTAACCTACTACTGATTTGGGATTGAGTTAATTAATTAAGAGCGACTTCAATCTAGGTTTAGAATTGAATTATGAATTTCCAGCTCCTACTAGTAGAACTTTTAGACTACTAAGGCTTAAACGAACAGTTGATCATGGCTCATTAACCTTAATTCCTCGTGCAACTTGAAACATCCTTAATCCATATTTACCTTGGTTTGTGACATTGCGAAGACAAACAAAATTACGGAAGTGGAATGAGCAGTCAAGCCCACGATTTGAAGTCACCAAAGAAATCATATATCAAACTTGAGTAGGGTGCTTATACCTCACTATACTCTTCAACCACACAAGAGTAGGTTGGTTGCTCCCTAGTATTGTTTCTCCGAGAAACGACCTCAAACAATACCTACATCTTGTTAGTGTATTACGAGGACGAGTGGAAGTACAAACCCCGTGATCATTGACTAACCCTTAACAATTAGCTAGTGACCAAATAACATGGGACTCAAACCATGATTGAACGAGGCATTACAATTTTGATTAACAAAATAACTTCTTAATATCACGTTTACTGCAAAATACCACAGGACGAGACAAAATTGGAGAGAGATTGAAGGTCAGAGGTCAACTACAAACAAAGTTGGATCGTTAAGAGAGAAAAGGGAGAGGGTGGTTTATCAAGAAGGAAGAGAGAGAGGGGTGTCTTTCAAGTGAGCAGGAAAGAATGAGGGCACTATAATGAGAGGGAGACAAGACAAGGGTGTTGCCTACTTGCCTAGTAACAAGGGTGACAAGGGTGTTGCATTGTTGCCTGGTAACTCTGGTTTAGTCAAAGGGAGAACCAGAAAGAGACATAGCAAGAGAGAGATGGAGTTTGCTTGATTGCTTCCACTATGTTGAAAAGATTGGTAACACAAAATGTTTATAAACATGTATACTACTTGCCTAGTATGACACTTATCTATGCGTACAAGTTAATTTTTTTTAAAAGATGAATGTGTATTTAACAAACAAAGTAGAAACAACAAAATTTGGGAAAACCCATAACAATAGATCATACAGAGTATGTTGCTATCTAAAAATATTACACTATTCTAAAATTCTCAAGTTAGTTGGGGTGGACCCGACCCCTTGAACGAGTTATATCTCCCAACCGAACTCTGCGAGGCGCGAGCCATTGGAAACTTAAAACCATATCCAAATCAAGTTGTAAAATAACTCGACCCTACTTGATCCAACCGATTCGACTCGTAGCAGTTTTCAATCCTACTTCCTTCCCCATCCTTGTGAGTTGGACCTTGTGGGATCCTTTGATTTTGAAACTTGACATTGTTTGTAAGGTATTCAATGAATTCTAACCCTAAAATTAATTTTTAAAAATTCCGGCTCATTTAAATTAACATTCACTGATTTCAACCCCTAATGAATTATTCAAAACATCCTAACCTAAATTCCTAATACCGTCCTCCCTCTCCGCCAAAGTGTCTATTGTTCCCAGCTTATTTTAGAAGTTTGATATTGAACTTACTCACGAATGAGTGAGTGAGTGAGTGAGTGAGTGAGTCAGTCACGATATGAACACACGCTCGCAACTATAAATAGCTTTCCATGGTCAATTATCTTCTCCGCAACAACAACAAAAAAAAACAAAAAAACTCCAATTTCTCGACGACGAAACGCTCCCGATCGGCCGAAATTAAGGTTCCGATCTCGAATCCGTCAGCGAGAGAAACTACAAATTAATTGGGTTCGGGATGTGGGGGAGGTTCTACTGGGGGAGGAAGGAGGAGGCGTCGGTGGGGGTAGTGGTGGTGTTCTCGTGGGCGTCCAGCGACGAGAGGCATCTGAGGGAGTTCGTCGAGTTATACGGCTCGCTCGGGTGGAATTCCCTCATTTGCCATGCCGATCTGCTCACCAGGTAAGCGCCTTTTCCTGTTTTCTCTTGTTATTTTTGTGTGTTTTATGTGTTGGGAAGTGGAATTTTGATGTCTCAAGTGTGATGGGAGTGGGGTTTCTTTTCGAGTGAGAAAATAATTTAGTTTAGGCGAAAGGTGTTTGAAGTTCAGATTTTGCTGAAGTGATTGGAATCGAGGGGAGAGATATATGTGGTGATAATAATGATGCCCAAAGATGGATGTTTTGACGTTTAAGGGGTAGGAGAAAGCTCGATTTGCTGCAAGAAGGGGTGGTGCCCGGAATTTAGGTCAGGGGTCGGAATCTGTAAAGGATAATCAGGAGGGGTCGAAAATTCATCTACCTATTTAATAATAATTGCTATTAACAAAAGGGGTTGAATCAAAATCCAGGGGGTTGGATCCAAAGGGATTAACAATCTAGGTGTCGGAATCCAAAAAAAATCATTACAAACTTGGCCGAATGGCCGAAAGGTGGAAGATTAAAAAGAAAAAGGAAAAAAAAAAACTGGGACGAAATGAAAGAGAAAATGATTCACGGTTTCTACTAATGTCATTAAATGAAGGTGTACTGTTGCTCTGTGAAATTAATTTTCTGGTATTCTTGCCCTTATCTTTGTACTATGTTTTCTAGCTTATTCCCCTTTTTGATAGTGTGTGTGTTTTTGTTTGCAGCTATTTCCCTGAGAAGGCCACATCACTAGCACAAGGTCTATGCGAGAAGCTTGCTAAGGTAAACGATTCTAGTATGGTAATTTGTCATAAATACTTTATTGCGAGTGCTACCTTTTGGATAATTTAGCCTTAGACCGTTTAGGAGAATAAAACACTTTGCATCTTCTATGGATTTGCCGCATTTAATCTTATTTGTTTTACCAAAATAGTTGTGCTTTCATATTTTAATTCTTCTGTTCTATTTGGATGCTTATATAATTATTATTTTTACTTAAAACAGGAACTGAAGATCAGATCGTTGCCTGTTATTTTTGCTAGCTTTTCAGATGGTGTGAAAACATGCATGTACAAGTTCCTAAAGGTATGCTCAGTTGTGTAAAAAGGTTGTCTTTTCTTGATTCCTACATAGACAGGTTTGTAATAATTTTATTTCTTTAAGTTCTTAGCAAGTGTGGATGCTTTTCAAGATTGTAGTTTGGAAAAGTGGCAATTGTCCCAATTGTGGAGCACATTATACTTTATGTGGATATTAATAATTAGTAAAAAATTGACTCTATCCCTATCATTTGAAGTAATAAAAACTGATAAATTGATATTAACTAGATGTACTGATATGTTTCCAACTTTTGTTTGCTTGTAGGTAATTGATGAGAAAAATGGGAGCGAACTTGGTGTGGTAAGCTATTTTTCTCTGTGGTTGCAGTTTTGTAGCTTGCCCTATCTGGTGTAATGGACTTTTGGTTCATGAAATGACTTCTTGAGAGTAGCCTGGTTTATATAATTTATGACCATACATATTTTTTCACTAGTTTGTTGCTGTCATGAATTGCGGATAACCTGGTTGCGAGATGAGGATATAGTTTATATGGATCAATTATTTAGTATGATATGTTTGCCATTCATAGGAAATCATGCCGGGATCACATCTTACGTTTACTGCCATGTTAGTCTATTAGATATTTGCTGAAAGACAAACCTAATGCATTGAAGCCACGTTAACAGACCTAAGGCTACATATCAGCACTCTTTTGTGTTCATTGTTCAAGATCTTTCCTGCATTTTTACTGACTCATTATTTTTGCTTTCGTGAAGTGTGATGCTCAGCTTGTAAGGGACTGTGTGTGTGGGCACATTTATGATTCAAGCCCTATAGACTTTGCAAGTGATTTGGGTTCTGGGTTTCTCATTAATCCAACTTCACCTAACTTGCGGCAACCTCCAAGACTAGTGTCGAGGATGGCTAGAGCAATCGCTTCTGGATTTGATAGTCTTTTCCCAAATCGATTTGAAGCACGTGAAGCTCAATGTGCTGACTACTGGCAGACTATGCTTTCTTCTGTTGTAAGGATCCATACTTTATATTTATGTCCATGTCCAATGATTGACACATTTCTGCCTATCCTAGTTGTAATACTTTTTATGTTTTATGTAGACCCATGGTCCATTTCTTTTACTTTGTTCAAAAGATGATCAGCTTGCGCCTTGTAGTGTGATATGCAATTTTGCTGAACGACTACAAGAGTTGGGTGGTGATGTGAAGGTGTTGAAATGGAACAGTTCACCTCATTTAGGTATGTATTGGGTACCAGCTATCTTTCTGTTTACGTGGATTTCATTTGAAGATTTTTTTTGTTCTTTCAATCAATATTTTGGGACACTGAAGTTTTGTTTTCTAACAAAAGAAGACGTATATAACAGCAACATAGATCTTTAAAAAGGTGTTATGATTCATGTTTAGTCACCGTGAGTGTTGAAATCAGCATAGATTTATTTGAGTTTTGCATGAAATAGTTGTAATGGGCCTTCTTCTCTTCATTCAATATATATGGCTAAACGAGTCTTCTTCTGGAAAATAGTTTTCTAATTTATCTTTTTTAGATGCATTTTATGGCTTAATGAATTTAATATGATCTACAATTGTACGAGAAAGAAAAAGCTTCATTCCTTCAATAATGTCAGGTGGTGTTCTACCCTTAACCCTCTTGGATCTGCTAGTAACCATAATTGACTGATTCAACCTTCTATATGAGCCAAATAATCCCGTGTTTTTCACTCATTCCTATTCTAAGAGTAACCCATTCTAGCAGATCACACTTCATTATTAACTGTTTCTTATTTATGTTTCCATGTTTTATCCATATTGAGCCTTTAATCCAGCCACTGGTATTTTTTTCATCAACGAAGAGCCTTAAGAATTTAATACTTACTGTCTATATCATCATTAGTCAACATTTCCCCATGTGAGATTCTATTTATTATAGATGATAATATAAATGCAATAAATTTAACAAGGCCACGGTAGGCCTCAACTGGGGCAATTGTTTCCCATACTAATTCCCATAAAAATCACACGAAATTTGAAAATTGCCCATTCAGAGAGGCTTCAGTGTGATTTCAGTGATTTCTTTAACCCTTAAGATAGCTGCTTAACAAGTACCAGGATAGAAATGAAGGAAATCTTCATTTAGTTAGCATCAGCGCAAAAGATTTTTCTTTGGATGCATACTAACTCCATGTGTATTTTAGGTCACTACAAGTTCCACCGGGACGATTACTTGACAGTTGTTAATGAGTTCCTTGGGAGGGCTGTTTTGCTTTACCATGAAAGGACCAAACTGCACGGTGAAGGTGCCATTGTTAGGGAATGTAACCAGAATATGGAGTCAGATGCTCGACCAAGTGATTATTTCTTGCCTGGCTCGTTGGACTACCTTGAGGGCAAAGGCGGAAGCCCTGTGCATGATGAACAAAAGGGAGCTTTGTTTGACACAGAAAACCCTCCTGGTATCGACACCCATGGTGTTCTAGGGAAAATCTTGTTTGACACATGTGTGCCCAAAAATATAGAAGGATGGGATATAAAGCCATCAGCTGCTAGACAAACATATGGGTTTAATCATGGATATGGGCGCTTTAATCCTACAAAACTAATACGCCGTTCCAGACTGTAAATCTCAGCTGAAAATCGCACTAGTCGACCATTACTTCATATGTGAATACGATAGCGAATAGGCCGGAATGCAGATGAGGTGTATATTACATTAAGGATGAGAAACTCTTAAGTTTTGACTAGTGTAATACAATAAATTCATCTTTATGAAAGTCATGCATTATTGTTTTTTTTTTTTACATTGCTGAACAGGTGGTGTTGGAGAAGTGTCAATGCAGACAATCTACAATGTAAAAGTAGAACCTTGTATTTGCTCTTGTAGTTTCCCTTGCTCTTATAGTTTAAATTTTAAAAGCTTAAACTATAAGCTTACTATGTACAGATTTATTATTATTATATATATTGCTCTTGTAAATTCCCAATAGCAATTTTAACGTGAAGGGGTTTTTTGGTTTCTGTAATGGCATTGGAATTGTTCTGCAAAATGCCTTTTGGGACAGATGTTTGAAAAGAGGAAAATCCGCGTATATGTCCATCAGATCAAATAATAGTCTGTTTACTTGAGCACGATAAGACTACAAGTTTTGATTCCAATCTGGAAAAGGCAAAGTGATGGCATTCCCTTCCTTTTTTTTTAAAAACCTGAAGGCTGTGATTGGTTTAGAAGATACTGAGTTACATGTATTTGTTGTTTTGGAGTCCAAATTCTTGGTCATTGATTTGGAAGTTGATTTGAGGCAGTCCTGTGCCTTTATTTTGTTTAGTTTTCAAATTTTCAAGACTTTCGCGAATTAAAAGTAGGAAGTCATCTTGGCCATTTAAGTTTTTTTTTGTTGATATTTTCGGTGGTGTTCTGTCGGATGGAACCGAAAAGAATAGTGGTCATATCCGAAATTGATTTTTTCACACCCAAAAGTCAGGTCGGAACTAGGATTTGATCTAAGGTCACCGTTAACGGCGCCCGGGCAGTTCCTGGGTATCCGGTTTTCTCTCTCAGCCATGTAAACTTCTCTCTCTGACACGTCAGCTCAAACCAACTCCCTAAATTTTTCTTAATCACACCTAGAAACAACTCAAACGCCCTACATTCTCTCCCCTACACGTCATTTTAGGATCAATTTTAACCAAAACACAAAAAATATCAAAAAATTCAAGAGAATATAAACAAATAAAAAACATTTTTTCATATTTTTTTTTATAAAAACGATTTTAAATAATTTTTAAAACATTTTCTAAACAAAAAAAATACACCAATAGGGTACCCCCACCCACCTAACCCATCTGCCCGGACAGAAATTCGGGTGTGGCAAGAAAACCCCCCGGTGAATAGTGCCTACGTGGCCAGGCGGCGAACAGTACCACCTGGGCGTACAGTACACGTTAACTTATCAGGTCATATGTACGGATAAACCCTCTACGGCTCTACCAGTCACAAAATTAGCAATTTTAGCTCGAGCTGTCGAAGCCGTTTGCCTTATCTAACTAACCCCTCGTGTCCGAAGGATCAAATTTACGTTTAAATCCCACTCAATTGGTGTCTTACACCACAATATTTGATGACACCCCGTTTCACAAAAGGCTAATAGGCTTGGCAAAAATAGTTAAAACTGTCTTACTAGTATATTACCTTCTGCTCTGAACCCAAAAAAGCCCAAAGAACCACTCATAGTTGGTCCGGTTAAGTAGTGGTAACAGATGTAAATAATGTGCAAGCATTGTACTTTTGAAGCAAGCAAAGAAGCACAAGTTAAAAAAAATTAAAGACGTAAAATAATTTGCAGAAAATATAACTTTAATTATCATTGTTTCGAAACCGAGAAAATTAAATTGATCCCCATCCTGTTTCCCATTATAAGTAAATTTTGCATATCAACACACAATAGCTAATTAGCAAGATATTACATTGATATTCAGTAATTTATCAAACCCTTCTGCTTTAACCAATCAAGCATCTCTGCGAGGCCTTCTTCCAAGTTCCTCGGCCGATAATCCAGCTCCCTTTTGGCCTTCTCACAGGAATATGCCCACTGGTGCCTTATTACCCTTATTGTCTGTAAAAATGAAAAATATTGGCATGAGCAAATTAGACCTCCACCAGCTGAGCAAAATTAGCATAGAAAAAACTTTGGTGGTTAAGTGAGTGCATGAACATTACAGGGTAACTAACGAGAGGAAGCTTTCCGGTGATTCGAGCAAAGAAAACCGATATCCATCCGTAGACTTCCAACACCCACAAAGGAATGTGGAAACAAGATTTGCTTGTCTTTGTTAGCGCAGAAGCAACGTCAAAGACACTGATGAAAGATGCATTGTCCCCAGTAAGTAGATATCTTTCGCCAATCCTTCCCCGCTCTAATGCAGCAATGTGCCCATTTACAACGTCATTAACATGGCAAAATGAATACATATTCTCGGCATAGCCTAAGTAACCAGGTAAACGCCAGTTGAAGCGCTCAATCATCTGAACAGTGGCAGGATATGTAGGTCAACAAAGTGATAGCTTACAATTTACAGAAAGAGAAGATGGCTAAAGTTCTTAATACCACAAAGAAACATCATACCATGCGTGCAAGAAGGTTACCAGATGTTATCTTTCCAGATCCGTAAATCACTCCGGGGTACAAGAGAACTATAGGAAACCCATCTGATGCAGCCTGAAGGGCAATCTTATCTGCTGCAGCCTTGGATCTCTCATATTCTGTGCAAAAGGACTTCTCATCATGAATCTGCCATTATATCCATAGATGAATTCAAGATAACAACCACATTTCACATTTAAGGAACCATCAAACAAATATTTTATGGCAAACAACATGGCTATCATAACAACAATTCACTTTATGTTGCAAAAAGACAGTTTTTTACAATACATGATGCAGGCAATATAATACATTTTTTTACGAGACGCATGATGCAGCCAATAACAATTCAAAATTCCACTAAATACAATTACACGCATTTCGTAAATGCTATATCCAGCGTTAAAATGCATATTACCTGTGTTTCATCTGCTATGTAGCCATCGGAGGGCCCAAGAGCAAAGAAAGACGATGTGTACAATAATTTTTCGACACTCTTAGTCTCCTTACATGCCTGGAGAACATTCCTAAGGCCACCGAGATTGACCTGAATATGAGGAAATAATTAGCATTCACCATATGCAATTGATTTAAGGACAACCAACCCTGTATATATTCAAACAAAAATTTGGGCCTTCTTTCAAATTGGGACACTTCTTGGATCATTCCATGCCTTATCACTGAAGGAACTTTATGGTTGCTTAAAGAAGTAAAAAATATATATTTTATTTTAAGTAATACAATCAAGAACCAAAGGATTGACTTTTGTGACTAATTTTAAACCTTAAAATTAGAAAGGGGAAATACGTACGTTTTGATTTCCAAAATCAAAAGACAATCAAGATGAACTTGCTAGAACTAAGCGTCAACTATGACCTCCAAGTTGATGTCGTTGCTTCGGGAACGATGACGTCTCTACTAGGACCCGCCAAAAACTAATTAAAGAATCAATATTTCTTTTGCTATAAATACTCTCATTGCTTGTGGATGATGATGTCTTTTCTCTCTCTCTCTCTCTCTCTCTCTCTCTCTCTCTCTCTCTCTCTCTCTCTCTCTCTCTCTCTCTCTCGTAAAAACATAGTCATGGTAAGAGGGGGTCAGACGCCACCATAGTCAACTGTCACCATGTTAAAGAGAGGTTCTTTCGGATTGACATGTGATCTAATGTCTAGACAACTAATTCAAAATAAATAGCAATCACATATAGCTTATATGATTCATGTTAATTTAGTTTTTGTAACCCAAAAGTCCAAAAATAACTTAATCTTTGACTCCATTAGAAATGGACACAATGACTTCCCTGTAAGCAAATCTCAACTAATTCATCACTAACCCATCACCGAACTCACATATTTCTTACATCAACCCCCAATTCACCCCAAAACCGTCCGTCCCCTTTTATGCATTTCCCCTTACCGCTACGAACCGGGAGGGGTCGGGGAGCCAGGGCTCAACGAGCGCGGCGGTGTGGAAGACGGCGTGGCACCCGTCGCAGGCTTGGAGGAGGGAAGGAAGGTCGGTGACGTCGCCGACGGCGAGGTCGAGGGAGGAGATGTCGAGCGAGGAGGTGTCGCTGGTGGGGCGGATTAGGGCTCGGACGGCGTAGCCGCGGTCGACGAGGGACCGGCAGAGGTTCCCGCCCAGGTATCCGGAGGCGCCGGTGACGAGCACTTTGGTGGGCTTGCTCATGCTTGTTGAGTGCGCGCTGACTTTGGGTGGGGTTGGGGAAGAGTGGTTGGGTTAGGGAAACTGATCAGTGAGGAGCTTAGTTTTTAAAACTCAGCTTAGTCACAACTCACAATCCAGAGCTTAATTTTAAGAAATTAGATGTCGTCACAATAATTTTATTTTCCTTTCTCCACCGTATAATCCCTCCAAACTTGTACCTAATTCCTGAAAAGTTCAAGAAAAACGTTTTTAGATTATTTAGAAAGATACATTTTAACCATCATGATGATATTTATTTTCAATATTAATATAATTGAAATAAGATTTATGAATAGTAAAATTAATTTTTTTCCGTAAAAATCAAAACACCTAGTGGGAAGACAATTTCTTTTTGGAACTATTATTCGTCGCCGGAAAACTACTTAAATCGCCCTAACAATTATCATTTTGTCATTCACAATTTATTTAATACTTATTACGTCTTGTGTTTTAATACAATGTTTTTGCATGAGTTTTCTTCACATTCCCAGTACCAACACAACGAAATTGTCTGACGAATCGCCTGGATCTGGTGAGGTGAGTCGGGAGATTTTTTTCCCGTCTCGAGCGTCTAGTTAAGTCGTCGTCCCCAATGATTGGGCATCTGGCTGGGACGCCTCCTCTAAGGAGAGGGCGTCTCAGTCAGACGCCCCATCCTTGGGGCGGAGGCTTAGTCAGACGCCTCATTCTTTGGGGTGACGTCTCTCTAAGCCGTCATGCCCAAGGTGGGGGCGTCCCAGCCAAACGTCCCAATTTTTTTTAAATTTATTTATGCTGTGTTATTTTAAATTATTTCAGGTTCCGTTGCAAAATTTCGATGGTGATGGAGTTGATTTCAGTGAGCTTTTTGATAGTAAATAAGTATTTCCAACAATCGAGGATGCGTGTAAATCAGCGAAATTGTAGGATTTCGTGTCCCTCTGTATGTATATATTTTAAAAAAAATAATACAACATACAAGATCGATTTCATACTTTCAACAATTTTATGTACATTACTTTGTGTTTATTCTAATATCATGCAATCCTAGATATATTAAAATAAATCACAAAGATAGAATCATACCTAAAGGTTCTCTAAAACCTTTCGAAGATCCAGAGTCGCGTTGCCCGTTGAATCGTCCACGGATTTGCCTCTGAGTGTTCACCAAACTCTAAACAAGATTAGAGAGAAAGAAGCTGGTCAATCAATCTCTAACAAGGTTTAGAATCTAGCTAATAACCCCCTCTTTGAGTTCCTGAGATTCCTATCTCCTCAACTCAAAAATAATAAGAGATTTTGGTGGTGATTATATAAGAGATTAATGAGAGAGAGAATATTTGCATTCCTATAAATAAGTAGGAGGAGAGGTCCTTTTATAGGCTCCTAAAATATCCTTATCAATAACTATTCTTTAGTCATGATCTCTTGCTTATTCTCTCCTAAAATTAATCCCAAATTTCCACATAAGCACCCTAAAAAACGTTTTAATTAAATCTGGAATTAATTCACTCATGATCTAATTAATCTCTTAATAATTCAGGCAAAATAGTTCTGTTCGGTGGACTGAGTATTACTCGGTCAACCGAACCGTTCGGTTTTAACACGTGTTCGGTGCACCGTGAGCTAGACGGTCGACCAAATCCGTACGAGAAAAATTATCTGGAAAAATTCGGACGAACCTTGTGTTTTATTCGGTCGACCGTTGACCTACCAAAATTTCTCGTGGAGCATAGTTATTGGATGACCGTGTCACATTCGGTCTACCGAAAATACTCTTTCTCGGTTGACTGTTTACGCTCGGTTAACCAAACCCGATTATCCAGGCACTCCAGACAATTTCGGTCAACCAATTGCGATTAACCGTTCTCCATTCGGTTAACCGATCCGAAGATACCCCGGCCGACCGAACCCTGAACGGTTTACCGTGTTTGACCCCGATTTTGCCTTTGTCAAATTTTGAATTTATTTCCAACAAAATTTGATCTTTTGGGGTTTTTAGCAAATTCATATCTTATGTAATATATTATCTTATGTAATATTAAATTATTACACTCCATAATATACAAACCTCATATGAATTTATTGATTTTATTCAATAAATTATGTCATTTCTCATGACATATTGATTTTATTCGTTCACCACATGTGTCCATTTTTCACATGAAACTCGACACATGATATGAACTCAAAATCAAGCTTCTTGTTTCCCTGTTTTATGGTGTGACCTATAGGAAGATCTAAGCTAAATTGACAGTGATATTAAACACTTAATATCTCAAACTATTAGTGGTATCGAGCTACACATTATAGTTACCCAATTAACATAGATGTCCTTGTTGCACTCGAACCAAAACACGATCCATTTAGTGATGTAAGTGCACCACTTGTGTCCGTCACTTGCCTCATGATATTAAGAATATATACAAAGTACAAATGTGTCACCTTTGTATTATATTCATTTCTTGATCTTTTTAAGCTAATTATAACTATGTAACTTAACTCAAGTTACATTGTGTATATTATAATTTTGCTTTATCAAGGGGCCAACTAATATCATCATTCAATTAAGATGGCCAACGATAATCGTTTGACTAGTTATCTTTTCCAGCACAAGTCATGTTCAACCAACTATTGACTTTATCACTATACTCATTGATAGATTTTGACTATAATCAAATTAAGCACTTCTTGAGTGAAAAGATATAAGTCTCATATCTTAGGATCCAAGACACAGTAAAACATTAATGACACGAAACACAATTCCATAATGTTTTACTTGTTAGGTCTATTCAATATATAAAAGTAATATTTTCCTCTTTTATATACTCGTGTCGTCAATTATTTGTAGAGCTACAACAATCGATGACCAACACGACAATCTTATCTCGGTGATTAATGTTTCATGTTAATTACCACGATTGTGAATAACTTTTGATTTATGTAAACCATTATCTTTTAGAGCTATACGGTTAAGGACCAAGTGCCTCTTCCTTAACACTTCCAAAAGACGAATACCATAATCAAGGAACAAGATGTTTGCACATCCAATTCATAATAATTGACATATAAAAGTAAAACTTTTTGAACACATTCCTTTCAGAAATAAGTTGTCATCGGAGCCGGAATTTTTTTGGTAATATCATCCTACAAATCAAAAGCAGATAATCAGACAGATTGTTATCTGAGATGCGATCGCAGAAATGAAATGAGTTCTCGTGATATGGATATTGCACTGCGGAAGAACACAAAAAGAAGGGGGTGCGGTTGTCGTTTTTTGATAAAGGTAGTCGAGCGACAGGAACGTGATGGATGAGTCATAGTTTTTAATAGTACTCATGGGCAGCACAACCACAGACTTGCAGTTTATCCAGAGGGTCACCGACAGTTCAACGGTCTTATTTCTGGGGCCAAGAAAATTGTTCGTGATATTACTTGTGCGCAAACAAGACTACGTAACATCTTGTTTGCAATAAATGAGAAACTCCCGGATGATAAAATCAATTAGACACACATTTATAACTTCAGAGAATACATGAGGAGAACAAAATCTGAAGACAAGAATCCCGATCAGCAGTTTCTGAATCAGGTAGTGCAGTATCAGTGCTTACATTGGATTATGGCAGATGAAGAAACTAATGTCCTCACTCACGCATTTTTGGCACATCCGACGTCAATTCAGTTGTTGCACACATATCGTTTCGTAATCTGCATGGATTCGACATACAAAACGAACAAGTACAAGATGTATTTGTTCGAGATGGTTGGGGTGACTCCAACAAACATGAAGTTCCTCGTCGGTTATGCAATTATGAAGGATGAGACCGAGTCTAACTACCGGTGGGTGTTGGAGAAGTTGCGAGATATGTTATTGGATATTGTTAACCTGACTGCAATAATAACGGACCGGGAGTTAGACCTGATGCGACCAGTGGGAGATGTTTTTCCCGAGTCTGCTCATTTACATTGCATCTGACATATCAACCAAGATGTGTACAACTATGCATATTGTTGGATCTCGAGGGTCTACTATTCTAATCACTTTTAACCCTAATTACCTACTTGTTTAACTATCAAAGATATGCAGCAGAATTTAAAACAACAAGCAAGTAGGGAAGGAGATAATGCAAACCACAAGGAACACGATGGATTTTTACTGAGGTTCGGCTACCCACCTACGTCCTCTCTTGCAAGCTCCGCTCGACACTTCGAGCTCCGCTCACGATTTCACTAACCACTCCCCGTTCCAGGCCGGGAGAGAACGTCTTTACAATCTTCAAGCTCGCGAACAACCCTCGTCGAGCTTGGCTCCACCTCTCACAATCCGAGAGGGATACTTCGACCTCACACCGAAGTCTATACTCTTGTCTTCGGCTTTCACCAAGACCATTGCTTCTTGAACAATGGTTGAGTAGAACAACACTCTCTAAACTTAAGCACACTTGAGTGAGAATAAGATTTAAGACTAAAGTGTGGAAGGTTTGGGGCTTAGAGTGTTTTGAGTTTCTCTCTAATGTATTGGACAAATAGTAGTGGGAGAGTTGTGTTAAAATATGTTTTACAACTCTATATATAAGCATTAAAGAGAATATAGTCATTGGGGATGAATTGGGTAAAGATTGTGTAATATACATAAAACTGAATTCTGCAGGACCCAATACATCTAGACACTTCTAGGTTTGGGAAGAATTGAGTTTCGGTCGACCGGGGTCAAAGACATGTTCGACCGAATTAGTCCAGAGTGTTCGGGATGACCAAAAATATGTTCGATCGGTCGACCTCTAGAAAGGTTTCGGTCAACCAGATGTTTGGTAAGTTTGGGGTTTTGGGAAATCCGACCGTTGTAGAAAAATGACAAATCAAACGGTCATGTGACACGTGTGATCGGTCGAACAAAAAAGTGTAAACGGTCGACCGGTGTTAACACTTAATCCTGTAACAGAATTAACAACCCGATCGGTAGAACGAAGAACTCGTTTCGGTCGACCGATTTGGTCCAGACGGTTCAGGTTAGGTTAAGTGTTTTCTGGTTCAAGTTTCGTGTGTGACTTCTCTATGGAACCTAGTGTGTGTTTAAGTTTATTTTAGCTCAAGTATGCTCAATTTACACAAGTTCCTAAGACTCAAAGAAAACGCAAAATACATGTCTTCAATTGAGCTTGATTACATTCGTGATTTGATTTCCTTTCTTCCTTGAGTCTTGATCACCTGTAGAGGTTAGCACAAAGCAATATGTATGTAATGCAACATGTGTGTCACTCTACATGATTACAATTAAGATTAGGTTGATTAAGTCATTAAAACATAGATTAATGCCAAAAAACCAACACATATCACGTATACGGCAAGAACAAGAAGCTTGCAGACAATTTGAAGTGTGAAAAGTGGAGGAAAGTCATGCTTTCTGCTTCACAACCGAGTACGATAAAGCAATCCGTAATTTGAAAGATACTTTTTAGTCTTGGCTAGTTCTCACGGAGTATCTGTAAGACACGGGGTTAGTGTATAAAGAAAAGTTTGTGTTGAATTGGACGAATAAAGTTCTTCATTTCGGCAACACTACGAACTGAGGGTGGAAAATGCTCATTCGGATCTGAAAGAGTGAATTACTACATCGACTGCAGCTCTAGACACTCTTTTCGACAGCGTGGATGCGGCTATTGAAATGCAGCTTACGAATATTCGAAACTTTCTTGAAGAATCGAGACGTTGAAATTTGACAAACTACATAGGTGCTTTGTATCAGCATATAAATGGTCGAGTTTCGCATCACTGCTTGTCATTATTGAGTCAGGAGTTGAAGAGAATGCAAGACTTAAGCAATCAAGTTGAATATCATTGTGGGTGTGCTTTTCTGACATCACATGAGATTCCTTGTGCATGTATCATTTACGATTGTATTGAGTCAGGTGATGAAATTTATTTAGAGCAGATTCATCCATTCTGGAAAAGATTTGTCATTGGAGAAGGAGTCCAGATGTCAGAGTTTGTGGATAAGTCAGCACAAGACGTCGAGCATTTTCGGGAGCTCGTTGATGAGATTTTGGGGAGCGACCCTGTAGTAATTCGTAGTGTCTCTTGTATTTTCTACGCACAGTTACAACCGGATCAGTCGAACTATCAAGAAACTGCAGAAAATGCTAAGGTACGAGGTCGACCAAGGGGAAATTCGACACGTCGGGACCCGAGTGCCTTTGAGTATGCTGAGCGAGGTCGTGGTCGGTCTTCCAGTAGTGGGAGCAGGGGTCGTGCTCAGTCTTCCAATTCGTCTCGATCGTCCATAACCGCGGGTGCAGGATCTGGTATGACGATATCTTTGTTGTTACTATTATTACTTAGTTGTTTGTTGTTATTAATAAATATAACTTTCATATTTTTCCATCTTATAGTGTTCGGACGGATTGACGTCGATAACTTCTCGTATGTTGATAGACTGACATGAATCATTTTACCATTTCTAGAGAGTTGGAATGACGTACGTGCCGATGACAACTGTGGATTTCGATGTGTTGTCGATGTCTTTCATGGTGGTCAAGACAATTGGTTGTACGCCCATCGTGCGGTTTCTAATGAGATAGGTGTGCATCATATTTATGAGCACGTCTATTACGACAATGTGGTACAGACTCGTCAACGAATTGATTGAGGTGGGGGACCTTGTGACGATGATCACTATATAGAGGTTTGCGCCTACTTGTTCCCGATTGTCGATTTTTACAAGTGTGCAGTTATGTATTTCTCAGTGGGAACGGATGGTTCGTTGTACCTGTGTGTTACTGTGCTACCTTGGGAGAGTTTGTCTTCCATGACGAAGTCATTAAGAGAGTTGGTCATTGCTCATTTAGGAAGTTACAGACATTTTATTCACTTGGAATTAGCTGAGGGATTCTCAGTACCTCCTATAGCGACCTTGTGGTTTCAAATGCGAGATGAGAGTGTTGCTGGATGGGAGGAATAGTATGAAAGTATGACAGCGTATTGAGACTGCTTATTTAGTATATTTTGATTGTAATTTGTAATGCAGTTGTAATGTATAATATATCAACGATTATATCGTGTATTTGTACTTATATCGTGTTGTTCTTTTATCAGATTTTAAATTTAATTTACGTTACATATACCAAACAAGTCTATGATATGCTCGTGAGAAATAAGTACTAAAAATATGACAGATAAACAAATAAGGAGAAGATATGTTTGTTAGAAATAAATAATAAGAGTACAACATATAATCAAATACCAACAATTGTAGTAACAATTCAACATTTAATAAAATAAATAATGTGTAGCCAACTACAACTCATTATCTGAATCCTGGTCCGAAATGCCCAACTGACTGTTCCACTACTCAATGAGGTCATCCCAATCTGTACATGCAACTCTCGTCTCCTCGTTTGGCATTCGGTCATCGTGTCGCAAGAACGGTTGCGTAACCTGTTTGCCCTACTCATCCACTGTATGTAACATAAAAATTAGCGTACATTAACAATAAATCAAAATATACATTACAAATAAAAATTAAATTATATAAACTTACCACATCGCCATATGTCATATCCAGTGGTCTCTCCGATCCCGGGATGGTACCACACACGATAACTGGATGTGAGCACATACCGAACCACTGCAAATAATCTGCATCACAAGTGGAGGGGTCGCGGCTACGTCTCATATCGTCCAGGTGAAGTCAACGTACTCTCGGATATGTCCTCCAAACCGATTCCGCGTTCGAAGTGTTGTGCCTGACGTCGTACGTCGTCGCAATCGCAGACCACACTGCGTGCTCTAGCGTCAGAATGTCAACCAGAATCAACTGAACGTACCCTAACTGACGCAAGACACGATCAGGTAAATAAGGCTATGTGATATCCCGATAACGAATAACGCCCATAAATGTGTCCTCGGCACAACTACATCATGCTCAGGACCATACGACAACAACCACTCCACCTAAACGTTTAGACGTTAATAATAATAAACTTAAAATTTAAATAAACGTGACTGATATATAATTTTATACCTGCGATGCAGTCATCTGATGTAGCCGTCTATGAATGGAATGGAGTCGTCCCTCGCTCCAGACAATCCACATACACGAACGAGGATGCCCCTCCTCAATGATCTTCCGCTCCCGATGCGGGCGGAAAAGAGGAAAATACTCATAAATCCAAGCCTACAACAGCATAAGACAACCCGTAATGCCAGAACAATCAGCACTGCTCGAGTACGTCGTGGCCTCCGAGACATTCCTTTTGCTGAACATGAGAGTAATATGAAGAGACAGTGATGTTAGGAGAGTGAAATGAAGAGTTATATAAGTAGAAATGACAGAATGACACAATGGTAATTCGCACGGACGATTTAAGTAGTTTTTGACGATGAATATCAATTCAGTCGCCTATCCTAACTTTTTGGGAACAAAAATCCAAATTTCGAAACATGCCAAATAATGTCTTTTTTCATAAGAATCTAAAATAGAAAATGCAACATTCAAACACTACGCAAGTCATTGCACAAATCAGTTTCCAAATGACCAGTTTAATGGTCCACTTCTTTGAACATATGTTGAAGCTTCAAATACGAGGATACAACAATTAGACCATCCGCAACGATGACCTATGTCTATTTTATTTGTCTCCCTATCACGTCAACATGACACAACTTCATATTTTCATTCAATATTCACCTATTAACCATGACATAGGTCATCCCACTCTTTTTTTCCACGTCATTAATTTTATTATCAACTTTTATTATATCCCAAAATCATTTATATTTATAAAAAATATTGATAATAATATATTTGGAAAACCAAGATATCAATAAATTTCGTATTGTTATTTTTTAAATCATTTTTAACATGTTTTTAAAATCTTCTTTTTTTACAATATGTTTTTAATTGTTTTTTAATCCTTTTTATTGAATAAAATAACCAAACTTTTCAATACGTTCTTTTCTCTACATTATTTGGGGGTCGATTTTGAAAAAAATTATAAAAAAAATAAAAGTTTAAAAAAAAACTATTACAAAACATTTTTAAAAAAAATAAAGAAATAAATTTAATTTAAAAAACCCAAAACCTAAACAAAACAAAAATTAACAAAATAAAACCCCCACCCAACCGGGTCGTCATGGGACGACGGCAAGGGTCGTTGATTATCCCGCTAAGGATGCTCTTGGATGTGTGCAGCACAACTGAAAGACGGTTAAAACACAACACACATTCGGCTTCGTTATTTATTACTTTTTATCAACTGTTGCGTAACTTGAGCTCGTAAATCACTTGCAGTTTTTTGTCGTTTTACTCACGGTTTATCAGAATATTAAGTTCAAGAAAATCGTTTTGCTTTCCAACTCATGTTCAGTTCCAAATCACCTATAATATTTTTAAGATAACCTTCCATTTATAATTTTAAAATGGATAAATTACATATAACCCCTAAATTATGAGACAAAATCTCTTAACTCCTATGAACTTTAAAAATTAACATTTTACCTCTTGAATTTTGGATTTTAACACTTTACCTCATGAATTTCATTTAATTGATAGATTTCACATCGTAGCTGTTAATTTTTTATTTTTAGTGTTTTTTGCCCAGAACACTAATAAATCTAACTTAATTGTAAAGTTTGGACCAGATCAGGTTTCAGAACAAATTCATATTTGAGTCATATTTGGTAACAATATGATCCAAAATCTACTTAGATATGACCTCTGATCTAAACTAAACTTAACAATAAAGTTAGATTTATGAGTTTTCAAGGTAAATAACACGAAAAAAATAAAAAATAACGATAAATATGTGAAATCTAGAAATTAAAAGAATTTTAGGGGATTAAAGTGTTACAGATCTAAAGTTTAAAGAATTAAATGTTAATTTTCAAAGTTCATAATGTTTTAAGTGATTTGGCCCCCAGTTCATGGAGTTATACCATACTCCATACGTATAGATATCCCTGTAAAATTAAACTCCGACCAAAGCCTGACCCAACACCATACATCATCACCACATTCGGATCATCCCCAACCCGACCGATTACCACCAATCCTATTATCCGAACTTGCCTAGGGTTTTTCGTCCCACCATATAACCTATCCACCCTTTGGATCCATCGCCGCGGCGGAAGGAGAAGCGAGCAGAAGCGATGGTGCACGTTAGCTTCTACCGCAACTGTAAGCCTTCCCTCTCCCAATCCCCGTTTCCATCTCCCTAGATCTTAACCTTCGTGCTGCTTATAGATCTGACGGCGTTGTGTTCGATCCCGTTCATCATTTAATGGAGCCTCACGATCTCGTGATGTGAATATGACTTTAGTGTCAGCGGTTAAACATTAGAGTTGTTTTGATTGGTTTGAATTGTTTGTTGAAATTGAGGAATGAATATGTAATAATTGTTACACGATTTGATGTGAACGAGGATATGTGATTGTAGGTTTTGTTTAGTTTACATGCAAAATGCGCGATTAGTAGGGAAATCACATTTAAATGTTCGATCCCGTTCATCATTTGTTCAGAAATCACATGATTCAGTTTGCGTGGTATGGCAACTGATAACAAACCTTCTGCTTGCAGATGGGAAGACCTTCAAGAAGCCCCGTCGTCCTTATGAGAAGGAGCGGTTGGACGCTGAGCTGAAGCTTGTTGGAGAGTACGGGCTTCGCTGCAAAAGAGAGTTGTGGAGGGTTCAGTATGCTCTGAGCCGCATCCGTAACGCTGCCAAGGAGCTTCTTAAGCTTGACGATAAGAATGAGAAGCGTATCTTTGAAGGAGAGGCCCTTCTTCGCCGTATGCACCGATATGGGCTTCTGGATGAGAGCCAGAACAAGCTTGATTACGTCTTGTCATTGACGGTGGAGAACTTTCTTGAGCGTCGTCTGCAGACTCTTGTGTTCAAATCTGGGATGGCTAAGTCAATCCACCATGCCCGTGTGCTTATTAGGCAGCGCCACATCAGGTAACAGTCTCAGTTAGCCTCTTAGACCCTTGATCAGTTCTCAGCCTGGATGTGCATTTTTTTATATACTTATCTGAGATCTTGTTAATTGTACAATTTTGTAATTGGATGGTTCTTTCTGAATGTATATATTTATGTTTGTTTTGCATACCATTGTGCGAATCAAATAATTCTATAATTTCAAGTAAGAAACATTGAAATATTAGGCGCCATTCTGGGATTCTGTTTCTTTGTACCATGACCAAAATGATTCCCTTGACTTGTTTTCATAAGTATATATACCTGATGTAACATGTTTTGCAGTAAATCTTACAGTTGTTTGAAAGATCTAACCTGCTATTGTTTACTTAATTAGGATGTTAATCTTGCTTACAGTCTAGGCTCCTCCTGTAAAGATTGGTTGTCTATCACAAGTTCACACTGCTGAACTTCTAGATTGGTTGTCCCAGTTGTAGCCTTTGTTGGATATTTGGTTCTAAATTGTGCTAAACCTGCTTGAGGTTTCATGATTGTCTGACACCACAACCTGACACCATATGTGTGGAAACATAAGGTTACAACTAGGACAGTTCAATAAATTTATTTTCAAACAAGCGTGGTGATTCATCTAGAAGAGGATAAAATTTAATATCCAAAACTAATTTTTTCTAGTGAATTGTTTCTAATGTTTATTAAGCGTAACAACATGTTAATATATGACTTCCGCCTATGCTGAATCAGCAATTGAGAATCATTACCGAAAGCAGTTTTTATTTATTATACTACTTGTGAGCAGGGTTCTTTCTTACACGAAGCAAAAGAAAGAATCTGTTGGTTGTAGATTGTGGAGTTCTTGTTATACACGTTTATATATGTAGATCATGCGGGTTTTTTCATATTTATTACTAATAATAGAATCTTATCTGCGATACTTTTCCGTCCACTCTGAGGTGTGATTAATCATGTCAACATTCAAGTTTCTAGAATATGATCTGTTATGTTGTTGAATCTGATTTTCAAATGAAAGCCTACACAACAAACATTTTCTTTCAGGGTTGGAAGGCAGGTAGTGAACATCCCATCTTTCATGGTGAGGATGGATTCTCAAAAACACATCGACTTCTCTCTTACAAGTCCTCTTGGTGGAGGTCGCCCAGGAAGAGTGAAGCGAAGGAACCAGAAAGCTGCTGCCAAGAAGGCTGCTGGTGGGGACGGCGATGAAGATGATGAAGAGTAAACTGTGGGTGCTGAAAGAATACTGTTTTATTTACCTATCCTCTTTAATATGTTTTGTAGACTAGCTTATTTATTTTTCAAAATGGTAGTATCAAGCACTTGTATGGATGGTCTTTTTGGGAGTTCTGCAAGATTTTGTTTGTGGAGTGAATTAGGTACTCTGTATCATTTTACCTTATTACTCGATGTCAACTTCCTTTTGTTGTGACTCTATGGGTTTGCTATGAAGCCTTTTCTGGTCAAGTGTGCTGCTGCCCTTTCATTTATTGATTTTGTGCAGAAGTTGATATTTTGGTTTCTGCTAATAGTTGTTGTGATTTTAGTACTTGCATGTTGATTATTTTTAATAATATAAATTGAATTGCGAACTTCATCCAGATATGGTTAAACAACTTCAACCTTTCCATTGAATTACTATCATTGATTGCGGGGTGAGCAACATGCTTAGTTGCTTACCATGACAGTTGGTACGTCTTTGTTTTTTCCATGTATAATTGATTAATGGGTCGTTATATGCTTCTTATTTGGGTTCTAATATGATATTAGTTGGAAATATACGAATTTTACGAATGAAGGGGAAGAGGGTTAGAGTGGAGATGAATGTGATTAACTTTTACGAATGTAGCGGAAGAGGGTTAGAGCTGAGATGAAACGCAGCCAGTTGTAAGACCATTGAGTGATTGGTAGTGATCAAATGCTTTAACTTCGCGTTGCCTGCTGATCAGCTGGGTGATAAGCTTCTACAGTACCAAACCATGCACACCAACGTTCCCTGATGTAGTGATGTGGCTAAATTAGACAATGCTAGCAGCTGACTGATCTACAACTCCACTGATATATGCCTACGTTCGTTAGAGATTTATGTGAAGATGTGCTCGCGGATAAATTGGATCCCCAAGGTCCACCCTCATCTACCTTAGTTTGATTCGATATTTCTTCCCCAAATAAGTGTTGGCCTTAAGCACTTAAGTCGGGACTTTTGTGCACTAATCCTAATTACCAAGTGCATATATCTCAAAGCCCTTTGACAATTACCACTTTTACTTTGAGGCCGGCGTTGTCATCCTCCAGTTTAGATATTGTTCAGGCATTTGGTTTGCCAATAATAACCTAAAATACGTTCCACGATATTTAATGACAAAAGCGATCTCTCCAACGATCCAATCCACTAGAGTGGAATAACTTGAAACCAAGGTTTCAAAACAGCATATGCGGTCTTATGCGAAATTGTGCCTAGGAACGCATATGCGGTTGTGCGGTCGCATAAGAGGCCGCACATCTGCAAAATTTATTTATTTTTGTTGAAAAAATAATAAAATAATAAAAAAGTAATAAAAAAATTTAAAATCAGACAACATATACACAACTGTCTCTCACCCCACCTTCACCATGCCCTGTGCGACCGCATATGCGGTCGCACAGTGACCGCACAATGTTGGGTGCGACTGTGCGGTGGTCGCATATGCGATCCCAGACCCCAACTCGCTTTGTGCGACCGCATAATCGATTATGCGGCCACACTTTAAAACAATGCTTGGAACAATCAAAGATTGTCATTGTACTAACATGGATAAGTTTCATTGACTATGGGGAGGCACAACTAGCCTTCAACGACTTTCAGACATGTGGTGACGTACGATTGGATGAAATCCGCGAGATGATCTCCCAAGTGAAGCTCCTTGATGGGGTGTTAGTGGCGTAGAATGTTCCAGAAATTGATTTTCGGAGTCAAACGGAAAATATTTTTTCTTTGACTGAATTCTATTATTTGTGCATGTTTGGATACCGAAAGAAGATTGATGGACCGAAATGAGAAAGAATTGAATTTCTCTGAGAAAAAACATGAATGGATGATCGAATGCATTTCAGTTTTTCGAATTGGTAATTTTTTAAGGATTTCAGTGGACCGAAATGTATTCGGCTGACTGTTAATAACATTTCAGTAGACTGAAATGTGTTCGGTCGACCGCATACTATGATTTTTCGTTGCGTTCCGACCTCAAACGTTGAGAAAGTAAAATGAAAATTTTGTACATAACATAGAATTTGACGGAAAATAAACATGAATTCCTAGGAGTGCACAAACAACCACTCTTTACGAAGTCAAACAGAATATCGTTTCATTTACATTGCTTTCCGTCGGATTCCGAATGCACAAAAACCCCTAAGTTACGAATAAATAACCTGACCTCTTGAAGATTAATATTGTTAATCAACGAGGATAATATCTTGGAACATTAGAGGATTAGGAAATAGTGCTAAACACTAAGCGGTGCAAAACATAGTCAAGAGCATATAAAAGAGATACTAGACTAAACAATTATCCAAGAAACAAAAATAGAAGCAACCTCTCCATCCCACTTCAGGGTAGTGGAAGGGAAATTTCTTGATCATTGGAATTTGAAATAATGTTTAGGTTTTAATAAAAACAACTAAAACATAATGGAACCAGTGTTCACGTAGGCGACCGCCCGTCGGCGTGGTCACCTGGGCGACCACCGCCTTTCGCCCAGCAAAGCTGGGCGAAATGGGCGGTCACCTTGCCTAGGCGATAGCCGTTGGAGGCATTCCAACGGCTATCTCTTTTTTTATTTTACTTTTTTATTTTTTTTCAAAAATTACAAGTTTGCCACTACCGCAAATCCTAGATAAACCACTCCAAACCTCTTCATTTTTCACACATCTCTCATTCTCTTCTTCTTCATAATTCTATTCTAATCATCAAGTTTTTGCGATTAAGTCTCCGGTCTGGTGCTTAGTTTTGAAGTTGGAAAGTGAAGTCTCCGATCCGGTTCTTCATTCTTCAACCGCCAAAATCAAGTGCACTCTTTCTAACTTCTCTTTAGAATTAAATTAATTAGTATTTTATTTTCATATTAGTCTAAATTTTTATAATAGTCTAGTTTTAAGATATGGCCTACGTACCCGACACTAGTCTCCCCATGTATCACGAGAGTTACGATGACCTAAGACCTACCCGTACAAATGACCCCGGTTGGAATACTGCCCATTACATTAGTGCTAATGATAAAAACTGTATTGTCTGTGAGTTATGTGGTATGGAAACTAGAGATGGTATAGCCTGTCACAAACAACATCTTGTACACACACCCGGTAGCAATGCTAGACCTTGTGATAAAGTTCCTGACTCTGTTAAACAAGACATAACTGCATACATGATTAGAAACAGTAGGACATTACAAAACGAAAATGTATGTCTTGATGATTATGTAAGCAGAGAAAATATAGAATTTGATCTGGAAACCGGGTCGGGTTCCGGTTCTGCTCGGACCCCAACCTCCCATTCTCGCCCCGTTCCTGGTCGAAGGAGACAAAAACAACGTTTGTGGGGACCATTTTGCGGACGTGGGAAGGACGTGGTTTCCGGTGCCCAACAAACAACCATCAAAAGAACCTTTAAAAAAGAAGATAGGAAAACAATTAATAAAAAATGATCTAGGCTTTTCTATAGACGTGTTATATCATTCAACACTGTAAGGACGCCTGAGTGGAAGGAAGCAATATCCGCTACTTGTACTTACGGACCCGGACTTAAACCCATGACGTATCATGAAGTTAGTGACTCGTGCCTTAAACAGGAAATTGACTACACTAGAGGTGTACTAGAGTCGTACTAACAAGATTGGGCAACATACGGGTGCACGTTGATGACAGATGGCTGGACTGATAGGTCCGGTAGGAATATAATCAATTTTCTTGTAAATTTTCCAGCAGGTACCATGTTCATGAGGTCTGTAGATGCTTCCGGTCACTCTCACACCGCAGACTACCTGTACAAGCTTATGGACAAGGTAGTTGGCGAGATTGGCGAAGAACACGTTGTTCAGGTGGTCACCGACAACGCCGCCGCGTACGTACTTGCCGGTAGGAAGTGTTGGATTTCATGTTTAATTATACATATCTATTTTCGAAATGTTTATGTATAATAAGGATCATCTACAATTTTCTACGATTTATTTCATGCATGTATTGGTTTGTTTCAATAACTAGTTTTAAAAACTTATTAAAACAAACATGAGTCTACGAAATTCATACCTAGAAGTTCTCTAAAACTTCTTGAAGATTCGGAGACGCTGTGGATGCTTGTTGCTGCGCCGGATGCCTCCGAGATTTCATCAAACTCTAAACGAGATTGGAGAGAGAAGAGCTAGCCTCTCGATCTCCAATAGAGTTTGGAATCCAATTACTAACCCCTTTAGTTTCCTTGAGAAGATGACCTCTTGAAACTAAATCTAAACTTAAGAATTTGTGGAAATTTCGTGGAGAATTAAGGAGAGAGATTTTGCATGAAAAACAATGAATTAATTCAACTAAGGAGGTAATGAGATAACTTGTATTTATAAGTTCTCTCCAAATTACCTATTCATGTGCAACCTCTTGCCTATGATTTCATGCAAAATTCCATCTAACCATCCATTGTTTGATGACAAATAATCTTAGCCACGAGTTAAATCAATTATGGACCAATTCCATGCATGATTTAATTAATTCTTAAATTAATCCTGCAGAAAACCGTCTGGACCGGTCGACCGTTTGGATGAAGCGGTCGACCGTTCGTAACAGGAACTGTTCCATCTCAATGTTCGGTTGACCGACCGATTACACTCGGTCGACCGTTCGAACAGATGAAAATTCCCAGTTATCGGTCGAGACACATCCGGTCGACCGCGCCACATCCGGTCGACCGATCAACAGTAAACGGTCGACCGTTTGTGCACAGTTTTGCAGTTAGTCAAATTTCGGTTAAACCCCTACAAAATTTGACATTTCGGGATTAGTAGTAAATTCATAACTTATGTAAAATATTATCCTATGTAATGATAAATCATTACACCCCATAATATTTACATCACATATGAATTTGATTTAGATTCTAATTATGTTATTAATCACAACATAATTTTGATTTTGCTTGTTCACCCCATGTGTCATATTTTCTACATGAAACCCGACACATCCTATGAACTCAAAATCCCCATTACTCGTTTCCCAGTTTTGTGGTGTGACCTATGGGAGGATCTAAACTAAGTTGACAGTGATATTAAGAGCTTAATATCACAAGCTATAAACGGTATCTAGCTACACGTTATAGCTCCCAATTAGTTAGATGTCTTAATTCCACTCGAACCAAAACCCGATCCAATTAGTGATTGAGTGCACCACTTGTGTCCGTCCCTTGCCTCATGATATTAAGAATACACACAAAGTAGTATTGTGTCATCTTTGTATTAGTATTCATTTCTTGATCTCTTTAAGCTAGTTATAAATATGCGACTTAACTCAAATCACATTGTGCACATTATAAGTTTGCTTTATCAAGGGGCCCACTAATATCATCACTCAATTAAGAGGGGCAATGATAATCTTTTGACTAACTATCTTCTCCAACGAAAGTTATACTTAACCAACTAATGCCATTACACTACACTCATCGATAGCTCAAGACACTAGTCTAATTAAGAACTCCTTAGGCGATCGGATATAAGTCTCCTTAGGCGATCGGAAGACCAAGAGAACCAAGTTCACGGTCTAATGTTGGCATCCATGGGTGACTCGTTTCAAGCGAAATACTTGGATTCAAAACCCAAGAAGATCATGGACGCTTTAACAAAGATGTTCATGGATAGTGCCCGAAAGGAGCGCTATAAGACCACCATCGCACTCACAAGGTGCCACATGGCGGAGGGAACATCGGTATCCATGCATTTTCTCACGATGCAAGGATAACTTGAGAAATTGTCGAAGCTCTCTTCTCCAATGCCCGAGGACATTGCCGAAGATCTGATTCTTGGCTCTCTAGTCCCGTCCTTTAAGGACTCTGTGATGCACTATCACGTGCGTGAAAATGGGGTGAGTCTTGAGGAGATTCACAACGCACTCAAAACTGCAGAAGTTGACATGGGCAAGGGTCGAGACAATCACGTCCCAGCCGTCCATGAGAGGAGCAAAATGATCAACAAAGGTAAAGGCAAATTTACCAAAGATACGTCAATCAAGAGCAAGGGAGTAGGAGGTGCTCATGGGAGTGCCTTAAGGGGGAAATCTTTCAAATCTCCAACTCCCAACACGGAGTGCTTTCACTGCGGTGAAAAGGGACACATCCGACTTAATTGCCCAAGTATAAGGAAGACCTTGAAAATGGGATGATTGAACGTAGGCGCCCGATAAACGCCGTAGGTATGTTTGTTATTGAGATAAATTTAATCACCTCTGTCCTTGATTTGGTAATAGTTACCGGATCTTGTGCTCACATAATTATGATGTGCAGCTATTAAAGGAAAGGAAGGAACTCGTGGAGAACGAGATGATGTTGAAGATTGGAAATAGTACAAGCATCGCTGCGA
This sequence comes from Triglochin maritima, assembly GCA_963682175.1. Classification (NCBI taxonomy): domain Eukaryota; kingdom Viridiplantae; phylum Streptophyta; class Magnoliopsida; order Alismatales; family Juncaginaceae; genus Triglochin; species Triglochin maritima. Next base: position 7,192,597 of record OY821780.1, on the reverse strand, counting down.
TTGTACAAAATTCTATGGAACTTCAATAGTCTAGTGATTTAAATTTATGCTTTGAAGAATGTTTGTTATATGCCTTCGATTAGCAAGAACATTTCTGTATCAAGTTTTAGATATAGATAAATTTTAATAAATATTTTAATTCTTGCTTGTCTATGTCGAAGAATGGAATTTTCTATGCAAATACATTCATATAGAATGGTTTCTATTTGCTTGAGATGAATAATAAACAAACAATAACAAAAGGAACTAAGATAACTCATGTGAATGATACAATCTTGTAGCATTATCGGATTAGTCAAATAGATGACCAAGAGACCTTTCAAGAAGAAAGGAACGAAACCGAATGACTAATTGGATATGATACATTCTAATGTATGTGGTCCGATAAGTACAAGTGCAATAGACATTTTAAGATACTTCATTTTGTTCACGGACAACTATAGTCATTATGGTTATGTTTGTCTAATGGGAAGCAAAAGTGAATTCTTTGACAAGTTCAAGGAATTCGAGGATGGAGTAGTGAACCAACTCAACAAGAATATCGAGTCTCTATGAATGGTTCGTAGGGGTGAGTGCTTAGGATACCTAATTGACTCATTCCTATAGTAGGAACATGATATTGCTCGACATGGTTCGATCAATAATAAGTAGGGGTGTAAGCGGGGCGGGGCGGGGCGGGTTTTTGGTCCACCGCTACCCGCCCCGCATAAGTTAAGCGGGTATGCGGGGCGGGGCGGGGCGAGTCAAAAATAAAAAAACCGCTACCCGCCCCGTATAAGGTTGGACTAGGTGAGGCGGGGCGGGTTATGCGGGTTTGGCGGGTTTTTTAATTTTTTTTTTGTTTTTTTCTAAGAAAAATAAAAGAACATCAAAACTTAAAAAATTGTAATTACTCATTGTATTTTTTGGGAAATTAGATGTGTGTTGAGTGAAAAACTAGACATTTGGTTAGTGTTGAATAAGGATTTGGTAAGGTGGGTTAATGGTTATGAGTAAAATTGAAACATTAAAATGATTTTGGTATATAAAAAATTAATAATATATTTGATTAGGCGGGTTGCGGGTTATGCGGGGCGGGTTGCAAGACAACCGCAACCCGCCCCGCTTATTAGGCGGGTTATGCGGGTGGCAGGTTAGCGGGTTGGCGGGTAACATTTTTTTGTCCGCTACCCGCATTAGGTGGTGCAGGGCGGGGCGGGTTGCGGGTAAAATATTACCCATTTACAACCCTAATAATAAGTCAATCTAAATTGCCTATTTACTTTTGGAATTATGCACTTCAAATAAAGACAAACTCACTAAATAATGTTCCATCCAAATCCGTGGAGAAAATGTCTTGTGAGCTATGGAGTTGAAAGACACCTAAGCTCGTTTTTCTCAAGATTTGGGGTTGTGAGGTATACATCAAGAAATTGATGTCGACCAAGCTTCAACCAAAAGCGGATAAGTGCTTCTTTATAGGTTGTCCTCGTGTGACTAGAGGATACTACTTTTGGTATATCACCTCCAATCGAAAGATTGTAGAGAGAGATATGGTTTTTCTGGAATTTCTGGAAAAGAGAGAAAAGTAGTGGGAGTAGAGTTGAGCTTGAGGAAACTCAAGATACTCTACAAGATCATGATGTGAATGTTGCATTCAAAATCATGAAGGCCCAACCGAGATTCATTTGGTTAGTGGGAGCATGAGCGAGAGATCCTTACAAGAAATTGTGAGAGAATCTCAATCATCCTCACCTAGTGTGCGTTCGAGAGTCGAACATGAACCTATTCCTCAAGAAATTGTGGAAGAATTTCGAGAGACACGAGAAGAACCAAAAGAACTAAGAAGGTCAATGAGGGAAAGGAAGAAACCCAATAAGTATGTGGGACTTCATTAGATCATGGTACTAGATACCAAAGATCCCTCGACCTTCCGAGAAGCAATAGAAAAGACTCCAAACTATGGTTAAAAGCCATGGAATCCGAAGTAGAATCCATGTATGATAATCAAGTATGAAACTTGATTAGCCTTCCTCAAGAGAAAATATCATTTGGTATAAATGAGCTTTTAGGAGGAAGATAGACATGGATAGTAACTTGACAACCTACGAAGCAAGGCTTGTAGCAAAAGTTATACTCAAATTCAAGAAATTGACTTTGATGAAATTTTTGAGAAGTTGCCATATTAAAATCTATTCGGATTATGCTCACTATTACCGCATTTCACAATTGTGGGATATGGAAGATGGATATCAAAATGGCGTTCCTTAAACAGGAACTTGGAGGAGGATATGTACATGGTACAACCTCAAGGTTTTGATGATCCAAATAGTAGCGAGAAGAAATGCAAGTTTCGAGAATCCATTTATGGATTGAAGCAAGCATCGAGGAGTTGGAACAAACGCTTTGACGAAGAGATGAAGAAGATTCACTTCATTCAAAGTAAAGGAAAACCTTGTTGATACAAGGAGATTAGTGGGAGTCATGTAGTACTTCTGATCTTATATGTCGATGACATATTGCACATGAGCGATCATATACCTTTGCGTTAGCAAACGAGAAATTTCGTTGAAATCAGTATGTTCAATGAAAAGATGTGAGTGAAGCTCAATACATCTTGATTATCAAGATATAAAGAGATACATCTCATAGACTCATTGGTCTAAGTCAACATGTATACATTGACAAGGTCTTTGAAATGTTCAGGGTGAACAATTCCGATATGGACAATATGCCAATAAGTAAGAGTATAGGTGTGCAACTCAAGAAGTCTCAATGTGCTCAATCACACAAAGACTTGGAGTACATGAAGGTATCCCTTATGCTTCGGCAAAAGGAAGGACCATGTACACGATGACTTACACAAGACTCAATATCTCGTATGCTCTAAACGTGACAAGAGGTCACCAATCCAACGCAAGTCCTAATCATAGGATTGCGGTCAAGAATATTCTGAAGTACCTTAACCGGACTAAAGATAAGGTTCTTGTTTATGGAAGACAAAGGAGAAAATAGCCGAGGGCTGTTTTGATGCAATTCTTATAGGAATTCTAGACAATAAGAGGTTGGAGTGATGATGCGTCATCATTATCGAAGGTGGAGGTATGAGCTAGTGCAGTTAGGAGTAATATCACTACAGCTAACTCAACCACCAACGAAAGACAAAATAAATAAATAGGTGGACACAACAGTGACACAACTGATCCATTCAACAAACCTTCATAGCAAGCTAAGAGACGAAATATATTTCGAGTCCATGGATCCGAGGATCCATGTGGATTGGCTTGATAGGTGATTTGAGAAGGTTACCCTAGTTATTAATGTTTTATACATTGAGAATGTATGTGAAAGAAAACTTTGATAACAAGTGGGAGATTGAAGGGAATGTGTTCTAAAAGTTTTACTTTTAAATGTCAATTATTATGAATTGAATGAGAAATCATTTTGTTCTTTGTTTATGTTATTCGTCTTTTAGAAGTGTTAAGGAAGAGACTCTTGGTCCTTAACCGTAGAGCTCTAAAAGATATTGGTTTACATAAAACAAAAAATATTCGCAATCATGGTAATTAACATGGGACATTAATTACCGGGTTAAGATTGTCGTGTTGGTCATAGATCATTGTAGCTCTACAAGTGAGTGACAGCACGGGTACACAAAAGAGGAAAATAGTACTTTTGTATACCGAATTGACCTAACAAGTAAAATATTATAGGAATGTGTTTCTGTGTCATTAATATTTTACTGTGTATTTGGTCCTTTGATATGCGACTTATATCTAATCACTTAAGGAATACTTAATTAGATCAATGTCTTGAACTATCGATAAGTGTAGTGTAAAGGCATTGGTTGGTTAAGTACAACTTTTGTTGGAGAAGATAGTTAGTCAAAAAACTATCATTGCCCCTCTTAATTGAGTGATGATATTAGTGGGCCCCTTGATAAAGCAAAGTTATAATGTGCACAATGTGATTTGAGTTAAGTCACATATTTATAACTAGCTTAAAGAGATCAAGAAATGAATACTAATACAAAGATGACACAATACTACTTTGTGTGTATTCTTAATATCATGAGGCAAGGGACGGACACAAGTGGTGCACTCCATCACTAATTGGATCGGGTTTTGGTTCGAGCTGAATTAAGACATCTAGCTAATTGGGAACTATAATGTGTAGCTAGATACCGCTTATAGTTTGTGATGTTAAGCTATTAATATCACTGCCAATTTAGCTTAGATCCTCCCATAGGTCACACCATAAAACTGGGAAACAAGAAGGTGATTTTATGTTCATATGATGTATCGAGTTTCGTATACATGTGGTGAATGGATAAAATCATTATGTCATGAAAATGACATATTTAGAATCATGAATTTATATATGAGATGTAAATATATCATGGGGTGTGATTGTTTGATATTACATATGATGATATATTGCATAGGATATATAAATTAGCTATAACCCCAAAGATCGAATTTTGTTGGGAATTAATCCAAAATTCGATAAGGCAAATTAATTAATTAAATTTGCTAAAACCCCAAATACGAATTTTGTTGGGAATTAAACCAAAATTCGATAAAGGCAAATTAATTAAATTTCCTAAAACAAAAAAAACGAATTTTGTTGGGAATTAATCCAAAATTCGATAAATGCAAATTAATTAAGGAATTATTGATCATGGTTTTGACTTGGTCAATTATGATTATATTTGGATGTGGATTAATAAATTTAATATTGGGAATTGGTCTTAAGAGAGAAAAACAAGGAAGAATGGGTCAATGCATGGCCCATGATGTGGAAATTAAAGGAGCATATAAATAGGCCTAATTTCCTTCATTAAAAATAAGTGTATGTAAAATTCTCTCTATCTAACCACCCCAATTAATCCATCCGAAATTCCTTAGTTAATTTGAGTTTTTGGAGAGTAAAATCTCAGGAAAGAAAAAAAGGACTATTAGTTAGATTCTAAACCCGTTTGGAGATTGATTGACTAGCTCCTTTCTCTCCAACCTTGTTTAGAGTTTGGTGAACACTCGGAGGCAATCCACCAGGCGATTCGAACGGCAACGCGACTCCGGATCTTCAAGAGGTTTTAGAGAACCTCTAGGTATGATTCTCTTTGCAATTGTTTGTTTGTTCTAATGCATGTTAAATAATTAGGACAAACAAATGCATGTCTATATGAAAATCGAAGAAAATATGAATGTTTCGATCCTGTATGTTTATAAAATTTTGAAAAATATATACATATAATAGGGCACGAAATCCAACACGAATATCGTTTTGTTTTATGTAAACCAATATCTTTTAGAGCTCTACGGTTAAGGACTAAGAGCCTCTTCCTTAACACTTCTAAAAGACGAATAACATAAACAAGGAACAAAATGATTTCTCATTCAATTCGTAATAATTGACATTTAAAAGTAAAACTTTTAGAACACATTCCCTTCAATTAAGAGCTTAATATCACAAGCTATAAGCGGTATCTAGCTACACATTATAGCTCCCAATTAGTTAAATGTCTTAATTCCACTCGAACCAAAACCCGCCCAATTAGTGATGGAGTGAACCACTTGTGTCCGTCACTTGCCTCATGATATTAAGAATACACACAAAGTAGTATTGTGTCATCTTTGTATTAGTATTCATTTCTTGATCTCTTTAAGCTAGTTATAAATATGTGACTTAACTCAAATCACATTGTGCACATTATAACTTTGCTTTATCAAGGGGCCCACTAATATCATCACTCAATTAAGAGGGGCAATGATAAACTTTTGACTAACTATCTTCTCCAACGAAAGTTATATTTAACCAACTAATGCCTTTACACTACACTCATCGATAGCTCAAGACACTAGTCTAATTAAGAACTCCTTAGGCGATCAGATATAAGTCTCATATCAAAGGACCAAGGACACAGTAAAATATTAATGACACAGAAACACATTGCTATAACATTTTACTTATTAGGTCAATTCAGTATACAAAAGTAATATCTTCCTCTTTTGTGTACCCGTGTTGTCACTCACTTATAGAGCTACAATGATCTATGACCAACACGACAATCTTAACTCGGTAATTAATGTCCCATGTTAATTACCATGATTGCGAATCTCTTTTGTTTTATGTAAACCAATATCTTTTAGAGCTTTACGGTTAAGGACCAAGAGCCTCTTCCTCAACACTTCCAAAAGACGAATAACATAAACAAGGAACAAAATGATTTCTCATTCAATTCATAATAATTGACATTTAAAGGTAAAACTTTTAGAACACATTACCTTCAGGAAGTTGCAGCAAAAAAGAAGGAGATTGTTTTGGACACCCTGTGCAGCGTATTGCATCGATCTCATCTTGGAGGATATTGACAAGCTGTTTTTGAAGACTATTGCTTTAGCTCGTAGGATCATCAAACATTTCAACAACTCTGCCATGTTGTTGAAGAGGATGCGAATTGTCATTGAAGGGAACATGCTACGCCCTGCTGTCACGAGATTTGTCACCGCCTTTCTGACTTTGCAAAAGTTGTTTCTTGTTTCTGAAGAAAGACAGACTCCGAGCCTTTGTTGTTTCCCTGGAGTACAACGATCCTAATGCAAGTTGGATAAAGAACAAGAAAAAGAAGGAGATTTCTACTGAAGTTGCCGAGACCATTCTACAAAGTGGCTTCTGGACCAACGTCGTGAAGGCACTGAATGCCTCACAACCTATGGTCCAGGTTCTTAGACTTGTTGACGGCGATGAGAAACCACCGATGGGATATCTGTATGACGCAATGGAGAAAGCCAAAGAACAAATCATGAGGAACTTTGACGGAAACCCGAGGTTGTACAAGCAAGTCATCGACCTCATCGACACCAGGTGGGGTCCAAGGAAGATGATGTCCTCACCGCTACACACAACTGGTTTCTTACTCAACCCTGGAACCTTCTTCTCCGTCCCACCTTAGGATCGAAATGTAGCTTTCAATGAACATATGTCTGGATTCATGGATGTTGTAGAGTGGCTCGTCCCCACTCCTGCAGAACAAGACAAAATTTGCGGTGTACTTGATCGTTACAAGAACTCCCTCAGAATATTCTCGAGGGATATGGTCGTCAGACAAAGGACGAAAAGAAGACCTATAGATTGGTGGCAATCTTATGGCGCAGACATGGGAGAGACCACATTAAAGAGGTTGGCCCTGAGGGTGTTGGGATTGACATGCTCGGCATCAGGTTGTGAACGGAATTGTAGTGTCTTCGAGCAGTTGCACTCAACGAGAAGGAACATGTTGGCTGTGAAGAAGATGAAAGACTTGGTGTATGTGAACTACAACCAAAAGTTAAGGCAAATGTTTCAGCAAAGGATGGAGAAGCTCGGATTTTATGACCCCATCAGTGTGGACTACGATCTCTTCGACGAGCATCCATGGTTGGTAGAAACTGAAGATCTGGTCTTTGCTGGAGAGGAGCTTACATGGGCCGATGCCGAGGAAGCAGCTTTAGGACATTCTTCTTCACGGAGACACTTTGCTCGATCCACGTCATCTGACACGCGGTGTTCCACTGTATCTGACGCACCATTATTAGGTGTTGGCATGGATGATGTCATCGTTCACATTAGTTCTAGAGATCCAGGTGCATTGAGTTCTTAACCACCGATGGACATCGACGAGCAATATGTCCAATCCGACGATGGAGAAACTGAAGAAGATGTCTACGTCGACAATCCGAACGAGAACAACTCCGACGACTCTGATGGTGGTGGTGGAGGATATGATATGGTTCCCAGTTGGACATTAGATCAATGTGTCCAATGGAATTAGTTAGTTAGCTTGTAATTCTAATTTCTCTCTTATCTGCTATTGTATGAACTCTGAGTTACCTTTGTAATCGTACTACTAAACAATAAATTGTATACCTAAGTGTTTAGGTGGGTAGATGAGTGCCTAGTGAAGCATTGGTCGAGGAACTATGTGTCTTTTTGAAGCCTAAATATGTATGTTATTTTTAGATAATATTTGTGTGTTTTTTCCTATTTTCCCGATTTTCCCGATTTTTATCTATTTTATCAAATTTAATTGAATTAAAATTAAAATAGATCTACCTGCGCAACATATGAGATATTAAATTCCTAATGGTACCTTGCAGTTATAATTCTAAGAAAACTAGAGTACTAGACTAGTGGAGATAGCTCAAATAGGGGTACCTTCAGCGGTGTATCCAAAAATTAGATATCGGGCATGCAAAATCATAAAGACAACAAATGTTACGAAACACGACATATTGTCGGCAAGGAACGGTGTGAAATGGATGTTTGGGTGGTCAAATGATGAGAATTAAATTTATACCGCAAGTGCACGGCGTCTATGAAGACGTGGCAAGTACGGGTCGAACACAAGGAGGGAGAGATTTCGTAGTTGATGTTATTTTCGATTAAGAGGAAGAGAGAGAGAAGAAATAAATGGGTTTTGAGATTTTTGGGTTTTAGTTATTTAGAGCAAGAAACAAGAACAATTAAAACTAAAAACAAGAATAAAGATGGAGAATTCCGTCGGGTGGAGGTCTAGACTTAGGTTTAGATTGGAGAATGGAGAAACTTGAAATAAATCATGTTAGTTATGAAGCATTACAAGATAAATGATTTAACATAAACTCAAGTAATCAAAATATACTAATCACGAACTTAAAACAATAACATGCATTCATCTTCTCTACCCCTAATTCCATCACCTCCACCCTTTGGAAAGAGTTAGAAACTCATGGAGGGAGGAAGAAGAATGGATCCTAGAGACATTAAAATAAAATAAAAACAAGAATTAAAAGAACAGAATTTTATTACTAATGATCCAAGACCAAAGGTTCAAAGATGTGTTACATTCGTCCTACAGGGCTATTTATAGCCGATACAGGGGATACCAATACATAAAAGGATAGTACACGCGTCGGCCCGACACTGGACAAAAATCGGGCACACAGATCAATGACTGGGCGGCGGAAACGCCGCATATTGAAGGTGTTGTGCGGCGAAAACGCCGCACAATCAGGTCTGCTCGGGTCCGGATTTTGGTCATGTGTTTATGGTATGATTTGATCTTTATTTACGCGTCTGGATGATTCTTTCCATTGTCTTGAACTCCGGATTATTCCTTCCATTGTTGGGGATTTATTTTTGACTTTTCTTTTGACTTTTCCAACAAAATAACTTGATCCTTTTCTTTTGCAATCAGGTCCTTAGCATTTTGCAATTAAGCCCTTGACCTTTTTGTGATTAGCTCCTTGAATGCTTTTATGCTTGGATTCATTTCCATTCGGAACCCGATAAACTTGAACTCGGTCTTTATGATAGAAATGAATCTTTTGCACGCGTTTATGCTCGGAATGTGGGTAATTTGCATTCAGGTCCCTGTATTCTGTAAATACGACTAAACACATACCTTAGTAGCATTTATTGATATAAAAGTAATCTAAATGAAAGACATATGATGCAATGTATGCAATGCATCAAATACCCCCACACCTAGATTTTGCTAGTCCCTAGCAAAGCAGAATATAAGAAAATGAAAGCAGGGAAATCCTAACTCACTTTCGTAGGAATCACGGTTGCACTTAGCATGTGCAACAAGCCGTTAAACCTCTTTGTTGCCAAGGAGGAGGAGTGTTGTCTCCTGAGGGTTTTCAGCGGATATACCCACAAAATCCTGAATCAACATTTCATTAATAGTTCTCAATATCCCTACCTCAACCTTATACATCTCACTGAGAATTCTTGCATGCTCATTATATAAATCTAACTCATTAAAAATATGACTTGGTCTTTGTTCCTCCAACATTCACACCACTAACCCTTCTACACATGTTTATAACTTGAATTATTTTGCACGCCTCCTTTGGTGGTGAAGTATCATTCGGATCAACCATGGCATGGATCATTCTTTTAGCTTTGGGCCTTGAGTATTATTATTTTTTTTTCTTTTCTTTTCTTCCGTGATTCAACACATTTGCTTTTTGACACTTTTACCCTTTTGCATTCGTGTAGCGAGTTTGGTCGATAATCCCGAGCTGGCAGACTCAAGTTACCGGGTTTCAAGATACCCCTACGGACAAGTGACTCGAAGACTTGGGCTTTTGTAATCATTTTGCAAAATGTGTTTTCCTCACTTTATTTTTATTTTACTTTTATTTTGCTCAAGGCTTAATTGCTATTAGAAGTCCACACTTCCCGGTATATTTTCCTCAACCTCTGCTTTTTATCAACCACTTCAAAGATTTGATTCATCCAATTTAAGTGCATACATGTCTTACAAGGGTCATGGGTTATTTCTTTGGAACTTAGATTTATGTCATAATTTCTAAAAGCAGAACTATATAATAAGGAACAAAAACTTAATGCAATTTGTACACGGGTTTTGGCAGTTCAATCTTAAGCTATGTCATAGAATATTGATTTTTTTTTTTTAAAGAAACAAACAATAGAAAGGTAAGGATGAGAAGGGAAAGAAGACTCAGACGAGAAGGGAAACTTAACTCTAAAGGGGTAAAAATTAGGGTAGGTCAGAAATTTCCTGAACAAGCACGGTCAAAACAATCCTAGACCTAGTGTCACTTAGATCTAGACGACTCCTAACAGGTTGAGTCGAATTAGTTTGCTTGATTCACCTCCCTCACCAATCAAACCAAGTTGGCCAGTTAGTGTATAGCTAGTGGGGGCGCTTCCGACAGAGTCGGTGCCAATTAGACAACCACGTCGCTTGGAAGACTTTCGTCGACACAAAAACACTTTCTAGACACCAAATTGAATTCAATTAGCTTCAGGTCATAGCAAGTCAAACCAATCTCCTCCTTAATTGAGTCCGAGTCCTTAGGGGCCAATGTCTAATTGATTTTAAATTTTAGGCTTAGGCGACACTTCAGGATTGTGGTTTGTGGGCTACGGGAAGGTGATGAAATCCCCACCGTATCTTTTCCTACGGAGTTGCCCTTAAGATAGTTTAACTTAAATCTAGCAAAGATAGTCAAACAATGGTCCTTTTAATGGGGGCAATTGCAAGGTTGTATGCAACTAAATTATATGCTCTAATGCAATCGATAAAAACCTCGATACGTACCTTGCCTCCAGCAATCTTCAACAAGTATTAATTTGCAAGAATTTAGCAAGAATAATGCAAGCAAAACATTATATGATGCATGCACTAAGGTCTTTCTAATTTTGCCAATTTTAGGTCAGAGTTGAATTATTGCCAATTATGGAATTGTAACCCTAACACGTGCAATTCTACGAAAGGAAACTTTTCAACTATTCAGATTTTACGAGAAAGGCAAGAAAAGTTACCTCCGCAATGCTCAGTCGGGTTCGCCGCCCGCTCTTGGAGATTCCAGTAGCTCAATGCGACCACCCAGAGATCTCGACGATGCCCCAGAAAATTGAAGACCAGATTCCAACCCTGTGCGGCGTTTCCGCCGCACTTTACCTTGTTGGTGCGACGATTCCGCCTCCCACTTGGTTCAGAATGCGGTGAGATTTCACCGCGTGCTCTGTCGTCTCCTGAAACGCAAATCCAAATAGTTAGATCGCGCACACGATAAACAGAAAAAAATCGAAAATACAAAAACAACAAAAATCTGCGTCGCCTCCCCGGCAACGGCGCCAAAAACTTGATGAGAATTAAATTTATACCGCAAGTGCACGGCGTCTATGAAGACGTGGCAAGTACGGGTCGAACACAAGGAGGGAGAGATTTCGTAGTTGATGTTATTTTCGATTAAGAGGAAGAGAGAGAGAAGAAATAAATGGGTTTTGAGATTTTTGGGTTTTAGTTATTTAGAGCAAGAAACAAGAACAATTAAAACTAAAAACAAGAATAAAGATGGAGAATTCCGTCGGGTGGAGGTCTAGACTTAGGTTTAGATTGGAGAATGGAGAAACTTGAAATAAATCATGTTAGTTATGAAGCATTACAAGATAAATGATTTAACATAAACTCAAGTAATCAAAATATACTAATCACGAACTTAAAACAATAACATGCATTCATCTTCTCTACCCCTAATTCCATCACCTCCACCCTTTGGAAAGAGTTAGAAACTCATGGAGGGAGGAAGAAGAATGGATCCTAGAGACATTAAAATAAAATAAAAACAAGAATTAAAAGAACAGAATTTTATTACTAATGATCCAAGACCAAAGGTTCAAAGATGTGTTACATTCGTCCTACAGGGCTATTTATAGCCGATACAAGGGATACCAATACATAAAAGGATAGTACACGCGTCGGCCCGACACTGGACAAAAATCGGGCACACAGATCAATGACTGGGCGGCGGAAACGCCGCATATTGAAGGTGTTGTGCGGCGAAAACGCCGCACAATCAGGTCTGCTCGGGTCCGGATTTTGGTCATGTGTTTATGGTATGATTTGATCTTTATTTACGCGTCTGGATGATTCTTTCCATTGTCTTGAACTCCGGATTATTCCTTCCATTTTTGGGGATTTATTTTTGACTTTTGTTTTGACTTTTCCAACAAAATAACTTGATCCTTTTCTTTTGCAATCAGGTCCTTAGCATTTTGCAATTAAGCCCTTGACCTTTTTGTGATTAGCTCCTTGAATGCTTTTATGCTTGGATTCATTTCCATTCGGAACCCGATAAACTTGAACTCGGTCTTTATGATAGAAATGAATCTTTTGCACGCGTTTATGCTCGGAATGTGGGTAATTTGCATTCAGGTCCCTGTATTCTGTAAATATGACTAAACACATACCTTAGTAGCATTTATTGATATAAAAGTAATCTAAATGAAAGACATATGATGCAATGTATGCAATGCATCATCAAACGACCCTCGTTGGACTTTGAGATCTCATCTTAGTTGTCAAAACAATTTCGTTCCACATCCGATGATTGCTGGTTTCTTTCAATTCCGTTCTCATTAATTTTGAGATTTTGTTCCGTAATAAACATTCTCGGTATTTTAGCCGCCTTGAGTATTTCGAGTATCAATAATTACACTTATATATTATGTTTTTATATATTTAATCAGTCTAAGATTAAAATTCCAAAAATATTCATTGTAAGTAAAATACCCAATTAAATACTTATTTTTGGGTGCACACTCAATTAAAATTAAGTACTCGAAGAACAAAGTGGTAGTATTTTTAAGTTTATGTTACGACCGTTTTAACTTGAAATCCTGACACTGTTCCTAGTTTTGCACCGAAATAAAATTATAATTGTATGGATTCAACAATGAAAGGAGAGATTTTATTATGTTAAAACACTAGTTTGAACCTCCTCCATGTTAGTTAAGAAGTGTAGCCTACATGTCTTAACGTGGAGGTGGATCTCGGAGAATCATGAGTCATCACAAAAAGATCTTGTAAACAATATAATTTTATATTAGACTAGAATACTTATATTAACTGTTGGTACTAAGTTTTTATTTTCCAAAATAAAGTTTGCATACCCACCTTTGATGGTGGATGCACCACTAGTAGTTACCTTAAAACCACTAGGATTATCTTCTCTTTCTCCGATGCGTGTTTACATTCGCTAGGTCAACGATTTGCAGTCACCACTAAATCTACTGGAATAAAACATATTGGTTTAAGATCTAATAAAGCACGACATGTATTCACGATATTGTCTTGGTGGACTTCATTATTTGAGTCATTTGAAAGATGTACACGTTGGTACAATTACAAATATGATCATGTAATACAGTGGGTTACATATGTCGAATAAATATTCCGTAAGGATCCAGATAAAGCCAACATACAAAAACATGCATAGGAAAACACGAAAGGAAGGAACAGTGATTAGAGACGACCTCAAAGACCGAGCCGTCGGAAGGCGACTTGCCTCAGAGAAAATATCGGCCCACATACCAGTGCGTTTGATGGTCTGCCGGTTTTCTCCCAGGATAGAATGATCACACCGTCAATCAGGCGCACACCGGAGTCGACGGACCACGAAAGCAGCGCGGAACCTCGCAAGAATCGGTCACTGAAGAACTCTGGATTCGGAGATAGGAAATCGCCGGAGAGGGACGATTTTCGTAGAGAGACGATGGGAATAAGACGTGTACTTACAGGAGGAAATCGTCATGATATATATATGTGTGTATTTATTCTTGTAACCGTCAAGTACTTAATTGCAAAAAACAATTACCATGAGGTCCAAAAATTAAATACACCAATCACCTTGAGGCTAAAACCTCTAATTTCCCCCAAAACCCCGACTCCTCGCCACGCCTCGCCCCGGAACGGGACGGGACGGGCGCGCACGTGTGTGGAGAATTCTCTCCTCCTCTCTTTCCACCTACAAAGTGACAAGTGAATAGTATGTTTATCAACATCCTTCAACTTGTTAGCTTCACCAATGCGGGACTAAAAGTGAGGTGAGCACATGACACATTGGGCAATAGTTCTCATTTTCATCTCAACATTGGATTTCTTCAATTGAGCTATTCATGGGCCTAGCCCAAACTCAATAATCCAACAATCCCCCACAAATCTATTGTTGATCGAGCGACTAAACCTTGCAGCCTAGTGCTTTCAGTAATGGTACCTTTCGGGTTTGAACCACAACCTGAGTCCTTCAACTTTACCACCACAGGAACTAAGTGAAACGAAGTCTTGAACTTGAACCTTTTGTGTGGAGATGTCCATTGAGAACAACACTAAGCAGGTTATGCTGCAATCTACAGGGTTGATGCTTTACGGCCATGCATCCGTATCCTGTTTCATGAATGCTTTCAAGGAATGACCCTCATTCCTCTAATTGCGGCCACACAATTGCATTCACATAGTTGAGCTTCTCCAAAGATGCACTGCTAATATCTTGTCTCAAAGACTTGAACCCATTCATGTTGGCTTTTTAGCCTTAATCTTTATTTAGTTTTGATGATTAAGTAATCTAATCTTAATCTATATTTAATCAATCAACCTAGACAATCAAAGTAAGCAAACATGAATACATGCATTGCATATATATATTCGTGTATTTGCGATATTCTTAATAGGTTGATGAAGAATCAAGCTAAGGAGCTTTGGGACAAGAAGATAAAGACTCAAGACATGTAATCAAGCTTTGGACCAATATGTAATTTAGTATAATTTGAGTCCTAAGGATTAATGTAAACTTGAGCACATTAGGATTCTGTCCCGTATCCCCACGGTTAACCGAACCCCTCTCGGTAAACCGAATCATGTAGAGTTCGGTCCACCGAACACCTTGCGGTCAACCATATAGAATCCTTTAGGTGTTCCCTGGAATAACCACCTCGGTATACCGAACCACCGTCGGTAGACCGAATTAGCCTGGACCAGTTTTGGACTTTGCTCCAAACGGTCGTATTCTGTCCCGTATCCATATTCGGTACACCGAACTTCATTCGGTCGACCGAATCATATTGCTTTAGGAGCTCAACGCTATTTAACTTGACAATTATTGATAAACAATTTCCCACGCATGTCAGCGCAAAACCCGCGCAAACTTTGGTCTACCGAAGTATACACGGTCAACCGAACTTAGCATAAACAGAACCCTACCAATCTTACGGTTCACCGAATAGATTTTGGTAAACCGAATTGTATTAGGGTTGCTAGTTAGAAAGCTACTGGAGTTGAGTGAGCGGTTAACCGAATAAGATTCGGTAAACCGAAATGACCATCTTCGGTAATCCGTTGGGTTAACGGTCTACCGAGGAGCGTGCAAATTCTGCCCGAACTTTTGTCACATCATCACATTTCATGGGTCAACTTTCTCACCCACTCCCCAACGGCTCTAAGAGCTTTGAAGCCTATATAAGGACCTAATTAGAAGCACAACAACAAGCACTACACTCTCCAAACATCTAGTATCCTTGTGCTATCTTTCCCAAACCTTCAAAGCTCAAATCCTATACACTCAAGCCAAAACTTCACCACTTGTATTCCTAGATCCATATCATAATCCAAGTGTGCTCAAAGTTAGAGTGTCATTAGCAAGAAGTGTGATTCATTCCTTCATCCAAATCACAAGAGTTGTAATAGCTTCGGGGAAGCTCCTTCTCGGGTTGTGAGAGGAGACACGGGCGAGGCGAGGGTGTTCGCGAGGCTCGTTGTTTGTAAAGGCGTTGATCTCGGCCCGGTAACGGAGATCGGATAGTGGAAACCACAAGCGAGGCTCGAGGGACGAGCGAGGCTTGTGAGTGAGGACTAGGACCCGGGGCGGGTGCCGAACCTCGTTACATCGGGCGTCGACTACAACGTGGTTTGCAATTTCTCTAACTCTCATCTAACCCTTGCATGATTAGTTATTAGTTTCGTAATTAAGATTTAATTCCGCACTTTAGTTAATTACGATCACTAGAGGGCCCCTGAAGATCCCTACAATTTAGAGTCTACACTCTTACTAAACTTGCAGTTTCAACAACATATCCTTCTTTGGGGTATTGACACAGATACAATGTATGACCTACAATGTGAAGGGAATGTGTTCTAAAAGTTTTACTTTTAAATGTCAATTATTATGAATTGAATGAGAAATCATTTTGTTCCTTGTTTATGTTATTCGTCTTTTAGAAGTGTTAAGGAAGAGGCTCTTGGTCCTTAACCGTAGAGCTCTAAAAGATATTGGTTTACATAAAACAAAAGATATTCGCAATCATGGTAATTAACATGGGACATTAATTACCGAGTTAAGATTGTCGTGTTGGTCATAGATCATTGTAGCTCTACAAGTGAGTGACGACACGGGTATGCAAAAGAGGAAAATATTACTTTTGTATACTGAATAGACCTAATAAGTAAAATATTATAGAAATGTGTTTCTGTGTCATTGATATTTTACTGTGTCCTTGGTCCTTCGATATGAGACTTATATCTGATCACTTAAGGAATACTTAATTAGATCAGTGTCTTGAACTATCGATAAATGTAGTGTAAAGGCATTGGTTGGTTAAGTACAACTTTTGTTGGAGAAGATAGTTAGTCAAAAGATTATCATTGCCCCTCTTAATTGAGTGATGATATTAGTGGGCCCCTTGATAAAGCAAAGTTATAATGTGCACAATGTGATTTGAGTTAAGTCACATATTTATAACTAGCTTAAAGAGATCAAGAAATGAATACTAATACAAAGATGACACAATACTACTTTGTGTGTATTCTTAATATCATGAGGCAAGGGACGGACACAAGTGGTGCACTCCATCACTAAATGGATCGTGTTTTGGTTCGAGTGGAATTAAGACATCTAACTAATTGGGAGCTATAATGTGTAGCTAGATACCGCTTATAGCTTGTGATATTAAGCTCTTAATATCACTGCCAACTTAGTTTAGATCCTCCCATAGGTCACACCACAAAACTGGGAAACAAGGAATGGGGATTTTGAGTTCATAAGGATGTGTCGGGTTTCATGTAGAAAATATGACACATGGGGTGAACAAGCAAAATCAAGATTATGTTGTGATTAATAACATAATTAGAATCTA
Organism: Triglochin maritima; assembly: GCA_963682175.1. Lineage (NCBI taxonomy): Eukaryota > Viridiplantae > Streptophyta > Magnoliopsida > Alismatales > Juncaginaceae > Triglochin > Triglochin maritima. Next base: position 7,175,152 of record OY821780.1, on the reverse strand, counting down.
AATTAAATTCATATGTGATGTAAATATTATGGGGTGTAATGAGTTGACATTACATAGGATAATATGTTACATAAGTTGTGAATTTACTACTAATCCCGAAATGTCAAATTTTGTAGGGGTTAAACCAAAATTTGACCAGTCTGCAGTACTGTGCAAAAGTCAACCGATGAATAGTACTGGTCAACCGATGAACAGTACCCGGTCGACCGATGAACAGTAACCGGTCGACCGATGAACAGTACCCGGTCCATGATGAACAGTACCGGTCGACCGATGAACAGTAACGGTCGACCGGTCCAGACGGTTTTCTGCAGAATTAATTTAAGAATTAATTAGATCATGCATGGAATTGGTCCATAATTGATTTAATTCGTGGTTAATATTATTTATTAATAAATAATGGATGATTAGATGGAATTTTGCATGGGATCATGGGCAAGAGGTTGCACATGAATAGGTAATTTGGAGATAACCTATAAATACAAGGTTATCTCATTACCTCCTTAATTAATTCATTATTTTTCTTATGCAAAATCTCTCTCCATAATTCTCCACGAAAATTCCTTAATTCTTAAGTTTAGTTTTAGTTCTTCAGAGGTCATCTTCTAAAGGGAACTAAAGAGGGGTTAGTAATTAGATTCTAAACCCAATCGGAGATTGAGAGACTAGCTTCCCTCTCTCCGATCTTGTTTAGAGTTTGGTGAATACTCGGAGGCATCCGGCGCAGCGAGGAGCATCCCAACCGTCTCCGAATCTTCGAGAAGTTTTAGAGAACTTCTAGGTATGAATTTCGGAGCTCCTTCATGTTTGTTTTATTAGAGTTTTTGAAACTAGTTTGTTAAAACAAACCGATGCATGCAATAGATTCTAGAAAATTGAAAATTGATCCTTATTATACATAAAAATTCGAAAAATATATATGTATAATTAAACATGAAATCCTACAGTGGTATCAGAGCATAGGGTTCAATTTTCTAATGATTTAAGGCTGTAAATAAATTTAGTTTACCATCTAGGGTTCGAACAATTCGTTTTTCCCGTTTTTCGGTCTTTAAATGTTTTGCTGAAATAATTCTTTGTAATAATTCGTTTTGAATGTTTTAAGTGGTTTAAAACATGCCATGTAATTATTAGAATTATGATTTAGACATAAGTCTAACTTGCAATAATTTCGTTTTAAGTATAAACGATTATTTTGTAAGAGAATCAACAAAACCGAAAAACTGCGTTCATCTTTCCATTGGAAATTGGATGGACAGCGGTTCAAAATTATTTTTTGAACTATGGATGGATGAAAAACGTTTTTAATGGATTTCAAAATGTTTTTCAAAGAATTGTTTGGGATTCTAGATGATTGATAAACTGGAATATATAGTTTATAGCGATATTGCGTGCATGGATGCTTGAGTTGCTTTGCAGGATTGTGAGTTTATATGTTCCAAATCAGACACTACAAATGTATGTAATTATTATTATACAGGGGCTTATGTATGTAAAAGCCATATTCTCTATTTTCTATCTTTAGAATTGCATTTGCATGTGAGAGGTTTTTACATAGGACTTGCACTAGTTTGTTTTTATCGAATGTGAGGAGCATGTTTATTTTTCTGTAAAATCTACATCTCCGGTGCAAGAGGAAGTCGCCGAATAGCGCATTGATCGAGGATCGAGGATCAGGGATCAAAGATCAAGGATCAAAGGGAACATATAAACTCACGCGATATGGATTGTGTGAATGTTTAATTTCTGTTTTTATAATTTCTGCTATGCATGTGATGAATGGTGAATGTTAGGATGTGTATGAATTTTAATATGCATGATAAACTAAAATTCAAAATCACATGTTGATAAATGAAATTGTCCAACAAAAATTAAGATTAATTTTTCCTTCTTATTTCATCCACTAGCAGCCATTGATCGAGGGATACTCTGCTCGCCCTTAGCGGGAGATAGCTCCCTCTATCTTTGGGAATAGTGGGAGATATAAAGGTTGTCTGTTGTTGTGCCACAATTAAATATATGAGGTGTGTTTCACCCTAGTGAACCCCAAGTATGTTTAGTTGTGAATACAATAGATAAACGTATCTCGTATCAAATGAAAATAAGTTTTCTTAACATTACCTAGAGCCCTCGCTCGGTTTTGGGAAAAAGTTTTTCTTACGAGGATAGGTCGTATTCCCTCATAATTAAAACGACAAGAGTCACAAGAGTTTGAAGATGCTAAATGTTGCTAAAATTCAAAAAGGTTGTGATTAGAAAATGTTTTTCTTACCTTGATGTTGTAATGTATTCGATAGCCCTTAGCTAGTCTATATTACAATTGATGGGATCTTGGATTACTGCATTTACGGGCAAGATTTTATTTGCAGTATTTACATCATATTCGATATATATATATATGTATGTGTGTATTAAAACATAAAATTGGCATTAAAACCTATATAATTTATTTTGTAGAAATGTCAAATATCCAACCAATTGTGCGATCTATGATCGAAAAGAACCCTTTGCAAAATGATGGCTCAAACTTCATGAAATGGCAACTCAATCTTAATATCGTGTTGAGGTTTGAAAAACTATCTCATATTTTGGATGGTGAAATCCCAAAATTAAATGAGAAGGCAACCGATAAAAAGAAAGAGGCGATGGCCAAGTGGGAAGACCAAGAGAACCAAGTTCACGGTCTTATACTAGCATCCATGGGTGACTCGCTTCAAGCGAAATACTTGGATTCAAAACCCAAGAAGACCATGGAGGCTCTAACGAAGATGTTCATGGATAGTGCCCGAAAGGAGCGCTATAAGACCACCATCGCACTCACAAGGTGCCATATGGCGGAGGGAACATCGGTATCCATGCATTTTCTCACGATGCAAGGATACCTTGAGAAGTTGTCGAAGCTCTCTTCTCCAATGCCAGTGGACATTGCCGAAGATCTAATTCTTGGCTCTCTAGCCCCGTCCTTTAAGGATTTTGTGATGCACTATCATGTGCGTGAAAAAGGGGTGAGTCTTGAGGAGCTTCACAACACTCTCAAAACGGCTGAAGTTGATATGGGCAAGAGTAGAGACCATGAGGTCCTTGCTATCCATAAGAAGAGCAAAAAGATCAACAAAGGTAAAGGCAAATTTACCAAAGATACGTCAATCAAGAGCAAGGGAGTAGGAGGTACTCATGGGAGTGCCTCAAGGGGGAAATCTTTCAAATCTCCAACTCCCAACACGGAGTGCTTTCACTGCAGTGAAAAGGGACACATCCGACCGAATTGCCCCAAGTACAAGGAAGACCTTGAAAATGGGATGATTGAACGTAGGCGCCCGAGAAACGCCATAGGTATGTTTGTTATTGAGATAAATTTAATCACCTCTATCCATGATTTGGTAATGGTTACCGGATCTTGTGCTCACATAATTTTGATGTGCAGCTATTGAAGGATAGGAAGGAACTCGTTGGGAACGAGATGATATTGAAGATTAGAAATAGTACAAGCATCGTTGTGATTGTACAAGATTCTATGGAACTTCAATAGTCTAGTGATTTAAATTTATGCTTTGTAGAATGTTTGTTATGTACCTTCGATTAGCAAGAACTATTCTGTATCAAGTTTTGGATATGGATAAATTTTAATAAATATTTTAATTCTTGCTTGTCTATATCGAAGAATGGAATTTTCTATGCAAATACATTCATATGGAATGATTTCTATTTGCTTGAAATAAATAATAAACAAACTCAAACAAACAATAACAAAAGAGAAACTAAGATAACTCACGTGAATGATACAATCTTGTAGCACTATCGGATTGGTCAAATAAATGACCAAGAGACCTTTCAAGAAGAAAGGAACGAAAACGAATAACTAATTGGATATGATACATTCTAATGTATGTGGTCCGATAAGTACAAGTGCAAGAGATGGTTTAAGGTACTTCATTTTGTTCACGGACAACTATAGTCATTATGACTGTATTTGTCTAAATGGGAAGCAAAATTGAATTCTTTGACAAGTTCAAGGAATTCGAGGATGAAGTAGTGAACCGACTCAACAAGAATATTGAGTCTCTATGAAAGGTTCGTAGGGGTGAGTGCTTAGAATACCTAATTTGACTCATTCCTAAAGTAGGAATAGGATATTGCTCGACATGGTTCGATCAATAATGAGTCAATTTAAATTGCCGATTTACTTTTGGAATTATGCACTACAAATAATGACAAACTCACTAAATAATGTTCCATCCAAATCCGTTGAGAAAATGGTTTATGAGCTATGGAGTTGAAAGACACCTAAGCTCAACTTTCTCAAGATTTGGGGTTGTGAGGTCTACGTCGAGAAATTGATGTCGACCAAACTTCAACCAAAAACGGATTAAGTGCTTCTTTATAGGTGATCCTCGTATGACAAGAGGATACTACTTTTGATATATCACCTCCAATCGAAAGATTGTAGAGAGGGATATGGTGTTTCTAGAATTTCTGGAAAAGATAGAAAAGTAGTGGGAGTAGAGTTAAGCTTGAGGAAACTCAAGATACTCTACGAGATCATGATGTGAATGTTGCATTCAAAATCATGAAGGCCCAACCGAGATTCATTTGGTTAGTGGGAGCGTGAGCGAGAGATCATCACAAGAAATTGTGAGAGAATCTCAATCATCCCCACCGAGTGTACGTTCAAGAATTGAACATGAACCTATTCCTCAAGAAATTGTGGAAGAAGTTCGAGAGACACGAGAAGAACCAAAAGAACTTAGAAGGTCAACAAGGGAAAGGAAGAAACCCGATTTATATCTGGGACTTCATGAAATCATGGTACTAGATACCAATGATCCCTCGACCTTCCAAGAAGCAATGGTAAGGGAAGACTCCAAACTATGGCTCAAGGCCATAAAATCCGAAATAGAATCCATGTATGATAATTGAGTGTATAACTTGATTTGCCTTCCTCAAGAGAAAATATCATTTGGTATAAATGAGCTTTTAGGAGGAAGATAGACATGGATAGTAATTTGACAACCTGCAAAGCAAGGCTTGTAGCAAAAGTTATACTCAAATTCAAGAAATTGACTTTGATGAAATTTTTGAGAAGTTGCCATATTAAAATCTATTCGGATTATGCTCACTATTACCGCATTTCACAATTGTGGGATATGGAAAATGGATATCAAAATGGCGTTCCTTAAACAGGAACTTGGAGGAGGATATGTACATGGTACAACCTCAAGGTTTTGATGATCCAAATAGTAGCGAGAAGAAATGCAAGTTTCGAGAATCCATTTGTGGATTGAAACAAGCATCGAGGAGTTGGAACAAACGCTTTGACGAAGAGGTGAAGAAAATTCACTTCATTCAAAGTAAAGGAGTACCTTGTATATACAAGGAGATTAGTGGGAGTCATGTAGTACTTCTGATCTTATATGTCGATGACATATTGCTCATGAGCAATCATATACCTTAGCATTAGCAAACGAGAAATTTCATTGAAATCGGCATTTCAATGAAAAGAAAAGGATGAGGCTCAACCTATCTTGAAAATCAAGATACATTGAGATACATCCCGTAGACTCATTGGCTTCAGTCAACGTGCATACATTGACAAGGTCTTTGAAATGTTCAGGGTGAACAATTCCGATATGGACAATATGCCAATAAGTATGAGTATAGGTGTGCAACTCAAGAAGTCTCAATGTGCTCAATCACACAAAGACTTGGAGTACATGAAGGTATCCCTTATGCTTCGGCAAAAGGAAGGACCATGTACACAATGACTTGCACAAGGCTCAATATCTCGTATGCTCTAAACGTGACAAGTGGTCACCAATCCAACGCAAGTCCTAATCGTAGGATTGTGGTCAAGAATATTCTGAAGTACCTTAACCGGACTAAAGATAAGGTTCTTGTTTATGGAAGACAAAGGAGAAAATAGCCGAGGGTTGTTTTGATGCAATTCTTATAGGAATTCTAGACAATAAGAGGTTGGAGTGATGATGCGTCATCATTATCGAAGGTGGAGGTATGAGCTAGTGTAGTTAGGAGTAATATCACTACAGCTAACTCAACCACCAACGAAAGACAAAATACATAAATAGGTGGACACAACAGTGGCACAACTGATCCATTCAACAAACCTTCATACCAAGCTAAGAGACGAAATATATTTCGAGTCCATGGATCCGAGGGTCCATGTGGATTGGCTTGATAGGTGATTTGGGAAGGTTACCCTGGTTATTATTGTTTTATACATTGAGAATGTATGTGAAAGAAAACTTTGATAACAAGTGGGAGATTGAAGGGAATGTGTTCTAAAAGTTTTACTTTTAAATGTCAATTATTATGAATTGAATGAGAAATCATTTTGTTCCTTGTTTATGTTATTCGTCTTTTAGAAGTGTTAAGGAAGAGGCTCTTGGTCCTTAACCGTAGAGCTCTAAAAGATATTGGTTTACATAAAACAAAAGATATTCGCAATCATGGTAATTAACATGGGACATTAATTACCGAGTTAAGATTGTCGTGTTGGTCATAGATCATTGTAGCTCTACAAGTGAGTGACGACACGGGTATGCAAAAGAGGAAAATATTACTTTTGTATACTGAATAGACCTAATAAGTAAAATATTATAGAAATGTGTTTCTGTGTCATTGATATTTTACTGTGTCCTTGGTCCTTCGATATGAGACTTATATCTGATCACTTAAGGAATACTTAATTAGATCAGTGTCTTGAACTATCGATAAATGTAGTGTAAAGGCATTGGTTGGTTAAGTACAACTTTTGTTGGAGAAGATAGTTAGTCAAAAGATTATCATTGCCCCTCTTAATTGAGTGATGATATTAGTGGGCCCCTTGATAAAGCAAAGTTATAATGTGCACAATGTGATTTGAGTTAAGTCACATATTTATAACTAGCTTAAAGAGATCAAGAAATGAATACTAATACAAAGATGACACAATACTACTTTGTGTGTATTCTTAATATCATGAGGCAAGGGACGGACACAAGTGGTGCACTCCATCACTAAATGGATCGTGTTTTGGTTCGAGTGGAATTAAGACATCTAACTAATTGGGAGCTATAATGTGTAGCTAGATACCGCTTATAGCTTGTGATATTAAGCTCTTAATATCACTGCCAACTTAGTTTAGATCCTCCCATAGGTCACACCACAAAACTGGGAAACAAGGAATGGGGATTTTGAGTTCATAAGGATGTGTCGGGTTTCATGTAGAAAATATGACACATGGGGTGAACAAGCAAAATCAAGATTATGTTGTGATTAATAACATAATTAGAATCTAAATTAAATTCATATGTGATGTAAATATTATGGGGTGTAATGAGTTGACATTACATAGGATAATATGTTACATAAGTTGTGAATTTACTACTAATCCCGAAATGTCAAATTTTGTAGGGGTTAAACCAAAATTTGACCAGTCTGCAGTACTGTGCAAAAGTCAACCGATGAATAGTACTGGTCAACCGATGAACAGTACCCGGTCGACCGATGAACAGTAACCGGTCGACCGATGAACAGTACCCGGTCCATGATGAACAGTACCGGTCGACCGATGAACAGTAACGGTCGACCGGTCCAGACGGTTTTCTGCAGAATTAATTTAAGAATTAATTAGATCATGCATGGAATTGGTCCATAATTGATTTAATTCGTGGTTAATATTATTTATTAATAAATAATGGATGATTAGATGGAATTTTGCATGGGATCATGGGCAAGAGGTTGCACATGAATAGGTAATTTGGAGATAACCTATAAATACAAGGTTATCTCATTACCTCCTTAATTAATTCATTATTTTTCTTATGCAAAATCTCTCTCCATAATTCTCCACGAAAATTCCTTAATTCTTAAGTTTAGTTTTAGTTCTTCAGAGGTCATCTTCTAAAGGGAACTAAAGAGGGGTTAGTAATTAGATTCTAAACCCAATCGGAGATTGAGAGACTAGCTTCCCTCTCTCCGATCTTGTTTAGAGTTTGGTGAATACTCGGAGGCATCCGGCGCAGCGAGGAGCATCCCAACCGTCTCCGAATCTTCGAGAAGTTTTAGAGAACTTCTAGGTATGAATTTCGGAGCTCCTTCATGTTTGTTTTATTAGAGTTTTTGAAACTAGTTTGTTAAAACAAACCGATGCATGCAATAGATTCTAGAAAATTGAAAATTGATCCTTATTATACATAAAAATTCGAAAAATATATATGTATAATTAAACATGAAATCCTACACAATGTATCACCAATGAGTTGCACTTGACTCACTCAAGAACTTATTATTACCGCATTGAACCAACTTCGTGGGATCTCCACTCATATTGGTTGGGTTGCCATTCTAGATGAGTTATGTAATGGGTCTCAGTCTCATCCCCAACTTGGATTTTAGAACTTGAGCTAGATCAAGTCCTTTGGTGAAAGGATCAACTGTATTGTCTTTGGTACCAACAAAATCAACAGCTATCACCCTTTTCGAGATCAATTCCCTTACAGACTTCAGTCTGACTTGGATGTGTCTCCTTTGTTTATGGTTATACTTTGAGCTTCTTAACTTTGCAATAGTAGTCATACTATCACAATGCACAGATATTGCAGGAACTGGTTTGCTAGTCATTGACAATTCAGAAAGGAGTCCTTTCAACCATTCAGCTTCCATTCCACTTGTATCCAAACCACAAAGTTCAGCCTCAAATGTAGATCGAGACAATATGGTCTGTTTTGTAGACCTCCAGGAGACTGCGCCTCCACCCAGAGTAAAAACATACCCTGTAACACTGTTACTCCCAGAGTTTTTGGCTATCCAGCTTGCATCATTGTACCCTTCTAGTACAGCTGGGAATTTCCCATTATGCAACCCAAGGGTAGAAGTACCCTTCAAGTACTTAAGTACTCTATCCAAAGCCTCCCAATGAGTACGATCATGACAACTTGCGTATCTACTAAGTTTGCTCACCGAGAATGAAATATCTGGTCGTGTGCAATTTGCAAGATACATCAAGCTACCTATAATATGAGAATATCTCAGTTGTGAAACTGGAACACCACTCTTGTTCTTGTACAAAGGTTTTGATGAATCATATGGGGTTTTCACAGATCTACAATTCGTATAACCAAATCTCTCAAGAATCTTCTCAACATAGTGAGATTGAGATATGGAAATACCATCAACTGACCTAGTCAGTTTGATACCCAAGATCACATTTGCAACACCCATATCTTTTATCTCAAACTTAGTACACAAGAAGGACTTAGTTTCATGTATTATATTCAGATTAGAGCCAAACAGTAAAATGTCATCAACATATAAACACAATGCAATACATGCATTACTTTGAACTTTGCAATAGACACATTTGTCAGAATCATTAACCTGGAATCCAAATGATAATATAATTTTGTCAAATTTCTCATGCCAAGCTTTTGGGGCTTGTTTAAGTCCATAAAGAGACTTAACAAGTTTATAAACTTTGTTCTCGTTTCCAGAAGCTACAAATCTTTCAGGTTGGTCCATATAAATTTCTTCTTCAAGATCACCATGAAGAAAAACAGTTTTTACATCCATTTGATGGATTGTAAAATCATATATAGATGACAATGCTAAGAGCACTCGGATAGTAGTCATACGAGACACTGGAGAATAGGTATCGAAATAGTCTATTCCTTCCTTTTGTTTAAACCCCTTTACAACTAATCTGTCTTTATACTTATCAATGGAACCATCTGGTTTTAATTTCTTTTTAAATATCTATTTACAACCGATCGTTGAACAACCTGGAGGAAGATTTACTAACTCCCATATCCCATTAGAGACAATAGATGTCATTTCGACCTTAACTGCATCTTTCCAATGCTTTGCTTCAGATGAAGCCATAGCATCCTTGAAAGTGTTAGGATCACCCTCGATGTGGTATGTGATAAAATCACTTCCAAAATCCTTGGCAATTCGAGAACGTTTGCTCTTTCTTGGTTCAATTTCAACTTGAGTTTAAGAAGACTCAAAATCGGTAATAAACAAATCTGCCCCCACATTTGTCATCCTTTCCACATGCTCGTGGATGGAACCAGACGTAGAGGGATCAACTGAAGAAGAAACTTGTTGAGGAACTCCAGATTTTATGGGAAATACATCCTCAAAAAATGTGGCATCACGAAATTCAACAATTGTGTTAACATCTATGCCAGATATATCGGACTTGATTACCAAAAATCTGTATGCATAGCTTTTAATCACATATCCGATAAATATTGCATCAACAATCTTGGGACCAAGCTTTTTCCTCTTATGTTCAGGGATTAACACTTTTGCAAGACAACCCCAAACTTTAAGATATTTAAGGCTAGGTTTTCGACCACACCAGAGTTCGAATGGACTATCCTCCTTATGTTTCTGAGGAACTTTATTCAAAATATGGCAAGCCGTATTCAAAGCTTCTCCCCACATATATTTGGGTAATCCTGAACTCTCCAATAATGCATTAATCATATCAGATAATGTTCTATTTTTTCGTTCAACAATTTCGTTAGATTGTGGAGAATACAGCGCCGTCACCTCATGAACTATGCTAGAATCCCGACACACTTGTTCGAACAGGTTGGACGTATATTCACCACCTCTATCAGATCTCAACCTCTTAAGTTTCTTTTCAGTTTGTGTCTCTGCTTCATTCTTAAAAATAAGAAACTTAGATAACGCTTCATCTTTACTTTTCAAAAGATAAACATAGCAATACTTTGAACTATCATCAATGAAAGTGATAAAATATTTCTTTTTATCCTTAGTTAACATGCCATTGAATTCACAAGTATCAGTGTGTACTAAATCTAAAATACTAGTATTTCTAGTCACATAATGAAACAGTCTTTTCGGTTGTTTAGCTTGTACACACACTTGACATTTTTTATTCTCAATAGCATACCTAGGAATCATATTTAAATTCATCATGCTTTTCAAACATTGATAATTCACATATCCTAAACGTTTATGCCAAACATCACCAGATTCAATGGAATAAACAACAGGAGAAGACACATCTTTAACAGAAATAACATTGCGATTATAAAAAGCAGGTTCAACATGAATTAAAAAAGCACCACAAGACAAATACTCATTGCCAATAAAAGTACCATAAAGTGTAATCACAACTTTGTTACATTTAAATGTTAGTTCATAACCCTCAACTACCAGACACGGACCACTAATAATATTGCAACGAACAACAGACACATGATGCGTCCTGTGCAGTGAAAGAACTCGTCCTGAAGGTAACTTCAAGTCGATACGTCCAATTCCAAGCACCTTTGCAACATTCCCATTGGCCATCGCCACAGATCTACGATCAACAGGCTGGTAAGAGACAAACATGGATTTGTCAGCACATACATGCACATTAGCCCCAATGTCAACCAACCACTCACGTGGTTCATAAATAGAAAAACTTGAGGATTAACAGAAACAAACTTACTGTTGGTCTCATCCACCTCAGTCAATACATTGACTTGTGGAGTCGATTCAGTGGTACATTGTTGGCGTTTGGCTTTCTTGGATGGACAATCCTTAGCCCAGTGTCCAACCTGTCCACAATTCCAACATGGTTTGTTTGTTGGCCTTTTCTGGATTTTGGCCTTGGGGTTAGTCTTATTAATAGGTTTTGGTTTTCCTTTAAAATGTGACTTAGATGAGGATCCAATTAATACGTTTGCCTTTGGTTGGAACTCTACAAGCATCACTGGTTTTTCACCCCGATGTTCCTCCTCGATTGCAATAGCAACCATGAGGTCATCCATAGTCAGTTTTCCTCTCCTATGCTTTAGAGACATCCCGAAGTCCTCCCAGGATCGAGGGAACTTCTCAATAATTGACATTACCAGAAACTTCTCAGGAAGTTTCATGTCAGCCTCTTTTAAGTCATGTATTAGAATCATAAACTGATGAGCCTGTTCAGTAACTGACTTGCTTTCCACCATTTGAAACTTCAGGAATTTTCCAACATAATACTTTTCATGACCTAAGTCCTCAGTATTATATTTTTTTATCCAACTCATCCCATAAATTCTTTGCAGTCACAGAAGCAGAGGAGGACGAACTATAAACATCGAAGAGCACGTTGGACAGAGCCAACAGAATGCAACCTCGACATAATTAACAATATTTTCTCTGAGATTGTTGGTACAATTATAAATATGATCATGTAATACAGTGGGTTACATATGTCGAATAAATATTCCGTAAGGATCCAGATAAAGCCAACATACAAAAACATGCATAGGAAAACACGAAAGGAAGGAACAGTGATTAGAGACGACCTCAAAGACCGAGCCGTCGGAAGGCGACTTGCCTCAGAGAAAATATCGGCCCACATACCAGTGCGTTTGATGGTCTGCCGGTTTTCTCCCAGGATAGAACGATCACACCGTCGATCAGGCGCACACCGGAGTCGACGGACCACGAAAGCAGCGCGGAACCTCACAAGAATCGGTCGCTGAAGAACTCTGGATTCGGAGATAGGAAATCGCCGGAGAGGGACGATTTTCGTAGAGAGACGATGTGATCCAACATTTTTTTCAATTGAGCTATTTATGGACCTAGCCAAACTCAATAATCCAACAGTACATACACCTCTTCTTCCTCTGTTTCCTTTTGATATGATCGGACAAATTACCCATTGACATCTCTGCGTCCAGACTTCAGAGTCAAAGGTTCATGCTCCTTAATGACTAAATATCAAGTCCTTTAATGTTGAGGTTGATGAAGTAGAAGCATCAAATACCTGATTTGTTGTTGGCAAAGTGTAGAGTTGCGCGTCCATCTAATATTAAGGATACTTTTTGAATTTTCATTACTTCCCCCAACGAATTTGTATGTGCCAAACTGACAACAATATCATCATTTATTAAGTAAAACACAATATAATAAGGGTCTTTTGAGGTCGGGTTGTGGACGCACAACCTAACTTCTAACTTAACTTCTAACTAATCATATTTATAACTGATATAATGACTTCGGTACTTCAAACAAACTAGTCTAACTTCTAACATGCTTTTGACTTTTGAGAAGAAAAAGAATAAAATATTTTATTTTTTTAACAAAAAAATATTTACCCAATGAATTTTGTATGAGCTAAAATGCCAAACCGACAAACAGTATCAACATTTATCAAGGAAAACAAAATGTAAGGGTCTTTGGAGGTCAGATTGTGGTCTCACAACCTAACTCCTAATTAATCTAATTTATAACTTAATAAACATATTATATAATGACCACTTCAGTCCTTCAACAAACTAATGTAACTTCACAATATTTTGTTTTTTCAACAAAAAATAAAAATATCATCTCACAGGGCCGACGGCCCACGACACCAAACCCTACATCCGCCCCCCCCCCCCCCCCCCCCCCCCCCCCAATCCCATCCCAACCCAAAACCCCAATCCTCCAGATCCCAAATTCAACGGCCCAAACCCCCTCTCGCCACCTCCCCAAAACCTAACCTAACCATGCAACCCACCACCACCACTTCCGACCAACCCCCTCCCCCACCCGTCCCCGTCCCCGCGTGGGCCCCACCAATGCCGTTCCCGATGGTCCCCCAGATGGTGCCCCACTTCCCCCAGCAGTTCGTGCCCTACCACCAACCCCACCAGTTCCAGGGCTTCCACCACCACCCAGTCCAGCCGCCGCCGCCGCTGCAGGGGGGAGGAGGAGGGGAGGATAACAAGGTCATCTGGGTTGGCGATCTGGGATACTGGATGGACGAGAGTTACCTGCATAGCTGCTTCGCGTATACCGGCGAGGTTAGGGTTTCTGTTTTCTAGGGTTCTGGGGGTGGTTGTTGGATTGGTGGCAGTTTTGGTGTTTGTATTGGTGTTAATTTGGTAAAAACATGTGTTTTTTGCTTCATGTTTCTGTTTTGGTTTGAAACTCATGTAGGGGAAGTTTTGCCAAAAAAGGAAACGATTTTTGGTTAATATTTAAGAGAAGAAACTGAACTTTGCTGTTGAATGTTGATGACTGGCATGTGAGTTTGATGGGTTTGTTAATTGTTTATAAGTAGGTTAATTTGGTAAAAAGTGGTCTTTTTGCAGGTTCCTGTTTATTAGTGGTTTGGTTGAAAGGTCATTTAGGGGAGGTTAATTCGGCAAGAAAACTTTTTTCTTCTTCTTTCAGGTTTCTGTTTTTATGTGGTCTGGATGAAAGTCATGTACGAAAAGTTTAGCTTTTTTGGTCAATAACCCACAAGAAAGAGCAAAACCTTGGTGTTGGTAATTGATGTGGGCAATGTTTAGGAGTCGCATGTGCGACCCTGTGCCCCAGGGTCACATATATGGCTGTGCGGTTGCATATGCGACCACACAAGTGTATTTTTTTTAAATTAGAAAAATTGAATTTTTTTGGGAAAATAATAAAAAATCAGGAAAATCAAGGAAAAAAATAGTAACGATATATATAAAAAATACCTAAGGTGATTTGGTTTCGACAAAACATCCAGTTCCTCGGTGTTATTGCATCACTAGAAGCGTCGTCTACCCACCAAACCATTTGGAAATATTTTCATTGAATAACTTTTAAGTATTATATTTACAAGTTACAACTAGTACAACGGAAATGTTTGGCCCTTAACCAATTGAGGTATGTCATCATCTACATCGTCAGAATCTTTTGAGTCATCAGGGTTCTCATGATAGCTCTCATCTTCCTCGGTTTCCTCATCGTCTGTACCCATGAATTTCTCATATATGTCTCGAACCGCCACCGCTGACGGAGTGGATGCTTCATAGTGATTCATGAGGTCGAAGTCCTCCACAATAGTTTGAACAATCCTGGAGGTCGGTGTTGCTGCACAATTGGTCTCGTGATGGGACAAAAGTAGCCTCTTCGACATCCGCTTGTGTCAGCTCATCTTCTGCAAAGATTGGATCCTCTGTTTCCACCAACCAAGGATGATATTCGATCAAGGTATACTCTATACTGATAGGGTCGTAATAACCTGGTTTGTCCTTCCTCTTCATGAATCTTTGCCTCAATCGTTTGTTGTAGTTGATGTATACCAAATCGTTCAACTTCTTCATTAGTAAACGATTCCTTTTTCTGTGTGTATTTTCTTTAAACTCACTCTAGTTTCTCTTACATCCGGATGTTGAACATGTGAGACCCAAAACTTTAAGTACAAATTCCTTCAAAGAGCGGTTCCCCCAACTGACATTGTTTCCATGCTCTGACCACCAATTAGTAGGGATCTTTTGCTTCGTTGCCGCATCACAATTTCTCGACCAAACATTAATTCTTTTTTCTTGTAATGATCCAGTTGCCTTGATATTTGATCATGGTATTCAAGGTTTGAGACTATCCTCTCCAGAACATCCAACCATCCTGGTAAGTGAGTGTTGATTGCCTCTGATTGGTTCTCACATCTGAAAAATGTAACCGAGTTCAAGAGCAAGTCGGCGGAATACAATAGTTTTGACATTTGGTGTCCCCATCTTCTATCAATGACCTCAATAACGGGCTGAAATAATTGGGATCTGAATTTGTAATTGCGTTTGATATGAAACTTCGCATTCTCCATTGCATCATACAAGTAACCTATTGCGGGTTTCTCGTCATCATCCACACAAGCCTATGAACAATCACCAACGGTTGGCTTGCCTTTAAATCATTAGTGACGTTCCAAAAGGTTGTCGATATGATGGCTTCGTAGACTTGATTGCACTGTTCTGAAAACCAGACCGGATCGGTCGGTTCAACCGGTTGAACCGTGAACCGGAGGCCTGTCCGGTCCGGTTCACCTCCCAAAACCGTTTTTGCCTAGAACCGGGCTGAACCGGGTTGAACCGCCGGTTCAGGAAAAAAACCCTGTTTTTTGTTTTTTGAATATTTTTTGCTTAATAAATAATTAAATATGACTATTATATTTATAATATATATTTATGACGTCATGCTGACGTCGCCGGTTCGATTCCGTCATGCTCTGAACCTTTGAACATTTGACGTTGCCGGTTCGACGTCCGGTTCGGTTCTGAAAACCTTGTCTGATTGGACTCTTATCTTCACTTTGGCATTTTTTTGCCAAAAATCATCTGGATCAGTGAACTCAGCTGACGTAATGAAAGTCTTCAAAGCTTGCCGTTTCATCCTAAGTCTTTGGAGTGTCAAAAATTCGGTTGCAAAACGGGTGATGGTTGGACGAATCAGATACCCTTGAATGACGTTTTCCATTCTATCGTTCAATTGAGTGTCTCGAAGTAGTTGACAATCTTCCGACTTGTGGTAACTGGTAACAATCATGATGTACAACTTCCCGATATCCTCTAAGATGAGATCGACGTAGTGAGCTGCGCACGGGACCAGAATAACGACCTCCTATTGACATCAACATCCTCCTAGCGAATACATAGGCGATGAGATTGTCAGTGACCACCTGCACGACATATTGCTCTCTAGCTTCTTCCACAACCTTAGCGCTTAACTTGATTAAGTAGTCTTTGGTGTGGGAATGAGAAGAGGCATCCATAGACTTCAAAAACATGGTGCCTGTTGTGGGGCAGTTAGTTAAAGAATTTATTATGCTCGTACCACAAGAATCAGCCCACCCATAAGTCATAATGGTACACCAATGTATTTTCCAATCTTTCCTATACGAGCCTAGAAGTGTCTTTGTTGCTTCAATCTCCCGTTTCTGGCACGGTTCGACAACCTCGTGTGGAGTCATTGGTTTCAAACTGGGTCTAAATTTGGCTGTTCGATCAATTGCGTCTTTAAATTCTTTGTATGAGCATGCATTGAAAGACATACATGCTAGAATAAAAAATTTCGCCCGAAGTTGGGATTCTATTTTTTTCTTCTCTTTTTTGAAATGATTATAGATGATGGTTTGGGTGAGACCCTCTTCATTTCGGTCAACAACGTCCTCGGGATGTCCACGACAGAAACGGTCCATTGGTCCAAATTTTGATCGGTTCCTTTGCCTCTTTCAAGGTTGAACCACGGGACGTGGGCGGAAGATGAACTTCCACCACCATGACCTTGATTGGAACCCGAACCGGACCGGTGCTCCCAAACTTCTCTACCTCATATAAGTTTATAAAATCATCTACAATTGTTTTTTCGGTGCGATAAACTCTAAACCCGACCCTTAAATTTTGTTCAATTTCTTCACGGTAAGTTGTGGATGCATATGCACATGGTTTTTGCATTACTACTTTCTGGATGAGTAATATTTCGTTTATGTCTATTTATACCACCACTACTTATAAAACCACATAATTCACATACAAGTTTGAAGTTATGTTCAAGTGAATGGTGAGGGGCGGTTTTCCAACCGGGGTCGTTCAACTTTGATGGACGAAGGCGGTTATACTCTTCATGATTAAGGGGAAATCCATTACCACTTGGTCCACTATATGTCATTATAACTAGTGTTTTTTGAGTGAAAAGTAAAATGCAATATTACACTAAAAAGAGTTGAAAAGAGTATAGTTGAATAGTTGAGGAAATGAGGAGTTAGCTTTGGATTCGAGATTTGGTGAAGTTTTGCTTCCAAAATCCGCCACACAAACACCAAATCCACTTTTATTCCCACCAAAACTCCGAACTTCGAAGTTTCAGAACGTGGAAAATAGGAGAGCCGGAGAGATTAAGAGATTGAGAATGAATGGGAGAGATTTATGTGAGAAAGAGAATGAGAGAGGAGTTGTGAGGAAAGTATAGGGTGGGCGAGGAATTTGTTGTGGGTTTCATGGGGAAAATTAATTTCCCTCTATTTTTCCAGCTCCAAAGCTATAAAGTTGTTCGAGTTGTGCAATCACATAGTGCAATGTATGACTGCACATGTTGGCTATGCGGTCTCACAATGCATTGTGCAATTGCAGAGTCGTTGGCCCACATATACCGCATATGTGGTATGTATGGCTGCATAGGTCAGTGCGACTATATGCGACCCCTACGCCAGTAATCGCACTGTGACTGCTCATTAAAACACTGGAAGTAGGTTAATTTTTTAAAATGTAGTTTTTTTGGTTAGGGAAAGTTTTGCAGAAGAACCTCATTTTTTGTCAATAGGGGAATAAAAAACAAACAAGGATGCAAGGCGTAAAAATGTTTTGTTATTGAGCAAATGATTGTAATGATTTATTGATGTATGAATTAATTACACTATGTTTGGGAGTTACAGTTTAAGGAAATGATTGGTTTGAAGAAGTTGGTTGATTTGGTTAAACAAGGTTGTTCTCTAAGGTTTCTGTTTTTGTGTAGTTTGGTTGAAAATCTATGGGGAAGCTTTTTCTAAAAAGACCATATTTGTCATTAATAAAAGAAAGAACAGAACTTTGAAGTTGATGGTTGATATTGAGTTTGTAGAATTTGTTGGTTAGCTGATTGATTTTGTAAAAGAGGTTTTTTTGTCATTTGTTTCTCTTTTTGTAGAGTTTATTAATTTGTTTGTCAATAATAGAAGAAAAAATTATAACTTGGTTGGGAGTGAAGGTTTTTGAGTAGAAATGTTCTTTTGCATTAATTGAAGCATTGATAGCCTTTTTGGTCTTAATGGTAAGCGTCAGGTTTTGAGTTATTTGTCGGTTACAAGGAAGTGGTTTAACTTGGTAATATTTTTTTTTTCATGTGGTGTTTATAAAATTATTGTAGGGAAGGTTTTGTATCACATAGAATAATGTAGTGAATGAATCTCACGTATGAAGTAATTCCCTCATTATGGATATTGCCAGACTATTTTGTGAAATGAAACATGTGCTTTGGACACATGTTTTTATAAATGATTTGCTCGGTGGTTGGAACATTTTTACGGCAATGTTTTTTCCAAAGAAGTAATGTCTATATTGCTATGAAATGATAAAATTAGACAGTATTTTATTTACACCTGTGCCGTTCCTGTTTGTGTTTCCACTTTTATTTTGTTTTCTTACCGATTTATTGATCCTATTCTTGCATAGCATACTAATTAAATGCTTCGTCATATGAATTTATAAAAGGTTTCTCCTCTCAATATTACGGTGTGAACTAGGAAATTATTATTCTGAGGTCTTACATTGGCATCTAAATGATGTGTATTTTGAACTTAAGATTTTAATTCATAGCTCCAAGAAATTTAGTGACACAATTGTTCTATTAATAATTATGGTATACAAATTCCGTGAAGTTTTTTATTTAAAAAGGAAAAAGTTTCATAGAACTTGCATTTTTTTAATCTTTTTTTGACATGCAACTATCTTGACTTTGGTTGCTTTTTGAAAAATAAACCACCTGTGAGGGCGACAAACTAGCAATCATGCAACCCTATGAACATTGTAAACTATGAAGCAAGTGATCTCACCTTGATCAACTGAGGACTGCTCTCTCATATTGTCTGTTTTTAATGAATTTTTCACTACTATGTTTTTCATAACCATTCTATTTTGTTAACATTACGTATGAGGTAATTGTATGTATGTATGTATGTATGTCTGTCTTCCTTAACTACTACCCTTTTGATTTAATGTTTATAGTCTTTATAAAAATAGATTAGTTATACTTGGTTATTTGCTTGTCTTCATCTCATATTCTCATCGTTGACTTTGCTTCACTTTATCTTTTCATTTAATATCTGCAATTCAATGGTATAACACATTTATGCAGGTGGTTTCTATAAAAGTAATACGAAATAAGCAAACTGGTCAATCTGAGGGATATGGATTTGTGGAGTTCCTTTCTCATGCCACAGCTGAAAAGGTTCTGCAGACATATAATGGAGCAGTAATGCCTAATACAGAAACTTTTTTTAGGTTAAACTGGGCATCATTCAGCATGGGAGAAAAACGTGAAAATGCGGTTTCTGATTTATCCATCTTTGTGGGGGATTTAGCTTCAGACGTTACTGATGCAATACTGCAAGAAACATTTTCTAGTAAGTACCCATCTGTAAAAGGTGCGAAAGTTGTTATTGATGCAAATACTGGTCGCTCCAAAGGTTATGGATTTGTGAGGTTTGGGGAGGAAAGTGAGAAGACACACGCGTTGAGTGAAATGAATGGTATCTATTGCTCTACAAGGCCCATGCGTATTGCAGCAGCAACACCTAGGAAGTCATCTGGTATTTGAGACTGCTCTTTCTTGGCTTTTTTTGGATGTTTGAGCTTTTCTTCAGGAAGTAATTTCTTCATTTATTTTATGAACATGCACCGGCTAAATTTTCTCTCTCTTGGGTCTGGGATTAGGGTGGCGATGTTGACATGTAGAAATCGTGGAGCCTGGGTTTTGGGAATGCACGAAAATATTGTGTTAGTAATATTGTGGATGTGAGTGACTCTACTGCAATGCTTATATGTAAGTAGTGAGTAGATCTACTTCTATGACAATCTATGAGTATGTTAGTTTGGTTCTTTTAGGAATAAAATGAGAATACTTCAGGAAGTTCCGTGTGTGGGATGTGGAGTGTCTTAACATCTTCGTGTCATTGTTGGTTTGCAATTGCATAGAATGACCCTTACCTGAACACCTACATGCCACAATCATCATTTTAGAGAGTTCCTACATTCACTATAGGAGTGCAATAAAAGTAACAAATGTACATAGTACTATAAATCCTAAAAGTTTGCCACCCGACTGTTTAGTAATTAGTATGATCATTGTGGAAAGTCTTGCATGGAGCAATACAAGCTTTTAGTATGATTTCTATCTTTTATGTGATAAAATTCCAAGAAAATGTCTTCTGTACTGGGGTTGGCAAGATTAATCAACAGTTTCATTGTTGTGAAGCATTATGACCAGCAACCAATACTTTTTTTTTGTCTTGTAATACTCTTTTTCAGGTGGTTTTGCATCGAATGGGTCCCAAGGTAACCAAGGTGATGGGGATTCAAGCAACACTACCGTGAGTGCACTAACTCTCTTAATGTTACACTTGACTAACAAGTTCTTCATAGGGTAAAATGACTAAAACCATGTTGCAGGTATTTGTTGGAGGGCTAGACCCTGATGCTAAAGAGGAGGATCTTAGGCAGGCTTTTGCTCAATATGGTGAGATCTCATCAGTAAAAATTCCAGCTGGGAAGCAATGTGGTTTTGTGCAGTTTGTAAACAGGTATTTCGATAAAATATTAATATTTGTGTATTTGTAGGGCTCTTCTTTGTTTTCCATTTTGAAGCACTTGGAAAAAAATGCCTTTTCTTCCAATGAATTTTAATATTGGTCAGAAATGATGCTGAAGAAGCATTGCAAAAGTTGAATGGAGTTACAATATGTAAGCAGGCAGTTCGTCTTTCCTGGGGTCGAAACCCTGCGAACAAGCAGGTATAATTTATGAAACATGAATATGGTTGGTTATGTTTTACAAAAAATAAATCAAATTCTGCTGTGCAGTTATGATTATCTATTTTTTACGGCAAAATTGTTGTGAAGTGTTTGAACTCACAATCTGGAATAGTAGTGGTACGACTCTGTTTTCTGTTGGACAAAATCATAATCTGCTGTCTCAATCTGCAGATGCGTGGTGACTCCAGCAGCCAATGGAATGACCAATATTACAATGGACCTGTATATGATGGGTTCGGCTACGGTGTCCCACATGACCCGAGCATGTATGCCGCTGCTGCATATGGAGCATATCCGATGTACGGTAGCCAACAACAAGTGAGCTAGACTTTCTTGGAAAATAAATGAGAGCTAAGACAGGCTCCTCTGATTTAAGCTGGCTAATTTATAGTGACATTCTTTCGATGCAAGCACGTTGTGGTAAGCTTAGTTGTGTAGAAAAAACCCCTGTAGAAGTAGTTTTTTATGTCCATTTGTTATGCCAGTGAGAACTTTATTAGATTTTAACTGGCAATCCAGTTATTCATAAGGCCTACCATAAAAAGATGGGTGCGGGCTTGATGATTATGGTTTAATAGTCCTGTGTTCGCTACTTGCGTCTGTCGTGTGAACGTCTTATTAACTAGACTATATGATTATGTTAGTGGTTTATTTTATTCATATTGCTCCATTTTTTCTCTTTTATTATATTTAGCCAGTTTATGCCCTTGTGGAACGGTTTTAGTCTGCTGAGATCTAGAGACATAGATTGGCACTAGCCAGCACGTAGTAGGTATGGTATTATGTGATTTGTTCCTCGTGGAATGCCAGTTATTGTAGTCTGTAGATGATACTAAAGGTTTACGTCGTCAGATGCAGGGCTGCAAGTCGTAGTAATTATAGGATCAGCATCTCCAATTGCATTTGGATGTCTGTTGAATTTCATTTCCCAGTGCAACTCTACTATGTTGAAGTGAAAAATCCACGCAACCCTTCTTTAGAGCAACTCGATGCGACAGTACTAAGTAGAAATAGGGCAAGAATGGTTAGTTCCACGAAATTTTTCGCACTGGATGAGCGTTGCTCATCACCGTTATGCTCCCAAAGTTCACGTAAACGACCGAACCCGCCGGTTGGGTGTCCAACCAGTTTAGACAAGTTGTGTGGCTGTGTCCTCCTTCCAAAGGCTTAGGGCTTATAAGGAGGCCACCGGGCAATTGGAGACTTGTTCGGATAGTTAAAAACGAGGGCCTCTGGTGTGGACTGGTGGGTGTTATGGACTCTCGAGGACCGAGAAGGTATTGTAGACCAATGCTGAGGCTTTGGCCACCCTCCGGGTCTCATGGACGTGATAGTGGATCATGTTGTACGTCATTGACGTTGGTGTTGGTGGTACGGATGAACGTTGGCATGTCTCTTAGACGGATATTGTTCATGCCAGGGATGCAATCTACCTTTGTTTCGAGATATCCGTTTGTGAGATAAGCGCTCATCTTAGTCATCTGTATAGTTATGTCATTCATAACCAAGACTAGATTTTCAATTTGTATTACATTAAGGATAACTGCAACTCAATCAAACATACCACGCCTACAAATTTGGGAACCTTAGATAAAATATGTAACATCAAATTAGTTTCCTTGATCTCTTTGTTGATGATATATATATGTATATATATATATGTATATATATATATGTATATATATATACATATATATATATGGGTAAACATTCCTATGAGGTATACCTCACCTAATGTGAGGTACAAATATCCTCAATCGTATCTTTTGTAAATTACATCCAATGGTTGTTTCTGACCATTATCTTCTCTCACGTGATAAAATCCATCTCCTTCCTAAATCCTTTTCTTCTACTCTCTCCAACCCACTTTCTCTTATTTTTGCTATCCACGTTCATCCACGAAATGACTTGATTGGTTCATCTCTGGCGGTGTGATCTGGGGTGAGATTCCGGCCGATCTTTGGTGTCCTCTCCAGCAACAAGAGCTTTCGGCGGTGTGATTTGAGACGAGATTCTGGACGGTCTTTGGTGTCCCCCTCTCCAGAAACGAGATCTTCCGGCTGCTTGAAATTTGTCAATCAATGCGAATCCAGACCTTCCCTACTACTCCACGACCCATCCCTCACATTCTTCAACGACTACGCCCAAATGTACGCTCCCTTTTCATCTACTTAAGCTTTCCTTCTTTTAATCCTTTTCCTCTTCACAATTCGCTCGGATGTGTGTTCCATCACAGCCTTGGCAGTCAGATTCCTTAGGAAACCAAACAGGTGACCACTCTTTTTTGTGTGGAATTTGTCTTTGTTTGCGTTCCTTGGGACTGCCATGACATGCTTTGGTTGTGTTTGTTGTAATGCTTCGTTACAACAAATCCACTAAATAAATAATTCGAAAGAAACAAAACCCCAAGCACTCCCAACCACTCGATTATGAGTGAATGTTCATTCTCTTAGATGTAAAGTTTAGGTGAGATGATATGATCAAATGAATTGATTATAATAAAGTTAATAATATAAGTTTCATTGATTCATAATAAAGACAACATATATAGAATAAGCGAAATCAATCCATGTTATTTTTGTGTGGAATTTGTCTTTGTTTGTGTTCCTTGGGATTGCCATGAGTACACGCTTTGGTTGTGTTTGTCGTAATGTTCGTTGGTATCATGTCATTCTTTGCTTTATGTGGTTGGAATTTTTAAAAAAAGATGATTATTGATGACACAAACTTAAAAGTCCTTAATTCTGTTAATGTTCACATGTCGCTACGTCGGGAAAGTTTGGGATATTCGTATATAAGTTAGTCGAGTCAGTCCACCCAACACAACTTTGTTTTGAGATAGAAGCTCACTTTAGTATTGTATTGTTGTCACCGGATTGGGCTCGAGGCTTGGGTTGTAAGAATGACATGACACACGCATATTTTATGATAGTATGTTAGTTCTTTACGTTGTTTAGGCACTAAAGAGTATCATGTTCAAAGATTTGGAAAACTTGATGAATTTCAAAAAATTAAATGTGTACCGAACAAATTTAATCCTCAATGCAGTTGCAATTTGACGTAGTTTTTGGGTATTCCGTGTTGTCACATTCTGACATTCTTTAATAACACTTATATTGAAGTTGCCCGATCACTTTTTGTTGCAAAAATAGTCAAAGAAAGTTAAAGATGAAATTATGGTTGTTGTCCATAGCGTACAAAACAAGAATGGAAAATCATAGAATTTTGTAGAGCTTATGAAATTATGTGATCAAAGATGAGCTAACTAGAGATGAATTTTTTGAATTTGTCAAAGGCAAGTTGATTGGATTATTTGAAGAAATCCAGTTGAAGAAAACACTTGTTTCAGTTGTCTCTGAAGAATTAATTAACAACATAAGTTCAATAACATAAACATCGAGAAACGTGACAGAGAAACCAACACTTTTAAATCCACGTCAAGCAAAGATGAAATGCAGTGGAAAATGAGGAAGGAAGCCAAAATATGACAATAAAAGAATCAAACTAGATAGAGAAAAACGAGCCGAAAATGGTAGACAATGTGGGATCGTGAATGACCCTTAGTTCTAATCACTTTTAATTTAATTACCTACTAGTTTAACAAACAAAGAATATGCAACGGAAGAAACAAGCAAACCACAATGGAGACGGGGGATTTTACAGATGTTCGACACCCCACCTGGGTCCTAGTCCTCTCTTGCAAGCTACACTCGGATCACCGAGCTCTGCTCTAAACTTCACTAACCACTCCCCGTTCCGGGCCGGGAGAGAACACCTTTACAATCTTCAAATTCGCGAACAACTTTCGTCGAGCTTGATTCCTCCTCTCACAATATGAGAGGGATCACTTCGGCCTCTCACCGAAGTCTATACTCTTGTCTTAGGCTTTCACCAAGACTCTTGCTTCTTTGACAAACAATGAGTGGAACAACACTCTCTAATCTTGAGCACACTTGAGTAGAATATGGAATTGATCTAAGTGTGGAAATTGAAACTTGTAGTGTTTGGAATGATCTCTCTAATGTAGGAGACACATATGTGTGGGAGAGTTGTGTTAAATTGTGTTGGGAACACCTATTTATAAGCTCCTAAAGTGTTATAGCCGTTGGGATTAATTTGGGTAAATTTGAGTTAAAAACACAAAACAGAAACCTGTACGATTCAATTCAACATAAATTCGGTTGACCGGATCGGGCAGAACGATCGACCGTTTGACAATTTTGAACTCGGATTGGTCGACCGATAAAGGTGTGGTCGACCGGATAAGACTATAACTTAGGTACACTTAAGTTAATGGTCAAACACCGAATAAGGTTCGGTCGACCGAAAACTAACATGCTCTACGGGTTGACAAACATGATCATATTCGGTCGGCCGAAACAAGGTCCATGGTCGACCAAAAACGTCCATCTAGTTTGGGTTTGTCGATACATTTTAAGTTCGGTCGATCGAACCAGGTCCTCGGTCGACCGATAGGAAAATGTATTTGGGGGTATTTGAAAATAATTCAAATACGACTGTTGGTATAATACGACAAGTCTAACGGTCAGAAAATCATGTTGATTTGGTCGACCGAAAAGGTCTGCACATTCACCAAAACTGGGCAGTAAAAACACTATAGGATAATTAATCACTCGGTCGACCGAACGGTCTGTTTCGGTGGACTGAATGTGGGCTGACAATTTTGATTTTGGTTTAGTGTTTAGTGTTTTTCGGTCTAAGTTTGAGTGATATATTGAAGTCCAAAATATGTGAAATTTTGTGTGTGACTTCTAGAAGAAACCTAGTGTGTGTTTGAGTAGATTTTAGCTCAAGTATCCTCAATTTACACAATATTTCTAAGACTTAAAAGAAATACAAATTACATGTTTTCAATATAACTTTAATACATGTCTTGACTTGATTACCTTTCTTTCTTGAGTCTTGATCACCTGTAGATGTTAGCACAAAATAATATGTATGCATTGCAATATGTGTCTACTCTGTATTGATTATAATTAAGATTATGTTGATTAAATCATCAAAACATAAATTAAGGCAAAAAATCAACATATAATGTAAGTTTTTCCTCCACTATGGTGTTGGTCATGACTCACGTACATGTCCATTGAGGAAGCGTAGTTGTGACGTTCAAAATGCAGATCTGATGGAGTTCGACGAAATTTCAGAATAGCAAGCAAAACAGTCATGATCTTTTTATGTTCTTCATGCGACTTGTAATAGTTTTATGACAATTATATAATTTTTTATGGTTTTGTTTTACTTTATGTTTGTATATTTTAAGAACACAAATATAATATAAGAACTTAACATATTTTATGATGATTTATGCTTATTCCTTGGTTCAAATTATATGGTTCCTATGTGATGATATACATATATAAAATACTCAATACCATTTTTAAATTGCAAACAATTATAGATAAATTACACAAACACATTCTAAAAACACACAAAACGATATTCTAAATATATCAATCCATGTTTAAAATACACACCCTATGAGGCAACATTATCCACAATCACCTAAATGCATCAAATGGAACCCCACCAAAATTACAACTATTATTTCAAAATGTAAAATATTTCTTTGATTTCATTTGATCAAAATCCAATAAGTTTACATTTTTGAACAAAACATAGTAGATCCTGTCACACATGAAAATTTATAACTGAAATGTTTGCTCATGTCTTATTTTGAAGATTATGCTCAAGTCCATAACTAGCAATTCAATAGTCTTGGCCACGAAAATTCCACAATCGACAATTGATGAGTCTTGTTGTAGATACTCATCAACTGAAACAACATTACAACTGCTACAATCAATCTCTTGATGACAATTGTTGAAGAACACTTTTACCCAATCAACCTATAAAAGTTATTAATTGTTACGATTAGAGCACAATCAAATATGAAAATAGAGTCATATTCTTATCCTATCATTATGTTACCAATATGGTTTTGATGTATGCATACCATTGTGTTTACCCCACTTATGAAATCATTAAGTTTGCTTTCTCGTGATTTTCCCAATGAGTCGTATGTCTTAAATTGTTTGAGCCGAAAATCAACTTCCGAAAGATGCCAATGGAACTTGTCATACAATAGAATTAGGATATTGTTGACACAATTGAAGTCTCGATCGTTAACTCTCAAAATATTTTCCAGTTTATCCATATTAGATTTTGTCGCTTTCTTCGCATTTTCCTTAAATAATCTCTGCAATATATGATAGTAACAATAAACAATGGAACATTTGAGATTACAATAAATCAAAATTTTCAACTTACAGATGCAAATGACGATGCAATTATGGTGCTCTCGACCCCTTTGTTTCTTAAGTCATTCCTGACAATTTCTGAATACACCTCAATAACCTAAACAAATTAATAGTTAGCAACACAAGTAATTCTCGCCATACATACAATGAAATGGTGAGAGAGGGTAAACAGAGGCCAAGAAGAAGCCCACCCTATCTATATGCTCCGGGGTTTCCCTGCGGCTTGATTGATGAAATTGAAGAATCTTGTCGTCATTGGACCCATACTGGTCAGAATCCGAGAAAGATAGAGGAGATTGAGCTTTTTAGCAAAGCGAAGTGGACGTTCTATTCGTACCATGGAGAACGACACGCTCCGCCAATTAAAATATAATCTTTTACCAATTAGACAATACACATATCAATTTAGAGATATTAGTCATGACACTTACATGGTCATACATTGTGTCATTTTGAAGTATATTCAACACTCTCTCTCCATCAATATGACCTTCTCCGTAGGATAATGTCATCACATGACTGTGATAACAAGAAAATGATGGGAAAAGTAGAAATAACATTAAGAAAAAATAAATTTACACGGATTATTATTATAATTACATCATTTACCGCTATAGTTACGTTCCACGTAATAGTCAAACTACAAAATAATCAATATATTTAACAAAAATAGTCAACATGCTTAGACAAAAAAACATCATTTTAACTTAATTTGTATCATTTTTTCTTGTTACTGACAAATCACACGTCTCTCTCTGTAATCTACACAACACGATAAATATCCGATATAGAATCGTTCATATGCATAAAAAATACGTATATATATACCAGCATACAACATCGAGTTCACATAATACATGGATCGACATACAGACAGTGGCGTCAATTCTGTCAATAAGGACAAGCTGGAAAAAAAAGGAGTTCCAAAGAAACATTGTCTAAATTTGGACGCATTTGGTGGACTATCTATCTGATAGTCTATCTCCACTCAACTCTTGCACATCTAGACATCCAAATGAAGACAATTTAGTAAAGACAGCAATTTAATAAATAACATTATCATTCTAAGCTCTTGGGTGGTGCGAGCAGCACATGGTTAACCAAATTCTCAAGATTAACGAACGAACTCCCATCTTTCTGTGCCGCAGAACAGGCTCTCTCCTTCCATTCCAGTGCTCTTCTTCTCATCTCCTTACCTTTTTCTCCATCCATCAACTCCACAATTAGAGTGGCCACCTCGTCTCTCTTCACGTCATTATCAATCTCCATCCCGATCCCCCAATCCGTGCAAGAGTAGCGACAATTAGTCTGCTGCTCCGCGAAGAACGGCCAGCACAACATCGGCACGCCCGCACATATGCTCTCCAATGTCGAGTTCCACCCAGAGTGGGTCAAGAACCCTCTCACTGCGGGATGGTTAAGAACTTGTTCTTGCGGGCACCAGTTCGCTATCATGCTCCTGTCTTTCGTCGTCTCCAAAATCTCTTTTGGTAAGACCGCATTTTCGCCTCTAACAAGATCGGGTCTGATTATCCACAGAAAGTTTTTGCTACTTTTGCACAGCCCCCACGCGAACTCCACCAGCTGAGCGTTGCTCATCACCGTTATGCTCCCAAAGTTCACGTAAACGACCGAACCCGCCGGTTGGGTGTCCAACCAGTTTAGACAAGTTGTGTCCTCCTTCCAGAGATTGGAGCCCATGGACACCACCGGGTCGTTGTTGGGAAGATGTTGCGTTAGGAGGAGAGATAAGGGACCGACGGTGTAGATTGGTGGCGTGATCGATGCTAGGGCGTTGAGAACCGAACCCTCGAAATCCGGAAAGGTGTTGAGGACTATGGCTGTGGCTTTGGTGACTCTCTTGGTCTCGTGGAGGATGAAGTCGATCATGATGTTGTTTTCAAGTGTTGTGGTGCGAACGAAACTCGGCATGTCTCTTAGTCGGATGTTGTCCATTCCGGGAATGCATTCTATCGGAGTGTCTAAGTATCCGTTCGTAAGGTAACTCTCATCTGCATACAAGAGCAACTAATTACGTTTTACCTCAAGCAACAACTAATGGTCATCCGAGTTAGCGACTGTAAGGCCAACGAGTAATTAATTAACCTATATTAATATAAATAATAAGCAACAAGATGAGTTTGATGTTGCCATAAGTAATCTAGGAAAGGTTACCTTTGAGTGGGATGATGCCTCTCTCAATTATATCTTTATAATAGAGGTAACCCAAGAATCCACAAGCACTGGGTGTCCAAAGAGAAACCTCAGGGATACCCAACTCCTCAGCAGCATCAAGCGTGAAGCTCATGACACCATCCGACAAAATAGCCGTTACCGGAGGCACACCGGAAGACTCACAATTAAGCTTCTTAAGTAGCTCCCTGAAGGGGGGAAGACAGGTAGTCATGGTAGAGTGGCACAACGACGGAATATCTTGAGTCACGTCCGAATCCGTCACCGGAAGTCCATCGGGGATTGTCCTGAAATTGAAATCCGGGAGACCATCGAGGGCGGAGGGGCCTCTGGACTTGAGGAGGCGACGGTGGTTGTACTCGGTGTTGACGAAGGTGATGTGGAAGCCCTTGTGGTGGAGGAGCTTCGCGAGGCTGAGCATCGGCGTTACGTGGCCTTGGGCTGGGTATGGGATGCATACTAGATGGGGCTTTGTTTCACTGGTGGAACCCATTTTTTTGTTTCTTGATTCCCTTGATCTTTGGAAGAGAATATATGGTTCTGATATATATGTTTGCTGTGGAAGTTTGGATGGAGAGAGCCGTGGGTGGATGGCCTATTTATTATATTGGTTGGATGGCTGGCTGAAAATAATATTGTAGATAGATGATGTTGTTTTGCCTGAGTAACTAATTTATATTTGTCCGCAGCCTTGGAATATTTCAACCTTTCATACTTAGGCTGTGTAACCTGTGTTTGGTTTCCGCTCTCTCGTATTCTCAAGAATCCAGTTCTCAACATTAATTACCAAAAGAATTAGTTCCACCAAAACTTACTTCCTCACCAAAATCAATGAACAAATCTCCACCGTCAAGACAGAAGCTGGTGAAACTCCTCTCAACCAGCTTCAAAATATTACATAGAAATCCAAACTGGAAGTTGAGAGTTGGTCCGTTAGTCTACAACTTCGGCCCTGTAGTAATTTCCAGGGACTTGGAGAAACTGAAAAAAGTTGCAACCAAAACGCACCCTTAGATGGACTCTTCTTTCTTGTATAGATTGGACTCTTGCTTATATATTATACTAATATAAGTAAGAAACAGAAGTAGAATATGTCAATATATATATAGTATTTTTATGAGCCGCCTGATTACCATGATATGGGATATATGGTACTACATAAGACTACACTATTAGTATACGTGATCACTTTCAAAGTAATTTTTTCTGATTATTTGATTGGATGCAATTACAAATGGTGAACTTAAAAAAATAGTTATGTACACTAGTAAACACGTGGAGTCACTTCGGGCTACCTTAGTTTTATATTAAAATAATTGAATATTTTACATATGAACCCAACTAAGAATAATATATTAAAGATAGATCCTTTAACTTTGTTTAAATTGGAATTAAAATGAAATCAATATATTAGCAACAAAATAAATTTCAAACAAATTTTTACAATTATTTTTCAAGTTTTTTGTTTAATTCCAAACCAAGAAACAAAGTTAATCTTTAATATACAAAATTTTATTCAATTGACTTGGAATGATCATCTTCACCTCCTTTATCCATTCTCCCGGAACTCACACAAACAAACCACAAAAATCCAAAATCCTAACATCCAAAGCCCCAACTCAACTCCAACTTTAACACCTCCATCACCGTCAGCGACATTGCTGCTAGTGCTGCCTTCAGTCCCCTGTACCCTAACCTTCCTTTTCCTCGCCTCCGTTCTCTCTCCTCTATTCATCTTCACCTTCATCTCTACCACATCGTCATCATCTTCTTCACTAAATTGATACAATCCTCCCTCGCCTACCTACTTCGCCTCCATCTACCACCCCTACAACCTCGATCTCTTTCGGCCTTGGAGGAGGGGTTTTCGGACAAGACGATGTCAGGGTGGTTGGGAATGTGTTCGTGTTTGGAGACGTTTGAGCAAAAAAAATCAAAATGATTTTTGCCAAAAAAAAGTATTATTTGAAAGTTGAAACGATATTGATTTTGTCTAATTTCATTTTAACCAAAGTTAAGGGAACCAAGTATAATATATTATTCTCAGTTGGTTAGTAGGCAAAATATTTACTTGTTTTAATATAAAACTGAAGGAGTTCCAACCAGAAGTTGGGCCCTACGTATTTACAGGCGTACGAAACTATTTTTTGAAGTTCACAAGTGTGTCCAAGTAAATACTAAACATTGAAGTATATAGCTCCAATATCTACCTTTTACAAGTGCACCCAGACAAATAACCTAATTTTTTAAGGAGTTGTTCTGTTGTTATCATCCTTCTCAGGATATAATATTCAATTTCGTGGGAGAACCAACAACATAATAATGGAGTAGAATAGTCTTAAAGTGGACATATTATTCTTTATAATCCAAAATTTCAGGTTTGACATGTAACCATTAACCAATGCTAGCTCATGCTGATTGCTGAAGTAGAATAGTCATGAAGTGGACAGAATAATGATTTTTTATGATGCAATATTTTTCCAGAGCCGGTCCACAATCGCGTTATAATCTGAGTGGGCCCTACTTATAAACATAAGAGCACAAATAACAGCGTCCGGGCTACCCCCGGGCTACCCCCGGCACTCTCTCTCTGCCACGTCAGCTTCTCTCTCTGCTACGTCAGCTCACCCAACCCACCCAAAAAAACCCTTACCCATGACCAGGCTACCCCCACCCACCCTACACTCTCTTTCATCCACATCATTTCTTAATTAAACAAATTTAATTCTCACACATCATTTAACAAAATACATTTTATATAAATCTAATTCTAATTACATTATAATTCTATTTTAACTCGAAATATTGTTAATAATTACTGGTAAATCACGAAATTATTATTAAATATTATGGAGCCACGTTACATTTAAGACAAACTGAAATAGGAAATATTACACTCAAAGTTAAGAAACAACAGTACATATGCTCGATTTTCAAACCGCTCCTCGTCCGTAGCGTTGCCATATATGCTCGATTAAATCGCCTTTCAGATCCAAATGTTGGTTCCTGTCACGCACTCGATCTTGATTGACAAAAAACTCGTGAATATCCGCTATACGATCGGTCGAATACGACGTTTCCTCAGCTGAAGTTCCAGGACGATCTTCCATAAAATCGCGAATATCTCCAAAATTAGCATAACAGTCGCGTTCGTCCTCCACTATCATGTTATGCATGATGATACAAGTTGTCATT
The DNA here is from genome assembly GCA_963682175.1 of Triglochin maritima. Lineage (NCBI taxonomy): Eukaryota > Viridiplantae > Streptophyta > Magnoliopsida > Alismatales > Juncaginaceae > Triglochin > Triglochin maritima. The sequence goes on along the minus strand of OY821780.1, from coordinate 7,142,182 downwards.
ATTTTGGACAGAACGTCCTTGCTCCAAGCAAGAGCCGGGTTTCTGATGATCGCGAACCTCCCTTGCAACACTCCGAAAGCGCGTTCAACATCTTTACGCGTTGCCTCCTGCACTTCAGCAAACAATCTGTGCTTCGGGGTGTGAGGGTGAAGGATGGATTGGATGAAGGCCGCCCACTGTGGATAAATACCATCAGTAAGATAGTATCCCATATCATATTGAACACCATTTACCTCATAATTAACAGGTGGTGCTCGACCTTCTAGTATGTCGTCGAAAACCGGAGATTGTTGCAGGACGTTCAAGTCATTGCATGAACCCGGTATTCCGAAGAAGGAGTGCCAGATCCATAAGTCGTACGATGCCACCATCTCAAGGATCAGAGTTGCTTTCCCAGCACGCCCTTGATGTTGTCCCTTCCAAGCAGCTGGGCAGTTTTTCCACTCTCAGTGCATACAATCGATACTCCCCATCATACCTGGAAACCCACGTTGCTCACCAACGTAAAGTAGGCGTGCCAAGTCATTTGCAATTGGCCGACGTAAATACTCAGGGCCGAAGATGTGAATAACACCTTCACAGAATTTGAGGAGAGCATTTCTGGATGTTGCCGCACTCATTCGTAGGTACTCATCGATCCCATCAGCGGCAACACCATATGCTAGCATTCGCATTGCTGCCGTACTTTTTTGTAGACCGGAGATGCTCATCCTACCAGTTGCGTCCGGTGTTCGTTGGAAGAAGACATCAGATGCTTCGATGGCATTGTGGATGCGCAGGAAGACATGCTTTCTCATCCGAAATCTTGTCCTGAAAAGAGTATCAGAATACACAGGGTTGTCAGAGAAATAATCGTCTACAAGGCGTCTGTAACCTAGTTCACGATCTCTATCTGGGTTCGTCGTTCTCCTTCGACGCTGCTTAGGACGTGTAGTCCTTTCGTAAACAACCTGTCCGGCTAATTCAATAGCACGGTCCATTAGATTTAATGTCTCATTCCAGTTATCATCGTCGGATTGACCGAAGTTTAAACTATTATCCGACATTGATGAGAGAAGAAGTTAACAAGTTGAGAAGTTAAGGAAATGTGAGGAATCAGGAGATAGATAGATGTATTTATAGTTGGGAGGGTTTGGATGTATTTGTTGCACTGTTCACGCGTGATTGCACAATTTACTCTTTGGAAGCGTGATTAAAGTGCACGCGCAATTGCAAACAGTGCACGCGTGATTGAAAATAGTGCACCCGTGATTAAATACTGCACCTGTGATTAAACAGTGTATTGGTTCTGGAAATTTCTTAATTTTAATCATTTACAAAAAATTATTACCCCACATTTATAACAAATACCCAATCCATTAATAACAAAACCTAAACTAAATAAATTAAAAAAAACCAATCGGAGGGGGACACGTGTCCCCCTCCCTTGGGCGCCCGGGCGTCTGCCCGGGACGCCCACCGCCCGGCCACGCGCCCGGGCGGGCGCCCTGCCCGTTAACGGGGGTGCGGTCGGGCGCCCGGGTGGGGCACCCCCGTTAAGGGTGCCCTAAATTCGACAATTAACCCAACCGATCAGGACCGAGGTGCGATTGAAAATTGGAACTTAACCGCTCGGTTCAGCGAAAAAATCCTAATCCTCGTGAAACTGGTCCAATTTTTTTAATTTAATAAAATTTAAATCAAAAATTAAAAAATAAGAAGAATTGTTTTTTGAAAAGTGCTCGGATCGCGGTTCACAATCGCGATCCGTGGGCATGGACACCTATAAAACCCCCTCCCACTCTGTTTCTCTTTCATTCCATATTCATCACTCATTCCACTCTACACAGTCCTCGAATTTAATTGATTTACAAATATTTTGCCCGGTGATATCAAATTTTCTGATTTGTGGGGCTTTGTTGGTGATATTTGAGGTAATTTTTTCCTTCTTAATTTGTATTATCAGGGATTAATAATTAGTAATAATGTCAAATCTTGAAGTAATTTTAGTATATAACTGATGAAAAAATATTGCATTGTAGATTAACGAAATGATTGCGGTAAATGTGTACTTTGGCGGTGATATAACTCAAAATGAAAGTTATGGTGTAGAGTACACGATAGGTCCAAGACTTATACTTTCAGCGAGCGAAAATGTAACCTTAGAAGAAATTAAGAGTTGGATTTATCAAGGTTTGCATGTCGAAAAATCTCGGTACTCGATTGATATTCAATGTCGTGTCAACATTGCATCGACTGATTTCTTTTTTTTAAATGTGTTGTCCGTATATGACGAGAATTCCTGGAGAATAGCCTATAAAACAACTTATTCGAAAATGGGAATGATGAAGTTATATGTTATGTTGAATCCTGTGGAAATTGAGTGGAATGATGAGATGTTTGCAGGTAACCAACCTGGTAGTAGTAGTGGTGCACGGCTCACATCTCAACAATCATGTGTTACAAACACCATAGCAGAAACCAGTCGATCTGCGAACAGAACTTCTGATTTGAATCCACAAGAAAGAACAAATTTCGAGCCGATACCGACTGATGATGAAGAAGAAAATGATGACGAAGATTACAATATTGAGTCAGAGAACAAGAATGAATCATCAGATGAGGAGGATGAAGATATTGGTCAGAATGTAAATCGGTTAAGCCAATTCAACCCATTTAGAGGTAGGGGTTGGGTTAACCCAGCTAAAAGCTTTCATGATTGTTCTAGTTGGGTTCCTGCAGATACGTTCTTCATAGAAACCAGCGTAATAGTTGAGGATTCGTTAGCTGAGAATCAAGTCTTCTCATCGAAAGACACTCTATAGAACGCAATATCGAAATGACATATTGACAATAATCGGGAGATCAAGGTGCAAAACAGCAACAAAACCAAATATAGGATAAGATGTAAAGATGAAAATTGTAGCTGGATGTTGTACGCTGCACGGACCGGCTATGGTGATGCATGGGCGATAAGAAAATGTCCGTACAAGCATATATGCATGTCTATAGCTGCTCGATTCGATCATGCTAAGTTGATTGCGAAGATGATAGCCGATATCATCCGTGAACATGTCGAAAATAATGTCTCGCTCCCGATTAAACAAGTTCATGGTATGGTAAGAAAAGTATTTTCAGGTGTTAATCCAAAGTACAATGAATTATGGCGTGCCCTCGAGATTGTTGTTGCATACATGTTTGGAAGTTGGTCGGGTTCATATGTTTTGTTGCCTCAATTGTTAAATGATATTAAACAATCAAATCCTGGGAGTAAAGTTGTAGTTCATTCTGACCCTTTACCATGCGCTGGTGCCCGTCAGTTTAAATGTGCAGCATGGACTTTTGGTCATTTTATTCAGGCCTTCCAATATCTGCGTCCTGTTATCAGCATAGACGCTTCATTTCTAAAAGGTAGATATGAAGGAAGGTTACTTGTTGCTGTTGAGTATGACGCTGAGAATCAACTTCTGCCTCTTGCATTTGGGTTCGTTGAGAAGGAAAATATATCTAAATCGAGATGGTTTATGAGATGGTGGCGACGAGAGGTGATTGGAGATAGCAAGATGTGTGTCATATCTGATCGACATGTTGTTGGCACAAGGAAGCAAATGAAGCAGTTCACCGCTTATGCACACAACACCTTGCCGGAAACTTGCTTAAAAATTGTAAGAACCAGTATACAGTTGACGCCTTCAAAATAGCATGCAGACATAATAGTCCGTGGGATTTCCAAGCCAGTTTGGATCAAGTTGAGTATTGGAGTAAATATGCATTACAATAGATAAAAGGGATTGGGGAAAAAGATGAAACCAATGAGCATGCACCTGAGGTTCCTAGTAAGTGGTCGTTGTGTCACGACGGAGGCCAAAGATGAGGAATAATAATAAGCAATGTTGCAGAGTTCATAAACAATGTATTCAAAGAAGGTCGCGGTTTACCCGTTTGTGCAATTGTAGAGGCGACATACTATAAGCTTTTGGAGTGGTTCAACAACAGAAGGCAGCATGCACGTGTGTTGGCACAAAGAGGACACATATTTTCCGAGAGGATCGCACAAATATTGGAAATATCTGCAGCAGTTGCATGTCAACATGATGTGAAAATTACATATTTGGATACAGGGGTATACGAGGTCATAGCCAAACACGAAAGAGTGAGCAGAATTGGAAGTAGAAGGGATCGTAGTTACAAGGTGGTTCTACGTGACGACACTAGACCAAAATGTAAGTGTCGGGGACTGCAAAATACAGGTATTTCTTGCAGCCATGTTCTGGCAGTGTGTGCCGCACGTAACTACTCTTCCAATGAATATACACATCCGTACTACAGTGGCAACTCTCTAGTGCACACATAGGATGGTCACTTTGATGTGTACGGGAATGAAGAGGATTTTCCAGAATATATGGGAGACAAAATCATACCTGATCGAAAACTCGTGATGAAAGGAAGGAGAAGATAAAAGTGTTTACCAATGGTGATGGATGTCATGGAAGGAGTGATGGGTCCCGGTCATTGTACAAGTTGTGGTCGATTAATCACACAAGCGATCGTTGCAATGTATTAGAAGGTTAAATGTATTGTAATGTTGAACGTATTGTATGGTTGAATGTATTTAGGTGTTGGATGTTGAATTCGTTAACTGTTATATTATGTTGAATAAGTACGAGTGTTGCGAGTCATATTTATAAGTCAAACTATATCAACTAAAATGACAAAAACTGAATATCAACTTAAATGACAAAAAAAAATCATAACAACTTAAAGCAGAACATGTGTACAACTGAACTAAAATATCAACTACTAGGTCGAAGTGAAAATCTTCTTCTTCATCTTGCGTCGGCGCCCTCGATCGACTGGAGTCGCATTCGCATGCATAAATTCTTCATCCTCCTCAGATAAAACGTATGGAACCAATGAAGAACGTGCCTGAGTCTCAACAAGCAAAAAAGGTGACTGAGTCTCATAAACTATAGAAGGTACAAGAGTTAGTGCACAAGTGTACACTTGGTTAACTGTTGGGCTGAATATACCATCAAACCAAGTTCCCAAGTCTGTCTGTGGCAACTGAGGGGTGTCATAATTAATACTCGGTGTGTGATAGTTGGGGTAATCTTCGGGAATCTGGGAAAGCCCGAACTGGGATGGTTGCGATGGACCTGCGTCAATGTCACCGTATGTATGAGAAGGTCCAAATTGCGATGAACATGCACCAATGTCACCATATGTATGAGAATGTCCAAACTACGATGGACCTGCACCAATGTCACCGTATGTATGAGAACGTCCAAACTACGATGGACCTGGGCCAATGTCATCGTATGATGTATTGGATGGGCCAAAAACTATATGTCGTTTGGTCCTCATGTCTAGGTACCGCACAGTCATCACGATAGTCATCAATACCATCATCATCTCCAGGAATTGACTCCGCATCTGCAGGTAATCCAGCATTGCTCAGTACTCTTTCAAATTCGTGAACCTGATCGCAATCGATGACATCGAGGTTGTGACTCTTCAGCAACATTTTACAGAGTTCATTAGTTCCACTTTTATACAGCTGCTTAATAACAAATGCAGCTCGTTGGATGCCACGTAAACCCTGAAATTATAGTTTGATAGTTAAACATTAAGAGACAACAAAAACTATTTGTCAAATTCATTAAAAAAACATACCATTCGTCGAATACGTGGTCCACCAGGAATGTAACCGAGGTCATCGATGGAATCACGTGGGCCTGGCAACAGCTTGTCCAAACCAAACTCTATTTGACCTCGTATGTAGACTGTGTACATACCATTATGCTGAAACCACTGACGATACCGTCGATTCTCTCTCTGATCATATGGTCGGTTTTCCTCAACAAACAGTGGTCTATCACATTCCCGTATGTAAATTTGATGCTTCAGTGACCAATCATCTTTCTGTTGGGCCGCATGAACTATCTTATCAAGTCTTTACAGCTCTGTCCAGGGATGAGGCGGTGGCGTCGTCTGAAGAAGTCCAAACTGTCTCATAGTTCTTTCTGGATAGTGTCATGATATCATCCAGAAATGAATCAAGGGCACTCTGACGAGCCAATATGCAACATCAGTAATTACCTGATCAGGAAGCAATGTCAATTATGGATTATATGGCTGTCAGTTTACATGCTCATCCAACATACATTCAAACTCATTTTTGTAATGTGTGAGGAAATTACGTGCGGTACTAACCTCATAAGACTGTGAATATTGCCACTTGATAGCAAATGGAGGTTGTGATTCTGGGTCTTCTCCACCTAGACACTCAACAAAACCCACGTGTCTCGGTCGAGCTACAGGAAACTGAGTCCAATACCAGTGCTTAAGAAGTAATAATGCACCGCCAATGTTCTTCTTACCAATTTGACATGAAATAGACAAGTTGCGATATAAACATGAAAGAACGGCTGCACCCCAATTGTACACTATCGGCTTATCAAAATCCTGCAAAAACCTCAAATACATAACTGGAACGCCTGTTCCAGAGCAATCAGGGAAAACCATGAATCCGAACAAATCTAAAATGAAAGCTCGTGTGTATCAAGCCACTTGCTCATCTGTGGGATTATCCGGGAGGTTCCCGTAATTGATCCGCAACCATTGCAAACCGATGCTAAATCCCGACTCTTTGAAAATTTGTGGCTCATCTGCTCCCACCGTTTGCTTACATTTTCTTATTATCTCGGCATTTATATCAATCCCAAAAGCATTTTTAATTAGCTCCCGACTATCTCGATCATTGTGCCCGATTATTGGAAGACCAATGATATGTAGACCCCACAAACAACTCACATCCTGCAATGTCAGTCCAACCTCCCCAACCGGCAAGTGGAAAGTGTGAGTCTCAGGACGCCAACGCTCTACAAGTGCAGTAATCAATCTGTGGTCTATCATTATATGTCTTATCCGAGCAAGTTGATATAGTCCCAAATTTTTGAGTGCCTCATTAAAACTGTCGTGTAAAGGAATGACTGGACGTTGTGCACGGCATTCCAGAACAACCCCCGGATATAATATATTAAAATATTTCGTGAAATATACACCAACTAAAAATATGTAATTTAAATATTTAGACAAATTAACACAATATGATTTTGTTGGTACTTACATTTGCTCAAATGTCATTAACTTTGAACATGCAATTTACTATTCCGAGAACTGGGGAAATAAACTCTTTGTCCACTGCATCATTATACTCACGTTCGTTTTGTGCAGAACGACTTCTACTAAAATGACTCATTTTTGACAAAAAAAACTGTTCACGAAAATAAATAAAAAATTAATTTTAACGATGTAAACAAAATGAAAGTAGCATGTTTCATGACAAAAAACATGTTATACAAATGATGAAATGTATAAAAACATTTAATTATAATGATAAACGGAAATATAAATTCAACTAATATTGAAATTTAAATTTAATATAAAATAAAAAAAATTATTCCGAATATTTCCTATTTAACAAAGAAATTAAATCTTAATTTTAATCATTCTTAAGTAAAATATAATAAATAATGTGAAAAATTAACATGGATCCCAAATTAAGAACTCCGATGAATTATATGGGTTACGTATTCGGAATAGCGGTCAACCTCAAAACAGATAATAATTATGTTAAAAAAATTGGGATGAGCTTATGGGAGAGAAAACTAGGAGAGGAGAGAAGAGTAGATGAGAGAAGAGTTTAGAAAATTCGTGCCCACAGATCGTGGTTCACACCCGCGATCCGAGCACTTTTCAGGAAAAAAATTCTTAGTTCTTTAATTTTTGATTTAATTTTTTTTAATTTAAAAAATTTCGGGAAACTGGATCACCGGGTTGGACCGTAAAAAGAAAAAAAAAGTTAGTTTGGTCATTGGTAGGGTGTAAACAGGTCGGGTATGCCCCTACACGTACCCGTACCGGGCTAAATTAGTGGTACGGGTATATACCCGGCAAAAAACATGTGTACCCGTACTCGTTAAGTTAGTGGGTACGGGGCAGGTAAACGGGTATAATATATAATATATAAAAATATAATATATAGTATATATAATATATATATATATATTATATATATAAATGTATAATATATCTTAACGGATAAACGGGTAATGCGTATACCCGTACCCGACCCGTTTATTAACCGGGTAAACAGGTACGAGTATACATGTTTGAATTTTGAAACTGATATGAGTTTTTGTGCCCATACCCGTATCCGACCGGGTATTACCCGCCCCGTTTACACCCCTATGGTTGAAGGTGAGAACGCAAGGTCGAATCTCGCATGTGACGTGGGATTTTATTTTTGTTTCCTTTTTTTAAAGGTGCAAAATAAAAACTTGGGAAGGTGGAGAATCGAATTGTGAACCTCATGTTACCAAACAACAATCGTATGCCTTCTCTTTCAACGAGAGTAATAGTTGTTAGCCTTGAATTAAGAAATAATTTTTTAAAGGATGTTTTGTTCTATAGAAGTAAGGATAACCTTTTGAATGTATAAGTTTTCGTGTTTGGTCGTTTCGTTTCGTGTTTACACGAAATGAAATGGGTCGTGTTCGTGTTTTCCAGTTGGGTACACAAAATTATTTCGTGTCGTGTTCGTGTCTAGTCAAATTGATTGGTACACGTAAAAAACATGACACGAAAGTACACGACACGATTGTCAAACCTACTTGAAAGCAACCTGGTGGAGGTTAGCCATGAATTTAATTACATGCACAAGTTACAAAGTAGAAAAAATACGAATGTGTTAAATACAGTAGAATATTTTTATGACCAAAATATGATTATATTACTATTATGTCTATATTGTTACATTTTTATTCTATATTTTTGAATTGAACGTTTTAAAATATAGTTCGAAAAAAGTTACACATGTTGCAGTCATCCACCATTATTTGAGGAATATTAGTAAAAATAATTACATTATATTACGGCTAACAACATCATGTTATGGCTAACAACATTATATTACGGTTGTAAACGTAACATTAATTTTGTTCGAACATTGATACATGTTACTGTGATTTACTTATTTTTACTTCAATTTGGATAGATTCGAAAGGACTTTCAAATACGGTTGTAATAATGATGATTCAAAACATCCATGGTTGTAGCTTCGATGTCGTCAATGAAGAGTCATGATTTGAAGAATCAAAAGATGAGTTCACACAATCGGAAAGTTGGATTTCTCTCAAAGAAAGAAGTTAGGTGACGATCAGCAAAGTGTGTGTCATCCGGTGGTGGTGGTAAGGGTTTCATTGTAGAGGGGGAGAAAGAGGGAGATTCAGATTTCCTATGAAGAAAAAGAATGATAGTTTGAGTTTGGGAAGAAGGGAAAATTGAGTTTCGTGGAAGAAAGTAGAGAAGAAGATGAGTTTGAGAGACTTATAAAATTACTGGAATACTCTCACTTAAAATAAATGACTCACAACCATTAAGATTGAGATCTACGATTAGAATATTGGAGGCTCATTTTAACAAAAGTGAGCCATGACTCATTCTAACCTTCCTCTTTCTATCTATCTATCTATCTATATATATATATATATATATATATATATATATAGAGAGAGAGAGAGAGAGAGAGAGAGAGAGAGAAGAGAAAGAGGAATGATAGAATGAACTCTGAGCTCATTTTATTTAAATGAGCCCCCAAAGATCTAACTGTTGATCTCAAATTGAATGGTTGACTTTAAATGATGATATTCCAGTAAATTTGTAAGCCTTTATTACTCATCCCCAATTAATTACAATAAATATTGCAATTTCTTACGATTCTTCCCCCTTCCAATTTCGTTGTTGTCTTCCTCCTATCCCTCCTAATCTCCCACATCTGTCTCCCCTCCCCCTACGACTCCTTTTACGCCTTCCACTACGCCCCTTTCAATTTTGTCATTGTCTTCCTCCTCTCCCTCCCAATCCTTCGCGTCTATCCTCCACTACACCGGAAATCATTGGGAACTCCAATGATTGTTGCGTCTGAAGATATTGGGTTGGTTTTGTGGCTATTTGGTTTGGGATGAATTTGCTGATTTGGTTTGGTTTGGTTTTGGATTTTGTTTTTTAGAGAACATGAGTTGATTTCGTGGATATTTGATTTGGGATTGGATTTCATGATTTTGTTTGGTTTGGTTTTGGATTTTGTTGTTTAGAGAAATTCGATTGGATTTGTGGAGCGTTTGGTTTGATATTGGAGTTGCTGATTTGTTTTAGTTTGCTTTTGGATTTTGCTTTTTAGAGTGGAGAAATATAGTTTGCATTCGATTGGACACCCTTATTCACATTATTCTTCAACTCAACTCTACGTTGCAACATTGAAGCTACAATTCGACTTCCGAATCCACAAATCCAAGTTATGACAATTGTAGAAACAAATGCAACATCTCGTATGTCCGCCTCAATATTATCCAGCATGCCGCAAAATAGGGCGAGTAAATTTTTCGGTTTGTTTTAAATTTAGAATAACATGTGATTGTTAGTATATGAAACTCATTTCAAACTTATTCATATGCCAGTACAAATAATGGGAATTACAGTTTCATGTATCGATTTAGTTGAAACGAAAGTAATATTATGTTCGCAACTATAATATCACATTGTTAGCCATAATATAGTGTCATTCTATGTATATAACATTTTAATAATGTAATATTGCTTTAGTAGCTATAAAACCATTTAGCTATCATGTAACACCTTTTCAACATACCAGTAATGTGAATTACAGTTTCATGTATCGATTTAGTTGAAACGAAAGTAATAGTATGTTCACAACAGTAATATCACATTGTTAGCCGTAATATAGTGTCATTCTGTGGATGTAACATTATAATAATGTAATATTATTTCAGTAGCTATAATACTATTTAGCTCTCATATAACTGAAGGGAATGTGTTTTAAAAGTTTTACTTTTAAATGTCAATTAGTATGAATTGAATGAGAAATCATTTTGTTCCTTGTTTATGTTATTCGTCTTTTAGAAGTGTTAAGGAAAAGACTCTTGGTCCTTAACCGTAGAACTCTAAAAGATATTGGTTTACATAAAACAAAACATATTCGCAATTATGGTAATTAACATGGGACATTAATTACCAAGTTAAGATTGTCGTGTTGGTCATAGATCATTGTAGCTCTACAAGTGAGTGACAACACGGGTACGCAAAAGAGGAAAATACTACTTTTGTATACCGAATTGACCTAATAAGTAAAATATTATAGGAATGTGTTTCTGTGTCATTAATATTTTACTGTGTCCTTGGTCCTTTGATATGAGACTTATATCCGATTGCTTAAGGAGTGCTTAATTAGACTAGTGTCTTAAGCTATCAATGAGTGTAGTGCAAAGGTATTAGTTGGGTAAGTATGACTTTTGTTGGAGAAGATAGTTAGTCAAAAGATTATCATTGCCCCTCTTAATTGAGTGATGATATTAGTTGGCCCCTTGATAAAGCAAAGTCATAATGTGCACAATGTGATCTGAGTTAAGTCACATATTTATAACTGACTTAAAGAGATCAAGAAATTAATACTAATACAAAGATGACACAATACCACTTTGTGTGTATTCTTAATATCATGAGGCAAGGGACGGACACAAGTGGTGCACTCCATCACTAAATGGATCGGGTTTTGGTTCGAGTGGAATTAAGACATCTAACTAATTGGGAGCTATAATGTGTAGCTAGATACCGCTTATAGCATGTGATATTAAGCTCTTAATATCACTGTCAACTTAGTCTAGATCCTCCCATAGGTCACACCGCAAAAACTGGGAAACAAGAAGCTTGATTTTTGGTTCATATGATGCGTCGGATTTCTTATAGAAAATATGACACATGTGGTGAACAAGTAAAATCAATTATGTTGTATATAACATAATTAGAATCATGATAAATTCATATGAGATGCATATATTATGGGGTGCAATAATTTATTATTGCATAGGATAATATATTGCATAAGTTGTGAATTTGCTAAAAACCCCAAAAGTTCAAATTTTGTTGGAAATAAATCCAAAATTTGGAAAGGCAAAATCGGGTAAAGGTTCGGTAATCCGTTTATGGTTCGGTCGACCGAAGGATCTGTGGATCGGTCAACCGAACGTGGAACGAATGGTCAAAATTGATTGACCGAACTTTTCCAAAGTGCCTGGAGTTCTGGTTCGGTGTACCGAACCAGAAACGATCGACCGAACAATGTCCAGTTCCGATATTTTCGGTTAACCAAATGGCACTCGGTTTTAGACGAGAATTTGTCCGATCGGTTAAGAAGAATTTTTCTCCTTAAGAATCAGTCATCCGTCAAGTGCACGGAAATCCGAACGTGACATATTCGGTTAACCGAGTATGTCGCGGTAGACCGAGTCCCGATCGATTTTCTGTCTTTGATAATTAAGAGATTAATTTGATCAATGGTTGGATTAGCTCCAAACTTGGTCAAACGTTTTGTGGATGCATGTAATGCGTTATGGAATTAGTTTGTGAGAGAAAATGTCAAGAGAACATTGCTTAAAAATAGCCATGATTGAGAGTAAGATTGGAGCCTATAAATAGGTCATTATTCTCCTTAATTATGTTAGATGTTTTCTAATTATTTTCTCTCCTAATTCACCACAAAAAGCCACGAAAATTCTCTTAGTTTTCTAAGTCTTTGAAAGGAGAAATCTCAGAGATTAAGGAATGGGTTTGTAGCTAGATTCTAAGCTAGTTTGGAGATTGATTGGCTAGCTCATTTCTCTCCAACCTTGTTTAGGGTTTCGGTGAACACTCGGAGGCATCCGGCCCAACGAGAAGCGACGATAGTCTTCCTCAACGTCTCTGGAACATCAAGAAGTTTTAGAGAACTTCTAGGTATGAATTTCGGAGTCCCTTGTGTTTGTTTTAATAATATTTTTTAAACTAGTTATTAAAACAAACCGATGCATGCATGAAACAAATCATAGAAAATTGTAATTGATCCTTATTGTACATAAAAATTTCGAAAATATATATGTGCAATTAAACTAGAAATCCAACAATAACAACCAACTAACATACATTGTATTGTACTACTAATTGTTCAACGATTTAGGATAATTTGGACAACTGTTATGTGGAGCATGCCAAAGAGTTTTATTTCATACTCGATGTTGAAAGTGAGCTTCAACCAACAATTGGGAAGGAGTTTTACTCAATAGAAGAAGCTTACAACTATTATAAGACTTATGTAAATGTATGAGGGTTTAATGTGCGTAAATCGTCAACGAAGTATAACTTAGCATCAAATAATATGTCCAGGAAGGTGATCTTGGAAAAGTTTGTTTTCTCTAGAGAAAACTCATCATTTTCAAGAAGCATAAAAAACGATGTCAATGAAGTGTCTATAACAGTAAATAAGAGGAAAATTGGAATGTCAAGATGTGAATGTTAAGCCAAATTAAAAATGAAATTTGATTGAGATAACAATAAGTTGTTTGTGCTGAACTTTGTTGAACGACATAATCATGAAATGACGAGCTCCTCTCTTAGACATTACATGCGAAACAAGTGTAGCATACCACCCGTTACTCAAAGACTGTTGAAATTTATGAGGGAAGCGAACATACCTGTTGTAAAACAAGTTGTGATGTTAGGAAATGAAAGTGGTGGGTATGACAAAATTGGATTCACCTATAGAGATATACTTAATACGAATACTTCAGGAAGATATGAAAATGAAGGGTATGATGCAGATTTAGTACTAGAGCATTTAGTGACTCAAAAGAAAGAGGACAAATCCTTCTACTATGCTTATCAAAAAAACGAACAAAGTAAATTGAGTCACTTGTTCTAGGCTGATGGGACTTGTCAAGAAACTTTTAAGCATTTTGGAGAAGCGGTCACATTCGACACCACCTATTGTACGAACAAGTATTCAATGATATTCAGAGCTTTTTGTGGCGTGAATCATCACCGATAAATAATCTTCTTTGGAATGAGTTTGCTAAATGATGAAATCATATCATCATTTAATTGGTTGTTCTTGGAATTCAAGAATTGTATGGGTGGAGGACATGCTGCTATCGTTACTGATCAAGATCCAGCTATGAATTCGTCATTGGCACAAGTGTATCCCGAAACCGTTCATCGGTTTTGCACATGGCACATAATGGATAAATTATAAAAGAAAATTGGAGTGAAAAACAAAGAAAATGTTATTCAAGCAATTCACGATTGTGTGTGGTACACAGAGAACATCGAAGACTTTGAATGTAGGTGGAGAAGAATCATTATCGAAAATGAACTTGATGATTCAAAATGGTTAAAGTTGTCGTTTGAGATACGAATGAAATGGGTTCCGGCTTACATGCAAGATATTTTCTTTGTTGGTATGAAGACTACACAAAGAAGTGAATCCATGAATGCATTTTTAAAAATGTACATAACGCGACAAAACACTCTCTTTGAGTTCTTATGAAGGTACATTTTTACTTTCATTTCATTATATACGTGTATATATTAATTCTGCTGTAACATAATTGTTCTAACTGTAACACTAAATTTTATTATTTAATATTAAATAATTGTACATAAACGGATATGATTTTTTGAAAGTTTTTCTGCAATAACATGATAGAATTAAATAGATTATGAAGTTATAAATAAAGCAAACTTGATTTTTTTACTGTGTAGATTTGAAGTGGCTCTCAAGTAACAAAGAGAGAATGAAAATAGGTGGGATTACAACGACAAATATAAGAAGGGAGAGCTTCTTACTGAATGGAACTTGAAGCCGAAATGGAAGAAATATACACTAGAAGTATCTTTCACATCTTTCAGAAGGAGTTGAAGAAATTTTTTATGTGCGACGTTAGTATTGACAAAATTGATGAAGATTCAATTACATACAATGTCAGCAAAATTGATGAAGACAGTGGAACGATTCAAGTAAATTTAAAGGCATTGATAATGTGTCTGTATGTGACTGTCACTTTATGGAATTTCAAGGTCTTCCATCTCAACGTAGTTTGGCAATTTTTAAACACCTCGGTTACAAGAAGATGTCACTCATTAACATTTTAACTCGATGGCGAAAAAGAATCAACGATTGATTTCATGAGAGAAATATTCATGGTACTAGCAAGGCAACGATCATTGACAAAGTCACCCACATTATGAGGTTGTGCAATGAATTGATATCCATTGCAGGCAAACACGAATCAACAACTGAGTTGGTAGAGCAAAAACTAGAATTTGCTTTGTTAGAAGCAAAAGATGCAATTAAGGAAATCAACAAGCACGATAGGCAAAAATCATGACATGTGAAAAGGAAATACAAGTTCATCAGCCAGATAAAGCAAAAAACAAAAGGGAGCGGCAAAGGTGGAAGACCGAAATTGAGTAGTAATCGCATTCAATCAGATCTTGGAAAAAAAACAAACAAAAGTCATAGACAATGTAAAACTTGCATGCAATATTCAGACCACGACTCGAGAACATGTCATATTAGGAAGGATAAGAAAACATGAGTATTTAATGTTCTTTGTAAATTGCATTATACTAGAGAATTGAATTATGTCTTATTTTGTATTTTGCAAGGTTATACCTGAAGATACAAGTAAATGCCATGAGTAAACTTGCAAAGAAGTCAATACATGTGAAGAAGATTAAAATACACCTACGGAACTACTCATCATTTTAATTTTTTTGGTATACATACTTTGAGAAACTATTATATTTTTTTGACAGAAACATACTATAGTGATTCGTTTTTCTTGAATATGTTAGGCTTTGTCCTATTTTTGGGACACATAAAGTACACAATATTCCTCAAATAATGGTGAATGACTACAACCTATGTATTATGTATCGTTGTTCGTACTAAAAATAATATCACGTTCTCAACCGAAATATAATGATGTTCTCGTAATATTATTTTGGTAGTCGTAATATAATGAAATTATTTGTACTAACGTCACAATAAAAATGATGTATGACGACATCATGTGTAACATGTATCGCTTTTCGTATAGAAATTAATATTACGTTCACAATCGTAATATAATTTTGTCGTAATAATATGATGTCGTTAGCCGTAATATAATGTAAGTTTGTTTAATAACGTTTCACAGATAGTGATGGATGAATGCATCATGTGTAACAAATATCGTTGTTCGTATTAAAAGTAATATTATGTTCACAATCGTAATATAATGATGTTGCCGTAATATTATTTTGGTAGCCGTAATATAATGTAAGTTTATTACAATAGTTCCTTAAATGTCAAGAATTTGATTTCAATCTATTGAATGTGGAATGCGCTAAAAAATAATTTGTTGAATGTGGAACATGGAAATGAAGCAAAAAGAATCTGGTTTCAATAAGTATAAATACAAAAAATAGGAAACTCGAATCACTTTAATGTCTACAATTGAAAAAGAGAAAAAACTAATACAAAGAATGAGAGTGGAACTTGTCAACTAAAGATCCACAAATTGGAAGCCTCAATTTTCTAGTATTTAATATTCACTATAAGGATTAAATCATACAAAAAATGCATGAATAATGTATCATTCAAGAAACACAAAATCCCCAACACTAGTTAGGGGTTGTTCCACTAAGTATCATAGCCACGCATTCTTCACGGATCTGGGCCATATCTTCTTCTCTGAAATCAAATATTTATTTTCCTTCAGAAAGATGTTGTGCAAACTTCAATACATACAATCCACAATTCAAACTTGTGGCTGATTGTTGGGGGGCAAGACACATATTTTATGTTCCAGTTCTTCATATTCTTAAAATTATGTGACATTTTGAAGTACTTAGTCACCAATTAGACTGCAAAAAACAACATTTAAACTAATAAGTTGTAGAAACAATAAACTCTAAATCCATGCTTAATAGAAACCAAAAAATAGGAAACAACATACCCACTGAAGAACTCTAGTTTTTGCCCGGGCTGAATTTAGTGAATTGTAGGATTGAAATCGACTTTCTTGAAAGTTGATGACAAAAAGATGTCAGAGACTACCCATAAGAAAAATCATGAAATGGTAATTAACTATTCCCAAAAGATAACTTTGACGATTGAAACAATCACAAAGTTTTTTCTTCATTTCATCACTAAGGTCATCGGGACATGTCTGCAACTTTGTCTACATTTAGATGAGAAGTCCAAAAAAATTCAACTAACCTTTGGGTAAATAAAGAGAATGAAATATTTAACAACAAATAAACCAAAAAAGAAACATTAACCTGAGGGTAAACATAAGAGAATAAACAATAAAAACCAACATGATCTGCAACTTTTGATTTGATTTCAAGCAGTTCAAATGTCACTTCTAATACCTAAGAGGGAAAAAAATAACAATGCTTGATACAAGATGTTGAAACATTAATATGAACATCTCCAAAAACCATTTTTCCATCCAACACATCGAGCAAATGTGATCCTATGCATAAGGTATTTTTTGTTGTTCTATAATTTGTTGCACTCCTGAAATGTAAAAGTAAATGAGAGTAGACTATTAAAATCTAAATTTTAACAAGCTTACATGTCTCTTAGTAAAAAAATGAAGTTGAAGAGAGTACAATGTTAAAATCTAGCGTTCAAAGCTTACATGTCTCTAGGATCAGTTAGGAATTGATCGATACAAACATTTTCTTCTATCGAGATCAATGAAAATCCGCAATAATTTTTACGACCTTTAAGTGAAACCTAAAAAAGCATAAGGAAAAAGGTAATCAGTTGTGAAAGAAGTTCAACATAAGTAGTGGAATTCCATATAAACCAAACAATGATTCAAATCATACCTACTAAATTCAAGAAACGAAACAGTTGATTACTACAATATCAATAATAAATTGTAACAATATATTGAAAAAAGTAAAATGATATGATTAGCCATAATATAAAACAAATGTGAAATGAAAGTGTTAATTATAAAACAAGAATAATACCTTTTTTTCATCAACGAAGATCTTGAACGCTTGCCTTGGGTATAACACCACCTTCAAGCAAAATGTTTGGTTTCCGATTAACTCTCGTTTTCACACGCCTTATTAATGAACTTTCAGATATATTTGTCGTTGCCTCTTTTCTCTTATATACTCTTTTATAGGGAGGAGGTGCAACAGACACGTTCGCATTATCACATGGAACCTCATCAGATTTTTTAGCCTCTATGTGGGTGGAAGTCGGGTTGTCGTCATCAATTACAACATCAACTAAAGTTGACTTATCAAACTTTTGATCTGCAATGTCCGTCTCCTCCACGGAATTTGTTTTGTTTTGTGACATCTGAGAAAGGCCCAAGCTGAAAGTTGGAATATGAAACTTTGGATTTCTAGATTTCTTCTTCAAACTAGAGAGCTCGGCTTCCAAACCGACAACTTATCTTTTAAGAACTTCATCTCAGAATTCTCAGCTTCCAAAATAACAACTCTATCTTTTAACAACTTCACCTCATAATTTAATTCTTCATTCATTTTCTTCAAATGTTGGACTTCGTTGTGATCAAACTCTATACCATTAGAAGTCTTATCTAAGTGGTCCTTAATGTTTTTTGACTTTGGCTTCTTCTTTAATGTTGCAACATTAACAAGAGGTAAATTTTGCTCATTAGGGAGAAGCTTGAAGACATCATTTTCATCCATAGAGATGTTATAAAGAACCTACAAAGGAAAAAAAAAGTTTGATTAGCCAAAATTTTGATCATCTATATGTATTTATGACAACCTTACGTCAAGTTGGTACATAACTATTTAGGTATATCTGAAACAGGAGCAACTAGAATTGGCACCACAGAAGCCACCCTTGCAGGAACCTCACAGTCAAGTAAGTATGAACAGAGGACCAAAAAATGGGGCCCACAATCCAATAGTTTTTGTGGGATAAAGAATGAACTGCATTTTAATTGGATGAAGATGTATCAATCATGAGTTAGGGGTCGAGGAATTTGGTATCTCCCCTGAGGCCAGTTTGATTGATGTAAATGATTGATGGCATGCAAAAGATAGAAGTCTATTGTTGCAAGCAAAGAAGAAAAAGATGACAAACAAAATTTTGCACAAGGAATATAAGTTTAATTCAACATATCATTTCAACAACCACGTCGGATAGGTGCTTCAGCTTTGGTTCCACAGGAGAAGCCCACTTTCTAATCCTCGGCTTAAGTTCAGGAAAAACTTGTTTGAACAAAGTGATGTGCTCATATAGCCATACCTGCAACATATTTAACGAAAATAAAAGTTATTGTAGCATATAAAAAAAGGCATGTACCAAAAAAGACATGATATTGACCATAATAAAATGGTGTAATGAAACAACAACAATTGAATATAATAAAATGTTGTAATATTATGTCAGTAACAGTAACAAAACCTCGTTTTCCCTAACAACATATTCTGTTAAAAAATAAAACTTCTGAAGCAACAATAACTGATTACTAGAACACATAAAAATTGGAACAATACTTGAATAACAATAACAAAACGTCATTAGCCCTAATATAATCATAGTTCCTTTAAAATGAAAAAAGTGATTAAAGGTAAATTACCATGAAGCAAATGCTTGATCCAAGAGCATAAGTGCTAACAGATTTCCTGTTTCCAGCTTTTTTGCTTACTATTTGGTCGTGTATCAAATGGACTTTCTCCATTCCTAGACTATGAATAGCCTTAGACCAATTGTAGAACTTCATGTTCTCTAGCTTGTCGAAATTTGATAGTGCAACCCGTGGAACATTGGAACCTGACTCAGGCAATAAAAAAGTTGAACACATCAACAAAATCAAAAACTTTACATAATCATCAACTAACTCTTCATTATCCTTATCATGTAAAGCAATCAAAACTTGTTGAATGTGTGTGGTATTAAAATTGAATGGTTTTTTCTTATTGTATTTCGCCTCTAAAAATGACATTTTTCCACTTCCTCTAATCTTAACATTGTGATCGGAAGCAGACAAACCTAAAATAGCACCCACATCTTCAATCAAAAACTTTAAATTAACCCCACCCACACAAAATTTGTTGAATTCAACATGCCTACTAAAAAGATCTTCTAACAACCATCTATTCATAGTTAAATTGAGAATATGAAGAAGTTTGTCAAACAGAGTCACTGAAATACGTTTCAAGTGTGCTTAAGTTGGTTTATATTTCTGTACAAATTCCACAAACAAATTCACATAACAACGATAGTTCACACAATAGTTAACTGCAGCCAAATAATTAAAAATCAGATTTTATTTAACTACAAAACCAAGAAATGCAAAATGTATTTAAAAGATAGAACATCTTATACCTGCAGCTTTCGAGTTGTGGTCAATTGAACCATCACCCTTATAAGTGCATTTCTCTTTTATTTTGCATTTCAGGTTGCTTCTTTGTACACCTTTTTTGTGGGCTAAGATTTTGCAACTTCTCTTGTTAGGTTTATCTACAATATCAATTTAAGTTCAGAAACACTTGCATTCGGTAGAACATGGATTCTAAAAGTTGTGTATACATTCTTTGCAACTTAAAAGTTTTTTAAATGGAGCCATTAATTACACGAATGCCATGTTATAAAAGGTTTAAATTCAAATCTGTCATCTTAAATTCCTGGATGAAATTTAGGGATTTTAGTTGAATAAAATGGATCACGAATATCTTTCAAATAAAAAAATATAATTTTATATTCTTATTTAATAAGTGACTTGTGACATAAGTGCTTAGATTCTAACTTAAGAAATCGCAAAAGGTCAAATTTCATGTGGGGTTAAGTACAATAGATTTACTGAATTGCTATTCATCGTCCCAAAATTACTTAAATCGCCCCAACAAATTACCATTTTGCCCTTCAGAAACTTAAAAAAAAAAAAATTTAGGGGGAGGCGTCTGCCGGAGCCGCCTCCCCATAGGGGGGAGGCGGCTGACACAGACGCCCGACCCTTGGATCGGGCGTCTGTGGCGGACGTCGCCCCCCTATGGGGAGGCGGCTCCGGCAGACGCCTCCCCATAGGAGGGAGGCGTCTGCCGGAGCCGCCGCCCCCTAAAAAAATTTTTTTTTGGGTTTTTTTAATATTAATAGAAAATAGGGTTTACATTATCAAATTTAATATGTTTGTACATTATGTACTGTGGATTGATTATCAAAAAATTTGAAAGATATGATACTCATCATAAAAAAATAACAGTACGACAGAGAAACAAAAACAAATACGAAAACAAACGTACGACAGATAAAAAAAATACTAATGGGGTTGTTATGTACAGTGGATGGGTAAGATGACTTGGGCTGTGTAGCCGATCCTGGAGAAGAAGGACGAGATGTCAGGCGAGTACACCAGAGTTGCTTGTGTAGATGATGATCACTTGATACAGGCGTGACATTCTCAGTTGGGCATCCCCGACCATGATTAGGTTGATGAGTAGTTAGAGTATTAGTATCTTACTCTTATTACTGTATTCTCGTTTCTGTCGTACACTTACTATTCGTACTTGTATTTGTTTATCTGTCGTACGTTTTTTTTTGTATTTGTTTTTGTTTCTCTGTCGTACTGTTATTTTTTTATGATGAGTATCATATCTTTCAATTTTTTTGATAATCAATCCACACTACATAATGTACAAACATATTAAATTTGATAATGTAAACCCTATTTTCTATTAATATTAAAAAAAACCCAAAAAAAAAATTTTTAGGGGGAGGCGTCTGCCGGAGCCGGGTCGGGCGTCTGTGGCGGACGTCTCCCCCCTATGGGGAGGCGGCTCCGGCAGACGCCTCCCTCCTATGGGGAGGCGGCTCCGGCAGACGCCTCCCCCTAAAATTTTTTTTTTAAAGTTTCTGAAGGGCAAAATGGTAATTTGTTGGGGCGATTTAAGTAATTTTGGGGCGACGAATAGTAGTTCCCTAGATTTACTGTGGGGCCAATACTTTAAGTGATAATTTCTCTTTCCTGACATGGTTTGTTTTGTTGTTTTGGATTTTTTCGTTAACTTTATTTGGATTGAACTTTACATGTTAATCGACGTATGTACTCCACTATTACGCATGTTTCTATTTGTATTAACAACACATGACACTAGGGATTAAAACCAATAGTGCTTCAATACAAGCCACAAATAACATCTTTGGTGTCGAAGAACTATCTAAGTAGTTAAAATAAATAATCATGCAGTTGCTTGGAGGTTTAACGAAGTAAATTCTTCGGTACGTGGCTGCAAATGTATTGTTAATATGAAAGTCATCATTCATATGTGTTTAATTAAGTAATCCTTCGTACATGCAAATTAGGGTTGTAAATGAGTAGGGTCAAAACCGTTTAACCGCTCCATCCGAACCGACGTGTAGGATCACGGGTTATAAAAATCATTACTGTTTAATAAATAGACAATAATGGTTGTAAAAATAATAACCGTTTAATAAATTGACGGATAAGGATGTATGATTTAACTCATATATTTAACTGTTTAACTGTGAAACATAATGAATATATATATAATATTTTGTTATATATATTATATACATATAATTTTTTGTATTATTATTGTTATTATGTGTAGATGTTGATGTCATTTATATGAATTTGTGGATGTTTAGATTATGGAATTTTGGAAGTTTTGATTATAAATTTATGAATGTTCAATGTTTTTAACAAATTTGACATTTTTTATCCATTTAATTATTTACCCAATTCTTATATTAATTTTAGTATCTAATAAATTTTAACAATATAACCATTTAACCGTCCAAAATCGTTTAATTAAATTAAACGGGTAGAATCATGGGTAGAGGAAAAAATAAATAAGTTTCTAACAGAATCGCGAACCATTTAATTAGGCGGGTAGAGTGGTAGGTAAGCCTTATAATCACCCATTTACAGCCCAGTGCAAATACATTTAAATATTATTTTCAATTTTCTCTTTTTACATTTTCTTATATTAATAAACATAGAAGTGTACGTACATAAACCCCGAGAAGAGGAAATAGTAATTTTACAGGTGGTAGTCCGGTAGAGTTTGAACCACCAACCAAAAGAAACCTCAAGACGACCCATGGAACAATCTCAAACTTATTACGTGCTATATAATTATTAACCTGAAATTAAATTGTTTAGCCATGTGCGCATGTGAAGGTTTTTAGAGAGTTCCGCTGGAGAGATCATATAGCCATGTGCGCACGTGAAGTTTAGCTATCTCTTGGTAGAGAATTGAATTCAGCCGAAGCTTAATTACGAATCGCGCACATTTATGCAAGCTGCAGTGCAGTGCTGCCAGCTAGGGGGTGCACACGTGTCCGATTGAGTAGAGATTCACGTTGGGTCGGGTTAGAAAAATCTGAAAACCGAATCTTCAAGTTGGGTTCAGGTTGACGGGTAAGATTAGGGCTGAGCATCGGTCCGGTCCGGACCGGACAAGAAAAAAAATTTAGGTCCGGACCGGAAAAAAATCGGATAAGCGGACCGAGGACCGGACCGGTTCGGTCCAAAAACCCGATTTTTTACCTTAAATTAAAAAAATTGGACGATTGACCCAACCCGAACCAGAAGATGTTTTTTTATATTTTTTCCAAAAAAATCTGACCGTCAATGATCCATCCATGATGATCTATACCTAACCAGCTAATCCGGTCAAGTTGTTCGTAACAAAAAAGAAAGAAATAAAAATATATTTTCTTCTGGTCAAAGGGTTTGTGTAAAAGTTAGGCTTTCTTAGGTGAAATTTGGTTGCTCTTGTTTGTAAAATATCATGTTCATGTTGGTTTTTTAGATGAAATTTGACAAACGTAATTGATTCGGGTCCAATCCGACCCAACCCAACCCGAAAAATTTTGGGTCGGGTTGGGTTGAACCCGAATCGGTTCGGGTTCGGTTTTTCACAAACCCGAATTTTTCGGGTTGAGTTGGGTATAACCCAAACCCGATCCATGTGCACCCCGCAATAATATGTGGAATTCATACTTCGTTGGAATATTATTCGAGTTGACATTTCACGCTGCAAAAATTCAAATATAACAGTTTCAACATTTGGTGCCTAACTATGGGCAGCGTTTGACGATTTTTCTTAGATCATTAATGCTCCTAGCTTCAACATTTCTCGAAGCCTTTACTTTTTAAGGGCTCCGCTTCGTGACAAATATATACATCCAATTAATTAGTTTCAGCACTTCAAGTTGATAAGCCATAGTGTCATACAATATCATTATATCTTCATGTGAACCATGCAGTTCGTGGAAATAGTAAAGAATTCGGACGGTCACAAATGCATAATGCATAATATTATAAGTTCGTTTGGGTTGTAATCATAGGGTCGCACCGTCCGAATATGGACAAATAAGTAGTTTTTTTAGTTTGAGTTAGTCATTTAAAACCTACTTCAATGTGTGCACAGTTAATTCCAACTTTGTCGAACATGTTAAAAAAAAGGTCAAGCACGGCGGTAATGCATAACATGTTAATGCAACCCTACGTGCTCATCTTAATTAAAAATGGGTCATATTGTTAGCCGATTACACTTATAGGACCTGAGGTTCTGCTGTTTGGGTCTGAAATTTTGGTTTAAAGGGTGACGAATGAAAGCCTGAAAATATAACGATGGAAAATGGCAGTGAGGCTTCAAAACGGGCTTCATGCTGAAAAAGTCGCCCACTAACAATTTTAGTGGGCTTCACGCACCACCAAGGACCGACACTCCCTCTACGGAGCCCACATATCTCTCTCTTCATGACAGGCTGACAGCAAATCATCCACCATAACACACTATTATACCAGATTTATTCTTCAATGCAACATCAACACAACATCATCACATCACCACAGAAAACAAAACAAAAAATCATCACAACACATAGGACCGCTGGCACGTGGCGGACCGGGCTGGACCGGCACGCCCAACACTCAGGTCTACGTACAGTCTGGTGATGATTGATGAAACACACGGAATAAATAAACTCATTTTACACTAAAATTAGTATTGTTCAGATATATCCACAATCAACCATAACCAATATCGCATCTAACAAAAAAACTTCTAGATTCCATCTTCACACTCAACATGTATGTAAATGTAAGTCGGGAAAAATTGGAGTTGAACGAGGAAAACCGAAACTTAACGAGAGATAAATCTCACTTTACGTCATGGGACACGTCTAACGAATGTCCATCAACAATAGTCACCGACTGTCACACACTAACCTTGATGAGCTTTTTTCACGTGGGGTCTGTATCTACTGGTGGATGGGACGGGGCAACCCAAAATTGAGCAGATGAGTAAATAGGAAAATGATAGATGAATGTTGCGCGTCACGGACGCACTATACGTGGACATCCATGTCAATCCTTACGTGGCCAAAGCAATGATGTTTTTCTTTTTTTGTTTTTTCTTCATGATATCCACTCAAATCACGTTAAATGCGTTTCAAACTCAGCACGTTCTCTCTCCACGCAAATACAAATATGATGACATTATTTCTTTCTTCTTCATTCTTTCTCTCCGGAATAAATCACCATTTCCAGCAAGATATTATTTCGAAGAAGCGTCTGATGCCGACTCTCAGGGTTCTTCACAACGTAAGCAACGTGAATGGGACGGTCGATGGCACTATTTCTTTCTTCTTCATTCTTTTTCGTGTAACAGTGCAACAAAGATGTTGTGGTGCCCTGTTGGAGTGTCCGTAACAGAAAAAGAATGAAGAAGAAATAAAGAGTGTCATCGACCGTCCCATTAACGTTGCTTACGTTGTGAAGAACCCTGACAGTCGGTATCAGACACTTCTTCGAAATAATATCTTGCTCGAAATGATGATTTATTCCGGAGAGAGGTACAACGCTCCGTGGTGAAGACTTACGTCTGTTCGGTTTATGTTGTACCTCTCTCCGTAATAAATCACCATTTCGAGCAAGATATTACGTCGAAGAAGCGTCTGATGCCGACTCCCAGGATTCTTCACAACGTAAGCAGCGTGAATGGGTCGGTTACATCGTTGCTTCACGAAGTCGCACCAACAAGAGAAGAGAAAGTTCAAGATGAAGGTTACATCGTTGCTTCACGAAGTCGCACAAAAACCCGGGGATCCTGATTTCTCTGATTGGGACATGAATATGTTGTGTGTCTGTTCGGTTTAAGTTGTGTGTCTGTTCGGAATATGTTGTGAGTCTGTTCGGAATAAGTTGTTGGTTTGTTCGGAATAAGTTGTGTGTCTGTTCGGAATATGTTGTGTGTCTGTTCGGTTTAAGTTGTATGTCTGTTTGGTTTAAGTTGTAAGTTGTGTCTCTTTTCGGTTTAAGTTGTGTGTATGTTCGGAATATGTTGAGTGTATGTTCGGAATATGTTGAGTGTATGTTCGGAATATGTTGTGGGTCTGTTCGGAATAAGTTGTGTGTCTGTTCGGATTGAGTTGTCTGTCTGTTCGGAATATGTTGTGTGTCTGTTCGGTTTAAGTTGTATGTCTGTTCGGTTTAAGTTGTAAGTTGTGTCTCTGTTCGGTTTAAGTTGTGTGTATGTTCGGAATATGTTGAGTGTATGTTCGGAATATGTTGTGGGTCTGTTCGGAATAAGTTGTGTGTCTGTTCGGATTGAGTTGTCTGTCTGTTCGGAATATGTTGTGTGTCTGTTCGGAATATGTTGTGTCTGTTCGGAATATATTGTGTGTCTGTTCGGTTTAAGTTGTATGTCTATTCGGTTTAAGTTGTATGTCTGTTCGGTTTAAGTTGTAAGTTGTGTCTTTGTTCGATTTAAGTTGTGTGTATGTTCGGAATATGTTGTGTGTATGTTCGGAATATGTTGTGGGTCTGTTCGGAATAAGTTGTGTGTATGTTCCTATTATGTTGTGGGTCTGTTCGGAATAAGTTGTGTGTATGTTCCTATTAAGTTGTTTGTCTGTTCGGAATAAGTTGTGTGTCTGTTCGGAATATGTTGTGGGTCTGTTCGGAATAAGTTGTGTGTCTATTCGGATTAAGTTGTCTGTCTGTTCAGAATAAGTTGTGTGTCTGTTCGGATTAAGTTGTCTGTCTGTTCGGAATATGTTGTGTGTCTGTTCGGAATATGTTGTGAGTCTGTTCGGATTAAGTTGTCTGTCTGTTCGGATTAAGTTGTGTGTCTGTTCGGAATAAGTTGTCTGTCTGTTCGGATTAAGTGGTGTGTCTGTTCGGAATATGTTGTGTGTCTGTTCGGAATATGTTGTGTGTCTGTTCGGTTTAAGTTGTGTGTCTGTTCGGAATATGTTGTGTGTCTGTTCGGATTAAGTTGTGTGTCTGTTCGGAATATGTTGTGTGTCTGTTCGGATTAAGTAAGGTGTCTGTTCGGATTAAGTTGTGTGTCTGTTCGGAATAAGTTGTGGGTCTGTTCGGAATAAGTTGAGTGTCTGTTCGGAATAAGTTGTCTGTCTGTTCGGATTATGTGTTGTGTCTCTTCGGATTAAGTGGTGTGTCTGTTCGGAATATGTTGTGGGTCTGTTCGGAATAAGGTGTGTGTCTGTTCGGATTAAGTTCTGTGTCTGTTCGGTTTAAGTTGTGTCTGTTCGGAATATGTTGTTTGTCTGTTAGGAATATGTTGTGGGTCCGTTCGGAATAAACTGGATAATCATTCTACATAAATAGGACAAACTTTCTACATAAACATGACAAATTTTCAGTTCCATTTCTGGACAAAACTTAATAATAAAAAATATTATGATAAGTGTGGGATCTGCACGAATAAAGGGTCCGCACGCTATCCTAGGGTCTGCACACTGTCTTATCTGTGTATTGGGAAAGGAATCGTTCAACTTAAAGAACCGACGTTTTTAAAAAAGACAAAAACGCGCGAAGAGAAATTTCGCTGACTGGACGCTGACTCAAAGAAAATACCTGAGCTGTACAGATTCATGTAAGACGCGTCCGTGACGCGTGCGTCCGTGTATAACGACCCAAGTAAATACCCTAAAACGATCGAGGAATAGAGGAAAACAAGTCTTTAAAATTGTGCTTTGTGGATATATATTTAGTATGATGAATTGGTGATTCGGAACCGAATCGCGAGATAAAATGTGTAAAACTCAAATAGATCCGTTGCACCACCACAGATCTAAGCAGACTATACTGGACTTGGAATTTCGTTAATTCAATTGTTCAGACCCACGTACAATTTATGGGCTTCAGCCGTCAAAGAAATGGATCCGATGTTTTTCTAGAATCATTAGTCAAAAACTAACTTGTCATGGAATTTCAAGTGTCAGATGTCAAAATTTAATGAAGTTCAGAGATATTTAAAAGAAGTTCACCAACAACAACAAAGCAAAAAAATATCCTTAAGAGCTTACACGAATCATGTCTTTTTCCTCTTAAATCACGTAATTTTCCTTTTAACGAGCATTAACTTGCGAATGTAGAACTAGATCACGTATCACATTTGATTGTATCATAAATAATTGTTTCGAGTGGTGTCTATGTTACACAGGTTCTCTGAAACGTGGGGGAGACGAGCTTGAGCATGAGAAGATCAAGTGTGCACGTGCAAGCTTCTTGCCTAACCACACTATATCGCCAACCAACCTACTTCCTGCACTTATGGCAACGACCAACGCTACCAACTCAGCACAACACCATGTAGTTGCTGCTACTACGGACAACTAGGTGGCTATTGACCCATCGCCTAGCGATCTTTCAGAAATTTATCGCATGGTTGTGATTGATGATGAAGCACGCGAGTTCGAGGAAATGGAGGCAACGCGCAGGGAGGTGGACACTACCGAGAGCTAGATCACGTGCTAAAATTGCTCCTTTATCTATGTATTTTCTTTCCGTAGTTTTTTGCCTTTTTGGACTAAGGTTCCATGAAGAAAACAATTTTGTAAAAACCATTTGGGATGTCATGGTTAATGACACCTCAACCCTTTAATTAATGCAAGCACCAAAATTTCAAAAAAAAAACTTGCGAATGTAGAAGGACTCATGCGATTCAGCCTTTTCTTTCTTATCCATTGGACCTTTCTCAATACCCAAATCATTTTGACTTCATGTACTTTTTTAAAACATATAATATTTTTTAATTAAATACCAAAATGTACCAATCTCAATTGAGGAATTTAATAGTTTATCTAGGCTAATTCTAGACAATAAATCTTCTAACTGAACTAAAACCCTCTTAGGCCATCCTTTACGGATGACCTTTGGGGTCAGATCATGCCCTCCTTAACGGGAGGCAAACCAAGGTCAGGGACCCGACCCAGAATGCACCCCTGGGTTGGCCATGTGATCGTCTCGGGTTGGTTCAATTATTATTTTTTGATAAATGATTTAAAATCTATTTTTATATTTGATAAATAATATATAATTAGAAGTATATTCTTGAAAAATAAAATTAATGAAAATTAGCAAGATAAATGTAAATAATTGATCAAAATTAGTAAAATAAATGTAAGTAATTAAAGATAATTAGTAAGCTAATTGCAAATACTTATAAATGTATATAAATAAAGAAAATTACCCAGCAAAAAAAAGAACACCCGAATTTATCCAGATTCACCCAAAAATACATTAGTAACCAAAAAAAATCGGTACAAAATTACTAATAAATCTCAAGTCCAAAAAAGACATTGTGCTTGGCTTCCAATAGGTATTGCCCCCTTATCACCCCCAACACCTCACCGACGAGGTGGAACACATTATAATTAGAACTAAATCTTGAAAAATAAAATAAAAATAGATAATTAATGAAAATTAATAAGATAAATGTAAACACTCTGTAAGATAGATTGTTTGTCTAATTTCAGAAAACAGCAAGAAAAGATGTGGAACGCGCATGGAGTCCAGAGATTCTCGGTAAAATTATAACTGCATGCATAATCTTGCACAACATGATCGCGGATGACGAACGCGACTCTTACGACAGATGGTGGATATAAACGAATTTTCCACAACCGACCTCAACATGCCGACGAAAGATCAAACAAGTTGGCTCTTCGGTATTACACCAATAGTATCGTGGATATTAACAAATATCTACGTAACGGAGATCGAGTTCGGGATGCCCGGAAACATATGACATTGCGAGCCGATTTAATTGAAAATATACGACAACGCTTTAAAAGGAATGCAAGTTAATTTTGTTCGTTATATGTATTGTAATTTTTTAATTGAGAATTATCGTAATTTGTAATTGTCAAATTTTATTTAAATCTAATTTTTACGGGTTATTTCGAAATTATACGATATTTAATTAGATTAAATCATTGTAAAAATAATTTATGTAATAGTTTGTGTATTTTTGTGATGGAAAAAAATGATGTAGATGAGAGAGTGTGTTGAAATGGGTTGGGATTAAGAAGTAAAAAATGAATTGAGTTGGATCGTGGACTGTATAATATTTTTTTCTTACGTAATTGAGAAAAAAACTGAGTTACGGGGTGAAATGAGGTCGAGATTAAGTATGCTGACCTTAAATGTCTTTTCACCTTTTCTTACTGGAGCATCCTATCACCACAATGAATAGTAACTGTAGCCATCGCCCAATACATCGTGCCTATGATTTATGTCAACACAAAGTGTGGACATCTCAAAGTTGAACTATTTTTATCACGTCTTCCAGTCAAGGAAATTATTAACTTGGTAAGATGAAAGTGATATAATATAATCTAATCGAACAAAAACGTCTAAGTACGATCACCCAGGTGTTTTATTGCATTCTAACTCGTAAGAGATTCCAATCATATTCCTTAAACAAAGTTATTGGTATAAGTAAAAAGATATAGAAGTGTCCCACCAAGTTGAGTATGACACTTAACATCGTTGTTTCTAAAATAAGACGACTACACTGGTCTCTAATATTTATGCTGAAACATGGGGCGGTCTTTAACAAAAGAATTCCACGTCTGATGACTTAATTTGTAGTGGTTCCCACGCCCTTATTTTCCAAGTTGATCCATCCCTCTTTTGCTTCCAGAAGTCAGAAGACTACACGTCTAATTCTTACAT
Organism: Triglochin maritima; assembly: GCA_963682175.1. Taxonomy (NCBI): domain Eukaryota; kingdom Viridiplantae; phylum Streptophyta; class Magnoliopsida; order Alismatales; family Juncaginaceae; genus Triglochin; species Triglochin maritima. The sequence continues at coordinate 7,111,304 of OY821780.1, read as the reverse complement.
TAGAAAACAAATACAATATATCTAAGCCAACAATGATAAGTACCAGAATATCGAAATTTTCATAGACTGATACTAGCCTGTGATGTACGTGCCAGCCACTAAAACTTGCATGGAATATAATATCACAAGACAAAGACATAAGAAGAATTCTGACCATTTTGGACGACAGATGAGCCACCACAATCTCATTGTTCTCTTTCCATTCTCAGCTTCAGAATCACAAGAGGTAATAAATGTGATCCATAATCATCTTCATGTTCATTTCTTGTATTAGCCAATGAATATGATCCTCGACTTTCTTGTTCTTCTGTCTGTGGCGTTGCAGTTGGTTCATACACTGCTGAAGGGGAATGAAATTGAAGCAAAGGTGGTAGGACATGAAGAAGGTGAACAGCAAAGTTCGCACGGCCTTGCAGACGATGATATCACAGCAGAAGAACCAACAACATCAGGCTAGAGTAAGAGGCTCTCACTGCTCTGCTCTAGAAAATAGAAATTCAAAAGCAATGACGTAATTCAAAGTTGTAATTAGAATCGGAAAGTTTTAATGAATAATATGAACCAAGAAGTCCAAATGACAGGAATTATTGAGGTTCCGTAGAAATTTAATCCATACCTCATTACCTCCTATTCTCCTAAGATGTGTAGTAGTTATAAGAAGATTGAAGAATGTAATTTGCCTCGCCGCCCAAGTAACATACATAAATCACATAATTTCAGTATGCAGTAGGCTGTAGTTCGTACATCTAGATAACGGATTTTATTTTGAAAATAAAATTGCATTATGAAGGTAGTTGAATATGAAAAGGAAAGGACTGGCATGCAATTAGAAGATAGAGCAACAGAAGAAGCGAAGGAGCAATATAGGTCAAGATCATTAGAAAAGGATGTGAGTGCTACAGAAAGTAATGATTTTTAATTTATTATTTTCCAAGAAATCTTCAATACCTTTATGAACATGTTTTGAATGTTGCAGGTTGATATGATAGCGAAGAGGCTACAGCAAGAAGAAATTGTCCATCGAGTTCTTGAGATGGCTCTCTCAAGGCCTCTTGGTGCCCCTCCATATCTTCCCCCAGATCTCCCTTCCGATGTAACAATGCAATCCTGCTATCTTCCTTCTTAACACATAATGCTAATTGCATAATCCATAGAGAACTGAATTATTCAATGCAGACACGGGAGCTTGTGGAAGAAGTAGCAAAGTTGGAAGACGAGGTTGCATTGCTCGAGGAACAGCTTTTGGGCTGCAGGAAGGAGCTCCGTCAGGAAGCAATGTACATTTCAGCCTCAGCCAGATCAACAGTGAATGCAGAGAAACATTCTTTTCAGATTGACAGTCCCACAAATTCAGCGGCTGAAGGCAAACATGTTCCTCTGGCAAAGTTGCTTACTAACTTCGATCGTGGTGAAACTCTGGCTGAGATGCTTTCATATTCAGATCACGATGAACCTTCTCCTACTCCCATTCCCGTCAGTAATAGGCAACTGGAAAAAACATATGCTAAGAGATTATATTCCCCAAAGATCGAAAAACCAAATAAACCTCCAAGAGCCAGGACCTTAGACTCGAGAGTCACAACAACTGATGCTCAGGTGAACTTTCATATCCAATTTATTGAGAACTGATAAATTCAATATATCCACTTGATGAATTGTTTACGACCAACCAGGTAGACTATAGGGAGACTACACGAGAGATGACAGAAGAAGGTTCACAAGATGCAAGCGTTCCATGGGAAGTTGATGAAAGTAGAAATCCAAATAAAATCTCAGAGACCCTCTTGCATTATCTTTTGAACATTTTATCAAAAATGAGTTCGCTGGACGAAACGAAAACTAGCACACCACTCATAGCCTCATCAAACTCCGCATGTCAAAACAAAAAACAGAGTAAAGATATAATAGACCCCTACAACAAGATACTGAAATATGGAAGACAAGATATCGGACGATATAAGTATTTTAAGTTAATCGAGTACAATAGCGTCAACCAAAATTCTGTCCCTGGTTCTTCATCCATATTCCACAAAATGAAGTAAGTGTTTCTTCCTTGTAACCGGGTTACATTGAAAGCATATCATGAATACAATATACATACGTTAGCTAATTTCTCTTTTTTCCGCATACGCAAAAAAAAAAACTCCCCCGGCTTTTGAATATTGACAGAATGGTGCTTAGGAAGCTCGCTTTTGTGGATTTGAGGGGTCTCAATCATCAACAGAAGCTTGCGTTTTGGATTAACATCTATGGTGAACCTTCTCCAGTACTACGTACTGAAAAGCAACCCTTCTTTAAGCTTTTGTTTTTGTTCCTACCAGGCATTTCTAGAACATTGGACATCAGCGAATCCAAAGATGGCGGTTGAGTTGAAAGAGAAGGTATGGTTACGCAATATTAAAATTCTAAACTGAAGTTCAGATATGATTTCACAAAAATTGCAGAGGAACACACTATTCATAAAATTGTTTGTTGTCTTAGGCCATGATTAATGTGGGCGGGCGCATGCTTAGCGCAATGATGATCCAGCATTTGATACTGGGGATTCCATTTCCTTCAAGTGATGTAAGTTATATTATTATGTCCAGATCATTTTAGAAACACAGCAAATGCTATTCTTATTGACGACAAAAGCAATTAACCACCACAAGGTCGTCCAAAAAGCTTTGGAAGAGAAAGAGATGACACTTCAAAGTGTTAAGGGATTAGATCGTCCTGAACCACTGGCCACTTTTGCACTCTCATGTGGAACTTGGTCGTCCCCTGCGGTAAGTCATCATCTGGGTGATGTAAAGCACGAAAGGTTTGAATTCACATTTTATTGTCTTTATCTAATCAGCTAAACGGCTTTCAACCTGAACTTTGATTGACATTTCATTCAAGGTGAATCATAGTATCAAAGTGAAGTTAATAATTTAAAGAGGCCATGGTTTTAATAAAGACGAAGTGTCTCAGTCAAACTCAATGATCACTATGTATATTTCGTATGCACAAAAAAGGACAACACTGGGTTAAAGTTGCATCGAATCTTTCCTTGATGTTGTGGTTAGGAGAATATCATCACATTATTGCTAACATTTAGCAATACCAACAAAGCATGCTTTTATGGATATACAGGTGAGAGTGTACACCGCACCTCAAGTAGAAAATGAACTGGAAATGGCAAAAGATGACTACTTACAGGCAACAGTTAGCATCTCTTCATCCAACAAGTTGGTCATTCCCAAACTCTTTGACTGGTATCTAAAGGAATTTGCCACGGATGTTGAACCAATGGCATCATGGATCACTACACAGCTTCCTACCAAACTTAGGAGAGATGCAACTAAATGTCTCGAAAGAGCACAGAGATATTCCAACATCTCAGAAGCTATACGAGTTTTACCTTATGACTTCAGTTTCAGATACATTCTTGCTGGGTAGACTTCTCTTTTTGTCTCTTTTGTTGTTATCTGGTATTCATTATTTTGTTTCTTTCCTGTGCTCTTTCAAGTAAGTGAATCTGTTTGAAATTTCAGATCAAGCCCAAAATATAGAAATAAATATTTCTTTCAGACCAAGATTATTTACAGTATATAAACTTTTACATTTTGATCGAGACAGTGAGATTGCTACAAAGATTAGCAAGTTGGACACGTAGAACAAAAAGGAGTACATTTTTTTAGGTGATGAATTAGGTATGATTCTTGTCAGTCAGTCCGACATTATTTATTTCCGAACACATGATGAAAAAATTGCTTTATGAGGAATTCCAATTAAAAACTTTCAACACTTATTTGAGAGAACAATATTTAGGGTAGGAAAAAAAGTTAATATCAAACATTTATTGGAGCGGCTATGTAACATGTGAAACTTCTCCAGCACACAGTTATGCCTGGTATAGATTGTACAAATGGCAGAAATCATACCATTTATTTCCACGCCCACTTTCTTCAATAGGCGTATTCCGAATAAATGCTTTCGAGATTCTTAGAGAGCATCAGAGAAATCTTCCTCAAGTAGGAAGTCTTCTCAAGTAAGTGGAAGGTCACGAAAAAGGGAGAATGTTAGATATAAATTCCAATACTTAGTAGAAATAAAAAACAGAACAAGACAAATAAACAAACAGATATTATAGTTCGACCACCTACATTTAGGGTCAGATTGGTTCGTAGAAAAATAATATGAAAGTAGGAAATTGGACTTCCAGACTAATTATAGTGATTGGTTTGCAGGAAACTATTTAAGTTCTAGAAGTTCAGTTCCAAGAGTTCAATACCCTTATAATTTTGCATTTGGGATGACTTCCTCCGCTTCCACTCAAAAGTAAAGTCATAAAACTAAAGTTTCAAACGTTCTTTAACTTCTTGCAAACCAATCGTACTCTTAGATCACCTTTCCACCGGCACACACTCAAATACCGGAGAGTCATCTTAAAATTTCCTTTCTGCAGAAACGAAACGAAACTCAAGAACGGAAGAAAATTTGTTGGAAGTTGTTCTGATTTCCATCAGAAGACAACAAATAATCGTCGATTCCTATCAAACAGTAATTAACAACAGCATATAAACTAAGCTTAAGTTTAGCACTACATTTGTAATGTAAGATTCCCTAAAATCTGGCAGAAACGCATAATCTATTCCCAAACACCCCCAAGTCGTAATTCGATTCCAAGGAATTTGATCTCTAATTTAAGGAAAAGAAACCGAAATCGAAGTTTTACTATTGTTTGGAAACGGCACTTAAAAAAGTTACCAAACAGAAACGGTTTTAAAAACGACGGCCAAATAAAATAACACGGTCAAAAGGAATTTAGATAATGATATTATTAACAAAAAAAATCCTCACCAAAACAAAAATGGGATTTCCCTATAAATCTCTCGACGATTTTGGGGATTCCGAGGAGGCTACGACTCAGAGCTGCTGCGCGTTTTCGCTTCCGAGATCGAACGCGAAGAATGGGGAGAAGAAAATCTAAACCCAAAGAGAGAGAGAGAGAGAGAGAGAGAGGAATGGACTCGAGGAAGAGTGATATGTGATGTTGTGATTTGAATTGAAACACACTCCGTCGTGGAATCTGTTCGAGTTGGGTTCCAACCAACTCTCTCCTTACGTCAAATTTCAACCAGAAAAACACAATGTCCAGGATAAAAGGAAAGACGTCGGCGGACTCATCGTAAGATTCTAATACGGTAAAAAAATTACCTCTAAAAAAACGGGAGGGGCCAGGCAGAGACTGCACTGCAAGAAGCAAAAACTGTTAAGCGGGATTAAGACCTTCAGAGTTCATCATCCTTGTGCAATCTCTACGGTTATAAATGTATCTCTAATTCGGATTTTCCTCCGGAATTTCTGTAACAAGATGTTACGCGAGTTCGTTTGTGCCTCAGTTATATCACTAACAATTTCTTATCCACAGGATTAAGACCGCTAATCTGTCGGTGATCCTCTGCATAAACAACAAAGTTGTGGTTGTGCTGACCATTTGAACTATCAGTAACTACGAACCATCCATCACGCCTCAGTCGCTCGACCACCTTTATCAAAAAAACATCCACAAATCTTCCTTTCCGTGTTCTTCCGTAATGCGGTATCCATATCCCGGGTTTTCATTTCCTTTCTACGATCGCATCTGATATAACAATTTGTCTGACCATCTCGTTGTGGTTTATAGGAGGATTCCAACAAAAAAAAGCTAACTCCGATGACAACTTGCTTCGTTCATTTTATAGTGTCCTCGCATGTTGGAAATATTTTCAGACTTACAAAAAACTCATTGTAATACACCCTGTCACCCCTGAAATCTAGCAACGGAACCTAAAATAATTTGAAATAAAACACCGTATTAATTGAAGATTTTAAAATAAAAAATCTTTTAAGAGACGAGATAGAATGTGAATTAAATGGAAAGTGAATGACGAAATGGTAATTGGCGTGAACGATTTAAGTAATTCGCAGACGACGTTTAATCATTCCATACTGAAATAGTATGTATAGAGCATACTATGAATATACAAACATGAGTAATCTACACTCTTATTTTTTGTCGGTTGCATTTGATAATAAAATCAAATATAAATTTAAAGTTGGAAATCCGAAATGTGAATTTTAATCTCTAAATATTGCATTCCTTTTTAAAATACAACATAAGTAGATTAAGAATATCGCAAATCATAAAATTTAATAATTGTTTCATATGAGATCTATAAATCGGGTCTTTTAGCAAATGTAATACGTTCTTTTTTACATCTCTAAATATTGTGTAAAATATATTCCATTTTTTTATTTTCGATATATTTAATCTACATGTACAGGGGCGGACCCAAGACGGAATTGAAGGTGGCATCTTATAACTGTAAACGGTCTCTAAGCGAACCCACATTGGAACTCTTTTATCGGGCGTCCGGGCGAAATCTCCATAGCGGGATAAGTTAGGGATGCAATTGCTAACCAATTATCCGAGTATCCGATTCGAAAATTACAATTTGGTTGGTATTTGGTAAATAAGTTTTTACCGAATACAATTTGGAATTGAAATTGATTTAATTTTTTTTACCGTTTTCCAATTCAAATACGAATTTGGATACAGGTCAAACCATATCCGAATATCCAAAAATACTAATTTTGACATCAAATATACGTGGTTATTAATATTTGTATCGTGAGTTAATAAAAAACAAAGTTATTTCTTATGTAAATATAAACATAATAGAAATGCAAAATCAAATTATAATATAATTCTCTTTAAACAACTTTCCAAAATATTTTAGATTATACAACAAAAAATATATAAAAATATGTTATAAGAATTTGAACATTATCCGAATTCGAAAAGTTCTCAAATTCGGATATTAAATTGGTAAGCTATAATTTTTTTAATTTGAATTAAGATTTGGTATGTTCATTTGGAATTCAGATTCGAATTCGGATAAAATTATTAAAAATTCAAAAATATTCATTTGCATCCCTAGGAGAAGCGTGCCGCCCGGGCGGGTGGGTGGGTGGCACGTCCCCTTTTAATTTTTAAATTTTGTTAATAGTTAATGATGGTAATATATTTATTTTAAAGTTATATTTAATCTTTTTTTAATTTGTTTTTCTGAAAAATGTTTTTATTTGTTTAAATTTATTTATTTATTTTACTCAGAATTGATTTTAGGGAATTTCAGGGAACGGTTAAGGGTGGACATAGAGAGAAAGTAGACTACTGTTAAACATAACTCCCCATGAGGGGAGCGGCTGCCGCGGACGCCTGCCCCATGCAGGGGACGTCTCCCTCGGATGCCCTACAATTGCGGGAGACGTTTGCGGAAGACGTATCCCCGATGGCGGAGACGTCTGCGGCAGACGTCTCCCCGAAGGAAGAGACGTCTCCGAAAGACGCCTTCACCATGCGGGAGGCGTCTCTCGCAGACGCCTCCACATTTTTTATTTTTTTTTAATTATTAAATCTGATAATTACTTTAATAAATTGTGATAAATCTGATAATTTAATTTAACAAATTGTTATTAAGTTTAACAATTGTGATATTTAAGTTTAACAAATTTTGATTTAGTTTAACAATTTTTTTAATTTAGTTTAACAAATTGTGATTTTGTTTAACAATTGTGATAATTTAGTTTAACAAATTTTGATTTAGTTTAACAATTGTGATAAATATGATAATTTAGTTTAACAAATTTAACAAATTTGTATTTAAAATTTCAATTAATAGTCATCGGGTCACAGTGGAGGGAAAGACAAGTTGATACCATTACACACCTTCCGTTCTTTAGATGATGATTCAGCACCGCGTCATCCATGTAGACGGGGGATATCTGCTTCGGTCAGGAGGGAGAGAGAGGTATTACGTCGTCGTGAGGAGGATGATGATTCCTTCGATGATGAGCATGTGGACAGTCCCGACGACGAGAGCGACGATGATGACATGTATGAGTTAGAGCGCCCGGAGGTGGAGAGGCAGATGGAGTATAGCAGAGGACGTGGTCGAGCGGGTACTTCTACTTCCTCCGGATGGATGGTGCGGAAGGGTAGGGGTGGGAGGTTTACGACCGGAGATTCGAGCTCGTGCACTGTAGATCCCCGCGTTCAGAAGAAGAAGATGGTCCAGGACGATTCTTGGATCGTGAGCACTATGACGCCCGGTGGTCCTTTAGATGAGAGTGTCATTCCTAGTTTCTGGGGTCACATCGCTAGACGGATCTGGGACGGAGCGGATCGGAAGGTTCTGAAGTGCCATAACCGGCACAGAGCCTGTACAACAGTACAGGGTTGGCGGTCTACACTGAGTGCTGATATCAGAGGGGAGATTAATGCGACGCATTTGGGGCACTTACCGTACAACATGTTCCCTTATCTCGACATGCCTTTGATTTCTGCGTTTGTGGAGCGGTGGTAGCCTGACACCAACACTTTTCACATGCCTTTCGGAGAGATGACGATCATGCTTCACGATGTTTTCCAGATCCTGCACATTCCTGTGGAGGGTCGTATGGTTAGTGCTCAGGGGTCGACGTCTGAGCTGAGGTGTTATGTGGTAGAGTTGCTGGGTGTCACACTTGATGGGCTGGCGAGAGATACAGCTTTATGAAGTGGTGGTGGTGTCGGCATCGACGCCCTTGAGGACCTATGCAGACGGGCACGACCTCCGCGAGCCGATGATACACAGTTGATCGCGTACCTGTTCTTGATGCTCAGAGCCGTCTTGTTTGTCGACAAGAGTGGTTATCGGATCAGACCACGCGATCTATTGGATGCTAGGGACCCGGACACCGTTCGCCAGTACTCGTGGGGCTCAGCGACGTTGGCATACCTGTACCGTCAACTTGGGATAGCTAGCCGTGCGGATTGTTCTGGGATTGCAGGTTGTCTTACGCTGCTGCAGGCGTGGATATACGAGTACTTTCCCGCATTCCGCCTGCATCGTGAGCGGAAGATGATCGAGGAGGGCCATCCACGTTCGGGTACGTGGGCCGTCCGGAGCGAGGGACGATTGCGTTCAATCCGCGCACGGCTAGATCGGATGACTGCATCAGAGGTATAAAACTTTACACCATTTACATTTATTTATTTAATTTTGATTTGTATTATTATTAATGTGTTAAAGTTTAGGTGGAGTGGTTACCCTATGGTCCTGACCCATCAGCGGAGGTCCCGAGGACTTTATTGATGGGCCTTATTCGTTATCGGGATATCATAGAGCCTTATATGCCCGATCGTGTCTTGCGTCAGTTAGGATATGTTCAGGTGATCCCGGTTGACATCCCGACCCCAGAGCATGCGGTGCGGTCTGCGACTGCAGCGAGGTACGACGTCAGGTTCCCCGCTTCGACAGCAGAATCGACTTGGCGGACATTTCCGAGATCATGCTGATTGTTCCTTGGCGACTTCAGGCGTAGTCGCGACCCCTCCGAGTGTGATGCACGTTATCTTGATTGGTTCGGTAGTTACTCACATCCTATCATCGTCTGTGGTGCCTCCCGGAGAGCAGATCGACCACCAGATAGGACGTGTGGCGATCTGATAATTTTTTCATTTTATTTATATTTATTTCTACTGTATATTTTGTTAATGTACGCTAATGTTAATGTTATGTGCAGTGGATGGGTAAGATGATACGGGCTGTGCAGCCATTCCTGCAGAGGAGGGATGAGCTGCCGGACGAGGACATGAGAGCTGCATGCGGAGATTTGGATGACTTGATACAGTCGTGGCATACTCAGTTAGGCATCTCCGATCATGATTCGGATGATGAGTAGGCTGATCTGTTGTACCGTACTCTTAGTATTTGCATTTCTATTTGCTTATCTGTCGTACGCGTATTATTTGTATTTGTGTTTGTGTTTGCTAACCTGTCGTACGCTTATTATTTATATTTGTGTTTGCTTATCTGTCGTACGCTTATTATTTGTATTTGTGTTTGCTAACATGTCGTACTCTTATATATAATGCAAATAAAGCAAACATATCAAAACATATTACATAATAAAGCAACACTATATAAAGCAACATTATATAATGTACAAACATATCAAAACATATTACATAATTGTACAAACATATCAAAACATATTACATAATTGTACAAACATATCAAAACATATTACATAATTGTTGCCAATATGCTATCCTATTTTGGTACTCCAGCTCTCATCCAATAACACTCTCATCTCGTATTTGAAACCACAAAGTCGATATAGGAGGTATGGGGAATCCCTCAGTCAATTCCAAACGAATGTAATGAGCGTAACTCCCTAAATGAGCAATAATCAACTCTCTGCATGGTCTCGTCACGGTAGGCGGGCTCTCCCAAGGTAGAACTGTAAGACATGGTTACAACGAACCATCATTTCCAAGAGAGAAGAACATAACTGCACACTTGTAAAAATTTGCAATGGGGAACAAGTCCGTCCACGTCTCCATGTAGTGATTCTCACCACAAGGTCCCCCGCCCCAATTAATCCTGTGACGAGCCTGCGCCACACCGTCGTAGTATACGTGCTCATAAATTGATGGGTTCGCAGCTATCTCATTTGAAATCGAACGACGGGCGAGTTGCCAATTGTCTTCACCACCGTGGAAAACATCGGCGACACATCGAAATCCACAGTTTCCATCAGGACGTACATCATTCCACCGCTCTAGGAATGACATAATGATTCCTGGAACTCTATCCACATATGGGAAGTCGTCTACGTCAATCCGTCCTGTCACTACAATATAAACAAAAAATGCAGTTACATATAATAACAGAAGATACATATTTACTGAAATAAATAACAAAATTATAATAACAATAAATATATGGTATACCTGATCCTCCCCTCATGTTTACATACGAAGAACCAGAAGATCGACCACGACCTTTGCTTCCACTACCGGAAGATCGACCACAACCTCTGCTCCCACTACCTGAAGATCGACCACGACCTCGCTCAGCATACTCAAACGCACTAGGGTCCCGTCGTGTCGACTTTCCCCTTGGTCGACCTCTTAGCTTTGTTTTTTCTGCAAGCTCTCTCAAATTCGAATGTTCGGGGTGTAGCTGCTCGAATAAAACCCGAGAGGCAGATCGAATTACGGTAGGGTCACTTCCTGCAATCTCATCAACCAGGCTGCGAAAATGTTCGGCGCCTTGAGCTGCCTGAGACATAAACTCTGGGTTCCCGGCTCCTTCCCCAATGACAAGTGTCCTCCAGAATGGATGAATCTGCTCTAAGTAAATTTCGTTGTCTGATTCAAGACATCCGCGGATGGTACATGCGCAAGGTATCCCATGAGAAGTCAGAAAAGCACACTCACAACGATATTCAACTTCATCATCTAACTGTTGCATTCTCTTCACCTCCTGACTCAGCAATTGCAAGCAGTGATGCGAAACTCGACCATTTATGTGACGATATAGAGGATGGCCGAAATTTGTCAAATTTCGCCGTCTCGAGTCTTCAAGAAAGTTTCGAATATTCGTCAGCTGCATTTCAATAGCCGCGTTGACGCGCTCGAAAAGAGTGTCCAGAGCTGCAGTCAATGTAGAAATCCACTCTTTTAAAGCCGAATGAGCACTTTCGACCCTACAATTCGTGGTGTTCCCAAAATGAAGGACTTTGTTCGTCCAATTCAGCACAAACTTTTCTTTATGCACCAACCACGTGGTGTCCAGATACTCTGTGATAGCCGGCCACGATCTATACAAATCTTTCAGAGCATACAAAGCTCTATCATACTCGGCTTCTGAAGTAGAAAGCATGATTTTCCTCCATCTTCCACGCCTCAAAGTCTCTGCCATCTACTTATTCTTGCCGTATACGTGGTATGCGTAGTTGAATACGTCTTTGTTGATGTGTCATGTGCAGAGTAAATGAGCAGAGTCAGGAAAAACCTCTCTCACCGGTCGCATAAGGCCTAACTCCCGGTCTATTATTATTGCAGTCGGGCTGACAGTCCCAAATAAAAGATCTTGCAACTTCTCCATCACCCACAGGTAACTGGAGTAAGATTCATCCATCAAAATCGCATATCCGATAAGGAAATTCATGTTTGTTGGTGTGACCCCAATCATTTCGAACAAAGGCATCTTATACTTGTTCGTCTTGTAAGTCGAATCCATGCAGATAACGAAAGGATATGTCCGCAACAACTGGACTGACGTCGGATGTGCCAAAAAAAACGTGAGTGGCGACATTAGTTTCTGGATCCGCCATAATCCAATGTAAGTACTCACACTGCACTGCTTGATAGAGAAACTGCTGGACGGGATTCCGGTCTTGAGATTTTGTCGTCCTCATGTAATCTCTGAAATTATAAATATGCCTTTGATTTAGATTGTCCTCCGGGAATTTTTCTTTTACTGCCTTCAAGATGTTCCGTGGTTTTGCTTGCGCCTCAGTCATATCACGAACAATCTTCTTCGCCCCAGGACTTAGACCACTAATTTGACGATGACCCTCTGGATAAACTGTCAGTCTGTGGTTGTGATGTCCGTGACCACTATTAAAAACCACAACCCATCCATCACGATCCCGTCGCTCCACCACTTTTATTAAGAAACGACAACCGCAACCCTTTCTTTTGGTGTTTCTTCGAAGTGCAGTATCCATATCCGAAGACTCCATTTGATTTCGACGGTCGCATCTCAAATAACAATCCATCCGACTATCTAATCTTGTTTTGTACGACGACACGACCCAAAAAAATCCGATTCCGATAGCTACTTGTTTGACCCATTTACTTGCTTCATCGATTGTTGCAAGGATTTGTGCAGTTTGAAATAACTCACTGTAATCCACTTCATCACCACCGAAATCTTCCAACGGAACCTACAAAAATAAAATCGAAATTAAAAAAATCAAAAAATCCAGGCGTCTGGATAAGCCGCATGCCCCATGGGTGGGGCGTCTGCGTTAAACGCCCTCCCCAAGGGTGAGGCGTCTGCGTAGGACGCCTTGCCCAAAGGGAGGGCGTCTATGCAAGACGCCTCTCCCATTGGGTAGATGTCTGCGTTAGACGCCTCCACCAAGGTGAGGGCGTCCTACGCAGACGCCCTCTCCTTGGGGGAGGCGTCTAATGTAGACGCCCCGCCCAAATTGTTCCCCGTGACTGACTTACCTCACCGGATGCATCACCCTCGCCAGACATTTTCGTGGTGTTTTTACTGATAAATTATGAATAGACAATACAGTATGGCTAATTTATAGACACGGGACGATATGGGTATTAAATATATTGTTAAGGGCAATTTGGTAATTTCAAGGGGCGATTTAAGTAGTTCTGGGACGACGTTTAGTAGTTCCCTAGAAATATTGATAAGAATCGACTTCATGTGTTATTTGCAATCTGTCCTTATCTTCTAAACAAACAAACCATGCACCATTTGTTACAATTTCTGCGAGATAACCAATCACGCCGTGACACTAAAAATGCAGGAGCTGCAGCCTCCGACCAACAAAACTGCCGACAAAGCAGCTTGAGAAAAAGTTGCTACATTAGCTCTATTATAGTAGTATATATGTATATATGGGTGCTCATCATGTCACCGATGGCGTTAGCAAACGTGCTTCTGATAAAAAAATCATGATTTTAGATTATTTAAATCATTAATAATTTGTAATTCCCGAAAAGAAAATAATTTGTTTCCGAACAAAGCAAAAACACACTAAACACATTCCAGTCAAATTCTAGATACATTTTCTGGACACACTCCGGACACACTCTGAACACATTCTAGACACACTCTGGATACACTTTAGACACTCTGGACACACTATAAACACGTTTTCGGAACACACTCTACACACATTTCGGACACATTCTAGACAAACTCTAAACACATTCTGGACACATCCAAAGTGTGTCCAAATTGTGTCGGGAGCATGTCCAGCATGTAGTCTAAAACATGTTGAGATTGTTTCCAGCATACACAATCTTAAAGAGCGTGTTCAGATTGTGTCCTTACAAATAAGGTAAGAGATGATAGATATAATATTGGAAAAACGTATTTACCTAATTTGGAAAGTAACAATATAATGCATTTAGAAAATAAACATCGTCTCGAATGTCGTGTCTCCTTTTTACGTGAAAATTCATTAACGTGGAAAATAATGCTCTACGTTGGACACGTCCGTGACGCGTCCAACAATCATTTTCCCATATATATAAGGATATATACATATACATATTAGGATATATACATACATACATATACATACACACACATACATACACGCACAAACACATGGATGGAATAGAAAAAGAAATCACGATTTCGTTCCCTTCTTAATACATACATACCAAACGCAACCTAAAAGTTGCATTCTCTTCCAAAACGCCAGCAATGCAGCATGAAAATTTTCGTAATTACAACACAGTCGGACAATATGAATTTTCGTAATTTTCCAAATGTTGAACTTTCAATATATTTATTTAAGAAAACATTTGTTAACACATAATTTGTCACTTAAAAATCAAATAAACCATACGCCTGTAAAATTATTGTTTGCGTGTTACCTAAAAAATAGTTGAATTATAAGAATGTCACCATTATTTATGTATTTTCTTGAGTGCCACTACAAAAATAATTTCAATGTATAAATGTGTTTACTTTTTAAACGACGTAAATTTGTTAATATTTTCGTTAATTGTTGTTAATGGTGTTAAATATTTACATACAATCTCTAAATTATAATAAAAATTAATATTTAACCACAATTTTTTATAAAAACTAACCAAACTATTTAAAAAGGGTCAAAAACACACTCGCTACTCTTCTCTCGTCTCTTAAAAGGGTTGTAAATGGAGCCGGTAAAACCCACCCCGATCCGTCAACCCGACCAGCCTAAGTCGGGTAGCGGTGTAAAAAACTCAACCCTCCACCCGCCCACCCGAATACCCGACTAATAAACGGGGTGGGTAACGTTTGTATTTTCTACCCGCCCCATTTACCCGATTACCCGCATAAGAATTTAATAAATTAAATAATAAATATTATATACCATATACATATACATATTCTCTAATCCCTAATTTACTAATAATGTTATAAAGCTGAAGTTATTTTTAAATTTATGGTGTTCATCACATTAGTAATGTTTTTAAGGTGCTAGTGTATCATGTTTTTAATTTATAGTGTTATGCAGAAAGAAAGAAAAAACATATTTATCCATCTACCCGCCCCGCTCGCGTAATCCGTTTACCCGATCTTAGGTGGGTCGGGTAGCGGTTAATTTTTTTCACCCGACCAGACCTACCAACCCGCCTACCTTAGACGGGTCGGGAAGCGATGTGTTCAAAACCCACCCGTTACAATCCTATTTTCTTACCACTATTCTTTGCTCTCTCGTTCTCATCTTTTTTTCTTTCTCTCTCTCCTCTCTCGCTTAAACCCAAACCCAACCGAAAGACCCAATTCCCCTCACTATTCTGCAGGGTCGGTCCGCACTCCGTCGCCGAGTGCTGCATCTTGACGCCATCCAGCGTTTTGCACTGGCAGAGGTTGTTGTAGTCGGCAGCGATGAGCAACCCCGCGCGGTAGCCCCGGACGATGGACTCCATGGATGTTGTACGTGATCGCCTCAAATCCGTACATCTTCGTCGGAGCTCAGCGGATACCCGATTTAGGGATTGGATTCGATCTGGAGGGGAGGGGATTGCTATGAGGTGGTGTTGTATGGAGATGTTCATTGGAGTTGGGAAATGACGGGAGAACCAGCGGTGTGATTTGGAATCGAAGGTGAAGGAGTGGGGGTTGATGGTGGCGTCCATGTTGGTTGATGCTGGGGGTATTGCTAGTAAAGTGTTGTGCGTTTTTTTTTTGTCATCCAGAATTCTCTGGTACTCGTTCTACTTGTGTTAAGCGGGTTGCGATTTTAAATCAGAGACGGTCAATACTCCCAGCATAACTGGAAAACATTTGACATGCGGAGTGGAAATTTAAACTATGTGTTTTCACGTACTAACCCCCAAACGACTCCATTACCCATGTTTGTTTGTTGATATGTGATTTTACATTTCTTGACTAGAGAGATGAGTGGAGGTGGAGGGGAAGTAGTGAGAAGAAGACAGAGCAGGAAAAGGAAGAAGAAGAGAGTGAACGTGTGTTTTAACTTTTGGTTGAGAGAGAGTATTATGAATTTTGTAGGATTTTTGATTGGGTGCACATTACATGTGTTCTAGTTCTCCATATATACTAAATTTTTACTATTACCGGAGGTTTATCTGTAAGTCGAATATATTTGCTCATATGTACATATGTCGTTAATGTGGTCTATTCTGTTACTATTTTTGTCAAACGACATTAGGCATTTTGCAAATTAAACGTCATAAAATTAAAAATATTCTTAATATTAAAACGAAAAAACAAACCTCGGTCTCCCCTCCTCCTCCCCCTCACCCACCTCAACCCTCCCGCGCGAGGCAAGTTGGTCGTGGAATGGATGACATACGAGAGCGACGATAGAAATGGAGACGTCGGGGAGGGTGGATCGGAGGAGGGAACTCCCCCTCTCACATCTCCAACTTCCCAACTATGGTCATCGAAGTCGTGGTACAAACCCACCACCAGGACTACCACATAACGTAAGGCATGAAAAACCTCCTCGTTGTCACCTCCTTCCGCAGAGGAGGGTTTTTTTTTCATGCATAAAAGAGAGAGATGTCTGATTTTTTTTATGTTTTTAACTTTTTGTTTTCGTTATTAATATTGATGATATTTGTAATTTTATGAAGTTTAATTTGCAAAATGTCCAACGACATTAAACGGAAACGTGACAAAGTGAACCCCACTAACGACAGAATTACATATAAGCAAATATATTCGACTTACTAGTGCACTTCCTGTAACGGTAAAAAGTTGAATGCATATCTTCAACTAAAACACCTACATGGTGCGCACACAAGCAAAAAAAACTAGTTGGGCTAATTTTTATAAATTCCATGATTAAATATTAATTTTTATTATAACTTAAAGATTATTTGTAAAACTTACAATTAACTATTAATGTATTTAGCACCATTAATGACAACTAAAAAAAATTGTTACACACCGCTGAAAAAATGACACTTGTACACTAAAATTGTTTTTGTACTGATACCTAAGAAAATACGTAAAAAACAATGACATTCTCATAATTTAGTTTTCAAGCGGTAAGCAAGCAAAAAACCTAATTTAAATTGCACAAATTAGTAAGATATACAATTGACCACTTCTGTCAAAATGGAGTACATCTCTTTTAACTCGTATACATTCTGGATTTTAGCGAAAATGATGTGAACAACCGTGTTGAAGAATTGCTCTTCCTCCGGCACCAAATTTAATAACAATATGCTCTTCCCCGAGCACCAAAATTTAGTACAGAAATCTTTCTGCGGGACTTTCTGTGAAGAACTTTGTATTTCACTATCAATCTCGTTTCATAAGGTCTATTTGCCGGCTACAGTTGCTCTTCACAGCGCTTTCTAAACTATCAAACTTGTCATAATCCATTCTGAAAGTCACCAGAGTGAAACCATCTTTCACACTATCATAATCCTGCTGGATATCCTCTACTTGAAAAGATTGTATCTGTAAAAAAATATAATCACAAATGCAAGCTGTTCAAATTTGTCATCCTTGCAAAAAGATAATATACTTTACTGTGTATCGAAAAAAACTTACTGCACCATAGGAGAGGTGTTGCTTCTAGAGAAATTAATCATGGAAGACATAAAACTCTACAATGTAAAAGCCTCATTTTGGTATGCAATTATCACCACCATTTGCTTAGTACCAACTAAATAACCCAGATAAGATTGACCAAATACCAAGGATCAATATGCCCAAAATTATAGAACAAAAACCCAGAACGAATTATCTCCTAGCCTAGATAAAAATATCTCGAAAGTTGGTAAAAAGATTGTAAGATTTATCTAATTTGAACTTGGCATCATAACATATCCACTATGTTAATAGTTTGTAAATTTTTCTTCAAGGATAAGAACTTCAGACAATATTTATGCATCTGGGAGCCTATAAAAACTAACTCCGAATAGTTGACAACCGGTAATTGAATCCTTTGAGCCACCATTTTGCTACTCGCAGGTGCATATGAAAACAAGTTCACTAAGTTTGTAGATAGTGCCAATATGCCACATGGACATTATAAATTTAAGGATTCAGTTCAAAACTTAAAATCTCATCTCATGAAATAGGATTCAATCATAGAATTTACTCCAAAACCTTCAGAAATGAATGACTTACTAGTACTAGCTAATATTTAATAATGCACTTAAGATGAACACTGTATTCTATTTTATTGAGCTATCATAACTCCACAAATTTGTGAAATAATTTCAAGTGTGTAATACCTGATGGTAAAGAGATCCCAACAAGTCAAAAGGCACTTCTACGCCTACGGAAACCTGCAATAGGGAAAAGATGAAGAAACCAGAAACATCTACCATCTAGAATAGTAGAATTCATGGCTAATAGGATCATACTTTTGACTTCACAACACATGTTTCCACATCACGAAGGCATTCTGATGTAACTCCTCCATAAGCCCTCACCAATCCCCCAGTTCCCAACTTTATGCCTCCAAAGTACCTACACAAGAACCCTGACTAAATGCTGCAGTTGAAATAACAGAGTGGATTTAAACAATAATAAATAACTGAAATCGGAGTCTAGATATTATATTCAGTCAGGGACCATTAAGAATTAAACACAAAAATCTCTTCAAAGCTACACCCAAACCCAAGTGATTCCAGGCCCAAAAAAAACATTTATTTTTCTTAAATTAACTTTTGGAACTCAAATAGAGGATAAACAAAGTTTATTTTACATTTACAAAATACAGGTGCCATTTTCGTTCAAAACCTTGGATGAGTTTGCCTCATCGATCTTATAAAGCCTTTTCCCAATCACGTGAAAACTAGCACCTGATTTCTAATTTCCAGATAAAGAAATTTTCCTTAGGTCTAGAAGAAATAGTAAGAGTTTAAGATACACTTCACCAACGCACGCAACATCAAAACCCTGCATTGGCAAAACAAAATTTCAATAACACGTCGCAAAATAGTGTTTCACAAGAAACCGATCAAGTGGAAACTTGATTTTCTCCATCAAACAGAATGAATAAATCATCAGTACCAAAAACAAAAATCATTAGTAAACCTGTGTGAATAAATCATCCGTACCAAAAACAAAAATCATTAGTAAACCTATTAAAGCATGAACAAGAAAGAGAAAGCAAGTAAACCATTACCTGATGACCACAACCATCACCATATCAATCCCCGACGAAGCAATAGCAGAGTATATGGGTTTCCCCGCGGTCCCTGACGGCTCTCCATCGTCATTACTTCGATAATGATCCCCAAGCTACGAAAACACAAACCAAAACCTAAAGTAACCAATCACCCAAAAAAAGGGAGAAGAAACCATTACACTAACCTTGTAAGCCCAACAATTATGCGTTGCCCGAGGATCCCTCACCTGATCAAACAAACAAAACCAACCTTTAATTCCTCCAAATTCCCTAAATCCTACAAATAAACAAATGACACCCATTAGGCCCTTACGAGAAGAGGATTCTAGACCACCTTGATCTTATCATGATAAGCTTGCTTTTGTTCTTATCCTAGTTTCAGCCATTAGATTGTAACAGCTGGTCCATTCTTTTGTACATCATTTTGATTATATAAAGTAAACCTACATCATAATCAAGGCGTGGAGAATACCAACCAAAACCTAATTCTTTACATTCCTCCACATGGAGAAAAGACAACACTTAACAGTGTTATTTCCTCACGACTACGCGAAAGTAGCCAAAGCAATTGATTTTACGGTCAATTTTTTGAGTACCATAAAATGTTCTGATATCCACAACCTTAACTAATAATAACATAAACATCCAAAACACCTGAATAAGGGGAGATTTTTTAAGGTTCAACTCCTCCAAACAGATAAAAGCAAGTGATCTCTAGGTCAAATTCTTCTAAATTACCCCAAAAGGGAGAGAGAGGAGAAAAAAAGACATCTTTTTCAGTTAATTCCTCCAAAAACAGCCAAAGCAACTGATTTGGAAACAAAAACGAACGAAAAGACCGAAAAGGAGAGACTTTTAAGGTTCACTCCTCCAAACAGATAAAAGCAAGTAATTTCTAGGTCAAATTCCTCTAATTCCAAGTTAATTCCTCCAAAAACAACCAAAGCAAGTCATTTCGAAGCAAAAACAACGTAAAAAAAATGAAGAGGTGAGCCTTTTCGATTTAGGGTTGGGACCTGAGAGAGGAAGGCGTGGGCGGAGTCCTCGGACGCGACGGGCGCGGCGACGGCGATGAACTTGCTCTTCTTGATCTCGCGCTCGAAGGTGACGCGACCCTTCAGGGTCGTGTACGACATCGGGTGGGATTCTCCGGCGGAAACGCCGGAGGTGGTGGCGAGGGAAGAGGCACGACCGGCCCTTGCGGCGGTGACGGGAAGGAGAGTGAGCAGAATCGGTGGTATCCGAACCGCCATTGTTGGGGGAATGGGGAATAGATCGGGTTACGTTTGGTGTGTGGGTCAGATCCGACCCGGGTTGGGGAGGGAGTTTGGGTTAGTGCCACTATCTCATGCATATTCGTCTACATTACTACATAGTTGTCGGAATTCAAAATTTTGTATTTGTATCCGTATTTTAAAAAATGAAAACCAATATTGGATTTTGTACCCGTTTGGATACGAAAAATGATATTCATATCTTAAAAAAAGATACAAAATACAGACCATCCAGAAATGGAGCTATATAGGAAATGTCATCCTCCCTTTAAATTTTTTTAAAATCCTAGGTGAAGTTAGTACAATTTTGTTGCCACCAGGTGAATTTCCACCCCCAAACATTTTCAAAATTATTTGTATGTTTAAAATTATTGGTCTCCACAATATTATTTGCAAGTTGTTACTTGGACTCACATATATGAAAAGTTTTTTAACTTTAAACTACTCTTCCCTAAACAAGCCCCAATTACAAACCTTAATAGTTGTTGCCACCAGGTGTATAGTTTATTCATTAAGACATTTTACTTGTGGTGAGCAAATTTGATTATTTTCTATTTCTCATATCAAGATTATTCAAGCAAAGAGAAACATTTCATTCTTCACTGAATGAAAATCGTGTAATTGGTTATCTATTAGAGTTGAGATTTAATATGAATTAACCGAAATCTAAGTTGAAAATGACATGAATTTTCAAATTTTGTTCATAAAGTTTAAACCAAATGATATACTATTTCATTTATTGATTGATTCAATTTGTGTTAACACCATATATATTTCTATAACAACAAAGCATGTACTTTCAGCTATGGAAATCGTAAAAATTAGTCTTCACAACAAAATTGAGGATGAATGTTTGTCTGTCTCGATGGAAAGGAAAGGATGAAAATTTGAATTATATTTTATTATAAATATATATTTGGTATATTCTAAATAGATTTTCTACCTTGTTTTTATTGTAACTTGTTTAATTACATATTCAAGCCCCATAACGTTTAAATTCTAGTTTCGTCCATAGAACTATTCTGATCCATTTGCACTTATATAAGCTAGTTATGTTGTACTTTCCCCATACTAGTCTTATGGTTTAAATAAGAATGTTGTGTTTGCTGTTATATAAGCTAGTTATGTTGTTTGCACCATCGTTGATTTGTCCTGTTGTTCGGTTTGGTTGTGTTTGTGTTTTGGTCAGGAAGGACCGTGGTTTGGTTTTCTCTCTTTTGGGAGCTTTTGTGTGCCTTGCAGGCAGTGGCGGATTGAAAGGGGGCAACGGTAGGCAGTGGCGGATTTACAACTTCAGTCCAGGAAGACAGACTCACTTTTTTGCAAGTCAACTTAGCCAGTGGGGCACCCTTTCCTCGTGTCGACTCCTACCACCACCACCAATTTTGGAGGTTCTTACCCAATCAAGAAATCCCCTCAAATCGCATCTCAGGAGTACACTTTATCTGCATGGAGCATATACTCGTCGTTTTCAAGGATCACCTAACATCTCTCCTACTAGAGGAATCAAGATCACAACTGCTCCAAATGTGTTCCTTGCATTCTTCGGAGGAACACTAGCATGGAAGGGGTGCACACGTGTCGGATTGGATCGAGTTTGGGTCAGAACCTAACCTAAAAAATCCAAATTTGGGAAGAACCGAACATGAACATGAACATGAACCTAAATTAATTCGGGTTCTATTGGATTAATCTAGGATTAATAAGATATTTGCCCAAAACACTGACACATGGCGCGTCCCTACTGGACTACACATATAAGGGTTTAGGGTGGAGTCATCTATATAAGGAGGGGAGTCTCCCATTGGATAGAAGAATAAGTGTGCAAACCATAGCCTCCACCCACCCTAGCCGCCACCTTCTCTCTCTCCCATTTCGTCCCTCCACCTCCACCAAGCTCATTCTGTGGACTCTTGGGTTGTGGACTCGCGCTCCTTCTCCAAGAGAGTAGGAGACCGACCAGTGAAAAAGATTCCGTAAGGTGACCTCTGATCTTCCTTCCGCTGCCACAGATTCTCTCCAAGAAATGTACTCCTGAACCTGTAGAATCGTTGTTTGCTAATAGGTTCAACCCAATCCGACCCGAAATTTTCTGGTTGGGTTGGGTCAGATCAGGTTGGAGCCGAATTTATTGGTTATGGTTAGAAATCGAACAAGAGTGATGCAAAATCATAGTTCTTGGTTATAAAGTGCTACGTTTTATCATGGGAACTACTATTCGTCGCCGGAAAACTACTTAAATCGCCCCAAAAATTACCTTTTTGCCCTTAACAAATCAATTAATACCCATTTCGTCCCGTATCTTTAAACAAGGTATTTGACTCGGTTTTACTCACATTCCTAGTACCAACACCACGAAAATGTCTGGCGAAACACCTGAATCCGGCTAGGTAACGGAGGCGGATTTTTTTTTCCGACTCGGGCGTCTGGCTAAGACGCCTCCACATAGGTGGAGGCGTGATAGCCAGACGCCTCCACGTTGGTGGAGGCGTGTTAGCCAGACGCCCGTATTTTTTAATAATAAAAAATAAAATATAAAATATAAATAAATTCTTAAAATTATACGGTGTGTTATCTCAAATTATTTGAGGTTCTGTTGCAAGATTTTTGGTGGCAACGAGGTCAAATTACAATGAGTTTTTTTGCAAGTGATTAAATTTTCAAAAAATTTAAGATCCAAAATCCCCGGTGGTAAAACCTCCCGACTTACAAATACCACATCGACAGGTCCGTTCGGGGGTCTCGCTCCCCGGTGAAATTTTTTGGATTTTGAAATTGTTGGATCTGAATTTTTTTTGAAATTGTTGTAAGATGATGTCGGACGGTCGACCGTTTGCTTCTCGGTCTACCGAACATGTTCCATGCGGATGACCGAGTTTCCATCGGTCCACCGTGATCGTAAATACAGTAAGTTTTTGATCTTCCTAGAATCATTGTGTCGGTTTACCGATCTCTACCCGGTTATCCGAATATTTATTCTCAGTAGCTTCGACATTTCTCTGGAAATCTCTATTCGGTGTACCGAAAGGGTATCGGTCATCCGAATATAGTAATTATTAACTTATTAATTAATTAATTTAGTAATTATCTAAATTTATAATCAATTATCTTTTTAATAAAAAAATAAAAAAATAATAAAAAATTGCGGGCGTCTGTGTAAAACGCCCAGCGTAGGAGAGAGGCGTCTTAGCCAGACGCTCGTCCGGGCGGGGCGTCTGTGTAAAACGTCGCCCCCTAGGGGGAGGCGTCTTACCCAGACGCCCCTCTCCTACGCTGGGCGGCTCCGCCAGACGCCCGCAATTTTTTATTATTTATTATTATTATTTTATTAAAAAGATGTTGGATATTTTACCAGATTCGAGTACACCGGGGCGTCTGTTGGCTCATTACTGACCTCCAAAACATTATTTTTTATGAATATAAGAGGAAGATGAAGAGAGATGTGTGATAGGAGGGTAAAATGTCGCGTTATAGCAGTAGAAATGAGAGAAGGGCAAAATGGTAATCTGTTGGGGCGATTTAAGTAGTTTTAGGGCGACGAATAGCAATTCAGTTTATCATTGAATGGCTCAAAGCGAAACAAAGCCATACTTGAGCGGGTGAACTGTAATTTTCTGTTTCAAAGAGACAATCTCTAAAAAGTACTCAACTATGCAATGGAGTATGGAAAATAACCATTGAGAATTTAATTTAACATGGAACCAGACCCAGGTAGTGGAAGGTAAAAATGTAGTAGACCCTCAATCTTGTGTCCAAGTGGGGATAAACAATCAATTCATTCATGAGCAAACCTTTATACACGTCTAGTGTTGCTGGGAAGATGGAGACATGAAATTGACTTGTAAGTTCTACTAGATAAATTATTTGACAAGTTAATTCCCTAAGTTCAACTCACAAGATACTAAAATTATAGCATCAACCAGCATCGAAAAATACTAAAAACCAAGCAAACCACTGAACCAACATAAAGACGCATCAAAAAAATACTAAAATTGTATCACATAATTTTGTTTTAAAAAATAATGTAAATTGGTAGATCGAAGATCAGAAGTTTAGAACGTGGCCGGAATTCGACGAGGAAGTCTTGTTGGAGTTGAACGACGGTTGCCCTTGGTCGGCGGGATCGATGAAGAGGAGTTGAGCCTGCGGAGGGATGGAGGGATCGACGGAGAGGAGTGGAGCCGCGTGAGGGTCGATGGTCACCCTTGGTCGGTGGGTTCGACAAAGAGGAGTGGAGCGGCTGAAGCCTGTGGAGGGGCGGAGGGTTTCTGGGATTTGGGAGCACAGTGGGGCAGGGAAGACAGAGAGGAGTGTGTGAGGGTGCGATGAAAGGAGTGCATGAGGAGGCGAGGAGAGGGGGCGGGGAGAGGAGTGTGTCAGGAGACGAGGGTTTGTAAAGGGTTTGGAGAGGAGCTCAAATTTGAGCCCTAATTTGGACAGCCCAGATTAATCTGGGATTAACTTATTAAAGAAAATCTTCGAGCTTAGGTTTGGTTGGGTCAACCCGACCCTTCAACCCGAACCCGACCCGAGAAAATCGATTTTCAGATTTACCAACCTGACCCGACCTGAACCTTTACCCCCAACCCAAACCGACCCAACCAGTCCGGTTCAGGTCAGTTTTCAGGTTCAACCCGACCCTATGCACCCCTACTAGCATGGAAGGATTTGTATTTGGAAGAACTATAATGCTCCTATCTTGTATCAGAGTTTACATTAAGAAATAAACTAATGAGCTGAGCTCCTTCCAAAAAAAGGCATACAATACTTAAGGAAATAAGCATGGTCGTGTGCCGGCAAAAAGAGTCATCAAAGCTTCCAGTGTCGAGTTATCACAAGTAAGTTTTTTAGTCATAGCTAGACAACCAAGACGATATTCATTTCCTCGCTAGATGGAGAGGCTTTTCATATGCGTTATACTTTGTGGAAATCTCTGCAGAAAGAGAGCCTCCCTCCAGGATGAAGATGAACGTGCTAAACTAATTAAGGACACATTAAACAGTTCGAGTGTATCTGACTTCAAACCATATGTTGCATCTGACTTCAAACATTTTACTTTAAAATAAGCATTTCATTAATAATTCCTCTAGTACTTCAATCTTGCGGTTGAGGAATGAATACCCGCTGCAGGATTACACCTCGTAACCCTAAAATTACTCCCGTTCATCAATTCCCTCACACAAAATGCAGCCAAATTATATTACCTTACATAAAATCGTTAAGAGTTCGACTTCCAAGACCTTAACATGGATGTAATCATCTTGAAGCAAAACAATTAGAGCAGCAAACCCAACTTCAAGCTCACTTGAATAATAGTTAGACCAACCATGCACATTTTTAGCACCAAGTATATGTTTTCTCGAATAATTAGAGTTCGCTATAGGTTTCCTTGAGTAAGACCAACCACAATAAATACATCAGAAAAATGTTTTCCATTAAAATACAACAAAACATTTTACTATGTAATGGATTATTTAATATTTGTTAAAAATGGAAATAAGTCAATCACTATCGATCGAATACGTACAGACACACAAATTGCTGCTATCCTCATCTACATACATATGTATTTGTAAGAATTATGTATTGTAAGAATCATGACGATATGATTTTCCAATACCTCGAGAGTAGGAGGTAGCAAATCACTTTAAGCATTTGGTATTTTTTATCAAGACAAATAATAAAGAAAATAAATTTTGATAGGCTCAACAAAATTCAATTTCGAAATTAATATCTCAAATTCGATTTTTAAGGTGAAAGTGTATATTTAAATTTTATGGGAAGAAAAGATAAGAATGTTCTTCCACAAGAAAAGGACGCGTACTGAAATTTCCAGGCTGATGTGATTCTATCTGGAGCCTACCCAAGTACTGCACTTGTTCAAAAACCAATCCTTACCGGTCCCTAATAATAATGATGATCCACGCTCTCATCCATGCAAGTTGAAAATGACCCGTGAGAAAGAGAACCTATGACTGATATCATGAAGTTGTGAACAAACCCTAAACCTGCAAAAACATCATTTTCCTGCGAGGAAAGAAAAGAAAGGAGAGATCGGGGTGCAGTTGCAGAAAGCAGCAATGGGTCACTTACCCCGAGAAGCAATGCGGCACATCATTCGAGGATCTCTTAAACGAGCTAGAAACTTAGAAAGCAAATTCTACCCATCCGAGATATGAACTTCCAGGGAAGTCAACTTCTGGTGGGAAGCAAGTTTCTGAGAATGTGTAGATCCAGCTTCTTTCTCTAGAGGTTGGGAGTTTTTTTTGATGGGTAGAAGACTTCTGGAAGCCTCACATGTTTTGTCGAAGCGAATTCCGAAATTTTGTCCTAGACTTTGATTAAATAAAAGTTTATGCAAGTATATATTGAAATCAACAAGGATAAAATCGTCACAAAAATCCAACAAGTTGAGAAGTTGGAAATGCCTGAAACTCCTCCTACGAGCTTCTCCATCCACATGCAAAACATGTCTCGGTTGTCGTGTTGGGAGCCAACTTCACGAGATACATCCAATGTTTGGATGACCCAAGTAAACTCTAGCAGCTCCATGATGGGAGGAGAGCTGGATCCCCTCCCATCCAAACACAGTCTATGAGATATTTCTCTAACTCTTGCTCTTAGCTAATTCTCAAAATAATATTTAACAAAATGGTATCTCAATTTTTTTCTTTTTTTCACCTCAAATGTTCCACTTCACAACATTTAATCACAATTTTATTCTATCTCTTATTCTCAAAGAGATCATTTAATAAAAATAGTTTGTTGTCAAATAAGTTTTCTCTTACCTACAACTTATTTATCATTCTTTACAAATAAATATATATTATAATATAACTTTTATGTATTAATTTTAATTATTAATAAACTTGACTATTAATGTTTTTCTTTCTTAATATTTTTTTTTTCAAAATCATTGTTAGACAAACATTCATAAATAACTAATATATTAACTACAAGTTGATGATAGTAATTAATAAACGAAACTCACGAAGATTACATTAACGATTACATATAATTAAATATTACAACAACTAAGATGTAAATAATAAAAATATTTTTAATTATCACTCTACCCAGAGCATTGCCAAATATTCACAATCAAATCCAGTTTAAGAACCAAATATATCTCCCTTTCACGAACTTGATCTCTATTGTTTAAGTAAATATTAATATCGACAATACGACTGAAAGAATATTAGAAAGACTCATCATCATATGTTGTTGTTCTTCTGGTACATGTATGTTAAGGTCGGTCTCGAAAACATTTACTTCTATCATCGTAGTGGGCGTACGATTTTCGTTCATCCTTTACTATCATATTGTGCATTACGATGCAAATCATTTAAAAATTTGTTTAGCATGTCGACATTTCACACCAAAGATGATATTCGAATTACTGCGAATCGCGATTGAAGCACTCCAAATTTGCTCTCCACATTCTAACGTGTTGCTTCTTGTTATTAAGCAAACAATCAAGCTTTAGGAGTATGTGGAAGAATAATTGATTGGATAAATATGGGACATTGTGGATAAATATATCATCTTTGAGATAATATCTCATATTGTAATAGTGATCATTGATCACGAAAATTATAGGTGGTGCCTTACCACCTAGAATATCATCAAAAACTGGAGATCGATGAGGCATATTAAGATCATTGCACAAACCTGGTATGCCAAATAAAGAATATCAAATCCATAGATTTTGGGATGCTACAACATCGATGACAAGTGTTGCTTTGCCACTTTGCCTTTGATATACTGTTTTCCATGCAGTTTAGGCCGTTTTCCACTCCTAGTGCATGAAGTCAATGCTACCTATCATGAGAGGGAATCACGACGCTTACCGATGTGAAGTAGCATCGTAAAGTCTGTTAGTGTGGGCATTCTTAAATATTCATCAGCAAATTGGGCTATTGAAAGTTAGGAATATATTCTTTTAACATCATGTATTTGTCACATTTCAATTAACCAAATGTTATTTGGAATTTTGAAATTATAAAATTTATATAACAATATGGGTGTCTACGAAAGGAATGTATTCTAAAAGTTTACTTTTATGTCTTTTATTATGAATTGAATGTATAAACATTTTGTTCATTGATTAATGTATTCGTCTTTTATAAGTGTTAAGGAAGATGTTCTTGGTCATTAACCGTAGAGCTCTAAAAGATAACGGTTTATATAAATAAAAAATAATTCACAATCATGGTGATAATACATGAGACGTTGATTACGAGGTTAAGATTGTCATGTTAGTTAAAAAGTTTTTGTAGCTCTACAAGTATTTAACAACATGAGTATATGAAATGGAAGATGTTTTCTTCCATATATTGAATTGACCTAACAAATGAAACATTATGAAATTATGTTTATGTCATTAATGTTTCTTTGTATCTTTGAATCCTATTATTTCTACGTCATAAACGGTCGACTGAACGAAAACCAACGTTCGAACATCAGGCATAATAATCCAATAAACTTAAGTTCCGGTCGACCAAACACAAGGACCTGGTCGACCGAAACACCACAGACAAACAATAATACATGCATTCGGTCGACCGCCCGAAGGGCCCGGTCGACCGTTGGTCGTCTTCAACCTCGCACCAGCCGAAGTTTCTACGAAGAAACACATCGTCGGAGAGGTCTCCGACCTCCTCCGACCGACCCACACAACCCTACCACGAGGGTTAACAACAAAATCACACTAGAGAGCGGCATACCTCAAACGAAGACGACGAACCGTCGGAGCCCGCTCGCACACGTCGCCTCCGACACCTCCTCTCGCGTCTACCTCCGCACGCCTACGCCACCGTCGTCGTCTCCTCCTCTGCTGCTCGCCGCACAAGGGAAAATGGAGAGAATGAGTGAATGGGAGAGATCAAAATGAGAAAGAGAGAGAGAGAGAGAGGAAAACACGTTATAAACCCAACACAACCTCTCCTCGCTACAGTGCACGCCTCCCTCACCATCACCCTACACTCCTCGGCCACTGTTCACGCTCCACCTCATGCATTCCACTGTGCTCCTCCTCTTCCCCATGCAAACCCCCTTCTAAACCATGATTAACCCTAAACCGGGTTAGGGTTCTAACACCAATTGCAGGTAGGCTCTCAGGATGATTAAATCTTGGTTCCCCAAAATAGTTTTTGATGAAGATTTTATCTTGGAACATAAGAGGTTTGGGTAGTAGTAATACGCGTGGAGCAATAAGAAATGTCATTAGAAAGGTGAAACTTGATGTTATTATAATCCAAGAAACAAAATTGGCAATGACCAATGATCGCCAACTTAAAAGTATCGTGGATCGTTCATGAACTGGTTGGCTCAACTAACAATAGGTGCTTCAGGAGGGATCATCATGGGACGGATCAATAATGAACACCAAAAAATAAGATACCAGATTAATAGATATTCGCTCTCGGCAATGTTTAGAAACTAAAGTCATTCCATTGATTTTATAATTAATAATTGTTTCAAGTGCTATCTTTCTTGGACAGTCTCTCTGAGACGAGCTTGAATATGATAAGATCAAGCGTGCAAGAGTAAGCTTTCTGTTAGACCATGCCGCCCCAGTGGCCAACTTACTACCTGCAATGACGACAACGACCGTCACATTCAACTAGGTACCACCCCGAGGTGCAGCAGGCACCATGGATAGCCACACTACAGGTGGACCTTCAGCTAGCAAATTATAGGAGATCTATCACCTTGCTGGAATTGGGGATGAGGTCGGTGAGCTGGAGGAGAGGGAGGAGCTGGAGGATGATTGCCTGCCAAGAGGAGGTGGAGGAGAGGATCCCATACTTCGAAACTTATGGAACACTGGACACGACCGAGACTCAAGCTATGTGCATGATTTACTTCTATTTGCATACTACGTTATGTTGTTTTATGCCTTGGTAATGCAAGGGTTCCCGTAAAGGAAGGAATTTTGTAAAAACTTTATTGGGTGTTGTGGATCATGGTAACCTAACTTTATTTTATTTAATGTAAGCACTAATTACTCAAAAAAAACAACCAACCACCACCTGATTTGCTTGTGCACACTGTTGGGAGTGGGATCTAACAATGCACTAACTCGACACGGATTAAACGCACAACGTTATACCAAATATTGATTGCGGAATTAACTTCGGATCATCTCTCAAACTCAATTACAACAAAACACTAATAAGATGGAAATAAACAAGCAAACACAAATGCACACCTGAAACAACCACGACACACGCGATTTATAAGGTTCCGCAACGTGCCTACGTCCTTGAGGGGTCTCCTGCGGTTTTCATTCCTTCTTCTGCTTCTCCAACAAGAGAAGCAACCGAGATTACAAGTATATGGAGGCAATAGGTCCTCCAAATCACTCTAGATCTATCTCTAACCTTAATCTCTCAACTCACAATGAAAAAAACTATGATGTATGCAATATGATATAAGACTAAGAGCAAACAAACCCTCTTATAAACTCAAAAACCGAGCTACAATTAAGCAAAATCAAACAGAACTATTCGTGAGGACACGGTTAACCGATGCTCGTTCGGTTAACCGTGCGTGCTTCAACAGGAGCGATTCATGTTCCGATTTGGTTAACCGAATCCTTCCCGGTTAACCGAGAGAATGCTTCTCACGCGGCTCGGTAGACCGCGAGAACGATTCTTCCACGAACTAACGAAATCTCCAACAACCCTTCAGTCGACTGAGAACCCCTCGGTTGACCGTATCAAATTGTCCAGACACTTTTAGATTCTCGGAACACCAAAAATCTCCTCAACGGTTTACTGAACCCGTTGTTCCGAAGTGCCACTTGCTCTTTGACGGCAGACCGAATCCAATTCGGTCGTCCGATCCCAGCTGCACAAGGAGTGCCTGGAATCCTCGGTTCGGTGGACCGAATCCCATTCGGTAGAACGACCCGTTTTCGCCGAAATTTTCTGGGTTGTGCGTCGGTAAACCGAATCCAATCCGGTCGACCGACTCTTCCTGGATTTGCTTCCTTTAACAAATATAAGCCAATATTCAACAATCTCCACCTTGGTTTAGATTTGTTACCTGGGTCTTCTTCTAACCCGCATCCTTTGTGTCTTCACGAGACACCGCTTGACCCTACCCCTGGAGCGCCCTCCTTCTCACTTTCTGAGGACATTGAGAAGCTTCGAGCACAACCCGAACTTCTCCCGATTGACAACCTTGGTCATCATATCCGCAGGATTCTCACTTGTGTCGATTTTCTGGAGAACAACCTGCCCTTCTTCGATCCACTCTCGGATCCTATGGTACCTTATTTCAATATGTTTGGTCCTTGAATGGAATGTCTGATCCTTGGCTAGATAAATTGCACTTTGACTATCGCAATGCAATTTGGTCACTTCCTGTTCCATCCCCAAAGAGCTAACCAAACCCTTCAACCATATAACTTCTTTTCTGGCATCGATAGCAGCCATGTACTTCGCTTCCGTTGTAGACAACGCGGTAGTATGTTGGAGAACCAATCTCCAACTCACAAGACCTCCACCAAAGTGAACACGTACCTTGTTGTGGACCTCCGTTTATCCAGATCTCCAGCGTAATCTGAATCGACGTACCCTTCCACCTGCCTTTGTGCTCCATCTTTGGTGAACTTCAAGCTAACATCTATGGTTCCCTTCAGGTACCTCAACATCCACTTCAACGCTTTCCAATGCTCTTTTCCTGGGTTAGCCATATAACGATTCACGAGGCTAACTGCGTGTGAAATGTCTGGCCTAGTGCAGATCATAACATACATAACGGATCTGACTGCACTAGCATATGGAACTCTCTCCATATCTCTCCTTTCCTTTTCAGTAGAGAGGTTGCACTTCAACGAGAGCTTGAAGTGAGCACTAATAGGTGTGACCACCTGTTTGGGCTTCTCGAGATTATACCTCTCGAGTATCTTCCGGATATAGCTCCTTTGAGTGTGTAGAATTTCACCTTTCTCGGTATCCCTGGAGATCTCCATACCGAGAATCTTCTTTGCACTCCCGAGGTCTTTCATCTCAAACTCCCCGTGAAGCTTCAGTTTGAGATCATCTATATGTTTCATCTCCTTAGCCGCGATCAACATATCATCGACATACAAAAGCAAGAACGCGTGTGTTCCGTCTCCAAGACTCCGCAAGTATACACAACTATCATAATCGCAACGTACAAAACCATTATTAATCATAAATAAATCGAACCTTTTGTACCACTGCCTCTAGGGGTGAGCTTCGGTCCAGGACCGAACCGAAGATCAAAATTTTCGGAAGCCCGGACCGAAGACCGGATCGAATAAATTCGGTTCGGTTCGGTCCGGTTCGGTCCAAAACCCGAATTTAACCCTTAAAATTTCGGTCTTTGACCGGACCGAAGACCGAAATGTCGTGGTCTCCTCGACCGAAGACCGGACCGAACCGAATTTTGCCCACCCTTAACTGCCTCGACGATTGCTTAAGTAAATAGAGAGACATCTTCAGCTTGCATACTTGTCCTTCCTTGACTCGTGCGATGAACCCATCCGGCTGCCTCATATAGATCTCTTCCTCTATGTGCCCGTGAAGAAAAGTTGTCTTCACGTCCATCTGCTCTGACTCCATGTTATCCATAGCTACCATAGCTAACAACACTTTAATAGAGGTATGCTTTACAACGGGTGAGAAGATCTCGTTGTAATCGACCCATTCCTTCTGAGCATGTCCTTTTACCACCAATCTTGCTTTATACTTTATCTCCTCCATTGGAGATGACCCTTCCTTTTTCCTAAAGATCAACTTGCACCCAATCGTGCACTTTCCTTTGGGAAGCTCCGTTAACTCCCAAGTTTGATTGTTATGAAGAGACTCCATCTCTTCAGTCATGGCCAACATCCACTTGTTCATGTCCTCCTGCTCAATAGCTTCTTCGAATGTGCAAATGTCCCACATTTGGTAACAAGTGCAAACGTAATACTATCATCATCGTGACCATACCTCACCGGTGCCTTTGTGATCCTCCTTTGTCTTCCTTGAGCAATACTCTCTTGCTCATCTTCCTCCTCTACTCGTGAGTCAATTGTTTCCTGCTGAACTTCTTGATTTGATTCCCCTCTTGAAGTCGTGACCTCAACTTCAATTTCGTTTTCCCGCATGGGATTTCCTTGCTACTCTTCCTCCTCAAGGCCCTTGAGCAAACTCGTCTCATCAAAGACCACATTACTCCGTAGGAGTACCTTCTTGCTCACTGGATCCCAAAACTTATATCCTTTCACTGTCCTATCGTAACCAAGGAATATGCACTCCTTTGATTTTGAATCAAGCTTCGACCGTTGTGTCTCATCGACCAACGCATAGGCTTTGCATCCAAATATCCTAAGCCTCGAGTAATCAAATAGCTCACCCGTCCACACTCCTGAGGTGTCTTTAATTCAAGTGCCGATGATGGTGAGATATTTACCAAGTAGCATGCAGGATCTACTGCTTCCGCCCAGAAATCCTTTGACTGATTTGCATGAAGCCTCATGCTCATTGCCCGTTCACATAGTGTCATGTTCATCCTTTCAGCTACGTTGTTTTGTTCCGGACTCCGCAGTGTAGTGAAGTGTCTCGTGATGCCTTCTTTCTCACAGAAACTTGCAAACTCCCTTGAGGTGTACTCACCTCCGTTATCTGTCCGTAAGTACTTAACAAATTTTCCTGTAATTTTCTCTACTTGGGTATTCCATGCTTTAAACTTATCAAAGACATCAAATTTATTTTTCAGAAAATAAACCCATACCTTCCTTGAGAAGTCGTCTATGAATGTGACGAAATATTCGGCTCCACCTTTTGACCGAACCTGAGCCGGTCCCCAGACGTCTGAGTGCACATGCTCCAGAATTTCCTTCGTCTTGTGGATAGTCGTCTTGAATCGAATCATGTGTTGTTTACCGAAGACACAATACTTGCAAAAATTCAATTTGCAGCTTTTAACACCCTTCAGCAATCCCTGTTTGTGTAGCTCACACAAACCCTTTTCCGAGATATAACCAAGCCTCATATGCCAAAGTGTGGTGTTGTCTTCGTCGCGTGCAATATTTGCTGCACCTTTTTCTGCTACTGCATTCCCTAGCATCCAATACAAGTTGTGCATCTTGGTTCCCTTTATCACTGTCATCGCCCCATAAGTGACCTTGATCTTTCCGTCCCCGCCGGACCATCTCCACCCGAGAGTATCAAGCTCTCCTAGAGAAATCAGATTCTTCTTCAACTCCGGTACGTGACGCACACCCGTCAGCGTTCGAATGCACCCATCGAACATCTTGAACTGTACGGAACCAATACCGACAGTAGTGCACGGCGCATCGTTGCCCATAACAACGATCCCTCATTTCAATGGCTCATAGGATGTGAACCACTCTTTATCCGGGCAGATGTGAAAAGATGCTCTTGTATCCAAAATCCATCCAGATGATGATTTGTCAATACCTGCAGCGCAAACTGTTAGAACGTTGACTTCGTTCTTCTCCTCCACCACACTAGCAGAATTGTACCCATCTTTCCCTTTCTACAGCGACTCCTTGAAGGCCCTACAATCACGCTTCATAAGACTGATCTTCTTGCAGAAAAAACATTCAAAGGAGCCCCCCTTTGATTTGGATCGCCATTTTCCGTTGTTTCTTCCTTTGTTACCCATCATGCCCTTTTCCGGTGCTGCGATCAATCATTCACCCTTCTCGAAAGAGCTACTACTAGAATTCTTCCTTGCATCGTAGGAGAACAGCGTGCCCTTGACCACCTCCAACACCAACGAATCCTTGCCATATATGATCGTGTTCACCAAATTCTCATACGAATCCGATAGTGACATCAGTAACAACATTGCTTTGTCCACATCCTCCATCTTGTCCTCAAACTGAGTCAGATCAGCTATCAACTTATTGAACACCGAGAGATGCTCAATGAACGACGTGTTCTCCTTCATCCGAAGCATGTACGGCTGACGCTTCAGATTCAACTTGTTGCTAAGGTTCTTTTTCATGAACCTCTCCTCCAGAAGTTTCCAATATTCCGTCGTTGTCTTCGCCGATTCCTCGAAAAGCAAATCATCCGAGAGGCACAACTCGATGATCCCAATAGCCCGGAGATTCAGACTCTCCCACTTTTCGTCGGTAATCTTCGACGATTTCTTTTCAACTTCATCCAACGTCAGAAATAACCCGTCTGTCTGAGACATCAACGTACGAACCCTCCGTTGCCATGTTGAAAAATTCCCCTTCTCGGTGAATTTCTCCACCAGAAAGTTCCACGCTTCCTCCGCCATCGAAAGTGCAACCAAAGCTCTGATACCAGCTGTTGGGAGGGGGATCTAACAATGCACTAACTCGACACGGATTAAACGCACCACGTTATACCAAATATTAATTGCGGAATTAACTTCGGATCATCTCCCAAACTCAATTGCAGTAAGAACACTAATAAGATGGAAATAAACAAGCAAACACAAATGCACATCTGAAACAACCATGACACACGCGATTTACAAGGTCCGGCAACGTGCCTACGTCCTTGGGGGGTCTCCTGCGGGTTTCCTTTCCTTCTTCCGCTTCTCCAACAAGAGAAGCAACCGAGATTACAAGTATATGGAATCAATAAGTCCTCCAAATCACTCTAGATCTATTTCTAACATTAATCTCTTAACTCACAATGAAAGAAATTATGTTGTATGCAATATGATATAAGACTAAGAGCACACAAGCCCTTTTATAGACTCAAAAACCGAGCTACAATTAAGCAAAACCGAACAGAACTATTCGTGGGGACACGGTTAACCGATGCTCGTTCGGTTAACCGTGCGTGCTTTAACAGGAGCGATTCATGTTCCGATTCGGTTAACCGAATCCTTCCCGGTTGACCGAGGGAACGCTTCTCACTCGGCTCGGTAGACCGCGAACTAACGAATTTTCCAACAACCATTCGATCGACCGAGAACCCCTCGGTGGACCGTGCCAAATTGTCCAGACACTTTTAGATTCTCAGAACACCAAAAATCTCCTCAACGGTTTACCGAACCCGTTGTTCTGAAGTGTCACTTGCTCTACTATGACGGTAGACCGAATCCAATTCGGTCGTCCGATCTCAGCTGCACAAGGAGTGTCTGGAATCCTCGGTTCGGTGGACCGAATCCAATTCGGTTGACCAACCCGTCTTCGTCGAAATTTCATGAGTTGTGCGTCGGTAGACCGAATCCAATCCAATCGACCGACTCTTCCTGGATTTGCTTCCTTTAACAAATATAAGTCAATATTCAACACACACATGCAAAACTAAACCGCATCACTATTATTTTCCATATTTAGGAGTTTTTTTGTGATTCCGAGAGGTGTCATTGAAACTTTACTAAATTGCCCCCATGGAGTTTATTTACAAAAAAATACTGGAAATCAGACCACAAGTTTACATGAACAAAAAGTGGATCTTGAACAAGAACATGAACATGAACAGCATCGCAAGCCAACCTTGAAACTCGATAACTACGTTAAATGCAAAAGTACAAAACGAACACCGCCTACCAATTAACGCTACTTATTTCAAATCCAACAAGAGTATGGCTTTGTAGTATACAACCAAACTTTAAACTCAAGTCCAAATTAAGAAAAGAACTCCAAAAACCGCATCATCTCTTGAGGTTTCTTCGCATCACCAAAACAATTGTCGTAACAAGACTAATATTCTAGTCAATTACTCGTATAACTTTAATTTGCCATGCTAAGGTTGTGTTTAGGCGCCAAATGTGAATGAATTTGTTGTGATTTGAGATGTAATATCAAATTTGCAAATCAGCCGATGAAAATGCGTCGACCGTACGTACCAGACCAAAAGTTCACGACTGAAACTGGATTTGAAATTATGATATTGTTGCAAACTTGCAGCATGTCTCGGACCAGGAAAAAAAATACCAAGATGAGAAAATTCGATCCTCAAACAATCAAAGGTTCAAAACCAAAACAAAGAGAGGTACAAATCAAAATCAATCCAACACATGTAAAACAGAAAGCCAACTAAAGTGTGATTCTATAATACAAACACAACCTAACTTTGGACTGAAATCTAAGTTAATCCTCATAATCTCAATCGAACATCCGGATTCCCTCTGTTTACTTGAAGTGAAGTTCGTTTAAAATCTTGATCTTGACCTGATGGAGAAATCATTATAGATTAATAATCCGGTATCTCAGTACGGCGGCGGCGGCGTCCAAACGACGTCTCCGGGCAACTGAAAGCCCCTCCCGACGACAGCTCCCTCCTCCCCCTCCCGTTCCCGCTCCCTCTCCTCCTCCGGTATCCGATGAAAACTCGGCTTCTCAAACGCCGCCGCGACCACCGTC
Organism: Triglochin maritima; assembly: GCA_963682175.1. Lineage (NCBI taxonomy): Eukaryota > Viridiplantae > Streptophyta > Magnoliopsida > Alismatales > Juncaginaceae > Triglochin > Triglochin maritima. The sequence goes on along the minus strand of OY821780.1, from coordinate 7,073,468 downwards.
ACAACCCCGGCCGCCGTCAACGGCCCCACCACCGACCCTCCCACAACCTGCCCTTGCCCTCCGGCCACGGCCACAGACACAGGCACACCTTCGACCGGAACGGCACACTCCGGGGGGAGGAACGTTGCCGAAAGCGACAGCAACTCGAATCTCCCGTGGAAAGTCACCGCCGAGGACGACGAAGGCTGGCGGAGAGTGAGGTTGAGAACGGCGCCGGTGGCGGCGAGGACGGAGAGGCCGAGGTTGCGGCGGCGGGAGAAGCGGAGGAGGGCGTCGGTGACGTCGGAGCCGGCGGAGACCTCGAGGACGTGGGGGCGGAGGGCGGAGGAGGAGGTGGGGAAAGGGGAAGGGTTGTTAATGAGGACGGGGGCTTTGGGCTTGTTCTTGGAGCCAGGGGGACGGCCGCGTGGGCGGCGGGGGAGCTCGACGGTGTGGTCGGAGGCCGACGGGGTGGTGGTGCTTTGGACCTCGGCGTCGTCGGGGTGGAAGGAGGTGGTGGGTTTCATGGTGGAGAGATGGAAAGGAAAGAAGAGTTTGAGTTCAGTGGGTGCACTTGGGTTTCTACTAGAGATTGAGATGGATGTTTTTGGATGGATAGAGGTGGTGGCACTGGAGTTTGGAGGGGATGTATGTCGATTCGATATAGTTGAGGGAGGATGTACACAGTACACTAACAAAGTAATTTATTTAGATTTTATTTGATTTTTTTTATCGTTTGAATTATTCATATCAAATTAATATCATATAAATATGACATGATATCAAAGTTTACGTTGGATCTAAAATCATCATGAAGTAAGAATAGGGTTGCTAAAAAGAATAACGGTGTGTACATTGATATCTAACATATCAAAGAATGGACAAAATATTATATATCGAAAGCGCAAGGTGAGATAATTGACACGTTTTTAATGGTGGAGAGGGTGTTCTGGACGAAACGTAATTCGATGACATAAGTTGTAATTCACCTATATCAAAAGGTGTCCTTAAACAAACTTTCAAGACTATCATCTATCAACAACTTATCATGAAAATTGTTCAACATTACTTTCTTAATCATGCTTACTCAAATTTAGTTCTAAACATCCCTCTATCAAGCTAACTCTAAGGAAGCTTTCCAAAATAGAATAGACAACATACTAGCTCTTTATTGATGTCAAATGTCTTATATGCCAAAGTTTCTTAAAAAATGCCATATAAGGCAAGGTTTATGGCGGCGGATCTCTTAGAAATTAATGAAATGAAAGTAGTTTTGGTGGTATATAAATGGTGTAATGAAAAGCAGTAAAGCTATCATATTTACAGTTTTTTGTTATTATATATGTTGACGCAAGTTCCCCCGTTACAACATTGTATTTAGGAAAAAAATTGAAATAATCACGGAATAAAAAAAATTAAAAATATATGCATGTACAAAACTTATTTGGCAAACTATGTTTCTTAAAAACGACACATGTTATGATGTTTTCATTAGCTAATATATTAGTAATTTTGTACAAATTTTATGTTACTAATATATTTTTCGATACGAAATTACTAATAAATTCCCAAGCCAAAAGATATTGTGCTTGGCTTCCAAGGAGAGAGACCCCGACCGACCCGTCGATTAGGGCTGCAAACGGGGTAGGGTGGGGCGGGTTAAAAAAAATTGACCGCTACCCGCACTACTTAAGGGCGGGTTACGTGAGGCGGGGCAGGTTAAGCAGGGGGAACATGTTAAGTGAGAAATGCAGTATATATGTTTGCTTCAAGCTTCAACAACAAATAAAAAACTAAAACCATCCACGCAATTGCGAAGTGATTATGATGTTATTTGTAGATAGATACGTAGATCAAGAGTGATTATGATGTTATTAGTGCAGAGATTATGTCTTTTATCAGTTTGTATTTGCAAAGTGAGAATGAGAAATTGAAGAAAATGAAAAGTAGAACGGCAGATCTGTTAAGATAGGAAATAAAACAAATACAAAATCAACTTTGTTTGTTATTTTTGTTATAAAGCAAAAAAATTGGGATCATAAAAAATAACAAAATCATAAAACAAAGAAATTGAGATCACTTAAATATGTATATTATTTATTTTATAATTATATTGTAACGGGTAAACGGGTTAACGGGTGGGTAACACATCAACCGCAACTCACCCCGTTTAGTCCGACGGGTTAACGGGTGACGGGTTAATGGGTTGCGGGTAGAGAAAAATTTCACCTAACCCGCACCCACGAGGGCGGGTTGGCGGGTCAAACTCGTCCCACGAACAACCCTACTGTCAATAGTTCAATATGTCTTAGCTAATATGACATCTCCAAACCAAGAAAACCAAAACATTGTGCTTGACTTCGATATCAAAGAACATTGTTCTTGTCTTCTACGGAGCGAGACTCCTGACCGATCTGTCGCTAATTCAACATGTCTTAGTGAAAAATGACATCTCCAAATCAAGAAAATAAAACATAATAATGAAACCAACTTGAAATCCTCAAAATGTTCTACTTGGATATAATATTTTGAGTTGATTCATACAATTTTGATGAAATTTCGACGTAAGTTACAAGATGTCTAAGGTAAAACGACATCACTGGTGCCATTTTTGGAAACATAGTTGCCAAATAATTTTTTCACGTGTATATATATTATTATTTTTATTCCGTGATTATTTCAAAAAAATCCTTCAATTTATATGTAAGTCAAAATGTATCTCGTGCTTGCAAGATTTTTAAATAAACTCGCCAAGAACATGTAAGATAGTCCCGTAGCATTTGTTTGGGCGTCAACAATGTATTGGGAATCATGTGAGTACCATTTGAGTATGACTATGAGTGTGGCGCATGTTTAATTCATTCTCTCGTAGCAACCCGTAATCAGTAGAATATTTACGATTGATCTTGCCACGTGGACTATCCACTATTCTATTAGAAAGATGCGAATGTTTTGATCCGTGCAGAATTCATGTATGGTATTTGCGTAAGTAAATCATGGAGCCGTCAAATTCGAAATCACATTAGCAAGATTAAAGCTTTTTCCGAAGGAGAGTGAGATAAGAGCATGTTTAACGGGTGGACGACCAGCACGACCTGGTCGTCGAGGTTGTTTGTTTTGGCACGGTTTTTAAAGCAATTTTTTTTTATTTTTTTAAAATTAGTTTGAATTTTTTTTTTGAAAAAATATTTTCTAAACATAATTTCCCGCTAGGAGGGTTCCATGTCTGAACTAGTGCATAAGCGAGGTTACCGAACACGCTCTTGATTTTTTATAATTTTTTTAAAGATCGATTCCGAAATGACGTGCATAAGAAGATGTGGTTAAAATGTGAGTAGTATAGGAAAAAAAAGAAAATAAATTAGGATAATTGAAATTCGTTGCGGACTAAAGAAAAAACTTTACGCGGAATGAAAAAAAAAGTTACGACCACGTAAACAAGATCTAATAAAACTTAAAAAGTGAGGCTGAACCGATGAGATTTGCGGAAGCTTTATTCAGATGGGTTTGTCAGAATTCCAGGCTTTGTTGGGGTGTGAATCCAGTGAACTTTCCTTGTTCTGACGCGGCAATCAAATCCACCGGTGGGGTCCAGCTAGGTGTTGTCCTATCATCTGCTGGATTCAGGTCCCACCACCCCCACTTGCCTCGACTGTGTCCTCTCTCTCTTAAATCTCGACGAGTTATTGCGGTTGCTGGAGAGGATGTAGTTCATGAAATTAGATTACTATATTAGATTAGATTAGATTAGATTAGATTTCACCAACTATCTTGACTTCGAACTCAAACAAAGTAGAGAGAAGAATGACAACAAGTTAAGACTTTTTTTGAAGGCTAACAACAAGTTAGACTTCGAAGCAAGGTTAGGAGCAGCCTTTGTGTAAAAGTGTAATGCGCATGGCACACGCGCACGGTCCCCGTACCACACGTAGTCCACGTTATTGCATGGTGAAAACTGAAAACTACGGCTGCATGCAACACATGACTTTGGGGTAACATATTTTAATTTTAATCAGTTTTCTATTCCAAGGTAAACCATTAAATTTCGTATGCGGACACAAAGAATTTTATGAGTGAGGTCTAAAATATAACTAAAATTTTACTTGAACGACGACGCCCTATCCTTAGAAAAAAACATATACAAAATGGTACCAACTAATCCTTTGATTATATTGATTAATAGAGTTTTAAAATTCAATGGGATCGATGAGCCCAGTGAGCCCTTGTGGGTCCGCTCCTGACCGCGACATATGATTTATCATCCTAAAAAAATATTAAGGTATAAAAATAAAATTAGCACATCTCACAGTATTATTAGACATGATACTCAATATCAGTTTTTCAATAGTCGTGCTTACAATATTGAAATTCACGTGTATAAAATTTTTTATGGGACCGTAATAACACATACACAAATTTTCTGCCGTAAACACTACAGAAAAGTAAAAGGGTAGTTTACAAATAGGATAAAACAGGGTTGTAGGTCTCCTACAACCATCTTGGTTGTGACACCACATTTTCAGTCACTTTTGGTTAGTTTTTTTCTATAAAAATTTATGGGTGAGATAATGAAGAAACGTAAGAGGGTTTGGATTTTATTGAAGATGTTATTTTTGAATTCAAAATACATTGGTTTTTATACAAGTGCAATTTTATCCGTTGAGTTGAAGTGCTTCGGGAGAGAAGCGACGTGATGCTTCGGAGGAGGAGATGCGCCGGTTGAGTGAATGCGTTGGTTGGACGACGCATCGGTTGGATGAGGCGTCGGTTGGGTGTAGCGTCGGTTGGGTTCTTTAACACTCCCCCTCAAGTTGGGTCCGGAAGAGGTTGAAGGTACCCAGCTTGCTGATGATCTGACTGAATTGCTTCTAACTTAGAGCCTTGGTGAAAACATCTGCTACTTGTTCTTTACTGGGTATATAGGGAACTTCTATTTCTTTTGCTTGGATCTTTTCGCGAATGAAGTGACAATCAACTTCAATGTGTTTGGTCCTTTCGTGGAACACTGGATTGGACGCTATGTGTCAAGCAGCATTATTGTCGCAGAACATCTGTATGGGCATGTTGGGAGATTGCCCCATATCGTTGAGAAGTTGTTTTAACCATATAAGTTCACTAGTTGTAGATGTTATTGCGTGATACTCAGCTTCTGCACTGGATCGTGCAACAACCTTTTGCTTCTTACTTCTCCAAGTTACGAGGTTCCCTCCTACAAAGGTGCAAAAACCTGTAGTTGATCTACGATCATGACTTCCTGCCCAATCTGCATCCGAGAAACCAATGATACTGTTAGAGTTATTATTTTTCATAAGTATTCCTTGCCCTGGGGTTTGTTTTATATACCTTAAAATGATACCTAAGTGTGGTGTTCGAGGTGTATGCATAAATTGACTAACTATGCTAACAACAAATGTTATGTCTAGTCTAGTTACTATTAGATATATGAGTTTGCCTACAAGTCTTTGGAACTGATGAATATCTTTGACGGGTTCTCCGTCAGTAGAGTTTATTTTGAGGTTTGTTTCTACTGGTGTGTTGGCGGGTTTAACACCAAGTTTTCCCGTTTCTGTTAATAAGTCTAGGGCATATTTCCTTTGTGATAAGAAGATGCCCTTTCTTGAGTATGCAATTTCTATTCCTAAGAAGTATTTTAAGAGGCCGAGGTATTTTATGTCGAATTTTGTTTTTAGGTAGTGTTTGACTTGACTAATTTCATTGTTAATTTCTCCGGTGATGATGATATCGTCAACATAAACTAATATTATGGTGATACCTTGTTTGTGGTGTTTAGTAAACATAGAAGCGTCAGCGGAAGATTTTTAAAAACCATAAGCAAGTAAAAAATGATTGAGTTTGGCATACCAGGCGCGTGGAGATTGCTTTAGACCATAGATAGCTTTGTTGAGTTTGCATACCTGGTTTGAGGTGATGTCGTAACCTGGAGGAGGAGTCATATATATTTCCTCTTCAAGATTTCCTTGTAAGAAAGCATTTCTTACATCCATTTGATGGAGTTTCCAATTTTTGTTGACCGCTATGGACAGAAGAACACGAACCGTGTTCATTTTCGCAACAGGAGCAAAGGTCTCTAGGTAGTCAATCCCGTAAGTTTGAGTATACCCTTTGGCCACAAGTCTAGCTTTGTATCTTTCTATGGTTCCATTACTGTTATATTTTATTTTATAGACTCATTTGCACCCAACATGTTTGATCCCTTGTGGTTTTTGGATGAGTGTCCATGTGTTGTTGTTTTCTAGGGCGTTGAGTTCCTCACTCATGGCTTTGCGCCATTTTGGATCTCCTATAGCTTCTTGGAATGTCTTAGGTTCTAAGTTATTTATTTGGGTTAGGTATGTTTTGTAGATTGGGAGAATTTTTTTGTAGGAGATGTGGTTTTCAATGGGATAGGTAACGTGTGAGATAACAAAGTCGTTAAACCTGACCGGAGGACGTCTTGGACGAGTGGATCTCCTTGCTTGAGGATTTTCTTGATTGTCTTGAGGTGGAGTTTCTTCTTCTTCTTCTTCGTTTTCTTCCTCGTTTTCTTGGTTCCTTTCTTGTCCTTCTCTTTCTTCCATGTGACTTTGTGGTAGAGTAGTTGTTGTAGCCGGGAGGGTCCCAGTTGTACTCTTTTTGTAGTAGAACTCACTCTCTCTAAAGGATACATCTCTCGATATATACATTTTACAAGTATCGGGGTCAAAACATTTGTACCCCTTTTTGTTTACAGAATAACCAAGGAAAATACATTTTACAGAGTTGCTGTCAAATTTGTCTACCCGTTTCTTGTGAACAAAGCAGACACAACCAAAAACTTTAAGATAATCTAATTGCAGTGTCCGGTTTAACAATATTCCTAAAGATTGTTTGTTTTGAAGGACGGGACTTGGCAAACGATTAATGAGATAGGTGGCAGTTAGAACTGCGTCAGACCAAAAGTGTTTTGGTGCATTACTTTGAAACAACAGAGATCGGGTAACATTCAAGATGTGACGGTTTTTTCGTTCAGAAATTCCATTTTGCTCGGGAGTATTAACACAAGTAGTTTGATGAAAAATTCCACGATTTTTTAGAAAAGTTTGAAAATTGAGACTGGTATATTCTGTCCCATTATCGGTTCTTAGAGTTTTAATTTTGAAATTATACATGTTTTCAACAAATGTTACAAATTCGCAAAAAAATTTAAAAACGTCTGACTTATTTTTAAGAAGATAAATCCAGGTGTTACGCGAAAAATCATCAATGAATAAAACAAAATATTTGAAACCGTTGTAAGATTCGACCGGGGCGGGACCCCAGATATCGGAGTGCATTAAATCGAGTAGAAATTTAGATTTGTTTTTAGATGTAGGAAAAGGAAGTCTAGTTTGTTTTGAGAAATGACAAACATCACATGCATATTTAGGAGAAAAAGTAGGAAATAAACTTTTTAGGACATGAGAAGATGGATGTCCCATCCGCTTATGCCAGAGATCCTGATTAATGTTACTAGAAGTGTGAAAAACACTTTTTTGAGTATCTAAGATGTAGAGTCTGTTGTTGTTGACTCCTTTACCAATCGTCTTCCCCGTAGCACGATCCTGAAAGTATACATCATTTGGGGTAAATACAACATCACAATTAAGGTGTTTTGTTATCCTTGCGACAGACAGAAGGTTGGAAGTGAGGTTTGGAACATATAATATATCTTTGTTCATTTGATTTAATAACATGGTTTCTCCCATTCCTTTAATTTCAACTTGATTGTTATTTGCTACAATTACAATTTTATTAATCATTTTGGAGTTATTTTTAATGTTTTGTAACAAGGACGAATTTCCGGTCATGTGATCGGTAGCTCGAGAATCAATAATCCAATGGTTGTTACATTTAGATCTTGTATCAAGCATATTTCTAAAACTATTTGCAGAAAAAAGTTTGTGGAGAGGAAGGTATACCTGCATAATTACCTGATCTTTGGGGGGTTTGTTGCAAAAAAGTATTTAACTGGGTCAGCAGCTGATCCAGATCCGGTCTGGACCCGGATCCGGGTCCACTGGATCCGTTGTTCGCGGATATAAGAGCATCGGGTCGGGTTCTGTTGTAATCGGGTTGCCGACCATGAGATCCGCCCGTTTCTCCGTGCGTGCAAATAAAAGCCCGCTGATTCGCGAACACACCCGATTCGTATTCCCATTTCCTTTCCCCTTCTCCGCTAGGGTTAGCCACATCTCCATTTCCTGTCGCTCCGCCGTTGTTTTTCTTTCGGTTCCGATGATCTCCCCCTCCGTCCCTTGTTGGTCGGAGATGTGGATGTAGGAACCAACATGAGTTTCTATTATGACCTGTTTTTTTACAGTTATCACAAATTTCTTGTGGCTTATTTCCATATTATGGTTTAGCTTTAATGGGTTGTGGTTTTCCGACGTAAAACGCCTGAGATTCTAATTCATGGTCGGTAGTCTGAGCGGTGGTCCGACGGGACTCCTCCCGTTGGATCATCGTGATGATGGTTCCGAGGTTCGATAGTTCGGCGGTCATTAGGACTTGACTCCGGATGGCTTCATAGCTTCCGTCAAGTCCAATGAGAAACTGGTAGATGTGGTCCCTTTCCGTGCGTCCGAGTATGGTTTTTGGGTCCATCGCCACTGGTTCGTAAATGGACAGTTCATCCCATCCGCGTTGAAGTGCCCCGAGGTACTCCGTGATGGTGTGTCCTTGTTGCTTTGTCTGCGAGATCTCTTGTTTTAGTTTAAAAATATGAGCAAAGTTTTGTGATTTAGCAAATATATTCTGGACGGAGTCCCAGAGCTCTTTCGCAGAGTTTTCGTAGAGAAAGATCGCCCCGATCTTTGATTGCATGGAGTTGAGGAGCCATGACATCACGAGGTGGTCCGTTGCTTGCCACTCCTCCTGTTTTGTCTCGGTGCCCTCTCCATCTGGCTTTTTTGTATTCCCGGTGATGTGTCCGAGTTTTCCTTTCCCACTGAGGGCCAGCGTGACAGCTCGCGCCCACGACAGATAATTCTGTCCGTTGAGTGGTTGAGAAACCAGTCTGGGAGCAGCGTTCACTTCTTGATCCATCATTGTTTTTCTTTCTTCCTCTGGGTTTGGATGTTGGGTGGTTTTCCTTCAACCCCCTCGAGGAAGAAGAAGAAGGTTGATTTTTGTGGGTTTTGTTTGTGGGATTTTCTGAGGGATCCGGTGATGAGTTCAGTGAACTTTGAGGATCACCGATGATGAGGAACACGAGCTTGTATGCTCTGATACCATGAAGAAACGTAAGAGGGTTTGGATTTTATTGTAGATGTTATTTTTGAATTCAAAATACATTGGTTTTTATACAAGTGCAATTTTATCCGTTGAGTTGAAGTGCTTCGGGAGAGAAGCGACGTGATGCTTCGGAGGAGGAGATGCGCCGGTTGAGTGAATGCGTTGGTTGGACGACGCGTCGGTTGGATGAGGCGTCGGTTGGGTGTAGCGTCGGTTGGGTTCTTTAACAGATAACATATATAATGAACATATGGTAAAAAATTCAGATCAAATTCAGTAAATATCAACCGTTCAAATATTAACATTTTAGATCAACGGTGAAATTAACTTCGATCGACCTAAAATTTTAACATGTTATAGCTTAAGAGACAACAATTCATGTGATTAAGTTCGATTTAAAAAATTAATTTTAAAATATCTTAATTTTGAGTGTCACAACCAAGCTTGTTATAGGAGCTCCTACCAGCTCCATTGGTCTCTTACAAATAACCCCATCAATTATGAGCCCAATTCATTTAACTTTCGTGAACTTGAAAACGTTACTATCCCCTGAACTTTCAGTTTTCTAACACTTTATCCCCCATCTCCACAAAAAATGTGTTATTTTTCAAGATATTCATTGTTATTTTTGAAAGAAAAAAATGCATTGTTTAGGTATATTAACTCTGATACTAACTCCATGACAATTTTAGATTTAAATTGTGTCGGATTTAATCCAAAATTTGTGTCCAATATTGTATACATTTCACGCAATATACGATATGGATTGGATGCATATGTAAAATCAAACTTGTCATAAGTGTCCAGGTTAGTATTTGAAAATAATGCAAAAATATCAAAAAAAAATAATGGTAAATGTGTTGAGAAATAAAACCAGTGGAGAGGAAAAAGTTTAAGAAAACTCAAAGTGAAAGGAGACTAAGTATAACGTTTTAAAGTTCTTTGATTTACCCTCCATTTTTGTAGTATTTGCATGGATACTCGTAGCAGCTAGCTCTTGGTGAAAGAAGACGGTTTCTAATGCTTATGTGTCTACATGAGAAAATGTAACACACCTGTACAGCTATACTCGTGAAATAAGAGAATAAGAAACCAGTCATTTTGTTGCTATTAGAATATGAATATGCAACCTCGTGTTAGGGGGTGGGGGCACGTGTTCCGTTTTTTTTTAATTTTATTATTATTTTTGTTTAGGGTTAAAAATGTTTATAAATTCGTTTTAAATTGTTTTTTCAAATTGTTTTTTCTGAAAAAAATATTTTTTTATTTGTTTTGATTTTGTAGACTTTTTGTAAATTTTTATATTTTTTACCAATGATTGATCTCCAAATGACGTGGAGAGAAGAGAATGTAGGATGGATAAGAGTCGCCGAACGTAGTTAAGAGGATTTTTTAGGTGAGTAGAGTGAACTGATGTGACAGAAAGAGAAGTTGTCACCTGTGGAGAGAGGGAGCAGAGTATAGTCTTAAGCTATCTCAACTCAACCAATTTAGTCTTTGGATTTGGTCTTTCTAGAAGATCCTGGTTATTGACTTGAAATGTTTTTTTTTAAATGTTATTGACTTGAAAATGTTTTGATTCAAGTTCGGCTCCTACCATGTCCTGATTCGTGGAACTTAATTCGTGAACACTAGTACCTCCAATCTTCAATACCTGCCAATGACCATTAATATCGTGCAGTTGACGATCAGCTTGTCAAAGTGGGCTGGTCCTTACAGTTACAGGGCAAAAATCTACGATTTCTGTTTTTATTCCATACCAAAATGTGGTCTGGACATAATTTTGGACTCAATAGACTCCTCTTTTCTGTTCGTTATGCAAATTGGATGTCAATGTGATCTAATGACTTTAATGAACTATTTTCATTTTTACCAAAAACATTTTAATATGCTTCAAAATACATATTATCATGCATTCCCTTTTGCTGTGGTTGTAATTGTGACTTGATTCTCTCAAGATATTTTTTGATAGGATGTTTTTTAATAATTATCTCAAGATTTGTGACTTGGATTATCCCAAGATTAAAGTGTTATACACTGAGACAGTAAACCAGTCATTCTAATGTTTCCAAAATAATGAAAATTTTACAAATTTAAAACACAAACATCACAAAGATTAAGACCCCAAAAACACGAGAACATTACTCATAAATAATAAAGATGTGCATCATATTACATCAGAGTTTGTCAAAAGGTATGACTACACCATGGTACATGAAAGAGTAAATACAAGTAGTCGTACAACCTAGGAAAGTACAGAAAGAGGATTTGATCACAGAGTGTCATCATCCTCGGTCACCACCTGCCAGAACCTACTGCAGTCCTGAAATGCAAATAAAATGACAATGTCTGAGTTTCCATAAGGAAACCCCGTATACCAAACTTACATATACACATGCTAAAGTACAATGAAAAAACCTATCATACTAGTATGACATGACATGATATAATGCAATAAAACATTCCATCCAAGGGTAAATAAGAATATTTGTCCACAATCCATCACCAGGTCTCCCACAGAGACCTACCGTATGCATATACGGTCTTACGGAGAGCACACAACGCACCCCACACGCAGCTACACTAATCATGAGGTTCGGTGAATGGTGCTCACACGTCCGTGTAAGTACAATCAACTGAATCTCATGGTCAACACCACACCGACGGAGCAGTCGCTCAGGTCGGTACATCTCACATGGCTGTGCCACAACCAAGCTACCTGCTAGCATATATCGTTGGACAGTCACCGCCGCCATCTAGGTCGGGCGGTCCTCTCTGCCGCCACTCGGTCGCGCGAAGGAATCCTCACATGGTTGTCTCTCAGCATTGGCTACCATCACATCATCGCCATCAAAGTCAATAAAAAGTATTCGTCGCCCATAAGGTCGGCCATTCGACTCATCCAGACCAAAGTTCGTTGGGTCATCTTGCTCCATAGAGCCGTGCAACATCGTGCATTGGGATCCGCAATCCCTTAGGGCTACTACTCTCTAGTGAAAGTCAAGTAAAACTCTAAGCTACGCCACAATTTATTAAACAGTGGTGGCATGTTTCAAGTGTCCACACCCTTCCACTAGGCAGTCCCTGAGCAGACATGATCAACGCACCCACCGTCACCTCCCGGCCCGCACTAGGCGAGTACACAAACTTCTGTGGACAGAGTTGACACTCAACAAGGACAAGGATTCAGTCTTAAGCACAAACGGTCGACCGAAAATTGTAAACCAATTGTCTGTTCCCTAATTGAATAGGAAACGTTCGAATAGGCGCCAAAACCGGTCGAACCCTAGGCTCAAGACTTAAGTCCCCAACAGTCGAACAAAAGGTAGAAATCAGTCGACCGTAAGACCGTCAAAACCAGACTAAGATTAAGTCAAAATCAAGGCAACGGTCGAACGACTCAATGGCCTCGTTTGACCGAAAATATCAGGGTCTTTCCTATATTCATCTAGTTACAATCAGTCGAACCAACATCCAATCGGTCGACCTAACATTCATTACACTTTGTCACCGAACATACCATAGTTTAGGATGGTCGACTGTTTAGGTGGTCAACGCCCAGTCCAGGTCAAAATACAATTCAACGGTCGAACGACTCAAGGGCCTTGTTCGACTGAAAATATCTCAGACTCTCCATCCCAACAAATATGCTAAATTGGTCGACCGTCGCAAGGCATCGTCCGACCGGTAATGAGTAAAAATGGAGAATTACACTAAGGTCGGTCGACCACAAACAAGCATCGGTCAACCGTTAGCTGGAAACTACTTGGCATTGCCATGCACAATGATTGATCGTTTTATATTTAACCGCAAGTGCACGGCCGCGTTGAAGCGATGGCAAATACGGGTCGTCCACTGGGAGGTGTGTCGACACTTGGTTTGTGTGAAGGCGAGAGGTAAAGAAAGGGAAGAAAGGTTGGTTACACTAAACTACACTAAGACGCAAATGGAAATGGAAAAGAAGCAATAAAACTAAACCCCAAAGGGGGGAGAGAAATGATGTGAACATAAAGATGTGTGTGTGGTGTGTGTGTGTAATTAAGGTCCTCACAACATGTAGGGCATGAAATCATAAAACTACATCCAACTTTCCCTCCACATGAATTAAGATTTTACTACATCATTAAAACATACAAGACAATAATTGGAATGAAGCTAAATGAACTCAAGTATAAAGACTAGACCCTACTATGCCTCCACATGAATTAAGATAAGACTACATCATTAAAACATACAAGACATTAGCTAAGGTAAAGGCAACAAGAGTTCACACACTACAACTTGTGTTTCCAATATTAATTCCTATCCATATCCTAACCTTATCATTCCCCATAAAATAGATCCACTAAGCAAAGCATAAGCTAAGCTTCATTCAAGAGCATTAGCATATCAAAGATAAGAGTGGAGAGCCATTAGATGGTTATGGAAATCATTTAAAGCTCAAGGGATTAAGATAACACACACTTAATACACTACATGATTATATCACATATTTCTCCACCCCCAAATGAGGATGGAACTACTCACTACTCATTACACTAACTATATTAACAAAAGCAAGCATAATACTGAAATGAAATTTATACTAATCAAGTAAGAAATATTAAAGAAGCATAAAACAAAACAAACAAGCAAACATGCATATGGAAGGAAATTAAACCAATAGAGAAACAACACAATTAAAAGAAAACTTCTATTATTAACTCACTCAATTACAAGTAGCTCTTCCTCCACCAGAGTTTTGCTTCAAGGCTTCACTCTTAGTAGGGAAGGTGGCCACCAAAGAGAGAGATGGATACAATGGGAGGTGAAGAGTTCTATTTATAAGCATGGAAAAAGCTAATCCGGGACAATCCCCCGATGTGGGACTAAACCAATACCAAATATAGCCAAAACACACGTTAATACAAGTCCAGGAGAAAACTTAGTCGATCTGGGCTTAACCAGACCGCCAATTGGCGGTTCCAGACCGCCAATTGGCGGCCTATAAGCTTCAGATCGGTCTGGATCTTCTGGTGGGCTTTCCTTGGATTGTTTCTTGGTCTTGGATGCATCTAACTTGTTTAGTGGAGCTTCGACCCGAATCGAATTGACAAAATACTCCCCATGATGGTGTGGAGTTTCCTGTTTTGCTCTTAGGTCCTTCTATCTTGCATCTTGGTCCCCAGGTCTCACAATTAAGTCATTTTTCCTGCTTTTGGGTCCTTTCATGGCTCTTCTCTTCAAACCTCTTTATTTCTGAAAACCAAACATAAAACTCGTCACGTAGCATTGCTTAGGTGTAAGATAATGGATATAAGATACAAATATAAGCATGAAATGATGTCAATCACACAACTCATTGCCTCTGGTCCCGGCAAGGTCTATGACCTCCAACGACGAGCAAAACCTCACACCCACAAGTGTGAGTAAACTAATGCATGAACTTGGCATACCTCGCTTCGTGAGATCGTAGACGCTTGCCGCAGTCCACTCGCAACCACTTCTGGTTCGCAACCACTTTCACGTCCCTCTCCTGCGTAAAACTCCACCTGGTCACGCCTCCGCTTGCGATCTCGTTGTAGTCCCTTCCTCCGCCTCCGATGACAAAGGAGTTGAAGTAGAGAAGGAGATGGGAGCTTGGTGAGAGGAGGAAATGGAGGAAGAAGGAGAAGGGAAGGAGGCGTGGGTTTCTACTTTAAAACCAGCCCCCACCATCCCAGGCAACCCCAACCATGCCTTCAATCACATCACACACACCACACCATCAAGGGCGAATCTACAATAGTGTCTAGTGGGGTACGTGCCCTACCATTAAAAAACTAAATAAAGTTTCAATTTTTTTACGTGGAGAAAGTCACTTCATTTATGGCTAAAATTGATATGGAAATTCCAAATATAGAGGAAAAATATGTTGTCCAGGGAAAAATATGTTTTCAAGGTAGTAGCCCACAAGTGACAAATCTTCATTATTTTTGAGTTGAAGTTTTTAGAAGTGTCTTTGATCTACAATTGCAAGAACTTGAAAATCTGTTCAATGAGGTAAGCAAGGAATAAGTTGTTTGTATGTCTTGCTTCAATCCCGCTAACCGGTTTTCTTCTTTTGACAAAAAGAAATTGGTCAGAGTTGATTGAAGGGAATGTGTTCTAAAAGTTTTACTTTTAAATGTCAATTATTATGAATTGAATGAGAAATCATTTTGTTACTTGTTTATGTTATTCGTCTTTTAGAAATTTTAAGGAAGAGACTCTTGGTCCTTAACCGTAGAGCTCTAAAAGATATTGGTTTACATAAATTAATATATTTTCGCAATCATGGTAATTAACATGAGACATTAATTACCGAGTTAAGATTGTCGTGTTGGTCATAGATTATTGTAGCTCTACAAGTGAATGACGACACGGGTATGCAAAAGAGGAAAATATTACTTTTGTATACTGAATAGACCTAATAAGTAAAATATTATAGAAATGTGTCTCTGTGTCATTAATGTTTTACTGTGTCTTTGGTTCTTTGATATGAGACTTATATCCGATCACTTAAGAATTGCTTAATTAGACTAGTGTCTTAAGCTATCGATGAGTGTAGTGTAAAGGCATTAGTTGGTTAAGTATGACTTTCGTTGGAGAAGATAGTTAGTCAAAAGATTATCATTGCCCCTCTTAATTGAGTGATGATATTAGTGGGCCCCTTGATAAAGCAAAGTTATAATGTGCACAATGTGATTTGAGTTAAGTCACATATTTATAACTAGCTTAAAGAGATCAAGAAATGGATACTAATACAAAGATGACACAATACTACTTTGTGTGTATTCTTAATATCATGAGGCAAGGGACGGACACAAGTGGTGCACTCCATCACTAAATGGATCGGGTTTTGGTTCAAGTGGAATTAAGACATCTAACTAATTGGGAGCTATAATGTGTAGTTAGATACCGTTTATAGCTTGTGATATTAAGCTCTTAATATCACTGCCAACTTAGTTTAGATCCTCACATAGGTCACACCACAAAACTGGGAAACAAGAAATGAGGATTTTGAGTTCATAAGATGTGTCGGGTTTCATGAAGAGAATATGACACATGGGGTGAACAAGCAAAGTCAAAATTATGTTGTGATTAATAACATAATTAGAATCTAAATTAAATTCATATGTGATGTAAATATTATGGGGTGTAATGATTGATCATTGCATAGGATGATATGTTGCATAAGTTGTGAATTTACTACTAATCCCGAAATGTCAAATTTTGTAGGGGTTTAACCGAAATTTGACCAACTGCAAAACTGTGCACAAACGGTCGATTGTTTACTGTTGATCGGTCGACCGAATGTGGCACGGTCGACCGGACATGTCTCGACCGATAACAGGGAATTTTCCATCTGTTCGAATGGTCGACCGAATGTAATCGGTCGGTCGACCGAACATTGCGATAGAATAATTCCTGTTACGAACGGTCGACCGAGTTATTGAACGGTCGACCGAAACCTGGTTCGAGCGGTCGACCGAACCTCGAAACGGTCGACCGGTCCAGACGGTTAATGCAGAATTAATTTAAGAATTAATTAGATCATGTATGGAATTGGTCCATAATTGATTTAATTCGTGGCTAAGATTATTTATTATTAAATAATGGATGGTTAGATGGAAGTTTGCATGAAATCATGGGCAAGAGGTTGCACATGAATAGGTAATTTGGAGAGAACTTATAAATACAAGTTTATCTCATTACCTCATTAATTAGTTCATTGTTTTTCTCATGCAAAAACTCTCTCCATAATTCTCCACGAAATTCCCTTAATTCTTAAGATTAGTTTTAGTTTTCAGAGAGCTTTTTCTCAAGGGAACTAAAGAGGGGTTACTAATTAGATTCTAAACCCTATTGGAGATTGAGATGCTAGCTCTTCTCTCTCCAATCTTGTTTAGAGTTTGGTGAAATCTCGGAGGCATCCGGCGCAGCAACAAGCATCCTCAACGTCTCCGAATCTTCAAGAAGTTTTAGAGAACTTCTAGGTATGAATTTCGGAGTCCCATGTTTGTTTTAATAAAAGTTTTAAAACTAAGTATTGAAACAAACCAATGCATGCATGAAATAAATCATAGAAAATTGCTATAGATCCTTATTACGCATAAAATTCCGAAAATATATATGTGTAATTAAACTTGAAATCCTACAGTGGTATCAGAGCTTAGGGTTCAATTTTCTTATGATTTAAGGTTGTAAACAAATTTAGTTTACCATCTAGGATTTAAACAATTCGTTTTACCGATTTTTCGGTCTTCAAATGTTTTGTTGAAATAATTCTTTGTACTAATTCGTTTTGAATGTTTTAAGTATTTTAAAACATGTCATGTAATTATTAGAATTATGATTTAGACATAAGTCTAACTTGCAATAATTTCGTTTTAAGTATAAACGATTATTTTGTAAGAGAATCAACGAAACCGAAAAACTGCAGTTCGTCTTTCCTTTTAGGAAATTGGATGGTCAGCGGTTCAAAATTATTTTTGAACTATGGATGGATGAAAAATGTTTTTAATGGATTTCAAAATGTATTTCAAAGAATTGTTTGAGATTCTAGATGATTGATAAACTAGATTGCATAGTTTATAGCAATATTGCGTGCATGGATGCTCGAGTTGTTTTTGCAGGAATTGTGTGTTTATATGTTCCAAATCAGCAATTATGAATGTATGTAATCGTTATTATACAGGGGCTTATGTATGTAAAAGCCAAAATTCTCACTCTTTCCGTCCTTTAGATAGTTGCATTTGCATATGAGAGGTTTTTACATAGGACTTGCACTAGTCGGTTTTTATCGAATGTGAGGAGCATGTTTATTTTCTGTAAAATCTACATCTCCGATGCAAGAGGAAGTCGCCGCTGTAGTGCATCGATCGAGGATCGAAGATCAGGGATCGAGGATCGAGGATCGAAGGGAACATATAAACTCACACGATGTGGATTGTGTGAATGTTTAATTTCTATTTTTATCTTACTATGCATGTGATGAATGTGTCGAATGTTGGGATGTGTATGATTAATAATATGCATGATAACCTAAAATTCTAAATCACATGTTAAATTGTCCAACAAAAATTAAGAATAAATTTTCTTCTTATTTCATCCACTAGCAGCCATTGATCGAGGGATACTATGCTCGCCCTTAGCGGGAGATAGCTCCCTCCATCTTTGGGAATAGTGAGAGATATAATGGTTGTCTATTGTTGTGCCACGATTAAATATATGAGGTGCGTTTCACCCTAGTGAACCCCAAATATGTTTAGTTGTGAATACAATGGACACACGTATCTCGTATCAAATGAAAATAAGTTTTCTTAACATTACCTGGAGCCCTCGCTCGGTTTTGGGAAAAAGTTTTTTTACGAGGATAGGTCGTATTCCCTCATAATTAAAACGACAAGAGTCACAAGAGTTTGAAGATGCTAATGTTTCTAAAATTCAAAAAGGTTGTGATTAGAAAATGTTTTCTTACCTTGATATTGTAATGTATTCGATAGCCCTTAGCTAGTCTATATTACAATTGATGGGATCTTGGATTGTTGCATTTATGGGCAAAAATTTTATTTGCAACATTTACATTTATATTCGATATATGTATGCATGTGTATTAAAACATAAAATTGGCATTAAAATCTTGTATTATTTATTTTGTAGAAAAATATCGAACATCCAACCTATCGTACGATCCATGATAGAAAAACACCCTTTAGCAAATGATGGCTCAAACTTCATTAGTTGGCAACTCAAACTCAACATCGTGTTAAAGTTTGAGAAACTATCTCACATTTTGGAAGGTCCAATCCCAAAATGGAATGAGAGATTAACCGATGAAGAGAAAGAGGCTAAGGCCAAGTGGGAAGACCAAGAGAACCAGGTTCACGGTCTTATGCTAGCATCCATGGGTGACTCGCTTCAAGCGAAATACTTGGATTCAAAACCCAAGAAGACCATGGAGGCTTTATCTAAGATGTTCATGGATAGTGCCCGAAAGGAGCACTATAAGACCACCATCGCACTCACAAGGTGCCATATGGCGGAGGGAACATCGGTATCCATGCATTTTCTCACGATGCATGGGTACCTTGAGAAGTTGGCAAAGCTCTCTTCACCAATGCCCGAGAACATTGCTGAAGATATGATTCTTGGCTCTCTAGTCCCGTCCTTCAAGGAACTTTGTGATGCACTACCACGTGCGAGAAAAAGGGGTGAGTCTTGATGAGCTACACAACGCTCTCAAACTGCTGAAGTTGACATGGGCAAGGGTAGGGACAAGCAAGTCCTTTCCGTCCATGGGAGGAGTCAAAAGATTGGTAAAGGAAAAGGCAAATCTACCAAAAGTAGTTCAATCAAGAGCAAGGGAGTAGGAGGTGCTCGTGCGAGTACCTCGAGGGGGAAATCTCAGAAATCTCCAACTCCCAATACGGAGTGCTTTCACTGCGGTGAAAAATGACACATCCGGCCAAATTGCCCCAAGTACAAGGAAGACCTTGACAACGGAGTGATTGAACGACGACGCCCCAAAAAGGCCAAAGGTATATTTGTTATTGAAATAAATTTAGCCACCTCTGTCCAGGATTGGGTAATTGATACCGGATCTTGTGCTCACATAGTTTCTAATGTGCAGCTACTCATGGATAGGAAGGAACTCGTAAGGAACGATGTAGAATTGAAGGTCGGAAATGGTGCGAACGTGTCTGCGGTTGCACAAGGTTCTGTGGTGCTTCAATTATGTAGTGGTTTAAATTTATGTCTAAAGAATGTTTATTATGTACCTTCGATTAGCAAGAACATTATTTCTGTATCATGTTTAGATATGGATAATTTTAATATAAATATTTCAAATTCTTGCTTGTCTATATCGAAGAATGATGTTTTCTATGCAAATGCGTTCATAAGGAATGGTCTCTATTTGCTTGAATTGAATAATAAACAAATCTTTAATATCAATAACAAAAGACTTAAAACCACTCACGAGAATGATACTCTCTTGTGGCACTATCGTCTTGGTCACATAAATGAAAAGCGCATCTAGAAATTACAAGAAGCTAACCTTCTTGGTCTACTTGATTTTAAATCATTGGAGACGTGTCAACCATGTCTAATGGGAAAAATGACCAAAAAGCCTTTCAAGAAGAAAGGCCCAAGGGCAAGTGGCTTGTTGGATTTGATACATTCCGATGTATGTGGTCCAATGAGTACTAGTGCACGAGATGGTTTCAGATACTTCATTACGTTCATGGATGATTATAGTCGTTATGGCTATATTTATCTAATGAGAAACAAAAGTGAATCCTTCGACAAGTTCAAAGAATTTAAGAATGAAGTAGAGAACCAACTCGACAAGAAAATCAACTCTCTACGAACGGATCGTGGAGGTGAGTACTTAAGTGCCGAATTTGACTCATACCTAAAGGAGTTTGGTATTGTACCTCAACTCACCCCTCCCGGTACACCTCAGTGGAATGGGGTATCCGAAAGGAGGAATAGGACATTGCTCGACATGGTTCAGTCAATGATGAGTCATGCGGAATTACCTCTTTACTTTTGGAGTTATGCACTACAAACTGCGGCTTACACACTAAACAATGTTCCATCCAAATCCGTGGAGAAAACTCCTTATGAGCTATGGAGTGGTAAAACACCTAAGCTCAGTTTTCTCAAGATTTGGGATTGTGAGGCTTACGTCAAGAAATTGATGTCGACCAAAACTTCAACCAAAAGCAGATAAGTACTTCTTCATTGGTTATCCTCGTGAGACAAGAGGATACTACTTTTGGCATATCACCTCCAATCGAGTGATTGTAGAGAGGGATGCCACATTTCTGGAAAAGGAATTTCTAGAAAGAGTAAAAAGTAGTGGGAGTAGGGTTGTGCTTGAGGAAGCTCAAGATACTCTACAAGATCGTGACACAAATGATGACGTTCAAGATCATGAAGGCCCAACCGAGATTCATTTGGTTAGTGGGAGCGTGAGCGAGAGACCATCACAAGAAATTGTGAGAGAATCTCAATCATCCCCACCAAGTGTGCGTTCAAGAGTTGAATGTGAACCAACTCCTCAAGAAATTGTGGAAGAAGTTTGAGTGGCACGAGAAGAACCAAAAGAACTAAGAAGGTCAACAAGGGAAATGAAGAAACCCGACTTGTATCTGGGACTTCATGAAATCATGGTACTAGATACCAATGATCCCTTGACCTTCCAAGAAGCAATGGAAAGGGAAGACTCCAAACTATGGCTTAAGGCCATGGAATCCGAAATAGAATCCATGTATGATAATCAAGTGTTGAACTTGGTTGACCTTCCTCAAGGGAAAAAGGTCATTCAAAATAAATGAGTTTTCAAGAGGAAGATGAACATGGATGAGAACTTGACAACCTACAAAGCGAGGCTTGTAGCGAAGGGTTTTACTCAAGTTCAAGGAATTGACTATGATGAAACTTTTTCATCGGTTGCCATGTTCAAGTCTATTCGGATAATGTTCGCTATTGCTGCATTTCATGATTATGAAATATGGCAAATGCATGTCAAAACGGCGTTCCTTAATGGGAACTTGGAGGAGGATGTGTACATGCTACAACCTCAAGGTTTTGAAGATCCAAAGAATAGCGAGAAAGTATGCAAGCTTCAAAGATCCATTTATGGATTGAAGCAAGCATCAAGGAGTTGGAACAAACGCTTTGACGAGGAAGTGAAGAAGCTTCACTTCATTCAAAGTAAGGAAGAAACTTGTATATACAAGAAGGTCAGTGGGAGCCATGTAGTATTCCTAATCTTATATGTCGATGACATATTGCTCATAGGCAATCATATTCCTTTGCTTGAGCAAACGAGAAGTTCATTGAAATCTGCATTTTCAATGAAAGATATGGGTGAGGCTCAATACATCTTGGGAATCAAGATATATCGAGATAGATCTCGTAGACTCATTGGCCTCAGTCAACGTACATACATTGACAAGGTCTTGGAAAAGTTCAAGATGAACAACTCCAAAAAGGGCAGTGTGCCAATGAGTATGGGTGTGCAACTCAAGAAGTCTCAACGTGCGGAATCACGTAAGGACTTAGAGTACATGAAGGATGTCCCTTATGCTTCTGCAATTGGATCGATCATGTACGTGATGACTTGCACAAGACCCGATGTCTCGTATGCTCTAAGCGTGACAAGTCGTCACCAATCCAACGCAGGTCCTGAGCATTGGACTGCGGTCAAGAATATCCTGAAGTACCTTAATCGGACTAAGGATAATATTCTTGTTTATGGAGGTCAAAGGGAGTTGATAGTCGAAGGGTACTCGGATGCGAGTTTCATGAGTGATCCAGACGATAGAATGTCGCAATCAGGATACGTCTTCCTTCTGAATGGTGGAGCTGTGAGTTGGCGTAGTTGGAAGCAAAGCACTACGGCCGACTCAACCACTGCTTCCGAAGTAATGGCTGTCGCTGAAGCGAGCAAGGAAGGAGTGTGGATCAAGAAGTTCCTTGAAGAGCTTGGAGTAGTTCCCTCGAGCGAGGAACCAATAGAGTTATTTTGCGACAATAGTGCATTTATCTCGCAAATCAAGGATCCTAGATCACACCACAAAGTGAAGTACATGGATCGTAAGTACTTCGTGACACGTGACCTCATCGACGAAGGCAAAATAAATATTTTATGGGTGGACACCAACAACAACACAGCTGATCCATTCACAAAACCCTTATCCCAAGCCAAGAGCGAAATGCATTTCGAGTCCATGGGATTGAGGAACCATGTAGATTGGCTTGATGATTGATATGTAATGGGGTTTACCCTAGTTATTATTGTTTTATACATTGAGTATGTATGTGAAAGAAAACTTTAATAACAAGTGGGAGATTGAAGGGAATGTGTTCTAAAAGTTTTACTTTTAAATGTCAATTATTATGAATTGAATGAGAAATCATTTTGTTCATTGTTTATGTTATTCGTCTTTTAGAAATTTTAAGGAAGAGACTCTTGGTCCTTAACCGTAGAGCTCTAAAAGATATTGGTTTACATAAATTAATTTTTTTTCGCAATCATGGTAATTAACATGGGACATTAATTACCGAGTTAAGATTGTCGTGTTGGTCATAGATCATTGTAGCTCTACAAGTGAATGACGACACGAGTATGCAAAAGAGGAAAATATTACTTTTGTATACTGAATAGACCTAATAAGTAAAATATAGAAATGTGTATCTGTGTCATTAATGTTTTACTGTGTCTTTGGTCCTTTGATATGAGACTTATATCCGATCACTTAAGAATTGCTTAATTAGACTAGTGTCTTAAGCTATCGATGAGTGTAGTGTAAAGACATTAGTTGGTTAAGTATGACTTTCGTTGGAGAAGATAGTTAGTCAAAAGATTATCATTGCCCCTCTTAATTGAGTGATGATATTAGTGGGCCCCTTGATAAAGCAAAGTTATAATGTGCACAATGTGATTTGAGTTAAGTCACATATTTATAACTACCTTAAAGAGATCAAGAAATGGATATTAATACAAAGATGACACAATAATACTTTGTGTGTATTCTTAATATCATGAGGCAAGGGACGGACACAAGTGGTGCACTCCATCACTAAATGGATCGGGTTTTGGTTCGAGTGGAATTAAGACATCTAACTAATTGGGAGCTATAATGTGTAGTTAGATACCGTTTATAGCTTGTGATATTAAGCTCTTAATATCACTGCCAACTTAGTTTAGATCCTCCCATAGGTCACACCACAAAACTGGGAAACAAGAAATGAGGATTTTGAGTTCATAAGATGTGTCAGGTTTCATGAAGAGAATATGACACATGGGGTGAACAAGCAAAGTCAAAATTATGTTGTGATTAATAACATAATTAGAATCTAAATTAAATTCATATGTGATGTAAATATTATGGGGTGTAATGATTGATCATTGCATATGATGATATGTTGCATAAGTTGTGAATTTACTACTAATCCCGAAATGTCAAATTTTGTAGGGGTTTAACCGAAATTTGACCAACTGCAAAATTGTGCACAAACGGTCGATCGTTTACTGTTGATCGGTCGACCGAATGTGGCACGGTCGACCGGACATGTCTCGACCGATAACAGAGAATTTTCCATCTGTTCGAATGGTCGACCGAATGTAATCGGTCGGTCGACCGAACATTGCGATAGAATAATTGCTGTTACGAACGGTCGACCGAGTTATTGAACGGTCGACCGAAACCTGGTTCGAGCGGTCGACCGAACCTCGAAACGGTCGACTGGTCCAGACGGTTAATGCAGAATTAATTTAAGAATTAATTAGATCATGCATGGAATTGGTCCATAATTGATTTAATTCGTGGCTAAGATTATTTATTATTAAATAATAGATGGTTAGATGGAAGTTTGCATGAAATCATGGGCAAGAGGTTGCACATGAATAGGTAATTTGGAGAGAACTTATAAATACAAGTTTATCTCATTACCTCATTAATTAGTTCATTGTTTTTCTCATGCAAAATCTCTCTCCATAATTCTCCACGAAATTCCCTTAATTCTTAAGATTAGTTTTAGTTTTCAGAGAGCTTTTTCTCAAGGGAACTATAGAGGGGTTAGTAATTAGATTCTAAACCCTATTGGAGATTGAGAGACTAGCTCTTCTCTCGCCAATCTTGTTTAGAGTTTGGTGAAATCTCGGAGGCATCCTGCGCAGCAACAAGCATCCTCAACGTCTCCGAATCTTCAAGAAGTTTTAGAGAACTTCTAGGTATGAATTTCGGAGTCCCATGTTTGTTTTAATAAAAGTTTTAAAACTAAGTATTGAAACAAACCAATGCATGCATGAAATAAATCATAGAAAATTGCTATAGATCCTTATTACGCATAAAATTCCTAAAATATATATGTGTAATTAAACTTGAAATCCTACATTGTTCAATTCTATCCTAATGAATTTTCAAGTACCCAATTGATATTATTTGAATATTCACTTTGACAATTTCATTGTTGACATTCGAAATGATGAGAGATTTTGGAATGTGAAGAATCTTAATGCACTTTACGTGAAACTTGTTGAGACAAACAAACATTAAACTCATTCAAAGGACTACTTACTATTGGTGTTACTTCTTCTCGTAGCAACGACAAGTGAAAAAATATTTTTCGGAATGACTCTAGTGAAAAAAGTTTGGTTAATTATCTAGAGAAAGATTTATTTTTGAGTATTAACATGAATGATATTATAAACAAGTTTCAAAATACGAAAACTCGTCGAGAACAATTGGAATAATTTTAAAGTACTATTAAGTTGTAATTTGAATTATTTACAACATTTTACTTCTAACTTTTTATGAAATATTAATATTTTTGGTTTGTATGTTATTTTTTGGTTGTCAATTGATGTGCTAATACGTGTTACCATACCATACTTGGAATACTGGATGTGACACTGCACACCATACCCTCTCAAGTCAAACTCCCTTAATCACCACTAACCACCATTAGCCTCCCAACCAGGGTTAAGGATTCCGCGGTCATAGTAGCATATAGTAGGTAATTAATGGCTTTTGTTTTATGAATCGCTTCAATTGTTAAACAGATCGTTAGGTTCGAATGGAGGCTGGTTTGGGTGAAAGTATCTTGGGCTTGGGCTAACACACAATTCAGCATATGCAATTAAAAATGGGAAGGGGAATGAGCAATTAAATGTTGGTTATTTGTTGGGTGAAAATGTCTTAAGAGACATGTGATTAGATGTCCGTACAAAGAATTTAGTTGATAGCGTAGAGCGGTAGAGGTGCTATTTTTGTTATTTGTTTATTAAATTAATATTTCAACGTAACTTCTTGTTGTGTAAAAAAATTGTCAAACATAACATGTGCTTCATATTTGTGGCTCGTGCCATGGAAATACCAAATAAGGCTGTAAATTTGGGAAGTTTAACCCGCCAACATCTCCCGTCTGATTCTCTTTTTCATCAGGTATGGATCAAATTACTATGCCCACCTGAATATTTAACATTTTGCATGCTTTCTTTTTATCGACATGTTTAATCGGAACGGCCGAAACGGGCATGGGATACTTAAGATTGTTATTATTTGTCTATATAAAACGTTAATAAACTATTTTAAATGTTTAACAAAAAAGAAGGCAAGAAATTCAAATTGTCTCTAAGCATAAACAAGAGCCTAGGTATCCTCGACTTAAAGATCCTGGAAATTTCCGGGCGACCGCGTGCCTAGCACC
This sequence comes from Triglochin maritima, assembly GCA_963682175.1. Lineage (NCBI taxonomy): Eukaryota > Viridiplantae > Streptophyta > Magnoliopsida > Alismatales > Juncaginaceae > Triglochin > Triglochin maritima. The sequence continues at coordinate 7,047,011 of OY821780.1, read as the reverse complement.
GGTCGACCGATCCGCACTTCGTTCCGAGTTCCGGAAGACTCTGGAAGCTTTCGGTCGACCGTGGCTTAAGTTCCGGTCGACCGATCATCGCTTCGGTCCGAGCCCTGAAGGCTCTAGAAGTTTCCGGTCGACCGCGTGCCCAATACTGGTCAACCGAAACTCACATTTTGACGAATCCTGGACGCTATGGAAATTCTCGGTCAACCGCCACTTAAGTTGCTCCATGTTTTCTTGTACCGATGCTCCATGTTTTCTTGTACTTAACAATTCTACCAACCAAATATCAACAAGTGTGAGTGGGTTGGATCAAGAGCGAAAGATGCTTATTTGGATCCAAGCTGTTTTATGAACGCCGAGTTGTGGGATGGATTAAACATGCCTTGTCAAAATCTTTCTGCAACTTGTTATGTCTAAGAAATGGGTTGTTAAGGTTCACATTAAGGTTGAGCAGAAACCGGGTTGGTCTGGTCAACCTGACCGGACGGTCCAGGTTCGGTCCGGACCGGAACCAACCGGTCCGGGTTCCGGTCCGGACAATTTTGGAAATTCGGTTTCGGACCGGTCCGGGTTTTTTATTTTTTAAGGTTAAAAACCGGTCCTGGAGCGGACCGGACCGAATCCCCACGATCCGGTCCGGTCTTCGGTCTGGATGCCGGATAAAAATTCGGTCTGGTCCAGTCCGGACCGAATGCACAACCCTAGTTCACATCATACATTTTAAAATATTAAATTAAATTATAACCTATGTAAATATTCACAATTAAATCTTACGCAATATAATCCTTCACAGATGAAACGATCTCAAAAATAAAAACGACGGCTTCTTAAAGACAATAACACTAAATTAGCTCACACTATGCTAACGACTAGAGAAAAAAGATATTTCATAGTAATCTGACCCCAACCGACGGATCTACAGGTTCGAACTTGCCAACCTGTAGATCGACGGTTTAAATTTTAGGTTGCCAACCTGTAGATCGACGAACTTGCCATGTTATCGACGGATCTACAGGTTGGCAACTTCGAAATTTTAGTGGAATTAAAAATCTGACCCCAACCGAAAAGCCCCGCGATGAGGTTGGACTACACCCCGTTACAATGCTAACGACTAGAGAAAAAAGATATTTCATAGTAATATACTTTATATTATATTATGGTGTGTTCGACTCAATTCGCAGCAAACTCACCAAGGAAGTAGGTTGGTGAATTTACTGGTAGATATATTGAAAAAGGATGTTGAGAGACATATAACTCAATTGAAGAATGCATCTACGTGGCATGATGACTAGGATTCAATCTCACGATGGAGGGACTTGGATTTACTTTCCCACTTAGAATTTCCGCTCATTCCAACCTTGACCAATACTTGAGACAAGACCAATCTTGTTTGACATCTTCATCCTCAACAACACTCTTCACGTTACTTTTTCTTTGAATACAATATTAACAATATTTATTGAGCCGTGATAGACGGACGCACGCGTCACGGACGCGCCTTACGTGGATCTGTACAGCTCAGATATTTTTCTTTGAGTCAGCGTCCAGTCAGCGAAATTTCTATTTGCGCGTTTTGGTCTTTTTAAAAAACACCGGTTCTTTAAGTTGAACGATTCATTTCCCAATACACAGATAAGACAGTGTGCAGACCCTAGGACATCGTGCAGTCTCATTATTCGTGCAGAGCCCACACTTATCATAATAAAATATTTGTTTTTAAGTTTTACGTTGGATCAACTTAATTTGTCTAGCTTACTTTATGTGTGTGTGCAGTTTACATTATGTGTTTGTCCTGTTTACGTTATGTGTATGTCCGGAATAAGTGTATATTGTTGTACGGAATAAGTGTATTTGCTGTCCAGAATAAGTGTATTTGTTGTCCGGTTTAAGAATAAAGTGTGTCCAGAAACGGAACATAAAGTTTGTCCGGAATAAGTTGATTTGTTGTCCGGAATAAGTGTATTTGCTGTCCGGAATAAGTGTATTTGCAGTCCAGAATAAGTGTAGTTGTCCAGAATAAGAAGAAAGTGTGTCCAGAAACGGAACAGAAAGTTTGTCCGGAATAAGTGTATTTGCTGTTCGGAATAAGTGTATTTGTTGTCCGGAATAAGTGTATTTGTTGTCCGGTTTAAGAATAAAGTGTGTCCAGAAACGGAACATAAAGTTTGTCCGGAATAAGTGGATTTGCTGTCCGGAATAAGTGTATTTGCTGTCCGGAATAAGTGCATTTGCAGTCCGGAATAAGTGTAGTTGTCCAGAATAAGAAGAAAGTGTGTCCAGAAACGGAACAGAAAGTTTGTCCGGAATAAGTGTATTTGCTGTCCGGAATAAGTGTATTTGTTGTCCGGAATAAGTGTATTTGTTGTCCGGTTTAAGAATAAAGTGTGTCCAGAAACGGAACATAAAGTTTGTTCGGAATAAGTTGATTTGTTGTCTGGAATAAGTGTATTTGATGTCCGGAATAAGTGTATTTGCAGTCCGGAATAAGTGTAGTTGTCCAGAATAAGAAGAAAGTGTGTCCAGAAACGGAACAGAAAGTTTGTCCGGAATAAGTGTATTTGCTATCCGGAATAAGTGTATTTGTTGTCCGGAATAAGTGTATTTGTTGTCCGGTTTAAGAATAAAGTGTGTCCAGAAACGAAACATAAAGTTTGTCCGGAATAAGTGGATTTGCTGTCCGGAATAAGTGTATTTGCTGTCCGGAATCGGAATAAGTGTATTTGCAGTCCGGAATAAGTGTATTTGCAGTCCGGAATAATATATGGCTTCATTATTGTCGGAATAAACGAATCAATATATGGAATGCAATAATATGATGTCAAAACAAAAACATCCCACGCAGGGGCTGCCGCCCCCTGCCATCCCCGCACAAACTCAACAAACCTCCCACTGTATATTTTACCCCAACAATGCAGCAAAGATGTTGTGGTGCGAAGTCTTCACCACCGGATCGTCACATTCACGATGCTAACGCTGACAAGAACATCAGGAAGTCTTCGCACCGTCCCATTCACGCTGCTTACGTTGTGAAGAATCCTGGGAGTCGGCATCAGACGCTTCTTCGACATAATATCTTGCTAGAAATAGTGATTTATTCTGGAGAGAAAGAATGAAGAAGAAAGAAAGAGTGTCATCATATTTGTATTTGGGTGGAGAGAGAGAACGTGCTGAGTTGAAACGCATTTAATGTGATTTGAGTGGACATCAGGAAGAAAAAACAAAAAAACATTCATGTTTTGGCCACGTAAGGGCTGACATGGATATCCACGTAGAGCGCGTCCGTGACGCCCTGCGTTCAACAAACATTTCTCATATTTATTACTAGAATACACTATTAACAATACTTTTTGCATACAATTTTTAATTATTAATCAATAATTTTAAATAATGTAACATGTAATCATTTTTGCTAGGTACCGTAGAGTTAATACATGGTTTATTAAAAATAAAATCGATTAAAAATAATATTACTTAAGAAATTTAACCAAATGTACGTAAATACCTTTAAAATATATATTTCTTTCATAAAAATGATGTCAAGTACAAAAAACATTGTCTCACACAACATCGGCATTGGACAAAAATGTTTTACTTGTCATAACAAATGTAATGATTTAAAATGTTTGTGTAGCTTTTATAGGTTGAAAAATAGACACAAAAAATGGTATGCCACTGGACAAAAATATTTTACCTGTCATAAAAAATGTGATGATTTAAAATGTTTGTGTGGCTTCTATCGATTGAAAAATAGATAGAATGATTCTTTGTTCTTCGAAACCAGTACTTGAATTGAAATTTTATATCCCAATTAAGTATAACAATGACTACAAATTTCATCAGAGATTTGTAATAAAAAAAGTTGGCAAAGATGGAAAAAAATGACGACAACATTTTCATCGATGAATGTCGGCAACAATTTCACATTATCCACGATTTCATCTCGTAATTATCCTAACCAAGAACAACATCAACTTATTACATAATGACAATGTCAAAATATATTTCACACGCTATTGAGTAAACTATCATTCCAAAGTTTCACAGACTAAACAAAAACCATAAATATTTTGTAACTAAAATAAAAATGTTTTAAGTTAAAAGATATGAAAATCCTTATATACAGAAAAAATAAATTACAAACATATAAAAAAGGTAAATAATTCATAACATCCTTGATTCGGATGTGAATCTAGGGTTGTAAGCTTCTGCTCGCGACTCGCTTGATTTTGCTCGCTCAATAGCTCAACTCGATCGCTAATGAATCGAACACGAGCCAAAAAATCAGCTCGAGAAAATAAATTAGCCGAGCTGAGCAAAACCCTGCTCGCTCGTTAGCTTGCTCACTCGCTCGATTCGATTGCTCGTATATACGCATACGAGCATACAACTATACACACACACGACATGTACACTACAAAGTACAAATATACATCTATCCATTTCTCATTACCATTTACCAAATCTAATTATCCAAATACCAATTTACCATTTACCAAATACCCATTTACCATTTTACCTAGCTACCTTATCTTTAACGTTAAAATCCCTTTTGGATCCCTCTCCCCCTCCACGAATAACTAAACCCACCGCCTCACTCCCTCTCCCTCACCCTGTTGTCGCAGTGCTGCCTTCAGTCCCACTTCCTCTCTCGCTCCCTCTCCCCGCTGCCGCCTCCACAATCCACACGCCCACTCCCTCTCCACTCTCCTGTCGTCCCACACCCCCTCTGGTCTTCTCCACGCCTCTCCAGAGTCCAGACTCAGGTTGTTCTAGATTTACTCCTTTAAGTCATGGATTTTTTTTGACCAAAATAAGAAATTTTGTTACATTGGGTGAAAGAGGGAAAACACAAATAGACATAAATCACTCTTACCTTAAAAATTTCCTATTATGTAAGTACATTGGATGGAATATTGGAATACGTTGCCCTACGTTTGTTGTTTAATTGGTTGGTTTAGTTTTGAGTAGAGTCGAGTTGAGTTGGTGGTTTTGTCTGAACGAATGAATGTAACTGCACATGTACATTATGCATAATGGATGGTTTTGTTGGTTCTCTCTTATTTAATCACTTCATTAATGGTTTTGAGTTTCACACAATAATCACACCATCACTTCTTTATCGTTGTTGTCCTCCAAATAACTTGAATTAATTGTGCAGTCAATGTGAACTCGGATATTAGTTCTTGCTTAATCCTTGGATAATACTCAACCTGTTATATCCCTAACCTTGTTTAGGTTTTAATTGTGTTTAGGGTGGCTTAATGGTGGAGTTTTGCATGGGAATGGAGGAAGAATAGAGGAGGCGTGATGAACAGTAGCGGTGGAGTAGGGTTGTTGTTTTGTGTTGGGTGTGGTGTTGGTGATGTGTGGGGAAGCGTGGATGCACAGGAGGCAGGAGGAGGCTGAGGTGATGGGAGGCATGGGTTGTTTGTTGGCTTGGTTGGGGTTAAGAAGGAACGTGAATCTCCTCTCTTCCTTTTCTTCTTCTTCTTCTTCTCCAAACCTTTCTCTCTATCCTCTGAGGCTCGAGCGCTGGGGGTGGAGGTGCGCAAGGCAGAGGCGTGCGGGGTCTGTTGAGGCGCGAGAAGGAGAGTGCGCGGGAGGTTGCGGCCGGAGGCGTCGTTGGAGCTCCGGTGTTCTTCGTCGATCTTCGAAGAGAGGTATGCCAAGTTCTTGCATTAGAGGCCTTAGTTGATCACCCACGTTGGGGTGAGGTTGGGGTCGGTCGCGCGAGGTCGGAGGCCTCGCCGGCGACGAGTTTCGACGTCAAAACCTCGGCTGGCGTGAGGTTGAAGACGTCTGTCGGTCGATCGGGTCCCTTGGACGGTCGACCAATCGTGGTGTATTTTCACTGTCTGTCGTGTTTCGGTCGACCGCGTCCCTCGTTCGGTCGACCGGAACTTGAGTGTACCGGTAGGATACGTAAGCTTCGGTCGACCGTTTGATGACATAGAAAATATTATGTTGACCCTGTAAGTGTTCGGTCGACCGAGACCCCTGAGTCGGTCGACCGATAGATTTGATTTGAGCGTTGACCAGACTCCGGATTTTGACCTCGTTCGGTCGACCGGTTTTAGACCTTCGGTAGACCGTTGGGATTTATGTGTTGCGCAAATAGTTCGACCGTGACAGACGCTTCGGTCGACCGATTCCCTTGTGGAAACGGTCGACCGAGTTGTCACTTTCGGTCGACCGATTCCCTTGTGGAAGCGGTCGACCGGTTGTCACTTCGGTTGACCGAATTCCCTTGAGGAAAACGGTCGACCGTGTCTCTTTCGGTCGACCGTTTTGCACAGGATAGGATTCCTGGTTCCACTTAGGATGCCAACTCTGTCCACGAAAACCCGTGTCCTCGCCTTGTGCGTGAGCTGGGAGGTGACGGTGGACGCGTTATGCGTGCCTACCAAGGGACCGCCGTGTGGAAGAGTGTGGGTGTCCAGAACGCGTCACTTCCATGTATGGATCGTGACTATATCTGGTGGATCGTTTGACTCGCGTTAGAGTAGCAGCCTGAGGGATTGCGGATCTCATTGCTTCAGCAACACGCAACTGCCGACGGGTGCGGTGACTACCGGCCGATGGCTACGGAGGCACAGAGACTACCGGCCAGGATTGGCGACGGAGGTCCAGAGAGGTACCGGCCTATTGACGGCGACGGAGGTCACGACCCTGCTCAGTTGGAGCCGGAGTAGGTGTTGCACGTGGAGCTCGTTGACCCTGCGGACTTCGGTTCGGATCTGTCGATTTTCTGGCCATGTGTGGCGGATATGTTCGACTGGCCTTGATGGCAGTTATTGCACGTGCTGTGCGGCCTGTGTGGCGGTGGTAGGGCCCCTATGCGGTCTGTGTGGCGGCAGGGAGGATCGCGCGTGGCCTGTGTGGTTGCGGCGATGGACTGCCGATGATGTGTTCCGGCAGGTTGCTCGATTGGGCACCTATCGAGTGATATCCCGTGCGGTCTGTGTGGCGCCGGTTGATGGACCGACTTGAGCGACGGCTCCGTTGGTGTGGTGGTGGTGGACCACGATGTATTCAGATCTGATTTCTACCTTGCGCGGAAGTGCGAACGCATCCTCACCGATCCCTTGGCTTGTGTAGTCGCGTGTGGGGATGTGTTGCGTATTGTCCGTTAGACCGTATGTGCCTATGGTAGGTCTCTACGGAGACCCGATGGTTGCACCGTGCGGCCTGTGTGGCGGCGGTGATGTTTGGACCGTGCGGTCTGTGTGGCGGCGGTGAGGTTGGACTGTGTGGCCTGTGTGGTACCGGTGTTTGTGGACCGTGCGGCCTGTGTGGCGACGGCGATGTTGCGGACCGTGAGACCTGTGTGGCAGCGGTGGCGATTGTAGACCGCGGGGCCTGTGTGGCAGCGGAAACGATCGCGGGACGGATGTCCGGTTTGGCCCTTGGTGGCGTTGTTGTTTTACTGCTTTGTATTTCATGTCATGCTATACTAGTATGTTAGGGCATATAGGTGAACTTGTCATATAGGGTTTCCTTATGGAAACTCAGGCATTGTTGTTATGATTATTTTCAGGACCGCGTTAGATTCCGACGGGTGGTGACCGAGGGAGATTGCACTTTGGGACTGGATCCTGTCGTCTGCCTACTGTAGGTTGTCGTGATTACATGTATCTTGTATTTTGTGTTATGATGTAATCACTCTTTTGACAAACTCGTATTGTATTATGGTGCACCAGACTTATTTATGTATTTCTTTCAGTAATGTCCCCACTCTTGATGGTTTTATCCTTGTGATCCCTATGGTTTTAAAAGTTCAAATTTTCCGCTGTTCGGGGATGTTACACAACCAATATGTTTCATGTTTATGTGATATAGCATTTTGGGCAATTATTTTTCGTAAACATTCTCCTGCAATTATGTCTTGGGGGCACTAAAGATTCTTTTGCCTGCCCATTGAAATACTGAATTAGTATTATGTTCAACAACAAAATGGGGAGTTGGTGATGATATTGGTACTGAATTAGTATTAATAAATATCATTGATACTGAATTAGTTTTGCATGTGTTCATTTTTATTTATTTTTCAGTTTACATGTACTTTCTCAGGCTGGTATGGTACAAGTCGTACATATCCCTATTTTTTATGATATTGGTTTTTTTTCTTTGCAAGGATGTCTTCAAGAATTCAATCTTGATCACCCGAGGAAAGTTATGAAAGTAATCATGACCAGCCTGAAGTTAATTCAAATGACGATGAAAAACCTACCAAAAGACAGAAAACTGTAGGATTTCGTGTCCCCATGTATGTATATATTTTAAAAAAATTAATACAAACATACAAGATCGATTTCATATTTTCATTGATTTTATGTGCATGTATATGTTTATTCTAATATCATACATTCATACACATATTAAAATAAACAAAGGATAGATGATCATACCCAAAGGTTCTCTAAAACCTTTCAGAAGATCCGGAGTTCCGTTGCTCGTCGAATCGCCCGCCGATTCGTCTCCAAGTATTCACCAAACTCTAAACAAGATTAGAGAGAAAGGAGCTAGCCAATCAATCTCTAATTAAGCTTAGAATCTAGCTAATAACCTCTCTTTAAGCTCCTGAGATTTCTATCACCAAAACTTAAAACTATTAAGAGATTTTCGTGGCGATTAAGGGAGAAACTAATGACAGAGAGAATTTTTGCATTAACATAAACAAATAGGATGATGAGTCCTTTTATAGGCACCCAAAACATCATTATCAAGAACTATTCTTAAGTCGTGATGTCTTGTTTATTCTCTCCTAAAATTAATCCCAAATTGCCACATAAGCATCCTAAAAAACGTTTGATCAAACCTGGAATTAATCCAACCCATGATCTAATTATTCTCTTAATAATTCAGGCAAAAAATTGTGTTCTCGACTGACCGAACAATTCAGTTTTAACATACGTTCGGTTGACCGTTGATGTGAATTAAATTTATACCGCAAGTGCACGACGTCAATGGAGACGTGGCAAATACGGGTCGAACACAAGGAGGGAGAGATTTTGTTATTAGTGTGATTTCGATTGGGGGAAAGAAGGAGAGAAGAAATAAGTTGGTTTTGAGATTTTTTATTTTTAATTATCTAAAGCAAGAAACAAGAACAATTAAAACTAAAACAAGAACAAAGATGTGAATTCCGTCGGGTGGAGGTTTAGATTTAAGGTTTAGATTAGAGAATTCAGAAACTTATAATAAATCATATTAGGTATAAAGCATTACATGATAAATGATTTAACATAAACTCAAGTAATCAAAATAGACTAATACGAACTTAAAATAATAACATTTATTCGTCTTCTCTTCACCCTAAAGCCGTCACCTCCACCCTTTGGAAGGAGTTAGAAACTCATAGAGGGAGAAAGAAGGGGTCCTTAAGACATTACAAAAGAAAACTAAAAGTAAGAAATAAAAGACAGAATTTTATTAATGAAAAGAAGAATACAACACTAAGATTAAGAATAAAAATTACAACCAAAGACTAAGGACCCTTCTAACTGAAGGGAATGTGTTCTAAAAGTTTTACTTTTAAATGTCAATTATTTTGAATTGAATGAGAAATCATTTTGTTCCTTGTTTATGTTATTCGTCTTTTAGAAGTGTTAAGGAAGATGCTCTTGGTCCTTAACCGTAGAGCTCTGAAAGATATTGGTTTGCATAAAACAAAAGATATTCGCAATCATGGTAATTAACATGGGACATTAATTACCGAGTTAAGATTGTCGTGTTGGTCATAGATCATTGTAGCTCTACAAGTGAGTGACGACACGGGTATGCAAAAGAGGAAAATATTACTTTTGTATACTGAATACACCTAATAAGTAAAATATTATAGAAATGTGTTTCTGTGTCATTAATATTTTACTGTGTCTTTGGTCTTTTGATATGAGACTTATATCTAATCATTTAAGGAATACTTAATTAGATCAGTGTCTTGAACTATCGATCAGTGTAGTGTAAAGGCATTGGTTGGTTAAGTATAACTTTCGTTGGAGAAGATAGTTAGTCAAAAGATTATCATTGTCTCTCTTAATTGAGTGATGATATTAGTGGGCCCCTTGATAAAGCAAAGTTATAATGTGCACAATGTGATTTGAGTTAAGTCACATATTTATAACTACCTTAAAGAGATCAAGAAATGGATACTAATACAAAGATGACACAATAATACTTTGTGTGTATTCTTAATATCATGAGGCAAGGGACGGACACAAGTGGTGCACTCCATCACTAAATGGATCGGGTTTTGGTTCGAGTGGAATTAAGACATCTAACTAATTGGGAGCTATAATGTGTAGTTAGATACCGTTTATAGCTTGTGATATTAAGCTCTTAATATCACTGCCAACTTAGTTTAGATCCTCCCATAGGTCACACCACAAAACTGGGAAACAAGAAATGAGGATTTTGAGTTCATAAGATGTGTCGGGTTTCATGAAGAGAATATGACACATGGGGTGAACAAGCAAAGTCAAAATTATGTTGTGATTAATAACATAATTAGAATCTAAATTAAATTCATATGTGATGTAATATTATGGGGTGTAATGATTGATCATTGCATAGGATGATATGTTGCATAAGTTGTAAATTTACTACTAATCCCGAAATGTAAAATTTTGTAGGGGTTTAACCGAAATTTGACCAACTGTAAAATTGTGCACAAACGGTTCGAGCGGTCGACCGAACCTCCAAAAACGGTCGACCGGTCAGACGGTTTTATGCAGAATTAATTTAAGAATTAATTAGATCATGCATGGAATTGGTCCATAATTGATTTAATTCGTGGCTAAGATTATTTATTAATAAATAATGGATGGTTAGATGAAATTTTGCATGGAATCATGGGCAAGAGGTTGCACATGAATATGTAATTTGGAGAGAACCTATAAATACAAGGTTATCTCATTACCTCCTTAATTAATTCATTATTTTTCTTATGAAAAATCTCTCTCCATAATTCTCCACGAAAATTCCTTAATTCTTAAGTTTAGTTTAGTTCTTAAGAGATCATCTTCTCAAGGGAATTAAAGAGGGGTTAGTAATTGGATTCTAAACCCTATCGGAGATTGAGAGACTAGCTTCCCTCTCTCCGATCTTGTTTAGAGTTTGGTGAATACTCGGAGGCATCCGGCGCAGCGAGGAGCATCCCCAACGTCTCCGAATCTTCAAGAAGTTTTAGAGAACTTATAGGTATGAATTTCGGAGCCCTTGTTTGTTTTAATCGAGTTTTGAAACTAGATGTTAAAACAAACTGATGCATGCATGAAATAAATCAAAGAAAATTGTAATTGATCCTTATTATACATAAAAATTTCGAAAATATATATGTATAATTAAACATGAAATCCTACACTAACATCGTTCTTGGGTCTATTTATAGTTGCTACAAGGGATCTAGGTATAATATTGGAAAGTACACGTGTCCAGACACGACTGGACGAAATTTGGAGACGCGGATCGATGCTTGGGCGGCGGAAACGCCGCACATTGTGTGTGTGGTGCGGCGTTCCATTTGTAACCCGATAATCTTGAACTTGGTCTTTATGATAGAAATGAGTCTTTTGTATGCGTTTATGCTCGGGATGTGGGTAAATTGCATTCAGGTCCCTGTATTCTGTAAATAAGACTAAACACATACCTTAGTAGCATTTATTGATGTAAAAGTAATCTAAATAAAAGACATATGATGCAATGTATGCAATGCATCAACCGTGAGCAAGACAGTCGACCAAACATTCATGAGAAAAATTCTCTAGAAAAATTCAAACGATCTGCGTATTGCTTCGGTCAACCGTTGACTCACCAAAATTTCTCCTCGCGAATCTTCTTCGGAAGACCGTGTCACATTTGGTCTACCGCAAATATCCCAAGATAACTCCTGCATATGTTCTCTCGGTGGACCGATTAAGTCCGGTTGGCCGAATCCAATTGCCAAGACACTCCAGACAATTTCGGTTAATCATTTGCTTTATCTGACACTTGTTCGGCTGACCGTTCCTTAAGACACCTCGGTCGACCGAACCCAAAACGGTTTACCATTTTGATCCCTATTTTGCCTAAGTCAAATTTTGGATTTATTTCCATCAAAAATTGATATTTTGGGATTTTTAGCAAATTCATATCTTATGTAATATATTATCATATGTAATATTAAATTATTACACCTCATAATATATACATTTAATATGAATTTATTAATGATTCTAATTATGACAATTCTCATGACATATTGATTTTATTCATTCACCACATATGTCCCTTTTTCACATGAAAGCCGACACATCATATGAACTCAAAATCAAGCTTCTTGTTTCCCAGTTTTGTGGTGTGACCTATAGGAGGATATAAGCCAAATTGACAGCGATATTAAGCACTTAATATCCCAAACTATAAGCGGTATCTAGCTACACATTATAGTTACCTAATTATCATAAATGTCTTTCTTCCACTCGAACTAAAGATGATCCATTTAGTGATGTAAGTACACCACTTGTGTCCGTCTCTTGCCTCATGATATTAAGAATATATACAAAGTAGAAATGTGTCACCTTTGTATTATATTCATTTCTTGATATCTTTAAGCTAATTATAACTATGTAACTTAACTCAAGTTACATTGTGCACATTATAATTTTGCTTTATCAAGGAGCCCACTAATATCATCATGTTGGCTTTTTGGCTAATAATCGTTAATCCGTTTTGATAATTAATCAACATATCAATAAACACATGTATCAATTAAAGATCATTGCTTGCATATACTTGTATTATCTAACGTTTCAGGAATCAAGTTTGAGTTGAATTGAGAGATGATGATTGAAGCGTAGCTAGGTTTAAATTCCATGTATTTAGGTTACAAATGTAACTTGGCACTTGAAATCTTTGATTCATTGCATTGCATGACACTTAGAATACCTATAGAAGTCTCACATAACATTCCAATTATCTTTAGACTTCAATAGGAAATCATCGAAACTCATTAGAAACCTAGAACATGATTTCTGCACTCAAACGGTCGACCGCTAGAACCATTTGGTTCGACCGGATTTCAACAGACTATCCCAGAAAGCTTATTTTGTCCAAAATGGTCGACCGACTTACATTTCCAGTTCGACCGTTCAATCTGTTTTGCCTGTCTGAAATCGGTTGAACGACATACCAAAATTATGTTCGACCGTTCCTTCAATCTATTTTGCCTATCTGAAGTCGGTCGACCGAAATACCTATTTTGTTCGACCGTCTTACCTTGTTGAGTAATAGGAATTAGTTCATCCTATACAAATCCTCCAGCCTATCAGTTGTCGACACATGTCCGGATTAGTGAGACTTTCGGTCGAGCGGAACTTAGTTTTTGTTCGACCGATTGCATTTCCGTATTCGTATTAAATACGACCGTTATACTTGTCGTATACTCCAACGGTCGTATACACATTTCTTACCTAACCCCTCTTTTGGATTTGGTCTTCCGGTCGACCAAACGTTGCTTAACGGTCGACCGAATCTAGAAAACTTCCCAGACCCAATTTTACTGAGAGTTTTCGGTCGAACCCTCAATTCATTCTGTTCGACCGATTGCATTTGTCTTTATCCGGTCTGTAATCCAACACGTCAAATGGTCGACCGAAACTCTCTTCACGGTCGACCGATACTTGCATCTTTTCCAGATCAAGTCCTACTGGTCGTTTTCGGTCGAACTGGTAATCCAATCCGTTCGACCGATCACTTAAGTTCTAGCCTAATTGGACCGACCGTTTGCATCTTCGCTCGACTGAACCATTTACTGTTGCATTCCGGTCGACCGAGTAACACGATCTGATTGACCGTTAAGGTCCTGAAATGTGTCTTGTCATTTTCTGACTTGTGTTTTCTTGCACAACCTTTTACCATTTCAATCCCAACGACTAGAACTAGTTTAGAGCTTATAAATAGAGTTGAGAACACTCATCTAAGGTGAACAATCTTTCTCTAAGCTCAAATCTCATTACTACTCTCATATTTGCTCTAAATACTTGTGCTCACATCTTCTCACTTTAAATCACCATCCCTTGATTGCATCATCCATTTCAAGTGCTGAAGATTAGTTGCTGAAGTAAAGTCTTCAAGAGTTGTACTAAGCTTCCGGAGTGAAGATCTTCTCAGATTGTGAGAAGGTGATCCAAGCTAGGCGAGAGTGTTTGCAAAGTTTGTGGTGTAAAGGCATGATCTCGGCCCGTAACGGAGATCGGATTAGTGGAGGACGCAAAGTTGGATCCAAACCTCTATACATCCGGAGTTGTGGTTTGTTGTTCTTTCCTTCATATTAATTGTCTTAGCTTTTAATTGGGCATAGTTTGTTAAACAACCATAATTAGTCTATTCACCCCCTTTAGACTAAGACTAGGGGCTAGTAGATCCTACACATCACTCAATTAAGATGGGCAATGATAATCGTTTGACTAGCTATCTTTTCCAGCATAAATCATGTTCAACCAACTATTACCTTTATCACTATACTCATTGATAGCTTTTGACAATAATCAAATTAAGCACTTCTTGAGTGAAAAGATATAAGTCTCATATCTTAGGATCCAAGACACAGTAAAACATTAATGACACGAAACACAATTCCATAATATTTTACTTGTTAGGTCTATTCAATATATAAAAGTAATCTTTTCCTCTTTTATATACTCGTGTCATCAATTATTTATAGAGCTACAACAATTGATGACCAACACGATAATTTTATCTCGGTGATTAATGTTCCATGTTAATTACTATGATTGTGAATAACTTTTGATTTATGTAAATCATTATCTTTTAGAGCTCTACGGTTAATGACCAAATGCTTCTTCCTTAAAACTTCCAAAAGACGAATACCATAATCAAGGAACAAAATGTTTGCACATCCAATTCATAATAATTGACATATAGAAGTAAAACTTTTAGAACACAGAAAACATCCAAAGTTTGGGACAATTTTGAAGAGGTTGAAATGATTTGGAAGGGCAAAAAACAATGGAGGTTGAAATGCAAAGCATGCAGTAAGTCTTATGCTAAAGGGAAACATGGCACTACTAGTAGTATGAATCGTCACAACAAAAACTATTATGCATTAGGATTTGGGAAGAAACAATCTTTCTTCAGTGCAAGATGAGGTAGCAATGTGTTAGAAATAGAGGGGCCATATGATCCTACGAAAGGTAGGGAGATGATCGCAAGGATGATTATTGTGCATGAATATCCGTTCAGAATTGTGGAACATTGCTGGTTTAACGGGTTGTGCATGTACTTGAATCCTTGGTTCGAAAAATGTTCAAGGACAACTATCAAGAAGGTCTGCATGCAAATCCACGAAAGTGAGAAGGAACAGTTGAAGGAGTATTTGAAGAAAATTGGCAAGATCTCTCTAACTTCATATTGTTGGACGTCGAATCAAATTGTTGGTTACATGTGTCTGACTGCTCATTTCATTGATGAAAATTGGACTTTAGGAAAACGTATATCAATTTCTATGAGTTGGATCCACCACATACCGGGTTCAACATCTATTATGCGGTCATGAAATGCCTTCAAGAATGGGAAATTCAAGACAATATTTAGACTATCACGCTGGACAACGCACGGAACAACGATGCAGCAACATATGCTTTGAAGGTAAATTTCACCTCTCGTGGTCAATTAAAATTTATATGGTTTTCCATGTCAGGTGTTGAGCACATATTCTGAATTTGATGGTGCGAGATGGTCTAGAGGAAATTAAAGATCTTCAAAGCATTCGTGAAAGTGTGAAGTATTTGAAGAAGTTATCTTCTCGATTGTTTAGGTTTGGAGAGATATCCAAGCAATTAGCAATGCCTACTGCTAAAGGGATGTGCATTGATTGTCCCACTAGATGACATTCTACGTATGTGATGCTAGACCATGTCATTTTATACTGAAATGTCTTCACCCAATATGCTGCCCAAGATGCTAACTATCAGTGGGTACCATCAACTAAAGAATAGGAGCGTGTTGAAAAAAATTGTGATTTTTTGGAGGTCTTTAATAATGCAACAAAGTTGTTTTCTGGTGAAAAATACTCCACTTCGAATTGTTACTCGCTTCAAATATGGTGCATTCGAAAGATATTGGTAAACAATGCTAGTTCAGATGATCAGTTTATGAAGCGTATGTCAATTCTAATGGGGGAGAAATTCGACAAGTATTGCGGAGATGTGAATGTTTTGATGGCAGTTGCAGCTATTCTTGATCCAAGATACAAGTTGGTGTGTTTTGAGTTTGTTTATTCTCAACATCATGAACCTTCGGAATGTAAGTCTCACATCGAATACATCAAGAACATTTTATACAAGATTTTCAGTGTATGTTGAAGAAAATGAAGCATTTCTTATTGAGACATGTAGAAAGCAATCATCTGAATTCCCTGGGCCTTCTACAAGTGATATTCGTAGAATAAAAGTTGTTTGTAATGACTACAACTCTTTTGTGATGAAGAAAACAAATCCATCACATCGAAACAAATCAGATTTGGACATTTATTTGGAAGAAGATGTGCTGATTGGGGATGACATAGAAAAGTTAGATATACTTGACTAGTGGAAGGGGAACAACTTAAAGTTTAAAATCCTTTCCAAGATGGCCAAAGATATACTGACAATTCCTCTCATAACTGTGGCTTCAGAATCTACTTTCAGTGTCAGTGGAAGGGTTCTAGATCAATATAGGAGTTCTTTAGCTCCCCAAATCGTGAATGTTTTGATTTGTACATCAAGTTGGCTTCGAAACAAAGAGATGGTACAAATTCCCCAACCAAGTGTAAGTATTTAGTTGCCGAACATATTGTTTATTTTTTGAGTGTTTTTACTAAAGTTAATTCATGACTCATGTGCTATTTGTATTTGCAGCGAGATTATCTAATTGAAGAAGATGAAAAAGTGTGAATCCCTGAGAGAACCACGACAACGACTTGAAGTTTGAATGTAAGGTTCTTTTTTTTCTTCAAATTCTACCCTTGATACATAAATATGACCTATTAACCATTTATATTACAGTGTAGATGTGTAATGTCTAAGAAATAAGAATATGATAATTTCTCACTTCCTATTCTTCATGCAGGTGCATGTACCAAATCTGGAAGATTAACAGGGAGGTGCAAATGTTGGAAGAAATGGAGAAGCACCGTAAGAATATGTTATTGTTGTTGAAATTTGAGTTGATGAGATATTAGTTGTTCAAGTCTTTTATTAGCAAGACATCCCATTTTGGAAACTCAGAACAGGTTGGCATGTTCAATGCTTACCGCTCTTCACATTTGGTAGATGTGTGCAAAAATCTTTCATAATACTAAAATCTTGCTTATTTTCCATAACCCCAAAATATGCCCAATTTTCAGACTGAGTTTTGGTCTAAAATGTCTGATGGTAGGCTAACAACATACAATATAGAAGATTTTTTTCGTATAGTGTATCATTATTTTTGGTTATGATAGCTTTATCATGTTGACCACATATTTCTCTGAGCAAGTCATATCCATGTGGAAATATTCTCACTAAAACCTGGTTCTAAAATGAAAGAGGTTCTAAAATGAAAGACAGATTTTGTAGAACAACTTGGTTAATAAGTGGAGCCTTTGTGACTGCTATAGGTGTTCTTAAGTGCTATAGTGATTGGGAAAAAATCCTGTCATTTTGAAGAAATACGAGCTAATAGGAATATCAAACAAAGCATTTTTTATATGTAGATATCATAAGAATCCTGACATTGTAATCTACCTTTTATATTATTTTTCTAACGAAACGAGCCAACGAGCCGAGCAGCTTCACGAGAAAACGAGTCGAGTTGAGCAGCTCGCGAACCAGAAACGAGTCAAGCACGAGCGCAATTTCCGTGCTCGAATCGAGCCACGAGCGAGTCCAAAATTAAACGAGCCGAGTTCAAGCCAGCTTGACTCGCTCGAAACTGGCTCGTTTACAACCCTATTTGAATATGACCTCAAAATCAACCATACAAAATTTCAAAAAGAACATATCAACTTCATCGTCGGTTCCTTACAACGATCCAGAAGAACCACGAAAACCTTAACTCTGCATGAACAAGGACTAGAAGATCGACGTAGTGCGTCCAAGCTGTTGGTTCTCGTTTAAAGAAAGTTCCTCTTGTAGGAGGGAGACAAGATTAACGTCATGTGCCCAGAGCAACTGATTTTAACTGGAGAATGAGTCATCTAGCAAAAGGAGATTGTCGGGTTAGAGAAGCTAGTCGGAGAAAATCTGGTTTTGTATTGGGAGAAATGGTGGTGGGAAATAGAGAAATGTTAATTGCTAATTGCTACGTGGGAGATAGTGGGTCTAAAGTTACATTGGAAAAATAATTTCTTGCTATTATGACATCTTCCATATGACATTTGACTTCATATTTTAAATTTTAAGTTTCAAATTTTGAAATTCAAATTGATGCGACGAGTCATCGCAATATGTGTTAGTGAGTCTAAAATTTAAGCACTCCGTTCAGTTTCCTAATCCAACCCCAACCCAAATGCCCCGTGATGGGTTGGACCCCGCCCCATTACGATCCTAACCGCTAGAGATAAGCAGGATATTTCGTAGTATTAGTTAATTAAGGAAACTAATCCTAATATTGTCCCATCCTATAAAACTAATGTAATAAATAATTATTTATTGTAGAAGAGAGAAAGCAAGCCCGGTAAGCGACCACATAAGCAAGACGAAACATTCTTCTCCTTCATTTGGACAACAATTGAGGAAAACTCCAAATCCATATCCAAATCCAATCCTCTCCTCCCATGGCCGTCGCCGCCGTCGACGCCTCCACCTCCGCCGCCGCGCCGGACCCGAGGCAAGTGCGGGTGACGAAGAAGTCCCTCCAGGCCGTGCTGGAGCAGTGCCAGAGAGCCCTCCAGTTGCTCGAGGGAAGTCGGGAGGAGGAGGGATGTCGGGAGGAGGAGGCGCCGTCATCGGACGGCGTGTCCGACGCCGATGACGTGAGTGGGGATCCTTGATTGTGTGCCTTTTCGGAATTCTTTGTGTGTGTGATCTGATTTTAGGGTTTCGAGGTTGTTGTGTTTGGAGGAGGAATTTTTAGTTGGTTTTGTGGAAAGTCGAAAAAGTTTTTTTTTAGAATTCGAGAAGGAAAAAGTTAACCAACTTTAATTTTTGGAGATCGAACTCGACGTATTAATTCCCATAGAATTCACTGTGAATGTAGATTTCTCGCCGTGGTTGCGGGATCATGTTCTTCTGAATATTGTAGTTGCATATCATGGTTTTGGAACTCAAATTTGATTATCTATGCTACCGTTGATCACACCTAATTACTAGCACGTGATGATTTTTGGTTTTCGTGGGAGGAAGATGCCTTTGTGAGATGGATACGCTTGCTAATGTTTTTAGAGAAAGGGGACGAAGGAGTGTGGATCAAATCGATGGGTCAAATGGAAACTACCTCTTTGATGGTTATCAGAGGTATGGCTGTGTGCGTCCAACCCCCACTTACCTCGCTCGTGCAGGTGCCTCTTTTGAGGCGTTGGGACTTGGGGTTAATGTTGACGTTGTTGATGTATGGGAAATGAATTTTGGTGTTGGTTTTGCCACAATGTGTAATTGTGTTATCTTTTCAACTTTTCGTGTACAATAGGATTGACCAGCACGATGGGGTTTGGTTGTTAATATTGTTTTTTAGGGAAAGTTTCATGCTTTCTAATTTCTATTATATTAGAGTATTGGACATAAGCTATTCTTGGACCCAGTCTGAGTAGCAGAAGAGGAAAGGAAGTGAAAATCTTTTAATAATATTTTTTTCCCTACGTTAAGTCTTTACAAGAGCTGAATGTTTTTTTGGGGTATATACAAGTGATTTGCTGTTCCATAATACACTGTAAATTCTTTCGATCAATGAGTTAAACCTTTTCCATTTACACTTTTGCGAATTTCCAGTATATTCTTCATTTTCTGACTAGACTTACAGAATCAGATGAAATTCCAAGGACCAGTAAGCTTTATGGTATTGTCGGCGAGCTTAAGCATTCATACAATTTTCTTGTTTGTTAGTTTCCACCCTTTCTTAGCCTAGTGATACCCTGTGTCTAATGGTATGGTTCTTGTAGTTCATCTGTGTACCTGTATTAAATGTTAAAAGTCTATAATGTGTTACTATTCATTGTGATTTTCCTCAATTTTGGATCCAAATTATAGTTTTATGTAGACTTGCGTTAACTTCAGTGCTTTTACTTGTTTTGATCGATTTCGCTGTGTTTCCTATTTTCCACTGCCCACAGTCCAACAACGAGGCCGACATTCCGAACCGTGGATAAAAGATAAGGTATTCTATGAATTCATGATAGTTTGTTAAATGGCATAACAACCAAGAAGATCATTCTTCTATCCTTATGTTCAAAAGAATTTAAAGAAATTACCTTGAAAAAAATAAAATGAAATAACAAAGTAAAGTGTCTTTTGAAGTGACCTGTTATTCTTACTATTGTGTTTGTGTTTGTGTTTTTGTGTGAGTTGTGT
Organism: Triglochin maritima; assembly: GCA_963682175.1. Lineage (NCBI taxonomy): Eukaryota > Viridiplantae > Streptophyta > Magnoliopsida > Alismatales > Juncaginaceae > Triglochin > Triglochin maritima. Next base: position 7,026,492 of record OY821780.1, on the reverse strand, counting down.
TGCAGACTTGCAGTTATCATTTATGTTACTATGGTGGTGAACCTTCTCTTGTATTTCTCTCTATGAGTTCTGTTACATTTGTTCCATTAACTTGATCAATCTTCTCTTTACTAAGCGTGCATTTTTTAACTCAAGATATCCGTGTAAACTTCTACATTTTTAGATGGTGGATGGTTTGTAATAGTTAGAATGAATAAGGAATTTGTTTTTCAGAGCAACTTTCATTGTTCACATCAATGAACAATCAGTCCAGTATAATGTTGTAGACTGACCACTTGAAACTGGATGCAAGCGTATAGACTTTTTTTCTTGCTTTTATGGGAGAAAATAGTTGTCATGGGTTTTTTAATCAATGGATGATGCCGGTTACTCATTTAGTGTATATGGACAGTTAATAACAGTGTAACATATTCGGTCATAATCTCAATATACATTTTCTGGAGTTGGTTACATTTTTGTTATTTATGCAGTTATGCAATCTTCTCAAATCAAGAGTTGAATCTCCGGATTTTCTAGAAAAACTTGGGAGCATGCACACATCTGCTTCTCAATACATTTCTGGTATGCAATATTTCTTGTAATTGTTTCTTGTGAGATAGTTTTTTTTGGCATAGTTAACTGTGACATGTGCTTATCAGTAGTCAAATTTTGAAGTGGTTTCATTGTAGGTTTAAATGGTTTATTCATTATGCACGAAATATGATTTCGTGAACCACCAGTCAGAAAAAAGGTGAACCATATGAATGTAATGATAAAATGGCAACCAACCCATATTAAAAGAGATTTATCTTGTCAACTATAGACGACCAAATATGTACAACACTTAACTACAATAATGTTCTGATATAGAGAAAACCACAGTTCATGCTGCTGACATATCTACATTTTTTGACAGGAGAGAATAGTTCTTGGGATTTGGTTTCTACCACTGATGTCTGGGAAGATAACCTTTTGATTGGGGAAAATTGGTCCGATAAAGATGGTTATGTTCTTGTTAATCAAGAAGATATCGTGGATGGAATAGCCTGCTTCATGGCTGCATATCTGCTATCTTTAAAACAAACCAAAGTGTGTAAATTCTTTTCAACTTTCTTTTGATTTCATTCATTTGAACACAATTGCATACCATATCTTGGACCACTTTTATTATATTATAACTGGTCATTGTTGTAATTCTGCTGTCGCAAGCTTCAATGCATGCGTTCAATCGCTGTTATTCATCTATCAGTAATTTGACCATATGTTATGGAGACACAAGCCCTTAGGCCCTAACACCACCTTTCCATGACTATATATATTCCTGGGCTTTAGATCGTTGCAACCTGATTAAATGGAAGTAACCCTCTGAAGGCAAACCGAGACAATAGAGTCTGGATCATGGTACTCAAGTTCCTTTCATGTTGTTGGTTCAAACAAATATCAAGTGTCCCACTCCCCCTCCAATGGTTCTTTATAGGACTAAACTACTCTATCCTGACATCAAGATATATCCAGCAAAAACAGAAAGAAGTCTGCTTCTAAAAGATATGGGCAGTGTGGGGAGAGATTGACCTGAACAACAGAGAAGGCCATGCAAATGGAAATTTGCTAGAAGAATAAAGTAGAATTTGGTATCCATGTATTTATTTCCTGCATGAATATCCAGAATGACATGTTAGATAGCATAAACTATGGACATGTTCACAACTTGATTATTGCTTAAGTCATGATCTTAATTGGTACTTAGAGTTTGAATTTTATTTTGCAGGATGTAAATCCAAACCAACTTCAAGAAGGTACGGTGTAGGCCCTTAACCATTTCCTTGACACCTCTTGTTCTCTTCGCATCTTTTGAATGGTTTTAAATTAAGAACTGGTGTTCTCTATTTCCGTGTTGCACCTGCAATATATTAAGTGGTGGTAGTGGAACTTGCGGAAAGTATCACTTTTATGAATATTAAATCTGCATTCTTGCCTTTTCAGCTCTCAGTAAAACATTTTCTGTCAAAAACAAAAAGGGAAAGCTTCAAAAGGCTTGGAACGGAAGTAAGATTGTCTACAATGTAGCTTCCTGGAGTGCAACTGCCATTGGGTTAGTTTTCGGTATCTAATTGGTTTTGTGACTGAAATCACTACTCACTTAGACTTGGTGTAATTTTTTGGTTTTTAATTTTTTATTACCAAAATCTATAATTTATATTCTCTGTTAGACTGGTAGTGTGCTTTTGGCAAATTTTAAACCTCACAACTTTCAAAAATATTCAGTCCATGACTATAACTCCGTAAACAGTATTTACACTAAGCATATTTTTGTAACCTAAGAAAGAGCATGTTGTGTGATTTCTCTGACCGACATGGCTTGCAGTTAGAAATTAGGGAGTGGCTTCCGGGATGAGGAAAGGGTGCAGCTTCAGACTTTTATTCCTTTTGACCACTTGACATGTTTCAATTTAAAATGTTTCAAATTTGTCAATGGAAGTTTCGGGAAGTTCATTTATTGTTAGTTAAATGATCATATTTTTTTAGCAGAAGACGGGTAGTGCCTTAGTGAAAGAAAGAACCAGTTCTGGTTCACCAACTAATTTATCACGCCATCAACTTTCTTTCCCTGCAGGTTATACCAAAATCCTGCTTTGCTGGGTGCAGCTTCTGCAGCATTCTGGACCTCATGCCGGGTAATATCCAAGTTCTTTTAATTTCAAATAGATGATATACACCACAAAACATGGTGCAGAGTTGCAAGTGCTGAAGTTCCGAAAAGAGATTTCTTCAGAATTCTGCAGTATAATGTGTCTATGACATTGCTGTAAATATGTGTTGATTGTTAAGTTCACGCTTTCTTGTTCTCCACTTGCTTGATTCCTGGTGTTTGGTTTCCATTGTATATACACATCCTCTTAGTGTTGTCTATATCTCAATAAAGTTGCAATGTTTATTCTAATTTGTGCCTTGCAAGAAAGCAGATTACCCTCTACGCCTTTGTTTTGTAACGCGTTTCAGCGCATCGTGTGGTTTTCAAAGATCCATCCAAGACATCGTTTTGCACCCAAACAACTTGGGCAATGTCAGTGTCTTGAAGGTATGGATGAGCTTTTAATCACCCCCGGAATTAATGTGAGAGGCGTTAACTGGCTTCCCATTTGTGGGACATTTTCTGTGTCTACGTGTTTGACCCAAAGACCATCCCAAAACTTCCTCATTCTTCCTACATTTTGTGCATAAGTTCTCCCATCTCTAAGGACTGTCTGCCAAGTTCGTTTTCCACCTTTTAAATTGATTTTTGATTATAAACCAACCATTAGACTTCTCCATCCAAAACACTTTTTTTTCCTTTCACCTTTGGAAAACAATTGCTCGACGCTCATGTCCGATGTGGAGCCCGACGTGGAGTATTCTTTCCACGTCAATAGATTTTCACGTAAAAGCTGAGCACTACATTTTAGGCGACATTTACTTTCCAAATGCATGATATTGTTCTTTCCAAATTAGGTTGTATAATCCAGGTAACATTTATTTTCCAAATGCATGGTATTGTTCACTTTCCAAATTAGGTTGTATAACCATTTCCAAAAATAAAAGAAGAATATTGTCTCTTCCATCTCTTCGTCTCTTACCTTATTTTTCTTTTTTTATCATGTTCGTTGAACTTTTTCACGGCGATGAAGATTGTTCATGTCGATCAGCAAGAAAATATAGAGGTCAATTCTTCTTCTCAGCCCAACTTGGGAATGCTTTTCAAAACCTTTGAAGAAACTCGAGAGTTTTATACCTCGTTTACGGATGTTAATGAACATTCTCATTACAAGGATGTTGTTATAAACATGGCCACTTTGACGTGTTCCAAGGAGGGCGGTCCACTTCCTAACCAAGGTCAAGTGAAGTCCATTCACGGTTGTCTATACGCATCAACCGTCTTGTGCATGTTGGGGTTGTTGGGAACCTAGTGAAAGGTTATGTCCTCACTGATGTTTGTTTGGAGCACAATCATGACATGCTAGACACCAGTCAATTGCACTTTCTTCGTGGAAAACGTGAGATTTCTGAAGTAAAGAAACTACGAATTGCCTTAAATGATGCAGTTGGTATTTCACCTTCGAAAACTATGCAAGCATTTGTTGCTGAAATCGGTGGCATGAAAACCTCACATTCAATGAAAGAGATGTCAGGTGAGCATGAGAACACGTCAGCAACGAGCTGTAGAATTTCATGTTTAATTACACATATATATTTTCGGAATTTTTATGCGTAATAAGGATCTATTACAATTTTCTATGATTTATTTCATGCATGCATTGGTTCGTTTCAATAACTAGTTTTAAAACTTTTATTAAAACAAACATGGGACTCCGAAATTCATACCTAGAAGTTCTCTAAAACTTCTTGAAGATTCGGAGACGTTGAGGATGCTTGTTGCTGCGCCGGATGCCTCCGAGATTTCACCAAACTCTAAACAAGATTGGAGAGAGAAGAACTAGTCTCTCAATCTCCAATAGAGTTTAGAATCTAATTACTAACCTCTCTTTAGTTCCCTTGAGAAGATGATCTCTTAAAAACTAAAACTAAACTTAAGAATTAAGGGAATTTCGTGGAGAATTATGGAGAGAGTTTTTGCATGAGAAAAACAATGAATTAATTAATGAGGTAATGAGATAAACTTGTATTTATAAGTTCTCTCCAAATTACCTATTCATGTGCAACCTCTTGCCCATGATTTCATGCAAACTTCCATCTAACCATCCATTATTTAATAATAAATAATCTTAGTCACGAATTAAATCAATTATGGACCAATTCCATGCATGATCTAATTAATTCTGCATTAACCGTCTGGACCGGTCGACCGTTTCGAGGTTCGGTCGACCGCTCGAACCAGGTTTCGGTCGACCGTTCAATAACTCGGTCGACCGTTCGTAACAGGAATTATTCCATCGCAATGTTCGGTCGACCGACCGATTACATTCGGTCGACCGTTCGAACAGATGAAAATTCCATGTTATCGGTCGAGACACATCCGGTCGACCGTGCTTGATCGGTCGACCGTTTACTGCTAACCGGTCGACCGTTTGGGCACTGTTCTGCAGACTTGTCAAATTTCGGTTTAACCCCTACAAAATTTGACATTTCGGGATTAGTAGTAAATTCACAACTTATGCAACATATTATCATATGCAATGATCAATCATTACACCCCATAATATTTACATCACATATGAATTTTATTTAGATTCTAATTATGTTATTGATCACAACATAATTTTGATTTTGCTTGATCACCCCATGTGTCATATTTTCTACATGAAACCCGACACATCTTATGAACTCAAAATCCTCATTTCTTGTTTCCCAGTTTTGTGGTGTGACCTATGGGAGGATCTAAACTAAGTTGACAGTGATATTAAGAGCTTAATATCACAAGCTATAAGCGGTATCTAACTACACATTATAGCTCCCAATTAGTTAGATGTCTTAATTTCACTCGAACCAAAACCCGATCCATTTAGTGATGGAGTGCACCACTTGTGTCCGTCCATTGCCTCATGATATTAAGAATACACACAAAGTAGTTTTGTGTCATCTTTGTATTAGTATTCATTTCTTGATCTCTTCAAGCTAGTTATAAATATGTGACTTAACTCAAATCACATTGTGCACATTATAACTTTGATTTATCAAGGGGCCCACTAATATCATCACTCAATTAAGAGGGGCAATGATAATCTTTTGACTAACTATCTTCTCCAACGAAAGTTATACTTAACCAACTAATGCCTTTACACTACACTCATCGATAGCTCAAGACACTAGTCTAATTAAGAACTCCTTAAGCGATCGGATATAAGTCTCATATCAAAGGACCAAGGACACAGTAAAATATTAATGACACAGAAACACATTCCTATAATATTTTACTTGTTAGGTCAATTCGGTATACAAAAGTACTATTTGCCTCTTTTTGTGTACCCGTGTTGTCACTCACTTGTAGAGTTACAATGATCTATGAGCAACACGACAATCTTAACTCGGTAATTGATGTCCCATGTTAATTACCATGATTGCGAATCTCTTTTGTTTTATGTAAACCAATATCTTTTAGAGTTCTACGGTTAAGGACCAAGAGCATCTTTCTTAACACTTCCAATAGATGAATAACATAAACAAGGAACAAAATGATTTCTCATTCAATTCATAATAATTGACATTTAAAAGTAAAACTTTTAGAACACATTCCCTTCACGAGCACGGTCCAACTCTGGACGGTGTGTGTCCAGAGTGTGCCGAGAATCAATCCATTTATGGACAAATGTGGACAATCCTTGACAAATGTGTCCAGAATCAGTCCAACTCTGGACACACACTAGACTGGCTCGTGTCCAGAGTTGGACTGATTCTGGACAAGTCAGGATAATCGTGGACATCCAATAACTGGCTACGACCGATCCAGGTTTGTCCATATTGTGTTCAAAATCAGTCAAACTATGGACAGACACGGAACTGACTACTCTTGTCCAGAAAGCGAGTGATTTTAGACGTACTTCGGACGGAAACTGAATAGGTACGTTAACGACGTAGAGATGTTTAAAGTGTGTCCAGAGTCAGTCGAATCTGGACACTGGCCAATTTAGTGTATGTTCAGAATGATCATGATTTCTAATTTTAATCTTCTTCATTCCTCACTATTCTCAACATTTATTGTCTTCACATAAATTTATTGGCTGAGGTTCGTAACATTAAGCTAGACCAGGGGATGCCCAAGCTCTTCAGAATCATTCATTAAGATGTAGACTTTGGATCCATTTTCTTTACGTTACGGATATGAACGACGATGAACGTTTGAGAAACGTGTTTCGGGCTGACTCTCGTTCTCGTGTTGCATACGATTATTTTGGAGATGCAATATGTTTCGACACAACCTATCTAACAAATAAATATGATATGCATTTTTGCTTCTTTCGTTGGTGTCAACCATCATTTTAAGTCTGTATTTTTAGATTGTTCGTTGTTGGCCTGCGAAACAACTAATAATTATATCTGGTTGTTTCGAACTTGGCAAACTTGCATGAGGGTATGTAATCATTTATCATTGCAACCATTAATATATTGTATGTATATTACTAATTGGTTTCTCATATTGTTTGTATAGGAACACCACCACCAACCTGTAGGATTTCATGTTTAATTGCACATATATATTTTCAAAAAAAATTATGCACAATAAGGATCAATTATAATTTTCTATGATTTGTTTCATGCATGCATCAGTTTGTTTCAATAACTAGTTTCAAAACTTTATTAAAACAAACATGGGTTCCGAAATTCATACCTAGAAGTTCTCTAAAACTTCTTGAAGATCCGGAGACGTTGAGGATGCTTGTTGCGCCGGATGCCTCCGAGTATTCACCAAACTCTAAACAAGATCGGAGAGAGAAGAGCTAGCCTCTCAATCTCCAATAGGGTTTAGAATCCAATTACTAACCCCTCTTTAGTTCCCTTGAGAAGAAGATCTCTGAACACTAAAACTAAACTCAAGAATTAAGGTTAAATTCGTGGAGAATTATGGAGAGAGAAGTTTGCACAAAAAGATAATGAATTAATTAATGAGGTAATGAGATAAACTTGTATTTATAAGTTCTCTCCAAATTATATATTCACGTGCAACCTCTTGCCCATGCTTTCATGCAAACTTCCATCTAACCATCCATTATTTGCTAACAAATAATCTTAGCCACGAATTAAATCAATTATGGACCAATTCCATGCATGATCTAATTAATTCTTAAATTAATTCTGCAGAAAACCGTCTGGACCGGTCGACCGTTTGGAGGTTTGGTCGATCGTTCGAACCAAGTTTCGGTCGACCGTTCGCAACAATAAAATATTTCATCGCAATGTTCGGTCGACCAACCGATAGATTCGGTCGACCATTTCGAACAGAACAAAATTCCCTGTTATCGGTCGAGACGTGTCCGGTCGACCGTTTACTGTTGTTCGGTCGACCGTTGAGCACTACTTTGCTGACTGGTCAAATTTCGGTTTTACCCTACAAAATTTGACATTTCAGGATTAGTTGTAAATTCACAACTTATGTAACATATTATCCTATGTAACGATAAATCATTACACCCCATAAGCACTCCTTAAGTGATCGGATATAAGTTTCATATCAAAGGACCAAGGACACAGTAAAATATTAATGACACATAAACACATTTCTATAATATTTTACTTGTTAGGTCCATTCGGTATACAAAAGTAATATTTTCCTCTTTCGCGTACCCGTTTTGTCACTCACTTGTAGAGCTACAATGATCTATGACCAACACGACAACCTTAACTCGGTAATAAATGTCCCATGTTAATTACCATGATTGCGAATATATTTTGTTTTATGTAAACCAATATCTCATAGAGCTCTACGGTTAAGGACCAAAAGTCTCTTCCTTAACAGTTCTAAAGGACGAATAACATAAACAATGAACAAAATGATTTCTCATTCAATTCATAATAATTGACATTTCAAAGTAAAACTTTTAGAACACATTCCCTTCACAACCATCATAGCCGACCAGTGTCATGCCATAACCACTGCCATCTGAACTGTTTTTTCCTGAATGTAGATATAGATTTTGCATATGAAATATTATGAACAAATCACATTTTAAACTGTCTGCCACCAGCAAAGCTATTATCCTATCTCGATTGAAGGAGTTGGTTGATGAGTCCGACGATGAGATTGTTTTTGAGAAGAAACTGGATGATTTCATTCAAGAGTTCTCTTCATAACAACTCCTCGTTGCAATCAATTTACAATATTCATTTATATTGGGTGTCTCCATTCGTTGGGGGTTTCTTTTTTTCTGGGATGTCTTCTACCTTGATGAGTGAAAGCATGAATGCTTTCTTCGACAAGTATCTAAGCTCAAATACCACTCTTAAATAGTTTATCCAACAACACGGGTCAGCCTAGCGTCAAAAGTAAGAGAATGAGGCTCAAGTCGATTTTGATTCTCGTCATCTTCATCCTCAGCTTATTACCCAATTCATATTCGAAAAATAATTATCTCAGATTTACACAATCGGAGCATCCAATAAATTTCTATAACGTCTCCAAAATAGTGGAAAAATTAAAATTTAAAACACAACATCACAATGATTAAGACCCAAAAGAATGGGGACATTACTCATAAAATGTTCAAGAGGTGCACCATAATATAACAGAGTTTGTCAAAAGGCATGACTACATCAGAGTACTAGAAAATATAAATATAAGTAGTCATACAACCTAGGAAGACACGATAGGAGGATCTGATCCCATAGTGTCATCGTCTTCGGTTACCACCGGTCAGAACCTAATGCGGTCCGGAAAAGCAAATATAACAAGAATGCATGAGTTTCCATAATAAAACCTCGTATATCAAGCTCACCTATATGCATATTAAAGTACAGTGAAATAAACCTATCATATTAGTATAGCATGACAAAAATATAATGCGATCAGTGAATATTTCCCTTCAATGGTAATATAAGGGCCTCTGTCCCACAACTATCACTGGGTCTCCCACAGAGACCTACCGTAGGCACATATGGTCTTACGGAGAGTACGCAACACATTCCACACACGACTACACTAATCATGAGGTTCAGTGAGGGGCGCCCGCACTTCCGCGTCAGTAGAATCAACTAAATCTCGAGGTCAACACCTCATCGATGGAGTCGTCGCTCAGGTTGGTCAACTAACCTGGTTGTGCCACAGCCAAGCTACCCGCCGGAATACATCGTCGGACAGTCACCGCCGTTAGGGAAGAGCAAGGTTTGGTCCAGTTCGGACCGAACCGAACCAAAATTTTTGGTCTGATCTTCGGTCAGGGGATACCAAAAATCCGGTCTTCAGTCCGATCATGTTCGGTCCCGGATCGAGTCGAGATTTTGTGAGTAAAATTCGGGTTTTGGACCAAACCACACCGACCCGAATTTATTCGGTTCGACCTTCCCGAAAATTCGATCTTCAGCCCGGTCCCGGACCGAAGCTCACCCCTAACTGCCGCCACTCGGACGCGCGGAGGAATCCTCACGTGGCTGTCTCTCAAGACAGGCTACCAACTGTAGCATTTCGTGTCCCCATGTATGTATATATTTTTTTTAAATTTAATACAAACATACAAGATCGATTTCATATTTTCTTTGATTTTACGTACATGTATTTGTTTATTCTAATATCATACATTCCTACACATATTAAAATAAACAGAGAATAGATGATCATACCCAAAGGTTCTCTAAAACCTTTCCGTTGCTCGTCGAATCGCCCGCCGATTCGCCTCCAAGTGTTCACCAAACTCTAAACAAGTTTAGAGAGAAATGAGCTAGCCAATCAATCTCTAATTAAACTTAGAATCTAGCTAATAACTCATCTTTAAGCTCCTGAGATTTCTATCTCCAAAACTTAAAACTATTAAGAGATTTTTGTGGTGATTAAGTGAGAGACTAATGAGAGAGAGAATTTTTGCATTAACGTAAACAAGTAGGATGAGCGGTCCTTTTATAGGCACCCAAAACATCCTTATCAAGAATTATTCTTTAGTCATGACATCTTGCTTATTCTCTCTTAAAATTAATCTCAAATTGCCACATAAGCATCCTAAAAAACGTTTGATCAAATCTGGAATTAATCCAACCCATGATCCAATTATTCTCTTAATAATTCAGGCAAAAATCGTGTTGTTCGGTTGACCGAGAATTCTTCTCGGTTAACCGAACCATTCGGTTTTAACACATGTTCGGTGGACCGTGAGCTAGACGATTGACCGAATATGCATGAGAAAAATTCTCTGGAAAAATTCGGACGATCCGCATCTTGCTTCGGTCGACCGTTGACCCACAAAATTTCTCGTGGCGAATATTCTTCGGACGACCGTGTCACATTCGGTCTACCGAAAATATCCCAAGATATCTCCTGGATATTTTCTGTCAGTTGACCGTTCACGCTCGGTTGACTGAACCCAATTGTCCAGGCACTCCAGAAAATTTCGGTCAATCATTTGCTTTATCCGACCATTGTTCGGTTGACCGTTCCTTAAGACACCTCGGTCGACTGAACCCAAAATGGTTTACCGTTTTGATCCTGATTTTGCCTTAGTCAAATTTTGGATTTATTTCCAACAAAATTTGATATTTTGGGATTTTAGCAAATTCATATCTTATGTAATATATTATCATATGTATTATTAAATTATTACACCACATAATATATATACCTCATATGAATTTATTATGATTCTAATTATGTCAATTCTAATGAGATATTGATTTTATTCATTCACCACATGTGTCCCTTTTTCACATGAAACCCGACACATGATATGAACTCAAAATCAAACTTCTTGTTTCCCAGTTTTGTGGTGTGACTGACCTATAGGAGGATCTAAGTCAAATTGACAACGATATTAAACACTTAATATCCGAAACTATAAGCGGTATCTAGCTACACATTATAGTTACTCAATTATCATAGATGTCTTTGTTTTACTCGAACTAAACACGACCATTTAGTGATGTAAGTACACCACTTGTGTTCGTCCCTTGCCTCATGATATTAAGAATATATACAAAGTAGAAATGTGTTACCTTTGTATTATATTCATTTCTTGATATCTTTAAGTTAATTATAACTATGTAACTTAACTAAAGTTACATTGTGCACATTATAATTTTGCTATATCAAGTGGGCCCACTATTATTATCACTTAATTAAGAGAGACAATGACAATCGTTTGACTAACTATCTTTTCCAGCACAAGTCATGTTCAACTAACTATTGTCTTTATCACTATACATATTAATAACTTTTGACAATGATCAAATTAAGCATCTCTTGAATGAAAAGATAAAAGTCTCATATCTTAGGATCCAATAAAAAGTAAAACATTAATGACACGAAACACAATTCCATAATGTTTTACTTGTTAGGTCTATTCAATATATAAAAGTATTTTTTTCCTATTTTATATATTCGTGTCGTCAATTATTTGTAGAGCTACAACAATCAATGACCAACACGACAATCTTATCTCGGTGATTAATGTTCCATGTTAATTACCATGATTGTGAATAACTTTTGATTTATGTAAACCATTATCTTTTAGAGTTCTGCAGTTAAGGACCAAACGTCTCTTCCTTAACACTTCTAAAAGACGAATACCATAATCAATGAACAAAATATTTGCACATCTAATTCATAATAATTGACATATAAAAGTAAAACTTTTAGAAAACATTCCTTTCAGGTGGGACATCCAATTTCTCGGGGAAAGAAAACAAGTAATTAATTTATGTCTTTTTAGGCACTTGTTGGTACATTCTTCTATGGAACTTATGCGAGCAACGGAGCTCATTTCATTCAAGATCTTTTCTGTAAGGTCATTCACAACCCCAATCACCAATCCAACACAGTTCAATCTTTCTCTCTCTACCACGTCAGCACAACCACAAATCCAACCCAACACAAAAATATTTCACTATCCCAACCCAACTATTCAACACTCTTTCTCATTCACATCATTCCGAGATAAAAACAAAAAATACAAAAATTAAAAAAACAAGGAAAAAAACGTATCTTAAAAAAATTAGAAACAGATTTAAAAAAACCAAACCAATTTTTTAAAAAGAAAATCAAAACCAATGGGCCCCATTTACGGGCCTAATCCAGGTCGGGACCTGGGTTTTACACCCCGTAGCGGGTGCTCTCAAATGTTTATGGAAAATCACACACTACATTTTACCCATCTCCGGAAGGCTTTGGTAGGAATTCAATTAAGATAAGTTTGTGACCAAAATTTCAATGATTACGAACCGATTATTATTTTCTTGCCGGTCATTTTGAGTTGTGCAACTAACTAATGGTAAAGATGCAAGGACAGCTTCTAAGGGCACCCACTATGGGTGTCCTTTTGCCGGTCGCGACCGGCATACACTCCTTTAACGGGGTGGGAGCCGGCCGACCCCAGGGGTGGGTGTGGGGTCCATTAGTTATTTTAATTTCTGAATCTGTTTAAAAACAGTTTATTTTTTTTAATCTTTTTGTTTCTGAATCTGTTTTTTAATTCATTTTTTTTCAAATCTATTCTTTTAATTTTTTATAATTTATTTTAATTTCTATTTTTTCATATTTTTAATTTTCATTAATCTTAATTTGTGTTATCTAAATTTATTATGTAGTTTGTGGACTGTTGTGAAAGAATAAAAACGAAAGTAAAAAGAAATAATATGGATGAGAGAGATTGTTGAAATGATTCTGTTGACGTAAGATAGAGAAATGTCGGGGTTGGGTTGGATTTCTTTGCAAACCAATTACACCTTAAAGACATTCTATAAAACAGTTCGGCCCTGTAACGTAGTAGGCCTGATGGAATGAATCAACCCCTTAGTCGTAATTTTTTTATATAATAAAAAATAAATTCAAATTTCGAAATTTAGAAAGAAAAAAAAATCGAAAAATAGTTGGATCGCGGGTGTGACCCGCGATCCGTCCACAATGTTTTTTTTTACGGATCAAGGGTCTGAACCGCGATCCGTCAAATTTTTTTTAATTTTTTTTCCCACGGATCGCGGTTCACACCCGCGATCCGTGGAAAATTAAAAAAAAATTGATGAAAATTTCAACGGATCGCGGGTGTGAACCGCGATCCGTGGATTTTATTTTTTTTCTGTTTTAGTTTTATTCTTTTCTGTTTTTCTTTTTTATTGTAATTATTTGTAATCTTTTTTAAAATCTTTTTTTCCAAAATATGTTTTCTAATTTATATTATTTTTTAAAATTTGTTTTTAATTTATTGAAAAATCGACCTTCAAATCACGTTGATAACTCGGCGTATTGAAATGTTAGGGTATTTTATACAATAAAAAAATAAAATTTCTTAACCTGAATAAGAAATTATTTACAACTAACTTTTAAAAAAACACTAAAACTAATTAAAACAAAAGAAATATAAATTTTTTTAAAAAATTAATTGTGTTTTTAACTTTTTGGAACATTGACCTTCAAAACTGTTTGTAACGTGTCCTTACGAATTTTTGACAACGTTACAAATTTTAAAAATTTAGAATATGGTATTAACTAGGTACATTTTTTATCTAATAAAACAATTAAAATTTCAAATACCAATATAGGTACATTTTAAAATTGGTAACGTTATCAAAAATTCGTAGGGTGGATACACATTACAAACAGTTTTGAAGGTCGATACTGCAAAAAATGAAAAACACAATTAATTTTTTTTAAAAATTTATAAAAATTAGAAAACATATTTTGAAGTATATATATATATAACATAGTTAAAATGATTTTAAAAAATCAAAACATGAAATCAAAAACAATAAAAGAAAATAAATAAAGTGACGAATTTTAGTTGTAGTGTTTTATATTTCGAATTTTTTTAAATCATTTTAACTAAGTTTTTTTATTATATTTGTTTTCAAAATATGTTTTGTAATTGTTATTATTTTAAAAAAAATTAATTGTGTTTTTAATTTTTTGCTATATCGACCTCCAAAACTGTTTGTAACGTGTGTACACCTTACGAATTTTCGACATCGTTACTAATTTTTTGTTTTAATTAGTTTTAGTGTTTGTTTAAAATTTAGTTGTAAATAATTTCTTATTGTGGTTAAGAAATTTTATTTTTTTATTGTATAAAATATCCTAACATTTCAATACGCCGAGTTATCCGTGGAAAATTAAAAAAATTGATGAAAATTTCCACGGATCGCGGGTGTGAACCTTGATCCGTGGATTTTATTTTTTTCTGTTTTAGTTTTATTCTTTTCTGTTTTTCTTTTTTATTGTAATTATTTGCAATCTTTTTTAAAATCTTTTTTTTCAAAATATGTTTTCTAATTTATATTATTTTTTAAATTTTGTTTTTTATTTTTTGAAAAATCGACCTTCAAATCACGTCGACAACTGGACGTATTGAAATGTTAGGGTATTTTATACATTAAAAAATAAAATTTCTTAACCTGAATAAGAAATTATTTACAACTAACTTTTAAAAAAACACTAAAACTAATTAAAACAAAAGAAATATAAATTTTTAAAAAAAATTAATTGTGTTTTTAACTTTTTGGAATATCGACCTTCAAAACTGTTTGTAACGTGTCCTTACGAATTTTTGACAACATT
This sequence comes from Triglochin maritima, assembly GCA_963682175.1. Taxonomy (NCBI): domain Eukaryota; kingdom Viridiplantae; phylum Streptophyta; class Magnoliopsida; order Alismatales; family Juncaginaceae; genus Triglochin; species Triglochin maritima. The sequence goes on along the minus strand of OY821780.1, from coordinate 7,011,338 downwards.
AAAAATTTTAAAAATTTAGAATATAGTATTAACTAGGTACATTTTTTATCTAATAAAATAATTAAAATTTCGAATACCAATATAGGTACATTTTAAAATTGGTAACGTTATCAAAAATTCGTAGGGTGGATACACATTACAAACAGTTTTGAAGGTCGATACTGCAAAAAATGAAAAACAGAATTAATTTTTTAAAAAATTTATAAAAATTAGAAAACATATTTTGAAGTATATATATATATATAACATAGTTAAAATGATTTTAAAAAATCAAAACATAAAATCAAAAACAATAAAAGAAAATAAATAAAGTGACGAATTTTAGTTGTAGTGTTTTATGTTTCGAATTTTTTTAAATCATTTTAACTAAGTTTTTTTGTTATATTTGTTTTCAAATTATGTTTTGTAATTGTTATTATTTTTAAAAAAAATTAATTGTGTTTTTAATTTTTTGCTATATCGACCTCCAAAACTGTTTGTAACGTGTGTACACCCTACGAATTTTCGACATCGTTACCAATTTTTTGTTTTAATTAGTTTTAGTGTTTGTTTAAAATTTAGTTGTAAATAATTTCTTATTGTGGTTAAGAAATTTTATTTTTTTATTGTATAAAATATCCTAACATTTCAATACGCCGAGTTATCGACGTGATTTGGATATCGATTTTTCAAAAAATTAAAAACGAATTTTAATTTTTTTAAAAAATAATATAAATTAGAAATCATATTTTGAAAAAAAAAGATTTTAAAAAAGATTGCAAATAATTACAATAAAAAAGAAAAACAGAAAAGAATAAAACTAAAACAGAAAAAAAAAATTCCCACGGATCGCCGTTCACACACGCGTAGGGCTGTAAGCGGGGCGGGGCGGGGTGGGTTTTCGCCCCACCGCTACCCGCCCCGCCAAAGTTAAGCGGATAGGCGGGGCGGGGCGGGGTCAAAAAAAGTTCCGCTACCCGCCCCGCGTAGGGATGAACTAGGATATGCGGGGCGGGTTTGCGGGTTTGACGGGTTTAATCTTTTTATTAAAGCTAAATACAAAAATTAATTTATTTTCTTTAATATTATCTATTTTAATCAAAATTAAGTGCAAAAATGAAGGAAAAAAATCAATCAATGTATGTTTTTAAAGCTATATATAAAAGAATTAAAGCTAAATACAAACTAAATCATAACTAAATACAAAAAATCAAAAACATGTAGGGCTTATGCTGGTTGCGGGTTATGCGGGGCGGGTTGGGAGAAAATCGCAACCCGCTCCTCTTATTATGCGGGTTGTGCGGGTGGCGGGTAGCAATTTTTTGTCCGCAACCCGCGTTAGGCGGGGCGGGTTGCGGGTAAATTTCAACACATTTACAGCCCTACACCTGCGATCCGTGGAAATTTTCTTCAATTTTTTTTTAATTTTCCACGGATCGCAGGTGTGAACGGCGATCCGTGGAAAAAAAATTAAAAAAAAATTGACGGATCGCAAAAAAAAATTATTTTTTGGGGACGGATCGCGGGTCACACCCGCGTCCGACTATTTTTCGAAAAAAAAATTCTTCCTAAATTTCGAAATTTGAATTTATTTTTATTATATAAAAAATTTACGGCCCCTCTACATGCGGTCGAATGTCATTTTTGGCGTGTTAAAAACAAAGGAATATATGCACACAGAAAAAAGTTGGTGAAGCAATAATTTCATTTCATTGTGAACGACAGTTAAAAACTTTATTTTCACGAGTAAATTAGAGTAATTGGTTTCGAGTTTAACACGTGGCAACTTACTTTTATTGTGCACATAACGCTATTTGTTGTTTAGCACTACGAAAGTTACGAGGTTCTATTTGCTTCAAAGCTTGTAGGTTAAATAGAAGTACAAATTCAAGGTAACCGACGAATTATTTAGTAGATCATGGGTGAAATTGAGAATATGGGCGTGGATATTATAATTCCTTACCGTGGTCATTCCATCTTGCCTGGTGGTGGTGGTCGTGGGCCAAAATAAATAAATGAAAAATAGCTACTATAATTACGGACACCTAAAGGCCGGTATATTCGTAGAGCATATTTTTCAAACACATAATCATTCGCACTAAAAATCTCAACATTATATAATTTATTAATGCGATCATGCATGCGTCATTGCTATGTACAATTCGGCTTCGGCACAATTTATTATGTATTGGTACTTTTTTAGCAAGTGTTTCTCAATAGCCCTTATGCATAATTGGATGAAGTAGAATTAGCTGATATCATCGCTTGTTTGTTTCATTGTTTTTAATTACCGTTGCCTTGCAATAGGTTATCTTTTACGTTTCACCTTCGTTTTAGAAAACAATAGCTATTCTAGATTGGAATTCTTTTAGAAAAGCAGTAGTACCTGTTATGTATGAAACATTACCACTAATCAATCCTCGTTTATGAAACATTAATACTTATCAATCCTTATCAAACATTAATACTTTGCCTGAGAGGACCTTGATAGCTTCACAAATAAAATGACTTCACGAATGTAGGATTTTAGTCCGAGTAAGATAATAAGGTAGGATCCGTGGGTAGCCGGGTATGAGTTTAGTTCATACTCAGCAAGTTTTTTGTTGACTAGGTGATGTATATTTCACGTGTAACAAGTAATTATTTTAAAATTTTAATATAAAGATAAATGAAAAATACGAGGTTTTGTGATAAGAGAAAGGCCTGAGGTTATGTCGCTCATATATATGGTATTGTATAACTAATTAATTATAGTTTGAAATTACAACGTCAGGTCCAGAAGCGTACTGATCCAGTGATCCTAGTAAGGTGGTCCAATCAATTATCAATCTCTTACAGCAAACTATAGGAAAAGGGTCAGATTCAGTAGAGATTTTAATGTGAAACTAAAATTTGTCTAGATATATTCTGTTGTTCACCTATTTCGTCCAAGCTTGCGTTGACAATCCACCATCATAAAATCTTCATGAGCATCTATGCATTAACATTGAAGGCCAAAAATGACAGTTTAATATTATTCGTAGTGAAGTTTAACAAAAAAATATGGCTAATTTTTTGTTCGAACAATAGCGCAGTCTTTATTGAAAATTTGGAGTGGAGCGGGTTCTGGCGGATCATGTTGGTTCTTCTTTCCCCATCTCAGGCCCCCAAAGAACGGAGAGAGAAACACCAGAGCGAACTTGGCGGACGGAACCACTGGCAACAATGTCGGCCAACCTGGTGGTGGCGGCAGTCGCCCGGGCGAGAATCCTAACCCTAACCCTAATGCCTCTTCTGGCAACAATGGGAGCTTTTATATGCAGGGACAACCGACCGATTACAACCACAACCCGATCAAGCACCACGAATGGAGTGGAGCGGGTTCTGGCGGATCATGTGGGGTTTTCTTCGGATCAGGAGGGGTCGCGGGCCCAACTTCGGGTGGTGGAGATCCGGATCCGCATCAACTAAGGGCTCTGGTGGGCCACTTGAATGGTCTTTTGCAAAATCAAACCCCTAGAACAGCTAATATGTCAGGTATGGAAAACACACTCAATAATCTTATTTTAGCCCTTTCAGCAGATAAATCAAACACTAAACATTGGATTATTGATCCGGGGCCACCGATCATATGACCGGGAATCCTACCATGCTTAACAACATAAAAGAGAACTTGAGATTACTAAATAATTTTGTTACTATTGCAAATGGAAATCTGGTTGAGATTAAAGGCACGAGAGATGCAAAACTAATTAACAATATTCATGATAATATTTTGTATGTGCCTAATTTTGATACAAATTTACTTTCCGTTGCCAAAATTACAAGGAATCTTAATTGTAATGTGATATTCACCCCTCGTGATGTCATATTTCAGGATTGTACTACAGGGAGGATGATTGGTAAAGACATCCTCACAAACGACCTCTATATACTTGAATCAACTAATAAAGCCTTACATGCTAGATCTGAGGCTAATCATGAACTGTGGCACAAAAGGATGAGTCACCCATCCTCGAGTGTGCTAAAACATTTATTTCCTCACATTAATAATTCTGAATTTTTGTGTGATATTTGTCGTTATTCTAAACAAACTCGATTACCATTTCCCATTTCTACCACTAAAACTCAATTGCATTTTGAATTAGTTCATTCGGATATTTGGGGTCTCTCTCCTGTTGAATCATATAATGGTTTTCATTATTTCATTAGCTTTATCGACGATTTTTCTCGAACTAGTTGGATTTACTTACTAAAACATAAATCTGATACTTACACAATTTTTTGTGATTTTCTCGCGTTTATTGAGAATGTGTATGATGCGAAAATTCATTTTTTTAGATCTGACAATGGTTCCAAATACATGAGTAATATGTTTCAAAATCTTTTAAAGCAAAAATGAATTTTTCACGAAACCACGTATGTTAACACACCTCAACAAAACGGAATTTCTGAACGCAAAAACCAACACCTTTTAAATGTGACTCGGTCGTTACTTTTCATAACAATGTTCCCAAACACTTCTGGTCTGATGCTATTTTAACTTCCACATACATCATCAATCGCCTTCCTAGCCCCACAATTGAGAACAAACAACCTTTGAAAATCTTGCTCAACAAAAAAATGAATGTCAACCATCTTAAAAATTTTGGCTGCACTTGTTTTGTTCACAGGAAGTGGGAAGACAAGCTCGATTATAGCTCTGTTAAGTGTATTTTCTTAGGATATTCCTTTAGAAAAAAAAGGTACAAATGTTATGACCCCAAAAATTGTAAAATGTATGTATCTAGAGATGTTTCCTTTTTTTAGAATGAATCTTTTTTTAAACCGGAGGACGACACCACCAAAGACAATTTCGCTGCTATTCTGTTTCCTACTATGGATCTCATGGACACTCCGGAAATTACTCCTCCACAAGACGAAGAAGAAGAAGACGAACCTACAGGGGGGGAGAAGAAGAAGTAGAAGAACCACCCTGAAGGAGGTCCACTCGACCCACACGCCGGCCTGCCAGGTTCAATGATTGCTTTGTGTCACATGTCACCTACCCCATCCAGGACTACTTGTCCTATGACAAGATATCTCATAAGCACCAAACCTACCTAACTAAAATTGACAACCACAAAGAACCAAATTCTTACCATGAAGCGTTAGAATATCAAAATTGGGTTAATGCCATAAAAGATGAACTAAGAGCCTTAGAACCCAACAAAACCTGGACTTTGGTCTATTTCCATCCCGGTATAAAACTTGTTGGCTGTAAATGGATATATAAAATCAAATACCACAGTAACGGCAAAATCAAAAGATATAAGGCGCGACTTGTAGCCAAAGGATATACACAAACTTACGGGCTCGATTGTTTAGAAACTTTTCCACCCGTAGCCAAAATGAACACCGTTCGTGTTCTTCTATCCATTGTTGTAAACCACAACTGGAATCTGTTTCAAATGGATGTCAGAAATGCATTTTTACAGGGAAATCTTGAAGAAGAAGTCTACATGACTCCACCTCCAGGTTACACTACAACTCCCAATCAGGTATGCAAGCTTCATAAGTCTATATATGGACTAAAACAATCACCACGAGCATGGTATGCCAAACTCAGTCATTCTCTTCTTCTCTATGGTTTCAGAAAAAGTTCTGCTGACGCATCCATGTTTATTAGACATAATAATAATATTACCACCATTGTTCTCATCTACGTAGATGATCTCATCATAACTAGGGACAATGATCATGAGATAGATTTAGTAAAGAAATATCTAAAATCCAAATTTGACATAAAGGACTTGGGGTTTTTAAAATACTTTCTAGGAATAGAAATCGCATACTCAAAAAATGGTCTTTTTCTCTCCCAAAGGAAGTACATCTTAGACCTCCTTAAAGAAACTGTAAAAATGGGCTCTAAACCCACAACCACTCCAGTTGAACTAAATGAAAAAGTAGGACCCACCGATGGAACACTCTTAAGTGACATCAGTCAGTTTCAAAGACTAGTTGGAAAATTAATATACCTTACTGTCACTCGACCTAATATTACATATGCTGTAAGTGTAATTAGTCAATTCATGCATTCACCTCATACACATTACTTAGACATCGTGAATAGAATTATTTGTTATCTCAAAGGTACCCCAGGACAAGGACTCTGGATGAAACCAAATAACTCTAACTCTATAATTGGTTATTCTGACGCAGATTGGGCTGGAAGTCACGACCGGAAGTCAACAACCGGCTTCTGCACATTTGTATGAGGCAACTTAGTAACTTGGAGAAACAAGAAGTAGAACGTCGTTGCTCGATCCAGTGTAGAGGCAGAATACCGTGCTATGACTTCCACCACTAGCGAACTTATCTGGCTCAAACAATTACTCTCAGACATGAACATCAAAACTTAGGAACCTATGAAGATGTTCTGTGATAACAATGCAGCTCGACACATCGCCTCCAATCTAGTTTTTCATGAACGGACTAAGCACATAGAAGTTGACTGCCACTTTGTCAGGGAAAAAATACAATCCAAACAAATTGAAGTCTCACGTCTCCAGCCAAGAGCAGCTAGCTGATATCTTCACTAAAGCACTCAGTCAAAAAACTTTTTCAAATCTTCTTCACAAGTTGGGATCCATCAACCTGTTTCGGACCCAACTTGAGGGGGCGTGTTAAGAATATTATCGTTGGCTCAAGATCCATCCTTGCCCAATACATGCCTCCGAATATGGCAACCATCTAGCAATCAAGCGCACAACTAAAGGGAAGAAATCAATCTTCAACATCTTCCTTATACACGCATGTACAACGACTATGAGAGCCACCCATACTATATATACTCACATGTAATGGAATAAATTCAATAATACAAACTACAAAATTTTGTTTACGTTCTTGTATCAAAATCAACATGGAATCAGAGCGGGTCGATTGACCTGTAGGGGTCCACTCCAATCTATATTGTTCACGCGTAGACACGAAGAAAATTATCTCGGTCACACGTGCGGGGGAGTGTTGAGCAAATAGTCGCACATTACTGAACACAAGTTGTGTGCAACACTCTATAATAGAGTTGAGTCAATTACCTTTCACCTAAGTGTTTAGGTTTGTTGAGGTGGTGGACCAACTAAATTTAACAAGTTTAACACAAAAATATGACTATTTTTTGTGGTTTTTTGTGGCTGGAATTTGGGGGGTTTTGAGGTTTTGGTTTTGGGATGGTTTTTCTGGAAGCGAAGGCTTTGGAGGAGGAGGAGGAAGAGGACCGGTGGTGTATGTGCATTTATTATGTGAGAAGGAAGAGTCTTACGGGTTGTACCAGGAGATGCTTGCTAGAAGCATGTGAAATTAATTTATTGATTTGGTTGTTTATGGCTCGTAGCATATCAAGGTGGGGTGGGAGAGTGAAAATTAAGATAAGGATTTGGATTATGTCTTTTTTTTCTTGTTCTTGTTTATTCCACCACATCTTCTTACCTAGCCGCAAGAATAAGATTGGATCTCTTTCAAAAAAGAAAAAAAAGTTAATCGTCTGAAATCAACAGGGCTCTCTTTCTATTGACGTATACTTTCTAAAATTTCATTGACATTAAGCTACTAATTAACGTCTTCTTTTTAGGGTGTTGATTAATGATCCATTTTTTGTTATTTTTCCATTTTTATTATTTCCATATCAGTTTGAGTCAGATTCATCCGGTTTGAAGGGATTTCAGGTTCTAAGAAGGTTTTGCGTCAGACTAAAAATGCAATAATGATCAAATTACGAAAATTTATAAGGTATATTATGGTAAATTTAATTTTTTTAGAGTACACTGTAATGAATCTGTTCATATATTTAAGCGTCTATATATGATGATCTTCTAATTTTTTTAGAGTACACTATATTTAATCTGTTCTTGTAATGTGTTATCTTAAGTTGAGAAGTCAATACTTCAAAATTGCCATGCTAAAAATAGATCCAAATGATTGACAGAGGAGAGGTGATGCCTAAGATTGCAGCAGTAATTGTGGTAAATTGCAGTTAGTCCGTTACACTAGATTGGCACCAGAACATTTATGGGAACAAGGATCTAGCAATGCTATATATATGAATTTGGGTTTTATTTGATGTTTTGGTGGTGAGCAAAAATGAGGATGCAATTTTGTCATAGAACTTGGATTTCTTGCATTTTTCATGTGTATGATTGAAGAATATGCATTGTTTGTTTGGTTGTTTGTTTATATAGTTTTTTTGCTTATATAGTATGATTACATGGATGCTAACATTATCTTTTATACATTATTTGTATAGCATGCCTAAAATGGATAACATACTCGCACGTTTACGTCGGAAACGTGTTGTTGAAGAAGAACAAAAGAAGAAGATGAAAGTGGTTGTTAGTATAGTTTCTACTATTTGCACTTTAGTGGCTACAAAAAATAATCATGGTTATTTGCCAAAGGAACCATCAAGAGATTGGGATTCCGAGAGAAGTTGTTATTTAAATCAACTCTATAGTGGAAAAGAAGTTGATTGTGTTCAACAATTACGTGTTAGTAAACAAGGTTTTCTGAACTTGTGTAAGACTCTTCAAGAAGTTGGTGGACTTATTCATACAAATCATATGAGTCTTGAAGAAGTCGTGACAATGTTTCTTCATATTCTGGCACACAATTTAAAATATAGAGTAATCAAGTTTCACTTTCATCGATCAATGGAAACTATAAGTAGACACTTCAAAATGGTGTTGCTTGCAGTTCTGAGAATAAGTAGTGATTATTTGAAAACACATGATTATGCCATCAACGGACCCGACAACGAGAAATGGAAGCGGCAAGAGGTATCTACCAATTAAATTAAGTATTTAATTATTCCTTTGTCACTTTTGAATTAAATTTTTGTATCTTTGAATTTTTAGAATTCTCTTGGCGCATTAGATGGAACACATATTCTTGTTACAGTTCCAGCAGATATGCAACCAAGATATAGGAATAGAAAAGGCATAATTTCTACAAATGTCTTGGGAGCATGTTCTCCAAATTTGCAATTCAATTACGTATTGCTTGGGTGGGAGGGGTCATCTTCTGATTCACGAGTTCTACGTGATGCTTTACGAAGAAGTGATCACCTTCAAGTTCCATCCGGTAAACTTAATATTATGATAAAGTATACATTTTATTGAATAATATAAGTCTAAATGATGTTTATCTCTTAAGAAAATATTACCTTGTGGATGCGGGATATACCAATGGACCAGGTTTTTTAGCTCCATATCGAGGTACTAGATATCATCTCAATGAGTGGATTGGAAATGTTCCTCGAAATTCTAAGGAGTGCAAGAAATGCAATTGAAAGAACATTTGGATTGTTAAAGAAAAGATGGGTTATATTACGAACACCTTCTTTTTTTGATATCAAAACTCAAATACGAATTATTAATGCTTGTTGTGTACTTCACAACTTTATCAAAAGAGAGCAACTTTCAGATCCAGTACTACAAAATCATGATTCTCGACTTCTAGCTACAGTTGATCATGAAATTTCAAGTGTGGGGCTTCTTGAAGAGAACATAAGCAATGAAGAAGATAATTTTATGACAATTCAAGTTACAAATGAGTGGACTTCACGTCGAGATGAGTTAGCTATGAAATGGTTTGAAGACTATCAAGCACATCGTGTTATCTTTTAATTTTTGTATTTGTTTATAGTTGTTCACTTTGTTGTGTAATATGAACGTTACCTTTTGGTTTTCTTCAAAATATCTTCTCTACAGGACCCTTACAGAAAAAAATATCTTCTCATCTATGTGTTTGAAACAAAGATATAAATGCTTACCTTAACACGCTTCTTGATTTATGTTTTCCCATCCCTTTCTATTTGTTTTTAATAACTGCATTAAAAAAATTATAACATTGTTACATGTGTGTCATTAATTAGATCAGCTAAAAGAGTAATCTACCTTTGATTATTTAAACTACGGATTCAAATTTCTCCTGGATCAATACAATTTGACTAGCAAATTAGTAGATCATAGGGCCATGATCAATTTGCATTAGTTGTTTGCCAGCCCACCGATTAGACTCGAGTGGAAAAACTTCTGAACCAATTTTTGAAGAAAAGAATTTATCTTCAAATTCGGTGGAACCTAGATACAAATTAGAATAATTTGATGTCAAATCTCCACGACCATTACCAAGAAATTTAAGGTCATATAAAAAATCTAAACGGTGAATGAGAACTAATTCAACCAAGCCAGGGATCGCACCACTTAACCATCGAGAGGATTAGACTTACTAGGTCTGCTAAGCAGTTGTCTAACTCATATGTCTCCCTTAGAAGACGAGCTGTCGAATTGATGAATTTTTTTAACAAGGCTGACAACGCAAATTTGTTCCTGTGTTAACCTAATAGGAGCGGTTGAATATGTCCATGACTGTAATAAAATATATCCAATATTTACAGTACATGTGACCAAAATTATTGTTGATCTTTGTAGACATGGTTAAAGTGGTTCCTTGCAGATTGTTCGACCAATTGAAATATCATGTAAAGTTGGTTAATCCATAATATTGTTAAACCCTTACCCTTAGAAGTTTTTGATACGACCCCATTTTGGAATGCGTCATTCTACGTAACTGCGGCTAACACAGTTTGTAAATTCTTAGGCTAGCTAAGTTTAGATACCCAACTCAAACAACAATGAGTTGCATCCTAAACATGACCATGCCCGTAACGCCATAGGTGCTAATATGCGTTTATCCGCCCGAATCTGGTTCGTTAATATGATATCAATCACTTCCCATTGGATAGTCCGAGTTCTATCCACCTGAACAATTCTATTTATTCCCGAACAAAGTGTACCTTCCACTTCCACTTCCACACACAAACTCTCTTGGTTCCCTACTCAAAGTCATCTCATATTATACAAACGCTGAAACACACCACCATTCACAACTTCCCTCCAAACCCAACTCCCACTCCACTTCTAAAACATACTAAAACCAATCACTCCTAACATTTTTGGTTTAGACATAACCAAATGAAGAGACCCAACATGTTGGATTCCACTACCGCTGAGCCTATAACTGGTATCTCTTTCTACCTCCATGTTTTGTCTTTGTTCTTTTTCTTTTCTCATTGGACTTGTGTTGTGACCAGAGGAAAGGAAGATAGAAGAGGAGGAGGAAGAAGAAGGGAGAGTGAATTGGGCTGAGAAGAAGAGGAGGTTAAGCGCAGAGCAAGTTAAGGCACTAGAGAAGGGCTTTGAGGTGGAGAACAAACTTGAGCCAGAGAGGAAGGCCAAGTTGGCAATGGATCTTGGCCTCCACCCTCGCCAAGTTGCCATTTGGTTCCAGAACCGTCGCGCGAGGTCGAAGACGAAACAACTCGAGCGTGATTACGTTGTACTTAGGAATGATTATGATGCTCTTAGGATGGACCATGATGCTCTCAGGCTCAATCACGATGCTCTCTTGGTGAAGGTAAGTTTAAAGATATTAGAGTTTGGGTTTTCGTTTGAAGTGAAAGGTTTGATCTTTGGATAGATGTTTTTGATTTTTTGGGAAGAATTTCAAAAGAAGATTAAAGTTTTTTGAAGATCAAGAATTGGCTTTAGTCAAAATCGGAAAAGATTTGATCTTGGATTGGCATTTACATGTTGAGCTCTGGTTCATATCTAACAAAGTAATGGTCTTTGAGTTTAAAAAGTGTTCGGATTTTGAATAAACTTCTCAAGATTTAATCTTTGCAGAAAAAACAAGTTGGGTCATTTTCTAAACTTGGAATTAGTTGGGTTTTTTTTCAGGAGAAACGAGATGGATTTTTTTACTGAACATCTAAGTATTTGTTCTTTGCATAGCACGCAAGATGGGCCATTTAAAACTTGAAAAGATTTGATATATATGGAGGAAATGAGTTTGTTCTCTGGCTATTGTTCCAAAACCTGAAAAGACTACTCTTTTCCATAAAACCTACTCTTAAGTCCAAATCTAATAATAGTAAGTTTGATCTTTGACTCATTTCATCTTTATTTGCAGATCAAAGAGCTGAAATCCAAAAGTTCAATGGGGAGCAGAAAGGTAGAACAAGAAGAACACCAACAGAACAGCAGCAGCAACAACAACAACAACCAAGATTTTGTTGTTAAGGAGCAAGAAGAATCCATTGCTCTCCTACACAAAGACGGCTCATACGACAGCGACAATAGCACATTCCTAAGCGACGAGAACAGCTCCAACCGCATCGAAGATCTATTTCCACCCCAAAATGATCAGAACCAACCCCTATTCCCCACTGGCTTCGACAAAGACAGTAGAGAAAGCTGCTTCTACTACTGCCAGGAGCAGCAAGAAAAAGAGCAACAAGAACTGCTGATGGCAATGAAGGAGGTGCCTAGTCTTGCTTGGAACTGTTCTGATGAGTGGGACTGGGAAGATATTTGTTGAATCCAAAGATGGATTGGTGAAAGATTGTTTACTAGGAGTTGGTTGGCTCTCTTGTCAAGTTTTTGTACTTGGGCAGTTTTTTTGGTTATGTGGTTAGTTAAGGAAGGCTATCTATGGCGCTACAAGTTGGAGTGGGATATGTACAAATATGTAGTGATTTGGTGCAAAATGTGAAATAATTACTTAAATATGGTTTGCACTGCCAAGCTTTTCTTTCAGAATATAAAGAAGATTGCTAGAAATGTCAGCTGGGTCAGTGCAAATAATTCGCAAGTAGATTGGAAGCCTGATTATCAATTATATGCTTTGGGTATGGGTTTGTTTCATGGCAAAATTACCTGTTTAACTTTCTTAAATATTTCAACAAGTTGATAACAAATTGTCATGTTGAGGTTTCCTAAACCAAAATTCGCAAATTCACATCTCAGTAGCTACAAAGAAATTACAATTTTCTTCTCCTTTTTTCTTACGAGGTTTGAGTATATACATTCATTACGTTACATAAAAGAAAATTATGAAAAACTACAACAACAAAAAACTTTTGTTTATCAAATAAGGTCGTGTATATATCAATCAATTCTGATATCATCCACTAAGATTATCATTAGGATGAACAAATTAACCACTTCCAAAAAAAAAGTCGTGTGCATACACAACGAAAAGTTTGTCTTTACATTAGCTACATTAAAATTTGGATATACACGATGAACATTTATCACAGGCAACAAGATAGGTCAAAATCAATTGTTCTGATTAAATTAATACATTGTGTATGCACAATTTTGTGAATAACTCACTGGGTTTTTTATAGCACAATGATTTTTTTTATTACATGATACTTAAGTTTTGTATTAGTATTGAATCAATAATTTTTCTTAAGAAAATTACGGGACTCCTAAAGAGAAAATAAATGGCCAACAAAAGTTTTAAGTAAATTTGATGTAGCAGAAGTCTCTTTGGTACGCTACATCTTTATGGATTCTGCACTTTTACACTAATCCAAAGTTAATTTCCTCCCAATTTTATAATCACCCAACAAAATCCATAATATCATATTAGGAAAAGAAACTACAATTCAAAAAAAATAATTGCAAGTGCAACCATCAACCAACAACGAAGATAATTTCCTCAAGTTGATGCAGACACGGAGAGCAACTCCAGCATCTGATAACCAGTCAATGACACAAAAGTTAGGAAAAAAGAAGCTTTGATGATGTCAGCAATGTAGTCTAACCAGAATCTATCAACCTAGACTTCTTGGTAGATCTTTTTTTCTCTCCATTTGATGAGGTGATTGGATATCTGGAGAGAGCAGATAATGTTAGTTTGTTGTGGAGGAAAGTGACATGTCTATGTGGCTTTTGTGGAGAAGATAAGATCAACTTGGGCAATCTGTTCGAAGACATAACAAGAATCAATACAATGTATTTGAGTTGAGGACACTACGATTTGTCGAGATATAACTTTTACAGTAGTACATGTTACAACGTGAGTATTGACAGACGTAAGAATGTAAATATTTAATAACGTCATTTATGTGCTTCTATCAACTTGAACTTAGGTATAATTGTTCAACTTTTACTTGAGCAAAAAATTCTATGTTTAATTACACCGTTAATGCTAACTAAGAACAAATATCTATATTCTATAATCAGATTTTGATCAAATGACAAACTGTAGCTTAACAAATGTCATCAGTAAGCCATTAAGCCATGTATGAGTTCTTCTAAGGGTCTTCATGCATGTCTGATCTCCTAAAAAGCAAGTACGATCATGAAGCCATCAACATTGTTAAAGATCTTATTGAGAATATTCTAATTGGAATACATTTTGAGAGATGAATTTGGTTTGAATATGACAGATGAATTTTGAGAGATGAATTTGGTTTGATTATGACAGGTAAATTTTGAGAGATGAATTTGGTTTGAATATGACATGATGGACCCAGAGCAGCACATAGAAAACAACTATACCTTCACTAATCACTATCCACTTGGTTTAATTGTTTAAAGAAAGTTGAACTTGATGTGCCAACCTCTATTATGAAGCTTACCCATTTTCCAACCAACTGGGTCTCTGTTAGATTGGAAAAGTGGCACCAATGGGATCTGTAGTGGTTGGTTTGGATGTGAAATTTCACTTTCCGTTTCTGGAATCTCAGTAGAAATTAATTGGATGGACCAAAGGTTTCCTTCCACAAAGGCTTAAATTTACAGTTAAGTTAACTGAAATAGCGGTAGTTAATCGCAAACTTGCGGAAGTTAAAGACAATGGTTGGCCTAGACAATACAATGGTCCCTACAATGAATTTACATGTCGCATCGATCCCGATTAATGCTCCAGTTGATGTGTCATGCGCCGCAAGCGAAAGAGTAGCAGGGTCTCTATCTACAAGTAGATAAACATGGAACTTAATAGTTATCATTCTTGTGGTTCTCATTCTTATGATAAAAGTTGCGAGATGGTTTATCTTCAATAGAGTTTTTATTTAGATTTGTGCTTTCACCAATCACCATTCTCCAACGATCTGGTTTTGGATAGAACTGTGTGATATAAGTCGAATCACGTGCTAGAACCATTTTGAGATTAAAAGTTTTGTTTTTGCTTTTGTTGTTCTTTCCCGTTCATGTTTTATTTCAGGATCATCGTATCTAATACTCTATCTCATGTATCAAGGCTCCTGTGTTTTTTCATGTCAATGTCGGTATCTTTTTTGTGCATTAATATAACTTTTACCTCATAAAAACTTAGATAGAAACTAAATTTTCAAGAAAATGACCACATTTTAGAACTAAAATACTTTTCAATGTCAAAAGAAGTTTCATTTTCTCAAGTTCACTTCCTTGCCTAACCCAAGTAATGTAAGGTCGTCATATACTATCCACAACCAACCGATCTTTTGAAAGAGATGGACCCAAGTTAGGAAAAGTTCAGGTGGGATGCAAGGTCCAGAGCACGGATTGCTGGGGAACAGAGCCACACGATTATAATAATGGGAAAGAAACAACAAATGAGGTAATGGAGGCAACTGTCTGCTGGACCACAACTTGTGTTATGTAGCAATTTTCAGATAGCCTCAAACTCTGAAAGCATAGTCGTACTACTGTTGGGCAACAGTGAGCCACCAGCCCACCACGCAATCCTCTAATTCGGCCGCAGTGCTTTTACAATGTGAGTACTTTCAAAGAAGTTTCTTACGTATATATGAATTTTATGTTTCACAACATAAGTTGCCAATTAAGTGAAATCACTTGTAGTTCGAAATAGGAAGTCGTTTAGTTTTGTTGTGTTTACAAAGTTTCATTAATTCTGATCTAAAGAAGAATAGTTTCAAGTTAGGAAACTTAAGTTCCGTGCTTTTTTGTGATCTAGGAAGTGAATCTAGTCTAGAACTCCAATTTCAGGTCGTCACATTATTTTATAGTGGAATTGTAGAACTCATTCTAAATACATATATCTAAGCCATGTAACTCAAGGTCAGAATTTTTAAAAATTTCTTACTCTGAATCACTAAGATGTTATTTTAGAAGTCTAGTTTCACACTTCTTTAGAGTTCACCTAGAACTGTCATTTCAAGATTATCTTCCTAAAAACGAATAAGGTATCGAATCCTTAGTTGATTGATCATGAATCATGGTGCTTTAAAAACGGTATGATGTTTTTAAAAGCACCATGATTAAAGTGACCTCGCATTCATTGTGTTACACCCTTACAGTGGAGCAATAGTTCTCGATTTTTCATTTTCTCTAGATTTGGAAGACTTATGAGTGCCATATTGTGCCATAATCAGGCATTTTGTTAATATATCTCAGCCTAACATTTTCGTGGAAGGAAATTTTTTTATGGAATTTGTACGTACGTAGTAATTTTGGTGCTTATTGGACAGTAGCCATCTAGAAAAACACAAGCAATGAAGCCATTTTACCCACATCATCCCCTGATCCTTGTTCATGTCCAGGTACGTAGTGAAACTTAACAACATCTCTTCATGACTGGCAATTGATGAAACCAATACATACCATCCTTGTCAAGAAAAATGATGATGCAGGCCAAAGGTCATCATGCCCATCGTTTTCTTCTTATTTTACAGGGAAAAGGGTTTTAATTGGTGAATTATATCATGTTTAGCTTTCGAAAAGCACAAGCTCCGACCAGAGTATGTAATTAAAGGGTTTATCCTAAATCAGAATAGAGGACTACCATCTGTTCTCGACATCCTATGTGATATGTTAATGTCTAATGAAAAGAAACTGTATGTTTGACAGCAAATAAGCTAAATTAGCTGGTGTTGTGCATTCGATTATTTTTCTTATTTCATAGCTCAGCCACAGCGTGTTTGAAAAACACTCAGTCGCACAATTTGAGTGTTGGTGCTGGTCAGTGAGCAGAGGTTAGGACTTAGGACGTCGAAATCATATCATACTAACCAGATTGCTCACCACAAATATGTTAGGATGCTTTCGATTATTTTTTTTACATAAAAATAATCTCATGGTGTAAAAAGTTAAACTGTAATTGTCTGATATGTCAATATCAATAATATTAAACATATTAATCAAGAGACCAAAATTTATTCCAGATTCCGCATTGTGTTTTCAGGGGATGCACAGAGTGCCACTCTATTAAGATTTAAGACACTTCGTATGTTACAGAATCCTATTCAGTACACTCCATATGAAAAGCTTGATCAGAAGAAGTAATGGGCAATTTTTTGCTATGGAACCTCGATTGTCACTTTATCACATTTCACGAAACACAAGTAACGTTCCTTTAAAACCTGTAACGTCCATAATCCGTACTCGAGACACAGCAATAATCATAACACTAGAAGGAAGCGAAAAAGGAACATTAACTGAAATAACCAACTCGAGACCTCAATTAAAATTTATAATAAGTTCAAAGTCAAAGTAGAATGCGGAAGGAAAATATAAGAACTCTTAATCATACTACACAACTTTTGAGAGGAGTAGAAAAATACATGACACTGAGCTCAACAGTTCCAGTCCACGCGTCCCAAGCCCAAGTCACCTCTAGTCACCTACCGCGTCCCACCTGCACACGAATAGGCACACCTGAGTCTCAAATCAAGACCCAGTATGTTGGTGATTTTAGTGTCATCGATTCATTTTAGTCGTAATGTGATTTACTTGAGACCGATGCGATTTATCATTAGGCTCGGAAACGAGTTTGGGTAGTGCGGAGTGCACGCTTGTTGAGCTAACGGTTTATCGACCACGAATATGAAGCAGGGGTCGAGGGGGCGCAGCCCCCTCGCGGGGTCGAGGGGCGGAGCCCCTGCGGGGTCCAAGGGGCAGAGCCCCTGGCTGGGATTTTATGTATTTCCGTTTGAGTGGATAATACCAACCGAAAAGGCGGTTGTGTAACCGCCATTCTGCCTTTTCGATTATCTCATTATAAGAGGGATTCGGTACTCAAAACAAACATACGAAAAGACATACTCCTTCTCTACCTTTCTGATCGAAGTTCATATTGCCTGAACGAGATTGTTCCTTCTCAGGATTATCCCAGCAAGGTATTCGTGCAACCCGGGCAGTGTAAAAGGGTCGAATAATCTTGTTCGGAAAGTGATTCGTACACGATCTGAGAAGAGTCCAGGATTATCACAACCCGAAATCTCCAACACAGTACACCACCCCAAATCGACACCGAACAAGGTATAGTCGTCCCTGACGGCTCACACTGGTCTCGTGTTCCAAGGCGGTCACGCGCCCAGCGAGGCCGAGCGTGCACCTCGACCCCCACCGCGCATCCAACCCACAAGACAACACCCAACCCGCTCTCACGGCAGAACTGTCACACGTCCCAAGGCGACCACGCGCCCAGTCAGGTCGAGCTTGCACCCTCGACAAGACCGCGCATCCAACCCACAAGACAACGTCATACTCCAACCACGCGCCCGAGCCCGTAAGCAACGCTCCTTAACGGTTGCCCATCACAACACTGGTGAGCTGACCAGTTCCGCGTCTGACTTCAGAAGACAACCTCACGTCTGAGCCCGTGAGCAACACTCCCTAACGGTCACTCGTCAAAACGTGCGTGGACAATCGTTCTCATGAACCTCTCACATTCTCACTAGGCAATGGGGTAAATGCAATTAACCCCCAACAGTACGGGTTCACAACCTCGACGAGTTATAGAGCAATAAACATGAACCGAACTACAAAATCATATAAGCAGCATGAACAAAATATAACTTTAAATTCACAATCAAGGTACAAGGGTATAATTGTAATTTCACCAAAAGTTCGTACTAAAACATAATTATCATAAGTTTAAGGGAAAAACAATAAATTTCCCAATTCATGAAATTCTCTACAATATATATGAATTTCTAGGGTGCAGAGGGTGATTTTCCCTAATTTAAAACATTTCTCACAATTATGGCAAAATCAAGGTTAATTAGGCAATTAATCCAATCATACAATATTTCTTCAATTAGGAAAAAGTTCAGGGTTTTCCACAATTATTCCAATTGTTACTTATTTAACTAATAAGTTAAGGGTTTATTCCGAAATTATCAATTATTAATTAATTAACCTAATACAAATAACTTCAGGGTTGTCCAGCAATAAAATCAACAAATCATTCAACCCAAATAATGACCAAAACTAGGGGCCTCATGCAATTTTCCCAACACCAAAACCCACTCCCAATCAAACCCTACCGCTGCCACTTCCGGCACCACCGCCGGCCACGCCGGCCTGCCCTACTTCCGGCCACCACCCTGGCATGGCCCCGAACAGCCTCAACTGCGACATCACCTCGCAACTTCCCTCACGTTGTCCCCCTCTCAACTCCCTCCTCATCTCCAACCATTGGTGCCACGACCGCCGGTCGTCCCTGCTCCATCACCTCCCCACAAACTCATCCGACCCAAGGAACCCGAAAAACAAGGAGGTGGATGGCATACCTTGACTCAAATCGAGTCGAGAAAAACTCGTTGGAGAAGAGGACACCTTCCCCTCCGCGGACGCCGGAGCTCCTCGCCGTCTTCGTCGGAGTATGGAGGAAGGGAGAGGAGGATGAGGGAGGGAGATGAGTTTGGGTTTAGGGATTTTTGGGAGAGAGATGGGCAGACTACAAAAATTACAAAATACAAACCATAAAATAATTTAATAAAAAAGAACACAAAAAGGATTGTGAGAACATATCCCACTTGTTA
Source organism: Triglochin maritima (assembly GCA_963682175.1). Lineage (NCBI taxonomy): Eukaryota > Viridiplantae > Streptophyta > Magnoliopsida > Alismatales > Juncaginaceae > Triglochin > Triglochin maritima. The sequence continues at coordinate 6,991,780 of OY821780.1, read as the reverse complement.
GGGAATAAAATCAATCTCAAATACGCAGTTGAACGAAAAATAGCAAATCTGATGGAGAAAGGAAATCACAAATGCAAATCCACAATCACCAATGAACACAACATTTAACGTGGAAACCCAATACGAAAAAACCACAGACGACACAACCTCAATATACTATAGAGAAAACGTATTACAAGAAAGGCTTACAGAAGTACAGAACACACGACCAACCGGCGAGAATTCTCGGCTAAATTTGCTCTTACCGAATCCACAATGATATTTTCTCTCTCTTTTCTCTCAAGAATGCAAAGTAGACAATAGTAATTGTTCTATTACAAAGGGGGACGAAATTGCATTTATATACTATGCCAAAATAAGTATTAATTGCACCAAAATCGGGTGGAGAAAAGTGTAGAACGTGGGCAGAACTGTTCCGCACGGTTTGACTGAACGGGTGTCATCGGTTGACCGAACTTCAAACTGTAGTGTGATCCGGAGCTCCACCGGTCGACCGTCGTGCCTTTAGTCGATCGGAAATTTCCAGACAGTGTCACAGTACTCCAACCGGTCGACCGCAACTTAAGTACTGGTCGACCGGAAACTTCCAAGCAGTTTTGCAAGACCTCCAACTGCGCAACCGGTCGTCCGAATAAGTCCTATCGGTAGATCGGAAATTTCCAGACACTTTTCTTGGACGAACAAAGAGCATATACGGTCGACCGATTGAGACATCCAGTCGACCGAAAAAAACCAGGAGCTTCTCCTGGGCGACAAGCTACACTACCGGTCGACCGGAACTTAAGTGTTGGTCGATCGTTTGACTGTTTTTCCACAGAAAATATTCAATTCACATATTCAAGGTAAACAACAACACCACTCAGTAGAACAGAGGAAGCGATAATACTTCGCAAACTTATTTTGCACTCATCGGTGTCTTGTCCTTTGGCCTGAATGCACCTGATCATGAGTGTTGAATTTTCTTACAAAACAATCGCCGCGTATATGACAAGATAAAGGCAAAATATGTAAGAGCAAATTGTTTAAGTACATAATGCCGGCATTAGCCATCCAACAAACTACAGTACAACATTTACGGATATTTACCAGTGATGTTCAATATACCGAGTAAAGCAAGGTCTGGTCTGATTGGCAGTTGACAAACGGAAATCTGATGGGGCTGTCTCTATCTGATCATTGCAAGAATAAATGTCGTGTTGTAGCAATATACGGAGGTGAGTGCTTAATTTGAAAGCCGAAGGAAAAGATAAATATTTTTTCTATGGATTCATATTTATTTAATTTCTCTTTAATTCCTAGGTAGAAGGTACAGCAGAATCCCCCACCTATAGTATTTCAGTTCTATCTCAACATTGAATTTAAGACATGTTAAAAAATATAATTCCCTGAACCGTTGAACAAAAAACCTGTATCATGTTTTAAGAGTCTTTAGGGTCACTTAGCTATAGCCAACACACCTTGACTGCGGATTTCTCTTCTTCCTCTACTACCTGCTCTACAAGTGCAGACTATTATTTTCCTCAGCTGTAATTTCATCTGTATTTTGTTCCAATTAAGCTAACATGTAAAAGTCATCTTCGAACCAAATCATAGGATGTAAAAAGAATAATATTCAAGATCATTTTCAATTAAAAGAGAAATATAACAATCAGTAGAGACACTTCATTTCTGACGAACAGTCTAGGAATTAGCAATACTAATTACTAAGTAATATAAAGTCACAATAATGGTCAACATATGCACAACACCAATGTGCCACTTAGTAGGCGACAGAATGGAGTCACAACCAACATCATATTCCAAATCTTGGATTCCCAATAATCGTGATCGACAACTGCAGATGGAAATTCTGCTGGTATTGTTTTAAACCATACTTAGTTGGTATATTCACTACCTGTCAAATTATGATGTATAACAAGTAGTTGTTCTTAAAAAAATGCTGCGTGAAAAACACATGTACGGCAGAGCAAAATCCGGGTTGACCAGGTCAACCGGACCGGACCGGTCCGGTCGGTTCCGGTTCGGTCCGGAAATTTTTGAAAAAATCCGGTTCGGTCTGGGTTTCGGTCTGACAAATTTTAATATTTCGGGTTCGATCCGGTCCGGTCCGGTCCGGTCCAATTTTTTTTTTAATTTAAAAAATTCGGTTTTTGACCGGACAGGACCGGACCGATTCAGTCCAGTCTTCGGTCCACGGGCATCCTGTCCGGTCCGGACCGGATGCACAACCCTAAACACATGGATCACAAAAGAACTACAACTAGGCAACCATGTAAGATTTAATATGGTAATGCCTAATGGATCGTCCAATCATCCTACTTCCTACCATTGGAATCACTCCTTTTAACACCATCCTAATACCTCAAATGGATGTCCCTCGGCCCCCTCACGTCAACTACATACTAACATACCAGTCTTACAAGGCAAGTTTTAATCCAAATAAAACAATTTATCCCACAAAAAATGCAACTTTTGAGAAAGAAACAAGGAAGAGTAGAGAGAGATGCCTACGCTTGGGTTGGGGTTTTGTCCGAGGACCATTGTAACACCCTCAAACATTAGTCTCATATTGGTTAACATAAAAGTGTTAGCATGGGATGTAGTGACATGAGTCAATGGGCGTATGGGTGACAGACCGGGACTCAGGATCGGTACGGGCTCGACAACGAGATGTTACAATTGTACCCAAAAAATATTTAGTCTTACGTTGGCTACTAAGAATTGGTAGCGTGTGATATAATGATAACACGAGACTATTATTATATTACTCAACCGGCTTAAATTTTTGTGGTAAATTCAGGAACAGTGTTGTGGTAAATTTTTGTGACGAACTGGAATTGGAATTGGATTCGGTATGGAGTCGGGCACGGAAGTTACACCATCTCTGCCATGTTCTGACTTTGTCTCCAACCAGTGGTGGCGGCCGTGAGGAGGGAAGAAATGTGTGGGAGTTTCGGACGTGATTGTTACGGCCCACTGGGCTTCTGGGACGTACGTTGAAGATTTTATGGGTGAAAATAGTCTGATTCATATAATCTGTTTGGAATTTGATATAATTCACTTTAAATTCATTGGAAATCCTATTTTTGTTGTGATGATATTCTGGTCATGTAGGGTGTAAGGCTAAATGGAGTTACTTCTAGTATAATTAGTATTTTTAGGAATTATTAGGGATCATTAATCATTAGTACCTTTTATTGTTATTCCAAAGTATTGCAAGTTTTATATAATTAATTTTTTACTATTGAATAGAATATAGAGAATTTATTCATCAATCGTCATTTCTCTCCGAGTCTCTCTTCTTCTTCTCCCACTTCTTCGCCAATCTCCAAATCTCCTCTCTAATTCCCACATCTCCTCTCCAAATCCTAATATCTCATCCCAACGTCACAAACACTTCCGGTCCACCATTATCACCCTGAGTTCGTAACTAAAATTTTAAATTTGGATATTTTTATATATATTTACATGCTAAGAAAATATTGTCTATTTGGGATTTGCATTAGGTTGTTATTGATATCCGTTTGTTCAAGTATAAACATATTACACGAAATTTGAAAATGTTGGTATTCATGTTCGTATACCTTATGTAAAGATGATGTAAATATAGAAATATAAAATATATGATATATCGTGTAATATGAAATATATGATATAAAATATAAAATATATGAAATATAAAATATAAAAATATAAAATATAGAAATATAAAATATATGAAATATAAAATATAAAATGATATTTTATATTTTATATAAAATATCGTGTAATATATTTCATTTAAAACATATTACACGATATTTTATATAAAATATAGAAATAGATGACGAAAATCGATTAATTGGTTATAAGGATAGAATGAGCACTGAGCTCATTTTGTTTAAATAGGCTCCTCAAGATCTAACCATTCATTTCAATCTAAATGGTTGTGGGTCTTTTACTTTAAGTATGGATAATAAAGTAAATTTGATAGTCTTTCCAATCCCTTTAATCCACGTTACAAAAAACAAACCCACTATTCCTCCTTCTATTTTCGTCATCCTTTTCTCCTCACCCTCCAAACCCACTATTCATCCTTCCATTTTCGTCATCCCTTTCTCCTCACCCTCCAAACCCTCATTATTTTTTCCATTCACACCGACTATCACCTCCCGAACGTCCCTCATTGTCATTCACTACGCCGGATTCTTTGAGACGTCTTGCTTTTTTTTGGTTAGATGTTGCTGTTGATTTCGGTTTTGTTTTGGTTAGATGTTGCTGCTGATTTCGGTTTTGTTTGGTTTGTTGCTGTTGATTTCGGTTTTGTTGGTTTTTGCTGCTGATTTCGGTTTTGTTTTGGTTAGATGTTGCTGTTGATTTCGGTTTTGTTTGGTTTGTTGATGTTGATTTCGGTTTTGTTGGGGTTTTTTTTGCTGATTTCGGTTTTGTTGGTTTTTTGCTGTTGATTTCGATTTGGTTTGGTTTTTTGCTGTTGATTTTGATTTTGTTTGGTTTTAGTTTTTTGCTACTGATTTCGGTTTTGCTTGGTTTTTTGTTGTTGATTTCGTTTTTTATCATGTGGATCTTTAATCTTGCGGTTTATTTGGGATGTAGATAAATTTTGGTAGAATATATTGGTTAAAAATTAACATAATCGTTGTTAATTTAACAATAAGTTGTGTTATTTAATTTTAAATAATGTTAAATAAACATATATGATTGTACTGCCACTCTCCAATAACATACTGTCGAATTAATTTGAGTTCTTTTGCAGGTACATGTACATTACGATTCTTTTCAAGCTTGCATATATATTGGATTAGTTGTAACATAATTGTTATAACTGTAATATTAAGTTATGATATTTAATAATAATGAATGTTACATAAACAAATACGAGTAGTTCAGCAATTTTTCGAATTCAATATCATACGCTTGAAATAAGTGGAATGTTATGTTATAAATTAAACATTGTTTTTATTAATGTAGATTAGAAGTGATGTTCAATTTTGGTTCCACAGGAGAAACCCACTTTCTAATCCTCGGCTTCAGTTCAGGAAAAATAGGTTTAAACAAAGTGATGTGCCCATACAACCATACCTGCAATATATTTATCAAAAATAAGACTTAAATAAAATTGAAAGTTGTAATATTATATAACTAACTCGAATACAATCGAGTTTGCAATATTATATCAACATAACATCTAAATTTTAAACATTGCATGTAGCAATGAAGACATAATGTGACCATATTGAATTGATGTACTAGAACAACAATATTGGCTATACAAAATCTGTAATATTATGTCACTAACAGGTAGGGGTGTAAACGGGTCGGGTACGGGTCGGGTATGCCCCTACCCGTACCCGTACCCGGCTAAATTAGCGGGTACGGGTACGGGTATATACCCGGCAAAAAACATATATACCCGTACCCGACCTGTACCTGTTAAGTTAGCGGGTACGGGGCGGGTAAACGGGTATAGCGGGTATAATATATAATATATAAAAATATAATATATATTATATAAAATATATATTATATATAAAAAATATATAATATATAACATATAAAATATTAAAAAAATATTATATATATAATATAATATATCTTAACGGGTATACGGGTAAACGGGTATGGGTAATGCGTATACCCGTACCCGACCCGTTTATTAAGCGGGTAAACGGGTACGGGTATACGGGTTTGAATTTTTAAACGGGTATGGATTTTTGTACCCATACCCGTACCCGCCCGGGGCGGGTGACTGGGTATTACCCGCCCCGTTTACACCCCTACTAACATGAAGTAAACCGAGTTTGCAGTAATATCAACCAAACTTACTGGAATGCAACAAGGTTTGCCGTAATATGAACATATTATCTGAATTCTAAAAAGTGCATGTAGCAATGAAAACATAATGTGACCATATTGAATCGATGTACTAGAACAACAATATTGACTATAAAAGGTTGTAATATTATGTAACTAACAGGAAATAAAACGGGTTTGCAGTAATATCAACCAAATTTACTAGAATGCAACAAGGTTTGCCGTAATATGAACATAATATCTAAATTCTAAAAAGTGCATGTAACAATTAAGACATAATATGACCATATGGTAATTAAAACCACAAGCAAACCAAACTCAATCATATTCCAATTTCCATATAATTCTCCTCAACTCAATCCAATAATACAACATGTATTTCTAGAATAACTAAGTCAAAAAATACATAACTTATACTAATTGTAATAATATAAGACGAACTGTAATATTATCTCATTAGCAATAACAATATACATATTGTTGCAAAATAACATCCCGCGAAATAAGAGGACGGGATGCTTGTGCAAAAAGAGAAGTAAAATTCATAGAATGCTGAAATTTCGTAAAAAATAATCATTTTTGAATCGAAAGTTAAAATCAATAATAAAGTTTCAGTTGATAATCATTCACCTCGGATTGCCGTCTTCATCGAGGTGTGATGATATCTCCATTAATTTTTCGGAGTTACCAAAAATGTGTTCCACAAAGGAGATTTCGAAAATCAAATCTTTGGAGAGGAGAGAGGAGAACTCCGACGAGAAGAAATCTCTAACGATAAGAAATGGGTACTTTGAAGATGTGGAGAAGATTGAGACAAGAAATAGGAACCAAAATTAGGATTTGCATTCAAGAAATAATGGGGTTTGGGTGAGAATCGTGAGAGGGAGGAGAGGTGAGAGGGAAGGGGTGATTGAGTTTCCAATTTTATCCTTTTCTATCTAAAAATAACATACATTTACATCCACCATTGGATTTGTCTTGGGTGATGGATGTTTAGGGAGCCATAATTGAGCCCGGGCTCATTCTATAATTTCTGAAATATAGAAATGTCTGTCTTAAAAGTTTTGTTGTCTTAAACTCCCTAGAATCTGGTTTGAATATAATGTTTAGGGGAATTTTGCTTGTGTAACCATTAAAACCAACGAGATTAGTTTTTCACTCATCATTTTCTGAATATTGGTCGCATATGCCTATTTTGCACCTCCGATTGCTTTGATACACTTCAATTAATCTGGCATCAACGTTTCAGTTACACGTTAAGAAATTTTGTTACTTCGTTAGAGATTTGTTAATTTAATAAAGACTAATGTATCTAATTTAATAAATACAATTTAGTTGTGCTAATGTATCATTTTTATGCAGGTGTTGTAATATCCTGAATATTTTAGTTGAGGTAATAATCAAATATCTTAATGGACTAATTAAGATTGTTGGATGATTGTGTGGTTTTAGGAGAAGATGAAATTTTGAGAAGAATATTGAGAAGAAAAAGATGGAGATTTTGAGGCAAGTACTGATTCGTTATTCTTCAGTTTCATATCATGTATGTCTCTCTTGATATTCGTAATTGCATGCATGTTGAGCATTAATATTGATTTTATGGATATGCATATGATTGCATGGTGGTGTTTCGGTCGACATGTCCTGTGGCTGTGTGTATGTTTCTAGCAGAGCAACTTAGGAAAGAGCTGCCTAACGTACAGCGTGGAGCCACCCGATAGAGGAAAGGGCTGCCTGTCGTTGGTGTGGAGCTATCAGGTGTGCGTCTGACAGATTGATAGATTTCAGAAGCACAGGATGTGGTCGAATCTGAATGGGGGTTTCAAATTGATATGCATGCATTTTATTTGTGATGCATGTCTCTTGATTGTGCTTATTGACTGAATGTCATATTCTGTATTATTTTCCACATGATTATGATTCTGATTGATTGATGGTTGGTACTTGCGGGTTGTCGAGCTCACAAATTGTTGATTATATTTTTCAGATTAATTATGGGTCTATCAGATGGATTTAAATATCAGAGTGCGCAGCGGTCAGGATCGTGGATCGTATCTTAACGCATCGGGTTCGGGCGGGTGAGCAGTTGTCCGGGCTCGGGGCGTTACAAATGGTATCAGAGCAATACGATCCTCGGAATTAGTCGGGATTAGATTTGAAATATAAGTTTTATTGGATTGGAATTTTAGAATTTGGATTTAGAAGTATTGACTATTGATTTAAATGTGAATTTTGACTTGGTTGGATTTGCTACCAAATTATGAATAAATAATGAAAGATGAATTTAGAGTTATTTGGACTTGAGTTCAAATGTGAATTTGGATTTGGTTGGATTGATTATCTAAATTATGAGCGATAAGTGGTGTTGGGTTTTTAGATTTGATAAATAATGAGTTTAAAATTTTGTATTGATTTGTTTGGATTGAGACAGTATTGAGATCAAATTTCGAGGACGAAATTTCTTTTAAGGAGGGTAGAATGTAATATCCTGAATATTTTAGTTGAGGTAATAATCAAATATCTTAATGGACTAATTAAGATTGTTGGATGATTGTGTGGTTTTAGGAGAAGATGAAATTTTGAGAAGAATATTGAGAAGAAAAAGATGGAGATTTTGAGGCAAGTACTGATTCGTTATTCTTCAGTTTCATATCATGTCTGTCTCTCTTGATATTCGTAATTGCATGCATGTTGAGCATTAATATTGATTTTATGGATATGCATATGATTGCATGGTGGTGTTTCGGTCGACATGTCATGTGGCTGTGTGTATGTTTCTAGCAGAGCAACTTAGGAAAGAGCTGCCTAACGGACAGCGTGGAGCCACCCGATAGAGGAAAGGGCTGCCTGTCGTTGGTGTTGAGCTATCAGGTGTGCGTCTGACAGATTGATAGATTTCAGAAGCACAGGATGTGGTCGAATCTGAATGGGGGTTTCAAATTGATATGCATGCATTTTATTTGTGATGCATGTCTCTTGATTGTGCTTATTGACTGAATGTCATATTCTGTATTATTTTCCACATGATTATGATTCTGATTGATTGATGGTTGGTACTTGCGGGTTGTCGAGCTCACAAATTGTTGATTATATTTTTCAGATTAATTATGGGTCTATCAGATGGATTTAAATATCAGAGTGCGCAGCGGTCAGGATCGTGGATCGTATCTTAACGCACCGGGTTCGGGCGGGTGAGCAGTTGTCCGGACTCGGGGCGTTACAGGTGTACCTTGAACGATTAAGAAAACACAAAAGAAAAAAAATAAAATCCAATATTGATACTTTGAAAGTGTACATAAGCCAGAAAAAACCCTTTTAGTTTTTTTAACTTTTTTTTTTGCATTTTTGCTTTTCTCGAAAGGAAACATCTTCAAGACTGAATTTCTGCTGTGCGCGAGATAAACAATTGATGCATTGGTTAATGAAATGGCGTCATACCCAAGAGGCAGTTAAGACTTCTCTTTGTGTGACGAATACTATATTAGGACCATTGACTTCACACTAAATTCACAAGATCAGATCTAAAAAACTCTAAAAACTAATCTGATTTTATCAGAATGACAGCCACAGAAGGACCTTTATTTAGAATCCAAGAAACAGATGTTTTCCTTATTCCAAAAGATATAACAGGATTCTAACAAAGGAATCTTCACAGAAGGGTCACAATAATCCACATCCCTTTTATTACAAACACAGCAATTTCACTATAGCATTAACACTTCGAAAAAATAAGTTTCCTGAATCAAGCTCAATCACAGAGGGAAATTAACATGAAATTGTAACTTGGTAAACTGTAATATGGTAGTGAATGACATTATAAATAAGTGTTATGTTATCACATAATCACTCCAGCAAACCTTATGAAATCATTGGCTGCATTTGCTCTTACTTAGGGAGGCTTCTTCTCCTGAGGATATCGGCGAACTTGCGGAACATCGCCTTTTTCTTTTTCTGGACGGGAGAATTCTGTTGCCCAATTCGTGCTCCATCAAAAGGATTACCATCAGAGCACAAGTTCGATCCATCGTCCGCCTTGTAAATGGGGACTTTGCGAAAGGAGACGCTCCTAAAGGACGAGAATCGACGCTCCTTTTTTATTGCCGAAATGCCGAACATTTCGAGCTCTGGTTGTCTTAGTGACTCTGATCTCACATCCCTGTTTCTGCCAGTGAGTCTAGAATTTTGAATTTTTGGCTCGTCCGGCAATTCGTTCACTTTTGTTGGCTCTTTGGCTTCTACAGCAACAGGCTTTGGTTTAGCCACTGAATTATCATCAAATGAGGCTGACATTTTGCCCGGTGCGATGTCTTTCGCCGAGGCAAGGAAGTTCTTCAGCTCCTCCACACTACCCCGAGCCGCGGCCTCGCTAACCTTTAAGCATTCCAATTCTTGCTTGATGCGTTGGATTGTGTTGTCCTTCTCGGATACCAAATCCTGCAATCTAGAATTCTCATTCCTAGTGATCTCCAACGCCTCCTTGACGACCGTGGATTCATTGACCGCATGCTTCATTATGTCGCGAAGTTTCGAGTTCTCATCTCTAGAAGCCTTCTGCGCTTCGAGCAATTTCTTGTTATCGTTCTGCCCCCGACTTATCTCCTCCTCGAATAACCTCATGCAGTCTCGGAACCCCTCTTGTTTCGCGTTCCAAGCGACTGCGGTTTCCTCTGCCTCGGTCTTTAGCCGTTCGACTTCCTCCAAAACTAACCGGAGCTTCTCTTCGGTTATAACCGCCTCCGACTTTATACGTCCGGTTGCCTCTCTCGCCTCTGACGCCTCGGTTTGAGCCACTGCAAGCTTCTCCTTTCCCTCTTTGGCCTCCGCCGCGACCTCTTTAAGTGCAATTGCCAAATCATCCATGGCCTTCTTGCTCTTCTCTTCCGCCCCCAAAGCCAATTTGAGCTCATGCCTGAGTTGTCTTATCTCCTCTTGCGCGCGAACTTGCTCGAGCGAATTGCTCTTCTCCAAATCCTTACTACTCCCAGTCCCAGAGGGAGAACTTTCCATGTTCTTGATGTTCTCTTGGAGTGACCTCACCTCGAGCTTCGCTTCCTCCAACTCTATCTTGGTCTCCTCTAGTTGTTTGGTTTGGGACATGACAGACTCCAACATATTGCTTTCGGATTCCTTAACTCTTCGTACTTCTCCTTCTAAGACTTTCAGTTTCTCATCATCAGTTTGCGACACTATCTACGTATCAAATTCACAACAACAACAACAAAATAAAAAACAAAAAATTGAGTAATCAGAGTATATATAATGGTTTTTAATATTACCTCCGGCAAAGAGGAGATCTTAGGAGAGGCCTTCCGGTCGAGAGATTTCGACAATTTCGACGAGATGGGTCCTCCCCTACTTGTCCTCAGAGAAGAAGACGAGGTACAAGAGACGATCTTCTGGTCCATGTCCGAAGACCCAGATCTTAGAAACACAAACATAACCACAACATCAAAAACACCGAATCTAGATAACAAAGACAAGAACACATCCAAGACCATCATGTTGGGATTAAGTGGTTGGGCACCTGGGGATGGAAGACAGCATGGAGAAGTTATTGCTTTGCTTGCTGAATTGGTAAGTTTGAAGGGTCTGGAAATGGAAAGGAGAACGTAAGTGGAAATTGAAGGAGAAGGAAAGTTGAGAGTTGGAGATGGAGAGTGGATTGATTAGATTGGATTTTGATTACCTTGTGGAATTGAATGGAATCTAGAGTGATTGCTTTGTGTTCTCGAGAAGGCAAAGCAAGACTGAAGTGGGAAGTCTTGGAGAAAGAGAGAGAGGGTTTGGAGTTTGAGGTCTAACTAAACTAAAGACATACGCATTGGAGTTGGGTGGGACATGCGGGGGAGGGTTGACTTTGGGAATTTGTTTGCAGATACACCCCTGTAGAAATTGAAATTGATAGAACGGAAAAATAATACATGGGTTTCCTTTCTCTTACAAATGTATGAACTGTTCCAATTCTTTTTTGTCATGACGTTGTAAATGGACTCATCCGCAAAGATACTGTTAGGATTTCAAGTCAAAGGGATCAGAGTTTGTAAGATGTACTCTTGGGATCCATCTTTTTACTAGATTAATTAGACAGAATGATATTTATCCGTCTATCTAATTATTACTATTCAAATTCAAGATTGCAAAAACTGCGGGAGGGTTGAAATTCAAAAAAATCTTTATAAAGTAAGATATACTTGCAAAACAACTTTTGTTTGCAACAATGCTTTTGCAATCTTGGTAATTAACTTATATATAGTAGTTAAATAAATGTCATGTGTCAAATTCGTGTATATAAGTAGATCATGGATGAAGCGGGATTTGTTGCCAAGTCAATGGCAAGTTAACTTATATATATATATATATAATATGCACTTATTAACGAGACGTCATCACAACTTTAGTTTAGAGAAAATTTCACAAACATGCCAATTCTTCTTGACGTGTATTTGCAAAGATTGATATTATTTGCATTCACATTTGTGTCTCTTGTCGCAAAAAAACTCACGCTGGCATCCATTGACTGAGATTGTCCTTAGATCTATTGCCACAATGACACTAGAATTTGCCGGAAGAAAAAGACGTATTGAAATATTGAATAACACAAGCGATCGTTAGTGAACGCAATAAAGTGTGCCTACTTTTTGATCTGCAATTTAAGAAACAAAGTCCAAATATTACAATTTTGTGATCTTTTTCTATATACCTTCTATTTCTAAGAAGAAGAAGAAAAAGATGCCATGCCAACAGTTATGCAACGCTAAATATTACAGTATTGACGCCAATTCTTTTACCGCCTGCCGTAGGAATAGGATGAATGTAGTTTGTGCATATACGATATCTTGATCTACAATTTGGTGCTAGCTGTGTTAATTAATTCCCAAATTTGGATTCACCAAGACCAATGGTTTCATCAAGTGAACATTCCGAAATTTAGGCAAAGTTATAGTTTTTTTTGGAAAGCCAGACAAATTAGTAATTTAAATCTGTAAAAAATGAATGAAAAAGAAAAAGAAAAGCAGGGTACACAGACCCATCAATGCACATGCCATGCATTGGCCTTCTCTTCTCTTTGTTAGAAAGTCAATGAGCGGTAAATGAAATTTAATGCCACAACATTTCCTATCACAGCTAATGCATATAAGCCGTGGGAACAGCATAGAATAGGGTGGAAAACGTTATTACAATTTACAAGTAGGTCGCCTAACATTAACGTCTCTGTCTTGGAAAACCGACTAGGTTATGAACTGACAAATTAATATATGATCAGACTATTCCTTCCGGAGCTGAGGTTATTTCATTAAATAATTAAGTTAATCATATTATCTCTTCAGAGCAGGTGGTGGTAGTGACGAGTACTGTTCATGATATATTATGTGTGCTTCATGCATGTAACTATGTGTCATGCAGCAATATATAGGGTGCACACGGGTCGGGTTGAACCCGAAAACCGACCCGAACCTGACTGGTCGGGTCGTGTTGGGAAGGTGTTCGGGTTGGGTCGGGTTGAAAAAAATATCTGAAAACCGATGTTTCGGGTCGGGGTCGGGGTCAGGTTGACCCAACCCGAACTGAAATTTTTTATATTAAATTAATCCCATTATAATCTGGATTGTTCAAATCAGGGATCAAATCTTAGCTCTCCAAACCCTTGCCTCCTCACGCACTCCTCTACCCTCCCCCTCTCCTCGCCTGCTCATGCACTCCTCGCCTCCTCACGCATGCACTCCTCCTTACGCAAGTTGGTCTCGCCTCCTCACGCAGTCCTCTTCGTCGACCCCACCCCACCGCGAGCGTCGACCTTCACGCGGCCCCACTCCTCTCCGTTCGATCCCGCCGACCGATGCGATGTCATATTCACCTTAGCTGAGATTGTGTACACGAAGAACACAGTGGCCGCACTACGACTTCACAAAGACGTCAGGAAAGAGGAGAAATGTAAGGTGGATTCCGGAAATGAAAAGAAGAAGCTGGAGGTGGATATTGGAGTTGATTAGAAGAAGCAAAGTTTGATATTGAAATGCAGCATCGATCTGGAAACATTTAGCCTTTTATGTTATGCTTGCGTTTGAGAGTTGAGGCAACCATTTTCTAAGTTTGAAACTGTGTTTTTTTGTTAGTTTATATTTTTCATCTAAATTGTGCTCACCTTTGTTTGTTGAATTCATCATCATTCTGCTATTGTGCTGAAATTCATTACCCCTGTTCCTTTTTGATACTATATGGATTTGATGATTGTTATAACTTGTGTTGTTACTGTGACTTCTTGTTTTATTATAGATAAAAATGGAGTTTCAAACAACGTGCACAACTAGGGGTGGCAACGGATCGGTTCCGGTTCGGGTATCATGAGAACCGGAACCGGATCCGAATTGGAATTGAGGACCCATAACCGAACCGGATCCGGGTTGGTTCCTAAATTGGGTACCCATAACCGGATCCGGCTGGATCCCGGGTACCCGGAACCGGATCCGTTGGAACCGGATCCGGGGGAGTTTGATTTTCCTTTCACTTGTCAACTTGGATGTCGTTCCCATAACAAATTTTAGTATCCATTCAGTAATTAAATTGCAACTATATGGTTCAGCAGTATCCATCAAAACAAAGTGATTCGATTTGAACTATTGCTAATTAGGACAATCAGGAAAGCATGTTAAAACCTAGTTAGTTAAGCTCAAGAAGCAAAATCCCGTCTTCAGCAGAAGAGAACTTGATCAGTAGACAGAATAAGCACTACGAGTTCACTTTAAGGCAAATGAAAGGGAAATAGCAAAACAAGTTTAGCATACACTACTACGTGACTGCTATTGACAAGGTTGTAACATTCCTTGAGAGAAGAAAAGCACCAAAACTAGCGTATCTAACGCAACCCATGTATGATCTCCAAATGCAATGTTTGGAACCACCTGCATATACATAAAGAAAATGTGATTTGACTGGAGAAAAAAATAAGAAAACATTCTAGAATTGAGGAATGCAAACATGTGAGATCTTATCTAAATATTGATCTGCTCCATGAATGAACTGTGTTCCACCATCTGGGAATATGAATTTATCAATCTCTTTCTTTATCCAATTTTGTCCTCCCCTGTCATCAACCAAACGTGTAATGCAGGCAAGGAAAAAGAATGAGAACATAAGACAAACTCCAAACCTCTCAACAACTCGATCCTCCACCGGATCCGGACCGGAGAAACCATCCCCGGTCTGGAACCCCATACCAATGTTGGAGTTGGGGGAGATGGAGACGCTGGGGCGGGAGGTGGAAGGGGGGAAGTAGAGAGGATGAGTGGGGGTGTGCCGCGTGGAGAAGACCGGAGGGGCTGCGTGGAGAACCGGAGATGGAGACGGTGGGAAAGGGAGCGGAGGCGGCGACGGAAGAGGGAGGCGGCGAAAGAGGATAGGGTTTTTTCGTGGATGTGGTTTGGGATGTTGCTTGGTCACGTGTAGTGTAGGTGTTTTTTTTAATAATAATAAACCGGATCCGGTTCTGGATCCGGTTCCAACGATGAGAACCGTATCCGAACCGGATCTGGGTCGGTTCTGAACTTGAATATCCATATCCGATCCATATCCATTTTATCCCGGTTCGGTTCCGGTTCGGTACCACCGGATCCGGTTCGGTTTGACCGGTTCCGGATATCTATTGCCACCCCTATGCACAACACATCTTAGTTGAGGAATGAGATGAAGAATTGTGAGTGTCATAAAGAGATTATGTTCCAACTAGAGGATGGAAGAGCTGAGATGGTGTATAAAGACAAATTTGGGTCCAACCCGAACCGACCCAACCCAACCTGAAAATTTTGGTTCGGGTTTGGGTTGGGTTTTTCCTAAACCCAATTTTTTCTGGTTGGGTCGGATTCTGGTCAAAACCAGACCCAACCCATGTGCACCCCTAGCTAGAGATGTCATTTTTTTCTTGCGAGAAACTTTAATGTTGGTTTACCTCTGCACCTATACCCTCTACTTTCTTTGATATTAGCAACGAAATATCATGGCGTGAATTACTATTATTTACACCTTCTAAGTGAATACCATTATGTTGTGCACAATTCTCATTAGGGGTGAGCTTCGGTCTGGGACCGAACCGGACCGAACCAGACCGGACCGAAGACATGACTTTTCGGAAGACCGGACCGAATAAATTCGGTCCGGTTCAGTCCAAACCCCGAATTTAACCCTTAAAATTTCGGTCTTTGACCGGACCGAACCGAAGCGGACCGAAGACCGAATTCCCGTGGTCTCCCGGACCGAAGACCGGACCGAAAAAGTTCAGTCCGGTTTGGTCCGGACCGAAAAATTCGATTCGGTCCAGACACCCAAACCGAACCGAATTTTGCTCACCCCTAATTCTCACGACATAAATTACGGTTGACCCGTTGAATTGTGTCATATTTTAATTTTGATTAGGTTTGATTAGGTATTTTTACCTTAATTTGCCAAATAGATACTATTGTATTAGATTTATTGGACAATATTTCATTTAAATAAGATATTATTGGTGGAGAAAGGAGAGCGCGTTGAAAATTACAAATTCCTTCTTTTATTTTTAGTCTTTTAAATTGATGGATAATAGTTAAATATTAGGTGAAATGCGTATAATGTTCAGTGAAGTTATCCTGGAGTTCGATGAAACTATTAACACAGTGAGACCCCACACTAACAAATGTGTACTCAAACAATTTTTGGTGTTTGAAAGTGTATCATGTATAATTACAAAAACGTGATGCTAGATTTCCAAGATCCTTACTTTGCGGTGCACACAAACAAAAAATTCCTTAATCTTTGGATTTGAGAAAAAAGCTAAATAATCAGTTTTGGAAAATGATTTATGGATTCTTTTTAACACGTCCTTTAAGACGTTACTAACGTGGAGGGTCATGATTCCTTGAAGCTGCATGCACATGGAGTCTTTTATTAACTATTTAATTTATTTTCAAATTTGATGACGTTATGAGTTAGGCGTTTGTTGGTTTCACAATGTACGTGACAATTAATATTCCACAATGTATAGATGTGTGTCCCACGAGGAGACAAATGTGTGTCCAGTGCGGGATTGGTGTGTCCCGTGTGGGACAAATGTGGGTCTCACGCAGGACAAATGTAGATCTCACAGGGAGACATGCGTGTATTTTCTTTGCATTTAAAGTATACTAATGGAGAAATTAATTGTCTCTTGTTTTATCGGAAGCTTTATTAACAATAAAATAAAAAACACAAATGATTGCTTAGAGGGTGATGTGGACCGCATCTGTGTATTAGGAGTCATTAATTTATGATTAGTTTAATAGTAAGAAAGACTAAATTTAGTCCAAAATTTATAATTATAAATTATAATATTTGTATAATAATAATAATAATAATAATTCTTAAATGGGTTGGTGAATTAGTATAATGGGTTCGAGCATAATCATAACCAATTTCATTTATTAAATGGGTTAGCAGGTTAACAAGTTGAGATATTTCATTCATACTCAGCATAAACGAGACAAGACAGAGCAAGTTGTCAGGTTAAATTACGCCGCTCACAACCAGCGACGGATCAAGGTAAAAAAGCTTGGATGGGCACAACTAACCAAATGCTAATATAAAGATGAGATTTATATTAAAAAATCAAAATTAAAATAAACTTTGAAACCTTTTAAATAATACAAAAACAAAACCTGTGTTGAACATACAATGGGCAATTTTTTAAATTGCTTTTGACGAGTTTTCACATCATTTTAAATAATACAAAAACAAAACCTGTGTTGAACATACAATGAAGCATCCTACCGCAACTGTTGCTTAAAACAAAAGGCCCGAATATATATATATATATATATATATATATATATAGGAATTCTGCTTTGAGCCATCTTATTTCTTCCCAGAAGACACAAGCTCGATTCTTGTGTTATGACGTTATTGAAGTTTTTTTTTCTTTGGTAAAAAGAAAAGGAAATGAAAAAACCTTGTGGAGGCTCAAACCTGGGTTACATTACATGATACACCATAACTTTGTAACCCACGGTTTTAAAAACCGAACCGGACGGTTCGACCCGATCGGACCGGGAACCGATGATCCGGCGGTCGGTTTACCCAAAATATCGAGCCTCTAGTCGAACCGTTTTGAACCAGATTGGGCTGGGTCAGACCGGGTTGGCTTTGTGGTCGGAACGGAAATAAAAAAAATTCAAATTTTCTTAATTTTTTAAAATCAGAAAATATGAGGATTTTAGATTCTTAATCCAAATATTATTTTCTCTAATTCTTATTCAAGCAACTTTGTCGAGTTAAGTAAAAATAACAAATTTGTTGAGTTAAGAAAACATAACAGATTTGCTGAATTAAGTAAATTGTGATTAATATCATGTATTATATTTAATGTTTTGTATGTATATATTAAATTGTTTTACAGAAATCGGTTCAAACCGGTCCGACCACCGGTCCAACCGTTAATATTTATTCGGTTCGGTCCAACTTCGGGTCTAAAAATGATGACGTCATGCTAACGTCATCAACGGTTCGACCGTGATTCGACCACATTGAACCAAAACCAGAGTTTTATCGGTTCGATGACCAGTTCGGTTATAAAAACTTTGTTATAACTTCTATATGGACCGTTCCTATGTTATGTTTCTGTTTATATATCTATCTTTAGTGGGCACCAACCTAATGATTTTAGGGAAATTCTCAACGGCAGGGTGGAGACGTGCCTACGCGTGTCCACATGTAGATCCGCCCTTGCTCACAACGCACGTTGACATGGATGTTCTATAATTAGAAAAAGAAAACAATTATTAGACGTGTGCGTCCAAGTTAGCAGTCATGTTAGCACCATTGCTAGAGGGTGAGGTTTTTCTGATAAAGAATTATGACTTTATTTTTTTGCAAACAAATTGTGATTCTCAAAAAGACAATTCACATTCTGGACACGACTGTTCACATTCTGGACAAGTCTGGACCAAACCGTCACCATTATGGATTAAGTCTGGACACAGTCCTTGTCCATACGCAATCCTGAACGGACACGGTTCTGGTTCCGATTGTCCAGACTCATCCATATTGGTCACGGTTCTGGACAAGATTGTCCAAACTAAATTCAAACTCAGTCCAGATTGGACACGGTTCTGGACACGATTGTCCATATTCTGTCCAGTCCCAGTCCAGAATGGACACGATTCTGAACATGATTTCCAATTTGTCCATACTATGTGCAGACTGAGTCCATAATGGACACAGTTTCGTCCAGACTTTTCCAGAATGTGAATTGTCGTGTCCAAAATGTGAACATTCATGTCTTTTTTTGGAAGGAAAACTCAAAAAAATTGGAAATCACAATTTATTTGGAAACAAATAAAGTCATCATCCTTTATCAGGATCTCCACCCCTAACAATGATGCTAATGTGGTCATTGACCTGGTTGCGCGTGTGTGACTTGTTGCGTTCGTATGTCAGAGTCCATTACTGAATGAAACAAAAGGATAAAAGTAGGTTAAAAGTTACATCTTAGGAACAATGTAATTTGCGAAATACACAATCAACTCTCCAAATTAATATTCACGTTTTTTTTCTGAACTGCTAAACGTCGCCCGAAAATTACTTAAATCGTATGTGTCAATTACCATTTTGTCATCTCTTATTTCTACTTATATATTTCTTCATTTCACTCTCCTACCACCACTCTCTTCATCTGTCTCTCATAATCATCAAAAACAATGTCTCGGAGGCCAGGAAAGGAGTCAGCGGACGCCCTGGTGCACTCGAATCTTGTAAAATGTCTCATTTATTTCAAGTTTAAAATAAATAAAAAAACTAGGGGGTGTCCGCGGAAGCCGCCCACTCAAAAAAAATATTTTTTTCTTAATTAGTTATACGTAATAATTAGTAAATATAATTAGTATTAATTGGTAATTAGTTACAAATAAATAATAAATTTGTAAATTTAGATGCTTAAATCCATTTAATAAAATTTAATTTTTAAAATTTAATTTATAGTCATCGAGTTACCGTAGAGGAAGAGGAAAATTCATACCCTTACGTGTTGTACATGCTTACGAAGATGATTCAACACCTCATTATCCACGTAGACGGGGTATATCTGCTTCGGTTTGGTGGGAGATTGATAGTTCACGTCGTTGTCAGATACGTGATGATTCCTTCGATGATGAGGAGGTTTCGGATGAGGTGGAGAGTGACGATGGGGGTCAGTATGAGTTGGAGTTGGAGCGGTAGGAGGAGGAGAGGCAAGGGGAGTATGGTAGAGGACGTGAGCGAGAGGAGCAGTATGGTAGAGGACGGGGGCGACATGGTAGTTATTCTTCTGTTGAGTGAGTACTTTGGAAGGGTAGAGGTGGTAGGTTTGTGACCGGTGATTCGAGTTCGTGCACTGTAAATGCCTAAGCTCAGAAGAAGAAGAGGGTTGAAGACGATTCTTGGATCGTGACTACTGTGATGCCCGGTAGTCTTTTAGATGAGAGCGTCATTCCTAGTTTCGGGGGTCACATCGCAAGACGCGTTTGGGAGGGCGAAGATCGGAAGGTTCTGAAGTGTCATAATCAGCACAGAGTCTGTACTACATTGCAGGGTTGACGCTCAATTTTGAGTGATGATATCACGGGGCCATTACTGATAGAGGATTGTGTCACTTGCCTTACAGCACAGTCTCCTGCCTTGACATGTCGTTGATCTCTACGTTTATGGAGCAGTGGCAGTCAGACACCAACTCTTTCCACCTGACTTTTGGAGAGATGACGATCATGTCGAAGAAATACTAAGTATGAAAACATCAAATCTATAATATAAGACATCCAGATACTTACAGAAAACTCCTCGCACTGGTAGATGTGCACGTAGGTGATCTCTTCAACCTTGCTCCCACGCATCATGCCTTTCTCCGCCCTAATATTATCGTCATCATCAGATCCATCGATCCCAACATCTCTACCTTCTATGGTACCTTCAACACGCAATTCACACGAACATTATCGAAACATGCCTAGAAATACAAAAACCACAAAACCATTGATTTTAAAACCTCATCTTCCAGTTACCTAAGTCGTTATTACAGGCATGTCTAAACTTGGATATATCGTGCCGTGTCAGGAATTGACTGCAAGCCTACACTTACCTAGAAGGTCTTGTAGGTACTTGATCTCATTAGGAGTCGGAGAAGGGCCTTCGTCGCCAGTGAATATCATGCAACAAGCGTGGTAAAGCTCTTGTATTTTGCTCATTCCATCCCAAGAACGGAGAGCCATTAGGAGGTTTAACCTTGGGAGATCGAGATGTGTAGCAACCGTTGTTGTTCATATATATATATATATATATATATATATATATATATATATATATATATATATATATATATAGACACACACGCGTAGTTCTCTTTCAAGTTTCAAGAGTCTATATTATTATATTACCTTGGACTTCAGGGAAACATAACAAAGGCAAACAACGTGGGGATACCATGGGCTTCTCATCCTTCCCTCTGGTTTTCCAAATACTATTTAGAAATGTTATACACGTGGTATTGTACAAGTTGTTATGATATATAGTTGGCAAAACATTACGTTTTGGATGCAACTTAAAAAAAAAATCATAGAAGAAGAAAAAAACTAACAAGAAATAACGCATGGGGAATCTTATTTCATCTTATAAGAAATACTTGTATTAGGTCTGATCCAATATTTCATTTATAAAGTTTCACGTGAGACTATATTTTCCAACATCACATCGCATACACGGCCATGACTATACTATCTGATCTTTGTGTCTACAAATGGATATGTGATTATAATGTGTTATCACCAGTTGTTTGACCCACTCTAATGTTATATAAAATTTGATTAGTCCACCATATACAATGGGTGATGGATCTTTTCCAACACTTTTAACTTTAACAAATTCTATTCAACTTTTTTTTGGATTCGTCGTTCGAGAAGTGGAAAAAAAATGTACATCAACTAAAATACATATAAACTACCTACCTCAACAATAGATCGAAGTTATAATTAATAACTTAAAATTAAAAGGAAAAAAATCTACCTTCTCCAAATTCCAAACCAACAATCACATCCTAAAACAAGGACAGTGCGTGCAGAAACTCCGAAGGAGACGTGGGAGTAGTTTATGTCATGGGATAAACGATTGGATGCCACAAGGTGGGATGGGTGGGGAGCGCCAAAACCACGGCGCCGACGTTCAGTTGACTCCATGCTCGATCAAACGAGGGAATTAGTACTGGATCACTTAGTTTCGTTAATTACTTCGGTGTAAATTAGTGGCATATCACACGTACGTACCGGTGGGCGCCGAAGCTTGATTATAAGGGTATGTACGTGCATGTCGATCGGAAGAGAATGTCGTGGGCTGGTTGATGATGGAGGGAATTAAATGGTTGGAATATAGATTATTGCCGTTGTATTAAGCTTTTCTAGTATTAATATTAATATTAGCTAAGTTAATATATGTGCATACACGTAAGCTTCGGGAAAAAAGAGGCGTAAAGATGGTGTCGGATTCGAACATGAATAAGTATCAATAGTTCTTTTAACATTTTTGATTAATTGATGGAGCGAATGAATGTGCACATATGGATCCCAAGAGAGAGAAAATCTAGTAGGAGTTTGAATATGTAATGTTTCTTTTTGTTTTGCAAAATTGAATATGCAACGTACAGTTGAGATAACTACAAAGTGACTCAACTTGTCAATTTAATTTATCTCCTCCTAATATATAATAAGGTGATTGGAAGGTAATTTATTATGTTTATGTTATTTATGGAATATGTAAGGGCACGCCTCATCAAATTTTAGTCTCACGTTGTTTAACATAAAAATGTTAAGATGAGTTATAATGACATGGATCTACTACAACGATATTTAATTATCAACTTAAGTTTTATGACAATAGATGGGTGTTGTGAGTCAATGAGTTCGTAGGTAACGGATCGGGACTCAGGTTCGGAGACGTTACATATAGTATCAGAGCTTGAATCAACCGGAATTATGGGAACTAAGTGTTACACCAAAAAATATGGTAGCCACCTATGAAATCTCACAACGTTTGGTGACCCTGACGATGACGTCAGATGTTCAAGTATGGTAGATTGTAACACCCCAAATATTAGTACACGTTGTCTAACATTAAAATGTACGGTAACTTATATATAATATAGTATTATAGACCCTAACTAAGAGCCGTAATACATTTTCAAGCAGATCTAGAAGCTAGTGGTTATAACATATTTTTCATAACCAGAACCAAAAGTCAAAGTTCTTTTCTTTATTTCACAAACATATTTAAAAGTAGTTTTTTCTTCATCCGGTAATCATTCTCACGAAAGAGGTTCCAGCAGGAGATGCATTCTTCTTAGGAGTACCTACGTTAAAAACTTGAATTCTTTGTTGTTTTTGTTCACTAATCAGATATGTTGATGCGCATGCACGGGCGTCACCGCGTCAACCTCTCGCAAAAATCGTAGTATAATAATGATTGGAAAATGATAGATGACCGCTTTTTAAGACGCTCCTTTGGTGACGCGGCTGAGTTGACACTATCCATGTCAGCACAGAAAAAAAATCCCTTTTTTATTTTATTCCTCAATTCTTAGGTTATACGTACAAATGTCTACATCTCTCCATCCCTCCCTCCATCCCTCATTAATGTGTCTCAAATCACTCCATTCCTTCATCATTTTGGCGCTCCTACACAGCAGAAGACTTGTTATTCATCTCAAGATGCGTCTTCATTTTTCTTCCCTTCTTTTCTGTGGTCCTTCCTCTGTACTCCAATGGAAATCGTTCATGTGCCCCCCAAGTGGAGCAGCCGGCAAACGTTCCTAAGGAGGAGATGTTTTTTCCTTCTTTCGAAGAATCCAAAACATTTTACGTGGCTTATGCCGATTCTTGTGGTTTTGGTGTTAAGACAAGGCAATCTCATTACGATCGTGGTGTTGTTATACGGGTCACGCTGACTTGCTCCAAGGAGGGCACATCACCAACAAACCAAGGAAAATTGAAGCCTAGGTTTTCCAGTAGAGTCCAATGCACTGCTCGGATAAGGGTCTCCGGAAACCCAGCAAGGGGTTACCACATTAACTTTGTGGATCTTAAACATAACCACGTCATGCTTGAACAAGAGCAAATGCGTTTTCTCAGACAAAAACGAACCGTCCCTGAGGCTGCCAAAGCACGCATATCGTGCAATGATACTGCTGGGATATCGGCTGCTAAGACCATGCAATCTTTTGTGGTCGAGGTTGGAGGTCATGACAAATTGACTTTCAACGAAAGGGATTTAAGGTTTGTGTTCTTTCTGCCTAACATAATTGAAGTTGAACATTTTGCGCCTGGTCTTAGTGGTTCCTGTGTGCAGGAATGTTGTAAACGAAGTCAGAAATTTAAAGATGGGACCTGGTGATGCACAAGCTCTTCAGAGCTATTCCATTAGGATGCAGAAGATTGATTCCATGTTTTTCTATGTAATGGATATGGATGACAAAGGAAGACCACGGAACGTGTTTTGGGCTGACTGTCGTTCTAGAGCTGCATATTCATACTTTGGAGACACAATATGTTTCAACACCACTTACATTACAAACAAATACGACATGCCTTTTGCCCCATTTGTAGGAGTTAATCACCATTTCGAGTCAGTTTTGCTCGGTTGCGCTTTGCTGTCTTCTGAGACCACTGAAAATTACATATGGTTGTTCCAAACATGGTTGTCGTGCATGAACGGTAAGGTGTGACTGTTCAGTTTAAGCTATGTATGTGTTGGGTTTAAGTGGTGGAACTGTTGGGTTTAACTGGTGCAAATGTTCGGTTTAAGTGGTGAGACTGTTCTGTTTAAGGTGTGAATCCGTTCGGTTTAAGTGGTGTCACTGTTCGGTTTAAGTGGTTTGACTGTTCGGTTTAAGTGGTGTGACTGTTCAGTTTAAGTTGTGGAACGGTTCGGTTTAAGTTGTGGAACGGTTCGGTTTAAGTGGTGTGACTGTTCGGTTTAAGTTGTGTATGTGTTCGGGTTAAGTGGTGTGACTGTTCGGTTTAAGTTGTGTATGTGTTCGGATTAAGTTGTCTGTCTGTTCGGATTTAGTTGTCTGTCTGTTCGGAATAAGTTGTCTGTCTGTTCGGAATAAGTTGATTGTCTGTTCGGATTAAGTTGTCTGTCTGTTCGGATTAAGTTGTGGGTCTGTTCAGTTTAAGTTGTGGGTCTGTTCGGTTTAAGTGGTCGGTCTGTTCGGATTAAATTGTGGGTCTGTTCGGTTAAAGTTTTCGAAGTAGGATTTTGTACCTTTCAATATATGACTCATTTCTTTTAAATTGCCCCCCTTATGCAGATATACCCCCCCCCCCCCCAGCCATAATAACAGATCAATGTGGTGCCATTACAGCTGCTGTAAGGAATGTCTTCCCAGATTCAAGACACAGATTCTGTATATGGCACATAATGAACAAAGCTCCCGTGAAGTTGCCGACGCAGTATCGGAAGCACATGTTATTTGATCTGAAATTGATTGTATATGATTCCAAAACCCCAGCATAATTTGATCGTAATTGGCACGGTTTCCTTCTTGATTTTGACATGCAGAACCATAGCTGACTCAAATCGATTTATGCAATCCGAGAGTCGTGGATACCTGCATTTGTTGGTGATAGTTTTTTCGTGGGAATGACATCTACTCAGAGAAGCGAGAGTATGAACGCCTTTTTCGACAAGTATCTTACTTCGAAGACCACCCTTAAGTAGTTTGTTCAACAATACGAACTTGCGTTCCGCCATAAGTACGAGAAGGAAGCTCAATCAGATTTTGATTGTCTTCATAAGAGACCCCAGTTGGTTTCAATTTATCCATTCAAGAGACAGATGAGCGAGTTGTATATGGTAGGGGTCTTCAAGAAAGTGCAGTTAGAAATTGGGAAGATGATATACTGCGATATAACGGAGGAGTTCAATATGAATGACACATTTTAGTACAAGGTATCTGAATGTGTTTTGGCTGGTGAGCAGCTACTGTCGAAACGTTTCCTAGTACAAAACATATCCATGAACTTCACATGTGATTCTAGATTGTTTCAGCACGTTGGCCTTCTATGCTGTCACGTTTTTGTTGTACTTGGACGCTTAAATCCTAATGCATTGCTCCCAGACTCTTACATCGTTAATCGATGGCGGAAGGATATTCGAAGGAGCTATCGAGATAAGATGTACCCTGACGATGGCGTAATGGAGAATGATGCGCTTCGTCGTCACGACGACATCATGGGTCGTGTCGTTTGGATCGCACAGGAAGCCTTCATTTCCCACGAAAGGTATATTGAGGTCGTGAAGTGTATTGAAATGCTTAAGGCACGTATGCACACTACACAGTTCTTGGTTCGACTTGATGAACCTGAGTCTACGGGTACATCGGTTCTTAATCCAGATAATGTCAGACGTGTAGGAAGACCGCCGACTAGACGTCGAGTGTCTTTAGCTGAGAAGATAATTAAAAAGCCATAAAAAGCACGTCCAACAAGAGAAGAGAAAGTTCAAGATTAAGGTTACATCGTCGCTTCACGAAGTCGCACCAAAACCTGAGGATCCTGATTTCTCTGATTGGAACATGAATTTGTATTACGAGGAACTTCCTCCTTAATTTAATATTTCTTATTATTTTCAGTTCTTGTAAAACCAAGAAACTTCTAATTGTTGATCTGTTTGGATCTGTAAATGGTTGTTATACACGTTCAGTTCGTATAAAACTGTGTCCTTGTTCGGAATATGTTGTGGGTTTGTTCGGAATATGATGTGTGTCTGTTCGGAATATGTTGTGTGTCTGTTCGGAATATGTTGTTTGTCTGTTCGTAATATGTTGTGTGTCTGTTCGGTTTAAGTTGTGTGTCTGTTCGGAATATGATGTGTGTATGTTCGGTTTAAGTTGTGTGTCTGTTCGGAATATGATGTGTGTATGTTCGGTTTAAGTTGTGTGTCTGTTCGGAATACGTTGAGTGTCTGTTCGGAATAAGTTGTGTGTCTGTTCGGTTTAAGTTGTGTGTCTGTTCGGAATATGATGTGTGTATGTTCGGTTTAAGTTGTGTGTCTGTTCGGAATACGTTGAGTGTCTGTTCGGAATAAGTTGTGTGTCTGTTCGGAATAAGTTGTGTGTCTGTTCGGTTTAAGTTGTGTCTGTTCGGAATATGTTGTGTGTATGTTCGGTTTAAGTTGTGTGTCTGTTCGGAATAAGTTGTGTGTCTGTTCGGTTTAAGTTGTGTGTCTGTTCGGAATAGGATGTGTGTCTGTTCGGAATAAGTTGCGTGTCTGTTCGGAATAACTTGAGTGTCTGTTCGGAATAAGTTGTGTGTCTGTTCGGAATAAGTTGTGTGTCTGTTCGGAAAATGTTGTGTGTTTATGTAATTTGAACAAGTATAAGTTTTGTAAAACAATGGTTTATGTAACAATTTAGCAATGGTGTAAAGTAAAACAATTAAAAGGCCGATTATTGTTGACCGCACACCCAGAGTCTTCAAGTAACCAGTTAGCCAATTCGCCCCTCACACGGTGGATAATCTTGGACAACTTCGGCTTCGTCGGATCAGCATTCACCATCAAACATTTGATCCAGTACAAAACGTATGTCCCGCAGTCGTTACTCCCGGCTAGCTGTCGTTGGCTAGCCTTCCTCTCAACTATCAGCGGCCAATCGACCTTCAACAATCGTCGCCAAAATTCCATCAACTGAAAATGTTGTGCATTCATGAATTCCGACACACTTGGAAGGATCTTCACATTTTCCCAACGAACGGGATATACTGTTGTACTGAATGAACTCTGATCTCGGTCCGTGGGCAACGAACAGAGTCCAGTGGCCAGACTTCCAGCATGGCTGTGCGATGATGGTCTCCGCCGCATTTAGTCCTAGAATTTTGGGGAGTAGACAGTCTTCCATTATATCTCCTCCCTGTCCCTCCACAATTCTTCCCGATTCGAAGGTTGATATGCAAACAACCTTTTTCGGCCCTCCTCTTCTGATCAGTACCTCGATTAGGGCGTCAATGGTTTCGTTGCTGAATTTCAATTTTGGCGTTATTATTTCCTTAAGATCTTCACGGCTTATATTGCAGAGTTGCCCCCTCCAGATCACCTCTTTTGCGTCGCGTTCGGGAGCCGTGAGATTTAATAAACGTTGTACCTCATCAGGTTTCAACGATCTCAAAGCGGTCGCATCCAGATCAGGTCTCGTCGAGGAAACATGGGCGGCCAGAACATCTTTGGCGGCTTCTTCGGCCTCCTCTATCTCTTTGTTGGCTTCTGCGGCCTTCTTGTCTACCCCCTCTTCGCCAGATTTCCTATACGCTTCGTCTCTATCTTCTGTGCGCAAGCGTGGTCTTTTGATCCGAATTGTTGTTGGGTGCATTTCCCTCTTGCTCTTCCTCTCTTCCTCCTTCCTCTGTCGTTCCTCCTCCTCCTTCCTCTGTCGTTCCTCCTCCTTCCTCGTCTTCTCTTCCTCATTCCTCTTCCTCTCTTCCTCCTCCCTCTTCAAGTTAATCCTCTTTTCATCTTCCATTCCTCCTCCTCCTTCCTCTCTTCCTCCTCTCTCTTCTTCTTAATCCTCTCTTCCTCTTCCTCCATCTTCCGTTCCTCCTCCTTCCTCAGCCTCTCATCCTCATTCCTCTTCCTCTCTTCCTCCTCCCTCATCTTCCTCATCCTCTCTTCCTCTTCCTCTTTCCTCTTCCTCTTCCTCTCTTCCTCTTCCTCCTTCCTCTTCCTCTTCTGTTCCTCCTCCTCCTTCCTCTTCCTCATTCCTTTTCCTCTCTTCCTCCTCCCTCTTCTTCCTCTCTTCCTCCTCCCTCCTATTCCTCCCTTCCTCCTCCCTCTTCTTCCTCTCTCCTATCCCTCTCTTCCTCCTCCCTCTTCTTCCTCTCTTCCTCCTCCCTCCTATTCCTCTCTTCCTCCTTCCCACGGAGTCCTTCAAGACCGATTTCGTGTCTCAGCCTCCGACACTCCTCTTAAGAGATCCTCAGTTCTTCCTCCAGTCTGTTAATTTTTTCGGTCGCATGCTTAAGGGCTGCTTCGGCTTGCAGCCAATTCGTCTTAACTTCACTCAATTCCAACTCTTGTAGCAGTGGGTCACATGGAATGCTGCATTCACTAAGTTGTACCCTTGGTAGAGTGGATGTTGAAGGTGTATCCTTCGAGGCGACCTTTTGTGCGGGAGTTGCTTTTGGAGGAGGAATTTGATCCTCTATCATCAGTTCATGCTCCCTTTCACTGAGTGTCGGAGTGCCCTTTAACTCAAATTTCGCCCAGTAAATCTCATGCAAGTTGATGCCGCGTTCCTCCCATTTCCTCAGGATTAGACGTCTCCCAAACAGTTCCGTCCAATATTTGAACCTTGGAATGTTGGACTGGGATCCCCCAATTTGAACTTCTCGCAAAGCCACACCTGAGAATAAGAATGAGTGAGGAGACAGACACATAACTTTTTCCGGACAGCCTCATAACGTAAACCGGACAGAAATAATAAATTACGGACAGACACATGACTTATTCCGGACAGACACAACACGTATTCCGGACAGACACATGACTTATTCCGGACAGTCACAACATGTATGCCGGACAGACACAACACTTATTCCGGACAGACACATGACTTATTCCGGACAGTCACAACACGTATCCCGGACAGACACAACACGTATTCCTGACAGACACAACATGTATCCCGAACCGACACAACACGTATCCCGGACAGTCACAACACTTATTCCGGACAGACACAACACTTATTCGGGACAAACACATGACATATTTCGGACAATCACAACACGTATCCCGGACAAACACAACACTTATTCCGGACAGACACAACACCAATCAAATAAGTTGCTTACTTGTAATATGGCAACGCATCCAGACACGCAGCCCTGCTTCAGAGTGAAGTTCCCAGTCAATCTCCTCATCGACAGGTCCCTTTTGGCTTCCTCCAGACCCCTAACCAAACAAGCGTGAACTGCATTTGCCCACGCATATCTTTTGAGGCGCTTGAGGTTCTTCAGGTGCCTCGTGTAACATGCTTTAGTTCGCAGGGTTCCATCGAAGAACAAAAAATGATTGAAGATCATACAAATAAGGAGACGGACGTGCTCCACCTCGTCGCCCATCGCACTCGTGGCAGTAGGATGACCCAGTAGCTGAGTGTTGTCGAGGTTAACCTTGTCTCGCTTCTCTACGTACATGGGTTCCATATCAACTCTCAGCCCATGCACTCTTAGCCCCAGTAGCAGGGCGACGTCTTCTACCGTAAATGGGACGACCCCAGTTGATATTCTCAACCCGACCTCATTGGCGTCGAAGTGTTCGACGAACCAACCCAGGATCTCATTATCAGTTGTCATGTGAGGAAAAGTGAGGAAGTGGCCGAAAGGCGTCCCTTTGAAAACCTTCTTCTCCTCCCCCTTCATCCGACTGAACTGCCGGTGAATGACCGTCAAACCGCACTTAGTTTCGCGGAAGTAGTACGTGCTTCCCTGAAACCACAAAAAAAAATTAAAAGTCGATGCTAAACCCTTAAATCAACACAAAACACATCCGGGTTGAGGAGAGACCTGCGCGGCTAGAATTTCAGGAGTGATGGAGGTTTCAGGGACAGAAGAATACATTTTCGTCTTGTCTGGCTTTTTCTTCGACTCAAAATGGGACGACGGTTTTTGGATGGGAAGAGGAAATGAGGAAGAACTTTTTAGGAAACTGCACAGACAGATACTCGAATGCTCTACAGACCTAATGGTGTACGTGAAGTCTAACCGTCTAATCGTGATTTAGGGAAATGAACCGTCACACCCAACCAGCCGTCTTTTTTTAAAAAAAAATAAAGCCCGCGCAGAAGAAATAGCTGACTGGACGCTGACTCATCAAATCGAAACTCGTCCACGTAAGGCGCGTCACGGACGCGCGCGTCCGTGTATCACGACCCATAATGATTTATTCATGTGGTCTTCAAAACTTCTAATAAAGTAAAGTGAATTACAATTATCTCTGGATATAAGTTACATCTACATATTGTCATTTCAACTACTACCTTATTGCAATATGTAATTAGAAGTCACTAGATTATAGTCGTCCAAACTATTAATTTTAAAAAGATTGTACTTTTTATCATGATCGACATACTTGCACCACTTATTATTCTTGCTAATTTTGAAAAAGTTACTTTCCACTCAGCCCGATCGAGATACCATTTTCATATATATATATATATATATACAGGAATTCTCTAGTGAGCTTAGGACTTAATTTTCCCCCACAATATCCACCACTTATTTCAAATTGTAAGGTAGATTAAGAAAAAAACGGTTATGCTAATGAATGGTGAGATTAACTGTAAATTAGATCTAATGGTGAGATTGTAGGGAGCTTAAACTAAATTTGATGAGCCATGTACTCACTAGAGCTTCACCCTATATATATATGTATGTATATATATATGTATGTATATATATATACATATATATATATACACATATATATATATATATAAACAAGAATTCTCTAGTGAGCTCAGTGCTTAATTTTTCTAAATTAAGCCCCCACAATATTCACTACTCATTTCAAATTGTAAGGTAGATTAAGAAAAAAATGGTTATGCTAATGAATGGTGAGATTAACTGTAAATAAGATTCAATGGTGAGATTGTAGGGGGCTTAAAATAAATTTGATGAGCTCTGGGCTAATTAGAGTTTGACCCTATATATAACGAATATTGAAATACATGTGCCTAAGGGACGGGCAAAGTTGACATGTGAGAAAGTATAATTGACCCAACTAATTAGGCAGTTAACATTTAACAAATCTAATTACCGAATAGCTAGCTACTCTAGACAGGAAGGTAGGGTTCGGAGAGAACACGTCTTTCCTTTTCTTCACTTCAATTCAATGTGTACACTAAGCAAACGACTATAGAAGAAAATATAAGGAATTGTAAGACGACTCCCATCTTTATTTTCTATATTGAGGTGCGAATCCTTAATTTACGAGATCTATTATTAGATAGATATTTATGTACAATTATTACATAATTAACAAGGATTCCGGGTGACTAATGTGTTTACTCACACGAAAACCCACACAATTAAAAACAAAAGGCTGTAGGTAGACCTGGGTGACTAAGCCGTTATCCAAGTCGAAATAAAATTAGAATTCGAAAGTGTGATAATCTTACAAACACAAAGATTTTAAGATAATGACACAATGTCACTTATTCAATCTTACACCTAACCTACCTCCTCCAAAAAAAATCATTGTTAAGGATTAAAACCAATCCAAGTACGTAACAGAATCGAAATAGCAAATCCAATTGACTAAAAATTGAGAGCAAATGCAAATCTGAAACCAAACCA
The DNA here is from genome assembly GCA_963682175.1 of Triglochin maritima. Taxonomy (NCBI): domain Eukaryota; kingdom Viridiplantae; phylum Streptophyta; class Magnoliopsida; order Alismatales; family Juncaginaceae; genus Triglochin; species Triglochin maritima. Next base: position 6,959,603 of record OY821780.1, on the reverse strand, counting down.
CACAAAACACGCAAGATTTAACGTGGAAACTCAATGCGGAAAAAACCACGGATGACACAACTCCAAATCCACTATAGAGAAACGTATTACAAGGAGAGACTTACAGAAGACACAGACAAACCGACGAGGATATCCGGCTCAAATTCTCCCACCGAATCAACAAGGATGCTCTCTCTCTTTTCTCTCAAGAATGCAAAGTGGACAAATAACAATCAATCTAATTATTCTCCTATTACAAAGGGGGCGAAATTGTCTTTATATAGTAGGTCAAAACAAGTATAAGTTGCACCAAAATCGCGTGGAGAAATGTGCAAAACGTTGGCAGAAAATAGGTCAAACGGTCGACCGGACGGGTGCGTCGGTCGACCAGTCTTCGAAAACAGGTTCCCTCGGTCGACCGAACACTTAAGTTCCGGTCGATCGATAGGGACATGCACTTTTCCTATTTTCTCCAGGGCATAGTCGGTCGACCGAACACTTAAGTTCCGGTCGACCGAAAACCAACAGACACTTTTCTCCCAGTTTCTCGTGTGTGCCCGGTCGACCGAACACTTAAGTTACGGTCGACCGAAAATGGACATGCACTTTTACCTAGCTCCTCGTGTGTGTCCGGTCGACTGAATCCTAAGTTCCAGTCGACCGAAAAATGACAGGCATTGTTGCTGGACAAATCAAAACACATCCGGTCGACGGAAACACTCATTCCAGTCGACCGATCGTCTGTTTTATTCCACGAATACTTTAATCACATATTCAAAGTAAACAACAACAATCATCCTAATTAAACTTTAAAAAAAGAAATATTATTTTCCTTAAAAAAATTGTCAAAACTCAGAAGTCAGAAGCAGAACCATAAACATTAAACCCCGCAACCAAAGTTAATATTCACTTCCACCACTCCACCCATCCAGACCTCGCCACCTGTCCCCACACTTTCCCCAAGTGGGTCCCATCCCACGCACGCCCACCAACCTCTGCCGTGCCGCCACGGGAAAACGCCCCACCGAACCTCCACGTGCCACACCCAACGGTCCAGTATAACATGACACAGCTCGAACATGACTCCACGAAAGCGACGTAGATGCGATGCTGACGCGACAGAGATCCCAACTAAATCACTACCTTTTTAAGGGGGGCTTCAATAAGGACATTACATATTATGGGAGGGTTTCATTTGAGGTTGTTCGTGTTTTGAGCTGCGTTGGGATGGAGAGGTATGAGGTGTTGAGGGACATCGGGTCGGGGAAGTTCGGGGTGGCCAAATTGGCCAAGGACAAATGCACCGGCGAATTGTTCGCTATCAAGTTCATCGATAGAGGGACAAGGGTGTGTTTGTATTTATGTAATTTTGTTAGTTTTAACTATGAATGTGAACTTACGTATTTCCTTCCTAGTTCGGATGCAGTCTTATTGTTGGTTTGTGTTTGTGGGCAGATTGATGAGAACGTTCAAAGGGAAATCATCAATCACAGGTCGCTGAATCATCCCAATATTGTAAGGTTCAAGGAGGTAATTTGCCGAACATGTTGTCTTAAGCATGTTTTTATGCTTTGTGTTCTGGGTTTTGTCCTTTTCGAGTTGGATTTCGGCATGAATGAATGGGGGTTGTCGTGTGGGAGCAGGACGAATGATGGTGTTTACTTTAATTATCGGATGAAATGAATGTTTGGAAATGGTAAATTTGGTGTTGGCAATAGTTAATTTGATTTTGTTTGATTTATGTTCTTGCCAATGGACAATGGTATACTAATTATAGTAATTGTACCGCCGAGGTTGCCTATCTCGAAAACAAGGACAATATCAGAGCATATGCCCGAAGGCTGAAGGAAATTTTCAATCATTATCTCTTTGTTTTTTTTTTTGATAAAATGGTGGTTTATCATTATGACTTTGTTAATTACCACCTTAAAGTATGACACACCTACATTATTTTACTATACGAAGATATTCAACTATACAGTGAAACTTTTACTCAGCACACTTTCATTGTTATGTCCTCTGTTTCATGCCATTCTGATATCTGTTAACCTTTTGACATATACTGTTTTGTACGAGTAAATTAGTGTTTAGGAACTGCTCTTTTACTGCAGCATCACTGTAAACACTGTTATGTAGTGTTGATTATGCTCCAGATAAGAGCCCACAAAATATGTTTGTGTATTTTTTTATAGATATCAAGTATCACTTGACCCTCCTGCCAATTAAGCATGCATCAATAGAAATGTCTCACAAACTTATGCTCTTGGAAGCATAATTCAAAATCTGTGCAGGTTCTCTTGACCCCTAGTCATCTGGCCATAGTGATGGAGTATGCTTCTGGCGGTGAGCTTTTCGATAGGATCTGCAATGCCGGCAGGTTTGGCGAAGATGAGGTAAACACCAATGTCTTCCATTTCCCCTCATTTCAAACACAACAAAGATGAGAACACAATTTCAGAAACAATTTTTTTTGGATTTGTGGTTGAAACAGGCTAGATTTTTCTTTCAGCAACTTATATCAGGTGTCAGCTACTGCCACTCCAAGGTGCTTCATTTACTTTCCCATCTTTTGCATTAGCAAAGTTGGTTAGAAACTAATTGACTCGATTATGTTGTTTTCACTTTAAGGGAATATGTCATAGAGATCTTAAGCTGGAGAACACTCTTTTGGATGGCAGCCCCACGCCTCGACTTAAAATTTGCGATTTCGGCTATTCCAAGGTACAGTAGAAACAAAAAGTTGTGTTTTTGGTTGAACCTCTTAAGTCCAATTATGGATGGTCTATTTTCTTGTTTTCTAGTCTTCTGTCTTGCACTCACAACCAAAATCAACGGTGGGAACTCCGGCTTACATAGCCCCAGAGGTCTTATCGAGGAGAGAATACGACGGAAAGGTAATGACATATATTCCCTTAGTGATTTAAATATGAATGGATCAAGATCTTAAAAAGTGTCTCTTAATTTTTCAGATTGCAGATGTTTGGTCCTGTGGAGTTACTTTATATGTTATGCTGGTTGGATCCTATCCCTTCGAAGACCCAGACGATCCGAGAAACTTCCGAAAGACCATAGAGGTGAGTGCTTAGTTAACTCTTCGTATTGTAAAATTGTGGTCTTTTAATCGAATTTTTAGTTTGAATTGTTCACTTGCTTTGTAGAGGATACTGACAGTGCAATACGTTATCCCGGATTACGTTCGAGTGTCAACGGATTGCTTGAACGTTTTGTATCGGATTTTCGTAGCAAATCCTGAAAAGGTATTGGATGACTCTGAAAATGTTATTTGGTTAACTAATAGTTTGTTACCAAATACAAAAAGCGGCGGAACTAAGATTTTTTTTTTAGGAAGGACGAAAATATAAAGAAAAAATATTTTTTGAAAAATATATTTTTTTCCTATTTTTTGAAAAAATTACAATTGGTCTCGTCAAGTTTCCGTAATATGAAAACGATACATGATAAACTCATTAGAATCTTTACCAAAGTAAATCATTTTCAATAAAAGTCACCAAATTTTCGTCTAACAAATTATATTGCATAAAACATTCTTAACGATATTTATTGCCGAAATGGTATTTTAATGGTTATAGTTGTAACCATTTTTTGTGAAATATCAAATTTTTCCAAGTTAAAAAAGTTATCTGAGCTACGCATGTCGAAAATATGTCTGGCGCTCGTTAAAAAGACTGACATAATTTTTAGTGGAGAATTCATTAAGATAATATTTTGTTGAACAAACTAGTTTGGATTTAATTATGACATGCAAATGAGTAAATCTGTATTTATTTCATTTAAAAACGTGTAATTCTCGAAGTTTTTTTTATGTCAAAGTAAAACAACTAGCACGATAACGATAAAGATTTGTGATTTCGTGACCCCTTCAGTATGGTCAATCATCAAGTATGATTGTTCATCCATAATATGAATCACAATTCATACTTGACACACAAAAAAGTGTCACTCCTTAGTAGGTGGTCATCCGAGTCTTCATCTTCAATTTTGGTACAGTTTCATTTCAAATTTAAGAGAAAAAAGGAACGCCTACTCCGCGTGATATTTGTTCCACTCTAAGAAAATATATATACTGAAACTAAGAAAGAATTCATCAAAATAAAGAGATATTAAGAAGAAGAATAAACTTTGTAAGGGAAAATATTGTATATTATTGGTTCATAAAAAAATTCAAAATTAAAAAAAGCAGGGACACTCATCCCATGATATTTTGTTATACTATTGGAAAAATATTGTATACTACTACTTTAACTAATTAAATTCCAAAGTTTAACAGGAACGGCTACTTATGATATTTTGTTATAATTTTTGAAAAATATTGTGTAGTATTAAATTTAAAAAAAAAACAAAATTCTAAGGTTCCGCCTGTTTACCATCCCTGTCATTAAAATCATGAACAATTTTTTTTTCTGGAATTGCAGAGGATAACAATTTCAGAATTAAAAGCCCACCCCTGGTTTTTGAAAAACCTTCCGATTGACCTAATCGAGACCGACACTAATTGCTTTGAGAACAACGAAACAGATTGCACTGCCCAAACGATCGAGGACATAACCTCCATTATCGAAGAAGCCAGGAAACCGTGTGAAGCCGAAAAACTTCAAATGGGGCAGTTTGTTGGCGGCGGTAGCATGGACTTGGATGAATTAGACGTGGAGGACGACCTCGTCGATATCGAGACTAGTGGTGATTTTGTATGTGCATTGTAATAAGTTGATGTCTTTGAATTTGAAACACAGCACGGCAAGCCATTAAAGATGTTTCTAGCGAGGCAGTGTGTTTCCGCAGTCATTTCGATCCAATGAGCGCAGAATTCGGGCTTTTTTTACATTGTTTTGTGGTGTTTACGACACGCCTGAATGAGCTTTAATCGCGCAATAAGAATTACGACAACTATATCTATGTTTCATCAATGATGGTAACTTAGGTTGCCTATTTTGAGTAATTGTTTCCACCACTTTCTGTTTTTTTATCTGAATTGCATTCATGTTTTTTTTTATCTTCTTTCCGTCGTTGTTTCGTTATTTCAGGGAATTTGATAGGTGCTTTCTCTAACCAATAATCACAGAACGATTGCATGGATTGGTGCCTATATATTAATAGAGTAAGGTTAGAATGAGCCCCGGGCTCATTTTGTTTAAATGAGCTCCTCAAGATCTAACCATTCATCTTAATCTGAATGGTTGTAGGTGTTTTACTTTAAGTAAGGGTATTACAGTAAATATGTTGGTCTTCCCAAACCCTTCAATCAACGTTACCAAAAGAAACCCAATTTCTTCCTTCTATTTTCGTCATCCTTTTCTTCTCACCCTCCAAACCGTTATTGCCAATCACAACCACGGATTCTTCGATACATCTTGCTTTTGTTTGGTTAGTTTTTGCAACTGATTTCGTTTTTGTTTTGTTTTTTGATCCTGATTTCAGTTCTTGCTTGGTTTTATTTTTTTGCAGCAAATTTCATTTTTGCTTGGTTTTTTGATGCAGATTTCGTTTATTTTTGGTTGTTTGCTCCTAAACTCGGTTTTGTTTGGTTTTAGGTTTTGCGGTAGATTTCGATTTGGCTTTGTTTTTTCTTGTTTATTTCGTTTTTGTTCGTTTTTTACTCCTGATTTCTGTTTTTTTTAGATTTTTGCTGCTGATTCGATTTTTACTTGGTTTTTGGCTGCTGATTTTCATTTCTATTTTGTGGATCTTTAATCTTGCGGCTTATTTGGGGTCTATATAATTTTTGGTAGAACATTGAGTTTATATTAGGACTTGTGGGTTTGGAATTCATTTCGATTTGTTTAATGAAAATCGATTAATTGGGTATTGGATGTGCTTTTTTTCGTAGTTTCCTTTTATTTGTAGTGGTGAAAATTTTATTTGGTTGAACTACTATTTGTTTTCAGAGGGCAAAATTCCAAATTATGGAAATTGTAGAACGAAATCCAACCTCTTGTGAGTCCGGAGAAATCCAATCAGGTCTACTGGAAAATGGGATAAGTTTGATTTTTAATTACTTTTGAAAGTGGATTTTCACATTGAAAACTATGATATCAACATATTAAGTAAAATCGAAAATAATTTTGATTTGTAACGGGAAAATCGTAATGGTAGCCGCAATAGAAATATGAGTACTGTAATATGATATTGAAAACTGTAATATTGATGTTTCGAACCGTAATATAAAATTGATACCTGTAATATTGACCGTTTTAGTTGTAACTAGAATATCTCTCTTGCGATAGAGGTGGAAGATCGAAATTTAGTAGTAATCGTATTCAATCAGATCTTGAGAAAAAACAAGCAAAAGTCATAGACAATGTAAAACGTGCATGCAATATTCGAACCACGACTCGAGAACTTGTCATACTAGGAAGGATAAGAAAACGCGAGTAGTTAATCTTCTTTGTCAAAATGCATTATACTTGATAATTGTCTTATGTCGTCTTTGGGATTTTGCAGGGTTACAACTGAAGATACATGTAAATTGCAGGAATAAGTTGCAAGAGAGATTAATATACGTGGACAAGATAATACATGCAAAGAAGAATAAAAAAAACTATTACAATCTCCTACATGAATACACATCATTTTTTGATTTTTTATTGAAACATTCTATATACTCTTATTTTTGTTGAATATGTTAGGTTTTGTCTAACACAATGGTGAATGAGTACAGGTTATGTAACTTGTATGACTGTATCTATTAGAAGTAGTATTACAGTAACAACCGTAATATCAAAAAGATGCTGTAATATTATTTTGTAAAACGTAATATTAAAAAGGTATTACATTCACAAAACGTAATATCAAGATGTTGTAATATTAATTTGTTAGACGTAAGATAAAATTATTTTTACTCCTTCCCAAAATTAAAAAATGGATGGCTAATGATGTGTAAAATGTAATGCGGTTCTTGATATAATGTGAGGTTTACAAACGTTTCAATAAGTGATCGAAGATTATAACATGTGTTAAAAAACTTTTACAATCTCCTACAGGAATACACATCACTTTTTAATTGAAACATTCTGTATAGTTTTATTTTTGTAGAATATGTTAGGCTTTGTCCAACACAATAGTGATTGAGTACAAGTTATGTAACTTGTATGATTGTTTCTATTGACAGTAATATTACGGTAACAACCGTAATATCAACAAGATGTTGTAATATTAATTTGTTAGACATAAGATAAAATATTTTTAGTGATGCGCAAAAAGAGATGGATGACCAACTCATGTTAAAATAAAATATTGATTCTATAAAAATCAACAACTTGTATGACTGTATCTATTAGCAGTAGTATTACGGTAACAACTGTAATATCAACAAGATGCTGTAATATTATTTTGTAAAATATAATATTAAAAAGGTATTACATTCGCAATACGTAATATCAAGATGTTGTAATATTAATTTGTTAGACGTAAGATAAAATTATTTTTACTCCTTCCCAAAATTAAAAAATGGATGGCTAATGATGTGTAAAATGTAATGCGGTTCTTGATATAATGTGAGGTTTACAAACGTTTCAATAAGTGATCGAAGATTATAACATGTGTTAAAAAACTTTTACAATCTCCTACAGGAATACACATCACTTTTTAATTGAAACATTCTGTATAGTTTTATTTTTGTAGAATATGTTAGGCTTTGTCCAACACAATAGTGATTGAGTACAAGTTATGTAACTTGTATGATTGTTTCTATTGACAGTAATATTACGGTAACAACCGTAATATCAAGAAGATGTTGTAATATTAATTTGTTAGACATAAGATAAAATATTTTTAGTGATGCGCAAAAAGAGATGGATGACCAACTCATGTTAAAATAAAATATTGATTCTATAAAAATCAACAACTTGTATGACTGTATCTATTAGCAGTAGTATTACGGTAACAACTGTAATATCAACAAGATGCTGTAATATTATTTTGTAAAATATAATATTAAAAAGGTATTACATTCGCAATACGTAATATCAAGATGTTGTAATATTAATTTGTTAGACGTAAGATATAATATTTTTTAGTGAGCGCAAAAAGAGATGGATGACTAACTCATGTTAAAATAAAATCACGATCCTATAAAAATCAGCAACTTGTATGACTGTATCTATTAGTAGTAGTATTACGGTAACAACCGTAATATAAACAAGACGTTGTAATATTATTTTGTAAAACGTAATATTAAAAAAATATTACATTAACAAAACGTAATATCAAGATGTTGTAATCATCCTGCTCCTTCAAACTAACTATTTTAGATACTCCACATTATTAAAAATTGCAAAAGTTTATGTAAGAGTAACATTGAATAGGAGATAGTAATCATAATCTGTAATACTAGTTTATCAACACTAAAGATCTCTATAAAAATCAGCAACTTTAAAGATTTAGTCATACATACAACAATTGCATGAAAATTGTAATATTGTATCATTCGAAAACACAAATTCCAAAAAAAAAATTCACTGAATTATTTGGAACTTGTTTCACGAAGTATCATAGCAACGTATTCAGCACGAATCCGAGTCGTATCTTCTTCTCCAAAATCAAATATATCTTTTCCTTCAGAGAGATATTCTGCAAACTTCAATACATACAATCCACAATTCAAACCTGTGGCTGATTGCTGGGGGACAGGAAACATGTTTTATTTCTCAGCTCTTCATATTCTAAAAAATATGCGTCATTTCGAAGTACTTAGCCACCCACTTAGACTGCAAAAAAGTAACATTTAAACTCATAAGAACCAAACATACCTATTGAAAACTGAAAATAATAAACTTTAAACCATTGCTTAATAGAAACAAAAAATAATGGTAATGAGTACAAGTTATGTACCTTGTATGATTGTGAGAAAGTGTGAGAAAGTTCAAAATCTTGAGTATCTCAATTTATTTCGAAAAAGTACTACTAAGAATGGGAGTGAAGCATGTTACTAAATATTAGTTGTATCTATTAGCTGTAATATTACGGTAACAACTGTAATATCCAAAGGCTGCTGTAATATTACTTTTCAAAATGTAATATTAGAAGGGTATTTACATTAACCATACGTAATATCAAGGTTTAATATTATTTGAAGCTAACTCTCGACCACCAACAAGGTTCGAAAAATTCTTGAAGGCGCACATCACACGCGTCTCCACAAAACGAACTAATTACAACAATACATGTTACAAGTTCAGCAAAGAAAGTTGTCCATGACAATTAAACTTTGTCAAATAGAATTAGGAAACTAAAACCAAGGTGCTCATTTATTGAAAAAGGATACAAGGGGAAAACACAACCAACATATATAGAAGAAGGAAATGAACTACCAAAAATGCAAACAATAAAAAACGTGATCTCTAACACCAAGAATGGTAGGAGGGCGAAGAGCATGATTTCCTTGAAATACTCAAGAAGGTTCTGATCTTCACGGTCCATTCCAAATTGTTACCATGTCAATGAAAAATAACTACATCAGCAAAAGCATTATTCTTTAGCAACATATGCAAATCAGAAAAATGGTTGAGTACAGTTGAGGTTAACTTGCATTTCACTGGCTGGGATTGTTTTTGAAAAATTACAAAAGAAGCATACGGTTAGGATAACCAAAAGAAGAATTTATTTTTTGCTCCCATTAATTTCAGATGTAGTTGTCATGCACTCAAATTCATTTTGATATCCAAAAGACATAAACCAAATTCAAAACAATTCTCTGATCATGTTCCTCCCTGTTTTGGATCATGGAATCAAAAAATGAGAAACAACTCAAATGTATGTACTGAAAAATCTTATCCTAAATTCCTGAACCGAACACAAAACATTCTTCCACAGTTATTGTTGGCTTCTTGAAGAAAGTGTGTGTTTTTTACAAAACATCCATGTCCAAAATCAGTCAGGAATTCAGAAATTCAGACCTTAACCCAAACTGCAAACCCCAACCCCAAACTGCAAACCCTAACCCCAACCCCAAAAGAGAAATAAAAAATCATACCAATCAATGACGTTGGGGGTTTGTCCACTCGCTCTACCACGTGATTCCTCCATTTCGGTTTGGGGATGAGGGATGGCGTTCAAGGATTGAGGACGACAATGATGGTGGAGGTTTAGGTCGACGAAGATGCCGATGGCGATGTCGTTGGGGGTTTGGGGACGACGAGGTGGGGATTTTTTGTGAGCCGTGCATGGGTTTGGTCTGTCGGGGGTTTCCTTCGATGGAGATGAGAGGGTTTGGTGCTGGAAGGTGGGGTGAGAGGTGGGGGGAGAGGATTTTGTGTAGGAGGGTTTTGAGAGGATTTTACAAGTTTTGTTAAATTCCGATTGTACCCTTTCTTAAGTAATTGTAACAAGATTTAATATCAATGGTTGGATTTGATTTTGATGGTGGATGTTTAGGGGGCTCACTTAAACTTAAATGAGCTCTGGGCTCATTCTATAATTTCTGTATATTAATATATACAACAAAGCAGAAGCTCATTAGGCCCACTAACAAATAAAGTCAATTACAAAACTAATTTTTGTCCACACCTCCAGGATGGAGAGCAGACACAAATAATTCATTCCCATTTGCAGCGGATCGTCGATCCTATCCTCTACCCCAACTAACCATCTGCCAAAATTGAAAATTCTACCCCGAAACGGTCTCTACTTTTTGTTAACCAACCGCGTCGTGCCGTCGTCTCATTCACAATCCAAACAGAATTCTCCGCCAAATGAGTTGTTCGGAACGCCCATCTTCTCATTCTGAGATGTTCCCAACATACTAGAAGATGACTTAAAACCCGCAAGTTAGAACGGAGTCCACCAATCTTACCGTCCTACTTTGAATTAGTGATTCTCACTTATTTATTTATTAAACGGTGTTCTCACTCAGATGAAAAAACATTAGTCGTCAGAATCAGAAAGCCCATCGCCAATTCAAATTCATGTTTCTACACTCGAATATGCTTAACTAGATTCACAAAAGATATGATTTCATAATCATAATCCCACAAAACCAACAGAATCACCCGGGAAGTTCTCAGTTTTGAAGTAGTCAAGACGAAGATTAAATCCCAATAATCCTAGTCACATATTTTAGGGTGTTTGCAATTTAAAATTGGGACGAAATAGTCAACTAGACAAAATCCAAAAAAAAACACACAAAACAAAAGAAATTTCATTTCACCAACCAAAATCTCACACCACCTCAACTTGCATTTAAACCAGAAGAAAACCACAAGTTTTTTCTTTCTCAAACACCAGAAACCAACCAAACCTACACAAACACAAAACAGCTAATCATCATCTAATCCTAATCCTAATCTATTTTAACCTGAACAACATCCTTCCTCTCCTCCTCCCTAACCTTTGGAACAAACACCTTCAGCACCCCATTCTTCATCTCCGCCTTAACCTCCCCACTCTTATAAACCTTCTCCGGCAACCCAATCCTGCTAATATACCTCCTCCCGCCTCCCTCCCCGTCAGGCTGCTCCCTCTCCTCCCCCTTGATCACCAGCGCGCCCTGCTCCACCGTCACGTTCACGTCCTCCTTCCCCAACCCCGGCATGTCGATCCGGAGGTACAGCCCCTTCTCGTCCTCCCTCGCGTCCCACCCCTTCCGGGCCCCGCCGGTCATTCCTAGCGGACTTTCGATCATCTGGTCCACCAGGTTCAGCACCTGGGAGAGGCTTCGGGATGGGGAGAACGGATCGAGCGCGTCGGGGAAGAATGGGAGGGGGCGAGAGGGGGGGTCGTCGGAGCGGTCGGCGGTGGCGAGGTCGCGAAGAGGGACGGAGGTGAAGCGGCGGAAGGTGGAGAGGAGGGCTTTGGTGGTTGGGAGGGCTTTGGATCGGAGGATTGTGGCCATGTTTTGATCGGATTTGAGTTTGATTGAGTTGGTTGTGGGAGAAGGTGGTTGGAAGGGGTTTATATAGTGGAGTGGAGGGGGTTGCTTTGCTTGGGGAAGGGGTGGGAATGGAAGGTTCTGGAGTGAGAGGGAGGAGGGATTGGTTCCGGAAGGATCGGAGGGGGAGGAGTGCGTGAGTGGAGAGTTCTGGAAGGTGAACGTGAAAGATTGGTGGTGGCAAATTGGCGTGATACGTTGTATTATTATTTTAGTTGTTGAATTGTTCGTAAATTAATTAAATTATCCGCGTAAATTATCGTTTTGTCTTTCTATCATTTTTACTTATATATCTTTTCATTTCAATTTCCTATCATCATTCTCTCCATCTTTCTCATAATCATCAAAAACAATGTCTCGGAAGTCAAGAAATTAGCCAACGGACCCTCCAGTGCACTTTCTCTCTTCATTTATTAAATTATCACACCTCATAATATATATACCTCATATGAATTTATTGTAATTCTAATTATGTCAATTCTCATGACATATTGATTTTATTCATTCACCACATGTGTCATATTCTCACATGAAACCCGACACATCATATGAACTTAAAATCAATCCTCTTGTTTCCCAATTTTGTGGTGTGACTTATAGGAGGATCTAAGTCAAATTGACAGCGATATAAAACACTTGATATCTCAAACTATAAGCGGTATCTAGCTACACATTATAGTTACCCAATTAGCATAGATGTCTTTGTTCCACCCGAACCAAAACACGATCCATTTAGTGATGTAAGTGCACCACTTCTGTCAATCCCTTGCCTCATGATATTAAGAATATATACAAAGTAGAAATGTGTCATCTTTGTATTATATTCAATTTCTTGATCTTTCTAAGCTAATTATAACTATGTAACTTAACTCAAGTTACACTGTGCACATTATAATTTTGCTTTATCAAGGGGCTCACTAATATCATCACTCAATTAAGATGGGCAATGATAATCGTTTGACTATCTATCTTTTCCAGCACAAGTCATGCTCAACCAATTATTGTCTTTATTGTTGGCTTTTTGGCCTTAATCCGTATTTTGATGATGTATTTCAACCTAATCTTAATTAGGACATGTAGATTAGCACATGTAGTATAATGGTATACATGTTGTATTGTGCTAACATCTACAGGTGATCAAGACTCAAGAAAGAAGAAAAATGAAGTCAAGACATGTAATCAAGATAGGATTGAAGACATGTAATTTTACCTTTCTTTGAGTATTAGGAACTTATGTGAATTGAGCATAACTTAAGCTAATATGCATGCATTCACACACTAGGTTTCTTGTAGGAGTCACACACAAAATATCATATCATTTGGACTCCATTAGATCACCTAAACAACTAAAAACATTGGTCGCCAGTCTGCCTGAGTTCGGTCGACCGTCCACCTTTCGGTCGACCGGTTATACACAATATTTGTTATACCAGACCAATCAGTTCAACCGATCACACTTCTGTTAATCGTTTACCCAGACCTGTTCGGTCGACCGGTATACCTTCGGTCGACCGATTCGTTTGCTATTTCTGGTAAAAATACGACCGTTATCCTTGTCGTATTATACAACAGTCGTATACACATTTTTCTCTTAATACACCCCCAAATACTTTTGAATCGGTCGAACAAAATACCTTGTTCGGTCGACCGTTCTATTAGGAAAAATCTACCTGCTATCGGTTGACACAAATTCTGTTCAACCGATCGAGTTTTCCCTCTACCGAACCCTGTAGTTCGGTCGACCGGTACCTGTTCGGTCGACCGTTGACTTATAGAACTTAAGTGTTAGGTCGACCAGTACCTATGTTCGGTCAACCGATCCATTAACTTACTCAAGGGTTCGGTCGACCGTTACCTTTCGGTCGACCGTTTCTGGACAGATTTCTGAATCCGATTTTCTATTTTTTGTGCTTTGCACAAACCCCAATCAAATCTTGTTCAAACGGCTAGAAATCTTTAGGAGCTTATAAATAGAGGTTCACACTTAGTTTTCCACAAGATTTCACAACTCCAAAGTGTCAAACTTATAGTGAGATTTTCCACAACCTCAAAGCTCCAAATTAGCCATCCAAAACCTAATTTCCACATCCTTCATCAATCGTCATACTAGCAATTGTTGTGCTCAATTAGAGAGTGAGTTCCACTCAAGTTACCATTGTTGTAAAGTGAGCAAGGGTCTTGGTGAAAGCCCAAGACAAAGAAGCAAGGACTTCGGTGAAATCCCGAAGTGATTCTCTCGGTTTGTGAGAGGTGGTGTCAAGCTCGGCGAGGGTTGTTCGCGAGCTTGAAGACTTGTAAAAGGTGTTGCTCCCGGCCTGGAACGGGGAGGCATAGTGAAGACGCAAGAGGGGTTCGAACGGAGATTCGAGAGGTGCTTGCAAGAGAGGACGTAGGCGCGGCCGAACCTCTATAAAACCGACGTGTCTTCTTGTGGTTTGCATTACCTTTCTACTTGTGTTTGATTTAGTTTAAATTTCCGTTGCATTTCTTTGATCGATCAACCAAGTTGTAAATTAGGGTTTAATTGTGATTAGTTTGTGGACTCATAGACCCACACGATCCTACATTTGGTATCAGAGCCTTGTTAGCTAAATTCTCATACTTAATCGTATTATTTAGCATGACTTCTACATCATCTAATCACATAGAAGGTTTATGCACAACTCGACCTCCTTTGCTTAATGGGTCTAATTATGATTATTGGAAGAATAGGATGAAGATTTTCCTAATTTCTATTGACCTTAAGTATTGGATGTTTCTCCAAAATCCATACACACCCCCTAAAGAAGATGAATTAGATTCACTTACAAGACCGAAAATGAAAGAAATCGAAATGAATTCAAAAATTATGAACATCTTGTATTGTGGCCTTAATGAGGGTGAATATAATAGGATTAGGGGATGTGAAAGTGCACATGAGATATGGCATAGACTTCAAATGCATCATGAGGGTGATAGAAAAACCAAAGAAACTAGGATAAGTCTCCTCATGCATAAATATGAAATATTTTCTATACAAATCGGTGAGAACATAAGCGACATGAACACTTGCTTCACCGATATTACTAACTCTCTTTTGATTCTTGGAAGAAGGATAAATGAAGGAGAGATGACTCGAAAATTCCTCCGGTCATTGAGCAACAATTGGGAAGACAATGTCGTCGCAATTGAAGAATCGCACGATCTTTCCAAATTGAAGATGGAGGAACTCATTGGAAATCTCATGGCCTATGAGCTCCAATTGAGTCATCGAAAAGAGAAGGAAACTTCAAAGAAAAACACCTTGGTGGCATTACATGCAAACTTTGATGAACCAATGAGAGAAGATGAAGAAGAAGAAGAAATGGTGGTCCTTGCCCAAGACTTCTTCAAATACCTCAAAAATAAAGAAGACAAAAGTGAAAGAAGAGGTATTAGAAATGAGAGAAAAGAAGGGGGAGAAAAGAAATGAGAAGGGAAGGAGCAAAAGAAGAGAAAGGAGGGAAGAAGCTCACAAAGCTACATGGGATGATTCATCATCACAATCAACATCATCTTCCACCTTGCATAGTAAAGGAGAATTTGCTTACTCATGTCACATGGCAATTGAAGATGAATTGAGTGAGGTAGTCTCTAACTCTTCTATTTCTAATTCTTGCTCATCTAAAGATCTTAGTGATAGCTCAAACCCAAGTGCATCTAATGAAACATTTACTAAAGATGAGCTCCAAAATGCATTTCACGATTTAGTTAAACAATATGAGATCGTTTGTGAAAAGAACAAAAATGCTAGAAAAACTATAAATGATCTTAAATGCCAAATTGAAATAATCATGAATGAACAGAATGAGGTGATTGCTAGACTTGAATCAAATGAATCATCAATTGCTAGTATAAGTAAAACACCCATTGCTCCGACTACTAGAAGGTCGACCACGACCTCGCTCAGCATACTCAAATGCACTCGGGTCCCGTCGTGTAGACTTTCCCTTGGTCGACCTCGTACCTTAGTATTTTCTACTGGCTCTACATAGTTTGACTGATCGGGGTGTAACTGCCCGTATATAATACGAGAGACACTACAGAATTACTGCAGGGTCGTTTCCCGAAATCTCATCAACGAGGTTCTAAGAATGCTCGACGTCTTGTGATGACTGATCCACAAACTCTGGCATGTCGACTTCTTCTCCAATGACAAGTGTTTTCCAGAATAAATGAATCTGCTTTAAATAAATTCATTCGCCTGACTTAATACAACCGTGGATGGTACATGCACAACGAATCTCATGGGAAGTCAGAAAAGCACACCCACAACGATATTCAACTCGATCACTTAAGTCTTGCATTCTCTTAAACTCTTGACTCAACAATGACAAGTAGTGATGCGAAATTCGACCATTTATATGTTGATATAAAACATTTCTATAGTTAGTCAAATTTTGACGTCTAGACTCTTCAAAGAGTTTCGAATATTCGTCAACTGCATTTCAATAGTCACGTTGATGCGGTCGAAAATGGTGTCCATAGCTGCAGTCGATGAAGTAATTCAGTCTTTTCAGAGCCGAATGAGAACTTTCGACCCTACAGGTCGTAGTGTTGGTGAAATGAAGGGCTTTGTTCGTCCAATTCAACACAAACTTTTCATTATGCACTAACCACGTGTCGTCCAGATACTCTGTGGTAGCCGGTCAAGACCTATACAAATCTTTCAAGTATGCACAACTCTATTATAATCGGGTTCTGATGTAGAAAACATGATTTTCGTTCACTTTTCACACTTCAAAGTCTCTGCCAAGTGCTTGCTCTTGTCGAATGCGTGGTATGCGTAGTTGTATACGTCTTTGTTGATATATGAGGTGCAAAGTAAATGAGCAGAGTCAGGAAAAACTTTTCTCACTAGTTGAATAAGGTCTTACTCCCGGTTTGTTATTATTGCAGTCAGGTTCACAATACTGCATAACAAATCTCGCAACTTCTCTAATATCCACCGGTAACTACGCTCGGTCTCATCCTTCATAGTTGCATAACTGATAAGGAAATTCATGTTTGTTTGTGTCCCCCCAACCATATCGAATAAAGACATCTTGTACTTGTTCGTTTTGTACGTCGAATACATACAAATTACACAGGGGTATGTGCGTAACAACTTAACTGACGTCGGATGTGTCAAGAATGCGTGAGTGACAACATTAGTTTCTTCATCCGCCAGAATTTTATACAAGTACCGATACTGCTCTGCTCGATGCAGAAACTGTTGAGCGGTATTCCAGTCTTCAGATTCACCTGCCTCATGTACTCTCTACAGTTATAAATTCATTTGTCTCTGATTCGGATTATCCACCGGGAATTTCTTCTTAACCGCCAACAAGATGTTACGTGGTTTCGTTTGTGCCTCAGTCATTTCACGAACAATTTTCTTAGTCTTAGGACTAAGACCGCTGATCTGTCGGTGACACTCTAGATAAACTGCAAGTCTGTGGTTGTGCTGACCATGAGAACTATCAGAAATTACGACCAATCCTTTATGTTTTCGTCGCTCGACCACCTTTATCAAAAAACGAGACCCGCAACCATTTCTTTCCGTGTTCCTCCGTACTGCAATATCCATATCCCGACAACTCATTTCCTTTCTGCGATTGCATATCAGATAACAATTCATCTAATTATTTGCTTGTGGTTTATAGGATGATACTACCCAAAAAAATCAACTCCAATGGCAACTTGTTTCACCCATCTTATCGCGTCATCGATTGTTTCAAATTTTTGCTGACTACAAAAAGTACATTGTAATCTACCCCGTCACCACCGAAATCTTGCAACGGAATCTGAAATAATTTGAAATAACACAACATATAAAATTTAAAAAAAAATATGGGTGTCTCGCCAAGACGCCTGGGGAATTTTTTTGTGTGTGGGCTTACTTCACCAGATCAAGAAGATTCGTTAGATATTTTCGTGGTGTTGGTACTGATAAAGTGAGAAATAATGAGACAAAAGTCTTACTTTAAGAGACGGGACGAAATGTGTATTAAATTGATTGTAAATTGGGAAAAGGTAATTGGGACGAACAATTTAGTAAAAAACAGGCGACGAGTAACAACTTCCTTTAGTTATGGGTAATAGTAGTTGTAGTTATAATTATGGTTAAAGGTTAGGTTGTTGAGTGGTATCAGTGTGGGTGGGTCAACGTGTTGAAGAATTGAGTTATTTTATCAAATAAAAAGTTAATTCTCTTCCTCCAGCATAATAAATTATTTACAACTAAATTTATTTTATCCAATAAATAGAATTAGTTTTTTTATTAGATAAAATAACTCAACTTTTCAATAAGTTCTTTTCTCCACTTCACTTGGGGTCGATCCTGGAAAAAAATGATAAAATTTTAAAAAACAAATACAATTAGAAAATATATTTTACAAAACAAAACATATTAAAAAGGATTTTAAAATGATCCCGAGTAGTGGACTTGCTTAGGACTGGACTACTCGGGCTTGACTTGGGACTCGACTCAAGATTGCTCGGGGTTGGTTGACCACTACTGGGACTTCACTCTGGACTGCTCGGGACAGCTCTGGACTGCTCAAAACAACTCTTGACTGCTGTTGACTAATTTGAGAAAATTAGGTTCCGAATTTTTCTTTCTAATTTTATTTTTTTAATGTTTTCCAAGATCGACTCCCAAATGAAGTGGCGGAAAGAGCATGTTAAAAAGTTTGGTTATTTTATTTAATAAAAAAACCAAATCTATTTTTTTGGATAAAATAATTTAGTTGTAAATAATTTATTATATTGGAAGAAGATAATTATTTTTTTATTTGATAAAATAACTCAACTTTTCAACACGTTCTATTCTCCACATCATTTGGGGTTGATCTTGGAAAAAAATTAAAATTTAATTTTTTTATTTTAAATAAAAATAATTAGAAAACATATTTCTTTTAAAAAGATTTTTAAAAAAATTAAAAATAATTTTAGAAAAACCAAAACATAAAACAAAAACAAAAAAAACCACCGCACGGGACTAGCAACCCCGTAGGGTGAAAAAAAACCCACCCCACGAGACTGGGAATCCATGTGGGGTGGGTTAACCCACAGGATTGGGAGTCCGCACAGGATTGGGAGTCCCGTAAGGATTAATTTTCGATTTTTTTATTATTTCCTAAAAAAATAAATTTTGCATTAATTTTTATTATTTATAAAAATTTTGGATTCCAAGGTGTGTGGTTTGAAGGAAGTAATGGAAAATTCAAAACTCAATTTGATTACTTCCCAAGAAATAACAATAGAATATGAGAAATCACTTATAGTGCAATTTATAAATATTTTGAATTCACTTAGCTTATTTCACAAAATTATTTTAATATTTTTTATAAAATAATCACCAGGAAATTATTGTACAAGTCAGTTCTCCTACTTCCATGATGTTTCCTACAAACAAATCATACTCTTAACATGATCAAAGTAACAACTCTACGGTTTCATACGTGTTGTTGGTGGGGTTTTTTTATCAATTTTAAGCGTAACCCATCAAAACCTCACTGGTGGAAGAGTTATTTGCTTCAAGTCATTGAGATCGATTTGGTCTGAGGAAGTCATAGAAAATTTAGGTGGTCGGAGTAAAGAGAGAAAATGCTAATGATCATTACTCTCATTCATACCTCTAATCATCGAGATGCAATTCTTGTAATAAAACCCTTGATTATGGATAGTTACCCTACACAAATGGGCTTGATGTGTGTAACTTTGAAGTATAAAGACAAATGAGCTTCAATCGACTTGCCATAATCTTGGAGACGAATCGGTAGAAAAGATTACAAAGAAAGATCTGGCGGTAGTCGTTGACACATTTAGGCGTCACCTTCTTCGGGATGAGAGCGATCAAAGTCTCATTAAGCTCTTTCAGTATGCGCGCACGGTTCATCATTAGAGCATCCCTTAACGGGATAAAACTTCGGTCGTTATTAACCGGTCATCCATGACCGTGAATTTTTTTTCTTTAACGGGGGAAAACAAAGGGGCAAAGATGCCCAGGTCACTGCCCCGGGCGTTGAAACGCCCGGGTCGACGACCCGGAATTCCCGGGTCGTCGAATAAAATAATATTAAATTTTGTTTTTTGTTTTTTATTTTTTTTTGTTTTGATTTTTAGAATTTTTTGTTTAGTTTTTTTATTTTTTTTTTGAAAATACGTTTTATAATTGTTTATATTTTTTAGAAAATTTTTTAATTTTTTTTAAAATTTTACCAAGATAGACCCCGAAATGATGTGGAGGAGAGAGATAGGTTGTTGTGGGTTATGTTGGGTTGTGGTTAAGAGGTGAATAGTGTAGGAAAGAGAAGAATGTGGGTTGAGGAAAGAGAAAGCTGATGTGGAAGAGAGAGAAAGTTGATTTTGAAGAGAGAAAGTGCTGATGACCAGGTCATGGTTAGTGATGAACTTAGGAACTTGAGACAATCTAACTAAATGAAGTAACTAACTACAAAAATTTGCGAAGTGGGTAAGTTGTAATAATAACATGTCTTGGCCTGTCAGTATATGTAATAACATGTACGCCCAATCCGACATCCAGATCTACTATTTTCACAAGTAAACGAATAGAATCCTAAAATAAAACTAATGTAAATTTGAGTTGATGGAATTGTAACTTTGTAAGGGCCAATAATATCGTTGAATATATATGTATCTTTGATTCTACTTAATCGTAGAAGAGAACTTAATCCCTATATTAACCCAATAACAAGACATCAAAACTTCTTAATCATAAAACAACCAAAAACAACCCGTCATCGAAGCGTCGCAAGACCGCCGAACCCTCTAGAAGCGGCAGTCCAGTCGGCTCCGATGGACGACGACGAGCACGATGTGTACGGCGGTGAGATCCCGGACGTGGCGGAGATGGAAGGAGACATGGACGCCTCCACCGCCGACGTCGACATGTCCCACCCCGACGACGACACCGCCAAGGTCCCGTCCTGATTCCCCTAACCCTAACCCTAGTCTTGAGAGTGACCTTTTTTTGTGTTGTTCCACAGTTGGCGGAGTTGGACGAGATGAAGAAGCGGTTGAAGGAGATGGAGGAGGAGGCCGCGGCGTTACGGGAGATGCAGGCGAAGGTCGAGAGGGAGATGACGGCCGGTCAAGGTGGGATTAGATGTTTTTTTTTTTTTAAAAGTCATTTTGTTTGATTTCTGTTCTTTTCTGTTGTAGTTGTGTTAGGGTTTGTTAGATGACTTGGATGCTCGTCTTGATGGTTAGTTTGGATGTCGTCGATTTTGTGTGATTTAATTTTGTCATATTAGGTTTACGATCGATGCGTCAGTTTGATTCGTGTTGTAACCGATCCAAAAAAAAAGATGTCGTACGAGTAAGATGAAAATTCTTGTGGACGATTAGTTGAGATGAGATAAATACCTGTACTGAATACTAATACGAAATTTAGATGCAACATTGAAACGTACTGAGTTAATTTATTTTGTGGGGGGCAAAATCATGCAAAAATTGAAAAAAGTGTTTTATGTTAGTGGTGTCCTTGGCATCCATAGCAATTTTCTACACCAAAAGGATCCACACTGTGGACTTCCCAATGGCATTTTGTAAGTTGTATAGGTGCTTGATGGGTCAGCGGTTAAGCCTATATTTAGAGAATAAATTTGTTCTTGGTATCATTATCTCTGGATTTATGGTTGTGTGTGTATTTGATGTAAATTGTAGTAATAATATGTAAACGACTAATGATAATGAAGAATACATCCAGTACCAAAAAACTGCAAAAAAAAGGATAATGCATTCATCTTATTTTCCCATACCATCCCGAAGTTCAACCTAAATTGGTACAGTTCTACAGTGAAGGTTACTTGATCGGCCCTAGGATGGTGCTGATGGGCCTTCCCTTTACCTTCAAGTGCAAAATGCTAGTTTGAGGGATTTATTGCGAGAGTGGAGTTCACTCAGACCAGTATTAATGCACATGAAGGCAAGGGTGGTGCCATGATTTTTTGTTAGGGGGTATGGAATTTGTAAGGACAATGCAAAAGGGTCAAAAATCTATTGGCCTATTTCATTGTTGGCACTTTGAAAAATTAAATATCTACTTTGGGTTTAAAATTCGA
Organism: Triglochin maritima; assembly: GCA_963682175.1. Lineage (NCBI taxonomy): Eukaryota > Viridiplantae > Streptophyta > Magnoliopsida > Alismatales > Juncaginaceae > Triglochin > Triglochin maritima. Next base: position 6,937,655 of record OY821780.1, on the reverse strand, counting down.
ACTAGGACATATCCGACTGTTATGCTTGACAAAGAAACCACATAATAGTCCTCATTCTTTGTCGGTTTCATATTAATCAATTTGTGCTTCTCGGAGGTTCCTGACATTTTGGTTACCGTGATGTGGTTAACCTTTTTTGCTATGGTTATCTTTATTAATGTTTCATTTTTTTATTTTTTTGTGTGGAGATTCATGGATATACTACCCTGATTTTGTGAGCACAGATCCTGTCAGTGCAGCTGCTACTCAAGCCAGCAAGGAAGACGTAGATTCTCGATCTGTTTATGTTGGGAATGTAAGATCCACTCATCCACATTCTTTGTTTACTTTGAATAAGTTACCATATTTCTTATTAAGTGTTATATTCTGCTAAAAATCATATCCTGCAAAAATAAAAGCAAACCGCTTATTTTTCTGTTAAATTAAAAGCAAAAAGTTTCTTAGAAGTTGTAAAGAACCTGGTTTTGAACCTTATAAGTACTGAATAACTTAATTAGAAACATGTATATTTGTTCAATATTGGGAAGCTTTTGAATGGTATAGACTATAGACTGTAACCTTTAGGAAGTTCATTCGGTTATTGTAAATTCTTTGTAGCCAGAGTATTTGTGAAGTCGTGAGGTTGTAAACCAGTTTGTGTATTTGTTCCTTTCATACTGCACATTCTGCTCTATAATAATGGTGATAGAAAGTCTGACTTCGTGATTAGTTTGCATACCCTTGAAAATTAAAATGAAGATTTCCATATAGTTGATATGTTTATCATCTTTTTGTATTTATTTTGACTGTACTGTGCAAAAATGGGCGCAGGCTTTTTGTTGCAACTTCCAATGTGATATCCAGTCTAAGAGATGCCAACAAGTTTGGTTAACATAGTTTCAGAAGAAAGAAGCTATAGTGATTTCATAATGAGAGGTCCTATCCTAGGAAAAAAAATAGAAGCCCTCAAAAAAGAAAAAGAAAAAGGATAGAGGGCTCAAAATACATGAAAGAAAAAAATTATGAAAAAAACATTTTGAGAAAAGAGTGAAAAAAATCCGCACTGAAAAAAAGGTGCATAGCCCAGTGGATGCCTTTGCTGCTATGGAGCAGTACCATCCTCCTAAGCTCTGCTGATGGGCATGAGGGCATCTGTATTTTACCGAGCATAGCAAGTTAGGGAGAAGAAGGTGCACTGCTTTTGGTGCTGTTGTGGGCTCGTGGCTAGATACTTTGCAACATCTGGTGAAGGTTCCTAAACTCTTGCTCAACATCATATATTTTTGCTATCTTAAACATCCTCTGACAGAGTAAAAAACCTGTAGATGTACCTTCATTCTGATTTCCTATCCCGTTTTGGTACATTCCGTGATTCCTTAATTTCATCACGTTCGACTTCATAAAGAAGTAGCCACAACTTGAGTTCAGTTCCACAAAGTTCTTGTACATTCCTCTTGTAGTTCTTTATTATATTATGTCAAAAGTGAAGAATCTTGTCATTTTATTACAAGTTTTCTGACATTGTACCTTGCGTGCTCGATATGCTGAATGGCTGAAGAACATTGAAGCTTTTTCTACATGTTCTTAAACTTGAAGAACTTTTAACTATTTTGGTGTTACCATTCCCTTTTCCCTTGGTTTTCAGAGTGGGCTTACTCATATAGTATTTTTTTATTTGAAAATTTGGGCTTTGGGTGATGTGTCTCGACGGTAATTCTATAGGTGGATTATTCATGCACTCCAGAGGAAGTTCAGCAGCATTTCCAATCTTGTGGAACCGTTAACAGGGTAACCATTCTTACTGACAAATTTGGCCAGCCAAAAGGTTTTGCGTATGTAGAATTTCTGGAAGCTGAAGCTGTTCAAGAAGCTATCCAATTGAATGAATCTGAACTGCATGGTCGGCAATTGAAGGTCCTTTTTTCCTTCTGATGAACAAGCTTCTAGTTACTATTATGTGTATCAATTCCCTCTCACAAGGTGCTTGACAAAGTGCAGGTATCACCCAAAAGGACCAACATCCCTGGAATGAAGCAATTTCGCCCAAGGCGATATAGCCCATATGGAGGATATGGGTTTAGGAGGCCATATATGCCGCCATATTTTTACTCTCCTTATGGTTATGGGTAAGTCTGATAGAACACTTGTTCTTAATGTAGTCATCTTTTCATTTCTCATAAATTTACATTTTCTTGACAGGAAAGTTCCCCAGTTCAGGAGGCCGATGCGGTACAGGCCTTATCTTTAAGTTATCCTGGTTGCATATAAACAAGTGTCCTAGATCGACACTGTCATGATAGTGCCAGTTAGAGACGCTATTTGGTTTTGTTTCTGGTACTCTGAGCAGTTTGATTGCTGCCTTGCTGGCGCTTAAGTCTCTTTTCTGCATTTGAAGGACTTGTCTACAGATATGTTGTGTGGAACAAGGAGTCGGCTAATATATAACGGAGATTATAGTACTTGGCTGCTTGATGATTTTAGTGCAACCATGATTTTGCGTGGGTTTTATTGTGATATTGTTTTTTTCAGTGTTTTTTTTTCGTTCGAGTAGTGGTTGCAACGAAGCATAACCGATCCCTTCAATCTGGGAGGTCCATCAGATTTGGAAAGTAAATTGGAGAACTAAGATTTTGCTTCATATTAATAAAAATATATTCAAATGTATCACAAACTTGTTTAGTGTTTAGTTGCATAGTTCATTTAAAAGAAATTAGTTAAATGGTTTCAAAATTTTCGATCTTTTCTATCTTCGAATGTGGTTCTACAAATTACAAAAAAAAAATCGGACAGATGTTTGGAAAAGGTAGAAAGTAGTTGTTTCTGTTGTTTATGTAAAGTTTCGAAAGGCAGCCTTATCAATTTACTATTTCAAGTCTAGAAAATTGAAATTTCAATTAAGTGTAGTGTTCGCAAAATTCACTTTCAAATAAGCTGACCGACTCATGTGTGTATTCAAGAATAAAATACATCCATCATTATCATCAAACACATCACTTGGTTACTCATCTCATTTATCTAGGTCCCTTTTTTATCAACAAAAAAGTATTGATTAAGGAGAGCTAATATAATCACACCAGTCCCTGGGCACTACAAATAATAGCGTCTTGCGCTGGATGACATTGAGCTTAACTACAAAAAGTAAAGAGCTTCTAAGACAACTTCGTTAGGGATTGATGATCTCTGGTCTCAAATTAAATATGAAATTAAAATTATTAAGTATAGAGGAATGCAAATCATAAAATTGACATCAGATTTTTATATATGTTCAATCACAATCACTGTGATCGAGTCATCTCCTCGAGTTCCGATCAATCATTCGATTGTTACTCGAGTATTCACTATATGATATCTGTTTCGAGCCGATATCAATGACTTTACATCACGGGCATCATGACTTTACACCGTCGTTTTGCTCGTATTTCTCCTCCTCACAACTTGAGAGAGAGTTTTCTCAGAACTTTACAACTTTTGTAATTCTTGGATATAGAATTAGAATCACTAACTAACATTTTAATACTTAAGCACATTTTGATATGGAATGGATACACAAGTGGTGAAATTTGAGTTTGACATTTAAAATGAAAACTTGAAGATATGATGCCAAAATTTGAGTTTGACATTTAAAATGAAAACTATAAAGTTTGATAGTAGCGTATGAATCAATAGAGAATGTTCAAGTGTGTAAAACAAAGATATGATGCCAAACTTTTAAGTTCTACCGGTAGTTTGGAAGATTTGGTGAGATATAATCATGTTTGTTAACTTTATTTGACTGTGTTAATTGATTAAAATTAGTTTGATTAATTATAAATTAATATATATATTAAGAAATAAAAACCAACCAACTTCACTAAGTTGCTAATCAAATCAAACGCCCTTCGAAGCTCAAAGCCTGAGTCGAAAATTAGTTTTAAAAACGTCCAATCCAAGGTTAGGTTGTCTTGTTTCCGTGGTGTCGTCGTCTGTCGGGCGCAAAATGGAAGCTCTGAAGGAACTGGAGAAAACCCAAAGCGTGCTATCCTTGATGAAAGAGCGAGGCATCTCCACCAACCAACCCGAATCCGACCGCTTCCTCGCCGATTTCCTCCTCTTCATGGTACCCTCTAAACCCTATTCCCATTAATCAATCTTCTACCGCTCTAGTTCGAGGCTCCGTGGTTTGTTTATTTGAAAACGAGTCACGACAATGATTTAATGTAACACCTTGATTTAGTCCCCACATTACTTAAACTAGAAAACTTTCGGAATATAAAATTTAATCATTTCTAGGCCATATTTGTTTTTTTTTTTGCGAAATTATTGCGAGCCAGTGGAACTCTAGAAACACACTCGATTCAGGGATTAAGCTGTTTGCGTGCGTTCTATGATGGATGTTATGGTCACAGGAAAAGTTATTGCTGAACCAAATCAACCAATGCATTTGTATGTTGATTAGAGTTCATAACTTTAAGACATTATTAGTTAGTCCAACTCAAACAACACACATTAGGCTATACTCGATTTAGAATAGATTTGAGACGTAACCCCAGTAAAGCCTCTAATTAGTGGCCTTTTTTGTGTTTCTGTTGCGTAGTGTACACTGTGGTTTGGTTTTTTTTTATCTCAATAACTTTTTGGATAAACTTGCAAAGTTAAATATCCCAAGGTACTTTATAGTTTTTTCTGTGCTTCTGTTGCATGGTGTAAAATGTGCTTTGGTTTTTGATGTCCTAAATTTTTGAATAACTTGAAAAGTTTAATATCCCAAGTTTGTTCTACATGGCTTTTCTCTCCTTTTTTTATCAGTCTTTCTATTAGTTGACATCGTGTGCCTCATTAATTGATCTTTTGATGTCCCAAAGACAAAACCATATAATGCACTCAACATGGAGAAGAAGTGCCAACTGATTCTTAAGCACCTACAGGAGGTGACACTTTTTTGTTCTGAGTTTGTTTATACGATGATAAGTTGGTAATGTTTATTTAGCAATACCTTTTTTGCTTTTCAGGTTACAATCAATACACTGGATGAATTATCTATTTATATGCACAAGGAAGGTATCTCAACACTTTGTATTGAATAAAAAATTTAAAATTCAGTTTGCATAATATTTATGTAACAATATTGCAAAGCGGCAAGAAACCGTATCATGTTCTCAACTTCTTATTATCTTAAAATACCATGTTAGGTGACTTAGGTCAAATTGAGTGTTCCTTGTAGACTTCTGGTGGAAGTTGCTGTATTTTGAATAACGTGTCAAAAATGTCATTGTATGAAAGGACTTGAAATTTGAATTATGCAAAATGTCAATGGTCCAACGATTCTGTAACATTGTCACTGTTGCTATACAATTTTTTGGCATTTGTGGTGCTTATATATGTTCCATGACTTGCTCAAAAACAAGTTATATGGTTTGGACCTCTAAACAGATGGTGTTACGAGACTAAGAAATTTTTATTTCTTTTCATCTAGGAGAGAATCGTAGAATTGGGTTTGCCCTTTCGTTTTGGGCCCTGATAAATGATAATAGTCTTTGGTTTTGTAATGGTTCTGGACCTTGAAGTATCGTAGAATTGGGTTTGCGCTTTGGCTTTGGTGAGACGATGTATTTTTTTGTGTGGTTGGCTATTGTGATATATAACTTTTCCCACTGCGATTCTTGAAAGCTCGTAGCGTCTAATGCTATCTTCCCACAAAAGTTGTCGATCATTTTCACATTATTTTTGATTTATTGGATAAAAATAGTTTCACATTCATATTCTTCTGACCCATACCCATTTGCGCTTCATTTTGTCCATTCATGTGCATCTTACAATTTTTCCTTCACCAGTCTATTATGTCTATACTGTGTATCTGAAAATCCCTCAGGAATTTTCTTTTTTGACATTTAGACTGCTTGGTCGATCGTGATTTGCATTCAACGAGGTCCCATCACAAATGTGAGACAAGTGCTGATCTGTTGAATGACAATGTGCAAGATCTGGCTCTTATTAGTGTAGATGCAATGCAGCATGCCAATTCCACTTTTGAGGATTTTGTAAGCGATGCCTAATCGATTGGAACAATGTCTAGTTAAAATTGTTTTTTTCATGTATTCTATAAAATAGAGAATTATTTGGGGTCATAGTATTCTATGCAATATGATGGCTGCTCATGTGACTCGTCTTCTGAATTCTTTCATTATTGTTTATTTTTTACTTTAGTTCAGTGTTTGCATTGATCATTTTTCTCTGTCTTCTTCCATTCCACCTTGTTACGACCTCACTATTACAAAATATCATCACCTTGATCTTTCCTCTAAATAATCTTATTCGTACTATCTTTACAGTGCAGATCCTATTTCATGTTCCACGAATTGGATGTGAACAAGCCACACGTGATATTCAAATTTCTTCCAGTTTTATATTTCACAGAAAGTTATCTTTACCAGGTGATTGCTTGCTGTGACAGTTCAGCATATGTAAATGAGCTATATCTATCTTATAGGAACAAATAACTTGTACTGACTTGTTCTTTGCATTCCAGCTAGACTCTTTAAATGAATCAGAACTGTTATCATCAAAAAGGAGAAATAACTTAGTGGAAAGCTGTAGTTTCTCAAGTGGAGCATCCAAGAAGGTACTTTACCCTGAGATTATGTCAACCTTCTACTCTTGGGTTCAACAATTCCTAGAGCAAGCAGGTAAAACAATGTTTGGTCTGTGGTGCAGGTGCAGTATCAAAAGGCTGAAACTCGTGCTTGTAATGTTTCACCATGTTTCTCATTTGATTCTCTTGTTGTTTCACTCCAGCGGCGTGGATTATTGACAGACAGGTTTGCATTTCCTCTATTTAATGTCCAATACTCCAATTAAGCAATATTGTGCATGACTTTTTTTTAAATTTATTCTAATCTACCTAATTTTTAGGATTGAGAGAGAGCTTATGCTTGGTAAGGAGTATTGGGATCTAGAAAGAAGGCTCTGTTATTCCGTATTGACAAAAGAAAAGGTGCTGTGACTTTATATGTTGTTTTACTGCTATAAGTTACAAGATCATGTTTTCCTGTTCCCAAGCATGTTGATGATCACAATGTTGTTGGCAATTTTATGGGTATAGTTTTCTTCATTTTCCATGTGATTGTACATTTGCTGTTAACTTGTTATTTTTCATTTTTTTAAAATTAACAATTTTACTTTTAGTTTGCTTTCAGATTTCAGCTGACGATGTTTTAAGAGCAATTCATCTGAAATCCTTCGACTACCGTGTTCTGAATCTTTTATTGTACCAATTGAGAGGTGAAAAGGTGCGCTTATTTTACAGAACTTCAAAATATGCATGTAAGGGTAAGCAGAAATTAACACTTAGCACCTATAGCTCTACCAAACCTTTCTTATTATGTTTGCGATTGTTGTCTTGAATGCAACCATCCTGAAACAAAGTAACTCATGTATGGTGGCTTTTATTTGGGTAACCTACCTTCTTGCACATGATAGATGGCATCTTCGTAACTGAAAATCATGTAATAGTAAGGTGGTGGGGACATGGCATGTTGCAGCATGAAGATCAAATAGGGGTTCAAGCACCCTAGGTCCTTTGACAATCAATGTTCTTACTTCTTGGAAAATACTCCTACACCGCTAAACTCAAGAAGTGTGCAACACATTGTAATAGTGTTGGGTCTACTACATTGCTCCTAAGTGCTTGGGTTTTGTAGAGTGGTGGATCAACAATTTTACAAATATTATGTGTGAAATTTATTTTTACAAGGGCTCGTGCAAAGTCAGAAAGTGCAAACGAAGTCAACAAAATTTGGACAGAGTACAACAAAAGCAGTATCAAAAAGCAAAAACTTCATGACAAAGATGACTTTGTTTTGATCGTTTAGGAACTAAGAATAAATTAGATGGATTTTTGCATCTATTTGAAAGAATAACTTATTATTAAAATATACTTTACCTTTTGGAATTGCTTGTAGGATCGTTATGGTTTTAATTATTTGATCAATTTAACGCTTTAATTTCTACCCAAACAATCAAAGATGCAGTGGAAACAATTTAAACAAAGGTAGAGAAAAGCAATACAAACCACAAATAACTTGAGTGTTTTTATAGATGTTTGGCCTCCCTCCTACTTCCTGTCTTGCAAATTCCGTTCGATTCCGTCAGTTCCGCATACGTCTTCACTATCAATCTCGTTCCAGCTGAGACTAAGTCTTTACACCACAAGTCTTGCGAACAATCATCGTCGAGCTTGATTTCTTCATCTTACAACCCGAGAGGAAACACTTCGACTTTCACCAAAATCATTGCTTCTTGACAGACAAGTGTTGAGTAGAACAATCACTCTCTAACTTGAGCACACTTAGAGTATGATTGGAATTGATATAAAGTGTGAAAAGTTTGGTTTGAAGAGTAGGATCGATGATTCAAGGTTTGGGAGCTTTCTTTTAGATGTGTATGACAATATAAAGTGTAAGAGTTAACGAATTGTGTTCTGGTAACATCTATTTATAAGCTCTTAAGGGATTATGGCCGTTGGGATTAATAAGGTAAAAGTTTGTGTAAGAACCACAAAACAGAAAAACACAAGGCACGGTTCTGGGCAAGTTCGGTCGACCGAAACGGGTCTAATGGTCGACCGGAGTCTGTCCAGACATGAAGTCCAAAACAGTCCAGAAATAAACGGTCGACCGAACAAGGGGCAGTCGAACGAACGTGGTTATACCTTAAGTGAACGGTCGAACCAAAAGTGGGACGGTTGATCGATTGGGCAGTCCAAAATAATTGTCCAGGAAAGTCCAGGAACAAACGGTCGAACAAAATGATTGATTTGGTCGACCGACCAAAACTAACACTATTATGTTCAGTCGACCGAATCTAAGTCCACGGTCGACCGATGGTCACTTTTATTTTTGGGATATGGATAAAAATGTGAATACGATCGTTGGTATTATACGACAAGTCTAACGGTCAAATGACACGTGTAGACGGTCGAACAAAAGGCTCAAACGGTCGACCGGTTTAATAACAGATTAACTGATTCAATCGGTCGAGTTCGGTCGACCGATTTTCTCAGACAGTTCAGGTTTGGGTTTAAGTGTTTTCCGGTCTAAGTTTGAGTGACATATTGTGACACTACATTTGATTGTTATTAAGATTAAGTTGATTAAATCATAACATGGATTAATGCCTAAAAGTCAACATTGCTTTCTAATTGTTAGATACAATGTTCTAAAATATGCTTAATGTGCTTCATGAACTCCATAGATAGTAGTGGACACTATTTTTCTCCAAAACACTCTTGTCTAAAGTTTGCTGTGTGACAGTGATACGCTAGCCTACTGCATCAAGTATTGATTTTTCTTCAACATGTGATAGTTATCAAGAATTATAGGATCATTTCGTAATATTTTTTTTATAAAAAAAGTTATTTAGTTTTTACATTTGTACTGTAGGTTTGCGAGTTGCACATGGACTTTTTATCTGTATCAGAATTACTCGTGGAGATTTCAGATGACCTGTAAGTGCCAAATTTTTATGTATGTACTGCTAAAAAGTAAAAACCATCAAGACATACATGTATATTTAACTCACATTTACTCAGAAATCACAATGGAAATGGCAAATATGATTTCTATAAGAATTCTTACGGAAGGCTTCATTGTGAAGCATAATCATTAAACAGTGTAGCTTAGTTTCAGTAACTATATTAACTTAAAAGTACCTTGTCTATATACGTAATGAGTTTTATTCTTAAACCAGAGCATTTTGCCGGTGGTTTTATGAGTGAAAACTTTGTGTTGGATGTAGGTATGATTATGAGGTGCGTATGTTTTCCATTTTTCAACTACTATTGCAAGTCAGAACCTGAAGACCACAATGTCCATTTTAAGGCTTCCAGTTTGGTTCTCCGGTTTTCCCTACCACTAATGGAGTATACATCTTGTTGTAGTGTACTGTTGTTGATTTCATTAACATGTATACATCCTCCAGCTGCTTTCTAAGGATCTCTTTGGTTTTGATATTTCAGCCTATCTATAAAAATGATTCTTTTTATTTTTCTTTGCCTCCGGATGTGCATATTTGTGCCTGGAGTAGTTAAATTCTTGTGATGGTGATTGTATTTTGTAGGATGATGTGGTAAAGAATAGCTTCAATATATTAAGGATGTTTGTTGGAATATATGGACCTTCAGTTGCACCAAGTATGCTGGTAAAGCTCTTCAATTTCTACACCTTTATCAGCTTTTTAATTTTTGGGCTTAGAAGTAGTAATTAATATTATATGCATGCTTAAACTGTCACAACCTTGGAGAGTTGGAGTAGCCAGTCTGTTTATTTCTTTGGCATACTGGAAATTGCGGTGCGGTGCCTCTTGCTATTAATTGCACTGCAACAATCTAGGCATGTAGTAGTGAAAGTTCTGGTATTGGTAACGTTGACAGGTAGATGATCATCCAACACAATATTTGAAAGGCCCACACCGGCCAGAGTCCACTATTTTTATTTTTTGTACTCGAATATTATCAGTAATGTTATTTCATTGATCATCCTGAAATCTTACACAAGTACACATTTCACTGAAATAACGTTGACAGGTAGATGATCAATGAAATAACATTACTGATAATATTCGAGTACAAAAAATAGAAATAGTGGACTCTGGCAGGTGTGGGCCTTTCAAATATTGTGTTGGATGATCATCTACCTGTCAACGTTACCAATACCAGAACTTTCACTACTACATGTAGGGGTGAGCATTCGGTCCGGATCGGACCAAATTTTTATCTGGGGTCCGGACCGGACCGGATGCTCATGGACCGAAGACCAGACCGAATGTTCGGTCTGGTCAAAAACCGATTTTTTTAAATAAAAAAACAAAAAAACGGACCGGTCCGGACCGGACCGAACCCGAAATTTTAAAAACTTCCGGACCGGACCAAATCAAAACTTCCGGACCGACCGGTCCGGTCCAAAAACCCTGTTTGGACCGGACCGTGCACAACCCTACATTTCACTATGTTGTAAATTACAATATCTTTTTGTATAAATATGTTGTGACTTGCATTAGAAAGTCGCGAAGAAGACACTTTTTATCATTAAAGAATTTAATGCATGCATATTAAGCTTATTTCATGTGGGAAATATACGACTGAACTTTAGAAATATCTGTAGGCAAAATATATTGCAGAGATTGAGGAGAAGTATAAGGTCTTATCTGAGTCGCTGGATCCTGGGCTATCCTCGAAGAATTGGCAAAGATGCCAAGAAGCAACAGCAGCAGGTGATTTCCAATTCAGATAGCATTGGGCATTTACTTTGCAGTGTAGTTTTAATGGTATCACGATACCCTCCTCTTTGCAGGTGGTGAGAGATCAGGCCATCCTTTTGGAACATGGAACATACCTCCCATCATAACAGACGAGGAATCATACCGAGCGGAGGCTCTAAGTCATGAAAGAGACCACTGACAGAAAAGTCAGTAAGTTCAGGAGTTATAGCTGACAAATATTTTGTAGGGCATTACCGAACTTAAGTTTCAAAGAGCCTTGAAAGGAACGATGGTTACAACGGACTCGTGAATTCGTTTGCAGTCTGAGAGAGTGGTTGTCCCAGAAGCTCTCCAGCCTTCACAAATGAGAGCCAGTTAACCATCGCGATTTCAATTTGGCTAATTCTGTTTTTGCCTAAATTATTTAAGCACGTTGAATTGTACTATGCATCATTCATGGATGCTCCACCTGATTCGTTTAATTGTCCCTCCCTTGGTTTGGGTCTTTATTGTGTTGAACAGTGTTCGACGACATTATTATCTTGCTTTCATGAATCATGACACAGCTGCCCTGAGTGTAAAAACTCTCACCCCTCGCTGGTCTAATGATTGGTTTGGCGGTCCTGTTCCCAAAAAAAAACTCTGCGGTCCCGACTACGTTAATATTTGTACATGGAATCTTTCCATATTAGGCATGTTAATTTGTTGTTTGATAAATGGTAAGAGTTAATTTCAATTACCAAACTTCGGTTATGAATATGTCTCTCATCAACCACATATTGTTTATTGGATTGGGATGCAACCTACGTCTTACTCTTGCTCAATCGACACAGACCCGAGATATAATGATTTGTTGTGTTGATTTGGTGTCAAAAGGTCGTGCATTCGTGTTAGAAAAATTATGTTGTCAAGTCTAAATTTTTAGGAAATTCAGCCCATTTGGAGTAATACCAGTCAAGTACATATTTTTTTGGGATAAACAAACAACATGACGTATTGATCTGTTCACAGTATAAATCACTCTCACCTAATTATTTCATATGATAGACAATTGATTAACCTACAAAAATGTCAAATGTGTCGGTCTTGTATTATGTGCAAGAGTGTCAATGACTTGTGTATGATCGAGTTGTAATTTGTTAATTAATATATCAAAAATGCTCGGTTTGAAAATTTAGAATAACAGACAATTATGGTGTGTGTTGACTTACGAAAAGTTTTGGAATTTCTGTAAGTCACCTGTGCGATTTTTTGATGTGCCAATTTCGGTAAGCTTTGGAAGATACAATTTGTAAACTTCTTTTTCCATTTCCAAATTTTTAAAAAAAGGCCACTTCTCATCTCAGACTATAGGTATTCCATTTAACTTAAGCCCGAGGTTCTACAAAGCAAGTTGCCTAGTTGTGGTCACAAATTATCACTGTTGTTCATTCGGGATACATTTGATCTGAAAATCAAAACAAATTTGAATTATTTATTCTGAAATGCAACTTTGGTAGTTCTGTGGCCTGTGGGCGTTCACTAACGCTTCAGTTTCATATTAATGCAATTTGCAATCTTTTAATTTAATACTAGTGAGTGATAAATCTACAAGGAACATACTTGGATATGAACATATGATGTCCAAGAAACAAAGTTATATAGTCTCAAAATCTTTTAATTTAGTAAACATTTATCACATTTTTGTATCACTTACCTACTTACAAATTTATCACGACAAATTTTTTGTAACTTGTGTTCAAAACGACACAGTGGTTTATAAAATAGGCTAATAATACTCATGACGACTTGTAATCTCAAATGTTCAATAAAGACACCTCTAATTATTATTTAGAGAACAATAGACAAACTCGCGTTATGGTCAAAGGAAGAAGAAAATGTTGATGTCTTTTTCTTTCAAATGTTTTCTCCCATTGAGAACAAACTGTTGGGGACTACTGTGCAGCAACACTTGGTGAAGGTGGTTCCTGCAAGGACCTCATCTCCACAAGGATACCAACAAAGCCTACTAACCCACTATTATGAATATTATGAGTCATGTGCTGTGCCCCCTCCAGAGGATGTTTAGAATCTTTTCAGAAGCAAGAAAACAACAGCTCAACAAATACCCATGATGTCAGACTCCAAAAGGTCCACAAACGTGAACTATCACCACCTCAACACCATCCCTTTTCTTCCCTACATTGACTACTAATCATATCAAACACACGAGATAGATGTGGAAAATAGGTTCGATTCTCACTCCCATAACCCGTTGTCTATAATTAACTCTACCACTTATAAAGAAAGGCTACTCACATCAAATGTTCATTACAATAATGCCAAACATTCTCTTCTTCTTTTTCTTTCTTCCAATGCAATACAATTTCAAGATTACATGAACAAGCTAATTATTTTTTGGAGATTTATTTAGACAAGTTTGAACAAGCACTCTTCAAAGTCTTAAACTTCATTAGAGTCCATGACAACAACAAAAAAGGTGGCTATCAAGGCGACGATGGCCACTCAGATCCTGGAACTCCATCTGTGAATCCACCACCGTAAAATCTTACCTCCAAAGGTTCTAAACCGTCCCCGTTGTCCCACAAACTTTCGTTGTCGCTCATATCTTCATAGTCGTCACCACCATCCGCCATGAATTCCCAAGATAAGTAGCCCGAGGAATCCGAGTAGTCGGAACAATTATTCCAATAGATAAGTGGTCCTACTACCTTTAGGCCTGGCAAATTTTCTTTGAGAGATTTCTCATCGAGTTTAACTTCCCAACACCCCCGGATGTCCAAGTACTCGAGGTCCTTGCACGAAGAGAGGACTTCGAGTATGCCTTTCGTTGTGATAAGCAAATATGCTACTTCAAGATGCTTGAGTTTAGGCATTGTGTCGGCAATTGCATAGGCTTCGTCATCTTGGGAGACCTTGTCCACCACGTCTAGCGGGTGCATTACGCGTCTCAACCCAACAAGAGACTTACAATGATTTCCAAATGCCTCGATACCATCAGAGCTGATCTTTCGGCAGTAACTCACATCCAAAAAAGTCAAATTGGAGAACCGTCCTGCAACTTGTTCTACAACGGTGTCACTTATTTCAGCCCTCGGAAGCTCGAGAGTTTGAAGAGAATTACCACTAGCAAAACCATAAACAAAACACAAAGTACAACAAATAAGAAATGGAAGTATAAATTTGCTGACAACATAAGCTTAGAAATTCAATGTGAACTTTGAAATAAGCAACATGATGTTGTGAATTTAGAAATAAATTAGCAACATGATGAATTTGATATCAGCAGGGAGCTGGGGACTGAGAACGTATAAAAAAGAAACAGACATGCTTCTATGAGCATTCACTTGAAACTATGAGATGGGGTGAAACAATTTTGCGTGAAACAATTCTTTATCGTAGATATTGCTCCAATTTCAGAGTGCATATTTTTTCAGAACAATATACAGATGGAGTTCAAAACAAATGATGGCCATGAGAAACAGATCCAACAAATTTTCCGCAAAGGCTGAGATAAGGGTACAAATTTGGTCCCTTATTTTATGGAAGCCATGGATTCAATATGTGTTGCTATCTTGTGATCTTCTACTTATTCATATTATGCATTTGATTAACGTAGCCGTAAAGTATTGAAGTTTGATGCTAATCGGCAAAAAAATTGCTTCAGTTTCTACCGTATTATAAATCGAGGCAAAGAGGGGAAAAGTTATAAAAGAATTTCTACTTACTGATCTGCGATGAACGAAAATATAAGGTCATTAGAAAGACCCGAGACACTAAGCTTGCGAAGTGAGCCAGCACTTCTTGTAATTAGCATATGAAGCATCCGGTCGACATGTTGCGGCTTGTGGACACTCCATTCCTCAATATTGATCTCTTGCCAACAGTAAGGTCCAGAAACCGCTCTTTCCCACGACTTACAGACCCTGGGGACCACAGTCAAGATCTCTTGAAGAGAAAGCTTTTGGAAGATTAACCCGAGAGCGTCAGGGATCATCTCGGCCCACCCCTCGGATTTGTTATCGCATTCCTCCATTTGAATAGCCACATTAAGAAGTGTATCCACTTGTGAAGCTGTCCATGAACACAACGCATTCAAGAAATTGATGAAACTAAGAAAATAATTGGAAGTAGAATCAAACAACACACCAACTACATTCATTATGATGATGCAATAATAAATGCCACTTACATAAATTACTCAAAAGAAGTACCACTTTCAACTAAGAACCAGAGCAATTTAAGGTAAGAGGTACAAACACAATTCAACTTGAACAGAAATTGCCCATTCCAAGTCACAATCACATGATAATCAAGTATAAGTTTTATTAGCTGATGGCATAAAAGGAAAAGGCATAAGTGGCAATTTGAATATTTGAAACAATATGAAAAAATGAATAACACAAAGGGTAATTTTCGAGCAAAAGTAAACATAATTGAAGCCCATCACCTTAATAAAAGGTACACCACAGAGAGTAAGAGCATATAAGGCAAACCATTTCCCAAAGCAGTAGCTACCTTGCCCACAAAAGGGAAAAGGGTAGACAACACTCAGCTAAAGGAAATGAACAAAAACATGGTATCAAAAGGAGAAAAACAATAAATAGGGGGAAATGGTTGGGAAGAAAAGGTCAGAGTTTTATAATAAGACTGACCCAAGAAAAGTAGACCACGATAAAGTAGTGCAACACACTTGTCAGCTAAATGTGTGTTTAACAGCCCATGAGGAGGAAAGGAAGAACACACACTTCTCCTGATCCATTTCATCATATCCATAAATTACATAAGAGGTCAAAAAGAAAAGCTTTAAATTCCTAAGAAAATAGCAAAAATACAAACACAACAGAAGAGTATAATCCTCCTCCTTGATCAAATCCACCATCACTAAAGAAAATAACATGAGCAGGAACCTGCAATGCTGATGAAAACATGATCACTTGCAATTGTGAGTTCAGGCCAAGAAACAATGACGGTAGTGCACATGATCACTTGATAAGACTTCAAGAAGAATATCCAAAACCAATTTAAAGCCAGAAAACACAGAAAACAACCAAATCACATGAAAAATGAAGGAAGGGGGAGTTAAGTCAGTTAACTGTCAGATCAAATGATACAAAACTGTAATCTTTAAGATAACCAAAAAAGAACATTTTTTTAAACTAAAAAAGGCCAAAACACATGAAAAAAACTGCAAGATTGGATTTTTCTTGTTGTAGAGGAGAAGAGGAGGCAAAAGGAGAGATACCCATTATTGGAAACACTAGAAATTGAAGTTGGAGTGGTTTTAATCCAGCAAATCTTATCTTCCAAGTCTGTTCTCCGATCTGCTTCGGGAGAAGAAGAGGGAGAAGGAGACGGAGGAGGTAGCATATTGTATTCCTTTAACTCGTCAACTACTAGTCTACTACGCAACAAAGGTTTATCAACAATTTGCGTTCCCGTCCCTCACATTTTGGTATTGTAAGTTATGAAATTCAGGTGCTACTTTTGGTTCTAAATGTTTTAGTTTGTCTCTCGCGGTTTGATTGGTTCAATGTTATGTGAAATTAACTTTTAAATATCTGGAGTCAAGTTTAGTTTATCGGTTTGCTAAAAAATTGAAAATTTATACTACGTTAAATCTCTTAGGTTGATGTCTTATAATATTGTTTTATTAGAGTCTAGAAGACTTCATTGACCACCACACTCCAATTCGTTCTACTGGGATAAAAAAACAAATATGCAAAAACTCAGGTGATTGTTCAAAGTCACCACACACAAAAACCATCCTTCAAATTGATATTTGAGATCTCTAAACAGATTAGGTTCATGTTTTGCTACCAAAACTTTACCTAACAAGTTATAAATCATGAAAAATTAAAAAATAATACAATAAAATATAGTTTCCGTTCCTTCTAATTCAAACACTTCCAAATCAACAAGCAAAGACTTGAAATAATAAGTCAGGGCACAAAAAACAAATCGTTGGACTAGTTTTGCTTTTGCAAACATCAATGTAAGCCATTATGATTTGTGACGCATGAGTTTGGTCAAATATCCTAAAAATTTGAAGTACAGGAGGGCTTGTGATATTTGCTTGGTCTATACGGTTGATGTGGTAAGCATTCTTCAACTTTTATATATTCCATCCGTTGTATTCTTTTCTCAGTATATAAGGCAAATTTTAAGAACGAATAAAGAAAAACCATTTCATGCCAAAACAACGCAAACCAAAGAAAACTAATGAATTTTTTTCTTTTTTCCATTTTATATGTTAAGAAAATGCTGAACACTGAACACGTAGTAAATATCTTTCATCATTTTAGTCATCATGTTATGTTTCTGTACAAACCCACTACTTCCCATGCGAAGAACGATAAATGCATCAATTGATGTCAAAACTTGCAAGAAACCCGGCCACAGGTGATGGCGTGCAAACTTGCATTCTACCTCGGCATCTTCCAAAATTTCTTAGGGCACCCTTAACGGGGGTGCCCCGCCCGGGCGCCCGGGCGCCCCCCGTTAACGGGTTGGGCGCCCGTCGGGTGCCCGCCCAAGCGCGTCCCCGGGCGTTGGGCGTCTCGGGCAGACGCCCGGGGCGCCCAAGGGTGGGGGGCACGTGTCCCCCTCCCATTGGGTGATTTTTTTTAATTTTTTTATTTATTTAGTGGATGTTTTGTTATTAATGGATTGGGTATTTGTTATAAATGTGGGGTAATAATTTTTTGTAAGTAATTAAAATTAAGAAATTTCCAGAACCAACAATTTCAAAATCTAAAAAATTTCCAGGGGGCGCTGCCCCCTTGCCACCCCCGCCACCTCACCGGCGAGGTGGAATGCCGCTCGCTCACCGGAGAGCGAGACCCTCGAACGATATGCCGATGTGGTTTAATAGTATGATCTAATATCATGCGTGCACTTTAATCATGCTTCCACTGAGGTGGGTCCGTAATATTTAACAATAATTTCGTGATTTAACAGTAATTATTAACAATATGGGTGAGTTAAAATAGACTTGTAATGTTATTAGAATTAGGGCATGGGTAAGAGTGTTTTTTGGGTGGGTTGGGTGAGCTGATGTGGCAGAGAGAGAAGCTGACGTGGCGGAGAGAGAGTGCAGGGCGCCCGGGGGTAACCTGGGCGCTGTTATTTCTGCTCTTAACGACGAGTGACTAAATTAAATATCAAAGAGTGAGACATATGATATGAAGTGAAGAATACGAGTCTGTCGGTTCCAGCACCAACAACGAAATTTGAAAATTATGCGCCGTGAAAAACAATATAGGTCGACTAGCTGAAATGGCTCAACAAGTCACCTTAAACTTTTTTCAACCAAATAATTGGCAAAACAACTAAAATTTATGCTCCTCCTCTCCTCGTGACTTATGCTTATTACATTTGTCTGTAAAATAAATAGTAAATAACATAGACTATCACTAGTTTGAAATTGTAACCCGGTTGTCCCAAACCGGAATGAATGTCAGGGAAATTTGAGTCATATGAAAAACCAAGAGAAGAACAATAAATATGAAGTTTGTCTATTTGTTTTTAATATATATATATATATATGAAGTTTTAATGGCGAGGGAGAGGACTGGTAGTTGGGCGGTGGTTATTGACTTAGAGCATCTTACTGATCGGGCAGATTAACCAACCGCCCGACACATCACCGTTATAATAATAAAAAATTACCCAAATCATCGCTCGGGCGGAAATTCAGGCGCCCATCTGCCCGAGCGGATGGGTTGGGTGGGTGGGGGGCACGTGCCCCCTATTGGTTACTTTTTTTGAGTTTTTGTGTTTAGAAAATGTTTTAAAAATTATTTAAAATCGTTTTTATAAATATATTTTTATGAAAATATGTTTTTATTTGTTTATATTTTTTAGAATTTTTTGACATTTTTTTGTGTTTTGCCTAGAATTGATCTCGAAATGACGTGTAGGGGAGAGAACGTAGGGCGTTTGAGTTGGTTTTTGAGGTGGTTAAGAAAAATTTAGAGAATTGGTTTGAACTGACGCGACGGAAAGAGAAAATCGAACTCCCGATAATTGTCTAACTCGTTAAGGGTGCACTTAGGGTAAAGGTGGTGACAAGAATCGTGGTTGGACGGAAACATGCACGTGGCAGTGTGTTTGTGTCAGGACATGTGAGGTGTTGTTTGCTTTATGTTTTTTCCATTTATATCACAGATTCACATATACAGATATATACTGTAATACCGACAGTAAATTATGGTATATTACAGTGAATTCTGCCTCGTTTTTACAAAATTTACATTCATCCCACCACAACTTCAAAACTCCGAAACATATTTCTAAAATTATAAATTTTGGAATAGCTCACTCTAACTTGTGCAATTTCATCATTCCGTTTATTCATCCCCACGTTTAAAAGCTGCTTAATTACTATTAATTATTATATTCTTTCTGGCTTAACAATTTCTTCAGCCCACTCAACATCAAGCGGTTTGAAGCGATCTAGATTGATAATAAAAAAATCAAGTGGTTTGATACATTGTGATCACTGTTGATCTCCGCCTCCGGTAAAAACGTTTTCGCAACTCTTGGGATGATACATCTCGATGTAAATGGTGTTGGATTACCTCAAGTTTAAATCCAGCATTCATCTAGGGTGCACGGGAAGTTCTTGATAAAAGAAATCAAACAATTTGATTTATACCTCATATACGATATGCCAAGAATCACAATTAATCGCAGACAACTACGATTTACCTTTATTTTATCCAAATAACATTTAAGGGGGCTGGGCATAGGAAAATAAAGAAAAAATAAATAATTTTCATTTTTATCAGATTTTTCTAGTGTCTGTGTCTCCTGACTCTCTTCTCAAAAAGGAAAATATTTTCTTTTCGTTCCCCTCTACAGTCTTGAATTGAATGTATTTTAAAAAATTCTTTATGTTTCTCGTATTCCCCACTCAAGAAACTAAAGGAAAATGCAGGAAAGTTAAGAATTACGTATAAACTTGTTAAATGACTTAATAATTATCTAGATTACATAAAACTTTCTAAATAAAAACACTAACATACGTTTGAAAATAAAAACAAATTACATGATCATTAAATATTTACAATAATATATAACAAAATTATGGACCAAAATCAACAATATAGGGCATATTTTAACATGTGTTTATATTGCATTATTCCATTCGTAGAGAAGACATGGTGATCTTCAAACTTAGAGAAGATATTGATGATAAGTTAGATGAACAAAAATAGCAATTCACGTTCTTGAGTAGAAAATGTATTAGCAAAAGATACAATTCAAAATGATTATCTCAAGCCTCAACAACAAAACAAAAGAATTGGAAATCAAATGTCATATGTCTTGACAATCCTACGTGACTTATTTGATTTTTTATGTATATAATTTGTATCTTTGTGTAACTTGATTGGATAATAGTTAATCTTGTATGTCCGTAGACATGGAAATAAAATTAAGTTGCGTGTTTAGACCAAGAAATTAGTAAGTATTTGTCACAATTAAATTCTGATAATATTCACAAAAAATGGAATTTGATTTCCAACACCTTCTAGTGATATGCACCAACAATAGAAAATTGGTTAAAAGGAAATTTGATTTTTTGGTTTCTGTTTCCATATGTTGTGTGTGATTGGTTTGCAGAAACTTAACTTGAAAGTTGAAGAAGAAATATTCAGAATAATTTTCTGGTTATTGGTTTACAAAAATTTAACTTAAAATTGTTTTAAGAGCTAAATTTTATGAGTTCCAAACTCTTATAAAATTACATTGTAAATAGATTCTCCACTTTAACTCTATATTTCAAGGAAGTCATGAAATTGAATCGTGAAATTTTACCACTTCCTACAAATTAGACACTTTTTTAACCACAAGATCCATTTCATGGTGGTTCCCTGGGGAGAAATGTAACGTCCCGAAACAGCGGAAGAAATTTTTCAAAATAAACATACAACATACGACCGTCAACGGTCAACAAGGACACGTTACTGAAAGTCAACTGAATACAAATATATAAATATATCTCCACGTGGAAGTCATAATACAGAGTGTCAAAAGAGCGATTACAAGTCTACTACATAACTACTGTAATCGCTACCTCTACAAAAAGATACGAAGACAGGATCCGATCCCGGAGGTACTCCCCTCGGTCACCACCAACCTACGACTGCCTGCTTCCTGAAAATGAAACATAAAATCTGCCTGAGTTCCCGCAAGGAACCCCGTATGCCAACATCTCCTAACATAAATAGAAACAAATACGAAAAGCCATGAATGCACATGCAATGCAAAACCGCCTCGGGCCACTGACTGCCTCCGCTCTCCAACACAAGGAAAGTGCATCCCCTCCCTACACAAGGAAGAAGGCGTCTCTCGGCCGCACAGGCACAAGTGACCTCGCTCTCCGACACACGGAAAGTGCAACCCCTCCCTACACAAGGAAGAAGGCATCTACCACCCGCACAGGCATGGAAGGCATCCCTCTGTCGCACAGGCTCAAGGGGTCCAACAGAAATACGCTCTCGTCGTAGGTGAAATTCGTAGCTCCGAGGTCCGGTGATCGACCGTGGGCTCGGCAGCCGATAGTCGCCTAAGCTCGACGTCTCGCGTGTGGATAAATCCACCAAAGAAAGATAATTCGACCCACCAGTCGAACAAGGTCAAATCTAGCGGTCGACCGTTTGGAAGGTCTACGCTATACATTTTTTATACATATATATATCCTGTCGGTCGAACCAGGGTCCGTTCAACCGATAAGAAATCCTGCCTGAATTCTGCCCGCTGCATTCGGTCGACCGAAACTCTTCCGGTCGACCGGATCAACAAGCACTTCACTGCAGGAAAACTGCACGCGGTCGGTCGACCAGATCACAACGAGCGGTCAACCGTTTAGATGGTCAACGCTCTTGACCGACTTTGCGCAGTTCGGTCGACCGAGACACACACTCGGTCGGCCGAAGGTCTGTCTACCCTATCTACTGGGATCGGTCGACCGAAACAACCACCGGTCGACCGGACTAATATAACCCTTATAAATATTCCTGCTAAAATTTGGCATAAACGGTCGACCGTCACACAGACGTCGTTCGACCGTTTTCGGGCAGCAACTTAATATTCATTAAAACTCGGTCGACCCAACCACCGGTCGACCGAACATGCATTTTCCCTCCTGGACAGGCATCACACAGACCTCGTTCGGTCGACCGAACCACACCTCCGGTCGACCGAACAGAACGTCTTCAACCTCTGTCCAGTTGGGTTCGCCGGGGAAACGGCACCAACGCCGCCCCCCTACACTCCAACACCTCTTGGGGAGTTAATATGAAGACTTGGCATACCTTTCACCGTGGAGAAGACGTGTGCGGCGAGCTCCTCCTCCTTCGACGTCGTTTCTAGCCTCGACTCCCTCCTTCCTCCGTTCTCGTCGCTCCTCCTTCGCTTGCGCCTCTACCACGTCGCCGGGGCTTGTCTCCTTCCTCCTCTGGTCGCCGGGATGCAAGGGAAATGGTAAGGTTTGGGTGGAAACAAGAAATGAGCAACAAGAATGCAAATGGGTGAGCTTTTTGGTTTTTAAACAAAACCCTAAACACTGCTACAGAACCCGTCCCCCACCTATCACCCTAAACCCATCATCAAACTTCTCTTCCCCATGCAAGGCACACCAAAACCCCATGCATCAACCCTAATTTCGTGGCTTTTTCCTAAACAAGGATTAGGTCCTAACAAGAAACATGCTCTTAATATTAGACACGTTTCTTTTCACAGTGGAGGAGAAATAAAAAAGGGAAAGGAGGTATAAATGATGAGGGGGAAAAAAGATGGGTAAATGAAAGAAGAATATAGTAAGGTCATTTTTGGAAGTTATGGCGTACATTAAGACTTTTGGAAGTTTATAAGAATATATTGAAAGGAAGACAATGAAATTGAAATCAGAGTCAAACAAATTTGGAAGGCTGCAAATTAAAACCTGTGCATGCATGAAGATTGTTTTAACAGCATAGTTGGTCGTCTACTCACCTTGGAATTGCCTTACCAATTCAAAAATTAAGTGTATTTTGTATTGGTTCCGTAAAATGATTTAAAAATGTTACTAAAGTTGGAAAAGTATTTTTTTTAAAGAATTAAGGGTAAGGTCTGGGTTTGATTTGAGTCATTTGACTCGAGGAGAGAAGCAACAATACAAAAAAAAAGTTCCAAGGAAATTAAACTCTTATTTTGGCTCGTTGCTCCCTTTCTAATTCCCACTTATTACACCATGATTAATTACTTGTTAAACATAATAAACAAAGTGATGGGTGTAGTCGGAATTTCATCAGATCCCACGTCTACCATGTGCTCTACTTTGGTCGAAGTTGCTTGCCTTGACCATAGTTACTTCTTAGTATAATATAAAGGGTATGTATCTCTTTTTATTCTCTGCAAAGATTTCGATTTGAATCTGGACTTGTTAGATCCCATCGTGATATCTTTTTTTAATACAACGTACGTGTTGATTCTGTACTATTGGTATAATTAAATTACATTATCATAATTTCATAAG
Organism: Triglochin maritima; assembly: GCA_963682175.1. Lineage (NCBI taxonomy): Eukaryota > Viridiplantae > Streptophyta > Magnoliopsida > Alismatales > Juncaginaceae > Triglochin > Triglochin maritima. Next base: position 6,913,921 of record OY821780.1, on the reverse strand, counting down.
TTCAGTTTGTATGTAGCGTACGTAGATAGAATCTACGTGCGGGTATATATGTATGTTACCGAGTGTTTGTTTAATATTTGATTTAATTGTTTCAAGTGATGGAGACCAGTAGTTTTTGGAGGACATCCATAGATATTCGATTGCAAATGTGGTTGGAGTGACGTCATTAGTCTAATATTTCTTATTTAGCAACATATTTTCATATAAAGGTTGTTAGTTCATTAATAATATAGTTGAGGAGAGACTATGAAAACCACAACCCATATAGTCTAATGAGTTTGGTGGTTATCACTTCCGATTTAATACAAGCAAGTGTTTTATATCCCCTTGGAGTTTGTTTCCAGAGACTTACTGTAACATCCTCAAAGGAGCGGAAAATTTAAAATTTATAAACACTCAATCAACAGAAGATATTACGCAAATAAAGGAACACAGGTGCACCAACATATATGTATATATATATATATCCGAACATCAGAGTTTACAAGAGTTGTGATTACATCAAAAGCATAAACGAAGGAAACAATAATCACACGACCTCAACCGAGAGATAGCTGGATCCGGTAGCAGCGCTCCTCTCCTCGATCACCACCCCCTAACGCCGATCACGACCTGAAAGTAAACATGCAACAATGCCTGAGTTTCCAGAAGGAAATCCCGTATGCCAAACTCTAAATGCATGAAATGAAAAGGCACCCTAGCATGCAATTCTACTAAACAAGAAAAGCATCACAACCAGGCTGGGCTCCAGGGCTCTCTCACCCAACCACAACACACATCGCAGGTACGGGGCTCCAGGTCTAATCTTAACCAACCGCCGCACCCACCACAGTCATGGGGCTCCAGGTCTAATCTCAACCAACCGCCGCGACACACACTCGTCGCCAAGCTGGGCTCCAGGTCTAATCTCAACCAACCGCAGCTACCACGACACGACCAAGGGCTCCAGGTCTAATTTCAACCAACCCAAACGTCTAAGGGCTCCAAGTCTATTTTCAACCAACCCCTACACGCGGTCCCTGCTCAGGCTCCAGGTCTAATTTCAACCAACCCGAACGCACTACGGAGCTCCAGGTCTAATTTCAACCAACTCCGTACAGACTAGCTGGGCTCCAGGTCTAATTTCAACCAACCACCGCAACACTCGTGCACCCTAGCACACTTGCCGGAAGAACATCGGCACCACGACTCGCCCCACACGGACAACCACGACATCAGCACCTCCATAGTGCAAAACAGGACACAAACGGTCGACCGAACCAAAAGTCCCGGTCGACCGAATCAAGCAAATACAGGGCAATCCACCTCGACCGGCACTCCATCGGTCGACCGATTCCCAAAACCACACTCGTTCGGTCGAACCAAAATCACGGGACGGTCGACCGTTTAGATGGTCAACTCCCAGGTTCAACGAACAAAACGTCCGATCGGTTGAACTCCGAGCATCCTTTGGTCGACCGATCCCACAGGGAAATAATCCCTCTCTCGCGTCCTGAAACCGGTCGAACGCCGAGACCTCCTCGGTCGATTGATTTCATCCAGAGCGTTCCTCACGCTCAACACGCAGGTCCGGTCGACCGAACCCATATTCGGTCGAACCGACCACCCAACTCACTTAAGTCACGGTCGAACAAAGTCAAAGAGCGGTCGACCGTTTAGATGGTCAACGCTCCCAACCGACTTAAGACAGTGCACACGGTCGACCGGCAAAGGGGACCCGGTCGACTGAAACTCACCAGGTTTGCCTTTTATGCACAATCGGTCGACCGCCACAAGGCATCGTTCGACCGATTTCAGGCAGAACCCGTATTTTCTTCACGAACGGTCGACCGTTTGCACCAACCGGTCGACCGATCAGGCAGTGAAATCTGCTGCACATTTACTTGCGACGAGCCGAACGGCCTACCGTCGACTTCCAAATACTCACGGTAATTAAGTGAGCGAGCTTGACATACCGGAAGGTCTGAAGAGACCTTTGAAGAACCGCGACGACGCCTCCACGAGCACGTCTCCCCTAATACGATCCATCGACGACTCTCGCGTCCACACGACGATCAACTCCTCCTCGACGATCCACACTCACGAATCCACCTCCGGCAACCTCCACCAATCACCCACGACCACAGAAAATGAGTGAGGTAGAGAGAGAAAGAACCAAATGTGCGGAAAGGTTAAAGAACCACCCACTCACCTCAAGCCACCGACAAACGACCACCACCACCGCTTGCCCGAACACAACTCCACGCCGGAGCACCAACTCGCCGGAGCTCACTGCAGGAGGGAGAGAGGGAATCGTGAGAGAGAGCAACTGAGAGAGAGAGAGAGGGAACCCAATAATATCTCCTCCCAATCCAATCCTCACCATCCATTCCAATCCATTCCATCTCCACCACTCATCTCATATCCATTCCATCACAACCCTCCATCCAACCATCTTCAATCCAAGCCATCCATCTTCATCTCCCTCTAATCACCACCTAAAACATGATTAAGGCACAATTAGGATTAGGATCCTACACTTACACCACCACATCAAGTCACATTTTGATGTTGCAGAAAGTTTGGATCATAACTATTTTCCTGAAGATGAGACTTGACAACCTTTATAGAACAAGACATGCAGGGTAGAGTTTTGGAGTGTTATTGCTTATAATGACTTTGCATCAACTTCTAGGGATTTTGATATTGGAAGTTGACAGTGTAAAGTGTATCTCACATTATTAGATTTTAAGATTCTAACGTATTGTTATAAGGTTCGTGTTTTTTTCTTCCACCTGTGAGTTAGTTATTGAGTTTAGTGATCACATATGACACTATTTTTCTTGATATCAGAGTGAGAAGAATGAGTATGTGAGGCTTACTTCTTTTGTAGTATAAAATCTCACTTATAAACACGACAAAAATATCAATCACAAGCGAGAGTATGTGAAGAATAGTCCTATCTTAGTAGATTTAAGTTTCTATCATAAGTTTGTATTATGTTGTTATAGAACATATGTGTTATCTCACATATGAACTATCTTTTGGGTTCTCACATAAGATATTGTTTCTCAACAAATTTATAATTTAGGATTACAAAGAATGATTATAAAAAATGAATTACCATATCAATTGGAAAAAATTTAGACAGTCAGACGCGCATGAACAAGCCAAGGACCACATACCAAAAAACATTAATGCTACTTTTTCCCAAGCCAAGCGAAATCACTTAAATGTCCAATTCAAATGAAATGCACGGTCAAGTTTTTGATTACCTCGGTTTCATCTCATCCCTTTGTAATCCATTAATCCATGTTTGCCCAAGCTTAAAAGTATCTTTTTTGCGAAGTATCCATTAATCCATGTTTGCAAAGTATCGATGAATTTGTAGTTCAGATACGACTAGCGTTTGAGATATGAAAAACATACTTTGCTTTTGAAGGGGAAAAAAGTTACAATAATAATCTATTTTATATTGAATTTAGACATTTCTTCTGAAAACGTAGACCTACACAAGATCTAGCAAAGTTTACTTGTGTTTCGGGTGCTACTTCACGGCTTCTAAACACTACAATCGATTGTGTTGTGGCCAATTGGAGTTAGCTGAGTTTGTACATTTCTAGTTTTAGATAAAAAATACGTAATGTTTTTGGAAAATTTAAATTGTGGTTTACGTTCAATTGGTTGGGCATGATAGGAACAAGTTAACAACCACACAATCTTTAAATTTCAAACTAAATGTTTAAAGTTGACTTCCAAGTAAATGGATCGGATGGGTTGGATCAGCCTTGTTTATTGGGCACGAATGGTGTTACTTTCACCCACACCATGCAAAAACAAAAAGATTAATCTTCTTTATCACCTTTTAACGTTTACTTGCTTACGACAAGAAGCAAACAAGTTATATACAATCTAAAATCTGCGACCCACAAATATTGTGCATTAAGACTTAGGAGCTCGGCTAATTTCTTAGTAATGAACTGTTTTTGCAAACCTTTTAGAACTGTTTAAAACCACAGACTTCTTTACTAGTCTTAGAAGCTCTTTATGTTATCTCTCTTCGAGATAAAGAAATAATGATGCTGTTTAAAGGTTACCATTTATTCAGACACTGGAATCTTGGAGTACTACAAAATCTAAACAAGTGATAAAGGTCTTGTTTGGATGTGTGAAAATCTTTAGTAGTGTTTTTCCGAAAACATAGGAAACATGTTTGAAGTACAGTGTTGGTTTTTGTTTCGTTTTTGGGGAGAAATCGGGTGGCATTTGGATGTCTTGTTATTTCTAAAACCTAAGCAGTCAAATCGAAGTACAATTACCACTCCGCCCACGCCAAATCTCTCCCCATAAAGCACATGTTTCCTCCTCCACTCCTACCCCTCATCCGAAGCCCTTCCTTCCCCTTTCCCAACTCCCTTCCGACCAATACCTGCCGGTTCCGTCTACGAGTTGGCTGCAATGGTTATGGGCGATGGGGAGGGGAGTGTTTCAAACGCGTTGCGGGCACCAATATGTTTTTGTGGGTTTGTGGCAGCCAAGATACCTTCAGCTAGTGGGTCGTCGGTGTTCCGCTGCGGCGCACTGGAAGATCCGGTAAGGAGACTTTCCTCTTCACCTCTGTTAGCTTCTATTTCTCTATATGTTCGATTGAAAATGTACGGCCTTTGACTTACGTAATCCACGATTTTCCCGTTTGGGTACTCAGAATACTCCGTTGTGTCGGTTCGTCGTCGAGGCCGATTCACTCGCCGTAATCCTGCATGTCCTCCTCACCGAAGACCCGCACCCTAATCACGTATTTCTTGAGGCAATACACGCCCTCCAATTGCGATGTGACGTGTTGGAGAACATTACCCGCAAAGGCGTCGCCGATCAGACAACGCCCCCTCGTGGTATGATATCCTAAACTATTAACAACATCTACTAAGAAAAGGATATAAATTATGGTGCTAAAAAATTAGTTGTTTTTAGTGATAAACTCGGCAGAAATGTGAAGCGACATTTCAAAAAAATTGAGTGTATTGTCTAATATAAAGTTTATGATATGGTTGTCACTGGCATGTTGTGTTTAATATCGTGGGTTACCGTTATAAGTCATATATGTTTGCCTTTTAGGATTAAACCCTCAAAAGTGATGGTATCGTCTGAATACGTTTACTATGCAACAAAACGTTTGGTATGAAGCATGCATTTACGAAATGGAAGCCCAACATTTTGCTTTTCTTCCAGTAATAGGCTTAATTGAACACCAAAATGTTATTTATGTACACATGCTTCCTTCCAGACGCGACATATACACCAAAGACAGACGGCGAACAGTTCGACGAGGTTCGTTGCCCCAACTGTGGTGTCGTGACAATGACTGAGACCCCTTCCAAAGGTGCTGAGAATGTCCATCATAATCTCCACGGTATGCCTACTCCCCAGCCGACAAGTGGTCCATACGTAGAAGGGTTTGCGGATCATGACCCCATGGTTACTTAGGCAAAGTTTGAATGACAAGTTTTTGTTGCCTTACGGTTGGTTGATAAGCCCACCCTCTGGGGTTTTTGATGTACTTAAAGTATGCAGAAGTATCTTCGTAATTATGTATGTCAAACTACTAATGTCTTTAACTTAGGAAATGTTATGGAATTGAAAACTGTTTGGTGTGTAAACTAGTGCAAGTACAGTAGTCAATGATGGTTTGTAAATTACTTCCACTATAGTAATGAATGAAAACCTTCAGCAATGAAGAATCTCCAATGAGGCACTATTTGAGTTCTCTAGTCATGTTGGAATCAAACCTTAAAGGTAAATTTTTTTGTTGTATGCCAGTTGGGAAACGAGGGGGTTATTGTATATAAATTTAAACCAATTTTGAAATAATACAATTCCGAATTGTTCTCATTTGGTCCACTATGCTTGAATTTAATTGAAATACCTCAAATTAAACGCATTTGTTGTGTGACAGGGATTACAATGGAGGAGAACGAACCAACCCTTGTCTTGGATAGCAGTGAAACTGGCCCACCCGTCTACGCTGAAGGCGATTGACTAAACACTCCCGAAAGTGTGCTTCACAATGGAAGATCGCCTTCAGAATTTGCATGTGACATTGAACCAACGTCGTACGTTTCCTTAATTGTGTGTGGAACCCGGTTAGCCTTGGGGTGCAATATAGTTTTGAGTGTACTCAATCCAGTTGTGTCAATTTGAATGCGTAGGTTCGATAATGACATTTTGGTCATTGTACCACAGTGTCTTCTTTTATACTGTCAACTCTTGCATGTTTAGAAGCTTGTTGTGTTTGATTATGGCAGAGGAAGTAAGGCTCATATATGCTAATGACAGGTTGGCAGATGTTTCATTCTACATAATATGGCCTTGTTTGGATGTGAGTTTGTTGTTTATTTCCCTCACATTCAGTGAGATAAATGTAGCCGAGGACTTCTCAGATTGTGAGATAAATGTAGCCGAGGACTTCTCAGATTGTGAAGGAACTATTCCACATTGATTGGATTTTTAAAATTTATACATAACACATAAGTTCTGATTATTTTCGTGGGACAAGTTACACCTGATGTGGCAAAATCGAGGGAAAGGCAAACCTAAAATACAATGATGGCTGTAATTTAGAAGCCTTCCAAACCAACCAAGAATTGAAGGCCTGAAGTAACAATGAACTAAAACTGAACCGTCCATAATATTAGAAAAGGTTAACCGAAGATGGTAACATGACAACTTCTTACCTTCTTAATTAGATTGACCACATTACAGGGAACTAAGTCTGATCATTTAAACTTTTACAATTAGAACATTAGCGCCAAAATATTAGTCCTATATCCTACACTTCACCCTGTTAAATTGAATTTCCATTCAACTTTGAAGCTTGTCATCCACGGACCTCAGGTCGACGTCATTGCCTGCATTCACTCAAAATTTTTGCATCCCTTAGTTTCGTCAACTCCATTGCAATCCATTTTCGACGGCTTTCCTCATCCTCGTAGCCTACAAAAACCTCTCTCTTTGTTGAGGATTCAAACACCACTCCCAACTCCACGAAATCGTCTGAACCTGGTACTAGCCCACAAGTCCGAGCTAGCTGTAAGCATTCCCGCGCGCTAGGAGGTTGGTTGGCTTTGAATTCGCCAAAAAGGAGGTCCTTCTTCTGTGCAACCACGTCCATGAAGGTAGCTATTTGCTCACTTAATAGTTGCACTGATGGTGTGATCCGTGCTTTTTTGGGTTTGCCGACGTTCTCCGTCCGGATCTTCGGTTCATCATCCTCAGGCCCCACATTTCCAAATGACTCAGCACTGTCGTCCGCCTCATCAACATGATCTGCCCCGCTGACATGTGACGACCCACTTGCGTTATTGTGCAGTTTTCTCTTTGTACCTTTCTTCGAAACGCAGAACGCTCGACCACCCTCAGCCACACCCTTGTCAAATATTAAACGCATTTCCTCTTCGTACTGAATGGGCCCGTACCTAAAGTCTTCCAATCCCAGATGACCCTGCGTAAAGTAAAACCAACGTCCTCAGGCTAAATCACAAATTAATGTAATAGAAGGATAAACTGGGAATGTCAAGGGGAATTCACAAAATGCGTGAAATAAATTGGACGCATTTTTCTTGTATCTTTGACCGCCCCACTACTGGTGCAAAATAAAAGTAATGACTAATGTGGCATATGCAAAGATATAAGAGGAATGTTATTAAAATTACTAACAGAAAAAAATTGCAAAACTAATGAAGGATTAAATTTGTACGTAAAATAGCTTTGAGTGGGTAGTGCAATCGTTTAGGGAAGCTAGTTTGACTTACAGTTGCATTTTCCTTCCACCATTTATCATCCATTGCAATTGTTTGTCGATTCCCATCCCATCCTTTGCCAGTGTGGGACTGTAACCACTTCCACGTCATGTATCTTCTTCTTTGATTATTCCAATGATTTCTCATCTTCTCCCACGTGTATTTCAGGTTTGTTTCGCTGTTGAAATACTCTACTAAATTTCTCCTTCCAACCTCATTTAGACATGTACCTGGCCGATTACCTGCCCGAACTTCGTTAGCACATAGCCAAATGAAAATGGCATGTCTTTCTACTGTCCAACTTGCCTTCCTTGACGATTCACCGGGAACTAACTCAGCCACTCTATCAGTTGGCCCATGCAGAGGCAATACTTGGTTCAGTTGATGAACGCCTACCTCTTGTGTTTCAGATTGTGGAGTGGTAGAGGAGACACCAAATCCATTTTGCAGGCCACTGTTGTAAACATCCTCAAACGAAATAGAATAGGGCACCAAGTTCCCATTGCAATCAGTGAAGAGGCGATGCATTGGTGAGTCAGACCCATCCATTAGATGATCACTAACTCCTGCTCAATTTAAAAAAATTCACATACATGATAACCAACATACGGGCATGCAAAAAATACATTATAACGAACATATGGCCATTCAGCACAATGTAAATGCCTTCCAATTTCAAACTGAGCAGAATGTATATTAAGAAATGACAAATTTTGCAATACTACAACTGTTGTTATTGAACACGCTCTTAAATTACACACATTGGTCCCTTATCAGGAAAATAAACAACGTTCTTAGTACATTATAATTAATAGGAACTTCAATAAAACATGTACTAACGTAAACCCATTCAAACTAATCTGCCATGATCAATTGCCTCACATATCTTGTCCCTAAAAGTAGCCATATTCACATCATCACCAGTGTTGGATGAGTTTGGCTCAGTTGATGATGGTTGACCATTTAACTCAGGCATCTGTTCAATCTCTTCTAACAACTCATCGAACCTTTCGTCAATTATGAAGTTGTGTAGTGCCATTGCAACTGTAACAAGCATGACCTGAGACTCCAAAGGATAAGGACCCATGTGATTCAACAACGCCCACCGCTTCTTAAGAACCCCAAAGGCTCTCTCAATTACATTTCTCAAGGAAGAGTGCATGCGGTTGAAAACCTCCTCCCGATTACGAGGTTGACTAGTCTGGAACTCTTGCAAGTGATAACGAGTCCTACGGTAGGGCGCAAAAAACCCTTTTCGGTTCTGATAACCCGCGTCGACTAGATAGTATTTGTCTGTTTCAACATCAAAATTCAACTTATTAACCAAATCGATTATGATACTATTTGAAGCAGGGGGGATGTTGTTTACCATTTGGTGGCATTGGAAAATTGTAGTCGCAGTCGGATATGGTCTCATTTAAAATCCTGCTGTCATGTGCACTTCCCTCCCAACCAGAAACTGCAAATGTGAAGCGCATTTGGAAATCACAGATGGCCAAGACATTTTGCGTTGTGTGCTTAGGGTCTCGACCTGAACGGTATGATAGTTGTTGGTCCTTCGGCACCCACGCGTGTATATGAGTTCCGTCCAGTGCCCCTACACAATCCTTAAAGTACGGGTAATATTTACCGCCACCATATTCACGAATGTGTTGAGGGGTGTTATTTAAGGACTCTTTTGGATTGATCATGTCACAAGCCCATATGGTGAGTCCACGGAGGACAGTGTTGAAGTGACGACTAACTGTCTCTCCGGAGTGCTGAAACATATCTTGAATTACCCGGTTAACGTGACCGTGTCCTAAGGCGTACAAGAACATGTGCATTTGTTCCTCAACGCTAACTTCGCGAGTTGGTCTTAGGAGGGCCTGAGTTTTCATTATTCCGCACAATTTGACGAAAACTTCCTTACGCATTCGGCAGGCGTCGTAACATACTCGTCAGTGGCCCGCTAACATGTCTAACGTTTTCTGATTCCCAGACCAGCCCGCGGTGTGAACTGGCGACTTTAACAGGGAACTTGTAATGTACTGTTCAACACATGCTATCATGCATTACACCATCATATCGTCCTCCTCATCAATTTCCAGAAGGTGTCTAAAATATTCTATGGACATTGAAATTCCAGGAAATGGCTACCCGCTGCGTTGCGTAGTTTTAATCGTCAGCATTGAAATTGAACAAAAAATCAATTTTATTTAATCTAACATATAAAATTTAGGACTTCTGATTGCAAAATATCTATTGACGACTCTTATTAACAATTCATAAGTCTGAAATAAGCATTTGTCAATCCTGTTTAATTTAGCTAGTAGTCTAAAATGAGATGGTTTAGATTGGGTTTGTTGCGTTCAAACCTGCATTGTTCCCAACTGTATACCACAATTTGCGTTTCCATTTTAGTAAGGGTGGTTCGAAATCATTATTATTGACGAGGCACATTGTAGATGGGATTACAACTAATAAGTTATTGGTAAAAAACCTGAAATGGTACTTCACGTTACCTAAAAGACATAAACCTTAATATTTGTAATCACATTCAACATGCACTCTTTGATTGAAAACAGAAATTGAAGAAAGATTGACTACCACAAATCGAAAATTTCAGATCAAACAAAATTCCTTTCCGAAAAAATCAATTAACTTCTCCACGACCTCATCAATTTGCGGTTGTCAGTAAACATAAATCATTGTACCGAAAGTTCCCTTACTACGGCTAAAATACCTACGGATCTACACCGACAGTAACATTGAACCCAAAAATTAGTACATGCAAAACACGTCGACCCAAGGTAAGCAAATATTAATGAGGGATATGGATCCGAGTACCTTGAGAAGGGAGAGCAACGAAGAAAACGATCGGGGAGCAGATCGATACTCACAAATGAAGGGAGAAACCGCGGTTCCGTCGACGTGTTGCTGGAACGCCGGGTGCGGCTACATGTCCGAAGCGTGGGTGGTTGTTTCCAACGCTGGGTGGACAATGATAGCAAGAGGTAAATGTAATTTTGATCGGTAAGGTGGCAGTAAGAGGTAAGAGTGAAGGGTGTTTATGTCTTTCTCTCAATGGCAAGTTTAGTAATTAAGGTTACAAGCCAGGTTAAATTCAAGACGAAGTGGTGGGCCAAACCAAAAAACACCCAAAAACAGACCCCCAGTTGTTTTTCCCAACCGAGTTGTAAATGAAAAAACCACCAAAAACCAAACATTTGGTTGATTCATGGTTTTTAGCGATTTTACACTTGTTTGGATGTGAGTTTCACAATCTTTGGTGTTTCTCCATAATCAAAACATCATAACTCACATCCAAACATAGCCAAAGAAGGAAGGAACTTCCTTGATTAGTGTAAAAATAAAAAGTTATCTCACAGACAGTGAAGTTGATTATTACGATATTATTTCCTACACCATTCTCAAGTTTTTGTGTAGTTTATTGACCACGTGTCCTCCACCAATTGGTGGGTTTTTTCTTTTTTAAGATAGTTTAATTAGTTTAACTAGTTTAAAATTAGTTTGATTTCTAAATTAATTAGTTTAAATAGTTCACTTAGTTTAAATTTAGTTTAGTTTCTAAATTAATTAGTTTAATTAGTTCACTTAGTTTAAAATTAGTTTAATTTGTAAATTAATTAGTTTGATTAGTTTAATTTGTAAATTAAAGCAGTGAGTTATGATAATTATTTTTCTTGATTTTGTTATATTTCATTAGATAAACATGGGAATGAGAATGGTTTTTATCAATTGTGTTTTATTTTAATTTTGAAGTCTAGTTATTGTAACACACGTTTAATATTTAGTAAAATTTAATTTCAATTATCCATAAATATTCACATTTAATTATAATAATTTATGATAAATAAATGATGTGATATAATTAATTGGAATTGTGGATAATTAATAATAAGGGAAAATAAATGAGATGGAAGTGTGACGGTGTTGATGTGATTAAGTTAACATTTATGAATGAGTTTTAGTTGAGAGATGAATAATAAAGATAGAAAAAAATATCATGTTGATGTGATAAAAAGAGAAAATACTGATGTGACTAGATTGTCATTTTACGAAAATGCCATGAACATGACCTAAATGGTCAAATTCCAACATCCATTAAAAACCAACTCAACTTTCATATGGGTTGGGAACTCGGCTGACCAATGCCCGACTTGGGTTAATGTGCATGCATGACCCTTGCACTAACCCACTTTTGGCTCGCAAGGCCCACCACCGTTGGTGGTTCCCAAGGGGGACGTGGGGGTCGAGCTCTGGTGTGGTGAATTAATGGTGAGTGATAGGTGGTCATTATTTTTTACTTTTATGCTTTGGACGTTTTTGAACTTGTGACTTTGCATGGTTTCGTTGTGCGTGCGGTAGGTACCAGGAGGTCGAGCTTTGTATTATTTGCTAGAAACTTTACCATCATAATTCGGCACATAATAAGGCCTACTCAAAAGTAGGCTACCGTTGGTGTTGACCTAGTTTTATAAGTCTATGATATGATAACGTGACGGGAGTGCTAAACCCAATCCGCGAATTACTTAAATCGTCTGTGTTAATTAATATTTTGTCGTTCTCTCATATTTACTTATTTCTTCTCCTAATAGACTCTCATCTTTTCATACTACAACAAAAAATAATCATGAAAAATAAAATCGAAATAGGAATATGAGGGTGGCAGGGGGCAACAACACGCAAAGCAAACGCGTTTTGTGGACGTTTTTTTGTTTCGACATCTTATTATTGTACTCCGGATATTGATCCGTTTATCTATTTATTTACGTTTATGATTTTTTTTCCATTTCGTTACTACCGAAATCTTGTAACGAAACTTGAAATAATTTGAAATAACACGTCCTGTAAATTTAAGATTTAAAAAAAAATCAGGAGGCAGACAAATTCAAGATATAAGTACGAAAACCAAATCAAAAGTATCTCTCTCCATTCCCACTGTAGCTGAAAAACCTCTCTTCTTCAAATCCCTCCCGGTGAAATACGAAGCCCTAACGAGCACTCCCTCCAAACCTCCGATCTCCAATGTCGAGGTTCACCCCTTCTCCCGGTCCGAGGCCAAACCCCAAGTGCTTCCCCACCCACTGGACGGACCACGCCGTTCAGATCGCCCTCGAGGTCGTTCCGCTTCCGATCTTCACCTAATCCAACTTCTTCTTTTGCTTTCTAATTTTCTTCTTCTTTTCCTTCTCAGAGAGGGGATGCGTTTAGGGCGACGTTCAGGGTGAACTCCCACAACCGACTCGAGGTTGTCGTCTTTTGGTGATTTGTGGTTTTTGTTATTTTCGTTGAGTTTATTTTTTATTTTGGTTTCGCAGGCTTATTGCACGGTCGATGGTATTCCGATCGATGTGCTCATCAATGGAGCTGTCGCGCAGAATAGAGCTGTAAGTGTGAATGTCCGTTTGTTGTGATTATTATGTCGTACTTGCGTCGTTTCGGAAAACAATAATGTCTTTGTTGTGATAACATTGTACTTGCATCATTACGGAAACACTAGAGTGCACATGATGGTTTGCAACTCTTCATTTCTAGTTGTTTTAAATTTCTTAGGGTCCGTTTGGAAACTAGAATGCTTATGATGATTCGCTACATCTATTCGGATTTCTTGTTGCTTGACTCATTTATTTGGATAAGATGATCTGTAAGTCTTTGTTCGGAGTTGTTCTTTTCATTTTGTTAGGGTTTGTCTGAGTTCACAAGTTGATAATCAGATTATGATTTCAAAAGCCGATAATCGAATGTGATTTACAATTGGTATCTAGTAACTTAAATTTTCGTACTAAGGCTAAGGTAGGTTTGGGTCTTGACTATGAGATTTGGTTAGATTTTAGAAAATCTCAATATCAAAATGTGATTCCAAATGGACCCTGAGTTGCTTTCGGGAATAGAACCAAGAAAGTTTAGTACTGTCATATAGGATTTGGAGGCAGCTGCAATTTATGTTTTTGGAAAATGGGGCGTAGCCACTTCCTTATCTTAGTGTAAATGAGTTTATGTGTTCACTTTTAAAAAATGAATATTTTATATGGTTTAGCTAGATGTTTGAAGGAATTCTTCTCTTTTGTAGGTGGAAGGTGATGTAGTGGCTATTGTGCTTGATCCCGTTGCATCTTGGTCTAGGTTAAAGGGATCAAATGCCCACAGCACCAGTACCGTTACATCAGGTAATTCTGATATGCAAGGGATTGATGGAAATACAAGGGATAAATCACAAGCTGATTCTGTACATTATGCTCCTCAAAATAACATGCGTTCTACGGAGAATGGTACCTTTTTCTTACTCCATAGAGAAATGACAGTATTAGATTATATTATTATATAACTAACTGATCGAGGGTGCAGGGTTGTGATTTTTGGTTGTGTTTGTACTTTGTAACGATCTTATGGTGTCTTGCATGCCTTTTGGTTCAGATAATGCTTCCCAGAACGGCATAAATGTACAAGCTTTGGAGAAATTTTGTGTGATATTGAGTTCTCAACCGTCAAAACGACCGACCGGTAGGGTTGTGTCTATAATCAAAAGATCATATCGGCGTGATAGAGTTGTTGGTTTCCTTTCTATTCAGGGAGGAAATTCTGGCAGTGAAGTACAGGAAAGCCATGATCATGGGCAACTTTCCAGAAGTTTGAGTTCATGTGTTATCTTGATACCTAATGATTCAAGGTTTCCTGACATGGTAGTCAATATTGCTCGCCTTCCAGCTGACATCAAGGAACAGGTGAATGATGGAGATTTAGCACTTCAACTGAATCTATGTGCTGCACAAATATATGATTGGAATGAAGAGAGTGTTATCCCTGAAGCTTATATCACTCAAACACTAGGCAGAGGTGGAGAAGTTGAAGCCCAGATTTCTGCCATTTTGTTTGAAAATGCGATTTGCAGGTTAGAATTCTCTTCTGAAGCAGTTTCTTGCCTCCCGGATGTCCATTGGACTATACCCAAAGAGGAGATTGGGAGTAGAAAGGACTTGCGACATCATTGTGTATTCACTATTGATCCTTCTTCCGCAACCGACCTTGATGACGCCTTATCAGTAGAAGAGCTCCAAGATAATATCTACCGAGTAGGTGTCCATATTGCAGATGTTTCTTACTTTGTACTTCCGGATACAGCTTTAGACACTGAAGCTCAAGTTCGTTCCACCAGTGTGTATATGCAACAGAATAAGCTTTCAATGCTTCCACCAGTGTTATCTGAGGAGCTGGGCTCTCTTAAACCTGGCGAAGATAGGCTCACTTTTTCCGTCATGTGGGATATGAATCCTTCTGGAGATATCATTGACCAATGGATTGGCCACTCCGTTATACGCTCATGTTGTAAGTTGTCGTATGAATGTGCACAAGAGATGATAGATAGAGCAACAGATAGTGATCCCTTAATTGCTTCTGGAGCTTTGTTTCCTCCACTACATGGTCAATTTGAATGGAGAAATGTTGTGTGGTCTGTCAAAACTCTTTATGAAATTTCTAAAAGGCTAAAGGAAAGTAGGTTGAAGGATGGGGCTCTTTGGTTGGACAATCCCAAGGTTTCTTTCTTATTTGATGAGTGTGGAACTCCTTATGACAGCATCTTCGGTGAGAGAAAAGATTCCCACCTTCTTGTCGAGGAATTTATGCTTTTGGCTAATAAAACAGTTGCCAGAACTATATCTAGAACTTTTCCCCAGTGCGCATTGCTGCGCAGGCACCCTGAGCCCAACTTGCGAAAGCTGAAGGAGTTCAAAATGTTTTGTAACAAACATGGTTTTGAGTTGGATACAACATCCTCTCGCCACCTTAACATTTCTTTGACCAAGATAAAGAAAACACTTATTAACGACCCCACATTATTTGATGCCCTTGTTAATAATTGCTCTAAGTCAATGCAGTTAGCTGTGTACTTCTGCTCAGGAGATTTAGTGGGCAGGGAAGATGAATGGGCACACTACTCGTTGGCAGTTTCTGTGTACACACATTTTACTTCACCTTTACGTAGATACCCTGATATTATTGTCCATCGAACATTGTCAACAGTGCTTGAAGCTGAGAAAAGTTACTTGCAGCAGAGTATGTTACTACCTAAGAAAAATGCCAGAGTTGAAGCTGGGACAAGATATTTTACTGGTCTAATTTTTAACAAACATGCTTTTGAATCAAAAGAAGCTAGAGAAGCATTTTCTGCTGCTGTTGTCAAGCACAAAGTTCCTGGAACAGCAGCTCTTTCAGAAATCACTGCTCACTGTAATGAAAGAAAGCTGGCTAGTAGACGTGCTGAAGAGGCAGGCCTTAAAGTGTATATGTGGGCGTTTTTGAGAAACAAAGAGGTACGCTGTCAAACATATTTGGAAATCTGGGTTGCTTGATTGCCATGCCTTTTTATTTGACGTATTTTGCTTACTAATTATCTTGGTGGCATATATATTATTAGGAAAACCCAAGGCTGAAATTTTCAAGTGACGAGTACTATGACCGATACGCCATTATGTAACAATCACTGTTTACACAGCATGGGATAGGAAAACCCCATTATTTGATCTTTTCCAATGTGGGGGGAAATTCTAGAAGAGTAGAAGTCATTAATTATATGAAAATAAGTACTAAGGCGGAAAACAGAAGCATGATGAGGTTTCTGTCAATAAAGTAACTAGATTGTAACAGATTTAAGTGATAGAAATCTATTGCAAAGCTTATGCAGCATGTATTTTTGGGACGAGATCTAGAGACGCAGAAAATGCAAGAATGTGAATGTTACTATTTTAGCAATACAAGGAGACTTTATAAAAGTGGTTCCACTTAATTGTTCTTGACAGAATTAATGTATAATACTTTCCAATTTTGATAAATATGCTTCACTTGTCAGATGTTAAGCCAAATTGAAGTAATTATGATGCAACTGCTTAGGTCTTGTTGTTTGCTTTTATATTTCTGTGTAGAGATTCTTGGCATGTACAATACTTTTACACAGTATGGACTATACGGCATTGTCTGTTACATATCTTGATGTATTATGCATGGTTATGAAAACCAGACTGGACCGGCCGGTCGAACCGGTTCAACCTTGAACCGGTGGCTAGTCCGGTCCGGAGAACCCCCTAAAACCGCACTTGACATTGAACCGGCCTGAACCGGCATCACCGGTCGAACCGGTTAGACCGTCCGGTTCTAGCCCGGTTCAAGTCCGGTTTTTCTATTTTCGGCTCATCGGTGACCACCATCCGCTTCATCCTCAACTCCTCCAACCCCTTACACCCGTCGGCAACGGCCTTGACCCACTTGTCGGGGACGAGGTTGAAGTCGGCGAAGTGGGGCTTCCCCTTGACGTAAGAGGGAGTCAAGGTTTGGGAAGCGGGCGAGGGCGGAGGGGGAGACGGAGTAGGAGTAGGAGTTGGGGATGGAGAAGGTGGTTAGGGTTTGGGCGTGGAGGAAGAGAGGGGAGACGAGATAGAGGGATGGGGTGGTTGGGAGGAGCGTGAATATGTGCTCCTTGGGAAGTGGATTTGGTGATGGGGTGGATTTGATGAGAGGGAGGGATGGGGATGGGATGGTTGTAGTGAGTGGGTTTTGTGGGGTCCTTACTCTTTGGGAAGTGGAGGTTGGAATGAGAATGGATATATAATATTTATATATAACAGGTTAATCGACATGCAAAACAGGGGTTAGCATAAATACATGCATAACAGGTATATAATATATATATATATATAATATTTAATTATTTATTTATGACGTCACCGGTTCAATCTCGACCCCGGTTGAACCTCTAAACCTTCGAACCTTTGAGAATTCCGGTTCGACATCCGGTTCGGTTATGAAAACCATGGTATTATGTATATGAACAATGTTAAAAGCTCAACTTTGGTTATTTTCGTTTAGTTTGCTTTGGACCTTTGGTTATAAAGATCAACAGATGATAATAAAAAGGTTTCCTTCATATCATGACTGGACATAATTTGTAGTGATCTATCCTCTGAAATAGAGTGCAATTCTGTTTCGTTTTTTTTGGCTTGCATGTCCCTTCAAAACACCTTATTCCACCATGTCATTATTTTTCGTGTATTTATGCTAACACCATTTTTGTGTCGTGTTTATTATGATAATGCCACTATTTTGTGGGGCCCACATTTTCCAGTGGAAAGTCATAATTCTGTTAGTTAGGAGAGATTAAACATAATATAATCGGAGAGATTTGAGACGTGAGAGGTTTGAGAGAGAGAGATGAAAGGAAGAGAGGCACGAGAAATTAGAAATATGATTATATGAGAGAAGAAAAATATCTGAGAGATTAAAGAGAGAATCAAGATGAAAGAAGGATCACAAGGAGAAGAGAAGAGTTTAAGAATTAGGATTAGTGTTATTCATGTTAATTAGTCTAAAAAACCAAATTAATTAGCTAACTAGCAGATGTAAATGTAAAAATAGACTTAACCAATAAGAAATTGACATGTGCATACTGGTAATGGGACTATAATAATGGAGTGGCACTATCATAATAAACAAGACAACATAATGGTGTTAACATAAATACGCAAAAAGTGATAACAAATAGTGAAATAAGGTATTTTGAAGTGACACACAAGCAAAACACCCATTATAACAAATAGTGAAATAAGGTATTTTGAAGTGACACACAAGCAAAACACCCATTCTAATTTAGTTAGGGTTACTGACTGAAAAAATCTTTATTTGTTTTTATCTTCTCTGACGTGTATCGTCCAAATCTAGTTTCCTCAATGGGCATTGGAGTGTCTGATGGATGCAAAATGCCACTGAACTTGGCAAATTTACTTTCTTCTACAGAAATGGGTCAAGTACGTGGTTTATAATGTGAGTAAATAATAATGTTCTCCTGGACACACGAGCAAAACACTGTAATGCTATCATTACGAAAGCCATCCTTTTTTCATTTTATTCTTTGAAGGTCATGTTCATTCTCTGGGATTTGTGCACTGAAATAAATATCAAACAATGTTAAATTTTTCCTTTTTATTTGTAATCCTGCCGTCTTGAAGTAACTATCTAGGGTCAGGTAGCTACTGTCTCCATGAACATTTTTTCCTGTTTAGTTTTGTTCTGTTTCTTGCACATCGAACTGCCATATCTACGCATTACACTGAGCACGATATCAATTAGTTGATCTGCATTAGTATAATTTTTTGCCCTTGTAATATTAATTTTGGCAGATTTTAATTGCTGAAGCCAGAGTCATGGGATTGGGGCCAAAGTTTATGACTGTTTACATACATAAACTTGCTGTAAGTGTTATCGTGATCCAAAAATTTAATTGTTTTTCCGCATACATTTTCCATATATAATCCCTTGACCTTTGTAGATGGAGCGAAGGATATATTACACCGAAGTAGAGGATTTGATAGTGGAGTGGTTGGAAAATACATCAACGTTGGTGCTGGATTTATTTAGAAGTAATAAACGTGCCCAGAAAAGAGGTGGTTTTAGTAGATTATATCCACTTAAAGATGTTGCATTGGTTACAAACCCTTTTGACACTCCCAAGAGGGAAGGACACAGCGTAGTAGCCCAGAAATATTCCTCAGCGGCTGCTTTATGTCCAGATGGCACGACCGGAAGTTGCAAAATACGTCCTGCAGTTTTCCCATTAACTGTGACACTTCTTTCAGTCATTCCTGTTGCGCTCCATGCAGTTGGTGGTGATGACGGACCTGTGGATGTTGCTCCCAGGCTATACATGTGCTCCTACTTCAGGTAAGGAAAACAACATGGATGGCACATTCTTATTTTTCGGTAGGTCTTGGGACATCTTCAAACCTGGTTCAACACTACTGTCAACGTTTTGGAGGCGGAGCGAATTGGAGTGAACGTGTTTCATAATTCTCTTCCTTCATAGATGCGTTTTTCTTCAAAAACAGGCGACTAGAACTGAAGACTAAGGATCTTTTAATCACATCGTACTCGTACAGTTGGGTTTAGAGCTCTTTCAGTAGTTTTTTTGTTTCGTTTTGGTAGGGACTTCAGTTTTTTTTATCTTTAAGAATTTTGTTGGCATGCATGGATCTGGGATCTCAAGTAGTCTTACCTTTTATTTAGATTCTTGAGACGTGGAAATGCCACTTTTTTATGACGTGCAGCTCCACCCAGAGCATGTGTATGTTCTAACTGAAGTAGCGTTTCCTTGTTAGGGATTAGGATTCTGCAAACATTAGATTGGTAATTCTTTCATAAGTAGTTGGTTACCTTAGTATGGTAGTTAGTGCTGATCCAATCGTTGTCGCATAACTTCATATAGACTGTAGTTCATTTCGTTATAGAGATGTTTGCTAGTTAAACATGTTCCATTTGTTTTGTATTCTGTAGTACAGCAATGAAAGTTGCCCATAATTGGTGATTTTTTATAATATCTTCGTAATTTCATATGCACGTTTTTCCTTCTAATATCGGTGATGTTATTTGTTATATTTTTGTCATGCTCAACAGTTCTACAGATTTATGAGTAAAATTCGTACTGGAATTGCATGTTTTTAACCATTTTAATTCTAAAGCCGTCCAATCAATTGGTGATTGTTAGTTATTTAGAGGATAAAGATGCGGTAATCCTGGAGTGAATTTCGAGTCCATGGTGAATTAGTAATTACAACTGGGATGAAGATGTGTAAATCATTGCAGCATTATTCACACTCAGTTTTGTAACTATTTCTCCTTTGTTTCTTTGCAAGAATCATGGGCTATGCTCGACCCAAGTCCAAGACATGACCAACAAGAAAACTACTAATTAACCCATTTCACACTTCCAATTTCCAAATCTAATCCTCCTAACAAATCTTGCCAGCTGCATCTAACGATTCTAAACAAGTCAAACGCCGCATCAAGCTTTAGCTACCTACCACGTTGTTTATTCTCATTGGACGAATAAAGATTTAAGAAGGGAGGAAAAAAAGCTAAAAAGAAAGAAAAGTTACGCGGAAGAAAAGAAAAAAGAAAAAAGAAAAGAAACGATGGACCATACATCGCAAAAACTCATAATATTATAATTTTCTTACTATTTGAGGGCATTTTCAGATAAGCAACTAAGCAACAAAATGCAGAGATTTCTCCCGACATGAAGAAAAAAACCAAACATTCACTATGAAAAAACTTGCCTTTTATTCTATATTCTACATGATTATTTTGGTTTTAATTGTGACAAAAAAGTCTACATAAGCATGCTTAATATTTGTTTGACAAATTATGCTTAATTGTGATGCTAAGAGCATCAAAATCATTTTTTTTTGAACTCTAGCTATCACCATAATCAATTGCCTTATATATGTACTTCGTGATGCTGACGATAATGCCAAAAAAAATAAAAAAATCTGCCTTCTCTTTTACTTTTCCATAAAAAGGAATGGGACATGTGAGATTGCATAATTTATGTGTGAATCAAACCGTATAAAAACATGTATTATGTTTATTCTCCCCCAAGCTTCCAACAGGGATACAAAATAGGGTGTAACTGGGGTGAATATTATCCGTTTACCCGTCTCATTTAATTAGTGGGTATGTGTACGATTTTTGTACCCATTTAAAATTTATACCCGTTTACCCGTACTCACATTACCTGTTTAATAAATGAGGTGGGTACAGATATACCTCTACTCATACATATTTATCCATTTACCTGTTTAATTATTTAATTAATAGATAATATGTAGTTAAAATGATAAAAATGAGATTTTTGTTGGAAAAGTGGTTGTTTCGAGGCTTATTTGTGAGAAAATTGGTGATTTTTCGTTATTTTGGTTTAATTCCTAATCTCAAAAATCGTAAATTTAGTATCTTTTTGGCTTTAATCTTTCTCATCCATCAATTAAGTTCTTCGAAGTTGAATATTGTTAGCAAAAATTCTAATTTTGTTAACAAAATTATACTCGTTATACCCACCTCATACCCGTTTATTAAACGGGTATGAGACGGGTACAAGTACAATAATATTTAAACGGATATATACCCGTACCCGTTTAGTTAGACGGATATGAGTACGAGTACGATCATACCTACCTCGTACCCGACCCGTTCACACCCCCATATACAAACTATAATTACTTCCTCATATGCATCATTCGAATCACTAAATCACATTAAGGAATGTTTTTTTGTTAAGTAGGGTTAATTTCAATTATTAAAGTACGTCCATATCTCACCGATCACAGACTATTACGTAATTTCGAATTGAACATGCATCATATCCTCACCCAATTAGTCATTTGACCAATTAAATAACATCAAGGCATTACAATTCCTAGAAATAGATAACTTTTCTGTGAATAAAATACCACAAGTCTATGTATGAAAAAGATCAACTCGTGGATTACATTATGCAACATTATTGTGACTATTGTCAAACAAACGTGTCCAAATAATGATCATTGGAATTTGCAACTTAAATGGGGAACACGAGTAGAATCATGAATTCGCAGTGAGTTGGATCTGGTCTTGCTTTTGTCTGTAATGCTCGTTTTAATTAATGCAAACCACTTCAAAAAAAGAAGAAGGAAAGACAAACTTATCCAGGAATAGGGTCATGATATATACGATTTTGATATAACAGCGGAAGAATTTTAAAATTTAAAACAAAAGATCTCGAGAATTAAAACCATTAAGAGTGGAGACATTACTCAAACACATACCCAAATATAAGGTGCACCATTATACAAGAGTTTTCAAAAGGTATGATTACATAAACGTACGAGGAAGTGAAAATAGAAGTAATCATACAATCTAGGAACAGACTGGAGGATTCAATCCCAAAGTGTTATCGTTCTCGGTCGCCACCCACCCAGCACCTACTGCTGACTTGAAATGCAAATGAGATAACAATGCATGAGTTTCCATAAGGAAATCCTGTAAACTAAGTCCACCTACATGTATGTGCAACTATAGTACTATGAACCTATCATACTAGTGACCATGACATACAAGAATGCAACATTAAACTTCCCGTTCCATAAGCCGGGTCCCACGCAATGCAATGTATCGAAATCCACAATCCCACAAACTACAAAATGATGCTGACTCATTCCTCTCATGAGCATACACCAACTCCGTCGCTATAAAAGCAGAGCAACGACCTCCGTCGCCATCCAGACCGGTAGTCACTTCACCTAATAGAATTAGGTGACCACTCATAGCATTGGGATCCGCGATCCCACATGCTACTACATAGGGTGGGCCAATGCAAATGAAATAAGCACCACAAACGCGAACAACAAGCAACTACACCTTTCCACCTGACTGTCCCTGGGCAGACACGATACCGCACCCACTGTCACCTCCCGACACATGTACGAAGCGAGGACATGAGTTTCCGTGGACAAATGTGACACCACAAGCAAAACATGAACAACCAATACTGAGCACCAACGGTCGACCGAAACATGCAAAGTGGTCGACTGTTACCCCTCTATATCATATAGAACGATCGAACTGTAAAACTCATCGGTCGAACAATATATGCACAAACATTCAAACAAAAGGTTACAAGCGGTCGACTGTTTAGATGGTCCACGTCATAAAATAACATTAAAATATATGTCCCAACAGTCGAACGACAATGGACTTCCAGTCGACCGAAAAATAACGAGGATTTCCTACGTTTCTCAAACAATCTCCGGTCGAACCAAAATACGAACAAGTCGAACCAATATTAAGTTTACTTGAGTCAACGGTCGGATGAGGGTCAATGGTTTAGATGGTCAACGACCAGTCAAGACCAAAATGACAACTCAGCGGTCGAAAGGCAAATGGGTCATGTTTGACCAAAAATAGCGGAGACTCTCCGACCTAACAAATATGCACAATCGGTCGATCGCCAAAAGACATCGTTCGACCGGTGTTGTTTAAAATCGGAGAATTACTCTACAACCGGTCGACCACCCAAAGACACTGGTCGATCGTTGACCGACAACTACCTGACCTAGTCAGGCGCACATTGCCGCCTTTCGTCGCCGACGAGGCCTCCGGCGACGAGTCTAAACTCCTCACACGCCTTGGGAGAGCGAAGACCATGAACTTGACATACCTTCCTTGGGAAATCCAGTGCTCGTCGAAACTCCTCTTGCCTCGCGCGAGCGTTGCTTGCACCGCCACCGTCACCTGAGCTCGCCGTCAACGCACACCGGAGTAGGGAGAGAAAGAGAGACGAGAGACGAGAGGGGGAGGAAAAGAGTGAAGAAGAGGGTTGTGTTGCTTATAAAGCCGAACACCCACCCACCCACCCATCAAATCACCCAACACTTCCTCCCCATCTTCCATCACTCTCAGTCTCTCACCCTACCTCCTCCATCACTCCACCGTACCTACCCCACTCCTCCAAGTCAAAGCCATAATCTAGGTTAAGTCATAGATTAAGTCCTAATCTAGGTTAATGACTTAACATAATATCACTTTGGGGTTATGGAAATCCACAGTTCCACACTAAATTATTTGATTTATAACATTTTGAGAATTCTTTCTTCATGACGGGGAAGACCTTAAAGCACCATAAATTATCTTTTTATAGAATTTGATCGATGTAAATCTTTCGTAAACAACGTACGTAGCTTAACATGTTAGCTAAAATATAAATCGGAACGTCAATTTAAAATCAAGCTGCAATATTATAACAAGGTGAACATCAACATCCGAAGTGTGAAGCTGAGCTAAATGCACCTTTTAGGCGCCTGATCAGCCAACACTACAATATCTTTGAAGTATGTTCCTATCTTATTAGCTAAATAAATATCAATTTTTAAGTACACGACACATAAGGAGTTTAATCTTCACCCAACGACGACTTTGGCTTAAAACACTACATAAATACTAGAGACTACGAGAAAGTGACATAGACTAGATGTTTAATCAATAATTAATGAGGTGGAAGTGGACAAACTCATTTGTTCATCTTAAGAAAGTAGAAGTGATTGATAATCCCACCAACACCGCATGCCGTCACGATGTAATAACAACAAAAATTGAGCTTCAAACACCTATTTATGTAGGTTTCTTGGATAATTCACATTCCTTAACCCTAATAGTTTATGTAGGTTTTACTCTTATTTATGTGGTGTAATTCCATTTATTTTGGTTGTAACTCCTACTACATCCTCACCATATATATAGGAGATTATTGTACATGTTTGGTCACAAGACAAGAGAAGAAATACATACCTCTCTCCCTCCCTCGATCTTTTATCTTTGGTTTGCTTTGTTTCACAACACGTTATCAGCACGAAGGTTCTACCGCTAACACTATAACATTTGGTGTCACTCAAGCCTCAAGGTAACAAATCCGTGTGTTTGATTTGCATGATCATATACATAATCTCTCTCGTTTACTTGTCAAAAATTATTTGTTTTTATCATAGCAAAAAGAGGTTAGAAAGGTGATTCCATTTTTGCATGATTAATAATAAAAAAATCATGTTCAATCAATTGAGAGATTTACATGTACATGAAATAATAATAATAAGCATTTTGGTTATGTGACCACTTACTCATCCATATGAATTTACTTGATTTATAAGATCTTTAGTGACGTGATCTTGTATATATCTTTCTTAATGGAGGGGAACCATTATTTAGTTCTTGATCTAAATAAAAAAAATAACATTGGAAGCATAGATACGTTCCATATCTTATATGTAATGCAAAAAAATGCAAATTAATATATTCACAATATCTTTAATGCTTGAAAATCCTTGTGCAAACTCTCGTTGAGCTCCTGGATACATATCATTGTAGTTTACTTTTCCTTTTTCCTTTCAATATTTAATCTAGCTTATTACTATTTTCGGCGGTTCACATCTCGATACATCTCACTGTAGTTACTTACATGACAAACCTTACCAAGCTTGAATTTGCTGCCCTTGATATCTCGGGGAAAAATTATCTCCCTTAGACTCTCGATGCAGAGATCCATCATACGGCAAATAATCTTGGAGAAACAATTAAAGATGAAAATAAGGCCTCCCCGCAGGAGCGTGCCAAAACAATGATTTTTCTCCGGCATCATCTCCATGAGGGATTAAAAGCCGAATATCTGTAGGATTTCATGTTTAATTATACACATATATTTTCGAATTTTTTATGTATAATAAGGATCAATTTTCAATTTTCTATAATTTATTTCATGCATGCATCAATTTGTTTCAATATCTAGTTTCAAAACTTTATTAAAACAAATTTGGACTCCGAAATTCATACCTAGAAGTTCTCTAAAACTTCTTGAAGATTTGGAGACGTTGGGGATGCTCCTCGCTGCTCCGGATGCCTCCGAGTATTCACCAAACTCTAAACAAGATCGGAGAGAGGGAAGCTAGTCTCTCAATCTCCGATAGGGTTTAGAATCCAATTACTAACCCCTCTTTAATTCTCTTGAGAAGATAATCTCTTAAGAACTAAAACTAAACTTAAGAATTAAGGGATTTTCGTGGAGAATTATGGAGAGAGAATTTTTGCACAAGAAATAATGAATGAATTAATTAGGTAATGAGATAAACTTGTATTTATAAGTTCTCTCCAAATTACCTATTCATGTGCAACCCCTTGCCCATGATCTCATGCAAAATTCCATCTAACCATCCATTATTTATTAATAAATAATATTAGCCACGAATTAAATCAATTATGGACCAATTCCATGCATGATCTAATTAATTCTTAAATTAATTCTGCATAAAACTGTCTGACCGGTAGACCGTTTGCGAGGTCCGGTCGACCGAGTTTCGGTCGACCGATCCATATTCTCGGTCGACCGTTCGTAACAAAAAGGTTCATCGCAATGTTCGGTCGACCGAAAACGAACAGACGAAATTCTCGTTACGCTCGATACACATCCGGTCGACCGTGCAACATTGCGGTCGACCGCACAACATTCGGTCGACCGTTTATGGTCTAGCGATCGACCGTTTTTGCACAGTGCATGCAGACTTGTCAAATCCCTACAAAATTTGACATTTCGGGATTAGTAGTAAATTCACAACTTATGTAACATATTATCCTATGTAATGATCAATCATTACACCCCATAATATTTACATCACATATGAATTTAATTTGGATTCTAATTATGTTATAAATCACAACATAATTTTGATTTTGCTTGTTAACCCCATGTGTCATATTTTCTACATGAAACCCGACACATCCTATGAACTCAAAATCCCTATTTCTTGTTTCCCAGTTTTGTGGTGTGACCTATGGGAGGATCTAAACTAAGTTGGCAGTGATATTAAGAGCTTAATATCACAAGCTATAAGCGGTATCTAGATACACATTATAGATCCCAATTAGTTAGATGTCTTAATTCCACTCGAACCAAAACCTGATCCAATTAGTGATGGAGTGCACCACTTGTGTCCGTCCCTTGCCTCATGATATTAAGAATACACACAAAGTAGTATTGTGTCATCTTTGTATTAGTATTCATTTCTTGATCTCTTTAAGCTAGTTATAAATATGTGACTTTACTCAA
Source organism: Triglochin maritima (assembly GCA_963682175.1). Lineage (NCBI taxonomy): Eukaryota > Viridiplantae > Streptophyta > Magnoliopsida > Alismatales > Juncaginaceae > Triglochin > Triglochin maritima. Next base: position 6,886,693 of record OY821780.1, on the reverse strand, counting down.
ATCACATTGTGCACATTATAACTTTGCTTTATCAAGGGGCCCACTAATATCATCACTCAATTAAGAGGGGCAATGATAGTCTTTTGACTAACTATCTTCTCCGACAAAAGTTGTACTTAACCAACCAATGCCATTACACTACACTGATCGATAGTTCAAGACACTGATCTAATTAAGTATTTCTTAAGTGATTAGATATAAGTCTCATATCAAAGGACCAAAGACACAGTAAAATATTAATGACACAGAAACACATTTCTATAATATTTTACTTATTAGGTCTATTCAGTATACAAAAGTAATATTTTCCTCTTTTGCATACCCGTGTTGTCACTCACTTGTAGAGCTACAATGATCTATGACCAATACGACAATCTTAACTCGGTAATTAATGTTCCATGTTAATTACCATGATTGCGAATATCTTTTGTTTTATGTAAACCAATATCTTTTAGAGCTCTACGGTTAAGGACCAAGAGCCTCTTCCTTAACACTTCTAAAAGACGAATAACATAAACAAGGAACAAAATGATTTCTCATTCAATTCATAATAATTGACATTTAAAAGTAAAACTTTTAGAACACATTCCCTTCAATATCTAACGGTGAAAGATCCGTTAGAGTTATGGAAAAACTTGAAAGAAATGTATGACCACCAAAAACAAGTGATTCTCCCAAAAGCTCGCTACGAGTGGATTCATTTGCGATTACAAGATTTTAAATATGTAAGCGAGTATAATTCTGCTATGTTCCGAATCTCATCTGAACTTAAATTATGTGGAGAAATAATTACTGATAATGATATGTTAGAGAAAACATTCTCCACATTCCATGCCTCGAATATGCTCCTGTAGCAGCAATATCGAGAACGTGGTTTTAAGAAATATTCAGAACTAATATCATGTCTTCTTGTTGCCGAGCAAAATAATGAACTTTTGATGAAAAATCATCAAGCTCGACCCACTGGTTCCACTCCATTCCCTGAAGTGAATGAGGCTAATCACAAACGCAAACGCGACCCATTCCCTGAAGCGAATGCGACATCTTACAATCGTAAACGTGGACGTGGTCGTGGTCGTGCATACGGACGCGGGCAACATCAATGACGTGGTCATGGACGTGGCCGTAGCCATCGTGGTGGTCATGATGTCAATGCAAATAATGATGGAAGAAATGCAAGAGGAAATCAAGTGCAAAATCCTCCAAAGAAATATGAGAATGCTTGCTACAAATGCAGCATGACAAATCATTGGTCGCGTATATGTCGTACGCCCAAGCACCTTGTTGATCTTTATCAAGCATCACTCAAGAAAAAAGAAGGTGCCGAAATGAACTTGGTTGAAAACAACCAAGATGGAATGATCATGGACACTTAGATATTTCAGATTTTCTTTTAAATGATGGCAATATCGATGTTTTTGTCAATGATGGAAATGTCCATCAAAATGCTTTGTTTGGTTTTCCTACATCCTATTTTTGATGTTTTTCAAAAAAAAAGTAAGACTTGTGTCTTTATAATATAATATTTACTTTTGTTTTTCCTTAAAATTTTATACTATAGTATTATGATACTATATATACAAAAAGATAATTTTTGCTCTATTCCCTTTTTTTAGGACAAAGACATGGTTGATACTATCATGAGTGATGGGGATCAATGTCTAGTAGATAGTGGAACAACAAATACGATTTTGAAAAATACAACCTTCTTTTCCGAATTACATTTATCGAAGACAAGTGTTAACACAATTTATGGCACTAGTAATTTGATTGAAGGCTCCGGAAGAGCTTGTATTTTGTTGCCCAATGGCACGAAATTACAAATAAGTGATGCTTTATATTCTAGTAGATCCAGAAGAAATCTACTAAGTTTCAAGGATATACGTCGTAATGACTATCATCTTGAAACTATGAATCAAAATAATGATGAATACCTTCACATTATCTCCATCGTGAATGTTAACAAAATCATTTTAGAAAGGATGAAAGCCTTTTCATCGGGATTATATTGCACTTATATCACCCCTTTGGAATCAAATATGGTCACTAACCGGAAGTTAGTTGATCAAGTGCATTATAAACTTTGGCATGATAGATTGGGACACCCCGGTGATAAAATGATGCGAAAAATTATTGAAAATTCAAATGGTCATTCCCTGAAGGATATGAAAATTATAACATCGAAAGAGCTTTCATGTGCAGCATGCTCTCTTGGAAAACTGATAATCCGACCGTCCACAAGAAAAATTAAAGATGAATCTCCTTTATTTTTAGAGAGAATTCAAGGTGATATTTGTGGACCCATTGCCCCTCCATGTGGACCATTTCGATATTTTATGGTGTTGATAGATGCATCCACCCGATGGTCACATGTTAGTCTCTTGTCAACTAGAAATGTTGCATTTGCTAGACTTCTAGCAGAATTGATAAAATTGAGAGCGCATTTTCCTGATTATCCAATTAAGAAAATCCGATTGGACAATGCAGGAGAATTTACGTCTCAAACATTTAATGACTACTGCATGTCAATTGGTATTACAATTGAGCATCCGGTTGCTCATGTCCATACACAAAATGGTCTAGCTGAATCTCTAATTAAGAGATTGCAACTAATTGCAAGACCATTACTTATGAATTCAAAATTACCACAATCTCTTTGGGGTCATGCCATTTTACATGCTGCGGCACTTATCAGAATAAGACCGACAACTTATCATAAATATTTCCCTTTACAGCTGGTCTCTGGTAGAGAACCAAATTTATCCCATTTAAAAATATTTGGTTGTGCGGTTTATGTCCCAATAACCCCACCACAACGTACAAAGATGGGACCTCAATTATTAAATATTTGGTTGTGCGGTTTAAGATTGGGAATTTACATCGGTTTTGAGTCTCCATCAATTATTAAATATTTGGAGCCATTAACTGGTGATATTTTTACAGCACGCTTTGCTCATTGTAATTTTGATGAAAAAGTATTCCCAATCTTAGGGGGAGAAAAACAGAAGATGGAAAAATCTGAAATTACTTGGAATGCATCTTCATTGTCCCATCTTGATCCCCGTACAAACCAATGTGAACAAGAAGTTCAAAAGATTATTCATTTGCAAAGAATTGCAAACGAATTACCAGATGCATTTACAAATGCAAAGAAAGTTACAAAATCACATATACATGCTGAAATGCACCAGCAAAAGTTGATATTCCTAAGTTGTCAAATGAGTTAAATATCCACCGAAAACGTGGACGACCAATTGGGTCAAAAGATATAAAACCAAGAAAAAGGAAAGAGAAAATCGTAGCACCTGAAGATGTTACTGCTAATATTATCCATACCCCTGAAGAGGTAATGAAAGAACAAAATGACAACATAGACCAACGAGAGACCGAAGTGTCTAAAAATGAAAATGCAGATGAGATCTCAATAAATTATGTGCACAATCAGAAAAGATGGAATCGAGACGAAACCATCGTTGATGAAAATTTTTCATATGCTATAGCAAATGAAGTAATGAATGTTGAATATTGTGAGCCAAAATCTATTGAAGAATGTCGACAAAGAAATGATTGGCCACAATGGAAAAATGCAATACAAGCAGAATTACATTCGCTTGAAAAACATAATGTTTTTGGACCTGTGGTGCTTACACCCAATGACGTAAAACTTGTGGGGTTCAAATGAGTGTTCTCGATAAAGAGAAATGAGAAAAATGAGATTGTAAGATATAAAGCCCGACTTGTGGTTCAAGGTTTCACCCAAATACCCGGTGTTGATTATGAAGAAACGTATTCACCTGTAGTGGATGCGACAACACTAAGATTTCTTATCAGTCTCACAGTCATAAATCGACTTCAAATGCAACTCATGGATGTGGTTACTGCTTATCTATATGGGTCATTAGATACACATATCTATATGAAAGTCCCTGAAGGACTAAAACTACCAGAGACTTGTACTTCCAAACCGCGAGGGTTGTACTCCATACAACTAAAAAGATCCTTTTATGGATTAAAGCAATCTGGACGAATGTGGTACAATCGTCTAAGCAAAAGTCTTCTGAGCAAATGATTCAAAAATGACCACATATGTCCATGTGTTTTCATTAAAAGGTCTTCATCTGGTTTTACGATTATAACTGTATATGTTGATGATTTAAATATTATTGGGACACCAAAGGATATTGAGATTACAACTCAATACTTGAAAACTGAATTTGAGATGAAAGACCTTGGTGTAACTAAATTTTGCCTTGGCCTGCAGATCGAGCACTTTCCGAGTGGAATTTTTATTCACCAAGCAAATTATATAGAGAAGATGTTAAAACGCTTTAATATGGATAAAGCTCATCCATTGAGTTCACCAATGGTCGTTCGATCATTTATAAGTGAAAAAGATCATTTTCGTCCCCGAGAAAAGGGTGACAAAGTCCTCGGTCCTGAAGTACCGTATCTAAGTGCTATTGGAGCTTTAGCGTATCTTGCTAATAATACACGACCTGATATAAGTTTTGCCGTGAACCTTCTAGCAAGATACAACTCTGAGCCAACATATATGCATTGGAAAGGAATCAAACATGTATTCCGCTACCTTAGTGGGACACGTGATATGTGGTTATTTTATAGAAAGGACTCGAAGTCCGAACTTATTGGATATTCAGATGCTGGATATTTATCAGACCCCCACAAAGCAAAATCACAAACAGGATACGTGTTCACGTATGGTGGCGCCGCCATTTCATGGCGATCGACAAAACAGACCCTGACGGCAACATCTTCAAATCAAGCAGAACTGATTGCATTATATGAAGCTAGTCAAGAATGTGTATGGTTGAGATTAGTAATCCAACACATACAAAAGGAATGCGGTCTTGAAGGAATAAAGGACAAGCCAACATTGCTATATGAAGATAATAACGCATGCATTGCCCAAATAAAGGAAGGTTATATCAAAGGAGACAAGACAAAACACATTTCACCAAAGTTCTTCTCAACGCATGATTTACAAAAGAATGGAGAGATAAATGTCTGTCAAATCAGATCATGCGACAATCTTGCAGATTTATTCACAAAGGCGTTGCCTACTAAAATTTTTGAGGGGCTTGTTCACAAGATTGGTGTTCGTCGTTTGAAGAATGTTTGCTAAAGTCAGGGGGAGCATTATACGCGCTGCACTCTTTTTCCTTTGACCAGGTTTTTATCCCACTGGGTTTTTCTTGGTAAGGTTTTTAACGAGGCAGCATCCCTAGCATATAAAGGTGATCATTCAAGAGGGAGTGTTGAGAATTCCAAAGGTTTCTTGGATGATTCACATTTCTTAACCCTCAATAGTTTATGTAGGTTTTACTCTTATTTATGTGGTGTAATTCCATTTATTTTGGTTGTAACTCCTACTACATCCTCACCCTATATATAGGTGATTATTGTACATGTTTGGTCACAAGACAAGAAAAGAAATACATACCTCTCTCCCTCCCTCGATCTTTTATCTTTGGTTTGCTTTGTTTCACAACACTTTTAACTTTTTAAGTGTCTTCGGGTTAAAATTACAGCTACTAAGTTTTTTCTTAAAAACTGTCAATATGTCATGAACCAAAATTGATTAATTAAAATTAACTCGCAGGAAGAACGAGATATTAAATTCAAGCAATTTTACATTGAACATAGCACAGACAAGGTATCAACTTAAGATACCCTCCTTATCTTTAAGTATTGAATTATGTAGAGGAAAATAACATATAAAATTAAACTATCAGTATTACAGTAATATATATACATTTCATGTGCATATAAAAATCATCTTACCCAAGTATATATATAGGCGCATATATGAATCCAAGCAACAAAGTCAAATCACTTTAGCCGAAATAAAAATGTGTCCACATTTGATTCACGACTTCATGGATCTCTAATTGAAATTTAAATAAAAAATGTTACATCCTATTTTGTCAGATAAAATTTGAATATAATTTCAGATGTTTTTTTTTCTTTCAAATGCTAGATTATTGACATGAGCCAACTCCACTATAAATAATCATATTTGGTTCAAGTTCATGGGCAAAACGTAAATTAAGCCATTAAATTGGCATAACACGATGTAACCGACCTGGTAACATTAGGGTCGGCACAACCATCCCGATCGGCTGGCACGGCACAAAACTCAGGTTATTGTAAGACCATCACTAACCATGACCTGGACGACCTGGTCATCAGCTCTCTCTCTCTTCAAAATCAACTTTCTCTCTCTTCCACGTCAGCTTTCTCTTTCCTCAACCCACATTTTTCTCTTTTCTACACTATTCACCTCTTAACCACAACCCACAATAACCCATCTCTCTCCTCCACATCATTTCGGGGTCCATCTTGGTAAAACTTAAAAAAAAAATCTAAACAATTGTAAAACGTATTTTCAAAAAACAAAATTTAAATAAACTAAAACAAAGAATTCTAAAAATCAAAACAAAAAAAACAAAAAACAAAATTTAATATTTTTTTAATTGACGACCGGGTCGACGACCCGGGCGTTTCAACGCCCAGGTTGATGACCTGATCGAAGATGACCAGGTCATCTCCCCCGTTAAGAGGGAGATGACCCGATCATCCCAGGTCATCCACGACCTGACCTGGGATGACCCAGGATTTCATCCCGTTAAGGGATGCCCTAACGTGTTAAACCAAACGTGGGTTTTATATAACATTTGGTTATTTATATCAAAATCACGCGTCACTTGATCACTTGATTTGTTTTTGTGTGTGTACAATTCAAATGCTACATCATTATCCGATGGTCTGATCTTAATGACAGGTTAGATTGTTGATTTTGTTTTTTTCTCCTGGTAATTGAGAAATCTTTCAATTGACCCTTAAACTATTTTGTGACCTTACGAAGAAGAGGAAGAATAGATACGTAAGAAGAAGAAAAAAAATCCAAACCTCATAATAACACATACATAGAAAGCTTATCGTTCAGTTCCGAATCTTGTGAGAAAAAATTCACATGCTTAACGGGAAAGCAATATCATGTGAAAGACTTGCAAAATAGAATTTTCCAAAGATTAGACTAAGAAGCACATTTCATAATTTCTGTTGCATAATACTTGTAATCTAATAAATTAAAATAAACACAACATACTAGAAAAGATCAAGGACTTAAATTGATCGAGTTGAGCAAAATTTTCGAGTTAAGTATTAGTGTATTAAATTGTTATATACACTAATGTATGTAAAAAACTCTTGACTAATTCCACCTCCCCATCCCATTCATGACAACATAAATAGTGGCACAACCGTAATATTACCCAAACACCGGGTCAAACAAATCACAATTCCCAAATAAACCATCGGCTTTCATTCGTTGGCGTCGGGTGTCGTCTCTCCTCTCTTCGACCGGCCGGCGATAAAAGGTAGAAATCCCCGAATCGGCGACTTTTCTCATCTTTTCAGATCTCTTCAACCCTAATTTAGGATCCGTGAGTCCTTCCCCTTTCGATTGGTGTCCTTGGATTTGTCGGAGGTTTTTGTTTTGGGGGATTTTTTTGGGAATATGATTTGGGGGTTTTGTTGTTTACGCAGGTGGATCGTCGATGGGGGAGAGCAGGAAATTCGGTTTGAATCCCGAATTAGGTGAGAATTAGCCTTATCCGATTGAAAGTTTAATCTTTTTTCGCAGTTTTTAGGGGTATTGGAAGTATATTGGACTGTGATATTGTATTTGGACTTAGTTTGTTTCTCTGCTTGCTAATAGTAATAGGATTCGTATAGACACGGTCAAGTTTGGTGGATGGAAAGTATTGGTGTTTATGTGTCTTTCTTGTCCGTATTCGTGTTGCATCTCGGTGTTTTCAACTTAAACATAGAGTTAGCTAGTGTTGGTGATTCCGGCGCCTCCTGAACCTCATACTGGACTGAAAACCAAAGAAAGAAGAGGTATGGGAGATGAAACAAACAAACCACTAAGAAGAAACATCGATATAATGTGGAAACCTCCTCAAATTCAGAGAAGAAACCGTGATCTGAGAACACTTGCTGTGGTTTTTATTATTGAGAAAAAGTTACACCGGCTAATTTCCTATCGACCCTTTCACTACAGGCTCTAATCTAAACTATGCCATAGATTAGGTTATATGTGCACCTGCTTTGCGTCGTCTTTGTCGAAATCCTGCGTTCGGTGGCACACCCCCTGCTAGACCTCCTATGGGGTGCATACTTGTGCACTCACACTTATCTATAAAAAAAACTGTCTATAGAAAAGAAAGAACAATTTGAAATTGAATCTTACTATCATGGTCTATCAATTACCCCAAATTTTACTAAAAATTAGGAACCATTTTAACCCGATTTTTTGGTGCTCACTTGTAGTCTTCTTGAATATCCTCTTTCGTTTCAGATTCAACACACATCCCCAACAGCTAGATAAATGATTTTTTATAGTAAAAAGCTAGATAGATATTTAATGCTTTGTGTCATCCAAAGGAAGGTATTATCTTTTTCCATCCGGATTTGATACTCATTTTCTCAATTTATCTCAGCTCATAAGTGCTAATCTTACCGTTCAAAAAAAAGAAGTGCTAATCTCGTTTTTAAATTTGTACTTTAGCTTCAAGAATTATGGAGAGCAACTGAAGTGGGTGGAGGATGATTTTTCGTGTTCAGTATAGGACTTCTAATGTAGATTTGTATTTCTATCGCTTCTCTTTTTGCAAAGCAGAAAAGGAAGCCTGCCTTGAAATTTCTAACGAACAGGAATAGTTGTGCAATGTACACCCAAAAATTTTAGACCTCGAGATGTACGAATACATAGGCCTAGATACCCCGCCAAGCTACTATTGAAACAGACCCCTATAACACAATATCACTAAACCACCATTGACCAGGATTATGGCATGTCATAACCTCTATCAGAATGTGCTGTTTTTAAAATAAGGTACCACCCTCGAAATGCTTTACGCATTTGCATTCTGACTCATTTGTATATATAACATCAAAGCAACTTATTTATTAAATGGACAATGCTCTTTCTTTATGAAGTATGAACAACCAGACCAACCATAGATCATAAGATATGAACTAATTGTTGCAAGTTTGCCTACTTAAAATGAGTTTTTCACCATGACCAAATTCACCAATCCTATATTCCCAAGAGCACACCAAGTTTCTCCTTACTGGTAACTGGTAGCATACAAAAAGAGACCAGCAACTAGGCATTTTTTGTTTATTACTTGCAAAAATGCTGAACATTTATTTCTCTAATTACGTTGAACAACCACATATCTTTTCTGTCAACTATCTAACTCTAAATTAGCAAACTGGAATGGACATAGTTAAAGCTACGGCAACTTCAAATTGCAATTATTTAAAAAGTTTTTAATAATCTCCCCAGCATTACCCTGTAAGTGCAAAAGATGTCAAAGGGAATTCATATTAATATCCAATTCTTAATCAGTTTTTTGAAATTGATACCAATAAATTTTTTTTGGAATTCATAGTTCTCATTTGTCTTGACTTGGTTGATAATTTTCTAAAAATAATCAAAACTTGATATTGCTCACGTGGTCTTTACTTATTTTAAGATCTAAAGCCCATTGGTGACATGTTTCCTGTAACTTAACTGTACATACTTTCTATAAGTAATTTTGGACCTCCACTTTTCACTCATTGAGCCTTATCGTTATGATTACAGATATTGAGCAAATATTGTTGGAAGCACATAGTCGATGGCTTCGCCCTGCTGAAATTTGTGAGATTCTTCGAAACTACCGTAGCTTCCAAATCGCTCCAGAACCACCAAACAGGCCTTCCAGTATGACTTTGCTTCATTGACCTTTTATTCTGATATGTTTCATATTTACTTTATATCCGATATTGTGTCTGGTAGTTTCAGTTTTGCTGCACTCTTCATATGCATTTTTACCTTTTGAATCCATTAATGATTTTACAATTTAAAATTGGATATCTTTGTTAGTCTTAGGATAAAATAGATTTTCTAGCCTTGAAACTAGGGATACCAGCAATATCTAGAAGTCTAGTTCTGTTTTTGAGTTTCCCTTGTTTAGCCTTCAAAACTAGGGATGCTCCATCTCAACATGCTGACATACCACTTTTTTTTGACTTGAGAGGGAGGGAGGAGGTTTTTGTATGCCTATAGGATCGCAGTCACGGAAATTTGTTTTGAGAGGTTAAAAATATGTTAGGAGGAATAACATGTAAATATAAGTATATTAATATTGCTAATTGTGTCATTCTATGAACCCCAAGGGGTTGGAAACTCAGTTTGACTTTCTACACATACACATTGTGTGTGTGTATGTTTATGTGTCATTTGATTTTCACCATCTTATGTATTTCATTTCAGAGTCCATTCCTAATGGAGTCAAAGACGAAGTTATTTTTTGACTTTTGGGTTACAATGAACTAAATCAACGTGATTCATATAATCTGTCTGCGATTCTTATTTATTGTGAATTAGAAGAAAGTTGTCTAGGCATTAGATCATTGGTCAATCAGAAACAACCTCTATCTCACAGGATGACATGGGTATGGTTGCGTACATCCGACCCCCTTACCTTGCTTAATATGGGAGCCTCTTCGAGGTTTTGGGGTAATGTTGATGTATGTATTTCATTTCAATTATACTGGTGGTTGTCTGACCTTCAGAGCTGTGCAACACCATCTTGGTAGGTCTATTGTTTCTTTCAAACTGTTTGCCATTCCTGTTTATTATAAAATGGTAAACGTTGGTTTACATGAGCATCTACATCACCGATCAAGTTTGTAAGTTGTTATTTTTGTTGCTCTTGATAAAGTATTCATTTGAAATTATACGAAATTATTTCGCTCCTTTTCTCAAAGGAAAAGATCCTGCTATTACAGTTCATAACGATTTCTCCTTGGGAGTGAAACTTTTAGATCGCTGAACTTCTTGAATGTTTTTCTTCCAGATGGTTCACTTTTCCTTTTCGATCGGAAGATATTGAGGTACTTTCGCAAGGATGGTCATATTTGGAGGAAGAAAAAAGATGGGAAAACAGTTAAGGAAGCACATGAGCGATTGAAGGTGAATTTCACTTTTAGGGATTTCATTTTTTTGTGTTTTTTTTTTTTGGGGGGGGGGGTCCCTTCAGATGTGATTTTCTGAACTTACATATGATCTGTCATTCCTGATTTAAAATTTCATGATATAAATATATTTTAGGAAATCTCTTTAATATATTCTCTACACTTATCTTGCTGGTACTATTCGGAGAGCAGATGACATCTAAAAATCTGTGTTACGGTTCAAGTTGATTTGTTGTTTCTCCTTAGTGTTTCACTTTAAAATAGAAAAAGGTCGTACGTTTACACTGCAAAAAAAATCAATGATAAGTACAGGTGCAGTGATTGTATTCATATGAAGTCATCATGGATTCCTGTCCCCTATCACGTTGAAGGCAGGATAAACGCCTTTTTCTTCATGATGAAAAGAGAGAGAGTTAGTGCTTTCCATTCATCATGTGATTATGTCAAAACACATGCTTATATAACCTAGAAAATCAAGCTACCTTTCAAAATAGTCTCATATTTCTTACATAACTTGATAGTGAAAGAAATGATCTTTAATCTTGACCTAGTATCTATTTCTAGGAGTTGAAACTAAGAGACAATCGAAACACCAATATACACTCATATTTTTATATGTGGGCCAACTTTTGGGATGGGAAACCCGTACTCGGAGATACATGAACAAAATAGAATGCAGTTTGTTATACTGGATAGGTTTGCCCTCTTGCTTGTTGATCCATTGGGTTTGTCTGCTTAGGGTGAACAAGATCTATGGTTCAGATTTCAATGTTGAAGTTCGAGTTTTAAGTTATCAAGAAGTGTCAAGTTATTGGATCCCTCTATAATGTATAATTGAGACATGTTATTTACCCAAAAATGAATAAATATATGCTATGTTTCCCATAATTCCAAAGAAATAATCCTTGTTGAACTAGAGTCCCTTGAGTTAAAAAAACACAGCACATTAAAAATGCTTGAGTTGAGCATAAATTCAACCTATTCAGCATACAAATGTAGGAGAATGAGCATGGCAATGAAAAAGTAAAATTTGATGTTGCCAATGCGTATTAGCTTATGACATGCTTGTTTATAGTATTAATATTAATAAATGAATTTCCTTCGTTTTAGGTTGGAAGTGTAGATGTTTTGCATTGTTATTATGCTCATGGGGAAGAGAACGAAAATTTTCAGAGACGAAGCTATTGGATGTTGGAAGAGTAAGGAAGCTTTAATGTTGACATCCATCATATTTTTCTAATTGTCTTGGGTTTAATTAATTTGTTTGTCGTTTCACCAGTAAATTTGTTTGTGTTGTTTGTGTTGTTTCTGTGTAACAGCATCTTGAACATTGTGCATAACTGCCAAAGAAAATTTTCACCAACCATTTTATTTTTCTATGCAGGGATTTCATGCATATTGTTCTTGTGCACTATCGCGATGTTAAGGTTATTTCAATTCCATTACACGAACAATTCTATTATTTTGCTTTAATTTTTTGAAGGGATATCTAAATTATATACGTTACTTGAACATATACAAGTTGCTTTCTCATTGCTTGTGATCTATGCAAATATTCATCTGTTACAAATTATAAGGATTCCTTCGCAAGTAGCCACCAATATATTATCTCCGAATCAACTTGTGCTCGATTCCAAGCAGATTCAAACTGGCCACTTGTTGCAAATCAGCAGATTCAAACTGGTTACTTGTTACAAATCAGGTCCTAAATTGGCTGGTGGGAGTTCTAAATCGTATAATTATTTGTCAATTGGCTTGTGGAAGTTCTAAATTTGATAATTAGGTTTATATTTTTCATAAATCTAGATTTTAGCTTGAATTGATACATACCAATTTTATGACAATCAGAACAAAGAAAATGCTCATTCTTCATGTTAGTCATATAGAAACTAGATTATACGATGCCATGATGATTTTACTAATTAAATATCTAAATTATTTACATCATGAAATAAAATAATTACATATTTCAAAGAATACGCTAGATAGTTAGAGTTGCAGAAGCTGCATATCCAGCTGTCTCTTGTGTCTGCTATAGCCAAAGCTGTATTAGACCATAAATACTTAAATGTCCCGACTAACCTGTATATGCCATGTGGTATATCTGAAATGCATATGTTCCCATAGCAGCTGGTATACTCTTCGGGTAACATTACTTTGTGCGTTCCAAAGTGGTGCTTCCTAGTTTTTAAGGCTGGATTCCTCCAGTTTATGGATATGACATATTTTACAACATGCTATGGTGTTGAGCCGGTTACTGACAAAACACAACTACTATCTGGGTTCTTCATTTTTCCGCATCATTACTATTCTATTAATTTAGTTTGTGTCCATTTCTTTTTCTGTGCCAACATTTTGTGAGAAAACCTTTATTTTCTTCCATCTTCTGTATAGTTGCACGATCTCATAATTTCTTTACGTGTTATAATTATTTGCATCTAAAGCATATTGTTATCAGGGTAACAAAACCAGCCGTTCTAGGAATGTCGATGAAATTCCTCGAGGTGTCCACGACAACAGTCCTGTCAGTTCTAATTCTCTAGCAAACTGTAATCAACTGAGTTCTCAAATTACAGACCCTGGGGCTCCAACCAGTACGCAGACATCAGGATATGAAGATCCTGAAACTGGTACATTCCCTGCTCTGTTTATGTAACTGTTAGAACTTAGAACTCACCTCTAATTAGACATCATCTAAGGTATCTAAATGTTATGATAGTTAAACATTAAATTTACTGATTCATATTTTTAATCACAGTGTATCTAAAGCGAAATTCGGTGCAGCAGATAACCATCAAGCAATCTCCAGATACCACCCTGTCCCTGAGATGTCCCAGTCTGATGTCAACTCCATGACGAATGAGGGATTTATGCGTGCATATTTTCCAGTATCCTCTCAGTACGACAACGGTAAATTAATTTCCCTTTTTGTAATTTTGCATCCAATTTTCATTTTTTTAGTAATATATTTTGTGATTGTCAGGTGAGCACGTAGGACATACAATTGATTTTTCTTCCCCTTTTCCAGATGTTTTTACTGGGATTTCTGATGTAACGGGGCATGGATTAAGTTTTAGTTGGCAAAACACACAAAATGACTTGGCAGCACAGAATGTGGTATCAGATTCATATGGTACAGATTTCCAGTCATATTTGCCATCTCCTTCCACTATGCTTGCTAACTTGGACAGTTTCCCAAAGAGGAATACAGTGATTTACAGCGATGTATCTGCAAGTGATCTAACAGCCGAGCAAGCATATGTTTCTGCCGCACAAACAGAAGAAACTTCACAGGTAATACATTTTATATGTAATCTGGATTATATTATTAAAGTTAGTATTAACTCTTAATTGTGTAAAGGAGGATAATTATCAATAGTATTACGACTACATTAGAGAGCATTTTATGTGTCCATTCCTAATGGACTCAAAGATTAAGTTATTTTTTCGCTTTTGGGTTACAATAGACTAAATCAATGTGGTTCATATAAGTTGTCTGCAATTCTTATTTATTGTGAATTAACATAAAGTTGTCTAGGCATCAGATCACAAGTCAATCAGAAACATCTTTGTCACAGGGTGACAAGACTATGGTTAATGTGGGAGCCTCTTTTTGAGATTTTGTGGTTATGTTGATGTACATCAGAAATCATTTTAAGATCCTTGTGAGCAAATAGACTTCAAACTTCATGAGCGAACCAAAATTTCATCGGGCTTACAGTCATAATGCTCTTGAAGTGTTAACGTGGTTGATACTGATATGTAGGAACTAGGAACTGAACACTTGCCTTTAAACGAGTGGGAATCATGTTTGAATGTATACTTGCATATACCTAATTACTTGAACCATGTCTACTTCTTGATCAGACCTTAGATTTTTCGTATGGATGGTCATATATTTTTATTTTTCATTCCAAAGAAAAAAGAACTTGTTAACTGTGGTAGGCTTTCGTTGCAAGAGCCATATTTTACTAATGCAATTATGTAGCCCAATCTGACCACAGTGCTTTAACGTTGACCTTATCTTTTTTTTCATTAAATGTTGTGAAAAAGGCTGAGGCTAAGGGAGGGAAAATGACTGAAGGTGATCAGTATCTAATGAAAAATGACAGTTTCACCAGATGGATGAGTAAAGAACTTCCCGAAATGGAGGACTCTTGTATGCAATCCAGTTCCACTTCTGAAATTTGCTGGGAGACAGTTGAATCGGAAAGTACAATTGCAGAATCTAGCCTGTCAATTCAGAATTCTCTATATCCTTACGTTTTGAGCCCCTCACTTTCCAAAGAACAGCTCTTCAGTATTGTTGACTTTTCGCCAAGTTGGGCTTACATTGACTTGGAAACTAAGGTATACAACAGTTATATGTTTTTCCAAAACTAATTCGTCAAACATTTTCTTTGTGACTAAGGAATTGTCACAGATTTACCATGTTATGATAAGCTTAATGACATTTTAACAAATATAGATTCTGGTTATCAATTTCATGCTTTTAACTGTAACAGGTCCTTATTACTGGTAAATTCTTAAGGGATAAAAATGATGTCAAGAGATATAAGTGGTCATGCATGTTTGGAGAAATAGAAGTTCCAGCTGATGTGTTAGCAGATGGTATACTCCAATGCTATTCTCCTCCACATACCCCTGGAAGGGTTCCATTTTACATCTCATGTTCCAATAGATTGGCCTGCAGTGAAATTAGGGAATTTGAATATCTTAGTGATCATGCACACTACATCGACAATTTGGAAATCTGTTCTGGAACTAAAAAAGAATTGCTTTTCCATGTACGCCTGGAAAAGCTCTTATCTTTAGGGCCCATTGACCACATGGACACTTCATCCAGCAATTTAGCTGAGAAAAATCTTATCCGCAAGAAGATAAACTCATTGCTATTAGAAATTGACGATGGATGGTCCCATATGTTGAAGAACACCACTGAGAAAGAGTTCTTCAGTGGTACATCAAAGGGTGAGCTGCTTCAGAAGCTGCTGAAAGAGAAATTGCATGCGTGGCTTCTTTGTAAGGTAGCTGAAGATGGTAAGGGCCCCAATGTCCTAGATGATGAAGGCCAAGGTGTGATTCATTTAGCTGCTGCTCTGGGCTATGATTGGGCTATAGCACCAATTGTAGCTGCAGGGATTAATATCAATTTCCGAGATGTTTGTGGTTGGAGTGCTCTTCACTGGGCTGCATCTTGTGGGAGGTAAGGAATCATCACCACCATTAGTTGATTTTGCCCAACTAGATGTATGTTCACCTGTGATTTTGTTATGTAATCTTTACCATGTGGATCTTCATATATCGCCTAATATCTTCTATTTTGGTTGAATTTTTTTACTGAAGGGAAAGAACAGTTGTGGTCCTCGTATCCCTTGGTGCAGATCCTGGAGCTTTAACGGACCCAACTTTAGAATTTCCTTCTGGAAGAACACCTGCAGATTTAGCCTCAAGCAATGGTCAAAAAGGAATTGCAGGTTTCCTTGCTGAATCATCTTTAACTACCCATCTGTCAACCCTCACACTAAGGGAATCACGAGTAACTGATAAGCCTGATATTTCTCATCTGAAAGTGGTTGAAGATAGATCTGAAGGGAGCAATTTTAAGTATAAGGAAGGAGATACACTGGCCGTCTTGTCAATGAATGACTCACTTAGTGCAGTCCGCAATGCTGCTCAAGCTGCTGCACGCATTCATCAAGTTTTCCGAATGCAATCCTTTCACCGGAAAAAATTGGTTGAATGTGATGATGACAATCTCGGATCATCTGATGAATGTGTACTTTCACTTATATCTGTTAAAGCAAACAAAGCAAGTCAACATGATGAACCTGTGCACGCTGCTGCCATACGTATACAGAACAAGTTTCGAGGATGGAAAGGGAGAAAGGATTTCATAATAACTCGACAGCGTATTGTTAAGATCCAGGTATGCAAATTTGGAGTCCCTGGAATTGTAAAAATACTTCCCTATCAAAGCTTTCAGGTTTACTGCCACAGTAGTACATTTAACCGAATTCAATTGATCGTTGCTGAAAAGTCAATGCATTTGCTCAAGCTCTAGTAACATCGTCGTTGTTACCAGTCAGGGACATGGGCACCCATAATAGTCCCAAGTGTGGAGGGAAATGGTTAATGGAACAATGGATGTCCAACAAATATAACCTCAAAAATTATTTTTTAATCAAAATATGTCATTTAGTTATCAGAAAGTTTTGTGGAATATGTGCATACTGCATAGTCATAGTCTACGAGAAGAGAATAGGATTAGGGAGCAGTCTGTTATAAGAAATGGCATTCGATAGTTATTTTGTGGTAAATTTACTACCTTTGCAATTTAAGTTTTGAATTGGTTGTTCTGTATTTTTTACTGAAAATATTGAATGTTTTGATTGATATTATTCTTGCGATATAGATGGGTGGTTTGCCAAGGGTCAAAAAGGCTACAATATTATTATCGCTTGTGTAAAGGGCTCATGTGGGCCTCTTTTAATTGATTGAACACCTAAGCGTTTCAGACCTACTTTTCAGTCAATTCTCTACTGCATAGATGCATGACTCTATTTCAGATTAGTTTTTTAGAAGTATTTTTTTGTTTTGTTTTTGGAAGGCACATGTAAGGGGACACCAAGTCAGGAAGCATTTCAAGAAAGTTGTCTGGTCAGTTGGAATTGTGGAGAAAGCAATACTCAGATGGAGGCGAAAAGGAAAGGGAATGCGTGGGTTTCGATCAGATGCACTAGCGGAGCACTCAAACCTTCAAAGCCAGCAAGAGGAAGATGATGATTACTTGCGAGTAGGCAAGAAACAAGTCGAGGTGAGGTTGGAGAAAGCACTCGCTAGAGTGAAGTCCATGGTCCAGTATCCCGAAGCAAGAGATCAATACAGACGGCTGATCACAGGGGCTAGGGCATTCGAGGAATCAAGGGTATAGAATTAACCTTTTCAGTAATTGTTCAATCTCATATATCTGACTATGAAATTAGAAAGCAAGGTGCAGAATATGCTTTTGATGAAAACTATCTTTATGCTTGTCAAAGCAACATTTGTGGGATAAGCTGTGGTATAGGCCATTTTTAGCTACAAAAGAAAAAACAAAACATTATGTGCTTCCCTTTCCAATATTTAGCCTCTATGGTAGAAGCCATTTATATTTTGTTATATTCCCATATCCTTCAGTGGATTAATAATGTTCTGCTGGTCTGCTGCCAGTCTCCCACTGATTATCATTCACGAACTCTGCTAAACTAGGAATGTAGCCCAAGTAAGACGACTTTACTTCCTGCACAAACAAAAATTTCAGAAGACGAATTGTTTTCAAGAGGCCACTAATAACGACCTTATATTTTTTTATTCTCACTTAACTGTTATCGGGAACATATTTAAGTCAAATTTGTAGTCTGGACATATGGTCTTTTACTCGTCATCTCAGCTTGACATTTGTATATTCTGCCATCAACAGGTCATGCTGGAAAGAATTCTCAATGAAACCGAAGAGGATGCAATGGATGAGGAAATGTTGTTTGACATTGAGGAGCTTCTTGGAGATGATAATCTCATGCCTCTGGCATGATTGGCAATATGTTCACGTTCGTTGCTCGATTTCTGTAAATTGCATGATGTTATAAAGCAGTTGTTATTGTGTCAGGTCTTTTGTAGTAGTGAAATGTATGTTACAAAGTTGCCGTCATTGTTCCATGTGGTTGTTGTCGTGTGCATGTTGTGTGTGTATATTCACAAGGCAGTTGCTAATCGTAACCTATGCGTGCCTCTGATGGCATTGTAAGCAGAAATATGTATAAATGCATACTATTTTGTCGCGAATCAAACGATTTCGTCTGGCTTCTTCCTTAATCATAACCTGTTTTAAAAAGTTTGAAATTGATCAGCTCATTTTTATCTGCCACGCTGGCAATGTGTTGGGTATTTCTATCGGTAAATTGAATTTATTCTAATGAAACGTGAGTAATAGAATCAGAGAACATGTCACATTCCCAAGGGTTCGAGTTCTGACGACATGAATTTGGTGGCTTACTTGCCAACTATTCGATGGCAGGAGATCGAGGTTGATTGTCTCCAGAAGTTTTGATAAATGGTAGGATTAATTTTAGTTATCAAGATGAGTTGTTATCCACATTTCGCATAGACGGAACTTAACTTGCATTCCACCCCAACGAAAAGTGTGTATTGTTGATGTTAGTGCTGAGATGTATGTCTCAGTTCTCACCGAGGATGAAAAGGATAAGCGTGCGTGTTTTAGGTAGAAATAAAGTAAGTGTCAATTTTGCTTTACATTTTTTGGACTCCTTTTCCCACTTCTCTTCTGATTCAGAAAAGCCTCAACAAATTCGATGAGTTTACTTATCCGAAAGCCGATGGAACAACCTCAACCAACTGCGAATATAAGAACACACACAATACGAGGGAACTCGGTTTATTCCTGCAAGTTACAGAAGTCTATGAATCATTTTATTAACGCAACGTTTGCTAAAACTATTGGTCGAATTTAAAGCCATTAAATTTGAAAGGTATCCGTGAAATTCTTCCTTTAAAAACTCATCTTAAAAGGATAGCAGAGAAATTGCGCGGTTAGTAAGGGACATAAACGTCAAATGGCAAGACCCTCTAGGGTTTTCCCCTCACCTCACCCCTATATATAACATAACAACTCGGCACCATCAGACGGCATGATATGCAAAGTTTAGATGCGTGAAGTTGTTTGGAAATGTGGATTTTGAATCTCCTCTTCCCTTTCTTCCTTGTTTTTTTGTTTGTTGTTGGTGTTTTTGTGACGTGATTTTGTAAGTAAGGTATAAAAAGTTCGGCCTCTTCTTTCGGCTGCAAGAGGAACACAAACATCTTGCCGGCCTTGTTCTTGGGGCCCACATCGATTATGTCTGTTCTTGGGGATCTTGTTAAGGCCATGAGTCTCCTTTGCTCTTGGCCTCTCCTCTCCGACACATTTCAACACGATTCTTGTTGTTTCTGAGTTTTTCAATTGTTTTTGTCTTTAAAGAAAGGGAAAAAAAGTACCGAGTAATTGTTTTACTTTTACACCAGAAAATAATATAAGCGAGATATATTACCGTAATTTTTTAATATAATAAAAAAAAATTTAAAATTTCGAAATCTAGGATTTTTTTTTTTTTTTCGAAAAGTAGGTGGATCGCGGGTGGATACCGCGATCCGTGGTGCACGGATCGCGGTTTCCACCCGCGATCCGTGGGGCACGGATCGCGGTTCCCAACCGCGATCTCTCGTTCCCGCCAAAAAAAATTTTTTTTTAAATTTTTTTAAATTTTTTTATATCTGTTTTTATTTTTTATTATAATTATTTTTAATCTTTTTTAAAATCTTTTTTTTTCAAAATATGTTTTCTAATTTATATTATTTTTTAAAAATTTAAAATTTGTTTTTAATTTTTTCAAAAATCGACCTCCAAATCACGTCGATAACCCGACGTATTGAATTGTTAGGGTATTTTATACAATAAAAAAACAAAATTTCTTTGTCAGAATAATAAATTATTTACAACTAAATATTAAACAAACACTAAAATTAATTAAAACAAAAAATTGGAAACGTTGTCAAAAATTCGTAAGGTGTACACACATTACAAACATGTTTTGAGGTCGATACAGCAAAAAATTTAAAACACAATTAAATTTTTTTAAAAAATATTAAAAATTACAAAACATATTTTGAAAGCAAATATGATAAAAAACATAGTTAAAACGATTTTAAAAAAATCAAAACATCAAATACTACAACTAAAATCCGTCACTTTTTTTAATTTCTTTTATTGTTTTTGATTTTTTCGGTTTTTTGTTTTAGTTTTTTTTATTCTGTTTTTCTTTTTTATTTTAATTATTTGTAATCTTTTTTAAAATCTTTTTTTTCAAAATATGTTTTCTAATTGATATTATTTATTAAAAAAAAATTAATTTTGTTTTTAATTTTTTCAAGAAACTACCTCCAAATCTAGTCGATAACTCGACGTGTATTGAATTGTTATGGTATTTTATACAATATAAAAACAAAATTTCTTAGTCAGAATAATAAATTATTTACAACTGAATATTAAACAAACCATAAAACTAATTAAAACAAAAAATTAGTAACGTTGTCAAAAATTCGTAGGGTGTACACACATTACAAACATTTTGGAGGTCGATACAGCAAAAAATTTAAAATATAATTAAAATATTTTAAATTATTTATAAGAATTAGGAAACATATTTTGAAATATATATATATATATATAAAACATAGTTAAAATGATTTGTAAAAAAACAAAACCGAAAAAATCAAAAACAATAAAAGAAATTAAAAAAAGTGACGGATTTTAGTTGTAGTATTTGATGTTTTGATTTTTTTAAAATCGTTTTAACTATGTTTTTTATCATATTTGCTTTCAAAATATGTTTTGTAATTTTTAATATTTTTTAAAAAAATTTAATTGTGTTTTAAATTTTTTGCTGTATCGACCTCAAAACATGTTTGTAATGTGTGTACACCCTATGAATTTTTGACAACGTTTCCAATTTTTTGTTTTAATTAATTTTAGTGTTTGTTTAATATTTAGTTGTAAATAATTTATTATTCTGACAAAGAAATTTTGTTTTTTTATTGTATAAAATACCCTAACAATTCAATACGTCGGGTTATCGACGTGATTTGGAGGTCGATTTTTGAAAAAATTAAAAACAAATTTTTAAATTTTTAAAAAATAATATAAATTAGAAAACATATTTTGAAAAAAAAAGATTTTAAAAAAGATTAAAAATAATTATAATAAAAAATAAAAACAGATATAAAAAAATTTAAAAAAATTTAAAAAAAAATTTTTTTTTGGCGGGAACGAGGGATCGCGGGTGGGAACCGCGATCCGTGCCCCACGGATCGCGGTTTCCACCCGCGATCCACCTACTTTTCGAAATTTTTTTTTTTTTTCCTAGATTTCGAAATTTTAATTTTTTTTTTATTATATAAAAAAATTACGGATATATTATCTATAGTTGGGGGGTTTACAACGCATGATTGGTTGCTTGAAGTTTTCTGAATTAATTTTATTTTTAGAAGTGGATGATATTTTAATGAATAATTCATTTTTTTTACTACGGTGAAGAAAAGAAATCATCTTATCTCCAATTCAATCCTTTCTTATTTAAACTGCTGTACGGGGAAATGACAAATTAACGAGCTCCGACAAGATTACTTACTTGACTCACATTTTAAAAAAAAAAGAGATACCAATACATATAAGTTCTGAAGTAAACTAATTATTAGGTAAGGTATACCATTTGCATGGTTAAAAACTTAAAATTATGAAAAATCAAATACCATCACCCTCAAAACATTGTTTGTTTCTAGATTAGAGGAGAAAGGGTTTCTTGTACACATCAAATCCGCCGAGGAACAAAGCTGAGGTTCCTGCAATTACAAATACAAAATCTCCGATTATAGTTTGTAATTAACATTTCTTAATTAATACATGTCAATGATGACATGTCATAGAAAGATAGAAAACTAAGTGAATTACTTGTCTCAAGCCGCATCGAAACACCCTTCTAATGAGAGATCCAATCGGGCCACTTATTGGAATTCGCATTGCCAGCAGCAAACTCCCGTATGTGCATCCGGGTTCGCTTGGATGAAAGAGTACGTCATCGCACTCGTCGTCACGTCACCAGCTAGAGCCTAAAAAGTTTGATCATCGTTCATTAACTAAATGGTTAAGTTTTTTTGTAGAGGTGGTACCCCAACTAAACCAATTAAACCAACTAACCAACCAAAAATCAACAATGAATTTCTTCTTGATGCAGTAACAAATGGTGTTGAATGTATAATAGTGTTAGTAACACGGTGAGCTAAAAAGACAATTATACATTGCTAAATATAAATATTATTAAACCAAATTATTACACCCTATCATTTGTTCCTTATCATCTCATTTATCCTTATCCATTAGACCAGAAGGATCCAAAGTATAGAAAATTCTACACCCAACCTTAGAAAGGTCTGGGACTAATATTCCATATCTAGTGTATATTATCTTTAATCATTTCTTCTACTTCTAAACACTGTCTAGTATGATATCAGAAGTTACGACTTTTCCGGTGACCGTTCCTCCTTCTCCACCACCGCTCAACCTCTAAGAGCACAAATAACAGCGCCTGGGCTACCCCCGGGCGCCCTGCACTCTCTCTCTGCCACGTCAGCTCACCCAACTCACCCAAAAAACCCTCTTACCCATGCCCGGGCTACCCTCACCCACCCTACACTCTCTTTCCTCCACATCATTTCTTAATTAAACTAATTTAATTCTCACACAACATTTAACAAATTACATTTTATATAAATCTAATTCTAATTACAGTTCGTTCGGGGGTCTCGCTCCCCGGTGAGCGAGCGGCATTCCACCTCGCCGGTGAGGTGGCGGGGGTGGCAAGGGGGCAGCGCCCCCTGGAAATTTTTTAGATTTTGAAATTGTTGGTTCTGGAAATTTCTTAATTTTAATCACTTACAAAAAATTATTACCCCACATTTATAACAAATACCCAATCCATTAATAACAAAACCTAAACTAAATAAATCAAAAAAAAACCAATCGGAGGGGGACACGTGTCCCCCTCCCTTGGGCGCCCGGGCGTCTGCCCGGGACGCCCACCGCCCGGCCACGTGCCTGGGCGGGCGCCCCACGGGCGCTCGACCAGGGCGCCCGGGCGGGGCACCCCCGTTAAGGGTGCCCTAACACCATCAACGAGCCCACCACCAATCACGACCACACCCGTCTTCTCTCGTTCATCCACCATTATGGCATTCCCCGAACTCCACAACCTCCTTACAAGTCATGAAATCCGTTTTTCCCAGAACACTGCTTCGATCAACCCCAGCTCACCGATGGCCAACACGTCCAACGCGATGCTAGAGGTGGCGGTTGAGGTTGCGGCGACAAAAGTTGTTAAACCCCCCTCCCCAAGTTATCCCAAAATCCCTAACCCATTTTCCCCCCAAACCACATCTCTCTCTCCCTCAGACTCCGCCTCCTCTCTTCCCTTTCAATACACTCCGACGACGGCAAAGGCGACAGCGAGGAGATCCGATGGCGGCACTTTTCGCACGTGGGTGCGGAAGGCGTCCCCTTCTCTGGCTAGCTCTTTTGGAAGGTACGCCACATGTGTCCCTTTCTTCTTGCATCGTGGAGGTCGTGTGGTGTTGGTAGCACCGAGGCGGGAGGCGAGCACGCGGGCTGGTGCCGCGTGCAGCACCTCTGGCCGGTCATGGAGGTGACCGACGTCAACTGGACTGGTCACGTTGGTGACCAGTGGGGTGG
This sequence comes from Triglochin maritima, assembly GCA_963682175.1. Lineage (NCBI taxonomy): Eukaryota > Viridiplantae > Streptophyta > Magnoliopsida > Alismatales > Juncaginaceae > Triglochin > Triglochin maritima. The sequence goes on along the minus strand of OY821780.1, from coordinate 6,862,305 downwards.
TTGGAGTTGGATCAGCCTGGGTAGCCCAATTTTTGGTCAAGGCAGACCAAGACCAAGCCATTTCGTGGCTGGTTGGTGGTGGCTTTCGTAGTGCCATGGTGGGGCTGAGGTTGTTGATGTTTGCCTCGTCGGAGTTGGCTGACTTGGGGTTGTTTCCCACTTCAATTTCAGACCTTGTTTTATGCATTATATTGTGTATTGATGTTGTTACTAATTCATGGTTATATCATATGTCTTGTTTTCTCACTATATGAAATGTTGATTTTGGGCCACTTTTATTTCTTTGTTGCAAATCGTGTTTATTCAAGATCTTGAAATGTTACGTATATAATTGATGGTCTTGGAATATACTCACATGTTAGTTGGTGTTTGATTTTCAAAATCAGTTGTTGATGCACTGGTTTTCATATTTAATGACTTGTGGTAAATGGTAATCATGTTTCTTCTTTTGGAATGCATGCTGGATAGGCTCAGTTGTTGCGCAGCATTTAATCTCCTTTTGTGCATATACCTTTGTTGATTTTTGAAGACTATTTAATGATGAGATCTAATCTTATGTAAAATAATCTAATACTATGTTTATATGTTGGATCAAATGACATTGTTGACGTTAAAAATCGGATTTGCATGTAATCGAAAGCATGTGATATTTTGGGGATAATCATAGAATTAACATGACAACTGATCATGGATTTCATGTTGATAAATCAAGGGTTGTTGTGTCGATAACATATTAATGTTATGTGAGTTGAAATCATATGTTGGCTGATGTGGATAGTCTTTTAATTGTTGGATATCTACCTTGTGGAATTGCTTTTCTTTTAGACCATGCGTTTGATTTTGTTAATTGCAAGTTTGGGTAAATTATTATTTACCTGTGCGACATCTCTTTGTTGGGAGAGTGGACGTTTGGGTGGTCGCCTGCCCGGGGTTCCCAGCACGGTCGGAAGTGTCGACACGTGTCCTAGGGTCGGGTTGATTTCCCTTGGGTCGGATTGGTGGGACCGGTCTGTGCATCCATGCCTGGGAGTGGCAGTTGTGGAGCTTTGCTCGCTGGCCCATAGGTGGGAGTGGTGCAGTGTGACGCCACGTGGTTCATGCAAGGGGGTTCAGGTGCAGGAACTCGCCTTGTGGGAGCAGCCGCGTGGGTCAGCAGATGGTCGGGGCTTTGTGTGACACGTGTGTGCGGGAGTGGTGTTGTTAGAGAGTAGTGGCTTGTGGGCCGGATACGTGGTCTTGTCAAGGGTGCACGCTCAGCCTGGTTGGGTGCGTGGTCGCCTTGGGACGTGTGGAAGTTATGTAGTGAGAGCAGGTTGAGTGTTGCCTTGTGTATCGAATACGTCGTGGGGTCGAGGTGCACATTCGGCGAAGCCGGATGCATCATCGTCTTTGGCACGAGACCAGTGTGAGCCGTCAGGGACGGCTAGACCTTGTATGGAGTCGGGTTGGGGTGGTGTACTGAGTCTTGATTTGAGACTCAGACGTGCATGTTCGTGTGCAGGTGGGACACAGTAGGTGACTGAAGGCGACTTGGGATTGGGACGTGTGGACTGGATCAGTTGAGCTCAGTTGTCTTGTATTTTTCCTACTCCTCTCAGTAGTTATGTAGTACGATTCAAAGTTCTTGTATTTCCCTTCCGCATTATACTTTGACTTGACCTTATTATATATTTTAATTGAGGCCTCGTGTTGGTTATTCAGATAACGTCTCTTTTTCGCTTCCTTTTAGTGTTGTGTTTATTGCTGTGTCCCGAGTGCGGATTAGGGACGTTAGTGGCTGCGAATGTGGACGTCGGTCTGATCCATGCCAAATTTGCAATGTACGCGATCATTCTCTATACAAATGTTGGTATCATGCTGGTAACAACCAACCTCAACCACCTCGACCATTCTCTCGTCACCCTAACCCGTCGCCACCTCCTCATGCATATTACACCAGCTATCAACCACCACCATACATCTGACGTCAGCACTTACGATGATTGGTACCCCGACTCGGGAGCCACCCAACATGTTACCCCTAACATCCAATCTCTCCATGTTCGTGCTCCATACACCGGACTATCAACTTCGTGTGGGCAACGGTCAAGCTCTACCAATCTCTCACATCGGTTCGTCATCTATTCTTACTCCATCTCATCGTCTCTTTCTCAAAAATGTGGTTAATGTTCCATCGATCACTAAATGTCTATTATCTGTTCGTCGTTTGGCTCGAGATAATAATTGTTTTGTTGAATTTCATCCTTTCTCTTTTTTGTTAAGGACCGAGTCACCCATCAAACCCTCCTCCATGGACGTCTTGATGACGAACTCTACTATCTCCGCTCATCCTCGCACGTCTGATTAGTAGCATATTATATATTGCATTCATGTTATATATCTTCTATTTTACCCCATATTGGTGTTACTTGAGTGTCTGTTTGATGTGTTTCAGGGTTTAGACGAAAAAGAAAAGAAATTAAGAAAAAATGTCATAAACGCAAGAAGAATTAATTGATTTGGAAAGTTTATGAATTTGTTTATAATGACCAATGATTGGACTGAAAACACGGAAGGACCCAAGTCAAAACCAGGAAGGACCAAAATTTAAAGAAATATATTGTGTCACAAAAGTCCATAATCTGAGGAGTAAATAAATAATTAAAATCAAATAGGCTCAAGACAATGGACTTGGGATCAACCCCACGTGTAAAACACCAAACCTAACCGACTGGCAAAATTCTAGGTTGAGCGGTGCAACTTGATCCGCCAGTGGCGGATCTTTTTGCTCCTTTTTAGCCTAAATTTCGGCAACGGGTCGGGTTGTAGGTCAGAGAAATATGCAACATCCAGATCTGAGTTACAACCGTTTGATTATGCCTAGATCCATCGAAACCCTCTAATCTTCTATAAATAGACTTGTAATGCCTCATTTCTTATTCTTCCATTCTCTCATCCTTAGGTCTTATCCAACTTTACTAAAATTATATGGTCTTATCCACTTATTCAAAATCCTATGTGAAAACTATATTCATTGAGTTCCAAAAATTAGTTGAACATCAATTTGAGACCACCATCAAATCCTTTCACTCTGATTGGGGAGGAGAATACCACACCCTTACCACACACTTTCGACAATGTGGCATACATCATCGGATTATGTGCCCACATACCCATGAACAAAAGGGTGCTTCCGAAAGAAAAATTTGTCACATAGTTGACACCGGTCTCACACTTATCTCTTATGCCTCTCTACCTTTCAAATTTTGGCATTATGCATTTCATACCGCCACCACCATAATCAGCTACGTACCACCATCTCGCGTACATGGTGCTTCCCCGTATTTCAAATTATTTCATCGTCACCTTCCATATATATCCCTTTGTGTGTTTGGTTGCGCCGCCTATCCACTTCTACGTCCTTACAATCACAAATTCTCTTATCACACGTCACAATGTGTGTTCTTGTGATATCGTTGTCTTGACCCACGGACAAATCAATTCTATACAGCTCGTCATGTGTGATTTTATGAGCAATCCTTTCCATTTCGGAAAATGATTAATGAACGCTTGTGTTCGGGACGCGCGCTGACGTGGTCAGTCCAGTCAGCAGCGACAGTCTAGTTATCAAAAGTCAAATGTCTTTTTCTTTCTGAAATTAATTGAATAAAAGATTTATTTTGTGTCACATGCAACTTATACTCTCCCAATGCAACATTACGTTTCCCAATGCAACATTTCGTTTTACCCATGCAATATTTATTTTCCCAATGCAACTTTTGATTCCCCCACGGAAAAACCCACAACATAAAATGGACAGACGAACACATTATTTTGTCTAGAATAAGTTCTATGATTGTCCAGAATAAGTTGTGTGACTGTCCAGAATAAGTTCTGTTTGTTGTCCATAATAAGTTCAAAGTCTATCCAGAATAGGTTATGTGTCTGTCCAGAATAAGTTCAAAGTACGTCCAGAATAGGTTGTGTGTCTGTCCATAATAAGTTCAAAGTCTGTCTAGAATAAGTTCAAAGTTTGTCCATAATAAGTTCAAAGTCTGTCCAGAATAAGTTCAAAATCTGTCCATAATAAGTTCTGTGTTTGTCCAGAATATGTTCAAAGTTTGTCCAGAATATGTTGTGTGTCTGTCCAGAATAGATTGTGTGTTTGTCCAGAATAAGTTCAAAGTTTGTCCCGAATAGGTTGTGTGTCTGTCCAGAATAGATTGTGTGTTGGTCCATAATAAGTTCTGTGTGTTGTCCATAATAAGTTCAAAGTCTGTCCAAAATAAGTTCAAAATCTGTCCATAATAAGTTCAAAATCTGTCCAGAATAAGTTCTGTGTTTGTCCAGAATAAGTTCAAAGTTTGTCCAGAATATGCTGTGTGTCTGTCCAGAATAGATTGTGTGTTTGTCCAGAATAAGTTCAAAGTTTGTCCAGAATAGATCGTGTCTGTCCAGAATAGGTTGTGTATTTGTCCATAATAAGTTATGTGTGTTGTCCATAATAAGTTCAAAGTCTGTCCAGAATAGGTTGTGTGTTTGTCCATAATAAGTTCAAAGTGTGTCCATAATAAGTTTTGTGTTTGTCCATAATAAGTTCTAAGTTTGTGCAGAACAAGTTCAAAATCTGTCCAGAATAAGTTCTGTGTGTGTCCATAATAAGTTCAAAGTCTGTCCATAATAAGTTCAAAGTTTGTCCAGAATAAGTTGTGTGTCTGTCCAGAATAAGTTGTGTCTGTCCAGATTAAATTGTGTCTGTTCAGAATAAGTTGCATGTGAAACGAAATATTGCATTGAGAATCGAAATGTTGTATCGGGAAAATACAAATTGCATGCGACACAAAATAAATATGCTACTTAGTTAAGTTCAAAAAGTAAAAGACATTTAAATTTTGCTGACTGGACTGCTGACTGTATTGACCATGTCAGCGCGCGTCACGAACGCCCACGTCCGTGTACAAGTATCCTTCCATTTTCACCCCATCCATCTTGGGCCCCTCACCGATCACCAACTCATCCTCTCTGCCATGGGCCTCAATCACCTCCAAACCCAGATACACCCACCCCACCCCCACCAAATCCCTAGATCCCAACCAAATTCCACCCCACCAAAGCCTACCCATCGTCGTACTACCTCACCTCATCTCAAGATTCTCAACCACCATAATCTCACCCATATTCTCATTAGCACATCAGCACCAGTTCTCCTATCTCCACCCAACCCACACCTCATACTCCCCCCCCCCCCCCCCCCCCCCCAACCAATTTCACCTCTTCCCTCACCAGAAAGGAATAGCGGTGCCCCCTTCCACCCAATCACTAAGGGCACCCTTAACGGGGGTGCCCCGCCCGGGCGCCCTGGTCGGGCGCCCGGGCGCACCCCCGTTAACGGGGCGGGCGCCCCTCGGGTGCCCGCCCGGGACGCCCGCCCGGGCGCATGCCCGGGCGCCCTCGGGTGGGGGACACGTGTCCCCCTCCCATTGGTCGATTTTTTTTTAATTTTTTTTAATTATTTAGGTGATATTTTGTTATTAATGGATTGGGTATTTGTTATTAATGTGGGGTAATAAATTTTTGCAAGTGATGAAAATGTTAAATTTTCCACAACCAACAATTTCAAGATTCAAAAAATTTCCCGGGGCGCTGCCCGCTTGCCACCCCTGCCACCTCATCGACGAGGTGGAATGCTGCTCGAGCGAGACCCCTGAACGACCTGTCGAGGTGGTTTAATAGTATGGTCTAAAAATCACACGTGCACTTTAATCACGCTTCCACTGAGCAAACACGCATGCACTGTTTTCAATCACGCGTGCACTTTAATCAAACTTCCACTGAGCAAACACGCGTGCACTGTTTAATCACGCGTGCACTGTTTTCAATCACGCGTGCACTTTAATCACGCTTCCAATGAGTAAACTGTGCAATCACGCGTGAACAGTGCAACAGATACATCCAAACCCTCACAACTATAAATACATTTACATATCTCTTGACTCCTCACATTTCCTTAACTTCTTCTCTCATCAATGTCGGATAATAGTTTAAACTCCGGTCAATCCGACGATGATAACTGGAATGAGACATTAAATATAATGGACCGCGCTATTGAATTGGCCGGACGGGTTGTTCACGAATGACTTGGCACGCCTACTTTATGTTGGTGAGCAACGTGGGTTTCCAGGTATGATGGGGAGTATCGATTGTATGCACTGAGAGTGGAAAAACTACCCAGCTGCTTGGAAGGGACAACATCCAGGGCGTGTTGGGAAAGCAACTCTGATCCTTGAGGCGGTGACATCGTACGACTTATGGATCTGGCACTCCTTCTTCGGAATACCGGGTTCATGCAATGACTTTAACGTCCTGCAACAATCTCCGGTTTTCGACGACATACTAGAAGGTCGAGCACCACCTGTAAATTATGAGGTAAATGATGTTCAATATGATATGGGATACTATCTTACTGATGGTATTTATCCACAGTGGGCGGCCTTCATCCAATCCATCCTTCACCCTCACACCCCGAAGCAGATTGTTTGCTGAAGTGCAGGAGGCAACGCGTAAAGATGTTGAACGCGCTTTCGGAGTGTTGCAAGCGAGGTTCGCGATCATCAGAAACCCGACTCTTGCCTGGAGCAATGACGTTCTGTCCAAAATAATGACAGCTTGTATCATCATTCATAACATGATAGTGGAGGACGAACGTGACTGTTACGCTAATTTTGGAGATATTCACGAATTTATGGAAGATCGTCCTGAAACGTCGTATTCCACTGATCGTATAACGGATATTCACGAGTTTTTTGTCAATCAAGATCGAGTGCATGACAGGAACCAATATTTGGATCTGAAAGGCGATTTAATCGAGCATATATGGCAACGCTACGGACGAGGAGCGGTTTGAAAATCGGTTAGCGTAGTTGCTAATGTAGTATTTGAAAGTTTAGTTTATGTAATATGTATTGTTGTTTCTTAACTTTGAATGTAATATTTCCTATTTCAGTTTATCTTAAATGTAATGTGACTCCGTAATATTTAATAATAATTTTGTCATTTAGCAGTAATTATTAACAATATTTCGAGTTAAAATAGAATTGTAATGTTATTAGAATTAGAATTATATAAAATGTAATTTGTTAAATGTTGTGTGAAAATTAAAATTGTTTAATTAAGAAATGATGTGGAGGAAAGAGAGTGTAGGGTGGGTGGGGGTAGCCCGGGCATGGGTAAGAGGGATTTTTGGGTGGGTTGGGTGAACTGATGTGGCAGAGAGAGAAGCTGATGTGATAGAGAGAGAATGCAGGGCGCCGGGACTGTTATTTCTGCTCTAATGATATTTGTTCTACCTCTTCTCCCTCTTTTGCAGGTACTCCACAAGATCGAACTTCTCTCAACGCTCCGCCACGACCACGACCACGACCACGTAACACTCTCCCTCCCCTAGATGAGGCAGAATCAACATCTTACGCAACCACCAAAGGCTCTCCGCATTGGCGACAAGCCATGGCTTCAGAAATCACTGCACTTCTTGCCAACGACACCTGGACACTTGAGCGTCACCAACCTCACATGTATGTCATCGGGTGTAAATGGTTATTCTGGATTAAACGTAAACCCGATGGCAGTATTGAACGCCATAAAGTCGAAGGCCTCGATTATCACCAAACTTTCAGTCCGGTTGTTAGGCCAACCACTATTCACACAAGTCTCTCCATCGTTGTCTCCTGTGGTTGGCCATTGCGTCAATTAGACATACACAACACCTTCTTACACGACAATCTCAACGAAGCCCTCTACATGGAGCAATCGTCGGGATTTCGCGCACCCAACTTTCCAAACCATGTCCGCCTTCTGTCTCTCCCTCTACGGCCTTTGACTAATCATTGTTCATTCATGTTACATAGACTACCACTACCTTCGTTCTCATATATGTTGATGATTTAATTATTACTGGGAGCTCAACCCTTGCCATAACTAATCTTATTCGCCAACTTGCAGCAGAATTCGCAATTAAAAATCTTGGACCACTCAATTTCTTTCTTGGCATTGAAGTTCTCCCTCAACCAAGCAGCTTATTACTCCTCTCTCAACAATGATACATCATCAATCTCCTCCACAAAGCCAATATGGTTGCTTGCAAACCTCTACAAACACCCATGAGCTCGTCCACCAAACTCTCGACCAATGTCGGCTCCTTACTTCCAGATCCGTTCATGTACCGGAGCATCGTGGGTGGCTTACAATATAACACCATGACACGTCCGGGCGTGGCCTTTTCCGTCAACAAGGTGTGTAATAACCTAATCTAAAACATCTTAATTAACTAAACCTAAACCTAATTAACCTAATCTAATCCTGGAATAGTGTAGCATGAGGTGTTGATTTAGGATTGGATGAGGTGGAGGTTGGATAAGAATTGGTTTGCCTATAAATTGGAAGGTAAGGTTAATAAAACGTTTTCTTTTCCTTTTCAACAACCAGAGCTTGAGAGAAGAGGTTAGAGAGAAGAAGAAGAAGGAGGTGAAGAAGAAGAGGAGAAGAAGTGAAGAAAGAGAAGAAGAAGTGGAGTGAAGTGGTGCAAGCTTGGGAGGCTTCTTCACTCGACCAAAAGGTATGCCAAATCTTCATTATAACTCACTTGTGCCTTGTGAGTGTTGGGGATCGACGTTGGTGTCGAATTCCCCGTCGGAATTCAACCAATTCAGAGGTTGAAGACGACGATCGGTCGACCGGTGCCTGTGGGCAGTCGACCGATCCTATTATTATATTGATGTTTACCCGCGAACGGTCGAACGATGTCGTTAGACGGTCGACCGTTATGCCAAATTCATGCGGGAAAAAGGGGATATGCTGTTATCGGTCGAACGGGACCACTTAGCCGGTCGACCGAATAACAATGAGAATGGGTCGGTTGGGGATTTTGACTTATTAAACGGTCGAACGTCCTTTACCTTGTTCGACCGATCCATTCGATGCTAAGTCGGTTGGGAGCTTTGACCATCAAAACGGTCGACCGCTCTTTAACTCTCGGTCGACCGACTGAGCATTTAATTAAGCGGTAGAGTGCTTGTGTTGTTTCGGTCGAACTGTATTTCAGTTCCGGTCGACCGAACGAGACTTGGGCAAAATATTGAAATCCCTGTTATCGGTCGAACGGCCCCTTGGTTCGACCGGTCGGATATATATATTATATAAAATGGTATAGCGTAGACCTTCCAAACGGTCGACCGCTAGATGACTTTTGTTCGACCGATTGGTCGGTAATTCGGTTGGCGTGGTTCGACCGGTAGATTTGTTTGTACAGTACTGTGTACTGTGTGGGGGACCGGTCGACCGGTGTGCTTGTAGCGGTCGACCGATCTGCCGCAGGTTGGTGGATTTATCCACACGCGATCCGTCGATGTCAGGTCGACTACCGGCTCCGAGGCGACGGTTGATTACCGGCTTTGAGAGCTACGGATTTCACCTTCGACGAAGGCGTATTATTGTTGTACCTTTTTCCTCTCTTACCGAGCGGGGTGTGAGGGATGTGTACCGTAAACCTTGGGCAGTTTGCGAGGGTTTAGCGGTAGGCCGAGGATGTTCCGGCAGGGTGCGCGCTAGGCGACTCTTGGGGGAGCAGTGGCTGTCGTCTGACCCGAGTTGTGTATTCGGCGGGCTGACTCGCTCCTTGGGTGCGGCGTGTACCGGGGGTTCCTTCCTGCACTTTTTGGGGAGCAGTGGTGTCGACTGACCCTTGTGAGGCAGCGGTGGACTGACTTGACCCTAGTGGCAGGAGTGGTTCAGTGCCGCGGAGGCGGTGAGGGCATTATTGTGGGCCCGAGGCGGATGATCATGTGCATAGCATTGCATTGTATTTAATTCCTTTTTATATTTTAGGAGGTTTGGTATACGGGGTTCCTTCAGGGAACTCAGGCATGTTTGTTGTTTGCATTTCAGGTAGCGAGCAGGGTTAGAGTTTGAGGTGGTGACCGAGGACGGTGCCCCCGAGATCAGATCCTGTAGTTGTCAGTCTCTTTCTTTTGAGGTGATTACATATTGTATAGCTTTTGTCGTAATCACAGTCAGTCTGTATATTTGACTTCCACGTGGATCATATTTATATTATATATGTTGGTTTGTTTTCCCGTGACGTGCCCAGTGTTGACCGTTGACGGTCTTTATTATTGTTTAAATTTTCCGCTGTTTTCGGGTACGTTACAAGGTGTGTCAAATCCTCCATGCCCAGACCGATCAACATTGGGAGGTCGTAAAACGAATTCTGCGTTACCTTAAAAATACAACGTCTCTTGGACTTCTCATCTCTCGGTCTACAGACTTCTTTCTCTGATGTCTATCAGGCGAGATCGATTGACGATCGTCGATCAACAGGTGGTTATGTAATCTTCCTCGGCTCCAATTTAGTATGTGGTCGACCAAGAAACAATCCATCGTGGCTAGATCCTCAACATAATCTGAATACAGGGCCTTAGAAAACACCACGGCAGAGCTCGTTTGGCTCAGGTCACTCGTCCAAGAACTCAACCTCACCACTCGGCCACCACCCACATTATGGTGTGACAACATTAGCGCGGCATACTAAACTGCCAATCCAATCTTCCACGCCCGGACTAAACATGTAGAAATTGATTTTCATTTCGTACGTGACGCCGTCAAACGAAATCATTTCAATGTTCAATTCGTATATACCCAAGACCAATTAGCCGACATCTTTACAAAGCTACTACCAGAAGCACGCTTTACTCTTATTCGTGACAAACTACGGATTGCTAATCGCCCTCCTTAGTTTGAGGGGGGCGTATTAAACCAAATTATTACAACCCATCATTTGTTCCTTCTCCTCTCATTTATCCTTATCCATTGGACTAGAATGATCCAAAGTATAGAAAGTTTTACACGGTAGCATATTCTCTACATATTCTTTTGTAACATTCTATAAATAGAAAGAACACCCAACCTTGGAAACGTGTAGGGGTAATATTTCATCTCTGGTGTATCTTATCTTTAATTCTATAATAAAATTGGATTATCATCCGTCAGATAAGTTCTTGAATTTTATTGAGTTTGTGGATCAACTAAATTTTATAGACCGTAAAAAATGATGATACAATGTTCTTCTCTTGTGCAAGGTAATATTGTATATCATTGTATACCACACGCCAGGGTTTCAAAAGTACTGTTCTAATTGGTATTGACAACAAACGTAAGAATCTTTTTTTGGGGGTCATGGGTGCTAACAAAGAAAGATACGATTACCTTTCAGCAATAGTAATCATATATATATATATATATATATATAGGGTGGTATTAGAATGAGACCAGGTCTCAATTTAATATAATGAGACCCCAAACATACACCATCAAGATCTAATCTAACGGTGAAAAAGAAAAAGGGTAGTTTCGTAATCAACATCGTCTTCCTTTTACCTCCTCTCCCATACGCACCCACCACATCCATTTTCCTCCCTCCAATCGTATACAATCTCCTCCTCCGTCTCGCCTACTCCTACGAAGCCATCCGCGTCTACTCCCGCTGCGTACTCTCTCCTCACACTCCCACCCTCTCGTCTTCTGCTCCTCGCATGTTCTTTTGCGGAGGACTCACGGCTCGATCGCATCTTACGTTCTGTTTCTTCTGATAAGTACGCATTTTCTTCGTTTAAAAGCTTAGATCAAACATCTAGTTATGCATTCTTGATCTAACATCTGGACCAAAGAAGCTGTGGTGTTTTTTCAAAAAAAAAATAATTATTTCTTTGGATGTGATTTCTTGTTCTTACATTTTGGCTAGCATGTTTGGTAGTTTTGTGGAGGATTCGTATGACATTTTTAATTTTTAATCTAAATGCAATAACAGGAATACAATAGATATTTTACCAAGTAGGCATTTTCTTCGTTTAAAAGCTTAGATCAAACATCTAGTTCTGCATTCTTGATCTAACATCTGGACCAAAGAAGTTGTGGTGTTTTTTGAAAAAAAAAAAAAAAATTCTTTGGATGTGATTTCTTGTTCTTACATTTTGGCTAGCATGTTTGGTAAATTTGTGGAGGATTCGTACGTCATTTTTAATTTTTAATCTAAATGCAATAACAGGAATACAATAGATTAATACACAAACGTAACTATTACAATACATAACTACACTAGTTAAATAGACAGTTGTCCTAGTACAATACATAACTATACTATTTCAATACCTAACTACATTATTTAAATACCTGACTATTATTATTTCCATAGGTTAAAATGAACTCAACGAGTAAAAAATATTGTTGTTCAAAAAATATTTCCTATTACAACTATTTTAAGTATTCTTTTTCAGATATTTTATAATCTGGTTTAGTTGTTTAATATAGTTATGTTGTGACTGTTATTATTTATATAGGCGGAAACAACATCAATGGAAAACCATTTCTTTGTTCAAACAAATGGTTTAATACACAAACGTAACTATTACAATACATAACTACACTAGTTCAATAGACAGTTGTCCTAGTATAATACCTAACTACATAATTTAAATACCTTACTATTATATTTCCATAGGTTTAAATGAACTCAACGAGAAAACATATTGTTGTTCAAAAAACATTTCCTATTACACCTATTCTAAGTATTATTTTTCAGATATTTTATAATATGATTTAGTTGTTTAATATAGTAATGTTGTGACTGTTATTGTTTATATAGGTGGAAACAACATCAATGGAAAACCATTTGTTTGTTCAACCAACATCTCAAGTGACACCTATTGTAAGTATTATTCTAGTTACCTTTTATTTAAAGTAATATACTGTCATAATTGTTCAACATATTGGTTTACTTCTTTAATTTACTAAAACTATCATTTAGTAGAATAAGTTAGAAATGATTTTGTTGCTTGACAGATTCTCAGGAAGGAGTTGTTGAACTTGTGTAATAAAATGATATCATTGTGTATTGAAATGATATGTTGGTGTATTAAAGGTGTACTATTGTGTATTAAAACTATATGTTGGTGTATTAAACGTATACTATTGAATATTTATTTAAGAAAGTTATGCAAATTTGTAGAGTGTGCATGTCATTTCAAACTCCAACATCTCTCTAACCTCTCTCTCTATCTTTCCTATAGCAAAACACATGCAACACATCTCCCTATTTCTCTCTCTTTCATATAGAAAAACATACAATGCATTTCTACTACAATTTTTTCTTGTTTGATAAACTATTGTTAATTAGTATAAACTACTTTTGCATACTAATTGTTTTGTCTACTCCAGGTAATAAACAATGATAGTTCTCAATGCTTCATTCCCAATGTTCATTCCACAATCAAACCAGAAATTGGAAAAGAATTTCAGACATTGGAAAATGCATATATTTTCTACAAAATATATGCTGGTGAGAGTGGATTTAATATCAGGAAATCAACTTCAAGTCTTTCAGTAAATTTACATTGGTAAATTATTTTGTAATACAAAATAATGCTTAAGTGGGGATGTCCACAAGTTCTCTAAGTTGATTTCAATTAATGGTTTATATGTCTGATCACAAAAATATACAAAATCAAACTTATGTTGTGTATTGAACGTATCTCTTTTAGAATCATATGTTGCTCACTTCTTCTCCGACGACAACTAACTGTATTTGTGTATTAAACGGGTTCTGTTGTGTATTGAACGCATATTGATGTCTATTCACTGGAATTTTTATTTATGAAAGTGATGCGATTGTGTAGTTTAATGATGTAATTGTATATTAAACTTTTATAGTTGTGTATATTAAACTTATAATGCAATTGTGTATTTTAATAATGATTTTTCTAAAATTTTCTCTAACCAAAATATTCAATAGACAAGTTAAACCATATTAAACAACATTATATTCAACTTATAATGTAATTGTGTATTTTAATAATAATTTTTACGAGTTAAAGAATTCTTGAACTTGTGTAATAAAATGATACGGTTGTGTATTGAAATGATAAGTTATGTATTAAACTTATAATATTGTGTATTGAATGCATATATATATTATATGCTTCACTCAAAGCATATGATATACTAAAGGAACTATGAACAAACCAAATATTTGGTCTTATTTCCTGGAAATAAAAGTTACTAACACAAACTTCTCGACATCAAAACTACCAAAAATAGGTATCGTAACCTGTTGGATTAACATGTCAAATGTGTTAAGTGAGTACATAGTTGTACATAGTTGTAACTCCTACTATATACAAAATGTAGCCATATTTGTTGCAAGTATATAACAACAACAAAAAAGATGATATCTACTAAAATCCTACTTAACTCAGATATCATCACTACTTTCTGGTCACTACTTCCACAACTTCCACAAATTAAGTCAAATATATATCATCAATACTTCCAAAACCACCATGACAATCCTAACAAGGAACTCCAGTAGACACCATTACTACTTTCACAGAAGGCAAAACTCCCGACAACAAAGGCAGAAACTCCAGATGTCCAAAGAAGGCAGAAACTCCAGATGTCCAAACAAAGCAGAAACTCTAGAACACTGTCAAGAATAATCAACCTGTAATATGAGTCTCAGTTCAAACTTTTGGGACGCATGGATCTCCTTGTTGACGACCTGATAAAATATCATTTTAAATTAGGCACCAAACAATATTAGTTTATTCTTGGAAGTGAATAATTTAATTTTGGAAGTGAAGACCTACTGAATATTACTTTATAATAATACAACATTAAATAACAACTACTAAGGATCTAGACATGTAATCTAATATCATACACAATAGGTTAACTTATGACTTGTAGACAATCACATTGGACTGCTCAAAAATTTAAAAAAGAAGTTCAAAAACTGGGATGCAGATGTACATATTTAATAGGTTGAGATGCAGCATTCAAAAGTCCAGAAAGCAAAAATACAGAATATTTAATGCAAATGTAGAAATCTTTGGGATTTACACTTCATGTTCGGTGGAATACATAACTATACAAGTTCAATACACAACCACATTACTATAATACATAACTACAAGAGTTCAATACTAACCATTAAGCAGACAGTGCATCTATTGATATATGTTGAGACATTGTTCTTTAATCCCTTTCTCTTTTCTTTAATCTCTTCAGAAATCTTCAAAAATGAAATTGGCTCGATTTGCACTACAAAGAGGATAAGATAACCTTATCATTTAAAACCCCGATTAGGATGAAAAGACATTAAAATCAAATAAGTGTGAGATGTAATAATCCTCGAATGATAGTTGTGGTTTCATGGAAAATGATCACTCCAAATAGGTTCATCTGCATAACAGGGACTCGAAGCAAAAATCATATCACAGTACCTTGAATGTTATGAACCATCATCAGATTAATACATTCCAAACAAAATAAAACCAAATCATGAAAACAATTTTCCAAATATTACATCTCAAAGAAAATTATTTCATTAAATTAGTGGCTCAGACTTGAAACCAGCTTCTTCGATCATGAATTATCTGAAGCAGAACTGACATTTATATATTGATGTATCAACTAAATATTTCATATGATATCTTCTTTACTTAGAAATTTATTATATATGTAGATTTGTATGATTTGATAATGACAGATTGCTTGATAGATTTTTAAAAATATTTTTGTTACTTGACAGATTTTGTGAATGAGTTTTTATGAAGGAGTTGTTGAACTTATGTAATAAAATGATACCGGTGTGTATTGTAATGATGTATTGGTGTATTAAACATATACTATTGTGTATTGAACGCATATATGTGTATTCACTGCAAGTTTTATTTAAGAAAGTTGTGCAATTTTGTAGAGTGCTCCATGTCATTTCTATTTCCAATATCTCTTTTTCCTATACAAAAATATGTCGTACTATAGTAATTTAGTCGTATGTACAAAATATACAAAATCAAACATTTCCCCTCTTCCCATCATGTCCTCCTTCTTCCTCCCCTCCTTCGGTCCTTCCCAGTCGCACCCAACCATGCGTGACGCCTCCAGCAACCTTCCAAAAGATGTCGGAGTTGGCACGTCTCCTTCCGATCTCCAGTCTCGTTGTCTTTTTTCCAAATCTAAATTTAATTTTCGTAATATTCTTTTTCCCACTTACAGATTATTATTCTTTCTCGCATTCCCTCCAATATGGACTCCAAATTCCATTGGGTTCTTCTTTAACCTCGGGTCTTTTATTACACGAAATGTCATTGCAAAAGTCTTTTTTATCCCCAAGAATATTAACAATTCCACGGCACGTTCCAAAAAAGGCAAAAAACTAACCTCCTCCTCATCCAACATCCAAACACCCACTCCGCAAAAACCAAACCCCCTCATGCAACACTGATTTTCCAGGAAAATTTGGATTCTCAATAATGCAATGCCTTTAAATGCAACACCCAAGTGAATAACAAAAACGAATAATAGAACGTTAATTACCAAATCGTTTTTTAGTTCCATATAATACTTAAATTAACTTGACATGAAACACTCGACCCCAATTTCAATCCAGGCTGACGTGCGCAAATAAGATTCCTTTAGCAGACTTGTCTTCTACTTGAATCGAGATGTGGATAAGATTTTCATGTGAACACACCATCATGACATACCAAGCATTATTGCTAGCAATTGACTACAGATCACACAAAGAACTATAACATTTTAACACGCTAGTAAAGTTTGCTAGTCAATAAACCTGTCAAACCAGAACTAAGATGTATTGCAATATGTATGAAAACATTGTTCCAAGACAATCATAAAAGATTTATTTGATCAGATTCAAAATTATTTATCAGGGTTGGAGATTCACAAAGACAACTAGATTATACATTCCCATGTACTCATCTTTACACAAGGATGAGAAGAAAAGCACGAAAAATGGAACCAGCACAGAAACCGCAATTTCATTGTCGATAAAATGTAACATTTAGTCTTGTAAGTAGCAAAACTGGTGACCACAGCAGCAGCAAGAAGAAGAGATCAGCATTAAAGTAGCGCTGCTCGAGCAAGAGCATACTAGATAATTGAGTATCCGGTTGTTCAGCAAATTTCCACCCTTGGGATAAGGATCCAGTCATCATCGACACTAATAGGCTTTTCAAGGTCAGGTCTTTGATCCAACGCCTTTATTGTTGAACTTTCGGGAAATGCATCAGGATAGGTTTCTGAAAGTTCGGCCTTCATGCTCCTGTTAATCATCGTACTGGAAGTATATTATATCAGTTGCATGTGTGACGATAAAAAGATGCAACAAGAAACCAATTCCTGAGAAAGGTCTTTCAATCTTGTTCTTTATCATTGATGTAGTTGGAAATATCTGATTACAAATACTGCCTCGGAGAAAGAACTAAATATTGATTCTGAGAAACAAGTCTTGTGGAACAGTAGAACCATCATCACCGAACAGAATGTTGTGTCCAATTCTACGAGCAAATATAAGATTGCCTATAAAAGTTCATTAAATGTATAGTGCCATGAACACTAAAGTATCAAACTTCATGCTAAACCATAAATCACCATTAGTAGATATCATCTGTGAGAACATTTGACTGAAATCACTCTTAAGTGTTGCAGGCATTGTCAGATAATGTGATTTTCCAAAATAAAGTTGTATCTGAAACTTGCTTGGTAGTTGAGCCAAGTAATCAGTAAAAAACATCATGCTAACTATATCTAGAGCACCAAATATATGAAAATCCCTGGATTGGAAGGAAGCAAACTGTTATTCAGCATTGGCTGACCTGAGCTTCAAAAATATGTAATCTAAATCTGACTTCATGGACTTCAAAAGTTTTGTATTTTTTGAGAAATCACCGGACACTTCCGCAAAGCATCGCTCTGAGTACTCGTTGGAATGCGACAAAACAGCATTGCTATCTTGTAGCCTTCCCAAGCTGAGACAAAAAATGACCAGAAAGGTAATCAACCATATGTATCAAGTACAAAATTGCTATCCTGTACCAGAAATTAATGAAAGTGTTTTTTGGATCAATAATCCATGGAAGTGTTAATAATTGTCGGGTGCCAATATCTTCTAACTAGACCTAACCCACAAACTGGTCTACTAAATAGAAGATGCCAAGACATCTTGATACTTGGTCTTGCAGTCCATAAGATTAAAGGATACGTGTAGAAATCCAATTTCACAGAACATTTGCCATTTCCATACATTTAGGCATTGAGATCAGTAATAGAATAGAAGATTTTCATCATATGCCCTAGAAAGGCTTCCTGCCCATCTGCCCCATCAACAACCAAAAAAATTCAATGGACCATGTAAAGGTCTTCCCAGCTCTACACTCTCATCACAAGCTTACAATCATGGGTAGACAGGGTGCGCATGCAGTTTATGGGTATGTCAGGCACATATATGTAGTAACCTAGAAACATAACCAACAAATAAATTCTAGATCCTGCAATCCCAGTTCAATTGTCCAGAAACCAAAGAAGAATGGCATATAGTGATAGAACTTTCTCCTTACATGAGATGTTGCAGTTGCTGCAGGGATTGGATTTCCTTGTCATCAATTAGGGATTTAAGCTGACTAGAAACCTAATTAATTATACTTAATTCTTCTCTTGCCAAGAATTGTTTACTGAATTTAATTTCAATATATAGAGTTGAAAGAACCACTACAATATCTGAAGAGGACTGGAAAGAAGAGTGTTAAAGTTGGAAAGAGGATGGCATGACCACTCCAAACCATAACATCTTACTTCAAATACTTTGGTTCTCTCAGTACTACACCACATTACTCCCCATATCCCTCGATGTCATCACGAACTCCACTATGGAGAACAACAACAAGGCTCCCAAAATCCCTACCAGGAACACCCCACGAATCCTCACGAACGAGCTGCCAAACAACCAACCCCAACGCCATCGTCCCAATCCCCAATAACATCACCGACGCCCCGCTCTGTCCCCCGAACCGGTACTACCAGGCCAACCTCCCCACGCCGTGGCACACCAGCATCGTCCTGAACCAGCACCCGACGAGGTTCATCACCCCGAAGAAGGACATGAGCCCGGTGGCGCCGATGAGGAAGAGGACGGCGGCAGTAGAGAGGTCGGCGACCATGATCTAAGGAATGTTGAGGTGTGTCGCACTCGATGATGGCGATGGTAGCGAGGGAGTGGACTTCATCGGCTGGACCGGCAACGAAGACGGATGGTAGGAGAAAAAGACAAAATATGAAGAATATTGTGGTGTGTTTCGGTGATTACCATATTACCCTTTGATTGTGTAAATTGTATGTTGGATAAATCAACCATTGGATCTAGATCTAAGGGAGGAAAAGATGGGATCTCATTTTATTATAATGAGACCTGGTCTCATTGTAATATTTCTGTATATATATATATATATATATATATATATATATATATATATATATATATGAATTCTCAAGTGAGCCTAGGGCTTAATCAAACTAAATTAAGCCCCCACAATATGCACCACTCATTTCAAAATGTAAGGTAGATTAAGGAAAAAACAGTTATGCTAATGAATGGTGAGATTAACTGTAAATAAGATCTAATGGTGAGATTGTAAGGAGTTTAAACTAAATTTGATGAGCACTGTGTTCACTAGAACTTGACCCTATATATATACACACACTTGATGTAATCAATTACTTACGGAATTATCAGCAGAAGTTTGATTGTCATAACACCCACCGAAAGAAATCGCTAATCCTCCTCTAGCTCCTTTGTAGATCCCCGACTTTGGAATATGACTTTCCCACCTGCAATACCCTGCTCTGCATCAAACAAGTTAAACATATATAATATCAAGTAATTAAATACGTACTTTGTTCATAATATTAATATCTTCCTTTTCATTATATATATAACTTAGCAATGCGCGCATCACCTGTTCATCCTACACAAGTTAGGCAGGTCGAGTGCAGTCCCACTGTGACAAGAGTCGAAGATGGCGTGGAGCTTTACGCCCATTGGTAGCGGTCGGACGATGATCTCATTGTCGATTATCATGTCATTGGCCTCGTAGTCGGTTGGACATAATGTCTCGTCGAGGCCGTCCGGCCACTTCGTCTTTGTTGGCGTCTGGCTTCTGTGAGCCGTGGCCCGAGAAGTAGAACACGAGGAAGTCCCCATCGGTGCAGTTGTGGACAAGCCACCGCATTGCTTCTAGCATGTTTCGCCGTGTCGGTGTCCTGAACGGATCTCTTTCCTCCTCTGCATAATCAATCGAATTACAATTCTACCAATTTGAATTTAAGCATTTGGTTATTGGTATTACTGGACAGCTAGCTCTTCTCATTTGGTAATTAGAACATGTAAAATTATATACAGGGAAGGAACATTTCTTCTACTTAACTGAAATTTCAGGTATGGATGGATGATGCGTCAACTTGTAATTAAGTTGTAAATGCTACATAATTAATTCGTGGTGTGATTTACAATTCTAGATTTTTTAAATGTAAATATGCCATTTTCAAAAAAAAAAAAAACAGTCATATAGCAATGAGTTGTAAAATATCAGAATATTACCATGGAAACGTATTAAAATGTACATACAATTACGTTTGAGTAACAAACAATATATGGTATTTCTTGATAAACTGGAAATAACTGAAGTTATACTGATAGCGTGGAATTTTGGAATTCCATCTCTTTAGTATTAACGGGATAGAAGGCGGCATCAATTAATGTTACATGCATCCAACATGCATGGTTGCTAAATATTGTTATGTAAGAATATATACCTGTGAGAAGAAGCATGCAATCTTGAGAGAAGCCGTGCTTCCTCAAAAAATACTTCATACAATTCAAATCATTAACAGTCCCTTTGAGCTCATACTTCTTCCCTCTATAAGTGACGCCCACAAGCAAGGCCCTCTTCTTGCCACTGATCGACCATCGGGTACCGGCCGGTGGAAGCCGATTGTGCCACGTCCCACTGCGGGTTGAAGTTGGTGAATTGCGAGAGTAATGGGACTTCAGGTTGGTGGTCGTTCCGCAGACCGCGCGCCCACCGGATGGTATTCGCCTGGGGCGCGCGGAACGGAGAGGAAGAGGGAGCAGCCGCTGTGTTCTTTGGGACATTATTGCCAATATTGATGACTTTGACATCCTAATTAAGCTTATTATGATTATGATTATTAGTGTTGGTATTGGTTATCAATGGAGGAGAGTGAGAATGCATGATTTCATTTGTGTTGTGAGGTGTTTCTGGGATGAATATTACTTGTGTACCCTCTAACAATCACCAATTCATGCCTCTAATATATCCATTTAAACTTCTTAATTTTGAACTTTAGTTAGTTTCGACCTAATAAACCCAATTAACATTTTAATTATCGTCTCAAGTTTTTTTTTTGAAGTACGTACGTTTCTGACGTCTTTAAGTTCTCTATTCGTGAATGTATGTGACTACAACATTCTTCTTTGTCTATACAAAAAATCATGTCTGGTAAAAAACAATCAATCTATTAGTGTGAATGGATGTGACTACAACATTCTTCTTTGTATGCTTACTCGATATATGTTAGCAAACTAAAAGGTAAGTTTTAAAACACAGACCGCTAACCAGACTATCACAAAAAAGTTACATATGGTTTTCATAAAACCAAAAACAAGCAACCCTCACAGAGAGTAAATTTCAAATGTCCAATTAAAAGACCTACCACTCCATTCTTGAATACTTAATATTGAACAGGAGTGTTGTAACGTCCTCAAACACAGCGGAAAATTTCAAATTAAAATTATACAATCAACGAGGACATTACGAAAGAAATACACACACTGGTGCACCAACATATAATATATATATGTGAACGAGTTTACAAAAGAATGTGATTACATCAAAAGATCATATACAGAGAATACACACAAGTAATCACAACCACCTCAAAATGTAGGGAAGCAGGATCAGGTCTCGAGCGCTCCCTCCGCCGACGCCACCCACCTAACGTCGCTCTCGGCCTGAAAGCAGACAACGAATGCCTGAGTTTCAAGGAGGAAACCCAGTATGCCAAACCCTAACACATATATGGACAGAAATGAAATGTGCAAAGAAACGTAAAACACCACAACAGAAACACCCGCTAAGTTCCCGGGACCTCTCTCCCGGCCATAGCCCAACAACACGGGTCTCAAGGGTCCTCTCACCCCAACCCACCAACACACGTGCACACAAGGCACCGCCGGTCCAAAACACGGCCACACAACCCCCTCATTGCCTCAGTGTTACCGGAGCCACGATTTTGCATCATTCGCCGGAGCCACGGCTTTGCCTCATTCGCCGGAGCCACGGCCACAATCACAACCCACGTGTCACCACTAATCGCTATAGGGCCGGAATGTCTGTGCCGTCGCCCCAAAAGGGCCGGAGACTCGTTGCCTTCTAGCCAACCAATAGACACACACACACACACAAAAACGGTGTAAAACGGTCGAACAAAACATGGCTTCCGGTCGACCGATCCTCACCCAGAGAACTGGCCCAACCGAAAAACCCGTCAAACGGTTGACCGACAAAGGGGTCCCGGTCGACCGAAAAGCACCAGTAGAAATCCATTTTCGCAATCAACAGTAAAACGGTCGAACAACCGCACCCTATCGGTCGACCGAAAACCACCAGTAGAACTCACCCAGAGTCCTCACATCACGGTCGACCGAAACCACACTTCCGGTCGACCAGCCATTAAGTTAACTTAAACGTCGGTCGAACGAGTCAAACAGGCGGTCGACCGTTTAGATGGTCAACGCCCCAACCGACCTACAACAGTACTTTCGGTCGACCGGCAAAGGGGTCTCGTTCGACCGAAAATACCCAGGATGTTTTCTCTCGCTAAAAATTGCACAACCGGTCGACCGCCCAAAAGGGCATCGTTCGACCGGTGCGAGGGATTCTGCCCCAAATACACTATAACCGGTCGACCGAACCAAAATACCGGTCGACCGTTTATAGTTCAGAAACGGTTGTGCAGGTCCGACGAGCCCGAAACGGCCTACCGTCGACCGCTCCCACCCCCACACTAACAATAGGTGAGCTTGAAAGCAACTTTGACATACCTTAAGGCTTGAAGAAGCCTTTGAAGAAACAACGGCGAGCGCCTCCTCGCAAAACCTCACGCAACAACGATCCTCGCTCCTCCGGCGACTCCACAACAACACTCGAGCTCTCCGATCGCCACACGACGCCGACCTCCACTTGCTGCCGAGAGAGAGACGAGTCTAGAGAGAGAGAGTGAGTGAGAGAGAAGAGAACGCGAGAGAGAGACTGAGGGAGAGAGAGAGAGTAAAACCAACCTTTATATACTTTTCTCCCACTCGATCTCAGCCGTCCATCTCAATCCATCACTAATCCTCCCCTAAACACAATTAAGAACAGTAAGCAAGGTTAGGATCTAACAAGTGCCCAAAACATGAATTCCATTTTGATAATTATATATCCAAAACCTTTCCACGAACTGTAAGGTCTCTGAACGATTGTAAAAACTTGAAGGATATTAGTGTAATTATTCAAGAGTAGTTAATTAGTTATTAAATTGCGGAAAGTAGACGAATTGGATTCTCACTATTGTTGCACGGTCGTCCATATTTTCTTCATTTCTACTTTCCAATATTCTATTTAAAATCAGACACCTCACATTTCTTTTTGCCCGTTGTTGGAAACAACTTCCATACGTATTGTTGATTGCTTAAATCAAAGATCTTTGTGATTTTTTTACTAGAAAGTCACTTTTGTACGTTTTATTTTACTTAAAAAAGAATAAAGTTCATTTCCACCACGAAATTGGAATATTACCTCAGACAATCTTCTGATAGGCATTGGACCAAAAGTCGGCAACATAGCAAATATGAAGAAGAGAGCGACAGAATAGCAAGAGAAGAGTTCTAGTCTAGAATAAAAGTTTGATGCTTCGAGAATAAATAAATAAATACTTCTGACAAAAATAAATACCAAAATATCACAGTTTTTGATTTTTGACGGAAAATATCAAAAAGTTTCCGACCTGCCGGATTCGAACCAGCGACCTAAGGATCAACTGACAGATTTCCAACTACAGTCCTCCGCTCTACCAACTGAGCTAAGGTCGGGATGATAATTACGATCTATTAAACACTAATTACATCGTCTTAGTAATTCTTTCACCGAAGGGTTTTTACAGTGTTTTCCTCGTTTGTAGTTTAAAAGTATCACACGGAAATATAATTTTGCGAAGATACAAAAATTTATAAGACGCGTCGATCTAGAGCGAAACACTAACTAAATGTTGCGCAAAAAGAGCGTGGGCAATATTAGACGATTGAACAAATTGAGTTTGACATTGTACGACAGAAGTAAAGGTTGCCGGAATCAAACTCCGGCAGGTCCGATATGAGATGGGAACTCTTGGGATCTACCGAGAGGGTCTCGGAATCCACTGACAAAAATAAACCAGAATCCATCGGAGAGTGTTTTTAACGCACAAATTTGAGTTGAGAATCAAAAGTTGTGTTTCTTAATACATAGAGAGTTTCCACTTGTTACGTAATTTTTGCATACACTCCTAAACTAAAGTAAAATATAAAGCTAAGATGTCTAATTAGATATCACACATTAAACTCCAAAAGTTTCTTGCAATTTTTTTTGAAGCTCCTACATCATTGTACGTGCAACATTCAAGTATTCTATGAAATTTACAATTTGTATCATCCATTCAATCGAGCCAACATCTGTTTGATATGGTTACGCGAGACATGCATTCCCTGCAGTATATCTATTTTTCCAATTTTAGAGTTCAAAATTAAGCTTCTTATAATTTTGAGAATAACATTCAAAATGAATGAGACCTTTTTCGCGGAATCGGTACCGAATTGTTGACATTTTTAGTATTTTTGCATATCTTTACCACATTTGCGTTAGTAAGTACTAAGGTTGTAAGCGGGGTGGTGCATAGCCAAAAAAAAAAAATGTTATCCGTCCCGTCTAAGGGTGGACTAAGCGGGATGAGACTGGTTAAGCAAGTTATTCTTTGATCAAAGCTAAATATAAAATCAATACATTTTTCTTAACATTTTCCATTTCGATCAAAACTATATACAAACAAATCAAGAAAAAAAAATCAAACTTTTACGTAAAAATTAAGTTTTTCTTTGCATATTTAGTAATTTGCATAATTACTTCAACATCAAATTCTGAAGATCATGATACCGTACAACCCTTCCTCCTAGACCACCCCCAAAAAGCTACTCCCAGTTTTAGAAAAAAACTAGCCAAGTATGGATCGATTTTGAAGAAGGTATAGATGAAACTGGTAAAATAATTGCTACTTGTAAACATTGTCGTCATAAATATCCATGTAAGTCAAGTGAGGGAACCAGTCATTTAGGTAGACATTTAAAAGTATGTAAAGTTAAGAACAATCATGGGTCAATAATGGATTTACGTCAATCTATTTTAGACACACATAGTGGAAATTTATCTTTTCGAATATATTGTCTAATTAAAAGTAGAGAAATAATTGTTGATTTCATAATTAGAGATAAATTACCATTTAACACATGTCAATCTGAATGTCGTAGGGCAGCATTTCTTTATCATAATTCCCAATTTAAATCATTTTCTAAAAGAAATTTTAAAAATATTGCATTTGATAAATTCGAAAAACAAAGAACAATCATGATTAGTTATATTTTTGAAATGAACAATAATGTAGCATTAACTAGTGATGTTTGGACTGGTCCAAATAATTATATTTATTGTTGCGTAACTACTCATTATCTAGATAATTCATGGTTGTTAAATAAAAAATTTATTATTTTTACCTAATTTGCATCCATACACTATCAATGTTGTATTTGATTACATTAAAGATGTCATCGTAGCTAATTCTCTTGAAAATAAAATTTGTACAATTGTATTTAATAATGCTACTAAAAACAATGCAACAATAAAATACTTATAAGTTATTGTAAGTCACCTCTAGATGGTTCACCTTTTCACATCAGATGTGTTTGTAATACTTTGAACTTGGTAGTAAAAGATAAACTTCAAATAATTAAACCATACTTAGAAAATATTAGGAATGCAATTGCTTTTGTAGGTTGTGGTAGTACATCTACATATCAGGAATTTATAGATTTTTGTGTATATAATGATGTTAAACCTAGAAAATTTAAATTATATGTCCATCATAGATGGAATTCTACCGATGAAATGTTTAAATGTTGTGTTGATCATCATCTTGCAATTCAAACTTTTATAATGAAAAACAAAATGAGGTAATTGTTGGATTGTGTGGGTTATGGGTCCATTAATCACTTTTACGCTAATCACCTACTTGTTTAATCGATCGAGTTATATGCAGCGGAATTTAAACAACTAAAGCAAGTAGGGAAGGAATAATGCAAACCACAAAGACGCGTCAGTTTTTATAGAGGTTCGGCACCCCACCCGGGTCCTAGTCCTCTCTTGTAAGCTCCGCACGACTCCGCGAGCTCCGCCTACGTCTTCACTAACCACTCCCCGTTCCGGGCCGGGAGAGAACGCTTTTTACAAAATAAACTCCGCGAACAACCTCGCGAGCTTGACTTTCTTCTCTCACAATCCGAGAGGAACACTTCGGGCTTTCACCGAAGTCATTGCTTCTTGAACAAAGGTTGAGTGGAACAACACTCTCTAATTCTTGAGCACACTTGAGTAGGATTAGGGAATTGATCACTAAAGTGTGGAAATTTAGGTTTGGAGTGTTTTGGGATTCTCTCTAAAGTTTGGGACAAGTTTGTAGTGGGAGAGTTGTGTTAAAATGTGTTTTACAACTCCTTATATAGGCATTAGAGAGAATAGAGCCGTTGAGATTGATTGGGTATGAGTTGATGTGTGATTACACAAAACAGAAAACGCAGGACCCAATTCTGCACAAGGTTTTGCACAAGGTTCGGTCGACCGGTTAAGCAACGGTCGACCGCCCAACGCTACGACTTAGGAAAACTTAAGTCATCGGTCGAACACAAGAAAGGGGTACGTTCGACCGATTTCGTCCAGACACTTTGGGGTTGAAAACAATTGGATAATCGGTCGACCGAAACAAGTCTAGCGGTCGACCGTTTTTCAACAGGAGATTCGGGTTTGTCAAAAGATGGACAAATGGTCGACCGATCGTGGTCCTCGGTCGACCGATACATAAAATGTATTTGGGGTATAATTGGTTTAATACGAATACGACCGTTGGGTATATACGACAAAAGTAACGGTCGGGAAAATAAGCACAAACGGTCGACCGAAAGAAAAGGTGCGATCGACCGAAACTAGACAGGGAAACACAAACAGGATTAATTGATCATCCGGTCGACCGAACGGCCTGTATCGGTCGACCGAATGTGGGCAGACAGTTAGAGTTCAGGTTTAGTGTTTTCCGGTCTAAGTTTGGGTGATCTATTGAAGTCCAAATTATGTGAAATTTTGTGTCTGACTTCTATAAGGAACCTAGTGTGTGTTTAGGTTGATTTTAGCTCAAGTATGCTCAAGATACACAAGTTCCTAAAGACTCAAAGAAATACAAAAATACATGTCTTCAAATTAGCTTGATTACATGTCTTGACTTGATTTCCTTTCTTCCTTGAGTCTTGATAACCTGTAGAGGTTAGCACAAAGCAATATGTGTGCTACTCTACATGATCATAATTAAGATTAGGTTAATTAAATCATCAAAACATAGATTAATGCCAAAAAGCCAACAGTAATGTTAACCGGCCAAAATTGACAAATTTATACCATTATGTTAGCTTTTTAAAACCCTTTTTATCTTCACTAAAAGGTTAAGTGCACAATATTACCGACCACTAACATATTTATTTACGAAATACGTCCAATGGAAAAAGTATTTGCAAAATATAGGTATGTCATTTTAACTGTAATGGATGCTAGGTTTATTATGGATCTTCGATTTAAAATTAATGGTTTACAAGTTTACTTCGAACAAATTTGTGAAAACATGAATTATCAAAAATTTCAAAACCATGTAAATAAATGTAGGTCTTTGCCAATCAATTATTTTGAAGAATATGAAAAAGTAAATAGACAACTAGGTTCAAATGTTGCTAGTTTATCATCACAACCACCTCCAACTTCAATGGATTTAGATGATGACGACTCACAATGGAATTTGTTAAGTAAAAAAGACTAATTTTTTGCAAATTGAGACACAAAATGAATTAACTGCATGACTAAACTGTGAAATTTACTTAAGTATTGTTCAGTTAATTTTTTTTGATGTTTTAGACTGGTAGAGAAAGAACTCAGGTTAGTTTCCACTAGTCTTTTTGATGTCGCGAGACTTATTACGTCTTCCGGCGTCAATTGTGGCATCAGAGTCTGCTTTTAGTGCAAGTAAGCGAGTCTTGTTAGACAAGAGGCAAAATTTGTCTGACAAGTCCATCGAGATGAGAGTATATATGAAGGATTGACTCAACTAGGGTTGTGCATCAGGTCCAAGACAAGATTTTTTAAATTAAAAAAACAAAAATTGGACCGGTCCGGATCAGAACTGAATTTTTCAAAAATTCCAAACCGGACCCGAACCTTGCACACCCCTAGACTCGACGCTGCGGATAGAATGCAGAACATGATTATTTACGACAACAACGACGATGACGACGAAGATTGAAGAAAAATTAACTAAACCACTTTGTTTAAAGAGTAATTTTTTTCCTAACACCCCTTAGGTTTTTTCATTACTCCTTAAGTTTAGTTAGCATTCGGGCATTTTTTATATGTAACCAATATATTGTTCCTCGAATTGAGTTAACAATTTCTAATAAATAAATTGATTACTTCGGGGGGAAATAAATCATTTTTGTGTTTTATTTAACTAATTTGTGATTGTATACTTTATTTAACACCCAACCTGACCCCCAATAAAATAAACCCAACCCGTGTCGGGCCAAAGATCTAGCTACCGTGCTGTGACGGCCCACATCCAGGTCTATGTACTTTGGTTACTCAACACCTAAGAGCACAAATAACAGCGTCTGGGCTACCCCCGGGCGCCCTGTACTCTCTCTCTGCCACGTCAGCTCACCCAACCCACAAAAAAAAAACTCTTACCCATGCCCGGGCTACCCCCACCCACCCTACACTCTCTTTTCTCCACATCATTTCTTCATTAAACAATTTTAATTTTCACACAACATTTAACAAATTACATTTTATATAATTCCAATTCTAATAACATTACAATTCTATTTTAACTCGAAATATTGTTAATAATTACTGCTAAATCACGAAATTATTATTAAATATTACGGAGTCACGTTACATTTAAGATAAACTGAAATAAGAAATATTACACTCAAAGTTAAGAAACAACAGTACATATTACATAAACTAAACTTTCAAATACTACATTAGCAACTACGTTAATCGATTTTCAAACCGCTCCTCGTCCGTAGTGTTGTCATATATGCTCTATTAAATCGTCTTTCAGATCCAAATGTTGGTTCTTGTCACGCACTCGATCTTGATTGACAAAAAACTCGTGAACATCCGCTATACGATCGGTCGAATACGGTGTTTCCTCAGCTGAAGTTCCAGGACGATCTTCCATAAATTCTCGAATATCTCCAAAATTAGCATAACAGTCGCGTTCGTCCTCCACTATCATGTTATGCATGATGATACAAGTTGTCATTATTTAGGATAGAACGTCCTTGCTCCATGCAAGAGCCGGATTTTTGATGATCGCGAACCTCGCTTGCAACACTCTGAAAGCGCGTTCAACATCTTTACGCGTTGCCTCCTGCAGTTCAACAAACAATCTGTGCTTCGGGGTGTGAGGGTGAAGGATGGATTGGATGAAGGCCGCCCACTGTGGATACCAGTTGACAAAAGATCGATTAAAGAACCCTGCAGTTCAACAAACAATCTGTGCTTCGGGGTGTGAGGGTGAAGGATGGATTGGATGAAGGCCGCCCACTGTGGATACCAGTTGACAAATGATTCGCCATGAGTACTTGACAAAAGATCGATTAAAGAACCCCAAAATTCGGACCAAAAGCTCTGATACCAGTTGTTAGGAATTAAAATCAATCTCAAATACGCAGCGGAACAGAAATCGCAAATCCAATTGGCTAAACTTGAGAGCAAAACGCAAATCCAAAATCCAAACCACACAAAACACGCAAGATTTAACGTGGAAACCCAATGCGGGAAAAACCACGGACGACACAACTCCAAATCCACTATAGAGAAACGTATTACAAAGAGATGCTTACATTAGACGCGAACGAACCGACGAAACACCCGGCTCAAATTCTCCCACTGAATCACAAGGATGCTCTCTCTCTCTTTTCTCTCAAGAATGCAAAGTAGACAAATAAGAATTAACCTTTTTGCAAAAGGGGACGAAATTACTTTTATATAGTAGGCCTAAACAAGTATTAATTGCACCAAAATCGCGTGGAGTTTAGTGGGGACACTCCCGTCCATGTCTATACGTTTCTTTTGTGATTTGGAGGGGAGGGATTGTGATTTAGAGAGATAGGAGAGTGTGTGACATATTAATGTGAGGTTTGTGTTGTTTAAGTTTAATTATAGAGATGTGTCATGTGTTGTAATATATTAAGGAAACGGTTAGATCTGAACCCACGACTGGTAGCGTTCTACTGTTTGAATCCTCGACTCGAATTCCAAACAATAAAATGATATAAATCATCCTATTTATAAACTAGACTTTTAAAAATACAATCATCTAATGGTTGTGTTAGGAATTAAAACCAATCACAAATACGCAGCGAGATCGAAATAGCAAATCCAATTGGCTAATAATTGAGATCAAATGCAAATCCAAAATCCAAACCACACAATACGCAAGATTTAACGTGGAAACTCAATGTGGGAAAAACCACGGACGACACAAGTCCAAATTCACTATAGAGAAACGTATTACAAAGAGATCCTTACAGGAGACGCGAACAAATCGGCGAAGACACCCGGCTCAAATTCTCCCAACGAATCAACAAGGATGCTCTCTCTCTCTTTTCTCTCAAGAATGCAAAGTAGACAAATAGGAATTAACCTTTTTGCAAAGGGGGACGAAATTGTTTTTATATAGTAGGCCTAAACAAATATTAATTGTACCAAAATCGTGTGGAGAAATATGCAAAACGTGGGCAGAACTGGGTCCAAACAATCGATCGAACGGGTGCTTCGGTCGACCGATCCTTTAACCGTATCGCATACCAGCTTTTACCGGTCGACCGCAACTAAAGTACTGGTCGACCAAAAAGCGACAATAACTTTGCTTTATTGTGTGAGTGCATACTCGGTCGACCGAATCACTTAAGTTCCGGTCGATCGAAAATCAACATGCATTTTTCTCTCAGCCCCTCGTATGTGCCCGGTCGACCGAATCCTAAGTTTCGGTCGACCGAAAACCAACAGACACGTTTGCCCAGCTCCTCGTGTGTATCAGATCGACCGAAAATGGACAGACACTTTTGCTGGACAATTCAACACACACCCGGTTGACCGAACCACTCCTTCCGGTCGACCGATCGTCTGTTTTTCTGCACAAATACTTTAAATACATATTCAAGGTATACAACAGCTGGTTGACTTCTAGATCACAACACTAGCTAACAATTGTAACTATAACTTCTTAATATTACCATATATGGAGCTTGGAATACATATATCTACATATCTTGTAACCTTAGCAAATTCATTGCTTATTCAAGCTATATGATGAGGTCAGAATATATAGGTTGAGGTGATTTGTTAAAATCTTGGCTCGAGATAAATTCAAGTTTTAATACAAATATTGAACTCAAATGCAATATTCTGACTTAAGTTAACGAGCCAAGCTAGTGGTTGAGTAAGTTCAGTTAGATTTTGCTCAATGATAGCCTAAGTTGCTTCCAGTCGTATGAACTCATGAAATGAATGCAGGTCTTGACGCTTGAGATATTTACATGTAAACTCCATGAATACATGGATACGTTAAAACCACCAGTCATTTCTTGTAGAATCACAAGTACTTGTACAAATTTGATAGACTTCAATTCTCATTCATTTGACAGCTAGCGTACTTGTTTTTATCAGATTTTGAGATAAAACACTATGGAATGTTCCAAAATTGGTTGTATTTGGCTAAGAGTTACCAAATGCGCTTTGTCCCTAAGATAGCTATTGATATTAAGTAGTGTCAGGAAGGAGATTAATTTTGCCACCCACATCAAGATTTTTTGCTCCGGAATCCGCGCGAAAGTTGTGTGGGAGATTAGTATGCGATTACTATTTTAACTG
This sequence comes from Triglochin maritima, assembly GCA_963682175.1. NCBI lineage: Eukaryota > Viridiplantae > Streptophyta > Magnoliopsida > Alismatales > Juncaginaceae > Triglochin > Triglochin maritima. The sequence continues at coordinate 6,830,083 of OY821780.1, read as the reverse complement.
AGTTAGCGTGACAGGGCAAACTATCTAAATTTAGATGAATTAATCAAATTACTATATATGAGTATAAACAAGACAATGCGCGGTTGTCATGAGGGATTTTGTCGCAAACCAAGTCACGGCAGGAAGACCATATCTTGGCATCATCTTCGCTATTCGCTTTACAGTAATGTTCCCGAAACAACAAAAAATTAAACTTTTAAAAAGATACTCAATAGTCATAGATAATCAAATCACATGAGAACACTACTCAAACTATATACATATAATATAAGGTACACCGTATACAAGAGTTGTCAAAAGTACGACTACATCAAAATACAATAGACATAAATACAAGTAGTCATGATAACCTAAAAATAGACACGAGGACCCGACTCTTAAATGTACTTGTCCTCAATCACCACCCTACCAGCTCCTGAAGAGGACTCTGAAATAAAACAGAAATAACAATGCCTGAGTTTCCATAAGGAAACCCCGTATGTCAAGCTCACCTACATTCACATGCAATACATGACCTATCATACTAGTATATATGGCAACATAAAATCATAACAGTCATTTCCCTACAAAGGGGTCATATGGTCATAAATCATAACAGTCATTTGGGCATCCAAAGATACCCACCACAGGAATTTGCGGTCATACGGAAAGCATGTGACACACCCTCACTCACAGCTACACTAGTCATATGGGTTCGGTGAAAGTCGCACGCAATTCCGAGTCATCATCAGATCTGATCTGTGGTCGAAAGGCCACAATCCGCCAAAGTCGTCACTCTGGTCGGTCATACTCGCCAGCCGTGTCATAACTAGACAATCATACTCGCCGGAACAACATCGGTCGGTCACATCCACCGGAACAACATCAGTCGGTCATATTCGTCGCCACACAGGCTAAGGTCATCTTTGTTGCCACACATGCTAACAATCATCATGCTCCGTAGAGTCATGCAAAGGAGAAATATGGTCTCGCGTGTCTACTACCTAGGTCTCAATGCATATGTCATATCATGGAAAATATAAGCCATAAAAGAAATCCATGTGCCAAGGCGTTTATAAACAAACAATGCAATCAGGGCTCCAACGGTCGACCGGTAATTGGTTCAACCGTACTCCATTGGTTGAACCAAACACCAAAAGATCGGTCGAACCAAGATCACAAGCAGTCAACTATTTTGAAAGTCTACGCCACATATAAAATAAAAACAAAGTCTCATCGGTCGAACGACAAAGGGGACCCGGGACCGAACAACAACAGGAACTTCAAGTCATAAATTCAACTTCCACCGGTCGACCTAAAGTCGCCAACCGTTGACCGTTTGGATCAAGAGACACGGTCAATCCAACACACAACGGTCACACAACAATTAAGTTAACTTAAACTATCGGTCGAACAAATCATATAGGCGGTCAACCGTTTAGAAGGTCTAGGCCCCAACCGACATGCCAACAATGTAATCGGTCGAACGACAATGGGACCCATTCGACCAAAAAGCAACAGAGCTTGCCCAAAACACACAATCGGTCGACCGCGAAGGGTGTCATTCGACCGACGAAGAGCAAAACTCTTGCAATTACATTGTGCACGGTCGACCGAACAACACGTCGGTCGACCGATCACCTGCAGCAACCTTTCTGCACAATGACTATCATCGCGACCACCGGTCACCGACGCACAAACCAACACCTCACACTCCCAACCATCAAATCAACCCTCCACCTCAGTTATCAAAACCAATTTGCCAACCCTAACTTGATTAATTTAATTATTAAAGTTGGGTTCTCACACACAAGTACTTACACCTTAAAAAAATCTTCTTTTGTATATATGATCATATATCCAAATAATAAAATGATATAAATACTGAAAAGTTGAATGAATAATAAAATGATACAAAGGTCGGAAGAATTATTTCAGCCGAAGTGTTCTTGCCGATACACCATCACGTGTAGAGTGGCTATGTCTTCGATGAATAAAATGTCTTCTCTATAATTCATATTAATTCAATCTCTTACTCATATAATATTACTTATATAATAGTAAAGATCATAGATCGAATTTTAACAATAATAAGTTGTATTCTAAAGTTAAGTTAAATTAAATAAAAAACTCTTCAAAGGTAATTAATCCTCATATTATTTTTACTTTTATTTGTCACGTATTGCAGTGGGAAATATACACGATAAACCGAGAATTTTACGGCACCAAAAGGTCTCTTGGACATGCCAGACGTTAAACATAATCAAATAGCCACTGTCGGCCTTTGGGTCGTCGGCCTTGGCGACGGAGTCCCCAACAGAACCAACATCATCCAAACTGGTTATCATGTAAGTTAAGAAACTTTTACATTAATTCTAACTAGTCATCATCTGTACTCTCCATATTCTCATATAAATTCCTTTCATTAGGTGTACCCGCAATATCATATGGTGACCGAAATATTCGCTTCTTAATTTGTATTGTGGACTGTGTAAGGTTTCATTGATTTCATGACAACGTTTAAAATATGTCGTATTATATGTAACATATATACATGTTTGTGGAATTGAAACAAAGGATTCATTTACATGCATGTATATATCAGAGGGATGGATATATACCAATTGATAGGATGCTACAATCTCGATTGCCCGGGCTTTGTCCTAGAAGGTAATCCGACTGTGCGACCGGGGATGAAAATTGGACCAGCATCGGAATTGATAGGCGATCAACGGTATCTGTCAATAGGCATGGTAAAGGTAAAGCAGCTCTTAAGTACTGTGAATTTTCGCCAAATTCATTATTTTGTTAGCTTTTTTTTCACGTTTCATTAACCTCAATTACAGTAATAAATGGATATTAAAATGTTTAAGTGACTAATATATGTGAGTACGTTGATTTATCTGGTGCTACACAACGTACGGACAAAGATTGGCTTAGCTTTGAGGTTATCATAGACCAGCCTTAACGATTATTGTTGGCCCGGATGGTACTATAGACCACCCGACCACGCAGGCCAAAAGGCCGGATTTCCACGGTGAAAATTCTGGGTGAGTGAGGGCACGTGGCTCCTCATTGGTTGTTAATTTTTAAAAATATTAAAATATGTTAATAATTATTTTAAATCATTTTTAAAATTATTATTTTTATGAAAATTTATTTTTTATCTGTTTATTTTTTAAAATAGTTTTGTGTGTGCTTTGTCTAAAATTTGATCCTCAAATGACGTGGAGATAGGAGAATGTATGGTGCTTGAGTTGTTTCTCGGTGCGGTTAAGGAAAATTTTGGAGGGTTGATTTGTTCTGACGTGGTGGTTGAGAGAGAAAACAGGGCATCCGGGAAGTACCCGGGCGATGTTAATGACGGTCTTAGTTATGTATTTGATTACTAATTGAGTGATATTTCATAACTAATTAATTGAGTTTATAAGTATAGGGAGCAAAGAAAAGAGGAGTTGTGAAAGAATTGATTTTTTTCTTTTAACTCCATATTCAAGAGGCCTGTAACAATATAAAATATAAATAAAAATAGACGAGTTAACAAGTAATTTTTTTAAGTAATAATCTTATAATAAAAATTTCGAAAAGTAAGAATTTTTTTTGAAGAATACTCTGATCGCGGGTCCGATCCGCGATCCGTGTCCACGGATCGCGGCTACGATCCGCGATCCTTGGGAAGGATCGCGCTATAAAAGCGCGATCCGTGAAATTTTTTTAAATTTTTTTAGTTAAAATCAGATTAAGTGTGTTCTTAATCTTAAATCTTTTTTATTATCTTAATTGTTTTAATTTTAAATTAAAGTGTTGTTTTTATTATCTTAGCTAAAATCAGATTAAGTGTCTTCTTAATCTTAAATCTTTTTTATTATCTTAATTGTTTTAATTTTAAATTAAAGTGTTGTTTTTATTATCTTAGTTAAAATCAGATTAAGTGTGTTCTTAATTTTAAATTAAGATTTAATTTCTTTGTTAAATTTAAATTAATTGGAATTGTTTTGTTATTTTCTATTATATTTAATTTTAAATATTAGTTGTATTTATGTATCTGTTTATAATTAAATTAAATGTATATACATTTAAAATTTGTATAACGTACATTTACGAAATTTATTATATAATATAAGTATTTGGAATAGTTATTTATTATTTTCTGTTAAATTAAAATTTAAATATTAGTTGTATTTATGTGTTAAATTGTTATAACTTTCATTATTTCTATAACATGCAATTTGTCATGAAATGTACGAGTAAATTGTTTTTTTTAATTATTATAATTAATTCTGTTTTTATTTTCATGAACATTTGTTTTGTCAAAATGAGTCATTTAAGTAGAAGTCGCTCTGTACAAAACGAACGTGAGTATAATGATGCAGTGGATAGAGAGTCTATTTCCCCACTTCTCGGAATACCAAATTGCATGTTCAGAGTCAATAATATTTGCACAAATGTAAGTACCAAAAAAATTCATATTGTGTTAATTTTTCTAAATATTTAAATTACATTTTCTTAATTGATGTATTTTTAACAATATATTTGAATATATTATAGCCGGAGGCTGTTTTGGAATGTCATGCACATCGTCCAGTAATTCCTTACCACGATTGTTTTAGTCAAGCACTCAAAAAATTGGGATTATATCAACTTACCCAAATAAAACATACAAGGACAGACAATAGATTGATTACTGCACTTGTAGAGCGTTGGCGTCCTGAGACTCACACTTTCCATTTACCGATTGGGGACGTTGGATTAACATTGCAGGATGTTAGCTGTTTGTGGGGTCTACCTATCAGTGGTATTCCAATAATCGGGCACAGTGATCGAGACAGTCGTGAGTTAATTAGAAATTCCTTTGGGATTGATATAAATGCCGAGATTATGAAAAAAAGTAAAAGAACGGTAGGAGGAGATGGGCCACAAATTTTCAAAGAATCCGGATTTAGCATCAGTTTGCAATGGTTGCGGTAAATTACGGGAATCTGCCGGATTTTCCCACAGATGAAGAAGTGGCACAATATACATGGGCTTTCATTTTAGATTTGTTTGGATCCATAGTTTTCCCTGATAGCTCTGGGACAGGTGTTCCAGTTATGTATTTGAGGTTTTTGCAGGTGTTGGATAAGCCGATAGTATACAATTGGGGTGCAGTCGTGCTTTCATGTTTATATCGCAACTTGTCTATTTCATGTCAAACTGGTAAGAAGAACATCGGTGATGCATTATTACTTCTTCAACACTGGTCTTGGACTCGGTTTCCCGTAGCCCGGCCGAGACACGTGGGTCATGCTGAGTGTTTAGGTGGAGAAGACCTAGAATCGCGATCTCCATTTGCTATTAAGTGGCAATACCGACAGACTTATGAGGTTAGTGCCGCACATAATTGTCTTACACATTACATAAATGAATTTGAATGTATGTTGGATGAGCATGTAAACTGACAGCCGTATTATGAAAATATGATGTTGCTTCCTGGCCGGGTATTTACTACTGATGCTGCATATTAACTTGCGAGAGTGTCTTTGATTCATTTCTGGATGATTTCATGGCATTATCCATAAAGAACTATGATACAATTTGGATTTTATCAGACGACGTCACCGCCAGAACCTCATCCGTGGACAGAACTCAAAAGACTTGAGAAGATAGTACATGCGGCCCGACAGAGAGATGATTGGTCAGCGAAGCATGAAATTTACATACGAATGTGGGACAGACCACATATTCTTCAGGAAGGTCGACCATATGATCCGAGAGAAAATCGACGGTATCGTCAGTGGTTTCCGCATAATGGTATGTACACAGTCTACATACGAGGCCAAATAGAGTTCGGTTTGGAAAGGCCATTGCTGGATTACCTGCAGATGTGGAGTCAATTCCTGAAGATGATGATAGTAATAATGAGATTCGTGATGACTGTCCTGTACCTAGAGTTGCAGACCAAACAACATATAGTTTTAGGCTATCCAATGCATCATACGATGATTTTGTCCCAGATCCATCGCAGTTTAGAGGTTCATATACATACGATGACATTGGCGCAGGACCATCGCAACCATCCCAGTTTGGATATTCTCAAACATATGATGACATTGGCGCAGGACCATCGCAGCCAACCCAGTTTGGATATTCTCAAACATATGGTGACATTGACGCAGGACCATCGCAGCCAACCCAGTTTGGGCTTTCCCTGATTCCCGAAGATTATCCAACTTATCAGACACCTGGTACTAATTATGATACCCCTCAAATGCCACAAACAGACTTCGGGACTTTGTTGGATGGTATATTCAGCCCATTAACTGACCAAGGGTACACTTGTGAATTAAATCTTGTACCTTCTATAGTTTACGAGACTCGGTCACCTCATTTGCTTGTTCAAAATCAGTCACATTTTCGACCTGTTGAGTCACATTCACTTGTTGAGACTCAACCCCATTCTGATCTGGTTCCATACGTTTTCTCTGATGATGAAGAAGAATCAGTGCATGTTGCGACTCCAGTCGGTCGAGGGTGCCGACGCAAGATGAAGACAAAGATTTTCACTCCCACGCAGTAGTTCATATTGTAATTCAGTTATACTCGCGGTTGTACTTTAAGATCTTATGATTTTGTTTGTCATCTTAATTGATATGGTTTGACTTATAAATAAGACATTATAAACATTATAAACATTACAACACATTCAACATTACAATACATTCAACATTACAATACATTAAACGTTACAATACATTCAACATTACAATATATTAAACATTATTATACATTCAACTTTCCCTTACATTGCAACGATCGCTTGTGTGATTAATCGAACCACAACCTGTACAATGACCCGGACCTATCCTTCCTTCCATGACATCTATCGTCATCGGTAAACGTTTTGACCTTCTCCTTCCTTTCTTGACGAGTGTTCGATCGGGTATTATTTTGTCTCCCATATATTCAGGTCAATCATCTTCCTTCCCGTACACATCGAAGTGACCCTCCCATGTGTGCACTAGAGAGTTGACACTGTAGTACAAATGTGTATATTCATTGGCATTGTAGTTACGTGCGGCACACACTGCCAAAACATGACTGCAAGCGATACCTGTATTTTGTAGTTCCCGACACTTACACTTCGGTCTGGTGCCGTCACGTAGAATCGCCTTGTAACTACGATCCCTCCTACCTCCAGTTCTTCTCACTCTTTCATGTTTGGATATGACCTCATATACTCCTGTATCGAAATCAATTATTTTCACCTCATGTTGACATGCAACTGCTGCAGATTTTTCCAATATTTGTGTAACCCTCTCGGAAAAGATGTGTCTTCTTTGTGCCAACACACGTGCATGTTGTCTTCTGTTGTTGAACCACTCCAACAGTTTATAGTATGTCGTCTCTACAATTGCACAAATGGGTAAACCACGAGCTTCTTTGAAAACATTGTTCAGACACTCTGCAGCATTGTTTGTCATTATTGCCCATCTTTGGCCTCCGTCGTGACACAACGACCACTTACTAGGAACCTCTGGTTCATTCTCATTTGTTTCATCTTTTTTCCCAATCCCTTTTATGTATTGTAATGCATCTTTACTCCAATACTCAACTTGTTCCAAACTGGCTTTGAAATCCCACGGATTACTGTGTCTGCATGCTGCCTTGAAGGCGTCAACTGCATATTGATTCTTACAATTTTTTAGCAAGTTTTCGGCAAGATGTTGTGCGCATAAACGGTGAACTGCTTCATTTCCTTTCTCGTGCCAACCGTAACCGGGATTCCTAAAAATGTGTTTAATTGCAGCATGTCGATCAGATATGACACATATCTTCCTATCTCCAATCACATCTCGTCGCAACCATCTCATAAACCATCCCCAATTGGATATATTTTCCTTCTCAACGAGCCCAAATGCAAGAGGTAGTAGTTGATTCTCCGCGTCATACCCAACAACAACAAGTAACCTTCCTTCGTATCTACCTTTAAGAAATGAGGCGTCTATGTTGATAACATGATGCAAATATTTGAATGCCTGAATACAAGGACCAAAAGCCCATGCTGCACATTTAAACCGACGGACACCAGCGCATGGTAAAGAGTCAGAATGAACTACAACTTTACTTCCAGGATTTGATTGTTTAATAGCATTTAACAATTGAGGCAACAAAGCATATGAACCCGACCAACTTCCAAACATGTATGCAACAGCAATCTCGTGGGCACGCCATAATTTATTGTACTTTGGATTAACACCTGGAATATTTTTCTTACCAGACCAAACACCTGTTTAATCGGGAGCGAGACATTATTTTCGACATCTTCACGGATGATATCAGCCATCATCTTTGCAGTCAGCTGAGCATGATCAAATCAGGTTGCTGTGGACCTGCATATATGCTTATACGAACATTTTCTTATAGACCATGCATCACCCGAATCGGTCCGTGCAGCGTACAACATCCAGCTACAATTTTCATCTTTACATCTCACCCTATATTTGGTTTTGTTGCTGTCTTGCACATTGATCTCCCGATTATTGTCAATTTGCCATTTCGATATTGCGTTCTTCAGAGCGTCTTTTGATGAGAATGTTTGATTCTCAGCTAACGGACATTCAACTATTACGCTGCTTTCGATAAATGATGTATCTGCAGGAACCCAACTAGAACAATCATGAAAGCTTTTAACTGGGTGAACCCAACCCCTCCCTCAAAATGGGTTGTATTGGCACAATTTGATATCACCAGGAAAAACACACGGATCAGAAAAATTGATATCACCAGGCACAATTTGAAGACTGTGAAGAGAGTACAATTTCAAGATTTGATATTATTACCAATTATTAATAACTATAAATATAAGAATGAAAAAAATAATTACCTCAAATACCACCAGGAAAGACACACGGATCAGAAAAATTGATATTACCGGGTACAATTTCAAAACTGTGTGGAGAGTAGAAGTGGAAATGTGTGAGGAATTGAAAAAATAATTGGATTTAAAAAAATGGAGCAAATGTGTATTTATAGAAGCTCGTGCCCACGGATCGCGGGTGCGAACCGCGATCCATGGTGACGGATCGTGGTTCGTACCCGCGATCCGGGAGCACGGATCGCGGATCGCACCCGCGATCGGAGTATTTTTGTAAAAAAAATTTCTTTCTTAGTTTTCGAAATTTTTAAAAACATTATTACTTAAAAAAATTACGGCGAATTAACTTGATATTGACATTATCACTATGCATGCCATCAGCTTGAACCAGATTTTGAACTTAATCACACATCATCTCGTATTCTCATGCCCATTATGGATATGGTCCCATGTATGCTGGTTAAAATTGCCTTAAATTTTTGTTTGCTAATCAATGTGAAACCAAAATTGGTTAATGTTAAAACATTGTTTAAAAATGGCCGGGTATATATAATTGTTGAATTATTTAGAAGCCATATTTATTAGTACATGATTTAGTCCTACCAGACTCATACCCTTTATCAGATAAATAGGAATAAACTTATAAAATCATTAACATAACTCTCCAATTAATGAATCATTTGGCTCCGACCATAAGCACGTCCTTCACCACCTTCTCAAGATTCCTCATGGCCTCCCCATCAACCTCGGCCGCCGCGACCGCCCTCTCCCTCCACTCCTGCGCTCTCCTCCTCATCTCCTTCCCCTTCTCCCCTTCCATCAACTCCTCAATCAGATCCGTCACCTCATCCCTCTTAACATCATTGTCGATCTCCATCCCGATCCCCCACTCCTCGCTCAAGTACCGGCAATTCGTCTGCTGCTCCGCGAAGAACGGCCAGCACAACATCGGCACGCCTGCCCCGATACTCTCCATAGTCGAGTTCCACCCGCCGTGCATCAGAAACCCGCCCACGGCCGGGTGGTTGAGAACCCGCTCCTGCGGGCACCAGTTCACTATCATGCTCCGGTCCTTCGTCTCCTCCAAAATCTCATCCGGTAAGACAGCGGTGTCGCCTCTAACAAGATCGGGTCGGACTATCCAAAGGAAGTGTTTGTTACTATTGCAAAGTCCCCACGCGAACTCCACCAGCTGAGCGTTGCTCATCACCGTCACGCTCCCGAAGTTCACGTAAACGACCGAACCGACCGGTTTGGTGTCCAACCAGTTTAGACAAGTTGTGTCCTCCTTCCAGAGGTTGGATGACATGGAGGCGGAGGGGCTTTCGGTGGTGATGTGTTTGGAGATGAGGTGAAGTGGGCCGATGGTGTGGACCGGAGGGAGGAGTGGGGCCATGGCGTCGAGGACGGGGCGTTCGAGATCGTAGAAGGTGTTGATGACTATCGCGGAGGCTCGCGAGGCTTGCGAGACTATCTTGATGTGGTAGTCAAGCATGATGTCATTCGGGTCGGTGGTACGGATGAAGGTTGGGATGTCCTTTAGCCGTACGTTCGGCATGCCGGGGATCCAACCAACCGGAGTGTCCAAGTATCCGTTTGTCAGGTCTTTCTCGTCTGAAAATAACGAAGAAATAAAGCACTATAGTTAGTAAGTAATATCCACATGGAATTTGGAGTTAGTGTGAGATATCTTTCCTTTTTGCACCTCTTCTCAGAAGAAAGTGGAAATAAACTATATAGTGTCAAAAAAACTAAAAATGGATCTAGCAAGTAAGAAAAGGTAAGAGATAAGTGTAGTTAAAATTATATCATTCAAAAAAAAAGTATAGTTGAAACCATATATAGTAACATATATTATTTATGTATGTTTGTACGCATCAAATTAATTAAATTCAAAAATCCCTATTAGCTAATAGTAAGAGTTATATATGAAACACATGCATGCATGCATGCCTTTAAGGGGTATGAAGCCTTTAGAAAGAAGCTCCTTATAGCTCATATATCCCATAACACCACAAGCACTTGGCGTCCAGAACAAGACCTCCGGGACCCCAAACTCCTCCGCCGCATCGAGCGTAAACGTCATGACCCCATCGGCCACAATGCAGCTAACCGGCGGCATCCCAGCCATCCCATTAGCCTCCTTAATCAGCTCGCGAAACGGCCCCAGGCACGTGTTCATAGTGGAGACGCAAAGCGAGGGCACGTGCTGGGTGGCATCCGGGTCGCAATCGGGCAACCCGTCGGGGATGGACTTGAAGTGAAAATCGGGGAGGCCGGCGAGGAAGGTGGGCCCCCGGGACTTGAGGAGGCGGCGGTGGTTGTGGTCGGTGTTGACGAAGGTTATGTGGAAGTTGTGGGAGTGGTGGAGGAGCGTCGCGAGCTTGAGCATCGGGGTTATGTGCCCTTGCGCCGGGTACGGTACGATAACCGCGTGCGGCGGCTTCCGGTCGGAATTGCCTTCTGATCCCATTGTGTAGGTTTATAGGTTTGGTTAAGTAGTAGTAGACTAGTAGGAGTAATAGTAGTGTTTGTGGTTTTTGGAGGGGAATTTGAGTTTGTGTTATGTTATATAATGAATGTGAGTTTGAAATGGGGAGTGTTGGCTGGCCAACGTGAAGCACGAGGAGTTATTGCATGCATGGATGGTTCTTACTATAGCTATTGAATATTGTCTTTTGGTTGATGTTCATACAATCTTTGATGGATATGGTCATATGGGTATTATTAGGTATATGAACATTTATGGTCACGATTAGCACGAGGTCCATCTTTAAATTTGAGGAATGGAGGGAGATATGGTTTTTTATTGTGATAGGTATGGTAAATTTGCTAATTAGGTCTATCGAAGACTTGAAAGTGTATGTATCCAATTCAATTATATAAAAATTGATATTTTCATGCCCATAAAAACCACCCGTGGACCCGTAATTTTTTTAATTAATAATCTTCTAATAAAGATTTCGAAAACTAAGAAGAAGAAAAATTGAAAAATACACCGATCGCCGGTCGAACCCGCGATCCGGGCGACCACGGATCGCGGATCCAAACCGCGATCCGTGGGCACGGATCGCGGCTACGATCCACGATCCGTGAAGTTTGTTTTTAAAAAAAATTACTTAAATTCAGATTAAGTGTGTTAATCACAACTAGTTTTTATTATCTTCTCGGGGTTCGCACGACACTTCTCTTCTAGTTTTTCTTCCATTCGGGGCTCGCACAACACTTATTTCCCAGCTTATCTTGGACCCAGGTAAATTTTACACAAATTTTTTACTTAAGAATATTTTAAATTAAGATTTAATTTCTTTGTTAAATTAAAATTATTTGGAATTGTTTTGTTATTTTCTATTATATTTAATTTTAAATATTAGTTGTATTTATGTATCTGTTTATAATTAAATTAAATGCATATACATTTAAAATTTGTATAACGTACATTTATGAAATTTATTATATAATATAAGTATTTGGAATAATTATTTATTATTTTCTGTTAAATTAAAATTTAAATATTAGTTGTATTTATGTGTTAAATTGTTATAGCTTTCATTATTTCTATAACATGCAATTTGTCATGAAATGTACGAGTAAATTGTTTTTAATTATTATAATTAATTATGTTTTTATTTTCATGAACAATTGTTTTGTCAAAATGAGTCATTTAAGTAGAAGTCGCTCTGTACAAAACGAACGTGAGTATAATGATGCAGTGGATAGAGAGTCTATTTCCCCACTTCTCGGAATACCAAATTGCATGTTCAAAGTCATTGATATTTGCACAAATGTAAGTACCAAAAAATCATATTGTGTTAATTTTTCTAAATATTTAAATTACATTTTTTTAATTGATGTATTTTTATAGTTTACAATTAAGTGACAATACCCACAGACTTATGAGGTTAGTGTCGCACATAATTGTCTTACACAATACAGAAATGAATTTGAATGTATGTTTGATAAACATGTAAACTGACAGCCGTATTATTAAAATATGATGTTGCTTTCTGGCCGGGTATTTACTACTGATGCTGCATATTGGCTTGCGAGAGTGCCTTTGATTTATTTCTGGATGATTTCAAGGCATTATCCAGAAAGAACTATGAGACAATTTGGATTTTATCAGATGACGTCACCGCCATAACCTCATCCGTGGACAGAACTCAAAAGACTTGATAAGATAGTACATGCGGCCCGACAGAAAGATGATTGGTCAGCGAAGCATGAAATTTACAAACGTGGCTAAATTTGTTATCAAGCAGTTGTACAAACGTGGAACTAAGGGAATGTGTAAAATGTTGCTGAAGAGTCACCAACTCGATGCTGTCAATTGCGATCAGGTGCACGAATTTGAAAGAGTATCGTGCGATGCTGGATTACCTGCAGATGTGGAGTCGATTCCTGAAGATAATGATGGTAATAATGAGATTCGTGATGACTGTCTTGTACCTAGAGTTGCAGACCAAACAACATATAGTTTTAGGCTATCCAATGCATCATACGATGATTTTGTCCCACATTCATCGCAGTTTAGAGGTTCATATACATACGATGACATTGGCGCAGGACCATCGCAGCCAACCCAGTTTGGATATTCTCAAACATATGGTGACATTGGCGCAGGACCATCGCAGCCAACGCAGTTTGGATATTCTCAAACATATGGTGACATTGGCGCAGGACCATCGCAGCCAACCCAGTTGGGGGTTTCCGAGATTCCCGAAGATTATCCAACTTATCAGATACCTGGTACTAATTATGATACCCCTCAGTTGTCGCAAACAGACTTCGGGACTTTGTTCGATGGTATATTCAGTCATTAACTGACCAAGGGTACACTTGTGAATTAAATCCTGTACCTTCTATAGTTTACGAGACTCAGTCACCTTATTTGCCTGTTCAAAATCAGTCACCTTTTCGACTTGTTGAGTCTCATTCACCTGTTGCGACTCAACCTCATTCTGAGTTGGTTCCATACGTTTTCTCTGATGAAGAAGAAGAATCAGTGCATGTTGCGACTCCAGTCGGTCGAGGGTGCCGACGCAAGATGAAGACAAAGATTTTCACTCACACGCAGTAGTTCATATTGTAATTCAGTTGTACTCGCGGCTGTACTTTAAGATCTTATGATTTTGTTTTGTCATCTTAATTGATATGGTTTGACTTATAAATAAACATTATAAACATTACAATACATTACAAAACATTCAACATTATAATACATTAAACGTTACAATGCATTCAACATTACAATATATTAAACATTACTATACATTCAACCTTCCGTTACATTGCAACGATCGCTTGTGTGATTAATCGAACCACAACTTGTACAATGACCCAGACCTATCCTTCCTTCCATGACATCCATCGTCATCGGTAAAACGTTTTGACATTCTCCTTCCTTTCTTGAATATATATAAAACATAGTTAAAATGATTTTAAAAAATCAAAACATAAAATCAAAAACAATAAAAGAAAATAAAAAATCACGAATTTTAGTTGTAATGTTTTATGTTTTGATTTTTTTAAAATCGTTTTAACTATGTTTTTTATTATATTTGTTTTCAAAATATGTTTTGTAATTGTTATTATTTTTTTTAAAATTTTAATTGTGTTTTTAATTTTTTGTTGTATCGACCTACTATAATACTGTTTGTAATGTGTGTACACCCTACGAATTTTCGACAACGTTATTAATTTTTTGTTTTAATTAGTTTAGTGTTTGTTTAATATTCAGTTGTAAATAATTTATTATTCTGGCTAAGAAATTTTATTTTTTTACTGTATAAAATACCCTAGCATTTCAATACGCCCAGTTATCGACGTGATTTGGAGGTCGATTTTTGAAAAAATTAAAAACAAATTTAAATTTTTAAAAAAAATAATATCAATCAGAAAACATATTTTGAAAAAAAAGATTTTAAAAAAGAATACAAATAGTTACAATAAAAAAGAAAAACAGAAATAAAACTAAAACAGAAAACTTAAAAAAAATATTATTTTAAATAAATAAAAAATTCCGCCAAAAAAATAAAAAAAATCACGGATCGTGGTCACAACTGCGATCTGTCAATAAAAAGAATTTTTTATGGGAGACGGATCGCGGTTCCTACCCGCGATCCGAGTACTTTTGGAAAAAAAATCTCCTAAATTTCGAAATTTTCATTTTTTTATTATATAAAAAAATTACGTGGATATTAACCAATTACGGTACTTTGGAAATGGATAACTTTGAATGCAATTTGAACATAAAAAGGATATTCGTATTTTCAATATTATCTGATAATATGGTATTATAGCACATATTAAAAACCTAAATAAATTGCACACAAGTTGAAAAAATATTAAAAATATCTCAAGCTTAGAACTAAGACCATTGTTAATGGTCAGACAAAGGGCGTCCAGCTCAAAAATTACCCACGCTTCTCCCCCACGTCACCCATCCAGGCGCTTAACTGGGCGGAAAACCGCCCATTTTTTCCTCCGAGTGGTTTTCCACCCAGTTATTGTTTTTTATTTTGTTTATGTTAAAAAAATGTTAAAATAGTTAAAAATTAATTTGAAAATTATTTTAAATCAATTTTCTAATTTTTATTTATATTTTTTATGATTTTTTTACCTGATCCTCAAAGGTTTCGAAAATGATTGGAATGAATTTTGAATTTTGATCAGTTTATGGAAAATGATGATGCCAATTGCCAAGTTGATGTGTGGTGAAAATGATAGTGACGAGTTTTCGATTTTATGATTAGTTTATGGAAAATGATGATGCAAAAAATAGGGAATCTGTTGCTACTTGATCGGTATTACACTTTCCATAAACCCAAATCCGAAGAAATAATCTCTACCTTACCTAATAAGGTACTACTGGTAACGAACCATCACTTGCCAAAACTAAATCTTAATATCATCCAAATTGGGCAATGATTCTAACATTGAGCTCAAGTCTAGTGTTACAACCGCCCTCTTATTTAGCTCCCCAAGGGCGCAGCAGTGCTTCTCTTGGCTGTTGATAGCCATAACATCCTGAGCAACACACGCAATCGGAACCTGAAGATACCTACAATAACAAAGTCTTCCCATTCAAAAAAAAAGATGTATGGTTTCAAAGTACATTTGAAACAAATCTTACGTCGAATAAGGTGTCCCCGAGCTTCATTTTGACAGCACCACTTTTATAAACTAGTAGTTTTCCCATGTATCCAGCCGGCAACTCTTCCAACTTCGAGCTCCTTTCACGAATAATTGCCCTCTTGGAATCGACCTCCTTTCCCTTTCTACCAATTGAACTTTGTTTTGCTAATGGTAATGATGCGGGAAATTGGAAAACTAACATCTACCCTGATTTATCCTCCTGTTAAAATGCAATGATACTCACAAACAGCTTCAAAGTGAGGAACAATGAAAGAGTTCATGTAATATCCTGAATTTTTTAGTTGATGTAATAATCAAATATCTTAATGGACTAATTAAGATTGTTGGATGATTGTGTGGTTTTAGAAGAAGATGGAATTTTGAGAAAAATATAGAGAAGAAAAATATGGAGATTTTGAGGCAAGTACTGATTCGTTATTCTCCAGTTTCATATCATGTCTGCCTCTCTTGATATTTGTAGTTGCATGTATGCTGAGTATTGATATTGATTTTATGGATATGCATATGATTGCATGGTGGTGTTTCGGTCGACATGTCCTGTGGCTGTGTGTATGTTTCTGGCAGAGCCACTTAGGAAAGAGCTCCCTAGCGGACAACGTGGAGCCACCCGAGAGAGAAAATGGCTATCTGTCGTTAGTGTGGAGCTACCAGGTGTGCGTCTGACTGATAGATTTCAGAAGCTCAAGATGTGGTCGAATCCGAATGGGAGTTTCAGATTGTTATGCATGCATTTTATTTGTGATGCATGTCTCTTGATTGTGTTTATTGACTTAATGTCATATTCTATGTTATTTTCCACATGATTATGATTCTGATTGATTAACGGTTGGAACTTGCAGGCTGTCGAGCTCACAATTTGTTGATTATACTTTTCAGATTATTATGGGCCTATCAGATGGATTTAAATATCAGAGTGTGCAGCGGTCATGATCGTGAATCGTATCTTAACGCACCGGGTTCGGACGGGTGAGCAGTTGTCCGGACTCGGGGCGTTACAGTTCAGCTCGGTGGTAAGCCAGTGGTTCAATTTACCGTCAGTCCGAGGTCTTTAGCTGGATTAGTGAATTTCTCATTGTCTATTTCGTCTGGTACATCTGAAAACATAAAAGCTTTTTAGTTCAGCAATATAAGCATGTTCTTAAGTTTAGCGATACAAAGAACTTCATTGGTTTAAGCATGAATTAGAAGAAAAATATATTTAGAACTTACAAGGCAGCTTTAAAGGAAGTACGGAAGGATAGTAGGAGTTATAGTTCTGAAACAACATTAAAACATAAATGCTTCAAGAATGCGGGGGAAGAGAATTTGATTAAAGGAAACAAATGACATCCAAGTTCACACACCCAAGGATCTTCATCCTCCTTCACTTTAGAACTGAGATCGTCTGCAACACAGATATTAGTATTACTCCCTAACATAGAAAGGATATTGTAGAATGAGAGAGAAAAAAGTATGAAACTAACCCTGACTCTTTTGAATGCGTTTATGAATGCCAAATGATGAACCGACAGTACCAAAAACTACTTCCATCTGATCCGCTGCGAAGATGTTAGGAAAAAAGTGTCAAAGTTATATAGATGTAAGGGCAAACGCAATTCTTAACACAATTTTTATAAATAGACAAAATTTGACATTGGCTTTGCTGAATCTCTCTTGGACTGATAAAATATTATATGAACGTATCTATTAGAAATTCCACCTATGTAGTTTAACCTAGGATATGTTACAGTGGCATAGCTTGTCCGAGCATGTAAAGGGTGGAGGGTCGTAATAGGCTCGGAGAATAAATGTGAAATGCGCATTTTATGGCGGATGTGTAGAGCGTTGGTGTTCGTGGATAGATCGAATTAGGGATGAGATTAAAGGAGATTGAAGGCTCTGGTTGAAAAGAAATTTCTACAACACAAGAGATGTGGTTTTGACATATGCAAAGTAGACCTTCGGAAGCATCAATGACAAATGGAGTTTTGGGTTGCAAAGAAGGCATAAGAATTAAGGAGGGACGGACAGGTAATATTAACTTAAAGTCGGCAATTGAATCTTAAACAATGATCACTTGTTCTGTCAGGTTATGGCCAATAGAGCAACCAAGTGGCATGACCTTGACATGACCTCAGTCAAGCTCATTCAACTTACGCTTATAAGTTTGAGGAACTGACAGTGAACCATAATCCTCTATCTTGACATGTAACATATATTACTCATATAAATAATAACATGAAATTAAGCTTCTAGAGATGGTATAGCATCTATTTCCTCACCCTGAAACTTCTTTTTTTTCTCTCCCGATATATCTGTAAGGGCTTGCCCTCCCTATTACAACGAGTCAGAGGAACATAATCTCAAAGATTTTACAATCATATAGACTCGTATAAGATTAAAACTTGTTCAAGTTGAACAAGCAAGTTTCAACAAGATACCGGTCATACACTCATACCTAGTTTGATCAAGTTCAGCAAGTTTACACCTTAGTTGCAACATGCAAGGGACCATGTGTCAGTAGATGTTTCATAATAATATCCCAACATTCAACATTAAGATACATCTCAACAGTTTCTTTCCAACAAGGGCTTGGTTAGATGAATGTACCAATGTGTCAATAGGACAAGCATTTAGATTTGGGAAAACAAAGGAAAATACATTGAAATAAGCAAGTGTAGAGAGACCGAATATTTTATTCAATAACATGTCCTTTTTAAAGGATGCCTTCCTAAAATAGCATGCATGCCAAGCATATAATGGAAAGTAGTTGGATCAGGACCACAAACTTTTAAAATAATACACCAAAACAATTACCAAAGCTGAATCCATGACAAACGCTTCTATGTATTATATAAACCAACAGAGACAATAAGCAATACACCAAACACTGTCACAAACAACCTTACATTTTTTTCTCGGGCTTGGGCATTCTCCTTCCAGGACCTTGTTCAACTTGCTAAGAAATAAAAAGAGAATTAAACACTGGTAGAAGAAAAAATAATAAGAACATATGGAAAAGAATGTTATAGATGAATGAAGATATTTAAGGGAAATCATGAAATATTTCCTTATCATATTAAAGTCAAGCAAAAAAAGAAAACAGTTACAAATACCTTCACTCGATTGAGTAGCTCTGCATTGTTTCCAGGGACATCTTCCGATGACTCCCTTCAAAAAATCATGGAAAGTTTTCAATAGAAGATCATGAAACTCACGGTACCACCAGTGAAAGAGTACACTTACTGTTTTGGAATGGTTACACCTTGTTCCTTCTTCACGGGAATCTTGGGCATGAATCTCAACTAGAAAATAAAACCAAGCCATGGTATTTCAAAAAAAGAAAAAGAGCACAAGTACAATTACTCTAATTGTACGAGGAAAACATACCTTTTTAGGAGCTTCAGCACCAGAGGACTTGGAATGGCCCTTCATTGTGACCGGATTTACAAAATTATCGATTGATCTACGCAAAACAAGAAAATAGATTGTAGTAAAAACTTACAGTCAAAAGTGAAGGTAAGTAGAAATACAAGAAAAACATTGTTAATGATGTCTATGATGGGACCGCGGAAATTTCAGGATAGAAACTACTGTTGCACAAACGGAAGTCCAAAAGCTAAATTATTATTGTTTCAGTGGACGGTAACTAAATAAATGACAATTTTCTGGTCAATTAAAAAAACAAATAGGCTTCTGTTGAGAGTCAAGACCAATAGGTACAAATATAAGAAATAGTGAAAATAAGAGTGCATTGTGCATCTAATTCAGCAAAAGCAAAATCACTGTGATTTAGGTCAGCATTTAGCATACAAGAAAAATAAAGCAGTTTGAATAAACCAATTCAGAAAAGACGTTTTATTTCTTGAAGACCATCAGAGATTAGACATCGAATAGTGTAAGAAATGATCAAAGCAAAAAAAAGGCAGCAAAGGAGAGCAAAACAAACGTAACCACTGCATTGGAACAAAAACAGGCAATTACTATCCCAAGTCGCAACACCACAAACCGTAGGATATTGAGGCCACAGGGAGCTCAGGCATGGGTCAACATCTTACCCTTCGTCGACTCGAGGCATTAATCTTTCAAAGAATTTTTCAAATCCTCAAATGTGTGTTCTACGGGGTCGGTGGCAAGTAGATTAAGAAAGGGTCGGCCGGACGACACCCTAGATTGGGATTGTCCTTACGAATTCCAACACTTTTAACCTGAATTACTGACACCGCCCCTGATTCTACTACCATATGCGAACAACTAAGAGCATATTTAACAGCACCCGGGCTACTCCGGGCGCTCTGCACTCTCTCTCTGCCACGTCAGCTCACCCAACCCACCCAAAAAATCCCCTTATCCATGCCCAGGCTACCCCTACCCACCCTACACTCTCTTTCATCTACATCATTTCTTAATTAAACAAATTTAATTCTCACACGACATTTAACAAAATACATTATATATAAATCTAATTCTAATTACATTATAATTTTAATTCGCGATATACTTATTATTACTATTAATTAATTAAACAATATTAATCACTATTAAACACAAAAATTTGAATATTTGAAATTTGTATATTTGAAATTTGAATATTTGAATTTCGAAACGCGCGTGACTTCACAGTATACGCGTGATTGCACAGTCCACGCGTGAATCAAAAGTAGTCCGCGTGAATCTACAGTATACGCGTAAAAAAAAAGTAGTCCGCGTGAATGTACAGTATACGCGTGAAAGAAAAGTAATCCGCGTGATTGCACATTGTCTAATTTTTTCTCTATATATACCCTACACAAAAATCAACTTACACCCCATATCTCTTCCACAAAACTCAAAACTCAACTTACATCACATATCTCTCCCACAATGTCTTCTCCGAAGTACAATCGTTCCCCCCTCCTCCACAATCAAATCCGCATCCACGCTATCCACAACCATATCCCTCACGTCCATTTTACCAACAACCATTCCAACAACCCGACTTCTCCCAGTACGCACCACCATTCCCACCACCTGACCAAAACTCATCATTCCCACAATTCTCCCACTACGCATCCCCAGATCAAAACTTACCATTCCCACAATACTCTCAATATGCACCACCATTCCCTTATAATCAACCGCAGTTCCAGATGTTTGGCCGACCCTTGTCTCAAAATAGCCGCCAGAGTATGGCGGACACTGAAGATGAGGGTAACGACGACGATGAGTCCCCACCACGACACACCCCCACACCACCATCCCCACCTCCACAGCGTCGTCACCGCAAGCAAGTCCAAACTGCCAAAGCCAATCCGAAGTTGTGGACCACAGCTGAGGACGAGAGACTTGTCTCTGCATATATGGAAGTCAGTTGCGATGCGGTGACAGGGACAAACCAGAAGTCTACTTCATTGTGGACTAGAGTGAAACGTGTGTACGACATCTCCGTGGAATGCACAGGCCTACCCGAAAGGAACGCAGAGTCCTTAAAAGGACGGTGGAGGAGAATTATACCTGCTGTGAACAAGTGGGTCGGGTGCTTCGATCAGGCATTCCGACGGAAAAGGAGCGGCCAGAATGACGACGATGTTGTCCGACAAGCGCACGTGATCTACGAGCGAACTCATGGGCCTAGTAAATTTCTTTATTTTGATGCTTGGGTTATGTTGCGTAGGTACCCAAAATGGGAGAGTGTGATCTCCGGAGCTAATGCCGTGCGTGTTGACTGGGAGTCCCCGGAGTTGCACGATGAAAATAGTCCGCAGTCAGGAAGCCTTGGGAAAAGAAAGAGCACGGACGGCTCGAGGACGCAATCACCCTCGGATGCAGAAGAGCCGATGCCGGAGTCGTCTACACGCCCAGAAGGTATGAAGAAGGCTAAGAAAAAGGCTAAGAGTGCATTACGCCCCGAAAGAGACACCGATGTTAGAGAACTTGCACAACATATGCGATACACCGCCCAAGTCAGAGAAGATGGTTTCTCCAAGCAAGAGGAGTTAGCGGAAAGGAATTTCCAGAGGCATTTAATAAAAAATAAGTTGGACATGCTTCACTCTCTGATGAGGAAGGACAACCCGACGGAGAAGGATCAAAAAGTAATCGATAAACTTCTCGCCTGGGCAGAAGAGAATGGGTACGTGTAGTTTGATGTAGTCCGTATTTCGTATGGTTTGTATTTCCCTTAGTTTGTATTTCGGGTTGTAGTAGTCCGTATGGTTTGTATTTCCCTTTAACATATGTTTCATGTGGTTGGTTGTATTTCATATTTTAGTATTATTAATGTATTGTTGTTATGGTATTGTTGTATTAATTTTTTTTCTATTTAACTTGAAATTGTTGGTTCTGGAAATTTCTTAATTTTAATCACTTACAAAAAATTATTACCCCACATTTATAACAAATACCCAATCCATTAATAACAAAACCAAAACTAAAAAAAATTCAAAAAAAAATTAACCAATAGGAGGGGGACACGTGTCCCCCTCCCATGGGCGCCCGGGCGTTTGCCCGGGACGCCCACCGCCCAGGCGGGCGCCCCACGGGCGCCCCGCCCGTTAACGGGGGTGCGCCCGGGCGGGGCACCCCCGTTAAGGGTGCCCTAACAAACCACCAATACCAAACATGTCTTATTGCTGTTCTACACCATCAAACAAGTGATTGTACATAAATGTCTACTTCTTCATCATTCAGATCACCTTAAATTTCCACTAGAAAAGGCGAAGATAAAAATTTATGGTTATCTTATTTTGGAATCCAATCAAGGGGAGGGAAAGGTAAGGGGGGGGATATCACCTTGGAAGAAGGAATCAAGGTTTTGTGGAGGAGAATGAAGAGAACAAAGGAGGAGATCGTCAGAGGTGGTTTGGATCGCCGGTGGTGGTCGTGGCGGTTAGGGTTTTAGCGACAAATCAAAGATTAGGGGTTTTGTGAGGACAATCCATGAATAATTTCAAATTTTATTTTCGGTTTAATACGACGTTTGTTTGATTAATTAACTGAATTGTTAAATGTCGTCTAAAATTATTTAAATCGTTCGAACGAATTACCGTTTTGTCCTTCTCCTATGTCTACTTATATATCTCTTCATTTTACTCTCTCTTCATCTTCCTCTCGTAATCATCAAGAAGAATGTCTCGGGTGTCAGGAAAGAATCAACAGACGCCCTGATGTACTCAAATATGGTAAAATATCTCATTTATTTTAAGTTTTTTAGAATAACATTTTTGGGGGTGAGCGTCAGCTGGAGCCCCCCATGGGGTGCGCGTCTGCCGGAGACGCCCCTCCCATTTTTTTATTTTTTATAAGTAATAGTTAGTATTAATTAATAATTAATTAATAAATTTGTTGATTTAAATGCTTAAATCCATTTAACACCATTTTATTTCTAAAATTTAATTAATAGTTATCGGATTACCGTGACGGAAAAGAAAAATTCATGTATTTATGCGTTATACATGCTTATGAAGAGCGTACATATGGTCGACGTCTCTGTAAGCTTTCCTTGATTTAGGAGCACAAGACTGCACGAGATTTCCTTAATTGAGCTTCTAATTAATTTATTTTTATTTCCATGCATTCGTTGCGTAACCTCCATGCGTTTCCTAATTTATGCATACTATAATTAGTCTTCTTGTTTTCTCAGCTTATTAGTATTGTAATTTCATATGTTGGTCTATAAATTATTCATAATCTTTCACTTCAAAACCTTTGCTCGTTATGATTGGTTATCAATTTTGTTTAGTATATTGATTTTTCAGTATCACGACGAGAGACCATTGTAGATAGGAACGTGTTTGTGTACATATTAATTCTCAATTAGATGATGGAAATTTTGTCTTTTCTAAAATGGAAGAATGGGATTACGATGATTATCATTGAGAGGATCGTTGCAGAGCAACTTTTAGGAGCTCTCTAGAGCCGAAATAAGAAGAAAATTAATCCATATAGGAAAATAATTTATGTATTCCTTTTAATATGCCTCGTAGGATGCCCCTGAGACGTGGAGGAAATTTATTTCCAATGCAGAATGTAGAAATGCATCTGTCATGCATTGAAAATCGTATTTTAAACAATAAAATAAAAAAAACACAAATAATGACACGATAATGACGGGAAGGGTGTCACGTAGACATGACATCCATGTGTTAGCACTCATCCATATATATCAACCCAACTCATCTATTTCATTTAATAAAATGGGATGTATTTGTGTACAAATTAACTTACCCATAAATGAGTTTGCATACTAGTGACAACAAATTAGGAAATTGATCATAATTACGAGATTATTCAATTAGACTAATGAGTTCTACGAAAGGCCAGCGTAGTATAATCTTGAAGGCACAGGGAAACAAGAATGGTAGAGAAACTTCCCATTGGCATCAACATAGGTCTTTGTCTCCTATTTGTCTTAGGAGCCGACGGAAGACATCTGTCAACAGAAACAAGTCTAGTTGGGCATCACAACGAGGTATAAATGTCCCAACGGATTTTTTTTTTTTGTCGTGGTCTTCGTCTATGTATATTTTACGAGACGTTTACGAAGAAGACACACTGAGTGAGTTCAGATGATCACTTTACCAATTCCATAATATATGTATTGACATGATTATCAAACGATCGACCTTATCAAACGATCTCCTAAAATTCTCGTGCATGTTGCATTCGATTACATTTTAAAAAAAGTCGAAATCCTGATAATTTAATTGTCATTGCCAATGTGTAGATGAACCAGACAAGACACTTCGGCAACATCACTGCCTCCGATGGCTCAGCACATTTAGAACGTGTAAGACTTTAAAATCAATTTTTTTTTAATTTTACTTAAAAAATAATTAACTTTTTTATGAAACATGTGCCACAGTGGGAAATGTATTTTGTAAATGGTGATTTTTTTGGGACCAAAGCGAGGCTCAATGTTTGGGCAACTCCAAAAGTGGAAACTGGTCAAGTAAGCACCACTGCAATTTGGGTCGTATCCCAAACCCAAGGACTACCCGGCAAAACCAACTTGGTCCAAGCTGGTTGGCATGTGAGCCAAACCAAAACATTAATTTTGGTAGATAAACACTACTTTAGTAATGATGTACATGTTTACAGATTATGTGATTGCACTCCTCAGGTTTACCCTGAAAAATATATAGACAACCAACCCCACCTGTTTGTATCATGGACTGTAAGTTTTCATCATTTTATTGTTAATTATCTTTTGGTGAATGATCCATTTACACTTAGCTTTCTTAAATCACCAATATATCAGTTCCTCTTTGCGGCAATTTCTTTGACGACGCTTCTATTCTGGAACATCAAAATCTACAAAGTTGGGATTTATTCCTCTCGCAAATCACATTCCTTGCTCTTCTAAGAATCTAAGAAATATCCATTTCTTTTGTTCCAAGTTACGGCATTTCATCTTTGGAGCTGCAAAGTGGCATTTCCTCCATAACCATTCCTTTAATAATCCGAGCACACCCTTGATGTTCAACTTTGCATTCGATTAACAAAAGCCAAATTAAAATAACTGATTTTGAGAAATGCCACCTTTTCTCCCCACGATCAAGAATCAAATATAATTTGTTATCTCCATGCTAAGGTTGGTTCATTCGGCAATTCGATCTAAGACCACCAAAGTGTGATTCCTAAAAAAATATAACGTCTTGTAAGCAAACATTATAATGAGGGGTGCGCATGGGTCGGGTTGGGTCGGGTTTGGGCCTCAACCCGACCCAACCCGAAATTTTCGGGTTGGGAAAAAAACCCAATCCAACCCGAACCCGAACCGGTTTAGGTTCAACCCAACCCGACCCGAAATTTTCGGGTTGGGTCGGGTTGGATCGGGTTGAACCCGAATTCAGAAATTTTCTCCCAAACTTGGTCGGGTTCGGTCGACCGGTGCTTAAACGGTCGACCGGTGGCTTGAACACCCGAAATTTTCGGGTTGGAAACGGTCGACCGAGTGATGTTCGGTCGACCGGTTTATTTGGGAAAAAAAAATCGGGTTCGGGTTGGGTTGGGTCAACCCGACCCCCTCAATCCGAACCCGACCCGAAAATTCGGGTTTTTGATTTTCCCAACCCGACCCGACCTGAACCTCTCCCCAACCCGACCCAACCTGACCCGACCAGTCAGGTTCGGGTTGGGTTTCGGGTTGAACACAACCCATGCGCACCCCTAATTATAATCCTATATACATAGCTTTGCCTAGTTGATTAGAATTAGAATAATTTTATTAGATCCAAAGACCAAAGAAAGAGAAATAGAATCCCAACAGAATATCCGAAACAAAGTGGGCCGAAATAAAATCAAGACGGCCCACGACAGGCCCAACCGTGTCCGACACCAAAATCCAATGGGTTCTGTTCGACATAAACCAAACCAACGTGCGTGCATCGTGACGGCAGAAACACGGCAAGTCTTCTTCTTCCATCTCCCCCGAACCCTACTTTCCGATTCCCCTCCCGATCCCGTGAGTTTCCACTTCTACACCTTCGATTCGGGCCGAAAGGCGCGGACTTTGGGGGTTTTCTTCCGATTGGGGTTTGTTTTGGGGGTTTTCTCGTGTTTGACTTTTTGGATTTTGAGGGGAGTGGGGGTTGTGATGGTTGGAATACGTGAAAGGTGGATTCTTTGGGTGTTTCTTATTGGTTTCTGAGGGGTTTTTTTTTGTGTTGTTGTATGGATTGTATGAATCTTGGAATTTTGAGGTATGCGTGCATGTGTTATGGTGTCAAAAGGTTGGATTTTTTGTTGGTTTTTATGGAGAGAATCTGGGGTTTTCCTTTAACGAGCATTGTGTTTTGGATAAGTTGCTCTTTTTTTATGACCTAGAATTGATAAGTTGCTTATTTAACCTAATCTTAAGGCTGTCAGGTTCTGCTTGGTGGCTCGTTCGATTTCGCTCGAATTGTGGCTTGGATCGGTTGGTAATGAGCCAAACATGAGCAAATAAATCAGCTCGACAAACTAAACGAGTTGAGCACGAGCATACCCCTTGTTGTTCGCTCGCTCGGATCCAATTCATATGTCTACTATCCAAACTCAATTCAGATGCCATTAAATTGTTTTATGATGTTATTCAACCAATTGGAAAACAAAAAATAGTACGCAATATCGTCTAGTTAAGCATGAAAACCACATCATAACAAGCAAACGAGCAAGCCGAGCGGCTTGCGAACATGTGACGATTCGAGCACGAGCAGATTTTTTCCTGCTCGCTCGATTTCAGCTTGTTTACAACCATACCTAATCTATCATTGCTTGTTTGCTTTGTCATTGTTTTACCGGTTGCTTGTTCGAATTGTTTTAAATTCGATTGACTTATTGATTTAGTGAGTTTGAAATTCACTTGGCATATGCCCCTTGTTGACTATCGCGGAAGTCATTGTCTCTTGTTTGGGCACCTTGTTTTGACAATTAACTAATTTGTTTTACTTGATTATGATCCAATGTGTGTCATTAGATGTTTAACTGATGCGCTACAATATTTTTGTTTGTAAGGTTTGCTGTTTTTAAGTAATGAATCATTATTGTCTTTCAATAATTTCAATTGCGTTCAGAGTTTATAAATGATTTTGGTGCTGTTTTTGTTATCAGTGTTTTATTGGAAGATCGGCATGGGTTCACTCTTAAGCGTGCCTGCTCGAAAGAGGCGTGCAGGGGATGAAGATGACATTACCTGCCAGAATGAAGCTCGTAAGAGGCAGAAGATGTCTTCTGGATACAGCGACGAGAATCCCAGATTGATTTCTAATCTTCCAGATGAAATCTCTTTTCAGATACTTGCAAGACTTCCTAGAATATGCTACTTGAATGTGAAATGTGTATCTCGGAGCTGGAAAGCCGCCATAACTAGCACTGAGGTTTATAAGTTGAGAGAGGAACTTGGAACTACGGAAGAATGGCTTTATGTATTGGAAAAGTTTGAAGGTGCTAAGCTCTTATGGCATGGCTTGGACCCTAAATCTGCAAGATGGCAAAGGTTACCGCCCATGCCGAGTTCCGCATGTAAAGACAATTCCAATAGAGGCTTGTCTGGTTTCCATATATGGAATGTTGTTGGTTCTACCATGAAGATTGCAGATATTGTGAAGAGTTGGTTCGGGAGGAGAGATGCCCTGGATCGCCTACCATTTTGTGGTTGTGCAGTTGGAGCAGCAAGTGGCTGCCTTTACATCATAGGTGGGTTTTGTAAAACCTCAGCTACGCAATGTGTTTGGAAATATGATCCACGCATCAATGCGTGGTGTGAAGTGAACTCTTTGAGCACCGGCAGAGCTTACTGCAAGACAGGTCTATTACACGACAAATTGTATGTAGTGGGTGGAGTGAACCGGGGTAGAGGTGGATTGATGCCTCTCCAATCAGCTGAGGTTTTTGATCCCTCGACTGGGATTTGGACCCCAATCTCAAGTATGCCATTTGCAAAGGCCCAATTGTTGCCAACTGCATTTTTGGCAGATATGCTTAAGCCCATAGCCACTGGAATGACAACGTACAGAGGGAAACTTTGTGTGCCACAGAGTTTGTATTCCTGGCCCTTTTTTGTCGATGTCGGTGGTGAGATATATGACCCCGAGACAGATTCTTGGCTGGAAATGCCTACTGGTATGGGAGAGGGTTGGCCTGCTAGGCAGGCTGGGACCAAATTAAGTGTTGTTGTTGATGGTGAGCTGTATGCTCTTGACCCTTCAAGTTCTTTGGACAATGGTAAGATCAAGGTGTACAATTCTCAAGAAGATACTTGGGAAGTTGTTATTCAGAAGGTCCCTGTTAGAGACTTCACTGATTCGGAGTCTCCATATTTGCTTGCTGGAATTCTTGGGAAGCTTCATGTAATTACTAAAGATGCAAACAACAACACTACAGTTTTACAGGCTGACTTGCCAAAAACTGTGTCTGTGTCCTCTTCCACACCGTCTTCCTCTGCAAGTTCAACAGTTGGAAGCGTAGATTCATCAATGGATACAGAAAAAGAACCTCTGATGGTGGGTTCATCGAATGATGATATGGAGAGTGATATGTGGAAGGTTGTAGCTTCAAAGAATTTCGGTACCTCAGAGCTTGTTAGCTGTCAGGTCCTTCGTGTCTAAAATCTAAATATGACACGTCTTTCTTATTTACCCCAGTTATTTGTTTTATGATCTTGCCTATTTGGTGATCTTCAAGATTAAGGTCCCCCTTCGGCATCTTCGGTGGTTTCTAATGTGTTAGGAATAATGAGTAATGATACTGGGAGCGTCTCAATGTTGCACCTGCAAAGAAAATTCTTAGAAAAGTACTTGATGAGGAACCTTGTTTGCCTATTTGAGGGGCGAAGAAAATGTTTTGGGAAAGACATCTCCACGAGTGGGTTCTCAAGCAATTCTTCGTCTTCATGTCAAATGGACCGAGGATCCTCTCGAAGAGTGGGAAATCCGTACAAAAGAGTGCTGTGAAGTTTTCCGATCATCTCACTGCATATATTTCAAACTGTTAATGCAGTTATTTGGGCACCAAGACAGCTGAATGGTGCTGCTGCGGGTAAGTTTCAAACGGTAACACAAAAGTCTGCTTAGTGTTTAAGGGTGATACCATTTGTTGGGTAATTGAATAAATACATGATTTATGTTTGTTCAACCTTACCTCATGGAAGAAAAAATATGTACAGTATTCCAACTTATTTGGCTTTCTCCCCTTTTTTCCTTGTATAACATATATAGAATAAAAAGTTTGTATTTATGAGCAAATTTTGCTCTAAAATTGCAATTTTAATATATTTTTGCATCTTAGTATTTTTTTGGATGTTAATCGGTACGTTAGTTTGACATTAAAGATCTTATTGTTGCTGCTGCATATTGAATGCTGATGCGTACTCGTTTCACAGCCGAATCATTCTAAAAGAAGTATCACATTTTGAGAACAAATTACATTTGTAAGTTTTTGAGTGATTGAAAAGAAATACGTGGGGACAATAGACTACATGACATTGTTTCAATGACATCATTGTTTCTAGACAGATTTCTGTTTTCTTTATTGTATAATAAAAAAATTAGTTGAGCTATCTTTTCAGTATTATTATTTAGTTGTCTGGGACTCTGGGTGAGATGTAGTTTCCTCTCTTCAATCGTCAACCAAAACCAAAATTCACCTTCTTTAATCATGAGCTAGAATTGAATTGAATTTTGCAGAACTTCCTAAAGATACTAGCCTTGCTCCTCATTCCTTTGCCAATCGCAACATCTTTAAATCTGGGAACTCATTTCTCTCCATGACATATAGAGCTTGAAAAGTCGCCTTGTATATTTTTCCTTTGTTCATTGTAGGAAGAATAGATATCTGTCCCGTACTCAGCCCAGGAGTCCCACACCCTTTGAAAGCTGGAGACAAAAACGAAATTGAGGATTTAAAACAAAATCCCCGGTTACTCTTTGGGGTTTTGCAGAGTTGGGCGTTGAGTGGAAGAAAATTCTATGTATAAATCTAAATAAAATAAAGTAGTAATGAGTTCTAAAAATCAATTGATTAATGTCATGATCCAATCTCTTTGTGATGCATTTTATCACAATTTTCATTAAGCGGGATCAAATGGTATAGTTAATTTGAGAGTTAATTTGTTGGTGGTTTGGAGGATTAC
This sequence comes from Triglochin maritima, assembly GCA_963682175.1. NCBI lineage: Eukaryota > Viridiplantae > Streptophyta > Magnoliopsida > Alismatales > Juncaginaceae > Triglochin > Triglochin maritima. The sequence continues at coordinate 6,799,523 of OY821780.1, read as the reverse complement.
ACTATTGCTATCCAATTGACTGTTTTTTGCATTAATTGCAACCTCATCAATCTTATTGATTAGGGATGAATATATTTTGAAGATAAAATGAAAAAAAACCAATTCAACAGTTCGTCTTAAGATTTCAATATAATCGAACAGTTTAGTGAGTTTTGGAGATTCATTAAGTTTCAAAAGTTACTGATTTGACATCATAGTTGAGGAGAAATTTTAATTTATACTGGGTTTTGGAAAAACTCTTCTGTTTTATTTTGATTAAGCTTCAGGATGCAATCAAGATCATTGGGTTCAATTCTTAATTTTAACTATTCTAAAGAGTAATTTAGCATCTTGACATTGACTATAATTGATATCATTTTGACTATAATATACATCCACTAAAATCATTTGACATGTTATTTGAAATGTAGGAACCTATGGACTTTAAATGCATGACATCTATTTGCCAATTTTGCATGCTTGTTTTAACATTTTCTTCAGCTGGTATTAACTTTGATAAACTGTAGGCATAATTCACTTGGGTTTTTCTTTCTTTTCTTCCACTTTTCTCTCTTTAAGCATCCACAGTATTTGCAAAACAGTAGTTCTACGTGCTCCACTTGGGTAGTGCTAAAAGCCTATAACCATTAATATTTTCCAAAGTCTAGCTTACAAAAAGGCTATGCTTCTTTCTTGGATACTGAGTTAGTTTTACTATTTTCACTTGATTGGTTGAGCAAATAGTTCCTCCAATTGGGGGTTTAATTTTTCACTTTTCAGGCTCTTTGACATGAGAATAGAATTATAGAAATGCATAATGTCTTACTTAATTGCTATCTGCTATGTGCACTATTTGCCTGCTGAAAGCAAAATGCTTTGCTCACCTCTGAAGTGAAACTACTTCGCAAAGTTCAGAATAGAAAAAAGTTTATTCATCTTAACTGTTCCGGAATCCAGTTCCACTTTCTGACCTCCTTTTCCTAGAAGGGTCTTAGGTGGTGTTTTTTAAAAACAGGAAAGCCCATTTTAAATTCAGATATTTTTTCCAAGAATAAATATCTGAACTTGAGTTATTAGAGTAGATATCTTCTTAGTGGCGGTGCCTCAATGATCTAGAACTACATGAAGTGCATGAAAGATTGTTGATTCCAAGCAACATATAATATTGTGATTGCTGTTGTGGTGTCTGCATCAAAGCCATCATGAGCCCATAACCGTATTTTTATACGTGGGAGTGATGGGAAGAGCACATCAGTGTGAGCTCCAACAACCAGTGGAGAGTTGACAACCTTTTCCTTTTAATGAGAGTACAAGTACAAATTCCATGTAGTGGAGGAACATGATTGATCTTTGAGCACTACATGGACCACTTTTTGTTTAATCATAAGCCCACTAAAAGTTGGTACCGAATTGGCATCTCTTATGGTTGTGTTTTATGTGTTGGATGGGGTTGAGCATCCATTTTAGCTTGTTGGGTGGGTGTCAATTGGTTGAAGAGTTATTTTATCAATAGGTCAAGAGAATGCGAGCTAAATAAGGTGGCATGCCACACTTCGTAATTCTATATTACTAAGCTTTCTATATTGCTAAGCTAGACTTACACTATATTTAGAGGCACTTAAATTGTATGCTAAGAATCAAAAGTTCCATTGCAACTAGGAAGATTAGAGACTCAAAACTAGGAGTCATCTGATAAATATCGGCTTCCAGTCGTCGTCTAACGTCAATCAGGTGCATATAGTGTATGAGAGTGGATTGTTTTAGCTAGTGTCAAGTCCAACTCAAGTTAAGGTTATAATGAAAGTTCTTAGGTGTAGGTAGGGCTGTCCAAAAACCGGTTTGGTCCGGGTTCGGTCCGGACCGGAACTAACCGGTATGGGTTCCGGTCGGAAATCCGGTTCCTGTCCGGATCGGTCCGGTTTTTGTTTTTTTTTAAATTTATTTTTGAGGTAAAAATTCGGTCTTTGGACCAGACCGGACCAGACCGGATCCAACTGGTCCGGTCCGGTCTCCGGGCCAAACCTATTCCGTCTGGTCTCCGGTCCGAACCCTGGAAAAAAGTCCGGTCCGGCCGGATGCACACCCCTAGGTGTAGGAATGATCGCTATAACCTAGAATAGTCACCACCGAGAATTAGAAACCCTAAGAAAGGTAGTCTAGCTCTCTTTGTAATAATTGTTTGATAAGAACATATGACAACTCACAAAAAAAGCTAGTTGTTATGTTGAGAGCTTAGGTTATAACAACTCATAGTCTCGTACCAATCCGAACAACTCTTGTTCCACTTACACTTGATTGACATAGAAATAGTTGGTTGATTTTTTCGAAACTTCGAACATACTTGTGACTCACAGGTTGTGAGGATTTACGGTAGCACTACTTAAAAATGATTTTTCCTCTTTTCGGAAAGCTTTTGCAACATTTTTTTACTTCCTTAAGATGAGAAATCACAAGAAGGATTTTCATCCCAACTACAGTGATGATTATTGAAAGAAAACCTACCAGAGGGCTTTTTTATTAATGAATCAGGGCCACCTCTTGAATAATATGATGGTTTGTCAATAATGTCATTTTCTCACAAAATTTAAGTAAAGCAACAATCCAAACAATGATAATGTGAACATTTGTGTGATACTTGTGCTTACATCAAGCAATGCAAAATGTAGTATAAGATGTTAGTTTAAGACCACTTGCAAGAGATCATTGTCGTTTTAATGATTCTTAACTAAACGTAGACTTCATCTTATACGACGATTTCTTTAGCTTTCTTTTCGTAATTCATTTTCTCTTCTGACTTATTCAAGCGAAGACAACACCTCAATGCTTCTCTGTTCCTCTCCTTGCTTATTACATCATCTCTTAATCTTACAGCCTCTACAGTCCCAAAAAGCAGATTTACCAACACACGTAAAGATTTAACTAACTTAACCCATCTAACCACGGGTAAAATATGATTAGTTAACTAAAGCAAGCAAGAAAGCGAAAACAAGTAAAAAAAGGACAAAACAGATTAGATAAAGTCATCCAAATATGTATAAAATAAACACAGAAAAGAGTAGAGACTCTTTTCCACGACGCCAAGTCGCCAACACCACACCAGAGTACTTTAGCCGAAGCTCCCATTTCTCTCCTCCAAATCCGCCGTTTCCTTCGCTTTCCGGAGAACTCTCTTCTGGGTTTTCTTCTCCGACCCCTCCCGACCCGTTTCCGACCAAAAAGATCGAATCTTGCCGGTCGGAAGACGGTCTCCGATGGGTTTAGGCCCGTTTTAATGACCTTTCTGGGCTTAGTTTAGAATCCCCGATCTGGGTTTTCCAAGTTTCGGATCTTGCAACTGTTTCCGGCATCGAATGTTGCTTTCTTTTGTGTTTTTCTTCTTCTTTCTATTTGGTGTGCAACGGTGGAATCATGGATGAAACGTCAAGTTGAGGGGTTGTTTGGTGGGAATTTGAGCTCAAGAAGGGTGTTTCTGTTTTGGGGAGTTTAGTTTTGGGGTTTTCGATGGCTAAGGAGAATCTTATTGAGCTCAAGTTTAGGCTTTTCGACGGCACTGACATCGGTCCGACCAAGTATGAGCCTTCTACAAGTGTTGCATCTCTCAAGGAAGTCATTGTTGCTAGATGGCCTCAAGGTGATATGGCAAAATTCCAAATTTTGGTTGAATACTTGTTTTGTTGCCTTTTCATTTTCTATTTTTTAGACATGAAATCCTATTCACCACTATAATTGGTTTGGCTTATCATCATCCAGCAATAATTTCACATATTTAGTTTGTTGAAATTTATAAAGTCATATTTAAACACTAAAACTTTATTCTCAGCAATTGGGACATGGTTATTGTGTTGGCTTGGACCACAATATCTTCCTGTCAGGTAGCAAAAGTAGTGCTCTTCAATTTAGCAGTTGATCTATAAATGAATGGTCACTTGCCCATCATCTGTAATTTTTCGAACGGATTTGTTGGTTTCACTCCATTTAATGCTTGGATCGGTCCTTTATTCCTTTCCTCAGAAGACCAATCTTGTGAATTTTTACTTAATGGAATGTCTTGGTTCATTATGTTATCAAGTGCATCAAATGACACATCTATTTGATACTAGAACTATAACCATCATCTAGTTTGTTTCATGTTTTATATATTGCAAATATCCTCGTATTTTTAGGCTTTGCAGTCTCTTGCTTAATCTTAATTAGCAAAAGAGGTTCTACAGAGATTGTTTTTTTATATATTATGGATGATGATAGTATCAGTGTTTTACAACCTTATCAATAAAATATAGAAATAATTGGGCTTCGCTTTAAATTTTAGTACTTTGATGAAGCTTAAATTTTTATGTTATATGACTAACACAACTATTTCTGTACGCTGGGTTTATTGCAGATAAGCCAAATGCACCCAAAACAATAAATGATGTGAAGCTTATAAATGGAGGGAAAATACTTGACAACAATCATACCCTTGCAGAATCAAGAGTACCAGTTGTGGATCTCCCTGGTGGAATCATTACCATGCATGTCGTTGTTCGACTGGTTGTGCTCGAGAAAAATAATGGTACTTGCTTTTCTGCTCATTCCTTTCTTTTCCATCAGTGGAACTGCAGTTTCTGTCACATAATTTACATAATGATGATCTTTGTGTTGATCAATTGATTTAAAATATTGAACTATATTGGAAAGTATAACATATAAGTTAAAAGGGTCCTTGCATAAGCATTATTTTTTATGAAATGGATTTGAAAAAAGAAGATATTCAACAATTAGTCATTTGTGAACTGTTTCTGGTCATCTATTTATTTCCAGCTATGTCGATGGCGATATATTATCTGCATCTAATCTTCTCGTTGGTTTGTACTGGTCCCGTTTCCATGTGCCACATTGATTAGAATTTATTGGTAAACTTAGCCTTTTGTATTTTTGAATAGAGAATGAGTCTATGGTGCTTGCTTGACTTGCATTTTAGCATGTCTATTAAAAATCTCTATATTAAGATGCGTTTGAAATGAAGGTATTGGGAGACGGAGAGGAATTATTAAGTGGTACAAAAATTCTAAGTTGACTTGGGAACTTTTTTACTCCTTAATCTTTTACCTCCCATTTCCTTCGTTCCATGCGTAACATAAGTCAAAAAAATAAAGACGATGGATTGTTAATAAAAATAGTGAACTATTGCGTTCAGATATCACAGTAGAGCATTTTGAAATATGCACAATTTGCTTCCTGGGCTATTCCGGACAGATTTTTCAACTTTTCTTTTATCTACTTTGGTACCTGGCTTACATGTTTTTTAACCAAGTCAAGCCTGCAATGGTCACAAACTATTCAGGGCATCAACATTGTTTCTTAATACCAACCTTTTTTATTTTTCAGATAAACAAAATATCGATAATCAGAAAAGCAGCAGATGTGCATGTTGCATCCTGTGATTGGAAGGTGGATTATACCATATATATATATATATATCTGTGAAGTCAAATTTCGTAGCTTGAAATCCAAATACTTCTCTTCTGTATAAAGCTCGGGATCGCCTATACCAACTGTAAATGTGTGAAAGCTTGTTCTCCTCAAAGAGATATGCTGTGTGCAGCAACATTTGAAAGTACTTGTTAGGTTATATACCTTAACAGCTCTTATGCCAGAGGAACTCATATTGGAATTGTACCTTCCCCTTGGCTGTTTGTTGTAAGTTGTTGTCTTGGTTTGGGAGAAGACATTTGCCTTAAAAATCAACAAAATATCAAAAAACAAAATGCTGCCTTAATTTGCTGGAATGCCTCTGGAAAGGTTAAAGAGCCTTGTTTTCTTATTTTTATTTAGCAATTTTTATACATATACAATCTTGGAACTCTGAACATAGCTTTGTACACTGATCAGTAGAGGATTATCCGTTCATAGTTCTCATTCCCAAAAGTTAAAATATATATGATTATTTGATGTTCTACTTGCTGATGAGGGGCAAGACAACAAAAGTGGTTAATTCCAGCTTCATTCTAGCAGATAGACATTGTTACAATGATTTGAAGCTGAAAGTGACTATTAGTTATAAAATTAGAAATGCTTATGTATATGGTCATGATGTAGTGGTTTGTAAAGGGACCTGGAGTGTAACCATGTTTCTTTTATTTTTGTCAAGTGTGATATGTAGTATTTTTCCAGTTCTCATGAAACTATATTGGTACATTAAATGGTTTTTTATTATTTACACACCCAAAATGACATATATCTCAGTACAATAGTGACCCCCATAATCAAATTATATTTAGGATAGGTGGAGAATTTTCAAATGTAAATCATCATGATATTGCACTTGTTGACAAGGACATAAGACACTTGTCTGGTTTGAGCTAAGGTGATAAAAAAAGGATGAATTGGTTAACTCTAGATTTACAAAATAGACCACCATTTAGCTTGGTAAGCACATAGATGAGAAGACCTTTTGTGGTTTTGCGGCTTTTGCCTATTGAAATCAAGTGAATCTACCATTTTCTAACATGCATGGTGGTTTGTGAAGTTTCCCTATCATAACATGATTCCTGGAAGAGGTCCCAGAAACCAATACCAACATCACATGAAGTCCACAGCAAGGGGTGAGGAAAAGATGGAACATTTTAGTGCATCATCCACTGACCACCCCTTTAAGCTTTATTTTGTTTCATCTTTATCTTTTGCTACAAGATTTGGCCCTTTTCTATTTACCTTTATATTAATGATCAGGCACTCCAGAGCATGTAGTCTGGTCTGCGATTGCGACGACATACGACGTCAGGTACATCGCTTCGATTGCGGAATCGATTTGGATGACATTTCCGAGAGGAGACCGACTTCACATTGGCGATCTCACACTTAGTTGCGACCCCTCCACGTGTCATGCAGATTATTTAGATTGGTTCGGTAGGTACTCACATCCAGTTCTCGTGTGTGGTACCGTCTCGAGACCTGAGAGACCACTGGATAGGACATGCGGCGATGCAGTAGGTTTTTCTAAATTATTTTTAATTTGTAATGTATATTTTTTTTTATTGTTAATGTACACTAATTTTTATGTTATATACAGTGGATGAGTAGGGCAATACGAGTTGCGCATCCATTCTTGACTCACAGGGACATGATTAGGGGTGAGCAACCGGTCCGACCCGGATCGGACCAAAGACCAGACCGATCCGGTCCTGTCTGGTCCAAAACCGGTTTTTACCTTAAAATTTAAAATAAAAAAATCGGACCGGTCCGGACCGAAGACCGGACCGGTTGTTGCTCACCCTTAGACCTGATGCCGAATGAGGGAACAATCAGTTTGACATTTCTGACCATGATTCGGATGATGAGTTGCAGTCGGCTTATACATTATTTATTTTATTATCTATTGAACTATTACTACATGTATTGGTATTTGCTTATATGTTGTACTCTTATTATTTATTTCTGACGAACATATCTTCTCCGTATTTGCTTATTTGTGGTACTTTTATTATTTATCTCATTAACGAGCATATTTTTTCCCTGTTTGGTATATGTAATGTAATTTAAATTTAAAATTTGATTTTAAAAAGTATGATATAAGTACAAATACACAATATAATCGCGAACAGATTATACATTAAAAATACAGTAATTTAACAAATACATTACAAATTACAATCAAAATGTACTACGTAACCGGTCACAATACGCTCTCCTACTTTCGTACTCTACCTCCCATCCAGCAACACCCTCATCTCGCATTTAAAACCACATGGTCGCTATAAGAGGTACTGAGAATCCTGAAGGGAATGTGTTCTAAAAGTTTTACTTTTAAATGTCAATTATTATGAATTGAATGAGAAATCATTTTGTTCCTTGTTTATGTTATTCGTCTTTTAGAAGTGTTAAGGAAGATGCTCTTGGTCCTTAACCGTAGAGCTCTGAAAGATATTGGTTTGCATAAAACAAAAGATATTCGCAATCATGGTAATTAACATGGGACATTAATTACCGAGTTAAGATTGTCGTGTTGGTCATAGATCATTGTAGCTCTACAAATGAGTGACGACACGGGTATGCAAAAGAGGAAAATATTACTTTTGTATACTGAATAGACCTAATAAGTAAAATATTATAGAAATGTGTTTCTGTGTCATTAATATTTTACTGTGTCTTTGGTCCTTTGATATGAGACTTATATCTAATCACTTAAGGAATACTTAATTAGATCAGTGTCTTGAACTATCGATCAGTGTAGTGTAAAGGCATTGGTTGGTTAAGTACAACTTTTGTTGGAGAAGATAGTTAGTCAAAAGACTATCATTGTCCCTCTTAATTGAGTGATGATATTAGTGGGCCCCTTGATAAAGCAAAGTTATAATGTGCACAATGTGATTTGAGTTAAGTCACATATTTATAACTAGCTTAAAGAGATCAAGAAATGAATACTAATACAAAGATGACACAATACTACTTTGTGTGTATTCTTAATATCATGAGACAAGGGACGGACACAAGTGGTGCACTCCATCACTAAATGGATCGGGTTTTGGTTCGAGTGGAATTAAGACATCTAACTAATTGGGAGCTATAATGTGTAGCTAGATACCGCTTATAGCTTGTGATATTAAGCTCTTAATATCACTGCCAACTTAATTTAGATCCTCCCATAGGTCACACCACAAAACTGGGAAACAAGAAACGGGGATTTTGAGTTCATATGATGTGTCGGGTTTCATGTAGAAAATATGACACATGGGGTGAACAAGCAAAATCAAAATTATGTTGTGATTTATAACATAATTAGAATCTAAATTAAATTCATATGTGATGTAAATATTATGGGGTGTAATGATTGATCATTACATAGGATAATATGTTACATAAGTTGTGAATTTACTACTAATCCCGAAATGTCAAATTTTGTAGGGGTTAAACCGAAATTTGACAAGTCTGCAAGACTGTGCAAACGGTCAACCGGTTAATGGATAACGGTCGACCGAAGGTGCACGGTCGACCGGACGTGTCTCGACCGATAACAGGGAATTTTCGTCTGTTCGGAACGGTCGACCGAATCTATCGGTCGGTCGACCGAACATTGCGATGAAATATTCTACGTTAAGAATGGTCGACCGAATCTTGCACGGTCGACCGAAATTGGGTTCGAGCGGTCGACCGGACTTTCGTAACGGTCGACCGGTCCAGACGGTTTTATGCAGAATTAATTTAAGAATTAATTAGATCATGCATGGAATTGGTCCATAATTGATTTAATTCGTGGCTAAGATTATTTATTAATAAATAATGGATGGTTAGATGGAATTTTGCATGGAATCATGGGCAAGAGGTTGCACATGAATAGGTAATTTGGAGAGAACCTATAAATACAAGGTTATCTCATTACCTCCTTAATTAATTCATTATTTTTCTTATGCAAAATCTCTCTCCATAATTCTCCACGAAAATTCCTTAATTCTTAAGTTTAGTTTTAGTTCTTTAGAGGTCATCTTCTAAAGGGAACTAAAGAGGGGTTAGTAATTAGATTCTAAACCCAATCGGAGATTGAGAGACTAGCTTCCCTCTCTCCGATCTTGTTTAGAGTTTGGTGAATACTCGGAGGCATCCGGCGCAGCGAGGATCATCCCAACCGTCTCTGAATCTTCGAGAAGTTTTAGAGAACTTCTAGGTATGAATTTCGGAGCTCCTTCATGTTTGTTTTAATAGAATTTTTGAAACTAGTTTGTTAAAACAAACCGATGCATGCAATAAATTCTAGAAAATTGAAAATTGATCCTTATTATACATGAAAATTCGAAAAATATATATGTATAATTAAACATGAAATCCATCAGTGGTATCAGAGCATAGGGTTCAATTTTCTTATGATTTATGGCTGTAAACGAATTTAGTTTGCCATCTAGGATTTAAACAATTCGGTTTTACCGGTTTTTCGGTGTATGGATGTTTTGTTGATATAATTCTCCATAATAATTCGTCTGAATGTTTTAAGAGTTTTAAAACATGCCATGTGATTATTGGAATTAAGATTAAGACATTAGTCCAACTTACAATAATTTCGTTTTATTTAAAAACAATTATTTTGTAAGAGAATCAACAAAACCGAAAAACTGCAGTTCATCTTTCCATTGGAAATTGGATGGACAGCGGTTCAAAAATAGTTTTGAACTATGGATGAATGAAAAATGTTTTTAATGGATTTCAAAATATTTTTCAAAGAATTTTTGAGAATTCTGGATGATTGATAAATTAGATTCTGTAGTTTATAGCAATTGCGTGCATGGGTGCTTGAGTTGCTTTGCAGGATTGTGAGTTTATATGTTCCAAATCAGACACTACAAATGTATGTAATTATTATTATACAGGGGCTTATGTATGTAAAAGCCATATTCTCTATTTTCTATCTTTAGAATTGCATTTGCATGTGAGAGGTTTTTACATAGGACTTGCACTAGTTTGTTTTTATCAAATGTGAGGAGCATGTTTATTTTTCTGTAAAATCTACATCTCCGGTGCAAGAGGATCGAGGATCAGGGATCGAAGATCAAGGATCAAAGGGAACATATAAACTCACGCGATATGGATTGTGTGAATGTTTAATTTCTGTTTTTTTATAATTTCTGCAATGCATGTGATGAATGGTGAATGTTAGGATGTGTATAAATTTTAATATGCATGATAAACTAAAATTCAAAATCACATGTTGATATATGAAATTGTCCAACAAAAATTAAGAATAAATTTCCTTCTTATTTCATCCACTAGCAGCCATTGATCGAGGGATACTCTGCTCGCCCTTAGCGGGATATAGCTCCCTCTATCTTTGGGAATAGTGGGAGATATAAAGGTTGTCTGTTGTTGTGCCACAATTAAATATATGAGGTGTGTTTCACCCTAGTGAACCCCAAGTATGTTTAGTTGTGAATAGAATAGATAAACGTATCTCGTATCAAATGAAAATAAGTTTTCTTAACATTACCTAGAGCCCTCGCTCGGTTTTGGGAAAAAGTTTTTCTTACGAGGATAGATCGTATTCCCTCATAATTAAAACGACAAGAGTCACAAGAGTTTGAAGATGCTAAATGTTGCTAAAATTCAAAAAGGTTGTGATTAGAAAATATTTTCTTACCTTGATATTGTAATGCATTCGATAGCCCTTAGCTAGTCTATATTACAATTGATGGGATCTTGGATTGTTGCATTTATGGGCAAAACTTTTATTTGCAACATTTACATTTATATATTCGATATATGTATGCATGTGTATTAAAACATAAAATTGGCATTAAAACTTGTATAATTTATTTTGTAGAAATGTCAAATATCCAACCAATTGTGCGATCTATGATCGAAAAGAACCCTTTGCAAAATGATGGCTCAAACTTCATGAAATGGCAACTCAATCTCAATATCGTGTTGAGGTTTGAAAAACTATCTCATATTTTGGATGGTGAAATCCCAAAATTGAATGAGAAGACAACCGATAATGAGAAGGAGGTGATAGCCAATTGGGAAGACCAAGAGAACCAAGTTCACGGTCTAATGTTGGCATCCATGGGTAACTCGCTTCAAGCGAAATACTTGGATTCAAAACCCAAGAAGACCATGGAGGCTCTAACCAAGATGTTCATGGATAGTGCCCGAAAGGAGCGCTATAAGACCACCATCGCACTCACAAGGTGCCATATGGCGGAGGGAACATCGGTATCCATGCATTTTCTCACGATGCAAGGATACCTTGAGAAGTTGTCGAAGCTCTCTTCTCCAATGCCAGTGGACATTGCCGAAGATCTAATTCTTGGCTCTCTAGCCCCGTCCTTTAAGGATTTTGTGATGCACTATCATGTGCGTGAAAAAAAGGTGAGTCTTGAGGAGCTTCACAACGCTCTCAAAACGGCTGAAGTTGATATGGGCAAGAGTAGGGACCATGAGGTCATTGCTATCCATAAGAAGAGCAAAAAGATCAACAAAGGTAAAGGCAAATTTACCAAAGATACGTCAATCAAGAGCGAGGGAGTAGGAGGTGCTAATGGGAGTGTCTCAAGGGAGAAAACTTACAAGTCTCCAACTCCCAACTCGGAGTGCTTTCACTGCGGTGAAAAAGGACACATCCGACCTAATTGCCCCAAGTACAAGGAAGACCTTGAAAATGGGATGATTGAACGTAGGCGCCCGAGAAACGCCATAGGTATGTTTGTTATTGAGATAAATTTAATCACCTCTATCCTTGATTTGGTAATGGTTACCGGATCTTGTGCTCACATAATTTTGATGTGCAGCTATTGAAGGATAGGAAGGAACTCGTTGGGAACGAGATGATATTGAAGATTGGAAATAGTACAAGCATCGCTGCGATTGTACAAGATTCTATGGAACTTCAATAGTCTAGTGATTTAAATTTATGCTTTGTAGAATGTTTGTTATGTACCTTCGATTAGCAAAAACTATTCTGTATCAAGTTTTGGATATGGATAAATTTTAATAAATATTTTAATTCTTGCTTATCTATATCGAAGAATGGAATTTTCTATGCAAATACATTCATATGGAATGATTTCTATTTGCTTGAAATAAATAATGAACAAACTCAAACAAACAATAACAAAAGAGAAACTAAGATAACTCACGTGAATGATACAATCTTGTAGCACTATCGGATTGGTCAAATAAATGACCAAGAGACTTTTCAAGAAGAAAGGAACGAAAACGAATAACTAATTGGATATGATACATTCTAATGTATGTGGTCCGATAAGTACAAGTGCAAGAGACGGTTTAAGGTACTTCATTTTGTTCACGGACAACTATAGTCATTATGACTATATTTGTCTAATGGGAAGCAAAAAGTGAATTCTTTGACAAGTTCAAGGGATTCGAGGATGAAGTAATGAACCGACTCAACAAGAATATCGAGTCTCTATGAACGGTTCGTAGGGGTGAGTGCTTATGATACCTAATTTGACTCATTCCTAAAGTAGGAACATGATATTGCTCGACATGGTTCGATCAAATGAGTCAATCTAAAATTGCCTTTTTACTTTTTGGATTATGCACTACAAATAATGACAAACTCACTAAATAATGTTCCATCCAAATCCGTGGAGAAAATGTCTTGTGAGCTATGGAGTTGAAAGACACCTAAGCTCGACTTTCTCAAGATTTGGGGTTGTGAGGTATACATCAAGAAATTGATGTCGACCAAGCTTCAACCAAAAACGGATAAGTGCTTCTTTATAGGTTGTCCTCGTGTGACAAGAGGATACTACTTTTGGTATATCACCTCCAATCGAAAGATTGTAGAGAGAGATATGGTTTTTCTGGAATTTCTGGAAAAGAGAGAAAAGTAGTGGGAGTAGAGTTGAGCTTGAGAAAACTCAAGATACTCTACAAGATCATGATGTGAATGTTGCATTCAAGATCATGAAGGCCCAGCCGAGATTCATTTGGTTAGTGGGAGCGTGAGCGAGAGATCCTTACAAGAAATTGTGAGACAATCTCAATCATCCTCACCTAGTGTGCGTTCGAGAGTCGAACATGAAACTATTCCTCAAGAAATTGTGGAAGAAGCTCGAGAGACACGAGAAGAACCAAAAGAACTAAGAAGGTCAATGAGGGAAAGGAAGAAACCCAATAAGTATTTGGGACTTCATGAGATCATGGTACTAGATACCAAAGATCCCTCGACCTTCCGAGAAGCAATAGAAAAGACTCCAAACTATGGTTAAAAGCCATGGAATCCGAAGTAGAATCCATGTATGATAATCAAGTATGAAACTTGATTAGCATTCCTTAAGAGAAAATATCATTTGGTATAAATGAGCTTTTAGGAGGAAGATAGACATGGATAGTAACTTGACAACCTACAAAGCAAGGCTTGTAGCAAAAGTTATACTCAAATTCAAGAAATTGACTTTGATGAAATTTTTGAGAAGTTGTCATATTAAAATCTATTCGGATTATGCTCACTATTACCGCATTTCACAATTGTGGGATATGGAAAATGGATATCAAAATTGCGTTCCTTAAATAGGAACTTGGAGGAGGATATGTACATGGTACAACCTCAAGGTTTTGATGATCCAAATAGTAACGAGAAGAAATGCAAGTTTCGAGAATCCATTTATGGATTGAAGCAAGCATCGGGGAGTTGGAACAAACGCTTTGACGAAGAGGTGACGAAGATTCACTTCATTCAAAGTAAAGGAGTACCTTGTATATACAAGGAGATTAGTGGGAGCCATGTAGTACTTCTGATCTTATATGTCGATGACATATTGCTCATGAGCAATCATATACCTTTGCATTAGCAAACGAGAAATTTTGTTGAGATCAGTGTATTCAATGAAAAGAAAAGGATGAGGCTCAACACATCTTGAGAATCAAGATACATTGAGATACATCACGTAGACTCATTGGCTTCAGTCAACGTGCATACATTGACAAGGTCTTTGGAAATGGTCAGGGTGAACAATTCCGATATGGACAATATGCCAATAAGTATGAGTATAGGTGTGCAACTCAAGAAGTCTCAATGTGCTCAATCACACAAAGACTTGGGGTACATGAAGGTATCCCTTATGCTTCGGCAAAAGGAAGGACCATGTACACGATGGCTTGCACAAGACTCAATATCTCGTATGCTTTAAATGTGACAAGAGGTCACCAATCCAACGCGAATCCTAATCATAGGATTGCGGTCAAGAATATTCTGAAGTACCTTAACCAGACTAAAGATAAAGTTCGTGTTTATGGAAGACAAAGGAGAAAATAGCCGAGGGCTGTTTTGATGCAATTCTTATAGGAATTCTAGACAATAAGAGGTTGGAGTGATGATGCGTCATCATTATCGAAGGTGGAGGTATGAGCTAGTGTAGTTGGGAGTAATATCACTACAGCTAACTCAACCACCAACGAAAGACAAAATAAATGAATAGGTGGACACAACAGTGACACAACTGATCCATTCAACAAACCTTCATACCAAGCTAAGAGACGAAATATATTTCGAGTCCATGGATTCGAGGGTCCATGTGGATTGGCTTGATAGGTGATTTGGGAAGGTTACCCTAGTTATTGATGTTTTATGCATTGAGAATGTATGTGAAAGAAAACATTGATAACAAGTGGGAGATTGAAGGGAATGTGTTCTAAAAGTTTTACTTTTAAATGTCAATTATTATGAATTGAATGAGAAATCATTTTGTTCCTTGTTTATGTTATTCGTCTTTTAGAAGTGTTAAGGAAGATGCTCTTGGTCCTTAACCGTAGAGCTCTGAAAGATATTGGTTTGCATAAAACAAAAGATATTCGCAATCATGGTAATTAACATGGGACATTAATTACCGAGTTAAGATTGTCGTGTTGGTCATAGATCATTGTAGCTCTACAAATGAGTGACGACACGGGTATGCAAAAGAGGAAAATATTACTTTTGTATACTGAATAGACCTAATAAGTAAAATATTATAGAAATGTGTTTCTGTGTCATTAATATTTTACTGTGTCTTTGGTCCTTTGATATGAGACTTATATCTAATCACTTAAGGAATACTTAATTAGATCAGTGTCTTGAACTATCGATCAGTGTAGTGTAAAGGCATTGGTTGGTTAAGTACAACTTTTGTTGGAGAAGATAGTTAGTCAAAAGACTATCATTGTCCCTCTTAATTGAGTGATGATATTAGTGGGCCCCTTGATAAAGCAAAGTTATAATGTGCACAATGTGATTTGAGTTAAGTCACATATTTATAACTAGCTTAAAGAGATCAAGAAATGAATACTAATACAAAGATGACACAATACTACTTTGTGTGTATTCTTAATATCATGAGACAAGGGACGGACACAAGTGGTGCACTCCATCACTAAATGGATCGGGTTTTGGTTCGAGTGGAATTAAGACATCTAACTAATTGGGAGCTATAATGTGTAGCTAGATACCGCTTATAGCTTGTGATATTAAGCTCTTAATATCACTGCCAACTTAATTTAGATCCTCCCATAGGTCACACCACAAAACTGGGAAACAAGAAACGGGGATTTTGAGTTCATATGATGTGTCGGGTTTCATGTAGAAAATATGACACATGGGGTGAACAAGCAAAATCAAAATTATGTTGTGATTTATAACATAATTAGAATCTAAATTAAATTCATATGTGATGTAAATATTATGGGGTGTAATGATTGATCATTACATAGGATAATATGTTACATAAGTTGTGAATTTACTACTAATCCCGAAATGTCAAATTTTGTAGGGGTTAAACCGAAATTTGACAAGTCTGCAAGACTGTGCAAACGGTCAACCGGTTAATGGATAACGGTCGACCGAAGGTGCACGGTCGACCGGACGTGTCTCGACCGATAACAGGGAATTTTCGTCTGTTCGGAACGGTCGACCGAATCTATCGGTCGGTCGACCGAACATTGCGATGAAATATTCTACGTTAAGAATGGTCGACCGAATCTTGCACGGTCGACCGAAATTGGGTTCGAGCGGTCGACCGGACCTTCGTAACGGTCGACCGGTCCAGACGGTTTTATGCAGAATTAATTTAAGAATTAATTAGATCATGCATGGAATTGGTCCATAACTGATTTAATTCGTGGCTAAGATTATTTATTAATAAATAATGGATGGTTAGATGGAATTTTGCATGGAATCATGGGCAAGAGGTTGCACATGAATAGGTAATTTGGAGAGAACCTATAAATACAAGGTTATCTTATTACCTCCTTAATTAATTCATTATTTTTCTTATGCAAAATCTCTCTCCATAATTCTCCACGAAAATTCCTTAATTCTTAAGTTTAGTTTTAGTTCTTCAGAGGTCATCTTCTAAAGGGAACTAAAGAGGGGTTAGTAATTAGATTCTAAACCCAATCGGAGATTGAGAGACTAGCTTCCCTCTCTCCGATCTTGTTTAGAGTTTGGTGAATACTCGGAGGCATCCGGCGCAGCGAGGAGCATCCCAACCGTCTCCGAATCTTCGAGAAGTTTTAGAGAACTTCTAGGTATGAATTTCGGAGCTCCTTCATGTTTGTTTTAATAGAGCTTTTGAAACTAGTTTGTTAAAACAAACCGATGCATGCAATAAATTCTAGAAAATTGAAAATTGATCCTTATTATACATGAAAATTCGAAAAATATATATGTATAATTAAACATGAAATCCTACAAATCCCTCAACTAATTCTAAGCGAATGAAATGTCTGTAACTCCCTAAATGAGTAATGATCAACTTTTTGCATGACTTCGTCATGTAGACGGACTCTCCCAAGGTAGCACTGTATTACACGGGTACAACGAACCATCTGTTCCCATTGAGAAATACATAACTGCACACTTGTAAAAATTGGCAATCGCGAATAAGTCGCACCAAATCTCTATATAGTGATCCTCACCACAAGGTCCTCCACCCCAATCAATTCGCTGATGAGCTTGTATCACCTCATAAATGGGATGCGCCCCCTATCTCATTAGAAACCGCACGACGGGCGTAAAACCAATTGTTTTGGCCACCATGGAAAACATCGACAACACATCGAAATCCACAGTTGCTATCAGCACGTACATCATTCCACCTCTGCAGAAATGGTAAGATGATTCCTAACAGTCTATCAACATATGAGAAGTTATCGACGTCAATCCGCTCGGACACTACAAGATGAAAAAATAACAAAGTTATATATAACAAATGGAAGAACATGTTTACCGGAAAAAAACAAACAACGAAGTAATAATAATAATAATAAACATATCGTCATATCAGATCATGTTCTCATGTTTACGTACGATCGAGACAAACTAGAAGATTAACCACGACTCCTGCTCCGACTACTAGAAGATCGATCACGACTTCGTTCAGCATACTCAAAGGCACTCGGGTCCTGACATGTCGACTTTTCCCTTGGTCGACATCGTACCTTAGTATTTTCTGCGGGCTCTAGACTGATTCTAGCCAAATGCTCTCACCATGGGGGTGACGGCTTACACAGACGTCCGACACGAAATTTTTTTGCTAGACTTACTTCACCGCATTCAGACACTTCGCCAGACATTTTCGTGGTGTTGGTACTGGTAAAGTGAGGAAAACGTAGACAGAATCCTTAGTTTAAGAGATGAGACAAAATGAGTATCAAAAGAATTGTGAATGACAAAATGGTAATTAGACGAGTGATCAGTGAACCACATAATTTATGTGTTAAACCACAAATTAAAACCAAAACAAAAGAAATACGAAACATGGACAGATAGCAGTTTTCAGCCGTTGTAATTCAAATTAATAGTAGAATAATGACTGTTGTTTGACATTTTTAGTCTTGTTTTATCGTTTCTTATGTCATTTTTGAATTAATAAGCCATGGAGGGTATTAGGTACACAACTGTCTTGATGCTTTGATATTGGATAAGTTGTTAGGGAAAAAACGTCATCACCACCGTAAAAGGCATGTGCAATGGTGGAGGTGAAAAAAGATTGTGCGGATATCGTGATATAAAGAAATATTTTTTGACCTCCTTCGTCCCACGATCGTTGGGTTTGTTTAATTTTTAAAAAAATAGTGGTGGGACCTGATTTTATTTTGTATTGATTTTAATTCAGAGATGATTGTATTGTTTAAAAATAAAGATATCTTATAAAGTAAAAGTAATATTTTTTTAAAAAATCACCATAATTCTTATCTTCGTGTTCTACGGATCACTTATATTGTTATATAAATGTTATATTTTTGAAATACTAGATTTTCGATGGTTAACTCGAACTCGACTATTACCAAAGTTGATAAGTCATTCAAATACTCTACCGGTCATGTTGTCGATATTAGTGTTTACTTGGACTATAGATATCGAATTCGAAATAGAGAGATACATTTGACTTTTAAAAGCGGATTTAATTGAGAATATCTAGACACGTTATGAGCAAAACGATAATTAAAAGTAGATTAATTAGTTGCTTGTTTTAATGTTTACTTATATATAATCGTTATTGTAGTGTCTGTAAGTTTGATTATCATATCACTATTATCATTTTGCAGTTAATACAGGAATTCTCTAGTGAGCCAAGAGCTTAATTTTTCTAAATTAAGCCCCCACAATATTCACCACTCATTTCAATTTGTAAGGTGGATTAAGAAAAAAACGGTTATACTAATGAATGGTGAGATTAACTGTAAATAAGATCCAATAGTGAGATTGTAGGGGGCTTAAACTATATTTGATGAGCCCTAGGCTCACTAGAGCTTGACCCGCAGTTAATAAATTAATTATTTTAGCCACACGTGTGGAATAATTATTTTTGAAAAATAAAAAATAAAAAATTGGTATCAAACTTTAGTAATAATTCATACATTAACGAGATGAATGATGAAATATTAATTGTTTAATTTGTAAAATGTAAGAAATCAATTGAAAAAAAGATGACCGTTGATTTGACGGTAGAATCTTTTTATAAAGATTATGATTGAGAAGACGAAAGAGAATGAAATTGTAGATAAACGTTGTGCGGTGAAAAGATTACGACAGAGAAAAAAAACTAGAGTAATCTTTTTTTAAAGATCACGACCACGGGTGATCAGGCACAAGTACAATTTCTCGGTGTGCATAACTACGTGGTTGACTGCTTACATGGGTACGTAGGCAAAGCCTCATAGTTAATTATTGGTAATCTGTTGAATTTTGTGAAGTACACATACAAACGACGTTCTCGAGAAATATTAGTTATAATATCTAACTATAGTTTAATCCAAGTTGAATAACTTTGTGTGAGGTGTAAATAAAAAGAAAAATCATGACTACAAAAATCCCATCATAGTTCATTCTTGTAACCTTTGGCTGAATATGTTATTACGGTACAAACTAAATTAAACTTGCCTTCCAATACAAGACATGTATTTTTTGTTCTTCTAACTAAAATTTCTGGACATCGAAAATATCGAGAAAATGCTTTCAATTGAAATATCCAAAATCCATGGGGGTGAAAAAGGCAAATTCTCAACATGGAGCGGGTCAACTATCATACCATTTTCAACTCGCGGGCGCGGGAGTATTAGTTAATAGTTGCATGGGCACATACGACAAAATAGCAAACGGGTTTTTTACCATACCTATTATTATACTCTCCTCCTCCATCTCACCTTCCTTAATTAGCCAACCCCTCCCTTCCATCCTACATCTTTCTCCTCCCCCAATCGACTCCGACCACCGATGGTTATGTGACATTCCTTTCCATCCCAACTGGAGATTGCCCTCCCATCATGACCAACACGAGCAACGTTGCGTTAGAGGAGTGGTCAAAGAACGATAAGAAGAAGAAGGTAACTAATTTGATTTGATTAAGATTACATTTTAAGTTTGTTGTGATTCCCTTATTTGGTTCTTTTTTATGGAAGTGCATTTTGCCGAAGATCTTCGGCACGAGACAAAGAGAAGATAGACATTCTCAGGAAGATCTATTGGAAGGCAGGGATGACGTGATGGGTACTACGCATGTTTTGAAATCACCATCTCTTTTCTTGTTCAATATCGAGTGAGATTTTGAGCGTATTGTTTGGATTAGGTTTTGAGAAAAGATTTTTGACAAGAAGACAAGCCCTCCTCGATACATCACCGGTTGTTCGGAAGAGCTTTTCAGGTGAGCCTTTAATCATATTGGATCTATAATGCTTGAGAAAATTCCGAAGGTGGGATTTCTTCACAATGTGGTTAAATGCCGGAGCTTTACAAAATGTAAAATAGAAGCCTTTTAAAGCTCATGATTTTTTTCTCTCGTCCCAATTAAAACAAGTTTGCAAGAAGCAAATCATTTTCATCAACCAATACATACTGGAATTACAACAATTGGTTGGACTATTCAGTTATAACCATTTAGTCCATTTTTTTAAGCTTTTCCTCAACATTCAGAATATTGTAAAAGGCAGAAACAATGATTTTATATCTTCATCTTCAGACAGGCATTCAAACACAAGGATTGATAGCCTAAACTTATCGACATTGGAAACGGCAAGGCATCGAATTGTTAATATACAAGAGTACAGGCATGTTTTTTTACCCATTAAACATTTTCTATAATGTTTCATGATTACAGTTAAGGTGGTAATTTTCCCCCCATTATCTATTTTTCAGGATATTTGTTGCAACATGGAATGTGGGTGGTAAGAATCCAAGTAGCAGCCTAAACCTTGAAGATTTTTTGCAAGTTGGAGGGTCCTCAGACATTTATGTGTTAGGGTATGTCTATTGATATGTGCTGAAGTCAAAAAATCAACACAATATTGTCTAATCGCATTATCAAGTACTTGCAGTAGCTATCTCAATATAGTGATGTCTCTTAATTTTCCCTAATCTTCAGTCTGACCCTAATTTCTAATTAAGCATGAAATTAATCTGTAATTTCTTCATTTATGTGCATTTTATTGTTAGAGTAGAGAAGATTCATGCAACAAACTAAATTTCCCTACCATGATGTGAATAGATATTCAAGCCAATTGTTTGCCAAATGATGATAATCATCAGATTCAGAGACCCATAAAAAGTTGTACATTTTTGGTTGACTATGATTATATTTGACTATAGTAGTATGTTTAATAATTTGGAAACAGCATGATATAATGTGATTCCTTCTTGCTAAACCAGCATTTTGTGGGAATAATTTGTGTCACTTTCATCTAAATTCTGTATCAGGTTTCAGGAGATAGTTCCTCTAAATGCAGGAAACGTACTCGTTAGTGAAGATAACGAGCCGGCAGCAAGATGGCTTGCACTTATAAGCCAAGCACTCAACAAGCCTCACGACAGCCAAGACGATGAAGATTCCTCCAAATGCTACGGATCGAGGCATTCAAACACGAGAGACTCGAAATCGGGGAGTGGCCTTCTTTTTTTCCAGAAGCCCTCTCTCAAAGTCATCAGCAAGAACTACAAACTGAACGGGACGATGCTCAAAACATGCAACTGTGTGACCGAAGACACTTCTGGTTCGGGAAGGTGCCGGTCAAGGGATCTGAATTACTTAATCGACAAACTAGACTCGGATTTGGACGACGAACAACCTGAAACCCCGTCTTCGCAAAATTCTTTGGATTACTGTCTCATATCCAGCAAACAAATGGTGGGCATATTTTTGTCAGTGTGGGTCAGAAACGATCTCGTCCAACATATCGGCCACCTCAGAACCTCTTCTGTCGGAAGAGGCATAATGGGGTGTCTTGGAAACAAGGTTGGAAAACATCAAAATATTATTATTTTTTAAACACCATTTAATTAATTTGTGTGATATATGGTTTCTAATTTTTCTTTTATTGATTTGCTGTACATGTGATGAAGGGGTGCATTTCTATAAGCATGTCGTTGCACCAAACGAGCTTTTGCTTTGTGTGCAGTCACTTGGCTTCTGGGGAGAAAGAAGGGGATGAGTTGAAGAGGAACTCTGATGTTGCTGAAATACTTAAGATCACGCAGTTTCCAAGGATATGCAAGTCTAGGATTTTCCGAGTGCCCGAAAACATTCTCGATCACGAGTAAGAATTTTTGGTGCATCGATCATACAATACAAGTGACACCACTTCTGTGGATTTTATATAAATTGTCCAGTTTCTGATCTCTTTTGATTGCTTAATTATGACAGTCGAATAATATGGCTTGGAGATCTTAATTATCGCGTGGCCTTAAGCTACGACGAGGCAAGGAACTTATTGGAGGATAATTACTGGGATGCGCTTCTAGAGAAGGATCAGGTAGAACAACCAAATCCATATATACAACATTATGATGGATGTCAGTCTTAAGTTTTTAATCCGAGTTGCGTGTTCGCAGTTGAGAATGGAAAGAGAAGCTGGAAGAGTGTTCAAAGGTTGGAAGGAAGGAGAAATTTTATTTGCACCAACGTACAAATACACGCATAATTCCGATTGTTATGCCGGAGAGACGGTAAAATCGAAGAAAAAACGTAGAACACCAGCATGGTATGGGCTGTTTGCGAGCTTCTGAATGACATTAATCATATGTTGCTTTGATGATCTTTCTTATCAACTGTGCTATTACTCGATGTTTCAGGTGTGATCGTATTCTCTGGTACGGAAGGGGTATGGAGCAATTGTCTTATATTAGAGGGGAGTCCAGATTCTCGGATCATAGACCGGTTTGCGCAGTGTTTTCAGCAGAAGTGGAGCTGCATAACAGCAGGAATAAATACAGGAATGTCTACTCCGCTGGTCTGAGGTTGCGGTTTGACGACGATATACCTCAGAGGCATAGTTTTTATGGATGTTGAAACATCAATTGCTGTTGATTATCTCGAATGTGTATGTATTGAATTAGTAAAAAAGTCACATGATGTTCCACATGCATCCATTTTTTATTTTTTTTTCTTTAAAATGCTTTTTTATTACCTTCTGTGTACTATCATCATGATAAGAAGGTAAGATGAGATGTGCACAATTGGTCTTGTTCTTACTGGCTAGAGTGTAAGTAATTTCTTTCAAAACTTTCATCTCAATATGTCGCTTCTACCTTAAAAATATCTTACCTTAAATGTAACATTCCAATCAGTCTCACATTGAATAGAGTAAGAAACAATGACATGGTCCATAAGGATATGAGTCTGCTGTCATAGTAATATTCACATTAAGTATTATGAAAGCTCACTGACAATGAATTAGACTATTCTCTGCGCGATTAGGTCGACGATGGGTGCTTACATATTTCACCTGTCTCCTTGGAGTCCAGTCATCAGATTGCTATCTATTCATCTGTCTCCTTGTTAAAGTAATAATATATGTCTAAGTAAACCCAAGCAACCACTGTACCTGCCTCATATCCCACCATTTCTATGAATACAAATCTTAAGTTGCATATTAATGTTTTATTAAAGTATGGTATTCAACTTAAAACTAATTTGCGATGTGTGGAAGAACCATTTAACTTATAACACAAGATAAAGTTCTTAAATTTCAATATGAAACTATTCTGTAACATAGCCCAAAAAATTGAATAACAAGCGGATATCGTTTTTCTCAAAGCCATGCAATCAAGATATTGGGATTCGAGCTCTAAGTCCAAGTTAATTCAAGAATACAAATCTACTAATTAACTAGCCCTATATTCATATTTATTTGATTTCATCTTCTCTACTACCCCCACCGCATTTTAAATCTCAAGATCCTAAACTTGACTACTGGATTCGATACATGATCAACCAGTTGATTCATATCGTAAGTGTCGATTTTGCACTTGCGACGAAAGAATGATTTTCGAGATTCCCAAAGACTTCACCTCAAAACGTGAAAAACGGAAGATATTAAGTGCAAAACCACCATCTTCCTCCCTACGTACCATCCCAATCCCATGGAGTCGAAGACCAAACCCTAGACTATGGCGATCTCGCTCCTGAGATCGCCGCTCCTCCTTTTCCTCATCTCCGCCCTCCTCTCCGTAGAGGACCGGGTCTCCAACCCCTGGTGCGACCGCGATGGGAGGGCCGACCCCGGCGACCTCCGGGTCGTCATGGTGGCGGACCTCCTGCTCCAAGGACCCCGCGAGAGCGTAGTGGATCTCTACTTCAGGGACTTCTACGCCGCCAAGTTCTTAAGGGTGAGCCCAAAGGTTTGGTTCTTTGGATTTTACGCTTCAGAACAAACCCTAGGTTGAGTCGGGTTGTGGATACTTCCTTTTGCTTTTAATCATTCGGACGTTGAATAGGCTTTAGGGTTTGATCGGTTTGCAGCAAAATAACCCAGAAGTAAGGGAAGTGGACTTCCATAATGTTTTCTGGTGATCGGAAAACTTAATAAAGTTATGCAAGTTGAGTTCCGAGAATTCAAAGACCTTATAAATTTTTACTTGAAATGACTTCCCTTCACTTGCACTCCATGTTCCAAGGAAGACAGAACTTGATATCTGGAGGTTCTTTCACTTCATGCAAACCAATGACACCCTTAGTTGATGAAGAAGTTGACCTTCGCAAAATACTTAGAAAATGTTGTTAGGGTAAAGGTATGAAAAATTGCCAGTCGTGGTCGCGGAAGTAGATGCGGAACGGAATAGGAAAGGGTTTCAAGTTTCAGCAGTTGCGTTTTTTGTGAATTCGATATGTAAATAGCAGCAGAGCTAACTTGTCACTGATCGGATTTGAGTGTTTCTTATACTTAACAGTTATGCTCTACACTGAAAGTGTGTTCTATATAGAGATTTTTCAGTCTTGTAGACTTGTATACTATTATGGTGTGCGTCATAACAAGATGAAAATTAAGAGATATTGGTAAGTAATAAGTATGAAATGGAGTCATGTTGATAGGTGATATACACTTATCTGGTACTGAAAATTGAGGATTTGTAGGCATTATTCATTTTATTTCCGCTTTTGATTCCTTCAGGAACATTCACTGTGTCAAATCTTGAGATTACGGCCCATATTTAGGTGATTGTTAACTTATTCAGCCAAAATTTCCAATTTCTTTATGATTCTTCTCTTGTTGGTCATTGATTAGCATGGCAGTTACACATTTTCCAAACTCAATGTCATTGATTTTTTTCAGCAGTAGACAATGTGTCTATCTTAAATTTTAGATTAATAGGATCAAAATGGCTATGCAAACGGATTGCCCATTTGACCATTCAAGTTTGATTGTCTCTATGCATTTGGATAAGTTATTGACTGAAGTATCTTTATGCATTTATACTTTACCAGAAGTCATTTGAGAAACTGAAGCCTGATATGCTTGTCGTTTTGGGCGATCTTTCTGCAGAAGGTTCAAAGATGACAAAAAGTGAATGGGTAGGTATGCTGAAACATTTTCAGAATATGCGAGGGCCATTCAGTGGACTTCCTCTTCATGTTATTTTGGGTGACAGAGATATAGGGAAGTGCGGAGAGATGGACTTGGAGTCCATTCATCAGATTGCTAGCAACTTACCAGGGTTGAATTTTGCTGGCTGTGGGTCTTTCGAAATTAGCAATATCAGTTTTGTCTCGCTCAATGCAGTTCCTATGCTATGTGAAAAAAACAAAGTCCGTTTTCACGTTGAGGCAGCTATAGAGAGGGAGAGTCTTGAGCACCGTGATCATGAAAAGAGCAAGAGAGCATATTCCAAGAGCATATATGAGCAGACCAGTTTGAATGGTTTTACTGGGAGAGAAAACCAAGCATCTACCAATGATGGTCCAATTCTTCTACTCCACCTTCCCTTATACCATAAGAAAATACCAGACCATGGACAAGCCAACATTATTGACAGAAATAACCTTCCTGGTCAATGTAAAGCTTGTGTTGGATTCTTTAGGAGGCTTATCTGGTAATTATACTTTTTTCTGGTTCTGTTTATACTTGACCTGCTATTTGTTTCGTTTTTTGAATTATCATAAACTTTATGTCTTTCCATGCCTTTCTCAATTCCATTTACAACTCTGATTATCATCTTAGATACTCATTCTTCAACGTACTTTTGAAGATTCTTTTTACGTCCCTTTATTAGGTAAAGCCATAAGCCTTAATTGTAGGGTTGCCAATTTTACACGTAACACGATTACACGATACGAAAATGACACGAGTTAACGGATATGGATTATGAAATTGAACACGATTAATAAATATGTTAGATATGGAAACACGATTGAGACACGACACGACGCGATTAGTAATCGTGTACTTAGTTACATGATTACGAATAGTACACGATTAGTACACCTAATAATATATAAGTAGGTTTTAATTTTAGTTCTTTATATATACTTGGAAGTCAATCATGTAATAAACGGTACTAAATGTGTATTGTTTCTTTTTCTAAAAATATAAACGGAATTCGTGTTGACCGTGTTCTAATATCTAAACAACACAACCCATTAATTAATCATGTATAAACGGGTCGGGTTTTCACGATAATAAATGGGTTGGATATGGTTTGAGTCCAACAACACGATTATTAAATTGATCGGATATGGATTGCAATATATGGCTTATATATGTAACTATACACGACACGATTGACAACCCTACTTAATTGGTTGGGTGATAATATCCAACCTTTACATAATATCCAGCCTTTACATTTATCATTATTGGAACTTCTGCATAGAGGAACTAACATGTCATAAGGTAGTGTTTCGGTTCTGAGTGAATGTTTGCCCTGACCTGTAGATTCATGAGCTTGTTGCATTACGCAAAGAACATACACTAATTCGTTTTAGCATGAATGGCAATTTGTAGCTGAAGAGATTTGAGATGAGGAGATAGTTTACTGAGTCACAACGATATGCTTAGGTTAGCAAGTAAAGTGTATGGTATCGTCTCTTCGATAAGAACTCCTCGCTTGAGGTTGTCTTGGCCATGGTTATTGATTACCCTTAAAAGGTTTCCGTATGCGTTGGTTATGTTTCTCTTCTTGAAATGGTGACGCTCTTGATTTGACAGTGCAGAATACTCTTCAACGTATGGCATGCACAAAAATAATATTGTTCTTTTTAGTTTTTGCTTGAAGTCTTGATCTACTTTCTTTTCTATTTGCAGGAAAATGTTAGTGAACCTTATGAATCTATATACACTATGCCTCTAAATGTTACAGAATATATCTTCCAGGCTCTACGACCAAGGTAATTGTGTCTTGCTTTAGGCTCACTTGAATCGTTTCATTTTGATGGCTGCTTAAATGATATCGTGCATCGTAAAGGAAAACTTTAATTTTCTGCCTCTTTAGTGATTTTTTTATCTTTCACTGACCAATGAAGGTGTGATGAAATTTATCTTAACATGGACTTTTGATTGTTGCGCTGCCAGACAAAATACCCTGGCCCTTAACTAAGAATTAAGGGATGAAAATCTGCATGTTAACTTTAATCTTTCCTAGGTGGAAGAGATGGTCTTATATGATCCCTCAATGGTCTTTGAGTCTGACATGTTTCCCCTTCAGGCCTGGTTATCATAAATAACAAGGATACATTATTGTAACATCAAATAGTTATCTTACGAGTTCCATTAGAACCTTATGGTGTTTGCTCGTATTTTGGCTAGCTGTGCTTTCATAGTGTAGAAAAAAAATTCGAAGAGTCCTTCAGCAAATTGTTGATTTTCTTGTTCTGTGCAGGATAATTTTCAGTGCACACACACATCACTTTGTCGATCGTTTGCATGCAGATGGGACTCGCGAAGTGATGGCTCCAGCCTTGACATGGGCTGCAAGGGATGATCCTGGATTTTTTGTTGCAACTTTTAGGCAGAACAAGTCGGTGGTAATCAACCGTTGCTTCTTACCCAGAGAATCACACTTACTAATGCTTTATTTGTTAATTATGAGTTTGTTACTGGTAATAACACTTAACATGTTGATGAACACCTAGTATTTGACACAAATCTGATGGACGATTTTGCCAAATCCATGAATGTTTGCTGGATGAGTTCGATCTCTACGGTTGGTTGCGACTTGAAGCTAGATGCATGATTTTTCACTAGAACTAGAAAGATTGAAAAACATCCTTAAAATTTCATGTGAATATGACTTGAGTTGTTTTTATGGCATTTGGAGCATCATGTACCATATCAAATGACTATTTGAACGATCTGTATTTTTTATCTACTGTGTAGTCGTAGATGGTTTAGTCTCACTTCGCATAATTGGGTCAATGGGAAACAATCGTTTGTCAACCTAAACCCAGAGGCCAAAGGTGGATCAAAGATTATGATTTTTTGTCAACCAAAGACTTTAACCTGACTGTTAGTGTTTAAGAGATTAGATTTAGTTTTTCTTTATCTCAGATGTGGTTTATCCTTATGTTTGTTGGTGGTGCAAAGGTCCTTCACAGCCAACTGATATGGTCTTCTAATGATCTATCAAACCACCACTCTTTTCTTACTGGTAAGTTTTTGTCAGAGTTAGTTACGGTACACAGTAAAGTCTGAATATATATATGATGAACGTTGAGAAAAGTATGAAGGGAAATTCCCATTTCCTTTAAGAACTCAAGCCAACATAAACTAATTAATTTATTTGTTATTGCAACAAAACAAGACATTGTTACTAGTTTCGACATCCACCGGGACCTCCATAGTAAAACATGTCTCCATCCGGTTGGTTCCCAAGTACTGGTGTGGTCCCATAGCAGACATTGTCGTTATGAGAATCAGCCTGGATTGCAGTTACAACAGGAGAGAAAGACATCCCATTCTCTCTGAAAATTTGAATATTTTTTTATGCTTGCTGCTCTTCCTTCTTCTTTGCCAAACTCACCGCTTCCCATGGGAGGGAGGGCTTACTCCACCAGTTTGATAGCTTGCTGCTACTCCCCATGCAAATTGAGAACCACGCTCTGTTAAAGTGGTGAACAAGCTCCGCGGCCAACGTCCGACGGTTTCAATTTCGTCTCCGTCACCCACCTTCAAATACCAGTCTCCGCATTTACAACATAGTAATCGTAATAAATTTTGGTTTGAATTACATAAATTTGGATTTAAATGACATGTTAGAATTTATTCTATTTTACGTTGCATGAGTTGCATTTTCAAATCCAACATAACACACATGGAATCTCTATATATATAAAAAAACCTTAAGTACTACAAATTCATCCAGTAAAAATGTGCATTTTGAAATTAAAATCCATTGACTAAATATTGTAATCTTCATAATTTTTATACATTAAATATCTAAATGAGGTGTATGTGTTCTAAGGTTTCCAAAGGTAAAAACATGTTGAAGGCTTCGGGCAAGTTATAAGCAAACATTGAACTTGCTTTGCTATTGAAAAAAAGATAATCTCGGGTTTCAAATGAAGAAAGGTTGCATGACAGTTAAGAAGACAATCAAGGATGAAAATTTGCATTAAAGTAGTTAGATTTTTACATATTTATATTTGTTTAACATTGTAATTTTCCAAATTTGTGTCGATCCTAATCCAATTACGTACTTTTATTAAATCAACAATTATCCTATGGTGCATTTGGCAACCTTTTCTAAACACTAATGATGTTGACCTCGTTGGAATAAAATGCCGCTAAATATGGTATTTGGTATTTTCAAATTATGCTTGACACGAAAGGCACAATTTTGATAGCTAATCATGGTCATATTACAAGAAAACTACACGATACATGTTACGTCATAACCCTTTGCTTATTGGGTTTATTGTGTTTTAGGTGGTGGATTAGAAGAGATTTGTTGGATTGAGTATAAAATGTTTGGATTCATCTCTCTCTCTCTCACTCTTCTCTCTAACTCTCTCTTTCCCGTCGGACTCTCTCTCTCTCGTTCCTTTCTCTCAGCTTTTGGAAGCTCGTCGAGGTTTGGGGAAGCGAGGAACGCGTGTTGCGGTCGTGTGGCCGGAGGAAGGTGATCGCGTTCGAGGTGTTCGCCGGAGGAGAAGAGTTCGCGTGGAACGTTCGCGATCGAGCTTCAAAAGCTTCTTCAAGCCTTAAAGGTATGTCAAGCTTTAGTTTAATCCTCATTTTAGCCTTCGTGAGGATTGGAGTGGCCGACGGTAGGCCGAAAGGCTCGTCGAGGGTCTTGCAACAGCTTTTCTGCTCTTGAACGGTCGACCGGCGGGTGGGTGCGGTCAACCGGGCATAGTGTTGTTTGGGCAAAATCACTTGCACCGGTCGGACAATACTCTAGGAGTGGTCGACCAGTGGTGGAATCTTTGCAAGAGGAAGATGCTCTGGGTGTTTTCGGTCGAACGAGTCCCCTTTGTCGGTCGACCGAAAGCACTGTCGTAAGTCGGTTGGGGGCATTGACCATCCAAACGGTTGACCGCTCGTTGACTTCGTTTGACCGATAACTTAAGTTAACTTAATGGTCGGTCGACCGGAAGAGTGGTTTCGGTCGACCGTGTAGTGCGGATTGTTGGTGAGTCTTACTGGTGTGATTCGGTCGACCGTGAGATTTTGTCGTTCGACCGTTTATACTTTTTGAGCAAAAGAGGAATTCACTGATGGATTTCGGGCTTCTTTGCCGTTCGACCGGTTGCCGTTATTTCGGTTATCCTGCGGAATAGTAGTGGAGTCGGTCGACCGTTTATGGATTTCAGTTCGACTGTTTGGGCACAATTTTGCATATGGATGCTTGTGTCGTGTGTGGTTGGATCGGCCTCGAGGGCAACGGGTCCCCGGCTTTTTGGGCGACGGTACAGACATGCCGACCTGAGAGGAAGATCGTGGTTGTGGCTCTACGGAGCGGTGCCTTGTGTGCACGTTGTTGTGGCCGAGACTCTGACCGGCGGTGTCTTGTGTGCACGTTTTTGTGGCCGATATTTTCCGGCGGTGTCTTGTGTGCACATGTGGCTGAGACTCTGACCGGCGATGTCTTGTGTGCACGTGTGTTGTGGGGTTGGGGTGAGAGGACCCTTGAGACCCGTGACCGATGTTTTCTGGTAGTTCCTTGTGTGCACATGTGTCAGTCGTGCTTTTACTACATTCTTCATTTCATGTCTCATATATACATGTTATGTTCATAGCTTAGGGGTTTGGCATGCGGGGTTTCCCAATGGGAAACTCGGGCGTAATTTTGTTGCATTTCAGGTCGTAAGCATCAGTAGGAGGTGGTAACTGAGGGCGAGAGCACTCGGACCAGATCTTGTCCTTTTATCTTTCGAGGTGGATGATTTCTCTTGGAAATGTGTTTGTATATCTTTTGTGTTGGGTTGTAATCATCATTGACTCTTGTATTATTCAGCATACCACTTTATATATATATACTTGTGATTTGGTAACGACACCGGTGTTGATTTTTATATCAGTTTAAAGTTTTAAATTTTCCGTTATTTCGTGACGTTACAATACAATTAATTAATTATGAGATCCAGGTTAACCACCACTGATTTGCAAGATCCAGTGTAACCACCTCTTCGTGTGGTCATATCTCAAGTGGAAGACTTTAAAAGAAAAAAAAACGTTAAATTAGAAGATAATGAAATGGACGAAAGCCGTAGAGCACCGAACTTCTCAGATAATGACTATTAATAAGTTATTTCAAGTTGGGTGTCTAGCAATCTTCAGCAAATACAGTACAAGTGGGTGACTAGCAATTCCTATTTGATGCATCTATTCTTGGTTAAACGTGTATGGTTACTTATCCCCCTCTGTTTTGCTCGATCAGTTGAGATCAATCCCTGATGAAAAATAAGAATATTTGCTTAGCAAGATCACTTGCTTAAATTCAAAATAATCAGATGCATTGGGATCTTATTTTCTATAAAGAGTATTCTTTAGTATACTTGCCTTTCACAACAAGCTGACATTTTTTTCTTGAAAGTATTTTATGGAGATTAATGAAATAGATGTGTGGAATCAACATCATCACAAATCTCAACTACATTTCCTCAAAATAGTTACATATAAATTTACAAAATTATATACTACCTTAATAATATGTCATTAATGGTCGTAAAGGAATACGTTGGCAAACCTTCCTTGTAACTCGGGCCATTCCCTCTTCACTTCAACCGCGAATCTGTAATAACCACAGAGAAATGTAGCATCATTGAAAATAATTTAAAAGTCTTGTTTTGTCTTTCTATAAACATTTAGAAAGAGATCGAGAGCACACTTTACATACCAGCGAAATGGTATCTCGAGTTCCGTAAATGTGGAAACAACGATAAACTCTTTTAAATTTTGCTGCAATTTACTTGTAAATTCCAACGAAGAGAATGTCATAGAGAAGAGTTGCATTTGCCGGTATATTGCATTCCCCTGCATGGAGCCAATAATGTGGACGACTTAAAATGAGCTTCCCTTCGAATAGACTTTGTGGTGAAAAATCACGTAGAAATGACGATTGTAGTACAGTGTATCATCTAAATCAGTACCGAAACTGTACAAAGATCAAATTAGCCTAACTATCTTGGAGGGACCAAAACGCACTAGATCAGAATGCACGTTAAACAAAAACATACTAATCAAGATATGAGATCTCAAAGTACGATAGCTGAGTTACAATGTGAACCTCTAGACTTCTATCTGCTGAACTAGAGACATATTGTTAGAACCCAAACCCTTGTTTAGGGTTAATCTTGGTTTAGTGGAGGATTAGGGTTGGCTTTGCATTGGGAAGTGGTGTGCATGGGGAAGGGTTGAGGGGCACGCGCTGTAGACGTGAGGGGGAGGTGTGGGCTGGAGTGTACGGTCCTGTAGCGGGGAGATGGGTTATATCGTGGTTTTCTCTCTCTCTCTCTCTTTTCACCCTCATTTCGGATCTCTCACTCCTTCCTTCCTTCCTTTCTTGCTGGTGCGCGTGTTGGTGGAGCAGCTGCGGAGGCGTCAGCTGAGGAAGGTGCTCGTCCGGAGGAGGAGAGGCACGTGCTCGAGGTCTACCGGAAGCGACGTGCGTGAGCGAGGCTCCGGCGTACTCCGTCTTCGTTTGAGGTATGTCAACTTGATAGTGTGATTTTGTGGTTCCTGACCCTCGTGGTAGGGTTGTGTTGGTCGGACGGGGAGGTCGGAGACCTCTTCGGTGTTGTTTCCGTGAGAAACCTCGGCTGGCGCGAGGTGGAAGACGACCAACGGTCGACCGGTCCCTTCGGGCGGTCGACCGAATGTAGTGTTTTTACCCGACTTTAACCTTCACCGGTCGAACGATGCCTTGTGGCGGTCGACCGGTAGTGCGTATTTGCTGGTGAGTTGGGACTCTCTGTCTGTAATCGGTCGACCGGTTCCTTGGGTCGTTCGACCGGAACTTAAGTGTACTGATTTTCTATGCATGCTTGTTCGACCGTTGTATGTTGCGTTCGACCGATTATATGACGTAGAATAATAGGTTGATCCTATCTGTTATCGGTCGACCGGGACCCTGAGTCGGTCGACCGATAGTTTAAAATGATGTAGAAATGCCATGTTAGTTTTCGGTCGACCGGGACCCCTGAGGCGGTCGACCGATAGATTGATTTTGATGTTGACCAGACTCCGGATTTTGACCTCGTTCGGTCGACCGGTTTTAGACATTTGTTCGACCGTTGGAGATTGTGTTTTGAGCGCAGCGGTAGACCGTTAGGCGTATGGTCGACCAATTCCTTTTTGGAACCGGTCGACCGAATCACCTATTCCGGTCGACCGTTTGGGCCCATAACAGAATTCTTGGTTCCCTTTTTGAATGTCAACTTTGTCCACGGAAACCCGTGTCCTCGCCTTATGCGTGAGCCGGGAGGTGACGGTAGGCGCGTGTTGCGTGCCTGCCCAGGGACCGCCGTTGGGAAGAGTGTGGGTGTTCGGGACGCGTCACCTCCAGGTATGGACCGTGACTCATGTGATGGATTGATTGGACTTATTGTAGTATAGCAGGCCTGAGGGATCGTGGATCACAATGTTTAATGTTTGTGCGGGCACGCAACTGGCGTTGGGTGAGATGACTACCGGCCTTCGGGCTACGGAGGTCGCTGCCCTGCTTTTATAGCGACGCGGTTGGTGTTTGCGGCTCGTGGAGCCTGATGACCTGGCAGACTTCGGTCTGGACCCGTCTGATGCTGTGCCGGACGTTGTGATGGACCACCGATGTTGTGCCGGTGATGCCGCCGAGGTTGTGCCGGCGATGATGATTGTTGGGCCGAGGCTGTTCCGGCTATGTTGATTCCTCGACTGGGCACCTATCGAGATGTTGTTGTTATACATTTCGGGCGACGGCCCCGTTGGTCCCAGTGGCTCCGACCACAGAGATTTACAGATCTGTATTCTATCGGCACGCAGGCGTGACAGAGGCTCCCTGCCGAACCCTTGAGTAGTGTAGCTGCGTGTGGGGGGTGCGATGTCGCGTGCTGTAAGGCTGCATGTGCCTGCAGTCGGTCTCCTCGGGAGACTCGTTGTTGACTGTCGGACTGATGTCCTGTTTTACCCTTCGGGGGAACTGTTTTCCTTTCTGTCGAAGTCATGACATGCTACTAGTATGATAGGTTCACTTGTGTAATGCATACATATAGGTGAGTTGACATACGAGGTTTCCTTCTGGAAACTCAGGCATTGTTGTTATATATTTTTTAAGACCGCAGTACGTCCAGTTGGGTGGTGATCGACGGGCACGCGCATTTTGGAGTTGGATCCTCTTCTCGGACCGTTGAGGTCGACATGATTACGTTTTATCTTCTTTTGTCGTTTTGTTGTAATCATGTATCATTTTGACAAACTCTGATATAATTTTGGTGCACCGCTATTTGTTTTATGAGAAGTAACAGTCCCGTCTTTGATTATTGAGTTCCTGTGTCTTGATTATAAATTTTTAAAATTTCCGCTATTTCGGGATGTGACACATATAAACTACCAAAGATTTTTCTTTTGGAAGATCATTTTAACCTGAGAAGCATCCAGCTGGTTCAGGGCCATAAGCTAGCTTCGGTGGAATCTGGAGCTTGCGTTTTCCACCTATGAAAAGTCAAACAGTTAACAGCAAAAATCTTGATTAGCCTCGACTAAAGAGGCTATTCAAACCGAAAACAATTTTTATATATTAAATGCAATGCTATTAGGGAATATACCAACAAGCATTGGAGGCACACCACCACCACCTAAAATACCCTGGTCTAGCCCTGGTAAGACCTGCAGACAAGTAAGATGTTGAGCATAACAGTTCAACAGAAGAAAAAAAAGACAGAGCCAATATGTTTGAGAAGTTATTGCATATTCAAAGGCAACAGAAGAGTTTGGATTAAACAGGACGAGCTAACAGAAAAGATAAACAAACAAGAACTCATGATCCACTACCCCACACACATGAGGGAGAAACTGAATATCAAGAAAGGCTTGCAAGGGGAACTTGTCTCAACCTCTGAGACAAGTCTCATCTTCACAATCTCTCAAGACCCATAGTCTCCATGCTAGTTTTATGCATCAATATATCTTCCAAGTCTCTACGTAGGCGCAACATGAGTATTTATAGCGAACTAATAACTACAAGCCTACACATTTATCCATGTCTGATTCAGCATAAGCCATCAACCTTGACCACATCCAACTCAGCTGACAAACCAATGCTCAATTGGTTATGAGCCAAGCCAACAAAAAATCTAAGTGACAAGCCATGCACCATGGCACACTGAAAGGCATTGATTTTAACTTGTAACTGCTGCTCAATGTTCGTCTCATGCCCAACTTCATTGAACAGCTTCCTCAGCCATAAACATGATCAATCAATGTCCAAATTATCCTATACTTCCACATTCTTATACTCCCAATTTCCTTATTTACAAGTAGTGTATCCATATCAGCTAGTTGTAGGAAACCCAACTCAATAGTTTCTTAGTTTCCTATACTAAAAGGTTGAATGTGACCGCTAGGTGCACCCCCCTATATCCACCGAATTCAAGGCAAGGTTGCTAGAAATTATTAAACCTACCACAGGAACACTAGTACAGAAGAATACAAATTAATGAAAGAAGGTGCAAAAGGTAAGCATCAATTACTTGGATTAAATTTGAGATTCAAACTTAACTTCTAATCAGTGATGGAGTTATGACTTATGAGACACCACACTTGTGGAGAAATGTTAAGAATAGCCCCACATTAGATAATTTAGGTTATTCTTGTGACTTATAACATCTTTGGTACCTCCATTTAGCACTATTTTGTTTTTAGTTGGACACCCACACTTGAATAACTTAGCAACCAAAAAAATTACTGCATCAGTTTAAGATGGCAAAATATATTTCTGAATCTACAGTCCGAAATCCTGAAAAGAATGTATTACAGATAAGTATTACAAGAGGTGTAATAAGATCTTTGGTTCTTTAATCCATAATAAGATCATTATTTAAGAAATATATCTTCATATAAATTCAATTGGTGCCATAAATACCTTTCCAACACCTATCCGCAAAGTGAGTGGTCTGCCTCGCTTGTAGCTACTATCAAATACTGTCCCATCAGCAAATCTCGCCGTGTAGTGGATCTGAAGGGAATAGAATTTTATCTAAATTAACTGAAAGTTTTTTTTAGGGTGACACTTCTTTTCTAACGAAAAGGATTCATCAACTACAAAATTCCGACATAAGCTACTAAACAACATGTTGATTGAAACAAATGGTATGTTTCTTCCATAAAGATTTCAAATCAGCTTCTAACACTACAACAAGCATGAAGGCATGTGCATTTAAACCCTGGTCACAAATCATTAGCCTTTGAGAATAGGTGTGACTCAGCATTACCATTTGTAAACATGATCATCCCATGAAGAAACATGATAAGTCTTCAAAAGTAGTTCCCAAAGGCATAAATTGTGCAGAGGAACTTATGATAAAATACAGTAAGATTTTTCTTTGATGGGTAATACAATACAGTAAGATCATACTAACAGTTGAGATTGATAATTTAGATCTCACCTCAAGATCAGATTTGCGTACCAAAATCACGAATATTCAAGTTCAGATAGGAATACAATTTTACGGGCCTTATTTCCTCAGATAAAAAATTCAAACTTGAGTACAAATACGGTCCAATTGTTTGATTTCAAATATCCACTAACAAATCTACTAGTAGCACATCCCAACTACTTATAGAATCCAAAGCTACAATATTACAAACCAATTTGACATTCCAACCACTTCCAACCCACTAAGGTCACGTTTGGTTCCTTGTAATTAAAGTTCACGGAATTAAATTCCATGTAATCCTATCACATTTTCAAGAACTATAATGTAATTGGATTTTTTTTTATTTTGATTCGTGTAATGTAATTAAATTACGACCTCCAATGATATAATCCAATTGCCTTGAAAAGCTTGCAACCAGATAATTTCCATAATTTTACTGCAAAGTAGTTAAAACCTTAGATTTTCTGAACCAAACAACAGACAAACCGGGGCTAGCTCAGTTGGGAGGTTTCTTGTATTGAGATAGTTAAGACTAATAATTGATTTCAGCAGTCTGATTCGCATGTTTGAGATTTAAAAAAGGCGGGGTTGAGTAGATTAAATTAAAATCCAAACAACTAAAGGTGCAATCAGATTACATTACACTCTTAATTACAGCGAAAGCTCACCCACATTGATCAACTGGGCCAGGGGCGGCTCGGGTCCGTTCCCGACGGCGACGTCGCAATAGCCGAGTCCAGATTTAACAAAATTAAGGTCACACAGCGGCTCCCCGACGGTGGCGTAGTACTGCATTCTGGTAGCATCCGCCTCCGACGCCACCAAAGGGAGCGCGGCGAGCCCAAGCCCGACCGCGAGCATACTCCTCCGGGAGGGCTCCGTCTTGGCCGCCGGACGGGGTTTGGGTGGCCGGAGGGCTGCCGGATTGGGTGGCGCGATAGGGAGAACGGAGAAAACCGCCATTTTTAGGGTTTTTTTTTTTTTTGAGGGGGATTTTGGGTTTGTGGAGGGGGTCTATCTAGGATGGGTGGTCGGATGGCGGGGAAAGGTGACGTGGAAATTGTGTTTCAGGATTTTTACATCCATATCCTCCGGATAATACTAATTCGTATCGTAGTCCTTACAATTCTACCGTTTAGTTAGAAATTAGAATCCTGGATGCAACCCGTTATTGTTGAGATTTGATTTATTTTTTTCCCCTTCTACCTTGCAACTAACTAGGTAAGTAGATTTACAGATATTTGAGTTGAGAGAAATGACGATACTTGATGACAATGTTGAGGGAACAAGTTTTTTATAGAACGAGTGGCGATCAAAGGAAATATATGTTTGAGACTTGTGATCAGAGTTGGTGGCAATGGAAATTTTTTGCTCTTCTACTTAAGTAGAACTCCTACCATCCGCATTTGTGAGTTATGATTATTAAGGAAAACTCTTATGATGCAAATATTGAAAATCTATTTTTCTTTTCTTTATTTGCATTGGTGATGCGAAAAACGCCAACGCAATTATTAAAGATTGCAACGGACATTACATTAAAGACTTAGTATTGAAGATTACAACGGTCATCATTAAGACCTCTCCTTAGTTTCAAAACAAACATTCAAGACGCACCTCCTCGTATGTATACATCTCAAACGGGAAGAAAACTACAATGTATATATTCGTTACTGGTAAAATGTAAAAGGTAGAAATCGATATACAAAAAAAGCAAGCAAGTTTTCCTTTCTTCTTCCAAAATTCTTCCTCAAATTTTCTACATGGTATCAGAGCTTCTCTGATCCGACCTCAGATCCCCCAAGGGTCATCACCGGTCTTCTCCTCACTGAGGGGGTTGAAGACGGAAGAAAAACAACCCACCAACATCCAAACCCTCAAAATCCACAAAAAAACCACCAAACCATGTCGGGAAACCACCACGAAAACCCTTCTCGTTTAGTATCCACTTTACTCAACGGGACAAACTATCTGTCCTGGGCTCGAGCGGTGTCCCTCTCCCTCAGCGGCAGGGGGAAAATTGGCCACATCACCGGAACCTCGAAAAAACCAGAAGGACCAGAAACAGAGGCCAAACAAGAAGAATGGCAGACCTCTGATCACTTGGTTATGTCATGGATAATCGCATCTATGCAACCGCAGATAGGGGAGATCTTTCTCTACAAAGACAGCGCCAAAGAACTTTGGGATGCTGTTCAAGAACATTATGGGAAGGCACAAGACTTTGCACACATTTTCAGAATCAAACAGGAAATAGCGCAATCAAGACAAAACCACAAAGGCGTCACTGAGTACCTTGGTACTCTCAGAAAAGCATGGGACGAGTTAGGGGTTTACGAACCACCGACAACCGACACACTGATAATCGAAAAAAGAACCGAACAAGACCGGATCTACCAGTTTCTGGTAGGTCTGGATCCATCCTTTGAAAACATCAGGAGTCAGGTGCTTATGGCGCCCGAGCTACCACCGCTTGCTTCTGTCATCGCCATGATCCTTCGCGAGGAATCACGACGAAGGACCACAACTCCATCGCAAACTCAACCAACAACTGAAGCAGAAAATCAGGCGTTTTTTACCGGAAGATCACAAAACCAACACCAAAGCAACAAAAAACGGTATGGAAATCGGAAAGACGAACACTGCGAGAACTGCAAGAAAACCGGACATAGCAAAAACAGTTGTTGGTTTCTCCACCCACATCTCCGACCACCAAAAGATAACGACAGAAGAGGAAGAGGAGGAGGAGGAGATGGAAGAGCTCACATCACTGGAGGACCTTCGGGCGGGAGCGGCTACATCGCCACTACCAACGGCGGCAACAGCCACTCGACCAACCCTAACCCTAATTTCTCTTTTCTCTCACAGGATTCGCATGGAATGTCAGCAGTCGGGTCAGGAGGATTATATATTCCATCAGATCCGAATCGCATAAACGGAGCAGCCCCGAATCCAAGTAACCGAGAGAAGATTTTTTTCTCTCAACAGTCGGATCCAGCAATCATGGGCTTACCGGGCTCTGAAGAAAACCTTCACCATCTTATAAATAAGTTAAACGCCGTTTTGCAAAACAAACCTTCATTTTCAGGTAATTTCGCAGGTATGTTAAAAGCTCTTGAAAATCATATGTTAGCCCTTCAGTCTAAGAAAAATGAAAATGATGTATGGATTATCGATTCTGGTGCTACCGATCACATGACAGGCAATCCTAACTTACTGCTAGACCTTAAAGAAAACTTATCCATATTAAATAAATTTGTTAGTGTGGCTAATGGAAATCAAGTGGAAATACAAGGAATAGGAAATATAAATTTATTAGATCAGATTGCAAAAAATGCTTTATATGTGCCTTTGTTTGAATCCAACTTATTATCTGTTGCAAAAATCACAAAAGAGCTAAATTGGAATATCATTTTCTCACCCAATGATGTCATATTTCAGGATTGTATCTCAGGGAAGACGATTGGTAGAGGAAAACTCGTCAATAACCTCTACATTCTTGACAAAAACAAACAGCCATTGCATGTAGGCAATCTATCCAAACATGAGTTATGGCATAAAAGGATGGGACATCCGTCACATCCTGTTTTAAAAATGCTTTTTCCATCTATTAAGTCCGATTTATCTTGTGATGTATGCAGTTTTTCTAAACAAACTCGACTGCCGTTTCAGTTATCATCTATTAAAACAGGACACCCATTAGAACTAATACATTCTGATATCTGGGGACCGGCCCCAACTGAATCCTATAACGGGTTCAAATTTTTTATCACCTTTATCGATGACTTTTCTCGTACCACATGGATTTACTTATTAAAATCAAAATCTGAAGTCTTTAATACTTTCTGTACTTTCTCAAGTTTTGTTGAAAATATGTATGATTTCAAAATTAAAATTTTAAGGTCTAATAACGGTTCTGAATACACCAGTAATATCTTCCAAAAATTTTTAAAACAAAAAGGAATTTTTCATCAAACCACGTGTGTTAACACTCCTGAACAAAACGGTGTATCTGAAAGAAAAAATCGTCATCTCTTAAATATCACACGTGCACTACTTTTTCAAAATCACGTTCCGAAAGTTTTTTGGTCTGATGCTGTTTTAACTGCTGCTTATCTTATTAACCGCCTACCAAGTCCACGTCTCCAAAACAAACAACCATTGGAAATCCTGACTGGCCGAAAATTATTTCTTGATCACTTACGTGTTTTTGGATGTGTTGCCTTTGTTCACAGGAAAAAGGATGACAAACTTGATTATAATTCTCACAAATGTATTTTCTTAGGATATTCATTTAGAAAAAAAAGGTACAAGTGTTATGACCCAAACAATTGTAAATTATATATCTCTAGGGATGTAAAGTTTGTAGAAAACATGTCATTCTTCCACTCAGGAACCGAAGACAACGGCCCTCCAACAGCACCAAACTCCAACGATGATGCACCAATACCTATCACCTGCGATCCAGAAACCGCCATGGAGATACCCGATCTCCAAGAAGAAGACAATGAACAACCACACAACAACGAAGACGAAAACATTCCAAGAAGATCTACATGGCCTACCCGTCCACCAAAACACTTGCACGACTATATCACTTCCCATGTCTCTTACCCTATCCAAAATTACCTATCATACGAACAAATAAAAACCCATCACAAAAGTTTTTTAGGAACTATAGATAATCATATAGAACCCAAAACCTATAATGAAGCACTAAGAGATCCAAAATGGTGTCAAGCTATGAAAGAAGAAATACAAGCCCTAGAGACAAACAACACCTGGATTCTAACCACAATGCCAAAGGGGATTAAACCAGTTGGGTGTAAATGGGTATATAAAATAAAATACAATAGTAACGGAACCATAGAAAGGTACAAGGCAAGACTTGTAGCAAAAGGATACACACAAACCTATGACCTAGATTACCTAGAAACCTTTGCTCCTGTAGCTAAAATGAACATTGTTCGTGTCCTTCTCTCCATCGCCGTAAACAAAAAATGGAACCTCTATCAAATGGATGTGAAAAATGTCTTTCTTCAAGGAAACCTCGAAGAAGAAGTATATATGATTCCTCCACCAGGTTACACATCCACGAACGAGGTATGCAAACTCAACAAAGCTATCTACGGGTTAAAACAATCTCTGCGTGCTTGGTATGCCAAACTTAGCCACTGTCTTATTTCTTACGGTTTCAATAAATCTTCCGCTGATGCATCCATGTTCACCAAACATCATAAAACCACCACTACCATAATCCTAGTTTATGTAGATGATATCATAATCACTGAAGATAATGATCACGAGATCAATCAAATTAAACAACACTTAAAAACAAAATTCGATATTAAAGACCTAGGACATTTAAAATATTTTCTCGGTATAGAAATTGCATATTCACAGAAAGGGTTGTTTTTATCACAAAGAAAGTATGCCCTCGACCTCTTAAAAGAAACAGGAAAACTTGGGGCTAAACCAGCAAATACACCCATAGAAACTAAACTAAAAGTAAACACTACTGAAGGAGAACCTATAAAAGATATTCAACAATATCAGAGACTTGTTGGAAAACTCATATACCTCACTGTCACAAGACCTGACATAACCTATGCTGTTAGCATTATCAGCCAGTTTATGCACTCACCTAGAACACCTCACTTAGATATAATTACTAGGATACTCAGATACATTAAGAGAACTCCAGGACAAGGATTATGGATGAAAAACAACAACTCTAACTCAATAATTGGTTTTTCTGATGCAGATTGGGCAGGCAGCCACGATCGCAAATCCACTACGGGTTTCTGCACATTTGTTGGCGGAAACCTAGTGACCTGGCGAAGCAAGAAACAAAATGTTGTTGCCAGATCCAGTGCTAAGGCAGAATACCGGGCCATGGCATCCACTACTAGCGAACTCATCTGGCTTAGACAACTGCTTCTCGACATGGGGCAACCTTACCATTCCCCTATAAAAATGTTTTGTGATAACAATGCAGCTCGACACATAGCTCAGAATCTTGTCTTCCACGAAAGAACCAAACATATTGAAGTCGACTGTCACTTCATCCGTGAAAAGATTCAGGCAAAGGAGATCGAGGTTCCATATGTTCCCAGCAAAGACCAACTCGCCGATATCTTCACCAAAGCACTCGATCAGCCACAAGCAAACTCTATCATATCCAAGTTGGGTCTCTTCAATCTATTTCGGGACCCAGCTTGAGGGGGCGTATTAAAGATTGCAACGGACATCACATTAAAGACTTAGTATTGAAGATTACAACGGTCATCATTAAGACCTCTCCTTAGTTTCAAAACAAACATTCAAGACGCACCTCCTCGTATGTATACATCTCAAACGGGAAGAAAACTACAATGTATATATTCGTTACTGGTAAAATGTAAAAGGTAGAAATCGATATACAAAAAAAAGCAAGCAAGTTTTCCTTTCTTCTTCCAAAATTCTTCCTCAAATTTTCTACAGCAATCTCTTCCACAAGCAAGTCCCAAATATACCGAAAACGAAGATTATAGAGGTCGAAAGGAATAAAGAATTTGCCCAAGAAAGGGCTAAGTAACGGCTGCCAAGGACCTATATAGTCGGTGTAGTCTTAATTAGTTATTTGAAATATGAAAGATAATTTTGTTTGTTGTGGATAATTAAGGGTGGGTGGGATGCAAATCCGTATTATATAGCTGATAATGAATTAATCCCTACACGGCTACACCAAAGAAAATAGTCAATCCTTCGTGGCTTCATGTTGTATTTTTTTTGGGACATGCGGGTTATGGCTTCAAACTGGAGGTGGTTCAACATCATTTTCACCGGAACACATTAACATTAAATAAATGGTCTTGCTGGGATTTGATCTTGTGACCTAAGGTTTGTGAACCCATATATCTAACCAACTCGGCTGTAAAAACTGTAGCTGTAAAAACTGGGGACGGCTTCAATGCTATAGTTGGGATTTCTCTCCGAAGAGAATATAGATGTAGCTGTAGGTACTGGAATGAATAATTACTTTTTGCAGGTACTCAGACCAAGCATTTATTCATCAAACTACAAAAAGACTACTACATCCTATACGTTGTACATCTTAGTATCATTTGCACTTTGTTGGCATGCATATTAAATTACTAATTAGCTCTATTAATTACCAACCTTATCCATTGTGAGACATATATGTCTACCTACACTTTTTTCATTACGTTAAAACACTTGCCAAATCTTTGTGTCCATCCTTACTACTTGGTTTTATCAGATGAACCTTTTCGAATATACCCATCCATCAAAAAAAGTAACCAATTAATTTTCTATTTATCCAAATTACAAGCACTATGTCTCAGATACTGAGATACTATAGTTTGTCTACTTTTATTCGTCTAATTTCATTTATAAATCAATCGTTCTTTTTCCTCTTGGAGTAGTAATGTTAGTGTTAGGAACAAGTGATTGTTAATCTCGTGTGATAC
Organism: Triglochin maritima; assembly: GCA_963682175.1. Lineage (NCBI taxonomy): Eukaryota > Viridiplantae > Streptophyta > Magnoliopsida > Alismatales > Juncaginaceae > Triglochin > Triglochin maritima. The sequence continues at coordinate 6,754,834 of OY821780.1, read as the reverse complement.
ATGAGATTCTGTAACGTCCCGAAAACAACGGAAAATTTAAACAATATAAAAGACCGTCAATGGTCAACAAGATGCACGTCACGGAAAATAAACCAATATATATAATATAAAAGATCCACGTGGAAGTCAAACATACAGACTGACTGTGATTACAAACAAAAACTATACAACATGTAATCACCTCAAAAGAAGAGATAGACAAACACAGGATCAGATCCCGGGGGCACCCTCCTCGGTCACCACCTCAACTCTAATGTTGCTCGCTACCTGAAATGTAAACAAACAAACATGCCCGAGTTCCCTACTGGAACCCCGTATGTCAAACCTCCTAAAATACAAAATGGAATTAAAAACAATGCAATGCAATGCACATGATCATCCACCTCGGGTCCACAATAATACCCCTCACCGCCTCCGCGGTACTGAACCACTCTTGTCGCACAATGGTCAAGTCAGTCCACCGCTGCCACACAAGGGTCAGACGACACCACTGCTCCCACAAGCACCGCCAGAAAGGCCCTCCGGTACGACGTTGCCACCCCAGGAGCGAGTCAGCCCGCCGAATGCACAACTCGGGCCAGACAACAGCCGCTGCTCCCCCAAGAGCCGCCAGACGCGCACCCTGCCGGAACATCCTCGGCCTACCGACAAACCCCAGCAAACAACCCAAGGTTTACGGCAATCATCTCTCACACCCCGTGCGATATGAGAGGCCCAACAATAATACGCCATCGTCGAAGGTGAAATCTGTCGCTCCCAATGCCGGTAATCGACCGTCGCCTCAGAGCTGGTAGTCGACCTATACTCGACGGCTCGCGTGTGGATAAATCCACCAACCTGCGGCAGATCGGTCGACCGCTACAAGCACACCGGTCGATCGGTCTTCCACACAGTACTCGGTACTGTACAAACAACGCATTCGGTCGAACCACGCCAACCGAATTACCGACCCATCGGTCGAACAAAAGTCATCTAGCGGTCGACCGTTTGGATGGTCTACGCTATACAATATTTATAATTTATATATATCCGACCGGTCGAACCAAGGGTCCGTTCAACCGATAACAGGGATTCTCAGTATTTTGCCTAAGTCATATTCGGTCGACCGGAACTGAGATACAGTTCGACCGAAATATCACAGGCACTCTACTGCTTATTTAAAATGCTCAATCGGTCGACCGAAAGTTAAAGAGCGGTCGACCGTTTTGATAGTCAAAGCTTCCAACCGACTTAGCATCGAATAGATCGGTCGAACCAGGTTAAGGATGTTCGACCGTTTAATAAGTCAAAATCCCCAACCGACCTATTCTCATTATTTCGGTCGACCGGCGAAGTGGATCCGTTCGACCGATAACAGCATTAAACCATTTTCCCCGCAGAAATCTGGCATAACGGTCGACCGTCCTTCGACATCGTTCGACCGTTTACGGGTGCAAATCAATATAATAATAGAATCGGTCGACTGCTCACAGGCACCGGTCGATCGATTGTCGTCTTCAATCTCTGAATAGGTTGCAATTCGACGGGAATTCGACACCAACGTCGATCCCCAACACCCACAAGGCTCGTGTGAGTTATAACGAAGACTTGGCATACCTTATTGAAGTTTGTGGATGTCTCCCAAGCTTTGGCTTGCCTAACCCAACACTTCTCCTTCACTTCTTCTTCTTCTCCTTCTCTCCTTCTTCTTCTCCTCCAAGATCGCCTCTCTCACTCTCTGATCAACCCAAGCAAAGAGAAAAACGTTTTATTAGACCTAACACCTCTAGTTATAGCCAAAACCCAAATCTTATCCAATACCTTCACCTCATCAGTTACTGTTCACGGCTTAATTAAGGGTTAATTAGGTTTAGTTTAGGTTAATTAGGGTGTTTAGAGTAAGGTTATTACAGATTCACTGTTCTTTTTTTGGTCTGTATATGGAACAAAAGATTGGCCTTCAGAAGGCACATTTTTGTGTGTTCAGTGCAAAACATTAGAAGGGTGTGGACAATGAAAATAACTTGATCTCGTTAAAATTGTGTGAAATGTTAAATTTGAACGTACCCGTACTTCAAGTCTTCAATTCTAGACAAGTATGCAATATTTTCCAATGTTGGAGTTTGTTTTCGTAGCATATATAAGGAGTAAATGTGTTAGTCAGAAGTGCTGGAAAAATGCATATTTTCTAACATGAAGTTTAGATAAAACATAGAAATCCTTTCCTAGGTTTATTCTGACTGTTGGATACATTTGGAACTACGTAACATTATAAGGAAAAAATTGAGACAAAAAACAAGCCAATATTATAGACAACTTCAACGTCAAAATGAACCCCCACCACCTTCAAATCCAAACATTCATCTCTCTCTCTCTCTCTTTCTCTCTCTCTCTCTCTCTCATACCATGAAGGCCAAAAAAATGCAAGGCCTCCTCCTCTGCCACTCCCACGCCGCGACGGTAGTCTGCATTCCGGTCAATTCCCGGTCAGCCATCGTGCCAGGACGGTTTATTGACCACAACAACCACCGTAGACAAACATCAGCTGTTGAGAGAAGAATGCTAGTTGCAAGCAAGAGAGAGAATCCCACCAATATTGCCTCCAACACCTATGATGATGTCTTTCAGGTACAAAAATTCAAACATAACATGCATTACTAAAGTGCCCAACTCCATCTTCTTCTTGGTAACACAACATGAAACGATGATATATATGGTTTCTACATCTCTTGAAATGAATTGGATTTCAGTACTTGATTAGCTTACTATCGATAAGTTTTGAAGAAAATGACACATTTAACATCATTAATTTGTACGCTAATCAACTCAAACATGATGCAATATTCTAATTATGCTTGACACAAACATGATTTACACAATATCGTTAATTGGCACCTTTTCTTTTGTTGTGTAAGCTTATTTTAATAAATGATTGTGTCAAGAATAGTTCGATTTGGTACTTCAACAATTTTCTTCAAAGAAGAATATTGTAAGTGTGCTTGAGCAATCCTTAGATTTTGTATCAATACATGCAAAAAATAAAACAAGCCGAGTTAGCTCAACTGAACTTAAAAAAGCATTGCAAGTGATGGGTGAACCACATATTTGTAATCAATGTTCTCTCTCCATCTCTCCGCCACTTTGTAAAGACAACAACTAGTCATGCAAATCGGATTCATCTTCTTAAACATCAAATCTTTCAAGTTTCCAACATCACCCTCTCTTCATTCCACATTGACAGGTTGGTTATATTTTTAATTAGTTTGGATAAATACATTGACAGGTTGTTGTGATGAGGGTTGCAATCCACTGCCAGGGGTGTGCAGGAAAAGTAAGGAAACACATCTCCAAAATGGAAGGTAACATAACATAACACAAACACCCTTTACATCAAATCTTTCAACTTCCAAACGTGTCCTGCCTGCCTTTACCACAGTAACCAAGCATGGTGAGTTCTGAAAAAGAGAAAAGTAATGTCTGTTTGTTTGTCTGTTGAACAGGGGTGACGTCATTCAGCATAGACGTGGAATCCAAGAGGGTGACAGTGATGGGGCACATCTCCCCTATGGGTGTGCTTCAAAGCCTTTCCAAGGTCAAGAGGGCTGAGCTCTGGCATGGCTAGTTATTGCTTACTAGTTAGTTGAAGTTCAGCATAAGTCTGTTCTGGTGCAGTGCTTTTTGCTTGTTTGGTTTTTATGTTCTGGCTTAGTTGGGACATGCATGGATGTGGATGTTTGATTGGTTAAGTGATTATGGATTATGGTTGGTTTTTCTTCATAAATGTAGTAGGTAGAGGAGAACAAACTTCTGTGGATGAAATTGATATCAGGATTCGATTGCGTAACATTGTGTTATGTATATCCATGGGTAATCATTTGAACCAACAGGTACGGTAAAGGGTATTTCATTACTTTACCCGATAATTCTGAATAGTTAAACAAAACATTGAAGAAAAAAAATAGATTAATAAAGGAGAAATTAATTGTAGGTCATAAAAGTGATAAAACATCACTCACTTCAATGGTAAAGGGGTTGAAAAGTCAACTTTATGTTTAAGTCACACGTTATCTCAAGACTTATTTACTAATATCACATCTAACATTAAATTAAGTTTTCTTTCCTATTTTACCCCTCACAATCTTTCGAAACTAAATTCATCTCATCTCACATTCACCTCCATTCCCAACATCTTAGCATGCAACCTCCCTTCCTCTTCGCCCTTTTCCTCACCTCCATCCTCTCCCTTCTCTTCCTCCTCCAGCCCTTCCACCCCACCCCTACGTCTAGTCCAAGCTCCACCCCATCCCCACTCTCTCTCCCCTCCCTCGCCTCACCTTCCTCGTCTCATGTTTCGTCGGGGACGCCTCCGCTTTTCTCTGCACTCTCTGGGCCCCCTCTACCCCCTCCCTTCCTTGTATGAGTGGATATGAGATCAAATTTTTTTATGGGTTTCTTGTCAGGTTGGAGTGGATTTAGTTTTTTTGGGTTTTTGGTTTTGAGATCACTCATTTTGGTATTTAATGTTTTGTTTGGTTTGTGTGTTGGAATTGTAAGTGTTCATGAGAGATTACCCAAGTTGTTCTTTTTGTGTGGGATTTGAGTTATTTTTGGTGTGTACTTTTTTTTCATTTTTGTTATATGTTCTTCACCATGTTGGTGTTTATTAAATATTGTTCAAGTTGAGTCTGGATGGAGTTAGCTGGAGTCTAGAACGAGTTAGTTCGAGTCTGGAACGAGTTAGTTGGAGTCTGGAATGATTTTGTTGGATTATGTAACGAGTTACTTCGAGTATGGATAGACTTAGTTGGGTCTGGAACAAGTTAGTTGGAATGTTGAAGGAGTTAGTTGGGGTCTAGATCGACTTAGTTGGATTTTGGAACAAGTTATTAGTTGGATTCTGGAACAAGTTAGTTCGAGTCTTGAACAACTTAGATGGAGTATTCAACAAGTTAGTTCTAGTATCGAGTTAGTTAGAGTGTTGATCGAGTTAGTCTAAGACTGGATTGAGTTAGTGGGAGTGTGGATCGAGTTAATTGGAGTGTTGATCGAGTTAGTTGGAGTGTGGATCGAGTCAGTCGGAGGCTGGATCGAATTAGTTGGAATGTGGATCGAGTCAGTCCAAGGTTGGATCGAATTAGTTGGGGTGTTGATTGAGTTAGTCGGAGGCTGGATCGAGTTAGTTGGAGTGTGGATCGAGTTAGTCAAAGGTTGAATCGAGTTAGTTGGAGTGTGGATCGAGTTCGTCGGAGGATGGATCGAGTTAGTTGGATTGTAGATCGAGTTAGTTGGACTGTAGATCGAGTTAGTTAGAGTGTGGATCAAGTTAATTGGAGTGTAGATCGAGTTAGTTGGACTCTTAATTGAGTTAATTCGAGTGTGGAACGAGTTAGTTAAAATAGACAGACTCGGAACTTAAAATGGACAAACACACGACTTAAAATGAACATACCCATAACTGAAAATGGACAGGCCCACAACTTAAAATGGACAAACACACAACTTAAAATGTGCAATCACACACGTTAAAATGGACAGACATACAACTTAAAATGGGCAGATCCAAAACATAAAATGAATGGAACCATAACTTAAAATGGACATGTCTATAACTTAAAATGGACAAACTCACAACTTAAAATGGACAGATACACAACTTAAAATGGGCACACACACCACTTAAAATAGACATATCCAAAACTTAAAATGAACGGAACCATACCTTAAAATGAACGGAATCATAACTTAAAATGGACATGTCTATAACTTAAATGGACAGACCCAGAACTTAAAATAGGCAGACACATACCATAAAATGGATAGACAAACAACTTAAAATGGACAGACACAACTTAAAATTGATAGACTCACAAATTATCTTAAATTATCTATTAATAATGGAATAAAAGGTTGTGAATGCATTCCATAAGCCAAAAGTATTTGTTAATACATTATAGACAAATTACAGTTATAAAATCATGCTTAACATCTAATTCTGAAATCCACTGCATACAAGTATAGAAAAATCAACACTTATTTCACCAATCATTAACATTGAGTTATTAAGCTCTAATAGCATTCGAAACTTAATTAATCAGAAGGAAAACTACATTTTCACAATTGTTTCTAGATATTAAATCATGGGTTCAAAGAAATTCACGAAATTAGGATAAAAACCAAAAAAAAACATGGACAACTCTCATTATCCTTGCCTTAAACGTTGAATCTCACAACTTGAACTTCAACAAAACATTTGTGAGAGAATTTTTTTAAAGATGACTGAAGAAAGGAATGTGAGGGCTAAAATGATGAGTTTCTCTGGCTAAAGCCCTAACTTGAAGAGAATGTCACTATTGTAATTAGTTGGTAGTGAAAATGATAGTTTTGGAAAAACAAAGAGGTTGTGACTTAAAAATAAAGTTGAAAAGAAGTCAACCCCTTTATCATTAAAGTTTGAAGAACTTTTGTGACCTTGAATTAATCCCCCTAAAAAACATATTCTCTACCTTGTTTGACAAACATAAAGGAACATATGGTTAAACGGTTATACATTGACGGCCCTAACCTATATGTACAGTCAACTGATTTGTGATTACAGTGTAATATATTTATGCTCTTATTGCCGGTCCCTTAACATTTATGCCCTTTGCTTAATCTTATTCTCGTTTTTGCTCACGTTGTTTTCCATTATTTTCCTATTTATAGGACTGGCAATTCGGGTCATGACATGAAACCCGAACCCGATACTAAATATCACGATTTGGGTCGACACAAATGACACGAATTGTAATTCGGGTCGACACGAATGACATGAACTGTAATTCGGGTCGGGGTCGGGTTCGGGTTGGAGTATTTCGTGTTTCGTGTAATTCGGGTTGACACGAATAACACGAATTGTAATTCGGGTCGGGTTCGTGTTTCGTGTAATTAGTATCAAACATGCTAGTTCGTGTTCGGGTTAATTCGTGTTTGTGTAAATTTGTGTTAAACATGTCATAATTGGTGTCAAACATGTTATTTTGTGTTCAAGTTAATTCGTGTTTGTAAAAATTCGTGTCAAACAAGTTAGTTCGAGTTATTCGGGTTAATTCGTGTTCGTGTCAACACGAACACGAAAAATGGATTTGTGTCAACGTGGATCGTGTTCGGGTTACCAAATTCGTGTTCGGGTTTAAGATTAGATTTTCGTGTTCGTGTCGATTATTTCTTATTAATTCGTGTTTGTGTTCAGGTCGAGGAAAAACAATTCGTGTTCGTGTCAAACACGACACAAACACGAATTTGTCAGCCCTACCTATTTATACCTGTAAATAGTTACATTCAACAGCAATTTGAGATCATATCCACAAAATGCTGTTTGAACATGGATAGCAAGGACTGAAGCAACATTAATTCCAAATCGTTGAGAAGTCAACTTAGAAGCAGCCTATAGGAGCACGTTCAAGACTAATTTGCATGAGCATGGTTGTAAATTTATGTTCAAAATCAGGATATGCATCTGACCTGTTTTAGAAATGTTTGAATTCATTATTCGCAAGTAACAAGATTCTTGTCACATATGGGTGGTCGACTATCCAAATTAGGCACATATTTTAGACATAAATGACCTGCCTGTAAAAATGTTTGAATTCCATTTGCAAGTACAAAGATTCTAGTCTAGTCACATTTGGGTCGTTGACCATCAAACAAGTGCATCCTTGAGTAAACAATGTGGTAAGTCCTTACTGGATTGGTTGGCTAAGGTAGAAACTCTAGTATTCTCTCTCAGGTAGTCCTCGTGGGACAACCCCAACGACCGGTCGTGAATCGTTATCACGTTTTAAAGCATTTTTATTTATTTTAAAAAAAAATATTTTTGATTTTTTTTAAAAATAAGTTTTCTAATTGTTTTGATTTTTTTAGAATTTTAATTTTTTTAAAAAAAAAATCCAACATCGACATCGAAATGACGTGGAAGAGAGAGGTCGTAGTGTAGTAGGTTATGGTTAAGAGGTGAATAGTATAAGAAAAAGAAGAAAATGGGTCGAAGAGAGAGAAAACTGATGTGGAAGAAAAAGAAAGCTAATGTGGAAGAGAAAAAGAAGAGAGAGAAAACTCAAGATTAAGTCGTAAAAATCATAGTTACAGCGATTTTTCCTTGACGAATACGAAGAGACTGTTAATAGTATAAGAAAAAGAAGAGAGAGACTACTCCGCTAAGTCAATCAGCCGATCGATATTAGTCAGAATACGAAGAGACTGTTAATTTCTTGCATTTAGAATGTTAACTTAGCCAAACAAAGCTGCATTTATCACACACATAAAGGCATGCAAAACAAAAGCCCAAAAAAAAGGTCAATGTTGAATAGAAGCAAATGATATATTAGCACAGATCTGGTAACCATTTCTCTTGCAATAGATTGGAGAGCAAGAACTATCAAATCAAGATCAGCCTCTCAAGTATTAACTCAAATAACTAAAAAAGAATTTTAAGTAGCGAACTTACAAAATCTAACACTGTACTATAGCTGTGCTGGTTGTGTGGAAGGAAGATCAACGTCGATGTGTTTGAAACAACATATTCACTGTCTGAATCTTTAGCACTTATTGTTGTTCATAAGTGGTGCTACCGCTAATAAATAATGTTTGAGCGGATTACCTTATGAGCTCAATGCTTCCAATCAGCAGAAGGGAAAAAAATCACTGAAGCTCTTGTCGTAGTTCCTCAACCAACTGGGCTTTGAGAGATGGGTCAACCTGTCAAAACAACTGTTTCATCAAATTTCTGACAAAGAACCTAGTATAATCGATCATGGTTGCTAATTTTATTATTTTAGCTATTCCCTTGTTGTACTTATAACTGGTGTTTACGCGCAAGCTTACCTTTGCAAGAAGCGATGCAAGGCCTTTTGGAAGTGCTTTCAAATCCGTTTCAGATTCTTGAAGATTCAGGAGCTGACTTGATACTTTCTGAATACGCAACTCTTTGAGATGTTCATCATAATTGTTTGGATCTTCTTTCCAGTCAAAGAAATGTTTGTCGCCACTCCAGCTTTCTTCAGCATTTGATTCCAAAAACCATTTCTTTATTAACTCCATAGCAGACTTGTGAGATAAATGCTCACCTGCGGCGTCCCTCACAACTCTTACTAAGGATGCCTCGGAGACTCTTCTGTGTAATCTCTTGTAGAAAAATGGTCGGGAGCATTCCCAGTCCACTACCTCCTTAATGACACCCTTTGCAGCCATTCGAATGGAAGTGTCTTGCAACTGGGCAAACCGGGTGGCGATCTGAATGTAAACAGGCAATAGGTATTTCTCCCGAGATTTAATGCTCTTTTGAAGAGATTCAATCTCTCGTGAATCCCCACTTGTTTTGGCACTTTCCAGTCTTGCTTTCAAATTTATCATCTCTGGGTCAAGTCGGTCCATACACTCGACAAGTTCTTTTGACCTGAATTTAATCTCAATCAATCCTTCTGGCTCAAGGACGTTCCCTTTAGCTGTTCGCTCGGCATACATCTCAATGTGATCCGGATTAATCTTGCTATCAACAACAACCCACGCACCTCCACGTAACTCCCCAGTCATGGGGATGTACACAAAGACAGGCTGGTTGTAGGTCCGCAAATTCTCGACGATAGTTGACCCCGCCTGAAGGATCCCTTCGAAAAGATCCCTTTGCCCACCAGAAAAACCTCTCCAGTTGGCAAGAATGAATAGAGGAAGCTCCTCCTTGTTAAAATCAAGCAATGCTTGCGCCGTCTTCGTAGCGGAGTCAGGAAACCAAACTTGACCTGCCTGTGGGACAACACGCTCGTGGGAATCAAGCTGACCTGGGTCCGCAGGGATAACTTGCATTACAGTTTGCGTTTCAACGGCAATGATCCCAACAGGAATTCCTCCAAGTTTTGCCCTTCCAGTGACAACGGTCTTTGCCCAACCTTCAAGCGTCTCTATGAAGCTATCTTTATCAAAGATACCTCCTAACCACTGGCCGTTACCATCACGGATGCCACCAATAGCTGCACGAGGATCACAAGAGGTTTCAGGGAGGTATTCCACACGCCTCTCAGGAGGATCAATGGAAGCCAGGATCGGAAGCGGACCACCTATGAAAGGTGGGACATAGCTAAGCCATTTCAAAATGGCTGAAATGCCCTCAAGATCATCAGACACCGTAAGATGAGTGACTCCATTTGTGGCCATTACTTTTGGACCTCCCAACTGCATGTGAGAGCTATATACTTCTCGGCCAAGAAGTTTGTTCAACGCGGAAAATCCAGTGAGAATAATAGGTTGATCAAGACGTTGAATGCACCTCATACCAAGCCGAGCAAGATAAGCTCCAATTCCAACTGTTCTACCAGTGACATAAGTCAAAGTAAAGGTTTCTTTGTATGCCTTTGAGTAAGCACTAGCTATAGCACCACTACCGGTTAAATTCTCAACTCCAAGGCCATCTTCTTTTCCAACTATAGTATCTATGATCCATCGAGTTTCTCCACTTTCGAGTTTGATATCATGGGCTATAACTGATGGGCCGATACGTGCATAATCTTCAGGAGTTAAATATACATACTGAAAACCACGCTCAGGTGTAGATTCATCAGACCACCCAACCTGAAAGCAAGATTTTACTTCTTCAGCTATGCCTATCCTAGCTCCAGAATTTGCAGCAAGATATATCAAAGGCAGCTTCTTCTGACAGGCCAGTTTTGTCACTGCAAGAAAGAATGCATCTTCTCTTGGACCAAAAGAGCCGGCTTTAAAAGTAACATCGTTTGCTACAACCAATATTGTCCTTCCGTTAGGAAATTCTGGAGTACACATCTCCATGAACCAAGCTACCATGCCTACATCATTAAGTGCAGGTGGACGGCTTACAGGAACCACAGGAGTACCCCAGGTTCCACTTTTATCAGCAAACATGAGCTCAGTTACTTTCAGAAGGCACTTATTATTATTGCCTCTGTTATCTTCTTTTGCACAACTCGCCCAAGCTTGTTGCAATGCTGTTTCAAATGCCTGCATAACATGGAGGTTTCCAGGATAATTATGCACTTGCATATGATCTGATTAATTTCAAATAAAATGCCTTCTCATCAAAGTAAGACCTTAAGAGACGACTAGTTTGAAATAAGTGGCACGAAAGAGTGGTGAATTAAGCAACTAGTCTTAAGAATGAGAATTTCACCCAATGAAGAAACCAAGTCACTTCTCAAGCAAAAGAACTTTGAGTTGCACGTTCCTAACGTAAAGTTCCTTTTTAAACCAATCCATTAACTTGCTATCTCTTTATTGCGGGGTAAAAAAATCAGAACTACATATATATGTGGTAGTTGATGGTCTATGGGCTCATTATTGCACTATTTGAAGTGACATTTCATGAAACGAGACTATGAAAAACTAGATTGTTATCACCTAATTTTTTTAAGATCCTATCTACATTCTGAAAATGTGAAACTCTGCAATTAATCTATTGTAATGCTGGATTAGACAGCTCAAAAGTAAGAAAACATGATCCTTTACCAAGGGAAAATCATAGCAGTAGGTAGTGTTGTTCTTCCTAGCTATTAGACGCTTTTGATCAATGATGCCTAGAGGCTGATACGGAGCTGCCAGCAACACACCGTGCAGAGGACCTGTTGTAGAGGAGACAGAGTGGTAGACCATCTCATGGGTTTTGCTAAGCTCTACTTCTCTATACACCTGCACCGTGAGCCAGATTGTGTTAGAGATCATAATGATTAGAATCAAAATTTTAAGAATATCATAAGATTGGATTAGAAATTTACATGAACTGTACGGGTATGACCAGTAATGTTTGTTACTGCAATTCTCCAAGCACCAGTGGCAGGTCCTGCAGATTGTAACCAGAGTTTTACCTCCCACTCACGTACGGCAAGACGATGCATCCGCACACCAACCAATTCATGGATAATGCATGTCAATTCTTCCAAAAGCATGACAACCATATTTTGTTCATCACCTGCAACCAAGTCCACATGCCTGGCACCAAAGCTAGAAATCAGACAACAGTGGAGTAATTTCACTTAAGTAGATTGACAAAAAAACTCTGATCAGGGGTTTACTTGATACCATTTGCTATTAAAAAAATTAAAATTTTATCGGTTTGAATTTATACTTAGAGTTAGCAACAATGATAGTGAAAATTAACAAAACTTCTGCCATTTCACCATATACACATCTTACAGTGTTAAATAATACATGTATATATTATAAAATCATTGATATCTTGGTTCCATACCATAGATGGACGATGCTATGCATGTAGAAAGACATCACATAAACAAGATCAATTGAATATGTCAAGGATCTCAAAGTGTAGTAAATCATAAACCATTCAGGAGGCAGAAAAAAACAGACCCAAACTTTAGCCTAAAAGAGGCACCCAAAAGAACATAATCACAGTATCAAGCGATGTAAATTCTTTTTTTCAGAAGTGAACTTTCATTTAGACCATCACAATCACTAGAAGGGCTAGTAGCTATAGACTATAGAGCAATAGAAATACTTTTTCGTCACATTCTGTTTTCCAATTATGATAATTACTACTCTATATATGAATCCTGCATAGATGACAGCTTAAGGTGAAAGAACATTAGTCTTAAATTTACTTTTCCAACATATGCTATTATCATCATTAATACAAAACTATTTGAGGTAGGCTATGAGTGGAACTCAAGACAAATCATGGTTCTCGTACGTGAATCACCCCCTTCCGTGTGTTTCTGCCCAAGGCCAACTATTTGGATACATTCCAATTCTAGTCCTTCAAGTTTCTTTGGATCATCAATGACATTTACATTTTATGATTATGAACTTTGAAAAGTGAAACACGGACCAATATATATCAAATCAAATTGAGTAGACTCAAGTTGAATACAGAAAGCCATGCTAGAGGAGGTAAAAAATTATTTTGAAAACAAAACAATGAAATTTGATTTAGTTTAACTGGTAGGTTTTGGTCCAAAAATGTATAAATGCTGAAGATAGAGTGTTCACCTTGAATACGGCACAAGATCATTTATTTGTTGTTCTCGCAAGAAACAGAGATACATATGCCCGTGATCCGACTTGATAGTAGCATTATGCATGTGTAGTTCCATTTCTTCAAGTGCTCCTAGTAGTGATCTGTATAGGCTCCGGGAGGTATAGGACGGTGTTTGATTCTGGACAATATCCATGTCACACGTTTGTCTCAGGGAAAATAACTCGCTTGTATTGGGTTGTCTAACAAGAGTTCTAAGAAACATCCTTTGGATGGGGAACTTGCTATCCACAACCGTGTATAGATGCCACTGCCGGTCACGTGACGGTGTATACTGTATATTTTTGTAGCCTTTGATTTTGTCCTGGAGTTTAAATGTGACCAGTGATGCATAACAATCAGAAAAATGGAACTAAATTGTCCTGGAGTTTAAATGTGACCAGTGATGCATAACAATCAGAAAAATGGAACTAAATTGTTAAGATTTGAGTGACAAGACACCAACCAGTTCAAGAAAAGTGGAAAGAGGCGGCTCCAGATGACGAAGCATAGGCTCTTCTTCGTAGTAGAGGTTTTCAGCAGACCAATGGAAGGAGTGGCGCATAGGTGATCGACCTTCATCTCTCTGTATAATACAACTGATGATATCGATACCAGCATCACATAGCCCAGAGCTTAAGTTCTTCTCTTTCAGTATCTTTGCCAGTTTATTTATTCTTTCTTGAGCTTGATCTTCATCACCACTGCAAAGTTGAACCATAATTTCTTTCATGAATAAGATTATGGAAAAGCTTATCGATCTAGCTGATAACACATGCATAATTGTAAAGCCACACCATGCCATACCTATCTTGAAGTGAACTCATTGGATTGTTGATGCCAACCAATGCCACATGCAGACGATTTCCTTGACCAAAGGCCTCCGGAAGTGCATTAGGCATCATTTTATGATTGATTTCAGAATTTGAAGAATGGTTAGCTTCTTTCAAAGCAGCACTTATTGCTGTGGGAAGAAACTGAAGAGACTTAATGATCACCATAACTCCCCATCTTTTCTCTGAAAGTTTTCCCACCATGGGCGCATGGGATATTAATCCCTCTGGGGAATCTATTTTCTCAACATGTTCCTCAGAGAACTCCCATGATGCAATGAGACCTGATCGGTGCCATTGCATTCGCACACTTCCTTTGACAAGGTATGGCTGAAATGAAAATAAACTATGAAGACGCATGTACATGTGATGGGCACCAAAATATATTATATCATATAAAAAGCACCTTAATAAATTATGGCAAAATACCTGGTATAACCTACGGATGTATGTTTCTACTACACGTCGTTGAAGGGTGTGATCACTGTGATCAAACAAGGCCACAAGGGCATCTTCAACAGGTAAAGGAGCACTAACAAGATCCTCCATCCTCTCATCCATCGCATGCTTTCTTTTAGGAGTGGACAGACGCTCTCCTTCCTCAGTAAACATCTCGAGTTCAGATAAACTTCTAGCAATATTCGCACGAAGCTCACTCAGTTTGGTTTGCTCAAGTAGCTGACTTGCTTTCAGGGCCAGCTATAAGAGTTATATACATAAGATTAAATGCTTTTTTGAAATTTATGTTGATATATTCTAAGTTGAAAATAAAAGCCCGATTTATGTCTTTACAGAAGCTTCTTTAGAAGTCCAAAATAATTACCTCGGAATAGACCGTGTGATTAAGAGATGAAAAATGTATTAATTGATCTCTGTATGCTGCAGGATTTGGATAAACTAATGCTTCCATGAGCCGAAGAATCAACTTATTTTTACTTCTCACACCCTGCAATCAGGCAAACAAATTTAAAAAGACACGTCTTGATTGCATTTCAAGACTACTCACTTCCTAGAGTGTACATATATTGTTTGGAAACAACATTTGAGGGGAATACCTGATGAGAAAGTACAATATCCAAAACCTTTAGAAGGTCTTTCTTGTATTGAAGTCGGAGGCGCTCAATGACATCCGCCTGCACAAGTGTTACTGTTAATATCTTGGGATGTGTTAAAGTCATGGATCCCACTACTCAGTAATATAAAATGAATTGAATGGTAAAAGAGAGTAATTAAATGAATGGATCAGAAACATCTATGTGCTATCTAAAAGGAAAATAAATCCTAAATTTTCATCCATAAGATATTCTTTATAATAGGAAACGAGCATATAAGACAACAAATACTAGGAAGAAAGTAATGGGTTGTGTCTTAAATTGACCTGAATATTATCACTAAAGAGCTCCTCAACAGCAAGATATTCTTCAAAAAGTGATTGAACCATGATACGAGCATGGCTCTCTCTCCCACCTTCATAAGATTTCACTAGATTTAGGAGAGGTTCCACTAGTCTTTCTTGGGTTGGTTTCTCTTTCTCAGAACATGACGTAAGGTATTCCTGCATGACAAATGTTTCTCTCTTTCACTTATGAAGAAGTAACAAACCACGGAAAATATGGGAAACAGAGGGATTGGCAAACCTCGATGACTCCTTTCAATAACTTTGCCGGAAAATCAATATTTTTCTGGAGACTTGAGATGATATCATAATTCTTGTACTTCGAATCGAACTGTTTTCGTTAAGAAAGATATATCATTAGAGATGTTTTGCATTATGTTATGTAGCACTGTATCAAATGCTCTATGAAAATTGAAAATCAGCAAAGAATCAAACTATGATCCTTCTTATTTATTGCAAGCAGGCACAAACCTCATTTTTCAAAACTTTCGGGAGCCGTGTTGCTAAAATAGACATCATCTCTTGCCATTGTAAAAATGGCAGCTCTGGACTATCTAAACAGTTCAGCAAATCGTGCACTACCTGAAAAGGGTGAAGATGCCTACACTTAGACAGAAATTCACTCATTGATGGTTAACATTAAATTAAAATGTAGAATCAGGAGATAAAAAAGAAGCAAAGAACATATAAAACATCACAATTGGTGTTGAAAAATTGTATCCAATTATTTTGTAGAGGAAAACCTCCAGATCACATTTGCCTTTACGGCTTTACCTGATTAATATTGTGCTCATATCCAGCAAGAATCATTCTTGCAGCGTTTAAACTAGCAGCACATCGCTGGTGAATTTTGTCAGAAACTGCTGCTGGCGGGTGTAACTCTGGAAAACATCCCTGAAACGGTTCGGCTTTCTTTACAGCTGAAATATCATCCAGATCAAGTCTTGCTATCAAGTCACCAGCCTACATAAAGGCATGGATGACAGAAAATCAGAACCATATCTCTTAGGCTGATGGAATTATTAGAGAACTCACAGAAGTCCAAAAGAAAATGACCTGCATCGCCTGACCCTCAGACATGAGGAAATGAATAACACCTGAAGCAGGCAGTAGAAGGGGCATGCACATTTTCATGACCTCAACCTCTGCATGTGCTGTGTCAGCTTCGACATGACTACCATCAGGAACCAAGAAGCGCAGCAGTTTACATGGTGTCTCAGCCATCAACTTAGATGGATCATGATCATTCTTTAAGGAAAAACAGAAAGTATTTCATTATAAAGCAATATAGATAGTAGGGGGAAAAAAGTCTGCTCCAGTTCTAAAATGGTTACACATAAAAGAACATTGTGAAAGTGGATTGTTCTTGTGGCACCTAATTATAGTTGTAAATTCAATGTCGGAATTAATAAATTGAAAGTCAAAAGAAATGGTGGGAATTGAAACTGGTTTTGGACATCTAAAGATTTTTCAGAATCAAGTGCACTGCGCAGCAGGAAAGAATAGCATAGGACCAAAAAGTCCATCAGGTTCAGATATCAATTGCAGACATTTGTATTTTAGATTTATACACTTAGAATAATTTACAAGATTCACAACTTTAGATTTAGTAACAGCTTCCATAGTATGATTAATTTTTTATTGTTACTATCATTATCATTATTTCTAGCAATATGCAATTTCCTCAGTAGTTCCAAGCATGCCTACCATGTAAATATGCAATTAAGAAGTTCAGTTTTCATAAGAAAGTGAAATCTCACAAGTCAATGGATCTCTTACTACTGGATTCTAACAAGAGAATGATATATGAATTAGTATTTCTGTTTTGACTTCAGCACAAAAACTAGAGCCTAAGTAATGCTGATCATAACCGAATGATCAAAAGTTGCAAAGAACACGAATATACCTGTAACAAGCAAGTCCTTCCATCGATAAGAAGGCGAGTACCAGCTGCCTCTTCTTCAGCATATATAACGTGACTGTTTCCATCTAGCTGTTCAAGACATGTATAGTGATCATAGTGAGTGTAAGGCAACTGCATCAGTTTTGTTTTGTTTTTTTGAAATAATTGTACATTCTTCTAGTAGGGCTTACACTTCATGAAGAACACTCATACTATGAAGTAATTGTTTACCTGCATCAGAAGACCTCCATCCCGTAAGGTATGAATTTCTGCCTCTATTTCTGATTCGTTCATCTTCAGCCTGTAGCTTCCTGGCCCTCCTCTTACAATATCAATCTAAGTACAAAGAAATTAAATAACAGACATTGGTCTTCTAGAAACTTGCTATAAGAACCACTTAAAATGGTTGGCATGAACTTACTGTGTACTTGCTTCCATCAATGTTCAGAGAAACTTGACAGGTGACAAGAGATATGTGCTGCAAACAGAGTACGAAGATTCAAGAAATTTTACTTAAAATACCAAACTCCATATTACATCATAACAAATACGAACCTTAGGCGGAACTTGGCCTTTTCCAAGGTAACCAATGTAATCTGAAACCAAGGCAGCACTACTTGTTGATGCTTTCTGCAAATTGTAGAGAACAAAACGGTCAACTGAAAACACCAATATTGGATAGGCTAGCTGTGTTACTCTAGGAGAAATAAACTTGTACTTACATAAAGTGCTCCTCCAACCACTGAGATGTACCAAGGAGGCCTTTCAGCCCGAACTCGCATGGCTATCCTACTGTCCAACCAACCCGTATGGATCTTATTATCTTTGTATTCTGAAGCCTGAAAAAGGGTTATACTTAGTACAATACTGAAAAAATAACACATTTAGCGATCCCTGTGAGGCTGTCACTGAAAAATTGATATTTATCAGCACATACAAGAAGACATTTCACGAAGACATAATTCAAAACAAAACAAAAAAAGAGAAACCCAAGCATGTTTGATTGAGAATAAGTTGTCTGACTTCAACAAAATGAGAAGTGATGTTTCAGTCAGATGAAACTTACATGTAAGAGGTCTATGGTGTAATCAACATTGGTGTGAATTTCTCCTCGAATTTGTATTTCCTTAAGACCAAGAACCATATTGGCAATTGCTAAGCTTCGAGACTCTCCGAATGCAAAAACATGACCTGAAATGAATGTTAAAAAATTCAACACACATTACCAAACACCATAAACCTCTTTCTACCGAAATTTCAGGAAGCATATTACTAGTTAGCTACCTACCGAACTGAGAATCCGAGAACTCGTGAATGCCACTTCCAGACTGCAAGGTGTGAATAATAATAGCATGAGATACCGACAAGTCGCTGAATCATAACCCATTAATAGAAAACCTAAAAAATCCATAATTCTTTATGATAATCTCTTTGTATAGGCATGACTGCATGGTTAAAAGGATAACATTAGAAGGGTCTGGGGTCTAACTTTTTTTGAAGAAAGTACATTAGTTTTGCAAGTAATTACAAAAAGGAATAATCAGTCTTTGAAAAAAGACCAAAAAAAACCCTTGAGAAACTAACACATAGTCAAATAATAATATAAGTGAAGGATTTCAACTAATCTGGTTAAAATGGCATCATGCATGTCAGGAATGCACAGTATAGAGGAAACAATCTCCTCCCTTTCATTAACCTTGAAGTCCATTACAGAATACCTTGACAGAGAAGTAAGCCCAAACGTTTGGCTTGCTTTTGAAGCTCAATTCCTGTGGTGACAAAAGAAAGACAAGTTAATTAACTAAAAGATCAAATGGATATGTGATTATAGAAATTATAGTATCTAATATGCAGCAATAGTAACCTGCACTTTCCCACAAGTAGGCTTGAAACCGTCATCAGGATCCTCACTTGTTACTCTAACTGCTACACAATGACCCTTCGGCCTGACAGATTCTGCCTTGTCGAAATCAAATGGAGTAGCGAGGGCTGAAGTGTTTCTCCATGAATCATATCCTCCCCCATGTTCCATTCCATAGAATCGCCTTATTTCTGACATGGTTAGGACAAAGTAAAAGCAACTTAGGATACATTCTCCGGAGCCGTACAATGACCAAAATTTAGTACAGGCTTGTACCGGGGATTTGCCAAAGAGGAATGCCCATTCCAACTGCAACTTGAGCTGCCGGCAAATTTATTTCAGCAATCCATTCAGTAACAGGATGCTCCACCTGAAAAGATTATTTGTGACTAAAAGTTTACAATAGGAATTAGATCCCGTTGGCAATTGTTTCAACAGTAGAGCTGAGCTTACTTGTAATCTAGGATTGAGCTCTAAAAAGTAGCATTCACGCGTCTCCATGCTGTAAAGATATTCAACTGTTGCTGCACCTACGTAATTAACACATTTTGCTAACCTCCTAGCAGCCTGTTCAAGCATTTTCACCGTCTCCAAGGGTGCCACTGTAATAGGGCCCTCCTCAATAATCTATCAAGCATGAAATGAGCGTCAGCAAAATTTTGATATAGTAACATGAAATTTGGACCTTGCAAGAAATGAAAACGCCACTGTACTTTATTGCAAAAAATTTACCCATAATGCTGAACTTAGTTTTCAAACCTACAGGATAAAATGCAAATTCACCCAAACCAGATCACATTCACTTTTCCACCTTTAGGTGTAAACAATCACATGACCGACGACATTCATCTTCCTTGCCCACCACATTCATGCAGGTTCTTCTAGGATGTGTTTTACACATTGTACACAGAAATACATTACCTGTAGGCAAGTGATCTCATGTTACTCAATTACTATGTCACTTGGGCATGGAGATTGCATGTGTAATGTATATTAAGTAAAATATTTAAAAGGATTGAGATGAAAATTGAAACACTTTTGAATTAAATCCCGAGAATAATACTTGTAACACACATTGATTGTGATAATTTCTGGCTCTTCACTGTGAAACAAACCCCAGAGGCCCAGCCGATTCCTCCACTAAATGCTCTTTCCGAACTTGGGTGCGGGTGCAGTCAGTAGCCAATGCTACAAGGGATGTGTTGTGGAGTACGGGATTTAGAAAAGCCCTGCCCAACTAAAGAACTTAAGAACCTATGAAGCATGGACAAGGATAAACGATACTGGTACAAGACCATATGGATGCGCAAGTACATCTTTTCGTGAAAGTAGGATAAAATACGGCAAGGGTATATCAGTATGAAATTTTATTTTATATAGCTATTCTATGCTTTTTCCTTAAAATAAAAAACGGTGATGTAATAAATTTTGTTCACACAAGTCAATGTAGAAGTCTTTATGGACACATAATCTATAGACTATATTATGTTTCTTATATTATATATAAAAATGTTATGTTAAAAGTAAGAATCTAAGAAGTATAGTTAAGTATATACTCCGAGTGAAATATCGGATACATATCCAGATGTAGCGGATGAGTATCGGTATCCCTTACGGGTATGATACTACGTTAAGGATCTATAAGTGTTTGCGTTTCCTAGTAAACAACCAGGTCTAGAAAATGGACCCCGCCAAATCATACCATTCCAATATGAAAGAAGATTGAAACAAGACAGGAGACTCACCTTTTGATGCCTCCTTTGGACACTGCAATCACGGCTGTGCAGTGCAGCGACATTACCATATTGATCACAAAGTAACTGAACTTCTAAGTGTCGACTCTAAAAAGGACAAACCAAACCATTTGAGTGATGAGTGATGACTTGCACAAACAAAAAACAATTCAAATAATAGATAAAACTATTACCTGTGCTGCAAGTTTCATTATGAATATTGGAGAGCCAGGAACTTCACCCTGAACTTGCTTGAATAGTGCTCTTACTTCATCATCATTATGAACCTACAAAAATGCAAAAGAAGAGTTATCCAATCCAACTCGTCTAACTAGACATGAACAACAGCTAAATAATGCATGTAATACAAATAAAAGATCATCAACTTTCAGAAACTATTTCTTTTCTAACATATGATGACTAGGAAATTTCCATGGATACTTGTCTTGTACGACAGGAGAAAATAGATTTTCACAATGTTGATTCTAACAAACCTTAGTAGCCTTTGTTCATTATGATACTGCATTCTCATCAAACCAATTAAGTACTCAATAAATCTTAACTAAAAATATTCAATATTGGTCTAATAAGACTTACATATTTCTCTGGAACATTTTATATGAAGTTGATTGGTGTTCATAACTTCATATTAGAAGGGAGACCAAGCTTTATGCATAAGGTGTACAAAATGGTGTCCAGTAAAAATCTAAGACTGAAAATTAGTTACTAAACCATCATTTTACGCCGACACTACCATCATTGGTCATAAGCTTTGTAACATGGACTTTGGATAAACAAGGAATATTGAATATATTAAACTTTGCCAAAAAAATGAATTAATGTTGTCAGGACAAACCTTTCTTATCCCCTTACCACCACCTCCCCATGATGCCTTTATCATTGCAGGATAACTGATTGCTTGGCAACTAGCTATTGCCTCTTCCGTTGTTGAAACACAAGCTTGTCTATAGATCTCATCAGGGATAGACTCCAAACAACTTTCTGGAGGCATCCTGACCTGAAAGACGTCAACTCATGTGATTGAAGGGAATGAAACTGTCAAATAAAAATTCTTGCATAAAAAAAACAGAAATATATAGTTAGCACTGACATGAGACCCACTCCATGAAAGGGTTGGGACGTCTGCTGCTTGTGCAATCAAAGTAGAACCAATTTTATCCCCTAATGCTGACATTGACGCAGCAGGAGGACCTAGAAATACAATTCCTTTTGTGCTTAGTGCCTCTGGGAGCTCAGGATTTTCAGATGCATGGCCCCAACCAGGCCATACAGCAGAAACATGTGTTGTCTCTGCTAACTGTGAATCATTTATAAATTATAACTAATCACGTAAGAACTGACGGAATATATGAAAGAAGAAGTGAATTATTAGTAACAAGCATACCTCCACTATAAGTTGTACGTTGGCATAATTATTGTTGTTTGTTCCACCAGGTACTTCCAAAAATTGATCGGCAATTCTAATGTGTTCTGCATTTATCCTCATATCATCTGGAGTTGCCATAGCAATCAGTAAAATAGCCTTCTCCATCCCAAATGTTTCGTAAGCCCATGTTCTAACACTTCGCATGAATTTGACAGCCGCCATTCCATTATTCGCGATCAAAATACTGTAGATTGGTTTCTTTCCACCAAGTGCCGTGCAAAAATCTTCGACTTCTGACAAGGTCGATGCCTGTCTTGGAGGAATCTTTCCATTTATAGTACTGTTCATCCGCCAATTGTCCCCCATGATTGTGTTCCCTTTGGCCTATAAACCAGCAGTTAGGGTTGTCAATTTTACACGAAACACGATTACACGACACGAAAACAACACAAACTTAGCGGATATGGATTGAGAATTTGAACATGATTAATAAATAGGTTGGATTTGGCAACACGATTGTTAAATGGGTTGGATATGGATTTCTGCTGCAAAAACGATTAACACGATTAAGATACGATAAAACACGATAAGTAATCGAGTAATTAGGTACACGATTATGAAGTATTAACTATTAAGTTATTGATTGTCAACTATGTGTTTATGTTTATTATTGTATTAAGTAGTCAGTTACTACTTACTATTGTTTCATTTGCATGTGGTTTCTATTAATGTTATTGTGATTGTCCAGTGCTTTTAGTGGTTGATATTTGTTTGGTACAATACTTTAACAGGTAATAATCATGTGTTAAACGGGTGACGTACAATCATGCAATCTGGTATTCGTATAATAAACGGAACTAATTGTGTATGGATTATTGTTTAATGGCGTAAACGGTAGTCGTGTTAAACATGTACATGAAGTAACCGATTTAATAATCATGTGTAAACAGGTCGTGTCGTGTAAACACGATTATAAACGGGTTGGATACGGCAGAAGTCTAGCAACACGATTATTGAATGGGTCGGATACGGCACAACACATAGAGCTTATATATACGACTTGACACGACACGATTAGTACACAGACACGATTTACAGCCCTACCAACAGTACTAGCATAAAGAGGTATTTATTGTGAGCTATCAATTTGTCTTAAAAACACAAAACAATGCAAAGTAGATTCCTATAATAAAAACCAAGACCATAAATTTGAGGATTAAATTGTTTATATACATAATTGACCGAGGGAATTTCAGTGAATTATTTCTAATAAAATTAGTAGTCTTTCTTGCTATTTATTCAACTTGATGTTAAATCTTCACCTACCACTTAACAACTTTCAAGATGAACATAAGCATGACAAAAATTCTTTGAATTATAACCAAGCATGATTTAGCAACACCTTAGCATTCTCTACATCAAATTAAAACACAAATCATCAATTTCAATCCCTAACTAACGAAATTATATCAGAAAAACAAATCCCCAACTTCAAAATTCAAAAAAAGAAACAGCAAAAAAAAACCAAAATCCAAAAACGACACCAAACCCCTAAAAATTCCACCTGTGTCAGTTATTTTCCCATCATCAAACCCCAAAATTAAACAGATCCAAGAGCCCAAAACTAAGAAAAAAAATTGATCCCCAACTTCAAATTTCCTAGCAAAAAAACACCCAAAACCCCAAGACAAACCAAACCCCATCAAAATTCCACCTTTCCCACATCCCCACCATCAAACCCTCATTCCAAACAGACCCAAGTCAACAAACACCAAATCCCAACTCCAAAATTCCAAAAACAAAAAACGCACCCAAAAACCCAAGACACCCCAAACCCCATAAAAATCCCACCTTTCCCACTCCCCAACCTCCAAACCCGCATTCCAAACAGACCCAAAAACCCCCAAACAACGAAAGACCGAACAAAAAACCGAGATCGAACCCAACCACACTCTCTTCTCACCTAAGAAAGAAGCGAAGCAGGAGAGGGCGGAGATCCGGAAAAATGCTCCCTAATGTGAGGGAATGGAGGAGGAGAAGAGGGGACTTAAATGGGAGAGGGATGGAGCACGTGAGAGCATTGGTTGGAGACCACAAGTAGAGAGGGGAGGAGGGAAGAGGAGGAGAACAGGAACAAGTGTAGCTCCCATCCAACCCCATTCAAACCCCCCATATCTATCACATCAACCACATTATTATCGTTTTATGATTTTGTTTTTGTTTGGCATTTGGTTCGTTGGTTGGTTGGGTGCGAGGTCGGAAACGTGCCTACATTGCTCATCTAATTTTAGGGGTTACGTAAAGATAAAACAAAGGAATGCGTATTCGTCTAGAATTTTCGTCACTTGTTCAAGTAAA
The DNA here is from genome assembly GCA_963682175.1 of Triglochin maritima. Lineage (NCBI taxonomy): Eukaryota > Viridiplantae > Streptophyta > Magnoliopsida > Alismatales > Juncaginaceae > Triglochin > Triglochin maritima. The sequence goes on along the minus strand of OY821780.1, from coordinate 6,730,354 downwards.
AACAACAAAAGTGACGTCGTTTTCATTAAGAGTAAAAATGACATTTACAGTGTCGTTTTTAGTTAATGAAAACGACTTCAAGATGCATACTTTACCAATTAAGTTTCTCACGTACATATTTTTCCAATTTTTTCTTTTTAACTTATTATTTTGAATTTTTTTCCTAAATAAAATATAAACAAACACTGGTTTGCAATAGTATATCCATATTCATGTTCATTTCGAAATCCAGATACCGATACCAATACACGCTAGTTATCAGTTTGTTGTAATATGGTAAGGGATCGATGGAAGTAGAAACTGCAAAACATATGTTCCAGTAAGGTGGATCATGTAATCAAGTGGATCGATAGAGAGTGGATTGTGAATCCACCACGCTCACGTTCGATATATTGCCTTCATTCGCTCGTCCATGAATGATTCATTTGTTATGAAATGGAAACCCTGTAGATTCGAGTCGCCAACTTGCTGAAAGCACACCAAGAAAAATATTAAAAAATCATCCATTTTATCAAGATTGCGTATTTGTTTATGTGAATCAAATTCATCAATCACCATACTATCTGATTTTGGATTTGCAGGTACAATTCATATGGTTCATCAAATATGACAGACAGATACAATCTTTTGCCCAGATTAGTCATGCACTATTATTTCATGAAACTTCGTTGCGAATCCAAAACAACTGCAAGTACGGGAACCTAAATCCATTGAAAACCAAACCATTATCTTCAGTTCATTACTTGATCATAACTCATCAAAGTACGATGGTTCCCTTACATCAATGGTATCATGTATCAATTTTAAAGAACGTCGCGGGACGTAGTGAAATAGTTAAGGGTGAGTATGTGAAGATGCAGGTTCGAACTTTGCTCCTTTTGTCAAATATTCCGGTGAAAACGGTATGAATCACCTCCAATTTAGAACAGTAGCTCGCCTAACCCAAGTGGGGGCGGATGCTGGAAAATTCTAGATCATCAAAAAAATCTGAATAACATATAATAAATACATGTTTGTTATGAAAATTGTGTATAGTGGATGATTCACCTTCCAAGATGGTTCATCTTCCAACCAATCTATTATAACTCCTCTATTAAAATGTGTTGTAATGTGCATTATATTTACATCATTATTTAATGTAGACTATGTAACTTACACACATGCCCGGCCCAATAGCAGGAGCAGGGTGAGCTCCTGCTCTGGGCCTCATTCTGGGCTTCATTTTAAAGGGACCTCAAAAAAAAATATGTACATGGGCTTATTGGGTTGCAAAGAAAATTAGTGTTAACACATAAATAGCACATAAACATTGATAAATTTGTCTCAAATATTGCTAAGATAACAAAAAAATTCTATTAATATTGCATTAAGTTAGTGAAATTTTTATTATTTAAACTAGGAGGACAATGTTTTTCAAATTTAGGAGTCTCGTTGTTGATTTTCGCACATGGCCTCAAAATTTTCCGAGACGACCCTGCTTACACACCTCTATATGTATATATATGAGGTTGTAGTATGTATTGAGAACACACAAAAGAGATGAAATACAACTCCTCCATTCTCCCCCAACTTCTTGTCCTTTTGTTTGATCGTTATTTTACAACACGTTATCAGCACGACTTCGCTCGATGTGATCAACTCAAACAATAGTTGTTTGTTGTTTGATTAAGTTAGTTTACAACATAAGGTTGTATTCATCTCCAGGTAGTCTTTTACAATTTATAATATTATTAATCTATTTACTTGTTGAATATGCAAATATTATATTCTTAAATGTGATGTTATATGTCTAGAAATTATACTCATATTATATTCTTAAATATGATGTTGTATGTTTACAAATTTCTATTGCAAAATCTTCTTTTGAAATATTATGTTTTTATATATATTCTTAGATGACGGACTATTAACTTTTATTTTAGTATGATAATCATGCACATAACATTTATAGATGCATATGAGCACGTGATTTGATAAATATGTATTAATCGATGTTTATAAGCATTTTGTTTTGCAAAGTTGATCATATATTTGGAATATCACTAGATGACTTAACATTCCAATGATAATGACAACTTTTTTCGTGCATGTCATATCGAATGCATGTTGTTTTTCTAGAAACTATAAACGTTTCTTTTTATCTATTTTATTTTGTGTAATCTTTTATATGATGTTGATCATCTTGATTGTTGAAGAATGTTAAATACACGTCTTTTGATAAATGAACAAAAAATTTAGTCGCATTTTGGATGTTAAAATCCAGCTTGATGCTCTTCAGAATACAAATGAAAAAAAAAATATTGCTTGACATAGTTAGATATCTTTTTGGAATAATGAAACATGCAAATGGTATATTTTTTCTTATAAAAGTCTACATGTTATTATTGCTTTTAACTTGTGCATTGAAAAGAAAAGAAAAATGCTTGGATATTATAGGGAACTACTAAACTTCGCCCCAAAACTACTTAAATCGCCCCTTGAAATTACCAAATTGCCCTTAACAATATATTTAATACCTATATCGTCCCGTGTCTTTAAACAAGGTTATTGACTCAGTTTTACTAACATTCCTAGTACCAATACCATGAAAATGTCTGGCGAAACACCTAGATCAGGCGAAGTAACGAAGACAGATTTTTTTTTCCGACACGGGCGTCTGGCTAAGACGCATGTACCATCGTGGAGGCGTCTGGCTAAGACGCCTCCACCATCGTTGAGGCGTCTTAGCCAGACGCCTCCACGATGGTACAAGCGTCTTAGCCAGACGCCTATACCATTGTCTAGGCATCTGGTTAAGACGCCTCGACCATGGTGGAGGCGTCTTAGCCAGACGCCTCCACGATGGTACAGGCGTCTTAGCCAGACGTCCCGTTTTTTTTTAATTTTTTTGTCAAATTAAAATTATACGGTGTGTTATCTCAAATTATTTGACGTTTCTTTGCAAGTTTTCGGTGGTAACCGGTCGGATTACAATGTGTTTTTTGCAAGTGATGAAGATTCAAAAAAATTCCAGATCCAACATTTTTTAAGATCCAAAATCCCCCGGCGGTAAAACATCATGACTTACAAATACCACATCGACAGGTCGTTCTGGAAATTTTTGAATTTTCGGTGTACCGAAGGGGTATTGGTCATCCGAATATAGTAATTATTAACTTATTAATTAATTAATTTAACAATTATCTAAATTTATAATCAATTATCTTTTAAAAAAAATAATAAAAAATTACGGGCGTCCGAAGGAGCCGCCCCACGTAGGAGGGGCGTCTGGGTAAGACTGAGAATATATTGTTAATCAATATATTCTCAAAAATACGTTAATGGATATTTTTTATTATTTTTTATTAAAAATATGTTAGATATTTTACCAGATTCGAGTACACTGGGGCGTCCGTTGGCTCATTACTGACCTCCAAAACATTATTTTTTATGATTATAAGAGAAAGATGAAGAGAGATGTGTGATAGGAGGGTAAAATGTCGCGTTATAGCAGTACAAATGAGAGAAGGGAAAAATGGTAATTTCAAGGGGCGATTTAAGTAATTTTGGGGCGATGTTTAGCAATTCAGATATTATATCATATTATTCTTGTGATGAAACACTAGTTTCAATCATATTTGATCCATTTTTGCAAATCTAATATTTGATGCATCCCGTTAAGTTATCATATTATGTCACATAAATTATTTGGTTGCATCACATTTGGAAATATTATGGTTATTCTTTCCAGCACATGTGATTTATTTATGCAATTATATATAATATAATGTGGTATATTGAAACAAAATTTGGATTTTCATATTATGAAAATAATTATTTACTATATTGAAGGGAATGTGTTCTAAAAGTTTTACTTTTAAATGTCAATTATTATGAATTGAATGAGAAATCATTTTGTTCCTTGTTTATGTTATTCGTCTTTTAGAAGTGTTAAGGAAGAGGCTCTTGGTCCTTAACCGTAGAGCTCTAAAAGATATTGGTTTACATAAAACAAAAGATATTCGCAATCATGGTAATTAACATGGGACATTAATTACCGAGTTAAGATTGTCGTGTTGGTCATAGATCATTGTAGCTCTACAAGTGAGTGACGACACGGGTATGCAAAAGAGGAAAATATTACTTTTGTATACTGAATAGACCTAATAAGTAAAATATTATAGAAATGTGTTTCTGTGTCATTAATATTTTACTGTGTCTTTGGTCCTTTGATATGAGATTTATATCTGATCACTTAAGGAATACTTAATTAGATCAGTGTCTTGAACTATCGATCAGTGTAGTGTAAAGGCATTGGTTGGTTAAGTACAACTTTCGTTGGAGAAGATAGTTAGTCAAAAGATTATCATTGCCCCTCTTAATTGAGTGATGATATTAGTGGGCCCCTTGATAGAGCAAAGTTATAATGTGCACAATGTGATTTGAGTTAAGTCACATATTTATAACTAGCTTAAAGAGATCAAGAAATGAATACTAATACAAAGATGACACAATACTACTTTGTGTGTATTCTTAATATCATGAGGCAAGGGACGGACACAAGTGGTGCACTCCATCACTAAATGGATCGTGTTTTGGTTCGAGTGGAATTAAGACATCTAACTAATTGGGAGCTATAATGTGTAGCTAGATACCGCTTATAGCTTGTGATATTAAGCTCTTAATATCACTGCCAACTTAGTTTAGATCCTCCCATAGGTCACACCGCAAAAAACCGTGAAACAAGAAGCTTGATTTTTGGTTCATATGATGTGTCGGGTTTCTCATAGAAAATATGACTCATGTGGTGAACAAGTAAAATCAATTATGTAATATATAACATAATTAGAATCATGATAAATTCATATGAGATGCATATATTATGGGGTGCAATAATTTATTGTTGCATAGGATAATACATTGCATAAGTTGTGAATTTGCTAAAACCCCCTTAAGTTCAAATTTTGTTGGAAATAAATCCAAAATTTGAAATAAGCAAAATCGGGTAAAAGTTCGGTAATCCGTTGAGGTTCGGTCGACCGAAGGATCTATGGATCGGTCAACCGAACGTGGAACGGATAATCGTAATTGATTGACCGAACTTGACCAAAGTGCCTGGAGCTTTGGTACGGTGTACCGAACCAGAAACGGTCGACCGAACAATGTCAAGTTCCGATATTTTCGGTTAACCGAATAGCACTCGGTCTTGGACGAGAATTGGTCCGATCGGTTAAGGAGAATTTTTCTCCTTAAGAATCGGTCATCCGTCTAGTACTCGGTCAACCAATCGTGACATATTCGGTTAACCGAATGGGTCTCGGTCAACCGAATAGCGATTGATTTTTTGTCTTTGATTATTAAGAGATTAATTTGATTGATGGTTGGATTAGCTCCAGACTTGGTCAAACGTTTTGTGGGTGCATGTAATGCATTAAGGAATTAATTTATGAGAGAAAATGTAAAGAAAAACGTGGCTAAAGAATAACCATGATTAAGAGTAAGATTGGAACCTATAAATAGGTCCTTATTCTCCCTAGTTGTGACATATAATTCAATAATTATTTTCTCTCTTAATTCACCACAAATACCCACGAAAATTCTCTTAGTTTTCTAAGTCTTTGGAAGGAGAAATCTCAGAGGCTAAGGAAGGGGTTTGTAGCTAGATTCTAAGCTTGTTTGGAGATCGATTGGCTAGCTCCTTTCTCTCCAACCTTGTTTAGGGTTTCGGTGAACACTCGGAGGCATCCGGCGCGGCGAGAAGCATCCCTAACGTCTCCGAATCTTTAAGAAGTTTTTGAGAACTTCTAGGTATGAATTTCGGAGCCCTTGTTTGTTTTAATAGAGTTTTGAAACTAGATGTTAAAACAAACCAATGCATGCATGAAATAAATCAAAGAAAATTGTAATTGATCCTTATTATACATAAAAATTTCGAAAATATATATGTATAATTATACATGAAATCCTACAGTGGTATCAGAGCATAGGGTTCAATTTTCTCATGATTTATGGCTGTAAACAAATCTAGTTTACCATCTAGGATTTAAACAATTCGTTTTACCGGTTTTTCGGTCTTTAAATGTTTGTTGAAATAATTCTTTATAATAATTCGTTTTAAATGTTTTGAATGTTTAAAACATGGCATATAATTATTAGAATTATGATTTAGACATAAGTCTAACTTGCAATAAATTTCGTTTTAAGTATAAACGATTATTGTGTAAAAGAATCAACAAAATCGAAAAACTGCGATTCATCTTTCCATTGGAAATTGGATGAACAGCGGTTCATAATTGATTTGTGAACTATGGATGTATGAAAAATGTTTCTAATGGATTTCAAAATATTTTTCAAAGAATTGTTGAGAATTCTAGATGATTGATAAATTAGATTCTGTAGTTTATAGCAATTGCGTGCATGGATGCTTGAGTTGCTTTGCAGGATTGTGAGTTTATATGTTCCAAATCAGACACTACAAATGTATGTTATTATTATTATACAGGGGCTTATGTATGTAAAAGCCAAAATTCTCTCTATTTCCGTCTTCTAGATAGTTGCATTTGCATATGAGAGGTTTTTACATAGGACTTGCACTAGTCGGTTTTTATCGAATGTGAGGAGCATGTTTATTTTCTGTAAAATCTACATCTCCGGTGCAAGAGGAAGTCGCCGCTGTAGCGCATCGATCGAGGATCGAGGATCAAGGATCGAAGGGAACATATAAACTCACACGATGTGGATTGTGTGAATGTTTAATTTCTGTTTTATAATTTCTGCTATGCATGTGATGAATGGTGAATGTTAGGATGTGTATAAATTTTAATATGCATGATAAACTAAAATTCAAAATCACATGTTGATAAATGAAATTGTCCAACAAAAATTAAGATTAATTTTTCCTTCTTATTTCATCCACTAGCAGCCATTGATCGAGGGATACTCTGCTCGCCCTTAGCGGGAGATAGCTCCCTCTATCTTTGGGAATAGTGGGAGATATAAAGGTTGTCTGTTGTTGTGCCACAATTAAATATATGAGGTGTGTTTCACCCTAGTGAACCCCAAGTATGTTTAGTTGTGAATACAATAGATAAACGTATCTCGTATCAAATGAAAATAAGTTTTCTTAACATTACCTAGAGCCCTCGCTCGGTTTTGGGAAAAAGTTTTTCTTACGAGGATAGGTCGTATTCCCTCATAATTAAAACGACAAGAATCACAAGAGTTTGAAGATGCTAATATTGCTAAAATTCAAAAAGGTTGTGATTAGAAAATGTTTTTCTTACCTTGATGTTGTAATGTATTCGATAGCTCTTAGCTAGTCTATATTACAATTGATGGGATCTTGGATTACTGCATTTACGGGCAAGTTTTTATTTGCAGTATTTACATCATATTCGATATATATATGTATGTATGTATTAAAACATAAAATTGGCATTAAAACCTATATAATTTATTTTGTAGAAATGTCAAATATCCAACCAATTGTGCGATCTATGATCGAAAAGAACCCTTTGCAAAATGATGGCTCAAACTTCATGAAATGGCAACTCAATCTCAATATCGTGTTGAGGTTTGAAAAACTATCTCATATTTTGGATGGTGAAATCCCAAAAATAAATGAGAAGGCAACCGATAAAGAGAAAGAGGCGATAGCCAAGTGGGAAGACCAAGAGAATCAAGTTCACGGTCTTATACTAGCTTCCATGGGTGACTCGCTTCAAGCGAAATACTTGGATTCAAAACCCAAGAAGACCATGGAGGCTTTAACAAAGATGTTCATGGATAGTGCCCGAAAGGAGCGCTATAAGACCACCATCGCACTCACAAGGTGCCATATGGCGGAGGGAACATCGGTATCTATGCATTTTCTCACGATGCAAGGATACCTTGAGAAATTGTCGAAGCTCTCTTCTCCAATGACCGAGGACATTGCCGAAGATCTGATTCTTGGCTCTCTAGCCCCGTCCTTCAAGGACTTTGTGATGCACTATCATGTGCGTGAAAAAGGGGTGAGTCTTGAGGAGCTTCACAACGCTCTCAAAACGGCTGAAGTTGACATGGGCAAAGGTCAGGACAATCACGTCCTAGCCGTCCATGAGAGGAGCAAAAAGATCAACAAAGGTAAAGGCAAATTTACCAAAGATACGTCAATCAAGAGCAAGGGAGTAGGGGGTGCTCATGGGAGTGCCTCAAGGGGGAAATCTCTCAAATCTCCAACTCCCAACACGGAGTGCTTTCACTGCGGTGAAAAGGGACACATCCGACCGAATTGCCCCAAGTACAAGGAAGACCTTGAAAATGGGATGATTGAACGTAGGCGCCCGAGAAGCGCCATAGGTATATTTGTTATTGAGATAAATTTAATCACCTCTATCCTTGATTTGGTAATGGTTACCGGATCTTGTGCTCACATAATTTTGATGTGCAGCTATTGAAGGATAGGAAGGAACTCGTGGAGAACGAGATGATATTGAAGATTGGAAATAGTACAACCATCGCTGCGATTGTACAAGATTCTATGGAGCTTCAATAGTCTAGTGATTTAAATTTATGCTTTGAAGAATGTTTGTTATATGCCTTCGATTAGCAAGAACATTTCTGTATCAAGTTTTAGATATGGATAAATTTTAATAAATATTTTAATTCTTGCTTGTCTGTATCGAAGAATGGAATTTTCTATGCAAATACATTCATATAGAATGTTTTCTATTTGCTTGAAATAAATAATAAACAAACTCAAACAAACAATAACAAAAGAGAAACTAAGATAACTCACGTGAATGATACAATCTTGTAGCACTATCGGATTGGTCAAATAAATGACCAAGAGACCTTTCAAGAAGAAAGGAACGAAAACGAATAACTAATTGGATATGATACATTCTAATGTATGTTGTCCGATAAGTACAAGTGCAAGAGACGGTTTAAGGTACTTCATTTTGTTCACGGACAACTATAGTCATTATGGCTATATTTGTCTAATGGGAAGCAAAAATGAATTCTTTGACAAGTTCAAGGAATTCGAGAATGGAGTAGCGAACCAACTCAGCAAGAATATCGAGTCTCTATGAAAAGTCGTAGGGGTGAGTGCTTAGGATACCTAATTTGACTCATTCCTAAAGTAGGAATAGGATATTGCTCGACATGGTTCGATCAATAATAAGTCAATTTAAATTGCCGATTTACTTTTGGAATTATGCACTACAAATAATGACAAACTCACTAAATAATGTTCCATCCAAATCCGTGGAGAAAATGGTTTATGAGCTATGGAGTTGAAAGACACCTAAGCTCAACTTTCTCAAGATTTGGGGTTGTGAGGTCTACGTCGAGAAATTGATGTCGACCAAACTTCAACCAAAAACGGATTAAGTGCTTCTTTATAGGTTATCCTCGTATGACAAGAGGATACTACTTTTGATATATCACCTCCAATCGAAAGATTGTAGAGAGAGATATGTTTTTCTGGAATTTCTGGAAAAGAGAGAAGAGTAGTGGGAGTAGAGTTAAGCTTGAGAAAACTCAAGATACTCTACAAGATCATGATGTGAATGTTGCATTCAAGATCATGAAGGCCCAGCCGAGATTCATTTGGTTAGTGGGAGCATGAGCGAGAGATCCTTACAAGAAATTGTGAGAGAATCTCAATCATCCTCACCTAGTGTGCGTTCGAGAGTCGAACATGAACCTATTCCTCAAGAAATTGTGGAAGAAGTTCGAGAGACACGAGAAGAACCAAAAGAACTAAGAAGGTCAATGAGGGAAAGGAAGAAACCCAATAAGTATGTGGGACTTCATGAGATCATGGTACTAGATACCAAAGATCCTTCGATCTTCCGAGAAGCAATAGAAAAGACTCCAAACTATGGTTAAAAGCCATGGAATCCGAAGTAGAATCCATGTATGATAATCAAGTATGAAACTTGATTAGCCTTCCTCAAGAGAAAATATCATTTGGTATAAATGAGCTTTTAGGAGGAAGATGGACATGGATAGTAACTTGACAACCTACAAAGCAAGGCTTGTAGCAAAAGGTCATACTCGAATTCAAGAAATTGACTTTGATGAAACTTTTGAGAAGTTGCCATGATAAAATCTATTCGGATTATGCTCGCTATTTCCACATTTCATAATTATGAGATATGGAAGATGAATATCAAAATGGTGTTCCTTAACAAGAACTTGGAGGAGGATATGTACATAGTACAACCTCAAGGTTTTTGATGATCCAAAGAATAGCGAGAAGATATGCAAGTTTCGAGAATCCATTTCTGGATTGAAGCAAGCATAAGGGAGTTGGAACAAACGCTTTGACGAAGAGGTGAAAGAGATTCACTTCAAAGTAAAGGAAAACCTTGTTGATACAAGGAGATTAGTGGGAGCCATGTAGTACTTCTGATCTGATATGTCGATGACATATTGCTCATGAGCAATCATATACCTTTGCATTAGCAAACGAGAAATTTCGTTGAAATCAGTGTATTCAATGAAAAGAAAAGGATGAGGCTCAAGCCATCTTGAGAATCAAGATACATTGAGATACATCTCGTAGACTCATTGGCTTCAGTCAACGTGCATACATTGACAATGTCTTGGAAATGTTCAAGGTGAACAATTCCGATATGGACAATGTGCCAATAAGTATGAGTATAGGTGTGCAACTCAAGAAGTCTCAATGTGCTCAGTCACACAAAGACTTGGAGTACATGAAGGTATCCCTTATGCTTCGGCAAAAGGAAGGACCATGTACACAATGACTTGCACAAGGCTCAATATCTCGTATGCTCTAAACGTGACAAGTGGTCACCAATCCAACGCAAGTCCTAATCGTAGGATTGCGGTCAAGAATATTCTGAAGTACCTTAACCGGACTAAAGATAAGGTTCTTGTTTATGGAAGACAAAGGAGAAAATAGTCGAGGGCTGTTTTGATGCAATTCTTATAGGAATTCTAGACAATAAGAGGTTGGAGTGATGATGCGTCATCATTATCGAAGGTGGAGGTATGAGCTAGTGTAGTTAGGAGTAATATCACTACAGCTAACTCAACCACCAACGAAAGACAAAATAAATAAATAGGTGGACACAACAGTGGCACAACTGATCCATTCAACAAACCTTCATACCAAGCTAAGAGACGAAATATATATTTCGAGTCCATGGATCCGAGGGTCCATGTGGATTGGCTTGATAGGTGATTTAGGAAGGTTACCCTAGTTATTAATGTTTTATACATTGAGAATGTATGTGAAAGAAAACTTTGATAACAAGTGGGAGATTGAAGGGAATGTGTTCTAAAAGTTTTACTTTTAAATGTCAATTATTATGAATTGAATGAGAAATCATTTTGTTCCTTGTTTATGTTATTCGTCTTTTAGAAGTGTTAAGGAAGAGGCTCTTGGTCCTTAACCGTAGAGCTCTAAAAGATATTGGTTTACATAAAACAAAAGATATTCGCAATCATGGTAATTAACATGGGACATTAATTACCGAGTTAAGATTGTCGTGTTGGTCATAGATCATTGTAGCTCTACAAGTGAGTGACGACACGGGTATGCAAAAGAGGAAAATATTACTTTTGTATACTGAATAGACCTAATAAGTAAAATATTATAGAAATGTGTTTCTGTGTCATTAATATTTTACTGTGTCTTTGGTCCTTTGATATGAGATTTATATCTGATCACTTAAGGAATACTTAATTAGATCAGTGTCTTGAACTATCGATCAGTGTAGTGTAAAGGCATTGGTTGGTTAAGTACAACTTTCGTTGGAGAAGATAGTTAGTCAAAAGATTATCATTGCCCCTCTTAATTGAGTGATGATATTAGTGGGCCCCTTGATAGAGCAAAGTTATAATGTGCACAATGTGATTTGAGTTAAGTCACATATTTATAACTAGCTTAAAGAGATCAAGAAATGAATACTAATACAAAGATGACACAATACTACTTTGTGTGTATTCTTAATATCATGAGGCAAGGGACGGACACAAGTGGTGCACTCCATCACTAAATGGTACGGTGTACCGAACCAGAAACGGTCGACCGAACAATGTCAAGTTCCGATATTTTCGGTTAACCGAATAGCACTCGGTCTTGGACGAGAATTGGTCCGATCGGTTAAGGAGAATTTTTCTCCTTAAGAATCGGTCATCCGTCTAGTACTCGGTCAACCAATCGTGACATATTCGGTTAACCGAATGGGTCTCGGTCAACCGAATAGCGATTGATTTTCTGTCTTTGATTATTAAGAGATTAATTTGATTGATGGTTGGATTAGCTCCAGACTTGGTCAAACGTTTTGTGGGTGCATGTAATGCATTAAGGAATTAATTTATGAGAGAAAATGTAAAGAAAAACGTGGCTAAAGAATAGCCATGATTAAGAGTAAGATTGGAACCTATAAATAGGTCCTTATTCTCCCTAGTTGTGACATATAATTCAATAATTATTTTCTCTCTTAATTCACCACAAATACCCACGAAAATTCTCTTAGTTTTCTAAGTCTTTGGAAGGAGAAATCTCAGAGGCTAAGGAAGGAGTTTGTAGCTAGATTCTAAGCTTGTTTGGAGATCGATTGGCTAGCTCCTTTCTCTCCAACCTTGTTTAGGGTTTCGGTGAACACTCGGAGGCATCCGGCGCGGCGAGAAGCATCCCCAACGTCTCCGAATCTTCAAGAAGTTTTTGAGAACTTGTATGTATGAATTTCGGAGCCCTTGTTTGTTTTAATAGAGTTTTGAAACTAGATGTTAAAACAAACCAATGCATGCATGAAATAAATCAAAGAAAATTGTAATTGATCCTTATTATACATAAAAATTTCGAAAATATATATGTATAATTATACATGAAATCCTACATATATGTCATGTTATCATTGAAAAAGAAGCACTTCAGGCCCGATGGAAAAAATTGTAATCTTCATGAGGTGCAAATATATAATGATATCAAGATTGTATATTCATGTGAAGAAAACTATGAAAATGTATAGCAATCCCTGAAGGATTCTTATGAGCATCAAAAGGATGTGCAAATGCCAAAGTCTCATAAACTCATCAAACTCATTCCCTAAATCTAGCTCTATGTATGTCCAGAAGACCATAGAGAGTTGAGATAGGAGAATCTTATATCCATTTCACAAATTAATGATCTGATACTAGTAGTAGTACGGAGTCCAAAAAATCACAAGTAATTGACTTGCTCCATTCCCTGAAGTGAATGTATGAGAGCGTGAAAAATCTTACAAAAGTCTATTATAATCATTTTGTGACCATGATTATGGATGTGAATGTAGATGAGATAAATGACAAAATAATTAATGTCCTTATGGTATATAAATTTCACGATCAAAATGGGTTTATTTGTAGTTATGTGTGTTTTATTTGATAAGTAACATATACTTTATCTAGTAGATATACATGATTATATGTTGGAATACTAATATGACAAATGGGTATTATATACAATGACACAAATATTTTGTTTAAGCTTTGATTTATTTGTCATTTATATTGAAACTATATATTTTATATTGGTCAGCGCTCTCGTTAGTCCAATATATTTTCATACTTGTGATTGTTATTCACTTATGATGAGATTCTTTTTAGATATTAATAATACACATGTATATGCTGCTAACATATCGATATTCAACATTTTTTTTATATGTTTGTGATGACTATTTATGCATATCATTATAATGTATTTTTAAGGATCAATAACAAAGATAATATTTGCATTATCGTCTTAAAATGACAAAATACACATGCATATGATGATATGTTAGTATGCATAATTTCTATCTAAAAGACTTATACCAAGTTACGTTGAAATTAATTGACATTCATGTGATTGAATGTATGGTTCTTATTTTATATTTTGTCATTGGAAGAACCTTATCATTTATTTTGTAATAGTTGCATAAATAATTTATCTACAATAAATATTTTATTCGGCTTGAAATGAAGAGTATGGATACTCTTCGGTCTCCTATTTGATTTAAGATCAGGAAAGATGAATTATGCATCATGTATAGTGTTGTCATGCACACTATATTAAGAGATAAGTATTCTCTAATTTGATAATGAGAAAAGCCGAAGCCACTATTGTACAAGGTCGTACAAATTTAGTAGAAAGCTCCAGAAGAGTCATATCTACTATTACATGTTGAATTATCTTGGCGTTAAATGATGCATTTTATATATTATGTCTCAAGAAACTTATTAAGTTTCAAATCGCAAGAATAACTTGTGTTGAGACTACAATTGAAGTAAAGTAGAATATTTTTATATTCCTACAATCGTATCAAGCAGGAAAAATGCTATCAAGAAAATTACCTGACTTTTGAACAATGTGTCATTGCACACGTAGTGGCTTGGTCAAAAGACTTGCACTGGTGAATCAAATGAATATTTGTTCTAATAACATATGGTATGACCGATTGGGTCAACGAGGACATATATGATGACAAATGTTTCTGAAATTTCATATGATCATCCACTAAAGAATGAGAAAATTCTTTAAGTCATTTGATAAACATATGAGATATGTTGTGACTGCAAATTTGTATAAGTCATTTGATATTGATATAAATAATAGTCCCTGAAGGACTAAAATTGCCCAAGGAAAATTATAATGAAGAGATGCATTATAATCATCATATGAACAAACAAAGAGAATATGCATATCATCTCGAATAATGATATTAAAAGGAACTCCTGAAGAGATTAAATATGTACCCGTGAAATATTCGAATGATAAATTTTGAAATAAATGACTAGAGAACAATCAACTATTTTCCGATATGCAGTTCGGACATTCTCCAGAAGAGAATTGTTATAATGATTCAATTATATAAAGATATATTATACAAAGAAAGTTCACATGGAGTTATCAATATTTACTTACTATATTCATGAGGTAAATATTTTGTTCAGTGACGATTCCTATATGTCTAATCCACAACAATAAAAAAATCACAAATTATTTTGTGTTATTGTGGAGACGTTGCAATGTTTATGCAAGTTGGTGAACTACGTATCAGGGGGAGTAGATTTCTAATCATCATCCCTAAAGAACAATTATCCCTGAAGGATAATACCCAGAAGGCCTATAGCTGTACTCTTTTTTCCTTTTTCAAGTTTTTGTCCTACAAGGTTTTACTTGGCGAGGTTTTTAACGAGACAGCTTGCGCAATTGTGTTAACATATGTCATGCACTCTTTTTCCCTTAGCTATTTTCCCACTGGGTTTTTATAGCAAGGTTTTTAACGAGACATGAACATAACAATTTCCAACATAGTGTATAAATATATGTTGAAATGAGAGGGAGAATTATACGCTCTGCACTCTTTTTTCCTTCACCAAGTTTTTTTCCCACAGGGTTTTACTTGGCAAGGTTTTTAATGAGGCAGATCAAAAGACGTATACCAAAAGGTGATCATCCAAGGGGGAGTATTATGAAAATTGTGTATAGTGGATGATTCACCTTCCAAGATGGTTCATCTTCCAACCAATTTATTATAACTCCTCTATTAAAATGTGTTGTAATGTGCATTATATTTACATCATTATTTAATGTAGACTATGTAACTTACACACCTCTATGTGTATATATATGAGGTTGTAGTATGTATTGAGAACACACAAAAGAGATGAAATACAACTCCTCCATTCTCCCCCAACTTCTTGTCCTTTTGTTTGATCGTTATTTTACAACAATGTTGAACTTTTTCCACAATCTTTATTTTCTTCAAGAAGATCACTGACTTATCCTCACGGTCTCAATACGACACCAACCTTTGTTAACTCATGAAAATAGCTTACAGAACATGTTTGGAAGAAAAAAAATCGACTTGCACTTAATAGGTTCAAGGTGTCAATTTATGCAGGTTCCCGTGTGTCTGAATAACTGTCTAAATTAGCAAGAACATGGAAGGTTTGTATCATTAATTTAGGGAACTACTAAACGTCGCCCCAAAACTACTTAAATCGCCCCTTGAAATTACCAAATTGCCCTTAACAATATATTTAATACCCAAATCGTCCCGTGTCTATAAATAAGGCCTATGGTCTTGTATATTCATAATTTATCAGTAAAAACACCACGAAAATGTCTGGCGAGGGTGATGCATCGGGTGAGGTAAGCCTGGCGCGGGGAAATTTTTGGGCCGAGCGTCTGCATTAGACGCCTCCCCCATGGTGAGGGCGTCTGCGTAGGACGCCCTCCCCATGGCCGAGGCGTCTAACGCAGACGCCTACACAATGGGAGAGGCGTCTTATGTAGACGTCCTCCCCATGGGTAAGGCGTCTGTAGTAGACGCCCTTCCCTTCGGTCAGGCGTCCTACGCAGACGCCTTACCGTTGGGGAAGGCGTTTAACACAGACGCCCCATCCATGGGGCAGGCGTCTAACACAGACGCCTTTTTTTTTTGATTTTGATTTTGTTTTTTTAATTTCGAGTTTATTTTTTAATTTTTTTAATTTCGAATTTATTTTTTTATTTTTTTAATTTTGAATATATTTTTGTAGGTTCCAGATTTCGGTGGTGATGGAGTGGATTACAGTGAGTTATTTCAAACTACACAAATCTTTGAAACAATCGATGAAGCATGTAAATGGGCCAAACAAGTAGCTATCGGAGCTGGGTTTTTTTTGGTCGTGTCGTCGTACAAAACAAGATCAGATAGTCGGATGGATTGTTATTTGAGATGCGACCGGCGAAATCAAATGGAGTCTCGGGATATGGATACTGCACTTCGAAGAAACACCAAAAGAAAGGGTTGCGGTTGCCGTTTCTTAATAAAAGTGGTGGAGCGACGAGATCGTGATGGATGGGTTGTGGTTTATAATAGTGCTCACGGACATCACAACCACAGACTGGCAGTTTATCCAGAGGGTCATCGTCAAATTAGTGGTCTAAGTTCTGGGGCGAAGAAGATTGTTCGTGATATGACAGAGGCGCAAGCAAAACCACGGAACATCTTGAAGGCAGTAAAAGAAAAATTCCCGGAGGACAATCCAAATCAAAGGCATATTTATAATTTCAGAGATTACATGAGGAGGACAAAATCTGAAGATCGGAATCCCGTCCAGCAGTTTCTCTACCAAGCAGTGCAGTGTGAGTACTTACATTGGATTATGGCGGATCCAGAAACTGATGTCGTAACTCACGCTTTTTTGGCACATCCGACGTCAGTCCAGTTGTTGCGGACATATCCTTTCGTTATCTGCATGGATTCGACTTACAAGACGAACAAGTATAAGATGCCTTTGTTCGAAATGATTGGGGTCACACCAGCAAACATGAATTTCCTTATTGGATATGCGATTTTGATGGATGAATCTTACTCCAGTTATTTGTGGGTGATGGAGAAGTTGAGAGATCTGTTATTGGGGACTGTCAGCCCGACTGCAATAATAACAGACCGGGAGTTAGGCCTTATGCGACCAGTGAGAGAGGTTTTTCCTGACTCTGCTCATTTACTCTGCACATGGCACATCAACAAAGACGTATTGAATTACGCATACCACGTATTCGGCAAGAATAAGGAGATGGCAGAGACTTTGAGGCGTGGAAGATGGAGGAAGATCATGCTTTCTACTTCAGAAGCCGAGTATGATAGAGCTGTGTATGCTCTGAAAGATTTGTATAGATCGTGGCCGGCTATCACGGAGTATCTGGACACCACGTGGTTGGTGCATAAAGAAAAGTTTGTGCTGAATTGGACGAACAAAGTCCTTCATTTTGGGAACACCACGAATTGTAGGGTCGAAAGTGCTCATTCGGCTCTAAAAGAGTGGATTTCTACATCGACTGCAGCTCTGGACACTCTTTTCGAGCGCGTCAACGCGGCTACTGAAATGCAGCTGACGAATATTCGAAACTTTCTTGAAGACTCGAGACGGCGAAATTTGACTAATTTCGGACATGCTCTATATCGTCACATAAATGGTAGAGTTTCGCATCACTATTTGCAGTTGCTGAGTCAGGAGGTGAAGAGAATGCAACAGTTAGATGATGAAGTTGAATATCGTTGCGAGTGCGCTTTTCTGACTTCTCATGGGATACCTTGCGCATGTACCATCCGTGGATGTCTTGAATCAGAAAACGGAATTTACTTAGAGCAGATTCATTCGTTCTGGAGGACACTTGTCATTGGGGAAGGAGCCGGGAACGCAGAGTTTGTGTCTCAGGCAGCTCAAGACGCCGAACATTTTCGCAGTCTGGTTGATGAGATTGCAGGAAGTGACCCTACCGTAATTCGATCTGCCTCTCGGGTTTTATTCGAGCAGCTACACCCCGAACATTCGAATTTGAAAGAGCCTGCAGTAAAAACAAAGCTACGAGGTCGACCAAGGGGAAAGTCGACACGACGGGACCCTAGTGCGTTTGAGTATGCAGAGCGAGGTAGTGGTCGATCTTCAGGTAGTGGGAGTAGAGGTCGTGGTCGTTCTTCCGGTAGTGGAAGCAAAGGTCGTGGTCGATCTTCTGGTTCTTCGTCAGTGAGAGGAGGATCAGGTATACCATCCTTACATTTATTATTATTATAATTTTGTTATTTATTTCAGTAAATATGTATCTTTTGTTATTATATCTAACTGTATTTTTTGTTCATATTGTAGTGACTGGGCGGGCTGACGTAGACGACTTCCCATATGGAGATAGAATTCCAGGAATCATTATGCCATTCCTACACCAGTGGAATGATGTACGTGCTGATGGAAACTGTGGTTTTCGATGTGTCGCCGATGTTTTCCACGGTGGTGAAGACAATTGGCAACTCGCCCGTCGTTCGATTTCAAATGAGATAGCTGCGAACCCATCTTTTTATGAGCACGTATACTACGACGGTGTGGCGGAGGCTCGTCACCGGATTAATTGGGGCGGGGGACCTTGTGGCGAGAATCACTATATGGAGACGTGGACGGACTTGTTTCCCATTGCAAATTTTTACAAGTGTGCAGTTATGTTCTTCTCTCTCGGAAATGATGGTTCGTTGTACCCATGTCTTACAGTTCTACCTTGGGAGAGTCCGCCTACCGTGACGAGACCGTGCAGAGAGTTGATTATTGCTCATTTAGGGAGTTACGCTCATTACATTCGTTTGGAATTGAATGAGGGATTCCCCGTACCTCCTATAGCGACTCTGTGGTATCAAATACGAGATGAGAGTGTTATTGGATGGGAGCTGGAGTACCAACATAGGATAGCATATTGGCAACAATTATGTAATATGTTTTGATATGTTTGTATAATTATGTAATATGTTTTGATATGTTTGTACATTATATAGTGTTGCTTTATTATGTAATATGTTTTGATATGTTTGCTTTATTTGCATTATATATAATAGTACGAAAGGTTATCAAACACAAATACAAATAATAAGGGTACAACAGATAAGCAAAACACAAATACAAACAATAAGCGTACGACATGTTCGCAAACACAAACACAAATAATAAATAATAAGCGTACAACAGATAAACAAATATAAATGCAAATACTAAGCGTACCACAGATAAGCAAACACAAATACTAAGCGTACAACAGATAAACAAATATAAATGCAAATACTAAGAGTACAGTACAACAGATCAGCCTACTCATCATCCGAATCATGGTCGGAGATGCCTAACTGAGTATGCCATGACTGTATGATCTGATCCACATCTCCGCATGCAGCTCTGGCATCGTCTGGCAGCTCATCCCTCATCTGCAAGATTGGGTCTACAGCCCGTATCATCTTACCCATCCACTGCACATAACATTAACATTAGCGTACATTAACAAATTATACGGTACAAATAAATTTAGATAAAATGAAAAAATTACCAGATCGCCACACGTCCTATCTGGTGGTCGATCTGCTCTCCGGGAGGCACCACGGACGATGATAGGATGTGAGTAACTACCGAACCAATCAAGATAACGTGCATCACACTCGGAGGGGTCGCGACTACGTCTGAAGTCGCCAAGGAACAATCGGCATGATCTCGGAAATGTCCGCCAAGTCGATTCCGCTGTAGAAGCGGGGAACCTGACGTCGTACGTCGCTGCTGTCGCAGACCGCACCGCATGCTCTGGTGTCGGAATGTCAACCGGGATCACCTGAACATATCCTAACTGACGCAAGACCCGATCGGGCATATAAGGCTCTATGATATCCCGATAACGAATAAGACCCATCAATAAAGTCCTCGGGACATCCGCTGCTAGGTCAGGACCATAGGGTAACCACTCCACCTAAAGTTTAACACATTAATAATAATACATCTTAAAATTAAATAAATGGTGTAAAGTTTGATACCTCTGATGCAGTCATCTGATCTAGCCGTGCGCGGATGGAACGCAATCGTCCATCGCTCTTGTCCTCGCTCCGGACAACCCACATACCCGAACGTGGATGACCCTCGTCGATAATCTTCCGCTCACGATGCGGGCGGAATGCAGGAAAGTACTCGTATATCCACGCCTGCAGCAGCGTAAGACAACCTGCAATCCCAGAACAATCCGCACGGCTAGCTATCCCAAGCTGCCGGTACAGGTATGCCAACGTCGCTGACCCCCACGAGTACTCACGAACGGTCTCCGGGTCCCTAGCCTCCAGTAGATCGCGTGGTCTGATCCGACAACCACTCTTGTCGACAAACAAGACGGCTCCGAGCATCAAGAATAGGTACGCCGTCAACTGTGTATCATCGGCCCGCGGAGGTCGTGCCCGTCTGCATAGGTCCTCAAGGGAGTCGATGCCGACACCACCACCACTCCATAAAGCTGTATCTCTCGCCAGACCATCAGGTGTGACACCAAGCAACTCTGCCACATAACACCTCAGCTCAGACGTCGACCCCTGAGCACTAACCAGACGACCATCCACAGGAAGTCGCAGGATCTGGAAAACATCGTGAAGCATGATCGTCATCTCTCCGAAAGGCATGTGGAAAGTGTTGGTGTCAGGCTGCCACCGCTCCACAAACGCCGAAATCAAAGGCATGTCGAGATAAGGGAACATGCTGTACGGTAAGTGCCCCAAATGCGTGGCACTAATCTCCTCTCTGATATCAGCACTCAGTGTAGACCGCCAACCCTGTAGTGCTGTACAGGCTCTGTGCCGATTCTGGCACTTCAGAACCTTCCGATCCTCTCCGTCCCAGATCCGTCTAGCAATGTGACCCCAGAAACTAGGAATGACGCTCCCATCTAAAGGACCACCAGGCGTCATACTGCTCACGATCCAAGAATCGTCCTGGACCCTCTTCTTCTTCTGAGCGCGGGGATCAACAGTGCACGAGCTCGAATCCCCGGTCGTAAACCTCCCACCCCTACCCTTCCGCACCATCCATCCGGCGGAAGTAGAAGTACCCGCTCGACCACGTCCTCCGCTATAATCCCCCTGCCTCTCCACCTCCGGCCGCACATCATACGGGCCATCATCGTCGCTCTCGTCGTCAAAACTATCCACATGCTCATCATCGAAGGAATCATCCTCCTCCTCACGACGACGTAATGCCTCCCTCTCCCTCCTGACCGAAGCAGATATCCCCCGTCTACGTGGATGACGCGGTGCTGAATCATCCTCTAAAGAACGGAAGGCGTGTAATGGTATCGACTTGCCTCTCCCTCCACTGTGACCCGATGACTATTTATTGAAATTTTAAATACAAATTTGTTAAATTTGTTAAACTAAATTATCATATTTATCAAAATTGTTAAACTAAATCAAAATTTGTTAAACTTAATTATCAAAATTGTTAAACTAAATCAAAATTTGTTAAACTAAATTAAAACAATTGTTAAACTAAATCAAAATTTGTTAAAACTAAATATCACAAATGTTAAACTTAATAAGAATTTGTTAAATTAATTTTTTTGATTTATCACTATTTATTAAAGTAATTATGATATTTATTAATTAAAAAAACAAAAAAGGAGGAGGCGTCTGCGACAGACGCCTCCCGCAAGGTGGAGGCGTCTGTCGGAGACGCCTCCTCCTACGGGGAGACGTCTTCGGAAGACGTCTCCCCCATCGGGGAGACGTCTTCCGCAGACGTCTCCCGCTTCGGGTCGGCGTCCGAGGGAGACGCCCCCCGCATGGGGCGGGCGTCCTCGGACGCCGACGCATTTTTTTTTTTTTTAAAAACAAATAAATAACGTAATGTTACCTCATACGGGTACACCGGGGGAACTGCTGACTGCTTCCCTGGCCTCCGAGACATTCGTAATCTTGTGTAGTAGGTATAGGAAGAGAAAGTTTTGAAAAAAGAGTGAAATTGTGAGATATATAAGCAAAAATAGGAGGAAGGGCAATTTGGTAATTTCAAGGGGCGATTTAAGTAATTTTGGGGCGATGTTTAGCAGTTCAGTTAATTTATTGACAAGAAATTTAAAGTCTGCCAAATATATTATGTATATGTTATCTAAGTCAAACTCTAATATACGAAGGTGCAAACTTTCACTGATTAATGTTGTTGCACTTATTATATTCTACCGAATCGAGACTATATCCGGTTCAATTTCTTACATGCAAGAAAATAGCCTGAAAGTCAGAAGACTGAACTTCTAGCCCGGCCCAATAGCAGGAGCAGGGTGAGCTCCTGCTCCGGGTCTCATTCCGGGTCTCATTTTGAAGGGGGCTCAAAAAAAAAATTATACATGGGTTTATTGGGTTGCGAATAAAATTAGTGTTAACATATAAATAACACATGAACATTGATAAATTTGTCTCAAATATGGCTAAAAAGACAAAAAAATTCAATTAATATTGCATTAAGTTAGTGAAATTTTTATTATTTAAACTAGGAGGACAATTTTTTTTCAAATTTAGGAGACTCGTTGTTTATTTTCGCACAGGACCTCAAAAATTTCCAAAACGGCCCTGGTGATTGTTTGCAAGAAAAAATAAGTTTTGAGAATTCTAGTTCTAAGAGTTCTACAACTTTATAAACTTGCATTGTGATAATTTCTCAAACTATCACTATACAATTAAGGGAAGTTAAGGGAACTCGAGTTATAAACTAACTTATTTTCTGCAAACCATCATTAACGTGTTGTAGATGTTCCTCGAAGCAGGTTAACCGGACCCAAAATAAAATTTATTGGGTTGAATCTAGAAATAAGTTTGTTAGATTCGGAGTTATTTTTTGAAAATTTAAATAGTCGGATCTTTAAACTCTCAATGCAACCAATCACGGTCAAACAAACAAAAAAATCATAATATTGGAACTCCCTGTAATACCTTATTATTGTGTTTACTAAATGCAATGGCTCCTGAGATGATTTTTTTTTCCTTTTATTTGCTGGAGCCTAATTTGGGTATTAGATTTCAGGAAGTGATTATGTCATGAGTTAAGGACAAGAAAATTAAAAAAAATCGATATTCTATTTTATTTCTTGCAAGTGTTAATTATATCCATCGCCATCATAATATGATCAACACAACCACATATATGCTTGGAGCAGGCAAAGACCTTCATGTCTTGGCAGTTATGTGTTTGATGGTATAGACCAACTACCAAAGTGTAACGCCCCGAGCCCGGACAACTGCTCACCTGCCCGAACCCGGTGCGTTAAGATACGATATGCGACCCTGACCGTTGCGCACTCTGATATTTAAATCCATCTGATAGACCCATAATTAATCTGAAAAATAAAATCAACAAATTGTGAGCTCGACAGCCCGCAAGTTCCAACCGTTAATCAATCAGAATCATAATCACGTGGAAAATAACATAGAATATAACATTCAGTCAATAAGCACAATCAAGAGATATGTATCACAAATAATATGCATGCATAACAATCTGGAACCCCCATTCGGATTCGACCACATCCTGTGCTTCTGAAATCTATCAATCAGTCAGACGCACACCTGGTAGCTCCACACTAACGACAGGGAGCCCTTTCCTCTCTCGGGTGGCTCCACGTTGTCCGCTAGGCAGCTCTTTCCTAAGTTGCTCTGCCAGAAACATACACACAGCCACAGGACATGTCGACCGAAACACCACCATGCAATCATATGCATATCAATGAATTCAACATCAATACTCAGCATGCATGCAACTACAAATATCAAGAGAGACATACATGATATGAAATTGAAGAATAACGAATCAGTACTTGGCTCAAAATTTCCATCTTTTTCTTCTCTATATTCTTCTCAAAATTTCATCTTCTCTTAAAACCACACAATCATCCAATAATCTTAATTAGTCCATTAAGATATTTGATTATTAACTCAACTAAAAATTCACGATATTACACAAAGAGTACATAAAATCTAATTTTTCTAGTAATCATATCTTCGTTGTATTTTGGGTATACCACTTTGTATCCGAAGAGCTAAACTGGATAGTCATGTAGTTTTCCAATCAAGAATTTTGATATGTAGGAGATGTCATGGTCACTCAATAACAAGAGTTATTCAAGGCTGATTTCTCTTTGTTTTAGTAACCCAGATAAAGAAGAATTAGCCCATTGTGATTAAGAATTAGGTAGGTGTAAACACATGAGGCTGGATTTTGATAGAATGGGTGTGAGAACTAAGTTGTGGCTCAATTTGGGACCATTATTTAATTGATGAGCACATTGTGATTATTTGAGTAGTTGGGGTGTGTGGTGGTTATTCTTTGAATTCAACATTCCAACCTAACCACCCCAAGCATAAGTGTTGCTATTTATTAGAAACATCCACACAACATTGCTATTGTTTTGGACTGGGGATTGTGACCATTGGAATTAGAGGGGAGTTGATTTTGATGCCACCCGACTCCAACCAGAAAAGTCCATTTTGTTGGATTTGATTAAGGTGCATAATGTCAGATGTGTTGAATATTGTACCACAATAATCAAAGTTTTATATTTAAATTTTTATGCCACATCTTTCGTTTGTGTTTGTAGCAATTTTACGTGTGTCCTTATTGCATAATTGAATGTTATAACTATTAACTCAGAGACGATGATGTTACTTAATTATTGTGTAGTCTTATTTGAGATGTACCTAATTAATTTTCATGAGAGGACAAGTTCACTAACCAGAAGAGGATCGAATGGAGAATTGATTAAATGCCATAGAGTTATGGAAAGATATCACGTTCATAACACATAATAGAAAAGGTGCCTATGCAAACTTGAACAAAAAATAATTGAGTTTAGTCAGATTAGAATAAAAAACCGACCTAAGTTGAGTCAGGTTGGATTTTTTACCCATATGTTGCATGATTTCAAAATTTTGTTAAATCAAAAGTTCTAAGTAAAATTGGATTTGGAGGATGGGTACTTCGCCTAACCCTTCTAATGTATATATTGTGTGTATAGGTGATTTTTTGGGAATATTATTTTTCCAAAAAAAAATACAAGATGATCCGTCAATCATGTCAACTTTGTGTACTATCATGTCGTGTATAAGTCGGATATTAACAAGTATTAGGTATACACAAATACGACACGATAAAGATTTGTGTGCACGAATCCAGACACAAACACGACACGATAATTATCATGTATACACGACACGATATGTGTACGACTCCTAATGTATCGTGTTACACGATAAGATGCGAATTATACACGCGAAGTACTTGTATACACAATATATTAGATAGGCTTTCATGTATACCTTTTAGTTTTGAATATGCTTTCACTTATATCAAGTTTACAACATAAACTTGGGTCCACATAACCTATAGGAGTTGAATTTCGAGTTTGTCATTGTTTCTTCCTTTGAATTTCAAATGTAAGTCTAATGTTAATTTAAAAACTAAAAGAAGAAATTTTTGTTAGAGTTTCTTGTTTGAGTGTTTACGAAAGATTAGAAGATAGACTTATTGCTCTTTATTCTCGCACTTATTTTTATCCTTTTAATAAAAGTTTTATATATATGTGAAATTTATAAGAACAAATAAGAGCAAGAATGTAATTTCAAGCATTAAGAGTTAACTTATCTCAAGTATATATAGAGATTTGAGAAAATGACATATGTGAAAGAAGACTTGATATTAGAGGGTATTCGTGAAATAAGATTTAAATTTGAAGGGTATAAATGATAGTCTCTTTGACGGAGGAATTTGGTAATATTGAAGTGTATTTAAAGGTTATCTATGAAATTTCCCCAAAAGGATTCAGTTATTGCCATATTCTTTAAGATTTCGACCCATAACTCACAAGTTTCTTTATCAACTTTAGATTTCCTAATCACTCTCCACCGTATGTACGTAATATATATAAGTAGAAGAAAAAGATTGTGGAGTTCTCTTTTTTCAGCAAAAAAATTGAAATTGCACATAGACATAGTGGATAATATTGGATCAAAAGTTTTGAGGCTTCAAAATTAGTTAACCTTCACTGGAAAAAAATCACCCATGCAAGTTTTATATCTAAATTCTTTCCCTCTCCTCTTAATATACTTATTATTAAGGAAACAAAGACAAGTGTAAAGAAACTGTTCTATCCACTTGATTTTGTTTAATCTAATCCATGTTTGCGGTATTTAATATCGTAATGGGCTGAGATATCAACACTGGCATGAAAAATATACCTTTAAAAATGTTATGGAAAATTGAGATGATATTAAATAGTGATATTGTTGTGGTGAGCATATATCCATGTAAGATAACATTCAACAGCATTTCCCAAATTTTCTTTTAAAAAAAAACAGCTCAATCATGTACTAGTAACCAAAACCAAGTAAATTGGCTAATACGGAGACTACTAAATATCAGTAAAAAAAACTAAAATGACCCTTCAAACCTACTCTCCAAATATATAAAACATAAAGTTAGTTAGGTTTCACATAGAATTTGAGAATACACTTAGGATGGGGAAAAAAGAATGATCTCCACAGTGGTCTGTTTCAGAAATAAAAGGGATTGGCCTTTCTACAAACATGACAAGGAATTTCAAAGATTCCACATAATCCGTTCATTGATTAGGACAACAATCCTAACACCATTTAACAACTTCTAACTACCATGCTTGGTTGACCAATCAGCCATCTTCCAGCCAAAAAGTACAGAGTTTGCAACAGTTGGGTGTTGAAATATTTAATTGGTGAGTAAGTTAGTTACAATTAGGTGCCTACAATGGAAATGATTATGAAAGAACAGATTAGGCGTTGAACCTTACAAGATGAGCACAAACAAGAATCTCCAACTAGTTATTGCATGTTACAATTTTACGAATCAAAACACAAAAATTCTTCACTGAAACGGCCCAACCCATAATTCTCCAAGTATTTGGATAGAAAAACGCACTCAATAAAAGTCGGGCACACTACTGCACGGCCCATAAGCCACTGTCCATGGCTATTTTAAAATTCAAACACACTTTACATTTTACAAGCTATCCATCGACTTGTAGTAATTAGTGAATTGTTATTAGTAGTTATTTACTTATTTTCAGCGCAATGCTCTCGAAACTTGAACAATTCAAAATACATTTTTTTATTTTTTTAATCAAAAGGAACAATTTTTCGTGTGTTTTAATTTCTATGCTATGAGTACAGGAGACAAACAGTAAAACAAGCAGAGTTGTAAGCCTCTTAACTCTAACCGTACTCTGTTTCCTTTTGACTTCAAAGTATATTCTTTATCCTTTTTTTCTTTTGATATTTTCTTCTTTCTTCCTTAGATGCAGGAACGTAGAAAGAACGAATGATTGGTTATCAAACCACCTATAATAGTATTATACCTCGATTTGGAACTTACAATCTTTACTTGAGGGAACACTATTCTTGAATTAGGGCTGACCTAACTTGGATGAGTATTACCCGGTCCGGACCTTTTTGAAATTTTGGTTCCGGTCGGGTCCGGACTGGTCCGATTTTTATTTTTTTATTTTAAAAAATCCGATTTTGGACCCGACCGAACCGGATCGGTCCAGTCACTGGTCCAAAGCAATCCGGTCCGGACCATGGAAAAAAAATCTGGTCCGATCTTCAGCCCGGAACCTGGAAAAAATTCCGATCCGGACCGGATGCTCACCTCAAGCACGTTGATACTATGGATTATGCTTAATGTCGTTTGTCTTCTTCACAATGTGACAATAATATTTTCTATGATTAGTGATTCCTATTTACGAAGATGATGATCCTCCGGAAGGACGAAAAAAATTGCAAGGTCAAACTAAATAAAGTTCCTATTTAGAAAGAAACCGCCAATAAAATGTCGGCTGCAAAGAGGATGTACATTTTTAAACACCTACATATAATGCATTCCTCTTTCAACTAAATGTTGGCACTTCCCTAGAAAAAGATTAGTAAATAAGATTATAGTTTAGTAATATCCTCCATAAAATATCGCACAATCAAATCTCGACCAAATATCGGCAACAAAAAATTACACTCCCTTCATCCTACCATTTCCACGCAAAATAAAATAAAATTCGAATGTCTCATACGAACCATGCCATAGTTGATTCTTGAGTTAATAACTCAATTCTAAAGAACTAGCAGGAGGAGGGGTGAGCACATGCAGCAGGGGCGACGTCAAGTACATTCAGAGTGCTAAGACGACCCTTGTATATTTTTCGGATTTGTCTTGGTTTGTACAAGATTTTTTAGATTCCGACCCATGTATCCTTAATTGTTAATTCTTTTGGGTTCCGACACCTTTGTATTTTGACTTATTTGTATTTCCTTCTTCTTCTTTTTGGATGATGCAGAATTTCTTGTTAAAAACTCCACATGAATTTCTTGTTAGAATTTCTAATTTGCACAGAGAACGTTTGCGATTCTAATTTGAAAGTTGTCAACACCATTTGCACAGAGAACGTTTGACATGCAGAATAAAATTTCGAACCTACATGTTCACGCATTCACCCCTAAAAACTCCTCTCCGTTTGGGATTTTGGATTTGGCTATCGGTTAAAAACTTTCCATCACAGTAAATAAATATGTAGATATAATTTATACCTCAACACATGTTCTCACCTCGTATCTAGCAAGTTGTGGTTTGCAGTTAATTTCTATAAGTCAACGGTGCCAATAACGAGAAAACAAAAGCATTTTGAAACACCTCACCTTCGACAGAATACATGCAAATTAAAGCGAACATCAATTAACTCCACTGTCTCGACTGCTCTCCTCTTCTATCTCCGAAAGCGATCGACCAAACCCAAGTGGAAAACAAATATATTCAACACAGCCACAAGTAGCCATTGATGGTTCATACGATATCCAAAACAAATTAAATTAATCCGCCAAAAGTAAAAGGAGGTGCAATTAATTGGCTCCACTGTGGTGCACGCCACCCTCCTAAGATATTGTTGGTCAGAGGTGCAGATTAGAGGCTAGTAAATATGCATGCATCAGAATTATAGAGTCCTCGTCTACTTACGTACTCTTGCAGTGAACTGCAGCAGCAGAAGATGGTGATTAGTTGCTATCAGAGCACAAGATTCCATGTCCGTCTTTTTGGTTCTATTGGTTACCATATATGTACCTTCCTTTTTAGTTTAGTATCCTGTAATTAACTTGAAACGTACTTGCATTAATTCAAATAGGAAAGCTATATGGCATCACAGCTTTCAAGGAAGTACAGTTTGTCTTGGAAAATTAGAGATAGCTGTTTGTAACTCAATTTCGAATTGTTTTCACCAGTTATATATGTCATAAGTTTTTTTTGTTTTTTTTTGTGTGTGCGTGGGTAAGCATTTAATATTTTTCAGTTAAATCCCAACATGTAATACAAGATATTGTGGTTTGATTACTTGTCGAAGCTAATAATAGATATTCTTGGTTTAGATTCATTTCAGTATCCTTAATTTTCGTCACCTAATCATACACATTTGCTTGTATTAGGGATGAAGACCATTTTTTTAGTTTTATAAATAGTTTGCTGTAATGCATCGACGAGCACTTGAAATGGTTTATGCAACTGATAACAGTTTGTTTTGTTCATTGCGAAAGTGTGCTTGTTAATTGTTAATAAGATCTTAAGTTGAAGATAGTGGATACAATATAATTATAAATTATCGTAAGCTTTCACATAATTACGAGAAATGCACTATGTCTCCGTATGAAAACAAATTGATCCGTTGTCTTAAGTTGAAGATAGTTGACATGTTTACTTTTGAATACCTTGAACAATCAACTGAAGTTAGGTCAACCGGTATATCTGTAGTCCTGTAATAGTATATATGATGGACCAAAATCTAAAATGCATAAAATACTTTAAAAAAAGAACATTCTGAACCTCTTACGTTGGATCAACCTGAGCTCTATTCAACACTTAGATATTCAACAAAGAGTAGTGGTTATAAGGCTCATTTTTGGCTTATATATTCAACAAATATATTATACCTATACTCTCTCTTCATTTTCTAGCTATGTCCTGGTGTTGGCTTCTAGCATTGCTATGATAATTCGATGCCCTTACATCACTATCAACTATGGTACAACTATTGGACATTGTGTTGAATTTGAGACAGAAGAAGATTTTTGTGTTTATTATATTGTTTAAGGTTACATAGGTACTTTATATATTACAATCTTTTTTGACCGTTTGAATTGTATCCGTTTTTGTCTAAATATGAGAACATGATTTTATGCTTGATTTTTGTCCGAGATTTGGGAGATGCGATCTTCAAGTATGGAAGGAGGCAATGATGAAGATTCTGAGCCGTTTAAGGTATGTTCTTCAACACGCCCCCTCAAGTTGTGTCCGGAAGAGGTTGAAGGTGCCCAATTTGGATAAGATAAAGTTGAACTGTCTTTGATCCAGAGCTTTTGTGAAAACATCAGTGAGTTGTTCTTTACTAGAGACGTAGGGTACGTATATTTCCTTAGTTTGATTTTTTTTTCTCGAATGAAATGATAGTCGACCTCGATGTGCTTGGTTCTTTCATGAAATACCGTGTTTGAGGCTATATGTTGAGCGGCATTATTATCACAGAACATGCTCATAGGTTCGTTGTATGGTTGTCCCATGTCTTGCAAAAGTTGTTAGAGCCAAACAAGTTCGCTTGTAGTGGATGCCATGACATGATACTCGGCTTCGACGCTGGACCGGGCAACACCGTTTTGCTTTTTACTTCTCCAAGTTACCGGGTTTCCTCCAACAAATGTGCAAAAACTTGTGGTGGACTTGTGGTCATGACTGTCTGCCCAATCTGCATCAGAGAAACCAATTATGGAGGTAGAGTTGTTATTTTTCATCCATAATCCTTGCCCTGGAGTCTGTTCTATATATCTAAGTATTCGATCAATGATATCTAAGTGAGGTGTGCGGGGTGCATGCATAAATTGACTAACAATGCTAACGGCATAAGTTATATCTGGTCTAGTTACAGTGACATATATGAGTTTTCCTACAAGTCTTTGAAACATGTGGACGTCTTTGACGGGTTCTCCTTCTATAGAACTAACTTTGAGATTAGTTTCAATGGGAGTATTAGTTGATTTAGCCCCAAGCTTCCCTGTTTGTTTTAGAAGGTCAAGAGCATAGTTCCTTAGATGTTTGGTGGTTATGTGATGGTGATGTTTAGTGAACATGGATGTGTCAGCGGATGATTTCCTAAAACCATAAAGAAGAAGAAGGTGACTAAGTTTTGCATACCATGCGCGAGGTGATTGTTTCAATCCGTAGATTGATTTGTTGAGTTTGCATACCTTGTCTGTGGTGGAGGTGTACTCTGGTGGAAGAGTCATGTAAACTTCTTCCTCGAGATTTTCCTGAAGAAAAGCGTTTCTAACATCCATTTGATAAAGGTTCCAATTTTTGTTAACCACTATAGAAAGGAGAACACGAACAATGTTCATTTTTGCAACAGGGGCAAAAGTTTCTAGATAATCTAGGCCATAAGTTTGAGTGTAGTCTTTAGCTACAAGTCTGGCCTTATATCTTTCGATTGTCCCGTTGCTGTTATATTTAATTTTGTAAACCCACTTACACCCGACAGGTTTGATTCCGTTGTGCATTTGAACAAGGGTCCAAGTGTTATTAGATTCTAGAGCTTTGATTTCTTCCTCCATGGCTTTGCGCCATTTAGGATCACCAATGGCTTCCTGATAGGTGTTAGGTTCTTGATTTTTGCTTAGATTGGTTATGAAAGCTTTGTGAATTGGTTTTACTTGTTTATAGGACAAGTAGTCCTCAATAGGATAAGTTACATGTGAAGTGATGAAATCGTTTAACCTAGTAGGAGGACGACATGGACGAGTGGATCTTCTTCTTTGGATGGTTTCTTGGTTGTTTGGTGGGTCTTCTTCTATCCCTCCTTCGTCTTCTTCTTCTTCAGGATGGGTCGGGTGTGTTGCACACGTTTCTGGAAGCTCGGGAGTTGAAGTTGGAAGAGAACGTTGACAGTTGTGTGTTCAAGTCTGTTGTTTCTAAAGTAGGCTCTCTCTCACTAAAGGATACATCTCTTGAAATATATAATTTACAATTTTCAGGGTGATAACATTTGTACCCTTTCTTTTTAAAAGAATAACCAAGAATACATTTCACAGAGTTGCTGTCGAGTTTATCCATCCTTTTCCTAAGAACAAAGCACACACAACCAAATATCTTAAGGTGATCTAAGGTTAGTTTGCGACCAAGTAAAAGTTCTAATGGTTGTTTATTTTGAAGGGTGGGGCTTGGAAGACGATTTATTAGATACGTGGTAGTTAAAACATCGTCTGACCAAAAATGTTTTGGGACATTATTTTGAAAAAGAAGAGATCGGGTTACATTCAAAAGATGATGATTTTTCCGTTCAGAGACCCCGTTCTGTTTGGGAGTATTGATAGAAGTGGTTTGATGAAAGATACCCTTGTTTTTCAGAAACTCTTGAAAGTTGTGGCTAGTGTATTCAACACCATTGTCTGTTCTAAGAGTTTTGATTTTGAAATCATACATGTTTTCGACAAGAGTCACAAATTCACAAAAAATCTAAAAACATCGGATATGCTTTGGAGAAGATACAACCAAGTAGTTCGAGAAAAATCATCAATAAATGAAATAAAATATTTAAAACCATTATAAAAGTCAACCGGTGTAGGTCCCCAAATATCAGAATGAATCAATTCGAGAGGATAACTAGTTTTATTCGTAGATGCATAAAATGGAAGTCTAGTTTGTTTAGAGAAATGACAAGTATCACACGAATATTCAGACGTAATAAAAGGAAACAAAGTTTCCAATATGTAATGAGACGGGTGTCTCATTCTTTTGTGCCAAAGTTCATGATTAGGATTATTAATAGCATGCATAGCTTTATTTTGAGTATCTAAGATGTAGAGTCCATTGACGTGAACTCCTCTACCAATCGTCATCCATGTGGTTCGATCCTGAAAACTCACATCAATTGGATTGAATATAACATTACAATTCAATTTTTTTGTAATTTTAGCAACAGAGAAAAGATTAGAAGCAAAAGATGGTACATACAACACATTTTTAGTCAACTTATTTAACAATTGTGTTTCTCCTATGCCCTTTATTTTAACTTGATTATTATTGGCTATAGTTACAAACTTATTTAGTAAATTCAAACTATGTTTAATATTGTTTAATAACAATGGATTTCCAGTCATATGGTCTGTAGCACATGAGTCAATTACCCATCTAGTATCACAATATTTATTAACAGAAACATTAGTAGTGTAATTTTCCAAATTTTTTCCATACCTTCGTAATTACCTGTACTCTGAGGGGTGTTTTGCAAATACCCATTTAAATGGGATAAAAGACTCTACAATTGGGTCTGGTCGTTTAAGGAGAAAGGGGTTTGTTGGTTGTGGGTCTGGTATGTGGATTCAGATTCAGAGCGAATGCGGTCGGGTTGGAGTCAGATTCAGACTTTCTAGATCGGAGGCTATAAAACCGCGATGATCCGATCCCGACCCGATACTTCCCCATTTTGTTCGTTCTCCACCGAGATTAGGGTTTCCCCCAAATCCACCGTCGCTCCTTCTGTTTCCCCATCTGTTCCGATGATCGTCCCCTCCTTCCCTCGATGGTCGGAGATGCGGATGAAGGAACCAACATGTGTTCCTGTTATACCCCGATTTCTTGCATTCACATGTTTTGTTTGGTTTGTTTCCATATTTGCCTATGTTTTTGTGATTTTGTGGTTTGCCAGCTAGAAGTGCTTAAGATTCCGACGTGTGGTCGGTAGTCGACGTCTGAGCGGTGGCTCGACGGGTCTCCTCCCGTTGAACCATTGCGATGATGGACGCCAAGTTGGGGAGTTCGGGTGTCATGAGGATTTGGCTTCGGATGGCTTCATAGCTATTGTCGAGCAAGATCAGGAGTTGGTATGTGTGATCTTGCTCCATTCGTGCGAGTATGGTCTTTGGATTAGTGCATGCAGGCTCATAAATCGCCAGTTCGTCCCATCCGCGTTGAAGCGTGTCGAAATATTCCGTGATGGTTTGGTTGCTCTGTTTTGTCTACGAGATATCTTGTTTTAGCTTAAAGATGTAAGCAAAGTTGTGGGATTTACCGTATATGTTTTGGGCCGCGTCCCATAGTTCCTTTGTAGAGTTTTTGTATAAAAATATGGATCCGATCTTGGGTTCATTGAGTTGATAACCCAAGACATGACGAGGTGATCCATCGCCTGCCATTCTTCTTGCTTTGCTTCTGTCCCTTCTCCGCTTTGTTTTTTTGAGGTCCCTGTGATGTGACCCATCTTACCCTTGCCGCTGAGGGCAATAGTGATCGCCCTCACCCACGACAAATAGTTCTGTCCATTAAGGAGCTGCGAGACGAGTCGGGGGGCATTTATTTCTGGCTCAGACATGGTTTTGTCTAGGTTTTCTTTGGGTATGGATGTTGGTTTTGAATACCTTCAACCCACTTGCGAGGTGAAAGTCGGTGATGGTTTGGGTTTGGATGGAGGCTTCTTACAGCCTTTAACCCCCTTATGAGGCAAGGCCGGTGATGACCTCGGAAGAGTCTGAGGTGTTTTTGGATCAGAATTGCTCTGATACCATGTTAAATTTGAGACGGAAGAAGATTTTTGTGTTTATTATACTGTTAAGGGTTACATGGGTACTTTATATATTACAACATTTTTTGACCGTTTGAATTGTATCCGTTTTTGTCTAACTATGAAAACATGATTTTATGCTTGATTTTGTCCGAGATTTGGGAGATGTGATATTCAAGTATGGAAGGAGGCAATGATGAAGATTCTGAGCTGTTTAAGGTATGTTCTTCAACACATTGCGCTAGACAAACAATACAGCTCTTCATTTAAACATCAAATTAAGAGAATGAATCGAATTAAGGTAAATTTGACACAAGATCAGTAGCAATAGATCAGACACTTAGAAGAATATCGAGTAGAACGAAAACCATTACAAGTCAGATATGAGTCAGATGCATGAGACTACCTTTACTTGGGTGGGCCCCACGTACAAGCATGACCTCACTGTGGTATAGTGACGTCTTGGTCGGACGACAAGGGTGTGCGAGAAACTTTTACTACGTGCAATACTGTTTGTCGTAGAAAGAAGTAAGTCTCAATTAAGACACAACACAACCTTATATATCCACATGTCAACTCACGTCGAATCAATGGAATCTTTGATTTCTTTGCATATATATATATATTGGGCTCTTCTTGGTGTTGTCTTGTCCAAGTGAGGTGTGGAGTTAAGGAAGAAGATGGTTGGTGGACTTGGAAGGAGAGGTAGAGATGTGAGTCCTGACCTTGCTAGGGTTTATATGCCACCAAAGGTGAAGGCCTTTAAGACGGTTCAGATTGTGTATTACTTGTGTAGGAATGGGCAGATGGAGCATCCTCACTTTGTTGAGGTGTCTCACCTTCCTAATCAACACCTTCGCTTGAAAGGCAAGTTTAAATTCTTAAATAATACTTGTAGATATACTTCAGCCGGTAGATCTTTTGTCTTTGAATTGTCGACCGATTTCTTGACAAAACCGTTCTGAGGGCTATAAATAGATTAGGGGTTTGCAAAATTTGGATGGAGCACTCTTAAAATTAGGAACAGTCATTATCAGAGAAAGTTGGTCTTAAACATAGAATGGTAGAAAAATTTGGTAAGATTCTTTCCTGGTTTACTAATGATGTTTTTGTTTTCGTTTGTGATGAGCAGATGTTACGGATAGACTTAGTTTGTTGAGAGGCAGAGCAATGAGTTCTCTCTACTCTTGGTCTTGCAAGAGGTATAAATAGATGATATCTTATATGGTTAATTATTTTTTATGGTGTTAATTAGTTGGGTCATTTAAACAACCTTTTGGGTTTATTAATAAAAGGACGTACAAGAATGGGTATGTCTGGAATGATCTTGGCGAGGACGATGTGATCTATCCGACGGATGGGGTGGAGTATGTACTCAAAGGCTCAGAGATCATAGAAGGCTGCACAGGTAATTTTGGTCTCTAAATCTCTAATACACAAAATATTATACACATTTTTATATTTATATACACAACATAATTTTCATGTATTACACAATAATTAGTTGAAAGTTCTTCAACAATTAAATCTTACATTGCTTGTCTTTTCTAATCCAAAGTCAAATATCTACCAAATATATAACATCTCATCAATTAGCAAAGTTGTGCAATATTCGCGACTTAACGACACATTAATAAACATATATAATCATACATTCTAACGATTAGTTTGTTGTTCTTCCTTGCTCATGCAGACAACTTCCAACAACTCAGGCTCAACCCTAACCCGACCACCAAGAAAGCACCACCAATCCAAACCAACCACCTTCAACAAGGCGACGAGATTGATGAAGGTGAGAAGGCCATAATTCAGACCACCACCCAATGCTCCCGAGGCGTGTCCACAGACGAAGAATTCTCCTCTTCCTCCACTTCATCAGACAAAACCACAACCAAACACCACACCACAATCCACCACTACATGGACATGGACATGGACTACTCCAAGCCAACAAGAACCCCCTCCTCTCTTCTCCTCCAACGACTCATAGCTTGTGGGTCGGTCGCGGTCAAGGGGAAGCCAAGGTTGATTCATCACAATGGGAATGGTGGTGGGAGGAAGAGCTTGCATGGGAGGGGTGATGTTGAGGAGGATAAGTATGTTATCAAGTATATGTCCGAGAACCCGAGGTTCGGTAAGGCGGTGGAGAAGGAGTATTTCAGTGGGAGCATTGTGGAGTCTATGGCCATGGAGGGTGTTGCTAAACCTTGTCTTAAGAGATCTAATTCTTACAATGAGGAGAGGTTGGTTTAAGTTTGTTGATTAATGAACTTCTTAAATTAGCTTGGAAGATCACTAACTGTACATGTGTGGAATTTTAACTAATGATTAATGAAGATAAGTTTGTAAGTTTGAAATTTATGAAACATAACGCAATTTAGGTGACCTAAGGTAATTACTCATAATGTTGGTAATGGGTTGTGTGGTTATGTTGGTAATTTGGTATTAGTTTTATTTTGAGTTTTTGTATTTTTTATTCTTATTATATCGAACACCACTTGATATCTCCATAAGGGCATTGCCTAGTCTTGGTTGAGGAATCGCTAATTGGTATATTGGACTGATATTAGCTCATTCTTTAAGTTTCTTTTTCTTATGTAACTTCATCAATTATAAGAATATAACATATGCATGTAAAGCCTATATATATATATATATATATATATATATATATATATATATATATATATATATATATCACACACACATATATAATTTGAATTATGAATTTTCAAATTATGAAATTATTGATTTGAACAGGTTATTTTTAGCATGGAAGCAAGTCCCTTGGGTGTAGAGAATAACATACTTTCAGAGGGGGGCCTTAGTATGGACAACAATTAGGATTTCGGAAATACCATGCATACATATAACCATGAAAGCATGCTGGAATTCAATCTTTAGGTCTCGTCAATTTTGGGTCAATATCCGTTCTTCTGGAATGGATATGCATGAGAGTAGTTATAGTTTTTTTATTTTATCGATTCTACTCCAACCACATTTTAAATTCCAAAATTTCAAACATTAGAATGAACCTGCTAGGATTTGATCCATTTGTCTTGATCTAACCCAAGTTGGTAGAGTAGTTATAGTTAACAGTAGAATGTTTTTGAAATTGTTGTTATGAAACAATAAATGATTGTCACTATCTACATTTATTATTCATAACTATGTTCTATGCTTGCAGGAGCATCAAATGTGGAATTACAGAAGATGTGGAGAAGATTAAAGAGGTGAAGAGTGCAAAAGGGAAGTGCATTCCAGGCAGGAGGAAATCTATCATCAGGCAGCCATAAGGCACATGAAATGACTTGATTCTGTAGTTGTTATCAACTTAATATGTTCATCTTTCAGCTCCAGTACGTACTATGATTATGAATTTGGTTGGTAGATTAGGTTGGTTGGTTGCTTGTTTGGAGTTCAAATATAACAAAACAACCTTTTTGGATGCATATATGGACCATATGTTAATGTTACTGTTATCCTGTGAAGTGTTTTACTATGTTGGATATGGTGGTGTGTAATGGATTTGATTTGGTTGTCATTTGTCAATCATTGTACGTAAAATGTTGAACAGGTTTAACTGCTTTTATGAAGCACAATGGTGAAATAGGGTACAATTTAAGTAGCCAATAAAATTGAGATATATTGGAAACATATCAACTTAAACATTAGTGAAACTTAATGGTGAACATAATAACCGGACGAATTGAACATAAGAAAACCTAATGTATTAGTTAGTAGTAAATGGGAAGGAGCCCAGGCCCAGCTTGTAAGCCTAGAAACATGGAACAGAGCCGTCGTGATAAGGCCCAAATCCAACTTAGAATTTATTCTGGTTAGGTCAATCTTTTGGGGATCAAAATCACATCTTCAACCACCTTTTCTTTAATTAGACTTAAGAAGTAGCCTTAGATTATGGGAACTACTAAACGTCGTCCCAAAACTACTTAAATCGTCCCTTGAAATTACCAAATTGTCATTAACAATATATTTAATACCCATATCGTTCCGTGTCTTTAAACAAGGTTTTTGACTCTGTTTTACTAACATTCCTAGTACCAACACCACGAAAATGTCTGGCGAAACACCTAGATCAGGTGAAGTAACGGAGACGGAATTTTTTTTTCGACTCGGGCGTCTGGCTAAGACGCCTGCACCATCGTGGAGGCGTCTGGCTAAGACGCCTCCACGATGGTCCAGACGTCTTAGCCAGACGCCTATACCATGGTCTAAGCGTCTCGCTAAGACGCCTCCACGATGGTACAAACGTCTTAGCCAGACGTCCCGTTTTTTTAATTTTTTTGTCAAATTAAAATTATACGGTGTGTTATCTCAAATTATTTGACGTTTCTTTGCAAGTTTTCGGTGGTAACCGGTCGGATTACAATGAGTTTTTTTGCAAGTGATGAAGATTAAAAAAAAATTCCAGATCCAACATTTTTTAAGTTCCAAAATCCCCCGGTGGTAAAACATCCTGACTTACAAATACCACTTCGACAGGTCGTTCGGGGGTCTCGCTCCCCGGTGAGCGAGCGGCATTCCACATCGCCGGTGAGGTGGCGGGGGTGGCAAGGGGGCAGCGCCCCCTGGTAATTTTTTGGATTTTGAAATTGTTGGATCTGGAATTTTTTGAATTTTCGGTGTACCGAAGGGGTATCGGTCATCCGAATATAGTAATTATTGACTTATTAATTAATTAATTTAGTAATTATCTAAATTTATAATCAATTATCTTTTTAAAAAAATAATAAAAAATTACGGACGTCCGACGGAGCCGCCCCCACGTAGGAGGGGGCGTCTGGCTAAGACGCCTCCCCCATTGGGGAGGCGTCTTACACAGACGCATGTCCCAAGGGCGGAGCGTCTGGGTAAAACGCCTACCCGATGGGTAAGGCGTTTGGGTAAAACGCCTCCCCCATGGGAGAGGCGTCTTAGCCAGACGCCCCCTCCTACGTGGGGGCGGCTCCGTCGGACGCCCGTAATTTTTTATTATTTTTTTATTAAAAAGATGTTAGATATTTTACTAGATTCGAGTACACTGGGGCGTTCGTTGGTTCGTTACTGACCTCCAAAACATTATTTTTTATGATTATAAGAGGATTATGAAGAGAGATGTGTGATAGGAGGGTAAAATGTCGCGTTATAGCAGTAGAAATGAGAGAAGAGCAAAATAGTAATTTCAAGGGACGATTTAAGTAATTTTGGGGCGATGTTTAGCAATTCAGTAGATTATTGAACCTTGTCTTTTTTTAAATTTTGACATGAGATCCACAGGCCACACAGACCACGAAATTAAACGAGATTCGGTCCTGCACTCCTGCAAATGTGTTTTAAATCTTTCGATGCATAAAAGTCCAAGGATTGACATAAAAATAACGGTTAATGATTCTCTCTCAATTAAAGTTACACCATTTAAGTCAAAACATGTAAGATCCAGAACTAAAGCCCACACATCCGGGTACTTGTCGACTACATCTTTCCATGCTAATCATGAGCTTTTTATACTAATTAAGAAACCACCACGATCCTTCTCAAGTTTAATTAGTTTGTGACAATGCAAGGGAGATACTGAAAAGTTTAATAAATATCACCAAATACAAAGCCTAATGACAACTATGTTGTCTTGCTGCTTTGTTACCTCAGTTCAAGTCTTGCTGATCACCATCGTCAAGTAGGTCAATTTCAGTTTGTAACTACAGACCATTTGTCCCAACGTGGAGGTGTTTTTTTTTTTTTTGAAAACTTAAGGTAATGAAAAAGATATCCGTGATATGTCTTTATATCTTCCTTAGAAAACGAGAATAGGTTTGTACATCGAATCAAAATTAGACGCTGATGCATTAGGAACTCATTTGACTAGAGGCCAAACTTCAAGGGTTTTTTTCTAACATTAAGAAATGAATTATTTGGGGGACACTAATCTAAGATGGAATTTGGGCCGTTGGATTGGAATAAACATCAGCATCCACATGCACGTGCAAAACTACATACAAATCCAAATGATTTTTTTATTTATAAAAATCCTCTTGATTTATTTTCTTCTAAAGTTAAGGGAACTACTAAACGTCGTCCCAAAACTACTTAAATCGTCCCTTGAAATTACCAAATTGCCATTAACAATATATTTAATACCCATATCGTCCCGTGTCTTTAAACAAGATTTTTGATTCAGTTTTACTAACATTCCTAGTACCAACACCACGAAAATGTCTGACGAACCACCTAGATTAAGCGAAGTAACGGAGGCGGATTTTTTTTTTCCGACTCGGGCGTCTGGCTAAGACGCCTGTACCATGGTGGAGGCGTCTGGCTAAGACGCCTCCACCATGGTACAGGCGTCTTAGCCAGACGCCTCCACCATGGTTGAAACGTCTTAGCCAGACGTCCCGACCATGGTACAGGCGTCTGGCTAAGACGCCTCCACCATGGTGGAGGCGTCTTAGCCAGACGTCCCATTTTTTTTTTAATTTTTTTGTTAAATTAAAATTATACGGTGTGTTATCTCAAATTATTTGACGTTTCTTTGCAAGTTTTTGGTGGTAACCGGTTGGATTACAATGAGTTTTTTTGCAAGTGATGAAGATTCAAATAATTTCCAGATTCAACATTTTTTAAGATCCAAAATCCCCCGGCGGTAAAACATCCTTACTTCCAAATAGCACCTCGACAGGTCGGTCGGGGGTCTCGCTCCCCGGTGAGCGAGCGGCATTCCACATCGCCGGTGAGGTGGCGGGGGTGGCAAGGGGGCAGCGCCCGCTGGAAATTTTTTGGATTTTGAAATTGTTGGATCTGGAAATTTTTGAATTTTCGGTGTACCGAAGGGGTATCGGTCATCCGAATATAGTTATTATTAACTTATTAATTAATTAATTTAACAATTATCTAAAATTATAATCAATTATCTTAATAAAAAATAATAAAAAATTACGGGCGTCCGACGGAGCCGCCCCCACGTAGGAGGGGGCGTCTGGATAAGACGCCTCCCCCATGGGGGAGGCGTTTTACCCAGACGCCTCCCCCTTGGGCGGGGTGTCTGGGTAAAACGTCTCCCCCATGGGGGAGGCGTCTGGGTAAAATGCCTCCCCCATGGGGGAGGCGTCCTATCCAGACGCCCCTTCCTACGTGGGGGCGGCTCCGTAGGACGCCCGTAATTTATTATTATTTTTTATTATTTTTTATTATTTTTTTATTAAAAAGATGTTAGATATTTTACCAGATTCGAGTACACTGGGGCGTCCGTTGGCTCATTACTGACCTTCAAAACATTATTTTTTATGATTATAAGAGGAAGATGAAGAGAGATGTGTGATAGGAGGGTAAAATGTCGCGTTATAGTAGTAGAAATGAGAGAAGGGCAATTTGGTAATTTCAAGGGACAATTTAAGTAATTTTGGGAAGATGTTTAGCGATTCAGAAAGTTAATCACTAAGTTGGACATCTAAGCAAGAATCCAAATGCCCCAACAAATAAACCCCAGATCAGAAACCACCACATGATGCTACCTTAAATGTTACTCGATTGGCACGCTTGTATGGTAAAGAGACTCCAACTCCAATGCATAGCAGATGGACTTCTTCTTCTCTCTGCAGGCCTTCACGTGATCACATAGCTGTTCATCACCTTTGAGTGAAACTTTACAAAAGTTTGCCTCCAATTTGGAACCTTGTGAAACAAATAATCAATGTAATTAAAATAAATAAATCACCGTAGTGATGATATATAGTAATGTATGCTACAACTTGTGTCTGCCATCAGCATGGCTGGATTGTTAAGCATGTAGTATTTATGCAAGAGCTCTTAAGATTGGATTATAAGTTATATTGCAGTCCGTATTGCTATTAAAATGGTAGAAAGGAGGATTAGAGAGAGAAAAAACCTTACTTGCAAGTTTTTTGCAACCTCAAGATGTTCTTAAATAAGCAATCAAACTAACTCAACTGACCAGGACACAAATTGATATTTCAACTAAGACGATTCTTTGCTCAAAGTACATTGTATAAAAGGAAACATCACATGCGAAAACGACGTGAGTTTCACCCAATATCTGATCTTTTCAATGAATATTTTGTATATTTTTACATGAATTATCAAATCCTTTGATTTTAGAAACCGTAAAAGGACTAACATTCTAGATGACAGTCAGATTTATTATTTAGTGATATCAAATCGTAACATCAAACATCAACATTAGCCCAAAACCTCAAAAAAAAAATAATCTCACATTAAGCAAGGTAAGGAAAAATTGGATGTATGCAACCATATATACTCCTGTCACCCGTGACTAACAAGTTATTTTCTAGACAACTTTCTATCATACAGGGGGGTCGGAAGGTAAAAGGCACAATTTATCTCATTTAATTTCATCCAGACGTTCTCTACCCTCACTAATTGTCTACTCAATAAGTCAATAACTGAATAAAAATACACGGATTAGAAAACTGAAGAAAGAAGCAAAAGAACATGCATGCCAACTCCTCATCCATTCATTCATTCATTTCAGTAACTTATCTACCACTGAACTTGAAAGCCACCTTTCCTTCCCATATCCTCAATCCACTCACATTTAAGCCCACTTCTCTCTCTCTCTCTCTCTCTCTCTCTCTCTCTCTCTCTCTCTCTCTCTCTCTCCCACCACATTAACAACATGAGCAACTTCTCTTCTCTAGTGGTTGTTCTTGGCCTGTGCTTGCCGTTGCTTTGCACTGCCTCCAGGTCACTTAAGCAGACTGCTTTCATCGTGGAGGGTCGCGTTTTCTGTGATACCTGCCGGGCAGGCTTCGAGACCCCAGCAACAGACTACGTCTCTGGTAACACACCACTATATATATATATATATATATATATATATATATATATATATATATATATATATATATAACACCACTTCTTGTGTTTGTTCATAATCAAGTGTTGTGCATTTTTTTATTTTTAATTGTTTTTGGTGTGATTGGTAGAGTTAGGAAATGGAGGGAAATCACTCTAAGAATCTACGTATTTTATTTTAAGTGTTTTTTTTAAGTTTTTCATGCTACAATCAATCAGAAGTCATTTTAGAAGTTTAGTTTCCTTGCACTAATCACAACACCCTTAAGGAATGCGAGGCTAGACTTTGTTGTTTATAAGTTGTAGGGAAAGGAGGATGTTGGTTGCGTAACCGCGTCCTAAGTAAATTGGTGAACGAATGAGGCATTGTGCCGATGAACTACATAAAGGTGTTTTGTTTTGATGTTTGATCGGGACAATTATTTGTGTCTAGTGGACTGGTGGGTATGTTCGACCGTGCTAGTGAAGCTCGGGCTTTAATAGCAAAATCGAAATCAATTGGTGTTGAGTTGAGAGATTAATTAGGATTTCATAGCTCACTGGAATGTCCTTGGAATTTGATTGATCTTTTTTTATTGACTTGTGAAAATATAAGTCCGGGTAATGGTGTGTTGTTAGATCTAACTTCTAAGGTTATTCAAGGGATTAATCTGGGCAATTTAGGGGTTTTGCTGTTTTGTTTGTGTTGTTCAAACAAAAATCTCTCTACTAGCAGTAGACATTGTGTGTGTAGCAACTAGCAACTTATTTAATTATGGATTCCGTTTCTTTAGGGTTCTGCTGACTTAGTAGACTGAGAAAATTTATGACATTAGTTGTTTTATATTACAAAAGAACAAAAGATATGTTAGGCTAAGAGACATTGATTGGTAGATCTATAATCTTGAATTAGCTTAGACTACCCAAATCTCAACGTCGTAAGTTATATGTTGGGATTACATCGAAAAATATATATATTGAACACTTCGAAAACATAATCTTTTGATTCTCACGTCTTGTTTATTCCTTAAAATTGCAAAATTACACTCAAAAGAAATACTTAAGCTTGGTGAGGTTACATGGGTAAGAAACTAAGAATTCCTGTTGGAATGACTCTGGGGTTTAGACGTACTTGACCCTCATTTCAGCAGAGGGAACCACATTGTTGCAACTTTGTTGATAGAATTGTTGAAACCTGTAAACAATTGCCACTACATTTTAAAAATTAGATCCGTCAGATGTCTTGATGCCCATTAAGATTATCCA
Organism: Triglochin maritima; assembly: GCA_963682175.1. NCBI lineage: Eukaryota > Viridiplantae > Streptophyta > Magnoliopsida > Alismatales > Juncaginaceae > Triglochin > Triglochin maritima. The sequence goes on along the minus strand of OY821780.1, from coordinate 6,685,386 downwards.
TCACGGGATCCAGATCTAGATCTGTTGGTATGCTTAGAGACTCACATGTTAAGCCTACCCAGGTATTTAATGTCAGTTGTTTTGTAAGCCTTTACTTGAGTTTTGGTAATCAACTAATTAATCATCACAATCCGGATTGTAAAAGCAGATTTTCTTAATCACTGCCTCCATAAGATTAGGATGTGCTATAGCTATTAAGAATCACGACCTCCATCTTTACATATTCTTTATGATGTTTGTCTTTGGTTTTTAATATTTATGGTCCCTCAAATGAAGGTGCCAAGGTCAAGGTGGAATGCCGCCAACGTAAGTCAGAGGAGGTAACTTTCACAGCCGAGGACATAACCGATTCCACCGGAACATACCACATTACAGTAATAAACGACCACGAGAAGGACATCTGCGAGGCAGTGCTGGTCGAGAGCTCAGACACAACATGCTCAAACATGCTGCTTGGACGCGAACGCGCTCCGGTTGTCCTCACATTCAATGACGGGATCCCATCCAATGTCCGGTACGCCAACAACATGGGCTACATGAGGCCCAGGGCGATGCCCGGCTGCGAGGAAGTCATGAAGATGTACCAATTGGATGAGGAAGACATATAAGGGTGCAAACTCTGCAACTCTTTTGCTTCAGTTTCTCTACTGGTCTTGGAATAATAATGTGGGTTGTAGGTTGTTTTCTGAATTGAGTTTTCTGTAATGGTTAGTAGCTTATGTTGATCAGATTATATCACTGATCACTAATTATGTGGATGTGGCTTGTTGGCCTCTACTATGCATAAGGCGCCTTATCCTTAAGGATTTGGTTTATACTTGATGTATTGGATGTTTTCAGGGCTCTCAGTCTACTTCAGTAAGTGTTTTGTGATTTATTTCTGCCAGATGAGATATTCTGTAGACCCACTTTACCTAATCTAATAAATGAATAAATACCTTCCACGCTAATAGTTGTTGAGCTTAATATCTAATCACTTCTTCAATTTCAATGAATAAATAAATTATCTTATCACTTGCTCGGTTCAGAATTCAGATACACGTCTTTCTGAACCTTGAATGTTGCGAAGTTAAACACTAATTCTATAAATAAGCGAAATGGCAAAATGTTCTTTGGTAAATTCAGTTGGCTTATACGCAACAGTGAAAATATAAACAAGTGCAAGTATAATCACTCTCTTGATTTTTCTAAATAATTTTCAACTATTGATTTGGATTTTTCCTACCACAATTAGAATTTTTTTTGGGATTTTGGATTCTTAGGTTTCAATACTTCCTAATGCTAAAGTCAACTACCTCTAGGGTTCCTTTCCTTTCCTTTCCTTTCCTTTCAAGGCGCTCTTTGATCTACTAATGAGTCATGAAGTAGAGGCATACCTTAGATTCTGGTCAAAGGCTATCATTTGAAAGACTCCCACTCTAACTATAATTATTATAAAATGGCAAAAAAGAATCACATCTAATATAGGTCATAGCATATCCCCAAGGCAGAACGTGCTCATTCTCAGGTCGATGGATAACATCATTTAAATATTTTGTTTATGGTTTCATAAATGTAATTTTTAGATTTCTCATGACCCTTTTAGTTGCTTCCATTTCCATCCGATCTCCTTCGATTGATTACCACACTATATTAATGCATTGGTTCATCTTCGAAAGATGCAGCTTATCACGAATTCATCAATTTACCAACTAATTGTTCAATATGCTCCCCTTATGAACGTTTATAACATAGCATTCTTTTTTCCTTTCCAGAACAAAAATCCTCATGTTTTTTTATATCGTAACATTTTATAATTTATAAGATCATAGTAATAACTAATAACCACTGCACTACTTGACCATACAAACAAACACCAAGTTGACTAATCATTTTTTTACGTTGGAAATTGTCACTGTGAATCTTCAATGCATAACAGTATATGCAGTCAAAAACACGATTTGTAGAAAAGATAACTTGATTTTCCTCGTATTAGTAGTGGCAAGTAAGTCGCCATAAACCATTCTACGGACGTGCCGCTTCATGTCGGACTAAACACACTTTGCTTTAGTAGTTCAGACCCCAATCATAAGTTTGATATGTAACCTTCACCTGGGAACTGGCAAGCAACTCCAGGAATTCCTCAGACTTCGAAGGTTCCAAGTAGTTAGCAGCATGCTTCATCACCTCTACCTCATTATTTCCAAAATCAACATTATACCTGAGAAATAAATAAAAAAATCAGAGAATGAAATTCTTCACCAAGAGCAAGCCTCTGGTCATTCATGCAAGTCGAGATAATTTCTCCAAGAATAATATTACTGAATGATAAAAAATCACATAATGAGTTCCATATGCTTTGGAGCAAAAAAGGTCTTTTGATTGATAACAAGGGGAATTTTTTTACCATTTAAGGATTTTGCTAGCTGATACAACCTTTGTCTCAGGATCAACAAAGATGCCTCCATTTCTCAAATAATAACGTGCAGCATCCATCAGCTCTTTATCAATGTTCCCAGGAGAGTAACATCTAAGTGCAGGTCCAGATCTAGCGCCAGTGGCCAATGAAAAGTGAATAAGAGGCTCTGGATATGGAAGAGCCACCTGAAAAGACAAAATAATCATAGTGAAAAAACCACAGCAGGGTAATGTTCTACCAATACCTTTTAAAACAGCTCAACTTAATATAAAATGAGTGAACCATTGTACACATTAATGGAAAAAGATCATATTTAGACACTCCTTTTAATTTCGGAAAATGGTAACCTGTTGAATTCATGCATTAAAGTTTCATGATTTAACACAGTATAGTGACCTATATTAAAAAACATGAGGACCTATATACTGTATCAGGGTTTCACATCAAGCACTGAATTACAGCTAGAAGGAAAAATAACACCTGTAAAACAAGATGATTAACAAGTGGTTATTAGAAACACTCACCTTGGATCGTCTATCCTTTGAACCAAAGGGCTTACTAAGATTAAAAGGAGGCCTTTGATTTCCTCGAAGCACTCCATTTTGAATGGTAGAAAGTGAGTAAGCACAACCACCGACAACATACTTGAAGTCTAGGAAGAATTTTCGACGATCTAGTGCTCCAACAGGATAGCCCCATGTTAGTATCGCATGGACAACCATCATGTTGTAGAGGTTTATAAAGAAGGAAATTTTTTCTTCCCTGGTCATTTCCTCCAACTCAACCCTGTGAAGCTCCTCTATTATTCTTAGATACCTATACCCATTAAGACAATTCAGTGGCAGTAAGGATAGGAATGAGAACTTCGACAGAAATAATTCAATAGTGAGGTGCTAAAGTAACAACAAACTACAAAAAGAAGATGAATCATCAGTAATACAGTAAATACTACTTCAAATTACAGACTCAGGATTCATTGCATGTCATTCGACAAAATGTGCTAATGTAGAAATTTTGAGAACTTGGAAAAATATATTCGCGACAATCAGAAGAAATCTACCCAAAAGAAGTCCATCAAAAGGTTGTCATATATTGAACTAAAATAATTGGAGAAGCAACTAAGTTATCTCATTTTCGAGTGCCGACACCAAGTCCACCATGAACCTTATTCCAGTTAGAGATAGGCCTGAAGATGATACCTAACAAAGTGAGGTCAAGCAATTTCATTTGTTACCCTAACAAAATGTATAAGAAATTAATATATTTTGCGGTGTGATTAACATTAACAAGTGTTGTACCATATACTACTCTACTAATTCCCATTGTGCCTGCCAAACCAAAAACAAATGAATACAAGTACAATGAAGAAGTTAGACATTTCTCAAAAACTATACAAAGTTTCTCATGATAAAATCTATCCTACATATATGCATGTATGTCACTAACCTCCTGAATTCTTCACTCTCGTGGATACTTCTATAATCAACATGTAGTCCATCTTCAGAGACATAAGCCTCAAAAATTGCATAAGAAAGAAGCCTCAATCTTGATGCAATTTCAGTTATGGACTTTGGCTTCGCCTCAAGTATACCCCTTGGGATGTTGTAGCACTGAGTTACAACAGGGTCATGCTCCAGAAACCGATACAAGTGGTTACCGTCTTCAAAGATATTTTCTCTGTAAGAAATAACGAAATATTTAATAAACCAAAACAAACATCAAGTAGCTTACGTCAAATGTGATCCAAGTGAGCTTCAACTCAAAAGCTTACTCAAGAACATGTTGGAAAAAGAGCTTTTCAGCTAGCTTCCTTCCAAATTCCACTGCCTGAATATAGCATTCAAACTCTTAATTACCAAGTTTGTGCACTAATAGCCAAATGAAAATTTAGCAGAAAGACCAAGTACTACTAGCACCTCTATGAATAGAGAACTTAAAAGGAAATTCAAATTTAATGATAAAACAAGAAAGAAAATTTGATAACTAACCTCCTCCCTTTCCAAATATTGATCCTCTGCAAGGAAATCAACAGCTTTGGATCCAAGAAAACAGTTGCTGAATCTTCGCATTTTGTAAAATCGATCGTTCAGAACAATTGTTTCTTTCATCTTCCTGACAATGGTAGAAAACTCATCAACAATCCCATCGCCAGAGACATCATCTTCACCAGGCAATGGTGGCAATGGAGCTGCTGGAGAGGGCTCCTCCTTAACCACATAATCTATCTTCTCACCAAGCTTACCAGATTCATCAAGAGCCTTAAGCTCTGGTAAAGATCCAATTAGTAGATCATTAAAGTAGACACGAGGCACATCAGAAGAACCTGTATTTTTCTCCAGTTCAAGCTTCCGACTAGGGTAGATATCAAGGTTAATCTCAATGTATTTGAGTCCTTTTTGGTGCAAGAATAACCTCAGCTCCTTGCTAGTATGACATCCAAGCCTTGTGTACACTATAATTCTTCCTTTATTTCGAGGTTCTTCTCTTGAATATTCCATATAACTTTGCTTTGGTTGATCGGCCATGTTCAGCATGTCTGCATCCCAGACAATCTTAATAAAATTTAGAGGATTCCATGTAGACTGTTCTCCCGAGTCATCACTACCCCTCTGTACTTGCTGAGATTCATCTCCAGTAGAAACCTTATCGGGGCTATCATTCTTCTCTTCTGCATCATAAAACACTTGCTCATCTTCCTCCATTTTACCTGAAAGCCGACGAAAAACACTAGAAACTGCAACTGCACCCTTCTCTTTTACAAAGTTCTTTAGAGCCACAGCCTTTTCAGGCCAAGCATATGGTCCTCCAGCTTGATCAACATCCGGAGGGGTAGTTGATGAACTCCTTGAAGCTTCCATTTCAAGGTTTTCAGTTCTGTCAGAAGCTGTTTCAGCATGTTTTTCTTCACCATCAATTGTCTGCTTTTCTATAAAATTCTCAGGTTCAGCCTCAGAACCAAGGGGAGCTTGTTTATCAGGGGAAGTATCATTTGTATGGTCAATCTTCAAATCATCCATATCCAACTCCACAGATGCCATCACTTCATTTTTATCTTTACCAGATTGGCTACCCAAGCGAACATTTTCCTTGTGAAAGGTGCTCTCCGAATTTTTTTCTTGTGTACTTTCTTTTTCCATGCTTGCTAAAAAATGTATAGCTCTATTACTTACAATAGATTCCCCTCAATTAAAGGCAACAAGCTTACAAAATCTTCCCTGCAATATAAGAACAGGAGGTTACAAAAGGTTTTTAATCTTATTTTACCAATAAGAAATATGCTAAAAGAAGACTAGTTGTCGGATATGCTACCAACAAATGTATCGGAAACGTAAAAATTTAAATGTAGTGGCCAAAAAAAGCATAAGGTTAAAGACACGGTCAAACAAGGTAGTTGTCGCTTAACTCAAGATAGTTGTAATGTTTCTAAAACACCAAGCTCAAGTAAATTCACCCTAGCACTTCACACTAAGATGATGCAATAGGTAAGATATCAGCACCTTATAGCGCGACAGAAACACCTACTCATTCATGTTACCTCATTAACAGAACTAAATACAGCCATTCACTAATAAATCTGAACAAGGTCCTACACTCCTACATTTTACTCAAAAAATCATTACACATTGCCAGTCCATAAAGACAATATCAGTGCTTAGACATCAGCAAAAAAACAAACAATCGGTAAATGGATCAAATAAGGGATTGAAGCCATATCAAAATCATTTTCTGTACTTTCAATACGGATACAGATGGATACAAAGCCAATACGAATGGAAACAGAAACAGATATTGAAACCATCCATATCCACTCAAATCGGAAACCGACACTAAAATCGAAAACAAACACAACTTCGACAACCAAACCGGATCGGTCGGTCGAAAAACCAACACGATCACGAGCCAATCACAATCCAAATCCCTCCGTAATACGCTTAGATCGCCATTCCAACGTCCGAATTGATTTCGGAAACATCGACACCAAAGAACCCTAACAACGATCCGTCTCCACAGAAACCCTAAACAACCCCCACACTCGGGATCCACCAAAATCAACGATACCTGAACTTCCGGATGGAGAAGCAAATACCGATCCACTCCAACATCGGGATCCTAAATTATTATTTTAATTTAAAAAAGAAGAAAAAAGAAGGAACGCTTACAGTTTGAGACGAAGGGTGGAAAGAAACTGGAGAGTCCAAAGCGGGAACGACGGATTGGAAACCACTAATCCCAGGTTTTACTTCTTAATCCCCGGATTAGATTCTGGTGGATGTTACTTTCGTAAAACAAACAAAGGTTCGTTATTTTGTTCAAATTTTTAAATTGAAATTTACACAGTACAATTTTGTTCGATCCATTTGGAATTTTGTTTGGTAAAATGTTAGATAATATCATGATTTTCGTTGTAAATATTGAGCAACTAGAGTTGTCTAATACAATGGATTTATATATTTTTGGTAATCAAGTAAAGAATTCACTATGGTATCGCTAATTGACCACATGAGTCTAAAACCTCGAAGTGCCACACCCGCGGACATTATTGGATGTCAGGTGAGTGAAAGGACTCATGAGCAAGAGTCGATCCCAAGTAGGGAGGGGAGGGACCAGGGCCGGAGGCGTGGCATCACTTCGTCTTCGTCTTCGTCCCATTGGACAACTCGAGTAAGTAAGTATGCTCTGATGGGCGATATGCTTGACCAATTTTGCATGACATATTCGGGAAAACAACGTTTCCAAGATTATCATGAGATGATGAATGACCGGATCAAGTAGTTTCTAATTGTGTCCGTCTGTGGAGAGAGACCCGAATGGACTTCCTATAATAACCTGTTTTGTTTAAAAAAAATTTAGACGGAAATGACGTTAGCTTACCAAGGTGGAGTTGAAACTTGAAAATCGAAGGCCTTTGATCTTCGACTTCGAGTAATGCTTCTAACCAATACTGTTAAATTGATGTAATGTAAATATAAATGGACTTCTTAACCAAAAGATGTTAAATCAAACACCACGATGGTTAAATCCCGTTAACAGTAGATTAAGCTTTGCCTTTTGTTTTTCAGGTCTTCGAAAAAAAGACGAGAGTCCCATCATCTCCACGCTAAATACCGACGTTCAAATATATAGTTAGTTATAATATATGTCTGACTATTTCCTGTCATCCTTTTCCAGCTGATTACAAGTTAACCCAACATGACATCAGAAGATTTAAAACTGTTATTTTCACGGTCTAAGTGCTCTCATTTATTATTTTCAAGAGAGAAACAGCAGAAGAAAGAAGAAACACATATTTTATCATCTTTCTAATAATCTCAATTTGTCGGTGAAGTTGACATGCTAATTTACAAAGCAACAATGAACTAGGTCATACACCTTCTTTTTCTTCTTTATCTCACTGCCACGATACAACCTCATATTTCTCTCTCAACATTCACCACTTAACAATGACCTAAGTCATTTCACTCTCTTTCCTCCACATCATTAATAAAAACATTAATGATTACCAAATACTAAATACCGTTAATATTAAGAAAACAAATATTACATTTTTTAGCAAAACGTACGGTTACACCAAAGAAGCCGACAAACAAAATACAATACATAAACCAAATAACACACGACATAATTCAAATATTACACGACATAAAACACAATTAAACGCCAGTTCCGCTGAATCACTGTCAGATGTTCTCGATCAAGTCTGTCCGCAACGTGATATGTTCGACATAATTCAAATATTACATGACATAAAACACACTTAACAGGTCGGTCAGGGGTCTCACTCCCCGATAAACAAGCAACGCTCCACCTAACCGATGAGGTGGCGGGAGTGGCAAGGGGGCATCACCCCCTAGAAAAAATTTAGATCTTGAAAATCTAACGTTATCAAAATATAATAACCCCCATAACCCTAATTATTATCAAAATATAAACTAAAACTACTTAAATCCTAATTATTTATCAAAATATAAACCCCTAATTATTAAAACCAAAACAAAAAAAACCAAAACCAAAAAAAATTCAAAAAAAAATCGGCCAACCAGGTCTCGTGCCAACCTGGTCGACGACCCGGTCATCCACGGGGGATGACCCGTTAAGGATGCTCTAAGCTGATGGCTCAAATGCAGATAACATTAAAACAGATCTTCCAGTCAACATAACTTGCGAATGTCACCTGAATCCATTAAGAGACAGAGGAAATTCTGCACAGCAGCAAATGTATTGTCATGTTGTTCAGACTGCCAAAACAAGTTCAGTTCCAATGCAAACTGGATCTAGGTTGCAAATATTGTGCAGTTAGATTGTTTTTTGCAGGTCGAAATATCACTAAGAAGCATGAAACTTTAACACCATTTACAACAATAGCACATATAGAGCTCTACTGATTCATGCACATCTACTCCAGAGGATGGAACCTATGAACTCAGATCTCTCGTAAGCAGCAATACTAGTTACACTACCTTTATCCCCAAGTTCAGGATAATGTCTATCGTGAACCTCGACCGACAGTAATTCGAGTTACAGAAGACCAAGTGTCTTCAGTTGCTGAACATGTTCTGGAGGAAGTGGGGGTGGGGACCAATCGGAGTCTGTCATTTCACCGTCAACATCCTCAACAACGTACTCCTGACAAAATTAAAGGCGAATCAGAACTGAAAGGGAAGTTGCAACTTTACATAAGTGGAAATTTCAAAACTAACTTCAGACGAAACTTTAAAAGGACCTTTTTTCTAACCATATAAAGAAGCATTCACTGTAAGAAATGTACAAAAATCAGTAAATACAGCAGCTCACTTTTGTTAGCATTCTTTTTGCAAGTATGTGATAATGCCTCTGCCATATTCTCTGGCAGACCATTGTGGCCACAAGAACACTGTAAAATATGCCAATGACTGTAAATAGTCCCAGAACAATTAATCCCATTATCAGCAGCAAGGGCAAGCCCGCTTCACCAGCTCCAGTTAAGCAACCGCATTCACCTGCTACACCTGCACAACCCTCAAAGCATGTGGTACAGTCCGTCCACATGCACAGCGTCCCTGGTAAATGACAATCAGCACACATTCTGCAACAAGAGGGAATCAAATTGGTATACTTCAGTACACGTTACACAAGTAAAAACTAAACAACCGTAGCAAACTGAAGCAGTGACAGCATGACCGAGCTTTAAAAAATGTTATATATTTTTATAGTCTTCTAGTATTGGCTTCTTTGAGACTGTGACTATTGTACACCGTCGTACATGCTAAGTTGCTACCAGAATTAACAACACTAAGAGTGATGTCATTTCAGCATGCTAAGTTGCAAACCAAAACTAAACAAGTGACAAGAAGGAACAAACACAATTCTAATTGAATGAATAGTAATTTGCATGTCATGCATGCTTAATTTGAAGACTCAGGTAAATGCACGATAAACTTCAACGGCTAATCACTTATTGGTAAGTGTGGATGAATATAAAAATCATAAATGAGGATACATTATGATCAAAATGTTATTCTTTTTTTCTCTCTTGATCGGTAAGATCAAAGTGTTAATTTACTCTATTCAATGAACAATCATGAAAGAAAGGCAAATATGTGTACATGTATGAACATATATGCATGCTTATTTATGGACACAATCAAGAAGCAGACTTTACCCTGGATGACAGCAACAAAGACATAATTCTCGACACGGCTGAGCCAGGTCATTTCGAACCCGTCTATCATAGCAAGTGATGAAACAGCCAGAGAGACCCAGTAAAGCAAAAAACAGAAGAGCTCCTGCAGGTGAGAGTGATGTTTTAGTGAATGGCAACACACTAGCATTTAATGCTAACAAAGAAACACAAAGAATTCTTTCCTTTGTATGAAGCTATGAAGTAATGTTGCTTTGGAGGTAAAGACAATTACAATCACTTAATGAGCAACACCATTAAATGATCTATCAACAATGCATGTCCAAACAAATGTATAGCTGAGTTTTAGGAATAGAGGAAGGTAAACTTTCACCCCTTGATGAGAAAGAAGAAACTATGATAATAAACAACCTAGAAATCAAACTAAGGTGATAACTGCTAAGGCCACTATAAGGTATTGGTAGTTGAAGAAAGAAGCACAGTTTCATAAGAAATTAAACACACAAAATTAAGAACTTGGCCATCACTTTTGCATCCCACAAAACTTCTATCATTGATGCATACTTTCATTTTGCACAAGTTAGCTGCCTGTTTGCAAATCATAATTCAAATATTCAATTCTTTGTGTACCACATCATATCCCGCAATACCATATTAAAAATTTAAAGGAAAACAAAACCATAACAATTAAGCACAATAACTGCATTCATGCATCAAATTAAACAATATTGGCATAATAAGTGGAAAATAGCAAAAAGGATATCAGTATCTGCATCATGCAATGTTGAGCTCAGCCATACCACATAAATAGTAGAAACCAAACTCGCCATCAAAATTCCAGAGCAACCGCAGCCAATATTGCTGATAGCTATCGATCAAATACACCAAATATGCCAATGAAATAATTACCTGGACAAAAAGACTACAGCTCATCCAAATTTGGCAAAAGAAGGGAATACATCAACTTAACACTAGAAGAACTTGACGCAAACCTACAAATTGAACAGCAGCAAAAATTGACAATATATCCCTAGTCACGAAGAAGCGAAATTTCAAGGTCCGCCACTTTCGGTCCGCATGGACATGTACTCTCAAGTGATAGGGGGCTTTGCAGGTTGTGCAGTGAGCAAATGCAAACCCTTCCTGTGGAAAATAAAATTGCATGATCATAAAAGTCAATTGAATGATAAACAAAGGAAGAAAAAGGCATAGGTCTAAAACCAGAAGTTATAAGGAACAAATTAAATAATAAGGAATCTGAAATATGTGTATATGTTGTAAACAAATTTCCCTTCCATTTAGAGGTGCCACAAGGCTATATACGGAATAAAATGTCAAAAAAGACGAATATCGAGAAGCAAATTCAACTTTCAGATCAAAACAAAAGAGTAGCAAATATGAGTCGGGCCAATGATCATCCTAAACACTCTTTCCTCTAAAATTTCAATACGAGAACATAATCTTTGCGTAAACCACATTTTTTGTTAGTAAGTAAGCCCCATTGCAAATGGTTATCCAAAGGGACCCACAAGGTTATAGTGGTTATACCATCCAAATCACCTAATTCTGCACTTATTTCCGCAACAATTAGGTACATACATCCCACCAACTGATGCAATATAGTATTATCCAATAGATACAGATGAAAAATGGAGGTAGGAAGAACCAGAAAAATGCAGAAGCAAATCAAATACAATGAAAGCATTGCCCATCTAGGGTTTAGTTGTCCAGTTACACATCACTGGGATAATATTTCCTTATCTTGAGAAATAAGGCTCACACAGGGACACACTCAAACATAACATCAAAAACCAAAATAAATGTTGAAAAAGTCCATCCCACATTCCTTGACACTAAAGTGTGCAAAACTGCAGCAATAGAGTTTGATCCCCTATCCATTCCTAAGTGGTTGGGTTATGTTCAAGTGGTGGACCAACCAAAGTTCACAAGAAAGTCTAATTTCTCTCCAAACTATAATTTTTCGGATGACAAAATTATAAAGTAACCACTTTACATCAGAACATAACGAACAAGAAGAGTCTAAGAACGCAACTTTCGAGCGAAAAACAGCAAACTTCACAAGAACAGTCTAATCTCTCTCCAAACTATAATATCTTCCATAATTCTCTTCTAATTGCACAAAATCACAAAACCATGTAGAAACCACTTTGAATTACAACATAACCAACAACGCACAATTCGATCCAAGACCGCAACTTTCGAGCGAAAACTCCCGAATTCCGCCCCCACCAAACCTTACCTTGATAGCCCTCCAGTGATCCAAGCACTCCCGGTGAACAAACTTGGACGTGCCCTTGCACTTACACGGCGCGATGAAATCCCTTCCTGCAAGACCCGCAAACCCCATCAGAACCCCGGAATTGGAACAAAGATCCGATCTTGACCGGTCTCACCTTCGGTCTCGAGGCATATTCGGCACTGGATCTGCTCCCCAGGGCCGGCCTCGAGGTCGATCTCGGCGCCAGGCTGGGGGAGGGGGGAGGGCGGGATGAGAGGGAACTCGCTCGCCGGGTCCGCCGTGGGCTCCATCAGGAAACCCTAACCCTAGAATTAGCCTCTTAACTCGATTTTGGGTTTTGGAGGTGTCGAGGTTTGGGTTTTGGGGTTGAGGAGGTGGTGGTGGAGGATAGCGATGCTGGAGTTTCACGCTTTGTTAATGTTTGCTGGTGGGTGGTCTTCTTCTTTTTGGTTTTTTTTGCGTTTAGGTCCTCGTTATTGCCTGATATTGTTTTTGCACCAGAAGTGGGAACTCGCTCAATCTGACTGCACTTTGTCATGGATGTACAGTGAATGTAAAAATAAAATCGTCGGTACAAATTACCATTTTGCCGTTCTACACTTTATACTTATATAACTTTTCATTTCACTCTCCTAACACCACTCTTTCTTCATATTACTCTCATATTCACCAGAAAGAATGTCTCAGAAACCGAGAAAAGAACCAGCAGACGCCCAAATTACTCAAATCTGATAAAATATCTTGTTTAGTTTTTTTATAAAAAATAAATAAATTAGGTCGGGCGTTTGCGGGAGACGCCTCCCCCATACGCCCGACCGAAAGGGGAGGCGTCTGCGGGAGCCGCCTCCGGAGACGCCCCAATTTTTTTTAATTATTTAAATTAACTATAAATTGTGATAATTGCTAAATAAATTGATTATTATGTTAATAATTAGTTAAATTACTTTAGTAAAGGATTATTGATTATAAATTGTGATAATTGCTAAATAAATTGATTATTAAGTTAATAATTAGTTGTGAACGATTTTAGTAAAGGATTATTGATTATAAATTGTGATAATTGCTAAATAAATTGATTATTAAGTTAATAATAAGTTTAATTATTTTAGTAAATCCATTAACAAAATTTTATTTTTAAAATTGAAAAGGGAAATTGATTTCTTTACGCGTGGTACGTAGTTTAGCAGATGAGTCAGGTCCTCGTCATCCACGTAGACATGGTATTTCTGCTTCAGTTAGGAGAGAGATCTTTTATGTCGTCATCAGACATCTGAGGATTCTTTCGACGACGAGGATGATTCAGATGAGTTGAGGAGTCACGACGAGAGTGACGATAGGGGTCGGTATGGCTTGGAGCCACAGGAGGAGGCGATACAACAGTATGGTCGAGGACGGGGGCGACATTGTAGTACTTTGGCTGAGTGGGTCGTTAGGAAGGATCGCGGTGACCGGTGATTCGAGAAACGCTCGAACTCAGAAGAAGAAGAAGAAGGGTGAGGACGAGTCTTGGATCGTGACAGATATGATGCCCGGTGGTTCTCTAGATGGCAGCGTCATTCCGAGTTTCGAATGCCACATCACCAGGCGCATCTGGGATGACGAGGATCAGAAGATTTTGAAGTGCCATAATCGGCACAGAGCATGTATTACATTGCAGGCTTGACGTTCAGTGATGACTGATGATATGACGACGACCATTAGTGATAGTGGATTGGGTCACTTGCCGTATAACATGTTTTCCTGCATTGATATGTCGTTGATTTCAGCTTTCGTGGAGCGGTGACAGCCTGACACCAACACTTTCCACTTGTCGTTCGGAGAGATGATGTTCATGTTGCATGATGTCTTTCAGATTCTGCACATTCATTTTGGAGTGGCGGTGGTGTTAGTATCGATGCGGTGGACAACTGTTGCAGACGGGGGCGACTACTACGGACTGAGGATACACTGATGACTGTCTACCTCTTCTTACTGCTAGGTTGCGTCTTGTTTGTCGACAAGAGCGGTTGCAGAGTCAGACCACGCGACCTATTGGAGGCGAGGGAGCCAGATAGCATTGGTCAGTACTTACGGGTTGTCTTACACTGCTGCAGGCTTGGATATATGAGTATTTTCTTGCTTTCCGCCCTCATCGGGAGCGGAAGATTATTGAGTGTGGTCATCCTCGTTCGCGTATGTGGGCTGTCCTGGTGGAGGATAAGAGCGAGGGTCGACTTCTTTCTATTTCGTAGACGGCTAGATCAGATGACTGTATTGCAGGTATATTATGTATATATCATTCACATTTATTTAAATTTCAAGTTTATTATTATTAACGTATAAACGTTTAGGTGGAGTGGTTGACGTATGGTCCTGAGCCTGATGTAGATGTGCCGATTACTACATTTATGGGTGTTATTCGTTATAGGGATATCATAGCCTTATTTACCTGATCGCGTGTTACGTCAGTTAGGTTACGTTCAGGTGATCCCGGTTGACATCCTGACGCCCGAGCATGCAGTACGGTCTGCGATTGCGACGACGTACGACGTTAGGCATAGCGTTCCGTTCGCGGAATCGGTTTGGAGGACATTTCCGAGAGTATGACAAATTCACCTGGACGATCTGAGTCGTAGCCGCGACCCCTCCACTTGTGATGCAGATTATTTGCAGTGGTTCGGTAGGTGCTCACATCCACTTATCGTACGCGGTATCATTCCGAGACCGGAGAGACCACTGGATAGGACATGTGCCGATGCGGTAAGTTTATCTAATTTAATTTGTAATTGTAATGTATATTTTGTTTTTATTGTTAATGTACGCTAATTTTTATGTTACATACAGTGGATGAGTAGGGCAATACGGTATACGCAGTTGTTCTTGCGACAGAGAAACAAGATGCCGACTGAGGATACGAGACTTGCATGTACAGATTGGGATCGCCCCATCGAGGATTGGAACAGCCAGTTGGGCATTTCGGACCATGATTCGGATGTTGAGCTCTAGTTGACTTGCTCTTACTTTCACTTTATTATATGTTGCACTGTTACTACATTTGTTGGTATTTACTTATGCTTATCTGTGTACTCTTATTATTTATTTCTTACGAACATATCTTCTACTTATTTCTCTAACTATCATATTTTTAATACTTATTTCTCACGAACATATCTTCTACTTATTTCTTTAGATATCGTATTTTTAATACTTAAATTGAAAATCTGGTAAAAGAACAACACGATAAATTTAAAATCTCGAATCTTCAAGAAAGTTCCAAATATTCGTCAGCTGCATTTTAATAGCCGAGTTCACGCGGTCGAAAAAAGTGTCGAGAGCGGCAATCGATGTAGTGATCCACTCTTTAAGAGCCGAATGTGCACTTTCCACCCTGCAGTTCGTAGTGTTGCCGAAATGAAGAACTTTATTCGTCAAATTTAACACAAACTTTTCTTTATGCACCAACCACATGTCTTCCACATACTCCGTAAGCACTGGCCATGACTTGAAAGAATCTTTCCGATTATGGACTGATCTATCATAATCCGTCTGTGAATCAGAAACCATAACTCTCCCCCACTTTCCATGCCTAAAACTCTCTGCAAGCTGCTTGCTCTTGCCGAATACGTGGTATGCGTAGTTGTACACGTCGTTTTTGATATGCTAGGTACAAAGTAAATGAGCATACTCAGGAAAAACCTCTGCCACTGGTCGCATCAGACCCATCTCCCGGTCTGTTATTATTGCAGTCGGGCTAATAATATTCAATAACAAATCTCGCAACATCTCCAACACCCACCGGTAACTACACTCGGTCTCATCCTTCAAAATCGCATATCCGACGAGGAAATTCATGTTTGTTGGAGTAACCCCAACTATCTCAAACAAATGCATATTGTACTTGTTCGTCTTATACGTCGAATCCATGCAGATTACGAAATGGTATGTACGCAACAACTGAACTGATGTCGGATGTGCCAAAAATGTGTGAGTGAGGATATTAGTTTCTTCATCTGCCATAATCCAATGCAAATAGTTATACTGCACTGCCTGACTGAGAAACTGCAGAGTGGGATTCCTGTCTTCAGATTTCGTCCTCCTCATGTACTCTCTGAAGTTATAAATGTGTCTGTGATTGAGATTATCTCCGAGAATTTCTCCTTTACTGCCAACAAAATGTTACATGGTCTTGCTTGTGCCTCAGTCATATCACGAACAAATTGTTTGGCCCCAGCCCTAAGTCCGCTGACCTGTCGGTAACCCTCTGAATAAACTGCAAGTGCGTGGTTGTGTTGCCCATAAGTGCTATTAGAAACAACGAGTCATCCATCACGATCCCGTCGCTCGACTACTTTTACCAAAAAACGACAACCGCAATATTTTCTTTTTGTGTTCTTTCGTAGTGCAATACTCATATCATGTGAACTCATTTCATGTCTGCGATCACATCTTAGGTAACAATCCATCTGGTTATCTACTTTTGGTTTGTATGATGATATAACCAAAAAAAATCTGGCTCCTATTGCAACTTGTTTCTCCCATTTACAAGTTTCCTCGATTGTTGTAAATATTTGTTTACTATCTAAAAGCTCACTGTAATCTACTCCATCACCACCGAAATCTTGCAATGGAACCTGAAAAAAATTAATTTAACAGAAAATTAAAAAAACTAAAAAAAACGGGGCGTCTGGATAAGACGCCTCCACGTTGGGGGAGGCGCCTCGCTAAGACGCCTCTACCATTTTATTAAACACGAATACAGACAAAAAAACACATTAACACCAAAACTCTCCAACCACCAAAGTCGATCGCGTCTATACATATCCTATTACTATTAGCAAGCAGAGAAACCAAACAAGTCCAAACACAATATTGTAGTCAAATATACTTCCAATACCCCTAAATTTGCGAAAAAATAAACTTTCAATCCGATAAGACCAATTCTCACCTAATTCGGGATTCAAACCGAATTTCCTGCTCTATAGCTCGCCCCCATGGATCAACCTGCGTAAACAATAAACCCCCTAAAATCATGTCCCAAATCCCACAAAACAAAAGCCTCTAACAAATCCAAGGACACCAATCGAACGGGGAATGACTCATGGATCCGAAATTAGGATTTACGAGATCTAAAAAGATGGGGAAAGTCGCCAATTTGCTGGCAAGAGTGGGATTGGTTTGAGAGAGAAAATGTTGAAATGTGGGATGTGAGAGAGAATAAGGGTGAAAAAGAGTAAATGATATTTCTAATTTTACTCTTTTGTGAGTAAAAATAAAAAGATCACATATCCACATTTGAATTTGATTTAGATGGTGAATGTTTAGGAGACTTACTTGCTAAGTAAGCCGATGATTGACTTTATAATTTCTGTATATATAAATTTATGAGTCGTTATACACAGACGCGAGACATCTAGGACGCGTTACATTTTTAAAAGTAGTGTTTGTCATTTTTATATATGGAGGTTGTCTTTTTTAAACACAGGATTCGTCATCATTTTGCAATATATTTCATCACTTCTGGGGTGACGTTTTTACACAAAGGATTGTCCTTTTTACGGACGTGACGTCGGCATCCAAAAATCATTTTCCTAGATTTATATCGGTACCGATTGCGCTCCCCTGGATTGCAAAACAAAACCCTACAACACTACTACACCCCATCGGCCCATCCCACCACCACCACCATCCTATCCCCCTTCCATCCCTCCAAAGTCCAAACCTGTGGATGAAAAAGTAGGTATCGGTTTTCTTCCACACTCTCTCTTCGATCATCAATTTTGATTAGGTCAAGTTGCCAATCGGTTTATACGTACGGTCGATTCCACGGTTCATCCGTCTTATGATTGACTATCCCAAAGTTTATTTTGGACTTCGCAAACTATCGTGCTTGAATTGGTTTGATTTCCACCTTCAAATACTGTTTTCGACATAATTTGGTCCGTAGGCTTCGTTTTTGATGTTGTGGTTGCTAAATTCGTTGCGATTTATTTAAATCCCCACTTTAGTTTCCTTATGTTGTTTTAAGAAATATAAACAAAAAATATGGGATTTTTTCCCAACCGAAATGGTAATGAATTACAATAGAGTTTTTTTTCCCAACGAAGATGCGAATTAAAAAGAATTGTTCGACAAAAATATGAATGCTTGAAAATTGTACGTTTCTTACGGCAACTAGTTTTGTGTAAGTTGGTATGCTGTACTTTTTCCTCCATCCGAAGTTATTAGGTTGTGAGTCGTTTCTAGTGCATCTCACCCTTGTTTGTTCTGAGAAATGGTTATGATTTCTGTTGATTGGAGATCCGGATTTACTTCGCTTTTTGGCAAACCCCTTGTGTTTGGTAAATACATGTTTAATCTTTTGATGACATATCATAATCACGAGACTCCACTGGTTGGATTTCATTTTCACTTATACCTGGTATTTCAATTACGAAGGCCTAAATGAAGCATTAGTCAAATTAGTTAATCAACAAAACTCATTTTTAATAAATGGCTAGCTTATGTTTGTTTGTTTTCTATATGAAGGTTAGTTTTTGATGTTCATGTTACGCTCTCATGCTGACATAAAGCTGACCAGTTTAAGCCTCCCTCGGATCCAATCTTCAAGATTCGGCATCAACAGAAGTCTCAGGTTTGGGTTTCTTGCAAGGAATACATATTGCTGCAGCAGGGAAGAGGTAAAGGCAATGAAGGTGCCGTCTTCCCCACCTCCCGTTGTCTTGAAGGGTGAAATTGAGTTAACGGAATCAGAGGAGAAGATCTTCAAGCGATTGCTTGATGTCGTTCGGCACCACAATCTGGACACTCAGCTTAGGGTTGCCGGTGGTTGGGTTCGTGATAAGCTTCTGAAAAGAGAATGTTACGATATCGACATTGCGCTTGACAACATGTATGGAAGGCAATTCTGTGAGAAGATCAAGGATTACTTGGGCAAAGAAGGAGGCGAAGGAGGGTACTGTGTTATCCAGAGCAATCCTGATCAGTCAAAGCACTTGGAGACTGCAAGGATGCGGGTTTACGACATGATGATCGATTTTGTCAATTTGAGATCTGAGAAATATTCTGAGAATAGCCGAATTCCTGAAATGGAATTTGGTTCGCCGAAAGAGGACGCCTTGCGAAGGGATCTGACGATTAACAGCCTCTTTTACAACATTTCAACTGGATTTATTGAGGATTATACTGGAAGAGGCATTGAAGATCTCAAGCATGGACGTGTTGTCACACCGTTGCCAGCAAAAGAGACGTTTCTGGAAGATCCGCTTCGAGTCCTCCGGGCCATTCGATTTGGTGCTAGATTTGAGTTTTCGTTGGATGGTGACTTGAAATCAGCTGCTGCTGACAGCGAGGTGAAGGCTGCACTTAAGGAAAAAATAAGCAGAGAGCGAGTTGGCCACGAGATTGATTTGGTGGTTGCCGGTAATCAGCCAGTAAAAGCAATTCACTGGATTCATGAGTTTCAGTTATTCTGGGTTGTCTTCACGCCCCCGGATAACACAGAGCCAGCAATTGCTGAACAAATTGAAGGAGAATGTGTTGAATACATGGATGCTGCATGGAATGCCTTACAGCTAATTGGCTCCTCAATTTCCAGCAATGAGCAGCACCGAATTTGCTTGTATGCAGCTTTGTTTCTTCCTCTGAGGGCTTCATTTTACACAGATAAAAAGTTGAAAAAGATACCCTGCACAAGTTACATATTTCGGAATTCCCTCAAGCTCAAAGTGAGTGACGCCGAAATGGTCTCAAGCTTACATGAAGCATCTCACGGTTTTGTCAGCTTGATTGACTCCTTGGAGCCTGGATGCTCTGAAGTTCTTTCTACAGAGCTAGAGGATGATTTTTTTGATGTAACACCGGCCGCAAGAAGGAGGATATTGGCAGGATTACTGTTAAGAAAAATCAAAGATTTCTGGCGGGTCGCTTTGCTTCTGTCGACGTTCTTATATCAGAAACCTGACCAAGGCAAGGGCTTTCTGGCAAGTTGCTCCAAACTAGAAGATAAGGTGAAATTATTTAGGAGGGTTGAAGCTGCTATTGTCGAGTTAAAACTGGAAGACGTGTGGAAAATGAAACCTCTGCTAGACGGGAATGCGCTCATGAATGTCTTACAGATCAAGGGGAAACAGATCGGTGAGTGGCAACAAAGATTGCTTAGATGGCAGCTCGCCCATCCAGAAGGGACTGCTGATGACTGCCACGAGTGGATCAAACAGTCCCATTCGAAAAGAATGAAGATGAGTTGATTATACTAATCATGAGTGTGTATGTTATTCTAATTTATCAGATATCAAATGAAAATTTTATTAGGCTTTTTGACTCGACATAGATGGTGCATTTTTTGTCTTTCAACAGCTTTTGATTTGTGGTAAAACAATTGCTTGTGCCTTTACATCTTAATATGTGGAGTGGCTATCTCAATAGATTACACACCCCAATTTTTGTTGTGGATGTATGTTTGAAGTGTGCTGTAGCTGTGAATGTGTCTTTTTCTATGTTGTTGGGATTTTTTGTCAGAAACTTGTTAAAAATACACACTTGAATTATTTTTCTGGTAAAGAGTTACATTCTTTGCCATCCGATTAGACTTTAGAGCTCATGTAAAAGTCGGGTTTAGAATCGAAGTTACTGCTAAAGGGCTTGATTTGTGTGTTGCTTCTATTTAAGAACCGTTAAATCCAACTTCACTAAGAATTATGAACATTATGACTGTTAATCACTTGTAATTAATCTCATGTATCCGTTGGGAGAAGTTTGGTTATCAAAATACGATCACTGTTAATCTCATGTATCCGTTGGGAGAAGTTTGGTTATCAAAATACGATCACTGTTAATCACTTCTTGTTGGGTTCCAAATGAAAGAATTTCCACGATAAAAGCAAATAAAGAATCAGCAATCTAAAGAAAACAATGATTTAAAAGGGTCGATTTAACAAATTACAGTATTACACAACATACATCCACATCCACTAGATTTGAATAATTCAAACAGGAAAAGGAACAAAACAGAGCAGTTGGAACCTGGAAGACATGATATATCAGTTACTTACAGCCACTAAAAACTCTCGATATTGAAACCTTCATTGCCGTTTCACTAAAAGATGCTTATGTCTTAACATGAAGAACTCAAAGACAACCAAGTGCATAAATTACACTATGACTACAAACACTAAAATAGTTCAAGAACATAATCTTACAACGCAACCAACAGAAACAAAATGAATTTTCTGGTCAGCTGACAGTATCGGCTGAACATAAAGAAATGCCGAACTTCTGCTACATAGAGTTACATTTTCCCATTTATTTTATCAACACAAGATCATCTATTATTGATCCTCACCAGAAATAATAATGCTCAATGGGAAAAATTAGAGAGAACTCCGAAGGAAATTACTCAATTATAAGTCCTCACAATTCATTTTTCGTCATGTTCGACGAATCCTTATTCATGCTTCCTGAAGGCTGACAAGCACTTCCCTTTCCACTTATATAGAGTCCAAACTAATATTATCATAGCTTCAAAGAAGACCTCTTCGTCGTTTGTAATCGCCTACTGACAGGGTCAGCGGATGTCTCCTACCATCATTCTCGGGGACTTTGTACCCAAAAATTGCTTCTAATTTCTGCTTTCTAGCCATAAATCCAGCACGCACACCCTGAGGTCCTCCAAATTTCTGGAGATCAGCCAATGAGATTGGTAGCTCAAAATCATGCAGCATATTTGTCGTCGTCCCTCGGTCAACTGGCGCAATTGTATCCACCAACTTCCCTGCCCCAGCTGCAGCTTTTAAAGCTGCAGCAGTCTCCCCAACTCCGGTCTCTCCTGGTGCTGATGCTGATCCGTTTGTTTCCGTATTTGTGGCATTTTCTGCATTTTCAGTTGCTTCACCCTCAGGTTTTGACACATAATAATTTCGCGACCTTGTCCATCTCCTTGAGAATGGATCGTACCCTGCCTCTCCGGCCTTCAGGCTAGTGTTGATAGCCTTAGACTCAGAAGCATTTTTGAAATTCTCAGCCCGATTTTTCTTATTCATTTCTTCCAACTTCACAGCCTTAGAATTCTTTTGCTTAGGTTGCCTTTCTAGTTCCTTTATTTTATTTCTGATACGTTCCACCTCTGCCCCGTTCCCTCGGCTCTCCGCCACCTCCATCTCCTTCCTCAATCGGTTCTTCTCGGCTGCAACGTTCAAAGGCCTTGACGAGGCAGACTTCTTTTCCTGCAACATCTGCTTCACTGTTGCAGCTGAATACACAAAATTGTTTATCTTTTTAATAGCTTCTATCTTTTCAAGCACATCCTCTCGTTCAGGCATCTCCCCACCATTTCGCTCCACTTCTCGGCACAAAGCATGGAATTCCTCCTCAAGAGGAGCACAGTCCGAGACCCTTGCCATCTGCCAGCGGGCTGCTGAAGCACTGTTGCCCCAGACACAGTTAAGATACTTGTGGGTAGTTTTGTTCTCCAACTTATACTGGCGGTCCGGTTCCGTGGCATCCACATTCTTAACCATGCACAGCCTATAGATACGTTGTCCTGACTTTGACATCCCGATACCAAGTCGAACAAAACATTGGGCTATAAGATCTTCAAAGAATGGCTCCATAAACCATCTTGCGAGCTTAGACCTGCGAATAGTGATGGCTCTAACATCAGAAAATTTGAGTCTGTCATCCGATGCGGAGTCATCTTCATCACTGTCTATCAGATCATTTTTTACATCGGAACCCTTTCCTCTCATAGGTCTTCTACTCCCGCTTTCGCTTGAACTGGAGTCGCTGGGACTTGCTGCCATGGAACGTGTTCTACGTTTCATTGGTGAAGAATCACGAGCCTTGGCAGAAATAATGCCAACTTCGCCACCACTCGTGTCCCTTGATCTTCGATCACCAACTAGCTCGTGTTGTTTCATCCGTTTAGCACGAAGCTCATTCAAGGCATCATCTTTAGCAGCACTCTTATCAGACCTGGTCGACATACGTCCACTTCTTGATGTTGGAGGTGGTGTTTCTTTTCTTTCCTTCTTATCACCCTGAGACGACACCCTGGCCTTCTTCTTCAGCCAGTAGTCATCTCTTTTTTCACTTCTTTCTGATAATATCCACTCTCTTTCGAGCTCAGACATCTTGGATAGCTTTTCTCTATCCGCATCATCCTTGTAAAGGTCACTTCCGACAGAAAGTCCACTGTGAGAATCATCACTATCATATCTTCTGTCATCGTCATCAGCTTCACGGTCTTGGCGAGCAGCTCTATCATCTTTCTCTGAAGACTTGTATCTCCTCTTATGTGAGGCTCTAGACCTGGAATGGTTTCGATCATGGTTATCGGAATCATCATCTCTGGAATCACTCTCATCGTCTGAATATGATCCATTGTGCCTCCGTCTTGACTGTGATCGAGAATGATTATGCCTGCTCGATGTGCCAGTTCTTCCAGCCGCTTCTAGCAATAAATGCTCCAAGTCTGCCATGTCAGACTATCTCCCAGTATAAGCTTCTACTGCTGATAACAAGGACGCAATGTACAGTTAATGCACAAACTAATCTCATATGATTACAACTAGGAAACAGTACACAACTTGTAGCTGAAAAAACATCAAACAGGTGGAAAGTAAATGTTGAAAAGATTCAAGCCGAGAAGCTATAAGAGCAACTCATATTATTCCCAGAGTCAAGCGTAAGATAAAAACAACCAAGCATGAATATTTTCTTTCCAGTTGAAGTGAAGCATTCAAATTTGGTCGCGTTGTAATAACCTTAGTAAAATCAGTTCTGATATCATGACTCATGTTTCCGTCCTTAGACACTTCTAATCAATGTTTAAGATAATTTAACTCAACAATAGAAGTTTGTATCTCAATCAAAGCAAGCAACACAGTTCGTGGAAGAATCAAATCGACTCTTCAACCACCCTTGATTACAATAACTGCATAAACAATTTCAACAACCTAAATCTAGTCAATTCCTGCCAAATCCTAAAAATTCTATAAAAAATCTCATTCACACCAAACCCCAGCTATGAAACATAAACTTCCCCTATTTACATCTAAAGCATAACAACTAAAACTCCAAAATAAACTAAAAAATGCTACCTTTTCTTTGTACCCCACGAGACAACAAAAACATCAGCTCGGAGGGCGCGGGCGCAATTCCTCCACCGATTCCTCCTGGAATCCGTAAAGCGACAATCGAGTTCATCAAAATAGAATCGGTTAAGGATTACATGACATATCAGCTAAAACTAAACCCCACCCACGAACCGAAACCCCCATAAAACCACAAACCCACATTGAAAACCCCCGATTCGAACCGGAAAATCAACCCAAGCGACGCAAAGATCGAACCTTTCCCCCGAAATCACTACCGGAAACGCACCGATCGATGGAATTTCAGATGAAGCTCGAGATCCGACCGGAGAAAACCCTAATTCGGAAGCGAAATTGAGATAAACGAGCAAAACAATTTGGGAGAAGAGAGGAAGTTAGTGGGTGGAGTAGTCGATCTACTGCTGGATTGGAACAATCAGATTTAACACCGATTTAGGATTTCTTCCCCGTACCTGTTATATATTTTTTAATATTTATACAAGGTCAGGGTTCATCAAATTTAGTTTAAGTCTCATACAATTTCATCGTTAGATCTTATTTACAGTTAATCTCATCATTCATTAGCATAACCGTTTTTTCTTAATCTACCTTATAATTTGAAATAAGTGGTGAATATTGTGGGGCTTAATTTAGAAAAATTAAGTCATGAACTCACTAGAGAATTCTTGTATTTATATATATATATACTCAATCTCAGCTCAAGATTATTAATTTTCAATCTCACCGTTAGATTTAAATTATAGTTATTCTATGATTAATTTCCACCGTTAGATCATTTATTAGTATAACCACCCATCCTTTTAATCTACCTTACAATTTCAGATGAGTGGTGGATATTGTGGGGGCATGAAATAGATCTATTGAGCCTCAAGCTCACTATAAAATTTCTGTGTGTATATATATAAATTTTTATGTGAGGTCAACCTCATTTTGGGTTAAACATGATTGTTTAATGTTGATTATTTGATTTAAATCTAATGGTTCCAGATTGATGAGTTTAAAATATTTAATATTGACTACCAATTAGTATTGATTTAAAAATTATAAGCTCAATGTTTATTTTGAAAACTTTCATTATTTGATATAAGAATATAAATTGGAAGGTTGATTAAATCTTTGAATTTGTAGTTGTGATTTTTCATATTATATTTAAATCAAAACAAAATAATATACCGGTTCTAATTTGACGATTGATAACAATGAATAGAAAATATTATTTTATTTTTTGCATGAAAAAACGTACAAGTATATTGTATATTAAAGAAAATATAACTCATATCTAAATAAATAAACATGAAACTACAAATTTAGAAAATGCATCACGCTTCTTATAGGAATTATTATTATTATTATTATAAATACATACAAATGTTATTTTCAAAAACATATATAGATTATATATGTATCAGATAAAAATGTAATTAGAATATATAGACTGATTCTCATTAGATGAACATATATTTTTCTAATTACCATACTTAATTTTTAATTATGAAATCATATGTCTATAAAAAATACAAATACAAATAATAATAAAAAATATTGCACATGCAATTAATAGGTAATTTTCAAGTGATGGGTTGACAAAGCCGTGGAAAGGGGAGGACGACAACCTTTTGCTTTGGTTGAGGGACTCAATATTTTACTGAATTGCTAAACATCGTCCCAAAATTACTTAAATCGCCCCTTGAAATTACCATTTTGCCCTTCTCTCATTTCTACTGCTATAACGCGACATTTTACCCTCCTATCACACATCTATCTTCATATTCCTCTTATAATCATAAAAAATAATGTTTTGGAGGTCAGTAATGAACCAACGGACGCCCCAGTGTACTCGAATCTGGTAAAACATCTAACATCTTTTTAATAAAAAAATAATAAAAAATTACGGACGTCTGACGGAGCCGCCCCCACGTAGGAGGGGGCGTCTGGCTAAGACGCCTTCCCCATGGGGGCGGCGTTTTACCCAGACGCCTTATCCATCGGGGAGGCGTTTTACCCAGACGCTCCGCCCTTGGGACAGGCGTCTGTGTAAGACGCCTCCTCCATGGGGGAGGCGTCTTAGCCAGACGCCCCCTCCTACGTGGGGGCGGCTCCGTCAGACGCCCGTAATTTTTTATTATTTTTTTAAAAAAATAATTGATTATAAATTTAGATAATTGTTAAATTAATTAATAAGTTAATAATTACTATATTCGGATGACCGATACCTCTTCGGTACACCGAAAATTCAAAAATTTACAGA
Source organism: Triglochin maritima (assembly GCA_963682175.1). Classification (NCBI taxonomy): domain Eukaryota; kingdom Viridiplantae; phylum Streptophyta; class Magnoliopsida; order Alismatales; family Juncaginaceae; genus Triglochin; species Triglochin maritima. The sequence continues at coordinate 6,658,773 of OY821780.1, read as the reverse complement.
TCCAACAATTTCAAAATCCAAAAAATTTCCAGGGGGCGCTGCCCCCTTGCCACCCCTGCCACCTCACCGGCGATGTGGAATGCCGCTCGCTCACCGGTGAGCGAGACCCCCGAACGACCTGTCGAGGTGGTATTTGTAAGTCATGATGTTTTACCACCGGGGGATTTGGAACTTTAAAAATGTTGGATCTGGATTTTTTTTGAATCTTCATCACTTGCAAAAAAACTCATTGTAATCCGACCGGTTACCACCGAAAATTTGCAAAGAAACGTCAAATAATTTGAGATAACACACCGTATAATTTTAATTTGACAAAAAACATTAAAAAAACGGGACGTCTGGCTAAGACGCCTGTACCATCGTGGAGGCGTCTGGCTAAGACGCCTCCACCATGGTCGAGGCGTCTTAACCAGACGCCTAGACAATGGTAGAGGCGTCTGGCTAAGACGCCTGTACCATCGTGGAGGCGTCTGGCTAAGACGCCTCAACGATGGTGGAGGCGTCTTAGCCAGACGCCTCCACGATGGTACAGGCGTCTTAGCCAGACGCCCGTGTCGGAAAAAAAAAATCCGCCTCCGTTACTTCGCCTGATCTAGGTGTTTCGCCAGACATTTTCGTGGTGTTGGTACTAGGAATGTTAGTAAAACTGAGTCAATAACCTTGTTTAAAGACACGGGACGATATGGGTATTAAATATATTGTTAAGGGCAATTTGGTAATTTCAAGGGGCGATTTAAGTAGTTTTGGGGCGACGTTTAGTAGTTCCCATATTTTATTGATGCCCTGATGAAGTTGATGGTGATTGGATTGATAAGCTTCAGGGCGACGCGGTACGCCCGATTTCCTCCCATTAACGGGGCGCATTGGCTCCTTTCTTTTTAATTTTTTTGCATTGATTTTTTTTTAAAATTTTAAATTTTTAATTAAAATATGTTTTTTATTTTATTTTTATTTTTTTGTGTTATCTATGTTAGAGTGTAGATATAAAAAGAAATGACGTGAATGAAAGAGAGTGTTAAAAAATGAGAGATGTTAGTAGAGAATTTTTGGAAACAAGTGTATAAAAAGGTGGATTAATGGGTGAGATATGACGTGACGAAGAGAGTGTGTGTGATTTTTGTTGGAAAACTGGGTTGTGATAATCATGGACTCTTCTCAGATCGTGTACGGATCACTTTCCGAACAAGATTATTCGACCCTTTTACACTGCCCGGGTTGCACGAATACCTTGCTGGGATAATCCTGAGAAGGAACAATCTCGTTCAGGCAATATGAACTTCGATCAGAAAGGTAGAGAATGAGTATGTATTTCGTATGTTTGGTTTTGAGTACTGAATCCCTCTAATAATGAGATAATCGAAAAAGCAGAATGACGGTTGGGCGGTTACACAACTGCTTTGGGAGGTTACACAACCGCTTTTTAGGTTGGTATTATCCACTCAAACGGAAATACATAAAATCCAATAAAGAATTAATATGGATTTCCCGAAGAGCTTTCGGGGCGCTGCCCCTTGGACCCCGCAGGGGCTCCGCCCCTCGACCCCGCGAGGGGGCTGCGCCCCCTCGACCCCTGCTTCATATTCGTGGTCGATAAACCGTTAGCTCAACAAGCGTGCACTCCGCACTACCCAAACTCGTTTCCGAGCCTAACGATAAATCACATCGGTCTCAAATAAATCACATTACGACTAAAATGAATCGATGACACTAAAATCACCAACAATTTTGGAGGAGGTTGGGGCACCGGATGCTTTTAATAATAGGTGAATCAACATTTGAAATTAAATTTGAACGCCTTCTTTTTTCTTTCTTTTTGATCGATGAACACTTTAAATACGATGTTGATCTAGTATCTCAATAGAGAGAAAATATTAAGAATAATGAGTGGACAAATAAAACTCAAAAGATCCACACAAACACTAATAGAAGGATAAGCACAATCTTGAACCAAAAATCCAATAGAACATAACAGCTAATTTGCTAATAGATGTAGTTTATTCACTACTAAAACATAAAAATCTGATACTAATATAGTTTATTTGATACTAAATACAGAAGTTGCTATTCCCTGTTTTGTCAAAAAACATTTGACTCACATTACAATTTCTTTCAACTAAACGTCATTTTGTTACAAAGATTTGACACTCATTTTTTTATTTTTTGTTTTGCAACAAATAGCATGAAATTGTTGCTCACTGCAATCCATTTTTTTCATAATACAAAAGTTATATACAATCCACTAGTGCTTATAAAACCAGTAAAAAAGTAGCGAGCTCATGAGTACCATCGAGCTCGAGTTGCGAATACGGATCGTTATTGTTTTGGAAGACCTATGAAAAGACAAATACCAATATAAAATATAAATAATGAAACTATAATTATACAACTGAAATATTACATTGATATTACCTTAAATAGCTATACGTTTTCAGGTGCAATCTCGGTGATTTCATGCATGTATCTCATAACGTAGTATACACATTCGGTATTTCCGATCTGTTTGCGATACTACGTACAAAGATATAAATTTGCCAAATATATATACGTTCAAGTACTTAAAAAATAACAAAAATGGAAGAAATTTACTCTCATTGAATGTCATGTTATGCTAGTATTTTTGGTGGTTCTTCCACCAACTATTTTATAAACCTTCATTGTCCTGAATTACACGAGTTATTCAATATGAAATCGATAATACTAATAAAAATACACGAATTACAAATACAATGATTAAAACGAACTTACAGTGAAACAACTTTATTTAAGGATGACCTTGGGGAGTCGATTCCAAAGGATCAAATCAACATGTATACATTAAAACGAGTGGACAATCTATAATCAGTCCAACAACAAGGATCGAACACAGGAAAGTCAGTGAATCTATAATCATCCATACTAAGCTGCATATCAACTTAGGGTTACAATCAATCTCACAAACAAAAAATCATGTTTGATTCTTGATTTGCTTGTTTGAACAAAAAAAAAAGAAAAAGAAAAATATACAAAATGTTGTCCAACAGAAACTCATCTTTGGAAAGACGAGCGTTTCCATCCATTATACATGTTTGACATTCCATAATTTAAACATTATAAAGGAAGCATATCTAACACATTACAGCCAAATGCACTTCTCAACCTCACCCACATTCACATAAACGTTGTCAACCAAAGATTCTTGACCGTATTTTTATTGTTACGTCAACATAGCTATCTCATTCCATTCCTCTTCAAACCAAACCTAAATTCGACTACTAACTCAACATCAACACAAATCAAATCTATCCAGAACGCATCGCGACCGACAAACCCAACGAAAACTCATCTTTGGAAAGATGAGCGGACCAAATCACAAAAATAAATACAAAATGTAAGAAGCAAAGAAGAAACGAGAGCCGCTGTTGAGGTCACGGAGGAGGTCGGGGGTCTTGGAGGAGGGTGATCGAGGTCGCGGAGGTGGATGCGGTGGCGTAGGAGGTCGCGGAGGGGGCTAGGGTTTGGTCGGGGTGGAGGTTTTGTCGAAATAAAAGATAAAATGAAACGGTTCGGTTATGATAAAAGATCAATAGACATCGGCTATAGAATACACACAACGTCTTTTAAGGAATAGACGTCGGCTATACAACTCACACGACGTCTACACTCTGACGTCTATACCCTAGGTAATAAACATCGGGAAATAGACATCGATTAAAATGGTTATTACAACACCCAACGTCTATATGAGCCGTATAGACGTCGGTTGTCAGTACATGCGACGTCTATACCTATAGACGTCGCATTTACTTATATCCGATGTGTATTGGGCGACGACTATTCACTATTTTGTACTAATGTCACTCTACTAGCACATTCCATTTTAAATCTTAACTTCCCAAATATATAAACAATATTGCTAAGATTTGATTCCTAGTCTGACTATCTTAAGACAAACGATCTCCTACCTAAGCTACTCCCAGTTGGTCCCTTAGATGAATTTCAAACTTCCAAATAGAATAGTATTAATTTATAGTCAACACCATACAACAACACAATCTTCAACTAAAGAAGCTTAACAAATCAAAGGCTCCAGTTTCATCTAGTAGTTGCATCGTTAAATCCCAGAAAATCAAATAATGAAAAAACAAATTTCCAATCAATCAAATGCACCATTCTGTACATAACAAATGAGAGAACCAGCTTGGTTAAGGAGCCCAAGGAAAAGGGGGGAAATAAAAGAAAAAAAAACAATAAATTCAAGAACTCAGAACCTCACTGTCTCACATGTACACAAAAAAGGCAAAAAATAAAAATAAAAAATCAAGCTGTGATGGAATGAAGTTCTTCAAAGATTGTCTTGATGTTAGGTCTCTCATTTACAGGAAGAATACACTTCAGAGAGATGGCCAGCAATTCCTCCATTGCTTTCGGAACTTCGTCCGTGCTGGCAATATCTCTGTCGAAGCAATCAAATCCTCGTCCTTCTCTAGCATACATTCGAACCCAATCCGTGAGGTCCACCGCCCCAGACTGGCCTGAAATAATATCACTAGCGCTTCTTTTGGTTAACAATTCCAACACTATAACTCCAAAAGCATACACGTCAGCCTTAAATGAGGGTAACGGTTTTGCCGCCGTCGCAAGCTCAGGGGCTCTATAACCAAGAGCGCCGAGATTTAGCATCTGCTCGGCAATGCCATTTACCGTCATTAGATGATGAAGACCGTAGTCTGTTAACTTGGCTGTGAGGTCAGGTCCAGACAAGAGTATATTTGTAGGTTTGAGATTACCATGTGGCGAACCTCTATCTTGATGAAGATAGCATAAGCAACGAGCAATATCAACAGCTATTTTTAGCCTTTGAGCAAATGTCAGTCGGGAGTACCTTCTTGGTGTAGATTCTGCAAAGCAATTTAATTAGAATAGAATTCTGGTTTGATAAAGCCAACAATATCAAATTCTCATATCTAAAAATGGTAGCACATCTAAAATCGCCAAAATCATAAGCTGCTAATTTTTTTCTTTACAGAGGATGCCACACCATGTCAATTTAAACAATTGGTTTCTAGGGGATGAAATCAGAATTTGAATGTATAAATTGGTATGATGATATCAAAACTTCTCCAATTCAATTTTCCAGTGAAAACAGCAAGCCAAATTGGGAATTATTTCCTAGTTCTTTTTTCTTTTTTTTCTGAATGGTGAAGAGGTATTTCCTAGTTGCATAATCAATAATTATATCATCTTCTAAATGTAGCCCTCTTCCCTCATCAATGCAAAAACCCTATGTTGTATCTACTCGCTTCAGAAATTATCGAAACTTGAGATTCTGTTTACATAAATACAGCATGATCCACCCTAAATTTTACCAACACCTTGACCCACTACCATGCCAGAAAAAATGACTCCAATGAACATGATGGAAAATAAAGTGAAAAATGGCACTACAAATACTAGACAAATAAAGTATCAGAAAACACAAAGTGTAAATGACCAACTTTAAGATACATGCAGGAATTTGGGAAGCATACCATATAAATGTAAAGCCAAACTATCCCCAGCAACGTAATCTGATATGACAAGCCTTTCTTGCTCCTTGGGGCCCCAGTAATATCCCCTTAAGGTGACGATATTTGGGTGTCTAATTGCCCCAATTTTTCTTAGTTCCTTTGCGAAGTCCTTCTTACGCTTCACAAGGCCAACACGCAACCATTTTACGGTCAAGCTATGCCCATTATCTAAGGTTGCTTTATATGACGTGCCATGACTGCTTCTGCCCAGAACTTCTGCTGGGGCACGGGACAAATCTTCGGCTGTAAACAAAAGAGTATTATCCAAAAAAAACAACTCTCCTACCAGACGATCAGGCGAATATACATTTAAAAAAACCGGATTTTCACGCATGTTTGATTCAACAAAACGGGGTGAAGAAGATAATGCTGATCCTGGAGAACCACTGCTTGGAAGGGGACCCTCTGATACGCTTCTCTTTGTCAGCTCCGAATCAGCACTGCCCCGACCCACATCAGAAAATCCATAGTCTACTTGTTTGGCAATCAGCTCCTTCTGTGAAGACTTTGTTCCACTACCAGAACTCATTAAATGGTCGGTTGGATAATTAATTGAACCTTCTGACTGCTTGTCCTTACAAGGATGGCAAAAACTGAGGGCAGAATTGCAAAAATTTGCATGTCTTCCAGTAGCTAGATCTCTACTGGCATTCCTTCCACACAATTCTTGAGTCCTTATTTTGTACACAGCCATAAAAATAAAGAAAATCAGAATAACAGCTCCAACACAACCGACAATGATTGCTAGTCGGATTCTAGACTTCAAACGACGATGCTCGTCCACACTGCTCACAATTCCAGGAGTACTGCCCCCAGGAGGAGCATCTGGATATATTAGTAAAGCATTTCCAGGGTGGAAACATGAATCAGGGAACCTCCTGAGGCCTTGAGGAATAACACCAATCAGATCATTATAGGAGACATTGAACACAACCAAACTGGGTTGAGCAATATCAGGGATCTTTCCATTGAAATGATTGTAGGATAGATCAACATACTCGAGATAGTCCAGCTTTACTAGTTCATCAGGTATACGTCCAGAAAGCGAATTCCTCTGAAGGTTGAGCAACTTGAGTTTCTTCAGTGAAATTATATCAGATGGAAGAGGGCCAGAGAGGGAATTGACAGACAAGTCAAGATACTCCATAAGAGGACTGCTAGGTAAGACCAAGGACTCGGTGGAACGGGAACTTTCAATCGGGATATGTCCCGAGAAATGATTTCCAGAAAGATTGAGATATGTCAAGTTCAATGATGTGAAAAGCCCAGGGGGAAGGGCCCCAGTAAGTTTATTCATGCTGAGATCAACAGTAACCAAACTCTGATGACTTTCTAGTTGCAACCTCCCACCTATAGAATTATCCCTCATACTGATTGATATCAATGCTTCAAACTGTGAGCCTAAGTTTGGAAAGTCTCCGGACAACTCATTTGAACTTAGATCAACAATCCGCAATAAGCCTCCCCAGTTTCGTATTGCCGATAAATCTCCTGTCAGTTGGTTTTTACTCAAATCCAGCTGAACGCAATTTCCAACATTAGAAGGCAAGGAACCCGATAATTCATTCGATGAAAGATTTAAAATGTTAATAGACGTAGAGATGATGGCTGGAATAGATCCTGCACAGATGAAGGTAATGCCAACATTAATACATGAGGAACTAAAGATAAACAAAGATAAAACAAGCAGAGAATGTGTTCATAATTCACGATGAAAATAAAAGCTAGTATTGAGTTTGAACCTCTACATTATATAAATGATGAACAAGTAATTGCGAAGACCATCTAGAATAAGCACTTGAGACTGACAAAAAAAGCACTTCAGACTATGAAATGTACTATCTTCACAAGCAACTCACCAAAAATAAAATAACAGTAAGAGTTATTACCTGTGAAACCATTCCGACTAAAATCAAGCTCTCTCAAAGGAACCACATTCCCAAAAAGCTCACTCGGCAGAGCCCCCTTCAACTCATTATTGGCAGCCTTAAAAACCTTAAAAGCCATCAACGTACCAAACCCCGGAAGCTCCCCACTAAGCTTGTTATCACTAACATCCAGGACCTCCAAATTCCGAAACACCCCCATAGACTCGTTCGAAAAGAACCCGCCAACAAGCTCATTACCACTCAAATTCAAGTACTTCACAGTATTCCCAACACTAGTCAAATTCATGGCCTCCATCCTCAAACCTCCAAAAAGCTTATTCCCACTCAAATCCACATACTCGTTATTTCTCAACTTCCACAGCACCGTCCCGACATCCCCTTGCAACCCGTTCCCCCGCAAATCCAACTCCCTCAGCTGCTGTAAATTCCATATCCTCTCCGGAAACCAACCGTCGAACCTATTAAACGACAAATTCAAGTAATTCAACCCCCAGAGATCCATAACCTTATCCGGCACCGGCCCGTAAAACGCATTCCTCCCGACATTGAAACTCCTCATCGCAATCATCAACCCGAGCCCCGGGACAAGCCGGCCGGTCAGATTATTCTCACTCAAATCCAAAATCTCCAATTTCGTCAAATTAACCAAAGTTGCGAACTTCACCTCCCCTTCCAGCCCCAACCCAGAAACCCTAACCTCCACCACTCTACCCGCATTACACCTAACGCCATACCAGGACTCGGGGCACCCAACGGAACCCAAGGGCTTGTTCCAGGAGGTGGAAACGAGGCCAGAGGGGTCGATTTTGACGCCCTTTTTGAACTCGAGAAGAGCGCCGGCGTCGTCGGAGAGGGACGGGGGAACGTGGAGAAGGAGGAGGAGGAGGAGGAGGAAAGGTAGCATCTTTGGGGGGAACGCGAGGGGAAACCCTAACCCTAGCCCGAGGAGGGCATGGGTGGAAGAGAGGTGGTGGGAACGGACAAAACCAGACTGGGAAGACAACTACTGAACATCGACATCCATGCTGTTTGCAAAGATTTTTTGTTTGTTTTTGGATTTGGGGTTTTAACTTTTTGTGGTTTGGTTTAATCTGATTTTGGAGTGTGATTAAAGGAGTTTAATGGTTTGGTTAGTGGGATTTTTTGAGGTTTGTGTGTTGTGGTTTGTCTGATTTTGGTGTGTGAGATTTAAGGGACTTTTTTATTATGATTATGGTGATATTAATCATTTGTCTGGTTTTGGAATGAAATCTGATTGGAATATCTTATCTTTTAATATATTATCATCTGTTTTTAGAATGACTTTTAAGAATGGTTAGCAGTACTGCACTAGTATTTGGGATTGTTGGTTTCAACTGGTTTTGGAATGTGATTGGAGAGCAGTAATGTTATTATTATTATTATTATTATTAGAGAGTAGTAATGCGGTTTACTGATTTGTGATTAGAGAACAGTAATGTTTTTATTTTATTAGAGAGTGGTAATGTAGTTTACTGGTTTGGTAAATGGAATTTATGATTAGTATCTTATATTTTAACTGGTTTTGGAGTGCGATTAGAGAGTAGTAATGTGGTTTACTGGTTAGGTGAATGGAATTTATGGTTACTAATTTGGAATGTGCGGTAGGCAGGCCGTTTTGGTAAATGGAATTTATGGGTAGTATCCTATTTTATCTATTATCTGGTTTTGGAATGTTTTGACTTAAATACCATGTCTACTTTTGGATTGAGATTTAATAGTTTTTTTTATCATTTATCTGCGTCCCGAAAGAGATTAAGCAGAAGTATAACCAATTGGTACGGTAGCTCCACCCGAATGCAATGACTTGTGAATTGATCACCTGAGTTTTTCTTCTTCTTCCAGAGATCATGCATGTAACTGACTCTCAACCTCCCAAGAGGATATGTAATCATTGATTCAGTACTTCCGCTTAATCTCAACCTCTAATAATTTTACACGAAATACGAAAAATGACTGGAAAACGATACGAAAAAAAATCGTGTTTGGGTTTAGGATTTTCGTGTTTCCTTTCGGGTATCGAGGACACAAAAAAATATCATGTGTTTCCTTTACATGAATATACACACATTTATTAATTATATATAATATATCTTAAAATATAACATTTTTAGTAACATGATTGTGGTATGCTTGGAGATACTGTGGACGAATTCTCTAAAGGTCCGTTTTTATGGTTTTTTTCTAAAATTCACGAACAAAAAAATGTTAGGAGGTATCGAACTCGAAACGTATCTAAATAATCGTTCAACATTAGGAAGACATCGTTGTGAGCATCTCTTAATTGGTATAGTTCTCTGATACGTAGGTTTGCTCACATTCAATACTACCGTGTGAATTAATCTTACATCGGAGGATTGTATTTTTTGTCTTCCCCTGTACCCTATATAAAGAATCCTTGATTCCTTATTTCCCTCATGTGTGTCTTGCTTATCTTCATTGAGATATTTAAGTAAAAAGTGGCTGGTGTTTGAGTAAAAAGTTTGCAACTTTCTCTCTTCACGGAGTGTAACTATTGTTTTTAAGTTAAAATAATAGTTTAAAGGGAGTTTGCTTCTAACAAAGAAAATTGCTACCTATTTTATGTATAATTTTTTTTTTTGTGTTTTTTGGGTCGTTTCATGACGTGTTTGAGTTTCATAACCCAGACCCGAAATGATTTCGGGTTGTGTTTGTGTATGGGTATTGGGTATAATACATGTAAGAAAATATGACTCGAAAAACACTATTACCAGGTCTAAGTGTGACAAGCTGGTGTTAGAATAGGTTGAGATATTCTATGGTTTATAAAAAACATACTATCATGTTACACGAATTATCTCGCAAGGAAAGAGATCGTTTATGTTTCTCGGTTTGATGGATGCATCACAAATTGGATTTATGTACGTTGCAAATTTTATCTACATATTAAAAACAAAAAAATTCGTGATCGTGTACGAAAATATGTGCAATCTTGGTGATTACAAACAAATGCTGGATAAAAATTCACATTAATTTCAAAAGGACTATAATACGTTACAATAATGAACATATATATATATATATATATATATATATATAAACCGGCGGTTTATGTTAGGCGTTAATAATTTAATATCGGTTTATGTTACGTGTTAAGAATTTAATATCATGTGTCACATGCTTACCATTAATCGCATTCTTGTAGAAGAGTCCGTCTTAACAACCGATCATCGAAGTCCAAACGTGGATGCTCGATCGACTTGGTGCACGATGGATCATCGATTATAGTACCTCAATCAGAAAAATGAAAGAAAATGAATCTAATGTGTTGTTTACCTTGAACATGTGAAACAATTATTTCAATGGGAAAAACAGTCAAACGGTCGACTGGGTCACAAGTTCGATCGACCGATATTGCAGTTTGACGTCCAGGACAAGTGCTTGGATATTTTCGGTCGGACGGTAATTCTCAACCGGTTGACCGATTGATGTTTTGGGACATTGTTTGGAAATTTTCGGTCGAACAAAGACACGCGACGGTTGACCGGTGAAACTCCAGATCATGCTACAGTTTAAGTTCGGTCGACCGTTTAGAACGACTATGCCCATGTTTTACACTTCTCTACACCCCAGCTTTTGGTACAATTAATACTTGTATTGACCTAATATATAAATGCAATTTCATCTCCTCTTTTGTTAGATCATCTTTAGTATCATCTACTTTGAATTTTAAAAGAAAGAGAGAGGGAGCATCCTTGTGTGGATTTGGTAGGAGCTAATTCAACCGGGATTCTCGTTGGTTGGTTCGTGTGTTCTGTAAGCTTCTCTTGTAATTCGTTTATCTATAGTAGATTGAAGTTGTGTCGTCTGTGGTTTTTCCGTATTAAGTTTCCACTTTAATTCCTCGTGTCATGCATGCTTGGTTGGTTGATTGGTTGATTGTGATTTGCATTATTTGTGTTTCTACTTCAATTGGACTTGCTATTTTGTTCTGCTGCGTAATTTGGGATTCATATTATTCTCTAACATAATGTTAAATTTCTTGTCGCTGGAATCAGATCTCAGTAATTATTGGATTATTAGCCTTAATTTGTCGTACAACTTGTGTACCTATATTTTTTTTGAAAGGAGCTTGTGTACTTGTATCATTTTATGCTTCTTCGACGTTTATGTTAGTGTTTACACTAAGTTTAGTGTTTTCTATTGAGGGTTTTTGCTCCTATTTGGGTTTTGATCAGGTGAGTGTTTTAGATTAATTAGTCTATTTGTTGCTTGGTAGTGGTGTTAGTGCTAATTTAGTTACTTTTTTTTGTTAAACTATATTTAGCTACTTTTGAATGTGTAGAAACGACATTGGGGTGGTAATTAATCTTGTTGTCTCTAGAATTTCGCCTCAGATTTTATACTAACTTTCTTTTTCTTGAGAATGGTTCGGAATCCATCTCAAAAGATAAGAAATAGTAACTGCAAAATAATAACGTTTAAATAAATCAAAATGAAACTCAACCTTATTTTATGATTACATATGGAAAATTCTAGCACATTTTCACAAGAAACATACCACTCTCTCCGACAACATAAAACTTTTGAGGATGGATACCGATAAATAATTAACACAATTATAGGTGATTATTTCACTACTTTGGGGAGGTTCATGGAATCAGCAATGCACATTAAATTAAACAAACCGAGTTATCAAAGTTTGAAACCAATTATGCTCCGTCGTGTGTCAGGTCACATAAGAAACTAAACTGCTTGAAGCAAGTACGATTAGGTTAGACATTTGAAGGACATATGTAAGTGGGACGCTAGAATATTAATAATACACTGTGTTATGGTAATTATTATTATAATAATACACCGTGTTATGGTAAGTGACCGATATGCTTTGTCATATATGCTGCGGCCTGCGGTCATTATTATTTTCCAACTGTCGTGTGCATATTATGTTTTTAACAAGACGGTTACGATTTTCTTGATCAAGTATATGAGAAATTTTTTCAAAATAATATTTTTTTTTTAAAAAATTCTCAAAATAAACCTCAAACAAAAGTATTTCTCAAACTAGAGCCGCTGCCACCACGTGGTGACACGTGACGGCGGCGGATTTTGTTTTTTTGTGCATAGAGAACTCGGCATCACCAGTGCCGAGTTCTCCCAGAGAGAACTCGGCACTGGTGATGCCGAGTTCTCTTTGGAAGAACTCGGCACTGGTGATGCCGAGTTCTACTTGATTTTTTATTACCCAACACTTGACGTTTTCTGAGGTGATTCAAATAGAACTCGGCACTGGTGATGCCGAGTTCTCCCAGAGAGAACTCGGCACGGGTGATACCGAGTTCTCTTTGGAAGAACTCGGCACTGGTGATGCCGAGTTCGATTTGATTTTTTATTGCCCAACACTTCAAATTCCAGTCGAATTGAGTTGCCAGGAGAATAGTGATTCAGATAGAACTCGGCATTGGGGATGCCGAGTTCTATTTGGTCCTGTTCTCCTGGCACTCAAATCTTGTGTGAAAATGGGTGACGGCCAGGTGGCCCAGGTCTACAATAGAACTCGGCATTCTAGATGCCGAGTTTCATAGGCAGAAGTCCAATTCAATAGGCTTAAGTAGGCAAATTTGCGGTCCTAAAAAATACATTACATTCATTCGTCTTACAATTATCGTCTTACAATTAATCAACTCTTAAAAAGGATTTAAGTCGTACATTCATTCAAGTCATAACAAAATACATTACAAATACATTACAAGTCTTACAATTAATCAACTCTTACATTCATTCGTCTCACTAAATAGTTACATACAAAATATTTTGCTATATAGGTTCCTTGCATCGCTTTCGGTTATGCCCTATACCGCCGCATCTCCCACACCTTACCTTTCTTCCAGAGTGTTCGTCCATCTCGTTTCGGATTCGCGTTGATTTAGGCCGACCGGGAGGTCTTTTGGTTTGAGGAGGCTTCATTGTGATGGTGCCTCGATCTGGCCAATACCTCACATCAGGAATTGGGATAAATATCGGTTTGTACGCCTCCTTGTACATTTGAACCTCATAATACGGGGACACCAAATGTGAAGTGTTGACATTTGCATGTCTGCCACTGCAAACTGCTAGTACATGTGAACATGGGACGTGCATTGCAATTATGTATCCACAAGTGCAAGTAATAACTCCTTCTTCAAATTTCACGAGGTATTTTTTCTGGTCATTGGCTTCAACCTGGTACATCAGCTGGTGGTACCGAGTTACTGTATGTGTTCTGGCCAGATTGCTGTTTGCCATCACCACGGTGTGGACTGTCGGTACATATGTTTCATTCCACGACTCGGCGACGTCCCTTCTTTTAACAAAGAATTTGTTCAAGCGGAGAAAGGTCATCAAAATCATGGTTGTAATTGGCATACCGCGTGCCCCTCGTAAGACATTGTTGAAGCTTTCTGACATGTTAGTTGTCATACATCCGAAACGTAATTTGCATGTCGACCTCCAGAACTCGGCGTTGGCAACGCCGAGTTATCTTTTTTTAAGTGAACTCGGCGTTACCAACACCGAATTCTTACTTTAGAACTCGGCCTCCTAGAGGCCGAGTTCTATTTCATTTACTGTTCTCCTGGCGCGTCAATCGTTTCATGCACGATATGAGCCCCAGGAGAATAGTGATTCAAATAGAACTCGGCACTATCAGTGCCGAGTTCTATTTGAATCACTGTTCTCCTGGCAAGCCGAGTGGAATATCAAATGGGGCAATAAAAAACCCAAGCATAGAACTCGGCACTCATGATGCCGAGTTCTATTGGTGTGAACTCGGCACTGGTGATGCCGTGTTCACAACAATAGAACTCGGCATCCATGATGCCGAGTTCTTTTGTAGAGTTCATTGATTTAAGAACTCGACTTTTTTTTTCATTTCCTGTTTCACAACAAAGACAATTCAACCACGACACAAATCAACGAAAACACAATTCAAACACGACACACAAACAAGTACGATAAAACACAATACAACTACGAATGGAATATGAAGTTCAACATTTTAACATACATCCAAAAGTATCATATAAAAACAACCAAATAAGTTCACAATTAATTCTCTATCCTAAGTGACCTCTCAATCTCTTCTTCCTTTTAGGACGTGCTTGAGCACGTCCTCTCCCCCTGCCGTGTCCCCCTCCTCGTGCTGCATTCTCAGTATCCTGAGTCAGACCGCCAACGTCTTCTTGAGAGTGTGAATCATCTTCAACGACGCGATCCTGACTCAAATGTAATGCTGGTTCTTCAGCACCAAAACACATAAGCCAAGCCTTCATTTTTTCTTTCAATTTTCCTACCATCGAAGAACCTGTCTCGTGATCTTTGATCACCTCGTGAATTTGATGGAGTTCTTCGTGGAACTCATAAACTCCGTGCACCTACAGATAATTAAAATTTAATGAAACACTAAACAATTTTTAAAAGTGGTAATTGTTTAAATAAATGTTTAAATCTTACCATCTCTCGCTCTCTACCCGCTCGAGGTCTGTATAAGGTATTATTCGGAGCCAATGGGTGATGAACTATCCAACGCACGGTGATGCTCCAGTACCATTCCATATACAGATGTGTGCTCTCTTCAGGAGTGACACCTAGGAGTGGTCGCTCAAACTGTAGATGATCTCTTCTGTGCGACCAATGCTGAATGAATTGGTGATTTTCCGCCAACCAATTCACATCCGACCTTCCCTGAGCCGATTTCACTACATGTCTCTCCATCGGCTCTGGAATGTGCTGCTGTAGACCGAACTGTCTAATCACTCGGTCTGGACAATGCATAACCACCTCACCAAAATTTATAAGCCAAGTACGGCTCGTCCAGATCTCTGAACCTTCCGTACATAATGGTGGTAACTGACTAAGATCCAAATTTACATAAGGCTCCCAGATCACTTGATCGAATTCCTGCACGTTCAGCTCATTCCGATAAAAATCAAGTGTCGTCGTCTTCGCACTACCCTTGAATGTTCTTGGTCGTCTCCAACGGGATCCTAATGGTGCCCTCTCGTCCTCCGGGTATACTAATGGTCTGTTCTTCAAAGGTCTCCCAATGTGTAAATGTTCCCAGCACCACAACTGCAGGAACGTAAGAAAACCACACAAATGTTTCGTCGGAATCAGTGAGGCTTCGTCTAACATGTGATATAAGTGGGCCAGAGCCGCACTACCCCAACTGTACTCCGATGCGACTGCCAAATCTCCAAGCAAAGACAGATACTTCAAGTGAACCATCGTCCCACTCTTATCTGCCAAAATACTACATCCCAACTGGAACAGAATGAAGGCTCTGGTGTGTCGTGTAACCGTCGACTCGTCAGCATCAAAAGGCAACTGCTGAAACCGAGCTTGCAACCAAGCCAGAGTTACGGAACCCTTACGACCCAAGTCATCGGGGACCTGACCCAATAAATCCATGCAGACCTCTGACCAAATGTACTCCTGAGACTCACACACCGGCAAACCATCTACGCGCAAGCCGGTAATCATCGAGATGTCACGCAAGGTGCACGTCATCTCACCATGTCGCAGGTGAAATGAATGAGTCTCCGGTCTCCAACGCTCGACCATCGCCCCCAGCAAGGTATGATCCAACTGAACTCGGCCCAACCGAGTGACTGTGTCAAACCCTGCCATATCTAGCAGAAACAGCATCCTCTCATCAGTGATCTGCCATTCGTTGAGCTTCGATCCATGCTCAACGCATTTTACACCATCAACATCCTTCTGCATAAATTTAGAGAAATGTAAGAATATTGAAACTCACGTGCAAATATTTAACTTGAAAACGTAAAATACTTACAAAATCTTTGAACAAGTCAGACTTGTGGTTGGCCTGCAAAACCAACACTGATCTGTCTACCGGACCCTGTGAAGCGTAGCTACCTCTAACTGAACCAGTACTAGAACCACCAAACTCCATCTGTACCGGCTGTAAACGTCGAACAATCTCTCCAATAAAATCAACTACAATAAACAACGTTAAGAATCATGTCAGAATGTTTTTAAAAATTTTGACAGAACTTCTCCTATATTTTTCAAATTGGTAAATTTAAACCTGCACGGTAGAATAAACTAACAATACTACAAACTTCAATTCTAACATACATTCAAACTCACATACATTTAAACTCAAATAAATCACTTTTAAGTTAACATTCATTCAAATTAACATACATTCAAACATAAATAACAACAAAAAATCTAATTTTAATCACAATAATCATACTTCAATTCAACTATTTTTAAGATGACTACCGTAGACCTATAATCAACAATACTAACTTCAATAATCAACTATCAAACAAGAAATAAAACGTTTTGCCTAAAAACCCAAAATCGAATTCGAGTTTTCACCAAAACGGGTTCCTAAACCAACAAAAACACTACAATCATATATAAAACAACAATGTATATCATCCTGATACATAAAAAGGCAATAAAACGGTGGAAATCGAAAAAAAATCGAAACCCTAACCTGAAAAACTCGGAAACTCGACGGATGGGGGAGATGGGGGCGTCGGGCTGCTTATATAGCCCGACGGAACTCGGCGTTTGTAACGCCGAGTTCACTTTTTTTTAAGTGAACTCGGCGTTACAAACGCCGAGTTCTACCTTTAGAACTCGGCATCCTAGATGCCGAGTTTTATTTCAGTAACTGTTCTCTTGGGCGTCAATCGTCTCATGCACGATCTGAGCGCCAGGAGAACAGTTTTCAAATAGAACTCGGCACTCTAACGGCCGAGTTCTATTTGAATCACCTCAGAAAACGTCAAGTGTTGGGCAATAAAAAATCAAGTAAAACTCGGCATCACCAGTGCCGAGTTCTTCCAAAGAGAACTCGGCATCACCAGTGACGAGTTCTCTCTGGGCGAACTCGGCATCACCAGTGCCGAGTTCTCTAAGCACAAAAAAACAAAACCCGCCGCCGCCACGTGTCACCACGTGGTGGCAGCGGGTCTAGTTTGAGAAATACTTTTGTTTGAGGTTTATTTTGAGAATTTTTTTTCAAAAAAATTCCATTTTGAAAATTTTTCCAAGTATATAACCATCTTAAAGGATGGGTAATTATTCGGATATACACGCTATATTGTGATTTCAAGATTCAATAACCAAGAACAAATTCTAAGCGCGATCGATAATCATTCCGAGCGACAATTTGTCTAGAATTTTCTAATATTTGTAATCTTACCACCAGTTAGATGTGATTACGCGACCAAAACACTCGCCATGTAATAGAAGAATACGAATATCATAATTTTCAGGTGACCAAATACGGTATTCAATTAAATAGTTAATCGAGCATCTCATAAAGGCTCTTCTTGGTGGCTTCCTTAACAACTGTAACGCGGTGTACTATTTTTGATATCACATTAAATTACCTTTGCATCTTAAAGCTTTCCCGAAAATAATTGTTTATGTACTAAAAAATTGCTTAGAAAAGGAAAAGCACGGGAATTAGACCACTATTGTCAATTATAAGTTTATAACAGAGCGTTAAGATCTTTTTTTGGGTAATTTATTATAACATAAAGTGGAATTTGATGCCAAAATGCTCCTTTTTCTCGAGAAAGTAAATGAAAAAAGAAAGAAAAAGAAAACCAAAGAAGAGCATCAGTTCCATCGATCGGCCGTCCCGCCCATTGTTTAATGAAAGGGATAGTTTCATAAATACCCTTCTAATAACAAAATCCATCACCAATATCATTTATTGTTCATAATACTGCGATCCTCCTATTTGATGAAATATTCATTTTCAGGAAATTTTCCTACCTACCATACACAAAAACAACAAGATACTTAGATATGATCAATAATATATTACTATAATTAATAATTACAATTCTTGCTATTCCGAGGCAAGAAACCTACCAACTTATCTAACATTCTTGATTAACTAGAACTTTCAACAACACATTTTTTCGTCAAACAAATTACCTTAATTTTAACCTAATCAAATTTAATTTCGTGAAAACATTCAAAAAATTCAACCTTATATTCGAAGGATATCCGAAACATAAGAGGGTACAAGTGAAAGACTTGAAATTATTCGAGGGTATTAATGAAATTATCCCACTTGCACATGGTTCTACACTTGCACCAAGAACCACCCACCACCGCCTGGCGCTTTGTATATAAATATATATCAAACCGCACCTTCCTCTACAACCAAAGAGGTCAAACACCAATCCACATTCAAAGTTCATTACAAGAAACAAGAAGAATCGCAACTTCCTCTACAGCTTCTTCACTTCATGGCAAAATTTGCTCAGCAGCTGAAGGAGAGCTTGCTTCACTTCTGTGAACGTGTCAAATCATGCAACACTAAACAAAGTACGTACATAACTTAGCATAGCATAGCATATCTTCTTTTAATTATTTCTTATGAAGTTCTTGAGTTTGATTTGGTGTTCACTTGATTTGAAGGGCACAAGAAAGTAGAGGAGACCAACATCAAATACGTGGAAGACATAGAGGTACTGTGTCTTCTTTGTTGTTGGTCAACTTAAAGATTGCAAGTATATAATCTTCCTATTTCTCTCTTACAATGTTTTTCTTCAGAACTTTGCGCGTTTACATTCACTTTTTCGTGCAATACTGTTGGTTAAAATCCTACTACTTGAAAAATAGTTATGATATTATAAAAAAATATTTCTTCACCTTTTTTTCTTTTTTTATGGATATAAAATACTAGTGCTTCCAAATCTATTTATTTTTTACTTTTTAAAAGTTGGAATCTGTGAAGCAGGATAAGAAGTACACAGTGGAAACAAGGGCAATTAGAGCTCCAGCTCGTCCAAAGGGGCCCAAAGGACCTCCTCCTCAGACCACTTAAGAGATCAGACACCAATGGAGAGCCTTCCTGTTGTGTTGTTGGATGTGTGTGTTATGTTTGTGTTTCATGAGTAGAGTGATTTGGTTTGGTTTCCTTTGATGAAGCTTCATTTTCTTGATGCAACATCTCCTTGGCATGTTGTGTTATATGAAAGTGAGCAGTTATGACTTCGTGAATTTGGTGTAATAAATCGTTGCATATTATATAACTTATTTTGATTCATGTCAACTGAAAGGTAGAAGTTTCAAATGTTGGATCAATACATATATAATAAACATCTTTTGAATACATATAATATTTATGTTTTTAATTTTTTTTGGGTGGTCATCTCAAGTCATTATTCATTGAAAGATGTTCTTGGTGGACAAGATGGTGTCTAGAATGAGAATGTTTAAAGAAAGTTGATTTCTTTTTCGAATAAACTTTGTTCTCTGTCCTCGTGGGATATAAAGCAAGGAATGATCACAAGAACCTTGTAGAACGTAATCAAGAATAATAATAGTATGGGGGGAAAACCCACTGGCACTTTTATTTCCATGTATTGGCTAGGAATTAAATCATATCACCCACTTGCACCAGCAGAGACAGGACATCAGATCTAATCTGCATGTCATTTTGCCAGGAGAATTATATTTTATGGTAAAATAAACATTAAGTTAAGAAAAAATGGTCAATATAAATGCATCAAGATGATATATTACGTATGGCGTAAAAAAGTCAAAAATGAGAAAGTAATGCATAGAATGGCTAGACATCAAGAAATGATAAATCATCACATGTTTGTCAAAGTTTGGATGAAATGGATTGTCTCAATTTGATGACGGGAAGTATACAAGAATTGGATGAATGCTCGAGTTTTAAGTGATTGCCAACTGCTTTAATAAAGTCCACAGAGATTCCTATATAAAGTGGAAGTAGTTAAAAGTTAGCAGGGCTCATGGTTTACTTCATATCGCTTCAGAGGATGTTTATATTTTGTAAGCTTCATTTTTTAGCAAATTTGACTAATAGAGTGATGTTAAATATATGCATAAAACAACGAGGGCTTTTGGTGCACGTCCAGAACAAGAAGAATAAGAATACGTGTAAGTGTATCTGAGCTTCGAATAATCTGTGGCAACACAAAGCAAGCAATAATAATAATAATAAAAGAGATCAAGGAACCCTCAACACAAACAAGCACAATACAGAAGTGAATCAAAAAACAAAACCATTTCCTTCCTGGAATACGGACTGAAACTACAATAGATACCCACTTGAAGAGATCTATATTTTTGTAAAATAAAAGTTTCTTTCTTTTTTGAAAGCTGGAAGGTAGTAAAATATAGAGCCTGCAGGCTGCCATTGATGTGTTCGCCAAAGTATGACTAAACTTCAGTTTCTCACTTGAGTAAAGTTAATGACTATATTAATACACAGACCTAATAGATCAATCAACTGTTAGCTTCAAGATACATCTCTGATGTGCATTAATCGTTACGGTTAGCAACATGCCGCTCGTAGAAAGAATCACAAAATTTAATAATCACACACCGAAAAATTCTAAGAAGTCTACAACTCTTTACTAGTGCTTTTCCCCAAGACATACATAATACCACAGCTTTATACACTACTGTACTGTCCAGAGAAAAGCTTGGAAGTGGTTGAAAGTTGAAACGCCTGCCCATCCGATAACACACACAAAAAACTCATGAAGCGAATTCAATATATCCAGGGTGAATATTCGTGTTTGGGGGAATAACTCAAGCTGCTGATTTCACTGGAAAAGTGAGGAAGATCCAATCCTACATACAATGGGATGTAGGCTTCAAAATGTGGCTGGTGGGGGGCATGTGAGATGCTATACAATTCCTGTTGCAATGCTGGAAGTCGCATGAATCTTCAATGAATGTTCGGGTACATATGTCATTCCTGATTTATGAAAAAGAAGACATGAGTACCTCAATTTGATTATGATTACAAATTATAGTCATGATAACATAAGGTCGGTCCTTCAAAATGAGGAAGGCTTTGATGAGTACCTCAATATTGGAAAAACTAGTTTAAAATCGAAATTGCGACAAATTCACATCCATCTAACAAATGAGGAAGATAAAACATAAAACAAATATGAAATTCAAAAAATAACCTTACAGGTTCCAAATAGTTCAGGGCTCTCATGGTTTGACGGGACACATACTGAAATGGGTGTAACAGAGATTTTTAACAATGATTCAGCACATCATTCCATGATCAAGCTTATGGGAATAGGCATCCAAGTCAAAATAAAGACACTCAATGTTAAATTTAATTAGTTTTTTAGTATGTTAGAATACTTTATTGAAACCCAAGTACGTGTCAAGGACATAGAGCAAAACAAGCATGTAGGAACAAGACCAAACCTTTCTCCTTAATAGCAACTTGTAGGGTGTCAAGTGTAATTATGCCATCAGTCAGTGGAAGCAATTCAAGCTTCACAGTAGCACTAGATTGTGCAGGAACGCACCTGTTACAGGTACACAAGGAACATAGTAGAACATGAGATCTACTGTCTCGCTTCATGTCAATTGTTTAAAATATTAAAAATAGAAAAAAGTGGTTAACATTACCCCAGAGGAACCGTGCTTTGTAACCACAGATGCGTGCAACTCAAGTCAGAATTTGTTACAACATCTGGATTTAGAGATGTCTCGATCACAGACACCGAATGTTTACCGCCAGTGTAGTTCTCTTTTTGACTACCAAGAAAAGACACTGATTTAGGGCTCTTAAAGAAGCCTTCATCTCTGTCCACTATCGTTTCTATGGATTTTGAGAAACCAGCAAGCGAGCCCACAGGGGTGGTTGGTGCAGAATTAAGCGATACAACTGAAGGAGGTGCAGTAAACGATGCAGGTGCAAGAACCATTAGTGTGAGATCTTCCGTAGTTAGATTTGAAGCCTGAAGAGTCAATGCCTGTGAAATGTTTTGATAATTTCCACCAGTTCAAACTTCAAGAATCGAGTGTCCATCTATTTAAGGAGAAAAACCAAGAAGAAGGGTATAAACCTGAACTGGTAGCTGAGAAATTCTTCCTTCATGTCCAAGTGCATGTTTGGAGATATCTGATGCAACTGATATCATAAGATCCCTCCCAACATGGGGACGCCAGGTTGTTTCTCTCTTGAAAAACAGTTTTGATTCTATTAGAGAAAAGGAAACAAATACTTAGAAAGAAAAATCATAAAACACTGTTGACAATCACAATTGTCTTCATTCACTATTTTCTCAAGTTTCAATAAACTCTTACGATGCAATATAGATACCTGTATAGTTGCATCGGTATGAAACCAAGACAGCATACTTGTTTGAATTTGACAGAACACTTCCACCAGTGATCTTTGGTATTGTCAGGGCAGTTGAACCAGTTACTCCACCTTTTGAATGAGATGAGGAAGAAGTTTTATCACCATAAGCCTTGCAATGTTTTGAAAAGGAAAATGATGGCTTCAACATAAAGGAATGTTCTTCGCCTCTCCTGCCATGAGATCGGTAAGACAACTGAATAACAAAACAAACAATGATGCCAATAACGAGCAAGCAAGCTCAATGTTATTCTGCATTTCCTAGGTAATACCAAGTGAAATTTATGCACAAGGTCACACAACTAGCACATTATACGTAATCTTTACAAGGTAAAACCTCTCTTCCCATTTTTTAGTTTTATTTTTTAATTTGGATCATAAACTGATCCATGGGGAAGTCGTCTTATGCTCAATGCGTAACTTCTACTTTCCCAGAACAGACAAGGAAGCTAAAAGATGGACGCATTTCAAAGCCTTTATCTTATGGACTAGAAACATCTGTTTTAATAAAGGTTAGCGGGCACTATGATTATGTGAGTTTGATCAAGCTTAGGAAGAAATTATCTTCCTCCAGACTAGCACCTATCTTTCCTCAAGGAAATCCAATTATGTTTAAGGTGAAATTATATTAAGTAGCACGAGTATACTTGGGGTAGGAAAAGTTAATTATTACAAATCTAGTTTGCCTATCCTTTTATTTGTCATTTTGTCCAACTTTAAATGTATGTCAGGGATTCATGGAGAAGGGGCGAGGATTATAAAAAAATTATAAGGGTCAAGACTCATGAAGATGCACATAAGCATATAGTTCCTCCAATATTCTTGGATTAGAAGTTGAGGCTTGCTTTCAATTTCTGACATCTAAGATTCAAAATGAATAGAATGAAAAATTACTGAATTCAAACAAAATCAACGAACCTGAGTTCAATGTTAGGCAATTTATGACTACTTCCTGTTTCAATGCATGATACCGGCAAAGCTACAGGTGGCCCAGATCCTGGGATTTCCTCAAAGATGATATTTATTGCATCCAGAAATATTACAAGATCTGGTATGTGTGCTGGGGAAATATTCTGCAAGATTTTATAACCATAATAATTGCATCAACAATGAGAATGAAATGGTGAAGCTGAGCAAATAAAGCATTAATGTCTATTTGCGAAATGATGTATGCATAAAATAAAATTATAAACCTGAAATTAAAATCTACACCTTTATCTGAACACAAAGAATGTCTTCTGTATTACAATCAGCGCCAAAGGAATGTAGCTCTATGGGCTGGATAATTTGGAGTTTCTTTCTCCACCTTTTACCAGGTAAATAGATGCCTTCCAACCCACATTGAACTGAAAATTGCTGCGGCTCTAGTGGAACACCCCTGAAAGATAGCTGGTCTTCTGCCCCTATATCTTCATTTTTTACTAAATTCTCTGATGGAAAGTGGTCAAAAGTTTCTAGGCTAGGCTTGGGCTTGATATTGGGCGGAGGAACAACAGGAGAAAGTGGTACCACAGTTTGTGGCAATGCAGGCATTGAATAGCTTCTAAAATTACCAAAGGAGAAAAGTGGTGAACTAGGTGACGATGACAAAGTGGGTCTATGATATGAACCTGCAACTGCTGGACTAGAACCAGTTGGAGGGGTTAATGGAGGAGGGGACAAAGCATTGTCCAGAGGGAAGAGCCATCTAAGAAGCCCTCCGTAAGGATCTTCAGAAAGTGTAGAAGCTTCGCTAATCTCAGAATGGAGATGATTACTTTGACATTTCTCAAATTGGAGAACTTCAAGAACAGGATTTTTTGAACTCTCTACTCCAACGCTCACCTGTAAAAGAATCTGCATTTCCCAACATGCAAAATATGACAACAATCAATACACACTTAAGTAGGTATAGTGTTTTTTGATGCTAGCAAATCTATGTAAATGTGTACCGCTATGCCACCGTTGGGTAGATAACAACATCTAACAGAATTTCTTGCCACTCCACCAGAGGCATGACCTTCAAATTTTCCTCTATCAATTATTGCATTGAGTAGAGTCTCGCTACAACTTTCCTTTGATTTAACATCATTCTTTCCAGGTGAAGCTCTTTTAGACCAAAGTGATTCATCAGCTTCAGCAATTCTAACAAAAAAATGTGAAGACCTGAATTTTTCCAACGTCTCGCTGTAATGTTGGTTCTCTTCTTTATGTGGAAAAGATGACATTGCAGAGAAATCCTTTTCAGCTTTGGTGTTCTCCTTATTGGGGAAAGTCTCACCATTTGCCTCTGTACGTTCATTGGGCACATCCTGTTGCCCATTTTCTGCATCTGTAGTTTCACACGTCACACTGAGGTCAATGCTTTCCATATTTTCTTCAATGGTTTTTTCGATGCTGCCATTTTTTGACATCACTTTGGCAATTTTAGAGGGACTTACAACCTCACCTTCCTGTTTAGATGCGGCTAAGCAGGCTAAAATATGAAGCTGTTCTCCTGCAAACAGGAACTTACCAAATGAACCAGAAACACTTGCATTATGAACAAATTGTCTTAGCAGAAGGAGAGAGAAAAATTGGCACATTCAAAGGTGAGGTAGATCTTCATTACGTCTTAGAATATGAGCTTCAACAACAATACTCCAGCTTCCTCGACAATGTATCAATCAATAAAAGTAAGTTTGCACAAAAGTGGGCTAAGAACTTGGTATTGTTGTAAATCTAAATTACCGTTCACTTTGCAAACTGACAAACTTCCACTCAAACTGATAATTGATTCCACTAAGGGTGTGATTGGTTTGAAGAAAGTCCAGAAATGTTAGAGACTCTAATTCTAAGAACCTTAGTTTAAAAAGTAGGTTGACATTTTAATGATTGATTTCAACGTTGGTCAGGCTTAGTCCTTCACTTTTGTACTTGATTGGAGTTTTCCATGACTCTGCATGACTGCATGGTATCAGTGGGCAGTGGGACTGGCGCAGAGTCATCCTAGTCTTTTGTTTCCAGTAATGAAATCAAGTTCCAGAAGTTCCAACAAAACCAATTACATAAGAGTTACTCTGAAAGTACACTACCCTCTTCTGCACCGTTGTCCCTTCAAATTAACCAAACCTGAGAATGGCGTGACCAGGTAAATGTTTCAACATGCATGACATACTAGCACCATACATATAATGTGTGTACAATTTGTTCACTAAGCATGTAACCAGTAGGTAAAAGTTGTGAACTCAGGACTCATTGTTTCATTACCTTATGTTTCAATAAATACGACACAAATTGATAAAAGACACTAACTCTTCTACCATACAACATGTTTTTCGTTGGGTCATGATTCATTCTCAACTACATGAACCGCAATTCCTGATGAGTTTCATTTAAACTTATCGCCACTAGTTTAGGACTTGAGTCTCTCTCCGTTATTGTTGTTATTTATTTCATCTTATTTCATACCAGCCATGACACGATTAGACATAACACACAACCATCACTCCACAATCGAAAATCAATCTAACAACACTAAAATAATAAAAATAAAAAACAAAAAACACCAAAAGCCTCGCCATCCTCACCAGGAAAGACAAATCCCCGATCCATCTCCCTCAACGCCTCCACACCCTCCGCCTCGCTCCACTCCTCGGGAACCGCCCCTGCAAGACAGAAGCCCCAATAAAAAACCTTCCAAACAGAAATCCGTCACCAATGATGGGAAATTTTGGACGAACCGTAGGGGATGGCGATCCATCCAGCGTCGTCGGAGACGTCGTCGTGGGATCTGATGGGGGGTCTGGGGCGGGCAATGGAGGGGGCTGGGGTGGGGGGGATGGGATCCTCGGCGATTAGGCCCTGGAGGGTCTTCGACGGGGAGGGGGAGGGGGAGGGGGGACGGGTGGTGGTGGTGGTCGAGCGGAGGAGGAATTGCATGGTTTCGGGAAGAAGAAGAGATCTGTGGTTTGGTTTGGTGGAAATGGAACTTTTTTTTTCTTCTGGAGTGGAAGCCTAGAAGGTATCAATCAAACACACACACTGCTAAAAAATATTTAGTTTTTAACTTTGGATTAGGCGCTTAATGATTTCTATTTATTGTTGGTTTATTTTAATTTTTTTATCTGCCTGTGTTTTGGGAATCCAAGTAGATGGCTGAAACTGATTTTTGAAGTGGAAAACTGGAAATTGGATTTTTCAACTTCTCAACCAAAATCTATTGAATATTGATAAGAATATCTACTTTTCATATTCGTAGGCTATATTTGTTCTGTGTTCACTCGATTTTCACTCTTAGTTGGGAGCATTGGTAGTAGAGTTTTTTTTATATTTTGCTGAAAAAGAAAACACATTTTGAGATGATAAATAGTAGACAATTAGATAAAATTGTGCTCAGACATCACAAATTAATCAACCAATAATGTTTTCCGGTTTATTCAAAAACTATCTATGCATGATTTGAACCATACAATCAAGATTTGATTGCTTACCAAATTCAATTCCTTACTTATACGGTAGATGATGTAAATCCCATGAATCAATCACCTTGTAGATTATGCTTCTGTTCAATCTCGTGGTGACACTGATTATGATATTCTACCCAAAAGAATTTCCAATCCTCCCCAATCCTCGTGAAATGTTTGTAGAAAAAAATACACTAAATACATTTGTTTTGGGCCACAAAACAAAACGTTGCAATGAAGCCGTACAACAGTACAAGTATAACCTAAGAACTTAATTAGCGACCTTTTTAGATTTGGACTCGTTCTATTGGGACGTCTGCCCTCTTGCGTACATCTTATATTCAGCAAAATAAGATGAACATATAAATTTTCTCAAATCTAAATTGAGAACATTTGATCTCAAGTCAAACTATGTATTACTAATGTATCAAAAAGAAAAAAAGTGGAGATCCAGAACACGAAAACAACATGAACCAGAAGAAAATAAACTTTTGTAATATAAAATCAATTTTATTTGTAGGGTAAAACTTCCCAACAAAAGCCCGAAACATCCTTTCATTTCTTAGGATTTGTTTGGATGACATAATATGATCTAGAGATTATATTATAAACTCTGAATTGTGACACAACGTTGTCCATTTTGTACTGTAGATGTAGAATCAATAACCCAAAAGCTCATCCCAGAGAGGTTGGAGCTGCGAAAAGCGAAAGGAAGAGAGCTTCTCTGGTCTTGTACGTATGTGAGACTGGAAATCTCGGAGCTTTTACCTAAGGATCCTCAAGAGATGTTGTGCATTTGGCAAGAATTCCTTGTAGTTGAAGAATCAAGTAACAATAACCGTTACCAAATGCACCTTAAGACATACAAAAATCTAGAATTTAGACCTATGTTCAAAAAATCAATTTACAACAACCCATTATCCAAAAAAAAAAAAAAAACATGACATCCAAACCAACCAAAAGAGATACTTTTATTGTCATTGAAATTGTCTCGGATCAGTGATATTGATCTTCCAATGTCCGTCAGCAAACATTTCTTTCTTGGCATTCTTTAGATCCCTTTGCAAAGTTTGCTTTCTCCACTTTGAAAGCCCACAAAAGGATTTGAACTTGTCGTCCATTTGGTCGTGCACCATCCACCACCGTCGATGGGCGGCATCGCTAGCGAACCTCCTGTGACTTCCGAAGTTCCAGTTGCAATCATAATCTCTACAAAGCAAAATGTGTGAGAGAAAAAAAAACTTAGATACATGCATAAAATTACATTTCAAATAAGGCTTCATTGATAAAGCATCAACATGATCCGACCAACCCGATCCAATTAGTAAATAGACATGTCGTTGATTAGTTAAACTTATCTATATGTTTGTATTATGGAGTGAGCAGTGAGAAAATTAGGATTAGGATGTTGGTTGACTCCTTGAAGTAGAACTTGTTAATTAGCAAAAATAATAGCCCGATAAGTTGGTCATAATCATATCATTAAGCAAAAAGATAGTTTTTGTACTTTGAACACTGATAGTGATTACAATAGTCAATCTCAAATCCTACTAATTTTGGATGAACATTTTCCTCTCTCAAATACACCATATACGTATGCCAAATTTAAGTTTACTTTTCTACCTCGTGTTATTGTCGAATTGTCTATCGCCTCAAAAGTTATGACAAGGAACTTGATTTATGCCTTTTACTTTAGACACTTTTGGATCCGCTGATATAAGTTCGTATTTTTAGAGAAAATTTGGTTGGTTTTACTATCACGTAGTTACATGTGAACCACATTATTTCATGTGTTTACCTATTACACCTGAATTATGTCTCCTATCCAATCAAGAACTAGTTAGGTATGAAGATTTTGCATAAATATACTACCTCTTTTTAGAGAACTTTATTTGAAGATCTTGCATAAATATCCTCAAACTTAATCGTTACACATACCTATAGCATCGCCAAGGCTTGACTCCGAGGAAGTGAATGGCGTACAACACAGGCGGATCAGATGCAAAGAGTTGCTCATTCTTGTTCCGATTTTTTGCCACAACGTTGATCTTCATGAAATTGACTCTCCTTGACAGCCGATGCCACCACACGAAAACCTCATTCAAGAACCCCTGGTCCCCTCCATTATACGAAAAGATCTCGTCCCTACTCTCCATCAACAATTTGAACGTGCAATTCGACGGCTCGATCACCATCATGCCGGAGTTGAATATGCTCTTGTCGTTGCCGATGGCGGAGAGTTGTGGCATGTCGAAGAGGTGGTCGAGGTTATGGAGGACAATGCTGTCTAAGTCAATAAAGATGAGTTTGGAGTAACGAGTTAGCTGCCAGAGACGGAACTTACTATAGTTGTACTCATTGTAGGTGTTATTGGCTGCATGGGGGTTTCTAATGCGTTCAATGAGGTGGAGGCACCATCCTGCCGCCGCCAGGATAGCCAGTGTAGGGGCGGGGATGGAGTCGTCGTGGAGGAGGATGAGGTCACGTTTGGTGCCGGAGAGGAGGAGGGATTGGGCAAGGGTGAATGCACCACAAATGTAGCTACCAGAGGAGTGGATCACGGCGGCGTACCCCTCGCGTTTGCTTGAAGTCTCGTGGAGGTGGTGGTTATTCTTGGGAACTATATATGGGAATTGATTGAAGTTTTTCTTGTTAGTAAAATCATCATACGTCGTCTGCTGGTATAGTTTTGAATCATACTTTTTTTTATTTTTACATTGCATATAACTATTCTCAGCATCGATCCCATGTATTTCACTCACCCCCTCTTTTAATATTATTATTAGAATGACTATTGTTATGTGTGATATAGTCATTGAAGAATTAATGAAATATGATTTAACGACACATTAACATATCCAACCTCGTCAAATCGCACATGCTAATTAATACAAGTCAGACTACGTACATAACATGTTACTTCTATCATGTATACCTTGAAACGGCATGGCCAACCTGCATGATCCCACCGGCAAGGCCAACTTCCTTTTCAGCTTGTCCACATCCACCTCAAACAACCACCACTCCCCCTCCCTCCTCACCAAATCATCGCACCGGAACACATCGATCATCGGTCGGCAAGCGCTCCTTGCCACCACCCTCACCTTCCCACTTCCATCCCTTCTCCCCTTCTCCACCGCCACCTTCGCCGCCACTAAATGCACTTGTAGCCTCCACACATCCCTGGACCAACCTTTTGTCGGAAACCGACATGGCAGCTCTACCACCACCATTTCCAGCACCTTGTATAGTTGCATGTTTGGCATAGGTAAATTTGGGCACTTTGGCACCACATTCTCCTCCTCCTCGTCGATCCATTCCGGGTACAAGTCCGTCCATTGGATATCGTCCGACACTTTCTTGAACTCCACCACCTCTACCACCCGCCCCACCTTGCGCCACCTTTGTGCCTGATCACTTTTCATGTTCACCGTCCCAATTCTCATGTCACTTCGCAATTCTTGCTCTAAACTTGGTATTCCCTCCTTTGTCGTCTTGCGATGATGTACATAATTTAAGTCAGGAGATTGAAATTTGTAAAAAATAATTAAGAAAATTAATTAGTTAAAAATGAAGTAACAAAATATTTTACAATTGTCCGTTTTTGGTACACAATTAGCCTACATATCATAATATAACTTCTATGTTCATGGTCAAGCTTCATGATATTCAAGGTCTCAGAACTGTTGGGATAAAATTTAGTTTGATTGGGTATTTTACTATTTTAGCTATAAATTAATGAGTGAATAGATGATTACTTCGTTTAACTGGGTAATTAGAGAAATATCATTAATGTAACCGTTGATATTCAAAAAATCTGCAGGGAAAATTCAAAAATCAAAATAGTCAAAAACCAATATATCTTTGTTAACTAAGCGATATCCCAAAATCCATGGGTCACTTACTTCTCACATGCATGTATTATTTCGTGGACATGTAAATATACTGGTTGAAAAGACTTTTGAATTGGACAATCTAAGCTTGTTATAATCACACCCACCTAAAATGCTGAATATTCAGTTCTTTCAGTGTTTACTTCTTGCTGTATGTGCTTGGGGGTGGGAATGCAAAATTCCCATTTGACAACATTGGCGTACCAAACAAAACCTTATGAGATGGTTGTAATTCTAAGACTTTACCTTGTTAAACTTTTCTGGAAAATGAGAAATGAGGACGATGTAGGCGAGGAGGAAGAAGGTGATCAGCAAAGAGAGCTTGAGTTTGAAAACAACAGCTTTATGACTTCTGGCTTTCATGCTCTCAAGTGAGCCACTTTGCCTTTGAGACGCCATGTTCCTAATTGTTGGTGCATACAAACATTATAAGGTTATGTTGTGTGTGATTAGTTTTGTGGTATATATGCTCTTACTTATGTGTCTCCTTGTGTTCTCTTGTGTTTGATACATTGACTAAATTAACTATCATTGTAATATCCTGAATTTTTTAGTTGAGGTAATAATCAAATATCTTAATGGACTAATTAAGATTGTTGGATGATTGTGTGGTTTTAGGAGAAGATGAAATTTTGAGAAGAATATTGAGAAGAAAAAGATGAAGATTTTGAGGCAAGTACTGATTCGTCATTCTTCAGTTTCATATCATGTGTCTCTCTTGATATTCGTAGTTGCATGCATGTTGAGCATTAATATTGATTTTATGGATATGCATATGATTGCATGGTGGTGTTTCGGTCGACATGTCATGTAGCTGTATGTATGTTTCTAGCAGAGCAACTTAGGAAAGAGCTGTCTAACGGACAGCGTGGAGCCACCCGAGAGAGGAAAGGGCTACCTGTCGTTAGTGTGGAGCTACCAGGTGTGCGTCTGACAGATTGATAGATTTCAGAAGCACAGGATGTGGTCGAATCTGAATGGGGGTTTCAAATTGATATGCAAACATTTTATTTGTGATGCATGTCTCTTGATTGTGCTTATTGACTGAATGCCATATTCTGTATTATTTTCCACATGATTATGATTCTGATTGATTGATGGTTAGTACTTGCGGGCTGTCGAGCTCACAAATTGTTGATTATATTTTTCAGATTAATTATGGGCCTATCAGATGGATTTAAATATCAGAGTGCGCAGCGGTCAGGATCGTGGATCGTATCTTAACGCACCGGGTTCAGGCGGGTGATCAGTTGTCCGGGCTCGGGGCGTTACAATCATTGTGAACCAATACTTGTTATTTGGATGTTGACTAGAAGGAATATTGAACTTGAAAAATAATGTTTCAAATAATTTCATGCATTTCCACCAAATAACTCAAAAATATTACCAATAGCTTTCAAAATTTTGAAACATCCTAGATATTTTTTGAATTTTATCAACATTTTGAATTTTGTCTTAATCATGACGTCAAGTAATTAAAATGCTCTCTATTTGTGCATCATGATGAAACCAAATAAAAGTTTGATCTCTAGATGTGATTCAAGATGAGGTACAATTGCAAGTTTAGAATTAAGGAGTACAATTGCAAGTTTAGAATTAAGGAGTATAATTGCAACATTATTTTGAATTATTCCAATATTATTTGATAGTGTCGCTAGAATATAAAAGGTACGTACAATTGAGTTGTCCGAATATCCAAGTGTTCGATACCTTGATCCAGGAATTACGAAGATTACATGAGCTTATCAAGAAGGTTGAGATTTCTTTTTCTTTCGTTCTCCCAAAACTTAAGTCTTATGAACAGGGGCGGATGTAGATGGGTGCTTGTTGGTCACGTCACACGTGCCCCACTGTCGAAAAAAATAAAGTTTCAATTTTTTTTAAATAATAACTATTGAAATTCGTTTAAATGCCTACTTATTATTGAAATTTGTGTTGCTTCTTCCCGATAGGTACTGAAAGAGTATTTTTTGGAATGACTCTAGTGAAAGATAAGTTGCTTAATAACATGAGATATCAGATATTGAATGCTTATTTGGCTATTTATCTAGAGAAATATTTTATTTTTGGGTATTAACATGGATGTTATTATAAACCGGTTCTAAAATATGAAAACTAGTCGAGAACAATTGTAATAATTTTAAAGTACTATTGTGTTGTAATTTTAAATTATTTACAACATTTTACTTCTAACTTTTTATGAAATATTAATATTTTTAACTTGTATGTTATTTTTTGGTCATCCATCAGTACGCTAGTGCTTGGTGTCCTATCATACTTTGAATCCTGGATCCGTCACTACCCGTGAATTGTCAATTTTTAGATGTATTAATACATTATTTCGGCATCATAAAAAAATATCTCTGAACATGCGTGGTTCAACATCAGATAGAATTGCAATTTATTTTATTTAAATTAGAGGTATCCGTCATATTATGAAAAGTCATGAAATTAATGATAATTTGAGTTATAAAAAAAGTATTTGATATATATGATCCCTAATTATACAAAAATGAGTTTTCTAAATAATTAGATAGCAACATTCCAACTTCCAAATCTTTGATCTAAGGATTGCAAAGATTACGAGCAGTTGAGCTTCTCAAGAAGGTTGAGATTTCTATTTCTTCCTTCGCTCAACATTCAATTTGCTCAACCAAACATTAGATTGTAATCCAACACGTAATCTTGATTACGACGAACCAAGATTGACTTTAATGACTCTCGACTGATATCTCTTGACTTGCGTGTGATTAATTTTTTTATGTTAATTAGTGTTCACGTTAATTATATAGATTATTAAGCTTGTGAGCAGGTAATGGTTGTCGACTAGAAGGACCGCACGAATATCAGAATTTTTTATTTCAGAAAAAATCATCAATATCCACCATTGACTTTCGAAATTTTCATAATATCTTATATATTTTCAATTTCCACCTTAACTTTAACCTCAAATAAATTAGATTGATCTTTAGACGTATTAATACTCTATTTCTGCATCATAATCGAAAGCAAAATGATTATCTGATTTGTGAAATGGTTACAGTTGCAAGTTTCTTTAAATTGGAAGATATTGAAGCATTATGAAAAATCATAGGGGAACTGATGATATTTTATGATAAATCATAAGGAACCAATAGCAGCCTTCCAACTGTTCGATGTTCGATGTTGATTTCATTCTTCGCTAAACTTGATTGTTTTATTTTAGGTCATTGTTATAACGTAAAGTCTCGTAAGCGATTTTTTATTTGGATATTTTTTAAACATGATAACGTGTGCGCACATAACACTACCAGCGCTTGACACTTCCTGGACGTACTGTTTCCTCTCTCAGTCACATCAGTTTTTCTTTCCATCACGTCAGCACAAACCAACCCCCAATATTTTCCTTAAGCGCACTCAGAAACAACTGAAGCGCCCTACATTATCTCCTCTCCACCGTTCCATGTCATTTGAGAATTAATTTTGGGCAAAATAAAAAACAAAAATTATATTTTTAAAATATAAACAAATAAAAAACAAATTTTCATAAAAAAATAATTTAAAAAAAGATTTAAAATAATTATTAACATATTTTAATATTAAAAAAATAACACCCAATCAGGGGCACGTCCCCCCCCCCCCCCCCCCCCCCCCAGCCACCTACCCGGGTGGAAATTTAGGCGAGTGGAAAATTCCCCAAACCGCCTACGTGGTCGGGCGCGTTACAGTGTCGTTTGCGCTACAGTAAGCCGTTAAAGATGCTATAAGTCCACAAGGTCACCTTTAACGTTGGTTGGCATTTTGGCCGGACGACACCCCCCCCCCCCCCCCCCCCCCCCCTCGGGGGTGGCTCCAAGCAGGAGCCAGTGTGATCCACACTCTAAGAGAAGTGCGGGATTGATTTGTTTTTTTAATATCTAATTTAAGTTAGTTAGTTTTTTTATTTGGTTTCTAATTTAGTTAATTTTTTTTGTTAATTGAGTCTGTTTAAATATTGGTTAGATATTTATGTAATTTGTAGGTTATTTTAAATTAATGTTGTAATTTGGTTATGTAATTAAGAAATTTGTAGTTAATTTTTGGTCAACAATTTTAAATTTTAATCAAAATCCATCAACATTTAATTAAAGAAATACTAAACATCAATGATACATTGTCTTACAAAATATAAAATACATATATATACTGCAAATACAAAATACAATACATATAAAATACGACATACAATAATACACTACATAAACCCATTTGTTATGGAGGAAATGCGGATTTACAATGTTTTCTTGTAATATGCATTTTATTTTTGGAATTTCAATTAGTGTAAGATTTATTAATTATTAATAAAAGTTTCGTGTTTTAATAATAAAACGTGTTAATTAATTACATTAAAGTAATTACAATAATAATTGGTTATGTAATTTGTTGAGTGTTGTGAAAGAATTAAAAAAGAAAGTAAAAGAAAATGATGTGAACGAAAAAGAGTGTTGAATTTCTAAGTGGATCTGAGCATTGTTGATAGGATTTTTTAAGAAGTTTTGGGATTTTGGGTTGAGTTGACGTGGTATTGAGAGAAATTGACGTGGGATAGAATGTTGGTGTCTAAGAGATCATAGTCGGATGATGACACCTAAATTGTTAATTAAATACCCATCTATCCACCTATATTCACAGTTTCAGTCAGGTCCAAACCGCTAATGGATATCTACGTCAACATTTTTGTAAAATAGTAAATTCCAAAAGTTTAAAAAGTAATTTTAAGTATAATTGAGTAGTTAATTAATCTTCGCCTACCAATGGGTAATAGGAAACCACCTCTCTCATTAGCATAGATATATTTGTGTATATCAAAACCCCTCTTAAGTCTTATGTCGCTAGACAAGAGTCTGTTTTAAGACATTTATAAGATAACGTTGACGTTGATGCTTAGTCTTTAGTTTACTAATTTTCTTCTTGTTGGAGGAAAAAGTACAGATTATCACATCCCACCCTCCACGTAGAGGTTGGAGGTCGACAACAATAATAAGAGCCAGCAGAACTGACAATACGATTATCAAATGGACGGATGGTTGGCAATGCATGTTCCAGTTCCGTCCATGGTTCGGACCTGCTTTTAATTTATTTAACTAAAAATACGTTATACAACACGACTTGAGTTTGAATCTTAAAAAAGAATGGTGGAAAATTGTTAATGGGAATCCCAAATAAAGTTATTACCTTTTTAATTTTTTATATACTTGTAAAAAAGGAATATATGAATAGACGTTGGGTAAATTCACTTAATTATATTGCAAAATAACTAAAAACATATTAATATTTTTGATCCGGACTGCACTTAGGGTTGTAAATGGGGCGGGTAAAACCCGACCCGCCTAAGTCGGGTAGCGGTGTAAAAAATCTAACACGCGACCCGCCAACCCGAATACCCGACTAATAAACGGGGCGGGTAGCGGTTGTATTTTCTACCCGTCCCGTTTATCCGATTACCCGCCTAAGAATTTTATAAATTAAATAATAAATATTATATATATACTTATATACCTTATACATATCTCTATTCTCTAATCTCTGATTTACTAATAGTGTTATAAAGTTTAAGTTATTTAATATGCGCACTAAACTAGAACATTTAATACATTCAACTTAATGCATGAGAACTAGTACCATTATAACTAGGGTAAATAGGTTTTGTGTACCTTGATCGGGTCATAATTAGTCGTGTGCAACTGTGTTTTCGGTATTTTTTTGTGTGCATCTTAGATTTTAAGTTTTTATTTGTATGCACCTCACCCGTTTGTAGGGCTCACTACATGACATGTTCTGCTGTAAATTTTGTAAATAATACATCATAAAATACTAAAAGTTCATAATATAAATAACAAAAATAAAAGTAAAAAATGGGATTTTTTTTCCAAAACACTCTCCTCTCTCTTCCCAACTTCTCCCCTTTGACCACCTTCTTTCGGTCGTCGGTCACCACCAGGCTGTAGGATCGTGTGGGACTATGAGTCCACAATTAAGGCTAATCCTAATTCTCTACTTGATTAAACAATGAACATGCGCAGCGGAATAACAAACAAAAGTAGAGAAAGAAAGATAATGCGAACCACAATGGAAGTCGTAGGATTTTTATAGAGGTTCGGCACCCCACCCGGGTCCTACTCCTCTTTTGCAAGCTTCGCTCGGATCACCGAGCTCCGCCCACGACTTCACTAACCACTCCCCGTTCCGGGCCGGGAGAGAACGCCTTTACAAGTCTTCAAGCTCGCGAACAACCCTCTCCGAGCTTAGCTCCACCTCTCACAAACCGAGAGGATCACTTCGGGCTCTCACCGAAGTCTATGCTCTTTGTCTTGGGCTTTCACCAAGACCATTGCTTCTTTGACAACAACAATTGAGTGGGACAACACTCTCTAAATCTTGAGCACACTTGAGTAGAAATAAGGAATTGATTCTAAGTGTGGAAATTTGAGCCTTTGAGTGTTTGGGATTCTCTCTAATGTTTGTGACAAGTTTGTAGTAGGAGAGATGTGTTAAAATGTGTTTTACAACTCCTTATATAGGCATTAGAGAGAATAGAGTCGTTGGGATTGATTGGGTATGAGTTGATGTGTGATTACACAAAGCAGAAACTGCAGGACCCAATTCTGGATGAATTCGGTCGACCAGATCGGGATGAACGGTCGACCGTTTGGCAGTTTTGAACTAAGTTCGGTCGACCGGTTAGGTAACGGTCGACCGCCCAACGCTACGACTTAGGTACACTTAAGTCATCGGTCGAACACAAGAAAAGGGTTCGGTCGACCGATTTCATCCAGGCACTTTGGGGTTGACAAACAATTAGATATTCGGTCGATCGAAACAGGTCTAGCGGTCGACCGATGTTCAACAGGCACTTTGGGGTTTGTCAAGAGATGGACAAACGGTCGACCGATCTTGGTCGTCGGTCGACCAATACATGAAATGTATTTGGGGTATTTTTGGTTTAATACAAATACGACCGTTGGGTATATACGACAAAAATAACGGTCGGAAAATTAAGTTCAAACAGTCGACCGAAAGAGAAGGTGCGGTCGACCGAAACTAGACAGGGAAACACAAAACATAATACTTGATCATCCGGTCGACCGAACGGCCTGTTGCGGTCGACCGAATGTGGGCAGACAGTTAGGGTTCAGGTTTAGTGTTTTCCGGTCTAAGTTTGGGTGATCTATTGAAGTCCAAATAATGTGAAATTTCGTGTGTGACTTCTATGAGGAACCTAGTATGTGTTTAAGTTGATTTTAGCTCAAGTTTGCTCAATATACACATGTTCCTAAGACTCAAAGAAAATACAAAATACATGTCTTCAAAGGAGCTTGATTACATGTCTTGACTTGATTTTCTTTCTTCCTTGAGTCTTGATCACCTGTAGAGGTTAGCACAAAGCAATATATATGCAATGCAATATGGGTGTTACTCTACATGATTATAATTAAGATTAGGTTGATTAAATCATCAAAACATAGATTAAGGCCAAAAAGCCAACACAGGCAACTTTGTTAAGGCGCAAATCCTCGAGGCCCTCTAGGTGGACTACGTCGACGAGAGTGAGGTCCTCACCCCAGCCAACAAGGACCACCACATCAAGCACAACTTCCGAGTCCCCTTTGTCTGCGGTTGTCGCGACCTCGACAAGGCTTTCTGTCGCATTCGCACCAAGGGCGAGGCCAACACCGGCAACGTTGTTGAGGTCGTCCGTCACGTTTGTGCCGTCTCCGGACAGATCGTCGCCGGTGAGGTCGCCACCCCCGCCAACGTCGCTCTCGTAATGCAGCTTGAATGCGACAATGTCTTTGTCAGCTTCGATATCTTCAAAAGTAAAAGTAGTTTCATTGAAAGTGATGTTTAACAATTCAAAAGTAGAAGTACTCAAAAAAAGTAGAAAAGTGAAAAGATTGAGAAAGGAGTGAGGAGAAGACCGAGGAGAGAGAACCGAAGAGAGAGAGGATACCAATCGTCGGTGTATTCTGTTTTTCTAGTAGTGAGTAAGGAGAACACCAAGGACAGAGAACGGAAGAGAGAACAGAGATCGAGCCATCGTCTAGGCCATCACCCACTATAGTGATCCCGAGATCCTCGCGGACATCAGCGCTGGCCTCGAGGAGGCCATGGTTGGGATCAACCTTAACGATGACAAGGTCGAGAGGTTCACCCCTCGTTTAGTGTGATTGCTTGCTGGTTTGCTCGCCTTGCCTTTCCTTTGCCTTACCTCATTGATACCTACGTATGATCATATCTATGACCATCCGTTGGTGTATACTGACCATAAAAAATGTCACGACCTACACCGACAGCTGCTATCTGTTGGTGTAGGTCCTATCGAGAACCCAAAAGAGCTTGTTTGCTCTTTTTGGGTTTCAATTTTTCCTGTTTAGACAAAAAAACACCGCAATTCATTTCAATCATCACCAAAGATTTATACATCACAATTCAAACATTCATATATACATCACCAAACATATAAATTCAAAAGTAAAAGTAGTTTCATTGAAAGTAACATTTAACAATTCAAAAGTAGAAGTACTCAAAAAAAGTATAAAAGAGAAGATATTGAGAAAGGAATGAGGAGAAGACCGTGGAGATAGAACCGAAGAGAGTGAGGATATCGATCTAGTCGGTGTATTCTATTTTTCTAGTAGTGAGTGAGGAGAAGACCAATGAGAGAGAACGGGAGAGAGAGGATATCGATCTGTCAGTGTATCCTGTTTTTCTAGTAGTGAGTGAGGAGAAGACAGAAGAGTGTGTGTATGTTTTTTCATTGTTTTTACTTTATTTTTTGTTAATGACATTAAAAAAATATTATTTTATAAGGTATAATATGTAAATCCTACCACCACCGAGGTGCATGCAAGTAAATGCAAGAAACACGGATGTACAAGACCAATTATGACCTGATCAAGGAGCACATAACCAATTTACCCTTATAACTACTTCCAGCTTAATCATTTCAGAGAACTATTTCTGTTTGTCATTACGTTAACAACTATAGGTCCGTGGATTAGATCGAGCCCTAGGTGCAGGTTGTTAATTATGTTAAAAGCTTACTCAAAGGTCATTATTTTTTTCCCATACCATTCGATCAACATGCCTCCATTACCCTTTACTTTTCTGTCCATTAGCCACTAATCACTCCACAAACCTTTCCCGCCACCAACCGATGCCCCATAGATGTCCGACAAAATGTTTCTGTGGTAGGAGGTAACTTGGTCGATGTGGTTTTTGATGTCCAACTCGTTCAACATAACAATCAGACATCATGAACCATCACATAGAATTCAAAGTTCGAACTCAAACATAACAAAACAACCAAATTAAGTTCCATTTCTCGTTATAATCAATCAAAGCACAAGCAAATGAATCAAAATTCCACCAAACCAAATTGACTCAAAACTCCCACCGCAAGAAAAGAAACATCAAAGATGAGGAGGGACAAGGGTTGGAGACGAGGGTGACGACGAGGACAAGGGTGAAGTAGTTGGCGTGGAAGTAGGAGAGGTTGCGGCGGAGGCGGGAGAATAATGGATGGAGAGACATGGGTATGATTGGCTTTTGATGTTGCGGGTAAATGTTTGTTAATTTGAAGGGGTTTGGTTAGCTTAATTTGGATTAACTTAACTTAATGATGAATTATTAACTAACTAACTGTAACATCCCGAAACAGCGGAAATTTTTAAATTTTTTTCATCAACACAATAAAGATCAATAATCAAATGTGGGACTGTTACTTCTCATAAAACATATAAGTGGTGCACCATATTACATCAGAGTTTGTCAAAACGATACATGATTACAACGGAACAACATCGGTGGTCCATCAACACGTCTGGCACAGCATCGGATGGTCCAGACCGAAGTCTGCCAGGTCATCAGGCCGCTATAAAAGCAGGGCAGCGATCTTCGTAGCCTCATAGGCCGGTAGTCATCTCACCCAACGACAGTTGCGTGCCCGCACATCATACATTGGGATCTGCAACCCTCAGGCCTGCTACTCTACAATGAGTCCAATCAATCCATCATATTAGTCACGATCCATACATGGAGGTGACACGTCTCGAACGCCCACACTCTTCCACACTGCGGTCCCTGGGCAGGTACGTGTAACACGCCCACTATCACCTCTCGGCTCAGGCACAAGGCGAGGACACAGGTTTCCGTGGACAGAGTTGGCATCCTAAACGGAACCAGGAATTCAGTCCTGTGCAAAAACGGTCGACCGAAAGAGGCA
This sequence comes from Triglochin maritima, assembly GCA_963682175.1. Taxonomy (NCBI): domain Eukaryota; kingdom Viridiplantae; phylum Streptophyta; class Magnoliopsida; order Alismatales; family Juncaginaceae; genus Triglochin; species Triglochin maritima. Next base: position 6,617,609 of record OY821780.1, on the reverse strand, counting down.
ACTCGGTCGACCGTTTCCTCAAGGGAATCGGTCGACCAAAAGTCTGCAACGGTCGAACTCTTTGCGCAAAACTTACGTCCCAACGGTCGAACAAAGATCTAAAACTGGTCGACCGATACGAGGTCAAAATCCGGAGTCTGGTCAACATCAATTCAAACTATCGGTCGACCGACTCAGGGGTCTCGGTCGACCGAAAACTACCAGGGCATCCTAGCAGTTCTAAGTCATTCGAACGCATAACAATAAATGGTCGAACAAGCATGCATAATAGTTCAGTACACTTAAGTTCCGGTTGAACGACCTCAAAGAACCGGTCGACCGAAGCACAACATACACTCCCAACTCACCAGCAAAATGCACTACCGGTCGACCACCACAAGTCATCGTTCGACCGGTGAAGGTTAAAGTCGGGTAAATACACTACATCGGTCGACCGCCCGAAGAGACACGATCGATCGTTGGTCGTCTTCAACCTTGCGCCAGCCATGGTTTTTAGGCAAAACTCGCCGCCGGGGAGGTCTCCGACCTCCCCCGACCGACCAACATGACCCTCACGCGAGGGTGAACAACATCAAAACCTACTAGAAGCCGACATACTTCTCAAGACGACGAAGACCCGTCGGAGCCTCGCTCGCGCAACGTCGCCTCCCGTACGCAGCCACCCGCATGACCGCCTCCTCGCACGCTATCCTCCGCACGCTTCACGCTGAACCCGCCTCCTCCGCCTCTGCGCCGTCGGAAAGAGGGAGAAGTGAGAGACAATGTGAGTGAGGAAGAAGAATTCAGAGAAGAAGAATGGAGGAGAAATGTTTTTGCTTTTAAAACAAAACTCAAACCCAAGGCAACACCCCCCACCATCCCACTGCACTCCTAGCCCATACCTCCCTCACCTCCCATACCCTCTCACATCAACCCCACCTAATCTCCATTAAGGCCCTAAGATGGGTTAGGAACATAACACTAACCAAGGTGTTTAGGTATGAGAGGGTGATGTTAATAAATCACATATCACAATCTTACACATGTCTAACGATAACGGATGGTGCTGACGGAATGGTAGGGGAAAAGTAATGATATTTGGGCAAATTTCTTGATTTTTCTATAGTATTGTACCACTTCGTATGTGTCAGATGACATAAAATTTCTTGATTTTAATTGGCATGCAAGTAAATCACCCAAAAATTAATCGTATATGACAATATGACATGCATGAACCTGCAAACTTTTATAATTATCCCCACATTTTCAGCATCTCTAGTGGGACTCTGACTTCAGCTCAGAGTGTGGGGTTATAGCCCAGTTGGCACAATTAGTTAATAATTACAATCTTAATCAACATGTAACAGATACATTGGATCATTTGGTTTGGGGTTGTGTATATCCATTAGGGGTGCACATGGGTCGGGTTTGGGCCTCAACCCGACCCAACCCGAAATTTTCGGGTTGGGAAAAAATCCAACCCGAACCCGAACCCGACCCGGTTCGGGTTCAACCCAACCCGACCCGAAATTTTCGGGTTGGGTCGGGTTGGGTCGGGTTGAACCCGAATTTGGAAATTTTTGGGTTGGGTTGGGTTGAATCGGGGTTATTTTCGGGTTGGGTCGGGTTTATTTTCGGGTTGGGTCGGGTTGGGTCGGGTTGGATCGGGTTTATTTGGGAAAAAATTTAAAAAAAAATAAAAAAAAATAAAAAAAAATAAAAAAAAAATAAAAATCGGGTTCGGGTTGGGTCAACCCGACCCCCTCAACCCGAACCCGACCCGAAAATTCGGGTTTTTGATTTTCCCAACCCGACCCGACCCGAACCCCTCCTCAACCCGACCCAACCCGACCCGACCAGTCGGGTTCGGGTTGGGTTTCGGGTTGAACCCAACCCATGTGCACCCCTAATATCCATTATTGAATTATGGCCTGACTCCAAACAAGAAAAAATACGAGGAATCTCAACTACCCCTGTGAATTAGCAGATATAGTGGGAGTTCTTAATTCACTTCTCTGCCAGAATATATGTAATCAATCTAGGCTGATTCGATGTTAACGAATCAAAAGATTCCACGCATAATTTTTTCATGAAAATTTATAGTTTCCTCCTGCTGGAAGGAAAAATTACAGTCTATTTCCCAATTAATAATTGAGTTCTTTGTACAAAATTTCCCCCACTTACGTCTCTACTATTCTGATACTCTACATACCTGCCAACGTATTGGAATTACACCTCTTATGTGATACCCAAACTAATCTCAATTGCAAAAATAATTTAGTTATCTAATCCTGTAACATCCTCGAAAGCGGAAAAAATTTAAATTTTTAATAAAACACAACACGAGGATATTACCAAAGAAAAAGGCCAACTGGTACACCTACATATATACAATATATATATCTGAGAGTTTACAAAAGTGTGATTACAACAAAAGATAAGGGAAATATACATGTAATCACTCGGACCTCAAAACCGGGAAAGCAGGATCTGGTCCCGAAGGCGCTTCTCCGCAGTCACCACCTCCTAAAGCTGCCTACGACCTGACATAAAACATGAATATGCCTGAGTTTCCCGAGAGGAAACCCTGTATGCCAAACCTCTATAACAATAAATGACTAGATATCTAAAGCATGTATGATATGAAATGCGATAGACCAACAACGTCTCACTGGGTCCTCGGGAACTCTCTCCCTACCACAGTAGACACCAAACAGTGACGGGTCTCACGGGTCCTCTAGCCCAACCCTCACACACGTGCCCCAGGCACCTCAGCCGGAACTCCCTCGGCGACAACACACGTGCCCCAGGCACCACGACCGGAAATATCCTCGGTCAACACACACATGTGCCCCAGGCACCGCCGGATTACTCTCAGGTCGGTATCCTCTGTACCGCTGCCATCTTGAGCTGTCCAGAAGACCACTCTCAGGCCGGCACCGTCACCCCTCTAGGGCCGGAGATCCGTTGCCATCTTGAGCTGGCCCCACACGCGAACCACCCTCAGGCCGGCACCGGTCACCCCACTAGGGCCGGAGATCCGTTGCTTCTTGGGCTGGCCCGACAACACCCGTGAACCACTCTCAGGCCGACACCGGTCACCCCACTAGGCCCGGAGATCCGTTGCCATCTCGAGCTGGCTTCACAACACAAGAACACACAAAAACCGTACCAAACGGTCGAACAAAATGTCCCAACCGGTCGACCGAATCCTCTCAGCAGGACTGGCCCAACCAACAAAACTGTCAATCGGTCGAACGGCAAAGGGGTCCCGTTCGACCGAATTCGACCAGTAAAACTTGTGCCACAGTAATCTGCACCAACGGTCGAACGACCCAAACTCACCGGTCGACCGAAAACGACCAGTACCAAACTCCAAAATCCGCATAGTGCATCGGTCGACCGGAACATCTCACGGTCGAACCAACTTAAGTTATTTTTAATCGCCGGTCGAACAAGTCAACAAGGCGGTCGACCGTTTGGATGGTCAACGCCCCCAACCGACTTACAACAGTGCTTTCGGTCGACCGGCAAAGGGGTCCCGTTCGACCGAAAACACACAGAGCCTTTTCTCCCTTGATCAAACGTACCACCGGTCGACCACTCGAAGAGTATCGTTCGACCGGTGCAAGGGTTTTCCGCCCAAATTCCTCTACAACCGGTCGACCGAACCATGCCATCGGTCGACCGATTATAGTGCAGAACGCTGCTGCACGGGTCCGACGAGCCCTCCGGCCTACCGTCGACCACCCCAACACCCACCAAAGCATAAGTGAGCATCAAAGTAAAGCTTGACATACCTTGAAGACTTGAAGAAGCCTTCGAAGACTCGACGGCGAGCTTTTCCTCGCAAATCACCTCCTCCGGTGAAAACCAAACGATCAACGATCTACTCCTCTCCGGCGAGCGTCCGAGCTTCACCTCGCCTTCCGAGATCCGCCCCACGAGCACCTTCACACGCCGGAGACACGATCAGAGAGAGAGAGAGAGTTTGAGCGGTGAGAGAGAGAGAGAGAACACGAGAGGGAGAGAGAGAGTCAACACCCACCTTTTAACCCTTCTCCCCAAATCTCCACCCTTCATCTCATCCCATCCAAACCAAACCAATCTCAGCCCTCCACTCCAAATCACCACTTAAGCACCTAATCAAGGCCCAAAACAAGATTAGTCTTAAAAATGATTAAGGATATTACAAATCCTGAAGATTGTTGACATTTAAGAAACTAATTTCCTAAATATCTCCCATCATTTAGGCAATAGTTATAATAGTGTGTAACATGTTGATGGCAAAATATTCATTTATAATCTCAATCAAGGTTTACTTAAAAGTGCACATACGAAATCCTAACCAATCTTTTCCATAAAAAAATTCATCTTAGGTACTCAATAGCAAAAATTCAACAACATCAGAAGATCGTTAACTAGCTGCATATTTGTATAAATATATGTTTTTCAGTTTTTGATTATCTCTCTAACAACCTAGGCCATCGAGAGGAATTTATATTCTCTCCTATTAATAATTTAAACAATAGACAAAATTCTGTTTCTTTCAGATACAAACTCCTTTTTTATTTCCCCTTTCTGATGTTCTTTTTTAATTATATCAGAAATATAATACTAATGAACATGATAAGTGCAAGGTAGCCCCATTTAAATGGCATGTCTGTGTGGTTACGGAGACCGTGCCATGTTAATTATATCAGTAATGTGTTAGAGTTAAGCAATAGAGTCAATAAATGAGCACAAATTTGTGGTTTTCCAACAAAAATCCAGCGAAGTCCCCATACCTACAGCATATACAACTAACATGTGTCTCATTAGAAATTAAGACAATAGAAAGACCTACAATTCAAGGTCCTACAAATATTATATATAGTGGGAACGACACTTAAACATGTGCATCTTACGTGTAGACGATCTAGTATTTCGAAAGGCTAATCAAATTGCCAGTTGGTAGATTATGGACCATAAATGACCAATACCTTTGATAAAATATCAAGAAATACGTTGCAAATTTGCAGATAATGAGATACAGTAACATTTTATAAAGAGAGAAATTATGAAAAAGCTACAATATACCCCAATTAATCTTTTTGTCAATTTGGAAACTGATTTTGTGTGTACGTGTAAGACTGATCTTCTGTTGTCCAAAAACAATAAGTGTAACATCCCGAAATAGCGGAAATTTAAAAATTGTAATCAAGACACAGGAACTCAATAATCAAGGCGGGACTGTTACTTCTCATAAACAATAAAGCGGTGCACCATAATACATCAGAGTTTGCCAAAATGAATACATGATTACAACAAAACGACAATGGAAGATAAACGTAATCATGTGGACCTCAGTGGTCTGACTAGAGGATCTGACTCCAAACGTGCACGCCCGCCGATCACCACCCCACTGGTCCTACTGCGGTCCTGAAAAAGATGCAACAACAATGCCTGAGTTTCCAGAAAGGAAACCTCGTACGCCAACTCACCTATATGCATGCATTACACAATGAACCTATCATACTAGTAGCGTGTCATGACATCGACAGAAATGAAAACAGTTCCCCCGAAGGGTAAAACAGGACATCAGTCCGACAATCAACAACGAGTCTCCCGAGGAGACCTACTGCAGGCACATGCAGCCTTACAGCACGCGACATCGCACCCCCCACACGTAGCTACACTACACAAGGGTTCGGCAGGGAGCCTCTGTCACGTCTGCGCGCCGATAGAATACAGATCTGCAAATCTCAGTGGTCGGATCCACAGGGACCAACGGGGCCGTCGCCCGGAAGGTATAACAACAACATCTCGGTAGGTGCCCAGCCGAGGAAAAACAACATAGCCGGCACAGCCTCGGCCCAACAATCATCATCGCCGGCACAACCTCGACGGCATCACCGGCACAGCATCGGTGGTCCATCACAACAGTCCGGCACAACATCGGACAGATCCAGACCGAAGTCTGCCAGGTCATCGGGCTCCTCGAGCCGAAAACACCAACCGCGCCGCTATAAAAGCAGGGCAGCGACCTCCGTAGCCCGTGGGCCGGTAGTCACCTCACCCAACGCCAGTTGCGTGTCGCACAAACATCAACATTGGGATCCGCGATCCCTCAGGCCTGCTATACTACAAAGTGCCCAACAATCATCTCAAGTCACGGTCCATACTCGGAGGTGACACGTCCCGAACACCCACACTCTTCCCAACGACGGTCCCTGGGCAGGCACGCATCACGCGCCCATCGTCACCTCCCGGCTCACGCACAAGGCGAGGACACGGGTTTCCGTGGCAAAGTTGGCGTTCAAAAAGGGATCCAGGAATTCTGTTCTGGGCCCAAACGGTCGACCGTAAGAGGTAATTCGGTCGACCGTCCCTAACACGGTCTACCGCTGCGCACAGAACACAATCCCCCCAACGGTCTACCGAAGGTCTAAAACCGGTCGACCGAACGAGGTCAAAATCCGGAGTTTGGTCAACATTCGATTCATTCTATCGGTCGACCGACTCAGTGGTCCCGGTCGACCGAAAACTAACAGTACATCATTTTCAATCTTTTAATCCATCGGTCGACCGACTCAGGGGTCTCGGTCGACCGATAAAAGTTAGGGTCAACCTACATTTCTACATCATATAACGGTCGACCGAACTCAAGCCTACGTCCGAACATCATGCAATATAAACCAATAAACTTAAGTTCCGGTCGACCGAACACAAGGCCCCGGTCGACCGAAACGCAACAGGCAGTAAAGATATACATGCAATCGGTCGACCGCCCAAGGGCCGGTCGACCGTCCGGTCGTCTTCAACCTCGCGCCAGCCGAGGTTTCTTCGCCCAAACGCGACGTCGGAGAGGCCTCCGACCTCCTCCGACCGACCAACACAACCCTCTCATTAGGGTTAACAATAAACCACACTAAGGAGCGGCGTACCTCAACCAACGACGACGAACCGCCGGAGCTCGCTCACGCACGTTGCCTCCGGTGACCTCTCCTCGCGCTCAACACCGCACCTCTAATGCCTGGACCGCTTGTCCACCTCCGTCACCGACCCCCGGAGCTGCTCGACGCCAAAGAGAGAAGAAGATGAGGATGGTGTGAGAGAAAAACAAGGAAGGAGAAGAAAAGAAGAGGAAGAAGGGTTGGGTGCTCTTAAAGCAACCCCCACACTCCTCCCATCCCCCTACACGCCTACCCCATCTCCTCACCCATGCCTCCACCCATACCTCTCTCTCTCTCTCTCCACAAAGTCAAGCCCCACCATACCTCCTTCTCTCCTCTTAAACACGAATTAACCCTAAAAAGGGTTAGGGATATAACAATAAGTTCATGTTGCAACCATTATAACGTCTCGAAATCACGGAAAAAATTAAACAAAATAATAAGATAAAAAAAGAACGGAAACGTTACTCATAAAATACTAAAAATATGCACCAATACATAGGAGTTTTTCAAAAGTTATGATTACATCAGAGTACGCAAAAACATAAAATATAATTAATCATCCAACCTAGAAAGCAAGACCAGGTATTGCTCACATAAGCAGAAACATACCTGCCAAAAAGGAGTTCGGGTGGTCATCTCCGTCGCCAACAAGGTTAGGCAGTCACTGTTGGCTTTTTGGCCTTAATCTATGTTTTGATAATTTAATTAACCTAATCTTAATTATGATGATGTAGACTAGCACACATATTGCATTGCATGTATATTGTATTGTGCTAACCTCTACAGGTGATCAAGACTCAAGAAAGATGGAAATGAAGTCAAGACATGTAATTAAAGCTAAATCGAAGACATGTAATCTTGATTTATTTTGAGTATTAGGAACATGTGTAAATTGAGCATACAAGAGTTAAAAACATATCACATACACACTAGGTTCCTTAGAGAAGTCACACACGAAATTTCACATTATTTGGACTTCATTAGATCACCCAAACCTTAGTCGGAAATCACTTATAAACTTAAACCCAGATTTCCTGTGTGAACCAGTCGACCGAACCAGTTCTCAGTTCGACCGGTTTATAACAGACTCTCCACAGTGATTTTACTGAACTCTACCGGTCGACCGATTCTACATTTTCGGTCGACCGATTCCGGATTTTCATATGACCGTTTTTCTTGTCGTATATGCCCAACGGTCGTATTCGTATTAAATGTATATACACCTCCATATACTTAACCAAACGGTCGAACCATGTGCCTAGTTCGGTCGACCGTTTAACCTTGTCAAGAATTCCCTGCTATCGGTCGATACGATTTCGTTCAACCGATCCAATTTTCCCTCTACCGAAACGCTTATTCGGTCAACCGGTAACCCTGTTCGGTCGACCGTTTTCTTAATAGACTTAAGTGTTCGGTCGATCCATTCATATTTCAGTCGACTGTATTCTTATCGAACCCAAGCGTTCGGTCGACCGTTTCACCTTTTCGGTCGACCGTTTCTGGACAGATTTGCAGCCCGATTTTCTGACTTGTGTATCTTGCACAAAACCCAATCAAATCTTGTCCAAACGGCTAGAAAACCTTAGGAGCTTATAAATAGAGGTTCACACTTAGTTTTCCACAAGATTTCACAACTCCAAAGTGTCAAACTTATAGTGAGATTTTCCACAACCTCCAAGCTCCAAATTAGCCATCCAAAGCCAAATTTCCACATCATTCATCATGCAATCAATCTAGCAATTGTTGTGCTCAATTAGAGAGTGAGTTCCACTCAAGTTACATTTGTTGTAAAGAGAGCAAGGGTCTTGGTGAAAGCCCAAGACAAAGAAGCAAGGACTTCGGTGAAAGCCCGAAGTGATTCTCTCGGTTTGTGAGAGGTGGTGCCAAGCTCGGCGAGGGTTGTTCGCGAGCTTGAAGACTTGTAAAAGGCGTTGCTCCCGGCCCGGAACGGGGAGGCATAGTGAAGACGCAAGAGGGGCTCGAACGGAGATTCGAGAGGGGCTTGCAAGAGAGGACGTAGGTGCGGCCGAACCTCTGTAAATCCGACGCGTCTTTGTGTGGTTTTGCATTGTCTTTCTTTCTCTACTTGTTTTGTCTTTAATTTCCGCTGCGCATTTGATTGCTTAATCAAGTAGAGAATTAGGATTAACCATTAATTGTGGACCCATAGACCCACACGATCCTACAGTCACCTCACCCAACGGAGTTGCATAACAATGCAAGCATTGGGATCCGTGATCCTTTAGGTCTACTACCTAGAGTGACTAAATAAAAATGCAATAAGTCACATGAAAAACAATAAAACTCAAGGATGGTATGTGCATCTAATTCCAGCAGTGTTGTCCCTTAGTCCAGAAGCTTTGTCCCTTCGTCCAGAAGTCTGTCCAGCATTCCGTCTAGAAATTATGTCCCTTAGACTAGAAGAATGTCCAAAAATTTTGTCCAGAACTCCGTCAAGAATATGTCCCTCAGTCTGCAGTACTGTCCCTCCATCCATATGTGTTGTCCCTCCTTCCAAAAGTGTTTTCCCTCGATCTAGAAGTGTTGTCCATTCATCCAGAAGTGTTGTCCCTGAAAGGAATGTGTTCTAAAAGTTTTACTTTTACATGTCAATTATTATGAATTGGATGTGCAAACATTTTGTTCCTTGATTATGGTATTCGTCTTTTTGAAGTGTTAAGGAAGATGCATTTTGGTCCTTAACCGTAGAGCTCTAAAAATAATGGTTTACATAAATCAAATGTTATTCACAATCATGGTAATTAACATGAAACATTAATCACCGAGATAAGATTGTCGTGTTGGTCATCGATTATTGTAACTCTACAAATAATTGACGACACGAGTATATAAAAGAGGAAAAGATTACTTTTATATATTGAATAGACCTAACAAGTAACATTATGGAATTGTGTTTCGTGTCATTAATGTTTTACTGTGTCTTGAATCCTAAGATATGAGACATATCTTTTCACTCAAGAAGTGCTTAATTTGACTATTGTCAAAAACTATCAATGAGTATAGTGATACAAGCAATAATTGGTTGAACATGACTTGTGCTGTAAAAGATAGCTAGTCAAACGATTATCATTGTCCCTCTTAATTGAGTGATGATATATATTAACGGGGCCCTTGATAAAGCAAAATTACAATGTGCACAATGTAACTTGAGTTAAGTTACATAGTTATAATTAGCTTAAAGAAATCAAGAAATGAATATAATACAAAGGTGACAGATTTCTACTTTGTATATATTCTTAATATCATAAGGCAATGGACGGACACAAGTCATAAACATTTTCAAATTGTTGGATACGGAAATTTTTGAATTTTCGGTGTACCGAAGGGGTATCGGTCATCCGAATATAGTAATTATTAACTTATTAATTAATTAATTTAACAATTATCTAAATTTATAATCAATTATCTTTTTTAAAAAATAATAAAAAATTATGAGCGTCTGACGGAGCCGCCCCACGTACGCCTCCCCCAATGGGGAGGCGTCTTACACAGACACCCTTCCCATGAGCGGGGTGTCTGGGTAAAACGTCTACCCCATGGGCGGGGCGTCTGGGTAAAACGCCTCCCCTATGGGGGAGGCATCTTACCCAGACGCCCCCTCCTACATGGGGCGGCTACGTCGGACGCCCGTAATTTTTTATTATTTTTTTATTAAAAAGATGTTAGATATTTTACCAGATTCGAGTACACTGGGGCGTCCGTTGGCTCATTACTGACCTCCAAAACATTATTTTTTATGATTATAAGAGGAAGATGAAGAGAAATGTGTGATAGGAGGGTAAAATGTCGCGTTATAGCAGTAGAAATGAGAGAATGACAAAATGGTAATTTCAAGGGGCGATTTAAGTAATTTTGGGACGATGTTTAGCAATTCAGTTACAAGCCCAAAGGAAGCAAGTTGGGTTGAAATCTCAACTCCCCCAGTGTTTCACTTTATCCTGTATCCAGATGTAACTCAACCAAGATGGTGATGATGATGGTGATAAAATTGGAATAAGTTTTCACTATTATTACCAACTCAAAATTAATAAATTAAAAGAGACAAAGTAATCAATTAGTCTTCCTACGGTTCGGTCTTTGAGGTCGTCTCTGATCATTGTTCCTTTTTTTGTTGTTTTCTTATTAGTGTTTTTGTACGTTGGCTTTTTCTAGATCCTTACGGAATATTTATTAGACATATGTATCATGTTATATTACATGAATCTATTTATAATTGTTTCAACAATCTCAGAGAAAATATTAAATATTTCAAGCAATAATTCGTTTGCACTAAAAGTGGACATGTCCAGCATGTAGAAAAAACTTCCGAGCAGAATTTCAAATGTTAGCAACAACGTATGAAAATTCGGTTGACGGCTATTGGTTTAATTGATGTAATTGAAAAGATTTTTTCAATTTCTGAAATTGAAGATCCCAAAATTAAAACAACACAAGAGTTGTGGATAGAGAATGACAAATTTATATATAGTTCGTCCTCCTCTGTATCTGTAACTGCAAAAGACTTGTAGGATGAGTTGGACAATTGTGTGTCAACAAAATTTAAAGGTAGATCTAGTAAATTTTATGATTTTCGATATCATTAATCTACTCATATTGTAGATCAAGATCTACTGTTTCGATTTTCAATGGATTGAAATGGACTTTTACGTGCCAAGTTTTTTTTTATGTTTCATGGAGGTTTTTATGTGCTATACTTTTATAATTTGTAATTTCATGGAAGCTTTTCGATAATTTAAATGTAAACTATGATAAGTAAAATAATTGTACGTATAAGTCCTCACTTGAGGAGAAAGCTGCATTTGAGGCGATTAAGGCTGTTCGTACTTGTTACAAAGTGAAATTTGTACAAGAATTCGTTGGCCATCTGAGCGAGCATGACAAGAGAAAATTCATTCGGAACACATCTTGGTATAATGCAGCAATGTTCTATAGCAGCCAAGGGAGAGCATTTGCAAACCATTCGCATAGAAATTTTTTGATTCTTGAAAGCAGGTCAGCACAACTCTATGGCGAACCAATGTTGTGGTAAAGGAATTCTATGTTAGGGTAGTAAGCTTGGTAAAGCACTTGATAAGCCGCTTGGTATTATCGGTGTGGTCAAGCTCCGCTAATGATAGGTGGTCATGTTTTGTTTGCTACATTAATAAAGAGTGTGATGTAATTTGATCATGTTTGTACTACATACCATTACTCGGTTAAGAAAATTGAGGGTTGTAATCATTACGTAATTCAATTACAAAGGTAATCTAATTACATCCTCCTTTTGGAGGCAATTGGATTACCTCGTTGGTTGTCATAATAATTAAGTTACAATATAATATATTTTTCATATTACTCGAATATTGTCAAATTATCAAAACTCAACTTCAATTTTACTGGAAGTATGTTGAAACTCCAGTAACCTCTTTAAACATTTTCCGGATTTATTAACTTACAAATTAGTTTTTAAGTTACATGTGTTTTATGTGCTGAATTTACAACGTTACCAAACAATGTAATCTGATCATATAGAATCCAAATCAGGGAATGAAATCTAATTACATGGAATCACTTTTTATGTAATCAAATTACAGCAAACTAAACATGATCTTATTATAAATTTGACCGGCATATGTAGTTATTTGTTCGAAAGTAATTTGGAGAATATTAGTGTTACACCTCATTCATCCTTGCTCACCTCAATTTGAGAATGATTCAAGTAGGTTTTTGGGGAATAAGCAAGACATGGCGCTGCCTAGTCATTAGCCGATTAACCAGCCCAACATTTTCAAATAACCATCTCGAATCAAGGCAAGATGTAAGAACACATCGACACAACATTTACTAGGCTGAATTTTTTACTACGGGTGAGTGATGACATCCCTCGTCAAAGAATTACAAGTCGACCATAGTTTAAACTTGATTGGCCGTAATTAGATTCCATAGAATTTAATTTCAAATTAGATTATATTATGGTGATTTGAAAATTTTCATATAATCAAAGTTCATTGTTTTGTACTATCGGAATTCAGTATATCCGTTGCAATGTAATTTAAAAATATTTTTTCATTAATAAATCCTCTAAATGTTGTCCGGATAAACTTACAGAATTCCTACACACTTCCAGCAAGATCGAAGTTGAATTTAATGTTATAACAATATTTGAGTAATTTCAAATGAATTAGATTATATTACAATTTAATTAGATTGCAACATCTAATAATGTAATCCAATTACCTTAAAATGGATGTATTTGAATAACCTCCGTGAATAGATTATGAATAGTTAGGACCTTCAATTATTCCAACCAAGCAACAACGTAATAAAAAATGAAATTAGATAACATTACATCCTTGATTACGGTAAACCAAACCCTTGATTATTGTTCTGCCTACGAACCACGCAAGCGGGAAAAACTGCAGGAGAAAGCAGGACCCAGCGACCCACACTAACTGCATTAGGTTACGATTACGGAAAAATAGGTAAATTCGTCAAAAACAACTTTCTAAAACCAGTTCTTTATCCTGGAAAAGAACTGATGTTCATAGCTCCAAATGCAGCCGAGGAACACTATCAAAATTTTAACATGATAGCAAATGTAGGGCAACATCAGTTTTCTTTTCCATTTTAGCCTTCTAGCAAAAATAAGTTAGCCTCATTCCATATGTCATAACTACGCTAAACTGAGGATATAATTTTCAGTGAATGTAAGGGAAAGAAACAAAAAAATGACGGTGAGGTTTAAGTCAGACCGTTACATCAGATGTTTGTAATGTCATTTTCTAGCTTGCCAATTCCCATATTGAACAATACAACTCTAACCCACAACTGGGGACGAATGGGTTGAACTTCCGCTTTGCAACTTCAGATTCACGGTCCAACAAACCTTCTAACTGCTGAGTCTCTCAAAAAAGTACAAGTATGCCATGTCCTTGGGAGGATTAATCGATGCTCCTACTTTTGTGTCGTTGAAAATAACCCATCTGCCGTCTTTGTGCACGTGAGCTACATAGTGCCCACAATGTGTGGATGTACCGATGTGGCTCACCAGACCCACGAGTTTGTACTCTGCAAATATCAGTAAAAATAACACTCATAAGACTCCTTGGGTGTTAAAATTCAGCAAAACATTCAGACCAGAACTTGAATATGATAAAATCATCGGACAACGCCATGGTCTGTAGAAGGATGTGAGTTGGATATTTTAATGAAAAGAGATGACCCGCAGATGTCCAGATATGAAGACAAGAATTCAGATGCAACGTCAGAAATATCTGAAGGAAAAAGAAAATTAAAAACTAACTTCCACAGCCATCAGGCAACTCAGAATCTGCAATTGTTGTCTGCCCATTGCTTGAAGTTGCCTCCATAGCTATGGAAGTGGAGTTATCATCTGGGTAACTAAATATCCAATCAGTTGCCTTTTCAATGTTACCACCCTGAAAATTTGGGATTGTGAAGCAGAAGAAATATTATCATAACCCGGCTCAAGAAATATAGTGTGAAGAATGGATTAAATATCTTACCGAGGCTCTCAAAGCCTTCCGAGCGACCTCATCCTGGAAACCAAATCCAACCAAAGTTTGTACACTAGCTTCATCAACAGCTGGACCTTGAGCTTCATGAGCCACTGGAGCATCGATATCTGAAAATTTATACAAATATTTAACTTAAAAGAAGGTAACGAGAACTATTTCACCAAGAAGGCTGCACAGCAGATAGCTGTAAGCCTGACTGCAATCAAACAACAAAATACAGATGGAAGACGTGCTTGAAGACCTGGATCATCCATATGGGACAGCAACCAATTCATTGCTTCTTCTACGCCAGCATTTGAAGTTCTGATAGCAGCCTTTTGGCAATGTAGATAATTAAATCCCATGGCAGCAAGCTGGGAAACAATCTCCTCATTGGCAGATAACCGACTTGGTTCTGCATCTTTGCCAGCAGCAGCTGTACAAGATTTTATATGCGTAAGAATAAAAGGAAACCAGTTACTTTTGGCAAAAGGTCACCAACCATACTTTTACCTCTCTCTGGAAGTAGCTCTTCCCCAGGTTGCAAACCTTTGCTATGCATATATGTGATATCTATAATGTCTGGTACATCTATGAAAACATCTGTCGAGAGGTAAAAGACAATTGAAAATTTGATAAAAGTTACCATCAATAGCCAAACAAATTTAATATTCTAAATTGTTCCAACTATTTTAAGCTTACGAATTATTTCTGTTTTTTATTAAATGTTGCATGATTAACATGAATAGAGTTCATAATGACAAACCAACATCCTCGAAACAGTTACGATAGAGGTGTAAAAATGCAAATATTGTTGTTAATACGTGTACACAAGTAAAGTGGGTGGTTAAAAAGTGTAAGCACGTAAGATCGGAAAAGATGTGGAAAAACATCCAATTATGGCCATTTTGAACTGTAAGGAAGCATAAACCCTTTCCATAATAGGCCCAGTAAAGAAATTATTGTCGCAATGTCACACGAAGAAGTTCACAAAATATGCAATAAAATATTAGACTTTGAAATTCACGCCAACCCATTATCCATAATGTTGTTGCACAAGTTGGGTCCAATGGTCAAACTTTAGGAGCTAAGATGGTGTTATAGTTAACACCTTACCAAGATAGAGAAAATATTAAGTAGGCTATTCGTAATCTGGTCTTTGTCGAACTTTGTTACTTACGAAAATAACTTTCTAAGATAACAAAAATAACCAGTACCTAGCTTTTTTGGCACCCAGCCTTCCTCCATCACAAATCTCCGCATGTGCAGCACAAGGTAATCCGGGAAAGTACTCAGTCCAGCGGTTCTACATAACAAAAACAAAACTTTTCATCGCAAACTAGTAAAGGTAGGCTAGAAATTAGACATCAATCATGAATGCTTTTAAAGTCCACAAGACGAGGTAAAAAAAATACTTCAAAAGAAAAAAAATAGCAGAGCAGAAGGCACAATATGTTCTGAATCGTGATAACCTGTTTCAATAACATCTTCGGAGACAATGACAAACTAAGACAAATCATTTCACAAATCCCCCTCTTAAACATAACTTTCTAAGAATATTAACAAGACATTAACAATATCTTCTTAAGTGTTACGTTGCAAAGTAAAAATAATGTTGCTATAAAAGAATATTTATTTATTTTTTGAACAGTGAGAAGAAATTAATTTTTTTTCCTACTACTGTCAAGCTCACTTTAATGCTGTGGTCTTGGAATCAAGTTCTGTGCTATAGAACTCATTTATTTCCTCTGGAGCAGTAAAGCTAGCTAGACATGCTTCCAACGGTACCCTTGGCCGCACATTCGCAACAGAACCTCTGCTAAAGAAACAGGTATTAGCATTTAAATCAAAAGCATGAAAAAATATATAACTAACAGCTGCAACAGTGCAACAAGATTTTAGCTACGCACGTTTTGTTGTCTTCCAAAGCCTTCTCTGCTTGCAACTTTTGGAATGCTTCAAGCTGCTCTGAATAATTAGACCGCAAGGTTAATAAAGCAATTGGTTTAAGCATTAGCATGGAACAACCAGACTAAAAATATGAACCTTTATTTGTTGCTTCATTCAATGGAATATTCAATGACAGAATGTAATCAGATCTTTTATTGTAAGCCACTTTTCCAGATGGACACCGAAGACGCTCCTCAATGTAGAACTTGAAACTCCTCGAGGGATCCAAATCTGGTTTCCCAGAATTAGCTCTCTCAACTTGATCAAGTAGATGTAGAAAGAACTCCAATGCATCCTAAAAGGACAGAAAATTTTAGCCTTTTAGAGGTGCAAAGAAACACCTCTATATTGACTTACACGATAATGACTAAAGTAAAAATGCATAGGCATGAGAAGCAAGGATAGTATTGAAGCCAAAATTAGAAAATCAAAGAAAAAACGCACTTTTTTGGTAGTTTTCAATCTAATTTATATTCCTTTGCAATGCCACCCGAAGAGCAGGAAGCCACAAGCAATAATTAATTTCATTATGTTTTGGGAAATCCTAAATTACTCGGTTCTGGTATGTATTTCTTCTCCATCAACTAGTTCCCCTTGATCATCCTACCTACGCATATGAAACTCTTCCATTGCGTGACCCATAGTTCGCACAAATTGTGGTACAAAATGAAGAAAAAATTGAAAAACATATTCTGATGAACATTTATAAACCATGTCACACTATGCCAAAGAATATATGAATCATGCAAACTGCAGGACATTTTTAAAAGCATACTTAGCGTAGGTGTGACAATTACACATGTCTCTTTTTACCCAAGCAATTGAGGACATGTCCTCCAAATATATTATGGATCAACCACCAGTACCCAACTCCAAGACCAGGCATCTCCCAACTTGAGTTTGCCTGAGTGGGTTTACAGATGCCATTCTCATAAGCTATTTGACATTGATGTACATGAGAAGAGTCTTTGTAATGCATATAGATACACCAACTCAACAGGACCCTCTTAGACAAAAACTACAACTCCACTATCTTTTAATGACTCTGTATCATCAAACAGGATATAATTCTTGGACACGGTGCATGTAGTTCTCCAGAAACTCCATATTTTAAATATATAAAAAAGTTAACCCAGATATGATAATCTGAAAATTCAATATAGTTTTTTCATGAACTACGAATCAAGATAGAAATACCTGCTGTCTCATACTTGAAAATTCAGGATGACTGGCAGCAATTACAGCCTTGAACATCCGAGGAGGTATCCCTGCTTGTTTCTGAAATTAAAAAAAAATAGAAAAAAAATTAAAAAAAAACTCAGGAATTGCATAAGGCGGCACAATAGGACCCAACAAACAGGGACCAGCATGTGCACATAATGTGTCCAAACGAAAGTTACAAATCTAACATCAGCACACCACATCAAGGAAGAAGAGAGAAACCTTTGAGATCACATCAGGAAGCAACTATGAACATTTCCTACTTCCTAGAAGAAAGAAGGCTAGACGAATAGAGGTAAAAAAGAACCAAACGTATCAGCTGTTGACACTCTTCTCCAGGTTGCGAAGAATACTTACATCAACATCATCTTACCCAAAAGCCTCTAGAAACTCCTATGGTAAGCAGCTAGGGGAGGAGTGGACTGTACAGAAACAGAACAAAGAAGGCGTGGATTGTGAATAGGATAAAATGCTTGGATCAGAATTCAATCCATGATGAGTACAACCCAACTTATTATCATGAACTTCTTTAGTAAAATTAACCATCTAAGTAGTCCTGACAATTTGACGCGAAACACAATAACACGACACGAAAAATCCGTCTGGGTTTATTGATTTTGTGTCGTGTCATGGGTACATGAAAAAATGTTCGTGTCGGTTTCGTGTCTCACCGGTCGGGTATCCGAAAGTACACGACATGCATTTTACCTAAATACCTGATTACCCTATTACTGATTACCTAATTATTGATTACGAAAAACCCTAACCCCCTACTTCTGTCTCCCTCTCCTCTCCCACAAGTCACGCCACCACAGCCACTCCTCTCGTCTCCCTCTCCCACAACCACCACTCCTCTGATCCTCCCTCGTCTCAACACTCAATCCCACAGCCCACAAGCACAACCGCACCCTCTCCCACAAGCCACAGACCACGTCGCCACAACCAGTCCTCCTGTCTCCCTCTCCCACAGCAAATCGAAAGTACCAATCAAGAAAGGCTTGAAAGTTGTCAAAAGAAAGTCCCCAAGGAGCCCAGCATTACAGCTAAACACACTGACCATTCAACATGGTAGTTTAAGTTCGTTTTGAAAACTCAAGGACGTGCAAATTGTTTTACAATCCGAGTACCAAGTTTATTTACCATATTACCAATCTAAACGGTGGTCAGCGAATGACACCATAGATTTTGATGGATTTACTGTTACATATAATTTGATACTCAAATATTGATGTTTAGAATATTTAGATCATAAACAAAAAATAATGTAGCTAGAATTAAGATTATTGTTTGCTGTATTTTGTTATGCTTTTGTTGGCAATATTATTGTTTAGAAAATGTGTTCGGTTAATTACATGGTTTAGCTCATATATTTATTTTTGTCCTTAAACGACAGAATTTTATTGTTAGCCCTTAGCTCTATTTTAGAGTGTGTAAGATGACAGCTGAAGATCAATCACCAAAGAAAAAGCAGCCCTCGAAAGAAAAACAAGCAGAGGTTAAATTTACCCCTACGTGTCATGATTACATTTTTATTTATACAATTACAAACATAGGCCCATGAATCTTGACTTAATAGTTTTAATATTGTAGGTGGTTCATTCTTCAAGTGATGATTCAAAAGATAGCTACGGAAGAGAAATTCTTACTCAAGTTTCAAGTCTAAAGAAAAAGAAAACTACCAAAAGAAGAGATTCATGGTCTGGAAATGTTTTGATCCACTTTCGGTAGTAGCAGAAAAGAAAAAGAAGCCAAAACATGGGACGGATAACATTTTGAAACATATGAAATTCTGTGAAAGAAACCACGACATCAAGCAAATGATTGTGGCGAGGACAAAGGAAAGGGGTTTGGGAATGCACGATCCTAGGTTTGATCCTCGAGTGTTTTAGAGAGTTGATAACAGTAGTTGTAGTGAGACATAATTTGCCTTTTCAGTTCGTTGAATATGAAGGAATTAGATAAGCATTTCTTTATGCAAACCCAAGTGCAAAATTGGTGAGCAGCAACACCCTCAAAAGTGACATTTTGGCTTGCTACAAATCGGCGAAGAACTTGTTTGATATGTTGCAATGCTATGGAGGAAGAGTGTGTTTGACTTCTGACTTCTGGAGTTCGGTGGCTACTGATGGCTACATCACTCTTACGACTCATTTTATCACGAATGATTAGGTTTTGCAGAAGAAGTTGTTGAATTTCTCATATATTCCATCTCCGTATACTGGCATCACAATATCATATAAGATTTACAAGTTGTTAGTAGAATGGAAGCATGAGTTCAAGTTGTTCAATATTACTTTAGACAATGCCTCTAATAATAATTCGTTTGTCGATACTTTGAAAGAACAATTGGATTTGAGAAATGCACTTCTTTGTAAGGGGAAGTACTTCCATATCAGGTGTTGTGCCCACATTCTCAATCTAATTGTGCAAGAAGGGTTGAAAGACATGGATATGGCGATTGTTGAAGTACGGGAGACTGTCAAGTACATCAAACGCTCTCAAGGAAGAAGACAAATTTATGGATTGCATTGAACAAGCCGGTTTAAACAAAAGGAGAAGATTGCTTCAAGATGTGCCCACGAGGTGGAACTCGACATACATTATGCTTGATAGTGCTCTTTATTTCCGTCATGCTTTTGTACATTTGCAGTTGACATATTCGAACTACAAGCATAGTCTCTCCGTACAAGAATGGAACCGGGTAGAAAGTTTTTGCAAGTTTCTAAGGGTTCTATAATGTTACTCGGTTATTCTCAGGTAGACAACATCCCACTACAAATTTGTATTTCCCAAATGTGTATTTGGTTGAAAGTACAATACTAAAGACAATGGAAGACTCTAAAACTGTAATGAGATCCATAGCCGAAAAAATGAAACCGAAGTTTGACAAGTATTGGGCAAATTATAGCATAATTCTTGCAATTGCAGTGGTCCTCGTTACAAGATCAAATTTGTTACAAAAAAATTTATGGAGAAGGTTGCGAGCAAATTATCAAAATTAATGTTGAATTGAGGTCATTATTTGATTTGTACAAGAACTCGATAGGTGTAAGCCGGCCTACACGTGGCACACTCACCCTTGATGAGGATGGGAAGGATCATTCAGTTCAATATAAAGGCGAAGGTGACTTTGAGGTATATTTTCATAACTTATTATTTACTTTCATAGTTTGTTTTGTATTTTGTAAATCAAGTTTCAAACCATAAAAAATAATATTTTGCTTGGTTCTTTATTTTTAAGGAATTTGATAAAGAATATGAGGATCTCAACTTGGTTGTGGAAAAAACTGAGTTGGATAAGTACTTGGAAGAAAAGATACTTAATAGGAATGACGAAATTGATGTTTTAGCATATTGGAAAACCAACCAGTATAGGTACCCCAATCTCGCACTCATGGCTCGTAATGTGTAGTCCATTCCAATTTTCACTGTGGCCTCTGAGTCGGCATTTAGTATTGGAGGAATGGTGCTCGATCAATACCATAGTTCTTTGGCTCATAATGTTGTTGAGAGTTTGATTTGCACTCAAGATTGGAAGTTCAATAGTCAAGGTAATACATTTTCTTAATCAAATTTTCATTTCAACTGAATATGATTTCTTTACACTTCTTATCTTTCCTATCATAGATGCTTGTGATTTTACATAGGAAGAACTTACGGAAGACATTATGGAAGTGATACTTGAGGAAGATTCATGTCAAGGTTCAAATCCTTATATCCGGTAATGGCTTCTAAGAGTTCAAGGTGAGTTCAAGATTGGGTTTGCTTGTCTAAAACAATAATATACATAGCATGGAACTGAGTTTTTTTACCACCACAAAAACAAGAAACTTGATCATTGCTGGATCTTGCTACATTCTATTGGACTATATTAGACAACTTGCACAGATAGAATCACGAGGTTCCAGCAGAAAACAAGTAACCGTTTGAGTTAATCAAGTAAAGTTGAGAATATAGGATTGAATAGTGACCAATGTTTGCTTTGTCATGTAGCAAATATCTGCATACAACTACTGGAGCTGGGAAGGAGATCTCAAAAGCCACAGATCGACACTTCGACAGGCAGAATGTAATGTGTAACATGTGTATGTGATCTAGCCAATCTGGCACAAGCTAAAAATACCTTTAAATGGTGCTACTTGTTACCTTGTTGGTGGATGATGATTGGATGTATACATCTACATGTTATCATTTCGGAGATCAAATGGTTATATTTAGATGTTCATGTTTTCTTTTTGGATGTGATGAATGTGTTAATTTTTAGGTGATCAAATGTGTTTTAATGAATGTTTTATTTTTACATTTTGTTCTATTCTATTTTTATGTATATTGTTTTCGTGTAAATTGTGTAAAGGTTTCGTGTATATTCGTATATTGTGTCATGTCGTGTATACACGATTTATTTCGTGTCGTTTCGTGTACCGAAAGGCAAACACGAAATCAAACCGTGTCGTGTCCATGTTCAGGAAAATCTACTAGTATACACGAAATTACACGACACAACACGATTGTCAGGAATACATCTAAGAACGCTAATACTCATGAAAATCAAATCCGACGCTTATAATCACGACACGACACGATTGTCAGGACTACATCCAACCATCTGATAAGACTAACTTAAAATCACAAATTCTCCTAAATCTGAGCCCTTTGTGATAAGTGATTTTGGTTTACATACACACCACAAATGACTAAAAGATATCTCGTGAATTTAAAATCCTTGCCCCTTTCCAAAAAGAATTTTTTTTGGAGAATATCTATCTTATATGACAACAAAACTGGTATTTAGAGGGTCAAAAGATAATATATATAGGAAGCAGTGTTCTTAAAACCGGACCGGCCGGTTCAACCGGTTGAACCGTGAACCGGAGGCCTGTCCGGTCCGGTTCACCTCCCAAACCCGTTTTTGGGCTGAACCGGGTTGAACCGCCGGTTCAACCCGATTCAGAGAGAAAAATCTGATTATTTTTGTTTTTTTGAATATTTATAATATGATTTGAATATTTTTTTACTTAATAAATAATTAAATGTAATTATTATATCTATAATATATATTTATGACATCATGCTGACGTCACCGGTCAATCGGTTCGATTCCGGTCCGACCCCGGTCGAACCTCTGAACATTTGACGTTGCCGGTTCGGTTATGAAAACCTTGATAGGAAAATTACCCTTTCCAACATGTTAGTCTCCACTCCAACCTTTCAATCATGAAGGCCCAAATCGTCACCTTAGGTAAGGCGTAAGGACAGAGACAAAAGAAGACTTCATATGTTTTGTTAGGAAGTTTTTTTTGTCATTGATTGTTAGGAAGTTATCAACCATAGAACACATCAAATCAAAAACTAGTGGCTCCTCGTGATTGATGATGATTCCCAACAAAGCAAAAAAATTAGGTTAGTAAGTCCTAAAAACTCATTTGTGAAACAACACTAGGCACCCAATGGTGCCGATTAAGTCAAAATATTCACTCCAAAAAAGAATTGTATCATCTACATATTGAAGAAAATTTTCTTCCATCCTTATCTTTTCTCTCCAATACCTTGGGTTCAAGCACACCTTGAACCAAATTGCATCTGAACGTTTGAGGTATAGGTGGTGGCAATAGTAATTATACACTTCAAAATGTTGGAATTATTTAACAAAAAATAATGTTTAAGATGTGATCAGTTTGAAGGAAGTTCTTAAATTTTAGGAAATTTTGTTCGAGAGGTTCACATTCTAGTGATCAATTTTTTAAAGTCGCATATACAAACTATGCGGTTGGGTGCCCCAGAATCGCATATGCAACTGTGCGGTCGCATAAGCGGTCGTACAAATGTTTTTTTTCTTTGAAAAATATCCAAAAAAAACATAAAAAATGGGAAACAGTTGTACCCGACAGCGTCTCCTTCTTCTTCCTCATCTTCCTTCTTCAACCTCATCTTCCCCTCTCCTCTTTTCCTTTTCTTTTTTGCATAGCTCCTCTCCCATCTCCACCTACCCCGCCGCCCCCTCCACCATGCCCTACGTGGCCGCACAAGTCGCACCCTGTTGGATGCGACTGTGCAGCGATCGCATATGCAACCCCAACCTGACGGACCGCATTATGCGGCCGCATACCAAGTGATTGATACCAAAGTTGATCATTAAGTTAGAAGTGGGAAAATATATCTAATCTAATTTTGTATCTTTTTGTCTCCTTCATGGCTTCAATGGCTTGTGGGGACAATAGGGAAGTAATTTCATATAATATTTTAAATTAAGAGCTCAAATTCCAAAACCCCGAGCAAAACTAATAATACAAAATTTAGCTTTGAAGATTGATTGTTCTACTACCACAAAATGTTACTTCCAACAAGTCACCCTAAAGAAAAGGGGGACAGATATCAGACATTCGGACCAATGGTGAAAGTATGGCTTGGTAGTTGCTTGTTTCTTTGCAGATCTGTAACTACCACAATGATGTTGATGTTTTTGTTTACGGCAAAGTACTTGTTGGAATTGAAGCATTTGGATAGTATCCTTTTTTCCTTAACTATCAAGTCAGATTATTTGTCCATTTCCACTGTGTCAAAGATAAAGTTATTTTTTGACATTTGGAGCATCATGGACTATATCAAATGGCTATTTAAATGATCTGCATTTCTTTTATTGTGGAATCGCAGATGGTCAGTTGCATTTGCATCATTTGGGTCAATTGGAAACAACCTCACTGTTTTACAGTTGTAGGGTTGCGTACATCCGACCCCCCCCTTACCTCGCTTAGGCGGGAGCCTCTTCTGAGGCATTGGGGTTATGATGTATCAAGTCAAACTATGTAGCAATGTCAATACATGCAAGCAAAGTTACAACTAAGGCAAGACCAACTAAAACACACTACTTTAAAGGAAAGCTCCTTTCACCAAAAATAAACTCAAGCTTTACAAAGCTATGGACCAATAGGCTTACCAAATAAAAACAAGATACTACCATGAAAGAGACCATCCTACTTGTTCAAATTAAAAGCTACCCTCTTGCCTATCTCGGTATACTCCACAAATATTGACCCCACTAACTGTCAAAGACCTCAACAAATGGCAAGTTAGGGAGGTTCGAACCTGACAGTCAGAGAATATGCCAAAGTAATCCTTGAATGACAGATTCCAATACTATCAACTTAAACAGTTAAAGGATTGTTTTCATTCCAAAACAGTTGAAGTGTTAATGGTTAAAAGTTAAAACTGGGTCGCATAAAAAAAACTTACAGGATCTACAGCCGAACAATCTCCTTCCTTTTTTGTCTGTTCAGTAAATTAAGCAGTGGTCTGAGTGAAGAAACCAAAGCAGGGAAGTGCCAAATCAGGTTATAGAGGACTTCGTTTACCTGTTCATCAGAATGAGAATATCTGCCTGATAGCATTCCATGCCCCAATTTGGTCCTGAGATAGAAAACATATTCTGTAAAGATACAAACACTATCAGTACCTAGTGAGACCAGTTTCCTTCATGCAAATATTCTGGAATCTTGAGACACGCTATACTGAAAAGTGAAAACTGTACAACAAAGATATTCAAGTACAAGACAAACTTCACAATATTTTGTTGTATCATTTTTTTATATTGTAAATAGAAGGGAATCAAATTCATCAGACCTTATAATATGAAAGAAAAGATATAATTTTCTGAGATCAAATGTCCTTGGGAAACAGAGATGCAGTTACCAGTAAGATGTTGTAGTTTGCATGAAAATCACATCAATACTTACAACTGAGTGTTTAAGTCTACCGTGGGATCAGCAGGAGCAACTTCAAACGCAGCCTTCAAATTCAGCCCGTCAAAGTACCTATGAAAAAAATACAAAATTACAATAATAGACCAAATTTAGAGAGGAGCCATGATGCAATGACAAGCACACAAGTAGGAAATCAAATACCAACCTCCTCCGGAAGAATTCAGTGGCAAATACTACTTGCATGGTAGATGCCAAATAGCAGCTGCAAAACATGATATTAATTTAGTAGGACATGGAAATGCAGATTCCCAAACCGAATAAGAATTGCATTGAGAAAAAAACATGTTAAAAGGCTAGCCTGTTCCCAAGGTTGACTAGTCCAGTATATCCAGGTCCAGCAAGTGCTTCCACTTCCTGACCGCTTTCTTGTATCCGGTTCCAATCAAAATTTGTATTTTGGTCCAACTCCTTTTCAGCTGTTGTCATTTCAGTCTGAAAATGCAAATTGCTTGGTTTAACGTTATTTAGATATCTGGACTCACGAAAATGAGTGTTATCTTTCTCAAAATCAATTGTCATCGTCTGGTAACCTCCAGTATGTAACGTCCAGTAAGGCAAAAAGATGCGGGAGCAAAAGAGAACAGATTAATTTAACCGGTCTGACTCACCACAGAAACCATATTTCCCAAATAACTCAAATAATATTTTGTAACATCAATAATAAAAAATGAAAGCTCAATAAATAAGAATCAAAGAAGATAGACGGTGAAAAAACTAGCACTCAGTCAGTAGGTCCTTGAATTCCCCACTTATAGTGAGGATAATTTTCAGTTTTCTTTACTTATAAATACAGAATAACAT
Source organism: Triglochin maritima (assembly GCA_963682175.1). Lineage (NCBI taxonomy): Eukaryota > Viridiplantae > Streptophyta > Magnoliopsida > Alismatales > Juncaginaceae > Triglochin > Triglochin maritima. The sequence continues at coordinate 6,591,446 of OY821780.1, read as the reverse complement.
CATTTGCAAGAGTATTTATGCAATGAGGAAAAGTCTATGACATCATTTGCAAGGGAATTCGCTAACCTTTTGCAATGAGGAAAAGTCTATGCCAAAAAATGCAAGGTGTTGTGCCAATAATGGGTCCTCAACACTGTCATCCTCGGGATAGGAAAAAACATCTGAAAACACATCAATTTGTATTCGTTACATCCATGTCCAGCACAATTGACAAAAAGTGACGAGTACGGTCTCTGAAAACAATCTGCCATATCAACTCAGAGACTCAGGATAAGCTTTACTGGATCCCAGTTAGTTTGGTCCATCAAAAATTAGAAAGTAATTAAAGGTCTCCAAGAAAGCATTTTTCAGAAAACGCCTGAAAATATTTCTGCCATGGTAAAGTTTGAAATCCAGAAATAATAAAATCGTTGAATATTGCCAATGTTTGACTCCAACCATCTGGGCTTCGAAATTGTTCATCTCATTCTACTTGACCAGGCTGATTCAAACCACGGCACACCTTTACACTGGACTTCTATAGTAGACTGCTAAACTGAGACCTCATATGAATCCAAAAAAAACCTAACAACACCGTGAAGCTGATCAGACTTAATGGACATCGATATTAAAAAGTTCCAAAAGAAACTTAAACTTCTAAAGTATGATTCCAAACAATTCTGCATCTGAAGTACAGGACCCAAGAAATCATTGATATAATCATTGTTGAACTCCAACAATTTGGCCTTACTAGACATACGCTTTCCGTGTACTACTTTGACAAACTGATGTAAGCAGTATAGGCTTATAGCACCTTCTTTCTGTACTCTTAAAGCATGAGGCATAATATATAAACCAAAATAAAATGTTTGTAAATCATACTGCTATACGCATTGTGTGATTGGTTTCACGAAATAATTCATATCAACATTTTATGTATGTTCCATCATTTTGGTACGTCTTTTATTGACTAACTGGAAGCCACCAATATGTCAAAAGCTTAGCAGGTCGAAGTCTCAAACTATCAGCCTTCGATAGTACGACGCAAGCAAAAATATGTATATTTTGATAGCATGACAAAAATACTATAGAAGTGCTAAATTATGAAATTTGGCAAGTGAGTAAAAAATTGCAATTCTGTTAATGGTTTAAATAATGCAACTCTGACAGTGCAACAGCCATTAAATTTCAATGGTAAGCAAAAACTGTTTTGGTCCAGATAATAATCAAAAAAATTGAAAAGGAAAAGAAAAAAAAAACATCGTCAAGTTTTGGTCCACAATCTTGTCAAAGAACGCATAGCAAAGCTACCTATAAGTCATAACAATTACCTGCAGTTTCTATGTCCGCGGTGATAGTCCCAAGCTTCACAGCAAGAGGATATTTTGTGTTATTGTAATATTCTATTGCATGATTATTTCCTCCACTTCCATCCCAATTTTTCCTCCCACATAGGATCATCCCATCTGTTAAGTTAAGCCATAGGTTGTCAATCTTGTCACATTTACAACATTTCCATCCAGATGATGGTATCACAACACCACTGTTAATCTGCTTAAGATCCATAGCATATGAACTGATTTGCTTTTTATCTGCAACCCATGATGCCAGTTGCTCTTTTTTCTCAGCACCCTCAGCAATCAGAATGGCATCAACTGCCAACCTAACCTATGATACGAAATAGATAAAATATTCATTTATCCAATTGTAAATTAATTAAAATGCTAATATTCACCTTTTCGGGGAGTTCAACAGAAGGAAATGGTAGGGACACAAAATCGGGTAAAACGACAATGCTGTAAGATTCTTCATACTCATGCTCCTGATTGTCAAAACCCCCGTCTAAACCTGATCAGCAAGGAGTTAATGAAACCACTAGTTATACTCCGAAAGAAAATTTTCAATCAATTTCTCAACTTTTCATTTTACGGATTCCGATAAAAAATAATCATAATAGAGCATTGAAAGATGACAATTTTATGTGATTGTATCAACAGTTATTCCATATTACCAAATTATAGCTTGCTATAAGATAGAAACATTGAATTATAAATTCATTACGTTAAATCTTAGTTTTCTTGAGATTTGTGATTAACCAAAGCGTTCGACCACAAACCGATCATTTTTTTACCAAATATGATAAATGAAATGATAATATGAAGAAGAAAAAACACTCACATGCCTATGTCACTAGGGGTGCAAACCGGATATTTTGACTCAGATATATAGTATATCTGAATTCGAATCCGGATTCCGTAATCCATTACCAAATTCGAATTCAAAATCAGTAGAACTATCTGAATTCGAATCCGAATCTTCAAATTTTTCGAATATTAATCGGTATTCGGATATTATCCGAAATTGAATATATATGTATATTGTAATTAATTTTCAAATACTAATTTTCAAATTGAATACTCAGATAGTTGGTAACCATTTGCACCCCCTGTATGTCACAGCTTGAGTGATGAGCAAACATCCAGCAGAAAGCTTATGCAAACAGTAACAGCTCAAACAATACAGTTCAAACAAAGAAAAATATATGATTGAGAATGTACCAATAGCGAGAAGTGTGGGCTTCTTCAGAGGTCTATCCTCGGGAACGGGTTTCGGCCTTTGCTGAATATGCAAATACACAGCATTCCCGGACTTCTCATAGTTCCACGTAACAAAATCCTTTCCAAACGCCAAGAACGAGCACATGTCGACATACAAACCCCCTTCCGACCTCTAAACACCAAAAACAAACCCCATAAACATTCTCCATAATTCAGGCGACCGCCAAAATTAACCGCACACAAACACATGATCAACAACAAGTTCAACTTCACATCCAATAGCATGACAAACAGACAGAGAAGAGAGCAAAGAGCGTACCGGATTGTCGAAAGAGATGCAGCACTCCTGTTTGTAAATGCGGTTCGTAGGCGCCGGAATCCGGACCTTGGAGAGATTCATCCTCAGCAGCTCCAACCCGCTCGCCATGCCGGTCGAACGAACTAGGGTTTCACTCTGTTCACAACCAAAACAACAAAATATCAACAAAAACAACTTCCGACGGCGTCAGCGACGGCGGTGGAATCTAAATCCGAAGAAGGAACCGGCGGCGGATTCGGAAAATGGAACGTCGGACGCGATTCGACGATCGGAGAAGGGGGAGGGGAGGTGGAGGGAGTGGGGGTGGGGTCTTACCGATGGGGGGAAGGAGGAAAGACGGCGATCGCCGGAGGAGGAGTGGAGTGTTGGCGAAGGGGGATTGAAGGCGGAAATGGAGGACGTGGTCAGAGTGCGGAGGTTTGGTCAGGTGTTCGTGGGCTGGACTGGGCTGGGCTTTTTTTGGAAAGCCGAATCCGAAGATGGCTTAGGTGTCGGTTGATCAGTTTCTGACTTTCTGAGATGCCATGAAGATGAAACTAGGATTAAATGTGAAATTCTTTTTTGTGGTTGTTAAGGTTCTTTATTATGATAACTAATGAGGAAATAACATGACATGATTTCAGACGAAAAGGACATAATTGCACGGGAAAAAGACGTGATTTACATGAAATTGACACGTTTAACTCTTTTTTTGTAATTGAATCAATTGCTATTTACTTGGAAACCGTTGTTTAAGACATCTTATAGTATGGAAACATCAATATGCCACAATGTTTGGTTATTAGCAAGGAAGCAATCTCGATATGTTATATATCTTTCAAAATATAAACTTAATGATTTCTAGTTATTGGTGTATAGTAAAACTCAACAAAGCTAAAGAAATCAAATTCTAAAAATTCCACAACCTTTTTTATTTTACTTTTTATAAATATATTTTTAATATTTACAGAACGAATGTACACCCGTAAGCTCTAGAAAGAACGGAATAGGAGAAAATTTTAACCACATTGTGGCTGGTGGAGATGAGAAAACCCAAGGCAAGTAGTTGAGCTGTCTCAACTTGTTGAAGGAGAACCTCAAGATCGAGGTACAATTTGGTCGAGGAAAATTTTACAACCTTAAAAATAGGAGACTATTATTCGTCGTCGGAAAACTACTTAAATTGTCCACAACAATTACTTTTTTGCCCTTAATAATTCATTTAATATCAATTTCGTCTCGTCTCTTAAAATAAGGTTTCTACCTACGTTTTCTTCATTTTCCAAGTACAAACACCACGAAAATGTCTAGTGAAGTGCATGAATTCGGTGAATTAAGCCCAGCAAAAAAAAATCGAGTCGGCGTCTGGCTAAGACGCCCCATCCTAAAAAAAATCTTAAAATTACACGGTGTGTTATCTCAAATTATTTGACGTTCCTTTGCAAGTTTTCGGTGGTAACGGGTCAGATTACAATGAGTTTTTTTGCAAGTGATAAAAATTCAAAAAATATCCAGATCCAACAATTTTTAAGATCAAAAATCCCCCGGCGGTAAAACATCCTGACTTACAAATACCACCTCGACAGATCGTTCGGGGGTCTCGCTCAATGTTAAGTATTGTTGGATTTTGAAATTGTTGAATCTGGAATTTTTTGAATTTTTATCACTTGCAAAAACTCGTTGTAAGGTGAGATGTTGGACGGTCGACCTGTTTGCTTCTCGGTCTACCGAACATGTTCCATGCGGATGACCGAGTTTCCATCGGTCCACCGTGATCGTAAAGACAGTAAGTTTTTTTATCTTCCTGGAATCATTGGGTCGGTTTACCGATCTCTATCTGGTCATCCGAATATTTATCCTCAGTAACTTCAACATTTCTCTGGAAATCTCTATTCGGTGTACCGAATGGGTATCGGTCATCCGAATATATTAATTATTAACTTATTAATTAATTAATTTAGCAATTATCTAATTTTATAATCAATTATCTTTTTAATAAAAAAATAAAAAAAAATTGCGGGCGTCCGACGGAGCCGCCCCGCGTAGGGGAGAGGCGTCTGGTTAAGACGCTGCCCCCATGGGTGGGGCGGATTTGGCGAACGCCCGCTATTTTTTATTATTATTTTTTATTTTTAAAAAGATGTTGGATATTTTACCAGACTCGAGTACACCGGGGCGTCCGTTGGCTCATTACTGACCTCCAAAACATTATTTTTTATGATTATAAGAGGATGATGAAGAGAGATGTGTGATAGGAGGGTAAAATGTCGCGTTATAGCAGTAGAAATGAGAGAATGACAAAATGGTAATTTGTACGGGCGATTTAAGTTTTCTGGCGATGAATAATAGTAAAAATACGTATAAAGAACGACTTTTCCCAACGACCTTAACACATGTAACCCCAATGTTAGTAAATTTGCAAGGAGATGTAATTTTACACTGTCGCCCTCAATGTTAAGTATTTAATCACGTAACCATTAGCCAGCCCTACGGCCCCTAGCTACCATTAATTCGAGCTAAAAACCAGCCACGTACGTACTCCCACGCTTTCCATGCATGCATACTAATAAGACCTCCCCACTCACGAGTCACGAACAGACATCATCGACCAAGCAAGACGAAACAACCGAACAACAGAGGTGACGCTTTTGTCTCACTACACTTCAACTATTATTGTCTCTTCCGATGACCCGTCAAGACGCCGATGTCCGACAGGACCAGCGCCCGACCAACAACCCACTCCATCTCCCGATTAGGTTTCCGCTGTTGTGGCGCGGCAGAGTGGATCCCTCACGTGGTCGGTTCTTCGGTTGCTGGGGTTGGAGGAGAACATCGTAGCAGGGGATTATAGTGTTCGGGATTTGGACGTTTTGGATTATTATTTTTAAAATGATTGTGACGTTTTGGATGTTGCGACGGCGGTTTGCGGTTGGGAGTTGGTTGGTTGGTTGGTGTTTCGATTTTAAGATGGGTTGTTCGATGATAATTTCGATACGAACTCGAAACTCAGATTTGATAAACCAGCCGGTTCGAACTCGAAATAGCCATGGTCGACTCGGTGGCTAGAATTAAGATTTTTATTGTCTAATCATATGCATTTTTTGGTATTTAATTATTAATATATATTTTAGCTAAGACTCAAATTTTCGGCTCAACTAGTTTAATTTACAACCTTATTTGGTGGTGTGTGTTTTCCGTAAAATTATGAGTTTGTACCTGTGGAGATAATTCAAAGGTTGATTGACAAGGCAAGAGTTGGGAGTTTGGAATTGGAACACGAGCACGTGGTTGTTCAATTGGAGAGGGAGCAGACCATGCAGGAAGATCCATGCAAATGTCGTCAAAAACTATGGAAGCAGTCCAGTTGATGGCGACCTGAATTCACAGATTCCAGACATCGGCCTAACCCATTTATTCAATTATTTCACTCTCACATGGAATATGTAGTGTTGAATCATGTCTTTCGAGATCAACTTCTTTGAGTGAGGGACAAAGTTGTATAAGAACATTTGTAAGGTATCCATGGGCCAACGTAAAAGATCCGTGGAAGACGAACGTGTAATGTGCTTAATTGTATTGAACCTTGTAGATGCCTTGTTAGAAACGTACGTACGTATATTTAACTTTAATGTCACGAGGCTAATAGGCTATGGTTGGTTACCAATTAAACATTCATATATTTCTTGCATATTAATAATATTCATACAAAATCTTGAATGAATATTTTGAATGGGTTAGTTAAAAACTTCTATGTACACCACAATTCAGCCGAAGACCAACTTAATACAAGTTCATACTAAAACTCGAATACATGATACCGAATTGAGGACTCTTCAGCGTATATCTAGTAAGCAGCATTATCTCAAGTAAGCGGTATTAGCTAATCTCTATGTATCATGTTCATCAGTTGGTAGCTGTTAGAAAATAGTATCACATCGTCTAAATGTGAACATTCTCCAGGATTATAAGTTGTAAGGTTTATTTACTTATTGTCAATTGATTTTAAGTTAGATACTTACACCTCAATATGGTATTAGAACTCGTTATGTCTAACGACGGCTTGACACGTCCACTTTTTGTTATCCACGTACGTGTAGACACTGAAGAAAATACAAGGTCACGTGTGCGGGGTAGTGTTAAAGAATAATCTAACATCGTCTAAATGAAGATATTCTCTTGAACTATAAGTTGTATAGTTCCTTCACTCATTGTCAATAGATTTTAAATTGGATACTCACAATTCAATTGTAGTCAAACAAAGATTTTTACAACTGAATTTGGTGATACGGTGAAAAACAAGTATAAGAATTTTCAAACGAAAAGTCGACAGTGTTCCATTTTTCGACAAAGGCTTGACAATTGACAAATTCAATTAAAATGGCTAGAATTTTACAATTGCGATGCATTACTGTTATAAGAAAAAGGAAAAAATTACGTTCAACACATATAGCACAAATCACAATAAAGGCAGTACTTCATGGTTTACTCCAATTTTGTATTTCAAAGGCTAAGGGTGTGATTTATTTGTTGCAGAAAACGAATAAAATTTCAGGACTTTATTTTGGGAGTATCAGTCACTAGTGCAGAAAAATCCATATACGTCGGATATATAGTGGTATAGACGTCGGATTTCGATGGTCCAAGTACCCGACGTCTATTTCCCCGTCGTATATTCCTTGTTGTATAGACGTCGGCTATATACGACCGACGTCTATACAGTGTATACACGTCGGCTATAGACGACCGACGTCTATACAGTGTATACACGTCGGCTATAGACGACCGACGTCTATTATATGTTAATTAACAAAAAATACATTGGAACGTATATCGGGCATTCTGCACTCACATTAATCAAGCTCAAGTTGCCCAAGTGCCCCAAGTACCAAACGTTTGACAAATAACCACGAATATCAAGCCCAACATGCGCAGGTGCCCCAAGTCGTTCGCGTTCAGCAGTAAAGGAGTGGTGGACTACATCAACGACACCAACAAAAATAAATTCTCCGATGTGGGACTAAACTATTACACAAAATAGACGTTGGATATATACATTGACCGACGTCTATTCATACAACATGACCTATAGATGTCGGTCGTGTTATAGATCCGACGTCTATACTTTGAAATAACAATAATTAATAAAAAGATACGTCCGATAGACGTCGACTACCATATACAACCGACGTCTATACATGGGTAATAGTAAAAAAACGTTGCAACCATTTTAAGCCCAAGTTGCCCAAGTGCCCCAAGTGCCAATCTTTTGACCATTAAATATATATATGTATCTCACTTGCATTTTGTAGTGTGGTACCAAACAACCATGTAGAAGTAAAGGAGTGGTGGAGTACTTCAACTCCACCAATAAAAAACTTTTTCCAATGTAGGACTAAACATGTCACCATAAACACACATGTGTACAACACAACACACATGTGATTGTAATTATTTTTAAATCCACATTATTCTTATACAAAATAATCCACATAAATTCTTACACGAAATATATAAATCCTAAAAATTGCGTTATTTCTTATACAAAATAAATTCCAAAAAAATGTGTTAATTTTTACACGAAATAAATACCAAAAAATTACGTTATTTCTGATACAAAAGAAATCCACATAAATTCTTATACGAAATAAATCCAAAAAAATAAACAAAAAATATTTTCTTCTTTCAGGAGGTATAGACGTCGGTTAAACTAAACAACCGACGTTTCTACAAACCTATAGACGTCGGATGTCCAAATATCCGACGTCTATACCTATAGACGTCGGTTGTTTGGACATCCGACGTCTATTTGGTGACGTCTATCAAGCATTCTGCACTAGTGAGTCGATCATTATTGCTAGTGACTAAAATCCAAAATGATGATATTATTGATCATCTGAACGATTGATCAAATAGATGGGTTCTAGACCATTGCTGTTGTTTGCACGTCTAGTTTTGGTCGTTTAGCTTTAACTACTACAATGGTCACATTTGGTTCAGGCCGTCCACTCTATGTTGTCTTCAAGTATGAGTTTTTTTTAGCAAAAATTTTCAAAATAAATTTTTTTATTTTTTTTTACCAAAAAAGACCTCAATTAAAAGTATTTTTCAAATTATACTCGTCGCCGCCACGTGTTACCGGGTTTGTTTTTTAGTACATAGAGGCATCACCAGTGTCGAGTTCTCTTTGAAAAAACTCGGCAAGGACGATGCTGAGTTCTCTTTGGGTTTTTATTGCCCAACACTTGTCATATTCAACTCGACGTGAGTTACCAGGAGAACAATGTTTCAAATAGAACTCGGCATTGGCGATGCCGAGTTCTATTTGAAACATTGTCCTCCTGTCAACTCAGATCGTGTATGAGACGGTTGGAGGGTCAGAAAAAACAGTATTTCAAAAAGAACTCGGCACTAGGGATGTCGAGTTCTATTGGTGTGAACTCGGCACTTGTGATGTCGAGTTCACATCAAGAGAACTAGGCATCCTCAGTGTCGAGTTCTCTTGAAGAGTGAGTGCAAGTTCATTTAATTTAAGAACTCGACAATTTCTTTTCATGTTTGACAACAAACACAACAAAGACAACAAATACAGTTTCATTTCCTGTTTGACAACAAAGACAATCATTCCAATTACCAAAACACAATTCAACCACAAAACACAAACAACTACAATAAAACCAAAACAACAAACGTTTTAACAACAAACAACCACAAGAACGAGTTTCACATTTTAACATAAAACCAAAAGTAGTGTAATAACAACCAAATAAGTTTAACACAACTAAATATCTATCCTAAGTGACCTCTCAATTTCTTCTTTCTTTTAGGACGTGCTTGAGCACGTCCTCTTCCCCTGCCACGTCCCTCTCCTCGTGCTGCATTCTCTGTATCCTGAGTCAGACTGCCAGCGTCTTCTTGAGTGTGTAGATCTTCTTCTTCAACAACGTGATCCTGACTCAAATGTATTGTGAGTTTTTCAGCACCAAAACACATGAGTCAAACCTTCATTTCTTCCTTCAATTTTCCAACCATCAAAGAGCTTGTCTTGTGATCTCTGATCGCCTCGTGAATTTGATGGAGTTCTTCGTGGAACTCATAAACTCTGCGCACCTACAGATAATTAAACAGTTCATCAAACACTAAACACAACTTTAAAACGTGGTAATTGTTTAAATAAATGTTTAAATCTTACCATCTCTCGCTTTCTACCCGCTCGAGGTCTGTATAAGGTATGAGTCAGAGCCAATGTGTGATGAACAATCCAACGTACGGTGATGCTCCAGTACCATTTCATATACAATTGTGTGCTCTTTTCAGGAGTTACACCTAAGAGTGGTCGTTCAAACTGTAGATGATCTCTTCTATGCGACCAATCCTGAATGAATCAATGATTTTCAGTCAACCAATTAACGTCTGCCCTCCCCTGAGCCGATTTCACTACATGTCTCTCCATCGGCTCTGGAATTTGTTGTTGTAGACTGAACTGTCTCATCACTCAGTCTGGACAATGCATAACCACCTCACTAAAAATTATAAGCGAAGTATGGCTCGTCCATATCTCTGAACTTTCCATACATAGTGGTGGTAACTGACTAAGATCCAAATGCGCATAAGGGTCCCAGATCACTTGATTGAATTTCTGCACGTCCAACTCATTCCGATAAAAATCAAGTGTCGTCGTCTTCGCACTACCCTTGAATGTTTTGGTCGTCTCCAACGGGCACCTAATGGTCTGCTCTTCAAAGGTCTCCCAATGTGTAGATGTTCCCAGCACCACAACTGTATGAACATAAGAAAACCACACAGATGTTTGGTCGGAATCAGTGAAGTTTCGTCTAACATGTGATATAAGTGGGTCATAGCCGCACTACCCCAACTGTACTCCAATGCGACGGTCAAATCTCCGAGCAAAGACAGGTACTTCATGTGAACCATCGTGTCACTCTTATCTGCCAAAATATTGCATCCCAACTGGAACAGAATAAAGACTCGGGTGTGTTGTGTAACTGTCTCTTCGTCAGTTTAAACCTGCACGGTAGAACAAACTAACAATTCTACAGATAACATCCTCACATTCTAAACATCTAAGTAACGACGTATTTCTCGACATGTAAATCACAATATATTTAACGAACATATATCTCAACTTCAAAACATTTTTTCCATTAAAACTCACATACATTATTACTCTATTTTTAAGACTACAAAAATGAAACTTCAATTCCCACATACATTCAAACTCACATACATTTAAACTCAAATAAATCATTTTTAAGTTTACATTCATTCAAACTAACATACATTCAAACCAAAATAACAACAAAAAATCTAATTTCAATCACAATAATCAAACTTAAATTCAACTATTTTTAAGATTACTACCGTAGACCTACAATCAACAAAACTAAAATCAATAATCAACTAACAAACAAGAAATAAAAAAATTGGCGTAAAAACCCAAAATCGAAACCAAGTTTGCACCAAAATGGTTTCCTAAACCAACAAAATACTACAATCATACCTAAAACAATAATGTATATCATCCTAATACATAAAAATGCAAAAATGGTGGAAAACGGAAAAAAAATTGAAACTATAACCTTAAAATCGTGAGAATTCGGAGTGAGGGAGAGGGGGCGTCAAACTATTTTTATAGCCCGACAGTTCACTTTTTTTAAGTGAACTCGGCGTTACAAACGCCGAGTTCTGCCTATTAAACTCGGCATCTCAGATAATGCCGAGTTCTATTTAAGACACTGTTCTCCTGGCTCTCCAACCGTCTCATGCACGATCTCAGTTTCTCCTGACAACTCATGTTTCTCCTGACAACTCAGATCGGGTGAAGTATGCTAAGTGTTGGGCAATAAAAAAACCAAAGAGAACTCGGCACTGGTGATGTCGAGTTCTGCTAAAGAGAACTTAGCATAACCCGTGTCGAGTTCTCCCAAGTAGAACTCGGCACAGGTGATGCCACGTTCTTCCAAGGAGAACTCGGCACTGGTGATGATGCGTTCTTCCAAGGAGAACTCGGCACTGGTGATGTCGAGTTCTCTATGCACTAAAAAAAACTCGTCATCGCCACGTGTCACCACGTGTTGGCAACGAGTCTAGTTTGAAAAATACTTTTAATTGATGTCTATTTTGGTAAAAACATTATTTTGAATTTTTTTTCCTTTTTTTTAATTTTACCTACTCTACTACTCATCCCCAATTTAAACCTCAAACATCTCGAAAATACGAATGAGACTAAAGTTGGGTGTTGGCCCGACCCGCAGCCCGATGGGCTTACGGGTCGACGCAAAATAAATGGGCTCCAGCGGGTCGAGCCTCTTACTGTTCACAGTAACGACTCTTTTAGCTGTTGGAATTTTTTTTACTGTGTTGATGTTAGCACAGTAACCCAACGACCCTTTTTGCCGTTGGTTTTCTTATTATAATACAAACCTTCCTCAATAATTTACGAAAATGCCACTACAACAAATCTATATAAACCCCTCATCACATTCATTTCTTGACACCAATCTTCTTCTTCCTATCTTTTTCACTTCCGCATTCCAATCTTCTTAATCTTTCACTAAGCTCATTCTACTACAAGTGGGTCGACAAGTCGAGTTTGAGCAAAAGCCTAAAGCTGCTGCCCGATTCGTCCTATTTCGCGACACGCTGACGCCCGTCACCATTTAGTTTGGATTTCTTTACCTTTTTAGTTTATTTAGTATAATTAATTTATTTGATTAATTATCATGAATCTATCGCTGGTTAGAAAATTTAGATTTTTGTTTGTCTACTTTTTAATTTCCATGGCATCCAAGCCATCAATTAATTCTTCATTTGAACCTGAGGATGTTAGTAATCCACCTGTTAGTGCATCAAGTAGAAGCAAAAGTAGTAGAAGTAGAAGTAGTCAACTTTGGAATGATTTTAACCTATCGCAAGATAAAGATGGAAAAGAATGAGCTATATGTAAAATATGTGGTGCCGAACTTACTGCATCTGGTGCCGGAGGAACCACTCATCTTAGTAGAAATGCAAAAAATATAAACTTAGTAACATTAAAAATTAGGAAATATTATCCAATTAAAGGTAGAGATGTAATTGTTAATTATATAATTAGAGATATATTACCATTTAGTCAAGTTGAATCTTCAAATCTTAGAAAGACATTTACTTACCATAATCCACAATTTCAACCATTTTCCCGTCGCACATTAGAGGTTGCTGCAACTACAAAATATGATAAGGGGAAAATAGACTTAATTAATACATTTGCATCAATGCATTATAAGATAGCATTAACAAGTGATATTTGGACCTCAGAATCTGGTTTTCCTTTTTGTTGCATAACTGCTCAATTTTTAGATAATTCATGGGTTTTACATAAAAATATTATATCTTATGCACCGATTTTGCACCCACATACTATTATGATTATATATAACCAAATAAGAGATGTACGACATGCATATTCAATAACAAATAAAATATGTGCAATTTCTTTTGACAATGCTAGTAATAATTCCGGAGTAGTAGAATTACTTGTAACATTATGTAATCCACCCTTAGATGATATACTTTTTCATATTAGACGTGTTTGCCATGTTTTAAACTTAATTGTACATGAACTTGAAATAATAAAACTTTATTTGCAAAATATTAGAGATGTTATCAATATTTAGGTAGTAATAGTACATACAGATATCTACAATTTAGAGAATTATGCTCGAGTAATGATATTAGACCTAGAAAATTTTAATTAGATGTCCCTCATAGGTGGAATTCTACTTATGAAATGTTGAAATGTTGTTTTCGTTATAAATCTTTGATTACAACTTTTTATAATGAAAAACAAAATGATTGGATTTTAACTAATCTTGATTGGGAAAATTGTAAAATTATGTTATATTTTTTGAAACCCTTTTTCAACTTCACAAACACATTAAGTGGAACATATTACACCACTGCTAACCTATTTATATCTGAATTACTTTCAAATACTAAAGTATTTAGCAAATATAGGAATAATGGTAGTTTTGTAGAAATTTTTAATGTAATGGAAGCTAAGTTTAATAAATATTGGAACCCTCCCTATTAATTTTTTGTTTAGCTTTTGTCATGGATACTAGATTTAGAATGACCGGTTTACAAATTTATTTAGAAATTATTTTTGAAAATATGAATTATGAAGGTTGTGAAGATTACTTAAAACAAATTAAAACTCACCTTAATAGATATTTTAGTTTATATGAACGATTACATAATGTTAATGAAATGGGCTCAAACATTACTAGTTCATCATCTCAACAACACCTACTTTTGGATGAGGATGATGATGAAAACTTTCAATGGAATTGGTTAAATAAAAAAAGATTAAAATTAGAACAAATTGAATCACATAACGAATTAGCTGCATATTTAAATATGGATATGTACTTAACTACTGCAGATTGCAAATCTTTTGATGTTTTAAACTGGTGGAAATCTAACTATGCTAGATTTCCAATAGTTTCTTTAATAGCACGCGATTTACTAACTCCACATGCATCAACTGTAGCGTCTGAGGCTGCATTTAGCGCAGGTAAACGAGTTTTGACCGATAAAAGGCACAACACATCCGCTAAATCACTAGAGACAAGTGTTTGCTTAAAGGATTGGTTGGACGCGGAAGAGAGAATGCAGAACATGCAAATCAATAAAAGCACCGACGAAGACGAATAAACTATACAATTGTAATGCTTAATACGTTAGAAATTGTATTATTGTAAGTAATTTGTATTTAATAAAATTCCATTATCGGTTAGGATGGGTAGACGGGGTAGTCGGCGAGACAATGACGTCGATGAACCGAATATTTTGTTGAAATTTTAATTTGATAGTGTTTTTATTGAAAATTTATAAGTTATGACATTTATATGAATATATGCAAATCCGACCGATAAGACATGAATTCAATCGAACCCGATGCAACCCGAATGATCCGGCACGACCCGTTTTGCCCGGCCCGCCATCCTGGAAACAGCCCGGGCTCCGGCCTGACCCGTTTAACTAAACGGGCCGGCGGGCTCGAGCCGGGCCGGCCCGACACCCAACTTTAAATGAGACTACTAAAATTTGATCGTAACTTGTCGTAAGAGTCAATACAATGGATATCCCAACTGAACTATTCTCATCTGATAAGTACGAGATTATTGTCTCAAGACAATTGTAATAAGATGATTATTCAAGTACTCAAGTTACATAAATTTCTACCAAATTCCAATAACAAAGTTGTTTAATCTGACACTTAAATCTTTTTTCAGCAAAGTCACCATCCGTTCCGACACGTTTGGCCTTGAGCTTAAGTTGCCCTATTTAAGTTTTCTTGACATTTCTACAAGAAACAATGACCAGGTGATAGACATCTTATCATGCATATCTTTGTGTCTTATATCCATTATATTTCACCCAAACAATGCTATGTAACGAGTTTAATGTTTAAGTTTCAGGAATAAGTAGGTTTGAGAATGAGAGACTTTAAAAGGACTTCAAATCAAGAAAAAAGATTAAGTTACAGGACTTATGGAATAAGATGCAAGAAAGAAGGATCCGAATGCAAAACCAAAGGACCAATGAGCAAATGAAGAAACTCCACACCATCATGTGGAGTATTTTGGCAATTCTATTCTGGTCGGAGCTCCAACAACTGAATTAGACGCATCAGACATAAACAAAGTCATCCAGAAAAGCATACATCATGGGACCGCTGATTAGCAGTTCGGGTTGCTCCGGATCCGATGCGGTTTAGTCGGGTTGTGTATTATAGTGTATTTAGTCTATTTCTGGTATATGTTTAGTCTCATACCAGGGGATTGTCCTGGATTACCTTTTTCTACGGCTATAAATAAAACTCTTCCTCATCCTTTGTATCACATCTCTCTCTTGGTGGTCATCTTCTCTACTAGGAGTAAAAGTCTTGAAGCAAAAACCTTGGTGGAGAGATGATACTTGTAATTGAGTGAGTAATAATAGATATTTTGTTGAGTTTTCTTCATATTGTCTTGTCTTTTCAATTCTTGCATACTTAGTTAACTTGTTGTTTTAGTCTTCTTATAATTAGTTTAAGCATGTTTTCTTTCCTTAGTATAAATGTTAGTTTAAATATGTGCGAGTAGTTTCATCCCCTTTGGGGGTGGAGTAGATGTGTATACATGTTATGTAGATGGTATGAATGCTAGACATTGTTGTTTGTGAAAAATGTTAGTATGCTTGTTTGAATTAATAAGAACTTTTACTTGATGGTTTCTGCCATAATGTTTAGGTACATTCCATGCTTGTTTATGTTCTTAATAACAAACTTGTCATGCTCATATTAATCACCTAGGTTAGTACTTTAAAAGATAAGTATTGTCATTAGGTATTTCTTATGCATTAACAAACACTAACTACACTTAAGCTTATTGTATGCATTCACCACACTTATTTCATGTGTACACACACTCCACCCCTTAGGGGTTTTTTCCCATTCCTGAGATTTATCTTTCTTCTTAGTAGTTGCTTAGCTTAGTTTAGTTCATTTTGTGCTTTCATTTCCTCCTTTCTAGTTTAGTTTAGTGTAGTTTAGTTTAATCAATCAATTCTCTCATTTCTTTCTCACTCGCCTTCGAATAAACTAAAGTCGACACACCTCCCTGTGGATCGACCCGTATTTGTCAGCACTTCAACACGGCCGTGCACTTATGGTTAATTAAAACGTTCAATCACCGGGCGTAAACAAGAAGTCTTCCAACACCAAATCAGAGATCTAGAGGTTGACACAAGAGGCCTCAGTCCTCAAATCCAGGGTTGAAGAGATTAAAGTTTGCTCAAGAAGAAGGCAAGAGAAGAATAACGGTGAAAGAATTGTTTTATTATTGATGAGAAGAATAATTTGTACATATGCCCTCGGAACCCCAACCTTAGCCTAATATGCATACCAGATCGAAACATAATTGGGTATAATTTATACAACCTAGATTCTAGCACTACTATAGAAAAAGGAATATATGTCGGATGTACGGGGATATATACGTCGGATATAAGCACTCCCCTATCCGACGTCTATGTGTGCGTTGTCTATTCACAGACGTCAGCTATACGATAGCCGACGTCTATCCCTAAAGAATATACGTCGGCTATACTTAAAAGACGACGTTTATTCGTTAACGCATAGGCGTCGGTCTATACAACACCCGACGTCTATTCTCTAGGGATAGACGTCGGTGCTATAACAGACGACGTATATTCTTTATGGATAGACGTCGGTGAACTAACATGCGACGTCCATTCCTAATGAATATACGTCAGATTCGACATAAAGCCAACGTTTATTCCTTTCTTCAGAGGAATAGACGTCAGCTAATAACAACAGACGTCGTCTATTCCTAAACTTGGACAAAAAATAGCATCCGACGAAATTGTTTTTAGTCATCGTATTCGTGTACATACAACTGCACCAAATTCGTTCACCTATAAATTTGTTCACAAATACTCACAATTTCATCCACATATACATACAAGCACAAACACACAAGCATACATGCACAAACACAAACACAAGCATACAACCATACATGCACAAACATACAAAGCATACACAATTGACATTCAACACATTTGCAATTAATTCATTCTAAAATTAAGGCGATTATATTAAGGAATAAAGTATAGGTTTGTAATACAAGTGCACTTGTTAACTAAATTACAAAAAATACTATTGACAGGAGAACCTCTTAGTTCGTCAGCATGTTTCTGATGAAATAGCGAGCCCATCGGTCGCGAGTTTCATCGAGCTCCTGTTGCGAGAAGGGATCACTACTTTTTGGGAAAACCTATAAAAAAATATAAGTGTGTTGAATATTAATAACTAAATATTGAAACTACACAACTATACAATTGAATAACGATCTACATTACCTCGGATAGGCATACGTCTTGAGTTGTCAATTCGAGGATTTCCTTCATGTATCTCATCACGTAGTAACCGCATTCCGTATTTCCAACCTGCTTCCAGTACTACAAACATAGGAATTCGCTAAATATTTGTTCCTAACTTAATTAACAAAAATGGGATAGAACGTACTCTCATTCCATGCCATGTTATTCCTGCTTTTGTGGTTGTTCTCCTACCACCTAAAGCTCTGTAAACCTTAATTGCTTTGAGTAACACAAGTTAAAATTTCATTCAATAATACTAATAAAAATCCACGAATTACTTTATTCACGACTAAACAAACTTACATATTTAGAAGTTTCTTTATTGAGTCCCTTGGTTTATTCGACCCCAACGGATCAAACCAATATGCTGAATTAGTCGTGGGGTATACAACGACAAGCATCCAATGAGCCTTGTTATATATATAATTAGAAGTTTATTACAAAATAAAATTTAACTTTGAATTACAAAGTTTACCTCTCATGATAAGGGAGTAGATAATATCTTTTGTCTTCTTCTTTAAAGAATGTCTCAAGTTGACCCGATTTATCGTCATTCCCGTATATATATGTAGATGGACTGATAAATCCAAATACTTGATCCTCGGGAAAGATTGACATTCTGGCGTCGTAAAGATGTCTACAAGTATAAAAATTATAATTTATTACAGTTTTGATAAAATTATTCAATACTTTTCATTGTATACAAAAAACACTTACTTCACTTGCACGTTGATAATCATGATACACAACGAATCCATCGTCATGAACTGCATGATATCCTCTTTGGTGACGTACAAAGCGGGAGGCAACCCTTTATCCCCCTCCAACTCCCAGGTACTTAAGGATTGTGTTTCCCTACCTACCATACATTGATACAATATTTTGCACCTACTTGGAAGTGAATTAATGTTGATTGGAGATTGGTTGTTTGACCCTTTGCTCCGGGGGCTTGACACCTTACAGATATGTATACAACCGTTAAAATATAATTGTTAACAAATTCGAAGTTTAAAGTCTTTCAAAGTTAAACTATACCTCATGTTTGTCGTTTTGCTCTACTAAATAACTAGGCCACCGCACGAACCCACCGATTGCATCGCCGAGAGTAACAATCTCTTCTTCCGGAAATAGCACAAAAGCACCAGGATCTAAGCAACTCTCAACTGCAACCTTCAATTCTCCCTCTCCTACCTCTGTGAAGTGGTGTCTGGAGATGTTATAAACTTTCCCGTGTCCCACCAATCTTCGATCAGGGTCTTCGACAAATAAAGAACATCTAGATCCATCCTTAAACTTTCCAAACGAGGGACCGTCGACGAGGGCCAATTCTCGAGAATGAGACACGAAATCATCTTATTGATCAGGGTCGAACACTGGAGGAACTGGAGGAGTACTCTCCGCGGAAGAACCGGTCTTACGACGGGTAGGAGAAGTAGGCAAACGATCCAATCTTTCCAAAACAAGTTGCAACGTATTCTTCAAATCTGCGATCTCTTGCTGACATTTGGTATGACCAGTCCACGAAGTAGACCGTTGAGTCTTCCCATAATATTGTCTAAGTCCAACTCTACTCCATACCCATCGCACACGACCGGGGTGTTCGTCGTTTCCCAAGGCCTCGCGTAGAATATCATTCCGACCATCGGAAGCAAATTCGCCTTGAGATTCTCTCAACTTCAGAGAGTCCTAAGTTTAAAACAATATTTACTAACATTTGAAAAATATAAAATTAATGATTCTGAATTAATAACATATATATAAGTGATGCAACTTACTATCTTCGAGTTGATCACTTGCGACTCGTCTGTGACGTACTCCCCTCTGGAGTTTACTCTCACTCTCTTCCAAGAACCACAACGAGCTACGGGAGAAGGAGGAGATAGTTTACTTGCTTGCTCCTCACTCATACCGGAGTCAATTGCCTCCTGTTTCTTCTGAGCAATTTTTTAAGCCATCATTTGTGCTTCTAACTTTTGGTACCCCGCTCGAGACATACGATGAGTATACTTGTTAGAAGATCTAATCTTTTGGTTTTTTTGCTCGGATGACCTAAAATCAAGTTTATTAGATTGTCACTAAAATTAATAACTAACAAGTTTGTTTTGAAACTCAGTTACTATATTATAAATTAAACTCAGTTACTTCAAACTCCGGGCTATCTCTGGATTTTCTGAATAGCTCTCATTGATTCGGAGTGATAAAGTTATAGACATCGCATGGATTTCTATCCTGTTTAGTCTCCGAATATGTACTTGTTCGTTAAATTTGTTTTGAAATTCCTCCAACGAACTGACATGTATGTCATCTTCCTATACTTCAACTTGTCAGTGGATTGGAAATCAAAAGATTCCTACAACACGTTAACTTTATATATATCAAAAGTTCGACTAAAACTATAGAAATCTATAATGGAATCATTACCTACACATTATCCCATATTGTGTCCTTCAACTTCTCATCTACATCAGCCCAACTGGATAAACAAATGTCAACTTTGGCCCTCGCTAAGCTACCAAGAAATTTTTTCCAATTATCAGACAGCATGCCTAACGGCTCAAGACGAACATCAAACTGGATTAGAACTCTACCGTCTCTATTTCTTCTCCCCACGAATTCTTTCATGAGACAAGGACCTCATGTACTGTATGTCTTCGAGCCTTCCGACTCGGAGGAAGTGGGTTTCTTTTTCAGAGCCATTATACTATAAAAGATAAATTCAAGTAATTAAATAAGGTAAAGACATTAAATATCTATTACAATGTGTTAAAACAGAAAATTTGCACCTTTACTGAGTTTTTTCCTTAATGGATTTTCAATCCATATACCTTCACCGTGGTCATCTCTAAACATACAAGTCTCAACATTTATTTCTTCATCTACTGAGTTCAACTCAGGTGCTTGCTTAGAAAAAGGTGGTCTCTTCATACTCGATCAGGCTATCATCTGATATAATTTTTTTCTTCCCTTCAAAAATTACTGCCCATTTCTTATCACATGGATCAGCCACATAGAAGACTTGTTTCGTTTGGGAAGCTAGAATAAAAGGTTCTCCTTTATACCTTTTTTTTGAAAAATCAATTAAAGTGAAGTCATAGTCATCCACTCGAACTCCATTTTTATTATCAGTCTACTTGCATCTAAATATAGGTACTTTGAATTTAACAAAGTCTAGTTTCCATATGTCTTCAATTACACCGTAATAGGACATGTCGGCGTATACAGGATTCTTGTCTTTAGAACTAGACACATGCAAAGACTCTGCTATTAAGGTGACGCCACTGTTCTGAACAACACTTTTCGCATCTTCACAAACTGTGTATAAAGAATATCCATTGATATCATAACCAATGTAACTTATAACAACAAAATGCTGACCGTAAGCCAACCATTGTATTGTCTCAGAAACATCACGCTTGTATGCTAGATTTTTGAACCAAGAGATGAAATTCTTATTGTGACTATTAATTACTTGTTGATCACTCCACAAAGGATTTCTTTCCTTTAGAATTGCACAACACAACACATAAAAATAATCCCCCCTGCTATTTAGGTAAGGTTGAACTTCATTCGAATTGCACAACACATAAAAATATGTTGTCATTAAGTCATCGCCATTTGGATTTAACATTTTCATCCCACGTGTCCCTATACCATCGGCACGTTTATCATGACGATTCTTCGGAAGTCCAACAGTTTTGGTGTTTGCTAGGTATCCAGTGCAAAACTCGATAACCTCCTCAGCTATGTATCCTTCAACAATACTAGCATCTGGTCTTTGACGATTTTTGCAATAACCTTTCAACACTTTCATATAACGCTCGAAAGGATACATCCACCTTAAAAAAACTGGTCCGCACAATTTAACTTCTCTAACCAAATGAATAACAAGATGAATCATAATGTCGAAAAAAGCAGGGGGGAAAAACATCTCCAACTGACATAATGTGACCACAATTTCATTCTGTAACTTATCTAACTGCACAGGATCGACCACTTTACTGCAAATCTTATTGAAAATGGAACACAACTTTATTATTGCATGTCTAACATCTTTCGGTAATATGGATCTCAGTGCTACAGGTAACAACTGCTGCATTAAAGTGTGACGATCGTGAGATTTCATCCCCACAAGTTTCAAATCCTTCATAACAACAAGACTACTGATATTTGAAGAATAACATTGTGGAACCCTTACATCGTGCAAACACTGACAGAGAATTCTTTTCTCCTTTCTAGACAATGTATAACTAGCTGGAGGTAAGTAATTCCGATCTCCTTTTTTCTCTGGTGCCAACATTGATCGTATACCAATATCAACAAGATCAAGTCTTGCATTATATCCATCTTTGGTTTTACCAGGTATGTTCAACAGAGTGCCAACAAGACTATCACAAACATTTTTCTCTACGTGCATCACATCAATACAATGTCTAACTTCTATAGTTTTCCAGTATGGGAGATCAAAAAAAAAAATTCCAACTACTTTTGTCGTTTGCTCGTTTGTACGGTTTTCCAAATTCACATTCAATGTTCCTTACACGTTCATACACCTTTTCGACGCTAATTTCAACTGGCGGATTCTGAAACTCCTGTTTTCCGTTAAATGCCTTCTTCAACCTACGATAAGGATGTGAGTTCGGCAAAAATCTCCAATGACCGAGATAGACAGTCTTAGAACCATTAACTAGTTGCAAAGAACATGTATTTTCCTCGCAAATTGGACAAGCTTTATGACCTTTGACTGAATATCCAGACAGATTACCATAAGCTGGAAAGTCATTAATCGTGCAAAATATCATTACCCGCATTACGAACGACTCCTGACAATAAGAATCAAAAACTGACTCTCCGTCATCCCACAATCTCTTTAGGTCATCAATTAAAGGTCTTAAATACACATCGATGTCGTTTCCAGGTTGTTTCGGACCAGAAATCATTAAGGACAACATGATATATTTGTGTTTCATGCATAACCATGGGGGCAGATTGTAAATTACAAGCAGAACGGGCCAAGAACTGTGAATGTTACTCAAACTACCGAAAGGATTCATTCCGTCAGTACAGAGTCCAAGTCGTACATTCCTGGATTCTTCACCAAACACAGGAAAGTCGAAATCTATTTTTTTCCACTGAGGTGAATCTACAGAGTGACGTAGCAACTGATCATTTGGTTTCTCACGATCAGCATGCCATGTCATGTTCTTGGAATCCTCTTTACCCGCAAACAAACGTTTAAGCCTTGGTATTATCGGAAGATACCGCAAAATCTTAGCAGGAGGTCCTTTGATTTTCATCTCATCGGCCTCTTCATTGTGGTTTGGTCCACTACGTTTCATTTTGTATCTTGAAACATTACACCTGGGACAGGAATGTAAGTTTTCAAACTCACCCCTATACAATATACAATCGTTCGGGCATGCGTGTTCTTCCTATATTCCATTCCCATAGGGCACAACACTTTCTTTGCATCATAAGTTTTATATGGCAACTCATTATCATCTGGAAGTATCTCTTTCACTAACTTCAACATTGATGTGAAACTCACATCGGACCAACCATTTTCAGCTTTTAAATTGTACAACTTCAACACCGCTGACGATCTAGTGAATTTGGTACAATTCTTATACAACGGCTTCTCATTGTCACTCAACAAATTACCAAGTAAATCGGGGTTGGACGAAAACTTTTCAGCCATATCCTGGACCATTTCCTCTAAGTGATCTTCCACACTAACAACTTCTCCATCATTCTTGGAACGACTAAATGATTCATTTTCACCGTGCCATATCCACCGTCTGTAATTTGGGTCGAAACCTTTCTCAAACAAATGATCTTTCATTTTCCGAAAAGTCAACACTGACATATTATGACACTTATTGCACGGACAATATGCCATGTTGTCTTTCATTTTCTTAGAATGTTTTTTGACAACCTCTAAGAACATATTCACTCTGTTCTCATACTCATCACTCAATCTGTTTGAAACAATCCACTCTCGATCCATTTCAATCTAAACAGAGGCAAAAATGATAGTTATTATTGCAGAAAATAAATAAAATTTCAATTTAAAAGAATGTGTTTGTAGATGAGAAGATTCAGAGACATTAAGATGAGAAAATAATGACTCAGAGGAGAAGAGATGAAGTCCTTTATCTAGCGTGGAATAAGGAATGTTAGAAATCTAACTAAGCAATCAAGGCCAAAACAAGCCTAAAGTCCACTATAGGTCCTTAGTAATAGACGACGCCTAACTTCGAGGTCCCACCGAGGACCACTAGTCTGTAGGAAATCAAGAACCCGGAGGTCCCTAATATCTCAGGGAGACAAGATGGGCAACGACGTTCAGGCCAAAACGGTCTTAAACATCGAGGACCACTAATCTATAGGAAATCAAGAACCCGGAGGTTCCTAAAATCTCAGGGAGACTAGATGGGCAACGACATTCAGGCCATAACGGTCTTAAACGGTTTCCTTTCCTTAATGCGTCCAAAAATCCTAGGGGCCAACGTCTAATTGATTTTATTAAAACTCTTTTATTAAGTGGTTTCTGGGCCAAGGAAAGAGTGATGAAATCCCCCACCTCATCTCCTATAGGTGACTGCCCCCTAAGTGTTTTTCATACCTTAATCTAACAAACAACACACCAAACAAACACTCACCTCACTCTTGTTCCAATGCAAGTCCTACTAACTAATGCGTGCTTTCTAATGAATGATGCATGCTTTCTAATAAATAATAGAAAAATACAATGCATGCAAATCCTATATGATGAATGACTTAGCAAATATTGTCTAATCTTTTGCTTTGGGTTATTAAAGGCCAAGTTGTTTAAGGGGGGCAATGAGTTATTATCATAATATTAAAAATTCAAAAAATTAAGGCAATAAACATTTAAAATATTAAAAGTAAGTATTAAAAATAATTACTTGGATTGACAGAAAAACATTTTAAACACAAACTATAATTACCTTAATCTAAAAACCAACCACCAATTCCGTACATAAACTATTGGAACTTGTATTTTGACCAAATGAACTTAAAATATCTATAAATACTTTACCTTATTTCAAAAACTCTAGTTTAGTTCAAAAATCAGAAACTCCAATGAGATGTCTTAATAGTTTTAAATACATTTTTGTTCGATAGTTTGAGGTGCTGAATTGATAACTCCATAGTTTAAGATCTATAAAAAAGTGATTTGATATCAAAATGATGTGTTTTATGTAAGTAGAAATAACAAAGTGAATTTTGACATAACAGATGCTTGAAGGTTCAATTCTTTGTAGTTCAGAGTAGACTAACTGTGGAAACTTTGCCTTCGAGCTTTAAAATTACTGTCCGCTACAAAACAAGAAATCAATCAAATATTCAAATGATTTATGTGGAATGGTCATAGTTGAGAGTAAGTTTGTTTTGGATAAAATTTTGCTATTAGATAAAAAAGATGTTGCAGAACACAGTACACCGAGAGAACTTATAAACTTGTCTTTTACGCAAAAATCCTTATTAAGTTTTGTTACACAGCCGAGTTGTTAAAATATACTAGTTGAGAGTTATTATCTACAGGTGGTTAAGCACGAACTAGAGGAGGGCAAAGATGTGATGCCGGAGGAGCTCTTTGTGGTTCGGTGACACGAGATGAAGGCTAACTTAGAAAGAATATGTGGAGAAAGACGGAGGACGGAGGAAGACGAACTTAAACAACAAAAAATGAACTTAAAACTTACATGTGGAGAAAGACGGAGGAAGACGAAGGAAGAAGGAGAAGAGGGCCGGAGAAGTGGAGGAGAGCTTGGGAGCTCGCTGTGGTGCCGGAGACGGTGCGGATCGGTCGGAGATCGGTCGCGGAGGAGAGTTCGGTCGCGGGACGGCTAGGGTTTGGGTGGGTTTCGTCTGAAATGAATGAAAGAAAATGCGTCTGTCCGATTTCTTTAAGACCTATAGACGTCGGATGTTATATAACGCTGACGTCTATACCTCGACGTCTATATGGATGGAGCATAGACGTCAGTCGTATATGATATACGACGTCTATAGGGCGACGTATATACCTTATAGACGTCGGATTCCCAAGGTACTCCAACACCCGACGTTTATGGTTCGACGTCTATACCCTATATACGTCGGCTAAACTTGGTATTCCTACACCCGACGTCTATAGTACCACATAGACGTCGGCCTCGCGAAGGACCGACGTCCATTCTGTCCTCTCCCCACGAGACGTCGGTGGTTATAACGGCCGATGTCTATTTGGCGACGAGTAAAGCCTATTCTGCACTAGTGTAGTCTGGCTCAAGTCAATTTCTCAGCCAATTACATCATGATGAACCTGATTATACGAATGTCTAACCCAATTACAGTGTGACCCGACTACAAGCTGTCAAGCTAGACAAATTGACATAGGCGATGATTGGGCTCAAATGTATTATTTTTATCAAGTGGCTTAATTGGCTTTATCTAAGGCACAATCAAGTTGTAATTGCAGCGACTGAGATCACTCGGATCCAGGGACAATTAACATTCTTACCAGCTAGACTAGATTAAAAGCCTAAATCAACTATTGCAGACCACTTCATCATTGTCCATGCTAAGTTTTCTATCAATTTCATCATCTTTGCTTAAACCAATCTTCTTATTTGCTACAATATCACAATCTTACAATAATAATACTAACATATGTAAATGCATGTGTACGACTAAATTGTCATTCCATCATTCTTAGATATACACTTGACTTGGGGGGAAATGAGATATATACTTGACTTGAGTTTTACTTGTTGAATTTAAGTCAATATAAACCAAGTTATTTACGTTAATAGTTTGCTAATCATCGAGCTAATTAAAATTAGACCAAAATGCCAAGAATTGCACCGTTTGAAATTAAGTCTTCTGTATCCGTCACAATTACTCATAAAGCAAAAGTTGCATGCACGAGAACACCAATAAATACACATATACCATGAAAAAAATGATCAAGCACCACAAGAACACAAGTTTACGTGAAAAACTTCTATCTTGAGAAAAAATTACGACCCAATATTTTCCATTGATAAGAGAAAGTTTACATGAGTGAAACTGTTAATACCTAATCTAAATTGGTGTGCTTAATCATGTTTTGGAAGCATTTAAGAAAGGTGGAGTTTTCTTTTGGTTTGGTGTGGCTTAATCTTGCTTAAGGTGCTAATGTTTGCTTTGACTTTTGGAGGAAAGGGTAGGCATGGGTTGAGGTACGGTGGAGGTGTAGAAAGCATGGGTTGAGACATGTGGGAGTGTAAGAGGTATTGTGGAGGTATGACTAGTCATGCCTTGGTTGGTGGGAGTGTTTGATTGGTAGAAAAAAACACACACAATCTGTAACATCCCGAAAAATCGGAAATTTTAAATTTTTCATCAAGACAATAGAAATCAATAATCAAATACGGGACTGTTATTTCTTATAAAACATATAAGTGGTGCACCATATTACATCAGAGTTTGTAAAACGATACATGATTATAACAGAACAACAAGGAAGATAAAAGTAATCATGTCGATCTCAATGGTCCGAAAGAGATGATCTGATCCCAAAATGCACGCGTCCGCTGATTACCACCCAACTAGACCTACTGCGGTCCTGAAAAAGATGCAACAACAATGTCTGAGTTTCCATAAGGAAACCCCGTATGCCAAGCTCACCTATATGCATGCAGTAGTACAAATGAACATATCATACTAGTAGCATGTCATGTCATCAACAGTAAGGAAACAATTCCCCCGAAGGGTAACACAGGACATCAGTTCGACAATCATCATCGGGTCTCCCAAGGAGACCTACCGTAGGCACATACGGTCTAACGGAACATGACGTGCCACTCCCCACACGCGGCTATCTGATTATTTGAAATATTTGAGTGAAGTGTATGATAATATCAAACTTTCTAATAATTCTGAAGGTCCTTTTTTATGCAAGAAAAGTTGTGGATTTTGATTGTCTCCACGGTGCAATAATGGCTAATAATGAAAGGAGAGCAAGGTTTTTAAGAGTTTTCATTGTTATCTTCGTACATCAACATAAAAAGAAACTTCTGACTATGTCGTTATAAAGAATATGATAATTTTGTTTACAACTCTACGCATCAAACCTCTGCACATCATGTAGACATGACATTAAGTGTAACGTACCTGAAATCAACGGAAAATTTAAACGGAAATCAAAGAATTTAAACTAGAGAAAACATGAGCACATTACTCAATTAAATCTCAAAAGATGCACAATTACAAAGGAGTTTTCAAAAGTATGATTACATCAATGTACTAGAAAGAGTAAAATACAGTTAATCATAACAACCAAAAAAATTGACTGCAAGGATCCGGTCCCGGAGTGCACTCGCCCTTAGTTGTCACCCGCTCAGTGCCGCTCATGACCTGAAATGCAAACATGAAACAATGTCTGAGTTTCCATAAGGAAATCTCGTATACTAAGTCTACCTATATGCATATGAATATACAATACATTACCTATCATACTAGTATCATGACAACATGAAAAAGTACAACAGACACTCCTCCACTCAGGGGTCATAAGATCATCAACCTCCACATCATCGGTTATTCGAGGACACCCACCGAAGACACATGCGATTTTATGAAAAGTACGGGACACACCTTCACTCGCGGCTGCTCTAGCATGAGGGCTCGATAAGGGTCGCACACACTTCCAAGTCATCGATATATATTTGATCACGTAGTCACTACGCCACATCTGCAAGAGTTGTCGCTCTGGTCGGTCATACTCGTCGGGTCGTGCCACAATCAGACGATCATATCCTGTGGAATAATTGTTGGTCAGTCATCTCCGTTGAACAGTGTTCGAATGATCATCTCCGCCGCCACACAGACCGGACAGTCATATTCGCCGCCACACAGACCGGGCGATCATCTCGCTCCGTAGAGTTGCACGTCTACATATGGTCTCAATGCTTATACTATATAAACATAACAATCATAATAGTAGCTTATGCGCCAACACACTCACAACATAAGTATGCTTGACTGTCCCTAGGCAAGTGCAACTGATGCACTGTCGTCACCTCCCAGCTCACTCATGAAGATGAGGACACAGGTTTTCGAGGAACCAAGACAACACATAGCAACATTCCAAGATCTCAAAATTGGGAACCAACGGTCGACCGAAAAAGGCACAGTGGTCGACTGTTCCTCCTCAATGTGTTCGAACAAGCACACCATCGGTCGAACGAACACAAACAAAACGGTCGTACATAGGTAATAGGGCGGTCGACTGTTTGAAATGTCTGTCAGAAAAATATGAAATAATCACAACAACGGTCGAACAACAAAAGAGGTCTTGTACGACCGAAAATAACAAAGTCTTCCTATGTTTTACAAAACCATAATCGGTAGAACAACACACGAACCAGTCGAACACAATGCAGTATACTTAAGTTAACGATCGAACGACAAATGGGTCTCGTCCAACCAAAAAATAACATGGTCTTCTCCCGTCCAACATTTATGCATAACTGGTCGATCGTCAGAAGACATCATTCAACCGGTGTTGGTCAAAATCGAACATTTACACTATGACTGGTGGACCGCCAAAGGCATTCGGTCGACCGTTTTATGACAGACGCGTGTTTGTCCCTTGTCACCGACGACACCTTCAGTCCCCGACGACCATCACAATCCCTCATACTCATTGTGTGATCATACTAAAATAACTTGGCATTCATTCTTTGCTTGCTGGAGTTTGCCTGAGTACTCTGATCGCCAATGCCCCCGGTCACCTTCAAGCGCACGCCTCTTAGCTTATCGTACGACGTCACTCGCCGGAGTCCGCTACAGCCTCGTCGTTGGCGTCACCTTAATAGAGAAGAGGGGGAGATGCGGTGAGGGAGATGTGAAGAGAAAAAAGGAAATGATTGGGTGTTTCTCCTTATAAACCAAAACCCCACAACAACCCCAGCCATACCTCTCTTACACCACCCATACCCCTTACTCCTAACCGTACCAACCACCATACCTCCAAGTCAAAGCTCAAATCACCCCTAATCCTCCCCATAACTTGATTAACCCCACTAATAGGGATTGAGATCTAACATTAAGTGTGCAGAGAAACTTGTGCTCACAAAGCAATACATTATACCTACAGTGCATATTCTTGTTCACCATGTCTTCTGTAACGTCTCGAAACAGCAGAATTTAAAATTTATCATCAAGACATCAGAGACTAATAATCAAAAGATGGGATTGTTACTTATCATAAAAACACTCAAGCGGTGCACCATATTACATCAGAGTTGGTCAAAAAGCTACATGATTACATCAGATATAACAACAGGATATACAAGAAATCGTGTCGACCTCAGTGGTCCGAACAAGAGGATCCGATCCTAAAATGTGCGCGCCCGCCGACTCCACCCCAACTGTACCTACTACGGTCCTGAAATAAAACATGCAACTACAATGCCTGAGTTTCCATAAGGAAACCCCGTATGTCAAGCTCACATATATGCATGCAGTAGTACAAATGAACCTATCATACTAGTAGCATGTCATGTCATCAACAGTAAGGAAACAATTCCCCCGAAGGGTAACACAAGACATCAGTCCGACAATCATCATCGGGTCTCCCAAGGAGACCTACCGTAGGCACATACGGTCTAACGGAACATAACGTGACATTCCCCACACGTGGCTACACTAATCATGGGGTTCGGCAAGTAGCATCCGCCAGGTCCACGCCATAAGAAACAGATATGTCACTTCGTGGTCGAAACCACACCAACGGAGTCGTCGCTCGGTCGGTCCATCAATCATCATCTCAGTAGGTGCCCATCTGAGGAACATAGCTGGAACATCATCATCGGCGCATCAATCGTCATCGCCGGAACAACATCGGCGGCATCACCGGTGCTGCAATGGTGGTCCATCAATACGTCCAACACATCATTGGACGGGTCCAGACCGAAGTCTGCCAGGTCATTAGGCTCCACGAGTCGCAAACACCAACCGCGCCACTATAAAAGCAGGACAGCGACCTCCGTAGCCATCTAGGCCGGTAGTCACCTCACCCAACGACAGTTGCGTGCCCGCACAAACATCATACATTGGGATCCGTGATCCCTCAGGCCTGCTACTCTACAATGAGTCCAATCAACGCGTCCCGAACACCCACACACTTCCACACGGCGCTCCCTGGGCAGGCACGCGTAACGCGCCCACCGTCACCTCCCGGCTCACGCACAAGGCGAGGACACGGGTTTCCGTGGAAAGAGTTAGTGATGAGATTTAAATTTATACCGCAAGTACACGGCGTCTATGAAGACGTGGCAAGTACGGGTCGAACACAAGGAGGGAGAGATTTCGTAGTTGATGTTATTTTTGATTAAGAGGAAGAATGAGAGAAGAATCAATTGGGTTTTTAGGTTTTTGGATTAAGTAGCTAAACATGCACAAATAAAACTAAAACAAGAAATAAGAGAGAAATCCGTTGGATGGAGGTTTAGATTTAGGTTTAGATCAGAGAATTACTGAAACTTATTGTAAATCATGTTAGTTATGAAGCATTACAAGATAAATGACTTAACATAAACTCAAGTAATCAAAATATACTACTCATGAACTTAAAATAATAACATGCAATTCATCTTCTCTAACCCTAAATCCGTCACCTCCACCCTTTGGAAAGAGTTAGAAACTCATGGAGGGAGGAAGAAGAAGGGATCCTAGAGACATTAAAAGAAAAGAGAAACAAAACAAAATAAAACAGAAATTTATTACTAATGATCCAAGACCAAAGGTTCAAAGATGTGTTACATTCGTGCTACGAGGCTATTTATAGCCGATACAAAGGATACCAGTATATGAAAGGAAAGTACACGCGTTGCTACCGGACTGGAGGAAATTTGAACGCCGGATGATCAAGGGGGCGGCGAATTCACCGCAGATCATGTGTAATGTGCGGCGGATTCGCCTCACACGATGCTCGGATCAGGTCCGGATTTTGGCTGTGCGTTTATGGTATGATTTGATCCTCCTTTGCGCGTCTGGATTGATTCTTTCCATTGTCTTGAGCTCCGGATTAATTCCTTCCATTGTTGGGGATTTATTTTTGACTTTTCTTTTGACTTCTCCAACACAATAACTTTGCCCTTTTATTTTGTAGTCAGGTCCTTGACATTTTGCACTTAAGCCCCTGACCTTTTTGTGATTAGCTCCTTGAATGCTTTTGTGCTTGGATGCATTTCCATTTGAAACCCGATAAGTCTTTATGATAGAAATGAATCTTTTGCACGCGTTTTATGCTCGGGATGTGGGTAATTTGCATTCAGGTCCCTGTATTCTGTAAACAAGGCTAAACACATACCTTAGTAGCATTTATTGAATTAAAAGCAATCTAAATGAAAGACATATGATGCAATGTATGCAATGCATCAGTTAGCATCCTAAACAGAACCAGGAATTCAGTCTTGTGCAAAAACGGTCGACAGAAAGAGGCATCTCGGTTGACCGTTTCCTCAAGGGAATCAGTCGACCGAAAGTCTGCAACGGTCGAACTCTTTGCGCAAAACTTCCGTCCCAACGGTCGACCGAGATCTAACACCGGTCGACCGAAACGAGGTCAAAATCCTAAATCTGGTCAACATCAATTCAAACTATCGGTCGACCGACTCAGGGGTCTCGGTCGACCGAAAACTAACATGGCATCCTAGTAATTCTAAGTCATATAACGGTCGACCGCAAATAAGCATAAAAATCAAGTACACTTAAGTTCCGGTCGACCGACCACAAGGAACCGGTCGACCGAAAACAACCAGGCAATCAAAATACACTACATTCGGTCGACCACCCGAAGGGCCCGGTCGACCGTTGGTCGTCTTCAACCTTGCGCCAGCCAAGGTTTTAGGCAAAACTCGCCACCGGGGAGGTCTCTGACCTCCCCCGACCGACCAACAACACCCTCCCACGAGGGTGAGCAACACCCAAACACACTAAAAACCGGCATACCTCAAAGAAGCAACGAAATCCGCCGGAGCATCGCTCGCGCCTCCGTC
The DNA here is from genome assembly GCA_963682175.1 of Triglochin maritima. Taxonomy (NCBI): domain Eukaryota; kingdom Viridiplantae; phylum Streptophyta; class Magnoliopsida; order Alismatales; family Juncaginaceae; genus Triglochin; species Triglochin maritima. The sequence goes on along the minus strand of OY821780.1, from coordinate 6,558,612 downwards.
ACCTCGTCGACAACAACCTCCTGCCCAAACCTCACATCCTTGCCTCCGTGAAACCGAGCTCCACTCCGACCGCCGAAACCTCCTCCTCCACTGCGCCAGAAATGGGAAAGAAAGGAAAGTGAGAGGGAGAGAGCAAGTAAGGGAGAGAGAGAGAGAGATTTTCTTCTCTAAACCCAACCAAATCCGCACCAACAGTAACTCGCAACCCTACTACATCACCCATCACCAACTCATTATGCAACTCCACTTCCCCATGCTAATCCTCCCCTTAATCACCAATTAGCACCCTAAATGGGTTAGGGATATAACACAATCCATCTCTCTTCCTCTCTCACAACTCCAACTCCTCCCACCTCACCATCTCCCTTCCTCCTCTCTACTGCCGGCGATCAGAGGCTGCCAAAGTTGCTCGGGCTGGCGGTGGGGAGGTGGTGCAAGGTGGAGTGGCGTGACAAGGCATGGTCAGAAGTAGACGAGCAAGGAAGGAGTGTGGATTAAGAAGTTCCTTGAAAAACATGGAGTAGTCCCCTCAAGTGAGGGACAATAGTGCATCTATCTCGCAAATCAAGGATCTTAAATCACATCACAATGTGAAAATACATGGATCACAAGTATTTTATCACTCGTGATTTCATCAGCGAACGCAAAATAATTTTATTATGGGTGGACACACCAACAGCAACACAGCTGATCCATTCACCAAACCATTATCTCAAGCTAAAGTCGAAATGCATTTCGAGTCCATGAGTTTGAAAAATCATGTACAATGGCTTGATGAGTAAGAAAAGAATGTAATCCTAGTTATTATAGTTTTATACATTATAAATCTATGTGAAAGAAGACTTTGATAACAAGTGGAAGATTGAAAGAAATGTGTGTTCTAAAAGTTTCTTTTATATGTCTTTTGTTATGAACTGAATGTATAAACATTTTGTTCATTAATTAATGTATTCATCTTTTAGAAGAGTTAAGGAAGAGACTCTTAGTCTTTAACCGTATATCTAAAAGATAATGGTTTACATAAAACAAAAGTAATTCACAATCATGTTGATAAACATGAGACATTAATTACTGAGATACGATTGTCATGTTGGTTAAAGAATATTGTAGCTCTACAAGTATTTAACAACATGCATGAGTATATAAAAGAGAAAATATTTACTTTTATATATTGAATAGACAAAGTAAATAAAACATTATGGAATTGTGTGTGTCATTAATATTTTCATTGTGTCTTTAAATCCTAAGATATGAGACATATATCTTTTCACGTGAGAATTTTATAATTTGATTATTATCAGAAGTTATCATTTCGTATAGTGATAAAGATATTAGTTGGTTATATATGACTTGTGTCGGAAAAGATCACATGTCAAAATATTATTATTGTTGTTACTATTGACTTGAGTGATGATGTGATTGGACTCCTTGATGAAGCAAAATTATAATGTGCACAATGTCACTTATGTATAGTTACATGTTTATAATTAGTTTAATAGATTAAGAAAAATGAATATATAATACAAAGATGACGATTTCCGACTTTGTAGAATATTACTAATATCATGAGGCAGGGGATAGACACAAGCGATATTATTTCATATCACTAAATAGATCGTATTCTATTCAAGTAAACAAAAACATCTTTGTTATTTATGTAACTATAATGGGTGGCTACATAGCGCTTATAGTTTATGATATAAAGTGTTTATATCATTGTCAACATAACTTAGATTTTCTTATAGGTCACACCACAAAATTGGAAAATAAGAAGTATAATTTTATAATTTATGAGATGTGTTAAATTTCACCTGATATGAAATAATATATATATCGTAAAATGATAAAATTAATATGTTATAATAACGACACGGTTACAATAACAAATAAATTTATATGAGATCTATATGTTATGGGTATGATGTTGATCTTATATATGTTAATATATTATAAAATGTAATTGTTGGATTTTGTGCACTATAGTATGTATATATTTTCAAAATTTTATAAACATATAGGATCGTAGTATTCATATTTTCTTCGATTTTCATATAGACATGTATTTGTTTATCCTAATTGTTTAACATGCATTAGAATAAACAAACAATTGTAAAGAGGATCATACCTAGAGGTTCTCTAAAACCTCTCGAAGATCCGGAGTTGCGTTGACGGTTGAATCGCCCGGTGGATTTCCTCCGAGTATTCACCAAACTCTAAACGAAATTGGAGAGAGAAGAGCTAGCCTCTCAATCTCCAATAGGGTTTAGAATCTAATTACTAAACCCTCTTTAGTTCCCTTGAGAAGATGATCTCTTAAAAACTAAAACTAAACTTAAGAATTAAGGAAATTTCGTGGAGAATTATGGAGAGAGTTTTTGCATGAGAAAAAACAATGAATTGATTAATGAGGTAATGAGATAAACTTGTATTTATAAGTTCTCTATTACATATTCATGTGCAACCTCTTGCCCATGATTTCATGCAAACTTCCATCTAACCATCCATTATTTACTAATAAATAATCTCAGCCACGAATTAAATCAATCATGGAACAATTCCATGCATGATCTAATTAATTCTTAAATTAATTCTGCATAAAACCGTCTGGACCGGTCGACCGTTTGGAGGTTCGGTCGACCGCTCGAACCAAGTTTCGGTCGACCGTTCAACATTCGGTCGACCGCTCGCAACAAAAAAATATTTCATCGCAATGTTCGGTCGACCGACCGATAGATTCGGTCGACTGTTCCGAACAGACGAAAATTCCATTTTATCGGTCGAGACGTGTCCGGTCGACCGTTTACTGTTAACTGGTCGACCATTTGTGCACAGTATTGCAGACTTGTCAAATTTCGGTTTAACCCCTACAAAATTTGACATTTCGGGATTAGTAGTAAATTCATAACTTATGTAACATACTATCCTATGTAATGATAAATCATTACACCCCATAATATTTACATCACATATGAATTTAATTTAGATTCTAATTATGTTATTAATCACAACATAAGTTTGATTTTGCTTGTTCACCCCATGTGTCATATTTTCTACATGAAACCCGACACATCTTATGAACTCAAAATCCTCATTTCTCGTTTCCCAGTTTTGTGGTGTGACCTATAGGAGGATCTAAACTAAGTTGGCAGTGATATTAACAACTTAATATCACAAGCTATAAACGGTATCTAGCTACACATTATAGCTCCCAATTAGTTAGATGTCTTAATTCCACTTGAATCAAAACCCTGTCCATTTAGTGATGGAGTGCACCACTTGCGTCCGTCCCTTGCCTCATGATATTAAGAATACATACAAAGTAGTATTGTGTCACCTTTGTATTAGTATTCATTTCTTGATCTCTTTAAGCTATTTATAAATATGTGACTTAACTCAAATCACATTGTGCACATTATAACTTTGCTTTATCAAGGGGCCCACTAATATCATCACTCAATTAAGAGGGGCAATGATAATCTTTTGACTAACTATCTTTTCCAACGAAAGTCATACTTGACCAACCAATGCCTTTACACTACACTTATCGATAGCTTAAAACATTAGTCTAATCAAACATTTCTTAAGTGATCGGATATAAGTCTCATATCAAAGGACCAAGGACACAGTAAAATATCAATGACATAGAAACACATTTCTATAATATTTTACTTATTAGGTCTATTCACTATACAAAAGTAATATCTTCCTCTTTTGTGTACCCGTGTTGTCACTCACTTGTAGAGCTACAATGCTCTATGACCAATCACGACAATCTTAACTCGGTAATTAATGTCCCATGTTAATTACCATGATTGTGAATATCTTTTGTTTTATGTAAACCAATATCTTTTAGAGCTCTACGGTTAAGGACCAAGAGTCTCTTCCTTAACACTTCTAAAAGACGAATAACATAAACAAGGAACAAAATGATTTCTCATTCAATTCATAATAATTGACATTTAAAAGTAAAACTTTTAGAACACATTCCCTTCAGTAATGTGATCCTAAGACCATCCATAACGGGAGGGTGTGGATCGGGCGCCCGGCCCCCCTCCTCCTTATGACTACCAACACGACCGCCTCCACGCTCTTGTGTGGAGAAATTGTTTGAGTGGAGGCAAACAACCCCCCCCCCCCCCCCATTCGTTATTTTTTTATATTTGTTAAAACTTTATAAAAAAATGATTTAAAAATTATTTTAATTTATTTTTTCCTATTTGTTTCTTGAAAATATGTTTTTAATTTTTTTATTATTCTTTTACCCGTGATTGATCCCAAATGACATGGATGGGAGACAAAATCGGGCGCCAAGGAAGTGCTCGAATGCTATTAATGATGCTCTAAACATTATAACATATGAATTTGCTAAAACCCCAAATTTCAAATTATATTGGATATTTGTCCAAAATTTGTAAAGGCAAAAACAGAAGGAAACAAATGACAATTTTTTGGGAACCGGTCGATTGAATTCTTTTGAGATCCGAAACGGTCGACCTACTGGACATGCGGTTCAACCGAAATTAACAGAAGTTTTCTTGGTAAAGGAACGATCGACTGACGTGGACTTGGGGAGCTTTCTTGGTAAGGGAGTGGTCGACCAACATGACACTCAGTCCGACCAAAATTATTAGGGATTTTCTTGGTAACGGAATGGTCAACCGACCGGCTTGGAGGTTTGGTCGACCATTTTGCCACTCATTTTGCTTTTATTAATTTCTTAATTTAGAGGTGGTTGCTAAATTAATAGATTGATTGAACCCATGTTTTGGTTAGAGGATGATGTGTTAAAATATGATTGGGAGAGAGGAGAAATTAACATGGATCATGCCCTGTAAATATGTCTCTCCTCCTACTTTTTGTGGAAAGATACAAAAATATTCTCTCCTCCAACTTTTATTTATCCCCCAACAAACTCTTAACCAAGTGCTGAAGATTAAATTCTTGTTGGCATAAAGGAGTTATTAGCTTGATTATAATCTTGCATTAGAGTTGATTGAGTAGCTTCATTCACTCTAATTTTGTTCAGAGTTTGGTGAACACTTGGAAAAAAAACTCCTCGGGTGATTCAAGGTACAACTTGACTCCAGATCATCGAAAATAGTTTGACATTCCTTTTAGGTATGATATAATTTATACATATTAATATTATGTAGAATACATTCTATTAAAATATTTTAGGTAGTCTTGCACATAATTTTTGAATAAATATGAAACAAACAATCTTGCTTGTGTAAAATATATATACACACACCCAAGCATAGGGACCAAACCCTACAATTTGTACCATCATACCTTGTGTTACTAGTATGATAGGTTCATTGCACCATACATTTATATATATGTGTGTGTATACATTTATATATATATATAGTTGGACTTGGTATACGGAGTTTTCATTATGAAAACATAGTCATTTTATCATGTTGCATTTCAAGGCCTTGAGAGGTGTTGAGTGGGTGACGGCCGAGGATGAGTATACGCCAGACCGGACCCTCTAGTCTTATCTCTTAGGTTATTGTCGTTATTTGTATTATGTACTTTCATTGTCTTCGAGATAATCATATTTTGAACCTTCCGTGTGTGTGATGGTGCACCCTATTTTGAGTACTTATGAATAATTTTCTTGTTCAATCTGGTCTTGTGTTTAGTGAGATTTTCGTTTAAATTTTCCATTTTTTCGGATATGCTACGTAAGCACATCAACTCTAGATTGCTTATTTTCTTCACAGCTAACTGTCAAGCCCCTTCCGTATAACAAACCTTAACACAAACCCATGCGTCATTTCCAATATCGACTAGTACTCCCATCACAACCAAGTTTTGTGACCCGGTCATTTTTACTTCTCCCGTGAACATTTTTCATTCATCTACGTCCTTCATAGCTAGACAACCCTGAATTCAGTTCCTTATCGAATTCAATACCACATACCAACAGTAACTATGCTCACTACCCATAATGATTTGAGCAATTCGAGACACACTCAACACTAATTAATCTCGGTTTTGTAATTGTAAATCCGAGTGTCAATCCCCCATTGACTTGAACATTCATTTACATTATCATAGTTTGATTGTAAATAAAGACATGTGAATACAAGTGAGATGACGATTGTAGCTCTCCCTCAAAGATGATGAAAGAACAGTCTGGACATTGGTATATTTAAAGTTATCTAATGTGATAATAAAATTCATGTACGTGCTTTCTCACTTTTGAGCTTGTTTTTAGGTTAAGTTCGCACATGGAACGTCAACTTCTATTTCAGTTTGGATGACACTAGCATACGATTTACCTAACCTTTCATTGATTCACTAATTACCACGTATACATGTTTATGTCTGAGTTTAGTGTTGTGACATGCATCTATGCATTACCACCTGCAACACGGCACCACCACTGCAACGCCATTACTAAGCCATCATCCACTCCCAACCTCCTCTCCCACATGGCATATATGACCATATCAACAACTTCACTTCTCCAAATCCTTGTAGGGTTCCTGCATAACTTCTCCAAATCTTTGTAGCTCATGTTCCCTGATCATGAGTATCCCCACAAATGTTATCTTTATCTAAATTTTTTGTTTCGCTTTTTATGTTGGTAGGTGAGTTAATATTTCTATTCTTGAATCCGAAATACCACCAACGAAGCAATATTAATTAGAGAGAGACTGAGAGAGACACAAATAGTCAAAGCCTTGGCAAATTAAATTAAGTTAGTTACGGGAAGAGCTAGAGTTGTCAAGTTGCACTCGTCTAAATCAAGTGCATAGTTATCAAACTAGGTTAGACAATTTGGTTGATCTTTAGCTTTAAAATGGTCAATATCAGAAATCGTGTCCAGTGAATTCTTGATTAGGGGGTCAAACACCAACCATTAGGGATGACAGTGTGACACCCTCAATTTAGGTGGAATAGAGTTGACGATTCTTATTAAAATAATGCAGTCCACATGAATTCAATTCCTTTATTGAGTATTGTACTGTTGCTTAATTAGAACTTGGTACTAATTGTACGTCCTTCAATTCATGCATATATGTAGCAAATTGTTGGACCTCACCTTCTATATATTAATTGATGGGTACTTATGAAGTTATGAGTTATTGAAACACTAGCTGTGTAGGTATCATGGAGTGAAGGAATATGAATAATTAGTTTTTATAAACATACTAGCGTAGTATCTCATACGTACTTAGTAGTTTCACGGCCTACACACTGAAGTTTAAATTATACTTGGCTCATACTCTCTTCACTAGATAACACATGTATATCTCACTTGTAACAAGGAGCGATTTCTAATGATTGACGAGTGAAAAACATGAAATGATGTGTTTTACTTGCAAGATAAATTAGACGCATAGATTAATTAAGACCATACCAGTGAATCCCAAAGAATGTTTATTATCTATCTTCTAAGTTCCACACCTCTATCATTCTTGTACATTGCAACAAACTCCAAATAAATATTAAATATCAAATACTTGTACGAGAAAGTTTTTCACGAAAAAATGATTTTCATTCCAGGAGGGATATAATTACGAGATCATATATGGCAAAATATAGGGTGGGTCTGGCACCCTCTATTGTTCACAGATTCTATGAAGAATTCCTGACATATTCTTGTCATGTCGATCCCTCAAATTAGTCTCCTTCAGTTACAAGAATCATGGGTGTTTGGTTTGTGATGCACCGTTTTGCTAGCTACACGTGCTTGAAATCCAACTAAAGTTGGGATTCAGACCGTGCCGGCTATCTAATGGCCCAGAGATCCAACAGAGTGGAACTATGGAAGTGAAGATTAGTGACTTGGATCTATGGGAGAGCTTCGGTCCGGACCGAATTCCAGAACACCGTTGGCTTGTCCAACTACAACCTGGGATATCCAACCTGGCATTTGGCAACCAGACCAAACTTCTGAATAATCGGTGAATAGTAATTAGTCATGAGGATTGTCAAATGCAATGCACCTACCCATGCCATAACATAAGCACCGCCTCCAAGAACATATATGCAAAATGCCCATATTTTTAATTTATCCTTTGACGTCGTAATTTTTTTAAATAATAATCATTTAAAAAAAAAATCAAAACTAATCAAACAAAAAAAAAATTAAATCTACGTAGATCGCGGCTCGAACCCGCGATCCGTGGTTGCGCGGATCGCTGGTTCGAGCCGCGATCTGCGTACTTTTGAATATTTTTTTTATTAGTTTTCGAAAATTTTTAAAATATTTATTATTTAAAAAAATTACGGCTTTGACGTGGGTCCCCAATCACATGTCTCCGGACCAGAAACTGAACCCGACAGGCAACGTGGCTCACGCCAATCATTGCAATCGCTGATTACAATGAACCGGATCAAATCTGTGTTTGTTGTGGTCCTTCTTGCAAGATTGTAGGGCCCAATACTTAATGGGCCGGCCCACCACGCCTGTTCTAGACAGGGCTGCAATTTCCGGGCCCAAGACACCATGCCCCGTCACGTGGTGTAAGCCACACGTGCCACGTGGCCTGTTCGGCTTTCGACATTCACTCCCATGTTACTGTGTCCTGAAGCCACAATATTGTATTGTTGGGTAATTTTGGGCACACAATTATTATTATTATTATTATTATTTGTTTGCGGGGGTGTCGAAGATGTTTTTTTATTTATGCCGAATATCGTAGGTTTGATAGTTGATACTTGAGATGGCAATTCTACTTAATGTTTTATCATTTACAGACACAACAATAGATGTGGTCCTTCTTGCAAGATAGTTACACATGTCGATCTTAGTGTTTTCCTTAATGTTTTGTATATTCCATTCGAACAAATTTTCACCTGGTTTTGTTGAAGCTTAGGACTTCGTTGCACACCCGCAAACGCCTGGTGGATCTCGGGGAATCCAGCTTCTGGTGCGCAAAACCAAGCAAATTTTATGGTTGGAGAGAGAAACTCGTGCGGAGGAGCTTCGTGGTTCTTTTGGAATTCTGATTTTATTTGGACAAATTTAGCCTCACATCATTTGGAGATCAATCATGTGTTAAAAATAATTTTTTGAAAAAATAATATAAACCAATAAAAAATATGTTTTCAAAAGTAGAAAAAATAATGAAAAATGAATTTAAAATGAATTTTTATTTAATTAAAGTTTGAATGCAATATGATAATTTACTTTGACAATACATCACCTACCACCAGAAGTCTTATGTCTATCCAAACAACTCTAAAACCCTGAAAAAAAAACTGCTCCTAAATTCACATTCTCAGAACCTGACTTCCCATCAGAAGCTGACATTTATGAGTTGTACTCAAACGCACGCTAGATCTCTAGTTCTGGCTATTTTATATTTTTAAGCATTGAAATTTAGCTAACCACAGTTTGTTATCGTGCATGGTGGTCAAGTCGTAAAAAAATATTTTCTCATAAATTATCGTCATCTTATTATCACTACCATCACCATCAAATTAAAGTATCTACACGACATCCAAACATGTGGTGTTAGGAAAGTAAGTTAGAAGTGATCTCTATGCTATATCTTTACTCGTTCTTCCGGATGATTAATATGTTCAATTACAAGCAGCGTGTACCGACCTTAGTGTCCTACCAATAAAATAAAAGTTTCAACTTATTTATTTTCAAAAACTCTCGTGCCCATGTGCTTGCCTATCTCTCATTTGTTTGGTTGAATTAGTAATAACATGGGAGATCATATATTGAATGATTGTTCGGTTATTGTTTAGAGAAAGATTTTTGTTTTTGGATATTAACATGAATGCTATTATAAATCAATTCTAAAATATAAAAACTCGTCGAGAACGATTGTAATAATTTTAAAGTACTATTACGTTGTAATTTGAATTATTTACGACATTTTGTTTCTAATTTTTTATGAAATACTATTTTTATTGACTTGTATGTTATTTTTTGGTTGTCGATTGGTACGCTAATGAGTGGTGTCTTACAATACTTGGTGTCCCGTATCTGCCAATGATTACAAGTGTTGTTTAATGTTTGATTACTAACACGTTGGCATTTTGTTTCACAATACGTACGTTACAAACATCCCGGTTACACTCATCATTGGCTAAGTAAATCCACGCATCTTTTTCCTTGTACATGTCACGATATAAAAATATCTTCAATTAGTTATAAGCAGAGAATCCCAATTGATGTTTCATTCGTGGTATACCATATCTATAAAGTTAACAAACCCTTACGTGGATAATTAAGCAGTGGTTAGGGGTGAGGGTTTCGGTGATTTAGTCTCGAAGAGAGCCCCCACTCCGGTTGGACTTTACATGATGTGACGCAGCTGAGCAAACTAGCGAAGGACAAGAATGGTGGTTGCCCTAAGGAGGAGACACATAAGAGACAAGGGTATCTTTCAGGTACAACGTAGAAAGGTCACGTTAACATTTGTAGGAAATATATACTACCTTAAAAGACATGGTTAGGCAGCGGAGACATGTAAGAAACTGATATTTATGTGAGTTGGGGTCGTTTGGTTAGGTTGGGTGTGGTGTGGTGTATAGTATGTTCACATTTGATGAATGTTGCTAGCATTTTTATTGTTTTGTCTTGGTAAATCCTTTTGAGTAACATGTAATTATGTAAAGTGGTAGACTGGTAGTCAGAATATGATGTACATTAGGTATATTAATATAGTAGTTGTAATAACATGAACGTGAATTCAGTTCAACTTTTCATTAGATCTAATTAAAACCAGGTGTGACATTGCAGAATTCGTCAATTCACTAATTTTCCATTTGTTTTTATAGTTCATAGATTCAGTTCAACTGTAAAAATTGTCATATAATAATTAGGTTATGACAAACACTTGGGAGACTTGATATTTTGAGGAAAGATCGATGTATTGAAATTGCTAGATGTATACCACAATTACTTCAACTAAAGTTGCAAGGTCAAGTCCCAACACTTGCAAAGTAGCTAGGATTTTCTTCTCTACCTTTTCTCAGACTAAGAAGTAAATGTTTGCTCTGTTAATTAAAGAAGAAATGTCAAAAGGTTTTCCATAAAAACATATACCACTAATGCACCGATCGTGGCATGCATTATTTTATATAACACTTACACTTCAAATATTGTCTTAAGAATAAATCTTTAATAGTGTAATATAGAGCGTATTATTCTATATATGTAACAACAGTTGCACTTCATTGGAGATTGTCTCAACTCTCAAGAGTAAATCTATAATTGTGTAGTAATATCGATCTACCCCACGTTTCTGATGTTCGACGTGGTCACTTTATGGCCAGTGAACAAGCTTTCATAGTCTCATGTCATATATTTAGACTATTTTACTTTAATTATTTACGCATTAAAAACTTGTTACATTGTAATGTATCATCTAAAGCACAAATATAGCATTATGATTTATAAACTACAAGATAAATGGGTGGGCCTGATGTGGCCCATTGGGGCCCAAAGGTGAGCCTACACTGAGTCAGTGGACCCACCATGGGAGTGGGCAGGGAACATGTGGGCCAAGCCCTTCTTCTAATTATATATATACCCCCCCTAACTCCCCATCTCATAACACAACTCAACTCAACTCAACTCAACTCTCTACCACTTCTCATCACCAAACCTTTCCTTCCTAATCTTTGTCTCTCCATCACCATGTCTGGAAGAAGGTCAAGTGCTCCAAGGATCTCCGACGACGAGACCAACGAGCTCATCCACAAGCTTCAGTCTTTGCTACCAGAGGCGCGTCGCCAGAGCATGCGTAGTGTATGTACAACTAATTAAACAAATGCACATGAAGTCATTATCACCTCATGTAATTTAGAGAAATGGACCATGGACTAGGCATTGAGTAAATAAACTGATACACTAATCATATGTTTTTGTACGTATTACCAACTCGATATATACTTCCAAAATCAACAATTACATCACCAACTCCACATGGGTCCTCTAACCATGGTTTCAACCCCACCAACCTTCGATTAATGATTATATCTAGCTTACTTAATTGCACATAACAGACGTGTACGCATTAACTGAAGCAAGTATTGTTAGGTTTGCGCTAGCTAATAATACCATCCCTTTCTCAATTAGTGCAAATTTAATGACATAACATATCGACTTGTATTGTGCAATGCAGGCATCAACAACAAAGCTACTGAAGGAGACATGCAGCTATATAAAGAGTTTGCACCGAGAAGTGGACGGTCTCAGTGACCGGCTCTCTGGTCTGATGGAAACAATGGACATGAGTAGTGCACAAGCAGAGATCATTAGGAGCTTGATCGGTTGAGTGGCTTAATTATCCGATGGTGTTTAAGTACTATATATGTATAAGGGAGACAGGTGCATCAGTATATAATGGTAGTAGATTTGTTAGGTGTTGAGTAGCTCCCACCAGCAGTAAATTCCTTATATATCTACCATGTGTATGTTAATTAGTGTTTGTGTTTGTTGTCTCTCTCTAGGTGGTGGGCTTCTGGTTCTAACTCCTATGTAGAGTTAGTTTGTTTCTCTTATCTTAGATTTTCAATAAGAGAGGTTCAATAATATTTATAAGAGCTTTATTTTATGGTCCTGGACGGTTATTAGCCTTGCACACAAACTATTATCATATGCTGTATCACTTCGGTATCATGTTACGTATGTCCAATAACACCACTTTCCGTATCAACAAACTATTATCATATGCTGGGGGAGAAGCTCTAACTATTCACAAGTGATCGAATTATAATAAGACGTGGTCATAAAGCATGACAATGGTTACAATGGTGAAATCATAAAATGGAAATTCTTTAAGCTAGGTACAATTTTGACAAACTCAGCTCTCTCCTCACTGAGTACTCCTTTAGAATCTAATGCTTAATATTTTCTCAAATGATTAGCTACTAGCTAGGTTTCATAAAACAATCATTTGGTAATGTAATTTCCTAAATCAAAATCCTCTCTGAGATTACATTTTCCATGATTATAGTACAAATGATCATGACCAATGCTGGTATATATCTTGGTTGTAATAATAATAGGATGTAAATGGGGCGGGAGAGTACGGGTTTTTGCCCCCACCGCTACCCGTCATGCCTAAGTTTATTGGGTAAGCAGGGTGGGGCAAAAATTTAACAATTGTTACCCACCTTGCGGTCCCGCCTAATGGTATATTAGGCGAGTGCGGGGCGGGTTAAATGGGTTGAGTGACTTGAGTCTTTAAATTTTTTATTTTATAAATTAGAACATGTACAATTTTATGAATTAGAACATATACAACCACAACAAGTTTGTATATCACCAAGAAATCTGAATAAACAAAATACGTACAACATAACATATTTTCATAACATATAACACTTTCATAGTTTCATGTCTAAAACATGATAATATGCATGTCCAAAATAAATATAAAAGCATACATAAAGTGTATAACCACATAAATAGTCCGTCCAAATATTTCAAACCACAAGTCCACAATCATATTATCACAAGTTCATAACTCCATGATTTAAAGTAAGATATGTTATTTGACTAAGTTATATGTAAAGTCTTAATAATATTTATAATATAATATATATTAATTAAAAAAATATTTTATGCAGGTTGAGGATTAGACGGTGTGGGTTGAAAGATAAATCCACCCCCATTTATTAAGCTATTTGGCAGGACAGGTTAGAGTCGCCTCATTAATTAGGAAAATGTAATTATTTTGAAACTTTCAACTAAAGTGCATCATGTCACCACCATTTATTCCGACAAAATCCTCAAATTGCATCTGTTCATTACTTTTAAAGCCAATCGCAAGTGAATGTATCTTGAAGTGGATGGTGAAAAAAAATGGAAATACACTCCATACCATACCATACCATACCGGACCTGAGTAGCCAAACATCGATTTGTGAGCGTTAATATTTGTCTCTATACGTGAAAAATAAAATAATTTAAATGATCAAAACAAGGAAAATATATGCTACCATGTATATATGTACGTATTTAGCACCAATACTACCTATCCACAGTGTGTAATGTCATCTCATATTATCTTGTCGTGTCATGATAACACGCTGATAGTTGAGAACCAACCTAGAAGTAACAATGAGAAATTTACTGAACTGCAATTCGTCGTCGTAAAACTACTTAAATCTCATCCTGTAAAATCGCATATTCGACGAGGAAATTCATGTTTGTTGGAGTAATCCCAACCATCTCAAACAAATGCATCTTGTACTTGTTCGTCTTATACGTCGAATCTATGCAGATTACGAATGAGTATGTACGCAACAACTGAACTGAAGTCGGATGTGCCAAAAATGCGTGAGTGAGGACATTAGTTTCTTCATCTGTCACAATACAATGCAAATAGTTATGCTGCACTGCCTCCCTGAGAAACTGCTGCGCGAGATTTCTGTCTTCAGATTTCGTCATCCTCGTGTACTCTCTGAAGTTATAAATGTGTCTTTGATTATGATTATCGTCCGGGAATTTCTCCTTTACCGCCAACAAAATGTTACGTGGTCTTGTCTGTGCCTCTGTCATATCACGAACAATTTGCTTTGCCCCAGCACTAAGTCCGTTGACCTGTCGGTGACCCTCTGAATAAACTACAAGTGGGTGGTTGTGCTGCTCATAGATGCTACTAGAAACAATGACACATTCATCACGATCCCGTCGCTCCACCACTTTTACCAAAAAATGACAACCGCAATATTTTCTTTTTGTATTCTTTCGCAGTGCAATACTCGTATCACGAGAACTCATTTCACGTTTGCGATCACATCTCAGGTAACAATCCATCCGGTTATCTGCTTTTGGTTTGTATGATGATATAACAAAAAGAATTGGCTCATAGTGCAACTTGTTTCGTCCATTTACAAGTTTTCTCGATTTTTGTAAATATTTCTTTACTGTCAAAAAGCTCACTGTAATCTACTCAATCACCACCAAAATCTTGCAACGGAACCTGAAAATTTTGAATTTAACAGAAAAATTAAAAAAACTAAAAAAAAGGTGTATGTCTAACACGCCTCCACCTTGGTGGAGGCGGCTTAGCCAGACGTCCGAGTCGGGAAAAACATTCCGCCCTCGTTACTCGCCGGATTCAGGTGTTTCGCCAGACATTTTCGTGGTGTTGGTACTAGGAATGTAAGTAAAACTAAGTCAAACACCTTGTTTAAAGACACAGGACAAAATGTGTATTAATTGATTTGTTAATGACAAAAATGTCATTTTTAAAGCGATTTAAGTAATATTTTCCGGCGACGAATAGTAACCCCGAAATTTACCCTGAAATGATACACCAACGGACAACGTCCGTTGGTGTAACTGAAGTGGTCCCTTGGGATCTGAACGACCAACTGAAGTTAAAGGTGGCAGTTAGGGGAGATAAGGGTGATGGTGGGTATGGACCAAAAGGAAATAAAGAGGTGTGCAGGCATGATGGGAGCAGAGCAGCATGCATGCAGGTGGAATAGTTACTATTACCAGTGGCATGCACCTCCAACTTAATTTCATGTTTTCTCCCACATTCCATGCCTGGTCCTTGCATTGTTTGGTCCTTGCATTGTTCCATATCATGGTGGCTTTAATTGGTCGCGTCTGGAACAAGGAAAGTGGTTGGCTACTTGGTTTGTACTACTGAAGTTCACTCATGGAAAAAAAAGACAATTGGTACTTGAATTGTAGTCACACACACAGTATAGGTCTGACATCTGTTGGATTTTTCGATTTTTCTTAGTTTATAAGAATTAATTCTTAAGAATTTCAACCAATTGAATTTCATATTTATTAGATTTCGACTCCTCTTGGATTTTTATTTTTATTTCAAATAACAATAGCAAAACAGGTATGCGGAAATTTGCACAGTTAGTTTAGTTCAAGAGTTTCTACCAACTTAATTGAAGGTGAAATACTTTGTCAAACTTCAAATATAACCTGAAATCAAACCAACCAACCAATTTTCAATTTTTTTCTCATCATCCTTACAGATTCTGATCTACTAACTTGAATTCCAAACACTACCTCTAATGGTTGTTAACAGGTGGTTCCTTGACAAATAGTAAACTTAAGTATGAAGTGAAAATGGTGATTTAGTATGAAAATTTGATGATGTAGATGTTTAAAAGTGTTCGACAAATAATGTCAAAAGGTAAAGGGGAAGTATGAAAATAAAGAATTTGAAGGGTTATTTTTATTAAACGCTCAGTATTAAGTAACAACTAGTAGTAGGTCAGCTTGAGCCGGATGTTATGGAGATGGGAATCCTTTGCAGTGAGGAAAGGTGACATATATGTTTGACGAGGAAACATTAAAAGGAAGTCAAAAATCCAAGTCAATCAAAATGGAAAATTACAGTATATTCTTGTGACCCACAGGGTCACATTACCCCTGAAGAATGTATGGGGGCGTTCATGGCCATTAAGTTATATCTAGAAGGTATCCACGAAAATATGACAAAAATAAATTGCAAGACCAAGGATGTTAGCCTGCAATGCATATATGAATAATATGAGTCGCACTATCATATAACTCTCACTCATCTTAGACGCAATACCTGATATACAAATACAATTAAGACGCAATACATAACGAAATATCACCTAATTACGAGGTATACTTTAGTTCCAAAACACACTAGCGTGGGAGAGAAAACGATCGGTTCAAAGCAAAACTTTTTCGACAATAGCAAATCACGTTTAAATGTTTGTCTGGAAAAACAATAGTAACCGGCACGTGCGAGCGTCGACAGTGGCACGTGTTCAAGGTGGTTAAGAAAGAGGACGTGGTCGAAGATTCTGAAGGATTGGTGGTTGATGTCTAACCACAGCGTGGGTCCCACAGGGATTGGTTGGTCCTGCAAGTTAGACCCCACGTCATCAGAATCTCGCTGTTGAAAATTCTTGATTTGATGACGTGGCGTTTAGACATGATTAAGATAACGGAGTTGCACAAATGGTGGAGTTTGGATTACGAAGGGGGCTTAACTTAGATTTCTTAAGGGCACGTTTGGAATCTAATTTGAATGTCCCTGGATTCGAAGACAGGTCTGGAACTTGTCAGGATTTCGTCTTTGTTTCAGAGGTGAGGAAGAAAAACATAACATGAAATGAAATAATGGACCTCTTGTAGTGCGCTAGGTTTACACATAGGTGGAAAGTTGCCATCAATAGTTTGCTACGATCCGGAAGGAAGTTTGTCTGAGAAGTTAGAACTGCCACCAAAAGCTGCTATGTCAATTAAATAGACAAAAATTAACTTGGTTAAATAACAGACTGTTTCCCCTAAAGAAGAGTGTAACCGTGTCCTGGACTATGTACACTCATGATAGATTACAAAAGCCTCAAATAGGAAACAATAGGAGGAAACAAATGAAGTTAAGATATTAATTATCTGTCTGAGTCCGAGCCTGACTTTATATCTGAATCACCAATCTCAATCGGTGGCAAGGAATCCAATGAAGAATCAGAATCATAGACCGGCCTTTTCCCTCTACTCAGTGCAGATGCATTCTCCTTGAGGAGATTCGCATCGTGGCCAGGATTGAGTGCAAGAGAAGTCTTCTCTCTCAAAGAGGACGTATCATTTTCGTCGTTTTCAGGATTCGTAACTGCAGGGGGCACAACATTTTCACCGGTTGATATGATTGCATTGCCTGCTTCATAACGAGCATTTGCCTCACAATCACTTTCTGTTAAATCTGCTTTATGGGTCTGCTCCGCGCAAATATCCATAGTCTCAATTATATTATTTGGTTTTGGAGCTGCAGAGGGCTTGACGTTGGCTTGGGCAACTGGAGGCAAAACTACTTTAGCTTGGGAAACTACGAGAGACTCAATAGTTTCCATGTGCACAGCTTCATAGTTATCAGTTTCATCTTCTTCCCCGTTATCAAGCCAGCTATCATCATCATTATCATCATCATCAACATCAACGCCAAAGTTATTGCTTATCCCCATATTGTTCCAAGCAGGTTGACCAAATTTAGAGATTTTGTTCTCAAAACCCCCGTAAGCAGATCCCCTATGCACTTGAAAGTCATCCATAGGTAAAGAACGGGGATGAATAAGAACTTCCAAAGCCAGCAGCGCATGAGCACAAAATGCAGCTAGGCTTGTTCCTGTTTCCCGCCTTCCTACATAATAGAATTTGCAGAGTAAGAATAAATTCACGGAACTTCCACCACACTTTTCTGGCTGCTATCATACCAAGAATATACTACATAAATGCAGCAATCTAAACTGAAGAAACACAATTAAGCCCTATTGATGTCAAATCTATAGACCGACTAAGAAGCTCAACCACATAACAGAATGCATTTTTCAAGCCCAGCACCCACGCAAATCTACGTGCGTGTGTCTGTGTGTGTGTGTGGTACGTCTTTTGTGAGGTATAATTGATTGATGTGCTCAATAAAATGGATAAGTTGTGTTGTTTCATCATTAAATGTAGTACGTCTTTTGTGAGGTATAATTGATTGATGTGCTCAATAAAATGGAGAGCTTGTGCATCAGCATGGGGGATGGGGGGAGGGTCAAGAACGCCTACTGCCATGATAGCAAACAACCTACATTATAATGTAATGCTACAATGCTCCAGAATTCACATGATGTCGTAAACGAATATGGTTTACCTCTTCGAAAAAGTTCAAGGCCTTGGGAAAGGTATGGGGGACGAACAACTCCAGGGGAGAGAAGAGACGCCAAAAGCGCCTGCAGTGCGGGAATCAGAAGATCAGCATGACTGGTAGCCCGTTCATCTACAGCAGTAGCACTAAAGCATCTATCGTCGTAGAAAGCATCTAAGACTTTTGTCGCGACGGTAATAAGAAGAAAATCCACATCTGAGCGCCACAACTCTGACCTCATAGAGCCACCCTGGTTTTTTTTATCAATAGAGCCATCCTGATTATGTATATTATAAAACAAAAGATATACAAGCCAGTACCACAATAAATACAGATGTACTATTTATTACTTTTGAGAATAAAGGATAGGAGCCATCCGTACTAAACTGGCAACAAATGGATTCTCAAATACTTAAATGGGATGCAATTTGTATTAACAGAGTTTTGAAATAAATGACAAACATAATCTAAATCTAACAAAAACTGTGTAGTACAAAGATAGACACACTTGACCATTCAGATGAGTATTTTATTTAAAACAAAACATATTTACGTACTTATATACAGACTTCATGTTCTGAATGTGTGATATCCAAAAACAGATATTTGGTTTATAACATCCTTCTCGAAAATGCAAAGTTTCAAGGTATTCTAAAGCACCTCATTTTTGAAGGCTTATAGGAGAATTTCACAGGCACACAGTATAAATTATAATTGTCTTCAATGTCCAAACTCCACAATACGTGCAGAACCAAAATCTTACCTTCAAACCTTTTGATTTCGATTTTTGTAATACTCTTCGATCCCAAACAGTGAAACACACATACTCAATTCACAGAATGAAAGCATTTACACTTTTCATTTGAAAATAAAATATTGAAAAGGAACAATGTCATTTCTCTAAAGGATGGATGACTTGCAAAATAGTTACAAAATAAAGCAGTTGGTTTTAAAATCATATGAAAGTATATCGCATAAGCAACATAAGTATCTGTACCATGGTCAAAAGGGCTTCGAGTGCCCCTAAAGCGGCTAAATGGACAGGAACAGGAACCACAGACTTTTCAACTGCATTCTTTTGATCAGAAACCAGTTCACTAACATGCTTTCTCTTTTTCTGATTATTTTGATGGCCAGATTCCTTATCCACCACAGAGACACCTTTGTTCCCATGATTAAAGCAATTCAAGTCAACAAATGCATTGTGAACTAATTCCACAGCAAGATACTCAGATATACCTGTGAATTAAACAAACAAAACGGTAATTTTCAGCAAACAAATGCTACTAAAGTTCAACTATTTTTTTAGTATAATCGAAAATAGAGCTAACAATGAGGAAACGATAATATGGAGGAAAAGAGCATATAGGTGAAGGCGTCAAACACCTACCAGCGCCCATAGAGACCAATAGCATCTCAATAATAGAATAAAGTTTACTCCTTATACAAGGCAATGTCGCTTCCTTGAAATATTTCACCAGGAACCGTACAACTTTACAACCATACGGTACTAATTGACTGCAAACAAATAGGAAATATGTGAATGAGACGACAAAAGAAAATGAACATGTGATGGTTTCAAACGTTGCAACCTAATTTGACATGCTTTGCAGGAACTAGGTTAAAGAAAACCTCTAGGCATGTATCAGTTTATCCTACAAATTTCAAACCATAATGAAGATTACTTAGCAATAAATCTAAAAGCCATTTGCAGTGCTGCGCTTCAAATACAAATTTTAGGTGATTACCTGCCAGACCCCTTGATGATAGCAGCCAAAAGGTCTAGGCTGCTCATATGAAGTGCCGGTAGCTCTGAACAAACAAGCTCCTGGCGCAAGGCAGTTGTGAAAAGAAAAGAAACAGGTACAGAACCATCAACTGAAAGCACTTGCTCAACTACTCCTATTAGTGGACGAATTGGAACAGAAATCTGCTAATGTCAATTGGTGTAAAGACAAATTGTTACGGAAACCTAGAGTAAATCATTAGCTAAACACACGAAGAAAAATAAGGCAACTAGCTTAATACATTAGGGACGAATTGGAACAGAAAAATTAAGCAGAAAAGGAAAATACAAAAAATACATGGATTCCCTACAATAAAACTATGAACAAATGCAAAGGACTAGATAAGCAATTAAGCATACAAATTACAAAAAGAAGACAACATTACAGTTACTGCACCTGCACTGGGTAAGAGTTGGTCAGCATAATGCATAAACACCGCACAAGAGTTGAAAACCTAGGTACCAACAGTTCCTGTAACCGTTTTGTTACTGAGTCTTCTTTCAGTGTCAAGTGGCCTCCAAGTAGAGAAGGCTCACTTCCAGGTGGAACTAAAAGATTCATCATTTGGGAGGATTCAAACCCTGAATTACAAGAATAAAATTAATACTAGGTATACAGAAATGCACAAAACCTCTACAACATTATTCTATGAACGAATGAATGAACTTAAACCTTGGTTTAGCCCTTCAAAGGCATCATCCAGTAGTGTACTAATTGCAATCAACATCTTTTGCATCATTAGAGCGCAACTATCCTTGTCACTTCTTGCTTTAGGAAGTAGAGCTAAGCAGCGAGATAGTCTCCGAAATGGAGCAAAAACAAAAGATAATGACAGTACCAATCAAGTTACCTATGAATGCAGTACAATAGTGATAATTGTTGTAAATATCAAAATCACAAGAAAGAGATCCAAACAAAGAAAGTTTCTTACTTTGGACAAAGGTAAACTACATTTCCCTGACATAATCTTAGAAACAATACTAGCTTCAACCTGTTATAGATGATAAAAACTAAATTAGTTACATCATTGAAAAACATTGGAAAGAGATGAAAAAATAAATAACCCAGACTAATTCTCCAGGCAAGTGACTATCGGACTGTTCTAAAATAATTCCTTCTGTGACTCCATTACAGCACAGTAGTAGTGTTAAATAAATTTTACTTTGGTAAACACGAAGTTCTAAAGCAAAAAATAAAAGAATATCAAGATTACAGGAGACAACCTAGCCACTCTTCCAAGCCACTTTTTTGTGAGAGCAAAAGAAAAACTAAGAACTAAAGAGGAGAAATGTTTGCCTTTTCATAATTACGGTTAACAGACGCAGGAAAGTAGATGATACAGGTGCATAGCACATCCAGGGCACCTAGCTGCAACAGATGAAAATATCATGAGAATTCCAATATACCATAGGTAAAAAAAATGCACCAAGAACGCTCGTTTGAAAGACCTAGCAGTAACTACCTTGAAAGATGGAGGATCTAACAGTTCAACATAAAAAAAAAACTCCTTACAACAATACTAACCCAAACCGTGTCATTGGCACCTTCAGTTATCATATGCAGAATTGGTTGGACAACTTTTGTTGCTAAAGTGGTTGCATCTTTTCTCATATTCGAAAACCCCGCCAACCTAGATATCAAAGATAGAATATCATATTAGCATATTAAAAAATAACGGTGGTGCCTTCTAATTAAGGTGTAAAGTTCAATCAATATTTATATGCAGGTGAAAGATGTCAAGCATGTGTAGGCCTAAAGAAGGAAAAACCGTATACAACTATATAAGTGTTCCAAGACCCGCTGATAAGTAGAATGGTACATGAAAAGCAAGCTCCAATATTATCTATAAGAATTAAAAATCAAAAAACCTTTATGCAAGAAATAATACTTTACAACAGAAAAAAAATCCAAATCCAAACTGAGTTAATGGTCTCAAGTAAACTAATCAAACTTCGCACATTTACAATGTAACTATCATTATCGATAGACATGTCATTGGCTAGCGTCTTCAAAATTATTACTTGATCAAAAGAATATAGATCCAAAAAGTGAGTCAATGAGGGAATAAATTGCCTCAACCAACCTTGTAAGAAGATCGGATAATGAGGCACAAGCTGCAGCTTTTATGAAGTTAGGCTCAGACAACTGTTGTGAAGATACGAAACAATAGATCAACATAACAGTACATCAGGAAACAAGAAAACATGCAAACTTAATATGTATATGAAACAAAAATGCTTTCCTTATGGAATTGATGAAATAATTTGGCTAAACCATGTGTTGAGTTCAAAAGGACCGAAATACAAAATCCAATATCATGTAAATAAGATATCAATACTATACAAAATTACTCAATGTAATTAAAATCGCAAAATGAGAGATCATTGTTAAGAGTAAAACTAAAAACTAAACCATATCCTAAAATGATATCTCATTCTTGAGAGTTGAACTTGGTTTCTTTTGAACATGAACAAAGTTATGAACCTTTTTGCACAAAATCGTAAAATATGAAGTTAAAACCATCTTGAGTTTCAAGTTTTTAAAATCATGATGCACCATCACCACCGATACTCCTAAGGTCCAAGCAAATAGCACTAGCCACTAGGTCACTACCTTTATCATATTTTTTGGAGCTTCTTGTGGAAAACTACCATAACTGCAATCCACCAAAAGGTCCACAACCACCATCTCTACGAACATGATGAATGGCACCACCTTCATGATCAATAGTATCACCAAAAAAATTGATGACTACCATTGAACTTAGAGTTTGTGGAAATTTTAAGTTGGGATAAAAGGGGAAATCTGTGAAAAACCTGATGACTTTCAAATCATAAATCTCTCTTTTCCTTTTACTCTTTATTTGGGTGTTAACAACACATAAAGCACCAAAGCAGTCTAGCAAAAGGTCTGCTCCTTTATGTCTTGATGGTAAATGTAAGTACCCTTCTACATATTGAATAAGGTTTAACATATGCAAAAAAGAGTTGTTTACATAATAGCAGTATGAAACAACTATAAGAAACTGGAATAGAATTCATAAGAAAGATAAATGTGACTACTAAACTGATTAGTTATCCAAGTGTCTGCCAAAACCCGAGAGCTTCTACTACAAAAAAAAATGTTTACGCTTTATGCACCTCAATGTTGGCTAGCAGCTTTTGAGACCAGCAAGAGTATGACTGCACAAAACGACTAACATGGCATTTTTCACATGTAAACCCGAGCAAAGAAACACCTGCCCATCGCTTATCTGGCTGAAAAGACAGAGTAAAAAAAATTATCCTACAGTTCTTCATGTAAGACCAATAACATTCCACAACAATCAAATCACAATTCAGAACAGCAGGACAGCCTAAATAAAAATGAACAATAGTTGCACACTTTCACAAGAAAAACAACATTCTTCTTGCATTCAAACATCAACATTTGCAGAAACAGGCCTTTTGAGCAAACATTGCAGCAAATCGAAAGGTCGAACATCAACACAGAACAGGACAAAACATAAACATCCTGCACTTCTTCATTCGAAAATATAAAACAGCACGCTTGCTGCACACAAATCAAACATAAAGCAAAAACAACAAAAACCTCCCACAACCTTTTAGCACATAAGTTGCAATAAATTTCAATGTTGAACATGGTAGCAGCAAGTAAAAAAAATCCAAAAATATACCTTTAAGTTCGTAACTTGCTTGCCCTAGTCAGAATATAGAACAAAAAATTTATGAAACCAGAGCAGAAAAGGTGAAAGCAATAATAAAACACGTCCAAAAAACTCACTTCAAGCACACAATTACACTAGCACACCATGAAACAACACTTCAGATGTATCAAAAAAGTTTTAAAACGAAATGACACATTTCTCAAATGGGGAAAATGTCAACTAACAACACCAAAACCAACAAACTCCACACCTAAAGTCAACCCCTTAAGGGCTAGGTTGGATGGCCCAAAACAACACGTTCTCTGAGAAAATCTATATTTCTCAGAAAATAAGGTTTTCAAACCTACAAGTGTTTCAAAACCTTTAGTTCTCCAAAGTCCAAACATGACCACAGCATTATTCGAATTTGATGCAAAATCAATAAAATAAAAACGAACTTTCGGAATCAAAGTTTCAAAACCTTTACTTACCCAAACAGGACCAAATTGCATTATTCGAAACGGATAAATATTTTAAAAAACGTACTTTCGAAATCAAAGATTCAGAACCTTTAGTCACCCAAACGAAGTCTTAATAATAAAAAAACGAACTTCAACCACAAAAACACTCCAAAACTTCTCCTCACCTCCGCGCTGGACGCCATCCAGAGGACCCGATCGACCCACGCATCGACGGCGGTCTTCCAGTCGCCTCCCACCTTCTTTCCCGCGGACTCCGCCAGGAGGGAGTGGGTCTCGAGTTGGGAGAGGAGTAGAGAGAGGTGGGAGGGGTCCCACAGGTGGTGGTTCTTGTCGGGGAGGCGGTCCCTGATGAGGGATTGGAGGAGCTTCGGCTTGAGCGCCGCATCGTTGAAGGATCCCACCGCGTGGTCCATGTCGCCGGCGAGGTTTGGGGACGGCGGCGGAAGGTTTGGGTTTTAGTTTTGTGTTCTTTTGAGTTTTGGGGTTTAGCGGTAATTAAGTTTGCTGAGAAATTTTGGGGTTTTTTTTGTCATTTGTTATTTAACGTTCCGAGAATATTGCACATTCAGCCCCTGACGTAAAAAGTATGCTTCCAAAGTCCAAACCAAAAATTTAACGTCAAGCAAGCTTAGGGAGTTATGGGATTCACACGTTCGGTTAGCAACTTAGCATGTTATGGCATCCACGATAAAAAAATTATATGATGTTTTACCAGCTTCCTAATTTAAAAGTGTATATAAACCATAAAACAACGTACCTTTGTACGTAAAATCATATTCGGAACGTAACATTTTAGCCTCCTTTAGGGGGTGTTTAAAAGTGTGTATGTGTCAAGATCTTACTAATTTTAACCTCCTTTTATCTCATTGTTTGATCTAAATTACGGTTAATTTTAGCTTCCTTTGATCTCATTGTTTGATCTAAATTACGGTTAATCATTTTATTAACATAATCACTCATAACCTTAATCTATCATAGAAATTTAGATGAATATGGTGACAACTTAAATTAGAAAAAGTAAGTTCCGAACTCACTAGAGAATTTTTGTATGGTAGATTAAGGTTATTGGTAGTTATGCTAATAAAATGATCTAATAGAGAATATTAACCGTAATTTAGATCTAACAGTGAGATTGAATGAGACTTAAATTAATAAGATGAGCTTTGGGTTATCTTATTTGTTCATTTGATAATTTTTGCATTAACAAAAAAAATTGAAATTGTTTTGCTTTCAACTAAATCTCAAACATGTAACCACATGTTGAGGATCAACCTTTCGTCTTACCAATTGAATTAAGTCTATACCGAACATGACATATTGACATGTATACAATTTTCTAACAACAATTGGTTCATTTTCTCTTAAAAATTGGTTGGAAATCAAATTAAATCCTACCGACCACCAACATACATAAAAAGGCAAGTGGTTTTTACTTGCTGCACCTTCAACGAGTCACAAATAGTCGATAATTAAGGAGTGTTACGACGTCTTCATGTGTGTTTATGGTGCACTTACGGAGTGGACTCCACAAAATATAGAAGTGCACTCAAGTAATAAATTGGAAACTCAAGGTGCACAGAAATAAATAGCTAAAATAACAATGCACGCTTACTAGAAGAGAACTAGTCATCACCGACGGACACTAACCGTCGGTGTAATGTACGGATATCCCTCCATCGAAGTTACTTTGATCGGTGTATATTTACACTAACGGATGCACTAGCGGACAAGTACCATCGTACTTGTTTTTGGTGTCAATTTTCCCGCCAATTTTTTTTTGCGTGATTTTCGTCTAAGGGGATAACACCGACGGAAATACACTAACAATCTTCGCGCGACTAATTGTGAATCGTTCAAGGTGTGTGTAAGTTTAAAAAAAATCCAAAAGACAAATTGTTTGGCCGACAAAGTGCACGATGCATTTAAACGTGGAAATCCAATGCCATTTTAGGACATATTCGATGGGTCACCCATAGGCGACATGTTTTTGCGCCCCTCAACGATGGTGCAAAACCAGGCGCCCTAACATCTGGGTTTTGCGTCGGGGTGGAGTCCACGTGGCCTCCACCCATTGGTAGAATATTTTTGGTTTTAAATTTAGTTTAAATTTCATTTCAATTAGTTTAATTGGTTTAATTTGTAAATTAATTAGTTGAAATAGTTTAATTAATATTTTTTATAATAATATTTCTTGTTAATTAAATTATATATTGTAATTAATTAGTTTAATTATTTTTGTAATTTTTTTTCTTAATTTTTGTTATATTTCAGATAAACGTGTAAATTAAAAACATCAGGAGTGGACAAATATATAGTGGAGGATGAGCGAGACACATATGCTTATTTTGAAAATACAATCGAGTCCAGGATCAACCAATTTGTCCGGTAGAATTTTTGATGATCAATCATTTCATATCTCTTTTGATCGCATTGTTGATATCAACATGTACTTGGACAATAGAGATCACGTTTAAGACAATCGTAAACATTTGCAACTCAAAAAGGACTTTATCGAGAACATCTGACACTGTTACAGACAAAATGAGGAATGAAAATGATTTTTGTTAATTGTGTTTTATTTTAATTTTGAAGTCTAGTTATTGAAACACACTTTTAAATTTTAATATTTAATAAAATTTATTTTCAATTAGCCGTAAATATTCACATGTAATTATAATAATTTATGATAAATAAATTATGTGATATAATTAATTAGAATTGTGAAAAATTAAAAATGAGGTGAAATAAATGAGGTGGAAGTAAGAGTGTGTTGATGTAACTAGTTTGACATTTTATGATTGAGTTGTGGATTTGTGGTACATAGGTGAATAAGTAGAAAAAAAAGATGAAAAAAATATCATGTGATTAAAATAGAACGTACTGATTTGACTAGATTGGGGTTTATATAAAGAGTCCTTATACACGGACGCGGGCGTCACGGACGCGCCCTACGTGGCTTCAAAAAGTGGATGAGTCAGCGTCTACTCGGATTGCCATGTCACGCTTTCTTTCCGAACGCGCCTCAAATTGTTTTGAATTTTTTTTGACGGTTTTCGAAGAAGGACGGTTCGTTTCCAGATTAGACAGCGGCAGACACCCCACGATCGACGGTTCGGATACCGAGGAAGATAACATATCCAGAACAAAAGGGAGACTCTCGCTTTCTTTCTTTCTTACCTGTGAACGTAGGAAGCACACCTGTGAAGCATTCCCGACTTTCTTTCCCTGTGAAGCGCACCTTGTAAACGATAATGGAATCTTCAACTCCGGCCGTCGATATCGAACACGTCCCAGAACCGGTGGGTCTCTAATTTTTTCTTTCCGTGGGTCGTTATTTTTTTTGATGAACTTCCGTTTATTAAATTATTGGTTTTAGGGAACCACGTACTACTTCCGGGAATCACGATGCTCCTGGAAGGCCATCCGAAAGCAGTTTGACCGGATGAATAAGGTGGAGAAGGAGGCTTTCCGTAGCACCCCATTCGGTCACTTCCTAAACCTTCCTAACATTACGACGGACAACGAAATAGTCGGTTGGTTCGTCGAGCACTACGATACGGAGGAGGTGGGGCTGAGAATAGGATCAGGGGTAGTTCCCCTTACACCGGAAGACATCGCCCTAATTTTGGGGTTACGTACGCATGGGAAGGCCGTGGTGATGGAACCATTGCGCGTCCAGAAGCGAGACGGGGTGAACCTTGACAACACCCAACTTTTAGTTCATCTCATGGCAAACAGTACCATGGGCGAGACGGAGGAGTACGTTCGTCTCCTGATTTCTTTCATCTTCAACAATTTTTTGTTCTATGATGGAACGCTGCGACCGAAGGAATGGTTCATGCACCCTCTGAGGAACATCAAACGCCTAAGCAGCTACGCATGGGCAAGTGCAGTTCACAAAACCCGGGTTGGAGGCCTCGAGAAAGCAAGTTTAGAACTGCAGGAGAGGAAAAAGGCAGGGAATTTCATAATGCGGCAGGGGAACGTCGAAGGTTGTGTTGCCATACTACACGTAAGTTTTTGTTCCTGCTTCACACTTCCTCTCTTCCTCTTTTTTTGTTTTTGTTCTTTTCGGAAGACGATGTGTGTCTGTTCGGAATACGTTGTGAGTCTGTTCGGATTAAGTGGTGGGTCTGTTCGGATTAAGTGGTGGGTCCGTTCGGATTAAATGGTGGGTCTGTTCGGGTTAAGTGGTGGGTCTGTTCGGATTAAGTGGTGAGTCTGTTCGGAATAAGTGGTGCGTCTGTTCGGATTAAGTTGGGTGTCTGTTCGGATTAAGTTGGGTGTCTGTTCGGATTAAGTGTTGCGTTTGTTCGGATTAAGTGGTGAGTCTGTTCGGATTAAGTGGTGCGTCTGTTCGGATTAAGTGGTGCGTGTGTTCGGATTAAGTGATGCGTCTGTTCGGATTAAGTGGTGCGTCTGTTCGGATTAAGTGGTGGGGTTGTTCGGATTAAGTGTTGGGTCTGTTCGGATTAAGTGGTGGGTCTGTTCGGAATACGTTGTGAGTCTGTTCGGAATATGTTGTGAGTCTGTTCGGTTTAAGTGGTGGGGCTGTTCGGAATATGTGGTGGGGTTGTTCGGATTAAGTGGTGAGTCTGTTCGGATTAAGTTGGGTGTCTGTTCGGATTAAGTGGTGCGTCTGTTCGGATTAAGTGGTGCGTGTGTTCGGATTAAGTGATGCGTCTGTTCGGATTAAGTGGTGCGTCTGTTCGGATTAAGTGGTGGGGTTGTTCGGATTAAGTGTTGGGTCTGCTCGGATTAAGTTGTGGGTCTGTGCGGAATACGTTGTGAGTCTGTTCGGAATATGTTGTGAGTCTGTTCGGTTTAAGTGGTGGGGCTGTTCGGAATATGTGGTGGGGTTGTTCGGATTAAGTGTTGGGTCTGTTCGGAATACATTGTGAGTCAGTTCGGAATACATTGTGAGTCTGTTCGAAATACATGGTGAGTCTGTTCGCATTAAGGGGTGGGTCTGTTCGGATTAAGTGGTGGGTCTGTTCGGAATAAGACGTGTGTCTGTTCGGAATAAGAAGTCCGTCTGTTCGGATTAAGTTGGGTGTCTGTTCGGTTTACGTTTAATGTATGTTCGGATTCAGTTGTCTTTCGAATATGAAGGTACGTTGGTATAGTAGTTCTCATTTTTTTCCTTTCCATTTGAAGGTGTGGCTTTGTGAGAAATTTAAATTGGGGGAGCCCAGAACTGGAGTTTTCCCACGGATGAAAAGATGGACGGAGATGTTTGGGAAACGATTAACCCTGAGGAAATGGGAGGAACGTGGAATTACCTTACATCGAATTTACGACGGCACGTTCGACCTGATGGGGGCTCCATCAATGAGTGAAAGGGAGCTGCAACTTATTGGTCCTGTTCTAAAGAGCTCAACTTCAACCGTCAGTTTGCCAAGGCTCCAACTGGCAGACTGCAGCATTCCATGCGACCCGCTGCTCCAAGAATTGGAGCTGAGTGAGGTGAAGACAAAATGGCTGAGGGCCGAAGCTGCCCTTAAGAAGGCCACAGAACAGGTACACGACCTCAGGGAAGAACTGAGGATTTCCCAGGAAGAGTGTGGGAGGCTCAGGAAAGATATTATATATCTTCGAGGGACAGGGACAACTGGAGTCCCTGGTGGGGAGAACGAGCGAGAGCAAGAGGAGGAGAATAGGAAGAAGAGGGAGGCGGAGGAAGAAGAGAATAGGAAGAGGAAGGAGGATGAAGAAGAAGAAGAAGAAGAAAAAAAGAGGAAGGAGGAGGCAGAAGAAAAGAGGAGGGAGGAGGAGGAAGAAGAAAAGAGGAGGGAGGAGGAAGAAGAGGAGAAGAGGAGGGAGGAGGAGGAAGAAGAAAAGAGGAGGGAGGAGGAAGAAGAAGAGAAGAAGAGGAAGGAGGAGGAGGAACGAGAAAAGAAGAAGAGGAAGGAGGAGGAGGAACGAGAAAAGAGGAAGAGGGAGGAGGAGGAATGTGACAGAAAAAGGGAGGAGGAAAGGAAGAAGGAAGAAGAGGAGAAGAGGGAGGAGGAGAGGAAGATGGGAGAAAAGAGGAAAATGCTGGAGAAGGAGGAAGAGAAGAAGAAGAAGGAGAAGGAAGAAGAAAGAAAGGCCCAGATAGCAAACTGGGTCGCGAAAAGAAAACGCTCGACGGCCACCGTTGAGCAGCAGCTGAAGGAAGGCGAACATCTGGCCAAGAAGAATAAGAAGGAAGAAGAGCAAAAAAGAAAAGATAGAGCGGCTCAAAGGAGCCTGAAGAAAAAAAGGCCGGATGTTGACATGCCTGCATTGGGCACGTTGTCATTTGATGAGGTCAAAATGCTACTGAACCTGACCGAACCCAACAAGGACAATAGGGAGGTCATCTGGAGAGGCGATATGTGCAGTTTAAAACGCTCCGACCTGAAGGAGCTTATAACGCCTAGGATGGATATTAGCGATGAAACTATCGACGCTATGCTATCGGTGCTCGAAGAAAGACGCCACCCAGAAAAAGTTATATGCATATCCACTTTCGAGTCGGGGCGAATTCTTGCAGGGCAAGGCAGAGAAGTTGATGATTTTATCCTCCCTAAAATCGTAGGTGCGTCTCCAACACAGACCGTGATCGCACAACCATGCTGGTCTTCAGGTCATTGGACACTGGTGGTTGTCTATGGCCCGTCCAAAGAGATTTTGGCATTCAACAGTCTCTCTAGGGAGCTAGGCGAAGGTGATGATCCGGAGCAGACTGTAGGCCAGCATGAATGTGCAGCAGCGGATGCGGCTGTATACTGGAGGGATCTACTCAAGGTCGACTGGCCCCTGAGAATCCTGAGGAAAGAAAGCCAACAACAACCACCGGGGAGCAACGATTGCGGCGCCTTCGTTTTATACTGGATAAGGTGCCTAATGTTGAATGTTGACCCTACGAAGGAGAAGGACCCCAATACCATCCACTCTATCAGGGGTGAATTGGCGGTCATGTTACTTAGGGATCGTCGGTCGTGTGTGCAGGTCTAAACAGACAAACATATTTTTAGTTTTGTTTATTTTTTGGTTTACATGTACAAAAATGTTTACATATTCAGTTCACAAACTATTTACATGTAAAAATACAAACATTACCAATGTCATTCTTAAGCTAACTTTATTCCGAACAGACAGTCTTCTTATTCCGAACAGACCCAACACTTAATCCGAACAGACGCAACACTTAATCCGAACAGACGCAACACTTAATACGAATAGACTCACAACTTATTCCGAACAAACGCAACATTTAATCCGAACAGGCTCACTACTTATTCCGAACACAGTCTTCTTATTCCGAACAGACCCAACACTTAATCCGAACAAACGCAACACTTAATCCGAACAGACGCAACACTTAATCCGAACAGACTCACAACTTATTCCGAACAAACGAAACATTTAATCCGAACAAGCTCACTACTAAATCCGAACACAGTCTTCTTATTCCGAACAGACCCAACACTTAATCCGAACAAACGCAACACTTAATCCGAACAGACGCAACACTTAATCCGAACAGACTCACAACTTATTCCGAACAAAAGCAACATTTAATCCGAACATGCTCACTACTTATTCCCAACACAGTCTTCTTATTCCGAACAGACCCAACACTTAATCCGAACAAACACAACACTTAATCCGAACAGACGCAACACTTAATCCGAACAGACTCACAACTTATTCCGAACAAAAGCAACATTTAATCCGAACATGCTCACTACTTATTCCGAACACAGTCTTCTTATTCCGAACAGACCCAACACTTAATCCGAACAAACGCAACACTTAATCCGAACAGACGCAACACTTAATCCGAACAACCGCAACATTTAATCCGAACATGCTCACAACTTATTCCGAACCCAGTCTTCTTATTCCGAACAGACCCACCACTTATTCCGAACAGACCCAACACTTAATCCGAACAGACGCAACACTTAATCCGAACAGACTCACAACTTAATCCGAACAAACGCAACATTTAATCCGAACAAGCTCACTACTTATTCCGAACACAGTCTTCTTATTCCGAACAGACCCAACACTTAATCCGAACAGACTCACAACTTAATCCGAACAACAGCAACATTCAATCCGAACAGGCTCACAACTTATTCCGAACAGAGTCTTCTATTTCCGAACAGACACAAGTAAATCTGAACTGAACTTGTATAACAACCATTTACAGATCACAACGTATCAACAATTACAAGTTTCTTGGTTTTACAAGAACGGGAAAAAACACAAAAATGTAAATTAAGGAGGAAATTCCTCGTAATACAAACTCATGTCCCAATCGGAGAAATCAGGATCCGCGGGTTTTGGTGCTACTTCGTGAAGCGGCGAAGTAACCTTCATCTTCCACTTTCCCTTCTCTTGTTGGGCGTGTTTTTTATGGCTCTTTTTAATTATCTTCTCAGCTAAAGACACTCGACGTCTAGTCGGCGGTCTTCCTATACGTCTGACCTTTTCCGGATTAAGGACCGATGTACCCGAAGACTCAGGTTCATCAGGTCGAACCAAGTTTTGTGTAGTGTGCATACGTGCCTTAAGCATTTCAATACACTGCACGGCCTCAATATACCTTTTGTGGGAGATGAAGGCTTCCTGTGCGATCCAAACGGCACGACCCATGATGTCGTCGTGACGACGTAGCGCATCCTTCGCCATTACACCATCGTCTGGGTACGTCTTATCTCGATAGCTCCTTCGAATATCCTTCCGCCATCGATTAAGGATGTAAGAGTCTGGAAGCAATGCATTAGGATTCAAGCGTGCAAGTACAACAAAAACGTGGCAGCATAGAAGCCCAACGTGCTGAAACATTCTGCAATCACATGTAAAATTCATGGATGTGTTTTGTACTAGGAAACGTTTCGACAGTAGCTGCTCACCAGCCAAAACACGTTCAGATACCTTGTACTGGAATGTTTCATTCGTATTGAACTCCTCCGTTATATCGCAGTATATCATCTTCCCAATTTGTAACTGCACTTTTTTGAAGACCCCTACGGTATACAACTCGCTCAACTGACTCTCGAATGGATAAATTGAAACCAACTGGGGTTTTTTATGAAGACAATCAAATTCTGATTGAGCTTCCTTCTCGTACTTGTGGCGGAGCGCAAGTTCGTATTGTTGAACAAACTGCTTAAGGGTGGTCTTCGAAGTAAGATACTTGTCGAAGAAGGCGTTCATACTCTCGCTCCTCTGAGTAGATGCCATTCCCGCGAAAAAAAAATCACCAATAAATGCAGGGATCCACGACTCTCGGATTGCATAAATGGATTTGAGCCAGCTGTGGTTCTGCAGGTCAAAATCAAGAAGGAAACCCTGCCAATTACGATCAAATTCTGCTGGGGTTTTGGAATCATATACAATCAATTTCAGATCAAATAATATGTGATCCCGATACTGCGTCGGCAACTTCACGGGTGCTTTGTTCATTATGTGCCATATACAGAATCTGTGTCTTGAATCTGGGAAGACATTCCTTACAGCAGCAGTAATGGCACCACATTGATCTGTTATTATAGCTGGGGGGGGTATATCTGCATAAGGGACCCAATTAGAAAGGAGTGAGACATTATTCCGAACAGACAGACTTCTTAATCCAAAACAGACAGTCTTCTTATTCCGAACAGACACAACACTTAATCCGAACAGTCAGGCCACTTATTCCGAACAGACACAACACTTAATCCGAACAGTCAGACTTCTTATTCCGAACAGACACAACAAGTTAATCCGAACAGTCAGACCACTTATTCCGAACAGACACAACACTTAATCCGAACAGTCAGACTTCTTATTCCGAACAGACACAACACTTATTCCGAGCAGACACAACACTTAATCCGAACAGACTCACAACTTATTCCGAACAGACACAACACTTAATCCGAACAGACACAACACTTAATCGGAACAGTCCGACCACTTATTCCGAACAGACACAACACTTAATCCGAACAGTCAAACTTCTTATTCCGAACAGACACAACACTTAATCCGAACAATCCGACCACTTATTCCGAACAAACGCAACACTTAATCCGAACAGAGAGACTTCTTAATACGAACAGACAGACTTCTTATTCCGAACATACACTCTTCTTATTCCGAACAGACAGACTTTTTATTACGAATAGACAAACAAAAAAGAGGAAGATATGAAGAGGGAAGAAGGAAAAAAACTTACCGTTCATGCACGACAACCAGGTTTGGAACAACCATATGTAATTTTCAGTAGTCTCATAGGACAGCAAAGCGCAACCGAGCAAAACTGATTCGAAATAGTGATTGACTCCTACAAATGGGGCGAATGGCATGTCGTATTTGTTGGTAATGTAGGTTGTGTCGAAACATATTGCGTCTCCAAAGTATGAATATGCAGCTCTAGAACGACTGTCAGCCCAAAAAACGTTGCGTAGTCTTCCTTCGTCATCCATATCTATTACATAAAAAAACATGGAATCAATCTTCTGCATCCTAATGAAATAGTCCTGAAGAGCTTGTGCATCACCAGGTCCCATCTTCAAATTTCTGACTTGGTTTACAGCATTCCTGCAAACAGGAACCAGTAAGACCAGGCGCAAAATGTTCAACTTCAATTATGTTAGACGGAAAGAACACAAACCTTAAATCCCTTTCGTTGAAAGTCAATTTGTCATAACCTCCAGCCTCGACCACAAGAGATTGCATGGTCTTAGCAGCCGATATCCCAGCTTCATCATTAACCGATATCCGTGCTACGACGGATTCAGGGACGGTTCGTTTTTGCCTGAGAAATCGCATTTGCTCCGGGTCAAGCATGGGATGGTTATGGTTAAGATCCACAAAGTTAACGTTGTAACCCCTTGCTGGGTTTCCGGATACCCTTATCCGAGCAGTGCATTGTACTCTGCTGGATAACCTAGGCTTCAATTTTCCTTGCCCTTGGTCCGTTGGTGCGGTGCCCTCCTTGGAGCAAGTCAGCGTGGCCCGTATAACAACACCACGATCGTAATGAGATTGTCTTGTCTTAACGCCAAAACCACAATGATCGGCATAGGCCACGTAAAATGCTTTGGCTTCTTCGAAAGAGGGAAAAAACATCCCCTCATGGGGAACGTTTGATGGCTGCTCCACTAGGGAAGGCACGGGAACGATTTCCATTTGAGTACAGAGGAATGACCACAGAAGAGAAGGGAAGGAAAAGGAAGAGACATCTTGAGATTGATAACAAGTCTTCTGTGCCGTGTAGGAGCGCCGAGCGCCAAAATGATGAAGGAAGAGAGTGATTTGAGTCGCATTAATGAGGGATGGAGGGAAGGATGGTGGAAATGATGACGGTACGAAAATATAGAGGAATAAAAAAACAAAAAAAAATTCATATCCCATCGCGCCAACTAAGCAGCGTCTGCTGAGTGGACTGACCACATCAGCAGTAAACATTTTCCTTATATAAATGCCATGAATGAACAGTACCCTTGATCCACATCAAGACAACCACACTTCCCTTTACTACCCAACACTAACGTACATATATGCATCCCACACTTCCCGGCAAAAGCAATTCCACTCCAAACCCAATGCCAAAAAGAAAACAATTGAACCCCAGAGCGTGTGGGTCACTGATTGTCCCTCCAAAGAAGAAAAACAAAAAAATAAAGAGGAGTTCGATATGATAATTATTAATACATGACACTTTTTTGATAATAATAATAATAATAAATGTGAGGGGTTAAAAATAAAAAAAAGATGCAATTGTTGTGTCCGACAGCCGACAGGGTATCGTGGATCCACTAGGGATGCTGTCGAGTGGAATTATGCCCATCGGTGCTCCCTTTTCTTGCCCAGAGGTGAAACCGAAACATCACAGCTCACGTCTTCCAAACAAAACAACAGGAACATGACATGAGGTACACAATTGTTGTGCTGAATTGGTGGGTAAATTGTGCCCAATGTGAATCTTTCTCAATGTGTTTTTGTTATGTTTCTTAACCCATGCAATGATGCAACCATGTTGTTATTTTCTTGCCTTCTCACGAATCATGTTTAATCCGTGCATTTTAATGAACTAATTGGAGCTACCTTAGTTGGTGATCATTCTTGTTCTTAGGTTAGGTTATATCGGATCGAATTTCAGTGTATAAGTTACTTAACTGAAATTTAAGTAAACCAACATAGATCCTTAATTTCCAAAAAACTCATTTGATAATATCGGCCGGTAAAGTGACTCTCATCTCACTCATGAAAGTTTATTTACTTATACAATACAAGGAGGATTTTTGTGGTTGGGTATACATCTGTAGGGATATACTTAAATTTTCACCCATGGACTTAGGAAATTATTTTGATCCACCTCTTCTCCATTAAAATTGATTTTATACACCTTCGTTAGAATATCAACAATTTGGCGCAGGTATCGAAAATAATATTCTATTTTATTACTTTCTCATCATTAGATCATAAATCTACCTGTGTTATACTTGCATATTAAAGATCATCTCCTATCTTTTTTTCCGAAATAGGAATATGTATTGTACTAAAACACTATAATTGTAATATCGTACATATACCTAATCTATGCTAATTCAAGCATACGAACTCTATATAACTGTATTGTACAAGTAGTCAAGTACCGTGTTTAATGGGTAAGCACATGACGTCGTTAAACAATAAAGATGATCTTACCAAATCTAATAAAATAATATCACATTTATATAAAAATAAAGTGAGAAGTTTACAACTACAACTTTTAACCGAGAAGACTTTCATAGTATAGCTTCGTCTGAAGGAAAAAAAACAATGAAAAAATAAAAAAATGGTGAAGTATGGAAGTTGTGGAAATAATTAGCCAAATATAAACCTAATAATAGAGTTACTGTTTTCAAATTAGAAAAAGTTAACTCTAAAGCTGTTTTTTACTGATATTTATTCTTAGTAATCATGCATTTTAAATTATAAAGTTTTGAACTCTAATGATAGAATATTTTATGGGTATTTTGATAACATATTAATGTCGTTTTTGTCATCAATTCAGTATGTTAATGTTAGGGTTTCGTTGATTTTTGAAATTAAATTGTTTAAATTATAAATTAAACATTTCAACAAAACTATAGGAATTTGCTACTTGAATTAATCGTAAAAATACGAAGAAGTCGATTTTGTGATCAAAATAACAAAAAAAGTTTATCTATTGTGTATAAATTAAATGTATATTTTCGAAGTTTGATGTATGTCTTAGTCTCAAATATTTAAAAATAAAAAAATATTTGTAGGAAAAAAATATAATTTTTGGGTTGGAAATTTTCTAAATTTTTGCACCATAATATACTATTTTGGGGTTGGAGTAGAATGTGTTATTCTCATGTTGGATTTTTTCTTTTATTTGTGTTTTGGTCTTTAAGGATTTCAATTAATTTGCTATAAAGACATGCATTTAGTTTAATATAAATAATTTGACTTTAACACATAAGATGAGTTTTTTTTGTTCTTTTGATCACGAAATGGTCGTCTTTTCATATTTATTCATATACCAATTTCCTACAATTCTTTTTGAAATATCTAGTTTATAATTAAAGAAATTAATTTCAAAAATCAACGAAACTCTAACAATGTTGTACTTGAATTGATGACAAAAAAAGAGAGAAACATGAATATGTTATCAAAATACCCAAAAAAATATTCTATATGTTGAAAACAAATTCGAAAATTTTAATTTAAAATGCATGTTCTAAAAATAAGAATAAGTAAAAAGGGTGTTAGAGTTACCATTTTCTAGTTTTGAAAAAAAAACAGATCCCACTACTTTACCATTTTTATATTTTGCCAATTATTCCCAAAACTTCCGTACTTTACCATTTTTATTTATTTTTCATCATTATTTTGAAAAAAAATCCTCATCTAAACCAAAAAAAACCCTACAAATTAGATCCAACTATTATCGAAGTACATGACTTCTTTCTCTTATAACCTAAAACTAACTATACTACTTGTGGGGGGGAACTCTTAAACAAAACTATATAACTACAAATATATGACCTTAGAACTCCAATATTTCACCCATATAGTTAGGATTAGACGATAGACTTCCTATGTATTATCACACATATCCTTAAGGTGAAAACACTTCGCATGTAATAATACGTACATGACTAAATGGTACTAATAATTTAGCAAGTATATCTTGAGGATGGAAAGAAGTATTTATAAGAAGAGTTGAAAGGAGAGAAAGAACAAAGCATTTAACACAAACGCATATCAAATGTACAAAGACATATTTGGTAGGAACTATTTGAAACTCAGAACCGGCATTAGAATGTCTTTGTCCAAAAGATATGGGAATAAAGTCACATTAGTTGAGTAGTAGTAGAATGATAAGGAGAGAGTGGCGTAGATGATAATGATTTCACGTTCCAAATCCGGTGGTTAAGCATCCTTGGATCAGATTTTCCACATTGGGATCCTAAGTTGACTCCCTGTTGAACTACATTGCCTATATGTTTATTATTTGTAATTATTTATAATTATTTTGTAAAGATTAAAAAAAGTGGCAAACACCATAGATGTAATTGATAGGGACTGGTGCTGTTCCTCACACTCCCCCTATCCCTATGCTCTGTCCACTAATGAACTGGAAAGACATGGCAGTGCCAATCATAGCCCAAAAAGAGGAAGATGATACTTACCAATTTTTTAATGATGAAAATCAAATCTAGAAATAATGGAAAACTGAAGATGGATGGTGAGGACATGAATGGCATCTTCTTGTGACATTATCCATGTCAGCGTCACTACTAGTTTATGTGCAATGGGAACTAAACAATTGCATGGTGGCATGTTTGTTGTATGGTCCTTCCCATGCAACTATATATCATCTTGTGTAAGATTTCCTTGTCAAAGATCGGTCATTGATTATAATAACCCTGAAATTAAGAATTGGAGTTGTCATAAAGAGAAATGTTTCTTGGAGGTGTATCAATTAATGGTCTGTTTATGTCATTTGAAATGAAAAAGAAAAAAATACAAATCATAGCAAATTAATAAATTGATACCAAATCATTGGCATGCATACATCACAAAATTCCGGCCACTTCATAATTAACTTAATTACCAACCTTCAAGAGTTAGTTGTAGTAGTGTCATACCGGTCACCACCTCCTCCTCTTCCTTGTTGTTGTGGTGCGTTCCCTGAAGAGCCGCCGCCACCAGGGATGGAATACTGGTAGGCATTGAGAGCGGCTAGTAAGCCCATGTGGCCCTCACCGCCAGACCCGAGACCGAGTTGTTGGCTAGGAAGAAGAGCCATTTGAGTTGGGAAGTTCATGAAATGTAAACCGCCCCCGGTCGGACCGCTTATTCCTCGGCCGCCGATAGATGGGAATGTCCATGTTGATTCCGTGCCACCAACTGATTGGGTGGTGGTGGTGGTCGGGTTTGTAACCATCCACAATGCCCCTGGTGGTATTTGGGGTTGGCCGGTTGGAACCATTTGAGAGTAGCCCGCCATTTGGGTCCGTTGTTGTTGGCTTTCTTGCTCCCATTGTCGTTTCCGGAGGTTCGTTGTTTCGCCATTGGTGGTGATGTTGAGAAAATGTTGTTCTCGGGTTTCTTTTCTCGCCTGCAAACACTATAGCTAGGTAATATATACGTATATATATGTATGAGCATGTAATTAAGAAGAAATTAACCATAACATATATGGGTAGAGTGATGGGAAATATATATATATATATATATATAAATATAATAAGTAGATTAAACGTCAAACTCACTAGAAGATTACTATATATATTTAGATCGATTCGTCTTGTTTACACCCTTACTTGCAAAGATTGGGAGAGCTGGCTACTAGTAGAGGAGTAGAGATTGGGAAGAGAAGTTGATGGATAGCCCGCATCACGATCGAAATCGGAACGTAATCGATTAAAAGCTTGCCCGGCCAAACTAGCGTTCAAGAAGCTATTCCGGAGCTGAGACGGGGCTGACATGGTCGACCCGGAGCTCCTAAGAGAAATATTAAGTGAAGTGAAGTTAGCCGGTATGGTTCCGGTTCCAGTGGCGGCGATGACGGCAGGCTCGGCCTGCTGGAGGAGCCACTCAATGGTCTCACCATCCGACTTATGGCCGAGCTCCCGAGTGAGTTGAAACACTCGGGCGGCGCAAATTGCCGGCATACGGATGCGCCTCCCCCGGCCTTCCACCTTAGTATGCCGGTCCTTGGTGGACGCCCGTTTAGGGAGAGCTTTCTTCGACGCCTCGATAGTGGAGTTGGAGTTGTGTTGGTTGGCAGAGATGGCCAAGGAAGCTGGGAAGCCACCACCTCTGCCGGCGCCCGACTGACCGGTTTCTTCGTCGACTTCCTTCTTCTCCAGCAACTGCAAGGGGAAGTTCGGCCTGCGCCCACTAGTGTTGTTGTCCCCATCCATTCTGAGATCAGTTAGTTTCTCACCTGCTGGATCGATCAAACCCTTAAATCTTTGCTACAATTAAAACTGACCCAACTGATCAAATTTTTAATTGTACGTCCTTGGCAATATATATATATATATATATATATATATATATGATCTAAATGTTCAACCTATCTAACAACTAGATTGTTGAAATTAATACGAAGATAGAGTACTGATCTATAAGAGGGAGAAGTGGGAAAGCTTTAAGCAGGAAGTAAACACAATGAGTGGATACTGGATAGTGGTGGTGGCCGTATGAAAGCAAAGGTTTTTGAGTGAGAAAAAATAAAAATAGACTGCTACAACAACAGGCTTTGTTTATTCCTTCCCTATCATACCCTCTTTCTATCTCTCTCTAACTTTCTCTCTCACATTTCCCTTTCACTGATCTCTAGCAGACCTCACTTGGCTCAGACTCCACGTGCAAGTGTTCTTTATCATTCAATCCTTAAAGACAGCAGTGGCCAATGTGGGCCCTCAAGTCAAAATTGGCTAGACTGGAAATTAGAAAGATAATCCTGTGGTGTCCACAATAATTATATATCTTCCTTTGGCACTCTAGTCTTGAGGGCTAGCTGTTGTTTAGGATTAGGGTTTTGTGGGATATTTGGAAGTAGGGTTTGGGAGATGGTAACCTGTTGTCAATGTGGTTAGGACTGGTTCTCTTTGCCGTGCAAGGAAAAGATGATATTTGTGATATATGTGTGAGCTGTCCCCATTATTGCGCTCATGTTACCATGCATCAATGTTAGCAGTGACTGTCTCCATCTTTTCCTAATTCTCATCTATATATGTGTGGAAATCTATATATGTATCGTGTAAAAAATATCTTTGCAGGAAATCCAATCTATAGATGCATCAGTTTGTGAAATTGTGAATTCACAACCACCTTCCTCTAGACAAGCATGCATGGGATTTGAACCTATGTAATGTGGTGGCATAAGTTCTCCCGCCCACTAGTGTGTGCCCATGTGTGTGTATATATATATATAAATAGAATTACTATCGGATATATATATGAACTTAAATAAATATGAAGGAGGGTTTTCTAAAATAAGTTTTTTTTGGGGTAGAATGAGTAACATGTGATACACTTCATATTGCAGTCAAGAACAAAATAAAAGAACCTAATACAAATGAAAAGTTACAGTAATTTCATTAGAAATCAAGAATGTTATAGCTCATGATCGAGTCGTGTACTAGCTCTTAAACAATCACCAAATGCTACTACTAGAAAATTAATCAATTGTTTCTTAAATGGTATCAACACGCGTGGTCTATCGACTTTGGGTAAGTACATTTCAATCCATATTGATGCAAAAACATCGATAATCACCACTGCACATGTCATGTACACGTGGATATACCTCAAAACCTAATTCTACATTACTTGCAATAGAAACCTTAAGGGCCTCCTTAACGGAGGCCCTTTTCGGGTCGGGGCGAAATTCGCCCCGACCTGGCTCCCCTTAATGGGGAGCGAACCCGGGTCGGGTCGCGACCTGGGTCTGCGACCCGATCCGGGTCCCGACCCAGGTCTGGCCCGTGGCCAGACCTGGTTGGTTGATTTTTTTTTATTTTTTTTATTTATATTAGTTAAATAATATGTTAATAAATATATATAATTAAAATAAATTGTAAATAAATATAATAATTAATAAAATAAATCAATTGAATTAACTATAATAATACAAAATCAATATTGAATTTAATATCAAATTTGAAAATATGTTTCAAATTTGAAAATATGTTTAATATCAATA
This sequence comes from Triglochin maritima, assembly GCA_963682175.1. NCBI lineage: Eukaryota > Viridiplantae > Streptophyta > Magnoliopsida > Alismatales > Juncaginaceae > Triglochin > Triglochin maritima. The sequence continues at coordinate 6,515,920 of OY821780.1, read as the reverse complement.
AATCAATCCCCGCCAGCTCACCGGCGAGCTGGGCAGCCGTTCGTACGAGTTCAATATGTTTCAATCCAACTTTTAAAAAAAATTACATTTTCTTGTGTTTTTGTTAAATAAATCAATTAAAGTGTATCACTTATTAATATTTGTTAATAATATAGTAAACAAAAAAATTGAAACTCAAATGTATTAAATTAACTTCAAAACAAATTAACAGCCAAACACATGATCGTGGAGGACGAACGCGACTCTTATGAACAGTTGGTGGATATAAACGAATTTATACATGAGCGCCCTCAAGAAATCGGTGAAAGTTCAAACCCGTCGGGTTTCCGGTATTCCACTGAGCGTATCGTGGATATTAACAAATATCTGCGTAACAGAGATCGAGTTCGCAACGCTAAAAAACATATGGCATTGCGAGCCGATTTGATCGAGAATATATGGCGACGTTTTGGACGGAATGAGAATTAATTATGTTTGTAATATGTATTGTAATATTTTATCTTTGAATTATTATAATATGTAATTGTCGAATTTTAATAAAATCTAATTATTATGTGTTGTTCGTAATTATTGTAAGTTAATTAGATTAAGTTATTATAAAAATAATAAATTTAATAGTTTGTGAATTATTATGTTGATATAGAAAATGAGGTAAAAAAAAATAATGTGGAGGAGAGAGAGTGTTGAAAGTGGGGTTGGGGTTAAGAAGAGAAAAATGGGTTGGGTTGGGTTGTGGGTTGCATAGTGTTTTTTGTTGACGTGACAGAGAGAGAAAGCTGACGTGTCAAGATATTTGGGGTTGGGGTTAAAGATAACCTTATAGTGCTTAATTTTCTATCTATGTATATACTAGCTCTCAAGTTATAAGTATCCTGACTCTTACGAAAGAGTGGACCAATATATATACATCTACATGCATATAAACATTTGCAAACTACTATAAAGATGTTATTACATTCAGGGAGCATTGGCATGTTGGATTAATTGGTGATGATGGTCCACTAAATTTAAGTAGGGTTTGTACCCATGCATGAACAGTACTAAGGGGAGCTTGACATTTAAGTACTTCTGGGATTGCAACGGATGCTATCGTTGTGGGGCATGGAACATGATGGGCAACGAACATGTTGCCGTTTTCTTATATTATTATGACAAATAATAATAGAATTGGAGTTTTCTATTTCTATCTATTTTGGCCTGGGAACTTCCTCATCCACATCACATTGGTTTGAGATAATATGAGGATGGATAATACAATTCTTTCTTACTGATGTTGAAATTCAAAACAATGGATTGCCAAGTAAATTGAGATTTTGTTGTCCACTTGGAGTTTTAAGTTTCAATTTATGGATATGAGGCGTTAACATATACATATTTTAAAATTAAGTAGTGAATCCGTTCTCTTATTAGAAAATATTAAAAGTTATTAGGTATATTTTAGATTATTTAGAAGGTACTTAATTCTTAAACTATCCTTTCAGCTAGTTTTTTTCTAGAATAGCATTTGAAAAGTAAACTTTAGAAGCAAAAATGTGTTGTTTTTGTCAACACTAACACTAGTCGTAAGACTCCTATATGAAGAGTGTATTATTAAAATTTACTTAATGGTGAGGAGTATTTAGGATATTATGAAAAATATTAAAAGGTTTCAATGGTATGTCTTAGAAGGTACTTGTTAAATTACTTTTTCCGCTAGATTAGCACTTGAAAACAAAAGTTTAGAAGCAAATTTTATGCTGTGATTTATTAATAGTGTCAACCTTAGTCCAAAAACTCCTACATATACACCACGTACAAGAAGTGAGAAGTGAAAACTATTAATTGATCAAAATCTTGTATTGCATTTCTAGTGTAACCTCAAGAGAGTCCTTTGGTAAAGGAAAATGATAGTTGAACGTTGCACGTCACAGACGCGCTATACGTGGACATCCATGTCAACCCTTACATGGCCAAAGCAAGGATGTTTTTCTTTTTTTGTTTTTTCTTTATGATGTCCACTCAAATCACATTAAATGCGTTTCAACTCAGCACGTTCTCTCTCCACGCAAATACAAATATGATGACACTATTTCTTTCTTCTTCATTCTTTCTCTCCAGAATAAATCACCATTACCAGCAAGATATTATTTCGAAGAAGCGTCTGATGCCGACTCTCAGGTTTTTCACAACGTAAGCAACGTGAATGGGACGGTCGATGACACTATTTCTTTCTTCTTTATTCTTTTTCGTGTAACAGTGCAGCAAAGATGTTGTGGTGCCCTGTTGGAGTGTCCGTAACAGAAAAAGAATGAAAAAGAAATAAAGAGTGTCATCGACCGTCCCATTAACGCTGCTTACGTTGTGAAAAACCCTGGGAGTCGGCATCAAACGCTTCTTCGAAATAATATCTTGCTCGAAATGATGATTTATTCCGGAGAGAGGTACAACGCTCCGTGGTGAAGACTTACGTCTGTTCGGTTTATGTTGTACCTCTCTCCGTAATAAATCACCATTTTGAGCAAGATATTACGTCGAAGAAGCGTCTGATGCCGACTCCCAGGGTTCTTCACAACGTAAGCAACGTGAATGGGTCGGTTACATCATTGCTTCACGAAGTCGCACCAACAAGAAAAGAGAAAGTTCAAGATGAAGGTTACATCGTTGCTTCACGAAGTCGCACCAAAACCCGAGGATCCTGATTTCTCTGATTGGGACATGAATATGTTGTGTGTCTGTTCGGTTTAAGTTGTGTGTCTGTTCGGAATATGTTGTGAGTCTGTTTGGAATAAGTTGTTGGTTTGTTCGGAATAAGTTGTGTGTCTGTTCGGTTTAAGTTGTATGTCTGTTCGGTTTAAGTTGTGTCTGTTCGGAATATGTTGTGTGTCTGTTCGGTTTAAGTTGTAAGTTGTGTCTCTGTTCGGTTTAAGTTGTGTGTATGTTCGGAATATGTTGAGTGTATGTTCGGAATATGTTGTGGGTCTGTTCGGAATAAGTTGTGTGTTTGTTCGGATTGAGTTGTCTGTCTGCTCGGAATATGTTGTGTGTCTGTTCGGTTTAAGTTGTATGTCTGTTCGGTTTAAGTTGTAAGTTGTGTATCTGTTCGGTTTAAGTTGTGTGTATGTTCGGAATATGTTGAGTGTATGTTCGGAATATGTTGTGGGTCTGTTCGGAATAAGTTGTGTGTCTGTTCGGATTGAGTTGTCTGTTTGTTCGGAATATGTTGTGTGTCTGTTCGGAATATGTTGTGAGTCTGTTCGGAATAAGTTGTGTGTCTGTTCGGAATATGTTGTGTGTCTGTTCGGTTTAAGTTGTATGTCTGTTCGGTTTAAGTTGTAAGTTGTGTCTTTGTTCGATTTAAGTTGTGTGTATGTTCGGAATATGTTGTGTGTATGTTTAGAATATGTTGTGGGTCTGTTCGGAATAAGTTGTGTGTCTGTTCCGATTAAGTTGTCTGTCTGTTCGGAATATGTTGTGTGTCTGTTCGGAATATGTTGTGGGTCTGTTCGGAATAAGTTGTGTGTCTGTTCGGATTAAGTTGTGTGTCTGTTCGGATTAAGTGGTGTGTCTGTTCGGAATAAGTTGTCTGTCTGTTCGGAATATGTTGTGTGTCTGTTCGGTTTAAGTTGTGTGTCTGTTCCGAATATGGTGTGTGTCTGTTCGGATTAAGTTAGGTGTCTGTTCGGATTAAGTTGTGTGTCTGTTCGGAATAAGTTGTGTGTCTGTTCGGAATATGTTGTGTGTCTGTTCGGAATAAGTTGTGTGTCTGTTCGGAATAAGTTGAGTGTTTGTTCGGAATAAGTTGTTTGTCTGTTCGGATTAAGTGTTGTGTCTGTTCGGATTAAGTGGTGTGTCTGTTCGGAATATGTTGTGGGTCTGTTCGGAATAAGGTGTGTGTCTGTTCGTATTAAGTTCTGTGTCTGTTCGGATTAAGTTCTGTGTCTGTTCGGTTTAAGTTGTGTCTGTTCGGAATATGTTGTTTGTCTGTTCGGAATATGTTGTGGGTATGTTCGGAATAAACTGGACAATCATTCTACATAAACAGGACAAACTTTCTACGTAAACAGGATAAACTTTCAGTTCCATTTCTGGACAAAACTTAATAATAAAAAATATTATGATAAGTGTGGGATCTGCACGAATAAAGGGTCTGCACGTTGTCCTAGGGTCTGCACACTGTCTTATCTGTGTATTGGGAAAGGAATCGTTCAACTTAAAGAACCGACGTTTTTTAAAAAGACAAAAACGCACGAAGAGAAATTTCGCTGACTGGACGCTGACTCAAAGAAAATACCTGAGCTGTACAGATTCACGTTAAGGCGCGTCCGTGACGCGCGCGTCCGTGTATAACGACCCAAATAGCAAGAGATTCATGGTCACGATCGCATGTAGGCGGATTAGATCGATCCTACAAGTTGTAATTGTAAAATACTTCTAAATACTAGTTGAGCTTCTTTTTTGATAATTTGAATTGTTTTATGGCAGAACCACAAAGAGAAATTCATGAAAAGGAACACTGACCAAATAAATCGATTTTCTGTTTGTTTAAGAATTTCAAGAAAAAATAAAGAAAGTTGGAGCATTTTGTTCATGATGTTGTTTCGGCAAACTTGTTCAAAAACATGTTTTATCTATTTTTCCAAAATACCCCATCATAAATAAAAAGATTCAAGCACCATAAATTTTTCAAAAAACAATTTGTGCAGAACATTTATTATTATCATTCCACCCATTTGACGTAAACTACAAACTAAATAAAAAAACGCCACGGTTAGTAGGAAACAATAATTGATGCTGCTTGTGTTTTCTTAGGAATCATAGTCACAATGTTCAAAATATTATGTGCCCACATGCAGATTATAACTCAAACTAATATACTTAGAAATCTGCAACTATATATTTAACATCATACATAAATCAACCACAATCATTTAAAAAGTTCAAAGCTAAAAAAATTGGAGGTAAATTTTATCTTTCTAATTTTTTGGTTGACGCTAATTTTGACAATAAGATCCTTTGTCCCTCTCAATTTAGTGCAACTAGTTGAAGATTTGGAGCATCCACAACCTGAGTTTCTGATTTAGGTCATTCACTTTCTTTCTCTGCCAAGTCATCAATACTCAACTTCATATTTCTCTTTCACTATTCACTTCTTAACTATGACTTAGACCATACTTAACCCCAACCCCATTTTCTCCCTCAACCCAGTTTTTCTCTCTGTCTCGTCAGCAAAAAACATTCTGCAACCCACAACCCAACCCAACTCATTTTTCACTTCTTAACCCCAACCTCATTTCAAACACTCTCTCTCATCCACATCATTTCTTTTTACCTCATTTTCTATTCCATCACAAAAATACACAAACTATTAAATAAAATATTTTTATAATGACTTAATCTAATTAAATTACGATAATTACGCATAACACGCAAAAGTTACATTTAATTAAAATTCAACAAGTAATTATTACAATAATTTAAAATTAAAATATTACAATACATATTACGAACAAATTTAACTTGCATTCCTTCCAAAACGTTACCATATATTTTCGATCAAATTAGCTCGCAATGCCATATGTTTTCGGGAGTCTCGAACTCGATCTCTGTTATGCAGATATCTGTTAATACCCACGATACTATCGGTGGAATACCGAAGACCCGACTCGTTTGAACTTTCGCCGATGTTTTGAGGTTGCTCGTGGATAAATTCGTTTATATCCACCAACTGTTCGTAAGAGTCGTGTTTGTCCTCCACGATCATGTTGTGCAAGATTATGCATGCAGACATAATTTTACCGAGAATATCTGGACTCCATGCTAGCGATGAACTTTTCACGATAGCGAATTTTGCTTGAAGCACTCCAAACGCACGTTCCACATCTTTCCTTGCTGCTTCCTGAAATTGGGCAAACAATCTATCTTTGGGTGTCTGAGGAAGAAGGATTGATTGCATAAATCCTGCCCATTTAGGATAAATGTCATCTGTGAGATAGTAACCCATATCATGCGGGTTGCCATTCATTCATATCTAACAGGTGGTGCACGCTCATTCTTCCATTCCCAATGCATACAATCGATGCCGCCCATCATGCTTGGAAACCCTTGTAACTCACCAACTTGGAGCAGTCTTGTTAGGTCTGCTGGAGTAGACGTTCGTAGATATTCAACACCAAAATTACTAATGACACATTCACAGAATTTTTGGAGGGACATTCTTGTTGTTGCTTCGTTGAGACGTAAGTACTCGTCCACCTCGTATGCCGCTACACCATATGCTAACATTCGGAGCGCTGTAGTACATTTTTGGATACTTGATATGCTAAGTCGACTCACAACATCTGCTCGTTGCTGGAAGAAGATATCGGTAGCCTCGAGCATGTTTGCAATTCGAAGGAAAACATTCTTCCGCATTCGAAATCTTCTTCTGAAAATACGATCACCATACACCGGAATGTCAGTAAAATAATCTGCAATTGGACGATTATAACCAACTGTCCTATCTTTGTCCGTGTTAGAAGTTCGTCTCCTCCTCCTACGTGGAGGTTGCATTTTAAGGTAAGAGGAGAGGTACTCCACAACTACGTTGGTTGTTTGGTCTATTGCTTCATCTAGGGCATCAGATGATGAAGAGGAGGAGTTGGAGTTAGAAGAATTGTCACTAGTCATACTTGTCACTTGGGGTTTCAGGAGGACTTGTGGTTTAAGGTTTGTTTTACAAGAACCTCCTATTTGTAACATTAATTCCTATCTGGGGCAGAGTTAAATCCATATCGCCCATCTTTGTTGGTGGATTCTAGACCGTTGAAGGTTTTAAAACGAATCTTAATTGTTCACATCACATGTGTTGTCAGAAGCATCTTATGTGTTCACGTCTCTTGTGTTGTCAGACAAATCTTAACTGTTAATGTCTCACGCGTTGTTGGAAGCATATTATCTATTCACGTCTCATGCGTTGTTGGAAGCATATTATCTATTCACGTCTCATGCGTTGTCGGGCGAATTTTAACTGTTCACGTTTCATGCGTTGTCGGACAAATCTTAACTGTTAATGTCGCATGCGTTGTCTGAAGCATCTTAACTATTCTCGTCTCATGTGTTGTCGGACGAATCTTAATTGTTCACGTTTCATGCGTTGTCGGACGAATCGTAAATGTTCATGTTTTATGCGTTGTCAGACGAATCTTAACTGTTCACGTTTCATACATTGTCGGAAGCATCTTATGTGTTCACATTTGAAAGTTGAAAAATGAATTGTTTTCATGTCTATCTCTGAAGAATGTTATATAAGCAAACACTTCTGACTTCATTTCCTACAACTCGACTTAAGCCACCAGCGCAACTTACACAAAAATGTCTTCCCCTGACCACAATCGTGAGTTACATTGTGGACGAGGAACCCCTCGGTCACTATTTTCCAGTGGTTAGGGACATGTTCCACATCTGAACCCCTACCAATTTGACCCTTACAACCATCCAAGTTCTTCACAAAATCCACCACCACAATATTTCCCACAACGACACTCTTTACCACCACCGTAATATTTCCCACCACAACAATCTTTACCACCACAACAATATGACAACCCATTACCCCCTTATGAAATATATGTCAACCTACTTAGTGGACAAACCACTACGAATTTTCCAAATAATATTTCCGATGATGAGAATCAAAACGACAACCACCCCTCTGCCCAACCTACACGACGCGCGTTGTCTAGATCGCTAGCGCGATCACCACAATTGCACAAGGTGAAGGCCTGGTTCACGTTGGATGACGAAGCGCTGATCTCGGCTTACATGCAAGTTAGTATGGATGTACGTTGTAGGCACCTCACAGAAAAGTCGGAGGTTTGTGGGGTAAAGTGGCACGTGTGTACGAGCAGAACACTCGCTCGAACAATAAGATAGCCCCATGCCTCTCGGACTCCTTAAAAGGTCATTGGAGGAGGTTTGCACCACTAGTAATGAAGTGGGGCGGTTGCTACGATGAAGTTCTACGACGGCAAAGGAGCGGATACAACCATGGAGATGTTGTTCGTGACGCGCATAAAATTTACGAATCCACTGTCGGTTCTAAGTTCTCATTCCTCCATGCATGGGAATGTTACGCAAGTACCCAAAGTGGGAGTCGTTCGTAAAACCCGGTGCCGGAAAGACAACACGTGCATGCCCACAAATAAGTGAACGAGAGGAAGTAGATAGTACTCCGACAACAGGAAGCGGGAGAAAGAGAAAGAGCACGGAAGGCTCTTCGACTCGGTCACATCTGTCAGACGATGCAACACCAGATGAAATCCCACAACAACCCTTTCAGCGCCCATAAGGGGTAAAAAAGGCAAAGAAGAAGGGAAAAAGCCTAGCACCAAATCAATTGGACGACCGGGTTGTAGAGCTCTTTTCGAGACTTGAACAAGTTTCACAAGTTAGAGGTGAAAAATCGGAGCGAAAACATATGTTGAAGCTAGCTACGGGGAAAATAGCATTGATGGACACATTGTTTAGTAAGTCGAAGCGCACAGAAGTAAAAGAGCAGACACTTGCAAAGTTGCTAGATTGGGCCGAGAAAAATGAGCATCTTTACTTTCCTTTGAATGTCTAAAATTTAGTTTACTTATGTATTTCTTTTTTCTTCGAGTTTAAGTTAATTTACAATTATGTACTTTGCTTAAGTAAATTTCATTCATATTTTAAATTGTTCCGGACTAACCCGGACTAACTCCTAATTATTAAAACAAATAACAAAAAAATTAAAAAATTAAAAATCCGGACTAACCCCGTCGTCCAGCAATCAACCCGGGGGGCGTGACGACCCGTTAGTGCAACTAGTTGAAGATGCGGAATCATATTTTAAGTATTGAGATTGAACCTCTGGTAAATACAAAAAAAAAAAAAAAACCAAATTCTCAAATTTAGAACTATAGTTCGCCTCATATTTCAAGAAATTCTGGGTCAACAACGAGAGTCTTCTTGTTCATTCCTTGCTTACGTGTCTCTATCGAGCAAACACACACCATGTGCAGCCCATACACTTGTTACAAATAGCCATCGCTCATTGGCCGATTCACTATCATCTTGCTTTCTCATTTTTCCAAACTCATCCTATATTATATTGTTCCATTATATATTTCACATATTGTTGAACGAAATAAATAAAAAGTGTCATCAGACATGAGAAGCTCAATGATGAATGTAAACGTGTTTTTCAGTTTCTGGAATAGTCATATTCAGTAATTTGAACAACCGTTAATTATGATTTTTTATTATTTTGTTGAGAAGAGAAAATACTAACTCTATTTTACTACCATTTAAGACCTCAAGTTCAACCGTTAAGCAATCTCAACTTGCGAATCAAATTTCAAATCATGATTATTATGTTGTTAAATACATAATCATGTTAGTAAATATGATTATAAAAATCTCGAGTCAAGTCTTTTGAGTCGAGCTCGAGTTCTTCCGAGCTAAGTCAGACTCATTAAGCAACTTCAGGTAGGGATGGTGCTCATGTTCGGTCAATTCATTTTTTTTGAATTCAAGTCGAGTTTGTTGAGTTGGAATTGTTTTTTGAGTATCAAGCCAGAAGCAACAGCCCTGATATTATCAAATATAAGTCACAAACATACCCCACACAAATCAGACATGGGACTGCAGCAGTGATGGATTGATTTGATTCTTGAGAGGCATCAACAACTACATTTCCAAATCACAAGTTCCTCTAACCTTAATGAACTGTAATCATTAATACTGGGACAAAAATTCAGTCACCTATGGCTTGCTTTTCACGCAAGAGAAGAGACCATACATGGATTCGAGCAAGAACAGAACAAACAGGTACACAAGGTGAGTTCACAATTCTGGAAAGTAGAGACAATAGTGTGACAAAGATGTCTTGATTCTCGACAGAAACGGAGCTATAGGTACATGCACGTGGGACTATTCACTTTGGGTCGACCATCTCTCACGACCCACATGTTTAGATTTTCCAAATTTACATGTTTTGTAAGACAAACCAATTATCTCAACTGGTTTAGAGAAATTGTTGGGTGGGATAAGACGTGAGTTCTATCCCAACCCCTATAACAAACCTGGACGGTGGGATGTGGTTATGAAATAGATTGTAATAATCAATATTAACCCTACGAATTATCACACACAAAAAACTATCATAAAAAACTCACTGTTTTGAAATTAGTGGAATCTGTTCCCTGCAATTTACTTTGAAAAAACCATGGCTCCTTTGCAGTAATCACTAATCAGAGCATAATCTGCAAAACCCAATGTCATTAGTTACATGCAAAAGCTGGTAAAACGATCATTACACCTGCAAAGCACAAATCCCGTGAAGTTGTAGTGCAATGTGTCCGATAGTGCCATCCAAAGCTAAAGCTGAAAACCAGAGATGAGGACCATATATGTCATTCTCAATAATGCAGGTGAAAGATACTTTAATACAGGATAATTAACGACAGACAACGACGTATACTGTTTGCCGGTGAGGCTTTCAGGGGATGGAGCCCATACCTGAAAGCAAAGGTAAGAAAGGACATAATGTAGATGGCCATGCTGATTGATGTCCTCGGGCATGTCTGTCCAAGTCTATGCTATTCATCAGCAACTAGCAAAAAATGACATTCCAGGAGATTAACCAATTCATCTTGCTTTCCAAATCAGGAGGCACTGGTATTGTGCATTCAATCTTAAACATTGTAACAACGACCCGCCACCGACTTCTCTTGCTGTGGCGAAAACCGCGATCCATTTCGGTCCGGTATAAATATGAAAATTTAGAATTAAGACAAATAGTGAGTAAAAAGACCACCAAGTGAAAATTACCAAGGCTGCTGGGTATTATTATGAAAAGAGTACAGGGTAGAGCCCAGGAGAAGCCCAGGGTGACAGAAGTAGCATCTTTCACTAGCAACAAAAACACAAATAGCAGTTATTCACCCTTGATCAAAGAGAATTGTGATTGCAAAAGATAAGGCTGACAGCAGTAGCCTTTATAAAGCTATAGGAAAAGACTGAAACAATGAAAGGAAAAAATATATGCCAACATAACGGTTTTAATACCAATGGAATCTAAAGTTCAAAACTTGAAAGGTGAAGATGTAATGTCCCTAAACCCTTTTAGGGTGATTAGTGGTTAAGTGGAGAGAAGGAGGTATGGTGGGGCTTGACTTTGGTGGAGAGAGAGAGGGAGGTGATGGCTGACTTTGGTGGAGAGAGAGAGGGAGGTGATGGCCTAGGGGATGGGCTGAGAGTGTAGGAGTGTGGTGACGGTGTTGCTTGGGGTTTGGTGTGGGTTTAAAAACCCAACCCACCTCCTTCATCTTCTTTTCTTCTCCTCATTCCTCACGTTCACTTTCTCACTCTTTCCTTTCCAGCGGCAGTTGAGGAGGCCAAAGCTCGAGTGGTCGGTGACAAGGGCGTAAGATCGATCCTAGCGTGAGAGGTGCGGAGTTTAGCGTGCGAGGAGATCTCCGGAGGTGACGTTGCGCGAGCGAGGCTCCGACGAGTTTCGTGGTCTTGGAAAGTATGTCGGCTTATTAGCGTGTTTTGTTGCTCACCCATGTGTGGGTGATGTGTGTTGGATTTTTAGCCTTAATCCTTGTTTTGATGGTTTAATCAACCTAATCTTAATCATAAGTAATGTAGAGTAGCACACATATTGTATTTCATATATATTGCATGTGCTAACCTCTACAGGTGATCAAGACTCATGGAAGGAAGGAAATCAAGTCAAGATTTGTAATAAAGCTATATGAAGACTTGTAATCTTGATTTTATTTTGAGTCTTAGAAACATGTGTAAATTGAGCATACAAGAGCTAAAAACTTATCACTTACACACTATGTTCCTTAGAGAAGTCACACACAAAATTTCACCTAATTTGGACTTCATTAGATCACCCAAACCTTAGTCGGAAATTACTTTAAACCTAAACCCAGAATTCCTGTGTGAAACCGATCGACCGAACCAGTTCTCAGTTCGACCGGTTTATAACAGACTCTCCACAGTGATTTTACCGAACTCTACCGGTCGACCGGTTCTACCTTTTCGGTCGACCGATCCTGGATTTTAATATGGCCATTTTCCTTGTTGTATTCCTATAACGGTCGTATTCCTATAAAACAAACTTAACCCCAAAATACATTCGGTAACCGGTCGAACGACGACCTTGTTTCGGTCGACCGGTTGAACAGAAACCAAATTCCCTGCTATCGGTCGACACATCTTCGTTCGACCGTTGCACCTTTGTCTTAACTTAATCCTCTAAACGGTCGACCGCCCCATACTTTGGTTCGACCGTTTAACTTAAGTAGAGTTAAGTTCTAGCACGTTTGTCCGACCAAGTATTCTTTTGTTCGACCGTTCTCCTTGAAATCAAGTGAACGGTCGACCGGTTTAGTAGTTTCGGTCGACCGGTTCTGGACAGATTTGCAACCCGATTTTCTGCCTTGTGTATCTTGCACAAAACCCAATCAAATCTTGTCCAAACGGCTAGAAATCTTTAGGAGCTTATAAATAGATGATCAAGACATGTTGTTAACACAACTCTCCAACTCCAATTGTCCAATTCATTAGAGAGAAGCTCTCAATCCTCAAAGCTCCAAATTTCACTCCACAAGCCTAAATCCACACTTAATGATCATATACTCATCCTACTCAAAGTGTGCTCAATTAGAGAGTGAATCCCACTCAAGTTACATTTGTTGTAAGGAGAGCAAGGGTCTTGGTGAAAGCTCAAGACAAAGAAGCAAGGACTTCGGTGAAAGCCCGAAGTGATTCTCTCGGTTTGTGAGAGGTGGTGCGAAGCTCGGCGAGGGTTGTTTGCGAGCTTGAAGACTTGTAAAAGGCGTTGCTCCCGGCCCAGAATGGGAAGGCATAGTGAAGACGCAAGAGGGGCTCGAACGGAGATTCGAGAGGGGCTTGCAAGAGAGGACGTAGGCACGGCCGAACCTCTATAAAACCGACGCGTCTTTGTGGTTTGCATTACCTTTCTACTTGTGTTTGATTTAGTTTAATTTCCGCTGCAATTCTTTGATCAATCAACCAAGTAGTTAATTAGGGTTCAATTGTGATTAGTCTTAATTGTGATTAGTTAGTGGACCCATAACCCACACGATCCTACCTACAATGTGTTGGTCGGTTGCGGGAGGTCGGAGACCTCACCGGCGACGGGTTTGGCGTAAATCTTTGGCTGACGCAAGGTTGCAGACGACCAACGGTCGACTGGTTCTTTCGGGCGGTCGACCGATGTAATGTATTTTGCCCGACTTTAACCAACACCGGTCGGACGATGCCTTGTGGCGGTCGACCGGTAGTGCATTGTGCTGGTGGGTCGGAATTGCCTGTTGGTTTTCGGTCAACCGGTTTCTTACCTTCGTTCGACCGAAACTTAAGTGTACTCGTTTATTTATGCATGCTTGTTCGACCCGTTGTTTGGTATGTGTTCGACCGATATATGACTTAGAACTGCTAGGATGCCCTAGTAGTTTTCGGTCGACCGGGACCCCTGAGTCGGTCGACCGTTAGTATTGATTGATTTTGACCTATACTATCAATTATCATCAATTGTACATGCCAGAATCATGGATATATTAAACATTTGAAACCAAGCAAATCTCAAGGTAGTCATGCAAAAAACAGCAACAAGAAAACACAAGTTGCTCTGCACACTTAATGTTAGATCCCAATCCCTATTAGTGGGGCTAATCAAGTTATGGGGAGGATTAGGGGTGATTTGAGCTTTGACTTGGAGGTATGGTGGTTGGTACGGTTGGGAATGAGGGGTATGGGTGGTGTAAGAGAGGTATGGTTGGGGTTGTTGTGGGGTTTTGGTTTATAAGGAGAAACACCCAATCATTTCCTTTTTTCTCTTCACATCTCCCTCTCCCTCACCGCATCTCCCCTTCTTCTCTATTAAGGTGACGCCGACGAAGAGGCTGCAGGGGACTCCGGCGAGTGACGACGTACGATGAGCTAAGAGGCGTGCACTTGAAGGTGACCGGGGGCATTGGAGATCAGAGTACTCAGGCAAACTCCGGCAAGCAAAGAATGTATGCAAAGTTATTTTAGTATGATCACACAATGAGTACGAGGGATTGTGATGGTCGTCGGGGACTGAAGGTGTCGTCGGTGACAAGGGAAAAACATGTGTCTGTCATGAAACGGTCGACCGAATGCCTTTGGCGGTCCACCAGTCATAGTGTAAATGCTCGATTTTGCCCAACACCGGTTGAATGATGTCTTCTGGCGATCGACCAGTTATGCATAAATGTTGGACGGGAGAAGACCGTGTTATTTTTGGTTGGACGAGACCCATTTGCCGTTAGATCGTTAGCTTAAGTATACTGCATTGTGTTCAACTGGTTCGTGTGTTGTTCAACTGGTTATGGTTTTGTAAAACATAGGAAGACTTTGTTATTTTCGGTCGTACAAGACCTCTTTTGTTGTTCGACCGTTGCTGTGATTATTTAATATTTTTATGACAGACATTTCAAACAGTCGACCACCCTATTACCTTTGTACGACCGTTTTGTTTGTGTTCGTTCGACCGATGGTGTGCTTGTTCGAACGCATTGAGGGGGAACGGTCTACCACTGTGCCTTTTCGGTCGACCGTTGGTTCCCAATTTTGAGATCTTTGAATGTTGTTGTGTTGTCTTGGTTCCTCGAAAACATGTGTCCTCATCTTCATAAGTGAGCTGGGAGGTGACGACAGTGCATCAGTTGCACTTGCCCAGGGACAATCAAGCGTACTTATGTTGTGAGCGTGTTGACAGTGCATCAGTTGCACTTGCCCAGGGACAATCAAGCGTACTTATGTTGTGAGCGTGTTGACAGTGCATCAGTTGCACTTGCCCAGTGGAGGTGTATCCCGTACTTTTCGTAAAATCGCACGTGTCTTCGGTGGGTGTCCTCAGATAACTGATGATGTGGAGGTTGATGATCTTATGACCCCTGAGTGGGGGAGTGTCTGTTGCACTTTTTCATGTTGTCATGATACTAGTATGATAGGTAATGTATTGTACATTCATATGCATATAGGTAGACTTGGTATACGAGATTTCCTTATGGAAACTCAGACATTGTTTCATGTTTGCATTTCAGGTCATGAGCGACACTGAGTGGGTGACAACTAAGGGCGAGTGCACTCCGAGACCGGATCCTTGCAGTCTATTTTTGTTGTTGTTATGATTAACTGTATTTTACTCTTTCTAGTACATTGATGTAATCATACTTTTGAAAACTCCTTTGTAATTGTGCATCTTTTGAGATTTAATTGAGTAATGTCCTCATGTTTTCTCTGGTTTAAATTCTTTAATTTTCGTTTAAATTTTCCGTTGATTTCAGTAACGTTACACTTAATGTCATGTCTACATGATGTGCAGAGGTTTGATGCGTAGAGTTGTAAACAAAATTATCATATTCTTTATAACGACATAGTCAAAAGTTTCTTTTTATGTTCATGTACGAAGATAACAATGAAAACTCTTAAAAACCTTGCTCTCCTTTCATTATTAGCCATTATTGCACAGTGGAGACAATCAAAATCCACAACTTTTCTTTCATAAAAAAAGGACCTTCAGAATTATTAGAAAGTTTGATATTATCATACACTTCACTCAAAAATTTCAAATAATCAGATAGTGCACATAACTTATATTATTCAGGACGAAACACTAAAACAAGGATAAAAATGGAAATCTAAAACACATGGTATGAAAGTTCCCTTCAGTGTAAGGTAATTGATTATAGACAAGGCAGTGTTTTATGAATAATTTCCCAAAATTATTGTTTAAAATTTATGATATGAAAAATGTCATTTCAAAAACTGATTAGATGATGTCTAGAAGAACGCAATCATGCTGCGGAATACAAATCAATTGTGTGATGTTTGAGTTTGATGATGAT
Source organism: Triglochin maritima (assembly GCA_963682175.1). Taxonomy (NCBI): domain Eukaryota; kingdom Viridiplantae; phylum Streptophyta; class Magnoliopsida; order Alismatales; family Juncaginaceae; genus Triglochin; species Triglochin maritima. The sequence continues at coordinate 6,500,024 of OY821780.1, read as the reverse complement.
ATAGATATACTTGAGCTCCTAAATGCACCCAAAGGCAATAGCTGTGCAGTCCCAACAAGTGAAGGACCACATGGTGGTACTGTGTTTGCTTTTCAGTAATAAGCATTTATATAAACAGCATGCAAGCCAGGACTTAGAAATATAATTGTTTTGAAATCTAAAATGTGAAAGAATTCCTGTTTCTTTGTTATTCTTCCCATGGAACATGAATATGTTTTTGTTGGTTTAGCCATAAATATTTCCAGAAATTGTTCCCAAAGCTGTTCTACTTTGACATACATACGATGGTAAAATATTAGTTTAACTACAAGTAATAACACGCAACACAAAAGGTGGCATCACCTTATCAATTTTTGTGCAAAACCAGACGATAATATTGCTCTAGAAAATGTAAGTCTAAGTTGCATACAAAATTAATTAGCATATATCTGGTAATGCAAATCCTACTACCCCAAGGCTAGAAAAACTCAATTACTTAACGGAGCTCTTCTTTCCAGCTTTGGTGCTTTCTCATAGCCACTCCACTTGTTATTATCTTCTTAATTAAATCACCAATTCGCATAGCTGAGAATGCAGTTTCATTTCCATAACCTCGATCACGCGCGCAATAGCCTTGTGGCGCTACCTTGCGAAGTAATTAACGACAACTCAAAACGAATGAACAAATGTAGATGGTAAGAAATGAAATGATATGGTTGACAGAATAAACACACTAAAAGCCATATTAACTCAAGATATATATATATATCTCTATTAAAGATGAAGTATTCAAATGCGATGCATTGACATTTCAGAAAAAACCACTACTTCAGGGTAACATATCCTCACTTTCCAGCTTTGGTACACTAAAAGTGTAACATCCCGAAACAGCGGAAAATTTAAAATTTTAAACTATCAAGAGAATATCAAATAAACTCATCAACCGGAATGTCACTCAAATAAATCAACAGTCGGTGCACCAATAATACAACGGAGTTTGTCAAAAGACGTGATTACAACAGTACAATGAAAAGACAGGTAATGCAATCACGACGACCTCGAAGAGTCCGATGAGGATCTTGACCCCAAAATGTGTGCGCCCGCTGTCACCACCCGGCAGAACCTACTGCGGTCCTGAAACATGAATCAAACAATGATGCCTGAGTTTCCCATTGGAAAACCTTGTATGTCAAGCTCACCTATATGCATGCAATAGTACGGTAAATGAACATATCATACTAATAGCATGTCATGTCACATCTGCAATGCATCAAGTCCCTCAACAGGGTAAACGGGACCTAAGTCCAACAACAACGACCCTCAACAGGGTCCACAAGGACATCAGTCCAACACCAACAACAACGGGTCTCCCTCGGAAACCTACCGTAGGCACATACGGTTTTACGGACAGTACGCAACGCGTCCCCCCACACGCGACTACACGAGCCTAAGGGATCGGTGAGGAGCGTCCGCACTTCCGTGCAAGAAACCACGTGGTCAACACCACCTTCGACGGAGGCGTAGCCCGGTCGGTCAACATCCCAGGATAGGTGCCCAATCGGGGATCATCGCTGGCACAACATCAGCGGCATCGCCGGCACAACATCGGTGGTACAGCATACGTCCGGCACAACGTCGGACGGTACAACCACAAGCTGCAAACTCATCGGCACCATCATCGTCGGAAACAACCTCGACGGCATCGCCGACACAACATCGGCGGTACAACATACGTCCGGCACAACATCGGACGGGTCCAGACCGTAGTCTGTAGGGTCATCATGCTCCACGAGCCATGCGTCAACACGCATTGGGATCCACGATCCCTCAGGTCTGCTACTCATACAATGAGTCCAATCAATCCAACATATTAGTCACGATCCATACATGAAGGTGACGCGTCCCGGACACCCACACTCTTCCACACGACGGTCCCTGGGTAGGCACGCGTTACGCGCCCACTGTCACCTCCCGTCTCACGCACTGGGCGAGGACACGGGTTTCCGTGGACAGAGTTGACATCAAAAGGGAACCAGGAATTCTGTCCTGTGCAAAACGGTCGATCGCAAAAGACCACTCGGTCGACCGTTTTCCTCAAGGGAATCGGTCGTCCGGAAGTGACAACCGGTCGACCGCTTCCACAAGGGAATCGGTCGACCGAAGCGTCTGCAACGGTCGAACTATTTGCGTAACACAAAAATCCCAACGGTCTACCGAAGGTCTAAAACCGGTCGACCGAACGAGGTCAAAATCCGGAGTCTGGTCAACATCAAAATCGAATCTATCGGTCGACCGACTCAGGGGTCTCGGTCGACCGAAAACTAGCAGGGTCATCCTATTATTTCTACGTTGAAACGGTCGACCGCTAACACATGCATACTACCGATACACTTAAGTTCCGGTCGACCGAACAAGGGACCCGGTCGACCGAAGCACAACAGACAGGCAATAAAACTCTACTTTGATCGACCGCCCGAAGGGCCCGGTCGACCGTTGGTCGTCTTCAACCTCACGCCAGCTGAGGTTTCTTCGCCGCTTACAACGTCGGGGAGGTCTCCGACCAACCCCGACCGACCAACAACATTCCCCCAACGTGGGAAAGCAATAAAATCAAACTAGAAGCCGGCATACCTCAAAAGAGCGACAGACTACGCCGGAGCACCGCTCACGCACGCCGTCTCCGCACCACCTTGCACGTCCACCTCCTCGCACGATCTCCACACGTCTCACGCCGCGCGGGCCTCAGCCTCCTCCTCTGCTTGGTCGCCGGAAACTAGAAAGGGAGAGAGTGAGAGATAGCAAGTGTGAGGGAGAGAGATATTTGCTTTAACCCAACACCCAAAACCACCATCACTTCACCTCCCCTACACCATCACCCTACACCTTCTCTTCCCCATGCACCCACTGTGCACGTCCTCTTTTCCCATGTTAATCCCTCACTAAACCCGGGATTAGCCTAAGCATGGGTTAGGAATCTAACAAAAAGTCATACCATAGTCATTTCAATTTGACTACTCAGGTCACACATTCAAATTGGAAGAAATTAACAGCATGGATACCTATAGTATGACTAAGGATTGTGAGTGTACATCACCAGTCCATCAGTAGCAACAGAAAATGAATTCCGTACGCCACTTCTGCACCAAAATCTAAATCAGACACTTACGAACTTGATTGCAACTAATACCCATATCTGATGTTGGAACAATGTCAGCTCAACACCAATATCCAATGTTTCTCTTCCACACCTGAATTCAAAACCGAAAGCAGTGACAACAAATTCCAGTAAGAACCAAAATCAGTATGGGACTAATGAATCATTAATGCTGATATTCAAGTCTGTGCACTTACACAGCAAAATGAAATGAAACCATATAACTACAAACTCCACGTAACTAATAACCACAATCAAATTAGACTAATGTCCTTGAACACCAAAATTCAAATTCTGCCCTTCCACGAAAGAAAAACAAAAACAAAGCCAACCGTTGTACGAACAAATACCACTAAGAACCAAGATCAAATTAGATTATGAAATCCTTAAAATCCAAAACCTATCCATTTGGAATTACATTTTGATAAACAAATGGAAATTTCTCAAATATGTCTGAATCTCATAATTAGTTCCCCCAACGTACCCTTGCCTTAGTACGAAGATTCTAAGTCATTAGATGTCAATTATAAACCACATTTGATCTTGCTTCTTGGAATCAAAATCATATTATCAAAACGTTATTCCAAACGAAACCTAGAAGTTCATAATTAAATTCCCACAATCAAAATCATATAAACAAATTACACTAATAACCATAACCATCACTACAAACGTAATATCAAAATCCAAGTTTTGGTCTCCCAATTCATTATTCACCAACAACCACAGACAACATTACTCCAATAAATCTTCAACACTAACCCAAAAATGTTTTCAAAACATTGGTTTAACAGAAAACAATGTTTTAATCCAAACACGCAAAATTATTAAAAATGTGATTTCAGAAACAATGGCTTTGTTGTGGCCATTTTAAAAACAGCGGAATCAAATCAATGTTTTGAAATGGATTTTTTTTATCCAAACAGGGCCTTATTTCCCCCCCTTGGTTGTCACTGCCACCATTACAGCTTCTGATGAGGTCCAACAAAAGTTCCAAAACGAAACCTATTCCAACTATTTCATTGAGATGATTTTATTTCTGATCCAAAAATAAATAAATAAATTCTATTTTTATCCAAAATAGCTATTTATATCACAATTCACAGAACTCCATTTTTATTTTTTGAAGATTCCACCGGAATTTGCCAATTTTGACTCTCATCCATCGTCATCAGCTGCCTCCGACAAGAGTGAACAATGTTATCAAGCCTTGAAACTTTAGTCCCAAGAAATAATTTCACAAACAATCATCTCTCAAGGCAACCATTTAATTTTTCAACATGAAAGAAAAGTGAGGAGTCAATGGTGCAAAAAAGAAAAATTCCAAAACAAGGAATTTTCTTTTTATTTGTGTATTTTTCGCCCAGTGAGAACCTTCACATATCTAAATCTCTGACTTGCGAACAAAAATTTACATCATGTTCAAATTAGAAGCGAACAATCGGATGCACGTATGATGTATATAACTTAAGGAGGTGAAATGCTGAATGATTTTATCAGCCTCATCAATGTTGTAGAACTTGCCGAATCGTTAGATGCTATCCCGACCTCGTGTAATGTCAGTGTGTCGATGCATTGTGCTTCGGAGAAAGGACCAGCAATTGAGTGTCTTTTGGCCAAGCAGAAAGAAGCTTTTCAGCTCAATCTGGCACCAATGCATAGCAGAAATCCTGCTGTAATTGCATATCAATCGTCATTCAACAGGGGCTGGAGGTGGATTTTCCGTCCTGTGGTGAAACAATTTCGCTAATGCTCTTCGCTCACAGTCCTGTAAAAGAACCAAAGAGACAGTTCAAAATTATATTCAAGTGAGTTTCTACACTACTTTCTCGAACACTGAATTATAAAAAGGTCCAGGAGAACATTTAGAAACATAGTATTTGTGTTTTATATATTTATATATTTCCTATTTCTTCAGACTGAGAATTAATACATCATTAGTCAACATTCTATGCTGCCGAAACTTCAATAATATCAGAACCATAAATCACTGCCCACGTTGTGATTGATTGAACACTGCCAAGCAAGCCAACTGAGAAAAACTTACCAAGAACATGTTCAGATAAAATGGTTTTTCTGGGTTCAATCTTCTCAGCTTCAGATAAGTGTATGCAAAGCTTAATTGATCGCGCGAGGTGAAACGGTCTACCTCGTTAAACCAAAGACAAGAAAATAAGTTTGACATTGGAGTGTGAGCCCGCACAATGAAAGATCCCTCAGGCACATCTACATGGGAGAAAACAACTGATCAACAAAATGAAAGTTTAAAAAAGGTCTATGGAAAATGCTTAATTTTACTAAAAACATGAAGAAGATGGAATTCATACAACTAGGTAGAGGATCATCATCATCTGAACTGTTAAATTTTGTAAGACCATCAGACTGGTAAAAGTTGAACTGTTCATCAATTACAGTATGATTATACTTGTTGAGGCGCTTGTTCTGAAGCACTTCCTCCCACACACAATGACGATCGTAATGGTTGGAAATTGCATATTCTGCCTTGTTGCGCCATAAAAAGTATTCTAGTATTAGCATTGGATCAGCATTAAGTCGCATCTTACTGTCAATCCAAATCGAAAACCTGCACATCAAACATGTAGGAAAATTGTTAACTGGGATGAATCCTCAGATTATTGTTACTCCAAAATATATGACAAAGGGTGATTCCAAACATATAAGAAAAATAAAAAAACCCAGACCTCGTCTTATTTATTTTGCAGTGAAAGCAAAGTAAAACAATTGGAACACAAACCAGGGACAGACATCCAGCAGTGTGTTTTGGTGTTGCGGTGACAAGTTTACAAGACCTTAACCACACTAAGTGAAGTCAAATTAAGTAAGCTGGTAAGCAAGATGGAGAAAGACAGATGAGTAATACAACAGATAACAACTTCAGATTTATTGATCACATCATGGCACACGCTAGTTGGCAGACTATTTACCAATCTTGTCAAGCCAAATATGCCGATTAACTTCGACACCATACCACCATTTATTTATTTTCATCTACAGACAACAAATGCATTAAGGGAACAGATATCGATGCCATAAACTTTCTATTCTTTTCAGTTTCTATCAGCTTGCATTTCAAGATACTGTCTGCAGCCTATTTGGTGTCAAAATCAGTGGTTCTTGAAGATCATAATGCTTTTTGGGCATCAGCGTCAGTTATCCAGTTGTTGAATTTATTTTCTTTTGTATATATAAGATTTACAGATGAAAAGTGACAAACCAAAATCTGCACTACAGCATACCTTGACGATGGGAATAGTCGATGCGATAAAAACTTTGGCACCTTCCCGGTTTTCCGCATGTCAGTATATGGTAAATTTTTTACAATAACAATCCTCCACAGACCAATATACCCTCTGTGATCAGGATGTTGCCCTTCAGAAGATAGTTTTTCCATTGTTTGTTCGTCCAGAAACATGACAAAGCAAACGTTTTTCTTTGAATATTGACTGATCTGAAGCACAGTGCAAGGACATGATACGTCAAAAACTGAAATCAGATAATTTAAGAACTAACCACCAAGTTTATTGTGATATACAAAACTCAAACTTTTTATGACATTTCAATGTTATTTTCTTTAAAACTACATATGCTATACCTAAGCCTCGTCTCACTTTCATTAAGCACTAATAGTACCACCTAAATTTCAGTAAACAAATTAGCCACTTAGATAGGAAAATGCTCACACAAAAATATGTTACATGCAATGAAGCGTGAGCAGATAACACATACTGCAATTTAGAAGGGTTCCAAAAACAGTGCCTAGGGTGCTAGAGCCATTTGTTGAGAAAAATTAAGAGACTGGATTTCAAGTTAATAATTATAAGCTTTCAAACATTGAAGTTTGTGAGGCCCTTGAAAATACATAACTAGAAAGATAACTTCGCTTACTATGCTTGAAAACGGAAACTGTGTGTCAACCATACATACTATTCTTTGTTAACTTGATCAATGACAACTAATGCTACATGTTAGAAAGTGAAATTTTATAACAACTCAAACTATCTCGTAGACTATTTAAGCTATTCAACTTGTTGTCTTTAACATCTCTTTAGTTTAGTATTGTTTGAAAAACATTTTAGGACTTCGAAGAGTAGAATGTCGCATTGTCTTAGTAGTGTCATTTAAATTAACATGATTGCTAATTTAAAAACTGAATAAGAAAGGAAAATAGGTACTTCCGTGGTAGATGTAAATACATTTATAGAAAGAAAGTGATTAGATGTGAAAGCATTGAATAAAAATATTAGTTTGATCTGAGACTCTTGAGACACCTTCCTTAATGAAGGCATGTGATGAAATTGGTGCCGGTGAATGTTAAAAATGCATACCTTTTTGCTCGTTGGTCTCCTCAGAAAATCAGAACTTCCAAAAATGCAAGATGACACCACGACGTTACACTTGTGCATGAATGACTTGTCCTCTTCATTTAAATCGAATCCAGTGCCTTGGGAGTTTTCTGATACAGTTGTAAAACCACAGTGCATTGTCTGATTTGTAGCATAAAATGTTTTTTCCCTTTCTATTAACGTCTGATGTCCACCAAATCTGGGATCAAATATACCATTGCCATAAGGTTTTTCCTCTTTAGCAATATACTCAAGAGAAAAGTTTGTAAAATTCATGTAGCTCTCGGGCTCAAGAAGAGTATCAACTGACTCTGCGAAACCTATCTCACAAGGGCCATCTGAAATTTAAGGTATTAAATAGGTAGCATGGTAATAATGTCTTCTACGAAGCATAGTGATTGGAAATCAATAATATGATGATGGCAGAGGTCTATCGAAGATTAGAAAATTCTAGTTTTTAAACTCTAGAAGCTGAGTCCTTTGGCTTGAAATATGCCAAAATGGCCAAATCGAGGTCATAGTAATTTGGATCGGCTGATATTCAGCATGTAAAGCTTTCTACACACAATGGGATCTTAAAAGAAAGAAACGAGTCATGGTTAATAAATATAAAAATAAGTGCGATATGGGAGAAATTTATAGGTTTCTTGAGAACTTCACGTGCAATGGGATTAAATTCTACCTCTTTTTCCTAACCTAAAGCAAGTTTCTCATCCTCATTCTGCTTTCACCTGGCACAGGAAGAGGTCCTCTTTCCAATAATTTTGGGTGTTTGATTTCGAGACGTCAGATCTTGACTCAGTTTGAATGTTGCAGGTGAGGCGAGTGCAGTGAGGAGAACATGTTATTCACCTCATCATAATATTTGTGAGACTGGGAGGATATTTTGTAGGTGAGTTTGGGGATTTTGAGGTGGATTTTAGGGGATTTTGTTCAAACTACAAATGAAACAATGATGTGTTATTACCCAAACATAATTTTATGAAAGCTATCATTCCAGTATCACGATTTTGTGAATTATGGCACCTCAAAATAACAAATAGCTTTTAAACCATGGTTTTTTTTATTTTAACCAAACAAGAGCCTCAAAACATTTTGATAACACGTTAACAAAGAAGTAATGTCATAAAAAGGAGAAAAAATATTTCCAGAAAATAGAGGGAAAAAATGTAGAAGATGAAAATACCGAACAACGAAAGAGCAGTTTGGTGGTTGAAAAGGCACTTACACTGCTCACGCTTCTTCTTCTTTGAAATCTTCGGATATCCTGACCGTGATAGGTCTTGTTCCACAAGCCGTTTGGTTGATTCCACCATTTCTACCCTACTAGACGTGATATTTTCTGCATCCACAGAATGGACAAGGGATTCTTCTTTCTCAGAAGTTTCCTGTTTCATCTGTAAATGACTTGCATCTGCAGCAAAAATCACCATTCTATCAAACATGATTAAATCGAGTTGTAGGAGAAATTCAATAACTGTTTGTAGCTCTCAATTTGAGCTGATATAGTAAGAAACTCACTATGAAATGACAAATTTCTGCTGAAGAAAGACAAGTACACCAGGAACATAACCACACACAACATAACCCAAACAGAACACCTTCGCCTCGTGATACGGCCAATTTTTTTCCCTCGACGAATCCGAGAACCATATCCAAGAACATCTCTTCTTTCTGGAAGTAATTCCTGCTTGTACAAAGTCATTCCAGAAGTAATTGCCCTCAACATTTCAAACAGTGTCCTACCACCACGCCAAATTTCCTGGAGATATCAGTTCAATCCAATACTCAAATCATACAATACAAACAAGTGACACAACTAAAATAAACAAAAACAACAATATGAGTAGCCTAATTGCTACACTAAAGTACTCAACCAAAACACATGGCAAGGACAGCCAATGTTGTGGAAAGTTTTAAATTGCCAAACTCAATTTGAAAGAATAAAGACTCAAAAAACACAAAATTCAAGCAACAACCCCATCGATATATTATGTGAAGCTGTGTAGTTTATCGCATCTCTAAAATCCAAATACTTATGGTTGGAAGTATAAACACAAGTCCCCCATAGTATTATAGAACTTTCACTAGGGAGTTGGGACTGTTTTCCTAGAACTCCCCCATTCCCCATAACCAGGGATATCCTATGAATTTGTTTGATCTACCATATCTTTAACACCCAAGTCCTTATATCAGAAATGGACATAACCCCATCATAAAGTGGTATGCTTCTAGTTTTGAGTAACGCGAGACTATATTTCTACGACTTTGGTTAGTTCACCACAACTCTAAAACCTAAGTACTTAGGTGGGAGGTATAGAACACAACCTTTTAATAGTGTTATACAATCTTTCACTTTGAGACAATGGACTTTTTCCCTAACACTCCCCCGCCTTTAAGTTGGGATTATTTATGTGTCCGTGTAAACAAAAGACATGGTTTTAAAGTGGGGCTCATAGGTCGATCGAGTTGCTCTGATGTACTTCAAAATTTATTTGATCCACTGTCCCTTTAAAACCGAAATCTTAAATCGGAGTTGGGGAGTTCAACATAACCTCACCATTAAGTGGTATGTTTTGTTGAGCAAATATTCCTACATTGCTAAACACAATATGTGTGTAACACCCTATAATAGAGTTGAAATACACTACCTTTCACATAAGTGTTTGATCCAACCAAAATTCACATGCCTCTAAATAAAATGTCTCGGATTGCTACACATTAAAAGCGTGCAACATTCTATACTACAGTTAGATCCATCATCCACTCACTACCTAAGCGACCAACCAAATTTCACAACTGCTATTCTCGAGCAATGCAAGATTATATTACTATTACATCCAACCCAAAAAAGAGAGTCTAAAACCGAATTCAAACAAACATATGAGCTCTAAAAGGTTGATTTTTCTAGAATTCATTACGAAAATTCCTAGAAAAAAATGCCCAATTCACGCAACACCAAAGCACACACATCAACGTAATAGTGATACCTTTGGTTGGAATCCAAGCCGAGGTTCGGAGAGAATTGGAGTTGTTTTTGGGATTTGAACGGAGGATCGAAGAGGGAATGGATTCGATGGAAGGAGAGGACAGACAGGAACAGAGACATGTGAGATCTGGAAGTCGGGGTTGTTCCTCCTTTGCCCCTGGATCATGGTGAAATTACGAAGAGAGAGGAGTTGCTGCCCTCGGGCAGTAGCTTGTGGTTGTGGGTCGGATCCGGATCATCCTCCGCCTATGTCTCCTTCAATTATTAAGTGTTTTTTATAACTAATAGAATTTGTCATTTTGTCTTACTAGTTGTGCTTTTATATCTAATAACTAATAATGTGTGTAAGAGAGATATTTAACTTATAATGGGTTAGAACTATTGCTTATATATCGTGAGAGTGTTAGTGACGTGAAAAATTTCGGAAAGTGATTTTCAGAGTCAACCGAAAAGTAAAGGAAAAAGAATCCAATAGAAAACAATTTCTTTTTGACTGAATTTTATTGTTTGTCCATGTTCGAAAAGTGATTTGGGGATTTGTGTTGGGATTGACTCGTATTCTTTATGCTCACTCCAACAGGTCGGTTGTGGGTCTTGAAATCTAACCGTTTGGATACCAAAAATGGACGACCGAAGTAGTTTCGGTCGACCGAAATGACAATTCCAGTGATTTCTCTGAACGAATGTTAAATGGTCGACCGAACTAATTTGGTCGTCCGAACTGGTCATTCCAAAAACGGATTTTAGTGGACCAAAATCGTTTCGGTGGACCAAATGGTTGACGGTCGACCGAAAAAAATCTTGTTTTTGTGGCTTTTCGACCTCAAATTGATGGAAAACTCAAAGAAAATTTTAAATATACCACGAAATCCAATCTTCGGTGCACAAACATCCATGGAGTCAACCGAAAATTGGATTCCTCCCCCCCCCCCCCCCCCCCCCCCCCCCATTAGATGCATTTAGTTGATCTCCAACATTTTATGGTGATTGTTTATAAAAACAAGGTAAATGAGATTCAAACTCCTTACATTTGTTAATGTTGCGTAATATAATCATATGATTTTTGTGTTAATGGTAAATGTTAATGTTATATATGCGTGATTTCATATGATTTTGTGGTTAATATATTATTTTCATTTGATATGAGCTGGAAATGGTATTAAAATTAAGTATACCATCGTATATGCAATCTTGAATTACCATATATCATTTATAGCGACATGATCCAAACAAGATAAGCACAAAAATTGTAAACTATAAGCTAGTAAACTACATGATATCTACAAATGAGAGATCCAAACACAACCTTAGAGGAACGTTTAATGTCTTGAAAATCTGAAACTATCATGACTTCTGTATTCAACAGTATCATGAATTGTGTGGTGACTATATAACCACACATCCAAACTACCATATTAACAGACCTCTAGAAAATCACGATGTTTCCACACTAACACATTCGTAATAAACAATGTTGGTCCACCACTCCACCCGCACAGTCTCAAACCCCAGTTGATCCTTATCTCCACCATTGATTTGAAGCACAAGGCTGTAGTCCTTGTCGTGGCTATACAAGAACCATGCATAGAAGGTTCTCATCCCCTATGGAACTCATTATATATATCTTCTCAAACTACTCATTACAACTACACCTAGATAGAAAAATAAATATGTGTGCAATATGGTTACACACGTTCCATTGATGCTAGGCCGCTGAGAAGAACTACTCCGATCCGGTTAGTTATATGGAAAAGAAGGTGATGGAAGACGGCGAAATTGGGGTCTTCGCGGCGGAGAAGTACTTCAATGCTATGGAAGACCAGGCTCCAACCAGTACTGGTGTTGTAAGACTACCCAAGTTGGTTGTGACCGAAGAGATGGAGTCTAATTATATTAGAACACAGAGCTTCTACTCGCAAACAAGTGGGACTAGCGAAAGACCTCTTCTAGGGGTAACCGATCGAAAGGAAGTCATAAAGGAACGGCAAATACAAGCGAGGAAGTGGGGATTTTTTAGGGTTCTCCTATGGAGGTGGTCTTGCTACCGTGAGAAGAATAACGATGACTCAAGCGACATGTCAAGTTTGAGGAAGGGAAGCAAACATGTCTATGGTGAGTTTACAAGTAGGAGCAAGAAGAAAGAGGACCATTGTTTGTCTTTGAGTCGGGCGGTCGGAGAAAAGGCGGGGAATTTAGTTGGTGGATTTGGATCGCCGATTTCGGAAACGCTTGACCCACCGGTTTGTGCCTTAGGTGGTCGCGGTGGTGCGGATAATGATAGTGAAGACGACGACAAGTGGAGCGAAACAAGTGCGGATTTGTTTGAGATATCGAGCTTCTCGACCAATCCTAACTTGCAAGTCTTTCCTAGAGACAATCGAAGCACTGTGTCTAGCGACGGGTGCGCTCGATGGACCGTCACTGCCAAAAGTGGAATCAGATGCTCGGCCGTGACCGGCAGGTGAGCAAAAATGAATAACCAAAGCCACAGACTAAGAACCTGGTTATGTTGTAAGTTGAGAGACACATGATGTCTTAGGTTTTCCAATTAGAGACGAGTATTCTCACTTGCTCATATGAAATTGTATTCATTACTTTGCATGCATGTTGATGGGTGGAGATATTATTCTTGTAATTAAATTTGCAATGGTGTGTATTTAAAGACGACATACATATATTGTATTCATGCTTATAATATATATATTGGTTACTGAGAGTCTGAGATGTTTTTAGTATTCATAATGTCTGTCATTTACCATCATCTTAGAATGTGTTTTGTTAAGAGAATCAAAAACTAATTAAAAATAGTGTCAAGAGCATCTATAATCTATATATAGACGATCGATTAATCGTGAACAACACTAGACAAGGGGTCATGGCTCATGACACTACTAGCAGGTGCAGTGTCAAGAATCTAACCCAGGGCTACAGGGGTCAGAATTTGTAAAGAAGATCCAAAAAATAAGTTTGAAATCGTACGTTTGATTTGATTTGGAGTCTAATTACATATTTTAATTACTCTTAAGTGGGTGATAAATATGCTTGTACTAGAAAATCAGACAAAATATAATTTGCCCATGTTCTTTTTAGTATTCGAAAAAAAATTATGGGGGTCGAAGTCTAAAGCCAGGAGTGTCGGATCAATCTTATAAGATCCTAACAAATTTGACGAAACACCAGAATTCAATGGTCAAAATTTAAAGGATCTAAAATCCAAGGGTTGCTCGATCGTCTGCATGCTCAACATGGCACAGCCAATGGATAAACTAGAAAGTTCAAGTGGAGCGAAACAAGTGTCGTAGTATTAAGTATTAATTAACCATATTTTACAGTTTCTCTCTCTCTCTCAACCACAAGTAAAGAATGAAAATGTCAGCTCATATCTTTCTTTTGCACATGTTCATGTAATTACAGGAGTCAAGCTACTATGGATATATATCTTTGCAGTTACAACCAATCAATACGATGGATAAACTAGAAAGTTCATTTTTTTTTAATTACTTGATTTTTCTATGCAAACAGAAACAGAACAAAAAGAATATGTTTCGACGCTCCAATATTGATACGATTCCCCTCGAGACCATTCCAGACGCATGCAGACAGAAGGGAAACACAAGCAAACAATGCCCCAAGAATCTGTTTTCTCAACGACCAATCAAAACGCACACAAGTGTGTGAAGTCTTCTTCTTTTAGCAGTGATGTGGACAAAAGTCTTACGTGATTTCCCCTCCACGTCCACGTCTGTCCCTAAGACAACTCGTCCAGTTCCATTACTTGCATATATATAATGTGGTGTAGATGTCACAGAAGTGCTTCTGTTTTTATGGGCAGGAAGGAATGTGTGGTGATCGCGCCATTTGGCCTTTGTTGTCTGGTCCTCAAACTACATGAGTTGAGTAGAGTGGACACGGCTTGGATGGAGCCATGGAGGTGTGCATGGAAGAAAAAGGATCAGGAAGAAAGATAGGAAGATAATCTAAACATGATTTTAACTTGTAATTTCCGATTGAGATAAACTCAAACATTAATTGTCATAGAACTGGTTTTTTACGTCCGTTCTTTTTTACTTATTACGTTACGTTGACCACTTACGTACGTCCTACGGTAAGTGGCTGACCTAATACGTATGGATTTAATATGTTGGTCTAATAATCCCATTTCAGTTACTAAAAAGACCAACGTAAAAACACCTGTGTAAAAGGGTTTCTTAGGTCGGCTCCCTTGGAAATCAACGTAAACTCCACTAGTGCAAGGTGATCATGAATCAGCCAAGTTGCAATATGTCTCAATTTGTCATAATTACGTCAAAACATTCTAAATAATTTAGATGTCATTATTTAGGCCACGTTAAAAGAGGGGAGCGATTGAGTTTTGGGGTGCAGGGTTTTCAATTTAATTTCTCCATCCGCCATGAAATTAAGATTTGCTGTGCAAATACCTTAGACGACGAGAAGCTTTAATATTTGCATTTGTTTGTTCCTCACCAGTCACCACTCAAATTTGTTCCTCCAGATGCTCGCCGTCCAAAATCCTTACAATGGTCCTTGCGGGAACGCTAGGAGATTATGCAAACCAATTTAGGCCTATACCTTTCAATTTGACCAACACCACTTCTCAAATGTATCCTCTTGTACCACCTATATATATATATATATCTTTCAATTTGACCAACACCTTTTGAATGTATGCACATCCTGTTGGATATATATAACTGGATTAATTTGCTATATATTAGAGGACATCAAAATATATAGTGGAAATATTGAAGGATATTAGTTAATAACAAAAAATATTTAAATAATTCAAAGGAAATGCATCAAATAACATAAGAAGATTTCATTTGTCTGAAGCCAATGGTTGAAACTTTATGAAAATATAATGGTCCACACTCTAAATGGTGGTCATGACACTACCACCAAGAGATAAGAACCTAGGATTGTCATCGTCATGAGTGTTAAGATGCTCGAAGTTTATGGGTAGAGTCAAAGGCGAGATCTTGATTGTGGATAGACTGTCGCAATGAAGCTGGCAGAAGATCCAAAAACCCATTTTTATGTACTGTCTAGCTTGGTGATGGAAGCATTCATGGGCTTCTGGTTGGTGGATCATGAAGGTCGATTTATTGTGCTTCAACTTTATATGCAATATTTCACTTAGGGTACGTTTGGTTAGAAGGAAGTTGAAGAAAATCTAGAATTTCAGTTATTAGAACTTCAGTTCTTAGGACATCACCCCTGGTGATTTTGGTATGGAAATATATTTTTCAATGCAACGAAGCTTTTTTTTGTTATTGTAACTCAAAACAGTTGACTTTCCAAAATACCATATAATTACAACTATTGTCTTAGATGTCACTGAGAGAGCAGAAATAACAGTACCTGGGCTACCCCGGGGCACCCTGCACTCTCTTTCCGCCACGTCAGCTTCTCTCTCTGCCACATCAACTCACTCAACCCACCCAAAAAATACTCTTAGAGCATCATTAACGACGCCCATGTAGTTCCCGGGCGTCCTGCTTTCTCTCTCAGTCACGTCAGTTTCTCTCTCTGCCACGTCAGCACAAATCAACCCCCCTACAAAATCCTTAACCATTACCCAATCCACCCAGTCACGCTACAGTATTTGTTGCCACGTCATTATTTTTATTATTCTCTCCAAAACTCTTTCAACAATCAACAAAATATATTAATAATCATTATCGTAATTATTTAATATCAACAATTCATTCGTTTTTAATTAACATTTAATTAATAAATACGAAAATATTATTAAAATTTATAAAACCACATTACATAGTACAATAACTGGAAATTGAGAAACTAAAACTAAAAATACATGCTTAAATACTAAACTTAAATACTAAACTTCAAATACATCAAGACGCATTTCCTCCAAAGCGTTGCCATATATTGTCGACCAAATCAGTTTGAAGGTTCAAATGTGTGGTGCGATCACGAACTTGATCTCTCATTCTCAAGTACCTAATAATATCCAATACACGGTCAGTGGAATACCGAACCGCGTCATTCACGGAATTTCTAGGTTGATTCTGTACAAATTCGTTCCAATCTCCAAAATTACCGAAGGAATCACGTTCATCCTCTACTATCATATTATGCATTACAATACAAGCTGTCATTATTTTGTTAAGTACAATCTTACTCCATACAAGAGATGACTTCTTCACTATCGCGAATCGCGCTTGCAAGACTCCAAATGCACGTTCTACATCTTTGCGTGCTGCTTCCTGTCGTTCAACAAATAACCTGTCTTTCGGTGTTTGTGGATGAACGATGGACGGAATGAATGCTGTCCATTTTGGATAAATACCATCAGTAAGATAATATCTCATATTATATCGAGAATCATTTACCTCAAAATTCACAGGTGGAGCTCGTCCTTCCATTACGTCGTCAAAAACCGGAGATCGTTGCAGGACATTTAAGTCGTTGCATAAACCTGGTGTGCCAAAAAACGAGTGCCATATCCACAAGTCAGCCGACGCCACTGCCTCGAGAACAAGAGTGGCATTGCCACTACGCCCTTGATATTGACCCCTCTACGCAACAGGGCAATTTTTTCACACCCAATGCATGCAATCGATACTTCCCATCATGCTTGGGAACCCACGCTGCTCACCAACTTCAAGTAGTCATGCTAGGTCATTTGCATTAGGTCTTCGGAGATACTCACCGCCAAAGTTGTTAATTACACCATCGCAGAATTTCTCAAGTGCGTTTCTTGCCGTGGATTCACTTAGCCTCAAGTATTCGTCCACCTCATCAGCCGCAACACCGTACGCTAGCATACGAATCGCCGCAGTACATTTCTGCAGGCCAGAGATGCTCATCCTACCGGTGGCGTCTGGATTACGTTGGAAGAAGACATCAGACGCCTCAATGACACTAACAATGCGAAGAAATACATGCTTTCGCATCCTAAATCTTCTCCTGAAAATGTTGTCAGGATAAACAGGGTCGTTAGAAAAATAATCGGCAATCAAACGGTTGTAACCAAGCTCCATATCTCTATCTGGGTTCGAAGTTCGCATTCTACGCCTCTTAGGACGTTGGTCCACCACTTGGGAGACATACTCCGTTAAGGAGTTCAACACTTGGTCGTAAACTTCGTCATTGGATGTTGAAGATGATGAAGACTTCCAACTGGAAGAGTTATCGGGTGAAGACATTGTTCGCAGATGAATGAGAGAGAACCAACCAGGACGGGTACATTTATAGTTCTGAGAAGTAACCTACAGTACGCGCGTGACTCACAAAAGACGAGACGATTGGATCGAGGCTTAGACTTCTCAAGCATCGAGGACCTACAGTACGCGCGTGATTCACTAAAGACGAGACGATTGGATCGATGCTTGGACTTCTCAAGCATCGAGGACCTACAGTACGCGTGTGATTCACTAAAGACTAGACGATTGCATCGAGGCTTGGACTTCTTAAGCATCGAGGACTTACAGTACACGTGTGACTCACTAAAGACGAGGCGATTTGATTGAGGCTTGGACTTCTCAAACATCGATGACCTATAGTATTTCGTATTCTGTACTTGTATTGTATTTTTTTTCCGAAGTGTATATGTATTGTAGTTGTATTTTGTATTTCTTAATTTATTTATGATTTTTTTTATATCTAAGTAAATCATAAAATTGTTAATTAATCATAAAATAATTTTTTCAATTATTTTGTAATACCTAATTAATTAAATTTCATTTACCTAATTAATACATTATCCTAATTATAAAAATAATCTTTTTTTAAAACAAAAACAAACAAAAAAAACCTGGACGAATGGGGGGGCCACGTGGCCCCCCGCCCGGTCGCCCAGGGCGGATTCCCGGGCGGCCTGCCGCCCGAGAATCCACCCAGGGCGCCCCGCCCTGGGTGCGCCCTCCCGTTAAGGGAGGGCGCCCGGGCAAAGAGCACATGTTAAGGGTGCTCTTACCCATGCCCGGACTACCCCACTCACCCTACATTCTCTTTCCTCCACATCATTTCTTAATTAAACATTTTAATTTTCACACAACATTCAACAAATTACATTTTATATAATTCTAATAACATTACAATTCTATTTTAACTCACCCATATTGTTAATAATTACTGTTAAATCACGAAATTATTGTTAAATATTACGGACTCACCTCAGTGGAAGCATGATTAAAGTGCACGCATGATATTAGACCATACTATTAAACCACATCGACAGGTCGTTCGGGGGTCTCGCTCCCTGGTGAGCGAGCGGCATTCCACCTCGCCGGTGAGGTGGCGGGGGTGGGAAGGGGGCAGCGCCCCCTGGAAATTTTTTAGATTTTGAAATTGTTGGTTCTGGAAATTTCTTAATTTTAATCACTTACAAAAAATTATTACCCCACATTTATAACAAATACCCAATCCATTAATAACAAAACATCCACTAAATAAATAAATAAAAATTTAAAAAAATCACCCAATGGAAGGGGGACACGTGTCCCCCACCCTTGGGCGCCCCGGGCGTCTGCCCGGGACGCCCAACGCCCGGGCACGCACCCGGGCGGGACACCCCCGTTAAGGGTGCCCTAAAAAATCATGGTCATGTCATCATGTTTTTGAGTGACATCTAAGACAATAGTTCTAACCAGATGCTATTTTGGAAAATCAATTGTTTTTGACCCAACAACAAAACCCACCAAGAAAAATAATCCATTTTTTACAAAAAATAATGAGAGCATTCGCAGTCATGTCGTCCCAGTTTTCTTTATTTACCGTGTCATATTTTTCACTTCATATCATTTATCCATTTTTTTATTTTTCTCAACAATTATCTTTATAAAAAGATCATACGGTTAAATCAACTATTCTCTTTCTTCCAACTCATTTATTACATTTTACAAATAAATAAATCATTTATCTCGTTTATGTATGAATTAATATTACTAAAATTTTATACCAATTTTTTTCCTTTTCATTTAAAAAAAATTGTTCGACAAATGTGGGTAAAATAATTAATTTATTAACTGCAAAAAGATAATAGTGATATGATAATCAAACTTATATACATTACAATAACACATTATATATAACTAAACATTACAACAACTAAAAGTAACTAATTAATCCCTTTTAACTGCAAATCCCTGAAAAAATGACAATCGAGAATAAAGTTTTGAGATGTTTAAAAATATTATTGTTTGAAATGTGTAATACGAGAATATAACAATTTCAACATTGTTAGTTGTCCGTTTGAATTAACCACAGGAAATTTAATATTTCAAAAATATAATATTTATGTAACAATATGATTGTCTATCCGCACACGAGGATATAAACATTATGATTTTTTTTAAAATTTATTACTTTTATTTTCTAAAATACATCTATTTTAAAACAATACAATAAATTATCTTTATTTTATTCAATTCAAATAAGAGCAGATCCATCATCGTTAAACAAATAATAAACAATCAAAAAAATGACACGATCTCCATCCTCCTGCCAAAACCAAACAACCATTTTTTTAATGCAATCCCACCCACGATCGAACATACGGTCTTTATTTTTTGAGCACCATTATTGGTGCTCTAACACCCAAGCAAAAACTCTTATCGTATGTTATTTAGGGACTTCAATGTTAATTTATTTTTTAAAGATAAGAAACTTAAAGATTAAAATTTACCGTCTAAAATAACATAAGTTTGGGATATTATTTATTCCTTTTTTCCTACGCAACTTTAGAATTCTAACTCATAAAACAAGATACTGCTGAAAAACCAGTCTACCACGTCGCTTAATTACAAACCGACATGGAAGAGTAACTTCCACTTTGTTAAACCAACGTGGTAGGAGGTCTTTTTAATATATATATATATATTTAAAATTAAAACCCTACCGACGTGGAAAGGGGGTCATCTACGTTGGTTTTCATTACCCGACGTGGAAAGTGTTTTTTAAATATATATTTTTAATAGTTTAAAAAAAATTCAAAGCCTACCACGTCAGTTTTTAGTTAACTGACGTGGTATGGTGGTCTTCCACGCCGACCTTTAAATAGTCCGACGTGGAAGGGTTGATTTTTTGGGTATAGTCGCGTAAACCAAAACGAAATCCTGACAATCCGGAAATCAACAAACATAAATCCTAGCCGCCTATCTCCCCCCGACCACATCGACCTTCCCGTCCTGAAATGGAAGAAGTCCAGAAGTAGAGATGAGAGAGAGATCGATTTCCTTCTCCATCGCGCTTTCCATCCACTTCCTATCTGCTCCCGGCCTCACGATTCCACATCCTCCACGACTCCAACGTCCCACCCAAACCCTCGTTGGAATGCACTCCTCCACCTGCAAACCACAACCTTAATGTTCCACCCCAACCCTCTTCTGAATCCACTTCTCTGCTGCGACTCCAGCGTCATCCAAAGGAGGGGGTTTGATTCTGAGTTTTTTTGTTGTGGATCTCAGTTTGGAAGAAATTTTGACATTTTTAGTTTGTGTGATTAGTTACGATGGTTGGTCTTTGATCTGGTGTTTGAGCTCTAGCCTCTAGGTATGCACAACTTGTGTGAATTCCTTTATTTGTTCTTCAGTTTTTTTATAAACCATGAATGTTTTATTAAGGTATCTGTTTTGTAGGTTGAAGGCTCTGGAAAAATGAAAGCTTCAGAGGTCTTTCCCTTGTAGTTCCTTGAGTTCCTTCCAATTTCTTGGACACCAGAAATGGCATCTGCGAGGGTCTGGTCGAAGGTGGACAACTTCAAACGGCAAGAAAAAATGTGGTATTTTTTTGTTGCTGTTGAAACTGGATTCTCTTATGTTTAGATTTCGTAATATTATCCAGTATCCAAAGCATGTTCGGGATATTCTTTCATGTTCTTCACTCAAAGTCTTGCAACTTCAATTTCTTTGTTAATAATCATTGCATAATCTTTCCAATGTGATTAGGCTATATGATATGTTATCCAATGTGAAGTACATAATATGATGTGTATGGTGTTGGTGCTCTAATAATAGCACATAAAGTTAATTTAGTATTATCTTGAATTCCTTTACATGTTATCTGAATCATAAAATCCGAAATAAATGAATAAAAACACCCTACTACGTCGGTTTTCATGAAAACCAACGTTGCAGGGAGTCTACTATGTCGTTTTAACAGTAAACCAAAGTAGTAGGGTAATTTTTCCCGATTTTATACCATACAATGTCGGTTTTATAGGAAACCGACGTTGTAGGGTATAAAAACCGGAAAAAATAGATAAAAATTGATGAAATGGTCTACCACGTCGATTTTTATGTAACCGACGTGGTAGACCCCCATTACCTTGTCGGATTTTAGACTGACGTGAAAGAATACTCCCGTATAACGTCTCTCAACTATCATGTTGGTCAACGAAGGTGGTCAACCCGATATTGTACTCCCTTAATATCTGATGTTATAACATATTTTTTCCAGCAGTGAGAGTTGTCAAGTTCTGCTTGGGCTCGATGCCTCGCTCAATTTCGCTCGAATATTGACTTGAATTGGTTGATAACGAGTCAAGCACAAGCAAATAAACCAGCTCCACCAACTAAACGAGCTTGGCACGAGCAGACTCCTGCTCGCTCGGTACTCGCACGACACTTGTTGTTCGCTCGCTCACTCGGATCTAATTCATATATCTACTATCCAAACTCAATTATACTACCCAATTACTCATTTACACAACCCACGTAGATATCCAAATATCCAAATTCTAAACATTTGTTTTGTTTTTGTTTTGTATTTTAAAATTAAAAAATTAAAAAAACTATTATTTAGATTAATTATACAAATGTTGTTTTTAAAATTGTGGAAACTATTACTCTCTTATTATGTTTTATGTTTGGACTTGCATTTTAATTTGCATATTTGGTTGGATAATTATATCATGGTTTAGATTTTTTTTACCATTTCATTTTAGTGTTATTCTACGAATTGGAAAACAAAAAAATAGTAAGCAATACTGTCTGATTAAGCATGAAAACCACATCATAACGAGCAAACGAGCGAGCCGACCGACTCGCGAGCATGTGACGAGCCAAACACGAGTGAATTTTTTTGCTCAACTAGAGTCACGAGCGAGCAGAGCTCGAAATGAGTTAGTTTGTTCGATTTCAACTTGTTTACATCTCTACCTAAAACTCAAGATGACCCAAGTTTATACCGGAAAAGTTGCTAAAATAGTATGAGAGAATGAATATTTGAGCCTATACATAAAAGTGTATCTAATTAAACACCATCAATCAAATTAGAATTCATTGTAGCCTTATTATACTAATCTCAGCTAAAAAATAAAATAATAATAGACCGCAAACCCCTAACCCTCTCTATTCTTCTCTCCACATCACACCACCTCCCTCCGAATCCTCTCCTTCCCAACGACGTGTCTATCATCATTGCACGCCTCTCGCCTTCGCAGATGTCATCACTTCAAGTTCGCCTTTTCGCTTTACACTGCTTCTCTTTTAGTTTCAGTTTCCTTTTGCAAATCACAAAATCCGTTCAAAATTTATTACAATAACGTACCGAAATACAAACTTTCGGTCGTAGAGCGTGGAGTTGTTAAGGTAGGAATGAGAGCCGAAATTAAAATGTTCGTCTTGCCAAGTGGTTCACACTTTCACATGTGGTTGTTTATAATGAAATTCTGAGTGATTTGGATTTGGTTTTTTTCCTATTACGTTTCGTCGTTCAACATATGGTCGTCGGTTGAGGCAAGATTTTTTGTGCAAATTAGCATGTCTTAAATGCATTTGATGCAGAGATTGTAAATTTTAGATTCATTTTAATGTTTATTAAGGACTTTGACATATAATTACACCCTAATCTAGTGTTTTTCTAAAACCAATTTATTTTTCTTATAATTATCTTTATTTTTAAGTTTCGGTTGTTTCATTTCGAATTGAGTCTACTCGCTCGATTTTAACTTGTTTACCTCTCTACCTGAAGGTAACCAAGTTTATATTGGAAAAATTGTTAAAATAGTATAAGAAAATGAATATTTAAGCTTATACATAAAAGCGTATCTAATTAAACTTTATCAGTTAGATTATAACTCATTTTGGCCCTTTAATACTAATTTCAGCCAATAAAAAATAAAAAATAATAGTAGGCCGCAAAACCCTAACCCTCTCCTTCTCCTTCTCTCCTCCGCATTTCCCATCTCCAGCCCGCCCTTCCTCCGGCCGTCCCTCGTCCAATCGTCCCTCCCCCGGTCTTCCCTCCTCCGGACATCCCTCCTCCAGCCGCTCCTCCGCCTCTCTCTTGCTGACGAGGTTAGAAAGTAAGAAATCATTGGGTATTTGTTTGTACTAAATATAATTTTGGAGATCTCTTGACATGTGGAAATTAAACTCGTGATATAGTAGTTAATCAGAATTTAGCCTGGCTTTTAAGTTGAGAACAGGCCAGGCAGGTTTGGCTATCACAACCACGAAAAACCAGATCCTTTGCCCCAAAAGCAGCATTTGGTATCTACTTGAGATTATAAGTGTTTTGTTGATTGCATTTGGTGTATAGTTGAGATTAAGGTTGTTTTGCTGATTGCATTTGTGTCTAGTAAGAAAGTTCGAACTGAAGTTGGGTTTTGGGTTGGGGTTTATTATTAGTTTGGTATGATTAAAGTTGAAGTTTTAGTGTTTTTGTTTCTTTATAATCTGAATTTCAGTGTGCACTGTGGAGTGAAGTTGGGATTTTGTTGAATTTTTGCTTGTTCACTGTTTGAGATTGAAGTTCGATTTTTAATGTTGGATTTCTGATTGGGTTGGCTCATTAGTTGGGATCAGTGGTGATTTTTCTATCTGGATTATTACAGGTGGGTTTTTGCTTGGCTGGCTCCTCAGCGGTGGATGTGTTGCAAACTTGCCGTTCATGGAAAATGAAATTTAAACAATGAGAAGAATGACTGTTGTATCAGTTCTGAAATGTGGATGCAAAACACTCTTGCATAACGGTTGAATCATTCATTTTGGAAATCCAACCTTAGCTGCTTCTTGCTTAGTCGCTTTCCGTGATTAATGCGCAGTACATGTAAAACATTTTTTGGTAAGATTTACACTTTTTATTTGATAATTTTGATAGGAACACCCACGTTTGTTGTGGCTCCATTGGAAGGTATTTGTTGCACTAGTTCAGAATCCAAATTTCAATTTGGTATGTGATATTAAAGTTAAAGAAATCTACTTGCTCAAGTACTTACCAGAATAACAAGTTTGTGTTTATACATTTATTGACTATTATTTGTGTTTTTACATTTATTGGAAATAAAGCTATCAATTTTGTTGTAGACCTTTTGATATCTTTCACATAAGTGTTTTTAGGAGTTCATATGATTTTTTTGAATTTCTCGTTCTTTTTTCTTGTTTGACTAATGTTTGTTCCTTCTTGCCTGTTTTATGAGTTTACAGGTAATAGAAATCTACAGATTTTGGATATCCAATCAACATTATATAGTTCAACCTTGCCTCAGTGGATTGGTCACCCCTCTCACCTTAGAAACAAAAAATGAAGTGGGTTTCATAAGTTTTGGTAAGATTCCTACCATTAAGTGTTTTTCACTAATTGTCTGTCTTTTGTAAATGGATTGCGTTAGTTATGGCTTCTGTAGCAGTATATTTTTTTAAATGGATTGAACTTCCAATCATCTTCTAACAAATAGACGCATTGTTTTTAGTGACACTTTTGCTATTTGTGAATTGTGTGGGTATGTTAGTAATGTTGGATTAAAGACACAAGTACCTCAACACAATCGAGTATTCAAGTTGATCTAATGGGTGTTGTCACTCAATTTAGAACTTGAAGAGCAAAATGACAACGTATGGTGATGCATCTTATCTTAGTAAGAAGACTACATTGGCGACCTTAATTGAATACTTATAACCTTTATTTTGTACATATATGGTTTGCTTTGGAATCGTTTTGTAAATTTTCAACTTTTTGGCCATGTTCGAATTTCCTTTTCTCATATATACTCCAAAAATATAAGTACATTCCCATTTCTAACTACATGGTTTTTTCCTACCAGATTCCAACTATGACTACACATTCCCACCAAAGTTGAATTCTATTGATTGGAGGAGAAACACAAAATCATTTTTTGCTTTTCTCTTTAGGCGGGAAACATGTCTTCGAAGTGGAGAGCTCTGCAACATCGACACCGATATACCTACAGCTCCACCATCTTTCCTGAATTCTTCTCCACAACAATTGACCAAATTCTCACAAATACACACAATTCACCTTCTCTGGATAAATTTCTTTCAGATTTCAAACTCCTTATCTCACTCAACACTACATACTCCCAAGTTGGTGCTGTCAAGATCCTTTCTTTCTCTTTTTCCGAATTGCTCAAGGATACCACACTACCGCCATAGTTGGTCTTCAGCGCCACTCGGCTTTACGTGGAGATCCTTTTCCTCGAGAACTCTCTTCCACTGCATCGCACACTTATCTCTGGTCTTGTAAAGAGTAGGAACTTTATATCCTTGATTGATGAATGTTTTGTTTCAATATGTGAGGAGTACCATGGCCAGTGTAAAAAGGAAAGGAAGAGTTTTCTGATGTTGAGGGCTGCTTTGTCGTTGATGTTGTAGGTAGGTGTGGGTTATGAGTCCACTAATCACTATTAATCTAATTACCTACTCGTTTAAACAATCAAGTAAATGCAGCGGAATTTAAAACAAATACAAGCAAGTGTAAGAATATGCAAACCACAATCACACGGGGGATTTTATAGAGGTTCGGCACCCCACCCGGGTCCTAGTCCTCTCTTGTAAGCTCCGCTCGGATCACCGAGCTCCGCTCACGACTTCACTAACCACTCCCCGTTCCGGGCCGGGAGAGAACGCCTTTTACAAAACAAACTCCGCGAACAACCTCGTGAGCTTGACTTTCTTCTCTCACAATCCGAGAGGAACACTTCGGGCTTTCACCGAAGTCCTTGCTTCCTTTGACAACAACAATTTGAGTGGAGCAACACTCTCTAAGCTTGAGCACACTTGAGTATGATTGGAATTAAGACTAAGTGTGGAGATTTGAGACTTTGAGTGTTTTGGATTCTCTCTAATGTTTGGGACAAGTTTGTAGTGGGAGAGTTGTGTTAAAATGTGTTTTACAACTCCTTATATAGGCATTAGAGAGAATAGAGCCGTTGTGATTGATTGGGTATGAGTTGAAGTGTGATTACACAAAACAGAAAGTTCAGAACCCAATTCTGGCTGAATTCGGTCGACCGGATCGGGACAATCGGTCGACCGTTAGTCAGTTTTACACTCAGTTCGGTCGACCGGTTAAGCAACGGTCGACCGCCCAACGCTACGACTTAAGAAAACTTAAGTCATCGGTCGAACACACTAAGAGGGTTCGGTCGACCGATTTCGTCCAGGCACATTGGGGTTGACAACAAATATGTGAACGGTCGACCGAAACAAGTTCTTCCGGTCGACCGATTTTGGACAGGAGATTCTGGTTTGTCTGGACACGCTCATTCGGTCGACCGATCTTGGTCCTCGGTCGACCGATACATAAAATGTATAAGGGGTATATTTTGATTTAATACGAATACGACCGTTGGGTATATACGACAAAAGTAACGGTCGAGAAAATATGATTGGACGGTCGACCGAAAGATATGGTGCGGTCGACCGAAACTAGACAGGGAAACACAAACAGGATTAATTGATCATCCGGTCGACCGAACTGCACGTTGCGGTCGACCGAATGTGGGCAGACTTTTGCAATTCAGGTTTTGGTGTTTTCCGGTCTAAGTTTGGGTGATCTATTGAAGTCCAAATAATGTGAAATTTTGTGTGTGACTTCTATAGGGAACCTAGTGTGTGATTAAGTTGATTTTAGATCAAGTATGCTCAATTACACTTTGTTCCTAAGACTCAAAAGAAATTAAGATTACATGTCTTCGATTTAGCTTTAATTACATGTCTTGACTTCATTTCATTGTTTCTTGAGTCTTGATCACCTGTAGAGGTTAGCACAATACAATATATATGCAATGCATAGTGTGTGCTACTCTAATTAAGATTCGGTTGATTAAATCATCAAAACATAAGATTAAGCCAAAAAGCCAACAGATGTCTTATCCCAAGTTGACTGTTTTGAATGACACAATGGAGAAATGTGCTGCTTTGATTGCCGAGGATGTTGTGGAAGGATTGAAAGGCATGGGTTTTGGTATTGATTGTGGGTCTCGCCCATCCCCCACAGTCATGGAGCACTGTCAGGAAGCCCTGTCTTGTTTGTATTACTTGTTGCATAGGTTTCCATCTACGTTTGCCAGTGAAGAGGAATGTTCCAGTGTTTTTGATGGGGTTTTGAAAGTAGTAATAAGTATTTTAAGGTCTTCAGCCTATTCCAGGGATTGCTTAGTGGCTGCTGGTGTGAGTTTCTGGGTATCCATTCAGGTGTTTATTGGTCCTCAAGAGCTGGCGAGTTTTATTGCTAAATGGTTTTTTGGATTTTATGAAGACCACATTGAAATTTTGGGTGTGAACAAGTTGCCATTTGAGGGGAACCTTAAGTCAGATATAACAACTCTGTCAAAACTAGGCCGACTTTGCCTGCTAAGGGGGATGCTCACTGCTGTTCCAAGGTCAGTACTAATCATCTATCTTATGGGATCTAATAGAAAAATGTCATCTACAATACTACATGATGGGATTCTGCCTGAGCTATGCAACTACTGTGAGAACCCAACTGATAGCCATTTCAATTTCCATGTGCTGACTGTGACCCAAATTTGTTTTCAGCAGATAAAGACCTCCATGCTAACCGATTTTACTTGACTTCAAAGGAGAGTATGATTCCATACGTGAAGATACTGCAAACCGCATTCTTAGAATTATCTGGAATAATTTGGAAGATCCTCTAAGTCAGACTGTCAAACAGGTTCATCTCATATTTGATCTGTTCTTGTACATCCGGGCAAATACTCTTTCAGCTGTAGATATTCATAGGACTAAGTCTTTTATGTCTCAAATAGCATCAGACCTTCTCTCTTTGAGTCCCTGTTGCAAAGGTCGGTATATTCCTCT
Source organism: Triglochin maritima (assembly GCA_963682175.1). Taxonomy (NCBI): domain Eukaryota; kingdom Viridiplantae; phylum Streptophyta; class Magnoliopsida; order Alismatales; family Juncaginaceae; genus Triglochin; species Triglochin maritima. Next base: position 6,471,485 of record OY821780.1, on the reverse strand, counting down.
AGCTCTTCTCACTGAACGTTTGGGGGCTAAGACTCTTCTCTCCATGAATCACGAACTCTTATTCGAGGTAACTAAGGCTTACATGGACGATAATGTCTGCTGCTCTGTTACATCATTCTTGAAATGCTTCATGGAGTGTTTACGTGATGAGTGTTGGAGTAGTGATGGTATTGAGATGGGATATGAGAATTTCAGGGGATTTTGTCTGCCCCCTATTCTACAAGGACTTGTTTCGGGGATATCGAAGCTTTGTTCTAACCTTAACACTTATGCTCTGCCAGTTGTGCTTGATGTTGATGTTGACAATATCTTCCCTATGCTTGTTTTATTTCTATTGCTCCTGATAGAGAATTGAACGACGCCAATCACTTGGATATAGCCGTAGATCAGTGTGTAGCTGCTTTGGTTTCTTTGCTCAAGGTCTCTCGCTCACTTGCTCTAATAGAAGGGGATATCGATTGGGACCACGGGTCTTCAGTTCAGAAGGATCAATTGGCTGTAGTTTGTATAAAAGGCAAAAATGTGAAGGTGAGTGTAGATTGGTTAAGGTTGGCACTAAGCCACGCTGATGAAGATATTCGCATAGATGCTGCTGAGACTTTATTTTTGAACCCCAAAACAGCTAGTCTTCCCTCTTCTCTAGAGCTTAGCTTGATGAGAAAAGCCGTTCCTTTGAACATGCGGTGTTGCTCAACTGCATTTCAGATGAAGTGGACCAGCATGTTCAGAAAGTTTTATTCTCGGGTCAAGACAGCATTGGAGAGACAAGTGAAACAGTGAAACTGGCAGCCTCTCACATGTTCTGCCCAGAAAGAAGAGAAGCATAGGATGGTTAGCAACATTGAGGTTTTCCAAAGAGCAGAAGAGCTATATTCTTTTATCAAGTGGCTAAGTTCTTATCTCTTCTTCTCTTGTTATCCTTCGGCTCCATATGAAAGGAAAATCATGGCCATGGAACTTATTCTTATCATGATTGATGTTTGGCCGACAGGGTCTCCTCAAGAGGAGAATGTTGGCATATATCCTTATGATGAGGGATTTGTTTCATCAGATTCAGCTATATTACTGGTAGGCTCCATTGTTGACAGTTGGGACAGACTAAGAGAAATCTCCTACCACATTCTCCTTTGCTTTCCTAGACCACTTCCAGGTATTTCCAGCTGCGAATCTGTGAAGAAAGTTGTGTTGTGGGCAAAGAACTTGATCTGCAGTCCTCGCGTCAGAGAAAGCGATGCTGGAGCTTTGACTATGCGGCTCATATTCAGAAAGTATATTTTGGATCTTGGTTGGTTTATTGGAGCATCTACTGATATTTGTTGTTTTGAACCCCAGAGCCTGTTGCTAAACAATAATGTACCTATGATAGAATACTTATTATCACTTTTGGACTGGTTGACAGCAGTTGTTGAGGAAGGAGAGACCGATCTCTCCAAGGCTTGCAGGAATAGTTCCATTCATGGTGTTTTGCTTACCCTTAGGTATACATTTGAGGAGCTTGATTGGAACTCCACTGTATTGTCTTCAAGCTGCTCTGGAATGAAACATGTTTTGCGGAAGCTTTTAGAACTCATTATGCGTATAACTTCCCTGGCTCTATGGGTAGTTTCTGCAGATGCATGGTATTTACCCGATGATGGAGCTGATGTATTTGATGATGTTGACCTTGCCTCTGAGGTTAAAGATGAGATGATCGATCCTGCAAACTCAACGGAAATCAATGGTGACCTCAGTGATGGTGACGTTGGAGAATCAGATCAAGTTGTCATGGTTGGTTGTTGGCTTGCTATGAAAGAGGTTTGTAGAATTATTTCCTCTTTATGCAGTTATGTTTTCTTAATTTCTTATGGCTTTATTCTTATTTATCTGCTTCTTCCATGCTCAACCAATAAATCTGTGTTGGAAAACATTTCGACAGTGGATGCTAGTCTTCTTGATCGCGTTCTGTTAATATTCCTTAAATTGATTTACTGATGGTGGCACGATCTCGTCATCACTTTCTGATTATCATGGATTTCACCTGTAGCTTATCTGATTGTTGTGAATCTCCAACTGGGGGTTAGCAATTCTTTTCATCATGATATATCTCAATCAGTGTTGAACTTAGAAGATAATTACATAAAACGTTCCTCATGTGAAACTAAAATAATGTATGCTTTCAGGTAAGTCTACTTCTGGGGACTATAATAAGGAAAGTTCCATTACCGCGGGATGTGACCATAGCTTCATCTAGTTCTAATCATTCTGTTGTCGAGGTTGATGGTGGAGATGCACCTGCAATATCTGATGTGATGCTCGATTTTAGTCAACTGGAAAACATCGGAAACCATTTCTTACATGTTCTTCTGAAAATGAAGCATAATGGTGCAATTGACAAGACAAGGGCTGGTTTTGCAGCTCTCTGCAATCGGCTCCTTAGTTCCAATGATCAAAGGTATATTTGTTTCTTACTCTTTAGTCTGTATCATAGAATTAAAGATCCCAGCGATCCTAGGATTGTATGTCTGTCTGGATTGCAGGGTTTTGACGTATAATCTTTCTTTTGCGTGCTGTACTGTTGACAGCTTAGTGTTTTTGCATTACGACTAAAAAATATGCATCTTCATATCCCTAATATGTCACAACCTTTGCACGCCAGAACGTTGCAATTTTTCAGTAAACCTCCCATTGTGTGCAGTGTGCATCCTACTTACCAGCTCTTCATTTGTTCCATCTTCTGGATTCCAGACTTCCAGTTATGGTTTGTCTTAGTGCTTTTCCGTTAAAATATGTAACACTTACATACACCATGTAGTCACAAAAGGATGTTTGGTACTACATAGAGTTATAGACTTAAAAGAAGCATATAGTTTCTTTCTTGGTGAATCACTTTAAACTGGTGAACAGGAACATTATTCCTGGCTCCGCGCATAAAGATTGGTTTGAATCTAATTAGAGCATAACAAGCGAAGTAGCAACATTATTTTCGTTTAAAGAGCATGATAAAATCTGTTCATTTGGCGTGTTCCAACGAAATTATTAAAAAAAATGAAATAGTGATGCTACCTGTACTACACTGTTTCTTTTCATCTAGGCCGCAATGAATTTCTGTTTCAGCAAATCATTTCCCCAAACCGACGTTCCTGCACCTGTCTTCCGTGATAGTTATGCATGTCACAACATTCTTAGATGCTTTGACAACCTTTGGTCAAAAGTTCAACAAAAAAATATAATCTGGTTACTATTGCACAACATTACCGGTATTTTTTCCACATATGTTGGAATCAGAGTTTAAATCAGAATTATGTTTTGGTGAAGATCATAGCTTGTTGAACAACCTTCACTTATTTTTGTGTTCCACTCACTTCACTAAGAGCAGTTCATTCCTGTCAGGCTTTGCAGGATGACAGAATCTTGGATGGAGCAACTGATGGAGAGAACAGTTGCAAAAGGGCAAACGGTGGATGATTTAGGAGGAGTGCAGGAATTCCAGCTGCTTATATTGCTTTTTTCATTTCCGAGCCTGATGGTGCGCCAAAGAAGCTTCTTCCATGGGCCTTGCGTTGGTTGATTGATTTTCTTAACAAATCTATGTTAAGTGTAAGCCAAGCTTCTTCAAAGGATGATGTATTGTGACTTGAGGATTCTGTAGAAAATCAGAACCAATCAAATGAAAATTTTGAAACCAGTGTAGCAGTTGCTCCTGAGAATGCATCAAAAATTCGTGATGAAGGTTTGGTTCCTACAGTGCATGCATTCAATGTGCTGAGAGCTGTATTTAATGATGCAAACTTGGCGACAGATACATCAGGCTTTTGTGCTGAGGCCTTGATCATTTCAATACGTTCATTTTCTTCTCCATATTGGGAGGTGAGAAACAATGCATGTCTTTCATACACTGCACTGGTTAGACGTATGGTTGGATTTCTGAATGTGCATAAACGCGAGTCATCAAGGAGAGCTCTTACGGGGCTGGAATTCTTTCATAGGTGAACCCTTACGACATGTCTCTGTTCAAGCAGTTCCTTTTTTTATGAAGCAACTTTATCACATTCATGTGTTTTATTGCAGTAGATTGTTTAATTGGTTCGTTTTCCATTATCTACCATATGTGTGCTTGTGTGCATGTAGCCACCATATTATTTTTGTCTGATTTTGAAGACTGGTTGGTTAAGTCTAGACATTTTAGTTTTGATTAAGTTAAGGAAGCTAGTCGAGGGACGCCACCACCTTAGTGGCACACTGCATCAGCGCCCGGATGTAGTGCACAAGGAGTTAGGGTCCTCGTACTTTACTCAACGGGTGCGATGGGCAAGGAAGCTAGTTGAGGATAGTAGGATACACATAAGTAGTTGGAATGTTGGATCTTTAACAGGGAAGTTGAGAGAGTTAGTGGATGTGATCAACAAGAGAAAAGTCAATATTCTTTGTGTTCAGGAGGCCAAATGGGTAGGTGAAAAAGCTAAAAAAGTTGAAAATACAGAGTTTAAGTTGTGGTATAGTGGAAAAGATAGAAATAAAAATGGAGTAGGAATCTTAGTAGATAAGAGTCTAAGAGATGAAGTGGTAGAGGTTCAAAGACAAGGTGATCGAATAATTTTGATTAAGTTAGTTATCGGAAAATTGATTTTGAATGTCATTAGCACCTATGCCCCACACGTAGGTTTGAGCGAAACAATGAAGAAACAATTTTGGGAGGACATTGACATTATGGTAAGAGAAATTCTTAGTAGTGAGAAACTTTGTATTGGAGTAGATTTTAACAGGCATGTTGGTAAAGATAGCGAAATGTTTGAACGTATCCATGAAGTGTTTGGGTTTGGTGTTAGGAATAAAGGAGAAGATTTTCTGAATTTCGCTATAGCATATGACATCATGGTACCAAATACTTTCTTTAGGAAAAGAGAATCTCATTTAGTCACATTTTGTAGTGATAACATTGAAGTCAAATTGATTTTGTGCTTACTCGAAAAGATGATCGAGTATCTTATATAGATTGTAAGGTAATACCTGGAGAGTGTGTGGTGACTCAACATAAGTTGGTAGTAGTGAACTTTCGCTTTCGTAGTGGTGTAGTACGGAATAAGTGTAATAAAGATGTGAAGATTAAGTGGTGGAATCTTAAAGGAGAAAAATGTATGAGATTTAAGGATAGACTTATGGCAGAAGGACATTGGGATGTTGTAGGAGACACTAATAGTATGTGGGAGAGTATGTCATCTTACATTCGTCGAGTGACTAAAGAAGTTTGTGGGGGAGAGTAGAGGAGGTAGACTAGATTCGAGAGACACGTAGTGGTGGAATGATGATGTACAACAAGCAATTAAAACTAATAAATAATGTTATAAGATGTGGTTTATAGATAAAAATGAAACTAACTTAGAAGAATATAAGTTGGCTAATAAAAAAACTAAGAAAACAGTAAGAAATGCTAGAGTGGTTGTTTATGAGAATTTATACCAAAAGTTGGGATCAAAGGAGGGAGATGTTGGAATATATAAGTTGACTAAAATAATAGAGAAGAAAACTAGAGATCTTAATCAAGTTAAATGCATTAAAGATGACAATAATAACCTCTTAGTTAATGTGGAGGATATCAAGGAAAGATGAAGATAATATTTTGATAAGTTGTTTAATAGAGAAAAAGATAGCGACACTTTTGAAGTGGATGATTCAATTGATGAATCTAATAGACGATTTGTACGGATGATAAAAGAAATTGAGGTTAAGGAAGTCTTAAAAAAGATGAACGTTGGTAAGATTTTAGGACCAGACGAGATCCCGATTGAGGTGTGGAAATGTCTGGGGGATAAAGCAGTAATGTGGTTGAGTAAATTGTTTAGTAGTATTTTTGAGAAAAATAAAATACCAAAATTAGTGGAGAAAAAATATTTTAGTGCCAATTTACAAGAATAAATCAGATATTCAAAGTTGCACTAACTATAGAGGTATCAAACTCATGTGTCATACTATGAAATTGTGAGAAAGAGTAATTGAGCACCGTTTAAGGAAATAGACATGTGTTAGAGATAATAAATTTGGTTTCATGCGAAGAAGGTCAACGATAGATGTCATATTTCTTATTAGACAACTTATGGAGAGATATAGAGAACAAAAGAAAGATCTACATATGGTTTTTATTGATTTAGAAAAGACATGATAGAGTTCCAAAAATGTTATGTGGTGGGTCCTTGAGAAAAAGAAAGTATCAACAAAATATGTGAATTTAATTAAAACTATGTATGAATGAGTTGAAACTAGTATTAGAATTTGTGATGGTGTGACTAAAGCTTTTCCGATTAAGATTGGACTTCATCAGGGTTCAGCTTTAAGTCCATATCTATTTGCTTTAGTAATGGATGAGGTGACAAAAGACTTACAATGTGAGGATCCATGGTGTATGCTTTTTGCAGATGATGTAGTATTAATTAACGAGAGTAGGGTAGGTGTGGAGAGAAAATTAGAGTTGTGGAGAAATACTTTAGAAACAAAATGTTTTAAACTAAGTAGATCTAAAACTCAATACATGAAATGTTGTTTCAGTACCGTTAATACCGAGGAAGAGGAAATTATATTAGATGAGCAAGTGGTGCGTAGAAAAGATATGTTTAGATATCTTGGATCAATACTTCAAAAAGATGGGGAGATCGATGAAGATGTTAACCATAGGATTAGAGCATGATGGATGAAATGACGACAAACTTCATGTGTCTTATGTGACAAGAAAATCCCACTTAAATTGAAAGGAAACTTTTATATAACCACAATAAGACCTGCAATGCTATATGATGCGGAATGTTGGGCCACTAAAAGACAACATATACAAAAGATGAGTGTATCTGAAATGAGGATGTTGAGATGAATGTGTGACCATACGCGAATGGATCAGATTACAAAAGAAGACATTCGTGAGAGAGTTAGAGTTGTTCCAATGGAAGAGAAAGTTATCCAACACAGACTGAGATGATATGGACATGTACAAAGAAGATCTATGTAGACACCTATAAGAAGATGAATATTGAATCGGATCGAAGACATAAAAAGGGGAAGAGGCAGACCATGATTGACTTGGGAGGAAGCGGTAAAAGAGATTTAAAAGATTGGAATGTTCCTCGAGAATTTGCATTGGATAGAAACGCGTGGAAGAAGACGATTTACGTGCCTGAACCGTGACTCCTTAGTATTTCATTTTTAGCCTACCCCAACTAGTTTGTGATAAAAGACTTTGTTGTTGTATCATTTGTCTCCTAGGTTATCTTGTCAACTTGAAGCCACACCAGTGCAAGTATTGTTCTTGTTTCCTTTGATGTCCTAGCACTAATAGGATAATGACCCACGTAGTAGTATAATGACCAAAGTGGTTAAAATAAATTTGACGGGACTGCCTTAAAATTTAGACTAATCAACCTACTCAATTGTTGTCTTAAACTTTTCTCCAAAATTTTGTCGGTAAGACTCAAATTAGTTTTACCCAAACTATCATCTTGTTATCAGTCTGCGTTTGTTGAAGATATATTAATTACCGATGGTTTCCTTGTTGCCCAAGAATGTGTGGAGATCATATCACGGTCTAAAAAACCTGGATTAGTGCTAAAACTGGATCTAGTAAAAGTATATGATTGTGTGGACTGAGAGGTTCTTGATAAAGTAATGCAATTAATCAACTTTGGAAATAAAATGGCGAGGCTGGATTAATGTCATTGTGTCTACGACCAAATTCTCAATTCTAACGAATAGCTCGCCATGTGGATTATTTAAGAGCTCTAGAGGAATTAGACAAGAGGACCTAATCTCCCCACTACTTATTACCCTCTTCGGAGAAATCCTTGGGGGGAGGGTGGAGGTACTCGAACTTTTCTTGTTTGGAGTTTCCGATCTAACTTTTCTTTCTCGGTCAAATTCCTCTTATCATCTTTTTCTTGGCTTAGGGTCATCTTTAGACATTGTATCGTTGATTTGGAACAAGAATGCATCGTTAAAAGTCTGTTTCCTGGCTTGGCTAATTTTTCACGGTAAGACTCTGACGAAGATCGCCTTAAAATGCATGGGCTGGTGTTGGGCTAGTAGATGCCCACTTTGTTTGGTGGTGGAAGAGCATAATGACCATCTCTTTAGAGATTGTGAGATTACCAGAGCTATGTTGGAAAAACTTGCTTCTAAAGCTTGGCATGGGTGTGGTAGACGTGGGTGCAGATTTTAGAGAATTTTAGGTCAACTGGACCTCGGTTACTCCTAACGGTCTCGTCAAGAATGTTGGATCTCTTGACACTCTTGCTTTATGGTGGAATATCTGGGTTGGATATAATAAATTACGGTTTGATAACAAGCGAATTGTATTTGGGGAGATTTGACAAAAGATTGTTCGGGATGTCTACTTGTGGATGACAACTTTGGGATTTACAGTGGATTTTCTGATTTAGAATCGTTGTTTGGGGCTGGGTGACTGCGAGTGCTTTTTCTTTATATATTGTTCTCCCCTACATCTTGTGATTTTTATTGTTGGTCACTTCGTTTTCTGTTTTGGCTGGGCCGGATTCCTGTTTCCGGTTTTTTGTTTTATTTTTCGGTTATCCTTGTTTGTTTTTATCACCTCTTGTATCCCTTTTTACTCTATAAATGATCCAAAATATAAAATAAATTTTGACGTTATGTTAAAATCCTCAAATTTTGGAACCAAATATGCTTGAAAATCAAGATAAACCAATTGTGTCATATTGTTAGTAACGATCACAGCGTTTTATTGCTCAACCGATTTGTTAATATGTAATTGCCTAAGTGAAAAAAGAGAAGGAAAGTATTTGCATGTCATAAAAGTTGGTTATAACCGTTGATCCAAAAAAGTGAATGAGATGAAAGTGTGTAATTTTTTACATCTTCATTTGCCGATCAGCTTATTTGCCTTTTACTCTATGTATTGCAAAAATTTAGTGTGCTAGGCATGTAAATCACAAGCTTGTTGGGTACTGGTTAGGTAGACTACTAACACATAGTTTTACTTCACAAAATTGCTTTTCAAACCGTGTGACACTCTTGCCCCTTGCTGAGTTTGGCATCCAAGCCTGAGTGTTCGATGGCACGACAACTGCCATAATTTACCAAAATCAATTAACCGATGAGTGGTTCGACATCAGAACGCTAACACAATTTCTAACCTTGGCACTAAAATTGTTCAAGCACAACAATTTACCTATTTTTTGTTCTTAAGGTGCATTTTTATGTTCACAAGTTTTTGTTCTTGTTCGAGTAGCTTAGGTCAATGTCTTTTTACCCCTGAAATGGTTTGTTGTTTTGCCAACTGCATTGGATGTTAATTTATCTCCGTTTGATTACCATGGAAAATTTCATAATGTTAAATATGTTAACGTTTTGACGAAAATATGATCATCATTTACTTTATTCAATTGGAAATTTTGTTTTAATCTCTAGATAAAGTTTGCTTTCGAGTTGTCACTGTCTAAGGTGCTTAAATACATATTCAAACATCTAAAAAGAGCAAAGGGATCATAATCATCATATAAATAATGTTGTTTATTGTCAGAAATTGAAATCAATTTCATGATAAAGATTTCTTAAATTTACGGTTGCTGGCTATTGCTTGTTAAAATCTAAGACTGTATAGAAGTATGGACCTAATCGTTGGTTTCCTGTGTACATCTACATCTTTAAATGTAACTTCATGAAGGAGGATGCATTGTTGCATCCCAATTTCACCCTTTGCATATACTGTTTCATAAAGTCAATTGCCAAAGCATGATCCTCACATTATTTTCCAATTTCGAAATTTATTATCATTACATGAAATTGTCAATTTGATTGTCGAGGTGTGGTTAATTTTCGTGCCCTTATTTTTCTTTCTTGAAGGTACCCAACATTGCACGCGTTCCTGCTAAATGAATTGAAGATAGCTTCAGAGTCACTTGTGGATGCAAATTATTCAGGATTTAATATGGCAAAAGCTATACATCCTAGCCTGTGTCCCATTCTTATTCTTTTGTCTAGGTTAAAGCCATCTCCTCTCAGTGCTGGCTCCAATGATGCACATGATCCGTTTCTTTTCATGCCGTCCATAAGAAGATGTGCAACTCAGAGCAATCTTCGTGTTCGTGTTCTTGCATCTAGAGCTTTAACGGGTTTGATTTCCAATGAACGGCTTCAAAATGTTCTGACAGAGATTGCTGGTTGTCTGCCTCACCAGAAAAGACATGTGACTATGTCTAAATCCTCATCCTATAGTTGCGAAAGTAATGGGAAAAGTAACGGCATAGTGTCTTAACACATGCTGTACTACGTTCAACATGATTCATGGAATCTTATTGCAGTTAACAATGCTTGTTGACACTAATTGTCGGAACTTGAATGATGACTCCAAGAAAGATGAAATCCTTGGAGGGTTGATTCAAGTTCTCACGAAGTGTTCGTGGATTGGAAGAATAAGTTCTTGTCCTTGCCCGACCCTGAATTGCTCCTTTTTGCAAGTCATAAGTCACATGCTTGATATTGCAAGAACATGTAGGACGAGCAATAACACAGTTTTGATCCGAGGTCTGCTGAAGGAATTATCACTGGAATGCTTCAACAAGAGTGAGCACCAATTAACAACATTTGACCCAACTGGGGTGGATCTCTGTAGGTTAGCCACCACATCCTATTTCAGTTGCCTGTTTGAAGTAAATAACAAAGATCAGGAGGAGTTTCAGCCGTATGTGGATAATAATCCTCTAGTTGGCAGTGTGTCTCATCTTGATGAGAAGATAGTGCTTTGTTTATCTGATAAAAGATACGAGGTTAGACTTGCAGTTTTAAAATGGCTTCTTCATTTTCTAACTTATAACAAACCTGACAGTGGTTGCAGTATCTTTTATCTGTCGGCCTAAACCAACCTCCAATCGACACTATCGCAGCAGTTAGCTGTCGAGGAACACTGGAAATGTATATGGTATATCCTGAGGGTTATTTTTTCTTGGAATTTGTCTCAGTTCAAGGAATCTGGAGATGCAGATGACAAAAAGGCAGTAACTATTGGCACAATGGATTTTGAAAGTTTGTTTTGCTTCTGGAATAGATTAGTATCCTTAAATGCTAGTGTGAGGCACAGTAAGACACGGGAAGCTCTTCTCCGTTGCATGGCAATTTGTGTGAGGCAATTCTCATATTTTTTGAAGAGTTCACTTTTCTTAAGCCAGTCGCAAGTTGAAAAAGAGGTTAAGGAAAATTCTGATGGAAATTTTCAGCATGAAAAGTGTGCCAAGTTTTACGGGGGCATAAATAGTTTTGTTCTCCTCATTATGCAACATAGTGCTCCATCTCAGCCTGTAAATATGCGGAAGGCGGCTGCAGAATCAATAATAGCATCTAATTTGCTCAGAGAGGTTGAATTTATTTGTCTGCATGTTTCCAATAATGGAATTCCATCTGAACAGGAAAATGATGTAGCATGTGAAAGGAAAGGTAGTTATCCCGATCGGCCAAAAGCAATCAATTTATATGCTGGCAATATACTCCATATTTGGTCTACGTGCATCCAGTTGCTGGAGGATGAAAATATGGATACACGCGAAGGACTTGCGAAAGATGTACAGAGTTGCACGAGTTTAAAGAATCCTGAACAGACAAATTGTGCTTACGCCGTGCCAGTGCAAGTGGAACAAGTGATTGAGTCTTGCTTCAACTATTTATCTTCGATTTTCGGGCACTGGATTGGGTACTTTGATTATCTTTCGAGGTGGGCTTTCAACACTGCAAGTTATGTTGTTCCCCATGGCGATCTTGTTAGGCAAGTATTCAACAAAGAAATAGACAATCATCACGAAGTAAAATTGCTGATTTGTCAAATTTGTTGCTTACATATGGAAGAGTTCTTAAAGCATCCTCGTTGGAATTCTAATTTGCAGTCTGATAAGATCAATAAATCTGACATTGTAACATTCATCCAGAGATGGAGAGGAAAGTTTCTTCACCAGTTACTTTGTTTTGCCAATAAATTTACAGAATCCGAGGGGAAGGCAGGTTGGATTGGAGGAATTGGGAATCACAAGGACACCTTTATGGCAATTTACACAAACCTGCTAGGTCTTTGTTCCCTTCTGAAGTGCCCTGTTGAGGATATCTATTGGCCGGGCGGATCATTGGGCATGGACAAATTCGTTCAGTCGGATGTTGCTAAGCTAGAAGAAAGCTTAAGACCATTTATTAGGAACCCTTTGATTTGTAACCTATACACATTGGTTATGAAGTCTCAAGGGAATATGGTGGACAATATGGAAAGCCACGTCGTTCCAGAATCAAACAGGCAACACTCTTTGGAGGGATTTTGATCCATATTTTCTGTTAAGGTGATATATCTATCTAACTACACTCTTCTAACGCATTGAATGAGTTAGCAGGATAATTTGTGCTAATATTATTCTACTAATTTATGATAGAGCCGAGAGTTCACTAATTGTTAGGATTTTTTTTAAAAGTAATTCTTGTATGTATGATTAGTCAGAGACGTCCTGATGTACAATGCATCCATTATGAATCATGTGAAGGATTTCTCTCTTTCGGTCTTGTTTCGGACATGTACGGCAACTGTATAATTGATATAATTTCAAGGCTAACAAATTAAGTTAAGAGGCCTTGTAGAATAATTTTCAAACACCAATTTTCCTGTTCCACGTTTTCTTGGCAACACATTACACTCTTATGTGGGGTTGGTAAGTCTAACGCTACACAATTACATGACAAGAAGTTAGTGGATTTGAGTAGCAACTTATAACGTGTTAACAAATGGGTTAGATTTTGTTTATCAGTATCAAATCCCAAAATATAAGCTACATATTCAGATTTAATTAGAAAATATTGAATTCTTTCAAAAGAAGAAAGAAAAAGCTCTCCCTCAATCTCATCCCTTTATCAAGTGCTTGTAGAGTTTAGTGGGTAAGTGGGCTTGTGGTGTACCAATACTGTTTCATCGAGGTGTACGTTCACCAGGATTACGAAACTATATTTTTTGAGACTCAACCGTGATCACAAAGTAGGAAACCACACCACCATACGAAGCAGAGCTATACCCTAGGGATATAAGGCTACGTGTGGGGCGGTTTTTACCTGCTAACCCACCCCCTCCTGTGTCTAGCCTAGCGGGTTGTGGTTAAAATTTCACTATCTACTAATCCGCCAACCCACTTTATATATAGGTGATAGGTGACAGTGATGTCTCAACCCGCACCACAAAATCTACCAACCCACCATATATTTATTTGTTATTTAATAACGTATACTCTCAATATAAAATGTAGAGTTTTAAGAATAAAAAACTTTCACAACCCGCTTTAAAATTGTCATTACGTAGGATAACCCGCTTCAAAAACTCATCAACCCGCGAAACGAACCCACCAACCCATTGGATAAAATTAAATAACTCTATTTAGTATTTTCTCTAAATTGCATTTGTCCGATGGGCCAAAGTCCAATCTAGGCCGACAAGACACCCCACATGAGACATGACACACCCAAGACAAGAAATCCAAGTGTTAGAATCGGAGCATCCCTGCCGTCGAATCTAGGTTTCCCCAAACCCCAAAACCCATCTTCCTCTTCTTCTTCCTCCTCCTCCTCCTCCTCCTCCTCAAATCCAACAAAAGGAAAAGCCGTCGACGCCGCCCTCCCGCGAATATGGTGCAGAGGTTAACCTACCGCAAGAGGCACAGCTACGCCACCAAATCCAACCAAACCCGGGTCGTCAAAACCCCAGGTCAGCCCACCCTAACATCCCATATTTCTCTTTTTTTTCTGGTTCTGAGGTGGTTTTTGAGGTTAAAGGTCCAATCTTTTTGTAGGTGGGAAGTTGGTGTACCAGTACACGAAGAAGAGGGCCAGTGGACCCAAGTGCCCTGTAACTGGCAAGAGAATCCAAGGGGTACTTATCAGATTCTTTTCTCTTTTTTTTGAATTTTGTTCGCCTTTTAGTGTAATTTGATGTGGAAAATGTTTTTTTTTACAACTCAAAATGATAGATGGAATGGATTCTAGGGTTTTGTTGTAGGGTCTTGATGTGGTTACTCATATGGGTGGTTGGTTGTTTTCATGAAGGTCTAAGAATTCTAGGGTGTTTTCATGGGATTTGGTTGTTATTACTCATATTGAGTGACCTATGGACAAGGGGAGTATTGAGCCATGATGAAGGCATAAAAAGAGGGAGACCAAGATTCCCTGGGATTTGGCATTGGATAGGAGTGTCTTGAAGAAAGTTATTCACGTGTCTGAACTGTGATTCTTTTGAGTTCATTTCTAGCTTATTCCAACTTGTTTGGGATTAAAGGCTTTGTTGTTGTTATACTCATAGTGAGTGACCGAGTAGTTATTTATGAAATGGTAGATGGAAGCAATGTTAGGGTTCAGTGATAGTGTCATTGTAAAGTGAGATGGAGTAAATTCTAGGTTTTGTGATAGGGTTTTGACGTCATTACTAATAATGAGTGCTTATATGCAAAATGGTAATCAGGATAAGTTCTAGGGTTTTGTTGTTGCGTTTTGATGTTATAACTCGTGAGTGATGATGGGGTTATGTCATTGCTCATAAATTCATAATGAATGGTTATTTACGAAAGGGCACATACTAAAAGTACAGGGTTTTGAATTTTGATGTGGTCATTTACAAAGTAGTAAACTGCTGATTGATGTCTAATTCAGCAATTACAAAATCCTGATCCCGGCCAGCATATGGATTCAGTTAACATCTGATAGAACGGATTGATTAGGAGAAGATTGACTTCACTATATAATTGTTAAGATTGAAAGTTAAATTTCCTTTGGTTGAGGCTTATATCATCTGGTTGATGTTTGTGTGGAACAATTTGCTCTTATTGTCCATCTTCACCACTAAAATGGATGCAGTCAAATTATGCTAGCCTTGGTCTTTCCGTTTTCTATTTGTATTTGCTCTGCAAGGGTTTGTATTGCTCTCCTAGCTGTTCGTCATGTGATTGTGATTTTTGAGGATATGCTGCTGTTTGCTTGCCAGATTCCTCACTTGAGACCTGCGGAATATAAGAGAACCAGACTTTCTAGAAACCGAAGAACAGTAAACAGGGCTTATGGTGGAGTTCTATCTGGAAGTGCCGTAAGAGAGAGGTAAGATTTTGATTGTTGTGATGCAGGGGTAGCACCATTTTGTCGTGTGTTATAATAGTTTGTGCATGTGTTATAGGATCATCCGAGCTTTTCTGGTCGAGGAGCAGAAGATTGTCAAGAAGGTTTTGAAGATTCAGAAGGCCAAGGAAAAGCTGGCATCGAAGAGCTAAGCTAAAACTTTCCAAGTTTAGTGATCGAAAATGTTTCTCTGTTTCCTGTGGTTGAAGCACAGGAGGAGATTTTGCCAATCTGAGTGAGAATGCTGATTTCTGTATGCTTGCTTTAGTTTTTGTCTTCCAACTGTAGAATGTTCTTGTTGTGTTCTTTATTTTGTTGACTTCATCACTTTCTGTAAGAACACCCCTCAGCTTTATGTTCTTGCTATGATATTTAATGTCATCCAGAATTTTGGTATTTTGTTATGGAGCATTTGAAATCTTTGTTAGTTCTAACCTTAAAATTCATATTGCCTTACAATATTAAGAGCTTAAGGTTTTTTTTTGAGTGGATAGTGTTTGGTATGTCTTCTAAGGTACTGTCTTGAGATGTTATCATAGCCAATTTTTCCTTTATATTATTATTTGTTATTTGATTACGAGGGTTGAGTGTGTTAGCAACGATGGTATCTTTACTGTAACACAAACATTCATAATAGCAGTTGTCTCCAAATTTCTATAGCAGGTCTAAGTTTTTTTGAATTGTCATCTGTAAGTCTTAACACTAACAATATCACATGTATTCCAAAATGGTTTGTTCTTGATGCGAAGTGATCAGAAATAGTCCGAAAATTGTTTTCTTGTGTGATCTTCTGAGACATCTTAGATTAGTTTGTCATTCTCTACATGAGAAAAATATAGATCTTAAGGACACCAGCCATCTAGTGTGGTTACATTACATTTTGTCGTTCTAGGATCAAAATGTCTTAAATGAAGTTGCGATTGGATAGTTTTCATGACCATGTAATGTAAACAAGACTGACCAGTGTTACGGAAAGTTATATGATAGTAGCATTAACGAAGATTTAAGTGCCCCCATTTTATTAACGGGTTGGTGTTTCTGTTAGACTATCATGAATTCATGATGTGTGTGATAAATCAGTTGAACTATAATAATCTTGCATTTCAGGGTGCATGGTGTCTGGGTAGGCTATTAGTTTACTACATAATTACTTCTAAGATTTGTTTGTTTGAGGCTTTCCTCTAATTGACTTAAATGGATGTATGGGTTACTTCCTGTGAGCTGTAAACTAAATGGCTTGTTGTGGAGGAAGTTGTAACTCAAGTTAGTGCAGTTTTAGTTTCCCAATATTTAGTTCTTAAAACTCCTGTTTTTGTGGTTTGGCTGCTTTGGCATGTACTTCATACTTTTTTAAAATTTTAAATGAAGGAAAACACTCGTTTCTGTGTCAGCATAAGAGTTAAACCTTATGTAAACACAAGGAGTTAAACCTTCAATGAACATGATACAAGTTGTTTGAAATACATTTCACTCAGCCTAATATCGCATTTCTGAATCTTAATTCAACTTTTCTGAACGTATGTTGCAAATTTCACCATATTTCTTGAAGCAGCTCTTGCCCAAGCACCAACGAAACTAAACCCTGTTGAAACACGATCAAATATCCATAATACAAACCAAAATGTCAAAAGAAAGCAATAAGAACTTTCTCACCGCTTCTCTTGCTGCTCGAATTTTATCCGTCATTGATCCTTCTCTTTAAGTTTATTATTTATTGGTCTAGGCTATTATATTATATTATAAGCAAAATAGATGTAGTTATTACGCTGTTTTTTTTCTTTTCATGATCTAGATTTTCTCGGTATTCATCTCTACGTGGGTTAGGCGGGTTACGATTCTAAACTGATTCTAAACTGGAAGTGATTTACACCGTTTGTACCGGGAACATTTGACATGTGAAGTGAAAATTCGAAACCCTTAACCTGACTACGTCTTCACGCACTAACTCCTTAACCACTCCATTAGGTCATCTTTACTCATGACATTTTCATGTATGTCAACCTGATCATATCAGCACTCTCTCTCTTCGTCATGTCAGCATGATATTTTTCTTCTCTCTCTTTCTACTATTCACTCCTCAACCACAACTCATTCATAAAATGTCAACCTAGTCACATCAACACTCACTAACTTTTATCTCATTTTTAATTTCACACAATTCTTATTAATTATATCACATGTTTTACGAAAATTAATTATATTACATATTTTACAAAAATTAATTACGAAAATGTAATTAAATTTATTACTTTTATCAACATTATTAAAGTGATTACCACAATCTTTTTTGTTTTGTTTTTTTAAAATCATTTTAAATATTTTTTTTCAAAATAAATTTTTTATTTGTTTCAAAATAAGATCGACCCCAAATGATGTAATGGGGAGAAAATATTACAAATTTATATATTTTTATCCAATATAATAAATTATTTATAATTAAATATAAAACAAAACAAACTAAAACAAAACACACACAAAAAAAAATTAAAAAAAAAAGAACGACCCGGTCGTGAAAATAGGCGGCAGACCGCCAGATCCCACGACCTGACAGTCTCCCGCCCAATTTTGCACCCTCATTGAGGGGTGCAACTAAATGTCAGCAAAATGCTGACATTTAGTTGGGGCACCCGTTGAGGGTAAACGGGTGCCCTTATGTCCCCGGGTCAAGTTATTAAGCTGTTAGGGCACCCTCAACGGGTGCCGCAACTAAATGTCAGCATTTTGCTGACATTTAGTTGCACCCCTCAATGGGTGTGCAAAATTGGGCGGGAGACTGTCAGGTCGTGGGTTCTGGCGGTCTGCCGCCTATTTTCACGACCGGGTCGTTCTTTTTTTTAGTGTGTGTTTTGTTTTAGTTTGTTTTGTTTTATATTTAATTATAAATAATTTATTATATTGAATAGTGAAAAAGATTTTTTTATATTGGATAAAAATATCTAAATTTGTAATATTTTCTCCGCATTACATCATTTGGGGTCGATCTTATTTTGAAACAAATAAAAAACTTATTTTGAAAAATATATTTAAAATGATTTTAAAAAAACAAAACAAAAAGATTGTGGTAATTACTTTAATAATGTTGATAAAAGTAATAAATTTAATTACATTTTCGTAATTAATTTTTGTAAAATATGTAATATAATTAATTTTCGTAAAACATGTGATATAATTAATAAGAATTGTGGGAAATTAAAAATGAGAGGAAAATAAATGAGATAGAAGTTAATGAGTGTTGATGTGACTAGGTTGACATTTTATGAATGAGTTGTGGTTGATGAGTGAATAGTGAATAGTCCAAACAATCCCCATGCACGTGGGGATTGTTTCAATCCGTAGATTGATTTGTGTAGCTTGCATACCTGATTTGTAGTAACGTTGTATCCGGGAGGTGGAGTCATATAGACTTCTTCTTCGAGGTTCCCCTGAAGAAAAGCATTTTTGACATCCATTTGATAAAGTTTCCAGTTTTTGTTAACGACTATAGAGAGAAGAACACGAACAATGTTCATTTTAGCTACTGGTGCAAAGGTTTCTAGGTAGTCTAGGCCGTAAGTTTGAGTGAACCTTTTTGCCACAAGTCTAGCTTTATATCTTTCAATTGTCCCGTTGCTATTGTACTTGATCTTGTAAATCCATTTACACCCAACAGGTTTGATCCCAGTTTGCAATGGAACACAAGTCCAAGTTTTATTTGATTCTAGTGCTTTTATTTCATCGTCCATGGCTTTGCACCATTTTGGATCCCTAATAGCTTCATGGTATGAATTAGGTTCTTTGTAATTATCTATTTGGCTTATGAAGGCTTTGTGAGTGGGTTTTATTTGATTATAGGACAAGTAGTCCTCTATGGGATAGGTTACGTGGGAAGTGATAAAATCTTTTAACCTAGTTGGAGGGCGATTTGGACGAGTTGATTTTCTTCTTTGGATGATTTCTTCTTGGTTGTTTGTTTGGTTATCTTCAGCTTCTTCTCCACCTCTATTGTTTTCTTCTTCTTCTTCTTCTTCTTCTTCTTCTTCTTCTTCTTTGTCTTCTTCTTCTCTCGGGGCCAATTTATCTGTATGTGATTCTGATATTCCCGTGTCGAAGGTTGGCAGTGGAGCGTCAAGCGTTGTGGGTGGGTCTGTGCCTCTTTGAAAGTAAGCATCTCTTTCAACAAAAGATACATCTCTTGAAACATAAAGGTTACAATTTATTGGGTCATAACATTTGTACCCTTTTTTGCTAAAGGAATAACCAAGTAAAATACATTTTACAGAATTAGAGTCGAGTTTATCTACTCGTTTCCTGTGAACAAAACAAACACATCCAAATATCCGAAGATGATCCAAGGTTAGTTTTTTTCCAAGTAAAATTTCCAAAGGTTGCTTATTTTGAAGATTGGAGCTTGGTAGTCGATTTATGAGATAAGTTGCGGTTAGGACAACATCTAACCAAAAATGTTTTGGGACATTATTTTGAAATAGTAAAGACCGGGTAACATTCAAAAGGTGACGATTTTTCCTTTAAGAAACACCATTTTGTTGGGGAGTATTGATACAAGTAGTTTGATGAAAAATGCCTTTGGTTTTCAAATTTTTTTGGAAAATGTGGCTCGTATATTCCGAACCATTGTCAGATCTAAAAAACTTTATTTTGAAGTCATACATATTTTCAACAAGGGTCACAAAATCACAAAAAACTTTGAAAGCATCAGATTTTGTTTTTAGAAGGTAAATCCATGTAGTGCGGGAAAAATCGTCAATAAATGAAATAAAGTATTTAAAACCATTATAAGACTCAACAGGGGCCGGACCCCAAATATCAGAATGAATAAGTTCAAGGGGACAACTAGCTTTATTTGTAGCAGAATGAAAAGGCAGTCTAGTTTGTTTCGAAAAATGACATACATCACAAGAATATTCAGCAGAAATAAAAGGAAATAGTGTTTTTAAAACATGATGGGACGGATGTCCCATTCTCTTGTGCCAAAGTTCATGATTTGGTTTATTAATAACATGCATCGCCTTATTTTGGGTGTCTAAGATGTAGAGCCCATTGACGAGAACTCCTCTACCAATCATCATTCCTGTAATTCGATCCTGAAAAATTACATCAACATGAGTGAATATAACATTACAATTTAAATTCTTAGTAATTTTAGCAACTGATAGAAGATTGGAATCGAACGAGGGTACATACAAAATGTTTTTTGCACATTTATTTAACAGTTGCATATCCCCTGTACCTTTGATTTCAACTTGATTACCATTAGCTACAGTTACGAATTTATTTAGCAAGTCCAAATTATTTTTTGTATTATTTAGTAATGATGGGTTTCCGGTCATATGGTCTGTGGCACCCGAGTCAATAATCCATTTAGTATTAAGAGACGTATTAACAGAAAAATTGGCAGAGTAATTATCTAAGACATTTTTCATACCTGAGTAATTACCTGAACTTTGAGGGTTGCTTTGCAAATAACTGTTAAAGTGGGCTAGTAGCTGGCCCAACGAATTCGTGTCCATGGGTCCACCTCCAGATGTGTTAGTAGGCCCGGAGTTGCTTACAAGAGGGTTGGTTGTGGATGGGGAGAACAAAGCTTGACTCGGGTAATCGGTTGTGCTATTCGGGTGTTCCATTTGTGCTGCTATATAACCCCTCGGATCCGCGTGAGACCCGACTTCACCCCATTTTCTTCGTTCCCCATCTGAGCTAGGGTTTGCGAACCCTCCAAAGCTGCCGCCGCTACCTCCCCTTCCTTTGTTCCGATGATCGCCCCCTCCGTCCCTTGTCGGTCGGAGGTGAGGATGTAGGAACCATCATGAGTTCCTGTTATGGCCAGATTTCTTGCAGTTATCACAAGTTTCGTTCGTTTTATTTCCATATTTACCTCTGGTTTTTCCGTTTTGTGTGGTGGTTTGTTGTTTTCCGGCGAGAAGTGCATGAGACTCCGATGTGTGATCGGTTTGTTGGGTCTGAGTAGTGGTGCGGCGGGTTTCTTCCCGTTGGACCATTGCGATGATGGACGCCAAGTTTGGAAGTTCGGGTGTCATTAAGATTTGGCTTCGAATGGCTTCATAGCTACTGTCGAGTCCGATAAGGAATTGGTATATGTGGTCTTGTTCCATGCGCGTAAGGATGACTTTTGGGTCCGAGGTTGGGGGTTCATAGATGGCTAGTTCGTCCCATCCTCTTTGGAGTACTCCGAGATACTCGGTGATGGTTTGAGTGCTTTGTTTTGTCTGCGAAATATCTTGCTTTAGTTTGAAAATATGAGCAAAGTTGTGAGCCTTACCATAGATGCTTTGGACCGAGTCCCATAACTCTTTTGCAGAGTTTTTGTATAAGAAGATTCCACCAATTTTTGGCTACATTGAGTTGATCACCCATGACATGATTAGATGATCTGTTGCTTGCCATTCTTCTTGTTTTGTTTCAGTTCCCACGCCGGTTGGTTTTGTTGTTGTTCCGGTGATGTGGCCTAGTTTTCCTTTGCCACTGAGGGCAAGCGAGACCGCCCTCGCCCATGAGAGGTAGTTTTGCCCATTTAGCGGTTGGGAGACCAGGCGAGGTGCATTCACTTCTGGATCCGTCATGCTTTCTGGGAGGAGGATGGTTGGCTTGATTGGCCTTCAACCCCCTAAGAGAGGTAGAGACCGATGTTGTGGCTGGGAGGACGGTTGGCTTGTTTGGCCTTCAACCCCCTAAGAGAGGCAGAGACCAATGACGAGTTTTGGAAAGCCTGAGGTCGACCGCGGTTGTTTTTGTTTCTCAGAATCGTTGCTCTGATACCATGTTAAATTGATACTGAGACAAGATTAAGGTTTTGTTGTATATTGCTTGTGTTGTTTTAGGGTTACAAGATGAGGTTTTATATTGTACATGAACTTTAGATGTAGCCGTTGTGTGTTGCCAAAAAGGTGTAGTCCGAGATTTGTGTGATTGGGTTGCGTTTATGGAAGGAGGCGATGATGAGAAAGATCTTCTGAGCTGGAGGCTTGGTTTGGAAGGTTTCTTGCGAGGTTTCCATGATCTCCATTAGGTATGTTCTTTAACATGTTGTGCCTGTTGTGCTGGTTTTGATCCGAGCTATTTTGAAAAACAGTTATGGTGTACTGTAGGGGCATGCGAGGAACAAATGGTCCATCGTTTCATCCTGGCCGCATTCGAATGGACAGTGAGTGTGAATGTTTGCGAATCGGCGCGTGATAGAAGTGCATAATGGTAGAATTCGCTTGATTGTTACATTGCGGGGAAGTGGGAATATTTGATAGTTTCTTATACCTTGTCCACCTTATTGTCGGTAAGGAAGTTCTTTCGTGAGTTGAAAACAAGAATATATGCCATTTTTGACATTCTTGGAGGTCGTAGAAATGTAATAGTAGAGAGGGTTTTGAATGCAAAAGCTGAGGTGGTCGAAAGAAAGAAACATATAGTCATCACCAGCTTATATTCCAGAATGCTATGCTAAGCTTACATGCGAAGAAAATGCACATCTCGTATATCTTGCATTCATAATAAATACATTTCTTGAGCGGCACCACAAAAGCACAAAAGAATTGTTAGAGGAACAAGAAAACGTTTTCTCGTCCGAAAACACGACCTTACGTTATTTATGAGGAAGACTCCTCATCAGTCATTGTTTAAAACAAAACAAATCAATGTGTAAGCACACGGATAGGGATAGGACCTCCGCAATGTAATTTCTTGTAATCCATTAGATTAACTCAGGTTGCGGGAGAGAGAATTTTTCCCCCCAACAACCGAAATGTCGTATCAATTGTTGAGCAAACGAATAGAACTATTTAGAATTCAACACTTTAACCAGGATTCTCACACTCCAAAGTTGCAACCAGTAATCTTGGTCTAGTATGAATTAGTTACACAACGACGACTTCCTGGGGTCGGATGTATACACAACAGAACACAATGAAACTTGGGGCACTCAGGTCGATGTTGTCGCCTTGGTCTGACTCATATAGTTACTCAAAGACCTTCATAGACCAAGTTTTCTGAACACCATGGTTGTAGGAAGGAACAAGGTTCACGAAATCTTTACAGTAGTGCAGTCTCAGTTATTGCGGGTGAGGCTCCTGGTGTGGAGCTTGGTGTTGAGGGGACACTGGTGTAGCTGGTGAATCCGGCGAATCAGGTGCAATAGAAAACTGGAGCCCCCTTGATTGACCAGACTGGAGGATGAATGCGACCTCTGATGTTGCCAATGCAGCAGCAGTTTCCTGTTACATCAAGAAAAAGTGAAAAACACAACCAGAAGATTTGGAGTAGGAAATAATTTTGACTGCCAAAATTCTCCCTCATTACTCTTTGTATGGTGCCAAATTATTTGGTGATGACGTTTTATCAGGTACCATGAAAGGTTCGTTTTTTTTTGCCTAATCAGTGACTGAATGAAGCCAAAAATGTATGGATGCACATGATTATGGGAATTTGTTTCTAACCTCTCTTTGCCTCCGCTGCTGCAGGATACTGATGGCCCAAGCCATTATGTAGCATGGTAAAAGAAATCCCGCAGCCCTCAGCAGAAATTGCTGGATATTAAAATGAATCAGCATTTCGTCAGAAAAGTAGTGCACAAAAAAGGAATTGTTCACATTGTAACTCTTTTTTACTTACAGAGAAAAAAGCTGACGCATCGTCGTCATCTTCATCACCATTGGTGATTGTCAATGCGTGCCTAAGGAACAGAAGTACTAGTAACTGCAAACAGAGCAAAATAAAATAAAAAATAAGATAGCAAGAAAGACAATGCCAGCTTGTTACACCATATACAATATACTCTTGAAGGCTGTAGCCCATTAAATACTCAGCTTTTCAAAAATATCATACAGCAAAATAAGTATTCAGGTGCAGTTTATTTTCCATCAAGTATAATTTTCTAAATTCAAAGAAGATGATCATGTATTGGAGTTGAAGGAGGTGAAACACTTACAATTAGTGCCACAGATCGACAAAATGCTGCCCCGCTAGCATTCGTAGAATCGTACCCATCATACTCAGATTCAATATAGTGCCTCTGCGCAGCGGCCATTGCCAGAAGGCGGGGATCATGCAAATCCAAGGGGGTACGAGCTATGGACCAACCTCCACTGAAGTACAAAAATAAAATAATATGAGATGTTGCTGGCAGTACATTTAGTGGGGGAAATAAAGCAAATTTCCACATAAGCCATCTAAAACGAAACTTAATTTCTGCATTACTACTTGCCTGATATCAATTGCAGTTTCATCAGGTTGAACTCGGGGAGGTGCAATGTACCCAGATTTGTAGGGCTGCAATAATAGAAATTGAGATTTCATCAGGCTATGCTGTCAATCACTTGGGCATAAAAGTGGTCTAAAACTGCAATAGTGCTGAGACATTATAGAAACATGATATGGCAATCTTTTTCTTGATTAAGGAATGACAACCACGAATATAGAAAAATAGCACTTTTTGAATGTTTCAGTATCGTATTACGGTAAACAGAATATGACAAATGTTAAGTTGACTCCAAAAAGTTATGTGTTTATCTTTCTACGAGTTTGTGATATTACTTTCTTAATGGCCATGTTAACATGGTTATTTGATAGACAAGAAAGTCATCAGCTGACCTCGTGGCAGATCTCACAAGTAAGGTCTCCTTTCTCATTGATCCATCGTTGCACGCAGTTCCTGTGGGCAAACTGCATATTTGCATAAAAAAGGAGCAGGCTTAGATAAAATTGATAAATCTATAATTAAAAAGGACACTATGAAAATTTCCACAAACTTGAGTAGGAAAAGAAATTAAAATCAAGGTTTCCCGATGCAATTTAGTTGTGGTTCCCATGAACCCATGATCCCATCTCTTATGTTTTTAATTGTCCATATGTTTAACTCTTCTTCTTAAATGGATCTGAAATTGCTCTTTCATAAAAAAAGAAGTGGGCTTATCTAAAACCAATAAATCAAGCGGGTTTTTAAGAAAATCTTAATAATATTCAACAAACTTGAGTAGGAAAAAAACATATGAAGATTTCCCAATGCAATATGGTTGTGGCTCTCATGAACCCATCACCCAACCCAACCCTAGTTTTTAATTGTGCATCCATCTAGAAGTTTGACTATTCTTCACAAATGGAACCCAAGTTGCTACATGTAGAAGACACCAAACCATCAACAGACAAAACAAAACACACAACCACAAGGAAAATAGACACCAATAAAAACCAACAGCCAAAAAACCTTTTTCCACTAAGCTCACAGATTATCCTCGTAGTTATTTTTAAAAAACAGCCAAATCTTGGTACCCAGCAAAAAATTCTCAGATGAAACAGAATTTATGTAATAACTGCATCGGATCTACCTTACCAAAATATTCCACAACTCCACCTAACCAACCGATCAAGTTTATAGAGTTTGGAAATGTGTCAAATTGATCGTACCCAAATTTTCTCTACTCCAAACAACCAATTAATTGAGTTCCTAGAGTTTGAGTAGTGAGTATGCTGAATCAACCACACCTAAATATTTCCCTACTTCAAAAACCAAATTAACTAAGTTCCCAGAATTCCCGGTAACGAATGTCTGAATCACCCAAACATTTCTCTACTCCAAACTACAGATCAATCAAGTTCCTCCGATAAAAAGAAGAAGATCAATCGAGTTCCTAGATTCTAGGTAGTGAATGTCGCGATTTGATCCGACCCAAACATTTCCCTACTCCAAATAACCAATTAGTTCTAGAGTTTCGGGTGCGGAATCGGTTGCAGCCAAATCTCTCTATAATCCAAACTACCAATAAATCGAGTTCCTAGATTCTAGGTAATAAATGTCCCGATTCGATCCGACCTAAACATTTCCCTACTCCAAAGTCCAAACAACCAATTAACTCTCCAGTTTCGGTAGAAAACGAGCGGAATCGGTCGCAACCAAACATCCCTCCACTCCAAAGTGCCAATCGATCAATTTTTCATTAAAAAAAACATTTTTCCCCATCGCAAAGTAACATAGCAAAGAATGAAAACGCAAAAAGGACCTTCAAGCTGCCATTGCAAGCGCAGGGCGAGTCCAAGTTCTTGACGCTGTCCTCCTCCTGGCAAATCCGGCACTCAACGGAGCTAATAAGCGACTCCTCCTCCTCCGGCACCTTCGGCGACGTCGACGCGCCGGCCTCCGCCGGGTCGACGTCGAGAACCACTTGATCGCCCATCGGAACGGAACCCTAGAATGGAAATGGGATTTGGGGTGGAGTGATTAGGGTTTGGTGGTTAGGGAGAGAGAGAGGAGAGGAGAGGGATTGGGGATTTGGGGGGGTTTTCTTTTATTTATATGGAGATTAGAGGAAGGGGATTTCGTGGAATTTGGGTTTGACACGCTGTTAACGCGGACTTTGGTTTGACTTTGCCTGTCTTGTGTAATTAATAATTATGCCTACCTCTATTTTAATTTGGTAAGAGTTACGACCAAATGTTGTTTTTACTGGGTAACCCGAGGTTTAGTGCAACCACAACCTTTGGAATCATGACTAAAAAAATTCGACTGAAGTATTCTGTAACTGAGAACTCATTCAACTGATTTCAACCTCAAGTGTTTGATAAGGTTGATAATAATCGAAACATAAGAAAAGTTTTAGATGTTTACTTACTTTGACGACGATAAATTCCCTCAAACAACTTTTGCACCAGCTTGTTGAGGGATACAATACAATGTTAAGTGTGTCTTTAGTTACTATCCAAATATAGGCACCAAACGAGCGTATAAATATATCATGCCTAACTAACTGTCAAAATGCACCAGGTGGGTTACTTATTTCACCATGTTATCCATTCACTTTAATAAGTATTCTTCAGTTTATATCCAAATGCAGTAAATTTGTGAAAATTAGTGGATAACAACGTTGTGAATTTTTCGGATGCCACCTTAATGGTACAAGGCTCCTCCAAACTACTAGGTTGTTTGCGGAAAGCATGGTAGTGTTTTTTGTCTCCTTGTTATCCACATCTTGTAGGTTGTAGTTCACAACTATTAATCTATATGTTGGGTGGCTAGACTTCCAATCTAGGTTATATTTGATTTCAGTATATATAGGCCATCTATAACGCTATTTTACTCGGTCGATATCAATTGGCTCAAATCTCCGACCTTCTTTTCTAGCTGCTCCATAAACTAACCAAGTCCACCTTTTATTTCAATATCTAGTCTGCATCCAATTCAATTAAACTTAATCCGTTTTGGTTCACTCCAATCAATGTAATTTTCCAATGTTCATGATTTTTCTAGATCTGCTAATGAAGAAGGCTTTTCAATGGCCAAGGGTACGTAAGAACTTTAAGTTCTCTTCTTCTCAAACATTCCAAATCGTTTGTTGATTTTTGTTGTTGTCATTAATGATTGACCTTTTGATGCTTCCTTGATACGATTTTTAAAAGTCGACAAGGGAATTAAAGGAGAGTGATATTTCAAGAGCATCGTGGAACCTCAAACGTGAAGAGGTATTGGTTGATTTGCTACTTGAACATGACATACCACACCATCGTGGTCAAAATGGATCGACAAATGAAGCTTGGATAAATATCACTAATGGCCTAAACATTAGATGTCGAGGGCTACATCTATCAATAGTATCACAAGTCAAACAACATGAACAAGTCTTCAAAAAGAGATATGCCGTTATCAAAAAAATGCTAATTTTTTTATTGTATGGCTTGGAGTCGAGTAACAAATATGATCTATATATGGAGATTCAAACGATTGGGAAAGATGTATACAAGTGAGATTATGTTTTACTTGAAATTTTGTATATAATGTTTTGACGAGCTCTACTTATTTTAGGAACTTGAAGATGCCCATTTGTGGAAAGACAAGCCATTTCCACATCATGACAAATTACACAACATGTATGAAGGTGCACATCATTCTTTGGTTCCTCTTCCAATTAAAGTTGAGATTAGTGTACGCCTAATTTATTTATTTATTTAGTGTAAAAGATTAAGTCCCTCTATCAGTCGACGACAAAAAAGAGTACGTGTCTTTAGAAGATGGAAATACTATTCGTCCATCACAACCACCACTTAACAATGAGAAAGATTTTCACCGTGACCGTTAGATACCTCAAGATGAAGGGGAAGACACACTTGAACGACAAGTACCATTAGATACTTTAGAAGTAAGTGCCATATCCATATGTGTTGTCTAAAAGGTTATCACGAAGAACCAAGAAAAGCAAAAGATCACACCGACCAGCTGTGAATCATTGTCTAACATGTAAATTGGGATTCGATTTCTAGTCTTGATTATATCAAGACAATGATATCCCAACTCAACTAATTACAGTTGGTATTACAATAGTCATTTGAAGTTCTATCCAAATAATGTCAATTTCTGAATCTTTCAATTGCCATGAAAATTAATGTTTGTTGCGAATAGAAACTAGGGATGAGTAGGGAATTGGGATTCTTGCTAGCCTGAGTAGGGCTGTTCGTGGGGCGGGTTTGACCCGCCAACCCGCCCCGTGTAGTGCGGGTTGCGGTTGAAAATTTTCCTATCCGCGACCCGTTAACCCGCCACCCGTTAACCCGCCGGACTAAACGGGGCAGGTTGCGGTTAATGTGTTACCAACCCGTTTACCCGTTACAAATATAATTATTAAAAAAATATACATATTTATGTATTAAAATTTTCGTTATTTCATTAAACTTCTAACATTTCTTCTAAAATTAAAATTTTACTACCCGTGACCTGTTAACCCGCCACCCGTTAACCCGCCGGACTAAACGGGGCGGGTAGCGGCCCAATTTTTTTTACCCGCCCCGCCCCGCCCCGTTTGCCCGCCTGACTTTGGTGGGGTGGGTAGCGGGCGGAGCCAAACCCGCCCCACCCCACCCCGTTTGCAGCCCTAAGCCTGAGTTAGCCTGTACCATGCCCGAAAAAAAACTATACTCGAACTCAAATCCATCTAATGATGCTTGAGTTTCGAATATAGTCCACTTAATATAATGGGTCGGGTTTAGACTAAGGTGACCTAACCCATAAGTTAAACTGAAATACGATTCCATATTTATATTATTCTCTGAGTACAACATTTGATTTTTTTTCTATTAGACTTATTTTTCATCAATATTTTTTATTTCACTGATCTTTTGCTTTATCTTTCTTTTATTGTGACCAACATTTTCATGTTAATTCATATCTTTCTCTTATTTGTACAATATTTTGTAAAAACACTTGAGAAATGTTGCAATGTCACACTATATAAGATTTTTTCACAGATAAAAAATGCTTACTTGGATAATTGAAATATGTTTCTGGAAAGGTCAACAATGTGATTATCTGGGATCGGTTCGAATCCATAGTGTTGAATATTGGTTTATATATTAGTTAAGGAAGCAGAATCATGTTAAAATGGTCGACCGGTTGGAGTTCGGTCGACCACGTATTAACAAGAGCTCACGAACTTAAAGGGTCGGTCGACCAGATATTGGACATCGACAGACATGATGTTGGACATCGGTCGACCGCCAAACTCCAAGAACTTTGAAGATATTGTTTCGGTCGACTGGTGTTGGACAACGGTCGACCGACGGAGCCTAGACACTTTAGGCATGTTGGGTTCGGTCGACCAGTGTTGGACATCGGGTTGACGGAAATCCACCGGGGAGTTTCTCGAAATCAAGAACGGTCGACCGAGTAGCAGTTGGAGAACGAGTAAGTTCGTGGAAGCGGTCAACTGGAGAACGATTCGGTCAACCAAATCGCAACAGGTAGCAGTCCTGTTAACCGAACGGTCGATCGAATGAGCTAGTTCGGTCGACCGTTGCACACGTTTTCTGCACGGTTTTGCTATTTTCTAGCTCGATTTTTGAGTCTATAAAAGTGCTTGTTTGCCCTTGTTTTTACATAACGTAAACAAGTATTTTTCCTTCATTGAGAGTTGAGAGATAAAAGTTAGAAATAAATCTAGAGAGCTTTTGAGGACATATTGCATCCATATACTTGTAATCTCGGTTGTTTCTCTTGTTGGAGAAGAGGAAGAAGGAAAGGAAACCCGCAGGAGACCCCCCAAGGAAGTAGACACGTTGTCGAACCTTGTAAATCGCGTGTGTCGTGATTGTTTCGGGTGTGCGTTTGTGTTTGCTTGTTTATTTCATCTTGTTTGTGCTTCTTGTTGTATTAAGATTAGGAGGGGTCAGAAGTTAAGTTTTGCAATCAATATTCGTTTGTTCCGTGGTGCGTTTAATCCGTATTCGTGTTAGTACATTGGTACATTGTTAGATCCCCCTCCCAACACATAGTAGACTCAATGAATGAGTTAGGTTTGGGCCAGATAGAATTCGCAAACAACTGAATTTCGGTCCGACCCATGATCCAATAACTATAATGGGCTTGAGTTTCGACAAGTATTGTAAGTTTTGTTCAGTGCATATAGACAATATAATTTCTTAATACATACACGTACCTAATAATCTCTTATACGACTTACCATCTTGAGCCGAGCCTTGGATAAAGACACAAAACCGAGACATGTTAATTTATTGCTGCATACAACAAAACATTTACGGTTGTCCTTCTAGCGCAGTTGGTTGGATAATTTTTCTACGAACACAAATTCAAGTCCCGGTATTACACTTCGTTGCATCCAATATTTGGTAAAGATCCAACACTAACCCAAGTCCAGTAAGTTATTACTTAAGTTAATTATAAGTCTAACCCATTAAGCCTAATTTCTAGAGAATTCATACTCTAGATGTTTCTTCCTTATTCATCACTATGAAGCTTCCTAGAAGTTTCAAAGTGAAGAAACCTCAACTTTTTTACAAGCTTTCATTCACACTTATAAATACGGGTGTCATCTCTCATTTCAATCCATTCAAGTGAAGAGTTCCCCACCACACAAAGAGTGAGTCTTGTGTAGAAGTGTGAGTGAGTAGTGGTCCTTTGTAGTAGAGTGTGAGTGAGATCAGTCTTGTAGTGAATTGTGTTGTTGTAACAACTTTAGTTGCAATACAAATACCATTATCATTTCCTCACTACTTTTTCTCTACTCAACGATATTGTTATACTTCGGTTTGGAAATACAACCCAACAATATTGAACCCACGCCTAGGTCAGCATAAAAATCAAAATTTACCGTCTTTCTTATGTATTTGAGTAAAACCAAGGAACTAGTTTGAAAAGTCGGGTACCGTTACCATTGTTAACACAGGAGTCACATCTCATCACGAGATGGGCTTTTAGTGACCATTCATTTCTCTCCAATGTGAGATATGTGATGAACAAATGATAGCAACATTCAACCAACCAAACTCTTAAGAAAAAATAAAAAATCACACAAATCTCCATATCACCATATTTGTTGTCCTATAAAAGCCACTTATCACAACCACCATTTCTCAGACCAAACCAAAACCAATATCACAACTACAGTTGAGTGGTAGTTAACTATGGCGACTCTCCGCATTGCATTTGCTTTGGTCATGCTCTTGTCGGTGCAATCCATTGCCAATGCCTTCGACTTCTATTACTTCCTCGTTCAGGTTAAACTCAAATCAACACTAATTAACTTATTTGTACTTATAGTTCGATCTCAACTTAATTTTCATCACAAGTTTTTATGTCACGATTTTATCTGAGTGATGTTTTGGTGTTGAATCAGTGGCCCGGTTCGTACTGCAACAGTCAACGTGGTTACTGCTACAAAGAGAAGCCAACTGATTTCATCATTCGTGGCCTCGTCGCGGCCAACGGAGACGGCACGTCTCCTAAGTGCAACGCTCTACCTTTCAATGAAAACATGGTGCGCACTTCGCCCTCAGTAAAAACCAACAATGTTTTCAACAACAACAAAAAAAACTTACCGAAAACAAACTTATCAACACAGGACTAATTAACACGTACGTTTATTAATTAACGATCTACGAGTGTTTGAAGAACCAAGAACCGTATTGTGGACTAGATGATGAACTTCAAATTAAAAAAAAGGTACTTAATCAATTAATTAATTAACTAAAGGAATTTGTTGTGCAGCTTTCCCCAATCAAACCCGAATTGAACAAGCAATGACCTAGCTTGAAATGCCCGAACCATGACGCACTGGTCTATTGGGAACAGATTTGGAAGGTGTATGGCTCATGTATGTACCCCAAGCTCGACCAACTAGCGTACTTCCAAACCTCCCTCAACTTGAACCGCAGAATCGATCTTCTCACTGCCCTTAAGAATGCAGGTAAATGATTAGGGAGGCATCTTTTTGTTACTCTCTTAACAAATTACAAAACAACCTTATCATTCATGTTAGATCCTGATCTTGCTTAAGCTAATCCCGGGTTTAGTGGGGGATTAGCATGGGGAAGAGGAGGGGAATAGTGTCTGGTTGTGTGGTGTGATGGGGTAGGAGTGTAGGGTGATGGGTTGGTTGGGTTTTGTGCTTGGTTGGAGAGAAAAAACCTCACACATCTCTCACTCCCTCTCTCACTCTTGCATTCTCTCAACATTTCTTCCTCTCTTCCGGCGACCAGAAGGCGTGGAGGTTGCTCCGGCGTGAGGCGCAGAGGTCGGTGTGCGAGGAGACGCGCGTGCGGTCGCGGATCGGAGGTGGGTTCAGGGGTTCTCCGGCGGGCGACGTTGATCTCCTTCTCGAGGTATGCCGGCTTATTAGTTTGGTTTTGTTGTTCCCCACGTTAGTGGGAAGTTGTGGTCGGTCGTGGGAGGTCAGAGACCTCGCCGGCGACGAGTAACGGCGTAAAATCCTTGGCTGGTGCGGGGTTGCTGTCGACCAACGTTGGGCGGTCGACCGGTTTTACCTTTTTGCCCGACTTTAACCAACACCGGTCGAACGATGCCAATGTGGCGGTCGACCGGTTGCTTATGTGCTGGTGAGTTTGAAGTCTACTGTCGGTTTTTGGTCGACCGTGCCTTGTTTTGGGGTCGACCGGAACTTAAGTGTACTTGATAATTATGCATGTTGTTCAACCGATTTATTTATATTGTTCGACTGTATATTACGTAGACTATTAGGATGACCCTGGTAGTTTTCGGTCGACCGGGACCCCTGAGTCGGTCGACCGAATAGTCTTTGGTGATTTTGACCAACTTTGGATTTTGACCTCGTATTCAATCGATCGGTTTTAGACTTCTGTTCGACCGTTTGGACTTAAGTGACGCGCAGAATAGTTCGACCGTTGTAGACTTTCGGTCGACCGAACCTATTAGGGACGGTCGACCGGTTAGGCTCTTTCGGTCGACCGTTTGTGTGCAGAACCGAATTCCTGGTCTTGTAATCGTGTCAACTCTGTCCACGGAAACCCGTGTCCTCGCTTAGAGCGTGAGACGGGAGGTGACGGCGGGTACGTGCTCGTACCGCCCAGGGACCGCCGTGTGGAAGAGTGTGGACACTTGGGTCGCGCCACCTCCGTATTGGACGTGGTGTGACGTGTTGTTGTCTTACTCTCTGGTGAGAAGCAAACCTGAGGGACCGTGGATCCCAATGTGTGTTGACGTTTGGCTCGTGGAGCATGATGACCCTGCAGACTACGGTCTGGACCCGTCCGATGTTGTGTCGGACGTATGTTGTACCGCCGAGGTTGTGCCGGCGATGTCGCCGAGGTTTTTACCGGCGATGATGATGTCGACGATGTTCCGGCTTGTGGTCGTGTCGTCCGATGTTGTGCCAGTGTATGTTGTACCGGCAATGTTGTGCACGTGATGCCGCTGATGTTGTGCCAGCGATGATCCCCGATTAGGCACCTATCCTGGGATGTTGACCGACCGGGCTACGACTCTGTCGAAGGTGGTGTAGACCATGTGGTTCCTTGCGCGGAAGTGCGGACACTCCTCACCGATCCCTAGGCCCGTGTAGTCGCGTGTGGGGGGACGCGTCGCGTGCTGTCCGTAAGACCGTATGTGCCTACGGTAGGTTTCCGAGGGATACCCGTTGTTGTTGCTGGACGGATGTCCTTGTGGACCCTGTTGAGGGTCGTTGTTGTTGGACTGAGGTCCCGTTTACCCTTGGAGGGATTTGATGCATTACAGATGTGATATGACATGCCACTAGTATGATAGGTTCATTTACCGTACTATTGCATGCATATAGGTGAGCTTGGCATACGGGGTTTCTGATGCATTGCATACATTGCATCATATGTCTTTCATTTAGATTACTTTTACATCAATAAATGCTACTAAGGTATGTGTTTAGTCTTATTTACAGAATACAGGGACCTGAATGCAATTTACCCACATCCCGAGAATAAACGCATGCAAAAGACTCATTTATATCATAAAGACCAAGTTCAAGATTATCGGGTTACGAATGGAAATGTATCCAAGCATAAAAGCATTCAAGTCCTAATTGCAAAAAGAACAAGGACTTAAGCACAAAAGTAGCCGGGGACTTAACTGCAAAAAGTCAAGGACCTAATTGCAAATCACGAGTAGCTTTTATTCTCTTGGATAAAATATATAGAAAAATCAATGTATATCTCCAAATATGTGAATGAATTAATCCGGAACTCAAAAGAATGGAAAGAATCAATCCAGACGCGTAAAGGAGGATCAAATCATACCATA
Source organism: Triglochin maritima (assembly GCA_963682175.1). Taxonomy (NCBI): domain Eukaryota; kingdom Viridiplantae; phylum Streptophyta; class Magnoliopsida; order Alismatales; family Juncaginaceae; genus Triglochin; species Triglochin maritima. The sequence goes on along the minus strand of OY821780.1, from coordinate 6,436,849 downwards.
AACATTCAACCAAAATCTGGACCAAATCAGAGCATGATGTGCGGCGATTCCGCCGCAGATAACACACACCATGCGGCGATTCCGCCGCCCCCTAGTCGATCCGTGTGCTCCAATTTCGTCCAGTCGTGTCTGGACACGTGTACTTTCCAATATTATACCTAGATCCCTTGTAGCAACTATAAATAGACCCGAGAACGATGTTAGAAGGGTCCTTAGTTTTTTGTGTTAGTTTTTATTCTTAATCTTAGTTTTGTAATCTTCTTTTCATTAATAAAATTCTGTCTTTTCTTTTTTTACTTTTAGTTTTCTTTTGTAATGTCTCAAGGACCCCTTCTTCCTCCCTCTATGAGTTTCTAACTCCTTCCAAAGGGTGGAGGTGACGGATTAGGGTGAAGAGAAGATGAATGGATGTTATTATTTTAATTTCGTGTTAGTATATTTTGATTACTTGAGTTTATGTTAAATCATTTATCATGTAATGCTTTATAACTAATATGATTTATTATAAGTTTCTGAATTCTCTAATCTAAACCTTAAATCTAATCCTCCACCCAACGGAATTCACTTCTTTGTTCTTGCTTTAGTTTTAATTGTTTTTGTTTCTTGCTTTAAATAACTAAAACCCAAAAATCTCAAAACCCATTTATTTCTTCTCTCTTTCTTTCCCCCAATCGAAATAACAAAAATAACGAAATCTCTCCCTCCTTGTGTTCGACCCGTATTTGTCACGTCTCCATTGACACTGTGCACTTGCGGTATAAATTTAATTCTCATCAAGTTTTTGGCGCCGTTGCCGGGGAGGCGACGCAGATTTTGTGTTTTTGTGTTTTCGATTTTATCCTGTCTACCTTGTGCGCGAAATAAGTATTTGAATTTGTGTAGCAGGAGACAACAGAGCGCGCGACGAAATCCGGGAGCGTTCTGAGACACTTGGGCGGCGGAATCGCCGCATCTACAAGGTGACTTGCGGCGGAATCGCCGCACCAGTGTGGGTTCTGGTCTTCAAATTTCTGGGGCATCGTCGGCATCTCTGGGTGGTCTCATTAAGCTACTGGAATCTCCGAGAGCGGGCGGCGAACCCGACTGAGCATTGCGGAGGTAACTTTTCTTGCCTTTCTCGTAAAATCTGAATTGTTGAAAAGTTTCCTTTCGTAGAATTGCATGTGTTAGGGTTTACAATTCCATAATTGGCAATAATTCAACTCGGACCTAAAATTGGCAAAATTAGAAAGACCTTAGTGCATGCATCATATAATGTTTTGCTTGCATTATTCTTGCTAAATTCTTGCAAATTATTTTTTATTGTTGAAGAGTGCTGGAGGCAAGGTACGTATCGCGGTTTTAACGATTGCATTTAAGCATATACTTTAGTTTGCATACAACCTTGAAATTGCCCCCATTAAAAAGACCATTGTTTGACTATCTTTTCTAGATCTAAGTTAAACTACTTTAAGGGCAACTCCGTAGGCAAAGATACGGTGGGGATTTCACCACCCTTCCGTGGCCCACAAATTACAATCCTAAAGTGTCACCCAAGCCTTAAATTAAAATCAATTAGACATTGACCCTTAAGGACTCGGACTCAATTAAGGAGAAGAATTGGTTTGACTTGCTATGACCTGAAGCCGATCGAATTTAATTTGGTGTCTAGAAAGTGTTTTTGTGTTGACGAAAGTCTTCCAAGCGAAGTGGTTGTCTAATTGGCACCGACTCTGTCGGAAGCGCCCCCACTAGCTATACACGGCCTGGCCAAGTTGGTTTGATTAGTGAGGGAGGTGAATCAAGCAAATCAATTCGACTCAACCAATTAGGAGTCGTCTAGATCTAAGTGACACTAGGTCTAGGATTGTTTGAACCGTGCTTGTTTGGGAAACCTCTGACCGACCTTCTTTTCTATCTTTAGAGTTAAGTTTCCCTTCTCTTCTGAGTCATCTTCTTCTCACCTACTTATACGTTCTAGTCTCCTCCCCTTTACATTCTATATTAGCATTTTAGGGTCGAGTCGAGAACTTGTGCTTGCTTAGCCTCCTAAGGGTAAGAGTACTTGACTCAAGAGTATTTTGATGGATGGTTACATGAGCAACCATCCATATCATTGTTGGGACCAGGACAATGCTTCCTGGTATTCTAAAGCCATGCAGGCTGGGGTGGCTCAGACTAACACCCCATATGGTTGGACAGTCCTAATTGTATGACTGAGCAATCTTCATATTGGGGTAACATGAGAGAGACACCGACTGCTAGACCACAATCTAGTTATGTTGGATCATGTGCTGTTCAACGAACTGACACATTACAACAAACTTTTGCCTCCTTCATGCGTTGGGCTGACAACATGAGTGCACCGGTGGCTCCAGTAGTCGTACCATGCGACTGTTGCGGGTTGAGTGGTCATGTTATCAGGGAATGTCCTTATGTTCCCCCAGAGCCTGAGTATAAGCATACCTTTTCCCAAAATGCTCGATATGACCGTTACACATCCGCATATAACCCAAGAGTGATGGATTCATGGGGAAACAATTCATATCCAAATTCTTATACTTCATTTTCGCCCAAATATCCTTCTCCCGAATACCCAGAACTCTACCAACACCCCACTTCAAATCATTGGACTTATTCTCAGCCCACCAACACCCAACCTCAAAATTTCCCGAGTTCTGACTCGAACCTCATAGTTGACCACATACATGATACCTTGGAACAAGCTTTCTATACGTTTATGACAACTACTCAACAGTCCGTAGACAATATGGTACTGCAATTGAGTCAAATTTCGCAGCAATTAAGTGAGGAAAGTAACTTTTCGTGTCAACATGATGATTCATCTTTTAGTATCGAACCACCACCACATACAAAAATTCAAAGCACAATCTTTCAAAGTCAACTTCCTAGTCGGTCTGAGGGACTTGGAATTTCAATTCACGATCACTTAGTGGAGGATTCGATTTATATGGACCAATTTCATTATGAGTAGGCACAGGATTGTGCCGTATCTTCTTGTCCCGTGGTCGTTGAGCCACATGATTTTCATGTTGCATCTCTTAAGGACTCACCTCTGGTGGAGCAAGATCTCCCTAGTACCCTCAATTTCAAACAACCTGATGAGAGTGTGCCTCTCACCATTGTTCCTGATCATCTTGGAAATGATGGAACGTCAAGCAACTACATAGCTAATGAGGGTATTAGAAGTTCCTTAGAAGATACTTTGGGTATGAGACCCACTTTTTGTTCGCCTGGTTTGTCGGACATGCCTAACAAGGTTCTTGACCTTGTTCCGACACACCAGCCAGTTGGTTGGAGAGTTTGGATTGATGATCATAACTTCAACACCGCAACGGGAGAAACTCCTCTTCCGTTGCCCCTTAATTCCCAAACTCTCGAGTGGTTCAAGCTCTTTCAGTTTGATCCTTTGAATGAGACGTCTTTGCGTCCAATTCATGAACCTCTCAATTCATCTAGCGCTTTTTGTGAAGGCGGCCCACACATGCATTTTCTGGCCCCACGTGGTGTCATGTTTCCTTTTCAGGTGCACTGACCCACTCTTGAAGTTTCCATTTGATGTCTCTTGACAAATGAAGATGGGAACTTATGTTTGTACATAGTTATATATATATATATATAAAAAAATCATCTGTTGTATTTATCCCTTCTTTAGCATCTCACAGGTTTTTGAGGGAATTCGGGTTTTTGTCCATCAACAGAGCCATGAACTTTCCTTTGTACTTCACGTTGGTGAGATCCTTCCTTTTTCATGCATAAATCCATGTAGTATCTTGCTCACATCCATTGAGGACAATGCATGATTTAGGTGTGGGGGGGTGTTTATGTATCTATCTATATATATTTTGATAATAATAATAATAATAATAATAATAAAATAAAAAAATTCAATGTTCCATGACATAGCTTAAGATTGAACTACCAAAACCCGAGTACAAATTATATTGGGTTTTTGTTCCTTACTATATAGTTCTACTTGTAGAAATTATGACATAAATCTAAGTTCTAAAGAAATAACTCATTGCCCTTTAAGACATGTATGCACTTAAATTGGATGAATCAAATCTTTGAAGTGGTTGATAAAAAGCAGAGGTTGAGGAAAATATACCGGGAAGTGTGGACTTCTAATAGCAATTAAGCCTTGAGGAAAATAAAAATAAAAATAAAGGAATAAAGTGAAGAAAACACATTTTGCAAAATGATTACAAAAGCCCAAGCCTTTGAGTCACTGGTCCGTAGGGGTATCTTGAAACCCGGTAACTTGAGTCTACCAGCTCGGGATTATCGACCAAACTCGCTACACAAATGCAAAAGGGTAAAAGTGTCAAAAAGCAAATGTGTTGAATCACGGGAAAAATAATAATAATAATACTCAAGGCCCAAAGCTAAAAGAATGATCCATGTCATGGTTGATCCGAATGATACTTCACCACCAGAGGAGGCGTGCAAAATAATTCAAGTGATAAACATGTGTAGAAGGGTTAGTGGTGTGAATGTTGGAGGAACAAAAACCAAGTCATATTTTTAATGAGTTAGATTTATATAATGAGCATGCAAAAATTCTTAGTGAGATGTATAAGGTTGAGGTGGAGATATTAAGAGCCATTAATGGAATGTTGATTTAAGACTTTGTGGGTGTGACAACTGAAAACCCTCACGAGACAAAACTCGTCCTCCTTGGCAACAAGGAGGTTTAAAGGCTTGTTGCACATGCTAAGTGCAACCGTGATTCCTACGAAAGTGAGTTAGGATTTCCCTGTTTTTATTTTTCGTATCTTCTGTTTTGATAGGGACTAGCAAAATCTAGGTGTGGGGGTATTTGATGCATTGCATACATTGCATCATATGTCTTTCATTTAGATTACTTTTACATCAATAAATGCTACTAAGGTATGTGTTTAGTCTTATTTACAGAATACAGGGACCTGAATGCAATTTACCCACATCCCGAGAATAAACGCATGCAAAAGACTCATTTATATCATAAAGACCAAGTTCAAGATTATCGGGTTACGAATGGAAATGTATCCAAGCATAAAAGCATTCAAGTCCTAATTGCAAAAAGAACAAGGACTTAAGCACAAAAGTAGCCGGGGACTTAACTGCAAAAAGTCAAGGACCTAATTGCAAATCACGAGTAGCTTTTATTCTCTTGGATAAAATATATAGAAAAATCAATGTATATCTCCAAATATGTGAATGAATTAATCCGGAACTCAAAAGAATGGAAAGAATCAATCCAGACGCGTAAAGGAGGATCAAATCATACCATAAACATTCAACCAAAATCTGGACCAAATCAGAGCATGATGTGCGGCGATTCCGCCGCAGATAACACACACCATGCGGCGATTCCGCCGCCCCCTAGTCGATCCGTGTGCTCCAATTTCGTCCAGTCGTGTCTGGACACGTGTACTTTCCAATATTATACCTAGATCCCTTGTAGCAACTATAAATAGACCCGAGAACGATGTTAGAAGGGTCCTTAGTTTTTGGTGTTAGTTTTTATTCTTAATCTTAGTTTTGTAATCTTCTTTTCATTAATAAAATTCTGTCTTTTCTTTTTTTACTTTTAGTTTTCTTTTGTAATGTCTCAAGAACCCCTTCTTCCTCCCTCTATGAGTTTCTAACTCCTTCCAAAGGGTGGAGGTGACGGATTAGGGTGAAGAGAAGATGAATGGATGTTATTATTTTAATTTCGTGTTAGTATATTTTGATTACTTGAGTTTATGTTAAATCATTTATCATGTAATGCTTTATAACTAATATGATTTATTATAAGTTTCTGAATTCTCTAATCTAAACCTTAAATCTAATCCTCCACCCAACGGAATTCACTTCTTTGTTCTTGCTTTAGTTTTAATTGTTTTTGTTTCTTGCTTTAAATAACTAAAACCCAAAAATCTCAAAACCCATTTATTTCTTCTCTCTTTCTTTCCCCCAATCGAAATAACAAAAATAACGAAATCTCTCCCTCCTTGTGTTCGACCCGTATTTGCCACGTCTCCATTGACACCGTGCACTTGCGGTATAAATTTAATTCTCATCAGTTTCCTAATGGGAAACTCAGGCATCGTTGTTTGATTCATGTTTCAGGACCGCAGTAGGTTCTGTCGGGTGGTGACAGCGGGCGCACACATTTTGGGGTCAGGATCCTCGTCGGACTCTTCGAGGTCGTCGTGATTGTTTTACCTGTCTTTTCATTGTATTGTTGTAATCACGTCTTTTGACAAACTTTGTTGTATGATTGGTGCACCGACTGTTGATTTATATGAGTAACATTCTCGTTGATGATTCGATCTGAGTAATCTCTTGATTGTTTAAATTTTTAAATTTTCGCTGTTTCGGGATGTTACAATTCATGTTAGTCAAGTCAGCTCAATAAATTCTTGCTTTCAGTATATATGATATGTTAAGTTTAATAAGCAAGTTGTAACGACCACAAATTTACGTACATACAAGTGAATGTATTTATTGTGCGGGAGTTAAACTGGACGGAGGGTTCTACGACAAGGAGCGTTTGAGCAAGGCGATGAAGAGGGCGACCGGAACTCAGGTGGGGATCCAATGCAACGCCGACAAGGCTAACAAGGACCAGCTCTACCAGGTTTTTGTTTGCGTAGACAAGACCCTGAGTGACTTCATTGACTGCCCGGCTCTCCCAACATGGCTGTCCAGCACTTGCACCTCCGATGCCATCAAGTTCCCGGCCGTCGAAAAGGGTTTCGCCAGCTACTAAGCAATGTCACTTGTGTTACATGTTGCCCTTTAATTGTAGGGATATGTAATAAGTACTACTCTCTCTACCTCCATCTTAATTTCCAGCCATGTCGAGGAGTAGAATAAACATGTGGAACGCTACTATGTTTGATTTACATCCATGTTTCGACTCGTTGTGTTTTATGTTGGGATGGTTTAACCGTCAAATCTGAGCTCACTTGGATGTTATATATAATAATATAGTGTTCGATCATGTTTCAATGTTGTTTGTGTGTGAGGTTCTTAATCAGTATGTCCACTATACCTGAATCTAAAATCTCTTTAATTAAAATGCAATGAACTATCCATTTCTAATTAAACTGCCATGAATTAAGTACCCTTTCTCAGGATTTGTGTGTTTACGTTCGTTCCTTTGATTTATAAAAAATATTGAAAACTTCATAAGAAAAACATCTATGGACTATCGGCATGGGCATCAATATCGGATTATTTATTTATTTTAAAAAAAAAGGCATATTACTTCTCCTTATTTAGGGACGATGGATATCGATTTTCAAATTGTGATAAATACCAAGAGAAATATGGATGGTAACTTTTAAATTTTATTAATGCATAAAAATAAGGACACAGATAAGCATTTTTCGAGGGCAACATACAATATGTGAGTTAAATATAATTGTAAGATCAATATCCATTTACTTATATGTTTTACACTCGTTTACTGATGAAAATGAATAACATTATTAAATGCGTCGTGAGAGGCAATGTCTCCTCGGAAGAAGAAAAAAGTTGCATTATTATTAAAATGATAATTGTTTTTATCATTTTTAACACATTTTGACCAAATGTTTTGCTTGCATGCCACTTGAAAGTATCTTAATTGGATTCATACCATCATTTTTCGAAAAAATATGGTTGTGTCAATTGAATTTCAATTGTTTACATTAATGTCATTATGTTTTTGAATCATGTCACCGATAATTTTTTATATCTTTGGAGTTTATTTTGGAAAAAAACATAACTTATAAATTAATATTGTTAGAAGAAAGGAATTTTGAGGATAGTTTAGATTGTGCACATTGAATTATAGATTTGATCGATGTGAAATCAATGTGTCAAATACAATTGTAAGTGGAATTTCCTGGTTAACAAAAGTCATGAGTTAATTAAGTGACACTAAATTAAAGTGAAACACCACTAGAACAGCAGAACTCAAATTAGAACAACTTATCCCCCATAACACAAACAGGAAGTAAAATACAGTAAAACTTGATCGTTACTTACATTGTGTAACGAATCATATCATACGTGGGAACTCGATTGGGTAAAGTCCTATAACACACTTAATTTAATACTATGTTAAATTTGATTGATTTCTCTTATAGAAAAAAAGAAGTTTATCTACTTAATTTATATACTTAAAACTCAAGTAATTTGGTGGAAAATAATGAGGATACCGACACCTCTACTATTGTTATATATGAAAATTGAGATACCGTACTTCAAAAAAGTTTACAAGCCAAGAAATTGGAAATCATGAGAGCCAAAGATCCGTCATGCTCGCTAGTTTATCTCTAAATCAAACCTGATAACATGGAAATCAACTGATGTAACCCGTTCGACTTGCAACCTCATCCCCGTCTCATCAGAGGGCCCTAATTTTTCTGACAGCTTTTAGCAAGTTGGTTCCCTTGTCTAGCTTACTTACAAGTTGCAACAACAAAAAATTTGCAACGTGACTAAAATCGTAGGGATCACCCAATCTTTGGTTTAATTGCATGCATGGGATGATAGCGACCTTGAGTTGGATATATGTACGAACCACCCATGGTTAATTTCCGTCGGTAATGCGTTTTATCATGAGTCTTATTCGGACTTCCCTTTATTTTCCTAATCACTCCCAACGCTAATCGCGACACTGCCGCCACCTCGCGACACCTCTTCCTCGCCACGCCGTCGTCGTTGCTGGTGAGCATCATTCCCCGACCCTATCCACCCGAAGCGACCACTACCACCACGACCTCCGGTCGGCCTCCACCACCACCATCACCAAACAACCTCCTTAAAAAACTTAAACCTAGAATTAAATGTGATTACAATTGATATCGTAGAATAATCTTCTTACCAAGGTTAGGATAGCCGTTTAGGAATTGGTTCTTAAAATTAACTTGATCAGATTTTAGAAATTTTGATGATCAAAACATGATCCTAACATAAAGCGCGCAGTGGTTGTGGTTACAAAACCAGTACTTTCTTTCTCTTACCATTTCGCAAAATGTAACTTTGTATGCATTGTATTTGTAGGGTTAAACTAAACCTAACGGAGGGTTCTACTCCAAGAGTCGTTTAGGGGTCGGAGTTTAGTATCCCAACTTCGACTTGCGAGATTAATAAGGTTTTTACGGGCCAATTTCTCAAAAAATTAATGTAGATTTTGAGTCCTTCATTTGGAGCTTCGTAAAACGACCGGTGGCAGCTACCACTTAATCCCACACGAAGGATTTCACCCTCTCTTATGTTGGGTACAACTTACAAGACCAATCAGAGGCAAATATCCATAAAAATAAGACTATTGAAGTATCTTTATCAGCTACGCACTTATTCATTATTTACATTCCTTCTAACACGTTTTAAATTCAAGTAAAATATGAATATTCTTGCGTTAAAATTAATTACCAACAGGGGAAAAATTATGGATGGACAACAAAATGTGTTAAAACAATGAAATGCAAATATGAACAATATGGTAGGCAGTATATTAATTTGTTTGACAATTTGATCTTTTAAGTGTTGGGGGTTTTCGGATGGCAGTGTTTTGACGATTGGATGGGGTTGTTGTGAGAACCTAATCCTTTTGATTAAGGTTAATTAGGTTTAAGACCTTTAACTCTATTTAAGTGAGAGTATATAAATCAAACCCAACCCATTTCATCCCATTCTCCTTCTCTCTTTTTCTTTTCTCTCTCCCTCAACTCTTTCTCTCAACACACTCTCTCGCACCGGTCGAATGATGCCCTATGGGTGGTCGACCGATTATACGTTTGAGCGAGAAGATGAAGACCTTGGGTGTTTTCGGTCGACCGGGTCCCCTTTGTCGTTCGACCGAAGGCACTGCAGTATGTCGGTTGGGGGTGTTGACCATCTAAATGGTCGACCGCCACTTTGACCAGTCCGACCGGACGTACTGTTTTAAGTCGGTTGGGGGTGTAGGCTTCTAAACGGTCGACCGCCCTGAGATCTCGTTCGACCGATGACTTAAGATGACTTAAGTAGGGTTCGACCGATTCATATTTCGGTCGACCGGTGATGACTTAGACTAATCTTGAAGTCCCTGATGTTTTTCGGTCGACCGGAAGCCCATTGTCGTTCGACCGTTGGGGATGTGTTATTTATATTTATTGTGTGGCGTAGACTTTCTAAACGGTCGACCGTCTAGAGACTTTTGTCGACCGTTTGATGTTTGTTTGGTTCGACCGTTGGATTGTGGTTCGAACCAATTACAAGTTTTAACGGCCAACCGGTCGACCGTATCACCTTTTTCGGTCGACCGTTGGAGCCCAGTATTTGCATTGGTTGTTTATGAGCTCGTTGGTGCGTGGATTGCATTTACTGCTTACGTTCCCATTATATGACATGTGCATTGAGACCTAGGTAGTAGACATGTGGGGCCATATTCCCCTTTGCATGATCTATATGATATGTCTCTACTGAGCATGATGATTGTCGGCCTGCGGGGCGACAGAGATGACTGTCGGCCTGCGGGGCGACAGAGATGACTGTCGGCTTGTGTGGCGACATAGATGACTGTCGGCCTGTGTGGCGACAAAGATGACCTTAGCCTTTGTGGCGAATGAGATGACCTTAGCCTGTGTGGCGACGGAGATGACTGTTAGCCCTTGTGCAACAGAGTTCTGTGCCTTAGCCTGTGTGGCGACGGAGATGACCGACCGATGTTGTTCCGGCGGATGTGCTCGACCGATGTTGTTCCGGCGAGTATGATCGTCCAGCTGTGGCACGGCTGGCGAGTATGACCGACCAGAGTGACGGCTCTAGCTGATTGTGGTCTTCGACCACTGATCAGATCTGATGATGACTCGGAAGTGTGTGCGACCCTCACCGAACCCATATGACTAGTGTAGCTGCGAGTGGGGGTGTGTCGCATATTTTCCGTATGACCGCATGTGCCTGCGGTGGGTATCTACGGATGTCCAAAACTAGACTTATGACTAATAAACCCCGGTTGGGGGAATGACTATTATGACCTTACGACCCGTTTGGGGAATGATCTGTTATGATTTATGTTTGGCATAATACTAGTATGATAGGTCATGTTTGGCATTGCATGTAGGTGAGTTTGACATACGGGGTTTCCTTCGGGAAACTCACGACATTGTTGTTTGATTTCAGGTTCCCCTTCGAAAGTTGTTTGGGTGGTGACTGAGGACAAGTGAATTTTGGAGTCGGGTCCTCGTGTCTATTTTGAGATTATTATGACTACTTGTATATTTGTATATTGTATTTTGATGTAGTCATTCTTTTGACAACTCCTGTATACGGTGCAGCACCATATTTTATATATATATCTTCGAGTAACGACCCCTGTGTGAGGTTGATATCTTTTGATTATCTTTTTATTAAAAGTTTAAAATTTCTGTTGTTTCGGGGATGTTACGGTTATCGTTTGCCAAACCTCAAAAGGTATGATTTTTCATCCTTTTTTTGGGTGTGTGGTGGTTACGGTTTGAGTGTTTATGGTGTACTCTTTACTTAGAATTGACATTTTGCAAAACACAGACAATAGTAAGAGGTTTACCATTTGGATGATACGCGAAAAACTTTAATTTCAACCTCAAACCTCAAGTGATCCAAAAGCTATGTTATTTTTGCGAAATTGAGATGAATCAATGGTAGCACAATCATAACATTGGTGGTCCTCTTCATTCTGATAGAAAATGTTTCTAACTCTAATCTGACAATATAGGGAAGTATGAGTTGGCCAAAACGGAAAACCAATAGAATGGTTAGAGCAAGAAGATACATTACATATGAAATGAAAACATTTGAAGTTTGAAACTTATATCTGAGCCATGAAAATCTATGTAAATATGTAATCATATACGGAATAAAACTTTAGAAATTTGTTTTGATTGTACTTACTGTTATTAAATTACGACGTGTAAAATTTTCAAATTCCATCTCTTAACATGGAATCAATTTTGACAAGTTTTGTATGAAGTGGTATTTCAAATTATTATCAGGGATTTCCAAATTCTAAGGCCTAATCAGACAAACTTGGTGGTTAGTAGTAGTACACATATCACACTTTGAATTTTCAACTTGAAATGAAATAGTTTTTACAAGTTATGCATCCAAACGTATCCTACAAATACTCCATTATATTTTACTACGGTAAAAACACCACTACTATATATAAACTCAAAGAATCAAGTAATTACTCACCTGTTATTGTCATCATTGTTTTCTATATATGACCCATTGACCCACATAATAATAGCCAGAACATGCATCGTGCCCATGTTATATTATAAACCAATAGATCCGCGTGTTCATCAGATGTAATTGTGAATCAGATGTATCTCTCTTAATATATATACTTTTCTTCAACAACGAGCTTGAAGGGTTTACATCCTATCACAGAGAATCACATGTATATCGATGATATGTGGAAACGCGAATTTGATTTGGACATTTGAAAGTTGAAACTACAAGTTAAACGGGACTAACGATGATTAATAAGCTAAGGTATTTCTGTAAAATATTAAATATATTTAGGCTTGAACTTGAATTATCATTGTTATGCACATGGGAAATATTAAACGTGTCTACATTTTTTTTCTATTGTTCGAAAGAATCTACTAAATCTCACAAAAGGTTTAATTAAACTCCTAAAGCTGATATTTATTATTATTAAAATTAACAACGCTTATTATATCAAGTAAAGGAGGACCACAACATGATATTTGAATCACATTGTGCGCTCTTGCACTAAAAAAGTTGCAACATTATTTCTCCGGTTACCTTTTTTTCAGATCTCTGATTACCTTTCTGATAATAATATGGTTTCTTTTGCACTTAAAAAACGAGTAGTAAGATCCAAATCGGGGCATCCAATAATGATTGTGTTAGATCCCTAACCTAGGGTTAGTGGACTAATGAGGTTTAAGGGTGGGTTTGCATGGGGAAGTGGGGGTGCAGGTGTTTGCATGGGAAGGTGAAGAGGTGGGGTTACTGTAGCACCGAGTTTATTAGGCCCTTCTCTCTCATTCTTCCTCTTTCATCTCCTTCCTCATTTCTTCTTCCTCCATTCTCACCAAACACACACCTTCTTCCTCAGTCACCCAAGCTCAGGCGGAGGAGGCTGCGTCGGCGTGAGGTGTGAAGCGGTCCAGGCAGGAGAGGTGCGGAGTTGAGCGCACGAGGAGATCACCGGAGGCGACGTGCGCGAGCGGAGCTCCGGCGTTTTCGTCGTTTCTTTTGAGGTATGCCGCTCCTTAGTGTGGTTTGTTGTTGACCCTCATGTGAGGGATGCGTTGGTCGAGTCGGGGGAGGTCGGAGACCTCTCCGGCGACACGTTCTTCGTAAAACCTCGGCTGGTGCGAGGTTGAAGACGACCAACGGTCGAACGGATCCTTCGGGCGGTCGACCGTTTTGGCACTGTTTGCCCGACTTTAACCTTCACCGGTCGAACGATGCCTTGGGGCGGTCGACCGGTAGTGCATTATTGCTGGTGAGTCGGGATTTGTCTACCTGTTGTCGGTCGACCGGTCCTTGTTGTGTTCGACCAGAACTTAAATGTACCTGTTAGCTTTGCATGTTTCGTTCGACCGATCGTGTGTTGTTCGACCGTTGGAGGTTTTCGTTCGACCGATTATATAACTTAGAATAATAGGTTGACCCTGTCTGTTTTCGGTCGACCGAGACCCCTGAGTCGGTCGACCGATAGAGTTGAATTTAATGTTGACCAGACTCCAGATTTTGACCTCGTTCGGTCGACCGGTTTTAGACCTTTGTTCGACCGTTGGGGGGTTCTGTTTTGAGCGCAGCGGTAGACCGTTTTAGGAGTACGGTCGACCGATTCCTCTCTGGAACCGGTCGACCGAATCACCTCTTCCGGTCGACCGTTTGGGCCCAGGACAGAATTCTTAGTTCCCTTTTTGAACGCCAACTTTGTCCACGGAAACACGTGTCCTCGCCTTGTGCGTGAGCCGGGAGGTGACGGTTGGCGCGTGATGCGTGCCTGCCCAGGGACCGCCGTTGGGAAGAGTGTGGGTGTTCGGGACGCTTCACCTCCATGTATGGACCGTGACTTTTGAGATGATTGTTGGCACTTTGTAGTATAGCAGACCTGAGGGATCGCGGATCCCAGTATTGATGTTGTGCGGGCACGCAACTGGCGTTGGGTGAGGTGACTACCGGCCCACGGGCTACGGAGGTCGCTGCCCTGCTTTTATAGCGGCGCGATTGGTGTTTGCGGCTCGAGGAGCCTGATGACCTGGCAAACTTCGGTCTGGTTTTGTCCGATGCTGTGCCGGACTGTTGTGATGGACCACTGATGCTGTGCCGGTGATGCCGCCGAGGTTGTGCCGGCGATGGTGATTGTTGAGCCGAGGTTGTTCCGGCTATGTTGTTTTCCTCGGCTGGGCACCTACCGAGATGTTTTTGTTATACCTTCCGGGCGACGGCCCCGTTGGTTCCTGTGGCTCCGACCACTGAGATTTGCAGATCTGTATTCTATCGGCCCGCAGGCGTGACAGATGCTCCTTGCCGAACCCTTGAGTAGTGTAGCTGCGTGTGGGGGGTGCGATGTCGCGTGCTGTAAGACTGCATGTGCCTGCAGTAGGTCTCCTCGGGAGACTCGTTGTTGATTGTCGGACTGATGTCCTGTTTTACCCTTCGGGGGAACTGTTTTCCATTTCAGTCGATGCCATGACATGCTACTAGTATGATAGGTTCATTGTGTAATGCATGCATATATAGGTGAGTTGGCATACGGGGTTTCCTTCTGGAAACTCAGGCATTGTTGTTATATATTTTCAGGACCGCAGTAGGTCCAGTGGGGTGGTGATCGGCGGGCGCGCGCGTTTGGAGTCGGATCCTCTAGTCAGACCACTGAGATCCACATGATTACATTTATCTTCCCTTTTCGTTTTGTTGTAATCATGTATTCATTTTGGCAAACTCTGATGTATTATGGTGCACCGCCTATTTGTTTATGAGAAGTAACAGTCCCGTCTTGATTATTGTGCTCTTTGTCTTGTTTATGAATTTTTAAATTTTTCCGATGTTTCGGGATGTTACAGATTGACCCGACGAAGATAAGGTCGGCAACTAAACCATATGTTCAAGATCGCATTGGATGATGCGTCCGTTAATTTGTTGGCTTTGAAGAATCACAATTTACATGACAAAAATCAGCAAATTGGTAAAAGAAATAAATATAATTTGCCTTTGTTTGTTATTGTGGTGTGTTTGGACCGGAGCTTTTGTAAGGTTATAACTTGTAAACGTGGTTAGATCATATCTTCATTTAGGACGCTCAATGAGCATTCGAGTGGAAGTCATAAATTAAAGGGTTTAATCCTAAAACGAGATGGTGATTTTGGATTTTGCCTTTGTGGTACATCTCTGGAACAACTTCATAAATGTGATGTCGGAAAGCGATTCAAATAAGTTTGTTTACACTGATAAAGAAGAAAATAATGTCTCAAGAAAATGTGATTATATGACTAATTAGATTTCAGGCCTAAGTTGTTATGTCCCTAACCGAGATTAGGAGGCTAATGGAGATTAGAGGAGAATTAGGGTTTGCTTGGCATGGGAAGTTGGGTTGCATGGGGAAGAGGCGAGCTACAGTGGTCTGGTGATGGGTGAGAGGTGTAGAGTTGCGGGTTACTGTGGAGAAGAGATGGGTTGGGGGTTTAAAATCGCGTTTTCTTCTCTCTCTCTCATTCTCTCCATTTCACTCATCTTCTCCTTCTTCCAGCTGAGGCGCCGATCGGAGGAGACGAGGACGACGCGCGGGCAGAGGTCGGACGTCCAGAGGAGGCGCGGCGCGTGCTCGAGGTCTACCGGAGGCGACGTGCGTGAGCGAGCTCCAGCGTTTCGTCGTCGTTGGTTGAGGTATGTCAACTTATTAGTGTGGTTTGTTACTCACCCAAGCGTGGGGGGAGGCGTTGGTCGGGTCGGGAGAGGTTGGGGACCTCTCCGGCGACGCGTTCTTCGTAAAACCTCGGCTGGCGCGAGGTTGAAGACGACCAACGGTCGACCGGATCCTTCGGGCGGTCGACCGTTTTAGCACTATTTGCCCGACTTTAACCTTCACCGGTCGAACGATGCCTTGGGGCGGTCGACCGGTAGTGCATTATTGCTGGTGAGTTGGGATTTACTACCTGTTATCGGTCGACTGGTCCTTGTTGTGTTCGACCGGAACTTAAGTGTACTGATTATTATTGCATGATTTGTTCGACCGATTTTATATTGCGTTCGACCGATTGCATGTTTGTTCGACCGGTAGTATGTTTACGTTCGACCGTTTGATGACGTAGAATACTAGGTTGACCCTGTTAGTTTTCGGTCGACCGGGACCCCTGAGTCGGTCGACCGATAGATTGGATTTGATGTTGACCAGACTCTGGATTTTGACCTCGTTCGGTCGACCGGTTTTAGACTTTTGTTCGACCGTTTGGGAATTAGTGTTGCGCAGTGAGTTCTACCGATTCAGACTTTCGGTCGATCGAATTCCTCGTGGAAACGGTCGACCGGTTAGACTATTTCGGTCGACCGAATCTGCTCAGAACTGAATTCCTAGGTCCCGTTGTGAATGCCAACTCTGTCCACGGAAACCCGTGTCCTCGCCTTGTGCGTGAGCCGGGAGGTGACGGTGGGCGCGTGATGCGTGCCTGCCCAGGGACCGCCGTTGGGAAGAGTGTGGGTGTTCGGGACGCGTCACCTCCATGT
This sequence comes from Triglochin maritima, assembly GCA_963682175.1. Classification (NCBI taxonomy): domain Eukaryota; kingdom Viridiplantae; phylum Streptophyta; class Magnoliopsida; order Alismatales; family Juncaginaceae; genus Triglochin; species Triglochin maritima. The sequence goes on along the minus strand of OY821780.1, from coordinate 6,420,151 downwards.
ATGGACCGTGACTTTTGAGATGATTGTTGGCACTTTGTAGTATAGCAGGCCTGAGGGATCGCGGATCCCAGTGTTGATGTTTGTGCGAGCACGCAACTGGCGTTGGGTGAGGTGACTACCGGCCCACGGGCTACGGAGGTCGCTGCCCTGCTTTTATAGCGGCGCGGTTGGTGTTTGCGGCTCGAGGAGCCCGATGACCTGGCAGACTTCGGTCTGGATCTGTCCGATGTTGTGCTGGACTGTTGTGTTGGACCACCGATGCTGTGCCGGTGATGCCGCCGAGGTTGTGCTGGCGATGATGATTGTTGGGCCGAGGCTGTGCCGGCTATGTTGTTTTCCTCGGCTGGGCACCTACCGAGATGATGTTGTTATACCTTCCGGGCGACGGCCCCGTTTGTCCCTGTGGCCCCGACCACTGAGATTTACAGATCTGTTTCTATCGGCGCGTAGACGTGACAGAGGCTCCCTGCCGAACCCTTGAGTAGTGTAGCTGTGTGTGGGGGGTGCGATGTCGCGGGCTACTAGACTGCATGTGCCTGCAGTAGGTCTCCTCGGGAGACTCGTTGTTGATTGTCGGACTGATGTCCTGTTTTACCCTTCGGGGGAACTGTTTTACCTTCTGTTGATGTCATGACATGCTACTAGTATGATAGGTTCATTATGTGATGCATGCATATAGGTGAGTTGGCATACGGGGTTTCCTTCTGGAAACTCAGGCATCGTTGTTATATATTTTCAGGACCGCAGTAGGTCCAGTTGGGTGGTGATCGGCGGGGACGCGCATTTTGGAGTTGGATCCTCTTCTCGGGCCGCTGAGGTCGACATGATTAATTTTTATCTTCTGTTGTCGTTTTGCTGTAATCATGTATCTTTTGATAAACTCTGATGTATTTTGGTGCACCACTTTTATGATTTATGAGAAGTAACAGTCCCGCCTTTGATTATTGAGTTGATTGTCTTGATTATTTTTTTTTTTAAATTTCCGCTGTTTCGGGATGTTACAACTTGGTATCAGAGCGGTCGATTCCTATGCGGTTCCCAATGAAACCACCCTTGTAGTAATAGGAAGCATGCATTTTATCTTTTAGCATGCATACATGGCTGAAGTTGTGATTGTTTCTTCTGGCAGATGGCACCTAGGCGTGTGAGGAGTTCTCCACGCGATTGTGATCCCAGTGACGACACATCTGGTGCTCATTGGGACAGGTTGGGCGAGTTTCTGGAGCGTCAGGCAGCTCAGAGCGCCCAGGGCGGAGTGGGAGCTGAGCACGATCGGTTCATGCGTCAGCACCCGCCGACTTTTGATGGCAGGAGGGCCCCAGAGGTTGCGGAGGACTGGATCTTCCGGATGGAGAAGATCTTCCGCGCTATTGGAGTAGCACCAGGGAGGATGGTGGAGCTGGCCACCTATGTGTTCGATGGCGAGGCCGCCAACTGGTGGAGGTCTACGTCCACGGTGTTGTTTGATGACCGTGCAGATGTGAGCTGGGAGGAGTTCTTGGAGGTGTTCCACGAGCAGTACTTCCCCCAGCATGTCAGGGATCAGAAGAGGGAGGAGTTCATGTCGCTGGAGCAGAAGGACATGACACTGACGAGCTACATCAGCAGGTTCAACGCTTTGGAGCGTTACTGCCCTGAGATTTGTGTGACCCCAGAGCAGCGGGCGAGGAAGTTCGTGAAGGGACTGAGACAGCCGCTTCGATCTCGGGTGATCAACAGCATGCCGCGGACCCTTGCTGATGCGGTGAAGCATGCTACGATCATCGAGCAGGACCAGAGAGAGTGTATTCAGGAGGCGCGGAAGGCGCCAGTGAGCACCGGTAGCAGAGTAGTCAGTCGTGGAGCAGGGAACCCGGGCAAGAGGCCCAGGTTCGATGGTGGAGGAGCACGTCAGTCAGGAGCGTGCACTTACTGCGGGAGGTTCCATCCAGGGCAGGAGTGTCCCCGTCGGACTGGAGCATGTATGGGTTGCGGCCAGATGGGGCATTTTGTCCGTGATTGTCCTCAGAGGAAGGGGGAGCCGAGCAGGAGGCCGGGACCACCAGCAGTAGGCAGAGGCGGAGGCAGCCGATCAGTTGTTGCACCGGGGCAGAGCAGGAGGACCGGGCGAGTCTTCACTATCCAGGCTGAGGAGGCGAGGGACTCCAACACCGTCGTGGAAGGTACGCTTTCAGTTTCTGGTTCTGTAGCGCGTGTGTTGTTTGACTGCGGCGCCACTCCCTCCTTCATTTCGGAGAAGTTTGCTGGCGAGTTGGGTCGGACCCCTGTGCTGCTGACTGATGTTTTGGAGGTCAGCACGCCCATGGGTGAGGTGGGCACTGTGGGGAGCTTTTTCCCCGGCACCACAGTTGCTTCGGGAGACCACGATTTTCCGGCAGATCTGGTCTTGTTACCGATGGAGGACTTCGACGTCATACTGGGGATGGACTGGCTATCACAGTACGACGTGCGAGTCTTTTGCCGTGAGAAGAAGATTCTGATTCCGATGGAGGGCGAGCCAGATGTTTTGATCAGAGGTACGAGGAGAAGAGACGGTCGTCTGATTGTGTCTGCAGTTAAGGCACGGAGGCTGGTACAGCAGGGATGCAGCGCGTTTGTGGCCACGCTGGTAGTTCCTGATTCTGAGAGGAGGAGGCTGGAGGATATAGAGATTGTGCAGGAGTTCCCAGATGTATTTCCAGCAGAGATTCCAGCATTACCGCCGCACCGAGAGATTGAGTTCGGCATCGAGCTGGTAGCGGGTACGACACCTCAGTCGAAGGCACCGTATCGTATGGCACCTGCTGAGTTGACAGAGTTGAAGAAGCAGTTGCAGGAGTTGATGGAGTCCGGGTTCATCAGACCGAGTGTTTCTCCATGGGGAGCGCCTGTGCTCTTCGTGAAGAAGAAGGACGGATCGTTGCGGATGTGTATCGACTACAGGATGCTGAATAAGGTTACCGTTCGGAACCGGTACCCTTTGCCCAGGATTGATGATTTGTTTGATCAGTTGCAGACGGCGAGAGTGTTCTCGAAGATCGATCTGCGTTCGGGTTATCATCAGTTGCGGATCAGGGAGGCAGATGTTCAGAAGACAGCCTTCAGGACGCGGTACGGCCACTACGAGTTCTTGGTGATGCCATTTGGACTGACGAATGCACCTGCAGCATTCATGGATCTGATGAATAGGACCTTCCAGCCGTACCTCGACAATTTTGTCGTGGTATTCGTAGACGACATTTTGATATACTCGCCTGACAGGGAGCAGCATCGAGAGCACCTGAGGATTGTGCTTGGCATCTTGAGGGATCAGCAGCTATATGCCAAGTACACGAAGTGCGAGTTTTGGTTGGATCAGGTGGCTTTTCTGGGGCATATTGTGTCAGCGGATGGGATTTCAGTGGATCCGGCGAAGGTCGAGGCAGTGACTCAGTGGAGAGCCCCGACGAGCGTGACGGAGATCAGGAGTTTCGTTGGACTGGCAGGGTATTACAGACGGTTCATCCAGGATTTCTCCAGACTTGCGTCGCCGCTGACAGCGTTGACGCAGAAGGGCGTCAAGTTCGTTTGGTCCCAGAAGTGCGAGGACAGCTTTCAGGAGCTGAAGAGACGATTGACGACAGCACCTATTCTGACGCTACCGAGTGGCAGTGGAGGCTACGTGATTTACAGCGATGCATCAGGGATAGGCTTGGGTTGTGTTCTGATGCAGCATGGGAAGGTGGTCGCGTACGCTTCGAGGCAGCTGAAGGTGCACGAGAAGAACTACCCTACTCATGATCTGGAGTTGGCAGCGGTAGTTCATGCGTTGAAGACCTGGCGGCACTATCTGTATGGCGAGCGGTTCGAGGTCTTCACCGATCATCAGAGTCTGAAGTACTTGTTCTCGCAGAAGGAGCTGAATATGAGGCAGCGCAGATGGCTCGAGTTCATTAAGGACTACGACTTCACCATTTCCTATCATCCGGGGAAGGCGAATTCGGTTGCAGACGCGCTGAGCAGGAAGGAGGAGGTTTCAGTTGCGAGTATGTGCATCCAGGAGTGGAGGTTACTCGAGGCTTTTTCCGAGTGGAGTCCGTTCACAGAGGGTTCAGAGGGAGCAGTGATTGCTGGGCTTCGGGTGGAGCCGCAGACTGTCTCACGAGTGGTGCAGGCTCAGCTTGGGGATGATGAGTTAGATGGTCTGCTACAGTTGGCTTCCAGAGAGGGGTCAGATTTCAGCATAGGGGTTGATGGTGGTTTGAGGTTCAGGAGTCGGATCTGGGTGCCGAAGAGCGATGAGCTGAGAGATGACATCATGGAGGAGGCACACAGAGCTAGATACACCATTCACCCGGGGAGCACGAAGATGTATAAGGACCTGCAGCGGAACTTCTGGTGGAAGGGCATGAAGAGGGATATTGCAGAGTTTGTGGAGCGATGCTTAGTCTGCCAGCAGGTGAAGATTGAGCATCAGAGGCCGGCAGGACCGATGCAGAGTATTGAGCTTCCTGAGTGGAAGTGGGAGCACGTGACAATGGATTTTGTCACAGGATTGCCGAAGACGAGGAGATTCCACGACGCGATGCACCAAAATTACATCAGAGTTTGTCAAAATGATACATGATTACAACAAAACGACAAAAAATGATAAAACGTAATCATGTCAACCTCAGCGGTCCGAGAAAAGGATCCAACTCCAAAACGCGGGTGCCCGCCGATCACCACCCAACTGGACCTACTGCGGTCCTGAAAAATACATAACAACAATGCCTGAGTTTCCAGAAGGAAACCCCGTATGCAAACTCACCTATATGCATGCATTACTCAAATGAACCTATCATACTAGTAGCATGTCATGGCATCGACAGAATGGAAAAACAGTTCCCCCGAAGGGTAAAACAGGACATCAGTCCGACAGTCAACATCGAGTCTCCCGAGGAGACCTACTGCAGGCACATGCAGTCTTACAGCACGCGACATCGCACCCTCCACACGCGGCTACACTACTCAAGGGTTCGGCAGGGAGCCTCTGTCACGCCTGCGGGCCGATAGAATACAGATCTGCAAATCTCTGTGGTCGGAGCCACGGGGACCAACGGGGCCGTCGCCCGGAAGGTATAACAACATCATCTCGATAGGTGCCCAGTCGAGGAAATCAACATAGCCGGAACAGCCTCGGCCCAACAATCATCATCGCCGGCACAACCTCGGCGGCATCACCGGCACAACATTGGTGGTCCATCACAACGTCCGGCACAGCATCGGACGGGTCCAGACCGAAGTCTGCCAGGTCATCAGGCTCCTCGAGCCGCAAATACCAACCGCGCCGCTATAAAAGCAGGGCAGCGACCTCCGTAGCCCGTAGGCTGGTAGTCACCTCACCCAACGCCAGTTGCGTGCCCGTACAAACATCAACATTGGGATCCGCGATCCCTCAGGCCTGCTATACTACAATAAGTCCAATCCATCCAACACATTAGTCACGCTCCATACATGGAGGTGACGCGTCCCGAACACCCACACTCTTCCCAACGGTGGTCCCTGGGCAGGCACGCGGAACGCGCCTACCGTCACCTCCTGGCTCACGCACAAGGCGAGGACACGGGTTTCCGTGGACAAAGTTGGCATTCAAAGAGTGAACCAGGAATTCTGTCCTGGGCCCAAACGGTCGACCGGAAGAGGTGATTCGGTCGATCGGTTCCAGAAAGGAATCGGTCGACCGTACGCCTAACACAGTCTACCGCTGCGCTCAAAACACAATCCCCAACGGTCGAACAATTGTCTAAAACCGGTCGACCGAACGAGGTCAAAATCCGGAGTCTGGTCAACAACAAATTCAAATCTATCAGTCGACCGACTCAGGGGTCCCGGTCGACCGAAAACTAACAGTACATCTTTTACATTATTTAAATTCATCGGTCGACCAACTCAGGGGTCCCGGTCGACCGAAAACTTACAGGGTCAACCTATTATTCTACGTCATATAAACGGTCGAACGCAAGCATACAACGGTCGAACAAACATGCAATATAATCCAGTACACTTAAGTTCCGGTCGAACGACCCCAAGGAACCGGTCGACCGAAAACAGACAGGGAGTCCCAACTCACCAGCAAATACGCACTACCGGTCGACCGCCACAAGGCATCGTTTGACCGGTGAAGGTTAAAGTCGGGTAAAACAGTACATTCGGTCGACCGCCCGAAGGGACCGGTCGACCGTTGGTCGTCTTCAACCTCGCGCCAGCCGAGGTTTTACGAAGAAACGCGCCGCCGGAGAGGTCTCCGAACCCTCCCCGGCCGACCAACACCTCCCCCACACTTGGGGAGCAAGCAAACCACACTAATGAGACGGCATACCTCAAACAAAGACGACGAACCGTCGGAGCCCACTCACGCGCGTCGTCCCCTCCATCCGTGCGACCTCTCACGCCGGGATCGATCTTCCGCCTTCGTCACCGACCGCACATGCTTCGTCCTCCTCAACTGCCGCCGGAAATGAAAGGAGAATGTGAGAGAGGTGGTGGAAGAAATTGAATGGAAAGAAGAAGAGGATGAATGAGCTTCCTCTCCTTAAAAACCCAACCCATCAACCCACACCACTCCACCACACCCCTACACGCCCAGCCCAGCCCCATGCCATCACTTCCTTCTCTCTCTCTCCACCAAAGTCAAACCCCTCCATACCTCCATCTCTCCCCTTAAATCACGAAATAACCCTAACAAGGGTTAGGGATATAACAGATTTACAAGTGACATATATGATATTCAATTTTCCATCATATGTGACAAGTTACTTAATTAATTACTTTACACCTAAGTTTGTTATGAACAATTGTCTTTTAAATAAGTTAAACTACCGAGGGATATATAAAATCTCAAACCACAACTCTATATTTTGTTGCAAAAAGAGAGAGGAAAGTCTATAACCATAGTTGCAACTTTGAAGCAAAATATTGAATGATTTGTTGTTAATCCTAAAAATTGAATTTGTGATAATTTAAAAAACAAAGCTGAATATGTGATATTTGAAACACATTGTTTGTCAATGAACTAACCAGGGTGTTCATTTATCTTGCATGTATATCTCTACATTCAAAACACATATAGAATCAAATAGTCAAATACTACAATAATATTTGTAAATACTAACTCTCTATCAACTGGAAGATCGAATTTGTAAATGGTACGTAGTTGTTTCAAACCGAGTTTATCTCTTCTTTATCTTCGGACATGTTCTATTTTTGCATGAAGGGGTTGATTGCAAAAGTTCTGCATGTATCATGTATGAAGTAAGGGAAATACTATTAAGTTAAGATTCTAACTACTGTTAGCCTACTCAATATTAAATTACATCTCCCTCTCAAAAAAGAATATCCCCTGAAGTCCAGTCAGGGTATAAAATAGATGTCATTCCAATATTCACTCCAACTATGAAGATCAAAAGATTACCAATTTCATTGCAGTAAATAGTACAATAGATGGTCTACTACAAATGCTCATGTCCGTTCGTTTCCCTCCATTGTGATACATGTGATTGATTATTATTATTATTATGTAATGAAAATAACATCTCAACAAGCCTCCAATTTCTTTTGTCCTATAAAAACCACTTATTCGTACCACCATTTCCCCAACCAAACCAAAACCAGTCTCCAAACTAAGAGTTCAATTATAGCAAATTCCATGGCTACTCTCCGCATCGCACTTGCTTTGGTTATGCTTCTGTCGGTGCACTCCACTGTCAATGCCTTTGACTTCTACTATTTCGTTCTTCAGGTCAAATCTAAACCTATAAACATATATATATATATATAGTCAAGCTCTACTGAGTCCAGGACTCATCAAATTTAGTTTAAACTCCAACAATTTCACCATTAGACCTTATTTACAGTTAATCTCACCGTTCACTAGAAAATTCTTATATATATATATATATATATATATAAGAATTTTCTAGTGAACGGTGAGATTAAATAGAGCACTGTGTGTGTTTTTATGACTGATGGTAATGTTTCATTCCTTAATCAGTGGCCTGGGTCGTACTGTGACAGTCAGTATGGTTGCTGCTACAGTGAGAAGCCAACTGATTTCGTCATCCACGGTCTCCAACCGGCGAACAACGACGGCACAAAACCTTCGTCGTGCAACAATAATCTACCCTTCGACATCAAGACAGTACGTATACATGGATTCTACTAGCAACAATATTCAATTAACCCTCTTAATATAAAATCATTAACTTAATAACTGATTGATAGATAGATAGATAGATAGAATAATTACGGCATTCGAGTGTATCGACCGATAATGGACAGCTCTTTGAAGAACAAGAACTATCAGCACATGTGCTCCACTGGCCTTAATCCGGCAATTGACATTGTTAAAGGAATTACATGCGTGGTTGTGCATTGACCGCAAGTGATACAAGCTACGTCTACAAGAACCAAATGGAAGTGGTCCAATTAATATATCTTAAGTTAATTTTGTAACAAGTAAAAATCATTGATCGTCTCCCAACTAAATCAACGGTTGGTGTCCATGAGATTTAATTATTGAGAAAGTGGTAAAATTCTTTATTTTTTATTTTTATTTATTACAAGGCTTATAGGATCAGTGCGAACCTAAATGAATCCCAACTGTAATATCTTCAACCCAACGAAAGATAGTTTAATTAATTTTTAGACCTCCTATTTTGAAAATAATTAGCAGTAAGAATCAATCCCAACGATAACGAATTGCATGGTGGACTTCATTGTAATTGTTAACTCTTTGAAGATAACATATATAAGATTGATGTGTGCATGATTAATATGGTTGATTACAGGTTGAACCACTTGTCCCAGCCTTGAAGACCCAGTGGCCGAGCTTGGAGTTGGAGTGCCCCGACCACGACTCACAAGGGTACTGGAGCTATGTTTGGGAGAAGCGTGGACTACCCGAAGCTCGATCAGTTCAACTACTTCAAGACATGCCTCAACCTTAACCACAAGCTTGACATCCTCCAACAGCTTGCTGATGCCGGTAATTAACCAATCCAAAACAACACTCAGTAGCTATTCTATTTATGTTTTCAAATTAGTCTCACTATACGTACATACACAACTAAAAAACGGATAAGAGAGGAATGCGATTATGCAACTCAACTTAATAATTAAAATTAATCACATCGTTTGTAAGGAAAAGGCAATGGAATATAAGACACAGCTGGAAGCGGGAGTATTAATATCATGACCAAAGAACATTACACGTTAATTTTAATCGTGGATGTAGTACAAAGGGTACATTTGAAATTACATTTTGATAATGGTGATTTACAATTGTCATCCAAAAATATAAAAATCTTCATATATACTGGTGGTTACTACATATAATTTAGTACGTTAATTGTAGGTGTTAAATCTGACGGAGGGTTCTACTCCAAGAGTGGATTGAGGAAGGCGATCAAGAGGGCTACCGGAACGGAAGTCGGCATCAGATGCAACGCTGACGAGTCGAACAACGACCAGCTCTACGAGATTTACATTTGCGTCGACAAGTCCGGAACCGACTTCATTGACTGCCCAGCGCTCCCCATATCTGTGGTCACAAGTTGCGCCACCAACGCCATCGAGTTCCCTGCCTTTTAATTAATTTCTTGTTTTCTAGTTCGACATGTGGAGAATATATAAGCTCTTGCCTTATCTAAGAGCAGAATATATAATAGTGTTGAACTACCTACGTACGTACATACTCTAGTGTCATTTGATTATGAAGTCTATCTTTGGTTTGTTACTATATATTACGTAATTAATACCAGAGTTGTATCCATTAACTTCCGCTTATTAAGTACGTACTTTAATTTTAACAGGGCAAGGAATCGATCAAACAGATTAATTTCATCTCTTACATCACAAGCATGTGCCTAAGTTACATATTTTGAGATAAGGTTAAGTACTGCAATTAATAATGTTAGAATTGCAATTCGATCAAACTGTACCGAACTATTCATACGTGCTCCCGTGTTTAGTTGGTTGGGCGACTAATTTGAGGTAATATATATAGAAGCATAAGAGGATCGCGAAGTTCCAAATTTGGTTCATGTAATCATTGAAAGTTTTTTCTTCAAATAGAAAGGTGTATTCTTAGTGTGTTATGAACTTCTGAAGTACAACTCAATATAGCTACAGAGTTCAATTTTACAGATACTAATATATTATGTTAAGATTAAATATCTACCGATATAAATGAAGTAACAACAATTTGCAAGGTTATTTCTTATTAACTTAAAACCCAGTTGCCTGAAAACCAATTACAGGTTGTTGACTTGGAGAAAACAATTCTCAGTTGTTTTTTCGGGAAGCCTTTGACTTATGGTGAAAAAAGAACTCCTCCTTCAAGCAAAGAAAACTGTTTTGGTTGACTTGAAGAACACCGTAACAAACATTTTATAATGGTAACAATAAAATAATGACGTAGAGTAAGAACATGAAATGTCAAACACGCAAAACGCAAATTAAATAACAAAAATAAATAGGTGCTTGGTGGAGCGTCTAAGTAACGCTTTCCATTTATTTAACAATCACAACACATTCAAATAACACAAAGATCAAACTGATTCTCGTTAAGAAAATTATGGTGTTGTTGATACTCTTATGGCCTTGGGATGTGGCGGTTGTTCGCACTTGATCCAGAGTAATCATTAACTTCCAAGTCCAACCTTCCACTTAATTGTTGCATTGCTGCGATCACTTTGATTGAATCCTAAGCAAAACAAAGTTGACGATCGGTCGATGTGAGTGAATGTATGTGTATGTTTATACGTACATGTGGTAGTGTATGGATGTATATACATATGTATATATGTATGTGAATGTTTATACGTACATGTGGTAGTGTTTTTTTCCCACCTTATTTTGATGTAATTTATACATAAGCCATATTTAGCCTTTAGCCCAACAGAGTCTTTGTTTAGAAATAAAATATATATATCTAATTATTATTTTTCAGAAATTGGATGAAACTATATTTTGAAATTAATTTTGAAAGGGTGTTGAGCTTGAGTATCTTCCAAAAAGATTGGAAGGTGTTGAGACATATACAAGTTGTCTATTATCTGTGTGTGAGAGAGAGAGAGAGCCCTAAAAAAATTAGAGTGATAGCAAAATGCTGATTAACTTGATTTGAAATTAATTACACTTTTCGAAGATGAAAGCTACAATTGGAACGGAAATCGAAAAACTAGTCTGAATCGTTTCGTTTGGTCTAGGAAATAACGAAATCATTCTGAATAATTTCAACTTGATTGGAAAAATGGTATTGGTTTCAAAAATTGTTGTAGAAGAATTTAAACTATCAAGCAAAATGATTACAAATTAATCAATCCGTTGTTATGGACTTATAGTTAGAAAGGATTAAGTATTTATTATAATCTATTGTTATAGTATTATGGTAAAAAAAACCATAACCACGTTAATTTCAATAATCTTACTTACCATGACGCAATTCTTAATGAAAGTGAGCTTCAACTTTAAACAAAACCACCAATATAAGATTGCAAGGGTATTATTGAAGCATGTAACACCATATTGTGATATATCTCATCCAATTAACACGGTAACACGACTACTAACTTTTCCATACTTGAAAAACTCGTTTTCCGGGAAATTACCTGATGTATATCATTAATAACAGGAAGTGCTTGTCTCTCGTGGATTGAATCTCCATCCACTACACATTAACACAACACAGTCATAACTCAATCTAATGGAGGAGAAAAGTGATTTTATAAACATAGAATTAACTGAACTTACATGTTCTTGTTGGGACAACCCTGATGGAGAGAGCAAGCTGAGAGATAACCAACACCAGAAGAAGAGAAAGAGCGATAGATGATGTTCTTCTCTCCATCTCTCTAATCCTCTTTTTCACCCCCACTAATTAATACGTCTGGTCTTCACAGCTTAGGGAGCAATATATTAAGAGAGGTGAGTAGTAGTCATGTTGTTGGTCTATATGATACTTGATGTTGGTGGAGAGCACATGCACCTTCAAAAGTCAAAAGATGGAATTAGTAAGTTGTAATCAATACCTAACTCACCGCACATATTGTTTTTTAAAGTGACAATTAAGTTTTCCAATAAACAATGTGATATAATAGTGTTTAAGAAGGGAATCATTCCACGGACCGCCTATTTTTCTGTAAAAAGCTGTGGTCGTGTATTGTCACTAATTAAAGACTTTGTGTGGTCTCAATATATGATGTCTAGTTGTTCTGTACGATAGTGAGACGTGAATATCGTTAAATTAAACAGTATTATTTTTAAAGTTCTGACGGCAACATGTAGACAAAACAAGAGGTTTTGGTATTCGTAAACAATTGAATGTCGTTATGTTGACTTTTGTGAGACTACGAAGGCATACGTGAAGAATGAATACAGGTTCCAGTGGGGATCATTCTATAAGTCCCACCACGATAGGAAATTTATTGCATAAAAGTAAACATACGTATTAAGTTATGTATCTGGTGTTGACATGTGGTATGCCAAAATAGAAAAAATATGGGTGTTGAATGCCATTACTGTAGGCGTAGTTATTGCAGATATGGTCGATGTCAACTTTTTCGTTTTCATTTTTCAATTTCTTTAAGAGAAATTACAACTCGGAGAAAATGTATGTTAAAAGAACACAAAAACCGCACAAACTCATAATGATGCGTTTGTTTGACGGGAAAACCACCACTCAGCATGTGTAAGTCAATTTGTGTTTAGGAACGTAAGAAATATCGGGTGAGTGGGATGCATCATATCGACCATGATCGTGGAAAAGCTGCAGTAAGTGGATTAAGAAAAGACGGGTAATTCTGATATTAATTGAATAATGGAAGGACGTGCAATCTGAGGGAACCCAAGCATTGTCGAAACTTCCATCACTACAAAGTTTTGTCATAGCGTAATAGGTTGTTGGCTTATATTAAATCTCAAAAGTAGACAAGTTCATTGGTTGATTACTGATCACTATCGGTGAGGAAATCTTGCTGACTTGAGCGAAACCCCAAACCAAGCATCATAACGACTGAAAGCAAATCGAGCTCCAGATTTCAGGCTAGTGCCCAAATCAAATTGTGAAACTTCCGAAGAGAGATTGTGGATTCTTGCTGTCTAACACCAGAACGGCTGAACCTTTTTAAACTTAACAGAGAGACTATCAGGGCTATCATAATTGTGAGAATCTCAGTTTCAGACGGGGTAAAAACCAGATATAATTTAATTTGCTTATCTTGGTAGAAATAGAGTGAAGAATAAATCTATTAGACACTAATCTTCAAGCTCCGCCAAGTCACCACATGAACTGGCAGATAAGGAATGAGCTCAGCGCAAGGAAATAGATAAACTTAAACTGATCAACAAAACCAACATAACATAACATGAGCAGAAAAAACTACAATATCGTAAACCTTCATAAAGCGGAAAGAAAATCAGACGCCAAGGATATGCCAACATTATCAGAAGTGCTGCTGCTACGTCAGTTTGACAAATACAGACTAGAAGCTAATAAAACAAGATAATTCATAGCATGGGACATTTGCAAAGGATGCAAGCGGTGTTGGAAAAAATGGTGTGCTTTTTTCAACTCACTATGAGTAATAAACAGGAGGTTGCCCTGGAGCTGAAGTACTCGGAGGACGTCCGTACGGAGACATTTGAGCACCTTGGCTAGTTTCCACAGCAGGATTGGGGGGATATCCTCCCACTGGATACTGGTGGGCTGATGCAGGGCCGGGATAAGCATTTGGAGCTCCATAGGGTGGCCGCCCTGCCTGCTGTCTTGGGTCCCAACCAAGCATCTGGCCCTGAGGGTGCGGCATCTGCGGACCAGCTTGACCTGTGAAAGCCTGGGTAGCTTGAGCATTACCTTGCCATGCAGGTTGCTGAGTGGGCACACCAGGGGCCTGCTGGGGCAGTAAACCTGTGTCTGGAATAGTGTAGTCTCGACTTCTGTCACTGTGAGCCTGAAAGCACATAATAATCATAAATAAGGGGGAAAACACATTATCGGCATTCAGGCTTAGATAGCATACACTGAGGAAAAGGACGCTATTTTGAATCAGTTGCCACCATATGTTTTTTCTGTCTAAATCAAATTTGCCAGTTTTATGCTTTTACTTAATCCAGTTTTGACTAGCTTCTAAAAATTAAATTTCTATACCTTAACAATGAGATCAGTATGACGAGAGTACGACAGATGAAGCTTACAATAGCCACCATCATAGATGCAATGCCCCTCCAGTGCTTCCTTTGCAACAGCAGCTGTTGTGACATCTGAAAACCAAATAGCGAGGATATATCCGTTAAGATCGACACTATAAAATACAAGAGCATCAAAATTATTAAATACTGGGTTTTAAGCCATCTCAAGAAATCATGAAAAAAAAACTGCGAACATCAATATTCAGTGAAACATCCTATAAAACAATGAGGATATTTTCACGTCCCAGAAAACAATATGCTCGTTTGGCATGTTAAGAGTCCACTTTATCTGACTAATGAAAAAAGAAACATTCCCTACTCTTTCAAACTTTCCAGGAACACTAAGGATTTATCTAATTCCCCTTGTCCTACTTTTCAAATTGAAATATGGCAATTATTAAAAAAAACTTTTTCCCTGTGCTCAGATGAGACAATTACACCCAAAAAAACACCTATTTGACTTGCAGGATCAAATAACATGCAATTCAAAACACAGCGACTAATACATTTTTTTGTTGATGGTAAATGCAGCGGCTAACACTGTCTTTAGTGTGCAGAAATGAGATTATACTACCATACAAGTAATGTCGTGACGACGTGACCCTGTAAAAGAAATTGAATTGATGTTTTTTATCGATGAATTGAATTGATGTTTCACCTACAAACATATAAAATGATTTTCATTTCCATAAATTAAATTATCTTTGGCTTGTAATTACATTCTTCTGCATGTAAGCATTATTTCAACGTCAGATGCGCAGCATGAATTGATAGTCTAGTAAAGGGTCAAAAGAAAATAACTACCTGGATACTGAATCAAAGCTTGTAAGCCACCATTTTTGTCAAAAATTGCAATTTTTTGGACTGTGCCGAATGCTGAAAAAACCTGAATGAATATCATGTACCTCAGATCCATGTAATCTAATAAACTACCAATAAAAATGTCAGTATTGGGGAGAAATACAAACCGTATGAAGAACATCAACTGTTACAGCATATTGCAGATTTTCTATAGAAGCAAGAAGAACATTGCTCTCAGGCTCTTTTTTCTTTCCATCAGGACCAAGCGTAGGCTGCATAACAGTAAGATAGTAAGTCATAAAGCACCACATATGAAAAAATGAAAATCAACAAAAATGGAACGCACCTGTAAAGCTCCCTCAATAGCAGAAGGATTAACGGGGAGATAAGGATTTGTGTAATCCCTAAATAAGAAGCAAAAACAAAGAAAAACATAAAATATAACTATAAGCCTGTCAAAAGATGGTATCACCAAGACAGACATTTTTTACAAGATTAGAATCAACTGCACACAGTTTACTTGTTTCATATGGGTTTGGAGCAAAAAAATATTAAGAATCACACCAAAGTGGTTTACAGACTTAATTCAGACCTATTTGTCAATTAGTTCGTTTACAAATCTTTTCCCATAAAGTGGTACGAAGAACCATGTTGGAGGATTCTCAGGAACATATAACGTTTTCATGTTTTGGAAGACAGATGGCCAACACAAGGTGGTAACAAATACTATTTAAAATATAGGAAACTGCCAAATGGCAGACAACATTTACAGTTTGACACCAGTCCAGTTGAGAAACATCAGACAGAACTAGTTCAAATTTCAAGGGTTATGACACAAGAAATTAGTGAAAGATGTGAAATTTACAAGTTGAAAGAGTATACATGAGAATATAAGATTCACGTTATCAAATAACATCATTCCATAATGCCTGTAAAAGTTGTACATAGGATGACTAATGGTCTAATGCCTGAACCAAACAAAAATATATATATTGGTCTAATGATTCCCTGGAGTTTTTAGACAGGGTATGTGTTGTGTACCAAAATGAAGAACCGTAGTGTCTTGAAGTGACCGACATATGAGGATTATGAAGTTCCCACTTGTCAGTCAGCTTGATGCAACAACGTTATTGACACACTTTAGCCAAGTTCTATGTAGGATAAGCTGTAATAATTAAAAACCTAGGAGTACATTCAAGTTCACATAAATTTGGTAAATAATTTAGGGAACCCACTAGAAGCACTGAGAGCTCTATGTTCATACCAATGCTTGATATTTTTAACAGAATGAAAGCAAGAGATTCAAAATTAGGTAGATGTACGAGAGAGAGATAAGCACATTGGAAACATGTATTCGATCTTAGGCACGAGGTGACTCAGTTTGAAATGTAAAGTAAGGTATGCTGAGAATAAAAAATGCAGTCATCATTCAAAAAAAAATGCCGTGAATAAAAAACAGAGTTCATAGGAAATGTTTTAATTAATTACTTAATTGTCTGTCATGTAAAACAGTAACGTAACACAAAAATGAGCATACATCGTATTAACATTCCAAGGACCTACATAGATTGTTCTTCATATATGACATGCACCAGATGTATATCAATAAATCTAATTGAGCAAACTGGCAGTAGGACTAATGAGAGGAAGCATTTTAGGCAAGCAAAACATCAAATGAGCCCAATTCGGGGATTAGGTCTCAAGCTTGAGTATAAAAAGTAAGATACTTTACATATGGAAACGGATAAGCATCAACAGACACTAACAAAAGAATGTGATCAACTGATTGGTTTTGATTTGATTTCAAAACTTCAAAGAAGATAGTAAGCAACGACAAACTAGAATTAGATCGAGGCAAGGTGATCAGCTTTTACATGCTGGATTGAAATTTTTAAATGTTAAAATTTTGCATTGGAAAAATGGATGTAATCATGTAGTGAGGTGAAAGAAGTTACAATTATAAAGAGAGCAAAACACATCTGTAATCTTGCAGCAGCCTCACTATTCCCTAGATACAAGCATAAAAATCCATTAGCCTTGCCAATTTTAGTGCACGAACACAGCATGTTGAAAACACAGAAATCATAATGAAAACAAAATGTTGCATGTATAACTCCACTTGCAAGATATTAGCTAGGTCACACTACCTGCTGCGATGCGATTGAAATTTGATATTCAGATCTGTGTGAGCCGAATAAGTAATACGCAAGTGACAGGATTCAATATGATCTGGAAGTAGATACCTGAAAATTTAAATGGACTAAAAATATGAATTGTTGTGGGAGGATTCATTGAGAAATATGCTGCTAATATTACCTTGGTATGCTTCTACCATCTAGAGCATTCCTTGCCAAGGCAGCCGTCTCGGCATCAGTAAACTGAATGAGTGCCTACATAAAAACCAAAAGAAAAGAAAAAAATGTTAGAGCATTTCATAACTACAACAGCCATGTCACAACGCATGTGATGATAAGCAACATACAATGTGTCACCTGAAAACCAGCAGCCTTTTCGAATGTAGCGATTTTGTGAACAAATCCAAAGGCAGAGAAAACCTACAATGTGACCTAACATTAGATAAAATGAATATTCTTCTTTAAAATGACATGTGCAATGTATGCAAGCATAACAGTTAGTGCCACAGTATGATACAGAGTTAGCGCAGAAGATGTCGGTATTGTCTCAGGAAACACCATTGTGTTTCCACTTTCAAATGACATGGGAAAAAATTAATATTAAAAACAGTTTAAGTAATTGAACATATGGATTAAAAATAACTTTGACATGGAAAAAATCATTGTGTAAAAAGTCGGACAGAAAATAACAAATAACTTTGACAAGGGAGAAATTAAGTTACAGTTTGATTAACTATATGGATAAAGAAGAAAACAACTGAATCAGATAAGAGTTGGCAACGTAATGCATATCGAGATTATTGTTTTAATAAAGGTGAAGCTAGATTGAGAAGGAAAATAAAATCCTTCTTTAGCCAGATATTGTTAGAATAAGAAAAATATCATCAATGACATCAAAATCACAAAGAAAGAAGTATATAAACTTGAAAATAAAAAAACAAAGGACACTTGTAGAAACAACTGCGCTTACCAAATGTATAACATCAATACTAACATCACCAGCTTCAACACCCTCAATAGTTACCAACAAAACATTCCCCGCGACATCTCCACTGCTTTTATTGTTAACAATCTCCTGTCTGTTAGAGTATTGTATATAAACCGTCTTCCCACGAACCTGCGCAGGTTCCGACGACGATGCGTAGTATGAAACCATTGAAATGGCCTGATTTTGATCCGTCTGCCAATGGAATACCAAAATAATTTCATTCATCAATTTAAAACAAAAAATAAATGTGAGACACTAAGTAGTTAACAAGACAAAACCTCACTGAAAAGTGATACCACCAGATGAAGTATGTATCATATCCAATGCCTTCATCAATATGTCTTTATCATATTCTTTTACGAAAAGTTTCAAGAATCATATGATACTTGTTTCAAAATAATTCATACGGTACAAAGATTATGTATACACTGCAGATTTATAAACCAAACTTGAATAGGTTGCACCACTCTTGATTAGAGCTAACTTTACGAAACATTTCTCCGACAAACTTCTTTCGTATATTAATTCTCGTAAACAAAATAATCCATAGTCCTTAAAGTACAAAAGTTATGTGTATGTGACACCAACAAAATCCACAGTCCAGACACTAAACAATCAGACGCAAAAAGAAACCGATGTTCCTAAGATCGAAAATGAAAAATCATAAAGAACGAAGGCAAAAATTCTAGGAATCATAAATATCATTTTTTTGTTAGTCTAACTGATAATCATAAAGAACAAAGAGTTCTTCTAAACAATCCGACGCAAAAAACAGAAACCGACTTTCCTAAAAACCGAAACTAAAATACCACAAAGAAGAAAATAAACAAATCCACCAATCTCAAACACGATCTTCTTCTAAGTTCTCTTCACCGATCGGGGGGGGGGGGGGGGGGGGGGGGGGGGGGGGGGGGGGGGAAGACTTAAAAGGCAAAAACTTTTTTTATCGAAACCCAGATCTGAATCGGGACGAGGGGAGACGAAGGGGACGCACGAATTCGACAAAGGCCTGGTTTCGGTTGGCGCCGACGTTGCACTTGGTGTTGACGATCCGGCCGAAGGGCTTGCAGAGCTCGACGAGCTCCTCCTCGGTGCACTCCCAGGGCAGGTTGCGGAGGTGGAGCACCTTCGACGGCGTCTGCGTGTACCGGAACTGCGGCTGCCCCGAAGACGACATCGATTCGACTCCGGTGGGATTTTGGGGATTTCTAGGGTTTCGGGTGGGGACGAAAGAACGGAAGGGGAATTGGGGTTGGGATGTGGTTGGGTTACTTCTATATTTTACGCTTTTGGGGGCTTCGACTTTGGGATATTTTTGGGAACTACTATTCGTCGTCGGAAAATTACTTAAATTGTCCTATAATGACCTTTTTGCCCTTAACAAATCAATTAATACCGATTTCGTCCTGTGTCTTTAAATAAGGTGTTTGACTCAGTTTTACTCACATTCCTAGTACCAACACCACGAAAATGTCTGGCGAAGCACCTGAATCCGGCGAGGTAACTGGGGCGGAATTTTTTTCACGACTCGGGCGTCTGGCTAAACCGCCTCCACCAAGGTGGAGGCGTCTGCCAAACACGCTTCCACATAGGTGGAGGCGGTTTAGACAGACGCCTCCACCTTTGTGCAGGTGTCTCCTATGGACGCCTCCACAAAGGTGGAGGCGTCTGTCTAAACCGCCTCCACCTATGTGGAGGCGTGTTAGGCGGACGCCTCCACCTTGGTGGAGGCGGTTTAGCCAGACGCTCGTTTTTTTTTGTTTTTTTTAATTTTTTGTTAAATTCAAATTTTTCAGGTTCCGTTTCAAGATTTCGGTGGTAATGGAGTAGATTACAGTGAGCTTTTTGACAGTAAAGAAATATTTACAACAATCGAGGAAGGTTGTAAATGGGCGAAACAAGTTGCAATAGGAGTCGGATTTTTTTTGGTTATATCATCATACAAACCGAAAGCAGATAACCGGATGGATTGTTACCTCAGATGTGATCGCAGACGTGAGATGAGTTCTCGTGATACGAGTATTGCACTGCGAAAGAATACGAAAAGAAAAGGTTGCGGTTGTCGGTTTTTGGTAAAAGTGGTGGAGCGACGAGATCGTGATGGATGGGTTATTGTTTCTAGTAGCATGTTTGGGCAGCACAACCACCCATTGGCAGTTTATTCAAAGGGTCACCGACAGGTCAGCGGACTTAGTGCTGGGGCAAAGCATGTTCGGGATATGACAGAGGCACAAGCAAGGCCCCGTAACATTTTGTTGGCGGTAAAGAAGAAATTTCCGGACGATAATCCTAATCAAAGGCACATTTACAACTTCAGAGAGTACATGAGGAGGACGAAATCTGAAGACAGGAATCCCACGCAGCAGTTTCTCAGAGAGGCAGTGCAGCATAAGTATTTGCATTGGATTGTGGCAGATGAAGAAACTAATGTCTTGACTCACGCATTTTTGGCACATCCGACTTCAGTTCAGTTGTTGCGTACATACCCATTCGTGATCTGTATGGATTCGACGTATAAGACGAACAAGTACAAGATGCCTTTGTTTGAGATGGTTTGGGTTACTCCAACAAATATGAATTTCCTCGTCGGATATGCGATTTTGCAGGATGAGACCGAGTCTAGTTACCGGTGGGTGTTGGAGAGGTTGCGAGATCTGTTATTGGATATTGTTAGCCCGACAGCAATAATTACGGACCGGGAGATGGGTCTGATGCGACCAGTGTCAGAGGTTTTTCCTGAGTCAGCTCATTTACTATGCACCTGGCATATCAACAAAGACGTGTACAACTACGCATACCACGTATTCGGCAAGGAGAAGCAGCTTGCAGAGAGTTTTAGAAGTGGAAGATGGAGGAGAGTCATGATTTCTGATTCACAGACGGATTATGATAGAGCAGTCCGTAATCTGAAGGATTCTTACAGTTCGTGGCCAGTGCTGACGAAGTATGTGGAAGACACGTGGTTGGTGCATAAGGAAAAATTCGTGTTGAATTGGACGAATCAAGTTCTTCATTTCGGCAACACTACGAACTGCAGGGTGGAAAGTGCACATTCGGCTCTGAAAGAGTGGATCACTACATCGACTGCCGCTCTCGACACTCTTTTCGACCGCGTGAACTCGTCTATTGAAATGCAGCTGACAAATATTCGGAACTTTCTTGAAGATTCGAGACGTCGAAATTTGGCACATTACATAAGTCCTCTGTTTCAGCATATAAATGGCCGAGTTTCGCATCACTGCTTGTCGTTAATGACTCAGGAGTTGAAGAGAATGCAGGACTTAAGTGATGAAATTGAATATCGTTGTGGGTGTGCTTTCCTGACAACACATGGGATTCCTTGTGCATGTACCATGTACGAGTGTTTCGCGTCAGGTGATGGAATTTATTTAGAGCAGATTCATCCATTCTGGAAAACACTTGTTATCGGAGAAGGAGTCCAGATGTCAGAGTTTGTTAATCAGTCAGCACAAGACACCGAGCATTTTCGGAAGCTAGTGGATGAGATCTCGCAGAGCGATCCTGCAGCAATTCGTAGTGCCTCTCGTATTTTATACGAACAGTTACACCCCGATCAGTCGAACTATGGAGAACCCGAAGAAAATACTAAGGTACGAGGTCGACCTAGGGGAAAGTCGACACGTCGGGACCCGAGTGCCTTCGAGTATGCTGAGCGAGGTCGTGGTCGGTCTGGCAGTAGTGGGAGTAGGGGTCGTGGTCGGTCTGGCAGTAGTGGGAGCAGGGGTCGTGGTCGGTCTGGCAGTAGTGGGAGCAGGGGTCGTCGGTCTAATTCGTCTCGATCGTCCTTGAATACGGGCACAAGATCTTCTGGTATGTCGATATCTTTGTTGTTATGTTATTTAATATATATTAGTAATCTAAATGTGGTTGAATATATTATCTCCTAATTTTGTTGTTTTAATGAATTGTTATTTACCTATCTTACAGTGTCCGGACGGGTTGACGTGGACAACTTCCCATATAATGATAGTGCCAGGAATCATTTTGCCATTTCTGCAAAGGTGGAATGACGTACGTGCTGATGGCAACTGTGGATTTCGATGTGTTGCCGATGTCTTTCATGGTGGTCAGGAGAACTGGTCGTACGCCCGTCGTGCGATTTCTAATGAGATAGGTGCACATCCTATTTATGAGACAGTCTATTTCAGCCATGTGAGAGAGGCTCGTCAACGAATTGATTGGGGCGGGGGAGGTTGTGGCGATGATCATTATATGGAGGTTTGGTTTGACTTGTTTCCTATTGCGAATTTTTACAAGTGTGCAGTCATGTATTTCGCAGTGGGAACGGATGGTTCGTTGTTCCCGTGTCTTACTGTTCTACCCTGGGAGTGTCCCTCTACCATGACGAGGCATGTCAGAGAGTTGGTCATTGCTCATTTAGGGAGTTACGCTCATTTTATTCGTTTGGAATTACTTGATGATTTCCCAGTACCTCCTATAGCGACCTTATGGTATCAAATGCGAGATGAGAGTGTTGTTGGATGGGAGGATCAGTACCAAAGTAGGATGGAGTATTGGAACCAGTTACGTTGATTGTAATTTGTAATGTTTTGTAATGTATAATATATCGTGTATTTCTACTTATATCGTGTTGTTTTTTTACCGTATTTTAAATTTAAATATTATTTCATATCTAAAGAAATAAGTTGAAAATCTTTTCGTGAAAAATAAATATTAAAAAATACGATAGTCAAAGAAATATGTAGAAGATATGTTCGTCAGACATAAATAATAAGAGTACACAAATAAACATAAGCATATACCAACAAATGTACTAACAGTGCAACAAAACGAAAGTAAAAGCAAGACAACTACAGCTCAGCATCTGAATCATGGTCCGAAATGCCCAACTGGCTGTTCCAATCCTCGATCAGGCGATCCCAATCTGTACATGCAAGTCTCGTCGCCTCACTCGGCATGACGTCTCTCTCTCGCAAGAACGGCTGCGTACACTGTATCGCCCTACTCATCCACTGTATGTAAAATAGAAATTAGCGTACAATAACAAAATATACTTTACAATTAAATATAAAATTAGATAAACTTACCGCATCGGCACATGTCCTATCCAGTGGTCTCTCCGGTCTCGGAATGATACTGCGTACGAGCAGTGGATGTGAGCACCTACCGAACCACTGCAAATAATCTGGAGCACAGGTGGAGGGGTCGCGGCTACGACTCAGATCGGCCAGGTGTAGTCGTCCTAGTCTCGGAAATGTCCTCCAAACCGATTCCGCAGACGAAACGTTGTGCCTGACGTCGTACATCGTCGCAGTCGTAGACCGTACTGCATGCTCGGGCGTCGGGATGTCAACCGGGATCACCTGAATGTAACCTAACTGACGTAACACGTGATCAGGTATATAAGGCTCTGTGATATCCCTATAACGAATAATGCCGGCAAATGTAGGACAGCTACAGCAGGCTCGGGACCATACGGTAACCACTCCACCTAAACGTTTATACGTTAATAATAATAAGATTAAATTAAAATAAACGTGAATGATATATACATTATATACCTGCGATGCAGTCATCTGATCTAGTCGTCTACGAATAGAAATAAGTCGACTCTGGCTCTTATCCTCGGCCCGGACAACCCACATACGCGAACGAGGATGGCCACGCTCAACAATCTTCCGCTCACGATGTGGGCGGAAAGAAGGAAAATACTCATATATCCAAGCCTGCAGCAGTGTAAGACAACCCGTAATCTGACCACAATCAGCACGACTAGATATGCCCAGCTGGCGATACAAATATGCCAACGTCGCCGACCCCCATGAGTAATCAGCAATGGTATCTGGGTCCCTCGCCTCCAATAAGTCGCGTGGTCTCAGTCTGGAACCGCTCTTGTCGACAAACAATACGCAGCCTAGCAGTAAGAAGAAATAAGCAGTCATCTGCGTATCCTCAGTCCGTGGTGGTTGCCCCCGTCTGCAACACTCGTCCACAGCGTCGATACTAACACCACCGCCACTCCAAAATGAGTTATCCCGCCCAAGACCCTCCAGGCTGACACCCAGCAACTCAGATACATATAACTTCAGCTCAGATGTCGCCGCCTGCGCACTGACCATGGGGGAGGCGGTTCCGGTGACCGCCCTCTCGTTGGGTCGGGCGTCTCCCGCGACCGCCCGACTCAAAAATGTTTTTTTTTAAATTAATTGAAATAAACAAGGTAATTTACCAGATGTGAGTAGTCAGGGGTCTCCGCTGGCTCTTTCCCTGGCCTCCGAGACATTCTATTTGGTGAATAAAAGTGTGATATGAAGAGAAAGTTGTGTTAAAAGAGTGAAATGAGGAGTTATATTAGTAGAAAGGGCAGAGGGCAAAATGGTAATCTTACGGGCGATTTAAGTAGTTTTACGGCGACGAATAGCAGTTCAGATATTTTTTGGGGTTTGGTTTGTGTTTAATTATTAATTATGTTGCACTAATTTAATTAGGATCTCAGTTTTATATTTAGTACGTAGGAGAACAAAACCTGGTCTGGTCCGGGTTTTTAGACCGGATCCGGTTTCCAGTCCGGTCCGGGTTTTGATTAATTTTTTTTACAAAAAATCAAGTTCTACACCGATCTACTCCGGTTTCCGGTCCGGATCCTGAAGATGATATGGGCCCGGTCTTGGACCTGTGCACACCCCTAGTTCAAAACGTATCAGAGAGTCATTCTACAACGACAGTGTAAAGAAGATAAAAGACTACATTTTATACAAACAATATCTTCAATATCAACCGACTTTTCCATTGCAACTATTGTGAATGAGACGGACAACATTCCGTTAAAACTCCTATTTTGGCACTCCCTTCCAACATTAAGCTAGGCTCATTTGATATTAGGATACGGTGATTATGTCTTTTAGGAATAGTTTTGGGTTGGATTTGTTAATCCAAACAATGAGAATAAGTTTAAAATTTTCATAGATGCATACTTCCCATTGTAAGATTTTATATGTAAAAACTCATCGTTGAGAAACTATTGAAGGGAGTTGTCAAGTGTCTACCGTTTGGTTTTGCAAACACAGACACAAAGTGTGGGAAGTTCAAATTAATCCTAGAGGCCTTGAGGTCTCTCACGAATGTGTATCTACAGGAGTGGTGTAAGATTGCTTCACATCATCCC
Source organism: Triglochin maritima (assembly GCA_963682175.1). Lineage (NCBI taxonomy): Eukaryota > Viridiplantae > Streptophyta > Magnoliopsida > Alismatales > Juncaginaceae > Triglochin > Triglochin maritima. The sequence continues at coordinate 6,394,893 of OY821780.1, read as the reverse complement.
TAGCATTGTATTCCTTTTGCAGTAATGGAGAGCTTTGATCCTCTAGACGAAAGTGTAAGTAACCAACTCTTAAAAAAATGCAACTGAAGCTTTTGATATCTTGGGAGAAGACCCCACTATAGGTTCCTGGACCTTGAATACAGACAAGTTTAATTCACCTACAATATCAATATGGAAATTGGAAAACATGGACATGTGTTAGATAGTTCACTGGTACATAGTGTGTCTCGTATGACATAGGTCACAATTTTGATTTTTAGGTGTAGTAATTTCTTTAGAATTTGCTGGTTCACTTCGTGTTAATAAAAAATATAAGTCAGTCTAATTCAAATTTACTAGAATTGTATATAAGAATGTTACAAAATTACCACGCAATGATACAAGTCTCTTTTGATACTTCAAGAATTGGTTTTTTGACAAAAAATAGCTAAAGTACATTTTTATCCTTAGATCTAGTATAAATGTCGGTCCTCAAATTCTGATAAATTTTCCAAAGCATATTCCCTTCATTAATCGTATGCATACATCAATTGTTGTTACATCTCAAATTTACCGTCGACTGTGCACAAAGCCTCGGATCACTAAACATAAACTATGTTTAATTTGTTGGAAACCAAATTTGAACGACAAAACAAAATTATTAACATCTATAAATAGGTTTTTTTATCTTAATTAATTTCCACACAACACATTCTTTTGGAACAATTATTTACACTCATCCCTAGACAATTGATCGAAGGGTCCTCACATAATTAAGTTAGACCCCTAAGTATGTGACCGGTTGTTGTGGGTTTAATTGGTTACCTTAGGTTTCTATCTTAACCCACACATAGTTCTCAAGTGTGGGGGCGGTTCAAAAGAGTTCCCACTTAAATGGAAAAAAAACTCAAAGATCCAAGCAAAAGCCCCCCAACAGTTCCCGCTAAAACTCATATTTAAACCACAACCGCCACAACTAACTCATAACGCCCAAAACCAAACGAAACCAAACTAGAGCAAATTCTTTGTCCAATCATGTCGCCGGAAACACATGGAACTCATCTCCGACAAGGAAGCCGCCCTCCTCCGCATTCTACTCGAGGAAGACACCCCCACTCCTTCCTGGCCTATGTTGTCGACTTCCTCCGCCGGAGTTCCAACCTGTTCGACATTAAGCCCCCTGTCGATGTGGAGAAGGGGAAGGCGGACTTCCTGCGAGGTGATGAGGTGGAGAGGAACGCGAGCGGTCCCAAGGAACTGTCCGGAGGGAACCGAATGAGTGAGTTCTTACATTGATCTTTGTTTTGTATGTAAGAAAGAGAACCAAGAAATGTTGTTTATAAGGTTTGACTTTGAGTTTTTGCTTTTGATTTTGTTTACATGTTATATTTTCCATGAAATGGTTTTTGTTATTAGGAAAAAGTCATTAGCCAATGATAATATGTCCATTAATTTTCCCGTGATACAGATTTACATCCTTTTTTTCCACACAAAAGCAGCAATTTATAGTCTCACAATCTTGATTTTGCATTAAATTGCTAAGATTACAGTTTTTTACTTTTTGGATGGGCTGCTATTGGTAGGAAAATCACATTTCTGAGTACTCTTCGTTTTGATGATTTTATTCATATACAACTCGTAATGGTTGAATCTTGAGATGTTGGATTGAATGGTGTTTTTCTTCTTCTTTTCTTCACAAAATAGCAACACATGTATACCAGTTGAATCTTCATTTTGCAATAAACTGATGACATTTCAGTTCTTTCGTTTTATCTGATCTTGACAGTTATTTCAGTTAGAAGATTCCATTATATTGTTGTTATCGTAATTTCTGTTTGTCTGCTATTTGATTTCTGTTATTCTGTAATGGGGTCGAATTTGAGCTAATTAAGAATCAGTTAGACCGTCAGAGCAAACCGATCACCATTATTTATCTAAAGGTTTTTTTAAACTGTAATCGAATCAAAATGGAGTACTTCAATCTAATGCTCAACAGATCTTTGTCATATATTTCAGTTACCACTTTGTGTCTGTTGATCTGTAATTGTGAAGTCTGAAAATTACAGAAAGGGAAATTAAGATGAAACAGTTTTATCTACGTTGACGTTATAATCCGCTAAAACTGTAATTTTACCTAGTTCTAGTTTGTTGACAATAATGTTTTGTAGGTCCGACATTCATTAGCTTTGATGTTGTCCCAAATGCTGGAAACGGCACCGATTCGGAGTATACATGGACGCAAACTCTAGTGAAGATTACTGTTAACGTGCCTGTTCCAGAGGGAATTGACGCAAGGCTCGTGGTATGTGAAGTAAAGGAAAACCATCTGAAGGTTGGGATTAAAGGAATGCCGTTCATGATCGATGTGAGTCGTATATTTCATTAATTCCATTTTTTTGAATAATCTGCTTATGGCTTGATTTTTCTACCTTAATGTAACTTTTCAGGGGGAGCTTTACCATGCAGTCGAGCCAAAACCTGCGTTTACTATTGGTGAGTTTTTTCTTCTTCCTGTTTTGCTCAGTGAACCTTGATTTGTTGTAGAACTAATTTGATCTTTAGTTTAATGCATACAGAGGGTCGCAACATGGCTGTGCTTCTGAAAAAGCAAAATCAATGGAACTGGTGGAAACATCTGCTCAGAGGTGATCCTGAGATCGATACAGCAAAGATAGAGCCTAAGGGTTACAGCCCGTCTGATTTGGATCCCAAAGCTTGGCCATCTGTGGAGGACATTGAGGTAAAATCTAAGGATTCCAGCATGTTTGATTTGGATCCTGAATCTTGGAAGACTGTGGAAGGTTTTGAGGTAATACCTAAGGATGGCAGCCTACCTGATGTGGATTCTGACTCTTGGCAAAATGTGGAGAAATTTTAGGTAAATCTTTGTTCATGTTGTATTTTATATTTACTCCGATACATCACATTCTCTTCAGTGTCTACCGCTTTTACTGAAATATTATTGGACTTGTTTTGCTTGTTTTCTATGATATTTTCTATAGATCACATTCTTAAATTGGTTTTGTTAACTTACTCTTTGATTTTCTTCACTTCTAACTTGTTATGGTGTCATTTTGTTTGTTTTAGGGAGATTGTATTATTGGATTGATACCCCTCTTGTGGAGTATAATGTGTTATATTATCATATACAGATTGCACCTTAAGCCTTTTTTTCCTAGCATTTGTTGTAGCACTAATCATTTTGCATTTGGTTTTGCAGGACCCAGAGTTGAACTTCTCCAAAGCAAAGATAGGCTGAAGATCTGAAGTAGTCTGCATTAACCGGTTGTGTGGCTTTCAACACTTTGTGGGCATAACTTTTGGAAGTTCCAAAGACTCCATGATTCTTGACAAGGAAATAATGATCTTGTAATGATATGCTTGTAAACCTTGTATTGTCTGTTAGCTGATGTATTACTGCAAATTCCCTGATAACACTTCATGTTATAGATTTTAAGGAACTAGCTGTGAACTCATTAAGGATTGCTTGTTAATCAGATCAGTGGCAGTAGTTAGGTGGTTGGTTCTGCTGATTTCTGAATTTGTTTTTCATGGAATTTAGCAGACTAAAGTCTGCATCTATTTTTTAACTACGTATAATTTGTTTGGAACGTCATCACAAGTAGGAGTCCTGTTCAAACAGATGTAGTTGATAATACATGAAATTGCATCTGTACTGAGAAATGCTTCAAATATGACAAAACAGAAATTTGTATTGATGATGATTTGGGCAGATTACAATTAGTACTCATTCCATAGAGCTTGCAATAAAGTGCTGTTTTTAAAGAAACTAAGCACATTGACAGAAAAAAGAGTTCTTCATAGTTTCATATCTCCAAAGAACTCGAACGAGAACATGCCCGAGAATAAATTGCATGTTTCATGCATCAGCATTAGAGAACAAATGCCTCATCTTAACTTCAGCCTCATTACTAACCGACCTCGACGCAGCATTTGGGCCAAAACGCTTAGGAGCTTGTCACTGCAGCTATTTGTCGTTCCTCATGTCGTCATGGTATTGGTAGAACAGGGACTACCATCAGCTACCAAAATTGCACAATGAAAATGATATTAAAGATATTACTCTTACAACCGATTAACTGAACTACCACTCTTCCTGGTTCAGAACCTTCAGTCCCCAGCTCATATCTTCGCAGTGCCTAACGTGAGGCACCAGCGCTCCAGTGTCCACACCTCTCTTGGCACTGCAGTCGTAAAATGGAGGTGCATGGAAGCAAGGCTCCATCGACATGGCTCTCTGGCAAGGTGGGTCCGGAGCTGTTCCATTTTCTGGTTTATAAAGAATCCAAGGTTTCAGACCTCCGAGTCCCTGAGCAACATAACCAAAAGTAGACCAAGAACTTATCACAAGCTTATCTGTTAGGCTCAACAGATAAATCTCCGCCCACGCTTTGGAATTGTGGGAATGTTCTTCTGTCTTCTGGTATCCTTCACTGCTTGGTTGGAATATGCTGACGATTTCACCATCCACGGCCGGGTACTCCCAGTACAAGTTCCTCATCTGCTCAAAGTACCCACCATTCAAGGATGTTACAAGAACCGCTCTAGATTTACCAGTAGCTGTTGCAGCAAGAGCATGTTCTCGGTCTAAGTCTGGCAGCAGCTTCTCCCGAAGAGAGCAAGACATAATTTGATCCATTACATACTGAAATGGACCAGGACCTACTTCAAAGACCCTGATCTGTATGCCAACCCTTTGGTCAGCTTTTGCCAAATAAGCTTGATAATACCTAACAATCAAACCCCATATTTTGTTGGTTGGATGCAAAAGATAACGACCCAAATGGTGGAAAACAGTGTCTTTCTGAGGGAATAGCTTGGTCAATTCATCTTCAAACTTTGGGATCAGAAAAAGAGAGGGAACAAAATATTGGTTGGACCTCAAAACCAGCCAAGGGACTTTACCAAGGAGAACTTGGTCTTGTTCGCAGAAAAAAAGTTTGTCCTCATCATCATAGTCGTGGGATAGGTGGACATAAACATAGGCAGGGATAGAATCAGCTGAAGAAGAATCGACGTCGTTGTTGATAACCTTAGACTTAAGCAAATTGCCGTAACTGCTAGGATAAGTTTGACTGAAATTCCCAAACTGATTGACAGGGAAATCTAAGGGAAGTAACCATGTACCATCTGGAAAAGGCTCACAAAACAGATCGGCCATGTCAGCACCTCTATCAATAAGCAATACCCTGTTAGTAAGGAGAGCATATAAGAACGTCGAGGCAAGACTCAGCATCCTGTTCCCCAAACCACTGTATGATACCCAAACCACATAATTGCATTCTGAAGTGCCACTATTCTGACCAGACTTAAGCTGTTCTACGGCTTTGTCATACAGAACAGTATTTGGTGCACACCTTTTATGGAGAGCTTCTTGCTTTCTTAGCCTTTCCTGAAGATAAGGCGAAAGATGGTGGGGCAAATCTTTGCGATATAAGGCAGATTGATACCTACTCAGGCATAAATTTTCATCAAACCCAGCAGCAAGCAAGCCTCCCAGTAGTTTATCCCTTTGCACAGTGGTGGTAGATACACCCAACTCAGCATCAGTAACTGCACAAATGTAAGGACAATTTACACTGATTATCTTCTTTATTAGCAAATGAACCATTAGTTAAAACATTCCATCAAGAATCATAACATACAATAGTCAACAACAAAAACAAACATGAAACATGCAACACCGAGAGCATCAATTTAAACAGACAACAAGCTTAAAACACTACAACTTGTAATAGAAAAGGAAACACACCAACAAAAACATTTACAACCACAAAAAAATAAAAAATAGCACAATAGTTTATCCTTAGGAGTGCATTTGATTTTGTTATCGTTGAATTTTATCAGTCAGCTACTTTCTTACTTGGAAGGAAGCAGTGAGTTCAACCGTATCATACGAGTAGCTTAGTTTTCCTTGACAAACAACAAAAAGGATTGTACTTCCAAACATGAAAAAACATGTTTTACTAAAGCCATGTATTCAGCAACACAACAAATCATATACTTCAGACTTAGCTGGATATGGAAAAGTCCATCCATCTTTAAAGCCACAAAACATCTCCCAAATGCTACAAACAGCATCTAACAACCAGACCCATGAAATGCTACTATTATGGTTTAAGGTTCGACTCCTGGGTCACTCCAAGGTCTCCAAGACCAACCTAGCTAGCCCAGTTGACATTGTGCCACAAAATGCAATTGACATTGTGCCATTGGGTCACCTTTTTGGTTTCATAAAACGTGAATTACACCATTAATAAAGCATTGACAACCTAAATGTGCATGCATGAACCTGGATTTTCTCAATTGACTAACAATCAAATCCACCACTATAACCGCAATTAGTAAAATAACCACAAACATCTTTACACTCACGAACTACACAACCGCATTTTACAGAGCGAATCACAGGTTGCAGGTTTGAATCTTACTTGGAATCCAATATGCCAAATAGAAAAAAACTAAAAACAATTTCCATAGCATAGCATGATAATTATTACCCAAAAAAACTTTTTTTTCTTCCAAAAACCTGAAAATCCACTATTCCACCAAACCACTCACAGAAAGCCAAAAAACACATGCAAACCACATCTCCCCACGCAATGCGACATTCCATCTGATCAAAAACACCAAAAGAGTGAAAGATCGAATCTTTCCCACCTTTCTCGACGACCTCCGGCACGCTGCGGCGGGAGACGGCGACGATCATCGCGGAGAGAGTCAGAGCGCAGACGACGAGGACGGCGAGGAGGGTTCGGGGAGCGAGGAGGGGGCGCGGGGAGCGCTTGGAGTCGTCGGATCTGGCGTCCTCGGGATCCGACGGTGGGGATTGCGTCTGGCGCTTGCTCCGCTTCATTTCCATCAACCGGCGTCGGTGGATCTGAGGGGAGTGGGTGGGTTTGTGGAGATGTCGTCGTGGTGTTCTCGTTGATCTGAAGAGGTGGGGGACAAGACAAGGCAATCTCTGTCGTGGAGACAACTGTGTCTGTGTTTGTGTTTGGAGATTGTTTTTCTTAATCTTCCAGATTATTAACGCCTAAAAGCCAAAAAGTACAAGAGCACAACTGAAGTAGTTAAGTACTTAAATATGTCATCATGGACGAGCCCCAGTCATGTTTTTCTGCACCAAGACATTATTTGTGCATTGTTAGGTTTTTAACTTATTTTCGTAGAGAATGATTTCACTTATCTTACTAGCTAAGTTGCGACTGCGGTGGTAAGTTATGATATTTAGATTGAATTGTTATTCGTCATCGGAAGATTACTTAAATCATTCGTGTGATTTATCATTTTATCGTTTTCTATTTTCTACTTATATATATCTTCATTTCACTTTCCTACCACCACTCTTTCTTCATCTTCCTCTCATAATCATCAATAAGAATGTCTCGGAGGCCAGGAAAAGAACCAGTGGACGCCCCGATGTACTCGAATCTGTTAAAATGTCTCATTTAAATTATTATTATTTTAAAATAAAAATTGGGGTGGGTGGCTCCCGAGGACGCCCAACCTGGGGGAGGCGTCTCCCGCAGACACCCCTCACATTTTATTTTATTTTTATTTTTATATAATTAATAATTAGTATTAATTGATAATTAGTTAAAAATAATAAATAAATGTGTTAATTTAGATGCTTAAATCCATTTAACAACATTTTATTTCTAAAATTTAATTAATATTCATCGGGTTGCCGTGGAGGTAGAGGAAAATTCATACCTTTACGCGTCGTACATGCTTACAAAGATGATTCAGCACCTCGTCATTCACGCAGACGGGGGATATCTACTTCAGTTAGGAGGGAGAGGGATAGTTTACGTCGTCGTCAAACACGTGAGGATTTTTTCGACGACAATGATGATTCATATGAGGTGGAGAGTGACGACGAGAGTGATGATGGGGGTCAGTATGGTTTGGATCGGCAGGAGGAGGTGAGACAACAGTATGGTAGAGGACGGGGGCGACATGATAATTCTTCTGTTGAATGGGTCATTCGGAAGGGTAGATGTGGTAGGTTTGTGACCGATGATTCGAGTTCGTGCAGTCGATGTAGTGATCCACTCTTTCAGAGCCGAATGAGCGATTTTGACCCTGCAGTTCGTAGTGTTGCCGAAATGAATGACTTTGTTCGTCCAATTCAACACAAACTTTTCTTTATGCACTAACCACGTGTCTTCCAGATATTCCGTGATAGTTGACCAATAATGAAAAGAATCTTTCAGATTACAGACAGCTCTATCGTACTCGGTTTCTGAAGTAGAAAGCATGACTTTCTTCCAGTTTCCACACTTCAAATTCTCTGCAAAGTGTTTGTTCTTGCCGAATACGTGGTTTGCATAGTTGTATACGTCTTTGTTGATATGTCAGGTGCAAAGTAAATGAGCAGACTCAGGAAAAACATCTCTCACTTATCGCATAAGCCTTAACTCCCGGTCCGTTATTATTGCAGTCGGGCTGACAGTAACCAATAACATATCTCGCAACTTCTCCAACACCCATTGGTAACTAGACTCCGTCTCATCTTTCATAATCGCATAGTCGACAAGAAAGTTCATATTTGTTGGTGTCACCCCAACCATCTCGAACAAAAGCATCTTGTACTTGTTCGGTTTATACGTCGAATCCATGCAGATTACAAAACGATATGTGCGCAACAACTGAACTGATGTCGAATGTGCCAAAAATACGTGAGTGATGACATTAGTTTCTTTATCCGTCATAATCCAATGTAAGTACTAATACTGCACTGCCTGGTGCAGAAACTACTGAGTGAGATTCCTGTCTTCAGATTTCGTCATCCTCATGTATTCTCTGAAGTTATAAATGTGTCTCTGATTGGGATTATCCTCCAGGAATTTCTCATTTATCGTCAATAGGATGTTACGTGGTTTCGCTTGTGCCTCAGTCATACCACGAGCAATTTTCTTGGCTCCAGGAGTAAGACTGTTGATATGTCGGTAACCCTCTGGATAAACTGCAAGTCTGTGATTGTGTTGACCATGAGTACTATTACAAACTACGACACATCATTCACAATCCCGTCGCTCGACCACCTTTATCAAAAAATGACAACCGCAACCATTTCTTTCCGTGTTCTTCCGTACCGCAATATCTATATCTCGAGAACTTATTTCATTTCTGCGATCGCATCTCATATAACAATTCATCCGATTATCTGCATATTATTTATAGGGTGATATTACCAACAAAAAAACCCGACTAATATGGAAACTTGTTTCGTCCATTTATTCACGTCGTCGATTGTTGGAAATGAAGGGAATGTGTTCTGAAAGTTTTACTTTTAAATGTCAATTATTATGAATTGAATGAGATATCATTTTGTTCCATGTTTATGTTATTCGTCTTTTGGAAGTGTTAAGGAAGAGACTCTTGGTCCTTAACCGTAGAGCTCTAAAAGATATTGGTTTACATAAAACAAAAGATATTCGCAATCATGATAATTAACATGGAACATTAATTACCGAGTTAAGATTGTCGTATTGGTCATAGATCATTGTAGCTCTACAAGTGAGTGACAACACGGGTATGCAAAAGAGGAAAATATTACTTTTGTATACTGAATAGACCTAATAAGTAAAATATTATAGAAATGTGTTTCTGTGTCATTAATATTTTACTGTGTCATTGGTCCTTTGATATGAGACTTATATCTGATCGCTTAAGGAGTTTTTAATTAGACTAGTGTCTTAAGCTACCAATGAGTGTAGTGTAAAGGCATTAGTTGGTTAAGTATAACTTTCGTTGGAGAAGATAGTTGGCCAAAAGATTATCATTGCCCCTCTTAATTGAGTGATGATATTAGTGGGCCCCTTGATAAAGCAAAGTTATAATGTGCACAATGTGATTTGAGTTAAGTCACATATTTATAACTAGCTTAAAGAGATCAAGAAATGAATACTAAGACAAAGATGACACAATACTACTTTGTGTGTATTCTTAATATCATGAGGCAAGGGACGGACACAAGTGGTGCACTCCATCACTAAGTGGATCGGGTTTTGGTTCGAGTGGAATTAAGACATCTAACTAATTGGGAGCTATAATGTGTAGCTAGATACCGCTTATAGCTTGTGATATTAAGTTCTTAATATCACTGCCAACTTAGTTTAGATCCTCCCATAGGTCACACCACAAAACTGGGAAACAAGAAATGGGGATTTTGAGTTCATAGGATGTGTCGGGTTTCATGTAGAAAATATGACACATGGGGTGAACAAGCAAAATCAAAATTATGTTGTGATTAATAACATAATTAGAATCTAAATTAAATTCATATGTGATGTAAATATTATGGGGTGTAATGATTGATCATTACATAGGATAATATGTTACATAAGTTGTGAATTTGCTACTAATCCCGAAATGTCAAATTTTGTAGGGGTTAAACCGAAATTTGACAAGTCTGCAAGACTGTGCAAACGGTCGACCGGCTAATGGATAACGGTCGACCGAAGGTGCACGGTCGACCGGACGTGTCTCGACCGATAACAGGGAATTTTCGTCTGTTCGGAACGGTCGACCGAATCTATCGGTCGGTCGACCGAACATTGCGATGAAATATTCTACGTTAAGAACGGTCGACCGAATCTCGCACGGTCGACCGGAATTGGGTTCGAGCGGTCGACCGGACCTTCGTAACGGTCGACCGGTCCAGACGGTTTTATGCAGAATTAATTTAAGAATTAATTAGATCATGCATGGAATTGGTCCATAATTGATTTAATTCGTGGCTAATATTATTTGTTAATAAATAATGGATGGTTAGATGGAATTTTGCATGAGATCATGGGCAAGGGGTTGCACATGAATAGGTAATTTGGAGAGAACTTATAAATACAAGTTTATCTCATTACCTAATTAATTCATTCATTATTTTCTTGAGCAAAATTCTCTCTCCATAATTCTCCACGAAAATCCCTTAATTCTTAAGTTTAGTTTTAGTTCTTAAGAGATCATCTTCTCAAGGGAATTAAAGAGGGGTTAGTAATTAAATTCTAAACCCTATCGGAGATCGAGAGACTAGCTTCCCTCTCTCCGATCTTGTTTAGAGTTTGGTGAATACTCGGAGGCATCCGGCGCGGCGAGAAGCATCCTCAACGTCTCCGAATCTTCAAGAAGTTTTTGAGAACTTCTAGGTATGAATTTCGGAGTCCTTGTTTGTTTTAATAGAGTTTTGAAACTAGATGTTAAAACAAACTCATGCATGCATGAAATAAATCAAAGAAAATTGTAATTGGTCCTTATTATACATAAAAATTTCGAAAATATATATGTATAATTAAACATGAAATCCTACAGTGGTATCAGAGCTTAGGGTTCAATTTTCTTATGATTTATGGTTGTAAACAAATTTAGTTTACCATCTAGGATTTAAACAATTCGTTTTACCGGTTTTTCGGTCTTTAAATGTTTGTTGAAATAATTCCTTATAATAATTCGTTTTAAATGTTTTGAATGTTTAAAACATGACATGTAATTATTAGAATTATGATTTAGACATAAGTCTAACTTGCAATAATTTCGTTTTAAGTATAAACGATTATTTTGTAAGAGAATCAACAAAACCGAAAAACTGCGATTCATCTTTCCATTGGAAATTGGATGGACAGCGGTTCATAATTAATTTGTGAACTATGGATGCATGAAAAATGTTTTTAATGTATTTCAAAACGTTTTTTTTCAAAGAATTGTTTGACATTCTAGATGCTTGATAAACTAGGATGGATAGTTTATAGCAATATTGCGTGCATGGATGCTCGAGTTGTTTTGCAGGAATTGTGAGTTTGTATGTTCCAAATCAGAAGCTATGAATGTTTATAATTGTTATAATACAGGGGCTTATGTATGTAAAAGTCAAATTCTCTATTTCCATCTTTTAGATAAATTGCATATGCATATGAGAGGTTTTAACATAGGACTTGCACTAGTCGGTTTTTATCGAATGTGAGGAACATGTTTATTTTCTGTAAAATCTACATCTCCGGTGCAAGAGGAAGTCGCCGCTGTAGCGCATCGATCGAGGATCGAGGATCGGGGATCGAGGATCAAGGATCGAAGGGAACATATAAACTCACACGATGTGGATTGTGTGAATGTTTAATTTCTGTTTTTAATTTCTGCTATGCATGTGATGAATGTGGTGAATGTTAGGATGTGTATGAATATTAATATGCATGATAACCTAAAGTTCTAAATCACATGTTAAAATTTTCCAACAAAAATTAAGAATAGTTTTCCTTCTTATTTCATCCACTAGCAGCCATTGATCGAGGGATACTCTGCTCGCCCTTAGCGGGAGATAGATCCCTCTATCTTTGGGAATAGTGGGAGATATAAAGGTTGTCTGTTGTTGTGCCACAATTAAATATATGAGGTGTGTTTCACCCTAGTGAACCCCAAGTATGTTTAATTGTGAATACAATAGATAAACGTATCTCGTATCAAATGAAAATAAGTTTTCTTAACATTACCTAGAGCCCTCGCTCGGTTTTAGGGAAAAGTTTTTCTTACGAGGATAGGTCGTATTCCCTCATAATTAAAACGACAAGAGTCACAAGAGTTTGAAGATGCTAGATGTTGCTAAAATTCAAAAAGGTTGTGATTAGAAAAATGTTTTCTTACCTTGATATTGTAATGTATTCGATAGCCCTTAGCTAGTCCATATTACAATTGATGAGATCTTGGATTGTTGCATTTATGGGCAAAATTTTTATTTGCAACATTTACATTTATATATTCGATATATGTATGCATGTGTATTAAAACATAAAATTGGCATTAAAACCTGTATGATTTATTTTGTAGAAAAATGTCGAACATCCAACCTATCGTACGATCCATGATAGAAAAACACCCTTTAGCAAATGATGGCTCAAACTTCATTAGTTGGCAACTCAAACTCAACATCGTGTTAAAGTTTGAGAAACTATCTCACATTTTGGAAGGTCCAATCCCAAAATGGAATGAGAGATTAACCGATGAAGAGAAAGAGGCTAAAGCCAAGTGGGAAGACCAAGAGAACCAGGTTCACGGTCTTATGCTAGCATCCATGGGTGACTCGCTTCAAGCGAAATACTTGGATTCAAAACCCAAGAAGACCATGTAGGCTTTATCAAAGATGATCATGGATAGTGCCCGAAAGGAGCGCTATAAGACCACCATTGCACTCACAAGGTGCCATATGGCGGAGGGAACATCGGTATCTATGCATTTTCTCACGATGCAAGGATACCTTGAGAAGTTGGCAAAGCTCTCTTCACCAATGCCCGAGGACATTGCTGAAGATATGATTCTTGGCTCTCTAACCCCGTCCTTTAAGGACTTTGTGATGCACTATCACGTGCGTGAAAAAGGGGTGAGTCTTGAGGAGCTTCACAACGCTCTCAAAACTGCTGAAGTTGACATGGCCAAGGGTAGGGACAAGCAAGTCCTTGCCGTCTATGGGAGGGGTCATAAGATTGGTAAAGGAAAGGGCAAATCTACCAAAAGTGGTTCAATCAAGAGCAAGAGAGTAGGAGGTGCTCATAAAAGTGCCTCGAGGGGGAAATCTCAGAAATCTCCAACTCCCAATACGGAGTGCTTTCACTGCGGTGAAAAAGGACACATCCGGCCAAATTTCCCCAAGTACAAGGAAGACCTTGACAACAGAGTGACTGAACGTCGGCGCCCCAAAAAGGCCAAAGGTATATTTGTTATTGAAATAAATTTAGCCACCTCTGTCCAGGATTGGGTAATTGATACTGGATCTTGTGCTCATATAGTTTCTAATGTGCAGCTACTCATGGATAGGAAAGAACTCGTAAGGAACGAGGTAGAATTGAAGGTCGGAAATGGTGCGAACGTGTCTGCGGTTGCACAAGGTTCTGTGGTGCTTCAATTGTGTAGTGGTTTAAATTTATGTCTAAAGAATATTTATTATGTACCTTCGATTAGCAAGAATATTATTTCTGTATCATGTCTGGATATGGATAATTTTAATATAAATATTTCAAATTCTTGTTTGTCTATATCGAAGAATGGTGTGTTCTATGCAAATGCGTTCATTAGGAATGGTCTCTATTTGCTTGAATTGGATAATAAACAAATCTTTAATATCAATAACAAAAGACTTAAGACCACTCACGAGAATGATACTCTCTTGTGGCACTATCGTCTTGGTCACATAAATGAAAAGCGCATCAAGAAATTGCAAGAAGCTAACCTTCTTGGTCTACTTGATTTTAAATCATTGGAGACGTGCCAACCATGTCTAATGGGAAAATGACCAAAAAGCCTTTCAAGAAGAAAGGCCCAAGGGCGAGTGGCTTGTTGGATTTGATACATTCCGATGTATGTGGTCCAATGAGTACTAGTGCACGAGATGGTTTCAGGTACTTCATTACGTTCACGGATGATTATAGTCGTTATGGCTATGTTTATCTAATGAGAAACAAAAGTGAATCTTTTGACAAGTTCAAAGAATTCAAGAATGAAGTAGAGAACCAACTCGACAAGAAAATCAAGTCTCTACGAACGGATCGTGGAGGTGAGTACTTAAGTGCCGAATTTGACTCATACCTAAAGGAGTTTGGTATTGTACCTCAACTCACCCCTCCCAGTACACCTCAGTGGAATGGGGTATCCGAAAGGAGGAATAGGACATTGCTCGACATGGTTCGGTCAATGATGAGTCATGCGGAATTACCTCTTTACTTTTGAAGTTATGCACTACAAACTGCGGCTTACACACTAAATAATGTTCCATCCAAAACCGTGGAGAAAACTCCTTATGAGCTATGGAGTGGTAAAACACCTAAGCTCAGTTTTCTCAAGATTTGGGGTTGTGAGGCTTACGTCAAGAGATTGATGTCGACCAAACTTCAACCAAAAGCGGATAAGTGCTTCTTTATTGGTTATCCTCGTGAGACAAGAGGATACTACTTTTGGCATATTACCTCCAATCGAGTGATTGTAGAGAGGGATGCCACATTTCTGGAAAAAGAATTTCTAGAAAGAGTAAAAAGTAGTGGGAGTAGGGTTGTGCTTGAGGAAACTCAAGATACTCTACAAGATCATGACATGAATGATGACATTCAAGATCATGAAGGCCCAACCGAGATTCCTTTGGTTAGTGGGAGCGTGAGTGAGAGACCCTCGCAAGAAATTGTGAGAGAATCTCAATCATCCCCACCAAGTGTACGTTCAAGAGTTGAACGTGAACCCACTCCTCAAGAAATTGTGGAAGAAGTTCGAGAGACACGAGAAGAACCAAAAGAACTTAGAAGGTCAACAAGGGAAAGGAAGAAACCCGATTTGTATCTGGGACTTCATGAAATCATGGTACTAGATACCAATGATCCCTTAACCTTCCAAGAGGCAATGGAAAGGGAAGACTCCAAACTATGGCTTAAGGCCATGGAATCCGAAATAGAATCCATGTATGATAATCAAGTATGGGACTTGGTTGACCTTCCTCAAGGGAAAAATGTCATTCATAATAAATGAGTTTTTAAGAGGAAGATGGACATGGATGGGAACCTGACAACCTACAAAGCGAGACTTGTAGCGAAGGGTTTCACTCAAGTTCAAGGAATTGACTATGATGAAACTTTTTCACCGGTTGTCATGTTCAAGTCTATTCGGATCATGCTCGCTATTGCCGCATTTCACGATTATGAAATATGGCAAATGGATGTCAAAACGGCGTTCCTGAATGGGAACTTGGAGGAGGATGTGTACATGGTACAACCTCAAGGTTTTGAAGATCCAAAGAATAGCGAGAAGGTATGCAAGCTTCAAAGATCCATCTATGGATTGAAGCAAGCATCAAGGAGTTGGAACAAACGCTTTGACGAGGAAGTGAAGAAGCTTCACTTCATTCAAAGTAAGGAAGAACCTTGTGTATACAAGAAGGTTAGTGGGAGCCATGTAGTATTCCTAATCTTATATGTCGATGACATATTGCTCATGGGTAATCATATTCCTTTGCTTGAGCAAACGAGAAGTTCATTGAAATCTGCATTTTCGATGAAAGATATGGGTGAGGCTCAATACATCTTGGGAATCAAGATATACCGAGATAGATCCCGTAGACTCATTGGCCTCAGTCAACGTGCGTACATTGACAAGGTCTTGGAAAGGTTCAAGACGAACAACTCCAAAAAGGGCAGTGTGCCAATGAGTATGGGTGTGCAACTCAAGAAGTCTCAACGTGCGCAATCACGTAAGGACTTAGAGTACATGAAGGATGTCCCTTATGCTTCGGCAATTGGGTCGATCATGTACGCGATGACTTGCACAAGACCAAATGTCTCGTATGCTCTAAGCGTGACAAGTCGTCACCAATCCAACGCAGGTCCTGAGCATTGGACTGCGGTCAAGAATATCCTGAAGTACCTTAACCGGACTAAGGATAAGATTCTTGTTTATGGAGGACAAAGGGAATTGACTGAAGGTTACTCGGATGCGAGTTTCATGAGTGATCCAGACGATAGAAAGTCGCAATCAGGATACGTCTTCCTTCTGAACGGTGGAGCTGTGAGTTGGCGTAGTTGGAAGCAAACCACTACAGCCGATTCAACCACTGCTTCAGAAGTAATGGCAGTCGCTGAAGCGAGCAAGGAAGGAGTGTGGATCAAGAAATTCCTTGAAGAGCTTGAAGTAGTTCCCACGAGTGAGGGACTCATTGAGCTATTTTGCGATAATAGTGCATCTATCTCGCAAATCAAGGATCCTAGATCAGACCACAAAGTGAAGTACATGGATCGTAAGTACTTCGTGACGCGTGACCTCATCGACGAAGGCAAAATAAATCTGTTATGGGTGGACACCAACAGCAACACAGCTGATCCATTCACAAAACTTTTATCCCAAGCCAAGGGCGAAATGCATTTCGAGTCCATGGGATTGAGGAACCATGTAGATTGGCTTGATGATTGATATGTAATGGGGTTTACCCTAGTTATTATTGTTTTATGCATTGAGTATGTATGAGAAAGAAAACTTTAATAACAAGTGGGAGATTGAAGGGAATGTGTTCTGAAAGTTTTACTTTTAAATGCCAATTATTATGAATTGAATGAGATATCATTTTGTTCCATGTTTATGTTATTCGTCTTTTGGAAGTGTTAAGGAAGAGACTCTTGGTCCTTAACCGTAGAGCTCTAAAAGATATTGGTTTACATAAAACAAAAGATATTCGCAATCATGATAATTAACATGGAACATTAATTACCGAGTTAAGATTGTCGTATTGGTCATAGATCATTGTAGCTCTACAAGTGAGTGACAACACGGGTATGCAAAAGAGGAAAATATTACTTTTTTATACTGAATAGACCTAATAAGTAAAATATTATAGAAATGTGTTTCTGTGTCATTAATATTTTACTGTGTCATTGGTCCTTTGATATGAGACTTATATCTGATCGCTTAAGGAGTTTTTAATTAGACTAGTGTCTTAAGCTATCAATGAGTGTAGTGTAAAGACATTAGTTGGTTAAGTATAACTTTCGTTGGAGAAGATAGTTGGTCAAAAGATTATCATTGCCCCTCTTAATTGAGTGATGATATTAGTGGGCCCCTTGATAAAGCAAAGTTATAATGTGCACAATGTGATTTGAGTTAAGTCACATATTTATAACTAGCTTAAAGAGATCAAGAAATGAATACTAAGACAAAGATAACACAATACTACTTTGTGTGTATTCTTAATATCATGAGGCAAGGGACGGACACAAGTGGTGCACTCCATCACTAAGTGGATCGGGTTTTGGTTCGAGTGGAATTAAGACATCTAACTAATTGGGAGCTATAATGTGTAGCTAGATACCGCTTATAGCTTGTGATATTAAGTTCTTAATATCACTGCCAACTTAGTTTAGATCCTCCCATAGGTCACACCACAAAACTGGGAAACAAGAAATGGGGATTTTGAGTTCATAGGATGTGTCGGGTTTCATGTAGAAAATATGACACATGGGGTGAACAAGCAAAATCAAAATTATGTTGTGATTAATAACATAATTAGAATCTAAATTAAATTCATATGTGATGTAAATATTATGGGGTGTAATGATTGATCATTACATAGGATAATATGTTACATAAGTTGTGAATTTGCTACTAATCCCGAAATGTCAATTTTGTAGGGGTTAAACCGAAATTTGACAAGTCTGCAAGACTGTGCAAACGGTCGACCGGCTAATGGATAACGGTCGACCGAAGGTGCACGGTCGACCGGACGTGTCTCGACCGATAACAGGGAATTTTCGTCTGTTCGGAACGGTCGACCGAATCTATCGGTCGGTCGACCGAACATTGCGATGAAATATTCTACGTTAAGAACGGTCGACCGAATCTCGCACGGTCGACCGGAATTGGGTTCGAGCGGTCGACCAGACCTTCGTAACGGTCGACCGGTCCAGACGGTTTTATGCAGAATTAATTTAAGAATTAATTAGATCATGCATGGAATTGGTCCATAATTGATTTAATTCGTGGCTAATATTATTTGTTAATAAATAATGGATGGTTAGATGGAATTTTGCATGAGATCATGGGCAAGGGGTTGCACATGAATAGGTAATTTGGAGAGAACTTATAAATACAAGTTTATCTCATTACCTAATTAATTCATTCATTATTTTCTTGAGCAAAATTCTCTCTCCATAATTCTCCACGAAAATCCCTTAATTCTTAAGTTTAGTTTTAGTTCTTAAGAGATCATCTTCTCAAGGGAATTAAAGAGGGGTTAGTAATTAAATTCTAAACCCTATCGGAGATCGAGAGACTAGCTTCCCTCTTTCCGATCTTGTCTAGAGTTTGGTGAATACTCGGAGGCATCCGGCGCGGCGAGAAGCATCCCCAACGTCTCCGAATCTTCAAGAAGTTTTTGAGAACTTCTAGGTATGAATTTCGGAGTCCTTGTTTGTTTTAATAGAGTTTTGAAACTAGATGTTAAAACAAACCGATGCATGCATGAAATAAATCAAAGAAAATTGTAATTGATCCTTATTATACATAAAAATTTCGAAAATATATATGTATAATTAAACCTGAAATCCTACAGGAAATACTTTTGTACTTACAAAAAACTCACTGTAATCTACTCCATCACCACCAAAAAATTGCATTAGAACCTGAAATAATTTAAAATAACACATCATTAAAAAAGGTGTCTGGCTAGGACGCCCCCCCACCAAGGAAGTGTCCTAGACAGACGCCCCCTCCATGGGGGCGACGACTTACGCGGACATTCGACACGATTTTTTTCCTGGGCTTACTTCACCGGATCCAGACGTTTCGTCAGACATTTTTGTGATGTTGGTACTGGTAAAGTGAGGAAAACGTAGTCAGAATCCTTAGTTTAAGAGACGGAACGAAATGAGTATTAAATGAATTATCAATGGCAAAATGGTAATTAGACAAGCGATTTAAGTAGTTTTGAGGCGACGAATAGTAGTTCTCTATTTAAATCGTAAGTGTTTCATATTTTATAGTGTGTCTTTCATGTCTCTTTGAGCAATATCTGAGCACTATATCCAGGGAATGCGGAAAATCAACTATTTTTTACGTGTTTTTTAAGTGGGGGTAGTTCAAGCGTATTAGTAGATTTCAGTCATACAAAATGTATATACTTCCAACTTGATAATTACTGTTTGGTTGAAACTTTTTTGAAATTTTGTGCTTGCATTAATTAAAGGTTGAGAAGCCATGAACCATAACATCCCAAAAAGGTTTTACAAAATTGTTCTCTTTATGGGAACCATAGCCCATAAAAGGCATAAAACTGCAGAAAGGAAACACATGGATAAAAGAACAATCTTAGCACACGATCTAGTTCTCGGTAGTGTTTTGTGCTCTACCTCCATCGCCTCCAACTCACGTGCCTCATCATCAATCCTGATCATGCGATAAATTTCTGAAAGTTCGCTAGGCGATGGGTCAGTAGCCACCTGGTTTTCCGCAATAGCAGCAACCACCTGGTGTGGTGCGGAGTTGGTAGTGTTGGTCGTTGCCATAAGTGCAGGAAGTAGGTTGATTGCCGAAATAGTGTGGTCAAGCAAGAAGCTCGCACGTGCACACTTGATTCTCTCATGCTCAAGCTCTCGTCTCCCCCACGTTTCAGAAATCCTATCCAAGATAGACACCACTCAAAACAATTATTTATGATACAATCAAATGTGGTACTTGATTTTCTAAAAAATCGTCCATTTCTTTCACACCATATGCCCCATAGGAAGACACTGATTAAGCTCGTCAAGTTTCTTTCTTTAAATCAAGTTGATTTTCGACTGATGACCTGAAGGTTAGATTATTGCCTGACATTAGGTTTAAGTTAATTCTTGCTCCCTTTCCCCAGAAAGGCATGTCGAAATCACATTGGTAAAATAGGTGATCAGACGTCTCTTCCATGTTGCTGCAAAGCACACATGTTGGATCCAAATTGATACATTTCTTTTTTAGTGCTGTTTTTAGGGTTATGCAACCGGTCCGGTCCAAAATCGTTTTTTGTTTTAAAATTAAAAAAAACCCGAACCGGACCATGTCTTGCTCACCCCTAGCTGCTTTAGTTACTATTCGATTTTCCCCCAGAAGTCATAACCATGTCTAAATTTTTGGTGAACATTTTGCCTTCCATGTTAATCGCATTGCTGGGGTTCTTTCTCCGCCATCGACCAATAGTTTATAAAAAATGGTTGTAAAGGTCCCTGTTTGGTTGAAATTTGAAACATGGTCGTTTCGTACTCACTCTTTGTTTATAACTTGCTTTGCATCTTTTATGTTTTGGACGATATTTCTGTACGTTCATGTATTCCGTATTTTTTGTGTGTAGATACACATATCGAAATACCTATTGGAATATACGAAAGAAGTTCACTTTGTGTAATTGTGTTCGTATTTCGTTACCCAACACAACAGTGATGTTAGATCTATATAGGTGGACCTGATCGCATCTTGAAGGCACCTAATTAATTAATGTGTAGGTACGTACCTATATGTAATGTGTCGAAGTAGAACTGTGAGATGGGGAAAATAATATGGGTGTTTTTGCTTTAGTATACTTTCAAAAGAACAATTTTACTCGTGTGCACTTACGTGTTTAGGAAATGCCTAATTTGCAAATAAAAAATTAATTTAGACGCACCTATATCGTTACTGAGACTTGTCACTTTTTTAGTTAGAAAATTTACAAAAAATACCTCTTAAAATAAAAATATCATTAATGTTAATAACGAAAATTAAAAAGTAAAAAACGAAAAAACTCAACCTCACTCTCTCCTCTCTCTCCAATTCTCTTTCCTCTCTCCAACTCTCTCTCTCACCTCTCTCTTCTCTCACTTCTCTATCTCCTCTGTATCTCTCCAATTCTCTCTCACTTCTCTCTCCCTCTTCTCTTCTCCTCACTTTCCTCACTCTAATTTTCTCTCTCTCCCATCTCACTTCTCTCTCTCTTCAAATCTCTCTCAGAACTTGAGAGAGAGAAGCGAGATAGATGAAGAGAGAGAACTAGAGAGGGAAGTGAGAACGAGTTTGGGTTTTTGTGTTTTTAATTTTTAATTTAATATTTAGGGTATTTTTACTGAACTGTTATTCATCGTCGGAAAACTACTTAAATCGTCCCTACAGATTACCATTTTGACATTCTACCATTTCTACTTGCATAACTCTTCATTTCACTTTCCTAACACCACTCTCTCCTCATATTACTCTTAAATTCACCAAAAATAATGTCTCGAAGGCCGAGAAAAGAACCAGCGGAAGCCCCGAATTACTCAAATCTGGTAAATTATCTTGTTTAGTTTTTTTTAAAAATTAGGTCGGGCGTCCGCAGGAGTTTATCAGATTTGAGTACACCAGGGTGTCTGTTGGCTCATTTCCTGACATACGAAACATTATTTTGAGTGATTATGAGAGGAAGAGGAAGAGAGATGAGTGATGAGAGAGTTAAATGTCGAAATATATGAGTATAAATGAGAGAAGAGCAAAATGGTAATTCGTACAGGCAATTTAAGTAGTTTTCCGGTAACGAATAACAATTCAGAACTAAAAAGACATGCAAAGTACAATTATTCCTATCAAGGTCATTTGTACCCATGACATTTGCATATATGTCAGTACTCTCTATTTTCGTCACGTCATCGTGACATTTTTCTTCTTTATCTTTCTACTATTCACCCCTCAACCACAACTCACTAATAAAATGTCAACATAGTCACATCAACACTCTCTCACTTTTACCTCGTTTATTTTCCTCTCATTTTTAATTTCCCACAATTCTCATTAATTATATCACATGTTTTACAAAAATTAATTATCACATTTGTTTAAATTATTAATTATTAAAATGTAATTAAATTTATCACTTCTATCAACATCATTAAAGTAATTACAACAATCTTTTTTGTTTTGTTTTTTAAAATCATTTTAAATCTTTTTTTCAAAATAAAATTTTAATTTATTTTAATTTTTTAAAATTTTAATTTATCTGTTTGAATTTTATCTAAGATCGACCTCCAATAATGTGAATAGAAAAAAATGTTGAAAATTTAAGTATTTTTATCCAATATAAAAAATAATTTTTATTATGCAACGTAATAAATTATTTACAATTAAATATAAAATAAAAACTATTGAAAATAAAACACACAAAAAAATAAAATTAAAAAAACAACAACTCAGTCGTGAGAATGGGCTCCGTCAGATCCTACGACCAGACGATGTGCCACCCATTCTTGCACCTTTAGGGTGCAACTAAACGCTGACATTATGTCTAAGGGCTTCATTACAAATAACCCATGAATAATTGTATCTCGGCCTAATTGGAGAATAATTGTATAGTAATTGGATCTGTCCTCTCATATCTCAATCCAAGTAATCAACTCCCCTAATCTGTCTTCCCCAATTGCTCCCAACACTACCAATCCACCATCACTCTCCAATCGAATTAGGGCAAAATAAACCAACCGAGCATGGCGTGGTTGGTCATCTTCGGTTTGCTTCTGATCTCGGCCTTCCCCGGAGAATCCCTCCGGTTCGAGCTCCAATCGGGGCACACCAAGTGCATCTCCGAGGACGTGAAGATCAACGCCATGACCGTCGGCAAGTACCACGTCGTCAATCCGGCTAATCCTGATCCCCATGAGTCACACGATCCCAACGTCCACCTCCCTCCCCTCCCCGAATCTCACCGGGTCACCGCTAGGGTAAGAGAATTTTAGATCTTTTTGGGGTGGTTTCGAGGGTGTGTTCGTCGAAAGGTTGGATTTTGAGAGATGGGTTGGTCTTGGATTGCCTTGTTAGATGAGTTTTTTTGGGCGTTTCCTCGAAAAAGTGGATCTTTTTGGGTTGTTTCGTCGAAAGATTGGATTTTTAGAGATGGGTTGGTCTCAGTTTGCCTTGTTAAATGAGGATTTGGTTTTTAGTTTTGGCGTTTTGGGTTATTTCGTTGGAAAAATTGGATTTTGAGAGATGGGTTGGTCTCAGGTTAGTGATTGCCTTGTCAGATGGGAATTTCGTTTTACCATTTAGTTTTTTTTTGTGTGGTATTGTTAAGTCGATTTTTTTTGGATTATTTCGTTGAAAAATTGGATTTTGAGAGATGGTTTAGTAGGCTTTTTTTCCTTTTGGGGGTTATTTCGTCCAAAGTTTTTTTTTGAGTTGTTGAAAGATTGGGTTTTGAGAGATGGGTTTGTCTTGCGTGAGTCTTTTTTAGGTTTTTGGGGATGGTTTCGTGGAAAGGTTGGATTGAGAGTTTTGGGTTGGTCTCAGGTTACTTCGCCTCATGGAAATAATATGCACCACGGGGATCAGGTCGATTCTGGGAACTTTGCGTTCACATCATCAGAGACGGGAGACTACATCGCGTGTTTCTGGGCTCCAGATCATAAGCCGCCCGTGACGATGACAGTGGATTTTGAGTGGAAGACGGGTGTTGCTGCCAAAGATTGGGGCAATGTTGCAAAAAAAGGACAGATTGATGTGAGTACTCACCCTATTGCTTTACTGGTTGTGTTGTTAGTTAAGCTACTGAGAAATGCTTTTGTTTTTTGATTGTGCAATTCTGCTTTCCCTGTTTTTAACAATGTCAAGGGCCACATGGTTGGATTTATAAGTGATAATGATGAATTTCATTCAGTGTTTCATTTTTGGGGTCATTACTAAAAACATTTCTGTTTTAGAAGCATAACAATTAGGAGTTATTGCTCTTATAAAAGTGACTACATCCTGTTACTGGTGGTCTGTTAAAAGTCGGGGTGATGAAACCTACAGCATCAATGATATAAAATGAAGCACGCAATTGTGGTGATATGGAAATGTGCACTGCAATCCATCTGAATCATCAATTATATGCAAAAATACAGTTGGACGAACATCATTCATGGAGGTCGTGAGGAGTCTCAGATATAGTTCACTATGATTATGTTCATCGATGCATGGAAAACTATTTGTAAAGAAAAAATACGGTGTAAGTCTAGTTATCAACATCTTTGCATGATAATATCAACATTTTAACTGCTTGATGTAACCTTCTATAACTCAGTGACCCAGCCACCTAGGTGGGTTGGGAAATCTTTACACTTGATGACTTGAATGAGTTCAATAATTGTTTAAGCCTTCTCTAGTTCATCTCCACATGGATGATCAAGTTGCTTGACCTTGTTAGGATCTAAAGACCTTGGTTATTATATACATCTTTGATTTTTTTTTTGAGTATTTGTAACAGTTTAAATGGTAAACCATAATACTGATTCTTGTACTTCTTAACAACAAAGATAAAATAAATAGATAAATGGATATATGTAGGTAAACAAGTAATTGTAAATTTGTACCACTATCATCATGCCTCCTTAGGCACGTCCATAGTTTTCTGGCTAAATTGAAGTGCCACAATCAATAATTGGAAGGGACAAAGATTAAAGTGAAGTTTCTGCATTGTCTTTTTCTTGGGTCAATGCTATGGTATAGCATCATTTTTAAAAATTTAACTGGTGGTAATTCCCACCTACCCCGTTATTCTGTTTGAAGTAGATCTGCTGGTAAAAAAGATTATTTAAAGACTCATGGGACTTGCTAATCATAGGCTGGTAGCTTTGAGATATATTTACATCTTATTTATCATTCTTTTTGTTACCATCAATTTAGTGCAAGATTTAGTGGGTTACTGGTACTCCATTTAGCATATTGTGGCACCTTTTAGTGAGCTCCTTTAAACTTTGTTTTGTTATTCAATATTTTCATCTTTCGTCAATGTAATGTTGGTTGTAGCATCCCAGAGAATGGGAATTCAGAAAGTTCCAGCATGAGTCTTACACGCTTACTTAGTCTTAACAATTGCTTTCAGTAATTGTTTCATAAAGCTGATGTTGATCATCTCAATAATATATAATATTATTATTACACTTATGTATTATGGTCTCTTCTTTTCATAAACAAGAAAATAAAGAAAGATCAAGTTTTTTATTCATATATGTACTTAGAGGATTTCTTTTGGTGAGTCTACGTTGGGGTTCATGTTGATATCTTCTTAATTTATGAATGCCTTGTATATCTGATTATTGGTTATTGACGAGCATTAGTTGGTATTTCACCGAATACACGATTCACTTTCTTTTTGCTGTTTTGCAGGTCATGGAATTGGAGCTTAAGAAGCTGGAGGATACTGTCCAGTCAATTCATGATGAAATATTTTACCTCCGGGAGAGGTATATACATTTTGAAAGAACATCAACTCATACTTGCATTAAATGAATTGACTATGATTTTTGATCTTATTATCACGAGACAAACAATTTGACCTAGATGATTATGACCCTCGTCTCATTTTCTGTTTTACTTGTTTTTAGGGAAGATGAAATGCAGGAACTGAACAGAAGCACCAACTCAAAGATGGCTTGGTTCAGTTTTCTTTCCCTTGTCATATGCTTATCAGTTGCAGGCCTGCAAATATGGCATTTGAAGTCTTTCTTTGAAAAGAAGAAGCTCATCTAATTTTATGTTAGAAAAGTTATTTTTAATCCCTTCTCAATAATATTATTAAGAGACAGGATTTTGACCATTCTTTACTGATCGACTTTGTAAGATGAGCATATGATGGAAGGGCGAAATTGTACTCTCAAACAACTTGATACTCTTACTTCGAAGTCCAGTCATCTCCTCTAGACCACGAAATTCAAGCATAACTTGGCAAGACATTCTACATATTTGTGGATGTGATCTCATATATATTTTAAGTGAATTTTTTTGAAAACCATGTTTGTGACTTGTGAATCGTGACCCATCAAGGCATAAACTACCAAGACGAAAGTGAAGTCATTCGGCCCTACCCCGCTCTCCATCGGAAATATTGAATTTTCTGGTTTTGCCGCTGTTTCTGTAGGCTGCTGCTGTTTTGTTGTTTCTGTAGGCCGTTGATTCGATTTGATGTTCACATCTACTTCTTTGTTTGTAATAAAAAGAAGATTTTACAACTCAAATCATCGTCATCTTGATAGCTAACTTCATTGCTTTTGTGACAAGATGAGAATGATAAGAAAAAACGAGGACGTATATGTGATATTACAATATACTGACGGCCCATTTGGGAAAGTGTTAAATCGAAGTGGGAGGGTATAAATTACCAAATTTGCAAGATATTGGAGGTAAATTCACAAAGTGATAATCACACAAGGTGTAATAACCCTAACTTGTTTTATGGACTAATGGTGATTAAGAGAAGGGTTTAGGAGGAGAGAGAAGGCTTTGCATGGGGAAGGGAAGAGGGGGCGTGCACAGTAGAGGGTAGGGGTGAGCAAAATCCGGTCCGGGTTCGGTCCGGACCGGAACCAACCGTCCGGGTTCCGGTCCGGACCGAAACAAAAAAATTGGATCCGGTCCGGTCCGGTCCATTTTTTTTTTAAATTTAAGGTAAAAAATCGGGTTTTTGGACCGGACCGAACCGGTCCGGTCTCCGGTCCGACCCTTCGAATTTTTTCCGGTCCGATCCGGACCGGATCGGACCGATGCTCAGCCCTAGTAGAGGGGTGAGAGGTGATGGGTTTGATGTGTGGGGCACTGTTGAGCCAAGTTTTGGTTTTATAACCCAAAACGTTTCTCCCTTTTCTTCTTCTTCTTCAAACCTTTCTTCCTCTCCTGTGGTGCTCGTGAGTTGGTGGTGAAGGTGCGCGTGAGGCAAGGACGCGTCGGGGAGAAGGAGCAAGGAGGTGCGTGCTGTGGACCGGAGTTGTTGCGGAGCTCCGACGTTCTTCGTCGTTCGTCGCAAGAAGGTATGTCAAGTTCTTGCATTAGAGGCCTTTAGTGATCACCCGCGTTGGGGTGATGTTGTGGTTGGTCGCGGGAGGTCGAAGACCTCGCCGACGACGAGGTTCAGCGTCAAAACCTCGGCTGGCGCGAGGTTGAAGACGATTGTCAGTCGACCGGGTCCCTCGGACGGTCGACCAAACGTAGTGTATTTCGTCTGTCTGTGGTGTTTCAGTCGACCGGGTCCTTGTGTTCGGTCGACTGGGACTTAAGTGTACCGGACCTTTAGTGTGGTTTGCGGTCGACCGTTATATGACGTAGAAATGGAACAGAACTTGGGGGCAAGAGGTGGAGTCAGAACTGGAGGGAAAGTGGAAACTAAAAAATTATGATAAATCTTGATTTTATAATTTTTTGTTAAATTAAAGAAAAACCGGTCGAACCCTATCTGACCAAACCGAAAAAGCAAACCAAATGTTTCGATTTTTTTCGGTTCACAGCGATTCAGGTTGGAGATCGTTTTTTTCCCATGAACCGACCGGTTTGCCTCTAATTCTCGGTCTGACAGTCAGTTCAGTCCAACTTCTAAAAGAGAGGTGTTCTATTGCTACAAGTACAGAAATAACCTTCGGCAAAAAATCAACAAAAAATAAAAAATGAATATCACAACTTGTCCTCAAACTACAAACTCATCAACAACTCACACATATCTATACAAATTATGCAATGGCGAGCAAACCTATGTTAGGGAAACTGAGGTGTTACATCATTTGTTGACATTCGACCGTGATGTCATTAAGTGGCAGGATATTGAGCTGCCGGTACCTCACGATTGCCTTCTAGTGTATTTGAATTTTATTTTGTAGCAGATCCGTTGGTGTGAGATGGACTCGCGAACTCTTTATTGTCCAAAAATGTTCCAATGGTTCTCCTGCGTCAGGTTTCCCTTGATATTTTCAAGCTTCTTGATTATTTCCAGAAAGGATGGTCTCCGGTTTGCTTCAGCTTCCCAACATTGCTCCGTCAATCTAAAACAAACATCCCACATTATACACAATATATCAGCTTTCGTCAGAATTGCAAAAACTGAACGCAAAAAGAATCTACGTCACTCGAAAACAATTGAATTATAAGAATGTCATCGTTCTTTATGAATTTTCTTGTCACTAAAAAAACAAATTTAGTTCATTTACTTTTTCAACCGTGTCATTTCATTAACAATTTCCGTTAATTGTCGTTAACAATGTTAAATTTATTAATATTTAATTGTAAATTTTACAAACAATCTCTAAGTTACAACGAAAATTACTAATTAAAAATGACTTTTATAAAAACCACCCTAACTAATTAAAAAATGGTTACTTACAGTTTACCCATTGAATTATGTTTTGATATTACTTTGGACTCTTGAACTTTCAAAGTTGACAGTTACCCCCTGTACAACGCGGGATCTCTGAGTTACAAACACGTCCGAACTTTTGTTTTGTTACACTTTGTTCTCCTAAACTTTAAAAATTCATTATTTAAACACACATTTATCTTTTTTTTGTAATGTTTTTCGTTGTATCTCTAATACACTCCTAAACCTATATTTACGTGAAAGTTCGGATAGAAATTAAGGTCAGATTCAGTACCAATCCGACCCGAATTCCAACCATATATGACATCCGTTTCGATACGAACTTTCACGTGAATATAAGTTTAGGAGTGTATTAGGGATACAAGGGAAAAAAACTGCAAGAAAAATTGGCGAATCTGTTTAAATAATGGAATTTAATCCAGGAGGCAAAGTGTTACAAAACAAAAGTTCAGGGGAGTAACTGTCAACTTTGAAAGTTCAGGGATGCAAAGTGATATCAAGTCTTCAGGGAACAAACTGTAATTAATACTACTAACAAAAACACTCTCTTCTTCTCTCGTCTCTCTCCTTTTTCTTTCTCCTTTCTGTCTTTCCTCTCTTCTCTCTACTCTATCTCTCATCTCTCTTTTTCTCTCTCCATCCTCGGCCAAAATAAGCACAAACATCTTACATCTACTTCTAACAAATTTTCCACTATAGGGATTTGTATTTTGATGGACTACTAAGTTCCTAATGTTGTAACTTCCCTATAGGGATAACTAGAACTAGCTTCATGTCGTGGATCAGGGCTTGAAGCACTTTATTTCAATGAAATTACCTATTTACTATATAAAACAAACAAATTTCCTACTCATTTGCAACCATCAACCACTCTATCTCAATTCCAGAGCTTCCAGATCCCCATCAAAGCTTCCAAATCTCTTTCCAACAACATCCACCTCAACCCCCAACCTCTTCGCCCCCTCAGCCATCACTGGCCCATGCGCCACAACCTCCATCTCAAGCCACCTCTCTCTAACCCTCCCCCAATCCCACCCCACAGCCTCCAACCCCTTAAGCAACCCCTCCACTTCTGTCGAGCTCGTGAACACCACAGCATCCAAAGTCGCATCCAAACCAATCAATCCCTCCGCACACCTCAACATCACCCACCTCGTTTCGTACACCGAAACCCGAACCTGCACCCAAACCCTCCCCGTCATTTTTTTTAATTACTTAGGGTAATTTTTATAAAAGTCATGGTTAAATATTAATTTTTGTTATAACTTAGAGATTGATTGTAAAATTTATAATTAAATATTAAAATATAATTATATTTAATATGTTGTTATCGGAAATTGTTAATGGAATAGCACGGCTGAAAAGGTAATGTTATTTATGTACTAAAATTATTTTTGTAATGGTACACAAGGAAATACGTAAAAAAATAGTGGTATTCTTATAATTCAACTGTTTTTGAGTGTCACGTAAACCAAAAACCAACAAGATGGTATATAATACAACCAAAGCAAAATCTAGGCTTTGTCGAAGGAATATTTTTAGGACATTATTATAGTCCAGGTCTTTAACTCTAAATTCACGTCAACCATGTAGGGTCGGTCTGGTTGCTACAAGGAAGATGCTAAATCATGGGTACTACTGGATAGTCATCACACTATTGTTACATATGGGAGTTGTAGACTGGTCCTAGTCCAGGTCTTTATCAAGATAGTGTTACAGGTTACCACTTAAGCCACAAAAGTGGAAAACTGATCACATGTCACCTAAACTTGAGTTTCACTTGGAGTGGGTAAGAAGCAGGTATGCTGATCCAAAGAGTTCAAAACTTTTAGGCATGATCTTGACAGTTGGAACTATCCCAAAAGGATTCCAGAAGAGTGGTATGCACGAAAAAGAAGATGCAACCAGCAAAACCAGAACTTATGTTAATTATTGTTAAAACCGCTTACTCTTTCAATTCAGGAAGGTAAGCTTTTGAGCGGAAAATCGGGCGATGCCCCTCTGATGAATACTTAGCAGCTTCATATGGTTCATAATTAGCAAAAGGAGGACTTCCTTCAAGCATCTACATTATTCAAGTAAAGGATAAGTCAACATTTATTCATTAAGTTTGTTAAGGTTAAAAATGGCCACAACTCTAATAATCATTACCTCGTATAAAATCATAGCAAAAGAGAAGACATCCACTTTTTTGTCATATTTTCGGTGATTAAACACTTCAGGAGCCATATACCGGTCTGAAACATACCAAACATATATATAATCTGAGTATAAAATCATTTTATTGCCTTACAGAAAATTTGGATCCTACACTTAAAACTTACAGCTTCCTGTTTCCCCAGTCATTTTATAAACATCATGAGCATTTTTTACTTTGATAAGCTTGCTTAGTCCAAAATCCCCTACCTTCAAATGGTCGGCATTTGAATTAACCAACAGAATGTTCCTGAAAGACCAACCAAAAACATTTTATGTATGTTTCTAAGTAGGCACATTCAAGAATATGTAGTAAGAAAGACGTATATCGTATTTTTGTTCTGACTACTAAATTTTATTGATAATTTTTTTTAGTAAATCTACATATATGAGAGAAATTACAACTTGCATGAAATAGGAAATAGCAATGGCCATTGTTTGCAAATGAGTTGTGTCCACAAACAACTTATACTGTCTTGATAAATTTAGAAAAAACTTATTCCACCTCAGCAGTCTACCGGAATAGTGATAATTTCAATATACCTACATTAGAATAAGTATAGTACGCTTATCTAAAATATACTTCAGATTTAAAAGAGATGAATAGAGATCTCACCTTGGTTTTAGATCTCTATGAACAATAACATTTGGCTCACTGTGGAGATGAGCCATACCCCTATCCAAGCAGAAAAAGAAACACAATAAGACATTTTCAAATTACTAAGGTCAATTACAAATTATATTGCACGAAATAAGAGCACAATCTTGGAAGTGGTGGTGTCATCCTTCTGCTCAGGGCAAGGAACAGCAACTGTAAGAACCATCCTAACTAGAAGTTTAAAGCAAACAAAATCTGGATAAGACAAGCGCACAATGAATAATAATAACAATATATAGTTAAGAACATGAATACTTATCCCATTAGTGCAAGAAAATAGCTGGCCAACCAATACAGAAAACTCTAAACATCAGGTGCATAAACTTCTTTAGCTTAACAAGTACATTAGATGGGCTTCTAGTTTTTACCACAAAACGAACTGACAAAAAAAATCACCTTGCAATGTCTAATGCACAGTTTACAGCAGTTGATGGACCAAGAGAGCCTTTTCCCTTCAAGAACTGATGGAGATCTCCCTAAATATAGAATTTATGCAAGTCATTATCAGGAGATCCATTACAAAAGTAGTTGTGAACTTGTGAGAAATCAAGCATCCATACCCCTCGCAGAAACTCAATTATTAGCATCAAAGGTTTCTTTTCAGTAACTGCTCCAAGGAATTGCACTATATTTGGATGCCGCAGCTTAACAAGCAGATTGACCTCATGCCTAAAATCTTGCCTGATTGTGCCAATGAATAATAATAAAGCCGTAAGCAGCTGGCTGATAAATATGTTAAAGGAAGAAGACAATTTTATGTACACATCGAATTACACTTGCTGTGAAAGTGTATAATATCTAAGTAGGATTACTATATAATACTTAAGTGAATTTATACATGAAGGAGATGCCCAAGTGAATGGGTACACAGGGTACCAATCTGCTATTCTGCTTTGAAAGATTTAATGCTTTCGAGTTAGATGACCAATTTTTTCATATATCCATAGGCAGCTGGATTTGAATGGCAATTTAATAAATGCTGCATAAAATCTACTAGCAGATGAAGAAGGGAGGGTGTTAAGACATCTTTAAAGTGGTTACTAATCTTCAACTGGCTTCTTAGGTAGTAGACTGCCACATAAACAAAACATATCTTACACGACTAGTCTATCATCTGAAAGTGACGGAAGAATGCGCTTAACCGCAACTGTTGTACCATGCCAGCTTGCCTTCAAAATCTCACCAAATGAACCCTGCAAATAAAGCAAGCAAAATCACGCATAAAAGACGATACAAATCTTGGTAAAGTATTTCAAAGTGATAATAAAGAAAATGTCCATAAAAGTATATTGATTATGAAAAGGAAGATACAACCAGCCATTGCATGTTATCAAAAGTACAAAGCAGGAAAAGAAAAGAAGATTAAGGTCTAAAAAAACAAAAACAAAACACCATCTACTTCTAGGTGCAAGTCCATATTTTATACAAAATAACAAAGGCACATATTCACCAACACAAACCTTTCCTATAAGGCTTGTCGTTGAGAAATCTAGCTCAGAAGGGTCAATTTCCCAATCACACTTGTTTGGAAGAGGGGGAGCAACTGGCTTTTGCCCAAAATGGCTACCACTTTGACCCTGTAGTTTGAAAAGAAAAAAAAAAACATTTCAGCATAGAGGCTACTCAGTTGAATGTAGATTTAAATACAGCACAAGGTCCACAGAATTATCATTCACACTTTCAAACCTCGCTACTAGAAGAACTTAAAGTAAACATAGATATATCACAAATGCGTGGTAATAAAAAGGCAAGCCAGCTGACCAAGGCAAACTTCAGTAGATTTTCCACCATCAACAAACAAAATTGCAACATAACGATCAATGCTAAAATTATCACATTGATTGAGCGTTTGTACAGGTTGCAGAAATTAGTACAGAATTAACACCCATTTGAATGATTAGAACAAGATACAAACTATTAATTTAGTAGAAAATTAACACTCTTTTCAATGATCGGCAAAAAGACAAACTAATAATTCTCAACATCCACTAGAACATTTTTTTTAAATTGCAAGTAAGATATATCATGCTCACTAGCAACATGCAGAAAAACTTAAAATCAAAAGTTATCATAGTAAGTAACATCACTAAAAAACCATTGTAAGTAACAAAACTATTGCTTTCTTAATTTGTAATCTTATGAGAAAACCATCACAATCCAACATAATGTAGCGAACATGTTAACTTCTTTCAAAACCGATAATAAACATTTGATTACTTACGAAAGAGAGGCCTCCATGCAACTTCAAAATCTCAACCATCTTCTTCTTCTTAGCTCCTTCTGCATCAGCAAGAGGCTGAACAAAAAAAAGGACTATCAAATTGGTCAACATTATCCAGATAATTATCGTTTCTATATGGTACTAGTTAGCGTTTCACAATATTTGCTTCGGTAGTGGGCTTGCAATTCGACTTTGATCTGTAAAGATTAGTGCCAAGATCAAGTCCTAAACCAGTGGACCTTGTTAATTTGTCCATGCACGTTCCAAGTTTGGAGTACCACTTGTACAAAGAACACCTTTGCTAAGCATAATTTCATCTTTTTTTGGCAAACAAGAAGGTTCAGTGTACAACTATAGCTTCCAAGGTCTGGGGAAATCGCCAAACCAAGGAATTCAACCTTTGACCTTGTCAGCGAACAACCTGAAGGTGTTCGATTTCATCTTCATATAATTACACATACCAGTTAATGTTTCATAGAATTTCCTTCATTAACATAGTCGCGATTTGACATAGGTTGTTATGGACTAGTGCCAAGATCAAGTCCTTGACATTCTGACCATATTAGTTTCTCCATGCACGCTCGAAATTTCAATTACCACTCGTACAAATAAAAATACCATTCGGCCATTCCTTAGACAATTTCTTCTTCATATTATCATATATATCCATAGATATACTAGTTATTGCTTCACTGACATGCTTGTATCGTTATTAACTTCACCATGCTTGTTCCACGGAGCAATTGCTTAAATATACCAAAAACCAAGGCGGAAACCACAAAAAATCCACCTCAAGCGAGAATCCACCCCAAGATCCGGACGCTCACCGTGTTATCCCAGCGATCCTGGGCGTTGACGTCGGCGCCGAACTCGACGATGCACTGGGCGGCGTCGGTCCAGCCGTGGAGAGCGGCGACGTGGAGCGGCGTCCGGCGGTCGTAGTCGCGGGCGGAGACGAGCGACGCGTCCTCCTCGAGCAGCTTCCGGATGGCGGCGACGTCGTTCTGGTGCGTGTTCCAGTGGATCAGCGACGTCCGGCTCATCCGAGTCTTGTCCCGCTGCTTCTCCCGCGGCGGGGAGCTCCCCGTGCCTCTGCCACTGCCGCTCCCGTCGCTCGTCCCGGTGCCAGTCATGGAATGGGGGATCTCCGGATCTGAGGTTGGTTTGGTTTGATTGGGTTTGGTTTGGTTGGTCCAATTTTCAAGCGTCCGACCGTTTCATCCCGATTGCTTTGCTCGTATTTTATACTGTGCGCTTCCGTGGCAGTGGTTCGGTGGTCGAGTGTTATCTACGTTTCCAAATGTCACGAATTATGATAAGTTAATAGATTCGTTAATAGTTCCATCTGGCAATAGATTCGTTGATAGTTCCACTACGATAGGATTCGTTGATAGGAACGATGATTTCCAGGAGAAACAAATTTTGTTTAGTTGAAATAGATTCTTAAATAATAAATAAAGAATATACTACTGGTACTAACTTTATAGTGTTAGATACCGTACGAAAAAAACTTATTAAGGTAAAATATTATAGTTTCAATGCCGATGACCAACTATATGTTCTTAATATTAGTTTCTAATATTAAAAATTATCATAAAATATAAAAAATATTAATATATGTGCCATTTATCTAATAAATATAGTTTCTAATTAGAGATTTATCGAATAAAAATATTAAAATATGAGGATATTATGGTAAATACAATTGAGGGTAATATGATAAATGTCACTTTACAATTTGAATTTTTGAAAGAAACTACAAAAAATTAACTCCTTCCTTCTTTACAAATTCATTGTTAAGAATCTAGAGATTCTTACATAATCTGAAAGCTGATTTCTGTTTGGAAAGTCCAATTAAATTCTTACATGATTCTTGGTAGAATTCAGCTAAGAATCTCTATCCAAACGCTACCATAGACTTTTTTGACGCTCCGATGTAAGTAACTTGTAAATTCAATATATCGTATTAAGATTTGTATATTCATTTGAACTCCGTGTCTTCTAATACCGTATGTTGGTACTTGGTAGGTTTGTACGGAAGGGAATAATAATTTTTTGTGTTAAACACCGTCTAGCATTTTTTTTGAAAAACAAACATATATATTAACAACCAATTAAGGTGCAGTTGTGATCAACAGTTGCACTATTGTTCATACAAAATATTATTTTCAAATAGTAAATAGCATAACCTGTTACGGTTTTAGCTTAACACATATCATTAACCACAACCATAAGACAAAGCTATCAAGGAGGCTAGCAACAGTGATCTAGCTCTCATCCGATGGTGGGTTTGCTCGGATGATCCCCAAATCACATTGATGAGGCTAGCAGCAGATCGTCTAGCATATTGAATTGAAGGATTTCTTTTCCTACATTATTTTTTATATTTTCTATGCTCTCTTTTGTTTACTATATCATGGGAACATATGTCTTATGTTTTTTACTTAATTCGGGTGTCTTTTGGTTTTAGAACTTGAGTCTTTTACTTTTTAACTCTTCGGAAATCACATTGATGGTAAATTTGTCCATTAAACTTGGCATGGATAAGAGAATGTGTTTTTTATCGAATTTCCCAGTGTAAATGATGTTATTATAGAAGAAAAAATCATACATAAAATTTTGACAAAATTTAGTGTGGCATCTCAAAAATGAAAAGGTATTTCTACCTTTTGAAGTATATGAAGGCTATTGAAGTAATTAACCCAATTAGACTTATATAACTTATATATTAATTGATAACCTCTAGTATTCCTTACTTTAATCTTTATTTTGGAGAATATACTTTATTCTTCACAATCGTGGACTAAGTGCGTATATGTACGGTGTACCGATCTTTTGTTTTTCTTCCGAAAAACAGCGACCATTTTTTGTGTACCAATTATTTTGTATTGTGGTATCTAAAATCTGGAAGTAATTCGTAAACTGACCCAAAAAAGGGTTTTGGTATCGTCTCAACACCCTTCGAAAAAAACAAAACTTAAAGCAAGTCACTTTACATCTCTTTCTTCGATTTGCGATCACCGTCCATTTTGCCTCAGTAATGCTCATATTTCTTTTACAACATGACAATCATGTTACAGCAGACAAGGGGACAGAAGAACCAAAGAAGGAACAAATTGGACAAAATGTGAAGGAGACGTTTTTTTTCAGGTTCGTGAAATATTCGTATCAAGGAAATGGTTACATATGGTTCCCAAGAGAATCCAATTATTACCTTCCTAAATATTTAACTTTCATTATTTTCTGAAAATAGAAATCAATAGTATTCAAACTAAAATAGAAATTCATATAAGAGAATAGCGCCTCTAAAAACTCTACTGGTTAGGGAGACATGGTCAAAACCGGTGACAAATCTTATAACACGCCTCTGCAAGTACTAATCAATTTCAAAACAAATTTAACAAAGCCAAGGGAAACAAAAAAGTTTCCGACGTTCAATCATAACCCAAGGATCAAATGACCATTCAGTGGTGACAAACAAATATAATACCCCAATTACAAAACTGGGCGTTACATCGCAAATAACACAAATGATACTTCAATTCCAAGGCTAACAGCTGCAATCTGCAATAACATCTAGTATTCACATGCTAAAATCATTAAAGTAATTTAAACAAGACAATAAGGTACAGCAAAGGAAGATCATGCCACTTTCTGCTAGACATCTATAACAAGTCAACAGGCATAACTTGAGAAGGACTACACTTCTCATTTCTCAATAAGCAGAAGCCATATTCTTACTAGTCAAAGCACACAAGACAGTGAAAAGGAGCCTGAAGGAACTAAGATGTATCCATTGCACCAGCATGGTAGTTCTCTAATTCTTTGTCCAGTTCAGCTGCTGATTTATTTGTGGCTTGTTTCCTGCCACGCCCTCCACCACGACCGAGACCACGACCTCTTTCTCTACCACGAGTTGCTTGAAAGCCTCCACGGCTTGTTTGGGATCCTTTACGGCTTGACTGAGCACCACCACGGTTTGCTTGCAAAGCTCCTCGCCTGCCTTGAAAACCTCCACGGTTCACCCTATCATGATCAAACGACAGCTAATAATGTAGAGAACATGGATCAAATATTAAGGCAACTAAAGCCAAGGTGCAAAAAGAATGAGTTTGGCTAGGTTCACAAAATTCACACCCGACGTGCTAAAAATTCATTGTTGTGACTTCAGTCTTAATTCTGCCATTCTTTTTTTTTTGCAAGTAGCATTACTGTCATTTATTAATTAAATCAACTATATCACTCCATCGTATCCTCTGCAAGTAGAAGCAAGGTTTTCAGAACCGAACCAGATGTCGAACCAGCAACGTCAAAGGTTCAGAGGTTCAACAGGGATCGGACCGAATTGAACCGGTGACGTCAGTATGACGTCATAAATATAGGAATAAACAAAAAATAACCATGAAAAATAAAAAAAATATCGGTCAAAGTGTTGAGTCTATGGGTCTGATTACGAATGCGAGGTGGCAGGGATATTGATATGTGTACCCGTTTATTTACGTTTGTGTTTTTTTTGGATTCAGGTAAACAGATATCCGTTTAATATCCGTTTACCCAGAACCGCGGCTGGACCGGCCTGTCGAACCGGTTCGACGTAAAAACAGTTTTTGCGGGTTATCGGACCGAACAAGCCTCCAGTTCACGGTCGAACCAGTCTGGTTTTCAAAACAGTGAGTAGACAATAAATTGCAGACTTCCAATAACCGAGAAAATATATTAGCAATATTCAACTTGTGGGCCTATGCAAGTTTTTTCCCCACTATGAAATAGAATATACTCACGTCCACCTTAGGCCTTTTAATGACATGTAATCTCACTACTTGGGCCATGCAGTGAAATGGTAATGTCTCTAACTAAGATGCATGGATACTAGCGCTGCAGTACACCTGTTTTAAACAGCATACAAGCAAAGACCACATTATATTTAGTTAGAGATTGTACAAGATGGTCACAAAGATATGTTTATCTCGAGAAAGAGTGCCTAAATGCCTTTTGTAACTTATAATGACACCCACCTTGAAATTGACTCAAGCAAATGCAGCAAGCCAAAAGTAACTCACCACCATAATTGTGACCAATATTTCAATTTTTACCCAAAAAAATTGAAGACAACTACCATCTTTCATATGTTTTTCCATGCATCTTAGTTAGAGACATTAATCCCAACCCAAAGCAATCAGGAACATATTACTGAAGTACTTAACTTACTAGAATGCAGCAACAACCCCTAATTCCTTTAACATGCACCCTGTGACCAATAAAAAGCTGACGGTTGAACTCCAGAAAACTTAATCCCAACCCAAAGCAATCAGTGTCTGGAAAATAATTCCAATCAAGCAGGAGCTAGATACTAAATAAAAGATAAGGATGGCAGGAAGACAAAAACTAAGATGTAGGAAGCTAAACGTGTGATTAAAGAACAGACAAGAGGACTAACTATTTGAGGGTTGATTATAGCTTTTCAAAAGTAATTTAGTAAAAGACAAACTAATAACCCAAAAAACAGAAAAGAGAATATGGAAATCTTTTTCATCAAAAAAGAAAGCAAAGCCCAGAAGAAGGCAGCAACAGCAGTAGGCCATCCTTGGCTTTGTTCATTTCCGATTAGAAAACAATACCAAAAGAGTAAGTGGAAAAAAATAAGATCCATATTCAGCACATCTGAAATAATAATTGCAAATAAAATTGAATATACACTAATGAAATCTTCCACTTCTCACTTATGAACCTCGTAGCAATGCAAAAACAAGCAATTCAATGGGATTTTAAATCTTGCATTCATGAGTTACGGTTATGTATGTTTTAGGGCTAGTGAATGTGATCAAACAACAAACTGTATTGCAGAAATTTAGAATTTAAAAAGTATAAATGTATAATACATGTAACTGGACTAAAAACATGATATTTTGCAATGAATAAGGTAAAATTCTCACATTATATGTCTCATGTTATTCCTAAATATAATTTACACTACAAAACCAAAATTACATTTGTGAAACTCACCTAGCCATGCGACTGAACTGCCCCCCACCTACTTGCCCTGGCTTTGGCCTGACAATAGTATAAGTATTAGATTTTCTAAGCAAAAGCAGATATATCCATAGATGCATAACCATAGGCATAAGATCTGAACCTATTGTGTTGACCAGGAATATTTGACAAACATAGTAAATTACTAATTATGTAATGCCTCTACTGAAAGATGATTTCACATGCACTTTCTTAATTCCTTGACAAGAAATAGACTGAATGACATGATTTGCATCCAGAATGTCTGTCAGATATCGTAGGATGTCGAGGAATTGGGTGCATACTAAAATTAAGACACTAAGGGGAAAATGGCAAATATGCTAGTAAAGAAGGAAAAGAAAGCTGATGACCAAAACACCTAAAACACACCCTTCAGGAAACTATGTTAGAACACTCTGCTTGAGAATAAATTACAAAAATACAGCATCTGCAATTTCAACAAATTCATACGTGACATGATAAAACATATAACAAAACTGCCAATAGGATGAGGATATGCTTCCACTTACACTATTGAAACTATTCTTCTTTCAGCTCCATTTGAACGTCCAACATTAATACGAGCTGAAACTGGTAGACTGGTCGTAGAATCTCCTATTATTTCAATTTTCATAGCTTTTCCATCCAGCTGAACGTTATTATATTTTTTAAGAGCAGCTAATGCACCACTTCGTCGTACAAACACAACTTCTGCAGAACCCTGCCAATATCCCAAAATACCAATCATAAAATTATAAATAGAGTTGAGAAAACAGTTTTACAATTGTATTACAAATCTAGGATTTGCATGCATGATCAAATGCAACGTGCATCTTAGGATATCATATAATGGGGCAGGTCCCTATACATATATTGATTATGCATGGATGGATGTATTCATGTGTACATGCGTTCAGTGTAATTGAAATTATCAACCTGAAGAGTTGTATTTTTCAATAGTGCACATTGGCAGATGCACAGCAGAAGCACCATCTGCTACATATATACAAGGTTGCAGTTGCAGTCAACAACAAAGGCTTTAATACCAAACCATTATGGGTAGGCTAGTAGAATGTTGCGGTTACAGTGTATTAATAATTAGAAGAGATGCACCAACTTTGCAATGTATGTGCAGAAACTAAGGGATTGCTTGTCCCTCCGTATCAACTCCATGAAACAGCCTGAGTCTATTTTATATCTAAATAACATAATAATATTATGATAACTAGCATAGTACACGTAAAAAAGTACCTAATTATATAAATCAGATGAAAAGCCAAAATTTGAGATAAGTTAACATTAACAATGTTATAATGTAAATTATCTACTCACGTTTGGGCGCCCATTTCTATCATAGTGCACCATACTTCCCTTGAGTTCACCAAACTCAGCAAAAAGCTCCTGATTTAGATCCAAACAAAACGGGACATTCAGATGCTTTGGAATACCAAAGAACACAACCTCAAAGAAATGAAGAATGAAACAGTCAAAGAAGATATCAGAGCTCCTCTCGTCAACACACCTTTATATCTTCACTGGAAACCCCATAATCCAAGTTAGAAATATAGAGCTTAGTGCCTGATTCAGTTACTGCAAGGCCAGCAGCTGCCATGCTATCATTAAATAAATCATGCTTCCATATCATATCTCTGGCTCTGTTGAAGGACTGGTTGAAGCAGACAAACATGGATCCGTGTAAGGATAAGAATGAATCAGCATGGGAGAACAAAACATTATCAACTAGCCCTCTTGAAGACAGAATAAGAGAAAATATCCATAAAATTAATATAAGCCTCTGACGCAGGAAATATAAATGAGGTTTCATGAGGCATGAGATTCCACCCA
This sequence comes from Triglochin maritima, assembly GCA_963682175.1. Taxonomy (NCBI): domain Eukaryota; kingdom Viridiplantae; phylum Streptophyta; class Magnoliopsida; order Alismatales; family Juncaginaceae; genus Triglochin; species Triglochin maritima. Next base: position 6,353,367 of record OY821780.1, on the reverse strand, counting down.
TCATGAGTTGAGGAAATATAAATGAGGTTTCATGAGGCATGAAACAACATGAGATTCCACCCATCATAGACATGCCAAGACTGACACCTTAGCTCATGAATTCAGCCAGGTAGCTAGGGCACAAGCCTTTTAGAAAGCTGTGGATTCACGAACTGGCGTAGTGAATTCAAGAGCTGATACTGACAATCCACCTTTTTGCAAGAAGATTCTCAAACAATCTCCTCAGCAGTTCAACATCTTTACAAAACATGAGTTACATGACAGTAGCTCTTCTTACACCAACATCTGATGACTTAAGTAAATACACCAATTTGAGCCTCCCACACTGCAGAACATGCTATATTTTCTTCCTGATAGTTGACTAGAAGATGCTATATTTTCTTCATCTACTGTTTTTTAGATAACCAGATCAGTTTGTTGAAGATGTGCAAAAGTAGTTACAATTTGGGCTTGCCTTAGCAATCTTATAAGGTGCTGGACGAACACTGGCCCTCAAAGGCCCTCGGCTCATGCCAACAGCTCTTTCCCGAAACACACCACCATGGCCACGGTGAACACCTCGACCCCAACCTCTCCCTCTTTCACCACCACGCCTGTTACGGATATTACCCAATGACGTATCAAATGGATGGGCCATTACTTGATAGAATGCAGTCTTCTGATGTCACAATATAAAGCTCCTCACTGCAAAAGGACCCACAAAAACATCAGTTCATTTACTACAACTTGCAACAATTCGGTGGATCAAAACCATGTTCCTCTTCACACACAAGCAAAAATCGAAAAGGATATTAAATGAGACGTTGTTGATAAAATAAATTTAGATATAGCTTCTTAGACTTCATTCATACATAAAAAACACATGTTTTGCTACATATGTATGGACCATGGAAATTTTGGTGCTGCCAATCTGCAATTCTTTGGCTGTTGATTTTCTTAATCACCAATAAAGGAACACATTTTCATCAAAGCACCATACAAACTCGAGGTTTCCTGCGCGAGTCCTACTTCAAATTTACAAATCCCATCCTTTCCGAAGTTTAGACGCTATTGCCAAATCATTTTCACATAATCCTTTCCAAAGTTTCTATCGCAATCTTAGAAATCAGAGGAACCAAAACAAATACAGCACCAAAGCCAAAGCACTAACTTCCCAACCTAATCCAAAGTATGAAAAAAACACAAAACCCGACTGAAACCTGAAATTCAGACCAAATAATTTTAGCATAAAACTTAGAAATCAGAGAAAAAACCTTACAGCACTACAACCAAAAACACTAGCTTTCCACCCCTAATCCAAAGTAGGAAAAAACACAAAACTCGACCGAAACCCAAAATACAGACCCAATACTTTTGGTAAAATCTCAGAAATCAGAGGGGGGAAAACCTAAAATAGTCCAAATCCAAACTATAAACTTCCCAACCTCATCCAAAGAAGGAAAAAAACACAAAAAACCCGATCGAAACAACTGCGTTGAAAACCCTAAAAACCACACCTTTTCTCCAAACAACACGAAATCAAAGGAACTGAGAAGGATCGATTACCGGAACGAGGGCTTCTTCTCTCTAGGGCGAGGCGACTTGGCGAATCGCGGGTGGGATGGATTCTAGGGTTTTGGGTGGAGGTCGTGGTGTTAATAAAGGGAGGAGATTTGGACGACAGAGATCGAGGTCGCGCCGTAAGCCCGTTAAAGTCGCGATTTGGGCGGTGCGGATTAAACGGTAAAGGAAGTGGGGGTGGGTGTTGACCCGAACGGGACTCGTGGGCTCGAGAATCTCGGCCCATTGCGCATCCCAGACTTATTATTATTAGGGTAAATGACCTATAATCTCCTGAATTATAGGTCGAAATCACTTAACTCTCGTGAATTTTCAAACTTTACCTTTATTCCTCTTAAATTTTGGATATGTAACACTTTAGTACTTTACTATACTAAAATTCAAAAAAATTGTTAGATTTCACATCTTAACCGTTATTTTTTTTATTTTTTGTGTTCTTTTTGCCAAGAATACTGATAAATTTAACTTAATTATAAAGTTTGAATCAGGTCGGAACTGATTGAAATTTGGGATCCAAATATTATAAAATTAGACTCAAAAGTCAATCCAACCTAACATCTGAATTGATTCAAACTTTATCATTAAGTTAAATATATTGGTATTCTTTGTCAAAGAACACGAAAAATAAAAATAAAATCATTTAAGATACGAAATCTAACGAATTTTGAAGTTCGGAAGAAGGGGTGTTAAAATGTTACAAATCCAAAGTTCAAGAGGGATAAGTGAAAATTTTGAAAGTTCTTTAGGATTTAGTGATTTTGACCCACAGTTAAGTAGTTTGATGTAATTAATTTACCATTATTATTAAAACTACTATATTGCAGATTATTGTTAATACATTCATATTCCCCAACATAACGTATTGCCTGGATATTAGTTTAGATTGATGGCGCGACCACGAGGGCATATAGTCAACATGACTATGCCAGTTCATTTTGAACGATCTTAACGTTACGCTTTTTTAATCAAACAAAATCTCGTGTATTCTTGTCTCCTAGGATATAACTAGAGTTGTAAATGGGTAGGGTCAAAACCATTTAACCGTCATAACCGAACGGACGAGTAGGGTCACAAATTTTAAAAATCACAATCGTTTAATAAATGAGCGGACAAGAGTTGTGAAAATCATGACTATTTAATAAATGAATAAGTAAGGGTACATGATTTCACCCATCTGTTTATCTGCGAAACATAATGAATCTATATAATATTTTGTTATATATACTACATACATATAATTTTTTGTATTATTATTTTCAAAGATACCCCAAAAATTCAAAGATTATGGATTTTTGGAGGTTTTGATTATAAATTTATGGATGTTTGATGTTAAATACTGTAAGTATTATAAGTTTAGTTTGTTATCCGTTTATTTATTTGACAAGTTTCTATCCATTACTAATTCTTATATCGATTTTAGTATCTATTAAGTTTTAACCATATAACCGCTCAAACCGTTTAATAAATAAAACGGATGAGGTCATGAGTAGAGGTAAAAATAAATGAATTTCTAATTGAACTATGAACCGTTTAATTAGACGAGTAAGGTCATGAGTGAGCCTTATAACTACCCACAAATCGTCCATTTACCCTCCTAGATATAATACATTAAAATTTTAGGTCCATTCAAGTTGATTTAATCTTTGATCTTCACTTTCTATTTATATGTCTTCTATTTATATGTCTCAAAGATATATGTACATGTAGAAACACATGTTAATACCCGGCTAAAAATGATTTTTTTTCTAGTTTAACACGGTTGAAATCAACAGAGGTGGAATGGATTTGAACCAAATCAAATAGTCGCACCACATTTAACCCTTGTTCGGTTTCCAAATAAACGTAGCCATAGAAAAGGGGGTCACGGTCACGGTCCTTGAACACGCACGGAAAAGGGTCCTCACTCCTCTCTCTCTCGCCGCAGCGATGCGGACCAGGAGTCGGAGCCGCTCCAATCCGGAACAACAACCAACCGATTCCGGTTCGTGTTCCGAAACCCCACTACAAACCTACTCGCACCCGTTTCCCCAATCATTTCCATTTTCCAGTCGGAGTTTAGATGATAATGATAATAACCGACGGCCTTTTCTAGCTTTGTTGTTTTCGGTTTTCGTGAAAATGTGGACGCAAATGTAGAATATCACAATCTGTTTGCTAACTTCTGTGCGTTGCTTTTTTTCTTTCTTTTTACTGTCGTGCAACATTAATTTTACCCCCAAAATCTCAAAAGAGTCTCCCGACGTCAAGCAGATAGGGGTCAGATGTACGCAACCATATCCGTGTGACAGATATGTTTCTGAAAGTCATCCGACGATTTTCTGCTAAATCACAATAAATAAGAATCGCAGACAACTTATACGAATAACGTTGATTTAGTCTAACTTAACTTAAAAGACAAAAAATAACTTAATTTTTGACTCCATTACGAATCACAGAACTTATATGAATCGCAAACTATTTACTAAATTTGTTGTTTGTCTTTTGTCGTGCAAACCGATAAAAAATATTTTGTCGTGCAAAAGTTGAGTTAAAACGCATGCTGTAATCACTAGGTGTGTCAAAGCATTGAAAGACATCACTTTGCGAAGTTGTTGGGATTTGAAGAGCAAGTTTCTTATAAGTTGAGTTTGATTGCTGTGCTTTATTCGACTACTTACGACGTGCTAATTATAACCACAAACTTTTGAGTAACTTTGTGTGTGTGTGTTTTCACTTTTATCGTGCTAAAGGTGGGATTTGGAGTTGGAAGAGGGTACACATGTAGAAGAAGTTCATTTTAGGTTGGGTTTGTATGATATGGTTTATTCGTTTGGTATTTTGAAGGAAAATATATTTTATCTGACTACCTGTAATGTGCTAATATTAAGCAAAAAACTGTGTAGCAATGTTATTTTAAATGCTTCTAGGGAGTCTTACTACTCTTTCCAATCTTTGATTCAACACAAGAAAAAAGTATGGCTCAGACTTGTCACTTAAAAGTTGAAAGTAGCAGCAAATATAAAAGTTAACTATAAATTGAGTTTGTATGCTGTACTTTTACTTGTTTGGCATGTTGAAGCATTGGAAGACATCTTGTACCATCGCTCTAACAATTTACAAGATACATTGTCGGCGTACATAATTTGGTCATATTTTGAATTATGGTTGCAGGTTCTCTGGCCAATAGATCAAGTGAAGCTGTAGTCAGATGTGTAAAAGGCATCAATTCTCGCAAGAAAGCTGCGATAAAAGGAAATGAAATCGACCCTTCTTTGGTTGAACATTCTGATTTGGTCAGTTTACTTGTTTGGCTCTTCCTTGAAAATTCATGCTATATCTCGTTTTTACTTACTCCTTTGCAAAGTGGAGATATTGAAGTTGCTTCAAGTTACTTTTCTGATATTCTGTGGTGACACCATTCACTGGAATTTATCAGGCAGAGGTATCACTTCAAGAAACTGACGGAGAAATTTTCAAGGAGGAAACACTTTTAAAAGAATGGCCAGTACGTGGTCAGCAAGATGCAGTTCAAAGTACTTCTTGCTATCCTCGACAGGAAGCACATGATAGTACAGAGTCCTTTTGGGAAGAAGGCATTGTTAGTGACTTTCAACATACTATAAAACATGGATGTACTGTTGAGTTTACCAAGTCACCATCTGCTAATCAACGAAAAACTGTAAGAAGAACTTCAGCTGCAGAAAAGGTAATATACAATATTATTATGATCCACTGGGCTGGATGAAATATAGCAAAGAAATCTGTTTCTTGCCACCTTTTTTTTCAAATATCTGTATCTGACATAGTATTTGTGTTAGGAACTGGCAGAACTTGTGCACAAGGTTCATCTATTATGTCTTCTAGCACGGGGGAGGTTGATAGATAAAGCATGCAGTGATCCTTTGATTCAGGTTTTTGCCATGCTATCACATATAAATTAGCATTTCAAAAAATGCATTTTCTGTTTGCACCGTTTCACTATTTTTATATTGCCATATATTTTCTTAACGATATTAGGTGTTGTCACCTGCATTAGGCAACAATAAAAGTAAATGACCTTTCTCACTTGAACTTATATGTTTGTTAATTCTTCGCAGGTTTTATATTTTTTACTTGTCAAATCCAGTTGATGTCTACTTGACTTTTCATGATTTAATAGTCTTTGAACTAATTCATGTTTTTATGCATTTGTTGGCAGGCTTCATTACTTTCATTACTTCCACAACAATTACTGAAAGTGACTGATGAACCAAAACTGACAGTGAAAGCTTTATCTCCTCTAGTGAAATGGGTACGTGACCTTTCTTTATTTTGGAATGCATTTTATCTATTGTTCCTCTGGTCATCTCACTAGATCCAATTCATAATGCAGTTCCACGACAATTTTCATGTTGGAAGCTCAAGCACGAAGGAGGGGTCTTTTAATCTCGCACTTGCTGTTGGTAGACATGAAGGAAGTGCTGAAGAGGTTTTTTTCTTGGGTTCATTTCTGCATTTTAATCCACTGATTTACATGGCATAATGTATAACATATACTCTTCAACATGCTATGTTCTGCTACCGTTTTCCCATAAGCAGCATTCTTCCATCACTACCAGCTTGTTGTTTAGACTTTAGATGCTTCTGTTGAGTGACTATGGGTTTGCTAACCATTTTGTGCTCGCAATCAAGGTTAGAGACAGATAATAGTTAGTGAATAAGGATTTTGCACATTCTGTCTTCATAGGGATACTATAGGTGATCTTCTCATCAGCTAATATATTTCCAAAAAATCAAAAACTGAGTGATGCTTCTCATCAGCATTCTTCAAGATGTTAATTGGTAAAAGGATGGGAGTTGGTTGAATGTATTTCCCTAAATAACTCAATCTTTTTTTGGTAAGACTGGCATAGAAATATGCTACTGGCGTGAGTAAAGCTAAAGCAACAAGCAACAGTAGTATTTATATCATTCGTTGGGGCAGCTAACTCCTTGTGAGGCAACTCTATGATTTTCCAAGGTAAAAGAGTGCTTAACCAGTTCGAAACAAAAATAGAACAGGGGATCCCTTCGAACAACCTGTTCTAATAGGAAAATCTTATATCCTTAAATTCTACGAGATTTTTTATGAAAGCGTTTCATGTACATGACATTTATTTTATTTTTCCATAATCATTACGTAAGAAGAAAATTGTTGGTTGTTAAACGTTTCCAAGCATGAACGTGGGGAAAATGTATCTAATTTTGTTTAAATTGTTAATTATGGGTCATTTTTTTTTGCAGGTAGTTGCACTATCTGTTGCTTTATTCAGAGCACTTAGTTTACCAGCTCGGTAATACTCTATCATTTGGATTTTATGTTTCTCTATTCTTGTATTTGCGAATTAAATTATATGAGGATGTGCTTCTTGTTATTTGTACCTTTTGGTTGGTTTAAGCCTTTCAGGCGAAGATAACTAGTTTGATTGTTTTGTGTAAAATCAATCAAATCATGTGGATCAATTTATTTGTACATTCATGGAGATAAAAGGTATGGATGTGGTATAGTTCGAAACATATTTGAATAAATGGACAGTGAATGGGTACATTCATGAATCCTGTGACGGTACTGCATAGGATAGTTGTATTTTTGTTGTTCGCGCTCTAAATCTGCAAAATTTTATGTCTTGTCAAGAGTTGTCTTGAAGATTTCAATTTTTGAAGGAGTTTAATTTAACAAATATCTTATGGTAGATATTTCCTGTAGGTTATAAGAATGGGTAAAGGTAGGTTATCCCTGAAATATGCCTTTTAGGCGTATGCTTATTTGTTAAATTTAATGGTACATGTCAAATATTTTCCCTTTGATCAACAATATGACATATATTGTTTCAGGTATGTTTCTATTCTGGACGCAGCTTCTCTTAAACCACCTAATTTTTCTGGATCTTCATGCCAAGATGAATCGATTTTAGACACAAGGGCTTCATCTGGCACAAATTTGGTAGTCAACTCTAGTCAAACTTCTTGGCTCTGCCCCCCAGGTTCCTCATCAATGATGAATTGTCAAAAGGAAGCAGAACAAATGAAAACTACATCCTTGGGCAGTAAGGAAACTGTAAGTACAAATTTTCCTACTACCGAAAAGTTTGAAGGTAAAATGGTCGATGCATCTTCTAGCAAAGAAGTAAAAAGTAATGCTGATACATCCCTTACTGTCTCCCATAAAGAAACAAAAAGAAAAGGAGATTTGGAGTTCGAGTTGCAACTTGAAATGACCCTTTCAGCTACTCGAACGCAGGTACCCGATAATACCCCTGCCTCTTGTTCGGAAAACACTGATATATTGTCAAAACAATCTCAGCGGTATAAAAAGTTAAAAACTGAGAGTGAGCCCCCCCAAGTCTCCATGTCGGAAAACCAAGGGACAGTTTGGTCAAGAAAAGTTGGCCCTCCTGTATGTTGGTCAGAAGTTTACTGTAGTGGAGAAAACATGTCCGGGAGATGGGTACATGTTGATGTTGTTAGTGCAATTATTGATGGGGAACAAAAAATTGAAGCTGCAAGTGCTGCTTGCAGAAGACCACTGAGATATGTAGCTGCTTTTGCTGGTAATGGTGCTAAAGATGTGACGCGAAGGTACAATTTCTTTGTCATCTTCATGTTCTATGGTTCTATGCCGCTTTCTTTTAAACGCTTTTCTTGAAACTTCTAGTATAATTGTCATGCATTCATGCTGACACCATACAGGGAAAATAAGTCTAAAATTATACCACCATGTCATACATATAAAACATGCATAGTTTGCTGGGGGATTTGTCATCCTTTAGAAAATAGTCCAACTGGCAGGACATGGATGGTGAAAATTCACTTTAAGTGTGTCACAACTCAACATGAGTAGTGACTTTGGAATCTATTATACCATGTAATAAGAAGTTGAACGGAATAGAAGGTTGGTTTTTTACCAACCATATAATAAGAAGCTTAGAATTTGAAGGATGAGTGTTGTAAAAGATACCTACTAAAGCACGAGTGATACATCTTGATGTCTGTTGAAACACCATAGAGCATAATATATTGAAAAACTGATGTTTCTGATCATTATTGCAGTTAGTTTCCTATGTTAATCTTTACATCTGAACATCCACAGAAGACATGAAGAGTAGCAACATTTTTTCTCTTCTCTCCTCTCTCTCTCTCTCTCTCCCCACAATTGCACGTGCAAACTCATGTAGGTCATGTTTCCGTCAAGGTCCTAGCTATGGTTGTGCGTTGGAGATTCAGACTTTCTACTGCTTCACAAAGAGATACCTAAAAGAGTGTCGATATAATGGCTTAATTACGTTGAAAAATTCTTGTAATAAATAGAGGGGACAATCAAGTCTAGATATTCTTAAATTCATGCCCCATAAGATCAAATAGTAACTAGAAGATCTCTTGTATTACTAAGAGTTGGTAATAGCACTCTTAATTATTTCAGGTATTGCACTCAATGGTACAAGGTTGCACCTCATCGGGTTCATTCCGAGTGGTGGGATGCAGTATTTGCTCCCTTGAAGGATTTGGAGTCCATTGCAACTGGGGGTACTGTCCATTCAGAATCACATTCAGTGAAAACCTCCCAGTCGCATTCTGTTGGCTTAACTATTGGAGACTTTAATATTTCATCATTGACTCAAGAGATTCCAGTTGCTCAAAGCTCAGCTGAGTTGTGCCAACCCTCTAGCAAGAAAATAAGCGTATTAAATTCTTTGAGTTCAGGTTATCCATTTACCAGCAGAAGTTCCCTTGAAGATGTGGAGTTGGAAACTCGGGCACTGACTGAACCCCTTCCTACAAACCAACTGGTATGAAATGTCATATGATTCATATGAAATGCTTTCTTCAAAATTCTTTCATTCATCATTTATTTAACTTTGTTCCAGGCCTACAGAAATCATCCTCTGTATGTTATTGAGAAATGGCTAACAAAGTACCAAGCGCTTTACCCGAAGGGCCCTTTGCTTGGTTATTGTACTGGGCATCCTGTTTATCCTCGGTCTTCTGTTCAGACCCTGCAAACTAAACAAAGATGGTTACGTGATGGCTTGCAAGTGAAAACAAATGAAATCCCTGCAAAGGTTTGACTGTCTGTGACTTGTCTGAAAATTTATTTCTGCACAAAATTCTGTAACAAACCACTGCATGACTGACGCTTATTTGCAGATAATAAAACGTACACCAAAAAGTGCTGAAGTAGTAAGTTCTGAATCGGGGGTTTCTGAAGAAGATCGTACAAATATAGAGTTGTACGGAAAGTGGCAGATGGAACCATTATGTCTTCCCCATGCCGTAAATGGCATTGTGCCAAAGGTTTGATGCCATTTTGTGTTTCTCAATATTTTCAGATTTGGTTGCTTACACTTTGAACTTCCTGTGTTGGGAAATGTTTTTGGATTTCCCCATTTTTTTCAAAACGGATGATCTTTAAGTACTTATTATTATTCAGCAACGTGAGTCTCGAGTGTAACTTCAGCGACCTTGTTACCCTTTAAAACAAGGCAGATGAATGTAGGCTTGTAATAAGAAGACTTCATTTGCATCTTATGCTTAGGAGTTCATAAATGTGAGTTATGTGACTACTACCAAATGTAGTGATACAAGAGCTATTTAAATGACTAAAACGATCTAGTTACCCTTTAATAAAAAGATGATTCTCTTATAAGTCAATGTAATTCTCAGTTACATAAGTATAAATGAATTTCTTCTACTTCATCCTCTGTGGGGATATCTGATTATGTTGATTGCTCAATGACGATGCAACTCATCTAGTTGTAAATGTGAGATTCCTGCAACCTTAACACACATGCAAACCCTACAAGCAAGAAATGGAGAACTTACTTGTCCTTTTTTTAACCTTTTAACGTATCTTGAATATTCAAAGGTAATGTAATGAATGATTGAAAGGTTATGCATAAAGAAGCACTCTTCTTTAGATGCTTTTAAATGCATTTTTTTATACCATGTATTGACTGTTAAGTACATTTATTCTTGCAAAATATGTGGTGTTCCATTTGGTTTTTGCTTGTGTTTATAATTTTAACATTTACTTTGGGTTTGAGACTTGATATGTCATTGTCATCTCCAGAATGAGCGTGGTCAAGTGGAAGTATGGTCAGAAAAGTGTCTTCCTTATGGTACTGTACACCTAAGATTACCAAGGGTTGTTTCAGTAGCCAAGAGATTGGAAGTTGATTTTGCCCCTGCCATGGTTGGGTTTGAGTTCCGAAATGGCCGCTCTTTCCCAGTCTTTGAAGGGATCGTGGTTTGCTCTGAATTCAGAGATTCTGTCTTAGCAGTAAGCCCAGAACTCCTTGCTTTTGTTTTTGAAGGAACACTTTTTTCTTCTAATTTTTTCACAAGAAACACTTCTCTGTAAATTTTGTTATTCTAGTAACCTTTATATCTTTATTGTCTTTACAGATGAACTTATCTTTAGAAATTTGTGTTATGTTAATTTGTGCAAAGTTCAAGTGATTTTTTTAGTGAAAAATAGTTCACTTATTCTACATCTTTGATTCCTTTAGTTTGTGCTATCCAAGGCACTCATACTTGGCAGTTTGTTACTTTTAAAGTGCAGAATTTGGAATGAAAGAGTTATGCTTGTCATATGTTTCCGGTAGTATGGCTTACAAGATTCACCCAATCAAGGAATATATTAATGTAATACCAAATGTGGTTATAAATGAAAATCATACTACAACAGGTCAATATTATCAAATGACTAGTGCTTGTTGTTAACTCTTCTATCCATTCTACCATTTTCCTGATGTGTTCTTTTATGGGTTATTTTTTGGCATCTTTATTACTGTATATCATTGTTATAGGCATATGCTGAAGAAGAAGCAAGAAGAGAAGCTGAAGAGAAGATGCGGAGCGAAGCCCAAGCTCTTTCAAGGTGGTATCAGCTCATATCATCAATGGTGACCCGACAACGATTAAGCAATTCTTACGAAGGTTCAACAGCTTCTCATCCACCTCATCATACACCCGAGCCTAAGGCTAATATGCCCAAGATTACTAGCAATGAAGGCGGGAAGCTGCATACTGCTCCGAGCTCAGATGATCTAAGAAATCACTTTACAGTTGATGACCATGAGCATGTTTTTCCTTCGGCAGACCAGAGTTTTGATGAAGAGAGCTCTGTGAGGACAAAGAGGTGTCCCTGTGGGTTTTCCATCCAGATGGAGGAGTTCTAGCATACCAACATTAGGTTTGAACTTTCTTGCAAACAATGCTCATCGAGACCTGTTTGGACCGACTGATGTTAGTTGATCAGTCATTGCTAATAGCCTGTCTCTTGAACAATGTTGGCAGGACTGAGCTATTTATTTGTTTTTTGGTGCAATGACATTTTTTTACCTACTGACGACATTCTAGTTGCAGAATCCTTCCTCAAAAGGATTCATGTGTTATGTAAGACTAGCCCAAGAAAATGAGCTTGAAAACATGGGATTCTGTGTGGGGTTTATTTCGGTCAAATCGCTTATATCCCGTAGATGTTAATTATATCATCGTTGTAATTTTATCATTGCTGTGTTACATAGTATTTTATCTGGTTTTGCTGAGAAATGTAATAATCCTCTATGTATGTTGTGTAAGACAATCAGAAGTTGTATTTATTTTTTTTTTTGCAGATAATTAGTGCTACTTCAGCTTATTTATCATGAATAAATTGTGTTTGTCCCGTATAAGTTTTGTTTGGCACTAGAAAGTAGAATCTCAATTTGCCTCCATAAAAGTTTGGGAGAGTCTACAATACTCCATCCAACCTAAGGGTCAAACTTGAGGGGGGAATTTTTAATTTTTTACTACTCGTCAATTCCTCTCCGATTATACCCTGGTTGGTAAGTGGAAACTGTGCGGAGTAAACTTGAATATCTGAATGTCGTTCAAATTTTACGCATACATTCTTCTAAAACAATTTTTACTTGGTAACGAAAAGAACACCTTCAGTTTGATTTCCAAGTAGGCTTTAAATAAAAAATATTTCTTAATCAATACCTAAAACTGAAACTCTGAACTTACCAATGATCTTTCACATCCTCCGTTATACGATTAACAATTATATTTCTATGGTGCAAAACATATTGGGACACCAATATGAAACGACCACGTAAGCAACCATCTCATTCCAGAAAGACGAAATAAAGTAAAATAAAATAAAGCACAACTTATCCGATCTTGCAACATCTGAAATTGTAATAATAATATACTTAATTTGTTCTCCTGCAGAATTCGTGCAAGCCACTACTCTTGAAACTATGATATCAAGTGAAGCAAATTCCAACTTTTCTCAAGATTTCATAACTTTGCCCTTTGAATAGCATCATAATTCGATATGCCATGCCCATCGTCCAGACTGCAAATGCACTGGCACATCTCAGAAATGTTTTTCTTGATGAAATAATTCATGTATCTTCTAATATGAGATGTGGTATTTGCTCGATTTTTGTATCCACATATATGTACTCTCCATATTTCCTCCAGATCACAATCATGTAACGTGGGCTTTTTGGTTGTGGCCAGAATTAATATTACATAAGTAATTTTTTATATGAATGACCCTAATTGTGAGATTTTACCAATTTTAAAATCTAGACGTTAAATTTATTCTAGTTTAAAAAATGTTTATTTTTTTCCAACGCAATTATCTTTATTTAAAAATTGTATTGAAGCCAAATTTCTAAAAGAACCATTTAATATCATGGTCTTTTAAAAACAATTTATTTCGAAACGAATCCCCAAACTCAAACAAATATTAGGCTAGTTTAATCATGATGCCTTCTTTCTTATTTTCTCCATATTTGGCAAACACTCATTAAACCTCTTGTTCAATTTATATATTACAATTTAATATCCTTTATTTTGCCTTTTTGCCAACTTGCTTTATTATTTTCCCAATCAACAACCCTTCTCATTGAATTTTTCTTTTTATTTAGCTGACTTTATTTCTAGCAGATTGCAAGTCTTCTTTATTCTATTGCTGAAAATTATTTACCGTTTTCATTTTTATCAAAAACATGTTTAGGACTAACATATATACTTCTTCTGGAAAATATATAGTTTTGTCGTAATTGGAGATGTCCATATCCTCACAGTTGTGTTCAGTTGAATAAGTGGAGGCCATGTCGGCCCTTTGTGTCAAACACATGAGATTTATGTGATAATATATAAAAGGCTTGGCCAGGGCATTGTGTCAATGTATAAATTACAAGGATCACCTATAATATGTCAATGTACTTATGATTTGTTGAAGTTATTCGAGGATTAGTGACTTTAATTACCCCCTCTTTGCTAACGAAGAAGGTAGTGTTTTGATTAGTAGTTAGATTAAAATATCAATAATTTCATCCTCCGGTTTTTCAAAGTAAACATTTCGTCCTTTGTTATAAATAGGAATCTTTACTACTAATGCAATCTATCCATGACACGACATGTGCAGGCATTAACATTATAGTCGAGAGATATATAACTTATTTTAGTGTTAGTTGTATGTAGTGTTGACATTATCGAGGAAGCAAAATGAAACGTAACATTATTGTTATATCTTAACAATTTAAAAGGGGAATCAAATTAAAAAAGTCAAAGTAAGAAGTCAAAAGTTACACGAGGGGAAATAAATTATATATATATATATTTAATGATTTGAACAAAATAGTAAAACACATGTTCTAATGTTATTGACTACGCACCTCCCATGTTCTGAAACAACTAAATGTAATTCTATGTTGTTTTGCATGATAACAATGCACACTTAAACAGTACAAATACAAAATGATGATTGACACTAACAAATTGTGCAAAAAGCATGCCATACTTATTAGTAAGATATGTGGTGTCGAAACAAATTGCTCTCCAAATAGTTGTATGCAACACGAAAATCAGTCCAGAACCAAATGGTCGTTGATATTCATAACATACTAAAAACTTGGGATCCAAAGTTTGCATCCTTGTGAAATAATTTTGAAGCGCTTTAGCATCTCCTGAGCCAAGCTTAATATTGCGCAGTTTGTTCAATACATTCCTACATATGAAAGCAAAGAGAAAGAAAATTAGATAACTACCCAGGTAAAATTGGATGGAACACAGAATATTATTTGAGGTCACAAATTTACAAACCCCTCGGGACAGATTGTCCTGTGTTGGGATAGTCCGCCTCGCCCACGTACAATCTCGTATCGTGTCGGGATTGTTCATCCCTAGTGTGGACGGTTTCGTCCCTTTATGAGACGCAAGTGCCCCGTTCGGGATGAGACCGTCCCGTCTAGGGATAGTGTCGCGTCCCCACTGGGGACAGTCTCGTCCCGGCAGAAGACAATCTTGTCCCGTCCCAACTGGGGACAGTGTCGTCCCGACAGGAGACAGACTCGTCCCGTCTCTAGGAGGGAAACTACAAAAAAAATCACTCACCCAACATCTCTTTCATTGACGCATAAATTTTCATGACCATCGGCTTCAACAACAAAAGCTTGCATGGTTTTGGAAGTCGATATGTCTGTCTCATCATTTGAGGCAATTCTTGATTTCTTGGCTTCAAAAACCTCATGTTTCTCACGTAGAAAACGCAATTGATGTTTGTCAAGCACGACAAGATTATGCTCCAAACAAACTTCCGTGATGACATAACCCTTGGCTGGATTACCAGGAACCCTTATACACACAGGACAATTTATGTGTGTAGACAAACGAGGCTAAAGTTGACATTGACATTGGTTTGATGGAGTACTCCTTTCTTTACAACACGTTAAAGTAGTCATTATGATAACACCATGCAAATAATGAAAATTTCAAATCTTTATGACGAAACCATTGTCATCAGCAAACGACGTATAAAAATCACGTGCTTCTTCAAAAGATTTGAAAGTCATGCCGGTAGAAGGCTTGGAAGAAAGTTGCACGTTGAGAGGAACATCCTGCTCTTCGAAAGCAACAATGTCCATTGTTTGGTTTAACGTGAACCGTAAGGGTAAAACGAGAGTTAAAGGGGAAGGGGTGAAGGAGGGAAGACCGAAATTTACGTTGTACTTTTGGTAACATTTTTACAGGCGATGGAATCACAATCATCTCTTGCATTTGGAAACAAATTGTCGCATAGGATGTCATGCCAATATTTTCTAGCTAAAATAAATATTGTTGATAAATAGTTTCACGTATGCAACAACACTAACAAATCATTTCCTTACACGTCATGGGCGTCGTAAAAGCCTAAAAGGCGTTCCAAGAGGAATCTATAAAATATTTTTCTATGTATAATTGTAATCTTACATATTCTCTTACTATTCATCTTCACTTATTAGGTGCACAAAAATGTCTAAGGACTTGAAAAAATGAGCCAATTCCAAACTATTATAACCTTGCATCAAAACCAAACGTATATTGCATAAACCACCAACTCATAAAACAAAACATTGAAGATCAATTCCACCAGAATACAATTTGGGAGAGAAGAATAAAAGAAACTATTGAGAGAGAGAGAGAGAGAGGGGTAAAAGCTGAACTGTTCAGGTATGTATAAAAAACTAAACAACATAAAGCTCCCCTAAAGAATAAAAATAGAAGAAGGTGAAGAACAATATTCTCACACCACCAAACCAAACCAAACCTGACCCAATTAACAACAATGCACAAATTAAGAGGTGGTCAACGGCCAAATTTGAGTAGAAAAGGCAGTGAAATCTTTGAATCGTCATTCCAAAAATGAAGGTGAAACTGGTGAAGACGAGTCATAGACACCCCCTCTCTGGACACGTTCAATTCTGGTCACAACCTCAGACATGGTTGGGCGCCTGTCTGGATGCTCTTGAGTGCACTCAACTGCAAGATCCAACATCTTCGTCATGTCCTCGTGAGGCTCTTGGTATCTCAACAGCTCCAAATCAAACACCTCCGTTGCCCACAACTCCTGCTTCACTGAGCTCACCCATCTCGGCAAGTCCACCCCTTTGTCGCCGTGGGAGTGCGACGACGGTGCTTTGCCTGTGAGAAGCTCTAGTAAAACGATCCCAAAACTGTAGATGTCTGCCTTCTGCGATATTTTACGTGGGTCGGTTACTTCGGGCGCGCGGTAGCCCATTGCGTGGTTCGGGGTTGGGGTAGGCGAGGAGGCGAATTGCGCAAGGCCTTGGTCCGACATTCGGGCTTCGTAGGATTTGGCTAGTAGGACGTTTGATGACTTGATGTCGCCGTGGGAGGCGGTTGGGCCGGTGGCGTGAATATAGTGAATGCCTCT
This sequence comes from Triglochin maritima, assembly GCA_963682175.1. Classification (NCBI taxonomy): domain Eukaryota; kingdom Viridiplantae; phylum Streptophyta; class Magnoliopsida; order Alismatales; family Juncaginaceae; genus Triglochin; species Triglochin maritima. The sequence goes on along the minus strand of OY821780.1, from coordinate 6,336,599 downwards.
CGCGGCACCGTATACGATTGTTAATCGTGTTTCCCAGTCGAGCGGAGTGCGGCCGGATCCTCGGTTTCCTGATCATGTATAATTAAAACCAATGTGGAAGATTTCACGGAAACATTTTTTTTTTTTTTTTTGCAAAACACCAACATTCATCAAAAATAACGTCATATTCAAACACTGATTAAAAAACAAAAGAACTGACCATGAAGAAGTGCAGAGAGGCTTCCCATTGGCATGTACTCATACACAAGAAGCTTCTCATCCTTGCTGAAGTAATAAGCTAAGAGTGGCACCAAATTGGGGTGCTCCATCGCCCCGACCGCCTCGATCTTGGTTTTAAATTCCGCCTCTGGAACATTCACATCTTTCAATCTCTTCACCGCCACGACCGCCCCCATATCCAACACCGCCTTATACACCGTCCCGGACATCCCCTTCCCGAGCACCTCCGCCGATGCCCTCAGCAGATCCTCCAAATTATACGCCTTATCCGTCTTCGCGCCGAAAAACACTAACTCTTTCCCAGCCGCCCGGCTCGCAGCTGCGCCCGATATCTGGCCGGAACTACCACGTGCCGAGCTCCGAACGCTTCTCCCAGTCCTAACTGCCTCCGACGGCTTGGGGTCCCGACTCGTCGTCTCCCCGACCGGCAATGAGTCCCCATGGGCCCTCGAAACCTGTCTCCCACTCTTTCTCCGGCAAATAAGAAACAACAAAAGAATAACTAACAAGACTCCGACAACACATCCGACCACGATTCCAGCGATCGCACCACCACTCAGCTTCTTCTTCTCCTCCTCCTCATCATCAACTCCTCCTTGGCCTCCCGGGCCTGGGCTCGGGCCTTCTTCTGTTTCTCCGGGACACCTCCGCAACGGACCGCCACACAACTCCATCCCGAGAAACGAATTCTCCTCAAACGACCGGAGCTTCTTTGGTATCGACCCATTAAGCTTATTATACGACACGTTGAACTGTTTCAGAGAGGGAAGATCGAGCTCCGGAATGCTGCCTTCAAAACTGTTCTTCTCTAGATAAAACGTACCGACCCGTTTGAGGTCGTTGAGTCCAGCCGGAAGCTCGCCGGAGAAATGGTTCCACGACAACACGACGCGAACGAGGTTGAGCAGCGGCAGCACCGGTGCGATTCCTCCGGAGAATCGATTGCTCTGGAGGTACAAATTCCGGATCTGAGTGCATAACGCGAGGTCGGCGGGGAGGTGACCGGAGAGGCCATTGGAATGGAGACTAAGAGTCCGAAGACTCTTGAGGTTTCCGAACACGTTTGCCGGAATAACTCCTATAAGACCCGCGGCCGGAAGCCGGATTACGGTAACCTTACCGCTATAGCACACCACCCCTTTCCATGAGCAGTGGGAATTGGACGGGTCCCACGGGAGTCGCCATCCCACCGTGCTGCGGAAGGTGAGTAAAGCGGTTTTTTCGGATTCAAGATTAGAAATGGCGACAGGGAAGCTGATAAGGATGACGAGGAAGAGGACTCGGAATGCCATTACAGAAGACTCATGTTGGTTTTTGCATGAGGTGTTCGTTTTTATGAGTAACGGGATTTCGGAACTAATGTCGCGTTGGAACGTAACGGGATTCTGCTATTTTGTGGTTGGTCGTAGTATTGTAACGGCGGGCGACGTGGAATCATCCTTTGCCGATTTTAATGGTGTTTTACGTTGAGAATTTAGATTTATTTTATTTTATTGCCATTTTTTGGTTTGGAATTTCTTTTGATTGTGACTTTGTGAAGGGGAGGGAGTGATCGTGAAAGCCATTGTGTTTAATTAATTGATAACGAACGACTAGGGAGGGTTTGTGATTTTTTGAAAATGTGGGCCCACTGGACAGTTGGCTTCTGGGGGTCGTGTAACGCTTGCTTAAGATTTGTTTTTAATTCTTGGGGGTTAATTTTTATTTTTTTTAAAGAAAACGCGTCAGTGCAAATATCTATTACAGATTTAGAATGTGTTACGTATATGTGAGAATTAAATGTTAAGTTGGACTTTATTTTCCACAAATTAAAAATTCAGGGTAATTCTTTTATGTTGACCGTCTTAGGGTTTTTTAATACATATGTCATGTGTGAATAGAAATGACGTGATAAAACATTTGAGGACGCGCTAATTACTTATAATGCAAAATTCTTAAGCTACAAGGTACTGTTAAAAAAACTTAAGCTACATGATATTGTTTCCAGTTGTAAACAAAATAATCTTAGAAAGCCTATCCATGACTTCCTTTTTTTTAACCGTCCCGGCATTCGCAATAGCTATCTAGGCAGCTTATAATTTTCTAAAAATTAAAACAAGTATTCCATCTAAACACGACAGTGACCCACTCTCAAATACTAATATTATTTCATTTAAAACCTGAAACACCTCAAACTAGACCACTCAATTGGGTCGTGTTCGTGTACTATCGTGTCTGACAGTTTTGCATTCGTGTCAGGATTTCGTGTTATCGTGTGTAGTACAAATTGAAAAGATTCCATCATGTTTAGATTGAAAAATAGTTAAGTGACATTTTATATTGATATTTTTCATTCTAAATAACATCTTAATTGACTATTATCAAGTAAAAACAATTGATCATCTAACAAAAGATGCAGTTCGTATCAGTTTCGTGTACAAAAATAATTTATCGTGTAATCGTGTTCGTATCAAATCGTGTACTAATTATTTTATATTTGTATATTTACTAAACATCATAATAAATCATTTCAATCGTACAAAAAAAATTCGTGTAAAACCGTGTCTAAGTCGTGTCTCCATATCGTGTCGTGTAATCATGTCGTGTCCAGAATTGACAGATCTACCTCAAACCTCGTACCTCAAATCCTCGCGTCATGACTCGCCTTTTCATCCAAACCAAAAGGTCCAAAACTTTAAATGGTTAAACACGTGAGTGGATCTTCTCATCTCTTAGATTCTAAAATTAGATATAATCCCCAATGTTTCCTTATTAGTGATTCTTAAAAATTGTATATATAAATCTTTTCTATTCCCCGTATTCTAACTTCTGGATGATAATTTATAGCTACAGATTTGATGTATTTACTTTTTTCGGGATTCAATTTTCTTTTTCTGCTTCCCTTGGATGAATATCATTTGCTTCCGTCGTAGAATCTAAATTTTTGGTTTTATGTTAATCGTATTGAAGTCTGGTTGTATGAATATCTAACTCAAAATCAATCGGTGATGAGTGAATAAACTCTACAACCTATAATACATGACAAAGTCCATAAATTCTCTAATGTGCGACTATTCTCCAACATTCTCCGGCACACATCACCGAAATTTTCTTTTCCATGTCTAAATGTGAACAACATGGGTGAATGTTTAGCCGGCTGTTGGGTATTTGTGACTCTAATATCATATTGAAGTGTATGTATCTAACTTAAAATCAATCAGCAATGAGTACAGTGACCCAGGAACTTATATAAAGCAGAATGCCCACATATTCCTCCAATGTGAGAATATTTTCTAATACTCCATTGAACATGTTGGGCATTGAAGCGTGAGTATTTCGCTCAAAATCAATTGATGATGTGTAGAGGAACCGTACAACTTGTAATAAACAAGAAAATACTTAAATCATCAAATGTGAGACCATTATCTAACACTCCCTTCATATTCGATTTTCTGTCCTGTATCAACCCGTAAAACAAGCTAGGAGAGAAGGATTTGGAGAGGGGATAAACCTGCAACAATGGATATTACGAAGTTTTCTCTAGTTCTAACCTTGTAAGGCAACAAAATTCCACATTAAGTTGGACTACTAATACAAACTACTAGTATTAGGTTCTTATTTTCCAAAATGATTAGGTATGCAATTGCATACACCATTTTCATGGCCGATTTGCCGGTGAGTTCCACCTTCCTAAACATAATTGAGTTGGATCCATCGTACGTTACTAAAAAGTACTTAGATTTTGGAAATCATTGAGTTGAAAATTTTCGCCAATAATATATTTAGTTACAGAACCAGAGAAGTAGGAGAACCATGAACAATTGGTGCCAATCAGAGAATAGAGGACATACAAAATTTAAGATTTTCGGTTATGCCTACAACAACCAATCACCAAATAAATTTACGATTCGATCTCAAAGATCTCTAACACATAATGTTTAGCCACGTACCGAATCATGGCCAAGTGAATACAAAAGTTAAAAAGCTAGAACACACAGTACGTACTGCTGCTTTGAGTAAAGTGAGTTGAATCAATATATAAGCCTATCATTGCCTAATATCAAATATGAACAAAATCCAAGACAAGTGAGCTGAAGCAAAGCCAAGAGTACAGCACAATCTCAAACATGCAGCTGAAACTCCTCTTGTCATTTCTCTTCTTCTTCCTACTCTTTGCCTTTTCATCCTCCTTCGATGAAGTCTCCGGTTTCGTCTACGCCGGTTGCTCCCAGGCCAAGTACTCCCCAAGCACTCCCTACCAGTACAATCTCAACTCCCTTCTCGCCTCCTTCGCCAACGCCGCCGCCATGTCCAACTACGCCAACTTCACGTCCTTCACCGCCTCTACTTCGTTGCCAGTTTATGGATTTTTCCAGTGCCGTGGTGGGCTCTCTATACTTGGTTGTAGCTCATGTGTTCGAATTGCGATCAACAAACTTTCTCTTCTTTGCTCCTCGGCTGAGGCCGCCACAGTGCAACTTCAAGGTATTTTAGCTAAAAAAATGATCATGTCGGTCACAGATTAAGTGTAATGATGTTTATATTAAGGAAGTGATCTAACCACTATAACTACCTGTGATTAGCATGGTTAATTTAATTTGCAACTTTAGTTGGAGTAATAATAATCGTGATTTAGGATGATTTGTTCATAAGAACTTCTTCGTAATCAAGAGGAAGATAGTGAAATAACTATTTACAGTGACATACACTTTTTACTTTACTATAGGTGTAGGAGAACATTTTACTTTTAAATAGTGTGGGACAGTATATATCCAACACTTTCTAATTTCCTTTGCATAAAGATGTTTTAAGTCGACTAATATATTTAAAATTAAAATTAGTTTGAATCCCACTTACCCTAGTTAGGAATAATTCAACCAGTAATACTTAAATTCCCAGTTGTAAATCACATACTGAACTCCTCAGGATACCATCTGATATCCTATCAAAACAAAAGTAACATTAAAGGTACGTGTCGAAGATTAATTCTTGATCATTTTGTTACATTTGGTTTTAGAAAAACTCAAATGTATCCATCGCCTATATATGTTTGATTGTTTTTTGGAACGTAGGTTGTGTGATCCGGTACAGCAACGAGAGTTTCCTCGGCGAGCCGGACACGACACTCCTATACAAGAAATGCGGTCCCAACACCGGCGACACCGGTTTGGCAGCGGCGAGGGAGTCAGTTCTCGGAGGGCTGGAGGCAGGAGGGCAAGGGCCGTACCGGGTGGCAAGGGCCGGGAACGTGGACGGGTTGGCCCAATGCGTGGCGGACCAGAAGACCGACCAGTGTGACGACTGTGTTAGAGAGGCGGTATCCGATCTCCGGACCGCTTGCGGCGGCCCGGTGGTGTCCGGGGAGGTCTACTTGGCCAAGTGTTACGTGGAGTATTGGTTCCAGAGGACAAGCCCCGATCAAACCTACCGAACTGGTCTTTATGGTAACACGTTTTATATATGATTTTTATTGTTTGTGTTTGTTTGATAAGTGGTTTGTTTGGGTTTGATTAGACCATCACTAACCATGACCTGGATGACCCGGTCATCAGCTATCTCTCTCTTCAAAATCAGCTTTCTCTCTCTTCCACATCAGCTTTCTCTTTCTTCAACCAACTTTCTTTTCTTTCCTGTACTATTCACATTTTAACCACAACCCAACACAACCCACAACAACCTACCTCTCTCATCCACATCATTTCGGGGTCCATTTTGATAAAAAAATAAAAAAAATAAAAAAAATTCTAAAAAATCAAAACAATTATAAAACGTATTTTCGGAAAAAAAAAACTCAAACAAAAAATTAAAAAAATCAAAACAAAAACAAAAAAAAATAAAAACTCAAAAAATAATAAAATATTTGATGACAGGTCATCTTCGACCGAAGTTTTCAAACCAAAAAAAGATATTTTAATTCCATGACCCTGCCACGACCTGTCACGACCGATACTTTTATCCCGTTAAGGGATGGCCTTAGGAGAGGATGGTTTCATTGATTTCTTGCTGAAATGGTTCAAAATATCACGTCTATATACCTTCTAATGTGACCCTTCGATAATAATGTCTTATGTATTGCGATATGTTTATAGAGGTCAAACACAGTCTTAATTCGAAGCTCTTAATGAAATTCGATATCACGTGAAGTTAAGTCTACTATTTGTTTCAACTAATTTGCTAAAAGAATACATTTCTGATAAAATTAGAAGGTGGTTCCAGTATTATGAAATATTAAAAATTATTGGTGTTACCACATTTTTAATTATCCCGAGAGTATTTGTGAAGTCATCCTTTTCATAATTATGGTCATTATAATTTATTGCATATTTATGTTAGTATCTTCTAGCTATCTCAAAATGTTAGATGCTTATTGTATCAAAAAGACCTTCCGAATTTATTGACTTCTTCTAATATCTTTTATTATATATTTAGTAAATTCTTACCACACTTTTTTCAATATTTTGATTTTCTTCAAAAGAAAAAAAACATTTTAGAGAACCAACACTAATATAATTCCCCCACAGACTATGAAATGAATTGTTCTGTTTAATGTTTGATTCTCAGGTAAAGAATCAGGGAAAGAGATGGCTATAATCATAGGAATTGCAGCAGCAGTTCTCCTCCTAATCCTCTTCCTCTATTTCCTCAGCAAGTCTCCAGGACATGAAGGCAATAATTAAACCCTTAAACACTTCACCACTTTAACTTTTCCCATGTCATTTTGTAGCTACATTCAATGTTTAAAGTGTTTAAAGTGCTCAACCTCACTGATGCAGGTAAATAATGAAGTGATATCTTTGGGTGAGTAGGGGAGCTTTTATCTTTTGTCACACATCTTTCCATGGTCTCAACAAAAGACAAGGTTCCTTTTGAAGTGGGGTGCAAAGTGAAGTCAAAAGGACTTCCATTGCAAGAGATTCCAACAGCACAATGAGATATGGTTCTTTATTTCGTAATAGAAGGTTGTCTTGATGTGCTTTGCTTTTTAAAACTTGGTTCATTTCTCTCTTTTGTTTGCAGTGGTTCATTTGTTCTTACATGATTTCGAGACAATTTCCATTTCACTGCAATCTCCCTAACGCGTAAGGGTGTCAATTTGATTCAAAGACAACAAAATTGGAACTGCAAAATAGACTATTTATTTCAAAAAGGCTTAACTCAATCATGGTCGGCTTTATTGAAAGCCGACAAGGTGTTGATAATAATATAAGTAGCATGCGTAACAAGATAAATATGTCCATCAACATCCAAAGTTCAATCTAAACAAAGTCAACTAACAAATCTACGAGAATAAAACAACTAAAGCAGACACAAGTCGTCGTTGTTAAACTTCCCTTATTGGTGCAGACACAAGTCAGGAATAAAAAACTCATTCTGATTCCGTTTCGATCGAACTTTCACATAAATATAAGTTTAAAATGGTATTAGGGATACAACTAAAAAAATTATAAAAAAAGAAGAAGCAAATGTATGTTTAAATAAAAGATTTTTAAAGTTTAAGACGATAAAGTGTTACAAAACGAAAGTTGAGGTGGAGTAACTGACAATTTTGAAAGTTTAGGAGTGTAAAGTGATATCGATGTATAGTTCAGTGAGACAAATTGTTTAACCACTATATATATTGTAACACCTTAATCCACACTCGAGACACAACAATCATCAAAACTAAAACAAATGAAAAATGGACATTAACGATGAGAGATTCGAGTCGATGTCTCAATTAAAATAAACAAAATATCAAGTCAGAAAACAATGCGGAAAGAAATACAAGAAATTGAAATCCTACTACATCAAAATATCTGGTTCTCACGTCCCACGCACAAGTCGCCTCCAGCTGCCTACCACGTCCCACCTGCACACGCACAATTCACGCCCGAGTCTCGAATCAAAACTCAGTACACCACCCGAACCCGACATGTAACAATGTCTAGTCGTCCCTGACGACTCACACTGGTCTCGTGTCCCAAGGCGATCACACACCTAGAGAAGTCGAGTGTGCAACTCGACCCCATCGTGCATCCAACCCACAAGGCAACACTCAATCCACTCTCAAGACAATACTGTCACACGTCGCAAGGCGATTACGCGCCCAGTCAGGCCGAACGTGCACCCTCGACAAGATCGTGCATCCGGCCCACAAGGCAACGCCTTACTCCAACCACGAGCCCGAGCCCACAATCCTAGCTCCAGCGGTCAACCGTAACAACATTGGTGAGCTGACCAATTCAGCATCGGGCTGCGGGAATCCAACCACAACGTCCGAAGTCACGAGCCCAGCTTCAGCGGTCACTCGTAACAATACTGGTAAATCATCCCAGACCGCCATAATAACGGGGAACATCCTAATATTTAGTCATACGTGTCTCACACGCCATCCCCACTACTCGACTACACGTCAGAGTACGTGAGTAACGCTCCAACAGCCACTCGTAATGACGTGGGTGAACGATCGGTTCCACGAAACTCTCTCACAACCATAAGGTAAGGGTAAATGTGATTTACCCCAAACTTACGGGTCACACAATCCCAACAAATCATAACATAAGTTCCATTAAGGCATTCACAAATTATAAAGCAACATATATAAGTTTCACTAAGAAATTCACAAATTATAGAGCAATAAACATAAAACCCATGAGGAAAATTGTAAATTACACAACTAATGTAATTTACTACAAATATCTATAAAGTCCAGGAAAAAAGCAATTGTTCCATAAATTAAATTATTTCCCACAATTATGGAAATTCCAAGGTTTATTGAACAATTAACAAAATTATAAATTATTGAAATATATTCAATTTATTTCAGGGTTTCAAGACAATTAATCCAATTATTCGCAGCAGTTCAATAAACCAGCCGTCTGTCTCTCAGTCAAGCAATCAATTTACTCAAGTAATTCAATATTAAACTAAATACTATAAAATCCAGGGCTTTTATCGCATATAACCCAAGTCAACATCACACCCAAACCCTAGCTGCCTCCGGCCACTGTTGGCCAACCACCACCGCGGCATGACCCCGCACGACCGCAGTAGTGCGAACCTCTCCAAATTCTTCCTGGCCACCGACGGTGCAACCACCACCACCTCTCCCCGGAGCACCCCCCACACACCTCGGTCAGGAAAGAAACCCGAAAACTAACACGGGTGGGTGGCGTACCTCGTAGAAGGAGAAGATCAGAGAAGGAGATGCCGAGATTTCCGGAGATAGCCGCCGGAGCTGAGGAGGAAGGAAGAGGAGAAGGATGAGGGAGGGAGATGGGTTTGAGGTTAGGGATAGGGATTTGGGAGAAAAGAGGGAGATAGAGTGAGCCAACATATATGCACAAGACTTATTACATAAAACGCTTTAAATTATAAAATATATTTCACTAACACGCCAATCACTCATATTTACAATAACTATAACACCAAATTTATACAATACAAGTACAACCAACACGTTAGTCAAAGCCAAGTACCGAACATACTATTGCAGCTACAAGTTAAGTTTCACTGACGTTTTTTGGACTTCGAAGCTCTTTCTTTTTCCATCTCCACAAATAGACTTCCATCGTAAACTCCTCTTATAATGTCCTTAGGAAGAAGTCCATTTTTATCCTTGCAGAGATAATACAGAATTTTCCATTCCACAAAGCCCCCGACCCTGCATATAATTAATAATTAAATGATAACATGTAATTTCTACGAAACTACTTAATCAAATGATATATATGTATGTATATTTCCAATATAACTAAAAAACTAACCATCCTTTGTAGTCTTTAGGTTCTCGGTTCGATTTCAACAACTCATTCAGTTCATCAGATGTCAGGGCCTCACTGTTTGTGTGTGCATGCTTGAAGAATATCTCCTCGAATTTTTCGGGTACAAACCTGCATGATATCTTAACAAGCTAAATAGAGAAAATTGATGTCTTAACAAGCCAAATAAACCAATTAGGATGTAAATGTCATATTTCAGACGGAACATGCTATTAGAAAGTGAAGTTTTCAAGCATGTCTTAGCAAGAAAGGATTTGCGTTCGGTATTTACCTCCCTTCTTTGTCGTATACTCCAGAGTCGCTTCCATGCTTAGCTTTGCTAATGTTCTTCACATAAATAGGGAAAAGCAAAGAAGGGAATCTCCCCTGCAACGTATTTGTCGATTTCCACAATTAAAATCATGTAACGTTCCATATTCTTCCATCTAAGATTAATGCCTTAAGAGGTAGTAGTAATTCATCATAAAACTATTAAACTAATGCTCCGTTTGAATTAGAAATCCATTTTAAATAGGTTTCAAATAGGACACCCTATTCAATAACCACATTACTAGATCATTGTTTTCAACCATATCCTGTCTTTCTCAAGCAACTATCTCTGGAATTATAGCAAGTGTGGCTAATCTAGTTTAGGGTTTTGATCACGAGGACACTATTTTTTACCTGGCTATCAATATTTTGTATGACTTTATGTGACTGTTATAGTACCATGCAATTTGAGATGCTATGTAACGTACCCGAAAACAGCGGAAAATTTAAACAATAATAAAGACCGTCAACGGTCAACACTGGGCACGTCACGGGAAACAAACCAACATATATAATATAAATATGATCCACGTGGAAGTCAAATATACAGACTGACTGTGATTACGACAAAAGCTATACAATATGTAATCACCTCAAAAGAAAGAGACTGACAACTACAGGATCTGATCTCGGGGGTACCGTCCTCGGTCACCACCTCAAACTCTAACCCTGCTCGCTACCTGAAATGCAAACAACAAACATGCCTGAGTTCCCTGAAGGAACCCCGTATACCAAACCTCCTAAAATATAAAAAGGAATTAAATACAATGCAATGCTATGCACATGATCATCCGCCTCGGGCCCACAATAATGCCCTCACCGCCTCCGCGGCACTGAACCACTCCTGCCACTAGGGTCAAGTCAGTCCACCGCTGCCTCACAAGGGTCAGTCGACACCACTGCTCCCCAAAAAGTGCAGGAAGGAACCCCCGGTACACGCCGCACCCAAGGAGCGAGTCAGCCCGCCGAATACACAACTCGGGTCAGACGACAGCCACTGCTCCCCCAAGAGTCGCCTAGCGCGCACCCTGCCGGAACATCCTCGGCCTACCGCTAAACCCTCGCAAACTGCCCAAGGTTTACGGTACACATCCCTCACACCCCGCTCGGTAAGAGAGGAAAAAGGTACAACAATAATACGCCTTCGTCGAAGGTGAAATCCGTAGCTCTCAAAGCCGGTAATCAACCGTCGCCTCGGAGCCGGTAGTCGACCTGACATCGACGGATCGCGTGTGGATAAATCCACCAACCTGCGGTAGATCGGTCGACCGCTACAAGCACACCGGTCGACCGGTCCCCCACACAGTACACAGTACTGTACAAACAAATCTACCGGTCGAACCACGCCAACCGAATTACCGACCAATCGGTCGAACAAAAGTCATCTAGCGGTCGACCGTTTGGAAGGTCTACGCTATACAATTTTATATAATATATATATCCGACCGGTCGAACCAAGGGGCCGTTCGACCGATAACAGGACTTTCAATATTTTGCCCAAGTCTCGTTCGGTCGACCGGAACTGAAATACAGTTCGACCGAATCAACACAAGCACTCTACCGCTTAATTAAATGCTCAGTCGGTCGACCGAGAGTTAAAGAGCGGTCGACCGTTTTGATGGTCAAAGCTCCCAACCGACTTAGCATCGAATGGATCGGTCGAACAAGGTAAGGACGTTCGACCGTTTAATAAGTCAAAATCCCCAACCGACCCATTCTCATCGTTATTCGGTCGACCGGCTAAGTGGTCCCGTTCGACCGATAACAGTATAATCCCCTTTTTCCCGCACAATCTGGCATAACGGTCGACCGTCTAACGACATCGTTCGACCGTTCGCGGGTAAATAACAATATAATAATAGGATCGGTCGACTGCCCACAGGCACCGGTCGACCGATCGTCGTCTTCAACCTCTGAATTGGTTGAATTCCGACGGGGAATTCGACACCAACGTCGATCCCCAACACTCACAAAGCACAAGTGAGTTATAATGAAGATTTGGCATACCTTTTGGACGGTTGAAGAAGCCTCCCTAGCTTTGGCAACCTCCACTCAACACTTGACCTTCTTCTTCTCCTCTTCTTCTTCTTCTCTCCTTCTTCTTCTTCACCAATTCCGCCTCTCACACACTCTCTGAACTGAACACAAGTGAAGAAACGTTTTAATTAACCCTACACCTCTATTTATAGTAACATCCAAGCTTATCTTCAATCACCTCCAATTCCTCCAATCCAATCAAGCCACCTCATGCTACACTATTCCAGGATTAGATTAGGTTAATTAGGTTTAGGTTTAGTTAATTAAGGGATTTAGATTAGGTTATTACAATCTACCCTCCTAAAAAAAATTTCGTCCGCGAAATTCGAAACAACAGACTCACCGAAACAACTCTGGATACTGCTTCCTGACATCCTCCTCGATCTCCCAGGTAGCCTCTCTGTCAGTGTGATGCTGCCACCTGACCTTCACCATCGGAATCGCTCTCCTCCTGAGCTGATGTACCATCTGATCCACAATCTCAACTGGTCTCTCATCTAATGACAAATCCTGCTGGATCTCTGGTACTGATATCTCTATCACATGAGCTGGATCGGCCACGTACTTCCTCAACATAGAAACATGGAAGACGTTGTGAAGTCCTGCGAACTGTGGTGGTAGTGCAATCCTATACGCCACCGCACCAACCCGATCCAATATCTCAAACGGTCCAACATATCTCGGACTCAGCTTCCCCTTCTTCCCGAATCTCAACACTCCTCTGGAAGGCGAGATCTTCAGGAAGACATGATCTCCTACCTCAAAAGTCAGCTCACGCCTCCGCGTATCAGCATAACTCTTCTGCCTACTCTGCGCCGTAGCTAGTCGTCTCCGAATCACGTCGACCTTCTCTGAATACAACTGGATAATGTCAGGTCCAACTAGCTGTCTCTCGCCCACATCACTCCAGCATACCGGCGATCTACACGGTCTCCCGTATAATGCCTCATAGGGTGCCATTCCAATACTCGAGTGGTAGCTGTTGTTGTAGGCGAACTCGATCAACGGCAAATGCTCATCCCAATGTCCTGCCCAGTCAAGTGTACACGCTCTCAGCATGTCCTCCAATGTCTGTATCGTCCGCTCTGACTGGCCATCTGTCTGTGGGTGGAAAGCTGTGCTAAACTTCAGACGTGTCCCCAGTGCTCTGTGTAGACTCTCCCAAAATCTCGAAGTGAATCTGGGATCTCTGTCTGAAATGATACTGACTGGTACGCCATGAAGTCTGACAATCTCCTCAATATATAACTTAGCTAGACCCTCCAGAGCAAGAGTGGTCTTAATAGCTAAGAAATGCGCCGACTTGGTCAGTCGATCGACTATAACCCAAATCGCATCGTGGAATCTCCGTGTCTTCGGTAGCCCCGTAACAAAATCCATCGTCACGTGCTCCCACTTCCACTCGGGCAACTCAATCCTCTGCATCTGCCCTGCTGGTCTCTGGTGCTCGATCTTCACCTGCTGACAGACCAAACACCTCGACACGAAGTCTGCAACGTCCTTCTTCATACCTCGCCACCAGAAGTTCCGCTGCAGGTCTTTGTACATCTTGGTGCTCCCTGGATGAATGGAATATCTCGATCTGTGTGCCTCCTCCATGATATCCTGTCTCAGGTCCTCTGTCTTCGGCACCCAGATACGATCTCTGAATCTCAGACCTCCGTCCACTCCAACTCTGAAATCTGACCCATCTCTGGCAGCTAACTGTAACAAACTGCTCAACTCCTCATCTGTAGTCTGAGCATGAATCACTGCTGATACTGTCTGAGGCTCTACTCTCAATCCGGCAATCACTGCGCCCTCAGAGCTATCAGCAAATGGCCTCCACTCTGCCAAGGACTCTAGCAGTCTCCACTCCTGAATGCATAGGCCTGCTACTGATACCTCCACCTTCCGGCTCAAAGCGTCTGCAACTGTGTTCGCCTTCCCCGGATGGTAAGAGATAGTGAAGTCGTAGTCCTTAATGAACTCAAGCCATCTGCGCTGCCTCATATTCAGCTCCTTCTGCGAGAACAGGTACTTCAGACTCTGATGATCTGTAAACACCTCGAACTGCTCGCCATAAAGATAGTGTCTCCAGGTCTTCAGTGCATGAACCACTGCTGCTAACTCCAAATCATGTGTCGGGTAATTCCTCTCATGGACCTTCAGCTGTCTGGATGCGTATGCGATCACCCTCCCGTGCTGCATAAGTACACATCCTAAGCCAACACCTGAAGCGTCGCTATAAATCACGAATCCACCCGTGCCACTCGGCAATGATAAAACTGGTGCTGTGGTCAACAGTCTCTTCAGCTCCTGAAAGCTGTCCTCGCACTTCTGCGACCAAACAAAAGTGACTCCCTTCTGCTTCAGAGCTGTCAGTGGTGCTGCCAATCTCGAGAAGTCTTTGATGAAGCGACGGTAATAACCCGCCAGTCCAACAAAGCTCCTAATCTCTGTCACGCTCGTAGGGGTCCTCCACTGTGTCACCGCCTCTACCTTCGCCGGATCCACTGATATCCCCTCTGCCGATACAATGTGTCCGAGGAATGCCACTCTGTCCAACCAAAACTCGCACTTTGAGAACTTAGCATATAACTGTTGAGTCCTCAAGATGCTGAGTACAATCCTCAGATGCTCTCTGTGCTGCTCCACATCTGGTGAATAGATCAAGATGTCATCCACGAAGACAATCACAAATATATCAATGTACTGCCTGAATGTCCGGTGCATCAGATCCATGAACGCTGCCGGAGCATTCGTCAATCCAAATGGCATCACCAAGAACTCATAGTGTCCATATCTCGTCCTGAAGGCTGTCTTCTGGATGTCCTCATCTCGGATCCTCAACTGGTGATATCCTGAACGCAGGTCAATCTTCGAGAAAACCTTCGCTGACTGCAGCTGGTCAAAGAGGTCCTCAATCCTAGGTAAGGGATACCTATTCTTCACCGTCACCTGGTTCAGCATCCTGTAGTCTATGCACATCCTCAAGGATCCGTCCTTCTTCTTCACAAACAAAACTGGTGCACCCCAAGGCGAGACGCTCGGTCTGATAAATCCAGAGTCCATCAACTCCTGCAACTGCTTCTTCAACTCTGTCAACTCAGCAGGTGCCATCCGGTATGGAGCCTTCGACTGTGGTGTAGTGCCAGCTACCAACTCAATGCCGAACTCCAACTCTCGGTGTGGTGGTAAACCTGGAATCTCCGCTGGAAAAACATCCGCGAACTCCTGCACCACCTCAATGTCCTCTAGCCTCTGGGACTCTGCCTCCGCAACTACAAGTGTCGCCAGAAAAGCTGCACATCCCTGCTGTAACAGTCTCTGAGCTCTCATAGCAGATACAATAATGCGACCCCCTCTGCTTCTGATCCCTCTAATCAGAATATCAGGCAAACCCTTCCTCGGGATCAAAATCTTCTTCTCACGGCACAAGACTCGAACATCATATTGGGACAGCCAATCCATCCCAAGTATGACATCAAAGTCCTCCATCGGTAGCAAGACCAGGTCTGCCGGAAACTCCTGATCTCCCGAAACAATCGTGGCGCCGGGGACAAATCTCCCCACAGTGCCCACCAGACCCAGGGGTGTGCTGACCTCCAAAGTGGCAGTCAACATCGCAAGGGTACAGCCCAACACTCCCGCAAATCGCTCTGAGATGAACGAGTGTGTCGCGCCACAATCAAATAACACCCTAGCTACTGAACCTGCGACAAGAAGTGTACCTTCCACGACAGCGCCTCCATCCCGAGCCTCCTCTGCCTGGATGGTGAAAACTCTGCCAGTGCGCTGCCCCTGCTGTGGTCGGAAAGGTGGTCTACCTCCGCCTCCTCCTCTGCCTGGTGCGGGTAAACCCGGTGGTCTGCTCGGCCCAGCTCCTCGGCTCGGACAGCTCCTGATAAAGTGACCCAGCTGGCCACACCCATGACATGCTCCGGGGGTGAAGCACGGCCCGGAGTGAAACCTCCCACAAGTACCACAAGGCTCTGGTCGTGGTACTGCAACTCCTGCTCCCTCGTATCGGGGCCTCTTGCCCGGATTCCCTCCAGTCTGACCTCCTGGCCTCCCAGAGAACCTACCTGATGGCCTCCTCTCATCCTGGTAGTTCTCCCTGTAGTCACGATCAAGAACAGAGGCACTCTTCACTGCATCGGCCAACGTGCTCGGCATGTGTGTCAGCACCTTCGTCCTCAGCTGCTTCCGGAGCCCTCGGACGAACTTCCCTGCCCTCTGCTCCTGTGTAACATACATCTCGGGACAGTAACGCTCAAGGGCGTTGAACTTCCCGATGTAGCCTGCTAGGGTCATGTCTCCCTGCTGAAGACTCAGAAACTCCTCCCTCTTCTGATCCTGGACATGCTGCGGAAAATACTGCTCGTTGAACTCGCCAACGAACTCCTCCCAGGCTATATCATCTCTGTCCGCAAACACCACTGCAGATGTGGACCTCCACCAGTTGGACGCAGCACCGCCCAAAACATAAGTAGCCAAGCCCACTCTCGCCTCTGGAGGACAACCAATAGCACTGAAGATCTTCTGCATCATGAAGATCCACTCCTCCGCAGCCTCTGCGTCGTACTGCCCCAGAAAGGTAGGCGGATGCTGGCGCATAAACCGGTCATGCATAGCACCAGTCCCCGTCTGCCCAGTCTGTGCTGTCTGCTGCTGTAGCATCTCTGTCAGACGTCCGACCGTATCGAACAACGTCCGACGCTCATCCTCCCAAGCCTCATCCCTCGCAGTCTCACTCTCACCGCGAGTATGGGCAACCGCCTTCCCCCGTCTAGGAGGCATCTGCCAAAGGAAACAAGACAATATCAATATAATCTGTGCATGCATGATCCTCTAGACCTAACTCCTAACTCCAAGGTGGTTTCTTTAGACAAGTACGCCGAGATCAACGCTCTGATACCAAATTGTAACGTACCCGAAAACAGCGGAAAATTTAAACAATAATAAAGACCGTCAACGGTCAACACTGGGCACGTCACGGGAAACAAACCAACATATATAATATAAATATGATCCACGTGGAAGTCAAATATACAGACTGACTGTGATTACGACAAAAGCTATACAATATGTAATCACCTCAAAAGAAAGAGACTGACAACTACAGGATCTGATCTCGGGGGTACCGTCCTCGGTCACCACCTCAAACTCTAACCCTGCTCGCTACCTGAAATGCAAACAACAAACATGCCTGAGTTCCCTGAAGGAACCCCGTATACCAAACCTCCTAAAATATAAAAAGGAATTAAATACAATGCAATGCTATGCACATGATCATCCGCCTCGGGCCCACAATAATGCCCTCACCGCCTCCGCGGCACTGAACCACTCCTGCCACTAGGGTCAAGTCAGTCCACCGCTGCCTCACAAGGGTCAGTCGACACCACTGCTCCCCAAAAAGTGCAGGAAGGAACCCCCGGTACACGCCGCACCCAAGGAGCGAGTCAGCCCGCCGAATACACAACTCGGGTCAGACGACAGCCACTGCTCCCCCAAGAGTCGCCTAGCGCGCACCCTGCCGGAACATCCTCGGCCTACCGCTAAACCCTCGCAAACTGCCCAAGGTTTACGGTACACATCCCTCACACCCCGCTCGGTAAGAGAGGAAAAAGGTACAACAATAATACGCCTTCGTCGAAGGTGAAATCCGTAGCTCTCAAAGCCGGTAATCAACCGTCGCCTCGGAGCCGGTAGTCGACCTGACATCGACGGATCGCGTGTGGATAAATCCACCAACCTGCGGTAGATCGGTCGACCGCTACAAGCACACCGGTCGACCGGTCCCCCACACAGTACACAGTACTGTACAAACAAATCTACCGGTCGAACCACGCCAACCGAATTACCGACCAATCGGTCGAACAAAAGTCATCTAGCGGTCGACCGTTTGGAAGGTCTACGCTATACAATTTTATATAATATATATATCCGACCGGTCGAACCAAGGGGCCGTTCGACCGATAACAGGACTTTCAATATTTTGCCCAAGTCTCGTTCGGTCGACCGGAACTGAAATACAGTTCGACCGAATCAACACAAGCACTCTACCGCTTAATTAAATGCTCAGTCGGTCGACCGAGAGTTAAAGAGCGGTCGACCGTTTTGATGGTCAAAGCTCCCAACCGACTTAGCATCGAATGGATCGGTCGAACAAGGTAAGGACGTTCGACCGTTTAATAAGTCAAAATCCCCAACCGACCCATTCTCATCGTTATTCGGTCGACCGGCTAAGTGGTCCCGTTCGACCGATAACAGTATAATCCCCTTTTTCCCGCACAATCTGGCATAACGGTCGACCGTCTAACGACATCGTTCGACCGTTCGCGGGTAAATAACAATATAATAATAGGATCGGTCGACTGCCCACAGGCACCGGTCGACCGATCGTCGTCTTCAACCTCTGAATTGGTTGAATTCCGACGGGGAATTCGACACCAACGTCGATCCCCAACACTCACAAAGCACAAGTGAGTTATAATGAAGATTTGACATACCTTTTGGACGGTTGAAGAAGCCTCCCTAGCTTTGGCAACCTCCACTCAACACTTGACCTTCTTCTCCTCTTCTTCTTCTTCTCTCCTTCTTCTTCTTCACCAATTCCGCCTCTCACACACTCTCTGAACTGAACACAAGTGAAGAAACGTTTTAATTAACCCTACACCTCTATTTATAGTAACATCCAAGCTTATCTTCAATCACCTCCAATTCCTCCAATCCAATCAAGCCACCTCATGCTACACTATTCCAGGATTAGATTAGGTTAATTAGGTTTAGGTTTAGTTAATTAAGGGATTTAGATTAGGTTATTACATGCTACGTGAGATAACTTTCTATGCTTTTATCTCACTTCCAACATAAAATATTAATGTCAAAATTAATTACCATAACTTGAAAATACTTTTAAATATAATTTTTAAAACCCAATTACTTCGTGAATTATTCACATTTTGAAAATAGTTTGAGATGCTTAAATCTGTGGCCTATTTGATTATGAGCTTCTCACTCCTTACTCTCCAAAATAAGATTAAGTACATGGCTTTATAACCATCATCGTAAAAGGCAATTGTAATATGTATAGAATGTTTCTTCAGTAAACGTAACATCAACATGCCATGCCACCGTGGCTTACTTTCATATCCATCTAATCTTGTAACATCAAAGTAGATATTTGGACTTTTCTTTTTTTCGTAATCTAAATTGAAATTCACAACCATATGAGATCATGCCTTAATTGGTATTTTTTTATATCTTAGATTAGTTAGAACTTAAATCCAAGGAATTAAGGAACAAATCCTAGCATTTTGAGTTAGATGTTGGGATTTTAATTTATTAAAAAATTAAGCCATTCTATTGAGTTTAACAATATTCCAATTAATATTAAATTAATTTTCACTTTATCAAACAAATTCTAGAAAATTCAACATAAATAAATAAACCCAAACTTTACTAATCATCACCAAAACCAAATTAAAAAATCATAAAAAACTAATTACACGGGTATATAATATATACCGGTTTTGTTTTCGGACCAAGAAATCCATTGATGAAGGCAGCGCCGAAGCATGATAAAGCCGGTCCTGAACCAACCGCACGAAAGCCTACCACCAGCGATATATCACAACAACAAGAACAAACAATCAATCAAATGAAACATGTCTTAACCACACGTGCAATGGTATGTTGGAGTGTAATTGATTCGGAGGAAATCAAAAATAATAATTGGAACTCT
This sequence comes from Triglochin maritima, assembly GCA_963682175.1. Classification (NCBI taxonomy): domain Eukaryota; kingdom Viridiplantae; phylum Streptophyta; class Magnoliopsida; order Alismatales; family Juncaginaceae; genus Triglochin; species Triglochin maritima. The sequence continues at coordinate 6,316,565 of OY821780.1, read as the reverse complement.
AGTTTCATAACTTACTTTTAATTTTGGTGTACAAAGTGTCGGACGTCATTTAATAAGTTGGAACTTTTGGAACTTTTGAAATTGAACTTTCACAACTTTAATAATTTTTTTCTGCAAATTAATCACCAGAATTCGTTCTGAACGTCCAATCCTCTAATTTCATGTTATTTTCTATAACTAATTGGACCTTAAAATTGCATGATATATGTTAGGACACAGTGGTGGTGGCACAGCAGATATTCTCTCGTAGAAAAACTCAACAAAGTATTAAATTTATGTACGTACCTTCAAAAGTCTCCGTGGGATAGATCTTGCCATCCTTGTTTCGGTCGAAAAACGCAACATGCTTCTGGAGAGCAGTCATCTCACCACCACGAGTGATCTCTTCCATTAATTTCTTATCTAAAACATTAAAAAAAACAACCAAATCAAACCACCACAAACTACATCATTAACAAAACAACATGGGTTAAAATTTTGAGTACCATAGCCATAGGTGGTGGCATCTGAGTCCATGATGTAGTTAGTTTGCCAGAGAGATTTCGAGAACAAGCACAAGCACAAGTAGTAGCTAGTAATTGATCAGAAGAGAAGAATGGTGGGTGGGATGAAAGCAAAGAATATATGTTGTGTTGTGGTGGATCGATCTTGGGGTGTCTTAAAGGGAAAGGAATCGATCACTCTTGCGTTTACTTTTGGTTGGAACAAATCAAATGTTACTCTTGTTGAGAAATCATTTATCAAAAGAGATTCTATATACGAGCATACGTAAGAGCACCAGCAACGGTGCTGAAATAAGGATGGACAGATCGTCCACTAAAAAATATTTTTTGATGAGAACAAACCCACGATCAACGTGTCCCACCACACAAGGATCCTTGGGTTTGTTTATTATTATTATTATTATAGGTAGATCCACTCATATTTTGTTATAAATAAAAATATATATGATTGTATCGTTTCGAATAAATATATTTTAAAAATTAAAAAATATTAAAAAAAACATCATAATTCTTATCTCCTTCGTTTCTAATGGATAGACATCATATTGTTATATAAATATTGTATTTTCAAAATATTAGATTTTTAGTGGTTAACTAAAACGAGACAATTACTAATTTTGAAACTGTTCTATTCTCGCCTTACACATTTCAAACAATAATATTTTCAAAAATCGTAAAAAATCATTTTTCAACATTCTTTATAGAACTTTTATTGTTACAACATCAACTTTTCATCTCATTATATTCTCAATGATTTGGTATCAAATTTTAGTAATATTAATTTATATATACATAAACTAGATAAATGATAATATATTAATTAATTAATTTGTAAAATGTATGAAATGAGTTAAGACTGTTAGGGAAAGGGCAGATAGAGAAAATTGGGATGATTTTTTTTAAATCATGACTATAGATGTTGTACTCATAATGTTTTTTAAAGCGATCATCATAATTTTCTCTCTTTGTCATGTCATGTCAGCTTTTACACTTCACATCATTTATCCAAAATATTTTTCTCCTTCTCATTTACTCAATCATGATCATTATAAAAAGATCATACTGTCAACTAAATTCTTCTATTTCCTCCAACTCATATGTTACATTTTACAAATTTATAAATAAATCATTTATCTCTTTTATATATGAATTATTAATGAAAATCCTAAAAATGTGAAAGTTGAGAATAATTAGTAGTTAGGTATTACCCTTTTGAGTTAACAATTGACAATGTATTATTTTGAAAATATAATATTTTTATAGTAATATTGATGTGTATTCGTAAAACAAAAGAAACTAATTTTTTTTTTAAAAAATAAAATTCAGTAGAAAATAGGTTACAAAGTCTCCTCTCATTTTTTTGTCACAAAATTTCAATGGTGGGTCCCACAAGTTAGAAATTGGAAAAATAATTAAGGTGAACACCATTGTCTCCACGCCTTTTCTTTTGAATTAATGGTGCGTGGCACACAATGGAATCGTGCTTGTACGTAGATTTTATAAATTTAATTACAGATTTTTATAGTAATTACAATTATGCATTGTTATCGTTTTGTACCATTGAATTTTTAAAGTCGTCAGTTATCACATTGAACTTTCGTTTTGTAATACTTTGTTTTCCTGAATTTTAAAAATATATTTTTTAAATATATTTGTCATTTTTAAAATTTTTTTTCGTTGTAACATAATACACTCTTAAACATATATTTACGTGAAAATTCAGATCAAAACAAATGTCGAATTTGGTTGAAATTTGAGTCAGATTGGTATTGAATCTGACTCAAATTTCAACCATATCTGACATCTGTTTCGATCTGAATTTTCACGTGAATATAAGTTTAGGAGTGTATTGGATAAAACGAAAAAATTACAGAAAAAATTACAGAAAAATGATGAATGTATATTTAAATAATGAATTTTTAAAATTCAGGAGTTAAAATATTACAAAACGAAAGTTCAATGGAACTTTTAATATTCAGTGATACAAACTGCAAAATGATATCAAGAAATAGTTTAAAAAGTAAACTCTAATTGATCCGTTTTATCATATGATTTCACATGATCCTTCTGAGAATCTTTTATTTTCCACCGCTGTGGATGCTCTAGGATCACAATCTCAAAGTGTTTTTAAAGGCTTGTTGATCCTCTAAGTTGGCTGCGTGGCAACGTGCCCTCAACTCTAGGGAATTCAGGAAGAATAAGATGTATTATTTCTTGCCATTTGTCTTGAGTCAATTGAGTATCAGTTTGTTTCGTGCGGTTAATAATTAATTGTAGGGCCTTCTGTGTTGTTCGAGAAGGTAGCCAGGTAGGCTTGGGTCTGAGTGGAGTGTGATTTAGGATGTGAGCACTGGTCAGTTGTCTCCCCCATCGTGGAAGACAAGTATATGGCAAAGATAATGCTCGACGGGCGGTTTTTTTCACAACAATGGAAAAATATCAAACGCCAATCTAAGGACGTCGTGTCAGTCCGTTTGAACATTTTTCATGTTTATCTCTGCGTTGTTTGTTTAGATATCACTCTAAAAGTAAAGACATTTATGTGAAAAAAATATTATTTAATTTCTTCTTAATTATGATATTCTCTCATCACTTTTAATACAAGGTGGTTGTGGTTATGACGTTTTCTTCCTTCATTTAATAATATTTTATAATTTTATAGATTATCTACATAAGTTCCAACATTTTTTGTTTTGCTTTTCCCACAAAATGTATCATCGGTAATTGTTTTTGTCTCGACAAACATAGGAGGTGTCAAACAATTGAACTATACACAATTATCTCGTATCATCACTTATCCAGACATATATCACCCCACATTTTCTAAATCAGAATGAGGTCTGCAAATATATAAGGTGTATATTTATCCGTTTGGATATAGATTAACAAGTTTATGAAATTGATTATTGGTGATAGATCGATGTCTGCCGTTTAGATTTTCATATGCGTGTGTTTGTTGGACATGTCAACAAATGTTTGAACAAGATATATTGTAAACAAATATCTGGATATCCAGTTTTTCAAATATAAGTTGGTAATATGTCAAACAAGTAACACATAGTAGTCTGGATATTACAGATTACAATTCCATGTTGCAAAGATTCCACAAAATTGACAGACATAACAAAACATTTTGATCTACATATTATAAATTACATTATGACGTACATAAAATATTCAGTCATCAAATGTTATAATGAAATCGAGACACAACTTCAGAGATATTTGACAAAATATCCAGATATAGGTAACAAATTCCAGACAAATACTTACTTAAACAAACTAAACACGATTCAGACAAAATCTATTAAATATCCGGATATATGTAAGAAAACGAAATATAATACTATTAAATATCCACCAAATGGTAATTTGACACGAGTCTTCACACGTCCCACCAACAGTGGAACAATTTCCTTTGGATAATTTTCGCGCTGATCGTATTCATATCTGGATATTATTTGGGTAAGTATTTTACAAAAACAACTATGTGCACTGTTAGGAAATATTTAGAGCTCAATTTTGAGCTCATCCATCGCCACTCTGTAGCAAGTCAATCACGCAGATCCAGCAGACATGAAAACTGGGGTTTCCACACGATAACTCATCCTAAAACATAACTTAATCATACAAGTGAGAGGTTTTAAGGATCATACTCCTACAACATAATATATTTTTTAACAATTGTTAGATTACTCTTTACAGTATACACTATCTCCTTTACGTTGTGCAATCGTTTTTGTTGTTTTTTCTAGGTTTATATGAGTGAGTCTTTCAAGTTGATTAACTGAAGCTTTGAAACCAGCAAAAATAAGATCTTTTGAAGCTCATTCTAAAAGTAATACACTTATATCTTATATATAACTCATAAGAGTAGATTTATATTTTATAGGCATTCTAAAAGTTAGCTCATAAGAAATAGTGCACTTATATCTTACAACTAGGGGTGAGCATCCGGTTCGGACCGGATCAGACCAGATTTTTATCTGAGGTTCGAACCGAAGACCGGACCATATGCTCATGGACCGAGGACCGGATCGGACTGGACCAGATTTTTATCCGGGGTCCGAACCGAAGACCAGACCGGATGCTCATGGACTGAGGACCGGACCGAACCGAATCGGTCCGGTCAAAACCCGAATTTTTTAAATAAAAAAACAAAAAATCGGACCGTTCCGGACCAGATCGGACCGGACCGGACCGAACTCGAAATTTTAAAAACATCCGGACCGAAATCCAGACCGGACCGAACTCAAAACGAACCCGGACCGACCGGTCCGATCCAAAAACCCGGTTTGGACCGGACCGTGTTCTCCCCTGCTTACGACTCTAAACCTGCTAGAAGCTTTGTCATATCAATGTTGGGGACTATTCTTTTCTTTAAGTTATATTTGTTATGATAATAAGTAATAACACATTTTGAATCATAGAGGTATTTGATATATGAACCATAGATAGTCAGGAAATTGGAAGAAAATTTATTATCGTCGTTGCAGAGAATGATTTTTATTAATCTACTTTGCACCAGTTACCTATCTATATATGCACATATAACTACTTAAAATTGTTTTCAGCAAAATGTAAGAATTTTTTGTAAAACTGCTAAGAATCGACAAGTAGGGCTGCAACTCGGATAATATAACTCGGATACCAACTGTATCCGAATTCGAATCCGAATACCATATTCCATTACCAAATTCGAATTCGAATCCGAATTCAGTAGAACTATCCGAATCCGAATCCGAATTCAGTAGAACTATCCGAATCCGAATTCGAATCCGAATTCAGTAGAACTATCCGAATCCGAATACTAAATTTTCGTATTAAAATTTTAGAATACTAAATTTTGAAATACTAATTTGTGTATTTGACCATGTATTCGAATAATTCGGATAATTCGGATAATTCGAATATTAAATAGCTTGTATCCGAATTCGTATCCGAATTCTAATTGGTAAATTTTTTTAAACCAAATTCGTATCCGAAATTAAATTGGTAACATTGAACTTACCAAATACCAACTAAATAGAAATTTTCGAATCGGATACTCGGATACTTGGTAACCATTTGCACCCCTATCGACAAGTCCATGTAAAGTAGGTGCCAACAAAAGTGTTCGGTCGACACCTTATCCATTGATATCACCGAATCATCCCTGACCAGCGCGCCGAGACGGATTTTTGGGCATCCAATTGGATTTCAATGTTTTTTTGTTAAAGTAATTGGATTACATTTTTTTTTTGTTGAAGACGTTAACACCCTATAATTTCATTTTTGAAGAGTGCAGATAATAACATGGTACAAATCACATGGTACAAACAGAGAATATTAGAACAAGCAAACACTTCCACGAAGAGATAAGATATGGTTCGCTCGAACATATCTAGACAATCTAGTCCAATCAGCCAACCAATTCCCACTAACATTCCACCTAATACTTCCACGCCACTATCCTTATCAATTATATGAAATAAATAACAAATTTCAATCTCAAATGGTAACTCTTACGTGTACACACACATCAATAATTCTCAATCACAAATTAACTTTTCTTACACTAAACAACCAAAGTCCAAGATTTACATTATCTTCAGTTTATTCTGGAGGGAGGAAACCACATCCTTTGAGTAGCTTGATTGGTTTTTGTTTCGGAAAGAAGACGAAATTACCAATTTCAATATGACAAATTAAGGAAGAAGATTTCTTGACGTGGAGATTTCTTCCCTGGTTGGTGCATGAATTGACTGAGGTAGTTTACTGCAAAAGTTATCTATGGTCTGGTTATTGTTAAGTACAATAATCTCCCAATTAGTCTTCTGAAAACTGTGGGGTATTTTAGCTGCTCTCCTTGATCTGCATGTAGTTTGTTGTTTGGTTCCGTTGGTATTTCAGATGTCTTAGAAGCTTGAAGTCCAATATCTTCAAGTATGTTGAGAGCATACTTTCTTTGATTCAAGCTAATCCCTTGTGTTGATCTTGCAACTTCTAATCCTAGAAAATACTTGAGTTTTCTTAGATCTTTGATGTGAAATTCCTTCTTTAGTGATTGTTTAAGCTCCTGAATTCGATTGATGTCATTTTGTGCGACCAAAATGTCATCAAATAAATTATTATAATGGTAAATGTTGCTCCTCTACTGCAAGTGAAGAGTGAGTAATCTGTTTTTGATGTATTGAATCCTATATATTGTAAGAATTGAGATAACTTCTCAAACCAGCATCTAGATGATTGTTTAAGCCCATATATTGTAACGTCCCGAAAACAGCGGAAAATTTAAACAATAATAAAGACCGTCAACGGTCAACACCGGACACGTCACGGGAAAACAAACCAACATATATAATATATATAAGATATATATCCACGTGAAAGTCAAAATATACATAAGAGTCAACTGTGATTACAACAAAATGTATACAACGGGTAATCACTACCTCAACAAAAAGATATACAAGGAAGACAGGATCAGATCCCGGGGGCACTCTCCTCAGTCACCACCCCGACTCTAAGGCAACTCGCTACCTGAAATGAAAACAATTGAAACATGTCTAAGTTCCGTGAAGGAACCCCGTATACCAAACCTCCTAAAATACAAAATGGAATTAAAGACAATGCAATGCACATGATCATCCACCTCGGGCCCACAATAATGCCCCTTTCCGCCTCCGCGGTACTGAACCACTCCTGCCACCACAAGGGTCAAGTCAGTCCACCGCTGCCTCATATGGGTCAGTCGGCACCACTGCTCCCCAAAAGTGCAGAAAGGAACCCTAACACTACGCCGCCACCCCAGGAGCGAGTCAACCCGCCGAATACACAACTCGGGTCAGACGACAGCCGCTGCTCCCCCAAGAGCCGCCAGACGTGCACCCTGCCGGAACATCCTCGGCCTACCGACAAACCCCTGCTAACAGCCCAAGGTTTACGACAGTCATCCCTCACACCACGCTCGATATGAGAGGCCAACAATAATACGCCTTCATCGAAGGTGAAATACGTCGCTCTCAAGGCCGGTAATCGACCGTCGCCTCGGAGCCGGTAGTCGACCTATACTCGACGGCTCGCGTGTGGATAAATCCACCAACCTGCGGCAGATCGGTCGACCGCTACAAGCACCAGTCGACCGGTCTTCCACACAGTACTCGGTACTGTACAAACAAGTGTATCAGTCGAACCACGCCAACCGAAATACCGACCCATCGGTCGAACAAAAGTCATCTAGCGGTCGACCGTTTGGATGGTCTACGCTATACAATATTTATAATATTTATATAACCGACCAGTCGAACCAAGGGTCCGTTCAACCGATAACAGGGATTTCAGCATTTTGCCCAATTCATATTCGGTCGACCAGAACTGAAATACAGTTCGACCGAAACATCACAGGCACTCTACTGCTTAATTAAATGCTCAGTCGGTCGACCGAAAGTCAAAGAGCGGTCGACCGTTTTGATGGTCAAAGCTCCCAACCGACTTAGCATCGAATAGATCGGTCGAACCAGGTTAAGGACGTTCGACCGTTTAATAAGTCAAAATCCCCAACCGACCTATTCTCATTGTTTCGGTCGACCGACTAAGTGGACCCGTTCGACCGATAACAACATTAAACCCTTTTTCCCGCACAAATCTGGCATAACGGTCGACCGTCCTCAGACATCGTTCGACCGTTCGCGGGTGCAAATCAATATAATAATAGGATCGGTCGACTGCCCACAGGCACCGGTCGACCGATCGTCGTCTTCAACCTCTGAATTGGTTACAATCCGACGGGGAATTCGACACCAACGTCGATCCCCAACACTCACAAGGCTTAAGTGAGTTATATTGAAGATTTGGCATACCTTATTGACATTTGTGGACGCCTCCCGAGCTTTGGCAAGCCCAACCCAACTCTTCTCTTTCACTTCCTCTCATTCTCCTTCTTTCCTTCTTCTTCTCCTCCAAAATCACTTCTCTCACTCTCTGAAGAAACCAAGCAATGAGAAAAAACGTTTTTCTTAACCTAACATCTCTATTTATAGCAAAATCCAAATCTTATCCAATTCTTCCACCTCATGCTTAACTATTCAAGCTTAATTAAGGTTAATTAGGTTTAGTTTAGTTTAATTATGGTGTTTTAGGTCAAGGTTATTACAATCTACCCTCCTTAAAGGAATTTCATCCACGAAATTCGAAGCAACTGACTTACCGGAATAACTCTGGAAACTGCTTCCTGACATCCTCCTCGATCTCCCAGGTAGCCTCTCTGACACTGTGATGCTGCCACCTGACCTTCACCATCGGAATCGCTCTCCTCCTGAGCTGATGTTCCATCTGATCCACAATCTCAACTGGTCTCTCATCTAATGACAAATCCTGCTGGATCTCTGGTACTACTATCTCTATCACATGAGCTGGATCGGCCACGTACTTCCTCAGCATAGAAACATGGAAGACGTTGTGAAATCCTGCGAACTGTGGCGGTAAGGCAATCCTATATGCCACCTCCCCGACTCGATCCAATATCTCAAAAGGTCCGACATATCTCGGACTCAGCTTCCCCTTCTTCCCGAATCTCATCACCCCTCTGGAAGGTGAGATCTTCAGGAATACATGATCTCCTGCATCAAAAGTCAGCTCACGCCTCCGCGTATCAGCATAACTCTTCTGCCTGCTTTGCGCTGTAGCTAGTCGTCTCCGAATCACGTCAACCTTCTCTGAATATAACTGTATAATGTCAGGTCCAACTAGCTGTCTCTCGCCCACATCACTGTAGGATATGTATTTTTATGTATTTTCGAAATTTTTATGTATAATAAGGATCAATTACAATTTTCTTTGATTTATTTCATGCATGCATCGGTTTGTTTTAACATCTAGTTTCAAAACTCTATTAAAACAAACAAGGGTTCCGAAATTCATACCTAGAAGTTCTCAAAAACTTCTTGAAGATTCGGAGACGTTGGGGATGCTTCGCGCCGCGCCGGATGCCTCCAAGTATTCACCAAACTCTAAACAAGATCGGAGAGAGGGAAGCTAGTCTCTCGATCTCCGATAGGGTTTAGAATCTAATTACTAACCCCTCTTTAATTCCCTTGAGAAGATGATCTCTTAAGAACTAAAACTAAACTTAAGAATTAAGGGATTTTCGTGGAGAATTATGGAGAGAGAATTTTGCTCAAGAGAATAATGAATGAATTTAATTAGGTAATGAGATAAACTTGTATTTATAAGTTCTCTCCAAATTACTTATTCATGTGCAACCCCTTGCCCATGATCTCATGCAAAATTCCATCTAACCATCCATTATTTATTAACAAATAATATTAGCCACGAATTAAATCAATTATGGACCAATTCCATGCATGATCTAATTAATTCTTAAATTAATTCTGCACAAAACCGTCTGGACCGGTCGACCGTTACGAAGGTCCGGTCGACCGCTCGAACCCAATTTTGGTCGACCGTGCGAGATTCGGTCGACCGTTCTTAACGTAGAATATTTCATCGCAATGTTTGGTCGACCGACCGATAGATTCGGTCGACCGTTCCGAACAGACGAAAATTCCCTGTTATCGGTCGAGACACGTCCGGTCGACCGTGCACCTTTGGTCGACCGTTATCCATTAACCGGTCGACCGTTTGCACAGTCTTGCAGACTTGTCAAATTTCGGTTTAACCCCTACAAAATTTGACATTTCGGGATTAGTAGTAAATTCACAACTTATGTAACATATTATCCTATGTAATGATCAATCATTACACCCCATAATATTTACATCACATATGAATTTGATTTAGATTCTAATTATGTTATTAATCACAACATAATTTTGATTTTGCTTGTTCACCCCATGTGTCATATTTTCTACATGAAACCCGACACATCCTATGAACTCAAAATCCCCATTTCTTGTTTCCCAGTTTTGTGGTGTGACCTATGGGAGGATCTAAACTAAGTTGGCAGTGATATTAAGAGCTTAATATCACAAGCTATAAGCGGTATGTAGCTACACATTATATCTCCCAATTAGTTAGATGTCTTAATTCCACTCGAACCAAAACCCGATCCACTTAGTGATGGAGTGCACCACTTGTGTCCGTCCCTTGCCTCATGATATTAAGAATACACACAAAGTAGTATTGTGTCATCTTTGTATTAGTATTCATTTCTTGATCTCTTTAAGCTAGTTATAAATATGTGACTTAACTCAAATCACATTGTGCACATTATAACTTTGCTTTATCAAGGGGCCCACTAATATCATCACTCAATTAAGAGGGGCAATGATAATCTTTTGACTAACTATCTTCTCCAACGAAAGTTATACTTAACCAACCAATGCCTTTACACTACACTGATCGATAGTTCAAGACACTGATCTAATTAAGTATTCCTTAAGTTATTAGATATAAGTCTCATATCAAAGGACCAAAGACACAGTAAAATATTAATGACACAGAAACACATTTCTATAATATTTTACTTATTAGGTCTATTCAGTATACAAAAGTAATATTTTCCTCTTTTGCATACCCGTGTTGTCACTCACTTGTAGAGCTACAATGATCTATGACCAACACGACAATCTTAACTCGGTAATTAATGTTCCATGTTAATTACCATGATTGTGAATATCTTTTGTCTTATGTAAACCAATATCTTTTAGAGCTCTACGGTTAAGGACCAAGAGTCTCTTCCTTAACACTTCTAAAAGACGAATAACATAAACAAGGAACAAAATGATTTCTCATTCAATTCATAATAATTGACATTTAAAAGTAAAACTTTTAGAACACATTCCCTTCAATCACTCCAGCATACTGGCGATCTACACGGCCTCCCGTATAATGCCTCATATGGTGCCATCCCAATACTCGAGTGGTAGCTGTTGTTGTAGGCGAACTCTATCAACGGCAAATGCTCATCCCAATGTCCGGCCCAGTCAAGGGTGCACGCTCTCAGCATGTCCTCCAATGTCTGTATCGTCCGCTCTGATTGGCCATCTGTCTGTGGGTGGAAAGCTGTGCTAAACTTCAGACGTGTCCCTAGTGCTCTGTGTAGACTCTCCCAAAATCGCGAAGTGAATCTGGGATCTCTATCTGAAATGATACTGACTGGTACACCATGAAGTCTGACAATCTCCTCAATATATAACTTAGCTAGACCATCTAGAGCAAGAGTGGTCTTAATAGCTAAGAAATGCGCCGACTTGGTCAGTCGATCGACTATAACCCAAATCGCATCGTGGAATCTCCGTGTCTTCGGTAGCCCCGTAACAAAATCCATCGTCACGTGCTCCCACTTCCACTCGGACAACTCAATCCTCTGCATCTGCCCAGCTGGTCTCTGGTGCTCAATCTTCACCTGCTAACAGACCAAACACCTCGACACAAAATCTGCAACGTCCTTCTTCATCCCTCGCCACCAGAAGTTCCACTGCAAATCCTTGTACATCTTGGTGCTTCTTGGATGAATGAAATATCGCGATCTATGTGCCTCCTCCATGATATCATGTCTCAGGTCCTCTGTCCTCGGCACCCAGATACGGTCTCTGAATCTCAGACCTCCATCAACTCCAACTCTGAAGTATGACCCATCTCTAGCAGCTAACTGTAACAAACTGCTCAACTCCTCATCTGTAGTCTGAGCATGAATCACTACCGATACTGTCTGAGGCTCTACACTCAATCCTGCAATCACTGTACCCTCAGAGCTATCTGTAAATGGCCTCCAATCTGCTAAAGACTCCAATAGTCGTCACTCCTGAATGCATAGGCCTGCTACTAATACCTTCACCTTCTGGCTCAAAGCGTCCGCAACTGTATTCGCCTTCCCCGGATGGTAAGAGATAGTGAAATCGTAGTCCTTAATGAACTCAAGCCATCTGCGCTGCCTCATATTCAGCTCCTTCTGCGAGAACATGTACTTCAGACTCTGATGATCTGTAAACACCTCAAACTGCTCGCCATAAAGGTAGTGTCTCCAGGTCTTCAGTGCGTGAATCACTGCTGCTAACTCCAAATCATGAGTCGGGTAATTCCTCTCATGGACCTTCAGCTATCTGGATGCATACGCGATCACCCTCCCGTGCTGCATAAGTACACATCCTAAGCCAATACCTGAAGCGTCGCTAAAAATACTGCACAACCCTGCTGACACAGCCTCTGAGCTCTCACGGCAGATACAATAATGCGACCTCCTTTGATTCTGACCCCTTTGATCAGAATATTAGGCAAACCCTTCCTCAGGATCAAAATCTTCTTCTCACGGCATAAGACTCGAACATCATATTGGGACAGCCAATCCATCCCAAGTATGACATCAAAGTCCTCCATCGGTAGCAAGACCAGGTCTGCCGGAAACTCCTGATCTCCTGAAACAACCGTGGCGCCGGGGACAAATCTCCCCACAGTGCCCACCAGACCCAGGGGTGTGCTGACCTCCAAAGTGGCAGTCAACATCGCAAGGGTACAACCCAACACTCCCGCAAATCGTTCTGAGATGAACGAGTGTGTTGCGCCACAATCAAAGAGCACCCTAGCTACTGAACCAGCGACAAGAAGCGTACCTTCCACAACAACGCCTCCATCCCGAGCCTCCTCTGCCTGGATGGTGAAAACTCTGCTAGTGCGCTGCCCCTGCTTTGGCCTAACAGGTGGTCTACCTCCGCCTCCACCTCTGCCTGGTGCTGGTAATCCCGGTGGTCTGCTCGGCCCAGTTCCTCGGCTCGGACAGCTCCTAATAAAGTGACCCAGCTGGCCACAACCATGACAAGCTCCGGTGGTGAAACGCTGCCCGGAGTGAAACCTGCCACAACTACCACAAGGCTCAGGTCGTGGTGCTGCAGCTCCTGCTCCCTCGAATCGGGGCCTCTTGCCCGGATTTCCCTCAGTCTGACCTCCTGGCCTCCCAGAGAACCTACCCGATGGCCTCCTCTCATCCTGGTAGTTCTCTCTATAGTCACGATCAAGAACAGTGGCACTCTTCACGGCCTCGGCTAACGTGCTCGGCATACGCGTCAGCACCTTCGTCCTCAACTGCTTCCGGAGCCTTCGGACAAACTTCCCAGCTCTCTGCTCCTGTGTGATATACAACTCGGGACAGTAATGCTCAAGGGCGTTGAACTTCCCGATGTAACCTGCCAGGGTCATGTCTCCCTGCTGAAGACTCAGAAACTCCTCCCTCTTCGCATCCTGCACATGCTGCGGAAAGTACTGCTCGTTGAACTCGCCAACGAACTCCTCCCAGGCTATATCATCTCTATCCGCAAACACCACTGCAGATGTGGACCTCCACCAGTTGGACGCAGCACCGCCCAAAACATAAGTAGTCAGACCCACCTTCGCCTCTGGAGGACAACCAATAGCACTGAAGATCTTCTGCATCGTGAAGATCCACTCCTCAGCTGCCTCTGCATCGTACTGCCCCAGAAAGGTAGGCGGATGCTGGCGTATAAACCGGTCATGCATAGTGCCAGTCCCCGTCTGCCCAGTCTGTGCTGTCTGCTGCTGCAACATCTCTGTCAGACGTCCGACCGTATCGAACAACGTCCGACGCTCCTCCTCCCAAGCCTCATCCCTCGCAGTCTCACTCTCACCGCGAGTATGAACGACGACCTTCCCCCGTCTAGGAGGCATCTGCCAAAGGAAACAAGACAATCATCAATATAAAATATGCATGCATGATCCTCTAAGACCTAAATCCTAACTCAAAGGTGGTTTCTTTGGACAAGTATGCCGGAATCAACGCTCTGATACCAAATTGTAACGTCCCGCAAACAACGGAAAATTTAAACAATAATAAAGACCGTCAACGGTCAACACCGGGCACGTCACGGGAAAACAAACCAACATATATAATATATATAAGATATAGATCCACGTGGAAGTCAAAATATACATAAGAGTCAACTGTGATTACAACAAAATGTATACAACAGGTAATCACTACCTCAACAAAAAGATATACAAGGAAGACAGGATCAGATCCCGGGGGCACTCTCCTCAGTCACCACATCGACTCTAAGGCAACTCGCTACCTGAAATGAAAACAATTGAAACATGCCTGAGTTCCCTGAAGGAACCCCGTATACCAAACCTCCTAAAATACAAAATGGAATTAAAGACAATGCAATGCAATGCACATGATCATCCGCCTCGGGCCCACAATAATGCCCCTCTCCGCCTCCGCGGTACTGAACCACTCCTGCCACCACAAGGGTCAAGTCAGTCCACCGCTGCCTCACATGGGTCAGTCGGCACCACTGCTCCCCAAAAGTGCAGAAAGGAACCCTAACACTACGCCGCCACCCTAGGAGTGAGTCAGCCCGCCGAATACACAACTCGGGTCAGACGACAACCGCTGCTCCCCCAAGAGCCGCCAGACGTGAACCCTGCCGGAACATCCTCGGCCTACCGACAAACCCCTGCTAACAGCCCAAGGTTTACGACACTCATCCCACACACCACGCTCGATATGAGAGGCCAACAATAATACGTCTTCGTCGAAGGTGAAATCCGTCGCTCTCAAGGCTGGTAATCGACCGTCGCCTCGGAGCCGGTAGTCGACCTATACTCGACGGCTCGCGTGTGGATAAATCCACCAACCTGCGGCAGATCGGTCGACCGCTACAAGCACACCGGTGGACCGGTCTTCCACACAGTACTCGGTACTGTACAAACAAGTGTATCGGTCGAACCACGCCAACCGAAATACCGACCCATCGGTCGAACAAAAGTCATCTAGCGGTCGACCATTTGGATGGTCTACGCTATACAATATTTATAATATTTATATAACCGACCGGTCGAACCAAGGGTCCGTTCAACCGATAACAGGGATTTCAGCATTTTGCCCAATTCATATTCGGTCGACCGGAACTGAAATACAGTTCGACCGAAACATCACAGGCACTCTACTGCTTAATTAAATGCTCAGTCGGTCGACCGAAAGTCAAAGAGCGGTCGACCGTTTTGATGGTCAAAGCTCCCAACCGACTTAACATCGAATAGATCGGTCGAACCAGGTTAAGGACGTTCGACCGTTTAATAAGTCAAAATCCCCAACCGACCTATTCTCATTGTTTCGGTCGACCGGCTAAGTGGACCCGTTCGACCGATAACAGCATTAAACCTTTTTTCCCGCACAAATCTGGCATAACGGTCGACCGTCCTCAGACATCGTTCGACCGTTCGCGGGTGCAAATCAATATAATAATAGGATCGGTCGACTGCCCACAAGCACCGGTCGACCGATCGTCGTCTTCAACATCTGAATAGGTTGCAATCCGACGGGGAATTCGTCACCAACGTCGATCCCCAACACTCACAAGGCTTAAGTGAGTTATATTGAAGATTTGACATACCTTATTGACGTTTGTGGACGCCTCCCAAGCTTTGGCAAGCCCAACCCAACTCTTCTCCTTCACTTCCTCTCATTCTCCTTCTTTCCTTCTTCTCCTCCAAAATCACTTCTCTCACTCTCTGAAGAAACCAAGCAATGAGAAAAAACGTTTTTCTTAACCTAACATCTCTATTTATAGCAAAATCCAAATCTTATCCAATTCTTCCACCTCATGCTTAACTATTCAAGCTTAATTAAGGTTAATTAGGTTTAGTTTAGTTTAATTAGGGTGTTTTAGGTCAAGGTTATTACATATATAGTTTTGTTAAGTTTACAAACAAGATGGTCACTCTTATCACAATAGCTAGAATTTTTTCGGTCCGGTCTTCGGTTCACAAAATTTTGGAAATTCGGTCTTCGATCCGGACCGGACCGAAAATTTAAGGGGAAAATTCGGGTTTTGGACCGACCCGGACCGGACCGGACCGAACCTATTCGGTCCGGTCTTCGGTCCGGACTTCCCGAAAATTCGGGTTTCGGTCCGGTCCGGTCTGGTCCGGGACCGAAGCTCACCCCTAGCTAGGAGGGGGTTGCATGTAAATATCTTCATTAATATCTCCTTGAAGGAAGGTGTTATTCACATCTAATTGGTGAATATGCCAATATTTCATGGAGGCTAACGAGAGAACAATTCTGATGGTTACCATTTTTGTTACAGAAGTAAAAGTTTATTGGTAGTCAAAACTTTCAACTTGATTGAAGGCTTTAGCTACCAAGTATGCCTTGTACCTTTCAATTTCACCATTTACTCTATATTTGACCTTGTAAACTCATTCGGAGCCAATATGGCAATATGTGTTTTGTTAGGTGGTAAAGGAACAAGAGTCCAAGTTTTGTTTAATTTTAATGCATCCATTTCTTTATCCATAGCATTCTTCCGGTTGGGGTTTTTATAAGCTTCAGAATACTTAGTGGGTTCTACAACTACATCAATTTTGTTTATGAAAATAGTTTGGTTGGTGGACAAACATGAATAACTGATGTAATTTGATAATGGGTATTTAGTACCATTTTTTATTTATTAGTAGGGTTGGAACATACCTGAGGTTGTATGTAGTTTGAAACAAAATGTACTTGAGTTTGTGAACTATTTCTGCTAATTGGAATTCTTTGACAAGTGTAGATCTTGTATGTGGTCTAGATGATCTTCTTATCTGTGTTGGTGGTTTTGCTGGTAGAGCATTGTTTTGGGTGTTACCTTGCTGATTGTCGTATTCTTCTTGTTGTGTGTGTCCTGGATGTTGATCAACTATGGCATGGGTTTCATTTTGCTCTTATTGTAAGAACCCAAACCCTTGTTAGGGTTAAGCTTGGGTTAATGGAGATTAAGGAGGTGTCTTGCATGGGGAAGAGGCGAGCTACAGTAGGCTGTGATGGGTGAGAGGAGTAGTGTGGCATGCACTGTAGCGAGGAGATGGGTTGTTGGGTTTAAAAGCTTGAAGTCTCTCTCTCTCTCTCTCTCTCTCTCTCTCTCTCTCTCTCTCTCTCTCTTTCCATTCGTTCACTCACTTGCACTCTTTCTTTTCTTTTCCTTCCGGCGATCAGAGTAGGAAGAAGGCTTGGAGACTCCGGCGTGAGGAGGTCGCGCGCGAGGAGGTGGCGGAGGCGTGAGCGTTGCTCCGGCGTTTCTCCGTTTTCGTTGAGGTACGCCGCTCCTTAGTGTGGTTTTATTGTTAACCCTAATGAGAGGGTTGTGTTGGTCGGTCGGAGGAGGTCGGAGGCCTCTCCGACGTCGCGTTTGGGCGAAGAAACCTCGGCTGGCGCGAGGTTGAAGACGACCGGACGGTCGACCGGCCCTTGGGCGGTCGACCGATTGCATGTATATCTTTACTGCCTGTTGCGTTTCGGTCGACCGAGGCCTTGTGTTCGGTCGACCGGAACTTAAGTTTATTGGTTTATATTGCATGATGTTCGGACGTAGGCTTGAGTTCGGTCGACCGAGACCCCTGAGTCGGTCGACCGATGGATTAAAATGATGTAGAAAATGTTATGTTAGTTTTCGGTCGACCGAGACCCCTGAGTCGGTCGACCGATAGACTGGATTGTAATGTTGACCAGACTCCGGATTTTGACCTCGTTCGGTCGACCGGTTTTAGACCTTCGGTTGACCGTTGGGGGGATTGTGTTCTGTGCGCAGCGGTAGACCGTGTTAGGGACGGACTGTTGTGATGGACCACCGATGCTGTGCCGGTGATGCCGCCGAGGTTGTGCCGGGAATGATGATTGTTGGGTTGTTGGGCCGAGGCTGTGCCGACTATGTTGTTTTCCTCGGCTGGGCACCTACCGAGATGTTGTTGTTATACCTTCCGGGCGACGGCCCCGTTGGTCCCTGTGGCTCCGACCACTGAGATTTGCAGATATGTATTCTATCGGCGCGCAGGCGTGACAGAGGCTCCCTGCCGAACCCTTGAGTAGTGTAGCCGCGTGTGGGGGGTGCGATGTCGCGTGCTGTAAGACTGCATGTGCCTGCAGTAGGTCTCCTCGGGAGACTCGTTGTTGATTGTCGGACTGATGTCCCGTTTTACCCTTCGGGGGAACTGTTTTCATTTCTGTCGATAGCATGACACGCTACTAGTATGATAGGTTCATTGTGTAATGCATGCATATAGGTGAGTTGGCGTACGGGGTTTCCTTTCTGGAAACTCAGGCATTGTTGTTGCATCTTTTTCAGGACCGCTGTAGGTCCAGTGGGGTGGTGATCGGCGGGCGCGCGCATTTGGAGTCGGATCCTCTAGTCAGACCACTGAGGTCCACATGATTACGTTTATCTTCCCTTGTCGTTTTGTTGTAATCATGTATTCATTTTGGCAAACTCTGATGTATTATGGTGCACCGCTATATTGTTTATGAGAAGTAACAGTCCCGCCTTGATTATTGTGCTCTTTGTCTTGATTATGAATTTTTAAATTTTCCGCTGTTTCGGGATGTTACAACTTGGTATCAGAGCGGTCGATTCCTATGCGGTTCCCAATGAAATCACCCTTGTAGTAATAGGACTCATGCATTTTATATTTTTGGCATGCATACATGGCTGAAGTTGTGATTGTTTCTTCTGTCAGATGGCACGTAGGCGCGTGAGGAGTTCTCCACGCGATCGTGATCCCAGTGACGACACATCTGGTGCTCATTGGGACAGGTTGGGCGAGTTTCTGGAGCGTCAGGCAGCTCAGAGCGCCCAGGGCGGAGTGGGAGCTGAGCACGATCGGTTCATGCGTCAACACCCGCCGACTTTTGATGGCAGGAGGGCCCCAGAGGTTGCGGAGGACTGGATCTTCCGGATGGAGAAGATCTTCCGCGCTATTCGAGTAGCACCTGAGAGGATGGTGGAGCTGGCCACCTATGTGTTCGATGGCGAGGTCGCCAACTGGTGGAGATCTACGTCCATGGTGTTGTTTGATGATCGTGTGGATGTGAGCTGGGAGGAGTTCTTGGAGGTGTTTCATGAGCAGTACTTCCCCCAGCATGTCAGGGATCAGAAGAGGGAGGAGTTCATGTCGCTGGAGCAGAAGGACATGACACTGACGAGCTACATCAGCAGGTTCAACGCTTTGGAGCGTTACTGCCCTGAGATTTGTGTGACCCCAGAGCAGCGGGCGAGGAAGTTCGTGAAGGGACTGAGACAGCCGCTTCGATCTCGGGTGATCAACAGCATGCCGCGGACCCTTGCAGATGCGGTGAAGCATGCTACGATCATCGAGCAGGACCAGAGGGAGTGTATTCAGGAGGCGCGGAAGGTGCCAGTGAGCACCGGCAGAAGAGTAGCTGGTCGTGGAGCAGGGAACCCGGGCAAAAGGCCCATGTTCGATGGAGGAGGAGCACGTCAGTCAGGAGCGTGCACTTACTGCGGGAGGTTCCATCCAGGGCAGGAGTGTCCCCGTCGGACTGGAGCGTGCAAGGGTTGTGGTCAGATGGGACATTTTGTCCGTGATTGTCCTCAGAGGCAGGGAGAGCCGAGCAGGAGGCCAGGACCACCAGCAGTAGGCAGAGGCGGAGGCAGCCGGTCAGTTGTTCCACCGGGCCAGAGTAGGAGGACCGGGCGAGTCTTCACTATCCAGGCTGAGGAGGCGAGGGACTCCAACACCGTCGTGGAAGGTACGCTTTCAGTTTCTGGTTCTGTAGCGCGTGTGTTGTTCGATTGCGGCGCCACTCACTCCTTCATTTCAGAGAAGTTTGCTGGCGAGTTGGGTCGGACCCCTGTGCTGCTGACTGATGTTTTGGAGGTCAGCACGCCCATGGGTGAGGTGGGCACTGTGGGGAGCTTTTTCCCCGGCACCACAGTTGCTTCGGGAGACCACGATTTTCCGGCAGATCTGGTCTTGTTACCGATGGTGGACTTCGACGTCATACTGGGGATGGACTGGCTGTCACAGTACGACGTGCGAGTCTTTTGCCGTGAGAAGAAGATCCTGATTCCGATGGAGGGCATGCTAGATGTTCTGATCAGAGGTGCGAGGAGCAGAGGGGGTCGTCTGATTGTGTCTGCGGTTAAGGCACAGAGACTGATACAGCAGGGAAGCAGAGCGTTTGTGGCCACGCTGGTAGTTCCTGATCCTGAGACGAGGAGACTGGAGGATATCGAGATAGTGTAGGAGTTCCCGGATGTGTTTCCAGCGGAGATTCCAGCGTTACCGCCGCACCGAGAGATCGAGTTCGGCATCGAGTTGGTTGGGGGTACGACACCTCAGTCGAAGGCACCTTATCGGATGGCACCTGCTGAGTTGACAGAGCTGAAGAAGCAGTTGCAGGAGTTGATGGAGTCCGGGTTCATTCGACCGAGTGTTTCTCCATGGGGAGCGTCTGTGCTCTTCGTGAAGAAGAAGGATGGATCGTTGCAGATGTGCATTGACTACATGATGCTGAATAAGGTTACCGTTCGGAACCGGTACCCTTTGCCCAGGATTGATGATTTGTTTGATCAGTTGCAGACGGCGAGAGTGTTCTCGAAGATCGATCTGCGTTCGGGTTATCACCAGTTGCGATCAGGGAGGCGGATGTTCAGAAGACAGCCTTCAGGACGCGGTACGGCCACTATGAGTTCTTGGTGATGCCATTTGGACTGACGAATGCGCCTGCAGCATTCATGGATCTGATGAATAGGACCTTCCAGCCGTACCTTGACAGATTTGTCGTGGTGTTCGTGGATGACATCTTGGTATACTCGCCTGACAGGGAGCAGCATCGAGAGCACCTGAGGATTGTGCTTGGCATCTTGAGGGATCGGCAGCTTTATGCCAAGTACACGAAGTGTGAGTTTTGGTTGGATCAGGTGGCTTTTCTGGGGCATATTGTGTCAGCAGATGGGATTTCAGTGGATCCAGCGAAGGTCGAGGCAGTGACTCAGTGGAGAGCCCCGACGAGCGTGACGGAGATCAGGAGCTTCGTAGGTCTGGCAGGGTATTACAGGCGGTTTATCCAGGATTTCTCCAGACTTGCATCGCCGCTCACAGCGTTGACGCAGAAGGGCGTCAAGTTCGTTTGGTCCCAGAAGTGCGAGGACAGCTTTCAGGAGCTGAAGAGGCGATTGACGACAGCACCTATTCTGACGCTACCGAGTGGCAGTGGAGGCTACGTGATTTACAGCGATGCATCAGGGATAGGCTTGGGTTGTGTTCTGATGCAGCATGGGAAGGTGGTCGCGTACGCTTCGAGGCAGCTTAAGGTGCACGAGAAGAACTACCCGACTCACGATATGGAGTTAGCAGCAGTAGTTCACGCGTTGAAGACCTGGCGGCACTATCTGTATGGCGAGCAGTTCGAGGTCTTCACCGATCATCAGAGTCTGAAGTATTTGTTCTCGCAGAAGAAGCTGAATATGAGGCAGCGCAGATGGCTTGAGTTCATTAAGGACTACGACTTCACCATTTCCTATCATCCGGGGAAGGCGAATTCGGTTGCAGATGCATTGAGCAGGAAGGTGGAGGTTTCAGTTGCGAGTATGTGTATCCAGGAGTGGAGGCTACTCTAGGCTTTTTCCGAGTGGAGTCCGTTCACAGAGGGTTCAGAGGGAGCAGTGATTGCTGGGATTCGGGTGGAGCCGCAGACTGTCTCACGAGTGGTGCAGGCTCAACTTGGGGATGATGAGTTAGCTGGTCTGCTACAGTTGGCTTCCAGAGATGGGTCAGATTTCAGTGTGGGGGTTGATGGTGGTTTGAGGTTCAGGAGTCAGATCTGGGTGCCGACGAGCGATGGGCTGAGAGATGACATCATGGAGGAGGCGCACAGAGCCAGATACACCATTCACCCAGGGAGCACGAAGATGTATAAGGACCTGCAGCGGAATTTCTGGTGGAAGGGCATGAAGAGGGATATTGCAGAGTTTGTGGAGCGATGCTTAGTCTGCCAGCAGGTGAAGATTGAGCATCAGAGGCCGGCAGGACCGATGCAGAGTATTGAGCTTCCTGAGTGGAAGTGGGAGCTCGTGACGATGGATTTTGTCACGGGATTGCCGAAGACGAGGAGATTCCACGACGCGATTTGGGTGATAGTCGATCGACTGACCAAGTCGGCGCACTTCTTAGCGATCCGGACCACGTTGCCTTTGGAGGGTCTAGCTAAGTTGTACGTGGAGGAGATAGTCAGGTTGCATGGAGTGCCAGTGAGCATCATCTCAGATCGAGATCCTCGTTTCACTTCCAGATTTTGGGGGAATCTGCAACAGGCTTTGGGGACGCGTCTGAGGTTCAGTACAGCGTTCCATCCGCAGACAGATGGTCAGTCAGAGAGGACGATTCAGACCTTGGAGGATATGCTGAGGGCTTGCACACTGGATTGGGCAGGGCACTGGGATGAGCACCTGCCACTGATAGAGTTCGCCTACAACAAGAGCTACCACTCGAGTATTGGGATGGCACCGTACGAGGCGCTGTACGGGAGGCCTTGCAGATCACCGGTATGCTGGAGTGATGTGGGCGAGAGGCAGTTAGTGGGGCCAGAGATTGTGCAGATGTACTCAGAGAAGGTTGATGTGATCAGGAGGAGACTGACCACAGCACAGAGCAGGCAGAAGAGTTATGCTGATCGACGCAGACGTGAGTTGAGTTTCGAGGTGGGTGACCATGTGTTTCTGAAGATTTCCCCAGCCAGAGGTGTGATGAGGTTTGGGAAGAAGGGGAAGCTCAGTCCGAGATATGTTGGACCGTTTGAGATCCTCGACCGAGTTGGAGAGGTTGCCTACAGGATTGCGTTGCCGCCGCAGTTTTCAGGTCTGCATAATGTCTTCCATGTGTCGATGCTGAGGAAGTATGTGGCAGATCCGTCGCACGTTATTGAGATAGCAGTGCCCGAGATTCAGCAGGACTTGTCGCTCGAGGAGAGACCAGTGGAGATTGTTGATCGCATGGATCACCAGCTCAGGAGGAGGACCATCCCGATGGTGAAGGTCAGGTGGCAGCATCACAGCGAGTGCGAGGCCACTTGGGAGATTGAGGAGGACGTCAGGAAGCAGTATCCAGAGCTTTTCGGTGAGTAGTTTGCTTTGATTTCGGGACGAAATCCTTTTAAGTTGGGTGGATTGTAAGAACCCAAACCCTTGTTAGGGTTAAGCTTGGGTTAATGGAGATTAAGGAGGTGTTTTGCATGGGGAAGAGGCGAGCTACAGTAGGCTGTGATGGGTGAGAGGAGTAGTGTGGCGTGCACTGTAGCGAGGAGATGGGTTGTTGGGTTTAAAAGCTTGAAGTCTCTCTCTCTCTCTCTCTCTCTCTCTTTTCCATTCGTTCACTCACTTGCACTCTTTCTTTTCTTTTCCTTCCGGCGATCAGAGGAGGAAGAAGGCTTGGAGACTCCGGCGTGAGGAGGTCGTCGCGAGGAGGTGGCGGAGGCGTGAGCGTTGCTCCGGCGTTTCTCCGTTTTCGTTGAGGTACACCGCTCTTTAGTGTGGTTTTATTGTTAACCCTAATGAGAGGGTTGTGTTGGTCGGTCGGAGGAGGTCGGAGGCCTCTCCGACGTCGCATTTGGGCGAAGAAACCTCGGCTGGCGCGAGGTTGAAGACGACCGGACGGTCGACCGGCCCTTGGGCGGTCGACCGATTGCATGTATATCTTTACTGCCTGTTCCGTTTCGGTCGACCTAGGCCTTGTGTTCGGTCGACCGGAACTTAAGTTTATTGGTTTATATTGCATGATGTTCGGACGTAGGCTTGAGTTCGGTCGACCGAGACCCCTGAGTCGGTCGACCGATGGATTAAAATGATGTAGAAAATTTTATGTTAGTTTTCGGTCGACCGAGACCCCTGAGTCGGTCGACCGATAGACTGGATTGTAATGTTGACCAGACTCCGGATTTTGACCTCGTTCGGTCGACCGGTTTTAGACCTTCGATTGACCGTTGGGGGGATTGTGTTCTGTGCGCAGCGGTAGACCATGTTAGGGACGGTCGACCGATTCCTTTCTGGAAACGGTCGACCGAATCACCTCTTACGGTCGACTGTTTGGGCCCAGAACAGAATTCCAGGTTCCCATTTTTGAATGCCAACTTTGCCACGGAAACCCGTGTCCTCGCCTTGTGCGTGAGCCGGGAGGTGACGGTGGGCGCGTGATGCGTGCCTGCCCAGGGACCGCCGTTGGGAAGAGTGTGGGTGTTCGGGACGCGTCACCTCCGAGTATGGACCGTGACTTGAGATGATTGTTGGGCACTTTGTAGTATAGCAGGCCTGAGGGATCGCGGATCCCAGTGTTGATGTTGTGCGGGCACGCAACTGGCGTTGGGTGAGGTGACTACCGGCCCACGGGCTACGGAGGTCGCTGCCCTGCTTTTATAGCAGCGCGGTTGGTGTTTGCGGCTCGAGGAGCCCGATGACCTGGCAGACTTCGGTCTGGATCTGTCCGATGCTGTGCCGGACTGTTGTGATGGACCACCGATGCTGTGCCGGTGATGCCGCCGAGGTTGCGCCGGCGATGATGATTGTTGGGCCGAGGCTGTGCCGGCTATGTTGTTTTCCTCGGCTGGGCACCTACCGAGATGTTGTTGTTATACCTTCCGGGCGACGGCCCCGTTGGTCCCTGTGGCTCCGACCACTGAGATTTGCAGATCTGTATTCTATCGGCGCGCAGGCGTGACAGAGGCTCCCTGCCGAACCCTTGAGTAGTGTAGCCGCGTGTGGGGGGTGCGATGTCGCGTGCTGTAAGACTGCATGTGCCTGCAGTAGGTCTCCTCGGGAGACTCGTTGTTGATTGTCGGACTGATGTCCCGTTTTACCCTTCGGGGGAACTGTTTTCATTTCTGTCGATGTCATGACACACTACTAGTATGATAGGTTCATTGTGTAATGCATGCATATAGGTGAGTTGGCGTACGGGGTTTCCTTTCTGGAAACTCAGGCATTGTTGTTGCATCTTTTTCAGGACCGCTGTAGGTCCAGTGGGGTGGTGATCGGCGAGCGCGCGCATTTGGAGTCGGATCCTCTAGTCAGACCACTGAGGTCCACATGATTACGTTTATCTTCCCTTGTCGTTTTGTTGTAATCATGTATTCATTTTGGCAAACTCTGATGTATTATGGTGCACCGCTATATTGTTTATGAGAAGTAACAGTCCCACCTTGATTATTGTGCTCTTTGTCTTGATTATGAATTTTTAAATTTTCCGCTGTTTCGGGATGTTACACTTATGTTGTCTCTGGTTGTGTATTGTCTTGACATTTAGGTTCCAGACAATCATTGTCATTCAGAGGTGGGAAATGTGTAATGTTGTTGTTCTTAGGTTGGTCATCCTTGTTTCCATTTAGTTCACAAAAAAACCACATCTCTAGATACAAAAATACTCATATTCTGTAGATCATAAACTTTGTACCCTTTTTGGCCACTAAGATAAGCAATAAACACACATTTCTTATCCCTTTGATCAAATTTGTCTTTAGGTTGTAAATTGGTGGCATAACATAAACGACCAAATACCCTAAGATGAACATAGTTTGGTGGTTTGTCGAATAAGCGTTCGAAAGGGGTTTTATTGTTGAGAAGTTTAGTTAGAATTCTGTTTACTAAGTAACATGCAGTATGAATGCAATTTCCCCAGAATTTGATGGATATTTTGGAATGAAATTTGATAGCTCTCGCCACTTCAAGCAAGTGCCTACGCTTTCTTTCTACAATCCCACTCTGTTGTGGGGTATAAAGGCAAGCCCGTTCATGGATAATTCCTTTAGTGTTAAGAAAATTTTGCAATTGTTTTGAAAGGAATTCTTGCTTATTGTCACTTCTCATTTTCTTTACTAAATAGATTTTCAACAAGAGATAAAATTCTGAATTAGATTGACAGTTTCAGACTTTGAATGTATGAGACAAATCCAGGTATATCTAGTCCAATCATCTACAATAGTGGGATAATAGAGATGACCATCAATAGTGTAGAATACTTCTCCCAGATATCAACATGTATTATACAAGTAACACTAACAAGAAAAGGAAGTCTTGTTTGCTTTGAAGAAGGCTTCTTTTCTTTTGAAAGCAATGAAAAAAGACATATTTCCCCCTTTGAATGAAACAAGTAATAACTGAGAGAGAGGCGATCGAATAGAAGATGGAGGAAGAGAAAGAATAGACGAAAGGAACTGTAGATGGTGTAAGAACATATATATGACATTTAGACCAAATAAAAAAGGTGGGGGAGGTAGACTTGTTTAATTAATTTTTTAAGTTATCTATATTTAGTAGTTATATCTCTATATATTACTAGCGATCGATGTTGGGGTTTGATCCTTGATATCCATGCTTGTCTAATAATTGTGCAAGTTCTAGCTAATTAGTTGGTCTTGTCACTACTACAGAAATTGGAATATACGTCGGATGTATGAGGGTATATACATCGGATATAAGCACTCCCATATCCGACGTCTATGTGTGCGTCGTCTATACATAGACGTGAGAAATCCGACGTCTATTCTTAAAGAATAGACACCGGCTGTATGTATAAGCCGACGTCTATACTTAACGAATAGACACCGTCCTTTAACTACGACCGACGTCTATTTTTTAGAAATAGACGTCGGTCAAATAACGGACGACGTCTATTCTTAAAGAATAGACGTCGGAGCATACATAAAGCCGACGTCTATTCCTTTCTTCAGAGGAATACATGTCGGCTAATACGAACAACCGACGTCTATTCTTAAACCTGGACAAAAAAAGCATCCTGCAAACTTGTATTTAGTCATCGTATTCGTGTACATACAACCTGCACCAAATTCGTTCACAGATGCTCACATTTTCATCCACATGTACATACAAGCACAAACACACATGCATACATGCACAAACACAAACATACAATCATACGCAATCATTCAACACACTTGCAATTAATTCATAAACAATTGACATTCATTCTAAAATTGAGGCGATTATATTAAGGCATAAATTGTAGGTTTGTAATACAAGTGCACTTGTTAACTAAATTACAAAAAATGCTAGTGACAGGAGAACTAAATAGCGAGCCCATCGGTCGCGAGTTTCATCGAGCTCCTGTTGCGAGAAAAGATCACTACTTTTTGGGAAAACCTATCAAAAAAATACAAGTAAATTTTTAATAACTAAATATTGAAACTACAACTATACAATTGAATAACGATCTACATTACCTCGGATATGCATACGTCTTGAGTTGCCAATTCGAGGATTTCCTCCATGTATCTCATCACGTAGTAATCACATTCCGTATTTCCAACCTGATTCTGGTACTACAAACAAAGAAATTCGTTAAATATATGTTCCTAACTTAATTAACTAAAATGGGAGAGCACGTACTCTCATTCCATGTCATGTTATTCCTGCTTTTGTGGTTGTTCTCCTGTCACTTAAAGCTCTGTAAACCTTAATTGTCCTGAGTAGCAAAAGTTAAACTTTCATTCAATAATACTAATAAAATCCACGAATTACAAATACGATGACTAAAACGAACTTACAAATTTAGAAGTTTCTTTATTGAGTCCCTTGGTTTATTCGACCCCAACGGATCAAACCAATATGCCGAATTAGTCGTGGGGCATACAACGAAAAACATCCAATGAGCCATGTTATATATATATAATTAGAAGCTTATTACAAAATAAAAACTCACTTTCAATTACAAAGTTACCTCTCATGATAAGGGAGCATATAATATCTTTTGTCTTTGATGCATTGCATACATTGCATCATATGTCTTTCATTTAGATTATTTTTATATAAATAAATGCTACTAAGGTATTGTTTTGAGCAATTGTGCAGAATTCAGGAGTTACAATGCAATTTACCAATATTCGAGCTAAAACGCATGTAGTGGACTCAAATAGATCACAAAGACCAATTAGCTAGAGATTCAAGCTCAAGTTGAAATCCAATTGATCACATAAAGGAGCCAGGGACCTGATCGCAAATTAGAAGGACTAAAAAGTTATTTTGGAGGAGTATTCAAGAAGAAATCAAATTCGGATCTCCAAAGATATGAAATAATTGATTTAGACGTGTGGAGGCCATCTAGCACATACCAAAAACACACCCGCAAAATCCCAAATTAATCTGGACCATCCATGCGGCGATTCCGCCGCATCTAACGGTCAATGTGCGGCGGAAACGCCGCCTGGGTTGCGATCCGTGGCTCTCAATTTCTTCCAGTTGTGTAATGGCACGTGTACTTCCTTATTGATACCTAGGGTTTCTTGTATTGGCTATAAATAGCCACGAAATTGTGTTGTGAGAGGAACTTTTTTGTATTACATTCTATGCAATAAAATTCTGCCCATTTATTTCTCCATTGTCTTTTTCTTTTGTAAGCTTAGTTTTAGATTAATATTTCATGTTCTTAATTTCAGTAGAGTAAAATAATTTAGTTGTTATTTATTCTTCTCTTAGAATAATTTGTTGTATGTTTAGAATAATTGTATTTGTTTTCGTAGATCGTAGTTTAGTATAATATTTCTTTCTTTTTGTTTTCATAGTCTCTCGATGATCTCCATGACCCCTTCTCCTCATCTTCTCCCCACGGGTTTCTAAAACCCTCCAAAGGGTGGGGGTGACGGATTTAGGGTTAGAGAAGAGAGATCGTTTTTATTTTAATTTCTTGTTAGTGTTTTGATCATATGAGTTTTTTGTAAATCAATTATCATATGATGCTTAATATCTCACTTGATTTATAATAATTTTCCTAATCTCTAATCTAACTCGAAGATTCATAACTCCCACCCACTGGACTCTCATCCATAGTTATTTCTTCTTGTTGTTCTTGCTTTAGAAAGATAAAAAAAATAAATC
This sequence comes from Triglochin maritima, assembly GCA_963682175.1. Lineage (NCBI taxonomy): Eukaryota > Viridiplantae > Streptophyta > Magnoliopsida > Alismatales > Juncaginaceae > Triglochin > Triglochin maritima. The sequence continues at coordinate 6,287,455 of OY821780.1, read as the reverse complement.
CAAAAATCTCAAACCAACACTATTTCTCTTTTGCTTTTCTTAATCAAAGAAAATCACAAAAATATAAGAATCTCTCCATCCTTGTGTTCGACCCGTACTTGCCACCGCTTCAACGCGGTCGTGCACTTGCGGCATAAATAAAAAATATCAACAGTCTTCTTTCAAGAGAGTCCCAAGCTGACCCGATTTAACGTCATTCCGGTATATATATGTAGACGGACTGATAAATCCAAATACTTGAACGTCGGGAAAGACTGACATTCTGTCTACAAATATAAAAATTATACTTTATTACAGTTTCGATAAAATTATTCAATACATTTCATTGTATACCAAAGAAAACAGTTACTTCACTTGCATGTCGATAATCATGATACACAATGAATACATCGCCAAGAACTGCATGATATCCTCTTTGGTGACGTACAAAGCTGGAGGCAAACCCTTTATCCCACTCCTCCAACTCCCAGCTACTTAAGGATTGTGCTTCCTTACCTACCATACATTGATACAACATTTTGCACGTACTTGGAAGCAAATTAATGTTGATCGGAGATTAGTTGTTTGACCCTTTACTCAGGGGGTTTGACACCTTACAAATATATATACAACCGTTAAAATACAATTGTTAGCAAATTTAAAGTTTAAAGTCTTTAAAATTTAAACTATACCTCACGTTTGTCGTTTAACTCTACTAAATAACTAGGTCACCTCACGAACCCACCGATAGCATTGCCGAGAGTAACAACCTCTTCTTCTGGAAATGACACAAAAGCACCAACATCTAAGCGACTCTGAACTGCAACCTTCACTTCTCCCTCACTACCTCTGTGAAGTGGTGTCTGGAGATGTTATAAACTTTCCCGTGTCCCACCAATCTTCGATCAGGGTCTTCGAAATATAAAGCACATCTAGATCCATCCGCGAACTTTCCAAACGATGGACCACCGACGAGGTTTAATTCTCGAGAATGAGACAAAAAATCATATTGTCGATCGGGGTGGAACACTGGCGGCACTGGAGGAGTAGTCTCCGGGGAAGAACCGGTCCTACGACGTGTAGGAGAAGTAGGCAAATCACGATCCAATCTCTCCAAAACAAGTTGCAACGTATTCTTCAAATTTACGATCTCTTGCTGGCATTTGGTATGACCAGTTGACGAAGTAGACCGTTGAGTCTTTCGATAATATTGTCGAAGTCCAACTCTACTCCCTACCCCCGCACACGACCGGGGTGCTCGTCGTTTCCCAAGGCCTCGCATAGATATCATTCCGTCCATCAGAAGCAAATTCTCCTTGAAAGTCTCTCAACTTCAGAGAGTCCTAAGTTTATAAAAATATTTACCAACAATTGAAAAATATAAAATTAATGAATCTGAATTAATAACATATAAGTGATGCAACTTACTATCTTCGAGCCGATCTCTTGCGACTCGTCTGTGACGTACTCCTTCTGGAGTTTACTCTCGTTCTCTTCCAAGAATCACAACGAGCTACGGAAGAAGGAAAAGATATGTTACTTGTTTGCTCCTCACTCAGACCGGAGTCAATTGCCTCTTGTTTCTTCAGAGAATTTTTTTCTGCCATCATTTGTGCTTCTAACTTTTGGTACCCCGTTCGAGACATACGACGTGTATACTTGTTAGAAGATCTAATCTTTTGGTTTTTGACTCGGATGACCTAAAATCAAGTTTATTAGATTGTCACTTAAAACAATAATTAAAAAGTTTGTTTTGAAACTTAGTTATTATATTCTAAATTAAACTCAGCTACCTCAAACTCTGGGTTATCTTTGGATTTTTTGAATTGCTTCCATTGATTCAGAGTGATAAAGTTATAGACATCGCATAGATTTCTATCATGGTAGTCTCCGAATATGTACTTGTTCGTTAAATTTGTTTTGAAATCCCTCCAACGAACTGATATGTATGTCATCCAATTTTTTTTTCAACTTGTCAGTGGATTGGAACTCAAAAGATTCCTACAACACGTTAACTTTATATATATCAAAAGTTTGACTAAAACTATAGAAATCTATAATGGAATCATTACCTGCACGTTATCCCATATTGTGTCCTTCAACTTCTCATCTACATCGGCCTAACTCGATAAACAAATGTCAACTTTGGCCATCGCTAAGCTACCCAGATAACTTTTTCAATTATCAGACAGCATGCCTATCGGCTCAAGACGGTCATCAAACTGGATTGGAACTCTACCGTCTCTATTTCATCTCCCCACGAATTCTTTCATGAGACAAGGACCTCGCGAACTGTATGTCTTTGAGCCTTCAGACTCTGAGGGAGTGAGTTTCTTTTTCGGAGTCATGATACTATAAAGGGTTAATTACAGTTTGCCCCCCTGAACTATGCTTTGGTATCACTTTGCCCCCCCCCCCCCCCCGAACTTTCAAAATTAACAGTTACCTCCCCTGAACTTTAATTTTGTAACATTTTGGCCCCCTGAACTTCAAAAACTCATTATTTAACACACATTCGACGTTTGTTCCTAAATTTTTTTGTATCCATAATACACTCCTAAACTTATATTTACGTGAAAGTTTGGATCCAAACGGAGGTCAGATATGGTTGGAATTTGGGTCGGATTGAGTGTCAAACCGACCCAAATTCCAACCATATCCGACCTCCATTTCGACCCAAATTTTCACGTAAATATAGGTTTAGGAGTGTATTAGGGATACAACAAAAAAATTAGGAAAAAAAACGTCAAATGTGTGTTAAATAATGAGTTTTTTAAGTTCAGGGGGGCAAAGTGTTACAAAATTAAAGTTCAGGGGAGGTAACTGTTAACTTTGATAGTTAGGGGACAAATGGATACCAAAGCATAGTTCAGGGGGTGAAACTGTAATTAACCCTACTATAAAAGATAAACTCAAGGCATTAAAAAATAAATGGTCAGGATTTCACAATCATGTTTGATGTTTTTTCTGCATTAAAAAAATTAATCAAGATAAATCTATATATTCATGCATTTACTTCATTTTAACAGCAAAATCAGACGTTGGGTTTTGTAAGATAGAAGCTTATAGCATAATATTGTTGTGTAAGATGGAAAGCTTAGGATTTCTTTTAACTGAATGATTCATATTTCAACAACAAAATCAGACATTGGTTTTTCTCCATATCATGTAAAATTTCTACAATAAATTTATATCATGCATTTATCATCCCAAACAAAATACAAATACAAATACCAAATCAAATAGAAAACCAAAATGTCAAGATGAACTCCAAATCATGAAAATATGAATATATTCAAGATGAAAACCAAAAAATCGAAATGTTGGATTCACCAACAATAAACGAGAGGAGATGTTTACTAAGATAGAAAATAATCATTACTACATCAAAAATCCGAAAATAAACCAACCAAAACTAACTTAACACTTACAATGGTTAGGATTGTGGAGGAAGATGGAGGAAGAAGGAGGAGAGGGCCGGAGAAGGGGAGGAGAGGTTGGTACGTCACTGCGGTACCGGAGACGGTGCAGATCGGTCGGAGATCGGTCGTGGATGAGGGTTCGGTCGCGGGACGGCTAGGGTTTGGTTGGGTTTTCGTCTGAAATGAATGACAAAAAACGCGACTGTTCGATTTCTGTAAGACCTATAGACGTCAGATCTTATAAAAGACCGACGTCTATACCCCGACGTCTATATGTAGGGGGTATAGACGTCAACCGTCTATAACATCCGACGTCTATATGTCGACGTCTATACCTTATAGACGTCGGATGCACTGGGTATTCTAACACCCGACGTCTATGGGTCGACGTTTATACCCTATAGATGTCGGATAAACTCGGTATTCCAATAGCCGACGTCTATTGGGCGACGAGTAAAGCCTATTCTGCACTAATGTGTGTGAGGTAGACGTATGACATGCACTTCTTTGTGGTAACATTAGAGCATATAAGTATTCAATTGTCCATACAAGCATTCCTAATTTGGTATGTTTGTTTTCATGCAACCAATTTTTTTAATCTCATGGCGAATTTGCCGTTGAATGGGTGTGTTACACGTTTTGTTAAAAAATTGCAAATCTTGGTATGCCTAATGTAAGAACGTGGAGATGTGAGAGGAGTGGAGTGGGGTAGGTATGGTTGAGGTGTAGGTGGAGTGGGTGGAGGTATGGAGAGGAGTATGGGTAGGTGTGGGTTTTGTTTATAAAAACCAAAATCTCACCCATTTCCTTCCTTTGGTTGCACATTCCATTTTTCCACCCAAACCTCATCTTTCCCTTGCTTCCGGCGGACCAGGAGGAGAGCTGGAGCACCGGCGACGCGGAGGAGAGGCGCCGTAGGAGGGAGCTCGAGGAGAAGAAGCGAGTTTCGACGCCGGAGGAGGAGGAGCTCGCGGGACGCGGTTTCTTCACGGTGAAAGGTATGCCAAGTCTTCATAGTAACTCCCCAAGTGGTGTGGGAGTGTAGGGGGCGGCGTTGGTGCCGTTTCCCCGGCGAAAATCCCACTGAACCAAGGTTGAAGACGACTGGTTCGGTCGACCGTTGTGTGTCTCGGTCGACCGAACGGCGTCTAAATGATGCCTGTTCAGTGCGATATTGTAGTGTTTCGGTCGACCGTGTGAGGTTCGGTCGACCGATATTTTATAAAAATAACTTGCTGCCCGAAAACGGTCGAACGACGTCTGTGTGACGGTCGACCGTTTATGCCAAATTTTAGCGGGAATATTTTATAAGGGTTATATTAGTCCGGTCGACCGGTGGTTGTTCGGTCGACCGATCCCAGTAGATAGGGTAGACAGACCTTCGGCCGACCGAGTGTGTGTCTCGGTCGACCGAACTGCGCAAGGTCGGTCAAGAGCGTTGACCATCTAAACGGTCGACCGCTCTGGATCCGGTCGACCGACCGCGTGCAGTTTTCCTGTAGTGAAGTGCCTGTTGATCCGGTCGACCGGAAGAGTTTCGGTCGACCGAATGCAGTGGGCAGGATTCATGCAGTTTTCCTTATCGGTTGAACGGACCCTGGTTCGACCGACAGGATATATATGTATATAAAACGTATAGCGTAGACCTTCCAAACGGTCGACCGCTAGATTTGACCTTGTTCGACTGGTGGGTCGAATTATCTTTCCTTGGTGGATTTATCCACATACGTGACGTCGAGCAGAGACGACTACCGGCTGCCGAGCCCACGGTCGATCACCGGACCTCGGAGCTACGGATTTCACCTACGACGAGAGCGTATCTTCTGTTGGACCCCTCGTGGATGCCGGTGCGGCAGAGGGATGCCTGCCATGCCTGTGTGGGTGGTAGATGCCTTCTTCCCTGGTGGGGGAAGGAGATGCACTTTCCCTGTGGAGGAAAGCCGAGACCTCCTCGTGTGGGCCTGGATTGGCAGGGGGGATGCCTCCCTTTTGCCCCTGTGTGCGGCTGGGAGATGAGTGCGGCGACCCCCCTCGTGTGGGCCTGGATTGGCAGGGTGGGGGATGTTTCCCATGCCCCTGGCGCGGCTGGGAGATGGTCCGCAGCGGTTGGGGCATGTATGGGGCCCGAGGCGGATTGCATTGCATGTGCATTCTTGGCATTTTCATCTGTTTTTCTGTATATATAGGAGATGTTGGCATACGGGGTTCCTTTCGGGAACTCAGGCAGATTATGTTGCATTTTCAGGTAGCAGGCAGTCTTAGGTTGGTGGTGACCGAGGGGAGTGCCTCCGGGATCGGGTCCTGTTCTTCCGATCTTTTTGTAGAGGTAGTGATTACAGTAGTTATGTAGTAGTTATGTATTAGTTGTAATCACTCTTTTGACAACTCTGTATTATGACTTCCACGTGGAGATATTTTATATATTATTATGTTGACTTTTCTAGTAACGTGCCCGTGTTGACCGTTGACGGTCGTATGTTGTATGTTTAATTTTGAAAATTTTCTTCCGCTGTTTCGGGACGTTACAACTTGGTATCAGAGCCTTGATCCCGGCGTATTTTCCCAAAGAAACCACCATCGAGTTAGGATTAGAGTCTAGAGGTCCATTGCATGCATTCATGATCATTCTGATGTGAGTCTTTTTGTTCTGTAGAGTGATGCCTCCGAGACGGGTGGTGCCTGCGGCTGAGACTCGCAGTTCGAGTGAGTCTGCGAGAGAGGAGGCCCGGGAGGCAGAGCGCAGAGTCCTGTTCGACACCGTGGAGCGGTTGAGCGGGATGTTGGAGCGCCAGGCAGCGCAGAGTGCGCAGGCGGGGGCCGGTGCGATGCACAACCGGTTCATGAGGCAGCACCCTCCGACTTTTGCTGGACAGATGGATGCAGAGGCAGCTGAGGAGTGGATCCTCACTATGCAGACGATCTTCAGGGCTATCGACTGTACTCCGGAGAAGAAGGTGGACCTGGCCACCTATGTGCTGAGAGGAGCTGCAGCGAACTGGTGGAGGTCGACTTCAGCTGTTGTGTTCACCGGTCGAGAGGATGTGTCATGGGAGGAGTTCGTTGAGGAGTTCAACGAGCAGTACTTTCCGGAGCATGTGCGAGACGGGAAGCGGGTGGAGTTCCTGGCCCTGGAGCAGGGGAGCATGACACTGGAGGAGTACATTGGGAAGTTTAACGCCCTTGAGCGTTACTGTCCGGAGATTTTTGTCACTCAGGCGCAGAGGTCGATGAAGTTTGTCGGGGGACTCCGGAAGCATCTGAGGACCCGAGTGTTGTCGAGCATGCCGCGCACCTTGGCGGATGCAGTGAGGAGTGCCACTATCATGGAGAGGGACTACCAGGAGAATTATCAGGATGATAGGAGATCGGTAGGGAGATCCTCAGGGAGGCCAGGAGGGCAGAGTTCGGGGAAGTCGGGCAAGAGGCCCCGGATCGAGGCAGCAGGGGCGCCGCAGCCAGAGGCGTGCAGGAGTTGTGGCAGAGTGCACACTGGGCGCTGCTTTGGGTCGATTACTTGTCATGGTTGTGGTCAGCAGGGCCACATCGTCAGGAACTGCCCTAGCAAGGGCGCTGGACCGAGCAGACCTCCGGGACTTCCGAGTGTCAGTGGCGGCGGAGCTAGGAGACCTGCAGCACCGCAGCAGGGTCAGCGCACTGGACGAGTCTTCACTGTCCAGGCAGAGGAGGCGAGGGACGCCAGCACCGTCGTGGAAGGTACACTTCTTGTGGCAGGTTTAGAGGCTAGAGTGCTTTTTGATTGTGGCGCGACACACTCGTTCATCTCGGAGCGATTTGCGGGAGTGTTGGGCTGTACCCCTGCGATGTTGACTGCCACTTTGGAGGTCAGCACACCCCTGGGTCTGGTGGGCACTGTGGGGAGCTTCATCCCCGGCGCCACGATTGTTTCGGGAGACCAAGATTTTCCGGCAGATCTGGTCTTGCTACCGATGGAGGACTTCGACGTTATTCTTGGGATGGACTGGCTGTCCCGGCATGACGTGCGTGTCCTTTGCCGTGAGAGGAAGGTTTTGATTCCGAGGTTGGGGTTGCCTGATATCATGATTAGAGGAGTCAGGAACAGAGGAGGCCGCATTGTGGTGTCAGCTTTGAGGGCTCAGAAGTTGATACAGCAGGGTTGCAGAGCGTTTCTGGCGACGCTGGTTGTTCCAGAGGCTGAGTCTCCGAGGCTGGACGAGATAGATGTGGTACGGGAGTTTACAGAGGTGTTTCCAGATGATATTCCAGGATTGCCACCTCCGCGAGAGATGGAGTTTTGCATTGAGCTGGCAGCAGACACCTCACCGCAGTCGAAGGCCCCGTACAGGATGGCGCCTGCAGAGTTGGCAGAGTTGAAGAAGCAGCTACAGGAGCTGATGGAGGCTGGATTCATCAGACCGAGTGTCTCACCTTGGGGCGCGCCAGTGCTGTTTGTGAAGAAGAAGGACGGGTCTTTGCGGATGTGCATTGACTATAGGATGCTGAACAAGGTCACCATCAAGAATAGGTATCCCCTACCTAGGATTGAGGACCTGTTCGATCAGTTGCAGTCAGCGAAGGTCTTCTCTAAGATCGACCTACGCTCAGGATACCATCAGTTGAGGATCCGAGAGGAGGATGTCCAGAAGACAGCATTCAGGACCAGATATGGGCACTATGAGTTTTTGGTGATGCCTTTTGGGTTGACGAACGCTCCGGCGGCTTTCATGGATCTGATGAACCGGACGTTCAGGCAGTACTTGGATAGTTGTGTCGTGGTCTTTGTGGATGATATCCTGATTTACTCACCCGATGTGGAGCAGCACAGAGAGCACCTGCGGATTGTACTTAGCATTTTGAGAGACCAGAGGTTGTATGCTAAGTTTTCGAAGTGCGAATTCTGGTTGGACAGAGTCGCATTTCTGGGTCACATCGTTTCTGCGGAGGGGATTTCGGTGGATCCGGCGAAGGTAGAGGCAGTGACTGAGTGGAGAGCCCCTACGAGCGTGACGGAGATCAGGAGCTTTGTTGGACTGGCGGGTTACTACCGTCGCTTCATCAAAGACTTCTCGAGGTTAGCTGCACCTTTGACTGCCCTGACGCAGAAGGGAGTCACTTTTGTTTGGTCCCAGAAGTGCGAGGACAGCTTTCAGGAGCTGAAGAGACGACTGACGACAGCTCCAGTTTTGACGCTGCCGAGCGGCACAGGAGGTTTTGTGGTCTACAGTGATGCGTCTGGCATTGGTTTGGGTTGCGTGTTGATGCAGCACGGGAGGGTGATTGCATACGCTTCGAGGCAGCTGAAGACTCATGAGAGGAATTACCCGACGCATGACTTGGAGTTGGCAGCCGTTGTGCACGCACTGAAGACATGGAGACACTACCTGTATGGTGAGCAGTTTGAGGTGTTCACTGATCACCAGAGTCTGAAGTATCTCTTCTCCCAGAAGGAGTTGAATATGAGACAGCGTCGTTGGTTGGAGTTCATTAAGGACTACGATTTCACCATCTCTTACCATCCGGGGAAGGCGAATTCAGTTGCAGACGCCTTGAGTAGGAGAGTGGAGCTATCAGTTGCTGGCATGTGCCTTCAGGAGTGGAGACTGCTTGAGTCATTGGCAGAGTGGAGGCCGTTCACTGGGGACTCTGAGGGAGCAGTGGTAGCTGGATTGCGGGTAGAGCCACAGACTGTTTCACAGGTAGTACAGGCGCAGCATGAGGATGATGAGTTGGCCAGTTTGCTGGAGTTGACTGCCAGAGAGGGGTCAGATTTCAGTGTTGGGGTCGATGGAGGTCTGAGATTCAGAGGGCGGATCTGGGTGCCGAGGATTGATGGGATGAGAGATGACATCATGGAGGAGGCACACAGAGCGAAGTACACCATCCATCCCGGGAGCACGAAGATGTATAAGGACCTGCAGCGGAACTTCTGGTGGAGAGGCATGAAGAAGGACATTGCAGAGTTCGTGAGTCGGTGTTTGGTCTGTCAGCAGGTGAAGATCGAGCACCAGAGGCCAGCTGGGCCTATGCAGAGCATCGAGCTTCCAGAGTGGAAGTGGGAGCACGTGACGATGGACTTCGTTACGGGGCTACCGAAGACGAGGCGGTTCCATGACGCGATTTGGGTGATAGTCGATAGACTGACCAAGTCGGCGCACTTTCTGGCCATTAGGACCACCTTGCCTTTGGAGAGTCTGGCGAAGGTGTATGTAGAGGAGATCGTCAGATTGCACGGAGTACCGGTGAGCATCATCTCTGACAGAGATCCGAGGTTCACATCCAGATTTTGGGGGAGTCTGCAGCAGGCACTGGGGACACGTCTGAGATTCAGTACAGCTTTTCACCCTCAGACAGACGGTCAGTCAGAGAGGACTATCCAGACTTTGGAGGATATGCTGAGGGCTTGCACACTGGACTGGGCTGGACACTGGGATGAGCATCTACCTCTGATTGAGTTTGCCTACAACAACAGCTACCATGCTAGTATTGGGATGGCACCGTATGAGGCATTGTACGGGAGGCCGTGCAGATCGCCGGTATGCTGGAGTGACGTAGGCGAGAGGCAGTTAGTGGGTCCAGAGCTTGTGCAGATGTACGCAGAGAAGGTTGACCTGATCAGGAGGAGGTTGGCTACAGCACAGAGCAGACAGAAGAGTTATGCTGACCGACGCAGACGGACCTTGAGCTTCGAGGTTGGAGATCACGTCTTCCTGAAGATTTCACCAGCTCGGGGAGTGATGAGGTTCGGGAAGAAGGGGAAGCTCAGTCCGAGGTATGTCGGACCTTTTGAGATCTTGGACCGTGTCGGGGAGGTCGCCTACAGAGTTGCTTTGCCACCACAGTTCTCTGGCCTTCACAACGTCTTCCATGTTTCTATGTTGAGGAAGTACGTTGCAGACCCGACACATGTGATAGAGATTGCAGTGCCTGAGATCCGGCAGGACTTGTCGCTTGAGGAGAGGCCAGTTGAGATCATCGATCGGATGGACCATCAGCTCAGGAGGAGGACCATTCCGATGGTTAAGGTCAGATGGCAGCATCACAGTGAGCGCGAGGCCACCTGGGAGATCGAGGAGGAAGTTCGGAAGCAGTATCCGGAGCTTTTCGGTGAGTTACCTTTCTGATTTCGGGGCGAAATCCTTTTAAGGAGGGTGGATTGTAAGAACGTGGAGATGTGAGAGGAGTGGAGTGGGGTAGGTATGGTTGAGGTGTAGGTGGAGTGGGTGGAGGTATGGAGAGGAGTATGGGTAGGTGTGGGTTTTGTTTATAAAAACCAAAATCTCACCCATTTCCTTCCTTTGGTTGCACATTCCATTTTTCCACCCAAACCTCATCTTTCCCTTGCTTCCGGCGGACCAGGAGGAGAGCTGGAGCACCGGCGACGCGGAGGAGAGGCGCCGTAGGAGGGAGCTCGAGGAGAAGAAGCGAGTTTCGACGCCGGAGGAGGAGGAGCTCGCGGGACGCGGTTTCTTCACGGTGAAAGGTATGCCAAGTCTTCATAGTAACTCCCCAAGTGGTGTGGGAGTGTAGGGGGCGGCGTTGGTGCCGTTTCCCCGGCGAAAATCCCACTGAACCAAGGTTGAAGACGACTGGTTCGGTCGACCGTTGTGTGTCTCGGTCGACCGAACGACGTCTAAATGATGCCTGTTCAGTGCGATATTGTAGTGTTTCGGTCGACCGTGTGAGGTTCGGTCGACCGATATTTTATAAAAATAACTTGCTGCCCGAAAACGGTCGAACGACGTCTGTGTGACGGTCGACCGTTTATGCCAAATTTTAGCGGGAATATTTTATAAGGGTTATATTAGTCCGGTCGACCGGTGGTTGTTCGGTCGACCGATCCCAGTAGATAGGGTAGACAGACCTTCGGCCGACCGAGTGTGTGTCTCGGTCGACCGAACTGCGCAAGGTCGGTCAAGAGCGTTGACCATCTAAACGGTCGACCGCTCTGGATCCGGTCGACCGACCGCGTGCAGTTTTCCTGTAGTGAAGTGCCTGTTGATCCGGTCGACCGGAAGAGTTTCGGTCGACCGAATGCAGTGGGCAGGATTCATGCAGTTTTCCTTATCGGTTGAACGGACCCTGGTTCGACCGACAGGATATATATGTATATAAAACGTATAGCGTAGACCTTCCAAACGGTCGACCGCTAGATTTGACCTTGTTCGACTGGTGGGTCGAATTATCTTTCCTTGGTGGATTTATCCACATACGTGACGTCGAGCAGAGGCGACTACCGGCTGCCGAGCCCACGGTCGATCACCGGACCTCGGAGCTACGGATTTCACCTACGACGAGAGCGTATCTTCTGTTGGACCCCTCGTGGATGCCGGTGCGGCAGAGGGATGCCTGCCATGCCTGTGTGGGTGGTAGATGCCTTCTTCCCTGGTGGGGGAAGGAGATGCACTTTCCCTGTGGAGGAAAGCCGAGACCTCCTCGTGTGGGCCTGGATTGGCAGGGGGGATGCCTCCCTTTTGCCCCTGTGTGCGGCTGGGAGATGAGTGCGGCGACCCCCCTCGTGTGGGCCTGGATTGGCAGGGTGGGGGATGTTTCCCATGCCCCTGGCGCGGCTGGGAGATGGTCCGCAGCGGTTGGGGCATGTATGGGGCCCGAGGCGGATTGCATTGCATGTGCATTCTTGGCATTTTCATCTATTTTTCTGTATATATAGGAGATGTTGGCATACGGGGTTCCTTTCGGGAACTCAGGCAGATTTTATGTTGCATTTTCAGGTAGCAGGCAGTCTTAGGTTGGTGGTGACCGAGGGGAGTGCCTCCGGGATCGGGTCCTGTTCTTCCGATCTTTTTGTAGAGGTAGTGATTACAGTAGTTATGTAGTAGTTATGTATTAGTTGTAATCACTCTTTTGACAACTCTGTATTATGACTTCCACGTGGAGATATTTTATATATTATTATGTTGACTTTTCTAGTAACGTGCCCGTGTTGACCGTTGACGGTCGTATGTTGTATGTTTAATTTTGAAAATTTTCTTCCGCTGTTTCGGGACGTTACACCTAATGTCATTTAAATTAAGATCAAACTGAATATTAAATAATTTAAAGTCAATGCATAAAAACACTAGTTCCCCGCATAAAATCATCCCAAAATATTACAGCGTTTGTGTTTGAGTTAACTCTCTGTGATGTTGGGTACAAATTAAAATATGGTTCTTAATTTAGAACGCACCAATTAAATGATCATGAAGCTGAATAAGATCTTTTAAGCAGCTCAGAAGCAGAAGGTCATTTAGCTTCTCTGACGAATTTGAAGTCATTAACATCATGGGTTTAATTCTACACCGGGAGTGTAATGACCACAAGCATCAGTCGCTGGTATTTTGCTATTTGGGTAATATTTTCATGCTTGTCATGATTAAACTTCCATATTTACTCTCAAGATATTACAAAACTCACTATGCTAATGTCATTCATTTAGTTTCCCACCGTTTAGTTCAAATTCTGACATCTCATCACCCCATCGTGCTAACCATGAGTGATTCCTTGTCGTAAATTTTAAATTAATTTTAACATAACAATATAACCTCTTGACGCAGAAACAAGTCCATGACCATGGCGGTTGCTTCACGTCTTTGTATTTTTTTTAAAAAAATGGTGACAAAATTGGGAACTCAAAACCTCTAACGGCCGGCGCATGCCATCTCTCAATGGTCCCATAGTTTTTTTATAGATAATCGGTTGGGACCCGTAGTAAGGTGTCATCTATCTATATCTATATAATCTATATAATAATATAAAAGATAGTAGTTTTGCCTCCAAATTCCAATCAATCACCATTTTCTAATTAATATTTCATTTGGAATGTGTTTCATTTTCAAATTTACTTAAAATAATACCTTTCTTGAGCTTTGGCCCATAATACAAAGTTAAGGACACCTGTAGTAATTTAATGGCCGGAATCACATACTAATACACTACACATTGTAAATGTTAGTTTTGCCTCCCGTCAGAAGTTCAAAGCCAACCTAAAAATCCAAACCAAATTATTAGGATGCGCCACTAACTTCAACTAGAAACCCGTTTAGCGGAACCTCTACATATTTGTCACTCTTAGGCATTTTTCGTACGATTGAATATCCAGCCCACATCTGATCTAATTGATTATCGCACATCCAGTGACCTTCGCGAACTTCACCTTTACCATGATTTCCATCTTCCGCCGTAAAAAGTGGTTATCTTTACTATTGTAAACCATCCCCAACACTTGTGAGTTCCTAGTAGGGGTGTCAACGGATACGGATCAGATATAGGTATAGTCATATTCGCATATGCATGAAATTTACGGATTCAGATACGAATTGTTGCGGATATGAAAAGTCTATATCCGTTCGGATATTTGACGAATTCGGAGTGGATACAGATAATATCTACATCCGTAAACAAAATTCCTCACCTTGTAACATTTTTCATTTTCACTTACACAAATTCTTATACATAGTTACATTTATAACTTTATTTGGTTTCAAATATTAATTTACTTTATCTTAACTTCAGACTCCATATTCTTAAAATGATAACGATATTCAATGCTTGAATAAATGTGATCAGTAGATGTATTTTTATTTGAATAAATAAATTTAAATTATATATTCAAAATATAATCACACAATGTTGAAATATGAATACTTCTAGGTATAATAATGTATTGCATAAGTATATGATACAAATATGGATACAGATCTTATAATACCGATATTCAATCTCGGATCGAAAGTATCAATATCCATATTCACATTTGCATACCCCGAAGATTACACAAATCGAATATTATTTGGATCAGATATTGTTTGGACCGAATATTTTTCGAACCGAACGCGAACGAATTTTCAAATTTCGAACATTCATTGACACCCCTAGTTCCTAGTGAATTTGAAATCATTGAGGTGTTTTCTATTCTAAACCATCTCTTGGAGTGAGATTTTTATTGAGTTGTACTCTATTTGCTGGAATGTTAAAAGGAAATTTGTGAAGTTACAATAAAAAAATAATTTATATTAACAGAGTTAATTGAAAATCTCTTGCGATAAAACAAAAAATGTGGTCAGATACATCCCAAGGGTCGATATATCAATGTTCTCTGGGCCTCCTCCTTTTCATTGCTCCTTTATAATATATATCACAATGGTCAGATATATCACATTGGACGTGATATATTATGGTTTGAGTGGAGATTCATAGGGTCATAGTGCACTACTATAGTTTACGGCTACACCAAAGGCACTTATCCGTCGGTGTAAGCTGGCATCCGACGACACCGACGGATACGCATATTTCGGCGGTTCTTACGTCGGTGTTGCGCAACACTGACCAATATACCAACGGATATTAGCCGTCGGTTTTCATTTTGTCCCGACCTTTCCCTCCAAAATATTCACTTTGGTTCGTCGATTACAATAATACCGACGTAACAATCCCGTCGGTGAGTAATATTTATTACATATATACACCTACGGATATGTCCCATCGGTGTACATCCGTCATAACGAACATCGTCGGTGTCTTATGACCATAAAAAACGAAACAACATACACCGATGTCGGTGTCTTATCCGTCGGTGTAGACCTTATCCCGAACCCGAAAGAGTTTGTTTGCTCATTCCAGGTTCCAATTTTTCATGTTCAAACAAAGATATAGTCGCAATTCAATTCAATCGTCATTCACAACTCACAACTCAAACATTCATAACTCAAACAATCATATATTCACAATTCAATCGTCATTTAGTTCAAAGATTTATAAATCATAATTCAAGCATCATATACCACCAAACTTATAAATTCTAAAGTAAAAGTTGAAGTTTCTTTGAAAATAACGTTTAACAATTCCAAAGTACAAATACTTAAAATAAACATAATCAAACAACATTCACAAACAGAAAGACTACACTGTCAAACCTCCAGTGCATGCTCTGTCTGATGGACCGTCGTCGTTATCTCGACTTGGCGGAGGAGGTGGTGTGCAAATAGATATAACATTAAAATCATGCACAAATTAAACATTATACATTAAGACTATAATGCATATAAACTAACTTAGTAAATGTAAAACTTTAAATTAGAAATATAATACCTCACGACTATAACCCCCATTCGCTATCAATTGCTCCATCAATGACTCCTTGTTTGCGAGCCTCTTTTCATCTCAGTTGGCTCATTTTCCATCCTCTTTATCTTCTGATCATTCTCAAATTGGACTCTCACGCCAATCTCCGATTGGGATGACGTCCCACGTGGTCCATACATGTCGGTTGGGGTGACGAGACTGGAATACATCATCACACGTCCGTGCCCGTCACCAAGAAGAGTCCCGAGCGGATCCTCGGCGGTAGCCTCCGAATTGATAGAGCCATGAGAGCTTGTCTCATCTGGTCCTCGAAGAGCCTCTATTTATTTCTAAAAGAAAAAAATTATCATAAGTACACAAAAAAGATATCAAATAACATTAACTGATTTAAAACAAACATTAATAATTGTGTGTCTTTTCATGCAACCGGATGTACACCGATTTAGCTCATGAGCATATGGATTTTCCGCAATCTGCAATAGCAATATTGACTCAGTTTCTTTTTAACCTATATAAATAAATATAAATAATGAATATATAAGAAATTCTTGTCACCATCTTCTCCCTGTCACACTGGTTTGCTATGACTAAATGCGCTTTGTTTTTCTTATTAGTCTCACTCTTTTTCTATATTAGCAATATAGCCAAATTGTTAGTTTTTTCAATCATTTATTAGAATTGACCTAAAATTACTATAAATTTACCTTAAACGTGTCGTTAAACCAGTAGTCCAGGATAGTAGACCAATCCTTCGGGAAAATATGTTGTAGTATAGCAGTCAGATGTGCCTCTCTAGACTCCAGACGCGCCACATCAAGATTTTTCCAAAAAACCTGTATTGACACCCAAAAATGACCACAATTGAACAAAAAACATCACAAT
This sequence comes from Triglochin maritima, assembly GCA_963682175.1. Lineage (NCBI taxonomy): Eukaryota > Viridiplantae > Streptophyta > Magnoliopsida > Alismatales > Juncaginaceae > Triglochin > Triglochin maritima. The sequence continues at coordinate 6,271,115 of OY821780.1, read as the reverse complement.
ATCGTCAATTTATCAAACTTAAATCATATAATCCAATCCTAAATCTAGTCCTAAAACAAAAAAAACAAATCCCAAAACCTCAAAATACTAATTTTCTTTAAATATACAATTCATCCTAAATCCATAATAATCTCATTTCCAATTCCAACTACATTATCTTTACACATAACACACGATACTCAATGCCCATATACTCAACAGAGCTTTCAATCAACAAAGTTAAGAAATTACGAATCCCCCCCCACACACACACACAAACTAAAAGCTACCAAACCTCCCACATTAACCTACTTCGTTAAAAAACCACGAATAAAATAGAAACTTGTACAATAACTCAGAAAATGAAGATCAACTCCCCAAGTAATAATAGTCCCTCCGCTTGCCTCAAAAATTACCAATTTTCTGACACTAAATCCAATCATAAATCCAAAATCAATTCCTAACTCTAAAAGTACTAACAAATCCTAAATCAAATCCTAAGTCTTGAAGTTTTAACAAATCAAAAATCAAACCATAAATTTTAAATTACTAACATATACTAAATCAAGTCATATATATTAAATAACTAACAAATGAAACTAACAGATCCAAATGTAATTTAGCATCCAAGTCCACTTAATCCAATTGAAATCCAATAATGTGTTATTGATTACAATTGAAGTCCAAATGAAATCTAATTTAATTTTATAGGGGAATCAATGGCGGGTTATTGATTATAATTTTTGTCGATTTTTTTAAAATTTCGATAGAACCTCCCTTATAAATCAACAATGAATTATTATTTTAAATTCTTGTAGACGCAAAAATATTTCCACAACAATAGCATACACAGTCACTTCATACACATGACACACATCATATGTATCCAATACATTATTTTATTAATGCAAATTCTAAAAAATCAAACTTCACGTTAAGTTTAATCTAACATTAAATCATATAAAATTTCAAAATAATCATACTAATCTATCATATGCATTAAGTTTAAAGTATACCAATTATCTAAATCAATTAAAGGTAAATGCAACCGAATTCAAATCACATACATCTAACAAATTGTTGACAAAATACAATTTCTAAACCAATAAATTAGACATTCATTTTAATGTAACATTTAATCATATAAATTTTCTAAGTAATCATAAAAATTTACAAGAAATTATACAAATTACATACATATATCACTTATGATTAAATTTAAAAAAAATCAAAAAACCAGAAGAAAAAAAATCCAAAAAATAAAAAAAATGGAGCGGAGGAGGTGGCTGTGGGGTGTGGGGGTTTGGTGGAGTAGTTGTGAGGGATGGAAGGGTGTGGTTGTGGGTGGTAGGGATGGTGGAGTTGCTGTGGTGGTCGGAGTTGGGGTGGTGGAGCTGCTATGGTGGAGGTGGAGAGGTCTGTCGTGGTCAGGGTGGGGAGGCTTCATGTAGAGGAGGCGGCAGAAGGAGTATGCGGTGAGGGAGTGAGGGGAGGTTGGGGGGGGGGGGGGGGGGGGGGGGGGGGGCTCAGGGCAGGGAGGCTACGGTGAGTCGGGAGGGAGGGATAAGAGGGGACGGGGGTTACAAGTGGTGGGTCCGGAGGCTGCCCAACGGCGCGCTGCAGTGAGGAATTAGGGTTGAAGTGGTTGGTTTTCGCGAAAAAAATGATCCAACTTGGTCGAGGGGTTACTGATATAACCTTACACTGACGGTATATATTCGTCGGTGTAAGGTAACTGTACCATTGGTGTAGTGTAACGAGATTATTGTGTAAACATCTCTTTTTCAAATAGTACACTGACGGTTGCTATCCATTGGTGAAAATTCCAAAAAACGTACACTGACAGATAGGTTCCGTCAGAGTAGGGTAATCTAACCATCAGTGTGGTTTTTAACGCGACAAGTTCCATTTTCCCGCTTATTGTTTTGTCAAACCTCTACACAGACGGTATTGATCCGTCGGTGTAGAGTAATGGACCGACAATGTTGTGAAAATATGAAACGACAGAACTAATGCATCGGTGTAGTCTTTTGTATCCGTCGGTGTAGGTTCGTTTGTTTTCATGTGTGACGGAACGATATATCCGTCAGTGTATGGTGCTCTACACCGACAGATATCCGTCAGTGAAAAGACGTGGATTTTGTCTTCACACCTGCTAGCATCACCGCCTTTAATCTCTTCAAAAAAGAGGTTACATTAGCTCCTATCATCAAGGGACCAGTGTGACACAAAGCCTTTGAGCTAGTTTGTGATGCCTTTGACTACGTTGTAGGTGTAATTCTTCGGCAAAGAATTAATAAAGTGCCCATTATGATCTACTATGCTAGTAGAACACTTAACGACTCCCAACTGAATTATACTGTCACTGAAAAGGAGTTTCTTGTAATTTTCTTTGCCCTAGAGAAATTTCTACAATATTTGATTGGATCCAAGTAGGGGTGCAAATGGTTACCAACTATCCGAGTATTCGATTCGAATTTTTTTATTTAGTTGACATTTGGTTAGATCCATGTTACCAATTTAATTTCGGATACTGATTTATTTTAAAAAAATACCAATTAGAAATCGGATATGAATTTGGATACAAGGTATTTCAATTTCAAATTATCCGAATTATTTGAATACTTGGCCAAATATACATTAGTATTCAAAAATTAGTATACAAAAATTTAGTATTCGAAAATTTTGATTCGAAAATTAATTACAATATACATATCTATTTAATTTTGGATAATATCCGAATACCAATTAGTTTTCAAATTTTTTGAAGATTCGGATTCGAATTCGGATAGTTCTACTGATTTCAGATTTGAAATCGAATTTTGTAATGGATTATGGAATTCAGATTCAAATTCGAATTCGGATATACTAGGTATCCGAGTTAAATTATCCGAGTTGCACCCCTAACTCCAAGGTCGTTGTTTACTCCGACCACACAACTATCAAGCAGCTCATGGAAAAAAAAGACGTTGAGTCTCGACTTCTGAGGTAGATCCTGTTGTTGCAGGAATTCAACCTTGAAATTAAAGATAAAAAGGGTTATGAGAATGTACTTGTTCATCACATGTCACGTCTTCAAGCTACCTACCCGCAGGAATTGAGTATGAATGAAAATTTTCCCCACAAGCAGTTATATGCAATGTTGAAAGGCCCCTGGTTTGCCAAAGTTGTGAATTATCTTGTTATTGGGCAAATTCCTGCGGATTGGTCAAAGCAAGACCAATTGAGATCCTGATCTCTAAGCAAACACTTCTATTGGGACTACCCCTACCTATTTAAGTATTGTTCTGTCCAAATCATCAGGCAATGCATTCTGGATAATGAAATCCAAAGTGTTCTCACCTTTTGTCATTTAGATGCTTGTGGATGACACTTTGGAGCAAAGAAAAGTTCTACCAAGGTGCTTTAGTGCGGCTTGTACTGACCGACATTACTCAAGGATAGGTCGACGCGATATGATGCCTCTGCAGAGTATTTTAGTAGTCGATCGTTTTGATGTGTGGGGCATCGATTTCATGGGTTTGTTTCCTAATTCTCAAAGGAATCTATACATCCGGATGGCTATTGATTATGTATCCATTTGGGTTGAGGTGATCCCCACCAAGACCAATGACAATAAGGTCGTCATCAGGTACCTGAAGGCCCACATTTTCTCGCAATTTGGTACACCTCATACCATTATAAGTGAGAGAGAGAATCACTTCTGCAATCGCTCCTTTGAAGCGCTTATGCAGAAATGTCATTACCCACCATCTTGCCCCCATATCATCCGCAAACGAATGGGCAAGTGGAGATCTCTAACTGTCAAATCAACCAGATTCTCGAGAAGACAATTAATCAATCTAGGAAAACCAATCCCTACGATTAAATGATGTATTGTGGGATTTTCACACAACATATAAGACGAATATAGGAATGTCCCCTTATCGGTTAGTATATGACAATGCTTTCCACCTACTAGTTGAGCTAGAGCACTCAGCCTTTTGGGCTATCAAAGCACCAAACATGGATCTTGATCCAATTAGTGCCCAACAAAAAAATGATATCTGTGAGTTAGAAGAGTTGAGGAATGAGGTGTATGAAACCTCCAAGATCTACAAAGCTCACTCCAAAGTGTTTCATGATCGTGTGATAGTACGGAAATCATTCACTGAAGGGCACAAGGTCCTCCTCTACGATTCGTGCCTCCACCTTTTTTCGAGTAAGCTCCGGAGTAGATGGAGGGAACCATACATTGTGTTTCCTCATAGAGATGGAGATTTTTTTTACCCTCACAAAAGTGACATATTTAAGGTAAATGATCAGCGCTTGACACCTTATTTGGAAGGGTTGACGTTCGATAAGGATGTGGTTGTGTCCTTAGACGAGCCTCTTTCCCATTTGACTGCATGAGAAATCATCTTATTCTTGTACATAGCTTTTTACGACAAAAAAATAGAGCTGAGTTTGTTTTGCGTCGCAACCCATGAGCATAATGGTGCCTTATGATTTCTAATCTTTCGTGTTTGTCATTCCATTAGCTTTCACATGAATTCAACAATAGACATGTTATCCTATATTTTGCTAAGTTATGGTGAGATTACCCTAATTTTACATTTCATATATATCACATAATTTTATATCTGGACAATGCATCATTTAGGTGTGTGTGTGTGGGGGGGGGGGGGGGGGGGGGGGTCATGGATTTTAGATTTAGGATTGAGTTTTCTCTTCTTTTTTTCTCTTTTTTGTGTGTTTCTAGGTCCATGATAATGTGTTTACTTAATATTTCCCATATTATACCACATATCATGATTTGTGTGTGACTTGATTGTTTTCATTGTGGGTTTTTTTCTTTTGTTTTTGGGAAAAATCAAAATAAAATAGTTTTTATTGGTGCTTTTTAAAAGGTTTTGTGTGTGTTGCGTTGTACTAAGTGTGTGCAACACGTGCTAGTCTGATAACAAGTCACAATGATTGAGTGTGGATGCATTAGTTCACATTGTTCAAAGGTCATTAGAGTATCTTAGTGTTATGAGAACTTTCGAGTCATAAAGAGGATGATATTTCCTATACTACGCTATAACTTCCTCTCATTGGAATTTCTTGAATGTAACTGATAAAGTTAGTGAACCCACCTCCTACCATGAAGCTCTTAATTACCTTAATTGGGTAAAAACCATGAAAGATGAGCTAGACGCCATAGAAAAAATCAAACTTGGACTCTGGTCTCCTCAAAACCTGGAATAAAATCTATAGGATGTAAATGGGTATATAAAATTAAATACAATAGTGACGGCTCCATTGACTGATACAAGGCCATACTAGTTGCTAAGGGATGGATACACCCAAACCTATGTTCTTGACTACTTTGAAACATTTACCCTTGTAGCTAAAATGAACACTGTCAGAGTCCTCTTATCTGTAACTGTCAACTACGAATGGAACATCTATCAAATGGATGTTCGAAATGCATTCCTTTAAGGAACTCTGAAAGAAGAAGTCTATTTGACTCCACCTCCATGGTACAACTCTTCCCACAATCAGGTTTGCAAACTCTACAAATCAATCTATGGATTGAAACAATCTCCCAGATTACCCTACTTCAATTATTGACAATCTCCCAGAGCATGGTATGCAAAACTCAGTCACTCTCTCCTTCAATTTGGTTTTACTAAATGTTTTGTTGATGCCTCTATGGTTACCAAGAATTTTAACATCACCACAATCGTTCTTGTATATGTAGATGACATTATAATCACATGAAAAGTGATAATGAGATTAACCTTGTAAAATCATACTTAAAATTCAAGTTTGACATCAAAGATCTAGGATTGATGAAATACTTTTTAGGCATTGAAATCGCATATTCTAAGAAAAATATGTTTTTATCTCAGCAGAAATATGTCTTAGATCTCCTAAAAGAAACCGATAAATTAGGATCTAAACCTGTCAACACCCCTATAGAAACAAACCAAATCGTGAGTCCCAACGAGGGGCAACCCTTAAACAACATAGGTGAATTACAAAGACTAGTAGGAAAACTCATTTATCTCACTATCACCATACCCAACATCACCTATGTTGTCAGCACAATAAGTCAATTCATGCATACTCCACACACACCATCTTGACATCGTATATAGAATCCTTAGATATTTAAAGAAAACCTCAGGTCAAGGAATATGGATGAAAAAAACAACTCTAATTCAATAATTTGTTACTCTTATGCAGATTGTGTTGGTAGTCACGATCGCAAGTCCACCACGGGATTTTGCACGTTTGTTGGTGGAAATCTCGTCACGTGGAGAAGAAAAATGTGCTTGCCGAGTTATAAAAACTTGAACTCGGTCATTCAAGTGCTCAGTTCTATAGCTGGGTTCTATAAACTTGAACTCAACTCAAATGTCGAGTTCTATAAACTTGAACACGGCAAACGAAGTGTCAAATTCATCTGGGACTCCAAACTGGCAAAGCACCATATTCGGTGTGCGCAAAAATTTCCAAGTGTTAGAACTCGACAATTGAGATATCGATTTCGTTTATAAAGAACTCGGCACTTGAAGGACCAAGTTTTTTACGGAAATTTAATTCTACAGAACATGACGTCTATATACACACAAAAAACTAGACATGTCGTCACTTTGTGTTGGACGTGGAGACAACAAGTCTAGTTTGGAAAATATTTTCCAATCATGTCTAATTCAAAGAATTTTTTTAGATCATATATATGCACAAGACTTGTTACATAAAAGGTTTTAAATCATAAAATTATCATCAACAACACGCCAATCACTCATAATTACAATAACTATATATAACACCAAATTTCTACACTACAACCAACACACTAGTCAAAGCCATACAATCAACACACACCATAAGTACCGAATCAATCATTATTAACCAAGGAATAACATACTATTGCAGCCACAAGGGAAGTTTCACTGGTGTTTTTTGGACTTCGAAACTCTTTCTTTTTCCATCTCCACAAATAGACTTCCATCGTAAAGTCCTCTTATAATGTGCTTAGGGAGAAGTCCATTTTTGTCCTTGCAGAGATAATACAAAATTTTCCATTCCACAAAGCCCCCGACCCTGCATGCAATTTCTAAGATGATTGGTGTATATATACACACACGCGCGCACACACACACGCACTAAATAACTAAATAACTAACCATCCTCTGTGGTCTTTAGGTTCTCGGTTCGATTTCAACAACTCTTTCAGTTCATCAGATGTCAGGGCCTCACTGTTTGTGTGTGCATGCTTGAAGAATATCTCCTCGAATTTTTCGGGTACAAACCTGCATGATATCTTAACAAGCTAAATAGAGAAAATCGATATCTTAACAAGCCAAATAAACCACTTAGGATGTAAATGACATATTTCAGACGGGACATGCTATTAGAAAGTGAAGTTTTCAAGCATGTCTTAGCAAGAAAGGATTTGCGTTCGGTATTTACCTCCCTTCTTTGTCGTATACTCCAGAGTCACTTCCATGCTTAGCTTTGCTAATGTTCTTCACATAAATAGGGAAAAGCAAAAGAAGGGAATCTCCCCTGCAACGTATTTGTCGATTTCCACAATTAAAATCATGTAACGTTCCATATTAATTCTTCCATCTAAGATTAATGCCTTAAGAGGTAGTAGTAATTCATCATAAAATTATTAAACTAATGCTCCGTTTGAATTAGAAATCCATTTTAAATAGGTTTTAAATAGGACACCCTATTCAATAACCACATTACTAGACCATTGTTTTCAACCATATCCTGTCTTTCTCAAGCAACTATCTCTGGAATTATAGCAAGTGTGGCTAATCTAGTTTAGTGATTTGATCACGAGGACATTATTTTTTACCTGGCTGTCAATATCTAGTATGACTTTATGTTACTGGTATAGTACCAATTTGAGATGCTACGTGAGATAATTTCCTCTGCTTTTTATCTCGCTTCCAACATGAATATTGATGTCAAAATTAATTACCATGACTTGAAAATACTTTTAAATGTAATTTTTAAAACCCAATTACTTCTTGTTGATTATTCACACCTTGAAAATAGCTTGAGATGCTTAAATCTAGGGGGCCTATCTGATTATGAGCTTCTCACTCCTTACTGTCCAAAAGAAGATTAAGTACATGGCTTTATCACCATCATCTTAAAAAGCAACTGTAATATGTAGAGAATGTTTCTTCAGTAAACGTAACACCAACATGCCATGCAACCATGGCTTACTTTCATGTCCTACATTTAATCTTGTAACAAAAAAGTAGATACTTGGCCTTTTTTGTTATAATCTAAGTTAGAACTCACAACCATATGGGACTAGCTTAATTGGGTTTTTTATTATCTTAGATTAGTTAGAAGTTAGAACTTAAATCCAAGGAATTAAGGAACAAATCCTAGCATTTTAAGTTAGATGTTGAGATTTTAATTTATAAAAAAATTAAACCATTCTATTGGGTTTAACAATATCCCAAATGACATTAAATTAATCTTCACTTTACTAAAATTCGACATAAATAACTAAACCCAAACTTTACTAATCATCACCAAAACCAAATTAAAAAAATCATAAAAACTAATATATACCGGTTTTGTTTTCGGACCTCCAAATCCATTGACGAAGGCAGCGCTGAAGCATGATAAGGCCAGTCCTGCACCAATCGCACGAAAGCCTACCACCAGCGATATATCACAACAACAAGAACAAACAAATCAATCAAACGAAACATGTCTTAACCACACGTGCATGGTATGTTGGGAATCGTCTAGTAAGATAGAAAACTCAAAAAAGATACTAAACCAATATGATTAACTCAGCGGACAGTACTTAAAATACTTCTTGAGTGGTGGTGGTGGCATAGCTGATGTTCCCCTTTTTTTACTTCTCTCAAAGAAAAAACTCAACGAAGTATTAAATTTATATACCTTCAAAAGTCTCCCAAGGATAGATCTTGCCGTCCTTGTTTCGGTCGAAAAACGCAACATGCTTCTGGAGAGCAGTCATCTCACCACCACGAGTGATCTCTTCCATTAATTTCTTATCTAAAACATTAAAAAAAAACACAACCAAATCAACACACCACAAACTATATCATTATCAAAACAACATGGGTTAAAATTTTGAGTACCATAGCCATATGTGGTGGCATCTGAGTCCATGATGTAGTTAGTTTGCCAGAGAGATTTCGAGAACAAGCACAAGCACAAGTAGTAGCTAGTAATTGATCAGAAGAGAAGAATGGTGGGTGGGATGAAAGCAAAGAATATATGTTGTGTTGTGGTGGATCGATCTTGGGGTGTCTTAAAGGGAAAGGAATCGATCACTCTTGCGTTTACTTTTGGTTGGAACAAATCAAATGTTACTCTTGTTGAGAAATCATTTATCAAAAGAGATTCTAAGATCACAATCTCAAAGAGTGTTTTTAAAGGCTTGTTGATCCTCTAAGTTGGCTACGTGGCAACGTGGACTCAACTCTAGTGAATATTGTTGGAAGAATAAGATGTATTCATTCTTGTCATTTGTCTTGTGGATCAGTTTGTTTCGTGTGGACCAATTGGTGGTGTTCAATAATTAATATTTAGGTCATCCATCTGGGGTCTTAATCTTTGTTGTTCCGGAGGATAAGGTAGGCTTTGGTTTGTGTGGGGTGTGGTTGATGATGTGAACACTAGTCTCCAATATATCGCAAATCCAAAAGATTGTCAATCATCGTGTAACAATTATGCATCTATACAAGTGAGAGATTTTAAGGATCATACTCCTACAACATAATTATTATTTTTTAACAATTGTTAGAATACTCTTCACACTTTATGTTAGATCCTAACTCTTTTTAATGCCTAATTGGGTTTAGGTGGTGGATTAGAGAATGATTGAGATGGACGGCTGAGATCGGTTGTGGGAAGAGTATATAAAGATTTGGATTTATCTTTCTCACTTTTCCTACTCTCTCTCGCGTCTCTCTTTCTCATTCCTTTCTCATCCAACCCGGGGAAGTCGTGGAGGCGAGATCGACGACGCTCGGAGGAGCTCAGGAGTTCGCCAGAGTTGAGGAGATCGTGTTCTTGGAGTTCACCGAAGGAGTGCGTGGAGAAGCTCGTCGTGATTCTTCAAAAGTTTCTTCAAGCCTTAAGGTATCTCAAGATTGCTTTTGCGCTCACCTATGTTTAGTGTGGGGGTGGGAGAGGTCAACGGTAGGTCGAATGACTCGTCTGACCTGCACAACAATTTTTCTGCACTATAACGGTCGACCGGTGGTTTAGGTTCGGTCGACCGGTTATAGTGTATTTCGGGCAAAATCCCTCGCACCGGTCGAACGATACCTTGGGGTGATCGACCAGTTGTGCATTGTGAGCGAGAGATGAGGCCTTTGGGTACTTTCGGTCGAACGAGACCCCTTTGTCGGTCGACTGAAAGTACTGTCGTAGGTCGGTTTGGGCGTTGACCGTCCAAACGGTCGACCGCATGTTTGACTCGTTCGACAGACGACTTAAGTTAACTTAAAGGCCGTTCGACCGGAAGTGTTGTTTCAGTCGACCGTGTAGTGCGGATTGATGGTGAGTTCTACTGGTGGATTTCGGTCAACCGGAAGTTTTAGGTCGTTTGACTGTTTGATCTTTGTATGCGTAGTGGATTTCTTTACTGGTGCTTTTCGGTCGGACGGGTCCCCTTTGTCGTTCGACCGATTGACGAGTTTTTCGGTTGAGCCAGTCCTCTGGGCGAGGAATCGGTCGACCGGTGAGGTGTTTTTCGTTCAACCGTTTTTACACAGTTTTGGTGTCTTCCTTGTGGTTGTTGATCGGCAAGATGACAACGGGTTGACCGACCCTTTTGGGGCAACGGACGGACAGGTCGGCCCTATAGCGATCAGTGGTGGCTCTTTGAGCTGGTTGTGGTTGATATTGTCGTGGCTCCGGTGAATGAGGCAAAACTGTGACTCCGACGAATGATGCAAAATCGTGACTCCGGTAACATTGAGGCAAAACCGTGGCTCCGGCGAATGATGCTTAACCGTGGCTCCGATAACATTGAGGCAAAACCGTGGCTCCGGTGAATGAGGCAATCGTTGGTGGTTTTCTGTTGTTAGGCTTGTGTCCTTTTACGATTTTTTCGTATTCATTGTTTCATTCATGTGTTAGGGTTTCGCATACGGGGTTTTCTTATGGAAACTCAGGCATAGTTCATATTGCTTTTCAGGCCGAGCGCGGCGTTAGAAGGGTGGTGACTGCGGATTAGGTGCTCGGGACCAGATCCTGCTTTTCTTCTTTTTGAGGTCGTTGTGATTACATATGTATATTTCTCGTCTATGAGCTTTTGTTGTAATCACATTCTTTTGTAAACTTGGTCACACACACACACACAGATATATATATATTATATGTTAGTGCACCTGTGTGGGTATGTCTTTTCCGTAATGTCTTCAATTTGATTGTATGTTTAAATTTTAATTTTTTCGTTGTTCTGAGGACGTTACACTTTCTCCTTTACGTTGTGCAATCGTTTTTGTTTTTGTTTTTGTTTTTGTTTTTAGGTTTATATACCACGGAAAGAGTGGGTCTTTCAAGTTGATTAACTAAAGCTCTGAAACCAGCAAAAATAAAATCTTTTGTGAAGCTAATTCTAAAAGTAAGCACGTAAAGAAAGAATACACTTATATCTTATATACAACTCATAGGAGTAGATTTATATTTTATAGGCATTCTAAAAGTTAGCTCATAAGAAATAGTGCACTTATATCTTACAACTCTAAATTGGCTATGTAACATCCCCGAACAACGGAAAATTTAAACTTTTAAATCAAGTGGAAACACGTGGATAAAACCATCAAGAGTGGGGACATTACTGAAAGAAAATACTCAAATACATAAGGTGCACCATATTACATAAGAGTTTGTCAAAAGAGTGATTACATCATAACACAAAACACATAGTACATGTAATTAGGGGTGCACATGGGTTGGGTTCAACCCGAAACCCAACCCGGACCCGACTGGTCGGGTCGGGTTGGGTCGGGTTGGGGAGGGGTTCGGGTCGGGTCGGGTTGGGAAAATCAAAAACCCGAATTTTCGGGTCGGGTTCGGGTTGAGGGGGTCGGCTTGACCCAACCCAACCCAACCCGAACCCGATTTTTTATTTTTTTTATTTTTTTTATTTTTTTATTTTTTTTTATTTTTTCCGGTCGACCGAACATCACTCGGTCGACCGTTTCCAACCCGAAAATTTCGGGTTTTCAAGCCACCGGTCGACCGTTTAAGCACCGGTCGACCGAACCTGACCAAGTTTGGGAGAAAATTTCCGAATTCGGGTTCAACCCCATCCAACCCGACCCAACCCGAAAATTTCGGGTCGGGTTGGGTTGAACTCAAACCGGTTCGGGTTGGGTTGGGTTTTTTCCCAACCCGAAAATTTCGAGTTGGGTCGGGTTGAGGCCCAAACCCGACCCAACCCGACCCATGTGCACCCCTACATGTAATCACGACAACCTAAAGTAGGTAGACGACAGGATCCAGTCCCAAAGTGCAATCTCCCTCGGTCACCACTCGCCGGAACCTAACGCGGTCCTGAAAAAGATGCAACAACAATGCCTGAGTTTCCATAAGGAAACCCCGTATGACAAGCTCACCTATATGCCCTAACATACTAGTATAGCATGGCATGTAATACAAAGCAGTAAAACAACATTCCCTCCAAGGGCCAAACCGGACATCCGTCCCGCGATCGTTCACGCTGCCACACAGGCACAGCGGTCCACAATCGCCACCGCTGCCACACAGGCCCCACGGTCCAACATCGGGTCCCCGTAGAGACCTACCGTAGGCACATACGGTCTAACGGACAGTACGCAACACATCCCCACACGCGACTACACAAGTCAAGGGATCGGTGAGGAGGTGTTCGCACTTCCGCGCAGGTAGAATCAGATCTGAAAACATCGTGGTCCACCACCACACCAACGGAGTCGTCGCTCAGGTCGGTCCATCAACCGGCGCCACACAGACCGCACGGGATGTCACTCGATAGGTGCCCAGTCGAGCTACCTGCCGGAACACATCATCGGCAGTCCATCGCCGCAACCACACAGGCCACGCGCAATCCTCCCTGCCGCCACACAAACCGCACAGGGGCCCTACCGCCGCCACACAGGCCGCACGACACGTGCAATCATTGCCATCAAGGCCAGTCGAACATATCTGTCACACGCAGGGCCAGACAATTGACAGATCCGAACCGAAGTCCGCAGGGTCAACGAGCTCCACGTGCAACACCAACTCCGGCTCCAAACGAGCAGGGTCGCGACCCCTGTCGCCTTCAATAGGTCGGTACCTCTCTGGACCTCCGTCGCCAATCCTGGCCGGTAGTCACTGCACCCGTCAGCAGTTGCGTGTTGCTGAAGCAATGGGATTCGCAATCCCTCAGGCTGCTACTCTAACGTGAGTCAAACGATCCACCAGATATAGTCACGATCCATACATTGAGGTGACGCGTTCCGGACACCCACACTCTTCCACACGGCGGTCCCTGGGCAGGCACACATAATGCGCCCACCGTCACCTCCCGGCTTACGGACAAGGAGACGACACGGGTTTCCGTGGACTGGGTTGGCATCCTAAGCGGAACCAGGAATTCTGTCCTGTGCAAAAACGATCGACCGAAAGAGACACTCGGTCGACCATTTCCTCAAGGTAATCGGTCGACCGCTGTGACAACCGGTCGACCGCTTCCACAAGGGAAATCAGTCGACCGAAAGTGACAGCTCGGTCGACCGCTTCCACAAGGGAATCGGTCGACCGAAGCGTCTACAACGGTCGAACTATTTGCGCAACACAATAATTCCTAACGGTCTACCGAAGGTCTAAAACCGGTCGACCGAACGAGGACAAAAACCGGAGTCTGGTCAACATCAAAATCCAATCTATCGGTCGACCAACTCATGGGTCTCGGTCGACCGAAAACCTACAGGGTCAACTTAATATTTTCTACGTCATCGACGGTCGACCGAAAACACTAGCATCCTACTGGTACACTTAAGTCCCGGTCGACCGAACAAGGGAACTGGTCGACCGAAACACAACAGACAGACAAATAACACTACGTTCGGTCGACCGTCCAATGGACCCGGTCGACCGACAGACGTCTTCAACCTCGCGCCAGCCGAGGTTTTGACGCCCAAACTCGTCGCCGGCGAGGTCTCCGACCTCCCGCGACCTACCAAAACACCACCCCAACGCGGGTGATCACTATAGGCCTCTAATGCAAGAACTTGACATACCTCCTCTTGAAGAACGAGAACGACGACGCCGGAGTTCACACGGCCACGCCTCCGGACAGCCACTTCACACACGTCCTCCTCCACGCGCCTTCGCACCACCGTCACCTCCTCCGCGCGACGCCGTTGCTGCTCCAACCAAGAAGAGAGGAAAATGAGAGAGGTGATGAGAGGAAGATGGAATGGAGAGGAATGAAAACGTGAGAGAGAGAGAGAGAGATATGAGCTTCTCCTTTCAACCCAACCCAACACCAACAACACCCTACCACCATCACCTCCACACAGCCGCACTCTACACCCACTGCCATTGTTCACCCATGCCTCCCCATCACGTCACCTCCTCTTTCCTCCATTCTCATGCAAACCCATCGTTAGCAACCTAATCACAATTAATCCATTAACCAAGATTAGGGTCTTTACAAGCTAGAAGCTTTGTCATATCAATGTTGGGGACTATTTCTTTTCTTGAAGTTATATTTGTTATGATAATAAGTAATAACACATTTTGAATCATAGAGGTACATGATATATGAACCATATAGATAGTTAGGAAATAGGAAGAAAATTTATTATCGTCGTTGCCGAGAATCATTTTTATTAATCTACTTTGCACCACATACCTATTTATATTATGCATAACTACTTAAAATTCTTTTCAGCAAAATGTAAGAAATTCTTGTAAAACTGCTAAGAATCGACGAGTCCATGTAAAGTAGGTGACAACAAAAGTGTTTGCTCGACACCTTATCGATTGATATCACCGGATCATCCCTCACCAACCGAGACGGATTTTTGGTAATCCAATTGGATTTCAATGTTTTTTTTTTGGGAAAAGCAATTGGATTTCAATGTTTTTTTGTTTTTTTGAAGGTGTTGACACTCCGTTATTTCATTTTGTAAGAGTACAGATTATATGGTACAGATCACATGGTACAAGCAGAAAATATTACAATAAGCAAACAATTTGACAGAGATAAGATATGATTCACTCCAAAAAAATAACTTGTGTAAAACCAAAGTGTGAGAGACGTCTTCTGCTTGAGGCACACGTGTAGCACCAAAAGGAATCTGTAAGATGCAATTTAGCACGTGGGAGGACTACAATGTAAGATCGCTTGTGTCGTTTTTATATACATAATTTTAATAGTATATACCGAACCAATTCTCAAAAAACGACGGCTAAAAAACAATTTGTACCATTTTGCACGTGTACCATTGTACGCAATCACAAAATGTCGTTCTCAAACTATCCTTCACGTTTGGAACTTTCAAGTTCAAACTATTAATTAATATCCCATAAAGGGTGATAGGATAATAAACAGCAGTTCATATTCATACTTGAAAACAGAGATCTTTTCGTCCACTAACATTCCACCTAATGCTTCCACGCCACTATCCTTATCAATTATATGAAATAAATAACAAATTTCAATCTCAAATGGTAACTCTTACGTGTACACACACATCAATAATTCTCAATCACAAATTAACTTTTCTTACACTAAACAACCAAAGTCCAAGATTGACATTATCTTGGGTTTCTTCTGGAGGGAGGAAACCACATCCTTTGAGTAGCTTGATTGGTTTTTTGTTTCAGAAGGAAGACGAAATAATTACCAACTTCAGTATGATAAATTAAGTGTTCTTGTGCGTCAGATAATAAAAACATTCTTTTGCTTGCTGTCATGCTCTTGGGTGTTAAAGGAGTTCTAAGGCTGACGGCTTTAATAGTAAGTTTGTTTTTGTTGGGCTTGAGAATCGAGTCCATGGAAGAGACTGAAGCAAATTATTCATGAAAATTTTATGTTTCAACTTTGGTATCAAAATGACAAAGGTATTACGGTGCTTCTCTCCAGCTCTTGGGTCTCATATTCGCCAAATTTGAGAGTTGAATAAGTACGTTTCATTCACTTTTCAATCTCCATGCCCCCAAGGAGATGAGGTAGGAGAGGGAATAACATTTACATAAGGAGTGATTGGTACCTAGGAATCAAAGAAAAATATAGTACTCCAGTTTTATAAGTTCTTTGTTTGAGTCTTCGAGAGTGAAAATGAAAGGACCTTACTTTTAAATACATATTTCTAAATTATAAAACTGACATTGAAATTCAGGTTGCAGAATTGTAAGATTCTTTAACTACCAATCATCCAAAAACCATTTTAGAAATTCAGCTCCATACTTAACGTTTCCCTGGCTGATTACATAGTAGAACACCCACACATACACATATACTTCAAAAAATATCAAAACAGGAAACTAACATGTTTTAAATTTCACATTCAGTGTATCAGACAATTAACCAACTTTTGTTATTGTTGTGCTAGAAGAAATCGGACAATTACTTGCAAAAAAAATCGGACAATTAACCAACTCTTGTCATTGTTGTGCTACAAGAAATCAGACAATTAATCAACTTTTGTCATTGTTGAGTTAGGAGAAATCAAACATGATTCACCAATTTCATAGTATATATATATTATTCGGTAAATCGGTAGTGACCCAAACACAACAACTAATGCTTCATTACCCCTCTTATTCCTTCACTCACTCCATTATTGACCACACAAATAACATCAATATATATTGTAATAATACAAACAATGAGGTACAACCATTTCGGTAAATCGGTTGTGACCCAAACACAACCATTAATGCTTCATTACCCCTCTTATTCCTTCACTCACTCCATTATTGACCACACACATAACATCAATATATCTTGTGATAATACAAACAATGAGGTACAACCAAACTGTAGCGATAACACACGTCGCTTCAACTGGACCCTGAAGCCCCCTTTCTTTCGATATCTTCAAATAAGCTTCCATCATAGGCTGCTCTTATGCTCCTCTTAGGAACAAGTCCACTCTCGTCCTTGAATCGAGAGTACATGAAGACGTCCCACTCAAAATAAGATTGCAACCTACACAGAAGGCATCATTTTAAATAATACTAAACTTATATTTTCGTGTACTTTCGTGTTTCTATGTCAAAAATACCAAAATGACATGAAAACCATGGTTCATATCATAGTGATGTAAAAAAAAACTAAGATAAATTAGAGTGTGTCTCCTTGAACCCCATCAACTATATAGAGTATTGTTTCATCTTGTTTGGACGTGGAAGGCATATTATACAACTTAGGGGGAAATAGATTAGGAGAAAGGAAGACAAGGTAAATTAGGATCTCATTGATAAAAAAGAAGAGGATGGGGTTCAACTGAAACAATTAATGTCAGAATCCAAGAGAAAAAAAGTTTCGTATATATGATTCATGGGGCAAGTTGTTATTCACCCCAAAAATCAAGGGGTAAAATGTAATTCACTAAAAAATCTCCAACTTGATTTTTTTTCTCTATTACTCATGTAAAAATAATTTTCTTTTAACAATGACACCACTAAAGTATAAGATTATTTATGACACCAATCAACAACAAACCTTCCTATATAATCTCCGGGTGTACGGTTGGCTCTCCTCATCTCCCTTAACTCTTTTATGGTGAGCCCATCCCTGTTGGTGTGGGCAT
Organism: Triglochin maritima; assembly: GCA_963682175.1. Taxonomy (NCBI): domain Eukaryota; kingdom Viridiplantae; phylum Streptophyta; class Magnoliopsida; order Alismatales; family Juncaginaceae; genus Triglochin; species Triglochin maritima. The sequence goes on along the minus strand of OY821780.1, from coordinate 6,253,350 downwards.
GCTTGTCAAACATCTCCTCGAATTTTTCTTGCACAAACCTGCCCAACAATATTGATTTTCACACAAATATTTATTTGAAATAATTTAGTGTCCTCCCAAGATTATATATATTAATGAACATGATACCTTCCATCTTTGTCGTAGACACCGGTATCACTTCCATGGATGCTTTTGTGAACATTTTTTACGTAAACTGGAAAAAGCAAATTCGGAAACCACCCCTGCAACTCGTTTTACATTACATGTCAACAATCATAATCTAGTAACACTAAAAAATGAGGAACGAATGTGGGTACTTTTACATACGTATCTCTTCTCGAAACGTTATCACAAATAGAGTTCCACTTATATACATGAAAAATGTCCATATTCATTTCAATCATCTACGGGTCTGTAAGCTTCGGTCCGAAACGAGACAAACGAGACCAAAAACATATCGAGACCGGACAAGACCGGAGCAAATAGGATTTGGTCCAATCTTTGGTCTGTTGATTTCCAAAATTTTGGGTCCCGTTTTAAATTCTTGCGAACTACCATCACCAAACATTCATCATATATATTTTTTAGTTTTTTTAACATAAATGTATTTATTTAGGTTTCATTATGTATTTCCTAAATTTATAGGTAATAGTAATATTCGGCATATTTCTCAACAACTTTATTTATTTTTTTGAAACTTGAAAAATAATATTATTGTTTAATTGCATTTCTTTTAAAAATAAAAAAATAATACTCTAGTCCAAACCGGTCCGGTCTTCAACCACGGGATATGCTGAATTCAATTCTTATTCGTCCGGTCCTGGACCGATGCACGTCGTCGCATCCTTACAATGGGCATCGATTAAGAAATGGATACATATACACTCCGAATATGATTGAAAGCTAGCAAAGGCATGCCCTTATTACCTTTTCTTAGTTATATCTGTCCTCATTTTAGGATTTGTTTTTTTCATATCCACTTCAACCTATAACCACTTTTCTTACTCAAGACCTTGTGTGAGCTTAGCTGGAAAATGGGTGAAGAGAAGTTTGCGATTTTTCCATTACAAGTATAACAATAGGTTTCAAAGATCTAACATGGGAAAAGAAGTGTCAACTAAATCCGAAAAAGAATCCAATGTGTTGGGAAAAAAAATCATGAAAGTACCAAAAAAAGTATTTAGCAATATAACACACACACACAGAGTTTTTACTGGAGTTGTGTATGGCGAAAGACTTGAATTGACCAGGAAAGAGCAAGAAAGGGATATCGGAAGATTGTAACCCAATGCTCGGAAGCCTACAAAAAAATTAAAACTCTTTCAGCAAAATCCACAAAGTCCATGTTTCATTAATTTTTATTTCAACCAAGTTCCATTCAAAATTTGTCATATTTTTTTAGACATATCAGTGAAATGCATGCATGCAGTATCTACAGGATATAACATAATGACTAACATATAAACTAGGTGTGTTAGATGTAAGGAATGAAACTTAAACAGTTCAACTGGCCGGAGTCCAATCTGTGATGCAATGGATGAGTGTGTTGTATGCATGAGAAGTGGGTTTAATAGAAGGGTTAAGTCATGTTTAAGGCTGCGTTTGGTTACTGCCCATGATCTTGTGATTGGGGTGAGTGGAAGAGAGTGAGTTTGGGGGGCATTTCGGTTGGTCTCAATGGATGAGACATCGGCTCCTCTACCATGTCTTCTCCAATCCAAACATTTCCATGGTGAGGGTGAGGGAGCAACTTCATGATGAGAGTTGGATTCATCTGGGAAGCTGCATGCCAGGGAGATGAACCAAATGCACCCTAAGTTTCATTATCTGTGGTGTAAAGTTGGTTAGGAAGGAACATGTGTCAAGTCTCTATTACGGTTGTTGCGCCTTTTTCTCCTCCAACCATTGCCAATATATATGATTTTTCTTCATCTTCTCGTTCTTGATGGGAGGGATTATTTACCTTCTTGATTTCTACATTAGAATATAAAAATCTTTTTGAAATTCAGTTACGTTAATAGCTTGCTTAACGGGTGCAATGATTAGGGGGTTGGAATCAGGGCCTTCTCGGGAATTTTCGAGACCCTGTGTGAAAATCAAAAATGAGGTTCCTAAATTTGAAAAAAATTATCATCATAGTTTAAATAATAAAAATTTCACTAACTTAGTGTAATATTACTTGAAATTTTTTGTCATCTTAGTATTCTTTGAGACAAATTTATCAATATTTATGTGTTAATGTGTTAACACTAATCTTTTTTGCAACCCAATAAGTCCATGTACATAAATACATTTTTTGAGACTCTCAAATGAGGCCCAGAACAGGAGCTTGTTGGATTATTGAGTTTGGGCTAGGCGCATGAATAACTCAATTGAAGAAATTCAATGTTAAGATGAAGATGAGAACTATTGCCCCCATGTGCCATGTGCTCACCTCACTTATTAGTTACTGAACAGGCTCATCAGTTTATGATTCTAATCCATGGCTTAAAAGAGACTGACATGAAGCTTCCTGAGAAGTTTCTGGTAATGTCAATTATTGAGAAGTTCCCTCGATCCTGGGAGGACTTCGGGATGTCTCTAAAGCATAGGAGAGGAAAACTGACTATGGATGACCTCATGGTTGCTATTGCAATCGAGGAGGAACATCGGGGTGAAAAACCAGTGATGCCTGTAGAGTTCCAACCAAAGGCAAACGTATTAATTGGATCCTCATCTAAGTCACATTTTAAAGGAAAACCACAACCTATTAATAAGACTAAACCTAAGGCCAAAATCCAGAAAAAGCCAACAAACAAACCATGTTGGAATTGTGGACAGGTTGGACACTGGGCTAAGGATTGTCCATCGAAGAAAGTCAAACGCCAACAAGGTACCACTGAATCGACTCCACATGTCAATGTATTGACTGAGGTGGATGAGACCAACAGTAAGTTTGTTTCTGTTAATCCTCAAGTTTTTTCCATTTATGAACCACGTAAGTGGTTGGTTGACACTGAGGCTAATGTGCATGTATGTGCTGACAAGTCCATGTTTGTCTTTTACCAGCCTGTTGATCGTAGATCTGTGGCGATGGCCAATGGGAATATTGCAAAGGTGCTTGGAATTGGACGTATCGACTTGAAGTTACCTTCAGGACGAGTTCTTTCACTGCACAGGACGCATCATGTGCCTGCTGTTCGTCGCAATATTATTAGTGGTCTGTGTCTGGTAGTTGAGGGTTATGAAGTAACATTTAAATGTAACAAAGTTGTGATTACTCTTTCTGGTACTTTTATTGGCAAGGGGTACTTGTCTTGTGGTGCTTTTTTAATTCATGTTGAACCTGCTTTTTATAATCGCAATGCTATTTCTATTAAAGATGTGTCTTCTCCTGTTGTTTATTCCATTGAATCTGGTGATGTTTGGCATAAACGTTTAGGACATGTGAATTATCAATGTTTGAAAAGAATGATGAATTTAAATATGATTCCTAAGTATGCTATTGAGAATAAAAAATGTCAAGTGTGTGTACAAGCTAAACAACCGAAAAGACCGTTTCATTCTGTGACTAGAAATACTAGTATTTTAGATTTAGTACACACTGATACTTGTGAATTCAATGACATGTTAACTAAGGATAAAAAGAAATATTTTATCACTTTCATTGCTGATAGTTCAAAGTATTGCTATGTCTATCTTTTGAAAAGTAAAGATGAAGCGTTATCTAAGTTTCTTATCTTTAAGAATGAAGCAGAGACACAAACTGAAAAGAAACTTAAGAGGTTGAGATCTGATAGAGGTGGTGAATATACGTCCAACCTGTTAGAACAAGTGTGTCAGGATTCTGGCATAGTTCATGAGGTGACGACGCCGTATTCTCCACAATCTAACGGAATTGCTGAACGAAAAAATAGAACATTATCTGATATGATTAATGCATTATTGGAGAGTTCAGGATTACCCAAATATATGTGGGGAGAAGCTTTGAATACGACTTGCCATATTCTGAATAAAGTTCCTCAGAAACATAAGGAGGATGGTCCATTCGAACTCTGGTGTGGTCGAAAACCTAGCCTTAAATATCTTAAAGTTTAGGGTTGTCTTGCAAAAGTGTTAATCCCTGAACATAAGAGGAAAAGGCTTGGTCCCAAGACTGTTGATGAAATATTTATCGGATATGTGATTAATAGTTATGCGTACAGATTTTTGGTAATCAAGTCCGAGATATCTGGCATAGATGTTAACACAATTGTTGAATTTTGTAATGCCACATTTTTTGAGGATGTATTTGCCATGAAATCTGGAGTTCCTCAACAAGTTTCTTCTTCAGTTGATCCTTCTACGTCTGGTTCCATCCACGAGCATGTGGAAAGGATGACAAATGTGGGGGCGGATTTGTCTATTGCCGATTTTGAGTCTTCTCAAACTCAAGTTGAAATTGAACAAAGAAAGAGCAAACGTTCTCGAATTGCCAAGGATTTGGGAAGTGATTTTATCACATACCACATCGAGGGTGATCCTAACACTTTCAAGGATGCTATGGCTTCATCTGAAGCAAAGCATTGGAAAGATGCAGTTAAGGTCGAGATGGCTCTATTGTCTCTAATGGGACATGGGAGTTGGTAAATCTTCCTCCAGGTTGTTAAACGATCGGTTGTAAATGGATATTTAAAAAGAAATTAAAACCAGATGGTTCCATCGATAAGTATAAAGTCAGATTAGTTGCCAAGGGGTTTAAACAAAAGGAAGGAATAGACTATTTCGATACCTATTCTCCAGTGTCTCGTATGACTACTATCTGAGTCCTCTTGGCATTGGCGTATGTATATGATTTTACAATCCATTAAATGGATGTAAAAACTGCTTTTCTTCATGGTGACCTTGAAGAAGAAATTTATATGGACCAACCTGAAGGATTTGTAGCTTCTGGAAATGAGAACAAAGTTTGTAAACTTGTTAAGTCTCTTTATGGACTTAAACAAGCCCCAAAAGCTTGGCATGAGAAATTTGACAAAATTATATTATCATTTGGATTCCAGGTTATTGATTCTGACAAATGTGTCTATTGCAAAGTTCAAAGTAATGCATGTATTGCATTGTGTTTATATGTTGATGACATTTTACTGTTTGGCTCTTATCTGAATATAATACATGAAACTAAGTCCTTCTTGTGTACTAAGTTTGAGATGAAGGATATGGGTGTTGCAAATGTGATCTTGGGTATCAAACTGACTAGGTCAGTTGATGGTATTTCCATATCTCAATCTCACTATGTTGAGAAGATTCTTGAGAGATTTGGCTATACGAATTGTAGATCTGTGAAAACCTACCTCATATGATTCATCAAAGCCTTTGTACAAGAACAAGAGTTGTGTTCCAATTTCACAACTAAGATATTCTCATATTATAGGTAGCTTGATGTATCTTGCAAATTGCACACGACCAGATATTTCATTCTCGGTGAGCAAACTTAGTAGATACACAAGTTGTCCTGATCGTACTCATTGGGAGGCTTTGGATAGAGTACTTAAGTACTTGAAGGATACTTATACCCTTGGGCTGCATTATGGGAAATTCTCAGCTGTACTAGAAGGGTACAATGATGCAAGCTGGATAGCCAAAAACTCTGGGAGTAACGATGTTACAGGGTATGTTTTTACTCTGGGTGGAGGCGCAATCTCCTGAAGGTCTACAAAACAGACCATATTGTCTCGATCTACATTTGAGGCTGAACTTTGTGCTTTGGATACAAGTGGAATGGAAGCTGAATGGTTGAAAGAACTCCTTTCTGAATTGTCAATGACTAGCAAACCAGTTCCTGCAATATCTGTGCATTGTGATAGTATGACTACTATTGCAAAGTTAAGAAGCTCAAAGTATAACCACAAACAAAGGAGACACATCCAAGTCAGACTGAAATCTGTAAGGGGATTGATCTCGGAAAGGGTGATAGCTGTTGATTCTGTTGGTACCAAAGACAATACATCTGATCCTTTCACCAAAGGACTTGATCTAGCTCAAGTTCTGAAATCCAAGTTGGGGATGGGACTGAGACCCATTACATGACTCATCTAGAATGACAACCCAACCAATCTAAGTGGAGATCCCACGAAGTTGGTTCAATGCGGTAATAACAAGTTCTTGAGTGAGTCAAGTGCAACTCATTGGTGATACATTGTAGGTCATACATTGTATCTGTGTCAATACCCCAAAGAATGGATATGTTGCTGAAACTGCAAGTTTAGTAAGAGTGTAGACTCTGAATGAGTTCAAGTCTTTGAGACAAGATGTTAGCAGTGCATCTTTGGAGAAGCCCATATATATGAATGCAATTGTGTGTCCGCAATTAGAGGAATGAGGGTCATTCCTTGAAAGCATTCATGAAACAGGAATGGGGAAATAAGACTTTAAGTCCTTGACGGTTACAAGAATATATATATATATATCATGACGGTTTCCTCCTAAAAACACACGTCTTATTTCCCATCATCTCTTACGAAAACTGTCCCTCCGGCGATTTCCTATCTCCGAATCCAGAGTTGTTCCGCGATGTTTTCGTGGTCCGTCGACTCCGGTGTGCGCCTAATCGACGGTGCGACCGTTCTATCCTGGGAGAAAACCGGCAGACCATCAAACGCACTGGTATGTGGGCCGATATTTTCTCTGAGGCAAGTCGCATTCTGACGGCTCGGTCTTTGAGGTCCTCTCTGATCACTTTTCCTTCGTTTCTTGTTTTCCTTTACATGTTTTTGTATGTTGGCTTTATCTGGATCCTTACGGAATATTTATTCGACATATGTAACCCACTGTATTACATGATTATATTTGTAATTGTTTCTACAGAGCTCACCCTGCTCCTGCTATAGGTCGGGCATGGTTGCAATAGTACTTATTTATTTGGGATAGTGACGTGCAAAGCTATGAATAAATATATCCAATCACATGAAGCACGAGATTTGTTCAAAATAAAATATAACAAATGTTTTGCATTTACATTCTTTGAGTTCGTGTTTATTGTGAATTAACATAAATTTATCAAGATATCAGATGAAGAGTCAATCGCAAACAACATCTTTGTCATAATGTGACATACAATGACCCCCTTCCATGCTTAGAGCACCCTTAACAGGTGATCTTTTTCGGGCGCTCGGGATGGGCGCCCGAAATGCCCTCCCTGTTTGGGGACGCATCTGCACGAGCACTTTTCCGGGCAGGTATCCACCCGGAAATCCACTCAGACGCCCAATTCGGGGGGTGACGTGCCCCCCCCCCCCCCCTATTGGTTGATTTTTTTGTTTTCAAAAAAAATTAATTTTTTTTTTAAATTTTTTTTTATGAAAAATATGTTTTTTATTTGTTTATATTGTTTAAAAAAAATTGAATTTTTTTTGTGTTTTACCTAGAATTGATCCTCAAATAACGTGGATGTGAGAGAATGTACGGCACTTGAATTGTTTCTGGTGTGGTTAAGAAAAATTTGGGAAGGTTAATTGAGCTGACGTTGCGGGAGAGAAGCTGATGTTGCTGATAGAGAAAATTGGGCGCCCGAGAAGTGTCCGGGCTCCGTTAACGATGGTCTTATTGTTGGTGTTCTTTTGAGCTTTTGGGCTAATGTTGACGTTAATCCTCTGAATTAGGTCTAATTCTAAAACTTCTTCCGGTTATTAGTCTTTACAAATACATTGCCATAAAAAGTGTTAATTTCTTCCTAGGGCAAACCATTACGAAGGGTCCTTCAGTCCATGCATGTTACGGGTAAATGGACTTTGAAAAAAAATAAATTAATTGCATTTATGTACACGTAAAATATTGCAAGCTGTTGACATACTAGATAGGCATCTTGAAGGAAATAATTTCTTGGGTTGCAACCTGAGGACCAACGGAGTCACCAACCTGTTCCCTTATTTGGTGGGATCGATTAACCGTTCATGGGGTCTTTGGTATCATTCTTAATAGAATGTAGGGCATTTGAGAGATCCATAATTTGTACTTGTTATGATTATAGCTATATCATTTTATTATTATAGCTAGTATATATTTAATTAACTACGTACCTTGAAAGCTCTCCCAAGGATAAACTACGCCATCCTTGTTTCTATCAAAAAATGCTACGTGCTTTTGGAGTGGAGTAAGCTCGCCATCCTTTGCTATCTCATCCATCATTTCTTTACCTAAACAAACACGTTTAGTATTGATTAGTAGGTCTATGTTTATACCTACGTTCATGTACACAAGAAACACAACCGCACACTGTTTATGTGTGAAAGATGTATACATGTGTATGATTGTCAATAATTTGAAGCATCCAAAATAGTCCACAAGTAATCATTTATGCTTGTTGATTTTTTCAAATCAAGGTTTGTGCATCGTCCACAATAATATCTAACATAATACTAATTTACTCGACAAAAATTAAGAAAGTCCAAGATTGGAACAACTGAAATTAAACACTCTCATAAGGTATACATCTTAGGTTAGTTAACTTAATACCAACTGGTTTTAAGAAAGAAATATACACTTTTCTACAAAAGGACCCTGATAAATGACTTCCCAAATAACTGAATATCGCTGATGTTTATTTGGAACACCTCTGTAATCAAAACTTCAACAGTACTTAAACAAAAAATGTGAAACAAAACAAACATTACAAACACAAACTCTGAAACCATCTGCACATAGATTAATAAGTTGAAGGGGGGAAAACGCAATGCCGCATGGATTCATTAGGTACCATAAGTAGTCGAAGAAGGCTTCTTTTCTTTTGAAAGCAAGGAAAAAGGCATATTTCCCCTTTGAATGAAACAAGTAATAAACGAGAGAAAGGGGATCGAATAGGAGACGGAGGAAGAGAGAGAATAAATGAAGGAAACTGTAGATGGTGTAGGAACATATATAAGCCAACATTTAGACCGCATACATACGTGGGGGAGGTAGACTTTTTTAATTATTTTTTAAGTTATATATCTATTATTTAAATCTCAATATATAAGTAGCGATGTTGGGGTTTGATGTAATCGTTCCGTCCCCAAGCCTGCATCGGACTAGGGACTTCATCTATCATCCATGAGTCTACTGACCTACAACACTTACCTATTGTCATAAAACTTAAATTGATAAGTGTTGTATTAATGAACTCATGTCATTATATCTCACCCTAACATTCTCATGTTAGACAATATAGAACTTAACTTTGAGCTGTTATATTTGATCCTTGATCTATGTTTATCTAATAATTCTTCAAGTTCTAGCTGATTAGTTGGTCTTGTGTGAGGTAGACGTATGACATGCACTTCTTTGTGGTAACATTAGAGTATCAGTATTCAATTATCCGTACAAGCATTCCTAATTTGGTATGTTTGCTTTCATGCTACCAAAATTTTAATTTCATGGCGAATTTGCCGTTGAATCGGTGAGTTACAAGTTTTGTTAAAAAATTGCAAATCTTGGTATGCCTAGTGTCATTTAAATTAAGATCAATCTTAATATTAAATAATGTAAAGTCAATGCATAAAAACACTAGTTCCCCGCATAAAATCATCCCAAAATATTACAGCGTTTGTGTTTGCTTGCTCTATGTGATGTTGTGTACAAATTAAATTGGTTCTTAATTTAGAACGCACTAACTAAATGATCATGAAGCTGAATAAGATCTTTTAAGCAGCTCAGAAGCAGAAGGTCATTTAGCTTCTCTGACGCATTTAAAGTCATTAAGATCATGGGTTTAATTCTACACCGCGAGTGTAATGATCACAATCATCAATCGCTAGTATTTTGCTATTTGGGTAATATTTTCATGCTTGTCATGATTAAACTTCCATATTTACTCTCAAGATATTACAAAACTCACTATGCTTATGTCATTCATTTAGTTTCCCACCGTTTAGTTCAAATTCTGACATCTCATCACCCCATCGTGCTAACCATGAGTGATTCCTTGTCGTAAATTTTAAATTAATCTTTAACATACTTAACTGATATTCCTCGCCATAAAACTACTTAAATCGTCCGTACAGATTACCATTTTGTCATTCTACTATTTCTACTTATATAATTCTTCATTTAACTCTTCTAACACCACTCTCTTCATATTATTTTTCTATTCACCAGATATAATGTCTCGGAGGCCAAGAAAAGAACTAACGGACGCTACGGATTACTCAAATCTGGTAAATTACCTTTTATTTTAATTAATTTTTAAAAATAAAATAAAATTGGGTGGGGCGTCCGGGGGAGGCGGTTCCGGCAGCCGCCCTCTCGTTGGGTCGGACGTCTCCCGACGACGCCCGAACATAGGGCTAGGTATCTGCGGGAGCCGCCTCCCACGTAGGGGAGGCGGTTCCGGCAGACGCCTCCCCGAGCATTGGGACGTCTCCCACAGACGCCCCGGATTTTTTTAAATTTATTTAAATTTAAAATAAATTGTGATAAATTTGAAATAAATTGAATATTATGTTAATAATGAATTAAATTAGTTTAGTAAATCTTTTATTGATTATAAATTGTGATAATTACTAAATAAATCGATTATTAAGTTAATAATTAGTTTAATTATTTTAGTAAGGAATTATTGATTAAAAGTTGTGATAATAGCTAAATAAATTGATTATTATCTTAATAATTAGTTGTGTACGATTTTAGTAAAGGATTATTGAGTAATTGTGATGATTGCTAAATAAATCGATTATTATTAGTTTAATTATTTTAGTAAATTCATTAATAAAAATTTATTTTTAAAATTGACATTAATAGTTATCGGGTTACCGTGGAGGAGAAGGGAAATCAATTCCCTTGCGCGCGGTACATAGTATAGCAGACGAGTCAGGTCCTCGTCATCCACGTAGACGTGGTATTTCTGCTTCAGTTAGGAGAGAGATCTTTTACGTCGTTGTCAGACACCTGGGTATTCTTTCGACGACAAGGACGATTCAGATGAGTTGAGGAGTCACGACAAGAGTGACGATGGGGGCCGGTATGGCTTGGGGCCACAAGAGGAGGCGATACATCAGTACGATCGAGGACGGGGGCGAGATTGTAGTCCTTTGGCTGAGTGGGTCGTTAGGAAGGATCAAGGTGGTCGGTTTGTGACCGGTGATTCGAGTTCGTGCACTGCAGACGCCCGAGCTCAGAAGAAGAAGAAGAAGAAGAAGAAGAGGGGTGAAGACGAGTCTTGGATCACCTGCTGGATATATCTAGTCATGTTGATTGTTCTGGGATTACGGGTTGTCTTACACTGCTGCAGGCTTGGATCTATGAGTATTTTCCTGCTTTCCGCCCACATCGGGAGCGGATGATTATTGAGTGTGGTCATCCTCGTTCGCGTATGTGGGTTGTCCGGGCCGAGGATAAGAGCGAGGGTCGACTTCTTTCTATTCGTAGACGGCTAGATCAGATGACTGCATCACAGGTATATAATGTATATATCATTCACGGTTATTTAAATTTGAACTTTATTATTATTAACGTATAAACGTTTAGGTGGAGTGGTTGTCGTATGGTCATGAGCCTGCAGTAGTTGTGCCGAGGACTACATTTATGTCCGTTATTCGTTATAGGGATATCACAGAGTCTTATTTACCTGATCGCGTGTTACGTCAGTTAGGTTACGTTCAGGTGATCCTGGTTGACATTCCAACGCTCGAGCATGCAGTACGGTCTGCGACTACGACGACGTACGACGTCAGGCATATCGTTTTGTTCGCGGAATTGATTTGGACGACATTTCCGAGAGTAGGACGACTTCACCTGGACTATCTAGGTCGTAACTGCGACCCCTCCACTTGTGATGCAGATTATTTGCAGTGGTTCGGTAGGTGCTCACATCCACTTATCGTACGCGGTATCATGCCGAGACCGGAGAGACCACTGGATAGGACAAGTGACGATGCGGTAAGTTTATCTAATTTTATTTGTAATTGTAATGTATATTTTGTTATTATTGTAAATGTACGCTAATTTTTATGTTACATACAGTGGATGAGTAGGGCGATACGGTGTACGCAGCCGTTCTTGCGACATAAAGACAGGATGCCGACTGAGGATACAAGACTTGCATGTGCAGATTGGGATCGCCTCATCAAGGATTGGAACAACCAGTTGGGCATTGCGGACTATGATTCGGATGCTGAGTTGTAGTCACTTGCTCTTACTATCGTTTTATTATATGTTGTACTATTACTACATTTGTTGGTATTTGCTTATGCTTATCTGTGTACTTTTATTATTTATTTCTTGTGAACATATCTTTTATTTATTTCTTTGACTATCGTATTTTTAATATTTATTTCTCACAGACATATATTCTACTTATTTCTTTAGATATCAAATAATTCTTAAATTTAAAATCTGGTAAAAGAACAACACGATATAAGTACAAATACACGATATATTTTACATTAAAAATGCATTACAAATTACAATCAATATGTACTACGTAACTGATTCCAATACGTCATCCTACTTTCGTACTGATCCTCACATCCAACAACACTTTCATCTCGTATTTGATACCATAAGGTCGTTATAGGAAGTACTAGGAAATCATCAGCTAATTCCAAACGAATAAAATGTTTGTAACTCCCTAAATGAGCAATGATCAACTCTCTGACAGGCCTCGTCATGGCAGACGAACTCTCCCAAAGTAGCACAGTAAGACACGGGAACAACGAACCATCTGTTCCCATTGAGAAATATATGACCGCGCACTTGTAAAAATCGGCAATAGGAAACAAGTTGGCCCAAACCTCCATATAATGATCCTCGCCACAAGCTCCCCCGCCCCCAATCAATGCGTTGACGAGCCTCTACCACATTGCTGAAATAGACACTCTCATAAATAAGATGTGCACTTATTTCATTAGAAATCGCACGACGGACGTACGACCAGTTGTCTTGACCACTATGGAAGACATCGGCAACACATCAACACGTACGTCTGTTCCATCTCTCCAGAAATGGTAAAATGATTCCTGGCAGTCTATCAACATATGGGAAGTTGTCCACGTCAATCCGTCCGGACACTGTAAGATAGATAAATAACAATTCATTAAAACAACAAAATTAGGAGATAATATATTCAACCACATCTAGATTACTGATATATATTAAATAACAACAAAGATATCGTCATACCATAAGAGCATGTGCCCGTGTTCACGGACGATCGAGTATAAAATATGAGAGGCACTGCGAATTAATGTAGGGTCGCTCAGCATACTCGAAGGCACTCGGGTCCCGACGTGTCGACTTTCCCCTCGGTCAACCTCGTACCTTAATATTTTCTGCGGGTTCTCCATAGTTCGACTGATCGGGGTGTAACTGTTCGTATAAAATACGAGAGGCACTGCGAATTAATGTAGGGTGGCTCTCCGAAATCTCATCAACGAGCTTCCGAAAATGCTCGACGTCTTGTGCTGAATGATTCGCAAACTTTGACATCTGGACTCCTTCTCCAATGACAAGAGTTTTCCAGAATGGATGAATCTGCTTAAAATAAATTTCATCACCTGACGCAAAACACTCGTACATGGTACATGCACAAGGAATCTCATGTGATGTCAGAAAAGCACACCCGCAACGATATTCAACTTCATCACTTAAGTCATGCATTCTCTTCAACTCCTGAGTCAATAACAACAAGCAGCGATGCGAAACTCGACCATTTATATGCTGAAACAAAGGACCTATGTAGTTTGCCAAAATTCGACGTCTCGGATCTTCAAGAAAGTTCCAAATATTCGTCAGCTGCATTTCAATAGCCGAGTTCACGCGGTCGAAAAGAGTGTCGAGAGCGGCAGTCGATGTAGTGATCCACTCTTTCATAGCCGAATGTGCACTTTTCACCCTGCAGTTCCTAGTGTCGCCGAAATGAAGAACTTTATTTGTCCAATTCAACACAATGTTTTCCTTATGCACCAACCACGTGTCTTCTACATACTCCGTCAGCATTGGCCAGGACTTGTAAGAATCTTTTAGATTATGGACTGCTCTATCATAATCCGTCTGTGAATCAGAAAGCATGACTCTCCTCCACTTTCCACGCCTAAAACTCTCTGCAATCTGCTTGTCCTTGCCGAATACGTGGTATGCGTAGTTGTACACGTCTTTATTGACATGTCAGGTGCATAGTAAATGAGCAGACTCATGAAAAATCTCTGCCACTGGTCGCATCAGACCCAACTCCCGGTCCGTTATTATTGCAGTCGGGCTAACAATATTCAATAACAGATCCCGCAACCTCTCCACCACCCACTGGTAACTAGACTCAGTCTCATCCTGCAAAATTGCATATCTGACGAGGAAATTCATGTTTGTTGGAGTAACCACAATCATCTCAAACAAAGGCATCTTGTACTTCTTCGTCTTATACGTCGAATTCATGCAGATTACGAATGGGTATGTACGCAACAACTGAACTGAAGTCGGATGTGCCAAAAATACGTGAGTTATGACATTAGTTTCTTCATCTGCCACAATCCAATGCAAATAGTTATGCTGCACTGCCTGACTGAGAAACTACTGCGCGGGATTCTTGTCTTCAGATTTCGTCATCCTCATGTACTCTCCGAAGTTATAAATGTGTCTTTGATTGAGATTATCCTCCGAGAATTTCTCATTTACCGCTAACAAAATGTTACGTGGTCTTGCTTTTGCCTCTGTCATATCACGAACAATTTGCTTTGCCTCAGCACTAAGTCCGCTGACCTGTCGGGGACCCTCTGAAAAAACTGCAAGTGGGTGGTTGTGTTGCCCATAGATGCTACTAGAAACAGTGACCCATCCATCACGATCCCGTCGCTCCACCACTTTTACCAAAAACCGACAACCGCAACCTTTTCTTTTTGTATTCTTTCGCAGTGCAATACTCGTATCACGAGAACTCATTTCACGTCTGCGATCACATCTCAGGTAACAATCCATCTAGTTATTTGCTTTTGGTTTGTATGATGATGTAACAAAAAAAAATTTGACTCTTATTGCAACTTGTTTCGCACATTTACAAGCTTCCTTGATTGTTGTAAATATTTCTTTACTATCAAAAAACTCACTGTATTCTACTCCATCACCACCAAAATCTTGCAACAGAACCTAAAAAAATTAATTTAACAGAAAATTAAAAAAATTTAAAAAAAATGGGCGTCTGCCCAAAACGCCTCCACCAAGGTAGGCATGTAAACGGGTCGGGTCGGGGCGGGTTTCGAACCTACCGCTACCCGACCCGTCTAAGGTAGGCGGGTTTGCGGGTCGGGTCGGATGAATTTTTTTTAAACCGCTACCTGACCCGCCTAAGATCGGGTAAACGGGTTACGCGGGGGGGGGGGGGGGGGGGGGGTCGGGTAAACGGGTTATGCGGGGTGGGTAGATGGATAAATGAATTTTTTATATGTTTTTTCTTTCTTTTTGCATAACACTATAAATTAAAAACATAACACATTAGCCCCTTAAAAATATTTACAATGTGATGAACACCATAAAAATTATAAATAACTTCAACTTTATAACACTATTAGTAAATTATGGATCTGAGAATATGTATATGATATATAAGTGTATATATATATATAATATTTATTATTTAATTTATTAAATTCATAGACGGGTAAACGGGGCGGGAAAAAAATACAAGCGCTACCCGTCCCGT
Organism: Triglochin maritima; assembly: GCA_963682175.1. NCBI lineage: Eukaryota > Viridiplantae > Streptophyta > Magnoliopsida > Alismatales > Juncaginaceae > Triglochin > Triglochin maritima. Next base: position 6,237,752 of record OY821780.1, on the reverse strand, counting down.
TTATTAGTCAGGTTGGCGGGTATTCGGGTAGGCGGGTGACAGGTTGAGTTTTTTCCCGGCTACCTGACTTAGGCGGGTCGGGTTGGCGGGTCGAGGTGAGTTTTACCCACCACATTTACAGTCCTACACCAAGAGGAGGCGTCTGGCTAACGTGGAGGCGCCTCGCTAAGACGCCTCCGCATTGGTGGAGGCGTCTGGCTAAGACGCCCCCACCTTGGTGGAGGCGTCGTATCCAGACGCCTGAGTCGGGAAAAAAAATCCGCCCACGTTACCTCGCCGAATCCAAGTGCTTCTCCAGACATTTTCGTGGTGTTGGTACTAGGAATGTGAGTAAAACTGAGTCAAACACATTGTTTAAAGACACTGGTCGAAATGAGTATTAATTGATTTGTTAAGGACAAAAAAGTAATTTTGAGGACAATTTAAGTAATTTTAGTATCTCCATTTAACATAACAATATAACCTCGGCGCAGAAACAAGTCCATGACCATGGCAGTTGCTTCACGTCTTTGTTTTTTTTTTTAAAAAAATTGGTGACAAAATTGGGAACTCCAAACCTCTAACGGCCGGCGCATGGCATCTCTCAATGGACCCATAGTATTTTTTAGATAATTGATGGGGAGCCCCTAGTAGGTAAGGTGTCATCTATCTGTATCTATATAATCTATATATAACAATATATAAAAGATGGTATTTTTGCCTCCAATCAATCACCATTTTCTATTTATATGTCATTTGGAATGTGTTTCATTTTTAAATGTACTTCAAATGCATTTCTTGAGCTTTGGCCCATGAAACAAAGATAAAAGGCACCTGTAGTAATTTAATGGAATCACATACTAATACACTAACATTGCAAATGTTACCTGTGCCTCCCGTCGTAAGTTCAAAGCCAACCTAAAAATCCAAACCAAATTATTAGGATACGCCACTAACTTCAACTAGAAACCCGTTTAGCGGAACCTCTAGATATTTGTCACTCTTGGGCATTTTTCGTACGATTGAATATCCAGCCTACATCTGATATAATTGATCATCGCACATCCAGTGACCTTCGCGAACTTCACGTTTACCATGATTTCCATCTTCCGCCGTAAAAAAGTGGTTATCTTTACTATTCTAAACCATCCCATCACTTGTGAGTTCAGATCTAGCGAAATGTGAAATTCGTTGAGGTGTTTTCTATTCTAAACCATCTCTTGGAGTGAGATTTTCATTGAGCTGTAATTTATTTGCTGGATTGCTAAGAGGAAATTTGTGAAAGTTATAATAAAAAATTAATTTATATCTACAAAGTTAATTGAAAATCTTTTGGGATAAAACAAAAAAAATATGGTCAGATTCACAAGGGTTCATATAACAATGTTCTCTTAGGGTCCCTATTTTCATTGCTCCTTTATGATATATCACAATGATCAGATATATCACTTTATACATGATATACCATAGTTTCAATGGAAACTCATAACTAAGAACACAGCGGAGGAAACAAAAATAGGGTTAGATACACATTGAACATGAAATATTACTGTTTGGGTGGAGATATTTATCTGATAATATCTTTACCTTGATATGGACGCGAGAGAATGAGTATAGAGAATTTATGTTAAAGTTCGTATGTTATGGACAGAGAAAATAAGTAAAGAGAGTTAAGTTAGAGTTTTCGTACAGTAAAGAAAAGAGAATGAGTGGAGTGACGAGTGGAGGAGAGAGAGTGAGTTAGTGAACGAAGAATTTTGATGGAGAGATCCAAAAAATGCACAAAAGAGAGTCAAATCGGAGTTTTCCTTATTGCAATCGATCATTATCTTCGCTTCATAATTTATACTTAATTCTTTATTATGATAAGAAAAGTATTTCTCCATCCCAACATCCACCCCATTCCCACCCACTTAACCCACAAATCGAGTCCAGCCACTTTTCAACACAAGATGCTCACATGTGTGAGGTTTTGTGTGTGTGGGGAGGGGGGGAATTTATAAATGACAAAACACAACACTTTATTAAGTGAATTTCGATGACAAAAAATTAGCCAAATTTCTCACAAAAGTTGACTTTTCTCTGCTTTGCATCCAAACACTGCCTACAAGAGTTATAATTTTCAAAAAAAAAACTCATAAGCTCAAAAAAAGAGGTTTTTTAGTTTTTCTGAAGTGACGCACTTTTGTCTTTCTTGGAAATAAATATTTACAATACTTTTCTACTTGGAAGAAGATTTGAGGAAAGTAAAACTGATTTTTCCCATGAAAAATCAAATAACTAAGTGATAGACAAGTTTTTGGCTATTGTTTTTGTTCTTGAGGAAAAGAAATAAGTTTTTTACTTGATGGCAAATCATGTCTTTTAAGCTAAAAAAATCTTAGTTTCTATGACATCCAAACACGCGTATTATCTCTCTTTTCACTTTTCCTCTCACTACTTTCAACTTTTTGATCGGAGATGGAAGAGGTCATGTGGATGGTTGTTGATAGTGATGATTTTGGTGGCTCAAGGTGATGGTGTGGAAAGTGGTGAGCATGGAATATGATGGCTGGGTGGTGGTGGTAGGGGTTAGTGGGGGTTACGAAAGGTGGTGGAAGGTTGGTGATGGTAGTGTAGGATTTCGTTTCCATATGTATGTATATATTTAAAAAAAATTAATACAAGCATACAAAATCGATTTCATATTTTCATTGATTTTACGTACTTGTATTTGTTTATTCTAATATCATGCATTCCTACACATATTAAAATAAACAAAGAATAGATGATCATACCCAAAAGTTCTCTAAAATCTTTCAGAAGATTCGGAGTTCCATTGCTCGTCGATTCGCCTCTAAGTGTTCACCAAACTCTAAACAAGATCAGAGAGATAGGAGCTAGCCAATCAATCTCTAATTAAGCTTAGAATCTAGCTAATAACTCATCTTTAAGCTCCTGAGATTTTTATCTCCAAAAATTAAAACTATTAAGAGATTTTCGTGGTGATTAAAGGAGACATTAACGAAAGAAAGAATTTATGCATTAACATAAACGAGTAGGATGAGGGGTCCTATTATAGGCTCCCAAAACATCTTTATCAAGAACTATTCTTTAGTCATGATCTCTTGTTTATTCTCTCCTAAAATTAATCCTAAATTGTCACATAAGCATCCAAAAAAACGTTTGATCAAATCTGGAATTAATCAAACTCATGATCTAATTATTCTCTTAATAATTCAGGCAAAAATCGTGATGTTCGGTTGACCGAGAATTCTTCTCGGTGAACCGAACCATTCGGTTTTGACACATGTTCGGTGGACCGTGAGCTAGACGGTCAACCAAATATGCATGAGAAAAATTCTCTGGAAAAATTTAGACGATCCGCGTCTTGTCTGGTCGACCGTTGACTCACCAAAATTTCTCCTGGCGAATATTCATCGGACGACCGTGTCACCGTCGGTCTACCGAAAATATCCCAAGATATGAACTCATCATATGAACTCGAAAAACCCGACACATCATATGATTCTCTGGAAAAACCTGACACATCATATGAACTCAAAATCAAGCTTCTTATTTCCCAGTTTTGTGGTGTGACGAATAAGAGGATCTAAGCCAAATTGGCAGTGATATTAAACACTTAATATCCCAAACTATAAGCGGTATCTAGCTACACATTATAGTTACTCAATTAGCATAGATGTCTTTGTTCCACTCGAACTAAAACACGATCAATTTAGTGTTGTAAGTGCACCACTTGTGTCCGTCCCTTGCCTCATGATATTAAGAATATATACAAAGTAGAAATGTGTCACATTTGTATTATATTCATTTATTGATCTCTTTAAGCTAATTATAACTATGTAACTTAACTCAAGTTACATTGTGCACATTATAATTTTGCTTTATCAAAGGACCCACTAATATCATCACTTAATTAAGAGGGGCAATGATAATCGTTTGACTAGCTATCTTTTCGAGCACAAGTCATGTTCAACCAACTATTGTTTTTATCACTATACTCATTGATAGCTTTTGACAATAATCAAATTAAGCACTTCTTGAGTGAAAAGATATAAGTCCCATATCTTAGGATCCAAGACACAGTAAAACATTAATGACAGAAAACACAATTCCATAATGTTTTACTTGTTAGGTCTATTCAATATATAAAAGTAATATTTTCCTCTTTTATATACTCGTGTCGTCAATTATTTATAGAGCTACAACAATCGACGACCAACACGACAATTTATCTCGGTGATTAATGTTTCATGTTAATTACCATAATAGTGAATAACTTTTGATTTATGTAAACCATTATCTTTTAAAGCTCTACGGTTAATGACCAAACGCATCTTCCTTAATACTTCTAAAAGACGAATATCATAATCAATGAACAAAATGTTTGCACATCCAATTCATAATAATTGACATATAAAAGTAAAACTTTTAGAACACATTCCTTTGAATCTCCCACTTGTTATCAAAGTTTTCTTTCACATACATTCTCAATGTATAAAATAATAATAACTATGGTAACCATATATAATCACTCATCAAGCCAATCCACATGGTTCCTCAAACCCATGGACTCGAAATGTATTTCGCCCTTGGCTTGGGATAAGGGTTTGGTGAATGGATCAGTTGTGTTGTTGTTTGTGTCCATCCATAATAAATTTATTTTTGCATTCGTCGGTGGTTGAGTCAACCGTAGTGTTTTGACTCCAACTACGTTAGCTCATGACTCCACCTTCCTGAATGATGACATATCATTATTGCGACCTCCTATCGTCAGGATCACTTATGAAACTCGCATCCTAATAGCATTTGGCTATCAGTTCTCTTTGTCCTCCATAAACAAGAAACTTATCTTTGGTCCAGTTAAGACACCTCAGAATATTCTTGACCGCAGTCCAATGCTCAGGACCTGCGTTGGATTGGTGACAACTCTTCACGCTTAGAGCATACGAGACATCGGGTCTTGTACAAGTCATCACTTACATGATCAATCATATTGCCAAAGCATAAAGGATATCTTTCATGTACTTCAAGTCTTTACGTGATTCAGCATGTTGAGACTTCTTGAGTTGCACACTCATACTCATTGGCACATTGTTCTTTTTGGAGTTGTTCATGCTGAACTTTTCCAAGACCTTATCAATGTATGTACGTTGACTTAGGCCAATGAGTCTACAAGATCTATCTCTATATATCTTGATTCTCAAGATGAAAGTCGGACTGATTCATCGATATGCTTCATCATAAGAAATTATCATTCATCGAGCTCTATCGAGCATACTATCGAGAACTTATCGAACACAACGAGTACCATTAAGCTCCATCGAGTACTATCGAGAAAGGAAATGGTTTATGCAAAGAGTATTTTGGGTAGCACATAAAACGTAAGTATATTTCTACGTTGATGTCAAAGTATAGATTTTTTTTTTCAAATATTGAGTCACTTTAAGCATAGAAACTCAAATTTTCCTTTACATTTCGGTTGTTAAAATGTGTAATTCTCATCTATAGGTGTTCTAGGTGATATATGGGTATTATTAAAGGTGTCTTTGGTTAGTTACGAGCAATAATGATTAAGTGGTGTTGGTGTTAATGTTTGGCATGATGACATTAAGTTAATGATGGTGGTGCTATTACGTCCAAAGGTGGTGTCTGGGTGGTGATAGATAACAAGATGGTGGTGGTTACTTTGGTGATGTGGGTTTTGGATGTGGTATTAATATGATGGTTGAAAGTAGTGGTTGGGTGGTGGTGTATGATAAGTAGTGATTACATGAATAAGGTGGTCGCTTGGGTGATATTGGATCGGGTGATAGGTTTCGAATTTAATGGCAATGATGGTGGCAGTGGTGATAAGATTGCAATTCAGTGATCATGATGGATATATCTGGATTAGAGTGCGAGTATTTTTGAGTTATATTGTGGGTATTCGTGGTGGCCTTGATGGATGGTGGTGGTGGTGTTGCAACCAAAGATAATTGTTGGGTGACGACGATTCCAATTTTGATGTGGCTGTTTGTTATATATTTTTGAGTTATAACTATGGAGATCTTGTGAATATGTGTTATAAGATGTAATGTGGTTATACGATGTTAGACAATTTGTAAATTAAACATCGTAAATTTCAATATCCTTAATATTAAAAAAACATAAAAAAACCAAATTTTTCTCTCCTCTCCTCCCTCTTTTTCTTTTCCTTCGACCCTCTCCTCTGCAACTCCTTTAAATTTGAAATGTCCACACACTCGTAACACCAAAATCAAAATTACAACCAACCCACAACATCAAAATCAAAACTTACATCAACCTCAACACCAAAATAAAAAAATTCAACAAACCCACAACATCAAAATTGAAACTTTCACCAACCCAAAACAGCAAGATCAAAATTACAACCAACCACAAAATAAAAATCGAATTACAAGCCACAACACCAAAACCCAAATTCAACCAACCCACAACATCAAAATCCAATCTTTCACGAACCCACAACACCAAAATCCGAATTCCAACCAACCCAAACCAGCAAATCCAAAAAGCCAACCAACCCCAACACCCAAATTCAACTTCTTGAAGGAGAAGTCGCGGAGGAGAGGTTCGGCAAAGTGGGGGTCGGAGGAGGAAGAGAGGGAGGAGTCGAGAAGAGAGGGGTTGGTGGGTTGGTCGGGAGGAGGAGGAGATGAGAGAGAGATTTGGTTTTTTATAAATTTTTTTTTTGTTTTTAATATTAAGGATATTGAATTTTACTAGATTTAATTTGTAAATTGTTTAACATCGTTGGACGGAAACGGTGACGAAGTTGAACCTACTAACGGCAGATATGCATATGAACAAATATATTCGAGAAAACTTACAAGTGTATATCTGGCAATACCAAAAACTCATGTGTATATTATCAATTACGTCACTTACAAGAAAATCCATAAAATGAACGGTGGATTTGGCCTTTTGGGTCTTGGTAAATGATACGGGTGGTGTACGTTTGGGTAGTGGTAGTAGTACGCTGGGATCTCGAAGCTTGCAATTAGTTACAAACACACGCACTGATACTGAAGCTAATCACACACACAACTAATACCACCACACTCAACACATGGACTGGGTCGTGGCCCAATAGCCCTGCGCACACTTAATCTTGTCTAGGACTCTCTTTATTTTTTGGTTGCTTCCCTATTAATTCTAAATGTCTTTCTTTTTTGGTTGTTTCCCTTTTTCGTACCCTCAATTTTCACGTATGTTTTCTGGTGGATCGAGTTTACTTGATTGATCAAGTACCAAATGTCTATTAGAACTTTCTTTTTAAGCTTGTAGGGAGTGTATAACGTCTTCCAAAACAACAAAAAATTTAAACGATAGTCAACAGAGTTATAACAGAGAAACACGAGAACATTATTAATATATATACTCAAATGTGCACCAAAATACATGAGTTTCCAAAAGTATGATTATATCAAAATGTATAGAAGGCATGCATAAGTAATCATATCAACCTAAATGATAAAACCGGAGGATCCGGTCCCTAGTACGCTCGTCCTCCGTAGCCACCCACTTAATGTCACTCACGACCTGAAATGCAAACATAAATATGATGCCTAAGTTTTCAAAATGAAAACTTTGTATGTCAAACTCCCCTAACATCATGACTATATATAATAATGACCAAACATACAAGTATAACATGGTATATAATAAGGCAACATAAAACCTTCCCCATGTAGAGTATTGAAGGACATCAGTCCTACCACCCAACATACGGGTCTCACAAGGGCACCCACGCGGTATACGTGATCAATGGAGGTATGCTCACACAAGCTGCAAATACCTCAATGCTCACACAAACTGCAAATATTGTTGCTCACATAAATTGCAAAACAGTTGCTCACACATGCTGCAAAAATGGTTGCTCACACAAACTGCAAAACTATTTCCCAATACACTGGGCACAAACACCAAGTATCCCTACCTTTCCACCCGACGGTCCTTGGATAGGCACGATCCTCGCACCCCACCGTCGCCTTTTGGCACACACACGATGTGAGATCACGGGTTTCCGTAGACAATGTGGTATTATCACAAGAAACATGAAAAACAAATACTGGGCATCAACGGTTGACCGAAACTGGCAAGGTGGTCGATTGTTTTCCCCCAAATCCGCCAAAGGTTTGAATCGCAACATAGTCGGTCAAACGAATATTCTTAACATCGGTCAAACCAAAGAGATTGAGCGGTCGACCGTTTAGAAGGTCTACGCATGGGTCCAACTAACTTAACGACATAACGGTCTAATAGAAAAGGGGTCATGTCCGACAGAAAATAACAGTCTCAAGCCCCTAACATTGACTACCACCGGTCGAACTAAATTACCATGGCAGTCGAATGTTTGGCACATAAAAGAATGGTCGACCTCGCACACGCCGGTCGCACACGAGGGCAATACACTTAAGTTGTTGGTCAAACTGGTTTAAGGCAGTCAACCGTTTGGGAGGTCTAGTCATGAACCGACTTTGCTATAGGTGCAACCGGTCGAACGGCAAAGATGTCTCGTCCAACCGAAAAAAATGGAGTCTTCTCTTACCCACAAAATTTACACAACCGATCGACCATCGATAGGTATCGATCGACCAGTTTTGTGCAGACTTTAACATTTACACGAGAACCGGTCGAACGACACACACGTTGGGCAACCGTTACTCTGCAGCAACCTTGTTGCACTTATCACCGATGAGGCCTCCGGCCTCCGACAACGAAACTAACCCCTCACACACCTTGTGTGAGTGACCAAATGAAACTTGGCATACCTTTCTAACGCATGTCGCAACTCCCAACGTCACTGGTGATCTCCACCTCACAAATCTTGCACTCGGCAATCTTTTCGCACGAGCTCCTCGTCAACCACACCGCACACACCTCCGGCCACGTCTTGCTGAACCTCCCTTGCTCGTTGTTCATGCCACACGTCGGAACTTCAGAGAGTTGAGAGAGAGTGAAAAGTGACTAAGAAGATAATTTTTGTTTCCTTATAAACAACCCACCTCCAAAGCCACCAATCACCCCCTTCCACCTCACCCCTAAACTTAACTCCAAAGTCAACAAAATCATTAACCTAAACTAATCACCCTAAACATGATTAGCCTAGTCTAAAAATGGTTGGATTCTAACAGTGTCCACGAAAATGTATGTATCATGGATACCAGTATGAAATTGTGATTGAATTCGGCATATTGAGCATTGGATAAGTAACCGAGTAGTGGCCATAATTGGCAAGGCATAATTCGACATGCTATAACAGGAGAACCTGAATTTCGAGACAAATTATACTTCACTTGAAAACAAAAAGGAGGAGTATTTGAACCATTCCATGTTTCATTACGAGAATACATCAAAATAGGTACAACCAAGGCTACATAATTTCACCTCTTATTTTCCTCACCCTTATAAGTTATAATAATAGAGCACACTATCATAATCAAAAGCCGAACAAACAATAACATAACATGCAACGTTGTGTTGACAATTTTCAGAAGAAAATGAACTTCTTCTTGGGCTTGGAAAGTCTCTCCTTCTCCAAATCCATAAACACGGTTCCATCATAAATCGATCTCACAGTACTCTTGTGAAGAAGTCCGTTCTTGTCCTTGCAAAGATCATAGATAGGGCCCCAATTAAAACGAGTTTGCACCCTGCATAAATAAGAAATAATATATAGTTATGATTAATAATTTAACAACACTCAACGTGATGATGTTTGAAGTGCTAACCATTCTTTGTATTGTCCGGGCTCTCGGTTGGCATTCATCATGTTGTGCAACTCCTTTTTTGTTAGTGCAGTCCCATGGGTGCGTGCATGCTTGTCAAATATTGCCTCAAACTTCTCTTGCACAAACCTGTGGGAGATTAACAAAAATTGTTATACTTTACTAGCAATAGTTAAGTTTGGTCTAGTTAATATGTTCTAATAAGTGGTTTAAATTTTCTTGTACAACGAATTTAATTGTATTACATAGTTAAGTAATTCCAAAACAGAGATTAGATACCTCCCTTCTTTGTCGTAGACACCGGTGTCGCTTCCATGGATGCTCTTGTGGATGTTCTTTACGTGAACGGGGAAGAACAGAGATGGGAATCTTCCCTGCATTACATGTGTACGTATATAATCAACATCAAAATAGATCGCTAGTGTTGAATCCCATGCGAAGTAAAGTATCATTAAGATGGAGAAGAAAGATGCTGACGTGAGGTATTATTTATCAAGTTTTTGTTATGATGTGTACTAAAGAATGTAATACAATTAAGTTCTTCCTCAAATCTCAATTAATTGCACGAAGTTCAATCAAACATATCCTTGGTCTTGTAATCTGGTCGGTACATCACATACTCATTAGGCTGCCGGTAATTCTCGATCAACCACATCTACATTATACTAATCATATACTCGCGATACAGGCAAATTAAGCAAACAATAAGTTAAGAACAAAAAGATGGGTGAGAGGCATTACAGGAAATGTGGGTGGCCCAAGAAGTCCATTAACCACGAGAGTGCCACCGAAGGAAATGGGTATACTGCAACCGATCGCACGGAAGCCTAACAAATACCAAATTAAAAACATCATTAATTTTGAAGTGAAGTGCTTCATGTGGTCTGAAATAGACATATCAAATATTTGACTTCGAGGTATATCATTTGTGTGATATCTTGGGTAATAGGAGTATAATAACGTATATAAAAAGTGAGGCAAGACATTATTATCGTACGTACCTTGAAATGTCTCCCAAGGATAGATCTTGCCGTCCTTGTTTCTGTCAAAAAATGCTACATGCTTCTGCAGAGGAGTCAACTCACCACCTTGAGTTATCTCATTCCTTACCTTTTCGTCATCTGGTGCAATAAGAAACGAACTTGATCAGACCAGAAATCTATCCTAGTTAAAATATTAAAATGTTGATTCATCTTGAAATTAAATGTTGTTTTGTAAGACGAACGTGGTATGACGGTATGTGGCGTTGGAAGAAGTAATATTTCACAATGAATAGTATCCACAAGAAGTTGAAAGGTTAAAAATTGGAACTAAAATGTGGTGCAATCAAACTTAGTTCTCACAACATTAGATAGGAAAGCATACAAATTTACCGAATGTCTTAGTTCAGTTAAGAAATCTCATATTTTGATATCACTTTACCATCAATCGAATCCCAGAAATCTCATTCTAATGTTTAGGATGTTGAGATTTAAAATTGATACGGGAGAGTAGAGTAGAGTAGATATGTAAAAAAAAAATAATGACTGCATTATATATAAAGTAACGAGTCCTGGTGCTTCTTGAGGTTACAAGAAACGGGTCGGATTTGCGGGTATATATGTTCTTATCTAGTTGTACATTATCAGACACACAACATTATATTTTTGGAACGTCTCCGTTTTCGGAATAACTACTTGTAAACTACAATAGCAAATTGAGCCAATCCATAAAGAATTAATGTAAGTCCAAAACAAAAGCATGTTACAATAATTAAAACCGGACCAAATTATTATCCATTTGCATTCTGATGCTAAATCCACACAGATATATCAAAATTCAAAAAAAAAATAAAGAGAGTTAGAAATCAAGGTACCATAAGTAAGTGAAGAAGGCATCTTCGGAAGAAACAAGAACAACCACAACAAGGATGAGAAGATAAGAAGTGATGGTTTCAGTATAGTGTGGTCGCACAAACTATATATATTATATTGTGGAATGGATGGTATTGTCGATTAGAATAAAGTGTAAGCAATGGAAATGGAACGCCACTTCTATTCATCAGGAGTGAGTTGATCATCAACAACCATGTTCTTTTTGTGTTTTCCAATCAAGATTTGGGCCTTGTTGAAGGTGTGCAACTTCTCTTTTCTTTTGTTCATTGGGATGTATGGTGTGTCCATTATGATGTTGTATCTGTTTTCCTCATAGTTTAAGTCGCCCCAAATCATAGTGATAGAAAGGCATCTTTAGGTCGTTTTAAACGTGACTATTGCATGTGTATCTCAGTCTTTTTGTTCACCATCCTCCTTTGGTAAAGATTTAATTTGATCAATGATTTTGATTTTTGTAAGTGTTTTTCTTGCAAACAAATATCGGTTAACACATGACTATCATCCTTTCATGTAGACAAATATTCTCATTATTTTGATAATTTGATTCTTATATATACCACTTAAAGAGCTACTCCGGAATATTTTTGTTGAGGATTTTTGCTTGGGTGCCAAAAATAAGTTGCTAAATTGGCAAAATGTCATTGACTTTCAACCATTTTATCTAATGTCGTTGAAAAACTTTAACCATTGCATTGATTGGTATCACCATTTTTTTTTGGACAATATCATTCCATTAGCTTTTCCGTCAACCAATTCTAATTAAATCAATATATAATGGATGTTTTGCATAATCACCCTTGAATAATCTAACATGATTTTTCTTCTATATATTATAAATTTTGTACAAACTTACTTGAATAATCTATTAAATGTTTTTACTACATGAAATGATGTTAATCAATTCACATTATTGATAGATTTCTAATCTAAAAATAGCTAAATTCATGAATTGAACTCTTAAATATAGCAAGTTTCATCTTAAAGTTTATTTAAACGAATAAAATCCATCCAAAGAGAATGAAAGACAAACTCAAACGTCCTTATTTATGATGATAGATAGCCATGCATGCACTAGCATGTTACAACACAAGGCAAGATATATACCTATGGCCACAAAATTAATTAAGTACTACTAATACAATTAGACTAATAACATTCCACAAACTTAATCAATGTCTAGTTAGCAAACGCTCCCATGCATTTCAAAACATAACAATCTTGAATCTCTACGGGCCACAAACGAAATCATACAACACTTTTTTTTTTCTTTTTTTTGTAACTGAGAACTTCCTCGACTCACGATCGTACCACGGACTATAACTTGAAGTAATCTACAAGGACCCTGGTGCCCAACTGCTTCGATAAGAAGGCGTCCATAAATTCCGCCAAGGCGAAACTCCGGTATTGTGCTTGTCTTGCCTCCGAAATCATCTCCGGCAAAGGCCCGAAAGAAGCTTCCATTTTTCCAGGGTTGAGAAACACTCCAATCGAGACCCTTGCATCTTGGTGACTGTTTGCGACAACTCTGTGCTCCCCGCTAACATACTCATCATTGGAGATTATCTACAGAGGAGTTAAGCTTTTATGTTGAACCAATAATTTAGTATCAATCCTAAGTTACCATGTTTTTTTATTTACCAAAATTGTGAGATGTCCTTCGAAAGAAAGAGAAAAAAAAATTATATTAGTTTTAGTTTGTTGAGAAATTTCTTAGATATTTTGTGTTTTGCCTTTGGGTATCTTTTGAGTCGTGTGACACTGATCATGGCCAAATAAAATCAACACATGCTAAACAAGTTGTTTGTAGTGCTTGAAAGTACTTAGCACAAAAAACTAATTAAGATTAAAAAAATGGATTTTTGGTTGGATATTTATCTAAATGATCAAAATTGACGTGATACTCGTACTTGTACTTCTAGGTATATTAAATAGGTTCCACGCTACAACCATCACGGGAATCTAATGGATGTGAGTCTCGTACTAATAGACAAGCATGGGAGCAATTTTCATATTAAGTAATAGGCCAATATACCCAAAAGCATAGGTACCACGTCGATTTTGGTCTTTTGTCATCACAAGAGTCTGATGGATGTAAGCATCGTACTAATGGATGTGCATGAAACACTTTTCATTGTAAGACACGGGTACTAGGCCAATGTTCCTAGAAGTATGAATATTACGTCAATTTTGATTTTTTGGATGCACCCAAGCAAAAAACCTAAAAAATGCAATCGAATGGATCTGCCAAACTTTTAGAAACTCTCTAATAGAATGGAAAGAAACACAATTAAAAAACACAAGATGATCACAAAATGAATTGTAAATGGGATGTATGAATACTGATTTAGTTTATGGTTTTGGCCACCATAAGTGAAACTCAACTCAGCAAATGTTAGAGAATAATCTCATGTTGGTGAATACGTGGACACTTTCCTGCATTATAAGTTTTGGGATCCTCCACTTATCATTAATTGATTCATCAAAATCCAAAAAGATTGTCTTACAACATTCATTTATGCTTTCGTTCAAGCGTAGACATATAAAAAAATCTCAATTACGCGCTCTGAGGAATGCTAGCTAGAGAATAGCCCCATGTTGGTGGATTTGTAGATATTCTTCTGGGTTATAAGTATTTGGTCTTCTCCACTCATCGCCACTTATTTTGAGTTTGATACGTACCCACACTTCAATAGGAGTCAGCCCCACCCAAGATTTTTCGTTTGTATATAAAGGGAACTACTAAACGTCGCCCCAAAACTACTTAAATCGTCTCTTGAAATTACCAAATTGCCCTTAACAATATATTTAATACACATATCGTCCCGTGTCTTTAAACAAGGTTTTTGACTCAGTTTTACTAACATTCCTAGTACCAACACCACGAAAATGTCTGGCGAAACACCTAGATCAGGCGAAGTAACGAAGACGGATTTTTTTTTCCGACTCGGGCGTCTGGCTAAGACGCCTGCACCATCATGGAGGCGTCTGGCTAAGACGCCTCCACCATGGTTGAGGCGTCTTAGCCAGACGCCTCCACGATGGTACATGCGTCTTAGCCAGACGCCTCTACCATGGTGTAAGCGTCTCGCTAAGACGCCTCAACCATGGTGGAGGCGTCTTAGCCAGACGCCGCCACGATGGTACAGACGTCTTAGGCAGACGTCCCATTTTTTTAATTTTTTTGTCAAATTAAAATTATACGGCGTGTTATCTCAAATTATTTGACGTTTCTTTGCAAGTTTTCGGTGGTAACCGGTCGAATTACAATGAGTTTTTTTGCAAGTGATGAAGATTCAAAAAAAATCCAAATCCAACATTTTTTAAGTTCCAAATCCCCCGGTGGATCTGGAATTTGAAATTGTTGGATCTGGAATTTGAAATTGTTGGATCTGGAATTTTTTGAATTTTCGGTGTACCGAAGAGGTATCGGTTATCCGAATATAGTAATTATTAACTTATTAATTAATTTAACAATTATCTAAATTTATAATCAATTATCTTTTTAAAAAAACAATAAAAAATTACGGGCGTCCGACGGAGCCGCCCCCACGTAGGAGGGGGCGTCTTACACAGACGCCTCTCCCATGGGCGGAGCGTCTGGGTAAAACGTCTCCCCGATGGGTAAGGCGTTTGGGTAAAACGCCGCCCCCATGGGGAAGGCGTCTTAGCCAGACGCCCCCTCCTACGTGGGGGCGGTTCCGTTGGACGCCCGTAATTTTTTTTATTTTTTATTATTTTTTTATTAAAAAGATGTTAGATATTTTACCAGATTCGAGTACACTGGGGCGTCCGTTGATTCATTACTGACCTCCAAAACATTATTTTTTATGATTATAAGAGGAATATGAAGAGAGATGTGTGATAGGAGGGTAAAATGTCGCGTTATAGCAGTAGAAATGAGAGAAGGTCAAAATGGTAATTTCAAGGGACGATTTAAGTAATTTTAGGCCGATGTTTAGCAATTCAGTATATAAACTCAAGAAAAATAAAATAATGTCCTTAATCAATAGAATAAGTAACAAACACAAGTTAGCTAGAAACACAAGCAAGCTTTTAAGATGTCATCTTTCGTCTAAAATGGGGCCAGCTAAGTTTGAAGATTTGTAGTAGATTAGTCGATACCAATTAAAGATCAAAATTTAGCATTATGAGTTCATGAATTGTGTGTTGGGATATAACTGAAACAATATAATACTTTCCAAAAAAAAAAAGTTGTCGACATATTTCCTTCACTTATTAACGAAACATATGATTCTCTCTATTTCTATTATTTTCTTCGTTTTAAAAATCTATCTAAATTAACATTCATACGTACCTGAAGCAAATCACCAACATTGACGATGATGGCCCCTGGAATTGGCATCACCTTGACCCACACACTCTCACCATTCTCCCCCTCCTTCCTCACCTGAAGCCCCTCCACATGGTTCTGCACGAGAATCGTAAGCAACCCAGGATCCGTGTGCCCGACGAGGCCAAGCGTGCGGTCAGGCTCCGGGCACCGCGGATAGTAATGGCAAACCATAACCCTCCCTTCCGCCAATGACATTCCCTCCAACCTCCCCTCCTCCACTCCTAACCCCTCCGACAATATCCCCGTTACCCTGCTTGCCAGCTCCCTTACCCTCTGGTCCCACTCCACCACCTCCTCCCTGCACATAATTAAGATTGTAGAATATTGAGGGTGTAAATGATAGCTTGGTTAAACTCAAGCTTTACCTGTTTAAGTTTATAGAGCTTAAGTTTCGGTTTCATTCATGTCGTTAAAATTTTGAATTAAACTTTAGTTTAAATCGAGCATTCCACAAAACCAACTACTACAAACCATTACTTGAGTTGTGTCAATCATCACTAGTAACAAACAGTGTTTAGGTATTTCGCGTCTAAGAGTTTGATACAATATGTTAAATGAATGTTATGGTATATGTTATGATGCCTCCAAAATTATATTATATTTTTTTTAAATATAAATAAGAGTATATGATGGTTTATTATGGCGAGTTTTTAACAAGCCCAACCAACTAAATTACTCTAACAAACGTGTCATTTTCGCAGCAAATAGTGGTACATTTCAATTACTCTAATTTTTTTTATTTTAGCTAACTAATTACAAAAGTAGGCTTTATGTTTAAATCGTGGTGTGTGAGAAACATACCTACACGCCTCTGGAATACATCTGGAATACATCCCCCCACCGCAGGCTCCGGCGCCATGCGAATATTTAACGTGTCGCGCCATGTGGCAGCATGGGATTGGAAGAGATCATAGTTGGTGTAGAAGCCGACACCATGGGAGAAGTCGCGGGAGTAATGGGGGGACTTGAGGTGGGCAGGGAGCTCGTTGAAGGATTTGATAGCAGAGATGGCGGAGGTGAGGGTTTGGAGTGGGAGGTCATGGTTGGTGAGCTGGAAGAAGCCCCACTCTCGCGTGGCGGAGCAGAGGAGGTCAACGGTGAGGGGGCGAGGTAGGGAAAGGTCGACGGTGGGGATGGAGAGGGCGGAGGTGGAGGAGAGGGAGACGGATGGGTGGTGGAAGATGCGAGGGATGGTGGTGAGGCCGGAGTCAACCAGGCCTTTCACGCCGGTTTTCGACTCGTCGAAGGATTTAACCTTGGCCGTGCGGTCGCAGACGTCGGAGTTGTTGGGAGGAGTCATCATTTGGTAGAGTAGATTTGAAGTTTAGCCATACTAGATTCTAGCGTGCACACAATATATATAGGGTCATTTGCATGGGTAGACCTCAAAAGGTGCACAATTGGTTAAATACCCCTGAGTTTTTACTATTCACTTGGGTACACCTCGTTGCACTGCATTTTGCTTGCATGCCCTCGGACCGTTTGTGGGGTCCATTCCGTTAAATTTTCTGTTGGTTTATTTACAAAACACACCCTCTAAATTTCAAATATCCTTAATATTAAATATAAAAACAAAAAACAAATATTTTCTTTACAAACACACCCCTTCTTCTTATTCTCTCTCTTTTATTCTCTCTCTACTCTCTCTCTCTTCACTCTCTCTTGTTTTCTCTCTCCTCTCTTCTCATTCTCTCATTCTCTCTCTTCGATTGCCACTTAAACACAAGAGAGAACCGAAGAGAGAGAGAGAGAGAGAGTAGAGAGTAGAGAGTAGAGAGAGAGGAGAGAGAGAGAACAATAGAGAGAGTAGCGAGAGAGAGAGAATGAGAGAATGAGAAGAGAGAACCGAAGAGAATGAGAGAATGAGAAGAGAGAACCGAAGAGAGAGAGAGAGAGTAGAGAGAGGAGAGAGAGTAGAGAGAGAGGAGAGAGAGAGAGAACAATAGAGAGAGTAGCGAGAGATAGAAAAGAGAAAACAAGAGAGAGAGTGGAGAGTAGAGAGAGAAAGAGAGGGGAGAGAGAGTAGAGAGAGAGAATAAAAGAGAGAGTAGCGAGATGGAGGAGAGAGAAAACAAGAGAGAGTGGAGAGAGAGAGAGTAGAGAGAGAATAAGAAGAAGGGGTGTGTTTGTAAAGAAAATATTTGTTTTGTGTTTTTATATTTAATATTAAGGATATTTGAAATTTAGAGGGTGTGTTTTGTAAATAAACCAACAGAAAATTTAACGGAATGGACCCCACAAACGGTCCGAGGGCATGCAAGCAATATGCAGTGCAACGAGGTGTACCCAAGTGAATAGTAAAAACTCAGGGGTATTTAACCAATTGTGCACCTTTTGAGGTCTACCCAAGCAAATGACCCATATATATATAGGGTCAAGTTCTAATAAGCTTAGGACTCATCAAATTTAATTTAAGCCCCTATAATCTCACAATTAGATCTTATTTACAGTTAATCTCATCATTCATTAGCATAATCGTTTTTTTCTTAATCTACCTTACATTTTGAAATGAGTGGTGGATATTGTAGGAACTTAATTTAGAAAAATTAAGTCATGACTCACTTGAGAATTCCTATATATATATATATATATATATATATATATATATATATATTCAATACAGGAAGGAGCTGGTTGGGATGCTTGCAACTTGCAAGACAACTAACATTATTTCAATATTGCATGTTCAGCTGTTGACGTTGGAGTTTTTGGCGTTATTGTGTTGTTTTTCTGTGGTGGTTGTGTTCGGTAGATTCGTGAAGGAAGAGGAATAGAATACTCAGGGCACCATACTGATTTTGTTGTTAAGAATGCGATTGATTTGCAGAAAAATTAAAGGTTAAAACTTCATTTTAAAAACTTTTTTTGTTGGTAAGTAAACTTTTTTTGTTGGTAAGTGATCCGTAAATTAGAAACAAACCATTAAACGTGTTCAACGTTAATTTCGGCAGCTCCTACTAATTAAGAGCTACTTGTGTTTTGTTCCTTCACCAATGTTTGTCGCTCCTCTCCAATGTTCTTCCCAATGTGCCCTTGAAATCACTATTTTTTTAAAAGTGAGAGCCTGGAATGGTTTTCATGAATGAGGATTGAATATCTCAAACTAAAATGATCTTCTCTCGATCCAAACCTTTAAAATAACAATTTAATCAAACCCTCCAAACAAAATTTTCAATCTCTTGGATATTAAAAATGTTGAGAAGTATAACAACTTTGAGAGGTGAATGTTAGGGAAGAAGAGAGGTAATGTGGTTGATGAGTGGGGTAGATATCATAAATAAATTGTGGGTGTTTGATGTAAATGAGTGAAAGATTATGACCACAGAGCGGACAGAGTAGGGTTGTAAATGGGTAGGATTTTACCCGTAACCCGTCCCGCATTGTAGCGGACAAAAAATGTTACCCGCTAACCCGTCGCATGTATAACCCGCCTAATAAGCAGGGCAGGTTGCAGTTATCTTGCAACCTGTCCCGCATAACCCGCAACCCGCCTAATCAAATATATTATTAATTTTTTATGTACCAAAATCATTTTAATGTTTCAATTTTACCCATAATCATTAACTCACCGTACTAAGTCACTATTCAACAATCACCAAACGTAATTTTTCACTCACCACACATCCAATTTTTCAAATAATATAATGAGTGGTTACTGCTTTTTAAAATTTGATGTTCTTTAATTTTTCTTAGAATTTTTTTAAAAAAACCCACCAAACCCGTCCTGCCCCACCTATTTCAATCTTAGGCGGGGTGGGTAGCGTTTTTTATATATTTTTGACCCACCCCGTACCGCATATCCACTTAACTTAGACATGACAAGTAGCGGTAGGTCAAAAACTCACCCCTAAGACAGAAGCTGCTGATCCTGGGTTGTTGCTCCCATGTGAGAGCTAGAATCGCGGGGATCTTTCAAGGAGTTCGAAGAGGTGCTTGTACAAAAACTGTTGAACCAGGCTCAAATTAACGCCACCAAACGCACTACTGCGAGAGAACGGAATCTTCGAGTTAGAAATTTGGACGTAAACATGATGCTGATGCAAAATATGGTACATAATTAACGTATGATACAATATTTTGCATGACGGTGTCATGCTAACGTCCAAATTTCTAGCCCGAAGATGTAATAAATATGAAATAATACAATCAATAATGGTTACGAAGATAAGAGACAAATATAAAATGTCGCAACAGTACTTTAGAGATGAGAATTACAAAATAATATGCATGGCCATATGTATGAAGGTGCATTACTATATAAATCATCTTTATCTAAAGTTCTAAAAAATATGCAAAAATAAAATAAAATGTATGTCTTATTTCTGGTATTTCCATCTACCTTGCGACGAAAGATGGTTACTATTTACTAATTAGTTCAAGTCCATCAAATGGTCAGACCACTCGGTTCATTGGACCTTGTAAGAAAGCTTATTATTGTGGTTTAATTCTAGTTGATACCTTGCAAAGTATTACTTAGACATGAATAGTAATGTTGGCAATAAAACTTTTAAATAAAGCCTTCAAATCTTCATTTACTCAACGATCGATTTTTTTTAATCTTTTTTATTTTTGTCACCAATTGAAAGACAAGAGCTTCCAAAACCTGATTAAGCCGCATGTAAGTTCCTCATAACCCAAATTAACATTTGTTTTTCAAATTTAATGTTCCTTAAACTTTTGGTGAAGGTAACTCCCAATGTGTATGTGTTACCAACAAATCTTTTGATTAAAGATGTAATTTTATGGGATAAACCTTCTAGCATTCTAGTTCTAGGGTTAAATCGTAATGAATTGGTAAGAGGCCAAATTTATAAATTCCGTTGGGCTTGTGACTCTTCTTATTCTTGGGTCCAATTGGGGTTTGTGTACAAGGTAATTGTTTTAGGGTTAATTACAGTTTACCCCTCTGAACTATGCATTGGTATCACTTTATCCCCTGAAGTTTCAAAGTTAACAGTTAACTCCTCTGAACTTTAATTTTGTAACACTTTGCCCCCTTGAACTTCAAAAACTCATTATTTAACACACATTCGATGTTTTTTTCTAATTTTTTTTGTTGTATCCCTAATACACTCCTAAACTTATATTTACGTGAAAATTTGGATCGAAACGGATGTCGGATATGGTTGGAATTTGTGTCAGATTGACATTCAATCCGACCATGAGTTTTAACCTTGAGTTTTTAGGACACGTTCTAATTCTTTTATAGCCATGATATGGGAGGTGTGTGTTGGATTAGTCTATGTGAGACTAAAATTCTACACATTCTACGGTTCAATATCAAAAAACAAATATCTAATACAAAACCATGAAACTAACATTTTTTTTGTTAGAGAATATGGTTACTAATTAGTTCAAGTCCATTGATGAACATGAACCAGACTCGTCCTAGTTTGACCGATCGAACAATGTCAAAAATCAAATGGTCAAACCACTCGGTTCATTGGACCTTGTAAAAAGCTTATTATTGTGGTTTAATTCTAGTTGATACCTTGCAAAGTATTACTTAGACATGAATATTTAATGTTGCCAATATAACAATTAAATAAATCCTTCAAATTTTCATTTACTCAACGATCGATTTTTTATCTTTTTTATTTTTGTCACCGATTGAAAGACGAGTAAGAGCTTCCAAAACCTGATTAAGCCGCATGTAAGTTCCTCATAACCCAAATTAACATTGTTTTTCAAATTGTAATGTTATTTAAACTTTTGCGGAAGGTAAATCCCAATGTCAGTATGTTACCAACAAAACTGTCTCAAGCCGTTTGATTTTTTATATTAAAAAGGTGATTTTATGGGATAAACCTTCTAGTTCTATGGGTAAATCGTAATAAATTGGTAATGGGCCTGATTTATAATTCCTGTTGGGCTTGTGACTTCTTCTTATTCTTGGATCAAATTGGAGTTTGTTAAGGGTGGTTATTATTGTTAGGTACAGAAGTTTTCTGTATCAAACCAAATTGTTATTAGTCCAGTAGTCCTAGTTTTTTATTCTCTTCTTGTTTTCCCATTTCGTTGTTATTAATATATCCCTTAGTTGCCGTAACTGAGTAATATTTGGTTGAACTCGCTGAGTTTTTGGTAATTACGTACTTACGGTTTTAATATGTTATCTTCAATGGATGAAAGAGGTTAAAAAAGAAATACCAACATCTACCGTGCAAAGATAGTATTTGGACGGACTTCTTTTTGTGGTCAAGTTTCTTAATACAATTTTGATCTTTAACATGGCTAAAAATCTAAATAGTACATTTTGATATATGAAACAAGCTCTCCATGCACGTTGAAAATCATGAAGTTATGTATACAATTTCAATACGACCAACACAAAAATAAAAATGAACGTGCTACATTTGTCGGTTTCTTGATCTTATATAAAATAATCATCAAATTTTACTATTTTCGACATGCATTAATAACTTGGATCATAGATCAAATGTATATTGGAAGAATTCGACCCTCAAAAAAATCGAGGGAATTAATTCCATTTGGATGTATAGTTTTCACATCCGATTTTCCTAAGAAACTACAATTGAGGGAATTGGGCATCCAAATACCCCGCGTGCGGTGAGAGAACTTGGTTTCCTTAGGGAACTACTAAACGTCGCCCCAAAACTACTTAAATCGCCCCTTGAAATTACCAAATTGCCCTTAACAATATATTTAATACCCAAATCGTCCCGTGTCTATAAATAAGGCCTATGGTCTTGTATATTCATAATTTATCAGTAAAAACACCACGAAAATGTCTGGCGAGGGTGATGCATCGGGTGAGGTAAGCCTGGCGCGGGGAAATTTTTGGGCCGAGCGTCTGCATTAGACGCCTCCCCCATGGTGAGGGCGTCTGCGTAGGACGCCCTCCCCATGGCCGAGGCGTCTAACGCAGACGCCTACACAATGGGAGAGGCGTCTTATGTAGACGTCCTCCCCATGGGTAAGGCGTCTGTAGTAGACGCCCTTCCCTTCGGTCAGGCGTCCTACGCAGACGCCTTACCGTTGGGGAAGGCGTTTAACACAGACGCCCCATCCATGGGGCAGGCGTCTAACACAGACGCCTTTTTTTTTTTTTTTGATTTTGTTTTTTTAATTTCGAGTTTATTTTTTAATTTTTTTAATTTCGAATTTATTTTTTTATTTTTTTATTTTTGAATATATTTTTGTAGGTTCCAGATTTCGGTGGTGATGGAGTGGATTACAGTGAGTTATTTCAAACTACACAAATCTTTGAAACAATCGATGAAGCATGTAAATGGGCCAAACAAGTAGCTATCGGAGCTGGGTTTTTTTTGGTCGTGTCGTCGTATAAAACAAGATCAGATAGTCGGATGGATTGTTATTTGAGATGCGACCGGCGAAATCAAATGGAGTCTCGGGATATGGATACTGCACTTCGAAGAAACACCAAAAGAAAGGGTTGCGGTTGCCGTTTCTTAATAAAAGTGGTGGAGCGACGAGATCGTGATGGATGGGTTGTGGTTTATAATAGTGCTCACGGACATCACAACCACAGACTGGCAGTTTATCCAGAGGGTCATCGTCAAATTAGTGGTCTAAGTTCTGGGGCGAAGAAGATTGTTCGTGATATGACAGAGGCGCAAGCAAAACCACGGAACATCTTGAAGGCAGTAAAAGAAAAATTCCCGGAGGACAATCCAAATCAAAGGCATATTTATAATTTCAGAGATTACATGAGGAGGACAAAATCTGAAGATCGGAATCCCGTCCAGCAGTTTCTCTACCAAGCAGTGCAGTGTGAGTACTTACATTGGATTATGGCGGATCCAGAAACTGATGTCGTAACTCACGCTTTTTTGGCACATCCGACGTCAGTCCAGTTGTTGCGGACATATCCTTTCGTTATCTGCATGGATTCGACTTACAAGACGAACAAGTATAAGATGCCTTTGTTCGAAATGATTGGGGTCACACCAGCAAACATGAATTTCCTTATTGGATATGCGATTTTGATGGATGAATCTTACTCCAGTTATTTGTGGGTGATGGAGAAGTTGAGAGATCTGTTATTGGGGACTGTCAGCCCGACTGCAATAATAACAGACCGGGAGTTAGGCCTTATGCGACCAGTGAGAGAGGTTTTTCCTGACTCTGCTCATTTACTCTGCACATGGCACATCAACAAAGACGTATTGAATTACGCATACCACGTATTCGGCAAGAATAAGGAGATGGCAGAGACTTTGAGGCGTGGAAGATGGAGGAAGATCATGCTTTCTACTTCAGAAGCCGAGTATGATAGAGCTGTGTATGCTCTGAAAGATTTGTATAGATCGTGGCCGGCTATCACGGAGTATCTGGACACCACGTGGTTGGTGCATAAAGAAAAGTTTGTGCTGAATTGGACGAACAAAGTCCTTCATTTTGGGAACACCACGAATTGTAGGGTCGAAAGTGCTCATTCGGCTCTAAAAGAGTGGATTTCTACATCGACTGCAGCTCTGGACACTCTTTTCGAGCGCGTCAACGCGGCTACTGAAATGCAGCTGACGAATATTCGAAACTTTCTTGAAGACTCGAGACGGCGAAATTTGACTAATTTCGGACATGCTCTATATCGTCACATAAATGGTAGAGTTTCGCATCACTGTTTGCAGTTGCTGAGTCAGGAGGTGAAGAGAATGCAACAGTTAGATGATGAAGTTGAATATCGTTGCGAGTGCGCTTTTCTGACTTCTCATGGGATACCTTGCGCATGTACCATCCGTGGATGTCTTGAATCAGAAAACGGAATTTACTTAGAGCAGATTCATTCGTTCTGGAGGACACTTGTCATTGGGGAAGGAGCCGGGAACGCAGAGTTTGTGTCTCAGGCAGCTCAAGACGCCGAACATTTTCGCAGTCTGGTTGATGAGATTGCAGGAAGTGACCCTACCGTAATTCGATCTGCCTCTCGGGTTTTATTCGAGCAGCTACACCCCGAACATTCGAATTTGAAAGAGCCTGCAGTAAAAACAAAGCTACGAGGTCGACCAAGGGGAAAGTCGACACGACGGGACCCTAGTGCGTTTGAGTATGCAGAGCGAGGTAGTGGTCGATCTTCAGGTAGTGGGAGTAGAGGTCGTGGTCGTTCTTCCGGTAGTGGAAGCAAAGGTCGTGGTCGATCTTCTGGTTCTTCGTCAGTGAGAGGAGGATCAGGTATACCATCCTTACATTTATTATTATTATAATTTTGTTATTTATTTCAGTAAATATGTATCTTTTGTTATTATATCTAACTGTATTTTTTGTTCATATTGTAGTGACTGGGCGGGCTGACGTAGACGACTTCCCATATGGAGATAGAATTCCAGGAATCATTATGCCATTCCTACACCAGTGGAATGATGTACGTGCTGATGGAAACTGTGGATTTCGATGTGTCGCCGATGTTTTCCACGGTGGTGAAGACAATTGGCAACTCGCCCGTCGTTCGATTTCAAATGAGATAGCTGCGAACCCATCTTTTTATGAGCACGTATACTACGACGGTGTGGCGGAGACTCGTCACCGGATTAATTGGGGCGGGGGACCTTGTGGCGAGAATCACTATATGGAGACGTGGACGGACTTGTTTCCCATTGCAAATTTTTACAAGTGTGCAGTTATGTTCTTCTCTCTCGGAAATGATGGTTCGTTGTACCCATGTCTTACAGTTCTACCTTGGGAGAGTCCGCCTACCGTGACGAGACCGTGCAGAGAGTTGATTATTGCTCATTTAGGGAGTTACGCTCATTACATTCGTTTGGAATTGAATGAGGGATTCCCCGTACCTCCTATAGCGACTTTGTGGTATCAAATACGAGATGAGAGTGTTATTGGATGGGAGCTGGAGTACCAACATAGGATAGCATATTGGCAACAATTATGTAATATATTTTGATATGTTTGTATAATTATGTAATATGTTTTGATATGTTTGTACATTATATAGTGTTGCTTTATTATGTAATATGTTTTGATATGTTTGCTTTATTTGCATTATATATAATAGTACGAAAGGTTATCAAACACAAATACAAATAATAAGGGTACAACAGATAAGCAAAACACAAATACAAACAATAAGCGTACGACATGTTCGCAAACACAAACACAAATAATAAATAATAAGCGTACAACAGATAAACAAATATAAATGCAAATACTAAGCGTACCACAGATAAGCAAACACAAATACTAAGCGTACAACAGATAAACAAATATAAATGCAAATACTAAGAGTACGGTACAACAGATCAGCCTACTCATCATCCGAATCATGGTCGGAGATGCCTAACTGAGTATGCCATGACTGTATGATCTGATCCACATCTCCGCATGCAGCTCTGGCATCGTCTGGCAGCTCATCCCTCATCTGCAAGATTGGGTCTACAACCCGTATCATCTTACCCATCCACTGCACATAACATTAACATTAGCGTACATTAACAAATTATACGGTACAAATAAATTTAGATAAAATGAAAAAATTACCAGATCGCCACACGTCCTATCTGGTGGTCGATCTGCTCTCCGGGAGGCACCACGGACGATGATAGGATGTGAGTAACTACCGAACCAATCAAGATAACGTGCATCACACTCGGAGGGGTCGCGACTACGTCTGAAGTCGCCAAGGAACAATCGGCATGATCTCGGAAATGTCCGCCAAGTCGATTCCGCTGTAGAAGCGGGGAACCTGACGTCGTACGTCGCTGCTGTCGCAGACCGCACCGCATGCTCTGGTGTCGGAATGTCAACCGGGATCACCTGAACATATCCTAACTGACGCAAGACCCGATCGGGCATATAAGGCTCTATGATATCCCGATAACGAATAAGACCCATCAATAAAGTCCTCGGGACATCCGCTGCTGGGTCAGGACCATAGGGTAACCACTCCACCTAAAGTTTAACACATTAATAATAATACATCTTAAAATTAAATAAATGGTGTAAAGTTTGATACCTCTGATGCAGTCATCTGATCTAGCCGTGCGCGGATGGAACGCAATCGTCCATCGCTCTTGTCCTCGCTCCGGACAACCCACATACCCGAACGTGGATGACCCTCGTCGATAATCTTCCGCTCACGATGCGGGCGGAATGCAGGAAAGTACTCGTATATCCACGCCTGCAGCAGCGTAAGACAACCTGCAATCCCAGAACAATCCGCACGGCTAGCTATCCCAAGCTGCCGGTACAGGTATGCCAACGTCGCTGACCCCCACGAGTACTCACGAACGGTCTCCGGGTCCCTAGCCTCCAGTAGATCGCGTGGTCTGATCCGACAACCACTCTTGTCGACAAACAAGACGGCTCCGAGCATCAAGAATAGGTACGCCGTCAACTGTGTATCATCGGCCCGCGGAGGTCGTGCCCGTCTGCATAGGTCCTCAAGGGAGTCGATGCCGACACCACCACCACTCCATAAAGCTGTATCTCTCGCCAGACCATCAGGTGTGACACCAAGCAACTCTGCCACATAACACCTCAGCTCAGACGTCGACCCCTGAGCACTAACCAGACGACCATCCACAGGAAGTCGCAGGATCTGGAAAACATCGTGAAGCATGATCGTCATCTCTCCGAAAGGCATGTGGAAAGTGTTGGTGTCAGGCTGCCACCGCTCCACAAACGCCGAAATCAAAGGCATGTCGAGATAAGGGAACATGCTGTACGGTAAGTGCCCCAAATGCGTGGCACTAATCTCCTCTCTGATATCAGCACTCAGTGTAGACCGCCAACCCTGTAGTGCTGTACAGGCTCTGTGCCGATTCTGGCACTTCAGAACCTTCCGATCCTCTCCGTCCCAGATCCGTCTAGCAATGTGACCCCAGAAACTAGGAATGACGCTCCCATCTAAAGGACCACCAGGCGTCATACTGCTCACGATCCAAGAATCGTCCTGGACCCTCTTCTTCTTCTGAGCGCGGGGATCAACAGTGCACGAGCTCGAATCCCCGGTCGTAAACCTCCCACCCCTACCCTTCCGCACCATCCATCCGGCGGAAGTAGAAGTACCCGCTCGACCACGTCCTCCGCTATAATCCCCCTGCCTCTCCACCTCCGGCCGCACATCATACGGGCCATCATCGTCGCTCTCGTCGTCGAAACTATCCACATGCTCATCATCGAAGGAATCATCCTTCTCCTCACGACGACGTAATGCCTCCCTCTCCCTCCTGACCGAAGCAGATATCCCCCGTCTACGTGGATGACGCGGTGCTGAATCATCCTCTAAAGAACGGAAGGCGTGTAATGGTATCGACTTGCCTCTCCCTCCACTGTGACCCGATGACTATTTATTGAAATTTTAAATACAAATTTGTTAAATTTGTTAAACTAAATTATCATATTTATCAAAATTGTTAAACTAAATCAAAATTTGTTAAACTTAATTATCAAAATTGTTAAACTAAATCAAAATTTGTTAAACTAAATTAAAACAATTGTTAAACTAAATCAAAATTTGTTAAAACTAAATATCACAAATGTTAAACTTAATAAGAATTTGTTAAATTAATTTTTTTGATTTATCACTATTTATTAAAGTAATTATGATATTTATTAATTAAAAAAACAAAAAAGGAGGAGGCGTCTGCGACAGACGCCTCCCGCAAGGTGGAGGCGTCTATCGCAGACGCCTCCTCCTACGGGGAGACGTCTTCGGAAGACGTCTCCCCCATCGGGGAGACGTCTTCCGCAGACGTCTCCCGCTTCGGGTCGGCGTCCGAGGGAGACGCCCCTCGCATGGGTCGGGCGTCCTCGGAAGCCGCTCCCCCCATAGGGGGAGCGGCTTCCTCGGACGCCCGCCCCATGCGGGGGGCGTCTCCCTCGGACGCCGACGCAATTTTTTTTTTTTTTTTAAAACAAATAAATAACGTAATGTTACCTCATACGGGTACACCGGGGGAACTGCTGGCTGCTTCCCTGGCCTCCGAGACATTCGTAATCTTGTGTAGTAGGTATAGGAAGAGAAAGTTTTGAAAAAAGAGTGAAATTGTGAGATATATAAGCAAAAATAGGAGGAAGGGCAATTTGGTAATTTCAAGGGGCGATTTAAGTAATTTTGGGGCGATGTTTAGCAGTTCAGTTTCCTTAGGTCCCTAATGTTATTGTTCTTGCAGGTCCCATGTCAAAGATGCTTGCCAAGTCCCACTTTATTCTACTCCTCCTTATTCTTTGCAGGCACCATTGTCATATTTCTCCTCCCTACTCCCTAGTCTTGGCTGTCCACCAATATCGAGTCAAGGTAGTTTTGTAGTTTGAAGTCCTAACATGGTGATTTTGTTATATCAAATGTCGATTATTAGGGTGTTAGTATCACAAAAAGTTCCGGAAAGTAATTTTCGGAATCAAATGGAAAGCAGAGGAAAACAAAATTAAGTGAGAAACTGTTTCCCTTTGTTGAATTATGTTGTTTATGGATGTTTGGACAAATAATTTCGAGAGTGTTTGAATAACAAAAACAAACGATCAAACTAATTTTGGTCGTCCGAATTGAGAATTCGGTTGATTTCTCTGAATGAACGTTAATGGTTGACCAAACTAATTCCGGTCGTTCGAACTGGTCGTTCCAGTTATTAATTTCGGTGGACCAAAACATGTTCTATCGTCTGTTAAAATTATTTCAGTGAACTGAATGGTTGACGATTGACTAGATTTTTTTGATTTCAGTTACTTTCCGACTTCATAAACGTTGAGAAAACTCAAAGAAAAATATGTATATCCCACGTGATAAGACGAAAGTGTACATTTGAATTCCCCTAAGTGCAAGGACGACCCCTGACAGCTCACTTCCTTGTGGCTAAAGCTTTTATTTTTTCAAATACTTAATACATAATCAACGGGATCGATTCAGCGATCACAAGTTGTTCAGGGGCCTCAAGTCCTCAACATACCATGGGCTATCACAAGTTCATAACACATCGATCTATTTTTGTACTAACAAACATAATCATATCGTGTACATTCAGTTTTTTGTACTAACAAACATAATCATATCGTGAATACGACACGAAATACGAAAATTACCAGGTATAGTTGTAAATACATGGAACAGCAGTGGCATTGTCTCCCTACCTTGTCCTCCACAGTTATTACTTATTATCATCCGCCGTACAAAGCGAGAAGAAGAGGCGAAGAACAAAAAAAAAAAAAAACCCCAAAAAAAAGAAACCCCAAAGACCAGACTTCCTTTCGTTTTGACCTCGGAGAAACCCTAGATTCCCGCAATGCCCAACCTCGATCCTCGCCCTTACTGAGATCGGAGCGGTGGAAACAGAGATCTGCGGCGGATTCGAACCATGGCGGAGGCGCTGTCGATCATCCCGGCCGCCGTGCTGCGGAACCTCGCCGATAAGCTCTACGAGAAGCGGAAGAACGCCGCGCTCGAGGTGAGTCGATTTGAGGTCGGATTCGTGGTCGGATTTTGGTTTCTGATTTGTGTTTTTTGCGGTTGGGTATAGCTGGAGGGGATCGTGAAGGCGCTGTGCGGGTCCGGGGAGCACGAGAAGATCGGGGCGGTGATAGGGTTGCTGACGAGGGAGTTTACGATGTCGCCGCAGACTAACCACCGGAAGGTTCGTGGATGTGTTTGAGTTTGTGGGAAATTGTGAATTAGGAGATTGATGCGTTGCTTGGCGTAGTTTGTGGTTGGAAAAAAATTTAAAAAAGTATTTTTTGTTTGGATTTGGACGTTTGATTGTGTTTTTTTTTGGAGAATTTGCTTGGCCTGGTATGTAGTTGGAAAAAAGTAATTTGTAATTGGGTTTTGGACATTTAGGAGATTGATGCCTCATTTTGTTTGCAGTTGAAAAAACCTATTTTATGTGTGTTTTTGCACATTCATTCGTGTTTCATTTGTAGAACTTGTGAATTGGGAGATTGATGCCTTGCTTGGCGTAGTCCGTGGTTGAAGCAAATTCTTCTCTTTTGTGGATTTAGACATTAGTTTGTGTTTAATTCGAATAATTTGTGAATGAGGAAATTGATCCCTTGCTTGGCCTGGTCAAAGAAACTACTTTGAAATGTTGTTTTGGACATTTGGTTGTGTTTTGTTTGGAATATGTGTGAGCTTGGAGATTGATGCCTTGCTTTGCATATTTTGTAGCTTTCCTTTTTTGGGTGTGATTTTGAATTTTTGTTTGTGTTAGTTTGAATAACTTGTGAAATGTGATATTTATGCCTTGCTTGGCATAGTCTTTATGCTTTTGCATATTCTGTAGTTTTTTCTTTTTTGGATGTCATTTTGGATATTTGTTTGTGTTAGTTTGAATAACTTGTAAAATGTGAGATTGATGCCTTGCTTGGCATAATCTTTATTAAAAAAACAACTCTTCTTTTGTGGGTTTGGACATTGTTTGTGTTTTGTTTGAAGAATTAGTGAAAGGAAATCAGTGCATTGCTTGGCCTGGTTTGTGGTTGAAAAAACAATTTCCATTTTTATGTGGATTTCGACCCCTCAGTGTTTCTGTGTTGTGGTTCTGCTTTGTGAAGGGTGGCTTGATAGGGCTTGCTGCTGTTACTGTTGGTTTGGCTTCAGAAGCTCCTCGGCACCTTGATGTAAGTGTTTGCCTCTAATTTTTAGCGCTTAACTGGTTTTTGGCCAAATGGAAGACAAATGGTGCCATTGTGTTCTGAATAATTTTCTAGTGTTTTATATGGCTCCAACAGTAAATCCAATTGACGTTGGTTGGACCATCACAAAGTTTCTGTGTGAAAATATGTAAGCAATGCCATGTTTGAACCAGTTTATGTGTGTCTAATTGTGTCCAAAATGATTGAATCCTCCTTGCAGAATGGGCTCTTACTATGGTTATACATTGTTTATATATCAATATCCTCGGAAGTTACTTCCTTGCTTTGAACTTAATTGAAATGTAATGTTTCTTCTCATATGAGTCAATTTTAGATATTATTGCAAACGAATCACATCATTATGATTCTCTAAATAGTCCAAACACATGGCCCTTCAGTCTTCTGTTCATTTTTGGATGGTTAACAAAGCAAACTGATGCAAATTACTAAAACCAACTGACAAAAAAATGATTTTTTTTCCACAAGTAGTTAGTCTTCCTTCTACCCCGTCTCACTGGAAAGTTGAACATTTGAATTTTCTCCACGTATCTGTAAATGCTAGATCTTCCTTTCCCACAATCAGGGAAAGTGCAGCTCTTTGTTCTTTATACAACCAGCACAATGCACTTGGCAATTTAGTATGCATGTTTGACATGATAATCCATTTTAACACTTAATTACTGTAATATAATGATGATAACTCAATATGAAGTTTTTGTTCATTTTTATAATCAACTCATAGTTAATCTTCAACATCCGAAGTCACAGCCATAAAAGATGGGAAAAAATGAATATTGTTCCGTACAAGTTGCTCCTAAAACTAACCTAAACCAATGTCTATACATTTGACAATGTTATTTAGTTTCTATATCTGCACCGCTCGTTGATTCAAAATATTACATATCATTGCGTCTTTGTGCTGTAGTGTGAGATGCATCACTCGTACACTCACTGAGACACTGTGCTATTGTACATTTCATATGAACATAATTCAAAAATATTGCTTATATGGCTGAAATGTCCAAGAAGTATAGAGGACTAGGCACTTAAAGTTTATCTTTCTATGTGAAGATTTAAGAGGTATAGAGGATTATGCACTCAAAGCTTATTTTTTATTTGAAAAGCTCCTGTAAAACCTCCAAAATCTACACGCTAAAACAAAGTTCTCCGAAAGAGTGCTGGAAATGGATTAGAAACTCCAATCTAGTTTGTATGCTTACGGCTGCATGATGAACAAGTGCTTAATGGTCTTGAATTTGGGACAGCATATGATGGGAGGAAACATTGAGAAAAGAAAAATGATTTGGGGAGATATCTTTTGTTGATTTTTGGGATGGAAGTGTAAGCGGAAACTTAAGAAACAAACTGGTTTTTCAAGAGTTGCATATTTATATAGCTTACTCTTTGTTTTTAATAATCTGCTGCATAACCATTGCTTTCTTTCTTCAATTGTTAGTAATTTATCCCCTTTATACCTCCTTCAACTTTTTAGAGAATTGTACCACCGGTGCTCAACGCCTTTCTGGATCAAGACAGTAGGGTTCGATATTATGCTTGCGAAGCACTTTATAACATAGCAAAGGTTAGCATTTATAATTTTATAGCTCATATTTTCTAGTTCCTCAGGTGCTATGATCTGATGATTTAGAACTGAAGTACTATAACATGGAAACCTTTCGTTTTCCCAATTGAGACACAAACATGATATCATGTGACATCTTTCCGCAGGTTGTTCGTGGGGAGTTCATTGTATTCTTCAATAGTATATTTGATGCACTCTGTAAGCTTTCAGCAGATTCTGATGCCAATGTCCAGAGTGCTGCTCATCTTCTAGACCGGCTTGTAAAGGTAAGGTATAGTCCATATTGCTATGTCTCTTTCTTGTATCACTAAGTAGGTTCTCTTGTAACTGCCAATCATGATTCAGTCTATAATTGTGTACAGGATATTGTAACCGAGAGTGATCAATTCAGGTCTATAATTTTACCCCTTTCACTTTTTCTGAACATAAACTTGTAACTTTACCTGCAGTTATTGTAACTGTCCTACTGTTCTTTTAATATCTTTCAGCATCGAAGAGTTCATCCCCCTTCTGCGCGACCGCATGAATGTTCTTAACCCCTTTGTTCGTCAATTCCTGGTGGGATGGATCACAGTGTTGGATAGTGTTCCAGAAATTGATATGCTTGGTTTCCTTCCAGATTTTCTTGATGGTATTACATCAGCTTCAGTATATTAGCTTTAGTGTAAGTATATTTTAGGTCTTGTAATCATACCTTATAGAATGTTAAAATTTCAGGTTTGTTCAACATGCTTAGCGATTCCAGCCTTGAAATTCGGCAGCAAGCAGATTCTGCATTGTCAGAGTTTCTTCAAGAAATAAAAAACTCTCCAGTAAGCTACTGTTTATGATCTTCTTCTTACTATTTTGTCTCTTCTTTCTGAAATAAGTAAAGTGGAAAAAAGGAACCTGGTTAAAACTAGATTTTAATAAGCATTTTCTTTTATATGTGAAAATATGTACTCTTGAGGTAGGTATCCTAGTTATGCTTATCTATGAGGATTTCTTTTATATTCTAAAATAAGAAGGAAATAGTTTTACCTGTACCAGTGCTATTGAGTCATTCTAATTCAGTTCCTACCATCATGAAGAATGTAGATTATGGTCGGATGGCTGAAATATTGGTGCAGAGGGCTGGTTCACCAGACGAATTCACTCGACTCACAGCTATCACATGGGTAAGAATATAAACCTAGTAATATTTTTGTTCACAGCAATCAGTTAAGCAATAGTCTAATTCTACTAATATGTTGACTCATCATCATCGTTGTGTATGTTTATGTTTGGAGATAAAAAAAATTGTTGAGCATGTTTAGGTGTCCACTCTGCTCTTTTTAGTTTTATTCTTTTTAGATGCTTCTGCTGCTGTACACTTTTCCAGAAGTTGGTTTAACTAAGGTGCATTGTAAGTTTTGGCTCAATTTATTAGTTTTACTTTCAATTATGGTAGTGATGACCATGTTGTGCAGATAAATGAGTTTGTTAAACTTGGTGGGGATCAGCTTGTTCCCTACTATGCTGATATACTGGGTGCAATTTTACCAAGCATTGCTGATAAAGAGGAAAAGATAAGAGTGGTAAATGTAATTATGCAGATACAATGGTGATTCTAAGCCAGGGTTTCAATGATGACAATAGTGATTAATCATATTATTTTTCTCCCTTTGCTAGGTTGCTCGTGAAACCAATGAAGAACTTCGTGCATTTTGTGCTGGCCAGTTAGGTCCATCTGATGGATTTGACATAGGTGCTGTCCTTTCTGTTGCAAGAAGGTATATTTCTTCCCTTACATAGTTGCATGCATATTCTTGAAACTGCCTGTATGTTTTGAAAGTCATATTTGTCAAACAGTGAGCGTAGGAGTTGTATTAATTCATTCTCATAAAATACTGAAATATGGAGTTCTCTGCAATTGTGCATGGTTGGATATATTTGTCTGCAGTAATCAGAAAAGAAAAAAAGAGGATTAGCGCTTTCATCTCTCAGTTTGGATGGTTATAGGCTTTTGGCCCTGTTCAGAACTATTACTGAGACAAACTACAATTCCACAAATGGAACCAGATTAACAATCCAGCAATCCTTATGTGATTGAGGTTGGGGCTAATCATTGTATTTTTATTTGTATGCAAGAATGTAGGTTATCTTTTAAATAACACTGGACTACTGTAAATGTATATTCTAGTTACTATTTGTGACAAGATGATGATTTGAAGAACTTGACTTATTTAAATATTATTCGTAATAAGTGATCCATTTCAAGGTTCAATGAATTGGCGCTATATAGCACTCCGTAGTCCAAAAATATAACTTCAGTTTAGGTTGTTTTTTTAAAAATATAGCATTTTGTAGTCCTGTATATGTTATGCATCCCAATTCTCCAATATTTTTGAGCCTTTCGAAAATGTAGTTATAATGTGTTGGTGCACCAGGCAATTAGCTAGTGAATGGGAAGCTACTCGAATTGAAGCGTTGAACTGGATGTCCACACTTTTAGCAAATTATTATTCAGAGGTAATGAAATAAGTTTTGGACTCTTATATTCGGACATGCTTTTTACATGTTCCTTATCCCTCAGTTAATTAGTGGAAAACATCCTTGCAATATAATCTATTATTGTAATGTTGGTGTTGGCGGCCTTGTGGCTCTTTAATTTCCTTTCATTGCAGATCCTTTTGGTCTGACCATGGGACCTGCCCTTTTGTTCTCTTAATTCTGTACATACTTTTTTCTTTATAATTAATTTTATTTTTCATTGACAGAAAAATTATTAGCTTTCTTTATCTACCTCTTTCCTTGTGAACGGTGCTACAATCTCATTTTTAACATTGTAGGGCATGAGCAGTTTGTGTATATCATTTGTTGCAGATGTTAATGTGCTCACTTACTGGTTGAGCATATTCTTCTTCCCATGACATAAGGATAGTTGAGCTCACAGCTTGCTGAAATGCAGTTAAGAATAATCATTGTTTAGTTATTTTGCTTCGTATTGATGGTATTGCTTGTATCCTGTGCAGGTTATTGTTTTTTTGAATGAAATATTTGAATCCCTCTTAAGTGCGTTATCAGATCCATATGATGAGGTAGTTTTCTCTTAAAAGCTATCATTGCAAAGAACAAATTTCAATTACATCATTTTGTGTTGCAAATTCTCTTTAGGTGCTCAATATAGTTGGCATACATACAAAATATTGCAACGCTTACATTGTGGTAACCTGATAAAATAGTGGATGCTCATTCTCTGCAATTATGTACCTGTTGGATTGTCAATGAAGTTGAATAGAGTGTACTTAATAGACCAAGTTGAAGCATTTTTCCCTTTTTCCGTTGTATTGGTAGCACATTTTCCTGTTAGGTACATGTTTGACAGTTAACCATTCACACACTAGACTACCAAGATATTCTAGGTATGTTATACAAAAAAGATGTTTGGCATGTGGTCATAGTATTATTACAAGATGAACAAATTATGATTTTATTTTAAGTAGATTTAACATAGCAAAATCAACATTGATTCAAATATCTTGATACATGTAATAACAGACAATTAACCAGTCCAAGGACCGCAGATCTTGACGGTGTTCTGTGAAGGCTTAAGATTGTCACCTCTGATAAAACATATAGGGGTCTGTTCGAACTTCTAAGAGAAAGATAAAACATATAGGGCGTGAGTGCTATAAATTGATTATTTTGTTTGTTTGATTTTGGAAACCTGTG
This sequence comes from Triglochin maritima, assembly GCA_963682175.1. Taxonomy (NCBI): domain Eukaryota; kingdom Viridiplantae; phylum Streptophyta; class Magnoliopsida; order Alismatales; family Juncaginaceae; genus Triglochin; species Triglochin maritima. The sequence goes on along the minus strand of OY821780.1, from coordinate 6,200,951 downwards.
ACAACGAGGGGAATTAGAAACGTAATATAACTCCTCTCCATGTTCGATGGATCAATGATTGAATTGTTTTTTGATATTTGGATTATCATAAACTAAATCAAAATGACAGAATGACTGACTGTCTGCGTATTTATTGTGAAGTAGCAGATGGTCAATTTGCGCTTCGCATCCGAAAAGCAACATAAGTATCACAATTCACAGGATCAAAAAGTAACATTGAGTCATCACTCATGATAATCTGCAATTCCTCAAAGGGAGCACCATAAGAGTGGGCAAAGCACTACTTCAGTACCTAATTACCTAGCTCACCCTACAACTCTAATCCTAGAGAGATGTGGAGGATGCATAAAAAATGATAGCAAACAGAGAATGAAAATTTTGGGCAAGAAAGAGAACTCTGAATATGATATTAAGAAATGAAGAATAAATCTTTCATCATTAAGGCTTCTCTGTAGGTTTAGGAGGTGGTTGTAGCAGGGACCAACACAAGGATGGAGATTGAGTTTTATTGTATTTTAATGATTCACCACTAGCCTAACTTTAGGCTGTGTGACCTTAGAAAAGTGTAGCTAAAGTAAGCATGTCATGGCTCGTTTGCTTTTGGTAAAGGTGTGTTTTAAATAGTAAGGTATTGGTGGTGCCATCACAAGAAGTGGAATGACGCAGGTTCTGTTTAGACTTTGGACTAGTGATCTGTATTTTATGTTGAAGAGAAAAAAACAAATATAAGTTTTGACTGAGAAAAAGGACAATAAATGATATTGGGCAAAATTGGTAAAAGCTGTTGATTGATGCTCTTTTACAGTGGTTATGTAAAGTATATTTTGTAGTGCACGTACAGGACAGCATAGTGTTCAGGAAACTTAACAAATTTGTGAATTTAACTTGGGAATTTTAAGAAAGAAAAATTGTCATATTCCTACATAGACGAGTAAGTGCCCTCAGTTTTTTCCTGAGAATGGTTTTGTCCTCCTATGTAGATATTGTACTCGCAATAAGATCAAAAGTCCACTGACTGGTCGAAATATGCATTTCTAAGGTACATGTTCTTGTGGGCATCTCCACTAAAATCGAACTTAGTAACCACTTAACTTATCAGATATACAATTTCATTTTTAAGGCATCTGGATTATGGTTTGGAACATATATGGGTTAAAGATATACGAAGAACTTTACGTTTTCTTGAAGAAATAACATGAAACTAATTTCTCTTTGTTCACCCCTAACAGAGCCTTGTCATCTATTTTCACGATCTAGGTTTAATATTAGATAAGATAGTATTTGGTGCATCTAGTACTTTTATAATTTAACTTTGTGCTTGCTCCTTTATTTCCTGACATGGTCTCTTGTATAGGATTTTTTTTTTTGAAACGGTATACGCATTTCTGTCATTTGCAGGTTGTGCTTCTTGTGCTTGAAGTGCATGCATGCATTGCAAGAGATCCTCGTTATTTTCGCCACCTTGTTGTTTACCTCATACATAACTTTCGCGCTGATAATTCCCTTCTTGAGAAGTGAGTCTTTAATCTTATTTAAGTCACTTTATTAGTTATTGCATTAAATATTTAATGGCTTTGCACTTAAATGGTCAGACGTGGTGCTTTGATAGTAAGGAGACTTTGCATACTTTTGAATGCTGAACAAATATATAGAGAGTTTGCTGCAATCCTGGAAGGAGAAAGTGACTTAAACTTTGCTTCTATTATGGTTCAGGTTTAACAATATTGTCATTGTTTTATTTTGTTGAATGATTTAGAGTTTATTTTTACTTAATAAATTTTTTATTTCTCAGGCACTGAATTTAATACTGCTTACTTCATCTGAGTTAGCAGACTTACGAAATCTTTTAAAGCAATCATTGGTAGATCCTGCTGGCAAAGACCTATTTGTATCCTTATATCCTTCCTGGTGTCACTCACCAGCAGCTACAATAAGTTTATGTTTATTAACTCAGGTTTACTACTAGGTCGAGGTTGATTTTCTTATTTAAAATATCTTATTGTGTAACAAAATATATCATAACATATTGTTTCATCTTTACTTATTATGGCAGGCATACCACCATGCTAGTTCTGTGATTCAGTCACTTGGAGAAGAGGACATAAACGTGAAATTCTTGGTGCAGCTTGACAAATTGATTCTTTTACTAGAGACTCCAATATTTGCGTACCTTAGACTGCAGGTAGGTATCCATATATTTCTGCTGTTAATCATCTTTTTGGTTGATAATTTATGCACGTATCTTCTGATCCATCATTTTATACAAAAAGATGCATGCATGTATCCTTTTGGTTTTTCATTTAAAGTAAGCATTAGTTGTACACGAACAATATCTAAAGAACCCTAAAAATCTGTTGTACAGTCTCAAAGCCCTCTCCTGAACATGCTTTAATCCTATGTTTTCTACCTGCTGTGATACTTATCTCTCCATCAGCTTTTCCTCTATAATAACGTCCCTTCTATGATTTTTGAATAACTTGAAATATGTATCCAAGTTCAAAATAGAGATAGAAAATTATTCACATATGGATTGCTGCAACTATTTACATGGAAAGACAGTCTTTTACATGTTGCCGAGTTCTGTCATTATGTACATTTCATCATTTATTGTCTAGCTTTGATAAGGTGTGCTACAATTTATTTGTTTTAATCTAGTTTTAGTATATCACTGACATGTGATTATGCATGTTTCAGCTCCTTGAACCAGGATGTCATCCCTGGCTATTGAAAACACTTTATGGTCTTCTTATGCTACTTCCTCAGGTTAGTATTTAGTTGTATTTGCTTAGTTTGGGTCCCCTTGTGGTTCTGCTTCCTGTTGGTTTCGAGAGTCCTCGCTCTCAGGTTCTGCTTGAGTGCTTGTAGACATGGTGTTTTAGGAGCTTGTAGTTTTTCTTGTTCCTGTTTTGTGAGTGTGGGGGCTATATCTGGTTTCACTTGTTCCATGAAAAAAATATATAAACACTTGGCTGTTTGAGATATCATATTTGAGAGAAGAATGGACCAAAAATGAGAAACCAGAGAGCAAAATGATTTATGTTCCAGTGTCCAATCTGTGATTGCGAAGTTTTGGCTCTGGCAGTGGGATTTGGACAAAATTGAAGTGTCATTTGGGAATCAATGGACATCAAAGTATTCCGTTATGCCTGTGGGGAAGTATCATTGGGGTTTATTTAGATGTTGAAAACAGATACCTCGAAGATGTGCATTCTTTTATTGTTGATGAAATTCAATTTTAGGCTATGAGCATTCAATTTTTTTATTATTATCGAAGTATATATTGATGAAATGGTAAATTATACATGAAATGAACAACCATGGAAATTCATAAGAATGATTTGGCTGCTTAGCAATTTATTTGGACAATCGTTTACTTGTGCAGCAAAGTGCGGCCTTCAAGATACTCCGTACTCGACTCAAGGCAGTACCACCATACTCTTCTAGTACCGATATGAGGCGTACGTCTGCTCCATATCATTTTTTACAATCAAGTGAGGATGTCAGCATGGACGTAGATGCACACAGACACACTGGCATTAACTTTGGATCCAGATTGCAGCATTTCCAGCAGTTGTTGGAGCAACACCGCAAGCAAGCCAAAATGCGGACACAATCCCGCAACTTGTCATCATCAATGTCTTCACGGGTTCAAGATATTGTCCGTGATGTAACTTGTACTTTTTTTGTTTCCATTACGAGTTAACTCATTTCTTTTAGCCTTATTTTCTCTCATGACTAGAAAACAAATAAAATATCTTGTTTTGTTTTTCAGGAGAGACAAACACCAGATATATCTCGCTTGTCTTCTCCAATTCCTGTACCAGACAATGTTCGGCCCCCCTCTAGGACATCGTGAATAATAACACATCAGATATAGCGACCAGTATTATTTATTCTTAGGCTCATGTTGGGGCTCCGCCCATCTACATCTCTACTCGATTGAGTGTTTTGGTCAGTAATTTTGACTCAACCGTAGAGGTCCGATGGGTTTGTAATTGTATATCTTTATTGTTGTTTGTTGGGATGGAGCAATGCAGTTACCGGCAATTTTTCTGATACAAGATATTGCTGCTCATATGGTTTTGCTATCTTTTTTTCTTGTGAAGACCATATGAGCCAGTAGTATTTGAAATTGGGGACGAAATCTCACTTGCGTCGTTGCACCTGTTTTTGTAAATCCCCATATGACAGTTAAATGTAAATCTTAGTTATGAATTTTAATGTTTATCACAAGCCTACAGCTTGTAATCGATGGTGGTTTGCAATTCTTGCAGTTTTCTTGTATTTATTAGAATAAATAATTTGGAGATTTATTTTGCTGAACCTTGTTGCATCCATGGCACTTGATTGTGATAACCTCGAATAGGACAGAACTAAAAAAGTAAAGCCGAAATCTGTTTATTTAGGGAGTAACTATTCGTCGTCGGAAAACTACTTAAATCGTCTCGAAAATTATTTTTTGTCATTAATAAATCAATTAATATCAATTTTGTCATGTGTCTTTAAACAATGTGTTAGACTCAGTTTTACTCATATTACTAGTACCAACATCACGAAAATGTCTAGCGAAGCACTTGAATCCGGTGAGGTAACATGGGTAGATTTTTTTTCCCAACTCGGGCGTCTGGGTACGCCTCCACCTAGGTGAGGGCGTCATATCCAGACGCCTCCACAAATGTGTAGGCGTCTTAGCTAGGCGCCTCCACTAAGGGGAGGTGTCTTAGCCAGACGTTCATTTTTTTTAATTTTATGTTAAATTAAATTTTTTAAGGTTCCGTTGCAAGATTTTGGTGGTAATGGAGTAGATTACAATTAGTTTTTTGACAGTAAAGAAATATTTACAACAATCGATGAAGCTTGTAAATGGGCGAAACAAGTTGCACGAGGAGCCGGATTTTTTTGGTTATATCATCATACAAACCAAAAACAGATAACTGGATGGATTGTTACCTGAGATGTGATCGCAGACGTGAAATGAGTTCTCGTGATACGAGTATTGCACTGCGAAAGAATACAAAAAGAAAAGGTTGCGGTTGTCGGTTTTTGGTAAAAGTGGTGGAGCGACGGGATCATGATGGATGAGTCACTGTTTCTAGTAGCATCTATGGGCAACACAACCACCCACTTGCAGTTTTTTCAGAGGGTCCCTGACAGGTCAGCGAACTTAGTGCTGAGGCAAAGCAAATTGTTCGTGATATGACAAAGGCAAAAACAAGACCACGTAACATTTTGTTAGCGGTAAATGAGAAATTCTCGGAGGATAATCTCAATCAAAGACACATTTATAACTTTAGAGAGTACATGAGGATGACGAAATCTGAAGACAGGAATCCCACGCAGCAGTTTCTCATGGAGGTAGTGCGGCATAAGTATTTGCATTAGATTATGACAGATGAAGAAACTAATGTCCCCACCCACGCATTTTTGGCACATCCGACTTCAGTTCAGTTGTTGCGTACATACCCATTCGTAATCTACATGGATTCGACGTATAAGACGAATAAGTACAAGATGCATTTGTTTGAGATGATTGGGGTTACTCCAACAAACATGAATTTCCTTGTCGGATATGCGATTTTGCAGGATGAGACCGAGTCTAGTTACCGGTGGGTGTTGGAGCGGTTGTGATATCTGTTATTGGATATTGTTAGCCCGACTGCAATAATAACGGACCGAGAGATGGGTCTAATGCGACCAGTGGCAGAGGTTTTTCCTGAGTCAGCTCATTTACTATGCACCTGACATATCAACAAAGACGTGTACAACTATGCATACCACGTTTTCGGCAAGGACAAACAATCTGCAGAGATTTTCAGGCGTGGAAAGTGGAGGAAAATCATGCTTTCTGATTCACAGACGGATTATGATAGAGCAGTCCGTAATCTGAAAGATTCTTTCAAGTCCTGGCTAGTGCTCACGGAATATGTGGAAGACACGTGGTTGGTGCATAAAGAAAAGTTAGTGTTGAATTGGACGAATAAAGTTCTTCATTTCGGCAACACTACGAACTGTAGGGTGGAAAGTGCACATTCAGCATTATTATGAATTGAATGTACAAACATTTTGTTCCTTGATTATAGTATTCGTCTTTTGGAAGTGTTAAGGAAGAGGTGCTTGGTCCTTAACCGTAGAGCTCTAAAAGATAATGGTTTACATAAATCAAAAGTTATTTACAATCATGGTAGTTAACATGAAACATTAATTACCGAGATAAGATTGTCGTGTTGGTCATCGATTGTTGTAGCTCTACAAATAATTGACGACACGAGTATATAAAAGAGGAAAAAATTACTTTTATATATTGAATAAACCTAACAAGTAAAACATTATGGAATTGTGTTTCGTGTCATTAATGTTTTTACTGTGTCTTGGATCCTAAGATATGAGACTTATATCTTTTCACTCAAGAAGTGTTTAATTTGATTATTGTCAAAAGCTACCAATGAGTGTAGTGATAACGACAATAGTTGGTTGAACATGACTTGTGCTGGAAAAAATAGCTAGTCAAACAATTATCATTGCCCCTCTTGATTGAGTGATGATATTAGTGCCCCACTTGATAAAGCAAAATTATAATGTGCACAATGTAACTTGAGTTAAGTTACATAGTTATAATTAGCTTAAAGAGATCAAGAAATGAGTATAATACAAAGGTGACACATTTCTATTTTGTATATATTTTTAATATCATGAGGCAAGTGACGGACGCAAGTGATGCACTTACATCACTAAATGGATCATGTTTTGGTTCGGGTTGAACAAAGACATTTATGCTAATTAGGTGACTATAATGTGTAGCTAGATATCGCTTATAGTCTGAGATAATAAGTGTCAACGGTAGACCGATTAAAAGACGTGGTTCGTCCGAATTCTTCCAGGGAATTTTTCTCATATGGATTCGGTCGACCGTCTAGCGCACGGTGCACCGAACACGTGTTATAACCGAATGGTTCGGTTGACCGAATAATACTCGGTCTGCCGAACAAGAACGATTCCGCCTGAATTATTAAGAGATTAATTAAATCATGGGTGGAATAATTCCATATTTAATTAAAACGTTTTTTGTGGGTGATTATGTGGAATTTAGAGATTAATTTTAGGAGAGAAAAATAAGGGATCATGGTTAAATAATAGTTCTTGATAAAGATGTTTTGGGAGCCTATAAAAGGGCACCTATTCCTACTTGTTTTAATACTAATGCAAAATCTTTCTCTCATTAATCTCTCCCTAATCACCACGAAATTTCTCTTAGTAAAATTAAGTTCGGAGATTAGAATCTCAGGAGCTTAAAGATGGGTAATTAGCTTGATTCTAAACCTTGTTAGAGATTGATTGGCTAGCTCATTTCTCTCTAACTTTGTTTAGAGTTTGGTGAACACTCGGAGGCAATTCCGTGGACGATTCAACGGGCAACGCGACTCCGGATCATCAAAAAAGTTTTAGAGAATATTTAGGTATGATTCTATCTTTGTGGATTATTTTAATAAATGTAGGTTGCATGTTATTAGAATAAAACACAAATAGATGTACATAAAATTTTAAAATATATACATACATACATATATAGATACATAGGGACACGAAATCCTACAACCTTATTGTATCAAATGCGAGATGAGAGTGTTATTGGATGGGGGATCAGTACGAAAGTAGGATGACATATTGGAACCAGTTACGTAGTACATTGTGATTGTAATTTGTAATGCACTTGTAATGTATAATATATCGTGTATTTGTACTTATATTGTGTATTTCTTTTACCATATTTTAAATTTAAGTATTATTTGATATCTAAAGAAATAAGTTGAAGATATGTTCGTGACAAATAAATATTAAAAATACGATAGTCAAAGAAATACGTAGAAGATATGTTCGTAAGAAATAAATAATAAGAGTACACAGATAAGCATAAACAAATACCAACAAATGTAGTAACAGTGCAACATATAATAAAACAATAGTAAAAGCAAGTCAACTAGAGCTCAGCATCCGAATCTTGTTCCGAAATGCCCAACTGGTTGTTCCAATCCTCGATGAGGCGATCCCAATTTGTACATGCAAGTCTCGTATCCTCAGTCGACATCCCGTCTCTCTGTCGCAAGAACGGCTGCGTACACTGTATCGCCTTACTCATCCACTGTATGTAAAATAAAAAATTAACGTACATTAACAATAATAACAAAATATACATTACAATTACAAATAAAATTAGATAAACATTACAATTACTGTAAATCAGACCCCATTCTTCTCTCTTCGGCCAGCCAAAAGCAAACTGAAGGTTGGTTTTGGTTTTTTGATTTTGATATGAAATAGAACTATGTTTTTGGAATGCATGTATAATGATTATATGGATGTTATTGTTATGCGTAGTGATTATATAGATGTTATTGTTATGTCTAGTAATTTTTATTGTTTATTAATTGGTAGATTTTGTATACTCACAGTAATGAGTTTTGGTACTGGATTTGCACTAGTTTTTTTCAATGAGATTATTCAATTCATAGTTAACAATCTAGAATATGAAGGTGGTTACAGACGGATAATGAATGTTACTCCTGGAATATGATATGATGATTTGTGTGAAAAAGTTTGTCGAGTTTGTGGTTTTCCAGAAGAAGTGTTTGATCTTACGTTAACATTAAAGTGGTCATCGTATGAAAAATATAACTATGTTGATGTATTTGATGATCAGAGCATGGAAACGATGGTATGTTCATTTGATAGCACGAAGATTGTTGTATTGTTTGTTAAGAAACAACCCAAACATTATCATACTATGCAGGCAAGTCAGTTGAGAACCCCCAAGCGATACTACTGACACATAGCCAATATGAATATGAAGCAGGTCATTCGTCCTCAATTCCTTACTCTGTTTGAGTCATCTTATCACACACCAATGGATACCGATAACTATGACGCATGTAAAGTAGAGTTACAATCCGAGGATAGACGAGTTGAAGAGGTAGACAACGATGAGACACATGGTGGTGAGACAGAATGTCAGATAGATGATCAAGCGATAGACATGGTTGATGTAGACCCCGACACTATTTTCAGAGCTGCAAAACATATTTCGTCATATGGCAGACGTGATCAATCGAGATCTGGATAAACAATGTACATGAAGCCATCATTAGTAATGAATTGTCACCATTGCCAACATTATCATACTTAAGGCACTTGCCCGATATAGATCCTAATGAGAATTGGATTCGAGATTCTATGTTTGAGAATTTCGAACACCGAATTTGTGCACAGAATGAAAATGCTAACTTTGAAGATGGACATTGTTATTGGTTGCATATAACTTTTGCTACAAAAGAAGATTTTCTAAATCATTTAAAAGAATGACATATGTGAATATCTAATTCAAAGTGTTTGTGTCTGGGAAGAAGTTATTTACAAGTTGTTAGAAGAAAGACTACGATTGGAGAATACACGACTCTTACAATGAAAGAAAAAATATTTTCAAGTGAAATGGTACAAATCTAAACACAATTGCGGTAATGAGGGGAATTTGCATGACCATGTGCAATGTGATGCAAGATTAATTTCCAACAAGATTCTTGACACTATTCGAACAAACTTCATTATCATTATTGTAGAAATTTAAGCGCTAGTAACGACTAATTACTTCATAGACATTAAGTATGATAAAACTTGGTAAGTATGGAAGAAAACGTTAATGAATATCAATTATTTCATAGACATTAAGTATGATAAAACTTGATACGTCTGGAAGAAAGCGTTAATGAAGATCAATTACTTCATAGAAATTAAGTATGATAAAACTTGGTACACCCAGAGTGGATGAGACATCTTATCGAAATTTAAGATGTTTTATGACCATTATTTGCACCACCAACCCTGACACAACGGTCGAGATTCAGACAAAGATGTTAAACCCAAAGATGAAGCAGTTTCAACGAATTTTCTGGTCTTTTGCGGCATCCATTGAATATTTCAAATTTTGAAGACCTATAGTTAGTATTTATGACATACATTTGTTCGGCAAGTTTTAGGGTACTCTTCTGATTGTCATGGGTACTGATGCGAACTCCAATTTCTTTCATTTGACATTTGCAGTGATTGAAAAAGAATCTGAAATCTCGTGTCTGTGGTTCTTAGATATATTGGTGAGAACACATCCTATACCCCATTCTCAACGCAGTCGGTTTTGTGGTGTCTCTTTATCAACTTCAAACATCCATTAGAATACTTATACTAACATGGAATTTCATGGGCATGAACAAAGACAAAACATATTCATCTTGTGATTGAGTTCGTACATACTGAATCTACACCTCCATTAATCAACCCATTTTAGAAAACTATTATTTCTCGTAAATGAGAATTGCCGGAGAAAGGAAAAAATTGGTGTGCCAGCAGTTTGATTTGAGTATTGGAGGAGGAGAAGGGGTCGACGACCCATTTTCTCGTTGTAGGCAAAAATGGTATCTCAGATACCATTTTCTATTTAATAACAATGATATAAGCGATGTTGTTTTCATTAAACGTGTAAAGTGAAAATGACATCTCTTGTGTCATTTTTAGCGTAATAAAAAATACTACAATGCCGTTTATTTATCTCATATTTTGCTAAATAAGTTTCACAACTTTATATTTTTCCAAATTTTTTTTATGATTATTTTGAAAAAAATAATACTTGTGAAAAGTTTTTTTCTCAATAAAACAAAATTGTATGGAAGTTAAAACTGAAACGTCATTTTGGCGCGTGGAGCTTGTCAGATGCATCATATCATATGGATCTATTTCACTATTTGTGGTCATAACAACTATTATTAGGCGTTTAATAAACTAAACTCACTTTCTCTCTTACATCGAACTACAATATCTGGATCTAATCATCTTAACCAACACAACTTACACACGTGATACGACATACACATCAAAGTTGTCGGACATGCTAAACACAACTTCCTCTAATCGGACATGATCATAAAAATGTTGTGAACATAATAATAAGCTCAATAACCACAAATCCTTAATTACCACCACCAACTAATTACCAACTAAAACCTCAAACAAAGTTCGAACCGGATCTCACCTCCTCTCTCCCCCAACGGTTCATAAACAAATTCATATTACCTATACTTTCCTCCCACTCCTCCCCACGTCTCTCTCTCTCCCTTCCCAGATCTCGACCTCCAAACCCTAAAATGGCGACGATGGAGAGCCTCATCGGCCTCGTCAACCGCATCCAGCGGGCCTGCACCGTCCTCGGAGACCACGGCGGCGGCAAGGACGGCTCTCTCCCCACCCTCTGGGAGGCGCTCCCCTCCGTCGCCGTCGTCGGCGGTCAAGTACATAAACCTTCCTCCCTCAGATCTCGCCTTTCCGAATCCGATCCCTATTGAATTTCGGTTTGTTTTGTTGCAGAGTTCTGGGAAGTCGTCCGTCCTCGAGAGCATTGTCGGGAGGGACTTCCTGCCTCGAGGATCTGGTGAGGAAAAGTTTGGATTTTTGTGTTTTTTCTAATAAAAAATTGTTTTTTTTGTTTTTGAGGTTTGTGTGGTGGTTTAGGTATTGTGACGAGGAGGCCGTTGGTGCTGCAGCTGCACAAGACGGAGAATGGGCAGCCAGAGTACGGGGAGTTCCTGCATTGTCCCAGGAAGAAGTTTCCAGATTTTGGTGCGTGGGGTTTTCTCTACTTGGTTTCTTTTTTCATATGCTGTGATTTGGTTTGTGGAGAATGGGAAACTAATGGTTTCGACCTTTTGATTTGAAATTCATTTGGATTCTTTAGTTTGAAGCCCATTGCTATTGTCCATCGCCTGTTCGTTTATTCAATGTGCAGTCATTTGATTACTACGGAAATTGTAGTTAGCAACTACCAACTAGAATTGACTCCTTTAACTTGAAATTCATTTTGAAAGACATCTGTGTGATTACTCGTTAAGCATGATGAATATTGCATTTCCCGTTGATTGTTTTTTATCAAGCGTTTGCTCATTTTTGTGTTGGTAATCGTATGATGTGCTGCTATACATTAAAATAAATCAACTGAACCTCAAATAAAAAAATTGTTAGCTAACTCTCCACAAAGTGAATTTTGTGTGTGCATGAATAGCTAACTGTAGACAGGATTGAGAAATTATGAGATGGCAATGTAGGATACTAAGATCAAATCTCAGTTGTGGATTCACTGTCAGGATTCTCCTCTCTACTTTCCTTACCACTAAAAAACGACAATGTAGTGTCTGAATCACCTAAGTTACAGAAAATTGAAATTGATTCAGAGTGATGGGTACCCTTATCTTTATTTAGATTATGTTTACAGGAGTTTTACAAAATGATCTTTCTCGGAAACCATAGTTTTCACTTTTCAGCTTTAAACATCCTAGTAATTTATAATCTCTGTAAATGGGATTAAGACTTGAGAGCAATTAGACTATTTTACCTGGAACCTACTGTTACCTTATTTCCTTGGAGAGCATTTCTCGAGCTGGGTGCTATAAACCATAAGGATTATAGCCAATTCTAAGGGTGTCTTGGATCTGTTTATTTTTATAGATTCTTAAAGCACTGTGCCTATAACATTGCTTTTCTCATTTTTCTCATGATGCTCGTTAGATTACCACCATTTTTTGTCGAATAATGCAGCTGCGATAAGGAAGGAAATTGCTGATGAAACAGACCGTATTACTGGAAAATCAAAGCAGATTTCTAATGTTCCAATTCATCTGAGCATTTATTCTCCACATGGTCTGTTTGATATATTTTCTTTTATTTTATTTTTTGCTTTCTGCAACTACTATGTTATTGATGCTAATTTTACATGGACATTTATCACAAGGAACAGTTTATCATGGCCTCAAGATCATCTTTATATTGGTTCTTTGATACAACTTTTCTTTGGGAGGTCGTTCATGTTTTTTTCCTTTTCTGATTACGAGACTGTCTTGTCCTATTGCTGTGTAGTACTGGATGTGTAGGTAGCCTGAAAATCACTAATTGATTCTCGGTAATTCTATTAGAACTTTGGTCCCGTGCACTTGAAGAAGATACCCATAAACATGGAGTCAGGAAATGTGATGATTATAACATAACATAGGGTGAATTGGCCTCTTACAATTGAGAATTGACATGTCACACAAGTATGGTTCCTTAACTCTTCAAAAAACACCGTAAGGAGTTAAAACCTATGGTTAATTGGTTATATATGCCTGCAACTGTGCTGGTTAGAAATCCTTAGATGTGTAATACAAGACTTTTATATCATATGGATTTCACTAGACTGGGGTTCATGTATTTGTTGCCCTCGTCATTTTAAATTTCTTCGTTCCAATATTGTTTATCGAGCATATGAATTTCACGTTCCAAATGATGTGTCATTGATATAAATTAGCGAAATTTGAAATCTCAAAAGCTATATATGTCCTATGTGGACATACGGGTAAAAATTACGAGCCTCTTTTCACAACTAACCGATATGACTTTATGAAATTGTCCTCGACACTCTCCCTTACCTGTGGTACAAATATGATACAAGGACCAGCTTGTGTATGACATGCAAGTAGGTCATTATTCTTAACATGTGCATGTATGCAAGCCCATGTTGTTTTTGTCTAGAGTTGTACAACTAGAATTTGAGGCCATGTTGAAGTATGAGCTTTTTCAAAAAAAAACTTTTGGAATTGTTAAGAGAAACCTGGTTCTTATGAAGCTTAAGAATAACACACATAACTAATACTGGAATAATTCTCAACATAACTTTTCGTGAAGTGATTGATCAAAAAAGGTTTCACATGGAGTGAAATCTGGAATATCAATCTTTAAACTGCACGTACTGCAAACAAGCCCTTTTGTGGCGAAAAAGTGGCAAGTGAGTTTTTATCATCAACTTTGGTTTATAATCTTGTTGCATTATTTTTATAGTAGTGTCTTATAAACGGAGTTAATATTCTTTAAATTTACGGACGTGTTGTACGAATTACTAAGCATTCATTTCCTATCCTGCAGTTGTTAATCTGACCCTTATAGATCTTCCTGGGATGACGAAGGTTGCTGTAGGTATAATTCAATAAGCTGGTCTTAACAGTCCTACTTTACGTAAATATTCGTCAGGTTTCCACTTAACTAGAATGTTTTCTGTTGGCAGAGGGGCAGCCAGAGAGCATTGTCCAAGATATTGATAATATGGTTCGATCGTATGTTGAGAAGGTAATTACTGTGATATGGTTGACTGTAGTTACCATCATCTGCATGTAGTTACTCATCATCTGCATGTAGTTACTATTTCTATCTTCAAATGAGAAGCCTATTTTAATGGTTGGCTGCTTTAACTTAGTAATAAATTTCAAATTTATTACCTCTAATTATTGTGTTAAACATCAATTTTCATTTTTCTCTTTGCAACCCTCTTAGCTTTTTCTCTGACTTCTCTAAGGTAAACCAATCTTCCATGTCTTTCAGCCGAATAGCATTATTTTGGCTATTTCTCCTGCTAATCAAGATATAGCAACTTCGGATGCCATAAAGCTTGCAAGAGAAGTCGATCCATCAGGTTCAAAGCAGTTACGATTGGATGCATGTCATGGCAATTTCTAGCATACATGTTTACCAGTTTTTTTATTCCTATAATGGTTATTGTGAAGGTGAAAGAACTTTTGGAGTGCTAACCAAACTTGATCTGATGGACCAGGGTACCAATGCTTTGGATGTATGTGTTTTTCCTTTTGTTTCTTTTCTGCATCCTCACGTGCTTATATTTTTGCGGGTTTCGTACTTGTTTTCCTGTAAACCTATGTTTAGCAAAAGATATTGCTTATATTTTTTATAGGTTCTAGAGGGGAGATCTTATCGTCTGCAGCATCCTTGGGTTGGGGTTGTTAACCGCTCTCAAGCTGACATAAACAAAAATGTTGACATGATTGCTGCTCGACGTAAAGAACGTGAATATTTTCAATCTAGCCCAGAATACGGACACTTGGCAAGCAAAATGGGTTCTGAATATCTTGCTAAGCTTCTTTCGAAGGTACAATTCGGAAAGTTTTGTTTCGTTTATTTACAATCTTATTTTCCTGTTTATTTCTCATGAAGTTTGATTACATCTGTTTTAATAAAATGCATTTTCAGCATCTGGAAAATGTGATCAGGGCACGCATTCCAAGTATTCTTTCTTTGATAAACAAAACCATAGATGAGCTAGATGCAGAATTGGATCGCCTTGGGAGACCAATAGGAGGTGATGCTGGGGTAATTTTTTATTGTGACTCTGATGTCACTACTCTGTTACTATTTCACCATCCTTATATTCTTGGCTTCGCTGTGTAGTCATCTTTTGTAACCTTAAAAGACTGCTTTCTGATGTGTGCTGCTATTTAACCTGCCAGGCTCAACTTTACACGATATTAGAGATGTGTCGAGCATTTGATCGTGTTTTCAAAGAGCATTTAGATGGAGGGTAAGTACTTGCAATTTTGTAATGTTATCTACTGGCATTCTAATTGATGCCCCTGTAGCACTAAAACATAATCACAAGGTGTAGTTGTAAACATTTCATTTTCAAACTCAAGAGATTCACTGCTCGACAATCATTAAATTGTTGTGCTAACCTGCACTAAAAAATTGTTGTGTTTACATTTCCTTTGCTGCAAAAAAGAAAATTCATTAAACTTCAGCCGATTTTCACTTTTTGAATTTCTCTAGTGAAATTTTGTTTTTTCTTTTCAACATACAAATTTAAATGCTTTGACAGTCTGCTCATATTCTACATAAATAGTTTATTATAATAATGCGTGGGTTGAAATTTTATGAAAATTGGTTAATAAGTATGTCTTTAACCTAAGCAATATACTAACTTTAGATTTCATGAGCTTGTTTTGAAGTTTGCACCTGATTTCCACTTCCGATGTAATGACGTGGCCAAACTTCAAACTGACACATTATTTTAATTAGAAGATTAAATTGTTTTTGTCAAGAAGATTGCACTTCTTGTATGTTATATCTTACTCAAATAATGCTCTGAACTTTTGAAAGTACTATTACCACCACATCGCTAAAGCCATACCTATAGACCAATGTGAAAATTTAGCTGCTTGAAACCCTAACCAACAATATGCATCTTGTTTCTCCAGGCGACCTGGTGGAGACCGTATCTATGGGGTTTTTGACAATCAGTTGCCTGCTGCTCTAAGAAAGCTTCCATTTGATCGTCATCTTTCCTTGCAAAATGTTCGAAAAGTTGTCTCAGAAGCTGATGGTTACCAACCACATCTGATTGCTCCAGAACAAGGATATAGAAGACTAATCGATAGTTCTCTAGGTTATTTCAAGGGTCCAGCTGAAGCTTCTGTTGATGCTGTAATGATCTTTTTTCTTTTCATCTTTACTTAAAAGGAACATTGTTTTCCTGTCATCCGAATTCTGAAGTTTTTCTTTTTGTACATATCTTCTTGGTATAACTGTGGAAGTACAACCTCTTTTGTTAGAAGTAAGCTACCGACATAAAATATTTACAGTGAGACCAAATAGGATGCAAGTGAAATGTTACATCCTAGGGAAATAAAGAAATAAACAGATAATTTGACTGATAAAAAGCTTGATGGCTTTGATGATGATTGCCAAGTGGGTTCTAGATAACTGCATTGTAGATGGCAAATGATGTGAACTCACTATATAGTTAGTTACTGAAATGCCAAGTGGGTTTTAATGTTTACGAAAGAGTTTCTCAAGATCTTAAACATTGCTGCTAAGTGTTGCTTTTTTCAGATATTCCTCAAGAATATAAGATGGTAATTTCTAAAATGCACTCGTCTCTGAATGACGACTATGTTTGCAAACAAATGCCTATAAATTATTATTATTATTATTATTTCATGAAACCATACTATAATTACTTTAACTGATTAGTGAATGATGATAAATTATAACTAACTAAAAATCTATTTTACAATGATAACTTAATTACTGGCTTACCTATAATAATGTTCTGCCTGGAATTTGATTGGATTCAAAATATGACAGTTTTACTATCTGAGAGTTCTGGTTATTTCCTTGATCAGCAGAAATACACGTTTAAATTTATGTGTTTGGTTGAAGTTTGTGGCTTTCGATTTATGTTCTTTCATTCGCAACAGTTTGATCACTTTAGATATCAAGTTGCTAGCTTAATAATCTTGGGAATATTTTTATAGATGTATTCATTTGGTGCATGTTTATCTTGTACACTATTTTTGCTAACTTTTTGGTTTTCATGTGTTTGCCGCAGGTTCATTTCGTGTTGAAGGAACTTGTCCGTAAGTCTATAAGTGAAACACAGGTAAGTAATCTTCTATTTGGTATTACCGATCTGTATAAGCCTTCACAAATTGTCAGTTGTTTCAGTATATGGTTTCTTTGGTAGCTCCTCTAAGTGCTACAGCTTTTAGATTCAGTATGTGTCATATTATTAAAAAAAGTAATTAGTTGAAAAGGTTGATGTTTTCCCTGTTATACCTGCTGGAACTAATCTTTGAATATAGTCACATTCCTCATGAGCTTGTTACCTATACGAATTGGTTGATACAAATTTCTGTTATTCATTTTAGAAGGTGGCATTAGTGGATATTTCAGTATTTCATTTTCTGCTTTATGAGAAGTAAAATTCTTCTTCAACCTGTAAAAGTCAATCATTGAATCACCATTTTCTCTGTTTAAAGTGACTGTTTTCCACTCATGTCTTTCCAGTGGGTTTAGTAGTTTTTATAAAATGAATATTCTAAGCTATGTAGAACACAAAGCAGAACAGTTTACATTCAATTGTTGTTTCGATTGGTAGGCATTTTGATTGTTTGTGTTTGGTGTAACATTGGTTTGGGTTTCTTGGACAATCTTTAGCTCTTGTAATAAGAAAATAACTTCCTGCTGCTGGACGACTGTTATACATTACTATTCCTAATTTTATGTTGGTTAATATGATAGGAATTAAAGCGGTTCCCGTCCCTTCAATCTGACATAGCTGCTGCTGCAAATGATGCTTTGGAAAGATTTCGGGATGATGGTAGGAAAACTGTTCTACGGCTTGTAGACATGGAATCTAGTTATCTGACTGTTGAGTTCTTTAGAAAGCTTCCACTAGAGCCCGAGAAGGGTACAAATCCTGCCAACGCAAATGTTGATAGATATTCAGAAGGCCATTATCGGAGAATTGGTATGAAAATTCAGTTCAGAGTTCAGAGTTGTTTCTTACTTTGTTAGATCTTTTTACAGCTCGGACATGTAGAACTACTAAGATTGAACTCAATTATGATAAGCAAGTTAGATTATTGACAGAGTACAATCATTTAATTTTCACTGCTCAGTGAATTATTTTATGCAGTATGAGTTGTCGCTGATAGCATAGTTTTTTGTTTCAGGGTCAAATGTTTCATCATACATTGGTATGGTTTGCGATGCTTTAAAGAATTCCATCCCCAAGGCTGTAGTTTACTGTCAAGTTAGAGAGGCAAGAAGGTCACTGCTTGATCGCTTCTACGCTCATGTTGGTGGAAAGGAGGTAAGCGCCTATGCAGTGGATGATCACCCGTGGTTGTTTTTATGGGAAACAAAATGACTTTTCTTATCCTTTTCTATTTTCTCTTTAGATAAACCATGAACATGGCCTATATTAGTTTCATAACTTTCAAGTTTCAAAAAAAGAAAACGTAACTAATTACAGTGGTGTTTTCTCAAAGAAAAGTGCTGCTGAAACTAATAGAGCATTTCCCCCCTTACCCATCCCTTTGCATGCTTTCTTCTACAGAAAAAACAGCTCAGTGCGATGTTGGATGAGGATCCAGCCTTGATGGAGAAGAGGGATGGCCTTGCAAAGAGGCTTGAGCTCTACAAGTCGGCCAGAGATGAAATCGACTCAGTTTCTTGGAAGTAAAAGACACGTTTATAGCATAGACGGCATTATATACATGCCTCTTGATACGTATATCCATTGTTTATTCTTGTGTGAGCTTAACGAAATAAATCACAATATTTGTTGAGTGATTATTTGTTATGCACTCATAATATTTGCATTCACCAGTTCTTAATTGTGCCCATATTGCCATGCGTTATTATGTTCAATTGCAGAAAAAAATGTAATACTTGAGAGAGCTGATATTCTTATTTTATTCATTCAGTAGTAAAGGGCTACATAGATCATAATACACCATTTTGTGACAGCAGAGTTGTAATTTATTAGACATCATCCAGATCCAGATCCCATCATCTCTTTTACGGAAATCCATTATGCTTCTGTCCCTGCTGCACATTACGGTCAATCGGATTGCAACTATAGCATGCGAAGGAACAAAAATCAGAGTTGAAGGCATGTTAAACAGGATCACAATCCTAAACACAAAGATCATTCAAATACACAGCGCATCGAAGTTGATTAATTACCAATAGTTACACCGTGGAGCACGGCCCTCTTTTAACCACCGCAACACCGTTGCATGAGGCTTCTGGGCATCCACACCAGTACGTGACTCCGTTCACTCCGCATACAGGGTCCGACCGGAAGCACTGGATGTTGCAGGAGCGACGTGCGCCAGAGAATTCTCCACCACCACCGCAAATCCCTCCTATGGTTCTCGCGCCCACGGGGTCCCCATGGAGCGAGACTAGAAGGAGGAAGAGGACCACGAGAAGTGTGGATGACATGCTAGAAGAAGC
The DNA here is from genome assembly GCA_963682175.1 of Triglochin maritima. Lineage (NCBI taxonomy): Eukaryota > Viridiplantae > Streptophyta > Magnoliopsida > Alismatales > Juncaginaceae > Triglochin > Triglochin maritima. Next base: position 6,181,298 of record OY821780.1, on the reverse strand, counting down.
CATTGTTAGAACCTTACTATAGGCTTATTATTGACAGAGGAGTTCCTATCTGTTGTATTGCTCTTTGATGGCCTTTGCCAATGGTGGTGCATATTTAGAATCAGAAGGTGTTTTCCTAGCACATTTCTTGTAAGTGTTAATTAAATGTATGTAAACGGAACAAAAAAATTGAATATAAATGATAACAATAAGAATGTCAGTCCACGTAACGTTCACACCATTTTAGAGAGTAGTGTATTATTTTTCGTGCACAATGCATTCGTGGACTAACCTATGACTTCCTTTAGTTGATGGTTATTTGCCTAATTGTAGTGATTACTTACCAGATCTATTTGCTCTTACGAGACTATTCTTCAACAAGGGGTGACCATTATACTATAACCACAAGTTTCTTGCTCATAAGCTCTAATGTGTTTGTTAACTGCTGTTTCAGATATGTCTTGAATTCAATATGGAACCTATGGTGAACGACCTTCCTATAGTCGTTTTTCACAGTCTCAATTTTGGACATCGAGGCCTCCATTAACCCTGTTGATTCTTTGGCTAATGTTTGTTGCATATTTTCAATTAGACAAAACCCAATAATACGAATTTAAATATTTTATTAAAGCATATGCACGTTCAATGATTATCTTTTGGTGATGTTGTTTCCCTGACACCGCTTCACTTTGGGAGGCGAGTTACAGTTCCAATGTGTATTTTTTGTTGTCATTAGAATACGATCTCAAGACCTAAATGTATTATTCCATCCCCTCAACTAGTTACAGTACACCCTATGATATTCAGTTGACTTTACCAAATCTACGGACAAAAGATAAGTGCTGAGAAATTAATAAAACAGGTATTTTATTGCCGATTTATTTTACTCTGACTTTGACTTAAAATGCATTCACATGGGAGATATGGATTTTGACTAGTCAAATACTTCGTGCCTACATCACATTGGTTGGAGCTTCAAGAATCAAGACTAGACATTGAGAGCAGCTACTGGATATTTGGGTATGACTTGTTGGTTTATCACTAATGTTTGTTGAAATTGTCGAGTACAAAAAAGTCGATCAGGGAATTGATTAGATGAATAGTTGTGATCAGAAGCTTGCCCACATGATTTAGTGGGGCTTCATCTAGTTAATTAATTAAAGTTTTAGACAGGAAATTTCTCAGGATGGTAAGCTTGTTTGACTTAGATAGCTCACTTAAATTTCTCTATATTCTCTGGGAATATCTCGTAATTCTAAGGTAATTGATTGTGCCTCGAGATTGGTATTTTATGTATACATCAGTTACTAGCTAGTGTAATGAGCTTCAATTTTTATTTGCTTTTCTCTCCTTCAATAGTAACTTATGCGAGAAACTTCTATCATGCTGTGGTCTTTTTGCCCACCGTATTATTTTATTAAAAGTGGAAATAAGTATAATCAGTCATGTCGGACCTTGACTCACTAGGTCAAAAATTCTTGTGACCTTCGTAACTTTTGTTATCTCTTTATTTAATAACAACTTTCCGTTCAGACATTTATATGTGCTGGAGTAGACATTTGAATACGTACAATGTATATGAAGATATAAGCTGGACAATTTTGCCCTAAGCAATCACATATCTATATAATTAATTAAGTTATAGATTGGGAGTTTCTCAGGGAAGTGAGCTTGGTTGACTTTTGAAGCTCCACTTAAATCTTTCATATTCTCCGCATATCTAATGAAAAATATCTTCCAATTTCGTTTGTTAAAAGAAGCCTTATAACAAATTAATGGTTAACAAAGTATATAGACTTGGTCCAATTCAAGATTTTAGCTCAACTTACCTTGGAGATTTTTCAAGAACCGGAAAGCTCAACTTCAAAAAAAAATCTGAATGATTGGTAGTCTAGAGAGTTTTAAAAATGTAGGAACTCAAATTCCAAAAATACTTCCAAGAGTTAAAAAATTTATACTTAGAGTAATTTATTCAACTTTTACTTTAAAATGAAAAGAAATCATGAAGTTAACTTCTAAACTTCTATGGACATCTTTGGTATCAATCATTGGCTAAAAGGAAAAACAAAAAAAAGCTAACATCATGTTAATTAATGATGTTAAAATCAACACCTTAGGAAATTAAATGTGTGGCGTAGGCAATCCAAACATTTTGATGTAAGACCGTAATAACGATCCTAGGGCCTGCTCAAGAAACGTACAATAATATATACGCATTGCACGTCAAACTGTGGCTAATTAATCCGGTAAATGGATCATTTGATTATAATAGTCGAGACCAAGGTGAGCATTGAGTTGCATCCTGAACTAGAGAAATCGTAATCCGTTAATTGCAGAACAATTTTTCCCAGGAGACGCCTTCTTACCTCAAATGTTGTTGTTGTTGTTGGTGGTGGTTGCGTGCATGGGCCCTTTTTACGGCCCTGACGCCACGGCACGTGGCCTCCGGACACCCGCAAGTGTACGTCACCCCGTCCGCGCCGCACACCGGATCAGATGACAAGCACCGGATTTTGCAGGCTTTGATGCCGGGACGTCTGGGTATTGTGCTGCCGGGACAGACGTTGAAGGGCTTTTTGGCGGCGACGGTGACGGCGGCGATGAGGAGAGAGAAGAGGATGAGGGAGGATGTGGAAGGAGACATGAGTGACCATGCTCATTAATTGGTTTTGAGTTTGGAGAGTATACGTCACCTCGATAAACCCAAAATTCAAAAAAATGTATTATATATATTGTAAAAATTACTCAAAATTTTTATCAATATTCTCTCTTATATCTATCTTTCATTTTTTTTCCAATCACTAAACTTAATGACTCTGCAACTAAACTAATGAAATTCGATAATTTTCTATTTTAAAAATATAAAATAAATAATTAATTTTTATAAAAAAATCTAATAAATATTTAATTTCATATCAATTATTTTTTTCAAAAACATATTTATTTTTCATAATTTTTTTCTTTCTAAAAACTATTTATTTTTATTTGTCTTATTTCAAATTCATAATTTTTTTTTATATTTTAGTACAACAATCTGATAATTGATAAAAACATTTTTTATCCAAAAAGTAAATATTTTTGGAAAACATTTTATATAAAAAAATATTTTTTTATTAGAAAATGATTTTTTTAAAATAATTTTTTTAATTATTTCTATTTTTAAAATATAAAAAATTATTGAATTCCATTAGTTTTGTAACCGAACCATTATGTTTAGTGAGAGAAAAAAGAAGAAATGAATAATGAAAGATAGAGATGAGAGAGATTATAGATAATTTTATTGAATATCTGTTTGCAATTTTTACAGCACATATAATGAATTTTATGAATTTTGGATTTATTCAGGGTGATTCTGCAAAATTTATATCAAATATTAATATTCTTAACGGATGTTAACTGAAAAGTTAATGATTTGCTAACAGAATGACATTAAGGTAAATATTTTGATTGTTCTATGTCCTTAAGATAAATATTTTCATTTCTCCGTGGTATTAGGCAAAATAGTTACTATCAACTGACATAAAATCAATTTCGTTGTATCTTTGTGGCACCCTAAGAAATATTCCAATTTTAAACCAATTTTTTTTATTCCCAAATTGAATCGGAACCAAAATTTCGAACTTTCGTTTAAAAGATTCAAACTGAAAGATATTGGATTTGAATTGAGCATATTCTGAACTGAACTGAAATGATTTTTTTCCGATATAATTTCTATCATAAATATGTATACTCACATCAATGCAACATATAGACCAATACTTATGATATATTTTTAACTTTATATTTAGCAATATAAGTATATTGGATTATTTTGAAACATAGAGTAATTTGATTTGAAGTTTTGTTGTTGTTGTTGTTGTTTTTGTTTTGACTATACATTTTTAAGTCTTTAACAATAGGGGTACCAAATACAAATCGAAGTTCAAACGGATCCAAATCAAATCCGAACCAAACCAATCCAGTCTTACAACAAACCTTTGTACTTCAAAAATCCAATAGTGTGTATGTAGAGGTGGGTACCGGCCCGGCCCGGGCCGGCCCGTTACCAAGCTTTATATGTATGTATATTATTTACTGAACTGCTATTCGTCGCCGTAAAACTACTTAAATCGCCCCAACAGATTACTATTTTGCCCCTCTACCCTTTCTACTTATAAAACTTTTCATTTCACTCTTTTAACACAACTTTATCTTCATATCACTATTCTATTCACCAAATAGAATGTCTCGGAGGCCAGAAAAAGAAACAACGGACACCCCGGACTACTTACATCTGGTAAATTGCCTTGTATATTTTAATTAATTTAAAAAATATATTTTTGGGTCGGCCGTCCGCGGGAGACGCCCGACCCAACGATCGGGTGGTCGCCTGAACTGCCTCCCCCTTGCCCGACCCTTGGCCAAGACTGCGGGAGACGCCTCAAACGTAGGGTAGGCGTCTCCCGCAGACGCCCCGATTTGTTTTTTTGAATTTATTTAAATTGATTATAAATTGTGATAAATGTAAAATAAATTGAATATTATGTTAATAATGAGTTAAATTAGTTAAGTAAATCTTTTATTGATTATAAATCGTGATAATTAATAAATAAATCGCTAAATAAATTGATTATTATGTTAGTAATTAGTTGTGTACGATTTTAGTAAAGGATTATTGATTAATTGTGATAATTGCTAAATAAATCGATTATTAAGTTAATAATTAGTTTAATTATTTTAGTAAATCCATTAATAAATTTGTATTTTTAAAATTGAATTAATATCATCGGGTTACCGTGGAGGAAAAAGGAAATCAATTCCCTTACGCGCGGTACGTAGTATAGCAGACGAGTTAGGTCCTCGTCATCCACGTACACGTAGTATTTTTGCTTCAATTAGGAGAGAGAGAGAGATCCGTTACGTCGTCGTCAGACACCTGAGGATTCTTTCGACGACGAGGATGATTCAGATGAGGTGAGGAGTCACGACGAGAGTGACGATGGGGGCCGGTATAACTTGGGGCCACATGAGGAGGCAATACATCAGTCCGGTCGAGGACGGGGGCGACATTGTGGTCCTTCGGCTGAGTGGGTCATTAGGAAGGACCGAGGTGGCCGGTTTGTGACCGGTGATTCGAGTTCGTGCACTGAAGACGCCCGAGCTCAGAAAAAGAAGAGGGGTGAGGACGAGTCTTGAATCGTCATAGATATTATACCCGGTGGTCCTGTAGATGGCAGCGTCATTCCGAGTTTTGGAGGCCATATGGGAAGTTATCCACGTCAATCCGTCCGGACACTGTAAGATAGGTAAATAACAATTCATTAAAACAACAAAAGTAAGAGATAATATATTCAACCTCGTCTACATTACTGATATATATTAAATAACATAACAACAAAGATATCATCATACCAGAAGATCATGTGCCTGTATTCACGGACGATCGAGACGAATTGGAAGACCGACCACGACCCCTGCTCCCACAACTGCCAGACCGACCACAACCTCGCTCAGCATACTTGAAGGCACTCGGGTCCCGACGTGTCGACTTTCCCCTGGGTCGACCTCGTACCTTAATATTTTCTGCGAGTTCTCCATAGTTTGACAGATCGGGGTGTAACTGTTCGTATAAAATAAGAGAGACACTACGAATTACTGCAGGTTCGCTCTTCGAAATTTCATCAACTAGCTTCCGAAAATGCTCGACGTATTGTGCTGACTGGTCAACAAACTCTGACATCTGGACTTTTTCTCCGATGACAAGTGTTTTCCAGAATGGATGAATCTGCTCTAAATAAATTCCATCACTTGACGCCAAACACTCGTACATGGTACATGCACAAGGAATCTCATGTGTTGTCAGGAAAACACACCCACAACGATATTCAATTTCATCACTTAAGTCCTGCATTCTCTTCAACTCCTGAGTTAATAACGACAAGCAGTGATGCGAAACTCGGTCATTTATATGTTGAAACAAATGACCTATGTAGTTTGTCACAATTCGACGTATCGAATCTTCAAGAAAGTTCTGAATATTCGTCAGCTGCATTTCAATAGCCGAGTTTATGCGGTCGAAAAGAGTGCCGAGAACGGCAGTCGATGTAGTGATACAGTCTTTCAGAGCCGAATGTGCACTTTCCACCCTGCAGTTCGTAGTGTTGCCGAAATGAAAAACTTTATTCGTCCAATTCAAAACAAATTTTTCCTTATGCACCAACCACATGTCTTCCACATACTCTGTCAGCACTAGCCAGGAGTTGTAAGAATCTTTCAGATTACGGACTACTCTATCATAATCCGTCTGTGAATCAGAAAGCACGACTCTCCTCCACCTTCCACGCCTAAAACTCTCTGCAAGCTCCTTGTCCTTGCCGAATACGTGGTATGCGTAGTTGTACACATCTTTGTTGATATGTCATGTGCATAGTAAATGAGCAGACTCAGGAAAAACATCTGCCACTGGTCGCATCAGACCCATCTCCCGGTCCGTAATTATTGCAGTCGGGCTAACAATATCCAATAACATATCTCGCAACCTCTCCAACACCCACCGGTAACTAGACTCGGTCTCATCCTGAAAAATCGCATATCCGACGAGGAAATTCATGTTTGTTGGAGTAAACTCCAACCATCTCAAACAAAGGCATCTTACACTTGTTCGTCTTATACGTCGAATCCATACAGATTACGAATGGATATGTACGCAACAACTGAACTGAAGTCGGATGTGCCAAAAATGCGTGAGTCAAGACATTAGTTTCTTCATCTGCCACAATCCAATGCAAATACTTATGCTGCACTGCCTCCCTGAGAAACAGCTGCGCGGGATTCCTGTCTTCAGATTTCGTCCTCCTCATGTACTCTCTGAAGTTATAAATGTGTCTTTGATTCGGATTATCGTCCAAGAATTTCTTCTTTACCGCCAACAAAATGTTACGGTGTCTTGTTTGTGCCTCTCTCATATCACGAACAATTTGCTTTGCCCCAGCACTAAGTCCGCTGACCTATTGGTGACCCTCTGAATAAACTGCAAGTGGGTGGTTGTGCTGCCCATAGATGCTACTAGAAATAATGACTCATCCATCACGATCCCGTCGCTCCACCACTTTTACCAAAAATCGACAACTGCAACCTTTTCTTTTTGTATTCTTTCGCAGTGCAATACTCGTATCACGAGAACTCATCTCACGTCTGCGATCACATCTCAGGTAACAATCCATCCGGTTATCTTCTTTTGGTTTGTATGATGATATAACCAAAAAAAATCCGGCTCCTAGTGCAACTTGTTTCACCCATTTACAAGCTTCCTCGATTGTTGTAAATATTTCTTTACTGTTAAAAAACTCACTGTAATCTACTCCATCACCACAGAAATCTTGCAACGGAACCTGAAAAAATTGAATTTAACAGAAAATAAAAAAAACGAGTGTCTGGCTAAGCCGCCTCCACCAAGGTGGAGGCGTCTGCCTAACACGCCTCCGCATACGTGGAGGCGTGTTAGCGAGACGCCTGCACCTTTGTGGAGGCGTCTGTCTAAGACGCCTCCACATAGTTGGAGGCGGCTTAGCGAGACGCCCGAGTCGGGAAAAAAATTCTGCCCCCGTTATCTCGCCGGATTCAGGTGCTTCGCTAGACATTTTCGTGGTGTTGGTACTAGAATGTGAGTAAAACTGAGTCAAACATATTGTTTAAAGACACATGACGAAATGAGTATTAATTGATTTGTTAAGGGCAAAAATGTTAATTTTGGGACGATTTAAGTAGTTTTCCGACACGAGTAGTAGCGTTATTTATTACTGCTCACATGTATGAAGTACGATGAAGTTGACTGTTATTTCTTTATCTTCAGTTGTTACTTCTTTTGCAAGTGGCTGTTGCAGAATATACTTATTTTATGTTGGAGGTTGGACTTTTAGTGTTGGTAAAAGTGTATAACACGTGCACCCTCAAATAAGAAAAATGGAGATTTTGCGACACAAGAATCATTTAACTCCGACGTGCAAATCCAAATCACATTTTTATTAATATAATAATAAGATAGTAGATGGTAACACAAGTTACCAACAACAACAACAACAAACATAACAACAACGTAGAGTTCTAGTTGGTAAATTTGTAATCTCGAGCCAATCAAGATCAAGAATTTGACCCTAACATGTAACTCCATGTTAGAGATTTAACTAAAAAGTACGTACATAGCGTCTAAAAAAACAAACACAACATCATGCAACACAAACAAACATCTAGACTACACATACTCCCTTGTAGATTGCGGCCACCCCGAAGCAATCAGCCTCCAAACACCCACACAAATACGTTACACCATTCGCGCCACAAACCGGATCGGGAACAAAGCATCGAGTCGCTTCGCAATTGCTCCCGGTAGAGGCCTTACCACAAATGTTGTTTCCTGGTTTCGGTGGTGGTAGTCGTGGCGTGCATGGGCCACTTTTGACGACCGGCACGCCATTGCACGAGGCCTCCGCACACCCGCAACCATATGTTACCCCGTTGGCACCGCATACCGGATTATATGCCCCACACCGGATTCCGCAGGCTGGGTTATTACCCGGACGTTTGGGTCTAGTATGGGGACAGATGTTGAAGGGCTTGGCGGAGACGGTGGTGGTGGCGAGGAGGAGAGAGAAGAGGATTAGAGAGGAAGTGGAAGGAGACATGACAATACTAGTTGGTTGATTTTGAGTTTGGAGAGTGGTGTGTTAATTTGTGACTTTGGTCGTTGTTGTTTGGTGGTTATTTATGATACTTGTTTGATGGTATAAAGCTAGTTAAATAACAAGTAAAAAATACAATTGTTTCTCGCTTAAATATTAAATCCCAACAAGTAATATCTCGAACTAGTATCAAGCATTTGATAAAAGCTCATAATATCTTAAATGTCCTCGAACTAACCAAAATGTGGGTTCGCCTGATGTTAGGAAATGGAATTTCTGTTATTGATTTCAGACGAAGTTACTTCATATTTATTATAGTTTTTTTCAAAATTAACATCAGAAATTATGACAAAAGAGTTAATATTAATTGGTTTATTCAACTCACAAAATATCATGGAAAATATTAAGATTCAAATGTTTTAAAAGATTTCAATTAATGATATTTCTGCGTTCACTGAGTGTGGAAATTAGGTCTCTTTCTGGTTGCGATTAGTCAAGAAATATGTGTCAAAAAAAAAGAAAAGGTTTGCGAGGAAATTAAGGTCTAAGTTAACCTGTATGCACGTCTACCAATGTTAGGGAAGAGAGTTGACTTGCTTTGTCCAATACATTATGCACTAGATCTGGAAGAGTGGAGTTCAGAGCAACGCCAGTCAACATCATCATCCAGAAGTTGTAACTTTAGCCCAAGGCATAGCTTAAGAGCACCCTTCACGGTAGGTGGGGGCCACGTGCCCCCGATTGGTTTTTGTTTTTTTTAAATCGTTTTTAATATAAAAAATGTTAAAATATGTTAAAAATTATTTTAAATCGTTTTTTCGAATATATTTTTTATAAAAATATTTTTTTTATTTGTATATATATTTTAATATTTATTTGTGTTTTATCCAAAATTGATTCCCAAATGAAGTGAACGAGAGAGTGTAGGACGTTTGGGTTATTTCTAGGTGTGGTTAAGGAAAATCTGGGGAATAAGTTTGTGCTGACTTGACAGAGAGAAAAACTGATATGGCTGAGAGATAAAAACATGACACTCGAGCGCGGCTAATGGTGGTCTAACATGTGGCAAATGCGTACCTTAACATGCGAAGGAGCGGTTTGACACGTACAAAGTCATCGATTCGAGGCTCAACAGTGACGTTATGTGGTGAAAAATATTTTTGCTTGGATGCAGTCGTAGAAGGTGTTTATTGACCTGCACTCATGTCAAGTCTTTTATTACTCTAAAATACTTGCAAACATGACTATTTGTTTTGGTGCACTTCATCTCTAACGTTGTTGATGGATTTCCATTTACTCCTGACGTCGTTAACAACAAACAAACAGTGTCTAATCCCGTACACCACACATAACGTGGTCATTTAGCTACTATTTGACGTATATTTAGTCGACCGTTTGCAAGACAGTAATCCGAAATGGTCGTCTGAAGCGTATTTGGACGTCTGTTTCTAGAAGTCCAGTAAATCTTACGCCGTTCACACCGCAAACAGGATCGGCTACGAAGCACTAGATGTTGCATGAGTTATATATACAAATAACCATTTGACTGACATGCACGTCTACCAATGTTACCTGGAGGTTGACTTGCTTTGTTCAATGTATTAGATTTGGATCTACAAGCAAGATCCACCTCCTTGCCTTACAACTCTCCATGGACGTCATGCATTCTTCGTCCGACGATGGTGCATGTGGCGTGCATTAATATCTAAGTTGCATCTTGGAATTTAATTAAGATATACAATGTTTCAAAAATAAAGTTACATCTTTTCATAAGAGGTAATTATTTATTTTACTAATTTAACAGTGTGACTGTGAGTTAGATCGATCGAGCTAACTCAAACCCATGCTCGTCTAAGGATGAACATTTGGCTGACTCTGACAGCCATATTGTTTGTTACATAGATGCAACAATCACGTTTTCTTGTTTCTAAGATAAAATAGCTCATTTTGCAAAACACCAAAAAAAAATTTCTAGACTTCCATAAACTAGTTCAGTAGCTCTATGCAAAAACTTAATTTCGAAACACTATATACTGTATATGGACTTCTTGGGCCATTTTAGATGTTTGTTAGGGATAAATAAATAAGCGTTGTATGGGCTCAAAGGATTCAGTAGGCCATTACTCTTTTAATCAATTGATCTTATTCACGTGCACATGTTAAAATAATTAAACGTGCTTAATCATTAGGATTTAACCATAACATCCCCAAGCACGCGTGAATATACATTGGTAGAAATCATGCTCATGAAATTAACAAACTTAAAGTCCATCCTTTTAACGTCAAAGCACCTATATAACGTACAGATTGCACAACCTACATGTACCACTATTATTCAACACCTAGACAAGATTTAGGTAGTATTATTGTAGTAAGCTAATACATATATATAATCCACTCTTATTTATTGCCTATACTATAGCACATATAGTCGCTTTACACCACCCTCTCCTTATAATAAACTTTGAAACATCTCTATACTTCCAGGGGAAGAAAAAAACAATACCAGTTAGTTGCCCAACAAACGAAGTCAACCTGCACTTTAAATGCGAACAATAAACTTCGTGCTTAATCTTTGAATTTCACCATCACAAATCCAAATCACATTTTATTATTTTGGGAGTAATCCACGATAGATGATATGGCTAGCTAGATGATAAAACAACTCAACAACAACAACATAACATATATAACATGACTACATACATAACATAACGTAACGTAACAAATGATACAACCCGATGTATTTGATTAGGACTCGGACTTGCATTCTCCAGTATGGACAACCGCCATTCCGTAGCAGTCAGCCTCGACGCACCCACAAGTATACGTTACACCGTTCACGCCGCAAACCGGAGCAGCAACTAAGCATCGAATCGCTTCACAGTCGCTCCCTACTTTAGTTCCAGAACCACAAATATTGTCGGACGGTGGCGATGTGCACGGACCCTTCTTAACGACCCGTACGCCGTGGCACGAGGCCTCCGGGCACCCACACCCGTAGGTGACGCCATTTGCACCACAAACGGGATCGGCTACGAAGCACTGGATATTGCATGAGTCTTTACCAGCACGTCTGCTCCGAGAATAACTGGAGCAGAACGAGTCGGACTGGACGGTGGTGGCGATGGTGAGGAGGAGAGAGACGAAGATGAGGGAGGAAGTGGAAGGAGACATGGGGATGTTAATTGTTTGGACTTTGGAGGATGGAGTTATGGCTTTCCTCTACTTCTTGAGTGGCTATTTATAATTTGCTTGGATGGAAAATTGTTTTTTATTTTTATTTATAAACTCTACTACCATCTTATTCGCATTTTAAATCTTAACTCCCAAACGTTACTGCTAAAATTTTATGAATGAGACTGCTAAAATTTGATTCCCAGGAAAATTGTTGTGCATATAGAATACTCTCATTACTCTTAAATGCATATTAAAATTCTTAAGAAATAATTCCAGTGGTTATTTTCTCGGAAGAGCATCAAGTATCAATTAGTGAGATATACCTAGCAAGATATCAAGATAAGATGAAAATTATAAAGAGGGAAACTGTACTTTTTTGTTGTTGTTAGGGAACTTTTATTAATATTATCGAAATTACTGAAAATAGTGATAATATTTATAAAATCTCATAATCTGTGTCTTAAATGTCCTTTAATTAACTAACCAAAACATTTCAATTGTGCGTTCACTATGAAGTTAGGAAATATTTTTATTGTTGATTTAAAATTAAGTTATTGGAGTCTTTCTAGGAATGAATCTTTGGGGATGTAGAAAGGGATTACTTTTGGTGGTCTTACATAAACCACAAGGTATCTAACATATCATGGAAATTAAATTTTTTTAAAGGATATCATTGTAGTCACTTTTAGTTTAAATCATGTGCAAAGTAGCTACCTCTGTGCTTGTGATTAGTGTAGAAATACTCGTCAAAGGAACTGCGGGTTTGCGAGGAAATATATAATAGTAGATTTCGAATCTGTTAAGATGTTAATGTCTCAGGTCTTGGATCTGATCTTTGGCGAGTATTCAAACAAATAACCATTTGCCTTACATGCACGTCTACCAATGTTATTGGGAGCTTGACTTGCTCTGTTCAAGGTATTAGATCCGGAAGGGCTGAGCTGTAAGTAACACAAGCAAGATCCAACTCCTTGCCTTACAATTAAGAGCACCGATAGTTGTGCCTAGACCACACAACTGTAGGATTTCGTGTTCTTATGTATGTATATATTTTAAAATTTTAATATAACATAAAAGATCGATTTTTATATTTTCAGCAATTTTATGTACATCTATTTGTGTTTTATTCTAATAACATGCAACCTACATTTATTAAAATAATCCACAAAAATAGAATCGTACTTAAAAGTTCTCTAAAACTTTTTTGAAGATTCGGAGTCGCGTTGCCCGTTGTCTCGTCCACGGATTTGTCTCCGAGTGTTCACCAAACTCTAAACAAAGTTAGAGAGAAAGGAACTAGTCAATCAATCTCTAACAATGTTTAGAATCAAGCTAATTACCTATCTTTAAGCTCCTGAGAATCTTATCTCCAAAACTTAAATTTACTAAGAGATTTTCGTGGTGATTATGGAGAGATTAATGAGAGAAAGAATTTTGCATTAGTATTAAAACAAGTAGGAATATGTGCCCTTTTATAGGCTCCCAAAACATCCTTATCAAGAGCTATTATTTAGCCATGATCCTTTATTTTTCTCTCCTAAAATTAATCTCTAAATTCCACATAATCACCCACAAAAACGTTTTAATTAAATCTGGAATTATTCCACCCATGATTTAATTAATCTCTTAATAATTCAGGCAAAATAGTTCTTGTTCGGTAGACCGAGAATTATTCGGTCAACCGAACCATTCGGTTAGAACACGTGTTCGATGCACCGTGAGCTAGACGGTCGACCGAATCCGTATGAGAAAAATTTCCTGGAAGAATTCGGACGAACCACGTCTTTTAATCGGTCTACCGTTGACACACCAAAATCGCTCCTGGAACATAGTCATCGGATGACCGGGTCACCTTCGGTCTACCAAAAATACTACTTCTCGGTTGACCGTGCACACTCGGTTAACCAAACCTGATTGTCCAGGCATTCCAGACAATTTCGGTCAACCAATTGCGCTTACCCGTTCCCTATTCGGTTAACCGATCCGAAGATACCCCGGTCGACCGAACCATGAACTGTTCACCGTGTTTGACCCTGATTTTACCTTTGTCAAATTTTGGATTTATTTCCAACAAAAATTAATCTTTTGGGATTTTTAGCAATTCACATCCTATATATATCATCATATGTAATATTAAATTATTACACCCCATAATATATACCTCATCTGAATTTATTATGATTCTAATTATGTCAATTCTCATGACATATTGATTTTAATTAATTCACCACATGTGTCCTATTTTCACATGAAACCCGACACATCATATGAACTTAAAATCAACCTCTTGTTTCCCAGTTTTGTGGTGTGACCTATAGGAGGATCTAAGTCAAATTGGCAGTGATATTAAACACTTAATATCTCAAATTATAAGCGGTATCTAGCTACACATTATAGTTACCCAATTAGCATAGATGTATTTGTTCCACCCGAACCAAAACACGATCCATTTAGTGATGTAAGTGCACCACTTGTGTCCGTCCTTTGCCTCATGATATTAAGAATATATACAAAGTAGAAATGTGTCACTTTTGTATTATATTCATTTCTTGATCTCTCTAAGCTAATTATAACTATGTGACTTAACTCAAGTCACATTGTGCACATTATAATTTTGCTTTATCAAGGGGCCCACTAATACCATCACTCAATTAAGAGGGACAATGATAATCGTTTGACTAGCTATCTTTTCCAGCACAAGTCATGTTCAACCAACTATTGTCGTTATCACTACACTCATTGGTAGCTTTCGACAATAATCAAATTAAACACTTCTTAAGTGAAAAGATATAAGTCTCATATCTTAGGATCCAAGACACAGTAAAAACATTAATGACACGAAACACAATTCCATAATGTTTTACTTGTTAGGTTTATTCAATATATAAAAGTAATTTTTTCCTCTTTTATATACTCCTGTCGTCAATTATTTGTAGAGCTACAACAATCGATGACCAACACGACAATCTTATCTCTGTAATTAATGTTCCATGTTAATTACCATGATTGTGAATAACTTTTGATTTATGTAAATCATTATCTTTTAGAGCTCTACGGTTAAGGAACAAACACATCTTCCTTAACACTTCCAAAAGACGAATACTATAATCAAGGAACAAAATGTTTGTATATTCAATTCATAATAATTGACATATAAAAGTAAAACTTTTAAAACACATTCCTTTCACCAACCACCTGACTTCCACGTCAGATTCCCTTTCTGGCTAGTCAGATTTTCTTTTTGTCACGTCATACCTACCTAAAACCCCCCCACTACTCAAAACGTACATTTTAACAATGTCCAGACTCACACAGGAATTCAACACGTTTTCCTTCAACAAATTACCCAAGCAATTATTATTGTAATTACTTTAATGTAATTTGTAATTAATTATTTAAAATAACTACAAGTTTCTTAATTACATAACCAAATTAATTACAAACGATAACTAAATTAAACTAATTCAATTAACAAATGAAACTAACTAAATTACAAACAATAACCAATTAAATTTTCATTTAACATTAAAAAAAGGGCCAATGGTTGGGGGGATGTGCCCCCCAGCGGGAGCCTACCGGCATGTTGCGAATTAATGAAGATATACAATGTTTTAAGGGATTTTTGCTTGGGTGCACCTCTAAAATGTGCTTATTGGACCTTTACTCCTGTGAAGTTTTTTAATTCCTTTGAAATACTTACAAACATGACTATTTTCTTTGGTGCACTTCATCTCTAACGTCGTTAATGGATTTTCGTTATCTCCCGACACCATTAACAACAAACATATGATGTCTATTCCCGTTAACCACACGTAACGTGGTCATATAGCTACTATCAGCGTATATTTTGGTCGACCGTTCTCAAAACAGTAAGTTGAATCGGTCGTCCAAACTCATTCTGGCGTCCGTTTGTGGGAATCCTAGCAAGAACTCTATCGGTTGGAAACGAACATCCGAATACGAATTAAAAAGACATTTAATCATTTGATGGTCGAGCTCATCACGATGACCTTTGCGCAAAAAAAGTTGGAAGAAATTAAGCGACAAAGGATGTGACTAGGGATCAGAAGATGCGAGCTTTTCACCACGAGGGATAACTGGTTGGGTCACCTCCAAGAATTATCCATTGAGACACAAACCGCTTCCCAAGAGAGGTCATAGATGTCATCTCTGAAAGTGAAGGAGATGCAATTTATATTTACTTGAGTACCATCGATGGTGGTGGTCTTACGGAGGTTTGCAAAGAATAGGGGACAAGCTTCCGCGAAGAAACGTACTAGAAGTTTGTCGTCAAAAAAGTCTCCGAGATGATCTGCGGTGAGATAGGTAGAGAGATTGATCGACTCAAAATCTTTGATGATGATTTTCTGCTCCGAAATTGGATTAGCACCATTAATAGAATAGTAGTGATACTCAGCTTTGCGGTTGTAGAAAATGCCATCTTTGTAAGGACGAAGATAATCATCGATAGGTTCGTCTACTGGAGCTATCGAAGAGGATTGGATATCGGGGTTGAGTCGCTTCTTCTTCGATGGAGGATAGAGTTTCTTTCCTTTCTTTGTCGTCGGTTGCTTCTTTGATTTTGTCACTTTCTTTGATGCCAATTTTTTTCTTGGACCCACAAAAGAAGATGAAAATGTGATGGAGAAATGAAGATTTAGACATAAGAATAGGGAGTATGGAAGAAGATTGTTTTGAGGTGAAAGAAGTGATGGAGAAGGTGTGTATATATATATATATATATATATATATATATATATATAAGATAGGAGGGTCAAAAAGTGGATAAATGCCTCCAACGGTCGTCCATAAATGGGACGGATGACCGTTGGGGGAGAATCTAACGGCTAGAAAACACAGTATTTGGTCGACCGAATGGCATTTAGTGCACTGAATTTGTTGGACAGTAAAATCCGAAGTGGCTACTGTTTCTCTTTAACGGATCACCGAAGCAACATCAGTCAACCGCAGAGCAGAACAGAGGTCAAAGAAATTTTCAAAAAGGTTGCAATGGTCGTTTGATCCGTTAAATCAAAAAAAGGAAAGATTCAAAACTTCACCCAATAGATTCGGTCAACCGCAACATATTCAGATCACCGTATATGGGGCACAATCAAGCTTGCTATGGAGATGGGGCTTGACAGCTTGATGGGATAAAACTGAGGGATATGGTGAAAGAAAGGAGAGGATAATGTCTCAATCGAAGAGGGGGTAATGGTTAAAAAGTTCATTAACACGTCATGTTTGGTCGATCGAACCATATTCGGTACACCATATACTAGCCAACAGAGAATTCGTGAAGTTATTGGACTCCCAGAAACGGATGTCAAAATTCGTATTGGACGTCTGTTTCACAGCCGACCAAGTCCTGCTAGGATTCCCATAAAACAGATGTCTGAATGGGGTTCGGACGATCGATTTAGCTTACTATTATGAGAACGGTCAACCGAAATATACACTAGTAGCGGCTATATGACCACATTATGTGTGGTTAACGGGGTTAGACACAGTGATATGTTTACCTTTAACGATGTCAGAAGATAACGAAAATTTGTTAACGACGTTAGAGATGAAGTGCACCAAAGTAAATAGTCATGTTGGCAAGTGTTTCAGAGAAATAAAAGTCTTCACAAGAGCAGATATCCAATAAACATCTTTTGGAAGAGCACCCAAACAAAAATGTCAATGTTTTAAAGATGGTTACATGATTCAAACCGCAAACAACATCATATACCCCTGCCGTTTTTCTTTCATAAGAGCTGATTATTGATTTTACTAATTATATAACTGTTGGGTCACAAGTTGTTAGAGACCAAAGATCAAATCTTTACTGTGTAACTGTGGGAGTAATATCGAGCTAACTCAAACCCAAGTAAGTTTTGCAACTTATTTGGCTTACTCTGGCTGGCATATTGTTAGTTACATAGATGCAACAATCACGTTTTCTTGCTTCTAACGTAAAATAACTAATTTTGCAAAACACAAAAAATAATATAAATTCCGGACTTCCATAAACTAGTTTCGTAGCTCTATGCAAAAATTGATTTCGAAACCCTATATACTGTATATAGGCTTCTTGGACCGTTTTAGTTGTTAGTTAGGGATAAATAAGCATTGAATGGGCTGAAAGGTTTCAGTTGGCCATCACTCTTTTAATCAATTGATTTTTTTTGATGTGCACGGTGTATAAGCATTTTTTTCATGATGATTCAAGTGATTTGATTGCAGAACGAAAATTTCATTTCTAGTCTTCCTATATTTCTCTGAAGTACAATATCAAAATTATGAGAACCAGGTATCCACCTCAAAACCAATTGGTGAAGAGGGGAGGGACCCAAGGATTTATAAGCCCAGGAGAAGCCCACATTCTTCCGATGTGGGACTATCTCTCACACTCCCCCGCACGCGTGTACCGGTATTTTTTTTTTATCCGTGTACACGAGTGGAGAAAAGGTCCCAACCGGGTAGAGTGCGCAGCGGAAGCTCTGATACCATATGAGAACCAAGTATCCACCTCAAAACCAATTGGTGAAGAGGGGAGGGACCCAAGGACTTATAAGCCCAGGAGAAGCCCACATTCTTCCGATGTGGGACTATCTCTCACAAAAATATCAATGCAGTGATTGGTACAAATATGTCTTTTGTTGAGTTGAACAAAAATCATCCATTTGTGTCCTAATGCAAGTGGTGAAACTCCTCTCAGGTTTAACATTTGGAAGTCATTATAGAGTTTTTCTGCAAACAAAAACACATAAATCATCTAAAAAGTTCAACTCTCCCACTTCTTAATGTTTTCCTTCAAACTAATCACATTCTTAACTAACAGCAAAAAATTAACATCAATAGTTTTAGACACTAGCTGACGTGAATTGGTTTTAGGACGTTAATTTGTATTTTACTAAACTGATGTCCACATTCAAGTCAGTGGAATAAATTTAGATGAAAGGAGAGACCCAAGCTCTAAATGAAATGACTGAATGCTTGTAGTAGACACTACGTTATGTAACTTTTGATGTTGTTATTATTGTTTTCTATACCCATCTATTTGGGTAACTCTTTTGAGGCCAGCATTGGACTAATATGTCCTAGTTTGTATCCCCATAAAAGGGAAAACTGATATGTAACTTTCATTGTCCTTGTCGTGGATCATAGTTTGGTTAATTTTAAATAAAAATTACCTACTAACTTTAAATTAAAAAAAAAGCTCTTCAAAGGTCCCTATCATTAGCTAATGCCAGATCCTTTACGACAAATCTCTCTCAACCTGTTTTTGAAATTTTGTAATTGCGTCTTCTAATAATTTCAATCTTGAAAAGAAGCCTCTTGTCGTAGTTTAATCTTCATAAACAAAGTCGTTATCATGAACAGGAAAAATACCTCTTTTGGTGCTCCAGTGGTGTTACATTCCCATCATTATTTTTCTTTACAACCAAAAGCAAAAGATCTCATGATCTCACCTTATTATGAGCTATATATATTAAGGTGGGTCAACCCGAAGATTTGTAAGACAAAACCTGAAAATAGGTTTTTTTTGTACATTTATATCCTGTATTTCTGTAATTGCATACATCCTTGTATATTCTTTTCCAATATAGATGCATATATACCCATTACCTTGGAATTTTTTAAGGTTTTCAATTTAATTTATTATCTTTTTTCCTGTAAATGCAACCAATTAGTAGTCATGCTGTTGATTGTTGAAACACAAAACTAATTTAAAACTAATTAGGTATCCAATTTTTTGTGTTTGTTGTTATCATATTCCCATATTCCATAACTTCCATATCTATATATATATCAAACCAACAAGCAACAACTCTTTTATTGGATTAAGTAAGATCACCCTTAATTCAGTTTGTGTGATTTGATAACCATGTTTTTTATGCATGTTTTCTTGCAACTTCCAACTTTAAATTGGTGAAGCACAATATATATCTTATTTTTATATGGCTCTCTCTATGTTTTAGATTTATGATCTGATCGAGAAAATAAAAGCAGCAGTTGCGTCCACTCCCACCAGAATCTCTAGCCAACAAAGCCAATTATGGGATACAGCTGTGTCTCTTTCAAGATTATGGATATGTCAAAATATATAATAGAAAAGAAAAGAACAGAAAAGAGTTCACCTGGACTTGACCATCTCAACGATGAAAATGTCAAATTGTTTTGTTATTGCTTGTGGTGTAGGATTTTGTAATTTTATTTAGGGTGTGTTTGTATGGGACCAGACCAGATGAGGTTGTCCACAGTTGGGCTGCACCATGTATCATGCAAGACAGGCAAGTGACAACCGGAACTCAGTTGCCACTTGGAGTTGGGAACTCGTGTTCTATTTTGGTTTCTTGCGTGTTTTTGAAAGCAAGTTTGGATCGTGTCGTGCTTGAAAAATGAAAATCTTTCTGGGATGGAAGATGTATCATGCTTGTATCAAATTTACGTACGTACGTAGATGGAGACTTTGTAGCAAAGTTCTGCTCTTTTCCTTGGAAGAGTTTGAAAATATGTGTTTGTTGCTGAGGCTGGTTTTGTTGTTGGAAGGTCCGAAGGTGTATCACTGGATTGAGCCATTCATGATTCACATTTGAATCCTTCTCCTTCAAAATTGGAGTTGTGGCCAATAACGATTTTTAATTCTCGAATACGTACATAAAGATGTTACCGTTCGCCTATCTTGAGTACGTTAGTTTGTACTTTGTAGCACGACCGGAACACGGTGCAAAATCTATGATCTAAGATAACATCATTTTATATTTTGTGTACATTTTTGTACGTAAGAAGTTAACAACATATCTAATCATTATCATTTTTCCCTCTAAGCCGAGATTAACCCGTGTGTGTACAAACCTTCCAAACAATTAAGAGAGCACGTCCCTTTTGAACTGAACAAACTTGGATCAATTGGTTTTGTGCACCTACTTCGGATCCTAATTGGCTGCGTGCACCCATGTTTTTGATAATTAACCAATTGCACATTAAATCTCAAATTGTTTACTTGTATACACCTCTGATGTTTGTAGGTCTCGTTCAGTTACGATTTCTGTTAGAAATGTTACACATTACACCTTATAAATTTTAATAATAACATTTTCTGTTAGATATTTTGCATATTACTCCTTATAAAATTTGCTAATAACATTTTCTATTAAATATTTTGCACATTGCACCTTATAATTTTTGCTAATAACATTTTCCATTAGAATCCACTCTCTCTCTCTCTAACTCTCTTCTTCTTACTCTCTCCTCTCTCCTATGACTTTCTCTCAAAGTCTCTTCTTCTTACTCACTCCTCTCTCCTATGACTTTCTCTCAAACTCTCTCATTCTCCTCTCACACACTCTCTAACTCTTTTCTTCTCACTCCTCTCTCCACTCTCTCTCAAACTCTCTCATTCTCCTCACACACTTTCTTCTGTTTTTTTCTCTCCTCCTTCTGAAATCCTCTCTCTTCTTTCCTTTCTTATCCCTCTTTCTCAAGTCCTCTCTTCTCTTCCTCTCTCTCTCTCTCTCAAACTCCCAACCCCTCTTCCCACTCACCCAGACCAAACTTTAATCCACATCTCCGGCTTAACCCTCCACCACATTGACCCCCATCGGAGCCTCGACCTCAGCTTCGACGGCTTCACAATAACTCTCCTCTTCCATGGCTCTCTGACCCTGTCGCTGTCCTCACCGGATCCCTCCCCACGTTCGTTGGCCCCTCACCACCTCCGATCTTGCCTTCTTCCTCCTTCGTCCCCTCTTTCCACCTCCTCCGATCTTGCCTCTCAGATGTTGAGGAGAGAGAAAGAGTGGAGAGAGGAGAAGAGAGTGTGTGAGATAGAGGAGAGTGTGAGGGTGCAGGAACGAGAGGAAGGAGAGAAAGAGGGATGAGAGAGAGGATTTAAGAAGGAGAGAAAAAAAAGATGAGAGAGTAATGTTTGTGTGGTTTTTTGTTTTTGTTTTTTTATTGATATTAAGGATATTTTTATTTCATAAGGTGTGATTTGCAAATTGTTCACTTCAAGATTGTAATTAGCAAATTTTATAATGTGTGATTTACAAAATTTCACTCCAAAACCGCAACTTAACGAACTTATTAACGACATATGTGCATAGAAGTAAAAGATTTGAGTGTTCAGGTGCATAAACCCAATTTCGAAAAGTATGGATGCACACACCAATTTCAACCGGAACCAGATGCATAAACCCAATTCACCCAACAAACTTCGTCCAAGGCGCTTCTCACTGCGGGGTCTAATTGTCTCCCAAATGTAAACTGCCCATCTGGCCTTCCCTTCCATCTAATTGCCACTTGCCCCACCTCATTAACATGATCTTCCACAAGGTTCAACATAAATCCAATTACTCAAACAATAACTTCTAGTTTATTCATCAAACTCATTCCACTCATCTATATTTTCATTTCTTCTAATATCCAACAACGTACACCAATCTAATTAATTAACTCTTCGATCAATTCCTTTAACTTCCTATATATAAATAGGAATCATCTTTAGTTCTTAACCACCACAAACACAAACCATCTTTAACATAAAATGAGTTTATAATTACAAAGTGGAAGTGACTGTAATAATCAATATTGTGTGTCATTGTAGAGACATTTTAGAAATCAAATGTAGTGAATTATTGTAATATCCTAATTTTTAATATTAATATATTTGACTAAATAAGGAAATTGTGCAAATGGATTGAGTTGCAATTATAGGAATTATAAAAAAAATTACATTGAATTCACAAAATTGTGGGTTAGATTGTGTAATATTTCATTAAAACGTTAAGAAATTAATTTAGGGTTTTGAGAAAAGATTTTCATTAAAACGTTAAGAAATTAATTTAGGGTTTTGAGAAAAGATTTTCATTAAACCCAAGAGAGAGGTTGGAAAATAGTTCCCCGTCGTGTCGTCGTTGTCGTGTGAACGAATCCACCTAATCGATGGTTGGATTTTTCCAGTCGTTTTATGTTGGTTTATTGGAAAGAATTAAAACTTTTAAACTTTGTTTTTTATTTCGTAATCTGTCGAGTTTGAATTTAATATGCCGGGTAAACTACTTGGTTAATTGATCGTATGTGGGTTTGGTTGCTAGCTAAGAAACTATTTTAATACTGTCAAGTTAGGTAATCGTTGTTCCGATATATGTAAATTCTAAATTTGGTTTTCTGTAACAACTTATAATGGTTATAAGTTTTAGGTTACACTTAATTGGTTTCCTGTTATGTTACTTGAGAATTTTCTAAATTTTCTCTTATTTACCCATCACGATTAAGTTGTATAATTCATCAAGTTTTCCTTGCACCAATGAGACGTTAACTAACGTCTACGTTGACTTATACCATTGTTTAGAAAACACAATTAATTGTTAATTTATGTAATAAATTAGAAAATTCTTAATTAAGAATATCTTAATTGTACATAAACAGTATCGAATCACTAGTATATTTAGTACAACAATGACGTGCAAATTGTGGTTTAAATTACTAACTTACTTAACATTCACTTTATTTTAAGCGGCAAGATATAATGTTTCTCGTGTAATTTAAATAATTAATGGGGTTTTTTTTTCTTTTTAACCAATGATTTAAGTTTAACTAATTTATTTTTTATTTAAAGAAAAATATTGTATTCACACAAATGCATAACAAATCAGCAAAATTTCGTTACTTACATTTGAGCAATTACAATGAATTATATATATATAATCGAAGATATATATCATGAGATAATAATTTACATATTTTCATATAATTTTTGTACTAAATAAATATGTTTTTCATGGATTCCATCATTTCACGTTTTCGTATTAAGTAACGAGCTAATGAGTCTTTCTTTTTGCCATTATGTAAGACTCCATTTTGTTTAAAACTAAAAATAACAAAACAAAGTTAAATTTAATACAATTATGATATTATGTAATGTAAACACAAATTAAAATTGTGTTGTGTTCGAGTATCGTAGACACTTAATTGTTATTACTATCTATTCAAATAACATGATAATATTGATACTGATCGAGAGTGCCAAGCGGCCCACTATTTAATTTAAAAAATGGTTAAACCTTTAAAACAAATTTAGATAAGCATACATAAATTATAATTTGGTTTAACTCGAAAAGATTACAAGTAATTAAAAAGGTATTTCGACATGCTGCAAGGAGAAATGATTGAGATTTGACACATTAAACTCAAGGTGATTAGAGTAGGCTGGCTGAAAATATGGAGTTACAGTATATGTTGACGTCCATTGACAAAAATTCCGGCATCCGCCACTTATTTATACATTTTATCATAGACAGCTTAGTATTACTTAATTTATGCAACTATTATGTGAAATTCAACTATAAATCCCCATATCAACTTACGTTTTCGTAAACAAGCATAAATTAATTAGCGAAATAAACAACATCATAAGGGATCACACTGGATAAGAATATTTTGTAGCTAAAATTTAAAATCAAAGCAATCCAATCTTGTAAAATATCTTTGACTAAAAGTATCTAAAATTTATGATTGTTATTTGTTACTATTTACTGAAACTGAAAGACGTAAAACCTCTGTGTACAAAAAGAAATTGGTTGAGTTTCAATTTACCAAATATTCCTTCACCCTTTGCATCCCAAACAGAAGGAAAGCGAAAATGCAAAATATACTAATAAAGTTGCAAAGATACGGTTAATGCATATAATCACAATAAATGTGTAGAAGGCCTTACTCAAAACAAAAAAAGTGTAGAAGGAAACCGTCCAAAAAATAAAGAAACATACGTCTGTTAAATTACACGATATTAAAAGCTGGATTGTCCTCCCGGCCAGACCTGTCTGCCTGTCCCAAGCTGGATTTCTCCAAAATCAATCCCACACTTCACACCATGTAATAAATCTAATAATATATCTACTCGGTCTTGCTACTCTTGGAATCAGATCACCACTCTGGTACTTTCTCCAAGAGATGCCAAATTTAACCCAAATTTGCATTGTTGATGTATTTGGTCCTCCTATTTATCAAAAACTCCTTTATCTTTTGTTATTCTTCAGTACATATATCATGTATTGTATAATAATATACGTTGCATTTATCATGTGCACCTATTGTTCTGGTTTCCACAAAATAACAAGGTTTCTCGAAGTGTGTCTTGGATATTAAATGACATTACGTATAAACTCACATATAAGTTTCGTTAATCCCTTTTCACTTAATCAATTGAAGAGTTTGCAGGAGGTTATTGTTAGACTTAATCATGACTTAGAATAGAACAAAAATGCAACAATGAGAAGAAAAAAACGAGCTTAAGATATCAACCCAATGCAAGGTACAACTAAGAAATTTAAGTCTATGATTGCGCAAAAGGCGTTATTGCATTTTGTTTTTTACATAAAGCAATGTTGTGCATGCGAACATGGAAACTTGTTGTTGGCGATTGTGAAACACAAACAATGTTTCCAATACAATTTCAGAATGCACATTAGCACATGATACCCAAGAACACTAATCTTGTGAATTTCTTAAAATGACTATCTTTTTTCTTGTCAGCAAGAACAAACAACTCATGTTTTGCATTCCTCAAAAGATTGCATCATCAAATGCCCTCGATCTCTAAATCACAAATTCGGTGCTCGATAGATTTTCACTATTTAATCACTAAAATTAGAAAGAAATTCTCATATTACATGTCTAAGAAAATTTAACCACAAAATCACATAATATTTAACAAAAAAAACAACAAATAACACAAGAAGTGTATCTCTCAACATTAAGCAACTCAACTCAATAATTAAAAATTAATACTATCAATTTTAAAAAAGAAAGAAGTACGAAATTGAAAACAAACGTAAGGGGGGTAGTACCACAAATTACCCAATGAAACCCCAAAAAAACAGAACCCTCACATGAGCATTGTGTTGTCAACATGACATGTCCCATGTCTCTCTCCCGTCTCCAACAACCTCTCTCTACTCTCTACTAGTCTACTATGTATCCATTCCACGTTCTAAAATTCCACAAACCCAAACCCAAAAAAGCTCACGAAAGTATGACAATGCACCATCCCTTCTTCCTTCTCTTCCTCTTCCTCCTCCGACCATCCACCTCCACCCTCGCCCCGTCCGACACCTACACCATCCTAACCCTCTCAACCACCCTCACCTCCCCGTCCTTCACCTTCCCCACTTCCCCGGACCCCTGCGCCTGGCCGAAGATCACCTGCTCCGGCGACCGGATCACCGCCATCCAGCTCGGCAACCTCTCCTTATCCGGCACTCTCCCGTCCCTCTCCAACCTCACTTCCCTCACCCGCCTCGAGCTCCAGGAGAACCTCCTCTCCGGCCCTCTCCCGGACCTCTCCGGGCTCAAGTCCCTCCAGGTCCTCCTTCTCCACGGGAACCGGTTCTCCTCCGTTCCGGTTGGCTTCTTCGGAGGTCTTTCCTCACTCCAGGCCGTCTCTCTGGATCGGAACCCGTTCGAGAAATGGACACTTACGGAGTCACTGAAAGACGCGACCAATCTGGTGAATTTCTCCGCGAATGAGGTGAATTTGAGTGGGAGAGTGCCGGAGGTGTTTGGCGGGGACAACTTCCCGGGTCTAAAGACGGTGGCTTTGGCGTTTAATGATCTGGAAGGTGAGATCCCGCCGGGTTTTGCCGGAAGTTCGATCGAGGTTCTGTGGCTTAACGGCCAGAGCGGGCCGCTTTCCGGTGGGATTGAGGTGGTCGGGAATATGACGGAGTTGGTTCAGTTGTGGCTGCATTCGAATAACTTCTCCGGTCCGATTCCGGATTTGGAGGGGTTGGTTAATTTGAGGGATCTTCAGGTTAGGGATAATAGGCTGACTGGGCCCGTACCGGAGTCGGTTGTGGGGTTGAAGGCGCTCAAGAAGGTTACTTTGACTAACAACTTGTTGCAGGGGCCGGTCCCGGAGTTCGGGACCGGTGTGGATGTTGATATGAATGTGAAGGATGAGAGGTTTTGTTTGCCGGAGCCCGGGATGTGTGATGGGAGAGTTATGGATTTGATTGAGGTTATGCGGCCGTTTGGGTATCCGGTGCGGTTTGCGGACAGTTGGAAGGGGAACGATCCGTGTGCTGGTTGGGCAGGGATTGGGTGTGATCAGAATGGGAATGTGACTGTTATTAACTTTAAGAATGCTGGATTGAGTGGGACGATTTCGCCGGGTTTCGGGCGGTTTGGCTCGCTGCAGAAGCTGGTGTTGGCGGGGAATAATTTGACGGGGTCGGTGCCGGATTCGGTCACGAAGCTTCCGAATTTGAATGAGGTGGATCTGTCTTCGAATGCGCTTTCTGGTGAGGCTCCGAAGTTTGCTGACAGTGTCCAAGTGAATGTTAGTGGAAATCAGTTTGGGAAGGTTTTGGCCCCTTCTGGGAAGGGTCCTAGTGGTGGAGCACTGAGTCCCGGGGATTCAGCTGGCGAAAAGGGTGGTAATAGAAAATCGTCTTCCGCTTCGGCCGGGGTGGTAGTGGGTTCTATTCTAGGAGGGTTGGCACTGCTGTCCATGATTGGATTAGGGATCTTCTGTTTTTACAAGAGGAAGAAGAATACATTCGGAAGAGTTCAGAGTCCCAACACGATGGTGATCCATCCGCGTCATTCTGGTTCCGATCCTGATTTGATCAAGGTCACTGTTGCCAGCTCTGTCGTGAATGGTGTCGGCGCTTCTACTGAGGCATTGAGCCGAGACAGCAGCAATCTAGGCGATGTTCGTGTCGGTGAATCCGGAAACATGGTGATCTCAATCCAAGTGCTGAGGAATGTTACTAACAATTTCAGCAGCGAGAACATATTGGGCCAAGGTGGATTTGGGACTGTGTACAAAGGGGAGCTTCATGATGGAACCAAGATTGCTGTGAAACGGATGGAGTCCGGTGTCATGGGATCAAAGGGCTTGACTGAGTTCCAATCCGAAATTGCGGTCCTTACGAAAGTCCGGCATCGACATTTGGTGTCCCTGCTCGGTTACTGTCTTGATGGGAATGAGAGGTTACTGGTTTACGAGTACATGCCTCAGGGGACACTTAGTAGGTATCTCTTCAACTGGTCCGAGGAAGGTTTGAGGCCACTTGAATGGAAGAAGAGACTTAGCATCGCTTTGGATGTGGCGAGAGGTGTGGAGTACTTACATAGTTTGGCACATCAGAGCTTCATTCATAGGGATCTAAAGCCATCCAACATCCTTCTTGGCGATGATATGAAGGCCAAGGTTGCGGATTTTGGGCTTGTGCGACTCGCACCTGATGGGAAGTGTTCTGTGGAAACAAGGCTTGCTGGGACTTTTGGATATCTTGCTCCAGAGTATGCAGGTAACGTCGTGTTCTGAAAATTAATTTTTTTTGCTTTGTTCTCTTTCTGGATTTCATTAGCTGATGCTTTAGTTTCTTTAGCTCATCTACCATCCAAATAGTATATAAATAGAAGATGAAATCTTCAAATCTTTGTTGGAAAGATGACAGGGGAGGAAATCTGCGTAAACATATGCTGAATTTTGAGGTTAGCAGGTTTCTTGACACTGAACCCATTTCATTGGTTTCGTCCATGATGGTGAGGATCTAAATCATTGGTAACATGGTTTACATTCTAATTATAATTAATCCAACTCGTAGACGCGTAGCAGTTGTAATGAGACATGTATTTTTAACTCTGTACATGATCACTAATAGTGGTGTTTATGTACGTGAGAACTTCTATTGAAGAGGCTTTGTATGTTTACAGATCCAATATGCAGTCTCACACTATATATTACACAGTAGTGTGGGAATGTAGCTACACTTGATCACAGTTATATTACTACAAATATGCTGATTAGACATGAACAGGCCCTGCCTCATTACCTCATCCGAAAATTGCTCGTACATGAACTACAAGTGAATATTGGTAAAATGTGTAGGAAAGCTGTGTGCACTTCTTTGAAGCATTGTTATCTCTTCCTGCCTTTGTATTTTTGGATTGATGCTACCTTCTTATTGAGTTTCAAATTCCTAGGACATCCAATGTTTTCTTACAACATAAGAATATATAATTTAGTATAAACTAAAGGATTTGTTGGTGCATACTTGCTCGTTCCTATTGAAGTCTTTGATTCTTGTAGAACTTAGGAGATGCATCCTTAACCTTGAAAACTGATTTATCAACAGTGACGGGTCGTGTAACTACAAAGGCCGATGTGTTCAGCTTTGGTGTAATTCTTATGGAGATGATTACTGGTCGGAAAGCACTTGATGAGAGCCAACCAGAGGAAAGTGTGCATCTGGTGACTTGGTTCCGACGAATGTATCTCAACAAAGATATTTTTCCAAAGGCCATTGATCCCACCATCGACCTTGACGAGGAAACCATGGCAAGCGTCAACACCATTGCAGAGTTGGCAGGCCACTGCTGTGCGAGGGAACCCTATCAAAGGCCCGACATGGGGCATTCTGTTAATGTCTTGTCCTCCCTCGCAGAAATGTGGAAACCAACAGACTGCGATTGCGAAGAGACTTATGGTATCGATCTTGACTTGACACTACCACAGGCTCTTGAGAAATGGCAAGCATTCGAGGACAGCAGCCGGTTTGATGCTGGCTCATCGTCGTTTCTCGCAAGCTTTAACAACACCCAAACCAGCATACCTACAAGGCCAACCGGTTTCGCTGACTCCTTCACTTCTGCTGACGGAAGGTAGAAAGTCGAAACAGCGTTGAGATTTCGAAGCGAGGCCTGTGTATTCTTATTTTTCTTCTCTCTTTTCCCCCTTAAAGCCTTTGATTCAAGGTTAGGTATTTTTCCTCTGTTGTTAGTATTTGTTTCCCTTTTGTAGTTGCAGCAAGATGTGTTTGATCAGTTTGGGATAATATGAGAATGATGTGTTATTGCTAATGTAGCTTTTCTGGGGTGAGGAAATGTTATTATTACCCTCTTTGGCTCTTCCTATCAATTGAAATGTGATGTTTTTTTAGTTGGCCATGCAATGAAGACGTTGAAAAGTGAAAACAGGTAGTGTTGGCAGAATTTGGATTGAATGAGATTCATTTACTGTTAAATGGTCGGTTAGGATCTCCACCTAGAGTTGGTCATGTTAGTTGGTTGGTATGTGACTTAAATAGAGGTTTAGCCTATGTCCCTGGTACAGTGTAATGCTTCAGTTTCCGAGAACAAGAAATCAATGAGGGGGCAGACATGGTGAGCTCGGTGATAATTTCCATATGGAGAGTGATACGGTGGTGGAGTTGCACTGCCATCTTTTATGGCCTGGGTGCCCACACTGATAGCACGTGATGTGTGTTACAGACTAGTTTTGCAAGTGCATTTGTTTTGGATATTTTCTTTTTGTGACGTACTTCTGTCCGAAGGATATTTGGTTCCGGATCCTTATACACGGACGCGGGTGTTCGTGACGCGTGTTGACATGGTCAGTACAGTCAGCAGTTCAGTCGGTAAAATTCAAATGTCTTTTACTTTTTGAACTTAACTAAATAGCATATTTATTTTGTGTAACATGCAATTTTTACTTTCCCGATGCAACATTTTCCCAATGCAACTTATTCTGAACAGACACAATTTAATTTGGACAGATACACAACTTATTTTGGACAAACTTTGAACATATTATGAACAGACTTTGAACTTATTCTGGACAGACTTTAAACTTATTCTGGACAAACTTTGAACTTATTATGGACAGACACACAACTTATTCTGGACAGACTTTGAACATATTATGGATAACACATAGAACTTATTATGGACAAACTTTGAACTTATTATGGACAAACACACAACCTATGTTGGACAGACACACAACCTATTCTAGACAAACTTTGAACTTATTCTGGACAAACTGTGAACTTATTCTGGACAAACTTTGAACCTATTATGAACAGACACACAACCTATTATGGACAGACTTTGAACTTATTCTAGACAAACTTTGAACTTATTATGGACATGCACACAATCTATTCTGGACAGACTTTGAACTTATTATGGACAAACTTTGAACTTAATATGGACAACGCAAAGAACTTATTATGGACAAACTTTGAACTTATTATGGACAAACACACAACCTATTCTGGACAGACACACAACCTATTCTGGACAAACTTTGAACTTATTATGGACAAACATAAAACTTATTATGGACAGACTTTGAACTTATTATGGACAGACACACAACTTATTCTGGACAGACTTTGAACTTATTATGGACAGACAGACAACCTATTCTGGACAGACTTTGAACTTATTCTGGACAGACACACAACCTATTCTGGAAAGACTTTGAACTTATTATGGACAGACTTTGAACTTATTATGGATAGACACACAACTTATTCTGGACAGACTTTGAACTTATTCTAGACAATCACAGAACTTATTCTTGACAGAATAAGGTGTTCGTCTGTCCATTTTATGTTGTGGGTTTTTCCGTAGGGAATCAAAAAGTTGCATTGGAAAAATAAATATTACACAGGGAAACGAAATGTTGCATTGGGAAACGTAATGTTGCATTGGGAGAGTATAAGTTGCATGTTACACAAAATAAATATATTACTGCTGACTGGAC
This sequence comes from Triglochin maritima, assembly GCA_963682175.1. Lineage (NCBI taxonomy): Eukaryota > Viridiplantae > Streptophyta > Magnoliopsida > Alismatales > Juncaginaceae > Triglochin > Triglochin maritima. The sequence goes on along the minus strand of OY821780.1, from coordinate 6,149,933 downwards.
TGACCACGTCAGTGCGCGTCCCGGACGTAAGCGTCCGTTAATCATTTTCCTTTGGTTCCCCGTGTTTTTCAAACGGAAGTGATTCATCCGGTGGATGTAAAACCACTATTTCAGCATAGCTTCTTGAAGGAATTTTGTTTCAAGTGTCATAGACCTGACTATTCTAATCATAGTTAACCATGTAGGCCATTCTGAGGCCGCCACTAATCTTGTTTATGGGTTCAGTTTTTCAAATGACTTATGTGTGATTTTTTTTTTGTTATCTTTTATAATATTATGCTTTTAATATTCTGATGCTTGAATATTACGAGATGAGAGAGAAAATATGTCAACCCGACCGTCAAGGGGCATTTTGCCACCTATACACTAGAGTTGACCGTGCGTTGATAAAGGGATGAACCCGACGTTGATGATCACGAGAGAGTCCGTTCAAAAGTTTGTCATTCAAGGATTGAGACATGACGGCAAGGAAAATAGATCCAAAAAACTATATCAGTTGATCACTACTGTTTTGGTGAGCGAGAATGTGAACTTTGACTTCGAAACCATTATTGGAATCCTCTTCGATAAGGAATTTATGGTAGCTTTATGCAACTCCAATCAAGACTAGAGAACACAACCCACTTGAATGAGTTTAATATTTCTTTCACTCCCGTGAGAAGAACACGGGAGCTAGAAGAAGCTAGTGTGTTGTTGGAGAGAGAGGAAGCCAGGGCGTTGCAGGTGAGTATTGAACTTACGTAACTTAACTTGGTTCGGGTAACAAATTTTTTTTTTGGCGAGAGTTTTATAATTCAAACTTCAGAGTAACCGAGTAATATGGGTTTTATTTTTCAGGGTACCAAAATGATTCATAATCACTGAGGATGCTAACATGATATGCTTTGTACTTTTAAATTTTAAGAGCATAAATTATTCTGATCATAATTGAGGATATCAAAAGATTCAGCTGAGCATATATTTGAGCCCAAGAAGCACTTGAAATTTCAACAGATTATATTATGTACAAATAAAAATACTAATTGTAATATATTTCCTAAAAATACATGAAAGATGAATCATATAGGAAGCAAATCACGAAAAGTAAAAGATTGATGCATTGAATAGTATCATATAAGTTCATGACTAGCTTCCTACCACCAGACTCTTTGTAATAATAGTTAGTCCCTTATTTTGTACTTAAACTACAGTTATCTCATGATAATAATTGGTTTACCTGGAGTCAAGTTAAGGTCCTGACTATTCTGATGCCCAAACTCGTGATGGTAAATACTCCTATATTTGAAATAACTAAAATGTACTCCGTTGATGGGTACAAGTATCATCCCCTCGTACCCAAACCAACCAAGAGTGACTAATTGTAACGTCCCGAAACAGCGGAAGAAAATTTTCAAAATAAACATACAACATACGACCGTCAACGGTCAACAAGGGCACGTTACTGAAAGTCAACTGAATACAAATATATAAATATATCTCCACGTGGAAGTCATAATACAGAGTGTCAAAAGAGCGATTACAAGTCTACTACATAACTACTGTAATCGCTACCTCTACAAAAAGATACGAAGACAGGATCCGATCCCTGAGGTACTCCCATCGGTCACCACCAACCTACGACTGCCTGCTCCCTGAAAATGAAACATAAAATCTGCCTGAGTTCCCGCAAGGAACCCTGTATGCCAACATCTCCTATCATAAACAGAAATACAGACGAAAATGCCAAATAATGCTCATGCAATGCAAATCCGCCTCGGGCCCACTGACTGCCTTCGCTCTCCAACACAAGGAAAGTGCATCCCCTCCCTACACAAGGAAGAAGGCGTCTCTCGGCCGCACAGGCACAAGTGACCTCGCTCTCCGACACACGGAAAGTGCAACCCCTCCCTACACAAGGAAGAAGGCATCTACCACCCGCACAGGCATGGAAGGCATCCCTCTGCCGCACAGGCTCAAGGGGTCCAATTGAAATACGCTCTCGTCGTAGGTGAAATCCGTAGCTCCGAGGTCCGGTGATCGACCGTGGGCTCGGCAGCCGGTAGTCGCCTAAGCTCGACGTCTCGCGTGTGGATAAATCCACCAAGGAAAGATAATTCGACCCACCAGTGGAACAAGGTCAAATCTAGCGGTCGACCGTTTGAAAGGTCTACGCTATACATTTTATATACATATATATCCAATCGGTCAAACCAGGGTCCGTTCAACCGATAAGGAAAACTGCCTGAATCCTGCCTACAACATTCGGTCGACCGAAACCTCTCTTCCGGTCGACCGATCTACAGGCACTTCACTGCAGAAAACTGCACGTGGTCGGTCGACCGGATCACAACGAGCGGTCGACCGTTTAGATGGTCAACGCTCTTGACCGACTTTGTGCAGTTCGGTCGACCGAGACACACACTCGGTCGGCCGAAGGTCTGTCTACCCTATCTACTAGGATCGACCGACCGAAACAACCACCGGTCGACCGGACTAATATAACCCTTATAAATATTCCCGCTAAAATTTGGCATAAACGGTCGACCGTCACACAGACGTCGTTCGACTGTTTTCGGGCAGCAACTTAATATTCATTAAAACTCGGTCGACCGACCCAACCACCGGTCGACCGAACATGCATTTTCCCTCCTGGACAGGCATCATACAGACCTCATTCGGTCGACCCAACCACACTACCGGTCGATTGAACAGAGCGTCTTCAACCTCTGTCCAGTTGGGTTCGCCGGGGAAACGGCACCAACGCCGCCCCCTACACTCCCACACCTCTTGGGGAGTTAATATGAAGACTTGACATACCTCTCAAGACGACGAAGACCCGCCGGAGCCTCGCTCGCGCACCGCCGTCTCCGAAGACCTCCTCACGTTCCTCCCTCGTGCTCGCCTCCACCACGCCGCCGGAGATCTTCTCCTCCTGGTCGCCGGAACAAGGGAAGGTGGTGAGATGGGTGGAAACGAAATGGAGAAAAGAAATGGGATAAAGGGTTGGGTTTTGTATAAATAACCAAAACCTACCCCTACCCCATACCCTACCCATACCTCCCACCATAACACCTACACCCTAACCACACTCCACCCCATACCTCTCTCTCTCTCTCTCTCTCACTTCACGACTTTACAATCCACCCTCCTTAAAAGGATTTCGCCCCGAAATCAGAAAAGTAACACACCGAAGAGCTCCGGATACTGCTTCCGAACTTCCTCCTCGATCTCACAAGTGGCCTCACGCTCACTGTGAGGCTGACATCTAACCTTAACCATCAGAATGGTCCTCCTCCTGAGCTGATGGTCCATCCGATCGATGATCTCAATTGGCCTCTCCTCAAGTGACAAGTCCTGCCGGATCTCAGGTATCGCAATCTCTATCACATGTGTCGGGTCTGCAACGTACTTCCTCAACATAGAAACGTGGAAGACGTTGTGAAGGCCAGAGAACTGTGGTGGCAAAGCAAATCTGTAGGCGACCTCCCCGACACGGTCCAAGATCTCAAAAGATCCGACATACCTCGGACTGAGCTTCCCCTTCTTCCCGAACCTCATCACTCCCCAAGCTGGTGAAATCTTCAGGAAGACGTGATCTCCAACCTCAAAGCTCAAAGTCTGTCTGCGTCGGTCAGCATAACTCTTCTGTCTGCTCTGTGCTGTAGCCAACCTCCTCCTGTTCAGGTCAACCTTCTCTGCGTACATCTGCACAAGCTCTGGACCCACCAACTGCCTCTCGCCTACGTCACTCCAGCATACCGCCGATCTGCACGGCCTCCCGTACAATGCCTCATACGGTGTCATCCCAATACTAGCATGGTAGCTTTTGTTGTAGGCAAACTCGATCAGAGGTAGATGCTCATCCCAGTGTCCAGCCCAGTCCAGCGTGCAAGCCCTCAGCATATCCTCCAAAGTCTGGATAGTCCTCTCCGACTGACCGTCTGTCTGCGGGTGAAAAGTTGTACTGAACTTCAGACGTGTCCCCAATGCCTGCTGCAGACCCCCAAAATCTGGATGTGAACCTCGGATCTCTGTCAGAGATGATGCTCACTGGTACTCCGTGTAATCTGACGATCTCCTCTACATACAGCTTCGCGAGACTCTCCAAAGGCAAGGTGGTCCTGATGGCCAGAAAGTGCGCCGACTTGGTCAGTCTATCGACTATCACCCAAATCGCGTCATGGAACCGCCTCGTCTTCGGTAGCCCTGTAACGAAGTCCATCGTCACGTGCTCTCACTTCCACTTTGGAAGCTCGATACTCTGCATAGGCACAGCTGGCCTCTGGTGCTCGATCTTCACCTGCTGACAGACCAAACACTGACTCACGAACTCTGCAATGTCCTTCTTCATGCCTCTCCACCAGAAGTTCCGTTGCAGGTCCTTATACATCTTCGTGCTCCCTGGATGGATGGTGTAGTTTGCTCTGTGTGCCTCCTCCATGATGTCATCTCTCATCCCATCAACCATCGGCACCCAGATCCGCCCTCTGAATCTCAGACCTCCATCGACCCCAACACTGAAATCTGACCCTTCTCTGGCAGTCAACTCCAGTAAACTGGCCAACTCATCATCCTCACACTGCGCCTGCACTACCTGTGAGACTGTCTGTGGCTCTACCCACAACCCAGCTAACACTGCTCCCCCAGAGTCCCCAGTGAACGACCTCCACTCTGCCAATGACTCAAGCAGTCTCCACTCCTGAAGGCACAAGTCTGCGACTGATACCTCCACTCTCCTACTCAAGGCGTCTGCAACTGAATTCGCCTTCCCCGGGTGGTAGGAGATGGTGAAATCGTAGTCCTTAATGAACTCCAACCAACGGCGCCGTCTCATATTCAACTCCTTCTGGGAGAAGATGTACTTCAGACTCTAGTGATCGGTGAATACCTCGAACTGCTCACCATACAGGTAGTGTCTCCATGTCTTCAGTGCGTGCACAACGGCTGCCAACTCCAAGTCATGCGTCGGGTAATTCTTCTCATGAGTCTTCAGCTGCCTCGAAGCGTATGCAATCACCCTCCCGTGCTGCATCAACACGCAACCCAAACCAACGCCTGACGCGTCACTGTAGACCACAAAACCTCCTGTGCCGCTCGGCAGAGTCAAAACTGGAGCTGTCGTCAGTCGTCTCTTCAGCTCCTGAAAGCTGTCCTCGCACTTCTAAGACCAAACAAAAGTGACTCCCTTCTGCGTCAGGGCAGTCAATGGTGCAGCTAACCTCGAGAAGTCTTTGATGAAGCGACGGTAGTAACCCGCCAATCCAATAAAGCTCCTGATCTCCGTCACGCTCGTAGGGGCTCTCCACTCAGTCACTGCCTTTACCTTCGCCGGATCCACCGAAATACCCTCTGCAGAAACAATGTGACCCAGAAATGCGACTCTGTCCAACCAGAATTCGCACTTCGAAAACTTAGCATACATCCTCTGGTCTCTCAAAATGCTAAGTACAATCTGCAGGTGCTCTCTGTGCTGCTCCACATCGGGTGAGTAAATCAGGATATCATCCACAAAGACAACGACACAACTATCCAAGTACTGCCTGAACGTCCGGTTCATCAGATCCATGAAAGCTGCTGGAGCGTTCGTCAACCCAAAAGGCATCACCAAAAACTCATAGTGCCCATATCTGGTCCTGAATGCTGTCTTCTGGACATCCTCCTCTCGGATCCTCAACTGATGGTATCCTGAACGTAGGTCTATCTTAGAGAAGACCTTCGCTGACTGCAACTGATCGAACAGGTCCTCAATCCTAGGTAGGGGATACATATTCTTGATGGTGACCTTGTTCAGCATCCTATAATCAATGCACATCCGCAATGACCCGTCCTTCTTCTTCACAAACAACACTGGCGCGCCCCAAGGTGAGCCACTTGGTCTGATGAAACCAGCCTCCATCAGCTCCTGTAACTGCTTCTTCAACTCTGCCAATTCTGCGGGCGCCATCCTGTATGGGGCTTTCGACTGTGGTGAGGTGTCTGCTGCCAGCTCAATGCAAAACTCCATCTCTCGCGGAGGCGGCAATCCGGGGATATCATCTGGAAACACCTCTGTAAACTCCCGCACATCTATCTCGTCCAACCTCGGAGACTCAGCCTCTGGAACAACCAGCGTCGCTAAGAATGCTCTGCAACCCTGCTGTATCAACCTCTGAACCCTCAAAGCTGACACCACAATGCGGCCTCCTCTGTTCCTGACTCCTCTAATCACGATATCAGGCAAACCCATCCTCGGAATCAAAATCTTCTTCTCACGGCAAAGGACACGCACGTCATGCTGGGACAGTCAGTCCATCCCAAGAATAACGTCGAAGTCCTCCATCGGTAGCAAGACCAGATCTACCGGAAAATCTTGGTCTCCCGAAACAATCGTGGCGTCGGGGACGAAGCTCCCCATAGTGCCCACCAGACCCAGGGGTGTGCTGACCTCCAAAGTGGCAGTCAACATCGCAAGGGTACAGCCCAACACTCCTGCAAATCGCTCAGAGATGAACGAGTGTGTCGCGCCACAGTCAAAAAGCACTCTAGCCTCTAAACCTGCCACAAGAAGTGTACCTTCCACGACAGTGCTGGCGTCCCTCGCCTCCTCCGCCTGGATAGTGAAGACTCGTCCAGTGCACTGACCCTGCTGAGGTGTTGCAGGTCTCCTAGCTCCGCCTCCACTGGCAATCGGAGGTCCCGGAGGTCTGCTCGGTCCAGCGCCCTTGCTAGGGTAATTCCTGACGAAGTGGCCCGGGTGACCACAACCATGACAAGTACCCGGGCCAAAGCAGCGCCCAGTATGCACTCTGTCACAGCTCCTGCACGCCTCTGGCTGCGGCGCCCTTGCTCTCTCGATCTGGGGCCTCTTGCCCTGGTTCCCCAAACTCTGCTCTCCTGGCCTCCCTGAGGATCTCCCAACTGGCCTCCTCTCATCCTGGTAGTTCTCCTGGTAGTCTCTCTCCATAATAGTGGCACTCCTCACAGCATCCGCCAAGGTGCGCGGCATGCTCGACAGCACTCGGGTCCTCAGCTGCTTCCAGAGTCCCCTGACAAACTTCATCGACCTCTGCGCCTGGGTGACGAAGATCTCTGGACAGGAACACTCAAGGGCATTAAACTTCCCAATGTACTCCTCCAGTGACATGCCCCTCTGCTCCAGGGCCAAGAACTCCTCCCTCTTCCTGTCTCGCACGTGCTCCGGAAAGTACTGCTCGTTGAACTCCTCAACGAACTCCTCCCACGACACGTCCTCTCGACCGGTGAACACAACTGCAGCAGTCGACCTCCACCAGTTCGCTGCGGCTCCCCTCAGCACATAGGTGGCCAGGTCCACCTTCTTCTCCGGAGCACAGTCGATAGCCCTGAAGATCGTCTGCATAGTGAGGATCCACTCCTCAGCTGCCTCTGCATCCATCTGCCCAGTAAAAGTCGGAGGGTGCTGCCTCATGAACCGGTCATGCATCACACCGGCCCCCGTCTGCGCACTCTGCGCTGCCTGGCGCTCCAACATCCCGCTCAACCGCTCCACGGTATCGAACTGGACCCTACACTCTGCCTCCCGGGCCTCCTCCCTCGCTGACTCACTCGAATCGCAAGTCTTAACCACAGGCACGACCCGTCTCGGAGGCATCACTCTCCAGGACAAAAAAGTTCACGTCAGAAAGATCAATGAATACATGCCATGGACCTCTAGACTCTAAACCTAACTCGATGGTGGTTTCTTTGGGAAAGTACGCCGAAATCAAAGCTCTGATACCAAGTTGTAATGTCCTGAAACAGCGGAAGAAATTTTTCGAAATAAACATACAACATACGACCGTCAACGGTCAACAAGGGCACGTTACTGAAAGTCAACTGAATACAAATATATAAATATATCTCCACGTGGAAGTCATAATACAGAGTGTCAAAAGAGCGATTACAAGTCTACTACATAACTACTGTAATCGCTACCTCTACAAAAAGATACGAAGACATGATCCGATCCCGGAGGTACTCCCCTCGGTCACCACCAACCTACGACTGCCTGCTCCCTGAAACTGAAACATAAAATCTGCCTGAGTTCCCGCAAGGAACCCCGTATGCCAACATCTCCTATCATAAACAGAAATACATACGAAAATGCCAAATAATGCTCATGCGATGCAAATCCGCCTCGGGCCCACTGACTGCCTCCGTTCTCCAACACAAGGAAAGTGCATCCCCTCCCTACACAAGGAAGAAGGCGTCTCTCGGCCGCACAGGCACAAGTGACCTCGCTCTCCGACACACGGAAAGTGCAACCCCTCCCTACACAAGGAAGAAGGCATCTACCACCCGCACAGGCATGAAAGGCATCCCTCTGCCGCACTGGCTCAAGGGGTCCAACTGAAATACGCTCTCGTCGTAGGTGAAATCCGTAGCTCCGAGGTCCGGTGATCGACCGTGGGCTCGGCAGCCGGTAGTCGCCTAAGCTCGACGTCTCGCGTGTGGATAAATCCACCAAGGAAAGATAATTCGACCCACCAGTGGAACAAGGTCAAATCTAGCGGTCGACCGTTTGAAAGGTCTACGCTATACATTTTATATACATATATATCCAATCGGTCAAACCAGGGTCCGTTCAACCGATAAGGAAAACTGCCTGAATCCTGCCTACAGCATTCGGTCGACCGAAACCTCTCTTCCGGTCGACCGATCTACAAGCACTTCACTGCAGAAAACTGCACGTGGTCGGTCGACCGGATCACAACGAGCGGTCGACCGTTTAAATGGTCAACGCTCTTGACCGACTTTGTGCAGTTCGGTCGACCGAGACACACACTCGGTCGGCCGAAGGTCTGTCTACCCTATCTACTAGGATCGTCTGACCAAAACAACCACCGGTCGACCGGACTAATATAACCCTTATAAATATTCCCGCTAAAATTTGGCATAAACGGTCGACCGCCACACAGACGTCGTTCGACCGTTTTCGGGCAGCAACTTAATATTCATTAAAACTCGGTCGACCGACCCAACCACCGGTCGACCGAACATGCATTTTCCCTCCTGGACAGGCATCATACAGACCTCATTCAATCGACCGAACCACACTACCGGTCGACCGAACAGAGCGTCTTCAACCTCTGTCCAGTTGGGTTCGCCGGGGAAACGGCACCAATGCCGCCCCCTACACTCCCACACCTCTTGGGGAGTTAATATGAAGACTTGGCATACCTCTCAAGACGACGAAGACCCGTCGGAGCCTCGCTCGCGCACCGCCGTCTCCGAAGACCTCCTTGAAGGGAATGTGTTCTAAAAGTTTTACTTTTAAATGTCAATTATTATGAATTGAATGAGAAATCATTTTGTTCCTTGTTTATGTTATTCGTCTTTTAGAAGTGTTAAGGAAGAGGCTCTTGGTCCTTAACCGTAGAGCTCTAAAAGATATTGGTTTACATAAAACAAAAGATATTCGCAATCATGATAATCAACATGGAACATTAATTACCGAGTTAAGATTGTCGTGTTGGTCATAGATCATTGTAGCTCTACAAGTGAGTGACAACACGGGTATGCAAAAGAGGAAAATATTACTTTTGTATACTGAATAGACCTAATAAGTAAAATATTATAGAAATGTGTTTCTGTGTCATTAATATTTTACTGTGTCTTTGGTCCTTTGATATGAGACTTATATCCGATCGCTTAAGGAATACTTAATTAGATTAGTGTCTTGAACTATTGATCAGTGTAGTGTAAAGGCATTGGTTGGTTAAGTATAACTTTCGTTAGAGAAGATAGTTAGTCAAAAGATTATCATTGCCCCTCTTAATTGAGTGATGATATTAGTGGGCCCCTTGATAAAGCAAAGTTATAATGTGCACAATGTGATTTGAGTTAAGTCACATATTTATAACTAGCTTAAAGAGATCAAGAAATGAATACTAAGACAAAGATGACACAATACTACTTTGTGTGTATTCTTAATATCATGAGGCAAAGGCCACCACTCCATCACTAAATGGATCGGGTTTTGGTTCGAGTGGAATTAAGACATCTAACTAATTGGGAGCTATAATGTGTAGCTAGATACCGCTTATAGCTTGTGATATTAAGCTCTTAATATCACTGCCAACTTAGTTTAGATCCTCCCATAGGTCACACCGCAAAAACCGTGAAACAAGAAGCTTGATTTTTGGTTCATATGATGTGTCGGGTTTCTCATAGAAAATATGACACTTGTGGTGATCAAATAAAATCAATTATGTTGTATATAAACATAATTAGAGTCATGATAAATTCATATGAGATGCATATATTATGGGGTGCAATAATTTATTGTTGCATAGGATAATACATTGCATAAGTTGTGAATTTGCTAAAACCCCCTTAAGTTCAAATTTTGTTGGAAATAAATCCAAAATTTGAAATAGGCAAAATCGGGTAAAAGTTCGGTAATCCGTTGAGGTTCGGTCGACCGAAGGATCTATGGATCGGTCAACCAAACGTGGAACGGATAATCGTAATTGATTGACCGAACTTGACCAAAGTGCCTGGAGCTTTGGTACGGTGTACCGAACCAGAAATGGTCGACCGAACAATGTCAAGTTCCGATATTTTCGGTTAACCGAATAGCACTCGGTCTTAGACGTGAATGAGTTCGATCGGTTAAGGAGAATTTTTCCCCTTAAGATTCGGTCATCCGTCACGTACTCGGTTAAACGATCGTGAAAAATGAAGGGAATGTGTTCTAAAAGTTTTACTTTTAAATGTCAATTATTATGAATTGAATGAGAAATCATTTTGTTCCTTGTTTATGTTATTCGTCTTTTAGAAGTGTTAAGGAAGAGGCTCTTGGTCCTTAACCGTAGAGCTCTAAAAGATATTGGTTTACATAAAACAAAAGATATTCGCAATCATGGTAACTAACATGGAACATTAATTACCGAGTTAAGATTGTCGTGTTAGTCATAGATCATTGTAGCTCTACAAGTGAGTGACAACACGGGTATGCAAAAGAGGAAAATATTACTTTTGTATACTGAATAGACCTAATAAGTAAAATATTATAGAAATGTGTTTCTGTGTCATTAATATTTTACTGTGTCTTTGGTCCTTTGATATGAGACTTATATCCGATCGCTTAAGGAATACTTAATTAGATCAGTGTCTTGAACTATCGATCAGTGTAGTGTAAAGGCATTGGTTGGTTAAGTATAACTTTCGTTGGAGAAGATAGTTGTCAAAAGATTATCATTGCCCCTCTTAATTGAGTGATGATATTAGTGGGCCCCTTGATAAAGCAAAGTTATAATGTGCACAATGTGATTTGAGTTAAGTCACATATTTATAACTAGCTTAAAGAGATCAAGAAATGAATACTAATACAAAGATGACACAATACTACTTTGTGTGTATTCTTAATATCATGAGGCAAGGGACGGACACAAGTGGTGCACGTCATCACTAAATGGATCGGGTTTTGGTTCGAGTGGAATTAAGACATCTAACTAATTGGGAGCTATAATGTGTAGCTAGATACCGCTTATAGCTTGTGATATTAAGCCTTTAATATCACTGCCAACTTAGTTTAGATTCTCCCATAGGTCACACCACAAAACTGGGAAACAAGAAATGGGGATTTTGAGTTCATAAGATGTGTCGGGTTTCATGTAGAAAATATGACACATGGGGTGAACAAGCAAAATCAAAATTATGTTGTGATTAATAACATAATTAGAATCTAAATTAAATTCATATGTGATGTAAATATTATGGGGTGTAATGATTGATCATTACATAGGATAATATGTTACATAAGTTGTGGATTTACTACTAATCCCGAAATGTCAAATTTTGTAGGGGTTAAACCGAAATTTGACAAGTCTGCAAAACAGTGCTCAAACGGTCGACCGGTTAGCAGTAAACGGTCGACCGGACATGACTCGACCGATAACAGGGAATTTTCATATGTTCGAACGGTCGACCGAAAGTGATCGGTCGGTCGACCGAACATTGCGATGAAATAGTTCCTGTTACCAACGGTCGACCGAGCTATTGAACGGTCGACCGAAACTGGTTCGAGCGGTCGACCGAACCTCCAAAAACGGTCGACCGGTCCAAACGGTTTATGCAGAATTAATTTAAGAATTAATTAGATCATGCATTGAATTGGTCCATAATTGATTTAATTCGTGGCTAATATTATTTATTAATAAATAATGGATGGTTAGATGGAATTTTGCATGAAATCATGGGCAAGAGGTTGCACATGAATAGGTAATTTGGAGAGAACCTATAAATAGAGGTTATCTCATTGCTTTCCTACATCTTAATTAATATTGATTTTCATGCAAAATCTCTCTCCTTAATTCTCCACGAAAATTCCACAAATTCTTAAGTTTAGTTTAGTTCTTAAGAGATCATCTTTTCAAGGGAATTAAAGAGGGGTTAGTAATTAGATTCTAAACCCAATCGGAGATTGAGAGACTAGCTTCCCTCTCTCCGATCTTGTTTAGAGTTTGGTGAATACTCGGAGGCATCCGGCGCAGCGAGGAGCATCCCCAACGTCTCCGAATCTTCAAGAAGTTTTAGAGAACTTCTAGGTATGAATTTCGGAGCCCTTGTTTGTTTTAATAGAGTTTTGAAACTAGATGTTAAAACAAACCGATGCATGCATGAAATAAATCAAAGAAAATTGTAATTGATCCTTATTATACATAAAAATTTCGAAAATATATATGTATAATTAAACATGAAATCCTACAAAATTCGGTTAACCGAGTGGGACTCGGTAAACCGAACATCGGTCGATTTTCTGCCTTTGATTATTAAGAGATTAATTTGATCGATGGTTGGATTAGCTCCAAATTTGGTCAAACATTTTGTGGGTGCATATAATGCATTATGGAATTAGTTTGTGAGAGAAATTGTCATAAAACCGTGGCTAAAGAATAGCCATGATTAAGAGTAAGATTGGAACCTATAAATAGGTTCTTATTCTCCCTAATTGTGACACACAATTCAGAAATTATTTTTCTCTCCTAATTCACTACTAAAACCCACGAAAATTCTCTTAGTTTTCTAAGTCTTTGGAAGGAGAAATCTCAGAGGCTAAGGAAGGGGTTTGTAGCTAGATTCTAAGCTTGTTTGGAGATTGATTGGCTAGCTCATTTCTCTCCAACCTTGTTTAGGGTTTCGGTGAACACTCGGAGGCATCCGGCGCGGCGAGAAGCATCCCCAACGTCTCAGAATCTCCAAGAAGTTTTTGAGAACTTCTAGGTATGAATTTCAGAGCTCTTGTTTGTTTTAATAGAGTTTTGAAACTAGATGTTAAAACAAACCGATGCATGCATGAAATAAATCAAAGAAAATTGTAATTGATCTTTATTATACATAAAAATTTCGAAAATATATATGTATAATTAAACATGAAATCCTACACTCCTCACGTTCCTCCCTCGTGCTCGCCTCCACCACGCCGCCGGAGATCTTCTTCTCCTGGTCGCCGAAAAAGGGAAGGTGGTGAGATGGGTGGAAACGAAATGGAGAAAAGAAATGGGAGAAAGGGTTGGATTTTGTATAAATAACCAAAACCTACACCTACCCCATACCCTACCCATACCTCCCACCATACCACCTCCACCCTAACCACACTCCACCCCGTACCTCTCTCTCTCACTTCACGACTTTACACTAATAATACTCATCGCCTGACTCATGGTAAGGACATATCTATCCTTTTAAGTTAGTCGGAAATATTACAAAGCTTATTTAGAGAACTGTTGTAGTCATATGATATTGCAAGATTATATGATTTTGAGTTGATTTTGCGTACCAATAATAGAAAATGATGTGTTCTTTCTGAACTTTTGTTTAACAAAGTGAAAACTGATTTGACTTGAATCATGGGTCGTGAGTTCAAAAGGTTATTCCTTCCTTTTCATACTCAAGGAATTGAACTTCCCAAACTGAGATCTGGTGATTGGTTTATCAAAATATTTAAAAATTCGGAAATTAGAGTTTCACGAGTTCCAGAAAAAGAGTTCCCCCACTTTTAAGAACTGGACTTCTAAATCTTCTTTCACTTCCTTCAAACCAATTATATCCTTAAAGAAGTGACAGGAACTTAACTTAAAACTCAAAACATCTTGATGATTTCGGGATGATTGGTTTACAGAAAAACTTGAAAAAATTAGAATTTGAGTTTCACGATTTCCATGACTTCCAGAATATATATTAGAGATGAGTTATCTATCTTACTTCTACTTAAAACTCAGAGGAAGTCTTATTTCAAGTAGTTTACCTAAAAATATTTTTTCCTAATAATATCCAAAAAATGAATTACTATCAAAAGATACATTTTTCTATCGATCACCATAATTTGAATTTTAAGGACGTAAGTGTTTAGACCATCCACTATGGGGAGGTCATCCGCAGATGACCTCCCCACAGGTCGGTCATGGGGATGACCGACCTGGTCATGGGGAGGATGACCCGGTTATCCATCGACCGGGTCATCGACCAGGTTGCTGGAGCAACCTGGTCATAGGTAGGTCGGTCGGTGTTTTTTTTATTTAAATGTTTTGTTTATGATTTTGGTTTTGTTTGTTTTAAATTATTTTTAATTTTTTTTAAAATATGTTTTATAATTGTTTATGTTTTTAAATAAATTTAATTATTTTTTTCATTATTTGCAAAATGGGCCTCCAAATGGTAAGAGGGAGCAATATTAAAAAGTTGGGTCGATTCACGAAAAAAATTTAAAAAATTAAAAGAAAAAAAATTAGAAAACATATTTTAAGAAAATAAGATTTAAAAAAAGATTAAAAATGATAAAAAACAACAATACAAAATTTATTGGTATTTGTTATAATAATTAGGGGTTTATATTTTCATAAATAGTTAGGATTTAAATACGAAATTTATACCGAAAGACACCAACTTTTCTGAAATAGGAAATATTGTACTAAATTTAAAGTAGAAAACAACAATTAAACCGAAATAACAACAACTGATAATCATGAAAATAGGGAAGATAAGTCTTAACCTAAAATAAAAACCACCACTACAAATTAGGGAAGAGGTTATAAACTGGAAAAATTAAAACCGCATAATTCTACTTAAATATTTGGTCACTAATCTTCTCCAAATTAATTTCATCCTGCATGGTCAGGATGCCTTTTTCTTTGGCTTTCAGAAGTGAAATATAAAGGTCGTACTTCATAGAAGCTCGACGAGTTTCTTCTTTCTCTCTTTCCAACGTTATCTTCTCTCGTTGTAACGTAATTTCATCTTGTTTTACCGAAGTCGCGACCTGAAGAGCCTGTAAGCATGCGTCGTTGTCCGGATCCTCCATTACCATTTTTCCTTTCCTTTTACTTTTCTTTACACCCTCAGGACGGGGTGGTGCAGTTGGGGCGACAAATTCTGGGGTGATTGATTGAGGAGGAGAGCAAAATAAATTATCTTCCGAAGAGTTGTACGACCATTTTTTCCTGACGAATCGGTAGATGGTTGGGTAATACTATTTTGCATCTGCGGGCTCTGATTGTTTTGAGAATGAGGAATGGAGACAGCAGACCTCCACTTGGGGTACTCTTTCAGCATCAACCATATGTGGTAGTACATGAAGGTCGTCCCTTCAGTGCGCTCATAAATCGTATAAGATTGTATGATGAGGTCCTAAGTGTTGTCCCCACTTCTACTACGTCGAGTGGCCTTATCCATGCACCCAGCCCACTTCATAGTTGCCCTATTTATCCTCCCTCAGCGCCCTTTGAGGGACTCGATGTTTCGTGACTTCAGTCACTAGTTTGTGAGCATCGCTTCGTCGTACAAAGTCTTCACTCTTGCCTAAAGGACCACTGACTTCTGGTTTGTTCCAACCACTGTATCACAACTAATCCTCATGTACGATGAAATGAGAGCTTCGTCCTCCTCTTTCACCCATAAGTTCTTACCTTTCAAGGGGCTGGTTGTCGTTTTGGGCGCACGTTGAGATAGGCCAATGGGGCAAGGGTCTGCTTCCTCACTATCCCCGTCATTTGGGGTAGTGGTATCCTCGTTCCTACTGGATTGACTACTGAGCAGTGGGTCGGGTATACGTCTTGGTGGTGGTTGTTGGGAATACCCCCAGTTCTAAAGTAGTGGTTGTTGCTCGGAGTATTGTTGGGAATACCCCTAGTTTTGGTGTGATGGTGGTTGTTCGGAGTATTGTTCGGGGGGTGGTTGGGTACTACTTCCTACGCCGCGTGGAACGATATGTCGATAGTATTGTTCTTGTTGGGAGTAGGCGGCAAATCCTTGAGGTTTAAAAAGACGACGAGGAAGCAAATCCTTGGTTGTTTCACGAACCTCATTGTTGTGGTCAGGAGAAGACATGGGTTCAAGAGAGTTTGGAAGGTTGAGGGAAATGAAGTTGTGTGTGATGACTAATGTGGAGTTGAGGGTATTTATAGATAAATTATTCTGATTTAGCTTAGCTCCCTAAACAAGATTCTCATTTTATTAGTTTCCCCGATGATTTTAAGATAATTATTTTCGCAGACAAGATTTCAAATTACTTAGAGTAGGCATCACACGCGCACTGTAGTTTGTCATTCCGACAAGATAAGACATCACGAGCGTACTGTAGCTTGTCAGTCCGACAAAATAAGGCATCACGCGCGCATTGTATCTTGTCACTCCGACAAGATAATGCATCATGCGCGTTCTGTAGATTGTCAGTCTGACAAGATAAGACATACGCGCACACTGTAACTTGTCAATCCGACAAGATAATGCATCGCACGCGCACTGTTTAATTTAATATAATATTTTCTTTATTAATATTAATGATATTTACCATTTGCTAATCATTAATGGTTAAATAAAAAATTATATGTAATTTAGAAATACGAGATTTATTGGTATTTTGGTTTTTCCAAATAGATTATTAATGTTTTTGGTAAATATAAATGATTTTGGAATATAATAAATGTTGATAAGAAAATTAATAATGTGGAGGAAAAATAGTGTGATGACTTAGATCATGATAAATTGGTGAATAGTGAAGGAATAAGAGAAAGTTAGGCATGATGACGTGACAGAGAATGAAAGAAAGAGAGTGCATGGATGACTTAGGACGTGATAGCTGATGCTCTTAGATTCAAATTCTAAGAACTCAACTAATATATCTTCGCATGAATCCCATGGGTCAATTTTGTAACGGCATGTTCACTGGCTCCGCGTGGATCGCCACGTGGGAGATAGTCTTGTGGGTGAATTTTGTTTGGTTTCTAGGGATCTATTAAACATGTCTCCATGGCTTGGAAAATGTGACCTCGTGGAATTCTTACTGGTCATTGCCTGTTACCCGCGACTTGGTGCAGGAGAATCAATGCGCCTTATGTAGAAGCGAGGAGGAATTTATCTCTCATGTCTTCCTTCAATGCTCGTTTGTTCACGAGGTGTGGACTGCAGTTCTCGCTTCTTTTGGTGTGGCATCTAACCTGGAGGCCCGTTGTGGTGATCTTGGACGCCTATTTTTCAAGGTTGATGCAGGAAAGGGATGTACTTGTTTGCTCTCAAGAAGGCTTTTACTGTGACTCTCGACGCAATCTGGCGAGAGCAGAATGGACGTATCTTCGGACTAAGAGAAATGTGGCAGCGTGGGTTACAACGCACATTTGGATTCTTCATAGAGTGTTGGTTGTTTCTAAAGGTTTGAGGTATAAGTGCGGCTTATGTTGTGTGATTGTCGAGTATTGAAAATTTTGCTACTTTGTGCATATTAACATAGGCATAGTTTACTTTTGAAGGTTATATTGAAGTTCTTTTGCCGTCTGGTTCATCTTGTAAGTCGTAACTTTTCATTTGAATAATATACACTAATATATCTTCCATCCCTTCCAACCAATCGTACGCTTAGCAGGAATCTATCGTATATTTCGATGTCATTTATACTTTGTTCATGGACGGTTGATGCATGTGGGTATCATTATTAATTCATTGATGGATAATTGAATCAGGTGTGGTGCAATCAGTTAAAGTCTCAAGCCATGTGATTGCCATGTCTTACAAGTCAGACATAGAATCTACGGAATCCACCCACATGGATAAACTCAAGCCGTCTTTTTCGGTGCATCATCCTGTCTTTTTGTCATCAATAATCATTCACCAAACAACTGCTCGAGCGTATAAACTAAATAAAAGTATTGAAGATCTTAACTGATGCTTCTTATGAGATCTCCAAGGTTTCATGTTTAATACTTTCATTATCAAAGCCACTAGATGTCCAAGATCGTTCTATGATGGGGACCGAGAACGAAGCGAAAGATTCTCGGTTATGTTCTCTAGCTCTAAATTCTAGCAAAAAATATGGACTTAAAAGTTCCTTCCCCAAGATTCTAATTCGAAGACATCTAAGAGACTGTCATTAAACAAACCATCGCTTTCTTCAAGATTGTCAAACGCGTTTGTCTTTGCTACTTTTCAGTTCCGAACTTACCAGAAGTCATTCTACGTTTCTTTCAACGTTTTGTTTGGACAGAATATCACTCCTTTCGTTCGTTTTTTGGGTTAATTACAGTTTACCCTCTAAACTATGTCTTAGTATCACTTTGTCCTCCTGAAGTTTCAAAGTTAACAGTTACATCCCCTAAACTTTAATTTTGTAACACTTTGCCTCATTGAATTTCAAAAACTCATTATTTAACACATTCGACATTTTTTTCCTATTTTTTTTGTTGTATCCCTAGTACACTCCTAAATCTATATTTACGTGAAAGTTTGGATCAAAACGGATGTCGAATATGGTTGGAATTTGGGTCGGATTGAGTGATCGAATGTGTGTTAAATAATGAGTTTTTAAAATTCAATGGGACAAAGTGTTACAAAATTAAAATTCAAGGGATGTAACTGTTAACTTTGAAACTTCAGGAGGACAAAGTGATACAAAGACATAGTTCAAGGGGACAAACTGTAATTAACCCTTTCTTTTTTCGTAGATGTCCAACTTCAACTTCAAAGCACATTGCAGAGCAATTCCAAATACATTTCTCTATGAAAAAGCAAACTTTCTTAGCATCCACATGCCAGCTGATGTATTCAAAGCCAAAACATGGATGCGAAATGGTACAAACTTTTAAGTGTCAGGCAAAAGACTAATGGGACCTTTCTTAGAATTTTCGGACGAATTCAAAATCTAGAATAATCATACTGTTTGGAAGCCAAAATAGAACAAATAGAGGCATTCTACTCGACATGATAACTTATGGTCAAATAATACAAATGGAGCACGGTGAAGATTATTCACAGGATTTTAGTGTGGATGATGATAACACCAGCAGATGAGATACAGATAGACAGACGACAACAATATACAAATGATGATGATACTGGAAAATTAATCTGAAATACCTTGGCTTGCAAAAAGAACCAAGACAAACCTCCCTTCGACGCAGTACGACCAGCAATGGCCACTCCAGATGAGCAGTAATGCACGCAATGATCAAGTAACATGCGCCATACAACGGCGTTCACCTTCCAAATTTCATCCAGTGAGGAAAACATTCAAACTCTGATGCTGAGTAGACAAACTCCAATGGCAAAAGCTTAGAGAACCTCTTTTATCTGCCAAATATCATTCCTCTTGTCGGACAAAAGGAGAGGAGCTCATGTCAGTGCTGTAAAATGATTCCTCTGGTAGAAATAGGTTGTCGTTCTTCATCTCATCCCATTTCAAGACCTCTCTGATATATTTAAATGCCTCATCAATGGTGATACGTTCGCGTGCCTTCGTCTGCCACACAAATAGTTTATCCTCACAAATGGATGTGTATAGATCCTTGAACTTCACGGCGATGTAGAAGTATGCATGACTAGCCATAGCTTGGTTTGTGCTATGTGGCTTCACTGGACTAAAGTCATCAAACCACTCACATACAGTCAAGGGCACTCTATTGATCTTTTCCTCAAAGGTGTCATACTTGTTTAGAATGAGAATAAATGGTGTGTTCTGGAAAGATGGATGTCTAACAAGACTCTCAAACAGTTCTTTAGAAGCCAACATTTTGTTTTTGAGAGAGCCCATTTTCTGAGAACACAGTTGATCATAGTCACTGAGCGACACAGTGAAGATAACAGCACGAGCATCTTCAAACATTTCCAGCCACTTGCATCCTTCACTCAGTCCCTTGGAATTGACACGGATCAACTGGTACCTGGACAAAGATTGATATTAATGAAAGAAAACCAACTTGTGAAACAAATAAAATGGGTATAATCCTATATCCTCTAAAAAGGGCGATGGCACTACCAATGTAGTAGAAAAGAAAATAAATGTTCTTACCTTGTGAGAGGAGGAGGGCAGTCAAAATTTTCAGTATATGTGTCAGACATTGGACTTCGATCATCTAGAGAGAATTCAAGACATGCAAGACCATTGCACTGGTCAATTCCTTCAGCATGCAGAATGTCTTTCTCAGTAGGTTCATACTCGTTACTTGATATCTCAATAGCCTGCAAATGGCATTATCTATTAGGATGAAACATTAAAACAAATACACAAGGATGCTTCAACAACAACAACAAAGCCTTTTATCCCAAATTAGTTGGGTAGGCTAGAAATGAAATTTTAAGGAGTCACGGTTCAGGCACGTGAATCGTCTTCTTCCACGCATTTCTATCTAATGCAAATTCCCGAGGAACATTCCAATCTCTTAAATCTCTTTTGACCGCTTCCTCCCAAGTCAATCGTGGTCTACCTCTTCCTCTTTTTATGTCTTCGATCTGATTCAATACTCCTATGAGATAGGAGGAAGTGGTCAAAAGAGATTGGAATGTTCCTCGGGAATTTGCATTGGATAGAAACGCGTGGAAGAAGGCGATTCACGTGCCTGATAAAAATGAGAAAAATAGAGATATATGTGTTTCAATTTAAAATTTAAAGTAATAGAAAATGTGCAGTCCCCACTTGGCGATGATTCTCACTGATCTCTCTCTTTAATTACATACACCTCTACATTGGGGGGGGGGGGGGGGGGGGGGGTGGAATCCTACTGTTGATCACGACTGACACTCAACTCACAAAACATTATAGTGAGGCTCTTACCCAAATAAACTTGTAATGGCATATGAAGCAATTCGTAGCATATCAAACAAATCAATATTGGTATATGAAGCAATAATAGTTGTTTACATGATAAACTTGTAATGACATATGAAGCAATTCGTGGCATATCAAACAAATCAAAATATTGGTCTCCACATAATATACATGATAAATTTGGTAAAAGGCAATTTCTTAGAAAGGAGAAATTAAATGATAAGGGTAGAATCCATTGAATTATTATATATAAAAATAAACAAAAGTACCCTATTTAAAAAATAGCTGGCAACATCAGGAAGGAAATGCAGTTCATTCTTGCGCTTGTACGTCTCTTGCACTGCAGGATCTTTCCAGAGCTCATCGACCACAGGGGCGTATTCACGTGTTGCAGCAGGGAAGAATGCTTCCAAGTCTCCCATGGCCATGATTTCCAGCAACCAATCAGAAAAATTCTTCAACTTTTGATTGATAGAATAGATACACTGGCCACTTGTTTCAACTCCATTTTCTTCTGAGATAAGCTTATAATCAAATAATGATACTTCAAAAAGATAAAAACAAAAACAAAGATCCTTTGGCATACCATAAGAATATAAGCCTTGTAAAATTCTGGGATCTTTGTTGGAATCTCTAACGTGAGATTATGCTACAATTTGGATATATAACTCGTAGTTTGGACCACTGAACTGTCTGGGGCGGTTGGGGCGCTGAACCGCCGGATGAACCGGTGACCCAGTGGTCCAACCGCAGTTCGGGATCCGTTCAAGGCTCCATTCGACCCGACCCACTCATTTAAAAAAATTAAAACAAAACGTAACCAACACTAACCCGACCCACCCTCTCAACACTCCTTCCCCTCCCAGCCTCTCCCTTCTCGTCTGCCTCCTCTCCAGCCTCTCCAGAGGCGACCTCTCCCATTAAGTTTTTTAGTTATATTTTTTTTCTATTTTTCCATATTTTCCCTCTTTTCCAGATATTTGTCCTATTTTTCCAGATATTTACAGAATTTATTAATATTATATACATATGACATCATGATCCAACCGGTTCGCCCAACAGTTGGACTAGTGACCCATTGACCCGGTGGCGCGACCGGGTTGGCGTCCAGTCCGGGTTTCTGAACCATGATATAATTGTCAATGACTCAATGTTATTGACGAAGGGACAGCTTATAATGAAGTAGAACATTATTCTTGGACAAAAGGGTATGAGATGGATATACCCATAATCAATCGGGTCAAGGAACAAATGAAAAAGATAATAACAATATTAAGAAAGAAGAAAAATGGTAAGACTTCATAGTGTAATTCTTGCTAAACCCAAAAAAGGACTTGAAACTGTAACAGAAGGCAAGCAGGGTGAGTTTGGTTGAAAAAATGAAACAAATTAAACAGTCGTATTAAGTGGATAATCCTATATACCTTGGTCAGATGGTTCAGCCTGTGGATCATCTCTCGTATGCTCTAGAGCCTCTTCTTCAAAACGCTCTCGCGCTTCAAGTAGAGTCGCCAGATATCTATACATGTTGCTTTGAATCAACAGCTTGATATCTTGTAACTCTTCTGAAGAAAATCTATCCCCATAAAGAAATCTAGCCTATTAAATTGAAGAGAGATTATTCAGGACTAGAACAAAAAGGAAATTACCATCTACATAGCTCAAGCCTGAAACATATGGTTCTTGGAGAAAATAAACATACATCAAACAAAGCATTGGCAATTTTTTAGCCGTACAAAAACATCAAAAGCAAAATGAGATTCAAAATTGAACATAACTAGTAAAAACAAGTATGTGCACACCACGTTTGGTTCTATCTAAGTGGACATGAACAATAACCTGAATCCACATATGTGATGACCACATGATCATCTTACACAAGGGCTGTTGAGTATATGTTATCAACAACGCAATAACCACTAATGTAGTCTGGTGCAGCCATTTAATTTAAGCACAGCATGCACAGTGCAAGAAGCATTTGCGGTGTATTTACAGCCTATGTAACATCATATCCATTGTAACAGTAATCATCATTAAAAAGTGATCATACAAAGATTTCATTATTGATATCTTCTATGGCATTCTCGGCAGGATAAGACACCATAAATAAAAAACCAGAGACACCATGACTAGTTGGAAAGATGTTCTCTAATTTTGTAAACAAACATATAACATGTGTAAACAGTATAGAAGCGTGCCTGCTTAAAGATGGTGCTTGTTCCTGATCCTTCAAGCCCGAGTAATAGAAGCTTTTGGACTCTTTTCTGGTCCAGGTATTCAGGTACGGACCTACTGGAAAAGTTGGTAGCGTCTTCTTTCGACCCAGGAAGGCTTCCAGTAGGTGTTGGCAACGAGAACAAAGAACTTATCAGACGTACAGAAGCCTGCCTAGCAAACAGTGACACAATGGCTTAAAAACAATAATCTTTTTGGGCCCATTACACAAGCAGATACTTTTTTAGTGTCTAATCGAACAACAACCTTGCAAGCATGAAACATACCTTGCTCCATAAGTTCCCTTTTATATTATTTTGTCCTTCCTCCTCGTAAGAACCGTCATCATAGACCCAAAATGCAGTTTCCCTAGGGCATTGCACCTTAGCAATCTGAAAATTTAAAAAAAGTATGTTATTAACCCTCTGACTTTTAAGTGCCAATAGGAGCACTTCAAAGCATATTTTGCCAAGTAAAAGAACATGTCAAGGATGGTAAGATTTTGAGTAACACTGACATTAAAGAATAGATGGATAGAGTCATACGCATTAGACTTCTTAAAACCTCAAGAAGATTTTGTAAAATGAGAACAGTACAAGAATATAGATTGCTTTTAAAATGACCAGTACATATTGGATAATGTCATCATGTCATGGGTTGCATCTTTGGACTTCTACTGTTTTAGGGGGGTTTTAGGTATTTTCCTATCTGAAAAATGAAGAAAATATAATGATGTGATTATAAAAACTAATCGATTCTACGATTACATAAAGAAGCTCCTCCAGGGGGGTTGTAAACCATGTGTGATGAAAGAAATGTACTAAAATATGAAAAGGACAGTGTGTCCTTACAACTAAAAAATATGACTCTAATTTTTTTAATATGAAAGACAGTAACCACCAGGAAATTAATTGCCCATCAACTGTGACTGTTCAATGTTGTACAAAGAAAACATTTCAGTAGAAAATTATGCCAACCTTGAGCACTCTGAGCTCAATTCTTGTGATTTCCCGGCCATTGATGTAAACTCCAGTTTTTCCACCACTTGCATTTTGCTGTAATTGTCCCCCAACATTCAACTTCGAAGTAATGATCCTACTAGGTTTCTCACCTTCCTGCAAAAGAATTCAAAATAATTTTATTGACAAAAAATAGGACCCCGTCAAATTCCATCGATTAATAATATCATCAAAGTTCTTTGAAAATCTTGATCCTCACTTAGAAATGGGCAGTTTACTCTAAATTTCAAATCACAAAATTGTCGTATTAATCGAAATCCGCTACCATTCAAATGCAATGAACAAATCATCATGCAAAAAAGCAAAAAACTACCAATTCACAACCACAAACCAGCATTCATTCATTCATTTACCTTTCCCCAGAGACCGGAGTCCTTATCGTACCAATACCTCCCGGGCTTCAACTTCTGCGGCGGATTCGGGCACCCCAAGATCTCATCCATCTCCTCCTGCCTAAGCTGCCGTCCATTCACAACCAACTGCTCAGGCCTCAACTGATTTGCGGCACACTCCCGCTCCGCCTTCATAATCTGCTTAACCTCCAAAGCACACACCAACTTTCCGAGCATCCGGCTCGGCTTCCCAAGAATCCCCCTCTTCCCCTCCTCAATCGGCCTCCCGATACACCCGACACACTTCCTCCCCTCCGGCATCGACCCCATCGCCTTCAGAACGCAGCTCCCACAATACCTAGCGTCGCACACCAAACACGCCTCCCGATCGGTGAGAACGTTGACCTTGTTGCAGCGGCTGCAGCCGCCGCGCTTCCGGAGGGGAGGGACGACGACGGGAGGGGAGGTGGGATCGGAGATGTCGGATTCGGACTCGGAGTTTTGGGGTGAGGAGGTGTGGAAGGTGACGACGGGGCGGCGGGGAGGGGGGTCGAGGGGTTGGATGCGGGGGATGGAGGAGGAGAGGGGAGGGCCGTCGTACTCGACGGCGATGGAGTAGTCGAGGTGGTCTTGGTCCGGGAGGGGCGCGCCGGAGGGGAGCATCGTGCGGAGGGTCGCTTCCCACGTGGAGGAGGAGGAGGTCGCCATTAGGGTTAGGATTAGGGTTAGGGTCTGGGAAAGGGGAAGAGGAAGAGGAAGAGGGTGGGTTTGAAGTAGGGGTTAACGTTGACTGTCACGGTAGTCAACGGTTGGTGGGGTGTAAATGGAAATGGAACGGGGAATTTGGGTATGTGTGAGAGCAGGGTTAACGGGTCCGGTGCGCCCTCGCGTCCGACCCGGGCGTCCTTTGGGCGGGGTGAACGTGTTGTCCTCTGTTCGTCGAATTTTTTTTGTTTTTTTATATTTTAGTGGAGGTTTTGTTATTAGAGTTAATTAATAATGTATTGGGTATTTTTTTAGTAATGTGGGGTGATAAATTTTTATGGTAACAGGTTGGATTATAATGGATTTTTTTGCAAGTGATAAAGATTCAAAAATTTCCAGATCAAACAATTTCAAGATCCAAAAAATTTTCAGGGGACGTTGCCCCTTTGCCACCCCACCACCTCACCGGCGAGGTAGAATACTGCTCGAGGTGGTTTAATAGTATGGTCTAAGATGGTTAACCCATGGTCTAAACACATGGTTAGAGTTAATTGATAATGTATTGGGTATTTTTTAGTAATGCGGGGTGATAATCTTTGATGTTATTAATTTGAAAAATATTTAAAAATTATACATTACATTTAATTTCATGCTCAAATCAAAGATAAATTCATATTGCTGAAATTAGAAAATATATTAATACTTAACGAAATACACGAAATACGGAGCGATACGAAATACAACAAACTAAACGTAATATAATATAAACTAAAAGAAATATGAAATACAAACTAATATGAACTAACAAACTACATGAAATAATTCTCTTCCGTACAATCCATGAGTTTCACAATCGTTATTTGATCTCGTTCTGTCGGGTTGTCCTTTTTCATCAGAGAGTGAAACATGTCGAGCTTAGTTTTTTAACATGTCTTTGAAAATTACGCTCGGCTAATTCCTCCTGCTTCGAGAAACCTCTTCTCTCAATTGGGTGTTGTATGCAATTTGTTGTGCAAGTTTCATAACATCGGTGTTGCCTTCTGGGCCTAATGAACTTTTACCCTTTTTTGCCTTCTTCACACCTAGTGGTCGTGTAGACGATCCTAGCGTCATTTCTTCTGCGTCTGGTGATTGTGTTCTAGAGTCATCAGTGCTCTTTCTTTTCCCAAGGCTTCCCGAACGGGGACTGCTTTCATCGTAAAACTCCGGGGACTCTCGACCAACACGCACGACAGTTGCTCTAGATAGCAGTGACTCTCATTTCGGGTACCTACGCAACATGGCCCAAGCATCAAAGTAAAAAAGTTTAGAGTTATTAGTGCACTCGTAGATGTGGTGAGCTTGCCGGACGACATCGTCGTCGTTCTGCCCGCTCTTTTGCGTCGGTACGCCTAATCAAAGCATTCGACCCACTTGTTGACAACATGTATAATTCTCCTCCAGCGTCCTTTTAAGGACTCCGCATTCCTCTCGGGGAGTCCCGTTTCATCAACGAACATGTCGTAAAGCAATTTTACTTTGGTCCACAAGGTAGTAGCCTTCTGGATTGTCTCTGTCACCGCATCAGAACTGACCTCCATATATGCCGACACGAGTCGCTCGTCCTCATATGTGGTCCACAACTTTGGATTGCTTTTGACGTCTTGGACTTTGCAACGTCGTTGTGGACGTGAGGATGGTGGTGCGACGGTCTGGCGTGGTGGGGACTCATCGTCGTTTTGGTTGTCTTCTAGAGTGTCTTCCATACTAGGAGAACTTACTTGTGACATGTTGCGCCCAAACATCTGAAATTGGGGTTGATTTTGTGGGAATTGTTGTGCGTGTTGCGGGAATTGTGGAAATTGTTGGTTGTGGTCTAGTGATGGGAATGATGGTGTGTATTGGGAAAAGTCTGTCTGTTGGAATGGTTGTTGGAATGAATGTTGGAAAGGTTGAGCGTAATGAGAGAAGTCTGGTTGTGGGAAATATGGACGGGGGTATCTTTGTGGATAGTGTTGACGTGGATTTGATTGGGAACGACGGGAGAACGGTTGTGATCTGGAGAAGACATTTTCCAGTTTTGTAAAGTTTTTGTTATGTTTGCATGAGGTATATATAGAGAGAAAATCGAACATTATGCATTCACATGGACTGCTTTCTTTGCAAGCGCGTACTGTGCATTCACGCGTGTACTGTACGAGCACGCGTATATTGTGTATTCACGTGGACTACTTTCTTTGCACGCAATCGAAATGTAGCTTTCAATGAGCATATGCCTGGATTCATGGATGTCGTAGAGCGTCTCGTCCCCACTCCTGAAGAACAAGACAAGATTTGCGGTTTACTTGATCGTTACAAGAACTCACTTGGAATGTTCTCTAGGGATATGGTCGTCAGACAAAGGACGGAAAGAAGACTTATAGATTTGTGGCAATCTTATGGCGCAGTCATGGGAGAGACCGCATTACAGAGGTTGGCCCTGAGGGTGTTGGGATTGACATGCTCGACATCAGGTTGTGAGCGGAATTGGAGTGTCTTCGAGCAGTTGCACTCAACGAGAAGGAACAGGTTGGCTGTGAAGAAGATGAATGACTTGGTGTATGTGAACTACAAGAAAAAATTAAGGCAAAAGTTTCAACAAAGGATGAGTTTTATGACCCCATCAGTGTGGACTACGATCTCTTCGACGAGCATCCATGGTTGGTAGAAACTGAAGATCCGGTCTTCGCTGGAGAGGAGCTTACATGGGTCGATGCCGAGGAAGCAGTTTTAGGACATTCTTCTTCACGGAGACGCTTTAGTCGATCCACGTCCACTGCATCTGACGCGTCGTTATTAGGTGTTGGCATGGACGATGTCATCGTTCACATTAGTTCTGGAGATCCAGGTGCATCGAGTTCTCAACCACCGATGGACATCGACGAGCAATATGTCCAATCCGATGATGAAGAAACTGAAGAAGATGATGTCTACGTCGACAATCCGAACGAGAACCACTCCGACGACTCTGATGGTGGTGGAGGATTTGATATGGTTCTCAGTTGGACATTAGATCAATGTGTCCAATGGGATTAGTTAGTTAGCTTGTAATTCTAATTTCTCTCTTATCAGGTATTGTATGAACTCTGAGTTAGTTAACTACCTTTGTAATCATACTACTAAGCAATAAATTGTATACCTAAGTGTTTAGGTGGGTAGAGGGAGTGCCTAGTGAGGCCTTGGTCGAGGAACTAGGTGTCTTTCTGAAGCCTAAACATGTATGGTATTTTTAAATAATATTTGTGCATTTTTTCCTATTTTTCCCGATTTTCCTGATTTTTTAACTATTTTATCAAATTTAATTGATTTAAAAATAATAAAATATTTAAAAAAATATCGCCCAGAATTGGGCGGTCGCACAAACGCCTAGGCGATCGCCGAGGTGACGGGACACACCCGGTCTCCTAGGCTCGCCTAGACGTTGCGTGAACATTGCAAAATACCAATAAATCTCGTATTTCCAAATTACATATAATTTTTTTATTTAACCATCAATGATTAGCAAATAGTAAATATCATTAATATTAATAAGACAAATATTACATTAAATTAAACAAAAATAAGCTTACATTAACCGAAACGAAACGATAAACCAAATACACGACATAAAAAAAACACCTACGATGCATCTTAATAAATCACACTTAAGCGTCACTACCGTAGATTCGCTGCCAAGGAAAAAGGCATCTTGACCCGCAGGATGAAACACCTACAATACTTTTTTATCATTTTTAATCTGTTTTTTAAACCTTATTTTCTTAAAATATGTTTTCTAATTGTTTTTCTATTTTCCAAAACATTTTTTTAATTTTTTCTGAGTCGACTCCAACTTTTCAATATTGTTCTCTCTTACACATCACTTGGAGGTCGATTTTGCAAATAATTTAAAAATAATTTAAAAATATAAACAATTTTAAAACATATTTTAAAAACAAATATTTAAAATAAAAAAAATAAAATCAGAACATAAACAAAACATTTAAAAAAAATTCACCGACCAACCGACCCACGACTAGGTCGCTCGGTCGATGGATGACGAGGCCATCCTCACGGCCAGGTCGGTCACGGGGATGACCGACCTATGACCTACGAGGAGGTCATAGTGGATGGTCTGAGGTGTGGTGACACGTCAGTGGATCACGACTTTCAAAATCGGCAACACCCGGGGAATTTGTTTGGATTTTATCTACTCTGCTTTCTATTTCATTTTGAACGGCATCTAAAATAGGCTTAGTAGGTTTGTTTCTAGTGTAAAGTTTTCAAAGACAAGTCGAGGTAACTTGAGGTTGAGGAGAATTATTAAAGTTATTAAAAAAATTGAAAAGAATGATATATATATAACTCCATTTTGAATATTTTTTAAGTCTTCGTGGAAATCAAGCAAATGAAGACTTATCACACTAAACATGATGCATTCGATACATATGTATACATATTTATGTGTGTGTATATACATATATGTGTGTTGCAATAGAACGTTGAGTTAGGAGGGGCTTATACCTTCGATTTGTCTCCTTGTTGTATGATAAAAGCAACGCGGTAGTAGTTAAAACTTAAAACTAGTTTATAAAGAAGAAGAAGAAGAAGAGAAAAAAAGGTTTAGGCGGTAAACTCGTCAGAGTATGAATCCTGTTGGTTTATTTTGTGTTACGATGGTAATGTTACAAGAAAACCTTAAAGGAATTGGGGAATTTGATTTATAAAATAAAAGGTTCGAGGAAGAGAAAAAGATCATGTCTTAATACTTTGAACTTGAAATGAGTTCCTCATTTCTGCCATAAAACCAAGGGATTCGATGAAATTAGAATTCTAAATATCTCTCACCCCAAAAACTAATACTACCCTCATGGGAAGTTTATGCAACTCTTCTAAGCATGATTAAGTGACCAGTAATTAAGTATAATATAAACGTGCAACGGTGCAAGGGCAGTGCCAAGTATAGTAAAACAAGTCTGATTTGGGATTTCACATAGTTCGTAAAGACCCTTAAAATATTTTCAATTTTCAACCCACCTGAATTTGTATTCCTTTTAAATTTCTCTTCATTTCAATTATCCTTACAAAATTCGCTCGAGGGACTTTTCAATTTTCGTACAAAGGAAAAATATATTTGGGTGGCAATCTCTCCGCTCCGCCGTAGAGGTTCAAAAACCACCAGCGGCTGACTTTGAATTTTGCAAAAGTATTGGTGGGTGTGTTGTGAACTTATGATGGAAAAGGTGGAAACAACTTTTGAACATGCTTGCCTTCTTCTTTGAAGCCGCAGTTTTCTACCTAAAACTTATTTGTTTGTTTGTTTGTTCTTATTTAACTTCTACAATCAAAGGAATAACGTTTCTCTTCGGGTCCATACACGATTTACTTGCTTATCTATCGGGAACTACTAAACGTCGCCCCAAAACTACTTAAATCGCCCCTTGAAATTACCAAATTGCCCTTAACAATATATTTAATACCCATATCGTCCCGTGTCTTTAAACAAGGTTATTGACTCAGTTTTACTAACATTCCTAGTACCAACACCACGAAAATGTCTGGCGAAACACCTAGATCAGGCGAAGTAACGGAGGCGGATTTTTTTTTTCCGACACGGGCGTCTGGCTAAGACGCCTGTACCATCGTGGAGGCGTCTGGCTAAGACGCCTCCACCATCGTTGAGGCGTCTTAGCCAGACGCCTCCACGATGGTACAGGCGTCTTATCCAGACGCCTATACCATTGTCTAGGCGTCTGGTTAAGACGCCTCGACCATGGTGGAGGCGTCTTAGCCAGACGCCTCCACGATGGTACAGGCGTCTTAGCCAGACGTCCCTTTTTTTTTAATGTTTTTTGTCAAATTAAAATTATACGGTGTGTTATCTCAAATTATTTGACGTTTCTTTGCAAATTTTCGGTGGTAACCGGTCGGATTACAATGAGTTTTTTTGCAAGTGATGAAGATTCAAAAAATTTCCAGATCCAACATTTTTAAAGTTCCAAATCCCCCGGTGGTAAAACATCATGACTTACAAATATCACCTCGACAGGTCGTTTGGTGGATCTGGAAATTTTTGAATTTTCGGTGTACCGAAGAGGTATCGGTCATCCGAATATAGTAATTATTAACTTATTAATTAATTTAACAATTATCTAAATTTATAATCAATTATCTTTTTTAAAAAATAATAAAAAATTACGGGCGTCTGACGGAGCCGCCCCCACGTAGGAGGGGGCGTCTGGCTAAGACGCCTCCCCCATGGAGGAGGCGTCTTACACAGACGCCTGTCCCATGGGCGGAGCGTCTGGGTAAAACGCCTCCCCGATGGGTAAGGCGTCTGGGTAAAACGCCGCCCCCATGGGGAAGGCGTCTTAGCCAGACGCCCCCTCCTACGTGGGGGCGGCTCCGTCAGACGCCCGTAATTTTTTATTATTTTTTATTATTTTTTTATTAAAAAGATGTTAGATGTTTTACCAGATTCGAGTACACTGGGGCGTCCGTTGGTTCATTACTGACCTCCAAAACATTATTTTTTATGATTATAAGAGGAATATGAAGAGAGATGTGTGATAGGAGGGTAAAATGTCGCGTTATAGCAGTAGAAATGAGAGAAGGGCAAAATGGTAATTTCAAGGGGCGATTTAAGTAATTTTGGGGCGATGTTTAGCAATTCAGTATCTATCCCAAGCAAGTGGACATATATTTAAAATCTATAAATAACGTTAAAACTTTTAAACATTTTTTACTCATTCGTGGTCCGAAAATGGGTTGAGTAGTTTATGTTATTATCGTACATTTATTTTACTGAATTGTTATTTGTCGTCGGAAAACTACTTAAATCGTCCGTACGAATTAATATTTTGTCATTCTACCATTTCTGGTTATATAACTCTTCATTTCACTTTCTTAACACCATTATCTCTTCATATTACTCTCACATTCACCAGAAAAAATATCTCGGGGGCTGAGAAAAGAACCAGCGGACGCCTCAGATTACTCAAATCTGGTAAAATGTCTTGTTTAGTTTGTTTTTTAATTTTTTTGGGTCGGGCGTTCGCGACAGACGCCCGACCGTTGGTAACGACGAGAGTGACGATGGGGGCCAGTATGACTTGGAGCCACAGGAGGAGGCGATACAGCAATATGGTCGAGGACGGGGGCGACATTGTAGTACTTCGGCTAAGTGGGTCATTAGGAAGGGTCGAGGTGACTGGTTTGTGACTGGTGATTCGAGTTCGTGCACTGCAGACGCCCGAACTCAGAAGAAGAAGAAGAAGAAGAAGAAGAAGAAGAAGGGTGAGGACAAGTCTTGGATCGTGACAGATAAGATGTCCGGTGGTCCTCTAGATGACAGCGTCATTTCGAGTTTCGGAGGCCACATCGCCAGACGCATCTGGGATGACGATGATCGGATGGTTTTGAAGTGCCATAATCGGCACAAGACCTGTATTACATTGCAGGCTTGGCGTTCAGTGATGACTGATGATATGACGGCGACCATTAGTGATAATGGATTGGGTCACTTGTCGTACAACATGTTGTCCTGCCCTTGACATGCCGTTGATTTCGGCATTCGTGGAGCGGTGGCAGCCTGCCACCAACACTTTCCACTTGTCATTCGGAGAGATGACGATCATGTTGCATGATGTGTTTCAGATTCTGCACATTTCTGTTGAGGGTCGTATGGTCAGTGCGCAGGCGCCGACGTCTGAGCTGAAGTTTTTTTGTATTAAAGTTGTTGGGTGTCAGCCTCGAGGGTCTTGGGCGGGATAGCTCATTTTGGAGTGACGGTGGTGTTAGTATCGATGTTGTGGACGACTGTTGCAGACGGGGGCGACCACCACGGACTGAGGACACGCAGAGGACTGCCTACCTCTTCTTACTGCTAGGTTGCGTCCTGTTTGTCGACAAGAGCGGTTGCAGAGTCAGATCACGCGACCTACTGGAGGCGAGGGATCCAGATACCATTGGTCAATACTCATGGGGGTCGGCGATTCCTGTTTTCAGATTTCGTCATCCTCATGTACTCTCTGAAGTTATAAATGTGTCTTTGATTGAGATTATCCTCCAGGAATTTCTCCTTTACTACCAACAAAATGTTACGTGATCTTGTTTGTGCCTCAGTCATATCACGAAGAACTTGTTTGGCCCCAACACTAAGTCCGCTGACCTATCGGTGACCCTCTGAATAAACTGCAAGTGCGTAGTTGTGCTGCACATGGATGCTATTAGAAACAACGACACATCCATCACGATCTCATCGATCGACTACTTTTACCAAAAACGACAACCGCAACCTTTTCTTTTTGTGTTATTTCGTAGTGCAATACTTATATCACGAGAACTCATTTCATGTCTGTCATCACATCTCAGGTAACAATCCGTCCGCTTATCTGCTTTTGGTTTGTATGGTGATATAACCAAAAAAAATTTGGCTCCTATGACAACTTGTTTTGCCCATTTACAAGCATCCTCGATTGTTGTAAATATTTGTTTACTACAAAAAAACTCAATGTAATCTACTCCATCACCACTGAAATCTTGCAACGGAACCTGAAAAAAATTAATTTTACAGAAAATAAAATAAACGGCACGTCCGTGTTAGACGCCTCCACCATGCCCGAGTCGGAAGAAAAAAAACTGCATCCGTTACCTCACCGGATTCAGGCGTTTCGTCAGACATTTTCGTGGTGTTGGTACTGGGAATGTGAGTAAAATTGAGTCAAAAACTTTATTTAAAGACACGAGACGAAATGGGTATTAAGTGATTTGTTAAATGTAAAAAAGTAATTTTTAGGACGACTTAAGTAGTTTCCGGCGACGAATAGTAACGTCCTTATTTTAGTGCAGATTTTAAAATTAGATGTGTGTAATATTGTATCTTTGTATATGCTCGTACAATATTAATTTTTGCAAGTCCAATATCAAGTAAGTTTTTTATATATTAAAATATATTAGAAAGACCTACTGATATACCAGTCTTAAAATTAATTCTAAAATACATATCCACCCGCTTAACCGTTTCTTAATTTGTACCTCGTCATTCTCATCAGTTAGTGGCTAAAACTTAAAAAGGTCAGATACAGGTTGCTATCATCATCGTCATCATTGCTGTTGTTAATGCAAAGCACAGGTTTTGATTTCGATTTGCAAGTTTACTTATACACTACTAATTGTTTATGAGACGGACGTAGACACTTCTTAATTTTGAAACAATAATCTTCCTCGTATGTAAACACATAAATTGGTGATTTGTTTGTTCCTTAATTTTCCAAACGCCTATGTTGTTTTATTTTTATTTTATAATTACAAAATGTTCACATTGTCCCTTCAGTCAACCCCAAATCTACCTTTCATCATAGAACTTAATTAAAATTATATTATTGTTGTGCTAATATTGGATGTTGCATTTTTTGAAATATGGATTTGACATGATTTGAATGTTCACATAATCTCGTGTCTTGTCCTCAAAAGTTAGGACTTAGGACATATCACCGAATATTGTCTTCCCACTAAGTTTTTTGTGAGAAAAATCAATTTCACGTATCTTATTTCAAATATACTAATATTGTAAATAAAAATTATTAGTAAAAATATATATTCTCAAACACATACCTAGTTTATGAGAAAACTTCTTTCTTAAGCTTTTCAAGAATCTGAGTATGATTTTGGGGTGTTTGGATGTTAAAGAAAGAAAAATAAGATTATTGCATAATCTTGACTTACAAAACTGTACATTCAAGCAATTGAGATGGTTTAAAAAATCATAATCCACTTGTTTTTTAAGAGAGTTTGGATGGGAGGGGTCCCATCATGGAGCTGCTACTGACATCCAAACATGAGATGGATCCCTAAAAGTTGGACTTCCAACATGACAATCGAGACATGTTTTGTATTAGGATGGAGAAGCTCATGGGGAGGAGCTTTTGGTAGTTTCTTCTCTTGTTGAATTTTTGTGACGATTTTACCCCATTGATTCCAACATATACATGCATAATCATTTATTTAATCAAAGTCTGTAGGCAATTTGAGAATTTACTTCGACAAGACACTTGAGATTCCTACAAGTTTTTTTCTCATCCAAACAACTCACAACTTCTAGGGAAAAAGCTGCTCATGGATCTACATTCGCAGAAGTTGACTTCCCACCAGAAGCTCGTATATGGGAGTCTCGTCCAAACTAAGCCTAAATGTGTTTTCTAGTATAATTAATAACAATCGAAACAATTGAAATATGGTTAATCCACCCCCTTTTTGCAAACAAAATTACCTACACAAGATGTCAAGATGTAGTAAATACAATTCTTTTACACAACATTGTTTTAACTTTTACATGAACTATCATGCAATTATACTTTCAACATGTGCAAACTTACAAGTGGTATTGTTGGACATGAACTGTTCTGTTCTACGACTTAAATAATACCCGTGACCATGAGTCTGAAATTGTTCAGTGGAGACATTTATTATTGGACTTGAAACATACAATTCAAAGATGTTGAATTATTAGCGACAGCTCTGTTTCTTATGTCCCACCATTCTGTAAAACCTTTCACCGACCTTCGGTGGTTTTATATACAAGTTTGTTGAAATCAATGTTGATTGTGTATAATATACCCAGAGGTTTTTTTTGTCAACACCAAATATTTAGTTATACGATATTTTGTTTGATTCCTACGTTCTATAGACTTGTGTGGTTATGTAAGGGTAATATATATAGCTGTTAATCTCAACGCTTTACATAAAAGAAGTGCGGTCGGAACAAGAATATATATACCAAGGTGCACTTATTATATTTTGAGTCATGTGAAAAAAGATTGAGGTTAATTGTGGAATTAAGATTTGGTTTAGGTGTGTGATCTACTTAGCATGAGATGATGGATTGGGTTGGGTTGGTTAGGTTGGGATGATTGAGTTGGTGAAACTAGCTCAATTATATTTGTTTTGTATTAGTTGGACGAAATTAACTTGATTGATTTAAATGTTGGGATAAAGTGAGTTCGGAGTAGTAAATTGATCACAGTCCGTAGATAAGAGTTCGATAACTTGAGAAGATTAAAACTCATGGGTATGAATTATGATTTGGTTTGTAGGGTGTAGAGAGAATTTCAAATTGTATGTTTCATACTTTCATGTTAGGATTCAATCTGGCTCCTTCAAATAAATCCGTGCAAACCCCAATATCGTAAACTCAGCGCAAAGATGTCAAAAAAGAAAAAGAATGCCAAATCACAAGAGAACAAGCACACAACCTCTGAACATATCCCAACCCACGAGGCTCCCGAATCGAGAGAAAAAAACCCTTTGCAACTTTTTCTCTCGAAAAACCTTAGTTTTTGCTCTTTACATTTGACACAAAAAATAGTGACGATTTTCAAAAAATTAATGAAAAAAATAAAAAAATTGAGAAAATATAAGCCGTAAAAATATTTGACAAAATATAAGAAATAAAAACGACAATTGAACTACCCTTTATAAAAGTAGAACATCGTAACTCAAATAATATTTTGTACTTATTCTACTTATTTTAAGTAGATCATGTATTTCTATAAAAACACTTTAAACACATTAAACACATTTTTAACATGAAAAAATAATTTTTTAAATATTTTGATAACATATTCAGATTTTTCTCTTTTTGTCATCAATTCAAGTACCACGTTATAAGGTTTTTATTGATTTTTTAATTTTTTTAATTATAAACTAGTGGTTTCAACAAAAGAAATTCCTCAATTAGGATCAAAATAATAAAAAGAATTCAATTTTGCGATCAAAATAATAAAAGAAACTCCTCAATTGCATATAATTTAAATGTATATATTTGATGTGCATCGCATCTTAATCTGAAATATCTACAAATCAAAAAATATTTGTAGGAAAAAATTATAATCTTTTCGTTGGGAATTTTCTAAACTTTTTCCATTGAGAATATACTATTTTTTGGTTGGGGTAGAATATTTTATTTTTGGGTTTGATTTTTTTTCTTTTATGTGATTGCGGATTTTGAGGATTTGAATTTACTATATTACTATATCTGGTATGAGTGTAAATGGGGTGGGGGCGAGTTTTTGCCTCAACGCTACCCCCCCCCCCCCTAATGGTGGATTAGGCGGGTACGGGCGGGTTAGACGGATTAAGTGGGTTAAGTGACTTAAGTCTTTAGATTTTTTATTTCTATAGATTAGTTCTCGTACAATCTCATGACTTATAACATGTACAACCACAACAAGTTTGTATATATCACCCAAAAAAATTGAGAAACAAAATACATACAACATAACATACTTTCATTATACATAACACTTTCATAGCTTCATGTCCAAACCATAATAATATGCATGTCCAAATCACATAATTAGTCATTTAGTCCAAAGACTACAAACCACAAGTCCGCAATCATATTACCACATGTTCATAACTCCATGATATAGAGTAAGATATGTTATTTGACTTATATTTAATGTCTTGACGATAAAGTCTTAATTATATTTATAATATATATATATATATATATATATTTATGCAGATTGCTAGTAATGCGGGACAAGTTGAGAGATTACCGCAGTCCCATTTATGAAGCAGGTTGGCAAGTAGTTTTTTTATTATTGCAATCTGCAATTTCTGGGTTAAGACTTATATCCGAGTTAAGAAGAAAAAAATTACGCTTAACTTAAAAGATGAGTTTTTTGGATATTTAAATAAAAAAATGGACTTTCACATATTTTGATCTTCAATTCAAGTACTAATTTTACTAGAATTTTGGTGAAATCTCTAATTTGTCTTTTAAATTTCAAAAATCAAGAAAACTCTTCCAATGTGTTACTTGAATTGATGACAAAAAATCATGAAATGTGAATATGTTATCAAAATACTCAAAAAACTATTCTATCATGTAAAAAAGTGTTTAAAGTTCTTTTATCGAAATACTTTATTTCCTTGAAATAAATAGAATAAGTATAAAATGGTATTTGAGTTACTGTATTCTACTTTTAAAAATGGTAGTTCAATTACATTGCGTATTTCTTATATTTTGCCAAATATTTTACAACTCTTTTTTGCCAATTTTCTATTTTCCATTATTATTTTAAAAAATCCTAAAAAATATCGACAAAAACACCTTATTTATAGAATCTAACGTACAAGAAAATATCTCAGTTACAATCAAATCGCATCCCACGAAATCCTAAACCAAATCTCCAAGAGTTTCCAAATCTTGTTGCTTGATCTTTCCTTATGCTTCACTCGTGCTTCGTGAATATTTTATCTTCGTTTATACCTTGTAGATAACCCCATACAACTCCTTTGTTGTCCACAAGAAGTTGACCGAATCCGAGACATTAAATGTTAGATCCTAACCCATGCTTAGGACTAATCCCGTGATTAGTGGAGGTTTAGCATGGGGAAGAGGCGTGCACAGTGTTGTGCGTGGGGAAGGGGAGGAGAATAGTGATGGGTGTAGGGGCCGGTTACTATTGTTGTGTTGGTTTTGAGGAGAAAATCATCATCTCTTCATTTTCTCTCTTCTTCTTCACTCAACCATTCTCTCACCATTTCTCTCACTTTCTTCTTCTGTTACGACGACCAGAGATTGTGGAGGCGACTCCGACGCGTGGAGGCGAGCACGGCGTTGCGGAGACGCGGACGTGAGGTGTGTTGGAGCGGGGGTGCTGTCGGGCGTCGACGTTGAGCGGATCTCCGGCGCGCTCCGTCTTCTTCTTGAGCTATGCCGACTTACTAGTGTAATTTTGTTGTTCACGTTGGTGGGAAGTTGTGGTCAGTCGCGGGAGGTTGGAGACCTCGCCGACGACGGGAGAACGACGTAAAATCCTTGGCTAACGCAAGGTTGCTGTCGACCAACGGTCGACCGGTGCTTTCGGGAGGCTGACCGGTTTTACTGTTTTGCCCAACTTTAACCAACACCGGTCGAACGATGTCATGTGGCGGTCGACCGGTTGCATGTGTGCTGGTGAGTTGGAGGCTTCATGTTGGTTTTCGGTCGACCATTCCTAGAGGTTGGTTCAACCGGAACTTAAGTGTACTTCTTTATATTGCATGTTGTTCGACCGTTGTTCTTATATTGTTCGACCGTAATATGACGTAGACTATTAGAATGACCCTGGTAGTTTTCGGTCGACCGAATAGACTGGTATGATTTTGACCAACTCCGGATTTTGACCACGTATTCGGTCGACCGGTTTTAGACCGCTGTCCGACCGTTTGGACTTAAATGATGCGCATAATAGTTCGAACGTTGTAGACTTTCGGTCGACCAAACCTATTGGGGACGGTCGACCGGTTAGGATTTTTCGGTCGACTGTTTGTGTGCAGATCAGAATTCCTGGTCTTTGTGTTGTGTCAACTTTGTCCACAGAAACTCGTGTCCTCGCTTAGGGCGTTAGCCGGGAGGTGACGGTGGGTACGTGCTCGTGCTTGCCCAGGGACTGCCGTGAGGAAGAGTGTGGACACTTGGGTCGCTCCACCTCCATGTTGGACCGCGGTGTGACATGTTGTTGCCTTACTCTCTGTCGAGTAGCAGACTTGAGGGATCGTGGATCCCAATGCGTGTTGACGCATGACTCGTGGAGCATGATGACCCTGCAGACTACGGTCTGGACCCGTCTGATGTTGTGTCGGACGTATGTTGTACCGCCGATGTTGTGTCGGCGATGCCGCTGATGTTGTTCCGATGATGATCCCCGATTGGGCACCTATCTTGGGATGATGACCGACCGGGTTACGACTCTGTCGAGGTGGTTACCTTGCGCGGAAGTGCGAACGCTCCTCATCGATCCCTTTGGCTCGAGTAGTCGCGTGTGGGGGTGCGTTACGTACTGTCCGTAAGACCGTATGTGCCTACGGTAGGTTTCCGAGGGATACCCGTTGTTGTTGCGGGACTGATGTCCTTGTGGACATTGTTGATGGTACTTGTGTTGTTGGATTGAGGTACCATTTACCCTTGGAGGGATTTGATGCATTGCAGGTGTGATATGACATGCTACTAGTATGATAGGTTTATTTACCGTACTGTTGCATTTATATAGGCGAGCTTGTCATACGGGGTTTCCTAATGGGAAACTCAGACATCGTTGTTTGATTCATGTTTCAGGAACGCAGTAGGTTCTATCGAGTGGTGACAACGGGCGCACACATTTTGGGGTCAGGATCCTCTTCGGACTCTTCGAGGTCGTCATGATTACTTGTACCTTCTTTTGTAGTATTGTTGTAATCATGTCTTTTGACAAACTCTGTTTGTATTATTGGTGCACCAACTATTGATTTATATGAGTAACATTCCCGTTAATGAGTTTTATCTGATGATCTCTTGATGGTTTAAATTTTTAAATTTCCGTCGTTTCGGGATGTTACATTAAACTCCAATATCTATTTACTTCTTTTGGTTTAAAAATGAAAGTGTGAAAAGTCCTTTCAAGGAAAAAAAATTAAATTAGGGAAATTCCATTTTAACATTTGTTACACTTTGCAAACCCATCACAAGAGTAATTCCAAAAGTAAAGTTCGATTTCTCACTTTGTTGTAGTGTTCAACCTGTGTTCGATTACTTACACTTGGAATTTCACTTGACTATGAAATTTCAAAGCCTCACATTTACGAATTACGACTACGATAGTTTGGTTGTGATTGTGTTGGAATTTGTAAACCTTTGACACCGTTGGCAAATTCGACCATTTCGATGAAAAGTGGTTTCATCGAAAAATCCCGGGAAAATGGATGAGGAGCTAACAAAAAGCCAGATAGATTCCTAGTGTTTCGATGTGCTATCGTATATTATGTGATTTTTAAAAAGGAGCTCTTTTAGGTCAATTTTAAGCAAAAAAGACGGCTTTTATTGATGAAACTATCATTGTCTTAGTCACTCGTTGGAGACCTAAGACAATGCTTTTGTTTTCCGGAGGGATGAGAGAAGAGATGGATCTTCACTCCTCTCAGGAACCTAGATGAAAAACAGATACAACAAGCGTTATTAGCAACTTGAGGCTTTCATCCAGCGAGTTCCGGCGACAACCGTTGAGAGCGGGAAATTCCGCAAAAAAGAAATCTGGAACCCAACAAGTGATCTCTGAACAAGTAGGGTCAATAGTTCAGCATTTAGGCCGCGAAATTCTGCAAAAAAAAAATCTGGAACCCAACAAGTGCTCTCCGAACCAAGCTAGATAGTCTCCCATCACTAGGCTCACCAAACAACCTGCACTTTGATTCTTATTATTCCTACCGTACCTCAAAACCGTGATATTTTGAAATTCCAGGTGCATATAAAATTTGTCAAAACCAAATTCCATGTTGAAAGATTGAATTTCAAAATTCCACACAATTTTGTTAATTTTAATCATTCAAATTAATATAAAATATGGATGTTATGTTCGGGAAATGATCTTACGTGCAATAGTATTTGGTTTTTATGATTTCGAAACAGGTCCGAATTGGAAAACTAATACAATATATTATAAATTTTTCGTTGTCATTTTAAAGTAACATGTTTATCCAAATATAGTAAATGTAAATCACGATATCTATAAATACTAATATTACTAAATCCCGTCAATTAGAAATTTTACCGAACCTGTAAATATCACATCCACGTACAACTTAAGTTTAACCGGCAGTTTACCAATAGAAATGGATAAATAAAATATTTGAAGGCCTCAATGTGGATAAAAATGAAACCGTTGGGTTTTGTTTTGCTATTGGATCTGCTGGCGTCGACACTAATCAATGCAAAATATGGTAATTCATGAGTAGATTTGAAGTACACAACGTGTGCGGTGTGACGCCCATTCAAGTAATATTTGATTATAAGATGCTCTAATTAAGTTGAGAGCTCTAATATACTTATTACAATACTAAAAACATTACCAATAGCATCATAAGAGCATTCCTTAACGCGAGAAATGTTAAGGTCGTGAGCACGTCGGTCACATATGACCGAGATTTTTTTTGTTAACGGTGAATTTTTACGGTCGTGGATGTCCGGGTCGACGACCCGGTCGTTCAAACGACTGGGTCGATGACCCGGTCATGTATTATTTTATTATTTTTCGATTTTTTATTTTATTTTGATTTTTGTTTTGATTTTTTTAATTTTTTGTTTGAGTTTTTTTTTTTTTTTTTTGAAATACGTTTTATAATTGTTTTGATTTTTTAGATTTTTTTAATTTTTTACCAAGATGGAACCCGAAATGATGTTGAGGAGAGAGATAAGTTGTTGTGGGTTGTGTTGGGTTGTGGTTAAGAGGTGAATAGTGTAGGAAAGAGAAGAAGGTGGGTTGAGGAAAGAGAAAACTGATGTGGAAGAAAGAGAAAACTGATTTTGAAGAGAGAGGGCTGATGACGGGATCGTTCAGGTCATAGTTAGTGATGGTCTAAGTGCTAAGTTGGAGCTCAAAAGTCACGAGTAAAGATGATGAACGGAAATTGAGATCCAAATAAAAAGCTCAGCTACAAACACAACATCCTACGCAACCAATTGCCAGACAATTATTCTCTGCCTCTACTAATTACA
This sequence comes from Triglochin maritima, assembly GCA_963682175.1. Taxonomy (NCBI): domain Eukaryota; kingdom Viridiplantae; phylum Streptophyta; class Magnoliopsida; order Alismatales; family Juncaginaceae; genus Triglochin; species Triglochin maritima. Next base: position 6,107,141 of record OY821780.1, on the reverse strand, counting down.
ACTTTCAAAAAACCACAACCAATAGATGAAATATCTCAATGGGAACAATCAACGTGGAGTTCAGTTGACTTTCAACTTGCTTGTGTGACATAATACTATGGATGGTGGAGAGAAATCCAAAGTTTTTTTTTTGGTTTTGTTTGGGTTTGAGTGTTGGACTGAGGAGATCCACGAGTAGAAGTTTAATTGTTAGGTGTTAGAGGTGTAGATCGCAAATCTAGATTCTACGTCTCTAAGATTCTACATTGCCGGCTTATCTAATGGAAAATAACCATCTATAGCAAATTACTGATTTGCCCTTCATATAAAACTCCAAGTGTCATTCGACTGGACATGAGAAATATAATATTGTAGGTTGTAAATCAGTTTGGATTAGACCATCTTTAACGGGGCGGCCCAGGTCGGATCGACTTGGGTCGGGGACTTGACTTGCATTTGACCCAATTTTTTTTGTTTTTTTTAAATAAAGATTAAAAATTAGTTTTTTTATATTTGTTAAATAATATTTAATTGATATGTATATGTTTTTATATAATTAGAATTAATTTCTGAAAATTAAAAATAAACAAAAATAATTAATGAAAATTAGTAATATAAATATAAATAATTAATCAAAATTATTAAAAATAAATGTAAGTAATTAAAGAAAACTACCTAGTAAAATAGAACACATGAATTTACTTAGGTTCACCCAAAAATGAATTAATAACCCAAAAAATCGGTAGAGAATTACTAATAAATCTCAAACAAAAAAAAAACAAAAAAACTCTTCCAACGAGTTACTTGAATTGATGACAAAAAATCGTGAAAGGTGAATATATTATCAAAATACTCAAAAAAATTATTCTATCGTCTAAAAAAGTGTTTAAAGTTCTTTTATCGAAATACTTTATTTCCTTGAAATTAATAGAATCATTATAAAATGGTATTTGAGTTACTATATTCTACTTTTAAAAATGGTAGTTCAATTACAGTGTATTTCTTATATTTTACAAAAAAAAAATACAACTCTTTATTTTTTGCCAATTTTCCATTTTCCATTATTATTTTAAAAAAAATCCTAAAAAATACCCACGAAAACACCTTATTTATAGATTCTAACTTACAAGAAAACCTCTCAATTACAATCAAATCGCATCCCACGAATCCTAAACCAAATCTCCAAGAGTTTCCAAATCTTGCTGCTTGATCTTTCCTTGTGCTTCACTCGTGATTCGTGAATATTTTATCTACGTTTATACCTTGTAGATAACCCCATACAACTCCTTTGTTGCAGTGATCATTATTAAATCTAATTTTTCGAAATTATTTGGGAATTAACGTAATTTAATTATATTAAGTTACTGTAGAAATAATTTATTTAGTAATTTATGTATTTTTGTGATGAAATAGAAAATGAGGTTAAAAAAATATGTGGATGAGAGACAGTGTTGAAAGTGAAATTGAGGTTAAGGAGTGAAAAATGAGTCTGATTGGGTGGTGAGTTGCATAGTATTTTTTGCTGACGTGGCGGAGAGATAAACCGGGTTGGAGAAGAAAATAAGGTTGAGGTTAACGGTGCTCTTAGATGCAAATGGATTTGCTTAGTTCGTTCGACAAACAACGGTTTTTGCTGGGACACAGAGAGACTATTAACCTATTAACCTCTGGACAAGTGACCTAATACAATCGTCTGTACTTCAGTAGTTGATGTTATTAAAATTGAACTGGATTATAACCTAAAATAACGTACTTTAATCACATTGAAATGATGTAACTGAATTATCTTCGAAATGATTACAAAATGGTTATCTTTTCCTTCAATCAAACGAGAAAAAGGCAATCAATTTATGTAATTAAATTGCATTACACCTTTACCGTAGTGAACCAAAGACGAGATATTGACTAATAACGTCCCCAAGAAAAGGAAAAGAAGAACATGTCGAGTGAAACATGTTCTAACGAAACCGCTCGTAGATGAAGAAGATAGCTTTTGTTCCTTCGATAAAATCTTAAAATTCTCTGGAGGAAAATCTTAATAATCGCCCCCAATCAATGAATCAGGCACGCCAACTTTAATCTTCGATGTATATTAAGATGGTTTAATCGGTCAGTTTGGGTCATCTCAACCAAATATTCCAAGTTGATAACTTAATATTCAATAGTTATACAGTTATCACGATTTTCTTCTTTTGCTTCTGGAATTTACGTGTGTAAGTATATTTGTTATGCTAAATAATGAATGCATTAGAGGATCCACGATCCCAACCCAAAAATCTCCTTCCAACCCAATTTTCATCTCCGTCACGTCAGCGAAAAATATTATGCAACCCACCACCTAACCCAACCAATTATTCACTCCTTAACCCCAACCCCAACCACACTTTCAACATTCTCTCTCTTCCACATCATTTTTTTACATCATTTTCTATTTCATCACAAAAATACACAAACTACTAAATAAATTATTTCTACAGTGATATAATCTAATTAAATTACATTAATTGCCAAATAATATCGAAAAATTAGATTTAATTAAAATTTGACAATTAGATAAAACGATAATTTTAAATTAAATTATTACAATACGTATGACAAAAAAAATTAACTTGCATTCTTTCTAAAGCGTTGTCATATATTTTCGATCAAATCGGCTTGCATTGCTATATGTTTCCGGGCATCCCGAACCCGATCTCTGTTACGCAAATATTTGTTAATATCTACGATACTATCGGTGGAATACGGAAGACCTGACTGGTTTGAACTTTCGGCGACGTTTTGAGGTCGGTCGTTGAGAAATTCGTTTACATCCACCAACTGCTCGTAAGAGTCGCGTTCGTCCTCCACAATCATGTTGTGCAATATTATGCATGCAGTCATAATTTTACTGAGAATCTTTGGACTCCATGCTAGCGAAGACCTTTTCACGATGGCGAATCTTGCTTGAAGTACCACAAATGCGTGTTCCACATCTTTCATTGCTGCTTCCTGAAATTGGGCAAACAATCTATCTTTTGGTGTGAGGAAAAATGATTGATTGCATAAATGCTGCCCATTTTGGATAAATGTCATCTGTGAGATAGTAACCCATATCATACGCGTTGTCATTCACTTAATATCTAACATGTGGTTATTTTTACATTTATTTAATTCTTTTTTTTTGGTTTAAGATTTATTAGTAATTCTCTACTGATTTTTTGAATTACTAATGTATTTTGGGATGAACCTAGATAAATTCGTGTGTTCTATTTTATTATGTAATTTTTTTATCTTACTAATTTCCTTTAATTACTTACATTTGTAAAAAAATTACATTTATCTTACTAATTTTCATTAATTATTTTCATTTATTTTAATTTTCACATAGATATTCTAATTATATAAATTACTATACATATCAAATATATATTAAATAACAAATATAATAACAAAAAAAATCAGCCAACCCGGGCTGGCCACATGGCCAGCCCGGGTCCGCCCCCAGGTCGGATCGCGGACCCAGGTCTGGACCCGACTTGGGTCCGCCCCCCATTAAGGGGGGCTGGGGTCAGGTCCTCCTCAGACCCGACTCCAAAGAGCACCCGTCAAGGTGCTCTTAACAAAATCCGAAAGGACGAAAATTGGTTAATATAAGCAACATAGATCCTATAACTGAATTAGGCCACACCAACTTCTTTGGCTAATCTTCGATATATATACTGAGTAGATAGGCAAAACTAAGTTTAACTGGTCACTCTACAGTCATCTAAACTAATGTTATAGGCTCGTAGCCTTACATATTAATATTAATCTTTTCCCATGCAGCTGGACTTCCAACCCACCTCTCAAAACCTGACGAACAACCTGATCGCTGCACCGACCACCGTGCCAAACTTTTCCGTGGAGGGAGGTGACGAGGTCGTAGACAACAATTCTGTGTCATAAAATAATAATAATAATAATTAGGGACCTGTTGATGGGGTCTCTCGGCATCCTACATTCCTACTACGACTTGGGTAACCCACTGCATAGGTGTTCGGGAAGGATGCTAAATCTTGTGATACTTTCGTATTATCCAGGGAAATTTGAGGCCAAAGTGACTCAATAGTCAAATGGGGGGGGGGGGGGGGGGGGGGGGGGGGGGGGGGGGGGGGGGGATCACATTTGAACGTAATCCTAAAAATATGTTTATTTTTCTTGTGTTACTCAAATATTCCTCACATAAACCATACTTCTTTTTATGGTACTCGATGAGTTTGATAAGTTCTTGATATCAACTCGATAGAGTTCGATGAATGTTAATATTTTATGGTTGTGAATAATTTGTTCGATGACTTCAATAACACAAGCATAAAGACTCAAATTGTTAACATAAACATTATTGATGGTTCAATAAATTTTCAATATGAACTCAATAGTATGCTTGATGAGTTCGATAAGTGCTTGAAATGTGACAAAAAAATTACAATTTTTCTAGGTGTTTTTAACTAGTTGTGGTTTTTTTCCTGTTTTGTTTTTAAAGATGTCGAAGTTAATACTTCTAGTTAATGATCATTTTTCTGACAGTGTGTCATATAGGGTCAGTAAGCATATAGATGACAAAAAAGTTTGCTGTCAATGTGTTAACCATCACAAACACCATTTACGCAGCCAATACGTTAAGTCGAACCGACAAAAAAATTGTCAAAAAGTGCAATTAAAATTCATAAGCTAACGAGTGCTATAGAGTTTCTATTGAACTCATATCGAGTACAACAATAAAGTACAATCAGGTTCAAACGAAATGCATCTTCAACCATAAGAAATTGTCATTTATCAAGCTCTATTGAGCATACTATCAAGTTCATATCGAGACTTATCGAAGTCATCGAGTATCATTAAACTTCATCGAATATCATCAAGAAAGCGAATGTTTTATGCAATGAGTATTTAGGGTAGTACAAGAAACATAAATATATTTTTACAATGATGTCAAAGTTTATGTTTTTTTTTCTTCAAATTTTGAGTCACTTTAGCATAAAGACTCCAATTTTTTTTATCATGTATCCTTGAACTACTTTGATGCAGGCCAGTTGGCCTCATAATTTGGAAATGCTTACTTTGATAGCAAATTGTAACTTTTTTAACAAATTTTGTTTGTCTTATGGTCATAATCTTTTAATTAATGCAATCTATCCAATTCTCAAAACTAAATTACATTAGTGTGCGTCTCGGCAAACTAAATTCTCAAGAATATGTATGTGAAATCATTTTTACTCAAACACCATCATCTAGAATTTATTCTGAATTCCAAAATCTGATTCTCACCTTAAAATATGCTCTTACAATTCTCTCTCATCAAGAATATAAAAAATGATCAAAATACTATTCATTTATTTTGGAAACAAATGTCTATATTGTCCTTATCAACATAGAATATTTACCAAACATACCACTAATTATTTTGACTTGTAGCACTTTTAATTAATACAATATAATATATATTTTGTTGATAACTTTATTGATAACACGTTGGGTTCATGATACGAGCATGTGGTTTTATGGTTTATTTTTCACTTCAAGTTGATAATTGTAGTTTCGTAGCTATTGTCTTTATGTGGTTTAGTAGCAAACAATTTTAGATATTCAAGCAAAATTGTTTTTATGTTATTACATACAATTCTCGTATATATACATGATAAGGTTGGAATGTAATTTAATTTTAAGTGAAATCATTTATTTCCAAACACTTTTAACTTGGAATCGATTATAAGTCGGAATTGATCCTCTGAAATCAATGTAAAATCAGATTTGAGTGAAAATCTAGAGAATCGATATCCAAACAGACCGTATGGGTAAAGTCGTCAGGATTTTCTTTTTTATGTGTAAGTACATCAGTTCCGTTAAATAAATAAAAAAATTAACAAAATAAAAATGGCAAATTTTGGTTAATATAATGAACACAGAGCCTATTCTGGTAAAGTAGAAGTAGGCGACATAATCCGTTATAAATCCTAATCGTCTAATCCATCACTGTTCGTTCACTTCTGCAGTCGAAGTTTCGTGAAAAACACTTCTTCTTCACTTCCGATCGCAATTCACGTACGATTCTTCTTCTTCTTCTTCTTCTCGAATTAGGGTTTCCTCCGGTTCTCCAATGGACGCCGCCGCCACACGGCCCGCTCTTCTCCCGAAAGCCGCCGGCAACGCGACGGGATTCGCCCACCGTCCCGGTTTCCTCCCGGTCCACTCTGGGCTCCCGCTCTCCTCCCGGAGATCCCTCAAGGTACCGTCTTTCCCTGTTCCCATGTGGTGATTGGAAATTTACGTGATTTTCGCACGATTTTGGGTTTGCGAATGGCGTGATTTGTGGTTTTGTTGCTTAAGATTAACACGGAAAGTTGCGTGTGATGGTGGAGATCATATGCAGTTATTGTACTCTGAAAACATGGTTTTTATTGTTTTTCGGATCTTGTTTAGAGTATGACATAGACTTATTGAATTGATTTGCTCAATTCGAGATGGAAGCCAGAGGTCACCGGTTTGAGTTCCGGCGGTGGTGTTGGGGGAGAATGTGCTCGATGTAAACTGCGTGACACCCCCTAGTTTAGGAATTGCAGCTCACCTTTCCCAAAGTGGGGGGCTGTGTCAGGGAATTCTTGATCGTAAAAAAATCGCTCTAATACATGACTTTGATTGAGTCTTAATTGATTCTGAATTGCGAATTGGTTTTTGATAAGTTTCAAACAGAGACATATATAATATACTTTGAAATTCTATGTTGAAGTGTAATCCCGTGTTTAACTACAAACTCAACTTTCGAAGCTTCCTCTAGACCGCTGATTGTAGAATGTAGAATTATAAATGAATTCCAACTACCTAGTGTAATGATTTGTTTGGACATCTGCATAGAGTGGCGAAGTTCGTTCTACACCACATCAACCCACAACAAGTCACTACAAATGAGACAATTCAAATGCTTTAGTTGTAATCTACTGTGGTAGTATAGATATGTTTTTTAGTTTTTTCTTTCTTTTATCTTTTGGCTTAGGTAATGCGAGTGTGAGACGATATTGAGGTTGGAGTACCTACTTTTGATATCACCGACCAGTCATACCTAAGGTGTAAACTTTCAATTCAGAAAGGCTGTTTACTTACAAGTTCCTTCTAGACAAATTTCCTGCTAGCAACTCCTATCCTGGGTCTAGTATAGTTTTTGATTGCTTTGTTATGTCAAGTTATTTCTTGTTTTTTTCTACTTATACATAAGCTTGTTATGTGTAATTTTGCCATCTATCAGCTGGTTTCATTCCTCTTTGATTTGCAGTAGGCACATCTATTTGTTTTGATGTACAAAGATGTTATATGTTTACGTAATTATCGGGTGTCTTATGGTGCTTAATCATTTTTTTATGTCTGTTCCAGTCCAAATCCTTTTGGAAGCATGGGCATAGGCAACAGGTCTTTGGTTATAGGCCAAGAACAAGTATTAGGGCATCATCAGGTTCAAATTCCACCGACCCACATGACTCTTCGGGAACTACTCTTGCCCCTCTCCAGCTAGAATCCCCCGTCGGGCAATTCCTTTCTCAAATCCTAATCAGCCATCCTCATCTGCTCCCTGCTGCTGTTGAACAACAACTGGAAAAACTACAAATAGATACCGAAACAGACAAGAATAAGGAGGATCCTTCTGTTCCTGGCACTGAGCTAATATTATACAAGTAGGTTTTCACTTTCATGGAAATTAACTGTATTGGGACCTTTACAAGCACACTGATTATTAAGTGAAAAAACCTTGTTGCATATTGACATTTCTGTTTACTTTCTCTTCCTCAGGAGGATTGCCGAGTTAAAAGCCAATGAGAGAAAGAGGACTCTTGAAGAGATATTATATGCACTTGTCGTGCAAAAATTTGTAGAAGCTGATGTTTCTTTGATTCCTGCAATATCGCAGTCCTCTGATCCTTCTCGCAGTATCAATCAGTGGTCAACGGAAGACGACAAGTTAAAGCGTCTGCACTCTCCAGAGGCTTACGAAATGATAACAAATCATTTGCATCTGATCTTGGGGCAACGATTGGGTGACTCTAACACAGTTGCGCCAATTAGCAAACTCCGTGTTGGGCAGGTATATGCTGCATCAGTAATGTATGGATACTTCCTCAAGAGAGTTGATAAAAGATTCCAGCTGGAAAAGAGAATGAAGTCCTTACTTGGGGTATCAGATGAGGAAGACAGCGGAGTCAAGCAGTCCATGTCCGGGAAGGAATTTGAACCTTCTGCGCAAGCTGGAGGATCCCATCCTGAAGTTTCACCATGGTCTCCTAACACCAGCCCTGGAGGATTTGGGTTTGGCATCAAGTCCACTCCGCTGCGAGCCTATGTTATGTCTTTTGATTCAGAGACATTGCAGATGTACGCGACGATTAGATCCAAGGAAGCCTTCAGCATCGTTGAGAAGCACACGGAGGTGTTATTTGGGAAGCCTGAGATTACGATCACTCCTCAGGGTACCGTCGACACTTCCAAGGATGAAATTCTGAGGATAAGCTTTTCAGGATTGCAGAAGCTAATCCTGGAGGCTGTTACCTTTGGTTCTTTCCTTTGGGATGTCGAGAGCTACGTGGATTCAAGGTACCATTTTGTGACGGCTTGAGCAGTTAGTGCACATCATGCGCAATAAGCATGGTAATGGAAGTGTAGTATTTCATCTACTTCTATGAACGAAAAATAGAGGACATCTGGCCTAAACCAAGCTTCAATTTGCCGGATGCTATCAGCTTCCTCTATTGCCTATTGCTGTATCAGAAGTGGTCAATGTGTGTGTATGTATCTGTTCATATACAATACAAAAAAGCTGTTTCAAACTAATTTATACTAATCTTATTTTAGAATGTATTTGGTGTATGAAATAGGTTGTTATTTCACATGTTCCAGTATAGACCTAGTGTGACATTTGTTGCTGGTAAGTGGAGTTTGTCTTCTTTTCCGAGATTCGACCCCCTCCCCCTCCCCCTCCCACCTAGTGTTGGACGGATGGAGGTACGAACTCAGGAAGGAACGATAATGCTTGTGCCCCTGATCAATGTGGGCATGTGGATGTGTCTTTACTGTTGCTTAAAACATCCATGCTTAAATGTGAGCAACATAGGACATGAAATTGTCTCTTGTTGTTAGAAAATGAGATTTCCCGTGAATGGTGAAATAGTGTTGCATGTCTAACTGTAAAGGTGTCGTGCTTCTTCTTTGATTTATTCCTCAAGATTTTGATTGTTTTGTTCTCCGGAACTTCATTAAACAATGCCCATACCAAGTACCATACTAGGTTTACAATTAAGCACCGCGTGTTTTGCTTGTTTCTTCGAAATGAAACGGATCGAATACGGATAGAATCTGTCGACATCTGAATCTGGGAATTTTTTTGACATTCGTATCCAGATCCGTATCCAACAAGGTCTTTTTAATTACATCCAGATCAATATCGGGCGGATCCGGATCGAATACGGATATTATCTGTATCCGAACAATAACATCTGGATATTTTCATCTGGATTCGAAAATCCGTATCCGAACATCCAGATGAAAACATCCAGATTAGAAAATCCATATCCGAATTCATGTTTTAAGATAATAATAACAATCAAAACCTTAAATTTGCATCAATTCCATAATTCAAAGTTTTGATATGAAACTCTACCAACAATACATACAAGTTACAGAGTAATACAAGCATAAAGTATAAATATTATAACAATACAAACAACATATGAAAACACACAAGAACCGCATAACAACTAACCAACAAACTAACTAACAAAGTTATTATTCCAACACGAAGCATCATCTCCATGATAGCATACAAGTCACATAGGAAGGATCATATCCAATTTCAGCTTCTGATGCTAGTACCAGTCCAAAAGACAGTCGTTGATTATATATGGAATGGTATTGGGACATCACAGTATGGTTGATTATACAAAAGAATGTGGTTTCTCAATCGATGACGTACCGACCGTGAGCGGGGAGCGAACGAAAAATTGTATTGACTTTAATTTGCATTTTGCAATTTCAAAATTTTAAATTTTGTGTGACATATTTTACTAATGCATCTTATGATATAGGTACATCAAGTTTACGAGTTCCACCAGGAACTCCACAAATTACAATGAATGATTGTATTTGTTGTTGAAATGTTTTTAAACAGGAGATGAAAGTGCCGAGTTCTATTAAATAGAAATCGGTATTGGTGTTGCCGAGTTAAAATTAGGCTCTGATCATGCTTCACACCCTAGTGGGGAAAGAAAATTTTCTAAGTGTTGACATCGATTTGTCTATATAGAATTTGGCGTTTTGAACGTCAAGTTCTGTAAAATTTTTTTTTACAAATATGTCAAGTTCTATAGACAATAAAAAACAAGACATACTGTCGTCACGTGGTGGTAGTATGTTTAGTTTAGAGAACATGTTTGGGAGAAATTTAATTTGATTTTTATAAAAAATAATATTATTTCGAAAAAAATCCATTACAGTTCACTTTCTAAGGGAGTCTTGTAGTTGTTTTGTCAAACGGACACAAGATAAAGAAGGGTGAATGAATTGAAAAAATAGAGTAGTTATACACGGACGCGCGCGTCCGTGACGCTACCTACGTGGACGGACAAGTCAGCTGCCAGTTCAGCGTCCAGTCAGCCAAAACTTCTGCGTGGGGAAAAGTAAATTACGAATTATTGGGTGCGACGGTTCATTTCCCGAAATCACGATTAGACGGTTCATTTCCCGAAATCACGATTAGACGGTTCATTTCCCGAAATCACGATTAGACGGTTAAACTTCACGTACATCATTAGCGGCAGGACAACATTCGAGTAATTTTCCTCCCAAGTCTTCTCCTTTTCCATTCCCCATTTCAGCCGGAGTTCCTTTCCATACGTTCATCCAAAACCTTCATTCCTGTTTTAGTCGAACGAAAATTATAACAAGGCGAAAATGGATCCTTCTCTACCTGAAACCTCCATCGCTCCTGAAATTGTAGCCGCGCAGGTGTTGTGTCAATCACGTTCTTTCTGGTTCATTTTAAGGTTCATTATTGGCCTCTAACAATTTTTTTTGGTGGTTTAAGGGAAGCACGTACTACTTCCGCGAAACGAAGTGCGGTTTCACGGCCCTTCACAAGCAGTTCGACCGGATGAAGGAGGAGGAGAAAAATGTCTTCCAACGGACGCCTTTCGGTCACTTCCTCTCCTTTCCTCACGTCACAACTAACAACGAGATACTGGGTTGGTTCGTTGAACACTTCGACGCCACTGAAGTCGGTCTGAGAATAGCCACTGGGGTGGTCCCATTTACGGTAGAAGACGTCGCCCTTCTACTTGGACTAAGAGCACATGGGCAGAGAGTGGATATGGAAGCAATGTACGTAGAGAAACGTGACGGGGTGAACCTCGACAACACCCAACTACTGGGTCATCTTACCGCCACGAGCAAGATGGGCGAGGAGGAGGAGCACGTCCGACTCCTTATTTCTATGATTTTCAATCATTTTTTGTTCTTCGATGGATCACTGCGAAGTAAAGCGTGGTACATGAAGCACCTTAAGAACCTCAAGCGCCTCAAGAGATATGCGTGGGCAAATGCGGTTCACACTTTCTTGGTTGAAGGCCTGGAGGAAGCCCAATGGGACCTCTCGAGGAGGAGATTGTCAGAGAACTTCTCTATGAAGCAGGGCTACGTGTATGGTTGCGTTGCCGTATTACAAGTAAGCATCTTGGTCCGGAATGAGTGTTGTGTCAGTCCGGAGTAGTGTTGGTTTATGTCCGGAATAAGTGTTTTGTCTGTCCGGGATAGGTCTTGTGTCTGTCCGGAATAAGTGTTTTGTCTGTCCAGAATAGTATCTTGTTTGTCCGGAATACGTATTGTGTCTGTCCGGATTAAGTATTTTGTCTGTCCGGAATAAGAATTTTGTCTGTCCGGAATAAGAGTTTGTCTGTCCGGAATAGTGTTGCGTCTTTTCGAAAAACGTATTGAGATTGTCTGTCCGGAATAAGAGTTGCGTCTGTCCGGAATAAGTATATTGTCTGTCCGGAATAGTGTTGCGTCTGTCCGGAATAAGAGTTGCGTCTATCCGGAATAAGTATTTTGTCTGTCCGGAATAGTGTTGCGTCTGTCCGGAATAAGAGTTGCGTCTGTCCGGAATAAGAGTTGTGTCTGTCCGGAATAGTTTTGCGTCTGTCCGGAATAAGAGTTGTGTCTGTCCTGGGGAAGTTATGTTTCTGGTTTTTAACTCATTCCTGTTTTCAGGTGTGGCTTTGCGAGAAGTTCAAATTGGGGGATCCCCGGTCAGCATTTCCACGGTTCAAGTGTTGGACGGAAATGTTTAGCAGACGCCAAATCCTTAGAAAATGGGAAGATCGAGGCATCAACTTGTCCCGGATTTACTCGGGTCAATTTGAGTTGAAGGGCACCCCAAAACTCAGTGCACGGGAGCATTCACTGTTGTCAGAGGATCAATTTCCTATTGAAGAAGCAACTCCCGCAGCAAAGGTTGTCTCGAAGGAAACACCTTCAACATCCACTCTACCAAGGGTACAACTCAGTGAATGCAGCATTCCATGTGACCCACTGCTACAAGAGTTGGAACTTAGTGAGGTGAAGACGAATTGGCTGCGAGCCGAAGCAGCACTTAGGGAGGCGACCGTTAAAATTAACAACCTGGAGGAAGAACTCCGGATCTCTCAAGAAGAGTGTCGTAGGCTGAGAGTCCGTGGGGAGGAGGAAGAGAGGGAAAAGAGGGAGGAGGAAGAGAGAAATAAGAGGGAGGCGGAGGAGAGGGAAAAGAGGGAGGAAGAGAGAAATAAGAGGGAGGCGGAGGAGAGGAAGAAGACAGAGGAGAAAGAAAGGGAGAAGAGAGAGGAGGAAGAAAGGAAGAAGAGGGAGGAGCAAGAGAAGAAGAAGAGGGAGGATGATGAGAAGAAGAGGAGGGAGGAGGATGATAGGAATAAGAGGGAGGAGGATGAGAAGAAGAGGAGGATGAGGAGGGAGGAGGAAGAGAGAAAAAAGCGGAGGGAGGAAGAGAGGAAGAAGAGGGAGGAGGAAGAGAGGAAGAAGAGGGAGGAGCAAGAGAAGAAGAAGAGGGAGGATGATGAGAGGAATAAGAGGGAGGAGGAAGAGAAGAAGAGGAGGATGAGGAGGGAGGAGGAAGAGAGAAAAAAACGGAGGGAGGAAGAGAGGAAGAAGATGGAGGAGGATGAGAGGAATAAGAGGGAGGAGGAAGAGAAGAAGAGGAGGGAGGAGGATGAGAAGAAGAGGAGGGAGGAGGAAGAGAGGAATACGAGGGAGGAGGAAGAGAAGAAGAGGAGGGCGGAGGAGGAGGAGAGGAAGAAGAGGGAGGAGGAAGAGAAGAGGAGACAGCAGGAAAGAAAGAGGAAGGCTGTGGTATCGCTACCGCTTTTGCACCCTCAAAAAATGCGGACCATTAAACCACGCTTGCGCACAGAACATATAGACGAAGCGCAAAGCAAATCTGGCCAAGATGAGGCACAGAAGAATGCCGCAGAAAAACAAGAAGAAATAAAGGAGGCCGAAGAAGCCACCACAAAAACAAAGGGGGCCGAAGAAGCCAGTGAAGAAATATACGAGGCCGACGAAACAACGAAAGATGAACTGACTGCCCATGTTTCGTCCACGAGGCCTGATGTGGATGCGACCGCCTTGAGAACGCTGACCAATGATGAGGTACGTCGTTTATTGAAAGCAACGGCTCCCGAACGAGAAGCCAAAGATATTATCTGGAGGGGGGGTCTGAGCAATATCCGCATGGGTGATCTGAAGGAAATGATTTCGGCAAAAACAGAATTCACCAACGAAACTATTGGCCGGCCACTGGACTCTGTTCGTTGCCCACGGACCTCGATCAGAGTTCATTCAGTACAACAGCCTCTCCCGCACACTTAAAAGAGGTGACAATCCTAACCGTTTAGTCGGAACTCATGAATGCACCACGTCTAAGATAGCGGGATTCTGGCGAGGGTTGTTGAAGGTCGACTGGCCGCTGAGAGTTGAGAGGAAGGGTAGCCAACGACAACAACCGGGGAGTAACGACTGCGGGCCATACGTTTTGTACTGGATGAAGCGTTTGATGGAGAATGTTGATCCGACTCAGCCGAAGCAGAGCAAGGTTATTCACCGTTTTAGAGGCGATTTGGCCAATTTCTTACTCGAAGACTCTGGGATGTGCGATCAACAATAAACGACTCTGGATGTTTTAATTTTTTTTACAAAGTTATACATGTATACATGTTAAAATTACATAGACTATTTGAATGATTTATCAATACAAGGACATTTGGTGTTGGGTTAAATTATCAATACAAGGACATGTATAAATTATCAATACTCTTAAATCGGACAACAAATACACTTATTCCGGACAGCAAATACACTAATTCCGGACAACAAATACACTTATTCCGGACAGCAAATACACTTATTCCGGAAAAACTTTATGTTCCGTTTCTGGACAAACTTTATTCTTAAACCGGACAACAAATACACTTACTCCGAACAACAAATACACTTATTCCGGACAGCAAATACACTTATTCCGGACAACAAATACACATATTCCGGACAGCAAATACACTCATTCCGGACAGCAAATACACTTATTCCGGACAGCAAATACACTTATTCCGGACACACTTTATTCTTAAACCGGACAACAAATACACATATTCCGGACAACAAATACACTTATTCCGGACAACAAATACACTTATTCCGGACAGCAAATACACTTATTCCGGACAAACTTTTTGTTCCGTTTCGGGACACACTTTATTCTTAAACCGGAAAACAAATACACTTATTCCGGACAACAAATACACTTATTCCGGACAGCAAATACACTTATTCCGGACAAACTTTTTGTTCCGTTTCGGGACAACAAATACACTTATTCCGGACAGCAAGTACACTAATTCCGGACAGCAAATACACTTATTCCGGACAGCAAATACACTTATTCCGGACACCAAATACACTTATTCCGGACACACTTTATTCTTAAACCGGACAACAAATACACATATTTCGGACAACAAATACACTTATTCCGGACAGCAAGTACACTTATTCCGGACACATTTATTCCTAAACCGGACAACAAATACACATATTCCGGACAACAAATACACTTATTCCGGACAACAAATACACTTATTCCGGACAGCAAATACACTTATTCCGGACAAACTTTTTGTTCCATTTCGGGACACTTTATTCTTAAACCGGACAACAAATACACTTATTCCGGACAACAAATACACTTATTCCGGACAGCAAATACACTTATTCCGGACAAACTTTTTGTTCCGTTTCGGGACACACTTTATTCTTAAACCGGACAACAAATACACTTATTCCGGACAACAAATACACTTATTCTGGACAGCAAGTACACTTATTCCGGACAGCAAATACACTTATTCCGGACAGCAAATACACTTATTCCGGACACACTTTATTCTTAAACCGGACAACAAATACACTTATTCCGGACAACAAATACGCTTATTCCGGACAACAAATACACTTATTTCGGACAGCAAATACACTTCTTCCGGAAAAACTTTATGTTACGTTTCTGGACAAACTTTATTCTTAAACCGGACAACAAATACACTTATTCTGAACAACAAATACACTTAATCCGGACATGGATGAATCGTAATCCGGACGGACATGGATGAATCGTAATCCGGACGGACATATAACGTAATCCGGACATACTTGTAACTTAATCCGGACATAAATATAACTTATTCCGGACAGGCATACAACAAACCAAAATTACTTAAATATATTTGTCGCCATCAGAAATTAATTCACAAACGAACAAGCAAAGAAAGAGTTGAATCTTATGCAATAATACGGACAGACATACAATGACTTTCAACAAAATTAAATAGGAATAATTCCAACCAAGGACAAATACAATAATCAAGGAGGAACTCCCTCGTAATGCAAATTCATGTCCCAGTCATCGAAATCGTGATCCCCCGGTTTGGGTGCTGCAGGGTGTAACGGGGGTAGAACCTTATTCCTGATGATTTTCTTAACGTTACTTTTAATTATTTTCTCAGACAAAGAAATCCGTCGTTTGCTCGGCGGTCTGCCTTTCCGTCTTGCCTTATCCGGATTGAGAACGGATGTATCATCGAACACAGAATCAGGTCGTTGCATACGTTCCTTAAGCAACTCAAGTGCCTCTACCGCCTGAAGATATCTGTCGTTTGAGTCGAAAGCGGCCTCGGCGATCCAAACCGCACGACCCATTATGTCGTCATGGCGACGAAGCGCATTGTTCCCCGTTATGCCACTTTGAAGGGGAAACTTGACTCCATAGCTCCTTCGGATATCCTTCCTCCATCGGTGGACGATGTAAGACTCGGGGAGCAACGCGTTTGGACGTATTCGGGCAATAACAACATAAACGTGACAACATAGGATACCGACGTGATCAAACATTCTGCAATCGCATACCCACTTCTCATCTCTAATTTGCACTGTGAACCGTTTCGACAATGGGAGGATATGTGTCAATACATGTTCGGTCACGTTGAAGTGCAATGTGTCGTCCTCGTTGAACTCATCCTTGATGTCGCAGTACATCATCTTCCCAATTTCTAACTGCACCTTCTTGAAGACACCCACCGTATACAACTCGCCCAATTGCCTCTCGAATGGATATTTCGAAATCAATTGCGGAGCCTTATGCTGACAATCGAAATCAGACAGAGCTTCCTTCTCATACTTGTGGCGTACTGCGAGTTCGTATTGTTGAACGAACTGCTTAAGTGTCGTCCTTGATGTGAGGTACTTATCGAAGAAGGCGTTCATACCCTCACTTCTCTGGGTTGATGTCATTCCTGCGGAAAAACAATCCCGCCAAAATGCAGGTACCCAGCGCTCTCGAATTGCATAAATGGATCGGAGCCAATTATTGTCGTGGAACTCAAAATCATCTAGAAAACCCTGCCAATTCCGCTCGAATTCTGCCGGAGTCTTGGAATCGAATACACAGTTGTTGAGGTCAAACAACGTATGCTCCCGGTACTTCGTGGGCAGCTTCACAGGGGCCTTATTCATTATGTGCCATATACAAAATTTGTGCCGCGCTTTAGGGAACACAGTCCTCACAGCCGCAGCTATGGCGCCACATTGGTCTGTTATGATCGTCGGGGGGCTTGTATCTGCACACAACGCGATCAAGATAAAAACATATGTTAATCGGGACAAAAATAACGTAAACCGGACAGACGTCAAGGGTAAACCGGACGAGCAAAAAACGTAAACCGGACAGACGTAAGGGATAAACCGGACGAGCAAAAAACGTAAACCGGACAGACGTAAGGGATAAACCGGACGAGCAAAAGACGTAAACCGGACAGACGTAAAGGGTAACCGGACAGGCACATAACATAAAACGGACAAAGCCAGACAAAATAAAACACATACCGTTCATGCACGTCAACCATGTTTGGAACAACCAAATATAATTTTGTGTCGTCTCGGGAGAGAGGAGTGCGCAACCGAGTAGGACAGACTGGTAGTGGTGATTTACCCCCACAAATGGGGCAAAAGGCATGTCATACTTGTTTGTTATGTATGTTGTGTCGAAACATATTGCATCTCCAAAGTAAGAGTAAGCAGCTCGAGAACGACTGTCGGCCCAGAACACATTTCGTAGTCTGCCTTCGTCGTCCATATCCATTACGTAAAAGAAGCGGGAATCATTCTTCTGCATCCTGATGAAATAATCTTGGATAGCTTGCGCATCTCCTGGTCCCATTTTGAGGTTTCTAACCTCGTTCACAACATTCCTGCGAAACATAATTTTTATGACAAAGCTAAATGCGTAACTTCAACCAGGTTAAGTGGAGAATAAATAACCTTAGGTCCCGCTCGTTGAAAGACAATTTATCGTGACCTCCAGCTTCGACCACAAAAGATTGCATGGTCTTGGCGGCAGATATACCGGCAGCATCATTGCACGAAATGCGTGCTCTGGCGGACTCCGGGACGGATCGTTTTTGTCGGAGGAAGCGCATCTGGTCTTCCGACAGCATGACGTGGTTATGTTGGAGATCTACGTAGTTAATTACGTAGCCTCTGGATGGATTTCCGGAGACCCTGATCCGAGCAGTGCACTCGACCCTACCGGATAACCTATGTTTTGGTCTACCTTCACCTTGGTTTCCCGGAGCATTACCCTCCTTGGAGCAAGTAAGAGTGGCCCGTATAACAACACCACGATCGTAATGAGATTGCCTTATCTTCACACCAAAACCACAGGAATCGGCATAGGAAACGTAAAATGCTTTGGCTTCTTCGAAGGAAGGAAAATACATCTTCTCTTGCGGGACGTTTGAGGCATGCGCCGGCTGTGAGGACACATTAACGAGTGTCATTACAGTACAACAAAAAGGGAGGAAGAAGAAGGAAGGGTTCATAGGATCCGAATAAGGTAGCCAAAACATTTTGTATCTCCGTAAAGCACCAAAAAAGAAGAAATGGAGGACGTGCTGATTTGAGGAGCATTAAATGCGATTGTGGACGTATCGGGAAAATAAAAGAAAAAGACAACATTCCGGAGTAAGTAGTACGCTTGTCCGGAATAAGTGTTCCAATTATGCGGATTACATAGTAACTGTGTCCGGAATGAGTCATGCGCTTGTCCGGAAAAAAAAAGGAAAATGAGTAAAAAATTAGGTGACGTGAAACCCTAAGGGATCTTTAGTGGATCTCCGTTGAGTGCCAAAATAAAAGGTGCTATCTCCGTAGATATGCATTTAATGCATCGGGAAGACAAATAAGAAAGACATCATTGCTCTGAGAAGCTTAGTGTACATGCTGACTGGATGCTGAATGGACAAAATTTCTCCGCCACGTAAGTAGCGTCAGTGACGCACGCGTCTACTAAACATTTTCCGAAAAAATAATCCCACGTGTATATGTTTGGAATCACCCCCGGGCCCCATCTTATTGGGGAAATAACTGAAGCTGTGATTAGCCATGTGATACACAATGGAATTGGTTTTGATATATTTGAAAGTTTGGATGGCAATAACCTTAAAAATGAAGATTAAGTATGCAAACAATTCAGAACAATGATTCTAGGTTGTACGATGCATGTTTATCTTCCCTCAGAAGATGGAGAAGTCAGAGTGGGTTTTATTTTGGGATGACTTACTTAATGATGCTCATGACTTCTACAACCTTCGTTTTCTCACCGAGAATTTTTTTCAACTTGACGCATTTTTTTGCTCGAACATCTATCTCTATTCTTTGAATGGTATAAGTCAATATATCATCCCCCAATGATTTCGTTATTTCTTATATTTTCATCTAATGTCTATTTTATTTCCTAACAAAAGTTAATTTTTTTATAACGTGGAACAAAAGTTACACAATACCTTGAGAATTATCAAACAGGAATCACGTCGATGACACAGAAATAAAACGACCAAAAAGAATTCTTAGTGAAATTTAGTTTACTCATTTGTAAAATTAAGCAGCATTGGTCAACCAAACCTTACATTTGCATTCGAGATGGAAGTCATTGGATCTTGTGCCTATTATGTAACGTCTCCAAGTAACAAAAAATTTAAAATTTTAAACGAATATCACAATGATTAAGATCAGCAAGAGTGAAGACATTACTCATAAAAATACTCAAATATACGGTGCACCATTACACAGGAGTCTGTCAAAAGTATGATTACATCAGAGTATGAGAAGATATAAATACATGTAATCATAACAACCAAGAATGTAAATTACAGGATTTGATCCCAAAGTGAGCTCGTCATCGGTCGCCACCCAACATGTACCTACTGCGATCCTAAAATGCAAATGGAACAACGATGCTTGAGTTTCCATAAGGAAATCTCATATACCAAGTTCACGTATATGCATATGCAAGTACAGTACAATGCACATATCATACTAGTATACCATGACATAAAAGAATGCAACAGTAAACCTTCCCCGTCTAGGGGTCATAAGGGACAACAATCCGACCAACATCATCGGGTCCCCCAATGGTACCCACCGAAGGTACACGCGGTCTTACAGATGTAAATTACTAATCCTCACTCGTGGCTACATTAATCATGAGGGTTCAGTGAGGGTCGCACACACATCTGCGTCATAGAATCATATCTAATCTTGTGGACAACGTCACACCGACGGAGTCATCGCTCAGGTATGTCAACTCACTTGGTTGTGCTGCAGTCAAGCTACCTGCTGGAATACATTGTTGCACAGTCAACGTCGTTACTCGCTCACGCGGTCCTCCCCACCGCCACTCGGTCGCATGGGGGCATCCCCACCTGGCTGTCCAACAACACATGCTACCCTCCCGAATATATCACCGAACAAACAACATTGTCGTCACTCGGTCGAGCGGAGCCACAAACATCGCCATACAAGTCGGACGATCACATCCGTCGCTTATCAAGGCCAGCAGTCACCTCCGTCGCCTCCCGACAGGCATTAAGCGAGGACACGGGTTTCTGTGGACAAAGGTGGCACCAACGGTCGATCGAAAAAGGCAAAGTGGTTGACCGTTCCCTCTTAAATCAGGAAAGGTTCGAACTAAAACTCAACCGGTCGAACCAACATACGTCAAACCAGTCGAACAAAGATTAAAAGCGGTCGACCATTTAGAAGGTCTACGCCCAGGTCCGAACGAACAACAAGGTAACGGTCGAACGACAAAGGGTCTCGTCCGACCAAAAATAACAGAGTCTTTTCTCGCCCAACAATTATACACAACTAGTCGACCACCGATAGACATCGTTCGACCGGTGTTGGGCATGATTTGGAGAAAATACCACAACCGATCGACCGCCAACACACGCCAGTCAACTATTACTGGGCAGCTACATGGTTACTCCAGGCACACTTGGCTACCCCTCGTCGCCGGCGAGGCATCCAACCTCCGACGACGAGCAAAACCTCACACACACTTGTGTGAGAAATCTAATGCATTGAACTTGACATACCTTTCCTCTTATGATTGCCAGATTTCACTCGCAATGGACAACAACCGCTTGCGCCTCCTTCTCTCGCGTCAAGCTCCACCTGGCCACGTATTCACACTCACTCACACTCACACTCACCGGAGCTCCAGCTGCTACCTCCGGTTGGCACCTTGGAAAGGGAAGAGAATGTGAAGGGTGGAAGAGGAGATGATGGAGTTGTGAGAAAATGGAATCGAGGAAGCAAAAGAAGGAAGAGGTGTGCTTCCCTTAAATAACACCCCAACCACCCAACATGGCAGCCCATGCCTCCCTCACCTCAACCATTCCGCACCACTCCTACACCAAAGTCAAACCCCACCTAACACAATTCTCTCCCCTAAACCCACTTAACCCCTTAATCAAGGTTTGGGATTTAACATATTATATATGTATGGTTAAATATTAGTTGCAACATAATAAACACTGGCTAAGAATAAGAACGGCAGAGACACGAAACCAATTCTATGGTAACCATTTTTTTAAACACAAGTCGCTTTAACATGATGAATTCCTTAGAATGTCTAAATCAAACGTAAGTCTATTGAAATGTTTAAAGTCAACTTGGAAGGGACGCTCTAAAGCAACATGAAAGCACTGAAGCACCTTTGCAATCTTCTTACATATCTCCAAATAAATCTCATTTCTTTCAAACTCCAAAAGCTTCACGAAATATATGTTATCACCACCAAGTTGTAGAATAGAAGAGAAGAGGGAAGACAAGGATGAGGTTTATTCTTTCCAAAAGCAAGCAAAGACGATAGTTGCTCCTCTTCTTGTCTTCCTCCTCTTTGTCTTCGTCGTCCTCTTGAAAGAGGCTACCACTACTACACCCAAGGGCATATCCAGGAATTTTCAAGTGTGAGGGCATCACTTGTCTATATTTGATCCATATTTGAGTGGATATATATTTGAGTGGATATGGATACAAATTTTTATCTGTTTTGAGTGGATATGGATACAAATTTTTGTTATCTATATATGATTCCTATACGTAGAATTTATAAATCAAAATTGGAAAAACTGAAGTAGAAGTGCTTACACGAATCAAAATTTAATTCTTAACATGTTTCTTTATTTGTCCAGTAGTCGATTGCAATTTGGTTTGCTAAATATAATTATATATTTTATAAAAAGCAATATATTTATTATGTCTCGCAAGAGAATATAACTACCCAGTATAACCAAAGTCAAACTCTATCGGCCATCACAAGTATAAAAAAAAGTCATGTCTTTTTTCCAAAACAAGATCTCAAAAGTATATATTTAAGCCCAAATCCTATATCCAACTCTATATTTGGATTTTTTTAGCTTTTAGTGGGCTTTCAGTAGGTGGGCTTGTGCCCACCCAGGCCTATACGTGGGTCCGCCCCTGACTATACCTCTCAACGTATTAAACCGCAACTCAAATATGACTCTCCAAAACTCTTTGTAGTTCCCAAACCATCCCGGAAACCACCCCAAAAGGTGAATGTTGTCGCTATGCTTCTTCCTCAAAGAAACCCCCATGATTTTTCTCGAGAGCAGAAGAGTTTTTCCATCCTAAATCGTAGAATTATATGTGCGAGATGCAGTTTTTCATGACTTGGATCTCCCCAATGAAAACCATCACCCAGAAGGAGATGACTTCGATGTCGAGTGTGTTCAAGTTCAACCCCCAAGGCTTGCCTCCTAATTCTTTCAAACTCTTTGGACACCCCAGACGGCACCAAGCTGCTAAAACCGTTCACTGAAAGAGGGTTCCCCAAGAAAGCGCAGCTGTAATAAAAACATGTTTGTTAATGGTTATTCTAAAAGTCCCCTTCAGTGTAGGACAGTTTGTATTGGTTAGGGGTATGCCCATTGATTTGGCTAAATGTCTAACTAGTTATGCTTCCAATGTTCAAACGCATATGTATTGTGCACAAAACATATAATAGTAAAAAGCTCTTAATTTAAGGATCATTTATTGAACCATATACCTATGTGCCAAGAAAAACCTGAGAGGAAAACATAATCAACTCTAGCAAAAATTAGCAGCAACAACATCGGCATCGATTGACTGAAATTATTCATAATACGCAATAAAACAAATCACCGTCCTTCTAGTAGTGTGGACTCCAGTTGACAGGGCATTTTCCTTCTCTGCTTTCACCACTAGTCATTCCATTTGATGATATTTGGTCGAATCATTCTCTCCATTCAATCATAATCCAGTAGTTTAAACACAACCAAGGAGGAAATGATGCAAGAAGAAGCCATAAATACCACAAGGGACAGAGAGGATGCGCAACTTCTAGTCTACAAACCAACAAGCATATGTTTCTTTTCCTGTAAACCAGGTAATAAACAGTTATTACTAGCAGATATGTTCCCATAGGCCATAGCTGGGATCTTCATGAAATTGCACCAAGTCAACAATATAGAAGACTAAATATGTTTCAGAAGTCGGAACCAACAGTTTAAAAGGCTTGTTAGTGTTACGGGCTGTAGATTAAAGGTTGGAATAGGAGCCATGCAAATGCATCTTTTACTCTATTTCTAGTATCAAATGCAGTATTTTCTTTTTATTCCTAAATGTACACCACAATAGAACATTTGCAATATTTGAGATCGGTAAATGTAGCCTATTAGATCTCTATAATCAGATTTTAGCCCACTGTACATAGCTTAACCAACGAGGAAAGTGGTTACACTCCCTCTGATCACAAGGTCAAGCCCCAACAGTTGATCCAGGAAAATAAGCTTAGTGAAAACGGTGGACACCACCAATATAAGACCGCAACACATTCGTTTCAAAGTGGCCTGGGTGGGTCCTGAGAAACTCCGGATCATCAAAATATTTGATTTCACTAGATTCGACTAATCGGGCGGACCACCAGGTGACTGGTTGGACCAGGTTTGCGGGGCCAACAGTCTAAGAGCAAAGACATGTATTTGAGGTAGGACCAGACCACTAGCCAAGCGGGACCCTCTGATCCAGTTTGGACTTAAAAACAAGGACGAGTACCATCAAATAAGTAATATATGAGTCAATACAACTTGCCACGAACTACTTTTAGCATGTGATAATAGAAAGACTTTCCGAAAAGAAAGTTCATCTGTACAGAAATAAAATAAAAAAAGCTGCTAAAAGTGGAGTAAAATAAAATTGTGCTTTAATTCCTTTTAGAACATTTTTTATAAATTTTAAACAACATGAATGTTATGTATATATTTCTACTCCACATATTGGCACTGAGATTGTATTTATACTCTGATAACATTTCACAACTAACGTTGTAAACATCACTCTTCTAAAAGATGTTAGAAAAACCTTGTAATACAAGTAAATTGATCTAAAAGTTAAGTTTGTAATCCTTAAAAATCCAAGCTAACCTCTTGTTTTTTATTTGTTTTTTTATCAGTAACCTAACTTCTTTTATTCGTTAACAGGATCTATTAATTAAAATTGAAAACAGATCTACAAACAGATAGGATATCACGCCATATGAGATCAAATGTAAAATTCAAAAATTCAACAT
This sequence comes from Triglochin maritima, assembly GCA_963682175.1. Classification (NCBI taxonomy): domain Eukaryota; kingdom Viridiplantae; phylum Streptophyta; class Magnoliopsida; order Alismatales; family Juncaginaceae; genus Triglochin; species Triglochin maritima. The sequence goes on along the minus strand of OY821780.1, from coordinate 6,082,618 downwards.
TAAAATTTACCTCAGAAGCACAAGCATGATTATCACGTCATTTCTGTGTCCTGTTCATTTGAAGTGCCAAACCGCAAGGGCCCCTTCATCCCACCAGCATTAGGACCAAGAATCTCTTTTGCTGCCTTCTCCAGAAACTCCACAGCAGCAGTTCTCGCAGACTGTTTCTCAGCTGTCTGGTACTTTCTCTTCTTCTTTGACACATGCTTCTCTGAAATTCTATTTCTCACACCATGCCCTGTGCTAATATCTCTCATACCTTGTTTTTGCTCTGCATCATCACAAAACCACTTCAACAAGCAGAAACAAGAAGCCTATGAAACATGAGAAAAAAATTGACAATAAATCAAATGATAAGGAATTGAGTACAATCCAAACCTGCTGTTAGGTCAGGCAAAGAGTGTGCAATAAAACGTGTGGCAGCTTGAGAATTTATGGTTGTCGAAGGCCTAATAGGAGCTAACATGAAAAAGAAATCACAAGAATCAGCAAAAAGAACAGAACATCTTGCAGCAAACAAGATCACTAAAATAAAGCAAATACATCAGTAAGATTGTGGTTTCTGATTCCAAAAAGAGGAAAGCATTCTGAATTTCTAGCATCAACTTTACTTATGGTCCATTTGTAACATGAAATTCAAAAAAATCAAGCAAAATGAACTCCCAAACACTAAGCCATTTATTTGATTTATAGGAATTTAATTCCTAATTCAAGAAGTAAATGAAACTGAAATCAAAGTGTTCAGAGTCTCATAATAAGCCTCATGTCATGGGAATCACACATTTCATCAAATCAATTTTTAAATTTCACCACATTTCTATCCATCATCCGAATTTAACAATATTTCCAACCGGCACCTAAAGTTGTGTTTGGATGTGGCTTTTTTTTGAAGAGCTTCTTCAAGAAGCCCTACTGTGGAAGTTAGAGGTATATCCCCCAGCTTTTCCACCATGTAGTATTGTAGTGTGTTGCGCGTGCGTGTGAAGTGAAGTTAGAAAAATCATCTTGACTTGCATATATGAGTGGGGGCAAAACTGGTATTTTACATTACATTGGAACCTCCGAAGAGCTCCTTAAACTTTTCGTGTGAAGAACATAAGTGACCATAGGGAAGCGTGCCACAACAAAAAAATTGTCCACTTCACTTTGTGTTTGGATTCTTTTGTCCAACTTCTATGGGTCAAAAGTGGATGACGAGCTTCCAGAAACTGCATCCAAACACTACTTAGACGGTCGTGAAAATGATACCAAAGTATAAATACAACCTTACTTCCAATCTATGGACAATGTTTGCACTTCACATATTGGAACTAAGGTTGTATTTATATTCTAGTATCGTTTTCACGACTGGCTAAGCTGTGTTTGGATACAACTTTTAGAAGTTCTCCATCCACTTTTGTCCTCTAAAAGCTGGAGAAAGTGAGAACAAGCCTTTTTTTGTGGCACGCTTCCCCAAACTCAATTTTGTTCTTCACAAAAAACTCACAAAAAGAGTTATTCGGAGCTTTCAACACAATGTAATGTAAAATAACAGTTTTGCCTCCACTCATATACTTTTCTGGCTTTTCGGTAACTTCACTTCACATGTGTAATACACTACATGGTGAAGAACTTAGGGAATGTACCTCTAAAAACATCCCCTCCTCTCATGGAAGAAACTCTTTGAAGCTTCCAACATATGGTAATGTACAATACCGGTTTTACCCCAACTTATATGTGCAAGTCAACATGTTTTTTGACTTTTCGGTAATTTCACTTCATAGGTGCAACTACATGGTGGACAAGCTTGGGGACTTACCTCTACTCTACAATAGGGTTTCTTGGAGAAACACTTAAAAAGACATGTGTAAATACAACCTTAATTTTCTCTCAATTTGTGCAAAGGTCATGCTTATCTTCTCCGTATCGTCTCAATTTCATAAGACGTCACCAAAGATACTCAAAATTGTACTTGAAGCCCTTCAAAGCCAACTTTAAGCCAACATGCATCACTCTACAACAGAAGGAAATGTGCAATACCGGCTATACCCCATCTTATATGTGCAAGCAGCAAGTCAACATGTTTTTTTGGCTTTTCGGTAATTTCACTTCATAGGTGCAACACACTTTTTGGAGAGAAGCTTGGGGACATACCTCTACAGTAGGGTTTCTTGGAGAAATTCTTCAAAAAAACATCCAAACAAACCCTAAGTCCCTAACTTTAAATTGCACTACATACTACTTTACATCCTTAATTTTCTCTCAATTTCATAAAACGTCACCAAAGATACTCCAAATTGTAATTGAAACCCTTCAAAGCCACTCTAATCCAAAATGCATCACTCTACAACCTTCAAACCGTACATACAAGTCGACGGTACTAAAACGTGGCACTCCTAAGACTTTCACATTATACTATAAAAGACACATTTATCGAAAATCCAAAATGATATCCAAAACAAAATCAATTTACCTTTGTTCCAGTCATTATACCGCTGCAATTTCTCCTCGAACAGTTGTATCCTCTCCTACAACAAACTCCAAATCAATAAAAAATAAAAGTTTCCAAAAAAATTAACCAAACAAGACAACTTACGATCTCTCTCTTAACCGGATGCTCGTCGGGGTCGATCCCTCTACACCGCAACCCCACTGCAACAAAAAGAAAAAGAGAGTCAGCCCTCAAGCCAATCAAAAGCAGCCAAATAGGCGTCGAATTCGAACCGGAGAAGGCGGTGGCGGTGGACTTGGCGAGAGTGAGGTAGAGTTGCGCGCGCTGGAGAGGGGCCATGTGGTCAATGACTTCGGGCTGGGCCAAGGAGAGGCAGAGGATGAGGTGGGACTGGACGGCTTCCATGGCCGTTAAGGTTCGCCGGATGGAGTCGACGGCGGAGTCAGGGACGACAGAGGACTCCATTTGGTTCCGGAAAGATTAGGGTTTTGCTCTCTTTTATTTTGGATGATGGAGAGAACAGGGATCTGACATAGGGTTATAAATCTTCACATTATTATTATTATTTAGATCATTGACTGGTTGGACCAGTACGTTAAAGTAGATGAAAATCTCTAAATGAGTTGATCATTTGGATTTTTAAAACCTCAAAATTCTTGGATTCGGACGAAGAACCGACGGTTAGAAAATTAGATGCCTTGAAATTAAAATCTTCTTTTGACTGGTCGTTGATAACAAGATATTAACTTTTAATAATATTATTTAAAGATGTATTCGAGAGCCTAACAGTTACCCTTGGATAAGAAAGAAAACGAACTCTCACATGTTTATAGAACGTGAAATCAACTGACACTTATCAATTTAATTGGGTCGACAAATGTTATCTCAACATCCTCGGACCCCAACTTTATTTTTAGGAAATCGTTTCAAATCGATTGGGTATGGAAACACGACACATGCTTCTTTCCATACCCAATTGATTTGAAACAATTTCCCAAAAATAAAGTTGGGGTCCGAGAATGTTGAGATAACATTTGTTAACTCGGTTAAATTGATAAATGATTATGAGGTGATTTCGCATTCTATAAATATGTAGGAGACTGATTCGCTTTCTTTTTTTTGTCTAAAGGGCAGCATTTAAGCCTTATGATACATCTTTAAATAATATTATCAAAAGTTAATATCTTGTTATTAACGACTAGTCAAAACATGATTTTATTTTGAGGGGCATCTAGATTTCTCACTTTGTTCATATCCAAATCCGAGAATTTTGAGGTTTTCAAAATCCCCAATAATCAAGCCATTTAGAGGTTTTCAAATGTTCATCTGATAACAGTCATCTCTAAAAAATTCAGGTCCTTACACCCATTTTAGGTGACAACACGAACACCACTCACACTGTATTTGATCGATTCAGAAACTGTGTACTTATCATAGAAATGTGAGAAGTATTTCAGAGGTAAAAAAGTATCAAAAAATTGCTTTAAGTGAATCTTCATTCCACGGCCAATCCCAAAAACCACAAAGTAGCCAAGTTTTTTTTCCGAACAAACCAAAAAACAAGAACGCAGAACCACCCCTAAACCCATTCTCGGCTTGCGAAATTAGTATTAGCAAAATCCAACAAACCCAAAACACGAAACCAACAAAACCCTACACTCCAAACCACTAAAGCAGCTAAGTTTCTCCAAAATTGAACCAAAATATGCAAACCCAAGACCACCATAAACCTATTCTCAACTATTGTTCTTCCAAAAGCCAACAAGCCACAGCAAAACCCAGAACACCAAACCCACAATACTTTTCACCTCAAACCCGTAAAAGAACCAACTTTCTCCCAAAACAGTAAAAATCACAACCCAAAACCTCTATACGTCTTAAGGCAATTAACATAAGCAAAAAACAAGGATGTCCATAATCGTCCGAGAAATAGTAGTACATCGTCGACGATAAAGAAACAGTTGTAATGCGGGAGGAGGAGGAGGATGGGCGGACATGACGGGGCGCGACGGGAGGAGGCAGAGATGGCACCGGAAGAGACAGAGGCTATTAGGGTTAGGTTAGGTTAAGTTTGCTTTGGAATAAAAATGTTTATATTGTGGGAACGTATGGGTCGCTAATTCTAATCACTTTTACCTTAATTACCTACTCGTTTAACTATCAAAGATATGTGCAGCGAAATTTAAACTAAACAAGCAAGTAAAGGGAAGATAATGCAAACCACGATGGACACGGGGGTTTTACAGAGGTTCGGCCACCGCCTACATCCTCTCTTGCAAGCTCCGCTCGACACTTCGAGCTCCGCTCACGACTTCATTATCTACTCCCCGTTCCGGACTGGAAGAGAACGTCTTTTACAAAACAAGTACCGCGAACACCCTCGTTTGCTTTACTTTCTTCTCTCACAATCCGAGAGGAACACTTCGGCCTTTCATTGAAGTCCTTGCTTATTTTACAGACGAGATCTTGAGTGGAACACACTCTCTAACTTGAGCACACTTAGCTTATGATGTGGAATTGATGCTAAGGTCTGGAAGTGTAGGCTTGGAGTGTTGGATTGGGGAAATTTGAGCTTCGAAGTTTCTCTCTAATGTATTGGACAAGTAGTAGTGGGAGAGTTGTGTGAAAATGTGAAAATGTGTTATAGACATTAGAGAGAATAGATCCGTTGGGTTTGATTGGGTGAGTGTTGGTGTAGGATACACAAAATAGAAACTCGCATGACCCAATTCTGAGGTAATTCGGTCGACCGGATCGGGATGATCGGTCGACCGTTAGGCAGTTTTGAACACAGTTCGGTCGACCGGTTAGGTAGAGGTCGACCGCCCAACACTAAGACTCTGGTACACTTAAGTGATCGGTCGAACATCGAAAAGGGTTCGGTCGACCGATTTGCAGCAGACACTTTGGGGTTGACAAACAATGATCTATTCGGTCGACCGAACTAAGGTCTAGCGGTCGACCGATTTCCTCCAGGAGATTTGAGTTTGTCAAGAGACGGGCATTCGGTCGACCGAACAAGGTCCTCGGTCGACCGATACATGAAAAAGTATATGGGGTATTTTTGGTTTAATACGAATACGATCGTTGGGTATATACGACAAAACTAACGGTCGGAAAAATAAGTTCACACGGTCGACAGAAAGTGTATACACGGTCGGACGAAACTGGGCAATGAAAACACAAACAGGATAATTGATCCTCCGGTCGAGCGAACGGTCTGTATCGGTCGACCGAAAGTGGGCAGACAGTTTGGGTTCAGGTTTAGTATTTTCCGATCTAAGTTTAGGTGATCTATTGAAGTCCAAATTATGTGAAATTTCGTATGTGACTTCTATAGGGAACGTAGTGTGTGTTTAAGTTGAGTTTAGCTCAAGTATGCTCACTTTACACAAGTTCCTAAGACTCAAAGAAATACCAAATTACATGTCTTCAAATGAGCTTGATTACATGTCTTGACTTAATTTCCTTTCTTCCTTGAGTCTTGATCACCTGTAGAGGTTAGCACAAAGCAATATATATGTGATGCAACATGTGTGCTACTCTACATGATCATAATTAAGATTTGGTTGATTAAATCATCAAAACATAGATTAAAGCCAAAAGGCCAACATATATATGTTGGGTAAATTTTACGAAAAGAACATCCGTTTTCAGATTACATATGAAAGACAAATAGATAAGATTAACTCATTAACTTATTAAGTTACAATTAATTAGCAACTACGTACAAATTATAAAAAATTAATAAATATATACATATATATGTTATGTATGATATTAAATGGATACGAATATGGATCTTATAATACAAATATTCAATATCAGATCGGATGCATCAATATCCATATTCGCTCTGCGAGTTTCTCGATATTTTCGGATACAAATACGATTTTACGGATGACAGATTCTCGGATAAAATGAAAACGGATGCCAGATTCTCGGATAAAACGAACACGAACGCGGAGGGGTTCTCGGATTTCGGACATCCATTGACACCTCTAGAAAATAGACTAAACATATAATTAGTTCTTGTGTGCGTGTGGTATCTTTGTTTTTATTTCTATAGTTTTTTGGTATCTTATCCAAGTTTCCATTGAATCACATTAAATGGTGTTTGTGACGCGGAAAGTTCCGGAAAGTGAATTTTGGAGTCAACCGGATAGCAGAGAAAACATATTCCAGTGGAAAGTAGTTTTCTTTTGATTGAATTCTGTTGTTTGTGCATGTGTCGGAAAAATGATTTGAGGGGGGTGAGATTGATTTATACTTGTTATGGCCACTTTGACAGGTCGTTCAAGGGTCTCGTCCCGGTGAGCGAGCGGTGTTCCACCTCGATGGTGAGGTGGCGGGGGTTGCAAGGGGCAGCACCTTCTGGAAGTTGAGCACAATGTATTTTTGGACTTGGGGATTATTTAGAATTCTCTAGCTTCAGACAATTTGGATAGCAAAAACAATTGACCGAACTTGTTTCAGACGACCGAAATAAGAATGATTATAATTTCTCTGAGTCAACCGAAAAATTCAGTTTCCGTTACTTTTTGACAAAAACGAGGAGAAAACTCAAAGATTATTATTATTATATATATCACGAAATCTGCATAGAAAATTACTCAACGTACACAAACAACCCTATCTTCGGAATCAATCGGAATCTAAATTCCATTCCTTTCCCACCGCACAACCCCTAGTGTGAATTTGTGTTTATCAATGGATGTTCGTTTTATGGAAAGTTGCCTAATTTTCTCGTTGCCAATTTATCCGGAATGTTGATAGTCAAGGGAATAATGTTTTCCTTTCTGACTCCAAGTGCACAACCCCTCCCTCCCCGTCTTCAAAATTCTATTGGTCCTATTGGAGTTGAGTTTGATATTGGTTTAAGACTTTTTACATTCATTGAGTTTTCACTAAATGAATTGATGATTACTGTTAGGGGTGCACATGGGTCGGGTTTGGGCCTCAACCCGACCCAACCCGAAATTTTCGGGTTGGGAAAAAACCCAACCCAAACCCGAACCCGAACCGGTTTAGGTTCAACCCAACCCGACCCGAAAATTTCGGGTTGGGTCGGGTTGGATCGGGTTGAACCCGAATTCGCAAACGATCCAAATTCCAAACAAGTTATCCTGTAAATCAAGAAGACCCAAACAACAGCTATCCATATCTACAAACCGACGAGGACGAAAGCGTAGGAGAAGGTACCCTTGGATGCGATCAGACGTTGTCGAGGTTGGAGGTCGGCGTGGGGGTCGATGTGGTGTTGGGGTGTTGGGGAGTGATGCTGACCTCGGTTTCGCCGTCGGAGTCGACGTCGGTAGTGGTGAGGTTGATGCAGGAGAACCTCTCGAGGGGGGCGAAGAAGGCGGAAAGGACACTGGTGCCCAGCCAGTTCATCACCTGGTCCAACTTCACCAACGACACCAGGCTCGAGCTCTCCATTCGAGATCTGAACCGCGTTTGGGGATCGGAATGGGAATGGTCACACAAAGAACGTGGGGAGATCGATGCGGAAGAAGAAGAAGACGAAGACGACTACGTTTTTTTTGGGTTTGTTTATTTATTTATTTTGTATGTCTGTGTGGAAGCGCGTTTTAAAAAAATTAAAAAATATTAAATAAAAATAAAAATCGGGTTTGGGTTGGGTTGGGTCAACCCGACCCCCTCAACCCGAACCCGACCCAAAAATTCGGGTTTTTGATTTTCCCAACCCGACCCGACCCGAACCCCTCCCCAACCCGACCCAACCCGACCCGACAAGTCGGGTTCGGGTTGTGTTTCGGGTTGAACCCAACCCATGTGCACCCCTAATTATTGTATAAAATATTGTGAAGGTCATTTCGCGTAGGGCCATATGCGCTTCTATTTTATTTTTAAAAAATCGGTAACACCAAGTGGCAACAGTAGGGCTGTGCATTGACCGGGTCAAACCGGTCAACCGGACCGGACCGGTCGGTCCGGGTTCGGTCCGGAAATTTTTGAAAAAATCTGGTCCGGTCCGGGTTTCGGTCCGGCAAATTTTAAATTTTCCGGTCCGGTCTTCGGTCCGCCTATCCGAATTTTTTCCGGTCCGGTCCGGTTTTCGGTCCGGACCTAAATTTTTTTTCCGTGCCGGTCCGGACCGGACCGCTGCTCAGCCCTAGGCAACAGGATCACCGATCATGTAACACAGGACTATGCAATTTTTGCAGTTTCACCCCCCACAATGTTGTTGTATTCATGGTTCAAAAAGCACATCGATTTTAGTATTTTACTCTCATTTTTTCAGAACTATAAAAAGTTTTTCATAAAACTAAGCATATATTTGAGATCCTCTCATTTTAATGGTCAGTTTAAGTATATTGATTTATACATCAAAAAAATATAACGAAACAATTTATACATTGCAAAAATTCTCACTTCCAACATTCTTTTCATTTTCCTGAAATTTCTTACTGTGAAACTTAACATTGATTTTATTAGAAACGCACTTTTATTTTAACATCTTACACATATTTATGGTATAAGACATTAATTTTGAAACAACTATTTAAAAAGAAAAGTATGATAACTACAAAATGGGTTCACAAACATTGATGTTTTTATGATGACACATTTTTAATTACAAAGTAACACAATGAAATCATCGTTTTTATCTGACATAGTTTTTTTCAATTACAAAATGAGTTAACAAACATTAATAGTGTTAAGTTCTCACATTGATAATTACAAAGCAACAAATTAAAATCACCACTTGCAATGTGGTATGATCGGACTTCCACTTATCTTTTTAAAAAATATTTTTTAAAACTACAAAATGAGTTGACAAACATTGATAATTACACAGCAACCCGTTGAAACCAAAACTGCAAATGTCGTACGATCAAACTTCCAAATGTTTGGCTTGCTTTGTCAAATCCAACATTTATTTGAGCTACTTTACATTTTGACTTAACGAATAAAAACAACGATAATGGCAATAATGGTGCTGATTATGATGGTTGTGTTATATTCAATAACTTTTGTTGTTAAGTTAAACAATAACACAATCTGTAATTTATAATCAACTGATCAAATCAATCTCCACCAAGTACAAAAAAATACGAATTAATTCTGTAATCTCAAGTAATATACCATTAAACAATACACAGTAGTTGTCTGTCCTAAAATCCACAGACTACAACGGTTAGCAACCTGAGTCTCACCAGGCCCGAGACACGTGCGATTCCAAGAACAATCTCAACCGTCCGATACCCCATCAACGGCCAGATGGATCCTCGGAACAGTAGTCTCACAACCATCACATTAAAAATGATGCAGGACTTGACCACCTTTTCTCCACAAACAGATTATTTTGCAAGTCGGAAGTGTAGAAATTAGAAAACCACTTCCTGGAACTGGAACTCTTCTGAAGCCCATAGTAAAAGTGGGTCCAACGGCTAGTAGGCAGGTGGGAAGACAAATATGAAACATCCACTGCCACTGGGCTATGACACTTGACACCACCACTCCACCAGGTTGTGGAATTAAGGTGTATTTTGATTGTTATAATTTATAAACATACTCATTTAATGAATTGCAATTTCTGAATATTCTCTTTATTTTATTTTAATAATTTTCTAGTGAGTTTGGATTTAATTTTTCTATTTTAAGTCTCACTATATCTATCATTCATCTGAAATTTTAAGGTTATACCAATAAAATGATATGATTGTGAATATTAACGGTAGATTTACCATAAATTAGATATAATTGTAGGATTATAGGAGACTTAAACTAGTAAGATAAACTCTTAACTCGCTAGATCTTGGTCGTATTTGATGATATATTTGATAAAATATTTTTTTATAATCATATTATATTAGATTGACATTATGATCCGGCAAGAAGGCACAACGAGATCATCAAAATATAACAATTATTTTGGTTTTTGAAGATTGTTATATAGATTCACACAGTACACTTTTATCAGAAAATTCATGGGTCTGCCTCCCACCGTCTTGCGCATTGAGGAGGCAAGAATCAGTCGAAAATGAATCACGACGAATAACTTCATCACGATTTCTCTCTCCGAAGCAATCTGTAGTCTTCCTTCTTCTTTCCTAACATGGGGGGAATCGAGTATGTGACATTTATCAAAATTCTAACATTTTTAATGTCATTTTCCCGTTGAACGGCTCCCCAGTCCCCACTAACATCCGAAGGAAAATGTTCATTTTGGTGATATTTTCTCTTTTAAAAAAATTATCATGTTTTGTCTAAGAAATCCTTGGTTACAAAGACAATATGTACTAAGTTTATTCAGAAAAATCGAATAGGTAAATAAGTTTCTTATACATTTATACGGATTCAAATTGGCAATTCATTTTGACACAGTGAGAATGTGAGATGTTGTTTGTTGAAAACAGAGAGAATTTAATAATTTGGACATCTCAAAGATTTTTGAATATAATTTTGAAATGTAAGAGATGTCAAAGCTATAAAGGTTAAGAGATCGAACTTGAGGATAAAGTTGTTTTTTCAAACGAATGAAATGATTGCAATAACAGTACCATTTTGAAACTGAAAGAGCTGTTTGATCAAACTCCAATTCATATCGATAAACATGCACAAATACAATCGACAAGTAAGTAATTAGATAATTATGATTGAAAGTCGTCTAGAATCGAGAAAAACACCATGTTAGTGTACATAACTATCAAATATATGGATGAATACGAGTAGCCACATGTTTTCATCGTAGATATAAGGAACACAATCATTCGGCTCGATCAAATGTTTTTGCCACGAAAAATCATGCATCCGAATAAAATGGTTTGAGTGTGCCACTGTTCATAGAACCTTTTAAATAAATAAAAAATGTTTATAGAATCTCTTTGGTCGGGCACAGTCATTCAAGGACTAAGACATTTCATTTACGTGGCTATAACATACCAAAATTTAACTCCTTTCTTTCAACTAAGTCTTTATTTTAATGTGTTATGCAGTATTTAAAATAGCGGAGAATAAATTAACCTAACCACTATCTCAACTCTCAAGGCAATATACTCTCCAAAAAAAGTCTGAAAACTTTACCTAAACGTCAAAAAGCTTCAACATATATGCGTCAATCAGAAATAATTAAAGAAGACCACTGCTTGCATGTTCTCTTTTAGAACAAAAAAAAAACACTATCACTTACAAACTTTTCAAAGATCAGCACAAATTTCGGTGAAAAGTGGTGAACTTTCGGAAGAGATTTGGATAGAATTACACCACTTGATAATTTCCAAGTCTTCCACCACCTCCCTCTTTCACATTCTACGCGTATTCTTACTTCCATGGTTCCACCACATTTAGTGGAGGAAAATAATAATTAAAAAGGTCGGTTTGGTAACATGCTGAAGTTAAGCAAGCAAACTTGGTTGTTCTCTTACGCAAAGCTCGTGCAGGGTTTGGGATAGATCTCTATGAAAGAATACTACATTTCTAAGTTTCTATTCCTCCTTTTTTACTGGCAATAATGGATGTCACAAAGCTGAATCACATGAATCATGTAGAGCTTTGTTTTTGGACTCGGTGTTAGCTGGTTTTTGTAATAGATACCGAGTTGGTGGGATTAGGTAGTTTGGTTGTTTATCTTTTGTTTTTTGTGGTTAAAGCTTTTTTTAATGGTTGGTGTTAATGTTAAAGTAAAAGTTCGGTTTCTTACTTTTTTTTGCCGAGCCCAGGATAAACTGCCCTGGTTGTTGGTAAAATCTTACATTGATTTTGTTATATTGAAGATTATAACGTGTGTGAGAGAAATTAGTCAATTACCCACTAACATGTTATTATCCTTCCCATGAAAATCAGATGTAGCAACATTGTTATTGTTTATGATTTATAATAATCAAACGAGGGATTAATTATTTTTTTAAATTGAAATTTAATTCCAAATGAGAAATCCAAATCGTAAATTTTATTTTATTACATATTTATCACGTCGAAAATTAAAATTTGACAAACAACAAATCTTCTTGGATCACAAAAGCTCCCTATAATTAATAGAGGAACTAACTTAACCAATGGTTCCTCGAGCCCAAGCAAGGTGGGACAAAGAAAGGACTTACTTGAGCCCTCCTTCCTTGGATAATAAGCTCCTTGTTTTGACTTTCTGAGTAGATAACATACTTAACTACTCAATAAACAATTATAATTACTATATTATTATCCAAACTTATCTGACAAATATTTCTACTTGACACGCGTCATGACACTCATTTCACATTTGTTCGAAGTCATGTAAGTAACATATAACTACACATACGACATTATATAAATAACTTTCTATTCGCTCGAGTCCAAGATCATTTTACGTAACACTTATGAATAAAACTGGTACGGAATCATGCAAACAATAATCCCTATTATAAGCAACAGTTCCGACAAAATCACTCAAAAGTCAAAACACAAAAACAGTAAAAAACTTTGTCCCCAACAAGCCACTAAGACAGCTGCATATTTCCCACTCTCCACTTTAACACTCCAAAATAATATTTACCTCCCATTTGACGCTAATGGAAGTAATCATACTCCATCACTCCACATCATCTCTAATCCGAAATTAACAAACAAACCTCCAAACTAATTACCACACAACTGATAAAAAAAGACCCAACTCCTCTGCTCTTCTCACAACTCAAAAAGGAGCCACCTTTCTCTGTTCCCTTCTCTCCACCTCCAAACCATGAATCCCAAACCCCTTCTCCTCCCTTACCTTACTATCCTCTTCCTACCCTTCATCTCAGCTAACTCCATTCTGTCTCCTCCAACTCTAACTTTTGAAGAAGGCTACACTAAGGTGTTTGGGGAGAGTAACATGATGCTTCTGCGTGATGGAAGGACTGTACATATTTCCTTGGATGAGAAGAGTGGTGGGTTTGCGAGTTTTTGGGGTTTTGGGGTGGTTTTGGGTTTTGGGTCTGATTGGGTTTTGGCTTTGGTGGTGTTTAGGTGCTGGATTTGCTTCTCAGGATCTTTATCTGCATGGGCTGTTTGGGGCCTCCATTAAGCTGCCTTCTGATTATGCTGCTGGGGTTGTCGTTGCCTTCTATGTATGTGCTCTTCCAACTCTTTTGGTTTTTGCCTTTTTTGTTTTTTTGATGAGTGGTGGTTTGTGTGTTTTGATTTTTGTTGTTGTTGGTATTTTATGTGTTTTTTGGGTTTGTCTTTCATTGTTAATAGAGATACTTTCACCCCTTCAATTTTGATTTTTTATTTGGGTTTTTCCCCACTTTTTTTTGGGGGGGGGGGGGGGGGGGGGGGGGGGGGGGGGGGTTTATGTGTTTTTTTGGCTTTGTATTTTCATTGTTTTGTTTCTGGTTGTCTTAATAAGACTTTTTCGCCCCTTGTAATTTTTTATATGTGTTTGGACTTTCTTATGCATATTCTCCACCCTTTTACTTTTCTCTTGCCATTTTATTGTTTATTGTTTTTTTTCTTGTTTGGTGTTTGAGGGGCACTGCTAGGAGTGGTGGTCAAATCACTCTCCTGGATTTAAGAAAACCACTGAGTATGTATGTGGAAAAAAGTTCACAGGTAGTTCATATGTTAAGCTTAGTGCATTTTGATCCCTCGAATTTCATTTTGAGCCTCCTATTTTTTTCCAAACCCCAACAACAGTAATACATACCCATATGAGATTACAATCCTTCTTATATGCATATTTTTTGGTTGTAAGAATGTTAACTCACCCTTTACATTTTTAACCTTAATAATTTTTATTTTGTTTCTGAGTTTCATTATTTGTTGCTCTTCTAGTTATTCTATCGATATGAACTCTTTTTCCACCCCCATCAACTTAAGTGCATTTTTTGTTTGTTTAGGGTGTTTTTTGTGTTATTTTTTGTGGGTTGGATTAATTTGTGTTGTTGTAGATGTCAAATGGAGACATGTATGAGGAGACACATGATGAGGTGGACTTCGAGTTTCTGGGGAACATCAGAGGCAAGGAGTGGAGGGTCCAGACCAATGTGTATGGGAATGGGAGCACAGGGATAGGGAGGGAGGAGAGGTATGGGCTGTGGTTTGATCCCACTGAGGACTTCCACCACTACACCATCCTCTGGACTGAAACCCAGATTGTGTAAGATCATCATAAAGTCTCTTTTCTTGTTTCAATTTTTCCTTGCATATGGATGGGAATCATGGGATGCATGCATGCATGGATGTTTTTACAGTTGTTTCCAACATCTCTTTGGATAGAATCTAGTGGTGTGGAAGAGTCTAAAGTTGGTTTTGCATTATTTGTTAGGTTCTTTTCATTGTAGACAGTGGGGGATTAGTTGCATTAAGTTGTGATTAGTCTGTGGGTAATTGTTTAGAGATGGGAATTTTTTGAATGATTATTTTTTCGAAATCTTGAAATATGAAGTCTTAACTTAAATTAATACATGAGATGATTTACCTTGTTTTTCTTTATAAAGTCGTGAGAGGTTGTGGAAATTTCCAGAGCATTACAGAATTAGATGGGAGTCCACTTCTAATATAACTTTGAATTTGTTCACCTAAAGGTCAATTTAATTACTTCATTGCTTGGAGATGAGTTCATAGAATTCTAGGATTTCAAACTAACTATACCACTACACCCTAGAATTAGCTGTAAAATGCTAATTTTTCCACTTTTATTTTAATATTCTACAAGCCACTTTTCTTCAATAATGTGTCAGAAGGACTTCCTTTCTTGGTCCCAAAGTGCAAATAATTATGTTCTATGTTCGTTTATGTTGCATTACTTCAGGTTTAGCATTGATGGTATTCCAATAAGAGAGATCAAAAACAGCAAGGCATTGGGTGGTGGTTTCCCATCAAAGCCAATGTCCCTCTACGCCACCATCTGGGACGGATCCGGTTGGGCAACGTCCGGTGGTAAATACAGGATCAACTACAAGTACGCTCCCTTCGTAGCCGAATTCGCCAATCTCATACTCCACGGTTGTGTTGTGGACCCCACCGACCACTCGTCCACATGCAAAGAATCTGATGACCGTAGCTTATGCGGTTACTCCATTTCACTGGACAAGCGGTCGGCAATGGAGAGGTTCCGAAAAGAGCATTTGACTTATGCCTATTGCTACGACCGCCAGAGGTACCATGTTCCCCCGCTAGAGTGTGGGGCTGATGGACACATGTCCAAAAGCTATGTCGGTGTGAAATTCGACAAATTAGGCGGTCGCCGACACCACGGCAAGCACCGAAAGAGAGTTGCTAGAACCACCAGGGGCAGGGACAGTGCGTAATGTTAGAAAAAAAATTGTCTGTGGGGATTAATTGGATTTTGGTGGCAGTGATGTCTCACATAGTAATATGTTGGATTTGTGTCATAGAATTGTTGCTGTGTTTAGTAATTATATAACTAGTTCTTTTTTCATTTTTATGTACCAAACAACTGTTTTTGTTGGAATAAAGAGAACACGATCTACAGCGGAGTTGTATGTTTGGATTAGGTTGTGACTTGTGTTTTGTTTTTGTGCCTGATGGTCTTAATTGTGGGGATCACATGGTGAGGTAAACTAGCAGACTTTTGTTTTGGAGGTTTCAAGCGGCAGTCTCTGTTTGGATTTTGTGGAAAGATGATAAAAAACAAACCAGCAGAGCAGTGTCCGTGAGCTGCTTTATTAGGATGTGAGGAACATTAAAAATGTTGTTGGAAGTGGTTGTGACATTGATTTTACCTTACCTTACCTTACTAGCAAATGGGTGGGACAAATGAGAATCACATGTAAACGCACTTTGTTGACTAATCTTTGTAAGCTTTTGCCAACTCAAATAGATTAGTTGTGGTTTGGGCTGTGGTTTGATCCTCATCCCATTGAAGACTACCACCACTACACCATCCTCTGGACTGAAACCCAGATTTGTATCATCCATTGCGTCAAAAACAGGTATTATCCGGATATAAATGCAAACATCCATTACATTTTCTTCATACCTGGTCACTGCCACTTCCCAACTGCTCAGTTTTGGGTGATTCAATATTTTCTCCCTTTTCTTCTCATGGTCTGAATTCTGAATTGATTGAAGGTTATTTCAAAGGAAAAAAAGAGGGACGGTATGAGGCCTATATATACCACATTTTTCACCCACTTTGGTTACTTTTTTTCT
Source organism: Triglochin maritima (assembly GCA_963682175.1). Classification (NCBI taxonomy): domain Eukaryota; kingdom Viridiplantae; phylum Streptophyta; class Magnoliopsida; order Alismatales; family Juncaginaceae; genus Triglochin; species Triglochin maritima. The sequence goes on along the minus strand of OY821780.1, from coordinate 6,066,087 downwards.
ATAAAAATTTATTGATGTGATATACCACATATAAGGAACACGTGGTAAAATTTCAGATCAAATAGATAATCGTAAATCTTGATCTGAACACGTTCAAATTTAGTAAATTTTAACAATTCAAAATATGAACATTTTATATCAATTGTGAAATTAAACTTAAGAAGTTACCATACATGTGATTAAATTTGATTTTAAAAATTAATTTTAAAAATATTTTAATTTTAAGTGTAACAACCAACTTGACTATATGACTTCACCTCTATTTCAAATATGGTTTAAACTGATTTATTGAACATTGTTCATTTGGGCTTCACCTGAAAATAAAATAAGCTAACCACTACAAAGGAAATAAATTTAATCACACGTAAATAAGCTTAAACGGAAGACAAAATGATGGACCTTGCTGAAAACGAGTCGTATCAAAATTACTTAATTTGAAATATCGATGTTACTTAAATCGTCCGCGTCAATTATTATTTTGTCATTTACTTTTCATTTAATTTTCATCTTGTCCCGTAAAAAATCAAAAAAAATCGAGAGAAGGTGTTTTTTTTTGCAAACGCCCCATTTTCTTATATTTTAAATCTTGAATTTATACGGTGTGTTATTTCAAATTATTTCAGGTTCTGTTGCAAGATTTCGGTAGTGACATGGTAAAAAAACACAAACGTAAATAAACAGATAAATAGATCAATATCCGAAGTACAATAATAGGGTGTCGAAACAAAAAGTGTCTGCAAAACGCACTTTGGGGGAGGGTGCCACTCTCGTATTTTTACTCCGGTTTTATTTTTCGTGATTATTTTTTGTTGTAGTACGAAAATAGAAAAACTTATTAGGAGCAAAAATAAGTAAAAATGAGATAATAACAAAATGACAAGTGACATAAACGATTTAAGTAATTCACAGACGACGTTTGACTGTTCAAAGAAGAAGAAAACAAATCTACAACAGGAAACAGACTTAGAGCACCCTTAACGGGTGCTCTACACTTGGGCGCCCGAGTTGCCCTCCCTTAACGGGAGGGCGCGCCCAGGGTGCTCGGGTAGGGGGTTACGTGCCCCTCCCCAATTGGTCCCCATTTTTTGTGTTTTTGTTTTCAAAAATGATTTAAAAATCATTTAAAATTGTTTATTCAAATATTTATTATGAAAATAAGTTTTTTATTTCTTTATATTTTCTAAAAAAATTGACGATTTTTCGTGTTTTGCCTAAAATTGATCCCGAAATGACGTGTAAAGAAGAAAATGTAAAGAGAATGTAGGACGTTTGAGTTGTTTCTGGGTGTGGTTAAGAAAAATTTAGGAGAGTTGATTTGAGTTGACGTGACGGAGAGAGAAGCTGACGTGGCTGAGAGAGAAACCAGAACGCCCGGAAACTGCTCGGGCCGTTAATGATGCTCTTAAACTCGGTGAAAACAAGGTAAGAAAGGAGCTCAATCCGGCTAGCCACCGTACCACACTACCACGTGACGAAAACAAGCTTACCCAACTGAAAACGAGATAGAGCAAAACTAAGCTAAAAACAAAACAAACTTAGACAATTGTAAAACAAGCCCTAACATGAAGAAAATAAACTCAACTTCGTTGAAACAAGTTGGAGCATAATAATTCTATCGAAGGGATTGTTAGATATTTCTTGTAACCCATGTATTAAGTGTCAACTTTATTAAATTAATAATATTACGAAATTAATAATCAATTAATTAATTAATAGAGATTTATGGTAAGTGGGTAGTTACACCATGATGGGTGGTTACTCCTATACTTCTATAAAAGGATTGATTCTCCCTCTTCCAAAGACACAAGTTAGTTTTCCCCATCAAAACTTCTATCAAGCAAAGGTGTGTGAGGTTGAGAGGGAGAAATCAATTCATAGCAATTGGAGATTTCTCTTCGTTGAATAGAATCATGGAGCAAGGTATGTGTTCTTGTCTTCTCTTTAATATCATTGTGGAAATCATTTGTTCAAGATCCTATAATGTGCAATTAGGGTTTTGTTGTGCATTAATCATGAAGCAAATTAAAGGACTAACATTTGGTATCAAGAGTCAGGTTTTGAACTTTGTGATTTTCTAATGAAATGAAGTTATGAATCAATAATTATTCTTATGTTTATCCGCTGTTTGAATGTGATTATCGTCGTTCGTATCTTTTGATTTTATGTATATTTATTATTATTTTATTTTCGGAATATTAAAATTATGTTATCATCGAAAGTCACGTGTTATTTTGGTTGATTGATTCATTAGGCTTTGGTATTATTATTATTTTAATCAAAGATGAAAAGGTAGGTTCACGTTTTGGTTTTTTGTTTATTAAATGTTATTTTAATTAAGGAAGAACTTTTAATATTTAATTGTATCCATCATGATGTTCATAACCGTAAAAAATTGATCTAATCTATTAACGGATTTATCAGGCCTTCATTATATTAAAGATGATAGCACATGACGTGTTTTGATATGGGATTTATTTCACATGGTAATCTATATTGAGATTACATAATGGGAACTACTATTCGTCGCCGGAAAACTACTTAAATCGCCCCAAAAATGACCTTTTTGCCCTTAACAAATCAATTAATACCGATTTCATCCCGTGTCTTTAAATAAGGTGTTTGACTCAGTTTTACTCACATTCCTAGTACCAACACCACGAAAATGTCTGGCGAAGCACCTGAATCCGGCGAGGTAACTGGGGCGGAATTTTTTTCACGACTCGGGCGTCTGGCTAAACCGCCTCCACCTTGGTGGAGGCGGTTTAGCCAGAGGCCCGTTTTTTTTTGTTTTTTTTTTAATTTTTTGTTAAATTCAAAATTTTCAGGTTCCGTTTCAAGATTTCGGTGGTGATGGAGTAGATTACAGTGAGCTTTTTGACAGTAAAGAAATATTTACAACAATCGAGGAAGCTTGTAAATGGGCGAAACAAGTTGCAATAGGAGCCGGATTTTTTTTGGTTATATCATCATACAAACCGAAAGCAGATAACCGGATGGATTGTTACCTCAGATGTGATCGCAGACGTGAGATGAGTTCTCGTGATACGAGTATTGCACTGCGAAAGAATACGAAAAGAAAAGGTTGCGGTTGTCGGTTTTTGGTAAAAGTGGTGGAGCGACGAGATCGTGATGGATGGGTTATTGTTTCTAGTAGCATGTTTGGGCAGCACAACCACCCATTGGCAGTTTATTCAGAGGGTCACCGACAGGTCAACGGACTTAGTGCTGGGGCAAAGCAAATTGTTCGGGATATGACAGAGGCACAAGCAAGGCCCCGTAACATTTTGTTGGCGGTAAAGAAGAAATTTCCGGACGATAATCCTAATCAAAGGCACATTTACAACTTCAGAGAGTACATGAGGAGGACGAAATCTGAAGACAGGAATCCCGCGCAGCAGTTTCCCAGAGAGGCAGTGCATCATAAGTATTTGCATTGGATTGTGGCAGATGAAGAAACTAATGTCTTGACTCACGCATTTTTGGCACATCCGACTTCAGTTCAGTTGTTGCGTACATACCCATTCGTGATCTGTATGGATTTGACGTATAAGACGAACAAGTACAAGATGCCTTTGTTTGAGATGGTTGGGGTTACTCCAACAAATATGAATTTCCTCGTCGGATATGCGATTTTGCAGGATGAGACCGAGTCTAGTTACCGGTGGGTGTTGGAGAGGTTGCGAGATCTGTTATTGGATATTGTTAGCCCGACAGCAATAATTACGGACCGGGAGATGGGTCTGATGCGACCAGTGGCAGAGGTTTTTCCTGAGTCAGCTCATTTACTATGCACCTGGCATATCAACAAAGACGTGTACAACTACGCATACCACGTATTCGGCAAGGAGAAGCAGCTTGCAGAGAGTTTTAGACGTGGAAGATGGAGGAGAGTCATGCTTTCTGATTCACAGACGGATTATGATAGAGCAGTCCGTAATCTGAAGGATTCTTACAGTTCCTGGCCAGTGCTGACGAAGTATGTGGAAGACACGTGATTAGTGCATAAGGAAAAATTCGTGTTGAATTGGACGAATCAAGTTCTTCATTTCGGCAACACTACGAACTGCAGGGTGGAAAGTGCACATTCGGCTCTGAAAGAGTGGATCACTACATCGACTGCCGCTCTCGACACTCTTTTCGACCGCGTGAACTCGTCTGCTATACTACGTACCGCGCGTAAGGGAATTGATTTCCCTTTTCCTCCACGGTAACCCGATGACTATTAATTCAATTTTAAAAATACAAATTTATTAATGAATTTACTAAAATAATTAAACTAATTATTAACTGAATAATCTATTAATTTAGCAATTATCACAATTAATCAATAATCCTTTACTAAAATCGTACACAACTAATTACTAACATAATAATCAATTTATTTAGCGATTTATTTATTAATTATCACAATTTATAATCAATAAACGATTTACTAAACTAATTTAACTCATTATTAACATAATATTCAATTTATTTAAAATTTATCACAAATTATAATAAAATTAAAAAAAAACCGGGCGTCTGCGGGAGACGCCTACCCTACGTGGTAGGCGTCTGCCGGAGACGCCTACCGTATGTGGGAGACGTCTCCCGCAGACGTCTGTTCATTGGGTCGGGCGTCTCACGCGACCGCCCGACTCAAAAATGTTTTTTTTTTTAAAATTAATTGAAATAAACAAGGTAATTTACCAGATGTGAGAAGTCAGGGGTCTCCGCTGGCTCTTTCCCTGGCCTCCGAGACATTCTATTTGGTGAATAAAAGTGTGATATGAAGAGAAAGTTGTGTTAAAAGAGTGAAATGAGGAGTTATATTAGTAGAAAGGGCAGAAGGGCAAAATGGTAATTTTACGGGCGATTTAAGTAGTTTTACGGCGACGAATAGCAGTTCAGTTACATAATTAATGCAACAAGAATAAGTGCTATCCAGATAACACATTAATTTCCTACGTTCTGATATTCATGTGTTGTAACTGTTCATGCAATATAAATTAGTATATGTGCATATCATGGATATGATTTATAATATGTATCATGTGAATTTACAACTTATTATCATGACTATTCAAATGTTGATTGTTTATTATGTAATCACAATTAACTTTGCCTACTAACGTTACGTACATAGAATAGTTGAAAAATTCATATAACATCTATATTACGTATAAATCGTAGTCGCCAAAGTGACCGATTTAGAATGTTTTTCGTAGATGTTAAATTACGCAAAAAAAATCATTTATTCATGATTATGTGATGCTATTATTGAGATGACCTTATGATTTATCATGAATAATTGAAGTTCATAGATTACAAAATATTTAAGATCACCCAAAGGTGGATCAACTTATTTGTGATCATGAACATTATTGTGGTTAATTGATATGTCGATTTAGATGTGTTTAGTATATCCAAAGATAACAAACATGTCTTATTGAAGCATATTTAATTTCCAATTATGTAAAATTTAATTAAGCATCAATTATGGTTCATTGTTATATATTGTTATATCACCCAAAGGAGATTTTCAATATATATTTAATTTAATATTTTTATAGCTATATAAGTCTGAATTACATGATTAAGTTATGTCTCAAAGCATTAATGTAAGAGCATTTATTTATTTTTGCAGCATCTGTTAATGTTTCACTTCATTCGCAAGCTTCGTTTATTACAAAGTTTAATAGGCTTAATTATAATGAATGGAGTGAAGAAGTAAAGTTTCATTTAGGTGTTCTTGATCTTGACTTAGCACTCATGACTGATAAGCCAGTTGCTCTTACCGAGACAAGTAATAATGAAGAAAAATCTTTTCATAAGAATTGGGAAAGATCAAATAGACTGAGTTTAATGCTTATGCGAATGACAGTGGCAAATAACATTAAGACTACTATTCCTGAAACTAGTGATGCTAAGGAATTTATGAAGTATGTGAAAGATACTGCTCAATCTGAATTTGTTGATAAGTCGCGTGCTGGTACATTAATGAGTATGTTAACCACCATGAAGTTCGATGGTTCGCGTACTATGCATCAACATGTGACAGAAATGTCAAACATAGCAGCAAGATTAAGAACCATGGGAATGAAAGTGGATGATAGTTTCCTTGTACAGTTTATCATAAATTCTTTGCCTCAGGAGTACGGTCCATTCCAAATAAATTATAACACAATGAAGGATAAATGGAATGTGACTGAACTTCAAAGTATGCTTATTCAAGAAGAGGCAAGGCTTAAGAAACAAGGAATCCACTCTATCAATCTCGTATGTCATTCAGGAGTTAAAAGGAAACCAGGAAAGAAGTATGGAAAAGGCAATAAAGGACCGTTAAAGATCCACGAGTCATCTGCTCAAATCCACAAGAAGGAACAAAAGGGTGATAAGTGTCATTTCTGCCACAAACCTGGACACTATCAGAAAGACTGCCATAAACGTAAGGCATGGTTCGAAAGTAAAGGTAAACATAATATTTTTGTATGTTTCGAATCATATTTGGCAGAAGTTCCTTATAATACTTGGTGGATTGATTCTGGTTGTACCACTCATGTTTCTAATACGAGGTAGGGATTCGTTACGATCTAAACCACAAACCTAAATGAGAACTTTGTCTTTATGGGGAACCGTGTCAAAGCACCAGTTGAAGGGATTGGGACTTACCGTTTACTTTTAGATACAAGACACCATTTAGATATTTATCAGACTCTTTATGCTCCATCTCTTTCTCGTAATTTAGTTTCTTTGTCTAAACTTGATATAGTTGGTTATTGTTCTAAGTTTGGGAATGGAAGTTTCAGTTTGTTTAAGCAAAATCTTCTTGTTGGTTCTGGTGTCCGTTGTGATGGTTTATACAAGTTAAATCTTGATAATTTGTTTGCTGAAACCTTATTGACCTTGCATCATAATATTGGTATGAAACGTAGTTTAGTGGATGAAAGTTCAGCTTACTTGTGGCATAAACGATTGGGTCATGCATCCAAGGAAAGAATGCAAAGATTAGTAAAGAATGAAATTCTTCCTAATTTGGATTTTACTGATCTTAATGTATGTGTGGATTGTATTAAAGGAAAAATTCACAAAACACACAATTAAGAAATCAGCCACAAGAAGCACACAACTCCTTGAAATTGTACACACCGATATATGTGGACATTTTGATGTTCCATCCTTTAGTGGGGAAAACATTTTATCACCTTTATTGATGATTTTTCACGTTATGATTATGTCTACTTGTTGCATGAAAAATCTCAAGCAGCAAATACTTTAGAGGTGTTTGTTAATGAGGTTGAAAGACAACTGGACAAAAAGGTGAAAATAATTAGATCTGATAGAGGTGGTGAATATTTTGGAAAGTATGATGAAAGTGGACAATGTCCTGGTCCATTTGCTAAATTTCTTGAAGGACGTGGTATTTGTGCTCAATACACAATGCCAGGCACACCACAACAAAATGGTGTTGCAGAAAGGTGCAATCGTACTTTAATGGATATGGTTAGAAGTATGTTAAATAATTGTTCATTGCCTTTATCATTGTGGATGCATGCCTTAAAAATCGCTATGTATTTGTTAAACAGGATTCCTAGTAAGACAGTTCCAAAGACTCCTTTTGAACGGTGGACGGGAAGGAAACCTAGTTTAAGGCACCTGCATGTTTGGGGTTGCCCGGCGGAAGTAAGAATTTATAATCCACATGAAAAGAAACTGAATTCAAGAACGACCAGTGGTTTCTTCATTGGTTATCCAGAAAAATCTAAAGGCTTTAGATTTTATTGTCCTAACCATAGTATAAGAATTGTTGAAACTGGAAATGCTAAATTCATTGAAAATGACGAGATTATGGGAGTAAAGAACCACGTAAAGTGGAAATTCAAGAAGTAAGGGTGCAAGTTTCTTTACCCATTACTTCTTCTAATGTTGTTGTTCCTACAATTGTAGAGCAATTCGACAATGTACAAGAACAACAAATGAATGACCAAACACCCCATAATGAAATCGTCAACAATGAAACTTTAGTAAAAGAACCACATGAAGTTGCATTAAGAAGGTCTGAAAGACCAAGGAAACCTGCTATTTCTGATGATTATGTGGTTTACTTTCAAGAGTCAGAACTGACATTGGAATTAATGAAGATCCAGTTTCATTTTCACAAGCCATGGAAAGTACTAATTCTATTAAGTGGTTGAATGCCATGAAAGAAGAATTGAAATCAATGGATCACAATAAAGTCTGGGATCTTGTAGAATTGCCTGAAGGTTCTAAAAGAGTTGGGTGTAAGTGGGTCTTTAAGACTAAACTCGATTCTAATGGCAATATCGAAAGACACAAGGCTAGACTTGTTGCCAAATGTTTCACTCAGAAAAGTGGTATTGACTACAAAGGGACGTTTTCTCCTGTATCTAAAAGGGACTCTCTTAGAATTATTATGACATTAGTAGCTCATTATGATTTAGAGTTACATCAAATGGATGTGAAAACTGCATTTCTCAATGGAAATTTAGATGAAGAAGTATACATGGAACAACCTGAGGGTTTTGTAATTGAAGGAAATGAACACATGGTGTGTAAACTTAAGAAATCAATATACGGACTTAAGCAAGCTTCCCGTCAATGATATCTCAAGTTTAATGATACAATTATTTCCTTTGGATTTAATGAAAACGTCGTTGATCGATGTATATATCTGAAGGTCAGTGGGAGTAAATTTATATTTCTGATTTTGTATGTTGATGATCTCTTGCTAGCTACTAATGATCTTGGTTTATTACATGAAACCAAGAAATTTCTCTTTAACAACTTTGAAATGAAAGATATGGGTGAGGCATCCTATGTGATAGGAATAGAAATATTCCGTGATAGATCACAAGGATTGTTAGGGTTGTCTCAGAAAGCATATATTAACAAAGTTTTAGAGAGATTTAAGATGGAAAGTTGTTCAGCAGGTGTTGTTCCAATTCAGAAAGGGGATAAATTTAATCTTAAGCAATGTCCAAAGAATGAATTGGAACACAAACAAATGGAGAATATTCCTTATGCATCCATTGTTAGAAGTTTGATGTATGCTCAGACTTATACTCGACCAGACATCAGTTTTGTTGTCGGTATGCTGGGTAGATATCAAAGCAATCCTGGAATAGATCATTGGAGAGCTGCAAAGAAAGTATTAAGATACTTGCAAGGAACTAAGGATCACATGCTCACTTATAGGCGGTCTGATCACCTCGAGGTGGTTGGGTATTCAGATTCAGACTTTGCATGATGTGTAGATACTAAAAAATCTACATTTGGATATTTGTTTCTTTTAGTTGAAGGGGCAATATCTTGGAAGAGTGCGAAACAGTCTGTCATTGTTGCGTCCACTATGGAGGTTGAGTTTGTAGCATGCTTTGAGGCTACCGTTCATGGTTTATGGTTGCGGAATTATATTTCAGGACTTGGAATTGTCGACTCTATTGCCAAGCCGCTGAAAATTTATTGTGATAATGCCGCAGCAGTCTTCTTTTCTAAGAACGACAAGTATTCGAAAGGTGCTAAACACATGGAATTGAAATACTATGACGTTAAAGAAGAAGTTCAGAAACAAAGAGTGTCAATTGAACATATAAGCACCAATTTAATGGTTGCGGATCCGTTGACTAAAGGTTTGCCACCAAAGACATTTATGGAACATGTCGAACGGATGAGCATTATTGAAAACAATTATTGATGATGCATATTAATGTAATATGTATGTTATGTTGTTGACCTCTTGAATTCACTTATGAATTGTTTCTGAAATTATATTTTCCAGTTTCATTATTATAGTACATGTACATCAATGATTTATGTGATTAAACAGGAAATGTCTTTTATAAAGACATTATCGTTAGACCATTATAATATCTCTCATTAATGATCATACTAAATATGAAATCTATATTGTGATACATGGAAGGAAATGTGTCAGAATCTATGACATACAACCGCCATGATCCTTATAGGTTTTCATACTTAGTAGTGACTAATGTTTTAATTGATATAAGGAAGATTTTAGCTTAAATTTTGCGCATTATGTTTTGTTATTAAATACTTGAAGTTGAATTATGTTACATGGGCTAAGTGAGAGAATGTTAGATATTTCTTGTAATCCATGTATTAAGTGTCAACTTTATTAAATTAATAATATTACGAAATGAATAATCAATTAATTAATTAAGAAAGATTTATGGTAAGTGGGTAGTTACATCATGATGGATGGTTACTCTATATACTTCTATAAAAGGATTGGTCATCTCTCTTCCAAAAACACAAGTTAGTTTTCCCCATCAAAACTTCTATCAAGCAAAGGTGTGTGAGGTTGAGAGAGAGAAATCAATCCATAGCAATTGGAGATTTCTCTTCGTTGAATGGAATCATGGAGTAATGTATGTGTTTTTGTCTTCTCTTTAATATCATTGTGGAAATCATTTGTTCAAGATCCTATAATGTGCAATTAGAATTTTGTTGTGTATTAAACATGAAGCAAATTAAATGACTAACACGGATAACATATACAAAGACCGAAAAAACAAGATTGTGCCAAAATTAGCTCAAAATGACGAAAATTTGAGCAACAAAGAAAAGCAAATTCAAACATGAGGAAAATTTGAGCAACAGAATGAACAATATGCTCAAGCATAAGAAAATAAGCTCCCACTACAAGAAAAACAAGTTCAACATCATTGAGAATGAGCCAGAGAAGAAAGAAAACCACGACTTCATGTACTACAAAGTCAATCGCAAATTAAAACAATCTGAATTTCAAAGTGAACATGTTAAAACTCACATAAAAATAGTTGAGAGTAACCAATTCAGTGTGAATCCTTCCAGACGTGATATAAGTCTAAGTAAACTACAGCTACAATTCTACATTTCCAGACTCCAGAACCATGGTAAGTGGACATAGCATGAGTTTCTGCAAGGCAATGCTTTTGATTAACTTATTATAACACATTTTTGCAAGTTTGCATAGCATAAACAAAATAATAAGTCAAGATGAGCACTCAAAACAACAGGATTCAGGAGATTTCCAGCGACAACAGCAACAAATTTTATTTGAAACTAGCACTGCACAATCACTACTTTTTTTATTTAGGTGTCAATGGTACAAGATCATAATTTGAAGGAAGGCAACCAAACCATTCTTAGATATCCAATAGTAAGCCATGTTCCTAACTTTTTGACACCGTCTTCTCAATCAACTTAATGAAATTACGAACCATCAATCGACCTTCAGTAGTAATGATGCTTTCGGGGTGGAATTGCACACCCTACAACTCAGAATACGCCTTTTGTTAGAATAAAACATATCATTCAACACTTACACGATAAGATTTATGCTTTAGGAAAAATACATTTAAAAATATAAAATAAATATACACTTGTAAATGTGGGTCTTAACCATGTATGATCACATCACAAATTACATATTTATCTCTGGAAGATTTTTGCTTGTGCATATCTAATATTGATTATCTTGTAATGTCTGTGTACATCTTGTTATGCATATTTGCTTCTGCAAATTACATGGATTAAGTGGCTCATATGTTTGCTGTGTATGATCTGGCAAGTAGAACAGTTTTCCTAAAGTATTTGTGTTGCTACCATTCAGAATTACTGTTGTTTCTTGGGGACACGTGACTTTTGTTGTTGTTACGCTATGGTTACGGTACATTAGTGTCTTGGGGACACTAATTAAAGGATATATTACTTACTAAAATCTGATTTTGCTGTTCTTATTTAAATATATAACATTTGATGTGTTGAGGTGTTCAAATTGTTAGCTGAATTCATGATTAAGTTAAGATACTCAGCAGACAAATTCTTGGGGCAATCAGCAACATGATTAGAAGAAATAATCCCAGAACTTATGATGTTGGTGTAATATTTGGTATTTCTCTGCTCTTAGGATATCCACAAAACAGTTTCGGAAATGCTGAAGAATTTATTCAGCTTCAGCTTATACACTAAATACCTTTACGATGGTCGACAAAAAAATGGCAGAGCATCATCAATCAGAAAAATGATATGCGGTCTTTTTTGGTCAATAAAATATTTTCACGATCAGTTTAACTACTGTAGATTTTGACGATCATTTCCAGCAAATTCCCTGATTATTAGAAGTAAACTTTGTGTTTAATTCACCTGAATATGCCGATACTTTTTGTGACGTGCAGCCATAATCAATCCATCTTCTGTCCATGCAGTAACCTCCAAAGCATCACTAGGGAAGGTGTCCTTATCAATCACCAAACTGTGATACCTTCCAGCAGTGAAAGGGCTGCACAACCAGAAAAACAACACGACGTTGGAAGGGCCATTCACGCACAAAATCAAAGCAAACCACACAAGGCATGATGTGCTTCCTAGAGATTCCTCATTTTGTTACGATAAAAAGTGGTTCTTACTTTGGCAAACCAGCAAACAACCCATCTTCCCCCTTTTCATCATAATACACAGGAGAACTTTTTCCATGCATAACACCATATGGAGATCGGACAATTTTTCCTGAAGCAGATAATTAGGCTAAGTTTAAATTTTATAACACAAGGAAGAAAAAACAGCGAACATGTATCAGAAGTTAAAAGAACCTCCAAAAGCCTCCCCAATGCACTGCAAACCCATGCAAACACCAAATAAAGGTATGGTAGGCCCAAGTTCTAGAACAGTTTGCAGTGATATTCCTGAATCTCGTGGTGCTCCTGAAAATGTAAAAGATGCAAGAATGAAGTAATGTAAACAATATTGGTTAATACTTAAGACTATGCAATTGCAGTGAAAATGCTCACCAGGTCCCGGTGAGATGAGTATGCCCCTCGGTTTTTTCCTGGATGACATAACAAAATCAGAAACTGAACTGGAATAAAAGGCAATGGAAAGAACAGTAACAGACAATGAAACCTTTTTATGTCCTCCACAGTGAGCTCATCATTACGGTAAACCTCGAAGTTAACACCCAGCTCTCCCATATACTTCAGCATACATAATGGTAAAGTTAGAAAATCATTTACTATTGGAATTAACAGCACATTGAGCAATGATTCTCAACACTGTCAAGCAAACAACTATGGCGGATGACACAACGAGAAAATAACAGTCAGGGGTTGATTATGCAATCTTATTCTATGCAATTAAAAAGCATCCACTTGCATTGTAGGGTTTAGAACTCATATTCTCCCTCTAGGCATATAGGGTTGGCAACTTATCTGAATTGAAAGACAAGTATGTAAACATAAGATAGTGCACTTGGTCGGGATTTTGAAACTTAAATTCTCAAGTATCTTAAATTTTGTAAGGTACTTACTATGGCGAACTCCCCCAAAGATCTAAGACAACTTATGTGTGTTATTTGCTTCAACTTTCTTCACATAAAATATACAAGTACTCTTACCTTAAGAATAGGATTATACACTTGCATGTCTTCTACTCCTTTTCTCTCTCAAAGGTGTTATTGGTTTGACGGAAGTGCGTGAATTTTAGGGACTCCATTTCTAGGACCTCAGGTTTAAGAAAATAACTTGGCATCTTAGTGTGGGTTTCAAAATTGGTGGTAAATTGGAATTTGGGGGAACTCATCTTCTTATGCGCCAACTTCAAAATCTTCCACGACTTCCTATGATTTTAACAGCAAAATGGGGGAAATCATCCCATTTACGAATTTTCAAGTCACGAAGTCAATTTCCATAACTTCCAACAAACCAATCACATACAAGTTAAGAAATCTAATCCTCCACTTCCAGACTACTATTCCACAAAGGCAATCACATCCCAAGGAAATCAACAAAAAGTTTGATTACAATGAAAAATTAAATCTATAGCTTGTCCATTTTTTCAACTCACTTAAACCATCCTAGGAAGTTCAACAACATAGTACCCCGAACTGATCCTTCTAAGCGAAAAACAACACCTACATTCATGTTAATTGGTACTCCACAGAACTTCCAGGAAGTGGGGAATTTGATTTCTAAACTGACTTCTGTGTGATTGGTAGCTTGTGGAACTTTAAAAATTCTAGAACTGAAGTTCCAAAATTACTTCCAGGCCTTAAAAATATACACTTAGAAATTAGAATGAGTTCCCCAACTTCCCCTAAGAATAGTACGATTTTAGCAGAAGTTATAATAAAATAAGCAGGATTTTTAGCAAAACTCGTTTCAAAATCCACCTAAAACAGCTATTCCTTAATCATCAAAACCAGCAATCGAACAACATCCTTAGAAGCTAGAATCACACAAAAGTACAAAACCCAAACTCCACAAAAAACTCCAAACCAAAGTCAAGGACCAAACCTGACAAAGATTATAGGTGAAGCTATCGTAGTTATCGACAACCAAAACCGGCCTCTCGTCCCCCAAACCCTTCTTCTCGACCTCGTTCATCACCAGGTTCGCCGCCGGGCAAGCCACGGCGCCCCTCGACCCAAAGGCGGGACCTTTACGGGTGGTTTTGGGAAGCGCGACGAAGGAGGGGTGGGGGAAGGTTGGGGTTAGGGTTTGGTGTTTGGAGCGGAGACGGGTGGGGTTGGGGAGGAGGGTGGTGGTGGTGGTCGCCATTTGGGGTGGGTTGGTGGGGCTGGACTGGACCGGAGGAGGACATCAGGGGTATTTATAGATTTGGAGGTGAGTTTGGGTTTTGTTGTGGTTTGATTTTGGTCTGTGTTGTGTGTTTTGTCTTTGTTTGGGTGTTTTATTTCTATTCGTGGCGGCTGATGAGAAAGTATCTTCTTCGGGTTTAAAAAATAATAATTTGGGTGTGAATGGAAATTTGGTTCTTTTTTTACGTTTTCTGTGGGGTCGGTACTGTAGGCGTGGATTTCATGGGGGAAATTGTGGGTTGGATTGGAATATCTTGTGTTAGTAATTGGTTTTGAAAATTTAAAGTTTGTACTTTGTAGTGTCTATCCACTCTTGTGGATCTAGTAGTATGTGTGTGAGTCCAAAAGCCGTTTTTCATATACAATGTATACCAACTTCAATATTGCCTTTTAGATTTTGAATTTTATATAGTTAAATTTATAATAATTGAATTTTACATCTTTAAATATTAGATTTTACATAATTAAGTATACATCCAATCGAATTTTAAATATCATGGATTTTCTTCCGTATGTTATATAAATTGTGTAATTGGATTTTCTAAATGAAAACCAATCCAATACTACTGTGACAATTGGTCGGAAGGATTTAGAATTTTGGATTGTAAACAGTGTCGTAGGATCTGAATTCTGCAATTAAGTTGGACGTGTGTTCTAAATTTTCTCTGGGTTCTTTGCTGTTGTCAGTGGCACTACATGTATCTTAACTTCTTCCAAAGCTGTTTGTCTGTACTATGTTAAGTGTAATACCGACATCAATTTATTAAACTTGACAGCTTAATTGCATCCACAATAGCAGGGTGATGCTAAAGTTTTTTATGAAATAATTTAAGGTCATAAGGAGTAGGGCTGTCAATTTTACACGAAACACGATAACACGACACGAAAACGACACGAAGTTAGCGGATATGGATTGAGAATTTGAACACGATTAATAAATGGGTTGGATACGGCAACACGATTATTAAATGGGTTGGATATGGATTTTTGCTGCAAAAACGATTAACACGATTAAGACACGATAAAACACGATAAGTAATTGGGTAATTAGGCACACGATTACGAATACGACACGATTAATACACGACTAATACCGACAAGTCTATAAGTAATATATAAGTTATAAATTATAATAAACAAATTCTAATAACTGAATGCCATATTTATAATTTTACCAATTATATATATAATTGGTTTGAAACTTTGAAGTTTTAACTCTGAACTCTGAACGAGTGGATAATTGTGTGTTAAACGTGTGTTAAATGGTGTAAACGGTAGCGGTGTTAAACGTGTACACGAAGTAACCCGTTTAATAATCGGGTATAAACGGGTTGGATATGGCAACACGATTATAAATGGGTTGGATACGGCAAAAATTTAGCAACACGATTATTAAATGGGTCGGATACGGCGCAACACCTAGAGCTTATATATAAGAGTTGACACGACACGATTAGCACACGACACGACACGATTGACAGCCCTAATAAGGAGATTTAAAAGGCATTGAAATCATTATGGTAATTTTGAGCCCACAATAACAACGAGTGATTTGTGATATTTCTTACCCAATGTGGTAAGTAGAGTTAACTTAACTGATCATTTGTTTTTCCTCGAGAGTTTATTAAAGTCTCAAAACTTGAAAGTAGATAAGATTGATCCTTTACCCTCCCCATTTCAGGACTTAAGTGGTTTCGTTCGTCTTCTAGATGCAAAGGTGTAAAAGAAATTAAGCAAAAACAAATAGATTTGTAGATATAGTACTATTAGATATATGGTTGCAACCTTAACGTTGTTATTAAGTTATGGGTACATTATCTTTTTCTATTTCGGTTTTGAGGAAAACAAATGGTATTTACGACATTAATCTGAGAGCTAGTTCCATAGAAGGGAAAAGCTAGCTATTGGTTTTGTTTTGTGGTAACTCCTTGGCATGTTGGCTACCAATAAATTTTCACTAAACTATCATTCATTGTTGCAATTTTAATAAAATTAATTTCAGAATAATTTTATTAAAATTGCAACATATGGGTTGCTAACTCAAAAAAGAAAAGAAAGAAAAAAAGACTTAATTTGTTTGGGCTTGGATTCGGCTTGTTCAATAAAATCTGGTTCATTGTTAAACAGACTCAAACACATATAATTAGTTGATTACTAAGAGGTCAACCTAAATCACATTTATTTTTCTATTCAAACTCAAGCTCAAATACATGTTTCTTAATAAGTGAAACTCAAGTTAGGTTTATTTCTTAAGTTCGGCATGTTTACACCATTACAATATAAAAGCACACCCTTGGGCACTCTGATCTTAAGGCATGAAGTGGTTAAAGTTTCAAGGTCGCCAATGACCTATAGTTTGAGCGTAATTATTTTGCTAAAACATGTTCACGAAGTAGGAATTTAACTTACCAATTCTAACCACAACTATGTTTTCACTTTTCCCTTCTATGCGTCTCTGAACTTGCTAAAAACAGGAAAACATAAACTTGCCAAATACACGTAAAAAGAAAAAACCCTGCAAAATGGTTCATTTGGCTTCCTTGTTATCCTTTAATGTTTCCATTTAGTTGTACTAATAGGCTGAACTTAACTATTTGGTAAATACTGGTCCATTTCTGATTTGATAAATAAGCTTAACATTTTGTGTCCCATAGTGACCAATTTAATTTGGCTTGGTCTATTAGCACAGACGACTAATATGACCATAATAGACTTATAGGAAAGTGAAAGAGATGAGCCTAAATAGTGCATTGTTAAGGAACATTTTTTTAAAATAATCATTAAAAATAATAATTGGAAGAACATAAGGTTATGAAACTTGTTTGGAAAAATACGAGGAAAATAAACAAAACTCCTATTACCTTTTTTATTACACTAAAAACGACACAACGGATGTCGTTTTCATTATACATGTTTAATAAAAATGACATCACATATAACGTTTTCATGAAACAGAGTTGTATGTGATGAGATGACTCAAATACAGAATTGTTTCTGAACAAACAATACAATGATCTTCGTGTTACACTTGCATGTTAATGCTAAATAATGTTTTTCTGGAAAATCACAAACTTTGCAAAAAAATTCACACAAATCATCATATCGCATTTCACGAATAACATTCAGCATCGGTCTATAATTACTTTCATATTTTGGATTGCCATCTCGGAATTAAACAACTCCATCGGAAAAAAAATAATACAAAACTGGTAATGGAACTCATTACTGGGAGCGTACAAAATCTACCTATGAAAACAAATTAATAAATATTAAAAAAAACATACTCACCAATATTTTGTCAAATTAAACAGTCGGTATTTGAAGATTTAATATAATTTGTTTTAGCTATTGACTGTGATGGTCCAAAGTCCAAACATAATCATGCTAACGCATCCCGGTTCAAACTTCTTGCCTAAGTTGGGATTCTTAACTTTAGTTGAATCGTAGCTAATATATGCAAGCATAAATCACGAACGTGATTACAGGAAAAAAAAGCATGTATGTCTTAACAGAAACATCAAATTTTATCATTTCACAACATAAAGACAAAATGATGTTTGTGTAGTTGTTGAGGCTATGGAAACGGACTGTGTAGTTACCTGTAGATGGGAATGGCAGAGAGATGACGAGAACGCTGGAGAGGGAGAAAATTGGGTGATGGAGGAGTAGAAGGGAGCGACATCTTTTCTCGTCCTAGGCAAAAATTGTTGGCTTTTATCGATCATAACAAAAACGATATCTCGAATACCGTTTTCTGTTTCACGAAAACGGTCTCCGCAATATTGCTTTCATTAGACATGTATAATGAAAATGACATCTGTGGTGTTATTTTTAGTATAATGAAAACGGTAATAAAAGTGTCGTTTATTTGTGTCATATTTTGCCAAATAAGTTTCAGATTCTTATATTCTTCCGATCATTATTTTGAAAAAAAAATGCTATTTTAATCATAAAATTAAGGAGTCATATAAGAGGGAGAGACTAGGTTTTAAGATAACAAATTTAATAAGTACACTTCTTCCATCTCTTAATACTATTCAAAACATACCCAATAGTTTTTAGGGATTTTTGCTTGGGTGCACTTGCAAAAGAGGTTTATTGGATATTTGCTCGTCCGAAGTATTTTCTTAGTCACAAATACTTGCAAAACTCAATATATTGTTTTAGTGCGCTTCCTGTGTAATGTCGTTGATAGAATTTCATTAGCTTCCGATTCCGTTAACGACAAACATATAATGTTTTACCTCGTTAACCCTGCTAGTTGACATATAGTTCAGTCAACCATTCCAAAGTCGGTCATCTGAACCTGGAAGTCCAGTAAATTCTGTGAGGTGCTAAGGTGTTGTTTTCTTGGAAACGGACGACCAAATAGTCGTTTCTGGGAGTCCACTATATCCCTTGAAATGTCTGTCATCTTGGAAACGGTCCTGAAGCATTAGTGAACCCACTACTTCCATTAAGACGCAACCTTTTCCTTCTTTCATCCCTTTCCCTGACCTATATCTCATTAAACAACAAGAATGTGAAATAATAATGTGAAAATTTATTTCTAAAAGGGAAGATAACAGTGATACAAAAGCAAATGCATACGAAATATAACAAATCACCAAGCAAATAATAGGTCTAGGGTTCGGCTTCTTCATATTTCGAAGTAAATCCATGATTTCCTTTTTCGAATCGATAAACGCTTGACGAGAGTCTCCAACCACATGAATTTGGTTGTCAATTTCGTTGAGCGAATTTGATGTTGCTAATTGAAAAACATGGAATTTAGATGTTGATTTCGTTAAAGCATCCATTCTTGCAAGTGCAAGAACTCACATCTGAATCTCATTCGGACGATCGTTTCCAAGATAACAAACACTTAAAGGGATTTACTAGACTCCTAGAAACGGACGACCGAATGGGATTCGGTCTTCCGTTTCCAAGCCTACAGAGTTTTCATAGAATCAGTTAATTTACTGGACTTCCAGGTTCAAATGACCGACTTTGGAACGGTCGACCGAACTATACGTGTGGTTGACGTGTTTAAATATTGCATGTTTGTCGTTAACGGTGTCGGAAGTGCACAGAAACAAGAACCTGAATTGGAACTGAGACAGGCGGTCTTTAGTGTTGATTAGGGTTAGGGTTGAAGGAAGAAGAAAGGAGTGGCGTGCGGCATAGAGAACAGAAAAAAGTTTTCATTTGCATTAGGGGTTTGAGTTTAAGTATTTATACATATTACAACCTGATATGGATCTCCTGGATCCGTTCGACAAACTCGGATCCAACGCTTTACAAAATTCAACAAATTAGTCTACACATAAACCCGACGAATCCAAATGCACCAAATCTGCAGTAGTCATCGAGCCCAATTGATGTGGCTCGATGATTGCCTCAGAATCGGACCCATTTCATGAACAATGAACCGGTACTTGGTGCACCAACTGGGCTCGTGTCTAGATCGTGTCTTGATCGAGCCATACAATCTTGGTGTACTTGCACCTGGGTTCATACTCGGGTTTCATGGGCTACCATCTCATCATAGGCTTTTAGCTTAGGATCCGGATTTGTAACAGGAAGTTAACGGAATTCCGTCAACGACGTTACACAGGAAGTGCACCAAATCAAATATTGAGTTTTACAAGTGTTTATGACCAATAAAAAATTTCGGATGAACAAATGTCCAATAAGTCTCTTTTGCAAATGCACCCAAGCAAAAATCCATATTTTTTATGATTTTCAACATGCGGATGATTTTAGTTATAGTTTGAGATTATGGCTTCAATTTTTTTATATATTAAAAATATAAATTACTATGAAAGAACTTCATCGAACTTAACCTGAAGGTAAATACTGTACCCATCCCATATGCGAAGTAATAATCACTAAGTAGGTCAATCAGTATATGTATGTTCCAAAAGACCCCCAAGTAAATTGTGCATTGTAATGTGAAACTCATGCATGTAGAATCAGAGAAATTGTCATTGCCAAGAAACATTCAGTTGAATATTTGTCGGAGATTGGTGAAACTTAAATGGCAGGTATCTTCAAGTTGTCTAGTTAGATTCATAAAACTGTTACATATTTCTACCTTTTGATTGGTCTGATCTGGTCATCTTTAATCTCCACCTAACCAAGTTGGAGTGCAACTTCAACCACTACAATTCTACAAGAATAATCCGAAAGTTAATGTTCACCGATTCACAATCACTCAAGTATATATAACTTTCTTTTTACTTGCGTCAGTGGAATAGTAGAATATTCACAATAAACTTGGAAAATATGGCAAAGATGGAACATGTTGTAAATTCTTGGTAAACAAGTATTTTAGTTGGAAACTTCATTATATTATGTGATTCAGTACTTTTCGTCAAGATCTCATGGTTGAAAAGGAAGATTGCATGCTCACAATGGGAAGATTCAGACTTCAGCATAATAGACTAATGGCATTATTTCCTTAATTTCTACTCTTCTTTAGACTCTGATGGCAACAGTTATATTACATTTAATTGGGGAGAACTGACATGTTTAACCCCCATCAAGTTACAAGTCAGTTTGATGAAACCATCGATTAAGCCTTTGGTGACTTGTCAGAGCTTTAACAGTGTTCTTTACTTTCAAAAAGGAAATAATTTAACATTTTATATTGTTGTTATATCTTCGAGTGATGCTTTAAGTCTGCAACACTACATCTATTTTTCTTTGATTTCTTTCCCTCTAATATTTTACAGTTACCACAACACATTCAACCACCACCACCACCAAAAATAACCACAACTACCACCATCATGATTCTTTTTTGATGACCTTCGATTCTGGATATGTTATTTTCACAACTCATAGTCTCGTACCGTTATCAAGAGGTCATCAAATTATTATTTTACCAGTTGAGTTACGCCCCGAGAGGTTACCACAACCAAAAGTTGGTGGTCGAGGACTATCATGGGGAAGTTAATCTCTACTCTTTGCCTAAAGGATAATGTACTTGAGTTACATACTTACATATCTTAATTATGCAGCAATAATTAATTTATAAAGTGCCAAAGTATTATTATTTGTTTGAACCAACGAAGTTAATCAAAATCAAAATCGTCAGAATAGTGTCAAGTGTGTCAATAGTGGGGAAAAATCAGAACAAAAGGTCGGTAATTACGTCCAAATAAACTCCAAGCTACTCTCATTAAAGTTCTGTAGTTCACCACACATCTTTCTTGCTCTGATCCGTACCATGTTTTGTTGATTCTATTTATGAGTTGCTTCATCTACAGATTATCTTTTTACACAAAAGACTACGTAGCTCGTGGAATTTAACTAACTTCGTTATTAACGAGCGTGAAATTTGGTTGATCTACAATTTCAACCAAACTTAAGCACATAATTAAGTAAGAAATAATAGATTTAACTTTATTATAAAATGTTACATACAACTTGTATTAAATAATATGAGACTATTTACTTAACAATAAGAAATTTGTATGTTCACCGTAATCCTAAATTGACAAAAAAGCAAACTTCAACGCCAAAGTTAACAAGGAGTGTGTTTGGTTACAAACTCAATGTTAAAAGCTTTTTGAGATTTTTTTTAAAGTATAAGAGAAACCAAACAAAGTGTAGACGTTGCATGTATAATTATCTCTTTTCAATACTTTATCTTTGAGATGCATTTCTAAAAATGAAGGCAATCACTTGTTTAATGGAAATAGACTACTACTTGTGTGATATTTGATTGATCTACTAGTTATGTGAAACAAAATTAGAAAGCAGTGATCACAAATCTATCATAAAGTGTTTGCACATTTTTATTCGTGATAATGACATAACTAACATTTTGGAGACGGCCATGCACGACTAAAATTATTCTTGTGCGTGCATATGAGTTATGTATAGTAGTCGAAATGAGTATCACAAAGTGATTAATTAATTTGTTTTTGATATAATCGGAATTCCAATGATCAGCTACATTTTTGCAAGCATAAATACTTAGTCGGGAAACAACCTCATTGTCAGAAAGCATTACCTATTTTTGCATTTTAACTTTATTTCACTTATCTTCCGGTATATTTATTCAAAATAAATTAGAGTTTGTCCTCTTAAATTTTCATATCAATTTCACTCTGCTCACTTAACTTCAAAATATGTCAATCATCGGTTCATATATTTCATTTCTAACATTCATCTAAACTGCTCCTGGACCATGTTTTCCTCTGTTGATTATATTTATTGTTGGAGGACGGGAGGAGGACGTGGAGCTACTGATCAACCCACCACAGGAGAATGCCCGTCTCCTAGGCTACAGGGACCGCTGATTGGCGGTCACCAACCGCCGATTGACAGTCTAAAAGGCGCACATCGTGCGCTGCCTTAGACCGCCCCGATCACCATTCCTTTTGTCTTCTTTTGACACCACTAGATCCATTCTTGATCTATTCTACTGGGGGGGCACGAAGGAAAGAATGTGACTCTCTCCTTGACACTCACAAAGCAAAAAACGATTTTGCAATGCACACTCTTCTTCTTTTGTCTACTCACATACTCACTCTTTTCTCGCACAATTTCGTGGCTCAACTTCTAATGCTTGATATATATTGTTGTTCTATTACAAATTGTGAATTCTAGTGCTTTATATAGGCACTTACATGACCCTACAACTTCCAAATATAAAGACTACATAAACATGATCATTCAAGATCATTACACACTCTACTTAAATTGCATACATAATTAGGACGAAAATTACACAAAAAATGAAAAGACTCTTGTCTCTTCCACTCCCTCAACCTTTTGTCTTCTCATGTGTTGACTCTTCACCCCCTTGATGAGTCATCAAACAATGATGATGTGGCGGGTGACTAGGACGCCACATAGGGTTAAGTCGTCACCTATGATTAAGTTCAATTCCCAATATTTAGAACATGCTGAGTGCTTCATGTACAATTTTTATCCTTTCACACAAAATACAATTTAAACCAAAATCCCCAAACCCCAACCCACATCGTTAGTGTCACTAACTAACTCGTAATTAACACTGTACAGTCCACTAATCACCCTCATCACCCTCATTCGCCGGTGACATAATCGGCACCCCCAAACTGCGACGCGGAAACCCCACCTCCACCCCCACCGGCCACAGCCGGTAACACCACGTTTCGAAATTACCAAAACACCCCCCACCCCGAATCTTCCTTCTTACCTCCGACCACTCCCTCCCTCCCTCCACGCGTGCTCCCGAAGCCACTCCCCTCCAAACCCTAGATCTCCAGAGCCCTTCCGATCCCCCTCCCCCGGTCCGATCCTCCCCTTTCCCCCGCATTCCGCGCTTTTGATTCCCGCTTTCTGATCCCTTTTCCGGGCAGGTTTCCCCGATCGACGGTCTAGGGTTTAGATTCGCGGCATTTCGATCTCGATCGGCGTTTTTCGGTTGAATGAGGGAGGATTTAGGGTTGGATGAGAGAGTAATAGGGGTTGTTTGAGGGTTGAGGTTGGTAATGGCGGCGCCGGCGGGGAATGCGATGGTCGTGGAGAAAATGCAATTTGCAGGGGAGGGGCGGCATTCGGAGAGGCAGTGGTTTCCGGACGAGAGGGACGGGTTCATATCGTGGCTGAGGAGCGAGTTCGCGGCGGCGAATGCGATCATCGATCTGATGTGTAACCATCTGCGGGCGGTCGGGGAGAGCGGGGAGTATGAGATGGTGGTTGGGAGTATTAACCAGAGGAGGGTTAATTGGCTGCCTGTGCTGCACATGCAGCAGTACTTTCCGATCTCGGAGGTCATTTTCGCGTTGGAGCAGGCCGCGTGGCAGAGGAGGCGGATGCAGTTCGAGCAGGGGAGAGGCGGGGAGAAGGATGGGAGGAAGGGGTTTCATGGGTATGGTAGGCATGGGAGTAGGTTTGAGAACCATAATTTTGCTGGTTCGCCGTCTGGGAATGTGGATAAGGTGGAGGAGAAAGGGAGGAAAGTAGGAGGGGATGGGAAGCAGAAAGGGGAAGTTCAGAAGTCTGATGGAAAAAATTCGACCGCCGAGGTTGAAAAAGAAGGTTTGCGCTCATGATCTTGTTTTTTTGGTTCTGTTTATGTAATGTGTTATTGTTGTAGCCTAATAATGGAATGTTGTTAGATTGGTTGTTACTAAATCGTCATTTTAAGGTATTATCTCATCTTTGGTTTCTTTAATTAGTTCTACACGCATTTCTTAAATCTTTTTGTACACACATATGTCATAATTGAAATTATTAAGTCCCGTTTTTGTTCGGTCATTTTTTTGTATCTTTAAATTTAATAAAAAAATGAAATGTTAAGTGAGCTTTTCCATGGATGGTGAGGGTGGTGCAGTACTGTTCTTGTACCTCTACTAATTTCTGCTTGATTAATCATAAATATCTTGTAATGATTATATCAGATGATTTGACAGATTTTCATTTATCTACTATATGTACAGCCAATGGTGGTATTTCTAGTTCCAAAACTGATAACTGCACAGATGATTTTCAAACCACAACATACACCCCGAAAAGCGACAATGACAACATATCTTGTTCAAAAGGTATGCCTTTTGTCTCCATTTTGGCATTTTCTTTAATTATCCACTCTAAAAATGTGTATATGGTGAAGATTTTTTTAATATTCATTCAATAATGGGGATTTGTTGCAACCAATGCGAAGTTTATATGGATAAAAGATGTCATTATGAACTTCACATTTTGTGTTCATACATTAAGCATATAATATGATGCACAAGCAAGACACATTTTGTGAATCACATAGGGTAAATGATGAAAGGAGAATGGAGAATACCAAAATGTTTCTAAGTTAAGGATCAAATTTTTATTCTATGGAAGTACACTATGGTGGTCAAACTTGAATGCTGGTTTCATGTTGATATTGACATGGTGAGTTTTTTTCGAACTAGTGAAACTCCATTAGATGCTCCAATGGGTATGGTGAGGTTTTGTCGAACTAGTGAAACTCCATAGATGCTCCAATGGGTTAATAGACCAAGATTTCATAATTCCTATCAAAGAAAACTATAGCAAAATTCAATAATGAGCCTTTTTTCAACACTTAACATTAAAATATCTTTTGCATCGTATCCCTACATTACCAACAAAGTTGATGTGTGATTACCAAAGTTGTTAGGGTGAATGTGACGTGAAAACGAAGATCACAACACGCGATAAGTGAAACATGACCCAATTGAAGTGGCATGCTAATTATAAAATGATCAACAAAAATGCTCAGCTTTAATGAAAAGTAAGAATAATTATGTATTATTATACAACAACATAAACAAAACCTTTAATCTCAAACCAACTAGGTAGGCTAGAAATGAAATTCATCAAGAATAACGGTTTGACATGTGAATTGCCTCCTTCTGCTCTTATCTAAAGCCAAATCCTTTGAAATAAGTAACTATACTTACAAAACAATGAATAAAATCCCAAAAATGATTTTTGAAATAGAAAAGGTTAAAAAAACACAAGAAAATCTATAAACACCAAAAGGCTGATACCGACCAAATTTGTCACTAGTTTTGTAGGGCATAGTTGATTTATGAATACTTAATTGCCATAATTTACATCTTTAATGATATTCCTTACATGTACCGCGGACAATGTTATTTACTTATAGCTTTTCTCCATTTAATTGATTTCAATGCTATTGTAATTTTAATCCTTTGTTATTTAAGTATTTTATTATGACCCATATATTGCATGCATTAGTTCATTCGATGCAGATTACAGTTTTAGGTCAGACATCAACCAGGGCTAGCTCAATCGGTAGATCCCTTGTCTTGGGATAGTCAAGGCTAGTGGTTGAATCCCAGCAGTCACATTCTCATGTTTGGCATGTTGTGATTTAAAATTGTGTGAGTAGTAGAGTAGATAAAAATAAAATATAAAAAAAGAGTTTTGCGTCACACTATCTTGTGAACACCACACTCGTAGTAGAGGAGATTTTTCTAGTGTGAGAATTAAATAGAGTGACGTAGTTACTGGAACAAAATGGAGATGGAGAAGCCTGGAAAATAACAAGAAGAGGGTGAGAACCTTTGAAAGGTGATGTCTCCTTTGGTAGTGGCTGCTGCTGCAGCAAAGGATTAATGTTGGTGATTGGGAGTCTTAATTTTGATTATTAATAGTTTGTGGTTGATGTGCTGGAAATAACTCAACATGTGATGGAAATAAATGACTGTATGGTCCACAAGTGTTACACACTTACACTTCCTGGGACGTAACTTGTTCCAATTTCAATTTAGTGGAAAAGCTGCAAAAAAATATTTAGCATTCTGGAGAGTAATAATCTTATGCTGACCTAGTCTTTTTAGTTGCGTATACCACCTTAGTGTGCCAACATTTATCTAAAATCACCGATAAAAACACTGTATCTACAACACTGCTTTTGTGGACATGTTCGATACTTTGATGCTGCATTTTGATGAGCATTTGATAAATGTAATGCCCTAAATAGATCAGTAAGACAACCCTATCGACATTTGACATTCTATAAAGAAAGCTTTTTTAAAGTGAAATAATATTAACACTTGTTTTTACAAAAAAATGACTGTCTGACAGTAGGGGTTATTTTTGTTCTGATGGAACTTCTGGTATATGTCAGCTACAGGAGCTAATGTTCCTTTAAAGGAGGAACCGGATGGTGCATCAAAGGAGGACGTGAAGGAAAACATGATTCCCGTACCTAGGACTTTTGTTGGAAATGAAATGTGTGATAGCAAGTTGGTAAAGACAATATCTAAGATTGAGAACTACATTTGATCGTTTCATTCATCTGTAATAAAGCTGTCACTAAGCCACATTTATCCATTCCAGGTCAATGTTGTAGATGGACTTAAATTGTATGAGGATTTATTCGATCAATCAGAAATTTCAAGATTCATTTCACTTTCTACCGAAATGCGGAATGCAGGGAAGAAAGGTGATTTTCAAGGTAAATTCTCTTATACCGGTAGCTGTTCAGTGGTCATTAAACACTACGTTTCCTTTTAGGTCGTTTTTTATCTTTCATGTCAATATAGTGTGATATTTCTCTAAGATACATGAAGTTTGATTTACAAGTTAGTATAGAATCTGGATTTTCTTTGTGAATCTTATACTATAACCATTTAATCTTCTGGAACAGAACAAATGTAAGTAGATTGTCATCCAGATTGGGGAACTGCAGATTTGAATGTACAGAGATAGATTAAGTCATTTGAGTGCTTTACATGTATGTTGCTTGCTGACATTTGAAATTTGAGTCTGCATTGTTGGAACATGCGGCATGCTGCATTTAGAGTGAATTTTGTAGTGCTACTTGCATTTTACGCAACAGGATGATTGTAGTTTTGGATATTCCCTGCTCGAGTTATCTGATTTTTTTCTTCTTCTGTGGCGTCCTGATCTTTCCATCAATAATTAATATTAAAATTTGGTGGTAAATCCCTTAAATTCGTTCAATCTTCAATGTAATTTGGTGTCGTCGCTAGTGGAAGCTTTATGCCTGTCATTGTGGTGATACAAAAACAGTTTCTATCAGATACTTTTTGTAAATCTTGATTGTCCTGGAATTCTGCAAAATGCAAATGGCCATGCTTAAGTTGCCTCTATATAATGTGAAACCTAAACATCATATGGAGTGATTTCATTTGTCATATTAATTTTTAAGGAGAATGATCTATTTTATTTTATTTTATGAATCTGTTCTCTTTCTTAATGTATTTCCAGAAATATTTGCATAGGATTTCCTGAAATTAATCATCTTTGAGTGCTATCCAGAAGGACAAACTTTTGTGGTGTCTAAGAGACCAATGAAAGGGCATGGAAGGGAAATGATTCAAGTGGGAATTCCTATTGTTGATGGACCCCTAGATGATGATAACATATCTGGGCCTTCTAGAGGTATTTTTTCATGAAAAATGTCAAAATTTTCTTTTAATATACCCTATTTTATATTGTGTCATAAACATGTATGCAGACAGGAAGGTAGAGCCCATACCGGACATAATTCAACATGCAATTGATAAGTTAGCACAACTTCAGATTGTTAATGTGAAGCCAGATTTTTGCACTATTGATTTCTTTTTGGAGGTTTGAAGTCGAACTGACTATTATTCAATTATGAAGAGCTCATGTTAGACCTTTGCAATTATAAACTTGCCCTTTTGATTTCTCACGCAGGGAGATCATTCACATCCTCACATTTGGGCGCCTCGTTATGGTAGACCAGTTTTTAGTCTTATGTTGACGGATTGCGAAATGGTCTTTGGACGTGCTATTAATGTAGACCACAGAGGAGTTTATCAGGGTTCTCTTAAACTTTCATTTGCAGCAGGGTACATTTAATTTTCTTTTTTATCATGGAAGTAATATCTCTGTGGGTTCATTTTGATTTGTATTGGCCAAGGAAGCTATTCATAACTCCTTTTCTGCACAATATCATCCATCTCCAGGGAACACAATATTCTTAACCGTGACGAAGAATTAGTCTTCTGATGGTAGTTTTGATTTTAATGGTAGTCTTTTGTGCTAGCATTTTAATAATTTTATTCCTTAAAGTATAAATATGTCCTCTTTTGAAATTACAAGGATTGTAATATTTCATTTATTTAAAAAGTATGAAAACATTGTATTTTTTCTGGGATATTGGATTATTTCATATTCTCTTGTGATACTGTCCTTGATGTTTATGTAAGAGACATTTGTTGCTTTCTATGCTGCAGATCTCTGCTAGTGCTGCAAGGCAAGAGTGTGGATCTAGCTAAGCATGCCATTACTGCCATGCGCAAGCAGCGAATAATCCTTACGTTTGGAAAGTCCCAACCCAAGAGGTATACATCGTTTGATGGTCGTGTTAATTCTCCTGGGACTTCTCCAACTTCCCCATGGCTCTCACCATCTAGTAGGCCGACGAACTTTTCACGGCATCCACCTGTACAAAAGCATTTTGGCACAGTACCCACAACCGGTGTGTTGCAGGCACCATCTATTCGTGCGCAACATTTGCCCCCTCCAAATGGAGTATTTATGACGGGGCCTACTGTTGCTGCTAGTCCTGTGCCATATGCTGCACCTGTTCCTCTTGCTCCCTCAACCTCTTCATGGAGTGTTGTTGCTGCTCCACGGCATGCTGTTCCCGCTCGCCATCTTGTTCCTGGAACTGGAGTTTTTCTCCCTCCTCCTGGATCAGGGCATTCTCCACCCCTACAGCTAGCAATGTCTGAAACAGAAA
The DNA here is from genome assembly GCA_963682175.1 of Triglochin maritima. NCBI lineage: Eukaryota > Viridiplantae > Streptophyta > Magnoliopsida > Alismatales > Juncaginaceae > Triglochin > Triglochin maritima. Next base: position 6,036,280 of record OY821780.1, on the reverse strand, counting down.
CAGTTTCCAAAGTCTCTTCAACAGAGACCTCTGATTTGCCCAACGAAGAAAAAGAGGTGAAGTCCAACTCTAACAGTGGATCTTGTTCTACAGAAAAATCTGATGGAGCAAACCAAATACAAGATTATAATGGAAGCACCAGTGGTAATACTGCAGGTGGGCTAAAAACAACCAAAGAGGATCATCATGGTATTGGTGCAACTGAGGAACAGCCAAGCAATCAATCGGCCGCCGCCGCCAAGTAACGGTGTTGCCATATTTGGGGGGAGAGGTTGCATTTTTTTGCAATGCTTAACTGGACATACAAGTCAAAATCGATGAAATACTGGAGGAAATGTAAAGAGCAGAAAAATGGGCAAACCTCTTCTTTCCTTTTCTCTTTATAGTTAGAACTGAACATGCTCTGTTCCTCCTACCTTAATTATTCTTGTTTTTAGATTTACCATTTTTTCTCTGATTACGTTCAACATGCCATATATTATTTATACAAGACTTCCAACCTTAGCAACCACACTTACCCTGTTATCTGGCTTTATTCGAAGTTCCGATGACAGGCTTATTTGCAGTCTATATAGTGTTTTGGCTGGATATTATTTTTCTTTACCTATTTGTTTTATGTTACCAGGTGAAAATCTATTGTGGACAATTTCCAGGTTTACACTATTCCTTCATTTTGTTGCTACCAAGGCAAGTTCAGTTTTTGGGGTAGTCAGCTTTCCTTTGTTTTTTTTTCTTTCATAGTTGTTCTGTGGTCCATGATTCCTGGTGAAATAGTAGTGATTACGTTATCAGCTGCTCATTGTTTCAATTGTTTCTGTTATAGTGCTTGGAGATCAATTTTCTAACTTATTTGATGAACCTCTTACTTCTTGATGAGAATGGTAAAATGGAAGGTTATTCTTGAGTCAATTAGCTAAAAATGCCATATTTTTATAGACTTCTTTTGGACGGTTTCAGTTCCGAGCTTCTTCATGGTCCGCTTCTTGATGAATGTAGGAGCTTTATTTTTCTTATATTATTTTGTATGTGAATATAAGTTAAGAGTTTGAAGCAGGGTACAGAATGATTAATTGTCCAGTAAGCTGTTGGAAACGCAATTTTAAGAATTTGTTCTAAGTGGGATTTTGGTGATGTACGTTAATGTGATGCAGGCTGAATAACGGAACCTCACTGTTGGGTAAGCTTGATCTTTATATAATTAATGCCATGTCCTGGAGATGATGCCAGGTTGCAATGTGAATACGCAAGCAGAGTAAATCAAAAATGGAAAATAAGTATGTTTTTGGTATGAACGTCTCTTTGTTAAAAAGTGGTATAATTGTGGTCAAGTTATTCATATAATTTTATTTTGTTCCCAAAACCCTCAGACCCCTATAAGTCCACATTTAAACAAAATTTCCCTCGTACGGTATCAGTCAACAAACATTGTCCAAACAAACCACCAAAAAAGGTACGTTATAGCCTTATAGGTTTAATTTTAAGATGTTTCTAAAAGACATTGTTAAAGTTGATCAATGTATGTACTATACATTATCCAATCGAGAGGAAAAAAAATTGGGTTTTTTGCTCCAGTACATGTCAAAAGGTTCAAAATTGGCCTAATACCCATGATTTCTCAAAAATTGTTTTGATACCTATCGAAAAGATGTAAATTGTTTTAATGCAGTTCCGTTAATGTGGGGCCCACTTCTGTCTGTTGCCGTTAACGGATTCCGTTACGACACCGTTAAATGAAATAATTAACAAATGTATTAACCCACTAATTAAGTAATTAAGAAAAATTGTTGTGGTACTCATCCCAACAATTAAAATTGGTATGCTACCCATCTAAAATATTATAATTGGTATAATACCCATGAATTTTGAAAACAAATACATTTTATTTGTTAAAAATGTGGTAAATCCAACTTGTTACATGTTCCAACAAATAACATAATAAATTTTGTTTAATATTTATAATTTGATATTTTCAAATTATAAATTTGAAAAAAAAAATGTTTTGTTAAAAATGTGATAAATCTAACTTGTTAAATGTTCCAACGAATAACGTGATAAATTTCATCTAATCTTTATAATTTGAAAATATCTAATTTATAATTTGAAAAATATCAAATTATAAAGATTAAACGAAATATATCATGTTCCAACAAATAACATGATATATTTCGTTTAATCTTTATAATTTGATATTTTTCAAATTATAATTTAGATATTTTCAAATTATAAAGATTAAACGAAATTTATCAATTTATTTGTTGGAACATGTAACAAGTTGGATTTACCAAATTTTTAACAAATAAAAGTTTTTTTTTCAAAATTCATGGGTATTATACCAATTATAATATTTTAGATGGGTAGCATACCAATTTTAATTGTTAGGATGGGTACCACAACAATTTTTCTTAATTACTTAATTATCGGGTTAATACATTTGTTAATTATTTCATTTAACGGCGTCATAACGGAATCCGTTAACGGCAACAGACAGAAGTGGGTCCCACATTAACGGAACTGCATTAAAACAATTTACATCTTTTTGATAGGTATCAAAATAATTTTTGAGAAATCATGGGTATTAGGCCAATTTTGAACATTTTGATATGTACTGGAGCAAAAAACCCAAAAAAATTTGGGTTCGCCGTCCACTTGGTGGGATGCAGTTTGGTGGAGCTAACTGTAACCGGGACCAATCAGTATCATAAGAGAATTCTCTTCTTCAAATCAACTAAAATCTCATGTTCCACGTGTAATATTCTCTAAATAAAAAAGAGCTGGTATGTGCCAACATATATCTATATTTAAAAAGGTAAAAAAATCAACTTATAATTGGAACCATTTTTGTCCCCATCCCCCAATGATAAGCACCAAGATCCACAGTTGTGGAGTTACTGAAGTTTGGGTATCCTGCCATTGATGAGACCACTATATTTTATGTTTGCTGAAGATTGGGAATCATTGTTAATTGGTTTGTCGGTCTTCTGCTCTGCCAACAAATACAAGTTGGATTTTAAATGCAAGAAGTGTGGAAAACTTGTAGTTTTATAATATTATTATTTATACTTGTTTTGTTGGTAAATAGTTAGTTGATTAGTAAACATTATCCAGGGGCAGACCCAAGACAAAATTGAAGAGTATGTACCTTATAACTGTAAACGGTCTCTAAGAGAACCCTTAATGGAATTCTTTTATCGGACGTCCGGGTGAAATCTCCATAGCGGGATGAGCTAGGGATGCAAATACTAACCAATTATCCGAGTATCCGATTCGAAAATTACAATTCGGTTGGTATTTGGTAATTAAGTTTTTACCGAATACAATTTGGAATGGAAATTGATTTAATTTTTTTTACCGTTTTCAAATTCAAATACGAATTCGGATATAGGTCAAACCATATCCGAATATCCAAAAATACAATTTTGACATCTAATATATGTGGTTACTAATATTTGTATTGTTAGTTAATAAAAACAAAATTATTTCTTATGTAAATATAAACATAATAGAAATGCAAAAGCAAATTATAATATAATTCTATTTAAACAACTTTTCAAAATATTTTAGATTATACAACAAAAAATATATAAAACATGTTATAGGAATTTGAACATTATCCGAATTCGAATCTGAATTCGAAAAGTTCTCAAATTCGAATATGAAATTGGTAAGCTATAAAAAATTGAATTTGAATTCAAATTTAGTATGTTTATTTGGAATTCAGATTCGAATTCGGATACAAGTTATATCAAAGTCAAAAATATTCATTTGCATCCCTGGGAGGAGCGTGCCGCCCGGACGGGTGGGTGGCACGGCCCCTTTTTTTTAATTTTGTTAATAGTTAATAATGGTAATATATTTATTTTAAATCTTTTTTTCAATTTTTTTCTGAAAAAATATTTTTATTTGTTTTAAATTTTTACAATTTATTTATTTATTTTATTCAGAATTGATCTCCAAATGACATGAAATGAAGAAAATGTAGGGTGTTTAGGGGATTTCAGACACAGTTAAGGGTGAACATAAAGAGAAAGTAGAGTATTGTTAAAGATGACTTAAGAATCGAACGGTGGACACAATCTTGCGAAAAATAAAGGTGAACACATTTAAAAAAAAGACATAATATCATTAACATAAAAATATTGGGTCCGCCGGTGGGTATACTCATGACACTTGAGTTATAGAATTATAGTGTATCAAATGAAATTTGTAATAATTTTATATTGTAGTCTCCATTTATTTAGGATCAGTGATCATAATAATAAAGGGACCACATGTTCATCAAAACTGTTATTGCTATCAAAGTTCTCATCTTCTCCACCAACTTCTTGTCTTCTTGATAAGGATATGCATTAGTGGTTTCCCGAAAAGGTATTATCAACATCATTGGTTTTAATAATTGTATTTGTATCACATGATTCACAAATGAAAGGGAACTTTCATTATTTATTTAATAAGAAATTTTCACCCTCCTCTAATGAGTCAGAGTGAAGTTTTTATTATTTATTTCTACTGGATTTGTGCAAGATGTTGCCATGAACATGAATTCTTTCCTCGGAGATTTGAATGGACATGAATCCTTGTCCATCGTAGAAGAACTCCAACTTCTCAGAGTTGCGGTTAAATTTGCCTCTCCAAGACTTAGAACCTCCACCACTGGTCAAGAACACAACAACAAAAATCAGCATGATAAATCATTAGATGTTTTTACATTTCTGTATTCCATGACTCTTATAGATGGTGATCTATGATGTTTGATTATAATAATGAAGTTGCCGATTGTAATGATGTGGAATTTTTCATATTTTAGTCAAGTTGGAGCAGAAAAAAGACTTGTAAGTGGCAACTAGAGATGGACTATGTAATGATGTTGTTTGGGAGTATGTGTTATTGAATGTTTGAAATTCGACAATTCACTTGGATTTGTGTTGGAGCTCAATTTTTTTTATATTCAATGAATTAAGAGTTCGAATTGATTTGAATCATTTTATTTGACAACCGGTTGTTAGAAAAGATAGTCTCACGTTACTAAATATGAAAAATGTACAGGACTCTATAATATAATTGAATCCACTATTTTCTACGTAGTGTTCAAGTTTTATAGAAATAATAGACTAACTAAATTTAACATGAATTTTTATATTTAAACTATAACGTCCATAAACATACTTTGTGTTCATTAAACTCTTTTACTTTCCCCCCATTTAGTGCATCAAATGTAGGGCTGTCAAGTTCTGCTTGGGATCGATAGATCGCTCGATGTTCGCTCGATTTTGCTCTGATTTTGCTCGAAATTGCTCGGATCGGTTAGTAACGAACCGAGCACGAGCAGACCCCGCTCGCTCGATACTCGCTCGATGCTCGCTCAATTATCGCTCGAAACCTGATTACTATATCCAATTATTTGATTAACCTGAATATTCTATCCAATTACCCGATCGGTAAAGTGTTAAACTCATTAAATAAACTAATTTACTAAACCCAACAATCCATTTAACAAACCAAACCAAAATACTCATTAGAATCAAAACCATATTAGTACTAAACTTTTCATTTTTTTTATTATTATTTTTTCTCATTCTTTTCTACACCAAAGTTCAAATAAATTAAGGTTTGGGTCAGGTAGATGATCTTATTTATAAGATGTTGATGTTGTGAGTCGTCCTACAATTTAGAAGATTGTGTTTGATTTTAATATTGTGTTGATTTTGTTTGATCCAAGTGTATAATCTTATTTATAAGATGTTAATGTTGTCGTATAATTTATAAGATTGCGTTTTATTTTAGGTGTTAATTTTAAGATTGTGTTAGTAACTATTATTATATTTGTTTTAAGTAATTTTATAATTTACTTATTAGGACAACATTATTAGGAATTCAATACCAAAAAAAGTTTTAGGTTAACGAGCCGCTCGTGAGCCGCTCGCGAGCAGATCGAACCAAGCACGAGCAGAATTTTCCGCTCGAAACCCTTAACGAGCCGATCTTGAGCAGACTCGGATCGCTCGTTTAGAGATCGATTACACCCCTAATCAAATGTATGAAGAATCTACCGTTTATAATAGATAATTATATTAACGACATTGAGGCATAAATAAAAATAGGTGCAAAAGCAATGGAATTGAAACACAAGTTTCTGCCAACAGAATAGAACCCTAACGGTAATGCACATAAAAGACAGACCAAACAAGCTATCATGATCTCATTGTTGATCATAATTACATCACATCGACCCCTCTAGCTATTATTCATCTAAAACTTTACTTACTCAAATTACAGTAGAAATCATCCTTCTATGGCAGTCTACTACTTCTTTCCCTCCTTTACTTATATGTGTAAGAGTGAAGATCTTTAGTTACACTGGATTTATGCAAGACACTGCCGAAAATGTCGTAAAATGCGAATTCGATCCTCTCCTCAGACACTTGCATGGACATGAATCCTTGTCCATCGTAGAAGAACTCCAATTTCTCTGAAGTGGGTGTAAATGTGCCTCTCCAAGCTTTAGAACCTCCACCACTAGTCAAGAACTCCATAGGGCTGAACCCAACAAACAATAAAATAAAATAATTAAAAACAATATACTAGAGTTTATCAACGCGTTTTTTGTTTTGTTTTTGAGATCGTATTGTAGTATAATTTTGAATAGGGAATTACCTGTCTTTGCTACTGATATGCTCCAGGCAGTGGTCGTGACCGTTGATGTAGAGATCGACGTTGTTGGCCTTCAATATTATTTCGAAGAACCGAGGGTTAGTTTGTCAGAATCAGCAAAGATGTAATTATTTTGGGGTGTTTATTTAAAGGCAGAAACAACCCTCCAGGAAATCAAAATTGTCAAGTTTTCCGAATTTCAATAAATTTATTTGAGCGGTCCTCGTACGTTCACTGTCGATCTGAGGAATACTTCTTAATATTATCATTACAGTTGGTTATATTTAGCGTTGATAAAGTTGGCAAATTTAATACAGAAAAGTACAGACTCTACTCATTTAAAGAAAATTAAAGTCTTAGAATTTAGACATTTATAAGGATTTCAAAAGGGAACAACTAGTCGGAAACTACTTAAATCGCCCAATAATTATCATTTTGCCCGTTACAATTCATTTAATACTCATTTCGTCATGTTTTTTAAAATAAGGTTTCTGCATATGTTTTTCTCATTTTCCCAGTATAAACACCACGAAAATGTCTGGCGAAGCGTCTGGATTCGGTGAAGTAAGCCCAGAAAAAAATCGGGTCGGACATCTGGGTAAAACGCCCTCACGCCCGCCATGGGGAGGCGTCTTAGACAAACGCCACGAGGGGGGGGGGGGGGTTACCCAGTCACCTCACCCATGGGGGGTTCTCGCTAAGACGCATGTCCAAAAAAAATCAAAGAAAAAAACTTAAATTTATACGACGTATTATCTCAAATTATCTGAGGTTCCGCTGCAAGATTTCGGTTGTAACGAGTTGGACTACAATGAGTTTTTTTTCAAGTGATGAAAATTCAAAAATTTCAATATCCAACAATTTCAAGATCCAAAATTTTCCGATGGTAAAACTTCTTGACTTACAAATATCACATCGATAGGCTGTTCGGGGGACGTTTGGATTTTAAAATTGTTAGATCTGGAAATTTTTGAATCTTCATTACCTGCAAAAACTCATTGTAATCCAACCTGTATAATTACCAATTAATACAAAAAAACTTAGAACGGAACCTGAAATAATTTGAGTTAACACACCGTATAATATTAAAAAATATTATTAAAAAAATTATGGGCGTCTAAGGGAGCCCCCCATGGGGTGGCGTCTTAGCCAGACACCCTCATTGGGGAGACGGCTCTGGCGGACACCTCCTAATTTTTTTTATTAAAAAAAAGTTCGACATTTTATCATATTCGAGTACACCGTGGTGTCCGTTGCCTCATTTCCTGACATTCGAAACATTTTTGTTTTATGATTATGAGAGGAATGTGAAGAAAGATGGGTGGTAGTAGAGTTAAATGTCGAGATATATGAGTAAAAATGAGAGAATGACAAAATGGTAATTCGCATGAACGATTTAAGTAGTTTTCCGGCGACGAATAACAATTCAGTTTTAAAATATCATAGAAATAAGAGTTATTTGATTGGTTGCACATCAAAACGTTGCGCAATTGGACCTTTGCACCCAGTTTTCGACCATTTACTATTGAGAATTGAAGTTAATCCTAGGTGACATCCTAGTCACTAGCCACATCATCAATGAAGGGTGAGTCATCTAGGAGTTGATGACTCAACAAGAAGGAAGACAAAAGGTTGTAGGAAAGGAAGAGACAAAGGGACTCTTCATTTCTCTATGATTTTCGTCTTATTTAATGATGTAATTTAAGTAGAGGTTGTAATGATCTTATGATCATCTTTATGTAGTTTATGTTATGTTTGTGTTTTATGTTAAGTTGAAGAGTCTTTGTAAGTGTCTATATAAGTACAAGAGTTCTCCATTTGTAAAACAAGCCAAAAGTCAAAAACAAATCAAGTCAAGTGAGAAAGAAGATAGAAAAGATGAATGTTTGGTGCAAATCTTGTTTTGCTTGTGAGTGTTAAGTAGTTTGTTTTCTTCTTTCATTTGTGTCCACCAATTGCGTAGATCAAAAGATGGATCTAGTGATGGCAATAGAAGACTCTCAGCATGAAAAACAAGGTGGGACAAAGCCGCGCACCAGGCGCAACTTCTGAACCGCCAATTGGCGGTTTGGGAAAGCTGGTTGGCGGTTCAGGTGTGTCTGGTGGAGGCGTGCTTTCTGAGGTGACTTGGTGTGGTGCTCCCCGTCTTTCTCCCGCATCTAACATTTACTTCCGTACACATACATTTCAACTTTAGTTTTTTCCGTACATCTATATTTTCATTTATTTGCTTGTACGCATCTGTGCTGTTAGTGTGGTAAATTCCGGTCGAAATATTATAATTCACGCTATCAAAATTTAAAAATATCTTTAATATTAAATAAATAAAAATAAAAACCGAAAAAACCCAAACACTCGGCTTCTCATCTCCTTGTTTTTCCATCTCCTCTCACCGATGTTTGAGGTGCACACGAGCAAAGAAGACACGTGTTTAGAAAGCATTTTCAAAAGATATTTAAGAAAATCACAATCATGTCCCAGCAAGTGATGATGCACTAGACCTTCTATGGAGAAATGTAATTATTTAGTTATTACCTGGAGGACTGGGAGGAGTAAATCTAAAAGCTCTTGGGTGTCGCCGTGTTCGCTAACGCTTCTCATCGTATGGTGGCCAACGACGAACTTCCACTTCGCCGTTGACGAGCCCAAAGCCGAGTTCAAATCCTAGAACAATAAAACATCTAACATAATGCCAAGATCCCAATTATTAACACCAAAATTGCGAGCAAAACTATTAACATACTATATGTACGTTGGACTATTCTCGTAATTGTTACAACACTATATATGCTTGTAGGCACCACAACATCTTATTAATACTGTAATAATTGTTCCCACTTGCATCCTCTAAGATCTTGCAGTAGCAAATTGCATGACACGTGGAATAAAATCGTATCCACTTCACCTGAAACTAAAATGGAGTTCTCTAAAGAAGAGTAGGGTTATTAGCGTGCAGTAAAAATATTTGGTTAAATTTGGTGGTTTATATGAAGAAAATAAGTCACTTAGGCCAATGTGAAGGAATAAAAAAGTACCAGAACTAAAAGTTTTTAAGCAACTTTCTAATTAAATTTGGTAGTTTATAAGAAGAGAAATAGGTAACTTTCACCAATCTCAACAGAAGAAATAGTAGTTGAAGTAGATTTTTTAGGTCACTTTCCAAGAAGGATCCCCATAAATACAAGTTTCCAGAGGAGATATAATTCCAAAAGGTTCCTAACTGTTAAGCTTTAACGCTTGAATTTGAGTATCAAACACATTTTGAAATAAAAACACATTATATTTGTTCGTCGAAAAATATAAGCAATAATTTTAAAAGAACTTATAAGTATTACCTTTAGAAGTGTAGAAATATATTTGTTCCGAGGAGCCACTTCTCTCCAGTCATAGTGATGTCCCTCTGGTTTTTCCCAGTATTTCTTCTGAAAAGGAGTTGTGTCCACGAAAAAGAATTCCACAATTTCTAACACAACCAATTTAAACTTACATAATCACTCAATATCAATTATAATAATCAAAATCCATAAATTAAGCAACATCCATAATCCTCACCTGCGTCAACGATGAACGATCTCATGCAAAACCATCGTGGGTCGATTTGCCGAAGTACTGGACTCAATTGTGCGAGCACGTCTCCACGGTAATCGTGATTTCCCAACACTGTCGAAAAAATAGAAGAGTTTTCACGTAAAATATATTTAGACACCAAAGCTCTAACTTTTCCAATCATGTTATTGAATTGCGCGCACAGAAAAACTTAGAACATAATATTTTTGCCAAAAAAAAAAGCGGAAAGGAAAGTTAAAAATAATACAGAATTCAAAAAAACATTACATGTAGGAATGAAATATTTTAACATATACTTAGCCAATAAATAATCTTACCACTATACCATTGTGTTTGGAGGCTATTGGCGGTATAGATATTGGTAAAAGATCTCTCAAATTTCTTGTCTTCCACACCCTTCAATCCATTTTCATAAAAGTTATCTCCAGTTGATATCACAAAATCAATATCCAACTCCTTCCCAACAACTCCCATCTATCAAACACAAACACAATCAAAACTTATTATATATCTCATGAAGAAGAAGCTGGAAAGTAATTAAATTAAGAAGAGAAAAGCAAATTGACCTGGGCTGCAACTTTGGATTGGTTGAAGAAGCCATCTCTGCCCCAGTCTCCAACAACCAAGAAGCTAAGAGTGGAATCTGGTTTGAGTGTGTGGTATTGCAGAGTGAACTCTGCAAGAGAGGAATCCAACCCAAGGGTGAGGGCAAGGATGAATGTGGGCAGAGCAAGCAGAGCCATTGTTCTGCTTGACAGCTTTGGAGGAGGTGTTGAAATTGAAATTAAGTGGTGGAGTTTGGTATGGTATGATGATGATGATGATGATGTCGTTTAATAATGAAAAAGTGGATGGTTGGGGTGGGGACTTTTCATAAATATTTCAATGTTGCACCTGGAAAATGGATTGGTCGAGTGTGGTGTTGCGTGAAGTATTGGATTGGAAGTTAACCGATTATGCTTTTATGGTTTACATACCTAACTATTGTAGCATGAAACTTTTAAAAAAATGATATTCGTAGAGAACTACAACAATCTAAGTTCAATTATCTTATAGTGTTTTATTGATATTAGCGGCCGTTGTTTTAATCTTAAACATGAGCTTGTGGAATTAAGGAATGATTCGACATTCCAAGAATCAGAATTGTATGAAGTTACGGTACATATAATATATTTTACCAAAGCCTCAACTTTTTTCATATTACCGGGGATGGTTGTCCAGTTTAGGGAGAGTTTCCAAACAACAATCCTGATCAATTGTGCTAATCCAGTTTAGAGTTCGGATCACAGAGAAATAGGTGACAACTGTGGTATAATTAGAATATAACCAATTAGAAAAAAGAAGTTTAAAGTGGAATAATGACAACCACATTTAATATGAGTTGGATAACTTTCCTTTGCCCGCCCGCAGGAATGCAAAAGAGAGAAGCCAAGTGGAGTCCCACAAGGCATCATCTTCCCTTCGGATATCCGGATCTTGTTACTCACGAAAAAAGATGCAACGTAAGATGGTACAATAATAGAAGTCGTGGAAACGTAATTAGCATTTAAAAGTCTTTTTTTGTTTAATCACATGAGGTAATTGTGTTAGAGACGTGGACTCCAAATATCTTCTGCTATTTTCTGTTGGCTCTACGTGAGTTGGCAACTGCTGTTCCATCTGCTATGGGTCTATTTTGATACCACGAAACTACAAGCGTTTTTCAAAATATGCGTTTTCTAGTGGCACAGTTTTTAAAGTAGTTTATTGATTTTCAACTTTTGCGTGTTTGGATTAGAGTTGCGTGTCGGGCCGGGTCAAAGCCCATTTGAAAAACGAGCGGGCTGGAGCGGGTCGGCCCGCCAAGCCCGTTAATTAAGATGGACCGGCCCGGCCTGTGCCTGGTGGGCTCCCAGGCCAGGCCGGGCCGGGTGCACTTGAAACAGGTCGGACTTCGGCCCGACCATTTTAGATCCACGGGCCGACAAGTCCGACCCGGTCGACCCGTTACCCACCTTTAGTTTGGATGCTAAAATTGATTTTCCAGTTTCTCAACGTCCCATCAAACTCAATTTACCACAACATCCTTTCCCTAAATATCACGTAGGACTGTAAGCGGGGAGGGACAAGCAGCGGTGGTGTAAACGGGTGGACGGGGCGGGGCAGGGCAAAAAAATAAAAACCGCTACCCGCCCCACCTAAGGCTGGACTGGACATGGCAAGGTGGGTTATGCAGGTCTAGTGGGTTATTCTTTAACTTTTTTTATGGGAACTACTATTCATCTCCGGAAAACTACTTAAATCGCCTCAACAATTACCATTTTGCCATTCACAATTCATTCAATACACATTTCGTCACGTCTCCTAAAATAAGATTTCTGCTTACGTTTTCCTTATTTTCCTAGTACAAACACCACGAAAATGTCTGACGAAGCGCCTGGATTCGGTGAAGTAAGTCCAGCAATAAAAATAAAAATCAGGTCGGGCGTCTGGGTAAAACCCCCCATGGGGGAGCGTCTAGCTAAGACGCTCGTCAAAAAAAATTAAAATTATACGGTATGTTATCTCAAATTATATGAGGTTCCGTTGCAAGATTTCGGTGGTAACGGGTTAGATTACAATGCGTTTTTTGTAAGTGATGAAAATTCACCTCGCCGGTGGTAAAACTTCCCGAGTTACAAATACCACCTCGACATGACGTTTTGGATTTTGAAATTTTTAGAGCTGATTTTTTTGAATTTTTATCACTTGCAAAAGCTCATTGTAATCCAACCCGTATAATAACAAATTAATACCAAAAAACTTGGAACGAAACCTGTAATAATTTGTAATATCACACCGTATAATTTTAAAAAAAATTATTAAAAAAAATATGGGCGTCTAAGTCAGACGCCCAATGGGGTGAATGGATTGTGTTCTAAAAGTTTTACTTTTATATGTCTATTATTATGAATTGGATGTACAAACATTTTGTTTCTTGATTATGATATTCGTCTTTTGGAAGTGTTAAGGAAGATGCGTTTGGTCCTTAACCATAGAGCTCTAAAAGATAATGGTTTACATAAATCAAAAGTTATTCACAATCATGGTAATTAACATGGAACATTAATCACCGAGATAAGATTGTCGTGTTGGTCATCGATTGTTGTAGCTCTACAAATAATTGACGACCCGAGTATATAAAAGAGGAAAAAATTACTTTTATATATTGAATAGACCTAACAAGTAAAACATTATGGAATTGTGTTTCATGTCATTAATGTTTTACTGTGTCTTGGATCCTAAGATATGAGACTTATATCTTTTCACTCAAGAAGTGTTTAATTTGATTATTGTCAAAAGCTATCAATGAGTATGGTGATAAAGGCAATAGTTGGTTGAACATGACTTGTGCTGGAAAAGATAACTAGTCAAACGATTATCATTGCCCCTCTTAATTGAGTGATGATATTACTGGGCCCCTTGATAAAGCAAAATTATAGTGTGCACAATGTGACTTGAGTTAAGTCACATAGTTATAATTAGTTTAAAGAGATCAAGAAATGAATATAATACAAATGTGACACATTTCTACTTTGTATATATTCTTAATATCATGAGGCAAGAGACAGACACAAATGGTGCACTTACATCACTAAATGGATCTTGTTTTGGTTCGGGTTGAACAAAGACATCTATGCTAATTGGGTGACTATAATGTGTAGCTATATACCACTTATAGTCTGAGATATTAAGTGTTTAATATCACTGTCAATTTGGCTTAGATCCTCCCTCCTATAGGTCACACCGCAAAATTGGGAAACAAGAAGGTTGATTTTAAGTTCATATGATGTGTCATGTTTCATGTGAAAATGGAACACATGTGGTGAATTAATTAAAATCAATATGTCATGAGAATTGACATAATTAGAATCATAATAAATTCATATGAGGTGTATATATTACGAGGTATAATAATTTAATATTACATATGATAATATTTTACAGAAGATGTGAATTTGCTAAAAACCCAAAAAGATCAAATTTTGTTGGAAATAAATCCAAAATTTGACAAAGGTAAAATCGGGGTCAAACACGGTGAACCGTTCAAGGTTCGGTCGACCGGGAAATCTTCGGATCGGTTAACCGAATAGGGAACGAGTAAGCGCAATTGGTTGACCGAAATTGTCTAGAGTGCCTCGACAATCGGGTTCGGTTAACCGAGTGTGCACGGTCAACCGAGAAGTAGTGTTTTCGGTAGACCGAAGGTGACACGGTCATCCGATGACTATGTGCCAGGAGCGATTCTGGTGAGTCAACGGTAGACCGTGTAAAAGACGTAGTTCGACCGAATTCTTCCACGGAATTTTTCTCATGCGCACTCGGTCGACCGTCTAGCTCACGGTGCACCGAACACGTGTTATAACCGAATTGTTCGGTTGACCGAATAATTCTCGGTCTACCGAACAAGAACGATTCTGCCTGAATTATTAAGAGATTAATTAGATCATTGGTGGATTAGTTACAGATTTAATTAAAACGTTTTTGTGGGTGCTTATGTGGAAATTAAAGATTAATTTTGGAGAGAATAAACAAAGGATCATTGCTAAAGAATAGTTCTTGATAAGGATGTTTCGGGAGACTATAAAAGGACCCATACTCCTACTTGTTTAATACTAATGCAAAAATTCTCTCTCATTAATCTCTCCCTAATCACCACGAAAATCTCTTAGTAAATATATGTTTTAGAGATAAGAATCTCAGGAGCTTAAAGATGGGTAATTAGCTAGATTCTAAACCTTGTTAGAGATTGATTGGCTAGCTTATTTCTCTCTAATCTTGTTTAGAGTTCGGTGAACACTCGGAGGCAATTCCGTGGACGATTCAACGGGCAACGCGACTCCGATTCTTCAAAAAGGTTTTAAAGAACCTTTAGGTGTGATTTTATATTTGTGGTTTATTTTAATAAATGTAGGGTGCATGATATTAGAATAAAACACAAAGTTATGTACATAAAATTATTGAAAATATGAAATCGATCTTGTATGATATATTAATTTTTTTAAAATATATACATACATGGGGACACAAAATCCTACAGGTGGCGTGTTAGCAAGACACCTACCACATGGGGCAGGTGGCTCCGGCGGACGTCTCCTAATTTTTATTTGTTATTTTTATTAAAAAGAAGTCGGAAATTTTACCAGATTCGAGTACATTGGGGTGTCCGTTGGCTCATTTCCTGACCTCCGAAACATTGTTTTTTGTGATTATGAGAGGAATATGAAGAGAGATGGGTGGTAGAAGAGTTAAATGTCGAGATATATGAGTAGAAATGAGAGAATGGGAAAATGGTAATTCGCACGGACGATTTTAGTAGTTTTTCGGCAACGAATAGCAATTCAGTTTTTTATTTTTCCTAACACCTCGTGTACATACCCTAACAACAACACCACACTAGTGCACTACTCTGTCAAAACAGAGAACCACGTAAGAAAGACACCTAGGAAAAGAAAGAAAAACTTGAGTTGCAACGTCTAAAGCGACATATCGAGGGGAGTGGAGGCGCAGCTGCGCAGTAGAGGCAAATCCTTTTTGGTTAGGTTAGGGTTTCTATTTTGGGTAATTCGTAAATAGTAATCGGGTATAACATGTTGGATTAATTGGGTTATTAGGTAATCGGTAGTCGGGTTACCGGATTATGCGGGTGGTGGGTTATGCGAGTTGCGGGTTGGCGAGTAATATTTTTTTGTCTGCTACCCACACTAGGCGGGGCGGGTTGCGGGTAAAATTCTACTCATTTACAACCCTAATGCCACACCATTAAATGAGTCTTCAAGAAGAAAATCGAGAGTTCCTCGGATGTGAGGTATAAAGCTCGTTTAGTTGCTCGTGGTTTTAGTTAGGTGGAGGGTGTAGATTATAGTGTTATTTTCTTACCCGTTGTGAAGCATACTTCTATTCGTGTTTTGTTGAGTTTGGTTGCAATCTATGATTTAGAGTTAGAGCAACTTGATGTGAAGACCGCTTTCCTACATGGAGAATTAGATGAGCAGATTTACATGAACCAACCAAAGGGTTTTGTGGTCAAGGGTAAAGAGAATAATGTTTATTTGCTGAAGAAGTTGTTTTACGGGTTAAAGCAGTCGCCTAGACAATGTTATAAAAGATTTATTTCTTTCTGGTTGGACATGACTATAGCATATCAAAGTATGATTGTTGTGTTTACCGAAAGGTATTTTCGGATGGCTCTCTTGTTTTGTTATTACTTTATGTAGATGATATGTTGGTTGTAGCTAAGGACAAGTTTACAATATTCAAGCTTAAAGAGTTGTTAAAGATGAAATTCGAGATGAAGGATCTCGGGTCGACGAAGAGAGTTCTAGGTATGCAGATCCATCGTGACCGTAAATGCAAGGCTTTGTTTCTCTCTCAACAGCAATATGTTGAGAAAGTTTTGTATCGTTTTGACATGGAGGGTGCCCAGTCTAACAGAATTCCTCTCACCACACATTTTAAGCTCTCAGCATACTTGTATCCTAAGAAGGAGGAGGATAAGGCATACATGTCGCGGGTGCCCTATTCTAGTGCAGTTGGCAGCTTAATGTATGTCATGATATGCACTCGTCCAGATATAGCTCAGGCGGTCAGTGCTGTTAGCCGTTATATGTCGAATCCCGGAAAAGAGCATTGGTCAGTTGTGAAGTGAATTCTCAAGTATCTGGAGGGTACAACCAATCTATCTCTGAAATTTGGTCGATCTTCATATTCGTTGATGGGGTTTGTTGATGTTGATTACATAGGAGACC
Source organism: Triglochin maritima (assembly GCA_963682175.1). Lineage (NCBI taxonomy): Eukaryota > Viridiplantae > Streptophyta > Magnoliopsida > Alismatales > Juncaginaceae > Triglochin > Triglochin maritima. The sequence continues at coordinate 6,019,298 of OY821780.1, read as the reverse complement.
GTGATAAATGAAGATCTATGACCGGGTACGTGTTAACTGTTGGGAGCACGGTTATTAGCTGGAAAGCGATGTTCCTGCACACCGTTGCTTTGTCTACAACGGAGGCATAGTATATGACAGAGACCGAGGGTATCAAGGAAGCTCTTTGGATGAAGGGTTTGTTTGGAGAGCTTAGTCATGTTCAGAATACAGTGGTTGTCTATTGTGATAGTCAAAGTGTCATTCATCTGACGAAGGATCAGATGTACAACGAGAGGATGAAGCATATCGACGTCCGTTATCACTTCATTCGAGAAGTTGTTGCTGAAGGAGGTGTGGTGGTGAAGAAGGTGGGCATAGAAGATAATCTAGTTGATATGTTGACGAAGCCAGTCATTTCAACTAAGTTCATGGTATGCTTGAACTTTGTTAGTTTGAGCTCCGAGTAGGTGGAGCTACGACGACGACACAACAAGGAAGAAAGCGTGTTGCTTCAAATTTCAGGGGCTATTCAGGTGTTGTTTTTTAACTTGAATATGTTAGACAAGTAAATTCTGTGGGAAAATGGCCAAATGATCTACCGAACTCCAAAATCGATTGACCGGTATCGTATTCGAAAAGTCCCTGTTATTTTCGGTCGACCGATTGGAGGTCCGAAAAGTTCTTGTTATTTTTGGTCAACCGGTGGCTGTAACTGGTCGACCGATTGGAGGTTTGAAATGTGCATGTTATTTTCGGTCGACCGATAGCACGTGATGGTCGACTGGTGGAGCCCAGGATCTCGCTATAGGTTTAAGTTTGGTTGACCATTCAGAACAGTTTTGCCCACGATCTGCACTTCTCTCCACCCCGTTTTTGGTGCAACGAATACTTGTATTGGCTTAGTATATAAAGGAAATTCCGTCCCCTTTGTAATACATCTTTAGTATCATCTACTTTGCAATATTGTTAATCTTTGAGTGAGAGAGAGAGAGAGCATCCTCATAGATTCGGTGGAGCAAACTTCAACCAGGATTCTCACTGGTTTGATTCGTGTGTTCTGTAAGCCTCCCTTTGTAATTCGATTAAAAATAGTAGATTGGGTTGTGTCGTCCGTGATTTTTCCCACATTGGATTTCCACGTTAAATTCCTCGTGTCTTGCGTGTTTGTGTAATTTGTGTTTGTGATTTGCATTAGTTGGTCTTATTCTACCATTGCATTCACTATTTTGTCCGTTGCGTATATTTGGATTGATCCTTAAACCCTAACACACTGGAAATAGTAACATGTTATGACCCTAACCTTAATTAGGGCTAATCCATTGTTTAGAGGAAGTGGTTTGCATGGGGAAGGATGGACGTGAATAGTGGTGGTGGTGTGTGGGGTAGAGGGGGTTAGGGTGATGGGAGGTGTTGGGTTTTGTGTTGTGTTTTTGGGAGAAAACCAGCACCCTATCTCTTTATCTCTCACTCTTACCCATATCTCTCATTTTCTTCCTCTCTTCCTTTTCCGGCTGCCAGCGGTGGTGGATGGAGCTCCGGCAGGTAGAGGCGAGCTTGGAGTTCCGGAGGCGCAAGCATGTGGCACGCTAGATCAAAGGTTGCGGTCGGGTGTAGGCAACGTATAGTGATCTCTGGCGTGCTCCGTCGAAGTCGACAGGTATGCCGGTTCTATAGTGTGTTTTTGTTGCTCACCCATGTTGGGGTGGAGTGGTGGTCGACCGAGGGAGGTCGGAGACCTCACCGGCGGCGTCAACAGTATAAAATCCTTGGCTGGCGCAAGGTTGCTGTCGACCAACAGTCGACCGATGCTTAGTTGCGGTCGACCGGTTTAATGTATTTTTCCCGACTTTAACCAACACCGATCGACTGATCAAGCTTGTGCTGGTGGGTCGGAGGATTGCCTGGAAGTTTTCGGTCGAACGAGACCCCTGAGCCGTTCGACCGTTGCTTCGTGTTTCGCTCAAAACAGACGTTGACCATCCAAACAGTCGACCATTCCTGACCTTTGGTCCGCCCAAAACTTAAGTGAACTCATGTACCTTTATTGTTGTTCGATCGATTGTTATATCTTGTTCGACCGATAGATGACCTAGAACTGTTAGGTTGTCCTAGTAGTTTTCGGTCGACTGGGACCCCTGAGTTGGTCGACCGGTTGGACATGTATGATTTTGACCAGACTCCGGATTTTGATCACGTTCGGTCGACTGGTTTTAGATTTTAGCCTAACCGTTGGGAATTAGGTGATACATAGAGAGTTTGACCGTTACAGACTTTAGGTCGACCGAACCCCATGGGAACGGTCGACCAGATTGCATCTTCCGGTCGACCGTTTGTACGTAGAACCTGATTCCAGTCCTTGTGTTGTGCCAACTCTGTTCACGAAAACCTGTGTCATCGCCGAGTTCTTGAGCCAGGAGGTGACTGTGGGTGCATGATCGCGCCTGCCCAGGGACCGCCGAGTGGAAGAGTGTGTGTACTTGGGATGAGCCACCTCTGCTGATAGACGTGGCGTGATGCTTTGTTGTTTTGACTCAGAGTAGAGTAGCAGACCTAAGGGATCGTGGATCCCAATGCATGTTGATGCATGGTGATGCATGGCTCTTGGAGCATGATGACCCTGCGAATTGCGGTCCGGACCCGTCCGATGTTGTGTCGGACGTATGTTGTACCGTCGACGTTGTGTCAGCGATGCCGTCAAGATTTGTACTGGCGATGATGTTGTCGAAGATGTTCTGACTTGTTGTGTTGTCTGATGTTGTGCCGGACGTATGTTGTACCGCTGAGGTTGTGTCAGCGATGCCGTCGATGTTGTTTCGGTGATGATTCCTCTATTGGGCACCTATTGAGGGATGGTTGGACCGACCGAGCTACGGCCCCGTTGGTGTGGTGTAGACCATGTGGTTTTGTTTGGTGCGGAAGTGCGGATGCTCCTCACCGATCCCTTGGCTCGAGTAGTCGCGTGTGGGGGTGTGTCGCGTGTTGTCCGTTAGACCGTTGTGCCTACGGTAGGTTTTCCTAGGGAGACTCGATATTGTTTGTTGGACTGATGTCCTTGTTGACCCTTGGAGGGTTCTTGTTGTTGTTGTAGGACTGATGTCATGTTTTACCTTTGTAGGGTTTTTTGTTGCATTGCTGATGATGACATGACATGCTACTAGTACGATAGGTTCATTACCGTACTGTTGCATTCATATATGTGAGCTTGACATACGAGGTTTCTTAATGTGAAACTCATGCATTGTTGTTTAATTCATGTTTCAGGACCGCAGTAGGTTCTGTGGGGGTGCTGACAGCGGGCGCACACATTTTGGATCAGGATCCTCTTCGGATTATTTGAGGTCGTCATGATTACATTGATTCATTTTGTTGTATTGATGTAATCATGTATTTTTTACTAACTTTGTTGTATTTTGTGCACCGACTGATTATTTATTTAGTAACATTCTTGTTTGACTTGAGATCTATTTTATTGTTAAATTTTAATTTTTTCGGTTGTTTCGGAATGTTACATAACATCTGCCTCATGTTCTTGGATTTCAATTCCTAAAGTGTGATTCCCAGTTCTTATTCACAGTACTCAAGGATTCAACATGTTAATCCAGTCGGGGATCCAAAATAACTAAAAAGCTTCACATAACAAGAGAAGATGTATCTGAGTTGAAATGAATGCAGATGATAATGTGATAGACTTCTCTGGACATGGTTGGAATCAAAGAAAAGCTTTTACAGAATTTGAATACATCGTGAGGGTGTAAGATTTCCAAAAGAAATTGCTGTAACTGAAATATAGAAGCACATCATAACTTGTTAGCATACAATTTCATACACATCATTACTAGTAATTTCACTCCATGCAGTAACTGTTCGACGATCCACAACAAAATTCAGATAACATTCAAACGGTATGCAAACGAAATTACACTTAAGAAACAACAAACAGTGAAACATACACACACACACTTGTGAGCCAAATCAGTTGACCCTTTATTACTTACACATCTGGACATCCCCCACACATCATTACCCTTAATTTCTTTACGATGATGGCTTCAAATCAAACCACCCCACTCACTTTCCCCAGGGTAAAGCTCTTCCTTGCCTGCGTTGCCGAGGATAAACCGTCTTGCCCTTTTTTGGATCATGAGACTTACCATAGCAGCCTCTAGCTCATCATTTGCTTGACTTACGCTTCCTATCGCGTCATTGGCTCGAGAAACGGGGTCCTCTACCCCCCTTTGACGCGTATACGCTAGCTTAATTGGCCAACCTTTTGTACCTCCATGTTCTGTTGATTCAGTGGCACACTTGGGGTGCATATCAAAGTCGCATTGGTTGCAATAGAATGACCATCCACACCGATCCTGTTAGAACCCAAACCCTAGATTAGGGTTAAGCTTGGGTTAATGGAGGATTAGAAGGTGTTTTGCATGGGAAGTTGGTGTGCATAGTGTATGCATGGGGAAGAGGTGGAGGCGCGCTACAGTGGTCGTGAGGGAGGTGATGGGTTGTGCAGTGTAGGGCACTGTTCATGCGTGGGGAGAAGATTTGAGTTGGGTTTATAAACGTTTTTTTCTCTCTCTCTCTCATTCTCTCCATTCACTCTCTTCTTTTCCTGGTGCGCGAGTTGCAGCTGAGGAGACGACCACGGTGGAGTGAGGCGCGTGGAGGAGGTGCGCGAGAAGGTCTCCGGAGGCGGTGTTGTGCGAACGGTGCTCCGGCCGTTTTCGTCGTTTCGTTGAGGTATGCCGCTCTCTAGTGTGGTTTTGTTGTGGACACTCATGAGAGGGTCGTGTTGGTCGGTCGGAGGAGGTCGGAGGCCTCTCCGACGTCGCGTTTGGGCGAAGAAACCTCGGCTGACGCGAGGTTGAAGACGACCGGGCGGTCGACCGGTCCTTGGACGGTCGACCGAATGCATGTATATCTTTACTGTCTGTTGCGTTTCGGTCGACCGAGGTCTTGTGTTCGGTCGACCGGAACTTAAATATATTGGTTTATGTTGCGTGATGTTCGGACTTTGGTGTATGTTCGGTCGACCGTTATATGACGTAGAAATATAGGTTGACCCTAACTGTTGTCGGTCGACCGAGACCCCTGAGTCGGTCGACCGATGGAATAAAATGATGTAGAAGTTGTACTGTTAGTTTTCGGTCGACCGGGACCTGAGTCGGTCGACCGATAGACTGGATTGTAATGTTGACCAGACTCCGGATTTTGACCTCGTTCGGTCGACCGGTTTTAGACCTTCGGTAGACCGTTTGGGGGATTGTGTTCTGTGCGCGGCGGTAGACTGTGTTAGGGACGGTCGACCGATTCCTTTCTGGAAACGGTCGACCGAGTCACCTTTTACGGTCGACCGTTTGGGCCCAGGACAGAATTCCTGGTTCCCTTTTTGAACGCCAACTTTGTCCACGGAAACCCGTGTCCTCGCCTTGTGCGTGAGCCGGGAGGTGACGGTGGGCGCGTGATGCGTGCCTGCCCAGGGACCGTCGTTGGGAAGAGTGTGGGTGTTCGGGACGCGTCACCTCCATGTATGGACCGTGACTTTTGAGATGGATTGATGGGGCACTTTGTAGTATAGCAGGCCTGAGGGATCGCGGATCCCAGTGTTGATGTTGTGCGGGCACGCAACTGGCGTTGGGTGAGATGACTACCGGCCTTCGGGCTACGGAGGTCGCTGCCCTGCTTTTATAGCGGCGCAGTTGGTGTTCGCGGCTCGAGGAGCCCGATGACCTGGCAGACTTCGGTCTGGACCGTCCGATGCTGTGCCGGACGTTGTGATGGACCACCGATGTTGTGCCGGTGATGCCGCCGAGGCTGTGCCGGCGATGATGATTGTTGGGCCGAGGCTGTGCCGGCTATGTTGTTTTCCTCGGCTGGGCACCTACCGAGATGTTGTTGTTATACCTTCCGGGCGACGGCCCCGTTGGTCCCTGTGGCCCCGACCACTGAGATTTACAGATCTGTTTCTATCGGCGCGTAGACGTGACAGAGGCTCCCTGCCGAACCCTTGAGTAGTGTAGCTGCGTGTGGGGGGTGCGATGTCGCGGGCTACTAGACTGCATGTGCCTGCAGTAGGTCTCTTCGGGAGACCCGATGATTGATTGTCGGACTGATGTCCTGTTTTACCCTTCGGGGGAACTGTTTTCCATATCTGTTGATGCCATGACATGCTACTAGTATGATAGGTTCATTATGTGATGCATGCATATAGGCGAGTTGGTATACGGGGTTTCCTTCTGGAAACTCAGGCATTGTTGTTGCATCTTTTTCAGGACCGCAGTAGGTCCGGTTGGGTGGTGACCGAGGACGGAGCGCTTTGGAGGCGGATCCTCTTCGGCAGTTGCTAGACCGTACGACTACTTGTATTCTCTTCCATTGTATCAGTATTGTAGTTGTATTTCTTTTGGAAAACTCCTTGTATTTTGGGTGCACCCGGATTTATATATTTATATATTAGTGACGTTCCCGCGTGAGTTGTCTGTTATGTTGGTTATTTTGAAATTTTAAATCTTCCGCTGTTCGGGACGTTACAACTTGGTATCAGAGCGGTCGATTCCTGTGTCTTCGTCTAAAGAACCACCCTTAGGAGTAGTGCTAGAGGCATGCATTATTTTTCTAGCTCTTGCATGCATTGTTGCTTATCTGTTGATTGTTGTGGTGACAGATGGCACCTAGGCGGGTGAGGAGTTCTCCCCGTGATCGTGATCCCAGTGACGACACTTCAGGTGCTCAGTGGGACAGGTTGGGCGAGTTTCTGGAGCGTCAGGCAGCTCAGAGCGCCCAGGGCGGAGTGGGAGCTGAGCACGATCGGTTCATGCGTCAGCACCCGCCGACTTTTGATGGCAGGAGGGCCCCAGAGGTAGCAGAGGACTGGGTCTTCAGGATGGAGAAGATCTTCCGTGCTATTGGTGTAGCACCTGAGAGGATGGTGGAGCTGGCCACCTACGTGTTCGATGGCGAGGCCGCCAACTGGTGGAGATCTACGTCCACGGTGTTGTTTGATGACCGTGCAGATGTCAGCTGGGAGGAGTTCTTGGAGGTGTTTCATGAGCAGTACTTTCCCCAGCATGTCAGAGATCAGAAGAGGGAGGAGTTCATGTCGCTGGAGCAGAAGGACATGACACTGACGAGCTACATCAGCAGGTTCAACGCCTTGGAGCGTTATTGCCCAGAGATTTGTGTGACCCCAGAGCAGCGGGCGAGGAAGTTCGTAAAGGGACTGAGGCAGCCGCTTCGTTCTCGGGTGATCAACAGCATGCCGCGGACCCTTGCAGATGCAGTGAAGCATGCTACGATCATCGAGCAGGACCAGAGGGAGTGTGTTCAGGAGGCGCGGAAGGCGCCAGTGAGCACCGGCAGCAGAGTAGCAGGTCGTGGAGCAGGGAACCCGGGCAAGAGGCCCAGGTTCGATGGAGGAGGAGCACGTCAGTCAGGAGCGTGCACTTACTGCGGGAGGTTCCATCCAGGACAGGAGTGTCCCCGTCGGACTGGAGCGTGCATGGGTTGTGGTCAGATGGGGCATTTTGTCCGTGATTGTCCTCAGAGGCAGGGAGAGCCGAGCAGGAGGCCAGGACCACCAGCAGTAGGCAGAGGCGGAGGCAGCCGGTCAGTTGTTCCACAGGGCCAGAGCAGGAGGACCGGGCGAGTCTTCACTATTCAGGCTGAGGAGGCGAGGGACTCCAACACCGTCGTGGAAGGTACGCTTTCAGTTTCTGGTTCTGTAGCGCGTGTGTTGTTTGATTGCGGCGCCACACACTCCTTCATCTCGGAGAAGTTTGCTGGCGAGTTGGGTCGGACCCCTGTGCTGCTGACTGATGTTTTGGAGGTCAGCACGCCCATGGGTGAGGTGGGCACTTTGGGGAGCTTTTTCCCCGGCACCACAGTTGCTTCGGGAGACCACGATTTTCCGACAGATCTGGTCTTGTTACCGATGGTGGACTTCGACGTCATACTGGGGATGGACTGGCTGTCACAGTACGACGTGCGGGTCTTTTGCCGTGAGAAGAAGATCCTGATTCCGATGGAGGGTTTGCCAGATGTTCTGATCAGAGGTGCGAGGAGCAGAGGGGGTCGTCTGATTGTGTCTGCAGTTAGGGCACAGAGACTGATGCAGCAGGGATGCAGAGCGTTTGTGGCCACGCTGGTAGTTCCTGATCCTGAGACGAGGTGGCTGGAGGACATAGAGATTGTGCAGGAGTTTCCGGATGTGTTTCCAGCAGAGATTCCAGCGTTACCGCCGCACCGGGAGATCGAGTTCGGCATCGAGCTGGTTGCGGGTACGACACCTCAGTCGAAGGCACCTTATCGGATGGCACCTGCAGAGTTGACAGAGCTGAAGAAGCAGTTGCAGGAGTTGATGGAGTCCGGGTTCATTCGACCGAGTGTTTCTCCATGGGGAGCGCCTGTGCTTTTCGTGAAGAAGAAGGATGGATCGTTGCGGATGTGCATTGACTACAGGATGCTGAATAAGGTTACCGTTCGGAACCGGTACCCTTTGCCCAGGATTGATGATTTGTTTGATCAGTTGCAGACGGCGAGAGTGTTCTCGAAGATCGATCTGCGTTCGGGTTATCACCAGTTGCGGATCAGGGAGACAGATGTTCAGAAGACAGCCTTCAGGACGCGGTACGACCACTACGAGTTCTTGGTGATGCCATTTGGACTGACGAATGCACCTGCAGCATTCATGGATCTGATGAATAGGACCTTCCAGGCGTACCTCGACAGATTTGTCGTTGTATTCGTAGACGACATTTTGATATACTCGCATGACAGGGAGCAGCATCGAGAGCACCTGAGGATTGTGCTTGGCATCTTTAGGGATCAGCAGCTTTATGCCAAGTACACGAAGTGCGAGTTTTGGTTGGATCAGGTGGCTTTTCTGGGGCATATTGTATCAGCGGATGGGATTTCAGTGGATCCGGCAAAGGTCGAGGCAGTGACTCAGTGGAGAGCCCCGACGAGCGTGACGGAGATCAGGAGTTTTGTTGGACTGGCAGGGTATTACAGGCGGTTCATCCAGGATTTCTCCAGACTTACGTCGCCGCTGACAGCGTTGACGCAGAAGGGCGTCAAGTTCGTTTGGTCCCAGAAGTGCGAGGACAACTTTCAGGAGCTGAAGAGGCGTCTGACGACAGCGCCGATTCTGATGCTACCGAGTGGCAGTGGAGGCTACGTGATTTACAGTGATGCGTCAGGGATTGGCTTGGGCTGTGTTCTGATGCAGCATGGGAAAGTGGTCGCGTACGCTTCGATGCAGCTGAAGGTGCACGAGAAGAACTACCCGACTCACGATCTGGAGTTAGCAGCAGTAGTTCACGCGTTGAAGACCTGGCGGCACTATCTGTATGGCGAGCAGTTCGAGGTCTTCACCGATCATCAGAGTCTGAAGTACTTGTTCTCGCAGAAGGAGCTGAATATGAGGCAGCGCAGATGGCTCGAGTTCATTAAGGACTACGACTTCACCATTTCCTATCATCCGGGGAAGGCGAATTCGGTTGCAGATGCGCTGAGCAGGAAGGTGGAGGTTTCTGTCGCGAGTCTGTGCATCCAGGAGTGGAGGCTACTCGAGGCTTTGTCAGAGTGGAGGCCGTTCACAGAGGGCTCAGAGGGAGCAGTGATTGCTGGGCTTCGGGTGGAGCCGCAGACTGTCTCACGGTTGGTTCAGGCTCAGCAGGGGAATGAGGAGTTAGCTGGTCTGCTACAGTTGGCTTCCAGAGATGGATCAGATTTCAGTGTGGGGGTTGATGGTGGTCTGAGGTTCAGGAGTCGGATCTGGGTGCCGAAGGTTGATGGGCTGAGAGATGACATCATGGAAGAGGCACACAGAGCTAGGTACATCATTCATCCGGGGAGCACAAAGATGTTTAAGGACCTGCAGCGGAACTTCTGGTGGAAGGGCATGAAGAGGGATATTGCAGAGTTTGTGGAGCGATGCTTGGTCTGCCAGCAGGTGAAGATTGAGCATCAGAGGCCAGCAGGACCGATGCAGTGTATTGAGCTTCCTGAGTAGAAGTGGGAGCATGATGAGAATTTTAATTTATACCGCAAGTGCACGGTGTCAATGAAGACGTGGCAAATACGGGTCGAACACAAGGAGGGAGAGATATTGTTATTTTTGGATTTTCGATTAGAGAGAGAGAGAACAATAATAAGGTTGGTTTTGAGATTTTTAGGTTTTAATTATCTAAAGTACGAAACAAGAGCAATTAGAACTAAAACAAGAAATAAGAAGAGAAATCCGTTGGGTGGAGGTTTAGATTTAAGGTTTAGATTAGAGAACTTAGAAACTTATAATAAATCATGTTTAGTTATGAAGCATTACAAGATAAATGATTTAACATAAACTCAAGTAATCAAAATACTAACCACGAACTTAGAATAATAACATTCATTCATCTTCTCTAACCCTAAATCCGTCACCTCCACCCTTCGGAAAGAGTTAGAAACTCATGGAGGGAGGAAGAAGAAGGGGTCCTTGAGACATTAAAAGAAAACTAAAACAAGAATTAAAAGAACAGAATTTTATTAATAAAACTAAGGTACACAAATAAGAACAACAACCAAGGACCCTATTTACATCGTTCTCGGGTCTATTTATAGTTGCTACAAGGGACTTAGGTATAGAATTGGATAGTACACGTGTCCATACACGAGTGGACGAAATTGGGACACACGGATCAACCAATGGGCGGCGGAATCGCCGCACATCATGTGTATTGTGCGGCGGATTCGCCTCCCACGTTGGTCGGATTTAATCAGGATTTTTGTCACGCGTTTATGGTATGATTTGATCTTTATTTGCGTGTCTGGATGATTTCTTTCCATTGTCTTGAGCTCCGGATTAATTCCTTCCATTGTTGGAGATTTATAGTTGATTTTTCTTTTGACTTTTCCAACAAAATATCTTGATCCTTTTCTTTTGCAATTAGGTCCTTGGCATTTTTGCAATTAAGCCCTTGACCTTTTTGTGATTAGCTCCTTGAATGCTTTTATGCTTGGATGCATTTCCAATTGAAACCCGATAAACTTGAATTCGGTCTTTATGATAGAAATGAATCTTTTGCACACGTTTATGCTCGGAATGTGGGTAAATTGCATTCAGGTCCCTGTATTCTGTAAATAAGACTAAACACATACCTTAGTAGCATTTATTGATGTAAAAGTAATCTAAATGAAAGACATATGATGCAATGTATGCAATGCATCAAATACCCCCACACCTAGATTTTGCTAGTCCCTAGCAAAGCAGAGTATAAGAAAATGAAAGCAGGGAAATCCTAACTCACTTTCGTAGGAATCACGGTTGCACTTAGCATGTGCAACAAGCCGTTAAACCTCCAAGTTTCCTAGGAGGAGGAGTGTTGTCTCCTGAGGGTTTTCAGCGGATATACCCACAAAATCCTGAATCAACATTTCATTAATAGCTCTCAATATCCCTACCTCAACTTTATACATCTTACTAAGAATTTTTGCATGCTCATTATATAAATCTAACTCATTAAAAATATGACTTGGTCTTTGTTCCTCCAACATTCACACCACTAACCCTTCTACACATGTTTATCACTTGAATTATTTTGCACGCCTCCTTTAGTGGTGAAGTATCATTCGGATCAACCATGGCATGGATCATTCTTTTAGCTTTGGGCCTTGAGTATTATTTTTTCTTTTTTTTTCCGTGATTCAACACATTTGCTTTTTGACACTTTTACCCTTTTGCATTCGTGTAGCGAGTTTGGTCGATAATCCCGAGCTGGTAGACTCAAGTTACCGGGTTTCAAGATACCCCTACGGACCAGTGACTCAAAGGCTTGAGCTTTTGTAATCATTTTGCAGAATGTGTTTTCCTCACTTTATTCCTTTTATTTTTATTTTTATTTTCCTCAAGGCTTAATTGCTATTAGAAGTCCACACTTCCCGGTATATTTTCCTCAACCTCTGCTTTTTATCAACCACTTCAAAGATTTGATTCATCCAATTTAAGTGCATACATGTCTTAAAGGGCAATGGGTTATTTCTTTGGAACTTAGATTTATGTCACAATTTCTACAAGCAGAACTACATAATAAGGAACAAAAACTCAATGCAATTTGTACACGGGTTTTAGCAGTTCAATCTTAAGCTATGTCATGAAATATTGATTTTTTTTTTATTTTTTTTTTATTTTTTTTAAAGAAGAAAACAAGCAAATAGATATATACATAGTTAAACGCCCCCCCACACCTAAATCATGCATTGTCCTCAATGTATGCATAGATAAAATAAATGCACTTATTACCTGAGTCGGCTTGCAGTAGAGGGGTTGAGTTTGCTCAGAGTCAACCGTAATCAGAACTGGATTGAATGACACCATATTGGTGCATGTATCCAGATGAATTGTTCCCCATGTTGACTTGAGGAAAAGATTCCACTCTTCTCACTTGAATTGGTTCGCTTATTTGCTCGAGTGATGGTGGTTGAGTAAATGAATCACTCCCTCTTTTCTTACTTCCTTTTTGCTTATGTGATGATTTATTTGATTCAGAATTCTGATAAATACGTGCTCTCATCACAACATCACTTGGGTTGCATATTATTTCTGGCTCATTATCAATATGGAAGATATTAAATTCTGCTTTTAAGTTCCCGAAAGATAATTGCATGAGCCCATTTCGACAGTTTATTAATGCTTCCGAGGTGGCTAAAAAGGGTCTACCTAAAATTACAGGGATTTGTCGATTAGGATTTACAACAGGTTCAGTATCAAGTACGACAAAATCCACTGGATAAATGAAGTCACCAACCTTAATCAAAACGTCCTCTACTATACCTCTCGGTTTCTTAACAGAACAATCAGCGAATTGGAGGGTTGTCTTAGAGGGTTTCAGTGGACCAAGGTTGAGTTGCTCGTAGACAGAAAATGGGAGCAAGTTAACGCTTGCACCAAGGTCTAGAAGGGCTTTATTGATAAACGTATCTCCTATTGAACATGAAATTGTGGGACACCCCGGGTCCTTATATTTTATAGGAGATGTGTTGGAAAGAATTGAGCATATGTTTGCAGTTAAGAATGCCTTCTTTGGTACATTCGTTTTTCTCTTCTTAGTGCACAAATCTTTTAAGAATTTAGCATAAGCAGGTATTTGTTGAATCATGTCTAAGAGTGGAATGTTTACCTTAACTTGCTTAAATACTTCCAAGATTTTCTCTATTTGTGCACTAGAGTTCTTTTTGAGTCTATTGGGAAATGGGGCTTTAGGCACATAGACTCGCTCAGGTTCAGGCTGAGCTACAGGTTCAGGTTGGGTAGGTGGATTGGGCTTTTCAATTTGGACGTCGGGTTCAGTGGTCAAGTCATATGTGGGTGCTTGATGGCTGGATTGATTAGTCATTCTAGGGTTTACCACATTATTGTCAATTTGTCTTCCGGACCGTAATGATACTACAGCATTGATTTGTTGGAACGGTCCTTCCTCATTAACCATTTGAACCGGTCTAGGGTTGTTATTTCCTGAAGGTGGTTGATAAGATTGATATTGATTATTAGTTCTGGGGTTCACCTCAGGTTGACTTGGAAATTGGCCCTTTTCTCTTTCACCTATTATCTGTGCTAATTGGCTGACCTGTGTCTCTAGCCTTTGGAATGATTGGTTGGTTGTTTGTATAAAAGTTGTCATTAAAGTTTCTAATTTAGTCAACCTAACCTCATGATTTCCATTATTACCCCCAGATGATGTATTATTTTGATTATATGGGGTTGCTTGTTGTCTAGGAGGTTGTCCTTGTTGGTTCCACGAAAAATTGGGATGATTACGCCAACCTGGGTTATAGGTTGATGCGTAAGGATCATTTCTAGAATTGTTATATGTGGCATTGACATGTTCCAGGTTCACACAGTCCTCCATTAAATGACCAGTCTGACCACATCTAGAGCAAGGGGTAGGGGATGCTTGTCGGGTTTGATTTTGCAGTTCTAGACTTTCCATTCTACGCATTAGGGTAGCTAGTTTTGCCTCGGCCGCTATGTTGGAGTCTATAGCTAAGACACCTGGTCGGGGTTGACTCGCTATTCTAGATCCAATACTCGAGTTGATGGGTGTTCTAGCATTGTCCCATTGCATACTATTTTCAGCTAAATCCTCAAGAAAAGTCCAGGCATCATTTTCATTTTTGGACATAAAATTCCCTTGGCTCACAGATTCTAGCATAACCCTAGATGTGGGTGTCAATCCCTCATAAATAATTTGGCATAATTGCCACTTCGGAATTCCGTGATGAGGGCATTGGGTCAAGACACTCTTAAATCTCTCAAGATAGGAATAGAACGGCTCGCTCTCAGACTGAACGAATGCAACAATTTCATTCCTAATCTTCATAGTCTTATGGTTGGGAAAATATTTTTTTAAGAAAACTTGAACAAATTCAGCCCAACTTCTAATAGATCTTTCGGCTAGACTATATAGCCATTTCTTAGCGTCGTCCTTAAGTGCTAGAGGCACAAATTTCAGACGCACTGCCTCTTCAGGAATATGCTGGTATTGCATAAGAGAGCAGATTTCCTCAAATTCTCTAAGGAAGATATATGGATCTTCCCTAGAGGTGAACTTAGGCAACATACTCATGTATTGTGCCTTAAGTTCGAAGTCGCGACCCGGTATGGTGGGCATAACGATGCACGATGGCTGAGCAGCCATCGTTGGGTAGCACCGATCCCTCAGAGTTATAGGTTGCGCAATAGGCGGGTCCACTACGTGCTCACCCATTAGATCCGGGTGAGGTGGTGCAACAGGTGGATTGGGGTTAAGTTCCAGACTGGAATCTAGATGAACTCGTGAGAGTCGATTACTCAAGTCCCGAATCCAAATCTGAGTGCACCGGGTTGAATCAATTTTTGAATTCAAATTCGAAATTTAAATTCCAAATTTAATTTCAAGAATTAATTACTCTTTTTTTCGTTTTTTTTTGAATTTTTTTGAATTTTAATTTTTTTTTTATTTTTTATTTTAAAAGAAACAAACAATAGAAAGGTAGGGATGAGAAGGGAAAGAAGACTCAGACGAGAAGGGAAACTTAACTCTAAAGGATAAAAATTAGGGTTGGTCAGAAATTTCCTGAACAAGCACGGTCAAAACAATCCTAGACCTAGTGTCACTTAGATCTAGACGACTCCTAACAGGTTGAGTCGAATTAGTTTGCTTGATTCACCTCCCTCACCAATCAAACCAAGTTGGCCAGTTAGTGTATAGCTAGTGGGGGCGCTTCCGACAGAGTCGGTGCCAATTAGACAACCACGTCGCTTGGAAGACTTTCGTCGACACAAAAACACTTTCTAGACACCAAATTGAATTCAATTAGCTTCAGGTCATAGCAAGTCAAACCAATCTCCTCCTTAATTGAGTCCGAGTCCTTAGGGGCCAATGTCTAATTGATTTTAAATTTTAGGCTTAGGCGACACTTCAGGATTGTGGTTTGTGGGCTACGGGAGGGTGATGAATTCCCCACCGTATCTTTTCCTACGGAGTTGCCCTTAAGATAGTTTAACTTAAATCTAGCAAAGATAGTCAAACAATGGTCCTTTTAATGGGGGCAATTGCAAGGTTGTATGCAACTAAATTATATGCTCTAATGCAATCGATAAAAACCTCGATACGTACCTTGCCTCCAGCAATCTTCAACAAGTATTAATTTGCAAGAATTTAGCAAGAATAATGCAAGCAAAACATTATATGATGCATGCACTAAGGTCTTTCTAATTTTGCCAATTTTAGGTCAGAGTTGAATTATTGCCAATTATGGAATTGTAACCCTAACACGTGCAATTCTACGAAAGGAAACTTTTCAACTAGTCAGATTTTACGAGAAAGGCAAGAAAAGTTACCTCCGCAATGCTCAGTCGGGTTCGCCGCCCGCTCTCGGAGATTCCAGTAGCTCAATGCGACCACCCAGAGATGTCGACGACGCCCCAGAAATTTGAAGACCAGAACCCACACTGGTGCGGCGATTCCGCCGCAAGTTACCTTGTAGATGCGGCGATTCCGCCGCCCAAGTGTCTCAGAACGCTCCCGGATTTCGCCGCGCGCTCTGTTGTCTCCTGCTACACAAATTCAAATGCTTAGATCGCGCACAAGGTAGACAGGATAAAATCGAAAACACAAAAAAAAACACAAAATCTGCGTCGCCTCCCCGGCAACGGCGCCAAAAACTTGATGAGAATTTTAATTTATACCGCAAGTGCACGGTGTCAATGAAGACGTGGCAAATACGGGTCGAACACAAGGAGGGAGAGATATTGTTATTTTTGGATTTTCGATTAGAGAGAGAGAGAACAATAATAAGGTTGGTTTTGAGATTTTTAGGTTTTAATTATCTAAAGTACGAAACAAGAGCAATTAGAACTAAAACAAGAAATAAGAAGAGAAATCCGTTGGGTGGAGGTTTAGATTTAAGGTTTAGATTAGAGAACTTAGAAACTTATAATAAATCATGTTTAGTTATGAAGCATTACAAGATAAATGATTTAACATAAACTCAAGTAATCAAAATACTAACCACGAACTTAGAATAATAACATTCATTCATCTTCTCTAACCCTAAATCCGTCACCTCCACCCTTCGGAAAGAGTTAGAAACTCATGGAGGGAGGAAGAAGAAGGGGTCCTTGAGACATTAAAAGAAAACTAAAACAAGAATTAAAAGAACAGAATTTTATTAATAAAACTAAGGTACACAAATAAGAACAACAACCAAGGACCCTATTTACATCGTTCTCGGGTCTATTTATAGTTGCTACAAGGGACTTAGGTATAGAATTGGATAGTACACGTGTCCATACACGAGTGGACGAAATTGGGACACACGGATCAACCAATGGGCGGCGGAATCGCCGCACATCATGTGTATTGTGCGGCGGATTCGCCTCCCACGTTGGTCGGATTTAATCAGGATTTTTGTCACGCGTTTATGGTATGATTTGATCTTTATTTGCGTGTCTGGATGATTTCTTTCCATTGTCTTGAGCTCCGGATTAATTCCTTCCATTGTTGGAGATTTATAGTTGATTTTTCTTTTGACTTTTCCAACAAAATATCTTGATCCTTTTCTTTTGCAATTAGGTCCTTGGCATTTTTGCAATTAAGCCCTTGACCTTTTTGTGATTAGCTCCTTGAATGCTTTTATGCTTGGATGCATTTCCAATTGAAACCCGATAAACTTGAATTCGGTCTTTATGATAGAAATGAATCTTTTGCACACGTTTATGCTCGGAATGTGGGTAAATTGCATTCAGGTCCCTGTATTCTGTAAATAAGACTAAACACATACCTTAGTAGCATTTATTGATGTAAAAGTAATCTAAATGAAAGACATATGATGCAATGTATGCAATGCATCAGAGCACGTGACGATGGATTTTGTCACGGGTTTGCCGAAGACAAGGAGATTCCACGACGCGATTTGGGTGATAGTCGATCGACTGACCAAGTCGGCGCATTTCTTAGCGATCAGGACCACGTTACCTTTGGAGGGTCTGGCTAGGTTGTACGTGGAGGAGGTAGTCAGGTTACATGGAGTGCCAGTGAGCATCATCTCCGATCGAGATCCTCGTTTCACTTCCAGATTTTGGGGGAGTCTGCAGCAGGCTTTGGGGACGCGTCTGAGATTCAGTACAGCGTTTCATCCGCAGACCGATGGTCAGTCAGAGAGGACGATTCAGACCCTGGAGGATATGCTGAGAGCATGCACACTGGATTGGGCAGGGCACTGGGATGAGCACCTGCCGCTGATAGAGTTCGCCTACAACAACAGCTACCACTCGAGTATTGGGATGGCACCGTACGAGGCATTGTACGGGAGGCCTTGCAGATCACCGGTATGTTGGAGTGATGTGGGCGAGAGGCAGTTAGTGGGGCCAGAGATTGTGCAGATGTACTCAGAGAAGGTTGATGTGATCAGGAGGAGACTGGCCACAGCGCAGAGCAGGCAGAAGAGTTATGCAGATCGACGCAGACGAGTACTAAGTTTCGAGGTGGGCGACCATGTGTTTCTGAAGATTTCCCCAACCAGAGGTGTGATGAGGTTTGGGAAGAAGGGGAAGCTCAGTCCGAGATATGTTGGGCCGTTTGAGATCCTCGACCGAGTTGGAGAGGTTGCCTACCGGATTGCATTGCCGCCGCAGTTTTCGGGTCTGCATAATGTCTTCCATGTGTCGATGCTGAGGAAGTATGTGGCAGATCCGTCGCACGTTATTGAGATAGCAGTGCCAGAGATTCAGCAGGACTTGTCGCTCGAGGAGACACCAGTTGAGATTGTCGATCGCATGGATCATCAGCTCAGGAGGAGGACCATTCCGATGGTGAAGGTCAGGTGACAGCATCACAGCGAGCGCGAGGCCACTTGGGAGATCGAGGAGGACGTCAGGAGGCAGTATCCAGAGCTTTTCGGTGAGTAGTTTGCTTTGATTTCGGGACGAAATCCTTTTAAGTTGGGTGGATTGTTAGAACCCAAACCCTAGATTAGGGTTAAGCTTGGGTTAATGGAGGATTAGAAGGTGTTTTGCATGGGAAGTTGGTGTGCATAGTGTATGCATGGGGAAGAGGTGGAGGCGCGCTACAGTGGTCGTGAGGGAGGTGATGGGTTGTGCAGTGTAGGGCACTGTTCATGCGTGGGGAGAAGATTTGAGTTGGGTTTATAAACGTTTTTCTCTCTCTCTCTCTCTCTCATTCTCTCCATTCACTCTCTTCTTTTCCTGGTGCGCGAGTTGCAGCTGAGTAGGCGACCACGGTGGAGTGAGGCGCGTGGAGGAGGTGCGCGAGAAGGTCTCCGGAGGCGGTGTTGTGCGAACGGTGCTCCGGCCGTTTTCGTCGTTTCGTTGAGGTATGCCGCTCTCTAGTGTGGTTTTGTTGTGGACACTCATGAGAGGGTCGTGTTGGTCGGTCGGAGGAGGTCGGAGGCCTCTCCGACGTCGCGTTTGGGCGAAGAAACCTCGGCTGACGCGAGGTTGAAGACGACCGGGCGGTCGACCGGTCCTTGGACGGTCGACCGAATGCATGTATATCTTTACTGTCTGTTGCGTTTCGGTCGACCGAGGTCTTGTGTTCGGTCGACCGGAACTTAAATATATTGGTTTATGTTGCGTGATGTTCGGACTTTGGTGTATGTTCGGTCGACCGTTATATGACGTAGAAATATAGGTTGACCCTAACTGTTGTCGGTCGACCGAGACCCCAGAGTCGGTCGACCGATGGAATAAAATGATGTAGAAGTTGTACTGTTAGTTTTCGGTCGACCGGGACCTGAGTCGGTCGACTGATAGACTGGATTGTAATGTTGACCAGACTCCGGATTTTGACCTCGTTCGGTCGACCGGTTTTAGACCTTCGGTAGACCGTTTGGGGGATTGTGTTCTGTGCGCGGCGGTAGACCGTGTTAGGGACGGTCGACCGATTCCTTTCTGGAAACGGTCGACCGAGTCACCTTTTACGGTCGACCGTTTGGGCCCAGGACAGAATTCCTGGTTCCCTTTTTGAACGCCAACTTTGTCCACGGAAACCCGTGTCCTCGCCTTGTGCGTGAGCCGGGAGGTGACGGTGGGCGCGTGATGCGTGCCTGCCCAGGGACCGCCGTTGGGAAGAGTGTGGGTGTTCGGGACGCGTCACCTCCATGTATGGACCGTGACTTTTGAGATGGATTGATGGGGCACTTTGTAGTATAGCAGGCCTGAGGGATCGCGGATCCCAGTGTTGATGTTGTGCGGGCACGCAACTGGCGTTGGGTGAGGTGACTACCGGCCTTCGGGCTACGGAGGTCGCTGCCCTGCTTTTATAGCGGCGCAGTTGGTGTTCGCGGCTCGAGGAGCCCGATGACCTGGCAGACTTCGGTCTGGACCGTCCGATGCTGTGCCGGACGTTGTGATGGACCACCGATGCTGTGCCGGTGATGCCGCCGAGGCTGTGCCGGCGATGATGATTGTTGGGCCGAGGCTGTGCCGGCTATGTTGTTTTCCTCGGCTGGGCACCTACCGAGATGTTGTTGTTATATCTTCCGGGTGACGGCCCCGTTGGTCCCTGTGGCCCCGACCACTGAGATTTACAGATCTGTTTCTATCGGCGCGTAGACGTGACAGAGGCTCCCTGCCGAACCCTTGAGTAGTGTAGCTGCGTGTGGGGGGTGCGATGTCGCGGGCTACTAGACTGCATGTGCCTGCAGTAGGTCTCTTCGGGAGACCCGATGATTGATTGTCGGACGGATGTCCTGTTTTACCCTTCGGGGGAACTGTTTTCCATATCTGTTGATGCCATGACATGCTACTAGTATGATAGGTTCATTATGTGATGCATGCATATAGGCGAGTTGGTATACGGGGTTTCCTTCTGGAAACTCAGGCATTGTTGTTGCATCTTTTTCAGGACCGCAGTAGGTCCGGTTGGGTGGTGACCGAGGACGGAGCGCTTTGGAGTCGGATCCTCTTCGGCAGTTGCTAGACCGTACGACTACTTGTATTCTCTTCCATTGTATCAGTATTGTAGTTGTATTTCTTTTGGAAAACTCCTTGTATTTTGGGTGCACCCGGATTTATATATTTATATATTAGTGACGTTCCCGCGTGAGTTGTCTGTTATGTTGGTTATTTTGAAATTTTAAATCTTCCGCTGTTCGGGACGTTACACATCCACTCCACATCCATCGCAACAGTATGTCGTTCTTTTGGTTTTGAAAAGAACATGAAGCTCATGTAGAGGATGGTTGATTCTCTGGGGCCAAGACCTCTGCTTGTCTACAACACAGGTAGGGTGCATGCCGAAATCACATTCATCGCAGTACAAGATCGGCCCATGACCGTCTTCGGCACAATTGTCACACCAATACGAGTACATTTCGGTCTCCCGGAGCTCATGCTCCTCATGTTGCTCGTGCTTGATTCCTTCCGGTAGCTCCATGATTGTTTTCCAAATTCGCTCATCTAAAGCGCAATCGGGATGCAGATAGAAGCAGTCGCAAGTTTTGCAGGAGAACGACCAACAGAATCCCTTCCTTGCGCATACGAAGCACCAGTAATAATCATCTTCGCGGGTTAACATGAGCTCATGATCCTTGTGGAGCTCATGGTTGAGCTTCTTTGGCCACCCTTTTGCCATTTCGGCCAACTCTTGTTCCAGAGCACATTCAGGGTGCAAATCAAAGTCGCATTCCTTGCAGTAGTAAGACCAATGTGCACATCTTTCGTTGCAACCATCGCAATTGTAGTCATCGCGAACGGTTTTATTAAGTTCGTGATCCATATGAAGTTCCGACCTTAATTTCTCTGGCCACCCCTTCGACATTTCTACTCCGTTCATCCTCTGATTATAACTACAACAACTCAAAACTTTTACTTGTACGTACAAAAAAAAAATGTTGAGAAAATTTTCTTCCATACTTTTCAGTAATTGTATATATCCCTAGAGGAGAAATCCAATTAACAGTTGAGCTCTTTATAGGTAATATCACTAAGGTTTGGAGGTCACATCTAGATCCAGTTGAAACGAGCTTTGCAGGTGCTACCTCAAAACTTCCAAATTCTATTGAACCTCGTTTAATTGAAGCATAAATATATTCTTGTAGACTACTACTAAAAGATTTTCTATCATTTTGCAGTTTGTTGGTCAAAATTTCAGGAAAGAAATAAAAGTTTCAAATAATTTGTAGCAAATCAAATTCCGGAACTAAATTTGGAAGTGAGAACATACCTGATAGGAATGGGGATCACCAGCACCATACAGATCGCGATGTCATTGATATGGTTTTGGGTTTTGACCCACCCTTTACAAACATCTTATGTTCTCAAAGTCAACTTTATTGGGAACTTGTAAAACATCACTTATATCTTATCACATATTATTGAGCATGTATTTAGGCTCTAAATTTGACTTTGGTAACACGTTGACTTTTACGGATAAATATTGCAAAAGATTCTAAGCTTATATGATTATCTTGAAATGTTTTTATACCAATGCTCAATCTATGCTAAAATAATATTCTTCCTCAAGGCCAATTTAGCCATTACAACTCTAGATCTTTTGTAAGACAAAATCTTAAACCAACTCAATAGCATTAGAAGTGCTGTCAATTGGAAAACTGGGCTCTTATACGTTCTAATCATGAGTTAAAGATCTAGATTTCATGGAACATAAAATGGGAAAATCCAAAAAAAAACTTTTCTGGAATTCACATACATATTAAGCATGACAAATGCAAATGGAAGTTGATACGTACTTTAGAGCATGTTTTTCCCTTCTCAGCTTAAAAATGTCAAGTAGGTTCAAATTGCACATCTACAATATTTTCCACGACTTTCCACCAAATTTTAACATTTACTCCAAATTTATCAATTTATTCTGAAAATGCCAACCCGAAAAAATAACACATTAATCACAACGTGTCACGTGCGCCACTATTCTCAAGTCTCCTCACACTCGGACAAAATTAATAAAGACAGACGTGTAAAAGTGGACTCGTGTCTGTTGCCTGTTGCAGTGGGTAAAATCGCCTTCCATTCTTGGTTCGGCCAACTCAACATGGAGTAAGCTGTGATCTTAAAACCAGTACAACATGGAGCCAAACAATACAAAAGCCTACCTTGTGAGCCAAACAGTTGATCCTTCTTAACATACATATCCACACACATCATCATTAATATGAAACTTAAATGGGGAATGAGATGAGTACCTGAATTTTGAGGTTTGAAATTTGTGTTTATGTTGTAATTGTTGAAATTTGATTTGTAGAATTGTTAAGTACGGGAAAACATAGAGCATTGGTCGACCGTGACTTAAGTCATTGTCGACCGAAAAAGTCCAGAACGTCCAGGATTTGTCGAAATGCGAGTTTCGGTCGAGCGGTACTGGGCACGTGATCGACCGGAAACTTCTAGGAGCTTCAAGTTGAGAATCAACATCGTGGATCGGTCGACCGCAACTTTAGTCACGGTCGACCGGAAACTTCCAGGGGCTCCCAGGCGCTGTTCAGAAGCGTGGAACGGTCGACCAGCTCGGGGTGAGCATTAGACCGACTGAAGGCGGTTACGCGCAAACAGTCAACCGGTCAACCGATAGAGAATTCCGGTTGACCGTTGCAGACAGTTTTGCCCACGATTTTTATGTTTATTTGTACGATTTTAACCCATTATAAAAGAGTTTTTTGTCCTAATTTTGTAACACAACATACAATACTTATTTTCTTAAGAGAGATCTAGAGTGCTTTGGGAGACATATTGCTTCCAACCGTTTGTAATCTCGGAGATTTCTCTTGTTGGAGAAGAGCTTCAAGGAAAGGAAACCCGCAGTAGACCCCCCAATGATGTATTTACCTTACCGAACCTTGTAAAACGTGTGTGTCGTGGTTTGCTTCAGGTGTGTTGTGTGATTGCTTGTGATTTTCATCTTATTTGCGTGTGATTGTTGCTTGAAGTTTGGGAGAGACCATTAGTTTAATTTCTGCATTAATATTCTGTAGACCGCACGTCGTCCTTAATCTGTGTCTTGTTAGTAGTGTATTATCTCCCTCTCCCAACAGTGATTATGTAGAGGTTGTCTTGGGTTTATTTATAAGAAATTGGATGATGGAATGAAATGGTAAAATTTCCATAATGTTTACTTTATCATATGATATTATTGAGCATGTATTTAGGTACAAGTTCCCTGTAAAGTTGACTTTGGGAACCGGTTGACTTTTACTGATAAATATTTCGAAAGATTCTAAGCTTATATGCTTATCTTTAAATATTTTATTCCAGTGCTCAATCATTCTTCCTGGAGGCCAATTTAGCCACTACAACTCTAGATCAAATCTTAAACCAATTAAATAGCATTCGAAGTGTTGTCAATTGAAAAGGTGGGCTCTTATGTATTCAAATCACACGGAGTTAAAGATCTAAATTTCAGGAACATGAAATGAGAAAATCAAAAAACTTTATGGAATTCACATACATCCTGAGTGTGACAAATACAAATAGAAGTCGATACTACAGAGCATCATTTTCTTGTCTCAACTCAAAAATATTAAGTGGGTCCAAATTAAACTTCTACATCTTCCACATCAACTTTCCACCGAAATTTAACATTTACTCCATACTATCAATTTATTCTAACAATGTCAAGCTGGAAAAATAACGCATTCACAACATGTGTTAATACGTGGAATGGGGATCATCACCACCACCATACAGATGCAGCTCTTGGATGAATGTGTACATGTAAGGATTTTTCCTATATTATTACAATTATAGATGTGCTGTCAATTTATTCTAACAATGTGCTGTCAATTGGAAAACTGGGTTCTTAAACAATCAAATCATGAGTTAAAGATCTAGATTTCATATAACATAAAATGAGAAAATCCAAAAAAAAATCTTTTATGGAATTCACGTGACAAATACAAATGAAAGTTGATACCTTGGAGAATGTTTTTTCCCATTTCAAGTCAAAAATGTCAAGTGGATTCGTTCAAATTGCACATCAACATTTTCCACGACTTTCCACCAAAATTTAACAGTTACTCCAAATCTATCAATTTATTCTGAAAATGTCAACTTGAGAAAATAGCACAATCACAACATGTAACGGGGACCACTATTCTCAAGTCTCCTCACACTCAGACAAAATTAATAAAGACAGATGTGTAAAAGTTGATTCGTTCCCGTTGCCTTTTGCAGTGGGCACAATCACAACTGTGTAAAAGTCTCCTCACACTCAGACAAATTGCCAATTCTACCAACGTCATTTATTTTGAACATGCTGTAAGCGGTGATCTTAAACCAGTACAACATGAAGCCAAACCAGTTGACCCTTCTTAACATACATATCCACACACATTATCATTATGAAATTTAAATGGGGGAATGGGATGAGTACCAGAACCTTGAGGCTTGCAATTTGTTTTTCTGTTGTGATTATGTAGAGGTTCTCTTGGGTTTATTTATAAGAAACGGAGGATGGAATGAAATGGTTAAATTTCCATAATGCTTACTTTATCATATGTCATTACTTTTCTTAAAAATTTCTCTCTCTAATATACAATATCATATACATATACCACCTGTAATACGAAGAATGTGGGAACAAGCCATGTAATACTATGGTGTTTCGTTAATTAGATTTAGAATAGTGGCTTCTGAAGTTAGCCTTGAGTTTTGTAAGCAATTATATAAGTTGGCTAAGAATATCAAATACCAACAAGCATGAATAAGAGGAAAGGAAGATGTCAAGAAACTAAAAAACTTAGAGAGGCATTGATTTGGCAACATAGGGGAATGTTTCAATGGTAGATGAGCATGAAATACAGAGATATATAGTTGGAAATTCATAATTTATATTCCTCTGCAACTAATATTTTGAACATTTCAAGGACGTTCTCTTGAAAATATCAGCATACTACGTTTCGATTAGAACTGTAATATCCTGAACATATCAGCATAATCAAATATCTTAATGGACTAATTAAGATTATTAGATGATTGTGTGGTTTTAGGAGAAGATGGAATTTTGAGAAGAATATAGAGAAGAAAAAGATGAAGATTTTGAGGCAAGTACTGATTCATTATTATTCAGTTTCATGTCATGTCTGTCTCTCTTGATATTCGTAGTTGCATGCATGTTGAGCATTAATATTGATTTTATGGATATGCATATGATTGCATGGTGGTGTTTCGGTCGACATGTCATGTGGTTGTGTGTATGTTTCTGGTAGAGCAACTTAGGAAAGAGCTGTCTAGCGGACATCGTGGAGCCACCCGAGAGAGGAAATAACTGTCTGTCGTTAGTGTGGAGCTACCAAGTGTGCGTCTGACAGATTGATAGATTTCAGAAGCACAGGATGTGGTCGAATCTGAATCGGAGTTTCAGATTGTTATGCATGCATTTTATTTGTGATGCATGTCTCTTGATTGTGCTTATTGACAGAATTTCATATTCTGTATTATTTTCCACATTATTATGATTCTGATTGATTGACGGTTGGAACTTGCGGACTGTCGAGCTCACAATTTGTTAATTATATTTTTCATATTATTATGGGCCTATCAGATGGATTTAAATATCAGAGTGCGCAGCGGTCAGGTTCGTGGATCGTATCATAATGCACCGGGTTCAGACGGGTAAGCACCTGTTTGGGCTCGGGGCGTTACAAATGGTATCAGAGCAATACGATCCTCGGAATTAGTCGGGATTTGGATTTGAAATAAAATTTTGATTGGATTGGAATTTGAGAAATTGGATTTAGAAGTATTGACTATTGATTCAAATGTGAATTTGGATTTAGTTGGATTGATTATCTAAATTATGAGCGATAAGTGGTGTTGGGTTTTTAGATTTGATAAATAATGAGTTGAAAAATTTGTATTGATTTTGTTCGGATTGAGACAGTATTGAGATTAAATTTCGAGGACGAAATTTCTTTTTAGGAGGGTAGAATGTAATATCCTGATTTTTAAGTTGAGGTAATAATCAAATATCTTAATGGACTAATTAAGATTATTTGATGATTGTGTGGTTTTAGGAGAAGATGGAATTTTGAGAAGAATATAGAGAAGAAAAAGATGGAGATTTTGAGGCATGTACTGATTCGTTATTATTCAGTTTCATGTCATGTCTGTCTCTCTTGATATTCGTAGTTGCATGCATGTTGAGCATTAATATTGATTTTATGGATATGCATATGATTGCATGGTGGTGTTTCGGTCGACATGTCTTGTGGCTGTGTGTATGTTTCTGGTAGAGCAACTTAGGAAAGAGCTGTCTAGCGGACAACGTGGAGCCACCCGAGAGAGGAAAGGGTTGCCTGTCGTTAGTGTGGAGCTACCAGGTGTGCTTCTGATAGATTGATAGATTTCAGAAGCACAGGATGTGGTCGAATCTGAATCGGGGTTTCAAATTGTTATGCATGCATTTTATTTGTGATGCATGTCTCTTGATTGTGCTTATTGACTGAATGTCATATTCTGTATTATTTTCCACATGATTATGATTCTGATTGATTTACGGTTGGAACTTGCGGGTTGTCGAGCTCACAATTTGTTAATTATATTTTTCATATTATTATGGGCCTATCAGATGGATTTAAATATCAGAGTGCGCAGCGGTCAGGTTCATGGATCGTATCATAATGCACCGGGTTCGGACGGGTAAGCACATGTTCGGGTTCGGGGCGTTACAAGAACTTTGACCTATATCAAAGCAAGCCGTATAAAAGAGATTGTTCCGCCACCATCTATCTTTCAGTATTCTTGTGAGGGGAACTTGGGACGTTTGGGGGCTTGACGTTTTGAGAGGGTTGTGCAATCTTAGTTTCCGCGTGTGCTTGTTGTGGGACTATTCCGTTAATTCACAACTCTGAGGTAACTGAAGAGTTGTGCTGTTGTGTTGGTGTTTTCGACTATTCCGTGCGGGGATAGAGCGTTTGGTTGGACCAAAGCTCGAAAAGGTTGGAAATTGATAGTCTCTAAAAAACTCCTAGCATAACCGGTGACAGTGAGCCCCTACAAGAAGGTGTTTGTAATTTTGTTTGACAGAGCAACAAGACACAGAATCATGATATTATTATATTTTTTACAATAAAAACATATTTTGCCAAGTTTAATTTTCTTGAGTTTATTATTTTGCTTAATCAAGATATACTTGTTTTGCGCTTACTTGAGCAAAAAATTAGACAGTTTTATCACGTTCACTTTGAAGGACGATTACGTTATTGTATACTCTTGTACAACTACAAATTTTGTTCATTATACAAATGGTGTGTAGTGGGGTACAACTACAAATGTTGATCATTATACAAATAGTGTTTCTTTGTACAAGAAACATTAACGGTGGGATTCGGAAGACCACAGGTACCCATACAAGTTTGTTTAGCCAGACTTATAAAAAATAATTTTCAATTGAAAATTATGAATTTATCCAAACAGCTAAAATCTATTAAAACCGTGGTTTCAAAAACATGGTTGTTTGCATTGAATGCCATATGAAAAACATGGCAACCAAAACGAAAGTTTGAATCAAAGTTTTTTCCCAAACAGGCTCTAAAAGAGTGGGAGGTCTTTTGATGGATAGTTAAGTTGCCTTTGGTTTTCAATATATAGATTCGTTTATATGATTGACTTGATTCAGTGTGTTTCAAGTTAACTTGCATGATTTTTTATTGTTTAGTTGTTTTATAAGTTGTGTTTACGTTACATGATAAGCTTTTGTATATTAGATGATAGCTTTTTCCCGTTTTTGTTTGTTGAATGATAGGTTTTTATAATATACGATTTTTCCCGTGTGTTCACGTTACCAAATAATGGACGTAGGTTGTTTTAATTCAATCTAAGACCATGGTTAACGGGGCGTGTCGCCCGTGCGAAACCTCAGTTAAGCAGGCAGCTGCCCAGGGCACCCTGGGGTGGGGGCACTTGTCCCCTCATTGGCTCGATATTATTTTTGTTTAGGGCTTAAAATGTTTATAAATTCATTTTAAATTCGTTTTAATTTATTTTTTTCAATTATATTTTTTTTCTGAAAAAAAGTTTTTTATTTTTTTTGAATTTGTAGATTTTTTTGTGATTTTTTATTATATTTTACTTATAATTAATCTCCAAACTGTTGGCTTTTTGGCCTTAATCTATGTTTTGATGATTTAATCAACCTAATCTTAATTATAATCATGTAGAGTAGCACACATATTGCATTGCATATATATTGTCTTGTGCTAACCTTTACAGGTGATCAAGACTCAAGGAAGAAAGGAAATCAAGTCAAGACATGTAATCAAGCTCATTTGAAGACATGTATTTTGTATTTCTTTGAGTATTTAGGAACTTGTGTATATTGAGCATACTTGAGCTAAAATCAATTTAAACACACACTAGGTTCCTCATAGAAGTCACACACGAAATTTCACATAATTTGGACTTCAATAGATCACCCAAACTTAGATCAGAAAACACTAAACCTGAACCCTAACTGTCTGCCCACATTTAGTCGACCGGATGATCAAGTATTCTGTTTTGTGTTTCCCTGTCTAGTTTCGGTCGACCGCACCTTCTCTTTCGGTCGACCGTCTGAACTTATTTTTTCGACCGTTACTTTTGTCGTATATACCCAACGGTCGTATTCGTATTAAACCAAAAATACCCCAAAATACATTTCATGTATCGATGGACCGAGGACCATGATCGGTCGACCGTTTGTCCATCTCTTGACAAAACCGAATCACCTGTTGACAAACGGTCGACCGTTCGTCCCGTTTCGGTCGACCGATTTCATCCAGAATTGGGTCCTGCAGTTTCTGTTTTGTGTAATCACACTTCAACTCATACATAATCAATCCCAACGGCTCTATTCTCTCTAATGCCTATATAAGGAGTTGTAAAACACATTTTAACACAACTCTCCCACTACAAACTTGTCCCAAACATTAAAGAGAATCTCAAACACTCAAAGCCTCAAATTTCCACACTTAGAATCAATTTCAATCTCATTCAAGTGTGCTCAAGTTTAGAGAGTGTGTTTCACTCAAGATTTTGTTTGTTCAAGAAGCAAGGACTTCGGTGAAAGCCCGAAGTGTTCCTCTCGGATTGTGAGAGAAGAAAGTCAAGCTCGCGAGGTTGTTCGCGGAGCTTAATTTGTAAAAGGCGTTCTCTCCCGGCCCGGAACGGGGAGTGGATAGTGAAGACGCGAGCGGAGCTCGAAGTGTCAAGCGGAGCTTGCAAGAGAGGACGTAGGCGGTGGCCGAACCTCTGTAAAAACCCCCGGTGTCCATTGTGGTTTGCTTATTTCTTACTTGCTCGTTTAGTTGTTTAAATTCTGTTGCTTATAACTCGATCGATAAAACGAGTAGGTAATTAGTTTAAAAGTGATTAGCATAGCCGACCCATACGATCCTACACAAACGACGTGGAGAGGAGAGAATGTAGGGTGGTTGGGGGTAGCCCGAGCGTAGTTAAGGAGTTTTTTGGGTGGGTTGGGTGAGCTGACGTGGAAAAGAGAGAAGTTAACATGACAGAGAGATGGAACAGGTACCCAGATGTTGTTGTTTATGCTCTAAGGGAGATCTGAAAAATGGAAGACCGGTCTGAACTCCCAACTAGTCCAGTCTAGATTTTGATATCTCGTGATCTTCTGATGGTTGATATTTCAGGACATGAGTTGAAGACATATATACTCTCTTATATCGTCTTGTTCAAAGTTGCTTGCACACTATGCAACTAGGGGCGGACCCACGTTGAAGGGAGGGGGCAATTGCCACCCCCCCCCCCTCAAATTTGGACAAAAACCCAATAAAATTTGATATTTACATTCCAGTCCACCAAAATGTTCAAAACCAAGCAATCCCCAATCCAACAAGGAAAATGATTAATGGACGCTTGCGTCCGGGACGCGCGCTGGCGTGGTCAGTTCAGTCGGCAGCAACAGTCTAGTTATCAAAAGTCAAATGTCTTTCCTTTCTGAAATTAATTAAATAACAGATTTATTTTGTGTCACATGCAACATTACGTTTCCCAATACAACATTTCGTTTCCCCATGCAACGTTTATTTTCTCAATGCAATTTTTGATTCCCACACGAAAAAACCCACAACATAAAATGGACAGACGAATACCTTATTTTGTCCAGAATAAGTTCTGTGATTGTACATAATAAGTTGTGTATATGTCCAGAATAAGTTCTGTTTGTTGTCCAGAATAAGTTCAAAGTCTGTCCAGAATAGGTTATGTGTCTGTCCAGAATAGGTTGTGTGTCTGTCAATAGTAAGTTCAAAGTTTGTCTATAATAAGTTCAAAGTCTATCCAGAATAAGTTGTGTGTCTATCCATAATAAGTTCAAAGTCTGTCCATAATAAGTTTTGTTTTTTTCCATAATAAGTTTAAAGTCTGTCCGGAATAAGTTCAAAATTTGTCCATAATAAGTTCTGTGTTTGTCCAGAATAAGTTTTGTGTGTGTCCAGAATAAGTTCAAAGTCTGTCCAGAATAAGTTCAAAGTCTGTCCAGACTAAGTTCAAAGTTTGTCCAGAATAGGTTGTGTGTCTATCCAGAATAGATTATGTGTTTGTCCATAATAAGTTCGAAGTTTGTCTGGAATAAGTTCAAAGTTTGTCCAGAATAGGTTGTGTTTATGTCCAGAATAGGTTGTGTGTTTGTCCATAATAAGTTTAAAGTTTGTCCTGAATAGGTTGTGTGTCTGTCCAGAATAGATTGTGTGTTTGTCCATAATAAGTTCAAAATTTGTCCGGAATAAGTTCAAAGTTTGTCCAGAATAGGTTGTGTGTATGTCCAGAATAGGTTGTGTGTTTGTCCATAATAAGTTCAAAGTTTGTCCATTATAAGTGTTTTGTGTTGTCCATAATAAGTTTAAAGTATGTCCATAATAAGTTCAAACTCTGTCCAGAATAGGTTGTGTTTGTCCAAAATAAGTTGTGTGTCTGTCCAAAATAAGTTCAAAGTTTGTCCAAAATAAGTTGTGTGTCTGTCCATAATAAGTTCAAAGTTTGTCTATAATAAGTTTGTGTTTGTCCATAATAAGTTCAAAGTTTGTCCTGAATAAGTTCAAAGTTTGTCCATAATAAGTTTTGTGTTTGTCCAGAATAAGTTCAAAGTCTGTCCAGAATAAGTTCTATGTGTGTCCATAATAAGTTCAAAGTCTGTCCAGAATAAGTTCAAAGTTTGTCCATAATAAGTTCTGTGTGTGTCCATAATAAGTTCAAAGTCTATCCAGGATAAGTTCAAAGTCTGTCCATAATAAGTTCTGTGTTTGTCCAGAATAAGTTCAAAGTCTGTCCAGAATAAGTTCTGTGTGTGTCCATAATAAGTTCAAAGTCTGTCCAGAATAAGTTCAACATTCTAAGTTAAATTCAAAAAGTAAAAGACATTTGAATTTTGTGTCCGTGTATAAGGATCACAATCCCTAATACAACCCCCAATCTCAGTCTCCTCTCCCCTCTCCGGCTCTCCCTTCTCCGCCCTCTCCCGGTCTCCCCTCTTCGGCTCTCCCGGTCTCCCCTCTCCGGCTCTCCTCCTCTCTGCTTCTCCCCACCGGCCACCGCTCCGCCCTCTCCTGGTCTCCCCTTTCGGCTCCGCAATAATTTAGATTTGATTATGTTTCCTTGATTTGCAATGTGGTTGGTGGTTCTTGCAAAAGAAAAGATATGTTGAGAATCAATCGGATTCAACAAGTCATTGATGGTGTGGGAGTTGGGGAGATCGAAACGGGTCGAGGTTTGAATCAAGAACTGGGTTTAGCACGACCACGTGACACGCGTTGGAGTTCCCACTACCGATCCGTTGTGAGTTTGTTTACCTTGTTCAATCCTATCATTGAGGTCTTAGAGGTTGTGGCAGAAGATGCTTCACTTAGACAGAAAAGAATGGAAGCATCTGGCCTTCTGAAGCGGATGCAAACATTTGAATTCGTGATGATCTTGAACTTAATGATCAGAGTTTTGGGAGTAACGAATGACTTGTCACAGGCACTCCAGAGAAAAGAGCAAGACTTGATCAATGCCATCAAACTTGTTGAATTGTCAAAGGGTTTGTTGCAGAAGTTAAGAGAAAATTAGTGGGATGATTTGTTTAAGAAAACTTGTGATTTTTGTGTGGAGCAACTAATAGATGTCCCTGACATGGATGGTGTGCTTGCGGTTCAAGGAAGAAAAAACCTGGACATCGATCGATTACACATCTTGATTACTTCAAGAATGATATTTTTCATGCAGTGATCGATACCCAATTTCAAGAGCTTAATGGTCGATTTATAGAGGTTAATAATCAGTTACTTCTATGTATGGCGTGTTTGGATCCACGTAAGAACTTCGCAGAATTTGATGTAAAAAAATTGTGTGAATTTGCTACCTTCTACCTCGTGGAGTTCAATGAGAATGACCTTGTAATGCTAGAAATTCAACTGGACATCTACATTGCTCATATGAGGAGCAGTCTAGAATTTTTAGATTTGAGGGGTATAGCTGATCTTGCGAGGAAGATGGTTGAGACGAGAATAGATGAAGTTTATTCTTTGGTTTTTTTGCTCATCAAATTGGGTTTAACTTTGCCGGTAGCAACAACAACCATTGAAAGAACATTCTCGGCTATGAAGTTTATGAAGACCAGACTTCGTTCTACGATGAGTGATGAGTGGATGAATGATTGTCTTGTTACTTACATAGAAAATGATGTATTTGATTCTGTTGATACTGAAGCGATCATGAAACTATTTCAGGACATGAAACCTAGAAGAATGATCTTTTAATGACTTTTGTGAGTGTTTTTTTATGTTAGACCATTAAGTTTATTAATCGTTTAGTTCGATTGTCGTGAATTTTTCCCCCCTCTGTGAAAGTTTCCTAGCCGCCCCTGTATGCAACTGTCTATATTTACCTAAGTTACAAATGTTGATCAAAAAAATTCTTGACCTCAAGCAATGATGTCATAAAAATGCTACGACCAACTTCTGTTTGAAATCTGTGATTACATACTTTACTTAAGTTTTATGGTAACTTAAGATTTGCTTTAAATTTTATAGGAGGCATGCCCTCAATTCTAGAACTATTTGGATTTGCTGCTGCGATTCTTGCTGGGGCAGTCTCAACAACAGCATTAGTTGTTGAGTCTCTATGTTTCACCTCGAATGAAAGAGAAGAAAATTTCCTTGCAGAAGTACATCCCTTTATAGCCTGCTGATTCTCTTGGGTTCTGAATTTTCTTTATCTACTATTGTTTAGGAGGAAGTTGCTCACCGTGCAATTTTGTAAAGTGAATTCTACTATAAGAATTGTAGAATTGTCCAATTGCCATCAATCCTTGCGTGTGTCCTACATGTGATGGCAACAGGTGGTTTACTCTGATCTTCAGTCGTTCATATTTGGAGGCTTGAAATGGTTAGGATATCTGATGCTCTGTTAATAACCTTCATGTTTGAGACCATGAACCATGAATACTAAATTTTATGATGTGTCCAAACAAGTCAGATGTTCGATGATCAAAATGAACTCATCTGTCGAATTAAATCAAAACTAGCCCGAATAAATAAACAGTATCTGCTGCATTGTCACCAATTTACATGACCTAAAGAATTGCAGACTGTTCTTATGTTATGGGACTCTATTTGGTCATACTTGGTTTATATTTGTATTCATTTCTTTTAGGTTATCAATTTAGCCATGCTTCTTTTTTATGTATTTGTTCGTATCCATCCCTATAGCATTGTAGGCACTATCGGGGATTTGATTGGATGAGTCAGTTGGAAACAAGAGAGTGAAATTTAGCAAAATTAAACATGAACTTTAACTACGTGCGGAACACATGGGTACCACACGGAACCCTTCGTTCTAAGATGATCCTGTTCAATAAGACCGATTCATTTAGCTGTTGGTGTAGGTCAAGATTATTTGCACATTGCAAACTCAAATTACGAGAAGACGGACGCAAAGAGAGAAGCCATGGGAGTTGAAGGAAGCTTTGCAGATCAAGGTTCAAATAAAAGCAAATGGGAAATCAATCAATTGCCGCATGTATGTAAACAATAATGTCCCCAATATCTCTACTATCACTAATATAAGTAACCAATTCCTTTGGTAGATACCATGTTATGGCATGTTTCAGTGTTAAAAGATAAGTTTGATCCTGATTTGCATGCAACAATGCAAGATGAGTCCATAGGACCATTCACACAAATTCAAGCGGCACCTGAGATAACATGACTCACCCACACTTAAATATATGAGAAAATCTGACAACTCTTGAATAATCGATACTTAATTGTTTTCAAAAGAGTACAGGTACATATGAAGATACACTACTTTCCTGAACCCATAGGAGTCCCTAAAAATGAAAGAAACAAGCCACAAATGGCACATGCCAAGTTCCATTCCTCCCAAAGGGCAAGCAGCATGGACCAATAAACCTCTTCTATGTAACAAGGCTAATATATGGAATAACAAAACACATGACTAGCTTAATATCGTTGTGGTTGCTTACTCACACTTGATAGACCAGTATATATGACGAACAAAGAGCAGAGAGGCACGGAACCCCACGGAACCAAGCATGAGGAAGAAACCGTAGCATATACAAGCCATGTACCCAAAGAAGAAAGACGTCTGCATGAAGCCTGACATGTCGGAACGAGCATGGTAATAGTACAGACAGTAGCCATAGATAAACAGCCCGGTTGAACCTCCACATAGGAAAGACCTGATAAGAAAACCAAAACAGTTGAAAAAGGAGTTTATTATTCAATGTATCAATGAGGTGCTATGAATTTGGCCCAGTTTGCCAGTTTATAGAAAACAGTCAAATGTGCTTAGGCTGCCGTTATAACGTGTACATATTCTAAGTGTTTTAGTTCACCTTTCCAATCTTTCCTTTAACTTGAAAAACCAATGTGCAAAAAAATTATGCAAGTCAAAAAAAAATCAAATTCTTCAGAAATGCAAGATCTTCAAATAGAAGATAAGAAGGTTTGACATTTAAGCATTAACCAGAACTAGTACATTTATCATTATGCATATTCTATTTGCAGCTAAATACAATAGATAAGAGGCCAAACAAAAGGGAATTTTAGACAAACAGAAATGGATGGGGGACAGGTTAAATCTTGAATAAATGGCTTACCAACAAATTGCAGAAACTAGGGAAACAAAATAACAAAACACTTGGCATAATAACAAGTGGAGCCCGAATGGGATGGTTTGGACGTATTCATAAACTTGAGGATTATCACAAAGGAATGCAACTAAAGAAACACATAAACTACCGAAGGTACACAAAGAAGGATATATTGAGATGTGGAAAATCTAAACAAAATCAGAAAAGACGAACAAACAGATTGATAGATGAAGCAGATCATAGCATGTACAACCTAAACAAAGGTGCAGAAAATCCTACCTCCACCACCATTCATGATCTTCAGCAGCAAGTTGGAAGTAAGTCAGTGCAATAGTGATAAAGGCCGTCACAATGAGAAGAATGATGAAGACAATGGAGAGAATGCTGTATATCGTGTAAATTCTGTGTCCCCATACACTTGCAAATATGTAATAGAGTTCGATATAAATGGCACTGAAAGGCAAGAAACCAGCCATAGCCATCTGGGGGATGGTTCCTCGGTACCAGGGCAGTGGTGGGATCTCCCTGGGATACTTGGTGGTTCGTACAGGGGCTTGGAACTCTGTTTTACTGTTTTTACCAGCAATTCCACCCAAAACAAGCAAAGGTGAAGTAACAAGGGTCCAAATCAAGACAATCACAACAATTGTGCCGAAAGGAAGAGCAGCAGTGGCACTATACACGATGGCGACGGTGTTAAGGAAACAGAATGTCAAGAATAAAGGCCCACAGAAAAGGCAACCTGTCAGCAGCAAATTCCTTACCTGCAAAAACGACATAATTTCTTGCTGAAGGGGAAAAAAAGGTTCTCATGTGTATCTCCATCTTAAAATTATAACCATGAACAGCATATGCTCACACAGAGATAAAACATGCTCAAACAGTTGATTTTATGCAAAGATTGTAGTTCTAAGAAAAGATGTAGGCAGTTGGCTTACCCAATTTGATCCTTCAAGCTGACAGTAAAAGGATGTGGCAGTATAGCCAGCTATGCCAGAGGTGAGAGCATATATGACCACCAGTGCAGTGAAAAGTGCCCCTCGATTGTACGGGTAGAAAACCCCAACCAGAGCCAAGAGGAAGATAAAAATAGCACTGCAACGCAAGTATGTAGTTATACAAGTGGATGCTAATCATAATTGGAGGCAACAGAATGACAAATGGTTAATAGATACTTTAGCTTTCATAAGGAAATAAACGACACTGTAAGTTTAAGATGTC
This sequence comes from Triglochin maritima, assembly GCA_963682175.1. NCBI lineage: Eukaryota > Viridiplantae > Streptophyta > Magnoliopsida > Alismatales > Juncaginaceae > Triglochin > Triglochin maritima. The sequence goes on along the minus strand of OY821780.1, from coordinate 5,982,531 downwards.
CCAAACTACATTTTATGGTAAGTTTTTAACTCTTGAACTATAAATAAGAAAGGGTTAAATTAAGGAAACACAGGTCTCACAGTGCGAAGAGCTGAGTTCCAGAACCCAGACAGGCAGCAAACAATGACTTGTGTTTAGGAAATCTGAAGACATCACCATGTATGTACTTCCATCCAGTCTCTTCTTGGTCGTCAACTGACTCTTCGTCATGGGCGTACCTGAACATATAAAAACAACAATGATTTAAGAGATACCAGACAATCATTTAGATATGCATAACCATTTAACATGGAAGGGACTTAGAAAGACAGATAACATCTAAAATACGGTAGAAGCATTAGAAAAATTAAACAAACAGCATTGATCGAATTTTGATCTCTCCTTTGTATAGTAAATATTATAATGTACTGTAAGGTCGACAATCCTTCAAAAACAGGTTCCTTATAGGACTGACCCATAATACAACAAATAGCATCAAATCTCGAAAGTAAAATATATAAAATCATTCTCAAAAACAGTTCCTAGTATTTGTTCGCATAAAATGTCAGTGTCCATTGGTAAAAATGCCCATAGTTACTTGTGAGACCAGAATGTATTAAAAGAATGTGGTTGTGTTACATATCAAAGAAACACATGTAGTGTCAAGGTTTGTGTCGAAATATTTATTGGCACAACATTGTCACCTCTGATGCCAGAGTATGAAATAACTATGCATAACATAAAGAAATGATAGAAGGGGGAGAAATTTTAGGTGCTTCTTACTTAACAAAATCATTCTTCAGCACCCGCATCAGAATTGTTGCAAGGAATCCAGTCAGAAGAAGTACAGTCACACAGGAGTTTATGATCGAAAACCAGTGAATCTCTAGATGATGTGGCAAGGAAGAAGATTGGGAGTATTTTTCCATCCTTTTCTCGAAAGGGGTGGTTGTCTCCTTCCACTTCACTGAATACAAGAACTCTACTTCAACATCTCTATCTTCAGTGACGTCCACCAGCGCATTGGGGTCAGTCCTCACATTGATCTCAATCACACGGTCATTGTTGTACAGAATCTCAAAGTGGATATGCCTGAAAAGATAGTACTTCGATTCATCTGGATCCCCCTTTCCATCCTTCTCCACCTTTCCAATGAATCCCCATAAGGGAAGGTCGTCGTAGTACATCTGGATGTAGTAGTCCTTGGTGACAGCACTCCGGAACTGGGAAACTTCTTCCTTGGTAAGTATCTTCTTGCATACAACTTTCGAGTCAAGGTCAATAAGAAAATCAAGCTTGTAAGGTGCATCCACAAGCCTATCTCCATTCAGAACTTCCCCAAAAGCTTCCGATTTCTCTTTCACATGTTCTGTTTCATGACCACCAGAATCCGAATCAACAAACAGTCAGAAAGTATTAATATATAAAAAAAACACCGAAACGGAGCTCCACGGATTAAATACAAACCTGGAGTGCAGAAGGGTAGATCAAAGTACCGGTACGTCTCGCTGAAACATAATCATAAAAAAATTAGGCACAAGAAAACGGCATTCATAAGCATTTCTTTAGATGAATTTTAGTTCAAAGTTGAGAAAAGGTGCAACTTTTCGTAAGAAATCTCGCCTATACTTTCCAAAAACTCCATTTCGACCCCCCAAAAACTCCAAATTTCCACAAAAACTCCATGAAAAAACAGCAAAATCCAACATCAAACGCCAGTAACCACCAGATCTAGAGCAGCACACGAGCTATTCCCACACCACACCACAACATAATCTCTTTCCCAACCGCAACCCTAACCAAATCCGTAGCGGATGCACGAAGACTCCACCTTTCGACCGATCCGAAGCAAGTAAGGTTCCGACTCCCGAGATCTGGAGGAGAGGGTTACCTGGGGTTGTGGAAGGGGCCGACCTTGTTGGCGTAGAGCGGGACGGCGTCGCCGGACTTGTAGCGATGGTCGGAGCCGTCGGAGAGGACGCCGGCGACGGCGAAGGAGAGGACGGCGAGGAGAAGGAGCGCCGGAGCTCTTGTCGCCCGACCCATTTCCGGGAGCGTTAGGGATTTGGGATCTGGATTTGGGAGTTTTGGGGAAAAGAGGGGTTTGGATCGGATTTGGTTTATTAATGGAACTAGATTTTCAGATGTTATGGTGTTCCGGATTTAGGGACGTCGGGATAGTCCAGATCAAATAAAACCCTTTGGTTGTGTTTTGTTAAGAAAATTGTATACAGTACATGGTAGTTCAAATTCTAAAATGATTCATCTCCCAACCAATCAATTGTAACACATCTATTAAAATACATTGTAAAGTACATTGTATTTACTCTTCATTTAGAGTAGACTATATAACTTTCTAATCTCTATATGTGTATATATAAGATTGTACTACGTGTTGAGATAATACAATATAGATGAATCTATCATACTCCTTCTTCACATACTTCTCTTGTCTCGTTGTCTTTGTGTTTCCAAAGATCTTCGACATATTCACAACGCGTTATCGGCATGAATACAAAACTAAAGTCAAATAAGCCTTGTGATCTCTGCACGCACTACGAACATGGGAGATGTTTTCTTGATCATGTATAAGATCTTAATTCTTTTGTATAGGTTACCGATGTTGATCTTAATCACAACGGTGCTAGATCCAAGAAATCATATGGTATAGCAATCACTTATAACTTGTTTTTCTTCTTCATTTAACTCGTCACACATCTCACCTAAATCGTGTTTTGCTTATATCTTACCTATGATATTCTCACGTCTTCATATCTTTTATGTCTTTAATATATTATTTTATGAAATTTTTGGGGATGTGTGGATGTGAGATCTTGCAACGAGTTAGCTCTTAGAGAGTATTTTGCTATAAATTTCAATCCGATAATTTTAGAAATTTGTATCACCATGATTTCCTTCTCTCCAGCACCGTATTCAATCCTTACAAATATAATTTAAAATTTGGTGAGATTTATTGCTTAATTAATTGGTGCATAGATTACTATATTCATGGTAACGTATTGAAACTTTGATGATCTACGGTAACAATTTGATGACTTTCGATATATATGTTCATATACTTTATCTTACATGAACATTTTAAGATGAGGTTCTACTAGGTTACGTAGATATAGCTCAGTGCAATCTTGCACTTCGATGTATTCTAGAATATCATTAATTGTACGTTACTTATACATTGTTTGATCTTCCAAGGTCATACTCGTATGGGAGTCTGTTTAGTTTCATTGACTTTGCTTCATTTTACTTAATCTTTTGACTTACATCCTGAATGTGTATTTGTTCATCATGAGATAATTAATTACTCACATGATGCATAGAATATATCATGTCAATTTTGTAAATATATATGTATATATATAAATAAATAAGACTACATGTATATAATCAATATATGTTGCTTTTGGAATTGCTAATTTGCACTTTTGTTTATCATACGATTCAAGTACATTATAATATATTTCTTTTTGAAGTGTTTTAGTATGCACCGATAAGCAATACATGTATATGAGTTTTTTTTTAAAGTAATAAGTTGCATGTACCGATTATGCTTTAATGCATGTACGTTATGACTTTTAACTCTATACTTGACACCATGGATAAGAATGACTTATCATGGATTATGGATGTTGAACTCAACCCATTGCCTTTTAAAATATCAATAACTAGATAAAGAAGCATCAAATCAAGATGAAGGGGAGGTTGTGATTTTCTTTTGCTATCCTATTTGTTAAAATGATTTTAAAAGTAGTATGATTTAATCTCGTGACAAAACATCGAGTTATTGATCAAAATTTCATGATTTCTCGATTCAATGAAGTATGAAAAGAAATAGTTACATATTTAGTAGTGCTTCTAAAATTAAATGGTATATATCTCATGCAATTTTGTATTGATTCACTTACTTACTATAAGTTATATGAATTCTTAGTATCATATTGATTAAATGTAAAAAGGCTCAAGCATGTGATTATTACTTGTTAATTTTAATGCATCACATGATCATTCACAACTATTACGAGCATTCATCTCGTGAGCACATAATATTCATTTTGATAGATGTAAATATATATAATACAATGTGTTACATGAAATGAATGTGTTCTAAAAGTTTAGATTTTATATGTCAATTATTATGAATTGAATGTGCAAGCATTTTGTTCCTTAATTATTATATTCGTCTTTTGGAAGTGTTAAGAAATAGACTCCTGGTTCTTAAACATATAGCTCTAAAAGATAATGGTTTACATAAATAAATAAAAAATTCAATCATGGTAATTAACATGGAACATTAATTACCAAGATAAGACTGTCGTTTTGGTTATCGATTATTGTAGCTCTACAAATATTTGACGACACAAGTATATAAAAGAGTAAAAGATTACTTTTATTTATTGAATAGACCTAACAAGTAAAATATTATGTAATTATGTTATGTGTCATTAATGTTTTACTGTGTCTTGGATCATAAGATATGTGACTTATATATTTTCACATAAGGAATGTTTAATTTGATTATTGTCAAAAACTATCAATGAGTATAGTGATAAAGGCAATAGTTGGTTGAACATGACTTATGTTGGAAAATATAGCTAGTCAAAAGATAATTATTGTCCCTCTTAATTGAGTGATGATATTAGTGGGTCCATTGATAAATCAAAATTATAATGCGCAATGTGACTTGAGTTAACTTGCATAGTTATAATTAGCTTAAAAAGATCAAGAAATGAATATAATACAAAAGTGACACATTTCTACTTTGTATATATTCTTAATATCATGAGGCAAGGGACATACACAAATGGTGCACTTACATCACTAAGTGGATCGTGTTTAGTTCGAGTGGAACAAAGAATTTATTAATTGTGTAGCTAGATACCGCTTATAGTTTAAGATATTAAGTGTTTAATATCGCTGACAATTTAGCTTAGATCCTCTTATAGGTCACACCACAAAATTGGGAAACAAGAAACTTGATTTTAAGTTTGTATGATGTGTCGAGTTTTCATGTGAAAATGGACACATATGGCGAATCAATAAAATCAATATGTCATGAGAATTAACATAATTAGAATCATTAATAAATTCATATGATGTGTATATATTATGGGGTGTAATAATTTAACATTACATAGGATAATATATTACATGATATATGAATTTGCTAAAAATCCCAAAGATCAAATTTTGTTAGATATAAATCCAAAATTTGGTGAAAGGTAAAAAAACAGTTAATACGGTTTTGCCCGAACTAATAAGGAATTAGTATTAATCATGTATTGGAATTATTTCAATTATGGTTAAATGTGGATGTGGATGATTATGTGTCAAAATGTGATTGATTTTAGGGAGAGAAAAACAAAAGATCATGAGTTAGTTGTTAGTCATGATGTGGGTGTTGGGAGACCCTACGAATATGTCTTCTCTCTCTCTTTGTTTTAATTAATGCAAAAATTTCTCTCTCCATAACCACCATATTAAACCATCCGAAAATTCATTAATTATTTCAAACTTTTGGAGATTATTTCTCAGGGAGCATAAAAGTGTTATTAGATTGATTATAAGCTTGATTTAAATATTGAATTGGCTAGCTCCTTTCTCTTTAATCTTGTTTAGAGTTTGGTGAACACTTAGAGGCGAATCGGCGGGCGATTCGACGGACAACAGAACTCCGGATCTTTGAAAAGGTTCAAAGAACCTTTGGGTATGATCCTCTCTTGTTTGTTTATTTTAATATATGTAGGTTTGCATGATATTAGAATAAACACAAAACAATGTACATAAAATTGCTGAAAATATGAAATCGATCATGTATGCTTGTATTAAAAAATTAAAATATACACATATATAGGACACGAAACCCTACATTGCATTATAGTGAAATTTGAATTACCATATTACAAGTGATCATTGTTATTGAAAATGATATGCATTGACCCATAATGTGAATATCTCAATAATCATGCAATGCTGTTATACAAAGATTTAGAGATTATTTATTTAAAGATGGTTATGAAATTTTATGATAATACTTGAATGATTCGTATGATCGTCAAAACAACGTGCAAATAGCTAATTAAGTAAAAATGCACATCAATCTCTAAATCAAACTCTATGGCCAGAAGACCATAGATATATAGAGTTTTGTAGTAAAAGAGAAATATTTTATTGAACAATTTACAATTTAATAACCTAATACTGTAGTAATAGTACGAAGTCAAAAACCCAAAAGTTTTGGGTTATGTATGCATTACCAATGATTGAAGATCATGAGAGTTGGAAAATCCCGATACTTTTCTTGTTTATTTTTTGGTGTATCGAAAGCACACACTACAAAGTATCGTGAAAATAAGAGCATAAACAGTAGAGAAAAGATTATGCAAATAAGAAGTACAATAAAGATGACTCAACGAGACAAAACGTGCTCAGAAGTGTCTAAATAAAATCATCTCTTATATTAATCATGGATGTCATCATTGGTAGTGTTTTTGTGAAGCTTTAGATAACGTTGTTGACTTCTATCAGACGAACAAAAATGAGGTCAAGTTTGTCGATCAATTTGCACAATAAATGAGAGTCTATCTTGCTAAAGTATCTCTCAGATATATATCACTTTGGGATATCAAAAATGGTAAAATTATTAACCACTTCTTATTGCTCATATTTGTGTTTGATATAATTTAGACACGATTTATCAACATGCATATCTGGCAATATTTTTTATACCAATATCATATTATAAATACTCACTTACTTGTACAATAATGAATAGATGTGTTTCCCTCGTGCGACCCAAAAGGCTAAATTTTTATTTTCAAATCCAATAATATTATATATATAAATATATATATGTGTGTGTGAGATGTACATTTTTTGGCATTAAGGGGAGAATGTAGAAACATAAAGAATGCCAAGAAAATACATTATATTGAACTTGAAGTTCATGAAAGAACAGTAAACATACAAGTATGATTGGACCTGAAGTTCCTAAAAGAATATACGTACAAGTATAATTGAACCTGAAGTTCACAAAAGAATATATACTTATACAAGTATGATTGAACCTGAAGTTCATAAAAGAATACATACGTAAAAGTATGATTGAACCTGATGTTCATAAAATAATGCAAAATTCTCTACTTGTTTCATAAGAATTAATGCAAAATTCTCTCTCTCCCTTAATCAACACGGAAATTCTCTTACCAGTTTTCAGTTTTGGAGATTAAAATCGCAGGAGCTTTTAGATGGGTTATTAGCTAGATTCTAAGCTTAATTAGAGATTGATTGACTAACTCGTTTCTCTCTAATCTTGTTTAGAGTTTGGTGAACACTTGCAGGCAAATTGGCGGGCGATTCGACGGACAACGGATCACCGGATATTCTGAAAGGTTTTAGAGAATATTTGGGTATGATCATCTTTCTTCTGTTCATTTTAATACGTGTATGAATGCGTGATATTAGAATAAACATATATATGTACGTAAAATCAATGAAAATATAAAATCAATCATGTATGTTTGTATTAATTTTTTTAAAATATACACATACATAGGGACACGAAATCCTACATTACCCATTTACTCGTCCCATTTAATAAACGGGTACAAGAATGGGTACGGTTTTGTCCAATTTTAAAAATTATACCCGTTTACCCATACCCGTTTTACCCGTTTAAAAAATGGGGCGAGTACGGGTATACCTCGACCCATACCCGTTTACCCGTTTAATTATTTAATCAATATATAATATATAGTTAAAATAATAAAAAACGAGTTTTTGTCGGCAAAAATGGTTGTTTTGAGGCTTGTTTGTGAGAAAATTGGTGATTTCTCATAATTTTGACTTAATTCTTAATCTCAAATATCGTAAATTTAGTATCGTTTTGGTTTAAATTATTCTCATCCAACAATTAGGTTCTTCCAAGTTGAGTTTTGTTAGCAAAAATTATACCATTATACCCGTCACATACCCGTTTATTAAACGGGTATGGGACAGGTACAAGTACAACAATATTTAAACAAGTATATATACATGTACCCGTACCTGTTTAGTTAAGTGAATATAAATACGGGTACGATCATACCCGACCTATTTACACCCCTATACATAAAGCGACTCCTCTCGTGACAGAGCCTTATGATTGATCCGTGCTCAGAAAAAATATATAATTTGTTGTTTCCAAATAAATGAGTGGCATACAGTTCTTTACAAACTTACATGTTGATTTTTTAGAATAAAAAACTATAAAATACTCCATAGAAAAAAACATTAAAACAAATTATATTATGGTCGTAAAAAAGTTGATTGCATAACTATGTGTGTTGATGTGAAGTAATAAATTGATCACTGGAAAACTATTATTTGTAATTGTTTCTTTTTTAAAATTGATTCACGGATTAATTATAAGTTCTACTGAATCCAAAGAAATTTTACAACATTCAGTAGGCAGTTGATGTATGATAGTCATTACATCGGTAAGATGACCACCTGAAGTTTGTTTTGAAGTCATTACACAACATCAACTCATCTTACCAAAAGAAAAAAAGGGGAAATGATTATTTTTTCCCTGCAAACTTTGTTGCACCAGTTGTTTTGGTTGGGATTTACCCATTCATTTGTATTGCATTCTCTTTCTGTTAACGGTCTCAGGCCTACTTGTACGTTTTTACTTCTTGGAGGCGTCAATCTTCGTTCGGTAGTAGTGGCAATTCAGACGATAGAACAAGCACTGGATCGTCATTTTCTCATGCAACTTGTCTAACCGCATATGTGGTTAAATAATGGGATGAAATGCTTACAGCTTACACGCACCCCAATAAATTAGACTTAAAGGCATAATAGGTGTATTCGTGATTGTAGGATCCGTCAATGATTCAGACACCAACGACGAATACGGTCTAATTAGCCACGGATTAGTCCCGACGTTGAAAAAACACAAGAAATCGGGCATACAACAACGGTTTGGTGTACTCGTGGTTATAGGATCCGTGAATTATTCAGATATCAGCCACGTGTTCCCTTACTTTCTCACTTGAGTTAGGAATTCTTGGAAGCAAGACATTCCATGGTTTAACATCCTCAGATAACCGTTTCTTGATTAAGATACTTACTAAGGTGAAAGAGGAAGCCTAACTACACTCGACTTCTTAAGAAACCCTACTCAATGTAAATATTTAAATCTCTTCTACAACATGCCTAAAGCTAGACGTGGTTAAATAATGAGACGTGGTGGTTGCACGTGTTCCTCTACCTTCTCACTCGAGTGAGGAAGTCGTGAAACCGACACGTCGCATTGTTTAACATCGTCCAATAACGATTTCCCAAAGTATTTCGAAGTAATGAAGGTGGAAGAGGCCCTAAAGAAGAATGTAGATGTGTCTGGCCTTGTAGAATACTATTTGTTTTAAAAGATGGTGCCCTATTTATAGAAGACGTACCCATGTACAATGATCCAATAGTGGTTATTCATGTTTCCTGGAATTAAGGAACAATTTTTGACCAAATAATATGCTTACCTTTAATTGATTCGAACGTGGTCAATAATCGAGACTTTTTCTTAATTTTTGGTTTGGTCTTTTATTTTCTTAACTGCTATAGACAAACCTCGCGGAGCTAGTAGTATCTATCTACTAGTTTTTTTTCTGGAAAATGTGCTGAGCACGTGTTTTGAAAGTGAAACGGCAAGTATTTTCAAACTTAAACAACAAATAGAACGATTCAAGAAAAAACATTTTTGCACCAATTTTCGTGATTTCGAACTTCACAATCTTGATTCCTATTGTTTTATAAGTAACAAATCCTTGCCTTGTACAAATCTTTTATTTTAAGAGGAGGGTCGCAAGCTGTGAATATTTCAACGTCAACGGCTGAAAGTCTTTGAAGAAACTCTTACAAATTTGTTGTAAATAAGATACTCGCTAACCTGCTCAACAAATCCCAGTGGATTTGAGTTAGGATCCAAAATTCGAACTTGTTTACAAAATCATTCGTGTCAAATCATCAATCCGTCGACACGATACTTTAGCGGGCTAAATTAGAATTGAGCCTGATCGGAGTCCACAAATGAAAACTTTAAAGACTTCAACGTCCACCTAAGTTAATCTTGGAGTATATTTTAAGCTTCCGTTGTTAATTGTTATTACAGCTTACAAGCCATCCAAGCAAGTTAAATTTATTAAGAGATGAATTTTTATCTAGTGTTTCATTTGTTTATTATCAAACACGATAATAGACACAACTAGGAATGTACACGGTCCAAAATCTTTATTACAAATTTAATAAACATAAACATGATTAAACATTTACCATCTAAAAAATAAAAAAGTAGCCGATTGTAACCGGACGAGACCGAGAATTTAAGAAATCGCCAAACAAGTCGAGATTTGATTTGTTATGGTCCGATCTAGTTTAGTGTTCCGATTTACACCATCAGTGCTCCCTCCCGGAAAGAACTGGTCCATTTTGTTGACATTAAAGTATGCAAAAGGCCAATGTCCATCTCGTGTAACAAATTAAGATGGTCGAGATGACATGCTGTAGGGTTGTCAATTCCGATTGGAACTCGAAACTCGACTCGAAAAATATTATATTCTGATTTATCATGAAAATGAAAGACCTTAATAATAATAATAATTTTTCGACTTGATTTGGTAAACAAGTCGCTCGAACTTGAAAAAATTGATGCTCGACTCATGGTTTAGGAAAAAAAATCAAAATAAAATTATTTTTAATTTTCCCCTTCAAATTAGACACATTTTTAAAGTATTTTGCAAACTATACCCGCTGCCACTACGTCGCGACACGTTGTGGTGGGGGGTCTTTTTTTAATGTATACAGAACTCGACGTCTTCAATGTCGACGAAACTCGCGATAGAACTCGACGTCCCGAAACTTGGCATTGAAGACGTCGAGTTATGTATAAACGAACACGATGTCTCCATTGCCAACTTCTAACACTTGAAAAAAATTACGCATACCGAGTAAGATGCAATGTCAGTTCAGAGTCTTAATAGAATTACACACCTTGCTTGCCGAGTTTAATTTAACAGAACTCGACAAGATAAATGTTGAGTTCATTATTATAGAACTCAACAACTCAAGTGTCGAGTTCTGTTTAGACAAATTTGGAATTCCGGTCATTTGACGATGAGTCATTTTCTATTTAAAAACATTTCAGAGACATGCGTTAACTTAAAATCACAGTAGTAATACCTAACATTTGGAAGACATACACCAAAACACAAACAACCACAATAAAACCAAAATAACATCTACAAAAACAAGTTAAACATTTTGAAACAATAAAAGAAACTAACACTAATATATTGAAGTTGTGAAACTGGTGTTGGGGGAGGGGAGGAAGGGGGTCGGACTGGTTTTATAGTATGATAGTTTACTTTTTTTTCAAATGAACTCGACGTTAGAGATACTAAGTTCTGTCTTATTCATTACAAATTCGTGGATTGGGAATTGCCCGTGAATGTTCCAATATGCGATTAAAATTTCCAAACAGTATTTGACTTGTCGGTTTCAATTTAATAGAACTTAGCACTTGGTTTACAAAGTTCATGTTACATAACTCAGCAACGCTATCGTTGAGTTCTGTTAAATTGAACTCGACAAACAAAGTGTCAAGTTTTATTAAGACACTGAACTAGTTGGGTGGGCGTAAAATTTTCTAAGTGTTAGAACTCAACAACGGAGACACTGAGTTCCTTTATACAGAATTCGACATTGAAGACATCAAGTTCTCTAAGAATTTTATTTCTGTAGAAATAAATAAGATCCGCCAACACCACGTGTGGCGACGTGGTGACACCGGGTCTACTTTGGAAAATAGTTTTAAAAGATGTGTAATTTGAAGAAGAAGAAAAAAATCCAATTTTTTATTGCTGAATTTGTAATTTTTGTGGGTATCTGGTAGCGAAAATGGAGAAACAAAATCACAAAGTATAATTTCTTAAGTCATATGACTTCAATCATGACTTTTTATGATTTTCATTAAGATGGTGTTGGATCGCAAAAAATAAATAAATTATAACAACTTTTAGGTGATTTGCTTGCAATTTTGTATTTGCAAATGCAGCAAATCATATCGTGAGTGCGATTGGTTCGTAGGAAAACATAAAGATCGAGGGAAATTGAGTTTTCCAAAGGAGTTCTAGGTGATTGGTTTGCAAAAAAATCATAAAATTTTGTAACCAAAGTTTCACGAGTTTTAGGATTTCCAGAATTATATTAGGGGATGAGTTCTTTCTTCTAGTAAAAAAATAAGAGGAAATCTATTTCCGTGAAAGTCACCTAAAATGTTTTTTTAAAATAGATTATATTCCCAAACTTTATGAAAATATATATTTTCCAATCACCAAGAATTAACATAGAACTAGAATTTTGAGAAGGGTATTATTATTCATCGCCCGCGCAAATTACCATTTTGTCATTTACAATTCATTTAATACTCATTTCGTCTCGTCTCTTTAAATAAAGTTCCAGTCTCAGTTTTTCTCACTTTACCAGTATCACCACCACGAAAATGTCTGACGAAACTTCTGAATTCGGCGAGGTTAGTAAAAAGGGGGAAATTCGACTGGGGCATCTGCAAAAAACACTTCCTCCATGGGAGAGGCATCTGGCTCAGACGCCTACCCCATGGGGGAGCGTCCCAGCCAGACACCCCCCATGCGGGAGGTGTTCCAGAAAGCCGCCTCCCATGGGGGAGGCGTCTGTTGCAGACTCCATTTTTTTATTTTATATGTTGTGTTGTTTCAAATTATTTCAGGTTACGTTGCCAGATTTCGGTGGTGATGTGTAGATTACAGTGAGCTTTTTTAAGTCCGCAAGTATTTCCAACACTTGCTGACGCGAACAATTGGGCAAAACAAGTTGCCATGGGAGCCGAGTTTTTTTGGTTGTATCCTCCTATAAACAACAACGAGATAGTAAGATGAATTATTATCTGAGATGCGATCGCAAAAATGAAATGGGTTCTCGGGATATGGATATTGCAGTATGGAAGAACCCAAAACGAAATGGTTGTGGTTGTCGTTTCTTGATAAAGGTAGTCGAGCGACGGGAGCGTGATGGATGGATCATAATTTCTAGTAGTTCTTATGGTCAGCACAACCACGAACTTGTAGTTTATCCGAAGGGTCACCGACGGATCAACGGTCTTAGTCCTGGAGCAAATAAAATTGTTCGTGACATGACTGAGGCACAAGCAAAACCGCGTAACATCTTGTTGGCAGTTAAGGAAAAATTCCCAGAGGATAATCTGAATCGGAGACACGTTTATAACTATAGAGATTACATGATGCGGGTGAACTCTGAAGACATGAATCCCGCTCAGCAGTTTCTGCATCAGACAGTGTTGTTTCGATACTTGTATTGGATTATGGTGGATGAAGAAACTAATGTCGTCACTCACGTATACTTGGCACATCCGACGTCAATTAAGTTGTTACGCACATACCCTTCCATAATTTGCATATTCGACGTACTAAACGAACAAGTACAAGATGCCTTTGTTCGAGATGGTTGTGGTGATACCAACAAACATGAACTTCCTTATCGACTATGCAATTATGAAGGATGAGACAAAGTCTAGTTACCGGTGGGTGTTGGAGAAGTTGCGAGATTTGTTATGCAGTATTGTCAGCCCGACTGCAATAATAACGAACCAGGAGTTAGACCTGATGCGACCAGTGAGAGAGGTATTTCCTGACTCTGCTCATTTAAAATTACTTTGCACATGTATATCAACAAAGACGTATATCATTACACATACCACGCATTCGGCAACAAAGACATATACCATTATGCATACTTGCCTCTCGTGTTTTATACGCGCAACTACACACTGATCAGCCAAACTATATTGAACCGTAGAAAATACTAATGTACGAGGCCGACCAAAGGGAAAGTCGACACGACGGGACCCGATTGCCTTTGAGCATGTTGAGCGAGGTCGTGGTCAATCTTCTAGTAATCAGAGCAAGGAGCGTGGTCGATCTTCTAGTTCGTCTCGATCGTCCGTAAACATGACTACAGGATCTGGTATGTCGACATGTTTGTTGTTATTATTATAATTTCACATTTTTTTCCAGTAAACATGTTCTTCGAGTTACTATATATAACTTTGCTATTTTGTTCATCCTGTAGTGTCTGGACGGATTGATGTAGATGACTTCTCATATGTGGATAGACTTCCAGGAATCATCTTATCATTTCTAAAGAGGTGGAATAATGTATGTGTTGATGGCAACTGTGAACTTCGATGTGTTGCCAATGTTTTCTATGATGGTCAAGACAATTGGTTTTACGCTAGTCATGCAATTTCTAATGAGATAGGGGTGCATCCCATTTATGAGCACATTTATTATGACGGTGTGGTTCAGGCTCGTCAGCGAATTGATTGGGGTGGAGGGCCTTGTGATGAGAATCACTATATGAAGATTCGGTACGACTTGTTTCCGATTGCCAATATTTACAAGTGCGCAGTTATGAGTTTCTCACTTGGAACGGATGGTTCGCTTTACCCGTGTCTGACAGTATTACATTGGGAGACTGTCTACCATGACGAAGTCATGCAGAGAGTTGATCATTGCTCATTTAGGGACTTACAAATATTTTATTAGCTTAAAATTATCTGTGGGATTCCCAGTACCTCCTATAGCGACTGTGGTTTCAAATGCGAGATGAGAGTGTTGTTGGATGAGAGGTGGATTACAAACATATGAGAGCATATTGAGAGCAGTTACGTAGTAGATTTTGATTGTAATGGGTAATTTGTAATGGATTGGTTTAATTACTGGACTTTTAATGTATAATTTGTGTGTCAATTATATTGTGCTGCTTTTTTATCAGATTTTAAATATCAAATAAATTAGAAATAACATAGCAAATATGGAGAATATATGTTCGTCACGAATACATAATAAGAGTACAACAGATAAACAAATACAAATAAGAAGAGTACACCATATAAGCAAATACAAATACAAATAATAAGAGTACAACAAATAATAAAGTAAATAGGGTACAAGCTGACTACAACTACGACTCATCCTCCGACTCATGGTCAGAAATGCCTAACTGACTATTCCACGACCGTATCAGTACATCCCACTCTGCACATGCAACTCTCATATGGTCGTTCGGCATCAGTGCCTATACTCCAACAACGGCTGCGTACAACGTATCACCATTCCGATCCACTGTATATAAGAGCAAAATAAGTGTCAATTAACAAGCAAAAAATGAAAATGGGGGGGGGGGTTGAATAGACTAATTAAGTTATTTAAGCTAGAATTGCAAATAATAAGTTAGAACAATGAAAGTGTAGGAGAGAAATGCAAACCACAACACCAGTTGTATAGAGGTTTGGATCCAACCATTGGATCATAGTAATCTCTTACGAATTGCTCTTCCACGAGCAACTTCACGTCCTCCACTAATCTGATCTTCGTTGCGGGCCGAGATCACACATTTACACCACAAGTTTTGCGAACACCCTCCCCTATAGCTTGGACCACATTCTCACAATCCGAGAAGAGCTTCACTCCGGAGCTAGTACAACTCTTGAAGAAATTACTTCAGCAAACTAATCTTTGGCACTTGAAATGAATGATGCAATCAATGAGAGTGATTTCAAGTGGGAAGATGTGAGCACAAGGAAGTTTAGAGCAAAATGTGAGTAGTAAGAATGTTTGAACTTGTAGAAAGATTTGTGACCTTAGAAGTGTGTTATCGACTATATTTATAAGCTCTAAACTTAATCTAGCCGTTGGGATTAAATTGGTATTGAGTTGTGTAAGAATACACATAACAGTGAAGACAAGACACAAATCTGGACACCAACTGTCGACCAGATCGGGTCAATCGGTCGACCGATTAGAGAAAAATAAGAATTATTTCGAACAAAAGGTGTAAACGGTCGAACCAACTGGGCTAGAACTTTAGTGGACGGTAGAACAGATGTAGGGATCAGTCGACCATTTGGAGAATCTGGTCAAGATGAAACTGGATAAATGAGCCAACGGTCGAACAAAATATAGATGTAGTCCGATCGAAACGACCAGCAAAATTGGAGCATGGAAACTTTCATGAATCGGTCGATCGTATAAAAGGTCTCGGTCCGATGGACCAAATCTAAATTAGTGGTTAAGTGGGTATGTGTATACAACCGTTGGTATATACGACAAGTATAACGGTCATATTTAAGACAAATACGGAAACTAATCGGTCGAACAATATAATCTTTCGGCTGACCAGTTTCTACTCTAACCAGGACATGTGTCAAGATATGATAAGTGAGTGAGACGTGTATCAGTCGAACTGGTTTAACTCAACTTGACAAAATGACACGGTCGACCGAGGAAAAGGATTTGGTCGACCGATTAAACCTGTGAAGGCACAAAAAGGAATCAGCCGAATTGAAGGATTTTTTGGTCAACCGTTTGAGAAGAGAATAAGAGTCTGCTCAATTTTGGTTGAACCAGATGACATTTCGGTCGACCGTTTGGACCTAGAAATTATGTTCTAAGGAGATTTCTATGTTTCATCGATGTCCTATTGAAGTCAATTTGATATGGACTTCATTTGAGAGACTTCTATAGGTTTCCTAAGGGTTATGCAATGCAATTCATCAATGATCAAGTGCCAAGTTACATTATAGTCTTAGTACAAGAAATATAAACATATATACTCTTCATTTCTTTATTTCTTGTCTTCATCCACACTTGGTTCCTGAAATGTTAGAACTTCAATATATGCATGCGATGATATTAATGGTGTTGGAGGATCGTGTGGGTCTATGGGTCCACAATTAAGGCTAATCACAATTAAACCCTAATTGACTACTTGGTTGATCGATCAAAGAAATGCAGCGGAAATTTAAACTAAATCAAACACAAGTAGAAAGGTAATGCAAACCACAAGAAGACACGTCGGTTTTATAGAGGTTCGACCGCGCCTACGTCCTCTCTTACAAGCACCTCTCGAATCTCCGTTCGAGCCCCTCTTGCGTCTTCACTATGCCTCCCCGTTCCGGGCCGGGAGCAACGCCTTTTACAAGTCTTCAAGCTCGCGAACAACCCTCGCCGAGCTTGGCACCACCTCTCACAAACCGAGAGAATCACTTCGGGCTTTCACCAAAATCCTTGCTTCTTTGTCTTGGGATTTCACCAAGACCCTTGCTCACTTGACAATAGTGGTAACTTGAGTGGAACTCACTCTCTAATTGAGCACAACAATTGCTAGATGATTGTATGATGAATGATGTGGAAATTAGGCTTTGGATGGCTAATTTGGAGCTTGGAGGTTGTGGAAAATCTCACTATAAGTTTGACACTTTGGAGTTGTGAAATCTTATGGAAAACTAAGTGTGAACCTCTATTTATAAGCTCCTAAAGATTTCTAGCCGTTTGGACAAGATTTGATTGGGTTTTGTGCAAGATACACAAAGCAGAAAAGCGGGCTGCAAATCTGTCCAGAAACGGTCGACCGAAAGGTGTATCGGTTGACCGAACCCTTGAGTAAGTTAATGGATCGGTTGACCGAACATAGGTACTGGTCGACCTAACACTTAAGTTCTATAAGTCAACGGTCGACCGACCAGGTATCGGTCGACCGAACTACAAGGTTCGGTAGAGGGAAAACTCGATCGGTTGAACTAAACTTATGTCGACCGATAACAGGTAGATTTTACCTAATAGAACGGTCGACCGAACAAGGTATTTTGTTCGACCGGTTCAAAAGTATTTGGGGGTGTATTAAGAGAAAAATGTGTATACGACCGTTGTATAATACGACAAATATAACGGTCGTATTTTTACCAAAAATAGCAAACGAAACGGTCGACCGAAGGTCTACCGGTCGACCGAACAGGTCTGGGTAAGCGGTTAACAGAAGTGTGATCGGTTGAACTGATTGGTCTGGTATAACAAATATTGTGTATAACCGGTCGACCGAAAGGTGAACGGTCGACCGAACTCAGGCAGACTGACGACCAATGTTTTAGGTGTTTAGGTGATCTAATGAAGTCCAAATGATATGATATTTTGTGTGTGACTCCTACAAGGAACCTAGTTTGTGAATGCATGCATATTAGCTTAAGTTATGCTCAATTCACATAAGTTCCTAATACTCAAAGAAAGGTAAAATTACATGTCTTCAATCCTAGCTTGATTACATGTCTTGACTTGATTTTTCTTCTTTCTTGAGTCTTGATCACCTGTAGAGGTTAGCACAAAGCAATATATATGCAATGCAATATGTGTGCTACTCTACATGATCATAATTAAGATTAGGTTAATTAAATCATCAAAACATAGATTAAGGCCAAAAAGCCAACAATCTCCCCTTTTTTGATGATGGCAACCTATATCTTAATTCTATCTAAATACATGGAATTTGTATATGTAAACTATGCATATTAATGCTCCCCCTATGGATGTGCATAGTTTTTGTTCAATTTTATGCCAAATTCCAAGTTACCCCCTTAATTATCTCTCCCCCTTTGACATCCATAAAAAACAACAACAATTAAGACTTTAAGCATAGAATTTGGATGTCTTGTAATGAAGTTGCTCCCCCTAAATTTTGCACTTCATTACTCTAAAAGATATAACATTTAAGCTCCACTATCAATAAGGCTAGATGAAAACTATGAATATAATTCAAGTTAATTTCATTTGAGTTTCAACTTAGGTCTTATTCTAACATCCATTTAAAAATTGACATTTACAATCAATGGATGTGGTATATGATTTGCAATGAACAAGGTATATGATTTTCAATGAATTGAACTTCTAAAGATATGACAATTAAGCATATTGACTAGATTAGAGCTAAATTTTCAGAAATTTCAAAGATAGAAATTTATACCAAACTTGAATCTTGATTAACTCCAATCTCATTTGGTGATGCAACCGGATTTGAATTTAACTTTTGATCTCACCCGGTCACCACCAATCTCCTCCTCAAGCTCCTACAAGTGTAGACTTTGGTACCCATTTTTGCTTGGGTCCATTAAGTTTAGCTTTTGGTACCCAAATCCAAGTTGATTTTGGTACCTCTACACTTACTTTTTTTTCATGGCAAAATTATGTTTAACATCGATTTGAATTGGAATGTTTTTAACATAAAACTTATTTTTGTTGCCATGTGTGAACTTATGCAATTTATTTGACAAGTTTTCATTTAAGGCATTAAGTTCATTGTTTTTAGTTGCAAGAGATTTATTTAAGCAATTTAGATTTTTAATCATTGAATTATGCTTTTCATTCATGTTAAGCATGTGAATCTCTAAATTTGCAACTTTTTCATTCATGCAATTCAAGTCATTTAAAATTTTCTTGCTTTCAAGATATGATTCATCTAGTTTCTTTAGCAAGTCAATTTTGTCATTTTCAAGCATATGGCTTTCAATTGCATTTGATGAGGTAGTTTTAACATTTAAATTGTCATTCCTCAAGCATGCATTTTCAGAAGTTAGAACTTCAATTTTAGCAAGCAAAATAATTTTATCATCTAAGATAAATGCATTTTGACATTTAAGCTCATCTATTTGCTTATTTGCTAACTTATTAGACTCATGAAGTTCTTTAGATTTTTCTAAAAGTTTTAGAAATGCATTTTGTAGTTTATATGAATGTGATGACTTTTCACTTGAACTACAACTTGAAGAATGACTAGAAGATACCTCATCTTCACTTTCTCCATCGGATGAGCTTGATGATGATGAAGATGTTGAGTTAATCTCCATTTTCTTTGCTCGAGCTACATCCTTCGGAGTGGTTGCTCCTTTCTCCCCGGTTGGTGATTTTCCATCACCGAAATTCCTTTCTAAAGTTTGCCATATAGAATGAGCACTATCACATGAGCAAACAAGATTAAAAAATTCATCTCCTAATGCACAAAATATGACATTCATAGCCTTAGCATTTAGGGATGCATTTTTCTCATCTTCTAAACTCCATTTACTAATATGACATCTAGGTGATTCATAAGGAGTTTGAATCATAAACCACATGTTAATGTTCATGGATTTAATAAATGATGACATTTTAGATTTCCATGAACTAAAGTTATTATCATCAAAGTAAGGTGGTTTACATGATTCTAAAGGTGTGGATGCATTAAGAGCCATGTTAATTTATCAGTTAAGAACAAAATTAACGAACGAGGCTCTGATAACAAATGTTGGAGGATCGTGTGGGTCTATGGGTCCACAATTAAGGCTAATCACAATTAAACCCTAATTGACTACTTGGTTGATCGATCAAAGAAATGCAGCGGAAATTTAAACTAAATCAAACACAAGTAGAAAGGTAATGCAAACCACAAGAAGACACGTCGGTTTTATAGAGGTTCGGCCGCGCCTACGTCCTCTCTTACAAGCACCTCTCGAATCTCCGTTCGAGCCCCTCTTGCGTCTTCACTATGCCTCCCCGTTCCGGGGCGGGAGCAATGCCTTTTACAAGTCTTCAAGCTCGCGAACAACCCTCGCCGAGCTTGGCACCACCTCTCACAAACCGAGAGAATCACTTCGGGCTTTCACCGAAATCCTTGCTTCTTTGTCTTGGGATTTTACCAAGACCCTTGCTCACTTGACAACAGTGGTAACTTTAGTGGAACTCACTCTCTAATTGAGCACAACAATTGCTAGATGATTTTATGATGAATGATGTGGAAATTAGGCTTTGGATGGCTAATTTGGAGCTTGGAGGTTGTGGAAAATCTCACTATAAGTTTGACACTTTGGAGTTGTGAAATCTTATGGAAAACTAAGTGTGAACCTCTATTTATAAGCTCCTAAAGATTTCTAGCCGTTTGGACAAGATTTAATTGAGTTTTGTGCAAGATACACAAAGCAGAAAATCGGGCTGCAAATTTGTCCAGAAACGGTCGACCGAAAGGTGTATCAGTCGACCGAACCCTTGAGTAAGTTAATGGATCGGTTGACCAAACATAGGTACTGGTCGACCTAACACTTAAGTTCTATAAGTCAACGGTCGACCGAACTACAAGGTTCGGTAGAGGGAAAACTCGATCGGTTGAACTAAACTTATGTCGACCGATAACATGTAGATTTTACCTAATAGAACGGTCGACCGAACAAGGTATTTTGTTCGACCGGTTCAAAAGAATTTGGGGGTGTATTAAGAGAAAAATGTGTATACGACCGTTGTATAATACGACAAATATAACAGTCGTATTTTTACCAAAAATAGCAAACGAAACGGTCGACCGAATGTCTACCGGTCGACCGAACATGTCTGGGTAAGCGGTTAACAGAAGTGTGATCGGTTGAACTGATTGGTCTGGTATAACAAATATTGTGTATAACCGGTCGACCGAAAGGTGAACGGTCGACCGAACTCAAGCAGACTGGCGACCAATGTTTTAGGTGTTTAGGTGATCTAATGAAGTCCAAATGATATGATATTTTGTGTGTGACTCCTACAAGGAACCTAGTGTGTGAATGCATGCATATTAGCTTAAGTTATGCTCAATTCACATAAGTTCCTAATACTCAAAGAAAGGTAAAATTACATGTCTTCAATCCTAGCTTCATTACATGTCTTGACTTGATTTTTCTTCTTTCTTGAGTCTTGATCACATGTAGAGGTTAGCACAAAGCAATATATATATGCAATGCAATATGTGTGCTACTCTACATGATCATAATTAAGATTAGGTTAATTAAATCATCAAAACATAGATTAAGGCCAAAAAGCCAACAAATGGATTACATGTGTTTATTGATATGTTAGTTAATCATCAAAACAGATTAACGAATCTTTAGCAAAAAAGCCAACACCATCCGGTGGTCTCTCATGTCTCTGGGCAGTACTGCGCACGAGAGAGTGATGTAAGTACCTACAGAACCAATCCAAATAATCTGCATCACAAGTGGAGGGGTAACATGTACGTGTCAGATCTCCAACATGAAGTCGGCCTCCTCTCGGAAATGCCCGCCAAGTCGATTCTGCGGTCGAAGCGGGGTACCTCAGCTCGTACGTCGCCGCAATCACAGACTGTTGCATGATATCCTGATAACGAATAATGCCCATTAAAGTCCTCGGCACCTCCGCAGCAGGGTCAGGACCATAAGGCAACAACTCCACCTAAACGTTGACACGTTAACAATAATAATAATAACTAAATAAACGTAAATGGTATAGAGCTTTATACCTACGTTATAGTCATCTGATCTAGTCGTCTACGAATGGAACATAGTCGCCCTTGCTCTTATCCTCGCTCCGGACGGACAACATACGCGGACGAGGACAATCCGACTCAATGATTTTCCGCTCCCGATGCGGGCGGAAAGGAGGAAAATACTCATATATCGAAGCCTGCATCAGCGTAAGACAACCCGCAATACCTCCACAATCAGCACGACTAGCGATCCCCAACTGACGATACAGGTATGCAAACGTCGCCGATCCTCATGATACCGCACAATGGTATCTGGGTCCCTAACCTCCAATATGTTGCGTGATCTAACTCTGCAACCGCTCTTTTCGACAAACAATACGCATCCGACCAGTAAGAACAGGTAGGCAGTCAACTGCGTCTCCTCAGCCCGTGAAGGTCGTCTCCGTCTGCATAACTCGTCAACAGAGTCAATGCTAACACCACCACCACTCTAACAAGGGCTATCCTCCCCAATGCCATCAATGCTCACCCTGAGTAACTCTACTACAAAACTCTTCAGCTCAGTCGTGGATGCCTGAGCGCTGACCATATGACCCTCAACAAGAATGCGAAGGATATGGAACACGTCATGCAACATGATTGTCGTCTCTCCGAAAGGCATGTGGAAAGAGTTTGTGTCAAGTTGCCACCACTCCACAAACACAGATATCAACAACATGTCAATATAGGTGACACATGTTGTAAGTGTAGGATTTCATGTTTAATTATACATATATATTTTTTGAATTTTCATGTATAATAAGGATCAATTACAATTTTCTTCGATTTATTTCATGCATGCATCAGTTTGTTTTAACAACTAGTTTCAAAAACTCATTAAAACAAACACAAAAGGGACTCCGAAATTCATACCTAGAAGTTCTCAAAAACTTCTTGAAGATTCGGAGACATTGAGGATGCTTGTTGCTGCGCCGGATGCCTCCGAGATTTCACCAAACTCTAAACAAGATTGGAGAGAGAATAACTAGTCTCTCAATCTCCAATAGGGTTTAGAATCTAATTACTAACCTCTCTTTAGTTCCCTTGAGAAGATGATCTCTTAAAAACTAAAACTAAACTTAAGAATTAAGGGAATTTCGTGGAGAATTATGGAGAGAGTTTTTGCATGAGAAAAAACAATGAATTAATTAAGGAGATAATGAGATAAACTTGTATTTATAAGTTCTCTCCAAATTACCTATTCATGTGCAACCTCTTGCCCATGATTTCATGCAAACTTCCATCTAACCATCCATTATTTAATAATAAATAATCTCAACCACGAATTAAATCAATTATGGACCAATTCCATGCATGATCTAATTAATTCTTAAATTAATTCTGCATTAACCGTCTGGACCGGTCGACCGTTTGGAGGTTTGGTCGACCGCTCGAACCAGGTTTTGGTCGACCGTTCAATAAATCGGTCGACCGTTCGTAACAGGAATTATTCCATCGCAATGTTCGGTCGACCGACCGATTACATTCGGTCGACCGTTCGAACAGATGAAAATTCCCTGTTATCGGTCGAGACATATCCGGTCGACCGTGCCCGATCGATCGACCGTTTACTGCTAACCGGTCGACCGTTTGAGCACTGTTCTGCAGACTTGTCAAATTTCGGTTTAACCCCTACAAAATTTGACATTTCGGGATTAGTAGTAAATTCACAACTTATGCAACATATTATCCTATGTAATGATCAATCATTACACCCCATAATATTTACATCACATATGAATTTAATTTAGATTCTAATTATGTTATTAATCACAACATAATTTTGATTTTGCTTGTTCACCCAATGTGTCATATTTTCTTCATGAAACCCGACACATCTTATGAACTCAAAATCCCCATTTCTTGTTTCCCAATTTTGTGGTGTGACCTATGAGAGGATCTAAACTAAGTTGACAGTGATATTAAGAACTTAATATCACAAGCTATAAGCGGTATCTAGCTACACATTATAGCTCCTAATTAGTTAGATGTCTTAATTCCACTCGAACCAAAACCCGATCCATTTAGTGATGGAGTGCACCACTTGTGTCCATCCCTTGCCTCATGATATTAAGAATACACACAAAGTAGTATTGTGTCATCTTTGTATTAGTATTCATTTCTTGATCTCTTTAAGCTAGTTATAAATATGTGACTTAACTCAAATCACATTGTGCACATTATAACCTTGCTTTATCAAGGGGCCCACCAATATCATCACTCAATTAAGAGGGATAATGATAATCTTTTGACTAACTATCTTCTCCAACGAAAGTTATACTTAACCAACTAATGCCTTTACACTACACTCATCGATAGCTCAAGACACTAGTCTAATTAAGAACTCCTTAAGCGATCGGATATAAGTCTCATATCAAAGGACCAATGACACAGTAAAATATTAATGACACAGAAACACATTTCTATAATATTTTACTTGTTAGGTCAATTCAGCACACAAAAGTACTATTTTCCTCTTTTGTATACCCGTGTTGTCACTCACTTGTAGAGCTACAATGATCTATGACCAACACGACAATCTTAACTCGGTAATTAATGTCCCATGTTAATTACCATGATTGCGAATATCTTTTGTTTTATGTAAACCAATATCTTTTAGAGCTCTACGGTTAAGGACCAAGAGCCTCTTCCTTAACACTTCTAAACGACGAATAACATAAACAATGAACAAAACGATTTCTCATTCAATTCATAATAATTGACATTTAAAAGCAAAACTTTTAGAACACATTCCCTTCAGTAAGGCAAGTGACCCAATCCGCTAGCAGTAATGCCCCCCGTGATATTGGCACTCAAAACTGATCGCCAACCTTGCAGTGTAGTACAAGCTATGTTCCGATTATGGTGCTTCAGAACCTTCCGATCCTTGCTCGCCCAAATACGTATAGCGATGTGCCCCCCGAAACTAGGAATAACGCTCCCATCTATAGGACCACCGGATATTATAGCAGTCACAATCCAAGGATCGTCCTCAACCCTCTTCTTTTTTCGAGCTCGGGCATCCACAGTGCACGAACTCGAATCGTCTGTCATAAACCTACCACCTCTACTATTCTGAACTAGATACTCAGCAGTAGAAGAACTACCATGTCGCACCCGTCCTCTACCATACTCCCCCTGCCTCTCCTCCTCATGCAGCTCCAACTCCAACCCATATCGGGCCTCATCGTCACTCCCGTCGTCGTCACTCTCCACCTCATCTGAAACTTCCTCATCATCGAAGGAGTCATCACGTGTCTGACGACGACGTAAACTATCCATCTCCCTCATAACCGAAACAGATATACCTGGTCTACGTGGATGACAATGTGATGAATCCTCTTCGTAAGCATGTACAACGCGTAAGAGTATGAATTTTCTTTTTTTTCACGGTAACCCGATGACTATTAATTAAAATTTAAAAATAAAATTTCGTTAAATGGATTTCAATTACTAAATTAACACAATTATTAAAAAAATTCTTCTAATTACCAATTAATACTAATTATTATTTACTAATTAACAATTACCACTAAATTAAAATTTTTTGCAGGTGCCCCCTAAAGCGGGGCGGCTCCATTTGACGCCCTTAAAGAAGTTGAAAATTTTACCGTATTCGAGTACACCGGGGCATCCGCTTACTCATTTCCTAGCATCCGATACGTTATTTTTGATAATTAAGAGGAAGATGAAAAAAGAGTAGGGGTGGAAGAGTGAAATGATGAGAGATATAAGTAGAAATGAGAGAATGACAAAACGGTAATTGACACAAATAATTTAAGTAACTTGCAGACGACGTTTATCAGTTTGGTTTTGAGAACTCAATTTTAAAAAACGGAACTTCTATATCTTCCTCGCTTCCTTCGAAATGACAATAGCACAAGGACCATTCCGCAAAACAACTTCATTAATCATTATCATAACCAAAAAAATTAAAATCAGGGTGTTATTATTCGAAGATGCGATGCTCCGGTCGGACACGCAGGGTTCCCGTCACCGCCCCTCTCTCCTCCTCCCATGTCCTCCCCCACGTGCCCCTCCAACCGAGCGGGCCCCACCGCCGTCGCGGAGAACCTCACCGCAACGTGACGCCACTCCCTCCCCTCCCGTGCCGTCTCGATCCGCGCGCCGGGCTAGGGTTTCGCGTCGCCAACAAAACCCGCCAACTTCGCCCCGATTCCGGGATTGATTCGGAGGGGTCAGGGGTTTGGGTTCGGGAATTTTGTGGAAAGATTGGATCTTTTCGTGATTTTGGGCGTGGAAAAGGTTTTTCTTTTAGTGGTTTTCGAAAGTGATCTTTACGTGATTTTGGGTCTTTTGTGACGCTTCTGTGGTGTATGGGGTTGGTTTCGACGTGTTGGAGGTTTGGATTTGGGGAATTTCGGAAACGGTTTCTGTGAATTTGGGGAAGTGGTTTTTATTTTTGGAAATGGTGTGCAAAGATTGCGTCTTTCTTTGATTTTCTGTGGGATTTTAGATAGTGGTTTGATGGACGACCCCATTGATGTTGTGTTGGAGTTTTTGAGGAAGAATAGGTTTGCGAAGGCGGAGGCTGCGTTGCGAGGGGAGCTGACTGGGCGGTTGGATTTCAACGGGACGCTTCATGTGGATACCGTTGATGATAAGAGGGGGAGGAAGGAGGAGGACAAGGTCAATGCGAAGCGCGGGACGGGTTTGAGGAGTGAAAATGTTCTGGATGAGCTCATTGTGAAGGAGATAGAGATTGGTAGAATCGGGAATGGGAACGGGAACGGGTTGGGTAACAGGAAGGATTTTGCTTTGAGCAAGAGTCAAAAAACCGATCCAACTGATCTCTACCCTTGGAGTTTTGGTATGACAGATGGACCCGTAAGTGCAACCGAAGCTTCCAGTGAGAATTTCAGTTTGTCTAGAGACCTATCCAAGCTATCCATATCTGGGCAATCTGATGAGAGGGTGACAACCGATGCGTCTCAGTTGGATTTACCAATGGAAAGGAGGTTTCCTGAAATTGGGAGCACAAGTAGATGCAAAGATGACTCTTTGCAAATTAGCAACAAAAAAGGCAACGGTAAAGCTCCGAGCGCTTCATATGGAGAGAATTATCTGGATAATAACTTGTGGTCGAAGAATGAAGAACCGTGGAAAGAGATTTCTATGAAAACAGTTCTTGGTTCCACGAAAGAAGATCAGGCGTTGTCAAAATACAAGATCAGACATGGTTCTGGTGATGTCAAGAAAGAAAAAAGAGTGAAAGCAGAAAGCAGTGATTTTAGAATGGATGTGATTGAGCAGCCCAAGAGTGCAACTTTTGTCTTCCCTGGTCAGCATGAAGAGTTCATTGAGCAGGAAATTGGTCCAGACTTTGAGTTGTCGCCAACTTTGGAGAGTAAAAAGGAGGAGCTACCAAGGCTGGCTCCTGTAAAACTCAAGTCAGAAGAGAAGCCATTTGGTATTCACTGGAAGGAAAATGCTCTTGGTTCTAGTTCCAAACGGTCTCAAACTGATAGCACCTTCTTGATAGGTTCCTTCCTAGATGTCCCAGTTGGACAAGGAATCAACACGACAGGTCTGTTCTCGTTGGATAAATTTTGTGTACATTTTCCACATTGCATGCTTGAAAGCCTCTCAATTTTTTGTTTTTTATCTGAACATTTAACCTTTATTATTATCTATATTGATTGAAAGAGATACGTGCCATAAAATGTAAAATATATATTTCAGTTCATCAAGCTTTACATCTGCTTTTTGGCACGTTTTAAAAATACGATGACTTGGATATGCTTATGATGAGGCATATAGCACATTTTGAAAACAAGTAAAAATGGGATAAGTCACATGAAAATATTGGGATACTTCTTGCCATTCAAAAAAAAAAAGGAAAATTTTTCAAAATAATTTTTTTTAAAAAAAATTACCAAAATAAACCTCCACTAAAATTAATTTCCAAACTAGACCCGCTGCAACCACATGGTGACACGTGGCGGCGACGGGTTTTGTTTTTTTGTGCATAGAGAACTCGGCATCACCAGTGCCGAGTTCATCTTTTGAGAACTCGACATGGGTGATGCCGAGTTCAACTTTGGTAGAACTCGGCATGGATGATGCCGAGTTCAACTTTGGTATAACTCGGGATGGGTGATGCCGAGTTCTACTTGGTTTTTTATTGGCCAACACTTGCGACATTTTTTCTTCGGTGATTGGCTCTAATAGAACTCGACACTTAGAGTGTCGAGTTCTATTTAAGAAACTTCTCCTGACGATCAGATCGTGTATGAGATTGATTGCCAGGAGAACAGTTACTTAAATAGAACTCGGCACTCTAAGTGCCGAGTTCTAAAGGAAGAACTTCACGTTGCTAACGCCGAGTACGCCGATTTCACCTGAGAAAAAGTGAGTTTGCAAATTTGCGTCCTAAAAAATACATTACATTCATTCGTCTTACAATTAATCAACTCTTAAAAAGGATTTAAGTCTTTGTACATTCATTCAAGTCATAACAAAATACATTACAAGTCTTACAATTAATTAACTCTTACATTCATTCGTCTCACATACAAAATATTTTGCTATATAGGTTCTTTACATCGCTTTCGGTTATGCCCTATACCGCCGTATCTCCCACACCTTACCTTTCTTCCAGAGTGTTCGTCCATCTCGTTTCGGATTCGCGTTGATTTAGGCCGACCGGGAGGTCTTTTGGTTTGGGGAGGCTTCATTGTGATGTTGCCTCGATCAGTACCTCACATCAGGAATTGGGACAAATATCGGTTTTTACGCCTCCCTGTACATTTGAACCTCATAATACGGGGACACCAGATGTGAAGTGTTGACATTTGCATGTCTGCCACTGCAAACTGCTAGTACATGTGAACATGGGACGTGCATTGCAATTATGTATCCACAAGTGCAAGTAATAACTCCTTTAAATTTGACGAGGTATTTTTTGTGGTCATTGGCTTCAACATGATACATCAGCTGGTGGTACCGAGTTACTGTATGTGTTCTGGCTAGATTACTGTTTGCCATCACCACGGTGTGGACTGTCGGTACATATGTTTCATTCCACGACTCGGCGACGTTCATTCTTTTAACAAAGAATTTGTTCAAGCGGAGAAATGTCATCAAAATCATGGTTGTAATTGGCATACCGCGTGCCCCTCGTAAGACATTGTTGAAGTTTTCTGACATGTTTGTTGTCATACATCCGAAACGCCGACCCCCGTCGTGACAACAAGTCCATCTTTCCAAAGGACCTTGATGTTGAATCCACTCATATATTGGTTTATGTTCCTCTGCAATAGCCTTCATTAACTCTTCAAATTTCATAAATGAATGAGTTTTACCCGCTTCGTAAAACTTGATTTGTCCCAATCTTTCCTTACAATATCGATGTTTAACAAGATTTGCTTTCATGTGTCGAAGACAGAATCGATGTACATGGCCCTCCGAAGGTGGAAATGCGGCTCGCACACAAGCATTTATTTTCCCGAAAATCTGTCGGTGATAATACACAAATCGGGTCGCCTTGTAACTCTATTTGCCAGCAAATGAAGGAACCACGTCCACGACTCTGTATTCTCGCTCTCTACAACAGCAAATGCCAAAGGAAAAATTCCGTTGTTTGCATCCGTGCCCACAGCAATTAGCAATAAACCTTTATATTTGCTATAGAGGTGCGTTCCATCCACACTGACAACGGGTCTACAATAATGAAACCCACTAATTGAAGACCCGAACGCCCAAAACACACGCTTAAACATCTCCTCGTCTGAATTTACCTGGACAGACTCTATTTCGACAACAGATCTTTCATTGTTCTGACAGAGAACTGTGACGAACCTTCGCAAATCTTTAAAACTATTTTCTTCGGCACCATATATTCGGTTCAACGTTTTTTGCCTAGCATGCCATGCTTTAGCGTAACCAATTTCAAGTGAGTATTTGGTTTTCACCCTTTTCATTATTTCAGCAGGAGTAATTGTGAACTTAGTTCTAACAGATGACATTATCAAGTCGCATACAAAATTAGCACTGCATTGTTTGTTGTCGTTTAGCAAGATCGGATTGGAACAAGTGTGCTCGGCGTCGTATGTTTTAACTTGAAAATATCTGCAGCCTTTTGGAACAGACGCATGTAGACGCCATTTGCAGTTATCTTCATCACGACGAATACAATGAACAGTATACCGTTTCGTTTAAGAAACCACAACTGAATACTGAACAAAGTTTTTAATGTGCCACGATTGCAGAGCATGAACCAAATCATCTTTTGTTGGGAAAATTCGTTTATCCCAGAAAGAACGACCATCTTCCGTATGCCAATCACGCCGTTCCAAATTGTTCGCAGCATCGAAGAATGAGTGTTCAATTACCGAATTCTCTATCCAGTTGTCGTCCTCGAAGATATCGGGAAGTTCATTAAGAGTTGGAACCATGTCGTTGTTAGCAACTGCATCATCAACAACGTCGTCGTCTTCACGGTTTATGGATTGTCCCATCGCATATATGACATCCTGCGTCTCCGGAACGACTTAATTAGCAGAAACACCTTCAGGTTCATCTTCTACAGCGAATGGTGTGCTGTAATCCCCTAATTCCTCAGTGTCATCGTCTTGAACGCTATGCATCTCTTCCAGGCCTTCTGGTCGACTAAAATTAATTGGGTCAACAGCTGACAAACCAAGCCCAAGGTAGAGATATGAGGTAGATGGTCCAGCTCTTCCAGCAAACTCATCATGACTGTAATGTGTGGGTTCAAATTGCGACAAACCAGGATAAGGATTTGCACTGCTAGAAGGAATGTCACACGCATTTTCTGGCCATTCGGTGCCTGTTTGGAAGTTATGCGATTGGAAAAATGGCATTTGCTGATATGCTGAAACTTCGGTTGTAGGATTTAGACTTATATTCAAATCTATTCCACAGTCCCAACCGGTCGACCTTACTGTACCATACTACGGCGAATGAGTGTTCGTTGTCAGCGTAGGGTCGGGCACTTTAGGTTCAGCTTCCACATACACTCCAACCACAGACATCCGTTTAAACAAACGCATCAATCCATAAACCGACCTATCATTGGTTAATGGAACGTATGTCTAATCATTGTTTAATGACAATTTGGCTGTCAACTTGACATCAAAAATACTGTGTGGATAACAACATTCAGATCTTATAACATCCATTAAATCCTTATATTTGATGTTCAACGGAACAACTACCAATTTGTGGTCAGATCCTGTGTATTCTGCCACATCTCCGTTACATTCTAATTTCCCGTTATACATGACCAACAGAGATCCTTCATCATCTTTATCCATACCTAAATATTTGAAAATGTGTTCAAGTGAGATGATCGAATTTCTTACTAAATACTAAAAAAATTGAAAATATTTAAATGTTTAGAAGTTACCTCAATCAAGTGTAGTAGCAAACGATTGTAAACGTCGAGCAATCTCTTCAATAAACAATGTTACGATCAATAAACAACGTTACGATACCGTAGACCTATAATCAACAAAACTAAATTCAATAATCAACTATCAAACAAGAAATAAAACGTTTTGCCTAAAAACCAAAATCGAATTCGAGTTTCCCACCAAAACGGGTTCCTAAACCAATAAAAACACTACAATCATACATAAAACACTAATGTATATCATCCTAATACATCAAAAAGGCAAGAAAACGGTGGAAAACGAAAAAAAACAAAACCCTAACCTGAAAATCGCGAGAACCCGTCGTGAGGGAGAGGGGGCCGTCTGCCTGCTTTTATAGACCTCCAGAACTCGGCGTTGGTAACGCCGAGTTATCTTTTTTTAAGTGAACTCGGCGTTACCAACGCCGAACTATTACTTTAGAACTCGGCATCTAGGACACCGAGTTCTATTTAAGTAACTGTTCTCCTGGCGTGTCAATCGTCTCATGCACGATATGAGCCCCAGGAGAATATTGATTCAAATAGAACTCGACACTCTCAGTGCCGAGTTCTATTTGATTCACTATTCTCCTGGCAACTCAAGTCGGGTGGAATATCAAGTGATTCAATAAAAAACCCAAACTTACATAGAACTCGGCATGGAAGATGCCGATTTCTATTGGTGTGAACTCGGCAGGGGTGATGCCGTGTTCACAACAAGAGAACTCGGCATCCTCAGTGCCGAGTTCTCTTGTAGAGTTCATTGATTTAAGAATTCGAGTTTTTTTTTCATTTCCTGTTTCACAATCAACGAAAACAATTCAACCACGACACAATCAACGAAAACACAATTCGACCACGACACACAAACAAGTACGATAAAACACAATACAACTACGAGTGGAATATGAAGTTCAACATTTTAACATACATCCAAAAGTACCATATAAAAACAACCAAATAAGTTGACAACTAAATATCTATCCTAAGCGACCTCTCAATCTCTTCTTCCTTTTAGGACGTGCTTGAGCACGTCCTCTCCCCCTGCCGCGTCCCTCTCGTGCTGCATTCTCAATATCCTGAGTCAGACCGTCAGCGTCTTCTTGAGACTGTGAATATTCTTCTTCAACCACGCGATCCTGACTCAAATGTAATGTGAGTTCTTCAGCACCAAAACACATCAACCAAGCCTTATTTTTTTCCTTTAATTTTCCAACCATCGAAGAGCCTGTTTTGTGATCTTTGATCACCTCGTGAATTTTATGGAGTTCTTCGTGAAACTCATAAACTCCGTGCACCTACAGATAATTAAAAGTTAATGAAACACTAAACATAATTTTAAAACGTGATCATTGTTTCAATAAATATTTAAATCTTACCATCTCTCGCTCTTTACCCGCTCGAGGTCTGTATAAGGTATTAGTCGGAGTCAAGCAGTGATGAACTATCCAACGTACGGTGATGCTCCAGTACCATTCCATATACAGTCGTGTGCTCTCTTCAGGAGTGACACCTAGGAGTGGTCGCTCAAACTGTAGATAATCTCTTCTGTGCGACCAATGCTGAATGAACTGGTGATTTTCCGCCAACCAATTAACATCTGACCTC
The DNA here is from genome assembly GCA_963682175.1 of Triglochin maritima. Lineage (NCBI taxonomy): Eukaryota > Viridiplantae > Streptophyta > Magnoliopsida > Alismatales > Juncaginaceae > Triglochin > Triglochin maritima. The sequence goes on along the minus strand of OY821780.1, from coordinate 5,949,329 downwards.
CCCTGAGCTGATTTCACTACATGTCTCTCCATCGGCTCTGGAATGTGCTGCTGTAGACCGAACTGTCTCATCACTCGGTCTGGACAATGCATAACCACCTCACCAAAATTTATAAGCCAAGTACGGCTCGTCCAAATCTCTGAACCTTCCGTACATAGTGGTGGTAATTGACTAAGATCCAAATTTGCATAAGAGTCCCATATCACTTGATCGAATTCCTGCACGTCCAGCTCATTCCGATAAAAATCAAGTGTCGTCGTCTTCGCACTACCCTTGAATGTTCTTGGTCGTCTCCAATGGGACCCTAATGGTGCTCTCTCGTCCTCCGGGTATAGTAATGGTCTCTTCAAAGGTCTCCCAATATGTAGATGTTCCCAGCACCACAACTGCAGGAACGTAAGAAAACCACACAAATGTTTCGTCGGAATCAGTGAGGCTTCATCTAACATATGATACAAGTGGGCCAGAGCCGCATTACCCCAACTGTACTCCGATGCGACTACCAAATCTCCGAGCAAATACATGTACTTCAAGTGAACCATCGTACCACTCTTATCTGCCAAAATACTACATCCCAGCTGGAAGAGAATGAAGACTCTGGTGTGTCGTGTAACTGTCTCCTCGTCAGTATCAAAAGGCAAGTGTTGAAACTGAGCTTGCAACCAACCCAGAGTTACAGAACCCTTACGACCCAAGTCATCGGGGACCTGACCCAATAAATCCATGCAGACCTCTGACCAAACGTACTCCTGAGACTCACACACCGGCAAACCATCTACCCGCAAGCCGGTAATCATCGAGATGTCACGCAAGGTACACGTGATCTCACCATGTCGCAGGTGAAATGAATGAGTCTCCGGTCTCCAACGCTCGACCATCGCCCCCAGTAAGGTATGATCCAACTGAACTCGGCCCAACCGAGTGACTGTGTCAAACCCTGCCATATCTAGTAGAAACAACATTCTCTCATCAGTGATCTGCCATTCGTTGAGCTTCGATCCATGCTCAACGCATTTTACACCATCAACATCCTTCAGCATAAATTTAGAGAAATGTCAGAATATTGAAATTCACGTGCAAATATTTAACTTGAAAACGTAAAATACTTACAAAATCTTTGAACAAGTCAGACTTGTGGTTGGCCTGCAAAACCAACACCGATCTGTCTACCGGACCCTGTGAAGCGTAGCTACCTCCAACTGAACCAGTACTAGAACCACCAAACTCCATCTGTACATAACACGTTAACAAGTGAGATGATCGAATTTCTTACTAAATACTTAAAAAGTTGAGAATACTCTAATGTTTTAGAAATTACCTCAATCGAGTGTAGTAGCAAACGACTGTAAACGTCGAACAATCTCTCCAATAAAACCAACTACAATAAACAACATTACGAATCATGTCATAATTTTTTTAAAATTTTTGACAGAACCTCTCCTATATTTCTTAAATTGGTAAATTTAAACCTGCACGGTAAAACAAACTAACAATACTACAAAATTCAATTCTAACATACATTCAAACTCACATACATTTAAACTCAAATAAATCACTTTTAAGTTTACATTCATTCAAATTAACATACATTCAAACCTAAATAACAACATAAAATCTATTTTTAATCACAATAATAGTACTTAAATTCAACTATTTTTAAGATGACTACCGTAGACCTATAATCAACAAAACTAAATTCAATAATCAACTATTAAACAAGAAATAAAACGTTTTGCCTAAAAACCCAAAATCGAATTCGAGTTTCCACCAAAACGGGTTCCTAAATCAACAAAAACACTACAATCATACATAAAACAACAATGTATATCATCCTAATAGATAAAAAGGCAAGAAAACGGTGGAAAATGAAAAAAAATCGAAACCCTAACCTTATAAACTCGGAACTCGGCGGAGGGGGAAGAGGGGGGGCGTCGGGCTGCTTTTATAGCCCGACGGAACGCGGCGTTGGTAGTGCCGAGTTCTATTTAAGTAATTGTTCTCCTGGCGCGTCAATCGTCTCATGCACGATCTGAGCGCCAGGAGCAGTTTCTTATATAGAACTCGGCACTCTCAGTGCCGAGTTCGGAGTGCCGAGTTCTACCAAAGTTGAACTCGGCATCATCCATGCCGATTTCTACCAAAGTTGAACTCGGCATCATCCATGCCGAGTTCTACCAAAGTTGAACTCGGTATCACCCATGCCGAGTTCTACCAAAGTTGAACTCGGCATCACCAGTGCCGAGTTCTATTTGAATCACATCAGTAAAAATTGTCAAGTGTGGCCAATAAAAAACAAAGTTTAACTCGGCATCACCAGTGCCGAGTTCTCAAAAGATGAACTCGGCACTGGTGATGCCGAGTTCTCTATGCACAAAAAAACAAAACCCGCCGCCGCCACGTGTTACCACGTGGTGGCAGCGGGTCTAGTTTGGAAATTACTTTTAGTGGAGGTTTATTTTGGTAATTTTTTTTAAAAAAAATTTATTTTGAAAAATTTTCCAAAAAAAAACTTCTCTATCTTTGGAGTTATGCTGGATCGGTGGTCAAGATCTTCGGTCTTGCTTAATAGGAGAAAAATGGAGAGAGAGATAGTGAGAGAAAGGGATAGAAATATGTCCATATACAACTGTCTCTCCAATCTTGGAGAGAAAGGAAGAGACAATGATTATTGTTGTTTTATGAATAAACCATCCTTATTATCTTCCAAATGAAGCAATTACTCAATGATATAAAAAAGGATACTTTAGTCAATTTACCTTTATACTTTTAATTTCTCTCATGTCTATGAGAAAATGAGAGAAAGGAAAAGAAGAGAAACAATGTTTCTTTCTTTTCTTTTCTCTCCCATATTCCTATCCTAGCACACCATAATTAGTTAGTGGGATTTTCCCAGATAGAAAAATATTGCAGTCACTTTGATAATAATCTAGTTCCTTTTCTGTAATTGAATGTCTATATGTCATGGATAGTAGAATTCTTGGAAGAGCAAAACTTATTTTTTAATAAAAATGTGAAATTATCGACCTTCCTTTGACCATAGATTCATTGAGTAGAATAATTCCATACACCGAAACTTATCTTAGTGAGGTGTAATCACAACCTTTTACAAATATCATGCAGGATATTATCCTATGTTTAGATGTATTTTAGCGGTACCCACCATATGGTATCCACGATTTGCTCTCCAGCAATTATCAATGGTGAATCCAATATAAAATTCATTAGGTTCCAGAAGAATCAAGTTTCTTAGCTCATGGCTATTGTTCAAACTTCTCATTGCCTTTGGATTAGTGTATTGTCCCTTTTGCTATATCAATCTAAAACAATGATGTACCGTCAGATGGAGGGTTTCACAGAAACTTGGTTTTCGAATCGTCTGATTACTCCAAATAGCACATAAAGAAGAACAAGCATGGGCATTTTTACTACTTCTAATGGAGGTTGGTTGTCCTGTTCATTACTGATGCTGCTTGATTGATAGCCATGCCGTGCTAACTTCATTTGGGTTTTCTACTTGCCACTTATGAAAAGGATTATTAATTTCGATCTAAAAAACACAATTACCTGATTGATCCTGCATTTTCAGTGGATGTAACATGACAATAACAAACAAATTGCCCAATAACCAAAAAAACCTTGCACTTTTGTGTTCATTTTTATCTTTGTCATCCACTTTTCTTCCTCTTTATTTTTTTTATATGCTAACTCACACGTATCGTACTTGAGCTGATTTTATGTACCATACTTTGGTTGCAGGTGGAAATAAAACAGTTGGAAGTAGTTGGCTGTCGGTTAGTCAAGGGATATCTGAGGACACATCTGATTTAGTGTCTGGTTTTGCTACTCTGGGTGATGACTCTGTTGAGTACCACAATGAATATTGGGATTCTGATGAATATGATGGTGATAGTGATGTTGGGTATATGAGACAACCAATAGAAGACGAGACATGGTTTCTAGCACATGAAATTGACTACCCAAGTGACAATGAGAAGGGCATTGGGCATGGTGATTTTTCTCCTGAGCAAAAGGTGGTAGTTACAAAAGATGAGGATGGTGGTCAATCATTTGCAGAGGATGATTCATACTTATCTGGAGAACAATATTTCCAGTCCAAAAATACTGTGCTGGTTTCTGCTTCTGGACATCCCATTGGAGTAGGAGGTGGAATGTATCAAAGGACTGATAAAGATCTAATGGGTAATCATGATGCCGAATTCATGGATGTTCAAGAACTGAAGCTGATTGAGTCTGATCCAGTATGGCATGGTTTTGTTAATCAGGGTAATGAACTTGCTATTCTGGGAAATGTCCAAGATTCAAGTGCCTGCGAGGACCCTAGACCTGATGATCTGTGTGCTGATGATGATCGATATGGTTCCGTTAGGTCTATTGGTGTCGGAGAAAATAGTGATGTTGCTCTTATTGGCAGTGAAGTGCATGGAAGTCTTCTTGGAGGCAGCATCAAAGGGGATAAACAATATTTTCGAGAGAATGAAGCCGGTGTTGGAGGGTCGGCTCATTCTCAATTAAAAACAAATAACTACTTTGGCGTTTCAATTAAGAGCTATTGCAAAACTTCTAAAGCAGAGATGGATGGATGCATCATGGACCCTAATGTACCAGCAGTGAACTATAGCGAGGTCGGCTTTTCCTTTCCACCACCCTTGAGAGGTGACGATGTGTCACAGTCAGATTCCAGTAACTCTTTATGGTTAAACAAGGACACTGTTGTTGTAGGCAATGATGCCGATGATTGTGGAAATGATTATACAGAAACCTATGACATGCTAGCTAAATGGAGACAGAAAAGCACGAAATCTTCTGGAATTGGCTTGAGAGAAGAAACATATGCAAATGCTGATGAATCAAGGAATCCAACTCCATCTACATCCTCAGATTATGAATATACCGAAAGAGAGGATACCCGAAGAAGTGGGGATGATAATAGTGATGCAAGAGAAGATCTTGTTGCAACATTAGAAGATGAAGAAGCAGCAGCTGTGCAGGAGCAAGTAAGGCAGATTAGAGCTCAAGAGGAGGAATTTGAAACGTTCAATCTTAAAGTCGTCCATAGGAAAAACAGGTAATTTTAATTCCTATTGTTTTTTTATAAAGCATCAATTGGGTGTCACGTAATGTATCTTCTCATTAAATTAAATTCTCATAGCATCTTTTGTAGTATCAGACTTTGCCTCTGCTTTCATGTCCCACTCAAATCATCTGCCTCCTTGAGCTTTTATAATAAGAATTTGTTGTTCTTGTTCATGTGACATCTTGCACTTATGGTTTCACATTGTTTTTCCAGGACCGGCTTTGAGGAGGATAAAAACTTCCATGTTGTTTTAAATTCGGTGATTGCTGGGCGTTACCATGTTACTGAATACCTAGGGTCTGCAGCTTTCAGCAAAGCTATTCAGGCTCATGACCTCCATACGGGAATGGATGTATGTGTAAAAATAATTAAAAATAATAAAGATTTTTTCGACCAGAGTCTTGATGAGATAAAGCTTTTGAAGTTTGTCAACAAAAATGATCCTGGAGATAGATGCCACATTCTGCGACTGTATGATTACTTCTACTACAGGGTAAGTTCAAACTCATTCAGCATCAGGAAAAAAGGAAGAATTATATCTGCACACCTTTTAGGATCTTAAGTTTTATATATAATGAAGGTTTTATAAATACATCTTAACCAATGGTTATAAATATCACTAAATGGCATTTTATTCTAATGAAAGGCTTCATTTTTTGATTTACCTAAACAATCCCTAACACATTAAGCATGCAGGAGCACCTCTTGATTGTCTGTGAACTTCTGAAGGCAAACTTATATGAGTTCCACAAATTCAATAGGGAATCTGGTGGTGAGGTCTATTTTACAATGCCAAGGCTGCAGGTTTGTGATGAATGTCCTTTTATTTAATAAGTTTCTGTGCTATTTGCTGACCATTAGAGGTACTACCAAAGTTCCTTTCATTTTTCTAATTTGCAGTCAATTACAATCCAATGCCTGGAGGCACTTCAATTTCTGCATGATCTTGGCCTCATTCATTGTGATCTGAAGCCAGAAAATATCTTGGTGAAGAGCTACAGCAGATGTGAAATTAAGGTCATTGACCTTGGAAGCAGCTGCTTTGAAACTGATCATCTTAGCTCATACGTGCAATCACGGTCTTATCGTGCTCCTGAGGTTATTTTGGGCCTTCCATACGACAAAAAGATAGACATATGGTCTCTTGGGTGCATCTTGGCTGAGCTTTGTACAGGAAACGTAAGTATTAGTTTCATCTACACTGAGATATTAGCTTTATATTTGTGAATAATACTGTTAACAACTTTGAAAAGCTTTATTTCATCAGGCTGCTAAGATTCTATTTTCCCGATGCTTGCTTTTTTAGCATTCTGCATATTCACTCTATAATTGATAAGAAGTTTTATAGTCCTGGTTGACTCTTATCCAGGTTCTCTTCCAAAATGATTCTCCTGCGACATTGGTTGCACGTGTGGTAGGTATCATTGGTGCTATTGATCAAAACATGCTTGCAAAGGGGCGGGATACATACAAATATTTCACTAAAAACCACATGCTTTACGAGCGTAATCAGGTCAGCTTTCATTTCTTGGCCTTTCCTCTATTCATTACTCATTTCATACATTATAATATACATGTGGTAACATTTTGTATTCTGCATACGTGATAGGAATAGGAACCTATGCAGATTTTTTTTACCGTAAGACCCTTATTTCACGTGTCTTAAGTTTCCGAAATGAAAACCCTCACCCATTATCTATGTTATATATGTAATTATGCACAAATTGTTTGATCAGGAATATGCATGTTTATTGTAACCCTGCTTATTGAACAGTGTTCCTCGATTGCTATTGGATTTATTTTATTCTTCTAAAAAGGGTTACTCAAATTCTAGTTACCTCTACTGATCCAAAAAAATCTTTACTTACCTCAGGCTCATCCTCAAATTTGACGCTGCAAATTTTGAAAGTCACAAATGTAGTAAATGTCTGCTTGAGATTGGTTCTTCATGGTGCCTGCAGACTCTATACGCATACATGTCTTTTGGTTGCTACTTTCTTACAGGAAATTTGCTAACTAGGGTGTGGTTTGTCAACTAATTTTAATTGCAATAATCAAACATCCCAAAGCCATTTCCAAACATTGTAGTTGATTGATTCAAGATGATCATTTGAATATCTTGATTCTATAATTGAAGTTCGAATGACCAGTTCTGGAATATGGCATTTGTGTGAGTTAGCAGAATGATCTAATTGGTATCTTGGCCTGGGGGGGGGGGGGATATATCTTGGCCTCGTATGGTATATTTTCACTTAATACCGTCCATTCTATTTTATTAGTGTTATTAAATCTCACTCCCTCTTTCAGGATACCAACAGGCTGGAGTACCTTATTCCGAAGAAATCCTCATTGCAGCACCGTTTGCCTATGGCCGACCAAGGCTTTATCGACTTTGTGCGTCACCTACTGGAAGTAAATCCAAAGAAACGTCCAAGTGCGTCGGAAGCATTGAAACATCCTTGGTTATCATATCCATACGAACCGATCTCTTCGTGATACCACTTTCCCAGACACATGGCCTTTGTATCATATATTACACGGCTCAAGGGCGGGCTTCGAATTCCAGCGGAGCCATGACCAACCATGTTATGACCTAATTTATCATTCAAAGATGTACACTGCATTGCAGACGCACCTCTTCTGAACGGGTTGTACATGATGTGATTTAATTGGTTTTTATGTTGTAATTTTTGAGTTTGATCCTGTTGGCTGTTGCATGAACTTGTAAGTTGTGTAACCACTTGGGTTTTCATGTAGAAAGGTGACAGGTGTCTTATGCGTTATTAATGTTATTACTTATTTTGTTCTTTTGGGTGATCTTTTTTCCCCTCAGGATTAGGGCGGTTAATCATGTGTGTTATAATCACGTCGTGTCAAGTCGTATATATAAGCTTTAGGTGTTGTGTCGTATCCGACCTATTTGATAATCGTGTTGTTAGACTTCTGTCGTATCTAATCCGTTTATAATCGTGTTGTCATATCCAACCCGTTTATATACGATTATTAAATGAGTTACTTTGTGTATACGTTTAACACGACTACTGTTTACACCATTAAACAATAATCCATACACAATTAGTTCCGTTTATTACACAAATACTGGATTGCATGATTGCACGTCACTCGTTCATTATAATTTATAATTTATATATTACTTGTAGACTTGTCGGTATTAATCGTGTAATATTCATAATCGTGTACCTAATTACCTGATTATTTATCGTGTTTTAATCGTGTTAATTGGTTGCAATAGAAATCCATATCCAACCCATTTAATAACTGTGTTGCTATATTCAACCAATTTATTAATCGTATTCAAATTCTCGACCCATATCCATTAAATTTGTGTCGTTTTCGTGTCGTATAATCGTATTTCGTGTGAAATTGACAATCCTACTTAGGATGAGTAATTTCAACGTACTTGAAACAATGGTATCCTGTTTATTTTGTAAGGTTTTGAAATAATATCTGGCCGATTTGTTCAGTTTTTATGGAAGGTGCGTAGTTCTTGAGAAAACAAGTATTTTTTTGGAAGGTGTGTGGTTCTTGAGAAAACAAGACACAGTAACCCCCTTCTGCTTGCCAATTTTTGTTGTCACATGATATCCGCTGACCATTAGGCTGGGTTACGTGTTTTTCGTGTTAGATACCATATTTTGGGATCGCTTATTTATATAACAAAATACAATGACATATTGACGTCTTAAACAATTATTTTCAAGCGCAAAATAATTGTTTGGACTACAAAATATGTTAAATGTATCAATTTTGCATAAATCGGTATTGTTCTTCTTTTCGTGTCTAACCTAGTCATATTATTTCTTCGTAACTTATCATAACTAACATAGGTAATCACAAAATACATTTTTGTGCAGTTTCTTGTGAAAAATTGAGAAACCTATTTACATGCATCGAAACCAAATTATATATAAGATTATTTTTTATCCATCTATGTTTAAGTGGTTTACAATGTTTATTTTATTTAAGAGTATTGGGCATTGACCATCCAACCGTGGTCTATGATGGAGTCTATGATGTTTTTGGTAGGATGCAGGTGTGGGGTTAATTTTAATTACTTGAGATGGTAAATTATGTTTGGCCATTTATTCAGTAATTATTTTTGTAGTTCTCAAAGATGTCAAATCTTCTATTTCTCTCCCAAAACAGAATAATACAATTTTTTTCATCATAAACAAAGTTAAAAAACAAAAACAAATATATACAAAGTATAAATACAGACTCCACAAAACGCCGAACCCCTAAGAGAGGTGTCGAGTGGAGTCGACCGAAATGGAGGAAGAAGAAGACTCGTCCAACCCCAAACCCCTCTTCCCCCTCTCCTCCCCTTCTCCTCTCCCAACCCTTCCCTCCGTCCCCACCTGGCTCTCAAACCCTAGCTTCACCCCAAACCTCCCCGTCCCGGAAACCCCCCTCACTTTCTCCGACGACGAACCCGAACCTCAACCGTCTCCTCCTCCCGCGCCCCTGTCTTACGACCTCCTCCCGTCGTCCGATGAAGAGGAAGAGAGAAATAGGCGGAGGAGGAAAAGGAGGAGGAGGGATAGGGAGAAGGAGAGGGAGAGGGATGGGAGGAAGTCGAGGGCTCGGGCGTGGGAAAAGGCGGACGATCGCCTGGAGAAGGAGTATTACTTTGATGTCAAGGGAGATCCCGATAACTTGGCGTTCGGATCGATTTACAGGTATGGAAGAAAGAATGCTTTTTCTCTATTTGTGGTTTGGAATGCAGTGGACTTTATTCGTGTTGAGGATATTGGTGATGAATTTTTTTGATGGCCGGATGAGTGTCGACGAGGAGTTTGATTGGTTTCTAGGAATACTTTGAGGAGGTAGGCATTTGGACTTCTTTGTGGATTTAAGATTTTGAGATTGTTTTAGTGTTGGATTTTGATTTTGGAGATGTGATGAACCTCGTTCGTGTCTAAAATATTGGTAATGACTAATGATTTGTTGCGATCGCCGTCATGTTGTCAAGGCAGAGTGGATTGGTTTGTTGGAGAACTTTTAAGTGAGTGGGGAATTGGAATTCTGAAATGACTTTTGGATGATTGGTCTGCAGGAAAACTTGAAAATTTTGAAATTTGAGTTCCAATCGGAGTAAGATGAATTGTATTTGCAGCTGGGGTGAGTTCCCACACTTACACTCAAAAACCAAGAGAAATCAAGGAATTGAGTTGTGAACTTCTCTCAACTTCCTGGACCCGTAACGGTAGAGCCTTTGGGGATTTGAACCTCCACAATGGAGGAATCGGAATTACAGCCTAAAATTTCACGAGATTCTTGTTAAATAGAGTTTGTATTAACTACTAGCTAAGTAAGCATCATAACTAACAGCTCCCTGAATCCTTACAGAGCCTTACTTACACAGATGAGTTTAAGAAATGTAAAAGGTTGGGATTAAGTTTAATCAGCTCATTAATGTGTTCCACAATTGAATTCCTTGATATGCTCACTCAAGGATAGGTCTCAAAATGTGTCTTCTGTTTCCCATTAATTATATTCATAAATTTGTTAAGTTGTTATTAGCGTTGTACATAACATGGTTAAATGTGGAGATTTAATGTGCATTTAATGGAGGAAGTACGGATTGCAGAGTGGACATTGCACGCTACAAGCGTCACACTCCTCCGGAGTTTTTCGGATCAGGACTTCGTTCTGTGTATCGAAGATCCCTGAATTCACTTGTGGAAGTTGATGTTGATGTGCTTGATGATAATCTGAAAACAGAGGGCCGATATTGGTCGAAAAGATATTCAGCTTTGGAACGACGTAAAGATTTCAAGCACGTGAAGATTACTAGTAAGAATTCGGTGAGATATGGGGAAGAATACATTTGTTTAGATGAGCCGCAGACGTCAGTGGATGCATCACTAGGAGAGGAAGACCAAGAATCCTGGGACGATGAAATCATAATGAAAACAAGAGAATTCAACAGAAAAACAAGGGATTTCCCTCGTGATGAGAAAGTTTGGATAGATTTTGCTGACTTTCAGGTACTTATTTGGGCATTCTGTGGCCTTGCTATTTTCCTTTTGGTATATTTGGAGAGCCTCTTTTACTGCTGCAGGAATGCTTTAGGAAGCTAAATATTGGCTTTTGATATTTATTTCTTTTGGTATAACTAATCTTACTGTGTTTATTATTAACTTTTCTATGATATTGAATCTTCTTTTATCTGATCTTCCAGGATAAACTTGCAAGCATGCAGCCACAGAAGGCAGCTAGGTTGCAGACGCTTGAAAAGAAGATCAGCATCCTAGAGAAGGCTGTCGAGCTTAATCCAGAAAGTGAAGAGCTTCTAATTTCTCTTCTTAAATCATATGAAAGAAGAGACAGCGGGGATGTTCTCATGGGTCGATGGGAAAACGCATTAGTGCAGCACTTTGGTAGCTACAAGTTGTGGAAAGAATTTTTACTAGTTGGCCAGAGTGAGTTTTCCAGATTCAAAGTCTCTGAAATGAGAAAAAGATACACTCATGCTATCCGAGCTCTTTCTTCAGCGTGGAGCAGGATGAGTAGGCAGGTTCTATGCATCAGAATTCTTACTTCGACAATTCCACAGTGTATTTTATGTTTGAGCTTTTGGTCTCAAGTAGTTTTAGTTTTTCATTTGCTTGCCCTGTTGCATATATAAGTTGGTCTTTCAGTAGTCCAGTAGAAACACATTTAGGTGTTGTTTAACTGAACAACACTTATCAATTGCTTGCAGTGTGCATCGGCTGCACTCTCTATGTGCAATACACTGCGATTATTAGATAAAAATATATTCATGCCGTGATGATCATTCTAGTAGTGTCAGTTCAATTGCTTAAGCAATCTTATGCTTTCTCATCACAGCCCCTAATGTTGATCTTGACTCTTAAATAGAGTGAGAAAAGAAAAGCACACTTTTGTAAAAGCAGGCAACCATGTGAGCTTTGTTGATTTTCTCTTTCTTCATTAAAAGATAGGTTAACATTGGCTTTGATGTTACCTGAGACTCAGAGCCTCTGATGAGGCTCCTATCCTAGGTTGGGTAGGGGAAGTTGGATGTATTCAGTCTTAAGCCCTTAAGCCTTAACCCTGTGATAAAAGAGCAGTTTTTTACAATTAACTCTTCATGGTTTAAACTTTAAAAGTAGGTCAGTGATTAAAAAAATATAAAAGGTTAGGTGAACATAGTTCTGCCCATTTAGTTGTTAGCTTAGATACGAGTGCCGAATTGGCCTTGACTTAGAAGCAAGAAAAAGACAGTGCATTTGAGATCTAGACCCTAAGATTAATGGTGGGCTTAATTCTGTCAGTGTCACCATATGTGCATTTAAGTGAATGGACTATATATTTATTTTTTGCAACAATTTTTAATAGTCTGAAGGGACAATGATAAGGAAGATTGTTTGTGTAGTGTACTTGTGATGTGATGTAACTCGAATGCTTTTGTGCAAGTGATGAGAGCAGTATTTCTAAACAATGCAGCACTCATCTGCTCCCAGCCACGCATTCCTCTGAGGATTTATTCTGTACCTTGCTTTGTGGTTTACACATACTCTTATTCACATGCAAATATCTATTTGATATCATTCATGTCCAAAATTGTGTGGTTGTTGGGAACTTGTTTCCAGATGCAATATCTATTTACTTTCTCAGCAAAAGGAAATGAGCCTAGAGCTGATTTTACCTTGGCCCTATATATATACATGTACAGTTGTACATGGAGCAATGATCCCATGGAAATGTTCTTACAAATGGAATTGGTGAGAACTTGATATGAGCCTTTAGATCCAAATCAACGTTGATATCGGAGTTTCCCGTACCCCATTTGTAACAACTTTCTCGTGGGATAATTCTCCTATACATGTGTATGTGTGCGTGAATGACATGCGTACCATGTGGTTTTTGGTCTGCTTCTTTTATATTGTAAGTTTAAGCCAGTTATTCTTCAAAGGAAGACTTTAAAGTTCTTATTTTGCCTGTTGAATTTCATGCAGATTTGTTGGGCATCCAAACCTGAACAAATCGATTCTGCTCTTGTTCAGTTAGAACTTGGTTTGGTTGATATTTTTGTTAGCCTTTGCCGGTTTGAATGGCAAAGCGGTTATCAAGAACTAGCGACGGGTTTGTTTCAAGCTCAAATTGAATATTGTTTGCTTTGTCCTTCTTTAGACCTCACTTCACAGAGTAAACTGAGGTTGTTTGAGCATTTTTGGAATAGCAATGTTCCAAGAGTTGGAGAAGATGATGCAATTGGATGGTCCACGTGGATTGAGAAAGAGGAGGAAAGCAGAAAGAAAATTTCTGCTGAAGATCCCACGCATGAAATGGATGGAGGAGGTTGGACTGGTTGGTTCAAGCCTCTCTCAGAAAAGAAAGAAACCAATGAGGAGTGCATGAAAGATACTGAAGAGTGTAACAAAGATACGGAGGACTTTTTGGCTAGTGAAGATGTCAATGAAAGTATGGATGTTCGAGATGCCAAACCAGAAGATGATACCGAAGAATTGCTTAAGAAGCTTGGTATTACTGTTGACGCAGAGCCTCATAGTGAGGTTCAAGACACAGTGACCTGGAATAGATGGTCAAAGGAGGAGTCATCAAGAGATTTAGAGCAATGGATGCCTATCCGTGAAAATACTGGTGCTTCTTTCAGCGTCCTCACTACTACACATTTTCATTTTGGTGTGGAAAAATTCTTTTATTAATTAGATTTCTTGATGTCATAAACAGACAAGACAGATGAGGAGCAACTTTCAAGGACTGTTCTTTTTGAAGATGTTAGGGATTACTTATTTTCTTTATGCTCCGAAGAGGCTCGAATTTGTTTGGTATCACGCTTTATTGATTTCTTTGGTGGAAAAGTATCACAGTGGTGAGTAAATATCTTGTAGTTGCTAGTAATTCGCTTAAATGATTGAGCTCTTTACCATTTATGTGAATCCATTAACAAGCCAATAGCAAGTGTTTTATGTAAAAACAATATGCAAATGTCCATTAACTTGTCCTGTTCCGGCAGGGAGATTTTCTAAATGTCTCTCTTTAAAACATTTCCTATGTGTTGCTGCAAATTTGGTTCATCATTTCTTGTTTTTCTTTAAATGTTGTTTGATGGCTGGCCTTAACAGGACATGCACCAACAGTCCTTGGTGGATGGAGAACAACTTAAGTGTAGATGTTATACCCAGATATATCCTAGAACATTTGAAAGGTGGCCCTGGAGTTGCAAATGAAGTTAAAAATTCAAATCAGCCAAGCTTTGATATTCTTAGTGATGCCTCTAATGCTGGTGAAAGGACTGACATCAATAAGTTTCTCCGGAACTCTTTATTTCTATGCCTCACTGTTTTCCCACGCAATTTCAAATTGGAAGAAGCCCTTCTTTTCGCTGAAGAGCTATCAACGTCCCAGTCAGATGCTTCATCCACTCAAACCATGCCATCACAGTCTTTGGCTAAGCGTCTTCTAAAAGATGATCGACAGGTAGATTATTTTGCTCCGAAAATATTTGCCCTCAAACCCTCTGGCTCAGTGGATGTTTAATCTCTCTTCTTACTAAAACGATTCACAATAGCCATATATTACTAGTATTCATTCAACCTTTTATGCTTCACTCATTGTTTTCCATTATAATTTGTTTTTCAATTTTCACTTGTTAAAGAATTTGTTACTCTCGGGATTATATGCTCAAAGGGAAGCTGCACATGGAAATCTTGATCGTGCGAGGAAGATATTTGATATGACGCTGCTGCTGATTGATGACATGCCACTGGTGAGCATTGTATTTCCATTATTATTTGGCATATCTTTCAAATGTGGACTATTTAAAGATCTTTCCTGATGATATTTGTATTAAGATTTTGTATTCTGAATGTTAGCATTTTTTGCATACAAATGTAAGGGAGATGGGCAATCTGAAAATCTTTCAAACAGTGGTTCTCTTGCAAACAGTGGTTCTCTTGCTCATCAACTCACATTTCCTTGGGCTGAGGCACTCACTTTTTTCATGCCTGCGGGTTTGGTATTAGAGATTGCTTAAAAATACTCTCTGGAACCGTTGGGTGGATCTCAACCATTAATCTTTTATTTTTTGAAACACTGTGCAAATCTGGATATGTACAATTGTCTTACATGGACACTTGATGATCCTTTCAGGAAGGGAAGTCTACCCTATGGTCTGTCTTCCTCCAAACTTGCTGAAGTTGAAAGACTTAGCGATGATACATGAAAAAAGTCTATGATTTCATCTATTAATCGTTACCTCATAATGCATGTAAATTGGGTCTCTGTCGGGATCTTTAGTTCCCTCCTTGTCAACCTAGAAGTGTGTTGGTAGGCAATTTGCACTCTCTTTGTTAACGAATTAAGACCACAGAAATATCATAATGGTAAGCTAAAGTAGCTGGTGGATGTGCTAGTTTAAAGGGCCTTGGTTGGTAATTGTTGTTCGATTAGCAGTTGCAAATTAGTTGTCTGTGTGATATGCGAATACACTTGAAGTTGTCTGTGTAGCATATTAATTTTGAGAAATTTAAGATACATGGTGGAAATGTGAGCTGGATATTAGTTCACTTCTGTGTCTCTTTTTGGCATATCGCTTTGGTTAATCCTTTGATGCATCCAACAAATTTAGGGGGTGTTTGGTTGGCTGGGATGGAATGGAATGAGAATCTCATACCAGGCTGGAATGGATTCTCATTCTATGGTAGGTAGGTAAGGTTCTAATTCCTAGGTATGGGTTGAAATGGATTCTAATTCTGGGCCCAAAATAAACAAACCAAACACCAAAATAGAATGAAATCATTTCCATTCCAGGTACCCCCAACCAAACACCCCCTTAGTAGTTCCCCCCCCCCCCCCCCCCCCCCCCCCCCCCCCCCCCACAAAAAAAAACAACCTTTGAGGGTTGTGGTGGATGACCTATATTATTGTAGAAATAAATGTTTCAGAAGTTAATTAAGTAATATACTGAATATAGTATTCATGGTGCCAATAAATGTTGCATTTATGTTCATTGAAGAGTTATTTTGGCTTCCATGTTGACGAACCCTTACAGGATGTCAGGGAAAACCGAGCTCTACTGTGCTTTTGGTACGCCCAAATGGAAGTGGAAAGCAGTGCCCCTGATCGACCACCTTTACGTGCCATTCATGTTCTATCTTGCCTTGGTACTGGAGAGGCATATGTTCCCTTCTCTGGCCAACTTTCAAGTCTTCAGTTACTGAAAGCACGAAATGGATACAAAGAACACATTAGGTATCTTGGTTCAGCATGGGCGCAGGGATCCATTTCTGATCAGTCTGTGGCCCTAGTCTGTGCAGCTTTGCTGTTTGAGATCTTGACTTCTGGGTTCACAAATGCTACTGAAGTTGTTGAGCATGCTTTCTCCATGACACTTCCAGGTTGTGCTTTATTCCATAGTTTTATATAGTCGATAGGGGAATTCATTTGACTGTTGCTGGCATTTTAATTTTCTCCATTTCTAATATCAAGTTGTTGAATTGTCTTATTTTGGATTTTGCTGTCTAGAACTCCGTTGCTGGTTTTTGCTAACATTATTATAAAATTATAATGGTCTTCCCTTTACAAGTCAACTTTTGGGTGTAGAGATCCTTGTGGGACCTGTTCTAACATGCGTTAACGAGTCCAACTTATTTTTTAACTCGAATGAATTACTTGAATGAGCTCCCCATTGCTGCAAGTTTTTTTATTTATGTTTGTTCTCAACCTGGATTATCTCAATTTGCCGAATGTTTTGGTATTCCGTATTCTATACAGGTTTACTTATGCTGTCTCATTTTATTAGGGGAGAAGCTTTCTGATTTGGCTTGTGTTTCTGATTACACTTCAACTTGTTCTTTCATTTCATTGTTGTGTTATCCTGTTAGGGTGTGTTACTGACTCATGCTATTACTTCTCTAATATTTTGACATTGTATAAATTTATTTTGCTAATACACTTGATTAAGAGAATTCTTTACTTGTTTCCAAAATATTTTCCCTAAAGTATTGTGCGAAATTACCGCTCTACCTTGACATATGGCACTTATCATGAGATCTATATCCTGCTATTTCACCATTTTTCTTGACCAAAAGTGCCTTTTCTCGGTCCGAGTAATTGTTATTATATGGTCTTTTGAATGGAGATCAGTTTTCTATGGCTGGTTTTTCTTGGTCAAATATAACCTTTGGTAGACTTCGAAACTCTGAGATGTACTTGGGTTTAATTATTTACAATAGCATTTTTTCCCTTGTATTTTCATCTTGAAAGGTTTTACTCTGTTGGAGTATTGACATAGTGTTGTTTAACAAAATCCTTATATTGCAAAACTTTCTTACCAATAATAATTACATTCTTTTTTTGGTTGCTGACCATCACTTTGTAATAATTTCAGAACGAAGAAGCTATAGTTTGCAACTTGAATCCCTACATGTCTATTATATTAAGTTGCTTCTGAGGCACATTAATGGAATGAAGCTTTCACAAGTATGGAGTAGAATTCTTAAATGTCTGCAGGCTTACCCTGATAATCCAGATGTCTTGGCTGCCTTCATCAAAGTTGGTTCTCTTTGTGCAGTGTCACAAAAAATACGACTCACCTTAGATGAATATTGTCAGAGGTAAGGCTATGTTCATTGGATTTTGGCATTAGCATCCATCTGGTATAGTTGCCAACCAATGTTTTACTACCCGTGGCAAGGAACTATCACGCCATTTTGGTACATGTGCAAGTGCAGACTTTCTTGTAGCCTCATGCATCTATTTTTCACTACATAAAAGTGACTAAAAACGATAGCAAAATTATATAGGTGAGAGAAACATAGGGCAACCAATTTCTATTACTGGATGTACTGCAACTAAATCCCAGGTCTGAAACATATGCAAGAGCAAACTCACCCTTTGCAAGGTTATGCTACGTTCACTATGTCACACACTCCCACTCAGTTTTTGCATGTTACTAGGTTATATTGAGAAAATATTTAGGTCTCTAGTAGAATTAACAATCTTAAGACATGTTTTAGCAACTTGTATTTTTCTTGGTTTCATGGAGGAAGCGAGGAATCCGAGTTACAATGCTTAAATTACCCTAGGATTTAATTAAGGCAGATCTCTATTCACTTACTTTCTAGAATGTAACTCGTTTTATACCAACATTTTTGTTGATTTGACATGTTTCACGTGGTTTTGGGTTTTGTTATTGTTAGTTATTTCTGGAAGTCTCCGGCTAAGTCTCTATTTTTATCACATATCACAGGAAGTCTTCTATAGTTGTCTTGCTATTCGCGTTGTTGTTTGAGTTTCAAAAGTCTTGTTCCCGGCACAGAATACGTGGGCTATTTGAAAGGGCCCTGGTAGATGATAAATTGCAAAAATCAGCCATTTTGTGGCGTTGCTACCTTGCATTTGAGATACAAGCAGGACATGATTCTGCAGCCAAGAGGATTTTTTTTCGAGCCATACATGCCTGCCCATGGTAAGAAGTGTTGACATGTTTACTGCCTATTGCCGAAGCATATTGGCTTTGGCAGATTGCTTTCCTATGTGACATATTTGGTCTTTCATCACTGAGAAGTCTTTTGAGAGAACTAAAGTTATTTTTATGGGAATTGAATATGTAGGCTTTACTAAACATCCTCAGCGTCTCACTCATTGCCTTCTAGACACATAGCAATCATTAAATAAATCGGATAAGTATGGATTTCATTTGGTTGAGTATTTCATTTAACCAGGCTTCAAAACATTTTTAGGTCAAAAAAGCTGTGGTTGGATGGGTTTCAAAAACTGAATTCAATCTTGACTGCAAGCGAGCTTTCTGATCTCCACGAGGTTATGCGGGATAAGGAGTTAAATTTGAGGACGGATATTTATGAAATTCTTCTGCAGGATGAGTTTGAGACGTGAGATTTTCGTTCGTCCACCTAGAATGCTCATCAATTTTGTACACGGAGATGGAGACAAAAAATCGGACCACAAATATTGAATTGAGAGTTCAGTGCAAGGTTTTAGGCTTACGGAGCCTATGGCCCTTAAAATCAAGATCATGCAATGGTTCTCCTAAACATCAAATTCATGTGAAGTTACGGTTCAGTAAATGATGTTTAACAATATGTAATCTCTAAAGTTTGTTTGCTTTTCCTGGAGGAAATGTGAAACTGTTAACATTTCCTGCTAATATTTTCAGAAGCTGTAGATGTTTTATGATCGATGTTCCTAGTTTGTAGACATTTTGCCATGCAATGAAATTTCATGGAGATGTCATTAGCCTCCAGAAATTGCTTCATGCAGATAATTTAACCCCAGGGTTTTTTTGTTGCTTTATTTAACCACATGGACATCTTCCACCTTTTCTGAAAGAAACCGTCCTGAAGCAACAAAATCCATCCATTTATCACCTTCAAGTACATAATTCATTAATGAAAAAAAGGAAAATCCAAAAGATTACACGACCCACTTAAACAAGAAAACATGATTCAAATATTCTCCAGCCATATCAGAATACAAGCAACAACACATCAATATCACATACATTCAAAGCAAAAACATCGTGAATGTTGATTACCTATATATATATATGTATATATCATACTCAATTATTTGGACTACACCAATAACAAAACCAAGTCTAGCACACCCCATTCATTTTCTTAGCAGCAACAAACTTCTTCCAGACTGTAGTGATCTCCCTCTGAGTCTCCAACTCCGTCTTCTTGACCACATTTCCGTTCTTCTCCGACACCGACGCCTTCCACTGAAGCTTCGACGGCAGAGTGTCGAGCTCATGCAGCACCTTGGTTATGTCACTGACCAGCCTCTCAGCGAGAGTGCGGCTGAAGTCTTCTCTGATCACGACACGCAGCACGGTCACGTGTTGCGCGTCCGGCGGCATGGTGTAGGCCGGGACGATCCAGCCGTACCGGCGGAGGTAGTCTGAGATCTCGAACTCGTCGTGTAGGGTGTGGTCTTTGAGGGAGAATGCCACCAGAGGGACACCGTTGTCCTTGGAGACGATGTTGAAGCGACCCGTCTCCTCGAGGCCTGCCTTCAGCACCATGGCGTTCTCCTGGCAGTTCTCCATTACGTTGCGGTACCCCTCGAAGCCGAGGCGGATCAACTGGTAGTATTGAGCGATCACTTGGCTCGAACCTGGCATCATTCATGATATACGTAGTGTTGGAAAAATAATCTCACATTGCATTATTTGATGTCACAAAACATGTTCGGTTACTTGTGTGAACAACCAACATCAATGGAGTAGCTTTTCGGATAGATTTGTAACATTGAAGCATGTCCTTTCTTTCTTGGGATTTAATTCATTTAAAGTAGAGCACAAAATCTTAGAGAAAAAGCTGTGATGCATGAGTCAGCATCTGAGGTCAGGAGATTGTGTTTCAAGTGAATATATGTCTCTTATCTCAAAATAAAAAATAAAATATGAATATATGTCTAACGATTTTAACTAACTTTCAATCGGATACTTTTGGACTACAGAGCTTCAGGAAATTGCTCAAGACTATTCTAAGTAGAACTACCAAAGTCTTACCTCTCAACATGAGATTTGGTTTTGATGCTTTTAAGTGGAGGTGGCACTTCAAAGTAGAACTATAATCCCATATTAAACTACCACATCCAAACACACCCCGAAGGTAATCTTATTTTGCCTTGCGAATGCATCACTTATCTCACCAAATCATTTCAATTTCAAAATTTCCTGACTCGACCGTGCTAATTAAGTTCAACTTTTGGACTTGGATTGTACCGACAAACTCTAAACAACCAACCTCCCAAAACATGTTCATTAATTTGGCAAGAAGAGTTCATTTTAAAATTCTTATCAAAGATTTGGAGAACAAAATTGTTTTCTCATGTTCATACCTTTGGAGAAGTTGAGGGTGAAGGTGGGCTGGTCGGCGCCGAGATAGTTGATGTGGAAGATGAGCTCCTCAGGGAGGTCCTCCTTGCTCCTCCAAATCACCCACCCAATACCAGCATACACAAGCCCATACTTGTGCCCACTCACATTGATGCTCTTCACCAGAGGTAGCCTGAAGTCCCACTCCAGCTCTGGGTACAAGAACGGGGCGATGAACCCGCCGCTCGCCGCGTCCACGTGGATCGGTGTCTCCCATCTGCAATCCAATTATACATCCATGCAAGCGCGGGTTTAGACTTATATGTTAATTTGGTTTGTATGTTATATATCAATCTAAATTTCAAAAAATTATTATTGCTAAAAGTCCATTGATATTTCTCTAATATATGTTTTCTAGGCTATTGATTGGCAGGAAAAATTCATAAATCCTGAATTTGCAGTTACATGATATAACAAATTATTATTGCTAAAAGTCCATTGATATTTCTCCTGACTTCCATTAACTACAGGCAATCACCAATTACCAACCTACATATTTCCACTTGCGTGCTAAGAACTAAAGTTGTATCATAACTCGAGCAAATTTATAACCTCGTACTAACATAAACAGATGAAATTGTGAGAAGCGTTGTCGGAAAAACGTTGTTACTGTGAGAACTATACATATACTTGTGTTGTAACTAACATAATTAACTTAGTAACATACCCAGTTTGTTTGTTCTTGTCGAGCAGGAGGTCGTTCAAAAGCTTAACGTCTTCGAACTCGCCGTTGAGGGTTGAGCCCAAGATTGCTGCAACACAGATGGTGTTCTCATCTACCATCTCCACCGCCTTCTCGGGGTCCATCACGTAGTATCCGTCTCTCAGCTTCACCTCCTTCAGCTCCACCTCGAAATACCTCGCGAACTTCTCCCAACAAACCTACAATTCACCATGAAATATGATCAGCAGGGTCCAAAATCGTCTTGATACCAATAATGGTGTTAGACAAATTCAAAAAGGTCCCCGAATTTAACTTTGCATGTAGAATAAAACTCGAATGCATGTAACTAAGTAATCATTCTGAAACCACGTAAATATATTTGATAGTCCACTGGCTCAATTAGTAGATTTTTGTTATTAACTTCGTGAATTACATGTGAGATTTAACTAAAAACTATAAAAGCATATACTTAAAAAAAACTATTTTTTTTTATGTTTAAAAAATGCAACATAAACAATGTTGTAACATGTTGGGCTGAGTAACGTGGGTTGTGGGCTTTTCATAGTTTGCTTACTTGGACGTTGGCACCAGTGACAATGTTGGGCTTGTCATATGGCTTGCCTTCGGCCTTCCTCTTGTTTTGCCACCTCCTCTTGAAGGCCAACCCTGCCAGCATGATCGCCTCCGACGAGCCCACCGTGCCTACTCCGACAGCCACCTCACTGTCCTCCAGAGGCGCGTTGAAGAGGTGAGCGATCATGTTCACGCATCGGTTCTGCATCAACAAAAAGTATTAAAGAAAATTAATTATCATGCGTGCTTAGAGATAATTAAATTATTGAGTGATTAAATTGGAACCAATAGTGGTCAACGATAATCAACAATATTAGCTATTGATCATAATGGAACAAAATGAGAAGGATATAAAGTTGAATGGTCAATTCAATCTAACAAAAAAGAATGTTCATGCATGTCCACAAAAATCTACTCTAGCAAGTAATGTAAGATAGTTATTGGTTATCACCAAGCTATATAATGAATCAAGACAAGGACTACCTAACTGATATTAAAGACTAATGCAGGCATAAAATTACCACTTTATCCTTGAAAGTTGAGACAAATTATTGATAGAGACTGGGCCACTGGGGTAGATTTTTGTATATAATACTTTGGTCAAGTACGTCATTGTTTAGTATTATTATTGGGCCGGAGAATGGGAACTTGTCTGGCTGGAAAATTGTCATTGGGGTGGGGACGATAATTAAGTGCACTGATCGGTAAGTCACCATGTGGGGCCGACATGCCTTAATGCTCTGGTGTTTTTACCACTTGTGATACATATTATATAGAACAATATCATGAACCTTTATCTGTGAATATGTCATGTTGGTGTGATGTGACGAACCAACGTATGTGGATGAGAAAATAAGTTCCAATTTTTTTTCCTTTACCACTTACTATTGACATGTTTTTGGTAGCCATATATATAGCTTATGCATCTGACCATTAAATTACTATGACTTGATGGTTACTATAATCTCTGACTAAATTATTCCTAATAAGTTTGGGTTACTGAAATCCCACTAAATTAGCTTCTGAGGCGAGTCTATTAGAAGGAGAAAAATAATCATTTGAGGCTAATTTTTGACAAATCGATCATCATAAAACTCAGTTACAAGTTAGAAGTGTCAAGTTAGCAAAATGAGAAAATAATATACTGGAGCTCATTCAAATGAAATTTGAAAGGACATTATGATTACGGATTACATATTTTAGCCTCTAAATCCCTTTCCCTGCTTCTACAAAAGCAAAGAGTATCACGCATGCTCAAGTAGAGCAAAAAGTAATCAAAGGTCAATTCCTAGCGACTAATCTATCATATTTATCATCAATTAGTAGACATAAATATAAATGTCCTCTTCGCTCCATAGCACATATTAGCATTAACTAGAACAAAAACAAACTAAATGGAAGCTGAAGGAATCCTTCTCTGTTTTTGGTCTTATTTTGAAATTTCTTGGTTCATTCTTAAACGCAACGATTAACTAAAAAACCGTCAAAACAATTCTTAAACGCCAGATGGTAACCGACAACCATATATAACAGTTATTATCTTCGTCGCCTGTACTACCTAAATCAATAATTAATCATCTTTTTTATATACAACGTCCAAATTAACCATGTCTCAAGCAAAACCATCATCTAAAGCAAAAGAAGTTAAAATGATGGAAATTGGAAGGGCACCTGGAGCTCGGTAGTGACGGGGTACTCGTCCATGTCGACGTAGTTCTTGTTGATGGAAGCCATGATGAGCTTGTCGCACTCTGGTTCCATCCAAGTGGTCACGAAAGACGCCAAGTTGAGTCTTGGGTTCCCGTCTAGCATCAGCTCGTCGTTGATGATCTGAAAAGCTGCTTCCTTGGGAATCGAGTTATCTGGCATCTGAAACCTAATCCAACAATCAACCGATAAATCGTCAATTATCTTGTTAGATGTCTATGCAAAAAAAAAAACATGAACAAATCACGATCTAACTTCAAAATGTGTTTGGATGGTAATCAACTCAAGATCACAATTAAGAACCACGAAGTTTACGTCAAATCGACTCCATCCGACATGTGGCGGGTCGATATTGGTCCCAACACCACCACTAGGAATTAAGAAATCAAATCAAAATCACAAACCAAAAGAATTGTTTCTCCGCAGATCACAAGATTCCTCAAACGTCTACTCAATCAAATCCGCTCCCGCATATCACCGTTATTAAAATAGTCAAGATCAAGAATTGAATTCCAACGGACGCGATCGTACCTTGGAAGGGAGGTGCGAACGTAGCGGGATCCGAAGGTGGAGTGGACGGAGACATCGGATTCCGACGCGATCTTAGAGAGAACCATGATGCTCTAACTAACCAAAAAGGAAAGCAAGATTTCTTGTTGGGGACTAATTTGAGACAAGAAGAAGTGAATTGTGAGAAAAGAAGGTGGTGAGCACAAGAGCTAATTATAGTGGTAAGAAGAAATTGGATCTGATGTGTGGACAGACAGAGATGGGAAGTTGGAGGGCACTTTCCCTTGACCATTTTGATTATTTTCTTTGTTATTAAGTGTCTTTTTGGTTTGATGGTTTCCATGTCTGGAATGGTTTGAACTTGATTGGTTGTACCGTTGGAGTTGTTTACTGAGAGGTATATATGTTATGTGATTGTGATTTACGAGGGTTTGATTGTTTTTCCCAAGTTTACATTCTACTAGAGGAGGTTCATCAAGGCATCGATTGACTTCTAGAGTTCCAATGTTTGGAGTTCAACATTTTTATTTTTCAATTTGATTCGGTTTAGCTTGTTTTGAGTTTGGCTTGTTAAAAGCTTCAATTGTGTTCTCAACGGAACTAGATGAGTCGAGCCATATATGTGACTGATTATAGGTTCCTTGAGCTCGTCTGTGTTTATCTTAGGTCGAGCAACTATAAGCTTGTGCTTGTCAATCCAACTTGAACATTTTATATCTAGACGTTCAATAGTGGAAATGTGTGGTTTTTGGATATTGACGCCACTGAGTGTTTAAAAAATAACCCTTTTCAAATTGCAAGATATCCAATCTTTTTTAGATGTTTAATATATGTCTATAGTCTAGCAGGTTACAAGCACTGTGAAACAATAATTTTTTTGCTTAATCAAAGATTTAAATTTTAATAGGAATATGAAATTCTGAATTATCGAACTCGAGTTTTACATGAATTTTGACAAGCTCAATCTCAGCTTAAGTTTAAGCTCATTGAACTCGACAACCTAAGCTTGAACTTAAGTTAAATTGGCTTGAGATCGTCCCAACTGTTGTGGCTTCTTTATTAAGTGTGTAAGATTTTGTCCTTGAGACGTAGTTTTTCCAAGGACACGTGAGTACGTATGAGATTTACCTACCTTCTTAAGTTTGCAAATCTATTTTTCCTCGCAACGTAACTAGTATGAAAGTAAATCGAGGAATATCGTGATTATAATAAAAAAATTGACCCATCACCCCTAGCCGTTCAAACTAATTTCTAGCATAATGTTACTCAAGTTCCTGATCTGAAGAAGTTCCAATGTTTTATATAACTGAGAAGGGAATATATATATTTTTTTAAAGTGGTGACGTATACTTGACAATTTAATAAAGCACTCTTTAATTGAGGCATCTTCTTTTAAATCCAAAAGCGTGTTGTTGGTTTTTGCTTCTGCTGGTTTTTCTTGGAGAAGAATCAAGAATATATGTTGAGTCTTGTTTAGCTTCGTAGGAAGGAATATGAAAGTCTTGGTTTGAGAAACGTTCCTTTAGAGGAAGGTCAGGTCGGCCCTCCAGAATCAATCACATTTTTCTTCTTCCAAATAATTGTTCCTATTCATCAACTAATAATCTCTTTGGAGTCTGCGTTTTGTGTTTACTAACTTCTAGGAATGTGACTTTCAAACTTCTTCTAGATTCTTTTCTTACATAATTAATTTTCTTCATTACTCTAGTCCTTCTTAATATTTTGGTAGTTTACAATGTATTTAATTTATTCACCTAATATTTTCTTCTTCCATCCAAAGTCTTATTTTCCCTACCAGTTTTCGAAAAATACTTCCTTAGTTTTTTATGTCTTGACATGTGTGCGTGTGTGGAAATTTTGAGTCAAACAGTCATTTTCTTCAAAAGTTTTGTGCTAATTCAAAAACTGTTTAAAAGAATTTTTTTAACTTATATGATCCTTTTAAAAGATATTTTAAGGTTCCATTGTTTGAAACTTTTTGTAAATGATTTTAAGGGGGTTTAGTGTTGGAACTGAATTGCTAAAATGTGTTTGATAGGTGGAGTTTTAACCTCTTAATATTTGCATTCTATAATCTTGATCGAACATCATGATGTTATGTTGGAGAATCAAGTAAGTTTCCAAAACCTTCTAAGAAATTATAATGTTGCAATTCATGGACACTTAATAATATTCCAATATTAACAAATCTCAATTTATTGTCCGTTAAGATGGACTTCAAAGCAAGGTTTTAAAAACCGGACCGGATCGGACGGTTCGACCCGGTCGAACCGGGAACCGATGGTTCAACGGCCGGTTCAACTAAAAAACCGAGCCTCTAGTTGAACCGTTCTGAACCGGATTGAACCCGGTCCGACCGGGTCAGACCGTTTGGTTGGACCGGTTGGTCGGACCGGACATAAAAATATTTCAAATTTTCCTAATTTTCAAAATCAGAAAATATGATGATTTTTTTTCTATTCTTACAAACAAAAATCCACCACCCACAAACTCTTCTCTCCCTCACCAAATCCCTTCGTAAGTATGATGTCATGGATAATATTGAAGATTGATTTTGATTTTAGATTCTTAATCCAAATAATGTTTTCTCTAATTCGTATTCAAGCAAATTTGTTCCGTTAAGTAAATTGTGTTTGATATCATGAATTATATTTAACGTTTGGTGTGTGTATATATTAAATAATTTTACAAAAATCGGTTCAAACCGGTCCGACCACCGGTCCGACCGTTAATATTTATTCGGTCCGGTCCAACTTCGGGTCTCAAAAATCATGATGTCATGCTGACGTCATCAACGGTCCGACCGTGGTTGGACCGTGGTTCGACCACATTGAACCAAACCGAAGCTTTATCGGTTCGATGACCGGTTCAGTTCTGAAAACCTTGCTTCAAAGATGTCTAAAGCTTCTGTCTATTCTTTTCAGTTATACTCTAGAAAAGTGGGTGCTCTAGGGCATTTCTTTTTTTCCTTTTTTTTGTCAATATCTAGAATACGTTCAATATCTGTTAAATTTTCTAGTCGTTAGTATAAAACTGGTTTGATGGTAAATTGTGTTTTTATGATAAAATAATTAAAATTTCTTCCCCCAAATTAATTTTGTGTTATTATTGAGTAAAACAGTAGTGGATGTCACTTGAATTGTTTTTTTTCCATTTTGACTCTTGTTAAATTAACCAATTGACTACGTTTATGGGATACTACATTGAGCTCCGACGCACAAATTAGGATTTTGTTTTTGTTTTAAAAACTCCTAATTTCTATCTAAGTACAAATTTTGCAAAGAACATGACTTGAGAATGTATATTAGAGTTAAGTGTTGTGTTTCTGATTTAACTCGTTGTGAGTTATGTTTCACGTCTCTTAACTTCCAAAGCCACACAATGACACAAAACATGTTTGTTTGCACAAGAAGGCTTCTGAATGAGGTAATGGTTCACACCAAATAATCAAATCACAACACCAATTAAAAAAAAACTTGGAGAATAGTGCTGTTACAACTTTTATATTTATGCTTTTTTTGTATGTGAAAGTGCGACTCATGAATAATTTGTTGCCTTTGAAGTTGAATAATTTCTGACCTTAGAATAATCAAAACAAAGAGTTGTATTCTAATCAATCAAGTTAGATCACAAAGTAGGAAAAGATTTCAAAAATTATTAATTGATTATTCATTAAGAATTAGGTTATTTGTGGATTAGTTAAGCTGCATATATTCATGATATATAGTCAAGTAACCAAAAGATTCTAGTGAAGTCGTCAAGTTGTGATTGCAGCAGAAACCTAAGGAATCGAGTTGTGATGGTAACAATAAAAAAACTACCACAATGAATATGTGCAATGAAGAATATGAATCTATAGATCATTCATTCTTTAAATGTAATAATATTTTTAATATCTATTTTAATGCAACTTACCTATTATATCAAAAATATACTGCGAAAATCAAATTTGAAAACAAATTAAAACTTCCACGTTGACCACTTCTTTTACACGAACCTTTTGAAGCCAAAGAAAATAAATAATAGCACAAATAACAGCGTCCGGCTACCCCGGACGTCCTGCTCTCTCTCTCTTGCCACGTCAACTTTTCTCTCTTCCACGTCAGCTCACCCAACACACCCAAAAAAAACATCTTAACCATGCTTAGCCTACCTCCACTCACTCTACACACTACTACAGAAAATGTCATATACGTCGGATGTTAAGGCCTATACACGTCGGATATCAGCACCCTCACATCCGACGTGTATTCGCACGACGTCTATTCTTAGACGTCGGACGTATAGACATCCGACGTCTATTGTCTAAGGAATAAACGTCGGATATTCAAGACATCCGACGTCTATTCCTAAATATTGACAAAAAAAATAAATAGCATCTTGCACAAACACAAACATACAAGCATATATAGACAATCATTCATTACAAAGAAATGTACAACACAAAGAAATGTACAACACAAGTCTTCAGTTTTTCATGTAGTGTGGGCTGAAAGGAAAGGAAAAGGAAAAGGAAAAGGAAAAAGTTGTTAGTTAGTGTATTAATTATGATTTTAGCTAGGTAAGGAAGAGACACATTGAGGAGTTTGTTGACAATTTTGCAGACCAAGGTCTTGGGGAAACCAAGCGGACGCATGGCGTCGACGACGACGTCAATCATCTTTAAATCTACCTGCAAACAGAGGAAGGTAGGTTTAAAAATGATTGACGCCGCCGTCGACGCCATACAATTACTTGTACATCATTGTTCGGCCATATCGATGTAAATAAAATGCTGAGCAGACCGTATCGCCTTCACATGCGTCGTGTGAATGTTTTTATCTATCTAATTATTCAAACATAATTAGAAAAGTGAACACATCATTGTTAGAGAAAATAAACTACAAATGAACAAAAATAAAGCTTTACTTACATGGAATCTGACGTCCCCATAGTGGAACTGTAGTGGCGGAGGAGATCGCGGGATGGATCGGAGAAATCAGACGGGATGGATCGGAGGAATCAGACGGGATGGATCGAGGAATCGGATCGCGGCGGCTAGAGTTTCGTATTTTCTGTCTGGAAAGAGTGAAAGAAAACGCAACTGTCTGATTTCTTTTAAAGACATATAGACGTCGGATATTGCATATCTCCGACGTCTATTCCCCGACGTCTATTGAATATAGACGTCGTATTATAACAGACGACGTCTATTCCCCGACGTCTATTGGGTATAGACGTCGGAGTTATATGCGGCCGACGTCTATTCGATCTTCTCTATATTAGACGTCGGCCTTTGTAACAGCCGACGTCTATTAGGCGACGAGTATTCCCAATTCTGCAGTAGTGACACTCTCTTTCCTTCACATCATTTCGAACATCGGTTGACACCCCCTATATTTAACCAATTCAATGACCATTGACTAGTTAAAAGAAGTGGAGATGTAAATTTGATCATTATCGGTGGAATGTGGTTGTGCAATCCAACTTAATCATTAGAAATGAAATTTTCCGATTATCAAAAAATAATTATATCGGATTAATCTTACCAATATGGGAGGTAAACGAGTAAAAAGAACTCCTTCCTGGTATATAAATATTTAAAACAAGCATGCATTTATGCATAAAAAGCAAGTGGATAAGTAAGACACCCAACAAGCCATCCCCACATATCAGCAAAAAATTGAAAGAAAACAAAGTCTCGCATCCCTCCAACCCCACAAAACTTAATCTAATCATAGTGTCATCTTCAGCATCCACTAATCATCACCCCTTCCAACTCTATAAATACACTCTCATCAGCACCCCTTCCCTCACTAATCCAAAACCAAACACAACTCCTCTATCACAACACCAACCACAGTACCATGTCTTCCAGGTCAAACACGGTGAACCGTTCATGGTTCGGTCGACCGGGGTATCTTCAGATCGGTTAACCGAATAGGGAACGGGTAAGCGCAATTGGTTGACCGAAATTGTCTGGAGTGCCTGGACAATCGGGTTCGGTTAACCGAGTGTGCACGGTCAACCGAGAAATAGTATTTTCGGTAGACCGAATGTGACACTGTCATCCGATGACTATGTCGCACGAGCGATTCTGATGGGTCAACGGTCGACCGAGTAAAAGACGTGGTTCGTCCGAATTCTTCCAGGGAATTTTTCTCATATGGATTCGGTCGACCGTCTAGCTCACGGCGCACCATACACGTGTTATAACCGAACGGTTCGGTTGACCGAGTTGTACTCAGTCCACCGAACAAGAATGATTGTCTGAATTATTAAGAGATTAATTAAATCATGGGGGGATTAATTCCAGAATTAATTAAAATGTTTTTTGTGGGTGCTTATGTGGAAATCAGAGATTAATTTTAGGAGAGAATAAGCAAGAGATCATGGCTAAAGAATAGTTCTTGATAAGGATGTTTTGGGAGACTATAAAAGGATCCCTACTCCTACTTGTTTACTACTAATGCAAAAATCTTTCTCTCATTAATCTCTCCCTAATCACCATAAAAATCTATTAGTAAATTTAAGTTTTAGAGATAAGAATCTCAGGAGCTTAAAGAATGATTATTAGCTAGATTCTAAACCTTGTTAGAGATTGATTGGCTAGCTCATTTCTCTCTAATCTTGTTTAGAGTTTAGTGAACACTCGGAGGCAAATCCGTGGACGATTCAACGGACAACGCGACTCCGGATCTTCAAAAAAGTTTTAGAGAACCTTTAGGTATGATTCTACCTTTGTGATTTATTTTAATAAATGTAGGGTTGCATGTTATTAGAATAAACACAAAGTAATGTGCATAGAAATTGTTGAAAATATGAAAATCAATCTTGTATGTTGTATTAAAAAATTTAAAATATATACATACATAGGGACACAGAATCCTACAGTATCCGTTGCACTGTTCACGCGTGATTGCAAATTTTACTCAGTAGAAGCGTGATTAAAGTGCACGCGTGATTAAACAGTGCACGCGTGTTTGCTCAGTGGAAGCGTGATTGAACAGTGCACGCATGATTAAACCGTACGGGCGTGATTAAATAAAATTAACATACATTATTAACAAATAACCAATGCATTAATCCAAAATACCTTATATTAACTAAAAACACCAAATACAAATCATTTAATCTCCACTGAAATATCAAAATAATAAAAAAATCAGACAAATGGGGGGACACATGCCCCCCACCCGAGGGGCGCCCGAGTGAGGGTGCCCTGTTAAAGGTGCCCTAAGAGATCACCACGGCACCACCTGTGGGACATTTGACTGAAGAAATTAATATTTCCCAACCTTGATTATGATGGAAAATCTCAACTCGTTAAATCACAGAGCATGGCGTGGAATAATTTGTGGTTGTTGTATCGAGTTGTGATCAAGGTTTTAAAAACCGAACCGAAGACTAAACCAAAAACAGTTCGGTTTGGTTTAAAGTGGTCCAACCGATGGTTCAACCTGGTCCAACCGATGATAGCGTCAGCATGACGTCAGCATTTTGTGAACCAGAGGTTGAACCGAACCGATTTCGTAGTGACGGTCGAACCGATGGTCCGACCGATTGAACCGATTTTTCCTATTATTTTTTTACATAATAAGTAATAACCAAGTGATTAAATTATGAACAATTCAACAAAATTATGCATCTGTAAAATAACTTAATTAAAACCTGTAAACAAAAATGAAGTGATCAACATAAATATTTGAATGCAAGCATAAATGTTAAATTTAAACTTGCAAATAATAATTAACTAAGACTATCATTTAACTATTTAAGTCTAGGCTTGTGTTTAACTGTTTAACAAGTAACCAACAACAAAATACTCCACAACCAATGAAATTAAAGCGCGAAGTTCAAATATAACAGTATACAAGTTCACAAAAAATGACTCCAACTGAGTTCTATTTTCCATCATTACACCAAAAACGCCAACATCACTCCCACTTCAGTTTCAAACTTTCAAGTCAACTTCCTTTGCCTTGTCTTTGACGTTTTCTCTTTTCTCCACAAGTCCTATCCGATTGTTGAAGGCCCCTAGATATACAAAGCCAACATCAACAATAGTTTCATATTATTATCTTGCTTTGAAACAAATTGAACTTAAAATTCAGCAAGCTAGAAGAACCATTTGTATCTCAACGCTACTATCACTTGCACACATAAGAGCTCCGTCTAGCCAACCATCCATATCTTCATGTGTGATTGAAGGTTCTTCAATCCAATCATCAAACAAATGTATGGAGTCCAAGGATATTGGATCAAAATTCCTATTCGCAATATCACGTTCCCTACCCAAAATAATAATAATTATTGCATGTTAAAAGAACAAAATGTTCTCTTAAATATGAAAGAAGTAGACTTCAATTCATTACCTCAAACGTAAATTGCAGTGGATGAAAGCTAGATTGTTCAACCTTGCATGTTCTAGTCTGTTTCTCTTTTTCGTATGTATACGCTCGAAGACACTCCAATTGCATTCATAGCCAGATGCACTACAAGTTTGACTTAGAACCCGAATGACCATATTTTTCAAATTTTCAGTTCCACCTCCAAAGTTTTCCCACCACAATGTTGCCAACATGTTAACATTTCATTAGCATACAAATCGAAAAAATGGACAAGCAAAATTAAAGTTGACAACACAATAAATTAAAAGAATTTATAACCTGGAAGCATTTTGTCACGATTTCTAATTGCGGATCCACGCCCAAAGTCACCAGCTGCCTTTCTATAAAGTTCTATTTCAACATTGATTTTATCAATCGTTGCCTCATCATTGCAATACAAGACCTCCACAACATCAAGAAAACCACTCCAAATCTTGTGATTAGTAGCGAAGGCAATATTTTTGTAAAAAAACTCTGGATTCAAAAGAAATCCCGCAGGAAATCTTATCTATTGCAGAAAATTTAAAATCCTCTCTGTTGGGTTTACTGTAACTAATGATAAAAATAATAAATCTATAAATTATTTGACCAATGGAGGTGATTTTTAATAATTGGTTATCTAAATATTTTTTGCAGCTCATTAGATTTGTTTCAAGAACGATTTTTGAAGGGGGAAAAGACAAATGAAAATTAAACTTAAAAAATTGTTTGGGTACAAAAATCACTTATTGAGTGATTTTTCGAAATCTTACTCCAAAATTAGTGATATATAGTGATTCTACAATGTATCTTGAGCTCAAATTATAGAAATTGAATCTCCTTATGTTTCTCACTTCCATTCGTCGCATGATAAATCTGTGGGTTTGGTCTACCATATGAATTGTATGCACATACCAAAAATCAATGTTTTCACGATTCTTATAAAGAAGTACACGATCTTGAAGAAAATGACCATCGAAAAAAAATTCACATTTATTTCCACATAATACAATATTACAGCAATATTTAACGAAGTATGTTTCCTTAAATCAAACTATGGTTTTAAAAAACTATGTACTTTATGCTCGGCCTAAGGAACGAACCAAGAACAAAATGAGTCTGAGCTCACGGTAAGGCTAACCGTACATTTTACTACGATGAGACAAATTTGCTAATTGTAAAAGTGTGCAACTCGTGTACATATATGTAATATGATCAACTGGAGTCTGGGGTTATCGTGGATATTAGCCTCGGAGGCGATGTTTCCGCACAACCAACGAGAGCGAGGTTATAATAATTAATTACTAGAGGCTTCAACCCGAACGAGGACACGAATAATAACACCGGCTCGAGGGTGGACTTTGAAGTATCCGACGTGTTGGGAATCAAGCCGGGCGAGATCAGGATCGGTCTCGACATCAGCCACGTAGGAACAATGAAGGACTACTCAAATGTCACAATAGTGTCCATTTCTTTAACCACGATTAATATTATGTCGACCACCAGAGGTGTTGTTCAAGTGTACGTAACGTTGAACCAACGGATGCCGTTTTTCGACAACACAATAGACCTCATCCGCATCGACGGCACCATCGACGGTTTCGATTTGTTGGTTTTGGATTTCGTGCTGTTCGATTTGAACCGGGTGTTGAGACCCAGAGGGTTGCTGTGGGTCGACAGGTTCTTGTGTTCTCGTTCTATCCTCGAACCATTTTTTGGGTAAAATCCCCACTAGTTTGCAACCCAAAGAAATCACTCGCTAAAGAATAAAAAAACTAAGCTAACAAAGGTTAAAACACACCAATCAAGTTCGAATAACGGTGAAGTCGATGACTAGCTACGTATGATGGTGAGTTAAAATTTTCCATGTTATTAGCGCCAACTCTTGCATTGGATGCGGAGAATAAATTCTAACTCTCCAAATCCTAGAGTTTCCTTCTAGTTTATAGGTTTTACTTTTCCTTCTTTTACGATTAATACATCACCAAATGAAATATTTAACAACACAAATGAAATAAATTTTTTGCAATCATAGCTTCCAAATCCCACGAAAATCGCCATACACAAGAATTGAAATCTCGTGTATTGTTAAACTACCCAAAATTGTTTTGCGCTAGTTCATTGGTAATCCGAAAAATCATTAATAAAATATTAGGTTCGCCCAATTCACCGGTAAAAGAAAATGAATTACCAACAAGGATTAGTTTAGGTGGGAGATTTTTCATCTTTAGATAGTCAAACTAGAGATCAAATTTGAATAATCTCGTTCGTACGTTTGAGATTTAAAATGAGGTAGATAGTAAAATAGATAAAAATAAAAAAATAAAAAGAATTAAGCTAATGGTGATAATCAACCCTCAATTTGGTAAATTAAAAACAACTAAAAAAGGCTGGAAACGGAGAGGGAAAGAAAGAGAGGAGTCTCTAAGTCTCAACGCCAAAGTCGTCGTCCTCAACTTCTCCTTCCACACCTATTCCTCCTCTCCCCTCCAAATCTAGGGTTTCCACTCACCCTATCCTCCCCTCCCTCGCCGGCGTCGGAGTTCCGATCCTCCGGCGATGGCGCTGTCGGGGATGCGGAGCCTCTCCGTCTTCATCAGCGACATCCGCAACTGCTCCAACAAGGACCTGGAGCGGGTTCGCGTCGATAAGGAGCTCGGCCACATCCGCACCAAGTTCAAGTCCGACAAGGTAGTGGGAATTCGGGTGGAAGGAGACGTTGAGAGAATTGCGTTGGGAGAGTTTGGGGTTTTGGTTTTTGTGTTGTTTGAATGTGGGGTTCGAACCGGTGAGGGCAGCGAAAAGGCGATTCAATTCGTGATTTGATTGTCACTCGGTTGGTTTTGGAGATGTGGAGGGAGTGGCGTGTTGGAAGAAGACGTTTCGGTTTGGAATTTAAGGTGAAAGAGTTTGGGGTTTGGTTTTTGAGGATTAGCAGCGTTTCATGTACTATTGGATTGACTTGAGTTCAGTTTTTGTGTTGTCTGAATGTGGGGTTCGGAACTGATGGAGGAGGTGGAAAGGCAATTCGGTTTGCAATTCTATTGTCATTTGGTTAGTTTTGGAGATGTGGAGGGAGTGGGATGCTGGAAGAAGACATTTGAGTTTGGAGTTGACGTTCGAAAAGTTTGGGACTTGGTGTTTAAGAATTAGCAGCAGTTATGTACTGTTGGATTGGTCTGGGTTTGTGTTTCTTATTGGGTTTCAGTTTATGTGTTATTTGAATATGGGGTTTGGAAATAAATAAGGAAGCGAAAAGGCAAATTGATTTGCAATCTATTGTTATTTGGTTGGTTTCTGTTCAA
The DNA here is from genome assembly GCA_963682175.1 of Triglochin maritima. Taxonomy (NCBI): domain Eukaryota; kingdom Viridiplantae; phylum Streptophyta; class Magnoliopsida; order Alismatales; family Juncaginaceae; genus Triglochin; species Triglochin maritima. The sequence continues at coordinate 5,913,229 of OY821780.1, read as the reverse complement.
TTGACTTGGGTTCATGTTTTGACTGGGTTTCAGTTTTTATGTTTTTTGAATGTGGTGTTCGGAACTGATGGAGGATGCGAAAAGGCAATTCGATTTATGATTCTATTGTCATTTGGTTGGTTGGAGCTCAGTAGAATGTTTTTGCCTATTCGTCCATCCGTTGACTTTCAGTTTGGCGGTAATCTTTGCGGTTTACATGCCAACATGCCATGTTTAGTGTCTAATGGTAATGTCTTTACTTCTATATTGGCTTGGATTGATGCTTTCAATTGATTTTCGGTTTGGCTGTAATATTTTCGGTTTGGCTGTAATATTTGCAGTCTATATTCGTTTTGAAGGAAATGGGAGGCCATCTAATTTGCAATTTTGATTTGGTTGGTTTTGGAGCTCACTAGGGTGGTTTTTTTCCTTTTAGTCCGTAGTTCATATCCCATTGACTTTCAGTTTGGTGGTAATCATTGTAGTTTGTGTGCTGACTTAGGCCTTCTGCGATTTGGATGTGGTGTTCGTCTTAAAGTTGGTTGTCAATTGATTAAGGAAGTTGTTTGCCTGTTGTTTCCTGTTGGAGTTTAGTCGGAGTGTTTGCTGCTTAGTGTGTAAATGTCAAAAACTTTGTTGGAAAGTTTTCTTATCCTGAAGCATTATTTTGATTTTGGAATATTATATGGTGATTTCAGTGTTAAGTATAATCACAGAATTTGGCATAAGTTGGAAACATCCACTTATGGTAAGAGAAGTTCTGAAGATGCACGGTATAAAACAATGTTTCTAAACCAAGGAGATGATCTTTAGTGCCAAGGCTAAAACTAATGGACATTTTTGCTTTTGGTAGACATAATTGCATTTTTTGAGAAACTTTTTGCATTATGAGTTCAACGTTTGATACAGCCAGAAGGGTTTGCCCGTGCATTTCTACTTCCATGTCACCAAGCAATAAGTCTACTACAACTACTTTTAATGGATATCTTATTCTTTGCCCAGGGTTTAAGTCACCATGAGAAAATAAAATATATCTGGAAGGTGCTTTACATTTACATGCTGGGTTATGATGTAGATTTTGGTCATATGGAAGCACTCTCTTTGATCTCTGCACCAAAGTATCCAGAGAAGCAAGTAAGTTATTTTCATTGTATTGTATGTAGTTTGCACTTAATTTAAATTTCCCACTAAAATTTAAATTCATGATGTATAATATGTTACAATATATGATGTTTTATCATTAAAGAAACAAACAGCATCTAATGTTTTAAATAGATAACATAAGATTCCATTTTACTATCTGAAATTTCCGACGGATCTTGGGAATTGGGATCTTGGATGACGTCGTGGTAATGAGAATATATGTTAATTAACATTTTTCCAAGTGAGAGAACATAGTCCATGTGAATATATGTTAGGATCCGATAAAAAAAGTGAATATATGTCAGGATATCTGACTTATATTATTCATGCAGTAGATACAAATATGTATGCACTTTTAGCAGTTCAATTTCCTTTCCTTTCCCTTCTTACGTGGTATTAATATCTTCCACTTCTACGATATCAACAATTTTAGTAACCAATCCTCTCAAATTGCTGTTTCTCTGAATTACATGCTTCTTTAGAAGCTGAAATAGTTACTACGTACTTACATATACATATCCATACATACATATATATATTCATAATTATTAATTGTCCAAACTCATTATTTCCATAGGTAAATAAAATAATGGTTCAACCAAGGACTCTGAGATAACTAGAAAAAGGTAATGACAATGAAGCAAGAAATGGCGTTGTTCTTGTTATTGCTGTAGTAAAACAATGATGCAAAACAAACCATACAGAACCCATTCGAACCAGTTGAATAAGGTCGCACAACATAAATTCGTATGCTAAACACCTTATTTTTTTGAACTACTTACGCATTAATTCTTTTGAGGGCATAAACCCTATTAGGCTATTACCTTCACTGGTCAAGTAAATAAATATATTTTCCAGCCAACGGTTTATTAAATACCATCCTACTATGATATCAATCATGTTGGTATATTAGGATGTGGTGGTAAAAACACAATTAGTAAATAATACCTAAATATTTCTAAATGAAATATTGATTATTGATTTGGCTTGGTTAAAATGTGTTATATTTTTCATATCGTCAGCCATATAGTGATAATAATTTTTCAAATGGGGACCACCGGGAATCGAGAAGGTGCATCATGCAATTTTGCATTGTTGAAGGCCTTGCCCACCATTAAACCATGCGCGCTTGGGTGTAGCCACATAGCAATGGCCTCGTCATTCGTTGGACCATAATTAACTATTAGTCAAACTACTATAGCAAAAAAAGTACTTTATCTATTTGGTATCTAGTTTTATTTTCAAATATTAGTCAAAGCAATTTAATTACATTCATATCTAACTTTTAACTCACGAAACACACGCTTTTGAATATATTTGCCTAAACAATCAAATTAACCTTTGACACCTTGCTTACATATCATTGGAAGTGCATTAACATAAATACGGAAGTAACTAGTAAGAAGAAGCAATACAAAAGTGTGTAAACCATAAAAATGAATTAAAATGGATTGACCCACGTTAGCGCTTCCACGGAATAATGTTCATTGACCGTGAGAGGGTCTGATTGGGCTTGTTGAGCAACTCGCGTAGTCGTTGACCCCTTGCCAGTTGATTATGAGTAGCCTTATCAATATCGGAAGTGAATTGAGCAAAAAGCTTCTAACTCAGCTAATTCCAATTTTGATTTGCCAACTAGTTTTTTCATAGCTTTAATTTGAGCTGCACATCCTATTGTGTAGACAAAAATACTCACATCAATTATAGGTTGTATTCCAGCATTGAATAAATCTCTGGATAAAAATACAAAATGTGGCAAACAGTCAAATTTAGTTAAATAAGGAAGTTTATTTTCAGATAGCATTCAATGAGGTGCCATGATATAAGTTTATATTTATGATGCACCTATAAAATCTTAGTGACATGTGTTTATAATATATTTACAAATTGTACTATGCATGGTAAGTAAATAATGAAACAATCCTTCACTCCCAAGTAGTATTTGTGATATTTGAGTTTTGCTACCAAACCTGGCGTACTTACTATACATGTCATTTTTCACATAATAATCAAATAGTATGATGTGATTAAGTAATGTGCAATGGATAAGTTCGGAAACAAAATTATAGCAGTACCAAGTTCTTTATGTAGAGAAAGATACATAGGCCTAGTTTAACTTAACATATGTTGAATGTGTTTGTTAGTGTCCTTTGTCCCTGATTATTCAACTATTATATCTTAGTATTTCATGTCCATCGTCATCCAGATATGTGGCCTGGATATATGTTTTTGAAGTATTGGATTTGTTATCAAATGATGCAAAAAACTGGTGCAGGTTGGTTACATAGTAACTTCTTGTCTGCTCAATGAAAACTATGACTTTTTACGAATGGTGATAAACAGTGTGCGCAATGACATTATTGGAAGAAACGAGACTTTCCAGTGTTTGGCATTGACCATGGTACAAGTCTTTCTCTTTTAAACTTCTTTCAATATACATTTTTATTCCTGCATGTCAAAGATGACACATTGTATCATTTGTAGCTTTCAAGCATGCAATTTGGACCAGAGTCCATCTTTTCCCTCATTTTTGGTGTCTTCTAGCTCTTAAAAGGGGGAAAAGTTGGATTATAGGGGTAGGTGGTAGAGGGGACATATGATGTCTTATAAGTTATAACTTATAACTGCCCATGCCAGTAGAATATTGGTGGGTGATCCTCAGATAAATGGTGCAAATTGTGTGATTTTCCATCTTGCTGCTTCTTGTCACAAAGTTCGGAACTTATATAGAATTTGCTAATGATACTACGCTAGGCCTTTTCTTTTACCTTGTCTGAATTGAAATAACCACCTTTTTCTACAATTGTTTAGAAAAAAAACTGCGATTTGAACTTTCAACTGCAATAAAGAATGCATGTCTTCTTACAACAAGAACAACCACAAAGCCTTTAATCCCAAAAATAATGTGTTCTTAATCCCATCATTCCTTGTTAAATATATATCCATGCGATGAGAGAGAGCCGCACTTGCCAGATCTTTACTTTAGTGTTTCAACCAAGATGAAAAATGACCACAATGATCTGTTTCAGTATGATTGGTCTGTTTGCTGTCCCTTTCGGCTCGCATGGCTCTACGTAAAATTACATTTTCCCTTACTGAACTGAAAAGCACCAAATGATGAAATTTGTGGACATCAGAATACAGAACCATCAATCATGTAGTACAAACCTTTAATCACAATCATCAGCCCTTCGGCAAAAACAGCTAGTTATGATCTTTAGATACGAGTCGCACATTAACTGGTATTCAGTGAATTGAAGTTTGGAGGATTTTGTCTTGACCTCCTGATGAAAACCAAAAATAACCTTGCTGAAACGAACTTTTATTTGCCGACCAGATTCATATTTTTAATGAAAACATGAGAGCTAAAGGACATTTTCTACATCTTCCATTGCCTTCTAGATCGGATACAAAGATGTCTGATTGTATTCATGTTAGTGTCGTACTTCTACGGATACTAAACAAACATAAAGATTTCCTGTCATGAAGGGGCATTGCGACGTCCATGATATACTAATCAGATGTCAAAAGAAAGTGTAGAACATCTAGCTTGTAAGATATTCTACCGTGCTTTTAATATGGGGTGTGGGTCAGAAGATATAATAGTTGAACAAATAAAACTCGTGGTTGATGAAACCGTGGAGCTGCTCTTATCCTACCACTTAGATGATATCGTTATTTTGGCTACATGGATGTTTTTCGTATTCCTAGACCTCTGTGAATAGTGGGTCACATGACTTTGCTATAATCTAAACACCCGTGCCTTTAATTTCTCGATAATTGGATAACTTGTTTCAACAGGAAGAAATATGCACTATTCAACTTTGAATATTCTTTCCTGTTAATTTTCTCAATTCTGAACAGCATTAAAGACCATGTTCTTTAGGCATTAATGTAACGAGGAATAAAGATGAACTGCATTTTGTACATTCTGATATTGAATAGGGGCAGTCTCCTTTTGCCTTTCTTCTGGCTTCTAGGTAGGGAACATTGGAGGGCGAGATTTTGCCGAAGCACTTGCTCCTGATGTGCAAAAATTGCTTGTAAGAGAGTTTGACTTGGCCTTTTATGTTATCATAATACAATTGCCCTTAACACTAATACAATTTCTGGTCAGATTTCTAGTAGCTGCAGACCTGTTGTGCGAAAAAAGGCTGCGCTTTGCCTTCTAAGATTATATAGAAAGAATCCAGATGTTGTGAACATAGATGGATGGTGAGTTTTCACTGTCACTTGCCAAAAATTATGGTTTTATTTTGTGCTAACATCATTTGGTTATTTGCTTGCCTGCGACCCCAGGCCAGATCAAATTGTTCAGCTTCTGGATGAGCGTGATTTTGGGGTTTTGACATCTGTCATGAGCTTTCTTGTGGCTTTGATTTCCAATAACATAGATGCTTACTGGAGTTGTGTTCCAAAGTGTGTTAAGATTTTAGAGAGGCTGTCGAGGAATCGAGATGTTCCTCAAGACTATACCTACTATGGCATTCCATCCCCTTGGCTTCAGGTTTTGGTTCTCTCTCTTCTCACTTAAAAGTTTCTTTAGATCTTATTTGATATCTGTTTGTTATAAGCTCATCCTGTAATTTTATTTACTTTCCTGACTTCGACCATCTTGTTCATGTTGCATATATTTTAGAAATTAAAGAACAGTTCCTCGTGTAGTTTTATCGTGAATTTGCTTCTGGGGGCACCTTGTCATTGCTGAGGAGTTCTTTTTCTGACGAAATGTATCTTCCAGGATCCTTTGTTCAATTGCTTTCCATCCTCATGTAGAATGATTTTTTCTTGGAAGTTTATAATTATGTGTTAACCATGCTTATGTTTCCTACAGTTTAGGACAATTTTATCAAGTTCAGTGGGTAAAGGATATCCATGTACCTTTTCATCTCAAAATTCCCTACATGAGTAGAGGTTTGAATTTGCGAATCTCTGTCTCTGGTTCTGTTTGTCGACTACCTAGGATCTGCCCATCAACTTGCCACATGTTGGTTACAGGGGAAAAAGCACAAGTAGATGCACACTGGAGAATAAGCAAAATGCAAGTAAAAGGCTATACATTGGTGGATTTTAAAAGAACTGATGTCAAAATCAAGTTAGATCATGAAACACAATCATTATAACTTCCACACACTGGTCCATTTTGAACGTTGTCTTTGATCTGAATTCACTGACTTCATACACTTATTTCACTTATCTCAAAATAAAATTTATGCAACCTTTATGGTTCTAAATTAGACCGTGATGTCAGTGAATTCTACCTCCCACTGTGACAGAGTGTACTTGAGAAACCCAAGTGACCATTCCTTACCTGTCTGTCCCGGGCCAGAGGGTTGACAACTTGACATCTCTCGTGAATCGTGATGTACTAGCATGAGAAAGACCTACATTATTTATTCTTTAGGTTGAAATCCTTAAATCAGACATCATAAGTTATAACTTGACATTGTCAAAAGAATTTTTAAATTGTAGCAGGACGGTAACTAGGGTTATGTTCTGTATGGTCAAGAAGTTAATGGGATAATGGATGTATATGTATGAGTCTGCCTTGATCGCATCATGCAAAAGATTAAGAAGAGCATATTCATGAAGAGATGAATTATTAATTAGACTATGTTTTACTTCAGGTTAAAATATTGAGGGCTCTCCAGTATTTTCCAACAATTGAAGATCCAAACACTAGAACATCTTTGTTTGAGGTAGATTTTGTTTGTCTTGTTTGTCTAGGTCACATAATTGAAAATTGAAGACCTCGTTTAATGATCTTTGTTGTCTAGGTTTTGCAGCGCATTGTGACAGGTACTGATGTTGTAAAGAATGTCAATAAAAATAATGCATCCCATGCCGTTCTTTTTGAAGCACTCGCCCTGGTGAGTCCATTTGCACGCTGTATTTTTCGCTCTCCTGTGGGATACAAATTGATAAATTTAATGGAAATGTCTAGTTGTTTCCAATCTTTTTGCCTTTTCAGGCTTGTATCTGTCATTTTCCAAGTCAGTTTATTATTTATCCAGGTTATTCTGTTGATTGCTCATGTTATTTTTTCTCAACTTTCATATAACTCAAAATGATTCCTCTATGTGCTCCTAAATCATATCTCTAGCTTGACTGCAGTGTTGAATTATGTAGTTTGTATAAAAACCCCTCTAACAGTAGTAACTACTTCTAAGTTCTGCTTGGTGAAGACCATTACTTATTAGGAAAAACTCAATATTGCTACTGTTAACAATTAAAAAATATTGCTATAGCTGCCTTTGTGGCCTCCTTTGTGGTTAAATTTTATGACCGATATCTTTTAAATGATGTCACAGGTTATGCATCTTGATGCTGAAAAGGAGATGATGTCTCACTGTGTTGCTTTACTAGGGAAGTTCATTGCGGTTCGAGAGCCAAACATACGTTATCTTGGCCTTGTAAGTTTCAGATGTTTTGCCAGTTGAACCATAACTCTATCTCTACTGGCTCTTGCTTCCATGAAGTGATCTGTTTCTTTTAGTCAATTGTAGTCCAACTTTGGTATGTAGAATTGCAGTTCATCAAACCTTTGTTAGTATACAACTCTAAACTTTGTTTGAATTTTCTACCTTATGTTGCAGGAAAATATGACAAGGATGTTGCAGGTAGCAGATGTCCAAGATGTTATTAAGCGACATCAAGCACAAATTTTGATTTCTTTAAAGGATCCTGATATCGGGTATCAAAGATTTGAATTCTTAGAAGATTAAACATTTTTATTGACTAAATAGTTGTAATTATGTGATATTTTTTGTTGTTTTTTAGTAGAACAGCCATGATTCAATTCTTCATGAAATTGACCAATTTCTTTTTAATTATATTACTTCTTTATCCTGAATCTCTCCCCATTAAAGTTAGCCTTCTGTCCACTTGTAGTCTTGTAAAAGTCTTAGGGCAGTGCCGTAGCTGTCATTTAAGGTGTAACAAGTCTAAGAAGCAAGCACAAATTCCTTTCACTGGTGGATTCAGTTTCCTTGAGCTTCTTTCTAGCCATGCTATGAAGTTAAGTATGAACCAAATATGGAAAGATGAACACATTTTAATGAAAATTAATTAATGTGGGACAAATTCATGTTCATTATACAACATGCTAACTTGATGCTATATTTTGACTGACTCACATCACAATTAAAAATTAAAAATCATATAACGGCTTGATATCTAATTTTATCTTCTGCCCTGGAGCTCAGAAAAAACCTAATGAGCCCCAGGGCTCATTCTACCTTGTCCTGTGCAATGTATAGCAGGTCAAGTTGAGGTCAGGCCTGAAGTTATGAAACTGAGCACTTTCATGAAAAGTAGAACCCGGCTTGAGATAGATAAGTGGAAGTATTAGATCACAACAACGGGTCAAGCACTTTCATTAAGATGTAGACGTTGTGTTACTTATTGCACCTAACATGGAAATGATTGGCTTGTATTGTTCCTTTATGTCCAAAAAAGTTCTGAAAACATGCCAGAAAAGATATGTTTATAACATATCAAAAGATATATAATTACTAGAAGGTATACTTTAACTTATCAAAAGATATGTTTATAACATAGTTGTTGGAATGTGAAAAGAAGATTTACGTGGCCAACCCCATTGTAATATTATCATTCAAAACTTGCAGTATCACTTTTCTTGTGTCTAGGAATAAACCTAGACTTTTTCTTTCACAAGGGATATCGGTAATGGTAGAAGCCTAACTGTTGGGGAAATAGTCTCACATTGCTAAATAAAAAGTGTTCATTATTACATGTTACATCAATTATCCACTACTTAAGTACTTAGGTTTGTAGAGATGGTGGACCAACAAAATTTCAACGCCATTAAATATTCGAAGTCTAGGAAAAGGTCTAATGCAAATGGTATAAGTATAAGTCATTTGTTAACTTATTGCAATGACAAATTCCATTTCAATTGTCTAATATATATGTTCCTTTACTCTGTGAATTAAGTGGATATGGAGTAAGAATATATTGCTTAACACAAATTTTAACTTATGCATGTTGAAATATCATAGATTAGTATGGTAATCCCAGGGGATCACTTCAAATTTTATTTTTGTTAGGATGACCAAAGTATTGAATTTCCTTCTTAAATGTATTGATACTTGAAAAGAGGGTAATACTCATCATCGGGTCATAATATTAAGAGGACATGAGGAACACTACTCATCCAAGTGGCAAAAGGAAATATTAAATGCTCTATGGAAACATCTATTGATCTATACATTTTGTGAAAACTATTGAAATTCTAATGAAAATTTTATGCAAGAGAAGAAAAAAGAACTGTAAAAAATTGAGCACTGTGGTTGAAGGATTGTTTGTAGGAATTTGGAAGGATTTGATTCTTTTGGGGGTTTTTCCATGTGAAGAAACATTGAAAAATTAAGGATAAATAACTTCCCCCCTAGTTGAGGAATCAAATTTTTGAGGTGTTAAAAAACATCTAAGCATCCCTTGTTGGCTCTGCACTTACATGTCCCCATCCTTTGGTTTGTACATATCTTTTTTCTTTTGCGAGGTTGACAGGGTACTATGCCATGCCTTTGTTTTGAAAATGACCTCAACATCCATGTCTTTTCCTTGTTTCTGTATTTCTCCTTCAACAGGATGTCCTTAACAGCGCTAGGGTCTATGCTGGATACATTTCATCTTTAACTTTGTTTATTCTGGGTCCACTTGTTATTGTGTTTTTACTTCTACAATCTCTCTTCTTTGGGCAATTATCAGCTGGTACCATACCTGTACTGTACATGCTTCCTTCTAACTTCAAATTTTACAGTATACGGAGACGTGCTCTTGATTTGCTTTATGGCATGTGCGACGTAACTAATGCAAAGGATATAGTTGAAGAGTTGTTACAGGTATGGCTATATAGAATACCTGATATTCTCCCTTGTCCGTTATCAGTATTTTAAACTGCATTATTGTATTTGGAATGTTGATTTTGATTTGTTTATAAATGTCCTTCAATGTTATGTTTGGTGTAGTATTTGACCTCAGCAGAATTTGCTATGCGTGAAGAGCTGGCATTAAAGGCTGCAATTCTTGCCGAAAAGTTTGCACCAGATTTATCTTGGTATGGTGTACCATTTTTGCTATTTCGAACTTGTATCCAGCATCCTTTTGTATGTTTTCACAACTTTTATAATTTTACAAAATTTCAGGCATGCATCTACAATAACCAACTTCCATTTTTTGTTGTTGCTTTTGTTAGATATTTATAGATTGCAATATAATTCTAAGGACCGGGACACCTTTAATTGCTTAATCATGTTAATGCTCGTGTTATTGCAGAAAATTACCTTATAAAGCATATAACTTAATTTAAGCATATTGAAGAGTGGTTTATATGTCAAGAAGAAGTTTACTTATTGTTTCCAATTTAGACTGTATTTTTCTTTCTGTATATGTTATGTTAATAACATCAACTTATCAAAAAAAAAGTTATTAGCAATTGCTTTACTAATTAGAACGTGCTGTCTAGAAAGAAGCCTATCAGTATTTGAAAATGGAAAATATAAATACTTGTACAACGTGGGGTCATGGACTGAGGTGTATACATGCTGATTCTGTTCAAACTTCAAATTGAATTTTAATTTAGGATTTTTTTCATATTTACCTTGAAATAAGCTTTCTTGCATATTGACATTATATACTCACATATATCCCTACATTATTTTCCTTATCGACACTCCATACTATTAACTCGATTTCTTTTCTGGAGGTTCAACATCAATATTACGCTGAGGCCTCAAAAGAGGTTATCCTCTGAGAGGGGTAAGGGGGTTGGGCCTACGGCTCTATGCAGCCTTACCCCTGCTAATCAGCGATGTTGTTTCTAATTGACCCTCTCATGCAGAGCAGAATTGATTGCCTGCCACTTCACAATTATTAAGAAACACAAACAGTTTAAATAGCCATTTTGAATCAGTCCATGACAATACAAATGCCAAAAAAAACTTTGACCCATGGGAATGAACAAAGTCTCTCTCTCTCGGAGGTCATATCTAAAAAATGTGTTTGTCCCATCAAATACTTTTCCCCCAGATCCAAATAGTTGTCGATGAACAGATAACCTCTTATTGTTGGACCGATTGTTATGATACAAAACTAGTTATAACAGAGTTGTTAGAACACAAAATTAGCTGCGAGAACATGTGTTGAGACACATTTGTTTACAGCATTGACATAATATATAGCTTCAGAAGCTAGAAAACTATCATTTGGGAATTTAGTGAATTGTATCAGAAATGATATTTTTAGAAGAAATAGAAGAAACCAATCATGATCTCATTTTCTTTTCTTTCAACCTTTTTGTCTTAGTCTATCTCAAGACTTTTTCGTTCCAACAAATATTAGACTTGCTTTAGCATGTGGTTAAGTAGTTACTGGTTGCTGATGTCATTCTTGTTTATATATCCATTGATAGTGTTTTTGTCACAAGCAATTTCAAAAAGATATATTTGTCACGAATAATTTCTTGAATCTAGTCATCTCTTTGACATTTTACTCTATCTCAGGTATGTAGATGTGATTCTTCAGTTAATTGATAAAGCAGGAGATTTTGTCAGTGATGACATATGGTATCGTGTTGTCCAATTTGTCACCAACAATGAGGATTTACAGGTTCATGTCAACTGTCAGTTGTCTTCCAATTTTCCTATTAACCTTGATTTAGTTTATTAATAAACAGCAATGACAGTCTTATGCAGCTTTGAAGGCGATAGAGTATCTAGATAAAACTGCTATTCATGAAACTATGGTCAAGGTTTGTTTGATTCTGTTTCGTTTTATGGATTATTTTCTTAGTAAAAAAAGTATTAGCATTCATCCTATTGGGTATGGTAGGATTTTTCAATTGGTAGGAATTACGATTGCTTAGGCACATGAAAAACTCAAACGTCTCATGTAAGTTTCCATTTCTTTTATACACCTGCTAGCACTGGAGATTCCTGGAACTGTAGGAAGCCATTCATCATGGGAAAAACGCATTTTGCCTTTTCTAATTGTACACTAACAGAATTTGTCTCCTTGGCAATTGTGAATACCATTTTCTATCTTCTAATATGATTCTGATAGAAGTTTTTCTGTGACCTATTTTCTTTTGTTAACGCTGAATGTCGGTGACAGGTTTGTGAGTTGATACCATATTAATATGTATATTGACGTGCATAATATATCAACACATTAATTTTTTTAATCATATCATAATTAACTTGTTGCTCATGGAAATTCTATCACTCATCATACGTGAAGCTTGAACATTAAATGTAGGTTAGTGCTTATCTTCTAGGAGAATACGGCCATCTTTTGTCTGGAAGGCCTGGATGTAATCCTAAGGAGATCTTTACAATGATAAATGAGAAGCTCCCTACTGTATCGTAAGTAGCTACTCTTGTTGGTGTCTAACTTCTGTATTTCCGTCTTTCTTTTTTTCCTTCCCTCTTCTTTGGTCAGCAGTTTCTTTTTGCCTTATGTTGTTAGATGACTTCTTTCAGGACAGCCACTACTGCCATTCTTCTTTCAACATATGCTAAGATTTTGATGCATACCCAGCCCCCTGACCCTGTACTGCAGAATCAGGTCTGGCTGATATTTAAAAAGTGAGGCCTCTTCAACTAACTGCACATTGGATGCTACACTAAATGTATACCGTTCTCTGGAAATTATGTCTTTGATGTTGCTCTCATCTTAACACCTGTTTATAGATATGAAGGTTACATTGATGTTGAGGTTCAACAGAGAGCAGTTGAGTATTTTACATTAAGTAAGAAAGGTGACGCGTTGGCTGATATACTGGCTGAAATGCCCAAATTTCCAGAAAGAAAGGTATAAGTTTGTGTTTTGTATCTGATTTATAACCTCTCTTTTTCTGAAAATGATAAGTGAATGTTAAGGCTGATTTGTGATTTGTGATACGTTTATATTACCCTTATAATTAAGGGTGCAAACGGTATGGATATAGGTATGCATATCCATATCTATTTTTGAAATCCAGATACGGATCATTACGGATATAAACAATGATATTGGCGTCCTTATAAAACAGATACAGACACAATCCGAATACTAAAACATTCTGAAAAAGACGAATACAAATACAGATCAGATATAAAAATAAATATCGATATGTATATAGTATGATATAAAACAATACACTATTATTTCGAAAAAATATAACATATTAAAAATTGGATAAATGTCATATATGATATATGTTAACAATAAATGTTCTAAAGAAAAACTTAAGTTTAGCAATAACGAAACAACTTAAGAGTTTATTAAGAGAGGTTTTAGGTTCACGGAGTTACGAGCATTGAATAATGAGAAAATGTTAGTTATGTGTTTAAAATTTGTTTTTGGAATATTTTAGCTTTTAAAGTTCGTTTTATTTACATGGTAGAGAAAAAAACCATATAGGGCGTAACGAAATTAGGAGTTACAAAGTAAATTTAGTAATTTTAGATTAAGGATTTTATAAAGTTAAAACACACTAATATAAATACATTATGAGTTATGAGAAATCAAAAAATTCATGGTGTAATAAGGTTTATAACTAATATATATTGCAGTTTTTTTTTAACCAGGCAAATATCCGTATCCGAGAGAAAATGATATGTATATCTATCTGTATCTGCTTATAATTTGAACTTGATATATGTTTCCTCATCCGTATCCGAAAATATTGATACACCAATATCTGTATCCGTATCCACCAGATATGAAAATTTGATATCCATATCCTCAAAAAATCGGATACGAATACGGATACAAAATGGATTCAATTTGCACCCCTTTTTATAGCTTGTACATTCTTCAATGATCTACATGAAAGACAGACCTAACCGTTTCTTCTACTCAAATTAGTCTTCATTGCTAAGAAGAGCTGAAGATACCGAAGTAGACACAGCAGAGCAGAGTGCCATAAAAGTACGAGCTCAACAGCAGGCATCAAATGCACTGGTTGCTACAGATCAGCACCTTGTAAATGAGCCTATAAATTTTAGCCAGCTTAAGTTAGCAAGAACATCAAGTGAAAATGTGGTAAGTAACTGAATAACTGATTGTACTTCTGAGTCTAGATAACGGTGGATCATCTATCAAATAACTCTGAGAAAAAATGTAGGATACAAGCTCAGAGGTGCACAGCATGGCACACACAAATGGAGCTTCAGATCAAGTGCACCCTGACCCTCCAGATCTTCTTGGTGATATCTTGGCTATTGAAGGTCCACCAGGTAATGGAGAACATGACCAAAATGTAATATCAGGACGTGATGCTGCAGATGAGTTGGTTGGAGCATTAGCACTTTCTACTATCGGGGAACAGTCTGAGTCAGTTCAGGTGTTCTTTTTCTCATTCAGTTAGGACCATTAGTGTCTGTTCATTATTAGAAGGTTCGATGTCTCTGGTGATTTAGTTTATAATTTGCAATTTGATACATTATTTTAGTTTTGATTTCCCTTCCATACAGTTAGCCTCTTTCTTTTCGTTAAATATAAAACAGGTTTGATAGTGGTTTCTTGAACCATTTTTGTTTGGTAGTTAACTTCAAACACTATATTCGCTACTTTCAGCCTATTGGTGACACAGCAAAATGGTTTAATGCTTTGTGCGTAAACGATAGCGGGGTGCTATATGAGGATCCTTATATTCAGGTTTGCGTTCATTAAAACCGAGTTAGCTGTTTGCCAGTTATAATTCTTGTCCTGGGCACTCTATAGGTCCACATATATCTCAGAGTATACCAAAATATATTTGAATGATCAGTATTTTTACTCCTTCCTTCAACATGATACTCTTTTGGTTATCTAGGTTGGCGTAAAAGCACAATGGCGAACACATTTGGGACGTATTGTTCTTTTCCTTGGAAATAAGAATACAACCCCTCTCATTTCAGTTAGAGCATTGATTATGCCTCCATCAAATTTGAAGATTGAACTATTACCAGTGCCCGACACTATTCCACCAAGATCACAGGTAAGATTTTCTTTCAATTTTGAAGTTGCAGTTGTGTTATGTGGTTTTAATCATGCTAGGTTATTTCTCTTTATTTTTCTAGGTGCAATGCCCACTTGAAGTTGTAAATCTGTTTGCGAGCCGGGATGTCGCGGTTCTTGATTTCTCTTACAATTTTGGAAACACAAAGGTACATTTATGACATTTATGTTGCACCGCCCTGTGTAGTTTCGCGTATGATCTTGTATTTTTAATTTTATTGGTTTATAGAGACGCAATTCACATTAATTTTTTGTAACTTAGGTTAATGTTAGCCTGCGCCTTCCAGCGGTCCTGAATAAATTTCTGCAATCTGTGTCATGCTCGGCAGAAGAGTTTATTCCTTGTTGGAAATCATTGTCTGGACCGCCACTGAAACTCCAAGAAGTGGTGTGTAGTTTCAACTGTTTCCTATTATATTTTGTCAAACTTGCAGAATTGAAGAAATTATTCTATTTCTGAAATTCTGCTGTCTCAGTAATTGACTGTTTATGTGCATTTATGAATTTACATTTCTCTAAATCATACTGCATTTATCAACTAAAAGGTTGCAGTCTCAGTAATGACTGTTTATGTGCACTTTTGAATTTGCATTTCCTAAATCATACCGCATTTCAACTTTATCATACTTTTTGGTTGTATCACCAACTTTTCAATATGTAGTTAGCTATTCTCTTTCCCAAATTTAAGTTCTAGCAAAAGTTAAAGCATAAAATTGGGTTTTGTGCCTCATCACCACTTGTCAAAGTTTCTTTTTGTTGGTTAATTTCCTGACAGCTCTGGTTTTGGTTTTGATTCTTCTCCAATCTCCTGCCTATCTGGTACAACTATCATTGATCCCATTAATCATTTAATTAGTTAAGCCGTAATGTAGAACGTAGTAACTGTAATTCCAAGATCAGTAAATGGTTACTGATGTTTATCTACAATAAAAAAATAATGGTTATCTACAATGTTGCAGTATCTTTGTACAAATTGACACCCATCTTTGTGTATGCACAGATCAGAGGCATAAAACCTCTCTCTCTTCCAGAAATGACTGAACTACTTACTATTCTTCATTTGGGAATTACCACAGGACTTGTAAGCTCTCTGTTTCGAACTCATGTTTATGCAACTCAATCCTAGTCTCAATCCATATATTTTGGTTCTTTTCGTGTGACCTGGCTAACATCTAACTCAAATGTTCCTTTGTAGGACATGAATCCCAATAATATGATCGCAAGCTCAACCTTCTATTCACAGAATTCAGGTGCTACCCTTTGTTTGGTAAGCATATGCAGTTTTTATGTTTCCTATCATGGTGCCTTTTCTTGATTCTCGGTAAGTTAGTTACTATGACTAAAAAATATAAGTTCTCACTATGTTGAAGCAGCATCAAATTTCATTTTATATGTTCAATTATCATAAAGTTGGAGCGCACGTGTTAAAGAAGTCCTCATCTAATTTCAAACCTTATTTGTACCCCTTACTCTTAACTTCGACCAAATTCATCATTTAAGCTCCAATTATTCTCCTTTCCGGTGATGAAATCACCTACATTATTTTAGCTTTGTTTATTGCATTAAAATATTCGTTTTGACGTACTATTATTATTTATATTTTAGTTTATTCTTTCTTAATAACAGCCTTATTCTTGTATACAATTTTCAGCATGTTTATATAGCGCAAAACTTGTTCTTGAAATTAGGTCTGACAATTTTGTGCACTACACAAAAAAGCATGTTTCGGTCAAGGATTTCCTTGTACTCTTCGTGCCGTGCATGAAGAACACAAAAATTTCTCATGTTTTTCGTGTATTACCTATGAAGTGCACAGAAGTGCACGATTTTAATGCTAACTAATATTGTATAATATGATTATACTAAGTATTAGTGCATTACAAGTTTACAACATGTTAAGTGTTAAGTAGTAAATACTTAATTTCTTATTTTATACTTAATTGGATTGACAAGGCATTTAGGTCTACCTGTGGACCTTATAGAACCAATGAATTACTTATCTACAAGTTTTTGAGTTTTATCAATGTCATTTGTCTCGCTCATGAAATTTTATGAGGTATCACATGAATAATTGATGTACTCATCCACTGTTTGGTGTAAGAGTCATCTCAAAAATACCTGATTTGGTACACCTTTTGTTGTCGTATAAAATGTATAAACAAACATATAGTTCGTTATTTTTCCTCATGATTGTAGTAAATTAACATAATAGCTTATAGAGGTCAACGGTGATCAGATTTGTTAAGTAATTGTGAGTTAACATGTTGAGTTATAATTTTACCATCATTATATCTTAGCAATCTCTTTTGTCTTTTGCTTGGTATAATTAATTGATTTCACCGTATCCTTAGCAAAGATTCTCCTAATGAACACGAAGTCTAGATTATTGGTAACGGATCATGAAATTTAAGATATGTATCACATATTGGTAAATCATCTAATATTTAAGATATGTATCACATATTGATAAATTATATAAGATAGCTTGGGTAAATTGGAATACACAAATGAGGTTGTAAATCATTGTTTTTTTTTTGTACTTAAAACACCTTGTGAAGTAATTATTCACTCTAATAAACATTTTGAAATACTTACATGCAATAAAAAAGATCCGCCCATGGATGATTGCTTACATTTTGAGGGCAAAAAAAACCATGGATGAGTACCAGGTGCAGTGCTGCTGGAAATGAGTAAATTTTGTCAACATCCACTTAGAATCAGTACACAAACAATAGATGTGCAGCTTTGGTTTACCCCTAGAACTCAGATTGGTATGTTATGAAACCAATATGTATTAAGGATATGTTAGTGATACAAGCGGATGGTCCCTAGATCTAGGTTCCTCTCCAATCTATTCAATTTTGCATATGCAAAATATACAACACGTGCCTGTTTTGCAACGTTCATGTTGCATAGCACATGACTGTACGACACATGAGGTCATTGTGCTTGAAAAAAAGGATTTACAAATAATAGTTAAGCATGCCAATAATGCAACAAAAACCTCGGTTTAGTAATTCTGTCCATTTTTACTTTTAATGTCTTTGCCTGATGCAATTTCTGTTCTGATTCCAGGTAAGAATTGAAACTGACCCCTCTGACAGAACCCAACTTCGGATGACGGTTGCGTCAAGGGATCCCACATTGACATTAGAGTAAGTTATCCTTCTTGTTCTTGAGAATGGATTACTCTAGGTTAACACTAGTTCATTCAAAAAAAAAAAAATTAGCTCATTGAAGTTTAAACATTAAAGAAGGCATCCTTATATTTTTCATCTGGTAGCTATGCTAATGTTGATTATTAGAGTTTATTTTGCGAAATCCTTTAATTTAGCCGTTTCCAATTAAAATTAGTTTTGTTAGAGTTGAAGCTTACATCTCAATGCTGATTGTTGGAAAAAAAGTAAAAGTAAACTCAAAGACGTTACTGATCATACCAATATCCTTTGCTTTTCTCATCCGTACAGTGCTCAACTTTTCCCCTCAAGTTGTGCAAATGTAAACAAGTATTTCTTGAATGGATCGTTGACCTTTTGGCTTGTTTACTAAATTGAACTTTGAATTTTCATCTCAAAAGTGTAGTTGTTGATTGTTGAGTTTAGTAACCCCGATCCTCAAGTTGCAACGCTAGACTATTGTCAAAGAATAAATGTGTTACATAGATGAGTGTCTCTTACTTAACTTTTCTGTGCTATTGCTCGTTCTACATGTGCTGAAAAGAAGAAAAAACTTATTATAAACCTTATTTGGACTTCAGTGTTTCTTACACCATAGGCAAGTGCAGAACCTGCGACAAAGAAGATACACTGCTATCTTTTCATTGTTGGTTGCAAAAAAGAAGTAAGATGGTAATTTTCTGAGCAATTCTGTAGGTTGAAAGAGTTCATCAAGGAACAATTGATCATCATTCCTACTGCATCCCCAGCTCCTCCACAAGCCCAAGCACATCCACAAGCACCTGTTACTGCTGCTGCGTCAAATGACCCCGGTGCCCTTCTTGCTGGACTACTTTGAGAAGCTATAAACTGGCGTAGTTGACGAGCCATGTGCTACTGAAGTTGTTTAAGAACTGCTCCTTTGCCTTGGAGTTTCTAATGGTAAAGATGCTCGCGGGCAGAAGAACGCGAGAATCACGGTTTGTCTGAATCCTTGATATGTCATCGATGGGTTTGAAATTTACAGTATGCTTTTTTGTTGTTGATGTAAATGGACGCTACTTGTTTTGGGCACATTCGTGTCTCATTAGTGAGTTCTTTACTTTTCCATCCCTTACGCCTTAGCATTTCTTGGTATTTATAAACTAGGTTTTCTATATATTTTCGCCTTTTCAAATTCGTTTCTGTGATTTTTTCGGGAGTACATATGTAAACCATGAGTTAGTGTAAACGTGGATTATCCGTCTATCGGTGTGAATACATTCTTCTGTAATAACTTCAAATATTATAAGTTATAGAGATGTCTTACAATACTGTTATAACGGTGGCGCCAAAAACACACACAATACTGTACAAAGCGTTAAACCATGTATGCGCCTATATTGTTTAGTTTAGTTGAATATACGAATAATAATATAATGATTGAAGAGAATTTTTACTTTTACGGTTGCAAAATCATAACTGAACTCAGTTTCTGTAGTGATTATGAGGCGCACATTGCACTCTAAAGGGTAGCGCCTAGGAAAAAAGTCCCCAGGACTCTAAGAAAGATTTTTTATAACTTTCCATATATTATTTAAATCTTTTTTTGCAAAGCATATATTATTTAAATCTTAGGGGACATATGTAACACAATTTCTTGTTTAGACTAACCTGAGACTAAGAATTTACCCCTACTAAGGTAGTCTCGGTTTGTGAAGAAAGGTAATAAATAGGTAAACATATTGGCATGGGCGGATCCAGCCATTTTTTTCGGGTGGGGTAGACTATCTTCACTTTGATCGATTTTTTTTGGAGGAACTTAAGATGTTACTTAAAATAAATAAACTAATTAAAAATTGAAAAAAAATCTTCCTATTTTTTACATTTTCCCAATCTAAATACATTAAAATTCAAACATCCAAAATAAACTTTTACAACCATAAAATACGACCCATCAATTAAACAACTAATTAACTAAATAATTTTTACTCCCGCTTAAATTGTACAGTTTCCATACTAATTAAAAATTTGATGACTGCGCATTGGAAGATGAAAAGGAATTACAACCTTGCAGCAACAGGAGAGGTCCATTTTCTGCTCCTAAACGCATCCATCAACCACAACAAATTAATCAGTTCAAGTGGCCAATTTATAATCTATATGTAAGGTACAAAAAAGATGTAACAGAAATAAAAATAAAAACTGAATTGTTTAACTTCCTTAACAAACAAACAAAAAAAAAATCATCGGTCATTTAAGCAAAGTAGATTTGAAAAACATTATAATACAACAAAGTTGACTATCAATTATCAATAAAACAACATACAAAAGTTGGAGGAGTTTTAAGAAGGTTGAAGGGCAAAGTGACATTCTCAGAGCAGAGACCACCGCAACTCCTCATTATCATCATTGCCAAAAATCTGAGAGAGATGAAATCTTTCCAAGTAGAAAAAACCTCAGTCAGAAGAGTTAAAGATGGAATTAACCTCAGTGGAAAGATGCAATCTTTATGGACAAGAAATGATGGGTGGGTGGGGGTTTTGTGGGAAGAACTGCACGGAGTAGGGGTCCGAGCGGAGACGTCGACGGGGAGTTGTGGGGCTGAGAAGGCCGAGTAGGGGAAGGAGTTTGCGGCTTGTGCCGATCGATTTGGGGAGGAACCGAGGAGGCGAAGAGCTGAGGAGGAGGAGAGGATTGGGTTTGGGAGGAGGAGATCGATTTAGGGAGGAGCATGGATTGAACTTAAAGGGGAAATAAATTTGGGGGAAATTTTGAGAAAATGGGCAGGTGCCCCCATGATAGCAGTCAAAATAAATGAAGTGACGTGGCCAATCATAATTGGTCTAATACACTTGATGAGGATTGATGACTTGACATATTTTGATTGGGTGTTTGGAGGCTACATGGATTTTATGTTAGTTAGAGTTAGTTTTAGTAGTTAGAGTTAGTTAATTGAAGTGGTTGTTGTAGCCTATAAATAGGTCATCACTTGTACTTGTATAATCATCCATTTTTTAATAATGAAATCTTAGTTTTGGTTATTGTGTTTGTTTGGAGTTTTGTACCGCTCGAAGAGCACTAATCGTATCGGTTCGTAGTTGGTGATCGCATTCGTGAGTCCGGTCCGGAGTGGATCCATCGGGACGCTAACAATTTGGTATCAGAGCCTCCTCTGGACAACTATGACGAGGAGATCACTTTCTTTAAAGGAGATTCATCCCTACGAATATTGCGGTGACGAAGACGTGGAGTTTTGGATAGTGTACATGGAAGAATATTTTGCTTCTAAGCAAATACGAAAATCTTTTCAAATCCGTATGGCGGGTTATTATCTTGTCGAGGAGGCGCACGAATGGTTTTGGTCGTGGTACCGCACTCATTCAAAAGCTTCTACATGGTTGGATTTTGTTCAAGCACTGGTATTTCGATTTGGAGGTGAAGAAGAGCAAGATGAGGCTCAACGAGATGAAATTTGTGTAATTCAAGAAGCTACGCTCGCGTCTCATGTTGATGGTGGGAATAGAGAGAGCGTCCCACTTCGAAAAGGAGATCTTGCACGACGACCTTCGCTTCATTCAAAGTTGGTTGGAAGGTCTCCCAACGATGCACGAAGAGCATGCATATCCATGAAAAAGAAGGCCATCCTGTCATTTCCAAATCGCAAGGAAGTCCAAATCTTGAGAGCCAAAATCCACGCTGAAGACGACAACTTTTGGCCAACCAGCAAGACATGTGATTGTGGAGGAGACGCTGCTCGTGGGCATTATACGGGAATGTCGAAGGAGTATTCGATGTTCGAGCCCATGCCGGAGCCCATCAACGCCGACCACCAGGTGGTGCGAGACGAGGTAGAAGTGGAGGTTGTTCAGAACGATACTCCAACTCAGTTCGTGAACCCCGACGAGGACTATTCACGTGTCGACGAGGTTGTAGGAGAATTGCATCTTAAACCACCGGTGTTGGCACCTCACTCCAACCTCAACAATAGTATCATGCTAGAAACCGTGGAGCTCAAGGGGGTTGAGGATGTCGTTGTGAATCCAGTGTTGCCACATGGAGGTGTTAATGCCATTTTCTCGCCAACGTTGTGCGACTCCAGCAAAATAGAACTTTCATCTACTACAAGAAAGATGGTCCAAGGGGTGTTCGATGGAATGTCTGGGTCGATGTTGCTCATCGTAGGAGAAGCAAGGGTTGTGAGTGTTCTTGGTTCGAGCAACGGTTCCACGGGTCTACTGGTCAAACCACCGGCGACGAGGCTGAGCACAGAGGTGAACCACATCAAAGCTTTGGCGAGAGGTACGCTCCAACCTTGTTTGATGAAAGGCCTCGACGACTTTGTGGTTGGGTCTTCAATGACGTGGATGGAGAAAAGTTTCTTCCTTGAGGTGCCTCCCGAACCACCACCACTTCGGTCATGGACGTTGCTAGGAAGGAAGATTTGTTATTTGGGTTTGGGTTCTTCCTACGGTGTTGTAACAGAGGTGGGCATACTTGCAAGCATTTTGACGTGTGGGGCGCTCAACCTCAGAAAATTGACAATGTTTTTCCCCAATGGTGGCCTGAATCGAAGCCACAACCATTAAGGCCGACCAATCTAGCAAAAGGTTGCAAGTTCAGTGTTTCCCACGCGAGAAACAAATATGCAAGTAAGGTGTTCAACAAAATGCCTGTGATGGAAGCGATTTTCAAGATGCTGGACGTTGGACTGAAATCTGGACGAGAACCACCACCAGTCAAGGAGCATGGATTTACTTGGAGTGCCTTCGTTGTCATTGTGATGTGGAGACCATATGACCCAGGTGGGGACAATTTGAATGGTGGGACTAGTGCTACTACGACGACAAGAAGAGTTGCAGACAAGTTGTTTGACAGAATGTGGAAGTTGGCGATAACCATCTTAAGATGCGGAAGTGACGCTAATGATGCCAATTAGTCTTGAAGACAATGCTCCTAGTGCTGCAAGGGAAGAGTTTGATGGAATACTTGTGAGGGTGGCTCCAATGTTTTGATACTTCTAACTTACGCTCTCAAGGTGTTCGATAAAATGTCTGGGTGGACGTTGTTGGATGTGGATGACGAGAAGGGAAGGAATATACATCTATTGATTGAATCACCAACTTCAAGGCTGACCTCATATGTGTGCCTCCAAATTCACAACCATTCAGCCATGGGAGTCGTCCAGAATGATCAAGCCTTATCCCTTTGTTTTGAAAACATGTAGCTTTTGTGATGAGATTGGTTTCCTTGGAATTTTGGATTTCGTCGATGTTTCTTTTCTTCTTATGCAGCCCAACCAAGGATTTCACAGTCCACGTGAGAGTCGGCTTACCCAACCTTGATATCAAAGTTGTAAAGAATGTTGCACACAAGCTACTCGACGAAATGAATATATGGGTGTTGCATTCATCACAATGAGGCTACAATTGAACATGACAAGGGTTGGTGGTAAGATGGAAGATTGGGCCGAACTTCCATGCCTTACGAAGAAGATAATCGAGGACGTAAAGGGAAACAATCCCCTAGCAAGGCCACCATGGGTTCATCATCCAAATTCGTTGCATTTCATCCACAACCTTGGGGACAAGGTTGATTTTAAGGGGGAAGGAGTTGATAGCAGTCAAAATAAATGAAGTGACGTGGCCAATCATAATTGGTCTAATACACTTGATGAAGATTGATGACTTGACATATTTTGATTGGGTGTTTGGAGGTTACATGGATTCTATGTTAGTTAGAGTTAGTTTTAGTAGTTAGAGTTGGTTGGAGTTAGTTAATTGAAGTGGTTGTTGTAGCCTATAAATAGGTCATCACTTGTACTTGTATAATCATCCATTTTGAATATTGAAATCTTAGTTTTGGTTATTGTGTTTGTTTGGAGTTTTGTGCCGCTCGAAGAGCACTAATCGTATCAGTTCGTAGTTGGTGATCGCATTCGCGAGTCCGGTCCGGAGTGGATCCATCGGGACGCTAACAATTTGAGATATGTCAAGTCATCAATCCTCATCAAGTGTATTAGACCAATTATGATTGGCCACGTCACTTCATTTATTTTCACTGCTATCACCCCACCTACCCCCAACGTGGATCCGCCCTTGCATATTGGAGTGTATGACGTAAACAATGGACGACCAAGTGAGGTGAGTGTGTATTAGGGTTTAGTTATGTTAGAAACAAAAAAGGAAAGATCACAAATAGTTAAAACAAATTTGCCGACATGAATGACGAAAATACGACAACACGAGTTTAAGTTAGGGTTTTGTTACATTGAAAACAAGCAAAGACAACAATAATGATTAAATATATCTGAAGGTATGACATTAACACCCAAATTAAAATAAGACAATTCGAGTTTGCGTCATAGGGTTTTATTAGATATAATAACACAAAAGCAAAGATAATAAATTAAAAAAAACTTATCGAAATGTACAACAATTAACGTGACATTAACATTGAAAATATGATCAAAATGAAAGATAATAAATAGGTAAAACATGTCAAAGGTTCGACATATAAAATTGAAAAATGTGACCACGCTAGCTTAGATCTTAGGGTATAGAAAAATAAAGATAGATAATAAAATAGTTAAAACGTGTACGACAATAACAACAGAAATAAGAGTTTGCATCTTAAGATTTAATTGGAATAAAAACAATTGAGAGTATATAATGAATGGTTAAACAGATCCAAAGGTACGATACAAATAGCTAAAATATGACCATGCAAATCTAAATCTTAGGGTTTTGTTAGACATAACAACATTAAAGCAGAGACAGTAAACATCTAAAACTTATAGAAATGTATGACATTTAACAACAACACTAACAACAAAAATATGATCAAAATAAAACATACAGATGAAACAAGAAAACTCAAACTTCAACAAGATTATTGTTGACCTTACCTCTTCCATCTCATATCCACACACATCATCAAATTAGCCACCTCAATTACCTTGACGCCATGAAGGGTCCATCACCACAACTTTTGCAACCTCATATATTTTCTTGATAGACTTGTGCCTTTTAGGGGACAAATTGGCACCAACATCAGGAACCCTCCTTTGCCTGGTGCTGGTCATCTTGTGCTCATCACATAGAAACTGGCGGGAATTAGGAGTGGTTTGGTTACACCTCCTCCCATTTCTGTACTGGTGGTTGCATTTTGTTGCTTTTAGGGTTTGCCTTCTCTTCACCATGGTGTAGAGATCTTCGGTGAAATCGCTATCGTAATTGGGTTTCGATCCCATTTGCTCTTTTCCATGTCTGCCTTTCGTTGCACCAACCTTGTTAGGGTTTTTTAGGGCTTGTTCTTTTTGTTCGCTATCGTTGGGTTTCGATCTTTTCATCAGCTCTTTTCCGTGCTTGCATTTTGTTGGGCCAACTTTGTTAAGGTTTGCTAAGTCTTGCCCTTTTTGTTGCTTGTGGATTTCTTTGTCCTTGCTTTCTTGCTTTTCTTCTTCATGGTAGTTTTTGTTTCTTCCAATATTGGTGGTTGGTTGGTGTTGCGGATGTTTAACATGTTGTTGCTCTAGGTTTTGTTGTCCTTGTTTTGCTCCATTTTCTTGTTCTTGTTCTTGCTCTACTGTTTTTCCATGGTTGGAAGAGTTTTGCGCAAATGTTGGTTGTGCTTCCTCTCCATTGATGGTTTGCTTTCTGCGGATTTTTTCTATCTCTTTGTGTTCTTCCTCTTTGATTCCTCCTTCGTCATCGAAGTCTTCTGCGACATTGATCATTTCCTTATCATCTTCTTTCTCTTCATGCCTAAAGCCTATTAGCTTTTCACTGGTGACAACGCCATATGCGTCGTCATCATCCCCATCATCCTCTTCGATATCTTCGGCATCTACATCGTCTTCTTCATCATCGTCGTCGTAATCTACTTCAGTGTCTAGCATATCATCGTCATCGTCGCAGTCATAGTCATCATCATCATCAAAATCTTCTTCTTCGTAATCAGCATCTTTGTCTTCTTTGACATCATCATCACCATCATCATCTTCTTCATCATCAAAGGCATTCACATTGTATGCCATTTGATCTTTACCTTTCTTTGCTTCACGAATTCCAAATTCTCCTTCAATGGCTACTTTCTTTTCCATCCCATGATATTTACCTACACTTATTCCTTCCAATTCCTTTTCCGAATTAGCACCTTCTTTGCCTTCTCCATTTACAAAGTTTTTCCTCATCTCACTTCCTCCTCTCTTCACTTCTTTACTCAGACCTCCTTCATTCGGGTAAATCTTAACCATGCAATTACTTGTTTCTCCATTTCCACTTCCACAACCTTCTACTTCATTTTCTACTATACCACATCCTCCCACTTTGTATACCTTCTTCCCACTTCTTACTTTCTTATTTTTGAGTTTTCCTTCACCTAATTCACTTCCCATCAATTCTAATTTCATCTCTTTCAACTTCATAGAAGCATAAATTTCACCATTTTCTCTCTTTTCATCTTCACATGTACCACCAATATTGATTGAAATCCCTTTTGTGACTCTCTTCAAACCCTTGGGATGTCCACCTCCACATGCATATGTTTCTCTTTCTACTTGGCTTTTTATCTTACTTTCTTCATCTTCACCTATAAAATCTTCATTTTTCTCTACTTCCAATTGTCCTTTTTCATTAATATTGGTGTCAAACATAATATACATTAATGTTTTTCTTTTCTTCAGTGGTAAATGAGTCTCTTCCATGTGAGCAGCTGCGCCAAATAATCAAATGAAAATTAAATATCAAAGATAAGCATGCTTGTAAATGTTCGTAACTACCTAATTTATAATATATATTATAATACATAAGATATATATGTATTTCATAATGTACAATATATATAATTTATAATATATATACATATATAATTTATATAGGGCTTTAACAAAAAAATTGTGCAGGGCAATTATCAGATCAGTTAATACCTCTAGGCGAAGTGTATATATGCATGCATTTTAATATAATTTTCATTTTTTTTTCCAAAAGCAATTGAACCAAATTAACATAAAAAAATCACAGAATTTGGTGATCACGTGTAACTCCCTAAAGGTGCGTTTTCATCAGATCCTGAAGATATATCTACGAATGTTATCAATTTCAAGAGATATTTGTGAACTGAAAGAATTAAAATATGAAAAAGGGAAATTTATTTCATTCATATGCATCCTTTAATACTGTAGAAATGCTGTAAAAACATAATTCTACCCTCGTATTCTTTGAAAGTTAGTTGGGATTAACAACTATACCTGTAGAAAGAACATCAAGACCAGATGGCCATTCACCGGACAAATCATCATCAACATCCACATCATTTCTGCTCCAAAAGAATCAAAAGTCACATTTTCATTCCATTTAAAAAAGAAGGTAAAATCAGTATTACACTACCCATGAGATGATACATTTCCATTGTTGTCCTCATTCATTCTTTCTTCCTCCACTACATCCAAATCCTATAGAAAGAAAATGATTGAAAATTAAAGTTCTTTGGATTAAGAGAAGGAAAGAAAGTTACCAACAAAGAACACAATAAATGCCCAACAAACAACCATGCATATCAATCAAGACCCAAGAACAAGTTTCACCTCTCCACCATCAGGATGGTCATGGTGATCATCATCACTAACCCAAGAAGGCTCAACCCTAATCCCCTCCACCATCTTCTCCCACTCCCCACCACCATTGCTCAAACCATCTTGACCATTTGCACTCCCACCACCCTTCTGCACTTCCACCCTCCTTGACACACTCCTCCTACTCCTCTTCTTCCTCTTGGCAACAACAAATGGTGGCAATGGAGGAAGATTATGGAGCCCTATTGGGCTTCCACTACCACCAAACTTCATGACAACCAAAGTGATGTATATATTACTAGTGTTTTGACTTGAAAATGGAGGGGAAGAAGACAAGAAAGAGAGATGGGAGTTTTAGTTCTTGGACATGTCTGGTCTTTGTGTTTGAGTTTGTTTTAAAGGGTAACATGTTATGTAGTTTATGGTATTGACATTATGTAGTGCCATATTTGTTCATTAGGCGACGTTTAGAGTGCTTGTTGGTAGGTTTTTATGGAAGCCCAGGTTGGTTTCCTTTGGTCACTTTGAATGGTTGAGATGGAAATTAAGAGCATCTTCTTGGGGGCTTTCGGTCCAAATAGGGAATGATATATAGAAAGTAGGATTCTGTTGTATTTGAGAAATGAAGATTAGGACGAATAGGAGGATTTGGGATGTGGCTAATCGTTAGTTAATGTTGGTGGGAACTTTGTGATATAAAGTGATTTTCGAAAATTTCGAAGGGAAGGGAAGTTTTTTTATTTTTATTTTTAAACCAGAGGAAACTCCTCATCTCGCGGCCACTTTGCGACCCCCACCCCTACGGTGGTGTGACACCTGAGAAGGATAAGCACCAGCATGAGTGTGTGTTGTTAGTTTTGGTCGTTCGAACTTTCCGACAAGCTAGCGTGTTAATTGAAGGCGGCCGGTGATATTAATGGGTAATTTGCGATAGTAGAATTTTACTTAATCAGTGCATCAACCAGTCGTTGCACTACAGTGACTAGTCATTATATGCCGACCAAGTTCCGCATTGATTAGTAATTATATCGACGACGAGCGACACATTATGCGGAAAATGTTGAGTTCGTGAGAACAAAAGTAGACTGTGTAGTGCTATTAATTTCTTATTTAGAAGTAACTGGTGGAGAGAGAAATAATTTGACAACAAAGACATACCGGAATCAAGAATTTGGTTAATTGTTTGGATGCCGTTTGAAAAGACCGTGATTCCCAACATCCATCACTATACACTTATTTGTTCACGTGTCATCGAAAAACTAATACCATTTTCCAATTGTCATTTAAATTTTCGGGCATACCACTCATTTGATGGATTCCGGCAATGACATCGTCTTTTTTGTCGATAACGCCGTCTCAATAAAAAATTTAATTAAATTGTAAAATTTACAAATTCTACCTTGTATAATCTAATAATTTTAAACTTCTCTCATCTCTCTCTTCTTTTTTTTTCTCTCTATCCTTTCTCCCTCTCCTCTCAAATACAACCTCTCTCATTTCTCTTTTTCTCTCTCTCTCTCTTGAAAAAACTCTCTATTCAAGAGAGAGAGAAAGGAGAGAGAAAAGAGACCACAAGAATGGAGAGAGAGGATAAAGAGAAAAGAAAGAGAACGGGGAGAAATTTTAAAAAAAGATTACACAAAGTAGAATTTGTAAATTTTACAATTAAAATTTATATTTTTATTGAGACAATGATGTTATCGACGAATAAAATTACGTCATCGTCAGAATCCGTCAAATAAGTGACATGTTCGAAAATTTAATGACATTTGGGACATGATGGTTGTTTGATGACATATGAGCAAATATGTGTGGAGTGATTGTTGTTGGGAATTACAGTCTTTTAACTTATCTAGGGACGTCTTGTAAGAAAATTGATGACATATGAGCAATTGTAGTCATAAAATACTAATATATGACTATATAGATAGATATCGACAAAGAAATTAACTTATCTAGGGACGTCTTGTAAGAAAATAAATACGTGTCATAATACTAGCAAATAAGTGGGTACGTGATAAAAGGTAAAACAAAATCAATTCATGGTCATTTATAGATGGGAAACATATATAAATGGGTTAATTGTAGTTTGCCTTTGCACTCCTAACGTTTAAGATGTTACCGTTTGCCTTCCTATCCTTTTACTCGTTGGTAGTTGTATCTTGTGTTAATTTTGACTCAAAAAAATGATCAAATTGTTCTTAATCCAAAAATCTAAAATTACCACTAATTTATTTGAAAAAATATTTAAAATTGTTAAAAATTAACAAGATAGTTTATAAGATTTTTTTAATGTTTTTCTAAAAAAATTCATGGTACTTTTAGATTTTAAGTTGAAAGCAATAGGATCATTTTTTAGTGGGGGAAGACTGCAACATTTTAAAGGGGCAAAGTACCAACAAGTTTGAGATAACGAGAATAAACTTTAATTAATTAACCCTGATAAATTAAATTATGTGTGCAACTATTTGCCATGACTAAATGCTAGGAATACTGTTGCTGTTGGTTTTAAAATATATATACGGATTGCAAAGCACAAACCCGAATTCAGAACCTTAAGGACTGGGTAAGTGTACGTCTAAATAAAGAAACTAACTTCCCAAAGGCAAACAATACCGTCGCTTTGGCCGAGTGGTTAAGGCGTGTGCCTGCTAAGTACATGGGGTTTCCCCGCGAGAGTTCGAATCTCTCAGGCGACGTTCAATATTTTTATTCAACCAATAATTCATTTTTTGAAAATGTTACAAAATAATTTCTCTGTCGATATCTATCTATATGAGCCGTGGACTTCTCAATAATGAGTTAATGCTTGTAACTTCAATTGGTCCCCCCCCCCCCCCCCCCCCCCAATGATATAAACCTACAACAGTAAAAACTAATTTGACATGAGGGTGCAAATTGGTTCCTGGAAGATGTGCTCAATTGCTCGTGAAGATTTAAACTTTAAAGTGGGTTTTGATAATATTCGATTCAAAATCACACTGGAGGGGTGACAATGAGTATTCGAAATAGGTAAAACCAAACATAATCTGGTAGTACTAAATCAGAATTGAATCATGATAAAACAGACACAGGTTGGATCTGGTTACCCAATGTCAGAATGATTCCGGTTCTGGCTACTAGAATTGAATTTGGAACCTAAGTATTATTAAAATAAAAAAGTAACCCTAAAAAGTTACTATAAAAATTGGAAAAAAAATTACACACGTAACATTTGAAGATTTCGCAGGTTTGGTACCATATCCAGTTCTGGGTACCCGTGATCCCACGTGATCTGGTTCTAGGTACCTAAGTTGGGAACTGACCCGTATCCAATTTGGTTCTAGGTAACCAAGTAGAATTTGGATTTTTCTTCTTCGAGTACCCGAACCAGAACCAATCTGTTGTCATCCCTGCACGAAAGGATGTAATCATGAAATTAAAAATTGATCAACATCTACTAAGTTGGTAACAATGTGAGATTGGTGGAGTTACACATACATATGGTAATATAATCTGATTTGCATATGCAGATATCAACTCAGATGTTTTGATGTTCATAACTTCTTCGCACATCTTATTTGTATTCGACCACAATCAATATTCGTATTTGACCTGGTGGTTCACCATGTATTTAAACTTTAAAGTGGGTTTTGATAATATTCGATTCAAAATCACACTGGAGGGGTGACAATGAGTATTCGAAATAGGTAAAACCAAACATAATCTGGTAGTACTAAATCAGAATTGAATCATGATAAAACAGACACAGGTTGGATTTGGTTACCCAATGTCAGAATGATTCCGGTTCTGGCTACTAGAATTGAATTTGGAACCTAAGTATTATTAAAATAAAAAAGTAACCCTAAAAAGTTACTATAAAAATTGGAAAAAAAATTACACACGTAACATTTGAAGATTTCGCAGGTTTGGTACCATATCCAGTTCTGGGTACCCGTGATCCCACGTGATCTGGTTCTAGGTACCTAAGTTGGGAACTGACCCGTATCCAATTTGGTTCTAGGTAACCAAGTAGAATTTGGATTTTTCTTCTTCGAGTACCCGAACCAGAACCAATCTGTTGTCATCCCTGCACGAAAGGATGTAATCATGAAATTAAAAATTGATCAACATCTACTAAGTTGGTAACAATGTGAGATTGGTGGAGTTACACATACATATGGTAATATAATCTGATTTGCATATGCAGATATCAACTCAGATGTTTTGATGTTCATAACTTCTTCGCACATCTTATTTGTATTCGACCACAATCAATATTCGTATTTGACCTGGTGGTTCACCATGTATTTTTAAACATCGTGTTTATTATAGTTTCATCAACTTTCATGGGAAAAATGGAATATATTATTCATTACTATTTCTGAATAACTACTCGTCTTCTTGAAGTTCTTTCATTGAAACTCTTGTCAAAATGCTGAAATTCTTATATTTTAATTTGTCAAGACGTTGGTATAATCCCTTTTCACGTTGCTCATTTAAGTTGAAACCCTAAGAAGCACAAATTCTTCTGAACCCAAGTTGCCCCCCACTACGACTCCATACCTATCCGATATGTCACGTACCGTATCGTACAATAGCAAACATAGAATGAATTTCATTACTTTTAGGTAGCGGTGAGCATCGGTCTGAACCTGGAATCCAACCCATCGTCAAGGTGTGGACTGAAGACCAGACCAGTCGGATCCGGGTTTAGACCAGACCAGTCGGATCCGACTGGACCGGAGACTGAAACGAACTGATCGGTCCGATCCAAAATTGGGCTTGTTTGTATTGGAAATCTGGGTTTGGATCGGACGGAAACCGATCTGTCGCCAGAGACCGGACCAGTCGGATCCATTTTGGACCGGAAACCTGACCGACTACGGATCCGGTCCAAAAACCAGGACCGGACTGGTTTGCGCTCCTCTAGTTTTAGGAATTAATTAGGACTATGGAATTCTTTTGCAATTTTTAATTATTTTCTGAAATTTTCCTACCCCTCTTCTAAGTTCTAACCCTAACTAACAAACACCTCACGAACAACCCAACCCCAGCAACCCCTGCCGTCGGCGCTCCTCCGGCAGCCGTCCAGCACCTCCTCCGGCAGCCGTTCCTCGGCACTCTTATTCTCGTACCGGTATCCGTGCTTCCCTCACCCATGTGATGCCAGAAATGATAAAATGTAGAGGAGTTTTTAGTAGCACGGAGGTCGGTTCTATGTTTCCCGTCTTACGCTCTTAGGATTACTACGCGCGGCCTTCTGTTGATGAATTGGTTGGCAGGGAGTTGAGGGATTCTGGTTTTTGTAGCAGAGTTCCAAATTTTGTTGTTGGTAGAGTTGGTTATGGTTGTGTTGCTTTTTACGGGGAAACCGATGTGAGGTCGTTAGATCTGGAAGACATTGTCAAGTTCAGCAGGCATTCGGTTGCGGTGTACGAAAATGAAACCGAAAAACCGCCTGTCGGCGAGGGTCTTAATAAAGCCGCCCAAGTTACTTTACTTCTACATGTGAAATATAATGGTCTTCATGGTGAAGAATTGGAGAAGTTTGTTGTCAAATTGAAGAGATGCACTGAGAGACAAGGAGCTCGATTTGTGTCGTTCGACGAGTCGAACGGCGAATGGAAATTTCTGGTTCGACATTTCAGTAGATTTGGATTAAATGAGGACGATGAAGAAGAAGAAGAAGAAGAAGAAGATATATTCGTGGATGGTGTTGTTGCTCAACAAGACGAAGAGCTTGATGGTTCGTCAAAGCATTGTGATCAAAATGTCTTATCTCATTCGCTTCCTGCCCATTTGAGGCTTGACCCCGTGAAAATGCAAGAGATGAGAATGATTATGTTTCCTGATAATGAGGATGAAGATCTCGATGAACCTTCACCTGAGAAAAGACATACACTGCCTGAGTATATGACAGTAGACTCGCCTGGGTTGAGTTCTAAAAGTTCAATTCACAGATCGCCGTTGCAGGGTTCACTGAAGAAGTCAATGTCGATTAACAAGGCCAGTCCATTAGGTAAATCACCTCAGGCTTTGCTAGAATATCACCAAAGTAGCCCCGACGTTAGCCCTCCTCAGAACATTCTCATGATCCGACAAAGCAAATGTTTGCCCCCAAGGACGATAAAGGTAAATGGCTTTAAGGTTGACAAACAGCAGTCGACCCCCTTTGCTAGCCACTATTCCAATAACGTTGTTGATGCTGCCTTGTTCATGGGAAGATCATTTCGTGTTGGCTGGGGACCTAATGGTGTCCTTCTGCATGCGGGTTCGCCAATTTGTAATCCTGGAAATGGCTTGTCTTCTGTAATCAATTTGGAACGTGTTGCCATTGATTGTGTTGTCAGAGGTGAAGATAATAAGATCAAAGAGGAGCTCATTGATCTATGCTTTACCGCTCCACTTAATCTGCATAAGTCATTGGACCATGAACTAGTGGAATGCCAAGCCGGCTCTTCTAGCCTAAGGCTTCAAAAAGTTGTTGGCAGCCGTTTTTCACTGTCAGAGGTATGTCGGAATTTCATAGGAATTTTAGAGAAGCAGCTTGAAGTTCCTGGTGTTTCTAGTCCTTCTCGGTTGATTATGATGCACCAAGTTATGGTTTGGGAGTTGATAAAAGTTCTATTTTCCGAGAGAGAAGCCGACGAACACTTTAGACCTTCATGCTCGGTTGATGAAGATGGTGAAGAAGACATGGTGCTTGACAAAAAGGACATTCCAAGCATAGACCCTGAAGCAAGGCCTTATGTCCGCCGAGCAGATTTCAGCCTGTGGTTGCAAGATAGTGTTTGTCATCGTGTGCAGGAAGAAGTCAGCTGTTTGAGTGATTCTGGTGATCTAGAACACATTTTTTTACTCCTTACTGGAAGACAACTTGATGCAGCAGTTGAATTGGCTGCTTCAACAGGAGATGTCAGACTGGCCATATTATTGAGCCAATGTGGTGGCTCAATTGTGAATCGCAACGACATTGCTCAGCAGCTAGAACTCTGGAGGGACAATGGGTTAGACTTCAAATTTATTGAAAAAGATAGGATAAAAGTTTACGAGTTGCTTTCTGGCAATATTGAAGGTGCTCTCGCCGAATCTTTAATTGATTGGAAACGATATCTTGGATCGGTTTTGTGGTTTCAATTGCCACCTGATACTCCACTCACAGTCATCATTCAAACTTATCATCAGCTTCTCATCAACGGAAGAGCTCCACAGCCTGTCCCCATTTACATTGATGAGGGCCCACAAGATGAAGCTTTGAGCCGGAGGGAAGGTGACCATTATGATCTTGCATACTATCTTATGCTTCTCCATGCTAGCGACGAGAAGTCTTTTGAACTTCTAAAAGTGATGTTCAGTGCTTTTTCATCAAGCAATGATCCACTTGATTACCACATGATTTGGCATCAACGTGCTTTATTGGAAGCTGTTGGCACATTCAACTCCAATGATCTTCATATCCTTGATATAAGCTTTATTTCGCAGTTGCTGTGTCTTGGGCAATGTCATTGGGCCATCTATGTTGCCATCCACATGCCTTTTCGTGAGGATTTCCCTGATCTCCAATGTAACCTCATTAAGGAAATTTTGTTCCAATATTGTGAATTATGGAGTGCTGAAAAAGAGCAATGCCAATTTATTGAGGATCTTGGAGTACCTTCAGAGTGGATGCATGAAGCTCTGGTAGGTGTTTTCTGTGTACTTGTTACTAGGTTGCTTTTTTCTATTCTATGTTGTAAAAAGTCGATCCAAAGAGCGCATGTTAATAGAAGTAAGCATAAAAACCCATATCAGGGAAGTTGGAAGGGGAGTAAGAGTTAAACATATTGTTTGTGGTACATTGATATTTGAATATAATGTTTTATGTTGGTGTTCCAAAATGCAAGAAATGATGATTATTCACTTTTGATGCAGGCAATATACTTTCAATACTATGGTGATCTGCCCAAGGCTCTAGAGCATTTTCTGGAATGTTCCAACTGGCAAAAGGCTCATTCAATTTTTATGACATCCGTAGTGCATTCATTATTTTTATCATGTGAGTATGATTCCAATACCATGATGAATTTTTTCTGCTTTTTTTGAGCTTCAATGCATCATTACAATGGGCTAGGTGTTTTCCCCTTGTACCGTCATTAACTGGTCTGCTACATGTTTTGGTGATCTTGACTTTTGCATTCTTTAGTTTTACTATTTTTACAACTGTCAGGATTAGAATGCATCACTTATCAATTTGTAAGTTGCCTAGTAAGATAAAGTTGGTGTTCATTTTTCTAAAGTTGACAATCACTGGTGTCGTGTCGCTGGTGAGTGGTGAGATGTAATGTTTGTATTTCCAATGCTGTTGCACCGAATTGCACACTATTTTTCAATTTAATGCCCAAACTATATAATGAATATTAAGTTTTTCAGCTTGGAACATACAAGTCTCACATACAAAAAATATATACACACATGGATTAGAAGGTTAAAACATTAGAAATGCATAAAAATGTGCTTTATCTGTATAGGCCTCATAATTATATGTTTCAGGTTCATATTCATTTTTGAATATATGACCTATGCACTTGCTGTGTCTACTGTGATACAACTAATCCATGGTTATGTGGAATCATATGTGAGACATGAAGTAGTGGAAAAAGACCTGCAAGGAAGGAGTCATCTCGAGAACAAAAGCCACTTATTTAAATTCAACGAGCGTGGCAAAAACTTAAAAATGGTGGGGTCTGAAGTGGGACTTTTTACAAATACATAACCCTCTAATGCAAGCCAAATTTTTATCATTTGTATAAACCAAAATTTTACTGGTGTATGTAGCATGAGAGGCTAAAAGTGCGGTTACCATTTAGACCGACCCATTTAATTTATGCTTGTTTTAAATGCAGCTTGCTAATTTGTTATTCAATTGGTACTACTGACTCTAGAGTTGAATTGAAATAATTTAGCATATATGTATTATCACTGTTATCTTGTATAGATTGTAAGGTAACACCTGAAGAGTGTGTGGTGACTCAACATAAGTTGGTAGTAGTGGAATTTCGCTTTCGTATTGGTGTGATACGAAATAAGTGTAATAAAGATGTGAAGATTAAGTAGTGGAATCTTAAAGGAGAAAAATGTGTTAGATTTAGGGATAGACTTATGGCAGAGGGACCTTGGGATGTTGTAGGAGACGCTAATAGTATGTGGGAGGGTATGTCATCTTACATTCGACGAGTGACTAAAAAGTTTGTGGGAAGAGTAGAGGAGGTAGACTAGATTCGAGAGACGTGGTGGTGGAATGATGATGTACAACAAGCAATTAAAATTAAGAAATAATGTTATCAGATGTGATTTAAAAATAAAAATGAAACTAACTTAGAAGAATATATGTTGGTTAATAAAAAAACTAAGAAAACAGTAAGAGAGGCTAGAAATGTTGTTTATGAGAATTTATACAAAAAGTTGTGATTAAAGGAGTGAGAGGTTGGAATATATTAGTTGGTTAAAATAAGAGAGAAGAAAACTATAGACCTTAATCAAGGTAAATGCATTAAAGATGATAATAATAACCTTTTAGTTAAGACGAAGGATACAATGAAAGGTGGAGAGTATATTTTGATAAATTGTTTAATGGAGAAAATGATAACGACACTTTTGAAGTAGATGATACAATTAATGAATCTAGCAGACGATTTGTACGGAGGATAAAAAAAGTTGAGGTTAAGAAAACCTTAAAAAGGATGAAAGTTGGTAAGACTTTAGGACCAGACGAGATCCCGATTGAAGTGTGAAAATGTCTTGTGGATAAAACAGTAACGTGGTTAACTAAATTGTTTAGTAGTATTTTTGAGAAAAATAAAATACCAAATGAGTGGAGATTGAGTACTTTGGTGCCAATTTACAAGAATAAATGAGATATTTAAAGTTGCACTAACTATAAAGGTATCAAGCTCATGTGTCATACTATGAAATTGTGGGAAAGAGTAATTGAACACCGTCTAAGGAAAGAGACGTGTTAGAGATAATTAATTTAGTTTTTGGTCTGGAAAGGTCAACGATAGATGTTATGTTTCTTATTAGAAAACTTATGGAGAGGTATAGAGAACAAAAGAAAAATCTACATATAATTTTTATTGATTTAGAAAAGACATATGATAGAATTTCAAGAAATGTTATGTGGTGGGTCCTAGAGAAGAAAAATGTATCAACAAAATATGTGAATTTAATTAAAGATATGTATGAAGGAGTTGAAACTAGCATTAGAATTTGTGATGATGTGACAAAAACTTTTCCGATTAAGATTGGATTTCATCAGGGTTCAGTTTTAAGTCCATATCTCTTTGTTTTAGTAATAGACGAGGTGACAAAAGACATACAATGTGAGGTTCCAGGGTGTATGTTTTTTGCGGATGATGTAGTATTAATTGACGAGAGTATGGTAGGTGTGGAGAGAAAACCAGAGTTGTGGAGAAATACTTTAGAAACAAAAGATTTTAAACTAAATAGATCTAAAACTGAATATATTAAGTTTTGTTTCAGTACCGTTAATACCGTGGAAGAGAATTATATTAGATGAGCAAGTGGTGCGTAGAAAAGATATTTTTAGATATCTTGGATCAATACTTCAAAAAGATGGGGAGATCGATAAATATATTAATCATAGGATTAGAGTAGAATGGATGAAATGACGACAATCTTCAAGTGTCTTATGTGACCAGAAAATTCCACTTAAGTTAAAAGATTTTTTTTGTAGAACCGCAATAAGACATGCAATGTTATATGATACGGAATGTTGGGTCACTAAAAGACAACATATACAAAAGATGAGCGTATCTGAAATGAGGATGTTGAGGTGGATGTGTGGTCATACGCTAATGAATCAGATTAGAAATGAACACATTCGTGAAAGAGTTGGAGTTGCTCCAATGGAAGAGAAAGTTGTACAACACAGACTGAGATGGTTTGAACATGTACAAAGAAGACCTATGAAGACACCTATAAGAAGAGAGAAATATTGAATCAGATCGAAGACAAAAAAGAAGAAGAGGTAGACCACGATTGACTTGAGAGGAAGCGGTCAAAAGAGATCTAAAAGA
Source organism: Triglochin maritima (assembly GCA_963682175.1). Taxonomy (NCBI): domain Eukaryota; kingdom Viridiplantae; phylum Streptophyta; class Magnoliopsida; order Alismatales; family Juncaginaceae; genus Triglochin; species Triglochin maritima. The sequence goes on along the minus strand of OY821780.1, from coordinate 5,874,335 downwards.
TTGGAATGTTCCTCGAGAATTTGCATTGGATAGAAACGCGTGGAAGAAAGCGATTCACGTGCCTGAACTGTGATTCCTTAAAGTTTCATTTCGAACTTACCCCAACTAGTTTGGGATTAAAGGCTTTGTTGTTGTATGTATTGTCACTGTTGTCGTAATCCTTTTCATCTATGGACTTTTCCTGTTTAGATTGAACATATTTCTTTAATTCATACTGAATTATGTCCCACTACTTGTCCAGCGCAACATTCTGAAATTAGGAAATTAGTGAATTCCATGGAAAGCTACAGTATGGAAATTGCAAATTGGGATGTGGGTGCTCAAATTTTCATTGATTACTATGATCTCAAGAGTTCTCTACAAGAAGCAAAGACTGTAGCCAAGCAAGTAAGATCTATCATTTAACATTGTGTTCTCTCTCTCTCTCTCTCTCTCTCTGTGTGTGTGTACCTATAATCATTGTAAAATTGAATTTATTGACTTCTAAAAGTTACAAAACTTTTCTTTAAGTGCATCTTTTCTAAGCTTTGCTAATTTAATTTGGAAAATCATCACAAGCATGCCTGGTTCTTTTCAGAAGATATTGCAGGAGACATGTAAAATGTTACACCTCTGATAACATCAGTAGTCAAAAGCTTCAACAGGAATTCCTTCCAGTTCACGTTCCTTCAACTTCTTCACAGTCAATGACTATCTGTAGTTTCCTTGCTTCTGAATGCTTTACCTCAACAGTGATTTCTTTTTTTTCCTATCATTGACAATTTTTATTTGTACTCTACTATTGATCACTCTACAAGTGCTAATCAACAATTTTTGATACCTATTATATGTTTTTTCTATATTCATATAATCATATTATATCTAAAAAATCTCAACAAACCTTCTACAGGTTATCTACTAAGTATCAAGTGATAGCAGCCTGCCCTTGAAATTTATTTATTTGTATACCTGATGTAACTTGCTACATTTACTCCCTTTCTATTAGCCAAATTTATGATGAGTTTACTTGTATGTCCTTGTCCTTACAAAAATACAACCTATCAACTTATGTTTGTAGGACACACTGGAGACGATGACCGATGCATGTAGAGGCTTCTTTAAACGTCTGGACCAGTCATTTGTAGTCTGGAGAAGCAAATTACCTTTATCTGCAAGGTACTTATTTAAGTATTGATATACTATCTGCTGTACTTTATTAGAAGGTGCTGGTTGGTCCTTTCGTTTTGTCATCATTAGCATTGCTGTTTCGTGATTTGCTTAAGTGACATGGCACTCTGAATGCTTCTCCATTTTTCTGAAAGTATGCTGTTGCTCATTAAAGTTATTTTTCCAATAATTTTCAGTGTTTTCATAAATAATATCACACTGAATGTTTTTTATCGAGAAAATTATAGCCTTTGTTAATATAGCTCTCTGGTCTGCATAGCTTTGTAATGATATGGGTCTTAAGTGCCTACAATGGAGCGAAGTACAAAAAACAGCTCAACTGTTAATGGTTGGTCTTGTATTTCTTGGAAACCAGGAAGGTAACATATCTTCAGAAATGAAGATGCTTGTCTAGATCTCTTGAGACCTGGTGGTAGGTATTCTGGCCAAGGGTTTAGAATGACACATTTTAAAATGTCATCTCTTGGGTGAATAAAAATGGCCAACTTGGTCCTATTCTACTCATTACACGAAGATCAGGTTGGTGAACAAGAAAGAAAATTCATAATCCCTTGTTTACACAACTCTGAAACTTATATCCGGCGAATGATGCACACGTGGTCTGTAAAACAGAGAGAGCACCAATTAAGATGTTTCATGAGATCCTACCTAGTTACGTTATTGACAATCTATAGCTGTACACTTCAAACACATACAAATATTGTAACTTTTTTCATCACTATGACACTATTCTATCAAGGGTTTTGAACCATCTGTCACTCTCTCTGGAGTGTATGGTACTATTGAAGTGTGGCAATATTTATTGATTTTATCACCAATAGAAAACATGTTGGGATATGGCAATATAGCGTGATTTTCTTTCCATCCATTTGCATCTCTCGGCAATTGTTTAGATTCCTGTTCGTTTTGCCCCGTCCAGAATCCATTTAGTTATCGATTTATACTGTCCTGCTGTTTCTGCATTTGCTTAAGATCTTTGGAGTAAACACACGCTATAATAAGTGTAAACTGCGAAAGGTTTCGTTGCCATTGCTTTGTCGGTAATCTTATTCATAAACTTGAGGAAGTATACATGCATGTAAGTGGTCGGAATGACATATCAACTCCACTTCAATCATCTTAAAACTTCTGTTATTTGATACAAGGCTTTATAATATAATAATGGTATTGTCCTGCATGTTATTTTTCGACCACAGGTCTGCCTACTCAAAGATGGTGGAGCAGCTCAATAAGCTTATTGGGTCCATTCCTGGAGGCTCCACAGCTGCTCAAATGAGCTGCTTCGATGTGATGCTCAGTGCCCCTATCCCCGATGACCTCCGGTCGTGCCATCTACAAGACGCAGTGTCTATTTTCACGTATTTCATCGCTGAGGGAGCTTCTTAGTCGGAAGATTCATATTGTAATTAACAGCCTCTTGTGTTAGGCCTTCTCATGATTCTTGTACAATTATGACCAGGGAATAGAATAGAAGTGTTAACCCTAATGTAGTTCCTGAAGAACTCATTTCTTATTTATTGCAATCGCAAGATGAGGCATATTTATTATATTCTGGAAATGTCAGATTTATATATATATATATAATACTGCAATTTCCATTTGATCAAAACAAACTTTCTTTCCTTCGTGGATACCTTGATTGATAAGTAGAATGCAAACATTTGTGTGGTTCGAGATTTCTCCAATGATGTGCATTTACTTCTATGGATTTTAGTGTTTTTTCATTACCAAAAATTCGTCATTTATCAATCTGCAAGTCGTTGTAGAACTTAGCTAACGAATAACCAAAATAATCAGATTTCTGAGAACTTAACACAACATTTGTAGGTATGAATTTTGGTACATTTAATTTATCAAACTTCAACTCTTCTAGAATGTCAGGCCGTGCTTAGTCTTACTGTCTTACAAGTTACAATGGTGATGATAAGGGGATAAAAATTAATAGCATAAATATTTTGCAATACTATTTTTTGTCATTTTAATTTTTACCATCTTATTACCTCCATTCGAAGCGCTACCTGAATAAATAAAAGTTTGATTGCAGCTTTCTCTTCCTTCAACCGTAGATATTTTTCTTAGTTAGCAAAGCTACTAAAGTAGTAATATCTCCCAATCTTACTGATTCTCTCCTCTAAACACCAGAAAATTGGGAAAAACAAGTGTGTAAGATTAGATGTAACAACCATATTAACGTTCGGACTTCACATTTACTAGGAAAAACATCTCTTATTGTAACATCGAAATGGTCAACATTTAAAGAATCGGACCTCAAACCGATAATCAAGCAAGAGCGTGGAATTATTTTGGTAGTCGGGGGTAAAATTGTCATTTGCCTCGTATAGATTTCTAGGGTTTTGAGAGCAACATTCTCTTATATAAACCCCCTTTCTCCGCTCCTAAACCCTCACGTCGCCTCCCCCCAAACCCTAGTTTTCTGTTGAATTTTGTTTTTGTTTTTGTTTTCCGGCCAGTTATGTATGATATTGTCCGTACCATCTGAGATTTGTTCTCTGATGCACACATCTATCTTTGCTTCTGAGGCTGTGTTGTCTTTTAAATCCGATGCAAAAGATTTTATGTTCCAAATCTGTTTTTTTTCTTTTGTTGTCTTTGGGGGGGGGTTTGAAGGCAATAAATTAGAGTCACTGGTGCGCTTGTTTGCAATAGCGTAATCCAGCGCTGTACGTTGCGGACATCTAATCGAGTTGAAGATTTCTGCCATTTGCTGGGATTTAATCCCGCATTTGCATTCGGATCCTCGGAAATTTTATGGTTTTATTTTTGGTTTGTGGTGATTATTGGAGGTTGTGTGACTCGACGGTTCTGCTTTTCCTTCCGATTCGAGTTTCATTTCCAGATTCATTTTTAGTAATAAACTTAAACAAACGGATGTGATTTGGATGGAGAAATTGTGATTCGAGTGGAACGGTACATGTTGGCATCTAGAGGTGTTAATTACGAATCTTTTCTATCTAAATCGCCTTATAAAAACCTGATGCCTCAAGACGTTAATAAGTGGCTCTGAAATTTGTAGGTTACATTCAATCGTAAATGTTCTCGTTTGCAAGGTGAGATGAAAACGCCACGTGATAAAAAAAACTTACTCGGAATTACTGAAATACACGTTAAAGTTTGAATTTACGGTGGTATATTTGAAAAACTCATGAAATTACAATAGTGGACTTGTAATTGACGTTGTTAGAATGTCCAATTTAAGTTTGACGAACGTTTGATTACACCATTTAATTAACTGAACCTGAACTGTTAAACGTTATCCGCGAATTACTTATTTCCTCTTTTTATTCAACTCTCCCCTCATCACTGTCTTCATTTTCCTTCAACATCAAATTTCAACTACAAAAAAATGTCAAAAAGAACAGGAAACTGCTCCCAATAGACTCTTATGTTCATACTACAATAAAAAATAATCATGAAAAATAAAATCGGAGTAAAAATGTGGGGGTGACAACTTATTATTGTATTTCGGATATTGATTAGTTTACCTAGTTATTTACGTTTGTGTTTTTTTCCACCACGTTATCACTGAAATCTTGCAACGGGACTTGAAATAATTTGAAATAACACACCATACAAAATTTAAAAAATTGGGTGTCTGTAACCCCCCACGGTGGGTGTCCTAGCTAGGGGTGTAAGCGGGGCGGGGCGGGGCAGGTTTTTGATCCACCGCTACCCGCCCCGCAAAGTTAAGCGGGTATGCGGGGCGGGGCGGGTCAAAAATAAAAAAACCGCTACCCGCCCCGCATAAGGTTGGACTAGGTGAGGCGGGGCGGGTTATGTGGGTTTGGCGGGTTTTTTAATTTTTTTTTGATTTTTTCTAAGAAAAATAAAAGAACATCAAAACTTTAAAAAATTGTAATTACTCATTGTATTTTTTGGGAAATTGAATGTGTGTTGAGTGAAAAACTAGACATTTGTTTAGTGTTGAATAATGATTTGGTAAGGTGGGTTAATGATTATGAGTAAAATGGAAACATTAAAATGATTTTGATATATAAAAAATTAATAATATATTTGATTAGGCGGGTTGCGGGTTATGCGGGGCGGGTTGCAAGACAACCGCAATCCGCCCCGCTTATTAGGCGGGTTATGCGGGTGGCGGGTTAGCGGGTTGGCGGGTAATATTTTTTTTGTCCGCTACCCGCATTAGGCGGGGCGGGGCGGGTTGCGGGTAAAATATTACCCATTTACAGCCCTAGTCCTAGCCAGACGCCCCTCACAAGGGAGGTGTTTTTTTAGACGATCTGGTCGATTTTTTTTTGTTTTTGTAACTTACCCTGCCAGATTTAGACACTTCGTTAGACATTTCCTTGATGTTGGTACTGGTAGACTAAGAAAATAAGAGAGACACAGACATAACCTTTATTTTAAGAGATGAGACGAAATGAGTATGAAATGTAATGTGAATGATCAAATGATAATTGAAACAAACGATTTAAGTAATTCGCGGACGACGAATAGTAATACCCTTAATTAAAGGGACATTTACATTAATGCACTCGGAAAATATCGAAATTATGGAACTACACCCTAAAAGTTTGAATTTACAGTGGTGCACTCGCAAAACTTATGAAATTACAATGACGCACCCGTGACTGACGCCGCTAGATTTCGTCCAATTTAAGTTCGATGTGCATTATCTTGGCTGCAATTTGGACTAAATTCTTAAGTTATTTTTGGTTAAAGTTTGACCGCAATTTGGCTTAGTCTTGGATGCATTTTAGAGCCCATTCTTGGTTGCATTTTGACGTGGATTATCTCTGAAGTTTTCTAGAATTTGATTACTCATTCTTGACTGCATTGTCACTGAATTGTCCTTAAATTTTACTACCCATTCTTGGCTGTAATTTGGGCTAAATTCTTAAGTTGTTTTTTGTTGAAGATTAACTGCAATTTGGTTCAATCTTGAATGCATTTTAAGGCTCAATTTTGGTTTCACTTTGACCTAAATTATCTCTGAATTTTCTTAAATTTTACAACTCATTCTTGATTGCAATTTGACTAAATTTTCGATAGGTACACATCCAATTTTCGAGTGGGAGGTGGATGAGGGATTCAGGAGCGATGGAAGTGGGAGGTCGGGGCTTGGGGTGATGTAAGTGGGATGTGGATGGAAGTGAGATTTGAGGGTAACTACAAGGGTTGAGTTTAATTAAAGAGTGTAATCAAACGTCCGTCGAATCTAATTTGGACGGAGTCTAGCGGCATCAGTTACAGATACACTATTGTAATTTCATAAGTTTTGCGAGTGCAACACAGTAAATTCAAACTTTTGGGGTGTATTTCCGTATTTTTGATGTTTTCCGAGTGCACCACTGTTAAATAGCTCTTTAATTAAAGAGTGTAATCAAACGTTCGTCAAACTTAAATTGGACGGAGGCTAACGACGTCAGTTACGGGTGCACCATTTTAATTTCATAAATTTTTGGAGTGCACCACTGTAAATCTTTGGGGGTGTATTTCTGTAATTTTGATGTTTTCCAAGTACATCAGTCTAAACATTCCTAAAAAAAAGCAGAGGCTGAGATCTCAACTTGAATATGTTAAATCCCATGTTAACATGAAAATGCGACCACAGTAGAAAAGTAATAGATTACATCCTTATTTTCACAAAAAAGATGAAAGATCCTTTTCTACAAGTATCACATAACTCCATGCACGTAATTATTAACGGTTACGAGAAAGGGATAACCGTTAGACCATCGATAAAAAAACGTTCTGTTTTCTCTCTCAGTCATGTCAAATTCTCTTTCCGCCACGTCGGCACAAACCAACTCACCCAAATTTTCCTTAGACAATCTTTAGCAGCACCCTGGCATTTCACGAGCGCCATGTTTTCTCTCTCAGTCACATCAGTTTTTTTTCTAACACGTTAGCACAAACCAACCCCCCAAATTTCATTAATCACACCTAGAAACAACTCAAACGCCCTACAAGAGCCATTCACGTCATTTAGGGATCAATTCTGGATAAAACACACACAAAATATTAATTTTTTTAAAAATATAAACAAATAAAAAATATATTTTCATTTTTTTTTTTGAAAAAACGATTTAAAATAATTTTTAAAACATTATATATAACTAAGCAGGGCAGAAGTGGTGGTTTTTTTTTCTGTTTGTCAGGCATTTTGGTTGGGCGCCCGGTAATTTCAGCTCGTTCAGGATGTTCTTAACTGTTGGCTTTTTTACCTTAATCTATGTTTTGATGATTTAATCAACATAATCTTAATTGTGATCATGTAGAGTAGCACAAAAGTTGCATTGCATATATATTGCTTTGTGCTAACCTCTACAGGTGATCAAGACTCAAGGAAGAAAGGAAATCAAGTCAAGACATGTAATCAAGCTCATTTGAAGACATGTAATTTGTATTTTTTCTTTGAGTCTTAGGAACTTTGTGTAATTGAGCGTATTTGAGCTAAAAACTACTCAAACACACATTAGGTTCCCTATAAAAGTCACACACGAAATTTCACATAATTTGGACTTCAATAGATCACTCAAACTTAGATCGGAAAACACTAAACCAAAACCTGAACAATCTGCCCACATTCGGTCGACCGAAACAGACCGTTCGGTCCACCGAGTGATCATATATTCTGTTAGTGTTTAACTGCCCAAGTTAGGTCGACCAAGTTAACATATTTTTCCGACCGTTTGTTTTGTCGTATTATACCCAACGGTCGTATTCGTATTATCTCCATATACCCCAAATACATTTTGTGTATCGGTCGACCAAACTTATATTCCTTGACAAACCCAAAGTGTCTGTCGGTTTTCGGTCGACCGTGAACCATGTTTCGGTCGATCGAATATGATCTTGTTTGTCAACCCCAAAGTGTCTGGTGTGAATCGGTCGACCGAACCTATCTCGGTGTTCGACCGATCACTTAAGGGGTATCAAGATTGTAGCCTTTGGCGGTCGACCGTTCCTTAACCGGTAGACCGAACCTTAATCTAAATTGTCAATCGGTCGACCGAACAACCCGATCCGGTCGACCGAACTTACTCAGAATTGGGTCATGTCAGTTTCTGTTTTGTGTATCTTACACAATATTTACTCAATAATCCCCAACGACTATAAATCTTTAGTAGCTTATAAATATGTGTTCCCTTGACACAATTACCCAGCTCTTACATTTCCATTTGTCAAATACACCTATGAGAAACTCTCAAGTCTCCCATTCCCAAAACCTACTCTCCAAGCTTAAACTTTCACATCTTAGCATCAATTCCACATCCTAAGCTAAGTGTGCTCAAGTTAGAAAGTGTGTTCCACTCAAGATCTCAGTTGTGAAGAAGCAGGGACTTCGGTGAAAGCCCGAAGTGTTCCTCTCGGATTATGAGAGAAGAAACTTAAGCTCACGAGGGGTGTTCGTGGAGCTTATTTTGTAAAAGGCTTACTCTCAGCCCGGAACGAGGTTGATAGTGAAGACGCGAGCGGAGCTCGAGGAAGATCGAGCGGAGCTTGCAAGAGAGGAAATAGGCGGGAGGACGAACCTCTATAAAAATCCGGTGTCATCGTTGTGGTTTGCTTTGTTTACTTGTATTTGTTTAAATTCCGCTGTGCATATCTTGATTGATCAAACAAGTAGGTAATTTTCTTAAAAATGATTAGAATTAGAGACTCTTACGATCATACATTAACCACACATAGAAACAACCTAGACGCCCTACATTCTCTTCCCTTCACGTCATTTGGGGGTCAATTCTGGGGAAAACAAAAAAATATTTTTTTTTTAAAAAGTATAAACAAATAAAAAACATATTTTCATAAAAAAATTGAAAAAATGATTTAAAATAAATTTTAAACATTTTTTAACATTTAAAAAAAATTAAAATTTTAAAAAAACGAATCTTGTGGTGCCACGTGCCCCCACGTTGCCCCACCCGGGGAAAAATTTAATAGCCCTTCCATTAAGAGCAAGGTTAACAGGTCGGGCGCCCCCTGTTAACGGGGCGGGCGCTTGCTCGGGCACGGTGGGGGCACTTGTCCCGATTTCTTTTATAATGTTTTGAAATTTTTGTTTAGGGTTAAATATATTTATAAATTTATTTTAAATTGTTTTTTCAAATATATTTTTCTGAAAAAATGTTTTTTATTTGTTTTGATTTTGTAGAATTTTTTGTGATTTTTTTAATAGTTAACATATGATTGATCTTCAAATGACATGGAAGAGGGAGAATGTATGGTGGATGGGGTAGCCCGGGTGTGGTTAATGAGTTTTTTTGGGTGGGTTGATTGAGATGACGTGATAGAGAAAAAAACTAACGTGACGGAGAGAGGGAGTAAGACGCCCTGGAGCGGTGTGAGCGCTGTTATTTATGGTCTATGGGAGGGCAAATTAGGCGCTCGAGGTAACCCTCGCCCGGACGGTTAAATATGTTGTACTTGAATTTTATTTTATGAAGAAACCTAAATCGAGTTTAGGTTCGAATTTTACATATAATGTGATCCTAATATCAAATATGGATTATATTTTTAGTTTCGCATATAATAGCATCTTGGGGATGTAGCTCAAGGGTAGAGCGCTCACTTTGCATGCGAGAGGTACACAGGGTTGGGTCCCCTGCATAGCTGCATCCCGTAATTTTTTTAAATAATAATCATTTAAAAAAAATCGAAAACTAATCAAAAAAAAAATAAATCTACGACGATCGCGGGTCGAACCCGCGATCCGCGCGACCACGGATCGCGGTTCGCACCCGCGATCCGTGAGCGCGAGTTCTTATAAATACACGTTTCGTCCATTTTTTTTCAATTCAATTATTTTTTCAAATCCTTCTACATTTCCACTTCTACTCTCCACACAGTTTTGAAATTGTGCCCGGTAATATTAATTTTTCTGATCCGTGTGTCTTTCTTGGTGTTATTTGAGGTAATTATTTTTTTTCATTTTTATATTTATAGTTATTAATAATTGGTAATAATATCAAATATTGAAATTTTACTCTCTTCACGGTCTTCAAATTGTGCCTGGTGATATCAATTTTTCTGATCCGTGTGTCTTTCCTGGTGTTATTTGAGGTAATTATTTTTTTCATTCTTATATTTATAGTTATTAATAATTGGTAATAATATCAAATATTGAAATTCTACTCTCTTCACAGTCTTCAAATTGTGCCTGGTGATATCATTTTTTCCGATCCGTGTGTATTTCCTGGTGTTATTTGAGGTAATTATTTTTTTCATTCTCATATTTATAGTTATTAATAATTGGTAATAATATCAAATATTGAAATTCTACTCTCTTCACAGTCTTCAAAATGTGCCTGGTGATATCAATTTTTTTCTTATCCGTGTGTTTTTTCCTGGTGAATTTTGAGGTAATTTTATTTCATTCTTAATTTCTATTTATCTCACATTATTAATAATTGGTAATAATATCAAATCTTGCAGTAATTTGTAATATAAAACTGATTAAAGAATTTTTCATTGTAGTTAACAAAATGATTGCAGTAAGTGTGTACTTTGGCGGTGAAATAGTTCAAAATGCAAGTTACGGTGTAGAGTACACGATAGGTCCAAGTCTTACACTTTCAGCGAGCGAAAATGTAACCTTAGAAGAACTTAAGAGTTGGATATATCAAGGTTTGAATGTCGAAGAATCTTAGTATTCGATGAATATTCAATATCGTTGTAACGTTGCACCAACCGGTTACTTTTTTTTAATGTGATGTTTGTATATGATGAGAATTCTTGGAGAATAGCCTATGAAATAGCTTATTCCAAAATGGGAATGATGGAGTTCTATGTACAGTTGAATCCTGTGGAAATTGAGTGGAGGGCTGAGATGTTTACAAGTAACCAACCGGGTAGTAGTAGTCGTGCATGTTTCATATCTCAACAATCATGTGATGCAAACACCATAGCAGAAACCAGTCGACCTGCGAATAAAACTTCTGATTTCGTGCCAATACCAACAGATGATGAAGAAGAAAATGATGACGAAGATTGCAATATAGATACAAAGAATGAATCATCAGGTGAGGAGGATGAGGATGCTGATGAGATTGAGGAAGATGAAGATATTGGTCCGAACGTGAGTTAGTTAAGCCAATACAACCCATTTAGAGGGAGGGGTTCGGTTCACCCAGCTAAAAGCTTTCATGATTGTTCTAGTTGGGTTCCTGTAGATACATCATTTATAGAAAGTAGCGTAATAGTTGAAGGTCCGTTAGCTGAGAATCAAGCACTCATCAAAAGACGCTCTGAAAAACGCAATATCGAAATGGCATATTGACAATAATCGGGAGATCAAGGTGCAAGACAGCAGCAAAACCAAATATAGGGTGAGATGTAAAGATGAAAATTGTAGCTGGATGTTGTATGCTGCACGGACCGGTTTGGGTGATGCATGGTCTATAAGAAAATGTCCGTATAAGCATATATGCAGGTCCACAGCTCCTCGATTTGATCATGCTCAGCTGACTGCAAAGATGATTACTGATATCATCCGTGAAGATGTCAAAAATAATGTCTCGCTCCCGATTAAACAGGTGTTTGGTCTGGTAAGAAAAATATTTCCTGGTGTTAATCCAAAGTACAATATATTATGGCGTGCCCGCGAGATTGTTGTTGCATACTTGTTTGGAAGTTGGTTGGGTTCATATGCTTTGTTGCCTCAATTGTCAAATGCTATTAAACAATCAAATCCTGGAAGTAAAGTTGTAGTTCATTCTGACCCTTTACCATGCCCTGGTGTCCGTCAGTCTCAATCAAATCCTGGATGAAATCATCCAGAAATGAATCAAAGGCACTCTCGCAAGCCAATATGCAGCATCAATAGTAAATACCCGGCCAGGAAGCAACATCATACTTTCATAATACAGCTGCCAGTTTACATGCTCATCCAACATACATTCAAATTCATTTCTGTAATGTGTAAGACAATTATATGCGGCACTAACCCCATAAGTCTGTGGGTATTGCCACTTAATAACAAATGGAGGTCGCGAGTCTAGGTTTTCTCCACCTAAACACTCAGCATGACCCACGTGTCTCGTCCGGGCTACGGGAAACCGAGTCCAAGACCAGTGTTGAAGAAGTAACAATGCACCACCAATGTTCCTTTTTCCAGTTTGACAAGAAATAGACAAGTTGCGATATAAACATTAAAGCACGGCCGCACCCCAATTGTATACTATTGGCTTGTCCAACACCTGCAAAAACCTCAAATACATAACTAGAACACCTGTCCCAGAGCTATCAGGGAAAACCATGGATCCAAACAAATCTAAAATGAAAGCCCGTGTATATTGTGCCACTTCTTCATTTGTGGGAAATTCTGACAGATTCCCGTAATTTACCCGCAACCATTGCAAACTGATGCTAAATCCGGACTCTTTGAACATTTGTGGCTCATCTCCTCCTACCGTTCTTTTACATTTTTTCATAATCTCGGCGTTTATATCAATCCCAAAGGAATTTCTAATTAACTCACGACTGTCTCGATCACTGTGCCCGATTATTGGAATACCACTGATAGGTAGACCCCACAAACAGCTAACATCCTGCAATGTTAATCCAACCTCCCCAACCGCTAAGTGGAAAGTGTGAGTCACAGGATGCCAACGCTCTACAAGTGCAGTAATCAATCTATTGTCTGTCCTTGTATGTTTTATTTGGGCAAGTTGATATAATCCAAAATTTTTGAGTGCTTGACTAAAACAATCGTGGAAAGGAATTACTGGACGACGTGCACGACATTCCAAAACAGCCTCCGGCTATAATATATTCAAATATATTGTGAAAAATACATCAATTAAAAAAATGTAATTTAAATATTTAGAAAATTAACACAATATGATTTTGTTTGGTACTTACATTTGTGCAAATATCATTGACTCTGAACATGCAATTTGGTATTCCGAGAAGTGGGGAAATAGACTCTCTATCCACTGCATCATTATACTCACGTTCGTTTTGTACAAAGCGACTTCTACTTAAATGACTCATTTTGTCAAAACAACTGTTCATGAAAATAAAAACAGAATTAATTATAATAATTAAAAAATAATTTACTCGTACATTTCATGACAAATTGCATGTTATAGAAATAATGAAAGCTATAACAATTTAACACATAAATACAACTAATATTTAAATTTTAATTTAACAGAAAATAATAAATAACTATTCCAAATACTTATATTATATAATAAATTTCGTAAATGTACGTTATACAAATTTTAAATGTATACACATTTAATTTAATTATAAACAGATACATAAATACAACTAATATTTAAAATTAAATATAATAGAAAATAACAGAACAATTCCAAATAATTTAAATTTAACAAAGAAATTAAATCTTAATTTAAAATATTCTTAAGTAAAAAAATTGTGTAAAATTTACCTGAGTCCAAGATAAGCTGGGAAATAAGTGTTGTGCGAGCTCCGAATTGAAGAAAAACTAGAAGAGAAGTGTCGTTAGAACCCGAGAAGATAATAAAAACTAATTGAGATTAACTGATTTTAACTGAAAACTTAATCTGAAAACTCAAAAATTAACTGAATACTTAATCTGAAAACTCAAAAACTTAATAACTGAAATAAAAAAAAAATTAAAAAAAACCCAGACGGATCGCGCTTTTATAGCGCGATCCGTCGCACGGATCGCGGATCCGATCCTCGTTCCGTGCCCACGGATCGCGGTTTGGACCCGCGATCCGTGGTCGCGCGGATCGCGGGTTCGACCCGCGATTGTCGTAGATTTAATTTTTTTTTTATTAGTTTTCGATTTTTTTTAAAATGATTATTATTTAAAAATATTACGGGCTGCATCTCCATTTTTGCCTTTCTATTTATTTTATAGAGTAATGTTTTTTTATTCTCTTTTATTTCTATTATTTATATATAATTAGATTGTATCAATCAAACTTCTTATTTAAGATGACGATGAACCGGCGATAATCATATATTTGATTTGTAACACATCGACAAGAAGACAAGTCATGTTTACATTTACAAATTGGAAAATCAATGGAATCTCAATTTCCCAATTCCACATCGACTTCAGTCGGAATGAGCTTTTCTTCGTTGGGACGCAACTTTGATGTTTACATATACCAACTTCATACATATCGATCAGCTGACCTTAAAATATTGCATATTTTACCACGCGTTTTATTTGGTAGCTATAATTAATTCAAGCAAATTACGCACCACACAAGTCGCTGCCCTACTAAATTCTAATCTAAAATGAAAATTTTATTGTTTGAAGTTGCTCGGTTATAAGAACCCAAACCTCTGCTCTTTTATTTATTTCGACATAAAAGCAAGACATCGTCACAACATCGCATACGATGGCAACTTGTAGGTCGTAATTCTCACTATAAAAAAACATACATAGAAATTGGAGAACGATGAGTAATTTTGTTCCACTTTAATAATAATAATAGCACAATTGTGTTTTTTTTATAATAGGTAATTGATAATAAAATATGATTTTTGTTGGCTTAAAATGATAAAATCGACATATTTGTCCAAGAATATCTTTCATCTTCAACTTCGATTTGTAATTGTTTTTCGGCTTACAGTCTGCGTTAGGCTAAGGTTTTTTCTTCGGCCAACGTCTTGTCTAAAGAAAAGGCTAGCTTTGGAAATTTGACGAGTAAGGATTATTAGTCTTCGCAGTGATATCATACTCTCTGGTAACATCTTAAATCACGTCACTATGTGTCACTAATGGCTCCTACAACGAAAGCATAACAGCACAACAACTTCGATTGAGACTAACACCTTCGTAACGCCTATTGGCCAATAGTGAAGAGCAACGCACACACTTTTTCTTTAAGCATCACATATATTTTTAGTAAAATTCAAATATGTAACAACACACAATCATCTGTAGATGTGCTTAATATCCCTTCACCTCTAATAAATAAGTAAAAACATTTCACCAAAGTTATATGCACTTCAATCTGCCATTTTCTCCCTAAATGCATACTTCAACAAGTTATATACGATTGAAAGAGAACTAGCTAGAACACGAAAATAATAGCTTAAGCTCACAAATTACAAACATATCACATATATAGAACTACTAGTTAAGACTCACACAAGCTACAAAAACCCACATACGTACGCACTCCTAATAACTCCATTACAACCCTGAAGCTCCACAATTCATACCATCTTAATTACAATTAACCTATATATATACGTACATAAGTTCTACTTTCCATGTGAATCACTTTGAAGAATTAAGCATATGATCTAATCACCTAGCGATTAAGGGAGACCACATCTCTCTGAAAGAAGACCTATAAGAAACCATGACCATGAGCAAAAGCAACACAACCGCGACACCCCAGGGCGACCCACTCCCTCTATACAAGGACTCTCTCTCGGGCATCGGAGCGAGAACCGATAGCCACCCTCTCTCGTAGGCGGTCAAGGCGCAAACGGCAAGGAGAAGGAGAATAGGGAGAAACATCCAACCGACTGTGAGTTTGTCGTTGAGGCTCTCGGCCATGGACTCATAGCTTAGGTACCATGAGAGGGTGAGGAAGAGGAGGAGAGTAGAGAGGAAGAAGCAAAGGTGAAGTGGTGGGGTGTTGGAGTAGTCGGACATGTTTAATTAATGGAGATTGGTTTGGAATTGTGTGGAAGGGTGTGGGTTGGTTTATATATAGCTAGAAATGAAGGAGTTTGTTTGTTCTATGTATAGAGAACTTTATGTATATAGCATGCAACATCTATTACTGTGTTTGTGTTTTATAGTTGTCCTTGAAGTTGCAAAATCATCCCCCCCTCCAAAAAAAATATTTCTTGTTCCAATTTGTTTACCTTAGGGTGTGTTTCGGAGATCTATTAGTTTTTGGGTTTTTTTGCTAACAAACCCAAATGTCGACGCATGAAGCAAAATAGATTGGTAGCGATAGAGATGGTGATGTCCTGATATCAGAGTTTCTGAAGAGGAAATATATATATGCCAGTGAAGGTTTATGTAATAACCTAATCTAAAACATCTTAATTAACTAAACCTAAACCTAATTAACCTAATCTAATCCTGGAATAGTGTAGCATGAGGTGTTGATTTAGGATTGGATGAGGTGGAGGTTGGATAAGAATTGGTTTGCCTATAAATTGGAAGGTAAGGTTAATAAAACGTTTTCTTTTCCTTTTCAACAACCAGAGCTTGAGAGAAGAGGTTAGAGAGAAGAAGAAGAAGGAGGTGAAGAAGAAGAGGAGAAGAAGTGAAGAAAGAGAAGAAGAAGTGGAGTGAAGTGGTGCAAGCTTGGGAGGCTTCTTCACTCGACCAAAAGGTATGTCAAATCTCCATTATAACTCACTTATGCCTAGTGAGTGTTGGGGATCGACGTTGGTGTCGAATTCCCCGTCGGAATTCAACCAATTCAGAGGTTGAAGACGACGATCGGTCGACCGGTGCCTGTGGGCAGTCGACCGATCCTATTATTATATTGATGTTTACCCGCGAACGGTCGAACGATGTCGTTAGACGGTCGACCGTTATGCCAGATTTGTGCGGGAAAAAGGGGATATGCTGTTATCGGTCGAACGGGACCACTTAGCCGGTCGACCGAATAACGATGAGAATGGGTCGGTTGGGGATTTTGACTTATTAAACGGTCGAACGTCCTTTACCTTGTTCGACCGATCCATTCGATGCTAAGTCGGTTGGGAGCTTTGACCATCAAAACGGTCGACCGCTCTTTAACTCTCGGTCGACCGACTGAGCATTTAATTAAGCGGTAGAGTGCTTGTGTTGTTTCGGTCGAACTGTATTTCAGTTCCGGTCGACCGAACGAGACTTGGGCAAAATATTGAAATCCCTGTTATCGGTCGAACGTCCCCTTGGTTCGACCGGTCGGATATATATATTATATAAAATGGTATAGCGTAGACCTTCCAAACGGTCGACCGCTAGATGACTTTTGTTCGACCGATTGGTCGGTAATTCGGTTGGCGTGGTTCGACCGGTAGATTTGTTTGTACAGTACTGTGTACTGTGTGGGGGACCGGTCGACCGGTGTGCTTGTAGCGGTCGACCGATCTACCGCAGGTTGGTGGATTTATCCACACGCGATCCGTCGATGTCAGGTCGACTACCGGCTCCGAGGCGACGGTTGATTACCGGCTTTGAGAGCTACGGATTTCACCTTCGACGAAGGCGTATTATTGTTGTACCTTTTTCCTCTCTTACCGAGCGGGGTGTGAGGGATGTGTACCGTAAACCTTGGGCAGTTTGCGAGGGTTTAGCGGTAGGCCGAGGATGTTCCGGCAGGGTGCGCGCTAGGCGACTCTTGGGGGAGCAGTGGCTGTCGTCTGACCCGAGTTGTGTATTCGGCGGGCTGACTCGCTCCTTGGGTGCGGCGTGTACCGGGGGTTCCTTCCTGCACTTTTTGGGGAGCAGTGGTGTCGACTGACCCTTGTGAGGCAGCGGTGGACTGACTTGACCCTAGTGGCAGGAGTGGTTCAGTGCCGCGGAGGCGGTGAGGGCATTATTGTGGGCCCGAGGCGGATGATCATGTGCATAGCATTGCATTGTATTTAATTCCTTTTTATATTTTAGGAGGTTTGGTATACGGGGTTCCTTCAGGGAACTCAGGCATGTTTGTTGTTTGCATTTCAGGTAGCGAGCAGGGTTAGAGTTTGAGGTGGTGACCGAGGACGGTGCCCCCGAGATCAGATCCTGTAGTTGTCAGTCTCTTTCTTTTGAGGTGATTACATATTGTATAGCTTTTGTCGTAATCACAGTCAGTCTGTATATTTGACTTCCACGTGGATCATATTTATATTATATATGTTGGTTTGTTTCCCGTGACGTGCCCAGTGTTGACCGTTGACGGTCTTTATTATTGTTTAAATTTTCCGCTGTTTTCGGGTACGTTACAATTTGGTATCAGAGCGTTGATCTCGGCGTACTTGTCTAAAGAAACCACCTTGGAGTTAGGAGTTAGGTCTAGAGGATCATGCATGCACAGATTATATTGATATTGTCTTGTTTCCTTTGGCAGATGCCTCCTAGACGGGGGAAGGCGGTTGCCCATACTCGCGGTGAGAGTGAGACTGCGAGGGATGAGGCTTGGGAGGATGAGCGTCGGACGTTGTTCGATACGGTCGGACGTCTGACAGAGATGCTACAGCAGCAGACAGCACAGACTGGGCAGACGGGGACTGGTGCTATGCATGACCGGTTTATGCGCCAGCATCCGCCTACCTTTCTGGGGCAGTACGACGCAGAGGCTGCGGAGGAGTGGATCTTCATGATGCAGAAGATCTTCAGTGCTATTGGTTGTCCTCCAGAGGCGAGAGTGGGCTTGGCTACTTATGTTTTGGGCGGTGCTGCGTCCAACTGGTGGAGGTCCACATCTGCAGTGGTGTTTGCGGACAGAGATGATATAGCCTGGGAGGAGTTCGTTGGCGAGTTCAACGAGCAGTATTTTCCGCAGCATGTCCAGGATCAGAAGAGGGAGGAGTTTCTGAGTCTTCAGCAGGGAGACATGACCCTAGCAGGCTACATCGGGAAGTTCAACGCCCTTGAGCGTTACTGTCCCGAGATGTATGTTACACAGGAGCAGAGGGCAGGGAAGTTCGTCCGAGGGCTCCGGAAGCAGCTGAGGACGAAGGTGCTGACACACATGCCGAGCACGTTGCCCGATGCAGTGAAGAGTGCCTCTGTTCTTGATCGTGACTACAGGGAGAACTACCAGGATGAGAGGAGGCCATCAGGTAGGTTCTCTGGGAGGCCAGGAGGTCAGACTGGAGGGAATCCGGGCAAGAGGCCCCGATACGAGGGAGCAGGAGTTGCAGTACCACGACCAGAGCCTTGTGGTACTTGTGGGAGGTTTCACTCCGGGCCGTGCTTCACCCCCGGAGCATGTCATGGGTGTGGCCAGCTGGGTCACTTTATCAGGAGCTGTCCGAGCCGAGGAGCTGGGCCGAGCAGACCATCGGGTTTACCCGCACCAGGCAGAGGAGGAGGCGGAGGTAGACCACCTTTCAGACCCCAGCAGGGGCAGCGCACTGGCAGAGTTTTCACCATCCAGGCAGAGGAGGCTCGGGATGGAGGCGCTGTCGTGGAAGGTACACTTCTTGTCGCAGGTTCAGTAGCTAGGGTGTTATTTGATTGTGGCGCGACACACTCGTTCATCTCAGAGCGATTTGCGGGAGTGTTGGGCTGTACCCTTGCGATGTTGACTGCCACTTTGGAGGTCAGCACACCCCTGGGTCTGGTGGGCACTGTGGGGAGATTTGTCCCCGGCGCCACGGTTGTTTCGGGAGATCAGGAGTTTCCGGCAGACCTGGTCTTGCTACCGATGGAGGACTTTGATGTCATACTTGGGATGGATTGGCTGTCCCAATATGATGTTCGAGTCTTGTGCCGTGAGAAGAAGATTTTGATCCCGAGGAATGGTTTGCCTGATATTTTGATTAGAGGGATCAGAAGCAGAGGGGGTCGCATTATTGTATCTGCTGTGAGAGCTCAGAGACTGTTACAGCAGGGATGTGCAGCTTTTCTGGCGACACTTGTAGTTGCGGAGGCAGAGTCCCAGAGGCTAGAGGACATTGAGGTGGTGCAGGAGTTCGCGGATGTTTTTCCAGCGGAGATTCCAGGTTTACCACCACACCGAGAGTTGGAGTTCGGCATTGAGTTGGTAGCTGGCACTACACCACAGTCGAAGGCTCCATACCGGATGGCACCTGCTGAGTTGACAGAGTTGAAGAAGCAGTTGCAGGAGTTGATGGACTCTGGATTTATCAGACCGAGCGTCTCGCCTTGGGGTGCACCAGTTTTGTTTGTGAAGAAGAAGGACGGATCCTTGAGGATGTGCATAGACTACAGGATGCTGAACCAGGTGACGGTGAAGAATAGGTATCCCTTACCTAGGATTGAGGACCTCTTTGACCAGCTGCAGTCAGCGAAGGTTTTCTCGAAGATTGACCTGCGTTCAGGATATCACCAGTTGAGGATCCGAGATGAGGACATCCAGAAGACAGCCTTCAGGACGAGATATGGACACTATGAGTTCTTGGTGATGCCATTTGGATTGACGAATGCTCCGGCAGCGTTCATGGATCTGATGCACCGGACATTCAGGCAGTACATTGATATATTTGTGATTGTCTTCGTGGATGACATCTTGATCTATTCACCAGATGTGGAGCAGCACAGAGAGCATCTGAGGATTGTACTCAGCATCTTGAGGACTCAGCAGTTATATGCTAAGTTCTCAAAGTGCGAGTTTTGGTTGGACAGAGTGGCATTCCTCGGACACATTGTATCGGCAGAGGGAATATCAGTGGATCCGGCGAAGGTAGAGGCGGTGACACAGTGGAGGACCCCTACGAGCGTGACAGAGATTAGGAGCTTTGTTGGACTGGCGGGTTATTACCGTCGCTTCATCAAAGACTTCTCGAGATTGGCAGCACCACTGACAGCTCTGACGCAGAAGGGAGTCACTTTTGTTTGGTCGCAGAAGTGCGAGGACAGCTTTCAGGAGCTGAAGAGACTGTTGACCACAGCACCAGTTTTATCATTGCCGAGTGGCACGGGTGGATTCGTGATTTATAGCGACGCTTCAGGTGTTGGCTTAGGATGTGTACTTATGCAGCACGGGAGGGTGATCGCATACGCATCCAGACAGCTGAAGGTCCATGAGAGGAATTACCCGACACATGATTTGGAGTTAGCAGCAGTGGTTCACGCACTGAAGACCTGGAGACACTATCTTTATGGCGAGCAGTTCGAGGTGTTTACAGATCATCAGAGTCTGAAGTACCTGTTCTCGCAGAAGGAGCTGAATATGAGGCAGCGCAGATGGCTTGAGTTCATTAAGGACTACGACTTCACTATCTCTTACCATCCGGGGAAGGCGAACACAGTTGCAGACGCTTTGAGCCGGAAGGTGGAGGTATCAGTAGCAGGCCTATGCATTCAGGAGTGGAGACTGCTAGAGTCCTTGGCAGAGTGGAGGCCATTTGCTGATAGCTCTGAGGGCGCAGTGATTGCCGGATTGAGAGTAGAGCCTCAGACAGTATCAGCAGTGATTCATGCTCAGACTACAGATGAGGAGTTGAGCAGTTTGTTACAGTTAGCTGCCAGAGATGGGTCAGATTTCAGAGTTGGAGTGGACGGAGGTCTGAGATTCAGAGATCGTATCTGGGTGCCGAAGACAGAGGACCTGAGACATGATATCATGGAGGAGGCACACAGATCGAGATATTCCATTCATCCAGGGAGCACCAAGATGTACAAAGACCTGCAGCGGAACTTCTGGTGGCGAGGTATGAAGAAGGACGTTGCAGACTTCGTGTCGAGGTGTTTGGTCTGTCAGCAGGTGAAGATCGAGCACCAGAGACCAGCAGGGCAGATGCAGAGGATTGAGTTGCCCGAGTGGAAGTGGGAGCACGTGACGATGGATTTTGTTACGGGGCTACCGAAGACACGGAGATTCCACGATGCGATTTGGGTTATAGTCGATCGACTGACCAAGTCGGCGCATTTCTTAGCTATTAAGACCACTCTTGCTCTGGAGGGTCTAGCTAAGTTATATATTGAGGAGATTGTCAGACTTCATGGCGTACCAGTCAGTATCATTTCAGACAGAGATCCCAGATTCACTTCGAGATTTTGGGAGAGTCTACACAGAGCACTGGGGACACGTCTGAAGTTTAGCACAGCTTTCCACCCACAGACAGATGGCCAGTCAGAGCGGACGATACAGACATTGGAGGACATGCTGAGAGCGTGTACACTTGACTGGGCCGGGCATTGGGATGAGCATTTGCCGTTGATCGAGTTCGCCTACAACAACAGCTACCACTCGAGTATTGGAATGGCACCCTATGAGGCATTATACGGGAGACCGTGTAGATCGCCGGTATGCTGGAGTGATGTGGGCGAGAGACAGCTAGTTGGACCTGACATTATCCAGTTGTATTCAGAGAAGGTCGACGTGATTCGGAGACGACTAGCTACGGCGCAGAGTAGGCAGAAGAGTTATGCTGATACGCGGAGGCGTGAGCTGACTTTTGAGGTAGGAGATCATGTCTTCCTGAAGATCTCGCCTTCCAGAGGGGTGATGAGATTCGGGAAGAAGGGGAAGTTGAGTCCGAGATATGTCGGACCGTTTGAGATATTGGATCGGGTTGGTGAGGTGGCGTATAGGATTGCTTTACCGCCACAGTTTGCAGGACTTCACAACGTCTTCCATGTTTCTATGCTGAGGAAGTACGTGGCCGATCCAGCTCATGTGATAGAGATATCAGTACCGGAGATCCAGCAGGATTTGTCGTTAGATGAGAGACCAGTAGAGATTGTGGATCAGATGGTACATCAGCTCAGGAGGAGAGCGATTCCGATGGTGAAAGTCAGGTGGCAGCATCACAGTGTCAGAGAGGCTACCTGGGAGATCGAGGAGGATGTCAGGAAGCAGTATCCAGAGTTGTTTCGGTGAGTCTGTTGTTTCGAATTTCGCGGACGAAATTTCTTTAAGGAGGGTAGATTGTAATAACCTAATCTAAAACATCTTAATTAACTAAACCTAAACCTAATTAACCTAATCTAATCCTGGAATAGTGTAGCATGAGGTGTTGATTTAGGATTGGATGAGGTGGAGGTTGGATAAGAATTGGTTTGCCTATAAATTGGAAGGTAAGGTTAATAAAACGTTTTCTTTTCCTTTTCAACAACCAGAGCTTGAGAGAAGAGGTTAGAGAGAAGAAGAAGAAGGAGGTGAAGAAGAAGAGGAGAAGAAGTGAAGAAAGAGAAGAAGAAGTGGAGTGAAGTGGTGCAAGCTTGGGAGGCTTCTTCACTCGACCAAAAGGTATGTCAAATCTCCATTATAACTCACTTATGCCTAGTGAGTGTTGGGGATCGACGTTGGTGTCGAATTCCCCGTCGGAATTCAACCAATTCAGAGGTTGAAGACGACGATCGGTCGACCGGTGCCTGTGGGCAGTCGACCGATCCTATTATTATATTGATGTTTACCCGCGAACGGTCGAACGATGTCGTTAGACGGTCGACCGTTATGCCAGATTTGTGCGGGAAAAAGGGGATATGCTGTTATCGGTCGAACGGGACCACTTAGCCGGTCGACCGAATAACGATGAGAATGGGTCGGTTGGGGATTTTGACTTATTAAACGGTCGAACGTCCTTTACCTTGTTCGACCGATCCATTCGATGCTAAGTCGGTTGGGAGCTTTGACCATCAAAACGGTCGACCGCTCTTTAACTCTCGGTCGACCGACTGAGCATTTAATTAAGCGGTAGAGTGCTTGTGTTGTTTCGGTCGAACTGTATTTCAGTTCCGGTCGACCGAACGAGACTTGGGCAAAATATTGAAATCCCTGTTATCGGTCGAACGTCCCCTTGGTTCGACCGGTCGGATATATATATTATATAAAATGGTATAGCGTAGACCTTCCAAACGGTCGACCGCTAGATGACTTTTGTTCGACCGATTGGTCGGTAATTCGGTTGGCGTGGTTCGACCGGTAGATTTGTTTGTACAGTACTGTGTACTGTGTGGGGGACCGGTCGACCGGTGTGCTTGTAGCGGTCGACCGATCTACCGCAGGTTGGTGGATTTATCCACACGCGATCCGTCGATGTCAGGTCGACTACCGGCTCCGAGGCGACGGTTGATTACCGGCTTTGAGAGCTACGGATTTCACCTTCGACGAAGGCGTATTATTGTTGTACCTTTTTCCTCTCTTACCGAGCGGGGTGTGAGGGATGTGTACCGTAAACCTTGGGCAGTTTGCGAGGGTTTAGCGGTAGGCCGAGGATGTTCCGGCAGGGTGCGCGCTAGGCGACTCTTGGGGGAGCAGTGGCTGTCGTCTGACCCGAGTTGTGTATTCGGCGGGCTGACTCGCTCCTTGGGTGCGGCGTGTACCGGGGGTTCCTTCCTGCACTTTTTGGGGAGCAGTGGTGTCGACTGACCCTTGTGAGGCAGCGGTGGACTGACTTGACCCTAGTGGCAGGAGTGGTTCAGTGCCGCGGAGGCGGTGAGGGCATTATTGTGGGCCCGAGGCGGATGATCATGTGCATAGCATTGCATTGTATTTAATTCCTTTTTATATTTTAGGAGGTTTGGTATACGGGGTTCCTTCAGGGAACTCAGGCATGTTTGTTGTTTGCATTTCAGGTAGCGAGCAGGGTTAGAGTTTGAGGTGGTGACCGAGGACGGTGCCCCCGAGATCAGATCCTGTAGTTGTCAGTCTCTTTCTTTTGAGGTGATTACATATTGTATAGCTTTTGTCGTAATCACAGTCAGTCTGTATATTTGACTTCCACGTGGATCATATTTATATTATATATGTTGGTTTGTTTCCCGTGACGTGCCCAGTGTTGACCGTTGACGGTCTTTATTATTGTTTAAATTTTCCGCTGTTTTCGGGTACGTTACAGTTTAAGTTCCCCTTTATAGTATGATGTTTGCTGCATCACAAACGCTGCATTACGCGAAATTTAGTGGTTATCAACGGTGACATGCATTTGGAAACAATGCATTAAAACCTCGAAGCAAAAAAGAAGAAAAATATGAAAAGAGAAAGGCTTTAGGATGTTTAATCTCCAATCGAAATTTTATCTGAGTGCAAGGATTAAAATGCAAAATGTGGAGCAATAGAGAATGAATGATGAATCAAACATGACCAAGAAAGAAGAGATATAGATGGGGGAAAAGACCTAACAACTTCACAACAAAAACAATTGTTTGACACAAACATGTGAGGTCTTACTTGTAGGAGTGAGTTGTTGCCGTCCCATGTAGGGTTGGGTTATGTGGACGTGAGGAGTAACCACTAGAACATTAACACTTGGCACCGTCCACCAAGATTAATCTAGATTCTTCAACCAAGATGTCGAGATTAGTGAATTGTCTTCAAATATTAAAAGTGGACACGCTTTCATGTAGTGTAAAGTTTAATTGCCACCTCTTGGGTGATGCTTCATGTCTTCAGTTTATTTAAAGTTTGATGATCTCGTCCACGTGCATGTATGTTGTTTTTCTTAACACGTGGTAGGCAGTTAGATGAGCCTAATTCTCGGGGCGTGTTAGGTCTTGAGATGGGAGTCGGACGATCACCGTAATTTTTGGGATTTTGTTTAGTCGTAAGTTTTACCTTTTCGATTTTGAAATTGTGTGGTGGATTACGACTTTCCTAAATTTTCATCCCCTTTAAATTTCGACAGTTTGGATTGTCCTTATAATATTTGATTAGTCCTAAATTGTAGTTGTAGGATACTTTCATGTTGTCAGATCCATATATACAAGTATTAATCAACGCAAGATTGAGACCTATCTAACTGTCTAAGTCAACTCATGACTAATTAAAAATTAATCATCAAGACATCAGAGACCAATAATCAAAGACGAGACTGTTACTTCTCATAAAACATATAAGCGGTGCACCATATTACATCAGAGTTTTGTCAAAACGATACATGATTACAACAGAAAAACAAAAGGGGATAAAAGTAATCATGTCGACCTCAGTGGTCCGAGTGAGAGGATCTGATCCCAAGATGCGTGCGCCCGCTGATCACCACCCAACATGACCTACTGCGGTCCTGAAATAAAACATGCAACAGCAATGCCTGAGTTTCCATAAGGAAACCATGTATGTCAAGCTCACCTATATGCATGCAGTAGTACAAATGAACTTATCATACTAGTAGCATGTCATGTCATCAACAGTAAGGAAAACAGTTCCCCCGAAGAGTAAAACAGGACATCAGTCCGACAATCATCATCGGGTCTCCCGATGAGATCTACCGTAGGCACATACGGTCTAGCGGACAAGATGTGACGCTCCCCACACGCGGCTACACTAAACATGGGGTTCGGCAAGGAGCATCCGCCAAGTCCGCGTCATAAGAAACAGAGTCGTCGGTCGGTCGGTCCATCAATCATCATCTCAGTAGGTGCCCATCTGAGGAACATAGCCGGAACATCGGCCCATCAATCATCATCGCCGGAACAACATCGACGGCATCACCGGCACAACATCGATGGTCCATCAATACGTCCGGCACAGCATCGGACGGGTCCAGACCGAAGTCTGCCAGGTCATCAGGCTCCACGAGCCGCAAACACCAATGCCGCCGCTATAAAAGCAGGGCAGAGACCTCCGTCGCCATATAGGCCGGTAGTCACCTCACCCAACGACAGTTGCGTGTCCGCACATCATCATACATTGGGATCCACGATCCCTCGGGCTGCTACTCTACAACGAGTCCATCAATACATCACATCAGTCACGATCCATACATGGAGGTGACACGTCCCGAACACCCACACCCTTCCACACGGCGGTCCCTGGGCAGGCACGCGTAACGCGCCCACTATCACCTTCCGGCTCACGCACAAGGCGAGGACACGGGTTTCCGTGGACAGAGTTGGCATCCTAAAAGGACTGGGAATTCAGTTCTGTGAAAAAACGGTCGACCGAAAGAGGCAACCCGGTCGACCGCTTTCACAAGGGAATCGGTCGACCGAAAGTCTACAACGGTCGAACTCTTTGCGCAAAACCAAAGTCCCAACAGTCGAACAGAGATCTAAAACCGGTCGACCGATACGAGGTCAAAATCTGGAGTCTGGTCAACATCAATTCTAAACTACCGGTCGGCCGACTCAAGGGTCCCGGTTGACCAAAAACTACCAGGGCAACATAGCAGTTCTAAGTCATATAACGGTCGAACGCATAACAATAAACGATCGAACAAACATGCATTTCTATTCAGTAAACTTTTAAGTTCCGGTCGAACGACCTCAAGGAACCGGTCTACCGAAACACAACAGAAGGCCCTGATCCACCAGCATAAGGAACAATCGTTCGACCGCCACAAGGCATCGTTCGACCGGTGATGGTTAAAATCGGGCAAAATACATTAAATCGGACGACCGCCCGAATGGACCCGGTCGACAGTTGGTCGTCTTCAACCTTGCGCCAGCCAAGGATTTACGTCGTTCTCGTCGCCGAAGAGGTCTCCGACCTCCCCCGACCGACTAACACAACCCTCACACGAGGGTGAGCAACGAAACACACTAAAAGCCGCCATACCTCTCTAAAGCAACGAATCCGTCGGAGCCTCGCTCGCACCTCCGTCGCCTCTAGTGATCCTCCTCACACAATCGCCTCCTCGCAACGACCTCCGCACGCCTCACGCCAGAGCCTCCACATCCTCTGGTCACCGGAAAGGAAAGGAAGGAGTGAGAGCAAGTGGAATGAGAGAAAGAAGAAGTAAAGGAGAGAGAGAGTGTGTGAAACGTTTCTCTTAACCTCACTCCACCCATCACCTCACCACAACACCCTACACAGCCCAACCCATCACCTAAGCCTCCTCAACAGTGTACGCCACCTTTCTCTTCCCCATGCAAACCCCCACTAAACCCGGGGTTAACCCTAATCATGGGTTAGGATCATAACAATTTTATTGTTAAAAAATTTGGAAGTACCCCTCCTAAGTCCTAATTAAGGACCCAAACCATCAATTTAGGATATCATGTCCTCCTTACTTTTTATGTTATTATTAAAATCTTAATACTTAATTTTTTCAAATATCTTCAAGTTCAATAAATTTATATATTTTTTCCAGATAGTTTACGTGTTTGAATCATATATAAGAAATTTCATGATCCTATCACTAAAGATCTGGTTCTATTTGGTGTAAATGTAGTTAAAATTGGTATGTATTAGGACGGAATGTAGAAAATAAGTGGACTGAAAAAATTGACAATTTGAAATGTACCAAATTGAAATCAAACAAATTAACTAGTGTGACCCTAAGTTTAAATTGTTGAGGGGGACATTTTCTTAAAGGGTTATTTACTTGGGTGTACCTCAAATGAGACTTTATTAGATCTTTACATCCATATTTCAATTATTTCATTACGTGCACATACATTTTCATCATATTTGTTTGTATGCACTTGCGACGTTTGTGTGGTCACTTCGTCACAAACTCCATCAAATTACGTTACGAATTTTGTAATTTACACCATCTATAATTAAAAATGTCATTAATATTAACTAAAATAACAAAAAAATTATAAAACCCGAAGTGTCACTCCCCATCTCTCTTTCCCCAATCATCTTTCTTCTCCTCTCCTAAATTCTCTCCCTCGCTTGAAAAGCAAAGAGGAGCCTTACCCTTCATAATTTATTAATATATCAAAAAAATACAATGCAAAAAAGAAGTTTAGGTACAAAGCCATCGGCCTAAAGTTGAATGTTCCCCAATTCTCTCTCTCTCTCTCTCTCCATACCTCCTCACGCAACCCATTCACCCCCCCCCCCCCACTATCGTCGTTGCTAGCGACGAATTCCTTGTCCACCGGCAACATTAGCTTCCCGCTCCACCACCACCACTTCCATGCTTCTTACTCTCCCTCTCTGCTCCAACACCACCGCCGCTTTCATCAATGGGCGGAGAGGAGAGAAGTTAGGAAAGAGAGTGTTGAGGCAAACTGGATAAAGAGAGTATAAGAGAGAGAGATGAGAGAGAACTAGAGAGAGGAGAAGTGGGTTTGGATTTTTCAATTTTTATTTTTATTTAACGTTAAGGGCGTTTTTAATTTTAAAGGATGTAAATTGCAAAATTCCCAATAGAATTGGACATAATTTGTGATGGAGTGAACCCACCAACTACGTAAGTGCATACAAACAAATAAAATGAAAATGAAGATGAACGGAAGTGCTACGATAGAATTGTAGTGTACGAAAGACGTGCGTAAAGAACCAATTATGTGTCGTTTGAGATGCAACCAAACAAATAATACTTTTGGATAACTCCGAACTTTAATCTACAAGATACATCTCAATGGTATATTAAGAGCTTTACGGTCTGGGCCGAATTTAACACAAAGCCGATGAAGCCGTTTATGGGCTTGGGCTGAATCTTATTAAAGAGCCGTATCCATTTTGCAGTTTTAAGTATTGGGCTTTAGGCCGTTAAGAGTATTAGGTCCGTTTGACAAACCTTTTAGGCTTTATTTTGGAAAAATCTATATTTTATAGAGATGCTTTAAATCAATCCTCAGATAATACACATGGTTGGACGGATTTGCAAAATAAAATAAATAAATCAAACCTTTGATTAGACTATACATTTCCTCTCTTTGAAGTAGATGACTAAGGTCTGTTTCTAAATTTTGAAAAAATGTTTTTCTTTAGATTATAAGAAAAATAAGATTTTTCACAAAATCTGAATATGAAAATTTAATGTAATGGACCAATTTTCTTTTTTTTGGTAAAATAAAACTATGATTGGAAGCTGAGTGGATTTGCTTGATACTGAAGATGGTAGGTGCTTAATTTTTTGGTACACATTTTCCCCTTGCACATGAGTTAGATATAAATAGTTAACATTGATTGATTTCAGTACTTGTGATTGGCAAGTAGCTATCTTTAATTTGACATGGAAAAATGGTTTTGCTTTAGTGAGCTCGTTTTTGCGTGTAGGCTTTTGTGTAATAATAAATTATATAAGCACATAGTTCAAATTAAGTCTTTACCCCCCATTGTTATCTGCCTTCATGTTTTTACCTCTTTTCAAAGTATACCATTTGGTCTGTCGAGGTAGTACGAATAGAACATCAATGCTTGAATCATATTGGATTTTGCAATTTTATGGATATGGTTAAAGATCAAATTAGAAGGGTGATTTTGTTAAACATCTGCAGGAGAATGTGAAATTTCTAACGGCATACATATATCCAACAAAAAGGACACTTAAATAAACCACACGATAATATGCATGTCAAAAAGAAATATAAAAATATAAAGAATCTTAATTATATACGGTAGAATGAATGTAGATGTGTAATATATACTGGATTTAAAGTCTTAGTTCTAAAATCCTATCTATATATTTATAACATAATATCCATATTGATTAAATAATTAATATTTTATGTGGGTTCAGGCGATGCATGTTGAGATTATTACGGGGGTTGACAGTTGGCGGATTGGTGGGTCAGGAATTTTTGGCAGCAACCCGCATTATGAGAGATGGGACAGGATGACGGGTTAAACTCATTCCATTTGCTGTCCTACTTGGGACGATATAGTTATCAATAATAATATATATTTTTGTAGAAGAACAGTATATCTTAGAAACAAAATAGTTAAAAGGTGTTTTGAAATAAAATCCCAAATAACAGTATTTCATGGAACATAATAAGTAGACTTTTCAAACCACATTAGAAGTCATTCACACATGCTTGAGGACTTCACAGAAGAAGCTTTAATAGAATCTCACTTTTGAGGAAGGAGGAAGAGGAAGAAGTTAAAAGCGTCTCTAATTAAAATCCACCAACACAAAGGATCTAACATAACTCTATTTCTATTTTTTGAAAGCAGACTCTACTTCCAATTGACCAAAGTAAAACTTTAGCACATATACTATACTATCAATTCCAATTTAAGCATGAACTGTAATAGGCAAAATAGCTAGCCACCCAAATATAGTCATTAGCGATTAGAGTCAAAGTTCTACGAATAAGAGCATGACTGAGAACAGAGTATCAAAAGAAGGCAATTCCTTCAGTGTGGCCTCACATGACATTAATGTCACGCTAGTTAAGGACAGCATGGATGGCAGATATAATTCTTCCTTTGGGACCAAAAAAGCTCCACTCATGGTTGAACTTGTACAAGGCAATAATGTCAAATTTTACTTTGGACAACCACGTTTAGCAAATTCCATGAAACACCTCACCTCAGAGGTCAGACCCAATGCAATTTTCGTTGTTATATTATATTTTTTCAGTAGATAGAAGAAAACCAATTTGCTAATAGAAAGAATATCATATTATATGATATGAGGTTAATCACAGGTTGGAATTGACCTCAGGTGGTGTACGGATGCCATGAACAGTTTGCATCTTGGATCTTGCAAGTGAAGATGTGAATTATATTGTTGTCACATACTAAGTTCTTGGTTTAATGCCAAGGAATAATTTAAAGACTACTACTGTTCATGATAATGGAGTAAATATATAGAACTACAACTCACAACAACACATCTTGAAAATTGAAATCAAAACAAGACTAGTGAGATATAAAAGAGAAGTATGGAATTGAATTACAAGTGCAAATCCAAACTCAAGTGGTCTTTCTTTGGGTCGTACGAGACCCGGCTCTCCGGCGGCGACAAGGAGGAAGAGGAGCTCATAGCACCGCCACCACCTCCAAACAACGGTAAAACCCTCGAGGGATTGGAGCGAATTCGCTTCTGCCCATTTTGCAACCATAATTCCGGCATCGGGTTGTGGTTAACCGGATGCATGACTGAGCCCAAATCATTGTAAAGTCGTGAAGATGCCGGAAAATTGGGAGTAAGAGAAGGGTATTGGGTCATTTGGAAATGTGCCGGCGCTGGCGGTGCGATGCAATGGTAGTTGATGAGCCCATACATGTGGTTATCGGCGATTTTACCCGAATAGTGGTGGTGGGCTGCGGCGGCCGACAAAGCCGATTGGAGTTGCGCGCGTTTCGCGTGCTGACGTTCGCTCTTGTGTGCGTTTTGATGCCCTCCCAGAGCTTGTGAGGTTGGGAAATTGCGGCAGCAGTAGTGGCACTCGAACCTCCGAGCTCTATCGCCGGCCACCGTGTTGGCTTTCGTGGTGATGTTGTCTTCCGAGGCGGAGGAGGAGTCACAGTAATTATTGTCGCTTTCTTTTGGGACTTCAATTCCGAAAAGTCGAATACCAGCTGCCGGAGTACTACTGTTCTTCTCCTTAGCCGGGGTTGGAGTTGATTGGATAAAGGGGAGCTGCGAGAAGGCCTCGACGCTCATGAAATCTATCGTCTCTCTTGCGCTCATGATCTTTCTTAATCTGT
Source organism: Triglochin maritima (assembly GCA_963682175.1). Lineage (NCBI taxonomy): Eukaryota > Viridiplantae > Streptophyta > Magnoliopsida > Alismatales > Juncaginaceae > Triglochin > Triglochin maritima. The sequence goes on along the minus strand of OY821780.1, from coordinate 5,842,317 downwards.
GCTTCGATCGATCTATACGCGATCGAACTTAATTAGTACGTACGTAGTAGGAAAATGAAGTAGGGAATTAGCTAGGAGAATAGGGGGAGATGGATAGATAAGAGTTGTATATAAGTAGCACAAGTTGTTGTAGTTTGAAGTGTGGATGTTTTAGAAAAGTCTAAGGATGGGGTGTTTGATAGGGGTGCTCAGAAGAGGAAGGCAACCATTTTTGGTGACGACATCTGCTGTGAGATTTGACAACTACATGCATGTTGCACCACAACAACAATATACCCAAGTATTCATCAACTTGTCCTCTCGTGTTATTTTGTAGGTTTTTTTGCTCGTGTTATTTTGTAGGGTTTTTTTGACACCTCTCAAGTGTCAAAATTAACGATATACACCCGGGTTTTCGGTATTGCCGCATATACACCTACAAGTCGATAATATTTGCGCATATGCACATCTGCCGTTAGTATGTCGTGTCAAAATTTACATACGATATACTTCTGGTATTGTGCTTGCGGGATTAATTAAAAGCTATCTTGTCGTTGTACTTCTAGTATCGTGTTACCGTGTCGTGTTAAAATTTACCGATCGAGTCTCTTTGTTTACTACTACCATTTATTTCGTTTTCTTTAAGTTGATATGTGTGCTTTCTCTTTCTAAGAATTGCTTTCAAGCATATGTAACCATCGGTCAAGAGTGGAGATGGAGAAAGCTGTGGGACGAACTCGTTAGTGGATGATTCTCTTACTTTGTTTCTCTCTCTTCTCTTGTGGGGGTTTTTCTTTCTCTCTCACAGCCTCTGCATGTGTCTCTTGATCAATCAAGCAGTGGTTGCTGTGGTGTTCTTTATAACAGTTGGCTTCTTTATAGTTGCTGCAGGTTTCTGAGGCAGGTGGTCCTTGTTAGAGAGCAGAAGGGACCTTTCTCCCTTCACTTAATTCTCCTTTCTATTGTGTAGTGAATTCATTTTACTACAACATCTACCTAACTATAGAAAAGTTAGGTGATAGACAAGCACAAACAAACTAAATACAAACATAAAACTAAGACACAATATGAATTAAAAAATAATCAAGATAAATTATATATGAGGTGCTGCATGCATGCCTTAAGCTGATCGAACCAAATATAAGAGGGGAAGATACATCAAAATGGAAGTCGATCGACCGATAGTCTTGGTTGCTAGATTGGGTTTTTAGCTAAAGTGGAATCAAGAGTAGTAGCAAGAACTGGTCGATCACTTTGACCAAATAGTCCAAATCGGTTAGATCATCCAATGCAGCATGATTTTAGAATACTTGAATTGATGACTTCAACCCTTATATGGAGTTATATGTTATGAAAGTTAATCTTATTTAGTCCTTTGGGTGATAATAAAAAAATTAGACAGGAGGGAACTCTTTTTGCCTTGGTTATTTAGAGAGATTAGTGTGTTATGTTTTCTTGTCAAATAGAAAGTTATATCTTGTTCTTCACCATCCTCTATGCATGTACACATCATTTAGATAGTAGTTGTTTGGTTGTTACTCATGTTTTTTTCTTCATATCATGGAGTGGTTTCCATGGAAAATATTGTGATTTTTGTTTGGTTGATATTGCAGTTTGATAGATCAGTAGATAACATGACACCACTTAAGGCTTAAAGGGTGAAGGAAAATAATTAAGAGGATTACCCTACAAGAACGTTAGGTCACAAAGGTTATATCAATGCACTTCACATGTTACCATAATCAAACTTGTCTCTTTCCGAAAAGTATGCTTGTGGTAACTTAATTCACACAAATTTCCCCAGAAACATGGGTGTCAAAATCTGACGGATACCCATCACTCGATTCGCAATCCACAGACGATATCTCTACGAATCAGAAGTCTTGTTGACGTAGACTATGATAAAAATAATTAAAGTTTGTCTGTTTAATTACTTACATCACATCAGAATAAAAAACAACCTATTCTTTCCCTCACGTACGTTGTTAATTTTCAGAACATCATGTAGTAACAAAAATTAAAAGACAGTGTTTGTCATTTTCATAACTTTCGTAGGATTGAAGTGAAAAACATCACTGTCATTGTACTTAACTGAAGCCTCGTGTTTATTTCTTGACCCTTCAATTTCCAAATCTTGTCACATCTGACTTCATGTTACACGTTCAACAAGTTTACCATCAAGGTCATACTCTCGTTTTCTATCCAATTTTTTACTCAGACCTGATATTTAGGGCAAATTCGATTCCACAATCCGTGGTAGATGGGAGATCACAGTACACCTAATAATTAAAATTAATCATACCGATTATTAAAAAAATCTAAACAATTGGGTCTAATCAGTTTCTTTTATCTTGAAATAATTAAGATCAGATATCTAACTGAAAGAGTCTTAATCGCATGCTTTGAATGTTTGAGATAAAAAATGCAACATATATTAGAGTAGATTAAATAAATAAAAAATAGTAGTCCTTCAAACATTGTGCAAAAATATATATTGTTTCGCAAAGTAGAACATATTAGTAACTGTCCTCGCTTTCTAATTGCAAGGAAAGGACCGTCCATCTTTTTAGGACCAACATTATATACATATACCAACGTTATATATATATATACACACACCGTTGGATGAAAAATCAATGGGTTTGGATTGGGTGATTGTAGGGAAGAAAACAAAGTTCCCACGTGCACCGCCGATTTAAAATGGATGAAAATTTGCATTTCACCTATTAAATTTGAGACGAGAAGAAGAAGAATAGTGAAGATTTTTGTGTTATTTTTGTTTAGGGTTACATATGTACTTTATATACTATAACTTTTGACCAATTGAATTGTAGTCATTTTTGTCTAAATATGAGAAACATGATTGATGCTTGATTTCGTCCGAGATTTGGGAAATTAGATCTTCAAATATGGAAGGAGACGATAATGAAGATTCTGAGTTGTTTAAGGTATGTTCTTCAACACGTCTCCTCAAGTTGGGTCCGGAAGAGGTTGAAGGTGCCCCAACTTGGATAAGATAATGTTGATCTGTCTTTGATATAGAGCTTTTGTGAAAACATTGGCGAGTTATTCTTTACTGGAGATGTAGGGTACGTCTATTTCCTTAGCTTGGATTTTTTTCCTCGAATAAAATGACAATCAACCTCGATGTGCTTGGTTCTTTCGTGAAACACCGGGTTTGAGGTTATATGTCAAGCGACATTATTATCACAGAACATGTTTATAGGCTCGTTGTATGGTTGTCTCATCTCTGGTAAAAGTTGTTTGTAATGGATGTCATGACACGATACTCGGCTTCGACGCTGGATCAAGCAGCTACGTTTTGGTTTTAATTTCTCCAAGTCACCAGGTTTCCTCCAACAAATAAGCAAAACTTGTAGTGGACTTGCGATCATGACTGTCTGCCCAATATGCATCAGAAAAACCAATTATGGAATTAGAGTTGTTATTTTTCATCCATAGTCCTTGCCCTGGAGTTTGTTTTATATATCTAAGTATTCAATTAATGATGTCTAAGTGAGGTGTGCGGGGTGCATGCATAAATTGACTAATAGTGCTAACAACATAAGTTATATCTGGTCTAGTTACAGTGAGATATATGAGTTTTCCTATAAGTCTTTGAAACATGTGGACGTCTTTGACGGGTTCTCCTTTTGTAGGACTAACTTTGAGATTAGTTTCAATGAAGGTATTAACTGGTTTAGCCCCAAGTTTACCTGTTTCCTTCAGAAGGTCAAGAACATACTTCCTTTGTGATCAAAACAAACCCTTTTTTGAATGTGCAATTTCTATTCCTAGGAAGTATTTCAAAAAAACCAAGATCTTTGATATCAAATTTTGACTTCAATTAGTACTTAACTTGATTGATTTCATGATCATTATTACCAGTAATTATAATATCATCTACATAGACTAGAACGATGGTGGTTATGTGATGACGATGTTTATTGAACATGGATGCGTAAGCGGATGATTTTATAAAACCATAAAGAAGAAGCTGGCTAAGTTTTGCATACCTTGCGCGAGGTGATTGTTTCAATCCGTATATTGATTTGTTGAGTTTGCATACCTTGTTTGTGGTGGTGTTCCCTGGTGGAGGAGTCATATAAACTTCTTCCTCGACATTTCCCTAAAGAAAAGCGTTTCTAACATCCATTTGATAAAGATTCCAATTTTTGTCAACAACTATAGAAAGAAGAACACAAACAATGTTCATTTGTGCAACATGGGCAAAGGTTTCGAGATAATCTAGGTCATAAGTTTGAGTGTAGCATTTAGCTACAAGTCTGACCTTATATCTTTCAATTGTCCCATCGCTATTATATTTAATTTTGTAAACTCATTTACACCTGACATGTTTGATTATGTTTTGCATTTGAACAAGGATCCAAATGATATTAGATTCTAGAGCCTTGATTTCTTCCTCCATGACTTTGCACCATTTAGAATCACCAATAGCTTCCTGATAAGTGTTAGGTTCTTGATTTTTCTTAGATTGGTTATGAAGGCTTTGTGAATTGGTTTTACTTGTTTATAGGACAAGTAGTCCTCAACAGGGTAAGTTACGTGTAAAGTGATGAAATCATTTAACCTAGTAGGAGGACGACTCAGACAAATGGATCTTCTTCTTTGGATGGTTTCTTGGTTGTTTGGTGAATCTTCTTCTATCCCTCATTCATCTTCTTCTCCTTCCTCACGATGAGTCGGGTTTATTGTATAGGTTTCTGGGAGCTCGGGAGTTGAAGTTGGAAGGGAATCATTGATAATTGTGTCTTCAAGTTAGCTGTTTCCAAAGAAGGACTCTCTCTCACTAAAAGATACATCTCTTGAAATATACAATTGACGATTTTCAGGGTCATAACATTTGTACATTTTTTCTTAAACGAATAACCAAGAAAAATACATTTCACGGAGTTGTTGTCGAGTTTATCCGTCCTTTTCCAGTGAACGAAGCACACAACCAAATATCTTAAGGTGATCTAAGGTTAGTTTGCGACCAAATAAAATTTCCAATGGTTGTTTATTTTGAAGAGTGGGGCTTGGAAAGCAATTTATTAAATAATAAGTGGCAATTAAAATGACATCTGACCAAAAATGTTTTGGGATTTTTTTTTTTGAAAAAGAAGTGTCAACACCGTTGTCTGTTCTAAGAGTTTTGATTTTGAAATCATACATGTTTTCGACAAGAGTCAGAAATTCACAAAAAAATCTAAAAAACATCGGATTTGCTTTGGAGAATATAGAGTCAAGTAGTTTGAGAAAAATCATCAATAAATGAAATAAAATAATTAAAACTATTATAAGAGTCAACCGGGGCAGGTCCCCAAATATCATAATGAATCAATTTGAGAGGATAACTAGTTTTATTTGTAGATGCATAAAACGGAAGTCTAGTTTGTTTAGAGAAATGACAAGTATCACACAAATATTCAAAAGTAATAAAGGGAAATAGAGTTTTCAATATGTGATGAGAAGGGTGTCCAATTCTTTTGTGCCAAAGTTCATGATTAGGATTATTAATAGTGTGCATAGCTTTATTTTGAGTATCCAAGATGTAGAGTTCATTGACGTGAACTCCTATACCAATCATCATCCATGTGGTTCGATCCTGAAAAATCACATCAATTGGAGTGAATATAACATTGCCATTCAATTTTTTTTGTAGTTTTAGCGACAAAAAGAATATTAGAAGCAAAAGATGGCACATACAACACATTTTTAGTCAACTTATTTAACAATTTTGTTTCTCTTATGCCCTTTATTTTAACTTGATTATTATTTGCTACGGTTACAAACTTATTTAGAAAGTTCAAACTATGTTTAATATTTTTTAATAACATGGGATTTCCAGTCATATGATCTGTAGCACCTGAGTCAATTACTCATCTACTATCACAAGATTTATTAACAAAAACATTCGCAGTGTAATTATCCAAAGTTTTTTCCATACCTGCGTAATTACCTGTATTCTGAGGGTGTTCTACAAATACCAATTTAAATGGGATAACAGATTCTGCAATTGGGTCTGGTATGTTATGTTATACAGAGTCAGATTCGGCGAGGATGCGGGTCGGGATGGAGTCAGATTCGAAGTTTCCATACCGGAGGCTATAAAACCGTGAGGATCCGACCCCGACCTGATATCTCCCCATTTCGATCGCTCTCCACCGAAGTTAGGGTTCCCCCAAATCCACCTCCTCTCCTCCCATTTCCCCCTTTGTTCTGATGATCGTCCCCTCCTTCCCTTATTGGTCGGAGGCGCGAATGAAGGAACCAACGTGTGTTCCTGTTATGCCCCGATTTCTTGCAGTTGTCGCATATTTCGTTTGGTTTGTATCCATATTTGCCTCTATTTTTGTGGTTTGTCGGCTAGAAGTGCCTGAGACTCCGTTGTGTGGTCGGTAGTCGGCGTCTGAGCAGTGGCTTGACGAGTCTCCTCCTGTTGAACCATTGCGATGATGGATGCCAGATTGGGGAGTTCAGGTGTCCAACAATAAACTACTATTAAATAATAGTTTTTAACCAAAAATAACTAAAATACTAATAAAAACTGTCTCAGTCACGAGCCATTGCTCGGACAACAAAAACTACATTCAGTGGTCCTTTTTGACTGCTACAATGCTGGTACGGTGTATTTTAAAATCTTATTTGCTGATTTTCGAATACTTTTCTAATTCAGATAATTAAAAAACTATTATTGGCCAAATTAAGAATTTAATTTGAATGTTTTCAAAACGTGACATGCAGGGGCGGCCCACGTACAAGGCAGGTGGGGCAAGTGCCCCACCAAGATTTAGGCAAATTTGGGTTTATCTATTCTACGTCGGTTTTTACTATAACCGACGTAGTATCATCTGCCCCACCCACCAAAATCTCCTGGATCCGCCTCTGGTGACATGTTAGAAGCCACAAAGGTTTAGTTGATGTTCGAATTACAAAGCATAATGTTTGAACACACATTTAATATTATCTTTGTCTTTTTCCTTTTCATACCCAATTCTTAAACATCGAGAACATTCTTCTAATTTGGTTACATACTAATGTGTTAGCGTTTTAGAGAATTTCCAATTCAAATTATAGAAATTATTGTTATTGATAAGTTTTCATCATTAATTTGTAGCACATGTTCTTAAGAATGAAAATTTTAATTAAGCATGCAAATAACTGTATTTATTTAGTATAACTTTGTTCGTGCATAGTAACATTAATGGAGCTTGGGTTTGATTAGCAATCCCTATCCAATTAAACCTGGGTGTCGTGCCGGCAAAACACGAGCATGTCGTGCTGCCGGCACGCCACGACTCCCTAGGCCATGCAAGATTTGGGGTGTCGGATCAAGATTTTCTAGGTCAGGTCGAGTCAGGTTTTGAATTTCCGCTCGTTTTTTTATTTGAAGTAAGTATACAATCGCAATTGAATTAACAAACACAATTTATTTTTCCCCAAAGTAACCAATTTATTTATTTATTAATAATTGTTGATTCAAATCAAGAAACAATATAAATACATAATTGACTACATATTGAAAAAACTCGGAGACTAGCTAAACCTAAGCAGTAATGAAAATAACCTAAGGCATATATTAGAAAAAATTACTCCTTGAACATAATGATTTAGCTAATTCATCTTCAATCTTCATCATCGTTGCTAGTGTCGTTAAGATTCGTGTTTTGCATTGTGCCCGCAACATCTCGATTGACTTGTCGGACAAGCTTTAATTTGCCTCTTGTCTGTCAAGACAAGTTTACATGCTCTAAAGGCAGACTCTGACACCACAATTGACGTCAGAGGACATAAGTTCTTTACCCACCATTGTAAAATATCAAAGATTTTAACTCAGCAGTACTTAAGTACATTTCAGTGCTTAAATATCCAGTTATTTCAATTTGTGTTTGATTTTGCACTAATTTTAATTTTTTTGACTTAACTGATTTCATTGGGAGTCGTCATCATCTGGATCCAATGCAGTTGCAAGTGGTTGTGATGATGAACTAGCAACATTCGAGCTCATTTGTTTTACAATATGTAGTCTTCCATATTCATCAAAAATATTTGTTTAACAAAAACTTACAACTATCTACATGTTTTTGGAAATTTTCATAATTCATATTTTCAAAAAACTTCTTACAAGAAAACTTGTAAACCAGTAATTTTAAATCTATGATCCATAATAAAAACTCAACAAAAACTAAATAAAAGATGATTCCAATATTTATTAAACTTAACCTCCATTACATTTAAAATTTCAACAAAACCAACATCTAACATATTCGCAAATACTCTAATAATTAGAAGTAATTCATAGATAAATATGTTAGAGGTGAAATAATATTGTTCACTTAATCTAGTAGTGAAGGTGAAAAATGGTTTTAAAGAGTCTAACTTAGTTTTACAATTATCCAAATCTATTGGGGTTAGCTCATACTCATTTTTTTCATTATAAAAGGTTGTAATTGCAAATTATAAGGATAACAATATTTTAAAATTTGATATGTACAATTCCATCTACATGGCGGACCACGTATGATATTCCACAAAATTTTGGAATGGTTTGTTTTGATTATATCATTTTGTTTTATTTTAGAACTCTGTTATTTAGTTAGTTGATAAATCTCAGAATTAGAGCATATAAAATGGTTTGACTAAATGTAAAACATGCTCGAATTGAAGGGTGCATGCATATAGAGTATAATATTTGGCTCAACAAATAAGATCGAATGATGTAGTAAATTTGCAAAAAATGAAAATTTTAGTAATTCCATCACTTGATCTTATACAATTGAACTTGGATGCTATTGATATTTTTTCAAGTTAACCGAAGAATTCATTTGAGAATTGTAGTTTCGGTGGGTGACTTCTGCAAATCATCTAAAAGCAAGTTGATGCACCTAAATGGGTTTTTGGTAGTTGGATGTCCCACATATGACGTCCGGATTTTGCATAAAAATCGATAAACTACTAGTGTTGATTTATCGCTGGACATTGCATTTTTGGTAAATTGTAACTAAACTCTAAATGCTAGCTCTTGAGATGCCATTTTTGAGATGATACGAGCAAAAAAAATCCCCAAACTAACCCGAAGAAACTAATTAAAAAACAAGTTCATTTAAAAGAACTTGCAACCACAAACTACATTCAATTGGTTTGTTTGTTTGTCAAGTCAGTCTTAACTTTGACAGTAGTAACCGCAACTGTTTAAAAATCATTCTCGACTATGAAGATTGTCAAGATTAATTAAGCTTCGTACTCAAATGAGCGACAATTGGCTGAATGATTGTCTCACAACATACATGGAAAATGTTGTTTTGAATATATTGATGACGAAACAATTATAAATTAATTTCAAGACATGAAGTCACGAAGAATGTTATATAAAAACTTTTTTGTGTGATTCCACCCCCCCCCCCCCCCCCCCCCCCGGTCGAATAATCCTGAATCCGCCCCTATCTACAGGGGACATCTAATTTAAACTTCATAGGTTTAACATGATTATATACACAAAATTCTCTAAATTCTTGATATCTAGATGTACTATTGCAAATTACGTAGGCAACTGCATTCCTAAAATTTTCTAAGTAATGTTTAATTATGTTAAGTCCATCTTATACTACCAAGCTCAAAGTTTGACAAACACATCTAATATGAAAAAGTGAACCATCTAACAGGTGGATGACAAAAAATTATAAGCATTTGTATTGCCGAATTGTTATTAGTAGTATTATCAAATGCAATTGCACAAACTTTATTTTCAAGATTATGAGCTACCATGACATATTTAATATGAATAAATATAACTTTGGTAGTATGTGTATCAAAAATAGGTAAAAAAGAAATGATTTTTTGTTTGGACCGGTCTAAACTGTTAGAATCTATGGCCATATAATCGCTAGATAAATGCGGAATAAAAAATATTAATTGAAGGATTAAGGGAAGAGACAATGCAAACTACAAAATCGACGACACTGGAGTTTAGAGAGGTTCAGCACCCACACCCGGGTCCTAGTCCTCCTCGCAAGCCTAGCTCGATCCTCCGAGCCTCGCTTACGGTTCCACTAACCGATCTCCATTCCGGGCCGAGATCAACGTTGTTTACAACTCAGAGCGTCGCGAACAACCTCGCCTCGTTCGTGTCTCCTCTCATAATCCGAGAGGGAGCCTCGAAGTTTTACAACTTGATGATTCTTTGATGTGAAAGTTGAATCACAATCTAACACTCTATACTTGAGCACGCTTGGATATTGATATGGAATTGGATATGCAAGTGGTGAAGTTTTGGCTTGAGTGTTGAGGATTGAGAGCTTGAAGATGAAGATGATTTGGTTTTGAGTATGGGATAGATTGAGAGTGTTCAAGGGTCTCAAAACCAACAAATGGGGTACTATTTATAAGCTTTCAAGCTCTACTAGCTGTTTGAGAGTTTGTGGGGAAATGAACCAATGAGAATGCAAGATGTGACTTAAGCTCGGGCAAATTTCTATGCACATTCGGTCGACCGTTAACATCACGGTATTTCGAAGAATTGGTCCGAGTTAAGCATATGGTTGACCGAATAGGGCTCGGATCACCGTTCACCAAATTCCAGTAGCTTTTAATAATTTAACCCTAATTAAGTTCGGTTAACCGAATTCCATTCGGTTCACTGTTCCAAGGTGGACAGTAAGATTGGTTGGGCTCTGATCTACTCAAGTTCGGTTGATCGTGTACACTTTGGTAGATCAAAGTTAGCGCGGGTTTTGCGCTGACAGTTATGACTCAAATAGTCGTTGGGTACAACAGTCAAGTGTCAAGTGTAAATAATCGTTGGGCGCCTAAAGCCAATAAGGACTCAGTTGACCGATAGATATTCCGCCGCCTGAATTAGGACAAATCAATTTGGGCTCTAGGGACTTGATTCAAAAGCGACCGTTGGAGAAAAGTCCAAAACCGATCCAGGACTATTCGGTCGACCGAAGGTCGTTCGGTCATCCGTCGGGGCAATTCCAGATAACACCTAAGTTTAACTGGTGGGAAGTATTCAGATGACATATAATTGTTCGATGGACCGAACTAAAAAGGTTTCGGTTGACCGGGAGGTGTTCTCTTTACCAAATCTGGACGGGACAGAATCTTAGTGCTCAAGTTTACATTAAACCTCATGGACTCAATAAATACAAAATTACATGTCTTGGTCCAGAACTTTGATTACAAGTCTTGAGTCTTGATGTCTTTGTCTCAATGCTCATTTTGTTGATTATCTTGATCAACCTATTAAGATGATTGCAAGTATACAAGTATGTATGCAATGCATGTAATCGTGGTTGCTCACTTTGATTGATTATGTTGATTAATTAAGATTAGTTTAATTAATCATCAAAATTAATATAGATTAATGTCAAAAAACCAACAATCTCCCCATTTTGATGATGGCAAACCTATATCATAATACTTGAGTTTAAATTTAAGTTCTCCCATTTTCTATATATGTAAACTACGCATGTATAAGATGCTCCCCCTATTCCAAAATTTCTAGATCCAACAATTTTGAAGATCCAAAAAACTTTCCGAATTACAAATACAACATCGACAGGTTGTTAGGGGTCTCGCTCATGGAACGGAACCTGAAATAATTTGAGATAACACACCGTATAATTTTTAATTTTTTTATTAAAAAAATAGAGCGTCTAAACCAAACGCCACTCCCATGGGGAGTCGTCTTAGTCAGACACCTGCCCCATAGGGGGTTAGCTCCGGCGGACGCCCCTTATTTTTATTTTTTATTAAAAAGAAGTTGGACATCTTACCATATTCGAGTACACCTGGGCGTCCGTTGGCTCATTTCCTGATCTCCGAATTTTTTTTTTTATGATTATGAGAGGAAGATGAAGAGAGAGGGGTGATAGAAGATTGAAATGTCGAGATACATGACTAGAAATGAGAGAATGACAAAATGGTAGGTTGCATAGACGATTTAAATAGTTTTCGGGTGACGAATAACAATTCAGTAATTAATTTAATATTTAATTGTTTATTTTACACATTTTTCTTAAGAAATCTAATAACTATTATTTACTTATTTCTTCTGTCTCGCTCCCATTACTCTACTCTCTCTTCTCTCTATCTCATCTCTTGTCTACGCTTCTCTTTTCTTTCTCAACGGTTCTTTCTTCTTTCTATACTCTCTCTCCCCTCTTAGTTTTCTCTCTTCATCTTTCCTCTCATCTTCTTTGTTTACTAAACACAAACCCAAAATCAATTACAAAACAAATAAAAAACTAATTCAAAACCCAAATCACAAACCAATTGCAAACCCAAATCAAAATCACCCTTTCCATCCTTTCTTCTCTCCAACCACCCTATCACATCCAAAACCAAACCCAAACTACTCAAATCGACACATCGATGAAACATCCAAATGCATCAACAAAATGTTAAGTTATATTAACAACAATACAACAAATTTACATCACCCCCACATCTCAACCAAGCTTGTATCAACGAGCAACAGAAGGTTTAATTACATGAGGAGAAAATGAAAGAAAATTTAGAAGTCACACTCTAAACCTCATACCCAAAAAAGGAAATAACACCAACAGAGATTTCCAAAATAATCTTGAAAACCCCACAAACCCAACTTAGGCCCCGATCTGCTTCTGCTGGGATGCGTTCTTCAAAGGCATTGTGCCACGAGAAAGTCAGGGTGTCGACGGGGAAGTAGATTTTGAAGGTAGTGAGGGTGCGGAAGTTGGCGAGGAGGGTGTCAAGGCGGGCGGAGGGGGAAAGAGGGACGTCGAGGTTGGATCGGAGACGACGGAGGGCGTCGAGATCATTCTCTTTTAGAAGAGGGAGGAGGTGGGTTTATTGCAGATTTGGAGTTAGATTAGGCTCTAATTAAGAAGGAAAGAGAGTTGAGAGAGGAGAGAGGGGAAATGTGAGAGAGTAGAGAAATAGGAACGAGAGAGAAGAAAGAGGTGAGAAGTAATTAGTAGATTTTTGAAGGAAAACTGTGTAAATTTTATTATTAAATAGATTTAATTAATGACTTAATTTAAATTAACACCTAAAATATTAACATAGTTATAATAATTTTATAACGATACACGTAGAACGATGGTAGAACGGAAACATAATATTTTAAAATGTTATGCAAGCAACGAAAGAAACCCTATACAAAATCAGGCAAAGAACACAATTCTCTCTCCGGACTCCTCTCTCTCTCTCTCTCTCTCTGGGGACCGTCTACTACAATTATTCCTCCACATAGATGTGCACGTCCTTGTCGTACACACAAAACTACTTGTGTTGATCAAAAGATGAGGTGCAACAAAGGGCTAATTAAGAGGGAGATGAAATAACCAATTGAGAGATTTATTGATGATTTTGGTTCCTTACCTAAGAATAAGTCGCCTTGTCATTTCTGATTGTGTTGTGTTTCATAATAAATTGAATTTCAGTTCGATATAATTCCATCTTATTTTCAAAAAGAACCACCTATCCTTCCTTCAGGGTATAGTTGGAATCACACTAGCTAGTAGTAGCAACTAGCAACGTGTAATATCCAAGACCAATGTAATATTAGTGATGTATCCTTTTACAACGGGTATATATATGCTTCAAGAAGGTTGATAAAATTGGAATTCCTTTTTATTGTTGTCTTCAAGAAGGTCCTATACCAAACACATCTCAAATCTTATGATTTTTAATATGTGTCGATTAATTGAGTCATAGATTGGAATGGAGGGAATCCCAATCCTTTTTTAAGCATATATTTTCTCACAAGACACTAGACATATCGCAACGTCAGCTCTATCGGTCGTTTTCGTAGGATCGAAATCACATTTATCAAGTATCACAACATCTACTAACTATATTGTTTAACTCTTAACTCCCGTCATAAAAGTATGGCCTTTTGAACTTTACTAACCGTTCTACTTAATTGCCATGTCGTTTTCTTCAATGTTGTCATTGGATTAGTAAGCTTAATTATCCGTCTTTATAGGCTTCTAAATCATAACTTTTGGAGGAAGAATATTACATCCAACACAAGGTCAAATCAAACTTTTCCCGAATTCCTATACGTTCCTACTTTTCTCTTTCTCGCTTTGCCTTGCCCGTTAGCTATATTTCCTCTATGTACGTAGCCTTTCATTGACCAATACATCTACTAACTTGTATCATGTTCAATTACCCCAAACTATTGCTTTCCTTAATTCAAACACTTTTTTCTCGAGAAAACCAAGAAATATTGTAACGGTAGGTCTCACCTTCACTATTCTTGCACATCCAACTAATCATGTCATGTTCACATATAGTTGTACTTAAAATATCATAAATATGCACCAACTACTTAATTTAACCATCACAAACACTGGGCTACAAAATGAAGTGGTTGGGTTAATCAGTCAGGACTAGGAATCGACCCAATATGTCATTACTTGTTTAGGATTTAACAAACAAATTAGTTTTTATTTTATTTTATCCACTCTACCCTCGACCCATTTTAGATCTAAACATGTGAATATGTTGAGATTAGATCTTAATTTGGTCTTGATTATCCTAAGATTAAAAATTTCTTAATTGAGATCGTCGTGATTGGTAAAATATGTAATATTTTCAAAATTAACTCTGGACCCCAAAATAAAGTAGTTGCTTAGGTATAATAATGAATAAGTACCAAACTTAACAAAAGAACCTTTCATGAAAAATAATGTAGTATTATTGCTTGTTCCCCCCTTCGAGTGAGCACATATATCAACGTCAAAATGGATATGTCTACTTCGTGATGGCTTTGGTGGAGTTACCAAGACATGGTGCGATCCTCTTGTCGGAGAGGAAATCTAACAGTACTTGAGGACCACATAGCAAAGCAACGAGAGAAAGAGAAAGAGAAAGATGTATTGTGGGGGAATTGGCGCATCTTGTTCTTTTCACGTGTTGTGTTCCATTAAAAGTTTTTATAGTTTGAAAATATGGAGAGAGAAAACTAGTCTTGAGTCTAATATGACATTATGACGTAGTTGTAATGACTTCTTCAAGTTCGTGTTAAGTTGGAAGAGGTCGTCTAGTTTTGCTTGATTTGAGTACTAAAACGCAGTATAACATAGGGAAAATTATCCATACATAGTAAAAATATTACCTTGAAAGTGAATTGGAATCAATTTTTTTTACAATTTCTTTAGACCAAAAACCTATGAGTTGGTTATAGAAGAAGTGCATGCTTCCTTTGACACTATTTTTCTACAAACATACTCAACATATATGGGTTATATTTGAAATGTGATTGGTCTTATTTTTTTGAACTCAGATTCGGAAGGTTTGAACTTTGAAGTGCATCATGCATGCCACTGTCATGTTTTGTTGGCTTGTTTTTCTTCTTTTAGTAAGTCTTGGACTTAGCCATCTATTTCTCCACATTTCCAACAGTACTTCTGTCTTTCACCAGACCAACTGGCCGATTTGAGTTGATAAGTCCACATCCATGTGAGTTGGGTCTCTGAACTCCACCACCAAGTTGTGTTCTTCTTCTCCACGTGGTTAATTAAATAAAATGAATTATGAAGAAGTTTGGGTACTTTAAATTAATTTAGAAAAAGAACACTAATATTTTGGAAAGCCGAAGAAAAACTTTTATTTTTTGCTAGGGGAAAGGACAATAAATTATAAGATCTTGATTTTATCCATATAAGGTTAATATATATGTGGTCCACAAAACAAACACATCTTGGTGGGTGAAACCTTCACATGAATAATGTAGCACCAATAACTAAACATCTATGTTCGAGGATGAATTTTATTTTTAACAATGTCTTTATGTAAGGTCCCCACGTAAAATGGCATGTATATGATGCGTTGGGAATCTGCAAGCATTTACATACAAATAAATTTTATCTCATACAGGTTGAATTAGATTTTACCGCAATCTTTGTTACAGACCATTTTTCAGTCCAATATGTTGTTAAGAGAGAAGCTATATTTGATGCACCATTGAATATTGGGCATACATGATATTCAATTGGAAATCTAACGTTGAGTTATAAAGTTGAAATATGTGAAATTCTCTCACACTCGTTAGTCTAACATTGGAGAATTTGAGAAGTTTAGAATATTTATGTACATAGGCTTTCCATACACACAAACACGATGTCGTGTTTTCTTTTTCTCGTGCAATCAATTTTTTGAGGGCTTATCTTATATTGCCTCAACAAGGAATTGATTTAAAAAGTCTTTTTGTTCCGACGGTTACAAACTTACAATTTTTGTGAATATAAAAGACTACATTCCCAACTTGGAAAGACACATTTTTTTTGCCCTAGGTATTTCTGTAACCACCATTTCACCCCTCTCCTCCAACATTCCCAAGCGATTAATTAGTCGTGCGAGTCTCAATCTGCTCTCATGATTCGTCAACCCCGGATTGTGTTGTCGTTGACGTTGCGAACATTCTATCTTGAGTGTGATATTGGGCATCAAACTGACTAGATCAATTGATGATATTTTCATATCTCAATCTCATTGTATTGAAAAGATTCTTGAGAGATTTGACTATACAAATTGTAGATTTGTGAAAACTCCATTATATTCTTCTAAACCTTCTTACAAGAATAAGAGTGATGTTACAATTTCCAACTTGAGATATCTTAGATCATAAGTAGCTTGATGTATCATGCAAATTTTACACTATCGGATATTTCTTTCTTAGTAAGTAAGCTAAGTAGATACACAAATTGTCCTGATCATACTCATTAAAAGACTTTCGATAAAATACTAAGGTACTTAATGTAGGATTTCGTGTCCCTATGTATGTATATATTTTAAAATTTTAATATAACATACAAGATCGATTTTCATATTTTCAGCAATTTTATGTACATCTATTTGTGTTTTATTCTAATAACATGCAACCTACATTTATTAAAATAATCCACAAAGATAGAATCATACCTAAAGGTTCTCTAAAACCTTTTTGATGATCTGGAGTCGCGTCGCCCGCTGAATCGTCCACGGAATTGCCTCCGAGTGTTCACCAAACTCTAAACAAAGTTAGAGAGAAAGGAGCTAGTCAATCAATCTCTAACAAGGTTTAGAATCAAGCTAATTACCCCTCTTTAAGCTCCTGAGAATCTTATCTCCAAAACTTAAATTTACTAAGAGATTTTCGTAGTGATTAGGGAGAGATTAATGAGAGAAAGAATCTTTGCATTAGTAGTTAAACAAGTAGGAGTAGGGGTCCTTTTATAGTCTCCCAAAACATCCTTATCAAGAGCTATTATTTAGCCATGATCCATTGTTTTTCTCTCCTAAATTTAATCTCTAAATTCCACATAATCACCCACAAAAAATGTTTTAATTAAATCAGGAATTAATCCATCCATGATCTAATTAATCTCTTAATAATTCTGGCAGAATCGTTCTTTTCGGTAGACCGAGAATTATTCGGTCAACCGAACCATTCGGTTATAACACGTGTTCGGTGCACGGTCAGCTAGACGGTCGACCGATTCTTTACGAGAAAAATTCCCTGGAAGAATTCGGACGAACCACGTCTTTCAATCGGTCTACCGTTAATGCACCAGAATCGCTCCTGAGACATAGTCATCGGATGACCGGGTCACCTTCGGTCTACCGAGAATACTAATTCTCGGTTGACCATTTCCAATCGGTTAACCGAACCCGATTGTCCAGGCACTCTAGACAATCGCGGTCAATCGATTGCGCTTACTCGTTCCACATTCGGTTAACCAATCCGAAGATCCCTCGGTCGACCGAACCATGAACGGTTCACCGTGTTTGACCCCGATTTTACTTTTGTCAAATTTTGGATTTATTTCCAACAAAATTTAATTTTTTGGGGTTTTTAGCAATTCACATCCTATATATATCATCATATGTAATATTAAATTATTACACCTCATAATATATACCCCATATGAATTTATTATGATTCTAATTATGTGAATTCTCATGACTATTGATTTAATTAATTCACCACATGTGTCATATTTTCACATGAAACCCGACACATCATATGAACTTAAAATCAACCTCTTGTTTCCCAGTTTTGTGGTGTGACCTATAGGAGGATCTAAGCCAAATTGGCAGTGATATTAAACACTTAATATCTCAAACTATAAGCGGTATCTAGCTACACATTATAGTTACCAAATTAACATAGATGTCTTTGTTCCACCCGAACTAAAACACGATCCATTTAGTGATGTAAGTGCGCCACTTGTGTCCGTCCCTTGCCTCATGATATTAAGAATATATACAAAGTAGAAATGTGTCATCTTTGTATTATATTCATTTCTTGATCTCTTTAAGCTAATTATAACTATGTGACTTAACTCAAGTCACATTGTGCACATTACAATTTTGCTTTATCAAGGGGCCCACTAATATCATCACTCATTTAAGAGGGGCAATGATAATCGTTTGACTAGCTATCTTTTCTAGCACAAGTCATGTTCAACCAACTATTGCCATTATTAGTACACTTATTGGTAGTTTTTGACAATAATCAAATTAAACACTTCTTGAGTGAAAATATATAAGTCTCATATCTTAGGATCCAAGACACAGTAAAACATTAATGACACGAAACACAATTCTATAATGTTTTACTTGTTAGGTCTATTCAATATATAAAAGTAATATTTTCCTCTTCTATATACTCGTGTCGTCAATTATTTGTAGAGCTACAACAATCGATGACCAACACGACAATCTTATCTCGGTAATTAATGTTCCATGTTAATTATCATGATTGTGAATAACTTTTGATTTATGTAAATCATTATCTTTTAGAGCTCTACGGTTAAGGACCAAGCGTCTATTCCTTAACACTTCCAAAAGACAAATACAATAATCAAGGAACAAAATGTTTGCACATTCAATTCATAATAATTGACATATAAAAGTAAAACTTTTAGAACACATTCCTTTCACTTAAAGGGTACTTCTACCTACATGCTACATTATGGGAAGTTTACAGCTATACCGGAAGGGTACAATGATGCAACTTCGATAAGAAAAAACTCCTGAAGTAATGGTGTTACTGAAAGGAATGTGTTCTAAAAAAATTACTTTTATATGTCAATTATTATGAATTGAATTGTGCAAATATTTTGTTTTTTAATTAATGTATTCGTCTTTTTGAAGAGTTAAGGAAGAGTTTCTTGGTCCTTAACTTGTTTTGCTCTAAAAAATAATAGTTTACATAAATCAAAAGTAATTCACAATCATGGTGATTAACATGAAACATTAATCACCAAGATAAGATTGTCATGTTGGTTAAAAGATATATTGTAGCTCTACAAATATTTAACAATATGAGTATATGAAATGAAAAATATTTTTTTCATATATTGAATTGACCTAACAAATGAAACATTATAGAATTGTGTTTGTGTCATTAATGTTTCATTGTGTCTTTGAATCCTAAGATATGAAACATATATCTTTTCACATAAGGAGTGTATGATTTGATTATTATCAAAAACTATTAATGAGTATGGTGATAAATGTATTAGTTGGTCAAACATAACTTGTGCAGGAAATGATGATATGTCAAAAGATTATCATTGCTCATCTTGACTTGAGTTATGATATTGTTGGACCCCTTGATAAAGCAAAATTATAATATACACAATGTAACTTGTGTATAGTTACATATTTATAATTAGTTTGAGAGATCAATAAATGAATATATAATACAAAGATAACAGATTTCTACTTTGTATAATATTCTCTATATTATGAGGCAACAGATGGACACAAGTGATATTTTACATATCATTAGGCGGAACGTGTTTAGTTCGAGTACGTGAGCAAAACATCTTTGTTATTTGGGTAACTATAATGTGTAATTAGATACCGCTTATAATTTATGATATAATGTATTTTATATCATTGCTAACATAACTTAGATCCTCCTATATGTCATACCACAAAACTGAAAAATAAGAAATGTGATTTTATATTTTATAAGATGTATTAAGTTTACAAGTTATGAAATAATATACATGTGGTAAAATAATAAAATCAATATATCGTAAAAACGACATGGTTAGAATAATAAATAAATTTGTATGAGATGTATATATATTATGGGGTATAATGTTTTGACATTATATATGATAATATATTACATGATACAATGTGATTTACAACATTATAACATATAAATTTGCTAAAACCCCAAAGTTTAAATTTTGTTGAATATTAATCCAAAATTTGGTAGAGTAAAAAACAGTGAAAAATGGTCTAACCGTTTGACCACGTTTTTGCATATATTAATAAGATAATTTTTAACGATTAATGGTTGGATTTAATCCACCTTGGTCAAAGGTAGTTATGAGATGATGATGTGGCAAAATAAACAATATATCTTTGCAAAGTGGTTTGTACATGATGTGGTTTAGTGAAGATGTAAACAAGAGATCATGTGTAAGTAGTTTGCACATGATGTGGTTTAGTGAAAAGATTAATAAGGGATCATTTGTAAGTAGTTTTCACATGATGTGAGTTAAAGGAAATCGTATAAATAGGTCCATCCTCCCTTCATTGTTTATATTAATGCAAAAATTATATCTCTCTCCCTAACCACCCCCATTAATCCATCTGAAAATTCTATTAATTATTCAAGTTTTTGGAGATTAAATTCTCAGGAGCTTTGGAGGAGGGGTTATTAGCTAGATTATAACATTGATTTAGAGATTGATTGGTTAGCTAATTTCTCTCTAATCTTGTTTAGAGTTTGATGAACACTTGGAGGTGAATCATCGGACGATTCCACAGGCTACGTAACTCCGGATCTTCATAATGGTTTTCGAGAAGATTTGTGTACGATCTCCTTCTATTTATTTTAATATATATGTAGATTACATGATATTAGAATAAATATAAAATAGTGTACATGAAATCGTCGAAAATATGGAAATCGATCTTGTATGCATGTATAATTTTTTTAAAATACATACGTACATAGGGGCACGAAATCCTACAGTTACAGGGTATATATGTTTTTGCTCTAGGTGGAGGCGCAGTCTCTTAGAGATCTATAAAATATATCATATTGTCTCGATCTACGTTTGAGGTTGAACATTATGCTTTGGATACAAGTGGAATGGAAGTTGAATGGTTGAAATGACTCCTTTCCGAATTGTCAATGACTAGCAAACCAACTCCTATAATATCTTTGCATTTTGATACTATGACTACCTTTGGAAAGTTGAAAAGTTTAAAGTATAATCAAAAGCAAAGACTTCACATCCAAGTTAGACTGAAGTCTGTAAGCGAGTTGGTCTTGGAAAGGGTGATAATTGTTGATTTTGTTGCTATCAAAGACAATATAGTTTATCCTTTCACTACAAGACTCGATTTAACTCAAGTTCAGAAATCCAAGTTGAGGATGAGACTGAGACACATACTATGACTCATCTAGAAGCACAACCCAACCAATATGAGTGAAGATCCCACTAAATTGGTTCATTGTAGTAATAACAAGTTCTTGAGTGAGTTAAATGCAACAATCAGATGATACTTTGTATTTGTGTTATTTCCTCCAAAAATGGATATTTTACTTTATCTACAAATTTAATAAGAGTGTATAGTTTGAATGCGTTAATTGAGTCTTTAAGACAATATATTAGTCGTGCATCTTTGAAGAAGTCGTACTATGTGAATGTAATTGTGTGACCACAATTAAAGGATTGGGGGGTCATTCTGTAAAAGTATTCATGAAATATGATACCAATGCATGACCATAATGTATCAACCCTATGAATTGAAATATGACCTGTTTGATGTTATTTTCAATGACACCTCCACAACAAAGATTCAAATTCAAGACTTCATTCCACTTTAGTTCCTATGGGGGTAAAATTAAAGAACTCAAGTAGTGGTTCAAATACGAAAGGTACAATCGTTGAATGCATTAAGCTGCAAGGTTTGGTTGCTCGGTCAACAATGGATTTTCAGGGAATTGTTGGACTATTGAATATTGGATCCATGTGATATTCAATTGGAAATCAAATATTGAGTTGTAAAGTTGGAATATGAGGGATTCTCTTGCGCTCTTTAGTCCGACATTGCGGAATTTCGGCAGTAGAGAATGGATTATGTACCTAAGCTTCCCATGTACACACATGCATGCCCGTCTCGTTTCGGGAGTTACAAATTTTGTGGATATAAAGGACTACATTCTCAACTTAGAAAAGTGAATTCTTTTTGCCATATGGATTTCTGTAACTATCATCTCTAGTGTTCTCAAGCGATAAGTCGTGCGAGACTTGATCCGCTCTCGTGGTTCGTTAACCAAGGAGTGCGCCGTCGTTGATTATGTTGCGACCTTTCTATCCTGAGAGAAAGCACTTACATACATCGCCCTGGTACGTTGGGGTGATAATTTTTCTAAGGGGAGTTCGACAATGATAGCTCAGTCGAGGTGTTTTCTATTCCTAACATAGTATGTTTCCGTTGTTTTGTCATCGTGGATTTATTCGTTGACTTTGGTTGGATTGAACTTTGTATGTTAATTAATCGACATTTGTACCCCACGGTTATGCATGCTACTTATATTAACAACATCGACCCTTAATTACCCAAATAAAATTATCCTTCACATAAATCTTGTATTTGCAATTACTGTAGTTAGTCACATAAACACTTTCGGATAGCTCACCGGCGTACATTCTGTCATTGTGACCTTCGGTGAGGCAAATCCATAGGTCTTGGAAGTTACAATTGTAAGCTTCCATTTTTATTTGCAAAAAATAAATAAATACATATTTGTAAAAATAATGCAAGAGAGGTCATTTTTAAAGTGCAATCATAGTTCTCCACCTTCTGAATCTCTAGAATGTTGGCCTTGATTAGAACATCAAAACTCAAAGACCTTGTTCTTGAAGAGTCTTCTTCTTGAGCCTCTAGCGTCAAATCTCAAGCTTACTTGAAGAGAAATGACTATGAACTTGACTCTTTACGCTTTTTTCCAAGTTTGTACTTGCATTCATACTCACAGTTAAACATAAGTGATATATATATATATATATATATATATATATATATATATATATATATATATATGATAGGTAAAAGAAAATTATGGAAAATATGAAGGAAATGCTGTCTCCACTATATATTCCCACGTTCCCATGCACAAACCATTAACAAAGTTGAGTACACAGTTCCGAAGCATCATGTAAGTGCCCTAATCCCTGTATAAAAACTTGACCCAAGTGATGGGCAGCCTGCATGATGCACCAATTCCAACATGCTCTTCCAGCCGAGACCATGCAGTAGTTGTTGTCTTTGGTACTTGTTGATGGTGGATTCATGCATGCATGGATGCATGCTAGTCCCACCCAACACACACAAGTAGAGGTAGATCCCAACACCCAACAGAAGTGAACGACTTAGAATGGTGCAGAGGTATGGTTGCCTTGATGCCCTCTGCACCGTCTAACCATCACAACCATGCATGTTGTGTATTTGTGGTCCCAAATTCTATTTAATTAGCACCAATTTATATAAATGCTTTTCGTCTTTCTTGCATTGTGTGAAAGTAACAGGGGACCTTGACGGGCGCCTTGTGTCGAGGGGGAAGCAACAGACGACCCATGTTCTACTTACAGGGTCAGTTAGCTGATCTGAGATATATATATAAATACAATAAATTTTTAATTACATGATGTAAATGTATATATATGTAATAATTGAATATGTTGAACACAATTTTTTCAGACACATTTGATACAACTCGATATTATAATTTGGAAAATATTTTTCACGTTTCTTCAGTCTATCTACACTTCCTTCTGACTTGAACTTAGGATATGCTTGAAAGTGAGGACACATCATACCGCTTGACTTTTGCATGGCAGACAGAGACAACAATCCTCGATGGGGTTTCCAAAGCAAACAAAATAGTTGCAGTAATGTTACTGGTTTGAGGACACACCACAATTTAGTAGATGACAAATCTTTAGCAATCAATAATGTGTCCTGATTGTTGTTCGTGTCACCAAAGACAAGAACTATGTGCTGAACCAGAAGAAAAGAAGACGAAGCATGAAACCCCTTAACAAAAACAATTCAGAAGATATGGACAACCATGACCATATATTGTTTTTATAAAACTACGATCTTATATCCATTACGTTCTGTGTCATCAAAAAAAAATCCTATGAAAATGTGACTTCTTTGTTGCACTAATTTCTGTGGTTTATGCAGTGTTTTCCCTTCTTGTTCACAGAATTTGAGTTTTACGTATATAAAATATAGCATAACTCTTGTTTCAAACATAGTAAACATGAAATGCATCAACTACTTCTAAATATTAAAACTTAGCTTAAAATAGAAATTCTGTTGCTTTCCGACATGTTGTTGATAATCTACACCCAACATAAATTTGCTACGGCGGTTCACTCTTAAAGGCGTCATGTAAAAATGAGAGATTGGATGACTACATAATTATATTCTCTCAAGAATGCGAATGTCATTTTTCCATATTCAGATGAATATGTGTTGTGAGTGGATTGAAGGAGTACAGAACTATTTCTCTTGAGTACACAAATATCCCTTTCCCATATCCTAACAGACATAATGGGGGGACGATACATGTAGAAACCCTAATTTGGGAAAATTTTGGTTTGGGCTATTAATCTGTAGGCTCTTACTTATAGATGGAAGTTCCCATCGAGTCGTATAGGCTCATAGGCCTATAATACAATGTTACTGTTTTCTTGAGTTGTTAGTGGGCCGGGCTGTTAAATAATTTGTCGTGGGACTGTCTCAATAAGTCGGTCGACATTTCAGCACGGAGGCTCTAATATAGAGGGCCCAACACAAGTCTAGGCATCAAAAAGAGAACTGAATATTTAATGTTAATTTTGTAATTTCAGGCAACACATTGATCGTGTTATGACTTATGAGTAAGTGACTTTCTTTTGTTAAGGAGAGAAAAGGAGGGGGCTTTTGTACAACATGTGAGATTTTCCTTTCATTTACTGAATTTGAGCTTCGACCTTCTTGTAGATAACTGATTGTAGTTTTTATAAGTCTCATCCAATTAACACATTTGTCTGTCATGGTTCCACAACTTCAAGGTATCCTAAGACCCAACAATTAAAGTTTAATTGTTTTCAAGGAGTCATTTAGTGTGATTTTCTAATGGTTTAGACCAAGACAACAAAAAAACCATAGACAATGATAACATAATGACATTGCCTGGACTAATGTGGTCAAAGCAGTATTTTAATTAATTGATTAATAATAATGATGATAATTAACCAGCTCACTGCTCACCACAAAAACAAAAACAAACCAAGACAGTTTCCTCAACTCCACTCCAGTCCAGGTGGGAGAAAAAGCAAAAGTATAATCACCCCCTCTCCACCCCGGGGGATCCTGTCACCGCCCAAACCACCTCCTGAGCGGTGATCACACCCCAACCTCTAGGGTTCCGACCCGATGGACTACCCGAAGACGGTGGAGGAGGTGTTCCGTGACTTCAAGGCCCGCCGGGCCGCCATGATCAAGGCCCTCACCACTGGTCCGGCCTCTCTTCCATCCTCCTTTTTTTCATTTTAGGTTTTGCTTATTTTGGTGTTCGTTTCGTGCAGATTTCGAGGAGTTCTACCGGCAGTGCGATCCCGGTGATGATCTTCGACTTAGGGTTTTGTGTTTGTGCTTTTCTTTTGGATGTTTTAGTGGTTTCTGTTACCTTGCATGCGAGTCGCGTTAGCTTAATTTTGCATTCGTCTCCGATTTAAAAATGATTGCTTGTTACGTATGGTAATGTGTTATGTCCATTTCAAATTAGTTGAATACTTGAGTGAGTGGAACTATTTTTTGGCATTTTGGATTAACAAATGCATCTAATTTTCAAATATCTTCTGCTGCTTACATTGGCTTTGAAGAAGAATGATGATGTCTGATGTATGTTTTTATCTTACCTTTTTCTTTCCATTTTTCCAATCTGCTTGCCTACATGTTACATAGTAGTTACATGTCTTGATTCTTAAAATCTGATAATTTAATTGTGTTGGGTTTTGTAATCTGATAAGTATCCAAAGGTCTGTTACTTATATTTCATAAGGAGGCATGCATACGGCATATGTTTTAATCCCAACAATGACTATCACATGTACACTTGTTTGGTTGCCTGATTTTGCTCAAGTCTTCCTATCCATCTTGAATGCGCAGAAAAGGAAAACTTATGCCTTTACGGATACCCCAATGAAGATTGGGAAGTTAATTTGCCTGCAGAGGAGGTTCCACCAGAGCTCCCTGAGCCTGTTTTGGGCATTAACTTTGCAAGAGATGGAATGCAAGAAAAAGACTGGTTATCCTTAGTGGCTGTCCACAGTGATGCGTGGCTACTTGCTGTTGCGTCTTATTTTGGTTCTAGATTTGGCTTCGACAAATATGACAGGTGTCAGTTACTCATTCTTTTAACTATTCACTATAGACGTCATATTTACATGCGCATGGTTACCAATGTCAACTAAGTTTATCTAGCTTTCCTATTTTATCTTTTTATCGTATTTGTGATCTCAATTTGCCAACTTTTATCTAGAATAAACAGTGTCTTATGTATAGTTTCCAACTCTTATCTAGAATAAACATAGTTTCAGACTCATGTTGTTAGTGGCAAGGGATTATATGTCACTCAAGAATCTTCTTTCAGTCTATGCCCTACAATCTAAGAACCATTGTTGTTTATCAGTATCATGTATGCAGCACTAATGCACCCTTTTAATTGGAGTTATTTATTGGCAAAGTGACAAATGAGATTTCTACTTTAGAAGATTCACTATTGTGAAACCCAAACTACAATCAGGTAATTTACCTGTAGGAAATGGTTAATCGGTAAAATCTAGAAAAAAATCTCAAGAAAATTTAGGAAAGGATCCAAATCCATAATATGTTATAGAAGTACTACAGATTTAATATTTGTATTCTTTATTTAGTTTGTAGAAAATTATTCTAAGAAGCTTGAAACTACTACCTGATCTACCCATTGTACTTTGATAATCTATTGCTCTATTGGTATTATTTTTCCCTAATTCTAGAGGGTTGATTCCTTTTTCTTTCAGTTTGGGATATTTACTTCATTAGATTTCAATGTTGTTCTATCTCAGGAAGCGGCTTTTCAGTATGTTGAATGACCTGCCAACAATTTTTGAGGTTGTTAGTGGAAAGAAGCAAGTGAAGACATCAGGAACAAACCATAGCAATGGCAAATCGAAGTCAAAGCTGGTAAGCATTTACAGGTTCTAATGAATTTGCTTTTGGGGTCATCTTTATTTTATTTTGTGCCTGGAAAAGAAGTATAGAAATGTTCTTTTAAAAAAAATGTTGTTTTGTAAATAACAGTTGTGTTGCATGTGGGAACGGACCTGTTTCTCTCCAAGTTCTTTTCAACAGTTGGTTCATTTGGCAAAAAACACAACAAAGTCTTTAATCCCAAAATAGTTGTGGCGGGCTAGAAATGTGACTAGTCAAGATTTAGTAGTTATGGTTTCAGCACATGATTCGTCTCCTTCAATGCACATTAGTTCAAAGTCAAATCTTAAAGATATGTTACAATCCTTCGACTCTTTCTTGTCTATTTCCTCTCGTTAATTTTAACCTGCCCCTGCCTCACTTTATGCCTTCCCCATGGTTCTCAAGTGTTCGATCATTTGACATTGTTGGGAATTGCCTTTACTCGTAGAATAGGTTGATTACTAGGAAATGTAATAGCTTATTAGTTTTCTCATATTATTCTGAAACCAAGAAAAGTACTAAAACTTTGTTATTTTATTTTAAATAGCTGTCAATCTGAAAAAGGATCCAGCCTTGTACACGAGTTACACACAGGGAAGGCATCTCTCACAAACAGTTTGATTAAAATAACCAACTATTAATTTTTGGAATTCATAAGAGTGGGATGAGTTATCACTTTACTGTAGACCTCTATATGTACTTTAATGATTGTTTGAAGGCACTTCCCCTATGCATTCCTAGTACATGTTTGACTAGAAGCTGCTCATTTCAAACATCAATTGACTACATGTTTGTATTTCAAAGTGATTATCTGCTTGAATCCAATGTGAAACTTCAAATTACAGTTATTAGTTTCACGATTTAATCTTCTTTGGATCAACCTTTTAATCTTTCTGTGAAACAGAACCGCAATGGGGAGTCACGAAACAAAAATTCCAAGGCAATGCATCCAAAGGAAGGTCAAGCTCTAGATGGCGAAGGGGAAGAGGAAACTGGGGAAACTCTGTGTGGGGCATGTGGTGGAAATTACGCTGCAGATGAATTCTGGATATGCTGTGACATTTGCGAGAAGTGGTTCCATGGGAAGTGCGTGAAGATAACACCGGCAAGAGCAGACCATATCAAGCAGTACAAGTGCCCAGCATGTAGCAGCAAGCGGCCACGCCCGTCGTGAGAAATAAAGTTGATCCATGTAGGTATGAACCTTGTCTTGTACAAGCTGTTACAAGAATAGGTAGTAGTTGTAGGACTGTAAGCTATTAATTTGGTGGAATATGGATCCTTCTTTGCCTATGTATGATATTTATAGCCTTGAGGAGTGACTTGTAGTAGTTGGACAGGTAGTATTTTATCGTCAATGGGTAGATTAACGACGTCAGGATCTGGGCTTGTTTCCATGGGTGGCTGGATGGATTATAGATGGGTTATGGTAGTTCTCCACTGGTAATGGAGTGTTTTTAAAGTGGTAGTGGAACCAGATGGCTGTAGTGAACGTCATGTATCAACTCTCTAACCTATTTTGATTTGCATATCCAATTTGGTCTACGTGCTTATGCTGCTCGTTCCTGTGCTCGTTGTCTATATGTTAAATTTCATTACGAAGATCAGGCTACTAAGCGTCTTGCATCATCTTTGAAAATCAACAAATATCATTTAGTGGTAATACATGAAAGCATTGGTACACTGCACTCTTTTTTCAGAATTCCAACTAGAGCGATGGTTGACAACACAAGGAATCATCACATATTATGCTTGTTATTCTTAATTGAATTTTAAATGTAATTCAATCCCAGGAGAGGCTAAAAAATTAATATTCTTGTTCGTGGGCAACCATCAGAAACTCGGTACGTGCATCCACGTTTGCTCAGGCTCTGTGTGGCACCTTCATTCTATTTCGTACTTTTCTAATTTCTAACCCACTCCATTCGATAAAATTATATAATATAAATAGAATCAACGCTGCTTAGGGGTGTGCAGAACCCGGGTCGGTCTGAGTTCTAGTTCGGACATTTCTCAAAATTCGGTTTCGGTCCGTTTTTTGTTTTTTTTATATTTTTAAGGTTAAAAATCGGTCCTAGACCGGACCGAATCCAACCGGTCCGGTCCGGACGTCGGATAAAAATCCGGTATGATCCGGTTCGGACCGAATGCACAACCCTAATGCTGCCCAATCCCCACTCAGAATATAATAACTTCGGGATCTCAATTCTTCACGCTAAAATTTCATGCAAAATGAACGTCAATGTTTTACATATGATGTTAACTTTTTATATAGTCAATTATAAATGTTTTCTTATTTTTCTACGCTTCAAGCATTCAACTTCAACAAAATTAGAGACCTTTATATATATTTATATACAGTAATTCTCTAGTGAGCGCATGACTTAATTTTTCTAAATTAAACCCACACAATATCCATCACTTATTCCAAATTTTAAGGTAGATTAAGAAAAAAACGGTTATGCTAATGAATGGTGAGATTAACTGTAAATAAGATCCAATGGTGAGATTGTAGGAAACTTAAACTAAATTTGATGAGTTTTGGGCTCACTAGAGCTTGACCCTATTTATATATATATTATTTTTTTAATAGCGAAAATAAATAAATAAAATCGAAATTTAAGCTACTAATACACATCTAACCCTATATTAGATATCGAACATTTCATCCGTGGAAAACCACGTTACAATTCAGTCTCCCTCGTAACCAAAACTTCCACAAATCGTACATTATCAATTAACATTGCCCTAAAAGTAAAACTGCCAAAAAGATAAATACAAAAAAAGCATGTTTTTAAAGGAAAAATTGCATGTTACCCCTTAACAATCCCCAAAATCACCGAAACCCCATCTCCTCGACCCCTCTCGGGATAGCAAACCTCGTGGCCTCGTAAACCGGGAGCTCGCCGGCATCCCCCCCGGCGATCGTCGTCAGACTCTCCAACTCAAACAGATCCGAGCTCGAATCGCTACTCTGATCATCATCCACTTTCTCCTCCCTCCTCTCCGCTGCGCTCTGCTTCCACCGCATGTAGTCCTCATCAAGAATAACGCTCACCGGCGAGAACCGGACGGAGCGCCGCGATTGCGCCGGCCCAGGCCGGCTGACCGACGGCCGGGAGTGGGAGGAGCGGGTGGAGGAAGCGACGGGGAGAGTGGGCGGCGGTAAGATTACAGCCGGCGAGGAGGAGGAGGCGATGCCCTTCTTTTTTGTGCCGGCGGAGGAGCACAAGGTGTTGAGGCACTCCGCCAGCCGGTGGCCGGTGGTGGAGTCGGATTTGTTCCGGCGGTGGGGTTTGTGGAGCTCCTGGTGGTGAGGTTGAGGGGCGGTGACCATACTCGACGGTAAGGTTACCGGATACTCGATCGGGTTTTGGGTGAACCGATGCGTGGGGGTTGTGATTGGACTCGGTGTCATTGGGTTTGGGCTAGGGATGTACCTTGGCGGGGTTGTTATGGGACTCGATGCGGTCGGACTTGGGTGCATTGGACTTGGTATCATTGGGCTCAGGTTAGAATTGTACCACGGTAGGGTTGTTATGGGGCTCGGTGTGATCGGACTTGGGTGAATCGGACTCTGTGTCGTTGGGCTCGGGCTAGGATTGTAACGTGGCGAGGTTGCTATGGGACTCGGTGTGGTGGGACTTGCGTGAATCGGACTCGGTGGCATTGGGCTAGGATCCGGGCTAAAGGGTTGAGTAACGTTTGTTGTCATTGTTGGTGTTGCTACGGTTGGTGGGATGTGGTTACGCATTTGGTTTTGGCTTTGGTTGTGATTTATTATGTTTTGATTGCGAGTGTGATGGTGGAGGAACGGGTTGTTCATGGTCGACGCAATGTTTTGTCTTGCTATAGGCGGGGGATGGAATGTGGCATTGGATGGGGTTGGGGTTTTCTTGTCGAGGGAGCGGTAGGCGGCGTCAAGGAGGGAGGAAGAGAATGAGGGGAGGCCGTCGAGACGAGATCTCTCTAATTTTGTCTTAGGCATTAATGATGATTGAGTAGGAGGAAATGCATCTTTGTGGATTGGACTGGACGGTGGTGGAGGTTGTTGATGAGAGATGTTGGAGGTCAAAGTGTGGGAGGAGGGAAGGGAAGTGAGTTGGTGGCATGCAGTTTTGTGATTTGGAGATGTTCTGTTTTTAAGTGTGTTTTGTGGGGTCTTAGTTGTGGATTTATAGGTCTTAAGTTTGTTTTATGTCGCTTGCAAAATAAAAATATAAAAAATGTCGTTGGGTCCAACCATTTTACATGTACTTTCGTAACGTATCAAGTGGTTCATAAGGTGTTTCTTATGGCAAAGATCATAAGATTTTACTTTCAGAAGTAGCAATTTATTGACTATTTTCGACCAACATTAGGATTAAACTCAAATGTTAGTAAGTCAACCTTGAGTTTTGTTAGAGTAGTTTTTTTTTTTTTAATTTACCTAAGATGGATCATTAGAAACTGCAACTGTAATTCTATATTTTGGTTTCTACTTGCAAAAGAATAAACACAACGGTTTCACTCATGCTATTTTCTAATTTCCATATGGCCATTTTTTTGACAATCATCTCAAATATTATGCAATGAATGCTTCACCTTCTCCTCTCATAACTTCATCAACCTCTCACATTCTCATTTATAAACTTTTGTAACATACACTCTTTTATTTGTCTCATTTAGCTTATAAATAGGAGACTATTGTAATACTTTGGTGAGCATGAAAATACAACAATTATTTTTCCCCAAATCTTCTTCTTCTTTGTTCTTTATTCTATTATTTTATAACACATTATCGGCACGAATTGACTCTTGCATGATCTTCTTCAGAAACACGAGTTTCTCCTGATTGGTATTGTAGAAATCATCCAAATGTATTTTGCCTACACCCAAGATTTGAATCAAGTCCGACATAGTATCTATCTACATCTAGAATAACTTGAGACGTTTTCGTTTCATTTCCTAACCATATTGTTTTGTCTCGCTATGTTAGATTGGTGGATAAATATTGTTTATCTTGATCATAACTAGCATGTGTATCTAATATTATTTTCTTCTTATGGTTTCTATATTGACTATGTAATAGTTTGAGTTTTATTATAATTGTGCATATCTTTTCTTTTTTGCTATGAAGTGTAGATAATATTATTTAGTCATTGCATATAAGTTACTTCTAGATTGAGAAGTTGATCTTATCTCTACCTCGTCTTTCCATGAAAGTGTATTAAATCTTTTTCATCGTCAATCATATATATTGTCTTTGATGTAATGTAATGAGACATCTTCTTTCATTTACCGATAAAATATACATATCTTTATATGTCTAGATTTGTGATTCTTTTATCGATGTTATATCGTTCATACTTTATTCTTCACTAGTTATATTGTGAATAAACAATGCAGTTAAATGAATACGATAGAATATCATGTGAACTTAAATCCATAATTTTATTTTCAACGTTTTGTTTTTGTTCACGTAGGAGGTAATCTTTCTCATTGGTTTGTAGTCTCTAATAAAATATGTCGTCCATGCATTAGGCTTATAATTTCTTGCTCAAATACATAAGAGAAAATATTATGAGTTCTTGGCTAATATATGATTAAAGAAAGTAATAAGAGGTTTGCAATATTATAGAACAATAATTAAGCCAAACATGTGTGGAACGTTAGAACATGCTCATTTACAAAACATGTATAAGCTTTTAACTTGAATATTAATGTTGTATACAATGCAGTTGTTACATACAATATGGAATGCATTGATAATAATTTATTTGAGGCTTATTTGGAAGCAAATGATTGTTTTCATGATTCTATAAAACTTCTTAAATTGGAGATTTAATGTGAATGTTCAATTGACCTTTATTGATTTGTATTATTCATAAAAGGTGTAAATATCAAAATATGTAGGTATACGGTTATTTTACTTACATCTTGAATTTGTATCTATTCATCATGATGTAATTAATTACTCACATGATACATAGAATATATCATGTTAATTTTGTATATTTATTTATTTATTTATTTAAAATAAATGAGACTACATGTATACAATTAATATATATATATATGAAGATCTTCACATGATAAAATATATTTGAACTCAACCAACGCCATAAACGTGGACCACAACATATATTGTTTGTGGAAATAAAATAAAAGTTAGTCACTCTCATTGCACCTCCTGAAGAGGTTATTCCTGAAGAATATAAACCCGTAAAAATAAATACAGCTGCTAAACAAAAGATTAAAAAAATACGGGAATACAGAACGGTCGAATCCTAAAATTTTGGGAAACGATTAGGATTTGATTATTATTGACGTAAAACTTGCAATCAACTATATATGTTGATACGAGAGATATTAAATAATTTTTAAAATTATTGTCAACAATTCATTCGTCTTCTTAATAACATGTTATATCAAGAGAAAAATTAGATTCAAAACCTATGATATTATAAGAATGCCAAAAGCATTCGTATTTAATATAAACAAAAGAAGACGAACAATATAGAATAAACTCGCTGAATAAACATATTATTTGGACATGTAGTCCTGATTTCTGAAACTATTCCCTGAAGGATACAAATTAAAATCACAATAACATGTGATACATTATAAAGCGAGAAGTAATATAAGGGTATTCGCATGACCCAACATCAATCGTAATGTTACTCATTCTCTCGTAATATTGATAATACGTTCTGTTGTATGATCAATATGATATGCATATAAGATATGTTGTAACTTTAAAATTTTATAAGTCACTTAATATTAATACATATATGAGAGTCTTTGAAGGACAAAAATGACAAAGTATATTATATAATAACAAGAATCAAAAGATGCACTATACAAAGATCACTATATGAAGAAACAAGTAAGAGTGTGCATATAACATCTTCAAATCAAAGTCATCCCGAAGATTGATACGAAGTTGATCTTAGACGTCTATATATTACACCCAATACAAAATTTACTATTATTTATTATATGCATATGACTTGATGTTTTAGGATCTCCAACAGAGTTTTTGAAAAATTGTGAATATTTAAATGACAAATTTTTAAATAAATGACTAGAGATAAACCAATTGTTTTTTGACCTGAAGTTCAAACATTCTCAAGAAGAGAATTGGTACAATAATTCAATTGTAGAAAGAGAATATTGAAGACAGATATTCAACTAAATGTTCATCTTGAAAGCACATTAACAAAGGGCGTCTATTTTATTTCGACAAAGATCTAATTCTTATAGGACCTGAAGTTCCTTATCATGTTCACAGAAATTGTTTTCCTGAAAACATTTAGATGACGTTCAAGGATCTACCAATTTCTAGTCATGCGACAAAAATTTATATTAGTGATGTTTCTTATATGTCCAATACACATCAATTATTATCACAAACTATTTGATGTCATTATGTGGAATCATTACAACTTTATGTAAGTTGGTGAATCAGTTATTGTAAGGTGGTAAATCAGTTATTGATTATTACATTCTCATATTGCTATGACATCAATGTAAATATAGGACATCTTTAAATTGTCCATAAGTAATATCTTTTGAGGTAACATACTCATATTTTGCAAAAGTTGTCACAGTTTGTGTTACTCTCAGTATATCATTTGAGAAAAATTGCGCAAACATTTTTCACAATCCTATTATCTAAGTGAAATATAGTAAATATACATTAAATCCGTTAACCTATCATGTATTTGTTTATTGAATCCTCGTGCACTTTTGTGTTTAAGAACTTTGTAAAATATATTCGTAAGTTTGGTAAACTACGAATCAGGGAGAACAGATTTGTATTTATCGTCCCTGAAGGACGGATATCCCTGAAGGATAAAGCCCGGAGGGCTTGTAGTTGCACTATTTTTCCAATTTTTGTCCTAAAAGGTTTTATTGATTAAAGTTTTTAATTGGGCAACTTATGCAATTTTGTTAGTGTATGTTATGCATTCTTTTCCTTAGCTACTTTTTCCCACTGGGTTTTGTAGCAAGGTTTTTAACGAGACATAAACATATCGCATATTGTCTGAGGGAGTGTTATAAATGTATGTTGAATTGAGAGGTAGAATTATACACTGCACTCTTTTCTCCTTCATCAAGTTTTTGTCCCACAGGGTTTTACTTGGCAAGGTTTTTAATGAGGTAGACCGGTCAAGTGACAACTTTGTAGATCTATTCACCAAGTTGTTGCCTGCTAGAGATTTTGAAAGACTTATTTCAATATTGGTGTTCAGCGATTGAAAAACATTTGTTGAAATGAGGGGGAGGATTACATGCTCTGCACTTTTTTTCTTTACTAATTTTTTATCCTAATGAGTTTTTCTTAGTAAGGTTTTTAACGAGACATACTGAAAACATAGGTAAAGATTCAAGGGGGAGTGTTGTGAAATATTATGCAATAGATGCTTCACCTTCACCTTCTTCCCTCATAACTTCGTCAACCTCTCACATTCTCATTTATAAACTCTTGTAACATACATTCTTTCATTTGTCTCCTTTAACTTATAAATAGGATACTATTGTAATACTTTGGTGAGCATGAAAATACAACAATTATTTTTTTCCAAATCTTTTTCTTCTTTGTTCTTTATTTTATTATTTTATAACGGAACATCAGTTATGTAAGTATTAACACTTTTGTATTATTTAGCTAATGTGTAGGTGTTACAATACTGACACGGTTTTATTATATTTTATACGTAATAGACAAGCAACAATAAGCAGGACAAGATAAGTTGGAGACGGAAATTGTATTTATCACATTATTACCAAAATGTAATTCAAGTACTATTTTACGGCTCAATAGAATTTTCTCGCTTTTGCTGTGCGTATAACTCCAACCAACTTCACTTAAATCTTTCTAACATGAATATTGGATTTTGAAATAAGATAAGTGAGAAATATTTTATTTATTCTACTATTAACTATCTTATTTTAATGTGCCAACAACTCCCAAAGGAATTGCTCTCCGTGACTGAAATTAGGGGTGAGCAACCGGTCTGATCCGGACCAGATCGGAACCGAATCAGCTCTAGATCCTGAACCGAAGACCGGAACGGTTGGGTCCGGTCCAGTCCGGAACTGGTTTTTTTACTTTAAAATTTTAAAAAAAAAATCATTCCGTACCGGAACCGAATTAGATCCGAACCCTACACCGATTGGGTCTGATTCGAACCGAAACCTAGACCGACCGGAACGGACCGATCATTGCTCACCCCTAACGGAAATGTTCTTCCGATCTCATCCATCACCCACAACCATTCCAAGCAAGATAACCTTATCCAACAAAGCATCAACCACAACTTGCCACGTGTCAAACACCCACAAAATCTCCAACTTGTAACAACTCCCACCTCTCACTCCCCAGCACTCCAATCCCAAGCTCTCAACAAAAACATGTACACCCCCTTATTTCCCAACACCAAACAAAGTATTTACTCCAACTCTAATTACACCAATCCAAACCCTAAACCTCGATCCCAATGGCCTCAACCATGTTCGTGACCATGCCGGTCATCGCCCGGGCCAAACCCGCCTCGGACGCCTTCTCTACATCTCCCAACCTCCCATCTAGGCCTACAACCAGGCGTGCCGGTCAACGCATGGAAGTCAATGCTTCCAAGCTGATCATGAATGAGAATTTGATCAAGGGAGTCACCGCCGCGGTTTTGACCGCTTCTATGGTGCTCCCTGACGTTGCCGAGGCCGCTCAACCGGGGCTCTCACCGTCTCTTAAGAATTTTGTCCTCAGCATTGTTTCCGGTGGTGGTGTACTCGTCGCGATCATTGGAGCTGTGATTGGAGTTTCCAACTTCGACCCTGTCAAGAGGAGTTGAGAAATTAAGGATACTATTAATTGCTAGCTAGTCGATCTTAATTTACTAGCTGGAGCAAAGTTATATAGGAAATATGTGTACCACTTTATTTATTTGATGCGTGCTCTCTTTCTTCTCTTGTCCCACTATGCATGTCTTGTCTCTAGCAACGTTTATAAAAATTCGCTTTGTTCTTTTCAGGCTTCTCCATTTTTTTCATTTTTTTGGCAGAGTGAAACTCAATTTGTTTGTTTGAATTTGTAAGTTTCAATGTTGAGCTGGAGCATGATCTGTTGTTCAAGATCCTTAACTGAGATTATTAGTATTTTGAAATTATAAGTGAGAAACCATTTAATTTGTTGTTTAAAATGTGTTTTTATTTCTAAATTTACTATATAGAATACATACATGCGTGTTGTCTCAAAAGTCAACATACAGTGTTATTGGAAAATTGGATCGAAACAATGCAATAAGGAAAACGATTAGCGGACGCTAGCGTTCGGGACGCGCGCTTATGTGGTCAGCCCAGTCAGCAGACGCGTTTGAGTTGGCAGTCTCCACAGAAAAAGTTTATTTTTTATTTTATTCCTCGTTTCGTACAAATGTCTACATCCCTCCATCCCTCATTAATGCGTATCAAATCACTCATTTTTCATGAACATTTTGGCTCCCCTACACAGCACAGGAGACTTGTTATAAATCTCAACATGCGTCTTCCTTTTTCTTCCATTCTCTTCTGTGGTCCTACCTCTGTGCTTTGATGGAAATCGTTCATGTGTCTTTCCAAGTGGAGCAGCCGACAAACGTTCCTAAGGAGGGGATGTTTTTCCCCTCTTTCGAAGAAGCCCAAACATTTTACGTTGCTTATGCCGATTCTTGTGGTTTTTGTGTTAAGAAAAGGCATCACACCCGTTTGTTTGCTACCTCTGGGTCAGGTGTTAATGTGCTGGAACGATATGCAATGGTGTCAAAGCTTCCGAGGATTTTGGCGTGATGTTCTACTGTTAAAAGTTCAATCAGAAAGTTCTATGCTTTTGCGTATAATTCCACATATACAACAAACAAGACCAAAGTCATCCTTAAGAATGTAGGAATGATCACATTCTTCTTCATTTTCTTCATGTACAACATTTGTATGTCTGTTCGGAATAAGAAGTCAGTCTGTTCGGAATATGTTGTGTGTCTGTTCGGAATAAGAAGTATGTCTGTTCGGATTAAGTGGTGTGTATGTTCGGAATACTTTCTGTTCCATTTCTACACAAATTTTCAACATAATCTGGACAAACATTTTACATAAACTGGACAAACTTTTTACATAAACAAGACAAATTTTCTACATAAACAAGACAATCTTTCTACATAAATAATACAAACTTTCTGTTCCGTTTCTGGACACACTTTCTATGCTTTTGCGTGTAATTTCACATATACAACAAACAAGACCAAAGTCATCCTTAAAAATGTAGGAATGATCACATTCTTCTTCATTTTCTTCATGTATAACAGTTGTATGTCAGTTCGGAATAAGAAGTCTATCTGTTCGGAATATGTTGTGTGTCTGTTCGGATTAAGTTGTACGTCTGTTCGGAATAAGAAGTCTGTCTGTTCGGAATATGTTGTGTGTCTGTTCGGAATAAGAAGTCTGTCTGTTCGGAATAAGAAGTCTTTCTGTTCGGAATAAGAAGTCTGTCTGTTTGGATTAAGTTGTACGTCTGTTCGGAATAAGAAGTCTGTATGTTCGGAATATGTTGTGTGTCTGTTCGGATTAAGTTGTGCGTCTGTTCGGAATAAGAAGTCTGTCTGTTCGGAATATGTTGTGTGTCTGTTCGGAATAAGAAGTCTGTCTGTTCGGAATAAGAAGTCTTTCTGTTCGGAATAAGAAGTATGTCTGTTCGGAATAAGAAGTCTTTCTGTTCGGAATAAGAAGTATGTCTGTTCGGAATAAGAAGTATGTCTGTTCGGAATATGTTGTGTGTCTGTTCGGAATAAGTTATGTGTCTGTTCGGATTAAGTTGTGTGTCTGTTCGGATTAAGTTGTGTGTCTGTTCGGAATATGTTGTGTGTCTGTTCGGAATATGTTGTGTGTCTGTTCGGATTAAGTTGTGTGTCTGTTCGGAATAAGAAGTCTGTCTGTTCGGATTAAGTTGTGCGTCTGTTCGGAATAAGAAGACTGTCTGTTCGGAATATGTTGTGTGTCTGTTTGGATTAAGTTGATCCAACCTAAAAGTTAAAAACAATATTTTATTATGATAAGTCTCGACTCTGCACGAATAAAGGGTTTGCACGCTGTCCTAGGGTCTGCACGCTGTCCTAGGGTCTGCACTATCTGTGTATTGGGAAAAGAATCGTTCAACCTAAAGAACCGGCGTTTTTAAGAAGACCAAAGCACGTGAAGAGAAATTTTGCTGACTGGACGCTGACTCAACACGTCCACGTAAGGCGCGTCCGTGACGCCCGCGTCCGTGTATAAGGACCCATGCAATAATACCTTATGTAGACATCACAATTCGCCGTAAGTAAAATATAATGTAATCTTCAAACAAGAGAATACCTTATATAAAAGTCCAATATTGATTTACAATTAGGCACAAGCAGGTCAAAAACTCTTAATCATAAATTATGACCAAAAAACATTAACTATATGTTTATTTTTTGAGAAATTGTTTGGCTATCTTGTTGTTAATGAAAATAATTTCATTATAACTTTAATATTCAACGATTTTGATTATTTATTTTGAAATAATGGGTTTTTTTCAAAACAATTTTTTAGTAATGTTTTTCAATAGAAAAAATAAATTTTATTAACAAGAATAAGTTATTAATTTGTTTTTGTGCATGTACATATTTATATTTACATGTAACGATTTTGTTGAAATGATATCAGTTTATAGATTGTTGACCAATTACATCACTTATATTTTTTTACTTTATAAAATTTACTTTAGAGTTTTAAATACATTCGTAATTTCGATTTTAAAATCCGGTATCTGTAATTTAACTAATTTTGTAATTTAAAGTTAATGACAGTTTTGAGTTGTGTTTGTTTTTCAAATGCTTTTACCATTTTTTCGGTGATAATCTAGAAATATCTTTTTGTATGAGATATTAAAATAGTCAAATTCTGAGTTTATGCGAGTTTATACAATACGTATAAATTTGATTAGGTGTTCTAGTTGTTTGTAATTACAAACTCAATTTTATTTTTCAAAAATTAGAAAAAATAATAATGATCTCATAGTAGAAACAAAAATAATTTTGTATTTATATAACACTCGTCTCACACACTGCAACACAAACAACCCTTCTCAAAAACACTACTAAAAATTACACTCACTTACGTTGGAGATATGAATTGAGGTGATGAGGAGACGAGGATGGAATTATTAAAGAACGATGAAATCAAAGGAGTTTAGTGGGTGATGGAGTTTGTTATTAGGTCGTTGCTGATGAAGACGGTGACGGGTATTCGGATCAGGAAGGTTGAAAGTTTGTATGACTAAAACACATTGAATGACGTTCCAAACATAATTTTGTTTCGAGTATACATTTTCTAAAAACATTACAGAATATCCCCATTTCAATGTTATCGAATACCGTTTCTCAATTACTAAACCGAATTTTTACATTTTGATATAATTATTTGGGTGGGGTAAAGTATGAAACAAGATCCAAAATCCAAATCCGAGGAATCAAGATATACAATTCAGAGATGTGGAAATCCAAATCAAATGAGATCTAAAACCAGAACTGTCAATACCATGTTGGCAATATCCAAACCAGTCGTCGGTCCATAAATGTATACATCTCCAACCCAAGTTTGGTCCTTTTAGAGTCTAGTGAAGGAAGAATAGAATCGTATCCACTTCCCATCAACAATGATTAATAGAACTTAGTTTCCGATGATATAATTATCAAAATAATAATACAAAATGAAAAGTGCAGATTATATCATCACGACTTCTTAAGTGTATATACCAAAAAAACTCAGGTATGTGGAATAATGGATCACCAACACAAAATCAAATCATCCATGTTATGTGTTTCTGGTAGAGTTAATTACTTTCTCAAAGAAGTACAATTATTTATTTTAAAATTTAAAATTATTACATCAAACAACAAAACTGTAAAAACGGTAGAATAAACAAATTCAACAGAATTCGATTTTTATGAAGTTGTTGTACCAAGTGACGAGTTCTATGCTAGACTCATCAAAAGTGTCCATTCCAATTTGCAATTATGAAGTAATTAATTAACCCAATTTGGTTTATTTGAATAAATAAATAACCAACCTATTAATAACAAACTCTTTTCATGGGAATATCTTTTTATTGCTTAAAACCAAATCAGAACAATCCACATTCCACACGATTAAAGCTGCATGAGCAAGACCTGAACTGACAACATGGTTCCATCTTTCCAACCTGTCTTACTGCAGAGATGGAAACCTCACCGATTCAAATCAGACAACTCCATAAATTGGAGGAGGAGAAAGAGGAGAAGCAAAGAACAAATCTTAACATGTCTGACATGAAGACATGCATGGACTATGGAAAGAAGAGTTCCCTGCAGCTGCAAGCATGAAACATCACAGCGTTGTTACTGTTTCTTCATCATAGAACCAGCATAAAGCCCACAAATACAAGGGCCCAAGTTTTCTTCCAAGTTGTTATAATAATAGATTTAGTTGATGAATATTAGTCTTTAAGGTCACTTAAGACAGAACACTGACATGTGAGGCCCCAACTCATTAGTTAGTTACTTGGGTATTTGCATTCAAACTTAACATTTCCCTTTTAAAGGCATATGAATCTATGATGCATATGTAAAACTTGTAATATAATTCTCTTGTGGATCTTATCTTGATAAGTTAGTTATCAATATAATTACCAGTTAGATAATAAAAAGTAATATAAAGTACAATTTGACACTATCAATAATGATCATGTTTCGCCTTGCTTCCCTGAATCGTAAGAGGTAACACTTTGCGTCCTCGAACTCTGATGTTATTTTAGTTTTAACCTGAACTATTAGAAAACTGAAGGAAGTCGTTATCTTTTACCATGAAATAACATTAATCCTCTAGTCTAGTTTGAGAGAGCAAAGTGTTATCTTTATAGTTCAGGAAGGAAAAGTGAAACATGATCATAATCAAGCGAAGCAAACTACAAATTACCAAAAAATATAA
The DNA here is from genome assembly GCA_963682175.1 of Triglochin maritima. NCBI lineage: Eukaryota > Viridiplantae > Streptophyta > Magnoliopsida > Alismatales > Juncaginaceae > Triglochin > Triglochin maritima. The sequence continues at coordinate 5,800,089 of OY821780.1, read as the reverse complement.
CTTGGGTAAGTCAGTCTGCAACCATGAAGAAACATATGGATGACCCACCACAAAGGTGATGAAGCGAGTAAACCAGTGGTGAAGTATGAGTAAGAGCATTGTCAAAGACAAAGGTGGGCACAGCACAGCCACAGGGCACGGCAAGAGAATGGTCAAGAGCATGTGTGTGATCAGAGATATTCAGATGATATAAGTGATGACGGGAGTGGCAGTGGTAGCACTGACCACAGTCTCAACTCAAAACCATAACCATGTGGGGAATGGTGTTGAGTGGTGGGGGCACATGACAGACTTTTAAAGCCAAAACAAACCACACTGCTTCTTGTCCTCACCATTTATTACTCCCACTGATAACAAAATGCTCTAAGTTTTTTTTTCATGACCCAGAATTTCCCGCCACCCGTTACTACTTGGAACAAGCGGGTTGCGGCTCCAAACGGTGAAGGTTGTCCTACACCGTTTTCTTCAACACGTATTTGCATTAAATAAAGTGTCTTGCAGGGGACACAATGTGCTCTAAGTTGAAATTGTAACGTAACACATGATCACACTAGGGGTGGACCCACAACAAGGTACGTTGAGAGACACCTTTTCTATGCAAGGTGAAAATGATTTGTTTGTCTTGATGCTTTCTATTGCACTAAGCATTTGCAATGGGATGGAAGAGGCTAGTGGAGGACATGGCAATGTGGTTGGAGAAATGAGATCATCAAATGATGTTATTTATTTTATTTTATTTTATTTTGGAAAAGTAAATGATGTTATTAATTGTTGGGAAGTTTTGAACAATTGTGGAATGATTTGTTTGCAAGTAGATTTGTCAATTGTAGTGTATTTTTACCGTAATTTGAAAGAATTTTCATTCCTTGTTGGGGTGTGTGTTAAGAGAAAACACACATTTCTCTCTTCCTCCCTCAACTCCCATTTTTCTCTCCTCCCACCACATCTCCTTCCTTCCCTCTCCAAGTGTTGTCGGATTTGAAGGTTGTTGAAGCTCAGGTAGGCAGCGAAGGAGACGGCGGGGGAGCCGAGCAAAGGTGCTTGCGTAGTCGAAGCGGTGCAAAGACGTTTGCGTAGTCGAGGTGGAGTGAGGTGCACGGAGGCAACCAGTGTTACTTGGTTGTCGGGGGTGCGTGGCAGCAAGGAGGGAGATCGTCGGCGACGATCAGAACTCCGACGAGCGTGTAATGGTATGTCAATTTCGTCATTTTGCTCACACAAGGGGTGTGAGAGGTTTTGAGCTTGTCACCAGAGACCTCGCCAGCGAAAAGGGATAGCCGGAAGGCTGGGCTCCGGCGGGCGCAGCTAGGCAATGCTTAGGCGTTGCCCAGTAATCGGTCGACTTGTGCCTTGTTGGCGGTCGATCGAATAGAATAATCTGGACTTGTAATGTCCGTGATATTTTCGGTCGAACAGTTTTCCCTTTGGTCCGATCATTTCCTCTTTGTTTAGATTTCATCCTGGCCTAGACATTCTAAACGGTCGACCGTCCAAAGACTTTTGTTTGACTATTAACTTAAGTTGTTGCCCAATGTTCGACCGACTTGTGCTGCTGTTCAAACGTTTTCCCATTCATCAGGAAACGGTCGACCGTTGGTGCTCAGATTTGGATTCTTGCCTTGTGTCCTGTGTTGTGTTGTTTTTCTTGGAAACCTGTTCTCACCTTGAGCGTGAGCCGGGAGGTGACGGTGAGTGCGATGAGCGTCTGCCTACGGACCGTCGAGCAAAAGAGTATGGACACTTGGTACACGTGCCACTTTATATTTATAAGCTTTGGTATAACATATGCATTCATGGAGTCTTCTAGGTAGTAGATCTGAGGGATCGCGGATCTCAACGCATTACATTGTTACGCAGCTCCACGGAGCGAGATGACTGATCGACCAATGATTATTCTGGCGGATGTGATCGTCCTGCTGTGGCATAGCCCGACGAGTATGACTGACTAGAGCGACGACTCTGACGGATGTTGCATGTTGACCACGAGATCAGATTTGTATCTTTGACACGGAAGTGTGTGTGATCCTCACTGAAACCTTATAATTAGTATAGTCACGAGTGGGATGCGTTGCGTACTCTCCGTAAGGTCGCATGTGCATGCGGTAGGTCCCGTTGGGGGACTCGATTTTGGTGGTGGGACGGTTGTATTTTTATTTGCCCCTGGATGGAGACAGTTTTACTTTTACATTCTTTGTGTCATGATATACTAGTATAGTAGGGTCATTGTACTGTGCATTCATATTCATATATGGGCTTGGTATATGAAGTTTTCGTTATGAAAACTTAGGGATTTTATCATGTTTGCATTTTAGGACCTTGCTAGGTACTGAATGGGTAGCAACCGAGGACGAACGCACACCAGGATCGAATCCTCCAATCTCATCTCCTAAGTTGTTGTTGTCTGTATTTTCTAGCTTCTTGTCTTCGATTGTAATCGAACTTTAAATCTTTTGAAATGGTGCACCTTGTTGAGTCTTAATTGATTAACTTCCTCGTTTCACTATGGTCTTATCTTTTGAAATTTGGTTTTAAATTTTCTGCTTTTGGGGACGTTACAAATTTGGATAGAGATGATCAATACATGTTTGAAGAACGATCTAAACAAGATTAATTACATTCAAAACTCCCATCCTTGGAGGTGGAAAACCACAAGAATTATACATTTGCTACAAACTTCATTATGATAACTAAAATTACAAAATGGAAGCAAGATCATCCATCACACTCTCAACAACTAACAACACCCTAGACGTAATGTATCTTTTTCTAGGTTTGTCTACCTATAATATATCTTGTGCTATTGTTTTGTTGCCATTCACCTTCACTGAATACATTTCTAGTACTTATGAAAGCATTAAGCCAATATTTTTCAGAAGTGGTAGAAGTTCTTCTCACTTATCTTACTAAAGAGGTTCAATCCTGCAACCTGTGATCGAAGACGCTCCAACATGATTGAACCAATTAGCTTGTACAAATTGAATATTGTCGTATATTTAACTCTAAGGGATTTTTTTTTGATAGGCTCTTATTTTGAACAAAAATTATGCTTCCAACACCTTCCATAATTCAAACCCACCCCAGCTTTTAAAAAGAATACTCTCTTAGTAGCTCCCTAGTCTGGAGTAGCTCATTTCAAATTCATAACATACAAGATGGATTTTTCACGTGGCTTACTTATTAAAATCGTATTTGACCCTTCAAAGAGTTAAATGATGATGCTGGATTCTGGATGCTTATTAAATATTTCGATCCTGACAATGAAATTAATAATAATTAGAGCCCAGTATAGAACTAATTGGTCGGTTGGTTTTGCCATTACCTGATGACGTGCTTTAGAAACTTTATAGTGGGACATGGTAGGTCAATGTTCATGAAAGTCGACCCAAAGTTCCAACCAATGGCAACTTAGTAGATTTTTAGATACCATTGATATTTCTTATCATAGATGTATCTTTTTGTAACTCGTTTAAAGTTTAAACACCACTTTACATGTCAAGAGATAGATAACAAGACATGTAAACAGAAACTAAAAGAATGGAAACACAAAAAAGGAAAAGGCATCTGCCAATCTGAGGCCGTAATTTTTTATTTAATAAAAGAAAACCGAAAATTTCGAAATTTAGGAAGAAAAAAAATCCAAAAATAGTCGGATCGCGGGTGTGACCCGCGATCCGTCCCGCCCAAATTTTTTTTTTTGACGGATCGCGGGTTGGAACCGTGGTCAATTTTTTTTTAAGAAAAAAAATTCCACGGATCGCGGTTCCCACCAGTGATTCGTTGAAAACAAAAAAAAAATTACTGAAAACTAATTAAAACATAAAATTAGAAACGTCGAAAATTTGTAGCCTGTAGACACATTACAAATATTTTTGGAGGTCGATACAGCAAAAAATTAAAAACACAATTAATTTTTTTCTAAAAATATTAACAATTACAAAACATATTTTGAAAATAAATATAATAAAAAACATAGTTAAAACGATTTTAAAAAAATCAAAACATAAAACACTACGACTAAAATCCGGGACTTTTTTATTTTCTTTTATTGTTTTTGATTTTATGTTTTTGATATTTTAAAATTTATTTTTAATTTATTTTTTAATATATTTGTTTTTGAAAATAAGTCTTGTAATTGTTATTATTTTTTAAAATATTTTTGAAAAATATTTTCCAGAATCTATCTCCAAATCTCGTGGATAACAGAGCGGGTTGAAACATTCACTAATTTTTGTATAAAATAACATAATATTTCACGTGGATCCCAATTGTTATTATTTTGATAACAAACAGAATATTTTTTTTGCTCAAAATTTCAACGGTGAACCACGTTCCGTGGGCGAAAAATTTAATTTTTTTTTCTGTTTTCTGTTTTAGTTTTATTTTTTTCTTTCTGTTTTTCTTTTTTATTTAATTATTTGTAATATTTTTAAAATCTTTTTTTTCAAAATATGTTTTCTAATTGATATTATTTATTAAAAAATTTAATTTTGTTTTTAATTTTTTGAAGAATCGACCTCCAAATCACGTCGATAACCCGGCGTGTATTGAATTGTTAGGGTATTTTATACAATATAAACACAAAAATTCCTAGTCAGAATAATAAATTATTTACAACTGAATATTAAACAAACCATAAAACTAATTAAAACAAAAAAAATTGGTAACTTTGTCAAAAATTCGTAAGGTATACCCGCATTATAAACATTTTGGAGGTCGATACAGCAAAAAATTAAAAACACAATTAAAAAATTTTAAAAATTAATAACAATTACAAAACATATATATATATATGTATATAACATAGTTTAAATGATTTGTAAAAAAATAAAACGTAAAATCAAAAATAATAAAAGAAAGTAAAAAAGTCCCGTATTTTAGTCGTAGTGTTTTATGTTTTGATTTTTTAAAATCGTTTTAACTATGTTTTTTGTTATATTTGTTTTCAAAATATGTTTTGTAATTGTTAATATTTTTAGAAAAAATTTAGTTGTGTTTTTAATTTTTTGCTGTATCGACCTCCAAAAATATTTGTAATGTGTCTACACGCTACGAATTTTTGACAACGTTTCCAATTTTTTGTTTTAATTAGTTTTAAGGTTTTTTTAATATTCGGTTGTAAATAATTTATTAATTTTGCTAAGAAATTTTGTTTTTTATTGTATAAAATACCATAACATTTCAATACCCGGGTTATCAACGTGATTTGGAGGTCGATTATTGAAAAAATTAAAAATAATTTTAAAAAATTTGAAAAAATAATATAAATTAGAAAATATTTTTTGAAAAAAAAGATTTAAAAAAAGAATACAAATAATAATAATAAATAAAAACAGAAATAAAAAAATAAAACTAAAACTGAAAACAGAAGAAAAAAAAATATATTTCACGGACGGTTCACAACCGCGATCCGTGGAAAAAAAATTAAAAAAAAATTGACGGATCGCGGTTCCAACCCGCGATCCGTCAAAAAAAAAAATTTTGGAATTTTTTTTTGTTTTCCTAAATTTCGAAATTTTCGTTTTTCTTTTATTAAATAAAAAAATTACGGATCTGAGGCATCTCTGAAACTCTCATGGACTCTTTTCCAATTTGACATAAAATCATTAGAAAACTGTAATGGAATAACAAAGATATTAAAAGAAAGAAAATATAAAACAACACTGGCAACGGTAAGTCTGTAATGGCAGCAGCAGAAAGTAAGGAGGAACATAAACAACAGGTCTGTCATAATCTATTCTTTCTCTGAATTAATTACATTTTCTATTGTTTTTTTTTTAAGTTGGTAGGTACTTAGATTAAAAGACCAAGCTATGATTAGGCCTGTAAACGGGTCGGGTCGGGGCGGGTTTCGAACCCACCGCTACCCGACCCGTCTAAGGTAGACGGGTTGGCGGGTCGGGTCGGGTGAAATTTTTTTAAACCGCTACCCGACCCACCTAAGATCGGGTAAACGGGTTACGCGGGTAGGGCAGGTCGGGTAAACGGGTTATGCGGGGTGAGTAGATGGATAAATGAATTTTTTATATATTTTTTCTTTCTTTTGGAATAACACTATAAATTTAAAACATAACACATTAGCACCTTAAAAACATTATCGATGTAATGAACACCATAAAATTATAAATAACTTCAACTTTATAACACTATTAATAAATTATGGATAAGAGAATATGTATATGTATATTGTATATAAGTGTGTATATATATAATATTTATTATTTAATTTATTAAATTCTTAGGCGGGTAATCGGGTAAACGGGGCGGGTAGAAAATACAACCGCTACCCGTCCCGTTTATTAGTCGGGTTGGCGGGTATTCGGGTTGGCGGGTGGCGGTTTGAATTTTTTTCCCCGCTACCCGACTTAGGCGGGTCGGGTTGGCGGGTCAGGGCGGGTTTTACCCGCCCCATTTACATCCCTAGCTATGATACACACCATGGACTACGGGAATACAAAAGAGTGTTATTCCCTAATGGGATTACACAACAAAAGATATATGAGTCTTGAAACAGAAATATTCGTTCCCCAGATTCTGAGTTGGGTACGAGCACAATATCTAGTCAATGGGATGTAGGGGTGTAAATGGGATGGGTTTGATCTGTCGTCTTGCCCACCTAATGCGGGTTGCGGGCAAAAATAGCTTACCCGTCGACCCGCACAACCCGAATAACATGCATAATAATAGGATTGCGCTTCAAATTAACTTTGATTTCTATGTATTTTCTCTTGATTTGAAGTGTTGTTGACTTTGTTCTAAATCCTAGTTAGCTAATATGTTGTTGATGATGATTGATAGTGATGTTAACGATAAGTTTTAGTTTTACGTTCTGTAATTTTGTTGAAAATTCTGTAATCGACAGATTTTTGTAATTTTGTTGCAGAAGTCTTGTCTAACCCGTTACAATCCACTCTTAAGTGGAGCGGGTAGTGGTGGGATAAAAACTCACCCCACCCCATTTACACCACCAGGGGTCCAACTAAGGCAACTAGAGGGGTCATCGAGTGGAGCCCGTGTGTTCCTCTGGTGCTGCGACAGGATCAACCATAGTAGTTCCTACCATGTCCGTCTCATGATCTGGTGTATCAGTCCGATCGAGTTCTGATGATGACGCCAATGTTGTTTAGCGTGGCGGTTAGAAGAACACGTCGGGGTTCCAATTACCTTTGTGTGAGCCTTTTTGATACCCAAGGTCTGTTGCAGGAAGTCTCCTTGTCGTCTAAGTGTACCTCACAAGCATTAATCAAGTAAATCAAAACATTTATTAAGCACAACATCATGACTATTCATTCAATGTACTCCTGAAAATAATGTTATTTCTTTCATTCCAAATGGTCCATTGGAATGCGACTTTTAGAGTGTAGCAATCCTTGGTTCATGAATCGAGTTAACCTACTTTCTAAAGTCTATATTATTACCCCTAGTGAGGTTTAGGTCCATAATTGATGTTTTCGTCCAAACGAGAATTGCCAAATCACATTAGAAAAACAAGTGATTTGTCGATTCGTTTTTAACCGCACACATCGGACATATGGGGTTGATTCTAATAAGGACGAGAAGATTTTTGTCTTAGCTAGGTGGGCAATTTACTTGCCAAATTTGTTTCATAAGCGGGTATTAAATTTCCCGTCCACTAGAAATTTGTAGAAGGATATCGGAGTGTAACCCTCATGTTTTGTTAGTTTCCATCTCCTAGAATCAACCCCTGGCCATAGGTGTTAAAGGAGAGATAAAGTTGATATAAGTTGAGCCTATGTTGGTCATCAATTGGATGTTTAAATCTGGTTTGCCATTTTTCATTTTTATCTTACTCAATTTACATAGACCTGGTACCCAATCTATTCGATATTTAAGGAATGGGGACAACCTATCCTTTGAGTTTGAAAACATGCTTGACATGTTGATGGTTGTTTGGTATTTGGCAGAGATGATGCTCTGGTATTGTCGCGATTTCCCACTTTTTTTCTTTTTTTTTTTGCCCTCAAGCTCAAAATGTGCTTCTCAAGGTCTAACATTCCAAGAATGTGCTTCTCAAGGTCTAACATTCCAAGTCCTCCCTTTTTTTGGTTTGAGGATTTTATTCCATGGCACTCTATTTTTTAGTTTGCCATATTCATGGGTGTTGTTCCACAAAATTCTTTCCGGGTATATATAGTTAAGATACATTGGATAGTCATAGGTTTAACTTCAGCAGTTCTTTTAGGAACGTTTTCTTTTGTTGACCATTACAAGGTCCGTATATACCCAAGTGAGTCTCCAACTTAATTCCTTATAAGATTTGAAGGAAACCGAGATTAAATGTGTTTTTGTTCCATTTTGGTTTCTTGAATGATAGTAATGTTGTATTAAATGGGTTGTGATAATCCTGGACTCTTCTCAGATCGTGTACGGATCACTTTCCGAACAAGATTATTCGACCCTATTACACTGCCCGGGTTGGACGAATACCTTGCGGGGATAATCCTGAAAAGGAACAATCTCGTTCAGGCAATATGAACTTCGATCAGAAAGGTAGAGAAGGAGTATGTATTTCGTATATTTATTTTTGAGTACCGAATCCCTCTAATAATGAGATAATCAAAAAAGCAGAATGGCGGTTGGACGGTTACACAACTGCTTTGGGAGGTTACACAACCGCTTTTCGGTTGGTATTATCCACTCAAACGGAAATACATAAAATCCAATAAAAAATCAATATGGATTTCCCAAAGAGCTTTTGGGGCGCTGCCCCGAACCCCGCCAGGGGCTCTGCCCCTTGAACCCCGCAGGGGCTCCGCCCCCTCGACCCCTGCTTCATATTCGTGGTCGATAAACCGTTAGCTCAACAAGCGTGCACTCTGCACTACCCAAACTCGTTTCCGAGCCTAACGATAAATCGCATCGGTCTCAAGTAAATCACATTACGACTAAAATGAATCGATGACACTAAAATCACCAACAAGTAATTGTTAGTTTCACTGTTTAATCAAGCTTTTAACCGCTCTAAGATTTTTACTTATTCCCAAACCACGGATGTTCGAGGTTATTATATTCATTCAGTAGTTTCCTTTTTAATAATCCAAATTGGAATTCAAATACACAAAATTGAGCATGGTGTATGTCAATTCTCCCACATTGGAGAGATCGATCGGTTGGAGGCCTTGTCGCACATGAATCTCATTTAAGAGGGATTTAGAATGTTCACCATTTTTTTTGTGGAGCCCCTATATTATATGGCCACAGAAACTGTCAAAAGCGTCGTAGCTGCTTTCCCACACTAAGTTGTCTAGATAAATATGGTTGCTAGTTTAGTTTCATTGGTAGAACCCCTAGATATATATTGAATACGTAGATTTGAGGTAGTGCAACTTATCACTTTGACAAAATAAACACATATTTACTGAAATAATATGTATCAGTACGTGTTTAACAAAATTATTTTGCCATCCGGTTAATCTGTCACCTATTTTTGTTACTAATATACGTCGTTGGTAAACCTAATTAAGCTGACAAAATTTTCAATGTACGAATGTGTCTTTTTCAAAATTTCTTTTATATGAAGGAATACGTGATTGCTTGATCTCTTTCTTTTCATTATAAAGAAAACCAAACATAACCAAGTGTTAACAGAAAAATCCAAGTAATTCTTGACCATGTCTTTCTCTCCAACCTATCCACCACTTCTGTTCTGGAAGGAAAAAAAAAGCTAATCTAATTGCTATGAAAAAAAAACTTGAACAGCTGTAACGTTGGGAATCTTTGTTGTGGTTAATAGCGAAGATGGTTTTAATAGATGCTAAGCTAACTGGTATAAAAAAAAACATAATAGGAACAGCAAAACTATTTAAAATAAATGTATTGGATGCTGCTGTCGGGCTTCACTCTGGTGAAGCACGTACAGTGTGATAAACTAATAATAATAATAATAATAATAATAGCAGACTGGCCTCAGGTGGCAGCATCATCTGACACACAATATATCAACACATATCTAACACAAACACACATATATAAAAAATAAATAAGTTTATATTAAATATATGATAAAACATGTCCTCGTCTCATCTTCTCACACACCCCAACACCACCACCAGTCCACCACCACGTCCCATTGGGCTTGGCGACCACACCAGATTTTGCCTGTGTTTTTTGTCCATCAAACCCCAACATACATGTTACTTGGGGAAGATTCTGCAGGCACCTCTTGCTTGACTGACATTTCCTTGATACCACCAATTTAAATGTCATATTTTATGTTGGTCATCAATGTGGTGATCTTTTTTCACCACTTGAGTTGATAGGTGTGTGTGTTATTCCTTTGGCGTAGAGTAGTCAGATTATAAGTTCAACTGTAGGATATATACCACTAATTTTTGTTATGAACTATGTCAGGTGGTATCCAAACACCCAAATCCAAATGAATAGATTTCATTGCATTTTTTGTAGCAAAAACTCATTTCCATCAGTTCAAAAGGAAAGATAATTATTTGACGAGATAACTCATTTTTTCCTAAACTAGATTTTTCTTTTTAGATAAGTGATAGTGTTCTACTATTATTATTAATGATGAGTTTTGGATCCACATCCTACCAACCACCGGTTATTTATAGAGATGAAGTTCGAACCCACTCTTATCACACAGTATTGGACCAATTGGAACAGACATTAAGTATTAAGCTAAAATCTCATCGATCACCAACTAAACCCTAAAACTAAAAGTAGAGATGGTATAGTATATTATAAAAAAAGTTCAATAGGTGTGTCATCATAGATGCTTTGAGAGCATACAAAAACAACATGTACACATATATAACAACTCCCACTCCCCTCTTTATCTTATCTTACACTGAGGTTCTGAAAGAGAAGGTAGAGATATACCATGATGAGCGACAACACCAGCAGCAGCAGGTATCCATTCACACCATCCCAATGGCAAGAACTAGAGCACCAAGCTCTCATCTTCAAGTACATGGCTTCTGGCCACCCCATCCCCTCTGATCTCATCCTCTCCATCAGAAGAAGCCTTCTCTTCGATCCCTCCCCAACCACTCTCTTCCCTCTCCACCCCAACAGTAAGCTTACATATATATATATATATATATATATATATATATATATATATATATATATATATATATATATATATATATATATATATAGTTAATTTAGATAACACCTTCTTCTTCTTTTGATTTTTTTTTGGTTTTTGTGGTTTTGGGCAGTTGGGTGGGGATGTTACCAAGTGGGGTATGGGAGGAAGGTGGAGGATCCGGAGCCGGGGAGGTGTCGGAGGACAGATGGGAAGAAGTGGAGGTGTTCCAAGGAAGCACATCCGGATTCGAAATATTGTGAGAGGCACATGCATAGAGGAAAGAACCGTTCAAGAAAGCCTGTGGAAACCAACACAAATACAACAATCACAAACGCAAATACAAAAAACCACAGCTCCTTGCCTTATGGTTTGTCTCAGCAAAACCACCACCTTTCTATGTCAACTTCAGACCCACACGCCACATTCTATCCTTACTCCAGGAATCAAGCTATTAACTTCCAGTTGGAATCTGGGGGTTCATCTGGAACAACTGATAAGGACTTCAGGTTTGCATGCATACACAAACTATATATATATACTTCTCTCTTTTTTTAGTTTCTTTGGTGGTTGTCTTAAGAAATTTCATTTATCTTACATTTCTATGGAATCTAAGTGTTTGGAAGAAAGGTAGTGTCAAATATTATTCTTTTATAGTCTTACTTATTTTGAATGACATGGGATTGTATTATAACACCTTTTGCACATGATCAGCATAAATTTGTGTCCAATCCGGGCAGGTTGGATTGTGATAGGCTCGCTCTGATGACGTGTGAAATTTAATTGATCTGTTACCTATTTGAAAAATCAAATACTTAGATTAGAGCTACAAATAAGGATTTTCATTAACAATGTGAAATTATATTTCAGTTGAACTTCCAATATTCCTCAACTTGGGTTATGTTCTAACTCCGTAAGCATGTCTTGGGCAGGTTTTTCCATGGTTTGAGAGAGGAAGTGGACCAGTATGAGAGAGACAAGTACTCTTGGAGGTTCACACCACTTGGAATGAGCTCCTTGGCTGAGCCAAATCAGAGGCCAATCCCACAACCAGACTGCTACATCAATCCCACACCAAAAGATCTCTCAAAAGATTGTGAAAATGAGGAGGAGAAGCACAAAAACCAGCAACCCCACTGCTTTGTTCTTGGAGCAGACTTGCAGAGGTCTGTGAGGGACCAAGATGACGAGGAGGAGTCTCAGAGGCCACTTAGGAGGTTCTTTGATGAGTGGCCAAAGACCCAACTCTCCATTTCAACTCCCATGTCCTATCATGACTTCTCCATATCACAATCTCACACTGGGTAGTGCATGCTTTGTTGGTGGTTGGATTTGGTATTTGTTCATGATCTTCTCTGTTGTCGGTTTGAGATGGGAAGATGTGTGTTGTTTTTTCATGGATGTGTTCTTGCTGGGTTTTTTTCTTTTACTGTCATAGTCTGGTTTGTTTTGGTGATGTGACGTTTGGTGTAGCCTATGAAACATCTCGTCTTGAACAGTGATCCAATTGGTTTTGTTTAGTTACAGAATCTCATGCAGACTGACTCATGACTCATGCACATTGGGACCAACCCATTTTTTTTTTATTTTCAAACTGACGAGGAAGTATAATTTTATTTTTTTATGACTTACATTTCCCAAGTACCACCCACGACAAGGAAAGTATGACTTTGATTGCAGTAGAAGAAATTTATGGTTAGATTGTCAATTTTAAAAGTCGAATTTATGACTTCCAATTGTATGCTGGTAAATTATCTGAAGATGTTGTAGGATCAATCCTAGTAGTTTAGATTATAATTGGATTTTGAAGAAAAATATTGCATTCAAGGATTAATAAGCATAAAGCAGAAACCATTTTAAAAAAACTCTATAGAATGAGTCATGTCGTCTCTTACGAGAAACAAAACAAAACAACCATTGGACCAGGGTCTGCCTAGTCTAGGAACAGTTAGAAGACGTTGAGTCAGTCAAAGAAACATAAAGATGTGTTCATTTGGAGTAATTGAACTGAAAAAAGACTCTTTTAAACTTAGATGTTGTGCCTTTGTGGTCCATGCAGCATTTTAAAACAATTTCATTTTTTGGGGGCCTGGATTAAAATTTCTAGTTCTGTTGTTATATCTACATGTCAATATGTCATTAACACTAATCTGACAACATTCTTCCCCAACATCAAGGACCACTGACTCCATGTAGACTTCACCTCTAAAAAAATTACTACCAGGAAGCAAACGAGATTTGAAATACAAGGTTTTCAGTGTAGCTTGTTAAACAGGAAGTCTTGTAATTTTTATGGTATTGTTATGGAGTTATGTCTTATTTATTCATAAGCCTTCAGTAAGCATTTGATTTCTGAATCTAAAACATGAAGGTTTGATAAGTTTGTCTAGTTTTGACTTATTTTTAGTGAGAGTTTATGTTCTACTGTGACTGACTTTATTATGTATATTCTGGACCATTGAAATGATGAAGTGAATATGTTATCTGAAGTGTTTAGAAAACATTAATTCCACTTCACTTGTGTTGTGCATGCCAGAGTTTTAACGTTGCAGTGAAGGGAAAGCTCATGAGTCATGACCATGTTGGATTTGAAGCAGAGATGCACATGTGATGGCAGCAAAAAGAATGGATTAAATAAGGTAGTACGTGCAAATAAAACTTTGGTCAATTGCTAATTGCCTCCCCCTAAATGCTACTACTGATCGATCTAATGTTCTTTTGATTTGTTTAAACAATGGTGGCGCGCCGGTGTTGGGATTTTGTTGATTTGTCAATGTGATTCGATGGTGGAATAAGATTTTTGTTGATTTTCTCTAAGAAGTTGATGTCCTCTTCCCCTTCGTCTTATCATTCTTTGCATTTTGTGATTCCACCTCTGGTGGAATTAACCTTCTTATATTTTTGCTGAATTTACCTTCTTTCCTACAAGAACTCTTAAAAAACTATATGACTATATCTCACATGGCATGAAAATTAGACACCCATTACTCCCATCTCACACTAAACCAATCATGTTTGCAAATCTTGTTGAAAACGAATTTTTGTGTTGCCCACGTTAGAGACAAATAATGGAGCTGAAATCGTGGATCCAACACAAACTTGACCCCATCAGAAGCCTTCGATTTCAAGTTGGGGACAAGATATGGATCTTATAAAGTTATAATTTGTGTATGAATCAAGTTGGGTGTAATAGTGGCAGAGATTGTCCTGTTGATGCATGGCATCCATTTTAGTAAACACAGCTGGTCTTCTTTGAAAATGGCAGAAGACAAAGTGGAAACCAATGTGTCAGATTCACAGAAACGGTGGATTATATCTTCGTACTCTTGCAATCTGAACCAACACGTGTGTCTCCATTATAGTTGCTGCCTGCCCTCAGTTTGGATTTAAGATCTTGCCAATTTGATCATCACAAATCAAATCTAATACAAAACCATTAATAAATATTACATTACGGTGCAAATCTTCATGTGATAGATATTCAAACATTAGAATTAAAAATCATTTTTAAGAGAATTACGTGTCATAATTCTGTCGGACATATGTTAGTTTTCCATTCCAATCATAGGGAGTCCACAAAGGATAGCAATTAGCAACCGAAACCTTTTCATCTAAAGCTCACTATTAATAAGAGATGCAAAAAGCCAATGATCTCAGGGATGCAGAATGATAATTTGTTATATGTTGTTCTTCATTGCGCTCAAGTTGACTTCAGAAGAATAAACAACTTATCAAAAATTAGCCTCAGAGACCATTACAAACACATGTAAAACTTGAAGACTTCATTTTCCACATTCAGTAAAACTACAACAAATTGGAGTACATCGATGAGCAAGAATTTTCATTTCAACAGAGGCAGCCTTCAGTAACAATACAATCAATCAATCAGTTGAAAAAATCTATTTGTTTGGTGTGTTTACATAAAGCTACGACTGACAACAACATTTCTTAAAATCTAGCCAGAATAGCCTGCTCAGTTGGATAATCAGTAGACCAGCAGCAGTTTGATGTCGATTGCCAATCCTTTTTCCGAAGACATCGGCACCTTGATTTCCTCGATCACAATACTTAAGGTGCCCCTCACAAGCATAACCATGAAAATCTTCATTTACAATCCACCCTCAGTATCATCAAACAACTTCAGTTAGCTGAGCATGATTGAAATCTCAATTATGAATCTCTGCCTTGTGCTCTCAAGCATCCATACATTATGAGACTTCAGCATAAACTTTGGTTGCTGAAAGTAATTATTTCAGAATCTCACAATTCACAATAAAATGGTTTATCCGACATTGTCCAGCCAGTTCCAATTAACCATAACCTACAGTATACACGTAATTCAGGGCTGCCCATAGCCACCAAATCAACATAAATTATGTACTTGGAGTCTTCGACTGCATCTCCAACGATGCGACCAAATTTCAGAATATAGGATAAGGGGGGAACCTCCATATCCCTAACAATCATTATCCATTACATACTTCTGCTTTTATATCTAGGTTCAGATTAGGAAAATATCATGACATGTAAGGGTCAATTGCAACTTGCCCTAATAAAGTTGGAATCTAACCAGAAAATCAATACGATCTTGCAACTCCTGTGAGTGAATTTTACAACCGCTTGCAAATTGTTATATTCCCTTATCCTTTTCCATCAGATCCATTGTGTAGACCAAGAGCAGGATTGCAACCTTCATTTCTGTTATTCATGTATGATGCTGCCTCCTTAATGTGGTTGTATGAATCTGGTTCCTCCACCAAAGAAACAAACTACATAATCTAGGAAGGATTCATATGAAATACATCCTTAAGAAATCCCCAATTCATTTTCAAACCATCACTAGTTAATCACCTTTGTATGCATTCATTTAGCCAAACAAGGTGTATACATTATGTCATGATCTACAGGTACGGACCCGGGAGGCCAGCACCAGCTCCCATGGAGCTTCAATTATTCCACATGACATATTTCTCGCTCAATTACCACAAAAACTGTCCATCCTTTGAAATTTTGAATTTATTTCCGACTCCAGATGTTTGGCCCTCGAAAACCCATTTATAAACATTACTGGCCCTTAACCCAATCTGATGATTGATTGATGTCCTTGCCTATCATTCCTTAAATGAAAAAGGATCTCTGCTTTAAGGATTGAGGTTCTTAGGAAAACAACTTCCCAATGCTTCTTCCGCAGCTCTATGAAAAACATTATTGTTGTGGTCTTGTGGGTATGTACACATAGTAGACGTCTACGTATGTGGAATTAGGAAAACTTGGTTAACTTCAACTAACTCTTAAGAGATAAATTATAAAGAACAAGTCTGGAATGAAATGTCAATCTTAATTTCAAACACTACAAAACAAAAATTGAGGCACAGGCAAAAGGAGGGATTCCACTGATCCAGCAAAACAATTTCATTATGTACCCGTACCGGCGAAGCGCATTCCAGCCAGATCTCAAATCATAAATACAAACATGTACAGGCAATTTACGCGAAAAACGCATTACCGACCGGAAAGAATTCGAATAAGCGAGTAAACAATTTACCCGGTCCGTAACAAACCCCGAGCCTCCGGTCGACTTCCACCGCCCCAATCATAAAAACTCAACATCATCACCATTTTAAGTAAACTCCAAATCAAACCGTCCTCCGGATAGGCGAAGCCGAAGCAAGGCTCTCCCTCTCGGCGATCTTCCCCAGCTTCCTCTTCTTATACACCAAAAACCCGGCGAGCATGACCTGCAGCACGACGGCTGCGGCGAGGAACGCCAGTCCGACGACCTCCCCGACGTTGAGCCATTTCCTGCCCTCCCCCGTCCTCTCGGAGTGGGCCCGGCGGTGGTGAGTGTTCGGGATGGGAGAAGGGGAAGGGGAGGGGAGGGAGAAGGAGAGGGAGGAGTGGAGGAGGAGGAGGAGGATTAGGGTTAGGGTTTGGGGGGCCATGAGGGATTAGGGTTAGGGTTTGGAGGCATTTGGGGGTGGAGAGGAAAGGTGGGGTCTGGTCACCGGACGGTGAGATTATGAGTCACGGTGAGGGGAATAGGGAGGAGGGAAGGTAAAGGAAAATGCTTATCTTGCTAGAAAATTTATTCTTTTTCAGACAACTTTGCGACCAACACGTGCAACTATCCATTTAATGGGTTGTATATAGTAAACCAAATATCATGTTTAATCACGCGTTCAACTTTAGTTTTTTTCACAAAAATACCT
This sequence comes from Triglochin maritima, assembly GCA_963682175.1. Classification (NCBI taxonomy): domain Eukaryota; kingdom Viridiplantae; phylum Streptophyta; class Magnoliopsida; order Alismatales; family Juncaginaceae; genus Triglochin; species Triglochin maritima. The sequence continues at coordinate 5,782,815 of OY821780.1, read as the reverse complement.
ACAAAACCTAAAAAAAACATCACAAAGACGGCTCCAACCTCATGTGTTGTCAAATGATCACTCGTCGATTCTCATTTTTTTCCCCAACCGTAACGGTCTCTAAAACATTTAAAACACATCCTCTCTTCACATGACAACACTCGGTTTTTTATTCCAAAAAAATGTGGACTACATGTCTTGCATGATGGGTAAGACGTTATAATTGAAATGTCTAGCATAATCCAAATCTCCTTCTTTTTTTCTCACCCACTCTGTGTTTGTTTGTTAGATATATCTTGTTGGAATTGATTAGGTTCGTTAATTTGTCTGATTCACACATCAACAATAACGCCTGCATTAAATGTCCTAACATTAATTTGGTTTAAGTATGAATGATTCAATCGTTTTTTATTGAGTTTTGATTTTATATCGAACCACTTATGTTATTTGGTTATAAAACCAAGGACAAAATTTACAATTTTAGGTAGAGTCACTCTTACAATTTGGTCACAATAGGAAGGACTCAATCTTCTGTCACTGAAGTTCTAATTATATATCAGGTCATTTGTGTTATTTGGGTTATTTAACCTATGACAAACTTTACGATTTTAGGTATGTTAAGAATTGTATTTGGATTACAGTATGAATGATCAAATATATTTTTATTTCTCAGGTTGTGATTTTATGTCAGGACACTTGTGCTTTTTAGGACACAAAACCTATGACAACATATAGGATTTTTGGAAAGGTCGCCCTTATATTTGGGTTAAAATGCTATGAAGAACAAACTTATTTCTGTTTCAAAAGTTTTGATTTATATTGGGTCATATGTGTTAGTTGGGGTACGAAATTAATGACATTTGTGATTTTAGGTAGAAAATCCTTTATATTTTGCTTAGAATATGTATCAACAAAATGTTTTTGGTTTCCTTATTTCTAAGGGTTTAGGATTTAGTTTATGGTTTTAAATGTTTAGGGTTTAGAATTTAGGGTTTTAGGGAATTTGGGTTTAAGGTTGTGTTTCTGACGCTAGATATATTCTTCTGCACTTCTTTTTACGGTGTCCACAATATACATATTGACGACTCAAGAATGGAATATGTCCAACAAATATTACATTTCAAGGTTTAGAGTTTAGGATTTTAAGGTTTGGGCAATGTAGTTAGAGTTTAGGTTTAGATATGTCTAGTTTATATTAGGGTTTCGAATTTTACAATTTATGGTGTTAATGTTTAAGGTTTAGATATGTTTGGGTCCAAACTTTTGTTTAAGGTGATAGTTGTTAAGGCTTCAAGATTTTGGGGTTTTAAAGATATAGGATTTGTCTGTGTTCAGATTTAAGGTTTAGGAATTAAACTTAGAAATGTCTACTGGTCTACGCTTAGATTTATGGTTTTAGAGTTTAGGGTGTTAGAGATTACACTTTAGGTTTTAGGGTTTAGATAAGTTTGGTTTCAGACTTATGATTTAGGGTGATAACATTTAAGGTTTTAGGATTTTGGGTTTACATATGTCTTTGTTCAAACTTAGAGTTTAGGATTTTAGGGTTTAGTGTGTAGGGATTTAGGTTTTAGTGTTATGGTTTAGGGCTTTCGGGTTTCAGAATGTAGATATGTGTGGGTTATTGATTTAGGGTTTAGATATGTCTGGATTTAGACTTATAGTTTAGAGTGTTGGGGTTTAAGGTGTTAAGGTTTAGGACTTTTAGGATCCATGAAATATATATGTCTGAGTTATGGTTTAGGGTATGTATGAGTTGAGACATATGTATGATACTTATGGGTAGAAATATTTAAAATAGATAGCATGCATTGATGGTATACATATATGTGGTCCACACAATCAAAATACATACACACCACACTAGATATGTGGTTGTAAAAATATACAAACATAGTAGTCATACAAGAGAGTTGCTTTGAAATGTCATTATAATGTATAAAACACATCAAGAAAATTGATTAAAAAGAAATAAACAATACAAATCAATCAACGGTGTGAGATCTTGTCGATTTTCTCAATTCCTTCTGGGTGTTCCTAGCAATAACATTAGCATTGAGCTTCTCTGTGACCCAAATCGAACACACATCATGACAAAGCTAAGGATTAGTCTCCTCCAAACATTTTTTTACAAAATAAATAAACTAAGATGTTGGGAAAAAATCAAACATATCCCGTAGAAACCACAAAATAAAAAGATATTGAATCAAATAAAACTCCCACATTACCAAAAAAACACCACATAACCCAAAGGACAAATATATCTAACGAACATCAGCAAAAATGATAGATATATCCAACGAACAACAACCACAATTAACCTAAACCTAGTTATGCAACACACAACCAACAAAAACAACTCAAAAAACAATTATAATACAAACACAACATTCAACCATCAACAATTTAAAAAACATAACTCAAAGACCGAGACAACCATAAATAGCACCAAAGAAGCAGACATAGATATGTATCACCTACAAATAATAGACATATCCAAAGTAAAATGAGGACATTGGAGGCCAAAGAAAGACAAAGATTGGAGAACGCCAAAGGAGGAGGTCGGAGGACAAAGAGGAGGCTGGAGGAAGGATGAAGGTTAGACGATGCTGAAGGAGGATGAAGGATAGACAATGTCAAAGGAGGAGGCCGGAGGAAGACGACGAGGAGGAAATCGGGGGATGACGAAAGTGGGAGAAGGCCAGAGGAGGAGAAGGTCGGAGGAGGAATGTCGAAGGACACCGGAGGAGGACGTTAGAGGAAGAGGAAGAGGAGGAGGAGGGGGTGGGAAGTGAATGAATTTGAATTTTGAATGGGGGTGGGAAGAGAATGATTCGTATTTATGGAATATTTGTGGTTCAACCCTTAAGTATCTAATAATTTAAACTAAAATTGGGTTTTTGTATACCCGACCACCTCCACTATTGGGTGGGGGTAAGAACCCAAACTTGAACTGAAGGATCGTTACTCGAAAGGAAAAGAGGGAATTTTAATGGTTTGTTTTTTTAAGTGTTTTTTATGGTTTGTTACTATTGTTGATTTGAAACGCCTATTGATGGGTTTGTGAGTTAGGGTAGGTTTGTTGTGTTTAGAATTGGAGCTTGCTAATTTTAGCTTAGTTTTTTTTTAATAAGTGGTAGGTGTTCATTTTAATTAATTTTCAATGATTAAGGTAGGCTAGTAACCAATCACGAGTTGTCACAACGGAAGTGAGACTTATAAGTTAATTAATACTTTAACCAATTAAATGCATTTCATTATTCATGTGGAATGAAAAAACTAGATTACCACGTGTTAATGACCTTTATTGGCACTATTTGGTTCTTACTAATCAACCGGGCATGATTGGATTGAAGAGGATTCTCGAGCTCTAGTAAGTTTGTGATTTGATATGTGATGCTAAAGTCAGTGATTTAATATGACATGCGCATTACACAGGTTCGAGCATCTGCTTTGCATCAACGGAAGTAACATGGACCTACAGATTCACATTGTTTAGGATGTCCGAAGCTCGTTTATTTAGTTGACCATCCAATTCCAAAATTAAAGACATTTTAGTCCTGAACTCAACGTTACAACTTACAAGTAGTATAATAACTACAACTATTTTTATTTCGCTAGACCAAAATATTTTCTGTTCAAGAGGGCAGACCAAATGATGCCTTCTTTATCATGGAAAAAATGGCACATTTGCCTTGAAAATAGAGTCGTTATTACCAAATAAGTACCTATTTCAAATTTCGCCTACAACTTAGCCCGACGGCCATAACTGCATAAATAGGAGCCTTTCTGCTACATTCTAAATAAATCAATTAACAAAATTAAGTGCTTTGACTAACTTAAAGTTTTCGACCAGAGATATTAGCGCCTTGTGCTTTCATCAGAAGGATAAATACAAAAGTGTAACAGCTAGCTGCATGCAGAATACTTGCTTCGGATAGTAGTTGCAATATTTGGAAGAAGTCACCCATAAGCCGGTAACTGGTAACTACTGAATCCTGTCGACCATACTGATGAATTCTTAACCAGATTACCACTTGCATGTTGCTCTCTCGGTGAAGAGGCTTTGAAATTTTCTAGCTCCAACGAAGCCCAAAGGTAGAAGCAAGGAAAAACGCATGTTTAAGCTCCTCGCTCTGTGTTATACAACCTGTTTAATCTTCTTCATCGTTACCATCATGTTGATTTTGTTTGTCTTGGTCGTAGTTTCCCTCCCTTTCCATGATCTCACCTTCACTTCCTGCATTATTCTCTGCACCAGGACTTGATGGTCTAAGATCTTCATCATCTGATTCTGACCATGCTTGCCGTCGTCGCTGTATTGCTGATGTCTGACCAATCTAAGATAAGGTAGGAAACAATAAGCCTTTGCTGGTTACTCTGATGTATATTAATCGATAGGAGACTACAAGAGGAAATACGTAGTATTCTCCAACTATATTGGATCTTTCATGTTAAAAAAATCAAAAATATTTTTTAGTAAGGTAGAAAGCATTTCGCATGTTGGAAAAGAATGAATTCAAAATCCCAGGATGGCCACCTCAAGTTGACAAACTTGAGAAGAATAAGCTGGATGAAATGGAAAAGTTCTTACTGTATCATCAGCCTCAACATCTGAATCTTCAAGCCCAGTTGCAAGAAGTGGGTCCTGAGCATCTGCTCCTCCGTTGTCTTCGTGGTCATTCATCAAGTTTCTATCCTCTTCCTCAACATAACGATCATCATAAACATCCTCTTCAGCTTCGTAATGTGATCTATTTTTCTTGTCTTTCCTTCTCCTTTTCCCTCCTTTTCTCCTTTTCTTGTCACCGTATTCGGCCTCTTCCTCTTCAGCAGCGGTCCTATCTTTCCGCTTGCCACCACTAGTGTTGCTTGTATTCCTCCATTGCTCCTACAAAGAAATGGACGACAATTATGGCTTTTACATCTTTGGTTTGTTTTTTCATTGACAAACTAAGATGATCTACACATTGTGAAATAAAATCATTGCACCATAACCAATTTCTAATAGTTGCAATTAAATTGAAGAGGGCCAAAGCATGTGGAGAACTACATTTACATCAAATATGAAATATTATGATGTGATTGTATGAAATAAGCCACAGAGTGTATTCCCAATTAGCTATTTAAATAGTAATTATTGCATTAAAGCATCTCTCCCTAAGAGTGCTTCCAAGTTCCAAGTGCTCTCTTGCAGAGGCAAGCACAAGTTTGTTTGTTTGGTTCGAAGTTCAAATTTCTGAAGTGGCAAAAGGGTGTTAATGTGTTAGATCCAATAACCAAAGTAATGGCAAACATGGTTACTAGTTATAAAAATCCTTAAGCACCGAGACCTCTTAGCAATTAGGAAAAGAAAAGGAAAAAATAAAAGATAAAGCTTCAGATAAATAAGAGAAGAAAAAAACCTTTATTCTATGAAAGTGCTGCTCCTGTTGCATTACTTGTTTTAATTCATCCTCTTGCTTCCTTCTCTCCAACTGTTACCAATTAAAAAGCATTTCCCAGTACCATAACCATATCAAAAAAATTACAATCCAGTTCACTCTACTAATTTCATTTTGGAAAATAACCTGAAATTTCTTATGCTCCTCAGCTTTACGCCGGGCTTCCTCAGCTATTGTTAGTTGACGCTGAACCTCCAACTTCTGGCGGTTTTGGTGCTCCTCACGTTCAGCAGCCTCACAGTGAATTTTGGCAGCATCAAGTATTTGCTTGCAATACTGGATGTGCATGCCAATTTTTTTCTCATCAAACCCATATGAGTGAGAGCTGCTTGCCGAAGACAACTGACTGAATACACGGACAGCATTCTTGAGTTCAGAAACAGTTGCACGAACCTATATATGTTGGGAAAATTTTAGCAAAAATATTTTTAACTTACGTGAAATTTAATTGGCCAATATGAAAGAGAAGACAACTCGGTATAACCCACTGAACCAGGCTAGCTGCTGATATATTACATAAGTAATCACGCCATACATAACTTTTCCCTTCCACACCAAAACAAACAAAAACCCAATGACCCATAAACAATGGTAATAATAGAAAGCACAAGCCGACCTCATCAGCAGTCCTCTTAGTTTTCTGTAGGGTAGAAGTTGAGAATCTCTGCATTGCAACTCCAGCATCAAACCGAAGTGTATAATTCGAAGGTGCCAAGTGGATAGCCCTCAACAATGTCTTTTTGCAGTCTTGCCATTGTTCTGCTTCGTAGTGTGTGCGAGCTAAATAAAGAAGAACTTGTGTGTCTGTATTGTAGTAAAATTTCCGAAGACAATTTTGATACTGCAGAGGTCATGATGAGGTATGGTAAATTCCAACAGGTCAACAAAATAAAAAAAATGGACCAACGAGCAGCTTACATGATGATTTAAATAAAAACTTCAGCAAACAGGTTGCGTTAAAACTACTGAAAAATTGGCAAACATCTAAATTGCATTATGGAAGAGATGGACCAGTACATTTAGCTTAGAAACACAAGCAGATATCAAAATGCAGTGCTTTGAGAAGTTATACATTACCATTTTGATAGCCAGTGAAAAATGCCCTTGTGCAAAATATACATGAGCTAAATTCATCCATACATCTGGCATCTGGACAAAAATATTTCCAGATGCAGCTTCTTGCACCTGGCCTCGAGAAACAGGAAAAAGCCTCCACACATTTGCAAACATTTCAAAAAAAAAAAAAAAAAGAGGAAGTAAACAGAACCATGATATCTTATGCACCTGAGTAAAGATATCTTTCGAAACATCAAAATGACCTTTTTCAGCCAGAACGATTCCAGCACCATTGGCAGCATATAAGTTTCCAGAATGCAGAACTAAAACCTGTTCAATGCACCAAAAGAAAAGATAAGACATGCAGCATGATGATCAGCAATTAGTGATGTAAAATATGACCCATAAAACTAATTTAAATTTCCATGGTGCAATCCCTAATTAGAATCACAGGTAGAGCCGTAGAGGTCAATGAAGCTTAGCAAAATATCTCGAGACTTTTTTCCCAAATCAAGATGTCATGTTTCACCGTGAACTTTAGAAACATGGGAGCCAAGAACCAAGTCATCTCTGTGAGAAAAAGGTTCTGGAAACATATTGCCCACGATGAGCTTAAGAAAATCGCACTTTAGACGATCAGGTACTGGCTACAGTACCCTCTTCTTTTCACCAAACCAATGCCTCTTAAGAAGGAATGTCACGTTAAAGTTATGTGTGCCCATTATTGAATAACTTTCAATTTTCTACAATTATCATATACTATTTTCTGATATTGTCCCTGATTTTTTTCTCAACTATTAGTCATCATCAATTTCTAAAGAAGTCCCAACATAACATTTGCTTCTTCCATTGTCTCCTGAACACCCCAAAAATCTAGGGCAACTTTATGAGGAAATTCTCCAGGGGGCTTGCCAAATATGAGGAAAGGCAAAGTCTGAAAGATGAAGCTTTATAGCTAAAACCATAGACAATTTTCCCATTTTAAGCCCCGCTGGGAAGTCTTTCCAACATTAGGAATTAAGAAGGCTGCAAAGCACCCACTAATCTAACAAGGCTAGCCCTGGTCCTTGGAGAGTGGGTTGTTTAGTGGCGATATAGAGGACGACATATAGAACTTACTTTTCAATGTCACGTCGTGAAGGATCATTTTTTCAGGTTGACACCACCCTTAACCCTTCCTGGGTCCTTCCACCCGACTTCTTAAATGAATTTTGCATTGGATGGGCTAGGGTTGCAACTAAGGCTAGTAGAGCTAGGACCATAAAGTGGAACTCAAATTTGCAGCTATTAGGTTGAGAAATTGGCTTAATTTGTAATTCTGAGTTGTTTTTCAGTATGTTGCTACCGGTGGCTCCCGCCTCCCGATGGTTGAACTCAAAGTGTGTTACTTTTGTGTGTTGTACTCTCAGGGGTAATTTTTACTGAAGGGGTTCTTTCATTAATAAAGTTCCCTCCGGTTACGGTATGATATCTCTTGGTCTGGTTCTTTTCATAATATCCATTACATTCCTCATCAAATAAATACCATAGCATGACCAGAATGAAGCAAGATCTTCTAATCTATAAATTATTCACCCTATGGTTCCATAACACATCCCAGTTTCCTAAGAAGTTTTACAAGCTACCAACCACCTGAGGTGGGTCGGTCTTCCAAAGTAGGTGCAAAAGCCTCATGCAGATTATGGTAAAAAATTCGTGCTGAAAAGAAAACAACCTGAATTGAACAAGAAGTACAAAACGTAACAATCACAAAATAATAAGGGAAAATGTTTACTTTGGTATAGAGTTCCTTGGCCTTTTCGAGATGAGTAGCTTCCAGTTTCAGACCTCTTTTCTCAGAACGACAAGCTGCAAAGTAGTTCCAATTGCCCTATCAAAGAAAAGAAATTCATAATAAAATATTGTTAATGAAAGACACAAAAACAACATGAACTTCCTTAAGAAATCTATAAAAGAAAAGGTTCCATAAGTCGTAGAATATTGGGATTTATATGGTTTCTTCTACTGTTTTTGTAATGATTCTAATACCTTATCTAACCTGCTGTAATTGCCATAAGGTATGACGTAGCTATGTACGGTATATTATAATTATCATAATCATAGCCAAACTGGTAATAGGAGGAAGATCATATGCAAGAAACACAAACCAGAGAAAGAGTAGCATAAGAATCTTTTCCATCAGTTGCATCTTTTGCAGCACGAAATGTTTCCTTTGCTTTGATCCAGTCGTCACTGTTGAGCTCTAAATTCCCAAGCATGGACAAAGCATCTGGACACTTCTCATTCGTTTTTAGAGCATCCCCTATCTAAGAAACATAATGACCTTCAGTTAGTTGAGTTGTGCCTCCAAGAAGAAGAAAAGCAAAGGGTCAATACCAAATCAAAGCTAAGCTGTATATGGTTTCGCAGTTTTGCAATTGCAGCAAGCCTCAGATATGCATCTGTGTAATCTGGGTACTGCATAAGAGGAAGAAAAACTTAGTTCTCAATTCTTACAATAACCAAGAGGAATAAGAAAAGAAAATATATATATATGACTAGGGGTTTTCCACGCAGTGGATAGATGGAAATCTAGAAAATATATCTAGAACACTAAGGGGCACTAAAAATGCCTAATGATAAATGCCAACAAATAAACAACATAGCTATCATAAGGATGTTTCCCACAGAGAAGGATAAATATATAAATAAGATTTCTTGAATCAGCACAAGTAGTGACAGAGGAAAAAGAATCATAAAATCATGTGTAATTTCTTTCTCAATGCTCATGTCGAAATAGTTGAACATGCTATTACATCAAATATAACCTCTTTGAGTTGTGTATCACAAGAAAATGTTTGATTTTCATCTTAAACCAAGGATACTACCGCAGTTAAGTTATGCTGCACTAGAGGCAGAATTGCAAAATATGAAAAGGAGTGACAGAAGAGAGGAGCAAGGGTGTTGTGTAAACCTTAAATAGTATCATTCTGTATAGTGTGGTTGCCTTCTCGGTTTCATGCAATTGCTCAAGTAACCTAGCATAATTGAATAATGTTGTTAATTTTTCCCAGGGCAATTCCATTGAAGTGCCGCCTTCCTCAAGCTGGTGGAACAGTGTCATATCCCTGTATTGACTAATGGAAGTATTTGACTCCACAGAAGTTGAATTTAGTTTTCCTTCCACTACAGAAATCCAGATGCCTTCACCCAAAGCCTCTTCAAATGCTTTAGTGGCCAGCTGAAAAGGTGTAATAGAAAATCATATATGACTTATGGTATAGTCTAAGAAAATCAATCTACTTGTGAGCCCAAACCAACCTCAAACTCCCCTTTTTCAAAATGAAGAACTCCTACATTATTCACCAATTCTATGGGAAGTTCTTCACCTGACCTCCGTAGAAGATTACATGCCTGTCATATCACATAAAATAAAACACATAAGTTATGAGTTGGCATATATGAAAAAGAGAAGCACATGCACTATTTATTCTAACAGTGCCTTGTTGTCAAGCTTTAGATTCCATCAATTTGTGTGGCGATAACCTAACGTACTGTATTACTTACCCAGTCATGTAAATGAATAGTGGAATTCCAACCTATCATTGTTGGACAAGGTTCAGATTTCTGAGAGCAATAAACAAAAGCCTCCTTCTGATATTATCTACTACTTAGTCCTTCCCTTTTCCTTATAAGAGAAAATCACAAGTAACCAATATCTTGCTCCCGACAACATAGAGCAACTAGGCTGCTCAAATTGCCATTGCAGTTGAACCGGCAAGATTTCAGATTTCTTGGTACTAACAAATATGGATTTCCATACCATCTGTGTACTTCTTACTTTTTTCAGATTGGTACTATCTACCTACTCAAGTCCTACAGAACACTCAGTAAGACAAATGGCAATCAACAAACACCTTGCTCCCGAGCAGCATTGTCCAAAATGTAGCAGTCAAAACCATGTCCTTTGACGTGCAACAAATAAACATAGCATTATAGCATAAATTAGAATCTCATCTCAATATATCACATACAAAATAAAACTGGTCTGAAGTAAGAATCCATGCCATTATATTATATAAATAAATCTAAATCATGTTAAAGATCACTTTCATAGCCACAAAAAGAGGTCCACTATGAAAAAATGCTCTTACAGTCTTCAGCGCATCAAGAGCAGCTCCTGGATCAGAGCTCAACAACAGATCCCCAAGATCAAGAAAAGCCTGCATTAAAGCCATGGAACAATATGTAGCACCATATAATTTGAAAACATTGAAACAAGTGCACTAACTACAGCACATCACAAATATTCGTATCTACTTGACAACAAGACAAATCATGAAGATAATATTGATGTGATTAGAAAAAGGAGATGATAAGAACATTTTGTTCACAATATCTAAAACGTAGACGTAAGACAGTCAATTAATGTTACAGTTTATCTCAAGCACAACAGTTAGTATTGCACACTAATATGACAAAAAATAGGTTAAAGAGAAACTGAAGCTAGTTCATTTCTTAGGATACTCCCCAGCATTTGAATGTATCCAGTTCTCAGATTAACAAGGAACAAACATTGTAGGGTATTTCAGTGCAGCTCTTCTACTGGTACGATATTTTAAATTTTAAAATACTCTTAACAGCTCACGTTACCTTATTCAAATATTATTTTACTCCAAAGAAGAACTTTACCATTCTAGTACAAGTAGATCAGAGAAATTTATATTGCCAGTGCCAATATAAATTTAGTGAAAATTGAAACAACAAAATGAACTGCTTCAACTCCATGATCATCAATTGATTTTGTATTGGAACTGGCAATTACCTCATCTCTTACCTGAGACTGCTATTCCATTTCAAAAGAGACTAGTAGTGTATCCACCACTCAATCTTTTGGGGCACATCAATCCATATGCCCCACCACCAAACCATGCCCAAGTTAGCATACATAAGTAAAAAGAAATTTGATGCAGAAAAGATCCTAGAACTGGCAGGCATGTGAAACCTATGATTGCCTATTTCACATAGGTCTCCACGTACATGATGTCATGCATGATCCTCAGATTGCAGGATCAAGCGACTAAGTTCTCATGTAAATGAGATGTCTAGCCATGATTAAGTGCAATGACTATAAGATGGAAATATGGAACCATGAGTAGGACAAGAACCACAAAAAATATCTAAGTTTACCAAATCGTTAGCAGGTAGAAGTTACATATAAAACAAATAAATAACACTAAATCCCAAAAGACGGCAGATCTGGTGGAACGTGAAGGGAAACTACCTGAGCATCTTTGGGATTGTTTTTGGTAGCTCTACGAAGAGTTTCCAGTGCCTTCTCGCTCTGACCAAGTTGAGCATATATGTGTCCAACAGCCTTTAAAAGTGAATCAAGAAGTTTAAAAAAAAATACATGTGACGGCAAGAATAATATGAATTCTTCATTTACCTTCAAGCTTTCCGAATTTTCAGGATAACACTCCAAGACCTTTTCAAAGTTTGACAAGGAACTTCTAAAATCTCCCAGTTTCAATTGCACTTGTGCAAGACCTTTAAACGAGAAGAAGTTAAAATATGGAAGAACCAGGACAAAAGAAGAAATTTTTCATGAAACTATTCGAGAAATTTTATGACAAATTGTTTTCAAAATAATAATAATATACTTCCTTGACAGAACTTCTAAATTTTTGTCTTCTCTCTTCTGTTTCTGGTCCTGCACTACAACTTGTATCCTGGATGCCTGTTCCGTATTTTGTCTTATATTTTGAACTGGTTTTTACAATTTTCCTTGATTTCTAATAGTTCTTAGTTGGCTCTGATGAATAATTGCCCTACTTTTGTAGCTGCTACGAGCTACTAATAGAAAATATTACTCTCTTTCCTCTGCAGCTGCTTTCAAAGTGAGAAAGAAAGTTCCTTCTTTTCCTGATGTTGATTTAGAGCAAAAATGGAGGCAGTTAGGAGTGCTGGGTACTTAAGTGACTAGCAACTACGCAAGACTAATCACAATGGGGATAACACATTAAGATACCTCCCACATCCAATGTGATAGGAATATATTTCAAATTGTCAACCTTGTTATGGCAGACAAATTTGGTATTGAAGAGTATAAGCAGAGTAAGGTTTAATCAATTATGGATTTATGTGGGGATCAAATCAATCAATGAAATGCATGGGCTTGGTATGAGGAAATGAATGGCAATGACCAACTTAAGACCAAATGAGTCCACTACCACTAGGGCGTAGTTGAATGGTCTGAGGGTAGGTGAAGTGCCTACCCGACCTGGGCTCAAGTCCAGAGTCCCCTGGCTTACCTAGAGGAGATGGGCTGTGAACTCTTTTCTCCGTCCTGGGTTTGTATCTCTCCCATCCACCACTGTGTGGGGACAGATCAAGGGACCCGTGCCAAAAAACACTTAAGACCATATGAACAAAAAATGTGCCACAGCTAAGTGAGAACAGATGAAGAAATCCAACAGAAAAGCAGTGATGAAAGGATAGAACTAAAGCAACGATGACGGACAAGATCATTTACAAAGAGACAGGATCCCGCATGGCAAGATGATGAAAACTGAAGCACCAAGCATTACTGGTAGTTATTGGTAGCAGTAGGGGTGCCAACACCAAATTATCATATAGCTGAATACATTTATAGCACATGTTTTGGTAATTACGTGATTCACAATTTGGGATCAGGTAGCAGCCATTAATTTAGAAAAGTAACAACCAATCAAAAATGAAGTGCATTCCTCCGTTGTGTTCCAAACTTCTAATTGCGACTATCTTATATTGTGTGGAGTAGTGGACTATGGACTAGAGTTGGCCAGGATCCAATTCATAATGGACTGGAGCAGGCTAATATGGTAATAGGTTCTTTCCAGTAAGCAGGAGCTTGCCCAAGGATTCAAATTTTCAGGATTGCATTGATTGAAACAGTTTCAGAAGGGTGCAAATCCTTCTACATATATTTTTGATTTGTGTCAAGCTTGTGAAATTTGGTTGGTCCACAACCTCAACAAAACCTAAGCACTTAGGTGAAAACTAGTGGATTTGACTCTATCATAAAGCGTTGCACACTTTTCGTATTTAGCAATGTGGGACCACTATCCCAACAAAGCTAACACATAACCTATTTTTTAGCATACATTTTGTATTCTAATACAAAGGAACAATGCTAATGGGTAATATGCATGTGAATGCTATGTATCATGCGCATTAGCATTGTCAACTTTGTTTCAACAAAATGCATTGCTTGCAGAATTCACGGTTGCTTACCAAATGTTATTTTATTATTTGGTTGCTTACCATAGTAAGGCAGAATAAATTCTTGAGGCTTGCTAATTTCACTGACTGATGCCATGTAGTATTGTCCCGCCTTAGCAAAGTCTCCCTACATAGTGAAATTTTTTCAAGAAATTCAAAGTCACAATAAATCAAAAATAGATTTACATAATAAACACAAATATAAATGTATTGTCAGCAGATGTAAAACCAGAAAATTGTGTGAGAGTAAGAATGTGATGAATCCCAAACCTTGCTATGATAAGACCTTGCCAGATTGTAATACGAGTGTGATTTCGTCAAGCTATGATTGCTAGCCGCAAGAGCAGTCTCGGTTAGCTGCTCAACCAGAAAATGCTGTCCAGTAAAGAAGAAATGATTTGCCAGATAATTGAGTGCCATTGCACAATACGGGTATATCTCAAATGCTCTTTCCATTTTCTCCGTTCCTCTTCGGATCCCATCAGCTACATTATTCGCTAACAATTAATAATTCTGGAAAAATTGTTTTACTTAAGCATAGAACTAGCAATCCTTTTCAAAGTATAAAATAATGTAAACAAACATAAACTACAACAAGCAAGAAAACGCATGACTTACCTTCATTTGTTTGTAAATCCATTATTCCAAGAGCTATGAGTGCCTCGACATTCTCTGGGTCTAGCTATTTTGTTTTTCAACAAGAGACAGTAGTCAGCAAAGTCCAGCCTATCTGTCAGCTAATGGAAAGTTCACAACAAAATACTTGAGAACTTGCCTGCAAAACACGTTCAAAGGCCTGTCGAGCTTTATCAAACTGACCAAGTTTGTAACGGCAGAAACCAATTCCAAGTCTTACAGGTCCAGGACTACTAGGATAAGCTTGCAATGCCCTCTTTTTCAATGTGGCAAACAGGTAAGTATCAACAATCAGAATCATATAGTAGAGATAGAAAAAGCGATAGGGTCAACACTATCATATACTACAAATACACAAAAATAATCAATGTCAACAGTTGAAACCTTGTAATAATTCAGTGAACTAACGTAATGTTCGCGACTCTTGTCCTTGCGAGACTCTCCCTTGTTAAATTCAACACAAGCCTGCAATAATTTACCTTATCCTTTTAGATGATGCTTGAGTACAAAAGCAGAACAATCGTACACAAAAAATGCAAATTGCATTTCAATATTGCATAGAAATTTCAAGCAATCGTACTCTTACTTTGCACTTTATTAACCTCTAAGGATATAATTAGAGGGTGAATAGAACTATCATTTTACAGAAAATTCCAACAGCCGTGTAAAGGTAAGCATTATGCAAAAGGAAGAGAGAAATGGAAACCGAGGTATTGACATATAACATATAAACCCCCAACAATTATTTAAAATATGATTTACATGACTACAGGATAGACAAACTTCATACTTGATGCTATCGTGCATGTTAATGTTTCAATGATGTCCGTTCCTAATGGAGTCAAAGATGAAGTTATTTTTTGGTTTTTCGGTTACAATGGTCTAAATCGACTTGACTCGTATAAGTTGTCTACGATTCTTATTTATTGTGAATTAACAGAAAGTTGTCTAGGCATTAGATCATGGATCAATCGGAAACAACCTCCTTGTCACAAGGTGACAGGAATACAATTGCGTGCATCCCCCCTCCCCACCCTGCTTAATGTGGGAGCCTTGAGGTGTTACGGCTATGTAGATGTTGATGTGCATGTTTCAATGTTTGACGTGGCTTCCTTTACTAGTTCAAAAGTAGATCAACCACATAACCAAAAAGGATGTTGTAGAGAATGTTGTAGACAAGTTTGTTAACACATTAGAGTGTTTATAATGGTTCCAACTAACCATGCATACTTAGCAGGTGACCAGGAAGATGCAAAAAAAGAAAGATTATTCTATATAATGTTTTGGTCTATTTGCGTCTTATGCTCTCTTCGCGTCAGCTAATAGAATGATTATTGTATGTCAACATTATATACCAAATCATTGAATTCAAATGTGAAAAATACATTTGAATATAAACATCACTTTGGCATAGATTATTGCATATGTCTGATATCGTGTTGTTACTCTTACAGTAAACTAATAGCAGTATTGTTTCTATGTATTCATAAAAATGTAACAATTTTTACCTTAATTTTGTTTCAGTAATTTCTATTGATTTAGATTCTCTTTATTCCCAACAAGTGTGTGTTATTATGTTTGTAAAAAAAACAAATATTCATGAAACTAATATAACTATATAAGGTTCAGCCCACTAGTTATTAACATGAAAAACCACTAACAGTTCCTTCAAACCAAAGCACGTCTCATGGTCCAACTTAATAGGGACTAGGGGGGTAAAGAGTTTATAAGAAGTAAGAAAGATCACAAAGAGACCAAAACTCACCTGGCCAAGAAGAGCAGGAACACTATTTGGGTCTTCATTAAGTACAATGTTGAATAAGTCGGAGGCTTGGCCAAGATCACCTTTGACCACAAAAAGTTGACCTGCCCAGGAAATTAAGCTTAAGTGAAAGAAAAAAGGAGCAAGCCAATAAGGTGTATCTAGATTGCAAGTAATCCAACTTTATCATGGTTTAGACCCATTTAGCATGCTTTTATTCTACTGTTTTTTTATCGATTCGTGCTCTTTTTCTATTTTTCAGAAAAAATTATGTTAAAAAGAAGGATGTCCATTTCCAATGGAGTCAAACATTTACTATTATTTGGTTTTTGGATTATGGCAGACTAAATTAAAAATTACTCATAAACTGTTTGCACTTCTTATTTATTGTGAAATAGGAAGAGGATGACGCATTTCCGGACAATGGCAAGCTCTTCGTTACAGCACAGATGGCATTGCGTACATCTGCCTTGACCCCCATTCCACCTTTGACACGAGCCTCTTTGGAAGCTTTTGGATAACATTGATGTTGAGATTATGTGACAAAAGGACAGAGGAAAACCATCACGGAGAATATGTCATTATTCTATGAAAGATTTAGGACCCCTCCCCCAAATAAATAAAAAAAGCCCCCAGCACATTAGCTTTATTGATAAAAAAAAGATGATGTTAGAGAAAGAAATCAACCTTTGCCAATCCAAGTGGATGGTTCAAGTCTGTCGATCCTCGCAGCCCTATTATAGCAATCCGTAGCATCAACAAAATGTTCATCCTTCTTTGATTGCTTTGTCTCAATCTTTCCTAAATATGTATAATAGGCTGCCAATGCATTCAAGATGGCAATTCGCTCATACTTTACATCAGCATAGTACTCATCAATCTCTGCAACATAGAGGTAGATAATATTCAGTTGTCTCTGCCTTCCGGCAATAACAAACACCATCTTAAAAATGAAGGGAAACACAAAGTAGATCAGCACTTTCAAGCGGAAAGGACAAGGCTACATACCCGGGCTCGAGCCTTCCTCCAAAATCTGCTGGAATTGTTCAAGCCTTCCCTGCTTGAAATACTCTCTCTGTGACAACAAAAATTAAATAAATCAAGTCCTAGAACTCAACCCAAATACATATGCTACCAGCGCACCACCAGGGGAAAACACAAACAAAAAAAACAAAAAAACAACGGTGAATCCCTTACAACTATTATACAATTAAGCCAGGATAAAACAAATCGACAACACTACTTCCATCAGAAATAAGCCAACCTCAACGCACCATCCCTTGAACACAAATCCCACACGAACTCGAGAAGAAACTAACTTTTTTGGAAAAATTGCATTTCCAGGGAGAAACATGATAGCATAACTCAACCCAAAAGCTAGTTTGTAGGTTGGGGAAACATATGGGGACGGATTATATTTATATCCCACACTAGACATTGCATACTACCCGATATGGAACCAGACCCACTTACGAAACGGCACCTGTTTTTCTGTTCAAACCCCAACCAGCTCGAAACAACATAAGGGGCCGTTAAAAGCTTACCAACACATCTCACAAACCATGCCTTTTACACATAATCCAGGGGAAACCAAATCAAATCAACAACACTATTACTACCATATGAACTCAAAAACAACCTAACTTTACGGGGAAAACCCCATTTCCTCCACTTTGAAAAATGGATAGAAATTCGAAGCGGAAATGTCAATCGTAAGGAAGTAAGCAAAAAAAAAACTTACCGACTCATCTCCCATTTAACATTTAACAGCACAATCTCTACCATGTGAACCTAAAAAAAGAACTGAACCTATAATGTCGAAAACCACAATTCCTCCGCCGACAGAGTCAAAAAACCACCCGGACGTCAATCAGAAACCGAAACTCAGGAGAAAAGGAGCACCTAATCCAGGAGAAATCTAAATCGAATCAAATAGCACTATAACTACAACACAAACTCAGAAACCGCACTTAAAAGAAAAATCCACATCTCCTCCGCCGGCCCGGTGGAGTTGAAAAACTGACGATTGAGGAAGTAAGCCAAATGGCCTACCAACACTACCACTACCACAGCAACTTAAAAATAACCGCCGCTTATCGCACAAACCGCATCTCCTCCACCGGCGGACGTCGATCAGAAACCGGAATTCAGGAGAAAAGGAACACATAATCCAGGAGAAATCAAATCAAACAGCACTAATACTAGTTTACAAGTTAAACTTTTGTAACAAAAACGGACATCTCCTCCGGCGCCGGAGTCGAGAATCGGGAGGAAAGGTGGGGGTGGCGTACCGCGATGAGGAGCCAGAGGTGGAGAGGGGCCTGCTCGGCCTTGAGGATGTCGAGGATGTCGGAGGCGTCGCGGGGGAGCTGGTCCAGCGAAACCCTAACCTCCTCCTCCGAGTTCTGGACGGGGATGTACAGGCACGCCATCGCCGGAGACCCAAACCCTAACCGGCCTTCTTCTTCGTCCGTCTGTCTGGTTTGGTAATTTTCCTTTCGGAGTGAGGTCGATTTGTTGATTGAGGTTAATTGTGGATTTGTGGATGGTTTCGTAATTATATTTTCATAATCCAGTTCAGTTCGTGTACATTTTAGTGTGTTTTTTAAGATCGTTAGGATTTTGTTATTAATATAAATATTTTTTAATTCTCAAACATCTCAAAATGTTACAGTATTGGGGTGTTACATCTTGTGTGGAGATCAACCAAAATTAAATGCATGGAGTTTTAGAGCTAAATAAATGTACTTCGTACATTGGTTTTTTAGTTCATGATGTTCATCTAGTTTTTAATTTTGGTTTTCCATGCAGTACTGTGAAATAAAGAAATATTATCGCACGATAATTGCAAAGTTAAATGAAGGCATTTGTTATAGTACAGGATACCTCTTTTTGTGTGTTAGCAACCTTTAAGTTGACTTCCATCAGGAAAATAATCATTGGCGAACAACGGCATTAACAAAAAGAAATCTTATGTGGCATAATAATACACCGGATATTTTAGCACAAATGCAAATCATAAAGAATATATAAATAAAAAATACATAATTGTTCGGGCAATAAGAGAGGTATTTGATCAAAACATGCAAAACGGACATCATAAAAAATCACACAGAAACTTGTTGAAAATATATTACGAACATAGAAACCAATCCAAGCAACTCAGGGAATCTTCATCATAGCCGTTACACCAAACAATATCATTCAAGATCAAGCCTACATGTAAAGCAATAAACGATATACGCTCCTGTGTATATGGAAAGTCTTCAACGGACTCCTTCTATATTCTTTAGTTGTACTCTCTATATATATCATCATGTACAAATTCAAATATAATAAAAATCATTCCAAAATCATACAAAACCAATATGGTATCAGAGCATTGATCCCACGACCTCAGAATCTCCCCGGAGTTCATCACCGATCTTCACCTTATCCAAGGGGGTTGAAGGTCATCACAACCAACATCCAAACCCTCAAAAAATCATGTCAGACGGCAACGGAAACATACCCTCGCGCCTTGTCTCAACCCTCTTAGACGAAGCCAATTACTTGTTGTGGGCTCGGGCGGTCACGCTTTCCCTCGGTGGCCGAGGGAGAGTGGGTCACATCACTGGGAAAACCCAAAAATCCGGAGGAGGAGGAGGCACCGAAAGCAAACAAGAAGAATGGCAAATCATGGATCACCTGATT
Source organism: Triglochin maritima (assembly GCA_963682175.1). Classification (NCBI taxonomy): domain Eukaryota; kingdom Viridiplantae; phylum Streptophyta; class Magnoliopsida; order Alismatales; family Juncaginaceae; genus Triglochin; species Triglochin maritima. Next base: position 5,763,003 of record OY821780.1, on the reverse strand, counting down.
ATGTCATGGATTCTCGTCTCCATGCAACCAAGTATCGATGAAATATTCCTGTACAAAAATAGTGCAAAAGAACTGTGGGAGGCAATCCACGAGCATTTCGGGAAGGCTCAAAACTTCGCGCATGTTTTCAAAATCAAGCAGGAGATATCACAAACCCATCAAAACACAAGAAGCATCACCGAGTACCTCGGCACTCTCAGAAAGGCGTGGGATGAGTTGGGGGTATACAAACCCCCGACTACCGACGCTAAAATAATCCAGCAACGAGTCGAACAAGACCGGATCTACCAATTTTTGGTAGGTCTTGATGCGAGCTATGAAGCAATACGGAGTCAAGTGCTCTTGGCACCAGAACTCCCATCACTCGCCACAATCATTGCCATGATTCAACGCGAGGAAACTCGTCGAAAAACCACAACTCATCCGCAAAGCAAAACCACATCCAAATTTAAGGTGAAAACCATGTGTTTCTTGTCGGAAAAGCACAAAATCAAAGCCAAAACAACAACAATAAGAAAAGATACAGGAATCGGAAAGACGAGTAGTGTGATAATTGAAAGAAAACTGGACACAACAGAAACAACTACTGGTTTCTCTACCCCCACCTCCGGCCAACAAAGGATGGTGATAGAAGAGGTGATGACAGGAGGGGCCACACGGGATCATCAGGCTTCAGCGGTTGCAACACCGCGCATCCGACTATGGGAGGCGGCGGCCACCCAGCAAACCATAACCCTAACTTTGCTTTGCATGAATCCAGATATGGAAATACGGGAGGCGGATCCAGAAGCTTTTATACCCAAGGAGATCCGAATACAAGTGCTCCGACCGAATACACAACCCATGCAAGCCTCTCTGATGGAGCAAATAACATGAACTCACGTACTGGGCCCAATGACTCAACTCTACTCAACCAATTGGTAGCACATTTAAATGGTATTTTGCAGAACACTCCCCAAGCCTCAGGTAATCACGCATGTATTGTCAAATCTTTAGATAATTACACTGCTTTATTTTCTACAAACAAACATTGTGACAAAAGATGAATTATCGACTCAGGTGCAATAAACCATATGACTGGAAACCCGACTCTATTAACTAATATTAAACATAATTTAGAGCTTCTAAACAAATTCGTAACCTTTGCTAATGGGAATCAAGTCGAAATAAAAGGAATATGTAACATGGCATTGTTAAATAAAATGGCTAAAGATATCCTTTATGTGCCTTCTTTTGACTCTAATTTATTATTTGTGGCTAAAATCACAAACAAGTTGAACTGCAATGTTATCTTTACCCCCTATGATGTAATTTTTCAGGATCGTATCACAGGTTGGACGATTGGTAGAGGGACTCTCACCAATGGCTTATATGTTCTTGACTCAAACAATAAAGCCTTGCATGTTGAAAATAGATCCCAACATGAACTTTGGCATAAGCGCATGGGACATTCGTCTCATGTAGTTTTAAAAACTTTATTTCCGTTTATTTATTCAAAAATAATGCGTGATGTTTGTAGTTTTTTAAAACAAACTAGACTGACTTTCCATATATCTTCTAGTAAAACAGGAAGACCTGTCAAGTTGACCGGCCCCCACCGAATCCTATAACGGGTTCAACTACTTTATTACTTTTATTGATGATTTTTCTCGTACCACATGGATTTATCTGCTCAAATCCAAATCCGATGCATTTAATGTTTTTTTTTGAATTTCTACCTTCGTGGAAAACATGTATGATTTCAAAATCAAAATTCTTAGATCTGATAATGGGTTTGAATACACTAGTCATAAATTTCAAAACTTCTTAAAACAAAAAGGAATTTTTCATCAAACCACCTGCATCAATACTCCCGAACAAAATGGTGTGTCAGAAAGGAAAAATCGGCATTTGATGAACATTACAAGATCTTTGTTTTTTCAAAACCACGTTCCAAAATGCTTTTGGTCTGATGCGGTTTTAACAGTCGCATATCTTATTAATCGACTTCCTAGTCCTCAAATTTAAAACAAACAACCTTTGGAGATTTTAAATGAAAAAAATGAATCTTGATCACCTAAAAGTCTTTGGTCGTGTTGTTTTTGTCCACAGGAGACGATCTGACAAGCTCGACTTTAGCTTAAATTGTTGTATTCTTTTAGGGTACTCTTCACGAAAAAGGTGGTACAAATGTTATGACCCCAAAACTTGTAAATTTTATGTTTCTCGTAATGTGTACTTTGTTGAACATGTTCCTTACTTTCCAAACGAAGAAGAAGAATCCTCGCCATCAACCGGTGTTACCCTTCCGGTCACAAACACCTTTGAAGCTCCAAGACAAAATACCACCACCACGCCGCAAGAAGAAGAGGAAGACGAAGATGAACCCGAGGCCGAAGGGGGAGAAACAATTCCGCAACAAATTACGCAACGAAGATCCGCTCGGCCAACTCGTCCTCCTTCTCATTTGCATAACTATGTTACCTCTCACGTAACCTACCCCATCCAGGACTACTTGTCCTACAAACAAGTAAAATCAACCCACAAGGCATTCTTGAACAAAATTGATAATCACATAGAACCTACTAACTATCATGAAGCCATTAGAGATCCTAAGTGGTCCAGTGCCATGAACGATGAAATTAACGCCTTAGAAAACAATAAAACTTGGACTTTTGTCCCTCTCCAGCCTGGAGTCAAACCTGTAGGTTGCAAATGGATATATAAAATTAAGTATAATAGTAATGGTACTATAAAAAGGTATAAGGCTCGTCTGGTAGCAAAAGGCTACACTCAAACGTATGGATTAGACTACTTAGAAACCTTTACACCTATTGCTAAAATGAACACAGTTCGTGTCTTTCTTTCTATAGCCGTAAAAAAAGGTTGGAACCTATTTCAAATGGATGTAAAAAACGCTTTTCTTCAAGGCAACATTGAAGAAGAAGTCTACATGACACCCCCTCCAGGCATCAATTGAGCTCAAAATCAAGTGTGCAAGTTACACAAATCAATCTACGGATTGAAACAATCACCACGCGCATGGTATGTCAAGCTAAGCTTATCTCTTATCTCTTATGGTTTTTCTAAAAGTTCCGCAGACGCATCTATGTTTATCAAGTATCATAATAGCATTACTACTATAGTCTTAGTCTATGTTCATGATATTACCATCACAGGAGATTGCGATAGAGAAATAACTTTGGTTAAAAAGTATCTGAAATCAAAATTTGACAAAAAGATCTAGGTTTTCTAAAATACTTCCTAGGAATAGAATTTGCTTACTCAAAAAATGGTTGTTTTTATCTCAAAGAAAATATAGTCTCGACTTATTACATGAAACTGGGAAATTAGGGTCCAAACCGGTCAACACTCCTATTGAGACAAACCGCAAGGTAGGTCCAACAGAAGGTGAACTGGTTAAGGATATAGGTCAATTTCAAAGACTTATTGGGAAACTTATTTATCTCACAGTGACTAGACAAGATATCACTTATGTTGTAAGCACTGTTAGTCAATTCATGCATGCTCCACGCACACCTCGCTTAGATATAATTGATCGGATAATGTGTTATCTTAAGAAAACCCCAGGACAAGGACTATGGATGAAACAAAATAATTCTAATGATATAATTGGTTACTCGGATGCAGATTGGGCTGGAAGTCATGACCGAAAGTCCACCACGGGGTTCTGTACTTTTGTAGGAGAAAACCTTGTAACGTGGAGAAGCAAGAAACAAAACGTTGTGGCTAGATCAAACGTCGAGTCTGAATACCGTGTCATGGCCTCAACTACAAGTGTGCTCATATGACTCAAGCAACTACTTACAGACATGAAGCAACCTTATTCTAAACCAATGCAAATGTTTTGTGGCAACAACGTCGCTCGCCACATAGCATCCAACCATGTCTTCCATGAAAGAACCAAGCACATCGAGGTTGATTGTCGCTTCATCCGAGAAAAAATCCAATCAAATGAGATAGAAGTTCCATACGTTCCAAGCAAAGAAACTTGCTGATATCTTTACCAAGGGGTTGGAATACAAACAGTTTCAACATATTCTACTCAAGTTTGGATCCTTCAACCTTTTTCGAACTCAACTTGAGGGGACGTGTTGAAAAGATATTACGAACATGGAAACCAATCCAAACAACTTAGAGAATCCTCATCATAGCCGTTACACCAAACAATATCATTCAAGATCAAGCCTACATGGAAAGCAATAAACGATATACGCTCCTGTGTATATGAAAAGTCATCAACGGACCCTTCCATATTCTTTAGTTGTACTCTCTATATATATATCCTCGTGTACAAACTCAAATATAATAAAAATTATTCCAAAATCATACAAAACCAATAAAACTCCGTACTAAATTTACATATTATACGTTAAAAACTTTAAATTCAAAACCAAAAGAAGGATCACCTGCCACGTGTGCAATCCAAAGTCAGCCACGTCAAGCAACACACGTCCAACTAACTCCCCCGCCAAACACTCCTCCAATTCCCACCCGAATTAATCTCTCCACCACCACCACCATGTCGAGATCCATCCTCACCCACCGTCGCCGCCTTCTCCCCTCGCCCCTCTTCTCCACCGCTGCCGTCGCCCCACCTCAGCTCCGCCCCCACCACGCCCCAGTTCTGCCCGACTCGGTCGCACTGGAAGAGGCCGTGGAGGAGCTAAGAAGGAGGAAAGGCGGGATCAAGGGGCGAGCGTACCCGGAGGAGCAGGCGAGGGTCCTTCGCGGTGCACTCGGCCACGTGGTGAGTGACTTCTTGTGAATACTTTGTTTGTACTTAGATTCGTTACGTGACGCATTGTTATGTGTAATAATAAATGATACTTAGAACTTAGAAGTTAATGAGCGTAAAACATAAGATAACATGACCTAGGTAGAAGAATAACTAGTCGAAGTATGATTTAAAATTATACCAACACATCTAACTATTAAAATGTGGGTATCCAACTCAAAATTAATGGATGGTGACCGGAAGTGGTTCTATAACTTATAACCTAGAAGAAAATGTTTAAATTATCCGATATGAGACTATTCTCTAACACTAAGTGACCAAGGAGTGATTGGTCAAGAGACGTTATATAGTTTTTGCAAGTATGGTGATCTCGAGTCGGTCCAATTTAGAATTTTGTGATTTGAAACTATATCAGCATATCCATGTGACCATTGAGCGATAGGTTTGGAGGTGGTTATGTAGTTGTCGGAAGTATAACAACTACACCCTCAAGTTGATACAGTTAATTACAAGTCCACTGACTAAACAATGCTTAATAGATTACTTATAGATTACCACGAATAAGTCTTTAAGATGTTTAAGTTCGAAGTTGTCGTGCTAGTAGACGGATGTTTTATTATACCTACCAATTTCTCTTGCATAAACTATATGGTTTTACGAGTTGGGCTTTAAAGAATTTACGGGTATTTCTTGATTTTGGATATATATATATATATATAGTTCGAGCAACTGTTGATCGATGATCTAGTTTTTATTGGGGTGTTAATTCAACAAAAAAAAGGCTTTGTGGCCTATTTAGGAAACAATTTGCGAAGGAAACTAGAAGGACGGAAAGAGTAAGGAGCTCGTTGGAGTAGAAACATATGGAAAGAAAAATAAGTTGGAGAAAAAGGGAACACACACATTTTGATAAAAAAAAATAAAAAATTCACAAAATGCCTGCCAATGAAATAAATAGATCCAATCTTTGTGCGTGTTAGTATTTTTCCCCTTTTTGTCCTCTCTATAGGCTTAAGTTGGTATGATCTAATTTTTCTGTTTGTTTCCTCTCGGGTTACAATATTTATTTCAAATCATTATTTTTTAAGCTTCATTTTGTTGATGTCACAACTCAACGACACCTCATTGTTTTTGAGTGATCATTGATCGTAAGGTTGGTCTCGAGTTAGAAGTGAATGGATTCACCTAAAATTGTATAATCATTGTTATTTGTTAATTGAGTGTGTTTGACTAAACTTCTGAAATAGAGTTCTTGAAGTCGTGTTTAATATAATATCCGCAACTATCTGCATGTGTTATATGCTGGGCAGGTGAAGTTGGGATGGAGTGAATCGGCGATGATTGCTGGAGCAAGGGATGTGGGTGTTTCTCCTGCGATTATTGGGTCTTTTCCAAGAAAAGAAGTGACACTTGTTGAGGTGAGAACAATGATTTTTATGTGCTTTATTATTCTTTGCTATTGCAATTTCTGTTTACGATAATTTGCTACTTAGTGTTAGGCTGGGCATGGTCGTTGTGAAGTGGTCATTTTTGTTTTGCAAAACTAAAACTGTCCAAACATTGCATGAGAGTGGTAGTAGAGCATTGGTGTGTTAGTAAGGGGATTGTTTGAAAAAGTGTTCATTGGAACATTGGTAAGGTTCGCTTATCTTTCTTGTTTGTCATCTGAATACCAAACATGGCTTGGGTATTTTTGATTTAGTCAGCACCAAGTACACCTTATTTCCAGTTGAGCTCACACGTTGCCATAAATTGAAAAATATGTGTATCCTTCATCACACAGGAGTGTACAACAAACCAATCTGATGATTATATGTTTTCCATTGTTGGTAGGAAGTTCATTTATGAAGTTTCAACTGTCAAGTTAAAAATAAATACCTACTTTCTTACTAAACCATTAGTAAAACAAGCCTTCTTACATCTTTTGCTTCACTTGTATTCCAAAAACCATATAATGCAAAAGATGAACTCCTTCAGTGATTGTTCGTGCAGGTTCATTTTTATTGTCATGAAAGTTTGAAATCCATTTGAAATATAAGGAAAGCCTTAAGTATGATCTAACACCGTTTCTACAGTTTTTCATGGATGATTGCCTCCAGAGTTTGAAAGACAAGATCGATTCAGGAGCGGGTCTGGAAAACTTAATCCTCAGCGAACGACTTTCAAAGCTGGTCCGTATTCGATTAGAAATGCAAGGACCTTATATATCAAAGTGGCCTCAAGCCCTCGGCATTCAGGTCAGATTCTTGCTTTTAGTGGGGAAAGGGCACTACTTCTTAGCTCTTATACGTTTCAATAAATTGTTGTCTGCCAGTCGCAACCTATGAATCTGCCAACTAGTTTTAAGCAACGAGCTATGCTAGTCGATGAGTTTTGGCATGCTGTTGGAGATGAAGGTTCTGACATTGACTGGTACGTTAAGAGAACTATACTTGGAGGGATTTATTCAACAGCCGAGGTGTTCATGCTCACCGATAACTCTCCAGGTTAGTGCACTTCTTTGAATTATAATTTTTTCTTCTTATTCTCTTAGTGCCCATCCTGAGCTCTTCTGTCTCAACTTAATATAAGATTACTTGATCACCAAATTTAGTGGTGAAAGAGATTTCTATATATTGTACCACTATTTTGTTAAATGAAATCTGCAAGTAGGTTCAGTAAGTTGAGACTTGAGAATGTAACTGCTGCAACTTTTTATGATTTCACAATATCATACTCGAATTTCAGAGGTCCAACTTCACGGCGTTTGATTTGGAGGATGCATTATACTTAATCGGACAGTTGAAATAATAAAACCTATTCAAAACACACATAAATAAGCACACACACATATATATATATACTGCATTCAAATAGTCAGTGTTGTTTCCGTTCTTAATCCATTATGTATTGCTCCGCATTTAGCAATCATTCATGACCTGCAACTCTTGCTTATTCCCGTCTAACATGCTAATTCTTGTGTATTACATCTTGTGCAATAGAATTCCGTGAGACATGGGCTTTTGCGGAGCAGCGTGTCAAAGACGCTTTTGATTTTCGGAAAACCGTCCAAGAGGTAACAACTACATTATAATTTGTTTCCGTAAGTACATTTCAGTCACATTACCGGAAGTTATGAAACTAGTGAATGAATTGCAGGCTGCATATTTGGCAGAAGCAGTTGGAGCCGGTATGGGAAATTCGATGCAGGGATTCATGAAAGGCTTGTTTTCAGCGACGATCGGTTTCCGACTTCTTAACAACATACTTCAATGACAATCAAATTACAATAACACTTTTTTATTGTCCAACAATAAAATAGTGGTGACAGAGTGGACAATCTTCTTGTTGACTGTTATATACTTGCACATTGGTAAAAAAAATATAACCGATGAACCAATTAACTTTTCTTGGGTGACAACTTTTAATCAAGATGACAATGAATAAATAGTTTAAAGGAAAATTAATTCAATTACATTAGGAGTCGTATTGTTTAAGAACCGTGATAGACGGACGTGCGCGTCACGGACGCGCCTTACGTGGATCTGTACAGCTCAGATATTTTTCTTTGAGTCAGCGTCCAGTCAGCGAAATTTCTCTTCGCGCGTTTTGGTCTTTTTAAAAAACGCTGGTTCTTTAAGTTGAACGATTCATTTCCCAATACACAGATAAGACAGTGTGCAGACCCTAGGACATCGTGCAGTCTCATTATTCGTGCAGAGCCCACACTTATCATAATAAAATATTTGTTTTTAAGTTTTACGTTGGATCAACTTAATTTGTCTAGCTTACTTTATGTGTGTGTGCAGTTTACATTATGTGTTTGTCATGTTTACGTTATGTGTATGTTCGGAATAAGTGTATATTGTTGTACGGAATAAGTGTATTTGTTGTCCGGAATAAGTGTATTTGTTGTCCGGTTTAAGAATAAAGTGTGTCCAGAAACGGAACATAAAGTTTGTCCAGAATAAGTTGATTTGTTGTCCGGAATAAGTGTATTTGTTGTCCGGAATAAGTGTATTTGCAGTCCGGAATAAGTGTATTTGTTGTCCGGTTTAAGAATAAAGTGTGTCCAGAAACGGAACATAAAGTTTGTCCGGAATAAGTTGATTTGTTGTCCGGAATAAGTGTATTTGATGTCCGGAATAAGTGTATTTGCAGTCCGGAATAAGTGTATTTGATGTCCGGAATAAGTGTATTTGCAGTCCGGAATAAGTGTAGTTGTCCAGAATAATAAGAAAGTGTGTCCATAAACGGAACAGAAAGTTTGTCCGGAATAAGTGTATTTGCTGTCCGGAATAAGTGTATTTGTTGTCCGGAATAAGTGTATTTGTTGTCCGGTTTAAGAATAAAGTGTGTCCAGAAACGGAACATAAAGTTTGTCCGGAATAAATGGATTTGCTGTCCGGAATAAGTGTATTTGCTGTCCGGAATCGGAATAAGTGTATTTGCAGTCCGGAATAAGTGTATTTGCAGTCCGGAATAATATATGACTTCATTATTGTCGGAATAAACGAATCAATATATGGAATGCAATAATATGATGTCAAAACAAAAAAACGTCCGCAAAGCGCGCTCCCTCTGTCCGCTCGCTTTGCGGGGGGGGGGGGGGGGGGGGGGGGGGACTCACGTCCCCCGCAGGGGCTGCCGCCCCCTGCCATCCCCACTGTATATTTTACCCCACAAACCTCCCACTGTATATTTTACCCCACAAGAATTATGTTTAGGAAAAAAAAATAGCATCTCAGATTTCCTGTTTATGTAGAACATCGGGAAGTTTTCGCACCGTCCCATTCACGTTGCTTACGTTGTGAAGAATCCTGGGAGTCAGCATCAGACGCTTCTTCGACCTAATATTTTGCTCGAAATGGTGATTTATTCTGGAGAGAAAGAATGAAGAAGAAAGAAAGAAAGTCATCATATTTGTATTTGGGTGGAGAGAGAGAACGTGCTGAGTTGAAACGCATTTAATGTGATTTGAGTGGACATCAGGAAGAAAAAACAAAAAAAACATTCATGCTTTGGCCACGTAAGGGCTGACATGGATGTCCACGTAGAGCGCGTCCATGACGCGCTGCGTTCATAAATCATCTGAACTGCTAAACATCGCCCCAAAATTACTTAAATCGCCCCTTGAAATTACCAAATTGCCCTTCCTCCTATTTTTGCTTATATATCTCATAATTTCACTCTTTTTTCAAAACTTTCTCTTCCTATACCTACTACACAAGATTACGAATGTCTCGGAGGCCAGGGAAGCAGCCAGCAGTTCCCCCGGTGTACCCGTATGAGGTAACATTACGTTATTTATTTGTTTTTAAAAAAAAAAAGTCGTCGGCGTCCGAGGGAGACGCCCCCCGCATGGGGCGGGCGTCCGAGGAAGCCGCTCCCCCTATGGGTTTTGCAGTGTGGTCAAGATGTTCCGTGGTTTTGCTTGCGCCTCTGTCATATCACGAACAATCGTCTTTTCTATATATATTCTAATGGTCAAGATGTTCCGTGGCCTTTTACTGCCTTCAAGATGTTCCGTGGTTTTGCTTGCGCCTCTGTCATATCACGAACAATCTTCTTCGCCCTAGAACTTAGACCACTAATTTGACGATGACCCTCTGGATAAACTGCCAGTCTGTGGTTGTGATGTCCGTAAGCACTATTATAAACCACAACCCATCCATCACGATCTCGTCGCTCCACCACTTTTATTAAGAAACGGCAACCGCAACCCTTTCTGTGTTAAACGCCTTCCCCAACGGTAAGGCGTCTGCGTAGGACGCCTTGCCGTAGGGAAGGGCGTCTAATACAGACGCCTTACCCATGGGGAGGACGTCTACATAAGACGTCTCTCCCATTGTGTAGGCGTCTGCGTTAGACGCCTCGGCCATGGGGAGGGCGTCCTACGCAGACGCCCTCACCATGGGGGAGGCGTCTAATGCAGACGCTCGGCCCAAAAATTTCCCCGCGCCAGGCTTACCTCACCCGATGCATCACCCTCGCCAGACATTTTCGTGGTGTTTTTACTGATAAATTATGAATATACAAGACCATAGGCCTTATTTATAGACACGGGACGATATGGGTATTAAATATATTGTTAAGGGCAATTTGGTAATTTCAAGGGACGATTTAAGTAGTTTTGGGGCGACGTTTAGTAGTTCCCTAAATCATTTTCCATTGTTTAACTAAAACCAAATTACGATCTACGTGTCAATTATTGTGTGTGTTACTAATATAATCGGATCCTATAAGAATTACACACATTAGAATCTATGGACTAAATAAATAGATGGTTAAGGACTCATTAAGCTCACTTATCTAATGAGATTACCTAATGAGATTAGGATTAACTTAAACGATGTCTATAAATATATATAGAAAAGAAGAGAAAAAAGGAAGCTAACTATTTCTCCCCCAATTGTAATCTTATCTTACCACACTAACGTAAAGGTTTCAACTTAATTTCATTTTACCAACACTTAATAATAGTATATGTAAACATATAATACTGCCAAGCAAATTCTAATTGCAAACAATCCAGCAGATGCACTAGTGAGTAGTGACAGAAAAGAATAAAAAATTAGACGAATTACATCAAATACAATAGTGAGCATTTTTTAGACGGCAGAATCAAACATCGGATGCGAGGGCCTACGAACCTAGCTTAGACGTTTGCTCTTAACAAATCACATTGGTCTGTATTTGTCGGTGAAAGCAATTTGGATAAAAGATTTGTGACGTACATGTTTGGCATTCGAAGGAGTACAGAAATATTTGTGACGTACTGAACCTTGGCAATAGATAAAAGACATTTCATGGAATCAACATTGTCTAATAATTCCGGAAAGAAGTACAGAAACATCTTAGACAGCAACCGAGATCGGAAGCAAAATGGGTTGTTTGATGTTGAACCTTGTAATCCGGCCAAATCAATCCCTCTCACTGATGGCTGTCAAGTGCTCATCAATTTCCTCTGTTGTTAGAGCCCTGAATAGAGGATCTTCTTTCCTGACTACTCCAACCTGAACAACCATAAGTAACAAGATTATAGGGTGACCACACTGCAAGACTAAGACTTTTTTTCCCTCTTCATTTGTATGGATTACGACTTCCTATTCATTGGAATAGGAGCATTGTACGAAGGGTTCTCACCTAGAATCCAATTTAAAATAATTAAGATTTGAATTTGACTGATAGAACTACAGTTGTTTGTGTCACTCATGTAACCTGGAATAGTATCTAACAGTTACAGTATAGCGAGGAGTTACCGATCAAAAAAAAGTATAGCAAGAAGTTAGTTTGACCTCACTACTCTTCAAGCAAGTACTGGAGCCCTACCAGTAAAGACTTGAAGAAAACATCAGGATTATCACAAAAACTTTGTAAATCATGTTCATACAGGGAAGAAAAACACCAGAATTGTATATTTTTCGCTAATTAGTACAAAAGTTGACTTAGATTGTTTATTAATTGACAAAATAAAGTTACGAAACTGGCCATATACATAGTAGGAAAAAAGCTCAAAGCTTATAATATCCCTAATTGTTGAACTTGATTTGACAATCAATGTTTTATAAAAGAGTATTAGACCCGAGATAAGCTACTACCTACTACTATGATACTTGCGGGATTGTCGATATACCAAGATAGTTTTACTTGGGTAGTACAGAATATATGGCCAGGTACAAATTCAAGCAAAATTTTCAATAAACACGTCAGAAGCCTAAGACATGATCAATATCTGATTGCACCCAAATTTTATAATCAACTTGCTTTTGTCCTTTTTTCCTACAAAAACATCATATTTGTTGCACGTGCTTTGACACCAATTATATTCAAATAGTGTAGTACAACTAATATGCAATAGAGTTTGTCTTGGACAGGAATGCATGGAAGGAATGGTTCACATACCGAAACAGTGAGACTTGTTAAGTTACATTTATAGCCTAACCCAACTAGTTTGAGGTTTAAATGCTTTGTTGTTGTTTCATTGTAGTATGACTGATTACACTCGTTTACTCTTTTTTAGAAGATCGCTCATTTACATAAATGTTCCGACATATATTAGCTTTCTTTAGTGGACATGCATAACATTCAAATTGCAAATACAAACACAGAAATAACATTATGACAATAAACAACATAACTAATATGCAGAACCATTTAATTTGGATGTAAGCAAATATAAAGATTCAAGTTTTAAAGACAAAAGTAATGTGTTGATTTAATGTCTGTAAACAAGTATAACGCATTCCTATTGTTTCTCACAATGAGTACAATCAACAGTATTTTAATTTCTAGCTATGTCCTCTAAACTTAAAATACCGAGTTGTTGGAATTCATTTTCTGGTCTCTTTCGTTTGACCAGGGTCCTATTATTTGACAGCTTAGAAGTCCTTAGTTACGGAATTCATTCACTAGTTACAGCTAGTAAATTCAACTTGAGATATAGAAATAGAGCATGCGAGAGATCCAGTTCAAGAATTAGAAAAAGAAAAGATTAGAATGGGAAAAAAGTGAAGATCAGCAATACCTCGATTTCGGTGGCCTTGAAGTCTTCTTGTAACACAGACTGCAAAGCTGATATTGCGGTCTGCATGGCAGGGGGCATGATAGTACATATAAAATGGTCAAACATGAGACTTGAATAAACTATCGCAAAGTTTAACCTGACTACACAAAATGCTAATTCAAAGCTATTCTCAGGCTCTCAGGAGTCTCAGCAGTCATGCATGGTTCTGTTAAATGATGCTGTTTGACATAACATGCATAGCCTTACAGGACCAAGTGGAGGATTTCATGAGCAAAGGTACCTTCTACCAAGTACCAACCATCTTCATTTAACATCTCCTGCCGTTTAAGCAGACCATGCCAAACAAATACTGATTATAAAATACAAAGACGTCTGCTTTGTAGGTGACAATATTGAGTAACAAGCCCAAAAAAGGAATAAGACGAAATGCAAGAGTTGAGACGCTTAGTCGCTGACATTTCAAAAGAAAACAGCTGATAGCGACTCAGTTGATACTCGAGAAATGTAAGGTAGGTATTTCCAACAACATTTACAACAGTGTCTCGGATGGGGAAACACAAGTACGAAGTATTTGTTGCTACTTACTTTTATAGCTTGTGGATTAGTTGAAAAAACTCTAGATGGCTCGTAAGGGTTATTCTTTTTTTTAAAATTGACCATGGTCAATTGTTTGTTTATTCTAGAGTCAGAAACATGACAGGTATCATAATTTTAAGTGAAAATATACTCTTCAGTTATAGAAAGTCATATTGGCAATAATTACCACCTACATTCAGCTTCTTATTGTCATGACACGATTACTAAGTTTGTTATTTGCATCTGCAATCAAGTAGCTGCTAAAAACTTCGTAAATCTTATCTTTAGTTTTCGACTACATATTATGACCATTATTACCAATGGTTCAAAGGTAAATGTTGGACTAAGAGAAGAGTAAATTGGACAGTAGGATCCCACACTAGTAGCACCAAGCCAACAATGCTCACCTATATATATGATACATTTATATTTCAAAAAAAAATCATGGATGAATCACCAATTAATGACCCAAGCCATTTTCATTTTGTGTAAAGGAACAAGTGATGTGATCTAGGAAGGGTCTCCACATCCTACACACTGTGATTAATTGATTTTTTAACCATGATTAATTGATTTAACCATGAGATAGTGTATCATCTTTGATTGGGATATTGGGTATCAACAAACAAAAACTAGCAAAAAGGAATTTGAGAGCATATTTAACGTACCTGCACAGTCTCCTCGTATGAAAATGCAGGGTTGTTCTTCATTTTCTTCTCAAGAAAATTTATGGACTCTTGCTCCTTGACACCTGCACTAGTTGCCTGCAGTGAGAGGACATTAATTTCAGCTTATCCAATCATCTAACAAAAGTGTCCCAGCATATTTTTGCCCACAAATATGTTACACAGTGGAAATGATGATTAGAAGATGAAATTAAAGTGACCAAGCACAAACGGAAAATACCTTGTGACCAAAAAAATGACCAGCAGGATCACATTTGAAGAGTTGCGGACCATTCTCTTCATCCATACCAAAGACCATGGCAGCTTCACAGGGAAAGAAAGCAAGACGAACAAAGAGAAAGTGTATCAGAACCTAATGAAACAAATAGAGCTCTATCAATCAAATGATAACTAAACAAACCTATTCCCAAAGGTCTCATATAGGCATGTTGTGTATATATTTGTGACTTGTCTGCAATCCTGTATGTACAATCATATAATGAACCTTAATAAAACAACAAGAAAAATCAATCTAGAATGTTATGTCACAGACAGGACAACAAGATAATACAAACAAGCACAAGGAGTTATATATGCTCCCAGGGTCCCGATAATAGAGACTGCAAGTAAACAAAAATGTTTTCTGCTGTAAGGAAGTTCCATGTTATTACTAGAGATTTGGAGAAAACTCTAGTCCCTACTTCAGAACAAATGAGCACACAAACACCATCTGTGTCATCATTTAAACATTTTCTTCGTGAAACAACTAATAGATGCAAAACGGCACATATGTTAACTCTCTTTCACGTTTGAGAAAACACATGAACAAGAAAAGGATTGGCTGGTAGTACAAAAAAAAATTATCATACCATTTTGCCAGAACATCCACGGGCATCTCATACCCCCATTTGAAACGAAACTCAGCAGCCTCATTCCTAGCTTGCTGAACTAAAGACCTTGCATCGGCTGTTTATATATTTTTAAAAGAGAAAACATGTCAGATAGAAATCTCAACACCATGCCAGAAATGAACACTAGCAATATCAATTAGGACCCAAATCATACCAGACATTAAACCACCGCATTAAGCTTTAGTGACAGCTAAATACAAACAATATAAAAGATTATTATTTCCTACAACTCAACCAGCCTATCATTATCGTACTCATTGTCGTCCAATTTCCGCTCACCACCGTTCAAACCACCAGCACAAATCACAAACAACAACAACACAATTCCAACACCAAAACCGAACCTGTCATTCCGGTCGCGAGCAATCCGAGGAACTTTGTGATGGGAAACAGATGCGTAACACTGCTCTGATCCAAAAGCTTGTCCTGCAAACACAACAAACATCAAATCACCAAAACCAACCCATCCAACACCTCAAAATCCCACCTTTCGTTTAAACCACTCACCGGGACCTTCTTCTGCGTGACGACGCACACCGAGTCCCTCCCACGGACCCCGATCGACGTTGTCGACGCCGCCTTGACGGCCTTGAAGGCGTATTCTATACCAAAACACGACAAGAGAGACAAATTAAGGAATTTTATTTTGTGGATCTAGGGTTTGGGGGAATGAGTGCTTACCGACTTGGTAGAGGCGGCCTTCCGGGGAGAAGATGGTGATGTGGCGGTCATAGCCTGCTCCGGTTCCTCGACTCATGGCGATCGGATCCAAAGATCGTCGGATTAGGGTTTGGAAAAGGTCGAGCTTTTTGGGGTTTGGTTTGGGATTTGGGTTTTTTTGGTTTCGTCCTTTCTTGGGGTGGAAGGCGGAAGGGGGGGAAGAGAGGGACTATTGGGTTTGGGCTTTGGGCCTCTTGACGTTTTGGGCCAACAAATTACAGTTTTTTTTATGACCCAGAATTCTTCGGCACTCGTCCCCACTTGGGACAGGCGGGTTGCGGCTCCAAACTGGGAGCGGTCCAACACCATTTTCACCGGAACGCATTGGCATTAAATAAAGTGTCTTGCTGGAATTCGATCTTGTGACCTAAGGTTTGTGAACCCACATACCTAACCAACTCGGCTGCATCCCGGGAGACCGCCAACAAATTACGGTAGAAGTAATATAATCCATGTTGTACTTCGGGTCTGTTTGAAACAACAATAGTTGACTGTCGCCGTGAGTATTATTTGCAAAATCAACCCAATCCAAATACTTATGTCTAAATAGCATTTTCTTCTTTGTGGGTGTATTGCAGTGGCTTCTTCGTATATAAAAATAAGGTTCTCAAACTCTTGATTAGAGTTGAAGCATTCAGGGATTTTAGTTTTAGGACTGCTTTCCCACCACCACTTTAGGGGATTTAAACTTTTTTTAATCACAGGGTAACGTTGCATGCCTAACACACTCCAAAGAATTCACATGGTCTTTGAAAACAAATAAAAATGTATCATAACTAACGCATACAAATACACAATTCGAGAGTAAGTTGGAAATTGTGGCATTTTCTCGGTTAATTCGCAACACGAGCGAAAGACACCATACTCCGTCTTGTGCTTTGAACGGTTGCTCTTCAAAATGAATACAAATGGATACAATCACATGATTTGGTTATAGGTTGGAAAGCATAACAAGAGGAACCATAAAACTGTACAAGTTTTATTATAACCTACTTTCGATTAATTTATTTGCGAATTCTTAAAACAACATTAGAACATAATTTTCGGCTTATGGTTTTTTTAAGGGAAGGGTGAGGTATCACCTTAGTTGATATTTTGGTGGTTAGACTAGGTCCACAATTTTAGATTCAACCCAAAAATACAAGAAATGCAATATTGTTGAACAAAACTCATCATTACCAATGGAAATCACATGCTTAATTTGTAATAGGTTGCGTTTAGATGTCCTTAATCATGGTCAACTTATGAGAGAAAACATTGATTTAACATTTTCTCATAATTTGATTTTCTGTCCCCAAATAGTGGGGATAAAAAAGAATAACTTGTCTTTTCACCATTTTCCCCCCAAATATATTGTAAATAATGATTATCATCGGGGCAAAAATGTATTTTCCCAAATATTCGGGAAATATTTTTTTCATATTATAAATAAAACTATGTATAAGTTTGAAGTGTTTAGATTTTAGAAATATAAAAGTGAGTTTATTTCATAAGTTTAACTTAATTTATGATGTCCAAACTCAACCACAAACACATTAAGCTATGATTAAGCTTTGTTCGGAAGTTCGAATTTTAAGAAATGAATAAATATTAAATGCGGAATACTAAATTCTTTCTAATACAAATACATACATTATCTTGGGGGATTCACAACGAACATAAAAACACATGAGATGCGTAACGATGATATGGGTGTCGTGCACGGCAGACCGAGTTTCGAGCCTACCTCGTTACCTAAGTCTAGATCAAAGCCTCACTTTAACTTCCACCCATCAAAATCAATCCGACCGTCAGATCCTTAAATCGGACGGCCACAAACGAGAGAGGAATTCGTCACGAATCCGATCGGTCTCGATTCATAAATCTTTCTCTTGTTCTTCTTCCCCACATTTTCTCTTCATTCACGCAATTTTTTGCCGTCAACTCGTGGATTCTCGGTTCGTTAGAATCACCTGCAATCTTTCTGATTTCGTTTTTTTGTGTTTGGGGTGAGTTTATTGTGAAGGTTAGTTTGTGATATGTGTTTTGCTTCTTTTGTGTGGTTTTGTGTGCTTTGGAATTTGAAAATACACGTTGATCTGTGGTTTTGCGTGTGTTTAACTAGAAATTACACGTTAATTAGAAAATTAAATTATTTTCAGGAAAAAACAATATAACACAATCTGTTGTACTTCGCACTTGTTCGATCCTTCCTTCCCAGACGCCACAATCCCCCTATTGGGACCAAATTTAGGGTTTTCCGCCCACTCCCCCACCCAATTCCCCTCTCCCAATCCAAACCAACAACCCCCTCCTCGATCTCCCCGCTTGGCTCAGATCGGATCTGAGCAAACCGAGTTAGGGTTCTCTTTCGCCGGCGATCCGGGCCAATTGCGGTCGTGGGTTGGGGAATTCGCGCTGCCAATGCTTTTGGGTCTGGTTTCGGAACGATTTCGCGTTAAAGTTTGAATCTTTGGGGGTCTCCAGATGTCGCTGGGAGGTCCGGAGGATATCTTTCTTTCAACTTCTCTCGCGAGTTATCTCGACAGTAAGATTCCTCAACTTCGCCTTTGGTGGTGTTTGTTTTAAAATTCGCAACTTTTTTGGATTTAGAATTAGTGGTATTTTTCGTATTGTATTGCGATTGTGGGTCTAGGTTTGAAACTAAGCAATCAATGTGGGGGCCTAATGCTGAGGTTCGGTCCGAAAAATGGTTTTCGAAGTGGCAGTATCAGCTGAAGCTCCATGGTGTTTTCGTTTGTAGAAGTGAATCAGTAGGGAACTACATCTTGCTGTTTTGCCTATTTTGCAAACATGGGTTCACGTAAATTTGTTTTGGTATTGGTGATTCTGCCGTTGCTTACCCAACACAAACCCATTGTCATCCTTATAGGAACAAAATAAACTAAGCTTCAACTTGCATATTGATCGCGTGAAATTTGGTTCGTCCACTGCATAAGCAAAATCTAAGCACTTAGATGAATGATAGTTGGTCCAATTCCATCATAGAGTGTTGCACACGACTTGTGTTTAGCAATGTGAGACTATTTGCTCAACAAATCAGTTATCACTTACGGTTTTTATTTATTTACTGCTCTCGTATAATGTCTCAACTTAGAAGTATTTTTACTAGAAGATGTACTTAACGCTAGCAAAATATTCAAATTATTGCAGTTTTACGAGGTTGAAGTTTTTAGTTCCTAGAGTAGCCAAATCAAACTATGTTTTACCAGAGATGCTTCTTGTCCTGTTGTGGTTTTGTGTGTTGGAATGATTTTTTTTTCTTCCCGAATAATATTCTTGCGTGATTTGATTTTTTGTTTGGATTAGTATTTTAGTTGGTTGGGTTGTGTTACGTCCTAGTGTAGTGAGTGAGTTTAGTCTTATATTGAGTTTTGTTCTTCCTTCAAACATTGTGGTGTTGTTAGTCGTGAGAATGTTGGCTTGTGATTTTTTTTGTTTTTTGTATTTTTTTGTGTCGTTTTGTTTGTGTTGGATTGGGAAATGTGTGATTTTTTTATTTTTGTTGCGTGATTTGGTTTTTGTTTGTTTTAATACTTCACTTTGGATTTGTTGGAATGACGAAAGATGTGATATTGTTGGGGTTTTTTGTTGATTAAAATGGTGGATTTGTAGATCAGTGGATCTTTGTTTATGTATTTCGTTTTGGTGGGTTTTTTTGGATTGTTGGAATGTCGAAATATTTGATATTTTTTCTTTTTCATTTTTCATTTTTCATTTTTCAGTTTGGACGGTTTGATTGACTAAAATTGTGAGTTTGTAAATTTGCTGGTGAAGTATCCAATTTTATTGAAATCTTGGATTTTTATCCATTTCCATGGTATGTTTTGTCGAGGTTTTTGTGATGAGTTTTGTGTAATTTTATTGTGAAATCCACGGATCTTGTAGAGTACATTATTTTTGTTGTTCTATTAAGAAATACGTATGGCTCATATGGCCTAAGACTTCGTACATTATTTTTTTATAGATTGCTCAATTAAAAATGTCATTAAGATGGACAAGCCCTCGTACTTTACATGTTTGCGGATTCAAATTTGTTCGGAATTCTAAAGATTAGGTTGCAATTTATATTGCTGAAAATATTGATATTATATTTTAGCAGCATGCTTTTATGGATAGGCTAAACCGATACAGTAGAAAGAATAGGTGTATTTGATTGATCAATTTTGAACACGTATCCATTCATCCTACAATACAGGGGTATACTTTCCTCTTTAAGTGTGCTTCGTTGGTCCAGCCTTAATCAACATATTTTCTTCAAAGCTAGAATACATGTCTTCGTACATGTTGTTTGCTGCATTCTACAAAAGACTTCCCATGATTAATGTTGATTCTCATTTTTCATAATTTATTTTTCAGGAGTTCAACAACAATACGAGTATAAGTCTTAATAGTGCATGCCATTTGCGACTTCAGAAATCTCAGGAAATCTAGTTAGTCCTTCATAAGTCACGACTAATTAAATGTCACGGCAGTACGACACAATTCTTAGAAAAAGGATTGTGTTTTGAAATCAGAGTCAAAGTTACACTAGAGACTGCAAGATAATTTTAGGAGATTAGGAACATGAAAGGAAGGAGTTGTTATGGAATTAAAGGTAAACAATTTCTTCTTATGCTTGTTTCCATCAGCTTCACAACAATTCTTATATGGGCATGGGAAAAAACACCCTCGCTTGAAATTTTCCAACCACCATCGAGGCGGCTGGACATCGTTCCTCTAGGTAAGTACTGAATAATTTTTAGTGTAATGTTTTTTTGGTGTTATTGTTTGTGGTAATCCGATGATGTGGCTATTACGTAATTTACTAACCATGCACAATCATTTGACGATAATGCTATTTTGGTGTGACAGAAACAATACCTAAAGGAAATGAGCAAACAGAGCAAATATTAGACGTAGCACCTTCAATTTCGTCTATTCTGCAGTCTCTTGGGAGTTCCAGTGATGCTGATTCTAAAGTGTTAGCACCACCTTTTGAAAAGAAAGGTAGAAGCACCTCCTTTTGTCTGATGACAAATTAAGTGGTCTTTCGTTAAATGTTTTGCAAATCATGACCATTTTATTTCATTATTTTGTTTAACTTTTCCTACACCTTAAAGTCTTGTCTATTTTTGAATTGATTGAAGTTTCATGGATAGTAAAGTTTTTTCTGTTATTTTTAAAAAAAAAGTGCACTTGACATTTCATTGACATGTTCATCCAGCATGCTTATTACATTGAAGATGTTTTTTTAAAATCCTCAGAGTGCAACTATGGAAAAGGAAAGTGGGTACCAAGCAACAAAAGGCCCTTATATTCTGGTTTTGAATGTAAGGACTGGCTTTCAGACATGTGGGCTTGTAGAATGACACAGCGCACCGACTTCTCTTTTGAGGGTTTCAGATGGCAACCAGAAAATTGTGAAATGCCAGAATTTGAAAGCTCATTATTTCTCGAAAGGTAACACCGTAACAATGATTCCTACAGCTTCATTCATTAAAAAAAGTTGTGTTGATTATATGTAATATAAAACAATTTAATTTAACAGAATGAAGGACAAAACCATCGCTCTAGTTGGGGACTCTTTGGGAAGGCAACAATTTCAGTCCCTGATGTGTATGGCTACTGGTGGTCGAACTAGTCCAGAAGTAAAAGATATAGGAACAACGTTTGGGCTCGTAAAAGCAGAAGGCGCAACACGACCCGACGGTTGGGCATATTGGTTTCCAAGCACCAACACTACCATCCTTTACCATTGGTCGGCTACACTTTGCGAATTGGAAACACTGAACGCTTCGGACCCTATGTCAAGCATCGCCATGCATCTTGACCGTCCTGCTAAATTCCTCTCGAAATATCTTGATATGTTTGATGTTTTAGTATTGAACACTGGGCATCACTGGAACAGAGGAAAGTTGAACGCCAACCGGTGGCAGATGTATGTTGGAGGAAAGCCCCCTACGGATAGGAAGCTCACAATGATAGGAAATGCCAAAAATTTAACGATTTACAGTGTTGTTAAGTGGCTGGATTCACAACTTCTTCAGCATCCACGCTTAAAAGCATTTCTTAGGACGATATCTCCTAGACATTTCACAAACGGAGAGTGGAATACCGGGGGTAATTGTGATTCCATGACTCCTCTTGCCGGAGGCAACAAAGTTTTCCAAAATAGTTCCAGTGACCCAGTTGCAGAGGGTGCCGTCAAGGACACGAGAGTTAAGCTTTTGGATATCACAGCTCTATCGCAACTGCGTGATGAAGCTCATATATCCCGTTATAGCATCAAAGGCTCTTCTGGAGTGCATGATTGCTTGCACTGGTGTCTACCAGGCATTCCAGATACATGGAATGAGCTAATTTTCGCACAAGTATAGCTGATCGTGGCGAACGACATTGCAGCTGTCAGTAACCGACTCATGGTTTTTTTTTCCGCCATGGTCACGCCCAATCGTTTGAAGTTCTTGGATGATGTAACCAATGTCCAGGTATTTGTCCTATCAGCGCCATCCATTAAAAAATGTACGCACCTCTCGTCGAAATTTCAAAGATTATAGGATGAAAGAATTACATAGGTTCAATTTTACTGCTACGTGTACCATTCTAAACACAAAGAGCGAGTCGAGGCATATATTGTTTTCATTTGTTTTTTATTTGTTGTAGATTGCACATCATAGATAAGCTTGTTTTGAGTTGGGGTGCTTCTTGAGTATTGCAAGGTGATAAAATATTTTTGTACAAAGATTTTATATACCCGTGTAATAAGTTTTGACGGATGGTAAGATTATTTTGTTTGGGCTTTCTGGCAGGGATTCGATGTTGTTGGACAGTATTTTCTGCTGCATTTTGTGGCTGCCAGTCAAATATCCTTTTTCAAACTAACACTTTCCAAATGAATTGTAGGAATTTCCTTGACTGAAGCAAAGACACCTTCCAACCGATGACAGGCTTGTAGTCATCTAAAAAAGACACAATGCATTGCATGCCATCATACTTGATTTCGACTAATGAGTTGCACTAAGCATGTAGGGACGTAATGCAAGAACTAAGAACCGTGGCCTTGCAGAGAAGGATGCAAAAATCATTCTCAAATATTTTCAGGTTATGCAACGAGAACCTCGACGAAATAAAGATATGTATATTGGTTTGGTAAAAGATCAAGGGCTACAAATTGAAAAAATGCTGAAAATGGTTGACTGATCATAACAATTCCATGGTCATCTTCCCTGGTTACCTATTCAAAATAGTTATGCAAACTTATTAATATGAATGAATGTACAATGTTTTCAGATGCAAAACCGATGGCTTATTGTAGTTAAACATGTTTTGTGGTCCACTTTAATACTTTGTTTCTTTCTCAAAGTATTTAAATATTAATATGAAAATATTTGAGAATGATACCACAAATATCATTGTCCACTATGATGGGTATTTTTAAAGTCCAGGAAGGGTTGGGTTCTTTGAGCTTTAAAAAAAATGGTCTAAGTCATTTTGATCAAACTGTGATTGCTGTGGAACATCTAGCGACCTGAGCTTTAGGTGCTATGATTGATAATTTCAAGTAAATAGCGACCTGAGCTTTAGGTAATCTAAATGTCGTTGTATGTATTTAGTTTGTACCATCAAAATACACTTGTTTGCAATTATCCTAACTTGTATGTGAAATTACCCTTTATTCTCGTATTTTCTACCTACATCTATGATCGACAACTTTGTATAGTACAAAATGAAATGAATGTGTTCTAAAAGTTTTACTTTTATATGTCAATTATTATGAATTGAATGTACAAACATTTTGTTCCTTGATTATAGTATTCGTCTTTTGGAAGTGTTAAGGAAGAAGCGTTTGGTCCTTAACTGTAGAGCTCTAAAAGATAATGGTTTACATAAATCAAAAGTTATTCACAATCATGGTAGTTAACATGGAACATTAATTACCGAGATAAGATTATCGTGTTGGTCATCGATTGTTGTAGTTCTACAAATAATTGACGACACGAGTATATAAAAGAGGAAAAAATTACTTTTATATATTGAATAGACCTAACAAGTAAGACATTGTGGAATTGTGTTTCGTGACATTAATGTCTTACTGTGTCTTGGATCCTAAGATATGAGACTTATATCTTTTCACTCAAGAAGTGTTTAATTTGATTATTGTCAAAAGTTATCAATGAGTGTAGTGATAAAGACAATAGTTAGTTGAGAACTTTGAGCATGACTTGTGCTGGAAAAGATAGCTAGTCAAACGATTATGGAAAATGTTTAGTGGACGCGCGCGTCCGGGACGCGCGCTGATGTGGCCAGTCCACTCAGCAGACGCTGCTTAGTTGGCGCGATGGGATATGAAATTTTTTTTGTTTTTTTATTCCTCTATTTTCGTACCTTCATCATTTCCACCATCCATCCCTCCATCCCTCATTAATGCGACTCAAATCACTCTCTTCCTTCATCATTTTGGCGCTCGGCGCTCCTACACGGCACAGAAGACTTGTTATCAATCTCAAGATGCCTCTTCCTTTTCCTTCCCTTCTCTTCTGTGGTCATTCCTCTGTACCAAATGGAAATCGTTCCCGTGCCTTCCCTAGTGGAGCAGCCATCAAACGTTCCCCATGAGGGGATGTTTTTCCCCTCTTTCGAAGAAGCCAAAGCATTTTACGTGGCCTATGCCGATTATTGTGGTTTTGGCGTTAAGACAAGACAATCTCATTACGATCGTGGTGTTGTTATACGGGCCACGCTGACTTGCTCCAAGGAGGGCACCGCACCAACGGACCAAGGGCAAGGAAAATTGAAGCCTAGGTTATCCAGCAGAGTACAATGCACTGCTCGGATAAGGGTATCCGGAAACACAGCAAGGGGTTACAACGTTAACTTTGTGGATCTTAACCATAACCATCCCATGCTTGACCCGGAGCAAATGCGATTTCTCAGGCAAAAACGAACCGTCCCTGAGGCCGTCGTAGCATGGATATCGGTTAATGATGAAGCTGGGATATCGGCTGCTAAGACCATGCAATCTCTTGTGGTCGAGGCTGGAGGTTATGACAAATTGACTTTCAACGAAAGGGATTTAAGGTTTGTGTTCTTTCCGTCTAACATAATTGAAGTTGAACATTTTGCGCCTGGTCTTACTGGTTCCTGTTTGCAGGAATGTTGTAAACCAAGTCAGAAATTTGAAGATGGGACCTGGTGATGCACAAGCTCTTCAGGACTATTTCATTAGGATGCAGAAGATTGATTCCATGTTTTTTTATGTAATAGATATGGATGACGAAGGAAGACTACGCAACGTTTTTTGGGCTGACAGTCGTTCTAGAGCTGCATATTCATACTTTGGAGACGCAATATGTTTCGACACAACCTACATTACCAACAAATACGACATGCCATTCGCCCCATTTGTAGGAGTCAATAACTATTTCGAATCAGTTTTGCTCGGTTGCGCTTTGCTGTCCTATGAGACTACTGAAAATTACATATGGTTGTTCCAAACCTGGTTGTCGTGCATGAACGGTAAGTTTTTTTCCTTCTTCCTCTTTTTTGTTTGTCTATTCGTAATAAAAAGTCTATCTGTTCGGAATAAGAAGAATGTATGTTCGGAATAAGAAGTCTGTCTGTTCGTATTAAGAAGTCTCTCTGTTCGGATTAAGTGTTGTGTTTGTTCGGAATAAGAAGTCGGATTGTTCGGATTAAGTGTTGTGTCTGTTCGGAATAAGAAGTTTGACTGTTCGGATTAAGTGTTGTGTCTGTTCGGAATAAGTGGTCTGACTGTTCGGATTAAGTGTTGTGTCTGTTCGGAATAAGTTGTGAGTCTGTTCGGAATAAGTTGTGAGTCTGTTCGGAATAAGTGGTGGGTCTGTTCGGATTAAGTGTTGGGTCTGTTCTGATTAAGTGTTCGGTCTGTTCGGAATAAGTGGTGGTTCTGTTCGGATTAAGTGTTGTGTCTGTTCGGAATAAGAAGTCGGATTGTTCGGATTAAGTGTTGTGTCTGTTCGGAATAAGAAGTCTGACTGTTCGGATTAAGTGTTGTGTCTGTTCGGAATAAGTGGTCTGACTGTTCGGATTAAGTGTTGTGTCTGTTCGGAATAAGAAGTCTGACTGTTCGGAATAAGTAGTCTGTCTGTTCGGAATAAGAAGTCTGACTGTTCGGATTAAGTGTTGTGTCTGTTCGGAATAAGTGGCCTGACTGTTCGGATTAAGTGTTGTGTCTGTTCGGAATAAGAAGACTGTCTGTTTGGATTAAGAAGTCTGTCTGTTCGGAATAATGTCTCACTCCTTTCGAATTGGGTCCCTTATGCAGATATACCCCCCCCCCCAGCTATAATAACAGATCAATGTGGTGCCATTACTGCTGCTGTAAGGAATGTCTTCCCAGATTCAAGACACAGATTCTGTATATGGCACATAATGAACAAAGCTCCCGTGAAGTTGCCGACGCAGTATCGGGATCACATATTATTTGATCTGAAATTGATTGTATATGATTCCAAAACCCCAGCAGAATTTGATCGTAATTGGCAGGGTTTCCTTCTTGATTTTGACCTGCAGAACCACAGCTGGCTCAAATCCATTTATGCAATCCGAGAGTCGTGGATCCCTGCATTTATTGGTGATTTTTTTTTCGCGGGAATGACATCTACTCAGAGGAGCGAGAGTATGAACGCCTTCTTCGACAAGTATCTTACTTCGAAGACCACCCTTAAGCAGTTTGTTCGACAATACGAACTTGCGCTCCGCCACAAGTACGAGAAGGAAGCTCAATCAGAATTTGATTGTCTTCATAAAAAACCCCAGTTGGTTTCAATTTATCCATTCGAGAGTCAGTTGAGCGAGTTGTATACCGTAGGGGTCTTCAAAAAAGTGCAGTTACAAATTGGGAAGATGATATACTGCGATATAACGGAGGAGCTCAATACGAATGAAACATTCCAGTACAAGGTATCTGAACGTGTTTTGGCTGGTGAGCAGCTACTGTCGAAACGTTTCCTAGTACAAAACACATCCATGAATTTTACATGTGATTGCAGAATGTTTCAGCACGTTGGGCTTCTATGCTGCCACGTTTTTGTTGTACTTGCACGCTTGAATCCTAATGCATTGCTTCCAGACTCTTACATCCTTAATCGATGGCGGAAGGATATTCGAAGGAGCTATCGAGATAAGACGTACCCAGACGATGGTGTAATGGCGAAGGATGCGCTACGTCGTCACGACGACATCATGGGTCGTGCCGTTTGGATCGCACAGGAAGCCTTCATCTCCCACAAAAGGTATATTGAGGTCGTGAAGTGTATTGAAATGCTTAAGGCACGTATGCACACTGCACAAAACTTGGTTCGACCTGATGAACCTGAGTCTTCGGGTACATCGGTCCTTAATCCGGAAAAGGTCAGACGTATAGGAAGACCGCCGACTAGACGTCGAGTGTCTTTAGCTGAGAAGATAATTAAAAAGAGCCATAAAAAACACGCCCAACAAGAGAAGGGAAAGTGGAAGATGAAGGATACTTCGCCGCTTCACGAAGTAGCACCAAAACCCGCGGATCCTGATTTCTCCGATTGGGACATGAGTTTGTATTACGAGGAATTTCCTCCTTAATTTACATTTTTTTGTTTTTTCCCGTTCTTGTAAAACCAAGAAACTTGTAATTGTTGATCTGTTTTGATCTGTAAATGGTTGTTATACAAGTTCAGTTCAGATTTACTTGTGTCTGATCGAAATAAGTTTTTCCTGTTCGGAATATGTTGTGGGTGTGTTGGGAATAAGTTGTGTGTGTTCGGATTAAGTGGTGTGTCTGTTCGGAATAAGTTGTGAGTCTGTTCGGAATAAGTGGTGGTTCTGTTCCGATTAAGTTGTGAGTCTGTTCGGATTAAGTGTTGGGTCTGTTCTGATTAAGTGTTGGGTCTGTTGGGAATAAGTGGTGGTTCTGTTCGGATTAAGTTGTGAGTCTGTTCGGATTAAGTGTTCGGTCTGTTCGGAATAAGTGGTGGTTCTGTTCCGATTAAGTTGTGAGTCTGTTCGGATTAAGTGTTGGGTCTGTTCTGATTAAGTGTTCGGTCTGTTCGGAATAAGTGGTGGTTCTGTTCGGATTAAGTTGTGAGTCTGTTCGGATTAAGTGTTCGGTCTGTTCGGAATAAGTGGTGGTTCTGTTCCGATTAAGTTGTGAGTCTGTTCGGATTAAGTGTTGGGTCTGTTCTGATTAAGTGTTCGGTCTGTTCGGAATAAGTGGTGGTTCTGTTCGGATTAAGTTGTGAGTCTGTTCGGATTAAGTGTTCGGTCTGTTCGGAATAAGTGGTGGTTCTGTTCCGATTAAGTTGTGAGTCTGTTCGGATTAAGTGTTGGGTCTGTTCTGATTAAGTGTTCGGTCTGTTCGGAATAAGTGGTGGTTCTGTTCGGATTAAGTTGTGAGTCTGATCGGATTAAGTGTTCGGTCTGTTCGGAATAAGTGGTGGTTCTGTTCCGATTAAGTTGTGAGTCTGTTCGGATTAAGTGTTGGGTCTGTTCTGATTAAGTGTTCGGTCTGTTCAGAATAAGTGGTGGTTCTGTTCGGATTAAATGTTGCGTTTGTTCGGATTAAGTTGTGAGTCTGTTCGGATTAAGTGTTGCGTCTGTTCGGATTAAGTGTTGGGTCTGTTCGGAATAAGTGGTGGGTCTGTTCGGAATAAGAAGACTGTGTTCGGAATAAGTTGTGAGCCTGTTAGGATTAAATGTTGCGTTTGTTCGGATTAAGTTGTGAGTCTGTTCGGATTAAGTGTTGCGTCTGTTCGGATTAAGTGTTGGGTCTGTTCGGAATAAGAAGACTGTGTTCGGAATAAGTTGTGAGCCTGTTCGGATTAAATGTTGCGGTTGTTCGGATTAAGTTGTGAGTCTGTTCGGATTAAGTGTTGCGTCTGTTCGGATTAAGTGTTGGGTCTGTTCGGAATAAGAAGACTGTTTGTTCGGAATAAAGTTAGCTTAAGAATGACATTGGTAATGTTTGTATTTTTACATGTAAATAGTTTGTGAACTGAATATGTAAACATTTTGTACATGTAAACCAAAAAATAAACAAAACTTAAAATATCGTTGTCTGTTTAGACCTGCACACACGATCGACGATCCCTAAGTAACATGACCGCCAATTCACCCCTGATAGAGTGGATGGTATTGGGGTCCTTCTCCTTCGTAGGGTCAAGATTGAACATTAGGCACCTTATCCAGTATAAAACGAAGGCGCCGCAATCGTTGCTCCCCGGTGGTTGTTGTTGGCTCTCTTTCCTCAGGATTCTCAGGGGCCAGTCGACCTTGAGTAGATCCCTCCAGTATACAGCCGCATCCGCTGCTGCACATTCATGTAGGCCTACAGTCTGCTCCGGATCATCACCTTCGCCTAGCTCCCTAGAGAGACTGTTGAATGCCAAAATCTCTTTGGACGGGCCATAGACAACCACCAGTGTCCAATGACCTGAAGACCAGCATGGTTGTGCGATCACGGTCTGTGTTGGAGACGCACCTACGATTTTAGGGAGGATAAAATCATCAACTTCTCTGCCTTGCCCTCCAAGAATTCGCCCCGACTCGAATGTGGATATGCATATAACTTTTTCTGGGTGGCGTCTTTCTTCGAGCACCGATAGCATAGCGTCGATAGTTTCATCGCTAATATCCATCCTAGGCAAGCTCCTTCAGGTCGGAGCGTTTTAAACTGCACATATCGCCTCTCCAGATGACCTCCCTATTGTCCTTGTTGGGTTCGGTCAGGTTCAGTAGCATTTTGACCTCATCAACTGACAACGTGCCCAATGCAGGCATGTCAACATCCGGCCTTTTTTTCTTCAGGCTCCTTTGAGCCGCTCTATCTTTTCTTTTTTGCTCTTCTTCCTTCTTATTCTTCTTGGCCAGATGTTCGCCTTCCTTCAGCTGCTGCTCAACGGTGGCCGTCGAGCGTTTTCTTTTCGCGACCCAGTTTGCTATCTGGGCTTTGCTTTCTTCTTCCTTCTCCTTCTTCTTCTTTTTCTCTTCCCTCTTCTTCTCTTCCTCCTTCTCCACTATTTTCCTCTTTTCTCCCATCTTCCTCTCCTCCTCCCTCTTCTCCTCTTCTTCCTTCTTCCTTTCCTCCTCCCTTTTTCTCTCACATTCCTCCTCCTCCCTCTTCCTCTTTTCTCGTTCCTCCTCCTCCTTCCTCTTCTTCTTTTCTCGTTCCTCCTCCTCCTTCCTCTTCTTCTCTTCTTCTTCCTCCTCCCTCCTTTTTTCTTCTTTCTCCTCCTCCCTCCTCTTCTCCTCTTCTTCCTTCTTCCTTTCCTCCTCCCTTTTTCTCTCACATTCCTCCTCCTCCCTCTTCCTCTTTTCTCGTTCCTCCTCCTCCTCCTTCCTCTTCTTCTTTTCTCGTTCCTCCTCCTCCTTCCTCTTCTTCTCTTCTTCTTCCTCCTCCCTCCTCTTTTCTTCTTCCTCCTCCTCCCTCCTCTTTTCTTCTTCCTCCTCCTTCCTCTTTTTTTCTTCTTCTTCTTCTTCATCCTCCTTCCTCTTCCTATTCTCTTCTTCCTCCGCCTCCCTCTTCTTCCTATTCTCCTCCTCTTGCTCTCGCTCGTTCTCCCCACCAGGGACTCCAGTTGTCCCTGTCCCTCGAAGATATATAATATCTTTCCTGAGCCTCCCACACTCTTCCTGGGAAATCCTCAGTTCTTCCCTGAGGTCGTGTACCTGTTCTGTGGCCTTCTTAAGGGCAGCTTCGGCCCTCAGCCATTTTGTCTTCACCTCACTCAGCTCCAATTCTTGGAGCAGCGGGTCGCATGGAATGCTGCAGTCTGCCAGTTGGAGCCTTGGCAAACTGACGGTTGAAGTTGAGCTCTTTCGAACAGGACCAATAAGTTGCAGCTCCCTTTCACTCATTGATGGAGCCCCCATCAGGTCGAACGTGCCGTCGTAAATCCGATGTAAGGTAATTCCACGTTCCTCCCATTTCCTCAGGGTTAATCGTTTCCCAAACATCTCCGTCCATCTTTTCATCCGTGGGAAAACTCCAGTTCTGGGCTCCCCCAATTTAAATTTCTCACAAAGCCACACCTTCAAATGGAAAGGAAAAAAATGAGAACTACTATACCAACGTACCTTCATATTCGAAAGACAACTGAATCCGAACATACATTAAACGTAAACCGAAGAGACACCCAACTTAATCCGAACAGACGGACTTCTTATTCCGAACAGACACACGTCTTATTCCAAACAGACCCAACACTTAATCCGAACAGACCCACCCCTTAATGCGAACAGACTCACCATGTATTTCGAACAGACTCACAATGTATTCCGAACTGACTCACAATGTATTCCGAACAGACCCAACACTTAATCCGAACAACCCCACCACATATTCCGAACAGCCCCACCACTTAATCCGAACAGACCCACAACGTATTCCGAACAGACTCACAACGTATTCCGAACAGACCCACCACTTAATCCGAACAGACGCACCACCTCACCCGAACAGACGCACCACTTAATCCGAACAGACGCACCACTTAATCCGAACAGACACCCAACTTAATCCGAACAGACGCACCACTTAATCCGAACAAACGCACCACTTAATCCGAACAGACACCCAACTTAATCCGAACAGACGCAACACTTATTCCGAACAGACTCACCACTTAATCCGAACAGACCCACCACTTAATCCGAACAGACACCCAACTTAATCCGAACAGACGCACCACTTATTCCGAACAGACTCACCACTTAATCCGAACAGACCCACCACTTAACCCCAACAGACCCACCACTTAATCCGAACAGACCCACCACTTAACCCGAACAGACCCACCATTTAATCCGAACAGACCCACCACTTAATCCGAACATACTCACAACGTATTCCGAACAGACACACATCGTCTTCCGAAAAGAACAAAAACAAAAAAAGAGGAAGAGAGGAAGTGTGAAGCAGGAACAAAAACTTACGTGTAGTATGGCAACACAACCTTCGACGTTCCCCTGCCTCATTATGAAATTCCCTGCCTTTTTCCTCTCCTGCAGTTCTAAACTTGCTTTCTCGAGGCCTCCAACCAGGGTTTTGTTAACTGCACTTGCCCATGCGTAGCTGCTTAGGCGTTTGATGTTCCTCAGAGGGTGCATGAACCATTCCTTCGGTCGCAGCGTTCCATCATAGTACAAAAAATTGTTGAAGATGAAAGAAATCAGGAGACGAACGTACTCCTCCGTCTCGCCCATGGTACTGTTTGCCATGAGATGAACTAAAAGTTGGGTGTTGTCAAGGTTCACCCCGTCTCGCTTCTGGACGCGCAATGGTTCCATCACCACAGCCTTCCCATGCGTACTTAACCCCAAAATTAGGGCGATGTCTTCCGGTGTAAGGGGAACTACCCCTGATCCTATTCTCAGCCCCACCTCCTCCGTATCGTAGTGCTCGACGAACCAACCGACTATTTCGTTGTCCGTCGTAATGTTAGGAAGGTTTAGGAAGTGACCGAATGGGGTGCTACGGAAAGCCTCCTTCTCCACCTTATTCATCCGGTCAAACTGCTTTCGGATGGCCTTCCAGGAGCATCGTGATTCCCGGAAGTAGTACGTGGTTCCCTAAAACCAATAATTTAATAAACGGAAGTTCATCAAAAAAAATAACGACCCAGCGAAAGAAAAAATTAGAGACCCACCGGTTCTGGGACGTGTTCGATATCGACGGCCGGAGTTGAAGAATCCATTATCGTTTACAAGGTGCGCTTCACAGGGAAAGAAAGTCGGGAAAGCTTCACAGGTGCGCTTCCTACGTTCACAGGTAAGAAAGAAAGAAAGCGAGAGTCTCCCTTTTGTTCTGGATATGTTATCTTCCTCGGTATCCGAACCGTCGTTCGTAGGGTGTCTGCCGCTGTCTAATCTGGAAACGAACCGTCCTTCTTCGAAAACCGTCAAAAAAATTTTAAAACAATTTAAGGCGCGTTCGGAAGGAAAGCGTGACATGGCAATCCGACTAGACGCTGACTCCTCCACTTTTTGAAGCCACGTAGGGCGCGTCCGTGACGCCCGCGTCCGTGTATAAGGACTCAACGATTATCATTGACCCTCTTAAATGAGTGATGATATTAGTGGGCACATTGATAAAGCAAAATTATAATGCGCACAATGTGACTTGAGTTAAGTCACATAGTTATAATTAGCTTAGAGAGATCAAAAAATGAATATAATACAAAGGTGACACATTTCTACTTTGTATATATTCTTAATATCATGAGGCAAGGGACGGACACAAGTTGTGCACTTACATCACTAAATGGATCATGTTTTGGTTCGGGTTGAACAAATACATCTATGCTAATTGGGTGACTATAATGTGTAGCAAGATACCGCTTATAGTATGAGATATTAAGTGTTTAATATCACTGTCAATTAGGCTTAAATCCTCTCATAGGTCACACCACAAAACTGTGAAACAAGAGGTTTGATTTTAAGTTTATATGATGTGTCGGGTTTCTTATGAAAATGGGACACATGTGGTGAATTAATTAAAATCAATATGTTATGAAAATTAACATAATTAGAATCATAATAAATTCATATGAGGTGTATATATTATGGGGTGTAATAATTAAATATTACATAGGATAATATTACATAAGATATGAATTTGCTAAAAACACCCAAAATTTGTTGGAAATAAATCCAAAATTTGATAAAGGTAAAATCGGGGTCAAACACGATGAACAGTTCATGGTTCGGTCGACCGGGGCATCTTCGGATCGGTTAACCGAATAGGGAACGGGTAAGCGCAATTGGTGGACCGAGATTGCCCATAGTGCCTGGACAATCGGGTTCGGTTAACCGATTGGAAACAGTCAACCGAGAAGTAGTATTTTTGGTAGACCGAATGTGACCCGGTTATCCGATGACTATGTTCCAGGAGCGATTTTGGTGGGTCAAAGGTAAACCGATTACAAGACGTGGTTCGTCCGAATTATTCTAGGGAATTTTTCTCATACGGATTCGGTCGACCGTCTAGCTCACGGAGCACCGAACACGTGTTATAACTGAATGGTTCGGTTGACCGAATAATACTCGGTCTACCGAACAAGAACGATTCTGCCTAAATTATTAAGAGATTAATTAAATCATGGGTGAAATAATTCCAGATTTAATTAAATCGTTTTTTGTGGGTGATTATGTGGAATTTAGAGATTAATTTTAGGAGAGAAAAACAAGGATCATGGCTAAATAATAGTTCTTGATAAGGATGTTTTGGGAGCCTATAAAAGGACACATATTCATACTTGTTTTAATACTAATGCAAAAAAATTCTCTCATTAATCTCTCCCTAATCACCACAAAATTTCTCTTAGTAAAATTAAGTTTGGAGATTAGAATCTCAGGAGACTTAAAGATGGGTTATTAACTTGATTCTAAACCTTGTTAGAGATTGATTGATTAGCTCATTTCTCTCTAACCTTGTTTAGAGTTTGGTGAACACTCGGAGGCAATTCCGTGGGCAACACAACGTGTCAAGCGACTCTGGATCATCAAAAGGTTTCAGAGAACCTTTATGTATGATTCTCCTTTGTGATTTATTTTAATAAATGTAGGATTGCTTGTTATTAGAATAAAACACAAATAGATGTACATAAAATTGCTGAAAATATGAAAATCGATCTTGTGTGTTATATTAAAATTTTAAAATATATACATAAGGACCCGAAATACTACAAAAAATACCATAATTTGATTGTGAAATTACCATTGGTTCCTTTCAATATATACTTACAGCTAATACCACCGATTCCTACTTTTTCGACGCCCCTTCAATGTTTGTACTATTGTAAATATATTAACTCGTATTTGAAACTACACTAAATTGTTTTTGAAAATACCTTTCTTAAGTTACCGTGAATATCCTACATCTAAAAACATTATTTGCTCATGTCACAATGCACATACACGTGCATGTTTCTACCATACCTTAACTCGTGTTTGAAACTTCCCTAACATTTTTTGAAAATACCATTCAGTTCCTTTGAATATTCTTATTCTACATCTAAAACCAACAATCCTTGTGTTACAATGCACGTGTATGTTTCTACCATAGAAAATACTTAAATTGTATTTTGAAATAACTTAATTAACACACATGGATATAGTAGAACCCTATCTACAAAGATAACGTATAATTGTACATAAAAAACATGCCGAGAAGGCATAAGAAATCACACAATGACACAACTGGTCAACGAGGTGCCAACAATGGATGACTATTTTTCAACAAAAAAAGTAAAAAGTAAAAACACATCTAAATTGCTATAAATTATAACACAACAAGCATATGATACAAAGTCCCATCTGGCCATCCAGGTGTTGATCAACTTTGTTATTTCAAGCCGAAAACGAGTTCTTTTATGAAATGTTTAATCCTGTTCTGCGAGACTGCGACGGAATAAAAGGAAAATAAAGCAAAGGTGCATACCTAAACTTAAAATATCAATTATTTGTTTGAGTCTTTGAGATTTAACTAAAAAATAAATATTAATTAGAAAAATTAAAATATTTTCAGGAAAAACAATATAACTAAAATATAATTCCCATAAAAGCAGCCTTTGGGACACAATCTGTTGTACTTCGCACTTGTTCGATCCTTCCTTCCCAGACGCCACAATCCCCCTATTGGGACCAAATTTAGGGTTTTCCGCCCACTCCCCCACCCAATTCCCCTCTCCCAATCCAAACCAACAACCCCCTCCTCGATCTCCCCGCTTGGCTCAGATCGGATCTGAGCAAACCGAGTTAGGGTTCTCTTTTGCCGGCGATCCGGGCCAATTGCGGTCGTGGGTTGGGGAATTCGCGCTGCCAATGCTTTTGGGTCTGGTTTCGGAACGATTTCGCGTTAAAGTTTGAATCTTTGGGGGTCTCCAGATGTCGCTGGGAGGTCCGGAGGATATCTTTCTTTCAACTTCTCTCGCGAGTTATCTCGACAGTAAGATTCCTCAACTTCGCCTTTGGTGGTGTTTGTTTTAAAATTCGCAACTTTTTTGGTTTTAGAATTAGTGGTATTTTTCGTATTGTATTGCGATTGTGGGTCTAGGTTTGAAACTAAGCAATCAATGTGGGAGCCTAATGCTGAGGTTCGGTCCGAAAAATGGTTTTCGAAGTGGCAGTATCAGCTGAAGCTCCATGGTGTTTTCGTTTGTAGAAGTGAATCAGTAGGGAACTACATCTTGCTGTTTTGCCTATTTTGCAAGCATGGGTTCACGTAAATTTGTTTTGGTATTGGTGATTCTGCCGATGCTTACCCAACACAAACCCATTGTCATCCTTATAGGAACAAAATAAACTAAGCTTCAACTTGCATATTGATCGCGTGAAATTTGGTTCGTCCACTGCATAAGCAAAATCTAAGCACTTAGATGAATGATAGTTGGTCCAATTCTATCATAGAGTGTTGCACACGACTTGTGTTTAGCAATGTGAGACTATTTGCTCAACAAATCAGTTACCACTTACGGGTTTTTTTTATTTACTGCTCTCGTATAATGTCTCAACTTAGAAGTATTTTTACTAGAAGATGTACTTAACGCTAGCAACATATTCAAATTATTGCATTTTTTATGAGGTAGAAGTTTTTAGCTCCTAGAGTAGCCAAATCAAACTATTGTTTCTTTCGAACTTTTGGATCTACATTCCTGGTTCAACACGCTTCACCTAAAATATGTATCTTGTAAGTTAGAGCTTTAGAGTTCAAATTTTCAAGCTTTGAAATGGATGTTCATGTTAAATCATCCAAGGCAATGTTGTCTAATGTGCATTATGTCAGGCGTGGTATTGCACTCCTTGACTTGTGTACTGAACAGTGTTGTTGTTTTGGCCAAAAAAGCTGCTCCTTGTAGGTCTTGTCTTTTTACATTACTGGTTTAGGTTTTCTGGTTCAATAGGATTGTGTCCTCTCAGAGAAAATATGTTCCATTCCAAAAACTGACTGACTCATGTATCACATACTGATAAAAAAATTGTAGCAGATACGCGGCATCTCTTTGTGGATTGAGTTAGTTCCCTACCACATATACATGTGATTGATGACCCTTGAATTGCTCAACAGTGTAATTGCATCCTTTCCCCTAAATCCCTGACCACGATTTACCCAGTGAAAGGCTCAACAAGCAATAGCTCCCTTTGGGAATGTTTGATACTGAACATGTGAAACAAGTCTTTGGGTTCATTTTCATGCACAACATATTTAAGTACCAATTAAACTCCTAAGTGGCTTCCCCATAAGTTTCATATGTTACACAATTACACTGACCATTTGTTTTATTTAACAGAGAAGCTTCTTGTCCTGTTACGTGATGGAAGAAAACTTTTAGGCATCCTTCGCTCTTTTGATCAGTTTGGTATTATCTCCCCTCCCCTACATCATTATATTTTGTTTGTGTTTCTGTTTGATGACCTTGGATCAAAATTGCTGATGGTGGGCATTTTTAACAGCAAATGCTGTTATAGAAGGTGCTTGTGAGCGGGTCATAGTTGGAGATTTATACTGTGATATTCCCCTTGGTCTATACGTCATACGTGGCGAGAATGTTGTGCTCATCGGAGAACTGGTTTTTGCATTCCCCTTTTAGTCGTTATTTCCTTTTTTTTATGAAATGCAGACATTGCTTACTTTTATTTTCTGTTTGTTTTTTCTGTTTCTCTTCTCCTTTTCATCAAAATTATCTCAGGATCCGGATAGAGAGGAGCTTCCAGCACACATGATCCCTGTTTCAGCTGAGGAGATCAAGAAGGTACCTTATTCCAACAATATAGCTTTACACAATCCCTTCATTCTTTCTTTCATTTTGTTTGTTTTTCTAGCCAATCTCTACTGTCCGGATGCCTTAACCCAAACTTAAGGTTTTTTTCAAGTCTTGATACGGAACTTTTCTATTTCCGTATGTGATCTCTTAACGATAATTTTATTATTTCTCTTACATCATGATTTTAATATCTTGATGAATTCTAATATGACACAGGTACAATGTGGTCGCACGAAACACAAATTGGCACGATAAAAACTTTTGTGGTTGATTAACTCAGTTGGGTAGATATTTAATGGAACAAGCATAAACTAAATAAGTCACGATTTGCCACAAGAAAGACAAATCATAATTTGACACAAAAAACGATCACACACTATATAATGAACCTTTACATGACAATGATGCACAAGTTTTAATCTTTTATAAGCCAATAATTGTCACTTGAGATTGGTTTATCTTGTCACTTGAGAATGGGTGTTGAATATGTTTCTGTTTTATAGTGCGTTAATATATCATATTATTTAATTTAGAAATGTTTCAAACAAATGTTTGCCACTTTTTTTTAATTGAGTTGGAAAAACATTCCTCTTCAAATTATGCTTGACGTAATATATACGATTTTCTAGCACGATGACATGGTTGCTTGACACAATACAACACGTATCCCTATCCCTATCATCTGCACTGGGCCATTTCAGTGGCGATTAATCGATGATTTTAATTCAAACCCGAGGATGTGAAAGGCTTTAGAAAAATTAGGTTGCACAGGAGAAAATTTGTCGATATTATTAATAATAGGGGAGAGCACTTACCGGTCCGGGTTCGGTTTGGACCCTGGCGTCGGACCGGGTCCGGTCCGGGTTAGCTAATTTTTAAAATTTAAAACAAAAAACCAGTTCTAGACCGGTCCGGACCGGTGCACACCCCTAATTAATATCACTAAGTTAAATTTCATGTTCCAGGCTCAGAAGGCTGAGAGAGATGCCACAGATCTAAAAGGGTCGATGAGAAAGAGGATGGAATTCCTTGACATGGATTAGTGGCTGTGTAGGATCCATATCGTACAGATTATCTTTGTCGGTTTAACTGATGCTATGGCTGCTTTTTTTTGCATGCTTTATGCTGTAGCTGCTTGGTACCTTGGAAGTGGTCTTGGAAGATGATTTGCTTTTCTTCTTCTGACGACATTTACACTTTCAAAATTATTTAGATTCTCTGTTATTTATTTATTTGTTTAGGGTTCTGAACTTTCACTGCTCAATTGTAACATGTGATTTGGGGAAAAATCGTTTTATTAATGTTGTGATGTTTATCTGTTGCACTCTTTGTTTTTAAATTAATTCCAAACAAACTGCGGTTACGTGCAACTACCTCCTGTTTATCTTCCAGTTCCATCTGATTGAAACTTGTGCTATTTAGTTGGTTCTGATTTATTATCATGAAAGTACCTGGAATGCTCAATAAGTGGAGGTCCAAACTGATTGTGTACACTTAGGGCATGAAATTCCCATCTCTGTAAATGTATGATATTCCGGTGCATTCTCGGATACCCGCATACAGTTTTTCTCGGATACCTGCATTCAGTTTTACAATGTTATTTGGCAGAACATACGGAGACTAGTAGGTATGTCAAATGGTCTCTCGTCATTTTGAAAATACTATCGACTACCGACGGACATGAATTTCGAAGATCTTGAGACATTGTTATGATCACCCAATGTCACAAAACTTGGTATTGTTTTATGAGATGCAAGAGCTATGAAAGATATTCTTATGAAGACATCACCTAAGTAAAGATGTCACCAAACAAAGGCTATGGTTCGTGGCTTATAGTTTTATTATTAATGCAATCTATCCTTACTAAAAAAAGGCTATGATCTAGAAGATGTTGGCTAACATCAATGAAGGTTCTTAAAACCAAGCAGGAGTGCAATTTGATGGAAAATATAACTCGGTGCGTGCGTCTAATGTAAGGTCACTTCCGATTTTGAATCGGTCACCAGGAATGGATCGATTCAACGAATGCTATTGGTTCAAGTGTTCAACCTACTTTTAATTAAAATTGATGCTTTATCGGTTTGCTTTGTCATTTTGTTGATTTCTCGTAGCCTTTGTTTGAAGGTCGTGATTTTATTTTTTTCGGGAGTATTTTGTTGGGTTTTGATTTTTGAAGGACGTTTTTCTTTTGTTCTCGGTGTTCTATAGTTGGAAGATATCTTACAATCTCTAATTTGAAAATCCAATTACATAGAAACCATGTAATACAATTACATACGTAATTTAATTACTATGCGTTACTACACGTAAGTGTCTTAGCCAGAGAATATAACACAATCAAATTATGTGGGGCCCAACCGAATCGCAAACACAAGATGTTGCAGAAAAAACTAAAACACAGAACAAGTTAGGATCCATGATGTGAAGTCCAATAGCACTTAATCAGGTTAAACACAATACGACCCGATAATGGCATCCGTTCTCACCTCCTCATTCCAAATTCCAACTTCGAGAACTTATGTAATAGCATGGTATTCCGGCTAATTATAAGATTTGGGTATATAAAATCTGAGTAATTACAATAAGTAACTTCTTGCTTAAGCTTTTCTGACAATTACAAGATTAAGCTTAGTAACAGATTTTGACCATACTCAGAGTATGGGCTTGAGCCCGGGTCAATTACCCCGATGGTATCAGGGTCGTTACTAATGCATGGTGGGGGAATATAAGTAACTTTCGGTTTAAACTTTTGTAGCAACATATTAAGAAAGTTATTATGGACCAACAACTAATGGACTTAATAACATACCCGACTAGGCTCGGTATTGGCTTGAACCCGGATCGTTACAATGAGCAAATCCAAAACTTAACCCCCACCTCCCTACATAGAAAGAAATGAATGACCAACTTGATACTACACATTCAAACTTCAACGAGCACTACTAACTCGAAAATTTCCAATCTTTGGAGTGTTGTTAAAATAAACGACATCTCTAACGATACATATGTTGATTAACATGCAAGTTTCAATTCAACAAAAGCCAACCCACAAATTCATAACAACAAAATTATAAAAGAAAACGATATTAGAAGAAAAGTATACGGCACCGTCGTTGATAGACTCTCCCTACACGTGGGTGACCATAAAAAAACAGCGGAAAATGATTAATAGATGTGTCAATTCAGTTAGCAAAAATCACATATTTTTTATTATCAAGATTAATTAAATCACATATTATTTATTTTGTGTCACATCACGCGCACGTTAAACTATGCGACCTTTGATTTCCATTATATATATATCTCCTCAAAACCTTCTATTCTCCATCATTTCCGCGGCCTTTGACGAGATTGAGGTCGGGATCCACCTCGTTGCGCTGTCGACGGAAAAGTCGAGGACGGGGTGGAAAGCGAGATCGGTAAGAGGGATGCCGAGGGAGACGACGCGGGAGTGAGTCTTGAGGGAGGTGGGGACGACAACGACGTTGTTTAAGACGTCACGGTGAAGTTGGTCGGCGAGGTGGAGGAGGAAGTGGTCGGCGATGGAGTTTGTCCCGATGTCAAGGACCATGTTAGATCTCACGAACTCTATGGCGTGGTGGGCGGCGAGACGCTTACGGTCGTCCTATGAGGGAGGGGAAGGGGGGAGTGGAGGGGAGTGGGAGTAGGAGGTGGAAGGGTGGTGGGAAGTGCTTGGATTGGAGGAAGAAGATGATATGAGATAGTATGATCATTGCATTCATCCTTTTAAAATGGTCATCCATTTTAAATGTTAATCGTTTGGGGGAGGAGGGGGGAGGTGGAAGGAAGGACAACCACATATGATAAAAAAGTTAAACTCATATATTAAAAATGACAAACCCATAAATGAAAAAAGACAAACTTATATAATAATAAAAAGACAAACACAGATGATAAAAATGACAAACTCATATATTAAAAAGGACAACTCATAACTTAAAAATGACAAACACATAATTAAAATGGACAAACCCATATGATAAAAATGACAAACGCAGATGATAAAAATGACAAACTCATATATTAAAAAGGACAAACTTATAACTTAAAAAAGACAAGTCCATAAGTTAAAAATGACACCCATATTATAAGAAAGATAAACGTAGATGATAAAAATGACACTCATATATTAAAAAGGACAAACCTATGTTTAAAATGACAAACACATGTTGTAAAATTTCTTCATTTTAGATGAAATCTTCATTTTACCTTTGTATCTGAAAGTTGCATGGAGAAAACAAAAAGTGTGTTGAGAAAGTAAATGTTGCATGTAGAAATCAAATATTACATTGAGAAACTAAAAGTTACACGTGACACAAAATAAATAAACTTGTTATTTAATTAATTTCAAAAAGTAAAATATATTTAACTTTTGCTGATTGAATTGACCACGTCAAGTACGTCCGGACGCATCGTGTCTAAACAAACTCATTTACAATATTAAACTAAACAAATTCTTTTGAATCTTGAGCCATGTGCATCCCACGTGTCAGCAGATGAAAACAATACTGACGTGGTTGTTTTGTTGCCATACTGTAGATTTACGTCATTATCACCTTACGTGCCGATCCGTTGAGTGCAGGTGTTTTCTTCTAAGATAAAACTGTAATAATATTAAGGTCAACACACAATCAGATCACCGAACCATGATGACAGTTGGAGACCCTAACTACGGGTGTGCATCCGGTCCAGATTAGATCAGAATTTTTTTCAGGATCCAGATCGGAGACCAAGTCAGATTTTTTAAATTTAAAAAACAAAAATTGACTTAGTCTAGACTGGATCGGTCACAAATTTTTCAAAAGTTTCAGACCGGAACCTGGACCGGACCTTGCACACCAGTACCCGTAGTCATAGGAAGCGAAGATACATTAACATTTCTTCACTTTCCAAATCCTCCAAAGTGAGACTAAATAGTCTGAGAGGATCACAAATGTTCAAATCAACAGACCTATGAATTTATAATTGAATATCACACACACCCAAACCCAATATTCAATAGTCCAACGTGAAGTTATGAATTTCATTTACCATTTTGTGTTGGTGTCCTCATCTTATGCGTGAGGGTACGTTGAGGGGTGATGTTAGTGGCCTCTTCTATGTTTGGGGTTGTCTTGGTGGGGGTGGTCGCGGCGTATCACATATCAGAATGGTGACATTGGTGGACAAGGTGTTTTTTTGCCAGTGTTCAGGGTTGTCTTGCTTGTGGTCCCAAACAAGTTGGTGGGCACTCACTGGGCATAGTGGTGAATTTAGTGGTCGAGGTGCCGTTATCGGCGTTCGGGGTCTTCGTGTTGGTGGTCATAACTCACAAGGTGAGCCTGAGTTGACAGGTGACATTGGTAGTCGATAAACCAAAGTTTGAGAGTGAAATGCCTAACTACGGAGTCGTTGTGCTCTTAATTATGGTTTAGGTATAATAATACAATGGAGAATTCAAAATACTATAGTTCTAACTTCTAATGTAATGTAATACAGAGAGAATTGACAATAAGTTGGGCTCGACAAGGGCCCATTTCGTTATATCATGATCTAAGGGTCCCATTCTATGGCCTCAAACGCCCCGTCTCCCTTAAACGCGTGTTGGGACAACTTCAAACTCAACTGCAACTTGACATGCCTAATATAAGGGGCATTTGGGTCGGGTTGAAGCCAATTCAAAATTTTCTAATAGCAATCCTACTCGTAATCTGCAAAGAGTTCGAGTTAGGTTGACGTATTAAACATAATCATGTGAACGCTACACATTTTAAACATATGAGTATTACATAAACACATTTAGTATTTAGTTTTGTATATAATTTTTGTATAGGTATGCATAGGTATAAAGGCATTATCTATAAAATATTATACCGATTAATGGGTTGTGGTATTAGGACAATCCTAATCCTAAT
Source organism: Triglochin maritima (assembly GCA_963682175.1). Lineage (NCBI taxonomy): Eukaryota > Viridiplantae > Streptophyta > Magnoliopsida > Alismatales > Juncaginaceae > Triglochin > Triglochin maritima. The sequence goes on along the minus strand of OY821780.1, from coordinate 5,719,214 downwards.
CCTAATCCTAATCCAACCTATTGTTAAACAAGTTGACGTTTTAAATGACCCATATATAATACGTGATTGACGACGATTCGAGTCGGAATGAGATTCAGCCCTAACCCGAATCCCCAAATCCTCCAAAATTCCCATTCCCGACACCCAAATTCCATCTCTAAATCCGGCGAAACCTCCGACCTTCAACGGGAATTCAGGCTTCGAACCCCGGCATTCATGTCAGTTCCGGCGATCGCGCTCTACGCGACCCCTCCGGGCGGCGTCTGCTCCCCCGATTACGACCTCAACCCCTCGCCTTCCGTGATCGCGCACAAATCGGTCATCGGTGGCCTCTCGAGGCTCTGCGTGCCTCCGCAGGCGTTGTGTTCGTCCAATTCGGTTGCTTTTCCTGCCGGAGATGAGGTCGGGTCCGACCTCGGGTCCTCGCACTTGTACTCGTCGCTCAAGTGTAGGGATCAGAGTCCGATGTCGGTTTTCCAGGGACCGATGTCCGGGTCGAGGAGTAGTAGTAGTACACCGTTGGCGAGAATTCCGTGTGAATTCGGCGATTTTAGGGCTGGGAGGGATCGGCTGTTTAGCGGATTCGTGAGGAATGCGTTGGGTTCGTGTCTTGATTATGACACCCCCAGCTTGCCGGTTCAGGGCGATTTCGAGACGGATCCGGAGGAGTTCGCGTTTGATATGGGGTATGGACATGGGGAAGGGGATTGCGAGCCCTATGCGAAGGAGATGTTGTGTGATGCCCAATCCAGGCATGGGATTTTTCGTGAGGAGTTTGTCGTTAAGGCTTTTTGCGAAGCGGAAGTTGCTCATCGAGGGCAGGTGATTGCTGAAAATTTTGATATTGGTTGTTACGTGATTGTCGTTTTTATGTTGGAGATTGTAATTGTAGTTTGTTCCGTAGAAATGGTTGTTATATTTCTAGTGTTTGAGTTTTCGAGATCATGTGTTTTGTTGGTTGGTTGTTTGTTACTTATGATGGTTTTGTTGTTTGAATTGGGGCTTTTGTCGGTTCCGGAATCAGATGAGGGCGAGCGGCGACCCGTACTTGAAGCATTGTGTGGAGACAGCTATTATGTTGGCAGAGGTTGGTGCTAATGAAGCAGTGGTTGCTGCAGGCCTTTTACATGATACAATGGATGACTCTTTTATGAACTACGATTACATTGTCCGCACATTTGGACCTGGAGTTGCTGAGTTAGTTGGAGGGGTATGTTTCTATTTCTATTAGTAGTTTTTTTCGCGTGAACGCTAATTTGATCCCAATTGTTCTAGTTTCAATCCTTCCCTTGGAATGCGTATGGTTCTATATCCATGTAATATGGAGTCAAACTTATTGCTTTTGAATTGGCATTTATGTAAATGTAAAAAAATATTAATTTTGCATCCACTTACAACATAACTTACATGAGAGACCCATATGACATTATTTGCACTCTGAAAGCATATTGTGAAGTCGTTGTACGGTCTTCATTCTTTTCCCCATGGAAGTACCCTGCTTTTATTTTCTATTATAATAAATTTGATCATTCTTTTGAAAGTATTAACTATTTTAGGATTAATCATTGTTCCATGGTTGCCATTCTTTATTGTTCTGACTGATAAAAAAAACTTTCATACACTTACAATCCCTACTCAAGAAAAGTAATAATTATTATGGCAAGACACGTGGTATCTCTTTAGTAGCTTGGATTAATTTACTGGAATTTTATCCAGAGCGTAACTGTATTTGTATATTATCTTTAGGTCTCTAAGCTAAGTCATCTAAGCAAGTTGGCACGTGATAATGATACTGCTAGTAGAACAGTTGAGGCAGATAGAATGCACACCATGTTCCTTGCTATGGCAGATGCAAGAGCGGTGCTCATAAAACTTGCTGACAGGTTGCATAACATGATGACATTGGACGTGTTACCCGTTACCAAGCAACAGAGGTTTGCAAAAGAAACTCTTGAGATCTTTGCTCCCCTTGCCAACCGATTAGGAATCTTTAGTTGGAAAGAGCGGCTTGAAGATCTGTGCTTTAAGCATCTTTACCCAGACCAGTACAATGACTTGGCCTCCAAGCTTGTGAAAACAGTTGATGAAGCCATGATTGCATCTGCCAAAGAGAAACTTGAAGATGCGCTGGATGCTGCAGGAATTTCTTATTGCGCTTTATTTGGAAGACATAAGAGCTTATACAGCATTCATACTAAAATGTTGAAGTACGTCTTCTACTCTTCCTTAGTGCATGTATTTGAAAGAGTTTTTTTTGCTTGGAGTTATGGTGTTGGGAGCCTCTCATCAGTTGGCATTGATAACCGTCCTCTTTTGTTTTGCAGAAAGAATCTCACAACGGACGGAATTCATGACATCCACGGTTTGCGATTAATTGTAGAGAATGAGGCTGATTGCTACAAAGCACGTGATGTTGTTCATAGTTTGTGGTCCAAAGTTGCAGAACGATCCAAGGATTACATAATAAATCCCAAAATTAATGGGTATTCTAACATATGCTCTTGGAAAGCAAACTTGTCATTTTGTTTTTATCTGTTAAATTAAAACATCAGGGAATTTATTGATCTTATCCTCTGCTACTTGTAGGTATCAATCTCTTCACACTGTGGTCTTAAGCAACGACGTGGTTCCTCTGGAGGTTCAGATAAGGACCAAAGAGATGCATCTTCAAGCAGAAATTGGGTTTGCGGCCCACTGGAGGTATAAAGAACGAGCGATGAAGCAGCCATCTTTTGTGCTCCAAATGGTTGAGTGGGCGAGGTGGGTATTGACTTGGCAGTGTGAGATGATGAGCAAAGAGCTCTGCTTGTCTTTCTGGGCAAATGACACAGTTAGGCCGCCTTGCCCTTTCCCTTGCCATTCCCCAGATTGCCCGATTTCCTACAAGCCTTACGGCGACCATGATGGGCCAGTGTTTGTCATATTGCTGGAGAATGAGAAGGTAACTTATTTGCAAAGGAACATATCTGCTGGTTTTGTTGTTAGAAAAGTTATTAATGTTTCTTGGCCTGTTTTTTTTATATCCAGATGTCTGTTCAGGAGTTCCCAGCAGACTCAACTCTGAAGGACATGATTGAGCGAGTTGGTCCAAAAAGCGCAATGTGGAACGGTTGTACTTTCCCGTTGAAGGAAGAGCTGAGGCCAAAACTGAACAATGAGCCAGCAATCGACCCAGACCAGAAGCTGAAGATGGGAGACGTGATAAAGCTCACGCCATCGATCCCCGACAAGTCTTTAACGGAGTACAGAGAGGAAATTCAACGTATGTACAACCAGGGCCTGGCAGTGTCAGGGAGGAGAAGCTGATTGAATGTGACTTAACCACAAAAATCCAGGTGAATATTTGTGCATATGTACATAGTAGTAACAAACAGTTTGTGATTTGTATAGAAATGTCAATATCCAAGGTTTCATCTTGTAACTTGTATCTTGTAGACACTGGGAGGTGTATTGGGCATTGATCTCTTGATAATTTTTAGTAGGAGATCAATGATCCCGTGGTTGGTTGGTTTCCATTTGTTGTATCCACACGCTTGATGCCTTGAATGGAATATCTAGTTTCTCAGTGTCAATGGAAAGATTAGGTGAATGTTTGATTCTACAAATGACAAATCTTGCTTAAATACCGGTGAGCTGGTGGATCAGGCTTTTTGGAAGAACATGCCATGGTTTGTTCCCAACCATGGTTACCGCCAAAATGAGTTGAACTCGAATGCCCGCATCCATCACAAATGGTTTCAAGCCAAATAATAGGTTGATCCTAACTTACATGATATTTTTCACTTATTTTTTTAAATGGTTACTTAATAAACGCAGATATGTGTCTTATAATGGACGAAGCACCACCGGATCATAGTTCAATCTTTGGTGGGTTTGTTTTGTACTTTTGTTCTTTTTATCTGATGACACTTCAAATAACTATTGTATATATTTACTAATTGTGTTACCGGAACAACAAAGTCGCTTTGGCCGAGTGGTTAAGGCGTGTGCCTGCTAAGTACATGGGGTATCCCCGCGAGAGTTCGAATCTCTCGGGCGACGTATAAAATTTTCTTTTGATTAATTTAAAAAACTATATCTTTTATTTTCCTGTTCCTGACCTGTTTAAACAAATGTTTAATCTTGTAAGTTTTGTCCTTTTCGATTGGTATGTCGTAGAAGCCCAATACAAGTAGTTAACGGCAGCAGCCAGCAGGTGGTATTATTTAAGAAAAAAACTATACGAAACTTTAATATTCTTTAAAGTGGTTGTCTTATGGAACTTTAACTATAGATCTCTTCAATTTCTCACGCAAAACAACCACTTAGATAATCACTCTTCTTCCCTCACTTCTTCAACCTTTTCCCGTACAATGTGTTTCAATCTTGACAGGTAATAAGCATGCAATTTGATTTCAAAATGACACAATAAAAATTATGATGCGCACAAAATTAATTAGGTTGTGCTTACATCGTTTTTTATTGTTCTGCGTTTCATTTCTAGATGCAGTAAGAAGTGTTAATTGTAGTTAAAGTTGTGCGTTGATTTAGATGATAGGAGAATATCAAATCCAGATGTTCGTTATCTCTTTTAGGGTGTAGCCCCAGTTAGATTTCACTATTTTGCATGCTTACTTTTCAAATGCCAACAAAAACAAATACTAAATCTACAAATATCAATCTCAATCCCAAAATAATCATTAGGCACTTCCAAATTAGAACCTCCAACCCCAACAAAACCTTATCTTTGCTAAACCAAGAAAAACATTGACAACTAAGATCATCTCTGTTCCTCTCCCAACAAACCTTAACCCTCCAAACACCCTTAAAACAGCTCATTACAAACCACCTTAACCCATTTTTAACACACTAACTACCGAACTCCGTTCCAAACATACTGCCCAAATCCCACATCCCCAGACAAACCCTCCCAACCCTCCAACCTTGTCCAATCACGTCTCGCCACGTCATCCTTCGCGTTCCCGCCCAAATTCCCAACGGACAGCAAAACGACAAACCAACGGACACCAAGATCTTTATAAGCCCCCATTGGTTGCACCATTAGAAGACTGGCTAGTTTAATTGTGTCACCAAAAAACTTGAATTTGGTGACTTCTCTTTTGATTTGTTTATCCAATGAGAATCTCCGGCGTTGGACTGCGATTTCTCGTCGTTATCTTGTCGTGGCTTGCCGTGTCTGAAGGGTTTTTCAGGGTGTCGGGTGCGAACTATAAGGACGCTTTGACTAAGTCTTTGTTGTTCCTCGAGGCGCAACGGTCGGGGAAGTTGCCGAGGAATAATAGGATTCTGTGGAGGGGAGATTCCGGTCTCTCCGACGGTCAATATGCTCATGTTAGTCTTCGATCAGTAATATCGTTAATTTCCTCTTGAAAGATGTGTTTATATGTTTTTTTATATCGATAATTAATGTGTGGTCTTAATTGAATTTAGGTTGACCTCACTGGAGGATACTACGATGCCGGAGACAATGTAAAGTATGGGCTTCCGATGGCATTTACTATCACAACGCTCGCTTGGGGGACGATTGCCTACCGGAAGGAGCTTCTCCAGACGGGCGAATTAGGGCATGCAATGGACGCAATCAAGTGGGGGACGGATTATTTCCTTAAGGCTAGCGCTAAAAAGAACCGACTCTGGGTTCAAGTAAGGCCTCATTGGTCCTCACAAATCACAATCATTAATACATACATACATACAAACATACAAACATACTTCATTGATGTCATTGTTTCTCCATTAAATCTTGTTAGTCCACTATTTATTACAAATCCAATTAGGTGGAACATACTTTATATCAACGTGAAACTAAATTTCGAATGGTTCTACTTATAAGATAGATTATGGTATATATCAATTTGGTTAGGTTGGGGATCCAGACGCTGACCACCAATGCTGGGTGAGACCTGAGAACATGAACACACCGCGGACGCTCTACCAGATTAGAGAAGACATCCCTGGGACGGAGATCGCAGCTGAGACGTCTGCCGCCATGGCAGCCGCCTCTATTGTGTTCCGAAGACAGGATAAGAAGTACGCGCGTCGACTCCTAAACAAAGCAAAGTTGGTAAGGAATCAAGCTAATTAATCCAAATTGCACCTATATAATCCTCATTATTACTTTTTGGTTAATCTCAATTGCCAGTTAAAATTTTCACCACCCCAATGATGTTGGTTTGATTTGAAATGTGCAGCTTTTTGAGTTCGCTAAAAATCACAAGGGAACATATGATGGGGAGTGTCCATTCTATTGCTCCTTTTCGGGCTATAATGTAAGTATGGGTATTTATTTGGATGCATATCCTAGTTGTTATGTGATTGATTGTGTTATATTATGGTGATTAATGTTGATTTTGATGTGGTTATTAGGATGAATTGTTGTGGGCAGCTTCATGGTTGTACAGGGCTACAAAGAGGCTAAGTTACTACAAATATATTACAGAGGAAGCCGTCAGCAATAGTGTGGCAGAGTTCAATTGGGACCTCAAGTATGCTGGAGCTCAGATCCTTCTTACAGAGGTACATCAACTCATCAAACCTGATTTCGGATCATATATTTGAGAGATGATTTCATGACTCAAAAATATATCAGTACCCCCTATTGTCCTGCAAATATAACAAATTGCTTACATTTTTAATCATATTTGGAACGATTTATTATAGTTACCTTCCTTGAATTATACCTTTGTAACACTTACACCCCCCTCAACTTTAAAAGTCAAACTTACACCCTCAACTATTTTAACTCCCCAATACAACTAGGCTAACATATTTAAGGAAATGACTATTCTGCCCCGGACTCAATTTGAATGGACACCTAATTGGAAATTGATTTAAGACCCTAAAGAATACCTCAATACTCCTTAACCTCATCTCTCCATCACCAATCTCCTACATCTTTGTCGAAAAAAATATTGTATAACAAATAACATCATTCACAACAAATAAAAATAACAATTAGCACCTTCAATGACAAATGACCCAAATAACAAAACCATGAACAAATAAATTATATAAAAAAACAAAAAACTGGAGAATAACACCATGAAGAACATCATCACCAGTTCACCACCAAAATAACATACACCATCACCTCCACAACAAATAAAGCTTCTGAGCCACCTTTAGTAGGTCGACAAGCTTCTCCATCGTTCTTGACATCATCTCCATCATCTCCCAGATTGACGTGCTCGACCTTCGAAGGTTGACGACGATGGGAGTGGAGGCAAGGAGAGTGATGGACGCATAGGAATTGGGTAGTAAAGCTGGGGATTTTGGTTTGGGAATTATGACTGTTTTAAGAAAATAACGCCAAGAAGCGCAATTCGTAAATTTTGGGCGAATTATGATTGTTGTAAATAGGGCTGTCAAGTTCTGCTCGGGATCGATAGATCGTTCGATGTTCGCTCGATTTTGCTCTGATTTTGCTCGAAATTGCTCGGATCGGTTAGTAATGAGCCGAGCACGAGCAGACCCCGCTCGCTCGATACTCGCTCGATGCTCGCTCAATTATCGCTCGAAACCTGATTACTATATCCAATTATTTGATTAACCTGAATATTCTATCCAATTACCCGATCGGTAAAGTGTTAAACTCATTAAATAAACTAATTTACCAAACCCAACAATTTATTTAACAAACCAAACCAAAATACTCATTAGAATCAAAATCATATTAGTACTAAACTTTTCATTTTTTTCATTATTATTTTTTTCTCATTTTTTTCTACACCAAAAGTTCAAATAAATTAAGGTTTGGGTCAGGTAGATGATCTTATTTATAAGATGTTGATGTTGTGAGTTGTTTTACAATTTAGAAGATTGTGTTTGATTTTAATATTGTGTTGATTTTGTTTGATCCAAGTGTATAATCTTATTTATAAGATGTTAATGTTGTCGTATAATTTATAAGATTGTGTTTTATTTTAGGTGTTAATTTTAAGATTGTGTTAGTAACTATTATTATATTTGTCTTAAGTAATTTTATAATTTACTTATTAGGACAACATTATTAGGAATTCAATACCAAAAAAAGGGTTTAGGTTAACGAGCCGCTCGTGAGCCGCTCGCGAGCATATCGAACCGAGCACGAGCAGAATTTTCCGCTCGAAACCCTTAACGAGCCGATCTTGAGCAGACTCGGATCGCTCGTTTAGAGATCGATTACACCCCTAGTTGTAAAGGTCAAAATGAAATCGAGATATAATTCAAATGGATAAATTGTAATTAACACTTAAAATTAACATATTTTTTGACGGTAGGTGTTTTTGTTACCAAAGTATACTTGGAGGGGTGTAATTGTGACCTTTTAAAGTTGAGGGGGTATAAATGTTACAAGTGTATAATTCAGAGGAGCTAACTGTAATTAACCATATCTAGAAACTAGAAGTTCAACATTCATTTCTTTCGTACCCATTATGACCTTAACAGACAGTAAACTTTATATATATGTATATATGTATATGTATATGTATATATATATATCTACATATATATATATATGTATATATATACATATGTATATATATATATATATATATATATATATATATATATATATATATATATGGTCAAGCTCTAGTGAGCTCAGGGCTCATCAAATGTAGTTTAAGCCCCCTACAATCTCATCATTGGATCTTATTTACAGTTAATCTCACTATTCATTAGCATAACTGTTTTTTTCTTAATATACCTTACAATTTGAAATGAGTGGTTGATATTGTGGGGGCTTAATTTAGAAAAATTAAGCCCCAGACTCACTAGAGAATTCATGTATATATATATATATATCACATGAAATTAGATCTACTTTACATCTGAGTTTCCTTAACCATTATTGTTATTACTTTGGATAAAGTGTACAATTGAAAATTCTTATCAAATCAAATGATATTTAAGATATTATGAAATAATACATGGAATTGGTGGCCTTTTGAATTATTTGAAAAGTATTTATCAAATTATACCTAAATTAAACTATAGATGTTAAACAAACATGTCAGGAGTGCTCATATATGGTGTTTTTTTCTTCAATATATAGCTATACTTGTCAGGAGACAAGGATCTAGACAACTTCAAGACCCAAGCAGATAACTACATTTGTGCAGTACTACCAGATAGCCCCTTCAATCAAATTAAAACATCTCCAGGTATCTCCATCCTATGCAGTCATATATGTTAATCATTTGTGTAATTTCATTATGATTTTGCAATTTCAGAAGTGCATTTGCATTATTGCATATGATGTGCTTGTTTTGATTGATTTACAGGGGGACTAATCTTTCTGAGGGATGGTGCCAATACCCAATATGTCACTGGTGCTGCCCTTCTTCATAGCATTTATAGTGACATGCTAGCCAAACATGGGCAGCATGTCCAGTGTGGTGGTCACGCCATTCAACCAAACCGGCTCATGGAATTTGCCAAACAACAGGTACGTACATGTATTTGTCTTGATTATTATAAGATTAAAAATATACTAACTAAAATAGAAACAATTGGTACAATATTGTGTGGTCACCCATGCAAAATGTAGAATTACTCGTACTTGTCTAAATGATACTACTATATATATATATATTAAAACCCATATAAACATTGACAACTAAAATCTAAATCTACCATTAATATTAACATAACAAAAAATGAAATGCCCAAAAGTTAAATCAACCAAGTATGTTTTAAAACCATGAACTATGTGTACACAACTTACATGGTTTATCTTGTGTGCAGATAGACTACCTTTTGGGTAAGAACCCGTTGGGGCGATCCTACATGGTGGGGTATGGCCCCAAGGCCCCAACCCAAGCCCATCATCGGGGTGCCTCAGTTCCGATACTAAGTCCCAACACCGCCGTGAATTGCGGGATGAGCTTCAGCATGTGGCTGAGAAGGGACCTCCCCAACTTCCACTCACTCACGGGGGCCATTGTGGGTGGGCCTGATCGCAATGATAACTTCGACGACAAGCGTTGGGACTCTGTCAAAACCGAGCCCTGCACCTACATTAACTCCCAGGCTGTTGGAGTCCTCGCCAAGCTCGCCGTTCACGGCAAATGAACGATCAGATCAGAGAGTGTTAATTACTTATTGAGGTGTTAATTAATTTGGTAGTTATGTGTGTATGCCTTCTTAGGGTGATGCACTTGGAAACGTATGAAGTGTAGGGAGGTGGAGGGAAATGTAATTTTTCACGTCGTAATTTAATTGTAAGATGAGTTTATTTTCCTTCCCCTACTACTACTTTTCTGTGTGTTTGGTGCAAATGTAAGAGCTTGTTGTGTACGTATTTAATTACCGAGAAATGCGTGTTTGATGTGTGTTAGAGTGGAAGAGAGTAGGTTGACATGTAAGGGAGTTATATATGCTAAAACACCATAAGGAATAAGGTTCTAACACGATTAATAAACAGATTAGATATGAATTTAAGGATCAAACACAATCAACACGATACATACACGAAAATATACACGATAACTAATGAAGTACTTGCATACTCGAATAATAGTGATACATGATTATTATACGGATACACATGACTAACATTTGTGTTAATAGACTTAACATTGTACTTATTACAAACTAAAATGTAAATTAGTATCAATGTATATTAAACACTTACTCATGTGCTAAATAGGTAATAGTCATCTAATCATAACGAATACTAAATTTGTGTTAGTGTGAAACAAATTCAGTCGTGCATAAACGAGTATGCACAATTATAAAAGGTTAAGATATAGATAAACTCCAACTAACACAATTATTAAAGGATTCGGATACAGATTATCATATATAATGAGGATTCACAACATTGCTTTAAAGTTTAAACTTTAAACTGATCCAAAAATATTAATTTGATTCCGGTATAATAATCCTCCAAACCTGAACCAAACCGTCCCACCAAAAACCTACAAGTCCAGCCCAGCCCACTTCAATTCCCCCAAACCCCGCCGGCGAAACCCTACTCTCGCCGGCGATGTCCTCCCGCGACCAAGCGGCGGCCGCGATGGTCGGCCGGATCGCCATGGCCTTCGACGGCGCGCTCCTCGGCCTTACGCTCGCCGTTGCCGCCGCCCAGACCATCACGAAGTACCGCTTCACCTCCCGCGCTGTCTCCCTCGTCCGCGCCGCGCCGTCCGTCCCTATATCCGACCTCCGCTCCGTCATATCCGAGGACGATCAGATGGTCGTGGTGGTGCGTGGCGTGGTTAGGGAGAAGTCGCCGGAGGCAGGGGACGCGGCGGCGCTCGTTTCGCAGGGGTCAGGCGAGAGGGCTGTTATTGTGCAGCGGACGCAGATGGTAAGGTCAAGGTTTGTGATGTTGGTTTCCTGATGTTCGGTTGCGATCTGTGAATTTGGGTGGACGTAGATGTGGCTCCGGCGGAGTTCGGTATGGATTTCTTGGATTGGAGATATAATTTTTCTAGGATGGTTTGGAAATTCGAAATTTTAGTTAGGGTGCTGAGTGGATTTCAGGAATTCAACTTCAAAATGGGGGAACTGACTTCCAGAATAGTTTTTTGGTGATTGGTTCGTAGAAAAACTTAAAATAATTCTGAGAATTAAGTTTTGTGAGTTTCAAACCCTTATAAAATTGCACCACGAATGACTTCTCCCACTTCCACTCTAAATTCTAAAGAAGCCATAGAATTGAATTCTGAAATTTCCACTTCTTGCAAACCAATCACTATTAACTAGTACGTTTTTTTAATTACCTGACACATTACTATTTTATAAGAGCTTTCATTCTTTTCAAACGTGGAATTAGGGTCCATTTAGAATCACAGCTTGATAATCGAATTTTCTAAAATTTGATCCAATCTCATAATCAGTTCCTAGACGTGCCCTAGTCTTAGTATGGGTGTTCTAAGTTTTTCGATATCAGTTGTAACTTGTAAAGTCACATGTGAACCTTGATTTTCGGGAATCAAAATTTAATTATTGGAATGGAAAACACTTAGCTAGCCCAGTATGATTTGAATATGCTTGTATGATTCGACACATTCATGTGCGACAGACCAATAGCTTGAATAACTTGGTAATCAAATTTTGCTAGGATGGTTTAGAACTTCGAAATTTGCTTAGCTTAAATGTAACCATTATTTAAGACGGTAAGAGCTTTCGTTCTTTTCAAAAGTGGAATTAGGATCCATTTGGACTCACAACTCGATAATTAAATTTTCTAAAATCTGATCAAATCTCAGAATCAGTTCCCAGACGTGCCCTTACCTTAGTACGAATGTTCTAAGTTTTTCGATATCAGTTGTAACTTGTAAGTCACATTTGAATCTTGTTTTTTTGGGAATCAAAATCTAATCATTGGATTGTTTTTCTAAACAGACCTTTAGTCAACAACCACACTTAGCTCACACTATTACATTGTCACTGTTTTGTCTGTATGAATTCTTGTAGCTATAATTAATTGGTATCTTGGTCTTGATAACATTTGCTCTTTACTGCTACATGTGTAAAGTTGTTCCTGTGCTGGAATTTTTCTGCAGTGTTTATACAATGAGACGGGAGGTCTCTTCGGATGGAGTGTAGATCTGCATGCACTTTTTCGAAGGAGTAGAAGGGATCAGTACTCTTATTCATGCCGATCGGTATTACAATCTTGTCTTGTTATTTTTTGCTAAGCATCCAGTCATCTTTTGTTTGTGTTTTGCACACTGGATGAACTCTCGGATTTCGAACATCCAATGACACCTCTAATGATATGTGCTATTGTGGGAGGACTTTTGTTTTCACAGCTCACACATATGGCGGTGTATACTAATATGTATAAATTTTAGATATAGAACTTTGAAATTTGTTGTTGAGTCGATTCTTAGATTTGTAGCCCTGGATCCCAATGCTAATCCTATAAGCCATAGCTTTTGAAATTAGTTTGAATATTTATGTTTTTTTGCTGAAAAATGGCCTTGAAGCCAGACATCCTGTGCAATGAAATCTGATGCTTTATAGGTTTTCTTATGGATGTTATCTGAAGACTTGGAACTTAGAATTAGCATCAACTCTAAATGCAGTTTTTATCCAAACAGGGTTTCAATGTTTTTTTCTTTTTCTTGAATTAAGATAGATGCCTCATTTAGGTAAGATAAACTAATAAAGATTATCCAAACAGCTAAATGGGGAAAGACGGTTGATTGAAGAAATTGACAGAAGATGATCTTGTTGTAGATGATTAGATTCCGTTCCTCAAAAGCTATGTTTGTTAGTTTTCCGTTCCCTAAGACTAATGTTGCTTTTTATCTTATGATCTTAAGTTTTAGGCTTTTACCAAAAATTAAAACTGTAACAAGGTTCAACGTAAAAGTATTTGGAAATTGGATCATTTATGTTTCATTACAACCAAAACATTTGCCTTTGCAGACTTCTTAAAATCACCACCATTAGCTTGTATTGCTCTAAATTGAACTTTGATTGTTCTAGATTGCTGCATATGTCTTTGGAGTTTGTTCTTGACTTCTTGCCTAACTGTTCTTTATTACCTTCCAGGTTCCCTTTCTCCTCGTTGAAAATGGCACAGCTGGTGCTGTCAATGTGAAGCTTGATGGATCAACTCAGCGTCTACCCCTGACAACAGTTTTCCATCAGCTTATGCCTATTCAGGCATTTTCGTCGTCGTTCCTGCAAGCTTTATTTGGCTATGGATACCCTGTATGTCTTTGAAAAATCTTGAGTGGTAACTTCTAAATTGGTTCATTTTTTTATTGCCATTTCAATCAAACTTCTATGTTTAGATAAAATTTGTTTTTGCATAACTTGTATTATTGGTTACTGCTGCTTATTTCTTATTGTATTTTCTTGAAAGGTTGCAATATTAGATGAAGAAAAGATTCTTCCAGTTGGGAAAGAGATTACTGCGATTGGGATATGTAAAATCCAAGGTGGAACTCCGGAAATCAAGTCTTCTGATGTACTTCCTTGCTTCTTGTAAGAGCTCTATCCAGTCTTTTGCTGTGTTAGATTTGACGGTGATCTCCATCATGTTATCTGTAGGGTCCATCCAGCTTAGTTCATTGCGAATGGTGTATTTACCTTGGTAACCCAAAAATGAAAAAAGGTGTCCCAGTTTCACTTCATCACGAAAGAGCATTATTTGTTAGTCCTTGATCGAGAGTGGATCTTTCAGCATAATCCAAATAATCTGACATTTTGAAGTGTTATATTATATTATTAAATAGGAGCAAATCAGACTGCTCTCTTTCGTCTTTTAATCTCATTAAAATTTCTAAGGAATCAAGTATTCCCATGTGCTAGGATTTGCAATTACTTCTTTAGGATTATATACAAATACTAATGCCACAATTTATGATGTTAAATATTTCTTTTGTTCTCCTAATTTTGCTCTTAATGACAACATTATTTGTCTTCTTCACGGACATATCTTTGATTTGCTTATTTTTCTTCAGATGCAATGCAGTTTATGATAACTAAAGTTTTAATGTTTTGGTTGTAGGTCTGACTTGAGAAAGGACGAAGTAGAAGCTGAGCTTTCCCTTAACAGTGATATTCTGTTTTGGAGTGGTATTCTGCTTGGAAGTTTGTCAATTGGTATATTGGGATTTGCGGCTGTGAGGTATCTAGTAGAAAATTATTGTATTCCTGACATGTTTTATAAGATGATTACTGTCAGTTTCCCCAAACTTGAATTCCTCTTTCCATTTACAACTCCAAGAGATCATATTGACAGCTTTAATGCCTGATGCATGACTGGACTGGCATTGCATTTTTTGATCTAATGAGATATGTACACTTGCATCAGATAACCATGCATATGTTCAGTTCAGAATGTACATCTTATCTTAGTAAAAAGGCATTTTAAGGTACATCCCTGTAAGGCTGTATGGTGAACATGTTCTACAATTTTATTGTTTGCCAGTATGTTGGTTTGTGGAACTATAATCAGCATCAATTGCTGAATGTGCATACTTCCTACTTGGTATTCAGAAGAATATGATGTTTATCCCAATCATGATCACTTATTCACTTTACCTTTTTAGGTAAACTTGCACTTTTGCATAAACTTGTACTGTTGATGCAGGAACTGGTGGAGGTGGAGAGTCTGGAGGCATGGCAGACGCCCCGACCAAGAAACCAGCCAAATTGATGTTGAGGAGATTGACATAGATGAGGAGGACGATAATGGAGATGTTCCTGATGGGCAGCTATGTGTGGTCTGCCTCACCAGGCGGCGGCGCTCTGCATTCAATCCCTGCGGCCACCTCGTTTGCTGCCCACGCTGTGCTTTGATGGTCGAACGGGATTTGTCCCCAAAGTGTCCGTTGTGCAGGCAGAGTGTTAGATCCTCCATCAGAATCTACGCATCCTGAGGAAGTTTGTTAGCTTTCTGACCGTTGGTGTTTCCTCCATTTTGAAGGCACCACTGGTAACCATATGTAAATATGAAAGTAACTTAAGCCGGTGAATGCACATAAAATTTCGTTCTAACTGTTCCATGATGCTTCTTGTATTGCTAACAGGTTAATACATTAGAGATCACACAAGATCATGTGTTCATAACTTCATATATTAGTGATGCATTATATGTTACTTACGGCTGACTTGTAACAGAACTGGTTAGTGATCCTGCTTGTTGTTTCGCCCCATCTATGTATGTATGGGTTCCAATTCATCATCTTGTGAAACCAGTGTTCAGGCAGTGTCACCTAGGCGACCGACATGTGCTGTGCTCATGTCCGTTAGATTTCTAGCTGTTGATACAGTGGTAACGATTTTTTTTTGATTTTTTTAAAATCCCTCTCCCTCCTTTTTCTTCTTCTTATAAATACTCCATCCATTTCATTTCACTTACTCTTTCTACAATCTTGATTCTCTCAATTCAAATCTCAATCCTAATTCTTAAGCTCTCAACTTCCAACTCTGCTACTCCGGTGCTCAAGAATTCCGGTGTTCACGAATTCTAACGTTCAAGTTTTTGTTTTCATCAAATCAAGTGCACACTTTCTAACTCTTTCCTTTAGTTTAACATTTAGTTAACTTAGAATCACAATCAATGACTTATGTACCTGGATCAATTTTGTCAATGACACATGAAGATTATTATCACTTAAGACCTAGTAGAAGTAATGACCTCGGTTGGAAATTTGCCCATTATTTAATTTAAATGAAAAAAATTCATTGGTTTGTGAATTGTGGTAAAATAACTAAGGGCGATATTGCTCACCACAAACAACATATTGCACACACACCAAGTAGTAATGCACGACTTTGTGATAAAGTCTCTGACACTTTAAGAACTGAAATAGTTGCTTACATGTCTAATACTAGTAGAATTCAAATGAATCAAAATGCAAACTCGGAGGAAGACGACGATAATGAAGTTCCTAACTGGACTTTAGAACAATGTGTCCAATTTGAATGACTAAGAGTCTAGGAAACTTGTATTGCGATTGTTTTGTCATCTAAAATGTATTACAACTCTAACATTAATAAAATAAAAGACATAAGTGTTTGGGTAGGTAGATGAAGTACTTAATAAGACTTTGGTCGATGAACTAAGTGTCTTTTCGAAGTCTAAACATATAACTTGTTTCTATAATTTTTTGGCATTTCCCCTAGTTTTTCCTAATTTTTTAAGATTAAAATAGAAAAAAAAAATTAAAAATAAAATAAATTGGGTCGCCCAGCTCTGGGAGACCGCATGAACGCCTAGGCGTTCGAGGAACATTGTGTGAAACTAATAAGAAATGTAAATGTTAATGGTAAGTTTTAACCGAGAATTGCTCTTTGCAAATGCGATTGGCAAATATTGAATTTATGTGTGTGTGAGAATTTGGTGCTGTGCTGATACATATAATGATGCAATTCTATCCACTGTACGCCTGCATGAATTTGTATTCTTCCATTTCAGGGCTTGCTTCTATTCTTATGTTTTGGTGGTTGTCTTCACTCCCACTGCCTTTTATTATCCTACGAAAATGAGCTTGTGTTCGGTATTTCTTGCAACTCAACGTACAAATGATGGTCAAAATTTCAGTTGGGAACTGCACTTGTGTATCATATTTCCATGTTACATCAGTACAACTGCCTAAGTAATGAGTTATTTTGTGTTTAAATATTCAGAAAAAGACGTACAATATTCGTTAATCATGTGTGTGAGGCGTATATTGGAATTGGGGTGAAGGCATTGTTAATGTTGTACATAATTTTCTGATAGAAAGACGTGGATCTTATAAATTTCTTTCATCTATCAAATAATCACTAAATAGATACTTCAATTAAAATTTCGGATTGTGAACCACGACGCAGCTTCATGTCAAGTCGCACACATCTAGCTCCAACACATATAATGAAGCACTGGCTATTATATGTCGATATAAAAAAATATCACGTACACAAAATAAAAGTTTTGAATTTGAGATGCAAAAATGTCGATATTTTAACTGACAATAAAACATTCAAAATTCAATTTGAATATGCTTAAATATGGTTTGTTGAGGTGCACTACCATGCTCACTTCGTTAACATATTCATAACCAAGTCTTGATCGAGTCTTTTGTTAATGATTAGCTAAGCGTGATCATCTCAATACAAAATTCCTAGAGATACGTGTTGAGTGCCAAGTTCAAGCGGCCATCAATTATATAATACACTGGACTAAGACATGTCCAACTTCTCCTTTACTTAAAATTTATTCTTTATCACGTCAACACAAATCAACTCTCTCAAATTTTTCTTAACCACACCAGAAACAACCTAAACGTTATACATCTTCTCTTATCAACCCCCTCCCCCCACCACCCCGACGTGTCCATCGTCCTACACCTAACCTTCAATGTAAAATTAATTGCTTCTATTACGATTTTAAAATTTTATGTTTATATGCTATTACGATTTTATGTTTAAACATAATAAGAAAACTTCAAAGGGTTTTATAAAGACATTGCAAATCAATATGAGGAAGTTCTAGTTTTCAAATTAATTTCCTTCCGGTGAGTCAGTGACATCCACAAAAAATAACACAAAAAAAATTCTAACCAAATATCTCATGCAAACCAATTATCTCGTAAAATTTGAAATGGAGCGTCTCATAAAAAAGAAAAAAAAACATGCGAATCACGTGCTCAAACATCACGTTCTTGGTTGTTTCTTCTCACTTTCTCCAACGCGTCTAAACTTCAGAAAACAAAGCAAAGACCGAACTAATATGGTCTTCTAAATTAATTAGGATATTTGTCATTATAAGAAAAGGACAACAACTAAAAACAACCATACCCTACTTTGTATGAAACCGGAAGTTTCCTCCTCCTATTGCCACCTCTCACAAGAGAAGAATAGAAGAGGCAATTAAGTGAGTCTTAAGCAAGGTTGGTGATGAGATACGTCTAGTTCTCAAGGCAAGAACATGTCCAACTTCTCCCTTACTTGTAGCAACATGAGCAAGTGTTTCATGCCACATCCATATAAGCTTCGTGGTAAGTTTTTTCCCCCTCTTCTTTTGAATTTTTTGAAAATTCAATTTTTCTCCTCCTATACACACCAACTTTAGAACTTACTGGTGTTTTTTTTTCCTTTAAATATTTCATGTAATGTGGGTTTCGTGTATTGGGTTTGCATTTGTTGTAAGTTCTTTAGATTGGTGAGGTTGGACTTTTTTCTTGGAACAATTTTCTCGCTTTCTTGTTTTTCTTTCCTGTTTGTTCTATGCGTTTTTTTTTTTGGTTTATGATTATCATGTTTGTTCTTCCCTTTGATTATGGGAACCATTAAGTAATGCATTTATTAGAAGAGATATGAAAACATGTTGTGTGAACATACTCTCCGTCTTAGTTGCTAAAATGGCAAATTAGTTGATGGTAAATTAACGGCCATCTTAAATTTTGAAATTGAAGTGCATGCCTTCTTTCAAATTAATCGATTCAAAGCTGAGAAAATTTAAAACAAAATCTAGTAGATCCGAAAGTGCCCTTTTATTAGACTTCGGAATTGCACTTCACAAGTACTTCATTGAAAAATTGTGTGTATACATGCAAATATGCAATGAACCATTAATTCCTACAAATGGGTCAATAATTTTGTGAACAAAATATTTATCAAAGGCAATTTCACCAAAATAATTCATAAAAAAATTCAACAAATTTTATTGGAACATACATGTGTTATCGCCAACAACTCTTCTATTTCACGTGAATACCGGTAGTAAATTAGTATTTTGCTATCACATGCACATATATATCTTAGGTAAGTTTCAGTTTTCGTCTGTTTGCGTAAGAACACGCGTTGGAGCATGTGATATGAGTTATCACCAACTTTAGTCTATTAAAGCATGTGTTATCACTGGCTCCTTCTATTTTATTCATTACGTGACACATTATCACGTGTAACAACTAACGATATATATACCCTCTTGAATTATGTTAGGCACACAATTATGTTTGACGATAATATTAAATTTAAATTTCAAATTGAAAATCTAAATCGTAAATTTTGATTACAACGTATGAAAATTAATAATTGTTTCGTAAAACATATTCCAAATTATATATATATATTGTCATTGTGTCGATAATATCAATTCTAAATTGTAAATTGAAAATCTAAATTGAAAATTAATAATTGTTTCATATAAGTTTTAGAAATTATATTTTTTAATGAATATAATAAGTTCATTTTTACATAGGTAAATATTACGTAAAACGTATTCCAAATTATATATATATATATATATTTTGGTGCCACATGCACATATCTCCAATATCCATCTAATTAACATTTTTGAATATGAAACAGGCAAATGTGAGACACCAAGAACCCTGAACCTCTTGTCATGTATGGATGACAATACAGAAGAAGCAACCAATCCACCAATTCCTCCCATTATTAATGCGCAAGAGAACAATGTTGCCTCACCCATGACCATATTCTATGATGGGAAGGTGGTGGTGATTGACCATTTCCCAGAGGACAAGGCCAAGTGGCTCATGGCTGCATTAATTGCTCCATCATTAACTTCTTCTTCTTCATCAAATGCCAATACAGTCCACAAACCTCACTACCTCCCCAATACCATAGGTGAACAATCATACACAACGTTATATCTTGATTTATATAATTAGTTACATGCATGGGAAATTTGATTTGTTTTTATATCTACGGTGGTGTAGTTTTGCCAATGGCGAGGAGGGCCTCTCTTAGCAGATTCCTCCAGAAAAGAAGAGAAAGGTAATTTTTTGTAGTATACATTACGACATGAGTTATGTTGCCAATAATAAAAGGATTTTTTTTTAAAATTAAACCTTGTATTGTGTTAATAATTTAACTTGATTTTGATGTATAATTAATTGTGATACTTAATTGGTTAATTTTTGTAGGGTTGGAGCAGCTTCACCATATCAACCAAGTCGCTTGGATCTTAATGCCAGTATTGAAGAAAAGGCAACGACCAAGGTTAAACCCAACAAGATTAAGGCGGAGCCGTGGATTGGTTTAGCCAGCTCAAACCATTAACGTAATAATTAGTGGAGTTGGATTATGCAACATTTCTAACCTAACTCCTTTTCGAGTCAACATTTGAACATCTGTTTTGATCAACGTGGATCATGGAATATTATCTTATGTTTTCACAACATTACTACTTCATATGTATATCGTGCATTCGTGCATGGTTGTCGTTTAAGGCTTTGGAAGCAAATAAAAAAGCAAACATTATTGTCTTTTTCCATTAATCAATCTGCCAAGATTTGAAGTATCAGAAAGTATTAGTGAAGGAGGCATGATGACACTTACGAATAATTGTGAAGCACACTTGGACCTTAGCAGCCATCTCATCCACTTTGTCTCGTCTAGATAATGTGGAGAAAATCCCATCTATTGATATTAATTTTTCCAATATTGAATATTCAAGTTATGTTTGTGGAGTAGAATATATGAGAATAAATTCACATAACGACTATGAGCTCTATCTACATATATATGGCATTCTTTGAGAATTATAGTCCAACTGATATCTCGACACTGCTTGAACCTTTAAATAAGTAGGATCTATGCAGTACGTGTAATAACCTAAACTAAACATCTTAATTAACTAAACCTAAATCTAATTAACCCTAATTAATCCTGCATGGAGAGCATGAGGTGTTGAGAGGTGAGAGAGAGTGTTGGCTGGTTATTATTGGTAAGGTTGTAGGTGGATGGTGATTGGAGGATGGGGAGGTGAGATAAGATTAGGTTTTAGTATAAATAGGGATGTGAGGATTAGCTGAAAACGTTTTCTTCATCATTTGCTGATCAACAGAGAGTGAGAGAGATATTCGGAGAAGAAGAAGAAGAAGAAGAAGAAGAAGAAAGGAAAGAGAAGAGAAGAAGTTGACAAAGCTCGGGAGGCTTCTTCAACCGTCAAAAAGGTATGCCAAATCTTCATTATAACTCACTTGTGCCTTGTGAGTGTTGGGGATCGACATTGGTGTCGAATTCCCCGTCGGAATTCAACCAATTCAGAGGTTGAAGACGACGATCGGTCGACCGGTGCCTGTGGGCAGTCGACCGATCCTATTATTATATTGATGTTTACCCGCGAACGGTCGAACGATGTCGTTAGACGGTCGACCGTTATGCCAAATTCATGCGGGAAAAAGGGGATATGCTGTTATCGGTCGAACGGGACCACTTAGCCGGTCGACCGAATAACGATGAGAATGGGTCGGTTGGGGATTTTGACTTATTAAACGGTCGAACGTCCTTTACCTTGTTCGACCGATCCATTCGATGCTAAGTCGGTTGGGAGCTTTGACCATCAAAACGGTCGACCGCTCTTTAACTCTCGGTCGACCGACTGAGCATTTAATTAAGCGGTAGAGTGCTTGTGTTGTTTCGGTCGAACTGTATTTCAGTTCCGGTCGACCGAACGAGACTTGAGCAAAATATTGAAAGTCCTGTTATCGGTCGAACGGCCCCTTGGTTCGACCGATCGGATATATATATATTATATAAAATGGTATAGCGTAGACCTTCCAAACGGTCGACCGCTAGATGACTTTTGTTCGACCGATTGGTCGGTAATTCGGTTGGCGTGGTTCGACCGGTAGATTTGTTTGTACAGTACTGTGTACTGTGTGGGGGACCGGTCGACCGGTGTGCTTGTAGCGGTCGACCGATCTGCCGCAGGTTGGTGGATTTATCCACACGCGATCCGTCGATGTCAGGTCGACTACCGGCTCCGAGGCGACGGTTGATTACCGGCTTTGAGAGCTACGGATTTCACCTTCGACGAAGGCGTATTATTGTTGTACCTTTTTCCTCTCTTACCGAGCGGGGTGTGAGGGATGTGTACCGTAAACCTTGGGCAGTTTGCGAGGGTTTAGCGGTAGGCCGAGGATGTTCCGGCAGGGTGCGCGCTAGGCGACTCTTGGGGGAGCAGTGGCTGTCGTCTGACCCGAGTTGTGTATTCGGCGGGCTGACTCGCTCCTTGGGTGCGGCGTGTACCGGGGGTTCCTTCCTGCACTTTTTGGGGAGCAGTGGTGTCGACTGACCCTTGTGAGGCAGCGGTGGACTGACTTGACCCTAGTGGCAGGAGTGGTTCAGTGCCGCGGAGGCGGTGAGGGCATTATTGTGGGCCCGAGGCGGATGATCATGTGCATAGCATTGCATTGTATTTAATTCCTTTTTATATTTTAGGAGGTTTGGTATACGGGGTTCCTTCAGGGAACTCAGGCATGTTTGTTGTTTGCATTTCAGGTAGCGAGCAGGGTTAGAGTTTGAGGTGGTGACCGAGGACGGTGCCCCCGAGATCAGATCCTGTAGTTGTCAGTCTCTTTCTTTTGAGGTGATTACATATTGTATAGCTTTTGTCGTAATCACAGTCAGTCTGTATATTTGACTTCCACGTGGATCATATTTATATTATATATGTTGGTTTGTTTCCCGTGACGTGCCCAGTGTTGACCGTTGACGGTCTTTATTATTGTTTAAATTTTCCGCTGTTTTCGGGTACGTTACAGTACGTATACCATTGAAATCCTAAAATAGTAAATGTATGAGTATGTGAAAACATAAGCAAACTATTCACATTGTATGAAATGTAAATATCTTGAAAATTAACTAGAAAATAAATGTGATTGGAGTAATTCTACGAAATAGGAGACATGCATGATGCATGTATGTGGTGTAAATATTTGAGTTTATGACAAATAGTAATAACACGCAATATAAATACAACACAAAAAAGAAGGTATATACGTCAAAATTATCGTTATATAAATACATATAATTGGCATAGATACTAGCAGATACTACATATCTATGCATCTAGATATACACATATTTGATGAATCACCACATATAATAATAGTAGTAATTGGTGATCTCCACAATTTTATAGTTACATATTGAGTTATTGACCCTTTAAACATCGAAAAGCCGGAGTGTCTGCACTATAAAATGCTTGTGAAATAATTCATCACGAAGAACATGTCGATGAATAAAAAAACTGAGCATTAATTAATTGGTTAAAATTGATAGGGGATTTCAAATATAGTTAGAAATGGATTACGTGAAATATGTGTTATTATGAGACTGTTGTGGTCCGCACCTCAACCTCTTTACTTTAGTTTAATATAAATCTTAGGTTCATAAAAAAATAGGGGAGTAATTGCTTAGAATTGAGGGTATATTCATGATTAAAGGTGTTTGATTACGTTGCAGAAAAGAAGTTTAAAAGTGTAGACAGACAGCTAGACTTTGTTAATTATGTGATTGACTTGTACAAAATCTGCTATTTGAATTTAAAAAATTATACAAAAGATAATTAAAGACAACCTCATTCTATACTCTACCAAGTCCATAACAAACTATTTTGAACACAAAAAACAATTCAAATTGTATAACTTTTAAGTCCCTTTCATCAACTACGACTTCCGAATCAAATTAAAATTTTAATAACTCAAACCATGTCCTCTAAACATGCCAAAAGCAAATTTTCAATTTAATACCATAAATTGGAAGTGGTACAGGAATCTACAAAAAATGTGTTTGGACCATCACGTTGTTCACGCAGATGATGATGAAAAATAATTGTAGTGAAATTGCAGTGTAGCTGCTCTTTGGGTGGTTATTAATGCTTGATGTGGTTGTTGGGTTGGACGGATGTGTAAGTTACATGCACGTGTTAATTTACACGGTTGGGTGATCTTTGGATCCATTATCATTATGAAGTTGTTCGGTGGTCGACGTCTACATGTTGGATGTATAGGTTGGAGGTAATAATTAAGAATATGGAAATACAAAACCACAAAATTAACATGTATGAGATTATGTTGTTTAATACATTTACGACACACAAATCTCTATTTAACCAAAGGGAAATACATGCACAAACTGAGAGATGTTTGTTCTTTGCGTAGGTTGCCGTTAGATTATTTTGCAAAAGACAATTATTTCAATCTATCGTTTTTACGATGCTGCAATGTTAAAGCACAAACCTCAGGATGACAAAATTGAACACATAACATTCAAGTATTATCAAGTAAATGTGTAATTCTCTCAAGATCTCCAACATAAATATATCATGACTAACCTATACATGAATCATATTTGCAATTCGATTAGGAGTTAAAAAAGGATTTGGGCTTCAATCTTGGGCCTGAACTAGTATATAACTTGCTTGTCTTATAAGGGCTTAGGAATTGGGGCCTCCATTTAAATCGTATTAGTCATTCAAAGGGAAATTCCTCGTTATAATATAATAATGTTAACTTGTTGACACAACAACTCAAAATGCCAGGGGTGAGCATCCGGCCCGGCCCGGACCGCACCAGACCAAATTTTTATCCGTGGTCCGGATCGAAGACCGGACCGGACCGGATTTTTATCCAGGGTCCGGACCGAAGACCGGACCGGACCGGATGCCCACGGACCGAAGACCGGACCAGACCGGACCGAATCGGTCCGGTCCGGTCAAAAATCGATTTTTTAAATAAAAAACAAAAAAAAGACCGATCTAGACCGGACCGGTCCAAAAACCCAGACTGGTCCGGGTTTTGCTCCGGCGGACAAAATGCTAAAAAACTTAGTTATAACAATTGAGTGAGACATGTGGTAGTTTATTAGGAAAGTATCACCGACCCCATCCTTGAGAACGACAAACCTTAATTAGCGCCTTTTAATTTTGAGACTTTCTAGTTAGGACAAAGAGCTCTATTTTCTAGAATTTCCGACTCAATCTAGGAAGTGCATGTTTCTTAAAAAAGTGGAGAAGTTTTTTGGCATTGAGGGGTCCATTTTTGCTTTGTTTTGACTAGGACCTTGTAAAAACCATAAGGGTTGGAAACATTCGGCTAATTAATTACCTTGTTTAACTACCTTGTAATTATCTTGGAGTGGTTGTGTTGTGTTTGCAGCCAACTCCTTTATCTAATGCTATTAACTACCTTAAAATAAAATAAAAAACTTTCCTAATGTGGTCGCCACCACGTTACTCCCCAAATACCCCTCAAAACTAAGTCACCCTTGTGCTCCACTCGAGGGCAGTTTGGTCATTTCAACCGATTTGGTAAGAGGTAGTTGGTTTCCCTCCCTTGAAAGCCACGTGAGAAGGGAGAAGAAACATAGAAGAGGTGGAGGAAGCGATTCCTGCGGAATCCAATTTGGGATTTTTGAAGTTTGGTTCGATTCTTGGTAGGATTTCTCGATTGCCCATCTTTCGTATCTGCGTGATTTGGTTGTTTAAGTGTGTTGAAGGTCAAACCATTAGGTGTGTTGCAATTTTGACTAGTTGAGAGAAAATATGGATTTTTATTTTTATTTTTTTGGGGTGGTATTTTGGTGATTTTAGTTTTTGGGTGTTGTGGGTTTTGGTGGAATTATTCGGAATCGTGCAAAATTTTCCGGAATTTTATGGTAGAACTAAAGAAGTCCATGGATCTTGTTGTGTTGAGTTGGTTTGGTGTTTGTTAGAGATCTTTCAGGTTTGTTATTTGGATTTGGTATAGGTTGAAGTATTATTTTTTTCAAATTATGGTTTTGGTGAACTAACTTCGATTGGCAACTTTTCTCTAAAAAATTGTGATCTCTGTTGGTGGTTGATGGTTTCTTTGGATTGGTTATGTTTTAATGAACAAATAACAACTTTATTTGTGGACTTGACCACAGAATGATTTTTGTTAACTCGTCTCTTCTTAATTATCATCTAAGCTGTTGGGAGAAAATCGATCACTTTTAATATTCTAAAGTATGCATGTATGATGATGTCTTACTAGTTAAAATATCAGTAAAAGGGCAAAGAATTTTCAATTGTAAAGCAAAAGCTTGAATATAAAAGAAAATTTCCCTTTCAATGTCGTCCATATAACTATTGATTGACAAAAGTTTTAGTGCTATAATTGGTGCTTATTTTCAGATACATATCAAATGGCATCTCTAATCCCTGGAGTACTACTAAAGCTTCTAGAGAACATAGACTCTGATTTGAAAATATTCGGAGAACATCGATCGATTCTTCTGCAAGTCATCAGCATTGTACCAGCTCTAGATGGTTCAGAATTGTGGTCGAATCACGGTTTTTTCCTTAAAGT
Organism: Triglochin maritima; assembly: GCA_963682175.1. Lineage (NCBI taxonomy): Eukaryota > Viridiplantae > Streptophyta > Magnoliopsida > Alismatales > Juncaginaceae > Triglochin > Triglochin maritima. Next base: position 5,692,686 of record OY821780.1, on the reverse strand, counting down.
CTCGGATTCTTCCCATTCGACTTACGTCTCCCTATCGAAAGACGATAATGAGCTGATCTTAAACAACAAACTCCAGCTTGGGCAATTCTTTTATGTCGACAAAGTCGAGTCAGGAAGCCCTGTGCCTGTTCTTGTGGGAGTGAGGCCTTTGCCAGGTAGAAATTCCTTTATAGGGAATCCCAAAGATCTTATGAGCATGGTTGTGAAATCTGACATGAACATCCCGTTTGGTCGAGAATGGGATGCTCCGAAATCAAGCGATTCCTCCGAGGGGAAGGACGAAGTTTCGAAAAAGAAGATTGTTATAAAGGAAGAGAAGCCCGGGGTTTCTTCGAGGTACATGGAAGGCATTGTGAGGTCGAAAAGTATCGAAAGCGATGCTTCCAGCACCGATACGAAGAGTTCTAAGACTAGTAATGTTGTCAAGTCGAGAAAATCTACCGTTGCTTCGAAAGCAAAAGCACATACAAGATGTAAGGTATGATTAGTTTATAAACCACATTGACAAATTGTTCAAGGAGATTTAATCGTGTACGATCGTGATATATTGAGGCGGTCGCATTACAGGTACAGGTCGAAACGCCTCTAGTTAGTCATCATAAAAAGAAAATGAAACCAAAGGAAGTGGTTTCGGCTGTAGACTCAGAGCCTTCTTTGCCTTCAGATTCAGTGACAAGTGCCCCAAACAGAAGCAATGGAAGTTCTACTAGAAATGCCGGAAATGGTAACTTGCCGTGATATCTTATTAACAGTTACAAGAGACGAGTTAAGGAGGAAGCCATACCGTGGGATTCCCTTCCGGCCAGTCTTGTTAAATCCGGGAAGGTACGCTTAGATCGGACATTCTTTCTTTGTTCACAAGAAAATTTTACTCGTCTTCCTGAACTTAATATAAGAAAACAGTTCCGTAATAAGAAGTTTATAGTTTATGGCATGAAATTGTGATGATTAGTTGTATATGGAATTGGTAGGGACTTATCTGATTACTCTGGATTGCAACAAATGGTCTGAATCTACCAATTTGGTTTAAGAAAACCTATCAAAAAATTTAGTTGTGTTTGAGCAGTTTTTAATGCTCTCTTATTTATTTCTGCAATGGATTGAAACAGGTAACTCTGAGAAGAAAACATATAGCTTCTCTGGTAGCGGCAGAAGCGCAGAAAGAAGCTGCACTGGCGACGGCATTGATCAAGAGCCTCAGGTAAGGAGCATAAATTGCGTATTTTTCGTAGTATACTTTTCTGTCTGAACTCCATAAGCTATCTAAATTCTTCATAAATAATTGGGATAGCATTAGTGAATTCAGATGAAAGTGTCGTCTGTGTGAAAATAATTCGGTACTGACGTAGCATTGGATTTATTTTTTTTGTCGATTATGTCCCGATTGAGGCTCTAAATAATGTTCTTGATAATAACAGATTTCCTATTCTGTTATATGAGAAATGTAAGACTCTGTAGGAGTACCTAATAAAAGTTCACACAATTCTGTGATGTTGTATTAATAAGATGACTTCAGTTTCATCATGCGAAATCAATCGATAAATAACAATTGTGAGCTCAAAAATCCGCGAATATCAACATGAATGGCACAACTTAATATTCGTACGTGAGAAATCAGACAAAAAATGGTCATGCAATAAAGATATAAGCAATGAATCTTGATTTCATTTTATTATACCAATGACAGTTGATTTATTATGTGATTTTTCCAGCATATTTTCTGATCTGCAAAAATCGGCGGCAGCCGAGAATCCACACACATCGCTCACTAAATTCTTCACCCTTCATCGTCTTATCAACCAACCGGCCGTCAGCACTTGCAGATGCAACTCTGGTCAGAGTCCACACCTACCACTTTCCAGCAATGGAATCACCATAAAAAAGGGCTCCTCTGCATCCAGTAGAATTCTCCCGACCCCTTCGAAAACCGCCCCATCAATTGAGCTTCACGCAAAGCTAGAATGGGCAAGAGAAGACGACAAAGAGATGCATGAACTTCAGGTTGCCGTCAAGGATGAGTCGCGAACATGGTTTTTGAAATTCTTGGAAAGCGCTCTTAGCACTGGACTCCATGCAGATTCGAGTGCAAAAAAGGGGGGCCAAAGACAGCCTAAAGGCGTCTGAGGGGCAGATTGCAGTTACACTGTCTCAACTGAAACAGGCCAGTGATTGGTTGGATGAGTTGAGTAATGAGGAAGGGGTCGAAATCGAGGGACTTGCGGAGACGATTGAGAGGTTGAAGCAGAAGATATATGTTTGTCTTCTTGGTCATGTGGACTCAACTACAACAGCTCTGGTGAACAGAACTAATCGCAGCTGAAGAGAGACCTTACGTGTGTTTGATGGAATCAAGTTGTATCTTCTTTCTCGTGTGGTTTATTTCTTCATTCTTACTTCTTGCTATCGTTTCAGATGTATATTCTTTGTAAATACTTTGAAGATATTCTTTCAATTTGGAGGGCATTCAATTGATGCGTGATATTTTCTGTTGCACTGATCCACAATCGCAGTTGAAGTTAGACACATAAAAAAATTAGAGTTGGTCAACTTTCATAGTTTCATCTTAAAAGTTTGATTGGACGGGAAATGGAAAGACGTACAACAATAAAATTACAACCTATGCAGGAAAGCATGCTTAGATACTGGCACTTTGATTAATGAATAAAAAATAACAGCAACTACGAGCAACTAATGAGACTACCAAACTCAGTAGACATCAATTCTTTTTCATTAAATCAGTGTTCAACTTAATGTATTATTAGAGCTGTCTTATGTACAGGCAGCAGAAAGACAGACAGCTCTCTTGAAATAAATACAAATACTGGGAAGTGGATATAGCACAACAAATAGATTAAAAAATATATTTATTGTGCAACAACTAAAATATCAATGCAAGATGAGCAGTTTATCCAGTGGTCATGGAACTTCACTTGTTGGCACCTTGTAGATGCTCCATGGGGGAGCTTGTGATGCTACCTATCGAACCATGCGTCTGCGAGCTCAGCTGAGGGCTAGCAGGAGGTCCTGCAATGTTGTTATTATTCATCTGTTGCAATGCTCCAGCGCTAAGCTGTTGAGGGCTCATTGCAATTTGCTGGCTCATCTGTTGTGGGCTTATCTGCTGCTGCATGCCCACCGCTTGAGGAGATCCAATCACGGATGGAGAGTTTGCCTGTAACTGCTGCAATGGAGAACTTATTTGCTGTTGTTGCTGTGGAAGTTGCTGCTGCTGCAGCTGTTGTTGTTGTTGCTGCTGCTGTTGTTGCTGCTGTGGTGGTTGCTGCTGCTGTTGTTGCTGTAAGTGTTGGTGCTGAAGCTGCTGAGCGTTCAAGTACATACTTGACCCAGGTATCTTTGGTGGCCCCATCGATGTCATTCCACTACGCTGTAGTGCACCCATGCTAGGCCGACCGAGTGAGTGAGTCAGCATACCCATAGAGCTTGGGAGCATCGGGTGACTAGTCCCAGACAAACCAGCAAGACCTGACTGAGCACCTAACATATTGCCCCTCTGTGACATCCTTAGATTTAAGGTAGCATACTGAGCGGGAGTCATGGAAGCACGGACACCCATGCCGAAGTTGGTCGCAGACCCCATATTCATCTGATTCGTGCCCATGCTATTTAAGCCTGAAATGGATGCCATTGGCGATGATATTCCACGTCCGCCACCTACACCAAGAACATTGTTCAACCCACCAAGACCCATGGCGTTATTTCCCATACCCATAGCACCAAGCCCCATCATCCCCTTCCTTGAAAACTGAGCTTGTTGCTGCTGTTGCTGCTGCTGATGGGCCTGCTGTAAAGCCTGAAGTTGCAAATGAGTTGGTTTATTCATCATGTGGTTGCCGCCTATCTGCATGTTTGTGTTCTGTCCAATAAATTGTGACAGTTGATTCATTTGCAGCATAGCAGATGATCTCTGCATAGGAGAGTGCTGAAGTTGTTGCTGTTGTTGCTGTGGCTGTGCCTGTTGTTGCATCTGAGGGTTTTGCTGCTGCTGCTGTAGTTGTGACTGCATCTGGTGCTGCTGCAGGTGATGCTGTTGTTGACTATGCTGCTGCATCAAGGTTTGATCCATCTGCTGAGACCTTGCAGACATTGGGACATTTGCACCACTTGGCAGGTACCCTTGAGATGGCAATACATGAGCATTTCCAGGAGGCAATAGTCGTGCACTGTTCGAGGGATTCTGGGAGGAGCTTAGATGATTAGCGGAACCATTATTACCATTGACCACAGCAGGATGAACCTGTTGACCAGGGATCCCTTCTGACTTCAGCACCTCAGTTGCAGCATTTTCCAATGGCGACCCGGTAATGAAAGATGGATTGCCAGACTCCACATTCGAGGAAACAATTGTTTGATCCTCAATCTTTTGATACCCTTCGCGTTCCATCTGAAAATGAAAGGTGATAACTAGATCTAAAATCTTGTAATTAGTTGTCTTAGAATGCCTGAGAATGAATACCAAAAAAACTCACCAGCGACCTATACTGAGCACCAAGTAAATCTGCATAATGCTGGACATGGGAATATATATCAGCAACTCATACAATAAAAAACAACAAAAGAATAGCATCTCAAAACTCACAGTGTTTGGAATTGTAATCATAGAATCTTGTGGAGGAAAATTTGATTCCTCCATGTCACCATATTGAATTATCACACCATCCATGGGCTTCTCTTTCATAACCAACCGATGCTGATTTCTGACTGTTGTCGCACCCATATTTCCTGGTAAAACAACAAATCACAAACCAATAAGGCACCCTTACTGTAGTTTCTGGTCCGAAATGGGCATGATAAAATTTGCAGACCTTGATAAACATTAGGCCATAAATGACACAATACCCTAGTTCTGCAGTTGTTCATGGTACCAACAAACAGTGATCTCGACATGGGGTTCAGAGGATCTATTAAATCCTCAACCATCAAAGAATTGCACAAGAGAGAAATTTCCTGCTTCGAAGGTGCCATGTGTTTCTTGACATTAAATTGTTCAACTTTGTTTTTCTTTACATTAAGCTGGTACCTGTAAACGAAACAAATTTAAGAACTTGATGAGATCCTTGCAGGAGAAAAGCATATACGACATAGATCAAAGATAATAAAACAATTATTTATGGTTGTGCGTGTAATTCAATCATTTTAGGTATTCACAGTTTGAGAGTCATTTTAGCTGGCATAAGACTTCTTTTGTATTTCAGTAATCTGGAAAATGAATGCAAGCAATTAGCAAGGAAAAGAAGGGATTAAAATGGATATAAGATCTTTAACGGGGTTATATAATATATATATATATATATATATATATATATATATATATAATAAAGATGTCAAAGACAAGTAGTAATGTAGACATTAAGTCAGTTGAGAACACTAAATCAATTTACCATGGTTTTCAAACTCAAACCAGAAGTTAATCCAATCAAAGACAAGGCAGCGGGTGGTTGGAGTTGGACTATATGTTCAACGGAATAAGGAAGTGGTTGAACTGTGAAATCATCAATTATTGCATGCATTGCATTTCTACAGAGATGGAAAAGATGGCAGTGTCTGTGGAAGAGGATGAAGAATAAGATGAAGAGCAAATGGAAGTGATAAGGGAGAGACAGCTTTTATGATTTCTTTTATTTTATTTTAGATTATTAGATACATGTTTAATCAAGTATCCTTTTAAATTTGATCTGGCAGTTCAACCAGTTGAACTGGCCAGTCAATGAGTCAACTCAAACCTGCACTTCAAGAGTAAACCCAGACGACTCAGATCCTCGTTCAACCGGTTCAACTGGCCAGACTAAACTGGGTTTCAAAAACATAGCAATTTACCAACAAAGAGAGTTGAATGGTCGTACTTTTGGGACAACAGCTCGATCTTGGAGAACTTCTCGAGTAAAGCTGGATCGGCCATTGATGATGCTGCAACTGATGGACTACTAGCACTATGTGGTGTAGCAATATTACCCACACTTGCAGGAGATGCGACTCCACTCATTGGGTGAGCTTTGGGAATGGAATTTGTTTTTCTTTTTGACTGTGGTTGCCGCTGCATCGAATTACTGGGGCTTGATGTTACAGAGCCTGTTCCAAGTCCAGAATTTGAGATGGCAGCAGACTTTTCCTTCAGAGATCCAAAAGAAGTAGCAGCTGCACCAAACTGACCATTTAAGGAACCAGTGGAAACCTCTCCAGATTTTGTTGGTACTGGAGATTGTATCAGTGGGCCAGTGGAAACACGTGGACTCTGTGCAGATTTTCTTCTCATATCTTTGTCACCGGGAGAACCAATATTATGCCATTGCTGCTTCATGAATGCTTGCTGGGCAAGCTGTTGTGACCTCTGTAGAGGATCCAAGGGAGTGTTTTCCGAATCAGCCGCGGGTAGAATGTTTTTAAATTTCATAGCTTCTGGTCTGTCTAACTTTCCAGATTCAACCTGCTCCTGCTTTATGCCAAATTTCATTGCCGGCCGATTCATATAAAAGGAACCTCCTGCCTCTTGATTTGGGACATCATTCATCATAGGTGAGAAATACCTTTGCCCGCTAACACCAGTAGGATACTGAATACCCTTGGAAACCATCTGCTGCGTTAACAATTCATGCTTCCAATTCATATCTGCTCCAGTTGGACCCTCCCCGCGGAACCCAAGAATTTGCTGGTTAATATCTTGGCCAAGTGGCATCTGTCTCGCTGATTTTCTAATGCCTGACTGCAGCACATCTTGGCTGTCCCTCTTCTGACTAGCTACTGTTTCAGGATAAGCATTTACCATGTTCTGCCGTGCATTCAAGCTTGCAGAATCCATGGCAAATCGATCCTGGTCAACTCTTTGACTACCAGGAGCTTGTTGAAATTGTGATTGAGAAGTTGAAGGTAATGTCGCTACTGGAACCTCCTGTGTGAAACTTCTTAGTGCTCCACCTTGCATTGGACCACTGACATGTGACATTGGTATTTGATTGGCGTTCCTCCCATCAGCATCAGCAGAAACAACTCTAAATTCATTTGACTCGTTCTTGCCATTTTCATTCACCCGGTTAACACACAATTGCTTTCCAAGTAATTTATTGTTGAATACTGCAGCAGCTTCTGGTGGCAGTGCTCTTTTTCTGTTTCTGTTAGTTATAGCCAAATCAAGCTGGACAGGTAGATATTAATATTATTATTTATTGCTAACAAATCACTTAAGATGCAAAAAATGGATTCCCTGATTTTATGATAAGTACCTTATTTGGGTTGCAGTTAGCAGATAGCCGATCCAACATGGGAGATGTTTCTAGACAAAGTTGTGGTTTTAAAGCTTTTAAAGCACGTGATTCAAATTCCTGAAGAGAACAGCCAACAAACTACATTTCTGACATCTGCTTACTTACAAAAATGTTATGGAAAACGAAAAGGTACGGACCAGGATATCACTGTAAGTCCATGAATCATCTGATATTGTTGGAATATCTTTAACAAGATTCTCAAAAGACATCTGAAGCACCACTTTTTTAATAACTGGAACATCTTCTGTAGGACCATTACATCCTTGTCTGGGTATACATTTTCTATAATCGCGTATCTGTGACAAGTTTGGAACATGATTAGCATCAAAACCCACGACATAGTATGATAAATTCTAAAATTGAAAACGAATAATGAATAAAATATAAAATACTAAAGATCATATAAACCAAGATTCTGACACTAACGATGAACACAACATTACAAAGGTCAGTAGGTCAAAGAAGAACCAAATATTTTGAAAATTATGTTGGCACATCAGCTGAAACAGTGGATGAAACAGTTGTGGTAGTACATGAGTAAGAAAAGATGGACTTTTTGAAACTTGAGAGGTGAGCAAGTTCTGGAAGTTCATGGCACACATTTGTCAAGGTTATTGAATTTTCTCTTGTAATTTGTAAGTGGAGGACATGTTCCTCCACTACTTCATGCATCGTGATAACAAAAAAATAAAAGAAACCACCAAAAGTGTAAAAAAATAAAATTTGTAAGAACACAATGGCTTACCTCACAAATAAGGTTTCCACAATAAAATGTGCTCGGGATGTCATCAAGAATATCTCCTGGCAACCAACCAGACTCAATAGCCTCCAAGAAAAAGAAATTAGGTCAACAAAAGACATTCAGACATGATTATTGAAAACAATGAACGAACACGTCTTTCAAAAAATTATATACGTGAAAGTGGCAGTGTTTGTGACAATTAGGACACAAACATATAGGTTCACACACATATTTTCCATTTAAGGGTCTGTGCCTCTTGGGATGTGATGACCATGTCAAGAAAACGTGACAGTGATTTCACACAGTGCGTCAAGAGACCATTTCAGTTTAATACTCACAGACATACTAATAATCTAATATATTACTGGTACAGGTTGATAGGTTCAAGAGATACTGAGCTGTCATTCCAACTGAATGGACTAACTATACCAAATAAAATTCAAAAAAATGCAAAAGGAAAAACAATGAAATGGAAATTCCTAAACAAAAGAAATTACCAAATGGGTCCTCAATAATATGTAGAATTCATGCCAACCACACATAATAATGCTGCAATAGTTTTTTAGTCAAGACAGGACGACAAAGTGGCTGCCTCACATAGACTGAGATGGTACATTAAAAACACAAACAAGGTATATATAGAATAGACATGAGACACTCAATAGAGGCACAACAGCAAGCTGTCACGGATCTAGACTAAAGAGAGTTTGTTGGGGCCTTTCAAAGCACTCTGAAGGGCACCTTCTGTTGGGAGACTGCGAGACCAACGTGACCCCCTTAAATTCCCTAGCTTGGGGACTAGGCATTATTTGATGTGCATTAAGGAACATCATGGTTTGCATTTCGCAAAACCACAACAATTTACACATGATGACTATTTCTACAGCACTAAAAAAAATGATCATCCGAAACGGTTTCCTTGCAACGCAGAGGAGCACAAATCAATGATTTGCTTCATTACTTGTTTTTGGCTATCCATTACCTTCTTCGGTTGACAGAGAAAAACAATAGACATGCAATACAAAATTGATCGGGGGGATTAATGAAATTGACACTTACCGAAAACAATGTTTGTGCTGTCCTATCATATGGATGCAATGACTTCGGGGCATCTTGAAGAGGCCTGTTAACCATCTGCAGAGACAAATTTATGTCAGAAAAAATTGCCAACATCTATGTTTAACTATTCGATATGCATTTAAACCTCCCTATTTGAGGAAGAAAGGGCACAATAAGTTACAAAATATAAATACAAAACTACAGACAATAAGAACTGCACTAAATGCTTGTGCAAAACTTTAACTAACCTCACTGGGCTTTCCTATGTAAAATCCATCCGGAAGAAGAATCAGGGTAAAGGAAACTTCATATTCTGAAAAGCAAAATAGATCAATATCCCCATTGTTGATTACAGAAAACTGTCAAAGTACAGTCAAGATATATACGTACCTGAACAAACAAGCTCTGCGTCATTATTAGCTGTTGGAACAAGCTCTGAACCATTTTGTGTTGACAAAACACGTTGTGCATCCATTTGTTTGGACGATAGGGAACGCATAACATCTTCGATTTCCGTGGAAACCTGCACCTGAGCACAAACACCAAAACAAATTCCAATTCCTCATCAAACTAGATTTCCCAACAAATCCTTCTCAAATTCACCATCATCAGCAACCAAAAAAAGAACAAATCAAACCCAAAATCCAGTTCCGAAAATCCCATTTTTCCAACTCCAAACCAATCCAAGCCCCAAAAAAACCTAAACCAAAAATCCCACCTTTTCAATTCCAAACCAACCAGACCCTATAAAAACTCAAAACCCAATCTCAAAATCCCACTTTCCAACCCCAAACCAACCAAATCCTTAAAAATCCCAAAATCCACATTTCCAATTCCAAACCAACCAAAACCCAATTCCAAAAATCCCATTTTTCCAATTCCAAAGCAATCAAAGCCCCCCCCCCCCCCCCCCCCCCCCTCAAAAAAAAACCCAAAACGTAAATGCAAAAATCCAACCTTTCCAACTCCAAACCAACCAGACTTCGTAAAAACTCAAAACCCAATCTCAATATCCCACCTTTCCAACTCCAAACCAACCAAATCCTTAAATATCCCACCTTTCTAACTCCAAACCCAGAACCCAAATCCAACCTTTCCAACCCAAAAACCCAAATCCCTGAATCAAAACCGCAAAACCACCCTCCCACCCACCGATCAGGCCTCATAACCTCGAATTGGGGGAAAAGTCGGAAACGATGGTACCTTGGGAATGGCGCCGGAGTCGTCGTCGGAGGTCCGGGTAGGGTTGGTTCCGGATCCGGGGTGGGAAGGAGGCAGCTTGGGACGGAACCTTCTCCCGGTCTTGGAGACCTTGAAGGAGACCCCCATGGCGGGGGCCAGAGGTGGAATCGAGGCTTTAAGGGTTTGGGGTTCGGATCAGATAAGAGAAGAGCAGAGAAGAGATCGAGAGCAAAACTCACTTTTTAGCTCTCGACTTCCGGAGGAAGAGAGAGGAAGAGGAAGATGAAAGGGGTTTGTTTTCTTCTAATTAATTGTTCTTCTCGTTTACTTGCTTCTTTGTATGTATGTAATTAACGTCGTTAATTACGTTTCTAACGTTAATTAACTATATGGATAAAAATATATCATGACATATAGGAAAAAACACATATAAAGGAAGTATTAACTACCCTTGAATTATTTTGATACATATTTATTTTTGTCAATAACTTAAAATTTAGAATTTAAATGTAAATTCCAAACAATACATGTTTTATGATTCAAGTTATTTAGGTACGTCAACAATCATAAGATTTGTCGAACAACTTAATCTTTTGAACTCATATGAAATGGCAATCAAATTTGATGATCTACGACGTACCTAGATAACTTAAATAATAGAACAACATGTGTAGTGCGGAAAGTTTAAATTTTCATTTAAAGTTTAAATTTTAAGTTACCTACAAAGATAAGTTTGTATCAACGTACTTTAAAAGTAGTTGAAGTTTCCTCAACTTATATGAAGAGTGATATGATGGTTAAAAAATTAGGACGTAAAACTTTATATTGTAAAATTGTTTTTTCTTTGAAAATACAGAATATTTATGGAATACAAAGTAAAATGTTGTATTGAAAAAAGTACATTTGCTATCATATTAAGGGATCTAATACATATATTTGCAACAAATATAAGTGCTTTGGTGGATAAAAGGTGTAGCGTAGTTATTTTCGATATGTATGGTCAAACGTGTCATTTTATCTTTTTAGATGTGTATCAGAGGGGAGAATTTGTATTCACAATGTTTGGATTTATAAATTGGAATTGGGAGAAAGTTTGAAGAAATACGGTAATTCTCCGATGAGCTCGGAACTTCATCTACTATTTTAAGTTTCTATCATATTTATCACTCATCTGTAGGGTAGATTATGATTACGACGATTATGCTAATATAAGGATCTAATAGTAGATATTAATCGTAAATTAATCGTAATTAAATTTAATAGTAAGATTGTAGGGAACTTGAACAAATAAGATGAGTACCATAGTCACTAGATCTTGGCCCAAATAATAATAATAATAAATCTTGTTCTTACGTAAGTATAGTAAGGAATTTTGGTGGTGATTTTTTTAAAGTTGGAAGTACTATTTTTGGAATTGAATTTGTTCATAAAATCTTCCTTGGATATATTTGATACCACAAAAATATTACAGCTTTTAAGATCTTTGTAGCACTTTTCTAACTTTTCTCGTCACTTGTCACTTTCGAAAGAGATATACCTTGATATAAATTTAGGTTGAGTTATGCGCACTCCATCAAGGAAATATAAAATATTGTGATTGAATTGGAACTAAAGAATTTCACAGAAACAAATAGAATCTATACCGTTTCGATAAAGCATACCAAAATATTCCATTTTCCCTCCAATTTCTATTTAAACAAATGAAAAGAACGAAACTTTTGCACGATAAACCATGGGCATGAAAATCTCTTTGATTTTTTGAAAACTTTTTTCTCATCATATTTTATTGTAAAATAAAATAACTCAAGCATTGTATTTTTAATTCAAAGACACGTCCAAAGATGATACAAGAAATACATTTAGATAGCATATCCCACTAGCTAGCTGTCAACTTTTATTGTTGCAAGGGCACCCTTAACGGGCGCCCATGGGAGGGGGACACGTGTTCCCCTCCCATTGGTTAATTATTATTTTTTGAATTTTTTTTAGTTTTGGTTTTGTTATTAATGGATTGGGTATTTGTTATAAATGTGGGGTAATAATTTTTTGTAAGTGATTAAAATTAAGAAATTTCCAGAACCAATACACTGTTTAATCACGGGTGCAATAATTAATCACGGGTGCACTGTTTGCAATCACGCGTGCACTATTTGCAATCACACGTACACTATGTGCAATCACGCGTGAACAGTGCAACAAATACATCCAAACCCTCCCAACTATAAATACATCTATTTATCTCCTGATTCCTCACATTTCCTTAACTTCTCAACTTGTTAGCTTCTTCTCTCATCAATGTCGGATAATAGTTTAAACTCCGGTCAATCCGACGATGATAACTGGAATGAGACATTAAATCTAATGGACCGTGCTATTGAATTAGCCGGACAGGTTGTTTACGAAAGGACTACACGTCCTAAGCAGCGTCGAAGGAGAACGACGAACCCAGATAGAGATCGTGAACTAGGTTACAGACGCCTTGTAGACGATTATTTCTCTGACAACCCTGTGTATTCTGATACTCTTTTCAGGACAAGATTTCGGATGAGAAAGCATGTCTTCCTGCGCATCCACAATGCCATCGAAGCATCTGATGTCTTCTTCCAACGAACACCGGACGCAACTGGTAGAATGAGCATCTCCGGTCTACAAAAAAGTACGGCAGCAATGCGAATGCTAGCATATGGTGTTGCCGCTGATGGGATCGATGAGTACCTACGAATGAGTGCGGCAACATCCAGAAATGCTCTCCTCAAATTCTGTGAAGGTGTTATTCGCATCTTCGGCCCTGAGTATTTACGTCGGCCAACTGCAAATGACTTGGCACGCCTACTTTACGTTGGTGAGCAACGTGGGTTTCCAGGTATGATGGGGAGTATCGATTGTATGCACTGGGAGTGGAAAAACTGCCCAGCTGCTTGGAAGGGACAACATCAAGGACGTACGTGCTGGGAAAGCAACTCTGATCCTTGAGGCGGTGGCATCGTACGACTTATGGATCTGGCACTCCTTCTTCGAAATACCGGGTTCATGCAATGACTTGAACGTCCTGCAACAATCTCCGGTTTTCGACGACATACTAGAAGGTCGAGCACCACCTGTTAATTATGAGGTAAATGGTGTTCAATATGATATGGGATACTATCTTACTGATGGTATTTATCCACAGTGGGCGGCCTTCATCCAATCCATCCTTCACCCTCACACCCCGAAGCACAGATTGTTTGCTGAAGTGCAGGAGGCAACGCGTAAAGATGTTGAACGCGCTTTCGGAGTGTTGCAAGCGAGGTTCGTGATCATCAGAAACTCGGCTCTTGCCTGGAGCAAGGACGTTCTGTCCAAAATAATGACAACTTGTATCATCATGCATAACATGATAGTGGAGGACGAACGCGACTGCTATGCTAATTTTGGAGATATTCGCGAATTTATGGAAGATCGTCCTGGAACTTCAGCTGAGGCAACGTCGTATTCGACCGATCGTATAGCGGATATTCACGAGTTTTTTGTCAATCAAGATCGAGTGCGTGACAGGAACCAACATTTGGATCTGAAAGGCGATTTAATTGAGCATATATGGCAACGCTACGGACGAGGAGCGGTTTGAAAATCGATTAACGTAGTTTGTCATGTAGTATTTAAAAGTTTAGTTTATGTAATATGTACGGTTGTTTCTTAACTTTGATTGTAATATTTCCTATTTCAGTTTGTCTTAAATGTAACGTGGCTCCGTAATATTTAATAATAATTTCGTGATTTACCAGTAATTATTAACAATATTTCGAGTTAAAATATAATTATAATGTAATTAAAATTATATTTATATAAAATGTAATTTGTTAAATGTTGTGTGAGAATTAAATTTGTTTAATTAAGAAATGATGTGGATGAAAGAGAGTGTAGGGTGGGTGGGGGTAGCCTGGGCATGGGTAAGGAGTTTTTTTGGATGGGTTGGGTGAGCTGACGTGGCAGAGAGAGAATGCAGGACGCTGTTAAATATGCTCTAATGCTCTTCCTAAACCCACCGCCAAGCTTAGATATTGCGTATTTTGTAAAATAAGTACGATGAAAAATGCGAAAGACCATAATTAGACTTTAAAAAGTGTGAGAATATCAACTTAATTGTACTGCAAATTTGGAGGAACCCAACCCCCAGATTAAACCGCCCCAAACCACACAATATAGGCAAATAGTGACAAATGTATTGTCAGTAGTGATTCCCATGTGCTTATCGATCCTTAATTTCTACATTATGTTCATGAAACCTTAATAAGTTTATGGTTATACATCAGCAAAACTTGATACACATCTCATGACAGCAGATCCTCCTTTATAGAAATATAGAGTTCCTTTTATTAGTTAATTTGGTTATTGTTTCCTCTCTTTCGTTTTCGTTTTCTCTTTCCTTCACCAAACCATAACTATAGAGAATTCAATTATTGGCTAATTTTTCAAGCGAAAGAAGAGATGAAAAGAAAATCGGACTTATTATATCAACCAATCAAATTTCACAGCATGCATGATTAAACTTGTATGATTTGCACCCAACATCAGAAACAAAGGCTAATTAAACATTAAATTAAACTTATATATTGCCACAAATTTTTCTTACACCTATCAATATATATTGCCATCATATCACTCACAATTCTGCTAACAGTAAGCAGGTTCGGTACATTATTTGTTCTCAATTTTCCCATCCAAACTAAAAACTCACAACGTCACCCCAACATACAATATATATATATATATATATATATATATATATATATATATATATATATATATATATATATATATATATATACCTACCTGAGTAGGGTGAGTAGAGTAGGAGGCTTAATTAGATTAGACGTACGTGTGAGTTAATTGACAACATTTGGAGGTGATTTGAGTACTAGAAACGGATTAGTAGTTAAGTATCTACATATTGGGTGGTGGGAGGAGCCATGTAGAACCATGAATGAAGGCGTTGCTGAGGAAAGGCTGGGCTTGTCTTGGTGTTAGTATTCTTCCGTACTTGACTCGGCCGCCGGTCGAGGATCCCGGTCCGACGCACTGGAACTCGCCGTAGTAAACCGTGCTGCGTTATGACCAATTAATCAACAAAAGAATTAGATTTTTGTTTGAAGAATTTTTTATATTCTAATTAAACTGCAAGATGCAACTCGCTATTGATAGAATTAATTATTAGTTGTGGGCCTAGTTAAGACTTGATTGTAGTTTTAAATATTTGACTCGTGTTGCAACGTGTTACGTACTTTTGATTTTTCTCGACGCCTTTGTCATCCCATCCCTCGGACTGAATCAAGGGGCCCATGTAGGTGTAGGAGAAAACGACTCTACCGCCTGGCCTCCAAGCGCGGCTGAGGTACGCCTCGCCTGTGCCGGAAATGTTGCAATGCACAAACGAGAAGCCGCTGAAATCTGCCTTCGTCGTCCTCCCTTGTGCCGTGATTGATGTTAGCCCTTCTGTGGACACCGATTCTATGACACAATTCTGAAAACAAACATACATTAAATCGATCGATCAACCAATTCAATTGTTACATAACTTTTATGTGTAGTCTCTAACTTATAAGTAATTAATTTCTGCACAATAAGTGTATCGAAGTTGGTTATTGATCAGTTGGTTGGACAACCATTCAGAAAGTGAGATGTGGGTTTGTGTCTCACCTTAGACGACCTGTTAAATTTGGTTGGTCTACCACCTCAACAAAATTTAAGCACTTAGGTGAAGGGTAGTGGATCCAACTTTATTATAGAATGTTGTACACTTTTTGTGTTTAGCAATGTGAGATTATTTTCTCAACACTCCCCCGCACGCGTGACCGAGATAATTTTCTCTGTGTCTACACGTGAACAATATAGGTTGGAGTGAGCCCCCACAGGTCAATCGATCTGCTCTGATACCATGTTAAATTTGATTGGTCCACCACATCAACAAAACCTAAACACTTAGGTGAAGAGTAGTTGATCTAACTTTATTATAGAGTGTTGTACACTTTTTGTGTTTAGCAACGTGAAACTGTTTTCTCAACACAAACTGTGACCTTTATTAATTATGTAATAAAATCAAGTTGAGGTAATTCAATTTTTCATTTTTAGATTACCTCAACTAAACGGTGCGTATATGTTCAAATTTCAGTAGTAATAAAGCACCTAAAACTTTCTTCTCATCTTTGTCTCGGGGCTTATGTGTTTACAATTATCATTCCATTAAATAATAAAAGTTATTAAATAATAAAATACTTCTATTAACATAAAATATTACCAATACCTTCTTAGGATAATTTGACAAATACGTCCCGAAGTATCACAAAAGGCTTCAATATATATTTGATCATAATATGATGGATATAAACCTTGTCGTTAGGATCTATGAACTTTCCAATGTACCTCATGTTGAACCACATTTGAATTATATACATTTGCTTGTGCTCATCGGTATCGTTTAATGGTGAATCGAATAATTACTTTACATCAAAAAAATACAGTGTTAATTACTGTATAATTAAATGTGTTTAGGTACCTTGTATAGAGATCTTGCATTGCCAAAGATGAAATCTTCAGTGCCCCTGATGAGACAGTTCTGGTATAGATGTCTTCCCTTGTCGTCCAATAGTGTGTCCTGATAACCTAAGAATTGGCAATTGTAGAAAGCGGCTTTGTCTCCGGATATCCTCAATGCAACAGCTTGCACCCCCTGGGCTCCCATCCTCGGCTTCGGCGCCGAGTTCTATCCAAATGCAAATGAAATTTGGTTGGTCCACCGTCTTTTCAGATTCAAGTACTTATACGGTGGGATATATTTTTGCTTCAGTTAATTTTATGTGTACGTGTGGACAACATTTATCGAAATTGGATCGTAATCCATCAACCCACTCTAATACTATATATATGGGAATTGATTGAGGGGAAATTTAGCCTCATCCGTAGTCCCTTTGACAAACACAAAATTGACATCATTTTGCCATTTCCAGGTAGCTTTAGGTATCATGAGGTCGATATATACTTACTTGTTTATGCATAGACAATATATATAGGTTTCAATAGATATATAGGTCCTTAATTGATATCTAAGTAGTACTTAATTATAGGACGAACACACTCTCATGCATACATACACACAGCTTGCTTTCTTTCACTCACAAAACCCATTATTTGCTTACTCCTTCTAGTGATGTGGTCACCCCTCCGATGCATCGTTGTTACCCCCCCTCAATTATGTCATTGTTATCGTCACCCCAAAATCCCACTAATATTGATCAGTAGCAAAAATGTAAAAGAATTTAAAAAGGTCGTCAATCCACCTCGAATATGATGTTGGCGGCGATGAAGTATTTAGTGTCGACACCAACTGTGGCGCTTTCCCAGGTGCCATACTTGGCGGCTGTCCCACTGGCAGTGATGGTGGGCATGTTGTCCTTCTGGCCCAAGAGCGTAATGTAATTCCTGCCCTTCCCAATCCTAACCTTCTCTTTGTACACGCCTGGCCCAATTTTTATCACAACCCTCCCACTCCCCACCGGGATGCTATTCACCGCATCTTGGATCGTCTTGAAGTCACCACTGCCGTCCTGACTTACCGTTATCTCCCTCTTGTTGCTCTCCGCCGTCTGGAGTTCCTGATCCAATCCGACGGCCGCCTTCATGTCCGACATAGTGGACATAAATTCTTGGGAGGTTTGGGCAAGGAACACGTCGAATGCGGTGGTTGGGGCGGCGGTGGCCGTAGGGAGGTTTGAAGAAGGAGGGTTCTTCGGGACGACGAAGGTGGTGGTGGATTGGGAGAGGGACAGGGGGAGGAGGAGTTGGAGAAGGAGAAGGGTTGTCATTATGGTCATTAATTGAAGCTTGGAATTAGCCATTGGATGATTAAGGGTAGGAGTGGTGTTTATATATGTTTTTGGAGGGAAAAGAGGTTGGTTGGTTAGGGAGCGAGCGGTTTGTGGTATATTTAGGTTGTGGTTAAAAGGGTTTTTGTATTCTGAGGCCATGCTTTGTTTTGGCGCGGAAATGGAGGGGTTTGCTGCAAAAGTGGCCGTTGGGATGTACTTGAGTAGTTGTGTGTAGGTTTTTCTGTTTATCTCTTTATTAGTAATTTGAAATGTTACAAATCTCTCTTATTGTTTGTCATAATATTTTATGTGTTCGAATTATGTTGAACCAAACCATATTTGAATTTATATGCTCGTGAACCTTAAAACAAAATGATTTTACCCAACTCCTGGATGTTGAAGCTGGAATTTCTTAATTTGCTTATCCTTGGCAAGTCCAACTATTTCTCAGGTGATTGTATATTTGGATTGAAATATGGATGGCCGAACAAGTTACCGCTTTTAGTCTGAAGCTTAGCAAACATTCCCACCATATTATTCTTCATCATAAGTATTGTCATCAAATTAATAAACATATAATGACGTTATTCATCTTTCTTTATCTTTTTTGCCTCTCTATCGATCAATGACAAGGACGGTGTTAGAGGACCAAAAGTGACCTCACTCCCCTAGATTTTCGAAGACCATAAATTTAGCATGGAAAATTATAGGTAGTTCATATATCATACTGTGAATGTTTGTCTCCCTTGGGGTTTTTTGTTTTTTTAAATTTAGGTGATTCGTTAAATTAAGTAATTGAGGAAATTATAAACCACCACACCTCAAACAAAAAAGTTTTCCAAAGTACGTAAGTTTAGGTGATTCCATACTGTCATGAGCTTCTAAGACCACAGTTAACGATCGTGCGGCTGTTTGAGGCACCCTCCACGTCCGCACAAAACTGGAGATTTTGCTGGCCATGTCATCCGCCTGTGCGGATGATCAGGCGGTGGGCGTCCCGATCGTCCGCACTGGGCAGGAGGGGAGAGGGATGGGTGGGGAGTAGGGGTGTAAACGAGCCTAAATGAGCCGAAACCACAGTGTTTGAACTTGGCTCGTTTAATAAACGAGTCAGATGTCATGTTTGGGCTTGGTTCGTTTGCTCGTTTAAAATTTTCACCAAGTTTTTCGACTCGTTTAAGCTTGTTTAAAGTTTGATTAACTTGTTGTAAAATATAATAATTACATTTTATAAATATCATTAGCATATAAATGAATTTTTTATAAATTTTATGTTCTACTTTTAGGTAATTGAGATATAGAAAATAATATGTTTATTTGTGACATATATGTAATATGTGTATAAACTTAAACGAGTCAAACAAGCTCTTATTAAGCTAACCGAGCCGAACTAGGGTTTGACTCGTTTATTAAACGAACAGATTTTGGTGTTTGAGCTTGACTCGTTTAATAAATGAACCAAGCTCGAGCAAAATCTGACAGCCCTAGTGGGGAGGGCACGTCTCCCCTCCAAATTCGTTGAATTTTCTTCTTCTTTTTGTTAAAACTTTTAAAAAAAATTGTTTTAAATTATTTTATCAAAAAAAATCTGAAAATATGTTTTTTATTTGTTTTGATTTTGTAGAATTGTGAATTTTATTTTATTTTACATATAGTTGATCTCCAAATGACATGGATGTAAGAGAATGTAAGGTGTTTCTAGACGTAATTAAGAGGATTTTTTGGGTGAGTTTGGTAAGTTTACGTTGTAGAGAGAAAAGTTGACGTGAAAATTGATGTGACAGATAGAGAAGTTGACATAACAGAGATATCAGATGAACAAAACATGCTCTAATGAAAGACAACATGCGAATAAAACATCATAATATAGAGTTGATACAAAGCAACGAGCATCAAATTTAAGATTTCGAAATTTATGTAACTTACAAATTCACCTAATCTTTCAATAGAAAGGGGGGAATTTCAAGTGTGAAAGTAATAAATTCAATGCACGAAGTATCATACTATCATATGATGAAAAAACAGTGTATACCGATCTGTAATGTCAAAAAATATAAACATGAATACACATATGCATATTGTAGTCACGATGCTATGTCACATATTAAATCTTATTCGAGCAAGACAACAATATCTATATCGCCTCCCCAAGTTCACAAATATTCAAATTCACACCTACAATTTACAGATCTTGTTTACTCGCATGAAAAAAGAGTTAGATTGTCAGATTTTGAATATCCAATGACACCAGCAAGGAAGAATTACTGATTTCTCATTGCATCGAATCGGTACATGCAGATGTCAGCTAGAATTTACAGAAACTATATCAATACAACCAATTTATACAAAGAGAACAACAATGTATCAACATTACTGCCTCTAACAAGTGAAATTATACAAAATCATACATTGAGGCTCCAACTGATCTAAACATAGCCATTTCAATGGCATTTCCCATTCTGTAAGAGGAATGTTACTGTTACATGTCAATGTGAAGGGCTACAAACCAAATAAGACCCTTCCAAAGACCAAAGGAGGACAAAAAGAATCAGATCACTGTACTGTACATAATTTCTCCCTTGTTCCTATCCGCCCCTACATTAAAATTTCAAGTGAGATGATAACAAACAAGTCATGTCCTGTGTTCAACCAAGAACTCCCTCCATTTCCACCAGCATTACGACTTTTGTGGGGAGGAGCATGTCCAGGGAGCAGCTCTGTATCTGGAATCCGCATGTTCCTTGGTCTCCCTCCAGATAAGTGATTTGTTGCTGCAAAGAATCCATCACACTTCAATAGGTTTACTGGGCATAACTACTTAGTTCAAGAAGAAAAGGCAACCATCGAAAGCAGAATCGCAGCTCTTAATCCTACTCAGTTGAAGGATGGTACAAATTCAGATGTTTTCTCATAAGAATTTTTAAAAATATACTCCTTCATACAAGTATACATAAATATCCCCCCGCTAGAACAAGAACCAGAACAAAAAATAGGGGATTAGAGGCTTACAGCATGTGTAGAACAAATGCAATTGCAATATCGTGTCCAACACATGCCTCATCAATTCATCACCAACATTACCCCAACACCTCAAAAGAGGCTCTCGCGTGAGCAAGGTAAATGGCAGTCAAAAGTATGGAACCATAACCCTAGTAATCAGAGAGGTTGTTTTCAATTAACCCATATTCAATGCACAACCGATCATCTACCATTCCACAATGAACAAGAAAAGTAGATGGTTTTAGGTCATTTTATTTAGCCCATTTAATCCAAAATGCCAAAATAGCTCAATTTCTAATTCAACACATGCCTATTAGTTAGAAATTCTTCACGCCAGACCGTAGAGGTTTACGGTAAAGAAATTTTAAGGAGAAAAGCCAACTATCAACTGCCAAAAAGGCAGACAATGAAAAAGTATAAACGTAAACTCTGGTAGTTATACTATTTTTTAATTTGCGAACATACTTACGGTATATATTTATATACTATATAACCAAAATTGCAAAGGAAATATGCCAAAAAAAATCATTTATTTTGTTGAGTAAAGATTTTGACCGGGGCGTGTCGTTTGGAAGTTAAAAAGAGATTGTGCCGGTAAAAATTTTATTATGTACCTGTTCACTGAAGTCAAAAAGAGATTGACCGCCCAAACCGGGCCGTGCCTTTTGGAAGTTAAACAACCCGGGCTCTGTTTATCTTGGACTTGGATTTGAGGAATGACCATGTACCATACTTTGACCAGCCTGTCAATGCAGTTGCTGGTGTGATGGGTGTGTCTGCTGCTGCATTAATGGCTGCTGTGTTTGAAGCTGTTGCTTCTGCTGCCAATGCCCGCCCTTATTGTGCCCATGCAACATATGGTTTCTTGACGGTCTCTGCGGTAGCACTTCACTGGATGGTGACTCACCTCCAACCACATTCTGCTGTTGTGAACCAGATAAATGTGAAATTGGAGACAGTGTGTTAACTTGAAAAGATGGCTCGGGTTGCCATTGAGATGTAGAGGGAAGCCCTGGACGAGTATCGGTAACAGAATTTGCCACATCGGTACCTTGAGTAGGCATAGCTGTCACATGATCAACTTCCATATTATCTGATGTACGCGTATGACCATCGGGCCGCAAATGATTGTTTTGGTGGATTATAAACTTGTGCATGGTCTGATGAGGTTGATTTAAGTGCCTTATTTGCTGACTTGAGTGAACCTGGACCTGCCCGACGTTAGAACTATCTGCACGAGATGGTACTTTTGGAACTTGTTTTAAAGGCTGTGGTGATTGACGTGGATACGATTTCTGTTGACTGGATGTTGGAGATGAATTTGAATTTGCAGCGGAATTGCTGCAAAAGATGGGCTGATTATGCTGGGTTACCTGCTTATCCAGAATCTGGTTCTCAGAAGCAGAGGAAGGACCATTCACATGAGAAGCGTCAATAGATGAACTTTGATGCATCAAAGAGCTTCCTCTGCCTCCACTTTTCATGAGCTTAGCTTGCTGTAGAGTTGGTTGCGATTGTTGAGATGGCTGCTGTTGAATCTGTTGCCGCTGTCTCTGTTTAATCGTCTGATTTGGCACATTTGCATTTGCCTGGAAGTTTCGAGACACACTTTGCTGCTTGTACTGAGCATGAGAAGAAGAAATGGGTGCTGTGTTAGGAGTTGTTTGTGGTTTCTGTTGAAGCTGTGAACTGTTAGGCAGGGGTGACACGGTATTATTAGGACTAGGTAAAGGCTGCTGCTGTATAAGCCTCTGCTGGAGGTGCCTTTCTTTGGCCATGCGCATAGAGACGGCTTGCTGCTGCGAGCTACTACGGTTGGTACCTTGGATATGCGCACGGTGGGGATTACCAAGCAAATGTTGGTGCTGAGACATTTGATGAGGCATTTGTCGTTGCTGTACTGGGAATGTCTGAACAGATGGCGACGACACTGTCTGATTTGAAAAGATGGAACTTATACCACTATATGGTGCAACCGTCTGACCATTCGTTTGTGTCCCCTGAACTTGATGGTCTTGCATCACCTGTCTATGATCCTCAGGATTCTGACCAGCCTACCATAAGAAGTAAATACATTAGAAAGTTCAATTGATCCAATATAAGAAATTCAGGGAACTAGAGACATAACCAAGTTAATACTTTTTTGATCCGCTAAATAAACATGACAATTCAAACATCAAAGCTCAAGACGTCAACTAGGCATGTCTTCATTCTCAATGTTGAACAATGAAAACAACACTGACAAAGCAGAGAGCCAAGTAGCAGTAGCAACTAACACTCAAAACACAAGTTTGATGAGATTAATATCTACAACTAGATGTAGGACAACACTTCCAGGCTCAGAAGTATTACAGGAGGCCAAGCTTGTTCGGCTTGTTGGTTAATTTAGGAATTACATGTATGGCATACACCACAAAAATATAACCCAAGTCAGATGGGCATGAACTAGCAGGAACTCTTTCCTCCTGAACTCCTACCAGATTCTCAATTTGACACAACAGAAGGTTAGTTTGCCTCATAAACTGATAAACTTGTATTGTGATGTGCATAACTACTAAGGCCGCGGAAGTGGCATGGCTCCTTGCCGTGCCATTTTCCTTCATGTTGCACGCTCCTCTTGTTGAAAATATATTTGTTTTTTTTTGGTGCATATCTGAAGTACAATTGAAAGATTTCAATTTTCAACACATTTTGATAAGATGTTTCTGCACAATTGTGTGATTGGGACTTGAAAGGCAAAGTTTGTACATTGTATAATGTCTTGCCAGATTCTTTAAAAAACACATGGCTTGTGCTGAACTAAATGGTGTGCCTTGTCACATACAAACAACAAGTGTTGTCTTCACGTCGTCATGTTCACACGCAGATAGCATCCATGTCGTATTAATCTGATGAATATATTTTCTGTACGCAAACATTAGTATAACATGAATTATACACCTCATAACAGGACCAACACCTTTATTTCCCTTGCTTATTCTATTGTTTGAAGTACGAGCATGTGGAAGTCGCTTGAGATCTAATATAAAAAAAGGCTTAAAAGGCTACCAAATTCTTTTTTTATCATTCAATAGGCTACCAATTTCTGAGTAATGATTCCATTTTTTTTGTCAATGTCATATCCCAACTAAAAAAGGGTAAGCTGAAGAGCTTGTCTGAGCATGTGGCCTCAGGTATACACCTATCCATGATTGTGGGAGCATGTGACAAGCTATTTCTATCGGTCGTTTACCAATTGCTTCCCAACAGAAGCATGATGATAAATCTATGGGGGGAAAACACTTCAGGATGAGATCGCATCACAAGAATATTTAATATGATTAAATAATCTTTGCCCAATCCACTAGCAACACCAAAAGAGAAAAGTAAGTACAAAGATAAGACAAAATACAACTTTGTTTAACAGACCAACACCTCTCTTAGCCTCCTGAAAACCTAACTTAGATGCTAGTAGCTTCCCCAAGCCAAAGCACCTTTTGATGAAGTATATGCGTCTATATAAGCACCACTAAGAAACCCTAGATGCTACCCATGTGCAATGCACATAAGCATGTGTTCATATTAACTGCCCATACTAACGGACCAAGTCCAACACCTATTGAAATGCATTCCTACCAGCAAGACAAGTTTAATATCAAACAACATTTTATGATCCAAATATATACAAAGAAGCATAAGTTTACGAGCAATAGTGTAACATATAGTGACAAAACTCAAAAGCATTATTAAATGTAAGATTATACTATATCACTAGAATAATAAAAGAAAACAATCAAGCCTTTTGTCCTGTTTAGTTTGGAATCCTTCAGTGACATTTTAGCGGAAATCAAAACTTTTGACTATATTTGATTTCCTCGTAAGGTTTCACTACAACTATAATCAAAACACTTGTTTGGACTTTGGAGTAAACATCTCAGCTCCTCGTATGTTCTTCAATAAAATGCATTGGTTCTATTTTCCAAGAGAGAACCTCATGAGTTGGAAAAGAATATCAATACTAATCATAGAATTCACACACAGTAGAATGATTACTTCGGTCTCAAATTGAATTCAGCACAAAAATTGCTTTAAAGTAAAACAAATACAAAAGCCAATAGAGAGTAGAGGATCGATTCCATTCCAATTCCCACTTAGAAACCTCAAGAGAAGAAAAAATGCAACCAAGGAGACAACAATGATTTTTTAATGGATCATCTCAGGAAAATACATGCTATCTACAGGACAAAATATTTGCTGATCCAAAGTGTAATCAACTCAGGATGAGATATTAAGTGATATACGAGAAAGGAGTGAAAGTTAATAAACGAGAAAGGAGTGAAAATTAATAAACATGCAAGCCACAAGATACAAGGCATACCCGGGGAATCTGCAAAGAATCACGCAGTCTTATAATTGAATTCCCCTGACCATGTCCAGAACTAGAGGAAGCACTGACAAGGCTAGGCATACCAACACCGGTTGACGAGAGCACACTGCCAGAGTTACCAAGCATCCCAGGGGGGGCCATTCCCTGAAACCCTGTCCGAGCCATTGGCAAGCCACGGACCCCATTCATCATACCCATACCATTTGCACCAGGCAGCACACGCACACCACGATCACTTCCAACATGTAAAGCCCCAGGAAAATTCCTCCCGGAAACCACTTGATCGTACTGCATCCTCTGCTGATCATCAACAGGTGCAGATGTGGATCTTGGAATGCCATATCGTGTTGGATCCCTGTAATAAGAAAATTGTAACAATATCTACACTGATGATAGCACCATCAAAATTGATAAAGATTAATTATTTAATTTCACCTAGAAGCATTTAATGCAGCAGATGGAGAGGAAAAGCTACTGCCAATGACCATGCTGGGTGATCCTTGGACCATATTACTAGCACTAGAAGCCTGCATTGTCAATGCTGCAGAACCTTGATGGCCAGGAAGTGCTACACAATTAGCATGAGCTCCTTCATATGCAAGTGGAATGGTGTCTATGTTGGAAGTTGCATCACAGATATCAAGCGGCCTTCGAAATCAAAGAACATAATCTATAGTAAGTACTTAAAAGATATCATAAGAACCAGATTAGCTGTAAAGATTATCTACTTCAATCCCATGAAGCACTTCCAGATGGACTGAATGTTAACTAAAAGGTTATAAATATATAATGAGAGCTCAATACTTACGTTGGAGGACCGGTACTTAAATAGTTTGGATTTGCTTGCGAGAGGGCGAGAATATGGGAACTGTGGACAGTGCTTGTTGGTTTCTGGTCGACGTTATCCTTCTTCACATACAGAAAACGTAAGTACTGAGAAATGGATTATTCAAATTTTTAATCCAAATTTTTAGCATATACAAACACAAGAGAGTGAGAGGGCGTTGTATGAAGTTCAACACTTCAACTCAACCAATGAAGTGTGCAAAAACTGAAGCGTATTTATTAGGTCTAGTGGGTACGATACAATTGTTTGTGTATCTGTTCTGCTTGGACCAGAACAATGATGCCAACTTGTAACAGCATGTATTTCGTCAATATAGAAGAAATACACCAATAGAGAACAACCTGTCCCCAGAATACCCTACCCTGGTGTTCATGATATTTAGTTTCATTGTACAAGTAATGAAATTCGAGAAGAGTCAGCAAACCTGAACTAGGCAGGAATGCAACTTCTGTCCAATATGAATTATCTTCTCAAAGTGAGCCTTCAAGGTATCCTCCTCCATTGGTCCTTGGAGACGTTGAAATAACTGTCTAGCACTGCCCTGGTACCGCCCAAAAAAATAAAGAGAATAAATGAGCTAGTAAAAATATAGATTGTTCTACACAACATGTCAATTAAGAAATAAAAACAAGTATCGGTAGCTAGATTCTGAAAACAAATTTCGTCTTTAGAAAAAAGCAAAGAGTATAGGAATAAAAAATTAGAAGAGCCACAAAGTAGGTGTAGCTACTCAGGAAAAAAGAATTTTCACATTAGGCTGTCTTGTTATGCTCCTTGGCCCAAAAATCAACATGATTGTTTATCCTTGTTATGTAATTGATATGAAGCTTTAAGGTAGATAAAACAAATGCTTACGTCTACTGGCTAGCATACCCTTTTTCATATGTATGTTATTCAAATTCAACCAGAAAGACAAACACATATAAGAAGTAATACCGAGATGATAGGTCAATTTGAAATCAAAGTAATTTTTTATCATAAATTGAAGTTAATTATGTTGAATGATAAAAACCAAGTTATTTCAACAGGAAATTTTGTAAGAATTAAAGGTTCAATCTATTAGACGTAAGAATTATGAATTTGCCAGGGACATGCAATGACTTAAGGTAAACCTACAGAACTGGGAAAGAACAATCTCTATAAGCATCTTCAAACAAAGATTAAGGAAATTCCGAAATTGAGAACAGTGTGATCAATCTAATCCATTGGGAAAAGAGTTCCTCAAAAACCTTAACCAATTGATAGCAGTCCTGCAATGATAATAGACAATGAACTAAAGACATCTTGGCTGATAGATGAAACTCTAATAAACCTCTTTTCAGTGTTTTTTTAAAACTCTTCCATCTTGAATGTTCCTTTTACTTTTCATAGTCTGGCAGTTCTTTCTTCTTTTATGTGTACGTATGATTTGATTAAATGGTATAATCTTAACAATTGGTGCACACGGTAATAAGAGAAAGGCAGGTTTAGATGGAAAGATCCACCAAGAACATGCCTTTGGGATGCCAGGCAATGTGGATGGATATGGTTGAGAAGATCCTGAATCATCGGCACTATCAGCACCATCCCCAGCATTTTTGTCCATTAGAAATTTGTGACGCTCCTTGCATTCCTTAGGTTTACGGAATATGGACTGACATATCATAAGACAGATATCTCAGTTATCGTATCATACATAACTTGGTCGGCCAGTAACTTGAAAATCAAATTGAAGAATCGATACCTTAAACTGCACACTGTTATTCATAGCATCACTAACTAGCTCCCAGTTAGGACCCATGTCGTGAACAAGGACAACAAGCGTCTGTGAGACGGAAAACCCACAGTCAGATGAATTTTTCAATAAGGTTCGTACGATTGCAGAGAGATGGATTTGGGGGGGGGGGGGGGGGGGGGGGGGGGGGGGGGGGGGGTTACCTGATCTTCGAAGAGAGACCAACCACTTCCAGGGCCTGACTGCCCAGCAGATGGCTGCAAAAACTTATAAAATTAGAACTTTAGGATGTATGTTTTGATTGACGAAACTTTTTCTTTTATCTACAAAGCAGCACGGGTTGGTCGGCTAAAGATTTCCGAAAAGAGATAGGTTTGTATGAATCGTCAAAACTCTTAAGTTTGTTTAGATAAAAAAGAATGACCAGTATCTCATGAAGACCACAAGCTGGTAAAAATAGAACTAGAGGAATCGATCATATATTTCGGGTGAACCAATCGATAAAACAGCTCATAGCACAACCATTTTAGAGAGAACTTTTTTACCCTAGAGCAAACTCTATTATAACCAGACAAGTAAAAAAAATAGAACAGAAAGGCAAGCAGACAAACTTTGACCATCTAAAAAGTAATGCATCTGCAGAAGGCAAATATCAGTTCAAAGTAAAAACAGGGTAATGCATCTGCAGAAGGCAAATATCAGTTCAAAGTAAAAACAAGGGCAACAAAAACAATAAGGCTACTATTTTAGCAAAAGCAAGCTTTTAACAGATAAAGCAGTAGATCCTAAAAAAGAGGAATTTTTCATGCTAATAAATATTACAAACTTAAGAAATCACCAAAGGTACCACAACAGTTCTTTAGCAGCATCAATAAGCATTTAAGCAGTATGTAAGAAGCCAATACATGATCAACATAAAAGTTCAGATTGCCATTTTTTCTAGAATTGTCCTGTTATTCTTTAAGGGAAGCAAAAGGAAAAAGTTTTTGGGAACTATTCTTGCATAAACGTATAGATGTTGAAACTAATATTTCCAATAATAATAACAGCAGGACGAGGATTTTTGTTTACCTTGACTGCCTTACTTTTCTTGCTCCGGTCACGATTTGGTATCACTTTGATAAGTTTGTTTGAATTGGACATATTACTCATTTGGGAAGCAACTGGAGAAGGAATTGGCCCACTAGGAGGAGCAACTGCCTCTGGAGGAGTCTCAAGTCTCAGCTTCAAGATCTTAGGTTTCTTGGGAGACGGTTGAACATAACCACCTAGTAATCAAGCTTATAAGCTTAAAGAAGAAAATTCAAGGACTTGGAAGAATATGGAAATGCAAAATACAAACCATTGGTTCCGTTGAACTCTGAATAGTTGTTTTCTATCTGCTTCCTTGAAATCACCTTCTGGATTTGAAAACAGAGCATGAGAAATTAAGAATATCATGACAACAAGAGGCTACTGTTTTCAGAATATCAGTGTATCCATGATGATGCTGAGGCTATATCTTGTCACTTAAAATGTATGATCATCAATTAGAATATCCTCCTACCCAACTAACTTAAACCAATTTTGAGCGCCTAATCTGATTTTTAGGTGGTACTTGTTATGTTATTTAAAGCAAATTGCAAAATGGAATGGACTCTTGTTTATAAGTTCATTATGATCAGCTAAAAATTCCATGTCACTACAGATCACAAAATAATAATAAAACGTCATTGTGTCTGGTGGCTGCAAGTCCAGCAAGCTGTTTGGTGCAAAATAAAAATCTCCTAGCTATAAAAATTTAATTATTTATCAAAGCTATTTCTAATGGATTTTCTGTTACGATAAACTTCAAGATTTTTGGAATCAGGGTCCAAATTTCAACTTTTAACACAATTGACATGTGAAAATGCCATTGACAACGATACATCTTCATACACAGTTACTAACCGCACCTGATCTCATGTTAGGATGATTTATCTTAAATTTCAGTTCTTACCTAATCAAGTGGAAAGACTGGAAGATATTTTGACCACATCTAGAATTTATACTCATCCAGAAAAGTCTACAGTAGAATATTGTGTTAATGGAAACAATAGCTGGATTGGGAGACAGACTTATCAATATCGCTCAAACTTGGATAGCAGACAAATAAGGAATGCACGTGATATGGTGCTCAAACCGTTGCTTTGACCCGTTTAGCATCTTGATGATCTTCTGAACAGATAGTATATAAAAGATGAAAGTCGAAAGTATTCTTGAGAGTTACTTTAACACTCCATTGCCCAGACTTGACAAGGCATACTTTATTTCTTTTGTATTTATTTAGTCCAAGTTTTCTTATATCAGTAAACGGAATCTTCTGGTGCTTCTTTTAAACCCCAATTAAACATATATTAGCACACCACACTATCATTATGGATGTATCCTGAAACTGACGTTGAATCTTGTATTATAGATAGAAGAACTGCTTGTGAATCATGTATAAACCACGAATGAACAGAGATGAAAACCATAAATCGATGTAAGCAGCGAAATGAATGTTAATTACCTGCTCAACTTGAGCACCAGAAGTGATGGGCCATCCCTGCTCACACGAAGGACCCTGTGATTCATCGAATCCAAACAACTTGATAACTAGTCAGGTTTGATATCATGATATGCATTACAAGGCAGGGCAAAAGAAGCTTACTTTTGCTGGATCAAATCCTCCATAGTCAGTTGCATTTGAGATTTTATGACCCAGATACTTTGACTTCTTTCTTTTAGGTTTATTTGGGAATTCAGCACCGTCAATGGGTAGCTGTTTCACAAAGTCTACAGTAGACTCAAATTCAGAACTTTTCTTGATATAGGAACCACCTTGCAGTGAACTTTGATCATCTTGTAAGGAATTGGTATCTCCGCTCGAAGCATCTGTTTTATTAGTCACTTGGAATGTTCCAGCAGCACTAGTGCTGTAAGGACTGACAACACGTTGACGTGCAGCCGTACGCACACGCTTGGTTGGAATTGAACCAACATTGAGGGTATTGGGATGCCTTTTATCAGATAGAGATGAAGATTGCGGTTCCAATTTACTTTCTGTGCCAAGTGCATACGAAAAATCACCGACATCAGAAGACCTAGAGGCACCAGTTCTTTGTAGCAAAGTGTTCTTTTTTGGGTGAGAGAAGTTCAAAGCTCTTTGGCCTTCAGATACATAATACATTGTTGTCACACCTTCATCTTCTTCCATAACTTCATGGTTTTTGATTTCTGATGTTTAAAAAAACATTAGGGCTATACATTTTTTAGCAATAACATAACTATAATCATATCTAATACCTGGTGCAGTGCCAGCAACAGAGACATTGGTATCCAATTGATGCACACTTCTGCACTTTTTCTGAAATAAACAAGAACCAAAATGTATTCTGTAAAACAAAACCTAATGATAACCATGTTCTAAAGTCGCATAAGCGGCCGCACAACTGTAAAAAAAATAGAAAAAAATCCCCCGAAAAATCGAGAAAAACAAATTCGGAAAAATCTTAAAAAATGGTAAACAGTTGTACCCCACAGCCGCACACTACATCTTCCTTCTTCTTCCTCTTCCTCTTTCTTCTTCAACCTCATCTCATCTTCCTTGTACACTACCACAAAAAATCATAAATTCCCTCTTCTTCCTCATCTTCCTTCTTCAATCTCATCTCGTCTTCCTTCTTCAACCTCATCTTCCCCTCTCCTCTTTTTCTTTTTTTTTTGCAAAGCACCTCTCACATCCCCACCTACCCCGCCGCCCCCTACACCATGTCATGTGTGGCCACAAAGTGGCTGCACAAGTCGCACCCAATACTGTGTGGGGGTCGCATATGTGACCCCAGCCCTCCGGACCGCAATATGCGGCTGCTTATCGAGTATGAGGCCGCATATCAAAACAGTGGATGAGAATAATAAACCGCATAAGTGACCTTATAAGAGGGAAAGACTCAACTACACATATCTTAAGTCAAAGATATATTCTATTTTCCATTTTTTTAAATGAGAGAACTATAGATCCATGATATATAAGAGTGAAAATAGAAAACAAAAATCAACACGACTATGGCCCATAGGCCCAATAAGTTTTACAAGTAGTGGAACAGAACGTCAGATCGTGCGAACAGGTTTCATGATGTGGTAAAGACAAGACAATTTTTTTACTTCCTAATACAAATACAGAAACCAAAGCTGTCAGCCACCTAACTATTTGCTTTGTAAACAGGGAATATATCAAGAGAACAGCTATTTTATAATTTATAAAAAAAATTAGCACAAAAAGAAACAGAATATTTTTTCTGCATTCCAGTTACCTCACGAGGTAGAAGATGACTTTCCACTGATTCTCTATACACTTGTGCCACACCAAAGGATATCTTATAGTACAACATGTCCTTCTACAACCAAAATATCCATAATTGAGTGCTTAATATTGTGTTAATGGAAAAAAATAACATATTAATGATTACACTACCAAATTCCGGAACTCATGTTATAACTTATAGCAGCAGGGATCAAGGAAGACATTTTAGCAACAATGTTACAAATGTATGTGTAAACAAGAAATGCCCAGCACATACATATGAAGACTCTTGCTCCCATAGCATTTCTGAACTGCCTGAAACAGATGTCCTATCAGGAGTTCGTGGTGCTTCAGCTAGAACAGCCTTAGAAAAACAATCTGACTGCAGGAATTTAACAGCATAACGTAGAATAGGAAGTTGGCGGGATAGCGCAAGGTCTTCTCCATTAATATTTTTATTTTCCTGAATAAACAGACAGTCTCAATTAGGAAACCAATCTTATGTTCAGCCATTGAACCTTAAATATCAATGTTAATTTAAATAATGCTAGATATTATTATACCCTATGTCAACAAGAGGTTTTAGATCAAAATTAACAAATTAAATTTACAGTAGGCAAACATACAAAACAAAATTCATCGTGCTCTTCTGGAATAGCAATCTCATATTGATGCTTTATATCAAAAGGCTGACAGGGATAACATCAAAACACATCAAAGATTTCCCTCATTTTTAAGTATAAAAGGATCAGTGTAACGCATTAAGGTATACACAATAAACAACTATAATTGAATAATAAGGTATTCAAAACCAACCCCAACTAGTTTGGGATTAAGGCCTCTGCTGGTGGTGGTGTCAAATAAAAGGTATGTAAAACATAATAATGTGCCATGAGATAACAAAAGAATGCATTACATTGTAAAAAGAAATTGACTGCAAGACAACAAATTGAAATTATTCAATATAACTATGCTGAAACTTCTTGCATTGCAAGTTTGCAACACGACTCAATTTTCATGGCCGTTTGTTAGGCACCACAACAGTTTTCTCAAGCAAAACTAGATCATTAAATTTTGAGTGGATTTGCAACCTGGCACATGAAGACTGGCAACAGTTTTGCTGTTTAAGTTACTCTACCTTAACAGAACTCCAAAACTTGATAATAGCATTTGCCAAAGAGAGAGATACTGCTTTTTGCTTTTGGCAAAGATTGCTCTCCTCAAATTTTAACTTGCCACGTGCAGCATTCTTATGACATATTTGAGCAGCAGCTGTGAGCTTCCATAGACGTTCCTGTAAGGAACAACAAAACAACATCAGGATTTTTCTAACATCAAAAGAAATGACCATCAAGGGCAACCACGAGAAAAAAAATTTAAAATTACTGTAAAACCACAGCATGACCAAGTTAAAGAACATTGCATATAATATATTTGTGGAATAAAAAAATGTACTCAGCCCAATGGGCAACATATAAGAAAGTCACCTGCATGAAATCATTGGCTAACCAAGCCATTTCCTCAAGGACATAGTCCCAATGGGATTTGTGTTGCTTCAGTAAAGAGGAATTACATAGAGGCAACTCCTTAGCTCTCTTAAGTTTACCCTGTATACAATTAAAAAAAGCTAAATATCAGCTAATGTTTAAATATTCAACAATAATGCGAACAAGTTGTGGTCAAAGATTATTGAACTAGATATTATAAAACAGAAGCATCAAAACCACCTCTATTATACGAGCCTCGTTCAAAATAGCATCCTCCCAACTCTTTGTCGACTTCAAATTATTTCCTTTATCAGATTGAAGCTCAACAGAACTCCTAACAGAATGGGAAACCTCGGAACATTCAATTTTGGAGGGGATCAAGTTGCATTTTTTTGCATTTAGCAAGCATGATGTGTCTCCATAAGCACCACATGTACCAGGAAAAGAACAATCAATCTTTGTTTCAACATTTGAAGAAATCCTACCCTCTTGTTTGTTTTCTATAACAGAAGCAGATCTCGGTTCATCACGTGCATCAATTTTATGATTAAAACATTCCTCATTTTTTACTTCAACATTCAAGCTGCTTACAAACAAGGAAGACTTTTGTCCCTTGCTCTCGGCAGGAGACAAATCAGTGGTTTCCATGCTCTTGTTTACCCTAACAACATTAGTATCGGGAGTGAGGCTGCCTTCACTGGCTGTTTTTTCTTGTTTGATGTCTTCCATGCACGCATCACTAGGTTTTCCTAGTACATAACGGTCATCAGGGCCACATGGCCCATTTTCATCAATATCACAATTATTATTAGGAACCACTGCCTGTGCCGCTGAACTCTGTAACGTTAAAACATCTTTTCCAGAGAAAGGAGCGCAGTTTTCACTGGTTTGATCTGCATCTTGGAGATCCTTCATGTTATCTATATTACTGATACCATTGTCCATAGATTTATGTATGCTTGCTGAGTGTGTGCATTTCTCGTCATGTGTTGGTGGACAAATGTCAGCCGACACAGTTTCTTCTCCTTTTCCAACCAAAAGAGCTACTTCCACATTATGATCTCGTTCAGAAACATCAAAAGAAAGTTGTTCTTTATTATTGGTCTCATGTACTACTTTGGAAATCCTTACATTTGCACTATCTTCATGTAATGGTGCTGGATCCACAAATGCCTTGTGCCCCTGGACTGCATCTAACACAATATCCATCTTATCCCCTGAATCAACATTTTTAAACTCATGTTTGTCACATAAACTGGTCCCTTTGGAATTACAAACAGTGTTGTTTTCATCCTTCTGTACTTCAAACACCAGTATCCTTCCATCATCAGTATCAGACTGCGATGAAGGCAATGTTGAAGCTTGAGTGTCATGACTTGATTGAATATGATCAGTACCACGAACATGAGAACCATCATGGCTGGACTTTGACCGATTTCTTCGAGCATATGCTTGACGTTTCACACCCAGATGCAAAATAAATGAATCTTCTGTTTCCTTTGCATTACGGCTTCCATCAGACCTTAAGGAGTGCGGAGGTGACACATCACTTTTTCTTTTGCAGGTGTTTTTACCATTCCTGTCTACATCGAGGGCATTGTTCCCCCCTTTAAAAAACAAAAGATTGTCTGCAAAATTTGGCTCCCTTACCAAAGGAGCCCCTGGATGACCATTGCTTTCAGTAGAGTCTCCCTGAGTGTTGACAAACACAAAGCTACCTTTGGCCTCACTAAAGAGAAAAACAAGAAGAAAATGATATGTATTCATCAAAAGTAGCACCATAGCTTGTAAAAAAGAGACGATTCAAACAATCCACTTACTACTCACGCAGCTGATCTGTTAAAGATGTAGATTGTACACTAACGGAAGTAAGAGGACTGAATTTGAAGTCCAAAGGATTTCCACCCTGATCAAAACAAGGAATATGACAAGATTGAATTGAAGAATATGGAAATAAGGGGGAAATGTAGATGTAGTAAAAGCCTGGTAACAACCTTTTCAAGAAATTCTAGCTCCCTTTTTCGCTCCTCTCGGACACCAAACTCCTGCCTGCAGACATAAGGGCAACAAATACATCTAACATATACAAACATCAACAACAGTTATGTCAAAAAGAATCATTTTTTGTCAATAATGTGGATACTTTTGTTGGCAATAGTAACAAAATTCGCATGCATGCATGTACTAGAAAATCGAAATTCCTCCACTCCACGCTGATCGGGAAAAAATCCCCCACTCCACACCATTACATACAAAATCCTAGATCCTTACCTCACCACTCACCATTCTGACTTAGTTACCTCTGTGTCAGTTCCTCTTCTGACATTTTCAACCTAAAACCAAATTCCCTTGATACACTGTGACCCCTCTCTATACACTCACTTTAACTAATTGGGATTAAAATTCCCATGATATTGTTGCTGTACACTAAGATCACTTGTACTAGTCATTAAAAGCAGACTTATCTTGTAACGGAAAGGTAGAAAAAAGTTTCAGAGGTCAATCTTTTATATTTTTGCATGTCTTTAACACTCCAATTTACAGTAGATGGAGTTATAATTATCATTTTCCACCTGCAGAGGTCGTATGTGAATAAGGCGGACTAAATGCATGTTCTGATTGGAATTTAAAATTGTAAGCAAACTACGCAGATTGTATTGTGTTACTTGTAAATATCAGTAATTGGTAAACCCCAACATGGAACATTTTACTTAGCCTGACATTTTACAAGTTACTTTTAATCTACTCTTTTATTGTTTGTAATGTCTTAAATGTAGTGCTACTCTACTATGAATAAAAGTACACTTTGTTCTGACAGAAAATCTCCAAGGTGAAATGTTACAAAATTTCAAAATAAATCTATTTTTAGTAGTTACTTTTTCCAAGAAACTAGAATCCCCCAGCCCCCTCTTTTTTACATCTGTCAAATAAATAAGACAGCTAAAATGGCATATACTTCATTATATATTTAAAATCAACGTCTTCTTCTTTTTGGCTACTTTGTAACTATTTTAAACTTCTTCCAGCAAGGAGCAGGAAATACAATATGCACAACTAACTTGATATAGCATTCCAAATTCATTCTAGTGCCAAAACCATTGAACATGATAAACCACACCAAGGAAATTAAGAAAAGAAAAGGAGACATACCTTAACTCTGCTTGAGCCTTCTCTATTGCTATTTCCTGTGGGGATGATTTGGTGTCTAAACCAATATCACCATCAACAACTTGTCCCATAGAATCAAGCTCTTATATTTACTAGAGAGCAGTTGTTTCCAAGCATCCATGCATGTCAGTCATACCAAATAAGTCTCCACTGCCTTCGCACAAATGTTCCACTTCATAGTGTAAGTGAAACCCTAAAGAAGATGAATAAACTGAAAAGGTTGAAGCATCCAGAAACAACAAATCAAAAAGGTTGAAGCATAGAAGAAAACAATTAAATGTGCTATAAACACGGAGCATTGCTGAGTTGAAGCTCCCAGAGTAGCCAAATAGAACACATAACCAACTAAAAAGTGAATTCATATCCCAAAGCACTTATAACCTGAACTGCTCACAATCAACTTAGTAATCCTCTAGAACCTCGCACGTGAAATTCAACCTCGACAACAAAACAACATTCAAACCCACAAACCCCAACTCCCAGAACTCCCCAACTAACCAGACAAACCGAGAACCACCAACCAGCCTGCAAACGCCTCAACCAGCTCGAAAATGCCCAAACTCCGGACCAAAGAAACCCCTCAAGACCCAACTCAAAAAAAGATCAATGCCACACCAAACCCGAACAAAAAAACAAAACCAAAAAATTCCAACCCCAGACCCCAATTCTCTAAACTTCCCAACTAACCACACAAGCCGAAAAACATCAACCGGCTCAAAAACAAACAAACCCTCAAAAATCACCTCAAACCAGCAACCAATGCCACTCCAAACAAAACAAAACAACCCCAAACACACAAACCCCAAAATTCAAGCCCACCAACCCCAAATCCCAAAACTCCCCAACTAACCAAACAATCCCGCAAACACCCAACTCAAACCACTTAACCACCAACCAATGCCACTCTAAACCCAAACAAAACCTCAAAAATCCAAAATTTCCACCTCCAAACTCCAGCTCCCTAAACTCCCCAACTAACCAAACAAACCGAGAATCGGCAACCAGCTCGAAAACACCCAAACAATCCCACAAACACCCAATTCAAACCACCAACCAATGCCACACCAAACCCAAACAAAACCTCAAAAAATCCAAAATCCCCACCTTCAAACCCCAATCCCCTAAACTCCCCAACAAAGCAAACAACCCGAGAACCACTAACCAGCTCGAAAACGCCCAACTCAAACCACCAACCAATGCCACACCAATCCCGAACAAAACCTCAAAACCCCCAAATTTCCACCCCCAAACCCGAATTCCACCTCAACGCACGCCCTCACCTGACCCGACCGAGCGGAGACCGGCAACCCTAGCGACGCGAGGCGGAGGTAGGGGCCGGAGCGGGGGCGGGGAGGTCGAATTGGGGGCTAGGGATTGGCGGGGAAGGGGGATTGGAATCTAGGGTTTGGTCGGGGCGGGCGGGCGCGGGTGTTTCGGTTTGGGTTTGGGTTTCGTTCTCGCCCTCTTTTTTGGTTTTTGGTTTTGGTTTTGGTTCGGTTTCGGAATGCTGACCCGGATGGAATTGCCAGGTGGCGGTGACGTGGGTTTTTTTACTTCGGGTTTTGGCGGTAAGAAAGTGCAAAGTGGGGTTTTAAGTTAAGATTAAAATTAATTAAAATCTTAAAAGTTTTTTATCTACTCTAATGCTTGTCACGTACTCAATCTTATTAAAGCATGGTTGCGATGCGGAGTGGTAGGGGAAGTCAAAGGCTTGACTCAAATTGTATTCAGATCCTTAATCAGATTGACCTGGGTTTCGGTAGACTTTATAGAGAAATACGGTTCAGATTTATCTCAGTTTTAGGATTTGTTTGTATAAGCACTTGTATTTCTCTCTTACACCCATAATCATTTGCAAAATAGGGTATTAAGGTTTGTGGTGGTCGTGGTTTTCTCTTGGAATGGTTTCCATATAAAATCGTTGTCTTTTTCTTATCTGATTGATTGCTCTCCCATGTCAAATTCCCTAACACTACTCACCTTGTTTTAAATATTTAACACCTTAAACATACAAATAAGAATGTTAAGATTTGATCCTTAGTTTTGACTATCTCAAAATAATGGATATTCTAATGGAACTAGCCCAATTAGTAAAGTGTAAAAATTATTTATAGGACTATAAGGTTTAGGATGTGAATTTGATTGGTAATCTTGAGAACTTCTCGACTTCATGGACTCAACTGGGAAGTCATTGCAAGTGAGGTTAAAATTAATGTGCGGTAAGTAAACAACATAGCCACAATTAGGGTTGTTCGTGGGGCGGGTTTGACACGCCACCCCTCCCCGCCCTGCCCCGCGTATGGTGGGTTGCGGTTGAAATTTTTCCTATCTGCTACTTGTTAACCCACTGGACTAAACGGGACGGGTTGCGGTTAATGTGTTACTCGCCTCGTTAACCTGTTTACCCGTTACAATTATAATTATTAAAAAAATACATATTTATGTATTAAAACTTTCATTATTTCATTGGACTTCTAACGTTTATGTGATGGTTTGTGACTTTATGTGTTTGTTAATTGTTCATTTAAGTACTTTAAATAGTAGACTTGTAAATTTATGGACTTGTATGAATATTTTATGCATGTAAGTTTAATTATAGACTCGTATAAATGTATTTATGTGTGTATATGTCAATGTAATAAGTTAAAATGAGTTTTTACATGAATTCACTCATTCCGCCTGCTTAACCCGCAATTAAGTGGGGGCAATAACGGCCCAATTTTGTTTTACCCGTCCTGTCCCGTTTGCCCGCCTGACTTTGGTGGGACGGGTAGCGAGCGGAGCCAAATCCGTCTCGTCCCGTTTGCAGCCCTAGCCACAATTTGAAGAATTTGTTGGGATTGTTATGCACCCAACATTTTGCATACGAAGAATTTGGATCTCAAATTGGGTTCGTTGAACCATTTCGATCTCCAAGTTCAAATTCACATATTAAATTACGGACATGTGACAAGTCATTTTCTATTCCGTTAAATAAGCAACTAATTGTCTGATAGTGTTTTCATGAAAACAAATATAACATTATCCGTTCCAGACTTGTAGTGATGTAGTCGTCACGTTGCACGAACATGTGCATGACACCCATTCTCAGCTGTATTAAACCTGTGGCAGTAGTATAATAACACAAAAAATGAAAAAACGAAGCATGTATAATTTGGGATCACAACTGAAATATGTGAAATTTTATCTTAACATAAAATTTTGACAAACAATAGCTTGGGATATGCATTGCTTATGTACGTAGTTGCTTGTAATCTAGGCAAGCAATGAATCATTTGTAGCCCACGTCAAATCAAATTATCTAAATCCGGCATGTAATTGTTTTTAGGAAAAAAATTCAAAAATTCAAAATAAATCTCATTTTAAAATATTTTTCGCACTACACCCGTTGTAACTATGTGGCTGCGGTGGATATTGTGTTTTTAGTGTGTATAGAACTCGACGTCTCGTGTATCGGTATCTCATGTCTGAGATGTCGAGTTTTGTAGAATTTTTTTTGTAGAACTTGGCGTTGACAACGTCGAGTTCTATATAAGGAACCGACTCCAAACACGCACAAATGCCAAATTGAACCCGACAATAAAGTTGTCGAGTTTAATTTGTAGAACTTGGCAACTCCAGTGCCGAGTTTTATCAAATAGAACTCGGTGCGAAACTTGTCCTGTTTGCACCCCTGAGTAACGATATATGTTGGGTTTCTTGTTAAAAAGATTGTTAGTTTTTTTTTTAAATTTTTACTTTCGGTGCTGCAATTCATGTCTACAATGTTGATTTTTTTGACTTGAGATGAAAATGTTTTGACATGTTCTCTTGTTGATACCAAAAAAGAATGGTGAAGGTTGTAGACAAATATATACTCTTAAGGTTGCATGTTGTTAGGAACGATGACCATATGAGCACAATCTAGATGTCTTATTAAATGCAAAAATAAAATAAGTAAAGATTGAGCAAGCAAACCATAAGTCGACTCCGACAATTTTTATAAAGTTTCAATCACAACTATCGTGATCTAGTCGTCTCTTCGAGTTTCGATCGATTATGCGATCCCTACTCGAGTTTCCACCATCCTCTTCAATCGGGGTCAAAGATAAACCCTCTACACCACAAGCCTTGTGAACACCATTGTCTTGCTTGATTTCGTTTTTCACAATCAGAGAAAAAGCTTCCTTGAAACTTTATAACACTTAGTGATTCTTGGATGTTAAAGTTGAAATCACTAACTAACACTCTATACTTGAGCACACTTTGATATGATAAGAAATAATACACAAGTGGTGAAATTAGCCTTTAAGTGTAAGAAATTGAAGGGAAATTTTGACTTTCTATGCCTTAAGTGACCCAACCTCTGGAAAAAACTTCAATTTTGTCATCCTCTGAAAAATATGTTTATCATTCTACTTCTTCCCAAAACATCCCAAAATATTTTTTCACTTCTCAATATTTAAAATTATTATTGAGTTCATAAGAGAGTCTTATGTGTTGGGATTGATGACGTTGATATGTCCTCTATACGATGAGCTCGATATGCACACGATAGTGCCTCGATAATTTACTCGACCAACAACGACACGATTACCGAGAACATTTCCTTCCCTCCAAACGTCACGTCGGTAATTAAGAGCGAAGCGTGAAAGCTGCACAATGGCGGTACAATGTGACATCGATATGATGAATCAAAAGAGACGCCTTTGTTTGGATTGACGGGCTCGATAGTGGCTTGATTAACATCATATTATGCATATATTTGTGTCTTCACATGGGGTGCACTAGGACCGGTTATTGGAGTTTAGGCCCGGATCTAATTGTCAGGATATTTTTCATGATGGTGTGGAGTTTCTTAATTTGCTTATTGGTCATTTTCGTTTACATCCGGATCCTTTCCTCTTGCATATCAGTCCATAAGTCTCACAATTCAGTCATTTTTCTTGCTCTTAGGTCTTTTTTGAGTATCTTCTTCTCAAACTTGTTTATTCCTGAAACTTAAACATCAAATTTGTTATGTAGCATTGATTAGGCTAAAAATAAAGGATATAATACACAAATATATGCATGATATGATGTCAATCATGGCTCGATAATTTACTCGACCAACAACACGCGATTATTGAGGACATTCTTGTCGTTTCACTTACCTTATCACCAAACGTCAACTTAGCAATTAAGAGGGAAGCATGAAAACTATACCAATGTGTGGTTCGAGGTGACTCTATGTTGGGATCGATGAGCTCGATATGTACTCAATCAAACTCGATAGGTTACGCGATTGTCAACGACACGTTTTTATGGTGTTTTTGAAGTTTGGATTTCCTTCTGCCTAAATGTCTCGTCAGTTATGAGCAAAGATTGAAAATGATACCAGTGGGAAGCTCGATATATGCGCGATATGATGAAGTAAGAGAGTTCTCTATGTTGAGATTGATGAGCTCGATATGAGCTCTATAAGGTTATGCGACTAAAACAGTGCGGTATTCGAAGGTGTTTTCGAAGGTTCAATTACCTTCTCTCCAAAGGTCGTGTATGTTATCAGGATAGTATAAAACGACATTCCCTTCTTTCAGCCTTACACCATTACACTTCTGTTGCAAAACACCTTATTCTCTTCACCACATTACAGTCCAAGAATGATGCGCAATGACAAAATCGTCGAGGTCTCACCCATCAACGACATCCTCTGTTTATGTGGTTACCCCACACGACGGTGTGTGTCGAGTCCTCAACCAGGGTGGTGCAACATACATGGCGAACGAGGCTCCGTGACGCTATAAATGCACGTTTTACGTGCATGACGCCACATCTCCGGTTCGACTGCCCCCCGGAACCACTGGAGGAGGTCAAACAACTGGCGAAACTCCACCATATGATAACCGACGTGGAGCGACGTTTGACCGTCGTACAAGACACGGTGGTAAACTACCTCATCGACAGTGGGAGGTTTTAATCGTTTCTTTATTTATTTTTCAGTTAGTTGTGGTTATAAGTTAATGTCCACTGATATTTTGTTATTTGGTTTGCGTAATTTCCACCCCGAGGACACCAACACAAGACACACCTTCATGGAGCACACTTGTCCCAACTGCGGGGCGACCTGCCTCGCCGAGACAACCATCTCTGACCACACACCCTCCCCACTGCCTCAAGTGCCTTTTGGCTTCAAAAACCACACACCGGGTGGAATAGGAAGATGGCGAAGTTGTTTTAGTTATTTTGGTTAATATTTTATTATATGATGTTTTTGTTTTTTGTTGTGTAAGTGTTAGTTGTTGATGCATTGCATACATTGCATCATATGTCTTTCATTTAGATTAATTTTATATCAATAAATGCTACTAAGGTATGTGTTTAGTCTTATTTACAGAATACATGGACCTGAATGCAAATTACCCATATCCCGAGCATAAACACGTGCAAAAGACTCATTTCTATCATAAAGACCGGTTCAAGATTATCGGGATTCAAATTGAAGTTCATCCAAGCATAAAAGCATTCAAAGACCTAATTACAAAAAGGCTAAGGACTTAAGCACAAAAGTAGTCAGAGACTTAATGGCAAAAAGCCGAGGACCCGACTGCAAATTAAAGTACCAAAATATTATTTTGGAGAAGTTTTAAAGAAAAATCAATTTGGATCTCCAAATATATGAAGAAATAAATTCGGAGCTCAAAAGAAAGGAAAGAAATCAATCCAGAC
This sequence comes from Triglochin maritima, assembly GCA_963682175.1. Taxonomy (NCBI): domain Eukaryota; kingdom Viridiplantae; phylum Streptophyta; class Magnoliopsida; order Alismatales; family Juncaginaceae; genus Triglochin; species Triglochin maritima. The sequence continues at coordinate 5,649,013 of OY821780.1, read as the reverse complement.
GCGCAAAGGACATTTAAATCATACCATAAACACACAGGAAAAATCCGTATCCAATCAGAGCACAATTTGCGGCGAAATCGCCGCACCCCTTGCGATCCGTGGCCCCGGATTTTGTCCAGTCGTGTATTGACGCATGTGCTTTCCTATTTTATACTTGGGGTCCCTTGTATCGGCTATAAATAGCCCCGAAACGATGTTGTGAAGAGTCCTAGGCTTGTTTTTTAGTTCTTCTCTTTAGCAATAAAATTTTGTTCTTTTATTTTGTATTTTTTTTAGTTTTCTTTTGTAGTTTTTCTATGACCCCTTCTCCTTCCCTCCATCCATGAGTTTCTAACTCTCTCCAAAGGGTGGGGGTGACGAATTTAGGGTGATGAGAAGAATAATGATGTTATTATTTTAATTTCGTGTCAGTATATTTTGATTACTTGAGTTTATGTTGAATCATTTATCATGTAATGCTTTATAACTAATGTGATTTATTATAAGTTTCAGAATTCTCTAAACAAAACCCGATATCTAATCCCCCACCTGCTGGACTCTCATCCATCTTTGCTTTATTTTTAATTTGTTTTTCTTGTTCTTGCTTTAGAAATTAATTAAAAACTAAAAATCTCAAACCAAACTTATTTCTCTCTCTTTCTTTCCTAAATCGAAAATCACAAAAATAACAATATATCTCTCTCCTTGTGTTCGACCCGTACTTGCCACGTCTTCATTGACGCCGTGCACTTGCGGTATAAACTTAATTCTCATCAGTTGTCAACTTTGACAACCATGTTTGTTTGTAATGTGTAGTCAATTAGTTAATACACAAGCAGTTATGTTATTTACGTTGTTTTTTGTTAATATTCGAATGTTGTGAATGATTGTGAATGGTGTAACTGTTTCAATCTTCCTCATGCAAACGACATAGTCGAAGAGGTAATAGAACAACCATCGACCAACGTCGAGCAATCGTCGAGCTCTATCGAGGTAGAATGACACGATTGTCTTGAATGGCCGAAGTTGTTCGTTTGAAACTAAACAATGACAGAAATTTCGATTGTTTGTTTGAAAGATTCAACTAAATGATTGTTTGTTTAAGTCATACATCATTGAGCTATTATCGAGCTAAATTTTTGTTAAACCCTAAATCCTAAAAAGATTCAACTAAATGAATGCTTGTTTAATTCGTAGACCACCGAGCTATTATCGAATTGCTATCGAGGTACTAGGAGAGAACAAGGAGAGTAACTTCAGATTGTTTGTTTGAAAAAATTCAAATAAATGATTGTTCATTTAAGTCATAGACCATCGAGTTACCATTGAACTACTATCGAGGTACAATGAGGGAACAAGAAGAGAAACTTCAGACTGTTCATTTAAAATATTCAACTAATTGATTGTTCGTTTAAGTAATAGACCATCGAGCTCAGAAAGAGTTATTATTGAACTACTACCGAGGTACAAGGAGAGAACAATGAGGGATCACAAACACAAAGACAAAAAAAACACAAACACACGAAAATTATAAATATCTTCCAAGTCAATTGGAAGAGAATGATATGCTCAGATGTCGCCTGCAAGCCAAAAAATAGTTTTGTTTATCTTGTGGCTCTGACTCAACTTAGCAGTCTTCCAAAGAAGCTTCCGCATCCATGGGTCCTTCACGCTATGGTCGGGCTTATCCACCGGTGGTACCAGTGTTCTATAATCCTAGACGAAGTACCGATAGTGAATGGTTGGCTCCAAGAAGTCACAGACATAGAACTTTTTGCTAATCTTGTTCGAAGTGTTGGACCACAACTCTATTGCCTTCAAACCGCACCTACAGGTGAGATAGCGTTGAGGTAAAACTCCTGGTATTTCAACGGGGGACAACCTCCCTATATTGGTCCACCGAGGATGTGCTTAGATTTGTCAGAGTAGTCGTCGTTGGCATTGCGTTGGAAGACCATTTTTGGGGTGGGGGTGACGAATCGAATACACAACTAAATGGAATACACGTTCTTTTATAGACATTGTAATGAAGAGTTGTGCATCTTCGATCAATAATGAAATGTTGTGTCCTTAAAATGAATGAATGTCGAATGGTTGCATCTCTTTGCATAATAATGACCCGTCCATTGACGAAATGAAACGTCTCATCATGGGACGTTTCACTTCGACATGTGAACATTTATCATGTTGATCATCGAGCACAATCGAGTCCATATTGAGTTTCTATATAACACATATCGAGTTCAAACTGAATCATAACCAAGTATAACTATCGAGCATAAACATCGACATGTACTGTCTATCAAGTATCGTCGAACCCGATCAATTTCTAAGACTCATATGTGAAATCATGTTTATAAGAGTTCAAGCTCTATTAGTCGTTTTAAGAGAGTTGATGATATATAAACCAAACAAAGATAATATGACTTGATGTAACACTTCAAAGTTTAGTCTCACATTGTCTAACAAAAGAATGTTGGGGTGGGTTCTCGAACAAATTGGAGTTTTTTATTATTTCAAAGCATTTTAGTATTGTATTAGCGAAACAAAAAAAGTGAAATTAAAGATTGATTATGAAAAATTGTTCAGGGCATCTTTAACAACGCTCACTTAATTCCAGGCGCTCAGTTTTCTCTCCCTCATTTGCGGATCAATCCTAGGTAAAAAGATAAAAAATATAAACAAATAAAAAACATATTTTCATAAGAAGAAGAAAATTGATTTAAAATAACTTATAAACATCTTTAAACATATTTTAGTAATTAAAAAAACCAGGGGGGGGGGCACGCCCCATATCCACTCGGGCGGTGGACGTGGCCTCTTTGCATGCGGACGTGTCGGGCGCATGGGTCATCTGCCCGAATTTTTTGCACCGCTAAGGGTGGTCTTAGTTCCCACTTCCCACGTTACTCGGTGAGATGATCCCTCTCACCAATTCAACTTTTGCGTACACTTAGAGCACCCTTAACGAGTGCTCTGAATCGGGCGCTCGAACTGGGCGCCTGATTTGCCCTCCCTTAATGGGAGGGCGTGCCCGGGGCGGTTCACCCCGGGCGTTTTTTCGGAAGGCAAGCCGCTCGGAAAAGCGCCCAGACGCCCTGGTGGGGGGCCACGTGCCCCCCATTGGTTGAATTTTTTGTTTTTTTGTTTAGTTTTTTTTTGTTTTAAAGAAAAAGATTAGTTATATATAATTAGGTTAATGCATTGATTAATTAAAATTATAATTAAATTTATTAGGTTTTGAAAATTAATTGAAAAATTATTTTATAATTAATTAAATTATTTTTGATTTATTTAGATAAAAGTAAATTAAAAAATTAAAAAAATCATATACAAAATACGAAATAGTAGTACAATACTCATAACTTCGGAAACGAAACACAATGCAAATACAGAAACGAAATACAATACATAAACTACGAATTTTAAACTACCGAAAAACGACCAGAATACTGATAAACTGCGAAATTTAAACTACCACAATACTGATAAACTACGAAACATACATTTAGTTAAGTCCAAATGAAAACATAACCACCTACAAAAATCCTTCTGATTTGGCCCACGCCTTGAGTTCAGCAAGTGTTTCTTTATCGAATAGGGCGTCGAGTTTCTTGTTGTTGAGTTTCATTTGGAACTTCGCCTCAACTTCAATGCGTTTCCTCTCCACCCGTTCTTCGAAACGCAAGTAACTTTCCTCTCTCACTTTTGCTCTATATTCAATTTGTTTCCCCAGTTCTAACACATTGGGATTGAGTTGCGCTTAAAGTGGTTGCTTTCCCTTCCTTTTTTGGCTTTTAACACCTTCAGGACGAGGACATGGTTCGAACACCATTGCATCTGTTGATGGTGTTGCGTGACTCTCATCGTCGTCGGTGTTTTTTCTTTTCCCGCTGCTGAAACTCCCCAGACTTTCTACAACGACATCTCCGGTGGGAAGTCCAAGCGCAACTGAATCCCATTTAAGGTACCTGCGTAACATAAGCCACACATAAATGTACTGAAATTTGGTGTTGTGTGTTCGTTCGTAGATGGTGTGCGCATCTTGGATGACATCATCCTCGTTCTAACCACTTCTCTTCCTTTGCGCCGCCTGGTCGAAGCAACCGACCAATTGGTTCACAGCCGGCGATGTACGCCGTCATCGTCCCGTCAATGACTCATCGTTACGCTCTACTGAACCTGACTCGCCTGATTCATTGAAGATGCATTCCACACGTCTCCAGAAAGACCTCATTTTTTGGTTTGTCCCAACCATAGCATCACCACTTACAACCATGTAAGCCGATACGAGTCGCTGATCCTCTTGTGTGGACCACGATTTTTGCGTTCTTAACGTCACGGGTTTGCGTGTTCTTTGACGACTTGTAGGTTGAACGACATTTTCGTTATTCACATCAGGTGTCATGCGACTTACATTTTCACTACTTTCGCCACTTAGGAGACGAGTATACATACACATTGGGAATTGAGTTTGACCTTCTTCCTGAGTTGACAGTTGGTATGGATTGTGCGGGAATTGTTGGTATTGATGGTTTGGGTAGAACCCTGGTTGTGGGAAAAATTGGTTTGGGTATGACAGGTGGAATCCTGGTTGTGGGGTAAATTGACTTTGGTATGACGGGTGGAATCTTGGTTGTGGAACATTTTGGTATGGGAAAAAGTGTTGGGTTGGGGGTGGACGACATGGAGATTGTTGGTACTCTAGTGAACCATTGCCTTCTGAAGAGGACATTGTGAGACGAGGGTGGAAGAAGTAAGATCGGAATTGAGGTGAGTAGAGAAGTAAGGTGGTTGGGGTATATATATTCAAGTAGTCACGCGCACACTGTAGGTTCTCGATGCAATCATCTTGTCTTTTGTGTAGTCACGCGCACACTGTAGGTCCTCGATGCAATCGTCTTGTCTTTTGTGTAGTCACGCGTATACTGTAGGTTATTTCTCACAACTATAAATGTAATCATCCTGGTTGGTTCACACTCATTCATCTACGAACAATGTCTTCATCCGATAAGTCTTCCAGCTCGAAGTCTTCATCATCTCCAACATCCAATGACGAAGCTTACGACCAAGTGTTGAACTGCTTAATAGAGTATGTCTCCGAAGTGGTGGACCGACGTCCTAATAGGCGTAGAAGGCGAACTTCGAACCCGGATAGAGATAAGGAGTTTGGTTACAATCGTTTGATTGCTGATTATTTTTCTAACGACCATGTTTATCCTGACAACATTTTCAGGAGAAGATTTAGGATGCGAAAATATGTCTTCTTCGCATTGTGAGTGTCATTGAGGCGTCTGATGACTTCTTCCAACGTACACCAGACGCCACCGGTAGGATGAGCATCTCTGGCCTGCAAAAATGTACCGTGGTGATCCGTATGCTAGCGTACAGTGTTGCGGCTGATGAGGTGGATGGATACTTAAGGTTAAGCGAATCCACAGCAAGAAACGCACTTGAAATTTTTTGCGACGGTGTAATTAACAACTTCGGTGGTGAGTACCTCCGAAGACCTAATGCAAGTGTTTTAGCGCGAGTACTTCATGTTGGTGAGCAGTGTGGGTTCCCATGCATGATGAGAAGTATCGATTGCATGCACTGGGTGTGGAAAAATTGTCTGGTTGCTTGGAGGGGCCAATATCAAGGGCGTAGTGGTAATGTCACTCTTGTCCTCGAGGTAGTGACGTCGGCTGACTTGTGGATATGACACTCGTTTTTTGGCACACCAGGTCCATGCAATGACTTAAATGTCCTGCAACGATCTCCGGTTTTTGACAACGTAATTGAAGGACGAGCTCTACCTGTGACTTTTGAGGTAAACAATTCTCGAGATAATATGAGATATTTATCTTACTGATGGTATTTATCCAAAATAGGCAGCATTCATTTCGTCTATCGTTCATCCACAAACACCGAAGAACATGTTATTTGTTGAACGACAAGAAGCAGCACGCAAAGATGTAGAACATGCGTTTGGAGTCTTGCAAGCACGGTTCGCGATAGTGAAGAAGTCATCTCTTGCATGGAGTAAGGTTGTGCTTAACAAAATAATGACAGATTGCATTGTAATGCATAATATGATAGTGGAGGATGAACGTGATTCCTTTAGTAATTTTGGAGATTAGAACTAATTTGTTGACGACCAACCTGGAAATTCCGTGAACGAGCCGGTTCGGTATTCTACTGAACGTGTAGTGGATATTACTAGGTACTTGAGAAGGAGAGATCAATTGCGTGATCGCACCACACATTTGAACCTTCAAGCTGATTTGATCGACAATATATGACAACGATTTGAGGGAAATGCGATTTGATGTATTTTAAGTTTCGTATTTTAGTTTAGCATTTAATGATGTAGTTTTCGTTTTAGTTTTTAAATTTCCAGTTAATGTACTATGTAATGCGGTTTCCTAAATTTTAATAATATTTTCGTATTTATATATTAAATGTTAATTAAAAACGAATGAATTGTTGATATTAAATAATTACGATAATGATTATTAAAAGATTTTGTTGATTGTTGAAAGAGTTTTAGAGAGAAGAATAAAAATAATGACGTGACAACAAATACTGTAGCGTGACTGAGTGAATTGGATAATGGTTAATGATTTTGTAGGGGGGTTGGTTTGTGCTGATGTGGCGGAAAGATAAGTTGACGTAGCTGAGAGAGAAACCAGGGCGCCCAAAAACTACTCGGGCGCTGTTAATGATGCTCTTAAGCACGTCAGTTCCCATCCATATCCATGGTAGATGATTAAGGTGCCTCGTCCCTTAGCTTTAGTTGGTGTCTACCCGCTCTTATCAGGGAACCTTTAACGGGGGTGCCCCGCCCGGGCGCACCGCCATTAACGGGGCGGGTGCCCGTCCGGGACGCCCACCCGGGCGCCCTCGGGTGGGGGCACGTGTCGCCCCATTCGTCGGTTTTTTTTATTTTTTTTTAATTATTTAGTGGAAGTTTTGTTATTAATGTATTGAGTATTTGTTATTAATGTGGGGTAATAATTTTTGCAAGTGATGAAAATTCAAAATTTTCTGCAACCAACAATTTCAAGATCCAAAAAAATTTCAGGGGGCGCTGCCCCCTTGCCACCTCACCGACGAGTGGAATGTCGCTTGCTCACCGGTGAGCGAGACGCCCGAATGACCTATCAAGGTGGTTTAATAGTAAAATTTTTAAAAAAATCAAGTTAAAGTAATATTAAAAGTAGTAATTACAATTAAATATTATGTGATTTGTTCAATGTGGTGTAATAATTAAAATTATTTAATTAAGAAATGATGTGGAAGAAATAAAATGTAGGGTGGGTAGGGGTAGCCCGGACATGATTAATGTGGTTTTTTGGGTGAGTTGGGTGAGGTGACGTGACAGAGAAAGAAGTTGACGTGACAGAGAAAAATGTACGCGGCCGTGTGATCGTGGTATAAAGTACAGATGACCGTTAGATTGCCTATTAAAAAACCCCAACGTTTCAAAAATAAAATAAAAAATAAAAAAATCACTATCCAGTTTCACCGCATTCAAAGTTATTCTTTGAGAGATAGACGACTTTGACCTTCATTGGGTCAACGGATGGTTTATCAATAGACTAATTTTGACGATTGTAGTCTTCGACCAGTATGTTTCATAAATAATAATTACCAACCCAACAATTTCACCTTTAGAAGATAACTAATTTTCCATAACTTCTCCCCCGTTTACTTCTATCACCCCAACCATTTTGGAAGCCATAGAATTTGACCCAATATTACCACGGATAATAATAATGTACATCTACGAAGACATTAACTGGGACTGTTGATTGTGAGACTTATTTTATTGGGAACCCAATAACTCCTCTTAAAAAAATTAGTATGACTAAACCTTTTGAATTTCAAAATGATAATGCATTGACATCAAAACAAATTATTCACTTCCTTCTGAGTTCTGAGATTTTGTGTCCTCATAATTGTCACGTCTGTTTAGCGGAACTCGTATATTATGTATTTATTTGTATATTGTAACCAATTGTTTCAGCTATTATGCTATATATCAAAACCCCTTATTTCTATACATAATAGATAACGTCAACAACACGTAATTTGACAAATAATGGAACGAAAACAAGAACACTCTCAAACATGAAGCTCTTCTTGCCAAATAATACGCAACAAATTATGCGTTGGTGTTTAATTGATTGATTTTGATAGTCGATATCTAAGCTTTTTGACTTTCTTGGTCTTGCATAAAAACTTTGAAAATCAAAGGGTTGCCCTCGTTCATTTGAAAATTGAGAGATGTACGCTTTATCAATCCAATAAAAAATTCAATATAAACGAGGGCAACCCTTTGAGATAGACACGAAGCCGAATTATTTGACTTCCATCAAGATTTTATAATTTCATTATTTTTCTTATAATAAAAGACTTATCAATTGAGATCAAAAAGTGGGTATGTTGTATTTTCATTATTATCGCGACTCCTCTTGATGAAATCTTTTGTTAATGTATATTACAACCAATTATTTCTAAATATTTTTTCTAATCTAATATATATATATATATATATATATATATATATATATATATATAAATGAGTGGTGGATATTGGAGGACTTAATTTAGGACTCATTAGATAATTCTTGTATACATATATAATATGAAAAAATGAGACTTTAGGTGGCCTACAACCATCTTGGTTGTAGCATCGCATTTCACCCACTTTTGGTTACTTTTTTAATAAAATTTTATACGTGGATATACCATATATAAGAAACATGTGATCAAAATTTCAGATCAAATGTATCATCGTAAACATTATTCTGAACACGTTCAAATTCAGTAAATTTCAATCGTTCAAATATGAGCATTTTAGATCAACGGTGAAATTAACTTTAATTGACCTAAAAGTTTAACATGTTATAACTTAAGATTTTACAATACACATGATTAAGTTTGATTTACAAAAATCAAAATTCAAATGTTTTAATTTTGAGTGTCACGGCTAAATTGACTATATAACTCCTCGCACGTTGCTGCGACTCTTCTCCACAAACGTGTACAATAAACTTCCATTTATATGTTCTATCTAGGAAAAATACATCCACGTCATTAGGATATATCGTCAAGGGTACAAACGCTAGATTAACTCCTTTGGGAATCATCCATTTTTTTTATCACATGACCATAAAATAAACGCATCAACTAACCCACATCTATAATCTATATGTTGGAGATTGATTATTTACCACTACCCTAACTCTTTCGAGTAATACTCCAAATTTTTTTATCTCACCGCCACACAACGCATCAAATAACCCACATCCATCGTCCAATGTTGGGGTTAATTAATCACTAAGCATCGAATAATGTAATGCTGGCCTTGTTTGTTGCCACGTATTTACATCTTCTTAATTATTGCCTCCGGACAAGGCATTTGTTGCTTCCTCATCTTAATATTGCCTTCTTCACTTGCCGTCCAAATTAAATTAAATTAATCACATTCGACGGTGATGATGCCAAGAAAATAATCTACAAATGACTACGAAAATTTTGACGGTGCTTTTATTTGTTATAATATATATATATGTATATATATATGTATATATATATATATATATATATATATGGTCAAACTCTAGTGAACTCAGGGCTCATCAAATTTAGTTTAAGTCCCCTACAATCTCACCATTCATTAGCATAACCGTTTTTTTTCTTAATCTACCTTACAATTTGAAATGAGTTGTGGATATTGTGGGGGCTTAATTTAGAAAAATTAAGCTCTGAGCTTACAAGAGAATTCCTGTATATATATGTGTGTGTGCGCGCACTTGTTTATAGAATTTTTTTTATAATAACTAATTATTACACACGTTAATGCGTTGTATAATACATGTTTGAGCATGCAAGTGAGGTACACTAGCTACCAAGGTCCAATTCCCTGTTTCTAGACAATCATCTTTCAAATTAGTAAATCACATTCCGAGAGTAACAATTATCGTAATAGTCAGAAGACAATTAAGAACCTAGACAAATAGCAATAATATTTAATTAGATTTTTTTTTTTGAAAAAGATAAACAATTAAGAGGGACATCCAAGAAACTTTACAAATTACAAATAACTCTTTCGCCTCCTCTTCACTCAGAGGGTGTTTGGATGGGAGGGATTCCACTCCCATCCCATTATGAAGCTGCTACAATGAGATGATGTCATCAAAACATGAGTATGAATCCCTAAGAGTTGAGCTCTCAGCACTGCAATCGAGATATGTTTTGTATTGGGATGAAAAAGCTCGTACGAGGAGCTTCTGACAGTTTCTTTACTTGTTGGATTTTTGTTACGATTTTATCATGTTGATTTCAACATACACTTGCATGAACTTTTATTTAATTAAAGTCTATGGACAATCTGGAAATTTACTTTGACAAGAGGATCCCATAAACATTCTCCTCATCTAACACAACTCCCAACATCTGTGAAATAAGTTGCTTCTAGATCTGCATTTCCAGAAACCGACTTCCCACCCTAATTTAGTACCGAAGGATCATCCAAATCAAGTTAAATTAAATAAGGATATAGATTAAAAATGATTTAAACTCGGATTCCGAGGAGATTCGTATGATTAACCAAACCCTGCCATTAATCTCAGACGGCGGATCAGCCTTTTAATCATTGATGTTGTGGAAGCAAAGCCAAACCCTGCTTGGACTTCAACTTTCCACAATTTTCAGAAAGCAGATTGCCTGCAACTTCAAGTCAGATCATATGTTCCCACATCGCATTAATTCAAACTCCGAAGTTCCCATCAGTTGAGACGTGGAAGAAAGCACAGCACCACATCATATAATAATACCAATTAATTACCAAAGTAGCATATTAATAATTAATTATACGACGTTGCTATTCCCTGGGAATGTCAAAGTTGGAGAACTGAGTTGATTAATGCATGAAGATTACAAACCATATTTGCTGTCTTGCTTGCCAGCTTACGACATGTGAGGGGATTTCCACGTCTTAGCTGTAACACACTTGTTAATGGCTAATAAATACCTGTGTAATCTTGATTTGCCCAACAACGACGTCAGATGAGAACACATGCAGACTCTGCGACCTAACCTAGAGGTAAAGGAACTATGATGTGGTAGTGTTGATTTTGTGGTCCATATATGTGACATAAATGATAAATTGATTCCGATAACATATTGTGATTATGTTTCAACCTTCTAATCCAGTGTTAATCAGGTTTACCTTAGGTGTTGTGAGAGGGTAAACCTAATGAATTTCGGAGGTGCCTGTGCGAGGAAATCCGGTCACGAGTTCAAAATTATCGATTGAACACGTAAGTATCAACGTTGAGTTACTATAATGTAGTTTGGAAAAATCGAAAGGAATCAAAATAAATATATAATAAGTTAAAATCAATTGTATACAAACTCTACAATTCTATAGTAATTTTTGATATTGCACAACACTAACATGATTAAATACATTTTTTAGAGTTCATTAGGCCGGTCACGATAAATCATGAAAAAATGTTACAATTTAACACAAAAAGGAATGATCACACAGGTGTTAGTTCACCGTTTACACGAAAAAATGACATGTTTAACATATCTTGTAGTGTTACCGATCATTTTTCACTTGAGCGTTCATACAAAACCACACAACTACTAATACAAAAGATACACGACGACACAATCAACTTACGTAACACCAATACAACTTTTAAGAACGACAGACCAAACGAGACAAACTCAGTTGTTAGATTCTTAATCCTAAATTAGTTAAACCAAAGAGTCCATCTGAAGATGTAAAAATACATATTTGAGATACAAAAAATACTTTAAAAGAAAATTTTTACCCAAAAAAGTCATGACACATTTTGATGATAAAAAGATAGGTTATTATGATTTTTCCCCAAATTACCATTCCCTCGGGGCTCAACCCATCAACTCGCCGATCTACCCTCCCAACCGAATCCCAGCCGTCCATCTCTCCTCAAATCTTGGAGCCTCAAATCTAACGGCCCCCCCCCCCCCCCCCCCCCCCCCCCCCCCCCCCCCCCCCCCGAAATCGGGTTCCGTAAAAATCCTAAAAAAAAGTAAGCTCCGGAATCCGAGATTCCACGTCGCCCGCAAGCTATAACCTCCCCTTCCTCTTCCCTTTCGTCCCCGAGAAAGTCGAATTTCCGTTTTTTTTGGGGGGGATGGTTTGGTGGAGGAGTCTAGGGTTTGGGAGAGGAGCGATGGAGAGGTGGGTTTGAGGGGAAGGGGGGTTTGAATCGGGAATGGAGGAAGGGATCGACCCCGATCGGGGCGCGTGCCTCCGGGATTTCAGATTGTTCGAGACCAGATCGGTGAGGGTTTGGTTTGCTTTGTTTGGAAAAGTGGAGGGAATGTCATTTCTTTTTTTGTTAGTGAAAAATCTGTTTTTGGGATCACTGGAAAAATTGGGAAGTTGCGGTTTGAGGTGGAATATGGAGTAATTGTGTTTTTTTATATGGAAAAATATGTTTTTTGTGAAAGTTGTTTGGTAAAAAATGGATTTTTGTGTTTTCGGGTTGAATATGTTGTTGGGTGATCTGATTGCTATAGGGAGAAGTGGAGGAAAGCTGATTTTTTTAAAGCAAAATCTGTTTTTGGTAAAAATTGAAAATTCGTGTTTTCGGGTGGAATATGTGTTGGGTGATCTGATTGCTATAGGGAGAAGCCGAGAAAATGTGATTTTTATGCAAAATTTGTTTTTGTGAATGTTTTTTGAAGAAAATTGCAAGATTGTGTTTTCAGGTGGAAAATGTTGTTGGATGATCTGATTGCTATAGGGTGAAGTGGAGGAAATGTTATTTTTTTAATGGGAAATTCTGTTTTCAAGAATGATGTCTGATCTCTGGTTTCGGAACTTGTTGGTTGCTTTGTCACTGTGATGGAAATTGTGAGACAAAGTGTTTAAACTTAGGTGTTGTGTTTTTCAGAGACCGTTATCAGGAATTCAGGATCCGAAAATTGTGTTTTTGCGAGTGGTTTTCGATCTATGGTTTTGGAATTTGTTGGGTGGTGATATCTTGAGCTTGTGGAATTTGTTGAAATTGTGTTTTTATTGTTGCGTGGAAGAATACAGTTGTGGGTTGATGGTTTGGCCCTTTTGATTTGCTCAGAGGAAGGTGAATTGGATGGATGTTTGCCATTGCAAAGGTGGCTGCTTTGCTACTCTAATGGAAATTTATAGCTGAAGTGTTCGATCTTGGGTGTTGTTTGGAAACACTGTTGTCGGAACCGAATTTGGTGGAATCTATGGTTTCTAGTTCTAGGAAGCTTGGTTTTTGATATTTTTGAAACTTTGATATTAGCTTCTTTTTCTTCTCGAATTAGGAATCAAATGGCTAAGAGCCTAAGAATCAAGTAATAGCTTAGAAATGTTTACAATTAGATTTTGCATTTTGCCAGGTTTTCAGCATTTGTTCATTCTAAATGCGGTTCCTTACGACGTTTCATGTTTTCTGTCCAACAGTGACGGTGTGCTCCTATGAATCTTCAAGAGAAGCTTGGTTCTAGTGAATAAAATGTGTTTTTGTTACCAGTGATGATAATTTTCTTTTGTGGGATTTTAGTTTCATTTGAAGTCACGTTTATTTTTCTCTCGCGACCATCTTTTAGCCTATTGCGTTCTGTAACATGTTCTGCCATTTTCTTGCAGAATTTTTATATGGTAGGACATGATGAAAGCAGGACTTTTTGGAGAATTTTGAAGATTGGAAGACTCGAGCATGGTGAGCTAAACGTATCCGAGGATGCTACCTTGTACTCTGAGACGGAGTGCCATGATATACTGAAAAGGATAGATGAAGGGAACAAACGAACTGGTGGGCTTAAGTTCGTCACAAACTGTTATGGTATTGTTGGTAAGTGTTGCTTGTATTTGCATTACCCTGGTAGGATGTGCAATTAACATCTGGTTTTTCATATTTTTCTTCCTTAGGCTTCGTCAAGTTCTTGGGACCATACTACATGCTGATTATCACGAGAAGAAGGCAGATCGGGACCATTTGTGGACATGCTATATATGCAATCAACAAAAGCAAAATGATCGCACTTCAAAATTCTACAATGTTATCCAATATAACCAAATCTAAGGATGAGAACAGGTTCTTGTTGTTTGAGAATATGTATGAATGGACAAAGCCTGTGACGCTTGTTAGGAAAATCTATTGCTTATTATTATCATCAGCCAGACTGTATTGAGCTGGCACATTTCTACGTGTTTGTTGTTCTCTTTTCTGGAACAAAAACACAAATATTGAGAACAAGGATCACCCTCTGAGTTTTTTGTTTTCTAATATCCAGTTACTTCCTTTAATAATGTAGTCAAATACGTCAACTTCCGAGACAACTTGTCATTCATTTTTATTTCAGTTGCAATGAGTGTTCAGTTTATACTGATATTTTCAACATCTTCATTATGGATTGAATATCTTGAAATTGCTAAAATACAGTAGCATTAATTATCATGATGACGAGTTTGCAGTGCTTTTCCATATCATTACTCTCTAATTGCTTCTTGTTCAGAAATTGTTCTTCATAAACGATAATTCGTAATATATCATATATGCAATTAACCATTCACCTTTTCTGTACTTTTCCATTGTTTAGATACAAGAAGTTGCTATGCACACTGGATCTTTCAAGAGACTTCTATTTCAGCTACTCATACCGTATCATGCATAGCCTCCAAAAAAATCTATATGATGGCCAGGCCAGACAAGTTTATGAAACAATGTTTGTCTGGAATGACTTTTTGACACGTGGTATACGAAATCATCTAAAAAGCACACTTTGGACTGTTCCCTTAGTGTATGGATTTTTTAAGCAGGTGAGTTACTTTTCTGATATCCAGCCAGCCACAAGCTCGTATTAATGATTTATTGTTTCATTGCATGGGAATCTCATTTGCAGAGGTGAATTGTCTTGATAAAACATCATTAGCATAATGTTACAGTCGAAGGAAGTGTTCATTCTCTTTAATGGTGATGTACGTATTGTGGAACAAAGCTATTAGAGAGCTCTTTTTTATTGGCTTCAAGTTTCCACCAAAAGTCATCTTTCAATCACAAAAATTAATGGATCCCCCCCACCAAGTAGGAACCTCGTTCCTATGCTCTTGTGGATGATCTAATTAAACAAAACTCACTATTTCAGATTCAAGACACACTATTTTAGTTTTTCTCCTATTCAAATTGCATTTATGGTTCAATTTCACTCGGTTTAAGATATAAAAAAAGCAGTTGTTATCACTTCAATTGACCACAAGTGTCTGATTAGCAAACACTGAAGTTAAAATTGTTAATTTAAAAGGCACTGACTTTATAGCTGAACCAAAGAGGCCCCATCACTATTTGTCTTGATAATATATATGTATATATTTATATGCGGAAACATGTTTGTATGATACTGCCATTGTTTAACTATCATTTCGTCCATTATTAATTACATTAAACATATTTTGTTGTTGTTAAGTTCTTGATTTATTTTCCTTTTCTTTTTTCAAGTCCAGGCCAAACTAGCAATATCAGGAAAGGAATTTAAGTTAACACTTATTGCTAGACGGTCAAGATACTATGCTGGCACCAGGTTGGTTTTGGTCCTTTTCTATTTTGTTCTTCTGAATTTTAATACTACGAAAACATAGCCCCAATGTACATGTTTACCTTGTATTTTTTAATTATTTTTTAACCCAATTCTGATTGCAAGTTCATTTTTTTGGGAAGATGGAGGAGTTATTTATTTATATTGGTTTCCATATTTGTGGATGTGTTTTATTTATCTGTCTGCCCTTTTATTACGAGTTTAGTATTAAGATTGCCGAATTTCCACCATAATGTTGCTCATTTTCTTTTTTAGTGGTCTCGATTCCAATTCTTCATTTATTGCTTTAGTTTTCTTTAGTTCGAGTTTTCTTTATTTTATTTCCTAGGTTAATAGATCTCCATGAAAGTTATCCAATCTACTCCTGCTACTGCAAGTACTAATATTTGCAACGTCTCGGTCCTACGGGGATATTTAAGGCAAGTGTCATATTGATTGAATTGATTAAGCTTGTTATTATGTTTATCTTGTTTAGGTATTTGAAGCGCGGTGTCAATGAGAAGGGTAGTGTCGCCAATGATGTTGAGACAGAACAAATTGTATTTGAAGATGTCCCAGGGGGACGGCCAACACAAGTAACTTCTGTTGTACAGAATCGAGGTTCAATACCTCTTTATTGGTCCCAGGAAACTTCAAGACTAAACCTTCAACCTGATATCATATGTAAGTATCTAAGGCTCACCCAGTTTTGATTTTTTTCATAATTTTTATTTTCTTTTTCCTTATGTACCAGTGCAGAAGAAGGATCAGAACTATGAAGCTACTAGGCTTCATTTTGAAAATCTTGTTGACCGATATGGAAACCCAATCATCATTTTAAATTTGATCAAGGTATGCTTATAGGAATACTAATTTTACCCTGCTGTTTCGTCGATTATGAACTTTGAAGGCCGAGCAATTTGAGACTTTATCACTCCATCTTCTCACATGATACCATCTATTGAACAGACACAAGAGAGAAAGCCTCGAGAGTCTAAACTTCGGGATGAATTTATCAATGCAATTCATTTCATAAACAAAGATGCTGCTCACGAAACTCGACTGAAGTTCTTACATTGGGATGTGAATAGACGACCCAGAAGGTTCATTTTGCTCATTGAAAATGTCAATCTTTCGAGATGTTGCTACTTTTTTGTTGCCCAGAAATCAAGCCTTAATGTATTGCTAATTACATTAAATTTTGCATTTTTTTAGGAAAGCCACAGATGTTCTGGAGTTATTGGGCCAGGTTGCAGCAAATACTCTAGCTTTGACTGGATTCTTTTACACCGAAATGACTCCTAGTATAGGAGATGATGATTCTTTGGGTTGTCCAACACTTGGGTATGTGAGAAATTTTTCCGTGTAAAACCACATTGCTTCAGAACTAATATGGATGTCACCTCCACAAGGCTTACCTGGATTTTGATTGGGATGACTATCTTTGAAACATTACAAATAACCCTAAAGAGGGTTTGAACATTTAAGCTATGGTGCATTCCAACACTTCAGCCTTTTTTCCAATCTTGTGAAAAATGTAGGGCAGCCATTGTTGTTAGCCGTGTCTAATGTAACCGATCGAAAAAAAAACCTGTCTATAGCTGCATAAAAACCTTCAAGCCGAAGTACTAAAGAATGATCTTTTAAATTGCAATGCGAGACCAATGATATTCCAGTTCAAGACTTCTCCCCCAAAGTACTTAAGGGTCATTTGAGGAATTCATATCCCTTAATTCTTAGGAACATCACACTAATACATGTGATCCATTACAATTGATTCATATCCCCTGTTCTAGTGGATAAATATAACAGAAGGCTAAGAAGACACATAGGGACATCACACTAAAGAACTTGTCATATGGGTACTTATCATTTAAGCATATCCACTTGACAGACTTTTAGAGAATACCGTAGTATTGCTAATCTAACATGACTACTGGGATAACAGGTTTAATATCGTTGCTCATTTCTTGATATTCTCTTTTTATTTGTGAATACAAGAAGTCTCCTGCCTTTATTTTTTCCTGATTAATTTCTTTACCCTATATAGGCATCACCTCTATTTGTTTATTGACAAGCACACTCTTGTGTTTCACATGGACATCTTGCATACCGCTGTAACATCTTGTAAAGTTATCAATGTCTTGATAATTTGATCTAAAGTTATCCATGTCTTGATAATTTGATCCCCATTTGCTCTAAGAACAAGTTTGACAAATAAATATTCTGTTAGTCAGAGACAAGGGCTTCCATAATGATTTCATATCATTTTATTTGGTTGTTTAGCTTAATCAGATAATAGTCAGTATGAATGACGTATCTATTCTCTACTTGGTGGTCATGTAGTTACTCTGAAGTCAACAATCTGGACAAAGTTCCCATCTCCACAGGAGCATTGGCAGAAGATAACAATATACATGCCACCCAATCTTCAGCTAAATCTCCTACACTGCAAAGTGGCGTTCTTCGTACGAATTGCATTGATTGCTTGGATCGGACTAATGTGGCCCAATATGCTTATGGTTTAGCTGCTCTTGGCCACCAGCTTTTCACACTTGGATTAATAGATACCCCAAGGATTGAACTAGATGCTGAATTAGCTGATAATTTGATGAGTTTTTATGAAATGATGGGCGACACACTTGCTGTGCAGTATACTGGTTCTGCTGCTCACAATAAGGTACATGTGTGATTGAGCAACTTGTAAATTTTAATGGTTTTTCTCATTCCCTCGTATACTATTATTGTCCTCTTTACAATTGATTACTTTATATTAGCTGCTAACTTTTATACAAAATTCTTTTTTAAGATATTACATTATGTCGTTACTTTTTGTTTCTTAGTTTCCACTGAGATTGAAATTAAAAAGTTATCACCATATTCTTTTGGTCGGATTATAAGCATATCTACACACTGAGTCAAATTAGTATCCTATCCTGAAATCTTTCCATTCTTTTTCCAATCTTCTGTCTCGATTCTATTGTTTGATGCTGCAAGGTACTTCTAGCTATTACTTTCCCGTTCAAAAAGTCTTGTGCTGCCTTAGCAGTAAGATCTAAATTTATGTTCTCCAAATAAAAAAAATTCAAACCTCCGTGACATTATTCACTGGTCAGTTTCTCAGCATCACATCTTGTTTGTGTATTGTTGTGCAGTGCAATTTTCAACCCTTATTTTATACCCTTTACTGCTCATGAATTCATTGCTTATTTCAGCTTTCACAAATATGATATCTTCATTTTATTGTTTGGCCTCCGTATTGTTATGTGTTAATAAAGGGGGTTGTTTACCCCTACAAACATAAAAAAATATTGTTATATTCTACATAGAAATGCTATGTAACTGCTTTGTTGTTATATACAAGTAATGGAAATTTTGACACTTCATTTTCACTGATCTTTTTGAGAACTTTAGGTGAAGCATCTCATCTTTTAACCAAGTCAAATTGAATTCCACTAGCCTCTTCAAAGATCTTTTCTTTGGTACGTTTTATCACCACCAGCTGCAAAGCCTCAATTTCATGGCTGTTGCAACATTTGCATCATCAGTCTTCCTTCCTCGATTTCAAACTCCTTGATCAATAATCCAGTTCGATCTCTAATGCTAATTTGTTTATTTTCAGATCATACTCAAACACAACTCTAGCATGTTTCTGATAGGGAGAAATTCTCTTTCTTTATTTCAGATAGATTAAATAATTCTTGTATTTCTGCCTTGATGTTAATTTATTGATATAACTCAATGTTGTGTTAAATACGTAAAGATATTTCTTATGGCTTTGTGGGGGAGAGCTTAGTGTTCTAGTTATGAAAAATGACTGGCACTACGGCCAATGGGTTGCAAACTCACTATACATCGGATCCAATGTTCGATCTCAGTGAGCATATTAAGACTGGATTAGCCCATTAATACTAAGCTAGGTCTTTGTGTATTAGAGTGTGCTATATTTAAATCATGTGTCTCTTTGCTAGTGATTACATTTTTTCACTGCACAAGGATTTATTATGAGCCAGATAGGCTCGAACGTTGAAAGTTGTATATAAAATTATGCCGTCGATGAACATTTTTCCTTACGACCGAAGGTAAACTACACATGGTCTTTGTGTATTAGCGATGTAGATCCATAGGCAACTAAACATTCTTCCTTACGACCGAGGTTACAAAAAGAGAGACCAAGTGCCAACAAGTTTCTGGATGAGAAAAATCAGCAATCCTACAGAGAGTTACCTAAGGCTATAAGTTACTTCATTTTACTCAATGGGCCAAGCTACACTACCTTGTGGGTGTTTGTATTCATTTACCGGAGCATGCTATGCTATATGTGTTATTTTTGAATATAGAAATCATGACTTCGTGTTTTTGTGCTACCTATTTATTATCATTGTGTTGTTCAGATATTTTCTGAAAGAAGAGGTCACTGGAAGCCAGCCATACAATCACAGGAGTTTCTTAGAACACTTCAGAGGTACTACAGCAATGCTTACACGGATGCCGAGAAGCAAGATGCAATAAATATGTAGGTCTATTTCCCATTCTTGAATATGAATTGAAGCATGTATTTACTTTATTATTCTTGTGCACAGTAAGAATGGACTGCACCTAATTTGTCATTTCTTGCTATACAGATTTTTGGGATATTTCCAACCTCGGGAAGGTGAACCTGCACTTTGGGAGCTAGACTCTCATCGTTACTATGATGCTAGAAGGCAGACATTCTCTTTCATGGGTGTAAATTCAAGGTAATTGAAAGATCCTCAACAATTACTTTTGCTTTACTAATAATTTCAAATTTGCAATTTCAAATTTGCATAGAGCAATCATAAACCTCTTCAGAAACTTGTAAATTTATAAAAAAAATTGTGACGTGGTCAGTTGTCAACCTCATGTGGTCCTGTGCTCGATTGCATAGTTATTTCATATTTGTTTAACTACTTAATCATTCTGGATTTTATCGCATATTTTCTTTGTATACTATTTGTAGCCATTTTTTCCCCATCAATAATCAAATTGTGTTTCTAGATCATTTTTCAGAAGATCTCTTTCAGATGGTAGTATTTTGCAAGAAAGTGGTACACCTGAATCCAGTCACAATGGCAAGAGAAAGTTTCTGAACTCAGTATTACCTGATGAAGAGGCAAAATCTAAGGTTTTATCAGAGTCCTCTCCTGAAATATCAACTTGTGATAGTGATATATCGTACTCCAGGTGAGCTTACATCTTTTCTTGGTAATTGTTCGTGCTATTGCTAATCCTAATTAGAACATTTACTGTTGTTACCTAAAAAATAAAACTTGAGGTGATCCTATGGTTGTTCCAAGGCTTGGTGGGAGCATATTTAGAAATATGGGCAAAGTTATGGTCAATTTTATTCTCGTAGACTTACACTCTAACAACGGTAAAAATTATTTTATCATGTAAAAGGTTTTGTGATGTAATGATGTTGCGCATGAAATCAAGTTCGCACCGCAGTGTTTGTTCTGATTCCCATAAAACCTAATAGGCTACAATCTATAACCATAACTTGAGTGTGAAACGATGCAACCATAAATTATTATGGTATTAGGCCTAATTGATTCTATATGGTCTTTAATATTTATCTAAATAGCTTGTGTGATCAAACACATCACATGGTGATCAATTTTCCTCAACTCCTGCCATTTTCACGAGGACCAACCAGCAATTCACTCAATGGGGACATGTGTGTTCTGTAGATTATTTCCACCTACATTAGAGGCATTAAAAAAACTTACATGGTGCCTCCAATGCATCACAGAAAGGACTTGCCGAGCTAGTTTACTATTTGCCACGCCCAATCCTGAATTTAGTTCTATACATGAGGCCAGCAGCAGGTCACTCTTCAAGTCACCCTTCCAATTGGCCATTGACTCATAATACCCATGCATTTTCTTAATGACCTCAGCATGAGCAGAAACAAAATGTTATTCCAATTTGCCGTGGCATGCTGAGTCTAACATTCTAAAGCAGCAGTTTATTGGCTATCATGAGCAGGCGCTAAATGCTCAAGCATAAGTTATTATGGTACTAGATCCAAGTTTATTTAGCATGTACTTGGATTTGTCTATAAAAGTTTCTCCTATCAGCTATAAGGTATGCTACCAAATTTGTTATTTATTGGTCTACAAACTTATAAAGTGGTCACAAATTCCAATTAGAAGACAACACTACTTAGTTGAATTTAGTCTGATTATGGGTTCTAAGATGAAAAATATTCAGGAAGACAATTTTGGAACTTAATATGGTTGTCATTATCTTCATTGCTAATTTTTGGAACTTGTAAGGTTAATTCGGACTTTAAAGGACTGTCCCTAGTGATCAGTCTAATTGAACCAATACTGCCAAGCCGAGGTGATAATTAATTTGCGGTCCAAGGGCTTTTCTTCTTCAATGATTTTTACCCTTTAAGCGACATAACACAAACCTGCTATGTGGTCACCAAATCAATTTGAAGCTCACAGTTCCCTGAGAGTAGCTAGGATTCTACGCTAGCTATTGCAAACTTCCTCCTTTATCCTGGCTTGGGACAGACTATGTAAATAATTACATAGGCAGAGATTACTAAATCAAAAAATTACCTCATTGATCTCAGGGAATATATTTAAATAAGGGTTTTCACTTAAGTCTCTATGATAAGTTATTCTGCCTAACAAGTTGCAGTCCAGATCTGACACCAATGTTAAGATTTGCATACTGTCCTCTCTCAGGCAGGTGCCCTAATTCTAAAGTGTGCTTTTGATTACCGTTAGTGCAGTGTATGTTTCGTTTGTAATCCTATCCTGCTTACTCTGGGCTTTTGACTTAATTATCAGGTACACTCCCACTGGAGTTGCCAGACATTTCTTCACAGAAAAGGATCATACTTATAATTGTGAACACATGTCAAATCTATCAGACTTCTCAAACTTTCTTGACATTGGTTGGTTCTCGCTGCCTGGTAACTCGCGCGATGAGCAGCTTTCTGAAGGGTAAACTTCTCATTTTTAAAAAAATACTATTTATCTGCAGAATTTTGTCAAAAGCCTTTAACATGATCATTTATTTTCCAGATCCTCTTCTGTTAGCTCATCTCTTGCAGTTGTTCCAAATGAAAAATTAGTCAATGGTAAAACTGGACCAGTTGCTCCGTCTACAAACCTGAGAGAATCAGATGTCAAGGTTAGTATCATGCTATAGGCTATTGTTAATATGTTCAAATTTGCAATGAACTCCGTGGTTAGAATGTGACTTTTTATTCGTCGAGAGTTTTGAAATTGTCATTTGTGAATTTAGTTTTGAGTTTTTCGTTCTGTCCTCTTATTGTTAGAAAGCAGCGATTCACTGTTTGTGACCTTGGCTTCACGGGTTTTGCAAAAATAACTGCAGGGAACCAATATATCAGAGACAGAGTGCCCTGATAACAACTTGGAGTTTTCCAAGAATTTTTTCAACTGGGTTGTTCATGGGGAGTCAATTTGCCACTGATTACAAGATCTTCAAGGTGATTCTACTTGTCCCCCCTCTATTGCTTGTGTGATCCATTCACCAAATGTACAGAAGGAAGGCAGCTGCTGGAATCTGAGCAGGCGCTAAAATTGCTGCCTTTCTTTTTTTGTATGATATCCTTGCTTGTTCATTGATTTTCCAGCCCATGTATTGTTTGTATTGCATCGATTAAAAGAACCGGCGATAATCTGATTAAATATAACGTAGATAGCTACAATTCTTTTTCAGTGCCCCCACCTTGGTTTAGGGTGCAAAAATCAAACATGTTTGTTTTGTAAATATAATAATTTGTTATTCCTGTTGTTTTCTTTACTGATGCTGCATGTTTGTTGGAGTAGGTGCCTTGTTTTTCTTCTAGATGCTCTAACAGAGTGTTATCGTTCAAGCTTTTCTTTATCAAGTTGCAGGAAAATTGCTGCAAAGGAGAAAATAACCATCTGCGGTCCTCTAAACTAAGTGCATATTTTAACGTAATCGTTCTGAATATCTTCTTTAGTGGGCTAATACTATTGGTGTCCATACATCTTCGATGGGTCTTACTATACCTCATGCAGTTGAAAGTCAATATTCCAAATGATGGGAGGATGCTAAGCAACTTTATTTATGAAATACGGTAGTTATGTTAATGTGATTATATTAACAAATTCTTCCTATTTGTGGGCCTTGTTGGATTCCCAACAAAATTGAAGATAGGTTATCATATAACTAGTGGGAAGTGGACCAGCACAATTTCACAGTAACAACATTATAAATGGTATACAATCGTTTTAGTAAAATGTCTGGATGATAGCTTCTTGTCTTACCATCGTATGTTTGGGTATCCGAAACTTATTCGTTGTCCTATTGAAACCATCTAATTCCTGAACCAAGAAAAATGGTCATGGCCTTTCTGAGCCCATGACTCTTTCGGGGGAGGAGAAAGAGAATGAAGTTAATAAATTCTTCCTTGCATTTTCCATGGAGGATCCCATTTGCCTCCTAAATGAAATCCCTTGTCGACTTTGATGGCCATATATTAGTTCCAACCATCATGGACCAGGAATAAGTGCTACTTGCATTGATAAATAAATGACCCTTTAAAACCTCCCACAGCCCAACTTTACAGAAAGCAACGGCTGGCCTACATGCCACAATGTATAAACCCATCCTTACGTCTCTGACTAGATTTAGATTATAATAGTCATTAGGCGGAAATTTAATTCAGATTTTTCTTAACCAAATACGCCATGCATGACAACAATGACAGTGAGAGGTCCCAGCATATGATTAAATGCCACACCACGTCTTTTAATCTTATCCATTCTTCGATCTACACATCATATCCCATGTGAAGCTCGTTGTATTTTATTAGTTTTCACCGAGGAAATGAGACAAGATCTAGTGGGGAGGAGCCCATGTGGTCTCAGCACCTAACACAGTACCAATGGTCCTCGTAAAAGACTTAATGACTATTATCATTCATGACACATTTTGTTGTCAAGCTGGGCCAACTCCGTTAATCGGACGCAAACAAGAGCGGTGTCAGAAGTTTAAATCAGGAGGGTTGAAAATGAAAACTACAATGATAATCTAGGAAGTTAAAATTTAGAGACTATTATCATTTATCACCAACTGCTGGTATGAGCTGTGTTAATGTCAGTGAAGATGTGACTACACCATCCCAACAGCAGCCACCAAAAAGTGTAGGTGAGTGAGTGCAACAAAAAAAGTGGAGATCTGAACCCTCATTGGTCATGTAGTTCAGAGAATTAGATTTTTGAGTAGTATAATATATTGCTAGATGATCATTAGTCAGGTCTCTCTTATTCACGTTATATATATATATATATGAGACCATCCCTTGCCATGACTCTCTCTTCAAAATCAATTTTCTCTTTCTTCCACGTCAGCTTTCTTTTTCCTCAACCCACTATTTTCTCTTTCCTACACTATTCACCTCTTAATCACAACCCAACACAACCCACAACAACCTATCTCTCTCCTCTACATCATTTCGGGGTCCATCTTGGTAAAAAATTTTAAAAAAATTCTAAAAAATCAAAACAATTATAAAACGTATTTTCAAAAAAAAAACTCAAACAAAAAATTCAAAAATCAAATAAAAAACAAAACCAAAAAAAAATCAAAAACCAAACGACCACGTCATCCACGACCGAAGAAAACCCGCGTTGGAAAAGCACGACCTCTCACGACCCGGTCGTCAGGTCGTGCACGACCTTAAAAAACATGCGTTAAGGGATGCTCTGAGTATCTGCGCACATTTTGTCTGATGCCGGCTTAAGTAGAACAATTCATGCATTTTAACGTCATTTGTGACATTTTTCACGTAGTGGGACGTTTTACGTGACTTGCATGCACATAAAGTTTTTTTTATCAACTATTTAATTTATTTTCAAAATTGATGATGTGATAATCTAGACGTCGGTTGGTTTCCCAATGCACGTGACCATTGACATTCCAAGACGTACATAAATGTGCATCCTCGGGAGACTATTGTTTTTCAGGGCGGATAAATTTGTGTCCCGCATTTACATTCCAAGACGTACATAAATGTGTATTCCACGTATGATAAGTGTGTGTTCCTCGGGGGACTATTGTGTCTCACGTGGGATAATTTTGTGTCTCGCGCAGGTCCATTGTATCCCACACAGGACATATGTGGGTTCCACACAGAACATATGGTTTATTCTTTACGTTTAAAGTGTCTTACTTTATCAAAAATCTTATTTTTAAACAATAAAATAAAAAAACGCAATTGACGACAATGACGGTGACATAGAGCACGTCCTGACCGTTCGTGTATCGGGACTATGTATATTAGCTCTTGCCTCTCTGTCAATTGTCATCGTTAATTTGTTTTTGTCGGTTTATGTTTCTAATTTTTCAAGTATTTTATAAATCAAATCTCCAGGTACATGTATCGAGTTTTTTTATGTTTCTAGAAAAGATTAGAGTGTCGGGTAGTTGGTAGATCGAGAACTCTGTTTTTTATTAAAGGAAGAAGTTCAATTTGTTCATATTGCTTGCAGGACAAAACTTTACGTAATGACATATATATTATGCAAATGCAACCCTAACATCCTTGTCATATTAAGTGAAACATGCTGCATGAGGTTGGCAGGTTGCTCATCACTCTTGTTATATTTTATTAACAAGACCGTCTCGGGAATTTCTGAGGTCTTATGCGAAATTAACAATGATGTCTCTAAATTTGAAAAGTGTTGTCATCTTTAGCTTAAATTATAAAAAATTCGCTAACTTGATGCAATATTACTTGAAAAGTTTTGTCCTCTTAGTATTTTTTTCCCGAAAAAATTATCAATTAACTTGGTGGAAAATCAAAGAGATATTTTTCTCTGTGTGTTGTCTCAATAATTATGTGTTATCTATGTACTAGTATTTTTTTTTGCAACCCAATAAACTTATGTACATATATCAATAAAATTGAGACCCCACTCAAAATGAGACCTAGAGGAATGACTCACATACTCCTGTTATGGGCCGTGCCCAAACAAGACTTATCAAAGCATTACGTAGAGTTCTTGTGAATTTAAGCCTAGATTCTAAGTACTCCCAAAAACCAAGCAGGTCAGACAAAAAATGCTCCCTTCCTACATTTGTCATCCTAATTATGATTGTTGTAAGAGTTTAGTTGTGGTTCATAGTCAAACTTCCCGTTATTAATGGAATATATAACTCAAAGCAGGTAACGAATTAGACACAAGCCGAAATTATATCAAGTTACCCCAACATCGATCTCAGAAGAGGTTCCCATCTTTAGCAAGTTATATCGAACTTTTTAGGCAGAATCTTCTAAATCTATACTTCATGTTGCACTTTAGTTGTTTGAGGAGATGGACGAAACAATTTTTTTATACATAAAGTAGATCAAGTATTTCATCTTAAAATCACAGAACAAACATTTATGGAGGAGTCTCAACTTGAAATCAACATAAAATGTTCACAATACAGATTGTTTAGTCCTGACCTTATTGTTTTGGTTAACTGAACTGTTAAACGTCGTCCGCGAATTACTT
The DNA here is from genome assembly GCA_963682175.1 of Triglochin maritima. NCBI lineage: Eukaryota > Viridiplantae > Streptophyta > Magnoliopsida > Alismatales > Juncaginaceae > Triglochin > Triglochin maritima. The sequence goes on along the minus strand of OY821780.1, from coordinate 5,621,906 downwards.
AAATCGCCTGTGTCAATTACCATTTTGTCATTATCTCATTTCTAATTATATCTCTTCATTTCACTCTTCCACCGTCACTCTCTCTTCATCTTCCTTTTAATCATCAAAAATAATATCTCGGATGCCAAGAAAGGTGTCAGCATATGCCTCAGTGTACTCAAACACGGTAAAAATTTCAACTTTTGTTTATGAAATAAAATAAAATTATAGGGCGTCCGACGGAGCCGTCTCCCCAAGCATTGACGCGGGCGAAAAGAGTGTCAAGAGTTGTAGTCGATGAAGTGGTCAAGTCTTTAAGAGCCGAATGAACGTTTTCGACCATACAGTACGTAGTGTTGCCGAAATGAATGACTTTTTCGTCAAATTCAACACAATTTTCTATGCGCTAACCATGTCCCGTCCAGATACTCCGTGATAGATTGCCAAGACCCATACAAATCTTTCATAAAATTAACAACTCTAATATACTTGGTTTCTGAAGTAGAAAACAAGATTTTCCTCTACTTTCCACACTTCAAAGTCTTTGTCATCTGCTTGTTCTTGCCGAATACGTTGTATGCGTAATGGTATACGTCTTTGTTGATATGTCCGGTGCAAAGTAAATGAGCACAGCCAGGAAAAACCTCTCTCACTGGTCGCATCAGGCCTAACTTCCGATCCGTTATTATTGCAGTCGGGTTGACAGTACTGCATAAAAAATCTCGCAACTTCTCCAACACCCACCGGTAACTAGACTCGGTCTCATCCTTCATAATTGCATAACCGATAAGGAAGTTCATGTTTGTTGGTGTCACCACAATCATCTCGAACAAATGCATCTTGTACTTGTTCTTTTTGTACGTCAAATCCATACAAATTACCGAAGGGTATGTGCGTAACAACTTAACTGACGTCAGATGTGCCAAGAATTTGTGAGTGATGACATTAGTTTCTTCATCCGCCATAATCTAATACAAGTACCGATACTGCACTGCCTGATGCAGAAACTTCTGACTGAGATTCTTGTTTTCAGATTTCACCCGCCTCATGTAATCTCTACATGAGATGTTATAAATGTGTCTCCGATTCGGATTATCCTTCGAGAATTTTTCTTTTATAGTGCCTCAGTCATGTCACGAACAATTTTCTTCGCTTCAGGACTAAGACCGCTGATCTGTCGATAACCCTCCGGATAAACTGCAAGTCTGTAGTTGTGCTGACCAAGGGAATGAAGAGAATGTGTTCTAAAAGTTTTACTTTTAAATGCCAATTATTATGAATTGAATGAGAAATCATTTTGTTCCTTGTTTATGTTATTCGTCTTTTAGAAGTGTTAAGGAAGAGGCTCTTGGTCATTAACCGTAGAGCTCTAAAAGATATTGGTTTGCATAAAACAAAAGATATTCGCAATCATGGTAATTAACATGGAACATTAATTACCGAGTTAAGATTGTCGTGTTGGTCATAGATCATTGTAGCTCTACAAGTGAGTGACAACACGGGTATGCAAAAGAGGAAAATATTACTTTTGTATACTGAATAGACCTAATAAGTAAAATATTATAGAAATGTGTTTCTGTGTCATTAATATTTTACTGTGTCTTTGGTCCTTTGATATGAGACTTATATCTAATCACTTAAGGAATACTTAATTAGATCAGTGTCTTGAACTATCGATCAGTGTAGTGTAAAGACATCGGTTGGTTAAGTATAACTTTCGTTGGAGAAGATAGTTAGTCAAAAGATTATCATTGCCCCTCTTAATTGAGTGATGATATTAGTGGGCCCCTTGATAAAGCAAAGTTATAATGTGCACAATGTGATTTGAGTTAAGTCACATATTTATAACTAGCTTAAAGAGATCAAGAAATGAATACTAATACAAAGATGACACAATACTACTTTGTGTGTATTCTTAATATCATGAGGCAAGGGACGGACACAAGTGGTGCACTCCATCACTAAATGGATCGGGTTTTGGTTCGAGTGGAATTAAGACATCTAACTAATTGGGAGCTATAATGTGTAGCTAGATACCGCTTATAGCTTGTGATATTAAGCTCTTAATATCACTGCCAACTTAGTTTAGATCCTCCCATAGGTCACACCGCAAAAACCGTGAAACAAGAAGCTTGATTTTTGGTTCATATGATGTGTCGGGTTTCTCATAGAAAATATGACACATGTGGTGAACAAGTAAAATCAATTATGTTGTATATAAACATAATTAGAATCATGATAAATTCATATGAGATGCATATATTATGGGGTGCAATAATTTATTGTTGCATAGGATAATACATTGCATAAGTTGTGAATTTGTTAAAACCCCATTAAGTTCAAATTTTGTTGGAAATAAATCCAAAATTTGAAATAGGCAAAATCGGGTAGAAGTTCGGTAATCCGTTGAGGTTCGGTCGACCGAAGGATCTATGGATCGGTCAACCGAACGTGGAACTTATAATCGTAATTGATTGACCGAACTTGACCAAAGTGCCTGGAGCTTTGGTACGGTGTACCGAACCAAAAACGGTCGACCGAACAATGTCAAGTTCCGATATTTTCGGTTAACCGAATAGCACTCGGTCTTCCACGTGAATGGGTCCGATCGGTTAAGGAGAATTTTTCCCCTTAAGATTCGGTCATCCGTCACGTACTCGGTTAAACGATCGTGACAAATTCGGTTAACCGAGTGGGACTCGGTAAACCGAACAGCGATCGATTTTCTACATTTGATTATTAAGAGATTAATTTGATCGATGGTTGGATTAGCTCCAAATTTGGTCAAACGTTTTGTGGGTGCATATAATGCATTATGGAATTAATTTGTGAGAGAAATTGTCATAAAACCGTGGCTTAAGAATAGCCATGATTAAGAGTAAGATTGGAACCTATAAATAGGTCCTTATTCTCCATAATTGTTACACACAATTCAATAATTATTTTCTCTCTTAATTCACCACAAAATCCACGAAAATTCTCTTAGTTTTCTAAGTCTTTGGAAGGAGAAATCTCAGAGGCTAAGGAAGGGGTTTGTAGCTAGATTCTAAGCTTGTTTGGAGATCGATTGGCTAGCTCCTTTCTCTCCAACCTTGTTTAGGGTTTCAGTGAACACTCGGAGGCATCCGGCGCGGCGAGAAGCATCCCCAACGTCTCCGAATCTTCAAGAAGTTTTTGAGAACTTCTAGGTATGAATTTCGGAGCCCTTGTTTGTTTTAATAGAGTTTTGAAACTAGATGTTAAAACAAACCGATGCATGCATGAAATAAATCAAAGAAAATTGTAATTGATCCTTATTATACATAAAAATTTCGAAAATATATATGTATAATTAAACATGAAATCCTACAGGGAACTATCAGAAACTACGACTCATCCATCACGCTCCCGTCGCTCGACCACCTTTATCAAGAAACGACTCCCGCAACTCTTTCTTTTCGTGTTCTTCCGTTCTGCAATATCCATTTCCCGGGAACCATTTCATTTCTGCGATCGAATCTAAGATAACAATTCATCCGACTATGTCATTGTGGTTTATAGGAGGATACTACTAAAAAAACTCAATTCCGATGGCAACTTGTTTCACCATTCTATTTGCGTCATCGATTGTTGGAAATACTTGCGGACTTACAAAAAACTCACTGTAATCTAACTCATCACCACCGAAATCTTGCAACGGAACCTGAAACCATTTGAAATAACACAACATTTAAAATTAAAAAATAAATAAAAAATTAGGCATTTGCAAAAAAACGTGTCCCCTGTGGCGGGCGTCCCCAGTCGATTTTTTTTACTTAGCTCGTCGGATCCAGATGTTTTGTCAGCCATTTTCGTGGTGTTGATAATGGTAGAGTTAGAAAAACTAAGACAAAAGTTTTATTTTAACAGACGGGACAAAATGAATATTAAATGGAATGTAAATGACAAAATGATAATTGGCGCGATCAATTTAAGTAATTTGCGGACGATGAACAATAATTCGATCCGTTTGGTTAATTAAGAAAACAAATTCATTGTGATGAGTTCTCAACTTTTACCTACCACCAAACTCATCCAAAGCAACGTGAACACTAATCAACCTTAACCTACTCATTTCTCCCCCTTTTTGTTTTTAATTTGAATTGTTATTATTGACTAACTATTGAAAATGCAACATAAAAGATACACTTTCTGATTTCTAAGTGGGTAGGTTGTAACACCCCAAATATTAGTCTCACATTGCTTCACATTGAGGTGAGTTATAATGACATGATAACTACGACAACACTTACCAACTTACGTTTTATGATGATAGGTGGGTGTTGTGGGTCAGTAGACTCGTAGGTGACAAACCAGAGACTCATATCCGATGCAAGCTTAAGGACGGAACGTTACAGATAGTATCAAAATAATTATAACATGTCGTTATGATATTTACTAGGATGCAAAAACAATTATCCGTTATTTGTGGTGCATTTGGAAATCCAGTTTTTTTTGTTGATAGTAAGTTAAATTGCATTAAAATATCAAAGAAGAGGAGTTGTAGCGACACACCTCCTCTTGACCAAACATACAATAAAGTTTGCCTAAGTTTTTCGATCCTTATGATCAAATCAAACACAACAAAACACCAAAAAGATTACAGTCACATTCCGTCCAGTCCAATAGCTTAGATATCTGAAGTTGATGTTGTTTCTGTTGGATTATTGAGTTTGGGTTAGGCCCATGAATAGCTCAATTGAAGAAATCCAATGTTGAGATGAAGATGAGAACTATTGCCCCATGTGCCATGTGCTCACCTCACTTTTAGTCCCACATTGGTGAAGCTAACAAGTTGAAGGATGTTGATAAATATACTATTCACTTTTCACTTTGTAGGTGGAGAGAGAGGAGGAGAGAATTCTCCACACACACGCGCGCGCCCGTCCCGGTCCGGGGCGTGGCGAGGCAGCGGGGGTTTTGGGGGAAATTAGAGGCTTTAGCCTCAGGGTGATGGGTGTATTTATTTTTGGACCTCATGGTAATTGTTTTTTGCAATTAAGTCCTTGACAGTTACAAGAATAAATACATATATATATCATGACGGTTTCCTCCTGAAAATACATACACATCTTATTCCCATCATCTCTCTACGAAAATCGTCCCTCTCCGGCGATTTCCTATCTCCGAATCCAGAGTTTTTCAGCGCCCGATTCTTGCGAGGTTTCGCGCTGCTTTCGTGGTCCGCCGACTCCGGTGTGCGCCTGATCGACGGTGAGACCGTTCTATCCTGGGAGAAAACCGGCAGACCATCAAACGCACTGGTATGTGGGCCGATATTTTCTCTGAGGCAAGTCGCCTTCCGACGGCTCGGTCTTTGAGGTCGTCTCTAATTACTGTTCATTCGTTTCGTGCTTTCCTATGCATGTTTTTGTATGTTGGCTTTATCTGGCTCCTTACAGAATATTTACTCGACATATGTAACCCACTGTATTACATGATAATATTTGTAATTGTATCAACAGTTTCCCTAGGAAATCTTGTTTTTGACTCATTGATCAGTTTCAACATGCACCGAGGTTGCACTTCTTTCGTACAATCCAGATCCATAACTCACCTTACGATTATGATTATGATTAATCCTACCACTTACAAGAAAAACTAATTATCGTCACATTAATTCTTACTAGTCAAAAAATCTTTTGTGCACATTCTATATATCCACACACAGTGGCGGGACAGGGCAGTCAATTGGTTTTTTTATTTTTCCTAGTAAAATGTAATTAAATTATGATTTTATCTCCATTTGGATTTAATTTCATGTAGTTAAATGGAATACCAACTGAATTTTATCCCAATGGAGTTTGGATTTTACCAAGTTTAGTATACTCGTACTGATTTTTGAATCTTTTTGAATTTTTTCAAGATATCAGACAAGTTATGCCTCTAAAATAGTAAAATCCTAACTCCTTCTCTTTCCACACGTGATGATGGTTGCAAACTAAAATAGTATAACCTAACAAATTAATGCAACTCCATGAATGGCAATATCCATATGGAACAAAAGCATATACTCCCAGAGAATCTCACCTTTCACCGTATCATAAAACCATGCATTCCCACTCAAAACTATGCGCGGAGTGCTTTAATACGTACAATTGAATAGATCTAACTTGATTGTTTTCAACTTTGCGAATTTGACGACATATCCAACTACGTGCTTTGATATATTTTAGACTTTCCAGTCCAATTCCACGTCACTTTGTTCCCGACATACGAAACAAAAAGTGCTACACGTCTTGAGGTTGCTTGCTTGGTTTCTGAGCATCTCATTTTCATTCTTCTAATGTGATCTTCTAAAAAGTTGCTTTCCTTTCTTGTTATGGTAACGTAATCCCGTAAAAGTTGCTTATAACATGAATTGATTCCCAAAATCAGTTACACTTTGCGAATTTTATGGTTGATAAAAAAACTATTTGACTCGTTTTTCTGCGTATCGATTTATTGCACTGCAAAGGTGGATGTTATACAAATATAAGCAAGAGGTGTTTGGTCGATGTTACGACAACCAGTTACCATGCAAATAAAGAGTTGAGTTTCGAGGAAAGATGCTTACGCCTCTCCATTTTACCATTCAACCACGCTACAACGGGAATTTCTTGATGGATTTTCGCATTAATTTCTTGCATTGTAAAGAAGATAGATGCAGATACAAACATGAGGTGATTGATTGAGGTTGCAAATATAAAGTTGAACAAATGGGGTCGGGTAGGGGCTGGACCCGACCCCAGCCCCCTTAACGGTGGAGGGGGTGTCGAATGATTAAAAATCAGTTATTTATATTTGTTAAATAATATTTAATTGATATGTATGTGTTTTTATATAATTAGAATTTATTTCTGAAAATTAAAATAAATGTAACTAATTAATGAAAATTAGTAAAATAAATCGATTAAATTAGTAAAATAATACGGTAAACGGATCAATATCCAGAATACAATAATAGGGTGTCGAATGAATATCGTTCCCCACAGAGGGTTGCCATCCCCTGCCACTCCCTTATTCCCAATCAGACCCAACACCTTATAATTCAAATATTTTATTATTGTGAGCGATAAAATAGTCGAAACGTTTTCTCCCGCATTTACCTAAATATTTAAATTTGTATCAAATTTTTATTAAAAATAAAAATTAATTATTTTTTTTAACCCAAATAAAAGAATTTAATTATCGTAATTTAATTAGATTAAGTCATTGTAAAAATAACATATTTAATATTTTGTGTATTTTTGTGATGTGATAGGAAATGAGTTAAAAAATTATGTGAATGAGAGAAAGTGTTGAAAATGAGGTTTGAGTTAAGTAATGAAAAACAAGTTAACTTAGGTTGTGGATTACATAGTACTTTCTTCTGACTTGACATACAGAGTTAGGAGAATGAGGTTAGGGTTAATGATGACCTTAGATGAACTATGACTAATACCACTCTCCACTTTATCATTCAGCTACACCGTAGTAGGCAATATTTGGTAGAGATTATTTCTGGAGAAGTAAAAACTACATGGATACCACCTATTAACCAACATAATAAGCAAATAGTAGGATATATAATTTATCATAGATGGGGATATCACGGTTTGTATTAAAACAGTTTCATATGATATGGACATTAACAATAGTCCACTCACAAAATATGAGCTGAAAATAAGGAAGAGGAAAATGACAAAAATACCCCCACATGCCAATAAATTAGAATGGTTGGTGGGATTCATCTAATTCCATCAATCACTTCCACCAAAAAAGTTAGCTGATTATGTCCAACGTGCCCCCAGGGAATCTCAAGTCAAATACCACGCCAAAAACACCTTTTAATTTCTTACTTTTCAGATTTTTAATTAAAATACACATTGTACGACTAATGAATGCATGAAATGTAATGGATTTTGCAGATTCTAACACCTCAAATTGATTGACTGAAATCTTTCTTCGTCATTCTTTACTATAATTCAGAAAAGTGTATCCCTTCGAGCTTACAAACCACGTTGTGTGAGCAAACGACATTTCGCAAACATAAAAGCAAGCATTTCCAAGAATCCCCATGCATGCATGCATGTAAGCAAAAACTTGGAAGCGAATGACTCCAAGAGAGAAGTAAGCATCAACATCAATGAATCCTAAGTTTGAACTCCAACCGAACGTTTCGCGAAAATGATGTTGCATGACCCACGTAGAATTTAGATAACCGTAACTTATCCGTCCCAAAGTAAAGATAAATTAATATCAAGGAGTTTTTGGTCGTCTGAAATAATAAAACCTCGAAATGTCATATCAAAAAATCACAATATGATCCATGTTTAACTCTACTTCCTTAGCGAAAAACCATGCACTCAAATAGTTGAAACGATTAAATAGGTCCCGAATCCATTGGAGATCTAAAGAATTTCAGACCACACAATTAAAGACTACGCGTGATAAGGAGAAAAAGGAGAAGTTGACTTACAAAAACCACTAACCAAAATGATGTCATCTAAACTGTGGACAAAAACTTTGGTCCTTTCTACAAAAAAAATCAATATCATGTGCATGTATGGATCCAAGTTTCGAACTTATGTCACATAACATGTCCAAGATGTCCTCAGAACATTAAAAAAACTACAAATTCAACTTGGTTAGAATTCCAAGTTGGAATCGCCCAAGGTTTCACTTGAAACAACATACTCAAACAAATTAAGAATTAGTGCATCTCCACCGTTCTTAGAGACAAGAAAACTGCCGTCCTATCGTTGGATTTGTTATCCTGTATTAGAACATGCTTCCTTAGTAAACAATTACTTTATTATTGTTATTAGTTGAAAGTCCTCGAAAGAGCCACTAATATTTCAGAAATGTTGTGTCCCACTCCTTTCTTATTTTCAACCCAATGCTGAGATCTTGTTTATGAATTTGAAGGTTTTTTTAGAATTGGAATATGCTGATTTGGCTTAATTTAAAGTTTATCCAAAGGTGGCAAAGTTGTAATATTGTGTTCTTCAAATCCTATCTGTCATTCGAAACAAATAATGGTTTAGATTAATGAGTTAGTAAGACTGTTCTATATGTCTTGTGCACTCGTGTGATTTGTATCAATGTTGGAGGATAAAAAAAGTCTTGGATCCTATTGGCACAACTTCAACTTTGTAAAAAGAGAAGTAAAAGGATGAGCTTCGGCTGTAGTGTGGGGTGGGGCCAAAATAATTTACACCTATGGATTTTTTTTAACTTTTTATAAAGTTGCAAACTGCAATGATGTAAAGACAGTAAGGTCAGGGGTCACAGTTCTTGGGCATGATTAATGCCGCTTCTCTCCCACCAACTGGTTGTAAAAAATATGGGTTACTGTTTACCACCGTAAAACTACTTAAACCGTCGTAATAATTACATTTTTACCTATAACAATTCATTTAATATTTATTTCGTCATGTCTCTTAAAATAAAATTTCTACCTACGTTTTCCTCATTTTCCCAGTACAAACACTGTGAAAATGTCTGGTGAAGCGTCTGAATTCGGTGAAGTAAGTCCAACAAAAAAAAAATCGAGTCAGGCGTCTAGGTAAAACGCCCCCCATGGGGGAGGCGTCTTAGCCAGACGCCTCCGCCTAAGCCGCCTCACCCAAAGGGGTGTCTGGCTAAGACGCCCCATCCTAAAAAAAGTTAAAAAAACTTAAAATTATACGGTGAGTTATCTGAAATTATTTGACGTTCATTTGCAAGTTTTCGGTGGTAACGTGTCGTATTACAATGAGTTTTTTTGCAAGTGATAAAGATTCAAAAAAAATAATCAAATCCAACAATTTTTAAGATCCAAAATCCCCTGGCGGTAAAACATCCCGACTTACAAATACCACCTCGACAGGTTTTTTGGAATTTGAAATTGTTGGATCTGGAAATTTTTGAATTTTGATCACTTGCAAAAACTCGTTGTAAGGTGAGATGTCGGACGGTCGACTGTTTGCATCTCGGTCTACCGAACATGTTCCATGCGGATGACCGAGTTTCCATCGGTCAACCGTGATCATAAAGACAGTAAGTTTTTGATCTTCCTAGAATCATTGGGTCGGTTTACCGATCTCTACCCGGTCATCCGAATATAGTAATTATTAACTTATTAATTAATTAATTTAGCAATTATCTAAATTTATAATCAATTATCTTTTTAATAAAAATATATAAAAAATTGCGGGCGCCTGACGGAGCCGCCCCGCCTAGGAGAGGGGCGTCTGTCTAAGACAATTGATTATATTTAGACAGACGCCCCTCCCATGGGCGGGGCGTCTGGGTAACCCCCCCCCCCCCCCCCCCCTCTCATGGGGGAGGCGTTTTAGCCAGACGCCGTCCCCATGGGAGGGGCGGATCTGGCGAACGCCCGCTATTTATTATTATTATTATTTATTATTTATTATTTTTTTATTAAAAAGATGTTGGATATTTTACGAGATTCGAGTACATCGGGGCGTCCGTTGGCTCATTATTGACCTCCAAGACATTATTTTTTATGATTATAAGAGGAATATGAAGAGAGATGTATGATAGGAGGATAAAATGTCGCGTTATAGCAGTAGAAATGAGAGAATGACAAAATGGTAATCTATACAGACGATTTAAGTAGTTTTCCGACGATGAATAGCCGTTCAGAAAAATATTCAGCTTAAATAATTTTTGCTTCTGTTTCACCTTTTACATTGAACTTCTAAAATATGTTGCATAGAGGTGTTTAATTTTCAACTACTTATAGCAAGAAATTGAGTTTCTGATGGTGAAAAGCTATTGAAGTAAAAGATTAATTAGAAAGCAAAGGTGTTTGGAGATAACATTTGAATTTTCCTAAGCTCACACTTTCTTTGCAAAAATTTGAGAAACTTCTTATAACAAAAGGTTTAAATCTTCAACGGATGGGTAGGGGAGGCAAAGGATCCTACCAGGAACTTAATAAATTTGTGCATATTTGTGAAGTAATTATAATTCTACTAAGTTTTTTTATATTTTATCTGTACCAAACTTTTCCTTTCCGTTTCTTACTTCTACAATTTTTTTATAAAATCAAAATATTTAAATATTCCTGTATTACCTTTTTGGATCTCAATTCAAACGGTTGTTGCTAACACATGGAAATGCATTAGTTACCTTGCCTTATATTTATAGAAAAAATTAAACACCTAAATGATATTTATGTAAAAGTTAAACCTTTTCATTGGCCCATCCAAGAAGAAGAAAACTTTAATTTTTTTTTAATTTTTACTATTAAACCACCTCGACAAGTCGTTCAGGGTCTCACTCACTTTTTGGATCTTCAAATTGTTTGTTCTGAAAATTTTTCAATCTTCATCTCTTGCAAAAATTTATTACCCCACATTAATAACAAATACTCAATCTATTAATAACAAAACCTCCACTAAATACTTCAAAATCAACAAAAAAATGGACGAATGGGAGGGGAACACATGCCCCCCACCCGAGGGTGCCCCGGGCGTCTGCCCGGAACGCCCGGGTAAGCGCCCGGGCGACTCACCCCCATTAAGGGGTGCCCTGAAGAGAAAAAAAAGTGATCCAATACTGTCCAAAGTTCGTTGAGAATACAAGTCCATTGTAACTTGATAAAGGGGCAACTCGTGCTAATGACCTCATTATCCTCATTTTTGAAACTTCTTACCTAATTATTTACTTGGAAAATATCGTGCACCATTGTCTGTGCTTTTTTTGGTATGAAATTCAAAGCAAGGGGTTTGGTTTTTGAGGGAGAAACCCTAAACGGTGGGTTTTTTGCATCAATATCCTAACGAATCCATGTATTTGTATCAACACCCTTCGCAAACAAATGTTAACGTAAATGTTTCCACAAATACACATTATGTCTTGTCAATCTTTCTTCCACCTAATTGATACTAAAAATTTATACCTGTCTTGTTTCCATCAAGTTACCCACAATTAACCCACTTATGAAACTCTAGTTGAATTCTTATTACGTGTCATTGGTTGAGTTATAAATCGTTATGACAATTTTTTTGCCCTTAAGTTTTTATATCCACTCACTTTCAGTCTCTTATAGTCCCATGGTGTTGCGAATTGGTATATAGTTCGGTCAAGTTCTTGGTTAACATAATTGTCATGATATTATAAATAACTTCATTAAAAAGTTCATGTAAATAACTTTTAATCCAAAGTAGTTGTGGTACGATAGAAATATAAATTGTCAAGAATCACGATTTGAACACGCTAACTACCTTCTTGCAAAAAGAAAGATAAAGCAAATAAAGAAAAAAACTATGATTTTTTTTGCGGATATGACAATTTCAGTAAATTCTTAAGCAAAATTCTTCAAATGAAACTGAAAAAAGAAAAAGAAAAACCTTCCTTTTTTCTATACCGATGAATACACAAAAAGTGGAAGATAAAAAAATTCCAAATTGACATAAAAAAATAAGAGTAGGCAAGTCGGTAAGAGAAAGTGATTGGTGGATGACTGCCAACAAACATTACTAAAACGCAAATTGTGGCTCACTTTTGTACTATAAAAAGGCTTCTTTGCTCTTACATTTTCTTCATCCATTCGTGTTCTCTGTGTCTTCTGTTCTCTCTTTTTTTGCGTTTGCTTTGTTCTCTCATTCTTGTCCACAAAGGTCAGTTTTTTCTTCATCATTTTGATCCAAACACTTGTTGGGTCATCCAAAGATTTGATATTTTTCTGGGTTTTTCATTTGGTGGAAGAAAAGTGGGAGTTGGTAGTTTTGAATTTTTTCCTACTTAAAAAAGTTGTTGGTAGATCTTTTTGGTGTGACTTTGCCAAAGTTGCCAACTTCAGTATCAGATCTTCACTTTGATGATGTGTTGTTGTAATCTATTATCATTCCACTTTCCAAGTGAAGATAAGATCATGTGTTTTGATCGAATCAAATCTTTGTAGTTAGTGAAAAAGACTTTATTTTCCAAGAAATTAAAAACAAGAAAGGCATGGAAGGATCATAATAACATCACCATAAATACATGTGATTTTCTTCACGAGATCCTTACTTGACCTCAAATTTGATTTTTGCCAACAGATTTCCAGCAAGTTTTTGTGATCACATAACAGTTTGATACTTGATCATGTCAAACTACTCAGTTCTGAGCTTATTTTTTTACTGTTGACTTTTTTTATCATCTTGAATTTACTAAATAACATTCAGATCTGAACCAACAACAGTCAACCCACATCTCTCATCCATGATCCATTACATGTTTCTTTTTTGTCATGTTTCGTCATTATATTGGAAGTTGAGGTTTTGGAAAATTTTGGTTCAGGAGAAGAGGATTCATGGCTCGGTTGACTCGTGTTCACAGCATCAAGGAGCGGATGGGTGACTCCTTGGCTGCTAATCCCACTGAGATGTCTGCCCTTTTCTCAAAGTATGATCTTCATCACCCAAAACTTATTATTATTAGTTCTTGTTTATGATCTCTACTATAAAATAAATTGTTTATGTTTTATTTTATTTTTTTGAGCTGAAATCTTTGTTATACATTTTTAATTCCGTAAAGGGTATGTTCCTGATCACGTATTTCCGCCATCGGTGCAACGGAATCTAGCATTTTATTGTTCTTGTTGTAGAATATATATAATTTTTTTATAAAAAAAATGTCTGATGGGGTTTTAGAGCCCAGTAACTAAGTTTATAAGATCTGACTAGTTTATGTAAATATCTGAATGGAACATACCAACCAAGTTTATAAGATCTAACTTGTTGAGTTATAATATATGTAACATGATTATAGTTGCGGAACATGTTTATAAGATCTAAATTGATATATCCATACGTCTATTTTTCCTGATGTTTTTGGTTGTTTAGGTACATTGACCATGGAAAGGGAATGCTTCAGCGTCATGAGATCATGGCCGAGTTCGATGCTCTGGTCAAGAATGGGGACAAAGAAGAGCTCAAGGATGGGCCATTCGGTGAACTCATTATCGCTGCTCAGGTAATTCTTGCAAGATCTACTGTTTTTTTTGTTGATGTTTTTTTGTTCTCTCAGACTTCTAACTGTAGTTTATTTTGTCATGGTGTAGGAAGCAATTGTTCTTCCTCCGTCGGTCGCTCTTGCTGTCCGTCCTAGGCCCGGAGTTTGGGACTACATTCGTGTCAATGTGACCGATCTGACTGTGGAGGAACTGACTGTAACTGAATACCTGAAGTTCAAGGAACAGCTTGTTGATGCAGAGTAAGTGCTCGTTACCAACCGATATTATTTATCATAATGCAGTTTTAACTTTGCTTTTTTCCTTGCTTAATATTGGGCTTTATGTGATTGCAGCTCCAATGGTAACTTTGTTCTTGAGCTCGATTTTGAGCCATTCAATGCGTCTTTCCCTCGCCCATCTCTGTCGAAGTCTATCGGTAATGGTGTTGAGTTCCTTAACAAACATTTGTCGTCGAAATTGTTCAATGACAAGGAAAGCATGTACCCGCTCCTCGACTTCCTTCGCGCCCATAACTACAAGGGAATGGTAAGTTACAGTAACATTGTCTCCTCATTGTATTCGAACTTAACGATTCAGTAAAATGAATTCTAAAAATGTTTCGCAAAATGTTTGCAGCCGATATTGTTGAACGATAAAATTCAAAGCCTGAATGGTCTCCAAAAGTCTCTTAGGAAGGCAGAGGACTACTTGCTTACCATCCCTGCACAAACCCCTTACTCGAACTTCGCCGCCAAGTAATTATTAACCATATATATATGCTTACAAGCCTCGAATCTCGAGTGAAATATATCAGTGCTAGAACTAATTCTTAATGGTCATGATGTTCAGGTTTGAGAACCTTGGGCTAGAGCGGGGATGGGGAGATGTTGCACAACGCGTGCTCGGAAACGTCCACCTCCTTCTCGACCTCCTTGAGGCCCCTGACCCGAGCACTTTCGAGAAATTCCTTTCCATCATCCCCATGGTGTTTAATGTCGTCATTCTTTCGCCTCACGGATACTTTGCTCAGGACAAGGTTCTCGGTTACCCCGACACTGGAGGACAGGTATAACCGTATAAAGTTGTATCCACAATTTACTGAACTATAGTTGGTTGAAATATGTTTTTTCAGCAGCCTCTAATTAGACATTTTAATTGCAGGTTGTCTACATTCTGGACCAAGTCCGTGCCCTCGAGAACGAAATGCTTCTCCGCATTAAGCAGCAAGGCCTTGACATTGTTCCTCAAATTATCATTGTGAGTAGCTGGCTAAATTAGCTTCTATTGTTCGAGCGTAGATTCAGAAATAAATGTTACTTTGTTACTGAGACTTACTTTGTCAATGCAGATTACTAGGCTGCTGCCTGATGCCGTTGGAACAACCTGTGGTCAGCGATTGGAGAAGGTCGAGAACACCCAGCACACCAACATTCTTCGTATCCCATTCAGAAACAAAGACGGAATCCTTCGCAAGTGGATCTCCCGTTTCGATGTCTGGCCTTACCTAGAGTCATTCACTGAGGTAAAAACAAAACATCTATTGCTTGAACTCTTAACTGTCTAGTGCCTGCTACCTTGAGAATTTTACAGTAACATGTTCAATGTCTAATCATCTGAATTTTACAGGAAGTCGCAACCGAGGTTGTTGCACAACTTGATGCGAAACCGGATCTTGTCATTGGAAACTACAGTGATGGAAATCTCGTCGCTACTTTGTTGGCACACAAATTGGGTGTTACTCAGGTCTGTGTCTTTGCAGAAGCCACAATACGTTTGATAAACTTTTCTACAAAGAATGTTATGTAAATATGTAATTGTTGTTGATGTATCATGCAGTGTACCATCGCTCATGCTCTCGAGAAAACGAAGTACCCCAACTCAGATTTGTACTGGAAGGATCTCGACGACCACTACCACTTCTCCTGCCAATTCACAGCTGATCTGTTGGCAATGAACCACACTGATTTCATCATCACTAGTACTTACCAAGAAATTGCTGGAAGGTAATATACACAAATAACCTTATAGCTTGCTAATTTCTAACACAATTGAGCATGAAATGATGATACGAACTAAACACTACTTGACACAATAGAACTTTTGTGGTTAATGAATTTAGTTATTCTTATTTATAGAAAATGAAAATAAAATAAGGATCTGAAATGAAGATGACTCGATCGTACATGACTTGTTGAATTTACTTGAAAATGACATGTTTAGTGACTTATGTGGACTGATCATTCGATGTTTACTTAGCATGTAGTTTGTGCTGTCCATTACCATTACAAGATCAAATATGTTATAGTATGACTGTTAGGTATCCAAACACGGTGAAACCCTCTTCAACCCAAGCACAACATGATAGACTCAAATTTCCTAACACGAGCTCACAATTATCAAACACGACTTGTCGACAAGCCTAGACACAATGCAGTGTTCAGACATGTTTCATTCATGTTCTTGTTAATAGATGGATTGGATTGAGATTTATGTTTTTGTGTTTGTTGGTGATCTCAGCAAGCACACTGTGGGACAGTACGAGAGCCACATCGCCTTCACCATGCCTGACCTCTACCGTGTCGTCCACGGAATCAACACCTTCGATCCCAAGTTCAACATTGTCTCTCCAGGAGCTGACATGGACATCTACTTCCCATACACCGAGAAGGAGAAGAGGCTAACTAACCTCCACCCCGAAATCGAAGAGCTCCTCTACAGCCAAGAAGACAACAGTGAGCACAAGTAACAAACCATTCTCAGTAGCCCATTACCGATTCTTTGACAACAATTTGTCATCAAATTTTGAGGGTCTTATTTGTTTTATGTTCTCCACAGGTTTGCATTGGCAGACAAGACCAAGCCCATCATATTTTCTATGGCGAGGTTGGACCGCGTCAAGAACTTGACTGGATTGGTTGAGCTATACGGCAAGAACAAGCGCCTCAGGGAGCTTACCAACCTTGTTATCGTCTGTGGTGATCACGGAAAGGAGTCTAAGGACAAGGAGGAGCAGGCAGAGCTGAAGAGGATGTTCAGCCTCATCGAGGAACACAAGTTGAATGGCCAAATCAGGTGGATCTCAGCCCAAATGAACCGCGTCCGCAACGGTGAGCTCTACAGGTGCATTGCTGACAGCAAGGGAATTTTCGTTCAGGTAAGAAAATTCCTAACGACTGTTTGACTCAGACGTTATAACTTGTACCGATTTTGACTTGTGAATTGTGATTGCTCAGCCTGCCTTTTATGAGGCGTTCGGGCTAACGGTTGTAGAATCCATGACTTGCGGTCTGCCCACATTCGCCACTGTCCATGGAGGACCTGGTGAGATCATCGTGGACGGTGTCTCCGGATTCCATATTGACCCCTACCAGGGTGACAAGGTCTCTGAGATCCTCGTCAACTTCTTCGACAACTGCAAGGCCGACCCGTCTCACTGGGACACCATCTCTGCGGCTGGTTTGCAGCGTATCTACGATAAGTAAGTTAGATACTTAAATTTGAAGTGTTAATACATCAAGTAATGCAATACTAAATGGTTTGCTGATTTTGTAGGTACACTTGGAAGTTGTACTCTGAGAGGCTGATGACATTGACCACCATCTACGGCTTCTGGAAGTACGTCTCAAACCTCGAAAGACTTGAGACCCGCCGTTACCTCGAGATGTTCTATGCTCTCAAGTACAAGCCTTTGGTGAGTGCATTCTTAAACATTATAATTACTCAAAAGCTTGACACTAAGAAGTTATGTTTGGAACTAATAATATGTTAAAAATATTTTTTGTAGGCTGAGAAAGTTCCTCTTGCTGTTGATGGAAAGGCTTCCGTGAACGGCTCTACTTGAGGTTCTTCAACAACTATCACAAAGATTTCTTCTTCGTGATTCGGATGGCTTTTGAACTTCTTGCATTTGAACATCAAATATGGGGATGTCCCTGTTTTGTTTTGTTTTGTTTTGTTTGTCTTGTTGTGTTTTTTTTCCCTTTCTGCAAACTTGTTTCAGTTTTCACATTAGTGGTGACTTGCTTGAAGATTTTACTTGTATGTCTTGCAATTGCCATGAAAAAGAAAGCTGAACGTTATCATATTAACCCACATATGTTGTGCAACATTGGATTGTTTCTTGCTATTGTGCTCAATCGGGCGATGAATGATATGTCCAGAAATAGAACCAAATCTCAAAGAAGGTTGAATTTTAGTCATGAGAATGTGAAGATGAAGCTTGACAACAAGAAACTTCTTGAGATGCATACACAGGTGAAGATAAGTTATCAGTGAAACAAATGGATACATGATTTATGTTGTCTCAAAAGAAAGGTTATGCACAAGAAAGAAAGATGGGTCCAATTCATACCATCAAACAATAAGTTGTCTTCGTGGACAAGAATTTGGATGGGAAACATACGCACGTCTCTAGTTTGGATGAATGTCATTTTCAATTTTCATAACTAAAACTGCATGTGTATTATTGGTGACTTATTCTACTCACGAAGAGTTAAAAACCCATAAGCATTAATCAACTAAATAATTATAAGTACACCATTATACCTAGTAAATATATGTCCGAAGGTCATTCCACAAATAGCAATGTAGCAGCAACAAAATCCTAAAAACAGAACCAAACACTTGAGAAATAGTTGGCTACCAACTACTTTATATACACAGCACATCTACAACAACATGGTTTATCAATCCTAATCAAGTTGGGGTAGACTATAAATGAAGTTCATTAAAAATCACATATCACCTCCTTTTACACACGTCTATGGCCAAATCTCTGGACATCTTCCAACCCTTCAAGTCCTTGTTGGTTGCTTCTCCGAAAGTTAATCGTGTTATTGCACATCTCCTAAAATGATTCCAATGTACTTTAGAGCAAGGAGCTATTACTCTACCATTTCCCATAACTTGTCGCATATTTCCAGCGGTGACGGTGATGGTTCATATTCAAACTTCTTGCATCTTTTCTTATTCCGGTCCACAATATCTACAAGTTCAGAGTTAAGAAGTAGTCCGACCCATTGGGAACCAAGAAAAACAATGGAATAATACAAAAAATGAGAGAAAAGTATAGATCTTTGCACAAGTTCAGACACAAAGCACTATATAGCCACCATACATGAAGAATCCTCACAACCCAACTACCAGGAAAAGGATACATCCGGAGATTTGCGTTCGATCCTTAAGATGAGGTACGACGTTTGTTACTGAGACACACATGGCAAGAAGCTCCCTGCATTGATAATCATCCATGGAATAGGCAAGAAAGAGACTCAGTTACAAGAACCACTTCCACTAGAAACTACAGTTAACTTGAAGTCTAACAGCTATCCAGACATTAAATTTCAAAAAATCAGATCTGCTAACATAAATTACCGTACTTCTGCAAATTGTATATGAAGAATTGCATAAAAAATTACTTATTTCCACAGTTAAGTATAAACGCTTGCTAGCGAGGCCTAAGAAAGTGTTTTAAAATGTGACTTCATGCTACCTGGGATACATCAAATTTATCAATACGCTCGTCTGCAAAGAACCTAATGGTCCTAATCACACTCAAGCCACAGAAACTCCCTGGAATATACTCTGCCAATTGAACACTTAAGGCTAGTTGAACAGAAAATACCAAACAAACAGATATACAACCATAAAACCACATAGCGTTTTTTTCAAAGTATGATAGTTTAAAAAATCAGTTAGGGGGAAATAGTGGCCATATGCATGCCAAGAATCACAATCAAAATTGAAATTCCTATATTGTAATATGAGGAACATTCAACCTATTAAGCTATCAACAAAATTATAACAAAATAGATGCCTCACTGATGTGAGACAAATATCATCATTGAAACAAGCACAAATCGGCAAAAAAACCCATTATATGACTACAAAGTAGAATACTTACGTATTTCTCTTCACATCCTTCTCTTCCTTCTTCAATTCCTCCCTCTGCTCCAGCAACAAAGTCATTTCCTTTTCCTGCTCAGCAAGCTCTTCCTCAATCTTTGTGTTCAGACAAATCAAACACATATCATCAAAACACAACACCACCAAAACCAAATTCCCCAGGAAAAATAACACTTTATTTCACACAATTGTTTGTATCTTTAGTTTTCGCCTAAACTAGCCTCTCTACTGTACTCCTCCGAATAGCCCATGAAACATGGGAAATTCACAATTTTTTTCCAAAAGTAGAACACAATGGGTTAAGTTCCATCACAAATATTTAAACCAATCTCATTAGTACAAAAAAACATAACTCCATGAAACTGATTCGCATTTATTGTTAAAACACATTTTTTCTCATAAGACTAGAACATAATGATTCCCTAAATAACACTTATCCGATCACATTCCTCTCAAAAGGTAAAAATACAATATCCTCGAAAACTAGAACAAATAGCATCAAGTTCAGTAATTTACACTATCCAATCAAATTCAATTAAGCAAAACACAGTCACATTGACTCTCGAAAAGAAGAAAAAACGTTTTATCCCGAAAACCACAACACAAATCTTAATTAAACAACTCAAAACAAAATAAACACTTATCTAATCTCCACTCTCAAAGCCCTCTCTTTTTCCACCTCCCCAATCATCTCCCTCCCCACTCTCTCCGCCTCCTCATCCTCCAAAGTCTCCTTCCCCACCTTTCCCACCTTCCTCTCCAGCTCCGCCGCCCTCTCCTCCCACTCTGCACCAAACCACAAGAAACTATCATCGACCCAAGACCCGAAATCGAAAAAAAATGCGATCTTTTGGGAAGGGGGGGGGGGGGGGGGGGGGGGGGGGGGGAACGGACCTTTGAGGGAGGTCCGGAGGTGGGTCGAGGTCTCCCGGCAGAAGGCGAGGAGGGAGTCGGAGGAGTGGGAGAGGTGGACGAGGGTGGAGGTTGGGTGGAGGTCGTCGAGGAGGGTGGTGGAGAGGGAGACGAGGTTGTCGACGTCGATTTGGGGATTCGAATCGGCCATTTTTGGAGTCGGGAGAGAGAGAGTGGGGTTTTGAAACCCTAATTTCGTCTCCTTCCCTCCTTTTCTCTTCGGTTTGATTTCGTTTGACGATGTAGAGATTGAAATCAAATGGTTGAGCTTCGAGAAAATATGGTCTAGTGGTATGATTCTCGCTTAGGGTGCGAGAGGTCCCGAGTTCAATTCTCGGAATGCCCCCATTTTTTGAGAATTTTTAGTGGTTTTGAATTTTGATTAATCGTGAGATTAGTTTGGGGTCTGTCTAGAAAACTTATAATTCCATTGTCTTTTTAGGAAAATTGTATTATCCTTAAGTGGCGTTTAGGTCACCCCTGATTATATGTTATCCTTTTGATACCCAAACGAGGCTTAAAGTTTTTTTGGTTTTTTTTTCATTTTACGAATTTTAATGGTGTTTGGTTTGTTGTAGGATTAACTTAGAGAAGCATGCGAGTATCTTTTTAGATCTACTATAATTATTATTCCAATCAAGCTACTCGGTGTGACCGTGGGAGTTGCTAATTTGTTAGTTAACAAAAATACTGTTACATAACACATTCTCCTCTAATTAGTGACAGTTGAGAGCTCACAATTTCATTTTCTATTTTAGTTATAAGAGTTTCTTTTTAATTTTTCGTGTTTTTTTAAAGAATTGGTATCATTAAAGATAAGAGTTATAAGAGTTTCTTTTTCATTAAACAATCAAGAGATTCTCAGAATAACTCATCAGCGAGAATGTTACTCATATAAATCAACAATCGGTGCACCAATAATACAACAGAGTTTGTCAAAAGACGTGATTACAACAATACGACGAAAGACAAGTACAAGCAATCACGACGACCTCGAAGAGTCCGAAAAAGATCCTGACCCCAAAATGTGTGCGTCCGCTGTCACTACCCGACAGAACCTACTGCGGTCCTGAAACATAAATCAAACAATGATGCCTGAGTTTCCCATTAGGAAACCCCGTATGCAAAGTTCGCCTAAATGAATGCAACAGTACGGTAAATGAACTTATCATACTAGTAGCATGTCATATCACATCTGTAATGCATCAAATCCCTCCAAAGGTAAACGAGACCTCAGTCCAACAACAACAACGACCCTCAACAGGGTCAATAAGGATATCAGTCCAGCAACAACAACGGGTCTCCCTCGAAAACCTACCGTAGGCACATACGGTCTTACGGATAGTACGCGACGCACCCCTCACACGCGACTACTCGAGCCAAAGGGATCGGTGAGGAGAGTCCGCACTTCCGCGCAAAGAACCACGTGGTCTACACCACCTTCGACGGAGCCGTAGCCCGGTCGGTCAACATCCCAAGATAGGTGCCAATCGGGGATCATCACCGGAACAACATCGGCGGTACAACATACGTCTAGTACAACATCGGACGGCACAACCACAAGCCGGAACATCGTCGGAAAAACCTCGGCGGCATCGCCGGCACAACATCGCTGGTACAACATACGTCCGGCACAACATCGGACGGGTCCAGACCGTAGTCTGCAGGGTCATCATGCTCCACGAGCCTTGCGTCAACACGCATTGGGATCCGCGATCACTCAACAGAGAGTAAGGCAACAACACGTCACACCACGGTCCATCACGGAGGTGGTGCGACCCAAGTATTCACACTCTTCCACACGGCGGTCCCTGGGCAGAGGACACGGGTTTCCGTGGACAGAGTTTACACAACACAAGGACCAGGAATTCAGTTCTACACAAAAATGGTCGACCGAAAGAGCCTAACCGGTCGAACTGTCCCTAATAGGTTCGGTCGACCGAAAGTCTACAACGGTCGAACTGTTCTGCGCGTCCCTTAAGTCCAAACGGTCGAACAACAGTCTAAAACCGGTCGACCGAACACGAGGTCAAAATCCGGAGTTGGTCAAAATCAACAAGTCTATTCGGTCGACCGACTCAGGTGTCCCGGTCGACCGAAAACTATCAGGGTCATCCTAATAGTCTACGTTATATAACGATCGAACAATATGTCGAAAACGGTCGAACAGCATGCAGAATCATCAAGTACACTTAAGTTTCCGTCGACCCAAAACAAAAGAACGGTCGACCGAAAACCGACAGTAAGCCTCCAACCCACCAGCACATATGCAACAGGTCGACCGCCACATTGGCATCGTTCGACCGGTGTTGGTTAAAGTCAGGCAAAAAGGTAAAACCGGTCGACCGTTGGTCGACAACAACCTTGCACCATCCAAGGATTTTACGCCGTTTCTCGTCGCCTGCGAGATCTCCGACCTCCCGCGACCGACTTCAACTTCCCACCAACGTGGGGAACAACAAAACCACACTAAAAGCCGACATACCTCAACAAAGCGATCAACGACGCCCGCCGGAGAACCTACGAAACCACCTCCGGTCTGCAACCGCACGCACGCCGACCTTCGTGCCTCACGCCGGAGTCTCCTCAGCCACGCCTGGTTTGCCGGAAAGGAAGAGAGAAAGTGAGAGAATGCAAGAGTGAGAGAGAGAGAGAGTGATAGATGGGTGTGGTTTTCTCTTCAAAAGCACAAAACCCAACCAACCCATCACCCTACACTCCTACTCCATCACACCACACAACCACCCACTATTCCGTTCGTCCTTCCCCGTGCTAAACCCCCACTAAACCCGGGATTAGCCCAAAATCAAAGGTTAGGGTTAGAACCTGAAAGATCTCGATGATGTATTTATCATAAATATGTATATATCATGTAATACCACGAATTTGGAAAATAAATAGTGGCATTGAAATCATAATTCATAGGCAATTTTTAGTATATGCATTTGAAAGACAATTTTAACAATATATTGGAAAATCATAATTTCACTAATGCTTTTGTGATTGCATTTAAATTAAATGACTTCATGAGGTCAATATAGGCACGTACTATCTCGTTACTCGTTTGTGTGTAGGTAGTAGGTACTAAAACTTGTTGATGCAAATCTAAACATTTTCCAGTTACCTTTTTATCCAATTCGTTTAGCCATTTTAATTTCCGCTAAATCTCACTCATATAACCGTTCATCCGTCCTACAACCGATAATTAAATGGGACAGGATACGAGTAAATTATAAATAAATAGGTATATGTCCCAACCATTAACCGTTTAAGGTGGCGTGTATGGATATGGCCGTATCGGTAAGGGCTTATCCACCCATTTACAAAATTATAGTGATAGCTACCAGTTTATAAGTGAAATAAACAAAACAAAAGTATTGCCTCAAGAAAAATCACAGGAATGCAAAAAAATGACAGTTGAAAACTTAGTATAGATATTTTTACTCCACAATCATGCATGGCACCAAGCACAACAAACATGAATCGTAAATTCGTAAGTTTTTTTTTTTTGATAAGAGGCACCCATTCGTAAGTTCATAAAAGGGAAATTTTGGTTATTCAGTCATAATGTTTGAAAACAGTTATTTAATCATAGTACAGGCACTGACACATTTGAGAACATAAATATCCAGATAACAGATAGTACAGACTTATTCCATCAATAAAAAGTCAAATGATAGACAAGGAATTAGAGCCGCTACAACATACATAGGGTTAAAATTTAGAGGTATCACAATGCAACAGAAGGTCCTTTACAGGCAATGAAGCATTGAAGCTGATGGTCAGGTTTCGGGCAATTGGTTTCATGACAAAAGATTCCTGAAACAAATTTCAAAAACGAATAGGTAAACGGAAAGCTTAAAGAAGCACTTATAAGTTAATTAGCATTCAATTATAACACAAGGTTGGGATGCTTACATTAGCCTTACTTATACAGTACCGACGAACTCCAAATCATGACGCTCAATATGAAGGTGTTCCCACGATGCCCATGTCATCAAAACTCCACGGATTAACAGGTTTTCCGCTGCCAGGCTGAGTTGCAACACTTGTGAACATACTACTAACTGACTCATCTGTGCTGCATTCAGGATAAGGTATCTGGAGAAACTTCATGCATGTTTCGAAATCCAACAAGTCCTCGGTGATTCTCGGAGGTGCATTGTCCTCCATGTTATCCTTAGCTATTGCCTGCATCTTCTCATCTTCCATGTGCATTAAACTATTGACGTCAGGTGCGGTCGGTATAAGAGTTGACGACATCTCAGGAATCTTGCAGTCTGGTTCCAGCAAAAAATCGACAAAATCAAAACAGTTGCCACTATAGTCGGAGGACATACCACCTTCCTCTAAGGTTTCGCAAGAACTCAGTTGAGCAAGCGGACTGTGATAGTGCGACTGAATAATTGGTTCCTTCCCATTTGCTCCAAAGCTGGAGTAAAAAGGTTCAGGATCATTCATGTAATTAAGCCCCTGATCGAAGCTGTGTTTATCAGACAAGTTTGTTTCTGTTTTCTTTGGGATGGTTGATTTAGTGGCACGCTTCTCAGTCACAACTGGACCTTGTTCAGGGAAGTTTAGCTTGGCTTTCTTGCCCCGGATCTTCCTGGCTTCTGCATCGTATGCCCTTGCAGCTTCATCTGGAGTGTTGAATGTCCCGAGCCACACACGGACTCCTTTTTGAGGGTCTCTAATCTCAGCAGCCCACTTCCCCCAGGGGCGTTGCCTGATTCCTCTGTATTGGGTCTTTCTCTTCCTCTTTGTTACTCTATCCGCAGCTGCTTCTGACTTAACTGGTTTCCGCTTAGTAATGCCACCATGTGCTATGGAACACAAGCAAAATAGATGTCAGAAACTATAGCGTGGCAGGTAACAGAAAGACGAACATCAATTTTAATTAATAAGAAAGGAAGTTTTGCGACCACTTTTTTCTATATCATAAGTTTGGTGACCCACTTCACTTTCATACTTGAACAACCCAGCCAGGAGATCTCGGGAATCTATAATTGGTTAGTTCTAGAAGGATCAATATGAGTTGCAATAGGTTGCATGTTCAAATGCGAGTGTTTTAGGATAAGAATCATAATCAATATACCAAACAACTAATTAGGAAGAAATTCATGAAGATCTGACACCAAATTTCCTGCAAAAATGTATTGTACTTAAGTCTAAAGAGGACAATATAGACGTTAGTCAATTAGTCAAATTGTAAATATAACACATGCGAAGACCAAACCGAATGAGGCAAGCATCACATTGCAAGAGTCCACACCATTTTAAGAATCAAATCTTCACATAAGGCATTTAAGGAACAAAAACCTACAATCTTTATTCTCTTTTTTACCCAAATCTCCTTAAGAATCACTTACATTTAATATCAACACCTTTTTCACCAAAAAATATGGTTTTCATTCAAACGGTAGACAAAAGCCCAAAGAAGACCAAATCAACTAAAAAACATATCTCCAAAGCCAGGATCTTTTCAACTAAAATAAAAAATAGCAAAAACTGCATCAAACTGACAGTGATAATGTTTTAGCCAAAGGCCAGACCTGTTCGACTAAAAACAAAAGATTTGCACCCAAATTTTTAAAAAAAATAACAAAAATTATACAAAAACTGCACTAATTTAACAATTACTTCTACAAAAAAAAAATCGACCTTCCACCTTTTCCAAACTAAAACCCAGATTTTTTTTTTAAAAAAAACCACGATTCCAAAAGGCAGAACCTTTCAGTTTATTAGCCAAAACATGAGTAAAATAGCAAAAATTGCACAGTTTTAGCAAAAAAATGTCTTCTTTTTAGTCTTGAACTAAAACCCAGATTATTAATTTTAAAGAACCCACCTTTCGGATCTGTTTCAGCTAAAAAATTTAAAAAACCAACAAAATTCTGCAAAAAAGAAAAGAAAGAACAAGCACCGTCTTAGGAAATAAAAATCCAGTCTTCTACCCTTATTTCGATCTAAAAGCAATTTTTTTTCTTCTTCTTTTTTAGCGACGGACATCTTAGCAAAATAAAAAATGCTGCCTTCTAGATTGTTCTTGTACCTATGGGAAAGGCGAGCGGGAAGGGATGGGAGTCGTCGTCCTTCCCGAACTCCGCCTCGAAGTCGTCGTCTTCGTCGACGGCGGGGCGGTTATTGGACCAGAGACGGCCGGAAGGGATAATGTCGGAGATTATGGCGCCGCCGCACATGCTCGGAACGAACGGGGTTTTGGTTTGGTTTGGTTTGGTTTGGGTGATTTAATCAGGGATTGGTTGGTCACTTGGTTGGTGAGGAGAAAGTTGATTATTTGTTTTTGTTTTTTACTTTCTTTTGGTAATTTTCAAAATAATTTCCTTTTTAAATTAATATTAGTGTTAATTTTAATTATTAAGTTACTTGGCGTGCTCACTAACTATGAGTTATTGCGACCTACATGGTAGAAGCCGAAATGCATCTCACCCTCACCAAAGTGACCTAATAATTAGGATGTGCATCTGTATAATTTTAAAGTAATTGTTTGTTAGCGGAAAAAAAGAACTAAGTAATTATTTTACTCCTTTGACTTCACTTTTATTTGTTTTTTTACTTTCTTTTGCTAAATTTCAAAGTAATTTTCTTTTTTATTAATATTACTGTTAATTTTAATTACTAAGGTAATTGACTTGTGTACCAACGGTGAGTTACTACGGCTAGGGTTGTAAGCGGGGTGGGGCGGGGCGGGTTTTCGCCCCACTGCTACCTGCCCCGCCAAAGTTAAGCGGGTAGGTGGGGCGGGGTCAAAAAAAAATTCCACTACTCGCCCCGCGTAAGGATGGACTAGGCTATGCGGGGCTGGTTTTATCTTTTTATTAAAGCTAAATACAAAAATCAATTTATTTTCTTTAATATTATCTATTTTAATCAAAGTTAAGTACAAAAATGAAGGAAAAATCAATCAATGTATGTTTTTAAAGTTATATACAAAAAAATTAAAGCTAAATGCAAACTAAATCATAACTAAATACAAAAAAATCAAAAACATATAAGACTTATGCGGGCTGCAGGTTGGGAGAAAACCGCAACCCGCCCCGCTTATTATGCGGGTTGGTGGGTTAGCAGTAGCAATTTTTTGTCCACAACCCACGTTAGGCGGGACGGGACGAGACGGGGCGGGTTGCAGGTAAAATTCAATCCATTTACGGCCCTAACTGCGGCCTACAAGGTAGAGGTCGAACTTGTTTCTCACCATCACTAAATTGCCCAATAATTAGTATATACATCTTGTGCAATTTTAAAGTAATTATTTGTTACCGAAAAATCTCTTGACCTGCTTGCTAATGGTCTTCGGAAACTCCTGGTCTAATGTTATGATTTCGAATCATTCTTTGGGTATCCTATTTTGCATGTAAGATGAATTAATTTCATGGTTTTCACACATTTGATTTTGAAAAATACCAAGTAATATTACACATGAGATATGTGTCACGTGATTAACATATTCTATCACATGTCTAGAATGACTTGTGGTTGATCGGTTAGCACTTTGTAATAGTAAGGAAGACTCGAAATTGGAGTTTCAATATGGCTTGAACATTTGCTCTTAGTGTTCGATACGTTTGTTTTTTTAGCTCAAGTTCTAGTGTAATTTTTTTAATCCGAATCCAAGTCAAAGTACGTACGAGTCCAAGTTATAATCAACAATGTTACAGTGGTCAAAAGATTCAATGGTAAAGTTTATTGCCCACAACAAACACGGTGGACTATGAAGAAGAAAATAAAAAGCGTACGACCCAAAAGTTTTCTTTGTGGGTAAAGTCACACCAAAACATTTTAACACGTTATTATTATTTTTTAAAGCATTTTAACACGTTGAAGCACTCTCCTCTTAAAAGTGAAGTTCTTAACTCAAACGACTAATTAGCTCTTAATGGGAGAGAAAATTGAAAGGGAACGAAAGCAACTCAACGCACCTAACGAGACAAGGTAATCAACTCGATTACTTCAACTTGCTTATTAACAAAGATTTAAGCTCGAGTTTAAACGACGTTCATTTGCAACATAGTATGTGGTTACATCAGAATAATTATAGGATCTCGGGAGGCCCACGCGATTTAATTTACATAGTATATTAATAATATTCTGGCTAGTGTTCTACATGCTGATTTTGAGAAACTATTTTTTGTGTGTGTCAAAACGCAATATTATGACGAACCATAACAAGCCTAAACATAAATCCATGCAGCCATGGAGTGCATGTATAATTTTTAACCAAAATATCAATTGCTTAATTTTACTCAATCAAACTTATCACTACATCTACGTAGAAAAATAGAAAATGGTTTAAAAGGAAAGATGATAAATAAATAAAGGTAACAAAATCTTGAACCGTCAATATAGTGTTTGTTATTCGACATCTATATATAGTCCAATCTTGTTTCAGGAGCCCAAGAAGGATGTGTATATTTAAATCTTATAAATTACATGATATTTCTATACATTTAGAGTAGATATCTGCATGACATGCAACTTTCGCACTGTGGGGTACTGCAAGATATTTAAGTTCCAATTTCCAGCTACAAATTATAATACTTGGAAACCAAATATATTATTGTTGATCTGCATATATCATATTTATATAGGTGATAATGTATGGAAATGAACCTCTCATCCTTTGCCAAGGAATTTAGTTTTTGATTCGATTGTAGATAGAAAACAAAACTAATAAAAGCATTTGATTCCAAACATACCTTCCAACAGCGACAGGAAGTCCAAATGGCTACGAAAGAGCGACAACATGACCAAGTAAAAATAGTATTTTATCGTGATTAACGTTACTAGAAAAATAGTTTTACTGAATGATAGTTACTTGTTGGTAAAACATCCAACCGATAACAACCGTCGGTGCATGTTTTTGAAATATTATACTATAGGAAATTAAATTTTTTTGGAGCAAAAAGAAACACCAACGGATATATTACCATACACGGACGAATATATCTGTCAGTCTATACATACAAATATACAGTGATGGATAAGTTTCGTCAGTATATATTTCAAAAATAAAATGTTAAAGAATTTAATCCTTATGTCAAAATTAACACCGACGACATTTATTCGTTGGTGGAACTAAACACTGGCGACATTTATCTGGTGGAACATTCGTCAACGGAACTAAACACTGAAGCAAGCAACACCGATGATAGATATATATGTCGGTGTTCACTTACATAGACGGATGGTGACCCAGACCGATGTATCTGTTGTAGTGTAAGTTTGCGATCATCATATATTTTGTATTTACTATCGTAAAATCTCTAGCTAAATTACCAATTTTGACTCAAACTTGTGAATTTGAACTTCAAAAAAGAGAGATGAAGACATACATTCTATAGCTCGAATCACTAAAGGAACTTACTCAAACTTGACTTAATGACTAGACAATATTTGTATAGATATTGGTGTATTGGAACAATAGATAACCATATTTTCAATATTATCCCTTAGATAACAACATGCTAATTTCATCTTAAATTTTAGTCTAAGGAAAATGTCAATAATCATTATTAAATATTTGATGATTTCTCTATCAACTGAGGACATTTAAAGTTACAAAAGTGTTACGATGTAACATTAACTAGTATAAAATTTCAATACCTAATCAAACACACAATGAGATACAATAAGTATTAGTTTGTTCCACAAGCAAAGTTTTGGATTCGTGGGTTAACTTCATTAGTATATAAGTAGGGCCAGGGAACAACATGTTCAATTTCCCTCCCACACACCAAACACTTCACCTTGGAACTAACTAATATTCGGTGCATGCGACGATATCAACCTCAAGAATTCCAATCTTAACTAGGTCAGTTATTATTTTCTCATGTAGTTTCAAGGTTAAATTATATCTCATGTTTGAACACACAGTTGTTGCCTTGTATATTATCCACGGATAAAATGAAGTGTATGTATAGCTCCGATTAATGATAGGAATATATTCTACATCGTTTGGAATATACATATACGTTTTGTTTGTGCTCATGGTTTAGCAAAGTGGATCAATGGTCAAAATTAAGTTGACATGAATTGGGGAAAGTCATACGCTTTTTAACTCCTTCCGTGCATATGTGGCTACTTGCCTTCAAGAAATATTTAACCTGCAGAAATGTTAAGGTCGTTAAACCACCCATTCCTATGTCAACCTTGTGACTTGATGCAAACTCAAAAACAGGTGAATTTATAATGATCATCAAATCAGGAAGGAGTTGATTTTCAAACGACTCAATAACTTGATAAAATTTATATAATTAAATTTAGGTTGATGCACTAATACGTAACTAAAATTCACCAGTCAAAGCTTAACCTTGTCGACAACGAACAAATTTTACACTCAAAATTTGTTAAAGTCGAGCGAAATTTATAACAAATATATGCCAAAATGTAAGCAGGATTTCGGTATGTTTCCACGAATCCTTATTTCTAAGGACACTACTGCAAAATCCCATTCCAAAACCCTGTATTTACGCAAATGCCCACACACGTTTTCAAAATCACAGATAAACCACAGCTGTTCCAAAACGTCACGTCTCAACCCGTCCAGAACCCTACTTTACCAAATTACCCTCCTTCACAACAAATCGATTGCCCCAGACATCCCGTAATTTCCTACACAACCAGGGGTAAATAT
Source organism: Triglochin maritima (assembly GCA_963682175.1). NCBI lineage: Eukaryota > Viridiplantae > Streptophyta > Magnoliopsida > Alismatales > Juncaginaceae > Triglochin > Triglochin maritima. The sequence goes on along the minus strand of OY821780.1, from coordinate 5,590,530 downwards.
AGGGTAGTTGACCTTTTTAGAAACTCGAAATATTTCCATCTCCACCAATCAACGATCCCAAGTCTCCTACAAAATCCACATCGAAAACAAAAAAAACAAAAACATGTCGCAATCTTGACCGTCCGATTGATCCACGTGTTGATCAATCTGATCTGACGGCTGTCGAAGCAGCTTTAAGTACGCGTATTCTCGATCGAAACCCGGAACAGAAACTGCTTTCTTTCTTTCACTCTCAAACTCTGCTTTCTATTTTTCTTTTCCTCTTGCGAGAAAATTTGGTTCCGCCAAATTCTGTTCCAAGATTGGATTTTGCTGACGAATTCGGGGGTTTCGGGTTGTGGGTTTTGGTGGGTAAGCTTTGGAATCCGAAAAGATTGGTTATTTTAGCTGGTAAAATTGAGGTTTGAACAAACCAAGTGTTGGAGTGCACCTCTTTTTTTTTGATGTTTCGATTGGTTTGAGATTTTGGGTCGTCTCGAAATTGGATTTATTTGTTTTTGTTTGGGATCGTGTGAGGATTGCTAGATTGTTTGTTCTTTGAATTTGGGTTTGTGAATTGTGTTGGTTTGGTAGTTATGGTTTTGTTTAATGGTTGGGTGTGGTAGGTCAATGGTCAGGCTTGCTTTGGAGGATTTGTGTTTGTTTTTGTTGTTGGATTAGTGCATCCTTTTGTCTTGTTCTGGAGTTTTCTAATGATGATGATTAGGGTGAGACTCAGCTTATATCTTTTTGATGTATCTGGCTTTGAATTTTTGGTCATCAGTAATCTTATTTCCCACAGTTTTCTTCTTCTTTTTTGAACCTTTTGCTGTTTAATGTCTGTTGGCATTAGTTGTAAAGTGTGAATTGAGTAGGTTACAACTATTGGACTTATGGTACTTAACTGCCTTGGTTTTGATATATTTTTCTATGAAGATAACACCTATTCTCTGCAAAACATTTCTTAGGCTGTAGATTTTGGAATAATTTTCTATTTCCTCTTTGTTTTTTGTATTTCAAGAATATTTTTTCATGTTGTCTTGCATGATTTCTTGTTTCCGTCTGTTGGTATTCACGTGTCCAGATACGTTATGCATGAAAAAGGCTGATTTTATGTATTGGATTTCTGTTTGTGGAAGAATCAGTTGCTGTTTGTCTCTGTTTGGTGTTCTTTAATTAAGAATCATACTGATTTTGCTCCTATTAGTTTCGTAGTGATTCATTTTACTAGGGTTGAGTTATATGTTTTGAATCCTGGTCCACAATGATGAGATTATTTGTAGCTTCCTCTTCATTAACATTCCTCAAAATTTCATCCTAAAACTTTGATGTTTGTGGTTTAAATACGCAGGACCACAAAGGCGAGGGAAGCAACCGCTATTTGAATTTGGAGTTGGCTTGGATGCAGCGACAGAATTGAGAATTTGGATGAGTCATATGTGGAGGAAAAATGTCTGAAAACACGAAAGCAGAATTGGACGAATTGCTAGATTCATTTATAACTTATCCACCGTGGATTGATACTAGTGAACCAAATACCTCATCTTGGGATGCTGCCAACAACACATTTTGTGAGTCAAGCTCCGCTTTACGCACGTTGCCCTCACGTCAACTGGTGGGGGATCGTCATCTACACGAGCCGAGCATTCATTCGAATGGTGTAAATATGAATGGTATACATGTGAATTGTGGAAACACTTCCGATTTCGTGCACCAGAATGTACATATGAATGGTGGAAACACTTCCAATTTGGTGCACAGGAGTGTACATATGAATGGTGGAAACACTTCTGATTTCATGCACCAAAGTGTACATATGAACGGTGGAAACACTTCCGATTTCGTGCACCAGAGTGTACATATGAATTGTGGAAACACTTCCGATTTCGTGCACCAGGATTTGCAGCAAGGTCCAAATCAGTACTACCACCAAAACCAAATCTCGGTGCTGGCTTATCAGGAAAAAGCGGTTGACAACCGACAATTTCCGGTCCCAGGGACATCTGAACAATTTGGTGCTGAAAATGGTTACATGACAGGAACGAATAATACTGATCTGTTGGTCTACTCTCAACCTTTAGAACAATCACACCCTCCGCAGCTTCCAGCAATGTGGCAGTCGAATTATATGACCGTTCCTCCTCTTCAAATGGATCAAGTCAATATGCAGAACTTTGGTTTGCAAGGAGAATATGTGCCGAATAATGGCACCAATATTTTAGGGACTTTATACCCTGGTGATGAACTCTTGCAACCAGCTATTTTACCACAATGTCATAATGTAAGACTATACATATATCGCATGATAAAATTGGATACTCGAACAAACAGATGATATTAACATCAACTTTATGCAGAACTTGCAGGAGCAGGATATGCACAGTCATACTTCATTAACAACTGACCCTCCAGTTAATAATATACCGGGAAATGGTTATTTTCATCCCCATCCTCAGGTAAAGATGTTAGCTTTATTTTAGTTTTGTGGGAGGTTACCGGACGTGTTCTTTTGTCATTCAGCTGCCACAATTTGGTAATGGAAACGTTGTCGGCCAATGCACAAACCATTATCCAGTTGCCCAACAACAGGCTGCTCAAGCCAATGGTAATGGTCCCTCGAATGGCGCTCCTAAACCACGTGTGAGAGCGAGAAGGGGTCAAGCAACGGATCCTCACAGCATTGCGGAGCGGGTAAGTTATGGTAACTAATGCAAGCTTTTAGGAACACTGAGTGTTGGATTAAGGAGTTGTTTGATATGGTTGTATTGCAGCTTAGAAGGGAGAAAATCGCAGATAGAATGAAGAATCTTCAGGAACTTGTCCCCAATTCTACTAAGGTATTGATTTATGATTCAGTTGTGGTTGTGCTTGAATAAATACTTCATCTGGTCTCAGCAACACTATACAACCACTTTTATCCTTTTTGTGCATAATTGTTTTGAGTTGGGCTTATGAAACGTTTTAGAAGATCATATTCCACTTATGAAACATATATGATAAAGAGTCGCAGAAATATAAAAGCAAATAGTACCATGACCTGTTCTGTGATGTTAAATGTTTCATCGCAATGAAATATAATATATGATTTGACTGAAAACTTCATTTTACCTAATCAACTTTATACGCCCATTTTTATTCTTTTCGTTCATAATTCTATTTAGGCTTCAATTTCCATGGACAGAACTAGTTCAGAAAATTATAGTCATACCGTGAAATTTAAATACAGATAACTACCATAAGCTTCTCTAAGATATTCAAAATGTTTTATCGTAAATAGATGTTACCCGGCTGATAATTGTATGCTTTTCCTTTTCCAGGCAGACAAGGCATCGATGCTCGATGAGATCATTGACTACGTCAAATTCCTGCAGCTACAAGTTAAGGTAGGGATGACTTCTCATTTTATTTGAAACTTTATCTGAATCTAGAATTTATGATATCAAATGCTCGTACATACCAGCAATACTTAGACTGAAACAATTAAACTGCAGGTTCTTAGCACAAGCAGGGTCAGCAAGAAGGACGCAGATACTCCGTTAGTTGCAGATCTTCAACATGAGGTAACTTACATTACCTATAAAAAAAACAATCTCGAGTTCAAAGTTACATTCTTCTTATTATCATTTGGAGCCTATGGGTGATTTTTGAATCTCTTCTGACTAGACAATGTTTCAGGAAGTTGACAATTATCAGTCACTGCCGTCTTCCGAACTGGGGGATGATGATTCAGATTCGGATGACTACACAGCATTTGAGCAGGAAGTAGTGAAGCTGATGGAATCCGATGTCACGACGGCAATGCAAATTCTTCAGAACAAAGGTCTCTGCCTCATGCCTACAACTCTTGCAACTGCAATTGCAAACAAGAAAGGCTCGGTTGCGGCCATTCCTCCCAATAAGAGGAAGGATGCACATCCTCCGGTTAATTCTCAAAGCAACGAGATGACGACGCAAAGTAACGACAGAGGTAACGGGTGTAATGGAACTGTTGTGAAACAAGAGAATCTTCAGGGATCATCTGGAAATGGCAGATATCTCTGAATCCAGTTCATACGAGAAAAGGAAAAAACTACTTCTTTTGGTCAAGTTTCGGTTTGTTATTCAATTAGGACTAATTTTTAGTGCTTGAGATATTGAGTGGTGTATTTTTACATTAATTTTCAATGTCAAGTAAATAAAGAATTCATTTTTTTGTCTCCACTTAGATGTTCAGCATTTTTGGTTAAACTTATAGTGATCTTATTTGCTTATTGGCATTTATCTCAAAAGGCCAACGAAAGATAGGTTCTAACTTAAGGAGAAGACATGTTTCTCATTGAAGCTTTGCCCAATATGAGCTTCCTTCCACTGTTGCAGTTAATTGGAGTTGCTAAGCAGTTCAGTTTGTGACATGATGAACTTGATTCTGGTTCTTAGACGACTCGAATTATAAATGAGTAGTGGCATTGTAATGAGCCAGCAGGAAACATAATTTTAGATTTTATTTCTGGTAAAAGCTTCACTGGGAGTTTTGTGTTGCTCCGTTGGCCTTGTTCAATGTCACTTCAAGCCTAGATCCAATCTCCTCCATCAGGCTTCAGCAAAGGAGGAGGTTGTAACATCAATTTATGAAGATTCGTCATTCGACTAGCTCGTTGTTAAAATTGTGGTTAATTTAGAATCAGGTGCGATAAACAAAGTCACAGATCTAATAAAATTAGCTAGACGGCGGAACAATCACGAATTCAAGATCTACAAAATTATTAGTATTGATGCCTTGGTTACCGGAGAGGCGGAGGGCATATTTTGAGTTTCCATCGAATTAAGTACAACACGGGAGAAATCATTGCATTGCAAGAGAATCAGGCTAAGTTGCCCAAAAGTTCAACTCAACAAACCCTTCCAACTTCGTTAAAAGCCATAAGCCATATCAACAAAAATGGCATTTCATAAAGTAACATTAACTGACGACCAAAAATAGGACTCCGGTCCAATAGCCGGGACTCTCACTTCTCCCTACAAGTATAGCTGGATGAGTTCATCACTCACGACCGGTGGGGTTAGAACACCCAGATCCGTGAACAACAACGTTAGGTATTGGGGAGGAGTGTAATCCCTGGCAGACGATTCAACTTCAACGTCAGATGGTATCGGGACACCAAAATCAATTGTGCGGAATGCAGGGGGCAGGTCCTTCTGGTCTAATGGGAATAATCTTGCAAACTGCAAATAATGAATTGATGTTAGAGCATGCAAAACTGGAAATTAAAAAATGCTGAAGTGTGCGACAACATATCAACAACGCAGAGATGCAAATTGGCATGCACAAATGCAAAGTCACCCGATTGTGGCATAATTCGGCAAACTTTATTTCTTTATTTTGTCGTACGAAGGCTTTATTGTGCCAGACATTGTGCGACATATGATGGATTGTGCATGTCACATATGCATATTCTGAACATTGAGATACTGTAAAAAGAATTATGGATAGCAATTTTGAGGAAACTAAATTCACCTTGTAACTTTCAGCAGCAACATACACTGGTTTGTTCATGCTATGAGCTACAAGTGCAATCTGATATGTTCCCATCATGTTAACAATACCACCACTTTCAAGCACACCATCAGCTCCGACAAAGACCATGTCAACTTCATCCATTGTATAGGCAACTGCAGAGTCAATCAGAAGCTTAACAGGAATACCAAGATCAGCAAGTTCCTTTGATAGTCCAAGGCCTGTTCTATCTGGTCTCCCTTCTGCATGTTGGTCAATGTTGCAGCAGTTGTACAGAAAATATGTTATTAAGAACATTAAAAGTATATATTTAAAATGCCCGACGCAATTTATACAAGATCATTGTGAATGTTATAAACTTGATTAAAAACCAGGAGTTCACAGTTGTTAGGTGACTATAAGATAAGTTGGAGTTGGTATTGTTCTTCAATCCGGAATGAGGACTTGGTGCTACTGCTACTATTAATAGTTGAGTAAACATCAAGTGGTCAAGCAATAATATTTGGTCAGGGAATGCAGGGTTAAGACTATCAAATGTTACCTTTTTACAAAGTTAACCTATTCCAAAGTACAAAATTGAAGTTGAAACTAGAATATTCAGTTTGAGATAGGCACATTATAATTGAGGAATCAGTGCAGCGGTTCAGAACTTGTTACTAGATGTTACATCCACATAAAGTGATAAAACTATAAAAATTCCAGAAGGACATTTGTTCGGATAGAAGTAACCTGTACAAAGCACTCGGAACAGTTTATGGTTTGCTGAAGCCATCTTTAGCACTTCTAGGACCACTCTAGAAAAGCCATGAACCAATATCGTACAGCCATCGAATATAAAGTCTTGACTAAGCATGGCAATGGCTTTCCTTGCCTGGAATAAGAGGGTTCCAGTTAAGCTTCTAAAAAAAATCTAACAGAACATATGTCACTCAAGACAAGGAATAACAGCAATATCACCTTCAAAGAGATCTCTCCAAACTTCTCTCCACGTTCAATTAGACGGGACTTTGCTGCATCAAAGTTCTCATACTCCAGCGCTGATGTTCTGGTTACATATCGCATGAACAGATCACAAGCAGCTGACAAAGATATTGAAGTGGTATCCCAAGACTGAAAGAAAAGCACACAAATTAGATGTCCCCAGGCTTGGAGAATTGGTAAAAGTACTAAGCAGACCACCCGCCATGTAATCCTATTTCATCTATGTCAGACACGGCCCACATATTCATTGTTCAGAGGGCAAAAAAATAATATTCAGGAAATAAAAATGCTATGTTCATCAAAGGATTCTTCTTTACACGCTTACAACGGATTATCCAATAAAATGTCAATTGAAAAATAGATTTTTATGATTGTATCACATAGACAATATACTTACCACCTCAATACTATTTTAGAATAAGATTCAGCCTTCATTGCAGTGTCACACCCAAGTTTGGATCCGTAGTCCCAGCAAAATCTTTAATTATGAGGAAATTATTCTATTATTTAGAGAACCCCGATCCACATTAAAACACACACACACACGTCCAATAGCATATTTTTAGTCGAACTTCATCAGAGATTCATAACAGATCTGTTGTAGCTTTGTCCATGTGAAGGTCTGTTGTGCCAGTGAAGTTTGCAGATTGAATTTGCACAGGACATTGCTTACCTTAGAAATTAACGGTAAAAACTACACAACATTTCTACGCACAAGCATCCCAGACTACACAGCGACCTACTACAGGGTTAGTGGTCAAAACTAAATTGTAACTCTAATTTGGGATTAAAAGCTTAGTCGTTTTTGTAGCCACGGTCAAATCCATCACACGAACCCAAAATCCCAACAAAAATCCCAACTTTACACCAACAAAATCCCAAAATTCCAACAATCCCAAATCCATCCTCCAACACAGTAACCACATTTACGCATCCAAAATCCCAATTCCATATGTAATGTCTTTTTTTTCTTCCAGTTTATCTTTTCCGATCGCTTCCGTATTTTACTCTTGAAAACAGGATATTACAATAAACCAAACAATCTCGACAAGAAATTACACCTTTTCATCAACGGAACCCAAAATTCAGAAGCAAAATAAAAATAAAAATCACCTTTACACCACCAAACCCCAAATTCCCCAAAATAAAAAAACCCGAAAACCCAAAAACCTCCGATCACCTTGAGCGAATTGGAAGCATCCTTCAACTCCCCCTCGAGCTCCATCATGGTCGTGGCCTCACTACACCTAATCACAGCCGACAGCGCCATGATCGCGGCGACAGCCTCGGCGAGGTCGGGCTTCTTCCGCCAGAAGTTGAACTCGTCAATGACACTAAACGCCTTCCACCCCGACCTCTCCGCAGGGGGCGTCTCGGCGACCGCGCCAGCGGCGGCGGTCTGGGACTGGGCGAGCCAGTCGCTGCTGACGACGCCGTGGATCTCGGCGCGGGTTTGGTAGTAGGCGGAGATCGGGTTGGGGTTGGGGTTAGGGTTAGGGTTTGGGGTGGAGTCGTGGTAGGGGAGGAGGGACGGGTGCTGCTTCGTGTCGAGGATGAAGGATGCCGATCGCCGCCACATCGTTGGGGGAAGTGTGAAGTCTGGACTTTTTGGTTTTGGTTTTGGTTTGGGATCCAATTGGTTTGGGTTAGATGGTTGGACTTTGGAGGTGTAAAGGGGCGGGTTTGAGGTCAATTTGTTTCCGAACAGGATCTTATGATCTATTTTTGATAAATGGTAATGTTAATTTTAATTATCAAGTTAGTTCGTTAAGTGACGATTTATTAATTGTGGCGTGTTAAGATTTGAAGAAGATTCAATTTATTTATATTAAAAATAATTAAGTAACATGTTATATTGATATTATTTTTTAAATAATATCTTAGTTGACCATTGTCAAGTGTGTTACAAAACGTTTACCTAACAAAAGATGTTATTTGTGTTGCTTCATGTAAAAAATAAATATATCATATGCAATCGTGTATTACCTTTTATGTTTGTATCTTTATAAATCATCATAATAAAAACGTTTCCACCGCACAAAAAAATCGTGTCAAGTCGTATCTAGATTGTGTCACTATTTTCATATTGTGTTCATTTTATCATTTCGTGTCAGAATTTGAAAACCTAGCAGTCTACGTAATCACACCTTATATTCTTACTAGCTACGAGTTGTTATAAGTGGAGTTCAAACATATTTCTTTCCCTCACCAAACTAATCATTGGACCAACGATGATAAACATCTAGTGTTGATCACATGATTCGTTGGTGTGGTTTTTCCCCTTCAATAGTGGATGCATTTATTCTTAGAGAAAACTTTACCCGTATCTATCGACACTTGGGGCTTGTTTAGGTAATTTTGGACCTTGTTTAATTAGGTACAACTTGCAATGGTAAAATGTTTGACGACGAGGCGAGAGACTGTTTTTTTTTGCTTTCACATGACCAATGCACATATGGGCGACCACAATGTATCTAGAAGTGGACAATCTCATTCCATTTGCTAGTATTGATAGAATTTTACACTAGTGTCGTGTTGTCTCGTCATTTTACATGTGGGTGGGTTTTTCCCTCAATGAATCACATTCACATTTTATAAGTTTTCCCTCGATTAATCTCATCCACACTTGATAAAAATGATTGCCGCTGCTGTACTCTATGTTTTTCGCTCAATATTTTAAAAAACAACACTCTTCACATATGAAGTATGTGTCTTATGTTGATCAAAGTTTTTAACCAAATATGAATCAAAGTCGTACCAACGTATCTTACCCTTGCCCATACCAACAAAACCATACGTATTAAAACCCTGAATCTTTTTCGTGCTCGGGATGACTAACAAATACGGGCAAATAAACTAGCCAACATGTGGTCTTAAGTCACCCTTACAACAATCTTGCAAACTTGTAACCTTAATCATGCACAAATTCAATAACTTGCTTTACATAGACTAAGAATTGATGTTTATTTTTGGCTTCGTAAAAATTCATGCCTCACCACACCATTGTGGGATTCAACTCTCGGTTACAACTTACAACCGTAAACCGTTGGGTTGTTGAATTTCCTATACCGTTACGGAAAAAAGAAAAAAAATACACCTACTCTAACCAAATTCAAAACGTAGAAGGACCCAAATGCAAAACGACCACACCATCTCCATTTCTCTCCACCTTCCCAAATAAAACCCACCCGGGGAGCAACTCCTCCGGTGCCCATGGCGACCTCCGGCGCTCGTCACGGAGAATCCACTCTCGACAAGTCCGGCGCCGTCTCCAAGGGATACAGCTTCGCCTCCTCGTGGGAACAGGTCTTTCACCTCCTAATACCCTTCCTCTCCCTCTTTTCTCGCACTCTGCTCTTTAATCCCGCGAGATCTGGACCGTCTTCGTCGGAAACGGATAAGGAAGTTAGGGTTCTAGTGTTTGCGTGTGTTTTTAGTTTGGATCTGGATCCGTGGTGAGATTTGATGTCGGAGCGGTTGGAATCTGGCGGTTTGGTCGTGTTTGGCAAAGTGATGCTTTGGAAGTTGGGATGGAAATGTAGTTTCTCGTCGGTGATATGGACAACTACAGGAGTGGAATTGGTCGAACTTGGAACTAATTGATTCTTATCTTTCTTATTTGTTCTGCGATTAGGAGTTAGCAGGAATGGAGTGATTATAATATTTGATGTCTGCGAACATTGGATGTGTGTGTGTGTGTGTGGTTTTTTTTACCTGTAAGCTATCTGAACTACTAATAGATGTCTGTGAATTTGATGCTGGAGCTGCTGGAATCCGGCGATTTGGTATTGTTTAGTGAACTGATGCTTTGGAAGCTGGGATCGGCTGTGGTTTTTCACCTGTGATTTGGACAAGTATAGGAATGAAATTGGTTGTAGTTGGAAGTAAATGGAGTTTTTTCTTCTTCTTTCGTGCATTTTTGTTCTGCGATTTGGAGAATTAGTAGGAATGGAGTGATTATACTGTTTGATGTCTGGAAACTCTGGATTTTTTTTGATTTTTTTAATCTGTAAGCTATCTGGACCAGTAATGGGTGTTTGGGAGTGTGACGCTGGAGTGGTTGGAGTTTGGTGATTTGGTCATGTTTAGCAAACTGATCCTTTGGAAGTTGGGATGGAAATGTGTTATTCTTTAGCTTTGATTTGGACTTGGAAGCAAATGGAGCTTCCTTGATGTGTTCTGAAATTTGGAGAGTGATTACTGTTTGATTCCTGGGAGTTTTGGAAATGATATTTTACTAGTGGAAGTTATTAACAAAGGAATCATGAGAATGTACCTTTTCTTTGTGATTTGGACAATTCTAACACGGCATGGTTGAACCTACAATTAAATGGAGGGTTTTTGTATTCTTTGTTCCGTGATTTGGATTACTACAGGGATTAGAGTGAGTATAATGTCCGATGTTCAGGAACTTTGGAGATGTTTTATTTCTCAATCTCAACTCTTAAGCTATTTAGACTACTTTGTTGGATGGAAGCGATTAGCAAGGTTTTGGTTTATTCTGTTGCAGTATGCACCACTCACGGAGCAGCAGCAAGCAGCCATTTTAGCATTATCCCATGCTGTCGCTGAACGACCATTTCCTGCAAATTTGGTACGTACTCGAAGTTATGTTTCAATCGTGATGTATCTGAGGTTTATGCACATTCTTAATGACCTTAGCATTTTTTTGTAGTTTTGATGGTTTATGATTTGCCAGATGTGTGGTTTAAATTATGACATGGAAAGTTTTTATTGGTCATCCATGGGTCTTAGTGGCTCTAATAAAAAAAGTATTATACAGTCACAGGATCAAGACACCGATAAGAGTGATGATTTGTCAGCAGAAGATGGCAAGCTTGAGGACTCCAGTGCAGTCGATGCAGTTCTAGTTAACACTCATCAGGTTTGTTTTGCAATTATACCGTGTCTTCCTGATTCTATGTTATTTCTAGAATTTTCAGGACGATGTAAATATTAAGCCATTGATGATTGATCCCCGCTACATTAGTACAAGTATGGCTGTTAGTGGGGTTTTTAAGGACATAGAGCTGAATACTTGAGGTATTAATTCAAAAGATAACAAAAACCTAGAGGTCTTGGATCATCCAACTAATGTTTCTTAAAAATTGCTAGATGTTTGAATAAAAACAAATTTATGGGAATAATTATACAACAAAAGGAAATAATTACCAGTAAAAAACAACCAAAAGCTAACTTCTTACTAGTAGTTACATACACTCAATATAGGGTATGCGATACAAAAAATGCTCTCACAAGGTTGGAAGAGGGGACAACTAACATTTTATTAATAGACAACTACTTAACATCTGTTCTATGATATCCTAAATACGAGCTGATTTTAATTTGTTGAGCATAACAATAAATGACTAAGAACTTACCATCTCCTACAACAACAATACTTATCGCCTATAGCACCTTAGTTCCTTGATGCATCAAGCTTCATATAATGATATGGAAATACGACCACAAGGAGAGAGAAAGAGGAGTAAAAAGATGAAGCTAGTGATTCTGTCATCAAAGGTTGTGTGTTCCACAGTGCTTGGTTGAAACCTCACATGTTTTGTAATCAGTGATTCCCTGCATGTTATGTATTTTTGAAATAATTTTCTTTTCCTACTTCTGAAGCATCATCAAAATCCATTAGGTTGACAACATGGGGTCATATCCCTGATTAGAAAACTCATGTAGAGGTATATATAGTAGAAGGATTTAATCATTTAAAAATGTTTTTCTAGAGAGGGTTGGGGTAGCTCCAATAGAGGACAACTTTATACTTTATAAAATCTCACTTGAGTTGGTTTGGACAAGTCCTGCGAAGACCTTACGAAACACTGGTAAAGAAGGGAATTTGACTTTCAAGCAAGGTGTAAAGATAGGTAGGGGCAAACCAACATTAACTTAGGAGGAAGCAATCACATGAGACTTGAAGGATTGAAACATCTCCAAGGGCTTGACTTTGGATAAGAGTATGCAGAAGAAAGCATCCCCACATGCCTGAACCTTGACCATTAATGACTTCCGTTTTTAGTTTGCCCAACTAGTTGAACTATAACCTTTGTTGTTGTTGTTATCTATAATGTATCACCAGGACATGCATCTCGCTTAGTTTTTTATTTTTTTTATCTGTCTATATTTGATTTGATAAAGGATCCATGTTGTAAACTTGTAATTTATCTATTTTTTGTTGTAGTTCTACAAATGGTTTACTGATCTGGAGTCGGCTATGAAATCAGAGGTTGGTGTTATTAGTTTTTTGTAGAACGAATGCTAAAAGGACTTAAAAGTTAAACTCCTTATACTGAAACACCATCCATGGGTACTTTATTAATCAACAGACAGAAGAGGAGTACCAATGTCATGTCAAGTCATTGTCAGAGCGTATAGAAATTTGTGATGGAATTCTTAACCAGGTACAACGAGTTCTACTTGATCTATTTCTATGAATGAATATAAAGAACAAGTTATCTTGATGAGTCTATTATGCAGGCAGGTGTTCACGGACTCATATTATTTGATGTTTTTTTATTGATCAATGAGCACATGTCCTTCTGCAGGTGGACCACACACTCAGTTTATTTGATGAGTTGCAGTTACAACATCAAACTGTTGCCACAAAGACTAAAACCTTGCACGATGCTTGTGATAGACTGGTACAGTTGACCTTTGTTTCTCACCCCAGTTCAAGGATGATAGTATTTTTCCTCAATTATTTCTTGCACACATGGGCTTCACTTTGACACGACAGGTGCACAAATTGCCATGCTCATCTGTGCACATGTTCATGAACAAAACCACAAATAAATGAAGAAAGCAGTCTAAATTTCATGCTTGGGTATTTCAGAGGTTCCATTAGTCAAATTGCATGAACTTCTGGGAGTTCTTGATTAAAATTTCAAGATAGAAATTCTATGTTCAAGTCAAAGTACAAATTAATGATATTTGATATTTCTTAACCTCTGTTACTCGTAATATCAGTTTCCCAGGCAAAAAGGTAAAGATCTATTTTGATTTTTTTTATCAATTCTGATCAGTCAGTAGTATTGTTAATCATTATTGAATTTGGGACCTTGTCTAAATGATACTAAGGGTGCGCTTGGGGGGGGGGGGGGGGGGGGGGGGGGGATAAGGGGGTAATTTTATTTTATTTTAAAATATGAAATGATTACTCCATTCAAAATTCATCTAGTATTCCAAAGTTGTACAAGGAGAATGATTGCCCCATTCCAAGTCCACCTTGAAAGTAAGGATCTTCTTTCATGCTTCTTTAGACTAACACCTTACCTTAATGATTTACCAACTTTGTCATGCATTTTTGGTAGGCCATGTATGCATTTAGGTAGGCCATGTATGCATTTGTGCAAGCTTTCCTCTGAAGCCAAATTATTCATAATTATCTGGAACATCTAGGACATAAAAGTTAAAATTCTTCTTTTAGACTGGAGGCAAAATAAAATCAGATTTGTCACAAACTCACACATATCAAGAGATTTATATTATCTAATTTTTTGTTGTAATGAGGTCAAGCTACTTATAGTCCTATTTCACAAATTTTATAGTTCTCCAGAACTAGCATTCAAGAAACAATTGCAGAATTATCTCAAAGCCAGGGACAATTATGTATTTACATATTTAGACAAATAAACCACATCCATTCCCAATTCAAGGTTAAATAGGAAAATACATAAGAAAATCAATAGTAATTACATCAACGTAGGAACTCATTGTGCATATGATGCTTACAGTTACTAGTGAAGTCAGTGTTAAAATTTCTGTTTAAACATAAACTTCTCATATTGTCAAATTTTAAGTTGTGGAGAACATAGAAAAAATTATAACTTTTGTTTACACCAATGCAAAGTATCTATACACCTTCCACTAGAAACTATATGTATTTACCTGTGGGAATTTTATCAAACCATCCCACTCCATTGGAGAATGATACAGAACAAAGCAATAAGCTATGTGAACCTATGATACATATTTATGAGCCAAAGGTTTATAAAAAAAATAGGACGATAAAAAAATGAAGGTTCAAATAAATTTTAAGTCAAGCTTATTTTTTCTAGTATTTTTTATTTTACCTTCTGTTGATGACCTTGGACTACATAAACATGGAATTTACTTATATAATTGGAAGTCAAATAGGCATGATATCTACAATATTTTCAAGTTTTATGACCATAGAGCTCTAATATCCTAGGAATTGGTTCTCGTTAATTTAGCATGATTTATCATTCTTTTATCTTTACTATTTGGATTGTTGGACTTACGTGTGATTTTTTGGGATCATTAAAGGCCCACCATGGGCCACAATAATATATTAATTTGAATGACCATAAAATTTTAGCTGAATTAACTTGAATTATGGTTGAAATATGTGTTGACTTTAATGCTAAAAGTTCCCATTCCTGCTCTCAATTGCTCCTTACATGATGTGTTTCTTCCATGTTATAGTTGATAGAGAAGAAAAAACTAGAGGATTTTGCGGAAGCTCTGAGAAGTAAACTCACCTACTTTGATGAATTGGAGAATGTAAGGTTTGAACATTATCTCCCCTCCAAAGTGATACCACACACAGACTATAAATATCCTTTCTCACTACCCTGTTTGGTTGATATTTGATTAGTATCAAGACCACGCCGTGTTCAATGTATTATGCTTTTACTATCTATGCAGGTGGCAACGACATTCCATTCTCCAAACATGAATGTGAGAAATGAAAACTTTCTCCCTACACTTAAACGATTGGATGAATGCATCTCGTAAGTGGGATCCTGTTATACACACTTAATTTTGTGCCCTATTTATTGTGTCTGTAATCAGTACAACCAGTTGTGTGTTAGTACTTTTCATTTGTTATCTTTAATATAACCTACCCAACGTTCCAGGTAAGGAAATTATCCCTTATGCTGGAAATATGTTATTAACAGACAAAACATGAAAATAAAAGTAACTGGATTATGCCTCATGATGAACGAAATGAATCATGTGTGTTGGTAGGGTGAATCCTGTAAGCTAAATAGAGAGTAGAGTAGTCAATCCTATAAATCATTTCATTCTGTTGTGTTCCTGTTCATACTGTAGAATGGACATGAAACTTACTTTTGATATTCTTTATGATTGTAGGTACATTGAAAGCAATCCGCAGTATGCGGAATCTGGTGTTTATTTAGTGAAGTTTCGACAACACCAGGTACCGTCTCATCCTTTTTTAGCACAATACTTGCAGGCTGAATGGTGACAATGGTATGTCGTGCTGATTGCATATATTTCTCTGATCAGTCTCGAGCACTCAACATGATTCGATCTCACGTGCTCTCAGTGCTTAAAAATGTTTCTTCACAGGTATCATTTTCCGTATTGTTTTATCCAAATTTTATTCAATCGGTGGTAGTACTATTTGTTACTATTTTGGCAGGTTCAATCTATATTGCGAGAGAGTGGTTCCAATAAATCAATTGTTTCCGAAGGTACAGAAGCATCAGTTATATATATACGATTCAAGGCTGCAGCTGGTGAGGTATTCATCATCGTTTTTATTATTATCTAGTGCTTGTGGTCTAAAGATGAGTAGAAATAGTATTAATCTACATTGTTGCTAATCTCTCTGTTAGTGGATGATAATTATAATTATTGCATTAACTGCTGTATCTTTCATATCCCATGGCACGGATTCCATTGAATTTCTTATCAACTAAATTATTTGTTTTTTTATTTACGTCTTGCAGTTAAAACCCGTACTGGCAGAATTGGAGAGTAGAGCAACAAGAAAAGAATATTCTGATATTCTCTTGGACTGCCAAAAGTTGTATTGTGAACAGAGACTATCCTTGGTGAGTTTTTTCTATCTTGTGTTAAAGCATTTTTATTTGTTCCCCTGCTCAGTGTAAGTGATAGTCTTGTTATCTTTTGCTCCTTAGGTGAGAGACATAGTGCAGCAGCGAATTTCTGAGTTTTCTAAAAGGGAGACAATTTCATCATTGACTAGATCCGGCTGTTCGTACCTAATGCAGGTAAAGTTCTTGTTTCATCTTCATGGGGGTTCTCATTTTCAACCTCCATGATTTCTTTGAGACATTTTCTTTGAAGCCGTTAACTTCCATTGTCCTACTGTCTTTCTTGTTTGCGACTCTGATTGGGAAAGAGTATCTAAAATTTGAGGAAATTATTAAATTAGGATTCAAATAAGGCTAATAACTCGGGGTCCTTGTTACATTATCCATTTGTCAACATTAGAGGCAAACGTAAAAACGATTGGAGTAAGTTGTAAGTGCTAAAAATCTGGTACATTCCGAGAAAGCTAAGAGGAAAGCGAAAGCTTGACAGAGAACAAAAACAATTACTATAACTAAAAGGTATGGTAAGTCACATCTACTGGTAAAGGAATCTCTAATAAAACAAGCACGAGGTTTTGTCAAGAATTAACAGTTTCTTATAGTTTATATTATTTATCACTGAGCTTATTGATGTTATTTGGTGAGAATTTTTTATAATGTTTTTATAGATAGGATGATTTTAATCAATAAAGCACAAATTGTAGCTACTTCTAGTGGGTTTTTTATTGTTAAATTATAATTCTAATATAAAGAATGACAATTATACATCATAGCCTAAGGAATTTGGGTGAACAAGGCCAATGTGGATATGTGGCACATAAGTTTAGTTCAAATACAAAATTACGGAGGCCTAACATTAGATTGTAAGATTTGCAAATAGTTGTGGACATTGAGTTTCTTCTTATAAAACTATATCCTTACTGTTCCATCTTTCTTGTGTTATGATATCTACAATGTTCTGATATATCTTAAATTTCAATATGCAGGTCTGCCAGCTTGAACACCAGCTCTTCAATCATGTTTTCCAATCTTCCACTAGCGTTTCTACAATAGCCCCTTTAATAGATCCCTTGTAAGTTTCTGTTTATTGTTTTGGGTTACAAAGTACTTCATTTGGCTTTTAATTTTTTTATATATAAAATGAAAAATAAACATTGAATTTTCTTGGATAAGAATTGCAAGGAACTTCGACATGTATTGATTTATTTGATTTCTTTGTTCTAAGATGTAAAAACTTAAAAATGGAAATTCCTAATTAGTAATTTAAGTTAAAAAGATTAAACAAAACTTTCCCTTTACCAATCAAAGAAAAAAACTTTCCCTTTGAAAGACCAAATCACTGTTGGTTTTTAGATTAATTGAGGGGAACTGTCCATCTACAAATTGAAACCATTTATTTTACTTTATGATCTCTAAAAATAATAAGACCAACTCTTTATTTTTCTCTTATTTGCTTAACGCTTATTTAGCTAAATAGCTAATAGTATCCAGAAATATGTGCCGGATTAATGAAACTCTTCGAACCAGCATACACTTTGTAAACAAGTTTGTAAGTATCTTACACGACTACTCAGTGCTCAATACAGTTAGGATGTGGTCATACTTTCTTCTAGCATCTCATTCTATGTGATTGTGGATTGTATGTCCAAGTAATAGAGATGGGAGTTATTGGATCAAAAAAAGTAGTAGAGATGGGAATTTGGATTTGGTAATACACTTAAACTTGCAGCCTTTTTGCTCCCCATATCATATAAAGATAACTGCAATTTATTATCCAAGTAACCTTTTTCCTAACAATCTAAGATCTATTCCCAATCCTTGCAACCATGGCTGCGGTAGGGGCGTGACTGTTGACACTTGTGGGTTTAATTCCATTTTTTTCTGTGGGTTTGAAGAGTTTCCATTGACATATATAAACCTAAATATATTCTCGAATCTCTTGACCGTTAAGGGAGTCCAGGTTTATTATTAGAATTAATTTTTTAGGAATTTCGTGATCATTCTTAATCCTAATCTTTCAAGGATAAGTTATTTATAAACTTCTCCTATCATGCAGGTCAACATATCTATATGATACTCTACGGCCTAAAATTATCCACGAAGCAAGTCTAGATGCACTTTGTGAACTTGTTGATATTCTGAAAGTTGAAGTCCTTGGTGAACAACTTAGTAGACGAAGTGATTCATTGGCTGGGTTACAACCTACCCTACTAAGGATTCTAGCCGACACTCATGAGCGGTTAACTTTTCGTGCAAGGACGTATATACAAGACAAGGTATTTGCCTTTTGAACTTTATGGTAATGAATCTCAGATAATTTTGTTTTGGGGCGTAGTACTGATTTAATAATTAAGTAGAGTTATTTGATATTAAATATTAATAGATAAAATCTTGTTAAACTGTTCCTCAGAGTATAATGTATGGTCCACGTGACTTTTATTTTTTCTGAACAATGCCAATCTCATGGCTCATTTATCTTGTTGCGGTCTTATTAATCCCCAAATCGGTGTAGCAACATTTTTATCCTTATGTTCTGTCATAACAACTGTTATGAGAGAGTTTAAACCTTGTATGTTCTTTTCTTAATGATTCTAGTTATTTGTAGGTCGGGAAGTACATTCCTGTTGATGAAGATCTGGACTACCCTGGAAAGCTAGAAAAATATGTTGGAACAACTTCTGAGGTTATTTCAGTAACTCTTTTTACATTTCACCCAGAGTAAAACTTCACTCATTCTTGCTAATTGTTTGCCTCAAAGGAAAGGCTTCTGAATGTTTACTTTCTCTTTTTTAATATTGCTACTTAGGCTGATGAAAACTCTGATTTCAAAAGTTGGTACCCACCTTTGGAAAAAACCTTGTCTTGCCTATCGAAGTTATACAATTGCTTGGAACCCGCAGTTTTTACTGGTCTAGCTCAGGTAAAAGCTTTGTTCACTTCTGATAAAAGCTCAGCATTAGGAACTTATGTTATCATACACTGATTTCCCTGCAATTTTTCACAGACCGCCGTGGAAGCCTGCTCAAAATCTATCCAAGTAAGCAATCGTTTTAAGATTTGAAGAACATATATTTTGACTTGATTAGTATTTTTCTAATTCTGCCAAGCATTTTCCAGTGTTAAGTTATTTTCCATTAGTCATATAAAGTCAGCTAGAGTTGATTGAACCCCGATAACAAGGCATCCAATTAGGCCAATATCCGAAGGCTTGTTTAGAAGCCAGATCACTCAATTCAAATTATTAAAGCCTCTATTCTTAAAAAATAGTCCTATTTTAATAATGGGCTTTATGATTTACACATGAATCAATGATTATAAAAAACTGACCTATTAGTTTTTAACGATAAAAAATGAATTAATAAATTGAGAATCTAACTTATGAGCTGGCTTGAAAGGCCCATTAGATGGCTTGAAGCCGATAAATATTGCAATGAGTTGTCCTCGAAAGCATAAAGTGGTTGGTCCAAATTGCTACTTATGAACTTTATCTATTTCCAACAATTTATAACGAGCCACTACAAATGTTTAAGATGAAAGTTGTGACATGTCTTTCAAACAAAAACAAAATGGACTCATGTTGTCATAGCTTCTATATTTATCCCTTAGGCAACGTTAGACTATAATTGGGACAAGTTTCTGAACAAAGTCTCGTATTCTAGGAAAGAATGACGGGAGATATAAGAGCATGTCTCTACTGCTATAACAGTGCCTAGCATAAGCATTTTAGTGACCCATTTGTTGCGACCCATTATGAGATTGTTGTGTTCCATTACGTTGCCAAGTAACAAATCAAATCAAACTCTAGACACGCTTGGAGACGTGTCATTAGACTCAATACAAAGGTATCAGAATTTAGTAATCTAAGTGTGCACCACAATAATGAATTGCAATTTCATCTAGACTACAACATTGAGAATTCCCTTCATTTTTTTACCAACCAAGCTACTCTCACATATTCTCTACGCCTTATGCATGTTAACCATATACACCATCCATACGAAGAATTGCACTCCATTAATTCACTACTCTCAAAGTTCAAAGTGGACTACAACATGACCTAGAATTGACATGGTAATGGTGATCTAAATATAGAAAAACTAATATTTGGTCAAAAGTGGATCACGTGAACCCATTTATTAAGCAGAGGCCAAAGCAGGTTGGGTAGCTTACTTGTTTCATCTGAAGTGCTTTTGATTCTTTGACCCTGTTCAGCTCAACTATAGTTATTAGGGCGGATAAACAGAAGTGCGATCTCATGAGAAGCTCTAGCTTCCTTACGTCCCTTGGTTATGCCTATTGCAAATACATAATTTCTCTATAAATAACTAAGTAATGCAATCCAATTCTCTTCTCAAGGAAATAATAATATTTCACGTAACCTGATAGTTGGAATAGTTGGTTATCTCCTAGGAAAATACCCCCTCTGAAGTCCATCGCTTAGAAGGATTATACCTTTTTATTTTATTGGAAAACAAGGGTTAGATTGAAGGTGAGGATCAGTTGGGGGGGTTGGATGAGTATTAGGATGGAGGTGTGTGAAATTTCTGAAAGGCCTAGATGAAGGTGTTTTGGACATTTGAAGAGAATACATCTAGTTGGCTCTTCCAAGTGTTGCCATTTGATGTTCTTAAGCATTTAGTTTGGTTCTTTAATGCAATACTTTGAATCATACTTTCTGTTGCTTCCTAAGGATTTATAATAGATTTATATTTTGCAATCAAATAAGGAAACTTTTATTGTTGAAAAATGGGATTTCTGGGGTACATTTTTACTTTTCAGCGTTAATGGCAATGGTTTTATGTTCAAACATGGGTTAAGAGTTGGTTTCCAGATCCAGTTTGAAGTTTGAATATCAATCATGTCGATGACTGGGTTGTTGGATGACTGGATCAAGTGGCTAGAGAACTGGTTGACCCGTACAGTCGTTGTGATATACAAATTAAGTTTAAGCTTTGGCTAGAGAACCGATTAACCCAATTTCAAGGTTTGGGAGAGAAAGGGCTGTTGATATCCTTCTTGATTGGATACATAATCGAATAATTTATTAACAATCAAACCCCAACACTGACGTTCTAATTGTTGGGTGACCAGTTGAAACTCAAAATTATATTTATGACTGTACCTTATCCACTTGGCTGTCTGATTCAACCTGACCCAAAAATTGGTCAGATGTTAGCAGGATGTTTGCCAGATGCTAGGCTTAATGCTATGGGGTCTTTGAACTTCGAGTTATTTTCGTTAGTACTTTGGCATAAAATTGTTTGTATTTTATCAAGTTATCTGGACTCATATTGATCATATGAAGAAAATGAAACTCGAACTTGAACAGTAGTTGTGTGGAAAAAATAGCAATTGCTACAATTCATTTTTATGGACTCAATTTGGAATATTTGTTTACTGAGTATTTATTCTTTTATATCTCGTTTTGTAGAATGCCAGCAGGCTCGTCGTAAAGAAATCATCCCCAATGGATGGACAACTTTTTTTAGTAAAGCACATGCTCATCTTAAGAGAACAGGTTGAACTTGAAGTTTGGTTGTCGTTACTAGTTTATGGTATATGTTTCAAGGAAACTGAAAATATTGATGGTTTCATGTCTTCTGATTTCAGATTGCACCCTTTGATATTGAATTCTCCTTCACTCGTAAGGAGCTAGATTTCTCTCATTTGCTGGTGAGTACTATCCTGTCCTTATATCACTTTGTCTATGACTATTTTATATATTTTAATTACTATTTGATACTTCCTCCTGTTACAATCATCTGTCCTAGTGCCCCAATATAGAGTTTGAAAGGTCATAATGTGAAGCCAAAACTAAATATTCAATAATTATGAGCACCATCAAATTAGCATTCAAAGAAATGTATTAAAGTAATTGCATACCTATTGGCTTCAAACTTTTAGTACTATTTTAATAGAAAATTATATTTTGATTCATATGCCAAAATATTGCCTACTCATCAGTCATCGCCATTCACCAACAAGGCAACAACCAAAGGTATCATGTACTAATCCGTCCTTATTGTGACCAGACCTGTGGTGTTGGTGTTCATTCCTGTAACCCAAATGTTTGCTAATTGGCACATTGGAGTGGTTGTTGTAGAAGTAAATAAATTGAGATGTGAAAGCAACTCTGAAGTAGAGTATCTAAGGCACTAGGTGTCAATACGTGGTGTATAGATGCACATCTATGGTTTGTTATTGGGCAAACATCTGTTATTGCTTTCCAAGGCAATAACAAAAAGGACTAGGAAAAAGGTTCTCATTCTGAACCCAACCTGTAACACCCCAAAGTGTTTAGTCCCACATTGGCTAATATAAATTTAGTAGTGTAGGATATAGTGATGACACTAGTCTACTACTACACCACCCAACCGGTTTAAGCTTTTGTGGCAAATTTATGGGGGTGTTGTGGGCCAGTAGACTCGTGGGTGACGGACCGAACTCGGACTAGGGGACGGGATGTTACACAACCATACCTTCATAGTAGATAGTATGAGTACAAGCCATGTTATAAACCTATGGTCCTATGGAGGTCATAAATAAATTAGTTACTTAAGCAGATAGACAAGTATATTTTTTGTGTGTATAGAAGTTCATGCTCTTCATGTATCCCTATCACAATCCCAGGGGTTGTCTGGCCTCCTGGTCATGGCATATTATCTATATTTGTTGGGTTTATCTTTTAGGCTTTAAAAATCAGAGTCAGGATTTCTTGAAGTATTGAACATTTTCTCTTTTCTGATGAGAAGAATTAATTTGTTAGTGTGCTTAGGTAGCAGGTGGAAATTCATGTTTATTAATGAAGAGGATATTTAGATGGCTTGACTTAGTTTTTCTAATTTGAATGTGAGGCTGAAGTAATTTTACTTTAGATCATCACAAGTGCTTCAAAGTGTAGATATGTGGTCAATGGTATGCATGTGCAGATGTGTCTCGTTCTTTTCTCTTGTCCATAATGGTTGCAAAGTTTTCTAAGAA
Source organism: Triglochin maritima (assembly GCA_963682175.1). Taxonomy (NCBI): domain Eukaryota; kingdom Viridiplantae; phylum Streptophyta; class Magnoliopsida; order Alismatales; family Juncaginaceae; genus Triglochin; species Triglochin maritima. The sequence goes on along the minus strand of OY821780.1, from coordinate 5,567,256 downwards.
AATGATGACTCTCGAACAGATTATCCCGAGAAATAATATCATTTTCTCTGCTTTTGCAGGAGCATCTGAGAAGGATCTTAAGAGGTCAAACTTCAGTTTTTGACTGGTCAAATTCAAATTTAGCCAGAACCTTATCGCCACGAGTTCTGGAAAGCCAAATTGACACCAAAAAGGTTATAATTTGCCTTTTCAAATTTGTATCACTTGGCTGATCAAAATCAAGGTTGTCTTTTTTTTTTGTTCACATGATCTTTATTAAGGCAGTCTTTACATGAATCCTCATTTAACTTGTGCAGAAACAATCATCTTATTGTTGGATATTAATTTTCCATTTACTCTTATTTTTTAACATTGTTTGGTTGTTCCGACTTGTTGAACTCTAGCAACTCTTTTAATTTTTCCCTTTTTATGTGGCATTTCTAACTATGATTATTTTTTACTTCAAAACAGGAATTAGAGAAAAGTCTTAAGGCCACATGTGAGGAATTTATCATGTCAGTCACTAAGTTGGTTGTCGAGCCAATGCTTTCCTTTGTTGCCAAGGTATCAAGTGTTTCACCTTTGTAACAATTATGAGGCTCCCCTCTTACAAACACTTTTTTCTAGTTTACAAGTTCTGTTGCTGCTCTTTTGTTTGTTTCAATAAGATGAATGGCAATGTAATTGTTGTTTATTCCTAGAAAACCCTACCTGTGATTAATGGAAAATTGTAGAGTTAGGAACTTGGGGTGTTATCTTTCACACCTGCAGTGCGCAAATGAGTGGTTCAGCATCTGTCATTTGTCAGATGAAAGAGCTTTTATGTGTTCGCAGTGTTGTTTGCATATAGTGATTGTTTAGGACCCACCTGAAATGGGGCTTCCAACTTCCAAGCCTGGTTTCTGTACCTATCACACTTTTAGACGATAACACAATACCGACAGATGCTTCATATTTACTTATCTTAATATTTACAACAACCATGGAAAGAAAGCAAAATACTATATCTGATAAGTGATTATAGCATAACTGCATAACGTTTCAGGCTTTCAGCGTTATAGAGTCAAAACTCTTGGGCCTGCAATTAAATCATATGTATATATACATTTCGTAAAACTCTATCTTTGATGCTACTAAAAGTTTTTTTTTACTTCAAATTCAAATATAGGTGAGTATCTAGGTCTATATTAAGATTGTCGGTTTTGACTTTTTATAGGCAACAGCTGTGAAGGTGGCGTTATCCTCAGGGAGTCAAGACAAAAAATCAGACTCTGTTTTGGCAAAGCCTCTTAAGAGTCAAGCATTTGCTACTCCAGATAAAGTGGCAGAGTTGATTAAGAAGGTGATTCATGTGAAGTATTTGTCTCTTTATTTGTTGGTTATATGCTAATAATTACTCTTATGTTGCTTGACAGGTATCAGCTTCCATTCAGCAAGATTTGGTGGGTGTGATGGCAAAGATTAAGCTTTATTTAAGGAATCCGTCTACCCAGATGATCCTTTTCAAACCAATCAAGTAGGCTATCAGCCTTGTGCATTTGAAATCTTAGATGGTATCTTTTGGGTTTTCTACATTCTTTATTTTCTTCGTCCTAAGTTCCTAACAGTGGACGGTGCTTGTTTTTTGTTTGATCATGTTTTTTCTTGTGTTTTCCATCCACACATTTTTTTTTTGGTACCGAGCAGAGTCTCTGGGTTTTATTTGGCTTTCTAGTCATTATGATTTATGATAATCACTTTTCAGAATCATTATGCTTGATAATCTATTACTCGTTGTCACGCTCTAATCATTGCGGAAACCGTTGAGACACTTCTCCTTTGACACATTAGATAGCCATGTGGTCTACTAGATGACTTTTGTTTTAGGATATTCAGTTGTGTATCTTCATCGAAACATTCTCTGCCTTTTGTTTTGCAGAACGAATATTGTGGAGGCTCACTTGCAGTTGCATTCTCTAGTGAAATACGAGTACTCCGAGGAGGAAATCCAAACTTTTGGAATGCCTTCGATTCAAGAGCTGCAATCTCAGCTGGACGGACTTCTGTAGGTACAAGATGAATAGTATTACATAAGGTGTCAAGGAGGTCATCCTTCATAGATGTATCTTCTGTTTATTGTAAGATTGAATTTGAAAATGCAAAAGTTGGTGATTTTATGATTCTTTTGGGTTATGCAAGTCTTATCTACAGGATCCATTTTTATAATTGGTGGTCTTCGTGTTCCACCACTAGTGTATTTGATGACCATTTATTAACTACCAAGTATGAGGAATGAGCAATTGTAATTCGTACGACCAACTAATCAAATAACTAAATGTTGTCGTTCTTTCACCTTATTGCGACTTACTGGTAGGAAAGGAAGTTATTTTATTCTTCAAAGAGGGAGAAGAAATCTTATTCTTTTGCGTGGTATTCTAAATTACGAAACCTAAGAAACAAACTGTAGCTTAATAGAATTCAAATGTCACGTAAAATGTTGGGTTAATTACGGTTCGTTCTCTTAAATTACGCGTTAATATTACTTTGCCCTTATGAATATAAAATGTGACAATTACTCCATTTCTAATTTTGGTTTCGCTACACTTTGTCACCTTAAATTTAAAATTTTATTATTTAAATACACATTTATAATTTTTATTTTTTGAATTGTATCATTAATTTACTCATAAATCTAATTTTACGTGAAATTCAGATTGAATTGGATGTCATGACTGCAAAATGCTAAATTTGTTGTTTCGTAGTGACTCACAAGCAACAACTTGTACCGATCAAGTTAGTTATGCTATGGACAATCATGTTGATAACGTATTGTGAGATGACCGGTGTGCTTCGGAATCAGCTTAAACAAACCACATTACGGTACAAATATATTATGTGAAAATATTGTCCCACTTTGAAAGAGGGATCTACATGTATTTACAATGTGTGATGACGAGAGTTAGTGAGTTACATAGAAATCATGGTACAACACGGTGATAACGGAAATAATGAAAGAGAATTTATCCTATCGTAACGACATACATTTTCAAACTTACAAGCAAAGGTATCTTAGCAATAATTTTATAACAAATAAATTAATCTTGCTAGTGTTATGAGTCACCTCTCATAACAAATAAATTAATTTTATAACAAATATATCCAAGAAATGGATAAGTCACCTCTCTCTCATCGTATGTTATATTATAGACTTTTGTATGTAATTATTAGGATTTTTTTTCAAAATAATCAAAAAAATAAAATAAAAACAATTGTAAAAATATGCACTTCAGAAACTTATTTGGCAAAATATGCACATTAAAAACGGCACCTAAGATGCCGTTTTTATTAAGTAAAAACGGTATTTCAAATACCGTTTTTTCACCAAGTAAAAAACGGTACTACTAGTGCCGTTTTTCACCCGAGGTGAAAAACGGTACCAGTAGTGTCGTTTTTACTTGCTTAGAAAACGGCACTACGGGTGCCGTTTTTACCCTATATAAAAACGGCATCCGAGGTGCCATTTTTAGCCTAGGGTTAAAAATGGCACCAATGCCCCATTTTCTCCAATCTTCCCAAATTTTTTGGTGTTTCTTCCTCTCCCTCTCTCCTGCGATTTCAGGTATTTTTACATCATTTTTTGTTAAGATTTTGCCTTATTAGTTTGTGCAAGATGAAGAAGGCTCAGGGAAAACCAAGAGTAAACTGGTTGCAAGAGCAACAGTTATACATTCAAGCCTGGTCACGTCGACGAGATTTTGTGCAGTTCGAGGCACCATCACTCTCAGAAGATTTTGCTGCTTGTAGACGAATTTACATGGAGTGGTACTGGCAGATTACGATTCGATGGTTGACCCGAAGAGTTGACGATGCTGAATTACCGAATTATAGGCCTCCAGCTGCTAGAGATCGATACTTGGTAAGAAATGATCAGAAAATTATAATTTTGATTAAGGTTTTAATTTGCATTTTGTAATCGTAAATGTGTTTTTATGGCAGCTTCATGGGTTACACAGTTTACATGAAGATATTCATCATCTTGAAGGGATGCATGCTTCACATAGGCCCACTCAGTCATTAACGGCGAAATTAAAGAAAAAAGATCAAGGAAATGATGGCGTGCTTTAAGAGTGTAGATCCGTCATTGAAACTGTCAGAAGATGAAGATGTTTGCCATCAACCACATCGTACAAATTCTGAAGAAAATCTCCCAGAAATAGGTGTGTCACTTGACGAGGAGGACAATTTCATTTTCACCGGAGTGTCTGCCAACAATGGAGGGATTCTGACTCAAGAATCGCGCGGTACTACGTTCTTTCAAGGCGAGGGTTCAGGATTTCAAGGTGTTGAAGTCGAAAGAGGTGGGGTTGTTGAAGACGATGCTGGTGTGATAACTCAAGTGTACCGTCGTCTCCCTTCGAAGGCCCCTCAACGAGGTGGACGAAATAAAATTCCTACTAAAGTTTTTTCTTCACCTTAGTTGTCATTACATTTTCGTTAAGCTACATTTTGGTTAAGAACAATTTCATTTGTTAAACAGTATGTCATGTATTATGAACAAGTTTATTTGACGGTTTAGTTGTTTGAAATTTCATATTTCTTCGTGTTGATTTTTTCCCTTTAGGTGTACAAGACTTGGATTTAAAATCCAAGAGAATGGAATGAGAAAACATATTTATCCTGTTTTCTGTCTGCTTTAAAAACGGCACTACTAGTGCCGTTTTTACTGGAACAAAAACGACACTACCAGTGCCGTTTTTTGTTTATTAAAACGACACTACTAGTGCCGATTTCGTTCAAGAAAAAACGGCACTAGTAGTGCCGTTTTTAAAGCAGACAGAATTCCAGGACATTTGCTTTCGTTTTTTTAGTTTTCGACCTGAGATTCACAACACAAAATTAATTTTTAGCCTGAGATTCACAACAAACTAGTATTATGATAACATATTGTAGCGATGATTAACATTTAATATTGTTTCCCCTACATGGGGTACAAGGGAAATTAATGCTAAAATAAATAACACAAAATTAACATACTAAATTGTCTCTTTACATGTTTTCTTGTTGTGACCTAACTTGCGACAACGCCCACATCGTATTACTCGTCCACTTTGTTCATCCATGTTGTTTCTGATTCTTTTTGTTTTCGGTCGCCCACTTCGTCTTACCATAGAAGGTGCTATTAAAGCTATATGTCCTTCTTCTATCCAAAACCTTTCGTCTAGTATTGGAAAGAAAATAGGTGCATATGCTTTCCTGTAAGCTTGAGTTGTTAGGTATTCTGAGACGATTCGCGAAGTATGAATGTTCGCGTGACGGTTGCTGCATACGGCCAACACATGTGAGCAAGGAATGTGGTGTGCATCTATGTACCCGCAGGAGCATATTGGACCTGACTCCGTCAAAGTAACCTGAAAGCTACGAGACTGGTTGCTTTCGACACTAAAGAGGTTATGACTATGTCTAGTGACACAAAGCTGTGTAGCCATCTGCCGTTGGTTTGTGATTTCATCGTTGATCTTTTTAGGATATGCCAATATCATATTCTCCCCTTCATCTCTTCTACTGACAAAATATTTATTCAGACGCAGATAAGTCATCATGATGAGAGGACAAAGTGGTAAGCCACGTACACGCTTTAACACATTGTTGAAGCTTTCTGACAAGTTTGTGGTCATTATACCGAAACGGCGTCCAAAATCATGACTTAATGCCCAATACGAAACGTCTTCTTGTTCTTTAATCCATTTGAAACCATGAGGGTAATTAATCTCGATATCCTTCATATGCTCTTCAAATATTTTTCTATCAGTAGCGACACCGGCATGCCAAAATTTATTTTGCAATTCGACATTCCTGCACCGAGCATTTCTTGACATATTTGCACTCATATGTCTCAGACAGAACCTGTGAACATGACCTCGCTCTGGGGGAAAAAAATTCTTCACAATATTTGTAAGACCCGGAAACCGGTCACTAATAATACACAATCTATCTCGTGTGCATACTCTACTCGCCAAAATACTTAAGAACCACTGCCATGAGCTACCCGATTCTTTTTCAACAATAGCAAACGCCAAAGGAAACAAACCAGAGTTCGCGTCCGTACCCATAGCAATTAAAAGAGTCCCCTCAAACTTGCCAAACAAATGAGTCCCATCAATGCTCAACACAGGTCTACAGTACTGAAAACCTTCAATTGAGGCTGCGAATGACCAAAATACTCTTTGAAACTGCTCAATGTTGTGACTTATCCTCTGTGTCTGAATCTCGACCACGGTGCCAGGATTGGTGGTGCAAATATTAGACATAAAACGTCTTAAGTTGCGATAAGAAGCTTCATCAACTCCGTATACTTGTTCCAATGCTTTCTTGCGGGCGTACCAAGCTTTGTCATACTTGATATCTATGAAGTAATGAGTCTTCACTAAAGCCTGAATTTCTGCAGGAGTAATGGTTATGTTTGTTCGAATGGTGGCAAGAATCATGTTAGAAATTAAACCGACGTCACATTGCACGTGGTCATGCAAAAGTCCCTCGTTACTACAGGTGTGTTCAGACTTGTACTTCTTAACTTGGAAACATTCTTTGCTCTGACTGTAAGAGGCATGTATCTTCCATTCACACTCTTTTTTCAAACAAGCAGCTGAAAATCTTTTTGGCCCAGACGTTAACACTTTGAATTGGACACTTTTTCGCAAATGTCATTCCTTCAACTGATGCAGCAAATCTTTTTTTGTTGAGAAAATCCTATGCAACCAATAACTCCGTCCATCTTCTAAGTTATCGTATTCAGTGTACGCAACAATACGCTCATCGATATTTCCAATCACTGAATTTTCAATCCAGTTCTCGTCAGGCTCTATGTCTGGCAAATGCCTCAAATCTGGTAGTACTGGTAATGGTGGCAATTCATTACTAACGACGACTTCATGTACGTAGCTATCAGGCTCTCGATTCACAGCGTCTGCCATATGATGAAACATGTTCTGCAGCTCCGAAAGTGGGGTTGAATCTACATCAACAATGTCTATCTCATCACCATTCATCTGACCATCTGCCTCGTCATCATCTGTCTCATCACTATCTGCATCTTCAACCTGTCTTCCTTGAGAATGTGATTGAACTACGCCTGCTTCATAATTACCAATATTCATTGGTGTGTGCTCATACGATCCAAAATAGGACTGAGGAACTGCCGAAGAAGGACCTGCTTCATATTGGCTATATGTTTGTGTCATTTGTTGATAATCCTCATTCAACTGACTGTGGTGGACAGTAGTATAGGGCTTGGGTTGTTTCTCAACAAACAATACAACTGTATTCATGTAGTTAAATAGAGATAGCATTGTAGCCGTGCTCTGATCATCAAAAACTTGAGCATATGTATACTTTTCATACGGTGGCCATTTGCATGTTAACTTTAGATCAAACTCTCCTTCTTGGAAACCACAAACTTGACAAACTGATTCACACAGATCATCATATCGCATATGTGTGTTAACATTAAGCATTCGTCTGTTACCACCTTCATATTCTGGTACCTCATCTACGAATGTAAGAATTCCATCGAAAAAAACCATAACCAATCCGGTACCGGAGCTCATTACTTCGAGTGTAGAAAATCTACATTTCACACATACATGAACATAAAAACAAATACATTAACTATACATGCATTGTATTTCATGTTAAAAAAAAAAAACCAAAAATAAAATAAAAACCTAACCTCAACATTGTTGGTCGTCGGAGAGAGAGACTAATGGGGAGTGAGGGAATTTTGGAAGTGAAAAAATGAAGTTTAAGTGTCCGGCAGGACTTAAACCCTAGCTTAAAAACGACATCTCGGATGCCATTTTTTATAGGATAAAAACGGCACTAGTGATGCCGTTTTTAAACAAATTACTGATGTCGTTTTTAACCAAGTAAAAAACGGCATCTGTGTAATGCCGTTTTTTACTTGGCTAAAAAACCGTATTGGAGATACCGTTTTTAGTTACAAAAAACGGCATCTCAGGTGCCGTTTTTAATGTGTATATTTTCCCAAATAAATTTCTGAAGTGCATAATTTTACAATTTTTTATTTTTTTTGATTATTTTGAATTTGTTTCCTAATTATTAACGTAGCGTTGTAACTCCACTATAATCTCCATATACCTCCCGCCCTAATCTTTTAATAACTTCCGTTACCAAATGATTATAAATATAGGTGGATGAGATCACTTCCTCCCAACTAGACTAGTTGCTATTTTTAAGTAACAATTGAAGATTCCATTTTAGATCTGTGACGGTACATACAAGGATCAAATAATCTGTTTATTCAAAGTTTCAAACCTAATAAATCCCCTAAACTCCAACCCAACAAACCTCCATCCATCCATCCATCCATGACTATGCGGTCCACTAGATCCTCACGTTCTCTGCTGAAACGGTTTTTTAGCACCAACACGGACGTTGGCTTCGCCATCCAAGAGCTTAACAAGGTCGGCTTGTGTTGACTCTTTGCTATTTCTAAACTTTAATATATATTTTTTTTAAATCACTATGATTTGATTTTAAGTGGAGTGGTTGTACTCATGCATATAGACTTAACTTTGTAGAATCGGTTTTATTGGATGCGGTGCTAAAGTCGTATTGATTTATTGGCACGCCAACTGTTCGATGAAATTCCCCTACGAGTGTGGTATTCCGAAGGTCATCGGTTTCAGATTCACTGATGGCTCTGCCATTGGTTTGGAATGCTTAAGTTGTTGTGGTTTGGTTAACAGGATTGGGTTGAATTGGCCATTGGATTCGGCAACCATTAAAGTTGCCAGTCTGGTCTAGGTAGCGAAATTGGAATGGTTTGGAGTGATGTTATTTGCATTGAATGAACGGTCACACCGCCTGGTTCGACCAGTGATTTGGATTCCTGTAAATGGCATCTGAATGCATTTTAGTTGGGAGACAACTTTAAAATGACGAGGATAACCTTAGTCGTCGTCGCCAATAAATATTTGATTTTTTCTCCTAAGCAGATATTTGTAGTGTGACCCTTCTCTTCTGATAGTGAACTTTAGGATGGATAACAACAGAAAATTGAGAAAGTGATGGGAAGATCAAGGTGCTTCTCGATGCATCATTTTTATATATTTTTGGTACGATTTTATTTGTTGAATGCTGTGACACGTTTTGGTTAGACTGCTCCCTCTTGGTTTCATTGTTCGCTATTCATATCAATTGTTACCAACCTAACCAACCATGAGTCCAATTTTGAAGTCTACTTGGTCTTGAGGAATTGTTATTAGAGTCGGTACTTTCTTGTTGTTAGTGTTTTACGTTTGCAATTTGATGTGTATGAGGTATTTGATCACGTTTTGGAGACAATTTAGCTGTCCTCTGGCCACCATCTTATATGTTTTGGTTATGCTAGAAGGAATCATTCGTGGAAGTACTCAAATTCCCATTTACGTTGGTTAGAAAATGGTTTGTGAAGCATGTACATGACATTTCTTATAGTGATATCTGATTGATCTGAGATACCTTACGATTAGAGTTGAAGATTGTCCCAAATTGTACAGAGAAACGTAAAATCCATGTTTATTTCAGGGACAAAATTCGGAATGGAACAGCTGAACCAAAATCACATTTTATGCAGCAAAATTTGATCTGAACTATCAATGTCATGATCACATGTAATTTTTGTAAAAAGTTGGCCTTACTAATGTACAGCTATGCAGGAAATGGAGTCAATTTTTGGGGAGCAACCTCCGTCAGGCTTAAACAACTCTTTGGGCAATCAAGAACCCAAGCTCTGCACTCCTGTTAACAACACTGAAAATCGACCATCTGAAATAGGAACAACTCTGACCCACGTTAACAGCTCTGGAAAAGCTCAAATGGTTGACGTCTCCGCAAAGAATGACAGCAAAAGAGTGGCGGTTGCCAGTTGCAAGGTTCTTCTTGGTCAAACTGCATTCAATTTGGTGGCCGCTAACCAGATAGCCAAAGGTGATGTTCTGAACGTAGCCAAGATCGCTGGAATTAGTGGAGCAAAGCAAACGAGCAGTCTCATTCCTTTGTGCCACAACTTAAATTTAAGTCATGTTCGTGTTGATCTGACTCTGAACGAGGAGGACTTAAGTGTCGACGTAGTTGGTGAAGCTGCAACTACCGGCAAGACAGGGGTGGAGATGGAGGCTTTAACAGCAGTAACGATTGCGGGACTCACTGTTTATGATATGTGTAAGGCCACGTCGAAGGATATTCAGATCACCGATGTCCGTCTTGAAAAGAAAACCGGTGGTAAAAGCGGGATATGGGTCAGAAAGTAATTGAAGATGCTTTGTTCCTAACCATAACTTGCAGAGGCATCTACAACTTGGGCACTCCTTCGTAATTTATGAAAGCATTAAAAGAATTTTTTTTGATGTCCCAGAATTTCCCAACTTCCACCCTTACTTTGGGACAGGCTAAAACAATTTGTTTATTGATGGAGAGAAGATTCTGATATGTAATGTTGCATGGATTTGTAGTTTGGTTAGCAATAAAAAGATGGACAATATTTCTCTAGACGCTCGTGGCACGCCTTGAGAGGTTTACCTACTTACACCGTAGAGATGCACTAGTATTAAGCCTTCTGTTACCACAAGCTACGACAATCTCAGGAAAATTAAGTCCAAAACATACCACAACATTACCTAACATCAAACGTTTAGTTCTAACTTTCATATCATTAACATTCAGTTGGGTATTTTGCATGTTTACGATAAAGTTTATTGTTTGTGTGTCGGATTATGTTCTGGATCTGTCCGGATTAAGTGGTTTTTGTGTCCAGATTAAGGTCATGGTCTGTCCGGAATATGATCCTAGTCTGTCCGGACAACGTTCTAGCATGTACCAATTATGTTGCTCGTGTGTCCAGATTATGGTTCTAGTGTGTTCGGATTACGTTCGGGATCTGTCCGGAATACGTTCTGGATCTGTCCGGATTAAGTGGTTTTTGTGTCCAGATTAAGGTCCCGGTCTGTCCGGAATATGGTCCTGGTCTATCCGGACAACGTTCTAGCTGTACGAATTATGTTGCTCGTGTGTCCAGATTATGGTTCTAGTGTGTCCGGATTACGTTCTGGGTCTGTCCGGTTTAAGTGATTTTTGTGTCCAGATTAAGTTCATGGTTTGTCCGGTTTAAGTGGTTTTTGTGTCCAGATTAAGGTCCTGGTCTGTCCGGTTTACGTTCTTTTTAAAGAAAACATTCCAAGAATGGACTTTGTAATTTGTAATTTCCTATCTTTTAAAAAACAGAGTTTGTAATTTGTAGTTCCCTATCTGTAAAAAAATGAAGTTCATAATTTGTACAACTAAAAAAATAAAAGGATCACACTCCAGGAATTGGTGTTCAGATTTGCACACACAAACGGGGGTCCTTAAGCAACCAGACCGCCAATTCGCCCCTGACACAGTGAATGGCCTTCGGGTGCTTCTCCTTCGTTGGGTCAAGCTGTAGCATTAAGCACCTGATCCAGTATAAAACATACGCTCCACAATCGTTGCTCCCAGGTAATTGTCGTTGGCTTTGCTTCCTTAGGATTCTCAATGACCAATCAACATTCAGCACTTCCCTCCAGTATTTAGCCACCTCTGTTGTTGCGCATTCATGTGTGCCAACTAGGACGTCTGGATCTTCACCTCGATCTAGCACCCTAGACGCACTGTTGAACTGCAGGAACTCCGCAGACGGGTCGTAGGCAACCACCAGATGCCAATGGCATACAGACCAGCATGGTTGTGCGATTATGGTTTCGTTTGGAGACAATCCGTTAATTTTAGGGAGTATATAATCATCAATTGCTCCGCCTTGACCCTCCACAATTCGTCCTGATTCGAATGTTGATATACATATAACCTTTCGTGCTTGTCGTCTTCCTTGGAGGACCGAAATCATTGCATCCATTGTTTCGTCGCCCATATCCATCCCCGACGTTATTATTTCCTTCAGGTCGCGGCGTGTTAGACTACAAATGTCCCCTCTCCAGATCACCTCCGTCTGGTCCGTGCTTGGTGCGGTCAAGTTCAATAACACATTGACCTCATCAGCTGACAACATCCCCAATGCAGCAATGTCAACATCAGGCATCGTCGCCCCTAAGTGGACAGCCAACCTGTAATTGTCGTCTTCTTTTTTCCCCTTTTTCGTTAGGCACTTTTGGGCCGCTTTGTCTTTTCTCTTTTGCTCCGCTTCCACCTTCTTCTTCTTAGCCCGCTCTTCCTCATCTTTCCTCGAGCGTTGTCTTTTGACACCTCAGTTTGATTTCTCCTCCTCTCTCCTCTTCTCCTCCTCTCTCTTCTTCTCATCCCCCATCCTCTCTTCTTCCTTCTCCTCCTCTTTCCTCTTCACCTCCCTCTTCCTCTCTTCTTCCTTCTCCTCCTCTCTCTTCTTCCTTCTCCTTCTCCTCCACTCTCCTCTTCTCCTCCCTCCTCCTCTCTTCTTCCTTCTCCTCCTCTATTCTCTTCACCTCCCTCTTCCTCTCTTCTTCCTTCTCCTCCTCTCTCCTCTTCTCCTCCCTCCTCCTCTCTTCTTCCTTCTCCTCCTCTATTCTCTTCACCTCCCTCTTCCTCTCTTCTTCCTTCTCCTCCTCTCTTCTCTTCACCTCCATCTTCCTTCTCCTCCTCTCTCCTCTTCCTCTCTTCTTCCTTCTCCTCCTCTTTTCTCTTCACCTCCATCTTCCTCTCTTCTTCCTTCTCCTTCTCCTTCTCTCTCCTCTTCACCTCCCTTTTCCTCTCTTCTTCCTTCTCCTCCTCTTTTTTTTCTCCTCCATCTTCCTCTCTTCTTCCTATTCCGGACAACCAAACAACATATTCCGGACAGACAAAAATCTTATTCCGGACAAAAGATCTTACTATTCCGGACAGACAGACATAGGGGTGACCAAAACCCGGTCCGGACTGAAACAAAAAAATTGGATCCGGTCCGGTCCAACAAAAATTTAAAAAAAATTAAGGTAAAAAATCGGGTTTTTGGACCGGACCGAACCGGTCCGGTCCGGTCTCCGGCCCGACCCTTCGACAACGTATTCTGGACAGACAAAAATCTTATTCCTGACAGGCTGAACTACTTATTTCGGACACAGAGATCGTATTCCGGACAGACATACTCCTGATTCCGGACAGCAACATAACGTATTCTGGACAGACATACATCTTATTCCCGACAGACCGAACTACTTATTCCGGACATACATCGTATTCCGGACATACACAACACTGATTCTGGACAGACTCACAACGTATTTCGGACAAAATTGCTTACTTGTAATATTGCTACACAACCATCGACGCAGCCCTGCTTCATAGTGAAGTTCCCGACTGATCACCTTTCCTGCAGTTCTAAACTGACTTCCTCCAGACCCCGAACCAGTGCGGTGTGAACTGCACGTGCCCATGCATATCTGTTGATGCGTTTGAATTCCCTCAAATGCTTCATGAACCACATTTTGGTTCGAAGTGTTCCATCGAAGAACAAAAAATGGTTGAAGATGAAACAAATAAGGAGTCAAACGTACTCCTCGGGGTCGCCCATCACACTGATTGCAGTCAGATGCCCTAATAGTTGAGTGTTGTTAAGGTTCACCCCATCTCGCTTCTGTACGCCCGTCGGTTCCATAACAACTGTCTTCCCACGCACTCTTAGCCCCAGAATTAGGGCAACGTCTTCAGCTGTAAGGGGTACTACCCCTGATCCTATTCTCAGCCTCACCTCATTCGCGTCGTAGTGTTCGACGAACCACCCGAGTATTTCATTGTCCGTTGGAATGTTAGGAAAATGTAGGAAGTGACCGAAAGCGGTCCCCCGGAAGACCTCCTTTTCGACGTCCTTCATCCTACCGAACTGCTTTTGAATCGCCGTCCAACCACACTTCGTTTCCCGGAAGAAGTACGTGCTTCCCTAAAACAAACAAAAAAGTAAAAGAAATTTCGTAAATAACAAATCCTCCCACGAAAAAAACCCTAAATCGACCCACCTGATCAGCCACAACTTCTGGAGCGACAACATTACTCGGTGAATCCATTTCTCGTTTTGTTGTGAAACACACGTAGATGAACGATTGTTCGGATTTCTCTGTTCACAGTTACCGACACAAAGATGAACTATTCGTTTTCTTCTTTTTCGATGGGTCTATTTGTTTCCTTCCTCGAGACTCGAACTGTCGCCACATTACTGTCCGCGTGTTGTCTAATCGTTTGATTTGGAAACGAAACGTCGTACGCAATGAACCGTCAAATTAAAAAAAGACGCGTAAGGCGACGACTACGTGTCAAGCTGACTGGACGCTGACTCAACACAGTTGAAGTGCCATGTTGATGGAATTGTACTATACTCTCTAATTTCATGTACGAAACAACCGAGTAGCCTACAAAAGCACTAAACATATACAATCATTCATGTTAGATCATGTCTATTTAATTTGTGCTCATTCATTAATCATTACAAACCAATATAACCAAGCTAATCAAATCTGAGTTTTTGTCATGTCACTCATACATATACATATCAGCATATTATTCCCATACCCAATGGAATGAAAACTGCAAAAATTTCAACATCATTTTCCATAGATGCCCCCAACATTCCAGAAAATAGCTTCCAAGTCCAAATCCCCCTCCACATTACCTTGTCCGGCAAGAAGAAAACAACCCAAATAAAAGTTATAAAACCCAAATCAAATCCCTAAACTCCCAAATCCACACCTCTCCAAACCCTAACCCCCGATCCAAGATGTTCCTCACCAGGTCCCTTCCCCCTCCCAAATCTAGGGTTTTCCTCCCGAAATCCGGTCTAAAGATCCCATCTTGGTTGTGGTTTTCGCAGGACGGAGTACGATCGAGGCGTCAACACTTTCTCCCCCGAGGGGAGGCTGTTCCAGGTCGAGTACGCCATCGAGGCCATCAAGGTTCGGTTTTTTTTTAACGGTTTTGGGTTCGTTTTGGTTGGTTTGAGGTGGATTTGAGGTGGATTTTGGTTGTGTTTCAGCTTGGTTCGACGGCGATCGGGTTGAAGACGAAGGAGGGCGTCGTGCTTGCTGTTGAGAAGAGGATCACCTCTCCCTTGCTGGTTCGTGCTCTGTTTGTGGTTTTGTGCTGTGGAATTTTAGATTTTTGGGTTTAGGGTTAGTGAGTGGTGAATGTATGTGTGGGAAACCGTTTTGTGGAAAATTATAGAGTAAGGGTGATTATTTGTCTTTGGTTGTCTATGGTTAAGTATGTGAGTTTCCTGTTTGTGATTGGTAGTGTGGTTTGGTAATGGTAGAGAAATTTGTTGTGTATGTAAGGTTGGAGTTCGGTTGGGGTTTAGGCTTAGTGAGCTATGAGTGGATGTGTTGCTAATTTGACTTACATGGGAAAACATTTTTGAAATAAGGAGAAGAATTAATTCTATTTAGTGCTATATGGTTGAGTGAAGTAATTTTGAAGTGAAATTTCATTTCGGATGATTCGTGTAACTTCGAAGGTAGGGACTATTAAGTGAAAGTGTTATGGAGTTTGCAATATTTGGAAAATTCTATCAGATGCACTATGAAGGGTCTTTGTTTGTCGCCGGTGAGATATGCTAAAATGTATAATATGCTAGTGAGTTTTTTGATGATGGGAGTTTTAGACTATGCATAATGAAATTCAAATGCAATGTATATACAATCTTCTTATAATAATGCCTTTAAAGTGAGGAAAGCCATGAGAATGCAGCAGTTTTTCTATATCATCCCACATTATTGAATGTGCTACACCAACCTTTCCTGATCTTAGGGAAAACACCTAAGAAATACGTGCTATATTTAGCTTTTCGTGATCTTTTGCCTTTTCACGAACAGCATGAGAGTTGCTTTGTGGAAACTTCCTTACAATCTTAGCTAAGGAGATGTAGCTCCACCATTTACAAAATAAAGCACGATAAAACGGTGTGGTATATTACGAAGATTACCACTTAGAGAAATAGTATTGAAAAGGCTAGCCTTGGCCTTGCTACATGAGCAAGCAGTTGTAGGTTATTGAGTTGAGTATGTAATAGTAAGACTAGTGAATTTGATAATGGTAATTCAATTCAAATTTGCTGTTCAATATTGGCAATTTAAGTGACATTTTGTATATTGAAAGTGCAGTTAGTGTCCGTCTTGCCTCTAATTTGAGTGTCACTCTGCCATGGGTACCACTGTACATTTATCTGATTTCATCAAATAGGTCGTTTTCGCAAGTGTTTCTAGTTTTCCTTGTTACTCCCTGTGTACATGAATACTTTCTGCTGAGCCTTCTACATGTTGCAACTTCACTCACTTGTGTTAAATAAAGTACATGTGAGTGTTATCGTGTAAGGGACATGTTATCAGCTTACAGCTAGGAAGTAATGCAAAGTCGAGGGCATGCCTAACATGTTCACTCAGTGTTCAGGCGGGCGGTCGCCTGGGCGACCACCACCCTGTCGCCCAGTAGGCTGGGCGACCAGGCGAGTAGCCTGATCTCCTCGCCTAGGCGACCCTTTTTAATATATATTTTTTTTTTAAAATTTAAACCTTCCACCCACTACTTATTCCTATAAATACACCTTCCCACACATTTTATGAACCCTAAACATGTAAGATTATTTTTGTTTTTTATACATTTTTTTTGATTTCTTTCTATTTTTTTCAATTTAATTAAAATTAAAAATATTTAATTTTAAAAAAAAAGGTCGCCCAGAATTGTGCGACCACCCAAACGCCTAGGCGATCGCCTAGGCCACTGAGCTTGCCCAGTCGCCTAGGGTCGCCTAGGCGCATCCTGAACATTGTGTTCACTTACTGCATATCATGAACATTTGACCTTTTGAAATTCAAATCTCATTTCTATCGATGTTTTTGTGTGTGTTCCTAAACATGATCCAATACGATGCGATGCATGTGGATATTGTGTTGATCTTAATTGAAGATCACTGCTATACCATGTAATTTGATAGGATGTCCATTAATTTTATGGAAATTTCCATCATGACTTTGTTGACTGTCTTATCTATAAAAAACAAAAACATAGTATGTAAACATTTCTGATGAGAAGTTGTGTGTTCCATTACTGTGCCTGCTGCCATGCGGCAATGCCCATAAACTAAATAGTAAATATTAGATAAACTAGAAACTGAAGAAAGATTGTTCAATCTGGACAGAGTCTTGGTTAGTTGATTCCTCACCTTCCTTTACGGTTATAGTCAATGCAGTCAAAACCCAATTGTCACTATTTCATTGATTCTATGTCTTACTGTCCCTTACATGCCATGCAGGAACCAACCAGTGTTGAGAAAATTATGGAGATTGATCAGCATATAGGTTGTGCTATGAGTGGGCTAATAGCTGATGCACGCACACTTGTGGAACATGCACGAGTTGAAACCCAGGTAATTCTGATCTCCATATTCATGCTTCATTTTCCATATGGCTGTTCTAACTCGTATTTTTCAATTATTAGAATCATCGTTTCTCTTATGGAGAAGCCATGGCTGTTGAATCAACTACACAAGCACTATGTGATCTTGCTCTTCGGTTTGGTGAGGGTGATGAAGAGTCCATGGTAAACTTACATAGATCTGAATTTTTTGTTTTCTTTTTTGCACCTAAAATTTGCTTAACATTTTCATCCATATTTATCACGTGACGGTGTAGCCACCTTAAATAAAGCTATTATAAGGTTGATTCCTTTTTAGTCCTTGTAGGTTTGTGTTCGGTTGAGTTGGTTTGTTTAAGCCCTTTGTGTTGACTGCCTATTGTACTGGCATAGGTGGACTTAGTCATGGTAGAATGGCTCATCTTCACAACGAGGCTGATTTCTCTCTCTCTCTCTTGGCATATCAAATTTTTCATGGATGCCCAATCTTTGAAGAAAAAAAAAGTTTTAGTTATCCATTAAAGTCACTTCTCAATAGTTTATGCATATACAATTATTCAATTAATGACTTGCACGTGTCACTTTTCCTCTAGTCATCAAGAAAAGAATTTGAATTTTGCTCGATTAAAGATCACCCAGTGTACATAGATTCCAATGGCAACATTTCTTGCTTTCACATTGTTGTTTGTTTATCCTTATTGGTCTGACATATTATGTGGGCCATATTTATTTTCTGTAGAAATTAACTCATCATAGTGCTGTTATAGTCTTAAATTGCCCTGATATTTTTCTTTCTCTGAAATGCAGTCTCGGCCCTTCGGTGTGTCGCTACTGATAGCAGGTCATGATGAGAACGGACCTAGCCTGTGAGTATATTTTCAGTATTATTTTTTCGATACAATCTTATCCGAAATACAAAAAAAAAGTGAGAATATGTATTTCATGAACATTAGTGAATGCTATTTCCCTCAATGTTGATTCTGTATGCCATTTTGTGACTAGCATCTTGTGTTGGTCTATTTAATATTTCCGATTGCATGGTAAATTAATATACCTAAAAAATACAGATACTACACCGATCCTTCTGGCACATTCTGGCAATGCAATGCAAAAGCAATAGGTTCAGGATCTGAAGGAGCAGACAGCTCTCTACAGGAACAGTATAACAAGGTATTATGTTTTTGTACAGGCAATCATATGATTCATATTTTTCAAACGGTTGTGTCCTCAATTTTTTTCTTGTTGGTTGAACATTGAAAAAACAACAATTCAATGTGATTCAATGCGTGCTTTGGTCATGTATCTGACTGTAGTTTTCCTGATCAGATTAAATCATTAGAGCTCTTGTTGGTTGAACATTAAAAAAAACGATTGATGTGTGCTTTGGTCATGTATCTGACTATAGTTATCCTAATCAATCTGGCAGGACTTGACACTTCAAGAAGCTGAGACTATTGCTCTTTCTATTTTGAAACAAGTCATGGAAGAGAAGGTAAGGACTTAGGAAGCTAATAAGGATATAGATTGATAACTCCAATTTCGAATAAACTATACTAATTTGGTAGCTGTGAGCAGGTAACGCCAAACAACGTTGACATCGCAAAGGTTGCCCCAACCTTCCACCTCTACTCCCCTTCTGAAGTAGAGGCTGTTATCAACCGTCTATAAAAGTATCCACCAGACTGCCAACCTTGAACATCTTCTAAACTTTATTCCTCTTGAACAACTTGTTGCCCTTTGTTATCTTAAGTTGTTTCTTCGAAACCCATGAGGAGTTTGGTTAGATTCATATCTTTAGTGTTTTTGCATTGGTGATTTTGTTGGATAAGTTATTTAGACTTCAATTCATGTGTACTTCGAAGAAAAAAAGATTATTTATCTTGCCTTCAGCAGAGTGTTGCTTCTCCCTCAGTTATGGTTATACATCGCTCACTGATTTTGTGTATTTGTTTGATGCCAGCTTTATTATGATCTGATTTTTGTTCGACGTGGTCAGTTTTCGAAATGGTTCATTTTAGTTTTTGATATTCTATTGATCATCAATTTGAGGAATATAAAGTCTAAAGTAATGTATTATAACATTAATTTTCACTATTGTACGAGATATTCTTCACTTTGGGCTACCAAATGACAAATAATATACGATGTCATAGAACCAAGTGTTTGTGTCGGCTACATATTTAATCTCACCCGGAATGAACATTTTACAAGAGATTGTCTACATCTCTGTAGATCTCAATGTTTAGTGTTCACTTTTAATTGCCTGCTAACTCTTCGAAGATGTCACTATGGATGATGACAAGGAACACAAGTGCTTTTGCATTGGGTAGGATCTTTTGGTACAGATTAAAATTGTGTGATTCATGCAACATTATCATGTATGTTGAACCAGCAATTTTCTCCTAAATGTAACATATAAATTTTGTATAAGAAGAGCACATTCAAAATTATTCATTACTTCCTTGATGGGGTTCATGCATAATGACCCAAAATCAACATTATTACATTGCAACAGGACAAGCCAGCCAATAGAATTCGGAAAGAAATGATGGAAATCTTAGAGGCCAAGGGTGAAGGGAACCCCAGTAGCCCCAAGCCATCCAGCTCCTCCAATAAAATTGCCGACTGTGAACTTACCCGCCTCGGCGACGCTAGTGATGACTCTATATCCCTTCCACGTGACCCTCCCGCCGGTCGCCGCCCCAGCCCCAGTGTTGGAGTACTCCCCATAATACAATGTATCTAAGGCGAAGTTGCCGTCCCACTCCAGCCATCCCTTGGGGTTCACTAGGCTGCCGATTTGCGACTTGAGAATTACGGTCCTCGAGTACTGCTTCCATGGCCTCCCTAGGTACGTCGGGAACGAACTCTGCACGGGAGCCAGGTCTCCTGACGCCCGGAGATTACAACCTAGTATAGATATCCCAGTGTTCTGGTTGGGGTCCTCTCGACCCTGGGCCGTGAACATGTTCTTTTGTTTGGCGTTTGGACGGCGTGCCTGAAGGTCACACGACTGGAGCACCACAGCCGCATTGCCGAAGATGAAGTCGACCGTGCCAGTGACGAGGCAGTCTCTGTAGAATTGGCGGAGGGAGTGGACGTAAAGGGTGTCTTGGTAGCCCAGGATGTCGCACTGGAAGATGACCGACAGGTCCGACCCCACTCGGAGCGCCACCGCTTGGTGCTTCGATGGGCCGGCTGTGTTTTCGAACCTCATGTCGCGGGCGATGAAGCCGTTGCCTATCACGCCTGCAGATCAGTCAATTTGAAAAGTTCTTAATTACATAAAATTTTACTTTTAGTATAATTCAAAATTTTCAATGATATGCTTTTCATTGTCCATCTCAACTTGTTTTCCATGCAAACTATGTTCATGTCAAATTGGCTTACAATGTTCAAATCCACATTTTTTCATGGTGAACAGCATGTTAGCATAATATTATTGTTCAATTGAAAGTTTAGATTGGAGGCCTCTAAGCTATTATGAAACATTGGAGGATATTTGCGATCTTTTAAGATTTGAGAACGTGTTGAAGAAATTATCGCACTAATAAAAGTAATCTTCATCAACAAAAGTTTGGTTGAAATTTAATAGCACCCAAATGTCGATTAGCAATTTATAGGTCCATCTGCATGCGCACTGCACACAAAATATGGAAATAAAAGAAAAAAACCCAAAAGAAAAAGGAAAAGGAAAAAAAGATAAAGAGGGAGGGAAAAAAACAGAAATAACTTTATCTTTGTCTTGAAAGGAACATAAATTAACGTCATGGTAATTTTTTCAAATGACATTTTCATGCTTCTACGAGAATAGTAAATAAAAGGATAATTTGGTTAAAAAATATTTTAAAAAAACAAACATTTTTTCCTTCAAATTTCTCTAATTTTGATAACACATTAAACGAGACAAGGATATGGAAGTTAAAGGTATTATCACCCAGTGTTGTTTTCACCAAGATTAGACCCCACAAAAAATGATAGCTCTTACTGTTCTCGAAATTTAATTAATTGGATGTTGAACAACTCAACTCTCACTTTTGATTTAATGTCAAAAAAACACTTTTGCTTTAATGTTTGATTCAATCTAATTCTCAAAATTTAATGTGACGTTGAAGTTGAACAACTACTGAAGTCTCACTTTTGATTTAATGCAGTTTGACCAACATGACTCAATCGATAATGACTTCAACATGACATCATCCGACCGTGTTCCAACATCTAACAGTCACAAGTCAGTATTGCCAATTCGTAGGCATATTTTTCTGCTTAATTAGGACATCATTTTCCTCATTTTCGCAACATTAGGTGGAAAAATAACTTTTTGCTATTTTCTACTTTGACAAGTCCTATATGGAATAGTGACCAGTTGCATTTGTCGTTATGGCATTCTTCTTCCTTTTGTTATCAATAATGTATTTCCACCACTACTACTTTTGGACGTATAATCTCAATAATGTAGCCAAGACTACGTCCAAACAAATTTGGACCAGTCATAATTAATCATGCATGTGAACCTAGTTGATTAGTTTGTCATTATTCTACTATTAAAGTTTTGGAATATAAAATTATCAATGACATGGTTTGTCTTTCTTAAAAGTTGTCTAGGTGTTCAAATTACACCTGAGGATGCCAACTAAGATCGGTAAATCTAGCATTAGCTGATTGGAGGTTATGAATCTACCTTTCTTTATCTTTTACCATTTTCTTAATGAAATCATCACATTATTCAATCGTCTTGATGAATCCAATGTGTAGATATTTTGGTGTCATTTTTTACCATTTCTCTTACGATATTGTCATGTCTGATCTTGACTAATACAATGTCCATAAACCTACCATAGTTGGTCACGAGCATGGATTTTAAATGGAAATTTTGAGGTTCGTCATCCTCGTTAGCCTTTTTTTTCAAGTGAATCATCACATTGAGGTCGGGAAAGTGAGGCAACCCCTTCTTGGAAAATGCATTTAAATAAATGGATACAAGTTTTATTTTATCTATTCTATTTTTTAAAATAATTTATTATTTGTGCTTATTTATTCAAAGTGTGACCCTACTTACTCATGTGCTCATACTTAATTTAACGAGGAAGATCTAACCGTATCTCTAATGTGAAAGAAAAAAAAACTTCTTGTGGGGGTAAAAAAATTCCCTCCCCAATGAAGATCCAATCATCCAAAAAAGAATTCCTAGTCATGTCAGAAATCATTCTTTAACTTTCCCTTTGAAAAATACAAACATCTCTCTCGTTGTCCCAAAAACCTTTCCTTTTATTATGTGAAATGAAACCACCATATTTATCAAAAAATAAAAATAAAACATTCTTATAATATTAAGCACGTTATTAATAAAGCAAGCCTTTGTGGCCCCAAAACGAATATAAGCCACTGTCTCTTAGCCCAAACGAATTTCACATGTTCTCTCGTTTTGTTGGTTGTATTTACGTTTATTTTGGCTCGTGTTATAACAAATAATAATAATTACTTTGTTTGAAAAAATGACATCAAAGTTTAATTACTTACCCACTGTTGCCGAGTGAAAAGTGGTGCTCCCGTCGACAACATTCCGGCTACCAGTGATGATTGTCTTTCCTCGACCGTCACCCATAAACATAATATTGATCTTCTTCTTAGGGATAATCACATTCTCCTTGTAAACCCCGGCTTTTATGTGTATGACATACCTTTTACTACTCTTCTCCGGCGCCGCCGCTACCGCCGCCGACACTGTTTTGAAATTCCCACTACCGTCGGCGGCGACTACCGCATCCGCCTTCACGCTTCCCGATTGCAAGAGCCTCCTATCCCCCGTCGACATCCACGTGGGAAATCTTGTGCTCTCGTCCACCTCGTAAACAATATTCTCTTGGTTCTTCTGCTTTCAAAACAAACATTAATGAATCAACAAAGTAAGCAACATTTGAAAAATAAATATGTTGTTAAGCATGTTTAACTTAATTATATCGACTATATATATATAAGATCTTGAGTTACTTCACTCATCACTAACCTCCTCGAGCAACTTTCGGCTGCCACCGACACTAGTGGCAGTCATGTCGGAGCTAGTCATGTTACATATCATAGCGAGCGAGTTACTACACATGTGAGACACGTGCGTGACTCCGGCCAGTAACTGCTGACGGAGGCCACGACACGTGGCACTATGGGAGAAGCCATCGATACATGACTCTTGATTGGTGATGGTGGCACTAAGCAAAGTCTTGAGGTCATCAGCATGTTGCGACAAAGCCTTACCCTTCGGGTAGAGCTTTAGGTCCTCCTCGGCCTCCTCGAGCTCGTCAAGCGTCTCGTCGAACATGACTAGGCAATCGTGGAGCGCATATTTTTCGGTTTCGGTTAAATCTGGTTTACTATTGAGTTTGGTGACGTTGGAATAGACCTGCCTCACGGCGGTCTTGGCCAGGTGGATGGAGGAGATGATGACGTCCTTGGGGCTCGAGATGGACTCCACAAGCGATGCATTGGATGTGATTGATGCGAAGCATAATTCTGGGTAAAGAGTTGAGGTACACGATTGGAGGACAATCGAGTGGGTCGACGGCGTGTT
The DNA here is from genome assembly GCA_963682175.1 of Triglochin maritima. NCBI lineage: Eukaryota > Viridiplantae > Streptophyta > Magnoliopsida > Alismatales > Juncaginaceae > Triglochin > Triglochin maritima. The sequence goes on along the minus strand of OY821780.1, from coordinate 5,543,354 downwards.
TTGGATGATGGATTTGGAGGCCACGACGGTGGCGACGAGAAGAATGGAAAAGAGAACAAGGAAGAGTTGTCTTTTTGTCGGTGCGGTGGACATGTCTGTTGATGGTTTGGGTCACGTTATCTTTGTTTGTGCTCATGAAAAGAAATGATATATAGAGGGTGGGAGTGGGATGAAGAGTGAGGGTTGAAATTTTGGATATTTTGTAGAGAAGAGAAGTTATTAAATTATTTAAATACGTGGGTTTTCATTTGGATGAAGAGATTAATGATTATATATATTTCGGCAGATTTTTGTGTGATTTTTTTTCCACAACAATTTTTCCTTTGAATTAACCGAATACTTGTGTATAAATTCCTCCAATTGGCCTATAATTCTTATAAATTAAGGATATAATTGAAACCTCTAAATTGGACATTATCATTTTACGACAACGATTTCGAAGTAAAAAATATTGTTAAATTGATACTATCAACTATTTTAAACTAAAGGTAACCAACCGCTCTCACAACGATCAATCAATATTACACACTTAAGCTAGGAAAATAATTATAATATCTTGGCCACCAATCACTTACATTAATTGTGGTTCCATTTCCACTTTTTCTACTTTCTTGTTTCTTATTTCTACTCTCCATGAACATATTCTTGCAAATTCAATTTGCTAAACACAAAAAATGTGAATCACTCTTTAAGAAAGTTGAATATGTCAGCATAGATTTTGTAGATTCGATAAACCAATTAAACCAACCAAGTAAAATTCAACACCATCTCATTCATTTCTCTTGCAAACACCAAGAATCAAATATGTAATTTGTTCATCTTATTTTAATTTCATGTATATATAATTGTCATTATCTTCGTAATAGTGAAAAAACTAGCTCCTGGGACATTATTTCAACGTACGTCAAACAACTTGAGTTATGAGTTAAGATCTATTGAAATTATCATCTAATTTTTTTAATTATCAGTAAAAGTAAATTGCATTTTTAGATATATTAGGTCCCTACCCTACTCATATATATATTTAGGTTATTCCGACGAAACCGAGTTAAATTCTTACGTCACCACATTTGTTTTTTGTCTTAAATATTGTCTTGACTTCATTTTGCCATGGCCTTACTTGTGGATACCTTCAAGTTAACTTCAAGAACTTTTTGTCCATATTTCCTAAAATGATTTAACATGAATGAACTAAAAAAAAATAGCATCAAACGACCCCAACGACCACATTCAAAGACCGAAGTCTGCTACCGTTAATATTGTTAGAATTAAAATCAATTCCAAGTACGTATACACATCGGAATCGAAAATAACAAATCCAATCGAGAAAAAAACCATCAAATCCAAAACACCAAACCACGTAAAACACGCAAGATTTAACGTAGAAACCCAATACGGGAAAAACCACGGACGACACAATTCTAAATCTACTATAGAGAAACGTATTACAAGGAGAGACTTACAGGAGACACGAACAACCGGCGAGAATACCCGGCTAAATTTGCTCTCACTGAATCGACAAGGATACTCTCTCTCTCTTCTCTCAAGAATGCAAAGTAGATAATAACAAACAATCTAATTGTTCTATATTACAAATGGGGACGAAATTGCCTTTATATAGTAGGCCAAAACAAGTATAAGTTTCACCAAAATCACGTGGAGAAATGTGCAAATCGTGGGCAGAACTGGGTCAAAGGGTCGACCGAACGAGTGCGTCGGTCGATCGTTCCCCTAACCGTAACGCAAACCAGGTTTTCTCGGTTGACCGAAACTTACGTACCGGTTGACCGAAAAACGACAGACACTTTTCTTGTTTTGCTCAGTGCATACTCGGTCGACCGAACACTTAAGTTCCGATCGACCAAAAATGGACAGACACTTTTTCCCAGCTCCTCGTGTGTGTCTGGTCGACCGAACACTTAAGTTCCGATCGACCGAAACACGTCAGACGTTGTTGCTGGACAAATCAGAACACACTCCCGGTCGACCGAACGTCTGTTTTATTCCACGAATACTTTAATCACATATTCAAGGTAAACAACAACACATATATTTTTGTGGATAAAACATTTTTTGAAATTGATAGATACTATTAAAATTAAATTAGCCATGCTATGAACTACGGAACATGAAACCTTCATGTGATGTGCTATCCATCTTGAAGATAAATAAACAAACAATATAGTAGGTCTATGTTATTAATTGTGTTACACTCTTGTTTTAAAGCTTGTGTCCACAAGATAAGAGGCATAATTTATTTTGAAATATTTTACAGGTCGCAAGATGGGCATATGGCTTGTCACTTTCATTGAAGCTGATAACTCCACACGAACCTAGTACAATCATACGATGATATAACCAATAAATGATTTCTAGTGACATGATTAATGACTAACAATTGATTGTTCTGAACTACTATTCATCACCTTAAAACTACTTAAATTGTCCATACAGAATACCATTTTGTCATTCTATCATTTCTACTTATATAACTCTTCATTTCGCTCTTTTAGCACAACTTTCTCTTCATATTACTCTTCTATTCACCAGATATAAAGTCTCGGAGGTCAGAAAAAGAACCAGTTGACGCCCCAGATTACTTAAATATGGTAATTTCCCTTGTTTATTTTAATTAATTTTTTTTGGGTGGGCGTCCGCGGTAGACGCCCGACCCAACGGTCGGGCGACCACCCCGAACATAGGGCAAGGCGTCTGCGGGAGCCGCCTCCCACGTAGGGGAGGCGGCTCCGGCAGACGCCTCCCCCAGTTTTGGGGCGTCTCCCGCAGACGCCCCAATTTTTTTTAAATTTATTTAAATTGATTATAAATTGTGATAAATTTAAAATAAATTGAAAAATGCGTGAAGAAGCACATTAATTTTTTTATCTGCCATAATCCAATGGAAATAGTTATGCTGCACTGTCTGATTGAGAAACTACTGCGTGGGATTCCTGTCTTCAGATTTCGTTATCCTCATGTATTCTCTGAAGTTATAAATGTGTCTTTGATTGAGATTATCGTCCGGGAATTTCTCTTCCGCCAACAAAATGTTACGTGGTCTTGATTGTGCCTCTGTCATATCACGAACAATTTGTTTGGCTCCAGCACTAAGTCCGCTGACCTGTCGGTGACCCTCTGAATAAACTGCAAGTGCGTGGTTGTGCTGCCCATATGTGCTACTAGAAACAACAACACATCCATCACGATCCCGTCGCTCCCCCACTTTTACCAAAAAACGACAACCACAACTTTTTCTTTTTGTATTCTTTCGCAGTGCAATACTCGTATCACGAGAACTCATTTCACGTTTGCGATCACATCTCAGGTAACAATCTATCCGGTTATCTGCTTTTGGTTTGTATGATGATATAACCAAAAAAAATCTGGCTCCTATTGCAATTTGTTTCGTCCATTTTCAAGTTTCCTCGATTGTTGTAAATATTTCTTTACTATCAAAAAGCTCACTGTAATCTACTCTATCACCACCGAAATCTTACAACGGAACATGAAAAAAATTAATTTAACAGAAAATTAAAAAAAACTAAAAAAAAACTGGGCGTCTGGGTAAGACGCCCTCACCTTGGTGGAGGCGTCGTATCCAGACGCCTCAACCTAGGTGGAGGCGTCTTAGTCAGACGCCCGAGGGGGGAAAAGTCCTCCCCCGTTATCTCACCGGATTTAGGTGCTTCGCAAGACATTTTCGTGATGTTGGTACTAGGAATGTGAGTCAAACTGAGTCAAACACATTGTTTAAAGACACGAGACGAAATAAGTATTAATTGATTTGTTAAGGGCAAAAATGTAATTTTTAGGGTTATTTAAGTAATTTTCCAGCGACGAATAATAACCCCTGGTTGTGTTTCATTTGATATCAGTAATCATGTGATACTGCATAATTTATGTTGCGTGATTAACAAATTAATTAACTGTGTATGTGGGAAGATGACAGAGCCTGCATTTGGGTTAAGAGTTGAGAAGCATGTCTATTGTGCTATGGGTACATTGCAATTGCCGAGATGCCCAGAAGAAGGTCTGGGATCACTTCTTAGACGGAATTTTTAGTACAAATCCTAAACGTGCATACGTTAATATGTTGTTGTTTATCACAACATAAAATGTAATTACTTCTTAAGTAGAGATCAATATAAAATATGGAATATTGTGTTTAACAAAAATGATAAAAACAATAAAACTTGAAGGAAGAAAAAAAATATAATAGTAGATCCCATACGGCCGGTCGTTTAGATGTCGGATGTTCCATCTAACCCAACTTACATAATTTCCATCCTTTTACAAAAGTAGACAATTATTTACCAATGGAAGGCTATGGTCGCGTTTGCTTTTAGCTGCAAACATGGAAGATATAAAACATTAATGTCTACATCTCACTTGATATTTTGAAATCTTTTCCATCTATTCCTACCGAACCGATAGTGAACGAATATATTGGAACAAGACCATCTACATCTAGTGACATTTTGCAAGGCTGTTTTTTTTGTTTTGTCCTTGCTAATGTCCCAATGCCAGCTTCTATTATTTGTCTCTTAGCATTACAGTTGCTATCCCCACATGGCCACATCTCGTTCTGACTTTGCAGTAGGTGTAATTAACCATGCATCTACCTAGATTTGTTTCACTTAAATCTTTCACGTACCCATGGATTCCAGAGTACCTACCGTTCTTACTTGGTCGGTGGCAAAAGAAGTGTATGTACAGGTGTTTATAGTGATTGAGTCGTTAGAAGTTGTGTAAATTTAACCTTCTACGTACTTCATTGAATTTTTATTCATGATACGATTTCGTTTTTATTTGTGGATCATAAGAAGTCATGAAAATCTCAAATTATGTACAAAAGTAGGTAAGTTCTTTCACTTCCAAACCACAATTGTGTTGGAATTGTCTCCAATTTGAAGCCTAAACAAGATGGTACAAGACAAGAAAAACCTCACGGACGCGTAGAGGAATCAAACGCGAAGACCAAGAAAATGGGTCGTGATTTTCGCTCGTGAAACAAGACGGAATTCGATTCCGGAAATCTCAAGTTACTGTTCACGTGGACAGTAACCGAGACGGGACTAGTTTGTTTATTTTAAGAGCTTGATATTTGGAGGTTTTCTTACTTGGTTTCTGAACCAACTTAAAGAGAGAGTTACGAGCCATTTTGTGAATATGGTCGGAGTCATGTTAGGGTCTTTGGAGAGTGCAAATGGACGTATCATTATTTTTCCACATCCGAACGGATACGGATACAAATATCATATTTCAAATTTTTTACAGATACGAATACAAATGCAGATACGAAAATTTTAATTTTGACGGATACGAATACAAATCTGCATATTTTTGTTGGATACGGATACATATATCCGTAGTATTAATATAATGTCTTTTGCTATATATGTTTAAATTAGTGATTTTTTCATGATTCTTTTTAACTTTTACTTAAATTTTTTACTACTACGTACACATAAAATTTATTATATTTCTAAACTAATATAGTTAAGATATATATTTTTCTTCCATTTAAGAGGTAAGAATTTATGTAAATTATCATGATATACACTCATTTTATATTTTATATGTACACCACATATATCTATTTTTTTATTCGTATCCGTTTATAAAATATCTGTTCCATACCCATATAAGTTTTTTAAGGATAAGGATACACAATTTTCAGATATGAGATGATCTGTATCCCTATCCGCAAATTAAATATGGATATGGTAATATCCATATCATTTCCGTATCTGATCTGTTTGCACCCTTACGTCTTTGGGCTTGTATAAAAGCAAGATTATAACCCATTGTTTAAGTGAGGGTCCAAGAGATGGTGTGAGAGCAAACACAACACTATGTTTAATCACTCTTTCACCTAACCACAACTCTCACAACAGTTACGGGGCTCCATGGCTCTTTCACCCAACACCACAACTCGTCTCACAACGACAACCACAACAAACACACCTCACATGAGCAAAACTGGACAAAATCGGTCGACCGAATCAAGATTCTCGGTCGACCGTCTCTCACTAAAACAGGGCGATTGTCTCGACCGACACTCCATCGGTCGAACAATTCCCACCAACCACACACGTTCGGTCGAACCAAAGTGAGAGACCGGTCGACCGTTTAGAATGTCACCTCCCAGGTTCAACGAACAAAGCCAACAATCGGTCGAACGACAAAGGGGCCCCGTTCGACCGGAAACCATCAGTAAAATCCTCCATCGTTCAGCATAATCAATCGGACGAACCCCCGAGCACTCTCGGTCGACCGAACTCCACCAGTATCCAAAACAACACCGGTCGACCGAACCAGCATCGGTTAAACCAAACCACAAAATAACTTAAGTCGTCGGTCGGACGAGTCAAACAGGTGGTCGACCGTTTAGATGGTCAATGCCCCAACCGACCTACAACAGCGCACACGGTCGGACGGCAAAGGGGGGTCATCCGACTGAAAACACCCAGGGCTTTCCTCTACCTAACGCACCACCGGTCGACCGCCCAAGGGCATCGTTTGACCGGCGTGAGGCTGAATCCCAAAAACTTCACTAGGAACGGTCGACCGTCGCACCAACCGGTCGACCGATCCAGCAGTTAAACTGTTGCACGCTACCTGCGACGAGCCCTCCAGACTACCGTCGACTTCCAAAACATTCACAACCTAAGTGAGCTACAACAACAAGTTTGACATATCGAGAAGGTTTGAAGAAACCTTCGAAGAACCTCGACGGCGCTTCCACGAGCACTTCTCTCCAAAACACGATCCACTGACGAACTTCTCGCTCGTTCAACGATTACCGCACCTCGCCGAACCACAGCCACAGCTTCGCCCTCGTCGATCCCCTCACCAATCACAACAACTGGAAGAGAGACAGATTGAGCGAGAGAAAAAAAGAAGAAATGTGAATGAGATGGGTTTAGCGTTCAAACCAACCCACCTCCACCAACCACCCGATGCCGACCACTTCTTCTCGCCTACGATCTCCACTAGCCTCGTCGGAGCTCCACTGAGAGAGTGTGAGAGAGAGAGACGTGTGAGAGAGTGAGAGAGAGAGAGAGAGATCCACCTTATAAACCCTCCATTACCTCATCTCAACCATTCATCCAACATCACTCCATCCCAGCCGTCCATCACATCTCCTCCTAAACACCACCTAAACAACCAATTAGAGCTCAATTAGGATTAGGATCTCACACACTAGTTATATATAATATCTATGGTAAAAAATACAAAACATGACTGTGTGCTTGCATGACTGCAATGGAGGCCACAAGTGGTCGTTTAAGTTGGTACATGTTGTTCCATAACATACATTCCTAAAATAGTTTGCGTAAGAAAGTGAGTCTTGCTTTATCTTTCCTTCGATCTTTGTCATCTATTATTATCAATAATGATGCGAACATGGAGTAATTGATATTGAGCTCGATCACAATTTCATATTTGACTCGTCCAACATTAGATATACAAGTCTTTTGACGTGTTGATTTGGCTACACGTTTTGCTTAAATTGCAATACGTCCAAAACATACATGTTCAACCGTTGTATTCGATTTTCAAACGTTTGTTGACGTGAAGAAGCAAAGGCAAGAATTCCGTGATTTAAGCATTCGACCTTTTCTCCAGAAACACGCAGCAAACGAGTTTGCCGAAGCAAATCAAGGAAAACGCAAAATTTGATGGATTGTCGATTTCGAAGTTTGTGAAAGGACCATAAAGTTCGTGGGACTAACTTAATTGGGTCCCATCCTGGATCAAGATAAGGTTCGACCATGTGTCGGAACAGATCCGAATTCTTCCATTTACGGGAAACCAATTGAGATCTTACATGTGCATAGATTGAGTTGGAGAGAAAGAGATAGGGTGATTAAGACAACCTATTATAATCATTCTCTTGAAAAATGTCTCGATTGTTTTGCATACGCTTAGCTTTCAAACAAATTGAAGCTCCAAAGCAAAAGAATATAGATATCCATATAAATACATTTAAAAAGAATGAGGTCGGTGGTCAAAGCAAGAAAAGAACTATAGGAAGTTAAAGGTGCGATTAGTATGTAGAAAGTGAGATTTTTTTTCATGATTTTTTAGAGTAGAACTGTTAATTAAAACTCAAGTTCCAATTTTTTTTAAGTTCATTGTCTACCAATCCGCTAAATGTCATTTACAAAATGCAAACCTTCACTTCCTTACAGTTTTCAAACTACTAATAACAACCCAAGGGGGGCATCACATGCAAGATTATGTGCTCAACCAAAATCATATTTCCCTCAAAAAAGTTGAACTCGAACATGTTTCGACTCTCGTTTGGTAGATCCTCAATCTTAAATTAATCACGACTAGAAATCTATCTGAACATATAATTACATTAAATTAGTGATTTAACTAAAAAACGTAATACTTTAAAAAAACCAACTTGATTACAATAAAAAAATCCTTACACAATGCTAGTTGGGTGGGATGATGATGCAATTTTGATCTTAACACATGGTAACAATACCTAGTTAGAGAAATGTCGCACCTCAGTTTAATAATTAGAATCCCGGCCCAATAGGGCCCATTAGCAAGACAATAAAATCCATTCGGGTCGACCGAAAGCCCAACAATCCCGGCCCAAGAAGGCCCATCAGGAAAACCCTAAGCCACCCCATTCGCCCACCTCTTCCTTCCCGCCACCCACTATGGTCTCTCTCGGACGCAAACCCAAAACCCCCAAATCCCAGAACCAAACCCTAATCCGCGTCGCCTTCGAATCTGATGCCGATCAGGAACCAGGAGAGTTCGAGATCTGCGCAAGACCCTCAGGATTGGATTAGGGGCCAATCGAGAGTGGATCTTGAGTCTGAAAATGGTGGAAGAAGAGGAAATAGGTCGAGAGAGTGAGAGAGAAAAAAGAAGAGAATTTGTATTGATCTTTTTATATCCCAATTACAACTCAATCAAGTCTATTTATAGCAGAAGGTTAACAGAAACCAGAACCAACCATTATAACAGAAATAACAGAAATAACAGTCTTCTCATGTGCGCCTTCACATGTGCACGGCGCATGCCGGACTTAAGTTCTTTTGTACTATTTTTGCTGTATCAAAACTCCCCTCCTCAACAACCTTTGTCCTCAAAGGTTAAAGTCTGGAAACTTGGTAACAAAAGTGTCTACATCTTCCCAGGTAGCATCCTCTGGTGGTTGGTTAAACCACTGAATAAGGAGTCTTACTTTGGCTTTATTCCCCCTTTGAACTATGCCTCTATCCAGTATCTTCTCTGGTACTTTACTTGAGCCGGTAGAGAGGATTTCAGAGGGGAAGTTATAAACAGTGGGATCATTCCCATAGCAAGCTTTCAGTTGGGACACATGAAAGACATTATGAATCTTTGCTGCAAGAGGTAATGCCAGCTTATAGGCCACTAGCTCTATCTTTTCCACCACCATGTATGGACCAAAATATCTGGGACTCAGTTTGTTATTACCTCTCTGAACAATAGAATGTTGTCGATAGGGCTGGAGTTTCAAATACACCTTGTCCCCCACTTGGAAATTTCTCTCACTCCTGTGTGAGTCAGCTTGCTGAGTCATTCTATTCTGAGCCCTTAGCAAGTGGAATTTCAACAACTTAATCATTTCTTCTCTCTTAAGAAGACTTCTATCTACGACAGCATTATCACTTTCCTTGGGTAAATAAGGCAGATGTATTGGAGGGGGTTGTCCATACAATAACTCATATGGAGTGGTCTGGGCTGCAGAATGAAAAGTGGTATTATACCACCACTCAGCAAGGGGTAACCACTTGTTCCAGGTAGTAGGCTTCTCACTGCACATGCACCTTAGGTATGTTTCTAAGCATCTATTGACCACCTCTGTCTGACCATCTGTTTGTGGATGGTAGGCAGTAGATTTAAGCAATTCTACTCCTTGGATCTTAAAGAGTTCTTCCCAGAAGTTACTTAGAAAGATCACATCCCTGTCACTGATGATAATGTCAGGTAGTCCATGTAATTTGAAAATATGATCCATGTACACTTAAGCCACAGTGAGAGCAGTGTAAGGGTGTGCTAGTGCCACAAAGTGAGCTGACTTGCTTAATCTGTCAACCACTACAAAAATTACTGACTTTCCCAGAGAATGAGGCAGACCTTCTATGAAGTCCATGGAAACTGAGGACCAGACCCTCTCAGGGATAGGTAAGGGCTGGAGTAACCCTGGTGTCGCTGCATTTTCATGCTTGTTTCTTTGGCATATACTACATTCCCTGATATAATGTTGAATTTCTTTATTCATTCCCTTCCAGAAAAAGAGAGACTTTACCCTTTGTAGAGTAGCATCCCTTCCTGAGTGACCTCCCAAGGAAGAGTCATGCATCCAATGCATGATTAACTTCTTAAGAGATTCAGAATTCCCGATGACCAGCTTACCTCTTCTCCTGAGCTGGTTCTTTACATAAGTATAATGCTTATGGGAGCTAGGATGAGCTTGTAATTCCGAGATCATCTGAATGAGAACTGGGTCAGTTGTCCACAATTGCTCAATCTGAGAGTATAAAGAGTTGTCAATTGCATTCAAAGCTGTCAATAGGAGTTCAGACCCTGGTAACCTGGACAAGGCATCAGCTACCTTGTTCTCCATTCCCTTTTTGTACTGAATTTCAAAATCAAACCCCATCAGTTTAGCCATAAATCCTTGTTGTGCTGGAGTGGAAATTTTCTGTTCCAACATATACTTGATGCTCTTCTGATCAGTTTTGATAATGAAGTGCTTATTCATGAGGTAAGTGCCCCATTTCTTTATGGCAAACAATACTGCCAGCATCTCCCTTTCATAAGCTGACTTTGCTTGGTTCCTTGGGCTCAACCCCTTGCTTATATAAGCAATGGGATGTCCTTTTTGCATTAACACAGCCCCAATTCCAGACCCTGAGGCATCAGTCTCAATAACAAAAGTGTCATTGAAGTTTGGTAGAGCCAAAACTGGAGCTGAACATAAGGCTGTTTTAAGTTGTTCAAGGGCTTCCTGAGCTTGTGGGCTCCAAGCAAACATGTTTTTCTTGAGGAGATCAGTGAGGGGTTTAGCCATTTGTCCATACCCTTTGATGAACCTCCTGTAATAACCAGATAACCCCAAGAACCCTCTCAACTGCTTGAGAGTAGAGGGCACAGGCCAGTTAACAATTGAGTCGATCTTTGCTGAATCAGTTGTCACTCCATCTCCAGAAATGATATGACCCAAGTATTCCACCCTAGGTGAGGCAAACTGACACTTGCTTTTCTTTATGTATAGGTCATTTGCCTTTAGTGTTTCAAACACTATTCGTAGGTGCTGAACATGAACCTCAAGGTTGTGACTGTACACCAGAATGTCATCAAAAAAGACTAATACAAACTTCCTTAGATAAGGTCTGAAAACATGATTCATTAACCCTTGGAATGTTGCTGGAGCATTTGTGAGCCCAAATGGCATTACCAGGAACTCATAGTGACCCTCATGAGTCTTGAATGCTGTCTTATACATATCATCTTTGTGCATCCTGAGTTGATGGTAGCCAGATCTTAAGTCAAGCTTGGAAAACACCAATGATCCTCCCAACTCATCTAGCAAATCCTCTAGCAATGGGATAGGGAACTTATCCTTGATGGTCTGGTTGTTCAGATCCCTGTAGTCTACACATAACCTCCAACTACCATCTTTCTTTCCCACTAACACCACAGGAGCAGCATAAGGACTTGAACTATACTGAATTATACCTCTTCCCATCATTTCAGCTACCATTTTCTCAATTACATTCTTCTGTAGAGATGGGTACCTATATGGTCGTTTACTCACAGGTGCGACCCCTGGTTTCACAACCACTTTATGGTCAAATCCACCCCTGATAGGAGGTAAAGTTGGTGGTTCCTCGAAGATGGATGCATACTCCTGTAAGAGTGTAGCTATAGAGTCTGGCAACTCTAATTGCTCTGTAGCAATGAGTAAAAGAGTAAGCTCATCAGATTCAGGTGGACATAGTTGTAGGAAAGCAAATTGTCCTCCTTGCTTCGCTGCCCTTTGGACTTGCTTTCCCTGAAACAACCTCAACTTCTCATTAGTAGCTCCTCTAAGCACATGTTTCTTATTATCCACCTTGAACTCCATCCTTAGTTGTTTAAAGTCCCATGTTATTTTCCCTAAAGTGATTAACCACTGAACTCCTAGTACCATGTCACAAAACCCCAGGGGAAGGACATAGCAATCAGCTGTGAATGTAGTATTTTGGATTTGCCACTTAAAATCCTTGCAAACTGCTGAGACTATAAGCTTGCTACCATCAGCAACTGTCACTGCCAAGGGGTCAGTAACCTCAGTCTTGTACCCCATAGCTTCTACTAATTGCTCATCAATAAAATTGTGAGTGCTACCACTATCAATCAAGATATGCAGTGCTCTCTTCTTGACTTGACCAGTGACTCTCATGGTCTGGAAGTGGGATTGCCCAGTCAAGGCATGAATAGATAGACTAGGTTCTTGTAACTCAACTTCAGAAGTGAGTTCTTCAGAAGAGAATTCCTCCATGAGAGACTCCCAATTCTGTTCCTCCCCCTCAGTCATGTATAGTTGTACTCTCTTATGTGTAAGGTGGTGCCCTGGGGTATATGGATCTCCACAAAACATACACAACCCCTTAGCCTTTCTCTCAGTCATCTCTGCTGGGGTAAGCTTCTTGGGAGGAGGTAAAGCCTGCATTTGCTGATTGTTTAGAGGAGGTTTAGGCAAAGGGAGCAGTGGAGGTCTAACATGTGCACTACTTATTGGGTTTACTGTCCCAGGCCTACTATAGGTAGTAACTGAGTAAGGAGTACTTTTGACTGGGGTTTTTATGGATGGAAATGATGCCTTCATGATGTCATACTGACACCTAGCATACTAGATGGCTTTACTTAAGGTTTCTGGATTAAAAGCCCTAACAAAAGGCTTGAGTGCAGGTTTCAAACCACCAATGAAGCTATCCAAGAAGTACTCATCAGGCATTCCAGGCCTCCTTTGTATCAAGAGAGCCCTCAAAGTCTCAAATTCATCTATATATTCTTCCAGAGACTCTTTCTGCTCCAGTTTGTTGAAGTTCTCCACAACTTTGCTTTCATTTACATCCTGGAACCTAGCACATAGATCGGATACAAACAAAGGCCAATCCAAAGACTTCCTAGCTATCACATACACTCCAAACCAACTGGAAGCTCTCCCAGTCATGTGCATTGAGGCTAAATCTACTTTACTATCCTCAGGAATCTGGCATAACTCAAAGTATCGGACACACTTTTGGATCCACATCCTTGGACTATCACCATTGAAGGACAGGAATTCCAATTTAGGACTGAATCTAAAGGGAGGGAGGGATTTCTCACCAAAATTGTACCTTTGGAGATGATTAATTCCAGATTCTTCCTCTCTTCTGTTCGATCCACATTGAACCTCCACTTTCCCCATCAGTTCCATCATGACTCGCTGTTGGGTATCCATTCTTTGTTCCATAGCTTCCCATCTTTGCTCGAATTTCTGCTCTCTTTGCTCAGACTTCTGCTCCATCTCTATCAATCGAGCTTCCATGGTAGATTTTTCCACAGTGGCAACTTGATTTCTAGTTTTCGCCAGGTCTGAATATATCTGAGCTCAAATCGCTCAAAAATTGGGATCAAAAGGCTCTGATACCAATGATGTCGATCAGGAACCAGGAGAGTTCGAGATCTGCGCAAGACCCTCAGGATTGGATTAGGGGCCAATCGAGAGTGGATCTTGAGTCTGAAAATGGTGGAAGAAGAGGAAATAGGTCGAGAGAGTGAGAGAGAAAAAAGAAGAGAATTTGTATTGATCTTTTTATATCCCAATTACAACTCAATCAAGTCTATTTATAGCAGAAGGTTAACAGAAACCAGAACCAACCATTATAACAGAAATAACAGAAATAACAGTCTTCTCATGTGCGCCTTCTCATGTGCACGGCGCATGCCGGACTTAAGTTCTTTTGTACTATTTTTGCTGTATCAGAATCCCTCGACCTCGATCCGATGAGGAAGATGAAGAGGGACCCCAAGTCCAGGAAGCCGCACGCCTCCCTCCACTCTTCTTCCGACCCCAAACACTCGAAGCACCGCCCGGAGCGTTCCGGACTCAGGTACAACCTAGACCTGGAGGGAGGATTCGGAAGTTGCATTTGGGTTTTGATTTCGTTGAGTTTCGATTAGTCGTGGATTGGTGTTCGAATTTTCGGTTTGTAGGTTGTTTTTCGACAACGAGAAAATTAGGTTTAGTTGAATATGTCATCACTCGGAAAATTTGATTTTAGCTATGTTTTCTTCTTGAATTGGGAATCGGACGTCTAAGAATGGAATTGGATCTGTATATTGGCTGATTTTAGGTGATTTTTAATTCGGAATGTTGTTGCAATTTGTAGGACTAATTTAAACTTAGATTCGGGAGTTTTAGTTGAAATCTAATACAGTTCCTATCACAATTGGACCGTGTTAAGCCAATGTAGTGAAATTTAGTTTTTCAACACGGCGTTAGTATTTGCACAGGAGCCTTTGAAATTGGTTAAGCTTCACTTAATCAACCTCCGTGTAGCTGCGTAGTAGTCTGTGGCATTTGGTCAATTAGGTAATATATTGATTGTCTGTAGTTTCTAACTATAGGGTTATCAAGTTGCATATATCTGACTGATTAAGCAAGTTGTGTGATGATCAAGGGACCTTGTAGCTTGCACAAATTCCAAGAGTCTAAATTTCTAAACAGCTTGGGTGTAGATCATGGAGGATGCCACATTGAGGCTTGGGTGACCCCTTTGGGTCTTAAGGATCAAGTTAAACGAAAGTAAAGATGTTTTACAACCTTTTCAAATATATGTGTACTCAGAAAGGCATTTGTTGCATGCTTGATTTGAAAGAAATATTCTTTTTGGACCTTATTCGTGTGTTTTAGTGATTCAAAGTTCTGATCCCCTGACCCCCAACATCATAATACTACCCTGGTTTAGGTGCCAGTGATTGTTTGTCTTCTGTTTAGGCAAAATGGCTCGTATCCCTAGCCATGTGTTCAAGTATATAAAGGAGATTCTGATTAGATTTTTAATTATTATTTAAAAAAGAGGAAGAGGTAGACTACCCTAAACTGACCTGCACAATCTATAATATAGTTGTAGCAGAAACTATTTTTGTCCGGAAGCATGTTCGATAACCTTCACTAAAACCACATTTGAAACCTATAGGCAGATTGTAATTAAAAATCTTTATTGACCAGGAAGAAGGTTGATCCTGTGACAGCGAAGTACTTCATGGAGATCTCAAATCATCTCAGTGATGTCGATGTGGATCTAGATGAACGTGCTTCACTGTGTGCAACTGCTCTGGCTGAAACCAGAGGAAAAGAGCTGGAACTTGCGACTGACTTTGTCATAAGCCGCACTCTTCAGAACCTTATTGAGGGGTGTGATTTGGACCAAGTCTGTGGGTTTCTTCGTGGGTGCATTGGGGATTTTGCTTCCATTGCGGTGGATAAGTTTGGATCACACGTGTTGGAGACCACTCTAAAGACTTTAGTCATGCACCGTGATGAGGAAGAACGACCTCCTTCCATAGAGAGTGTCTTGACCGCGATATGTCAGGTACCCTTTGTTCATATATCATCTGTGCAGTTGAGACTTCCCCAGGGTTTTTATATGGAAGATGATATATTGGAGACTCCTTATATGTCGTTAAATATGAGCTTATTCAGAGAAAATACACTTCCTTTCTGATACTTGTGGAAATAATTAATTAAAATTTAATATCTCTATCTTTAGTTTTTTAATTAGTGTAACATTATTTTTCGTTTTGATGCCAGTTGATAAT
The DNA here is from genome assembly GCA_963682175.1 of Triglochin maritima. Lineage (NCBI taxonomy): Eukaryota > Viridiplantae > Streptophyta > Magnoliopsida > Alismatales > Juncaginaceae > Triglochin > Triglochin maritima. Next base: position 5,527,502 of record OY821780.1, on the reverse strand, counting down.
TTTTCCCTAAGTTCTCATTAGTCACTTATTATTTGGGTTTTATCAGAATTCAGGAATGGAGATTCAATTTTTGGAGGAACTAGTCCTTGTTGAAATTCTTGTTGAAGTCCCTTTCCATCTTATGTTGTTGAACTGTGAGTTTTGAGGGCCAAACAAAGGTGCTACTGATATGGAAAGATAATCAATTCCCAGGTTGTGTAATTATGAAACTGATTTTGATAGGCAACAAAGAGTTGAGAAAGTGGAGTCCTCAATGTGTGGCTTCGAGAAATGATGGTTGTACTACAGGATAGACGGTGTGGTTAGAGTTTTTAGTACTTACTGGTTCTACTTCCTGTAGTCCGTCATGGTATCTTTTGCTTTTTTCTTCTTTTTTCTTATTTTTTGTTCCACTTTGTTTGTCACTCTCTTCACCTAATATTTTATGTTACGACATAAAAAAGACTTGGTAGACAACAATAATTTGAAAAACTACAACAAAATTTGCAGGTGGTTGCTGTTGATGCTGTCAATGTAATGTGTAATAGCTACGGCTCTCATGTTGTCCGAAGCCTTCTTTGTATTTGTAAAGGAATTCCTTTGAATGCATTGGAGGATTTCCATGTTACAAAAACAAAATCTGCTCTCCTAGCAGAGCGGTTGAATTCCAAGCTGCCCCAGCTGGGTGAGAATACACATAATGTGTCACACCCTGGTTTCCCTAGTCTCCTGAAACTTTTTATCGGGGAATTACTGAAGAATGCTGATGCAGAGATTTCAAGTTTACGAGTCAACAAGTACAGTAATTTCATTTTGCAGGTGGATAGAGATATATCATTTTTCTATGCATCTTTCATTTGCTTTCTAATAGAAGACACAGTTAATGTTGAATGCATCCCATCTACCTTTTCCTTTACTTACTGTGACTTTGCGCATCACATGTTGGCAGACTTCCTTGAAATTATTAGTTGGTGAAGATCAAGATTTGTTGCATGCAATTCTTACAATTCTTGGTTGCTCTAGCGGAACTGCATCACAAGGTTTTCTTGAATCTTGTAAGACACAAGAAATAATAGATTTGCTCAAGGATACTGCATCCAGTCATTTAATTGAGGTACATTTTGCAATCTGATTCTCAGTTAATTGTGGTTATCATTAGAATTTTATCGGGTAACGATAAAAAAGAATTTTGTTGGCCTAATGTCCTTTTTTGATGATTTTCTTGAGATTGGGCAAGTCATGTCTGTCTATCTAAGTTAGGAATTCGACGGAAAATGGAAAGATAGTTATCTCAATCATAACTTGTGATATTTCATCAAATGCACATCTTTGTAGATTCCATGCTTTCATTTTTATGAACCTGTTGATCTTATTTATGGTTGATCGGATGATTTCAGTTCCATTTTTCTCTCCATGGCCTGGACCCATTTGTCCCATTGTATCTTAATTATTGATAGTTTCTCATGGCAATCTTGTAGGTTAGGATAGTGTTTTTGGATTTCCTGCATAGCTGTCTAGTCTCGTTAAGGTTTCTGGGAGCTTTATGATTACCAATTTACAAACTTGTGTTCTAACAATTGTGCCAGAGGAACAAAAAATGGGATGAGTTGATATAAAAACATTTTCAGGCGTTCAGCATTTTGTGAGTAGTTTGTGTTGCATGCTGAATTTATTGTACTCTGTCCACATTTGTTTTATAAATTTTCAATATAACCACTTGGATTTTGTTCTGGGTTAGATTACATTAATGTGAAGAAAAGAATATGACACATTTATGAAACATTTATTCCCTTGATAGTCTTACATGACAAACATAGTAATATTTTCTCTTTTTATAGAAAACTTCTTTGTGTTATTCTTCTTGCAGGTAATTTTGGAAGTGGCGCCTGAGAACTTTTACAGTGAAATTCTTGTAAAGGTGTTTAAAGGTTCATTGTATGAAATTTCATGTCATCAATGTGGAAACTTTGTTGTTCAGGCACTTTTATCTTCAGCCAGATGCGAAGGTCATGTATGTGAAATCACATCTTGGTGCTTGAGTTTGTTAGTACTTCCATGTCACGACTTTTTCCACGTGAACTGGATTACTTTTTGCTGCTCCTCTTAGATGTTTGAAAATAATTTTTGGCTAGAACTATCTACTATTACTCAATAATAAGAATACCTTGTGTTGGTCCCTGGTGTATTTTGAGACACAAAGTGTAACATTATTCGGAAATGAAGCCTATGAAGTAGAAATATGGATACAAGATCTTGATACAACATGATAAGGATATGGGGAATGACTTTTTTTTTGAAAAAAAGAGAGTATGAAATACAACTATCGATAAATATCATTTTAAATGATGTTTTTAAATCCATATGCTTTACTTTTACAAATTTCAAACTCTTAATCAATCATATGGTTTAGCTTAGAAACCTTAAACTCAAATTATTTTATAAAGCTAACATACAATCTGAAGAACACATATTAACACATTGTAAGGCAAAGAAAAAGAAAAAGATGAGAGGATAAATAAATTACCTTTCAGCATGTGAAGATAAAGGAGATTAACGAAAAAGGAATCTCTTTGTTTTTCTCTCTTTGTTATACCATTTTGGAACATATTGGAACATATTCAATTTCAATATCATCCACGTTTCACTGTATTCCCGTACTGACAGTTGAAGTTTGTGTAGTCTGCAAGTGGCAATTTTTTTCCATATTTTTGTTCCTTGCAGAAGAGCCTAACTACACTAGGCACTAGAAGCATGATTTGAAGTGTTTTGTTTAAATACTGTCGTTATATTGATCCTTTGACTTCTGGAATACAAATCTGATGGTCTATGTAGATACACAACAAAATTAGACAACCTAATGATGAAAAATTTCCTAATACAACTGCAGAAAGGTTGTTGCTGTTTGTGGAGATAAATCTTGGGTAACACACTTAATGATTTTCCGGTGCTGGTCTTGTTAGATAATATTCTTCTGGGAGATATGCCAAACAAAAGCTACGATTGACCACTAAACTTTCTCTGGAAGCATTATTAACTTTTGTTGCTGTCGAAATATTAGTTATCCACTTCCCATCAATCATGTTTATGAGACAGTTACATAACATTATATATGCTTATGGTGGCGTTCTCTAGTACGACGCCATTCTCACACCTCTGGTGCTAACAAGTTACCATCTCTTGTGTTTTCAGGTGGACATGATCTGGGAGGAGCTTGGGCAAAAAATAAAGGAACTACTTTCAAGTGGGAAGGCAGGGGTTGTGACATCTTTGTTAGCTGCATGCCAGCGTCTTAAAACACATGACTTTGAGGTTTACTTCTCAAACCAATACTATATAGTATACTTGCCAATCTGCTATCCTAATTTTGTGATATTACTTAGAATCTCTCTCTTGACCATTATATTGTTATAGCTGTGTTAGTATTTCTGGTATCTGAATTTGTTTTAAACGCAAATAGTGTGAGGTAAGTCAGCAGACTACAGGATTAGTATGGATCACTTTTTTAAGCACAGAAGCTCTATTCATGTTTGTGCTTGTGACATTGACCATTTTTGTTGCTGCTTGAGTTGCATGTATACTAATACCTTGGTTTTCCTTCCTTGAAAGTTGAAAGGAATCTATCTCTTTACTTATAGAAATATTTGTTCTATGTTTCCCTCTTTATAGTAGATGTGAAACTGTATAGAAGAAACTGTCATTGAGGTTCATGAATTACATTTTTTTCCATGATTTCCATAATGGCTTATGATGATCCTTTCACCCGTCTTGAATATTGCCCTTGGTATCATCATTTCAGAGATGGAGATCTCTCCTCCTGCAGATATTTCAATTAACCTCAATGTGATCCCTCAATGGAGCTTATATCATATAATTTGATTTGATTTTTTTGTATGTGGTTATAAGCCAGCACTTTGGCAATGTTAGTACTTGTGTTTGTACTTGTGTCACTATATAAGGTAAGCTTTATTTAGCTTTCATGTAGCCAAATGAGAACCTTTTATTCTTTTTTTCTCTCTTACTTTAATATCTGTTTGTCTTTTCCAGTGCTCTGAGGTTCTAGCGGGTGCAGTTTGTTCCGATGATGAACTTCCACACTGCATTGTCCCAAACTTGCTCTTCTTGGACTGCTACTTATCGTGCAAAGAAAATTCTAGTTGGCAATGGCCAACAGGAGACAGGATGCACGTTTTGGGTTGCTTGATGTTACAAACAGTTTTTCGGTGTCCTAATGTATGTCGACGTATTTTCTTACTGTTATTTTCCTTCAGTATTCAGATAAGTTGTTTTTGTATGGATTTTGAATGGATGGCTCTTCCGTTGCATCTTGCATTTGCCTTTTGGGGTTCCTTAGTTGTCATCAATTTAAGATATGACTGTCATTTGATCAAGTAGGTTTGTTTCCTTTGTCTTTTATGATTTTATCAGAGTCCACTATGAAAATGTGTTTATTTCTTTTCTTCGTAGCTAATCTGTTCTCTTGTTGTCCAGCGTTGTGTTAAGAAGTACATTGATAGTATGAAGTCAATTGAAAGCGATCATTTTCTAGAAATGGCAAAAGATTCTGCTGGAAGTCATGTTCTTGAATCATTTCTGAGTTCTGATATTTCAGCAAAATGGAAGAACCACGCAATAGCCAAGTACGTATTGACACCCATATTTGGTTTATAACTGTTTTATTTTGTGTTTCCAATTATACTGTCCCTGTATAAGTAGCGATATTAGAATAAAATGGCAACTTATCATCGTGCGACCTCAAATGTTTGTGCCTAAGAAGCCACTGGTCAAATTGGAACCTAGCTAGATACCCTAATTGGCATTTTCTGTACTTTTATATTAAGCTTTAAGTCTGTTCATATTCTGTTAAGGTTAAGGAGCTTTTGATGAAGCATTCAATTTTGTGGTCTTAATTTCCCCCTTTTTCACCATTAGGGCTAAAAAAATAGTCCAGTACCTATTTGTTTTAAAAAATCCTTTCCCCTTTGATGATGCTTGATCCATTCTGACAATGCTCCTCTTAAAATGACTCCAGAAGATTTCTGGGTAGTTGTTTGTAACTGAGAGGTTTGAAGTTGATTCTTGGAGTGTGTATAGTATTCAACTGGCAGTGGACGAATTTTTTGGTATGAACTATTGAATATTTTCTCCTCTTAATGAAATTCCCTCATGATTTTTCTGGAAGAAAAACAAAAACAATTGTTAAATAGAAAGGTCACAATGTTTAATTGTTATATGTACTTCTGGGACTGACACATCGTAGAGCATGCAACAGACAGTGAAGCAGATGTTGGATGATTTATATCGTATTTCTTATTTTACTTTCTTCTGAAGGCTGCTAGGTCACTTTGGTGAGCTTTCACTAAATGCATGTGGCTCATTCACAGTAGAGAAGTGCTTCAGTGCTGCTAATCTGTCGCTTCGGGAGGCAATTGTGTCAGAACTGTCTTCTGTAAGAGAGACTCTCTCCAAGACCAAACACGGTGCCTATGTAATGAAGAAGCTTGATCTTGAAGGGTAAACTTGGCCATTTTCTATTATAAAGTATAAGCGGCTTTACTGTTTCTTTTATGTCGTCATCCACAAGTCTATGTAAAAGGTATCACATATTCCAACTGCTTCTGTTCAAAAAAGCATTATCTATTAAGATATTACAAACTCAACTTTCAAAAATTAAACATCAGAATAATCAAGTCAAATGAATTGTCTTAAACATCATTCACCATTGATGTAGTTGGTACCTTAACAGATAATTTGTAAACCAAGTCAGTGAAGGCAGTCTCTTGTGTCATTGCAATATGGTGATACGTCAGTGTCCTCAGTTATCAATTTGTGACTATCGTGTAGACCACGGGCTTCTGTTCATACTTGTGTTGATACCAGTTCTTAAGTCAATGTGTTGGTTGTTTCAATGAGCAGGATGTAGCTTTTAACTTTTACCTGTAACTTCAAATTCCACCTGGCCACACTACCTCTTAAGTTTATTGGTTTGGGTTTGGTGGTTCATTTATTTTTGGTGCCTGTTCAGGTATACTAGGAGTCCTGAGCAGTGGAAATCAAGACAAACCATGAAAGAAACTGTCCGGAAGGAATTTCAATCCACATTTGCATCAAATAATTGTTCTCAAGATATAAGCCCAAGTGCAGGAAAGCCTTCCCAGAGAAACAAAAAGAAGAAAGGTAAACAGCTAATAGAGCTTCTGGATTTTTCATTTTATGGTTCGTAACGTAACGTGAGTATGAAACTTTTAGGGACTGGTGAAAAAGCTACTCAAAAACCTCATCAAGCGTCCATTGAGAGCTCTGGAGCAGGTTGTTTCCTAAGACAACAAGGGAAGAGAAGAATTTCCGCAAGGGCTGATGGAAAAGCCACTCAAAAACCACATCAAGCGTCTGGCCGGAGCTCTGGAGCAGATTGTTTCCTTAGACAACAAGGGAAGAGAAAATTTACCACAGGGTCGGATGGGAAAAAAACCCCTCAACAACGTAAGTCCACCACCAAGGGCTCTTCTAATGATAATTTTGTAAGACTAGAGAAGAGAAAGTTACCCTCTTCCGAGCTTGCTGATCTAGCCGGGAAGCAGGCATTAAGTTTCGTCGAGAAGGAGAAGCTTTTGAGAGGGTCTCTAGATAAAATTAATCAATTGTCAAATAAGAAGACCCGCTTTGTAGAAAGATAGAACGAAGCTGTGGTTTAACATTTCCCCCCTAGCAAATGACATTATACTGTTAAATTAGTACTACATTAATTTTGTTGTGCAGAATATTTGGTTGATTTATACTTCGGTTTGATGATGTTTGGTTGCTGTCAAGGGTTTTGTGTTGGGTAGAATCTAAATGGAAGTTGGTTGGATGTGGGTCTAAATTTCTCTTAACGGAATGTTCGGGTTGGGCCTGAGTTTGGTCCAGAATCGGCCCAAGTGCTCAACTCGATCCATATCATGTCACTAGTTTAGAAACGTTTTTCCGAAAATCCAATTGGAAGTGATACATTTCAACTCTCAAGTAGTGAAACCTTCCAGCTTATTACTTGTTACTTATTAGCCACGAAACCCTATACGAGGAAACACGATCTGTGCCTAAACTCTGAATTCAAGGATTTGGTTTAGATTCCATTCCAATTTCCAATTACGTCCGTGGTTTTGATGCAGGACTCTTAAGAAAAAGGCTACATCGATCTAGTATCTACCCCAGTAGTCCAGTACCCCTCTAAATTATTTTTATAATGAACTGATACTTCCTTTAAGTGTGATGAGACTTGGATCTTACTCATGTCGATGTTATTCAAAACATCCAGACAGTACATATATATTAAACAAATTAAAGTCTGTTTAAATCATTCGAAGAAAAAAAAACAATTCTAAACCGTACACGTTCTTGCACCCTAGGAAGATCTAAAGGTCCACTCGATTTTGGAGGAAAAAAAATACAAATCGAACTTCACAACGGGGGCAATATCACAAGTATATACTCTGAAAACAATAATCGAAATATAACCTATACTCTCCTTCATATACAATACTTTGCATACCATCTTACTTAAGGCAAAAAATGCATTTTTTTATTATTCATTTCAACTTTGACTTTGACGTAAGATATATTACAAATTTCACATATATAAAACCAACTTGAACAACAGCTTCAGTTCACTAATTCACCGTGACAAGGAGCCGAAGAGCACTTAGAGCTCCAAGTGAGACTAAAGACATACACTTAATTACTAACAAAGAATGTGAAATTAAGTTCAAACTATAATGAATATGAAGTCATCAAATCCGACTTCCAACTTCTCCCATCTCCAAATCAACCTCCGTCCAGAAACACCTCGGCGACCCTTTAACACCCGATCCCGAACCCGAACCCGAACCTGAATTAGACACCACTCCTCCTTCTCTCGTACCCCAAAACAACACGTTCGCCGGCAAATCCTCGCCCGACCCACGTGTGAGCCCCACCCGGATGACGGGCTTCCGGCACAACGGACACGTGGACGTCGACTTAAACCACGTGTCGACGCAGTCGACGTGAAAACCGTGACCGCAGTCCGGCAGCACCTTCATCCTCTCCCCGTCGACGAAGTCCGACAAGCAAACCATGCACTTGCGATGCTCGTCATCCAACTGAAAGGCGCGGACCGGCAACGACGAGACGAGACCTGGGTCGAGTCCCCGGGTGTCCGGGTCATCAACCAGCTGGTCCCGGCGGACCCACCGGGATCGGGCGTAGATTACGAGGAGGACAGTGGAGGTGAGGGAGAGGGAAAGGAACACGATGGTGGCTGCTAGTATGTACCTGTTTAGGTCATCGGGGGTGTTTGGTTGCTGGTCCGACATGTTCAGTTTCGGTTCGAAATCTAATATATATATATATATATATATATATATATATATATATATATATATATATATATATATATATAGGAATGGTTTTGGGTGAGGGTGTGGAGGTGTTGGTATAGTTAGTTGGTGGGGGAGTGAACCAACTGATTGTTTATGATATAGGCTTCAAGTAACGGTGAGTGAGGAAGGTGAGATGCTCTTAAGGGTGTGGACTGAATTGAGTTTAATTAGGTGAATTGTAGTTAGGTTTGAGCTAGTTTTGATTTGGACTGGACGTGTGTTTAATTCGGTTTATCTTCTATTCCTTTACTTCTTGTTTATTGTACATGATCATATATGATTTTCATGCATTTCTATTAGTTATAGATGATGTTGGTTAATTGTGTTCTATAATTCCCCATTTGGCGATGGAGGGACGGCGAGTTGGAGGCCGACAAGTGCGGGAGTTGAGGTTTGGAGGAAGAAGAGTACGAGAGAGACGGCTTGGAGGACGACACAGAGGGGTGATGGGGCTTGGAGGAATAAAAGTTAGGGAGACGAGTGAAAGAAATGAAAGGGTTATCTCGCAATCGAAGGGGGTAATGGTTAATAAATTCAGTAATGTGTTCTGTTCGGTCGACCGAATCGTATTCGGTATACCGTTTGTTGGGCAACAGAAACTTCATAGAAATTACTGGACTCCTAAAAATGATTGTCTAAATCTATATGGGACGTCCATTTCCCAATCGGCAGAGTCCTGCTAAGACTCCCATAAATAGACGCCTAAATATGTTTTAGACGGCCACTTTGGCTTACTGTCTTGCCAACGGTCGACCAAAATATACGTCAGTATGGGCTATATGACCACATTACGTGTGGTTAACATGAATAGAAATCATCTGGTTGTCATTAACGGTGTCGGGAGATAACAAATATTCGTAAATGAAGTAGAGATGAAGTGCACCAAAGAAAATAGTCATATTTGCAAGTGTTGCAAAACAATAAAAAACTTCACAATAGCAAAGGTCTAATAAGCACCTTTTAGAAGTGCACCCAAGCAAAAATTTCCTTAATTTACTTCTTTAATTTGTTGTTATGACATTTTTTTTCCTTCAGCATAATGTCAATGGAGGTGAGAGATTCTTCCTGAGACAGCATCCGTGATATCTATGTTACTTGAAGATTGTAGATTCGAAGGGGACGAGTTTTGGTATTTACCGGTGCTCCTTTGAGGTTTATTTTTCTTCATGCTCTCTCATTATATCAAATTGTTAGCCTATACTATCGTCTATTTATCCTTTGGTATGAATATTACATTAGGCATATTGTTAATCTTTAGGTTTGTTGATTGAGGTTTTATTGTACTTAAAGGTGAAAACTATATAGAACCCTGATCTAGTTCCAAGTTATTATCTTCATGTTATGTTATGTCGTCTGTATTGTCATTTACAACATAGGAGAGCATCCATCTTCACTTGTAATTTTTCCCAAATTGGACTTCCACGTATAATATCTTGGTGTTTGAGTTGATTGTTTAATTTCATACATGCATGCTAGGTATTTGTGAATTTCCCTAGTCTAGTTTCTTTTGAATTTTTCTGCACTCATCGTCATCGTTTCAGCATTATAACTCGAGCACACTACCATTATAATTTCCCTAACATATCACTTTATTCGAATTTAACCATAAGTGTCACCTACATGTTCTATATAATATGGACGTACATTGTTTTGTTATTGCAAGATGAATTGTTAGGTAAAATTGGAGGCAATTATACTTATATCGATATATGATCCGAAATAGGAATAATATCATTGCCCAACAATTCCCTCCTTTCTAAAATTAGTATGTAATTAGCAATTTCTTTGTTCTGAACTTTTATGGACGATGTCTAATTATAATGATAAACTTATATCGAGCCCATTAAAAGCCCCTGAAGGATAATAGATTGATAGGACACTATGTGGTTTATCTATTTTTAGTTTTCATTATGTTCTTTATTTGTTTTTAATGTGTTTCCTTTGTTGTAATTAATTTGTTAGAAAATAATGTTACAGTGAGCAGTTAAATTTTTAAAACTAACTTTTGTACAATCGAACTGTTTGAAGTTTTGAAACTTCACTTCAGTACTTAAAATTGTAAACATGAAATGATTTTATCTACTTAAGGCATGAGATAAATGAAAAACTCCAGCAGACACACCGGGCCGACCCAAGTCTCAGGTCTACTTATGTGCAAATACAGTACCTGAATACATAAAATTACAGAATATTAATAAGACAAAATATCATATCATGCAAGATACAACTTTTAACATTAACATGGTGGAATTTATAAAAAAAATACGATATCGAAAATAAACTAGTCTAAGTTGAAATTTACTTCTCTTATATGTTTGAGTGGTTTGACCTTCATCCTTTGATTTTCAACTTATCTTTGTAGTGCTACGAACTCAAACCAAACGGATCGTGATGTTTCCTAGTTTATGAAAAAATCTCTTTTGGAATAAAAAAAAAGGAACTAATATAACATCAACAACTTGCGAATAGAAGAACACGCGAAAAAGATTAAGAAAAAGAATCACAATCATTTGTGTAATAAGTGAACTCATATCTAATTAATACGCTGCAACCATCAAATATTTACACATGGTAATGCGCTTCACACTATGATGTCGGCAATCTGTGACTGTGAGTATCCATCGGTCACAACATAATCAACTTTTCAAACTTTATATAACAAATTAATCGAGCTAAATAATTAATACAAACAAAATGGAGCCAATCTAATTTCACAGATCATATGATAGTTAGAATATTGTGCCTACATCCATCGTGCAGGTCATCACTTGCTTAGCTGTTTTTTTATCATTTTATTGTCCAATATGTCATGTTGGCCTGGAATTCTCATAGATTACGACACATATGGACTATACCATACTTCTGTATTATACTGAAATAAAATTTAATATGTTATTTGACCAAATTGTCACGCGGCGAACAATTTAATTATGCTTGAGTGTGAGTTCACACTACAACTTTTCCCCCTCCATACGGACTACTTCTAAAGATAACAGAAGTTTGTAAAAAAAAATCAATTTTCTTTTTGGCGTGTATGCTTGGCTGTAATTAAGTTAGAAATGGTGTGACTAAGATAAATGTGGTATGTGGAAATACTTTTCTATGTTGTCAAAATTTAGAGTCAAAATTTCCGTTACAAAATTATTTTTAAGACGTACTATAATTTATAACATGCTACTTCCAGCTAATTTACAAGCATATACCGATTACTGGAAGAAAAAAAACGTGACCAGAGAAAACATTTCAACTTAACCGAAAATCAAACAATTCAAAAAGTTACAGGTGAGTTGTCAATAAAATCTCAAGAATTTCTAAGAAAAGAGCTGAGTAGTCAATTAATACTTAATAGCAGTCCGAATGCATGGATCAGTAAAATTAAACCATGCAACTGTGAACTTAAGTATCTCACGAAGCTCAAGTTAAAATGAGAAATAATTCGTGTTTTTTTGTCTTTTTTATTTGCCTATTACAAAAGTAAATCATTCTGCCGGTCATATATTTACCAGGACTGATTAATAAGTAGTTACTATGTCACCATTCGCCTTAAGTAGAAATGTAGAATGGAAGAGCAGAAGACTATGAGAGACATATGGAAACTTCATTGGTTGCTTTACGAAAAACATCTCTGACACATTCAACATAATTCAACCAGAATATTACCAAAATCCAACTCATTGCCAACAACAGTTGAACACGAAGATACGAAATCAAATTGCCTAATTTAATGGAGCAAGTTATCATTCAGCTTATGGTTTAACTATACTTATGGATCTTTTCTACGGTCTAGTTAAGCTTCTTAAATTGTTAAGCCTTACGGAATTATGGTTTATGTGCACTTCGTAATTTATAGACTTGAAATAGTCAAAATTAAAGATAAAACTTCTTTGAATTGGATCACATTCACAGAATTAGTTATAATATATTTATTGTACATATATTTTATAGAAATCAATGAAGATAAAAGTTTGTAGATGCAAAATAGTCCACAAGTCCTTAAGAGAAAGCAAAATAATTAGATGGGTCCAACTGTCGCCCACACTTTTTATTTCTATGGGTTTTCATCTTATTAATCTAATTAATTGAAGTTTTGGCCATTTCTTGCCTTCACCAATTGCCAGCTTTCATCCACACCCAAGCGCACTCATGCCCACCCAAAACTAATACGCGATTTCGTTCAATAATTGTAAACATAAAATATCCAAGACGTGGAGATCGCACATACATATACCAAACAAAACACAACCGTTAAAATATCCAATTTAATACCTCTTAACACTCTCATCTCACCGAACAATACAACTGACAAACACTAGACCGTACATAATATATTTGCACAACCAATTCAATTCTTTTATTTATTCAACATAGAACATTTGAAGTCGTGAACATCACATATAAATGTATAATGCACGGTAAAATGCAAGATCTTGCAACACAAATTTTTCAACACCATATTTTTATTCTCTTATCCACCCCCAATCTAAAGAGATCTTAGGAGTAAAAATTACGTGGTAACGAGTTTTACTAGCCATAAGCAAAAAGGCTCAACATACTATAATTTGTATTGGGTCATTAATTATTGTCTTATTGATTCTTTGTTGGTAGACCCTTATAGAATAGTTAAGTTGTGTACAAATTAGTCCACATTTACTAGACTTTTACTTTCGAAACAGTTAGCGCATAGTAGATTATATTTTGAGGTTTAGTTAAAATATTAGATATTATTTGTGCCACTACAAAATACCTCAATTAAACTTCTTTGTAAGTATTCCCTAGATTTCCAAAGGGAGTTGTTATTTTTCGTCCGTTTTTTATTAAAATCGTCCGTCCCAATTATCTTTTTTATCATTTATAATCCATTTAATACTCATTTCGTCATGTCTCTTAAACTAATGATTCTATCTCAGTATTTCTCACTCTACTAATACCAACACCACGAAAATATCTGACGAAACGTCTAGATCCGGTGAAGTAAGTCCACACATAAAAAATTTGCGAGGAGGCGTCCTGACCAGATGCCCAATTTTTAATTTTTTTTAAATTTTATATGTTGTGTTATTTCAAATTATTTCAGGTTCCGTTACAAGATTTCGGTGGTGACAGAGTATATTATAGTGAACTTTTTGTAATCAGCAAATATTTGAAACAACCAATGAAGTGATAAGATGGGCGAAACAAGTTGCCATCGGAGTCAGGTTTTTTTGGTAGTATAATCTTATAAACCACAAGCAGATAATCGGATGAATTGTTATCTGATATGCGATCGCAGAAAGGAAATGAGTTGCCGGGATATGGATATTGCAGAACGGAGGAACACGAAAAGAAAAGGGTTGTGGGTGTCGTTTTTTGATAGAGGTGGTCGAGTGACGGGAGCGTAATGTACGAGTCGTAGTTTCTGATAGTTCTCATGGTCAGCACAACCACAGACTTGCAGTTTATCCAGATGGTCATCGACAGATCAGCGGTCTTAGTCCTGAGGCTAAGAAAATTGTTTGTGAGATGACTGAGGCACAAACGAAACCACGTAACATCTTGTTGGCAGTAAAGGAGAAATTTCTGGAGGATAATCCTAATCAGAGACACATTTATAATTGTAGAGAGTACATGAGGTGGGTGACTAAAGACATGAATACCGCTCAGCAGTTTCTGCATCAGGCAGAGCAGTATCAGTACTTGTATTGAATTATGGCGGATGAAAAAATTAATGTCGTCACTCACGCATTCTTGGCACATCCGACATCAGTTAAGTTATTACGCGCATACCCTTTGGTAATTTGCATGGATTCAACGTACAAAACGAACAAGTACAAGATGTCTTTGTTCGAGATGGTTGAGGTGACACCAAGAAACATAAACTTCCTTATCGGCTATGCAATTATGAAGCTTGAGACCGAGCGTAGTTACCGGTGGGTATTAGAGAAGTTGCGAGATTTGTTATAAAGTTTTGTCAATCTGCAACAGGCTCAGGAACATAGGGCAACCACTCCACCTAAATGTTGACACGTTAATAATAATAAAATAAAAAATAAATAAACATAAATGGTATAAAATTCTATACCTACGTTGCAGTCATATGATCTAGTCGTCTACGAATGGAATGAAGTCACCCATCGCTCTTATCCTCGCTCCGGACGACCCACATACGCGAACGAGGATAACCCGACAGAATGATTTTTTGCTCCCGATGCGGGCAGAAAGAAGGAAAATACTCATATATCCAAGCCTGCAGCAGCATAAGACAACCCGCAATACCAGAACAATCAGCACGACTAACTATCCCCAACTGGCGATACATGTATACCAACGTCGTCGACCCCCATGAGTACTGACCAATGGTATCCGTGTCCCTAGCCTCCAATATGTCGCATGGTCTGATCCTGCAGCCGCTCTTGTTGGCAAACAAGATGCATCTGAGCAATAAGAACAGGTAGGCAGTCAACTGCGTATCCTCGGCCCACGGAGGTCGTCCCCATGTACATAAGTCGTCAACAGCGTCAATGTTAACATCACCGCCACTCCAAAAGGGAATTATCCCTCCCAAGACTATTGATGCTCACCCCGAGCAACTCTGCTACATAAATCTTCAGCTTAGCCATCGATGACTGAGCACCGACCATACGACCCTCAACAGGAATGCGAAGGATCTAGAACACGTCATGCAACATGATCGTCATCTCCGAAAGGCAGGTGGAAAGAGTTGGTGTCAGACTACCACCGCTCCACAAACGTAGATATCAACGACATGTCAAGACAGAGGAACATGTTGTAACGCAAGTGATTCAATCCGCTATCAGTAATGACTCCCGTGATATCATCACTCAAAACTAAGCGCCAATCCTGCAATGTAGTACAGACTCTGTGCCGATTATGACACTTCAGAACCTTCCGATCCTCGTCCTCCCAAATGCGTCTAGCAATGTGCCCCCTGAAACTAGGAATGACGCTCCCATCTAAAGGACCACCAGACATCACAGCAGTCACGATCAAAGAATCATCCTCAACTCTCCTTTTCTTCTGAGATCGGGCATCTACAGTGCACGAACTTGAATCACCAGTCACAAACCTACCACCTCTACCCTTCTGAATTACTCACTCAGCAGTAGAAGAACTACCATGTCGCCCCCGTCCTCTACCATACAGCTCATCTCGCTCACGTCCTCTACCATACTCCCCCTGCCTCTCCTCCTCCTGCCGCTCCAACTCCAACTCATATCGACCCCCATCGTCACTCTCGTCGTCGTCACTCTCCACCTCATCCGAAACTTCCTCATCATCGAAGGAATCATTACGTGTCTAACGACGATGTAAACTATCCATCTCCCTCATAACCGAAGCAGATATACCCGTCTACGAGGATGACGAGATGATGAATCCTCTGATGGATTTCATGTTTAATTATACATATATATTTTCGAATTTTTTATGTATAATAAGGATCATCTACAATTTTCTACGATTTATTTCATGCATGTATTGGTTTGTTTCAATAACTAATTTTAAAAACTTATTAAAACAAACATGAGTCTACGAAATTCATACCTAGAAGTTCTCTAAAACTTCTTGAAGATTCGGAGACGCTGTGGATGCTTGTTGCTGCGCCGGATGCCTCCGAGATTTCACCAAACTCTAAACGAGATTGGAGAGAGAAGAGTTAGTCTCTCGATCTCCAATAGAGTTTAGAATCCAATTACTAACCCCTCTTTAATTCTCTTGAGAAGATGATCTCTTAAGAACTAAAACTAAACTTAAGAATTAAGAGATTTTCGTGGAGAATTATGGAGAGAGAATTTTTGCACAAGAAATAATGAATTAAATTAATTGGGTAATGAAATAAGCTTGTATTTATAAGCTCTCTCCAAATTACCTATTCATGTGCAACCCCTTGCCCATGATCTCATGCAAAATTCCATCTAACCATCCATTATTTAATAATAAATAATATTAGCCACGAATTAAATCAATTATGGACCAATTCCATGCATGATCTAATTAATTCTTAAATTAATTCTGCACAAAACCGTCTGGACGAGTCGACCGTTTCAAGGTTCGGTCGACCGCTCGAACCTAGTTTCGGTCGACCGTTCTATAACTCGGTCGACCGTTCGTAACAGGAATTATTCCATCGCAATGTTCGGTTGACCGACCGATCACATTCGGTCAACCGTTCGAACAGATGAAAATTCCTTGTTATCGGTCGAGACACGTCCGGTCGACGGTGCCCGATCGGTCGACCGTTTACTGCTAACCGGTCGACCGTTTGAGCACTGTTCTGCAGACTTGTTAAATTTCGGTTTAACCCCTACAAAATTTGACATTTCGGGATTAGTAGTAAATTCACAACTTATGTAACATATTATCCTATGTAATGATCAATCATTACACCCCATAATATTTACATCACATATGAATTTAATTTAGATTCTAATTATGTTATTAATCACAACATAATTTTGATTTTGCTTGTTCACCACATGTGTCATATTTTCTACATGAAACCCGACACATCTTATGAACTCAAAATCTCCATTACTCGTTTCCCAGTTTTGTGATGTGACCTATGAGAGGATCTAAACTAAGTTAGCAGTGATATTAAGAGCTTAATATCACAAGCTATAAACGGTATCTAGCTACACATTATAGCTCCCAATTAGTTAGATGTCTTAATTCCACTCGAACCAAAACCCGATCCATTTAGTGATGGAGTGCACCACTTGTGTCCGTCTCTTGCCTCATGATATTAAGAATACACAAAGTAGTATTGTGTCATCTTTGTATTAGTATTCATTTCTTGATCTCTTTAAGCTAGTTATAAATATGTGACTTAACTCAAATCACATTGTGTACATTACAACTTTGCTTTATCAAGGGGCCCACTAATATCATCACTCAATTAAGAGGGGCAATGATAATCTTTTGACTAACTATCTTCTCCAACGAAAGTTATACTTAACCAACTAATGTCTTTACACTACACTCATCGATAGCTCAAGACACTAGTCTAATTAAGAACTCCTTAAGCGATCGGATATAAGTCTCATATCAAAGGACCAAAGACACAGTAAAATATTAATGACACAGAAACACATTCCTATAATATTTTACTTGTTAGGTCAATTCGGTATACAAAAGTACTATTTTCCTCTTTTGTGTACCCGTGTTGTCACTCACTTGTAGAGCTACAATGATCTATGACCAACACGACAATCTTAACTCGGTAATTAATGTCTTATGTTAATTACCATGATTGCGAATATCTTTTGTTTTATGTAAACCAATATCTTTTAGAGCTCTACGGTTAAGGACCAAGAGAATATTTCTTAACACTTCTAAAAGACGAATAACATAAACAAGGAACAAAATGATTTCTCATTCAATTCATAATAATTGACATTTAAAAGTAAAACTTTTAGAACATATTCCCTTCATCCTCCACGTAAGCATGTGCAACGCATAAGTGTATGAATTTTCCTTTTCCTCCACAGTAACCCGATGACTATTAATTAAATTTTAGAATTAAAATTTCGTTAAATGCATTTAAGTTACTAAATTAACAAAATTATTGATTATTTTTTACTAATTACCAATTAACACTAATTATATTACTAATTATTAGTTATAACTAAATAATAATAAAATAAAATTTAAGGGGGCGTCTCCGGAGACGGCCACTCAATTTTTATTTTTTAACTTAAAATAAATTGGAAATTTTACAGTATTCGAGTGCACCGAGACGTCCACTGACTCATTTCTTGGGTTCCAAGACATTGTTTTTGATGATTACGATGAAGATGAAGAGAGAGTGGTGGTAGGAGAGTAAAATGAAGAGATATATAAGTAGAAATGAGAGAATAGCAAAACGATAATTAAAACAGACGATTTAAGTAATTTACGGATGATTTAAGTAATTTACGTAATTTAAGTAATTTACAAACGATTTAAGTAGTTTCCAAAACATGTAATTCATGTTAATGTTAATATGTCATTTTCAATTTATTTAACCATTAGCGTGGGGGTTTTCATATTGTCCAAAAAGTTGAGCAAACTTTATCATGTCGTGCCACTTTTAACACGATTTTCTTATCAATAATGTTAGTTTGTTATTTCACTTTATGGGGTTTTATTTCACTAATAATAATTTAAAAAAGAATATAAGCCAGAAACGTGTGTTCTTGTCTGGTTCTTTCTCAGCTCCAGAGGTCTCAACTCTGGTGTTGGAGGAGAAGAAGAAAGAAGTGATGTGGCAACTATGGCTTCTTCTCCTCTGCTTTTCATCTTGGATTCGAGCTCCAGTCAATGCAGCTACCGATCCGGAAGATGGTCATTCTCGGATTTCCATTTCTCCATTTTTTTTCTCCATTTTTTTGTTTTTTTTCGAAATGGAAGTGTGGGAATTGCTCGATTTTGGGTTTTGGGTCGAGTTTTTTTCTGGGATTTTGTGGTAAAGTTCGGATCTTTTGCTGAAATTCCACCGTTTCGGTTTGAGTTAGTTGAAGTGGAAGTGAGAGGTACTGGTGGTTTGAGTGGATTCGAGAGGAAATTAGTGAAAACTAGAACGAGATGGTGGTTGTAAAGGAATCTGTGGTTTGGATTGGGATAATGAGATCTCAAGGCTTTTTATGGGAACAACTTGTTTGGTTGAGTTGGTAGAGACTTTAACTGATAGTTTGAGTTTGGAGTTTTTAATGTGACAATAAATGTGTTGAAACATGTTTTTTCTCTAATTTATTGTGTTCTTTGAAATTTTGTTATTAATTGAGTTTTTATCCTCTAATTCATGAATTTTGTTGCTGTTGATGTTTTCCTGCAGCTACTGCTCTTAGTATGATCTTTGGTAGCCTAAATTCTCCATCCCAACTCGGTTGGAAGCAGAATGGCGGCGATCCTTGTGGGGAGCACTGGAAAGGTGTCACTTGCTCTGGATCTGCTGTTACGGAGATGTAACGAATTTTCCTTCTTTGTTGCTGATTTCGTGTTATGGATCCAAACTTGTTTCGGGATGTAGTTGATTCTTTCCGGCAGACTGTTGATATGCCTTGTTTATCCAATTTTCATATTACTCAATGCATCATCTCATTGGTTTATTTGTTCTCATTAATCCCATTAGCCGTGTATCAAATTTGGGACTTAGGGGAAATATAGCTTACGCGCTGGATAAGATGACTTCGTTGACCACACTGTAAGCCTTTTTTCCTGGAAACGTTCATTTGTTTTCCTAATGCTCAAAACATTTTGGTGAAAGTGTTCCCTACGATGATGCAGCGATATGAGCAGCAACAACATTGAGGGGGGCATTCCATATGCACTCCCTCCAAAAGTGCAGCGGCTGTAAGTTGCTGGAATGATGATCTTTTATTTTCATTGAAGTATACATGATTAAACCGTTTTTATATGATCAATTTTCCAGGGACCTGTCTGGAAACTCTTTAAATGGGCAGCTCCCTTATTCTATCAATCAGTTGACTTCACTCGAATACCTGTAGGTTCAATCTATTATACTCTGCTGAAAGCCTTGAGCTTTTCTCTTGCATTATTTTTTTCTCTGAGTTTCTGTATCCATTTTTGTTAAGACCATATTGTTCTGTACAACAGGAGTGCCAGTCGCAATCAAATCGGGGGTAGCATACCTGACATGTTCTGGAGCCTTTCTAAACTTTCAACAATGTGAGATAATCAAACTATGTTTCGTGAATCTGCCACAGAATGCAAATGAAAATTTTCTTTCATTTTTATTATATGTTTCTACAGGGATGGGCAATCACTAGTTACCTAATGTAATACCATGTTATCACTGTGAAATATCTTTTGGTAGTCCTACTTCAATAGCATTGTTAATTCCATTATGCACCACCTCAATCACTGGTCTATTTCTTTTGGTATTCATTATGTAAAGTTTTCATGGATATCCTGCCACACAGTAGGTAATGTATCTCGCTGGTCATACTTTTAGTCCATGGAGTGAACTAGCTTTGTCAAATTTCTATTTTCCGTCATTTATATCAGTTGAAATGCCTTCTTTAACATTTTTGCATTCATTTTCAACTGAAATATGCATCCAGGTTCTATTCTTAACATATTCCTAAGTTGGTGTCTTTATTTGATTTGTATATTAATTTCCAAATATAACATGATTTCCCACATGAAACATTACAGAGACCTTTCTTCCAACTCGTTGACTGGTGAACTCCCTGGTTCTATGAAAAATCTTACAAGTTTGAATACCCTGTAAGGAACTAAACTTTCTAACTTCTTAGCCTAATGTAAGCAATATATTACACTTTTCTCGATGTCTAGAATAGCTTGTATTTTCATCGTATAGGTATCTCCAGAACAACCAATTGACGGGTTCCATCAATGTCCTTACTGAAATTCCGCTCCAAAACTTGTAACTTCAAAACTTCACAAGTTAAAAGTTTCCTACTAGAACTTGTAAAATTATTCATAACGGGATCTATATGATCTTTTGCAGGAATGTTGCTAACAACCGCTTCAATGGTTGGATCCCTAATGAATTGAAAGACATCGGCAACATTCAGTATGTATTGGCCAAACGTCAATCTTACATTAAGTATCACTGAGCATGACAATCATGTAGTCTAACATGTAATGTTATTAAAAATCTTAAAAGGACGGATGGTAACCCGTGGAACACTGGACCTGCTCCTCCTCCTCCGCCATTTACTCCTGGACGGAAGATGGGTCCTCCTCCCCAATTACCTCATGGTAACAGTAAATCTGATGGTGGTGAGGGAAAATCTGGCATTGGGGGTGGAGGAATAGCTGGTATAATCATATCACTGCTGATTGTCAGTCTAGTAGCAGCATTCCTTATCGTAAGATGGAAGAAGTCCAAGTCGTTTTCTAGAAGTGAAAAGCTCGAGGATCAGGCACATGCCCCTCTCTCCGCAAGTGAAATACATGGTGGAGTGGATTTCGTTTTGTTTCATCAATAGTGTATTTTTATATTAATGATAGCAAGATTATGTATGTTGCATTTTCAAGATTAAAGTTTCATGTTCTCTTGTTTTATCCTTTCCTGCTATATTTTCTAAAAATCAATCCTGTAAGTTTATTCTTGCTTTTGCAGACACGAAGCCATCCCAAATATATTCAGATACGCCCAAAATGACTCTGCAACCTCCTGCTCCACTTAGTGTTAAACCTCCCCCTGTCGAAAGACATAAGGAACATGATGAAAATGATAAATCATATCAGTCCATACCGAAGAAACAAAGCAAAGTTCCATCCAGTTTAGCTGTGTATTCAGTGGCAGACCTGCAGTTAGCTACTGGTAGCTTTAGCATGGACAATCTTCTTGGTGAAGGCTCGCTTGGACGTGTTTACCGAGCACAGATGGATGATGGAAAGGTACTTTCTGAACATTTTCCTGCCTACATTACTTAGAAGTGATACATCTGGTACATGACATGATTCACCATCAATATCATGTTATCTAGGTATTTTTCCGTACATAAGTTGATGTTTGTAAGCAAAGCAAGCTACTAGCCACCTCAAACATGCATCCTGGTGAATCATCATATACAAGATGTATATAATTGTTTTTACAGAGAAAGATGTTTATTTAGAATTTTTTCCTACCAATTTTCTCCGTAAGCCTGAGCCATCGAACTAATGCAAGAGACCAATTCCTGCAAGAAAAAATAAAAAATGAAATAAAAACTATGTATCACTAGAATTCTCTAGGATTGGAAACAAAAGTTATCTCAACATTAGCTTGTGGGCCATTGTGTTAAGTGCCACTTAGCTTCTATAATAGCTCTAAGTGAATGCAATAAGAATGCTTATCTTGTATTTGCAGTAACGTGCTGGCTCTGGCACAAGGGTGGCAAAAATGAACCAATGCTTATGCATAATGACGAAGAATGAGAAATTGGAGAAAGTTTATTTTCTTGTTTATTAAGGAAATTCTCACAATTGTTTTTCTTTCTTCTGTAGGTTCTAGCTGTTAAGAAACTCAGTTCTTCTATCTTTTCAAGTCAAGCATCAGGAGATTTTATGGAGCTTATCTCGAACATTTCAAGGCTACATCATCAAAATGTGACGGAGCTAGTAGGCTACTGCTCTGAACATGGACAATACTTGCTGGCATATGAATTCCACAGAAATGGTACCCTGCATGATTTTCTCCATCTATCAGATGAATACAGTAAACCCTTGACATGGAATACTCGTGTGAAGATTGCACTGGGAACAGCACGAGGTTTGGAGTGAGTATTCTTATGTATAGTTGCACTTTTCATTCAACCCAAATTATGCCATGTTAGTAGTTGAATGTTCTATATACAGCAAAATATTAGCAGTTTGTGGGGTTAGAGATGGTTACGATATTTAACCATTAATACGGTCACTCTTAAACATGAAGTCAAGGAAGTTTAGAATTGTAATTAGTAAACAGTAGGTTCAAACATCTTGGACAGTTAAAAATTAGAGGCGCCAAGTAACCTACCTAGATCATCACATTTAGTAATAGCTTGATGAATTTAGATAGATGCCAGCTAAAGGAAAACACATGGTGACCTCTTTTTGGATTTGACCATTCAGTTATGTTAAAATTTGCCGATCCCTGTACTTTTTTAGGTACCTCCATGAAGCTTGTTCACCTTCAGTCATCCACAAAAATTTCAAGTCTGCCAACATTTTGCTAGATGTCGAGCTCAATCCTCACCTTTCTGACTGTGGGTTGTCGGATCTCATTTCCAACCAGGTACAATGAATATCGCCTTTCTTATCCATTTGTTTTTTAGTAATACATAGATCTACTGCCGTTTTCTACAAGTTCAGCTTCTCAAGTAATTTTACCATAAACTGACAAACACGCTACTTCTTTTCCAGGTATCAGATGAATACATGACTTCTGGATATTATGCTCCTGAGGTCGCAATGACTGGCCACTACACTCTCAAGAGTGATGTTTTCAGCTTTGGGGTAGTCATGATGGAACTCTTGACTGGACGGAAGCCGTTTGACAGGTAAAACATCCAATATTCCAGGACCTATAAAATCTCCTCTCGTGGATCAAGCAACTCCGTTAAGTTCTTAAAGAACATGTTCACGAATGTGATATTTATCCCTGCTGTAATGCTTAAATTTCAAGACTTTAAACGTCATGTCTGCAGCTCCAAAGGAAGATCTGAGCAATCTCTAGTTCGATGGGCTACACCTCAGCTTCATGACATCGATGCTCTCGATAAGATGGTTGATCCAGCACTCAAAGGGTTCTATCCCGCGAAATCACTCTCTCGATTTGCCGATGTCATTGCTCTCTGTGTTCAGGTGAACTGATAGACCGTCTCAATAGAATTTTAGTTAAATTTTTTCCATTAGTTGCAGATGACTAATGTTTTACCAAAATTGTGTATCAGCCTGAGCCAGAATTCCGACCACCCATGTCCGAAGTTGTCCAAGCACTCGTCCGCTTGATTCAACGTGCCAATATGAACAAAAGAATGGGCGCTGGTGACGAACAGGAGGCCTCACGACGTGCCGATGACATGGACATACATGACATGCTCTGAAGGAGCTGAAGCGAACGGTCTTTCGCTACATCCAACCGTTTTACCTTTGAAATGGCTATATATATACCCTTGTATCTAAGTCGCTTGCAGTATATTGTTTCATGTAGTTAGAGGTAGGATTCATGGCCGAGCGATGTGAATTGAGGGACCATCACTAGCCCTGAGGGGAGTGAGGCACCTATCATTTTCTTCTGTATTCCTTTATTTTTTATTTTCTATGTTATACTTCTTTTTTCTTATATATAAACTGTATTGATGACTTCTGGTATGAATGTTCATCAGCCTTGTGGTTTTGTAAGTAAATCCTAAAATAAGGATTTCGTCATTTTTTAACTAATAAATGTCGTTCTTGAACGTTGCTATAGTGCCAAGAATTTGACACAGGAGTACGTTCCTCACTGCTGCATTTTTATTCCCACCTAAATAAACATCTGACTAAGGTTATTCCTTTGAAATGGAATTCCTTAAGTTTTTCCTATAAAACTAAGATCAAAACGCATATTGTAACATCCCGAAACAGCGGAAATTTAAAAATTTAAACAATCAAGAGATTACTCAGATCAAATCATCAACGGAAATGTTACTCATATAAATCAACAGTCGGTGCACCAATAATACAACAGAGTTTGTCAAAAGACATGATTACAACAATACAATGAAAAGACCGGTACAGCAATCACGATGACCTCGAAGAGTCCGAAGAGGATCCTGGCCACAAAATGTGTGCGTCCGCTGTCACCACGCGACAGAACCTACTGCGGTCCTGAAACATGAATTAAACAACGATGCTTGAGTTTCCCATTAGGAAACTCTGTATGCCAAGCTCACCTATATGCATGCAATAGTACGGTAAATGAACCTATCATACTATTGGCATGTCATATCACATCTGCAATGCATCAAGTCCCTCAACATGGTAAACGGGACGTCAATCCAACAACAACGACCCTCAACAGGGTCCACAAGGACATCAATCATGCAACAACGAGTCTCCCTCGGAAACCTACCGTAGGCACATACGATCTTACAGACAGTACGCGACGCGTCCCCCCACACGCGACTACACGTCCCTCGGAAACACTTTTTGAATTTTAGCAATATTAGCATCTTCAAACTCTTGTGATTCTTGTCGTTTTAATTATGAGGGAATGCGACCTATCCTCGTAAGAAAAACTTTTTCCCAAAACCGAGCGAGGACTCTAGGTAATGTTAAGAAAACTTATTTTCATTTGATACGAGATACGTTTATCCATTGTATTCACAACCAAACATACTTGGGGTTCACTAGGGTGAAACACACCTCATACATTTAATCGTGGCACAACAACAGACAACCATTATATCTCCCACTATTCCCAAAGATGGAGGGAGCTATCTCCCGCTAAGGGCGAGCAGAGTATCCCTCAATCAATGACTGCTAGTGGATGAAATAAGAAGGAAATTATTCTTAATTTTTGTTGGACAATTTCATATATTTACATGTGATTTGGAATTTTAGGTTATCATGCATATTAATATTCATACACATCCTAACATTCACCACATTCATCACATTCATCACATGCATAGCAGAAATTAAAAACAGAAATTAAACATTCACACAATCCACATCGTGTGAGTTTATATGCTCCCTTCGATTCTTGATCCTCGATCCCCGATCCTCGATCCTCGATCGATGCGCTACAACGGCGACTTCCTCTTGCACCGGAGATGTAGATTTTACAGAAAATAAACATGCTCATCACATTCGATAAAAACCCGACTAGTGCAAGTCCTATGTAAAACCTCTCAAATGCATATGCAATTATCTAAAAGATGGAAATAGAGAATTTAGCTTTTACATACATAAGCCCCTGTATTATAACAATTATAAACATTCATAGGCGCTGATTTGGAACATATAAACTCACAATTCCTGCAAAAACAACTCGAGCATCCATGCACGCAATATCGCTATAAACTATCCAACCTAGTTTATCAAGCATCTAGAATCCCAAACAATTCTTTGAAAAACATTTTGAAATCCATTAAAAACATTTTTCATGCATCCATAGTTCAAAAATTAATTATGAACCGCTGTCCATCCAATTTCCAATGGAAAGATGAATCGCAGTTTTTCGATTTTGTTGATTCTCTTACAAAATAATCGTTTATAATTAAAACGAAATTATTGCAAGTTAGACAAATGTCTAAATCTTAATTCTAATAATTACATGGCATGTTTTAAACACTTAAAACATTCAGAACGAATTATTATGGAGAATTACATCAACAAACATCCATAGACCGAAAAAACCGGTAAATCGAATTGTTTAAATCCTAGATGGTAAACTAAATTCGTTTATAACCATAAATCATGAGAAAATTGAACCCTAAGCTCTGATACCACTGTAGGGTTGCATGTTTAATTATACAAATATATTTTCGAAATTTTATGTATAATAAGGATCAAATACAATTTTCTACGATTTGTTTCATGCATGTATCAGTTTGTTTTAATAACTAGTTTCAGAAACTCATTAAAACAAACACAAAGGGACTCCGAAATTCATACCTAGAAGTTCTCAAAAACTTCTTGACGTTTCAGAGACGTTGAGGAAGCCAATCGTCGCTTCTCGTTGCGCCGGATGCCTCCGAGTGTTCACCGAAACCCTAAACAAGGTTGGAGAGAAAAGAGCTAGTCAATCAATCTCCAAACAAGCTTAGAATCTAGCTACAAACCTCTTCCTTAGCCTCTGAGATTTCTCCTTCAAAGACTTAGAAAACTAAGAGAATTTTCGTGGATTTTTGTGGTGAATTTTGGAGAGAAAATAATTAGAAAAAAACTTATATCAATTGAGGGGAATAAGGACCTATTTATAGGCTCCTATCTTACTCTCAATCATAGCTATTCTTAAGCCACGAATTCTTGACATTTTCTCTCACAAACTAATTTCAAAATGCATTACATGCATCCACAAAACGTTTGACCAAGTTTGAAGCTAATCTAACCATCGATCAAATTATTCTCTTAATTATCAAAGGCAGAAAATCGATCGTGCTTCGGTTTACTGAGTCCCACTCGGTTAACCGAATATGTCACGATTGTTTAACCAAGTACGCGACGGATAACCGAATCTTAAGGAGAAAAATTCTCCTTAACCGATCGGACTAATTCTCGTCCAAGACCGAGTGCTATTCGGTTAACCGAAAATATCGGAACTTGACATTGTTCGGTCGACCGTTTCTGGTTCGGTACACCGTACCAAAGATCCAGGCACTTTGGTCAAGTTCGGTCAATCAACTACGACTATCCGTTCCACGTTCGGTTGACCGATCCATAGATCCTTCGGTCGACCGAACCATAACGGATTACCGAACTTCTACCCGATTTTGCCTTTTTCAAATTTTGGATTTATTTCCAACAAAATTTGAACTTTTGGGGTTTTAGCAAATTCACAACTTATGCAATATATTATCCTATGCAATAATAAATTATTGCACCCCATAATATATGCATCTCATATGAATTTATCATGATTCTAATTATGTTATATGCAACATAATTGATTTTACTCGTTCACCACATGAGTCATATTTTCTATAGGAAACCCGACTCATCATATGAACCAAAAATCAAGCTTCTTGTTTCCCGGATTTGCGGTGTGACCTATGGAAGGATCTAGACTAAGTTGACAGTGATATTAAGAGCTTAATATCACAAGCTATAAGCGGTATCTAGCTATACATTATAGCTCCCAATTAGTTAGATGTCTTAATTCCACTCGAACCAAAACCCGATCCATTTAGTGATGGAGTGCACCACTTGTGTCCGTCCCTTGCCTTATGATATTAAGAATACACACAAAGTAGTATTGTGTCATCTTTGTATTAGTATTCTTTTTTTATCTCTTTAAGCTAGTTATAAATATGTGACTTAACTCAAATCACATTGTGCACATTATAACTTGGCTTTATCAAGGGGCTCACTAATATCATCACTCAATTAAGAGGGGCAATGATAATCTTTTGACTAACTATCTTCTCCAACAAAAGTTATACTTAACCAACTAATGCATTTACACTACACTCATCGATAGCTAAAGGCACTAGTCTAATTAAGAACTTCTTAAGCGATCAGATATAAGTCTCATATCAAAGGACCAAGGACACAGTAAAATATTAATGACACAGAAACACATTCTTATAATATTTCACTTGTTAGGTCAATTCGGTATACAAAAGTACTATTTTCCTCTTTTGTGTACCCGTGTTGTCACTCACTTGTAGAGCTACAATGATCTATGACCAACACGACAATCTTAACTCGGTAACAAATGTCCCATGTTTATTACCATGATTGCGAATATCTTTTGTTTTATGTAAACCAATATCTTTTAGAGCTCTACGGTTAAGGACCAAGAGCATCTTCCTTAACACTTCCAAAAGACGAATAACATAAACAAGGAACAAAATGATTTCTCATTCAATTCATAATAATTGACATTTAAAAGTAAAACTTTAGAACACATTCCCTTCACCAGGATAGGTGCCCAATCGGGGATCATCGTTGGCACAACATCAGCGGCATCGCCGGCACAACATCGGCGGTACAACATACGTCTGGCACAACATCGGACGGCGACAAGCTGAAACATCGTCGGCACCATCATCGCCGGCAAAAACCTCGACGGCATCGCCGGCACAACCTCGACGGTACAGCATACGTCCGACACAACATCGGACGGGTCCAGACCGTAGTCTGCAGGGTCATCATGCTCCACGAGCCATGCGTCACACGCATTGGGATCCGTGATCCCTCAGGTCTGCTACTCATCAGAGAGTAAGGCAACAACACGTCACACCACGTCCAATACGGAGGTGGCGCGACCCAAGTGTCCACACTCTTCCACACGGCGGCCCCTGGGCGGTACGAGCACGTACCCGTCGTCACCTCTCGGCTCACGCTCTAAGCGAGGACACGGGTTTCCGTGGACAGAGTTGACACAACCATAAGACCAGGAATTCAGTTCTGCACACAAACGGTCGACCGAAAAAGCCTAACCGGTCGACCGTCCCCAATAGGTTCGGTTGACCGAAAGTCTACAACGGTCGAACTATTTTGCGCGTCACTTAAGTCCAAACGGTCGAACAGAAGTCTAAAACCTGTCGACCGAATACGAGGTCAAAATCCGGAGTTGGTCAAAATCACCAAAGACTATTCGGTCGACCGACTCAGGGGTCCCGGTCGACCGAAAACTACCAGGGTCATCCTAATAGTCTACGTCATATAACGGTCGAACAATATATATAAATCGGTCGAACAACACGCAAAGTCATCAAGTACACTTAAGTTCCGGTCGACCGAACCCAAGGAACCGATCGACCGAAACACAACAGGAAGCCCTGATTCACCAGCACAATAAACAATCGGTCGACCGCCGCAAGGCATCGTTCGACCGGTGACGGTTAAAATTGGGCAAAACACTACATCGGTCGACTGCTTGAAGGGACCCGGTCGACCGTTGGTCGTCTTCAACCTCGCGCCAGCCGAGGATTTACGTCGTTCTCGTCGCCGGGGAGGCCTCCGACCGACCAACAAAACCCTCACGCGAGGGTGGACAACCAAAACACACACTAAGAACCTGCATACCTCAAGAAACGACGAACTACGCCGGAGCTCCGCTCGCGCACGCCATCTCCGCACCTCCTCGCGCACGCTCGCACGATCGCCTCCAGACGCTTCACACCGGAGCCTTCTCCTCTACTGCGCCGGAAATGGAAGAGAATGAGAGTGAGATCAAAAGAGAGAGAGAGAGAGAGAAATGGATTTCTCTTAAACCCAACAAAACCCTCTCCACGCTACAGTGATTCGTCTCCTCCACCATCTCCTACACCCCTAAACTCCTTCATTCCCATGCACGACACTGTGCTGCACTCCTTCCCCATGCAAACCATCCTCTTAACCACCCATTAACCCTTAATCGGGTTTAGGGTTCTAACACATATCCTCCTCAACACGGAATGTATTGAATACGTGACACTAAACAAAAGAGGGGTCAGAATTGGAAATATGATTCTCAAGTCAAAAGGGTAACAAGGAAAATATTGACATTATTTTTTTTGATGACCTAGAATTTCCCACCCACCAAGTAAAGCACCACCCTACATGAAACAATTAGGCAACTATTACGCAAATGCATTCGCCTTTGTCACACGCATGATTCAAACATGGGTCCGGAAGGTGTGACACTCTCCCAACCACTTGAGCTGCGTCTCAGGACAGACATTCACAATTGACAGTAGGGGTGAGCAAAACCCGGTCCGGTCCGGGTTTGGTCCGGACCGGAACCAACCGGTTCGGGTTCCGGTCCGGACCGAAACAAAAAAATTGGATCCGGTCTGAATTTTTTTTCGGTCCGGACCGGACCGATGCTCAGCCCTAATTGACAGGACAATTTTAATAGCAAAAATTCAACTGGACCACCATTGTCATTTGACAAAATAATTACAATTTCGCGAGCACGTACATGGATCTAAGGTCCTAAATTGCCTAAATCAGGAATGCAGATCTGTCATAACTTCCCTTGCCGCTTCGGAGAGCACCCTTAACAGGAGCCCCTCACCCGGGCGCCCGAGTGCTCCTGTTAACGAGCCAAGCGGCCGCCTGAGGCGCCCAATCGGACGTCTGCTCGGGCAGAGGGTGATTGACATCATTTCATGCTCATATTTGTATCTTATATCAATTATCTTACACCTGAGCAATGCTACGTGACGAGTTTTATGTTTAGTTTTCAGGAATAAAGAGGTTTGAAGAGAAGAGTCATGAAAGGACCCAAAAGCGGGAAAAAAGACTTAATTGTGAGACCTAGGGACTGAGATGCAAGGGAGAAGGACCTGATCGTAAGACTGAAGGACCTAAGAGCAAAACATGAAACTCCACACCATCATGGGGAGTATTTTGGCAATTCGATTCGAGTCGGAGCTCCAACAAGCAAAGTAGATGCATCCAAGACCAACATATCCATCAACAAAAACCCACAACCAAAACCAACGCGATCTGGATCATATAGACCGCCAATTAGCGATCAATTATCTTACACCTAAGCAATGCTACGTGACGAGTTTGATGTCACCGCATCATAACTGACTTCCATATATGTCGAGACGAGTCGCTCGTCCTCAGTTGTGGTCCACAACTTCGGATTGCTTTTGACGGCTTGGACTTGCTTGTTGCAGCGTCGCTGTGGACGTGGGGATGGTGGTGCGACAGTCTCGCGTGGTGGGGACTCATCGTCGTTGTGATCCTCTTATTTAGTGTGTCATGCTAGGATTACTTATTGGGACATGTTGCGGCCAAACATCTGAAATTGATGTTGATTTTGTGGGAATGGTGGTACGTATTGGGAAAATTTTGAGAATTGTTGGTTTTGGTCTAGTAGTGAGAATGATGGTGCGTATTGGGAAAAATCTGGCTGTTAAAATGTCAATGTGTAATGAGAGAAGTCTGACTTTTAGAATAGTTGTGGGAAATATAAACACGAGGGATATCCTTGTTATTTATGGTCTGAACTCTAATATGGTGCACTTGGAGATTTGCCTGACCGTTAAAATATCAGTAAGTAATAGTGAAGGGGGTACTCAAGCAGTCAAACATCAATACCTTCAGCACACATTCCAAAAGAAAAACTGTGGATAATAGCATGGCAAACATCTGCTTGTCTGATCGACAAAAGAGGGGAAGAGTGTTTCATTTGAATAAACATACCATAAATCTAAAGAACATCCAACTGTTTGAATGTTGAGGTATATCACACGAATTTACACGACAAAATTACTCTGGAGAATATTCACCAGATGTATCAGGGTTTCATACCGACCAGAACAAGGTTACAGAGTGGAAAAGCTGTACACAAGCAAAAAGATGTATCGTCTTGGACGGCATGATGATAAGTTAAGAAATGGTTAGATGCTGGCTTCATGCTACTGTAGCGACGATAGTGGAGGAAATGGGAGCTGTGACGTGCAGTCATTTCGCTGCAACGGAAGATATGGACATGGTTGAAGTGGCAACTACAAGGGACCATCATTTTGCTGCAGCGGCAACATTGGAGGGGGAGGAGGAAGTGGCAACTCAGTGGTACCGTCTTTTTGTTGCAGTGGCAGTGGTGGTGGAGGAAGTGGAAACTCTGACATGCTATTATGTTGTTGCAATGGAAAATTTGGCGGCAATGGTGGTGGTGGAGGAAGAGGAAGCTGTGATATAGTGTCATTACGTTGCGATTCCGGACGTCGTTGTTTGAAGTATTTAGCACTGAAAGTTTCTGCATCCTCATAATTTTCCTTTACAAAGTTCTGCATGCATTTGATATAAGAAAAGTCCGTCCTGCTACCATCAGTACACACAATGTAGAAGCACCTTGTGTCTGGGTAGGTCGTGTGCTTGTCAATCTGCCAAGTTCATTACAAGGAAAAAGTAGTTTAGAAATCGTTCAGAGTTTGCTTGAGTTACTTCATGGGTAACAGGAAGATGAAGAAAATTCATAATAATACAAGAAAGATTGTGAAACATTTTAAAATAAAAATACATCTTTCCACGAGGGGTAACAGACTAACAGGACGGCAATTCTCAATTTTGTGAATGTCTCCCAGCAAGATACCACACACTATTTGCTGATATGTTGTTGCTATAATATGATTGTGGCTGGCTGGCTGCATGATCGGTTGTTATGCAAGACAGACTTGGTCATCCGAGACATAAGTGACCCTAGATCTTCAAGTGAGATACAAGTATACGACTGCTTTTCAGTGAGGTGTTAAAATTTTAAAATGTAAAGGCATTTCAATTCACTATGTTAGTAACAGGAAAGCAGGGGAAACATGATTTATAAAATGAATTGGAAAATTGGAACGGCAGTTCCACAAAAAATAATCTGAAGTACTGGACTTTGCGTACCGTTACGTAGTCAATGTCACCAGAAACTTTAGAGAGTCTATCTGGATGGTACTTGAAAACATCACTAGTAATGAATGTTTGGTCCTCTTCCGAAAGTCGGCCACCATCAGTATATCTACAACATGTCATAGAAATGATAATTTTTTATTCGAAGTGAACCCTTTCTTAAATAACTAAGAATTTTTCTTAATAGAAAGAAATTTCATACGAAAAAAAAAATCTAATTTAAAGCTTAAAAAATTATGAAAACCCAATGTTTGAGATCGGAAACAAAAACATGAAAACTCACTCAACCAACATCTAGTATGAAACTATTTCCAGCACATCATAATCTACACTATAAGTAGTAACCTCCTTAGTCGAAACTCGATCCAATCTCACTACGAACCGGCACCCATATGAAATCTAAAACTGAAAAACTATTGTAACTAGAGCAATGTTAATTAATCCAATAGGGTTGAGTTCTCTGCAAATCTTCCCGAACATGATTGCACTTCTGTCGGAAACTTTAAAAACGTACTATTAAATTATGTAGTTCACTTCCACATTGTCCCTCTCATATCATATTCATAAATATCAGTCTACTTGAATAACTTTCAGCATTAAAATGTGAATGCCTTTTTTCAACTTTTCCTGGAGAAAGAACAGATGTACCCCAACCATGGAAAACAACACAAACAAATACTTCTTACAGCAAGAAATGAAAGAAGATGCATACCCGGATTGATGCAAAATTTTCCGTATTTTCTGAATAGCAGATTCAACAAGAGAGAGAATTTCTGCCTCCTTGCTGGTGAAAGTATCTAATCGACGCCCCGTTGCTGTCAATATACCACTGGAGTTCCAATTTTTTGGATTACCTGGGTTTTGATTTCTTTGTTGACCGTCTCTTTGAGAATCCCAACCATGAGATTGGGGTGACTGATTAGCGTTGCTTCTAGAATTACGACCTACATTTTTCTTAGTCCATGTTGTGCTGGATTCCCGAACTGCATTTGCATGCATTTCACCTTTGTTCCAATTCCCTTCTTCAGTTTTGTCATTTGGAGAATCCCACGAATTCGACTTATTAGGGTTGACATGTTCATCTACTTGAACTTTGCCCCAGGAATTGTCACCCCCTTCTGAATTTTGCTGGCCACGATTGCCTGAATGAAGTGCCTTGTCTCCCCAGATTTGCGAAGTGTTCGCTTTTGTTTCTGAAGCTGGATGTTTTTCCCAACCGTCAGAATGGGTTCCTGAAGCTGCATGCTTCTCCCAATTATTGGACTGGGAACCTGAAGCTGTATGTTTTTCCCAGCCACCAGATTGGGGTTTTGAGGCAGCTTTGCCTGA
Source organism: Triglochin maritima (assembly GCA_963682175.1). Lineage (NCBI taxonomy): Eukaryota > Viridiplantae > Streptophyta > Magnoliopsida > Alismatales > Juncaginaceae > Triglochin > Triglochin maritima. The sequence continues at coordinate 5,493,327 of OY821780.1, read as the reverse complement.
CCGGTCGTCCTGCTTGCCTAACGAAGATGCATCATTTTCCCAACTATCCGATTGGGCTTCAGAAGCAGCATTCGCAAACCAACCATCATGATTGCCTGTCGAAGGTACAGTTTGCTCCCAACCATCAGACTGGGTACCTGAAGCCGCATGCTTTTCCTGTTCATTAGATTGTAAACGTGAAGCTGTATGCTTTTCCCAGCCACGGGATGGGACTTTGGAAGATGCTTTCTTTTCCCAACCTTCAGATAGGGCTTTTGAATCAGCATTCGCTGTCCAAGCATCAGACTGTGCCCCTGTTACAGCAGGGTTCTCCCAACCATCAGACTGCAGTCCTGAAGCAGCAAGCTTCTCCCGTTCATCAGATTGGGAACCTGAAGCTGTGTGTTTTTCCCAGCCACAAGGTTGAGCTTTTGAAGCAGCCTTGGTTGCCCAGCCATCATGTTTGCCTAATAACGATGTGTTCTTATCCCAACTATCTGGTTGTGCTTCAGAAGTTGCAGTTGCAGCCCAGCCATCGTGTTTGCCTGTCAAAGATACAACTTGATTCCAACCATCAGATTGAGCTCCTGAACCGGCATGCTTCTCGCATCCATCAGATTGAGAACCTGAAGCCATATGATTTTCCCAGCCACCAGATTGAGCTTTGGAAACAACCTGAGATACCCAGCCATCGCGTTTTCCTGGGGTAGATGTTTTCTTGTCCCAACTATCTGTTTGGGCTTCTGTAGCCGCAACCCCTGCCCAGCCATCATCATGCTTGCCTGTCGAAGATGCATTCTTCTCCCAACCATTGGACTTTGGTTCGAGGGAAACATCCTTATCCCCACCCAGAGATTCAGAAGACTTATTTGTGAACTGTGCCCAGCCATTTGATTCAGAAACTGGAGCCGAAAACTTTTCCCAGCAATCCGACTTAGCAGACGATGATTTATGTTTCTGCCAAGAATCATCCCATGTACCAGTGCCATGTAATGAGCTTCCATCATCGAACTCAGGGACTAGGTCAACACCATCAAAAGTGGGCTTCTCCAAACCATCATGCACAGGGGAAAGATTTCCATTCTCTTCAACAAGGTCATCGATATCTACGCCAATACATGTACTTTCTAATTCTTCAGTAGGTGTTCTCACTGTATGAAGAAAATCATAGACATCTTTTCCAACAAAATTTTCTTTTTCCACCTGAAAGCAAAAGGTATTGGCAGTTTCGTTTCATTTATCAAGTGAGGAATTATGTAAAATTTGTAATTTGGACAGGCAAAGGGAAATTAGAAGCTAAACTTACATGCTGTCTATTCCAGACAATTTGGAAACGTGATCCTGTGCCCATTGCAACATTTTTACCCCACAAGGACGATGCAACAGTACTAGAAAGAGTATCCGTGTGGCATTTCTCTGCTGCTTTCTCGAAGCATTTCATAGGCGTCTGTTCAAAGTACAAATTAGCACACCAAGAAGCACTTAGTCATGACTATCTGATGATTATAGTGCATTTAAAAATTTATCAGAGCCAAAAAAGAAAAGCTTAATGGACATGAGACTTTCTTACAACTAATGTAGCTTCAGAGAATGGCAGTTGAACACTCAAAGAACGGAACAGAGACCTATATCCAGATGTATTAAAACCAATAACATTTCCATTGCATGTCATACTGTGTGCAATAAGCATCAAGTGCTCCTTGAGCACGCCTCTTGAAACGGACCTTATAGCTGCTGAGAGACGCTACAAAAATACATATGCAAATTTAGAAACATTTTATCTAATGTTCTTAATTTCAATAATAATAAAAGTAACAGAATTTAGCGAATGCCCACCGATTTTCAATAACAGCTCAAGTACGAAATGTCAGTAATTATAAGAAACTGCTAACTCCCTGTAGATGGGTGCAAGCACAATGGTGAAGAAGATGGTCCTCTTTTTAGATAGGTGATGAGTAAACACCATCAAGCTTACACTTACAGATCCACCACGTAGATACATATCTCACTAAAATTTATATCTAATTCATCTACTTACTATGCAAACCCTAAGCCCTAAGGGGGGAAATTGGAGCAAGGCATGTCCCTTTATCAGGGCAGAAAGCATACATTTGATTGATGCTCTGCTACAACACAATGAATCATGTATCAAGTATTTTATTTTATTTTTATAATTCTTGTATTCAAACATATCACCTAAAAAATAATCTCAAAGATCATGGCCGGGAGGATCAAGATCACTACAACCTTGTGCGCAATTGCAGATAAAAGTACATTCTATTACACTGCAAACATAAATTGTCACAGCAAAACTAAAACCGATCAGTTGAAAATACAGAATATATATTCACCTTAACAGAGAGATCAAATGCACAAGAAATGCCAAGAAGATGCTCATTTTGTTGTAAACCGTAAGGGATTGATCTGGCTGTGTCAATTAAGTGGATAACAGGTAAGCAACAGTCAATTACAATCCTCCAAGCGTCACCATTTCTTTTTACCATCTCTCTCTCGACAACAACTTCAATGGCAAGTTCTCCTTTTGGTTTTTTACCAGATTTGTTGACCCAAGCAATTGAGTTGGGTTCAATCCACGTGATGTTAGCAGAATGAATTTGAGGGTTACCTGGGGAAAAAGGTCAGTGTAAAATTAAGATGATTAAAGTGAAATAATTAAGTTTTCACACTGTTACTTCAAAGAAATGTCAATATTCATAAACAATATAAGAAGGCCAAAACTGAGTTTTGATTTAAATGGTGAAAGTAAATTAAGAAAAAAGCAAGGCACAGTTGAGAAATTCAGTTGCACCTTTGACAACAGTGTCCAGCAAAAACGGACATAAAACATGTGCCATCAAGTGAATAGACGTCAACATTAAGTTGCATTCAGAGCTTGAACTATCAGCATGGTATGAGAGCATCAAGCAAGGATGATTGCAACCACAAAGATCACTGTGACAACAGATATGTGATTAAAGAATAAAGAAACCAGCACAGATGAAAGCTTAACTTTTTTAAATTTCAACATAACTAATATTTATTTTGAGTACGGCTAATCTTCAATCCTTTGCTATGAGCAACTCCAATATGATAAAATAAATGCTCTATTTTCATTGTTGGACCTCGATTTCCTCAGAGTTCAACCTAAAGGGATATTACGAACCGTGACTGTCCTTTTTTATGTCTAATTAAGCTTCAATTTTTGTAAAAAAATGGAATTCAAAATTCTATCCGAGAGTTTTATTTTACTCCTTGCACCATATTGAGGTACTTCTGGAAGGTTCTCTTGGAGATCCTCATATAATATAAATACAAACAAAAACTGAATGACATGATGGTGATATCCTACCTTATTTTTTAAAATGCTTTATCATTCAGATTTACCCAATGTTCAAAATTCAGATGTCCAAGCATCTATAGCTGCACTGCACCATTGTAATAATACTATTTAAAGAATAATATATAAATCCATTCATTCGATCTTCAAATTAAAATTTTATCTATTATTATAAATGTCATAACATCAGTACAAAAGGTCCACGGCATGACTGCATTGCAGACCGATGGTCAACATTATCAGACATCTTGATCAAGACCTTGATTAAACGCACTTAGCAAGCTTCTGTATTGATCAACCAGAAAGCAAGAAACATCTATGTGGATCTAACACAATGAAACACATTAAGCTTTTAAATGCCACACGTGTAATATCTTATGATGAAAATTTAATCAAAAAAAAATGTTCCATCTGGCATAGTTTGCATGAAATAACAATGGGAAAGGCACTGAAATGACAATGTTAAAGTTTCACTCTAACCTTGAAGACATAGCAACTTTTTTAAAAAGTTTGGCCAATTCACTTTTTTTCTTTAATTTGGAGACAGCATCACAACATTTCTGAAGAATTACAGATGCACTTTGGTTGAATTCATTGAGACGATCCTGTTAGAAGAAGAAGAAGAAAAATATATTTCTATATCACGTCATTGCATCTGAAAATATGCATCTAGATGTTTAAATTAAACTGCAGCAATAAAGATCAAAAGAACACCATGTTGAGATGAATATGGCCAACAAGACCAGAAACACCTTCTGAATCATCTTGTGTAGTCATTTGGTTTTCATATCTGCAGTCACGTCAGAAAGAAATTTATTATGGAGAAAAGGGAAGGACTAAAACAAACAAACAAAAATGTCTGAAATTTAATACCTCATCAATACAGAAAGATAATAAATAGAAAAGGTAGTATCCAAAAATATATTGAAACAATAGATAAGTTCATTCATAAAATCAGGACCTAAGTACAGAAAAATTGATTGTAGTTTCAGAAATTTAATACCCCACCAATACAGAACATGATAAATAGAAAAGGAAGGGACTAACCGTTCACAATAAAGCTTGTGTCCAAAAATATATTGAAAAAATAAACAAATAAATTCATATTATTAAATCATGACCTAAGGACAGACCTGGGTAACAGGCCGGGCCGTTACCCAGGTCTACCTAAGGACAGAAAAAATGATTTTAATTAGTACAAGTCCATTGATTTGAATTTTACACTACATTGTATTGTAACCATCTACAATCAGAACATTGTACTATAGGCAAAAAAATTAAGCAACTACTCTTTCTAGATATCCTATCATGTAGATCTAATATCCAACAGACCATTCGGAACAAATGCACCTCGTTCTAGAAATGAAGGTGACAACACAACCAATGTTGTATAATGTTGATTGTATACGAGATTGTGTTTGAATAAGAATTCGGTAATTAGGGCAGTGTAAATGATCGTGACATAAAACCAATACTGGTTTGGGGTGAGAGGTTCATTTCCAAAGGTTCCCTTCAGCCTACAATAACATGAAAACGTTTTCCTAGAAAATAGCAGGATTTTTGTGTTCTATTTTATCCTGAATATTGTTGCTATTTTTAATTGAAATATCCATTTCTACAAACAACACCAATAAATAAAAAAATCTAGAAATAGAAATGATCTTTGGATCCTGCAAGATCGTCTATTATGTGCTCAAAGATTTGAATTGAGTATGGCATCAAATATTTTGCATATTGCATGAAATATGCAACAATCCGAGATAGTTTACAACTCCTCCAAACATTGGACCAAAATAGATCCATAGCAAACCCACATTAGACGCACAACCTATGATTACTCCCTCTTAGAAAGCCATAATGAGGGATAACTAAAACTCACGAACAAATTCATGGCAGCTTGAAAATTAACCGTCTTTAGGTATGTAAGACCTTCAGAGTACAAAGCTAGTTGGAAAATATAAATGTACAAGTAACTCTTTAATTGATACAGGCATGGGTTTCGATGCCTAAATCAAAGCCATGGTGCTCAATAAGAAGTGTTGAAATGCATATTAGGAAAACACACATGCTTTTATAAAGGCAATATAAATGAAACCAAAGACTTTAACTAATGCATTATAGAAGCAGAAAACTATTATTGTTTAGTATTATTAGGTGAAAAGAGAAGCTTTTTTTGGTTTACAAGAGAAGCAATATAATAACATTGTTGATTGATAGATAGAATGATGTATATCAGAAGGACCATCAAGGAAATTGTAAGTGAAACAAAAAAATCATGAAGATAGAGCAAAAGTAAAATCACAAACTCAGAGAAAAAACTACATACAGGATACAGAACTCGCTGGCACACTCTCGAAGTGTTACTTTTTTCAAACATCTTTGAACAATAATAGCTGCTTTTTCCTTGTGAATTAACTTCTCTTGGAGATAAATAATCACCCGGCGACTTTTTACATCATTGTTGAACCTAAGTCTTGAAAGAAGTACTTCCTGTGGCACAAAAGAAATGGCACAAAGAGAATTTTAGGCAGAGCTACAACTAACAATATGAGAAAAAGTAAAATATGCCAAATAAGCACCTTCATGCGCTCCCATGAAGAATTGGTTGTTTGAGAAGAATCAAGAACAGCTTTATAAGCAGGATTAGAGATGGCAGTGGCAGCCAATACACCAACTGGCTCACCAGGTGGTGATGAGTTTACTGATTTTTGTCCATCTGCTTCGTATTCAAATTGAATGACTGAGTTGCTGCAGACATTACGGACTGTCCCATCATAACAGATGGCAACGTCACGGAGAATGGCCATTAGGTTCTTAAATAATGTTCCAGGTTCGGCAAGTCCTCTAGAAGAACGAACAATCACCTCACGGGAAGATATAGAATGGACCAACTCCTCATACGGGTTTAGGCCATGGAAGAAAGAGTTCTTTATCAAGCCAAATGCCTCAGAAGAAGGATCACATTTACCAGTAGAATATTTATTTACAAAATGAGTATACATATCATCAACGAGAGACCTTGAATACAGTTTGCCATCAACAAACAATTGCAAACCGAGAAACGCAAGCTGCTGAACTACTTTAAGAATTGACGAATCACTCTTTGAGTCAACTACATCACCTAACGAAGAATATCTCAATATAAATTCTTGAACAAACAACTTCATGCTACTTAAGCCACTATCGACTTCTGCGCTGATCGCCTCATTATATGATAGCCTCAGGCTTCGAAGCTTAGTTGAAATATCTTGAACATTTGCCCTTAAGTTAGTCACAAATGCCATTGGGATGTAGAAATCTTTCAGACTTAGATTGAAACCCTCAAGAAACAATGTTTCCATCAACAAGGGTTGTAACAAATTAACAAATTGCATTGCATATTTTGGACCTTTGGATACTAAAATAGACGTGCCAATTTCACTGAATATATGCTGGAGAGAATCACTATTAAGATCAAGCTTAAGTATCTCACTTTTACTAATCAAGTGTTTTTCCCCAGAGCAGCTCAAGTCTGCAGGTAAAGTGCTCTGTAGGATCTGAGGGACAGACCAGAAAGGACCAGATTCTTGAGCCTTAACTATCGCAGGTAAAGGATGAACGGAAGAAATAAACATTTCCAATTGCTGAGCAGCTGGTTTTTTCATGAAGGGAGTGTTGTACAGCCGTTTCAGGGCAAGTATCGAATCATTTACTAGCTGCAAATTCAAATTGCCACTATGAGAACTGCATAACTGCTTTTCCACACAGAACAGCTCAAGGACTTCTGCCTTTGCAGCAAGAGATTGTGGATAGAATATGTGAACACAGTCCCCATCGAAATCTGCACCAAATGGAGCACAAATAAGTGGGTTAATTTTCACCGTTTTATCATCATGAACATAGACAGTGAAAGCCTGTAACGCATGTTTATGAGTAGTAGGTGGCCTGTTCACAAACACAATATCTCCATCCATTATTCTCCTACTAACAACTTGACCAACTCGCAGATTAGTATAGCCTCTCGAACTTTCTTCTGTAGAATAAGTCGTGGTCCCATCTTTGTACCGCAAACACTTCCCTTTATCTACAAGTTCTTGTAGACGTTGTAAGTTCCAGGAAGTCACTCTCTCCTCAAAGGTTATCTTCTTTGCTATTTCTGATGGTATACCAATCTCATTTATTCCTCTGTACGGATCACCAGTAAGAACACTACGGGAAGAAAAACCAGAACCTTTGCTGATAAATAATGATTTCATCTTCTCAAGCCACTGCTTTGCAGATACCTGGCTTGCTTCAGTAGCAGGATGCATTTTCCTGAAGTTGTTGATAGGTGCCTAGACAGAAAGAAAAAAAGATTTCAGAATTTTGAGCATTCAAGCAAGCGTTTGAAACCAGAAGCGGGCATCAAACAGGTCAGGAAACTGGGTCCCATTGTTCACTGGATCAACCCTTGGGCTGAACTCCGAACCGGTTGAACAGAGAAGTCACATATATTATTAGATTTGATAGGATTGCACGTTTGTACCCTAAAATTATGTGAAGCCAACTTTATAGGGTTCGAGGAAGCCACCCCCGACAAGGAGACAAAATTTAACATGTTGTTCCTAAAAAGAATTTAAGTATGGTTCACTTGGAAAAAAAACTGCCAAACCACTGGTCGACAAGTGGTTCAGCCAGTTCAATGTGAAGTTACCTACAATGCTCATGTATCAGTTCACAACACCTAACGACGTATTGTAAATTTAACGTACCTTTTTGGTGCCTCTAAGATGCATATATTGAGCAATAACAGACTGTAGTTCATTTGATTCAACTTCATGAGACTCAAAATTCGGGGGACCCGATCTTGATCTCTTGATAAGATCAACTTTGGCAAGAATCTTTTTTAGCATGGGAATGGAGGTGTCCTAGGAAACAAGATTAAGATCATATTAAGAGTTACGGCTTCAAAATAATAAGCACAAGGAAAGGAACGAAAATTGAAGGTTGCTTACATTAGACATTGTACTCTTCCCATCTGAAATGTCAGGCACATACAAACAGTTTGGTGGAACAGGAACATACGGAAGTATATATCCAAGATGAGGAAAGTGACCTTTTACAGAGAGCTTACGTTTTGTATCCTCGGGAATTTTTTTGAAAATTTCAAGAACCTGAACGGCACATTAATTCAAGAGACAGATGAAATAAAAGCAAGAAATGGCGACAAAGGTGATGATATGAATAACATGGTGAAAGAGGAAATGTTCACAAACAGAAGCTATGAAAACTAAAATATGTACGTCTCCAACTACAGTGTCTAATAAACACATACTGTGTGAATTAATGTGTAACTATTTTGTCCAAGCCTCCAAGACATGATGGTAAACACAATGGGGAGTACACCTAACTGTGAATCTTTCCTCGTCTCTTCGTCATATATCAAGAGTCAAAATATGACAACAATAGCAGCAAAAACATGGGAGTCAAGAATTTTTTTATAAACATCACAATGGTCTTAAAGTTGTCAGATTTGAAATGCTATTCTAGCCACGACCAACATTAAATATCCAATGAAATTGTACATGATAATGTTCAAAACATCATCAAGATACTATGTTTATCCTTATTTGGTGAGTATAAGTGAGATCACTGCTTTCAAAATGATAAATAACTGATAATAAATAAGGAGAACCATCTTTCCGAGAAAGTTAATAAAGTTTTATAAACATAAACTGAAGTCTTATTTACAGATGATAAAGAAATTATTCAGATAGGATTACCTGACAAAAACAAAACATTTCCAACTATATTCTTGAAAGACTACATATTCTGATGATCAGAATAAATTAATTTTGCCGTGTCCATACAAGTCTAGACAACAAAGGAAGGTTTCAAAGGTTAAATTAAGATAGATGCTACATGCAAAAAGTACCTCGCAGGGAAGCAAAGGCCGACAGGAGCCCTCATCGTAGTGTGATCCATATTTATCTAGGAAATTCCAAAATCCTTCTCTCAATCTTAACTTGGAAGATACCTTTAACTCTAAAGAAGTTGCATGATCAAGTGTCTTAACCTCGTGAACTGAAATAGGAGGAAGGCCCTAGGGGGAAAAGGCAATCACACTATTACAGAAGGACTTATTGTGGTATAACGCAAGAAAAGCATCTAAAAAATCACAACCATCAAACTTTACAAGAAATAAATAGCAGAGTACAAACAACTTATGGCTGTTGGCAATGATCTTAATGTGAAGACAAGTCAACATTGCACTAGCAAGGTGTCTGAACATCAGAAAAGCATGGATAAGAGTGTTAAACAAATCAAATGTCCATAAAACTGAGTCAAAAAATCCACGGAATATTTACAAGTTGATATTGTACGAAACTAAGAATTAAAAAAGATTAGCAACCATTTTCTATCTTTCTTGAGTTCTTTTAAATCATAAATGACATAGGCAAACACTACAAAGTTCTCTTTCTCTACACACACCTAGATGCAATACCATTGCACTCAACCAGTTGTTAGTCATTGAATAAATGAGAAAGCCACGAAACAGGTAACAATCAAGTGTAGCTTGTTATAAACAATGACATTGATCCAAAATGATCAGATAGTGTTCATGCCATCTAGGACGCACCATATCTGAATTTGAAATAAAGAAATGTCAAAAGTTACCCTGCAATATGGACATGTTGCGTCCTTGAGCTTTTCCAGACCAACACCAAGCCTAACCTGAAAGACGAATTGTGTCATAAAAGATTAAACACGGAAACATACGAAAATACTATAAAGGCGTGCATGATTGGCTTTGGAAATAATAAGGGTCAGAGATGAAGAGAAAGCATGCACACCAAAGGCACGTGATTGCATGAATGATAAAGGCATGGCTTACAATACTATAAATTATCATGATATACCAAACATGATACAGATCTTTAGTATTGTCAAATCAAAAACACAAATAACATAAAGATATTATGGCACATAACATGTTCACATGTCCTAATGTAACTTCATAGATTTATCTACCAGCACTCCGGCAGCTTCCTCTCTCTGGTGCCTCTGTTCAGGTTTCAAAAAATAACACAGAGACCTTTCTTTACTCAGATAAAAAGTTATATTTGCAATTCATTTAACCTTACAACTTCAAGTCCCCCTAACATTTTATTTTTCCTTATCCAAGTTGCATGTGCATACATATGCTAAATTTAGTGACTTAGAAATTAATTGTGTAAAAGGAGAGACCATTTCAGCCTTTATGCATCTTGTTAATTGTCTACACGTATTGAAGTGCCAGAAGGCATGTCTATACAACACTACTAAACAGGTGAGATATGTATTAAGAATAAAGAACAATAGAATTCAACAACTACCTTGCTCTTTTTCAATCTGAGACACTTGAGACAGATCAAGCTCAAAATATTCTTCAACTGACTTGTGTGGCAAGGATGATAAACTGGTGTTGGCAACTCAATAAAACCAAAATGACCTGAAATTAGCAACACGATAATATTCAATAAGCAAAAATAAAAGGCACTTCACTGCTTACAAGTTAGTTTAAAGAGCAAAAAAAAAAACCTTCGCATTGTGCTTGTTCAACAGTGCCACAAGATTCACATTTTCCAGTTTCCAATGGTAGGCCAAGAAAGGGATTCATTAACTGACTTGCATGTGTGATGGGACAGTCATTTGCGGATGAAGTCCTCTGGCAAAAGAAGTATGTATTCAGAATTTTGGCAAAAAAAATGTAAATAAGCCTACTAAGAACCCAACCAATGGAATTGAAAAGGAACGAGTAAATTGACAGTAAGTGATAAGAATAGAATTTCTTTTACAAAATTGAGAGCTATTAATTACAGAGGTACATAATAAATGATATACTGCCTCTTTTAGTACATGAGGAAGATACACAGCTAGTCTGTTTGCCTAGTAAACTGAACCATCATATATGGTGTGCAAGATAATATTTTTATCTGGTTCAACAGTTCAAATTCAAATTTTACAATAGAAAAGAAATAGCTGTGCAAGATATATTTCTGCAATTCAAGATAGGCAGAGAGAAAACTGCCATCACTAAGAGACAGTCAACCATTACCAGGTCGATGAATATACAGGAATGTTGAATATGCAGTGTTAAAATGTTGTCTAACCTTATTAATCATTATATACAAGGCCTAGTGTTTTTCCACAAGCGTAACCGCAAATGTAACAATTAATTGGTTATAACACACGTATTATCTCATCAAGATACCTTAAAATGACAATAGACATCATTCAAATCATTCTTCTTCATTAGTTCATGATTTGATACAAAACATGTGCAAATGTAGTGAAATTGTACTGTTTAAACAAGCCAACGAATTTGTTGAAGCGCATTAGTTTATTATACAAATGCATAGAGTTTGTTAAGAATTATATCGGTCTGCTAAACAAGTGAACAGGTTTATAAACAAATAATACTATTATACTAAGCAATTTTTTTAATCATTGATAGATAGGAAAAATGGGATGGGGGGGGGGGGGGGGGGGGGGGGGGGGGGGGGGGGGGGGACAATGCTGGAGAGTTTCCAAACCACAAGGAAAACAAAAAAAATGTCCTGACTATCCAAGGTTAGAGAGGTCTTAGAGCTTTTAGACCTCAGGAAACAGCAAATAGCAATTTCGCTGTCTTAAAGTACCACTGAAACTTTTAATCTCCACGATATAGGGAGAGCCATTTTAATGCTGAATAACATTTCCAAGTTCCCCGGGCCATTTCACAACTAAAAAGTGTAACAAAATATTCTCATTGCCAGTCTGGTCCATATTCTGTGCTTTTTGCCTAATTCATTTAAATTTTAAAGCTATTGAAGATGGAGAGGTAACTTGTGGATAAGATGTGATCGTGTGATTTGGAAGCCTTCAATATCACTTCTTAGCAACTCAGCAAGAAAATGATGAGACCCCAACAAATACTGATGAGTTGAACCAAAACATATTTTCCTTCTAAACAAGATTTTACACATCTAACAGGGCAAGTGCCACCCTTCTTGCCAAAATTGCACATATTTCCTTCTGTGAGTCCCATTTTAAGGTACACACGAGTACTCTAAGAAATTTTCAACAAAAAATTCTAAAATACACCACAAAACCGACCCAAGTGTTGACACCAAAATTTGAACCCACGTTTCTTTTTCTTTTTTTAACCCATGGTAAAGACCAAGTCAGTCCCTCTCTCTGTTGCTCTCCAAAACTAAGTAATATGACAGTTAGAATGATGATTTTCTACCATGAGAAGCCACACAATAATGTGTTAAATAAGTTGAAACGATGAGTATCTTTTTTGAGGTAATAATTGGCTAAGGAAACAAAAATACGTACAATATCCTTGGGGGTGGCAATACCAAACTGAACATTTAGGATAGAGCCATCAAAGATTGTGGGAGCAGGGTTCTCATCCATTTCAAATGGATTGTATCTGTTACAACTGCACAAGAAAACAGCTGCTCATAAGTTCCCAACAAAAGCTTGTTCCACTAGCATGGAGGGTGCAAATCCACCTTTACAATTCATAATATAAAGACAATAAAAAATAGCACTTCACATCACTTTTCAGAAAGCACCACAAAGTTAGAAAACATATATTTGACGTGAAGTAATAGCTCAGTTGTTAGGCATGATTTTTACAACAATGCATGCAAACTGAAATGTAATCCATAAGATAATATATTAAAAATATATTAAAATGGCATAAAGTTACAGCAAAAAACTAGCAATATCCAAACAGAGTAAGGCAAGATTATGCATTTGTAACTCCTTCAAAATCAGGATACATAGTTTTTTTCAGTTAAAATGAATTTTACCAAGTAAGAGGAAAACTACTGGAAAACATCAAGAGGGCCAAAATATAAACTAACGAAATAAAACATAAAACACCACCATGCATGTAACCCATTGGAAGAGTCTCCTCTTAACGCAGACCAACCGAACGTGCATATATAAGCACATAAGACACTCAATCCAAACTTAGCTTAGAAAACTTGTTTTAAGTTCAAATTCACCCGAACCATGCATTTGTTTTTCAAGTTCAAATGCCCCAACGCACTTCGCCTTAGTAACTCCAAAATCATTCCACTAGCTACCCACTAAATCCAAGTGGTTTGGGCTCAAAAAACCACCTTCTGACTAATCAAACCTCCCACAAAAAGCTTGTAAAAAGATTTGCAGATAACAAATCCACGAACAGAAACACACATTTCGAAAACACAAATGCAGTTCCAGACCCACACTCACACGGATAACCAAAACTTCTGGTATTTCCTACAAAAAAAAAAACTCACCAAAAAAACAACCTTTCCAGAAAACCCATCAAACCACCACACAAAAAACCCTCTCCACACCAATGCACCCCAAAAAAAACCTCGAAAACGACTCAAACCCCGAAACCGGCGTCGCCGAGAACGGGGGGAACACAGAACGAAGCCAATCGGGAGAAACCTCGGGAAGCATGCGAAGTGGGGGGACGAAGTGGACCTCGATTTCGAATCGGGAAAGGAGAGAGGAAGTGGGAATGGGGTTTGGGAGGTTTTGGAGACGACAAGAGTCGGAAGGAGAGAGAGAGAGGAGAGAGAGTTGTTGGGGCATTTGGGAGACGACCAAAGGGAACGGGAGTTTGACACGTGGAGGGTCCCGATTGCGTTGGGGAAATGGACGGTGGATGGGTGTCCAAGGGGTTCGGGTTCAGACGTTCAGTAGCCGTAATTTTTTAATATAATAAAAAAAAAATTTAAAAAATCGAAATTTAGAAAAGAAAAAAAAAATCCAAAACTAAGTGGATCGCGGGTGTGACCCGCGATCCGTGTTCCCGCCAAAAAAAAAAAAAAATTTTTGATTTTTTGTTTTTGTTTTTGTTTTTTCTTTTCTGTTTTTATTTTTTATTGTAATTATTTGTAATCTTTTTTTAAATCTTTTTTTTCAAAATAAGTTTTCTAATTTATATTATTTTTCTAAATTTGTTAAAATTATTTTTAATTTTTCCAATAATCGACCTCTAAATCACGTCGATAACCCGACGTATTGAAATGTTAGGGTATTTTATACAATAAAAAAACAAATTTTTTTAACCAGATTAATAAATTATTTACAACTGAATATTAAACAAACACTAAAACTAATTAAAACAAAAAATTCGAAACGTTATCAAAAATTAGTAGGGTGTACACACATTGTAAATATTTTTGGAGGTCGATACAGCAAAAAATTAAAAACACAATTAAAAAATTTTAAAAAATAATAACAATTACAAAACATATTTTGAAAATAAATATAATAAAAAACATAGTTAAAACGATTTAAAAAAAATCAAAAACCGTGACTTTTTTAATTTCTTTTATTGTTTTTGATTTTATGTTTTGTTTTTTTACAAATCATTTTAACTATGTTTTATATATATATATATATATATATATATTTCAAAATATGTTTTGTAATTGTTATTAATTTTTAAAAATTTTGAATTGTGTTTTTATTTTTTTGCTGTATCGACCTCCAAAATGTTTGTAATGTGTGTACACCCTACGAATTTTTGACAACGTTACCAAAATTTTGTTTTAATTAGTTTTATGGTTTGTTTAATATTCAGTTGTAAATAATTTATTATTCTAACTAAGAAATTTTGTTTTTATATTGTATAAAATACCCTAACAATTCAATACACGCCGAGTTATCGACGTGATTTGGAGGTCGTTTCTTGAAAAAATTAAAAACAAAATTAAATTTTTTTTAACAAATAATTACAATAAAAAAGAAAATAGAAATAACAAAATAAAACTAAAACTTAAAACTTAAAAAAAAATATTAAAAAAAATTGACGGACAACCGCGATCCGTGAATTTTTGTGTAAAAAAAATTAAATTTTCACGGATCGCGGGTGAGAACCGCGATCCGTGGAAAAAAAAATTAAAAAAATTGACGGATCGCGTTTCAGACCCGCGATCCGTCAAAAAAAATTGGGGACGGATCGCGGGTCCACACCCGCGATCCGACTATTTTTCGGAAAAAAATATCCTAAATTTCGAAATTTGTATTTATTTTTTATTATATAAAAAAAATTACGGGTGGAATCATTATTATTAGGTTCATGGTTAATCACTTAATTGTGTCTTGGAATTTTTCTTGTTTGTTTTTAAATTGTGATGATGATAAATGCGGAGAGAAGAAGGAAGGAAAATATAACAAAATTGAAGTTCTCTTGATGTTTTTTTTATAATTATAAAAGGCTCTTTTATTTATTAAATAAAAGAGGTGAAGTTACGAAAATCATTGTCCCACGTAAATACCAACCCACTACTTGTCTTAGTTTTGGAGTTATTATGATTTATTTAGTTACAATAAAGAATACATATAATAACATCATCAGATAAATTTAAAGCTCAAAACCGTCTAGATAATCGGTTTTTCCAGCTTTTCTCTGACAACGAGTAGCTGGGACACCCGTTACAATAAAAAGTGCATAGACGTATTTGTTGTGTTGATGGACAAAATGTTAGGCTGGACTGCTGGAGTGATGAAAAAGAGATGTCTGATGATTTGATTTGAAGATAAATGTCCAAGGAACTAAGCTCGGAGGTAGGGTGTAAACTAACAGAATTGAGTGAAATTTCGAATCATAAATATTATCTTATGTTATTAAAAATACAAAAAGATAATTATGAATAGAACAATAAAAAATTCGAACAAACTATCGAGTCGAACATCAAAAAAATTCGAGTTCGAGCGGTTCGTTTACCGAACCAAGTTTGAAGATTTTTTGATTTTTCATTAAAATACTTCATTTTCAAGTTAAACTAGAATCGAATGTTTTTCGAGTTGAGCCAAAATTGACATCCCTACTCATAGAAGAGTGGATAAAATGCGAGATTTTTTTTTATTATAAAAGCTGTCACTTTTTTTGTTTTATCCCTGCACATTTATCCATGGTAATGAGTTGTCGTAAAAGAGTTGATGGAGATTTATTTTAATTAAAAGACAATTTATAATAGAATGCCAAACAATTTATAACAGAATGTCTTCAGCATCCTGAATCACTCCAGTGAACCAGCAAGAGATGCTCATCTGATTAATTTTTGGGTCAAAAGAGAATAAAAACAAAATAACCTCCATATAACTGCCAACTAAAAAAGGCAAAAGTAAAAGCTGTTATTCGAGACGAACGTACAAAAACACAACCACAATTGGAGGTGAAAAGAGTTCTGATGAGAGCACCACTAAGAGCAGAAATAACAACGCTCGGGCTACCCCGGGCGCCCTGCACTCTCTCTATGCCACGTCAGCTTCTCTCTCTGCCACGTCAGCTCACCCAACCCACCCAAAAAAACCCATTATCCATGCCCAGGCTACCTCCACCCACCCTACACTCTCTTTCATCCACATCATTTCTTAATTAAACAAATTTAATTCTCACACAACATTTAACAAAATACATTTTATATAAATATAATTCTAATTACATTATAATTCTAATTCACGATATACTTATTATTACTATTAATTAATTAACAAAGGCATATATTGTCCGAATGACGACAATGTTGTCCGACATTAGCGGCCAGAATGACGACGATGTTGTCCGACAAACGCACGTGATCTACGAGCGAACTCATGGGCCTAAATTTCTTTATTTTGATGCTTGGGTTATGTTGCGTAGGTACCCAAAATGGGAGAGTGTGATCTCCGGAGCTAATGTCGTGCGTGTTGACTGGGAGTCCCTGGAGTTGCACGATGAAAATAGTCTCCAGTCAGGAAGCATTGGGAAAAGAAAGAGCACGGACGGCTCGAGGACGCAATCACCCTCGGATGCAGAAGAGCTGATGTCGGAGCCGTCTACACGCCCAGAAGGTGTGAAGAAGACTAAGAAAAAGGCTAAGAGTGCATTACGCCCCGAAAGAGACACCGATGTTAGAGAACTTGCATAACAGATTCGATACACCGCCCAAGTCAGAGAAGATGGTTTCTCCAAGCAAGAGGAGTTAGCGGAAAGGAATTTCCAGAGGCATTTAATAAAAAAATAAGTTGGACATGCTTCACTCTCTGATGAGGAAGGACAACCCGACGGAGAAGGATCAAAAAGTAATCGATAAACTTCTCGCCTGGGCAGAAGAGAATGGGTATGTGTAGTTTGTTGTAGTCCGTATTTCGTATGGTTTGTATTTCCCTTAGTTTGTATTTTCGGGTTGTAGTAGTCTGTATGGTTTGTATTTCCCTTTATGTTTCATGTGGTTGGTTGTATTTCGTATTTTAGTATTATTAATGTATTGTTCTTATGGTATTGTTGTATTAATATTTTTTCTATTTAACTTGAAATTGTTGGTTCTAGAAATTTCTTAATTTTAATCACTTACCAAAAATTATTACCCCACATTTATAACAAATACTCAATCCATTAATAACAAAACATCCAATAAATAAATTTTAAAAAAATAATTAACCAATGGGAGGGGGACACGTGTCCCCCTCCCTTGGGCGCCCGGGCGTCTGCCCGGGACGCCCAACGCCCGGGCGCCCCTCCCGTTAACGGGGGTGCGCTCGGGCGGGGCACCCCGTTAAGGGTGCCCTAAGCATTCTCACATCTGTGAAGGAACACCTACAATATTTAAAATAACAACCGACAACTATAATATGAATATTTTATATTAAACAAAACAACAATACGACACGAATACGCACGACTATGGCACTAACTCAGAATCACTTTCTAGAAATTTTGAATGAAACACGAATAATTATATCCATTTCCAACCAATCATTCAAAACAAATTGCAGACTAATGCTGCAACTTTGATTTGTATAAGCAGGTTAAGATCGTAAATTTTGACTTACACCACCGCTAACAGCGCCCGGGCAGTTCCCGGGCGCCCGGTTTTCTCTCTCAGACACATCAACTTATCTCTCCGTCGCGTCAGCTCAAACCAACCCTCTAAATTTTCTTAACCACACCCAGAAACAACTCAAGCGTCCTACATTTTTTCCATTCCACGTAATTTGGGGATCAATTCTAAGTAAAACACAAAAAATTATCAAAAAATTTTAAAAAATATAAACAAATAAAAAATATTTTAAATAATTTTTAAACAAAAAAAAACAAAAAACAAAAAAAAATCACCCCATCCGGGGTCTACGTGGCCCCCGGATCGGGCGCCTGGGCGGAACTACCCGGAATCCGCCCTCCATTAAGGGAGGGCAAATCGGGCGCCCTGTTTATAGCACTCGTAGGGAGCTCAAAAATGATTGTAAGATTTGTTTATTATATCAAATTCTGATTAGACTAATGTGAATGGGACGTGTTTTTGAAAGACTTAGACCATCCGTAACTAGGGGTGAGCAACAATCGGTTCGGTCGGTCTGAGTTTCGGTCTGGGATCCAGAGTCAATTCTGTTTCCAGTCTGGACTGGTCTGAATTTTTTAATAAATAAAAAAATTAAGGTAAAAAACCCAGTTTTGGAACGGACCGATCCGGACCCAAGCGGTCTAGTCTTCAGTCAGGGGTCCGGAGTCGTTCCGGTCCGGGTCGGACCGGTTGCACCCTTATCCATAACTATGACCCAGATGACCTGGTTATGAACTTTATCTCTCTTCCAAATCAGTTTTCTCTCTTTCACATCAATTTTATCTCTCCTCAACTCATTTTCTTCTCTTTCCTACACTATTCACTTCTTAACCACAACTCATCTTTCTCATCCACATCATTTTGGTGGTGATCTTCGAAAAAATTCTTAAAAAATTCTAAAAAATCAAAAAAATAGAAAATGTATTTTCAAAAAAAGAAAAAGAGATTAAACTAAATTAAAAAAATCAAAACAAACTTTGTTTTACGTGTCATTGCACGACGACTCGGGCGACCAGGTCGTCCAAACGACTCCGTCGTAATGACCTGGTCGTCACCCTCCGGTCAGGGGGGACGACCCCGTTAAAGATGGTCTTATAAGAAGGTAAGAATGACTCGGTTCTAAGGTTAATAACATGTCCTTTTTTTATTCACATCATTTTATTTTATTATAACCGCAGCCAAACAATCACAAATAGATATCAGATGCACAAAAGACCCCGTTAAAAATGTACATGAAAAATTCTATAGTACATGAATTTAGTATGATATTGCCACAGAAAATAAATGTTGAAATCTATCCAAAGATTCCAAACTAGTTAAGTGATGAATACCAAAAACATTTTTTTTAAAAACGAAAAAAAAACTGACAATTTGTCTTTAAATTGATGCTTTCACAGGTTCCACCAAACTGAGATTGAGCAACAAAACTCAACAAATTCACACTTCATTTGTTGACTGTGGCAAGGTACAGAGTGGAATGCAATGTTTCTTTCAGAACCCTCAAAAGGCTGGGGGGAAAGTCTTCAAACGTATGCAACACACACATGATACAACCACCGTACTTACAAATTTCCTGCAACTAGTAATTCACAACTGCATCCTGGGATTTCCCCAAAGACGCGGCTTCCAAACTCAAAACAAAAGGAAAATTCGAAAAGGAAAAAGAGAGTGAAGAGAACAACTTCATTCGTGTACGATGTGGAAAGTTTCTTGCCAATAAGTTTTAAGGAATTTGGTGTACGAGTTGAGGCTTTGGTATCATCAAAACAAGCAGAATGAGAATGCACTCTGCACCTTTGACCATGAACACTCGACTAATGATTCGTCAACCACCGTAGAGATTTTCCAAGAACTACGATGTGGTGTAAGGAAAAACAATGAATGCCCATGTTTGCACAATCATGCCTCAACTTCCAACTGCAATAAAGCCAATAGTTATCATTTCAGATTTATAAAACAACGTGTTCCATTGGACTGTCAGACACGGATGAAACTTTTATTACAAAGCGTTTTTAAAATAAGGGAAGAAAAACTTACTTGTGCGGGGATCGACATGCACAAAGAAACTCGCAGCAACAATAAGATAACACAGAATAAGCATCAGCCCTTTGAAATAATTAGCAGTACCTTCCTGAAAGAGCAGGGACGGAGAATATAACAGAAATTCATAGAAGAAATTCTTTAGTTAGGTAAACTGCCTCAAACATGGAGTTTTAGTTTCTTGTTCGCTTGTGAGGTGTAACATAGGATAAATAGAGTTTTTTAAACAATTTGGTCGATAAGATAGCATAATCTTGAAAATCTACAACAAACCTGAAGCATGAAGGTCACAACAAGCACGGTTACGAAGAGAGTAGCAGTCTCAAAAAGTTGAAAATTCAAGTCCATTGGCTTCCCCATGGCCCAACCAATGACTACGCAGAAAGGAATCTGAAAACAAGTAAACGACAACATATTACCAAAAGGATCAAAGTCATTATACTACCGTAGACATAATAAAGAAAGTCATATTAAGTTTGTGAATACACAACACATCAGCATATGGCGTCAATATTAAGAATGGTAGGACATGTTAAGAACAACGGAATGTATCATCAAGACAGATCAAGACAAGACCATGTCAGGTTTCTTAAACACAAAATGCATAATACTTAGTCATAAAAACATTGTAGAAACTTCAGAAAATTGATGCCAAAAAGCCAGGTAAAGTAGTTAAAATTGACGACAATAAGAATAGCAACGCCTTGATTCCACTTGGTGAGGTTAACAATTGTAATCTCTCATTCAACTTAAGCTAGTGTTGTTGACAGGTTAGGGCATGTAACTCTATACTACCGTAGACATAATAAAGAAAGTCATATTAAGTTTGTGAATACACAACACATCAGCATATGGCGTCAATATTAAGAATGGTAGGACATGTTAAGAACAACGGAATGTATCATCAAGACAGATCAAGACAAGACCATGTCAGGTTTCTTAAACACAAAATGCATAATACTTAGTCATAAAAACATTGTAGAAACTTCAGAAAATTGATGCCAAAAAGCCAGGTAAAGTAGTTAAAATTGACGACAATAAGAATAGCAACGCCTTGATTCCACTTGGTGAGGTTAACAATTGTAATCTCTCATTCAACTTAAGCTAGTGTTGTTGACAGGTTAGGGCATGTAACTCTATAAGTAGACATCTTCGCCGAACGTTTAATAACGTAATTTTAGTTCCCATGTGTGTGTAGCACACTTAATTGCAAATAAACTCACATCAGAAACAAGTCCACACATTAGCCTTACTGTGCTCAATTCACGTATAAATTTGCACATACTAGTATAGCATTCCATAAAGTGTACTTCACATGTGTACTTGTGCACATAAAATTTGCCTTATTGTTCCTGGGTGTACTCCCAAGTTTGGGCTGGAAGAAGCATGAAGCCCAGGAATTTCTAGATATCAATAGGCCCTAAAATAGTTATGACTTATGAGTGCAAAAGAAAACAACTTTACCAGAAACATTGATATCTGGGTCGACGATCCAATGGCAACTCCCAATGTGATATCCTGAGGAATTTGATAACAAGAGAGAGATAGGTCAGAGAAGAGGTGAGAGCAATGGATATGCTGAAATTTTCACGCACTTACAAGCTTGTCCTTTACAGCAAAAATTATTGCACTGGCATGCTCAGCTGCATTTCCGACAATAGGAAGCAAAACAACACTGATGAAAGCTAATGGTATGTGCATAGATTCAGAAGCTCCCTGAAAAAAGAGAGAATAGACACCATTATGCATATAATGCTTCAAAATAACTACAATATGAATTTAAACCAGGAATGATGCAACTAACATGAAAACTATTAACTAAGGAAATTCAAGTAAGAGGATGATATCGTTTAAAGACAATATGCTGATACTCAGAGTAACAGTTGACGACAATGGCATGGAACCAATTGACATGGACAGGGCTCTTATTTTGAATTGTATCGCCTGAAACATGACTATTTTTTATCGATTTTAACATTCTTTTAATATGATGGGAAAGAAATTAATTGTAGCATCTCAGGCAATCATACGCAAAACCTTATGTTGCCTGAGAAACTTGGATAAATACCCACAATAAGTGAACATCATTAACCCATTTAATATATAGCAATAGAATGCACATACAAGTCACCAAATTAGCAGATAAAATCATGAAATGACTCCTACATGTATAGTATCAATGAGATATCCAGAAAGAAGAGAAATCCAGGTGGTGAAAATTGCGAGCCATGTTATAGCTTCCCATTGACTTATTTCAGCCTCTTCTTTTTGAGAAAATTCTGCAGAGTGTACCTCTTCCTGCAAACAGTATATATTTGTAAGAGAGTGCAACTCCGAAACCGCATTATATATCTTAAGCACATACAAATATAAATTATGAGAAGAAAAATATTCTTTTAAGGCACCATATATGCAACAAAAATTAGAATAGTCTCACATCAAACAGTTAGGAACATTCTTGTGACATGTGAGATCTGGAGTATGAGAGTTACTAATTGATTTTTAGTTGAAGCCTACTACTTCAGTACATCCTTTTGATTTTTCACCCAACTTCTTAGCTATGTGCCTATATCAGCATCTCCAAACATCGCAAATTTCTAAATCACATTTACTCAGTTGTCTCTTGAGATATCATACTACACTAGAATTCATTTCTGATTTCAAAGTTCAAACAACAATAGAAACATAAATTTTGGGTAGTCAATGAAATGTAGCTATCTCACTCACCTCATCAACCAAATCATACGTACTACTCTTGTATCCAAGTTGAAAAACAAGGTAGCTCGCATAAGCCACTAGCATAACACAGCTGCTAAACCTTGACAGTGACAATTCCGATGTTCCATAATGCAGCTCAGAGTGTGTAGAGTGAAGGACAGCTGGAAATGTCAACCCCATGACAGCCATCAACAACAATCCTGAGTTCACCACTGCAGTTCCCTATCGTAAAAAAAGTAAATAAGTTTACATTACACTTTGATGGTTAAAGCTAAAAGGAAAGGTAGTAACGTATTGTGGTGAAAAGCAAAAACGTGAAACCTGCATTTTGGAGAGCTACCTTATTGAAAACTTGGTCTTTCTCAAAGTGGGCAATTCCACCACAAAAAAAGGCACATCCAAGCACCAAAAGCATATTCGACAAAATCGACCCTAGTAATGATTGTTGTACAATACGGATCATCCCATTTTTTAATGCAAAGATTGAGATTATCATTTCTGTTGCATTGCCGAAAGTAGCATTTAGAAGTCCTCCAACTGCAGGAATCAAACAATATGGTTAATAGAATCATGAGAACCTCAGATAAAATATAATTCACAAATGAAGCTCAGTCGAAGACAAAAAACAACTATGTCCGGAGGCAAGAAAACTTGAGTAAAACCTGTAGGACCAGTGAAAACTGCAAGCTGTCTGCAGACAATAAAATGTCAACTCATTAGTGTTCGTGTTTTAATATAAAGAATGTGTTAAAAATTGACAGCCAGTAATTTTAAGCTCAAAAGGCATATAAAACTCACTCAGTAGCATAACCTAATCGTTCGGCTAAAGGAGTAATACCTAACAAAGTGAACAAGAAAACCCAATCCTGTAAAAGAGGGAAACATTAGCAACCCTTGCATGAAGCTTGCTGGTTTTAGAGTAAAGAAAATTCTATATGAAATTTCAGTCTATGTTTAACTAATATATTTTAAAAAATCATTCATGTACAAATATGCAAATTCTATAACAACCATGGAAAATAGTTCATGTTGCCAACTTCGACAAGCGTGAAACATTAGAAAAGATTAGCAAATGGTGCAAGCAAATAGATCAAAAAAATATTTTCTTACAGGTTTTCCGATAAGATGGTGAAGCACAATAGCCAATGGTCCAAAAGGCAACAACAAATTCAACTTTGTTTTAAAAATGACCACATCAATGCTTCTTAGAACTCTATCATACGGATGTTTATATCTCAATGACTCGGAAGCATTGACTACTGAGCTAACATGAGATAAATGAAACCCATTTATATTCCTTGGAGCTGGTGAAGAACTAACAAGGGCTTCCTCTTCCTCAAACTCAAGATCTTTGTTCTCACTGGGTACCATCTGCATAAGGATCAAGTCTTCAGAAATACTTGCATGGATCAAAACATACGAAGGAAGTTTGGAATAAACTTTCATAAAAAACAAGAAATGCTGCATAAACGCAAAAAATTACCATAATCTTCAAACTGATACATTCTTTGATTTGAAAAAAAAAACTGTCACACAATTGACGCTTCAAAGACTAGAAGAGCATACTAGATTACAATTTTGAAAAGTTGTGACAAATTTGATCATAAAAGAAAGCAATTAACTAACTAAAAGGCTTGAAGAATGAAATGGTTTTATAATGGCATTTGCATGATTGAAATTATTTCCTCGTGGCAAAAGATTTATATTGAATCCCCTTTCAGATGACTCACATAAGGTTTCTCATTCTAGTCCACATGATCAATAAGGAGGTAGCAGATGTCTCTTCACTCTTCGCTGAGAATGCTTGCAGGAAGTAATGAGTTCCATCAGACCATTGACACAGTCACTTTGCCAACCTATGTCTGATTCGCTGTACTTTGTAAGAACCTTGAAATTTGCAGGCTCGTCGCTTTAAACGAAAAATGTTTGTGAGATCTACAAGGCAAAGGCAACTTACCAAAGTAACTCCAAACATACGCATTTTTAAAAAAAAAACCATTGGTAGTAAAACGGTAGTAATCTATTACGAAGTTGTTGTGGATCAACATACTGCATTGGTGACAGAAATGGTCATTACATGCTTGGTCATGGTAGAAAAATCAAACAACCATCCATTCTCACAGTAGGCGTAGACCATTCTTCAATACAATCTTCTCCTTTAAAGAATTAACCCAAAAATTTCTTTCCTGTCCGCCAATTAATTTAAAAACACGAAGCTATTCCAATCAACCATCAAGCCTACCATTCCCACCTAAAGCAACAAGAAGACTTCTCTCCAATAATAATAATCAAACCCACTCATTGACTATTTCCACAAATCACCCCACGAGAAACTCCCAAAACGACAATGTCGCATCACATTAACATTACCCAAGACCTCAAATGAGGTTCTCGCCTACCCGGCGACAGCCGATTGTACAAACGCAACCTTACCTTTGGTATTTTGTTATAATCGGTCGGGTTAATTTTAATTATCAGGTAGATGACGCATTCTCATCTTACGAACTACGGGTTGTTATTACAGGACGGAGATCGAACTTGAGTCTCAATCCCACCCACTTGAACTACCAGAAATACGCAATGGTTGTATCGACCATATGCTATTTCACAATATATAAGAAACACAGATAACTTAAAATGATCCTCGAAAATCCAAACACCGAAGTCACAAAATACACGATTCACTTTTGAGAAGGAAAAAAAAGGATAAACACAATATCAGCAGAAAACAACCATAATCTCATCAGACGAGAAAAGAAGGAAAAAATAAACCGGAATTAGATTCTAATGGATAATGGGAATGGGAATGCGACACGAACCTGGAACTGGCGAGGGAGATGAGACGGGAAGGAAGATTCTAGAATGGTGCGTTCATCGCCATCGTCGCCTTTGCCATTTAGAGAGGGAGAGAGAAGACGTGAGAGTCGTTTTTTTTCGATTTTCTGAGATTTGTGTTGGAGGCGACAGACATGCATTAATTAACATACATTCCTCTGGTCACGACTCACGACCGCTTTGTTTTGTTTGTTTATTGCTGTGGAGTGCAGGAATTAGACGTGTCATTATTGATGATTATGTGTATGATACTATCAAGAAACAATTAATTATATTTATGAAGATTTGGGATTGGAATGGGCTGGTTTAATTTTCTAAGGTTGGCGAGACGAAGCTTTCACCCACGATTTTGTATTAAGAAAATTGCGTGTGAGTCATCTTGTTTTGATCTTTTGCAGGTCAGATTTTTCGAAGAATGGTATTCACATGTCACAGCGTTGCTGACTTGCTGTTGGATTTGAAGTTGAGTCAGTTTATCGGCTTGTTCGGATGATGTTAGGTTATGATAGGTCCAGTTGGGGTGAGGCCGACCTGAGTAATGGGCTGGTCTGGTCCGGCTTGGCCCGATTGGTTAATCGGTCTGGGCTTGGACCCAACACGATAAGCGGAGACCCGGGCACAGTACGGCTCGGTGGGTTCCTATTTTGTCGGACCTAGTATTTTAGATTATTTTATTTTCAAATTTTTGGAGGTATTTTAGGTATCTATTTTTAAGAAACATTAAATTAATTATTTGAACAAAAAGGTTATGCCCCCTTGTGTCGGGCACGATAAACACAAACGCAAGCCTGACCGGGCATGCCAAGCTTCCCCTGCATTGGTTTTTTGTTATGTTGCCAAATTACATTCATGTGAAACGTCTCGTTACCAACATGGGTGACAAGAAAAGCCGCTTTGGAATCGATTTTGGGTTTGGAGGTAACTATATTTTTCTTCCTTTTGTTCCGCAGCATGACACAAAAGCACGTTATGTTGTATTTACTATTTAGTGTGGATGTAATTCTCAGAATTCGCGATTAAACATTTCTTTTGTAGGGGAGCTTTGGACTTGAACACGTCGTACATACAAAGTTCCGTCCTATGCTTGGATTTGCAATGTGATGATTTGTTTACTCGTATTGTAGCCTCATTGTTGAGGTTGGTTCGGTGGAACCGTATGATATGGTTTAAAAAGACACGCAATTTTCACAGGGGTTTGTTCGAAAAATCAGCATCCGAAGCACGTTGAGGTTTGTTCGCAGGGGTTTGACACGTCAACCCGCCCCGCATGGGGCAGGTTGCGGTTGAAGTTTTCTCTACCTGTGACTCGTTAACTCGTCAGACTAAACGGGGTGGTTTGCGGTTGATGTGTTACCTACCTCGTTGACACATTTACCCGTTACAAATATAATTATAAAAAATTACATATTTACGTATTAAAAGTTTCATTATTTCATTAGACTTCTAACGTTTATGTGATGGTTTGTGACTTGATGTGTTAATTGTTCATTTAAGCACTTTAAATCGTAGACGTGTAATTTTATGGACTTGTATGAATATTTTATGCATGTAAGCTTAATTATAGACTTATAGAAATGCATTTATGTGTGTATGTGTCAATGTAATAAGTTAAAACGAGTCTTTACAGGAATTCACCCATTTTGCCCGCTTAACCCGCCCCGCCCCGCGTAACCCGCCTTTAAGTGGGTGGGTAGCGGCCCAATTTTTTTTTACCCACCCCGCCCCGTCTGCCCGCCCGACTTTGGTGGGGCAAGTAGCAGGCAGAGCCAAACCCACCCCACCCTGTCCCGTTTGCGGCCCTAAAAAAGACATACCATACTTTTCCAAGCAATCTTATGAAACCTAGCACTAGCATAATAATATATTGCTAGTCGTGTGGACTTGTAACACGAAATTCCCTAGAAACAACTATCAACATTTGAGTCGCGACATCAGCATCTGAAGCACTACTACTTTGATTTATTGATTAACAATGCTATTAATTACTTTGACATGTCTGTGTGTGTTGATGATCTTTTAACTGCCATTAAGTGCTGCTAATTGAGTTATTGCACACTTAATCAGCTAGCTAACTCAATGTCTACCGATGTTTATTGTAACGTCCCGAAACAGTGGAAATTTAAAAATCATTATCAAGACATCAGAGACCAATAATCAAAGACGGGATTGTTACTTCTCATAAAACATATAAGCGGTGCATCATATTACATTAGAGTTTGTCAAAACGATACATGATTACAACAGAACAACAAAGGGAGATAAAAGTAATAATGTCGACCTCAGTGGTCCGACAGAGAGGATCTGATCCCAAGATGCGCGTGCACGCTGATCACCACCCAGCTGAACCTACTGCGGTCCTGAAAAAGATATAACAACAATGCCTGAGTTTCCATAAGGAAACCTCGTATGCCAAGCTCACATATATGCATGCAGTAGTACAAATGAACTTATCATACTAGTAGCATGTCATGTCATCAACAGTAAGGAAAAACAGTTCCCCTGAAGGGTAACACAGGACATCAGTCCGACAATCATCATCAGGTCTCCCAAGGAGACCTACCGTAGGCACATACGGTCTAACAGAACATGACGTGACACTCCCCACACGCGGCTACACTAATCATGGGGTTCGGCAAGGAGCATCCGCCAAGTCCGCGCCATAAGAAACTGATTTGTAGCTTCGTGGTCGAAACCACACCAATGGAGTCGTCGCTCGGTCGGTCCATCAAGCATCATCTCAGTAGGTGCCCATCTGAGGAACATAGTCGGAACAACATCGGCCCATCAATCATCATCGCCGGAACAACATCGACGACATCACTAGCACAACATCGGTGGTCCATCAATACGTCCGGCACAACATCGGACGGGTCCAGACCGAAGTCTGCCAGGTCATCAGGCTCCACGAGCCGCAAACACCAACTGTGCCGCTATAAAAGCAGGGCAGCGACCTCCGTAGCCATCCAGGCCGGTAGTCACCTCACCCAACGACAATTGCGTGCTCGCACAAACATCATACATTGGGATACGCAATCCCTCGGGCCTGCTACTCTACAATGAGTCCAATCAATCCATCACATCAAGTCACCATCCATACACGGAGGTGACACGTCCCGAACACCCACACTCTTCCACACGACGGTCCCTGGGAAGGCACGCGTACGCGCCCACCGTCACCTCCCGACTCACGCACAAGGCGAGCACACATGTTTCCGTGGACAGAGTTGACATCCTAAGAGGACCGGGAATTCGGTTCTGTGCACAAACGATCGACCGAAAGAGGCAACCTGGTCGACCACTTCCACAAGAAAATCGGTCGAACGAAAGTCTACAACGGTCGAACTCTCTTCGCAAAACCTAAGTCCCAACGGTCGATCAGAGATCTAAAACCGGTCGACCGATACGAGGTCAAAATCCGTAGTTTGGTCAACATCAATTAAAAAATACCGGTCGACCGACTCAGGGGTCTCGGTCGACCAAAAACTACCAGGGCATCCTAGCAATTCTAAGTCATAAACGGTCGAACGCATAACAATAAACGGTCGAACAAGCATTCATTTCTATTCAGTACACTTAAGTTTCGGTCGACCGAAACACGACAGACAATCCCAACTCACCAGCAAAACGCACTACCGGTCGACCGCCACAAGGCATCGTTCGACCGGTGAAGGTTAAAGTCAGGTAAAATACACTACATCGGTCGACCGCCCGAAGGAACCTGGTCGACCGTTGGTCGTCTTCAACCTCGTGCCAATCGAGGATTTACACAAAACACGTCGCCGGAGAGGTCTCTGACCTCCCCCGACCGACCGACCAACACAACCCTCCTACAAGGGTGAACCACAAAATCATACTAAGAAGCCGGCATACCTCAAAGAAGACGACGAAACCGCCGGAGTCTCGCTCGCGCAACGTCGTCTTCGCAACCTCCTCGCTCATCCACCTCCTCGCAACGGCCTCCGCACACCTCACGTCGGAGCCTCCAAGTCCTCTGGTTCGCCAGAAAGAAAAGGAAGAGAGTGAGAGAGAGAAAACGAATGGAAGAGAGAGAGAGAGGGATTTGCTTCTTCTTCTTAAACCCAAATCAAACTGCACCAACAGGCAACAGTATCCTACCCAACCCAACCCATCACCTCAACCACGTCTACTGTTCACGCCCGTCCTCTTCCCTAAGCAAACACTGCACAACACCTCTTCCCCATGCTAATCTCCTCCCTAATCTCCATTAGCACCCTAAACCTAGGTTAGGGATATAACATTTATCATATGACGTTTGGGAGTCTGTGACGTTTGGCGATTGGGAGTCTGTGACGCAACCTATTGGAATATAATTTATAATCGTCTTTTTAGATAATAAAAAGTGAGTAAAAGTGACGTGTGAGAATAATTTTAGATCATAAATATATGTAAATTATAGCACAAATGAATTTATCAAACAAGTGTTTTCTTGCTTCTTTTACGTTCTAAAGCATCCCGTGCCTAGGATGTAAATTCCTTAGACGTCGAGAAATTACCTCTTGACACTTCTATGTCGCTTTTCACCTTTTAAAATCTCACTCATTTGAGATTTTCGACATCAAAAATTGTTTGTGTGCCCAAACAGACATCTGAGTTGTTGTGCAATTTAGTCAAAAGCACAAACGAGTGGGCCTTGGGATGTAAATTCCTCAGATGTCGAGAAGTTATCTTTTGTCACTTCTCTAGTTCTCTGTCTTTTTTACTGTAGAAAATCTCACTCATACGAGACTCTTTGAAATCAAAGGCTATGTTTGGATGTGAGTTTGGAGTGATGAGTTCCTGGAAAACCAACTGTTCACCCAAACACACATCCAAAACCTTGTAAAACATGTTGTGGAGTGCCTCCAAAAGCATATCCTTGTCACAGTTGTCCTCGGTGAGCATGAGGTGAAGTATGACAACAACGGAGTCCACCTCAACAGCAAAACGATATGGTTGCATAGTCTGCCACAAAAATCACAATCTCCAATTTATTGTGTTTCATGAACATGAAGTCTTATCATAATTTTATCAAACACAAGGTTGCCCGACTTAAGATCAGCGGATGCACACCATTATGTACATTACTATGACCATCAAATGCAGCAGCTTCGGGTTTAAAAATTATAAAAATCATTACTATTTTATTACATGCTACAAATAAGTTGAATAAAACATCATGATAATTAGACGACGTATCCTAAAACGGTGTTAAAATCCTTCAAACTTTGCAGTTGAAATATATTACTTCCAACGAAAACAAAATATGGAAAACAGAGGAACTAATGTAAATGTGAAGTCATGTATAATAATATTATAACTTAGGTCAACCTGCAGAGAGCTTACTGGCAAACCACTACTGTAACTCCAAGGTTCCACCAAATACGCAAATGTATATAGTCACAAAGTCTACGAGAACACCTTAAACGCATGTAAAACTTTCACCAACACAATCACGAGGAGAAGAGGAGGACGGGGAAGAACATAGGTGGAAGGAAGGGAAGCTCCTTCAGGTTGTGTTTCGTCTGTAGAAGGAAATGAGGGATTTTAAGGGGGCAAGAGATAATCGGGTTTAAAATGGCTTTTTCGGTTGATAAGACATGTGTGTTTATGCTAAATCAATAGACACCAAAACAACTGTTGTTTTCGGAAACAAAAACATACGAAAAACCTCACCGTTTGCAAAACATGTTTGACATCGGTTTCCGAAAAATTAGAGTAGACATCTCATCACATCCAAACATAGCCTTTGGGCATCCAAATTGATATCTAGCTGTGCAATTTATCTAAACGCCCAAACAAAGCTAGGGTCTGTTCGGTAACACAGGTTATAAACGTGTGTGGCAAAAAAAAAAATCCATACCGTCATTTGTTGTACCAAACAACCAGAAATCAGGTTTGCGTTTGACGTCCCACACTAGACGCCCCGATACAAATTGAGACGTTGGGGTGAGTTAGCTTCTGGATGGGACGCATGTTTTTTGGGGGTTAATTGATCATTTCACCCTTGTGTTTTGGGTTAATGGACTATTTCACCAAACAACATGTGGGATTGAATTTGGATTTTGAACGAGAATAACATGAAAAAATTGAGGAACATCTAAATAAAAAAAATACTTCTGAATTTTTCATACCCACACGTTGGATTGGAGTCTCCAAAAGTTTTCAAACTTAACATCTGGAAACTCAAACTGAGACGCCGATTGGTATCCAAACGGACGCTAGGACTGATATGTAAATTTCTCGGACGTCCGAGAAATTATCTCACTTCTGTATCCAAAAGTGACATCGCAGTTGCTGTGCAATTTAACCGAATGCCCAAATCAGCAGGTTATTCGAAAAAGAGTAAAAACAGTGGGCGTTGAGAATCTCATTGGATCCACGAAATGGACGCCATCCGCATCGCGTCGCCATCGTCACACCCCACAACTCCACTCTCCATCTCCCCCAAACCCACCCTTCCAACCCTCCTCTCCCTTCCAACCACAACCCCCACTCGCATCTCCTCTCGCCTGCGCTTCAGTCGCGCCACCGTAGATCCGCTGCGCGCCGTCGGCGGCGGAGGAGGGGAAGGAGGTGGTGGTGGGACCGGAGGAGGAAGCGGCGGAGGAGACGAGTCGGAAGAGGAGGAGGATTCCAAGGGGAAGAAGATGTCCATGTCGCAGAAGCTCACTCTAGCCTACGCCGCCCTCGTCGGTGGTAGGGTTTGGGCTTGATCGATCTCGCTTTGGTGATATTTTTAAAAAAAATTAAAATTAAAATTCGGTTCCATTAAGAAGAGGTAAATTGCAGGAACGAGGACGGAGTTGTTGGTAAGTTGAGTGTGTGTTTCGATTCGATGGGTTTACTTATGAAATGATTGTTTGGTAATTCTTAGTTGAAGTTATGCCAATTAAGTACATTTTAGCTGCTAAGCTTAAGGATTGGTAAGTAAGGTACATATGATTTGTTCGTCCGTTTGCATGTATGTTAGGAATGTATTATTTTGCATGAAGAGTTAGTGCTTTAGCTGTAATGTTTAGGGTTTTGTCTAGTCTAGATGTGTAACGTCTTGATTCTAGACTCATAATGTCCAATGTGGTCCGTGGTTAAGCATGAAGCACACCGATCCACAGCATTACAACACCTTTACTATCAATCACTCAATTAGGCCATAAAATGCTTGAAATTGAAGTACTCATGGTAGATGTTTCTGGTCACTTTAACCAAGCAAGGTAAAACTAAATTGGAGGGTTATGAGATGGAAGTTGCTAGATTCGATCCTGTGTGAGATGTAAATTCACATGGTCTGCCCAAAGAATGTATGAATGCATTTAGTATTTTGAATTAGAGAGCTGGCCGATGATCTCAGAATAAAGAACTTGTAAAAATCTGATATAATATCCTTGTTTCTACAAAAATATGGTGCTAAACTTTTCTTCATAGGGTTTTTGACTATAAATGTGAAACGTTCGGTGCATTTTATAGGACAGACTTGTAGAGGTTGGGGCTATGAATATGCACACAATTTGACAAACTGGATGCAGGATAATGAGAAACGTGCTACTTCAGTGGTGTGGTTAAATCTGTTTCCAAAGCAATATAAGGTTGAACAGTTCCTGGTGAACATTCAGTAATTAGACTAGAGAACGGGATTGGGTGTCTAATTGCAGATGATAAGCAAGTCGAGAAAATCTATTTGTCAATTGAGTTCCCCTTTCTCTTACAAGGAAAGCTTCTGATTTCTTTCATAAGATAATTGCTTTTGCATGTATGTAGTTGGTGGCTTTGTTGGATACATAAAGAGTGGAAGTCAGAAGTCTGCAATCTCTGGAGGAGCTTCAGCACTGTTTCTATACTATGTCTACACTCAACTCCCTGTGAGACCAGCACTAGCATCATCCCTTGGTCTAGGTCAGATACGCATGTGCATTTCCGTGCGTTAGAATAACAGGTATAGTGCAGAGAGTTAAATGGTGTTCCTTATATGCTTATTGTTGGTTTCTTTTTGCAGGCTTATCAGCTGCACTCTTGGTGGTGATGGGTTCTCGCTTTAAGAAGTCCGGAAAGGTTTTTCCGGCTGGTGTTGTTTCCTTGGTGTCTCTTGTAATGGCTGGGGGCTACTTCCATGGGATCTTCCGTGGCATGCATGCTTAATGATCCGGCGGAAACTGCTTTTTGAACCTCAGTGTTTTGTTTGTAATGGGAACTGATGTATCTTGGTCAGTCATGTTATAGAGCTTCCACAACTAATTTCTATGTGTAAAACTTTTGCTTGTCTGTGTGATGGATTGCCGTTGTGAACATATTTTCTTATAGCACGGTGATGAAGAATCAGTTTGAAGTCTACTTTTGTCTGAATGTGGTTATGTTAAGGCAGCATAAATGTATGCTATCTTGATTTATTTTCTATTTCCAGAATTCAGTTAGCAGAATTGTGCAACCTTATCCTATCATCTGGGGGACTTTGCAAGTTATAGTGTTATGCCAACGATGCCAACCTTCACCAAAGTTATAATTATGGTTGGGATATCATTGATCGCAAGCACTGAGTTGAGAATTTGTGGTCGGTGATTGACAATTAAGAACCAAGGTACAAGCAATTTAACATGTTTTACTTTACTTATTAGTATAACTACTGTTTTGCTGTAAGCGGGACTGAGGAGCTTGGAAGGGTGTGATTGGATGGATATTGATTAAACTAAAGATTTGGACGAAATAAGGTGGAAATAAAGATTACTCTCCTTTTGGAGCTCAACTCAAAATTTAACCACTGTGATTTCAAACGACATTTTTATCCAAAACAAACAGTGTTATCTGCAAATCCTAAAAACCTTAGCACTTTAGCAGGTGCTGTAGCGAAACTAATTGCAAAAGAGGGTCTCATCGTTTAGGTCTTGTTTGGGATGTAGAAACAGAACGTCTAAAAGCATCCCAAGTTTACTAAATGGAATCACGTTTAGCACATTGAAGTCTGTGGATGTCATTTAAGCCTGGAACATGAATCCTGAGATGTATGATTTTTCTGGACGCATTTTGTGCTGAATCATCTCATGACTTAGTTTCCTGTCACGAATCCTGTAGTCACCAAAACATAATTCCATTTCAAGCAAGAGCTCCAATTAGATTTTCTAGGATTAAAAACATTTCATCTGAACAAATCACACTCTCGCAGAAAGAAAAAAATGAACCACCACCACACTGTAAATTCTTTACTACCCGGACGACATTAAGATGTTAATCAAAGAGTACAAGATTATTCACCCTTAATAGCCATGACATGAATGTTTTTAATCCATACGACATTGCAGTGGTACATAACTTAACAAATCAGAAGATTGTCCATACGACATAGGATTGGAGGTAGTACATTTCAGATAGGAGAATATGAAAAGCAGTGGTAGAAATTCATGAAAAGGGTGGTGGAGACGGCGGATTGCGCTTATTGTAGCTACCGTCTGATGTTGTCGGGTAAGGGTTCTTGCTAGCAAGCCTGTAAAGGTACAGAAAAGGAAGTACATTTACAATTTTCATGATATGGAACGATAGAGTGAGACTCATACATAAGGTAATAACATTTACATTTAGTTCCTGGTTTATACTCAGCTTTACTTTCTTTACTGGAAAGATAGATTCTTTGAGTTTTCAGTAGCAAGATGTAAATTGTGTTTGAAGAAATTTATTCTGAACATCAGTGTTCATATCTTCATGGATATCAAAATTCAGATTCCCAGATAAAAATTTCCAGTATTCCCTCAGGTTATAGCATACTTTCTTTTGACTTCGTTCCCGATTGCCTCTCAACTTACCAAGAAATAAGATCCTCTAACTATTTAAGAAGTTTTTCAAGTATTTGATTGAATGCAGGAAAGGCCGATATGAAGACCCATACACAATCCAGTCATTTCAAAAACACGGTGAGTTTTGCCAAATCAATTTTCATCCAAGGGGTTGTAACTAGAGAGGCCTTACCTCTCTCGGCGCTTCTCCAGGAAACGTTGCAAAGAGTTCCTTCTAGCGAGCGGAAGCTCTACACGAACACGTCAGAAATACGATCAAAGGATAGTAGCATATGACATGTTCGAAAAGGAAGACAAAGGGAGCTCTGGTCTTAGTACCTCTTTGAAGCCTGCACATAGCATCCATGTCGCCAGGAAGTAAAGCTGGTTGCTGAGATTGTGCGGGCTCTACTGCAGTCGGACTCGCCTCGCTGCTGGAGCTCTGGGGAGACGGAAGGGTAGCGGCGGAAGCTTCAACTGCTGCAGCAATGAGCAATATCGCGTGTACCTGCCAACAACTACTTAGCAAGGACAGGTTTTGTTTAATTATGTGGTTCTAAGTTCTAACTGCAACATACGCATCATTCTGAAATTGGTTTTTGTGATGACATAACAAAGTATTAGTAGTACAAGTTGAGAAAATTAAATGAGTCGTGAAGTAGGTTTTATTGGTAGGATGAGATTCAGAACTAAATGAAGCAATAAGCTTTGGAGGTCTGCATATCGCAGATCGAAACTGAGAAAGGGAGAAGAGTTTTGGTTCTCACCTTCTCAGGTGTGACGGAGCTGAGAACAAGGACCGATCCGCCATACATTATGGCCAATTCAGATGAATCACTGCCAAGTACATAGAATGAAAGAAAATTCAGAGAACAATGTGGTATCGAGTGTATAATCTTTTCAATTAAAATCCAGAAGATGCTGAAATATAGACAAACACAACTTTATTTAGTAATCTTCTGGAATTATTGTTTACAGGCACAAACATATCGAAATCTTTACAGAAAGTGTCGATTTTTACGCTGAAATGTTTTTTTTTTCAGCTAGTTAA
This sequence comes from Triglochin maritima, assembly GCA_963682175.1. Lineage (NCBI taxonomy): Eukaryota > Viridiplantae > Streptophyta > Magnoliopsida > Alismatales > Juncaginaceae > Triglochin > Triglochin maritima. The sequence continues at coordinate 5,456,787 of OY821780.1, read as the reverse complement.
ATTTTGTTGGCCAAACAGGTCTTGACTTGACTTTATTAGGGATTTAATCTACTTTTCTCCCACAAATACCAAAACAACTTGTTTTTCTTATAATTTCGTCTGTGGAAAATAAGTACCAGACCATACTATGCACCTCAAGAGTAAGGAATCACTGCATAACAACTTTTTCATGACAATAAGCAACAACAAACACATAACAAAACCATCCAATCACAGCGCTAATCATGAAAAATTGAGCTCACTTTTCCATTTAATCACACCCAAAACTCCATTTTGAGTAAACGCAGCTTCAACAAGCCTCCTTATTACATACTAATCTAAAAGAATTGCAAATAAAACGGAAAAAGAAAAAAAGGTATAAATACACCAGAATACTTGTAATAGACGGTCAGGCTTTTTGCATCAATATGCTTGAATTCTCACCTGAACCTCCTTTTTTACTTGCAAAAAATAAAATAAAATAAAATTATAACAAGACTTTTTTCGAGACCCCGTTTCCGTAAATTATATAATGAAGTATGAGTATTCAACTCAAAATAAATTAGTAATTAGTGAAGGATCTTACAACTTATAATTCAAGAAAAAGTTTCAATTTTAAACGATACAAGACTATTCTTTAACACTGGAATTTATTCAAATATTGAAAAAACACAAAACATAACCACATTCATGGCGAAAAAATATCGTTCTCGTCTGAAAATTCACCAAACATAACTAACATACCTGCTGGTAATGTTTCCTATGGAAACATCAACTTGGGCAGCACCAGAGTCCTCCTCTTTGCTCTCCTCTCCTTGGTTGACGTCTCCATTGAGATTTTGGGCATCCATAGCAGTACCACTGCTTTCTCTCTTCCAAGGCTTCTCTTTTCTTTACCCAAATGGGAAAGGAAGTGCACTATGCTTTGATCCTTTCTATCCAAAAACCAACACCACTTGTTGCATTATTTGATTTTGAGTGGGAAATCTAATTTAGGCACGTGGGTAGTTAATATTCCAACGTTGTTAGTTGATCACCACTCAAATGTTTCAAGTTCAGCATAGAATTGTCTGTAACACAAGCATACATGTTTATACTAATATTATCACTTATTATGAAAACAACAACAATAATACATGTGTTTATTCGATTTGAATGGTGTCGTTAATTTGGGCGGAGTCGTTATTGTTGTTTTTTATAATAAAAAAACCTTTGACTGCAAAAAAATTCCCTAACAACGTAACGTAGAAAATTATTTAGAACGATTGGAAAATACTCAACTAACTCGTAGAAGTAGTTGTATTAGAGTAATTATGATGGAATTGAGATATTAATGGTTCTCGTTTGTAATGACTTGGATCCTTTATGGTGGATATGGGTGTCTGTTGGGGTTCGAGGTCTCGTGGTTAGATGTAAATTCACATTATGTTGTTCTGGTGATTGGTCGTAGTACATTGACTTTAATTATTTTAGCGGAAGTGAACGAAGTCCCCAAAACTAAATAAAAAAATTGAAATTTTGAACTCATCCAAATGCCGACATTCTAAAAACCAATCTACATGCTTTTTTTGTTGTTTTGTGATTCTCGTTCGCCTGTCGGGAAATAGTAAAATGTCATCACATTGCATGAGATTAAGTTAACTCAAATTTCAGAATTTACTGCAAATCATTGAGGTAGATGTTGAATTTCGAAAAGCATTTCCTACCAATCATTCAAACTTACAAATAATATTGAAAACCTGAAAACAATGCAAAATTGATGACACTTTATTTTCACCTTAATATTATAAACAAATCATCAAATAAAACATACTTTCTGATTTATAATTTGCAAGACTATAACTAATTCAAAATTTGAAAATCTCCAAGAATCAATCAGATAAGAACGACGGCTCTTTCTGTCCCGTAACAAACGTGACTCACGTGAGGTGTGCATTATTGGGGAACATGAACGAGATGCTTTTTTATTGTTTGGCATGATTATAATGTGTCATGAAATGATGGTTACAAATGGTCTCCGGAACTTGGAAGCTTATGTATATGTCCTTTTACGTTGAAAAAACATGTCACTGGTGTTTTAGGCTCGTGGAGAGAGAAGATAGCAGTAGTTAATTACTTAATTATTTTGGGGTGGTAGGTAGTAGTAGATTAATTTGTTACTAGGAAGGTTTAGAAATTAGAGATGTAGATTGGATGCGGTAAGTTATCGTATTCTATACGTGGTATATATGTGATTTAATAATAAAATAATATTAGAAATATACATATTAAATATAAATTATACATGCATAAAAAATTTAGGTATATTTTTTAATCATTCTTAACATAAATATTAAATAATAATAATACAAATATACAACTAATAATATATTAATTTCTTTCAGATGTATGGAGGAAATTTGAAAAAAATATCAAGTTTGAAGAAATTAAAAATGATTGTTCTGGGATGCATTGCATATGCGACTGCATATGCAGGCCGTGTCCTCCATACATGATACGCATCCCCGTCGCATCCTCTTCCCATCCACGTAAGCGGTTGCATCTGCCTACATTTCAGAACACTGGTTGGTCCAGTCGAAAGTATCTAAGGAAGTCACCAAAACATACAACCCACAAAATAAGCTAATTAGTGTGATTATCATGCAACGAAGGATTAATTGATTTAATTCCCTACTTATTATTGAATAATAGAGTTTCAGTTAAGTGAATAAGTAATGGTAAGTGGTTCTTCCCATAAAATTCGGGTTCGTACTTCAACTTTTCCTAGAGATAACTCAGACAAGTGGTCATAAGACTTCTGATGTCTTATGCAAATGTTAAAAAGAGAGTATAATGGAAATGCTTTAATTTACTCAAGACAGAATAATAACTCATGCTTCCTAACAAGCAATTTTTCATTTCCTTATTCCCCAACAAAGTTCAATTATTATGCAACAAAATTGTTCATTGGACCGGTCGAGTTACAATAAGAATAAGTTATCGTCCTCTTACTTGTCTATGTTAATTTTCAAATAGGATACAATGATATAATATACTATATACAAACAAACAAACAAACAACGGGTTAGAATTTTCCTCCAAAGTCTTATAGGTTAAAAGATTGGGTATTTTTAACCAAGAAATAATGATGACAACAAGACAAGAACTCAAATGTCATAGTTGTCTAGCTGATGACTTTATGCTTCCGTATGTTGAGATTTTTTTCGAAATAGTGATATAAGGGAGAAGGTGGAGCATTGTGTCACGGACCTACTTCTCAAGTAGGAAACGTTTCAATTGGCTCCACTAGCCATCGTCCTGGCCAACTTTCCTATCCAAATATTATGATAACTCTATCCATGCCACGAAGGCAAATTTCAGGTGCTATTAGTTCTCTACAACAATCTGTCTCAAGTCTAATTGCATGAAGCAGGTAGACTTTAATTGGGAATTTGAGCTTTCAAAATTCTCTGAACTTGAAATAGCTCAGCTAAAAATAAAAAAGAACTTCAACGAATCGCATCCTATTGAAAAAATGTTTCATGGTTCTGTTCTAGTTCGTGTTGGTAGGGTTAACTCTATCTAGACTGGACCTGATGATAAGACCACCACTCTGTACTCAAGAAAAAGATTTAACCATAATCGGCCCACATTTCGGTCCTAAAAGCCCAGTTGGGTCTTTCACCTAAATTATATATATATATTAATTCCCAAGTGAACCCTGGGTTCAAAATTAAAATTAAGCCTCCAGAAAATCAACCATCAGTTTTAAATCTAATGGTAAATTGAAATAATAGGTAGATACACTTTTACGAGTGTGGTTTGAGTATTTTTATTTGTATTTTAAACACTTGACAAAAATTCAATTCATCGCAAAATACACAATAATTAATTTTTTCCCTAAGTTTTCTCACTCTTCCCTTCACTAGTGTTTTCTTTTAATTTAAATCTACTTTTAACTTGCAAATGTGATTTTTTGCTTATTTTGATTACATATTCAGATTCATTGCAGTTTTCTCTTTCATTCAAGTTTCTTAATACTAAGTAGATTAATATTTTTTTAAGTTGTAAATGAAAATGAAATAAAGTATTACAGGATGTAAATACCATGTGATTGGAGCTAAAAAAAAACAACCATCTAGTTGACAGGTAGAATTTTCCAAAATTATACTAATATGGTACTTAAATTGAAGAATAAAACTTAAGGATATTGAATTTATAGATAAAAACTTCAAAAAAAACTTCTATTTCATGTTAAGTTTCGGTTTGTCCTGATCACATGTGTTCAAAAGGTAGTTACAAAAACCAGAAAGGAGAGAGTAGTTACACGAACGTCATTTTACAATATTATCCCTATTTGTTCTTAACCGTAAATTAGATGTAATGGTAAAATATTAAGATCGTAAGGACTTGAAATAGTAATATAAGTCCCGAGGTTACTAGATTTTGGTCATATATACATGCACAAAATTGTTGATACAAATGTAAAAGGATAGATCTGTTTCTGTTTTTTATTGTGAGAAGGAGAATAATTTAAAAAAAAATCCATGCCAAAGAGATTTACATGGACGATCATTTTTCTGGAATAATATGATTAATTTAATTATCTTCTTCCTATGTTGCTTCGCCAAGACCCCTCTATCTTTTTCTTCCCTTATCACCATTCATCATTCACCATTCACCATCATGACCAAAAGAAAGTGAGCAAATAAGTTTAGAATTTCTCAAGTATCTTCGAAAGTTGGTATTAAACAAAAACAAAACACAAGACATTAATTGATCTTTGTAGAGGTGGTAGTGCTTTAGATAAAACTAATAAGCAGATATCATCCCTTTGTTGGATGTTAACCAACTATTCCTGATTAAAGGGATACGCATATTTTTAATGAAAAAAACTTTTAAGTGCACATTAATAACTGAACTGCTATTCGTCGCCGTAAAACTACTTAAATCGTCCGTAAGATTACAATTTTGCCCCTCTACACTTTCTACTAATATAACTCCTCATTTCACTCTTTTAACACAACTTTCTCTTCATATCACTCTTCTATTCACCACATAAGATGTCTCGGAGGTCAGGAAAAGAACCAGCGAAGACCCCTGACTACTCACATCTGGTAAATTATCTTGTTTATTTCAATTAATTTAAAAAAAAACATTTTTGAGTCGGGCGTCCGAGGGAGACGCCCACCGAACGAGAGGGCGGTCGCGGGAACCGCCTCCCCCCTTGGTAATTAGTTGTGTTAGTAATTAGTTGTGTACCATTTTTGGGGCGATTTAAGTAGTTTTCCGGCGACGAATAGTAGTTCACTTACGTGACACTTTTTTTTTTTGGACTGTAGGGTCCACTCTCCATACAAATTATGCATGACATCGTCTACTTTGTCACATTTTGCTTTCGGTGCAAACGTAGGTGGTTTGTTAAATTGTTGGTTTGGCTTTGTTGTGTGATACAGTGGGATCGGTGATTCGGTTCAGGTTGGAATAATATAATCGCTTGATAAATAGTTACTATAACGGTTTGCAAAATGTTAATAAAGAATCTAAATGATAGGAGTGCTTTGATTGTTCCGTCGGGGCTAACTTGAGCTTCTTTTATTTTCTTTCAAGAAATATGTGACTTTTGACAGAAGATACATTTTACGTACGAGCTACTTCGAGTTAGGTAGTTTTAGATGAAACTCTTTAAGCTCCTGTTTTTAACAATTAATGTTTGCTTCGTTTCCTAGAGTTGTTAACAAACTTGTAGACGAAATATGATTACCCTTACCTAGAAGTACTCCTTAATTGTGTTAATTGAATAACTAAAAAACACTTATATTACTTGTTAGGTAATTGACTCAAGGGTTAATTATAGTAGTTATCTTCCTGAACTACATTTTGACATCACTTTGCACTCCTAAACTTTCAAAGTTGATAGTTACCCTTCATTCCTCCCATCCCCCAAATTTTTGTTTTATAACATTTTGTTCTCTTAAATTTTAAAAATTCATTATTTAAACACATGTTCGTCTTTTTTTTCAATTTTTCGTTGTATCCTTAATACACTCATAAACTTATATTTATGTGAACGTTCGAATCAAAATGAATGTCGGATTTGGTTGGAATTTGTGTCAGATTCAAACGAAAAAATTGTAAAAAAAGACGAATATGTGTTTAAATAATGAATTTTTATAGTTCAGGATGATAAAATATTACAAAACGAAAGTTTAATGAGAATAACTGTTAACTTAAAAGTTTAAGGGTGGAAAGTGATATCAAGACATAATTCATCGAGACAAACTATAATTAACACTATGCTAAATAGTATAAATTGCAATTCAAACTCTTGAAGTTTGATCCAGTTGCTCATGTCTAGACTCGACCAAGATGTGCTTACGTCAGCGTGCGTTTTAAAGTTACAACAGTAATTTAATGTTATAATGCTGTGTCATCGATGTTTTTCAATTTCTAGGTGGTGGATGGTGATGGTTTGGACATGAGTGGATGCTCACTAGGATCTGACTAGATCTAACATGGCCCTTGGATAAAATTAATATATGACACAAGAAAGGTCCTAAATAGGAGTATGTGGACCAAACTTATCTCACATCAAATGCCTTCGTGGTTAGTTTACTTCACATTGAGGGTTTTGTTTGCTTTACCCTCATTATTATTTGATGAGTTGGAATTCTCCAGCATCTACCTTGCTTTGGGACGGATAAAGATGTCTCAATGAGTTGATGTTATTTCATGCTTATTGTGATTATAAGCAAAGTAGTTGTCTAAGTTTCAAAAAAAAAAATGACCTCAATGAAAAATACACTTATCAGAACAGTAGCTAGAATGGAATTCGATTGATGTTTATAGCTTAAAGACTTTTAAACAAGTATTTTTATTTTTATTTTGAAAAAATATATGTTTTAGTTGAAAAGTAAAAGGTTAAGAACCTTGCCTAAAATAAAAGGTTGACATCTCATCCCACCTGGCATCTACAGTGAAAAGAAACATCAAGAGAAGAAAGGGTGTTTTTATTTGGGGTTTTGGGTTTGATTCGGTGGAATATCTCAGATTTTTTTGTGTATAAAAAAAGAAATTATAATAATTCTGATTCTTTGGAATCTAGATCATTACCTTCTATTGCTGACACACACAGCTACAAAGGCTTGGAATACTTTAATCATCTAATAGCATAATATGTTTGGGAACTTTTTACCACATTTTATGAGTTGTAAACGTATCCCTTTTTACTAGAAAAGAAGAAAATATTGTAATTTAGTAGAAAAATATTATGATTTGTAAATATAATTCTGATCCTGGTATATTTATATAGGATCAGGCTCTAGTGAGTCCAGAGCTCATCAAATTTAGTTTAAACCTCTTACCATCTCACCATTGGATCTTATTTATAGTTAATCTCATCTTCAATTAGCATAACCGTTTTTATCTTAATTTACCTTACAATTTGAAATGAGTGGTGGATATTGTAAGAACTTAATTTTTCTAAATTAAATTCTGAGTTCACTAGAGAATTTCTATATTTATATAAATTTATATTGGAAAGACCAAAGACACTTCAAATCATGTAATATTCTTACATTCTATGCGAATCTAGTTGCTTTGTCGTTACTTTATTATCGCCTATCTATACAAACTCGTTTCAGCTTTGATGAGTTGAACTGTTTTGACGACCGAATGTTGACCAAATCCACAGAACACCACAAATTTCTAATATTGCTTTATCACATTCCGTTTTATGTGAGGGAAATCTACAAAAAGTGGAGATCAATTTTTTTCTATTAGATTGAATGTATTTAATGGGAGATCTAAAGATATAAATTGCACAACTGACATGAATCCATGATACTCAAGAGAAGCAAAAGTTCAACTAGACGTTAAAAAAGAACTAATTACAATACAAACAAATTGCTTGAAAGTGAAGAGTTAGGCCAACGTTAACCTCTGGGTACTTATCGGGAGTCCAATTTTTTTCCTCTATCACGTCAGATTCTCTTTCTGTCACGTCAACACAATTCAACTCCCCTATAAAATCCTTAATCGTGCCCTAAAACCCCAACACCCTACATTCTCTCCATTCCACGTCATTATGAGATCAATCTTAGGTAAAAAAAATCTTAAAAAATAAAAACATATTTTCAAAAAAATAAAATTGAAAGAATGATTTAAAATTATTGTAAAATGAATATTTAGCATTTTAAAGAAATTATTAAAAAAAAGACCAATGCGGTTCCAGCCCTCACGTTAAGGGAGGGAAATTCATGTGCCCAATCGGGTGCCCCGTAAATCGCCCCGTTAAGGGAGGCCTTATAACCGAACAAGTTTTGAGCTATTAGTAATAGAGTACTATATGTTTACAACTTAGATTGCACATGTATAGGATGGTTTTTTTATAATGAATAAATTGTATTAGATAGAAGGAGAGCCTGCAAAACACAACATCTTTAAAAGATTACATTTGTCTAGAGTTAATGTGTAAGATATCGCATTCAGAACAGCAAAGTTCTCCAACCGTTATAGTTGATTAAAATATAGCAACAAAAACAAACGTAGCCTGATATAGCACCAAAATCCAATTCGGTAGTCTGATCCCAGCTGCACCCGAAGTGCCTGGAATCCTTGATTCGGTGGACCGAATCCAATTCGGTAGTCCGAACCCTGCATCGCCAAAAGTCCTGGAGTTTTGGATTGGTAGACCGGATCCCATCCGGACGACCGATTCTTCATGGATTTGCTTCCTTAACAAATATAGACCAATATTCAACAATCTCCACATTGGGTTAGATTTGTTACACGAGTCTTCTTCTAACCCGCATCCTTCGTGCCTTCATGAGGTACTGTTTGGCGCTACCCCCGGAGCGCTCTCTTTCTCAGTTTTTGAGGACATTGAGAAGTTTCGAGCACAACTCGAACTTCTCCCGATTGACCACTTTGGTCATCATATCCGCAGGATTCTCACTTGTGTCGATTTTCTGGAGAACAACCTGCCCTTCCTCGATCCACTCCTGGATCTTATGACACCTTACTTCAATATGTTTCGTCCTTGAATGGAACGTCTGATCCTTGGCAAGATAAATTGCACTTTGACTATCACAATGTAATATGGTCACTGCTTGTTCCATCCCGAAAGAGCTAACCAAACCCTTCAACCATATAGCTTCTTTTCCGGCATCGACAGTTGTCATATACTCTGCTTCCGTTGTAGACAACGCGGTAGTATGTTGGAGAACCGATCTCCAACTCACTGGACCTCCACCCAAAGTGAACACGTACCTTGTTGTGGACCTCCGTTTATCCAGATCTCCAGTGTAATCTGAATCGACGTACCCCTTCACCTGCCTTTGTGCTCTATCTTGGGTGAACTTCAAGCTAACATCCAAGGTTCCCTTCATGTACCTCAACAACCACATCAACCCTTCCCAATGCTCTTTTCCTGGGTTAGTCATATAACGACTCACGAGGCTAACTGCGTGTGAGATGTCTGACCTAGTGCAGATCATAGCATACATAATGGATCCGACTACACTAGCATATTGAACTTTCTCCATATCTCTCCTTTCCTTTTCAGTAGAGGGGCTGCACTTCAACGAGAGCTTGAAGTGAGCACTAATAGGTGTGGTCACCTGCTTGGCGTTCTCGAGATTATATCTCTCGAGTATTTTCCGGATATAGCTCATTTGAGTGAGCATAATTTCACCTTTCTCGGTATCTCTGGAGATCTTTATACCGAGAATCTTCTTTGCACCCCGATGTCTTTCATCTCAAACTCCCCGTGAAGCTTCAGTTTGAGATCATCTATATGCTTCATCTCCTTATCCGCGATCAACATATCATCGACATACAAAAGCAAGAACACATGTGTACCGTCTCCAAGACTCCGCAAGTAAACACAACTATCATAATCGCAACGTACAAAACCATTATTAATCATAAATGAATCGAACATTTTGTACCACTGCCTCGGCGATTGCTTAAGTCCATAGAGGGGCTTCTTCAGCTTGCAAACTTGCCCTTCCTTGTCTCGTGCGATGAACCCATCCGGTTGCCTCATATAGATCTCTTCCTCTATGTGCCCGTGAAGAAAAGTTGTCTTCACATCCATTTGCTCTAACTCCATGTTGTCCATAGCCACCATAACTAACAACACTCTAATAGAGGTATGCTTTACAACGGGTGAGAAGATCTCGTTGTAATCGACCCTTTCCTTCTGAGCATATTCTTTTGCCACCAACCCTGCTTTATACTTTATCTCCACCATAGGAGATGATCATTCCTTCTTCCTGAAGATCCACTTGCACCCAATCACGCGCTTTCCCTTCTGAAGAGACTCCATCTCTTCGGTCATGGCCACCATCCACTTGTTCATGTTCTCCTGCTCAATAGCTTCTTCGAATGTGCAAGGGTCCCCACATTCGGTAACAAGTGCAAACGCAATACTAGCATCATCGTAACCATACCTCACAGGTGCCTTTGTGATCCTCATTTGTCTTCCTTGAGCAATACTCTCTTGCTCAGCTTCTTCCTCAACTTGTGAGTCTATTGTTTCCTGCTGAACTTCTTGATTCGAATCACCTATTGAAGTCGTGACATCAACTTCAATTTCATCTCCTCGCATGTGATTCTCTTGTTGTTCTTTCTCCTCAAGGCCCTTGAGCAAACTTGTCTCCTCAAAGACCACATTACTCCGTAGGAGTCCCTTCTTGCTCACCGGATCTCAAAGTTTATATCCTTTCACCGTCCTATCGTAACCAATGAATATGCATTTCTTTGATTTCGAATCCAGCTTTGATCGTTGTGTCTCATCGCCAACGCATAGGCTTTGCATCCAAATATCTTAAGCCTCGAATAATCAAATGGCTCACCCGTCCACACTTCCCGAGGTGTCTTTAAATCAAGTGCCGATGATGGTGAGACATTTACCAAGTAGCATTCAAGATCTACTACTTCCGCCCAGAAATCATTCGACAGATTTGCATGAAGCCTCATGCTCCTTGCCCATTCGCATAAAGTTCTGTACATCCTTTCAGCTACGCCGTTATGTTCTGGACTCCGCGGTGTAGTGAAATGCCTCGTGACACCTTCTTTCTCACAGAAGCTTCCAAACTCCTTTGAGGTGTACTCACCTCTGTTATATGTCCGTAAGTACTTGACATATTTTCCTGTACTTTTCTTTACTTGGGTCTTCTTTACTTTAAACTTATAAAAATTGAAATTGTGTTCGTTAAGTATATATTAATCCGGAGTCACTCGAAGTCAAAACACCAAGTGAAACAAATAGGAAAGATCATATTCACTTAGTGTTGGGAAAGGGATCTAACAATGCACTAACACGATAGAGATTAAACGCACCACGTAATACCGAATATTGACTTGCGGAAATAACTTCGGATCCTCTCTGAAACTTAATGCAACAAGAACACAAATAAGATGGAAATAAACAAGCAAACACAAACGCACACTTGAAACAACCACGACACACGTGATTTACAAGATTCGGCAACGTGCCTACGTCCTTAAGGGTCTCCTGCGGGTTTCTTTTTCTTCTTTCCGTTTCTCCAACAAGAGAAGCAACCGAGATTACAAGTATATATGGAGGCAATAGGTCCTCCAAAGCACTCTAGATCTTTCTCTAGCCTAATCTCTCAACTCACAATGAAGGAAAAAATATTACACTTGTACGTTATATGTGTTGTGTTAATACCAAGAGCAAACAAACTCTTTTATAGACTCAAAAACCGAGCTACAATTAAGCAAAACCGAGCTGAAAATTCGTGGGCAACGGTCGACCGATGCTCCTTCGGTCGACCGTCCCTGATTAAATAGGAACGCTTCCTGTTGCGATTCGGTTAACCGAATCCTTCCCGGTTGACCGCGGGAACGCTTCTTCGTGTGGCTCGGTATACCGTGAGAACGCTTCTCCCACGAACAATATAATTCTCCTACAACCCCACGGTCGACCAACCACCCCTCGGTGGACCGTTCCAATTTGGACATGCACTTTTAGATTCTCGGAACACCAAAAAAATCTCTCCAGCGGTTTACCGAACCCGTTGTTCCGAAGTGTCTGTTGTACTCTGACAGTAGACCGAATCCAATTCGGTCGTCCGATCCCAACTGCACCCGAAGTGCGCGGAATCCTTGGTTCGGTGGACCGAATCCAATTCGGTAGTCCGAACCCTGCATCGCCAAAAGTCCTGGAGTTTTGGATCGGTAGACCGGATCCATCCAGTCGACTGATTCTTCCTGGATTTTCTTCCTTAACAAATATCGACCAATATTCAACACTTAGGACTTTTTTTGCTGATCCGATAAGGTGGTGGTATCTGACAAAATGAATAGCATTTCAGCGATACGAACAGTAGAACTGCTGAATTGATAAGGTTTAATACCCTCCAACTTTTTCTCTTCTTTCTATCTTCCTGCTCTTCCAGAGCACCCTTAACAGTATACTGTAGTCGGGTGGCACTGTAGCGCGCCTGACCATGTAGGCCAAAAGGGTGACATGTCACCCGCCCGAGGGATGGGGTGGGTGGCCCCTCCTGATTGGGTTTTGATTTTTTTAATATAAAATTATGATAAAATATGTTAACAATTATTTTAAATCGTTTTTTGAATTTTTTTTATTAAAATATGTTTTTTATTTGATTATATTTTTTAAAATTTAATATTTTTTGTGTGTTTTACCCAGAATTGATCCCCAAATGGAAAGAATGTATGGCGTTTGGGTTGTTTCTGGGTGTGATTAAGGAAAATTTGGGGAAATTGATTTGTACTGACGTGGTAGAGAGAGAAGTTAATGTAACTGAGAGAAAAAACAGAACGCCCAGAAAATACCCCGACACTGTTAAAGATGTCTAAGGCAAGTGGGCTAACGTCACTTTCTAGTGTAGTGGAAGGACCACACATCACACAACCACAAAAAAATTCATCATCGTCTAGTCATCCTTGCTTCAGATTTGTCTGGTTTATTTCTCTCAAAAGAGAAATCATGTCATCCTTCTCTCGCCACTCTCATCCTACTTGATTATTATTTTGCAGGAAATTTTGTATAGGCCCTTAGGATTACGTAGAATTAGAAAAAGGAAGATGACGACACTGTGTGTATATTTATTCCCCTTGGCTATTCGACTTTTTTATTAAACTTCAACGTAACCTCTTCGTTAGTATATTATATAGTATAATAATTTAGTACTTCTAAAACTTAAAAAAAGCTCCAAAAAAGCTTGCGAATTTTTTTCCTTTTTTGTAAAGCACGAAATAAAGAATAAAGTAAAATGATTTATGAACTCATTTTAACACGTTTTTTATAACGCTCACTGCATAATTTCTTTTAGTTGCGTGCATGTGGACTTTTTATCAACTATTTAATTTGTTCCAAAATTGATAGTGTGATAATTTGTGCGTCATTTGGTTTCTATTGCACGTGATCATTGACATTTCAAGATGCATAGATTTGTATCCCGATGCAGGACCAATGCATCCTGACTTGGGATTGGTGCATCCTTGCACGAGACAGATGTGTGTCTCTTCTATGTATTTGAAGTGTTTACAAATGGAAAAATTATTTCTCTTACTTTATCGGAAATTGTATTTTTAATAATAAAATAAAAATACAAAATGATAACATTAACTGTGGCCATAAGTGCATCTCAAACTCACCTAAGGGTCCTTTTGGTACTCTTATGTCCGACGTCTACGTCTGAAATATTTGCAATTTCTCTCTAGATGCGAAAAAGGACACCCAAACAGTTTTAATACGCGTCAGCATTTAGGTTGTGCGTCTGAATTTTGTTCACAAAATGTGCGACTAGAAGAGGAAGATTGTTTCTCAGTGTTTGGGAAATTTCAAGTTCACCCCATACGTTGCCAGACTTACCAACCAAATTTCTGCCCAAAACCATACATCTCACCTAGACGCGGACGCAAGTTGTGTGAACCAAACACACCCAAAAGTCTGTATGCTAAGGTTCAAGAACAAAAAAGTAAAAACAAAAGTAAAAGAACAAAACAAAACAAAAGACCACGAAGCCGATGACATAAGACTTCACCAGTCACCACCAACGACTCCCCTATAAAAAGCCCTGCAACCCCTGACCTCCAACTCCCCCCGTCCCAAAATGACAATCTCGTTAGACCACTCCCTCCTCCACCTCACCACTACCCTCACCCTCCTCCTCCAGACCCTCCTCTCCCTCCTCCCCTCCCTCACCCTCCTCAAGCCCCGCACCCCCTCCCACTCCCAAGCCATCAAAAACGCCCTCCACGTCCTCCCCTTCGCCGCCCTCCGCCTCCCCCACGGCTCCACCTGCGCCGTCTGCCTCGCCGAGCTGAGACCCGACGACGCCGTTAGGGTTTTGGGGAATTGCAGACATGTTTTCCATAAAAGGTGTTTGGATAGGTGGGTTGACCATGATGACAATGGCACGTGCCCGCTTTGCCGGAAGCCGCTGCTCGCCGACGGTCGGCATGTCCCCGACCCCCCGCCGCAGCCCAGCTGGGCGGTTGATCGCTTGTTGTACATCTTTGGGGATGACTTGTGACAATTGGATAATAATTAATTTGTACACTTTTTTCGGGTGTTTGTATATATATAATATGATTATGTGGACTAGTTGTAAAAAAAAAATGTTGTGATTTATGATATGTCTTTTCTTTTTTCAAAATGTTTTCGTCTCGAAGAGATGGGAATCAGAAGTGTGTTTGCAATTGAGCTGAATTTAAAGCATATGTTTCAGAATGTTGTAATGATATGTTATTGCCTTTTGATGATGGTAATGTTTAAAAATTAAAGAAAACGTGAACTTCTCTTCTTTTGATACATTCGTTGCTTTTGGATTGGAATGAGGTGATAGAAATTTAAAAGCGTGGAGAAAAAGGAGTGGTGAGGTTTTGTTATCTGAAGCGAAGTATTGATTCTATATTTCAGTGGTAGTTGTGCTTGTGTCCACATACTTTACCGAGCGACAGCGGTGGGAATAATGTAACGATGTGAGACCAAACTTTGAGGTGTTACAAATAAAGGATGAGATTTTTCTATCTTGCATTGCTACTGTCGCCTCTTGTTTTGTGCTCTCGTTGAGTCATAGGCGTAGCTTTCGTTCCCTGGAATCCTTATCTAGAGCTTTTAGTAGGCATTTGTATTCCATATCCCATGATGTTGAGATGGCATATGATCTCTCCGACCGACTTCTTGAGGATTTAAATGAATCTATGGTGAAATTCCTGTTACGTTTGGTATAGGATTGCAGAGTTTGTGTAGGCGATCGCACTCATGAAGTCAAAATGGAGTTTTTCGGAACTAAAAGTCAGACAGTAGGTTAGAAACTTACAATTGCTTATGTGGCAAGAATCTTCACGAAGCTGTCGGAGATCTTGGGCTTGCCCGACATCCAGTTATTCTTACCAAATCAAACTAATATCTATTGAATTGCTGAACTAGATTAGTGTTCACTGTTTTGTAAGCATGCTTCTTAACGTATTCATTTAATGGACTTTGTAACTTAACTATAGGACCTGACCTTACACATACCTGAAGTAAGCAGTCGGTATGGTTGTTCTAGCAGGATCAAACCTCAGCTCAACAGTTTTCGTACTCCAGACTTGTGTGAAGCTCCTAATGCATCTACTCATTATTGTCAAATTCAGTGAAATTCAGAACAGTAAAGTGAGCATTCTAAAATTGGTGTCCTATCAGTAAAACCGAGATATAGTTAAGGTATAATGCAAAGATATTTAAAAATGCTCTTACCAAGCAATCAATTTTTAACCAGATAATCATAGAGGTCGAAGTAGCTTCAAGTTTGGCAAAAACAACGGCGTTTTAAATTTTAATCGCAAAAAATAAGAAGAATATCATGAAGACAAAAGGCAATTAGGAAGATAATGAGAGAATCCAGGATAAGTTCATGCATTATTACCGGTTCATATGCAGGTATGTAACCTCACTAGAATATTGCAGATACATCATTTACGGGAGACGAGTCACAGGTGAATAGGTGATGTTAAACAAGTAGTTGCGAATAATTAAAAGTGTTTGAGAAAAAGGACTTCTTAGTATGAACAAATTTAGAAGGATAATATTTTATATAATATGCTTTAGTTTAGGGTATTTAATGGAATATATATATAATAATTCATGATAAGATGCCAATACAATGTAAAAGTGAAAGTTTTATGGTTTTTATGAACAAACACAAAAAGAATTTAAACAAATTATACATCGTGCCAATGAGAAAAGGAAAAAAATTAACATGAACATGTAGTGAGATCAGAAGCCTTTTTTTGTTAATCAGAAAATAAACAGTTTTAAAGGCAACTTTTGCAAGCAATAAAATCAGAAGAAAAAACAGTGGAAAGTGGAAACATGGTCACATGGGGTGGAAAATAAGATGCAACGTGGAAGACAGGGAAGGCCATACCAGCATGGTATGGTTTTGGACCGAAACAGCAGATCCGGGGGCTACTCAACATTAACAAGGTAGTTAAGGTTTGTTACAAGAGAAGGAATAAAACTTTTACACTTATGCTTCTAATGCATTCTAAGAACAAGACCATTAGGCCGGCCGACCCATCGTAGGCCCAATAAAAAGAAATAGTTGGACAATCCAGCGCTGCACAGATTATTATTTGCACAATTGTACCATTCAAGATTTCAGGGGTAATTCACTAATTCAGGCTATTTAGCACCAGCAGTCTACAGATAATTGTTTTACATTTTGTAAAACTGTACTATTTGGAGGGTATTTCAATATTCGCTTAAAATGAATGTTGGGCTCAAATGCAGTGGCCTGCAAATTTTAAGAAACAATCATGATTGCGATGTATAATTATTTTATTTGTAATAGGATCTAATCCAAATCTTAATTGTTCATGCAATTAGTAAACTTATAACGTATAATCAAATGATTGAGTAGGGGATGTGTGTGCTTGTTTGCGATCGATTGAGGATTTGGAGAGAGTGAGAAGACGAGTGTATGTACTCTCTCCTCTCTCTATCTAAATTGTGATGCAACTCAGAAGAAAGAGACTAGAGAAAAGAGAAAAGTGAAGAGCAGAGAGAGACTAAAGAGGAGAGAAGTAGGGAGAAAAGAAGCTAGAGAGAGATTTGGAGAGAGGAGAGATAAGAGAGAACAAGAGGAAGAGGAGAAAGAAATTGAGAGAGGGTTTTTTATTTAAGATTAAAGACATTTTTAAATTTATAAGGTGTAAATTGTAAAATTCCTAATTTACAGGGATAAAATTCCTAACCATGAAAAAAAACTAATTTGCATAAATGTAAGGTCATCCTTGACGGATGGCCTTTTGGGGTCACGTCGGGGCTCGACCCTACCGTGGGCTCCTTAATGAGGGACGGCCCAGGTCGGGGACCTCACTTGGGTTCCGACCTGGGTTCGCCATGTGGCCAACCCGGGTTGGCCTAATTTTTTTGTTTTTTTTAAATAAAGATTAAAAATTAGTTTTTTATTTGTTAAATAATATTTAATTGATATGTATATGTTTTTATATAATTACAATTAATTTCTGAAAATTAAAATAAACGAAAATAATTAATGAAAATTAGTAAAATAAATATAATTAATTAATCAAAATTAGTAAAAAATGTAAGTAATTAAAGAAAATTACCTAGCAAAATAGAATACATGAATTTACTCAGGTTCACCCAAAAACGAATTAGTAACCCACAAACTCGGTAGAGAATTACTGATAAATCTCAAACCAAAAAAATCTTCAAGAGACGCTGCCCCTTGCTCACCGAGGAGCAAGACCCCCGATCAACCCGTTGGAGTGGTCATTATTAAATCTTATTTTTTGAAATTATTTGGCAATTAGCGTAATTTAATTAGATTAAATTACTGTAGAAATAATCTATTTAGTAGTTTATGTGTTTTTGTGGTGAAATAGAAAATGGGGTAAAAAAATATGTGGATGAGAGAGAGTGTTGAAAGTGGGGTTGAGGTTAAGAAGTGAAAAATGTGTTGTGTTGTGTGGTGGGTTGCATAGTGTTTTTTGCTGACGTGACGGAGAGAGAAACTGGGTTGGAGGGAAAAATTGGAGTTGGAGTTAGGGGTGTAATCAATCTCTAAACGAGCGATCCGAGCATTCTCAAGATCGACTCGTTAAGGTTTTCAAGTGGAAAATTTTGCTCGTGCTCGGTTCGAACTGCTCGCGAGCGGTTCACGAGCGGCTCATTAACATGAACCTTTTTTGGTATTGAATTGCTAATAATGTTGTCTTAACAAGTAAATTATAAGATTACTTAAGACAAATATAATAATTACTAACACAACTTTAAAATTAGCACCTAAAATAAAACACAATCTTATAAATTATACGACAACATCAACATCTTATAAATACGATTATACACTTGGATCAAACAAAATCAACACAATCTTAAAATCAAACACAATCTCCTAAATTATAGGACAACTCACATCATCAACATCTTATAAATAAGATCATCCACCTGACCAAAACCTTAATTTATTTGAACTTTTGGTGTAGAAAATAATGAGAAAAAGAAAAGAAATAATAATAATGGAAAACGAAAAGTTTAAAACTAATAAGGTTTTTATTCTTATGGGTATTTTGGTTTGGTTTGTTAAATAGATTGTTGGATTGGTAAATTAGTTTATTAAATGAGTTTAACACTTTACTGATTGAGTAATTTGATAAAATATTCAGGTTAATCAAATAATTGGATATAGTAATCAGGTTTTGAGCGATAATTGAACGAGAACCGAGCGAGCATCGAGCGAGCGGGGTCTGCTCGTGCTCTGCTCGTTACTAACTGATCCGAGCAACTTCGAGCAAAATCGGAGCAAAATCGAGCGAATATCGAGCGATCTATCGATCCCGAGCAGAACTTGACAGTCCTAGTTGGAGTTAACGGTGCTCTAATTGCATTAATCATTTTCCTAACTTTATAATTATAAAAAATATTGCAGCTTTAATAGTGGTAACGATGATCATCACATTTTAAGCCAATAAAACTCGATTTCACTACAGGAAACAAATCTTAAGGTATATTTTTTGATATGGGTTTTTTGCTACAGTCATGTCAAAAGGTTCAAAATTTACCTAATATCCATGTTCCTCAAAAAATATTTTGATACCTATCACTATGATGTAAATTGTTTTAATGCAGTTCCGTTAACATGGGTCTCACTTCTGTATGCTGCCGTTAACAGATTCTATTACGACGTATTATCAAATGTATCCAAATAACATGATAAATTTCGGTTAATCTTTATAATTTGAAAATATCAAATTATAAAGCTTAAACAAAATTTATCATGTTATTAGTTAGAACATGTAACAAGTTGGATTTACCACATATTTAACAAAAGACATTTTTTTCAAAATTCATGAGTATTATACCAATTATAATTTTTGAGATGGGTAGCATACCAATTTTAATTGTTGGGATGAGTACCACAACAAACAACAGTATTTTTAATTACTTAATTAGTGGGTTAATACATTTGGTAATTATTCCATTAACGGTGTCATAACGGAATCTGTTAACGGTAGCCGGCAGAAGCACTCACGTTATCGGAACTGCATTAAAACAATTTACATCCTAGTGATAGGTATCATTATTTTTTTTTTTGAGAAACCACGAGTATTAGGTTAATTTTGAATCTTTTGATCCGTGGCAAAAACCCTTTTCGATATAGAAACTTTAGGCTACGTTATCAAGATTCAGTTTCTAGACGCACAACCCGGCGGAGTAAGCAGAGTTGCCTTTTACAAGAAGAAAATGTCCACCGCGGACGTTCTAGTCGTAATCTTCTAGAGCCGGTAGAACGAACGACTATATTTTTCCCATCCAAATGGGACATGTTTTTTATCTGTAGGCTTAGTATAATATTACCTATTTAGGAAACTTAAATTATTTCTATGGAACCTTTCACTTCTTGCAATAAAGGTGTGATGACGTGTAACCCTTATTACTCTACATCAAACTCAGAGCAGGTAAACCCTTACCTACTCAACAATTTTTTTCAAAGCTAAGAGGAAATTAAGAGAAGAGAATTATATATTAATCCTATAAATTAGCCGAGATAACTGTACCTGTCACCGAAGTCAAAAGGAACAGTTGACAAACCCGCGGTGACCCCGCTTTGTACCCGACAAATTCCAACAACTCTGACGCTCCTACGTGGTCTCCTTTCTCAAATAGTCAACAGTAGCCGTAATGCTTGAATCAAAATAAAACATCCACGTAAGCAAGACAGGGAACGTGAAGGAATTAAAAAAGGAATTGAAAGGTCACGGAACAAGAATATGGACGCGAGAAATCATGCGTGGTAGAGGGTGAAGCGGATGGGAAGCTTAACTTCTTGGACTCTCACTCTCTATTCATACGCAATGCACTGTTTAGCATACAAGTCAAACAATGTTGTCACATTCTGGTCCCATTAGAGATGTCCATGCATGCAACATCATCTTGGAAAATTTTGTAGAATTCCATGATATTTGAAATACTAATAACGTCAATAATTACCATAATTAGGTAAGTTAAAAGGGATGAATCCATTACTAGAACTGTACTGCAGTGATGGAAATATACCTTCACATGTGTAGTGTAGCCAATTAATCCTACCTGAGCTCGTGATATTTTTATTTGGAAAAATACCTGCATAGAGTGGGCAGCGAAGTAAACTTGCTGGTAGAGAAAAATTAGAAAATTGAAAGAATCTAATTTGGCAATTCTACCTTCCTATAATATAATGCAGCAGTTTGTTGATGTTTGTCTTTGCTCTTGATGACAAATTGTAGTGTAGTGACCATTACATTAAGAAATGCAAGTGTGAAATCAATGATATCACGCAAAGAAAGTTTATTCAAGACCTGAGAATATATTAATCGTTAAGTCTTCACTGTTTTCTTCTTCTTGTTCTTTCTTCCACACGATAATGTTTCCATTGCTCCATGCATCAAATTCAGGAGATTGGACAGACCTGCACTATCACAGCTCCATAGTAAGCAGTGCCACAGAAGGTGTCTAAAGGAAAAGGGAAACCATGTTGTTTGTACTACCCATCTCCCATTCCCTCTCTTACAGATGCTCCAGCAACTATGGCTTTGCCTGTATGTGTACCAACTTTTTATTGTTTTCATTATTATTTTCTTTTCCTCCACCACTTTGGTCATGCACACAACCAGAACGGGACTCGCTACGTTCCTTCTTGTCGGACCTCTCCTACAATCCTGGTGCCTTCTCATCATGGAAGGCAGAGGATAGTAACCTTGACTGCTGTCAATGGGACGGTATCGGCTGCAATGAGAATGGATCGGTCACGCGTATATGGCTTCCTTATAGAGGCATGAAAGGCCACATCTCCCCCTCTCTTGCTAATCTTTCGCACTTAATGCAGCTCAATCTCTCGCATAATTCGCTATCGGGTAGCCTTCCTACGGGCCTGCTATTGTCCGATAGCATAGTTGACGTAGATGTGAGCTACAACGGTTTGTCCGGTCAGCTTTCGCTGAACACAACGCACATTAATCTCCAGCTCCGGACTCTGAATGTGTCCAGCAACTTCCTCAACGGATCTTTTCCACCCATATGGGAGTTCGCTCCGGAATTGATAGCGGTGAATGTCAGCAATAACAGCTTCTCCGGCGCAATAACCTCACCTCTATGTGCTGTGTCAAGCCACCTCCATACTTTGGATCTTTCGGTCAACGAATTCAGAGGAAGCATCCCTCAGGGACTGGGAAAATGTTCGGAGCTAAGAGAAATACGAGCAGGAGTTAACAACTTCTCTGGTCCACTCCCACGTGAATTGTATGATGCAGTCTCACTTCAGAGGCTCTCATTACGATTCAATCAGCTTATAGGAACTCTTGATCCAGACAACATCGAACGGCTTACAGAATTGAAATTACTAGACCTCGGTGGTAATAGATTGCATGGTAATCTACCTGAGTCCATTGGCAAGCTCACCAACCTGGAGGAATTGCTACTTGAGAACAACCTTCTGAGTGGCACACTGCCCCAAAGCCTGGCAAAATGCACAAGACTCAAATGTCTTAATCTCAGAGAGAACAATTTCACAGGGGAAATTTCTGCACTTAATTTCTCAGCCCTCTTTAACCTTACGACACTCGACTTGGGGAATAACAACCTCTCTGGTGATCTACCTCCAAGTATCTATTCATGCAAGTCCTTGGTTGCATTGAGGCTGGCAAAAAACTCTTTGAAGGGTGTGATTGCACCAGAAATAGCTAACTTGAAGGCATTGTCGTACCTTTCTCTATCCAACAATAACCTACATAATGTCGCGGGAGCATTCAATGTACTCAGAAATTGCACAAGCCTCACAGCCATCATATTATCGACAAACTTCCATGGGGAGAAAATACCAGAAACTCTTGGGGGTGGTGGTGATGCATTTCAACGTCTACGAGCCCTGGGTCTGGCGAATTGCAATCTGACAGGAAAGATACCTTCCGGGGTAGCTTCTCTCGGGAATTTAGAAGTCTTGGACTTGTCCCTCAACCAGCTTACCGGTTCCGTGCCTGGTGAGTTGGGCTCCTTGCCTCATCTCTTCTATCTGGACCTGTCCTACAATCATCTCACAGGATACTTGCCGTTGGAACTAATGAAATTACGCACATTGACATCCGAAAAGGCGGCAGCTGAAGTCAACCGAACTTCTCTTGAACTGCCCGTGTTTGTGAACTTTGTCAGTACATCATCACTGCAATATAATCAGCTGTCTAGTCTACCCCCAGCCATATACCTGAGAAACAACAGCTTGATCGGTGATATCCCTCAAGAGATTGGTTTGCTGAAGATGCTCCATAAACTTGACCTCCGAAACAACAACTTTTCTGGAAGGATCCCAGTTCAGCTATCCAACCTTACCGACTTGGAGATGTTGGAGCTTTCGAACAATCGCCTTTCTGGGACCATCCCACAGGAGCTATCCCGCCTTAATTTTTTGTCGTTGTTCAATGTTTCTTACAATGATCTGTGGGGGTCTATTCCAACACAAGGTCAGTTTGAAACCTTCTCAAACACCAGCTATGAAGGAAACAGAGGTCTTTGTGGCCCACCTCTTCAGGTAAAATGTACAAATAAGGAACCTGAAGTAGAAGTGAAAACCAAACCCCATCAGAAACATGTCCTTGTTGGTTTCGCTCTGGGAATGTGCTTGGGAGGGTCTTTTGCTTTGATATTATTGATTGCCTATATCATGACAAAGAGAGTGAACAAAAATTCGAGGGGTGAGACTGCTGAGAGTGGAGAGGTTTATGCAATTTCAAGCAGCTCCATCTCCAATCTTCCTCAAGACAATATCGACTCCAAAGGATCCGTTGTGTTATTCCCCGACAACTGCAAATTGAAGAAGCTTACAATGTTTGACATCATGAAGGCAACAAATGACTTCAGCCAGGAACATATCATCGGATGTGGAGGTTTTGGATTGGTCTACAAAGCAATCTTACCAGATGGAACCAAACTGGCGATAAAAAAGCTATCCGGAGAAATGGGACTCATGGAGAGGGAATTCAAAGCTGAGGTCGAAGCTCTGTCGACCGCCAGTCACAAGAATCTGGTTTCTCTACAAGGTTATAGCATATGTGGGAGCTTCCGACTGCTAATGTATTCATACATGGAGAATGGTAGTCTGGATTACTGGCTTCATGAAAGAGCTGATGGTGGCTCAATTCTTGTTTGGCCTATTAGATTGAGGATCGCGCAAGGAGCAAGTCAGGGGCTTGCTTACATCCACCAGACATGCCAACCTCATATAGTGCACCGAGACATCAAATCAAGCAATATCCTCCTTGACCATAAATTCGAAGCATATGTTGCAGATTTTGGATTGTCACGGATAATGCTTCCGACACATACCCATGTCACCACAGAGCTTGTGGGAACATTGGGCTACATTCCACCAGAGTATGGACAAGCATGGATGGCTACACTTAGAGGGGACATCTACAGCTTTGGTGTAGTGATGCTTGAGCTGCTTACGGGGAGGAGGCCAATTGAAGTTTGCAATCCTAAACAATCAGTGGAGATTGTCCCCTGGGTGGAGCAAATGAGAAGTCAAGGCAAGCAAGAGGAAGTTTTTGATCAAGTTTTGCGAGGCAACGGGTTTGAACAACAGATGCTGCAAGTACTAGATGTTGCATGTCTTTGTGTAAATAGTGATCCGCTCAAACGGCCTACAATAAAAGAGGTGCAAGCTTGGCTAGACGTCGTGGGCACAACCTGCAAGTAAACCAATGTGTTATATTCTACCTCACACAATTGTGAATTGTTCTGTAAATAAGTTGTCTTTTAACCAACTTGACTTCACCAGACAAGGGCGAGAAACTTGGCTCTCCAAGGAACTACCCATTGTAACTCTTTAGAACAATTCTTTTTGGGTAGTGATGTTCTGATTTGCTTCTTTATTATTGTAATACAAGATTTTAAATTGCTTGAGCCCACTTGACCATCAAAGTAATGTTCTGCACATAAATACGCAATGATGCATCAAAGTAAAGGCATACATTTCTAGAAGTTACAACTTCCAAACATCTATTCTAGCAGTAATTTTCTGAAATGAATAATGGGTTGAATTAAATTAGAATAAAGCATTTCCTAATGTGCATATCAAGCAGGTTGCTTTTCTTTAAGAAGCATAGATGGATGAACAGACTCATTCGTAGCTAGTAATTACACATTTACTGATAGCATCAAGAAGGAATACAAAGAATCATAGACTTGGACCGGAAGGAATTACGTGTAAAGACGCTACGCTTCTGCACGATGATTTTGTATAACCGGTGATGATCAAAGAAAATTGAAGCTCCCTCTTCATCACACTGGCTGCTGATCCTGATAATTTCCAACCAAAAACTCATTATATGAATTTTGCCACTTAGGGGCTAATAATGAATGAAATTATTTGGGTGCATCAAGAAATGTAACCTTCAACAAATTGACCGGGCAAATCAAGATGTGGTTTTTTCATGATCCATAATTTCCCAACACTCATCTTCATTTTGGGATAGGCGGGCTATGGTTTCAAATTAGAGGTGGTCTAACACTATTTTCACCGGAATGTTTGACATGTCGTCGTTGGAATTTGAATCCTAAATATGTGTTTCACTCATCCCTAATCAGCTTGAGTATGTCTCTCGGGAACGGGATGCAGTGGGCACGATTGCTTACCGAATATCCTCTCTCTTTTTGGCATCTTATGTTGACGTCATAACGGAATGAGGGGTTTCAGCGGGGTTTTGTTTTTTCGCCGAACCAGTTGCAATGCTGGTTAAGGACCGTGGCCATGGAACTCATTAGATATTGATATTTGCATATAAAATGTATACCAATCTGAATTTCAATTTATTTGGATTTTATATAATTAAGTATATAATAATTGGATTCTGCCATCTTCCTTAAATTTTAGATTTTAATTAGTTAAGTATACATCATATTAGATTTTGAACACCCTAGTTTTTTTTCTTATATGTCATATAAATTTTGCTCCTCCCCTCCCCCGCTAGAAATCTTGGCACCGTGCACCGACTAAGTTTTTTATAACATCTTTACTTGAGAATATATTAACAGGGAAATCCAATTTACATGGCAACAAAAAATTAGTTGAATTCTGTTTCCAAAAAGTAATTCCTGAGTTGGCTAGAATTTTCAAGTGGAGGTGAGATAACTCATCATGTTTTATGCTTCTGCCCATATGTGCCTGATACTTAATGTGCTGATGGTTTTTAGGTTTTAATTTACGTTGATTTTGATGACTAATCAAACTAATCGTATTCAATCAACTTAGTTTATCAAAGTTGACAAACATTAATACATGATTACATGCATTGCATATATACTTGTACGTCTGCAAATTATCTTAATAAGTTGACCAAGATTATCAAAAGAATAAGCATTACGATAAATACTCAAGATTGAAACAAAACTTTGGACTAAGACTTGTGATTTTTCATTTATTAAGTACATATGATCAAATGTAAACTTGAGCACTAAGATTTTGTCCCAACCCAATTTCGGACAACCGAACACCTAACGAATTATCGAACCAATAATATAAGTAGTCATTAGAATCCTTACTAGAATTGTTCACTTGGACGACCTCTTGTCATTTGGTCGACCTAATTATCTTGGATCGATTTTGGATTTGACTCCAACGGTCACACATTGTATTTTGTCTTATAGCCCATTTGCCTTGTCCATTTTCGGACGACCGATCTCCTATCGGTCAATTGTTTCTTCCTGACCTTTAGCGCGTAACGACTTTTTCCACGTGTCAATAGAGTCATTGGACTCACAACGGATATTTGAATTCCATCTGTTGGCGTTAAAATACAAACTATTTATCTAGACAATCGAAATCTTTTGACCAAAGTCGATTAAATCATTACTGTCATTTTAGATCGGTCAATCGAACCCAATTCGGTCGACCCAAATTAAATCAGAGGAAATTCGACAAAAGTTACCGAAAGTTGGTGATCGGTTATCCAAACCTTATTCGGTCAACCGAAAGTTTAATTTTGACCACGTCAACTCTTTATTTCAGACAAACATTATTCAAACGGTCGACCAAATCAATGCATATTTCTGTCCGAACTTATGTCACATCATCTCTTGTTTTGTCAATATCTCCCAAACTCTCTGAAATGGCTAGTAGAGTTTGAAACATTATAAATATGAGTTCATACACAAGTTTTTTTTAAAAGACACCTCCTTATACTCCTATCATTTGTGTCCAAACATCAAACTCTTCAAGCTCTCATTTTCTTAAACTCAAAGCCTAATTTCACTACTTGTGTATAAATTCTCATCATATCCAAGTGTGATCAAGTGTAAAGTGTTTGTCAGTGATTCAAAATTTCAACATCCAAGAATCATCAAGTGTCGTAAAGCTTCGAGGAATACCCCTATTGGGTTGTGAGAGGCGAAGTCGAGCAAGACGATGATGTTCACAAGGCTCGTAGTGTAGAGAGTTTATTTTCGACCCGTAACGAAAAGGAAAGTGGAAACTTGAGTATGGATCAAATGATCGATTGGAACTCGATGAGATGACTAGCTCACGGTGGTTGTGATTGAACCTCTATAAAAATCGACGGAGTTACTTTTGTGGTTTGATTGCTCTAACCCTACTTATTTAATTCCGGAATTATTAGAGCATTTAGTGTGTAGTTAAAGGGTCATCGTTCGTAACATATAGTACACTGAAAATTCTCTCATGTACATTCATTAGTGTGAGTGCCATATTCGTCAGGCTCCCCTGCCAATTGTCGTCAGGAAGCCCAAGAGATCTGGATCTCACTCTAACGAATGAGTATGAGACCAATTTTTAATCATAATCATGACCATTACGCTTATTGTGATCTTTCATATGGATACCCAAGCAAAAAATCCATTTCAGTTTTCTCTTCGTCTCTCCTTGAGATCAGACGACCGAATCATAGTGATTTCATTGTTTTACACATATCTAACTCTTTGTTGTTCCATTTTTCAAAGGCAACTCTTAACACTTTCAAACTCCCATTTTCCACAATAAAATCCTAAAATTCACCATTTGTATTAATCATTCCAAATCACATCTAGGTGCTCAGGGTTGACTATGTGATATTAAATGAAGGTGAGAAGATGAAAAATCAGTTGATTTGATGGCATCATGGGATTGAGTGTTATCCATTCATAATTGATTTTTTTCTTGGATACCCATCGAAAATATCAAAATTGACTTAGTACCCATACTTCTGGTTGGAAATTGACCACATGCACATCCGTTAATGTGGGTCTCTTATCCGTTAACCTCCCTCAATAGTTTCATGAGAGCCTAACGAATGTCGGTCCTACACTAACAAATGTACATGAGACCAATTTTCATAGGAATAAGTATTAGTCCAATATACTCATAAACATGGATAACACACTAATTTTGGTCTTTTCAATGGACACCCAAGCAAAAAATCCAAAAACTCATCTTTAATATAATTTCTAAAAGTCGTGCACTTATAGAACTTACTACTTAAATTTTCATGCAAACCAATTACACTCTCAAACTAATGTCAAGATCTATCCAAATGGATCGGCTCCAACCTAACTTGGCCTTATCTATTTCATAATTTATGAATTTTTTTGACCATACAACTCACACAGCGACATTTCATAATTTATGTTAATTCAAGACCAAACTCCAGAATCATGTCTTTTTTATGATATGATTAAATAGACCGATATGATTACAAATCACACTTGGGAACGTTTAGATGCAACTTTTGGCAGCAGCTTCTGCTACAAAAGGTGTACAGTAAAATACCGCATCAAAACATTATTTTGGGAGTGAGAATCCAGCTCGCAGCACGAAATTCAAGACACCAATTGTATTGTATGGAGAAACGGTGGGGAGGAAGCTTCTGAATGTTTATTTCCAACATATACCACATAGATTTTTATTTAATCAAAATCTGGAGACAATTTTTGGATTTTTGTGATCATTTTACCACTGTTTATTGGTGATCCCTCCACTTGTTGGATTTTTGTTATCATTTTACCACTGTTTATTTCCAACATATACCACGTAAGTTTTTATTTAATCAAAATCTGAAAACAATTTATGAATTTATTTTGATAAGACCACACGCTGCTAGATACGTTCGGCGTCCAAATAACTTAACTTCTGAAAAATAAAGTGATCTTGAATCTGAGGAACTACACCCAAACGCAGACTTTGTTAATTTCCTCAGAATCATCGCAGTAACAGAAGAAAGGTCAACCAACAACCCACTTCAGCAGATCAGTCGACTCGATCCTCCCTCGGAGCGATGCAGGAGCTCTCGCGCCTGGCTCTCGTCCTCTGCCTGGCGTGGGCCGCCACGCTCCTCTACGGCGAGATGCTCGCCTTCTGGGTCCCACTCCACTCCTGCTCCTGGCCCCACCCCAACCCCTCCACCGATCGGGCCCACATCGCCGTCGTAACGGATCCGCAGGTGCGTTTTTGCGTGATCTGTTCGGTTTTGATTTCCGACTCGGTCGGAAGGAACGGGATCAGTTGCTGCATTGCTGATGTGCTGATTTTACCACTTTGCGAATGGTTTGGTTATGTTAGTGTGTTATTGGTTTGTAGGTAAATAGTTGGGGAATTGGACTTCTTTTTTGGTTATTGGTTGGTAGGAGAACTTATGGTTTTGTGCTTGGAAAGCATATTAAGAAGAGAACAAAAAGGAAAGAAAGTTGAGTTTCCCAGCTTGGATAGCAAATTAATACGAGATAAATGGTGAGAGAAGGAGAGAAATATGTCTATGCACAACCTTTTCTCCAAAATTGGAGAGAAGCTAAGAGAAAATGAATATTGTAATTTTATGACTAAACTATCCATATTTTTTTTGAATCGCTAAACATCGCCCCAAAATTACTTAAATCGCCCCTTGAAATTACCAAATTACCTTTCTCTCATTTCTACTGCTACAACGCGGTATTTTACCCTCCTATCACACATCTCTCTTCATCTTCCTCTTATAATCATAAAAAAATAATGTTTTGGAGGTCAGTAATGAGCCAACGGACGCCCCAGTGTACTCGAATCGGGTAAAATATCTAACATTTTTTAATAAAAAAATAATAAAAAATAACAAAAAATGATGGACGTCCGACGGAGCCGCCCCCACGTAGGAGGGGGCGTCTTACCCAGACGCCCCCGCCCATTGGGATCTTAAAAAATGTTGGATCTGGAAATTATTTGAATCTTCATCACTTGCAAAAAACTCATTGTAATCCGACCGGTTACCACCAAAAACTTCCAAAGAAATGTCAAATAATTTGAGATAACACACCGTATAATTTTAATTTGACAAAAAAAACGGGACGTCTGGTTAAAACGCCTCCACCATGGTTGAGGCGTCTGGCTAAGACGCCTCCACCATCATACAGGCGTCTTAGCCAGACGTCCGAGTCGGAAAAAAAAATCCGCCTCCATTATTTCGCCTGATGTAGGTGCTTCGTCAGAAATTTTCGTGGTGTTGGTACTAGGAATGTTAGTAAAACTGAGTCAAAAACATTGTTTAAAGACACGGGACGATATGAGTATTAATTATATTGTTAAGGGCAATTTGGTAATTTAAAGGGACGATTTAAGTAGTTTTGGGGTGACGTTTAGTAGTTCCCTATTTTTTCCAAATAAAATAATAACCCAATTATACAAAAAAATATACCTCAATCAATTTACGTTTATTCTTTTAATTTCTCTTATGTCTATTCAAGCAATGGAGTAGGAGAGAAAAGAAAAGAAAATGATCTCTCCTACATTCCTATCCAAACACACCATTAATGAAATGATGTCCAGTTCTGAAAGTTCCAAAACCTTATATATTTGCACTTTGACTAACTTCTCCCGCTTCCACTTCATTTTCTAGGGAGTCATGGAACTGAAGTTCTGGGAGTACTTTCACTTCCTACGAATCAATCACACCCTTACAGTAAATCTTAAAAAACTGGAAACAAAATTTTCTTGTATGACAAGAAATTTTGTACTTGTTGTGACTTTCCCAACTTCACTTTAAAATTAAATTGGAGTTTTGGACTTCTCTCTACTTCCTGCAAACTAATCATAAAAAATCGATTGTAAGCTGCACTTCAAGTTGTAGAGTATATTATGGTACTATTTGGGACATTGACTTGGGATAGAAGTATTGGGGGGCATGATCTTTAAACAATTCCTTGGGAGCCGGTGGAGCTTCCCTGACGCACCGTGGATGTCTGACTGATGACTTAAAGGGTAAGGATACTCTCAAACTAACAACAATTGCTTTTAGTGTAGTGGTTAAATCCCAGATCCTAGAGCATCATTTGGTATTAGAGGAGGACGTGGGTTTAAGTCACGTCCTGCCCAGGATGAGATTTTCTGGGGGGGATTGTTGGAGTGTGTGATCACCAGACAATTCCTTAAGGACCGGTAGGACCTTCTTGGCGTACCACGAATCCCTGGGTGATGGTTTAAAGGGTAGGGGGACTCCCTTACTAACAACAATTGTTTTTAATGTAGTGATTGAGTCTCAGGCCCAGAAGCATCAATAGTTTGGGTGATTGGAAACAACAAGTGTTGTCTTAAACACAAAATTTTCTATAAGTACCATGAGTCCAAGTTGGTGTTCTTTGACTAGGTGAAGTTGGCACAAAGAGCTATGTGTAAAATACATTCTCACCTAAAATAAAAGCAAGTTTGTCATTAAATTGGATTGGTGATTAAAGTAAAAAAAATGAAGAACTTTATGTTGTTGAAGAAATACTCGTTTAAATAAAATAGTTAATTAGCCATACGATTATAAATCACAAGGCGTGACTAATACGAGTATGATGCTATCATGCTAGTAGTTCTACCAAACCATGCTTATATCGAGGTCTATCACAATATCAATGAGTTGAGCGGAGTTCTTACAACTCATTGAAGTGTCTCTAAATTCGATATTGGAGTACTCACAATATTTATCCTTGCATGCTGCAACTTTTGGGTTCATAAGTACATATTCAAAGGTGCGTATTTTTGTTGGAAGTGGCCTTCAGGCTAATGCACTTTGATACCACATTAAAGTGTGAGTTTCCATTTCAAAAGCAATTTACATTTCAAAAGCAATTGATATTAAATGAAGTGATCTAGGATCTTATAGCTTCATGGATGTTTCAAAATTTTCAAGATAGGACTATCTCAATAGACAAGAGATTAAGTACGACATTTCCAACAAGGAGATTAGAGGTCATCTATGTTTCTAATTTATCTTACTACTATAGTTTATTCTCTTATGTCCATTTCCATTGTGTCAAAGATTGAGTTGTTTTTTGACATTTGGAGCATCATGGACTATATCAAAGGGTTATTTAAGCGATCTGCATTTTTTTTATTGTGGAATCGCAAATGGTCAATTGCATTTGCATCATTTGGGTCAATTGGAAACAACCTCACTGTTTTACAGTGGTAGGGTTGCATACATCCAACCCCCCTTACCTCGCTTAGGCGGGAGCCTCTTCTGAGGCATTGGGGTTATGTTGATGTGTTGATGTATGTACTATAGTTTATTCTCTTGCTATTTGTCAAATTCCACAAAGCGAGTTCATGTATCATCTGTGAGTATTTTTCTGACAATGTAACTACAGTATGGATGGGATTCTTAATGCAACTTTTGTGGCCATTTTATTGAACAGCTTATGGACTGGACGTCCCTTCGGCTTACTCCAGAATCATTTGCATATCAAGCTGCACAATTTTATACAGATGTATACATGAGGAGATCATTTCTTGCATCCATACTGCCTTTCAATCCCGATAGAATTCTGTTTCTCGGTGATCAGTTTGATGGAGGGTTATTCTTGTCAGATGAAGAGTAATATACCAATTTTCGTTTTCATTTCATTTTTTTCACATCATAGGCATGATATACCAGTTTCCTTTTCGCGGGATCTTCTCATTATTCTTTAATTAGCCCTAAGAATGGTCTTTGGACAAAGTGATCGACAAAGAAAAGTTCAACTTTTACCAAAAGACAATATTATTACCATTCCGTATTGTATAATTTCTATATTTTTACCATTGAATTTATTTTTGCACCACTCCATTTTGTTTATAACAGGTGGCATGAGTCCTTCTATCGCTTTAGGCATGTTTTCAGTCTGCATAGGAACATTGAAGTCAACTATCTTTGTGGAAACCATGATATTGGTTATGGAGGATTTCATACGCTAAACCCTAAGGTATTCACAGAAATAAATCAACTGCAACTACATGCTGCTTTTTTGTTACTTCTATAACTAGGGAGATCATATAGACTACATGGCATTTCAGGGGTTATCATTTTAAGATTTCTATGCATCTAGGGAATGAACGTAAAAGTATATACTAGATAGCAACGTAGTACTTTTACTGGACCTATTTAATCCACATACAGACTACCGGCAAATACTTAGTTGTTTACTAGGATGCATGTCAAACTATCAACTTTTAATTTCATACAGCATGGAAACTTGTGTCATTAACATTATAATTAGCCATACTTTTAGGTGATGATCACTGTCAACTGATGTTGCAATTTCCTGAAATTAATATCATATGTGTAATTTCCCTTTGCTTCATTTGTTTAGATGCAATGAATTTCTATTCCATACATAATATCATAGAGATGTTCTTGTATAGTAGGTCTGTATTAGTAAGCCCGTGGAAAATAGGACTGGAATATATAGCAACTATTTTGGTGTTTTAGATTGGAATGGTATTCTATTGTAGAATAACACGAGCTATGCTGATTGATGGACTTATGTGTATCATTTTCCTTAATGTGTTGATTTGCAGGTAATAAGCAGATACGAAGAAGGGTTTGGAAAAAGAAATTATCGATTCAATGTCCAAAATGTGGAGTTCATTGCCATTGATGCTCAAGCACTGGATGGTATTGGGTTTCATGCATAATCATACTTTCAGATGTTTCATCTTACTAGTAATGTTATCCTGTTGTCTGCTTTCTTTGCAGAAGATACCAACATCACTATTAATTTATGTTGTCACGTGTGTATAGGAAGACCCCACTGGGGCATCACTTTCCGACCCAATAACATGTACCCAATAGATAAATCACATAACTGTGCTGATGTTAGTTAAATAATGGCAAATGTGCTAGATTTCTAACTACATTTCGATAGAGATTTTAAACAAAATGTTGTTGCTTTGATATTCTATTGTGGTTAACAGAAACTTAGAAGATTGAAACATTCACAAGGATTTGGACATAGAAAATATGACAGAAAAATCAGGAGGTCGTTAAGAACCATTAAATGAAATTTAATATTATTATTTAACAATTTTTATATAGTGACCATCAAATATACACAGTTCATTTTTAGAAGACTATGAAGGACTTGTGGTATTTTTGAAATGTTGGTGCACTCATTTGAACTGGAAACTTGTTTCTCATGTATACCTGGGTTTTTTTTATTGTTAATTTTAAAAAATTACCATCTGCAGGGCCCTTGCAAGGAAAGCCAACACTAATGACTTGGGAGTTCATTGAAAATATATCAAAAGGTGCATGATGGTAAAAAAGGTGTCTTTTTTTTCTTCTCTTTGTGCATTTATTCTGTAACGGAGTGTGCAGTTACTGATTTTCTTTCATTCTAGAAACTACATCTCCTACCAGGGTCCTCCTGACGCATATTCCTCTATATCGGCCTGATGAAACTCCGTGTGGTTCTCATCGTTCAACACCAATTATCAATCAAGTACATCCCATCTTTACCTTTACCTGTAATAATACATACTGCTAGCATAACTTGCACGCTCTTTAGATTCTGACTTTGTTTTACTTTATTTTTGTTTCAGAAGGTTTCTTATGCTGGCACTGATAAAGGAATAAGGTTGGTTTTTTGTTAACCAAGTCTTAACAAGTGCACAAACACAATTCTTTGTAAAAAGACAAATATTGCTCCCCATTTGATGTTCTTGAGATTTTGTATTTTTTATCAATATAGATTTCCAACGAAACAAAATAGCAACAAAGCTGGAAGACGTGAACATTCTTTCCCTATTTATTCCACAACACTTCAAATCCACTAGATTCATGCTATGTATTGAGGGTT
Source organism: Triglochin maritima (assembly GCA_963682175.1). Lineage (NCBI taxonomy): Eukaryota > Viridiplantae > Streptophyta > Magnoliopsida > Alismatales > Juncaginaceae > Triglochin > Triglochin maritima. Next base: position 5,422,229 of record OY821780.1, on the reverse strand, counting down.
TCTATGGATGAAAAAAGGTCATATTTGTTTATAAAAGTTTCTCTCTTCGCCGCTTTCCCCGCTTATGCTTCAGTAACACCCGTGGGAATTCCACTGACCTGGATTATCATCTGTAGAGAAGATTTTCGGGGGATTGATATCATGTAATCATGTTGCTTGGGTTTCTTGAGCTTATATGATTGCTTGTGGATAAGCAATGAACCAATGACTTCTTACCCGTGTTGCCATTATTATTGGTAATATAAAATATTGTTGAGAAGTCCTATTTTATGCCTCTTGCAACAGTAAAAGATGAAAAGAAGGTATATCAAATTTAAATTATCTGTGTGAACATTCTCAGATGGACACGAATATTTTTCATATGAAGCACTTACAATCAGTCTTCACCAATTCCATTGTTTTGCTATCAAATAACCAATATCCATACTATAGCCCTACAATTACTTCGGTTGTGCATGCGATCCATACTTCTTTTTAAACTCAACTAATTTCTTTATGCAGCTATCAGAACTACTTGAGAAAAGAAACATCTACACGTTTGTTGGATCTGATTAAACCTGTAAGTAGTTTTACTTCCATTTCATGACTATACTCTCATTAATCTAGAAATGCAAAATGTTAGTTATATATTTGTGATTCTCCTATAGGAGGTTGTACGGCTTTTACAGAAGTTGGTTTTACCACAGGTCCTCGTTCTTTCTGGTCACGATCACGACCAATGTACTGTTACCCACTCAACTTCCTATGGACCAGTAACGGAGGTTAGAATGTGATTTGATTCTATCCATCTTTGCTTCTTGAATCTAATTATGCAATCCATGCAGCACACGTTGGGAACTTTGAGTTGGCAGCAAGGGAACTTGTATCCATCTTTCATGCTGTTGTCTGTGACGGCTAATCTGTCTTCAAACCTAATTGAAAAAGAAAGCAAAGTATCCACCCACTTGTGCTTTCTTCCAATGCAGACACATATTTACTTATGGTAAGATACTTTTCCGCAGTCAATTTTTTTGGAATAGCCACCTTGTTTCTAAAGTGACCAACTTCATCAGGTACCTCATTCTTTTCGTCCTTACACTTCTTCTGGTCACATTTTGGCCTACAAATGGGTTTGAGTGCTTTGATTGCTCTAGATTGATTGGCTTTATTAAAGTGGCAATAGTTAGCACCCAATCCAAAGAGAAAGATGAAGATGAAAATTGTGAGTATGAGGAGGTCTGGGATGCTGAAGGATCCATGCATCTTATCAAGAAAGCCAAGGCTGTTGCCCCTCGTGCAACATCAACCGACGTTGGGTTGACTGGAAGGTTTGCACTCTATGGATTTCTCCCACCGTTCATTACTGAGCAGTAGTCATACATCTATGCTTATTATCTGCAACATCTTACATTGTGTTTTCTGTCTGATCATCCTATTTCTCAGGGGCACTGTCATGGCAAGACCTCAAGCGAGAAAACATATGCGGGAGGCAGATCCTTTCATTACGCTTGAGGTTAGTACAGATGCAAAGCTTGACGCTGGAAAAGGATATCGATTTGGTAAGTCAATTGCAAGAAAGGTGGTTCAACGATTGTTTCGCGTGATCAGGCTGCTTACAGTAATTGCTGCTGTGAATGTTCCTCTGTATATGATGATGATGTTTAAAGACTGGGTAGAACGATGATATGCCCGAACCCGATAGGCCAATACTAAGTTATACCCCTCTCTCATAGGGTATTGTAGTTAATGTTTTACTTGGGACCGATCATTTGGAGTTAGTAATCAGATATTTAATTTTCTTATAGTTCTTCCAATTTTCTAAGCTTTTGAGTAGATCTGGGTAACGGGTTGTGCCGGCGCGGCACCACACCCAGGTATACTTTTGAGCTTATAACATCGCATGTTTTCCTTTTCATGCATTTATTTAATTCCCCTTCTGAACTTATTTCGTTGGTCTTGTAGCACTAGTTAGCCCCTTTATATTTGTTGGTTTCATTTCCCGTGATATCGCTGGATGAGTATAGTGGTTGCTTTTATTGGACGGAGCTTATGATGAAAAACAAGTACCAATTTTAGAATTGTTACGAAACAATTGCTAAATAGAAAGAAATTTACAAAATGCAAGACATACAAGAGGTAGATAAGAAGATACGGAATTTTCAATATATTGTCAGTATTACATCAAGCTTCACATACGACCTCTTTATATATAGGCTTCCAACCACTAATAAGTTACAAAACATAAATAAGAGTGTTACATCAACATCAATAAGTTAAAACTAACCTATGAGAATTGCAACACTTGTTTACATAAACTTTACATATTTAATATTAAACCTTAGAAGTTATAACATAACATGCAATGCGGATCTGGATATCCACACAAATATATCAATTCATAACAAGAATCTAAACATTCCGGGTGCCGAAGTTCAATTTTTAAATTCGATAAAATTCTACTACTCGTCTGAACTATTCACTCTTAAATTTATATTTGGAACTTTTACTTGACCATCAATTTACTTCCTAAATTACAGATGTCAACGTGAACTTAGCCTGTGAACTTGATCCACATCTCTTAGGCTGCGAACTTCGATGCAACGGTTTTAAAATACACTAAGGAAAATGAGGAGTGTGAATGGTTTGAAGTAGTCGAAAATTCAAAACTTAATTTCATGACTTCTCTAGAATTTAGAGGGAACGTGTGAAAAATCATTTTATAAAAATTTGAAACTTAAAAACATTATTTTAATTTTTTCTACAAATCAATCATCAGATAATTATTCTGGAAGCAGTGGATTGAACTGCAAGTTGTGCATACCACTAATAAAAGTCCAACCCTTTCAATTCATGATGTAAGTATTATATGGTGGCCTGTAACACAACTATGAACATTGTATTTTCAGTAATAGCCCATAAAAAAATCGGTTTTGATCTTTTAAGCCGTGCGCGATTCCCATACTAATCTGCACCACCTTTTTTTATATTAATGCAATAGTTGACTCTCTTTTTTGTTGGTTTATTGATCCCGAACACAGTTATTGGATTGTCTAGGTGTCTGTTCTCAAAACTGGTTTTAGTTCATGAGGCCGCAAAATCTGTCTACCTTTTCTACCATAATAATAGAAGTGCCTTGAAATCCGTTGCAATCGCAATTTTTTTTTTGTTTTACAAAAGTTCTAAGAACATACCGATTTAGTTTTTGTCAATAGATACCGTAGTCGTCTAGAAGCTTAATTGATTTCCTAGACGAAGTAGTCCATTCATCTTACGAGGTTTTTATCTTATCATTGTGCGAAGTTAAAAGTTCAATCATGATTTATTTATTTTCGTTTAGTCAACAAAAAAATTAGAAAGCAAACCTGACTCACGTATCCAAAATTTAACCCCTAAAGCAAACAAGGTTTTGTTTTTCTCATTCTTCCGGGGCTGATATGATTTTACATTTTTTGTTTAATATGTTACCCCATTGGATCGCTGTCGGTGGCCATGGAGGTCGACCTGGGTTTTCACCTGGTGTAGTAAGTCGTGGTGGTAGGGGAAAGGCTCTAGAAACCCTAGAGATTGTGCGAGAGATATGGATTCCAACTTCGAGAGCTCGGGAGCTCCAGATTTGGCAGAAACCCTAATTTCATGCCCAAACCAATCACACCCGAAATCTAGGTTGTTATTCTTCTTCTTTTTTTGATGACCCAGAATTCTCCAGCACCCGCCCCCACTTGGGACAGGCGGGTTGCGACTCCAAACTGGAGGTGGTCCAACACCATAGTTCATGAGGCCGCAAAATCTGTCTACCTTTTCTACCATAATAATAGAAGTGCCTTGAAATCCGTTGCAATCGCAATTTTTTTTTGTTTTACAAAAGTTCTAAGAACATACCGATTTAGTTTTTGTCAATAGATACCGTAGTCGTCTAGAAGCTTAATTGATTTCCTAGACGAAGTAGTCCATCCATCTTACGAGGTCTTTATCTTATCATTGTGCGAAGTTAAAAGTTCAATCATGATTTATTTATTTTCGTTTAGTCAACAAAAAAATTAGAAAGCAAACCTGACTCACGTATCCAAAATTTAACCCCTAAAGCAAACAAGGTTTTGTTTTTCTCATTCTTCCGGGGCTGATATGATTTTACATTTTTTGTTTAATATGTTACCCCATTGGATCGCTGTCGGTGGCCATGGAGGTCGACCTGGGTTTTCACCTGGTGTAGTAAGTCGTGGTGGTAGGGGAAAGGGTCTAGAAACCCTAGAGATTGTGCGAGAGATATGGATTCCAACTTCGAGAGCTCGGGAGCTCCAGATTTGGCAGAAACCCTAATTTCATGCCCAAACCAATCACACCCGAAATCTAGGTTGTTATTCTTCTTCTTTTTTTGATGACCCAGAATTCTCCAGCACCCGCCCCCACTTGGGACAGGCGGGTTGCGACTCCAAACTGGAGGTGGTCCAACACCATAGTTCATGAGGCCGCAAAATCTGTCTACCTTTTCTACCATAATAATAGAAGTGCCTTGAAATCCGTTGCAATCGCAATTTTTTTTTTGTTTTACAAAAGTTCTAAGAACATACCGATTTAGTTTTTGTCAATAGATACCGTAGTCGTCTAGAAGCTTAATTGATTTCCTAGACGAAGTAGTCCATCCATCTTACGAGGTCTTTATCTTATCATTGTGCGAAGTTAAAAGTTCAATCATGATTTATTTATTTTCGTTTAGTCAACAAAAAAATTAGAAAGCAAACCTGACTCACGTATCCAAAATTTAACCCCTAAAGCAAACAAGGTTTTGTTTTTCTCATTCTTCCGGGGCTGATATGATTTTACATTTTTTGTTTAATATGTTACCCCATTGGATCGCTGTCGGTGGCCATGGAGGTCGACCTGGGTTTTCACCTGGTGTAGTAAGTCGTGGTGGTAGGGGAAAGGCTCTAGAAACCCTAGAGATTGTGCGAGAGATATGGATTCCAACTTCGAGAGCTCGGGAGCTCCAGATTTGGCAGAAACCCTAATTTCATGCCCAAACCAATCACACCCGAAATCTAGGTTGTTATTCTTCTTCTTTTTTTGATGACCCAGAATTCTCCAGCACCCGCCCCCACTTGGGACAGGCGGGTTGCGACTCCAAACTGGAGGTGGTCCAACACCATAGTTCATGAGGCCGCAAAATCTGTCTACCTTTTCTACCATAATAATAGAAGTTCCTTGAAATCCGTTGCAATCGCAAATTTTTTTTTGTTTTACAAAAGTTCTAAGAACATACCGATTTAGTTTTTGTCAATAGATACCGTAGTCGTCTAGAAGCTTAATTGATTTCCTAGACGAAGTAGTCCATCCATCTTACGAGGTCTTTATCTTATCATTGTGCGAAGTTAAAAGTTCAATCATGATTTATTTATTTTCGTTTAGTCAACAAAAAAATTAGAAAGCAAACCTGACTCACGTATCCAAAATTTAACCCCTAAAGCAAACAAGGTTTTGTTTTTCTCATTCTTCCGGGGCTGATATGATTTTACATTTTTTGTTTAATATGTTACCCCATTGGATCGCTGTCGGTGGCCATGGAGGTCGACCTGGGTTTTCACCTGGTGTAGTAAGTCGTGGTGGTAGGGGAAAGGGTCTAGAAACCCTAGAGATTGTGCGAGAGATATGGATTCCAACTTCGAGAGCTCGGGAGCTCCAGATTTGGCAGAAACCCTAATTTCATGCCCAAACCAATCACACCCGAAATCTAGGTTGTTATTCTTCTTCTTTTTTTGATGACCCAGAATTCTCCAGCACCCGCCCCCACTTGGGACAGGCGGGTTGCGACTCCAAACTGGAGGTGGTCCAACACCATAGTTCATGAGGCCGCAAAATCTGTCTACCTTTTCTACCATAATAATAGAAGTGCCTTGAAATCCGTTGCAATCGCAATTTTTTTTTTGTTTTACAAAAGTTCTAAGAACATACCGATTTAGTTTTTGTCAATAGATACCGTAGTCGTCTAGAAGCTTAATTGATTTCCTAGACGAAGTAGTCCATCCATCTTACGAGGTCTTTATCTTATCATTGTGCGAAGTTAAAAGTTCAATCATGATTTATTTATTTTCGTTTAGTCAACAAAAAAATTAGAAAGCAAACCTGACTCACGTATCCAAAATTTAACCCCTAAAGCAAACAAGGTTTTGTTTTTCTCATTCTTCCGGGGCTGATATGATTTTACATTTTTTGTTTAATATGTTACCCCATTGGATCGCTGTCGGTGGCCATGGAGGTCGACCTGGGTTTTCACCTGGTGTAGTAAGTCGTGGTGGTAGGGGAAAGGGTCTAGAAACCCTAGAGATTGTGCGAGAGATATGGATTCCAACTTCGAGAGCTCGGGAGCTCCAGATTTGGCAGAAACCCTAATTTCATGCCCAAACCAATCACACCCGAAATCTAGGTTGTTATTCTTCTTCTTTTTTTGATGACCCAGAATTCTCCAGCACCCGCCCCCACTTGGGACAGGCGGGTTGCGACTCCAAACTGGAGGTGGTCCAACACCATAGTTCATGAGGCCGCAAAATCTGTCTACCTTTTCTACCATAATAATAGAAGTTCCTTGAAATCCGTTGCAATCGCAAATTTTTTTTTGTTTTACAAAAGTTCTAAGAACATACCGATTTAGTTTTTGTCAATAGATACCGTAGTCGTCTAGAAGCTTAATTGATTTCCTAGACGAAGTAGTCCATCCATCTTACGAGGTCTTTATCTTATCATTGTGCGAAGTTAAAAGTTCAATCATGATTTATTTATTTTCGTTTAGTCAACAAAAAAATTAGAAAGCAAACCTGACTCACGTATCCAAAATTTAACCCCTAAAGCAAACAAGGTTTTGTTTTTCTCATTCTTCCGGGGCTGATATGATTTTACATTTTTTGTTTAATATGTTACCCCATTGGATCGCTGTCGGTGGCCATGGAGGTCGACCTGGGTTTTCACCTGGTGTAGTAAGTCGTGGTGGTAGGGGAAAGGCTCTAGAAACCCTAGAGATTGTGCGAGAGATATGGATTCCAACTTCGAGAGCTCGGGAGCTCCAGATTTGGCAGAAACCCTAATTTCATGCCCAAACCAATCACACCCGAAATCTAGGTTGTTATTCTTCTTCTTTTTTTGATGACCCAGAATTCTCCAGCACCCGCCCCCACTTGGGACAGGCGGGTTGCGACTCCAAACTGGAGGTGGTCCAACACCATTTTCACCGGAACGCATTAGCGTTAAATAAAGTGTCTTGCTGGGATTCGATCTTGTGACCTAATGTTTGTGAACCCACGTACCTAACCAACTTGGCTGTGTCCCGGGGGACAATCTAGGTTGTTATTCGTATTTATAATAGAAGGTTTTGTACAGTTTGTTACGCCATCCATGCCTTATCTGCCACGTGGATTGATCCCAAAATAAAACCAAAAACCCCAAAATGGCATTACATTCGGGAAAACGATGAATAGTAAACCCTAACAGATTTATCATCTGATCCCAATCAAGCTTGGTCGTTGGATCTTCTGGCGCCAGATCTCCACTTTGAATTATATCCTTTTGGTGCTTTAAGTCATCTCTTCCCAACCGTCGGATCCTAAAGGGTTATGGGTTATCTGGGTTAGTCAGATCTGGCTCCTGACCCGCATATTTCACTGCTGATTAATTAGCAGTACTAACAAAATAACAAAAAATATTAGAAAGATTCGGAAAAAAAAAGACACCACCATTACTTTCCCTCTATTAACAGATGAATAATATACTAATCTAGTGCTAAGGAGAAATTGTATAGTTGTATTATCAATTCTAAAAAATGAGCAAAAAAAGATCTGGGTTTGCACTATAAAAGTCAGGACTCATTACAACCCTACCAGGTAAGACATGTGATAAATTCCTACAAACCCATCTCACAAAGTTACCGTTGTTTAGGAAATTATTTAACCTTTTAATCAACTATTTTGTTTGCTTTGATCTCTTAATATGGTTGGTTTGGGTGGGCAATGTATATTTTGCTCGTGACGAGTAAATGTGTTTCAGATTTGAAACTACCATGCTGACGAAAGTAAAAGATTTGAAACTACTGTGTAAACCTGTCATCCTGATGAGAGTCCATTTATAGTTGTGAATTTTCGATGAAGTTGCTTGACATAAGAAGGTAAGGAAGATTTGTGACGTTGCATGATGCAATTCGAGACATAAGAATATGGTTGAGAAAATTACAATTTCAAGAATTTTTTGAAGATTTGTGAAGAATAATACTTCGAGAATTACAAATTCTTATATCTTGCTCAATAAATTTCTTGTGATAGAATTAAACAGAGGAAATTCACAACTTAAGTGAATGAATTCTCTTTGTTTGATTTGCATAAAAAGATATTTTGTTTTTCACAATTAATCAATTTTATGACCGAAAAAATCCAATCGAATTGACACAAGGGCTTGTATTCGTGGAGTCTTCTTTCTCACATTGCCTTAACCATATCTCCATGTCTCGAATTGCATCATGCAACCTCACACAATCTTCTTCACCTTGTTCTAGCAAGCAACTGCACCGAAGATCTGCAATTATAAACCGACCCTCATCATGAAGACATGAGGGAGTATTCAGCTGATGCATGGACTATACAAGTATGCTGCCTAAGCTTTTATCTTGAAATTCTAGTTTTCTTTTATCCTGTCTTTTTTTGCTTATTTGGTGCAACAAGTTGAGACATTTTACACCTGCATAAACCAAATTCGTTTAGGAAATTGAGGTCAATGTGACACCCTTCTGGTGCTTGGGCAAATGTTGTAAGATCTAGACTAAACTTAAACGCATGTTAAGTAGTTGACCTTGGAAAAACTTAATTAAGTTTACAACCTCAAAGTAGCATATGTTTTTATCATATTTTTAATTATTCTGTAGAATTTTAGAAGACTTGTTATGGTATGAGAGATTACTATTAACAAATTCGTATATTGTTTTGCTCCATTTCATGTTTCATTGTTTCTCATGGTAGTGAAGTCATTTTTAGGAGATTTTTTTCTCAATCAGAGTAAGAGATGTACCATTTTGTAGATTGGTTATGGCTTATGTTTTTCTCAAAATACAATTGCTGCTTCTCCAGGTCTTGAATTGCTTTGAGCAGAATGTTGTCTTCAAGTTGAGGCTTCTCGGGTGCACATACTGCCCATGTATATAGCTTTCATGTGCTTCATTGGCGACGACACCAGCCAAAAAAAATACAGCCACAGCTTAGAAGTTGGTGACAATGGAAGAAAACTGGTTTGTTCAGGTGGCCGTGACGACCAAGCTCCAGCTTAACCTGGAGAACATAGGAACAACGTTGAGATCTCGAAAAAGAACTTTTTGACCTTAAATATCTCACCTATTGATGTTAATGATGATATCAAGCTCGATTGTGTCATTTGGATGGTTTGAAGGTGCAAATATGTAGATCATGTCTGGGTACATCAGAAGAATAATAAGCATTCATCTATTGCGTTTTGTTTTGTATGTCTTGTGTGAGTGCTTGTGAATGCTGAGTTTTCCAATAATTTTCCCTCTGTATTCATAACTTCAAATCTGATGCTTAAAATCAGGCCTGTTCCAAAGCAATTATGGTGTTCACTGTTCTCTATTGTGCAATCAACAATTGGGAAATTCTAGTTTACTTTTCTAACATGTAAATAGTTTTCTTGCGACGTAATATAGAGATTGAATTTCAAAAGTAGCTAGAAAAGACTAGCCACGAAACCTTGCCTGAGATTCACAAATCACAATCACAAAGTGAATACTTCTTTCATTCCAATGAAAATAAAAGTAGATCCTTTTAGCCTCCCTTTAATCCCATTCCGTTACTAAGCAACAACAAGATTTGGCATAGGTAACATCTGTGGTTGTTTAACATCTGAAAAGAAGAAAAATCAACATCTGCAAGCTTAGGCTAATGGACAGTGATGCAAATCACTCACGTTTAGCTTCTTGACCATCAAATGGGTTCACATGATATTCCACTAGCATGACGTCCAGTACCAGGTATCTGATCAGGAACAATAAACATAGAAAACATGCAAAGCTCTAAAATAAAGAGAAGTGTGACAAATAAAAGACAAAGGGAACCATGGTGACGGTAGATAATTGAAAGGATCACGTTGAATATCTAAGATAGGATTTTAGATAATATTAAGAATATGTGAGTGCAGAGAGAGAAAAAGGTTTACCTCTAGTCGTATATGTCGATCATGTACACTGGAAGAATGGTGTTGCTTTGGCCTCCATGCATTTTATAATTTTAGTCTACGACACCACTTCCCTAGTGGCCCAGAGACACCAGCACAGACATAACTTGATGGAACGTGAAAGTTATATCAGCTTCACATGTGGAGTGGGACTTCTTGTTGGACAAGGGCAACTTAGTCCAATCAAAAGCTCTACTAAGATATTGATTTAATCACCAATAACCTTTACATGTACAAGTTCCTTGCCTGAAGTGATGAAACCTACCTGGGTCCCTGACTACTATCTCCCTCTCGGTGATTTTTGAGATGAGTTCCATTGCAGAATGGCAGTCACCACAAGTTCGCAGGTTCTTAAATATTTTGAGCCGCGTGCGAGGGGGAGTCGAAATAATGCCAAACGCAATAGCAAGCTTCTCACTGTGATGAACCAGGTTCTGTTCCTTCTGCTCTTCTTCCACATCATGCAACACAAAACTCGTCTCTGGGACATAGCCTTCGTTCTTCATCCCAAAAATTAGCTTCTCCAGTTGTGAGTATATTTCTTTTGTTCTTGGATGCGAGTTATCTCCAGCCAAGAAATAATGAAGCTGTCCCTTGACTTCAATCCAGCTGGAACCAGGATTTTTCACCACCCCCATGTTGCCCATCATGTTTCTAACACTGGCCACGTCATCCCACATACCCGAGGACGCATATATATTAGCCAATGTGACGTAAGTTGCGGGGTTTTCAGGCTCAATTTCAAACAAGGCTGCAGCAGCTGATTGTGCTAGTGATACATTACCATGTATTCTACATCCATTCAGCAAGGAAGCCCATAAAAACTTATCTGGCTTCATGGTCATCTTCTTCATGATTGATACCACTTCTTCAAACCGTCCAGATCGACTAAGAAGATCAACAACACAGGCATAATGATCTGATGTATGAGTCAACCCATGTACCTCCACTATGGAATGGAAAATTCTGAGACCTTCATCCACCAATTCAGCATGAGTACATGCAGAAAGGGCTCCAATAAAAGACACACTGTCCGGTTTTATGCCTGACTCCAACATAGTCTTGAAGTGCCGTGAAGCCAATTCTGGCTGACCATTTTGAGCATGACACGAAATAATTGAACTCCATGAAACCACGTCGGGCTTCCGCATTCCCTTGAAAACATTCTCAGCACTAGCCACGTTACCACATTTTGCGTACATATCAACTAAAGTGGCAGCAGCAAAAGGGCAATCATCCATAAGACCCCTAATCATGTTCGCATGGACTTGTTTACCCAATCCTTCCATGCATTGGGATGAGCACACAGTCAAAACACTCGAGTAAGTAAACTCATTAGGACGAGCCAAGGATTCCATCATCATATGTCTGAAGAGCATGAAACCATCCTCAAACCGCCCAACATCAAAATACCAACCCATCATCGCCGTCCATGACACAACATCCTTGTCCAAACACTCCTCAAAAGCACGCCTAGCCTCATCAATATATCCACATTTCCCGTAAACGTCCGAAAGAGCACTCCACACGACCGAATCCATTTCCAGCTCAACTCGCAAAACATGCCCATGAATCTCCCTCCCATACCTCAAACTCAACAACGCACCCGCAGCTGCAAGAGCTATAGACACCATGAACCTACTCGAACCCACCCGCCTCCCCACATGCATCTCCCTATACAACTCCAAAGCATCCCACGGCCTACCGTTACGAACATATCCCGACATCATCGCGCTCCACGAGACACCATCCCTAACCACCTCCCCCATCCCGTCAAACACACCTCTCGCCTGGGCAACCTTCCCGTTACGCGCGTACCCAGAAATCAACGCGTTCCACGAGCAAGAGTCTCTCTCACCCATTTCGTCGAACAGTTTCCGGGCATCTTCGAGACGGCCGGAATTGGCAAAAAGAGTGATGAGACGGTTGGTGGTGCGCGTGGGTGGGTTGAACCCGGAGGACTTGGCGAGGGCGTGGACGCGGAGGGCGTCGGCGAGGGCGGAGCGGCGGAGGCAGAGGGCGAGGGCGTCGTTGTAGCGGCGGGTTCGGCAGAGGGAGGTGAGGTGGTGGTGGAGTTGGTTTGGGTTGGGGAGGGAGTGGTGGGGTTTGGAGAAGAAGGTCTTGCGTGCTCGGTGGAGGAGGTGGTTGGTAGACGCGAACATGTGATTTTTGTTGGGCTTTTGGTTCTGTCTTTTGTTGTTAATTTGTTATGATGTTTGGAATTTTGTAGTTTCGGTTTGGCGTTTTTTTTAGTTTCTGTGTTTTTCTTTTCCTGTCAAATTACGTCCAAAACATAGTTACTTGTTTTATATTTGAGTTGCGTTCTCTCGTGTTTTCCGACCGTCGTTCTTATAAGCAGGCCCGGCCCAATAGCCAGAGTGAGCTCCTACTCTGGGTCTCATTTTGAGGGGGTCTCAACAAAAAAAATATTATGTACATAAACTTATTGAGTTGCAAAGAAAATTAGTTTTAACACATAGATAGCACATAATTTGTCTCAAAGATTACTAGGAGGACAAAAAAATTCAATTAATATTGCATTAAGTTAGTGAAATTTTTATTATTTAAACTAGAAGGACAATTTTTTTTCAAATTTAAGAACTTCGTTGTTGATTTTCGCACAGGACTTCAAAAAATTCCGAAACGACCCTGCTTATAAGAATAACTAATTGTTACATATTATACATTGTGAAATTAAGCATTTGCTCGTAGGAAAACAAGGAACGAAAAGACTTCTTATATCTTATGGTAAACCAAAGTCTAATACAATGTCACTTTGTACAAACGACAACTCACATATTGAAACATACTCAATCAACATTAAATGTTATATTTGTAACGTGATTGTAGACACTCGCAATGTTACCCACCATATACGTACGACAAGCCCATCTTTCTCTGTGAGGTTGGGGAAGTGGTCTCACTTACAAATCCTTGTAGAAATGGATTTTCACGACGGAGTTTGATCATTTGCGATGTGTTGTATCGACAAAGGGTCCAGGTTATTGACAACATGCTTGTAAACAACGCACGATCTTCCTTTTCGTGGGTAGATGGACATCATATTTCCTTATATTATTTAGCAACTCAAAATTCGTGGGCAGCTACCAAAGTTAATTTTGCATTTGGGTTAACACTCAAACTTAAAAAACTCCTTGACACCTATATTACAACGCAACTCTAACAATCGTGTCATGCTGAACTGTCGTCACCACTGAACAATGTATCACTAACAACCAGGGGCGGATCCAGAAAATAAATCTGGGTGGGACAGACTTTTTATAGATTGGTCAATTTTAAGTTGATACTTTAAATTAATTAAATAATAAAAAATTGAAAATATCCTTCCTATTTTTAACCTTTTTCCAAACCTGAATACATTAAAATTCACATAATTAAATAGTTTAACATAAAAACCACAAATTAAAGTCATTACAAAATCATTCTTCTAGACTTCATGTCTTGAAAATATTTCATGATCACTTCATCATCAATGGAATCAAATATATCATGTTCAATGTAAGTGACGAGACAATCATTCATCCAATAGTCACTCATCGTAACACAGAGTATGGTCTTGACAATCTTCATAGCCGAGAATGCTCTCTCAACTGTTGCGGTTGCTACTGGTAAAGTTAAGGCTAACTTGATAAGCAAAAAAAAACAAATGATAGGCCTTATCTATTCCTTTCTCAACCATCTTCCTCGCAAGATCAGCAATGCCCGTTAAATTTGAAAACTCTGGACTACTTCTCACATGAGCAATGTAGACATGAAGTTGAACTTCAAACATTAGAAGTTCATTCTCATTGAACTCCACAGGATAGAAGGTAGCGAATTCACATAATCTCTTTTCATCGAATTCGAAGAAGTTTTTACGTGGATCCAAACACGCCATACAGAGGAGTAACTCATTCTAAACATCGTTAAAACGATCATTAAGCTCCTGAAGTTGGGTGTTAATCACTACATGGAAAATGTCATTCTTGAAGTGATGGAGATGCGTAATTGCTCGATCTCCACGCTTTTTCCTTCCTTGAACCGCAAGTATACATTCCATATCACGGACATCTATATGTTGCTTCACACAGAAAATCACAAGTTTTCTTATACAAATCATCCCACCAATTTCCTCTCAACTGTTGTAATAGATCCTTTGACAGTTTAACAAGTTTGATGCTATTGACCAAATCTTGATCTTTCCTTTGAAGTGCCCGTGACAAGTTGTTTGTTAATCCCAACACTCTGAACATGAGATTCAAGAGAAACACAAATTCAAATGTCTGCATCTGTTTTTAGAGACCAATCGCTTCCATCTTTTTCTGCCTATTTGTACCATCATCTGTTACAATATGCAAGACATCGATTACAGGGTTGAACAAAGTCAACAAACTCACAACAGAACGATAATGGGAACTCCAACGTGTGACACCTGGTCGTGTCAAACACAATTCTTGATTCAAACCTTACATGTTTCGAGGTCTCCACTACTCACACCACCAATTACTTGTTGTATCCGTTTAATTCTCAATATATCTTTTCTCTTGCAAGAAGCACCGACCACATTACAAATCAAGGAAACATAATCGAAGAAGTCTGAAAGGGATTTAATGTTGCTAGCGGCTGCTACCATTGGCAACTGAAGTTGATGAGCAAAGCAATGCACATAGAAAGCAGACTTGTTTTCTGCCAAAATTAAGCTTTTCAGACCATTGAACTGACCAGACATGTTACTTACACCATCGTACCCCTGACCTCGAACATTAGACAAGCTCAGACCATGATTACTGAGAAACAACTCAATGGCAGCTTTAAGTGACTTAGCCGTGGTATCCATAACATGAACAACACCAAGAAAACGCTCCATAATGCAACCATGTTTGTCCACATATCGCAAAGCAACTGCCATTTGTTCTTTATCTGCTGCATCCCTAGCTTCGTCAACGAGTAAAGTGAAATAACTATCCCTGATATCTTCAACAATAGCTCGAGTAGTTAAAGTGGCAGCAGCATGGGCAATATCTTTTTGAATCGACGGTGCTACTAATTTCAAATTTTCAGGTGCATTCTTTAATGTCACTCTCTGTATCTCCTCATTCAACTTTCCTGAGTACTTTAGGAGTGAGAGGAATTTACCTGGCCTAGATGAGGTCTCTAACTCATCATGTCCTCGAAAAGAACATCCCTCTGTTAGAAGTCATCGAACACATCCAACACTTGCCTTCAGACGAGTGTGGTAATCATGTTTGGCTTTATCAGATACATCAGACATGATGATATCAATATGCCGAGATCGATTCATCAAATCTTCAGTAGCCATAAAGCAGAAATTGTGGGTGCTTCCGACATCTCCCATATGGTTTGTCAACCTTTTTTTCCCCTTCCAATACTTGAAACCTTCCTTAACAAATGCTTCATGATCACCATGTCCAAGCTCGCCACTGAATAAATAGCAATAGAGACAAAATGCTGCATCCTTTGATTCACTGTACTCCAACCAACTATACTCTTTATACCAATTGGGATTGAATTTACGATTTATTCCGCAAATTTTTGTTTTAGGAAAGTTGTCAAGTATTGGTTGACGAGGACCTTTGGTGATATACGCCCTCCGAATATTCTCCAATTCAACATAGATTCTTTGCAAGATCAGAAATAAGACGTCTTATACCCAGGTCCGCAACAATATCATCGCCTATGAAATTAGCTTCATTTGAAGATTGACATTTGTTACGTGACTCTTGAGTGAGTTCAACAGTCGAAGGTTCAGGTCTAGAATGTTTACTCCCGCTTGAACTTGTAAAGAAAGTTCCAATAAATTTCTCCATCCTAATTAAAAATTCCAAAATTTCTTTTAGACAACATGTATAACACACAACTGACACAAATCTGATCACACATTAACATCTCAAATTGATATTTTTCTTTCAACTAGACAACCACAATATCAGAATACTCAAAAGTCTCACACATTCTACACTTCGCAAAAGTTTGACATGAATATAAACTTCGCAAAATCATGAATATAAACTTTCATTTTTTTCATTCCACATCCGTTCAACACTTCAACTTCGATAGTTCGACATGAATATAAACATCTCAAAATCATGAATATAAACTTTTATTTTTGCAATTTGTACCTTAATTTATTACTTAGTTATTCAAATGACATATTGCTCAAACTCACCGTCTCCAACTATTTTTGGTTTCCAACTATTATGGTGAACTTTCAAAGCAGATGAGTGTAAAAATGCAAGAGCAATTTTTTTTCAAGTTGGAGACCATTATTTCAATATTTATTTTAAGGAATCAAAGAATTTTTGTTGTGACACGCAATGAAAAACTCATTTAATTTTTGAATCGGGGATTTCGAAATAGTAGTAATTTTACCTTCAATCAGAGGCGGATTCCGGAGGAGTGGAGGACCGGAGTCTGGAGGCAGGGGCGGATCCGACTTCTGAGTAGGGGAGGACCGGACTACCATAGGCAGGGGCTGAGGGCATGAGTGGGAATGCCCGAATGTGGGATGCACGAAGACGGAGGACGGGTGGAGGAGGTGAGAACTGAGAAGTCCACGGAGGAGGGAGACGGAGTTGAGGAGGAGAGGACTAGAGGAGGGTTGAGCTTGGAGGAGAGGAGGGTGGAGGTGTGGAGCTGCTGCTTGTGTGAAGAAATTAGGGTGATAAAAAATTTGGGGGTTTTTTTGCTCAAATTTGGGTGGGGCAGCTGCCCCACCTGCCCGTAAGGTCGGTCTGCCACTGCTAACAACTTCATCTCCTTCAATGAATCAATATCGTGTCGTCAACGTCGTTTTTACCTTCCTTTGAACTGATTCCTCCAGGAAGCATCTCCTCACTCCCACATTATTGGCATATTTTATAATTGCCTCTCCATCAACTTTGGTATTGCCCCCGAGAGCTTTAAACGACCAACCGTACATATTTCCCATTGATCATGACCATTAAGATCATCCGTGACCGTGACCATGACCTCCACGACCTGATCATGAGTTTTCTTTCTCTTCACATCAGTTTTCTTTCTCATCCACATCAGTTTTCTATCTCCTCTACTCACTTTCTTCTCTCTTCTACATTATTCACCCATTAACCACGACATCATTTCAGGGTCGATATTGGAAAAAAATTAAAAAAATTCTAAAAAATCAAAACAATTAGAATACTTATTTCAAAAAACAAATGAAAACTAATTTTAAAAAAATCATAACAAAAAAACTTAAAAATTGTAACAACAGTGGACAACCGGGTCATCGGGGTCGTCCCGTTATTTATGCTCTAAGTGCCCCTCTTAAAACCAAACGAACGCATCCACTACACAACCATTACCATTATTTTTCTTACAAATTTGCAAGGTCATCTTTGAGCCCAAACATACAACACGTTGAACATTTTCGATTAAACCGTAAATCAATTTTGGTTAAGGTGATGTTTTCGCCTTGAACATATATGTCACCTAGACACCCAAATAAGTGTCAATTTTGACATTGATCGAAGTACGATTAACACAAAAGGTGTGCACGTGTGAATGACAATGTAGGGTCCTTCCTGTTGCAACTATTACAAATATTATCATGTAATACAATGAGTTATGCATGTCGAATAAATTATATGACATTATTCAGACAAAGCCAACATACAAGAACATGTTTAGGAAACCAAAACAACAAAAGAATAGCGATCAGAAAGACCTTTAACCGAGCTGTCGAATTCTGACTTGTCTTAGAGAAAATATCGCCCCAACTTACCAGTGTGATGAGTTTAACGCTTTTACCCCATGATAGAACGATTCATTCATCGAGCGGACGCACACTGAAGCCGACGAACATCGAAAGCATATCAAAACCTCACAATGTTGCTATCAACATGAAAGTAGGGGTTTTGGTGGAGAGAGAGAGAGAGAACTCGTATATTGTATGTATATTTTTCTGAGTGGAGTGCAAGACAATTTATTGTAGTCTATGACATAAAAAAATCGGACCCCTTGAAAGGAATGTGTTCTGAAAGTTTTACTTTTATATATCAATTGTTATGAATTGAATGTGCAAACATTTTGTTTCTTGATTATTGTACTCGTCTTTTGGAAGTGTTAAGGAAGATGCTCTTGATCCTTAACCTTAGATCCCTAAAACATAATGGTTTACATAAATCAAAAGTTATTCACAATCATGATAATTAACATGGAACATTAATTACCAAGATAAGATTGTCGTGTTGGTTATCGATTATTGTAGCTCTACAAATATTTGACAACACGAGTATATAAAAGAGGAAAATAGTTACTTTTATATATTGAATAGACCTAGCAAGTGAAATGTTATGAAATTGTGTTATGTGTCATTAATGTTTTCACTGTGTCTTGAATCCTAAGATACGAGACTTATGTTTTTTCACATAAGAAATGTTCAATTTGATTATTGTCAAAAGCTATCAATGAGCATAGTGATAAAGACAATAATTGGTTGAGCTTGACTTATGCTGGAAAAGATAGCTAGTCAAAAGATTATCATTGCCCTCTTTAATTTGAGTGATGATATCAGTGGACCCCTTGATAAAGCAAAATTATAATGTGACAACGTGACTTGAGTTAAGTTAATATTTATAATTAGCTTAAGAGATCAAAAAATGAATATATAATACAAATGTGACATATTTTTATTTTTTATATATTCTTAATATCATGAGTCGATGGATAGACACAAGTGATGTATTTACATCACTAAATAGATTGTGTGTTGGTTCAAGTGAACACGACATTTATGCTAATTGGGTAACTATACGGTGTAGCTAGATACCGCTTGTAGTTTATGATATTAAGTGTTTAATATCATTGTCAATTTAGCTTAGATCATCGTATAGGTCACACCACAAAACTGGAAAACAAAAGCTTGATTTTGAGTTCATATGATGTATCAGGTTTCGTGGGAAATATGATACATGTGGTGAATCGACAAAATTGATATGTCGTGAGAAATGACATAATTAGAATCATGAATAAATTCATATGATGTATATGTATTATGAGGTGTAATAATTTGACATTACATATGATAATATATAACATGATATATGAATTTGCTAAAAACCCCGAATATCAAAATTTGTTGGATATAAATCCAAAATTTGGTAAAAGTCACAAAATGGTTAATACGGTTTTACCTGAATTAATAAGGAATTAATATTAATCATGTATTGGAACTATGCCAATTATGGTTGAATGTAAATGTGAGTGATTATGTGTAAAATTGTGATTGATTTTAGGGAGAGAAAAATAAGAGATCATGTGTTAGTGGTTAACTCATGATGTGGGTGTTGGGAGACCCTAAAAATAAGTCATCTCACCTACTTGTTTCATATACGAATGCAAAATTTTCTCTATCCCTAACCACCAAATTAATCCATCTGAAAATTCCTTAATTGTTTCAAGCTTTTGGAGATTAAATCTCGTTGAATTTTAGATGAGTTATTAGTTAGATTCTAAGCTTAATTAGAGATTGATTGACTAGCTCATTTATCTGTAATCTTGTTTAGAGTTTGGTGAACACTTGAAGGTGGATCGGTCGGCGATTCGACGAGCAACGCAACTCCAATTTGTTAGAGAACCTTTGAGTATGATCACATATTCTTTGTTTATTTTAATATATGTAGAATTGCATGATATTGAAATAAACACAAAATAATATACATGAAATCACTGAAAATTTGTAAATTTTGTATGCATGTGTAATTTTTTTTAAAGTAATAGGACACGCAAGCACGTGTGCGGATGCACATGAGTCCAACTACTCCTCTACTCTCTTAACTTCTCGAAAGTTAAGGGAGTCGAAAGGTTTTAAACTTTTTCCCGTCCCACCGTATCTTACGTGGGACTAAACCCCACGTATGGATTTATTCTCCACTTCCCTCTGCATACTTGCCACCCGACTAACAATGTTGACGGTCAAAACTTAAAGCGAGAGCTTCAGTCTCCTGATATATCAATTTATAAACTAAAGTGCCCAATATCAAATATTTTTCACCCTTTAACCAACGATTTCCCTCGAGTAATTAAAGCTTCCACTTCGACCAAGTCACCTTGACCAAACACAACATAACTCGACCCGACCCACCAAAGCACGATGCAATTGGTCCAGTGAAGAGTTATGGTGCATTCCCACTCGAGATCGGCTCCCATTTCTGATTTACCTGACGTAAGCTCTTGCAGAATGGTCGTGATGTCTTGCATGACCCGAGGTTTTAACCTCCACTTTTCAGGTCACGTAAGGTGGCTCTAAGGTTGACGACGAGTATTTGACATTCTAACGAATCCAGTAATACCGAACTGAGGTAAAACATATATGGGTCGGATATAATTACCCAATTTCAAAGCTGAGTTGGTTTCAGTTCTAGTTACAGAAACTTGATCCAAAATTCCAAATCCAGAATCAGAGTATTATTAAAAAAACCCAAAAAAATGCCGTAAAAAATGGAAAAAACGGTTTGTTAAGTAAAAATTGGAAAAAATTACAAGGTTTGTGCTGGATATAGTTCCAATGGATTCGATTTTGGGAATCATTCCGGATCCGATTCAGTTTTAGGGGTGAGTTTGGATGCAGCTCCCAAATATCAGCTTCTGATTGGAAGTCAGCTTCTGGGAATGTAGATCCAGTAGCAGCTTCTTTTTGAAGGTTGAGAGTTATTTGGATAGTCAGAAAACTTCTGATAGTTGATGATGTCTTGTCAAAGAAAATTCCTAAATTAATTCTAAATTTTGATTAAATAAAAATTCATTTTAAATTCGTTTGAAATGTTTTTTTCAATTTTTTTGGATGAAAATATGTTTTTTATTTGTTTATATTTTAAAAAAAATCTATATATTTTTTAAACTAAGGATTGATATCCAAATGATGATAAAATCACAAATTCGAAGGAATTGAGAAGCTTCCCTACCCCAGCTTCTCTGTTCCATTATAATTCTTGCATCGTTTTACGCGTCAGAGCTGAGATTTTGAGGAGCTCCAGTTCCGTGCAGCTAACACTGTAGCAGTACTAACTTCTGATGAGAGTTGAATTTTAGACATCCAAACGAATCTAGGTATCCAAGTAGAACATGGATATGTTTCCGATTCGTGTAACGAAAACCCAAACCGATCCGACCCGAATAAGGTCCCCTCTCCCACCTAGCACCAACAAAACCCTCCATCGTCTTCTCCACACACTCCCTTCCTGCACCCTTCTCCCCCAACCCCAAACCCTACTTTGGATTTCGGCCCAAATTGACAGAACCAACCATGATGTACGGCGGACAGCAGCAACACCAACCCCCGCCGCCTCTGCCACCGCAGCCACACCCCAGCGTCGCCGGTGATTTCAACCGCGGCCCTCCGCCTCCGATGCGGCAGCCCTCGGCGTCGTCCACCACGCTCTCGCACGAGTACCCTCACCCTCACCCCGGCCCGCCCCCTTCCTACGATGGTGAGACCGGTTCGCCTGACCCTTGTCGAGTGGTGGAATTGGGAGTTGAGGGTTTGTGATGGTGATTGGTGGAAGTTTTCCAGTGTTTAGGACGTTTGAAATAGAGTGGTTGAGGGTTTATAACCGTGAGAAATCTCAAAGCTTCTCCAACAACCGTTAGGGAAAAATTCGACATCTTCCGAGCAACCTTAATAATTAACTAACTCTACAGATGGAGTTTAGCAATGTTGTATGAAAATGGTTTTTTCCCCAGTGATGGGGTTCGGTTGTTGGGACTTGATGTGTGGAATAGGGTTTAGGCTGTGTTCGAGTTTCGATAAACTGCATTTCCGGATTTCGTATTGATCGGATCTTGATAACGGAGCTGTCATTCTGAATATTAGTATCCAGCTAAAAGTTTGGAACAAAATATTCTTATTGAGGAATTTCGGTCCATGTTCCAGTGATTCTGAGTGCTTTCATGGCATATTTTTTTTGGAGATTAATATTGGTTAGCACCCGTAGTGCAGTTGGTTTTGCTCGCTTAACAAAGGTATTGGATATTTTCAGTGAAAAGTACAGGGGATTGTTGAAAAGATTGATGATGGTTGCTCAGAGGAGTTGACAGTTCTGGCTTTTCCTGGGAACTATCTTTGAGATGTCATTTAGTAGACGAATGCATTAACCATATTGCTAAAATTAGCACGTGGAAACCAGGTAGAATAGGCAATATTTACCGCAATGTGAGTTTATTAGATCGAGCATCAGAACATGTTTGCCGAGTTTATTAGTTTAGTGATGTCATATAAGGTTGGACACGTTATAAGTCATCAAATGAAATGGTAGCTGCAATAAATTTGTTCTATCATTTTCCTAAATAAATAAATGTTCTAGCAATGCATGACATGATAAGGATGTCTCTGTTGACACTACATACACCATACATGACCACCCTGAATCCCTGATAGGAAATTATGATCCAAGCTAAATTAATAGTAATAAGTAGAATAAGACAATCAGCTCATGTAAGGCCTAGTTTTCACCTCCACATATGCTGATTGGAGTATGGCTTAAATTAGAATAATAGGAAAAAGTAACATAAGAACCAAGCAATGCTCTAAGAGATTCTGCTTTAGTGATTGAGCTTGGTGAAAGTTTGACCATGTTGATGCTTAGTGGTTCATATTTTGTTTTGGAATTGATTGTTTTTTGTTAGTAATTAGAATGTAATAATTATGACACCATGCATGTCTATAATGCATCCTCTTCCATCCCATGAAAGTTTGACCATGGAATTTGTGGAGCGTGTCAGAAATGGAATTATGGTTTTTCTATAATATGCGAGAGAATTAGAGAAACTCACCGAGTTAAGATGGTCTCTTGGACAAAGCACTTATTTTCGTTTTTGGGTGTCTAACATCCAGAATAAATTTCAACTGCAAGCCTGAGCTTTTATGGCGTTAGTTCTTATCAAGAGTTTTTGTGTTTGTAAACCATTAAGCATGATCCTATATTCCTATGTGTTACAATTCTGATATGTTAGTATGAATATTAACCTTTGTTTTTTCATCATTTGCTCTCTTTCTTCCCTTTCTTTAAACGTCCCAAGCTAGACCAAACATGCATTTATATACAAATATACTATTTTTGGTGTGTACATATTTATATCATGTATATCTAAGCACACTACAAAAAGGAAAAGGTCTTTCGGTAATATCCATTCACTTTGATACCAGGCCATGGCGATAGTTTTGCTGCAAGAAGAATGAGGAAGCTCGTCCAACGGCGAGCTGTTGATTATACTAGCACGGTTGTACGTTATCTGCAGGTAGGTGCTTCACAAAATGTATTCATAATATTTCACGCTAAACTTAATGGCTTTTTCCAGACAAAATTAAAATGTGACCTTGAAAGTCATCATTGTGATCTTTAGATCTTTCATAATATCGTATAATATTATCATATATTAACCAATCAGAATATAATGAATCATATATAATGGACAAACCATTATGTATCAGGAAATTATCATACAGAAATCAATTAGAATTAGAAACTAGCTCTTGCCTACCCTTTACAAAGTAAACATGGTTCCTTGTCCTGTTCCTCTAAAAAAACCCTGAAGTGTATCATGTATTGGAGGTGCAATCAAGGAAAACTGTCATATGAAAACCAAACAAAATAGAAAACAATCAATGTTACTATAGCTGAACCTTTTCAAATTCAAAAAAGTAAAATACTATTCTTTATCTGTTCCTCAAAAAAAACCTTGAAGTGTATCAGGCCGTAGCCTCCTCCTATCTCACTACCTATGAACACCAAAAGGCGTGAGTGGAGAGTGTAGAATTGGTAAATGGAAAATGCTTATCGTGACCTAAAATTTGAAGTAAATGAAGGTGATGGTTGCTTATCACAACTATTTTGGAACTAAAGGTTTTGTTGTTGTCGAAGGTGATGGTTGGGTCTTGGTATTAAGAAGGCATTATGGAGGTATCAATTATCAAGGATGTATTATGGAGAGACTAAGATATGTTAGTTGGTTGATATAGTGGTTATTAGAGTTTGGGAAATTAAGGGTTTTGTTTTTTAGTTAGGATTGTTGCTGGAAAACTTGAAGGGTTAGGATCAGTAGGACCAAGACCAAACGGATCAAAGGCTGTCCTACATGGAACCAATATATTATTGTTGATTAGGCGAAAGTGTTAACAACTTCATAAGTTGGAGGAATTAACAAAGTGCAAGCACATAGTGCAACAAAGACTTCATAAGTTAGAGGAATTAACAAAGTGCAAACACATAGTGCAACAAAGACTTATGTTATCGTTGGTGGTGAAAAGAGGTAGGGAGGATCTTTATTGGTATGTCCAGTAATAAGAAAGCTAGAAACACATGCATAGGGGAAAACAACCAAACCATTCGAGGAATATCACTTGTGAGGACCAGCTCGTCATTGGACAGACCAAAAGGGCCAATCATATAATCTGATGATGCCTTGGGAATTACAAGGAACCTATTCCATAACCAAGGAAGAGATTAAGAGATTTACAATGTAATGTAATGGCAAATAAAATAAAGAAGATACAATATGCAATCAAAACCCCTAGGTAAAGCTGTTGTGAGAATGTAATATAATGGAAGACAAACCAGAGAATATATAGTATGCAACAACAACAAAAAACCTAGGTTAAGTTCCTGTGAAAATTCCATCACAAAAAATCTAGTACGATGATGTGTTGATGCATAACAAAGGAAAACTATTATATTAATAATATCAAAGAAAGGTATTACATCTCATATAAATAAAAAAGAGTCTAGGCATTTGGAAATATAGCAGAAGGAAAGAGCATAATTGGAAAGATAAACTGACCTGACAGTTATATAACATGATGCTACATTGCACATTCTAATTTTAACACTGATATGCATGTATTCATTTAACTATCTCACATATCTTTCAGGTTCGAATGTGGCAGAAGGACGTAAGAGATCGCACTGTGTTGCAACCAACCCCAGCTGCAGCAGTAGATGTTAGATATCTGTTTGCTACTTTTTGTTTTCTTGGTTTTCTGCCGAGATTTCTCACAGTATCAGTTGATTCAGTGATTGCTGGGATCCCTTTATCTTCATCTTGGTTGTTGGAGTTTTCCTTGTCTGAATGGGCGACTTCTTTCACAGATCTTATGTTTCTTGTCCTTGCAATGCATTCTTAATGAGATTTGCAGGCCCGCCACAGCAAAAACGATCAACTGTTCTATGCATTTTCATTTTCATTTGGAAATTTTCATATCTTGTTCTCAGATTGTCATTTGTCAATGCAGTTTATTAGTGTATTACAACTATCTTTTTTATTTGTTACGTGGTTCTTGATAGTTACTTTTTGTCATGTCTCTTTATTTTGTGTGTATTTAATTAACTGCAGTTCTTTTAATGAATGCAGATGTTACCAGCTGCTGCGTACACCGATAACCCATCTACAAGTTTTGCTTGTAAATTTGTTCATGCCTCGACTAACAAAAACCGCTGTTCTATCAATAAAGTTTTGGTAAGGCTGTTTTTTACCTCGTAATTTGCATTACCTTTTGATGTTCTCAAAATATCAAATCATATACTTATATATGACCTTTAAGGCTCTCAATCCTATCATTCATTCAATGTTTTTGAGTAATAAGGTGCATTCTTTTATTTTGTCTAGGACTTAACATTTTAGGGTTTTTTTGTTGGCTATTTTTCCGGCATAGAAGCTATCTGGAAGGGAAAATAGATACTAATATGCATGGCATGCTATAGCACATGTTTAAACCAATGCCGACAAGGCGGCGATGCATGAATTGTCATTTGGCTTCCCATGCTTTGCCTGTTGCCACTTGCCAGTAAATGCTGTTGTCTCTTTTTGATGTTTTATTATAATTGAACCTGTTAATCTGCTAGAACAAGCTTAAACATTTGCACACACACACACACACACACACACACACACACACACACACACACACACACACACAAGCACACACACACACACATATGTACTTAAAGCATGCAATATGTAATTGTGATGATTAAAATGTTTTTTGTTGTTGAGGAATTTCTTTCTAGCTGGTTGATAAGGTTGCGGCATCCTATGCCAATTAAGCTTGTGTCAACAACTTCAGTTAGAGCTATACCTAAGATGCATATCTTGTGTTAGTTACTGATTCCAACTCTATGATTATCCACTGAAGTGGACACCAACAGGCCGCCGCCTAATCACAGGGTCACAAAGTGGTGAATTTACTCTTTGGAATGGACAGTCCTTCAATTTTGAAATGATACTTCAGGTGCGTAGCTAGTTGCTCGTAAATTTGCCTTTCAGCAAGTTTATTTTTATTATGTTGGATAAACTTCTATTTTTAGTGAACCTTTTATGTTATTTCTTAGGCTCATGATCAAGCAATTAGATCTATGATATGGAGTCACAATGAGAATTGGATGGTCAGCGGTGACGATGGTGGAGCCATCAAGTATGATAATACTTGTGTTTCTATTTGTTGGTAACCAGGGTTAGTGACCCTAATGACTTTTATTCTTTTGTAGGTACTGGCAAAGTAACATGAATAATGTGAAGGCAAACAAATCTGCTCACAAAGAATCTGTCCGTGATTTGAGGTTTAAATTGCTGTGGAAACCTTTATTCAGCGATCTAGATCTAAATATATTTAGTTTGCGAAAATATTTGAATGCTGTTCTCTTTGTTAGTTAGATATATGTCTGCTTTTAGTATTTCATGTGTTTGTGTGCTGAAAACTCATTCATTCACCTCGTTTGTTTTATTTTCCTCAGTTTCTCCAGGACAGATTTGAAATTTTGTTCTTGTTCAGATGACACTACAGTTAAGGTCTGGGATTTTGCAAGGTGTCAAGAAGAGAAATCATTGACAGGTGATTATTTCCTTTTTCTCATAAGTATCTTAAAATCCTTTTTGTGGGGGTAAATATACTCTATGTTTGGTTAATAGAAAAACCCATATCTTTACGATGGGTTAAGTCCAATCTCAGTCTCTCACCCACTTTAGTTGTGATCTGTGAGTGTTACAGTGGTGGCGAACCAACTCATGTTTCTCATGGCATTGAAGCATAAATACTTGACCAATATGAGGCTTTTCAACTTATATTTTCCATGCATATATACATACAAAAAGGTCCAGATCATGCACGTAGGGGAGTGTTGGGATGTGTAATCCCATTTCAGTTAATAAAATTGACCATCTGTGATGATTTGCGTCAGTTGTAATTTGTGAACTACCTTCAACCATGTGTTGGATTTAAAAAGTTGGTTTGCTGATCAAATTCCAAATCTTTCAGTTTTATCCATTTGACATGAGACATGGGTTTTTATTTGTTTTATGTATTTTCATTACTTTGTCTAGGAGAGCTTTTTCCACTATAGTTATTTAATGTGGTATCATATTTGTCTTTAATATGTAGGGCACGGTTGGGATGTAAAGAGTGTGGACTGGCATCCAACAAAATCACTATTGGTTTCGGGTATGCCCTCTCCTTCTCCCTCGTTCATCTTGAATTATTCATATTGATTTTCAATTTATTTTTTGTTTCCATTTCGAGTATATACTTACAATGACCTTTGTTATTTTTATGCTTTCGCAAAAGGTGGCAAGGACAATCTTGTGAAATTGTGGGATGCAAAAGGAGGAAAGGAGCTTTGTTCATTGTGAGCTAATTTCACCCTCCAATGATCATTTAGAACATAAGTTTTGACTTACTAATGCCCAGTTTTGTAGTCATGGTCACAAAAACACAGTCCTCTGTGTGAAGTGGAATCAAAATGGAAATTGGGTGCTGACTGCTTCTAAGGACCAGATTATTAAGGTACTGTTAACGTTTGGTAGACATATATTACTTGTTATTCTTGAACAATATATGTTTAACCATTCTCCTTAGATTTAATAATAATAATTATTGTGATTGTTCTTGAATTCTTTTGTCCATTTTCACTGTGTCAAAAATTAAGTTGTTTTTTGACATTTGGAGCATCATGGACTATATCAAAGGGCTATTTAAACGATCTGCATTTCTTTTATTGTGAAATCGCAGATGGTCAGTTGCATTTGCATCATTTGGGTCAATTGGAAACAATCTCACTGATTTACAGTGGTAGGGTTGCGTACATCCGACCCCACCTTACCTCGCTTAGGCGGGAGCCTCTTCTGAGGCATTGGGGTTATGTTGTTGATGTTGATGATGTTCTTGAATTCTATAATCTCTATTCAAATTTCCACCCACTCACTGATCCAACCAACCTGATGGTTCCCATCGATTTTAACTTTCTTGTTCTCAACGTTCCTCATAGCTTATTGAATTGTTCTTTCACTTTCAACTCCAAATTTCTCAACTTCTAATCATATATTTGTAGCGATTTGATGTAGATTATTTTTTGCTTTACTTCATTTTTGTTTCACTTGTACTTCTATCCTCTTAAAGAAGTATCTTACTTTTTTAAATGGTTTGCATTTCTAAATGTGAAAGTAGTTTTAGTCATTAGTAAAAATTTGCTGATAAAAAATATTCTGTTTTCATTGACTACTGATTGTTGTAACTTTTCTTGAGATAAAAATACAATCTTTTTTTACTTTTATATTGGCTGTTTGATTTGAAAAATATCCACAGCTTTTATATTGGCTGTTTGATTTTTATACTTTGAGATAAAAAATACAATCTTTTTATACTTTTATCTAAGAAAATATCTAAAAAATATCCACAGCTCCTTCTGTTTTCACGTATGGAAGCATTTATTTTTCATTTTCTACCCTTTCCTTGAAGCAAATCAGTGAGCATTTTCTTACATATTTTTGAGAAAGAATGCACATCTACTTGCTGGGTTTTTTTTTTAATTTTCAAACTTGGTGATACTAATTTATAAGTTCATAACTCTATCTATATCTTTTGTAGAATGCCTATAATTTCTGCATGTATTACTTTTATAAGCTTACTGGTTAAAGAAAAAGGTATTGCACCTATAATCATAGTTTGTAATGTCAAAGACAATTTAATTTTTTTATTTTTTTTATTTCATACTGTTGATTTCAGCTCTACGACATCAGAGCCATGAAAGAGCTTGAGTCCTTCCGTGGCCACTGCAAAGATGTCACTGGTTAGTGTTTCCTATGCCAAAATTTTCTATCATATGATCTAGTGCAGAGACTAATGGTCACAGGTTAAAAAATAAGTTACATATCTGGAAGTTTTGTGAAAGCAAAGTTCAATATGGATAATGGCAAATTGGTAGATTTTATATCTGGTGATTCAATCCACTAAAAATTCAAATCGTGTTCTCAATTTCTTTTTCTTATTTGAGAATTCCTAAATTTTCTGCGCTAACTTATTAGATGTGCATAGATGTTTAAATTTTGGTATATAGTACGCCATGATCTCATGATACACCCTTAAGAATGAATTGAACTATTTTACTTGCGTAAGTTGACCATTCCATGAGTTGCTTTTTACATTCTTGACTGTTTCTTATGCCAAGTGTAAGGCCCCTATATGTCTGCAGTTAGCTTGGTATAGCTCGAGTTGAGTCCTCTAAACATGCTCACCATCCTCCGCTTGCAATATACTTTAGCATGTTTGCTTTTATTATATTTATTGTTGTATGATGTTATAATCAAATCCAACCTTGAGGCATATGTTTCCTCAAATTGGGGATAGCAAAGGAGAACTATCAAACAGTGGTCCACAAATATCCAGAGGTTTTCATAAAGTTTCTGTATCAAGTCAATCTTACGAAGGCATGCAATCAGGGAGTGACAGGACCATGAGAGTCTAGCGAAGTCTTTTAAAGGAATTGTGTTTTCTAATATACTAAAACCATGTTTTAGATTTGTCTCTGTGACCACATCTATTAGTTATTTAAGGAATACATAGATTTCAATTTTTTTTTTATTTCAGCTCTGGCTTGGCATCCATTTCATGAAGAGTATTTCGTTAGTGGAAGCTTTGATGGTTCTATCTTTCATTGGCTGGTTGGGTAATCACTTGTCCTGGCCAATTAAATTTTACCTTTTAATAGTTTGCATGCATTTTGAAGATGATAGAGTTGTTTAAATCAAATTCCTCAGCTTTATTATATTATAAAATTTCTTGAGTCTTGATCATGAGAAGATGAACCCAAACATTTCTATATCTAGGCATGAAAATCCTCAAGCTGAAATTTCTGGTGCTCATGAGAACAGTGTGTGGGACCTTGATTGGCATCCTATTGGCTATATTCTTTCCAGGTAAACTCATACCTGATGGTATTTTGATTCTTTTAAGTTTTTACCATTTGTTTTGCTCCTCAATGAGTATCTAGGATCAATTGCAGCATGGATTGCAGACTGTGGATATGATTTACTTGATATTTTATTTTGGGCATGATGCGCTTGATGGAATAGAACATTGATGGAACAGAGTAATACACAACATGAGATGACAATGTTTAGTTATATATTTTATTTACAAATGCTTCCTACAAAAAAATTACAGGAAGTTAAACTTCCCGACATTTGAAGTATCTTAGTTGTCTGCCATGGAATGACACTAGAACATATGAAACGACATTGATTATTAATGAATGGAGGTGGGAGTGCAAATTGATGCCAATTATCCACTAGTTATTAGTGTGCAAATTTTCGATGGTTATGCAACTGAATTGTTGGTACTTGGTAATACAAATATCAGTTCTAACTTATTATGGACGCAATTATGGATATCAATAATGAATTACTTTTACATGCACATAGATTACTTAATGTTCATTTTTTTTGAAATCTGGTTCATTCTGTCCATGCATAGACAATTTTACCCAGAAGTTGCTTTTCTTGCAACTGTGCTTGGTTAACAAAGATGTTAAGATCTATCTGAGCTTGGGAAGATTTTGTTATTTCCGCTTCTTTTATTATGGTTAGACATGTTGACCATTCAGTAATAGTTTTCCGTGTTAGGGATTCATATTGAAGGGTGTGACTATAAGCTTCTTTTCCATCTGCAAGATTGTACATTATATTCTACTATGTATATCACCTATTTTTTACCAACCAACATAAGACACCTAACAGTAGTCACGAAGCAAAATAAATAACAATATTTTGCCCAAGATTCCCATGGGGGGGAAGCATGCTACTGATTGTGCTCACTTTACATTTGATATGAAGTTTAGCGTGTTTTCCCTAATAATTTGAATAAAATTCATTCATTCATATAAGAAGTGAACTCCTGAATGTAGTTACACTAATAATGGTTTGTTGCTGTTTTGCAGTGGTAGTCATGACCATACGACGAAGTTTTGGTGCAGAAACAGACCTGGGGATACTGGTCCTGAAAAATTTAATGTAGGTTATAGTCAAGGTGTGTTCCCCCCATTGAGGCATCTTTCTATACAGTTTTTTTCTATGGAACGTTCAATTTTGACCCACACGTCACCTCTGGACTTCATATTTTGCAGCTCTTTTCATTTTATCTTTTCTTTTTTTGGTTTTCCAGGTTATGGTGACCAAAATCCTGCCTTTGCTGGCAGAGCATTCGGTAACTACCCTGTTGCTGAACCTCCATCAACACCTGGGCCCTTTGTCACTGCTCGAAATGAAGGAACAATTCCAGGTGTTGGCGCTGCTATGCCACTATCCACTCCACCTGGTGGTGGTTCTGATCAAGGAGAGCAAAGACAAACTTTTCCTGCTTTACCAGGTGCTGCACCCCCTCTTCCTCCTGGGCCTCATCCATCTCTCTTAGCCTCAGGACAGCAGCAAGCTTTTCAAGTTCCACCCCAGCAGCAACTACAACATCCATTTTCTCAGCAAATGGTATCTCTACCGCTAAATCCTTCAAATATGACCCAAATGCAGCCTCCACGCATGCCACTTCTACCTTTCTCTCATCTACCACGGCCTCCACCTCCTCAACCTCACATGTCAGGATCCATGCAGCCTTCATCACTGCCACCAGCTAATCAAATGGTAATGGCTAAATACTTGTTTGTTTATACTCATGCATCATATGTGATATGTATATACTCGTGCATCATATGTGTCGATTGGAGAAACAATTTTTAATCCTTTTTTGAATATTTATATATGAATATAATTCTCTGGCCATTCACTTGACGTTTCCAGAAAATAGTCTTACTGCATTTTTATTTTATATCAAATACATGGATAATTTTAACAGGACGTGATTAGATTGGGTATGCATATGCTAGTTGTATGTCTTTGGTTGACCCTCAAAAGTATGTGGTACTTAATATTTTTAACATACATTCTGTAGGTTATGCAAGGTTCAGCAAATCAAATGATTACTCCGCTAGGTCAGACACACATTGTAGGACAAAATCCAATGCACTCGGGCACTCATTTAACGAATATTGCCCTACCTCCCATGGGAGGTTTTCCGAATGGAATGGCAAATGTACAGGGACCTGGTGCTGGTGGTTCACAATCTTTTCAGCATGCTGGTGCCATGTTTAACCAACCTTCAGGACTCAATACCTTTCAGGTAGTGTAAATCCTCTTCTAAATTCCGCTCCATCAGGTCCAGTATACTGTGCTCAAAATGCCTTTCTTCTCTGATGTTTGTTAATTGTTATATACAATGTTTGTTTCCAGTCAGGAGGGATGGATGTTAGACCACCTAATATGGGTCCAGGTGGAAATACGGCCCTTCCTCCACCACCACCTCCCCCACGACCTTCACAGATGCAGTGATTCCTGTATCGTGGGTGGTAGTCTAATTAGAAGAAATAGAGGAATCTTGTTCGTGGATGATTTTGCTGATGAGTTTAATAGTAGATTCTCAATTGGCCGCTATTTGTACCCTGCAGTAGGTTGAGATAAGCATTCACTGCCGCCCATGGTTCTACAAAAAGAGCAGTATAATTGTTACATGAGGTTGCTTGCTAAAGTAAAGCATAATAGCAAGTTCAGAAGATACAACGATATTTATGTCATACCATTGAAAATGCATCGGCATTTCCTTGTACCTGCTGCACTTACCAAGTAACTCTTCCCTCCCAAATTTAAATGCCTCAGCTTGTAGCCAGGACAAGAGAGGAACTGCCTAACCTGACGCCTTGTATCTTCATTTTAGCTATAACTATGGATAAGCAAAAGTGAGGCTCTGTTATTAGCTATAACTATGGATAGCTAATATTTGTGCTCAGCCCGTGAAAGCTAATTTAGTCATTTGCAGTTTAGACGTGAATGCTACTCTGTATTCTGAAAGTTATTGCACTTCTGTCTTGCATGAGGATGATGTGAATGAAAGCTAATTTTGTTATCGTTTGCTGTGGTGGCTCAAACGACACTCGATATTGTTAATCATGTACTCCATGGTCTGGAAAACAAAGTTTGGGAGCATGTTTCTAAAGATCATGAATGGTAATGCGGAAAAATGGGGGTGGACATGTCCTGTTTGAATCGAAGGGTGATATCGACTGTAATTTTTATATCTCAGTTCGTAGCTGATGTGGATTGCAGACCTAGGAATGCCTGCCGTGTTGATCTTGATTAGATTTGGAGAGTTGATCTTAATTAGCTTTTGAAATAAAACCAACATCTCTACTTCAACAGAGAGATGCAACGTTTGACGCCAAGACTCAATGAGATGCATGTAAAGAGTAACTCCGGAGCAGCTGTGGCAATCCAAAGGTAATTTACCAGGGGAAAGATAGTGTACATAAGCAAAAAAAAAAAAAAAAACCTACGTGGAGAGCAAGTCCTTGTTTCGAAGTGCACTTAAGTTTAAGAAAATGAATTAATAGGAAAACGAAGAAATGTACCGAAACAGGAAGAGAGAGCCAATTCAACTTTATTTCAAAGTGACCTACGTAGTAAGTATTCACCAGGGAAGCGGCAACATATACTCTCGTGGCGACCATGTTGCTGTAACTATGCGGACTCCGTGAGGTAGTCAGAGGTCCTAGACAATTTGACACTATGAATCTATGATGCGCTAGTGGAAACTTTGCAGACGTTGTTGTACTTGTACTATATTAATACTTCATTATCTATTTTTCGGAAGGCGTAAGTCAAAATTTTGTTTGCTAGCCTTAAATGGTAGCCGACCGTTTGTTTGTTTGTAACTTAACTTTCGTTGGACTGCGATTCATACCTCAAAATCTTTCATCTAATATATTACATGCTTTCTCAAGAGTAAAAATAAATAAATATCATTCCTAAGTGTACCTAAACAAAAACTCCTATCAAATAAGACGTGCGTCATCAATACGTGGACAATTGTTTTTTGAAGCTCAAAAAAAAAAAAAAAATCAAAAACGGCACCAGAAACCTCACTCACCAGTCACCACAGACCACTCAGTCACTCCCATTCCGATGCCGCTCGCCAGAAACCTCCCCTTCATCCTCTCCTCCTCCGCCGCGAT
The DNA here is from genome assembly GCA_963682175.1 of Triglochin maritima. Classification (NCBI taxonomy): domain Eukaryota; kingdom Viridiplantae; phylum Streptophyta; class Magnoliopsida; order Alismatales; family Juncaginaceae; genus Triglochin; species Triglochin maritima. The sequence continues at coordinate 5,387,685 of OY821780.1, read as the reverse complement.
CGCGATCCTCTCTGCCCTCCTCCTCTCCACCCCATGTCCGTCCTCTTCCCCTCCTCTCCCCTCTCGCCTCGTTTCTCACCTTCTCCTTTTCAGGGAACGCTTCCGACGGCTTCGCCGACTTGGTGGTGCGGAACGGGACGATTTTCACTGCTGATTCCGACGTCCCGGTCGCGGATTCCATGGCCGTGAGGGACGGGAGGATCGTCCGCGTGGGGAACTACTCCTCCGTTCGGGTGAGGAGGGATTTCTTTTCGTTGCTTGACTTGAAGACTGTTAGATTTAACTTATGAGAGGTTTGTATGTGTAGGGAGTGTTTCGCTTTGGAGGTGTTGGGAGGAATTTGTTTGTTGGAAATGTGTGAGGTTTAGTGTAGTTGCTGCATTTTGACTTTCGAAGTGTGGAATTCTGACGGATTGAGGCTTGGTTGAATGCGAGGAAACGATGAAAATCAAGGAGATTGTGCAAAAAATGGTCTCGAGGATTATTAGATTTAGGTTAGTTTATAAGGAGTTTGCATGTGTAGTAGTACTCACGTTTTTTGAGGTCTTTGGAGGAATTGCTTGTCGAAAATGTGTGAGGTTTAGTGTAGTTGCTGCACTGTGATTTTCAAAGTTCGTGTGTAGTTCTGACGGATTGAGGCTTGTTGGAATGTGAGGAAGCGATGCAAATCAAGGAGATGGTACAAAAAGTGGTCCTAAGGATTATTAGATTTAGGTGCATTAGCAAGAAGTTTGCATAATTTAGTGTTTTTGTTTTGGAGGAATTACTCGTTTTCGTATATCTACGCGTTGTTATAGTTGCAGCATTGCGGTTGGGAGTCTGTCTCAAATTCAGTTGGATTGAGGCTTGTGGGATGCTAGAAAACAATGCAAATCAAGGAGATTGTCCAATGAGTGATCCCAAGAATTATCAGATTTAGGTGCATTAATGAGAAATTTTCGCTGTAATTTTTACATTTTGGAGGTTTTGAAGGAATTAATTGTTCTTAGATATGTAGGAGTTAATGTAGTTGCGGAGTTCCTACTCTCTGAGTATGTGTGAAATCCCGAAGGAATGAGGCTTGTGAGATGCAAGGAAACGATACAAATCAAGCAAATAGTCCTAAGAGTGATCCACAACATGCTCGTTTACCGTGTTTGTGGGTGTTGTCTACGTGAAACGTGAATGACCTGTACGAACACCCTCCTAACTCTTTGTTATGTTACCATTCATGCTTGAAATTGCTAGATTTGCAAAATATGATTGGAAGCTTAAACAATCTTAAAAATACAAATGTGTGCAGAATTGACAGAGTCTGGTAACTGTTGATTGAATTTGGGTGTTAAAGTAGAAATGTGGTCTTAAGGACCGAGCTTATGAAATTTCTATCAATTTTCCAATTTCTTGTATGGAATTATACGAGCTACTCTTGTTCTGGTTCTTCCTTTGCGGCAATATTTTGTATATTCAAGTTAACTCATATACTGAGGTCTGAGGATTATCCATTTTTTCTCTCTTCCTTTTCTCCTTTTCCGGATGCATCTTCATGGCGTACAGGATCTGGTGGGTCGTAAAACCCATGATTTGAATCTCAAGGGAAAAATTGTAGTTCCAGGATTCATTGATTCACATGTCCATTTCATCTCTGGAGGTTTACAGGTGATCCATTTAATTTTATGATTTATAGTAGACAAGTAACACATAAATAATTTACTTGTGGGACTGACAGACATGTTTCTATATTCTTGTCGTGATGAGAATGGCTTCGTTAAGTAGTTTCTATATTTGACCCCCCCCCCCCCCCCCCCCCCCCCCCCCCCCCCCCCCCCCAGTGCATTCAACCATCGAAGAGATATCTTGTGATCGTATCCACGATGATCATACATTTTTTTAATATCTTTATAATTACTTGTAGCTGGTAACATCCATGTTGCCGTCATTCCAACATGTTACTTAATTGAAGTAATTATCATGTAAATTACGTTGTGGGTGCACTTGTCTGATATTACCTTTACTTTCAACTTAGTTTTTATAAAATTTTCAATTAAAATGCATAGCAGTAGCACATGCTATCTTCACTACAAAACTGAATTCTCTGAATTATTCACTAAGAGATACATTCTTGTGAACATGTACTTCTACCGATAAAATGCTACTTCTAAGTTTTTCTTAAAAAAGTGTTAAAAGCTGCTTATTTGTTGCATTTGGTAACTAAAATGATAAGGAACATTATTGCATTTTTACATGGCACGAAGAGAAGACGTATGTAACTTAGATCTCATAGATTGAGGTAGAGTGGAGTTCACAATGAGCTCCTAAGTTTTTTCTATCTATATATGAATTAACTTGTCCCATTGCTTACTCAAAATCAAATTGATCAGTTAAAAATCAATTTCAACCATCTTTTTGGTGTAAATGGTAAATGTAAAATTGTCCCTGTGATGTTTATCCTATCAATAGACATTTATTTTGTGAAATTTTGTTGGTACACCACCTCAACAAAACTCAAACACTTAGATAATGATGGTGGATTCAAGCTCTATTATAGAGTGTTGCACATTTTTTGTGTTTAGCAATGTGAGACTGTTTTGCCAACATTTTGAAGTGAAATAATACTTAAAAGTAGCAAAGTCTAGAATTAGTCGCATGTAAGATGCTTCATTAATATTATTTCTGATTCACCCGGACCTTCTGTGTAATCAAGAGTGAGTAGTAAAAAACCCAGTGTGTCTACATTTTATGTCCTTGTGTTCTCAGCCAATTCCCTCACATCATTTCGATAGGTAGAATTCACATTGATGTTCCATTCATCAACAAAATGTATAAGGTCCGACAGCAATATTTCTTCTTTGGTATTTGGATGTACACAACAATATTAGTCGGTCTAGCTTATTGCTTCTAACTTTTCAGAAGAAAATGGCTAGTGTTTCAAAATGTCAGTCAGTGCTAATGAGGATCTAATAGTTTGAAGCATTAAAACAGGGCCTGTAAAGGAATCAATGCCAAAGATAATTGAAGGCAATTGCTTAAGTTTCGTGCTTTCTCGTTTGAGGCATAGTGTAGAGACTCTTGTACATGCTGCATCACCAAGTTTTGAAGAGGTCCAAGGGGATATGTGTGATTTGCTTATTCCCAAACTATGATCTTATATAATATGATAAATTTTCAGATCTGTCTTCAAGCTGAACCTTTTATTATCAGATTCATAACTACTTGTTTACTGTACGGTACGGCTGCCGTATAGACTTGTTTATATTGATGGCGTATGATTATTTACTCATTCAGTTAAGAAATGAGAAATACTATTTTAAGTTTTAAACATCGTGAATATGATATTTGTGGTGGAAAATCAGATGGCCCAAGTAGCTCTTCGAGATGTGAAAACCAAAGCTGAGTTTACCAAAAGGATTGAAGAAGCTGCTAATGGTACTTGTCAAAATTTAACGTCTTTTTCAAATCAACTAAAATATAAATTGTCGAATACTCATGGAAATTCTAGTTTTGTCTCTAACAACTGCTATAAAGGAAGTTTGTCTGTCTTTACGTCCAATTCGAGGGACTTCATATTTCATGGTTTGATGATTCGTGTTTATCTACCGTTTCTTCTTTTTCTTTTTCTGTATATACATACTTAATTTCCTTCAAGAAGGTACATTTGCTAATTATGTGTGTCATGTCAGTCGTGTCTTAGAAATTCCTTTGAGAGTTCCACAGTCTCATGTTCTTTCTGTCTGCATTTTTTTCTTAGAAATTCCTTTGTCAGTCGTGTCTAATTATGTTCTTTCTGTCTGCATTTTTTTCTGCTAAAAATGGTTGCAGGAACACAAAGTTCTACATGATCTGGTTACGAAAGCCAATTATGTATTCAGAGTCCATTCAAACAACTAACATTTCTAAATTCTTTGTTTGGGCAAAACGTTAAGTGCTCCATCCCGTGCCCTTAAAGTGAGACATTTCCCTACGTACACTTAAAGATGCTCCACAGTTAACATTTTAAGGGCCTTTGACCTACAATCAAAATAGGGAAAGGTAATCATTGGGCAATCTACCCATATTCCATTCTGATTTTGATATAAAAAAATCGAAAATCTTACCGGACCGGACCGAAACCGAAAATTTAAAAAGGCCTGGACCGACCGGACCGGACCGGGTTATGCTCACCCCTATTACCTACGATCTGTGGCTTTGGTGAGCCCGTCCCAGCATTGTTGCAACTCTCTGACAAAAATAGTGAAACTCCTTTTACGATAGAACATTTGTTTAATTGTGATTGACCATCTCATTTCTAAAGGCAAATTGCCATATATTTAAAGAGTAAAAAAAGTATAAAAAATTATACTGCTGCTATTCCTCGCAGTTTCTGATAGACTGGTAACCTTAAATGGGACTCAATGATTCAGCTTCACCAGAGAGAAGTAAGAGAAAAGATATTTATGCGTCCCAAGTCTCAACATGTTCATTTCGTCAAGGGAAACATGTTAATTGATTCGAAACCTTTTTTTAACTTGTAGATTATGGTTTTATGTGTATGTGATTCTCTTTTGCATTGCTCTGAGCTTGTACTCTTGATTTTTGTTTATGTGGTCATAATGGGAACATTCTTTTAGGTAAGCGCAAAGGTGATTGGATATTAGGAGGAGGGTGGAACAATGATTTCTGGGGTGGTGATTTACCTGCTGCTTCATGGCTCGATCGTATTACACCAGAGAACCCAGTATGTACCCTTTGTTACTGGAATATTTTCAACAATAAAGCTTTTGACGCCTGTAACAGCTCATTTCAACTTAAGGTTTTCATCCAGTAGGTTTGGTTATCTCGGATGGATGGTCATATGGGACTTGCCAACACAGTTGCGCTAAAGATGGCTGGAATCACAAGCAAGACACCTGATCCCATTGGTGGATCTATTCTGAGGGACACCAGAGAAGGTATTTGGAGAAGGTCATTGTTGAAGTACTTTCTAAGAAATGTTTTTGGCTTATAATCGCTCGATCTTAATGGAATCATCTAAAAACAATATAATAATTGAATTCAACTGTATTTTTATTAGAATTCAGAATAAATTATATGGTAACATGAAAATCAGAACGTCTATATCACATAATAAATAATAATATCTTATCTCAGTTTCATAATGTCAGAGACATACATGTTCTGGCCATTGAACCATACTCTAGAAAGCAAAAACTTGGACTACTATATGATTTCGGAAACATATTATTAGATTTTTATTTTACAAAAAATGAGATCTTTGAACTGCTTCAATTTCATATGAAAACTAGAAGATAAAGTATTTTTAAAGGCTGTAAAACTTCAAAAGTTATCCTGGATGAAGCGATCATAGTATCCTGTTAATACACTGGCCAAAGCTCCTTTAGGGCTTTAAGGTCGTTTCCTGCTTTTTCTACTTTTCCGCTGAGATTTGTTCCTGTTATACGTATTATAATGTAAAGGAAAAATCATTATGATCTTTTACCTGTTTCCTTTATTCCTTATACTCTTGGATTTGTTTTTTTATTTTCATCCAGTTGTCAATACTTGAATTTTTTTGTGAAACTTCTTGGGTTTCTTCAGTCTCTTTTGTATTTGGCTATTCACATCTTGTAATCCATATTCTTATACAGAACCAACTGGTCTGCTGGTTGATGATGCCATGAAGCTTGTTATGTCTATGATACCTGAGATTTCTGTTCATGACCGAAGGGATGCTCTTTTAAGAGCCAGTAAGCATGCTCTATCTAGGGGTGTTACAACTGTCATCGACTTTGGGAGATTCTTTCCTGGTGCGGCAGTAGAAAATGTTTGGCAAGATTTTTCAGGTTAGAACTTAAAACTGCATCAGACCTTGGAATGGACCTTTCACTTACAAATCGATTATATCGAGCAAACATAAGCAGTAAAGCACTAATCGTGTTGTATTTGCAGATGTTTACCAGTGGGCTGATTCCGCTGGTAAAATGCTCATTAGAGTTTGCTTGTTCTTTCCGATGCAAACTCTGTCTCGTTTAATTGTAAGTACATGTTGGGTGTGCTTTTCCTCCCTGTAGCATTATTTCTAACGATCCTTCCGGTTGTCAGTTCTGCTCATGAGTGAGGTCTTAGCAACACTGCTTCTTAGTTGTAAGATGACTGGTTTGATTTTTCCACTTGTTAATTGTAAGATAACTGGTCTGATTTAAATATCTTAAAAGTACTGCACCTTTTTCTTTCATCTTCAAGTACTTTTCCGAATCCATTTATCTACTCTCAGTCTCAGATGTACAAATTTCAATCTGGCTGGAAAATTTAGAAAAACAAATTGAAACTTTCTATTGACAAAGTGTTGAGGTATTACCTCCTCATCGTTTCCTTTTGGTTTGTAGTCCTTATGGCCTTATGCAACAGTCTGGGAAGTGGGACTGATGATTCTTAATCAACTCTGTCAATTCAATTTTCTGGCTTATTGGGTTTTCTAACTGAATCAACTATCAGGCCAATTTCTTTAACCTGGGTATAGGCTTATACCTGGGGCTAGGCTCATTGATCCAAGTCGTTTACTAGCTTCTCCTTTTGTATCTGATTCAATATCGCCCCTTCAGTTACACTACTATAATATCATGATAAGTTCATTATTAGGCCAAATGTTGCAACTCAGATGACATGTGATGTATGGAGACACCACCATAAGGTCTAGCTGCAGGGGACTAAAAGAACCACATGAGTTCTATGAAATTTGGTTGTTCAGTGTATTATCGGCCAGAAAGTGAAACTAGTTTTACTTTTCATCCCAGATGTGGAACCTGCATATTCCAATACTTTTCTTGGTTGGGCAAGTTATGCCAACTAGACTTAAAAACAAAACAAAAAACTCTAAATGGGAGAAAGGTCAATACGGTCTATCTTAAACAATGAGGGAGAGGGATTAATCGTCCGATGAAATCCATTGCATGTTAACATTCTTTCGCACAAATTTTGTCACAATCTCTGTGATCCTTGTGTCAATTTTCAGTTCTTCATAAACACACATTATCATTTATGTTGAACAGTCCATACTAATTGACAATGCACTTACACAGAAATGTTTGAAAATTCTTTTTCTACATGTAAGGAACAAAAAAAATCTGATGCTACTTTCTTTCTATACATATTAACTTCAGTATTCTCTCAGGAACTTTACAAGACAAAGGGAAAATCCTTAAGTGAGAAAATTTACCTTGGTGGTCTCAAAGCCTTTTCAGATGGGTCCTTGGGATCTAATAGTGCATTGTTTTATGAGGTAACAAAGTTATAACTCATTTAATCTTTTGTTTTTTGTTCCAGTATCTGTAAGCAATGTTTTTGCAGAAAAATGGTTCCTCGTGTAATCACTAAATAACAAATATAGCGCAAAATTAAGTACTTAGATGTCTTTGTTACCTATCTTTTGTACCTTATGATTTATCGTAGAGAAAATCCGTAATCTGCTTATCTTTTGTGAAAGCTGATTTAATAGGTTTTCGACATAGCAGGTGATTTTTTTTATTGGTGTGATTTATACGTATAGTTAGTAGTGTGAGAGGGCTTGGACTCTCACTGGGTCACAACTTATAGTGAACCAACTTACAAATCCAAACTTAGTTTGTTCATTTGGTGATAGAATGAGCCAAGCTTGAATCTCTGAACCAGTGAACCTGTTTGGCTTGGCGCACTCTCTTCTAAACCTCCTAACTATTGTAGCTAACGTTGAACATGTAAACTCATGCTTCAGTCATGAGTTTTAGTTCCATGCTGTTTGTTATCTCGAGCACTCCCATGTCACTTTGTGGTTACAAAGAGCCTAAATAAACAATTAATGGGAAATTAGCGGACCAAATTTTGGCATTGGCTTATTTTAATCCTTACAGATATATATTTTTATTTAAAAAGTAGCTTACTCCAGTACAGTGGTTCTAGTTAGGTTGAACATTTGGATTAGCTTCAATTTGAGATGATAAGTAAAATGTCATAGACTTCGTGCAGATAAGATACTCCCACCCTTAAGCTAGGTTCATTTGCATTCTGATATGTTGTTTTTGCTCTTTTTATGTGTAGTAAATTTGAGCCACAGTTTTGTTACAAATGAAAGTAGGCAAACACAGTCCTCAAATAAACTCTAGAGGTCATCTCATACAATTCAAGTATAATATCATGTCATGTTACATGTTTTGCATGATTTGGTCTAAATTGACAAAATATGAGGCACAAAGGACCATAAATAAGTACTTATATATGTTAGTGCCCACTAAAATGAATATTAGTTTTTTTAGTTTATATTTAACAACTGACATTAGAATACAGTAAACTTCTAAAAGCACGTATACAGTAGACCACTGGATATTATCTTACCGAATTTGGGCCATGTCTCTCATATTTCTGCAGATCTTCCCAATTTCATGACACTCTGGCAATGGTTGCAAGGCTCTTGTTGAGCTTGCTCTTCATGTTGACTAGTTAAACAGTTCTTTACTGATTTTCCTCTTTGCAGCATCACATATACCTGTATGAGTTTTCAATTTTTTTGATGACATCCTGTTGGATGAACACTGTGGTCTTTTATCTGTGCTTATTTTTCTTATTTGGAAATTGTAGAAGTTTCTGATGTTTGTTGCTGGTGCGCTTATTTGTAGCCTTACGTTGGTGAGCCTGACAATTATGGACTGCAAGTGACTGATCTAGAGTGGCTTCTGAATGAAACATCCTCATTGGAAATGTATCAACTCCAAGTACTTTTCCCTTTACACTGAGAAACCTTTTGCATTTGTACTTTCCCTGTTGTTAATCATTCTACATTATATGTCAATGCGTGGAACTGTAATAGATTTTTCTTCTAAACTTTGAAGGTTGCAATTCATGCCATAGGAGATAAAGCAAACGACCTGATACTTGATCTGTTCAAGTCATTGGTTTCATTGCGTGGACCAAGAGACAGGAGACACAGGGTGAACATTCGTGAATATTTTCCCAGTTTCATCACGATTTTCATAATTGTGTGAATGGCTAGTCAGTCCCATTTGCTCTAATTCCTTATTACATATTTACAAACATTGCATTCAGATTGAGCATGCTCAACATTTGGCACCTGGAGCCCCTGAACGTTTTGGGCAGCAGGATCTCATTGCATCAGTGCAGGTACAGCTTTTCATATCGTAAGTAGGTTGAAAATCCTGTTTTATCCATATATGGAAGTTTATTTCATTGACTGGTTTTGTTCATAGTTTCACTGGACAGTGTGAACTGTCTAAAATGGTTCTCATAAAATTAAAAAAACAATATCTAGGGTGATGTAGAAAAATGGTTCAGTCAAAAACCATTTGCATATCAAATACTTTTATTGATTGAAACAAAGTGAAATATCCTCTATTGTATAGGATGTGATGAGTTTACTACATTTTCATTTGTTGATGAAATACCTACAGAACAAAAATTTCGGAACGTATCCTCGGTTTTAAATTTTTTGCCCTTTTCACCAATTACTTTGTTAACTCAGTCCGAAACAATTCCCTGCAGCCACAACATCTACTCGATGATGCTGAATCTGCTGAAAGGAAGATTGGTGCAAATAGAGCTCATACTGGATCGTATTTATTCCAATCTCTCCTAACTAACAAAGCTCGGTTAATATTTGGTTCAGACTGGCCAGTAAGCTGCCTATGTCTCTTATTGCCTAAACTGAAGTTGGCTGCTTACTTTATCAGTCCATGTTGCAATTTGAGATTTTTTTATCGGTCTTCCAGGTTGCTGATATAAATCCCTTGGAGGCAATTAGAACAGCAGTTTTACGGATACCTCCTGGTTGGGAAGCTGCCTGGAATCCTTCAGAATGTCTCTCTCTGAGCGATGCTATAACTGCGTAAGGATCTTTACAAAATCAACTTAGTTTGATATTTTTGCATAGTCAATGTATTCTTTCTGAAAAATTAATAAAGATATAGCAATTTTTTCTGATGCCTCAAGCATTTAATTCAAACATGACCATGACCATGACCACGTACTTTTCAAAGATCCAAAGGCTTTTCGGTCTAAGTAATTTTTCTGCTTTAGAATTTACTGACAATTTCTCTAAACATGACTGCCATGAATCCAGGATATACGATTGCGGAAGATAATTAGTGTCATTAATTTGTTTATTTGGCAATGTCTTTTCTTCTTGCCTATTTCTAAAAGTTAAATTTCCGGGAGAGTTATTATCCATGGATGATTCCTGTAAGTTCAAAGCTACTGATTATTGGAGATGACGTTTAAATCGTTGTCTAGGTCAACCATTTCAGCCGCTTATGGAAGTTTTCTCGACAATGATTTGGGATCTCTTTCTGCTGGAAAGTTGGCCGACTTCGTCATCCTATCAGCCAGTTCTTTGGATTCACTCTGCGTAGAACCATATCCAACAATCTTAGCAACTTACACCAGTGGTTTGCAAGTGTATCCTTAGCCTCTACCCTCTCGTGATGGTTGTTTTTCATCCATTGTAACAGTAACAGAGATACATATGCTATAGCATTATCCTTACGATATACTAAAAAATTACAAAGACATGTCATTCCTTGTAAAGTATTTAAAACTTTGCACCTCTTATTTAGGTTGTGATTAATTGTTTTATTGTGGCTGTTGTGCTTTTGCGTTTTGAATGCAATGTTTGAACTCTGAAGAAAAGTTGTGCATTGGTTGGTATTTTAAATTTTGAAGAAATCTGTCTGGTAAAATCGGATTTGAAAGATGGATTTGGTTTTGATTTGAATGTTTTAATGTAAAAACTAGAACATTAGATTGTTTGTGTGATGGACCAAAAATTATGGAAAACTAAATAAAAACCCAAGCTTTACTGTACAAGTCGCATTCGATCGTTTTCAAGTTTGATTGGTTGTCTCAAATGCGCATTGAGGCTAGGATCTAATCTCTTGTTCGGTTTGGTACGCCCTCATGCGGTCTGGTTTGGTTCAATTTGCTAAAATTTGATTTGATTTTATTCGGTTTGTATCATTGCAGGTTGGTTCGGCCGGTCCGTTATGCTGTCGTTCAGAGTCCTAGGACATTAAGCTCAGTTGGGTATGGTTTGGTTTGGTTACTCTTTTGTTTCGATCCCGTCAGGTCAACTCATATTTGGTTCGATTCGGTGCAAAACTGTCCCAATATGATTCCGTCTGGTCCAATCCAATATGGTTTGGTGCGTATGCTATGGTTTGGTTTGGTTCGATCCAGTTCATCTTGATCCGGTCAAAGCCGTCTCGATCCAGTTATGGTCAGGTCCAGTCTAGTATGACTCAGCCCAATCTTGTGCTATATGATTAGGCTGAACTAGATTCAGTTTGGTCTGATCTTGCTCGGTCCTGTCCTGGTCTGGCCCAGTACGGTCTCATTCGGTAAGATCTGTTTAGCTCCAATGTGGTCTTTCTCAGTTCGATTTTAATCTGGCCCAGTCCAGCCTCACCACCGGGCGTAATCTGGTTTGACTCGGTCCAATTGAGATTTATTTATTTTAAGGAACAGGAAAGGACTTGATCGGGTTTGATTCGTTCCACTCAACGTTTATTTGAAGAATCAGGAAAACAAAAATTAAATCAAGTTTATTTAAAGACAAGGACAAACTAGTTTTTCATATGGAACTGTGGATATTTGAACAAACGTCACCAATTCGTTATCGTTTACCCCGCAGTTTTGACTTCTTTTATCAACAACGTCAGGAATTAAGGGACACTCAACCGATCAAAGATAACGATGGTCTAAGCACTTACACTGCAAATGAGCAACCGTTGTTGCTACTTGGTAACTTTGTAGAGACGTAGCATTAAAATAGAATCACTTTGCACTATGTTCTTTCCCGTCTTGCATATACCACTGCAAATCAAAGTTGTAGAGTGGAAATAATTGAAATGAAAGACGATATCGACAGCTACAAGAATGCCCCGAGGCTGAGGATTCCGAAGGACATAAACCTTCCACCAGTACCGAATGGTAATCTAACCTTAAGAAACACTTTCAGCATTACGACGAAATCTTATCCTTCCTCTGATCTTCGATATCTCATCGATTTATCTTCAGCCAAAGCTATAGACAACCAATTCCCAACTTCTTTGCATAGCTTGAAATGAGTTACAAATCTCCAAAATCCGAACCACCTTCTAGGTCACAAGCCCGGTCTGCGCAATCTAACTTTCCCCATCTTGCATTTACCCTCTGGCATGGAAATATAGTCTTCCCAAGACTATCCAAAGACCCATCAATAACAATTCAAATATCGGTCAGTTCATGGAGAAGCAATAACCACCAAAGAGCTGGGAGGAAGTGGAATTCAATTGCCAAAAAAATTATACCTCCGGTTGACGACATTATGGACATGGCACAACCACTGGGAGAATTCATCCTGCGATCCTGCCTGAACTGGATTAGCCCTGTCAATATTGAGAAGATGACCAAACATGAAAGCACAAAGGTATTATCTTGGAAGTCTAAAAGCTGGAGCTACAAAAAATTGGGATGAAGTAAAATGGAAAAATGAAACTTCCATTCCAACACCACAAAGATGCCAGAAAGAACCATTCTCAGAGTAATTAATATGTGTGCTAAATGCATAAAGAGTGCAGATGATTCCTTAATTTGTAACACTGAAGAAATGCATCTACAATAACACTCATTCAGAAAATAAAGGGCTTTATACAATATGACAATATATATGCATTAAAAATCCTTACTTCAGTATTTCCTTAAAATGGTCAGCACATTCTTTACAAGGATAAACTCGAGATATGATTCCCATCTGCATAGACAAGCAGTGTAGGTTAATTTTGTTTGTAACAAGAAGCTTCTAACCATTTGAGATCTAGCTTTACAATGACAATATAAAGTTCTGACGGAATGTTTTCTTCTTCTTTAAAATATAAGAGCAAGGTGAAAATATGAGGTGACTTTTCAGAGCACGAGAGAGTTAGCAACCAACTTTTGCTATCCTCAAATGAGAATCTGAATGAAAGCCACATTTCTCAAAGCACAACCTAAAATTCACTTATCAAACCATCATTTCCTACGAAAACATTGAAGTTTGAAAGCAGTTGGCTGGTGTCATGTAACACCAATTTTGTAACATTGTTAGCGTGGAGGGTATCATCATAAGTAGAGATAAGTAGGCTAAATGTTTTGTGAATTCACATTAATATTGGGTAATCCTAACGCATATGATCTCGTTTAGCACATCAGTAGTCACGATAATTAACAATGAGCTCTTCATTGGAAATTCATTTATAGTTGTTGGGACTTGTGATAACAATGTCTCAGGGTGAAATGAAGATACTTACCAGTTCCTTAACGTCGCGCTTTTGTTGCCTAGTTGGTTGATCTGGAAACTGGAAGGTAAAAAAAACGAGCAAGGTTACATACACATTAAACAATAAAAGGTTCCCTGTATGCTTGATAGCTTGCTTTATACTTCAAACATAAAGATAAATTTGATCATTAAAACACTTTACGATGGCGTAATCAACACAATCTACAACTCACTGTTCAACCTTTAGTATTTTTATTGCCAAATTAAATGTGGATTGGATTGAGCATTACAGCTTATCACAATTCACAACCATCACAATTTCACAATAAACCACATTTCAAACCACAATAAACCTTTATATAACCATCACTTGTAGTGTCATAGTCAGAAATATAGACTACAACTGCAGAAATTCGAAAGAAAAAAATGAAACTAATCGATGCACAAAAGCAAAACCAAAAATTACATTAAAAATTTCCTTTAAGCAACAATACCTGAATTGTAGCTTTAAAAAAAACAATAGCTGAATTCCATCCCCCTGAACACGAAATTCATAAACACCGATAAAACAACCACGACAATTACAGAAACTTAGACATCTAAACAAAGACTCGGTCAAAACTTAAAACTTAAAAGCATCCAAAACAAATCACACTTCAACCAAATTTCTTCAAGTAACAGAATTTTCAATCACAAAACCCTGAACACCAAATTCAGCAACACAACAACTAAAAAAACCACATTTCAAAGCCAAACCACATAAAACCCACAACTTTCAACCAAATAACACACTTCCAATCAAACCAACCAAGGAACACAATTTCCAACCAAAGAGCGCAACTTCGGCATCATCATCACCTGCGCGGCGACGGAGTGGAGGAACGTCCACGTGGCATTCCCGACCGCTTCCTTGGTCACCTGCACCGACGTCGGAGTGGGAGGTTGGGGAAGGGGCGATTGGAGGGTGAGGTTGGGAGTGGAGTCGCGTCTGGGGGAGTCGAAGAGGCTGGAGAGGTGCGTTTGGAGTCGTTTGGAGATGGCGTCGTAGGCTTTCACGGCCGCGACAAGCGGATTGTTGTCGGACGACATGTTTCGTTCGGGACGCAAACGCCGATTTCTGCAGACGCACGTTTGGGTTGGCTTCTGTGGCGGTGGATGATGGGTATTTTTTTGAAGTTTTTGTTAAATATAATATAATTAACAAAGACAATTGAGTTTTACTGTCCTTCAAAAAATGCTACGTTGATTTGTCAATATTAATTATTAAAATTTTATAGATGTTGTATCATGTTTGTTCAAAATGTGAATCATAGTATTTATTCTTATGGGAATGAGGATGAAAAAAAAAAAAAAAAATCTCGAAACATGGACTAATGGAAGTTAACTCCAAAAGAAGTACTTCATGGGACTTCTCATAATTTGATTGATTTGTTTATTCATTTTCTACGCGTGAAAGAAGAAAACATGAATTTCGAAGAAACTAAAAACAAATTTACTTTTGTGTCACCGTAAATTATTCTGGAAGGCAAATTCCCTCACCTTTATGTTATTTTTTGATTAATTGAGTAGTTTCGTCTTTGATAACTAATTATTAAATTAGGTAACCCACAAACGCTCTTCTCCGAGTAAGTCATTGTCAAGTACTTCTCCCACTCTTTGAACAAAATGCATGTGAAACTTCTCACTTACCGTTCTCCCACGCTTGAGTTATTTGAATATGATATTGTTCTGCACCATACGGCCAATGGCATCAAGAATGTCTTTTTGTTCCTAATTTATCACTTGGATTTGGTTTTGACCGTCTCTCAGCTCACTTCACTTGTAACATAATCAACCAACTGCATTACATAAGTATGAATAGCGATCGATTGTCTTTGGCTACGTGCCCAAGTTAAAGAAGAAAAAGAAAAAAGTAGAGGATAATTTCTATACGAAATAAGTTGATATAAATTACATTACTATCTGTAGGGGTGAGTTCGGTCCCGAATCGGACCGAAACCCGAACTCCCTGATATCTTGGACTGAAGACCGGACTAAATTCAGTCCGGTCCAACCCAGACCGAAGCAGTTCGGTTCGGTCCAAAACCGGACCGGACCATGTTGGACCGAATTTAATTAGTTTTTTTCAAATTATTTTTTGGGTGGTTTGATCTGATTTTTTTAATTTTCCATGAGTTTTTTCCTGAATTTTTAACACAAACTCTGAGTTAACAATCAGAGTTCATAACCATCATTTACTTCACAAAGACAACCTGTCACAAGTTCAGGAATCACAATGTTTAACTTAACAAAATAAAACACAATCAATAAACTTAGGCAAATCTTTAAAAGCACCTGGCATTTTTACCTGAAAATAGATTTTATTAAAATGGTTGGACAACGTTTAAACATGAATTGGTTATGTTGGAGATTTGCTTCCATAGACACCTCCGAAGAATCTAGTTTTGGTGAAGAATCGATGGAATCTATACCAAGGTTTCAACATACTCGCGTAGCATTGGAATGGCTCCATTAGCCATCAGCCTCATAGCCAGACAATGCAGCAGCTTCGGGATCGACTTCGCGACGATCAACGACGAGAATGCACTCTTCTTCTTGGCCTTGGAAAGGTTCTCGTTGGCAGAGAAGATGGAGTCATTGAGCTTCTGGATCTTGAGGTTGTTGTCGAAGGCGTGCTTGGAGGAGGCGACGAGGGAGCGAGCAAGGCGGATGTGGTCCTTAAGGAGGGGAGTATGGGGTGGAGAGGGGGGAGGAGAGGTTGTGGGAGGCGAAGAGGCGAAGCTGATTGGAGTGATGGATTTTGGAGGAGATGTTTAATGTGTTAGGGAATTCGGATGGGTTACTGTTACTAATTTGGGTGTATATTCGGGTTTCGGTCAGCTTCGGGTTTTTCGGGTTCCGGACCGAACCGAACCCGAATTTCGGGAATGTGGCGGACCGAAGACCGGACCGAAAAAATTCGGTCCGGTTCGGTCCAAAAATTCGAGTCGGACCGAATTTTGTTCACCCCTAACTATCTGCATGTGTTACTTGTGGAAGGGACGTTTTACTTTTCATACGTATTGATTTTTCTCGGAAATTTATTGGAACGACGCTTAATGGGAAATATTGGATGCTCACGAAACGAAGATGAGAGACGTGTCACATTAATATAGTGCCTTGTTGTCAAAAAAATATTTTAATTAGTTATCATTGGTTGATCGTTATGTTCATATATAACTATCAATCTTCTTCAAATACTATTGTATTAAAAGAATATGGACATTGTTAAGTCTTAACCCTAGCTTAGGGGACTAATCTTGATTTGTGGGTTTAGGTTAGTGTGGGCTTTGAAGTGATGGGAAGTATGGGTAGAGGCATAGGTAAGGGTAGGAGGGATGGGTGGCCTTGTTGGTTGGGTTGTGGTGGTGGACGGTGCAAGGAAAGTGTGTGGCTTGAAGGCGTGGAGCACGCGCAAGCGGATGTGTGCGGTTTCGAGGCAGCGACCGACGACGTGGTGGTTTCTGGAGGAGCCCGACTGCAAGGGGGAGGTCGCTGACGACGATCGAAGCTCCGACAAACTCCGGCGAGCGACGACAGGTGTGTCAAGTTCTTTAGACTTCTCACACAATGTGTGTGAGGGGTTTTGGGCTCGTCGTCGGAGGCCTCGCCAACGACGATGGGTGGACGGAGATCGGGCGCCGGCCGGTACAGCGAGGCAACGCTTAGGTATTGTCTGGCGTAGCCTAGACACCGGTCGACCGATGTCTTGTTCGCGGTCAACTGAATGCACGTTGTGTGAAGTCCCGGCTATTTTCGGTCGAACGGGGCCCGTTTTGCCGTTCGACCATTGCATTGTTGTTTAGTTATGTTTCGGGCCTAGACCATCTAAACGGTCAACCGCCCATGGACCCCTGTTCGACCGGTAGTAGAGGATTTAGAACTTGCACAGTTACTGATATTTTCGGTCAGACGGTTTTTTCTTTTCGTTCGACTGATTACCTTATTGTTGTGTTTTAACTCTGGCCTAGACCTTTTAAACGGTCGCCCGCCTTTGATCATGAGTCCGACCAATAACCTAAGTTTTGGCCCAAGCGTGCTACCGAAGTATGATGTTGTTCGAACGTTTCCTCGTTCATAAGGAAACGATCGAACAGTGTGGCACTTCCGGTCAACCGTTTGTACTATGTTCTGTTTTTCTCACATTTTGTCTCGTGTCATGCTCATTTCCTCGGAAACCAGTGTCCTCGCTTTGTGTGTGAGACGAGAGGTGACGGTGGGTGCGGCGAGCGTGCCTGCCTAGGGACCGCGAGGCAATGGAGTGTAGATATTTGATACATGTGACGTATTATGGTTATGAGCTTTATATGACATGTGCATTCGTGGAGTCACACTAGGTAGAAGACCTAATGGATTACGAATCCCAATGCATTGCGTTATTAATCAGCTCTGTGGGACGATGTGACTACCGGCCTTGATGGCGATGAAGATGACCGCCCTACCTTGATGGCAACAGAGATGACTGACCAACGATTATTATGGTAGGTAACTTGGTTGTGGCTAGGGGTGCAAATGGTTACCAACTATCCGAGTATTCGATTCGAAAATTTCTATTTAATTGGTATTTGGTAAGTTCAATGCTACCAATTTAATTTCGGATACGAATTTGGTTTAAAAAAAATTACCAATTAGAATTCGGATACGAATTCGGATACAAGCTATTTAAAATTCGAATTATCCGAATTATCTGAATTATTCAAATACATGGTCAAATACACAAATTAGTATTCCAAAATTTTAATACGAAAATTTAGTATTCGAAAATTAATTACAATATATATATATATATATCTATACAATTTCGGATAATATCCGAATACCAATTAGTATTCGAAAATTTTGAAGTTTCGGATTCGGATTCGGATAGTTCTACTGAATTCGGATTCGAATTCGAATTTGGTAATGGAATATGATATTCGGATTCGAATTCGGATACAGTAGGTATCCGAGTCATATTATCCGAGTTGCACCCCTAGTTGTGGCACAACCTTACGAGTTGACTGTCTAGCGAGCGATAACTCCGACGGGTGTGACGTTGACCACGAGATCAGATCCGTATCTATGACGCGGAAGTACGTGCGACCCTCACCGAACCCTCATAATTAGTATAGTCGCAACTCGCAAGTGAGGTGCGTAACGTACTCTCTGTAAAACCTCATGTGCCTGCGAAAGGTCCCTTGGGTGCCCCAATGTTATTGATGAGACTGTTGCCCTTTATTGCACTAGATATAGATGATATCACTTCTTGCATTTTTTGTGTCGTGATATACTAGCATGATATGGTCATTGTACGTTGTTCATGCATATTTAGGGGAGCTTGGTATACAAGGTTTTCGTTATGAAAACTCAGACATTATATCATGTTTGCATTTCAGGGTTTTGTTAGGTGCTGAATATGTGGCGACCAATGACGATTGCACTCCGAGTCGGATCCTCCAGTCTATCTTTCAAGTTGTTATGATTACTTGTATTTATACCTTCTTGTACCTTAATGTAATCATACTATTTGCAACTCCAGTGTAATGGTGTACATTTTGGATCTTATAAGAGTAATGTCATCGTGTTTATTTGGTTTTAATTTTTTGATTATCGTTTAAATTTTACGTTGTTTTCGGGAACGTTACAGACATGTTCACCATCATAATATTTCTTAATTTGTTTTCATCGTCTATCTTAAATTGTCGTTTACAAGAATAAAATGATGCGATCATGGTCAACAGGTCATGGTAAACCAAAGTGTTACTATCACAAACGCGAGACTAATCGTTTTTTAGATAAATTCTAAACATATAGACCGGTCCGTCCTAACCTATCTGGTCTGCTATATGAAGCTAAACCATGCGAAAAGCAGATATTAGTTCAATGCTGTTAAGAGAAAACTAGTTTTAATTTTAAAAATATAATACATTGGGCTAACTCAACTTGAGAAGAAAAAAACTACAAAATAGATACTAAATGAAACTCCTAAAGTCTAAATCACTGAAACAATTAAAACTGCTCCTTAACAATGTTGGAGGACGGGAGGAGGACGGGGAGCTACTGATCAACCTCCCACAGGAGAATGCTCGTCTCCTGGGCTACAGGGACCGTTGATTGGCGGTCCCCAACCGCCGATTGGCGGTCTAAAAGGCGCACCTCGTGCGCTGCCTTAGACCGCCCTGATCACCATTCCTTTTGCCTTCTTTTGACACCACTAGATCCATTCTTGATCTATTCTACTGGGGGTACGAAGGAAAGAAGGTGGCTCTCTCCTTGACACTCACAAAGCAAAAAAACGATTTTGCAATGTACACTCTTCTTCTTTTTCTACTCACATACTCACTCTTTTCTCACACAATTTCGTGGCTCTACTTCTAATGCTTGATATATATCGTTGTTCTATTACAAATGGTGAATTCTAGTGCTTTATATAGGTACTTACATGACCCTACAACTTCCAAATATAAAGACTACATAAACATGATCATTCAAGATCATTACACCCTCTACTTAAATTGTATACATAATTAGGACGAAAATTACACAAAAAATGAAAAGACTCTTGTCTCTTCCACTCCCTCAACATTTTGTCTTCTCATGTGTTGACTTTTCACTCCCTTGATGAGTCATCAAGCAATGATGATGTGGCGGGTGACTAGGACGCCACATAGGGTTAAGTCGACACCTAGAATTAAGTTCAATTCTCAATAAACAACATGGTTGACGGTGGCAAGTATGGTTGAGGGGTTGGGGCTCCTTCTCCTTGATTTTTGGATTTTACCTTATAAACATATATACCAACCAACATTTTTGGCCTCGTGGATTTTAGATTTTACCCAATTAAGTATACTCAAACTTAATTTTTGAACCATTTAGATTTTTTCGTTCATGTCATACAAATTATGTCGCGTAAGTAGAAATCACAACACCACACTTGCATAACAACATACTACAACAAAATGTTTCTTTAACACGTGTCCCTATAGTTCCCATCATTTTATCACGTTCAAGTCCAAGCAAATATACGTGAGATCGAGTTTGTAATTAAGGATGTTACAAATATAATCCCTACCAAGTTGTTTAACTTTTATGAGAAATATGAGAAAATTCAATTTTATCATTCACGATTTTTATTTTAAATAAACTAATATTGTAAATAAAGATTACCACAACGTTAAAAACATATATTCCCGTACCTATACTCTTTCTTGAGTTTTTCAAGAATTTGAGTATGAGTATGAGATATTTGGAAGTTGGAGAAAGGAAAATAAAATTATTGTAAAATCTTGACCTACAAAATTAGACATCCAAACACTACCTTAACTTAGAAGTTGATCTAATTTATTTTTCAAATACAAAGTTGAGTCTAATACTCTAAATACAAATTAATGTTTAACTAAGCGTGTTTTGTTGCAAACAAGTAATTATCTTATAGATATTTTGCATCAAATCCAATAATGCATGGACAACGAAGCAAATGCGAATATCCCCCCACAACACGCCAGCTTGCAAGCAACCTCCTGGACCCATCGTGAATTCGATCAGAAGGTCCAGATTTCTCCACGTAAACAAATGGAGAGGTACTTCCGTAAATATAATGAAAGCTGATGGTGATTATGTATTACGTAGGAATTTCGCACACGGAAGCAGCGATGACGTCAAAAGACCAGTTCTGTTTCACACGTGTTTATATTAACACAACAAATTAATCCTCGACTCCTCGTAATAGGGGGATAAACACAAGCTAATCCGATTATGCAACATCTTTCTGCTAACACATTTGCAATTAATAACACGTGTTTAGTTCATTTTTAGCCCGCATTTTTCGGCCGCATTAGTTGTTTCAAGGAACAAAATACAAGCCTACATAAATTAATATCTCAAGATCCAAATACTAACAATCTAACATGAGAAGAGTATCCATTTGTAGTGTTTTCTACAAATACTTTCTTCGTATGTGAGATTTTTTTTCTATAAAATTACTGCTCGGACCTTAATCTTTTTGAGTTATGTGATGGCAGAACTTAGCTATGTTCGCATATGCACATTTTGTCGTTCCATTGCAATCTATGGTAAGAAATGGGTCGATGAATTTTCTAGTTTCCAAAAAAGAGAAAAATTCATAGAAATACTTATTACTGGAATACTAAACATATAGAAAGATATGCGTAGTCTCTAATTGATGAAATTACTTAGCTTGTGTTGCATACTTGCATTGTCTGTTACATATTTACAGTGGCAGATGCATGACCATGAATTTTGTTTAGGAAGACATAAATATAAAGAATAAATAAATAAATATTTCTTGAAAATTTACAATTGGTCTCGACAAGTTTTCATATTTTAAAGACGACATGATTGTCTTATTGATAATTTTACCAATTAAATCATTTTCAATATAAACACCATATTGTCATTCAACCAATTACATTCTATTTGATTGCACAAATGTTTTTAACAATATTTGTTGTCAAAAATTGTCGTTTCACGATTGCAGTTGCAATCATTTTCTCTACTCAAGTACTAATTTCTTCTAAGATATATGTCTAGAGCTCCTTAGGGAAACTAACATGATTTATAAGAGAAAATTCATTAGGATAATATTCTATTAAACAAACTAATTTGGATCTAAACATGATATGCAAGTGAGTTATTCTATATTTATTTCATTAAAACAATTATTAAATTTTTGAAATTTTGTACTCATGACAAAGTAAAATAGCTTAGCACGACGATGATAAAGTTTTTTGTGATTTATTGACCCCTTCGGAGTGGTCAACCATCAAGAGTAAATTATTTATCCATAATATTAATCATGATTTCTTAACTGACAAAAAAAGTACACTTCCTTTAGTAGGTCATCTAAATCTTTATCTTACAATTTCAGCTCAGTCTTTATTTAAAAATTAAAAAAAAAGGGCGTTCACTCCTTATGATATCAGTTTCACTCTTAGAATATATATATATATATATATATTGAAGCTTAGAAATTATTCATTAAAGTAAAGAAATATTTAAAAGAATTTATAACTTTTTAAAGAAAAAAATGTTAATAAAATGACGTATATTCCTTAAAAAATTAAAATTAAGAAAAATGGACACCCAACGCCATGATATTTTGTTCTAAATTTGGGAAAATATCCTATTACCTTATATTACTACTATGTTATTCCGGGGGGACTTCCCCTGTGATATTTTGCTACACAATTTCGAAGATTTTGTATAGTACTACTTATTTTTAAAAAATCAAAATTCTAGGGGGGCATACCCCTAGTGCGGTTTGATGAAAATGATATTACATTATCTTTAATTTAAAATTACAGCCTACTTGTCCTAAAAGAAGAAATACTGCATTTTGGGTCGTCACATGACGTTTTTGAGTTTGGTCACATGCTTTTTATCTAAATCAGAAGAAAAAAACAGTTACTTTCTGCATCCCATGACCATTGGCTCTTGTTTCCATGGCCCAACCAATAGAAAACAAAAACAAAAAAACCCAATTTATTTAAAACCCCAAAACTCCGTCAATATCAACTACAAGGACACCGCCACCATCCCAGCTAAACCAAACCACCCCATCTCCATCCCAATCCCCGCAACCAAACCCCCCAAACCAATCCCAATCGTCGTATACGTTCGATTCTGGCCGGAAAGGTTCGATCTTTGGGATTTTTTGGGGTTTTTTTGGATGTGAGAGGTGGAGAGAGGGATGGGATCGTCCACGGACAACGTCAAGGGTTTCGTCCTCGCAATCTCCTCCAGCGCCTTCATCGGGGCGAGTTTCATAATCAAGAAGAAGGGTCTGAGACGGGCCGCGGTGGTCTCCGGTGTTCGGGCAGGTGGCGGTGGTCTTGCCTTTTCGGTTTGCAAGATTGTGTCTTTTCGCGTGTTCTCGGATGATTGTGTGGTTATGTGAGTTGGGTTTGCTTTGGATTTTGAGTTGGATTGGTGTTTTTCGGTGTAGGTGTTGGAGGGTATGCTTATCTGTTGGAGCCTCTGTGGTGGATTGGTCTAATAACTAGTAAGATTATTTGTACCTTTTTAATTTGTGTGTTTATGTCCTACTGTTGTGGGTTTTAATTGTGGTTTGCTTGTTATGATTTGTGTGGATGTTAAATTTATTCATATTGGTTTAATGAGCTGGATGATGTGGAGCATGGTAGATAAGTGTTTTTTTTGTTTTTTAACCAAGGGTTGAAGATGATGATGGCTGTGAGGTGATTTTAATAGATAGTAGATTGCTGATTGCCACTGGGAACATGATTTTCTGCCAGTATATAATATCTTTCACCAAATACTGAAATACCTCCTCTACTTGAGTTTGCATGAATGCTTTAATACACACAGAAGGCAAGTACAGGCATGTCTTGTAGATTTTATTTGGGGTGGATGATGAATATGCATGTTCTTCTAATATAGTGATCGTGGGCGAGGTTGCGAATTTCGTGGCATATGCATTTGCCCCTGCAGTTCTTGTTACTCCTCTTGGCGCATTGAGTATTATTGTGAGGTGATGCTCCCACTTTTCGATTTTCTAGGACTTCATCTGAATGCTTTTGTAGAGTACTTGGAAGATTAAATCTGTTTGTTTGCTTTAGTGCTGTCCTGGCTCACTTTGTATTGAACGAGAAGCTGCATAATCTTGGAATCTTAGGCTGTGTCATGTGCATTACTGGGTCTGTAGTGGTTGTCATTCATGCACCACAAGAACAGCCTATCACTTCGGTTCAGGAAATCTGGAACATGGCAACTCAAACAGGTGCGGGGATTCCTTCCTACGTATGCAGTTGTCCACACATCTATTTACGTCTACTAATACGTGGTGTTACGATGACGACAGATTGATTATGTTGGTTGTTTTTCAGCTTTCCTGTTATATGTGGCCTCCGTTATCGTCCTAGTCTTTGTACTAGTTTTCCATTTTGCTCCAACCTATGGGAGTAGCAACGTTCTCATCTTCACCGGGATTTGCTCCTTGATGGGATCCCTCTCAGTAATGCCTCTCTGCAGTTAAACATAAATGCCCTCAATTTGTTTAAGCTCTTTTAACCTGATCTGAAGTGCTTAATCTGTTATTTAGCTAACTATTGTATTTACTTAAGCACAGGTAATGAGCGTTAAAGCCGTTGGCACTTCGCTAAAGCTAACATTTGGGGGCACAAATCAATTGGTCTATCCCCAAACTTGGTTTTTTGTGGTGGTAGTGCTTACTTGTGTCATCACACAGATGAATTATCTCAACAAGGTAGAGAAATCTTAAACTTTTAACTGGTTTCCTCATGTTCATTATCATTTATATTGACAAATACATATGAATGCAAAACATTTTTCCTCTCAGAATACGCAAGAAATTATAGTACTGCCGCCTATGCAGCCAATGAGCTTATCAACTTGATGAAAAGCTTAACTAGACTTGTACCATTTCTTATCCAATAGTAATGAAATATTATTCATGAAACATGTGAAAACTGCAGCTATGAGCCCAAGGTGCTTGTGCGGATTTCTTCTTCTTCTCTTGGAGCTCAATAATAATAGTGCATTACATGTCTACCATTTGAAGTTCCTGCACCATCACATTGTTCTTCTCTTATACAACTGTTTGATATTTTCAGGCTCTGGACACATTTAATACAGCAATAGTTTCTCCTATATACTATGTCATGTTCACCTCGCTAACCATCCTTGCGAGTGTTATTATGTTCAAGGTGAATCTCCTTTTTTAAGTTTTGAGATTGAAAGTGTCATTTTCTTATTTTTGCTTAGAACAATTGGTTCACAATGTAACAATTGTTCAAAACTCAGTTCAAGTAAACTGCTTGTAAATGTACCCCAAAAGTACTTTCTGCTTCTAGTTCATCTTAGAAACTCAATGCATCTGGAATGTTTAACGGTCGCCTTTCTATCAGGATTGGGATGGACAAAGCGTCGGTGACATCATTTCGGAAATCTGCGGGTTTATTGTCGTGCTATCGGGAACTATATTGTTGCATGTCACCAAGGATTTTGATAGAAGTAATTCATCTAAGAGTAAGAACTCAAATCTTTTTTTTGTATCGGAATGAGAAATGGATGTAATGTGATTAAGTAGAACATATCTTAGCACTCATTTTTTTCCGTCCTTGCTTTAGTTCCGCTTTCTGTGTTAAAACTCTTCTACTCTAGTTTTTTTTCTTCCAGATTACTTATTTACTCCTTGATCTTTAAAAATTAACCTGATGCAGATATGTATGCACCATTGTCACCAACCTTGTCAACGCGCCTCAATGGTGAGAGCCAAGAGTTACTTAAGCACGTAGAAGAAGGCATGACGTCGTCAGAAGACATTTACTTGACCAAAGAGGCTTACTAGCATATACTCATTTAGGAGTACAAACCAAGCAAATCACTTGATGTTAAGTTTGTGGAGCGTTAGAACCAAAGCGGCATCCGAGAGTGCCATTTTAACCCAGAACAAATCACGCCACACAAGTGATTCGATGCAGAGGCTCAACTGGACCAGTCCTGTAACATTCCCAGATTATGATTGTTTCCATGATCCACTTTGGTTGATAAAGAAAATAAAAAATGAGTGCAACTATTCATCTCAAATTCTTCCTGTTGTGTCTGCAATTGGCAGAACTTAAGAAAAATTGGAGGAGGCTATCAGTTAGGGAAATTGTTTGTGAAATAATATGAATGATGTTAGATTTTATTTGTTTTGGATGTAAATACGTTAGTTAAGATGTGCAAACAGATGTCATAGTTTTTAGCTATATTTTATTTAATAAAATTCTATTTTAAGACAGAAAGTGTGTTGATCTGTTTAGGGTTTGGGAACTACTAAACGTCGCCCCAAAACTACTTAAATCGCCCCTTGAAATTACCAAATTGCCCTTGAGAAACTTAAAAAACAAATTTTTTAGGGGGAGGCGTCTGCCGGAGACGCCTCCCCATAGGAGGGAGGCGTCTGCCGGAGACGCCTCCCCATAGGGGGGAGGCGGCTGACACAGACGCCCGACCCTTGGGTCGGGCGTCTGTGGCGGACGTCGCCCCCCTATGGGGAGGCGTCTCCGGCAGACGCCTCCCTCCTATGGGGAGGCGTCTCCGGCAGACGCCTCCCCCTAAAAAAAAAATTTTTTTGGGGTTTTTTTTAATATTAATAGAAAATAGGGTTTACATTATCAAATTTAATATGTTTGTACATTATATAGTGTGAATTGATTATCAAAAAAATTAAAAGGTAGAATACTCATCATAAAAAAATAACAGTACGACAGAGAAACAAACACAAATACGAAAACAAACGTACGACAGATAAACAAATACAAGTACGAATAGTAAGTGTACGACAGAAACGAGAATACAATAATAAGAGTAAGATACTAATACTCTAACTACTTATCAACCTAATCATGGTCGGGGATGCCCAACTGAGAATGTCACGCCTGTATCAAGTGACCATCATCTACACAAGCAGCTCTGCTGTACTCGTCTGACATCTCGTCCTTCTTCGCCAGGATCGGCTACACAGCCCAAATCATCTTACCCATCCACTGTACATAACAACCCCATTAGTATACACTAAACATCACCCAAAAATTACTTAAATCGCCCCTGAAAATTACCATTTTAACCAAATTAAAAAAAAAAATAGGGGGAGGCGTCTAAGGCAGACGCCCCTCCATAGGGGGGAGGCGTCTGTCGTAGACGCCTCCCCATAGGGGGGAGGCGTCTCCGACAGACGCCTCCCCCCTATGGAGGGGCGTCTGCCTTAGACGCCCAGGTAAGTGGTTTTTTTTTTTTGAAAAAATATACATCGGGGGAACCGCTGGTTGCTTTTCTGGTCTCCGAGACATTCGAGATATTGTGCATGAGGTATAGGAAGAGAAAACGGTGGTAAAAAAGTGAAATTGTGACTTATATAAGCCTAAATAAGGTCAAGGGCAAAAAGGTAATTTGTTAGGGCGATTTAAGTAATTTTGGGGCGATGAATAGCAATTCAGTATTTCTTTGCAGGAAGAACCAGTTTCATTGGAAAATAAACTAATATCACAAGGAATATTTATGAATTTTCACCGCATTACATTACAATATCAATAATGCTATTGGAAGTTTGGAACCTGGAATCGTTAGAATCCTATTCTATATTTTAAAATTAATAATTCATCGCAATGCGTGCCAACATCTCTACGGAAGTCAAAATTTGTATTTTTCTCTTGATTGCTACGTTGAAAAAAATTAACAACATTGTCGTCATGGTTGGACTTCAATGATTGACCTTGTCTCTTCCCAAGATATATAGTATACAATCGAAACTTACATTAAAACCCGTGCCACCAATATCTTTCAAAAAAAATCCAATTCTATTTTCATGAAAGAAATACAAACACGTTATTTTGCAGTTTTTTTCTTCTTCTAATTTTCCACAATTGGCTTTCACTCCGAAGGTCATTGTTTTTTTTCCTTTTTATCCATTCTCCACTCGATATGTTATTTTGATTTCATCCTTACTTTTGACTATCCGAGATTAAAAATCTTCCAAATTAGCTTAGTTGGTATTGCTCGATATTAGCACAAAACTTTTATATACCCCCATTTAAATAGATTCAATTATTTGTTCTTCTTTGCAAATCATAGCTATTAGCTACTCATGCAAAAAATGTTAATCTAATCATGTGATACATCCCCATCGCCGAGCCTTTGAATATTGTAATTTTTCTTTCACCAACGTTTGATCGAGTTCTCTCTTGCATCATTGTACTGATCGATTAGTAAATACAACAATACAAGAACACGATGTAAGTTAATCTGTAAATCCACAAAATCACATAACTACTTAAGTCAAGATTCGATAAATTTAAGAAAAATACAAAACCCTTTAGGAAAAAATAAAATAAAATAGAGGAATTAGTTTGCCACGTGTCACAAAACCCCACAACCGCCCGTCCCCCAATGACCAACAGCCACGTGTCAAACCCGTCAGACCCCCGCCCTTCCCTCCACTCCCAACCGCCTCTATATAAACCACACCACACCACCTCCCACTCCTAGCAATGGAGACGAAGCTATTGCCGAAGGGCTTCACCCTGGGCTTCGTCGGCGCGGGGAGGATGGCTGAGAGCATCGCCCGAGGCGTCGTCGGCTCCGGCGTCCTCCCTTCCTCCAGCATCCTCGCCTCCGACGTCTGCCGGGGACGGAGGGACGTGTTCCGGTCCATCGGGACCGCCGTCGTCGGGTGCAACGCCGAGGTGAGGAAGATGGTTCGGTTTCGGTTTCACCGAAGGTGTTTTGATGTTGATTGTGACTGGATAGGTTGTGGAGAGGAGCGACGTCGCCGTGCTGTCGGTTAAGCCTCAGATCGGTGGGTTTTAGGGTTTGAGTTTTGGTCGTTTTTTTGGTATTAGGGTGTGATTGGATTCTATGGTCTCGATATTTGATATTTGGAGTGGAAGTAGGAAAAGTCATTTTAACTGTAAGATTGTAAAATTTTCAGAATTCTTTTAGTTTTCTGCTAACCAATTGCCAAAAATCATTTTGACAGGCCAGTTCCTCCACTTTTCGGCTATTTTTCTGCAAAACTAATCACAAGTACTCTTGTTGTAGTTTTTGGAAACCGAGGGATTTGTTGTAGTAGTTTATTCCAGATGACAGAAGAAAGTAGAGAGCGAAGACTAGCTGTGTAAGTTTTGTAACCACTATCAATGTCGTGATTCTCACACCTAAGATTCGAACATGCAACGTTTGATTTGAGGAAAAGTTTAGGTGCCAGTTGAGCTAACTCAGCTAGCTTGGTAGTTTGTTGTTGTAGTTGGAGGAAGTAGGAACTCAAGATTTGTGATGTGAATCACGTTCTTTTTTGGTGTTCTTTGCCTGTATTAGTTTAAACATGAAAGGTACAAAAGGAGTATTATTGTTACATAGAATAAGGAGGAATTGTACCTTGTTGAAACTCGAAAGTTTTTGATGGATAAGAGTAACTTAACTAGCATGTTGGAATGAGGTAAAAAAAAGTGGAGACTGAATAATTTGCAATGAGTTGATGTTGAGTTGGAGTTGGGCTGGTTTTGAAGGATATGAGGAATCATGGTTATTATTTGTGAAGATCGAGATTGGACTTAAAAACAAATCCAGGTTTTTGGAGTATGGCAGTCATAATTTGTGAGACTTGAGATTAGGAATTTTTAGTAACTTGCTCTGTTATTGGTCTTGGAGAATCTAAATGAAATTGTGATTGTAAGTTGTTAAAGTTGACATTAGAATGGAAGTTAAATGCAAAACCAATTGTATGTGACGTAGATTTCATATTTATACTTTGTGTAACTTGACACTAGAGGAAGTTCTACTTTGTGACCCTTTTTGGGGAATCTAATGGAGATAAAGGCTGTAATTTGTGAAAGATGACATTATAATGAAAATTTGCTCTGTCTTAGTTTTTGGAGAATCTAAGGGAGATTTATGGTTGCGATTTGTGGAATTAGTACAATGTTGAAGTTCGAAACATGTAATTCTTACGTTGAAGAGGTCAACCACCAGGTCCACCACCATTAGAAAAGAATCAACCTTTCCCCGAGACAGTGCTATTATGACCTTTGTTGTGCTCCAGGATTCTAGTGGTTTAGTATCATAAAGACTATCTTCTAATCTTGAAAAAAATATGTTTTTTTGTGTGTGTGCAAACCTTCAGTTTATATGAAGTAGGCAAGTAGCTGATGTACTTAGTGTAGGTCATTACTTCAGACCTTTTACTTTTTATTCATGCCTAATGTCTCTATTATGCTCTTTTTAGAGAATTTAACTGAGAGGTACGACGTTACACTGCAGTTACAAAGATACTTAAGGAGCTGAAGCCTTTTTTCTCCGAGGACAAAATTTTGGTGTCCATTGCTGCAGGGATGAAGCTAAAACAATTGCAGGTTTATATGACACCTTTTACTTTGTCCGTCTAGTAGTCACTATGGCCATGTAGTGTCTATCTTCTTTTTATCCAATTTTTACTAACACATAGCCTGATATGATTGGTATTTTGATGATTCCTTATCTCATGTTAACAAGCTTTAGATCTGCTAGAAGTTGTCAGCAATATGAATCATTTGATCTCATCATGTACTGGATTTTCTTGGATTCTATTTGGTTCCTTGAACTTTTACATTCTTGGCTTCTCCTATTTAAATCCTTTAGCTTAAGTAGACTCGCTCAATCTGATGCTACTTTGTGATACGTTCTCAAACTTGCATAGATACGCTCTCAAAGTTTTAGCCTTTGGTGTTTTATATTTATTATACTTATACTTTTAATGTGATTATGATTTTTTTGAAAAATCTTTTCCGTCATTTAATCATCAAATTCACACAGGAACTATCTGGTCATGAACGTGTAGTCAGAGTAATGCCAAACACCCCTTCTGCCGTCATGAAAGCTGCATCTGGTAAAAATCAGTATAAATAAAAAGTGTCAGATGGGTTTCTGAGTTTGAAAATTTTACTTTCAGCCGTCTGTTTGGGAGAACAATCAACTGAAGCGGATGGAGAACTTATCTGCCGCATATTTGGTGCTGTTGGAGAAACATGGAGAGTTGATGAAAAACATTTTGATGCGATAACTGGCTTAAGGTATGTTACTGAACATTGAAGTTGATTGACTTAAATATTGGACCTGTTTGGCATGGACGATGTTGTTTTTGCATTTTAAAAATATCTTGCAAGCTTAACTTTTCAAATTTGCCCTCTGCCCATGTTGTTTCAGTGGAAGTGGTCCAGCTTACATATATCTTGCTATAGAGGCCTTGGCTGATGGAGGAGTAGCTGCTGGTCTTCCTCGAGATATTGCTCTCAGTCTAGCAACTCAGACAGTAAGTATGAACACTAGGTATTGTAGGCTTATCCTGTAATTTCTCGTGCATACCAAACTACAAGAACGAACATGCATTGCAATAATATTTTTAAATCCTCCAATCGATCATTGTATTTGCTCTAAAAATTACCCAATTGCAAACAGGATGAACTTCCTTTAAGCTAAAATCTTATTGATAAGACCTGTCGTTTCTCTTCAAGTTAATGAGTCCAAGTTGATTTGGTTCTGCATGCCACCCAATTCTAAATTTCATGTCATTTAAACTAACTCTTTGAATTTGGCAGCAAATATTTTTAAAAGATTCTTAGTCTTAGCAATGCTTGTTTGTGAATCAATTTTGTCGAGTAGGTTGTTGGAGCAGCAACAATGGTTGTCTCTTCAGGTAAGCACCCGGCCCAGCTGAAAGACGATGTTGCTTCCCCTGCTGGAACTACCATTGCAGGGATCCAGGAGTTGGAGAGGGGAGGATTCCGTGGGATTTTGATGAATGCAGTGGTTGCTGCAGCTAATCGAAGCAGAGACCTTTCGTCCTGATTGGTTCTCCTTACACAGCTTGAAGATTAAACTACAGGCAGCATTCCTTAATTCATGCCTGCCAAGTTGTCATAGCAAAGTGAAATTACATTGATTTTATTTGTTATCTTGTAGCTTAGTTCAGTTCTGGAAGTATTTCTGTAAAAAGAACATGGGAAAGCCCATAGGTTATGCCAGTTGGTAAAATTTCTTTTTGCCTAACCATGAAAACATCATTTATATTTTCCAATTCCCTTGTACAACCATTGTTTCATCAACTATATAAGAAACTGCGTTTGGTTTCTGTTCACTATTATGATAAAAAGTTGTTTGCATCTTTCAACACATACCACCTATCTAATATAAACAAGAACAATCCTACGCTCATGCATCAATGCAGGCACAAAAATTGATCATCATAACTATTTCTTGACTCCACTAATAAAATTGACTTCCGCTGCACTGAAGTTTTAGAAAGATAAAAGAGATTAACCTGGGAGAAGTGGCTAAACGACACCAACATTGCAACGTTTCTGCAAACTTGGCTTCGAAATGTGTGGACTGTGGAAGAAACAACAACTACATGTTGGAACCGAGATTCTAGATGAATTTCATTTTTAACATACCTAACTAATTTGGGATCAACTTACATGTCTCAGTTTTATTGATAATTAGTGGGGGTTTATTTTAGAGGGCTACTATTCGTCGTCGGAAAACTACTTAAATCGTCCCAAAAACTATCTTTTTTGTCCTTAACAAATCAATTAATACATATTTCGTCTCATGTCTTTAAACAAGATTTTTGACTCAGTTTTACTCACATTCCTAGTACCAACACCACGAAAATGTCTGGCGAAACACCTGAATTCGGCAAGGTAACGGAGGCGGATTTTTTTTCCGACTCGGGAGTCTGGATAAGACGCATCCACCATGGTGGAGGCGTGTTGCGCAGACGCTCTGTTTTTTTTTAATTTTTTTGTAAATTTTCTGTTAAATTAATTTTTTCCAAGTTCCGTTGCAAGATTTCAGTGGTGATGGAGTAGATTACAGTGAGTTTTTTTATAGTAAAAAATATTTACAACAATCGAGAAAACTTGTAAATAGGTGAAACAAGTTGCAATAGGAGTCGAATTTTTTTTGGTTATATCATCATACAAACTAAAAGCAGATAACCGAATGGATTGTTACCTGAGATGTGATCGCAGACATGAAATGAGTTTTCGTGATACGAGTATTGCACTGCGGAAGAACACAAAAAAAAGTTGCGGTTGTCTTTTTTGGTAAAAGTAGTCGAGCGACGTGATCGTGATGGATGTAACGTTGTTTCTAATAGCACCTATGGGCAGCACAACCACGCACTTGCAGTTTATTCAGAGGGTCACCGACAGGTCAGTAGACTTAGTGTTGGGGCCAAGCAAATTGTTTGTGATATGACAAAGGCACAAGCAAGACCACGCAACATCTTGTTGGCAGTAAATGAGAAATTCCCGAAGGATAATCTCAATCAAAGACACATTTATAACTTCATATAGTACATGAGGAGGACAAAATCTGAAGACAGGAATCCCGCGTAGCAGTTTCTTAGTCAGATAGTGCATCATAACTATTTGCATTGGATTGTGGCAAATGAAGAAACTAATGTCCTCACTCACGCATTTTTGGCACATCCGACTTCAGTTCAGTTGTTGCGTACATACCCATTCGTAATCTGCATGGATTCGACGTATAATACGAACAAGTACAAAATGTCTTTGTTTGAGATGGTTGAGGTTACTCCAACAAACATGAATTTCCTCGTCAGATATACGATTTTGCAGGATGGGACTGAGTCTACTTACCGGTGGGTGTTGGAGAGGTTGCGAGATCTGTTATTGGATATTGTTAGCCCGACTGCAATAACAACAGACCGGGAGTTGGGTCTGACGCGACAAGTGACAGAGGTTTTTCCTGAGTCTGCTCATTTACTATGCACCTGTCATATCAACAAATACGTGTACAACTACGCATACCACGTATTCGGCAAGGACAAACAACTTGCAGAGAGTTTTAGGCGTGTAAAGTGGAGGAGAGTCATGCTTTCTAATTCACAGACAGATTATGATATAGCAGTCCGTAATCTGAAATATTCTTACAAGTCCTGGCCAGTGCTGACGGAGTATGTGGAATACACGTGGTTGGTGCATAAGGAAAAATCTGTGTTGAATTGGACGAATAAAGTTCTTTATATCGCAACACTATGAACTGCAGGGTGAAAAATGCACATTTGGCTCTGAAAGAGTGAATCACTACATCGACTGCTGCTCTCGACACTCTTTTTGACCGCGTGAACTCGGCTATTAAAATGTAGCTGACGAATATTCGGAACTTTCTTGAAGATTCGAGACGTCGAAATTTGGAAAACTACATAAGTCCTTTGTTTTAGCATATAAATGGTCGAGTTTCGCATCGCTACTTGTCGTTATTGACTCAGGAGTTGAAGAGAATACATGACTTAAGTAATGAAGTTGAATATCGTTGCGGGTGTGCTTTTCTGACATTACATGAGATTCCTTGTGCCTGTATCATGTACGAGTGTTTTGTGTTAGGTGAATGAATTTATTTAGAGCAGATTCATCCATTCTGGAAAACACTTGTCATTGGAGAATGACTCCAGATGTCAGAGTTTGTGGATCAGTCGTCTCTCCGAACGACAAGTGGAAAGTGTTGGTGTCAGGCTGCCACCGCTCCAGGAAAGCCGAAATCAACGGCATGTCAATGCAGACAACACATGTTGTACGACAAGTGACCAAATCCACTGTCACTAATGGTCGTTGTCATATCATCACTGAACGCCAAACCTGCAATGTCGTACAGGCTTTGTGCCGATTATGGCACTTCAAAACCTTCCGATCCTCGTCATCGCAGATGCGTCTGGCGATGTGGCCTCCGAAACTCGGAATGACGCTGCCATCTAGAGGACCTTCGAAACTCGCCCCCGTCCTCGACCGTACTACTGTATCGCCTCCTCCCGTGGCTCCAAGCCATACCGCCCCCCATCGTCACTCCCGTCGTGACTCCTCAACTCATCTGAATCATCCTCGTCGTCGAAAGAATCCTTAAGTGTCTGACGACGACGTAAAAGATCTCTCTCTCATAACTGAAGAAGAAATACCCCGTCTACGTGGATGACGAGGATCTGACTCATCTACTATACTACGTACCGCGCGTAAGAGAATTGATTTCTATTTTCCTCCACAGTAACCCGATGACTATTAATTCAATTTTAAAAATAAAATTTTGTTAATGAATTTATTAAAATAATTAAAATAATTATTAACTTAATAATCAATTTATTTAGCAATTACCACAATTTATAATCAATAATCCTTTACTAAAATCGTACACAACTAATTATTAACTTAATAATCAATTTATTTGGCAATTATCACAAATTATAATCAATAATTCCTTACTAAAATAATTAAACTAATTATTAACTTAATAGTCAATTTATTTAGTAATTATCACAATTTATAATCAATAAATGATTTACTAAACTAATTTAATTCATTATTAAGATAATATTCAATTTATTTTGAAATTATCACAATTTATAATCAATTTAAATAATTTAAAAAAATTTGGGGCGTCTCAGGGAGACGCCCCATCGTTTGGGGAGGCGTTTGCCAGAGCCGCCTCCCCTTTCGTTCGGGTTTCTGCGGGAGACGTCAAACCCAATTGTTTTTTTTAAATAAAATAAAATAAACAAGACAATTTACCAGGTTTGAGTAATCTGGGGCGTCCGTTGATTTTTTTCCTGGTCTCCGAGACATTTTTTCTGGTGAATATAAGAGTAATATCAAGAGAGAATGGTGTTAGGAGAGTGAAATGAAGAGTTATATAAGTAGAAATGGTAGAAGAGCAAAATTGTAATATGTACTGACGATTTAAGTAGTTTTACGACGATGAATAACAATTCAGTTATTTTAAGGTACCACCCGACACCAACTGCATCTTTTTCTTTCTTTCTGAAAGTTGGTACTTGCATAAAATTTAAAAAGTTTATCCAAGCCACAATCAAGTTCTCGTAGTCTGACTCTAAAAATTGGAGAATGTCGTATGCGGATTGAAAATTTAGGTTGTCGGATTATTACATGGTTGGAGATGGAGATTGAACTCTCGTTTATATGTTGGAGACATGTTTAGTCCACCAAGACTTGATTTCCCATAATTATTTTTGAATCCCGACATTGTTTCAAATATTACTAATATTTTCTTTATGTTCATCAAGCTCCCTCAGTCCGCCTTAAAAAACAGGAGAATGTCATCTCGAATCGAAGATGGAGATTGAACTCACTTCCGTCACAAAATTACAAATGTTTATTTTACCAATGTTTTTTCTTTCTTTCAGATTACGATTGTTTTGATAAAATTATTTCAGATTACAAATGTTAATTTGTATTAACCAATAAATATAACTGCAGTATGGCAGTCCAATTTCGTGTCGAAAGTCGAAACCTCAACCTCAACCCGACACTGTAACTACTTAAACACAGCCCAAACTAATCGGAGATAATCAAACCGAAACCAAATCCGAAAAATGCTCTCTCGCACTCTCCACCTCCGCTGCACCACTCGCCTCCTCCATCTCCCCTCCCCAAACACTAACCCTAACCCTACTCCTCTCCGTCCCCTCTCCACCTCCCCCGCCGTCTCCGACGCCGACCTCCGCAAGTACCTCGGCCTCGCCGCGCTCCTCTTTGGCTGTGGCGCCGCCACCTACTACTCCTTCCCCTTCCCCGACTCCGCTAAGCACAAGAAGGCCCACATCTTCCGCTACGCTCCCCTCCCCGACGACCTCCACACCGTCACCAACTGGAGCGGCACCCACGAGGTCGCCACCCGCGTCTTCCTCCAGCCCGAGTCCCTCCCCGAGCTCGAGAGGATCGTGAGAGATGCGCACGATAAGAAGGCGAAGGTCCGCCCGGTCGGGTCGGGGCTGTCGCCAAATGGGATCGGATTGCAGAAGGGTGGGATGGTGAATCTGGCGCTCATGGATGGGGTTCTGGAGGTGGATATGGAGAAGAAAAGGGTCAGGGTTCAGGCTGGGATTAGGGTTTCGCAGCTTGTTGATGAACTTAAGGAGCATGGGCTTACGCTGCAGAATTTCGCTTCGATAAGAGAGCAGCAGGTTGGAGGTATTATTCAGGTGTGGATTCGATTCCTTCTGCTCGTTTTTTGTAGTTAATGTCAGTTCCTATTAGAATTTAAAAGTGTTATGTAAGAGTGACTACTGGATTTATTTGATTATGTAATGCTGCACTTTAGATTTGATCTTTAGTGTTAAACTGCTAATTTTGGATATTCATGTTCTTGGAGTATTTCAATGATACGTTATAGTTAGGATGCTTGATGAGTACACACTCTTGATTTCCTTTGATCCATCAAAGATGGTACAATAATCTTATGTAGTGTTTAAGATTTAAAGAGAAGTAAAGCTGATATGCAATTTAGCTGATAGTATCATAGAATCCTTGCATTGATTTACAATTTTAGCTTAAGAGCCCTCGTGCACACTTAGGCTGCCAGATTATGAGCAGCCACAGCTTATGGACTGCAATTTTCAGTTTTGGACCTTCCTTTTTTGGATAGAATTGCTAGGTTGCATGAGCAAATTTTCATTTTTATATTTCCAAAAGTGTTCCTTATCATCTAGATTTTCTGTCAAACTAAATCCAAAGTTGTTCCCTCTCAATTGTAAGTTCTCTATATCTTGTGATACCATACTTGTAAAGATTAGTCTCATTACCGTGTTCAAATCTTTAACACAAAAAAATGATTAAAAGTTACATAAAAAATCATTTGGGAAAGAAGTTGGTAGAAGTGAAAAGACAAAAGGAAGAAGGTTTTGATTTCTATTTGGCATCAAGGAATGAGGTGTTTTTGTTATTTCCACGATTCTGATGGTAAGAAAGACACATCCAAGGATCCTACCATCTAGGATACGATAAAGAGTAGTAGAGTAGTGAGAGTTCCACATTTTGGGAGTTGAAATTGTGAAATCAATCCACTACCTTGAATTAATTGTTTTGTTTTTAAATCAGTATATTTAATATTTCTGATTGCTAAAAGGTATTCGACATTCGGCATACCGAATGTCTCTCTCATTCTAAAATGATTCCTTGTGGTGCTTGAATCTGCAGGTGGGTGCCCGTGGAACAGGTGCAATGTTAAGTCCTATCGATGAACAGATTGTTAGCTTGAAACTGGTCACTCCCTCTAAGGGAACAATTGAAGTTTCACCCGAGAAAGATCCTGAACTATTCTACTTAGCTCGCTGTGGGCTTGGAGGTCTGGGAGTTGTCGCTGAAGTCACTGTTCAATGTGTGGACAGACAAGAACTTGTGGAGCATACCTTTATCTCGAACCTTAAAGAAATCAGAAAGAATTACAAGTAATTCTATATCACAAGTTTTTTTATATTGGTTGGTTAGATTACATACATAATCTGCGCTTTCTTGATTCTGGAGTTGATTAATAGATACACTTTAAGTGCATTCCTTTTTGCAGGAAATGGTTGACGGAAAATAAGCATATAAAGTACTTATGGATTCCTTATACAGACACGGTTGTTGTCGTGAAGTGCAATCCTCTTTCAAAGTGGAAAGGTCCACCTCAAAGTAAACAGAAGTACGGGAAGGACGAAGCATTACAGCATGTTCGTGATCTTTATCGTGATTCACTTTTGAAATATAGGTAAAAAACTGCAATAAACATGAACATTGCCATAACAAGTATTGCTTGAGAACTTTTTTTGCTGGTGAGAATATGTTTGCATCGGGATTCAGCGTTTGTTCCTTTTAATTTGTTACAAGAAAATAATTGATTTCTCCTGACGGTTTAAAAAAAGCCTGCTACATCTAACTAGAGAGAACCATAAATATTTACTTAAACTACTGTTACACTAAGGGCAGGTGGTTTTGATTGAGCACAATCATGCATGAATACGTCAGATTCACCATCCATGCCAACATCCACTTGCATAGATACATGATTGACAAAACTGTGACAAACTAAAAACCAGCAGCCTTAAAAGGCATAACATCCTATAGAAAACGTTTGTATTTTTTTATCAGTAAAAATCTTCTATACTAAGAAAATTGGAATCTGTTATTTGAGTACCGTCATACATAGGAATTTTCACAAGAATATGAACTAGCTTCTGATTATTATCCTTTTGTAAGTCTACTATGAGTATAATTATACCCATGAAATAGCAGGGAAAGAGATAAATGATATCTTTGCAAGTTTGAGATTTTTTTTGTAATTTAAATTTTAACTTAAAATACTTTCTTATGTTATGATGTAGGTGATTAAATTAAAATACCACGTGGTGTATTTGAGGTTTTTTTTTGGTAAGGATATTGTAAATGAGATCCTTTTTAGTTTACGTACATACATGTAAAGATTATGGTTGCATCATATGGAGATTCTTTTCTGCTTGTACCTTTCAAACAAGTAGTACTTATACTATAAGTTTCGATCATTCATCCCATACCTGCTTTATAAATTTGTACTGTATGCCATCAATACTTATTTATTTTCAATTTCTCTGTGCACTCATAAGGCTTATTTGTTGCTTATTTTGAAATTCATAATTAAGTATGAAGTGAATAATGAGAGAAGCTTGTGTTGTATCTACTTCCGTTGTCACTTATCTACTCTCTGAATATAATAACTTACTTTTTACATTTTTAATATGTTACATTTCAATTTTAATAAAAGGCAAGTGATATTTTTGTTAGTTAATGTGTTTGTAGTTGTCTCCAGAGTAACTGGTGAGGAGGTGGATGCTAGTGAGCTTTCTTTCACTGAGCTAAGAGACAAACTTCTTGCTCTTGACCCTCTCAACAAAGAACATGTCATTAAGGTAAACCAAGCAGAAGCTGAATATTGGAGAAAATCAGAGGGATTTCGGTTTGGTTGGAGTGACGAAATATTGGGATTTGACTGTGGTGGACAACAATGGGTGTCTGAGAACTGTTTTCCTGCTGGGACTGCCTCAAGGCCCAACATGAAGGATCTTGATTACATAGAAGAACTCAAGCAGCTTATAGAGAGTGAAGGGATTCCAACACCTGCTCCTATTGAGCAGCGATGGACTGCTCGCAGCAAGAGCCTTATGAGCCCAGCTTCAAGCTCAGGGGAAAATGATATCTTCTCATGGGTAAGCTTTTATTTCCTAATAACGAATTTTCATACTTGTTCTTTTCCAAGTTAAAAGGAAATCACGATACTGCACCGTATTCTACTCGGTCACTATCTTGTATTATATAATATTTTTGTTTTTGAGTAGAAGATTCAAGAGGGGCTTCATATGCAAAGTGCATTCATGGAATGTATTAGCTCCTCCCTGCACCCTATAAAAAGGAGATAGTGACCTCACTTCGATTCTATCACACTCCGCAGAGTGGTCCTAGGTTCATAGCTAAGACATTGCTGTCTAGCAACACAAAATCCCTTTCAGAACTCCTTTTTACTTAAGAAGCATCTTACTTATTCTAATGCCTTATGCCTGCCACGTGCCTGCATGTATGAAAGATGCAAATGCACTTTAACCCACCTAGTTGATGTTTTATGCCTTTTGGTTTTGAATAACTGAATATATGGTTACCTTTTCTTCAGGTTGGAATAATCATGTATCTGCCAACTATGGATCCGAGACAGAGGAAAGAGATCACAGAAGATTTCTTTAACTACAGGCGTTTGACACAGACCCAGCTATGGGACAAATATTCTGCTTTTGAGCATTGGGCTAAAATTGAGGTTAGCTCTCTCTGACTTAGACTTGTAAACATGCCTTATGTTTGTTTGAAAATGATGTGGTTGTCCAATTTTTTTAACAGTAACGCGTAGTAGTCATATGAAGTTGTGTCCCATAATCGATTAATCGTTTTACGTGTAATTATACACAACATTGGTTAAGTACACAGAAATAAGAATTGATAAACGACTATGGTTCCCATAAAAAAAGGGCCATGGTAAGCGTTGACGCTCTTCAAATCACAGGAAGGTTAGTTTATACCTAACGAATCTTGTGGTGATGTTTTATAATTTTTGAAGGTTCCAAAGGACGAGGAGGAACTTGCCCGACTTCAAGCCAGACTAAGAGCTCGTTTTCCCGTTGATAAGTATAACAAAGCACGGAAAGAACTGGACCCGCACAGGATTCTCTCGAATAACATGATTGAGAAGCTGTTTCCATTTGCCGAAAGCGACTGATTATCTTGTTTGCATAGCCAAAGTTTGATGCTTTATTGATTTATGTTGATGCAGCAAACTGGCGGTGGTATATGTTCAGAATGGAGAACACTTTGGGAAACAGAAACTGAAGTCCAATTTGTCAACATACTACTTGTTTCTCCATGGAAATTTGTTTTTCTTGTGACGGAATAAAAGAGTTTGGAGCATAACCAGCACGGAACTAAAAACTATGCTGGACATGGGGAGACAATATTCATCGGTAGCACAATCAAATCTTTTGTCATTTCTAGCTTCTGTTGGTGTATATCTAAACTTCTGCAGCTCTGCTGCCTGTGTAGTCTTTGTGCAGCAAACTATCTACGTTTCTTTTGTTTGTTTGGTCATTTACGAGGACGGTAAGTGTTAGATTTGGTTTGTTTTTAGTGGTTTTCCGATTTTCATTAGAATTAACTTAAGGAATGAAAATCCAAGTTGAATCGATTTGTATTTTATTATGTTCGTTCCCTGACTGGCTAGAAAATGTTAGAAGCAAAGAACAAATACCTTCCTAAAAATTGTTTTATTTTAGTATATTAGGCTTGTTATCTGGAAAAGATGACTTAATCTTTGTATTGATTCATGACGTAAGTATACCTTATAAAGCCCATCAAAGTGCAAGGGAATGACACAGACCAGAGCATATCACCCAAGTTTAATTCTCACCTTGGTTTGCTTGAAGAAAAGTGATTGTGAACTTCATTTTTCTTGTTGAGTTCGTACCTTCGTCTGCCTACCGCGTAGTAGGATCGGATTGAAGGAGTTCATAGCGTAAAAAAGATGAAAAAAGTAAGATGTTGGATAAAATGTTGTTTGAGTAGGCTCGAAACGAATTCACGAAGACGCAGTCTGTTTCAATCTTTCAAATAAACTGAAATTCCATTTTGATTTCAAATAGCATGCCCTAAACTTTAATACATTCCTTTAAAGTCGCAATCAATTCATTACGCTTTAAACCAATCTTTTTCGTGTGCCTTGTAGCTTTTATGGTCGGAAGCTAACCTCTCAAGTCGCCTCACCAATCTCTACCTAAGTTAAGAGTTGGGTCGGTTATGCAGACCAACCTGACAAAACATTCCGAGGCCGAGCCCACAACATCCGGCCCACGTACACCTTTTAAAATTCGAATCTTCCCCAACAAACCAAACCAAATGACCCGCAAAAATGGCGGACTCCCTCCTCCAAACCCCTACCCCTCCCCGACCTTCTACCCCGTCCGCTGCCCCGACAACGAACCCCTCGTCGCCCACTTCCTCTCCGAGAGGCAAGCTCTGGGGGAACGCGTCGGCCTCACGGAGAATCTCGATCTCACGCTCGCCAAGGCCCACCGCAACATCGCCTCCTGTAAGACCCCCATCACCACCCTCAAGGATCTCTACCAGATCAAGTTAAATCCGTCGGAAACCACGTCAAATTTCGAGTTTTGTTTGTTTGTTTGTTTGTTCATTTCTTTTTTTTTCTTTTGGTTTTTAGGAATGTTGGGAAGTGGATTCTGAGGATGATGAAAGGGTTCTTCCCCGAGGATGCAGATGGAGCGCAAATTGGTACTCGGTCGGCATTGTCCTTTTTAAGGAAATCAGGGTGTGATTGGTTTGCTGGAAAATAACCTGAAAGCGAGGGAATTGAACTTCCAGAATGATTTTTGGTGATCGGTTGGTTTGCAAGAAAACTTGATGAAGTACTTGACTTCCACCCATTTCCACTTCGAATTTCATGGAAGTTATGGGATTGGGTTTCTGGAGTTTCCTTCGCTTTCTTCAAACCAATCACACCCTTATATACCGTGAAGTGTGCAATACGTTAGTAATAGTATGATGGTTTGGTTTTTATCAGGGAAGAAGCGAAAGAGCTCTAGACGTTATTTGCCGCAGAAGAATTCTGCAGCATATGCATTGCCGATCACTCTTTACAGGTAGGTTAAGTTGGTGTTGTTGTTGTTGTGCTTGCGTTTGTTCAGAAAAATGATGAGTTCCATAGTTTGAATTTGTCATTTGTGTGTTTTGTTAGGGAAGTTAAGAATGGGAAGGATTTCATGTCAAAGCAGGAACTTGTCGACGCAGCAGAAGCGAGTGGGCTTTCTCGAACTCTAATTGTGTGAGTGGTTTGGTTTTGTATTCTCTAACATGCATTTGTTAATAAGTGAGGGTAAATGGAAACTGTTTCAATGAGGCTCTCTACCCTGGGGTTTGTTTACTTATCTCTTTGCTGACAGGTGTGAGAAGGGGATCGGAAAACCTGGACAGATGGGAAATTCACTACGAGATTGGTATACTTGTTGGAGCTGCATGAAGGGTTTGATAACGAAGGGATTAGTTGTTAGAAATTTTCGCCCAGCAAAGTATGTTTGTCTCTGATATTTTAATGAATTACATCAGTTACTTGTTCTAACCAAGGGTTGGCTTATAGGTACCGCAAGTTGTTGTCCGTGAATCAATTCATGATTTTGGTAGTTCATTATATTCATTTTTTCAATTGATGTCAGTTTCATGATTCAGCAACAATTCAGTGTTGAGTTCGAGCTGAGAAAATCATAATCAGGGATAAATACCTTAAGTGTGAGCAATGACAATTAACAATTTGAGCAATGAAGTGTTTGAGAACACTATTAGATATTAGGCATTCACTACGTCCTATTATATTTTTCTGGAGCACGAGATTCTATCCACTGACGGTATTGAGCTTCTATTATATTTGCAACATGTGGTCATTGTCTGTACATCCCACAATTGTATTGGAAATGCTTAACAGCTTAGTTGACTTGTATTCGTTTTCTCATTATCTTGATAATATTAGGTTTGAACTAGAACGATGAGAAAAGCCTCATGAATCATGATATCGGAATTTCATGGTTACTGTTGGTGACAGTGATTGCACATATACATGATATGAATCGTTGTGCAGGCCATATTCTCTAGGTTTTTCCAGTGCGGACCACTTTTTTAGTTATACATCCGATATATGCAAGGGCATATATTCCAGTCTACATGTTCTGCAACTGTTCATTAATACCTTTTAGTTTCCCAGTACTATGATGTTCTTCATGTTGATTCTTGCTTTTTAAGTGACGACTTATACATTTTGTTGTAGGTACATGCTGACTGAAGAAGGGGGAAAAGCAGCAGAGGAATGCTTGATGAGATCTGGAGTTGTTGATTCTGACGACATCATGGACATGACTAATGAACCTGTTGGTTCCAGTCAAAATGTCCCAGAGAATATTGTTGTGCAAAAGACTGTAAGTCATAAAAAAGCTCACCATTCACTAGTTAAAGGCATTTAACTGGGACATGATATTCTTGATTTTTTTTTACGAATGGCTAATGGGTGGAAGTAACTTAATACGAAATATTGAATATTATTAGGTTCCAAGGTACTTGAGTGCTTATTATTTTTGTTTTAGTACACCATGCTGTGGGACAAAAAACTATGTAGCCCGTTATGTGTCTTAGCGTAGTTACTGGGAAATCAATATTTTCCCTTCTAGGCTTCCCACGAATTAAATAATCTTCCTGGACTAATGAGAAAGTATTATTTGATGTTCATTCTTCTCGACTGTTTTAGTTATTTGCAAATTGCAACATAATGGTTGAACTTAAGATGCTTGCTTGTTGAATTTGCACCCAAAAGTTGTAATAGCACCTGAAGGG
This sequence comes from Triglochin maritima, assembly GCA_963682175.1. Taxonomy (NCBI): domain Eukaryota; kingdom Viridiplantae; phylum Streptophyta; class Magnoliopsida; order Alismatales; family Juncaginaceae; genus Triglochin; species Triglochin maritima. The sequence goes on along the minus strand of OY821780.1, from coordinate 5,343,168 downwards.
TCCCTTAAATCACCTTTTCTCTAACTCATTTGGTGAAATATATTTCTAAGAATGGATGTGGTACTCCCTGACAAAACACATTGCTCATTGAGCATTTGTTAAATGTTATTTAAATATTTTGCTTTTGAGCTGGATTGCTAATTATCAAGTTTCATCATAAAAATAGCCTACATATATTGAGGTTTGTGGTTAGTTGTGAATCACCTTGAACCTCTGGAATACCTAATTTTTGCCTTCATCTTTGCGTTTCCATGCGAACCTAATGATTTCCTCGCAATCTTGATTGGAAACATACTTTCATTGTCAGATTTCTAGGTAAACTGTGTACCGACCAGGTCTTGGTTGTAAGTTTTTGTTTTGGAAGATTAAATTACCGAAATTTTATCCCTTCAGAACTTAGAGGTATCTTGGTAGTTTTTTCTTATGTATTTGGTGTCCAAGTGTTTTTGTAAGATAGTAAACAACCATGAATAAGTTTGATTCTTTTAGTCTAGGTCAACATCAATTTCCCCACTTTTTGTAATTTCCCCCCATAATGATGTCTCAACCAGTCTTTCAATAATGCTAGTCTTAAATCTTGTCATTTCGTGTTGATGGTAGGCACTTATTTATTTCCTGATCTTTGATGAAAAAGTTCATTCTTCAGCCCATAAGCATTTATTATGATCATTATTTGCGTGGTCAAAATTAAACAGGAGTATCGCTATTCTGGATTATTATTTTTCACTCCATTAAGTTAAATATATATCTTATGTTCTCCTTTGGCATAAATATTTAATTTTTTGATTGTGAGCAACAATAGTGTTCAGTTATGTCAGTATCAAAATTGATATGCTAATCTTTATCCATGATGTTTGCCAATGAATGTTAGTAAGAATTGATTTGTGAGTTTTGAAAGTATATTACTTGTAACTGGCAGAACATCCAAGTTGATCATGTGGATATATCCGACTCTGATTCTGCAGAACTTCCCAGAAAAAGTTCTACAGTGGGACCATTCACCGGTTTGTTACTCTTTGATACAATAATCAACAGTTTTTTTAAGTATTGCATCTCTGAATGGTGATTTACTAGGCAATGTTTCGTGCTGGTTAAATGCAGAATCAATTCCCAGGCCTCCCTCTTGCTCCTCATTTGTATGTCTCCATTGCCAAATAGTTTGCACTCATTTGTTTACGTAATATTGCTTTGATGAAGCTTGGAAGGTTTTGCATTAAATATTTTCTTTTTCAACAGGATCACCAAATGTTTGTACCAGTATCGAAAGCTAACGAGTTTGAAGATGTCAGTGATTGTGGAGCAATGCCTCCAGGTGGAATTGGAGAAAAATTTGAGGATATATACGATGTGATTTTGATATTAGATGATCGGGAAATTTTCGGGTTTGTTATATTGTTTATTTTGATATGCTGATGAATATGTACATGCATATTAACTAACACTAGTTTTTTGAAACCTATTTTTCAGAATGTCCGGAATCTATCTTTGATGCTCTACATGTACAATTCAGTGATCTGTAGTAGATTGTATATTAATCTCCTAAGCATTAATGGTTCAAAAGTGGAAATATTAGGTGGTGTTTTACGATAGTGTGACATAGGTCAACTTAGACAAATCACAATATTAGATACCATATTATAGTACAAATAACTAAATAGACAACAAAATATCATACTTTTATATATTTTTATTATAAATTAGATATTTATTGGAGCATATCTTCCGTTGTCCAATACTTGACAATTGAATTGACACCTTCAGTAGAACAATCTACTGGTTTAAGAACTTTTATATTTTCTGATTATAAATTAGATATTTATTGGAGCATATATTCTGGGAGATGCGTAAGTTTCCATCTTGTGTAATACTTGAAAATTTAATTGACACCTTTAGTAGAACAGTCTACTGGTTTAAGAATTTCTATATTTTGTGATTATAAATTACATATTTTGTTATAATAGGAACTTTAAATCCTAGACTTTTATATTTTGTGATTATATATTAGATATTTATTGGAGTATTCTTGTTCCTTAGAATTTCATGTTCTTGAGTGCTAAATTGCAGGTCTCGCTCTAGAAAGGTCCACGACATCTTAAACTCGCAATTCAAAGTACAAGTAGAGGTAAAGAGTACAATTTCGTTCTTTCCATTTTCTATTGCAAACTTTACCTTCTTTGCCCTTTTATTCCTTGATGGTTATTTATCTTTACTTTGAACTCAAAGTTTTTCAAAGTTAAGCTTCAGATGAGCCAGCTCTATCAGAAATTGTTGTTGTCAAAGGTCACATTTCTAGACTGTAATTTCTCTGTAAAGCTAATGAATGAGCTTTAAATCATGTAGAAAAGGCAATTACCTGTTGGAGATGCTGTTTGGATAGCCCGTAATAAGCTAACAAAGTACGAGTATGTGTTGGACTTCATTGTTGAAAGGAAAAGAGTTGATGATCTACTTCAATCGATCAATGACAACCGTTATAAAGATCAAAAACTAAGGTTATCGGTATGAGTCCATTTAGTTTGTGAATTTATTTTCCTATATGTACCTCATGGTACATAATGTGCATTTGTCGATGGTTTTCCATCTCTAGAGTTCCTTTACACACATAGCCAATCTAGCTATTAATATAATAGTACAAAGAAAGAATGATTATTTCCAGAAAGACATATTGAGATTAGTGCTGACTATTGAACAGACTCACTTATTTGGTGCATAATTTCATTTCAAAATGGTATAGTTCTCAACTTTTAAAGAATTTGTAAATGAGCATATGTTCCATAATTCGTAGTTAATCCTTAGGTTATTTATAATTAGAAGGTATTAGAAAGAATGATGTTGTAGAAATTGATTTGTTTTAATAGATCTCCCCTGAACTGTTGGTTATATCCTGCACCTTCACTCTTATGATTACCCTTAGCACTGCTCTTTGGTATAAATTGTTAATATGATCATCTTTCAATGGAGCTCAGTATATTATCAATAAATATATGTGCTTACACGTGGCCTATTGCCCTATTGTTTTGCTTTCAGTGTCAACACCATATTTAGAAGTTCCATCATTTTACCAAAAGAATAAATGGTAGGGCACCATAAAGAATCCATTATCCATTGGTGGTGTCAACGTGAAGCACTTTAAGCTTCTATGAGTCTTTCTACTAAGATGATCATGTTTACTTATTCTCCCTGAATTCATTCTTAATTTCCCTCTGTGCCTGTAGATCTTTCTATTAGCTTTGTGACGTCATGATGTTTTGTGTATTACAGAGTTGTGGTCTTCTTAATGTGATCTATCTTGTTGAAGGAGACCCTAATAAAATTGAGGTCCCTGATAGCGTCTAAACAGCGTAAGTTTTTGTTTTCGTTTGGAAATTGTTTTCTTCACCCTTTGTGGTTTGCATTGTTGAACCACCAATCAATATACATGGAGGAACTGAGTACTTAATTTATATCTACTGTAGAGGGTTCACCGAAATTATGATTGATTGCCCACCAATCCTGTGATAGTTGTGCTAAGTGATGTTTAAGATAATTCGTAACAACATTTACAAAAATACCATCATAGTTTTTTTCCTGCCGCGTCATCTGTTCTACGTTACAATATTTAACCACAATTTTATTCTCTCTAAATAAATATATATTATCATTTAATCTTTTATATGTTAAATTTAATTATTAATAAAGTTGACCATTACTGTTTTTCCTTAAATATTTTATTTCAAAATCATTGTTGAACAAATGTTCATAAATAATTAATTTATTAACTGCAAGTTTATAATAGTAATTTAATAAACGAAACTCATTGAGATTACATTAACAGTGACAATTAAACATTACCACAACTAATAAGTCATTGCCCATAACGTTGCAAAATATTCTTGTGAAGATGTGTGATGTTATAACAAAATGAGTGTGTATTTATATAGTGATGGAGAAATAGAGTTGGGAAAAAGACAAGTTGAAATAACAAAGTTGAGAATATAATCTGGAAAAGTTAAAACTTAGAATAAAATATCTGGAAAAGTGAGATTTAAGAATAAATCTTTGGAAAAGTAGGATTTGAGAATTAAATTTCTAAACAAGTTAATCCTAAGAATCTAATTGTTGGAACTGTGAAAATTATAAATATATTTGTTTGAAATCAGATAGTTGTCCATTTGAATCAAAGACATGTTATTTGGAATTTTGAAATTACAAAAATTATATAATAGTGTGGGTGTCTATTTGTATATCTTGAAAAGATAATTTTTTTGGTGAGTTTTCTAAAAATTATAATATTTATTTAACAAGATAAATACATTACAAAACTTCTTCTCACGTTTTTCATTGGATGGTTCCACTGCAAGCGAAAAAACAAAAACCACGCTATCCACTCCTCACCCAGGCAAAAGAAAGATCGTCTCAGAACACATTCTCTTGTGCGTTGGCCAGCAATTAACAAGATCCTCATCGCCCAGTTTACAAAAAACCCATTCCCCCAGCCTTTTTGGGATGGCATTTTTAACCAACACCATTGTTGGTGCCCTAAGCTAGAATGTACGACAAGATTCCCTTGAGACATGGCAAAATTTAACCCAACTTTGAATCCTTGACCCTTGTAGATCCAATCATCCAACTTGAAGTTAACTGGTTGAAGTCAACCCATTTATTATTTCGTCATAACTGGGCAGATCAACATGTCAAATGGGTAGGTCAAGTCGTGTTCAACCTGGCTTACTAATCACATTTTAATTTTCATTAAGGGAACAAATGAGACAGTATCAGCCAATTTGAACATAAATTGGTTGGTGGCTCCACCTGTAGACAAACTACTCAAACCCATTTAAGCCTCTGATTTTCTGACCTAACCCATTCTAGAGTTACATATCCATATTTTTACTCATGTTTGATTTCTTTGATCGGGATTTTGATCTTGTTGAAAATTTTGATGCATCACCATGTATACGATGTGTGTTTCACTCAAGTCATTAGACTGCTTTTAGTCCTTGGTAATTGTTAGCTTCTTAAACTATCAGAAAGAATGAGTCTACCAATAACAAGTTCTCCAGTTGTTTTACTACAGAAATTATGGAAGGTTTTGATGTTCAAAGGACTACTTGCCTAACAGAAACACTGCAGAAGTATGGCCATCTAACACAAGCAATAAGCCACTTTTACAGAAAACTATTTTCAAATGGCGTGAATCATAATTGCGGAGTATGTCCCTCCTATGAGGCATTCGTTGAGGAATGCGAAAATCTTGGTCGGTTGACTGTTTATAATGTATTTGCTCTCCAGCTCATGCAGGTACTTATTCCATCCAAAATTCTGTTAGTCTGTTTTGTTATTATCTTCATAACAATCTCACTTCTGCTGGGGTGGCAATGGCATTGGTTGGCCTGTTTGTACATATTCGCCACATTCGTATGCAATACAGTTAAGATTGTATTTGTAAGCATGCATGCAGTTTCAGCACAATTAAATATATCAGTTGAAAATAATTCATCAACACCTCGGAATTATTAATTGCAGGTTCCGCAGGTCACAGAAGAAATAGCACTTGCGGTCATAGACATGTATCCAACCTTAATATCGTTGGTTGAAGGATATGCACTACTTGTTAGTATTTTCTTTTCCATCCAAGATGATTTTATTTACATGATTAATATTGTTGCATTCGCTTGCCTTTGAGATTTTCAAAAATTAGTTACTTGGTACCATTAACTCTTATATTGTGCATGCTCATTTGGTTTTTGTTTGTCAAGGAAGGAAATGCTCGTGCGCAGGAGCAAATGCTAAAGAACCAAAACAATCTTATAGGTGCAGGTGCAAGCAGGAATATCTATAAGTTCGTTTGGGGTTCCTAATGAACTGCTCATGTTCTGTTCTGTTTTTTCATGAAAAACGTTCTCTTCAATTCTATGGAAAAATCTGAATCAATGTGCATGCCATCAACTTGGTGTCTGCAAATGTTGATTCCTAATATTCTAACTTGAAAATTTGTAAATAAACTTCCGACTCTTGATATAATGTTTCTTTCATTCTGCCATTTTGCTCACAAAATTGTTCAGAGTACCATCAATGTGGTTAAAATGTCTTACTTTGGCTACTCCAAATTATGTCAGGATTAGGGTTGTAAAAAGGCAGTGTAATAAGTTTCTAACCACTTAATAAATGGGGCAAAAAAGGGAATGAAAATTGTAACTGTTTAATAAATGGGACAAAAAAGGTATGAAAATTGTAACAGTTTAATAAATAGGAGAGTAAGGATACCAGTTTTCTTGTGTCCATTTAACCATTTAATTGTGAAATATAAATAATATATATGATGTATCTAAAGTCAAACATGTGTGTCTTTATGGGTGTTTGGATTATCGATAATTTGTAGATGTTTGATGTTAAATACTGTTAGTACTATAATTCAATAACCGTTACTTTACGACCCTAGTTAGGATACGAAGAAATCCCTCACTAAGTATCCTGGTGCTTCTTGGTCAGTGTGTTTATGTATGACTGCATCAGAGTTGATCCCATCTAGGCATCCAGCGACAGGATGAACACAAGTGGAATTGAAAATCAGAAAAAACATGTTCTATAATTCAGGATCTGGTCGGAACTCAAGTAATTGCTATCTGTCTGGACACTGGATGCATTTTAACGGCAGTAGCAAAAGAAATAAATGTGTTTGTGCCAAGGATTATACATAGGAAAATTTTTCAAAATGGAATTTTTTTGAAAAAAAATTCTCAAAATAAACCTCAAACAAAAGTATTTCTCAAACTAGACCCGCTGCCACCACGTGGTGACACGTGGTGGCGGCGGGTTTTGTTTTTTTGTGCTTAGAGAACTCGGCATCACCAGTGTCGAGTTCTGGGAGAACTCGGCACTGGTGATGCCGAGTTCTACTTGATTTTTTATTGCCCAACACTTGACGTTTTCTGAGGTGATTCAAATAGAACTCGGCCGTTAGAGTGCCGAGTTCTATTTGAAAACTGTTCTCCTGGCGCTCAGATCGTGCATGAGACGATTGACGCCCAGGAGAACAGTTACTGAAATACAACTCGGCATCTAGGATGCCGAGTTCTAAAGGTAGAACTCGGCGTTTGTAACGCCGAGTTCACTTAAAAAAAAGTAAACCTGTCGGGTAGTCCCTTCCACTTTACCAAGTAGAAAACCTGTCGGTTGCGCCTGCTCCCTCCTCGTTTCTTCTTCTTAAGGATAGCCTCGGCCTCCTTATCAAAAGTAACTCGGATAGTTGGCGGGGCCCGTCTTGGTATCGCCCGATCCGGATTCTCGTTGTCTTTGTAGTACCTTTTGAGATTGCTCACATGGAAAACGGGGTGTAGCTTGAGTCTCTCCGGTAACTCAATGTGATAGGCTGCATTACCTATCCGCTTGATGATCTTGAACGGCCCATCGAATTTTGGAATGATCCCCTTATGCGCATCCTTAGTTAGGATCTTCTTCCAAACCTGAGGAGTAAGTTTGAGCCACACTTGCTCTCCAACTTCGAACTCCACGTTCCTCCTCCCTTTGTCCGATGCCTTCTTCATCTTGCGCTGCGCCTTGGCCAAGAAGTCCCGTGCTTCTTCAACCTGATTTTGGCGTGCTTTAGCGTACCTATACGCTGCTGGACATGTTCCTTCGTCCGCTTTCCCCAACTCCAAGGGAACCATAGGTTGTCGTCCCGTTGCAACCTCAAACGGACTATGTCCTGTGGAAGACGACTTGTGCAAGTTGTAGCTAAACTGTGCTACGTCCAAGAGATCCACCCAATTCTTTTGGTTAGCTTGCACATAGTGTCTAAGATACTCCTCGAGCATCGCATTCACCCTCTCAGTCTGCCCGTCAGTCTGAGGGTGATTGCTGGTGGAGAACTTGAGTTGCGTCCCTAGCAATTCAAACAACCGCCTCCAAAACTTCCCTGTGAACCTTGCATCTCGATCACTCACGATGTCCCTTGGCAGACCCCAATGCTTGACCACGTTCCGCATGAACAAGGTTGCTGCATTTTCCGCCGTGCATGTGCTTGGTGTTGCGATAAATACTCCATACTTTGAGAACCTATCCACGACCACCATGATCGCTGTGCATCCTTCCACCTTAGGAAATCCGGACACAAAGTCCATAGAACAACTCATACACGGACCCTCCGGTATAGGCAAAGGCTGTAGGAGACCTTTCTCCTTTTGTCTCTCCACCTTGTCTTGCTGGCACACAAGACACGTCCTCACATAGAGTTCCACATCCTTCTCCATGTTCGGCCAAAAGTAGCTACTCCCTAACAAAGCTGCAGTCCTCTCCGCCCCCGGATGACCAGCGTATCGCGCGTCGTGCGTGTCATGCAAAAGCATGCGCCTCAAGTCCCCTGACTTAGGCACGTAGGGCCTCTTCCCTTTAGCCCAGATGATCCCATCATCTTTCCAGAAGCGTCTCGTCAGACCTTCCTCAATATGCGAACTAATACGCTTGCATTCCGCGTCAGCTTGTGTAGCTTCTCTGATTTTGTCAAGGATATCCCCCTGGATTCCAGTGACTGTCACTAAGGTCGCCTCCTCCCCCGCATCTTCGGAACCCCTCCTACTAAGTGCGTCGGCTACCTGATTAAGCCTCCCAGGCTTGTACTTAAGCACGAAATCGAATTCGGCTAAGTAATCTTGCCATCTTGCCTGTTTAGGCGTTAGCTTCTTGGTGTTCTCGAAACAACTCGTGGCCACGTTGTCCGTATACACCGTGAAACGCCTTCCCAACAAGTAGACTCTCCAAGTCCTTAGGCAATACACAACTGCTGTAAGTTCCCTCTCGTGCACGGAATACCTCCTCTCAGCAGGATTTAGCTTACGACTCTCATAAGCCACCGGATGTCCATCTTGCACTAGAACTCCCCCAATAGCAGTGTTGCTAGCATCCGTGGTCACCTCGAACTCCATATCGAACCTCGGAAGAACTAGCACGGGCTGAGATACCATCGCGTGTTTCAGCCCCTCAAATGCCCCTTGGCATTGACTTGACCAACTCCAGGTCTTGTCCTTCTTTAACAAGTCTGTTAAAGGTGCGGCAATGCGGCTATACTCCTGAACAAACTTCCGATAATAATTCGTTAGTCCCAAAAATGAGCGAAGTTCAGTTACCTTGGTGGGTATCGGCCAGTCCGCTATCGCCTCGGTCTTCTTTGGATCCATGCTCACCTTGCCGTCCCCAATAATGTGCCCCAAGAACCCTATCTTTGTTTGGGCGAAAGCGCACTTCTCTCGCTTCAGGTACAACTTGTGCTCCCGGAGCTTTGCCAAAACCTTGGCCAAGTGTACCTTATGCGACCCCAAGTCCTCGCTATACACGACGATGTCATCCAAGTAGACCACCACAAAGCTGTCGAGATATTCTGAGAATACGTCATTCATAAGGTTGCAAAACGTTGCCGGCGCGTTTGTCAAACCGAACGGCATGACCCTGAACTCGTATGACCCATACCGCGTCACACAAGCCGTCTTCTCCTCATCTCCTTCAGCAATTCGGACTTGATAGTACCCGCTCCTCAAGTCCATCTTAGAGAAGAACCTCGCCTTCCCTAGCTTGTCAAACAAGTCTTCAATATTGGGCACAGGATACTTATTCTTGATAGTAACCTTATTAAGTGCCCGGTAATCCACGCACATTCGCAAACTACCATCCTTCTTCTTTTGGAAGAGGACCGGCGCTCCATAAGGTGCCTTACTTGGACGCAGCAACCCCGCATCCAAGAGTTCCTTGAGTTGGCGCTTGAGTTCCTCCAAATAGATGGGTGGCATTCGGTAGGGAGCTTGGGCTGGTGGGCGCGTCCCAGGAACAAGCTCAATGCGATGATCTACGCCTCTCTTAGGCGGTAACTCCTTCGGCAACTCGGTTGGCATGATGTCCCCGAACTCCTCCAAAATCTCCACTATCTCTAATGGAATTTCCTCAGTCCCTTCGGTCCCATCCTCTACCAATGTCGCCAAGAAAGTCTCCTCTCCGCGCCTCATCCCGTCTTTGACTTGCAAAGCCGAGATAGCGCTGATCGCACCTTGCTCCTCCACGCCCCTCACATAACATGGATTTGCCTCATCCATGATCCACAATCCTCCCAGATGTGTGATTACCACAGCCCTTGCCTCGCGCAAGAACTCTAGACCAAGGATGATGTCGAAATCATCCAAGGGTAGCACAAGAAATCGATGCACTCCCCTCCACGCACCGATTCCTATGTGCTCCTGAATAGCCCCCGCTATCCGCACATCCTTGCTGGTCACAATCTTCACCCGCCCCTTCACTTGACCTACCCTAAGGCCATGAGAAGCAGCCCATGCCTCACGCACGAGATTGTGAGATGCCCCCGAGTCCACCAATGCCCGCGCAATGTGTCCTCCCAAACGCATCTCTACGAACAGCAAGTTCGTGGAGTTTCCTCCTACACGCCGCCTCACCATCTTCATGGTTTCGCGTGTCCTCGTTGTTGCCCCCATCTCCCCCATCCGCCGAGTTTCCGAGTTTTTCAGGTTAGGGTTTCGATTTTTTTTCGATTTCCACCGTTTTATTGCCTTTTTTATGTATTAGGATGATATACATTGTTGATTTATGTATGATTGTAGTGTTTTTGTTGGTTTAGGAACCCGTTTTGGTGAAAACTCGAATTCGATTTTGGGTTTTTAGGCAAAACGTTTTATTTCTTGTTTGATAGTTGATTATTGAAGTTAGTATTGTTGATTATAGGTCTACGGTAGTCATCTTAAAAATAGTTGAATTAAAGTATGATTATTGTGATTAAAATTAGATTTTTTGTTGTTATTTATGTTTGAATGTATGTTAATTTGAATGAATGTTAACTTAAAAGTGATTTATTTGAGTTTAAATGTATGTGAGTTTGAATGTATGTTAGAATTGAAGTTTGTAGTATTGTTAGTTTATTCTACCGTGCAGGTTTAAATTTACCAATTTGAAAAATATAAGAGAGGTTCTGTCAAAATTTTTAAAAACATTCTGACATGATTCTTAACGTTGTTTATTGTAGTTGATTTTATTGGAGAGATTGTTCGACGTTTACAGCCGGTACAGATGGAGTTTGGTGGTTCTAGTACTGGTTCAGTTAGAGGTAGCTACGCTTCACAGGGTCCGGTAGACAGATCAGTGTTGGTTTTGCAGGCCAACCACAAGTCTGACTTGTTCAAAGATTTTGTAAGTATTTTACGTTTTCAAGTTAAATATTTGCACGTGAGTTTCAATATTCTTACATTTCTCTAAATTTATGCAGAAGGATGTTGATGGTGTAAAATGCGTTGAGCATGGATCGAAGCTCAACGAATGGCAGATCACTGATGAGAGGATGCTGTTTCTGCTAGATATGGCAGGGTTTGACACAGTCACTCGGTTAGGCCGAGTTCAGTTGGATCATACTTTGCTGGGGGCGATGGTCGAGCGTTGGAGACCGGAGACTCATTCATTTCACCTGCGACATGGTGAGATGACGTGCACCTTGCGTGACATCTCGATGATTACCGGCTTGCGCGTAGATGGTTTGCCGGTGTGTGAGTCTCAGGAGTACATTTGGTCAGAGGTCTGCATGGATTTATTGGGTCAGGTCCCCGATGACTTGGGTCGTAAGGGTTCCGTAACTCTGGCTTGGTTGCAAGCTCGGTTTCAGCAGTTGCCTTTTGATGCTGACGAGGAGACAGTTACACGACACACCAGAGCCTTCATTCTGTTCCAGTTGGGATGTAGTATTTTGGCAGATAAGAGTGGGACGATGGTTCACTTGAAGTATCTGTCTTTGCTTGGAGATTTGGCAGTCGCATCGGAGTACAGTTGGGGTAGTGCGGCTCTGGCCCACTTATATCACATGTTAGACGAAACCTCACTGATTCCGACGAAACATTTGTGTGGTTTTCTTACGTTCCTGCAGTTGTGGTGCTGGGAACATTTACACATTGGGAGACCTTTGAAGAACAGACCATTAGTATACCCGGATGACGAGAGGGCACCATTAGGATCCCGTTGGAGACGACCAAGAACATTCAAGGGTAGTGCGAAGACGACGACACTTGATTTTTATCGGAATGAGCTGGACGTGCAGGAATTCGATCAAGTGATCTGGGAGCCTTATGTAAATTTGGATCTTAGTCAGTTACCACCATTATGTACGGAAGGTTCAGAGATCTGGACGAGCCGTACTTGCCTTATAAATTTTGGTGAGGTGGTTATGCATTGTCCAGACCGAGTGATGAGACAGTTCGGTCTGCAGCAGCACATTCCAGAGCCGATGGAGAGACATGTAGTGAAATCGGCTCAGGGAAGGTCGGATGTGAATTGGTTGGCGGAAAATCACCAATTCATTCAGCATTGGTCGCACAGAAGAGATCATCTACAGTTTGAGCGACCACTCCTAGGTGTCACTCCTGAAGAGAGCACACATCTGTATATGGAATGATACTGGAGCATCACCGTGCGTTGGATAGTTCATCACCCATTGGCTCCGAATAATACCTTATACAGACCTCGAGCGGGTAGAGAGCGAGAGATGGTAAGATTTAAACATTTATTTAAACAATTACCACTTTTAAAAATTGTTTAGTGTTTCATTAAATTTTAATTATCTGTAGGTGCACGGAGTTTATGAGTTCCACGAAGAACTCCATCAAATTCACGAGGTGATCAAAGATCACAAGACAGGTTCTTCGATGGTAGGAAAATTGAAAGAAAAAATGAAGGCTTGGCTTATGTGTTTTGGTGCTGAAGAACCAGCATTACATTTGAGTCAGGATCGCGTCGTTGAAGATGATTCACACTCTCAAGAAGACGTTGGCGGTCTGACTCAGGATACTGAGAATGCAGCACGAGGAGGGGGACGCGGCAGGGGGAGAGGACGTGCTCAAGCACGTCCTAAAAGGAAGAAGAGATTGAGAGGTCACTTAGGATAGAGAATTAATTGTGAACTTATTTGGTTGTTTTTATATGATACTTTTGGATGTATGTTAAAATGTTGAACTTCATATTCCATTCGTAGTTGTATTGTGTTTTATCGTACTTGTTTGTGTGTCGTGTTTGAATTGTGTTTTCGTTGATTTGTGTCGTGGTTGAATTGTCTTTGTTGTGAAACAGGAAATGAAAAAAAAAGTCGAGTTCTTAAATCAATGAACTCTACAAACGAACTCGGCATCATGGATGCCGAGTTCTATTGTTGTGAACACGGCATCACCAGTGCCGAGTTCACACCAATAGAACTCGGCATCATGAGTGCCGAGTTCTATGCTTGGGTTTTTTATTGCCCCATTTGATATTCCACTCGGCTTGCCAGGAGAATAGTGATTCAAATAGAACTCGGCACTGGTAGTGCCGAGTTCTATTTGAATCACTATTCTCCTGGGGCTCATATCGTGCATGAAACGATTGACGCGCCAGGAGAACAGTAAATGAAATAGAACTCGGCCTCTAGGAGGCCGAGTTCTAAAGTAATAATTCGGTGTTGGTAACGCCGAGTTCACTTAAAAAAAGATAACTCGGCGTTGCCAACGCCGAGTTCTGGAGGTCTATATAAGCAGCCAGACGCCCCCCTCTCCCTCAAGCCGGGTTTCCGAGTTTTTCAGGTTAGGGTTTCGATTTTTTTTCGATTTCCACCGTTTTATTGCCTTTTTTATGTATTAGGATGATATACATTGTTGTTTTATGTATGATTGTAGTGTTTTTGTTGGTTTAGAAATCCGTTTTGGTGGAAACTCGAATTCGATTTTTGGTTTTTAGTGAAAACGTTTTATTTATTGTTTGATCGTAACTTGAATTTAGTTTTGTTGATTATAGGTCTACGGTAGTCATCTTAAACATTTTATTGGAGAGATTGCTCGACGTTCACAGTGGTTTGCTACTACAGTCGATTGAGGTAACTTCTAAAACATTTCAGAATTTTCAACTTTTTAAGTATTTAGTTGTGAAGAACAATCATCTCACTTGAACACATTTTCAAATTTATTTAATATATGTTAGGTATGGATAAAGATGATGAAGGATCTTTGTTGGTTATGTATAACGGGAAATTAGAATGTGACGGAGATGTGGCAGAATACACAGGATCTGACCGCAAATTGGTAGTTGTTCCGTTGAACATCAAATATGAGGATTTAATGGATGTTATAAGATCTGAATGTTGTTATCCACACAGTATGTTTGATGTCAAGTTGACGGCGAAATTGCCATTAAACAATGATTGGACATACGTTCCATTAACCAATGATAGGTCGGTTTATGGATTGATGCGTTTGTTTAAACGGATGTCTGTGGTTGGAGTGTATGTGGAAGCTGAACCTAAAGTGCCCGACCCTACGCTGACAACGAACACTCATTCGCCGGAGTATGGTACAGTAAGGTCGACCGGTTGGGACTGTGGAATAGATTTGAATATAAGTCTAAATCCTACAGCCGAAGTTCCAGCATACCAGCAAATTCCATTTTTCCAATCGCATAACTTCCAAACAGGCAACGAATGGTCAGAAAATGTGTGTGACATTCCTTCTAGCAGTGCAAATCCTTATCCTGGTCTGTCGCAATTTGAACCTTCACATTACAGTCATGATGAGTTTGCTGGAGGGGCTGGACCATCTACCTCATATCCTTACCTTGGGCTTGGTTTGTCACCTGTTGAACCAATTCATTTTAGTCGACCAGAAGGCCGGGAACAGATGCATAGCGTTGAAGACGATGACTGATGAGAATTTAAATTTATACCGCAAGTGCACGGCCGCGATGAAGCGGTGGCAAGTACGGGTCGAACACAAGGAGGGAGAGATTTCGTTATTTTGTTGTTTCGATTGATGGGAAAGAAGTAGAGAAGAATCAATTAGGGTTTTTGGTGTTTTTGGTTTAATTAACTAAACTACGAAACAAAAGCAATTAAAATTAAAACAAGAACAAAGAAGAGAATTCCGTCGGGTGGAGGTCTAAACTTAGGTTTAGATTGGAGAATGGAGAAACTTGAAATAAATCATGTTAGTTATGAAGCATTACAAGATAAATGATTTAACATAAACTCAAGTAATCAAAATATACTAATCACGAACTTAAAACAATAACATGCATTCATCTTCTCTACCCCTAATTCCATCACCTCCACCCTTTGGAAAGAGTTAGAAACTCATGGAGGGAGGAAGAAGAAAGGATCCTAGAGCCATTAAAAGAAAATAAAAACAAAACAAAATAAAACAGAAATTTATTACTAATGATCCAAGACCAAATGTTCAAAGATGTGTTACATTCGTCCTACAGGGCTATTTATAGCCGATACAGGGGATACCAATACATAAAAGGATAGTACACGCGTCGACCCGACACTGGACAAAAATCGGGCACACAGATCAATGACTGGGCGGCGGAAACGCCGCATATTGAAGGTGTTGTGCGGCGAAAACGCCGCACAATCAGGTCTGCTCGGGTCCGGATTTTGGTCATGTGTTTATGGTATGATTTGATCTTTATTTACGCGTCTGGATGATTCTTTCCATTGTCTTGAACTCCGGATTAATTCCTTCCATTGTTGGAGATTTATATTTGACTTTTCTTTTGACTTTTCCAACAAAATAACTTGATCCTTTTCTTTTGCAATCAGGTCCTTGGTATTTTGCAATTAAGCCCTTGACCTTTTTGTAATTAGCTCCTTGAATGCTTTTATGCTTGGATGTATTTCCATTTGAAACCCGATAAGCTTGAATTCGGTCTTTATGATAGAAATGAATCTTTTGCAAACATTTATGCCCGGAATGTGGGTAATCTGCATCCAAGTCCCTGTATTCTGTAAATACGACTAAACACATACCTTAGTAGCATTTATTGATATAAAAGTAATCTAAATGAAAGACATATGATGCAATGTATGCAATGCATCAAATACCCCCACACCTAGATTTTGCTAGTCCCTAGCAAAACATAATATAAAAGAAATGAAAACAGGGAAATCCTAACTCACTTTCGTAGGAATCACGGTTGCACTTAGCATGTGCAACAAGCCGTTAAACCTCTTTGTTGCCAAGGAGGAGGAGTGTTGTCTCCTGAGGGTTTTCAGCGGATATACCCACAAAATCCTGAATCAACATTTCATTAATAGCTCTCAATATCCCTACCTCAACTTTATACATCTCACTAAGAATTTTTGCATGCTCATTATATGAATCTAACTCATTAAAAATATGACTTGGTCTTTGCTCCTCCAACATTCACACCACTAACCCCTCTACACATGTTATCACATAAATTATTTTGCACGCCTCCTCTGGTGGTGAAGTATCATTTGGATCAACCATGACATGGATCATTCCTTTAGCTTTGAGCCTTGAGTATCTTAAAGTATTTATTTATTTTTTTCCTTTTTCCGTGATTCAACACATTTGCTTTTCTTTTTAACACTTATACCCTTTTTGCATTCATGTAGCGAGTTTGGTCGATAATCCCGAGCTGGCAGACTCAAGTTACCGGGTTTCAAGATACCCCTACGGACCAGTGACTCAAAGGCTTGGGCTTTTGTAATCATTTTGCAGAATGTGTTTTCCTCACTTTATTCCTTTTATTTTTATTTTTATTTTTATTTTCCTCAAGGCTTAATTGCTATTAGAAGTCCACACTTCCCGGTATATTTTCCTCAACCTCTGCTTTTTATCAACCACTTCAAAGATTTGATTCATCCAATTTAAGTGCATACATGTCTTAAAAGGGCCATGGGTTATTTCTTTGGAACTTAGATTTATGTCATAATTTCTACAAGCAGAACTATATAATAAGGAACAAAAACTTGATGCAATTTGTACACGGGTTTTGGCAGTTCAATCTTAAGCTATGTCATAGAATATTGATTTTTTTTTTAAATAAAACAGAACAGAAAATCAAATAGATAGATATGTACATATATAAACACCCCCCCACACCTAAATCATGCATTGTCCTTAATGTATGCGAGCAAGATACTACATGGATTTATGCATGAAAAAGGAAAGATCTCACCAACGTGAAGTACAAAGGAAAGTTCATGGCTCTGTTGATGGACAAAAACCCGAATTCCCTCAAAAACCTGTGAGATGCTAAAGAAGGGATAAAAACATTTTTTTTTTTACTTATTGTTATACAAATATAACTATGTACAAACATAAGTTCCCATCTTCATTTGTCAAAAGACCTCAAAAGGGAACATGACACCACGTGGGGCCAGAATATTCATGCGTGGGCCCCCTTCACAAAGAGCACAAGAAGAAATGAGAGGTTCATGAATTGGACGCAAAGGCGTCTCATACAAAGGATCAAACTGAAAGAGCTTGAACCTCTCGAGAGTTTGGGAAATAGGGGGCAACGGAAGAAGAGTTTCTCCCGTTACGGTGCTGAAGTTATGATCGTCAATCCAAACTCTCCAACCAACTGGCTGGTGCGTCGGAGCGAGGTCAGGAGCCTCGTTAGGCAAGTCCGACTCAACAGGTAAACATAAAATGGGTCTCATATCCAAGGTATCTGATGCATTGCATACATTGCATCATATGTCTTTCATTTAGATTACTTTTGCATCAATAAATGCTACTAAGGTATGTGTTTAGTCTTATTTACAGAATACAGGGACCTGAATGCAAATTACCCACATCCCGAGCATAAACGCGTACAAAAGACTCATTTCTATCATAAAGACCAAGTTCAAGTTTATCGGGTTTCAAATGGAAATGTATCCAAGCATAAAAGCATTCAAGTCCTAATTACGAAAAGAACAAGGACTTAAGCACAAAAGTAGCCGGGGACTTAATTGCAAAAAGTCAAGGACCTAATTGCAAATCACGAGTAGCTTTTATTATTACGGAGAAAATATAAAGAAAAATCAATGTGGATCTCCAAATATATGAAGAAATTAATTCGGATCTCCAAAGATATGCAAGAATCAATCCAGACGCGCAAATGACATTGAAATCATACCATAAACACACAGGAAAAATCCGGGTCGATTCGGAGCAAAAAAGGTGGCGATTCCGCCGCACCTCAAGAGCAAATTGCGGCGAATCCGCCGCACCAAATTAGATTAATGCTCTAAAAATTTTACCGGTTGCGTGTTGACGCGTGTACTTTCTTATTTCATGCTTAGGTCCCTTGTATCGGCTATAAATAGCCCCGAGAACGATGTTGTGAGGAGTTCTTCCTTTTGTTCCATAATTTAGCAATAAAATTCTGTTTCTTTTATTTTATGTTTTTAATTTTCTTTTCTTAGTTTCTCTAGGACCCCTTCTCCCTCCCTCCATCTATGAGTTTCTAACTCTTTCCAAAGGGTGGGGGTGACGGATTTAGGGTGATGAGAAGAGAAGATGTTATTATTTTAATTTCGTATTAGTATGTTTTGATTACTTGAGTTTATGTTAAATCATTTATCATGTAATGCTTTATAACTAATATGATTTATTATAAGTTTCAGAATTCTCTAATCTAAACCCGATATCTAAACCTCCACCCAACGGAATTCACCATCTTTGTTCTTGTTTTAGTTTTATTTGTTCATGTTTCTTGCTTTAGATAATTAAAACCCAAAAATCTCAAAACCAACCTTATTATTGTTCTCTCTCTCTCTAATCGAAAATCCAAAAATAACAATATCTCTCCCTCCTTGTGTTCGACCCGTATTTGCCACGTCTTCATTGACACCGTGCACTTGCGGTATAAATTTAATTCTCATCAAGTTTTTGGCGCCGTTGCCGGGGAGGCGACGCAGATTTTGTGTTTTTGTGTTTTCGATTTTATCCTGTCTACCTTATGCGCGATCTAAGTATTTGAATTTGTGTAGCAGGAGACAACAGAGCGCGCGGCGAAATCCGGGAGCGTTCTGAGACACTTGGGCGGCGGAATCGCCGCATCTTCAAGAAGACTTGCGGCGGAATCGCCGCACAAGCGAGGGCTCTGGTCTTCAAATTTCTGGGGCATCGTCGGCATCTCTGGGTGGTCGCATTGAGCTACTGGAATCTCCGAGAGCGGGCGGCGAACCCGACTGAGCATTGCGGAGGTAACGTTTCTTGCCCTTCTCGTAAAATCTGAATAGTTGAAAAGTTTCCTTTCGTAGAATTGCACGTGTTAGGGTTACAATTCCATAATTGGCAATAATTCAACTCTGACCTAAAATTGGCAAAATTAGAAAGACCTTAGTGCATGCATCATATAATGTTTTGCTTGCATTATTCTTGCTAAATTCTTGCAAATTAATACTTGTTGAAGATTGCTGGAGGCAAGGTACGTATCGAGGTTTTTATCGATTGCATTAGAGCATATAATTTAGTTGCATACAACTTTGCAATTGCCCCCATTAAAAAGACCATTGTTTGACTATCTTTGCTAGATTTAAGTTAAACTATCTTAAGGGCAACTCCGTAGGAAAAGATACGGTGGGGATTTCATCACCCTCCCGTAGCCCACAAACCACAATCCTGAAGTGTCGCCTAAGCCTAAAATATAAAATCAATTAGACATTGGCCCCTAAGGACTCAGACTCAATTAAGGAGGAGATTGGTTTGACTTGCTATGACCTGAAGCTAATTGAATTCAATTTGGTGTCTAGAAAGTGTTTTTGTGTTGACGAAAGTCTTCCAAGCGACGTGGTTGTCTAATTGGCACCGACTCTGTCGGAAGCGCCCCCACTAGCTATACACTAACTGGCCAACTTGGTTTGATTGGTGAGGGAGGTGAATCAAGCAAATCAATTCGACTCAACCAGTTAGGAGTCGTCTAGATCTAAGCGACACTAGGTCTAGGATTGTTTGAACCGTGCTTTCTTAGGAAACCTCTGACCGACCCTCTTATCTATCTTTAGAGTTAAGTTTCCCTTCTCCTCTGAGTCATCTTCTTCTCACCTACTTATACGTTCTAGTCTCCTCCCCTTTACATTATCTATTAGCATTTTAGGGTCGAGTCGAGAACTTGTGCTTGCTTAGCCTCATAAGGGTAAGAGTACTTGACTCAAGAGTGTTTTGATGGATGGTTACATGAGCAACCATCCATATCATTGTTGGGACCAGAACAATGCTTCCTGGTATTCTAAAACCTTGCAACCTGGGGTGGCTCAGACTAACACCCCATATGGTTGGGACAATCCTAATTGTATGACTGAGCAATCTTTATATTGGGGTAACATGAGAGAGGCACCGACTGCTAGACCACAATCTAGTTATGTCGGATCATATGCTGGTCAACAAACTGAGACATTACAACAAACTTTTGCCTCCTTCATGCGTAGGACAGACAACATGAGTGCACCGGTGGCTCCAGTAGCCGTACCGTGCGACTGTTGTGGGTTGAGTGGTCATGTTATCAGGGAATGCCCTTATGTTCCCCCAGAGCCTGAGTATGAGCATACTTTTTCCCAAGACGCTCAAAATGACTATTACGCATCCGCGTACAACCCGAGAGTGATGGATTCGTGGAGAAACAATTCCTATCCAAATTCTTATACTTCATTTTCACCTCAGTATCCTCCTCCCGAATACCCAGAATTCTACCAACTCCCCACGTCAAGTCATTATTCTCAGCCCATCAACACCCAATCCCATAATTTCACAAGCTCAAACTTGGACCTCATAGTTGACCACGTACCTAATTCCTTGGAACAAACTTTCCTTACGTACATGGAATCCACTCAACGATCCGTACAAAATATAACATCGCATTTGAGTCAAATGATACAACAATTAGGTGAACGTAAGGAGAGTAACTTTTCGTGTCAACATGAGGATCCACCTTTTGATATCGAACCACCACCACATCCACAAATTCAAAGCACAATCTGTCAAAGCCAAACTCCTAGTCAGTCTGAAGGACTTGGGGTTTCAATTCACGATCACTTAGTGGAGGATTCGATACACATTGACCAATTTCATCATGAGTCGGCCCAGGATTGTGTCTTATCTTCGTGCCCCGTGGCCCTTGAGCCACATGATCTTTATGTTGTGCCTCTTAAGGACTCACTTCCGGTGGAGCAAGAGCTCCCTAGCACCCTCAATTTCAAACAACCTGATGAGAGTTTGCCTCTCACTATCGTTCCTGATTATCTTGGAAATGATGGAACATCAAACGACTACAGTGCTCATGAGGGTATTAGGAGTTCCTTGGAGGATACCTTGGGTATGAGACCCATTTTATGTTTACCTGTTGAGTCGGACTTGCCTAACGAGGCTCCTGACCTCGCTCCGACGCACCAGCCAGTTGGTTGGAGAGTTTGGATTGACGATCATAACTTCAGCACCGTAACGGGAGAAACTCTTCTTCCGTTGCCCCCTATTTCCCAAACTCTCGAGAGGTTCAAGCTCTTTCAGTTTGATCCTTTGTATAAGACGCCTTTGCGTCCAATTCATGAACCTCTCATTTCTTCTTGTGCTCTTTGTGAAGGGGGCCCACGCATGAATATTCTGGCCCCACGTGGTGTCATGTTCCCTTTTGAGGTCTTTTGACAAATGAAGATGGGAACTTATGTTTGTACATAGTTATATTTGTATAACAATAAGTAAAAAAAAAAAAAATTGTTTTTATCCCTTCTTTAGCATCTCACAGGTTTTTGAGGGAATTCGGGTTTTTGTCCATCAACAGAGCCATGAACTTTCCTTTGTACTTCACGTTGGTGAGATCTTTCCTTTTTCATGCATAAATCCATGTAGTATCTTGCTCGCATACATTGAGGACAATGCATGATTTAGGTGTGGGGGGGTTTATATATGTACATATCTATCTATTTGATTTTCTGCTCTGCTTTATTTTAAATAAAAAAAAATAATAATAAAAAATTCAATATTCTATGACATAGCTTAAGATTGAACTGCCAAAACCCGTGTACAAATTGCATTAAGTTTTTGTTCCTTATTATATAGTTCTGCTTGTAGAAATTATGACATAAATCTAAGTTCCAAAGAAATAACCCATGGCCCTTGTAAGACATGTATGCACTTAAATTGGATGAATCAAATCTTTGAAGTGGTTGATAAAAAGCAGAGGTTGAGGAAAATATACCGGGAAATGTGGACTTCTAATAGCAATTAAGCCTTGAGGAAAATAAAAGTAAAATAAAATAAAAATAAAGTGAGGAAAACACATTTTGCAAAATAATTACAAAAGCCCAAGTCTTCGAGTCACTGGTCCGTAGGGGTATCTTGAAACCCGGTAACTTGAGTCTGCCAGCTCGGGATTATCGACCAAACTCGCTACACGAATGCAAAAATGGTATAAGTGTTAAAAAGAAAAGCAAATGTGTTGAATCACGGAAAAAGGAAAAAAAAATAAATACTTTAAGATACTCAAGACCCAAAGCTAAAGGAATGATCCATGCCATGGTTGATCCAAATGATACTTCACCACCAGAGGAGGCGTGCAAAATAATTTATGTGATAACATGTGTAGAGGGGTTAGTGGTGTGAATGTGGAGGAATAAAGACCAAGTCAAACTTTTTATAAGTTAGAACTGTATAATGAGCATGCGAGAACTTTAAGTGAGATGTATAAGGTTAAGGCAGAAATATTAAGAGCTATTAATGGAATGTTGAATTAAGACTTTGTGGGTGTGTCAACTGAAAACCCTCACGAGACAAAACTCGTCCTCTAAGGCAACCTGGAGGTTTAAAGGCTTGTTGCACATGCTAAGTGCAACCGTGATTCCTACGAAAGTGAGTTAGGATTTCCCTGTTTTCATTTCTTTTATATTCTGTTTTGCTAGGGACTAGCAAAATCTAGGTGTGGGGGTATTTGATGCATTGCATACATTGCATCATATGTCTTTCATTTAGATTACTTTTGCATCAATAAATGCTACTAAGGTATGTGTTTAGTCTTATTTACAGAATACAGGGACCTGAATGCAAATTACCCACATCCCGAGCATAAACGCGTACAAAAGACTCATTTCTATCATAAAGACCAAGTTCAAGTTTATCGGGTTTCAAATGGAAATGTATCCAAGCATAAAAGCATTCAAGTCCTAATTACGAAAAGAACAAGGACTTAAGCACAAAAGTAGCCGGGGACTTAATTGCAAAAAGTCAAGGACCTAATTGCAAATCACGAGTAGCTTTTATTATTACGGAGAAAATATAAAGAAAAATCAATGTGGATCTCCAAATATATGAAGAAATTAATTCGGATCTCCAAAGATATGCAAGAATCAATCCAGACGCGCAAATGACATTGAAATCATACCATAAACACACAGGAAAAATCCGGGTCGATTCGGAGCAAAAAAGGTGGCGATTCCGCCGCACCTCAAGAGCAAATTGCGGCGAATCCGCCGCACCAAATTAGATTAATGCTCTAAAAATTTTACCGGTTGCGTGTTGACGCGTGTACTTTCTTATTTCATGCTTAGGTCCCTTGTATCGGCTATAAATAGCCCCGAGAACGATGTTGTGAGGAGTTCTTCCTTTTGTTCCATAATTTAGCAATAAAATTCTGTTTCTTTTATTTTATGTTTTTAATTTTCTTTTCTTAGTTTCTCTAGGACCCCTTCTCCCTCCCTCCATCTATGAGTTTCTAACTCTTTCCAAAGGGTGGGGGTGACGGATTTAGGGTGATGAGAAGAGAAGATGTTATTATTTTAATTTCGTATTAGTATGTTTTGATTACTTGAGTTTATGTTAAATCATTTATCATGTAATGCTTTATAACTAATATGATTTATTATAAGTTTCAGAATTCTCTAATCTAAACCCGATATCTAAACCTCCACCCAACGGAATTCACCATCTTTGTTCTTGTTTTAGTTTTATTTGTTCATGTTTCTTGCTTTAGATAATTAAAACCCAAAAATCTCAAAACCAACCTTATTATTGTTCTCTCTCTCTCTAATCGAAAATCCAAAAATAACAATATCTCTCCCTCCTTGTGTTCGACCCGTATTTGCCACGTCTTCATTGACACCGTGCACTTGCGGTATAAATTTAATTCTCATCAGTATCCTCCAAGGAACTCCTAATACCCTCATGAGCACTGTAGTCGTTTGATGTTCCATCATTTCCAAGATGATCAGGAACGATAGTGAGAGGCAAACTCTCATCAGGTTGTTTGAAATTGAGGGTGCTAGGGAGCTCTTGCTCCACCGGAAGTGAGTCCTTAAGAGGCACAACATGAAGATCATGTGGCTCAAGGGCCACGGGGCACGAAGATAAGGCACAATCCTGGGCCGACTCATGATGAAATTGGTCAATGTGTATCGAATCCTCCACTAAGTGATCGTGAATTGAAACCCCAAGTCCTTCAGACTGACTAGGAGTTTGGCTTTGACAGATTGTGCTTTGAATTTGTGGATGTGGTGGTGGTTCGATATCAAAAGGTGGATCCTCATGTTGACACGAAAAGTTACTCTCCTTACGTTCACCTAATTGTTGTATCATTTGACTCAAATGCGTTGTTATATTTTGTACGGATCGTTGAGTGGATTCCATGTA
Organism: Triglochin maritima; assembly: GCA_963682175.1. Classification (NCBI taxonomy): domain Eukaryota; kingdom Viridiplantae; phylum Streptophyta; class Magnoliopsida; order Alismatales; family Juncaginaceae; genus Triglochin; species Triglochin maritima. Next base: position 5,318,776 of record OY821780.1, on the reverse strand, counting down.
CGTAAGGAAAGTTTGTTCCAAGGAATTAGGTACGTGGTCAACTATGAGGTCCAAGTTTGAGCTTGTGAAATTATGGGGTTGGGTGTTGATGGACTGAGAATAATGATTTGACGTGGGGAGTTGGTAGAATTCTGGGTATTCGGGAGGAGGATACTGAGGTGAAAATGAAGTATAAGAATTTGGATAGGAATTGTTTCTCCACGAATCCATCACTCTCGGGTTGTACGCGGATGCGTAATAGTCATTTTGAGCGTCTTGGGAAAAAGTATGCTCATACTCAGGCTCTGGGGGAACATAAGGGCATTCCCTGATAACATGACCACTCAACCCACAACAGTCGCACGGTACGGCTACTGGAGCCACCGGTGCACTCATGTTGTCTGTCCTACGCATGAAGGAGGCAAAAGTTTGTTGTAATGTCTCAGTTTGTTGACCAGCATATGATCCGACATAACTAGATTGTGGTCTAGCAGTCGGTGCCTCTCTCATGTTACCCCAATATAAAGATTGCTCAGTCATAAAATTAGGATTGTCCCAACCATATGGGGTGTTAGTCTGAGCCACCCCAGGTTGCAAGGTTTTAGAATACCAGGAAGCATTGTCCTGGTCCCAACAATGATATGGATGGTTGCTCATGTAACCATCCATCAAAACACTCTTGAGTCAAGTACTCTTACCCTTATGAGGCTAAGCAAGCACAAGTTCTCGACTCGACCCTAAAATGCTAATAGATAATGTAAAGGGGAGGAGACTAGAACGTATAAGTAGGTGAGAAGAAGATGACTCAGAGGAGAAGGGAAACTTAACTCTAAAGATAGATAAGAGGGTCGGTCAGAGGTTTCCTAAGAAAGCACGGTTCAAACAATCCTAGACCTAGTGTCGCTTAGATCTAGACGACTCCTAACTGGTTGAGTCGAATTGATTTGCTTGATTCACCTCCCTCACTAATCAAACCAAGTTGGCCAGTTAGTGTATAGCTAGTGGGGGCGCTTCCGACAGAGTCGGTGCCAATTAGACAACCACGTCGCTTGGAAGACTTTCGTCAACACAAAAACACTTTCTAGACACCAAATTGAATTCAATTAGCTTCAGGTCATAGCAAGTCAAACCAATCTCCTCCTTAATTGAGTCTGAGTCCTTAGGGGTCAATGTCTAATTGATTTTAATTTTAGGCTTGGGTGACACTTGAGGATTGTGATTTGTGGGCCACAGAAGGGTGATGAAATCCCCACCGTATCTTTTCCTATGGAGTTGTCCTTAAGATAGTTTAACTTAGATCTAGCAAAGATAGTCAAACAATGGTCTTTTTAATGGGGGCAATTGCAAGGTTGTATGCAACTAAATTATATGCTCTAATGCAATCGATAAAAACCTCGATACGTACCTTGCCTCCAGCAATCTTCAACAAGTATTAATTTGCAAGAATTTAGCAAGAATAATGCAAGCAAAACATTATATGATGAATGCACTAAGGTCTTTCTAATTTTGCCAATTTTAGGTCAGAGTTGAATTATTGCCAATTATGGAATTGTAACCCTAACACGTGCAATTCTACGAAAGGAAACTTTTCAACTATTCAGATTTTACGAGAAAGGCAAGAAAAGTTACCTCCGCAATGCTCAGTCAGGTTCGCCGCCTGCTCTCGGAATTTCCAGTAGCTCAATGCGACCACCCAGAGATGCCGACGATGCCCCAGAAATTTGAAGACCAGAACCCACACTGGTGCGGCGATTCCGCCGCAAGTCACCTTGTAGATGCGGCGATTCCGCCGCCCAAGTGTCTCAGAACGCTCCCGGATTTCGCCGCGCGCTCTGTTGTCTCCTGCTACACAAATTCAAATACTTAGATCGCGCACAAGGTGGACAGGAAAAAATCGAAAACACAAAAACACAAAAATCTGCGTCGCCTCCCCGGCAACGGCGCCAAAAACTTGATGAGAATTTAAATTTATACCGCAAGTGCACGGCCGCGATGAAGCGGTGGCAAGTACGGGTCGAACACAAGGAGGGAGAGATTTCGTTATTTTGTTGTTTCGATTGATGGGAAAGAAGTAGAGAAGAATCAATTAGGGTTTTTGGGGTTTTTGGTTTAATTAACTAAACTACGAAACAAAAGCAATTAAAATTAAAACAAGAACAAAGAAGAGAATTCCGTCGGGTGGAGGTCTAAACTTAGGTTTAGATTGGAGAATGGAGAAACTTGAAATAAATCATGTTAGTTATGAAGCATTACAAGATAAATGATTTAACATAAACTCAAGTAATCAAAATATACTAATCACGAACTTAAAACAATAACATGCATTCATCTTCTCTACCCCTAATTCCATCACCTTCACCCTTTGGAAAGAGTTAGAAACTCATGGAGGGAGGAAGAAGAAAGGATCCTAGAGCCATTAAAAGAAAATAAAAACAAAACAAAATAAAACAGAAATTTATTACTAATGATCCAAGACCAAAGGTTCAAAGATGTGTTACATTCGTCCTACAGGGCTATTTATAGCCGATACAGGGGATACCAATACATAAAAGGATAGTACACGCGTCGACCCGACACTGGACAAAAATCGGGCACACAGATCAATGACTGGGCGGCGGAAACGCCGCATATTGAAGGTGTTGTGCGGCGAAAACGCCGCACAATCAGGTCTGCTCGGGTCCGGATTTTGGTCATGTGTTTATGGTATGATTTGATCTTTATTTACGCGTCTGGATGATTATTTCCATTGTCTTGAACTCCGGATTAATTCCTTCCATTGTTGGAGATTTATATTTGACTTTTCTTTTGACTTTTCCAACAAAATAACTTGATCCTTTTCTTTTGCAATCAGGTCCTTGGTATTTTGCAATTAAGCCCTTGACCTTTTTGTAATTAGCTCCTTGAATGCTTTTATGCTTGGATGCATTTCCATTTGAAACCCGATAAGCTTGAATTCGGTCTTTATGATAGAAATGAATCTTTTGCAAACGTTTATGCCCGGAATGTGGGTAATCTGCATCCAAGTCCCTGTATTCTGTAAATACGACTAAACACATACCTTAGTAGCATTTATTGATATAAAAGTAATCTAAATGAAAGACATATGATGCAATGTATGCAATGCATCAATGACACTGAGGAATTAGGGGATTACAGCACACCTTTCGCTGTAGAAGATGAACCTGAAGGTGTTTCTGCTAATGAAGTCGTTCCGGAGACGCAGGATGTCATATATGCGATGGGTCAATCCATAAACCGTGAAGACGACGACGTTGTTGATGATGCAGTTGCTAACAACGATATGATTCCAACTCTTAATGAACTTCCCGATATCTTCGAGGACGACAACTGGATAGAGAATTCGGTAATTGAACACTCATTCTTCGATGCTGCGAACAATTTTGAACAGAGTGATTGGCATACGCAAGATGGTCGTTCTTTCTGGGATAAACGAATTTTCCCAACCAAAGATGATTTGGTTCATGCTCTGCAATCGTGGCACATTAAAAAGTTTGTTCAGTATTCAGTTGTGGTTTCTTCAACGAAACGGTATACTGTTCATTGTATTCGTCGTGATGAAGATAACTGCAAATGGCGTCTACATGCGTCTGTTCCAAAAGGCTGCAGATATTTTCAAGTTAAAACATACGACGCCGAGCACACTTGTTCCAATCCGATATTGTTAAACGACAACAAACAATGCAGTGCTAATTTTGTATGCGACTTGATAATGCCATCTGTTAGAACTAAGTTCACAATTACTCCTGCTGAAATAATGGAAAGGGTGAAGACCAAATACTCACTTGAAATCGGTTACGCTAAAGCATGGCATGCTAGGCAAAAAGCGTTGAACCGAATATATGGTGCCGAAGAAGACAGTTTTAAAGATTTGCGAAGGTTCGTCACAGTTCTCTGTCAGAATAATGAAGGGTCTGTTGTCGAAATAGAGTCTGTCCAGATAAATTCAGACGAGGAGATGTTTAAGCGTGTATTTTGGGCGTTCGGGCCTTCAATTAGTGGGTTTCATTATTGTAGACCCGTTGTCAGTGTGGATGGAACGCACCTCTATAGCAAATATAGAGGTTTATTGCTAATTGCTGTGGGCACAGATGCAAACAACGGAATTTTTCCTTTGGCATTTGCTGTTGTAGAGAGCGAGAATACAGAGTCGTGGACGTGGTTCCTTCATTTGCTGGCAAGTAGAGTTACAAGGCGACCCGATTTGTGTATTATCACCGACAGATTTTCGGGAATAAATGCTTGTGTGCGAGCCGCATTTCCACATTCGGAGGGCCATGTACATCGATTCTGTCTTCGACACATGAAAGCAAATCTTGCTAAATATCGAAATTGCAAGGAAAGATTGGGACAAATCAAGTTTTATGAAGCGGGTAAAACTCATTCATTTATGAAATTTGAAGAGTTAATGAAGGCTATTGCAGAGGAACATAAGCCGATATACGAGTGGATTCAACATCAAGGTCCTTTGGAAAGATGGACTTGTTGTCACGACGGGGGTCGACGTTTCGGATGTATGACAACTAACATGTCAGAAAGCTTCAACAATGTCTTACGAGGGGCACGCGGTATGCCAATTACAACCATGATTTTGATGACCTTTCTCCGCTTGAACAAATTCTTTGTTAAAAGAAGGGACGTCGTCGAGTCGTGGAATGAAACATATGTACCGACAGTCCACACCGTGGTGATGGCAAACAGCAATCTGGCCAGAACACATACAGTAACTCGGTACCACCAGCTGATGTACCAGGTTGAAGCCAATGACCAGAAAAAATACCTCGTGAAATTTGAAGGAGTTATTACTTGCACTTGTGGATACATAATTGCAATGCACGTCCCATGTTCACATGTACTAGCAGTTTGCAGTGGCAGACATGCAAATGTCAACACTTCACATTTGGTGTCCTCGTATTATGAGGTTCAAATGTACAAGGAGACGTACAAACCGATATTTATCCCAATTCCTGATGTGAGGTATTGGCCAGATCGAGGCACCATCACAATGAAGCCTCCCCAAACCAAAAGACCTCCCGGTCGGCCTAAATCAACGCGAATCCGAAACGAGATGGACGAACACTCTGGAAGAAAGGTAAGGTGTGGGAGATGCGGCGGTATAGGGCATAACCGAAAGCGATGCAAGGAACCTATATAGCAAAATATTTTGTATGTAACTATTTAGTGAGACGAATGAATGTAAGAGTTGATTAATTGTAAGACTTGTAATGTATTTGTAATGTATTTTGTTATGACTTGAATGAATGTACGACTTAAATCCTTTTTAAGAGTTGATCAATTGTAAGACGATAATTGTAAGACGAATGAATGTAATGTATTTTTTAGGACCGCAAATTTACCTACTTAAGCCTATTGAATTGGACTTCTGCCTATGAAACTCGGCATCTAGAATGCCGAGTTCTATTGTAGACATGGGCCACCTGGCCGTCACCCATTTTCACACAAGATTTGAGTGCCAGGAGAACAGGACCAAATAGAACTCGGCATCCCCAATGCCGAGTTCTATCCGAATCACTATTCTCCTGACAACTCAATTCGACTGGAATGTCAAGTGTTGGGCAATAAAAAATCAAATCGAACTCGGCATCACCAGTGCCGAGTTCTATTTGAATCACCTCAGAAAACGTCAAGTGTTGGGCAATAAAAAATCAAGTATAACTCGGCATCACCAGTGCCGAGTTCTTCCAAAGATAACTCGGCATCACCAGTGACGAGTTCTCTCTGGGAGAACTCGGCATCACCAGTGCCGAGTTCTCTCTGGGAGAACTCGGCACTGGTGATGCCGAGTTCTCTATGCACAAAAAAACAAAACCCGCCGCCGCCACGTGTCATCACGTGGTGGCAGCGGGTCTAGTTTGAGAAATACTTTTGTTTGAGGTTTATTTTGAAAAATTTTTAAAAAAAAAAATTATTTTGAAAAATTTTCCTTATACATATTGTTTTATGCAACATCATGCTACAACAATTTTCAAAACAAAAAAAACATCATGCCAACAACATCCTGTGGGACATGAAGTATAAGTGTACAACTATACAAAAGAGATATCTGGTACTCGTCCGTTAACCAACACCACGTTGACTTGTTAAGATGTCGCAGCTTTGAAAAGCTCCATCCATTTCTTGGTGTCGGATTCTGGTCCCTCACCCTGCAGGGGAACCTTTTTCTTCACAAAAATATCGGTCAACAAAACTACTGAAGGATTGAGAACTCTTACAATCAATTGCTGTACCTTACCAGTTTTAATGACTCCTCTCATGCGAACCTTACTTGGATAAACTATGGAGTATGGACTATATATCACTATTAAAGATAGGCTTATGACCCGAATATGACCCAAGGAAACTTGACCTTCAATTTGATCAGAATTTACCGCAATGTTAGGATCATGGCAATCTTTTAGAGAGAGAAATGGTGAATATTTTGAAAACTAATGGATTTTTAAAACTCAGTGGAGCAAACTATTATAAAAAAATGTGGAGGCGATGGATTGACATGTTTTAAAGTTCAGGTTTTTAAGTACTGATTATCAAATATGGGTTGAAATTATGCTAGTGCAGTTTATCCTGCTTTTGTGTTACCTCCTACCATGGTGTTTTGATGATAAGACATGAGTTTCAAAAATATTAGCAAGTAGAGTATCATATTGGTCTCTCTAAAAAAGAGAGTGCATATGAAAATATATTCACATGTGATAAAGATCAGTACCTCTATCGAGTTGATCTCATATATTTGGCCTTCAGTGAAATCTAAGTCTAAAGCTTGTATGCAAGCCTCAGCAACAACATGTCTGCTTACTTCACCCATAAGTTTATCTCCTAAACAACACAAAACAGAATGCAACAAATGTATAAGATGTTGTGAAAAGCATAACAACTGCGTCAAATAAATCATATTTTAAACCAACAAGGCAATCTTGGCACCATCTTGGAACAAGCCCTGATAGACAACCTTGAACTCCAAATGATCACTAATAACCATGGGAAAGGACATTATCTATTTAACCCGTGTCTTTGGATGATTAGAGTTGTTCAATAACAATGAAGATGAGATCAAGAGTTTGAGACAAACCTTGACCTATAATTACCGCACGACGTTTTCCTGCGGTCGCCTTGAGCAAGGTATTCAAATCATATGAAGTGTAAGGTCCATCAGTTAATCTTCCAGACCTTAATTAATTTTTGGAGAAAAACACTAGTAAAACCTCAGACAGGAATATGTATCAGGAACAGATAAATACTCGTTCAATTTTGAGTCAACTCATGACGAATGGAAGATGCAACGAACCTGATTATGGTGAAGGGAATTCCAGAATTGCGCACGAAATCCTCACCCATCTTCTTGAACTTCAGGACCCCAAATAGGTTTAAGATGCTGTTCAGAAATAATAAGTTGACTGAACTTAGGAGAGGAGAAGAAATCGAAAACTGTATTGACAACAAAAGAGAGTATTAAATACTGTATTTTCTGACTTTCTTCTTCAATTTTTGTCACAGAACTTAGGATAATGCATGTCACAGGACATGAGTATGGAAAACTATAGTCCAATCAAATACGCATGTTTCAACATTTTCCAATAATGAAAAAATTCTCTAGAAAATAGCATGTATTTTTACATCGAAGTTGCATAATGGAGATCTGGTTAGCAAAGAAGTCTAAATTATACGCTACTAAGTACTGATATTATCTGGAAAGATCAAAAAGTGAGCATACTTGAACATCATGAAAATGCAATATGAGATTATACCTCCACGGTAGTTCGTTGGGCTTCGTAACCCCAACAGATGACACAAGGATAAATTTCTTCACAGTTTTAGGCAATGCCGATACGAGATTCCTAATACCGTCCCAATCTTGCAGAAGAAATAGTAAAAGTTAACATCTTATAAACTATGCAAGCATGAATGATCAATGACTCACACCAAGTCCAGCAGTGCATTTGCTTCTCTCAGCATCATTAATCTAAGATTCTAAGGGGAAGGTTAATTTATTTTAGTTTTTACTTGCAGCTACTTCTCTCAGAAATGTACAACTAGCACATATACCACAAGAAACACAAAATGAAGGTTGAACAGTTAATGAAACAAATATATATATATATATATATATATAATTTTCTTAAGAAATTACAAATCTAATTTCTAAATAGAAGAAGAATTCCCAGATTAAGTGAATGAGCAATACCTACTCTTTCAGGTGTATTATCTCTAGCCCATCTTTTGGAAGGAAAAGCCGTTGTTCCAGTACAACAAATTACATGTGTGACTCCCTGAAAAAACATCAATTCTAGTTCAGCATGGATCTGCAAATAAATCAAAGTTTGTGAATTTGACAACACGCATTGCAAACCTCAAATATAGCTGGATCCAAATCACTGGGATTTCGCGTATCTCCTTTCGTGACCTATATCACGCGGATACAAATATCGATACAAAGTAATGAACGAGCAGCATATAAGATTTAGAGAGTAAACAGATTGAAGTACCTTTAAGATATTTTCATCTTGCTCCCCGAATAAAAATGCTGCCTTTTGAGAATCACGAATAAGCAAATGCGACTTGATATTTCTACTAAGAAGGGAGGCTACAATCAACTGTCCTGGAACAAAAGAAAATCATATAATAAGGAAAACTAGATAAGGAACATATAGAGCATGCATCAAACAGTAATATACTTTTTTTTTACAGCTAACACTACAAAGTTCATGTCAGGTAAGCTGTTTCATGAATTTATATCCACAATTTAGTTTGATTTCAAAAGTGGTTCATAAATTTGATGATTTATCATCATTATTCTACTAGTTAATTATGACCAACATGGGACAACCCTAAACTGAGATTTAGAAAATTACAGAAAATAAAACCTGCCTAGCAGTGACTCTGCGTTCTATGAGGAACATTACAAGAAAACTGATCTTTAGGTAAACGATTTGCTTAATCCTTTTAGTACTAACTAATTCAATCAAAGTTTCACTTAATGAGCAATGAATTAAATCATCATGTCTACAACCAATCACCTTTTAACCTCTGTAACATCATAATATCAGACATTCTACTAATAAACCTAAAGCTTCGACTTGGTGAAGCACCAACTAACTGCCTGCACACACTAAGCGCCTCACGATGTGGGGAATTATAATAAAAAAACCTGCCATGAGGTTCTTTTCTAAATTACTCACAATCATATTTAAAAAAATCCATCTCTTAAACAAAAAGAAATACGCATTCCACTGAATTTCTATAAGAGTCAATTAACCAACATTTTTCTGAGTTGAATAAATAAACAAGTGAATAAAGTGCCAGTTTTAACCACTAAAAAAATTGGAAAAAAAGCACCCAAAATAGAGATAAAAAAGGTATAGATGGATTCCATACCAACACCACCAGTGGCCCCAACAACAAGCACAACCCTAGATTCTGCACAACTCCCACTTCCAGATTCTGGGCTTGTGTTTCCTTCAACGGATGGTGTCTGTGTCTGTGTCTGTGTCTGTGTCTGTGTCTGTGTCTGTGTCTGGTCTTGTTTCAGAACATGACAGGAAAGAGACAACCTTTGGGGGCCAAAATCCACCAGATTTGGCGTTGGGATGAGAAGAGAATGTGGGAATTTCCAAACCAGATTCTGGGCCTTCTCTCTTGCTGTTGGAACACCACATCTTGTTGGGTAAGCTGAAAGCCTCAGAGCCATAGGAGAAGATGAAGTAAGTGTTAATTGTGTTTGGTTTGGTTTGGTTTTGTTGTGTGTTAGTTGTTTTATTTTTCCGGAACAAATTTTTCAACCGAACTTCATTTCCGATTTATCCGAAACACACACATATATATACATATATACGGTAAAAGCTTAAAATAATTAGATTAAGTACTGCACTCACGACAGTAGGAGCTTAAAAGGATTACTATCTAATTACTGTATGTATGTGTGTATATATATATTAAAAAATAACAATTTTATTATTAAGAGAATATCTATTTGTTACAAATCAAAGTTTAAAAATTATAAATGTGGTGTTTTAAAATTCAAGAGGTAAAAGTGTTTTTAAAACTTTTAATTCAAAAATACCAAATTGAACTGTCATCAACAACACAAGTATGGACAGACTTATTTGTTTTTGTTATAAGTTGTGGATTGTGTAATCCACGGGGACTCAGTTTTCTGGTGAGTGGTTGTTGATATTTTATTTAATTAAATAATTTGGGATTTTGATGGTTGATGTGGAGAGTGGTGGTGATATTTCTATTGAGAAGTAACAAGGAAAGAAAAAAAAAATGCTAAATACAAATGTGTTGTTTGGATTTGATCCTGTAAACTTTTAGTCGAGGACGCTCTTAAGTGAGTGCGGGTGATATTATCACCGTATGAGATGAGATAAGTCACTTTTAATGGTTTATTTCGTAACATTTTAGTAAGTTGAGGTATTTGAGGGAACGCGTCGAGATCCCAATGATTGGAAAATTGGTTGGTCGATATGTATGGACTTATCCTTATAGTTATGTGGTCAAGATAGATACACCATTAAGCAAATCTAAATGGCTACATATTGTGAGGAGTCCAGATGTTAAGAACCAAGTTTAGTGAAGTTGCAAATAGAGTTATTTACGTTATAATCTTCACTTAAATAGTGAATTGTCCTTCATGTGTGTGACATCATAAATTAGGCAAACCAATTAAAATACCTTATGATTTTCAATTCCTTTTTCTAAAGATCATCGGGTTTTGATTTTCTAGCTAAGTGAGCAAGATCTTAATTACTTTCTTTCAAAATTCATACTTAAATGGAACATATTATTATCATTTTTCACATATCGGTATTGCTTAAAAGTAAAAATGAGGCTAATAAAGGATGTCGTTAAACTAGAAATAGGAAAAAAATACTGTTTTTACTCCCTTAATCATCTGTTCAGTGGCCTAAGCCATGTTTAACTTGACTTGTAAGAATATCATTATCCGTTCTTGCTCCCTTCATATTCTTGATGGACATCAAGAATAAATTCAGATTAGACTAAGGATGAAAGTCTAAATGACATCAAATTGGTTTGATCGGTCCACCATCTCTTTTCGAAAACCAATCACTTATGTGATTTTTAGTAGGCACACCTTTATAGATTTAGTTATGAGTAATTTGAGATTATTTTCTCAACACTCACAAATAGAAGTAAATAAATTGCAGTTTGCAAGCCAAGCCATCTTGCTAATATATTGAAGGATGTCATCACAACCACTTGCTTGAATTGAGAAATCTCGTTTCGGCCGATGTTTGTCATTTGTCAATCCAACATACTGGTATACACTTTAAGTTCAAATGACATTTTTTATCTCCAAATTTTAGTGAATTTAATGTTGAATTGAGTTAAGATGAAATGAATATTTTAGATGAGAAGAGCAATCAAACCAACTTACGTTACAAGAGAACTTGTCCAAAGTGAAGCCTGCCATTCCCATTACAACGTGAACTGGTGCGCCATAGTTGCGTCTATCGTATGTATGTATTCCGTCATTTTCTTTTATTGGAATGACTTTGTATTCACCTCTGTAAACTGCACAAGTCCTTTCGTATTTTAGATGAGAAGATCAACCAAGGCGTCCTTATTCTGTTCACTGATTGCAAGTCCTTCTTAATCCACTCGTACTGCATTGCACCAACAATAAATAATGTAAATATAACTAAACTGGACTAACTCTTTTTTAGCAAGAATGTTAGTTATTTCGTCGATTGGATCGGTTAGTTACCTGCTCGGAGTTCTCATGCCAACTATGCTCAGTGGACATGACAGTGAAGTGGACATTCGCTTGCTCGATCGAATACCATGGCTTGTCCTTCCCAGAGGTAAGCATCGGAAAGTACGTCTCATATGGAACTCCACCATCTCGTCCTCCGCCACGAACTCAACTTCCTCCGGAGAGAACACACACACCACCGGATCCGACTGACCCGCCATTCCTACTTTCCTTTCTCACTCATTAGTCATTAGTCATTAGTCATTAGTCATTAGTGATTACTCAAGCGGAAGGCGAGGAATAGGAAAGAGGAGGAGGAGGAGGGAGGTAATTAGGACGTGCATGGCGTGGTGGAGAGTTTTGGAGGGAATGGTGGGGGTTTGTGTTGCATGGGATTTTGGAGGTGGGATCACTTTTTTGGCTGGTGTTGCTATTTATAATGTGGGGTTGGAGCGAGATTGCCGTGTTGTTGGGGTGCAAAAATACTTCGGCGGGATTGGTGGGTTCGTATGTGACCGTTGGTTTAGTAATTAAGTCAACTTTTTTGTGTAAAAAGTGCACGAAACCACAAGAGGCTTAAGCTCTTGTCAAAAAAAAAAAAAACATTAATTTTAATTATTAAGTTAGATTACGTAATTACATCCTACTAATCATGATTCACGAATTGTTACGAGATTGAAAATGGAACTTACATCTCATCTTTAGCAATTATCATTGGATCACTTGGGACACATTTTGTGTGACTTGGGAGTGTTGTTGCTCAAAGGATTGCTAAGGAAGTCCATTTGTTATGCATGCTCAACACAGGAGATATCGACATAAGATAGTTATTTGTAGTTTTCCAAATCATCCACAAATATAAGTGAACAAGAGAATCCGCCAAAGTTGTGTCTTAATGTTAAGAATACATCCTCTCAAACGTAAGAATCCATGAAGTCGAGATGACATGGGAATACTTTAGATTTTTCAGAAGATAATTAGAGCGTTGGAAGTTTGTTAGTTTATGCATAATAGTATATGTATAACTTTAATTTTAAAAGGTTGTAACATAATCTTTTTGCCGTCTCGTTCATTTGTGACTCTCTAGTTACGAACAATATGCACGGGCTACCGGGATTACCTGGCAACAAAACAAAACATTCCATGTCTGTATGGTATCTTACCTTTTCGCATTCTTAGCTTTACCTCTAAAGATTTACACAATCATAATCGACTCCATTTTTCTTTTCTTCCTGTATTATCAAATATACTTGACATGTACTATTTTTTTCAAACGACTTCAAATGGTTTCAAAATGAACATAAACGATGTCCAAATATGAATAATCCAATTTTGTACTCAAGAGCAAGTTGAACCAAGTGAGTTCGATGATAAGGATTCCGAGCAGTATGGCCTGATTAGGCTAATTTTTGTTGCTTATTGTTTTTCTCCCATAAAATTCCAAACGACACATACAACAAAACATGCAACAAATATCTGTCATGAGCACCCACAAAGAGAGCAAGTCAGCAAACCAACATTTTATCGTACGGTCCCATGGCCCATGGCAACTGTAAATCTTGTTCTGTCTTCTGTAGGGATCCATAATCCAAACAACAAACTCGACATCACGTTCTTAACAGTGTCTAATATTTCTTCTTAATTATTTAATTGGATAAAGTTGTCATGTTGCTAGATGAAGTTCAAAAACAAAGTTTAAATTAACATTCAAGTATTTCAAACTAAGGATTTTACCACAGTAAGTAAAGTGATCCATCCTTATGGGCTGAGAACAGATAAGGTATATTGTGTCACAAAATTAATTATTCTACGTCTTGAAATTTGAAAACAAACGAAATGGAGATAAACTAAAAACGGTCAAATGCATTTACAACTTCAAATAGACTGTTTCGGAGGATAGAAGTAGTAAAAATTAGCGGAGTTATAAACTCACCACTTGTTTCAGATAGAGAGCACATTGAAACGCCCAAGCAGAAGAGAAGCAAGTTTATACTTTGCTTCTCAAAAATCGGCATCTAGAAGCCTTAGAGGCAAGATATTAATCTGTCCCAAAGAGGAGGTAACCAAATGTGTTTTGTAGACTAAGAGATATCTTTGGATGCAAAATATCTCAGACACGTGTAGGGTTGTATGTAAAGGAAGAAGCCAAGTTCCTTTTATACTCGGGTGAGGCCTCTCCTATATAAAGGGGTCTCCTCTCCTTCATTAAGACAGATTTCATGTATATGTAATCACACCTTTGTGAATAAGATAATCGCATATTGTGCAAATCTTCTCAAGTGTCCCTTTTGTGTATGCTTGTGTATGTGGATGTGTTCTACTTAAGCAATCTAGCCAAGTTGGGTGAGAGGGAAGAGGCTGCCAAACCCGAGCAACTCAAGGGAGTTAGTGTGTTTGGGCCGCACGGACCTTGCAAAGAAGTGTAGGTGCGTGACACGTGGTATCAGAGCCTTATCAGAGTGAAAGGCACTATGGGAAAGAATCCTGAAGGTCAGAAAGGGTCGGCTGTTGATGAATCTCGTGGCCGGGATCCTAGCCTTGGCGCGGGTGAGAAAAGCAGGCATAGGAGGGAACAAAGCAAAGGTCCGAGTGGCTCAGAGGCTTTGGAAGAAAAGGTATCTATATGTCATGATGCTATCCTTTCCATGAGTTCCAAACTAACAAGCGTGGAGGAACGCTTGGATGCTGTAGATGAAGAGATCATCTTCGACCTTAGACAGACCGTAGAACTACTTCGAGAAAGAATTGATTTCTTGGAAGTCTCGAGAGAGGAGTTCAAAGTTGAGTTAGCCATCTGCAAACGAGCTTTTGCATGTGGTGGGGGGAGTGAGGGAATCACCAAAGATGGATATCCCCCGTCCAAACAAGTTCAGTGGCCAGAGAGATGCCAAAGAAGTTGACAACTTCTTGTGGACTATGGAGCAATACTTCATTGGCGTGGGAATGCATGAAGAAACCCAAAAGGTTAGTTTTGCTTCCTATTATCTCTCAGATGTTGCCTCCTTGTGGTGGCAAAGGAAGATAGCGGATGTCAAGAACAACCTTAGTAGGCCACTGGAAACGTGGGAAGAATTTAAGAAAGATCTTAAAAGGCATTTCTATCCCACAAATGTTGTATATGAGGCTAGAAGGAAGTTGGTTGAGTTGAGGCATCGAACTTCCATCCGGGAGTACATTAGGGAATTCACAACAGTTATCCTTCAGATTCCCACCTTTGACCCAGATGACAAGTTGTTTCATTTCACGAATGGACTCCAAGACTGGGCAAGAAGAGAACTACAGAGGAGAAACATCAAGAGCCTAGATGAGGCCATTGAAATAGCTGAATCCCTGATGGAATTCGAGAGAAAAGACATAGGGAAACCAAAGGACAATAAGAAGAAAGGTGGGACTGAGCAGAAAAGAGATGCTGGAAAGGAAAAATTCCAGAAGAGGAGTCCTGATAAGAACCCCCACCAGGAAGGTAAAAAGCCCTTTGTTCCCAAAGGTGGCTGCTTTGTTTGCAAGGGCCCTCATCAGATGAAGGACTGTCCAAAGTTTGGTTCCTTGTCGGCTATGACCAGTCAGAGTAAAGAGAAGGAACCAGTGGAGGAGGAAGGGCAAATGAGGTCACTCCAACTCCTAAATACACTAGCAGCTAGGCCCTTACCTCAAGGCCCACCAGAAGAAACTACTTTGCTTTATGTGGAGGCAAAAGTTGGAGGAAAGCCGGCTCGAATGTTGGTAGATACTGGAGCAAGCCACAACTTTATAACTCCTACAGAGGCAAAAAGGTTAGGGCTTCTCCTCTCAGATGCAAAGGGGAAGCTAAAAACAGTGAATGCGGGGGCTAGGCCTATAGAAGGAATGGCACGGGCTGTTGAAGTGGATTTGGGGACATGGAAGGGAAAAATGAGCTTCTCAGTTGTTCCCATGGATGATCACAAAATAGTATTGGGGCTTGATTTTCTGAGGAATGTCAACACCTTAGTACTCCCCTTCTCAAACGCCATAGCCATCCTGGAGAAAGGCGTGGCTCATTCCATAAAAACCTCTCTAAAACCCCTACAGATGCCTTCATTATCTGCAATGCAGCTGGTAAAGGGTTTAAAGAAGGGAGAGAAGACATTTCTGGCCACCCTAAAAGAAGTAGAGAGGCCAGAACAAGGCGAGATCCCCTGGGAAGTCCAGAAGGTAATAAAGGAGAATCAAGATATGATGCCTCCGGAGTTGCCAAAAGGGTTGCCTCCAAGAAGAGAGGTAGACCATGAAATTGAGTTGGAGCCGGGCGCCAAACCCCCAGCCATGGGGCCATATCGAATGCCACCTCCTGAGTTGGAGGAGCTCAGAAAGCAACTCAGTGGTTTGCTAGAAGCATGCCAAATCAGACCCTCAAAGGCACCCTATGGAGCGCCGGTATTGTTTCAGAAGAAACATGATGGGAGCCTTAGAATGTGCATAGACTATCGCGCATTGAACAAGGTAACCATCAAGAATAAGTACCCTATTCCTTTGATTGCTGACCTGTTTGATCGGCTTGGGCAGGCCAAATACTTTACAAAGTTAGATCTCAGATCAGGGTACTACCAAGTGAGAATTGCTGAGGGTGATGAACCAAAGACAACAAGCATCACCAGGTACGGATCATTTGAATGGTTGGTCATGCCCTTTGGCCTAACCAATGCTCCTGCAACCTTCTGTACCCTGATGAACAAGATATTCCATCCCTACCTTGACCAGTTTGTGGTAGTATATCTTGATGACATTGTCATTTATAGCAAGTCCTTGAAGGAGCACGTAGAGCACCTAGGTCAGGTGTTCCAAGTGCTAAGGAAAAATAAACTATATGTGAAGAAGGAGAAGTGCTCCTTTGCCCAAGAAGAGGTGTCTTTCTTAGGGCATGTCATCAGACAAGGAAAGCTGGGAATGGATGGTACCAAGATAGAGGCAATCCAGGAATGGGAGGCCCCGACCAAAGTGACAGAGCTTCGCTATTTCTTAGGTTTGGCCAATTACTATAGGAAGTTCATCAAAGGCTATTCCGCAATAGCCAGCCCATTGACTGAACTCTTGAAGAAAAAGATTGAGTGGGTATGGTCAGACAATTGTAAGAACGCCTTCAAAAAGCTGAAGGAGAGGATGATGAAAGCACCAGTTCTAATATTGCCAGACTTCACCAAGGAATTTGAGGTACAAACAGACGCCTCAGACTTTGCAATAGGCGGTGTATTGATGCAAGAGGGTCATCCAATAGCTTTTGAGAGTAGAAAGCTAAATGAGACAGAAAGAAGATATACTGTCCAAGAAAAGGAGATGACGGCAGTAGTGCATTGCTTGAGAACTTGGAGACATTATCTCTTAGGGTCACACTTTGTGATACGAACGGATAATGTGGCTACAAGCTATTTCCAAACTCAGAAGAAGCTGAGTCCAAAGCAAGCCCGGTGGCAGGACTTCTTGGCCGAGTTCAACTTCAAGATGGAGTACAAGCCCGGGAAAAGTAATGTTGTAGCCGATGCCCTAAGCAGAAAGGCTGAATTAGCATCAATCTCCAGAGTTCAAGAGGATCTTCTGGGGGAGATCAAAGAAGGGTTGTTACATGATCCAGTAGCCAAGCAATTGATAGCCCTAGTAACAGAAAGACAGACCACTAAGTTCTGGATAGAGGATGGAATTCTCTACACTAGCGGCCGGAGGATATTTGTGCCCAAATGGAATCTGTTACGAAGAAGGATTATCAAGGAATGCCATGACACAAGATGGGCGGGGCATCCTGGTCAGAAAAGAACAATGGCCCTACTAGAAGGATCATACTATTGGCCAAAGATGAGGGAAGAAGTAGAGCTCTATGTAAGAACCTGTTTGGTGTGCCAGTAGGACAAAGGGGAGCAACATTTGCCCCATGGGTTGCTCGACCCATTACCCATCCATTCACGTCCTTGGGAAAGTGTTTCCTTGGACTTCATCTCATCCTTGCCAAAATCTGAGGGAGCCGGATCAATCTTGGTTGTGGTAGACAGATTCTCCAAGTATGGGACCTTCATACCAGCTCCAAAGGATTGTACAGCTGAAGAAGCTGCACGACTATTCTTCAAGAATGTGGTGAAATATTGGGGGCTTCCTACCTCTATAATCAGTGATAGAGATCCCAGGTTTACTGGAAAGCTATGGAAGGAGTTGTTCACAATGATGGGAACTGAGTTGCGATTCTCAACTAGCTTCCACCCCCAAACTGATGGCCAAACTGAAAGGATCAATGCCTTGCTCGAGGGCTATTTGAGGCACTTTGTAAGCGCAAGTCAGAAGGATTGGGCGAAGTTATTAGATGTAGCCCAGTTTTCCTACAACTTACAGAGAAGTGAGGCCACAGGAAGGAGTCCCTTCGAGATTGTTGTTGGTACCCAACCAATGACGCCAGACAAGCTTGCGGCCTCCTACAAAGGGGTAAGTCCTGGGGCTTACAAAATGGCAAGAGGATGGAATGAGCAAACTGAGTTGGCAAGGGCCTACCTCCACAAAGCCTCAAGAAAGATGAAGAAATGGGCTGATAAACGAAGAAAACCCAAAATCTATCAGGTGGGAGATAAAGTAATGGTAAAGCTATTACCCCAGCAATTTAAGGCCTTTCGAAAGGTGCACAAAGGCTTGATCAGAAAGTATGAGGGCCCATTTGAGATAATGGGCAAAGTAGGAAGAGTTTCCTACAAGCTGAACCTCCCTCCCTCAATGAAGATTCATCCTGTCTTTCATGTAAGTAATCTGAAGGATTATCATGAAGATCAGGAGGACCCCAGTAGAGGAGAGTCATCTAGAGCACCACCAGTAGTAACCACATCCTATGAGAAGGAAATGGAGAGAGTCCTTGATCAGAAGATAGTGCGGAAACGCGGAGTTCCCCCTTGTACACACTATCTGGTTCTGTGGAAAGGATTGCCACCAAGTGAGTCCAGTTGGGAAGACGAAGGAAGTCTGTGGCAATTCAAGGACGCAATCAAGGAATACCTATCGACGAGGGCGTCTCTGGAATAGGTAGGGGAGAATGAAACGCCCAAGCAGAAGAGAAGCAAGTTTATACTTTGCTTCTCAAAAGTCGGCATCTAGAAGCCTTAGAGGCAAGATATTAATCTGTCCCAAAGAGGAGGTAACCAAATGTGTTTTGTAGACTAAGAGATATCTTTGGATGCAAAATATCTCAGACACGTGTAGGGTTGTATGTAAAGGAAGAAGCCAAGTTCCTTTTATACTCGGGTGAGGCCTCTCCTATATAAAGGGGTCTCCTCTCCTTCATTAAGACAGATTTCATGTATATGTAATCACACCTTTGTGAATAAGATAATCGCATATTGTGCAAATCTTCTCAAGTGTCCCTTTTGTGTATGCTTGTGTATGTGGATGTGTTCTACTTAAGCAATCTAGCCAAGTTGGGTGAGAGGGAAGAGGCTGCCAAACCCGAGCAACTCAAGGGAGTTAGTGTGTTTGGGCCGCACGGACCTTGCAAAGAAGTGTAGGTGCGTGACACGTGCTATAGTCAACGCTGAAATTAGAATCAAACACGATTAAGCAATGATGTATGCCACTTGAATACATGTCATGGCAGGCCAACTAGTCAATTACCAACAAATCAAAGATATAGAGTAGAAAAGGTTAAAATGAACATAAGTTGAAATTCAGATGATCTAAACCTATCACAACACAGATTAGTGGCCGAAAGAAACATTTGCTTTGTCTGTGGTGGCATCACAGCCCATATCAACCACAGGATCCACATCAAACATAATATCAGCTGAAATTTCCATTCAAGTACTGTACCACTCCCTTTCACAAAGTTTGAGATTTGTTAAATAATCTTGCTTGAACTTCTACAAAAGAACAAGAAAGGTTGAACCAATTGGTCTTAGACAAAACAGGGGTCCAATAAATTATGGTCTGAAAAGACCACTGCATCAGTCCCAATCCAACTGTTACCGCCTGTGACACCACATGGTAACTACATACCAGTCCACAAACCAAACTCCATCTTATCTCCTGTTTGTAGAGTTGTGGTTCAAACCAAAACCAAAAGTATTCAAATCTCAAAAACAAACCGCACCCAACTGCTTGTGCAATAAATGAGATGAGGACAGAGGGCAGAGGAGTAAAGAATGGTGATTCCACTGGGTTGGTGCCAAAGAGTAGATGCACTCACACCCTTTGTCTGGTAGCATTCAATTTGCGAGGAAAACAACATCTGGGCAGAAGATGACAAAAGGGTGGAGGTTTGGAACCATTACCAAAACAAAGAATGTGTAAGGGAGTGGTGTTTTTGTTTTGTTGTGGCATGCTTGTTCGGTAGTGTGGACGGGGAATAACACTGAGCAGACTTATTCCCATCTGCAAGCACGAGGACAGCCATGCTGTGCCACAGCCTTGGGGTACCAACACAACTTCCCCTATTTTAAAATGGTTTTAGTGGAATTGGAGGAAGGCTACACGACAAGGGGGTGGAAAGGGTGTTTGGAATTTTGGGGTTTGTCCCTCACACTTCACGTACAAATTCCATCGGATGCAGCCGATTCTTTGTCTTATGCTCCACCAGAAACGACTCCTTTTTCTCCCCACCGAAAACGGAAATCCTAACAAAACAAGCTCCTATTCACATATGACACCGCAAACTAGAACTTGTGTGGAGTGTGAACAACAAATATATTTTACAAATTACAATCAAATAGTATTGGGATTAAACTTGTTT
Organism: Triglochin maritima; assembly: GCA_963682175.1. Taxonomy (NCBI): domain Eukaryota; kingdom Viridiplantae; phylum Streptophyta; class Magnoliopsida; order Alismatales; family Juncaginaceae; genus Triglochin; species Triglochin maritima. The sequence continues at coordinate 5,298,341 of OY821780.1, read as the reverse complement.
TGTTATTGAGCTATTTCAAGTCTTTTTTTACTTCGAAATTAGTCGTGTGAGAGTTTCTTTTTTTCTTCTAAAACGCCTTAACTGACTCTCTTTTTTCTTCTTTCAATTTTAGTTTCTTTCATAAATGACACTCTAACAAACTTTATTACATTTAAATTTAACTAGTAAACCAAAATTTAAGCTTCAGAACAAAACACCAAATAAAAATAAATAATGAAAATCAACTACCTGTCTTCTAAGGATATGAGTGGTTTGTATAAATTCTTTTGATATGAGAACTTCAATTGTCATAATTCTGAATTAAAGCAAGATGGAAGTCCTGTTATTTATTTTACATGTAATGTTATTATGTTAAACACACCAACTGGAAGGGAAACAAGACAACGAATCACTTAACTGCTTCTTAACCTAATAAATGACTTCTCATGAGTTCAAAGAAGCTATGTTTATTCTTTTCTGATCAATTTAGAAAAGGAAAATATCATTTAACTATGGAATCATTTGTTTAACTTACATAAAGTTATACAGAATTACAAAATGACGACAATTCGTGCATTTAATGGTTCAGAATGGTTATATAACAAGTTTGATTATTATATACAGCAAAATAAAATATCATATCGTATACAGGTATACTATAAAATAATACAGTAAAAGATAACATCAGATACATTTTTTTAAAAGCAGAACATGAGATAGAAGTTATTATATTATATATAAATAAATAGATAAAAATGTAGAATCTTAAAAGTTACGTGAAACAGTTTTGTATCTTAAATGTAGATACAAAACAAACACCCCGTCCCCATCTATTCCTCTTCCCGTCCTGTTACCCACCTCCTTTTCCTCACCCAAAAACAAACCCTGTATAAAATCTAAGTTAAAGCAGACAAATCCCCACCTGCTCTTGTCTTTCTCCTACTTTACAAAAAGCAACCCAAACCAAAGCAAAGCGAAGCGAAGAAGCAACACAGTAGTATAGCACCTCACTTCCCCCTACTGTTTCTTCTCCCCACCACAACACTTATGATACAATACCTACCCCTCCAGTTTTGAAAGGTATCGATCATAACAGGACACATCAGAAATATGATATCGAAAATGGAAGAGGAGGCGAACTCACCTCTGCACCACTTCTCCCTGATGCCACTCTCCCCCGACCTCAGCTCGGCCGACCGCGGACTCTTCCTCATCCATCTCCTCGTCAACTGCGCCACCCACGTCTTCGCCCGCAATTTCGACGCGGCCAATGCCTACTTGGAACACGTCTCTGTGCTTGCGTCTCCGGACGGTGACCCAATGCAACGGATCGCATCTTATTTTATCGACGCCCTTGCGTCGCGTTTGCTCCGCTCCCTCCCGGGAGTCTACCGAGCGCTCAACCTCACCCGCGCCGCCCCCGACGTCTCCGCCTCGCTCCTCTCCCGCCGACACTTCTTCGACCTCCTCCCATTCCTCAAGCTATCCATCATCCTCGCCAACCACACCATCGCCGCGGCGATGGAAGGGGAGAAGATCGTCCACGTCATCGACCTCCACGCGTGGAACCCATCCCAGTGGATAGCTCTCCTCCAAGTTCTCAGCTCCCGTCCGGGGGGCCCACCTCACTTACGTTTAACCGGAATTCACCCGATCAAATCTGTCCTCGACGCCACCGCCGCCCGGCTCGCCGACGTCGCCGAAACCCTAGACGTCCCGTTCCAGTTCAACCCCATCGTCTCCACCCTCTCCGACCTCGATCTCTCCTCTCTCCCAGTCAAAACCGGCGAGGCACTCGCCGTGAGCTCCCTCCTCCAACTCCACCCCCTCCTCGCTCCCTCCTCCTCCTCCCCCAAATCCCCTCCCAAAATCGACGCCTTCCTCGCCTCCCTCCGCCGCCTCGCCCCGAAGATCCTCGTCGTCTCCGAGCAGGAGACGAACCACAACCAACCAGGACTCAACGAGAGGTTCACGGAGGCGCTCAACTACTACGCGGCGGCGTTCGACTGCCTCGAGTCGGCGGCCGGGAGGTGGGCGGAGGTGAGAGGGAAGGTGGAGAGGATGCTCGGCGAGGAGATCAAGGAGGTGATCGCGTGCGAGGGCGGGGAGAGGCGGGCGAGGCACGAGAGGTTCGAGAGGTGGGAAAGGAGGTTGGAGGGAGTTGGGTTTGGGCCTGTTGGGCTGGGCCGGGATGGGCTTTTCCAGGCCCGGTTTCTGCTCCAACAGGGGTTTAGGTGCGAGGGGTTTAAGGTTAGGGAGGAGGCCGGATGTTGTATGTTGTGTTGGCAGAATCATGCTTTGTTCTCTGTTTCTGCTTGGAAGTGTAGGAGATTTGAGTGATTTTTTTCTCCTCTTTCTGTGGTTTTGTTTTTCTGTTTTTTTTGGTGGTTTTGTTTTTGTGTAAATTGTAGTTTGATTTTGTAATGAGAAGATTTTTGTGATTTTTTTTGGTGTGCATGAGATGGTTATGGTGATTTGTTGGGTTGAAGGGGAATTGTGTTCAGCTTAATGGTGGGTTTTGTTGTGTGTTTTAGATGTTTAATATAGACTTGAACCGGCGCGTTGGTATTCAGAAGCGCAACCAGTATTCTACTAATGTATGCTAAAGGAGATTATGTTATTACTTGATGGCAACTTTTCTCTATTATTTGTGTAATATTTTAAAGGGTATTACAACCTTTTAAACTTTTATATCATTTTATCGACCCGAAAATATTATTTTGATAATTTATCAAATTTAAGTGCTTCATACTTGTAACTCCAAAGTAATAGAACTTTTTGATACTTGGATTTTAACTTGAACTTGTCAAAATTGAACTTTTAATTGTAAGTCCTTCTCTTAGGATCGTTGTTTAGTCCTATATATAATGAAGTACCTGCACAAAAATTAACATTACTGCACCAAAAACGATACATGCACAAAAATTGTAGCAGAGAGAGATACTATTGTTTAGGTTGGGAGGGGATTCTGGTTGTGTTAAAATTTTGAAAACCGAAATTTCAGGTCGGGTTCGGGTTGAGGGCTCGGGTTGACCCAACCCGAACGCGAAGATTTTTTTTTAAAATAAATTAATTCCCAAATAATTTTTGTCATCCTCTAAACACAAATACATCCTAACCCTAAATCCCCGCAGCATATCCCAAATCCCCAACCCTTCTCCTCGCAGAACCCTGGCCGCACATCCCAAATCCCTGCCCCCTCTCCTCGCAACCTTGACACCTCGCCTCCTCTCCGTCGATCCCTCACGCACTCCTCAGCCTTCTCCGTCGATCCCTCGCGCATGTGGGCAATCTTTGAAGGGAATGTGTTCTAAAAGTTTTACTTTTAAATGCCAATTATTATGAATTGAATGAGAAATCATTTTGTTCCTTGTTTATGTTATTCGTCTTTTAGAAGTGTTAAGGAAGATGCTCTTGGTCCTTAACCGTAGAGCTCTAAAATATATTGGTTTACATAAAACAAAAGACATTCGCAATCATGGTAATTAACATGAGACATTAATTACCGGGTTAAGATTGTCGTGTTGGTCATAGATCATTGTAGCTCTACAAGTGAGTGACAACACGGGTATGCAAAAGAGGAAAATATTACTTTTGTATACTGAATAGACCTCATAAGTAAAATATTATAGAAATATGTTTATGTGTCATTAATATTTTACTGTGTCTTTGGTCCTTTGATATGAGACTTATATCTGATCACTTAAGGAATACTTAATTAGATCAGTGTCTTGAACTATCGATAAGTGTAGTGTAAAGGCATTGGTTGGTTAAGTACAACTTTTGTTGGAGAAGATAGTTAGTCAAAAGACTATCATTGCCCCTCTTAGTAGAGTAATGATATTAGTGGGCCCCTTGATAAAGCAAAGTTATAATGTGCACAATGTGATTTGAGTTAAGTCACATATTTATAACTAGCTTAAAGAGATCAAGAAATGAATACTAATACAAAGATAACACAATACTACTTTGTGTGTATTCTTAATATCATGAGGCAAGGGACGGACACAAGTGGTGCACTACATCACTAAATGGATCGGGTTTTGGTTCGAGTGGAATTAAGACATCTAACTAATTGGGAGCTATAATGTGTAGCTAGATACCGCTTATAGCTTGTGATATTAAGCTCTTAATATCACTGTCAACTTAGTTTAGATCCTCCCATAGGTCACACCACAAAACTGGGAAACAGGAAATAGGGATTTTGAGTTCATAAGATGTGTCGGGTTTCATGTAGAAAATATGACACATGGGGTGAACAAGCAAAATCAAAATTATGTTGTGATTAATAACATAATTAGAATGTAAATTAAATTCATATGTGATGTAAATATTATGGGGTGTAATGATTGATCATTACATAGGATAATATGTTACATAAGTTGTGAATTTACTATTAATCCCGAAATGTCAAATTTTGTAGGGGTTAAACCGAAATTTAACAAGTCTGCAGAACAGTGCTCAAACGGTCGACCGGATAGCAGTAAACGGTCAATCGATAGGGCACGGTCGACCGGACGTGTCTCGACCGATAACAGAGAATTTTCATCTGTTCGAACGGTCGACCGAATGTGATCGGTCGGTCGACCGAACATTGCGATGGAATAGTTCCTGTTACGAACGGTCAACCGAGTTATAGAGCGGTCGACCGAAACTAGGTTCGAGCGGTCGACCGAACAATGAAACGGTTGACCGGTCCATACGGTTTTGTGCAGAATTAATTTAAGAATTAATTAGATCGTGCATGGAATTGGTCCATAATTGATTTAATTCGTGGCTAATATTATTTATTATTAAATAATGGATGGTTAGATGGAATTTTGCATGAGATCATGGGCAAGGGGTTGCACATGAATAGGTAATTTGGAGAGAGCTTATAAATACAAGCTTATTTCATTACCCAATTAATCTAATTCATTATTTCTTGTGCAAAAAATCTCTCTCCATAATTCTCCACGAAAATCCCTTAATTCTTAAGTTTAGTTTTAGTTCTTAAGAGATCATCTTCTCAAGAGAATTAAAGAGGGGTTAGTAATTGGATTCTAAACCCTATCGGAGATTGAAAGACTAGCTTCCCTCTCTCTGATCTTGTTTAGAGTTTGGTGAATACTCGGAGGCATCCGGCGCAGCGAGGAGCATCCCAACGTCTCCGAATCTTCAAGAAGTTTTAGAGAACTTCTAGGTATGAATTTCGGAGCCCATATTTGTTTTAATAAAGTTTTGAAACTAGATATTGAAACAAATTGATGCATGCATGAAATAAATTATAGAAAATTGAAAATTGATCCTTATTATACATAAAAAATTCGAAAATATATATGTATAATTACACATGAAATCCTACAATCTTTGGCCCGGGCATCGTCGGAGTTATCTTCGACGTTGATGGAGATGTTGGTGGAGTTGTGTTGGTGGAGCCATCTTTGACGTCGGAGTCATACTTCAAAAGTTGAAGAGTTGTTATTAATACTTATTAGCCTTTTCCTGGTTGTGGTGGGAGTTTTGATTGTTGGTGACATGTTGGTGGAGTTGTGGAGGACATGTTCGTGGAGATGTGTTGAGCTGGAAATGGTGGGAGTTTTGATTGTGTGGGTGGAAATGGTGAGAGTTTATGTTAATGTTTTTTGTTCATTCTTCTGGATTTTTTTAAAACTTCTGGATTTGAGTTTTTGTTTATCTATTTTTGCAATTTGAACCAATGATTTGAGTTCGATGCTGAACAATATCTATTCTTTTTGGATTTCTCATGTGTTTGTTTTGTTTTGATTGTGGATTTGTGTTTATCTGTTGAACAATTTTATGTGTCAATTTTGATTATGCTTAATTGATTCGGGTCCAACCCGAACTGACCCAACCCAACCCGAACATTTTGGGTCGGGTTGGGTTGAACCTGAATCGGTTCAGGTTCGGGTTTTTCAAAAACCCGAATTTTTCGGGTTGGGTCAGGTTATGGTCCAAACCCGACCAAACCCGACCCATGTGCACCCCTAAAAGTAGCTACAGACCATCCTTCAGTTCTTATTTCATCGATTAGCATGAAAGATTATTTCAAAGATTATTTCAATATTCGGCAGCCACGGAGGACTCGGAAGTTTGAGCAATATAGACTGATCCAATCAAAAGGTCAGAATTTTTCGAACACATGTTGAATAAAAGATGATACATTGATACTTCAGTCTAAACAATATAATCAAGGAATTTTTTTCAAAATAAATTTATTTTATCAAAATAATTTTTTTTAAAAATTTGCAAAAATAAACCTCAATAAAAAATATTTGTCAAACTAGACTCGCTTCTACCACGTGGGGACACGTGGCGGCGGTATGTTTGTTTTTTAGTGCATATAGAACTCGACATCACACGTGGCGGCGGTAGGTTTAACATTTTAACATAAAACCAAAAGTAGCGTAATAACAACCAAATAAGTTTAACACAACTAAATATTTATCCTAAGTGACCTCTCAATCTCTTCTTCCTTTTAGGACGTGCTTGAGCACGTCCTCTCCCCCTGCCGTGTCCCCCTCCTCGTGCTGCATTCTCAGTATCCAGAGTCAGACCGTCAGCGTCTTCTTGAGTGTGTGGATCTTCTTCTTCAACGACGTGATCCTGACTCAAATGTAATGTGGGTTCTTCAGTACCAAAACACATGAGTCAAGCCTTCATTTTTCCTTCAATTTTCGAACCATCGAAGACCATGTCTTGTGATCTTTGATCGCCTCGTGAATTTGATGGAGTTTTTCGTGGAACTCATAAACTTCGTGCACCTACAGATAATTAACAGTTCATCAAACACTAAACACAATTTTAAAACGTGGTAATTGTTTAAATAAATGTTTAAATCTTATCATCTCTCGCTCTCTACCCGCTCGAGGTCTGTATAAGGTATTAGTCGGAGCCAAGCAGTGATGAACTATCCAACGTATGAGGATGCTCCAGTACCATTCCATATACAGTCGTGTGCTCTCTTGAGGAGTGACACCTAGGAGTAGTCACTCAAACTGTAGATGATGTCTTCTGTGCGACCAATGCTGAATGAATTGGTGATTTTCCGCCAACCAATTAACATCCAAGCTCCCCTGAGCCGATTTCACTACATGTCTCTCCATCGGCTATGGAATGTGCTGTTGTAGACCGAACTGTCTCATCACTCGGTCTGGACAATGCATAACCACCTCACCAAAATTTATAAGTCAAGTACGGCTCATCCAGATCTCTGAACCTTCGTACATAGTGATGGTAACTGACTAAGATCCAAATGTGCATAAGGGTCCGAGATCACTTGATCAAATTCCTACCGTCCACCTCATTCCGATAAAAAATAAGTGTCGTCGTCTTCGCACTACCCTTGAATGTTCTTGGTCGTCTCCAACAGGCACCTAATGGTGCCCTCTCGCCTTCGGGTATAGTAATGATTTGCTCTTCAAAGGTATCTCAATGTGTAGATGTTCCCAACACCACAACTGCAGGAACGTAAGAAAACCACACAAATGTTTGGTCAGAATCAGTGAAGCTTTGTCTAACATGTAATATAAGTGGGCCAGAGCCGCACCCCCCCAATTGTACTCTGATGCGACGGCCAAATCTCTGAGCAAAGACAGGTACTTCAAGTGAACCATCGTGCCACTATTATCTGCCAAAATACTGCATCCCAGCTGGAACAGAATAAAGGCTCTGGTGTGTCGTGTAATTGTCTCCTCGTCAGCATCAAAAGGCAACTGCTGAAACTGAGCTTGCAACCAGCCAAGAGTTACGGACCCCTTACGACCCAAGTCATCGGGGACCTGACCCAATAAATCCATGCAGACCTCTGACCAAACGTACTCCTGAGACTCACACAACGGCAAACCATCTACGCGCTAGCCGGTAATCATAGAGATGTCACGCAAGGTGCACGTGATCTCACCATGTCGCAGGTGAAATGAATGAGTCTCCGGTCTCCAACGCTCGACCATCGCCTCCAACAAGGTATGGTCAAACTGGACTCGGCCCAATTGAGTGACTGTGTCAAACCCTGCCATATCTAGCAAAAACAACATTCTCTCATCCGTGATCTGTCATTCGTTGAGCTTCGATCCATGCTCAACGCATTTTACACCATGCTCACGTTCAAATATTTAACCTGAAGACGTAAAATACTTACAAAATCTTTGAACAAGTCAGACTTGTGGTTGACCTGCAAAATCAACACTGATCTGTCTACCGGACCCTGTGAAGCGTAGCTACCTCTAACCGAACCAGTATTGGAACCACCAAACTCTATCTGCACATAACACGTTAAATATTAGAAAACATTGAATTGTTGCAAATATTAAACTCAATGTAATATTAATTATAGTTAGGAAAATTGGAGTCATAAAAATTGGAGTCTAATTTATCCACTACACCATGTAAGCTACTAAAAAATATGAAAGTGTTGCAAAACATAAAAGTCATAAAAAATTGCAGTCCTTAAAAATATATTACATTAATTCAAGCCCTACAATTAATCAACTCTTAAAAAGGATACAAGTCGTACATTCATTCAAGTCATAACAAAATACATTACATTAATTCAAGTCTTACAATTAATCAACTCTTACATTCATTCAAGTATCACTAAATAGTTACATACAAAATATTTCGCTATATAGGTTCCTTGCATCACTTTCGGTTATGCCCTATACCGCCACATCTCCCACACCTTACCCTTCTTCTTGAGTGTTCGTTCATCTCGTTTTGGATTCGTGTTGATTTAGGCCGATCGGGAGGTCTTTTGGTTTGGGGAGGCTTCGTTATGATGTTGTCTCGATCTGGCCAATACCTCACATCAGGAATTGGGATAAATATCGGTTTGTACGCCTCTGTGTACATTTGAACCTCATAATACTGGGACACCAAATGTAAAGTGTTGACATTTGCATATTTGCCACTGCAAACTGCATATACATGTGAACATGGGACGTACATTGCAATTATGTATCCACAAGTGCAAGTAATAACTCCTTCTTCAAATTTCACAAGGTATTTTTTCTGGTCATTGGCTTCAACCTGGTACATCAGCTGGTGGTACCGAGTTACTATATGTGTTCTGGCCAGATTGATGTTTGCCGTCACCACGGTGTGGACTGTCTGTACATATGTTTCATTCCACGACTCATCGACGTCCATTCTTTTAAAAAGAATTTGTTCAAATGGAGAAAGCTCATCAAAATTATGGTTATAATTGGCATACCGCGTGCCCCTCGTAAGACATTGTTGAAGCTTTCTGACATGTTTGTTGTCATACATCCGAAATGTCGACCCCCATCGTGACAACAAGTCCATCTTTCCAAAGGACCTTGATGTTGAGTCCACTCGTATACCGGTTTATGTTCCTCTGCAATAACCTTCATTAACTCTTCAAATTTCATAAAGGAATAGTTTTACTCACTTCGTAAAACTTGATTTGTCCCAATCTTTCCTTGCAATTTCGATGTTTAGTAAGATTTGCTTTCATGTGTCAAAGACAGAATCAATGCACATGCCCCTCCGAAGATGGAAATATGGCTCGCACACAAGCGTTTATTCCCGAAAATCTGTCGGTGATAATACACAAATCAGATCGCCTCGTAACTCTACTTCCCAGCAATTGAAGGAACCACGTCTACGACTCTGTCTTCTCGCTCTCTACAACAGCAAATGTCAAAGGAAAAATTCCATTGTTTGCCTCATTGCCCAACAATTAGCAATAAACATCTATATTTGCTATAGAGGTGTGTTCCATCCACATTGACAACGGGTCTACAATATTGAAACTCACTAATTAAAGGCCCGAACGCCCAAAACACATGCTTAAACATCTCCCCGTTTGAGTTTACCTGTACCAACTCTATTTTGACAACAAATCATTCATTGTTCTGACAGAGAACTGTGAGGAACCTTCGCAGATCTTTAAAATTGTCTTCTTCGGCACCATAAATTCGGTTCAACGTTTTTTACCTAACATGCCATGCTTTATCGTAATCAATTTCAAGTGAGTATTTAGTCTTCACCATTTCCATTATTTCAGCAGGAGTAATTGTGAACTTAGTTTTAACAGATGACATTATCAAGTCATATACAAAATTAGCACTGCATTGTTTGTTGTCGTTTAGCAATATCGGATTGGAACAAGTGTGCTCGGCGTCATATGTTTTAACTTGAAAATATCTGCAGCCTTTTGGGACAGACGCATGTAGACGTCATTTGCAGTTATCTTCATCACGACGAATACAATGAACTGTATACCGTTTTGTTAAAGAAACCACAACTGAATACTGAACAAACTTTTTAATGTGTCACGATTGCAGAGCGTGAACCAAATCATTTTTCGTTGGGAAAATTCGTTTATCCCAGAAAGAACGACCATCTTCCGTACACCAATCATTCCGTTCCAAATTGTTCGCAGCATCGAAGAATGAGTGTTCAATTACAGAATTCTCTATCCAGTTGTCGTCCTCGAAGATATCGGGAAGTTCATTAAGAGTTGGAACCATGTCGTTGTTAGCAACTGTATCATCAACAACGTCGTCGTTTTCACGGTTTATGGATTGACGCATCACATATATGACATCCTGCGTCTCCGAAACGACTTCATTAGAAGAAACACCTGCAGGTTCATCTTCTACAGCGAAAGGTGTGCTGTAATCCCCTAATTCCTCAGTGTCATCATCTTGAATGCTATGCATCTCTTCCAGGCCTTCTGGTCGACTAAAATGTATTGGGTCAACAGCTGACAAACCAAGCCCAATGGAGGGATATGAGGTAGATAGTCCAGCCTTTCCAGCAAACTCATCATGACTGTAATGCATGAGTTCAAATTGCGACAGACCAGGATAACGATTTGCACTGTTGGAACGAATGTCAAACACATTTTCTGGTCATTCGCTGCCTGTTTGGAAGTTATGCGATTGGAAATATGGAATTTGCTGGTATGCCGGAACTTCGGTTGTAGGATTAAGATTTATATTCAAATCTATTCCATAGTCCCAACCGGTCAACCTTACTGTACCATACTCCGGCGAATAAGTGTTGGTTGTCAGCGTAGGGTCAGACACTTTAGGTTCAGCTTCCACGTACACTACAACCATAGACATCTGTTTAAACAAACACATCAATCCACAAACCGACCTATCATTGGTTAATAGAACGCGTGTTCAATCATTGTTTAATGTTAATTTCGCCGTCAACTTGACATCAAACATATTGTGTGGATAACAACATTTAGATCTTATAACATCCATTAAATCCTCATATTTTATGTTCAACAAATAACTACCAATTTGCGGCCAGATCCTGTATATTCTGTCACATCTCCGTTACATTCTAATTTCCCATTATACATGACCAATAAAAATCCTTCGTCATCTATATCCATACCTAACATATATTAATTAAATTTGAAAATGTGTTCAAGTGAGATGGTTGTTCTTCATTACTAACCACTTAAAAAGTTGAAAATACTCAATTGTTTTAGAAATTACCTCAATCGAGTGTAGTAGCAAACGACTATAAACGTCGAGCAATCTCTCCAATAAAATAAACTACAATAAACAACGTTACGAATCATGTCAGATTTTTTTTTAAATTTTGACAGAACTGTAGGATTTCTAATTTAATTGTACATATATATATATATTCGAAATTTTTATGCACAATAAGGATCATTCATATATTTTCTATGATTTGTTTTCCATGCATGCATCAGTTTGTTTCAATGATTGCTTAAAACAAATTAAAACAAACATTGGGCTCCGAAATTCGTACCTAGAAGTTCTCTAAAACTTCTTGAAGATCCGGAGACGTTGAGGATGTTTGTTGCTGCGGCGGATGCCTCCGAGTATTCACCAAACTCTAAACAAGATCGGAGAGAGAAGAGCTAGTCTCTCAATCTCCAATAGGGTTTAGAATCTAACTACTAACCCCTCTTTAGTTCCCTTGAGAAGAAGATCTCTGAAAACTAAAACTAAACTTAAGAATTAAGGAATTTTCGTAGATAATTATGGAGAGAGAGGTTTGCATAAGAAGATAACGAATTAATTAACAAGGTAATAAGATAAACTTGTATTTATAAGTTCTCTCCAAATTACATATTCATGTGCAACCTCTTGCCTATGATTTCATGCAAACTTCCATCTAACCATCCATTATTTGCTAACAAATAATTTAGCCACGAACTAAATCAGTTATGGACCAATTCCATGCATTATCTAATTAATTCTTAAATTTATTCTGTAGTAACCGTCTGAATCGGTCGACCGTTTTTGAGGTTCGGTCGATCGTTCAGACCAAGTTTCGGTCAACCGTTCATAACTCGGTCGACTGTTCGCAACAAAAATTATTTCATCGCAATGTTCGGTCGACCGAAAACGAACAGACGAAATTCCTGTAGCGATTGAGACACATCTGGTCGACCGTGCAACATCCGGTCGACCGTTTACGGTTTTGCGGTTGACCGTTAAATTTCGGTTTAATCCCTATAAAATTTGACATTTCGGGATTTGTAGTAAATTCACTACTTATGTAACATATTATCCTATGTAATGATAAATCATTACACCCCATAATATTCACATCACATATGAATTTAATTTAGATTCTAATTATGTTATTAATCATAACATAATTTTGATTTTGCTTGTTCACCCCATGTGTCATATTTTCTACATGAAACCTGACACACCTTATGAACTCAAAATTCTCATTTCTTGTTTCCCAGTTTTGTAGTGTGACCTATGGGAGGATCTAAACTAAGTTGACAGTGATATTAAGAGCTTAATATCACAAGCTATAAGCGGTATCTAGCTACACATTATAGCTCCCAATTAGTTAGATGTCTTAATTCCACTCGAACCAAAACCCGATCCATTTAGTGATGGAGTGCACCACTTATGTCCGTCCATTGCCTCATGATATTAAGAATACACACAAAGTAGTATTGTGTCATCTTTGTATTAGTATTCATTTCTTGATCTCTTTAAGCTAGTTATAAATATGTGACTTAACTCAAATCACATTGTGCACATTATAACTTTGCTTTATCAAGGGGTCCACTAATATCATCACTCAATTAAGAGGGGCAATGATAATCTTTTGACTAACTATATTCTCCAACGAAAGTCATGAAGGGAATGTGTTCTAAAAGTTTTACTTTTAAATGTCAATTATTATGAATTGAATGAGAAATCATTTTGTTCCTTGTTTATGTTATTCGTCTTTTAGAAGTGTTAAGGAAGAGGCTCTTGGTCCTTAACCGTAGAGCTCTAAAATATATTGGTTTGCATAAAACAAAAGATATTCGCAATCATGGTAATTAACATGGGACATTAATTACCGAGTTAAGATTGTCGTGTTGGTCATAGATCATTGTAGCTCTACAAGTGAGTGACGACACGGGTATGCAAAAGAGGAAAATATTACTTTTGTATACTGAATAGACCTAATAAGTAAAATATTATAGAAATGTGTTTCTGTGTCATTAATATTTTACTGTGTCTTTGATCCTTTGATATGAGACTTATATCTAATCACTTAAGGAATACTTAATTAGATCAGTGTCTTGAACTATCGATCAGTGTAGTGTAAAGACATTGGTTGGTTAAGTACAACTTTTGTTGGAGAAGATAGTTAGTCAAAAGACTATCATTGCCCCTCTTAATTGAGTGATGATATTAGTGGGCCCCTTGATAAAGCAAAGTTATAATGTGCACAATGTGATTTGAGTTAAGTCACATATTTATAACTAGCTTAAAGAGATCAAGAAATGAATACTAATACAAAGATGACACAATACTACTTTGTGTGTATTCTTAATATCATGAGGCAAGGGACGGACACAAGTGGTGCACTCCATCACTAAATGGATCGGGTTTTGGTTCGAGTGGAATTAAGACATCTAACTAATTGGGAGTTATAATGTGTAGCTAGATACCGCTTATAGCTTGTGATATTAAGCTCTTAATATCACTGTCAACTTAGTTTAGATCCTCCCATAGGTCACACCGCAAAAACCGTGAAACAAGAAGCTTGATTTTTGGTTCATATGATGTGTCGGGTTTCTTATAGAAAATATGACACATGTGGTGAACAAGTAAAATCAATTATGTAATATATAACATAATTAGAATCATGATAAATTCATATGAGATGCATATATTATGAGGTGCAATAATTTATTGTTGCATAGGATAATATATTGCATAAGTTGTGAATTTGCTAAAACCCTCTCAAGTTCAAATTTTGTTGGAAATAAATCCAAAATTTGAAAAAGGCAAAATCGGGTAAAAGTTCGGTAATCCGTTGAGGTTCGGTCGACCGAAGGATCTGTGGATCGGTCAACCGAACATGGAACGGATAGTCATATTTGATTGACCGAACTTGACCAAAGTGCCTGGAACTTTGGTACGGTGTACCGAACCAAAATCGGTCGACCGAATAATATTAAGTTCCGATATTTTCGGTTAACCGAATGACACTCGGTCTTATACGAGAATTCGTCCGATCGGTTAAGGAGAATTTTTTCCTTTAAGAATCGGTCATCCGTCTAGTACTCGGTCAACCAATCGTGACATATTCGGTTAACCGAATGGGTCTCGGTCAACCGAACAACGATTGATTTTCTGCCTTTGATTATTAAGAGATTAATTTGATTGATGGTTGGATTAGCTCCAAACTTGGTCAAACGTTTTGTGGGTGCATGTAATACATGAAGGAATTAATTTATGAGAGAAAATATAAAGAAAAACGTGGCTAAAGAATAGCCATGATTAAGAGTAAGATTGGAACCTATAAATAGGTCCTTATTCTCCCTAATTGACACACACAATTCAATAATTATTTTCTCTCTTAATTCACCACAAAATCCCACGAAAATTCTCTTAGATTTCTAAGTCTTTGGAAGGAGAAATCTCAGAGGCTAAGGAAGGGGTTTGTAGCTAGATTCTAAGCTTGTTTGGAGATCGATTGGCTAGCTCCTTTCTCTCCAACCTTGTTTAGGGTTTCGGTGAACACTCGGAGGCATCCGGCGCGGCGAGAAGCATCCCCAACGTCTCCGAATCTTCAAGAAGTTTTTGAGAACTTCTAGGTATGAATTTCGGAGCCCTTGTTTGTTTTAATAGAGTTTTGAAACTAGATGTTAAAACAAACCGATGCATGCATGAAATAAATCAAAGAAAATTGTAATTGATCCTTATTATACATAAAAATTTCGAAAATATATATGTATAATTAAACATGAAATCCTACAGTGGTATCAGAGCATAGGGTTCAATTTTCTTATGATTTATGGTTGTAACCGAATTTAGTTTGCCATCTAGGATTTAAACAATTCGGTTTTACCGGTTTTTCGGTGTATGGATGTTTTGTTGATATAATTCTCCATAATAATTCGTCTGAATGTTTTAAGAGTTTTAAAACATGTCATGTGATTATTGGAATTAAGATTAAGACATTAGTCCAACTTACAATAATTTCGTTTTATTTAAAAACAATTATTTTGTAAGAGAATCAACAAAACCGAAAAAACTGCAGTTCATCTTTCCATTGGAAATTGGATGGACAACGGTTCAAAATTAGTTTTGAACTATGGATGAATGAATTTTTTTTAATGGATTTCAAAATATTTTTCAAAGAATTGTTGAGAATTCTGGATGATTGATAAATTAGATTATGTAGTTTATAGCAATTGCGTGCATGGATGCTTGAGTTGCTTTGCAGGATTGTGAGTTTATATGTTCCAAAATCAGAAGCTATGAATGTATGTCATTATTATTATACAGGGGCTTATGTATGTAAAAGCCAAATTCTCTCTATTTCCGTCTTTTAGATAGTTGCATTTGCATATGAGAGGTTTTTACATAGGACTTGCACTAGTCGGTTTTATCGAATGTGAGGAGCATGTTTATTTTCTGTAAAATCTACATCTCCGGTGCAAGAGGAAGTCGCCGCTGTAGCGCATTGATCGAGGATCGAGGATCAGGGATCGAAGATCAAGGATCAAAGGGAACATATAAACTCACGCGATATGGATTGTGTGAATGTTTAATTTCTGTTTTTATAATTTCTGCTATGCATGTGATGAATGGTGAATGTTAGGATGTGTATAAATTTTAATATGCATGATAAACTAAAATTCAAAATCACATGTTGATAAATTAAATTGTCCAACAAAAATTAAGAATAAATTTCCTTCTTATTTCATCCACTAGCAGCCATTGATCGAGGGATACTCTGCTCGCCCTTAGCGGGAGATAGCTCCCTCTATCTTTGGGAATAGTGGGAGATATAAAGGTTGTCTGTTGTTGTGCCACAATTAAATATATGAGGTGTGTTTCACCCTAGTGAACCCCAAGTATGTTTAGTTGTGAATACAATAGATAAACATATCTCGTATCAAATGAAAATAAGTTTTCTTAACATTACCTAGAGCCCTCGCTCGGTTTTGGGAAAAAGTTTTTCTTACGAGGATAGGTCGCATTCCCTCATAATTAAAACGACAAGAGTCACAAAAGTTTGAAGATGCTAAATGTTGCTAAAATTCAAAAAGGTTGTGATTAGAAAATGTTTTCTTACCTTGATGTTGTAATGTATTCGATAGCCCTTAGCTAGTTGATTGATCTCGTTTTATATTTAACCGCAAGTGCACGGCCGCGTTGAAGCAGTGGCAAATACGGGTCGTCCACTGGGAGGTGTGTCGACACTTGGTTTGTGCGAAGGCGAGAGGTAAAGAAAGGGAAGAAAGGTTGGTTACACTAAACTACACTAAAACGCAAATGGAAATGGAAGAAAAGCAAGAAAACTAAACCCCAAAGGGGGTAGAGAAATAATGTGAACATAAAGAAGTGTGTGTGTGTGTGTGTTCATTAAGCTCCTCACAACATGTAGTACATGAAATCATAAAACTACATCCAACCTTGCCTCTACATGAATTAAGATAAGACTACATCATTAAAACATACAAGACAATAATTGGAATGAAGCTACATGAACTCAAGTATAAAGACTATACCCTACTATGCCTCTACATGAATTAAGATTTCACTACATCATTAAAACATACAAGACATTAGCTAAGGTAAAGGCAACAAGAGCACATACACTACAAATTGTGTTTCCAACATTAACTTCATCCATATCCTAACCTTATCATTCCCCATAAAATAGGTCCACTAATCAAAGCATAAGCTAAGCTTCATTCAAGAGCATTAGCCTATCAAAGATAAGAGTGGAGACCCATTAGATGGTTATGGAAATCATATAAAGCTCAAGGGATAAAAATAACACACACTTAATACACTACATGATTACATCACATATTTCTCCACCCCCCAAATGGGGATGGAACTACTCACTACTCATTACACTACTGATTAGACTAAGCAAAGAAAGCATAACACTGAAATGAAAGTTAACTAAGAAGGCAAGAAGCATTAAAGAAACATAAAAGGAAAGGAAAGACTAAACAAACATGCACAAATTAAAAGACAAGATTTAAAGAAACTAGAAGAATTATTTTATTAACAAAATGACTCACATTGAAGGTAGCATTCTTCTCCACCTTGAGTTTTTGCTTCAAGACTCACTCCTTAGTAGAGAGAATGCCACCAAGCAATGGGTAATTACAATGGAAGGTGAAGAGTTCTATTTATAAGCATGGAAAAAGCTAATCGGGGACAATCTCCCGATGTGGGACTAAACCAATACCAAAAATAGCCTAAACGAACATTAATACAAGTCCAGGAGAAATTTCGACGGATCCTGAGCAATATGGACCGCCAATTGGCGGTCCAAGACCGCCAATTGGCGGTCCAAAATTGTCGGATCGTGTTGGAATTTGTTGTGGGCTTTGCTTTCTGGTATTGTTGGTCTTTGATGCGGTTACTCGACTTGTTGGAGCTCCGACCCGAATAGAATTGGTAAAATACTCCCCATGATGGTGTGGAGTATTCTGTTTTGCTCTTAGGTCCTTCTGTCTTACATTCAGGTCCTTCTCCCTTGCATCTTGGTCCCTAGATCTCACCATTCAGTCCTTTTTCCCAGCTTTTGGGTCCTTTCATGGCTCTTCTCTTCAAACCTCTTTATTCCTGAAAACTAAACATAAAACTCGTCACGTAGCATTGCTTAGGTGTAAGATAATGGATATAAGATACAAATATGAGCATGAAATGATGTCAATCAAATACCCCCACACCTAAGTTTTTGCTAGTCTCGAGCAAAACAAAGAAAGAGAAAAACAAACGAGAAACAAGAAATCCTAACTCACTTTCGTAGGAATCACGGTTGCACTTAGCATGTGCAACAAGCCGTTAAACCTCCTTGTTGCCAAGGAGGAGGAGTGGTGTCTCCTGAGGGTTTTCAGCGGATATACCCACAAAATCCGAACAAGATGCATTATTCAATCTAGACCTCGACTCGTTGGAAATATTTTGTCGATCAATGGACGCGGTAATCCTACGGGCCGACTCTATATAGGTAATCAGTCCACACCTAGCCTAATAAACCATTCGTTCAAGTTAAATAAGGAATTAAGTGAAAGACATGGACAACCTCAAGATCCTCAAGTGATACAAAGTGTAAGGTCCATTAAGGTTCTTATTTGCATTAACAAAATTTTTTTTCTTTTTGTTTCTTTTCACACATTTTTTTTCTTTTTTTTTTCTTTTTATTAGTTGGAGCTTCATTCTCCCAGGGTCAGGTTTCGTGCATCATTGCCCATGGGGACTTACACTATCACGTACACCTTTCCCCAAATCTCCACATAGGGCAATCCCTACCACCCGTGTAACGGGAGTTCGGTCGGCGCATCCCCAGTCAGATGACTCGAAAGCACCAAGCACAAAGTCCCTTCAGACCTACTTTCCCGAGTGATAGGAGCCGTGCGAGAAGAGAGAACATCTACTCACTTATTTCTTATCTACACATGAACCAAAACCCCTACACTAATGTCTCACAACACGATTAAGAGAGTCCTTGACTACAACAAACTTCCTAAATTAACAAACACGAATTATTGACTCACTAGGTTCAGGGTGGACTTCTTTGATTGTTTGAGCACTGAAACCCTATGATTACTCACCCCCAAAGGAAAACTGGGGTGCATCCTAACGACTCGATAAATCCTAAAGCCACGTACTAGATATCCTAATGCATCAAGTTCAAGACAATTTTGGGAGCTTTCTTTTTACTTGCCTCTCAACGGTTTTGCACATGCTAAACACACGCAAAACCCACAAAACATTTTCTTTCGAAAATACATGAAGATTTTGAAAGAAATGTGAAAATTTTGAAGCACTAGGCAAGCAAAAGAAGACAAGTCACCCAAGGATCATGGCAAGCAGATATATCGATATTAAATGCAGCATACTAACATGACCCTAAAAATGCAAACAAAAGAAAACAAAATCAAAAGAAAAGACTCGACTATGTACACACGTAAAACACCCCCCCACACCTACTTCATGCATTGTCCTCAATGAATGCAAGCAAGATACTACATGGATTGATGCATGAAAAAGATTAGATCTCACCAACGTGAAGTACAAAGGGAAGTTCAAGGTCATGTTGATGGACACAACCCAAATTCCCTCAAAACCTGTGAGAAGCTAAAGAAGGGATACAAATACGTGAAAGAAATGGAGCCCAAATACACAAGGGTTGGGGCTCACAACAATCGATGCTCACTGAAGGAGTCTTTTATTGAACTCTTTTTTTTTCTTTTTTTTCTTTTTTATTTTTTTTTCTTTTTTTTTATATAACTATGTACAAACATAAGTTCCCATCTTCATTTGTCAAAAGACATCAAATGGGAACCTCAAGAGTGGGTCAATGCACTTGGAAAGGGAACATGACACCACGCGGGGCCAGAATACGCATGCGTGGGCCCCCTTCACAAAGAGCACCAGATGAAATGAGAGGTTCATGAATTGGACGCAAAGACGTCTCATTCAAAGGATCAAACTGAAAGAGCTTGAACCTCTCGAGAGTTTGGGAAGTAAGGGGCAACGGAAGAAGAATCTCTCCCGTTGCGGAACTGAAGTTATGATCATCAATCCAAACTCTCCAACCAACAGGCTGGTGGGTTGGAACGAGGTCAAGCACCTCGTTATGCATGTCCAACTCACCAGGAGAACAGGAAGTGGGTCTCATACCCAAGGTATCCTCCAAGGAAATCCTAATACCCTCATGAGCAATGTAGTTGTTTGATGTTCCATCATTTCCAAGATGATCAGGAACAATAGTGAGAGGCAAACTCTCATCAGGTTGTTTGAAATTGAGGATACTAGGGAGCTCTTGCTCCACCAGAGGTGAGTCCTTAAGAGGCACAACATGAAGATCATGTGGCTCAAGGGCCACGGGACAAAAAGATAAGGCACAATCCTGTGCCGACTCATAATGAAGCTGGTCCAAGTTATTCTCAATTTGAATCGAATCCTCCACTAAGTGATCGTGAATTGAAACCCCAAGTCCCTCAGACTGACTAGGAGTTTGACTTTGAAAGATTGTGCTTTGAATTTGTGGATGTGGTGGTGGTTCGATTTCAGAAGATAAACCCTCATGTTGACAGGAAAAGTGACTCTCCTCACTTAATTGTTGCGTCAGCTGACTCACTTGAAGTGTCAGATTTTGTATGCGGTCAACGAGGAGGTCCAAGTCAGATCTTGGGAAATTTTGAGGTTGGGTGTTGATTGGCTGAGAATGAGTCCAATGATTTGGAGTGGGGTGTTGGTAGAATTCTGGGTATTCGGGAGGAGGATACTGTGGTGGAAATGAAGTATAAGAATTTGAATACGAATTGTCTCCCCACGAATCCATCACTCTCGGATTGTACGCGGATGCGTAATGGTCATAATGAGCATTTTGGGAAAATGTATGCTCATACTCAGGCTCAGGGGGAACATAAGGACATTCCCCGATAACATGACCACTCAACCCACAACAGTCGCACGGTACGGCTACTGGAGCCACCGGTGCACTCATGTCGTCTGCCATACGCATGAAAGAGGCCAAAGTTTGTTGTAATGTCTCAGTTTGTTGACCAGCATATGATCCGGCATAACTAGATTGTGGTCTAGCAGTCGGTGCCTCTCTCATGTTACCCCAATATGAAGACTGCTCAGTCACAAAATTGCGATCATCCCAACCATACGGGGTGTTAGTCTGAGCCACCCCAGGTTGCATGGGTCCGGAGTACCAGGGAGAATCGTCCTGGTCCCAACAATGATATGGATGGTCGCCCATGTAACCATCCATCTCAACAGAGAACTCCCGAGTCGACCACTCTCACCACCACGAGGCTAAACTCGCAAAAAGTGCTCGACTCGACCCTAAAACGCTACTAGAGAGTGTAAAGGGGAGGAGACTAAAACATAGAAGTAGGTGAGAAGAAGATGACTCAGAGGAGAAGGGAAGAATCCCTAAAGCTAGCGTGGGTAGAGGGATCAGGAAGAAGCCTAACTAGCAAGCACGGCTCAAACAATGTAAGGCAATGGGTCCTTAAGCTAGACGACGCCTAACTTCGAGGTCACTAGCCTCGACACGCCTCACCTCCCTACAACGAGGACCACAATGCCCAGCAAGTGATACCAGATCCGGAGATCCAGTACCTCCTACTATCGACAAGGTAGGCAACGCCGATCAGGTCATGACGGTCTCGACTAGATTACTCTCCTAGTGCGTCCGAATTCCTTAGGGCCAATGTCTACTTGCTTTTAGTTAAGGCTTTATTAAGAGTGGTTTTTGGGGCCAAGGAAAGGGTGATGAAATCCCCCACCTTATCTTTTATGGGACAGCCCCTCCTTAGTAGCGATTTGATCCTAGATCTAGCAATCAATCGCTCCAATCAAACGCTCTCTCACTCTTGTCCTGATGCACCTTACTAACTAATGCATGAAATAAACATGCATGAATGAGGGATGTGGGTGCACGTACCTCACGCCAGCAATCAACGACAAAATGTAAAGCAAAGAAAAGACAAATGCATGTAAGGTCTACCAATGGTGCATGACCTAGATGGCAAGAAGTCTAATCTTTTGCTTTGAGTTTTATGGTCCAAGTTGATTAAAGGGGATTGAAATTAAATCTGGGAGCAAACTAAAGATCACAACATGCACAATTGGGCTCCCAGATAACTAAAGTAAAGCAATAAACCACCAGAAGAAATTGGAGAGGAGGCAGACCTCACCAGGCCGCCAATTGGCGGTTTGCAACCGCTGATTGGCGGTCCATTTGTGGATTCTTTTGCTCCAACTTTCCCAGTAGCTTCCCCTTGATGTTCTCGTTCCCTGAAACTAAACAAAACTGGAAACAAAAAATCAAAAGCCTCTCGAATCGTCCAAACCAAGGTCTGGACAGAGCACCTCCCCGGCAACGGCGCCAAAAACTTGATTGATCTCGTTTTATATTTAACCGCAAGTGCACGGCCGCATTGAAGCAGTGGCAAATACGGGTCGTCCACTGGGAGGTGTGTCGACACTTGGTTTGTGCGAAGGCGAGAGGTAAAGAAAGGGAAGAAATGTTGGTTACACTAAACTACACTAAAACGCAAATGGAAATGGAAGAAAAGCAAGAAAACTAAACCCCAAAGGGGGTAGAGAAATAATGTGAACATAAAGAAGTGTGTGTGTGTGTGTTCATTAAGCTCCTCACAACATGTAGTACATGAAATCATAAAACTACATCCAACCTTGCCTCTACATGAATTAAGATAAGACTACATCATTAAAACATACAAGACAATAATTGGAATGAAGCTACATGAACTCAAGTATAAAGACTATACCCTACTATGCCTCTACATGAATTAAGATTTCACTACATCATTAAAACATACAAGACATTAGCTAAGGTAAAGGCAACAAGAGCACATACACTACAAATTGTGTTTCCAACATTAACTTCATCCATATCCTAACCTTATCATTCCCCATAAAATAGGTCCACTAATCAAAGCATAAGCTAAGCTTCATTCAAGAGCATTAGCCTATCAAAGATAAGAGTGGAGACCCATTAGATGGTTATGGAAATCATATAAAGCTCAAGGGATAAAAATAACACACACTTAATACACTACATGATTACATCACATATTTCTCCACCCCCCAAATGGGGATGGAACTACTCAGTACTCATTACACTACTGATTAGACTAAGCAAAGAAAGCATAACACTGAAATGAAAGTTAACTAAGAAGGCAAGAAGCATTAAAGAAACATAAAAGGAAAGGAAAGACTAAACAAACATGCACAAATTAAAAGACAAGATTTAAAGAAACTAGAAGAATTATTTTATTAACAAAATGACTCACATTGAAGGTAGCATTCTTCTCCACCTTGAGTTTTTACTTCAAGGCTCACTCCTTAGTAGAGAGAATGCCACCAAGCAATGGGTAATTACAATGGAAGGTGAAGAGTTCTATTTATAAGCATGGAAAAAGCTAATCGGGGACAATCCCCCGATGTGGGACTAAACCAATACCAAAAATAGCCTAAACGAACATTAATACAAGTCCAGGAGAAATTTCGACGGATCCTGAGCAATATGGACCGCCAATTGGCGGTCCAAAATTGTCGGATCGTGTTGGAATTTGTTGTGGGCTTTGCTTTCTGGTATTGTTGGTCTTTGATGCGGTTACTCGACTTGTTGGAGCTCCGACCCGAATAGAATTGGTAAAATACTCCCCATGATGGTGTGGAGTATTCTGTTTTGCTCTTAGGTCCTTCTGTCTTACATTCAGGTCCTTCTCCCTTGCATCTTGGTCCCTAGATCTCACCATTCAGTCCTTTTTCCCAGCTTTTGGGTCCTTTCATGGCTCTTCTCTTCAAACCTCTTTATTCCTGAAAACTAAACATAAAACTCGTCACGTAGCATTGCTTAGGTGTAAGATAATGGATATAAGATACAAATATGAGCATGAAATGATGTCAATCACTAGTCTATATTACAATTGATGGGATCTTGGATTACTGCATTTACGGGCAAGATTTTATTTGCAGTATTTACATCATATTCGATATATATATGTATGTATGTATTAAAACATAAAATTGGCATTAAAACCTATATAATTTATTTTGTAGAAATGTCAAATATTCAACCAATTGTGCGATCTATGATCGAAAAGAACCCTTTGCAAAATGATGGCTCAAACTTCATGAAATGGCAACTCAATCTTAATATCGTGTTGAGGTTTGAAAAACTATCTCATATTTTGGATGGTGAAATCCCAAAATTAAATGAGAAGGCAACCGATAAAGAGAAAGAGGTGATAGCCAAGTGGGAAGACCAAGAGAACCAAGTTCACGGTCTTATACTAGCATCCATGGGTGACTCGCTTCAAGCGAAATACTTGGATTCAAAACCCAAGAAGACCATGGAGGCTCTAACCAAGATGTTCATGGATAGTGCCCGAAAGGAGCGCTATAAGACCATCATCGCACTCACAAGGTGTCATATGGCGGAGGGAACATCAGTATCTATGCATTTTCTCACGATGCAAGGATACCTTGAGAAATTGTCGAAGCTCTCTTCTCCAATGCCCGAGGACATTGCCGAAGATCTGATTCTTGGCTCTCTAGCCCCGTCCTTCAAGGACTTTGTGATGCACTATCATGTGCGTGAAAAAAAGGTGAGTCTTGAGGAGCTTCACAACGCTCTCAAAACGGCTGAAGTTGACATGGGCAAAGGTCAGGACAATCACGTCTTAGCCGTCCATGAGAGGAGCAAAAAGATCAACAAAGGTAAAAGCAAATTTACCAAAGATACGTCAATCAAGAGCAAGGGAGTAGGAGGTACTCATGGGAGTGCCTCAAGGGGGAAAATTTTCAAATCTCCAACTCCCAACACGGAGTGCTTTCATTGCGGTGAAAAGGGACACATCCGACTGAATTGCCCCAAGTACAAGGAAGACCTTGAAAATGGGATGATTGAACGTAGGCGCCCGAGAAGCGCCATAGGTATGTTTGTTATTGAGATAAATTTAATCACCTCTATCCTTGATTTGGTAATGGTTACCGGATCTTGTGCTCACATAATTTTGATGTGCAGCTATTGAAGGATAGGAAGGAACTCGTGGAGAACGAGATGATATTGAAGATTGGAAATAGTACAAGCATCGCTGCGATTGTACAAGATTCTATGGAGCTTCAATAGTCTAGTGATTTAAATTTATGCTTTGAAGAATGTTTGTTATATGCCTTCGATTAGCAAGAACATTTCTGTATCAAGTTTTAGATATGGGTAAATTTTAATAAATATTTTAATTCTTGCTTGTCTATATCGAAGAATGGAATTTTCTATGCAAATCCATTCATATGGAATGATTTCTATTTGCATGAAATAAATAATGAACAAACTCAAACAAACAATAACAAAAGAGAAACTAAAGATAATTCTTTTGTTTTATGTAAACCAATATCTTTTAGAGCTCTACGGTTAAGGACCAATAGCATCTTCCTTAAAACTTCTAAAAGACGAAAAACATAAACAAGGAACAAAATAATTTCTTATTCAATTCATAATAACTGACATTTAAAAATAAAACTTTTAGAACACATTCCCTTCAAAAACCTCCCCTATATTTTTCAAATTCGTAAATTTAAACATGCACAATAGAATAAACTAACAATACTTCAAATAACATCCTCACATTCTAAACATCTAAGTAACGACGTATTTGTCAACATGCAAATTACAATATATTTAATGAACATATTTCTCAACTTCAAAATATTTTTCCCATTAAAACTCACAAACGTTATTACTCTATTTTCAAACTAAAATCAAACTTCAATTCCCACGTACATTCAAACTCACATACATTTAAACTCAAATAAATCATTTTTAAGTTTACATTCATTCAAACTAACAAACATTCAACAAAATAACAACAAAAAATCTAATTTCAATCACAATAACCAAACTTAAATTCAACTATTTTAAAGATTACTACCGTAGACCTACAATCAACAAAACTAAAATCAATAATCAACTAACAAACAAGAAATAAAAAGTTTTGCTTAAAAACCCAAAATCGAAATCGAGTTTGCACCAAAACGGATTCCTAAACCAACAAAAACACTACAATCATACCTAAAACAACAATGTATATCATCATAATACATAAAAGGCAAAAAAACAGTGGAAAACGATAAAAATCGAAACTCTAACCTTAAAATCACGAGAACTCGGAGGAGGGGGAGAGGGGGGCGTCAAACTGCTTTTATAGCCCGACGGAACTCGGCGTTTGTAATGCCGAGTTCACTTTTTTTAAGTGAACTCGACGTTACGAACGCCGAGTTCTGCCTATTAAACTCGGCAACTAAGATGTCGAGTTCTATTTAAGAAACTGTTCTCCTGGTCGTCCAAACCGTCTCATGCACGATCTAAGTGTCAGGAGAACAGTTCAAATAGAACTCAGCATCATCAGTGCCGAGTTCTATTTGAATCGTTGTTCTCCTGACAACTCACGTCGAATGTAATATGATAAGTGTTGGGCAATAAAAAACAAAGAGAACTCGACACTAGTGATGCTGAGTTCTGCTAAAGAGAATTCGGCATCACCCGTGCCGAGTTCTCTAAAGTAGAACTCGACACTGGTGATGTCGAGTTCTTCAAAGGAGAACTCCACACTGGTGATGTCGAGTTCTATATGCACTAAAAAACAAACCCGCCGCGGCCACGTGTCAACACGTGGTGACAGCGAGTCTAGTTTGACAAATATTTTTTATTGAGGTCTATTTTGGCAAAAAAAAAGTTTATTTTGAATTTTTTTCCTATAATCAATCTATTGAAGTTAAAGAAATTTTATTAAGTAAAAATACTATAATATCCACACGAGAAACGTAAGGAAGTAACTACTTCCGACACTCAACGTGTAAGATTTCGTGTCCCTATGTATGTATATATTTTAGAATTTTTAATACAACATACAAGATCGATTTTCATATTTTCAACAATTTCTATGTACATAACTTTGTGTTTATTCTAATAACATGCAACCCTACATTTACTAAAATAAACAACAAATGTAGAATCATACCTAAAGGTTCTCTAAAACATTTTGAAGATCCGGAGTCGCGTTGTCTGTTGAATCGTCCACGGATTTGCCTCCGAGTGTTCACCAAACTCTAAACAAGATTAGAGAGAAATGAGCTAGCCAATCAATCGCTAACAAGGTTTAGAATCTAGCTAATAACCTTTCTTTAAGCTCCTGAGATTCTTATCTCTAAAACTTAAATTTACTAATAGATTTTCGTGGTGATTAAGGAGAGAAAGAATTTTTGCATTGGTATTAAACAAGTAGGAGTAGGGGTCCTTTTATAGTCTCCCAAAACATTCTTATCAAGAGCTATTCTTTAGCCATGATCTCTTGCTTATTCTCTCCCAAAATTAATCTCTAATTTCCACATAAGCACCCACAAAAAATCGTTTTAATTAAATCTGGAATTAATCCACCCATGATTTAATTAATCTCTTAATAATTCAGGCAGAATCGTTCTTGTTCGGTGGACCGAGAATTATTCGGTCAACCGAACCGTTCAGTTATAACACGTGTTCGGTGCACCGTGAGCTAGACGGTCGACCGATTCCGCATGAGAAAAATTTCCTGGAAGAATTTGGACGAACCACGTCTTTTACTCGGTCTACCGTTGACCTACCATAATTTCTCCTGGGACATAGTCTACGGATGACCGTGTCACATTCGATCTACCGAAAATACTACTCGGTTGACCGTGCACACTCGATTAACCGAACCCGATTGTCCAGGCACTCTAGACAATTTCGGTCCACCAATTGTGCTTACCCGTTCCCTATTCGGTTAACCGATCCGAAGATACCGCGGTCGACCGAACCATGAACAGTTCACCGTGTTTGACCCGAATTTTGCCTTTGTAAAATTTTGGATTTATTTCCAACAAAATTTGATCTTTTGGGATTTTTAGTAAATTCAAATCTTATGTAATATATTATCCTATGTAATATTAAATTATAACACCCCATAATATATACACCACATATGAATTTATTATGATTCTAATTATGTCAATTCTTATGACATATTGATTTTATTCATTCCCCACATGTGTCTTATTTTCACATGAAACCCGACACATCATATGAACTTAAAATAAACCATCTTGTTTCCCAGTTTTGTGGTGTGACCTATAGGAGGATCTAAGCCAAATTGGCAGCGATATTAAACACTTAATATGTCAAACTATAAGCGGTATCTAGCTACACATTATAGTTACCCAATTAGCATAGATGTCTTTGTTCCACCGAACTAAAACACAGTCCATTTAGTGATGTAAGTGCACCACTTGTGTCCGTCCCTTGCCTTATGATATTAAGAATATATACAAAGTAGAAGTGTGTCATCTTTGTATTATATTCATTTCTTGATCTCTCTAAACTAATTATAACTATGTAACTTAACTCATGTTACATTGTGCACATTATAATTTTGTTTTATCAAGGGGCCCTCTAATATCATCACTCAATTAAGAGGGGCAATGATAATCGTTTGACTAGCTATCTTTTCAAGCACGAGTCATGCTTAACCAACTATTACGTTTATCACTATACTCATTGATAGCTTTTGACAATAATCAAATTAAGCACTTCTTGAGTAAAAAGATATGTCTCATATCTTAGGATCCAAGACATAGTAAAAACGTTAATGACACGAAACACAATTCCATAATGTTTTACTTGTTAGGTCTATTCAATATATAAAAGTAATTTTTTCCTCTTTTATATACTCGTGTCGTCAATTATTTGTAGAGCTACAACAATCGATGACCAACACGACAATCTTATCTCGGTAATTAATGTTCCATGTTAATTACCATGATTGTGAATAACTTTTTATTTATGTAAACCATTATCTTGTAGAGCTCTATGGTTAAGGACCAAGTGCATATTCCTTAACACTTCCAAAAGACGAATACCATAATCAAGGAACAAAATGTTTGCACATCCAATTCATAATAATTGACATATAAAAGTAAAACTTTTAGAACACATTCCTTTCACAACCCTACCCAAATAGTGCAACCACACTCACCTCATCCCCAAGACTCCGAACTCAGGGCATAAATAACGGGTCGGTTGTCCGGCTGACGACTGGCCACGACCCGGTCGTCCTGGTCGTGCAACCCGATGTGTCACGTGACGCGTCCAGGTTGGTTGAAAACAATGTTTTTTTGTTTCAATTTTTAAAAAATCGTTTTAATCTTTGTTTTTTTTTGAAAATACATTTTCTAATTGTTTTGATTTTAAAAAAAATTAATTTTTCCAAGGATCGACCTCAAAATGATGTGGAGGAGAGAGATGAGGTGTGGTTAAGAGATGAATAATGTTGGAAAGATAAGAAAGTCGGTTGGGAGAGAGAAAACTGATGTGGATGAGAAAGAAAGCTGATGACCCACCCGGGTAGAGAGAGAAGGGAGAGAAAGCTCATGACCAGGTTGTCCAGTTCATGGTTACGGATGGTCTCAATGCATCCGAGTAATTGACATTCCATCAGACTCCTCAGCGTTATATCACATTAGACGTAAATATATCATGGTTTTAGTGGAGACATGGTTGAGGTTAAGGGTGAGCATCGGTCCGGACCCGGACCGATCCGTCCGGTCCAAAAACCCGGACTGGACCGAAAACTGAATTTGTCCCGAGGTCCGAACCGAAACCCGGACCGAAAGTTGCACAACCCTAGTTGAGGTAATGAAAAATAAGGTCAGATATATCGGATTGAACATGAAATTTTACTCGTCTCACTGCTAGAAAAAAAGTCAAATACGTCGAATATACTGTTGGCTTTTTGGCCTTAATCTTATGTTTTGATGATTTAATCAACCGAATCTTAATTAGAGTAGCACACACTATGCATTGCATATATATTGTATTGTGCTAACCTCTACAGGTGATCAAGACTCAAGAAAGATGGAAATGAAGTCAAGACATGTAATTAAAGCTAAATCGAAGACATGTAATCTTGATTTCTTTTGAGTCTTAGGAACAAAGTGTAATTGAGCATACTTGAGCTAAAATCAAATTAATCACACACTAGGTTCCTTATAGAAGTCACACACGAAATTTCACATAATTTGGACTTCAATAGATCACCCAAACTTAGACCGGAAAACACCAAACCTGAACTGCAAAAGTCTGCCCACATTCGGTAGACCGCAACATGCCGTTCGGTCGACCGAATGATCAAATCTCTTGTTTGTGTTTTCACTGCCCTTATTCGGTCGACCGTCAGATCATATTTTTCCGACCGTTACTTTTGTCGTATATACCCAACGGTCGTATTCGTATTAAACCAAAAATACCCCAAATGTATTTCATGTATCGGTCGACCGAGGACCACGATCGGTCGACCGTTTGTCCATCTCTTGACAAACCCAAAGTGCCTGTCCATAGTCGGTCGACCGCCAAACTTGTTTCGGTCGACCGTTCACACATTTGTTTGTCACCCCCAAAGTGCCTGGTCGAAATCGGTCGAACGAACCCTTTCTTGTGTTCGACCGATGACTTAAGTTTTCTTAAGTCGTAGAGTTGGGAGGTCGACCGAATCTTGTGCAAAACTGCCAAACGGTCGACCGTTCGTCCCGATTCGGTCGACCGATTACAGCCAGAATTGGGTCCTGTCTTTTCTGTTTTGTGTAATCACACTTCAACTCATACCCAATCAATCCCAACGGCTCTATTCTCTCTAATGCCTATATAAGGAGTTGTAAAACACATTTTAACACAACTCTCCCACTACAAACTTGTCCCAAACATTAGAGAGAATCCCAAACACTCAAAGCTTCAAACCTTCCACACTTAGTGATCAATTCCTTAATCCTACTCAAGTGTGCTCAAGATTTAGAGAGTGTTGCTCCACTCAAGTTCTCATTTGTTGTCAAAAGAGTAAAGGCTCTGGTGAAAGCCCGAAGCATCCTTCTCGGATTGTGAGAAGAGGATTTCAAGCTCGGCGAGGGTTGTTCGCGAGTTTGATGGTTGTAAAGGCGTTCTCTCCCGGCCCGGAACGGGGAGTGGTTAGTGAAGTCGTAAGCGGAGCTCGGTGATCCGAGCGGAGCTTGCAAGAGAGGACTAGGACCCGGGTGGGGTGCCGAACCTCTATAAAAATGCCGAGTCGATTTGTGGTTTGCATATTCCTACACTTGCTTGTTTTAGTTTAAATTCCGCTGCATTTACTTGATTGTCTAAACAAGTAGGTAATTAGGTGATTAGCCTTAATTGTGGACCCATAAACCCACACGATCCTACATATACATGGGTATATATGACGAGCTTTTGCGATCCAAGTGCCCAACGTATATTTCAGCGACGTCGGTGCTCATGACTAGGTTGTGTAGGATTTCGTGTCCCTTTGTATGTATATATTTTAAAATTTTAATACAAACATACAAGATCGAGAATTTTTCTAATTATTCTCCAGGTTGACCGTTCACGCTCGGTTGACCGAACCCAATTAAGTTTTCTAATTAATACAAACCCATGATCTAATTATTCTCTTAATAATTCAGGCAAAAATCACACTGTTCGGTTGAAATGAGGTCAGATATATCAGACTAAACATGAAATATCACTGGTCTCGCTGCTAGGGAAAATGTCATATATGTCGGATATATAGGAGTGTCCTAAGTATATACGACAAATTTTTGCAGTCCAAGTGTCCGACGTATATTTCACTGATGCTTATGCCTTAGTGTATAGACGTCGGCTATATACGACCGACAGTGTATAGACGTCAAATCTGACATATCTTTGTTTCTATATAGACGACGTGAGATAATAAGAGGAAATGAGCGGAGAGAGTTCATGTTAAATTTGCTGCTTTCTTCTTTCTGACATGATGTTAGTAACCTCTTTGGTAGATGAACTTTGAGGAGTTTATACTGACGTATCTTTATTGAACAATAAAAAACTAAAACCTCGTAACTAAAATGCACTTTAAACATGGCACATGCTCATATTTAGAGGTGAGCATCGGTCCGAACTCAAACCAGACCGGACCAAACCCGGATCAGACGAGACCGAACTCGGATGCTCTCCGCGGTCCAGACCGAAGACTAGACCGGATTTTTAAGGGAAAAAATAGATTTTGGACCGGGTTCGGACCGGACCGGACCGAAAACCGAATTTGTCCTGGGGTCCGGACCGAAACCCGAACCGGTCAAATTCGGTCCGGTCCGGTCCAAAAAACCGAACTATACCGAAAGTTGCACAACCCTACTCATATTGATGATGATCGTCGGTGCTTCTATTGGTGGTCAAAGCTTTCTCATGAGAGTCCTTTTGATGCACTACACCTATTAAAGAAATTCATATTTTAAGAAGATGCGATTAATCCTTTTTACTACACATTATCATTTGTTTTTTGCCGAACTGATCAACATAAATAACCATGCTCGAGCTACCCCCGGGCGTACTGCTTTCTCTCTTTGTCACGTCAGTTCACCTCACTCATCAAAAAAAACCCTTAACCATGTCCACAAACACCGTACATTCTCTCACATCCACGTCATTTGGGAATCAATCATGAGTAAAATAAAAAAATCACAAAAAATCTACAAATCAAAACAAATAAAAAACAAATTTTCAGAAAAAATAAATAAATAAATATAGATGATTTTTTTAACATTTTTGAGAAATTAAAAAAATAACGAAGGGGTGAGGATGTCCCCCCCCCCCCCCCCCCCCCTCCCCCACCCATACCCAGCACTTGTCGAGACGCGCAATCGCGACGCCCTCCGCCCGACTTCACGCCTGGGCGGGGAGACGCGTTATTTTTGTGTGTTTTTGGAGGACGTGGCGGGCGCCCTGCTCATACGCCTGATGGTTAAATATGCTCTTTGCTCTTACTCACACAAAAGATCCCAAATACATTGAGAATGCCTCGTATGTTATGTTCTTTAAACAACTTCTCCAAGGATTACAATTATTTCATAATTGCATCTTAATAAGTGTTTTTATGGGTACGAGCGGTCATATGAAATGCTAAAGTCACACATTCTTTAAAATGTGAATACGATGCCCACGACGCTCTTCCTGTCACCATTCAAGTCACCAATTGTATATTTTATTTTATTATGTAAAAATACGATTTTCGATACATGACAAATTATGCTCCCAATACAGAGAAAATGTGTGTCCTACGCAAGACACACATCTGTCTCACGATGGACACAAATCTCTTATGTATTGGAAACACAATTTGTAATACATTGAAAACAAAGAGACACTTAAATTGTCATGCCATTAATTTATTACAAAATTAAATATTAGTGAAAAATAATTCCAAGATCATCATCACCTAGTGACTTCACATAAGTGGCATAATAAAGTAACTTGTTAAAAGTTCCATAAATCACTGGGAACTACTATTTATCGTCCCAAAACTACTTAAATCGTCTGTCTAATTACCATTTAGTCATTTACGATTCTTTTAATACTTATTTCGTCTCGTCTCTTAAACTAAAGATTCTGCATATGTTTTCCTCACTTTACCTGTACCAGTACCAATACCACGAAAATGTCTAGCGAATCGTCTAGATCACGCAAATTTCAATATTTTTTAGACGAGGCGTCTGGGTAAAACGCCCTAAAAAAATTAAAAAAAATCTTAAATTAATACAATGTGTTATCTCAAATTATTTGAGGTTCCGTTGCAAGTTTTCGGTGTTAACGGGTTGGATTATAATGAGTTTTTTTGTAAGTGATGCTAAAATTTCTAGATCCAAAAAATTTCGAGGGGGAGGGACTCCGGTGGACGTCTTTTTATTACTAAAAAGAAGTTGAACATTTTACTAGATTTGAGTACACTCTGTTGACTCATTTCCCGACCTCCAAACATTGTTTTTGATGATTATGAGATGAAGATGAAAAGAAAGTGATGGTAGGAGAATAAAATGAAGAGATATATAAGTATAAACGAGATAAAATGATAATTAGTATGAATAATATAAGCAGTTTTCTAGTACGAATAGAAAAATCATTTTCCACTTTATTTGGTCAGATACCCCGTAATTTTTTAATATAATAAAAAAAAATTTAAAAATTCGAAATTTAGGAAGAAAAAAAAAAAATTCCAAAACTAGGTGGATCGCGGGTCACACCCGCGATCCGTGTTCCCGCCAAAAAAAAATTTTTGTTTTTGATTTTTTGATTTTTTTTTTCTTTTCTGTTTTTATTTTTTATTGTAATTATTTGTAATCTTTTTTTAAATCTTTTTTTTTCAAAATAAGTTTTCTAATTTATATTATTTTTCTAAATTTTTTAAAATTATTTTTAATTTTTCCAATAATCGACCTCTAAATCACGTCGATAACCCGACGTATTGAAATGTTAGGGTATTTTATACAATAAAAAAACAAATTTTTTTAGCCAGATTAATAAATTATTTACAACTGAATATTAAACAAACACTAAAACTAATTAAAACAAAAAATTCGAAACGTTATCAAAAATTAGTAGGGTGTACACACATTGTAAATATTTTTGGAGGTCGATACAGCAAAAAATTAAAAACACAATTAAAAAATTTTAAAAAATAATAACAATTACAAAACATATTTTGAAAATAAATATAATAAAAAACATAATTAAAACGATTTTAAAAAAATCAAAATCCGTGACTTTTTTATTTTCTTTTATTGTTTTTGATTTTATGTTTTGTTTTTTTACAAATCATTTAAACTATGTTTTATATATATATATATATTTCAAAATATGTTTTGTAATTGTTATTAATTTTTAAAAATTTTGAATTTTGTTTTTAATTTTTTGCTGTATCGACCTCCAAAATGTTTGTAATGTGTGTACACGTTACGAATTTTTGACAACGTTACCAATTTTTTGTTTTAATTAGTTTTATGGTTTGTTTAATATTCAGTTGTAAATAATTTATTATTCTAACTAAGAAATTTTGTTTTTATATTGTATAAAATACCCTAACAATTCAATACACGCCGAGTTATCGACGTGATTTGGAGGTCGTTTCTTGAAAAAATTAAAAACAAAATTAAATTTTTTTAATAAATAATATCAATTAGAAAACATATTTTGAAAAAAAAAGATTTTAAAAAAGATTATAAATAATTAAAATAAAAAAGAAAAACAGAAGAAAAAAAAACTAAAACAGAAAACCGAAAAAATCAAAAACAATAAAAGAAAATAAATAAAATCACGGATTTTAGTCGTAGTGTTTTATGTTTTGAATTTTTTTAAATCATTTTAACTAAGTTTTTTTATTATATTTCTTTCCAAAATATGTTTTGTAATTGTTATTATTTTAAAAAAAAATTAATTGTGTTTTTAATTTTTTGTTGTATCGACCTCCAAAACTGTTTGTAATGTGTGTACACCCTACGAATTTTCGACAACGTTACCAATTTTTCGTTTTAATTAGTTTTAGTGTTTGTTTAATTTTTAGTTGCAAATAATTTATTATTCTGACAAATAAATTTTGTTTTTTTATTGTATAAAATACCCTAACAATTCAATATGTCGGGTTATCGACGTGATTTGGAGGTCGATTTTTGAAAAAATTAAAAACAAATTTTTAAATTTTTAAAAAATAATATAAATTAGAAAACATATTTTGAAAAAAAAAGATTTTAAAAAAGATTAAAAATAATTATAATAAAAAAGAAAAACAGAAATAAAGAAATTAAAAAAAATTAAAAAAAAATTTCACGGATCGCGGTTCAGAACCGCGATCCGTGAAATTTTCAAAAAAAAATAAAATAAAATTTTTGGCGGGAGGGACGGATCGCGTATGGGAACCGCGATCCGTGCCCCCACGGATCGCGGGTCACACCCGCGATCCACCTAGTTTTGGAAAAAAAAAAATTTCCCAGATTTCGAATTTTTAATTTTTTTTTATTATATTAAAAAATTACGGCAGATACCCGTAAATAGTTGAACATGTCAACACACGTGCTTCTTGTCAACACATGTTCTAACACCTGTCAACACATGTAGAGCTTGTGACTTCAGCCTTGCATGAAGACATGTGCTTTGATTTGATGTCCTATTTATAATTAATATGCATTTTCTAATTTTTGAATGTTTTGAGA
The DNA here is from genome assembly GCA_963682175.1 of Triglochin maritima. Classification (NCBI taxonomy): domain Eukaryota; kingdom Viridiplantae; phylum Streptophyta; class Magnoliopsida; order Alismatales; family Juncaginaceae; genus Triglochin; species Triglochin maritima. The sequence goes on along the minus strand of OY821780.1, from coordinate 5,262,279 downwards.
CTTGTCCATAGCTAAGTGGGCCGAAGTTGTAGGCCACATAGTGAAGCGCATCAGAGACCGAGTTGACCACATTTTTTTCGGAAGAAAACGTCTATAAGTCAATTGGGCCAAGTTGGGCCATCTATGGGCCGAACCAGCTACCAATTCCTCCATTTACCTAACCTTTAATATTATATTATAATAATAACGAAAAAAATCAAAATTCCAACACATTACTTTTCCGTCTCCTCCTGACAGCCATCTCCGGCCGCCGCCTCCGATCACCACCGCCGAGATCACAGGTTTTCTCTCTCTATCTCCTCACAAGCTCCGTTAGGTACCTTTTTTGTTTATTTTCTTTGTTTTCTTGCATTAGTACTAGTTTATTTGTTTGAATGCTATTTAGATTTGTTACTTGTTTGTGGTTTGACGTGTTCTTCTTTGGTATATGTTAGTTAGGTCTAGATTTGGATTTTTAGGTATTTGTAAGTGTGTTTATTTCCAATATAGGTCTAATTTCTATTTTTATTTCTTAAGTTTTTTTACTACTTTTCAAGGCAAATTTGTGTTCTTCTACATGTTGTGGTTGCTGTTGTTGTATTTAATATTTGTTATTTGGTTATAGTCTTACAAATTAAGCCATTTAGGTAGTTGTTAGTGAATCTGATACTTTTTTTTCCTTATGTAGGTCTGATTTTCTACTTCTTTCTTAGTTTTATTTCTATATTTCAACTTAAGTTAGATTTTCTTATCAGCATTACTTTTATGGATATATATATATATATATATTCAATATGCAGAAGATTAATATTATTTAAATCTTAACGGCTTAACGCAAGTGCTCATCTGCACAACTATTGCATACCAGATTACCATGTATACCTTATGTGGTGGCTTGCAGCATTGGACCCGTATAGCGCACTCCCGAACTTTGACCTAGAAATAGAAATTGAAAACCTTTTACTTGAAACAAATCAACAAACAAATATTCTAACCTCTTGGGTGTTTCACTCTCCTTAGTTCGTCTTAGCACTTTTACATATATTTTTTTAGTATGATCTTAGTTATCATCGAGGAAGAAAAATCTATGTCGAATGCTTAACATCTAAATCCCAACCTCTTGTTACTAGACTTTCATCTCATAATTCTACGGTAACGTGGGCTCTTGTCAGGTATTCACATGGCGTACTATGTTATGGTTGAATATACATTTTTTGTTGGAAATATACAATTAGAAATGGTTTATGCCTTATTTCTTTCTTTTGTTTCCTGTAGATATAATTTTGTCAGATCACAGACTCAGTCTGGACTTATTCCAATCCACAATTCCAACATCTCTACCCTATATTTGATGGAGTCTTCGGATGTGGCTTCCTCGCATGATGAGCAGCGCAAATCAGCCAGTATGTGTCTAACAAAACGTTCTTAAACAACTTTCCCTTGCCAATCCTCTTCTTATTTTCATTGAGGACTCTGCTGTTTTAATGACTCATATGTGAAACGATTGTGCTGCAATTGTTGTGTTTGATTTTCTTTGCATTATCAATATGATATTGTTTTTTTTTCTTTGGTTCCCTAAATAGATGTTCAAGATGGTGATTGGTATGAGGATGATTTAGAAGATTCCTTTGACGCATATGGGATCAAGAGGGAGCATGATAACAGATGCAACCAATTTCACATTGTATCCCCCACAAACCTTTTCAATGAAATCAACTATATTTTTTATTTTCTTAATTTATCATAACTTTATATATACCGTCTTGTTTTGATCATGTGAAATTGGATATTCAATTTTGGGTTTCTTAACAACGTCTTGGATTGGTTACCGAGATGGTCTCTTAGATGGAAAGGAAGCCTCTGCTCAAGATGGTTTCAATGTCGGTTTTAAGCAATCTGTTCCCGTGGGTTATGACCTTGGTCTTGTTAGAGGAGTTACAAGGTTAAAAGTTGAACTTCTTAATTTCGATACTAATTTAGCAATATCATTAGTTTTGTTCTTGGGATTGAAAATGTGATTTGTAATTTCTTAGTTGACCTGATACAATTTACTTTTTGGTTGATATGCCAATGCTGACAGTGCACTGGCTACGCTTCCTGAGCACTTGAAAGATAAGTTAGCTGGAACAAAGGAGAGTAAGACCAAGCTTGACAATTTGCACAAATCTGTCCAGCTTATTACAACAAATGACGCTCTTAAGATCCATGCGAGTGCCTCGCTGAATGAGACAGATCAGATTGATCTCTATTCACAAGGCAATCCTGGTGCTGAATTTTTGTTTGATGAGAAATCACACGATGACAACTTGGGAAGATATTCAAGAGATCTGCGCTCTCTTTTGAAGGAATTTCCTGAAATCAGGCTGCAGTCAAGATCATTGCAACAGTGATTTTAATGCCCATCACTTTGAAGAGCAATTATATTGTATGTTTTTTGATGTAAACAATTATATTGTATGTCATGGATCACATGGAAATAGTTGTGCTGCAATTACTTAAATGTCTAATAAATTCACTTTTTCTGTGAGTGTTCTTTATTCACATCGAAAAGGGTGGGTCAACTTTTGTTTAGCTTAACATGCATCTAAAGTTTCGGAAGAACAGATCCATCAGAGATTTATACATGCATGATGACTGATGCATCACTAGTGATCAGGGTATCTATATATCTCAAGAATTAAACATTCCATTGCATTGTACTCATCTAGTACACATTTAAACAATTATACACTGTTTTGACTTGTACAGTTATACATATCAATGCTTACAAACAGCAATAAGCTGTAACTGAAATCAGGGTTATTTTTACATGGCATATCACTGTGTCTATATGCGTTCTGATTCTGTGATGGTCTTTGGAAGCTTTTATTGTGAAGGCAGCCTCCCAAATTTAGTTGCTTGCCAGCTTTACATCATCTTCTAACCTTGTAATGACAAGAAGTCATGATGTTGCTCTTCTTCCCATCTGTATAAGGACCACTGTCGGTATCTACAAATTTATAGTTTTTTTTTGTTTTTCTACATGGACAATTCAGATGGTTCTGTTCATATATGTTTTTACAGCTTCAAATGCTTCAACAAGCAGTGCTACCTTCTTCTTCCTAACAGGAATCAGTTTGGAGATGATCTGCCGAAGTGCGTAGTCAATCATCCACCTCTCAGAATCCTTTGTCTCAATCTCTTGGTGCCTAAGATCGATCCATTCTGCTTCTGGATCAGGATCAGGTTCTGCAGCAAGGAGCTCTGGGATATTTCGGTCAGATGCCTTCTGTTTCCCTGAATTCTCACTCAACCTACTTTTCTTCATGCTTGATGTTGCTTTTAATTTCTTGATAGTTTCTGGATGAAGTTGGTCAGAGTCAGTCTCCACACTAGTGATATAAACAATTTTCCCGTAGTGTTCAAAGGCAGTGGTACGATACGTTTCTCCTTCAATGGGCCCTGAATCATTCGCCATCTCCGATATGTCTATCAAACTACCACTGTTTTCATTCCTATGAGTGCATTTTTGTGCTTCTCTATTGCTGAAACTTTTAATGGCATCCTCTGCTAATTCATTATCCATGTCATCTTCATAGCAATTGTCTGATTGGTAGTTGGAACATGTACTCCGAATGTCATCCTGAAGACTTGAACTCTTTACTGGAGAAGTATCAATTTCAGTCTGTAATTCTGTATCCATTTCATCATCCTCTGCCATATTATGAACTACTTCACGTATAGTACTCTCTACTTTCCCTGTGCTATTCATGTCATTGACATTGTTCTGACTCTGTCCATTGTCTTCAGCAGGTCCGTTATGGTTAAGATGTTTATTGCTTGTTATCAAGCTGTCTATAGCTTCTGATTCAACAAAATCTGATCTAACATTTCTAGTTCCACTTTTTGCATTTCTTTTTTCTTTCTCTTCCAAATCAGCACGGTCTAGGAGAGGTGATGCAGTACCGGTAACACTGCTTTCTTTTCTTACAACTATGGTATTACTTTCAAACTGTAAAGGTGACATTTGCTGGAAACTGTTACTGCTGTTAGTGTCATTGTCACTCGCTTGTATACACCCTCTGGGTGATTCCTGAATATGAGGTCCTGCATTCTTATTCAAGACACCACTAAGTGAACCTTTCGGTTCACTACTTTCTGTACTCCCAAACTTCGCCTTACTTTCAAACCGCAGCGAAGATAAGCAACGTGCGCTGTTTTTGATGCTTGAAGCATCATTTTTCCCTCGTTTGCACCCCGTTAGTGATTCCTGACTTTGATGTCCTTTATTCGTATCCAGGATATCACTAAGTGAACGACAGAGTTGATTTATCTTGTTTATTTCATTTTTTAAATGGTGTGCAGTGTCATCATCTCTATGTGAATATTCATTCGAAAGGCCTTTGCTGGATGCACTTTTGAAGTTTTTTAAATGGTGTGCAGTGTCATCATCTCCATGTGAATATTTGTCCGATAGGCCTTTGCAAGATTCACTTCTGAAGTTTGTATTATTGTGTTTCCTAATTTGTTCATGTCCTTTGGTAACATTGGTTTTATAGCTTTGTTCAGGGCTGTGCAGAAGTTGACCTGCTTCTGACTTCTTGATTTCTTGAACACTGTAGGCATCTGAATCAACTTCAGAGTAAAATGCATCTGGTGATGTTTCCTTACAAGTGCTATCAACTCTACCAATTTTCACTTTTCCAAGGCTATCATCTTCTTCAGTTATATCAGTCACTGTTATTTTGGGGCTGTGATCTGAAATCTTGATTCGTGCTGAGTTGGACATATCTTCTTGATTGTTGGTATTCCTCCCCTTGACATTACTGCCCTGCAGATTATACAGGTTGTCATTGTTAGCCACCATATCTTGGCAAGCTTCAGGTGAAAAGGAGTCATAAACTGGCTCTTTGTCTGCAGTTTCATCATCATCATCAGCATGCATTTCGTTTGTATCATGTGTAAAAGCATCTTCTATCTTGGAACCATCAACTTCTCCAGGTTCTTCAAACAAAAAGTCATTTTCAAGATCAAAGATGACTAAGCTGCTGAATATTTTATTTCTGCTGTTTGGGGTATCAACACTCTGATCATCCGTTTCAGAAAATTCACGTTCATCAGATTCTGATATGAGGCCTGAGGGATTAGTTCTTGGAACCTGGAGGATTTCTGCATCAACTCTTTCACCTGCAAAAGTTCATTTTCATCGTTGACTATTATTACAGGGAATATCTTTTCATTATCATTCTTTATGCTTGTAGACTATTAGCCACGGAAATTCTCATGTTCAACCAGTATATTTACCTCGATATATTGTTTCACTGTCATCCGGTTGATATTCTTCCAACTTTATCTTGATTTCATCACTGCTGTATGGTGAATGAATATCATCAACACATTCTCTATATGATCCCTCTTCACATGATCTAGACTTTGGTTGTGGGACATTAGCTTGTGAGATGTTTGTAGTAACTGTATTGGCTGCTTCACCTGAAAATCATACCCAAACTTTTCTCATGAGGAAGGTAATTCTAGGTCATTATTCTTCATTAGAAAATTTTCCATGAGGAACAACTTTAATGTACTACCTTGATTGGCAACCAAACCCCATTCCTTGATCCCATTTGACTGATGATCATCCGACTTCTTAGTGGCGTTTGAGGGGCAGAATTTTCCATATGCGCTGCCTGTGCTATTTTTTCTCTTCTCCTGAGTACCATGTGTGTTTAGTGATTTCAATCCATTGAATTCCAAATCTGTGGCAAAAACATTGTTCATCATGGTCTGAATGGTCGTAGTATCGGATGCTTCACTTATGCAATAGAGTTGCAACTAACATATGGTCAGGAAAATATCCTCTGTCAAAGTTATAGCTAGGTATTATTTGAAAAGAGGCAGCTGTATTTAGAGGGAGCATAATTTCATCAATACTTGTAGCTTATCTTTCAGTGGTCAAGTTTATGTGGATTTGAGTTCTGACTTTCCTCTAAGTTGCTAAAAGTATGTTCATCGTCAATTTCTATTATCCCAAACATATATTTCAAAAAACTATAGGTCTCTTCATTGATGATCCTAAGGTTGCAAATGGATGAGAACTGATAGCTAAGCCTGGTGATACTTCTCTGTGCTGTCTAACATGCACTGGTTCCTAGGGTTTTAGGGGTCATGGTATCAGATGTTTCACCTGTATAGTCAAATTCAGGGATGTTACTGGCTTTAATAGAAGTGTCATTCTCTCAAATTAAGCATATATTTTTGGCAACCTGGAGTTCATATGGTTCTAAACTCATTTGGCTGATACACGAGCAAGTGACAACCATTTACACTTCTATTGGATTCATAGCCATCTGCTGGTGACTAAACGGGTAACAGAATTCTGTTAACATGATGCTGTGCTGATCTTAATTGTTTTTCTTGTTCTAATAGAGACAAAAGGCTTTATATATTTTTTAGACTATGAATTCTTGAACATATTATACTGTTTATTATTCATGTGGTTCTAAAATATCTCGATAGTTACACCAAGCTTTTGTAGAGCAAGTTTTCTGGTGATATACTGGGATAGTACAGGTAACCAATGAAGGCACTGATTTTACCTGGGTGAGAATCTTCACCAACTTTATCATGAAAAGCTTACTAACAAAATTATATTCGGGGAAGAAAGCAACATTTTCTTTATGTTGCATTTCAGAACCTTTGAGACAGTTTACCTTGACTAGCTGTTTTTGAGCAATCCATTTGCTGAGTGTTACCTGATTCACACCAAAAGGCGGAGAAGACGTGTTGTGTTGGGAAGGGTCAACAGGGACACCGTTTAAGACTAAGGTAGGATGGGAATAGCTCAGGAATAAGCATCCGAAGACTAGTTGGAGCCCGGATGTTTGGCACTCGATGGCAATCCCTAAACACGCCATTCACTTATGGAAAGCCGTTCTCGGAAGGTTACCGACTCAGAGCTGGTTACGCCAGAGGAAAGTGGGGGAGGTCGTGTCGCGCTTGCGCTCTATGTCATAATGCTTATGAGGACATTCAACACCTATACTGGGGTTGTGAATTCACAAGAGCAGTTTGGGAGCAAATACTGATTATCTTAGGGATACCGGGACACTGTCAGCAGGACCTCGGGGAAGAGCTGGCTCGCATTGGGAGGGCTACAAGTCAGAGTCGCCTCCAACGAGCAGTCACACGAATCGCCTATGGGGCCACGACCTATACACTGTGGGGGTAGAGGAATTTCAGAATTATGGAAGGTGCATACCGACCAGGAGATGTCATAGTTGGCCTCGTGAAAGACATCGTCCGTATCAAAGGAGCAAAGTGCCGAGAGACAAAAAATGATTACACGGCTTCTTAGCAAAATGGGCCTAGTTAATGTATGGTGTATGGTGTGTGGTGTAGGGATAACCGATGAATCGGTTGAGCTGTGTACGTTGTAATAGTGCATCCAAGTTGGGAAATCAGCCCAGTTCCGAACTCTGTAATCTTTTTCTATGATTAATAGAATCCGGGGGGCTCGTCCTCCCTTTTGCTTTGCAAAAAAAAAGTGTTACCTGATTCATTAATTTCTTTGGTGTTGAAGCTTTTCCCCTTGTTTCTTGGACTACCCATCTCTCGAGAGTGTCTTCCAAGTGGTTCTTCATATGGTTCAGAGATCATGCCCGAGTTAGAAGTTAGCTCTTGCTGTTTACTTCTTGTCCCATATGTTTCACCTGTAGAGGTGATGTAAAGAGGGCCGTCTTTATCTAGGTAACCATTATTAATTCTAATTATCTTTATATTTGATATTTTACCTTGATTTGCTGCTAAATTAGGTTCCATGCGCTCGTCTGTATTGTTTTCGTCGAACTTTTGTGAGCCCTCTGAGCTGCTAATGATTTCATTTATTTGATCTGGAGTTCCTTTCTCCTGAGCATAGCTTCCATGTTCTTCTGAGATATGTCCACTGGAATGGGTGGGCGAGGCAATAGTTTTCTTAGATGTTTCAACTGCACAATCAAGCTAAGAATGATCAAGCTCATGAACATCTGTACCATTGTAATTAGTTTGTGAGAAATTTAATCATTTTCCACTAATATAAATACTCTTGCCCTAGTTTACCTGGACTGGCTGGCCTAGCATATTCTTTGGAGTTGCTTGAGTGAATGCCGTTTTCCTTCTCGGCATCAATTATGCCTGTGATTTTTTTCTCTGCACTGCTCTGAGCGCAGGTCACTTGAAAAAATCCTTTAAGAGAGTCCTCATCGTTTGGTTTACAGATTAATTCTGACTGGCTAGCTTTCTCTTGCTCTTGCCGGGTGATAGTTGTGTTAGATATTTCACCTGTAAAATGAAATGCAGAATGTTAACAAATGATTGAGTTTCATTATTATCTTCGTCATATATTTTACCTCGGTTATTGATTAATAAACCATGTGCCTCTAGTTTTGCTTGACTTTCGTCTAGACATGTAATGTCTTCTACCTTAGTTACAATTTTGTTTGCTTGACTTGGAGAACCAATCAAATTTTCATGGTTTTTAAGAAATTCCTCTTCCTGTAATTTGGAGATCAGGCTTGTCAGATGGATGGACGAAGTGCAGGTAGTCATGGTATCAAATGTATTGCCTGTAAGATAGAACACAGAATTTTCACCAGCATTATTGGAAGAATCTGTTTACTTCAAAGTTAGCATCAGAAAGTTTAGTTTCCTTCTTTCTTTCTTTTTTTCTTTTTTTTGGTGACCCGAGAAATCACCGAACCACCGCCCTTAGGACGCCGGTCAGGCTGCAAACCCGTGGGTGAAGTGGTACTCATCCCCTTTATTACCCCCGCCTAATAAGAGCTCACTCACCAGAAAAGGGGTCAGAGGCGGTGGGATTCGAACCAGCAACCTCACGAAACGGTAAGGGCCTTAACCAGCTGAGCCACCAGTGGGGGACTATTTAGTTTCCTTCTTCATACATGTATTTATAATTATTTACATTGGCTTCCTGACATGACGTATAAAATCCCAATAATTTTATTGGTCGCATTTCATTTGTGGGATACTTGGTAATTTTTTTACCATAACAATTTCTTTTGATGATTTGTTTTTGCATCTTTGATGATTACCAGTTTCCTGAACCTCTTTAAAAAAATTGACTGTGAGTTTCAAGTTATGTGTTAGTGAGACTTGTCTGATATCTATCTTGGAAGAGACACTTGCACGGTTAGCTAATTAAGTCCCACTCTTATTTCTTGCTGAAAATTTCAGAGGGCACCTATTTTCAGTCCCACCCCCAAGTTATATAATTCCTCATTGTTTTATTACAGTAATAACCTTAACTGAGACCAGACGGCGGCAACTATGGGCAACAAGGCGTATAAGTTACCATATGACGAAAATAACTTCTTACCCTATACATTTATTATAATTCATCTAATTCATACCTGCACTGGTTGCTGCACTGTGTGCCTTGGTCTCTGGCTGATTTTCATCAGAATTATTGGGGTTGTTCAAGCTGCAGGAGTGTTCCTCATCGTCATTTCTCCTATCATTGAATGGGAGACTTAATTCCTTCTTTACATGATTAAACCTTCTGATTTCAGTCTTCGTTTCTGCTTCTTCCTTCTCGATATGTTTCTCCACTGTCTTCAAAGGAGCATGACTTGGAGTTTTGATTTCAGATAAGTTTGTTTCGACTTGGACATCATTCATTGTCTCCATTGCATTACTTAGTGCTGCTTCTAATTCATGTGATTCTGAAACCAGGGTTGATGTGTTAGTCCATGGGGGGCAAAGATTAAGGTCCTATTTGAAGTTCACGTTCAAAATTGGCCTTTCTCTACGTGGCACAAAATGAAAACTATAATAGGTAGGAAAAAAAGTAGTTTCATGATTATCACATTGTTTTTACGTTTACCTTCGGAGGGTACCAAGTTGTGTCCTCTGGATTTTGCCTTTTTCCCTCCATGATCATATGTGCCGATCTCAAACTTTGCTGTTTCGCTGCTACCATTTTCTGAATCTATTTTTTCAGCTGTTGCATGAGAGGCGTGATTTGGTGGTTCCATTTGGAATAAGTTTCTTTCAACTTTGGCATTATTGATACTTTTCACTTCAGTTACAATTAATGGATCTTTTCTGTTTTCATCTCTCGTCGCTGTGTCAGAAGTTTGATCTTCTTTATATTCAAACTCTATATTTTTAGCAACTTCCAGTTCTCCTTGTACATTTGATTCTATGTTTGGGCTCAATCTGGAGGTTGTTGGTGCCTGGAGAGTGGTTATGTTTGAAGTATTACCTGCATAACATGGTATACTATCAAATCCTTCATCCTCGGCTTTTTCAACATCAATTTTTGAAACAGCTGGGCCTGAGACTCCCGATTTAAGCTCTCTCACTTTCGAATTTTCCTGTAGAATCTCTGCATACTCCCCATTACCAAAGAAAGCTGAGCTTCCCAAGTTCTTTTCTGTGCTGCATATGGTGTTATTGTGATCTGGACCAAGTGATTCTGATTTTTGATTGATGGGTGGGATAGGATGTGGACTTGTAGGACTGCATCCTTTGGAAGGCTTAGGCCGATAGTTTCCTTCCCCATTGTTCTGTAAGTAAGTATCCGATTGACCTTTTGAAATAATTATAGCATTATTTAGGAAACATGAATCCGTTGTCTCATCATCATGATCGGTAGTATCAGTCTTGGTCTTGATTTTACTCTCTTCAGATGTTTCTGCAGAGTTCCCTGAGGAGCTCAGATTTGGATTTTGTACCTCTAATTTGCTGATTTCACTGATTACATTATTTTCACATCCCCTTTTAATTTCTTCTGTGTGATCCTGATTGCTTAGGATTTTATCTCCTGCTATCTTTTCCTTCAAAGCTTCAGGTTTATTATCACTTGAGTTTTTCCCCTCAAACCTCTCCATGGCCGCATTGACATGTTGCAGGTGTAAATTTTTTTTGGCCTCATTATTCGATCTTTGTTTAATGTTCAGCTCTGTCTCTCTATTCACCTGCTCAGTCATGCTGTCGGCATAGAGGATATGATCTTGCATCTGGTTTTCGAGCAAACTATGTGTGGCGTCAAATGCATTCTGTTCGTTTTCCACTTTGGTAGTATCAGCCAAACATTTTTTCAATTTGTCTCTGCTTTCCCCAGTATCTGTGAACATTTTTACATCATTTGACTCTGAAGAGTCAAATAAGTTCTCGATACCTGCTGTTTGGGCATTCACTATGTTTTCAGCGTGGTGGGGGAGATCTTTTACCGTAGAGTCGCTGATTTCTACTTGCTTATGGGAAATGGTCTTTTCACTCTCATAATTTGAGACAGCAAAGCTACTTGGCATTTTATTGATGCTGCTTAGACTTCTTTCCTCCTGCAAATATATTTCCTTGCAATCCACATTACTTGATTCTAAATTCTGGTCCTGGGCATGAACTTTTGCAGTTTTAGATCCATTACTGCTAAAAGAACTGAACTTGTTTTCTCCAACACTTGTACGAGGTCTTTCTGTACCATTTTCTTGATTGGCTTCTCTAACAGTGTACTCTTCAAATTCCTCAGCTTCGTTTTCTAGCCATCGAGGGTTCTGTAAGCTGTATGTATCATGTGGATCATCAAAAGTTGTCACGACGGTATGCTGGGTGCTGTCTTTACTCTTTAATTTTGCGTTATTGTGATCTTCAACTTCTATTTTCTGAACTGTTTCAGAGTGTGGCAAATCAAGAAATGCAGATTCCTGTGGTCTACTGTGTTCAGGAACACCGTTCTTAAACTTCGGTTCACTATTATTCTGGAAAGCTGCGGGGTTGACATCCATTTCAATCTCTTTGTCCCCAAAGGCATCATGTACATATTTCCTACCATTCCCACTTGAAATGGCACATGCCAATGGAGATTCCGGTTCTGGAAGCGCATCTGCACTTGTTTTCTCAAAATAATTGTTGCTTAGAGACTTAGAATATGCTGTCTTGCAGAAAATATCATCTGTGCTACTTGGCATGTACTTTTGGCTCTCAACATCTTGAACCAGTTTCATTCCACATGAATCCATGCTAACTTCTGAGACATGTTGGTCTGGTTTATGTTGCTGTACTGCGACCAGTGGCTTGCCTGCCCAATTCAGTGGTTTATTTGCACCTTCTGCAGTAGCATTTTTTCCTCCAGAGATCAAATTTTCTGTTTGAATGTCTGTAGTTTCAGAGAGTTCATTTTCTTTGTGAGCACTTTGGATTTCGGAGCAGACTTTTCCTAGAAAGGTATCTTTTCCTTTGGACTTGTATTGGCTAAAGATACTGGCTTTGCCTCCATAGCCATCTTCATAATACTCTGTGGACTTGTCTCTTTCTGCTGTTTCAGCGATATTTTCCATGGGGTTCTCCTCCTTGTTCAACAAGCCACAAATGGTCGCACTAGCCTCACTCTTACCAAGTTTAGTCTGTGGTTTTTTTATGTTTCCTTTCTCATCCATTTGTTGCACATCTTTTTCTTCTTTCTGATCTGAGGTCTGGATTGCAGATTCCTTGCTATTTCTCTTTATCTTATTAGTGACATAATTCTTCTCTTTCTTTGCCGTTTGTGAAATATGTTGCTTCTCATAGCATAGCAACTTCTTTTGTACTCTTTCAGATTCAGCACGTGTAGAACGATGGTCTCTGAGCTCAATCTCTTCAGTTTCATTGCTATTTAGTATCAGTGCATGCTTGTGGAAATCTGGTTTTGTTCCACTAGTTCCTGTTGCTTCTGTGGTCACACCATTTCCAGAAAGGGAGTCCATTCGGCAGACTAGATCATTAGAACTGATCATACTGCCTTTCCTGTCATCAAATCCTCCTACTTGTTTCTGTTGATGCAAATCTGATTCTTTATCTAAAACACCGAGGCGTGAGTTTTGTAGATGGACTGCATTGGGTGTTTCATCTACCGGCTCACATTCTGAATTGCTATCCACATTATGTACCCAAACTTCCTTGGTTTTGAATTTGTTATCGGAAGTATTTTCTGCGTTGTTTCTCAGATACCCTCCTTGGTGTATTTTTCCTGGCCCCAGCTTTTTTCTACCCTCAACACTTGTTAATGTTCTGAATTTTGAAGGCACAAATCCTCGAGCCACAGAATTATTTGTGCCTCGACTAAGGAACTTGGATGTTTCTTCACCCAAATGCATGTCAGGCCTGTGGGATCCCAATCTTGTTGTTTCATTCTGTGCCAGCTCTCCCATGGTTTTGCCTTTGCTACGCCGCAACCAAGGGTCGGAGCTCCATTCATTGTCATTTTGTAATGAATGATTGTAACTATCTTCCTCAAAATATTTATCTTGGTTCTGGCATTTTACATGTTCAATATACCTTTCCATGGTATCCACATCTGAGACTGAAAGATTTCCCTCTGTATCCATGTTTTCTTCTGAACTCATATTCCAGTAGTTGTCTGTCGTACTCTCTCGAAACCCATTATTCGTGTCACTACAATATGTCCACGACGTTGCATTTGTGTTTCGGTTGCTTTCATCTGTATCTGATGGCTCTTCATGTGTTCTAGTGTACAACTCACGGTTCTGTGCTTTTGCGAGGCAAGAGGCGGTTGAGGTAGTTGAAGCTATATCATATTTTTTTGTTCCTGTCCCAATTTTCCTTTTTTCTCTGTCTAAACCTTTCTTTCTTGAAGAAGACAGTCTTTTTAGCGTAATGCTCTTCTGATTTCTGAATATTTTTCTTCCAGCTGACGACAAATCTTTCCTCGGAGAATGATGCATATGGTGGCCGTGTAAAGTGCAATGTCTATAACGACATACGTGCTTAATGCCTTTCGACTCTATCCCACCTTCCATAAGCTCCAATTGTTTCAGAAGCTTTGAGTTTTTCAGGGTCGATGAGCACGTCTGACTGGTCACATTTGTTTCAGGATGCAAAGAGCTGCCTGAACTTTTCTTGTTCGGAAACTTTTCTGCCTTGGAACTCGTTTTCTGAACAGAAACATAATAACAAAGCAGAGAATGACATTACAATTTACAAGGTCTGTCATATTAGAATAATTTTTTGAGTTATATAAGAATGTGATACTATCTGATTTTGGGGGATGATTACTTACCTGTGCTCTCCCCATCATATTTGAACTGACTGTAGGCTTCATGTACCCTGGCAGAGAAGTTTCGGATCCTTTGATAACAGCTTGCCGATTCACACGTGAAGATTGCTCCTCCTTCTCTTTGTTTTGTTGCCCAGTACGCTTCTCCTTATTTTTCATTTCTGAAAAACTCCTGGATGACTCTGTTCTCTTCATCTTCCTTCTCGAATAAAAAATTCCCTTGGAATTGCTATCTTGGTGGTCGATAGAAGTCAGACATTCCTTTTTATCTGCATGATTTGCCTTTGCTTGGCACCATCTCTGAGGGACGGAGAATAAGGAATAATCACTTTGAGTTGGTGATGAAATACTTCAGGTTGACGGAGTTCCAGAATATCAGAGGCTGAAGTAATTGATCGACGTCAACACGACAAACCAGAAACAACATATTCTACTGAAGTTTGAGAATAATTTCCAACGGAGATGGTCAGGATTATGATAGCTGTGTTGCTTACAATCCGTTGGACATGACGGATTTGGTTGGTGTATATGTGGGATGAAGAAGCCTTGAACTAAAGAAAAATCAGATGTAAGACTGCATAAATTTCTTTTTTATGAACATGTTGAAACTACTTCCTTTATTCCATCAAGTCAACACCCACCAGCCCCCCTTCAGGTTCTTCCAAAACTCAAATTGCTATATTGAAAATATGTGGTGTTGAAACTCAAACTTGGACAATCTGATGTTGACTTGTGGAATACACACGGAATTGAGAGGAACAAAGTTCAGGTTTGGTTCTTGTCTCGTCCGTTTTCTTCGCAGACCAGATTTACATTGTGAATCTTCATTTCAGCTGGAAAAGGACTTCAAACCGTGTAACTTTGATGCAAAGATTTGATTTATTCTTTGATCTTGACATAGTTATGTTTGATTTGGTCTGTCAATCATGGATGAAAATAATAAGATCAAAGATTGAGATAATTGGTTATTACATCTGTGCTATGCTGGTTAATTTTCTTTTTTCCGGTTAACTCACATTTCAGGTGACTCCAACTCTCCAAGATTTGCTGTCATACCAGTCTGTATTCGTGCCAAGCACTTGGTATTATTCCAGTCACTTACATGGGCACTAGAGCAGATCAAACAGTTTGCATAAGCTAATATATATTTATATCATGATATATCATGACACCTTAATATTTATTAGTAATGTTAAGGAATATGGTCATATGGGTGACCAATTATGTTTAGAGGAGTTATTGCCTTGTTGGGGCTTTAAGTTTGGAATAGTTAAAGACGTTTGATGGACTTCTAAAGTAACGCTCGGAGAACTAGCAAATTAAAGTTAATAATAATGATTATTTGGGTGGGTGTCAGACGCAAGTTCGATCTTCAACATTGTAACAATTCGTGGTCGGGTGGGATCTGGTTACGCAACTCACATTGAGAATTAAAATTAATCTATTCATTTATCAAAAAATCATATAATAATAATCACGATAATGCATCAATTGCAGTTTTTTTAATAGAGAGAAACCGAGAAATTTTCAATTAAGATGGACAGTAGGATGGTTTGTCCTTTTTTTCTAATATGTGATGAAATTTTTATTAAAAAAAAATCAAATTCTCTGAGAGTCGACTATAGCCAATTTTAAAAAGATGTAGATGTTAGACATGTACGGGAAATATATAGGAAGACGGAAGTTAGTGAATCGTCACCTAGGCCGACGTAAGTTTTCTTTATTGCAAGATCAAAATTCATAAGGCACAAAATGGTAACACTAGCATGTATTAAAGTATGCTCTGCTCTTGGTGTCCTGGGCGAATATTAAGGAAAAATTTTCAAAATAATCAAAAAAAATAAAAAATTAGAAAAATATGCCCTTCAGAAACTTAATTGGCAAAGTATGCACATTGAAAAACGGCACCACAGGTGCCGTTTTCATTAAGTAAAAACGGCACTGTAGATGCCGTTTTTACCCTTAAAGAAAACGGCATCAGTGATGCCGTTTTTACTTGGGCAATTTTTTTCTTTGTCTCGAAATGACGTTTTTATTTAATACATGTTGAACTAGAAACTGGTCGGTCGGGGGTCTCGCTCCCTCGTGAGCGAGCGGGCGGTCGGTTGGAGTTGTATTATCCATTATCAAAAATTGGTTCGAAGATCCAACTGGTAATTTTTTGATAAGTAATGTGGTGTGATAAATTTGTATTATCGTGGTAGCGAGACCCCGACCGACCCGTTTCTAGTTCAACATGTATTAAATAAAAACGACATCTCGAAACCAACAAAAAAATTGCCCAAGTAAAAACTGTAGGATTTCATGTTTAATTATACATATATATTTTCGAATTTTTCATGTATAATAAGGATCAATTTTCAATTTTCTAGAATCTATTGCATGCATCGGTTTGTTTTAACAAACTAGTTTCAAAAACTCTATTAAAACAAACATAAATGAGCTCCGAAATTCATACCTAGAAGTTCTCTAAAACTTTTTGAAGATTCGGAGACCGTTGGGATGCTCCTCGCTGCGCCGGATGCCTCCGAGTATTCACCAAACTCTAAACAAGATCGGAGAGAGGGAAGCTAGTTTCTCAATCTCCGATTGGGTTTAGAATCCAATTACTAACCCCTCTTTAATTCTCTTGAGAAGATGATCTCTTAAGAACTAAACTAAACTTAAGAATTTGTGGAATTTTCGTGGAGAATTAAGGAGAGAGATTTTGCATGAAAAGCAATATTAATTAAGACGTAGGAAGGCAATGAGATAACCTCTATTTATAGGTTCTCTCCAAATTACCTATTCATGTGCAACCTCTTGCCCATGATTTCATGCAAAATTCCATCTAACCATCCATTATTTATTAACAAATATTATTAGCCACGAATTAAATCAATTATGGACAAATTCCATGCATGATCTAATTAATTCTTAAATTAATTCTGCATAAAACCGTCTGGACCGGTCGACCGTTTCAAGGTGCGGTCGACCGCTCGAACCAATGTTTCAGTCGACCGTTCAACATTCGGTCGACCGTTCGTAACAGGAACTATTCCATCGCAATGTTCGGTCGACCGACCGATCACTTTCGGTCGACCGTTCGAACAGATGAAAATTCCCTGTTATCGGTCGAGACTCGTCCGGTCGACCGTGCCCTACCGGTCGACCGTTTACTGCTATCCGGTCGACCGTTTGAGCACTGTTTTGCAGACTTGTCAAATTTCGGTTTAACCCCTACAAAATTTGACATTTCGGGATCAGTAGTAAATTCACAACTTATGTAACATATTATCCTATGTAATGATCAATCATTACACCCCATAATATTTACATCACATATGAATTTAATTTAGATTCTAATTATGTTATTAATCACAACATAACTTTGATTTTGCTTTGTTCACCCCATGTGTCATATTTTCTACATGAAACCCGACACATCTTATGAACTCAAAATCCCCATTCCTTGTTTCCCAGTTTTGTGGTGTGACCTATGGGAGGATCTAAACTAAGTTGGCAGTGATATTAAGAGCTTAATATCACAAGCTATAAGCGGTATCTAGCTACACATTATAGCTCCCAATTAGTTAGATGTCTTAATTTCACTCGAACCAAAACCTGATCCATTTAGTGATGGCGTGCACCACTTGTGTCCGTCCCTTGTCTCATGATATTAAGAATACACACAAAGTAGTATTGTGTCATCTTTGTCTTAGTATTCATTTCTTGATCTCTTTAAGCTAGTTATAAATATGTGACTTAACTCAAATCACATTGTGCACATTATAACTTTGCTTTATCAAGGGGCCCACTAATATCATCACTCAATTAAGAGGGGCAATGATAGTCTTTTGACTAACTATCTTCTCCAACAAAAGTTGTACTTAACCAACTAATGCATTTACACTACACTCATCGATAGCTCAAGACACTAGTCTAATTAAGAACTCCTTAAGCGATCGGATATAAGTCCCATATCAAAGGACCAAAGACACAGTAAAATATTAATGACACAGAAACACATTTCTATAATATTTTACTTATTAGGTCTATTCAGTATACAAAAGTAATATTTTCCTCTTTTGCATACCCGTGTTGTCACTCACTTGTAGAGCTACAATGATCTATGACCAACACGACAATCTTAACTCGGTAATTAATGTTCCATGTTAGTTACCATGATTGCGAATATCTTTTGTTTTATGTAAACCAATATCTTTTAGAGCCCTACGGTTAAGGACCAAGAGTCTCTTCCTTAACACTTCTAAAAGACGAATAACATAAACAAGGAACAAAATGATTTCTCATTCAATTCATAATAATTGACATTTAAAAGTAAAACTTTTAGAACACATTCCCTTAAAACGGCATCACTGATTCCGTTTTCATTAAGGGTAAAAACGGCATCTACAGTGCCGTTTTTACTTAATGAAAACGGCACCTGTGGTGCCGTTTTTCAATGTGCATACTTTGCCAATTAAGTTTCTGAAGTGCATATTTTTCCAATTTTTTATTTTTTTTTTTTGATTATTTTGAAAAAAAATCCGAATATTAAAGTTGATGTTAAGATTAAAGAAAAGAAAAAAGAAAGAAAGAGTAGCTGTCGTGTTACGTAGCACGAGTTAACTTTTCATAAGATCAAAATAAATAAGTAGTTATGGGTTACGAAGCATTATTTCAAACGATTTAAAAGGTACCGATGCAAATATCCTAAAGTTAAAAAAAAAATTGATGGCTGGTTGGACGGTATTGCTTCCCAAGTCCATCAAGAAACTCCAAAGAAATTTAATGCAAAAACTAAGTACAATAGTTAAGCTTGTAACTCCGGTCGGACTAGAGGAAATTGGAGGTCGGCCCAGTCCGGTTCAGCCTCTCATGCAGGTCATACTAGGCCGAACGACCCTAATGGACTTTTTTGCCTTTTTAGATTATATATATATATATTGTACTTTTTTTAATATAAAAATAGCAGTAAATGAACACTTTCTATTTTGTGTAGTAAAAGTTATAGTTTCAACTCCTGAATCCATTTGTGCTGGTCAGAAATTTCTTGGAAGTTACAATTGTAGACTTGTGTTCTCGTTCATACAAAACTGGGTGAATCGATCGGTAACGTAATCGGGTGGGTGGGTTGAGATGAGAAGTGAGAAGCCTGATTCAACTCGTTAAGGAGTCAGCCTAATAAAACCCATAACGTGTTGTGCTTTTCAACGGGTCGACCAACGAGTCTCATCTTCGTGACAAGGCCCATGTCGTCTGGTCGGGTTCTACGCTATAGTAAATGGCATTCTCAACATATACATGTTTTATTTGCGTTTTCTTTTGTTTCATGTAGATGGATTATCTGATGGTGTTATATATGGATGGTTACTTCTCATCTTTTACTCACCAAATGCCGTAGAAACCTTACTTTGATAAAAATGATTTTTATTCATCAACTGTTTGTCAAGACTTTCATCTGAAAATTATCACAAGTTTACAACTTGACTGTGATTCCAAATGTAAGATTATTACATGATTGTCTGTGCGAAACAAACATCATATTGCATTTCATATATATATATATATATATATATATATATATATATATATATATATATATATATATATATTTAGGATCTTCAACTACATAATTTTCACGAGAAATACGAGTTCATACACTGATCCATTGCTTTTGTTAAGAATCGATTCAATACACCAATGCCAATAACTCCTAGCTGACCTTCTTCTTTCTAGATATTCTTGATGAAGAGAATCATCTTTCCTATGGTTCATATTTGGGTGGAAGGACTGGCCCATATATAGAGTAATTGCATTTAATAAATAGTCCATAAATGTAAGTGTAACCACCCAATTGTAACGATTGTTGTTTACTCAGGGCCTCCTTAACGGAGGTCCTTTTTGGGTCGGGGTGAAATTCGCCCTGACCTGGCTCCCCTTAATGGGGAGCGGACTTGGGTTGGGTCGCGACCTGGGTCTGTGACCCGACCTGGGTCACGACCCAGGTCTGGTCACGTGGCCAAACCTGGTTGGTCGGGTTTTTTTTTATGTTTTATTTTTTTTGTTATTTATATTAGTTAAATAATATGTTAATAATATATATAAATAAAATAAATTGTAAATAAATATAATAATTAATAAAATAAATCAATTGCATTAACTATAATAATACAAAATCAATATTGAATTTAATATCGAATTTCAAATTGTGTTTGCCTTTCAGTACGAGTTCAATATGTTTCAACCCAACTTTTAAAAAAAATTTAAATTAATTTTTTGTGTTTTTGTTAAACAAATCAATTAAAGTGTATCACTTATTAATATTTGTTAATAATATAGTAAACAAAAAAATTGAAACTCAAATAAATTAAATTAAATTAACTTCAAAACAAATTAAATATGGCATTGCGAGCCGATTTGATCGAGAATATATGGCGACGTTTTGGACGGAATGAGAATTAATTATGTTTGTAATATGTATTGTAATATTTTATCTTTGAATTATTATAATATGTAATTGTCGAATTTTAATAAAATCTAATTATTATGTGGTGTTCGTAATTATTGTAAGTTAATTAGATTAAGTTATTATAAAAATAATAAATTTAATAGTTTGTGAATTATTATGTTGATATAGAAAATGAGGTAAAAAGAAATGATTTGGAGGAGAGAGAGTGTTGAAAGTGAGGTTGGGGTTAAGAAGAGAAAAATGGGTTGTGGGTTGCATAGTGTTTTTTGTTGACGTGACAGAGAGAGAAAGCTGAGGTGTAAAGATATTTGGGGTTGGGGTTAAAGATGGCCTCATAATCCTCAAATATGATAAGGAAAGTTAGGAGATATTATTATTTTGAGAGTATTATTGTTGTTGTTGTTATACATATACGAAGTCAGGAGATATATATGTATTATTATACACATACAAAGTTATGTAGCTAAGCCAATATATAGTGTGCCCACCGTAACTGTGGTAGCATCTCCTCTAATAAGCACGCGTTGCATCTCCTCATCCACACTGAGGTATAATTTTCCACTTCTTGGGGATGCCTGTGCCAAATGATTAACATTATTCTTTGCCAAGAGAAAGTAAAAATATATATCAAACACTAAAGAAACACAAACTCGGTAGATGTAAAGCAATAGGTACCATGTAAGCAGCAAGATTGTTTTTTTCTGCCAGTAAAAAGGTGCCAAGGCACATTAATGTGCACTGCCACAAACAGCAAGCATCCTGTAACGATCAAGAATTTACCAAGCCAATATCATTATGAAGACAAGATTACATTAATTACATGCCACAACTATTTTGGTCTTTTTTGTTTATATGGAATATGGATGAAGTCACAAAACTATGAAGAGGAAACTAAAAGTTTTGACAATTAATAAATATCTACCACAGTGTAAACTGCCTTTACCAATAGGAAATGTTCATTGCCCGATCTCGCAATAATTAATGAGACTTATCTGGTATGTTTTTCTTTAAATATGTGGGAAATGACCCACCAAACTACGTACCTATGTTTTGATTGACAATTATCAAAAAAAGGAAACGAAGAGCAGAAATCGAATCCAAGCATAGTGAGTAACAATTTGAGATTTGATTGAAGAATGTAAAATGCTCTGAAAGAAGAGTAAACGGCCTAGAATGCATGTATGTGTAAAATACATCGTCAACTCCTACTTTTGGACTGAAGAAGCGAGAGTACAAGTCGAATTCGGATCCATGAGGAGCTGGTTCGGTTACAATTACCCTTCGGATCCATGAGTAATTTGGCATAACTAATTAACCACTGTGCTAGCTCTAAAATCTAAACTGGGTTTCTTATTTGTCTGATAGTTAGACTTAAGTCTTTAGTTATTTCTATTTTCATGCGCGTTATATTTTCACATGACGAAAACAAAGATCATTTGACAGAAAATGTGATTTAATATAAAAAAATAAATCGTATTTTCATACACGTTGTAACTTCACATGACGAAAGAACATTTGACGAAAGAACATATGTGCTTTAAATAAATATAAAAATAAATCACACTAGAACCTATTATCTGAAGAAAGTAAATTGTCAAAAAATAATAATTATATGAATATTGATATACCTTATCTGCAACACTCGTAATAGTTTCACCAAATGACCAAAATTCTCCGAAAGTACTACAATATCGTCGTGGTGAATTCGTGAGATACGTGCAATTACTTAAACACTTCTAGATATCATTCCTTAGAATCAATAACTCCGAAATTCATTTGGATCATCTGTAATATTACCACCCAAAGTTTTTAAAGCTCCCACACGAAAGATAACTAAATATTCATGACAGTCGAATTCGGGATGGCAACGTGATTCCCCATCCTACTTCCCACGCACAAGTGACTCCACATTCACCCCTCCACATCTTGTAATCAAAATTAATGAAAAATAATTTACGATAAGTTCCACATGAAAATCGAACAAAAATCACCTCACTCTTTGATGAAGAAGTCACGAAAAAGTACAAGGAAGTGAGACTTCAGGTTGGAGAATGAAAGAAAGAAAAAGATGAAAATGAAAATTTTGTAGCATTCCAGACCCTGAGGTAAATCCTTGTATGCAGATGAGTAACTTCGTGAAATTGGATGGGTAACTTTACAACTCCAATCCCAACGACCAGGACAAAAAAATTCAACAAAACTCACTCACCCTTCTATCCAAGCTATAAAGCACATAGGTTAATCGCTCCATCATACATAAATACAACCAACAGAACAATCATAATCTTAAATAATGAAATGGAGATAAAAAAAACCAAAAAATACAACTTTGCTGCACTTAGACACAATAAAATACAACAAAATATACTTAATGAAATTAAGGTTAATAAACAAGATTAATGTTTGAAAATACCTCATTCACACAGCTGTATGTGTAGTTCATGTTTGTTGTTTGAAAGTTGGATCGCTGCAAACATGAACAAGATCAGTAAAACACATAAATCTTTATCACCAACAATTAACAAATGCTATCACAAAATATAAAACACGTAAAGGTTAATAGAAACGTAAAATAAAATAAAAATTAACCATTAAAATATACCTATATTTCCGAAAACTATTGGAGTTTCCTCATGTAGCCACTAAAAAGAAAATGAAGGATGCTAGGGTTTGGATTTAGGATTTTGAATTTCAAAACTAAAGAAAAGTAAGGTTGTGAGTCTCATTGATGGGAGGCTGGGTGGACGTACAATAATGAGGGAGAGAGTGTGGATTTCATTGGTTGCAAGGGATTTTGGAAGGAGAGAATGAAGGAGTGGAGCAGGAGGTGGCAGAAATGGCAGGAGGTGAAGGAGGGAGCTTGAGGTGGAGGTGTGATGTTTTGCTCATTGGGTTGTTTTGCCGATGTGGATCTCCACCTCACATGTGCGTGAGGAAGTGGGTAGGAAGATGAGTTAGGAATCCTTTATTCCTATAGTTTTTGCCTCGTTAATTCTATCGTGTCATTGTTGAACACAATAGGCACCGCAACGGATCGATTCTGTTTTGAATACTGGGAGAATCAAAATCAGTTTCATATTCTACTTGAATAGCTAGAATCAAATCATAATTGAGTCGGTTTCCAACTTTGGTACTTAGATTTCGATACAAAACGTGTAATTTTTTCAAATTTTACCTGTATAAATTGTTTCTTTCATTTCTTATAATAACTTTTTATGGTTATTTTTTTTAATAATACCTTGATTCTAGATCTTGTTCCAATAGCTAGAAGTGCATTCGAGTATGTTGAGTGATGTCGTGGTCGGTCTGCCAGTAGTGGGAGCAGGGGTCGTGGTCGATCTTTCAATTCGTCTCGATCGTCCGTGAACACGGGCACAAGATCTGGTATGACGATATGTTTGTTGTTATTTAATATATATTTCACTAATCTAGAGAGGGTTGAATAGATTATCTCATAATTTTGTTGTTTTAATGAATTGTTATTTCTCTATCTTACAGTGTCCGGACGGACTGACGTGGATAACTTCTCATATGTTGATAGACTGTCAGGAATCATTTTACCATTTCTGGAGAGGTGAAATGATGTATGTGCTGATGGCAACTGTGGATTTCGATGTGTTGTCAATGTCTTCCATGGTGGTCAAGACAACTAGTTGTACGTCCGTTGTGCGATTTCTAATGAGATAGGTACACATCATATTTATGAGAACGTCTATTACGGAAATATGGTACAGGCTCATCAACAAATTGATTGGGGCGGCGGAACTTGTGACGATGATCATTATATGGAGGTTTGGGCCGACTTGTTCCTGATTGCTAATTTTTACAAGTGTGCGGTCATGTATTTCTCAATGGGAATTGATGGTTCGTTGTTCCCATGTCTTACTGTGCTACCTTGGGAGAGTTTGTCTGCTATGACGAGGTCAGTCAGAGAGTTGGTCATTGCTCATTTAGGGAGTTACATACATTTTATTCATTTAGAATTAGCTGAGGGATTCTCAATACATTGAGATGAGAGTGTTGTTGGATGGGAGGATGAGTACGAAAGTAGGATAGCGTATTGGAACTGGTTACGTAGTACATTTTGATTGTAATTTGTAATGCATTTGTAATGTAATTGTATTTGTACTTATATCGTGTTGTTCTTTTACCAAATTTTAAATTTAATTTAAGTTATTATGATATGCTTGTGAGAAATAAGTATTAAAAATACGATAGCTAAATAAATAAGTAGAAGATGTGTTCGTTAGAAATAAATAATAAGAGTACACAGATAAGCATATGCCAATACCAACAAATGTAGTAAAATTTCAACATATAATAAAATAAATAATATGCAAGCCAACTATAACTCATCATCTGAATCATGGTCCGAAACACCCAACTGATTGTTCCACTCATCAATGAGGTGATCCCAATCTGTACATGCAACTCTCGTCACCTCGTTCGGCATCTGATCCCTATGCTGCAAGAACGGTTGCATATACTGTATCGACATACTCATCCACTGTAAGTAACATAAAAATTAGTGTACATTAATAATAAAAACAAAATATACATTACAATTAAAAAATATATTAGATAAACTTACATCATCGCCACATGTCCTATCCAGTGGTCTCAGAATGGTACCACGCACGATAAGTGGATGTCAGCACCTACCGAACCACTGCAAATAATCTGCATCACAAGTGGAGGGGTCGCGGCTACTACTCAGATCGTCCAGGAGAAGTCGTCTTACTCTCGGAAATGTCCTCCAAACTGATTCCGCAAACGAAATGTTATGGCTGACGTCATACGTTGTCGCAATCGCAGACCGTAGTGCATGCTCGGGCGTCGGGATGTCAACCAGGATCACCTGAACGTAACCTAACTGACGCAACACGCGATAAGGTAAATAAGGCTTTGTGATATCCTTATAACGAATAACGCTCATAAATGTAGTCATCAGCACAGCTACAGCAGGCTCAGGGCAATACGGCAACCACTCCACCTAAACGTTTATATGTTAATAATAATAAAGTTAAAATTTAAATAAACGTGGATGATATATACATTATATACCTGCGATGCAGTAATCTGATTTAGCCATCTACGAATAGAAAGAAGTCGTCCCTCGCTCTTATCCTCGGTCCGGACAGCCCACATACGCTAACGAGGATGACCACGCTCAATGATCTTCCGCTCCCGATGCGGGCGGAAAGCAAGAAAATACTCATATATCCAAACCTGCAGCAGTGTAAGACAACCCGTAATGCCAGAACAATCAGCACGACTCGTTATACCCAGCCGGCGATACAGATATGCCAACGTCGCCGACCCCCATGAGTACTGACCAATGGTATATGACTCCCTCTCCTCCAATAGGTCACGTGGTCTGACTCTGCAACCGCTCTTGTCGACAAACAAGACGCAACCTAGCAGTAAGAAGATGTAGGCAGTCATCTACGTATCCTCAGTCAGTGGTGGTCGTCCCCGTCTGCAACAGTCGTCCACAACATCAATGCTAACACCACCGCCACTCCAAAATGAGTTATCCCGCCCAAGACCCTCGAGGTTGACCTCGAGCAACTCTGATACAAAAAACCTCAGCTCAGACGTCGGCGTCTACGCACTAACCATACGACCCTCAACAAGAATGTGCAGAATCTGGAAGACGTCATGCAACATGATCATCATCTCTCTGAATGGCAAGTGGAAAGTGTTGGTGTCAGGCTGCCACCGTTCCACGAAGGCCGAAATCAACGACATGTTAAGGCAGGAGAACATGTTGTACGACAAGTGACCCAATCCACTATCATTAATGGTTGTCATTATATCATCAGTCATCACTGAACGCCAAGCTTGCAATGTAATACAGGATCTGTGTCAATTATGACACTTCAAAACCTTCCGATCCTCGCCCTCCCAGATGCGTCTGGCGATGTGGCCTCCGAAACTCGGAATGACGCTGCCATCTAGAGGACCACTGGGCATCATATCCGTCACGATCCAAGAATCGTCCTCACCCCTCTTCTTCTTCTGAGTTTGGGTGTCTGCAGTGCACGAACTCAAATCACCGGTCACAAACCGGCCACCTCGACCCTTCCTAACGACTCACTCAGCTGAAGTACTACAATGTTGCCCCCGTCCTCGACCATAGTGTTGTATCGCCTCCTCCTGTGGCTCCAAGTCATACCAGCCTCCATCGTCACTCTCGTCGTGACTCCTCACATTATCTGAATCATCTCGTCGTCGAAAGAATCCTCAAGTGTCTGACGACGACGTAAAATATCTCTCTTTCCTAACTGAAGCAGAAATACTCTATCTACGTGGATGATGAGGACCTGACTCATTTGCTATACTACGTACAACGCGTAAGGGAATTGATTTCCCTTTTCCTCCACGATAACCTAATGACTATTAATTCAATTTTAAAAATAAAATTTTGTTAATGTATTTACTAAAATAATTTAACTAATTATTAACTTAATAATCAATTTATTTAGCAATTATCACAATTTATAATCAATAAACATTTACTAAAATAATTAAATTAATTATTAACTTAATAATCAATTTATAATTAATAATGGATTTACTAAACTAACTTAACTAATTATTAACTTAATAAGCAATTTATTTAGCAATTATCACAATTTATAATCAATTTAAATGATTTAAAAAAACAAAAAAAAATTGGGGCGTCTGCCGGAGACGCCCCATCCTAAGGGAGGCGTCTGCCAGAGGGGGAGGCGGCTCCGGCGGACGCCCCCTCGTTGGGTGGAGCGTCTCCTGCGAACGCCCGACCCAAATTATTTTTTAAAAAAAAACTAAAGAAAATATTTTACCAGATTTGAGTAATCTGGGGCGTCCGGTGGTTCTTTTTCGGCCTCCGAGACTTTTTTTTTCCGGTGAATATGAGAGTAATATGAAGAGTGTGGTGTTAGGAGAGTGAAATGAAGAATTATATAAGAAGAAATGGTAGAATGTCAAAATGATAATTCGTACGGACGATTTAAGTAGTCTTCCGACGATGATGTAACATATTAAGTTTAAAAAAACATTGAGTCGAGTGATGTAACATATTAAGAACAAAGAGAGTGACCGCAAAGAAACTTTGACAACAATGAAAAACAAACATTGTGCGGTGGAGATTGATCCAAACCTCAATAAAGTTTTTTGTTCCAACAGAACATACCACATAGGAGAACATGTTTTTGACATCAAAACCAAGCAAGAAACTCTCGGTGTCTGGTCTACTGGACTATAACAATTAGATCACAGGAATCCATGATGTACAAATATGCTTGGTTGATTGGCCAACACTTTATTAAAGGTTTAAAGACATATGTACATAGATGCATTAATGGGTACATTGAATAGATAATACCAACGAAGTCCATGCATGGTTAAGGGTTGCTTGTTTGGTGGAGAAACATTCATCAACGCAACAAGGCCTACTCAGACAACATAACTGGATAAGATAAAGTCTAGAGTGCATACCACAAACAACAATTAATTGATTAGGTTATGTTGTTTGTTGGTTGTAAAAGAACAAGATTAAACGCAATATACTGTGTGTGTGTGAGAGAGAGAGAGATGTTGTCTTTCTCTTAATACTTCTTAACGAAGATTTGAGGACGGGTGGAATGAGTTCCCATTAACACCAAAAGAATAACAAAGATCTGTGTTAAGAGTATCTATTGCAATATAATATGCTCATTACTCATTAGAGAGTACTGCATTGGCCCTCAATGGAGGACAAACTAAAAAATGAGTGCATGGATGAGTAAGATGGTACAATATGACGTTCCTGTTAAACAAACCGAAACTTCTTGGTTCCTTCCTCCTACTTGTCTTGCAAAAATAATTTGATGAAAAGGATGTTGAATCCAATCAACCCATCAAGGGGGCACACAACTTACAATACAAATGAGTTGGTCCATAATTGTTCTCCTCAACTTCGCAGTACCAGTGGTGGTTTACTAATCAAATCCTTGAGAAAAATACTTGAGCTAGTTGGTAGATGGATAAGTTGTAGAAGTTGACATTGTCCACATCTGGCGTATTGAGGACAATACGTCCAGAACATCTACTTACATCATTTTCTTATGAGTTCTAATACACAGGCGTTGTATCGTCAGGAACGTGTACCATGTCACCATCAATGTTATTATCTGTTTTTTTATTTTACTATTTAAAAATACGATTTTTGATAAAGTAAGAAACAATTGAATTTCCCATAAAATAAGACACTTCAAATGTAAAAAAATTACACACATTTGTCCTGCGTGAGACCCACATATATCCCGCTCGGACACATCAGTTCCTCGTGCGACACACCAATCCCTCGTAAGAGAAGGGACACACCAGTCCATAAATCATCTTACTTTTCTTATTACCCATTACAGGTCTATTGAGTTTACATACGTTAGGCTATTCGTTTAAGAAAAAGACACGAAATATGAGGTTAAGAAATCCCTGTCGCTCTCTCTAAGCAAGTTGTGACTTTTGATGAAATAAGATTATCTTTAAGTTATTAAAACATGTATATATAACAAATAAAAAATAAGGTTATCTCGATCTTTATACGTTGAAAGTTGGAACACACCCTTTTATCTTTTAGCGTTTTCCGCATTTCGGTTCGAAGTTATCAGCAAAATTTGTTGCATGGGAATTTGAGCGGTTTTAAACTCGAATGCTCCCTTGAACCAATTAGCTACATCCTGGAGAGCAAAACCGTCATTAAATTGCTTAGATACAAATACGGAAAAAAATTCAAAATAATCAAAAAAAATAAAAAATTGGAAGAATATGCACTTGGAAACTTAATTGGCAAAGTATGTACATTAAAAATGGCACCACAGGTGCCGTTTTCATTAACTAAAAACGGCATCACTGATGTCGTTTTTACACTTGATAAAAACGACATATGTGATGCCGTTTTTACCTGGGAATTTTTTTTCTTGGTTTCGAGCTGTTGTTTTTAGCTAAGTTATGTTGAACAAACAACAAGTCGGTCGGGGGTTCAACATAACTTAGCTAAAAACAACAGCTCGAAACACGTTGAAAAAAAATTAGCTAAAAACAACAGCTCGAAACCGAGAAAAAAAATTCTCAGGTAAAAACGACATCACTGATGCCGTTTTTACAAGTGTAAAAACGACATCAGTGATGTCGTTTTTAGTTAATGAAAATGGCACATGTGGTGTCGTTTTCAATGTGCATATTTTGCCAATTAAGTTTTCAAGAGCATATTCTTCCAATTTTATTTTATTTTTTTTTTGATTATTTTGAAAAAAAAATCCTACAAATACGAAGCAAATATGATATGAGAATAGGCACCAAGTTTTCGTTAAGTTCACTGGCTAAATGCCCAATTTCATGTTTTTTAAGTGCATCTAAAGACGTCTAATACCACAAGGTCCACAAGAGTGTGGCGACTGCACATCATCCCTTTGAAAAACCCTACAAGACGAAATATGATTTCCACTGTCAGACATTAACTGAGTGAATAATAACACCGATTGATGAGTATACATAAACGCCGCTTTGGGAAATTCTCAATATTTTTTTAGTGATGACGTACTCAAGCTTCTTTTTTATTAATGCATCAATTCAATATATTTGTAACATAGGAATTGTTTTCTATTGGAAGCTATAAAACATGGAGGGTATCAGACATCCATGGTTGCTGAGCCCCGAGTAGGGCTGTCAATTTTACACGAAACACGATAACACGACACGAAAACGACACGAAGTTAGCGGATATGGATTGAGAATTTGAACACGATTAATAAATGGGTTGGATACGGCAACACGATTATTAAATGGGTTGGATATGGATTTCTGCTGCAAAAACGATTAACACGATTAAGACACGATAAGTAATTGGGTAATTAGGCACACGATTACGAATACGACACGATTAATACACGACTAATACCGACAAGTCTATAAGTAATATATAAGTTATAAATTATAATAAACAAATTCTAATAACTGAATGCCATATTTATAATTTTACCAATTATATATATAATTGGTTTGAAACTTTGAAGTTTGAACTCTGAACTCTGAACGAGTGGATAATTGTGTGTTAAACGTGTGTTAAACGGTGTAAACAGTAGCGGTGTTAAACATGTACACGAAGTAATCCGTTTAATAATCGGGTATAAACGGGTTGGATATGGCAACACGATTATAAATGGGTTGGATACGGCAGAAATTTAGCAACACGATTATTAAATGGGTCGGATACGGCGCAACACCTAGAGCTTATATATAGGAGTTGACACGACACGATTAGCACACGACACGACACGATTGACAGCCCTAGCCCCGAGTCGAACAGATCAAGGATCATTTCAAACAATCAAGACAATCCTGAGAAACATAGAACTTTACTTCTTGCAGATGTCAGAGTCAAGTTCTGAACCAATGAGTTACACTACAAGAGAGAAACAAACCGAAAACTCAACACATGCAGAAACTACAATTCGGAATCTGAAAAACTTAGCAAGTCATGTACCCCACTCAGATCTATAGATACCATGAACATAAAAATTTACATACAACTTTCTGCAAAGGTGACCACTGAAGAACCGCGGAATAGAGAAGACAGTGCAAGACCTTCCGCTTGTGAAAATTCCCAAGTCCTGGCTAACTGGCTAAGCCATCTCCCGGAATCTAGCAATGGCCTTCTTGTGCATAAGGGTTCGATAACTATCACCAGCTTGGGCCTCGAGCTCAGGGTCTACTTTTCTTTGATGGCGGCCAAGCCCAGCCCTGGCTTCCATACCTTGTGCTTGGACTGGCTCTATGATACCACTGCCATCTCTTCCAAGCCCCTGTGCAGGTTCAAAACCACCGAACAAGAAACAAGAAAGGACCCCCAGCAGACGTTAGAATGTGACACTGGTCTCAGTTTGAGGTATAACTAAGTTTAGGATTGTTTGTCCATGTAAAGAAGGCATTTAAGCAAAGGGTAACACGGGGATTCAAGAGTAAGAACACATATATTCCCAAACTTGACTCATACAGAATTCACGCAGTTCCTACTCTAACATCATAAGTGGATATCATGGTCACTTGTCAGACCTTTTTTTTATCGAGACTCGTCAGACATTTAAGAGTTCACATCGGAATCTTCATTACTAATTACACCATATAGAAGCTCTCTTATGGCCGTGGTGCAAACTATGTTGGTAAAATTTGCAGCATAGTTCATGATGGAAAAGAGACACGCTTTGAATACATATGTAACTTTTACAGATCCAAAACATGCCTCCTAAAGCATCTAAATCCCGAAAAGAATCCCTACATTTCCCGGAAAACTATACACCACAGATATGTCGACTGGTAACAAAGTAAAAAATTTAAAACTATAGTGAGCAGTAAACTTTCAGCAACTGCAGCAAAATGGCGAGATAAGAAAGAGCAACATCATGATCGTGAGCACATCCTAGAGCTACAAAGGAAAAAGGGGGCAATAACATACCGATCCCTCTTGCCAGCCCATGTTTCGAAGCATCCGATTCCCCACGTTCTTTTCATCAATGGCACGATCAGCTGTCATGACCTCGTAGCTCTGGGCATCAGTAGGCACAGGCCCTCCTCCAACTCCTGGGGGGAAAGGCATACCTCCAATATCGGATGAAGAGCCTCTTCCATACGAATCATGATCTTTACAAGAAAAGCATTTCTAGGATGTTAATACCTCCTGAGTTAAACGACCAATCAACTCTTAATTGGGCTTCTCCTATCATGCAAATTTCAGCAAAGTATTTATACTTTCAACAAGTGTTAAAGGGAGCACAGACCTGGATCTTTAAAGAGTTCAATCATTATAAATAGTTACAAGGTAAAATCACCAAGTGATTTGAACAATTTAATTGTAATCAGATCAACTTTTTCATGTCAACTTCACAATTTACTACAGAATCATGAAACCAAAAAGAAGTGTATAGGTTACTTAGTTTAGCAAAGCTTACTTGAATCACCACCAAGTTCTGATGCAGCGGCTCCGATAGAAGATCCGTATAGGCTTCTCCTTTCAGCTGCACGGTCTCTATATGTTGCTTGAGGTTGTTCCCTAGACGATTGGGCTGGCGTCTCTGAAAACCTACGCCTGCCACCTGCACTAGAAGATGAGGGTGCATATGAACCCAGAGCTGCGGCATCAGTTCTGAACGGGACAGCGGCTGATGTGGTCGCAGAAGTACTTCTAGAGCCAGGAGATAAACTAGAGGCACCATCAGAACTTGGAGCAGAGTATTTAGTGTCAGACTTCACAACCCCCCGACCAGAACTCCTTATAACACCCTTCAGACTACCTCCTGTACTGTTGCCCACTAGCCTTGGCACATCTTGATCATCCGAAGAAATTTGACTAGCAGCAGATGAAAAATGATTTACTTGTGTATGACCTGCTGCAGAAGATGCAAACCCTGACCCACCAACAGCAATATCACTCAGAACATCAGACTTGAATTTATTTTTTGCAGCTACACCTAAAGTAGCATTCGATGTCAAGGACGGTTTATCATCTGACAAACCAGGTGTTTGATTGTTATCGAGGACAACTCTAGCCGCCTGACCTTCATGATTCCTCTGTTTCCACATACTTAAAACATTACTCATCTTTTTCTTGCTAGCCAGTAAACTACTTTTTGAGGCTAACTTTATCTCTTTTAACTTCTCTTTTTCCTTCTTTTCTGCAGCTAGGGCGGCGGCGGCGGCCGCTTGAACAGCATCCGGCAATGAAGCTTTCTCTTTTGAGGTTATTGTGGCAGCAGGTGCTGAGATCACTGCCTTCTTCTTAGAGGAATCATCGGATGGCTTTCCAGTTTCATGTACAGATTTTTCACTTGCCCTATTATCATTCTGGTCTACACAAGGTACATACTGTTGCTTTTGGTGATCATAAGAAAACCAAGTTCCACTATTTCCATCATAATAAAGGCCTGTAATGAATTATAAATCAAATGGTTAAGCAAGAAGAACAAACTGCCACCACATACATATCAGCACTGGTGATCACCAACATGCAATTTACAGCAAGAGTTTAAGAAAAATAGTAAAAAGAAAGTAATCAACTTAATCATATTGTGCTTAGAGAATAAAAAAAGGCTCTGACATGCAACAAAATAAATAATAGGACACTCA
Source organism: Triglochin maritima (assembly GCA_963682175.1). Taxonomy (NCBI): domain Eukaryota; kingdom Viridiplantae; phylum Streptophyta; class Magnoliopsida; order Alismatales; family Juncaginaceae; genus Triglochin; species Triglochin maritima. The sequence goes on along the minus strand of OY821780.1, from coordinate 5,228,665 downwards.
AAAACCAAATATCTTTTTTGTTATTGGACTATTGTATTACCTGTGTTTCCATCATAATAGAAACCAGAAGCTGCATCATAATAATAGCCAGATTTCTCATCCCATACAAATCCAGACTGTGGGGCCATACCACTGTTTTGTCCTTGTACAACTTGATTTTGATCAAGCCCGGGGGCCTGCGTTTCATCAGAATTGTATTCCTTGGGAGCCCAGCCAACAGCATCATACTGGAAAAGGAGAATATGTCATGCTACCTTTGGGATCAATGAGATGCTAACATACATAATAATGATTTCATTTGATTGAAAAACTTTTTAAAGTCATCTAACTCGTGACTAATGAAAGAAATGGCTACCATGCTTATATTTCTAAAATAAGAAATAGAGGGGAAAAATAGGCATAGTATTAGGCATGAAGATCCTGTAGGATAATTTCCAAACACTCCCCACGTTTATCTTTTGAAAGTGTCTTTGTTCAAGTTATGATTAATGGAATCGCTGAAATATTGGCAGATGTCACATCAAACTTGGGAAATGGGTAACTTCCAGAAAAGACAAACTATGATTTGGCAGAATGATGTAGTGGAACTGGAGGTCTTCAAACATATATATATATATATATATATAGGGAAGCCATTTCATTACAGCAGATACTGGGAAGCCATTTCAGGGAGACAAACAAACCTGCTGAGCAAATGTTGCCGCCTCGATAGCTGCAGCTGCAAGGCTGCTTGATTGTGAAGACCCTGTAGAAGCAGGACCATGAATACTTTTTGCAAATGCTACTCGCATAATTTGACCATCTTTCTCAAGCTTGACTCCATTTGTCGCTTCAAGAGCTTTTCCAGCGTCATCCACCTTACAACACCAAAAATAAAACAATTAAAACAAAATGTATATTAGATAGTAATAAATTGCAAACACTAAACAATACTCACTGAGTGAAAATGCACAAAAGCAAAGCCTCTTGATACATGCGTAAATTTATCCTTGACAAGACGAATATCCTGTATGTAGGAGATTTGCAATGTTAGTAGTGAGACAAAAACTTGTAGAGCATCGTATAACAGTCAAAAAAGATTTAATTACTTTTACAGGGACATGCTTGGAGAACTCATAGCGAAGCATATCTTCATCAGCATTTTCACCCAGTCCTCGAACAACAAGTACATGAGTAGGGCCTAGAATGGATGGTAATATAAAAGCAATCTCTATCAACAGTACATGTGAAATATATACATGGTCGTATGTAAAAGTAGCAATTATGTACCAGCATCTGATCCTCTCTTTCCAGCAATGATAAGATTTCCTGAGGCTACATCAGCACTAGGGGCATCATCAGTCCGCCCCTCGTTGCACTATATGAACATGGTATCAATTATGAGATCGACTAGTAAAACAGTTTTACAGCCATATAGCAGTAATTAGAGATGAGACATGGAAAACATCAATAAAAAATGGTCCTCGTATACGAGAAAGACCAACCAATGACATCACAGAAACACATTACGGGAAAATACCTGAAAACAGGATATTCGTCGTGCAAAGTTCAAACATCCACAAATGGTGCACATCCAGTCACATTGCATGTTGCTTCTGAAATTTCCAGATTTGACAAAGTTGTCAGGACCCGCGCTACCAGTAGGTTTGCTACTGCAACAAAGTGTGGTCATATATATGCATATTTTGGAAGTGCTTATCGTTATTGATTAGAAATAGCATGCGGTGAATTTGAGAGAAATGTATTGTACTTAGTTTTGGAATTATCCCCACATATAGAGAACATATAGAGAATATCACAGTAGTGTCTCTCAACTCTTTCTCAAAAATTTGGGTGAAATTCTGACAGTTTACTCAAACAAAACGGTCAATCCCATCACTTTAGGCAAAAATCAAGTTGATATTATAAGTGGAACCATACACAAAAGCAAATACAGATCATCTATTTTATCATTATAGATTTATAGGATAATAAATATACCTGTACTCAAAGAAAAAATTTCTCCCGTCAAAAATAATACCATCATCTCCTACATCATCCATCATATTGCGAGCAGCACCCTGCGAAAAAAAAGTAGACAGGATCAATGGAAAATTACAAAATGGGTATAACATAATTAAGAAAATAAATACCGCAGACGGGAAATCTATGAAAGCAAATCCACGTGAGATCCCAGAATTCCGTTCTCTTATGACACGTACATGGCGTAATGGTCCCCAGTCAGCCTGGAAATGAAAATGATAAAATCAGTACAAAGTAGAGGGAGAAAAGAAATTGTAAAGCAAAAATTGGGAGATAAGTTGTTCGAAAACCATACGAGAATCTTGTACAGATCTTCCTCGGTTGTTTTTTGTGATAAGCCTTTCACAACTACTGTGGCAGATGGTCCCTGCAGAAGTAAAGGACTACGTAAGCCCAACATTTTCCACCACGGTTGGATAAGATCTAATTACGCAACAGAGAAGTTTAACACGCCTACAAAACAAAAACAAAAACAAAAACAAAAACAAACAAACAATATGCCATCTCATACAACGTACCGCAGATGTGGAGTATCGCCTATCCTCAAGGTTATGGTCTCTCCATCTTTCACTTCGATCATAATGAGTTTCATCATAGCTGTCTTCCCTGTAATTACGACCATGGCTTCGACTTCTGGGAGATCTTGATCGAGATCTCTCGTCACACCCACGAGAGCGAGAACGAGAGGGCTCCCATCTACTTGGTGGACTCATATCCCTTTCATAGCTTGGCCCCCTTCTACTCCGATCATCATCACGGGAATCACGCCTTCGCCAACTTCCATCTCTCCTATCTCTATCGTAATCGCGGTTATGACGCCCAGATTCATGTACATCATGGTTGCCTTCCTTACCATGACGAGAAGCACGACGGCGATATCCATAATCATCGTTGCCGAATGAATCATTATCTCGCCCTCCAAATCTAGAGGGGCGATCAAAACCATATTCATGATAGTGATCCACATCTTGGTAGCCATCGCCAAAGTGATGATCATCACGAAATTTATCTGTCACATGAAGGTCATCCATTTCGTTATACAACATAAAACAACACCTTAATGTTTGTCTATTCAGTTGATACTCTCTATGCATATTCACCATCAAAATTCCTCTTTGATTGAGGCCAAATGCCACTAACAGAAGAAGACGGTGGATAAGCATCCCTCTCGAGGAGCTCTCTATGTAGATTTGTTCTTGGATAGGCAGTGTCATTGGGAAATCCTTCATCTATATGTCTTCTACGATTGTATGACTCACCAACCCTAGCACCAACAAGTAAATAGCAAAACAATAGAAATACATCCAAAGAACAAAAAAGATAGGCACAAGAAAGAGATTAAAGATGAAGTTCTAAGAACATATAGAGAATGCAAATTATGAGAACCATAAATATAATGGCAAATCAGCGAATCAGATGCTTCTCAAATTGGAATATATTTTGGTTACTTACCTGAAATCTGGCTCATTGACAGCACCATACCCCTCCAAAGCCTGTGGATTCAACAGAATAAGCCAAGTCAGCGATTAATATCTATGATGTGTAGGGCAAAACCCGTTCCGAATCCAAAACCACCAATGGCTGCCTTTGATTGTTTGTTAAGGATGAAATGGCAAAACATGAGGTAAACATAGAACCAGGGAATCTGGCATATCATCCTGGGTAGTTACAGAGGAAAAAACTGCATTTACGCTGTTAGAGTCCCATCCTTGCTGCAGACCATATCGTCCAGCATCCATTTCTGTCAAACCACGTTGATGGCACACTACAAAATTGTCACTTAACTTTCAAAAGCTTCCAGTGTTGTTTGTTTGAAATGTTTGGGCATCTATCCTGTAACCAATTCACAAACAGGCACGTTACGGAAAATCCACACATTCTGGGAAACAAGTTTTCTTTTCTATTTCCCACTTTCACATTATAAAACTTCGAAGACATAAATATACAAATTCAGCCTTTCGTAAACGTAACGTCCTGGGAAATTGGGAATTGAAACAATGCAGTGCTTATGCACTTAACCTGTATAAGTTACATAATGATTGGATTCAAAATGGAAAGGGACATGGGCTGACTAAAAATATCTAACATATGAACATCATGGCATAAGAGTGATTACCCTCTTCTTTACTGTTTACCCTAACATGTCTAAATTTTCAATGTTTGAACCATGATGAAGCAACTGTTGAACTCAACCATACAAATTCGACATACAACATATGTCATTCATGTAATTTTCAGTAACATAAAAGCTACGATCCGTCATTAATAATCAACAAATTCAGTGTTGCAGATAGTAGTGTGTAAAAAACAAAAGTTTAAAACACAGAAGACACGACACTCGGTTTTATACTGTGATACGTTGCACAAGTAACACAACTATATATCATCATAAAGAGTAGCAGATCCCAGCCCCACAAATATCTGGAATCCTGGATAGAATTACAAAAGGAAATCGGAACTTGCCAGGAAGCATAGTTTGCAATAGCAAATATGAACACTAAACCATCACTTAATTTTTTTGTAACAATCTAATAACAACGGCTAATCTTAATACGACAGTTAGTTAACGAAACAAAAAAAATCGAACAGTTCCAATCATGAATCGATCTATTGAAAGTTGAATAAATACAAAACCAAACGAATTCATACACGCAGACAAGAAAGGTAGGTTCGAACAGGAAGTTCGAATACCGCTGATCGATCGAGAGATGATCTGCGATGGTACTGAAGGAGATCGTCGGAGTGGTGGGGAGGTCGAATTGGTAGGGTTAGGGTTAGGGTTAGGGTTAGGGTTCGGGGGGAGAGGCGGCGACAGCGGCGTGGTTGTGAGAATTGGGGGAGATTGTGGCCTTGGTTGGGTTAAACGGGCTAGTCGGGTTCAAGATTTGGATTTGGCTTAGACTTCAACAGGACGCCTAGGAAAAGCTTTGGGACGAGCAAACTCCCACAAATCACAATACGTTTGGATGTTCAATAAACTAACAATTTTTTAGGATTTTTTTTCGAAATAAAATTAATTTTAAAAAAATCTAATTATATTTTTTTAAAATATTTTCCAAATTAAACTTCGTTTTCACGGTCACCACGTTGCGACACGTGAAAGTGATGTGGCAGTAGGTATTTTTATTAGTGTATATAAAATTTGCGTCTAATACGGGTCCTATAAAAAAAACTTTACAGAACTCGGCGTTGCACGTGTCCAGATTTTTGTAACGAACATCGACCTCTCAATTATCGAGTTCTAACCAAAGCTTTCAGAACTGAATCGGTCATCGAACCGACAAAACTTTGGTTTTAGTTCAATGTTGTCGAACCACGGTCCAACCGTTGATGACGTCAGCATGACGTCATCATTTTTTAGACCCGAAGTTGGACCGGACCGAATAAATATTAACGGTCGGACCGGTTTGAACTGATTTCTGTAGAATTATTTAATATATACATACCAAACATTAAATATAATTCATGATACTAATCACAATTTGCTTAATTCAGCAAATTTGTTATCTTTACTTAACTCAACAAATTTGTTATTTTTACTTAGCTCCACAAATTTACTTGAATAAGAATTAGAGAAATCAATATTTGGATTAAGAATCTAAAATCCTCATATTTTCCGATTTTAAAAAAATTAAGAGAATCTAAAAGCATATGTGAGTATCAAAGTAAAGTTTGACATACCTTGAAGACTTGAAGAAGCATTCAAAGACTCAACAGCGAGCTTCTCCTCGCAAAACACCTTCTCCGGCGAACTCCAACCGAGCAACGATCTATTTCTCTTCGGTGAACGTCCGAGCTTCACCTCGCCTTCCGAGAACCACTCCTCGAGCGCCTCCGCACGCCGAAGATCTGATCAGAGAGAGGGAGAAGGTTTGAGCGGGAGAGAGAGAGAGAATACGCGCGAGAGAGAGAAAACCACTCACCACATATACTCCCCTCGTCTCATCTCCACCATACACCTCAAATTCCCCAAATCAATCTCAGCCCTCCATCCTAATCCACCAATTAAGCACCTAAAAGCAATTAACCAAGTTAATTAGGTTTGGGATATTACATAAGGTTTACCGAAACTTTATGTTTTGGTAGATTCACACCACTGAAAATCACATCCAAACGCAGCCCATGGTTGTATGTGTTAGTAGTTGGATATCTAAATATGTCGATGTAGATCTATGGGTCAAGGTGAGTATTGAATTCTAGGATTGTCGTTTCAGTTTAGGATGTGTCATAGAGGATGAGTTAGTTGTTGTTGACTACCTCCCAATTAAATTGAACAAACTCATTTAGAAGAGCGACTAAAGGTGTGATTCGTTCGGAGCGAAATAGCCCAGTAAAAAGGGAATTGAAATTCCATGATGTTTTTCTGGCGATTAATTTGCAAGAAAGCTAATTGATCGGTTAAAATGATTGAATTTCGGGAAGTGTGCTGCTAGTTTTTTTCAGTCCAGCATCCTGAATCTCCATTTAGCTGAATAGCTCAAATATTGTTGGTTAGGAATGTATCTTGTATATTACCCAATTAATAACATGGTTTTAAGTCTTGTAGGATGGTCATCTTAGGGTTTTTAAGTGGCCCAGCATGGATCTCATTATCGATCAAAGTGACGCCCACGTGTCTGTGAAGGATTTGGATTTCAGGTATAAGAAGAATCCCTGCAGGCGTATTCGTTCAATTCTCAAGTTCGATATCATGTTCTTCCAGCTGATTTGTTCTAGTTGAGACTGCATATTTTATTATTCCCTTTTTCTCCACTTATGGTGCAGTCCTGGTGGAAAGTTTCTCGTTTTGGTGGGGAGCAGTGGCCCTTGCCGAGTTTGGGATACATCATCGTGTTCAGCTGTTGCTAGTCTGGCAAGAAAAAATGTAAACTGTGTTTTATATTTGTTGTTCCTATCATCTCCATTATATTTGTTGTTCCTATCATCTCCATTATACACCAGTTCCGGTTCGGTTATTGATAGAATGAGTAGATCCGTCATTTCTTGAAATCTCTCTTTTGATTCAAAATCGTGGCATAACGTGTATCCCATTTTGTTTCGGTCATGGAATAGATGAAATAAACTCAAAAGTGAATTTTTTGTTCAAGAATGAAATCTTAATGGAACTGTTTATATCTGGTTCATCCTTCAGAACCATATCACATTCCCGATTTGATGAAATAGGATGAATTGAGACAGCGAGGTAGAGCATCCTTCGTATGCGAGTTGTATTAACAATGGTGCGGGAAGAAGATAAGTGTATTATTTCTTGATTATTATTGTTTGCTAATACATGAGGGATACTTATACATTGAGTTATATCCGTTATACATTTATTGTGGGGTTGGATCTCCCAAGAGGTGTCTCTTAATGGAGAGTCGTTGTGCATTGAAGGTATGTTCTTTAACACGCCCCCTCAAGTTGTGTCTGGAAAGGGTTGACAGATCCCAACTTGAAGAGAAGGTTGGAGAAGGTTCTGCGATCAAGTGCTTTAGTGAAGATATCTGCGAGTTGTTTTTTGCTTGAGACATAGGGAACTTCTATTTGTTTTGACTGTATTTTTTCTCTGATGAAATGACAGTCAACTTCTATATGCTTGGTCCTTTCGTGGAAGACCGGATTTGTGGCAATGTGTCGTGCTGCATTGTTATCACAGAACATTTTTGTTGGTTCCTGAGTTGTGATATTCATGTCTTTGAGGAGTTGTATGAGCCAGATTAATTCGCTCGTGGTGGATGCCATCCCTCGATATTCAGCTTCTGCACTAGATCGTGCAATGACATTTTCCTTCTTACTTCGTCATGTTACCAAGTTGCCTCCTACAAAGGTGCAAAAACCGGTAGTTGATCTTCGATCATGGCTTCCAGCCCAGTCTGCATCGGAATATCCAATTATTGAAATAGAGTTATTAGGTTTCATTAAAAGTCCTTGTCCAGGGGTTCCTTTAAGGTAGCATAAGATTCTGTTTACCAGATCTAAGTGATGAGTGTGAGGGGCATGCATGAATTGGCTTATTTGACTAACAACATAAGTAATGTCGGGTCGAGTAACAGTGAGATAGATGAGCTTTCCTACTAATCTTTGGAATTGTCTAATATTAGTTAGAGGGGTGTCATCTGTTGGTCCTAGTTTTTTGTTGATTTCTATTGGAGTAGTTATGGGTTTTGATCCTAGTTTCCCAGTTTCTTTGAGTAGGTCTAGGGTGTATTTTCGTTGGGAAAGAAACAGACCTTTCTTGGAGTGTGCAATTTCTATTCCTAAAAAATATCTCATAAACCCTAAGTCTTTGATGTCAAACTTAGATTTTAGATATTCCTTGACTAAGGTGATTTTGTGGTCATTATTCCCGGTTATAATAATGTCATCCACATAAATGAGTACGATGATAGTGGTATTATGACTATGTTTTGTAAACATTGATGCATCAGCAGAACTTTTAATGAATCCATAACTAATAAGAGAGAGACTAAGTTTGGCATACCATGTTCGAGGTGATTGTTTTAGTCCATATATAGACTTATGAAGCTTGCATACCTGATTTGGATGTGTGGTGTAGCCAGGTGGTGGAGTCATATAAGCTTCTTCTTCAAGGTTTCCCTGTAGAAAAGCATTTTTAACATCCATTTGGAAAAGATTCCAACCTTGATTAACTGCAATTGATAGGAGGACTCGAACAGTGTTCATTTTGGCTACGGAAGCAAAAGTTTCTAGATAGTCAAGACCATAGGTTTGAGTGTAGCCTTTAGCTACAAGACGGGCTTTATATCTTTTTTATGTTGTCATTGCTATGATATTTGATTTTGTAGACCCATCTGCAACCGACAGGCTTTATGTTGGGTTGTAGAGGAACTAGAGTCCAAGTTTGATTGGATTCTAAGGCACGTAACTCATCTTTCATGGCTTTCTTCCAATTTTGGTTTCCTATAGCCTCTTGATATGTTGTTGGTTCCTTATTTTGATCTAGCTTTCCTAAGAAGGCATGATGGTTGGATGAGAATTGGTGATATGATAAGTGATTCTGAATAGGATACGTGACGTGTGAAAGAATATAGTCATTAAATCTAGGGGGAGGTCGTGAAGGACGAGAGGATCTTCTCGGAAGTTCTTCTTCTCCATCTCCTCTCTCCCTTTGTTCTTCTCCGTCTTCTCCCTCCCTTTGTTCTTCTCCGTCTTCTCCCTCCCTTTGTTCGTTTTCTTCCTCGAGAATGGGTGAGGCAGCGGATATCTCTTGAGGAAAGTTTTGTAGAACAGAGGAAGAGGAGTTTTCAGGGATGGAACTTTTAAAGAAGGGTTCAGCTTCAAAGAAGGAAACGTCTCTGGAGACATAGAATTTCCTATTTTCTGGATCATAACATTTGTATCCTTTCTTCTTGAAGGAATATGCTAAGAAAATGCATTTAACCGAGGTGTAGTCAAGTTTGTGTTCACGTTTTTTTGTGAACAAAACATGTACACCCAAAGACTTTAAGATGATTAATACTAATTTCTTTATCGTACAAGAGTTCTAAAGGTTTTTTATTATTAATTGTAGGACTAGGAATGCGATTAATTATATAAGCAGCAGTGAGAACATCATCAGACCAGAAATGTGTTGGAACATTATTCTGAAAAAGAAGAGATCGAGTAACATTTAAAATGTGTCGATTTTTTCGTTCTGAAAGCCCATTTTGTTGTGGTGTATTTATACAAGATGTTTGATGAAGAATACTTTTTTGTTTTAAAAGGTTTTGAAACATATTGCTCATATATTCGGAGCCATTATCAGATCGAAAAAATTTAATCTTTGCATCAAACATATTTTCAATAAAACGTAAAAATTCACAAAACACTGGATAAGCATCAGATTTATGTTTTAATAAGTAAATCCAGGTGGTTCTAGAAAAATCATCAATAAAACTAATAAAATATCGAAAACCATTATAGGATTCTTTGGGAGTAGGTCCCCAAATATCGGAGTGAATAATGGTAAATGGAACACAAGTTTTTGTGCTGGAATTTGAAAACGGTAATCGGGTTTGTTTAGCAAAACGATACACATCACATAGTAAATTAGATTTAAAATATGGAAAAAGACTTTTTAGCACATTTGATGAGGGATGACCCATCCGCTTATGCCAGAGAAGGTGATTATCAAGAGTTTGGGTATGATATGCCCTTTTGTTTGTTTCAAGGACATATAAACCATTTGTGAGGATGCCTTTACCAATCATCCTCCCTGTGGTACGATCCTGAAAAAACACATTATTATGGGAAAAAATCACATTACAATTGAGTTCAGTAGTAATTTTGGCAACTGAAATTAGGTTAGCATTAAGATTAGGAATATACAAAATATTGTCACATGTGTTATTAATCAAGTTTGCTTTTCCTATTCCTTGAATTTGAATTTTATCTCCATTTGCAACGGTAACAAAATTATTTAACAATCTTAAATTTTGGTTAATGTTACTAAGAAGTTTTGGATTACCGGTCATATGATCTGTAGCGTCGGTATCAACAATCCAATTTTCATTTGATTTAGTAAATAAACTAGAGACATTAGCAAAAATAAGATTCTGTTTCATACCTGAGTAATTACCTGAAGCAGGAGGGTTGTTTTGCAATAAAACATTAAGCTGGTCCACCAGGTTGCTTAGCTGGATCGGGTTAATGGATCCATTGGTGGACCCGAGAAACTCGGATATGGAAGATCCGGGATCTGAGCGTTTATGGGTTGGTGGGCGGAGCGGGTCAGCGGATCCGGAGGCGTTAATATAAAACGCGTACTTTTCAGCGGAATTCGAAGGGTTAGGGTTTTGCGAGAAATTGATTCGGCGGTCGCCGCTCTCGTTGTGTTGAGCGATGCTGCCGGCGACTCCCTCCACCAGATTAGCCTTCCCATTTCTTTCGTTTCTTGGTGGTCAGAGATGTGGGTAGAGGAACCAACAGTTATTTTTGTTGTGTCCAGTTTTCTTGCAATTTTCGCAGTTCTCTTCCTTGCGATTTCCGAACCTTTTTTTCCGTTCTGGTTTGATTTTTTCCGGCAAAAAAGACATGGTTTTCTGCTTCAGTGGTTGTTGGGGTCCCTTGCGGATGAGTCATGGTTCGCCTTCGTGTTTCTTCGCGAAGGACCATGGCGGTGACTGAAGCAAGGGAAGGGAGTTCTGGTGTCATCATCACCTGACTCCTGATGTTTTCGTAGGTTGTGCCTAGACCTACCAGGAACTGGTAGATCCGGTCTTGTTCTGCTCTTTGTTGGATTATTTTGATTTCGGTAGTTGGGGGTTCGTAAACCCCTAACTCATCCCAAGCCCTTCTGAGAGTGCCAAGGTACTCAGTGACTCCGCGGCTATTTTGGCGAGTTTGTGAAATTTCCTGCTTTATTTTGAAGATATGTGCGAAGTTCTGAGCATTTCCATAGTGCTCTCGAACCGCTTCCCAGAGGTCTTTTGCACTTTCTTTGTAGATGAATATGTCAGCAATGTTGGCCTCCATGGACGCCAGGAGCAAGGACATTACCTGGTGGTCCATGGTTTGCCACTCATCTTGGTTTTTGTCTGATGCGTCGGTTTCTGGCTTTTGTGTTTTCCCGGTGATGTGGCCTAATTTCCCCCGGCCGCTGAGGGAGAGAGAAGCGGCACGCGCCCATGATAGATAGTTGTTGGTATTGAGGAGCGTTGTGACAAGGCGATAGGGGTTGCTTTCTGGTTGGTTTCTTCTGTTGCCGTCCGACATTTTTTGGATTTGGATGAGGGTTTTGATCGACCTTCAACCCCTTGATGAGGTGAGGCCGATGATGAACTCTGGGGGGGAGTCTGAGGCTAGTTTTGAGTGGATCAATGCTCTGATATCATATTAACAATGGTGCGGGAAGAAGATAAGTGTATTATTCTTTGATTATTATTGTTTGCTATTACATGAGAGATACTTATACATTAAGTTATATCCGTTATACATTTATTGTGGGGTTGGATCTCCCAAGAGGTGCCTCTTAATGGAGAGCCGTTGTGCATTGAAGGTATGTTCTTTAACAAGTTGTCTCATGTCTAGTTGAGTGTGCGAGCGGGGATGGACGAAGGAGGGAGAGATTTTGGCACACCTCTCTAGTAGGGTGAGAAACCTTGACATGCTTGCCTGGCCTTGACATGCATACTGATTTCCGTTGGTTCTTGATTTTGGTACGGTTTTCCTCTTCAACAGGTACGTGTCTTTCAACTTCCCCAAAAAAGGAAAACTACGGATTCCTCTCTTTTCATTGTATTTTCATTGTATGATTGCATCCCGCTTTCTTACTGGCATTGTCTTCTGATAAGATGTGGATGTCATTCAGAGGGTGAGAATTTTGGGTTCTATAGATTTTGTCTAAGCATTGACAATAGCCAAATTTTATATCTTACTGCTATGCAGGGTGAGGATCCGCGACGGGGAGGGGAGTGAGGCAGTTCAAGACCGGGTTGCTGTCAAAGCTGTAGAGGGTTAGTGTTTCCATTATCTTCTTTTGTTGGTTTTCAGATTAATAATTCCGATCGATTTCGCCGCTGCCTCCAACCCAACATCGGTAAGCCATCAAGACCAAAAAATGTGTTAAAATATATGATAGTAACTTACTATATGATTGTAATATGTTTGTTGTTTTATTTTTGAAGAAGTGATTGTAACGTGATTTGCTTGTTGGTTTCTTTTCTTTTTCTTTGGTCCAACATAGTAGTCCAGTTAAGATGCATATGTTGGTTATATTTTAAGTAATTAAGATGTAATTTTGTAAATATTTGGGCCAATGTAGCAGGGGATGTATATAATCCAAGTTAGCCGATTGGATTGTGCATCATATGTTAACTTCTGTTTTGCAAAATTATTTTGCTTTAGAGTTGAATGCAGCCATTTTCAAGTTGGAAAGTTAAATGACATCTTTTTGAGTTCTTTTGCAATGTTTAATTTGATTATTTTTTTGTTGCAAACTCTTTTGTGAATGAGTTTGAGCTTTTCCTTTTGCGACTTCTTTTTTGTTGTGAACTCTTTGTGCATGAGTTTGAGCTTTTCCTTTTGCGACTTCTTTCGTATGGTTATCCTTCCAATATGTCAAAGGTGAGTATATGTTTCTTATCGAACTTTCATTTGATTGTTCCTCATTTTTAAAATAGCACGATACATATTCGATATAAGAAGATGATCTTACTTTTGTCTCTTCCAAATTTGTGTTGTCCCAGTTCAACTTTCGGTACCTAATCCATGTCCACTTAATGTGATTCATTTTGATTGAATTTGTGTTTAATTTGGTAGGATTTAAATATTCATTGGTTAATTTCTTCGACAAAGATTCAAGAAATTTAATGACATTTGCTTGATGCGTCTTGTACTTATTTTTCAAGATTATTTAATTTAATTATTGTTTGTTGTTTATTGTGTTTTATAGCAAATTATTTGTAACACCTCAAACATTAGTCACACATTGATTAACATAAAAATGTTAGTGTATGATATAATGACATGAGTCAACTACCATAATATTTATCAACTTAAGTTTTGTGGCAATATGTGGGTGTTGTCGGTCAGTGGACTCGTGTGTACGGACCGATACCTGGGCTTAGAAACGAGACGTTAAAGATGATATCAAAGCTTGAATCAGCCGACATTGTGGGAATCTACACCAAGATGGTGATAGTCACTTCTAGAATCTCACAACATCTGGTGACTGACTAGTTTGACATTGACGAGAACGTCAAGTTTTCAAGTGAGGTAGGTTGTAACACCTCAAACATTAGTCTCACATTGGTTAACATAAAAATGTTAGTGTGATATATAATGACACGAGTCAACTACCATAACACTTATCAACTTAAGTTTTGTAGCAATATGTCGGTGTTGTGAGTCAGTGGACTCGTGGGTGATGAATCGGGACCCGGACTCGGTGCGGGCTCTGGGACGGGACGTTACAGATGGTATTAGAGTTTGAACCAGCTGGAATTGTGGGAACTAAGTGTTACACCAAGAGAGTGAGAGTCACATCTAGAATCCCACAACGCCTGGTGACCGACTCACTTGACTTTGACCAGGACGTCAGGTGTTCAAGCGGGGGTAGGTTGTAGCAACCCAAAGTTTAGTTCTACGTTGCCTAATAAGAGAATGTTGGGGTGAGATATAATGACATGAGTCGCTAATACACTACTTACCAACTTAAGTTTTGTGACAATAAGTGAGTGTTGTCAGTCAGTAGACTTAATGGTGACGGACTGAGACTCAGACTCGATGCGGGCTTGGGGACGAGATGTTATGTCATATATCCTCGGTTCTTGCTTGAATTGCTTTACCATCACGCCTAATATTTGTCTAAAAGCGTAATCACTTGAAGTTGGACTGAATTCTTGTTTAGTTTTGCAGGATTGTTTGAAGTATTCGACTCGTGACAATATGTTATAAATTTGTAGCTCTTATTTAGTTCTATGTAGCATGACTTTGTTAGATTTTTTAAGTATTTGTTTAAGTTGAAATTTTAATTTCATACTTGTTATCATTATGATGTTAATTTGTTATTGTAGTTGTGGTTTGTAGAGATATATCATTGTGGATGTTGATAAATATGTGTACTAGGGGTTTATTCAATGTTAAAAATTTATATTTTTTGTTAAGAAAAAGCTGTAGCAACGGGGGGAAATCCGTCACTAAGTACATCAAATATACGTCGTCAATCCGTCGTAGAAATCTTTCTGCGATATTGGTATCCACGACAGTAATTATCCATCATTAAATACTGGTAGCAACTAATTATTGGATTTAGTGATGAATTTTTACCTTCGTTAAAAGCCAAAATTCCTACTGTATCGAACATTAAATTCATTAACTTAACATCCAATTAGATTGGTCGCATTTGCACAATTTAAAACATTTAGTGAAATTGTTAAAAGATGTTTATGGGCAAATTAAAACCAGTCAAATATGATTTGACCGACTAGGGAGTCGTAATCACCTTGTCCATCCGTCTTACTTATCCCATGGAATTTTGAATATGCTTATCTCGTCCTTAACAATTTCTTAAGTAGCAATTTCTTGACAACGACTCAACTTATCGATGGCTTAGCAAGACGAGATAAGCGAATTGTGTGTACCTGCATATATTCTTTCCACACCGACATTGCAAAGCATAAATTCTCTGCCTCCGTTAAAATATAGTGATGTTCATACAACATGCGTCATGACAAGATCTCACTAAACCCTTTTTTTACAAGCAAATCTCACGGGGAATATTTCCCAACTGCAGACTTCCTCGACCATTTATGTCATTGTATGGACAAAAATATGTACAAATCTAGCATCAGGAGTGTTTAATTGGTATCAGGTTAATCGAGGCCTCGAAAGGAATCGAAATTAGATGAAGAAGACGTGTTTTTCTTTGTTTTCTGTTCAACCATACCCAGGTGGCTATCTCACTAGAGAACGTATATTGCTTGCCTCTGGTGGACAACTTTTGATCTCTCTTTTGCTTTCTTTTCAAAAAGGATACAAAAGAAAGATGCAAAGTAAAAACATGGAATTGTAGATATACATGCAAGCAGACATGAAGATCAAAAGTGGGAATTTTTTTAAAGATTAATTGAGATTTAAGTAAACCACCAACCAACTAACATAAATCCACTGTTATCGAACTTTTGTCTTCTCTTTGCAGTATATATATACAGTTAGTTGCTCTCCTAAGTTCAGCATAATATTTTCCCAATTAACATAGTTTATTCATAGAGAGCTCCCTTCTCTAGATGTCATCCACAACTGCAACTGAAAGAAAGATCATGGTAAAGGAAAACATGGAGAGTCCACCACCAGGTTTGCCATACAACTCGGTCCTGCATTGTTTAATCTTTTGGGAGGGATCAAATAAAAGCATGTTATTTTCTTTCTATTTTTTAACCCCTAAAAACATGTGTTAATTTCCTTTTGTTGATCCAAGTTTTTATTGTTTCGTGAATTGTGAAGGTTACCCAACAAAAACCAAGCGTCCAAAAAGGCCATGTTGTGCTCGAACCTCCAAGAAAGGAGAGAGGGGCTTCATTGAAGGATGGTGAGAATCCTTGCCTTTCAACGTACTTTTCTTTTTTATTGTTTTAAGAACCGTAAGTAGTTCAGTTTATACATCTGTAATGTGAGATTAGCACGGACCAGAGGTCGAATTCCATTAAGAGTTATATGTTGAGATTTAATTGAAAACATATAAAATGCTTCCGATCAAAAAAAAAGAATTCTTTAATTGTTCAAGGAATTCTTTTGTTGGTGCAACTAGGGTCGAGTGTGAAGCGGGTTCTACCGGCTACACTACTCTGGCCCTTTCTATTTAGCGGATTCGGGTTAGCCTAACCATGATAATTCTAAGTAAAACAAATGAATAAATTCTCACTAAAATTCTTTAATGAATCAACCCAGATTGTGATCTAAAATCTTTGTTGATGATCTGCTAACGCAGAATTTAATTCTAATTTTTACATGTCTTGGTGTAGTCTTGCTGCACTGTGTTGCTGTTGGATTTGCGAGGCTTGCTGCTAAAGAAATCATACACCGGTAGCGTGTGGTATATGTATATATATGGAGTTGGCAGGACGTTTGCTTACATATATATGCTTGGTGTATATTTACTCTAGTTGCTTTTATGTAACCTAATTAATTGTGGAAAATAATATCGAACAAAGTTGGTTCATTATTGTGTTTAAACTGCTCTTTCATGTGGTTCTATTTTTTCTGGGTTTTTTGTGTGGTTCACATGCAAAATTTAGGCAAAGTTGACAGAATTACAGGGCCGTGATAATCTAATAGGGATTAAAGAAGTCATTCAAAATTTAAATGGGGAATGCATAATTAGTGGTAGCATGTTAGTTATGCATGGCAGTTGACACTGTTTTGAGCTATGTTACCAATTAGTTGGAGAAAACAATAACTAACTGATGAAACAATCTTGTTCCCTAAAAATCACTACTAGATACCCAGTTGGATTAGTTTGGTTGGGAAATTCAAAGAGAATAATCTTTCGCACACAGACACACACAAAAAGGCACTACAGATATATATTCTCTTACAAGCAATTATATAATCAATTGATATTCAACATGGAGCAAGTTGTGATCAATTTACCCAACATCATCAAATTCTTCTATCCAAGCATTTGAATTAATCTAAATATGGGCTAAGCGATTTAACTAGTACGAATAGCAGTTCAGACAACTTCCATAAAGTATATATAGACACCAAGCAATCATATATAGTACCCATACAATGTATAAATATTACTCGTTAATTCATAAATTGATCCACCCACTCCTTCATACAACTTAATCACACAAACCAATATTCCACAGACATATTCCAAACAACACACCACCTTAATTTATTCATCATCTCCTTATTATAAAACTCATACATAATATACTATATGCCAATCACCAACTAGTACTCCTCTAGCACTTCGCTGGAACCTTGTAGTCTGCAGCGCAACACAAAACCAAACAAAACATGTTAGATAATTAAAAATAGCATAAAGTATACACTACATAATCTATCATTCAGAGGTTTACACTATTAGTACTCCATTTTCCCATCCTAACATTCCACACTCCAATTTGGATTCTTGTTTGTTACCCACTAATGATTTAGTAATTACCATTATTTATTTTCTAAGAATCGTTTGTTATATTCTACTTAAATTCAAAATGAGACTACTTCGGGAAAATAATCTACAAATTAACTGAACTAAACCCAGCCACGATTACTTCAAATTAATACATCACTTGTGATTATGGGCACATACCTCCACATTTGCTCCCCGGCTTCAAAGGGTTCTTGCAGTAGCTAGCAACGTAGCAAATCTTGTCCCGGCTCATGGTCTTGGGCAGCTTAGGCATCAAAGTCCGGCAAGCGCACCCTATGTCAGTCTTCTTCACCACGGCGCAACACCCGGCCGACGGCTTCCTCTTGGGTCCGCTCACCGACACGTAGGGCCCGCATTCCCTCGCCAGGGCCCCGCTATCGACCTTGCAAGCATCGGGCTCGCCCTGGGCCACCGTGGAGAGGAGGAGGACCCCGACGAGGGACAGGGACAGGGCTAGGCATGCTTTGGAGGTGGTGGTTGATGCCATAATATTGTTGTGGAGTGTTTGTTTTGAGTTTGTGGATTAATGTGGTGTGTTTGGGGAGTGTTTGAGGGTATATATATATATATATAGGAGGGAGGGGAGTGTTTGTGTTTGTGTTTGTGTTTGTGTTTGTGTTTGGTTCGGTTCGGTGTTCACGTGGTTTGGATGGGGTTGTGTCGTGACGTGTTGTCAGTTGGGAAGGTAGTTGAAATTGGGGTGGGGACGTAATTGGAGTGGAGTACAGGGGCAGTTTAGGGTCTTTAAGAGGCAATAGTTTGTTATGAGAATGCGATAATTTTGACATATACCTGACGTAAAATTTAGTCTAAATTTGTCGTGAAGTTATATGGTTTGTACCAAAGAGAAAATTGGCAAATCAACAATCCAATTACCAGACATATAAACCCATATCTGACCATCAATCAAACCCACATAACGTTCGTATAATTGTATCAGAGCACGAGGCATTTTCTGGAAATAAAAGTCATTTCACGACTAAAACGATATGGATTCGATGGTCGGGTTTAGACATATGAGCCCAAAGCTCTCATCGTCCATTATTCTCAAACGTATCCTCCCATTTGGCACAAGTATTGGTTGAAAAATCAAGCCCAATAAGGTTTTTAATTGCCAGCCTTACCTGCTAAATACTATGATTTTTTTATAGGGAAACTATATTATTCAGAAAAATATAGTTTTGAATCCTACAATGATGTTTGAATCACCTTGAATAATATATGTTATAAATCTGTCTTTTTTGCTGAAAATGTTTTTTTTCCAAATAAAGAGGCAGTACATATTTTTGATCTCAAATATGTTGTGTATCTTCCTCGTTATCATGTTTCCTATGAAACCTTTGAATTCGTGCTACGGTATATAAAAAATAGCACCAACAATAAGTGGGGATACAATTATTCATTTTAAATTCACCGTCTTCCGAAACCATTGTTTCTCTTAGTTGCGTGTTTTAGTGTAATTAGATACGAATCGTGCATTTTGTCCAAATATATATGAAATTGTATATTTCATCTCATCATAGTAGTATGTAAGCATTTTTGTATAATCGGATTCAATATTATTAGTTCTTCAGCTATCAAAAACACAATAACAAAAACTAAGGATGGTTACCAGGCTAAAAAGAAAACAATACACGCATGTATAATGCCTTATTCACTTAAGGCACGGGGGTGATATAACACAACACTCACATACGTGTAATGCCTTACTCCCCTAATATCCATCCCAGTAACACACACGGGTAATGTAAAATGCAACCCACCAGGACACACGAGAATGGTAAGTGAGAGCTTAAATAACAATGCTCGGGTTACCTCTGGACGTCCTGCTCATTCTTTTTGTCACGTCAGCTCACCTAACACACTCAAAAAAATTCATCAACCACGTCCATACTACCCTCACCCTACGCTCTATTTCCTCTACATCATTTCTTAATTTCACAATTTTAATTCTTCCACAACATTCAACAATTTTAAGGGTGTCAATAGAGCGAATTGGAAACGAATGTAGCAGAATCTGCATCCGCATTCGAAAAGACATGGACATCCGAATTCGAATTTGAATCCGACCGGATGTTATATTGGATATTTGAATCCGTATCCGACGGATTCGAAATGAATTCGGATTTTATCCGCATCCGATAAAAATTCGGATAGCTGGATATCCGAATCCGAGAATCTGATCCGAATTCATGTTTAAGCATTAATAAATTGGGTTAATTACAGTTTGCCCCCCCCCCTGAACTATGTCTTGGTATCACTTTGCCCCCCTAAAGTTTCAAAGTTAACAGTTACCTCCCCTGAACTTTAATTTTGTAACACTTTGCCCCATTGAACTTAAAAAACTCATTATTTAACACACATTCGATGTTTTTTCCTAATTTTTTTGTTGTATCCCTAATACACTCCTAAACCTATATTTACATGAACGTTTGGATCGAAACGGATGCCGGATATGGTTAAGATATATAGATATAGATCCCGTAGACTCGTTGACCTAAGTCAACGTACATACATTGATAAGGTCTTGGAAAGGTTCAGCATGAACAACTCCAAAAAGGGCAGTCTGTCAATGAGTATGGGTGTGCAACTCAAGAAGTCTCAACGTGCTGAATCACGTAAAGACTTGGAGTACATGAAAGATATCCATTATGCTTCGGCAATAGGATCAATCATACGCGATGACTTGCACAAGACCCAATGTCTCGTATGCTCTAAGCGTGACAAGTCGTCACCAATCCAACGCAAGTCCTGAGCATTGGACTGCGGTCAAGAATATTCTGAGGTACCTTAACCGGACTAAAGATAAGTTTCTTGTTTATGGAGGACAAATGGAGTTAATAGCCGAGGGTTATTCGGATGCGAATTTCATGAGTGATCCCGACGATAGAAGGTCGCAATCAGAATACGTCTACCTTCTAAATGGTGGAGCTATGAGTTGGCATAGTTGGAAGCAAAGCACTACGACCGACTCAACCACCGCTTCCGAAGTAATGGTTGTCGCTGAAGCGAGCAAGGAAGGAGTGTGGATTAAGAAGTTTCTTGAAAAGCTTGGAGTAGTCCCTCGAGCGAGGGACCAGTAGAGCTATTTTGCGATAATAATGCATCTAGCTCGCAAATCAAGGATCCCAAATCACACCACAAAGTGAAGTACATGGATCATAAGTACTTTGTCACACATAACTTCATCGACGAGGGCAAAATAAATCTGTTATGGGTGGACACAAACAGCAACACAGTTGATCCATTCACCAAACTCTTATCCCAAGTCAATGGCGAAATGCATTTCGAGTCCATGGGTCTGAGGAACCATGTTGATTGGCTTGATGAGTGATTAGAGAGGGTTACCCTAGTTATTATTGTTTTATACATTGAGAATGTGTATGAGAGAAAACTTTGATAACAAGTAGGAGATTGAAAGGAATGTGTTCTAAAAGTTTTACTTTTATATGTCAATTATTATGAATTGAATGTGCAAGCATTTTGTTCCTTGATTATGGTATTCGTCTTTTGGAAGTGTCAAGGAAGAGACGTTTGGTCCTTAACCGTAGAGCTCTAAAAGATAATGGTTTACATAAATCATAAATCAAAAGTTATTCACAATCATGGTAATTAACATGGAACATTAATTACCGAGATAAGATTGTCGTGTTGGTCATCGATTGTTGTAGCTCTACAAATAATTGACGACACGAGTATATAAAAGAGGAAAAAATTACTTTTATATATTAAATAGACCTAACAAGTAAAAACATTATGAAATTGTGTTTCGTGTCATTAATGTTTTACTGTGTCTTGGATCTTAAGATATGAGACTTGTATCATTTCACTCAAGAAATGCTTAATTTGATTATTGTCAAAAACTATCAATGAGTATAGTGATAAAGGCAATAGTTAGTTGAACATGACTTGTGCTGGAAAAGATAGCTAGTCAAATGATTATCGTTGCCCCTCTTAATTGAGTGATGATATTATTGGGGCCCTTGATAAAACAAAATTATAATGTGCACAATGTAACTTGAGTTAAGTTACATATTTATAATTAGCTTAGAGAGATCAAGAAATGAATATAATACAAAGATGACACATTTCTACTTTGTATATATTCTTAATATCATGAGGCAAGAGACAGACGCAAGTGGTGCACTTACATCACTAAATGGATCGTGTTTTAGTTCGGGTGGAACAAAGACATCTATGCTAATTGGGTAACTATAATGTGTAGCTAGATATTGCTTATAGTTTGAGATATTAAGTGTTTAATATCGCTACCAATTTGGTTTAAATCCTCATATAGGTCACACTACAAAACTGGGATACAAGAGGCTTGATTTTGAGTTCATATGATGTGTTAGGTTTCATGTGAAAAATAGACACATGTGGTGAACGAATAAAATCAATATGTCATGAGAATTGACATAATTGGAATCATAATAAATTCATATGAGACATATATATTATGAGGTGTAATAATTTAATATTACATAAGATAATATATTACATAAGATATGAATTTTCTAAAACCCCCAAAAGATCAAATTTTGTTGGAAATAAATCCAAAATTTGACAAATGCAAAATCGGGGTCAAACACGGTAAACCGTTTAGGGTTCGGTCGACCGAGGTGTCTGCGGAACGGTCAACCGAACGGGGAACAAGTAAACACAATTGGTCGACCGAAATTGTTTGGAGTGCCTGGACAATTGGGTTCGGGCAAACGAGCGTGAACGGTCAACCGAGAGAAAATATCTTGGGATATTTTTGATAGACTGAAGGTGACACGGTCGTCCGATGAATGTTCGTTAGGAGAAATTTTGGTGGGTCAACGATCGACCAGAGCAAGACGCGGATCGTCCGAATTTTTCCAGAGAATTTTTCTCGTGCATATTCGGTCGACCGTCTAGCTCACGGTCCACCGAACATGTGTTAAAACCGAATGGTTCAGTTAACCGAGAAGAATTCTCAGTCATCCGAAAAGCACGATTTTTGCCTTAATTATTAAGAGAATAATTAGATTATGAGTTGGATTAATTCCATATTTAATTAAACATTTTTTAGGATGCTTATGTGGCAATTTTAGATTAATTTTAGGAGAGAATAAACAATAGATCATGACTAAAGAATAATTCTCGATAATGATGTTTTGGGAGCCTATAAAAGGACCCATCATCCTACTTGTTTATGTTAATGCAAAAATTCTTTATCTCATTAATCTCTCCATTAGTCACCACGAAAATCTCTTAATAGTTTTAAGTTTTGGAGATAGAAATCTCAGGAGCTTGAAGAGGGGTTATTAGCTATATTATAAGCTTAATTAGATATTGATTTACTAGCTCTTTTCTCTCTAATCTTGTTTAGAGTTTGGTGAACACTTGGAGGCGAATCGGCGGGCGATTCGACGAACAACGGAAATCCGAATCTTCTGAAAGGTTTTAGAGAACCTTTGGGGTATGATCCTCTATTCTTTGTTTATTTTAATATGTATAGGAATGCATGATATTAGAATAAACAAATACATGTACGTTAAAATCAATGAAAATATGAAATCGATCTTGTATGTTTGTATTAATTTTTTTAAAATATATACATACATAGGGACACGAAATCCTACAAAGGAATCCCATGTGATGTCAAAAAAGCACACCCGCAACGATATTCAACTTGATTGCTTAAGACGTGCATTCTCTTCAACTCCTGAGTCAATAATGACAAGCAGTGATGCGAAACCACGTGCCTTCCAGATACTCCGTGGGAACCGGCCAATCCTGAAAAGTATCTTTCATATTACATACTGTTTTATCGTACTTGGTCTATGAAGCAGAAAACATGACTCTCCTTCACTTTCCTTCCACGCCTCAAATTCTCTGCAAACTGCTTGGCCTTGCCGAATACGTGGTATGCGTAGTTGTACACATCTTTATTGATATGTCATGTGCAAAGTAAATGAGCAGATTCAGGAAAAACCTCTGTCACTGGTCGCATCAGACCTAACTCCGGTCTGTTATTTTTGCAGTCGGGTTGACAATATCCAATAACAGATCTCGCAACTTCTCCAACACTCACCGGTACCTAGACTCGGTCTCATCCTTCATAATGGCAAAGCCGACGAGGAAGTTCATGTTTGTTGGAGTCACTCCAACCATCTCAAACAAATGCATCTTGTACTTGTTCGTCTTGTACGTCGAATCCATGCAAATTACGAAAGAGTATGTGCGCAACAACTGAACTGACGTCGGATGAGCCAGAAATGCATGAGTGAGGACATTAGTTTGTGTTGCAACGGAACCTGAAATAATTTAAATAACACAAAATAATTAATTTTTTAAAAAAAGAGTCTGGCTGGGACGCCCCCTCCTTGGACACGATGGCTTAGAGAGGCGTCTCGTCCAAGGATGGGGCGTCTGGCTAAGCTGCCGCCCCTACCAAAAAGGGTGCGTCCCAGCCAGACGCCCTGCCTTTGGGGAAGACGGTTTAGCCAGACACTTGAGACGAAAAAAATAAATCCCCCCACTTACCTCACCAAGTCCAGGCACTTCGCTAGACATTTTCGTGGTGTTGGTACTGAGAATGTGAGGAAAACTCAGACAAATACTTTATTTTAAGACACGGGACGAAATGAGTATTAAATGAATTGTGAATAACAAAATGGTAATTGTTTGGGCGATTTAATGCAACTTGTCACTGCAGATAATGCAAAGACAGTTCTGTATTTCTTCAAAAGAGGAGTGTCTTGCACATGATATTTGACTGGTCTGCTGACAAGAGTAGGCAATGAATTTAGAGTCAGTACATGGTAGGATACAGGGCTTTTTCAGTAATTATGAATTATTTAGCCTTCTCTTCAAATAATTCGGCTTATGCAATCATGAATTATTTAGCCTTCTCTTCAAATAATTTGGCTCATGCATACTTATGCTTATCACGTTGTGTTGTCTTATATGTTAATGCAAAGTGTAGGACTCTGGGTTCCAGATCCTCTCAAATGTGGGGTCAAATTTCTCAAATCTCTACCATTAATTTCAATCTAATGGGAGTTATTTTATTCGTCATCGTTAGTAACCATAATGTAAATATTATGATCTTTGGGGAACACTATAAAGACCAAAATTCATTTAATTAAAAGGTAAAAATAAAAAAAACAAATTCACCGTTAAAAGATTATATTTTTTTTTACTTTGGCACTTACCTCAACAATGACGAGTTTGGACAATTGGTTACGTTCACTTTGAAAAACCTTATTTCAGCACGTATGATTAAAATTTATCCTTTTGAAAGTACAATTAAACCTTAGGTTTTTCCCCTTGTTTGTCCACTCAAAAACAGTAAAATTAGTTATTTGTTGATTGATCTATTAAAATATTAATCTAAAAAGTAACTATGTAAACTTCACGATTAAATTATTTACATAAATAAATTGCCAAAATGGGTGGAAAATCGCCCATTTTCCCTTGGACGGGGCAATATGGGTGCATGTGGTCTCCCAGATTGGTTGTTTTTTATTTTTTTTGTTAAAAAAATGTTAAAACAGGAAAAAAAATTGATTTGAATTTTTTTCCTTTTGAAAACATGTTTTTCATTTTTTAAAATTTTAATTTTTTTTAAATTATTTATCATCCAGTATTGATTCATAAATGACGTGGAAAGAGAGAAAATCGGATGACTGGAATTAAGTCCTAAATGATGTGGAAAGAAGAGAAAATCGGATGACTGGAATTAAGTCCTAAATGACGTGGAATTAAGTCCTAAATGACGTGGAAAGAAGAGAAAATCGGATGACTGGAATTAAGTGGGAGCCGTTAAAGATGCGTAAGTGGTTGAAGCAGACTTGCTTCGCCAACCACAATGTTCCCACCGAAAGAAGCAATCTATTATTTAATACAAGATCCCAATATCTTTAGTGTATCTTTTGGCGGGCGGCTAAAGATAGCTTAACTACCCGTGGCTGTGGCTCGGCAAAGGATATTTAACTCCCGTGGTGGAGTGGCAATATTCTATAGCTCATCTTTTCGTTGACTCTATTGCATATCTGCTTCTTGTTTATGTCAGTCTCATAAAGTAGGTGTGCTTTGGAGTCTATGCAGGAGGCTGCAAGACTAGTGTTATCAAGTAATAGTGTCGCAAAGTGGTATCTGGGTGAATCGAACAATTCTTCATAACCAAAAAAGTAAAAATAAACCCCCCTAAGAACTCTTGAGCACAAGATCACCATATAACAGCTATTTGAAGAGTACGTCACAATTTGCCAATTGTCGCATCCAACAACTTTAAAGAAAGATGACTTCCAAAAAAATTCAGTTGTATTAGTATGAGAATTTAGCTTCTGCAGGTGAAACTTGCGGATGATACTACCTAAGGTAAAGTGCTTAAGGTAGCTTGGGTAAGAAGCTTACATATTTCAAGGTTCAGGGCTGCCTTAAATATTAATCCTGCATGTTAATACAACTTGCCTGAGACTCGAAGTTGGACTTGTTAATGGAAGCCAATCTTCACTGGGTTTTCGAATCCTGACCTTCCAAGGCTACCTCACATGTGTTTGTTTGCCTTAAAGTTTGTTCGGCCGATGGAGTAGGTTGAAATGATAAAATCCATGCCTACCATCTGCTTTGAATTTGTATTCCAAATATTTTGCTGGCTTTCAAAACACCACTACGTTCCTCATTACATAAATCAGAAACATGCTTGCTGCTAGCTTCCAAGAAGCTACCAAAGAATCATTTGATTTTCTTAGCCGTAGGTCATGTTGTAAACGTGGAGGTAAGTATTTTGTTCATAAATGGTGATTGATTTGTTAAATATAAGGTGTGAATTTGTTGTGCCCCGCCATCCTGCAAGTGCCAATTAAGCTACATACTTTGTGATGTGTCATGTGTAGGTAAAGTCCCTAGGAGAGGTGGTTTGTGTGGGTTTTGTGGTGGTCAAATTGCGGTGAAGATCGGTCAACTTTTGATTTAAAACAAAATCCATTCCTTCGAAAATGGTGAATCGTGAGGATTTTGGAGGGAGAAAGATGTCCGCAACTTTCTCTCATATATAGTCATAAATGAAGAAAAAATCGATTGTGATGTTCTCCTTTTATCCTTAAGAAAACGATCCAAACGTAACGAACATACTAAAATAAGGTTGTTGAAATTCTATAATTAACTCTTGACCCTATCTAAATATGTTTTTCAGTAGACCTTTATGTCATCTTTTTCTCTTCTTATTACATTTTCATGAGCAACGATTTTTTTTCTTCTTTTGAGTTCATTTCTAATTTACCTCAACTAGTTTGAGACTAAAAGTTTCGTTGTTGCTTTAACCACTTACACAATACGTATCTATCGGGTTCAGATTTTTTTGAAAAAATAATAATATGTAATGTCACTAAATAATGTTACATCTTCGTATGTACTGAGTAGTCCACGTAGCCCTTGGAATTTCATTTTGCCTGTAATATATGTACCAATTTGGATTTTGTGTTGCCTCCTGAATTTTGATTCCCTGAATACATCATATTGAATTCCTAATACGTCTTATATTTTCTTCTAGATGTCATATAAATTGTCATGCATTCCTATTTGAGTTATTTACACCGCTCATGTGGGCCATGTGTTACCTCAATGATATATGATAATTTTCAGATCTCCATACCCACGTTTTCCATGTCTAAAGTGATCTTAATTTTCTATCCTTCTATTCAAATCACATGCAATCGTGAGCCACATTTTAAACTTTAGTGGATTGTTTTGTTCGCTCCGGACTTGCGTATTTGAAACCGTGTCTATTTGCATTGTTGATATTTTTATCATTACAAACACAAGTGTCTTTATAAGCCAGGCCAGTATAATACTATTGTGATCCGTGACGTTAATTATATGTTCCCACTGTTAATGCCATGGCTAGGGGTGAGCTTCGGTCCAGGACCGGACCGAACCGGACCGGACCGAAACCCGAACTCCCAAAATTCTCGGACCGAAGACCGGACCGAATTCGGTCCGGTCCGACCCGGACCAAACCAGTTCGGTTCGGTCCAAAACCGGACCGAACCTGTTTGGACCGAATTTATTTTGATCTGTTTTTTGCTTGATTTAACCTGATTTTTATACAACAATAACAATTAGTATAAATAACATCCAACAATCACTGTTGCCTTTCAAAATAATACTCGTATCAGGGAAGTTTACTATCAATTAAAAAGAAACCAACTTTTGCAAAAAAACTGGAGCCTTTCTAGATTTGTATGGCCATAAAGTTTACCACATGCATACAATTACAAAGTATAAAATTCAGCCATATGTTCATAACATAACCAGCCAAATGAATCACCCAATAGGCCAATACACTAAACATCGAAAATTATAAAGGCAGAGAAGAGAATAACTCACTGTTTTAGATAATTCACTTCCATATCAGACCACAAATAACATCAAAATTCAAACAACATTAAACAGTAAGAATCAAAAGTCAGAATTCAAATGCAGCACAATTCAGAAAGGAAATGCAACACAATTCAGCAACAATAACAAACTAAACCAGAAATTCAAATCATCACAAGTTCACAACTAACAAGTTCATAATTTAAAGACAAAGAATTCTAAACCGTTTGAAATCATAAGGAGTTGAAGATCAGCAACACTAATCCACGCAAATGAGCTCATCCACATCGTCGTCGGGAGCTAGTTTCTCCAAATCTAATAATATTATGATCAACACAAAATCAATTAGATAATTTTATAACTTGTAAATATACATTGCATTCACATCGCTATATTAAATACCTTTTTCCAGCACTTCCAACTCTTCTAGGATCTCCTCAACGTCCACTTTTACCTTATTTGAGGTTCGAAGCCAATCTTGTGTGCAAATGAGTGATTGTAAATATACATTGCATTCACATCTGTCCCCTTCTCTCTATACTCCTTGAAGTGATCCCAATAGCCTGCTCTTCTCTTGGTTCGATCATCGTCTGATTTTGTACAATAATTTCGATCATCTTTCCTTTTTCTCACCGGAAGCAATGCGGGAGTAGTTGTAGAATTTTGACTTCGATCAGTATTTGTTTCTGTTGAGTGTTGGGAGCTCATCTGCATATGTGTAAATCCAATCAGAATTTACACCAATCTAACAAAAAAAAACAGGATTTGAATAAACAGGATTTTAACTTCGATCAGTATTTGTTTCTGTAATATTGTATATTTGTATGTTCCAAAAAGTATCTAGAAGACTACAAACCAAACAGTATCTACCTGAACCTCTAAGCCAAAAAATATCTATCTGCAAAATGTAAGCAAAAACAGGCGAGAAACATGATAAATCTGAACTAAAAGCAACAACAGAGTTGGCAAAATGATACCACAAAAAGTAAAGTAATAAATTAAACCATATATGTAACCCTAAAAGACAACACCACCCACAACCGAAAAAACTGATACATTCTCAGCATCATGAACATCATCAGCATATAAACTTATTGTTTACGTCGAGAGTGGAACCCGATTTGCATATGTGAAAAAAAAAACACAAGTTGAGAATCGAACCCTGTTGACGTCTGACGAGAGGCGGCCTGAGGAGGCAGCGTGAGGAGGAGGGCTGCGCGAGGAGGAGGAGGACGGGTGAGTGTTAAGGAGGGCGGATTTCGGTGAGGCGAACGGGTGGATGGATTTCGGTGAGGCGAACGGGTGGACGGATTTCGGTGAGGAGGTGAACGCGTAGACGGATTTCGGTGAGGCGCAGTGAGGCGGCGGCGTGAGGAGGCGGCGGCGTGAGGAGGAGGGCGACGTGAGGACTGAGGAGGGAGAGGGATTTAGGTGAGGCGGTGAGTGGCGTGATCTGAGATGAGAGAGTTAGGGATTTGAGATTTGGGTGAGCTGAGGGATTTGGGTAATTGGGTATTTGGGTTTGCGGTTTGGGTAATTGGGTTTGGGTATTCGGGTAGGGTTTGGTCACCGGGTAATCGGGTTCTGTGGGTCGGGTTAGTCGGGTCGAACAAACCGCTTACCAATTACATTCGGGTTTCGGTCCGGGTTCGGGTTTTTCGGGTTTTGGACCGGACCGGACCGAACCCGAATTTTCAATATCTTTTGGACCGAAGACCGGACCGAAAAAATTCGGTCCGGTTCGGTCCGGACCGAAATTTTCGGTTCGGTCCGGGTATCCGGACCGAACCGAATTTTGCTCTCCCCTAGCCATGGCTGTGAGTCTGTGACAGGTGAATATATATAGTTGACGAGCTGAAGTATTTTATTATATACTGGTGTCGACCTGGATCAAATTAGTTATGCTATCGAAGATTACAACAAACGGTTATCACAATTAATCTCGTCTCCTCGGAATACATCAAGCAGTTAAGACACACCTCCTCGTATGCATACAACTCAAACGGAAAAAAAGGCAGCAAGTATATATATGTTGATATAAATAAATGATATAATCAAGAAAAATAAAAGTTTCTTCTTCTTCTTCCTCAAATCCGTCTCCAAATTTCTACATGGTATCAGAGCAAGGTTGATCTGACCTCAGATTTCCCAAAGGTCATCACCGGTCTTCTCCTCACCGAGGGGGTTGAAGGCGGAAAAAAAAATCAACCAACATCCAAACCCTCAAAAATCCACACAAAAACCCAACCCGAAAAAACCACCGAAATCATGTTGGGAAACCACCACGAAAACCCTTCCCATCTAGTCTCTACTCTTCTAAACGGGACAAATTACCTGTCCTGGGCACGGGCGGTGTCCCTCTCCCTCAGCGGCCGGGGAAAAGTTGGCCACATTACTGGAACCACAAGAAAACCTGAAGAACCAGAAACGGAGGCAAAACAAGAAGAGTGGCAGACCTCCGACCACTTGGTTATGTCATGGATAATCGCGTCCATGCAACCGCAGATAGGGGAGATCTTCCTCTACAAAGACAACGCCAAAGAACTTTGGGACGCTGTTCAAGAACACTACGGGAAGGCACGGGACTTCGCACATATCTTCAGAATCAAACAAGAAATAGCGCAATCAAGACAAAACCACAAAGGCGTCACTGAGTACCTCGGTACTCTCAGAAAAGCATGGGACGAATTGGGGGTATACGAACCACCAACAAACGATGCAGAGACTATCAGAAAAAGAACCGAACAAGACCGGATCTACCAGTTTCTGGTAGGCCTAGATCCATCCTTTGAAAATATCAGGAGTCAGGTGCTTATGGCCCCCGAACTACCAACGCTCGCTTCAGTCATCGCCATGATCCTTCGCGAGGAATCGCGACGAAGGACCACAGCTCCTTCGCAAAACCAACCAACAATTGAAGCAGAAAATCAGGCGTTTTTCACCGGAAGATCACAAAACCAACATCAAAGTAACAAAAAACGCTATGGAAATCGGAAAGACGAACACTGCGAAAACTGCAAAAAAACGGGACATAGCAAAAATAGTTGTTGGTTTCTCCACCCTCATCTCCGACCACCAAAAGACAACGACAGAAGAGGATGAGGAGATAGGAGAAACATATCTCACAGCACTGGGGGATCATCGGGCGGAGGAGGCTACATCGCCACCACTGGAGGCAGCGGCAGCCACTCGACCAACCCTAACCCTAACCCTTTTTTTCTCTCACAGGAATCGCATGGAATGTTAGCAGTCGGGTCGGGAGGATTATATACCCCAATGGATCCGACTCGTACAATCGGATCTGCTCCGAATCCAAGTAACAGAGAAAACGTTTTCTCTCCACAAACTTCAAACATGGGCCTGGCGGATGAAGAAGGGGAGATCCACTCCCTTATAAACAAATTAAATGCCGTTTTACAAACCAGACCCTCAACTTCAGGTAATCTCGCAGGTATGGAAAAAACCCTTGAAAATCATTTTTCAGCCCTTCTGTCTAAGAAACATGAAAATAATATATGGATTATTGATTCCGGTGCCACCGATCACATGACCGGCAATCCTAACTTATTGCTAGATCTCAAAAGAAACTTATCTATACTTAATAAATTTGTTAGTGTGGCTAATGGAAATCAAGTAGAAATAGAAGGAATAGGAAAAATAAAATTATTAGATCAGATTGCAAAAAACGTTTTGTATGTGCCACCGTTTGAATCAAACTTGTTATCTGTTGCAAAAATCACCAAAGAACTAAATTGTAATATCATTTTCTCACCCAACGATATTGTATTTCAGGATCGTATCTCAGGGAAGACGATTGGTAAAGGAAAACTCGCAAATAACATTTACATTTTAGACAAAGACAAACAGGCATTGCATGTAGGCAATTTATCGAAACAT
Organism: Triglochin maritima; assembly: GCA_963682175.1. Taxonomy (NCBI): domain Eukaryota; kingdom Viridiplantae; phylum Streptophyta; class Magnoliopsida; order Alismatales; family Juncaginaceae; genus Triglochin; species Triglochin maritima. The sequence continues at coordinate 5,196,810 of OY821780.1, read as the reverse complement.
GAGTTATGGCATAAAAGGATGGGACACCCGTCACATCCTGTTTTAAAAACGCTTTTTCCATCTATTAAGTCTGATTTATTTTGTGATGTATGTAGTTTTTCTAAGCAAACTCGATTGTCATTTCAGTTATCATCTATTAAAACAAGACACCCATTAGAACTAATACACTCCGATATCTGGGGACCAGCCCCAACTGAATCCTATAACGGGTTCAAATATTTCATCACCTTTATTGACGATTTTTCTCGTACTACATGGATTTATTTATTAAAATCAAAATCTGAAGCCTTTAATATCTTTTGTATTTTTACGAGTTTTGTGGAAAACATGTACGATTTCAAAATTAAAGTTTTAAGGTCAGACAACGGTTCTGAATACACCAGTAATATCTTCCAAAAATTTTTAAAACAAAAAAGAATTTTTCATCAAACCACGTGTGTTAACACACCCTGAACAAAATGGTGTGTCTGAAAGGAAAAATCGTCATCTCTTGAATGTTACATGAGCACTACTATTTCAAAATCACGTTCCAAAAGAATTTTGGTCCGATGTTGTTTTAACCGCTGCTTATCTTATTAACCGACTACCAAGTCCTCGCCTCCAAAACAAACAACCACTGGAAATTCTGACTGGTCGAAAATTATTACTTGATCACTTACGGTTTTTTGGATGCATTGCCTTTGTTCACAGGAAAAAAGATGATAAGTTTGATTCTAATTCTCATAAATGTATCTTCTTAGGATATTCTTTTAGAAAAAAAGGGTACAAATGTTATGACCCCAAAAATTGTAAATTATATATTTCTCGGGATGTACAGTTTGTCGAAAACAATCCGTTCTTCCACCCAGAAACTGAAGACAACGGACCACCAACACCACCGAACTGCAATGACGCACCAATACCCATCACCTGCGATCCAGAAATCACCAGGGTGACACCCGACCTCCAAGAAGAAGACAATGAAGAACCACACGACAACGAAGAAGAAAACATTCCAAGGAGATCTACCCGACCTACCCGTCCCCCAAAATACTTGCACAACTATATCACTTCTCAAGTCACCTACTCTATCCAAAATTACCTGTCATACGAACAAATAAAAACCCACCACGCAGGTTTTTTAAGCACTATAGATAATCACATAGAACCAAACAACTATAATGAAGCCATAAAAGATCCAAAATGGTGTCAAGCCATGAAAGAAGAAATACAAGCCCTAGAAACAAACAACACCTGGATTCTAACCACAATCCCAAAGGAGATTAAACCAGTTGGGTGTAAATGGGTATATAAAGTAAAATACAAAAGTAACGGAACAATAGAAAGGTATAAGGCAAGACTGGTAGCAAAGGGATACACACAAACCTATGGCCTAGATTACCTAGAAACTTTTGCTCCTGTAGCAAAAATGAACACAGTTCGTGTCCTTCTCTCCATCGCCGTAAATAAAAATTGGAACCTCTATCAAATGGATGTGAAAAATATCTTTCTTCAAGGAAACCTTGAAGAAGAAGAAGTATATATGATCCCTCCACCAGGTTACACATCTACGAACCAGGTATGCAAACTCAACAAGGCTATCTACGGATTAAAACAATCTCCTCGTGCCTGGTATGCCAAACTTAGTCACTGTCTCATTTCTTACGGTTTTAATAAATCTTCTGCCGATGCATCCATGTTCACCAAACATCATCAGAACATCACTACCATAATCCTCGTTTATGTAGACGATATAATAATCACTGGAGATAGCGACCAAGAAATCAACCAAATTAAACAACACTTAAAAGCAAAATTTGATATAAAAGACCTAGGACATTTAAAATACTTTCTCGGCATAGAAATTGCATATTCACAAAAAGGATTGTTCTTATCACAAAGAAAGTATGCTCTTGACCTCTTAAAAGAAACAGGAAAACTTGGGGTCAAACCAGCAAATACACCCATAGAAACTAAACTAAAGGAAAACACTACCAAAGGAGAACATGTAAAAGATATCCAACAATATCAGAGACTTGTTGGAAAACTCATATACCTCACTGTCACAAGACCTGACATAACCTATGCTGTTAGCCTTATCAGCCAATTCATGCATTCACCTCGAACTCCTTACTTAGATATAATCACTAGGATACTTAGATACATTAAGAAAACTCCAGGACAAGGAGTATGGATGAAAAACAACAACTCTAACTCAATCATTGGTTTTTCTGATGCAGATTGGGCAGGCAGCCACGATAGAAAATCCACTACGGGTTTTTGCACATTTGTTGGCGGAAACCTGGTGACCTAGCGAAGCAAGAAACAAAATGTTGTTGCCAGGTCCAGCGCTGAGGCAGAATACCGGGCCATGGCATCCACCACCAGCGAGCTCATATGGCTTAGGCAATTACTGCTCGACATGGGGGCAACCTTACCATCTCCCTATAAAATGTTCTGTGATAACAATGCAGCTCGACACATAGCTCAAAATCTTGTCTTCCACGAAAGAACCAAACATATTGAAGTTGACTGTCACTTCATCCGTGAAAAGATCCAGGCAAAGGAAATTGAAGTTCCTTATGTTCCCAGCAAAGATCAACTCGCAGATATCTTCACCAAAGCACTCGATCAACCACAAGCAAACTCTATTCTATCCAAGTTGGGTCTCTACAACTTATTTCAGGACCCAACTTGAGGGGGCATATTGAAGATTACAACAAACAGTTATCACAATTAATCTCGTCTCCTCGGAATACATCAAGCAGTTAAGACACACCTCCTCATATGCATACAACTCAAACGGGAAAAAAAGACAGCAAGTATATATATATGTTGATGTAAATAAATGATATAATCAAGAAAAATAAAAGTTTCTTCTTCTTCTTCTTCCTCAAATCCGTCTCCAAATTTCTACATATGCTTTCGTAGATCACTTTGAGTTATAATAAATTTTACATGAGAAGAGTTAGTTTACACAAAATTGCATATTTGTATTTGCATACAATGATTTTGGAATAAATATGTATAAAAACTCACATGACTTTAAAATATTTTACTCGATTGTCAAACATGCAGTTACAATAATTTTTTGGAATCATTGTATTTGATTTCAAACATCAAGTTTAAATTTAATCTTATAACCGAACATAGTAATCTAAATAAATGCTCAGATAAAGATATCATTAAAGATTGTCGACATTCATTTGTTTTAAAACTCCTATGCATGTATTAGATGTCATTTATACCATAAATTGAAAAATATTAAAACTCAGTAACATAAATAATATTAAAATGAAAATGAGAGTCAAGTGTCTCAGAATTAATATCAATATAATTCCAATAACAATTGAAAATATAAATGTTATGAAGTTATCTACCCTTATATCAAATATAAATGATGATCGCTAAGTGAAACTATATCTTCGCTAACATAAGTCAAACAATATCAAATTAGATTGATTACATTTATTATGTGCATCTAAATTCAATTTTTATTAGATCGAAAATCTAAAAAAACAAAAAAAGTGAAAATGTTACAATTTAATCCACACCCAAACCTAGATACGTTTAAGTTTCATTCTATACCCAAACTTGAAATTTTTAATCAATATTGATTTGGATCCAAATAGTTCCCTCTTATTCGCGTATAGGCTGGAGGACATTGTTTGCTAAGTTTTTGTTTTTTGTTTTTACACCATCTAATCTTGAGGTGTTAATACTTGATTTCTCAAAATTCAATAATTGATGATCGATTTGATCACCTAGGGGTACATGTAAAAGAGACTAAAAGATATCATGACATTGTTCTTTATAATAACAAAAAATCAATATATTTTTAACATTTTCTAATTACTTTCATAGGAAAAATCATAACATTATCAAAAAAAGACAAATCAAAATATAATGTTAACAATTTTAAGTATTTTGCCATTTATAACTTATTAGTCTCTAGTTTTCATGTTCTCATTCTGAGTTATCCATGACCACACCTTTAAATGATATTTACCTATTTAAGTGTTGAGACTTGAGAACTTCTATTTTTATTTTAAAAAGTAAATTATGATGAAAAGGATAAACTTCCTAAAGTTTAGAATATAAAACACTCAAAGGTATATAACTCATTTGTATCATACACATAAACTGATTTGACCATGTCATGAGTAGTAGATATACACCAAATTAGTTAAAAACCTTACATTTATGATGTATAACACAGAAAACCAATTGTAAGATCAAATACCAAATTAAACAACAAAAATTCCAACAAAAGGTCGACTTTTCTCAACTACCGCTCAAGGAGAAACGAGGAAGAAATAAAAGAAGAAACCAAAAGACCCACAATTATCAACTGCATGATAGTGACAACACCAAGACATCCAAATTGAAACTGATCCACTAAAAAGAAAAAAAGAAAAATTGATAACTACAAAAGATGGAGGGGTACTTTATAGTTATCGACCATTAATATGTGTTTACATTAGAAGAGGAAGGGTTGAGGCTGAACTTGAAGGGTTTGTCCGTTATGGTGTTGGAAGGTAGTGGGAGGAGTGTGTTGAAACTTGAGAGTGAGTCAAGGTGTTAAAATTGGTAGGTTACAAAGTAGAGGTAGATGAAGAGATATGGTAGATTTATGAAATCTAAGGCTAGGATTCCCTTTCAACAGAGTTTGAATGGTTAGATGTAAAGATTATAACCAATTAAGGATCAAAATACCATGACCAAATTATTGGTACCATCCACGTAGAACCATAGTATGTATTATATTAGATTTTTTTGAAAGAATATCTAAGGCTAGGAACACTCCTGCTACAGGTGTTCGGATGCATGCCAGCCGCTAGAGTAGCTCCCATGCTCGACAAAAGTTAGAATCGGTGCCATCGGAATGCAACACGAGATGACCTTAGACCATTTATGGTCATGACCTGGACAACCTGGTCATAATTTTTTTTCCATATCAATTTTTTTCTTCATTCACATCAGTTTTCTCTCTCCCCAACTAACTTTCTTATCTTGCCAACACTATTCACCTCTTAACCACAACTCATCTCTTTCATCCACATCATTTCGGTATCGATCTTTGGAAAAAAATTAATTTTTTTATAAAAAAAAACCTTTTTATGCATGTCTACAGTGCACGATCGGATCGTCAAGCAGGTCGTCTCGTCTGCACGAACGGGTCGACGAGTCGGTTGTCAACTGGACAATCGGCCTGTTACGGGTGCTCTTATGGGTCTGTTTGGGTTCCTAGGACGTGAAACGTCAATGACGTTTTGGGTGTGGACATTTTGCAAATGCACCTCATAAGACCATAAATAACAGCGCTCAGGCTACTCCCGGGTGTCTGCTCTCTCTCTTTGCCACGTCAGCTTCTCTCTCGGCCACGTCAGCTCACCTCACCCATAAAAAAAAACTTAATCACGCCCGGGCTACCCCACCCACCCTAGACTCTCTTTCCTCCACGTCATTTTTTAATTAAACAATTTTAATTCTTACACAACATTTAACAAATTACATTTTACATAATAATAATTGTAATTACTACTTCTAATGGTAATTAAATCACGAATTATTATTAAATATTACGAAACCACATTACATATTACATGAACTAAAATCCTCCACTAAAATCCTCCAAATACATTATCAATTAACTTTAATAACAAATCCTCCACTAAAATAAAAAAAATTTAGACCAACGGGGGCAACACGTGCCCCCCACCCGATGACACCCTAGGCGTCCATTCGAGAACTCTGATGCCCGGGTCGGACGTGAGGGCACGTCCGACCAGTTAAGGGTGCTCTAACGCAACATAGACATCCAAACATGAAATATGGAGATGACGTTGAATCCAGCTTTTTTGTTTTCAACATCCGAGTTAAGGGTGCTCTAACGCAACATAGACATCCAAACATGAAATATGGTTGAATCCAGCTTTTTTGTTTTCAACATCCCAGTATCCCACCCAAAGTTACCCCACTAATGACGTTGTCATCATAGGTCCCAAATGGACCTATAAGTAGACCTGGAACTTGGGTGAGGTCGTGCCTACGCTGGCCCCTGCCATGTCGTGTAGTGCCCTAATGACTATTATAGTCGTTGTGCTACTGATGTGTCGGCTGAAAAATGTCTCAAACATAATCTACAATTTAAATTATTTAAAAAAACACTTAAAAATATTGTAATTGATAAATTCGGTAAAGAAAATAAAACATGATTACTTATCTTTCATTAATGAACAATAAAATAGTATTAACTAGTGATGTTTAGACCGGTCCAAATAATTATTATCTTTATTGTTACGTAACTACTCATTATCTAGGTAATTCATGATGTTTAAATATAAAAAAATTATTTTTTGATCTATTTTCCTAATACACATTCCGATTTTTTCATTACTTCTTAAGTTTAGCTAACTTTTAGACTTTTTTCATATGTAACATTATATTGTTTCTCGATTTGAGTCAACGATTATTAATAAATAAATTGGTTACTTTGGAGAAAAATATATTGTATTGTGTTTGTTAATTCAATTGTGATTGTATATTTACTTCAAATTAAAAAATGATCAAAAATTGAAATCCAACCTAACCCAGAAAAATCCGAAGCGATGCCCCAGGATCTGACACGGTCCAGGGAGTCGTGTTGACACGACACAAGACCCAGGTTTACCTATAAGTGGGCAATTATCACATTGTTTTTTTTGTAATAAGTTAATTTGCATTAATAAAGCAAAAAAAAGGAGCATAACGAGTTGCGACACAACTCCTCTTGCCCAAAAATACATAAAGTCTTTCTTAGTCTTAGATCCTTATGATCGAATAAAATACACCATAACAAGTATAATGTTTCGTCCTTCTTTCCAAACACCAAAAAGATAATTGACACCCTTTGTCCTTCCTAAGAGCTTAGATGTCTGAGATTGTTTCCTTTCGAGAGGAACCCAGTTTCTTCAGGCATCCTCAGCCTTTCCACCCTTGTCGCCTCCTCTTCGACAACTTTTGTCTCCATCTGCATCTCTTGAGCGTTCATCCCCTCTTGGTTGTTCATACGCTCTATCTCACTCCCTGTTAGGTTGGTACGGGCCCATTGGTATGCTTGTTGGCTTGCTAATCTCAAATTCTACGATCCCGAGATTGCAAAACTCCCAATTCCCCAAGTCCCAATCCCTCCAATCCCAAAATCCGCTATCCACATCGACTTCAACGCAAATTGACCTTTCTCTTTCCACGCAGTCCCCTCCGGTCAAATCCGCCAGCTTCGCTCTCCACCGTCCGATCAAGATCACACCTCTCCATCCCATCAAACCCACCGGCTCCACCTGGTCGCACCAAACTCCCACCGCCACGTGGCGGTACCCCTCCCACCTCTCCCCCTATAAATACCTCCACTCCACTCTTCCCATCTCGGGATAAAACTTTGGATATTTTTTGGGTGGAAAGTGGGTTCTTCGCCGGAGGAGGATAAGAGCAGGTATCGATCCGTGAGATTCTCCTCTTTATTGGTCGGATCTGGTCGTTTCTGTTCGGATCGTGGGAGAAAGATTGGTTTTGGCGACGTGATGATCCGATTTCGTTCTGGTTCTGTCGAGTTTTGGAGGAAAAGTTTGGTTTTGGTTGGTTATTATGATGTGATCTGATTTGGTTTAGATGTGGACGATTTTGTTTGGATTCTGTTGAGTTGTAGAGGAGATGTTTGGTTGGTTTGGTTTGGTTTTTGACCGGTGGATTTGATTGTGGTGACGTGATCGTGTTGTTCCGGTTGTTTGCTTGGTTTTGTTTTGGATTTCAACTTTTTAGAGCGGATCTGAAGTTGTTACTGGTTTGGAGGTGCTGTTCGAGTTTGTTAGGGAAAATATTTGGTTTTTCTTTTTGAGACGTTGTTTGGAAATATAGTTTTGTTGGAATCTCAACATGTGATCTTGCATGTTTCAGTTTGTTAGAATTTTTATAGTTTGAAGGTTAAAACCAGTTGGAATCGTCTATGGAGTGCTTATTTCCATCTCCCGGGCGGATTAAAGAGATTTGAAGTAGGATATGTGTAATCCCACTAGTACTTGATTCATACGGCAACACATCATATCTATAGTTATTTTGTAAAAACATGGAGTAATGTGGCTTACATGTAAGGTAGAACTATCATGTATGGATTGAAATAATACCAGCAAATCGGTGAGCAAAGAGATCAATAGTATTGGTTACTTGTGTCATAGATTGATTTCGAATCTATTAATCTCTTGCTTCAAAAATATTTAGATCATTGAGCTCATAGTATGACATGGTACTTTGGAGTGATTTCTTGTTGTAAAATATTAAGACGTTCTAATGGCTGATAAGTGTTTGCAAGCATTAACAACCAAAAATTCTTGAGTCTTCCGCTCAACACCCGTTGGTAGTGAGACAATAGCCCAAACTTTGCTAGTTACTGATTTTGTGGGAGTTACTGAGTATTTGTTTTCTTTCTGAAATTACCTTTTACTGTTGTATCGTTTGATTGCCACAGACTTGAGGTGTATTTTTAGTGTCTGCCTTTCAGCTTCTATGTTTTCATTAGTGTGTGATTTTCTTTGAATTGCTTTGTAACTCACTAGTGAAATCATTGGTTCTGCCAGAAAGGGAATTACATGCATTTAACCCAAGAACCTAAGAAATTGTCCAAATTGTTTAACTAGCATGCTAACCAGGAAAATGGCTAATCCGTTGTGTTTCTGCATACAGCACACCATTTCTGCAAGCAATGAGTACTGTGGCAGTGTCTGGAGGACTAAGGTCCACTCTGAATCCAAATGCCCCACTTTTCATACCAGCAGCCCTTCAACAAGTGGAAGAATTCTCACCGGAGTGGTATGAACTTGTGAAAACGTCAGCGTGGTTCCGTGAATATTGGTTTAGTCAGCACCAGGATCTGGAGGCCTTTTGTGGGGCTAGCAATGAGAATGAGGATGTTGTTGGTATGCTTCCAGAGTCAATTGAACTTGGCATGGAAGATGAGTTTTCTGATATTGCTGGGTTTGATGATGGAACCTTCGATCAGTTTACATATGTTGAAGATTCTGTTTCTTCACCCCCTGGCATGAATATGATGAGATCTGGTAAGATCTTTGTCTTCAAGTGTCAACATAGGGGATAAATGTTGCTTTTCTCGTAGACTTATCTTTTATTATTTCCTGAGAAATATCTTAGTTTAGCGTATCCCTTCTAGTTTCTTTTCCTTATTAAAACTCAAATGGGGTTCCCAATGATTGAGCTGAACTTTGGACTTTCTGACCAATGAGAGATTCATGATTATGTGATGCAGATGTGCAATCAGATACCTATGCACTGCTGAGGAATCTTGGTCTGCAAACTCCAAAAGAAGATGAACTTAGGAATATAATGGAGGCTTCTAAATGCCGCGAGAAGCCTGCCCCGACAGTGAGCCCCAAGCCTATCCCCTGCCGTATTATCCACCAGCCTCGCTAGATTTTCTATTTGGTTTGCAACCGTACACGTGGTGTGATTCTCACTCATAGTGAGGAGGATCTTGTGCTTTTGAAATCCCGATCATCTGATTGTGGTTTGTGTACAGAGAATACAGACTGCAAGCAATGCCATCCGGCAACTAGTATCTTCTGTTTCTGTTGTCACTTTTAGATGAAGGAAAAAGAAAAAGAAAAATGGTTGTATAAAATGTCGATGGCAACTCAATGTTAGAATAATGATTTACTTTCAGATTTAGTTGAAGCCAATACTGTTGATTTTCCTTTTCGACTATTTATGAAGATGTTTGTGTCTTTTCTGAACTTAGAAACCTTTGCTGTCACAAGGTGACAGGGCTGGATGCAGATTGCTTACAAATCAAATTAAGAAGAACCAGAAAACTATGGAGTGAACAACCTTGGATATCTGAAAGTCACTATGATGGTTCCAACAGGAAAACGGAGACGTCCTGAACTCGAAAACATTAGGATAGCCTTTGGGACAAATAATTGGAGTGGAGGATAATAATCAAATGGGAATAAAAATGAAATGGTTATATCCGTATCAAACAATCAATTATTAATATATGATCAAGATATCATATACTCATAACACATTTGTAAAATACTTCACGGCATTGAAGTCAATGGTATCATTTTATGCTATTCGAAATACTAGATTCAAAAATTGAGATTGCAAAGAGTCTGAAGAAAGAGAGAGAGAGAGAGTACTATTACTTGGGTCCGAAAGTCGTGCATGTAAAATAATTTTTAAACCAAAAATCGATATTGGATTATTTGCAAGGAAACTCCTATTTATGGTGGTGTCTACAATATTGTCCACAAAAACATTTTCATAAAAGTAATACACCTATTAATTTATTATCATTTATAAAATTATGGATGTTATTTGTGATGTGGTGGAAGTTGAGGTTATCCGTCTTCAAAATTAAACGCCTCGTTAAAATGTGAATGAATATGGTAAAAACTAAAAAGTAATGTTTATCAACTATTTGATACTTAATTAGTTAAGGGTAAAATTGCAGTTTGTCTTCCTAACTTGGGTCTATATGCACTCTGCACCTCTTTTCTTTGAAAGTAGGCACTTACATTTGTAGCTTTGGCGACTTACATTTGTACACTAATTTTTTTGATAATATCACATTATCACCTTCACCAGCAAGAGACTCATTTTTTCTATACAAAATTTATTCCCAAGAAATAAAGTTTAGACCATAAATGACAAAAGCAAAAGAAGAAAAGTGACCTATGTTATAGAAGTGAATGACATTATTTGCCAAAAATATGATGAAAGTTGGTACAAGGCAACCTGTCAGATGAAAAACGATGAAATGTGAAGGAAAATTCGAGTTGGACTTTTTGTAGGCTAAAAAACGTGCTTAATTGCAAAACTTATCCTCCACTCTCTCTCTCTCTCTCGATTTTTCACTGACATTCCCACGTGGCCGGCCACATGTAGTACTACATTCCATTTTTATAATCCAAATAAAGCCTTGTGATCATGCATTTATTTAGCCATGTGATCTTGCATTCATTTAGCCGTGTGATGGCAGAAGTTTTGGGAATACTATTCTGGTTATCCGATATATATTTCATATTTATCTGATACTATATTACATGTATTTCATTTCTGATTTAATATATATCTAGGATAACCAGATATATCTGGAGTTAACCAGATATACTCGAGGAGACGTGAAGTATCAGAGATCATTATATTCTCAGATATATCTAAGATTTTGCCAAATAGCTCACAAAAAAACACATCTAGCACTGCCCTTTGGGAAATGTCAAGTAGGCTCTTTTCAGGGGCTCTGTTTTGGGCTTCCCTGCAAAAGTCGACCTCTACTTACTCTCTCCTACATTGAGCTCTGATACTCACTCACAAAGTTTTGCATCCTTACTTACAAAACAAATGATTGCTAAAATAGTGAATGTCTTTCAAATATATCTGTATCCAGATATATCTATATCTGGATGTAGAAAATAAACCAAGTCAAAAATCAAAATCAACAAAAACACATCAGTTTATCTGTTGAAAGTCGTGTGTAAGGGTAAGTATGCATAAGTCATATATGGTTAACAATCTTTATCACAACCTATGAGTTATTAATAGCTTACAATAAACAAGTACTGGACTAGTAAATTGTGTGAATATTGACCGACGGAAAGAACAAAAGAAGGTCTTACAGCTATTGGCTACCTGTGAAGCTATCAGAAACTCAAATTTTAAATGTATTTTAACTGATTAACACCAAAATGTAACTGAATTTCACAACATCTCAAGTTCTTATCACGAGAGATACAAATTTACGTCGTGAAGGGAAATGCTAAGTGTGTTCTTTTGGGGGGCTCCTTTCTGGGCACTTGGGCAAAACAAGTCGTCCATTTACTCCCTCTCCTCAAATGATCTCTGACACTCCACGTTCTCCACGAAACAAATCATCCACATTCCCCAATGAAGATCACCGTGATTAACCCAGATATAGCTGGTTACCTCCAGATATATCTGACATGTTGGCTACCCCCAGATACATTAAACCAGGAATGACATGCATGTAATTAGAGTTTAGTTAATTTTTTCAAAAAACCAAAACAAGAAATATCTGGTTACCTTAGATATATTCGATTACCCTAGATAATCTTATAACCAACACAGATATATCTTATTACTATCATCTCTGTGGTTACCCCAGATATATCTAGCTATCGACATCACAGTGGTTACCTTAGATAATCAGATATAACCAGAGTTTATGCATGTTGTGAATGAGATAAAACGAGTGGAGTAAAGTTAACAAAGATTGTTAGAGTAGTTGGATATATATGTGTTACACTTATGTGCTTATGGAGTAGTCAAATATATCTAGATATCCACACATCCATATATATATATATATATATATATATATATATATATATATATATATATATATATATATATATATATATATATATATATATATATATATATATATATATATATATATATATATATATATATATATATATATATATATATATATATATATACACACACATATACATATATATACATATCCACACATCCAGATATTGATATATCTGACCTAAATATTACCTATTTTCGCACTCAGATATTGGTAACCAAATACACATGGGTTTGAATGTGAAAAGAGAGAGAAGAGAATAAAAAATAAAAAAAATGAAGTGAGTGGACAGAAGGGAGAGAATGAGTGAGGGTGGGGGAATCTAATATGAGAGCCTAAAATGTGAGCACATGTAACACTACCCTACTATTTTTGGTGCAAATGAGAGGACAATTTACCATCCTTAACCTTCCAACTAAAAAATTCTGACCCTCCACGTCAGATATATTCAGACATTTAACATTAATCCATGAATATATCTAACAACAAGACATATTTGTTTGCGTACCATGACCACATTTAGAGGACTGCTTAGAGATAACCACATCAGTTTACATAAACCAAGATTATACGGAGGAGTGATGTATCTAGGAAGATTATATTCGGTTTCATAATTGAATCATACATCGCTATTATCATTTATCTTGTTACAAATGTATCTACGATATAGAATGACCACATCCCGACGCAATAACTTAGATATATCCATTTTGATTGTTTATTGAATAAAATGTATGTCACCATCTTTAGTCGACCTTATTTAGAACCATTCGTTTAGCACGATAGATATATAAACCATGCTTATACGTTTGAAATCTTTGTAGGATTTTGTGTCACTATTTATGTATATGTTTTAAAAAAATTATACATGCATACATGATCAATTTCCATATTTTCAATAATTTCATGTATATTGTTTTACGTTTATTCTAATATCATACAATATATATATATATATATTAAAACAAATGTAAGATGATCATACCAAAAGGCTTTCTAAAACCTTTATAAAGATCCGGAGTTGCGTCGCACGTAGAATCGCATGTTGATTCGTCTTCATGTGTTCACCAAACTTTAAACAAGATTAGAGAGAAATGAGTTAGTCAATCAATATCTAAATCAAAAAGTTAGAATCTAGCTAATAACCCATCTAAAACTCCTGAAAATTTAATCTCCAAAAACTTGAATAATTAAGATAATTTTCGGATGGATTAATGAGGTGGTTAGGGAGAGAGAGAATTTTTGCATTAATATTAACATAGAATAAATGAATGACATATTTGTAGGATTTCCTCTAACCCACATCACGTGGAAACCACTTACACATGATCATTTATTAATCTCTCCACTAAACCACATCATGTGCAAATCACTTACACATGATCTTTTGTTTACATCTTCACTAAACCACATCATGTGCAAATCACTTTGCACATGATCTCTTGTTTATTTTGCCACATCATCATCCCGTAACTACATTTGACCAATGTGGATTAAATCGAGTAATTAATCAGTAAAAATTCTCTTATTAATATATGGAAAAACGTGGTCAAACAGTTAGACCATTTTTCATTGTTTTTGACTATACCAAATTTTAGATTAATATCCAACAAAATTTGGACTTTCGGGTTTTAGCAAATTCATATGTTATAATGTTGTAAAACACATTAAATCATGTAATACATTATCATATATAATGTCAAAACATTATACCCCATAATATATATACATCTCATACAAATTTATTTATTATTCTAACAACGTCATTTTTACGACATATTGATTTTATTATTTTACCACATGTATATTATTTCATAACACATGAAACTTAATACATCATATAAAATATAAACTCATATTTCTTGTTTACCAGTTTTGTGGTGTGACATATAGGATGATATAAGTTATGTTGACAATGATATAAAACACATTATATCATAAACTATAAGCGGTATCTAGCTACACATTATAGTTACCCAAATAATAAAGATGTTTTGCTCACTCGAACTAAACACGATCCACTAAGTGATATGTAAAATATCACTTGTGTCTATCCCTTGCCTCATTATATTGAGAATATTATACAAAGTAGAAATGACAATCTTATTGTTTAATATTTGTAGAGCTACAATATCTCTCTTAACCAACATGACAATCTTATCTTGGTGATTAATGTTTTATGTTAATCACCATGATTGTGAATTACTTTTGATTTATGTAAACAATTATATTTTAGAGCTCTACAATTAAGAACTGAGAGCCTCTTCCATAACTCTTCCAAAAGATGAATACATTAATCAAAGAACAAAAATGTTTAATACATTTAATTCATAATAAAAGACATATAAAAGTAAAACTTTTAGAACACATTCCTTTCAATCTCGCACTTGTTATCGAAGTTTTCTTTGACATACATTCTCAATGTATCAAACTATAATAACTAAGGTAACCATTTCATTCACTCATCAAACCACTCTACATGGTTCTTCAACCCCATGGACTCGAAATGCATTTTACATTTGGCTTGAGATAAGGGTTTAGTGAATGAATCAATTGTGTTGTTGTTTGTGTCCACCCACAATAAATTTATTTTGCCTTCGTCAATGAAGTCACGGGTGACAAAATACTTGTGATTCAAGTATTTTCACATTGTGATGAGATTTAAGATCATTGATTTGCGAGATAGACACACTATTATTGCAAAATAGCTCTTTGAGTCCTTCACTTGAAGGTACTACTCCAAACTTTTCAAGGAACTTCGTAATCTACACTCCTTCCTTGCTCGCTTCAGTGACAGTCACCACTTCGGAAGCGGTGGTTGAGTCGGTAGTAGTGGTTTGCTTCCAGCTACGCCAACCAACGACTCCACCATTCAGAAGGAAGAAATATCCTAATTGAGACCTCATATCGTCGGGATCACTCATGAAACTCGCATCCGAATAGCCTTCGGCTAGTAGCTCCCTTTATCCTCCATAAACAAGAAACTTATCTTTGTTCCGGTTAAGGTACCTTAGATTACTCTTGACCGGAGTCCAATGATCATGACTTGCGTTGGATTGGTGACGAGTTGTCACGCTTAAAGCATACGAGACATCGGGTCTTGTGCATGTCATCACGTACATGATTGATCTTATTGTCGAAGCATAAAGGATATCTTTCATGTACTCCAAGTTTTTATGTGATTCAGCACGTTGAGATTTCTTGAGTTGCACACCCATACTCATTGACATATTGTCCTTTTTGGAATTGTTCATGCTGAATCTTTCCAAAACATTGTCAATGTATGTACGTTGAATTAAGCCAATGAGTCTACGAGATCTATCTCTATATATCTTGATTCCCAAGATGTATGGAGCCTCACCCATGTTTTTCATTGAAATTGCAGATTTCAATTAACTTCTCGTTTGCTCTAACAAAGTTATATGATTTCCCATGAGGAGTATGTCATCGACATATAAGATCAAAAACATTATGTGGCTCCCACTAACCTTATTGTATATACAATACCCTTCTTTACTTTGGACGAAGTGAATCTTTTTCACTTCATCGTCAAAGCGTTTGTTCCAACTCATTAATGCTTGCTTCAATCCATAAATGGACCGTTGAAGCTTGCATACTTTCTTCATATTCTTTTGATCTTCAAAACCTTGAGGTTGTACTATGTACACATCCTCCTCAAAGTTTCCATTAAGGAACGTTGTTTTGACATCCATTTGTCATATTTCATAATCATGAAATGCGGCAATAGCAAGCATAATTCGAATAGACTTGAACATGACAACCGGTGAAAAAGTTTCATCATAATCAATTTCTTGAATTTGAGTGAAACCTTTTGCTACAAATCTTGCTTTGTAGGTCGTCAAGTTCTCATCCATGTCCATCTTAAAGACCCATTGATTTTGAACGATTTTCTTTCCTCGAGGAAGGTTAACCAAGTTCCATACTTAATTGTCATACATGGATTTTGTCTCGGATTCCATGGCTTTAAACCATAGTTTGGAATCTTCTCTTTCTATTACTTTTTTCAAATGTCGAGAGATCATCGATATCAAGTACCATGATCTCATGAAGTCCCAAATACATATCAGGTTTCTTCCTTTACCCCGTTGACCTTTTAAGTTCTTTTGGTTCTACGTGTACTTCTTCAACTCCTTCCATAAGATTCCGACCCAAATTCCAACAAAATCTGACATATGTTTCGATTCAAACTTTCACATAAATATAGGTTTAGGAGTGTACTAGAGATGCAAAAAGCAAAAAAAAACGATGAATGTGTGCTTAAATAATAATTTTTAAAAATTCATGGGGCAAAGTGTTAACTTTGAAACTTTAGGGTGGTAATCGTTAATTTTGAAAGTTCAAAGGTGCAAAGTGATATCAAGACATAATTCATGGTCAAAATGTAATTAACCCTAAATATTAACTATAGACTAATGAAATGACATTAATAACATACGAGATCTCATGCACATGTGAGTGGGTGTGGACGTGCTAGAGCTAAAAAAGGAGTCTATTTTTAGCTTGGTAAACACTACTCAAAAAAATTAAGGAAAAAGAAAATGATTAATGGATGCTTGCATCCAGGACGCGTGCTGACGTGGTCAGTCCGGTCAGCAGTCAGCGGTCCAATCAGCAAAAGTCTAATATCTTTTATTTTCTGAAATTAATTAAATAACATATTTATTTTGTGTCACATACAACTTCTACTTTCTCAATGCAACGTTACGTTCCCAATGCAACATTTCGTTTTTTTATGCAACATTTGATCTTCCCATGCAACATTTGATTTTCTCATGCAACATTTGATTTTACCCATGCAACATTTGATTGTGTTTCTGTCCAAATTAGGTTGTGTGTCTGTCCAGATTAAGTTGTGTGTCTGTTAGAATAAGTTTTGTGCCTGTCCAGAATAAGTTTTGTGTCAGTCCAGATTAAGGTGTGAGTCTGTCCAGAATCAGTTGTGTGTCTGTTCAGAATAAGTTTTGTGTGTCCAGAATAAATTGTGTGTCTGTTCAAAATAAGTTTTGTGTTTGTCCAGAATAAGTTTTGTGTCTGTCCAGATTAAGTTGTGTGTCTGTCCATAATAAGTTTTGTATTTGTCCAGAATAACTTGTGTGTCTGTCCAGATTAGGTTGTGTCTTGTCCATATTAAGATGTGAGTCTGTCCATTTTAAGTTGTGGGTCTGTCCATTTTAAGGTTTAATTCTGTCAGTTTTAAGGTGTGAGTCTGTCCATTTTAAGTTGTGGGTCTGTCTATTTTAAGTTGTGCATCTGTTTATTTTAAGGTTTAATTCTGTAAATTTTAAGGTGTGAGTGTCTTAAGTTGTTGGTTTGTCCATTTTAAATTGTGCATTTGTCCATTTTAAGGTTTAATTCTGTCAATTTTATTGTGTGAGTCTGTCCATTTTAAGTTGTGAGTCTGTCCATTTTAAGGTGTGTGTACGTCTAGTTTAAGGTGTAGGTCTGCCCACTACCTAATCTGGATAGACACGTAACTTATTCTGGACAGACCAACACTTATTTTTGACAAACTCATATCTTATTCTGAACAGACACACAACTGATTCTGGACAGACAAACAACCTAATCTGGACAGAAACACAACTTATTCTGGATAGACACGCAATCTAATCTGGACAGAATAATGTGTGAGTCTGTCCATTTTGAGTTGTGAGTCTATCCATGGGGAACCAAATGTTGAACGAGGAAACGAAATGTTACACGAGAAAAGTAAATGTTAAATGTGACACAAAATAAATATGTTATTTAATTAATTTTAAAAAGTAAAATACATTTGACTTTTGCTGATTGTACTGACAATATCATCTTCCTCCGAGACGTCTGCATTCCTGTGTATTACTACTCAGAAATAAAATGCAAAGCTCATTTATGTCAAAATCTAGGATATACCGATATCATTAAATTTAATCTTCTTCGTTCAAATCAAAATTATGTTAGGCCCCATGACCACAATCCTCTTCACTCCACTCCCCCCACCCAAACCCTCGCCTTTGAAATCCTCAATTCTCCCCTCCTCTTCTAGGGTTTCCGTCCGTCAACGATGGAGACCCTCAACTCCAAGTTCCTCGACAAGTACCAAACCCTCAAGGCCCGTTTCGCCACTTCCTCTACCCAACTCTCCGTCCCGATCTCACGCTCTTTTTCGTGTTTTGCAGAAACGCAAGTTCTCCGAGTTGAAGGAGCGGACCGCTGGCGAGAAGGATAGCCTCGAGAAGTACCACCGCGGTATTGGTTTCCGTTTTCGAGATGATCTTGTGTTTTTTCCGTTTTAGGCCTAAATGTGTTAAAAGTCTAGAATTTCACGACTTTGTATGTTTAGGGGAATCGCTTTAAGTGCAATATCTTAAGTCATGGAACTCTTTTTGGAACTCCGACTACGGTATATTTTAGTGCGAATTAGTCACTTAGGCATTTGCTGGCCAATTCCACATCCTAAAGTTTTCTTGTGAAACAATCACATCGTAGGGTGCGCTTGGATTGGCGGTAATCATTGTTGGAAGATATTGGAAATAGCTATTGCGGGAGTAAATTCCTAAGGGGGTAATAAGTCATCTCATCTAGTATAGGTTTGGTATGTTTAGAAAAAATTTAATGGATAAATAATTTCAAGTTTGGAAGAAAAAAAACTCAACCCCAACCAACTAACATGGTATCAATTGGATCGATTTTAGACTTTAGCTGACCTACAATACATCACCGGCGAGTAAAAGTGTCAGAAGAGAAGAAGAAAAAATATATGAAATCCAATTTTTTTAACCTTAAAGAGCATTCCCCGCCTAATCATTTCCCCCAATCCAAACACTCTTGGGTGGGAGAATATTTATCCCCTTAAAAATTCCCCTCTATACCCTCCAACCCAAGGACACTCTAACAGGTAAATCTTTTCTGCTGCAATGGCTGATCCAGGTTTATGGTGGTGTGAATGGGGATTACGTGGTATCTGTTGGCTTATGGAAATGCTTTGCTTTTGCCTTTAGTTTTAGTTTTGCAATGTATTTCTTTTCTGTTTTAGGTTTATGGTGATGAATGGGGTTTATGGTTCATGTGACTGGAAATTAGGTAGAACTTCAACAATGCCACTTGCATGTGAATTTGATGCTAATTTATATATTCGAAACTGATTCATTAGTGTGTGTTTGTTGCTCGTTAAATTGATTTCCTGTTCACATGTTATATTATATCAACTGCTTCTCAAAAGGTTTTGCAACCAATCCTATAGGGGATTCTGGTTTTATGTTTTGGTTGAATGACTAGCAATTTTTGACTTCTAAGTTCTATATTTGTGAACAAGTTTCGAAGGCTACAGCATTCTAAACTACATGAATTTTTTAATGTAATATTAGCAATAAAGAATGAACCATGTCATGTACATGTTGTTAAAGTTTTGTAAATATGATGTTATTGTTATACCACTATGAATGGGTGACCTAAATTTATGTTTCTTTTGTTTTAGGTTTTGAAGAGTTGGTTGAAGCATTGAATACAGAAAATTATGACCTCCATGAAAAACTGTATACACATCACTACCAGTTGTCATATTGGGCTAATGGGCTTCATATATGTAAATATGCTTAATTTTGGATGTCATTTATTGCAAGTTTTGTGATTGGCAGGTCATTGGTGGAAGATGATTATGCAAAACAGTTGATGAAAGAGAAAGAAAAAGGTGAGAAATACCTCTCTTCATTACCAAATTCCATGCCATTGCACCTGAAATTCATCTTAAGTTGTGCATTTTTTATCTAATTTATTGCAACCTTAGTCATAATCTGATTTGAAGTCACAAATAGGATCGTAGTGGAGGCTTAGATAATTAGATGCCATGAACTTATGGCCATGTATAATTGGAGAACATGACAAATGGTCACCAGTAATTACAATAGAAAAATGTTTTTTAGTCCTCTAATTCCTTACCAATTTGTACCTTAAATAGTTTATTTTCTTCCATATCTGCAGTAAAAGACCTTACTGATGAAAATGCAAGGCTCCGTGATGAAAATGCAAAGCTTCGTGAACTCTTATTGGCCCAAAAGAATAATTCCATGGAGCACGATACTTGTAGAAATGATGAACACAATGGATCTCCATCATTGCACATAATCTCCAACGGAAACATCTTGCAAGAGAAAAATATTTGTACAAATGAAGAAAATAATGAATCTTCATCCTTGCACAGAATCCCTGAACGAAGTGTGAGAAGCCCATCCGATTATCCAACTCACATTGAGAGAAGCAGAGATCTAGATCATCGACAAAACAAAGTTGTGGTGGGTGGAGCTTATTTTAATCACTGCATAGCTTCAATATTCAATTAGTTTTTTTTTTTGTTGTTGTTGTTGAGATCCACATTAACTCCATTACTCACCTTTTTTTTGTTCATGACTTGGATTCCTGTGAGGTATACCAGACAGTCCAAGGTAGAAGTTATGTGGACACACCAGGTATATATTTTGTAGCACAATTTTTTGTTCTTTTGGAGATCCATCATTCTCTTTTATATCTATTTTTCAGAAGATGGCAGTGAAAGGCATTCTAGCAAATGCATACTGCAAACTCTTGTGGAGGTTGTAGCTGGTGTGAAACTCTCAGTACACAATGAGAAAGATCTGCCACATATATCAGTTGTTCATCCATCAAGTGGTAGGTTTCCCATTCCAATAAGCTTGGGTTCTTACTTTGGTACGGGTGTTATTACATTGTCGTTAATCTTGGCAAAATGAATATTTCATAAGTGGATTCAAACCAATTAACTCCTTTGGTTTCACCAACAGCTGACATCCGCAGTTTGTGTGGGCAAATAATTATATTCAAGAAAGGTGCATACTGTGATCAGCTTGTGGTTGTGGATGTTTTTGGAAAACACTCTGTACTGAAGGTCTTCTTGTGTCAACATAAAATCAACCAATTTCTGTTTTTGTTTTGTTTTGTTGTTGTAGTCTTCCCTAGCCTTAGGATTATCTCCCAATTAATCTTGTACTTGCCTTTTGCTTTTACGCCCTTCAGAATCTTCCTTAATTGTGAATTAAAAGTTCTATTCTCAGTACATGTTTGATGTTTCAGGATGTTATTTTTGCTTATCCCATGATACATAAGTCATCATGTATGACTTTTCATTGTTAATGTATACTTGTGCTTAATTTCTTGGTGGTGCATGTTCCTATCGTTCATAGGGTTACCTCTCTCCATTTCCATTATCTATCAACCTGGTCCAATTTTTTGCAACTGTTCAATCTTGGTGATGATATTGACATTTTCACCACACATTAGGAGATTACCTTGTGGTCTATGCAGCATGTGTGATATTTCACTGGAAAAGAATGTTAACATGAATGTTTTTTTAGTACCATGTAATGACTGGTTAAAGATATTTTAAATACTATCATGTATCAAGTTATCACTATTTGTAAACTTTCCTGTTTTATACCGGTTGGCTCTCCCCATATATAGGAGATGTAATACCCATGGTCAATCAATAATAACACAAATTATTCTTCATGTGATGAATGAGTGAACCTCTTGGACAGAGATCGTCAACCATGTAGCATTTAAGATTGCATATGTCAAACTGTAATTAGTAGTCATAAGTTCACTATGAGATGTCAGTAGCATCTCTTCATTTTATTGATGTCATGATTTAAGCACCAAAGGATACTTCTGTATTAACCATTTATATGATTTTGTTTAATTGAAACTCTTTTTTAAGATCAATTGGATGCTGCAGCTAAAAATCATTTTTATCATGTTGTATATTTGAACTCTGGCAAAAAAGAAAAGGATAATTCTTGTAGTATATAATAGAATTTCATCAGATTCATCACGATTAGATGCTTTAATTAGTCTATTTAACCGGCTTGCATGTGAGCATTGAGCTGATGTCTAACGCTGTCGGTTCAGCTGAGTTGAAGTTCTCTTTTCCAGAGGGCATTGTTGATTCTCATGCTTTGAAGAATCATAGCTATTACAATTTTACTAGCCCAAAATTTTGTAACATTCAAAAATACCTTTTATTTTATTGAATGAATCGTGATTTGGTGTTTGGGTTGAATATATTATATCTCTTCACCTTGATGGAGGTATCAAATCTCCTATCAAAATTGAGTTGCTTGTTTTTCTTTTACTTTATCACATAACCTTGTTATTTCCATGTATAATTTATTTGCAGGATATTCATTCAGCTTAACATGGTTAAGAAATCCAACTGATGAAGATGGATTTTGGATCTACAATGTGTCAAGCTTGGGGACGCTAGAGGTGGTGGCTCTCGAGTGGATGAGGGAGGAAATCAAATTTAGTTCTGCAATGTGCCCCATTTTTTGTGAGAAGATATCACGTGTCATGGGTCGTTATTAGCTCTAGTTCTCGAATAATCGTGATGCTATCATAACTTTACTAACCAATTTCTTCGCAATCTGTATAATGCTGTGTAGAATATTTAACATGACATGATTTTATGGTCCGAGCTCAGAAATGTAGCGGTGTTTACTTGATTTAGAATTTTAGATTTTATTGCTCTGATCTTTCTCGGTGTTTTTGGTTGCAGATTATCACCAGTATAATTTAGACCTTAAAAAATTCCACCAAAATTTAAGGGTGTTCTATTGTTTTGTAAAATTACTCTTGAGATAGATCAGCAAACCCAATGCCTGGTAGTGTGCTGTGGCAGTGGGAAGGGAAGGGCTTGTAGTTCTTCAGGAAAGTGAGGTTTTAACTCTTCTTTTTTGAACACATATGCCTGATCATTATTGCCAGCATTATTCACTTCTGCTGTATGTTGACGTTTTAGTCCTTCAGAGAAAGGTCATAAATTGAGTAAAGGTAAATGCCCCCCTGGTCATGATGTGATAAAACTGTTTTGCTTGCTATTCAGACCCTTTTGGTTGATATGTTAAGAAATTATTGGTAATCCATTTCCATGTTGCTTTCTTGTAGTGCATGTTTGCTTTGCTGTTTTGGTTTTTGTTTTGCTTTCAAGTCGGGACCCCTTTTCGTTTTGAAGGCTTCATTCATTGATGATTGCTGTTGAAACTTTGTATTCTTTTTTTAGCAAGCCTATTGTTTAAATCTGTTAAGACTGTTACTTTGCTTCCATTAAAGCCCAATAAGTAGTCATCTCTTAACAACCAAACAGAACAATTTGAACCATTAGCATTTCCAAAACTGGTGGAAAAAATCTGCAATTGTTTTTTTTTTGTTGATTTTGCTCTTGTTACTTGTACTTTGAAATTGAATTTTGTTTTGATGGTAACAAAAGAAGCCAAATCAGACGGTAAACATGGACAGGTGACACTGATGGACTAATGGTGTTTCCTTGGATATGCCTTCAAAACGATCGAAGATTAAAATTTTCGTATGACTTGTAGTCAACAATAAAGTACTTATTTTTGATAATTTAATGAAATGTGAGTTCATGGTCATAAATGATGTCCCTTGTGCAAAGTTAAGATTGAATCTGTGAAATACATATTCTTGGACTGTATAGTCACCTCTCCGATGATTAATAAGATTCTCAGTTACATTTATGTTATCCCAACATCATGTGAACGATACGACTAAACCTCGGAGTTGGGCCGGGTGGGTCGTGCTCGTGTCGTGTTGGCACGGCCTGACAACTCGATGACTTTTTTTTTCTTATACCTCTTAAGTTTTTTTCATTACTCCTTATGTTTAGCTAGCTTCCGGGTTGTTTTCATATGTAACTAATTATTATTTCTTGATTTTAGTCAACAATTATTACTAATAAATTGGTTATTTTAGGGAAAAATAAATTGTGTTTGTTAATTCAATTGTAATTATATACTTACTTCAAATTTAAAAAAATTGATCGAAAAATCCACACCCGACCCCGACCGGATAAAAATCAACCTAACGCCACTGAATCCGGCCATGCCTGGCCTGGGGGTCTGGTCGGCCCGTCATGAGTCCCAAGACTACATACGACCTCTTGTATGCTCATGGACCAATCTCTCGCTACTTGGGACATTAGACTTGGCAGACTCTCCTCTTCTCATACTTATGGATTGTCCAGATAATTAGGAACGACGACATTTTTAGGGACTCTGCCCCATCTCGTGAAGCCATAATGTGAGACATTTCTCTCAATGCGACTCTCTAGGCCTCCTCGCTCCGGACCAACCAACTTACCAGCCTCCCATTCAATGAGCTTTTATTGAAGATCCAGAACACTATCGCTGACTGAGTCTCCCATCTATCGATGTATATGGAGGGTTTCTAATTAGGGTTACCATTCTTAATCAGGTACGTGTAGTGTTTGTCTAGTTGGATATTATCATATCCATGTAATCCTAACTTATGCGTTTGACGCAAACATTAATTAATAAAAAAATAATTTCTTTAAAAAAACAAAGATCAAAAGAAGGGTTTATTGCATTTAACCCCCACACCACCTTTCGATCATTGACACTTACTCACGACCTTTAAACATAGCAAGTTGTCCTCTTATTCTTTCATTTGTTGTTAAACCCGTTTCAGTTTTGACCCTAAAAGTTGTCATTTTAATATAAGAAATGTTAAAAATAAGCGAGATATTCTATGGGGTTATTTTTAATGTTTTTTTAAAAAAATTGGTAATTTTGGATTTCCATGATAAAGACATTTTTGGGAACAAAACTAGGAGTGAAGTGGGATTAAGTGAAAAGACAGAAGGGACAAATTAATACGTTTTAAAGATTATGAGTGTAAAATGTCCACGATCAAAAGATCAGGAGTAATTAAAAGAATCTCTTCTCCCCCATCCCAATAAGAATCCAAACTTTTAAGTGTAGTAATTTTTCTTCGTTGTAATAATGCAACAAACAAAATGAAACGTGATATGTAAACAATATATAAATTTTGAACTTATCCTACTTCATAAAATAATAGAATATACTATAATTTGGTCAGTGTGAGGTCACCACAGTTCACGATGGTCCTCTTCGATTCTTCCCCAATCTATTTGTAGCCAAGAAGGGTGGTTTCGCTTTCAGAAAAAGAAAAAAAAACAAGGGTCCTTTATGTCTTTTCCGTCACTCTCTTGGGCTATTTGTCTACACATCATGTTCTCCACATTTATTTTTAACCCAACAAAAAGGTTTTTGCATATATATCCCTTTCTAAACCTATTGTTGACTTGTTTTACTAAGTTTGCGTTTGGATGAAGCTCCCAGATATTAGCTTCTGGGAACGTAGATCCAAGAGCAGTTTCTTCCTTAGAGGTTGATAATTGTTTGGATGGATAGAACGTTTCTGGGAGTTTCAGATGTTTTGTCTAAGCAAATTCTCAAATTATCCCCATACTTGGATTAAATAAAAACTTGTGTAGGTATATGTTGAAAGTAAACGAGGATAAAATCGTCATAAAAATCTAACAAGTAGATGAGCTACCAGAAACTCACCCCTCAACTTCTCATTGCTATACAAATTGCTACCTTGAAATCTACACTGGAACTTGAGATTTTCAGCTCCCACAACATGTTTGGATGCAACTTTGGTACTGTAGCACCTTCCAGAGCATCAGCTACATCCAAACGTAGTCTAACAAGTTCTTCTCTCTCGCTTTTGTAGATCGAAGTAACAAGGAGACAACGTCTAGAATTAGATTGTGTTATATTTTAGATTCCTAAGAAATGCTTTTTATTTCAAATTTCGGAAACAATTTTCCGTGATGTTTTTATTATTATTAGCATTCAGGTTTCAAATGCAGTGTCTTGAGAATGTTTTTTTGTTCTTCAAACTTCTAAATTCTTTTGTGTGTTGGTTTCTACTTGCATTCAGGTTTTAGATGCAGTTCCATTAGAAAAGTACTGAAAATCTGAAGTCTAACTTAGCAAGACGTTGCTTTCACAACATTAAGTGAGCGTATTAAAAATTACACAAAAACGTTCTAAATTTCACTGTGGGAGAACTTCAAATACACTTATTCTAGCGATAAGGCCACAATGGAAGTATTTAGTTTGAGATTCTTGGTTAACTTAATATATCACGATAATTTTCTTTCTAAATTAAATTTCTCAGGTTTCAAAATCCCACTAGTTAAATCAGATATTCACAAGTACAAGTTGAAGACTTACGAGGAAAAGCAATCCTTTTTTGGTTTAAGTACTACAAAACAATAGATTCACCTCGAGATGAAGAAACGCAAGAGGGTTTTGGTTTTATTGAAAATGTTCTTTCTGGCTTGATTAACTTGTTTGAATTCAAATTACATTGGTTTTATATAAGTGCAAGTTTATCCGTTGAGATGAAGTGCCTCGGGAGAGAAGCGATGCGATGCTTCGGGAGGAGATGCGTTGGCTGACCGACGCGCCGGTTGGATGAGGCGTCGGTTGGATGTAGTGCCGGTTGGGTTCTTTAACACTCCCCCTCAAGTTGGGTCCGGAAGAGGTTGAAGGTACCCAGCTTGCTGATGATCTGACTGAATTGCTTCTGGTTTAGAGCATTGGTGAAAACATCTGCTAATTGTTCCTTACTGAGTATGTAGGGAACTTCTATTTCTTTTGCTTAGATCTTTTCGCGAATGAAGTGACAATCAACTTCAATGTGTTTGGTCCTTTCGTGGAACACTGGATTGGACGCTATGTGTCGAGCAGCATTATTGTCGCAGAACATCTGTATGGGCATGTTGGGAGATTGTCCCATATCGATGAGAAGTTGTTTTAACCATATAAGTTCACTAGTTGTAGATGCCATTGCGCGATACTCAGCTTCTGCACTGGATCGTGCAACAACCTTTTGCTTCTTACTCCTCCAAGTTACGAGGTTCCCTCCTACAAAGGTGCAAAAACCTGTAGTTGATCTACGATCATGACTTCCTGCCCAATCTGCATCCGAGAAACCAGTGATACTGTTAGAGTTATTATTTTTCATAAGTATTCCTTGTCCTAGAGTTTGTTTTATATACCTTAGAATGCGATCAATGATACCTAAGTGTGGTGTTCGAGGTGCATGCATAAATTGACTAACTATGCTAACAACAAATGTTATGTCTGGTCTAGTTATTGATAGATATATGAGTTTGCCTACAAGTCTTTGGAACTGATGAATATCTTTGACGGGTTCTCCGTCAGTAGAGTTGATTTTGAGGTTTGTTTCTACTGGTGTGTAGGCGGGTTTAACACCAAGTTTTCCCGTTTCTGTTAATAAGTCTAGGGCATATTTCCTTTGTGATAAGAAGATGCCCTTTTTTGAGTATGCAATTTCTATTCCTAAGAAGTATTTGAAGAGGCTGATGTCTTTTATGTCGAATTTTGTTTTTAGGTAGTGTTTGACTTGACTAATTTCATTGTTAATGTCTCTGGTGATGATGATATCGTCAACATAAACTAATACTATGGTGATACCTTGTTTGTGGTGTTTAGTAAACATAGAAGCGTCAGCGGAAGATTTCAAAAAACCATAAGCAAGTAAAAAATGACTGAGTTTGGCATACCATGCGCGTGGAGATTGCTATAGACCATAGATAGCTTTGTTGAATTTGCATACCTGGTTTGAGGTGACGTTGTAACCTGGAGGAGGAGTCATATATACTTCCTCTTCAAGATTTCCATGTAAGAAAGCATTTCTTACATCCATTTGATGGAGTTTCCAATTTTTGTTGACCGCTATGGATAGAAGAACGCGAACCGTATTCATTTTTGCAACAGGAGCAAAGGTTTCTAGGTAGTCAATCTCGTAAGTTTGAGTATACCCTTTGGCCACAAGTCTAGCTTTGTATCTTTCTATGGTTCCATTACTGTTATATTTTATTTTATAGACCCATTTGCACCCAACAGGTTTGATCCCTTGTGGTTTTTGGATGAGTGTCCATGTGTTGTTGGTTTCTAGGGCGTTGAGTTCCTCTCCCATGGCTTTGTGTCATTTTGGAGCTCCTATAGCTTCTTGGAATGTCTTAGGTTCTAAGTTATTTATTTGGGTTAGGTATGTTTTGTAGATTGGGAGAATTTTATCGTAGGAGATGTGGTTTTCGATGGGATAGGTAACGTGTGAGGTAACAAAGTTGTTAAACCGGACGGGAGGACGTCTTGGACGAGTGGATCTCCTTGCTTGAGGATTTTCTTGATTGTCTTGAGGTGGAGTTTCTTCTTCTTCTTCGTCTTCTTCCTCGTTTTCTTGGTTGCTTCCTTGTCCTTCTCTTTCGTCCATGTGGCTTTGTGGTAGAGTTGTTGTTGTAGCCGGGAGAGTCCCAGTTGTACTCTTGTTGTAGTAGAACTCACCCTCTCTAAAGGATACATCTCTCGATATATACATTTTACAAGTATCAGGGTCAAAACATTTGTACCTTTTTTGCTTACAGAATAACTAAGGAAAATACATTTTACAGAATTGTTGTCAAATTTGTCTACCCGTTTCTTCTGAACAAAACAGACACAACCAAAGACTTTAAGATGATCTAATTGCAGTGCCCGGTTTAACAATATTCCTAAAGGTTGTTTGTTTTGGAGGACGGGACTTGGCAAACGATTAATGAGATAGGTGGCAGTTAGAACTGCATCAGACTAAAAGTGTTTTGGTGCATTACTTTGAAATAATAGAGATCGGGTAACATTGAAGATGTGACGGTTTTTTCGTTCAGAAATTCCATTTTGCTCAGGAGTATTAACACACGTAGTTTGATAAAAGATTCCACGATTTTTTAGAAAAGTTTGAAAATTGAGACTGGTATATTCTGTCCCATTATCAGTTCTTAGAGTTTTAATTTTGAAATTATACATGTTTTCAACAAATGTTACAAATTCGCAAAAAAATTTAAAAACGTCTGACTTATTTTTAAGAAGGTAAATCCATGTGTTACACGAAAAATCATCAATGAATAAAATAAAATATTTGAAACTGTTGTAAGATTCGACCGGGGCGGGACCCCAGATATCAGAGTGAATCAAATCGAGCGGAAATTTAGATTTGTTTTTAGATGTAGGAAAAGGAAGTCTAGTTTATTTTGAGAAATGACATACATCACATGCATATTTAGGAGAAAAAGTAGGAAATAAAGTTTTTAGGACATGAGAAGATGGATGTCCCATCCGCTTATGCCAGAGATCCTGATTAGTGTTACTAGAAGTATGAAAAATATTTTTTTGAAAATCTAAGATATAGAGTCCGTTGTTATTGACTCATTTACCAATCGTCTTCCCTGTAGCTCGGTCCTGAAAGAATACATCATTTGGGGTAAATACAACATCACAATTAAGGTGTTTTGTTATCGTTGCGACAGATAGAAGGTTGGAAGTGAGATTTGGAACATATAATACATCTTTGTTCATTTGATTTAATAACATGGCTTCTCCCATTCCTTTGATTTCAACTTGATTGTTATTTGCTACGGTTACAAATTTATTAATCATGTTGGAATTATTTTTAATGTTTTGTAACAAGGACGAATTTCCGGTCATGTGATCGGTAGATCCAGAATCAATAATCCAATGGTTGTTATATTTAGATATGGTATTAAGCATATTTCTAGGAGTATTAACAGAAAAAGTTTGTGGGGAGGAAGTTATACTTGCATAATTACCTGATCTTGGGGGGTTTTGCTGCAAAATGGCACTTAATTGGGATAGAAGCTGATCCAGATCCGGTTTGGACCCGGATCCGGGTCCACTGGACCCGTTGGTCGTGGGTATAAGGGGATCGGGTCGGCTGGATCTGCTGGAATCGGGTCGTCCTTCATAGGATCCGACCGTTTCTCCGCGCCTGCATATAAAGCCGCGCTGATCCGCGAAAACACCTGATTCGTCTTCCCATCTTCTCTCCCTTTTTCCGCTAGGGTTTGCTACCGCACCATTTCCTGTTGCTCCGCCGTTGTTTTTCTTCCGATTCCGATGATCTCCCCCTCATTCCCTTGTCGGTCGGAGGTGTGGATGTAGGAACCAGCATGCGTTCCTGCTGTGGCATGTTTTTTTACAGTTATCGCAAGTTTCTTGAGATTTATTTCCATATTTCTGTTTATTTTTACTGGGTTGTGGTTTGCCGGCGTAAAACGCCTGAGTTTCTGATGCATGATCGGTATTCTGAGCGGTGGTCCGTCGGTACTCCTCCCGTTGGATCATCGCAATGACGGTTCCGAGGTCCGGCAGTTCGGTGGTCATCAGGACTTGACTTCGGATGGCTTCATAGCTGCCATCAAGTCCGATAAGAAACCGGTAGATGTGGTCCCGTTCCGTGCGTTCCAGTATTGTTTTTTGGTCTGTCGCCGCTGGTTTGTAGATGGAAAGTTCATCCCATCCACGTTGAAGTGCCCCGAGGTACTCTGTGATGGTCTGCCCTTGTTGTTTTGTTTGCGAAATCTCTTGTTTTAGTTTAAAAACATGAGCAAAGTTTTGTGATTTACCGAAAATATTTTGGACGGAGTCCGAGAGTTCTTTCGCAGAGTTCTTGTAGAGAAAGATCGCCCCGATGTTTGGTTGCATGGAGTTGAGGAGCCATGACATCACG
Source organism: Triglochin maritima (assembly GCA_963682175.1). Lineage (NCBI taxonomy): Eukaryota > Viridiplantae > Streptophyta > Magnoliopsida > Alismatales > Juncaginaceae > Triglochin > Triglochin maritima. Next base: position 5,165,996 of record OY821780.1, on the reverse strand, counting down.
AGATGGTATGTTGCCTGCCACTCCTCCTGTTTTGTCTCGGTGCCCTCTCCATCTGGCTTTTTTGTATTCCCGGTGATGTGTCCGAGTTTTCCTTTCCTACTGAGGGCCAGTGTGACAGCTCGCGCCCACGACAGATAGTTCTGTCCGTTGAGTGGTTGAGAAACCAGTCTGGGAGCAGCGTTTGCTTCTTGATCCATCGTTGTTTTCCTTTCTTCCCTTGGGTTTGGATGTTGGGAGGTTTTCCTTCAACCCCCTCGAGGAAGAAGAAGGATGTTTTTTTTGTGGGTTTTGTTTGTGGGTTTTTCTGAGGGATCCGGTGATGAGTTCAGTGAACTCTGAGGATCACCGATGATGAGGAATACGAGCTTGTATGCTCTGATACCATGAAGAAACGCAAGAGGGTTTTGGTTTTATTGAAAATGTTCTTTCTGGCTTGATTAACTTGTTTGAATTCAAATTACATTGGTTTTATATAAGTGCAAGTTTATCTGTTGAGATGAAGTGCCTCGGCAGAGAAGCGATGTGATGCTTCGGGAGGAGATGCGTTGGTTGAATGCGTTGGCTGACCGACGCGTCGGTTGGATGAGGCGTCGGTTGGATGTAGCGCCGGTTGAGTTCTTTAACACGAGATTATCAGCTTAATTTCTCCCACGTGTTTAACAACGACTTAAGCAAACATTCCGCGAAGGACACACCCCACACGCCACTTCGTACCACGCCGATTCTATATCTCATCCGACGGTCCTAGATTTCCAAGCCAAGATCCAACGGGCAAGATTGCCAAACAACCATTCAAGAATTTCAAGGAAACTGTCAACCAGTTCGACCCCAAAACATCAAATTGTACTCGTGAGTTCAAAGGTCCGTAAGATATATTCATCCACTTCTCTAATTTGGATGTCTCAAATAAATCTCACAACATCCATCATGGGTTTCATTTAAATTTGTATGTACTATTTTTCACTGTAAGCAACCAAAGTTATTTGATGTATGATTATGATAGGTAGCTAGGGAAAAATAATAGACACCGTGTGAAAATTTGCTAAGACCATCACTAACCATGACCAAGACGACTTGGTCATGAGCGTTTTTTCTTTTCTCTCTCTTCCACATCAGTTTTCTCTCTTTTCAACATACTTTCATCTCTTTCCTATACTATTCATATCTTAACCACAAATCACCACAACTTATCTCTCATCTACGTCATTTTGGGGTTCATTTTGGAAAAAAATCTAAAAAATCTAAAAAAATCAAAACAATTATAAAACATATTTTCAAAAAAAAAATTCAAACAAAAAAATTAAAAAATCAAAAGAAAATTGAAAAAATAATAAACAATTCAACGACCCGGTCGACCCCGAACGTTTCAACGCCCATGTCGACGAACCAGTTGTTGATGACCGGGTCGTCTCCCCCTCATCCCATGTCGTAGGGGAGACGAACCGTTAGTGATGCCCAAATGCCAACCGCCCAACTTCTTGCAACACAATATTTTGATAACGTCCATGAGGCCCATTATAATAGTTGTTTATTATTCCAGTGTCAAGTCTTAAGATTATTTACAAAAAAAAAAGTTCTTAATCTATGTAACATAATCTATGTAACACTTCGTTGAATGATTTTCGCCTCTCCTCGGAGTGTATGTAACATAATCTATGATTTCTCCTAAAAATTCTATGCGTAATAGGCTCGTGGATGGAAGGAATATAATCAGATCGTTGACACAATGAAATTTAATCTGTTTGTGATTCAGATAGTTTTGTAATGACATAACTATAGGTATTTACACGTCATACAGGACCACAAGTTAAATATCTCAATATTTTCAATCAACGTGCTTTTACTTGCAATACACTGGACAACTTTTAGTTTACTTACTACTAGGGGAGAGCAACTTCCGGTCCGGTCCAAAAACCCGGTTGGACCGGACCGGTTCGGTCCGGACCGAAACCAACCGGTCCGGGTTTCGGTCCGGTCCACCAGAGCGATTCGGGTTTCGGTCCGGTCCAGTCCGGTTTCGGACCAAAACCCAAAAATCCCCACAAAAGTCCGGTCCGGTCTGGGTTTTTGGACCGGACCGATCGGTCCGGGTTCGGTCCAGACCGAACCTGACCGGTCCGGTCTTCGGTCCGGACCCTTGAGAGAATCCGAGTCCGGACCGATGCTCACCCCTAGTTACGACTAACGAACAAGGCATGAAAATAGAAGGATATAAGTACATTTTTTTGGTAGTGGATTAACTTAATTAAGATAATTTACGAAAAATAACATATTACAAGAAGACACATTTTACATGAAAATGGGAAGACTGTATTAGAATATATCAACACAAAACACCCTCATAGGGCGTAGGCTACAATGTTTGTTATTTAAAATTATTACAAAGACGTCCAATACGATGTATTTTTGGACCACTAGCAACTAAACTCATTCGATTCGTTTATTTTTCTATAACCACAGTGATTCTCTTTAGAATATGCTGAACGAAACGTACATGAAAACAATCATTTGTTCTTATTGTTAAGAACACTTTCCAAAACTATTGACAAATTTAACACATTCAACATTACATATTTTTTAACCGTCAAAAATCTTCTTTCCATAGACACTGTGAATCGCTACTCTTCTGAATACGTGGGTTGTAAAAACGGCGCTTTTACGACTACCCCCTCTTTCCGAAATCCAAAGTTTCGAAGGGACCAAACCGCAAAACATCCCAGGTTTCTCGATCAGATCCTCTCCCGTCCTCTCTCCTCCCCACTTCGAACACCGGAGGAAACGAAACCTTCGCGAGGAGGACCAGACCAACCCAACCGGGATCGTTAGGGTTTCGGAATCCGATCGAGCTCCGAGTTCCGTTCCCGATGAGCGGATTGGCGGAGACGTGAGGCGGCGGCGGAGCGGGATTTGGAGGGGGAGATGGAGGACAGCGAGGTGGAGGAATGCGAGGTCTTCTCGTGCCTTCAGGACGACGGATTCAACCCCGACTTCGATCTGTTGTATATTGTGAGTTACGATCGCGGTTCGGATTGGTGGTTTAGTGGGGGAATCTTGTTTGAGGTTGTGGAATGTTGGATTTTTGTGTGTTTTTTTGGGTTTGGAATTAGCCAGAGGTTTGGTTTTTTTTTTAAAAGGCTGGATTTTTATGTGGTTTTTGGCTTTGCAGCTGTGAGAATTTGGTTTGTATGTGGTTTTTGGGTTTGCAGTTGCGAAAGTTTGGATTTTGATGTGATTTTGTCTGTCGTTGTGAAAGGTTGGATTTTTATGTGTTTTTTTTGGGTTTGCAGTTTGAAAGTTTGATTTTTTTATGTGGTTTTTGGGGTTGCAGTTGTGGAAGATGGTTTTTTATTTGGTTTTTGGCTTTGCGATCACCGAAGTTTGGGTTTTTTATATGTGATTTTCGACTTTGGAATTATGAAAAGTTGGATTTTGATGTGTTTAGGTGATTATATTTGGTGTTTGGATTTAGCTGGAGTAATCATGATTATGGTTTTGAGATTTATGGAAGTAGAAATTATGCTATTTCCTGACCTGAAATTATGCGTACCCTTGTAAATTGTAATTGCTAAGTGGTTGTGGTTAGACCTGTATTGTTGCTAAGAAATATAGGTGGAGTAAGTAGAGAAACTGTTGCAGAGTTGCTGGTGGTGGGAGTGGAGATTTCATATGATGATAACTTGTAAAGCCACAGTATGAGATTGTCTTATTTTGGTTTGTTGGCAGGACGAAAAAATCCAGAATGTTTTGGGACACTTCCAGAAAGATTTTGAAGGAGGAGTTTGTGTAGAAAACTTGGGTAAGATGCATCTTCGGACATTCGTATACCAGCTTGGAAGGCTAGAGGGTGTCAGCAACAAAAAATGCTTTTCCTTTTTTGGCTGTAGTTTAATCTGCATCAACTTAATGCTTTTGACAGGAGCAAAATTTGGTGGATATGGATCGTTCTTACCAGTTCAACAAAGGTCCCCCTCAATATTGTCTCAACCAAGGAGCTCACCGAAATCGTCAAACCATATTGTTTCACGTGCCTCTTACAAGTCTCATATTGAGGTATGGCTCATAGTTTGAATAATATTAGAAAGTTCAACAATCTTTTAGTATTAGGAATATCTTTGTTGCCTTTTATAGGATGCACAGGAGAAAGTTGATTCGCAAACAGTTCCATCAGCTTCTGTTACAAAACATTCCATCTCTACTTTAAATTCACCTGACAAAACAGATGGGAAAGGTGTAAATGAAGGCACAGGAAGCGCCTGGGATACTAGCAGGCAGCAGGATTTGAACAGGAGGTCTGTTAATATTAACGACAAAAAACCTCTAAAGGTTCGTGTCAAGGTGGCACCAGAGAATGTATCGAAAATAAATACTGCTGCCATCTACAGTGGTTTGGGTCTTGAGGTGTCTCCATCTACATCACTGGAAGAAAGCCTTGGTGATAGTGGCGGTTTTGCTCTAGAGTCTCACGATTCACAAACCGAATCTCCTATGACTGTATTCCAGGCATGACCTCTTGCTCATCCTTAAATATTTCCTGTCCAGTTTGTTTATTAGTTTGTTCGCACTTTTTAGTAAATTTTACCCCTTTCTTTTTTGTGGAACAGTTCTATACATGTCTTTGGTCGCCAAATGTTGGCTCTTGTCTTCTTTCACCTATTCCTAGGAAACTAAGTCCATCTCACGTAATAGAGGACAGAAAACCTCATGTCAATGATGGTAGGGTCAGTGACTCCATTATTGATCATGGACCTTCAGCTAAGTTGCTGGAGGAAATATTGCCCACAGAGAGTGTAAAACACACTTCAAGGAAAGCACCTAAATTAGCCCCCAAAAATGCTGGTTCCAGTCAACTGAAGAAGCCGAGCAGGAAAAAAAGAGGGGATGATGTTAGTAGAATCTTAAACATGGAAACAAATGTGCAAACTCCGGACAAAAATCTTAGTGGATCATTACTTCTCTCCCATTCGAAATATGATGAAGATGCTGAACCTAAATTTGACAAAAAGGCTGTCCAGACTCCTGGTAATTCAAGGGCTTCTGTTAAAATGTACAGAAGGGTATCATCTGATAATCTTCCAGAGAAACAATTGAAAGCAGCAGAAAACATGGGTGGTAATAAATTTGCGAATGATGGTGGTGGTAGAATGTCACATGCCAGAACAAAATTGAGTTTGCAAAGTAAAACAGAAGACAAGACCTTGGAAGACCAGAAGACACATGAGCTTAAAAAAGACGATGGAACAAAGGAGCAGGTTGTCGAACCTGCTGAATGTGTGCAACCAAAAGTCCATACACAAGCTCAACCTTTTGTGCAAAATGAAGAGGAAATTCTGCAAGCAAAAGACACACCATCTTCCAAATTGTACAAAGAGTATCCATATCCAACTGTTCTGGAGGCAAAAAAGGAAAAGAAGAGGATCTTGAATTCAAAAGGTAAGTCTAGTTCTTCAAAATCTCAGCAACACACACGTGGGTTACGAAATGAAGGATATTACAGTAATGATGTGCCACTGGTCGATAATGGAAAAACAGATGATGGAGCTGATAAGATTGAAGTTCTTCCAGGGAACATACCGAAAGACCTTAAGTCTGAATTTGACAAAGATGACTCCTTTATTGCTGATAAAGTCACTGATAATTTAGTAAGAAATGGGATTGCAAGCTCTTCTGCACCCAGACCAACTGAAAAAGTGTCAAAAGCATTTCCACTAGCTCCACCTGATCCTGTTCTGATAGAGGAAAATTGGGTTTGCTGCGACAAATGTCAAAAATGGCGTCTCTTACCGTATGGCACAAATCCTGATCAGCTTCCCAAGAAATGGCTATGCAGCATGCTCAGTTGGCTGTAAGTGTTGTCTCTTAAGATGCCAATCTAGAAAAGTTTAGTTTTCATAGCAACATTTTGTTGGGTTTATTTATTCTTCATAAACTGCAATACACACCTGAGTATTGGAACACGTCTGAGTTTAAAACATAAGCTATGGCAGTATTTACATCCCTCTTGAAAGAGAGATGGTAACAATGGCGGTGGAGTGTTTTTGGGAGAAAGAGGAGGAGGTCATGGAGAAGGGAGTTTGTAAGTTTGTGGAATCATCGGGTTAGGGTGTAGAGGGGGCAGCACTCTTCTTCCGCTGGCCCTCTAGGGACTAAAACCCTCGTGCTTAAACTAATAAGCATATGTAAATACTTCAGCATACATAAGCACTGTGAATTTATTTGATCTACTTCAGCATCTATCGATGAACCTTTTTTATGGTATGGCATGTTCAATTTTTCTAGAAAATAGCTAGGGATAGGGATAAATGGGCGTACTGTAATAACTTTCTCAAAATAATTATTGAAGGCCTACATTTTGCAAATAGTATAGACCTTAAGTAGTGGAGGTTTCGTATGTGTTTATGAACGCTTACCTCCAACTGTATAAACAAATAATAATCTATTAACACGAATTTTTCGTTTGCTAACCATGCTCTAATCTGAAACTACTTTTCAGGCCTGGCATGAACAGGTGCAGCATTGATGAGGAAGAAACCACAAGGGCTTTAAATAGGCTCTACCAGCATCCTGCTCCTGAAGGTCTAGGGAATCTGAATGACCGTCCAGGTCTGGCAAATCCTGGTATGAAATTCACAGTCACAGAATCTTGTTCAAAACCACGATGCTGTACATAATGTGCCTGTTGCAGCAAAGAAAAGTGCTGCAATAACCGCTTTGCCTAATGGTCTTAACGAATCAAATTTGACCTCAAATCCTGTTATAGGGAATCTGGCGGGCTCCATCCACGGCAGAATCCTGGGTAATGTGACCCAACACCCTGTGGAACTTAACATCCCAAACAAATTGGAGTTGAACTTCTCAGGCAACACAAATGATTTTGCAGCAGAAAAATTGAAGAATAAACACGAGAAACACAAACAATCAAAACGATCATTGGACGAAGGTGTTGCTCTTTTCCTGTCACTAGTCTCAGTTTCTTGATGACTTTTTTGATTTGATACTTCAGATATATTTTTCTTGCACTATAATGCCCCTTGTGATTGTTGTGTATTTGTGGGGTTCTTTAATTTTGACCTGAAACTCGGTTACAGGTGATATTTTGGAGAAAAAGAACAAAAACTCAAAATCAAGAAAGAAAAGGGAACTTGATCAGGATATCATCACAAGTTCCAAGAAAATCAAGTTACAAGGACCAAATTATGTAGATGATGCTTACTACTCCAACCTGGAATTTGATGAATACTCTCAGTATCATCCTTCATCTAAGAAAGCCGGTAAGCATCGACTTAAATATAAAGAACATTCAATCACCAAGGAATCAAGACATGACTCTAGAGAAAGGTCGTCAGCAATCCTGAAAAAGGTGAAAGCCCCAGTTTATACTGCAGCAACTGAAAAGGTGAAAGAACAATCTTCTACTTTGGATCTAGAGAAGTCCATTACTACAAAAAAGAGGAGATTGAAGGAATGTGGGGCTCAACCCTTGACCGCTATTGGTGCAGATTTCAATGAGGAGGCTAGTGAAACAGAGACAAGGAAGGATAAAGTGAAAGTCTCAAGGTCGAACGAAAGAGAATTGAGTTCAGGTAAGAAGAATGGTGGAAGAGGAAAAAGCAGCAACCCGACCAAAATCTTATTGGCATGTAACCAACTCGACAATGGAGCTTGGGACTACCAACGACATTCTGACAAGGTTCACCAAGGGCTTTCTGACAAGGTTCATCAACTAGGAAGGGAGTGTGATCGTTCTGATTCCTTGAAAAGGAATATACATTATGCTGAACCAGCTACAGCTGCTACTTCCAGCTCTTCTAAGGTCTCTGGTTCTCGTAAAAGCAAGGGAGTTTTTCGAGAGGCAAGAGGTTCTCCAGTAGAATCTGTTTCTTCGTCCCCTATGAGAATTTCCAACTCTGGATTGCTTAGTAGTAGAACCACAATAATGAAAGAGGATGGGAAAAATATAACTTACTCCATCACAGGGAGCCCAAAGCACTGTTTTAATGGTGAATATGATGGATCATGTGACATTTTTTATGCAAAGCAGAAGGAAAAAAATGTTCCTGCTATTCAAAATGGATCTTCAGAAAGCAACCGGGTTGCAGAATCAAGTGTTCTGCAGGTGAAGGAAGGGGATGATATATGTGTTAGTAAAGCCAAAGATTTGTTGTTTTCAAAAATATTTGGGCATACTGATGATGATCCCTCGCCTTCAGAATATGAGGAGATCAATGGATCTGGTGATGCAGCAATGTTCTCTGAGCGGCAAAATAAATATAGGAATGATGTTCGTGTGAAGGACATCGGTGTTAATAATAATAATGCACCGAATTCTCAAAAGAGATCTGCTGAAAACTCCACGATGTGGTCCAAGGACAATGAGGTTAAGGCTAAAGCATCGAAACATACACATGATCAAGATGATTCCTGTCCAAATAAAGATAGGTTTACGAAGCACGACAATGCTATGGATTGTCATGGTCTTCCTACTTCTGTGGACTCAAAGAACAACATGATGAGAAAGAAGGGACCGAAAATTTCCTCAGTGAGAACTGGGGAAAGTAGATCTGGTGAAAGCAAAGACAAAACCAGACAGCAGGTAAATATGGAGATCCATGCTTCCTCCTTACCGGCGGTTGATGGGCAGAGCAGTTTACCAGTTGGAAAAAGTGTAACAGTTTCTGCTAGCGGATGCAAAACTAATTTACAAGAGAATCTTCACGTCACAATGTCCTGGAAGGATGAAAAACCTTCAAACCTCCTCCATCTGGCACATTTAAAGGAGAAAGGGGGAAAAGGATATAAAAAAAGTAAGCCAGGGAAGTCACCTTATTCAGGTAATAAACATGGTCTACAAAACGAGGGATTGGGTTTAGTAGCAACACCCACTAAAGAAGGAAATGGTGATACAGATAAAGCTCTAAAACAACCTGCAAAGTCTGGACATCAAAGTGGATCTCACCGCAATAATCTGAGGAATCTTACGCCAAATAGACTTGATGGCCCTGGCCCTGCTAGAAAGGATGGTGCCTATGCAAATCTGTTGAAAGAAGCCAGAGACCTCAAGCACACTGCTAACCGTTTGAAGGTTTCGGTTTATCTATTGCCCACATCTTATACTTCACTTCTGAATACCCAGTCTCCTATCATCCACAGTTAACCTGTCTCGTTATTTCCCCCCCAGAGTGAAGGCTTGGAGCAAGACAGCACGGGCTTATACTTTCAGGCTGCATTGAAGTTTCTTCATGTTGCGTTGCTCATGGAACCTTCTGCTTCTGAAATTACAAAGCATGGCGATATGACTTCAATTCAAATGTATTCTGACACAGGAAACCTATGCAAGTAAGTTGGAATTAAAGGTGCAAGTTGACTACTACAATCTCAATATTTTTAGAAATGGTACAAAGATGGTTGAGAACTTGACTGTTTTTTGACGAGTTGAACCTGTAAGGGTTTTGGTTATGCAGCAAAATATTTCCCAAGCTAACGCAAAATTATTTGAACACAGATTTTGTGCTCATGAGTTTGAGAAACGCAAACAAATGGCTGCTGCTGCACTTGCATACAAATGTATGGAAGTGGCATATATGAAAGTTGTGTACCACAAACATTCTTTTGCAAGCAAAGATCGACTCGAATTGCAGATTGCAAGCACTTCACATGGTAATAAATTATCTGACATCGTACTTTGATTTTTAGGTAGCATAATGATACGGATGTTTTCTATATTTTGGGTCATGAGGACGAGTTGCACAAGGATAGTCCATTGCCTGGAAGCAAACTTGTAATACACTCACATAACATGTTTGTGTCTCTTATTGCATACCATTGTGTTGACAGCACTTATATGGTATACATGTGGTTCCGTTCTACCATCGTAAAATAATATATACTTATTATATGCACCACTATATCCACTATGTCTCATACACATACACAGATTGTATATCTGTATGGTAGATATTAAATCAAAGGTATGACCAAGGGATGAGTAATTTTCCTTGAGAATCAGTCAAATTAGTCATGATCTCACTTGCTCTCTTGAGGTGGTTATTTTTATTGTGCAAATATGGGCTCAATCAAGATTTGTTTCTCGGGAGTACCAAATGCGAGCATGACATCGTTATGAACATCTCCCACTCATGCTGTGCTCTTTTGCAAAATACTTCTGAACTATTAATTTCAATCACATTTAAATAATATAGATTCTTGAAAGGATGAACCATTCCAACTAAAGCACACAATTCTGTTTTTTCTCTCCATATATAGGACTGCTTACACTTGATTTACAATATTTCATGTTTGTTTCTTTATTTACCTGTCACAATTGTTCTCATTAGATCATCAAACTATATAGTTTTTGGCCCATTTAGGTGCATATTGCTTGTTAAACCAGTTATTGACACTGATACTTTCTAGGTGAATCCCCTTCTTCGTCGGCTTCAGATATTGACAACATAAACCAAAACTCTAAGATGGTTGACAAGGCAGTTTCTGTCAAGGGAGTTAGTTCTTCACAAGTTGCTGGCAACCTTCTGATTTCTTCTAGCAAACGAGCAAATTTGCAGCGCTTTCGTTGTTTTGTAAGTCATGTTGATTCAGATGTATTTTAATTTTCTTTAGAACATCAGAATTCAGATGATATAATTTTTCCAATTTTCGGAAGGTTTATCGGGACTTACTATCTACATTCAAGTATGACTTCGAATGAGGGTAATGAGAGGGGTATGATTAAGGGGGTAAAATTTATGATTGTGAAAATGTACTTTCAATTAAACATCTTTAACCTCTTGATCGTTCCCCTCTCATCACTTAATTCCAAGTGATACCTTATAGGTTAACATCACAGGCCATGTTGGTATTTATTTGCATTAAGTTATCCATCACTTATGTTAAATTCCTATATTGTGTGATATCTATAAGTTAATTATTCTCATCAGTGTTTTATATGACATGTTCTTACAGGTGGAAGATGTAAATTTTGCAATGGAAGCTTCCAAGAGATCATCTTGTGCTTTTATGGCTGCTTACGCCGGTCAGGAAGAGGCTGAAGCTAGTGAAGCCATGTTATCAGTTAGGAGGGTTCTTGATTTCAACTTTCATGATGTGGAAGGGCTCTTGCGCCTTGTGAGACACTCCATGGAATATGTCATCTAATGAGTCCAGCTATCAAGAGATATTCATTTGAACTGGGTCAGTGGACTACTACCTGGCTTTCCGAATTAAGGCTTACTGATTGGAAAAACCGTTTAAGCTGGCATCTTCTTGTTCAGACAGGATCCCGAATTCCTTTTTCTTATGTGGTCATGCCTTTTCTATTGCGCAACCCTTGCAGACAGTGAGACATAAAAAAGTTGCAAGGATAATCTGGCTTCCTTGTTGCCTGATTATCTTGCAAGAAGTTACAACAAGAAGATTCAGAACATATTGCCCAGCAAGTATATAGATGCGTCTAACATAGCTTCTTTTGGAAATGTTGATAGAAAAGGTAAAATAACCAGGACCAGCACCTAGTTCCTACTGATTTTATGAGCTAAAGATTGGTTGCTTACCTAGTCCATAAACCAACAGTTGTATAGTACTATACTGTTTTTTCCCCTTCAAATTTTAGTCATCAAATTGTCATTAATTTATTAAATTTCCCTTTTCAGTTGTGAGTCCAAATTTTACTCTACATCCCTTACTGAAATTTATTTTCCATCCTGGGTGATGTCGCAGAAAAAGACTAATGTACAGTCACCTAGCAAGCAGAATTAACCAACTGTAGCGATTGCTGTAAGTAATTTTCCTTCTAATATTAGCGAAGTACATTTTATTTTTATCTTGTGGGTGGGATGGAGTTGTATTTCAGTTTGTTTTTCCTATTCCTTGGCAATCTGCTGATTTCTTGTCATCCAGAAAGATTATTTTGATACTGTTACTTGTATTTGTCTGTGATTTAAACATTGACGTACCATCTGTTGTTTTGTCTTTTCACAGACCCATCTGCTGCCAAGCTAACTATAGCACAGTATTGATCAACTTGATGGAGGAGGATCTGAAGAGCAGAGTCAAGTAAGATACGAACAGTTAATGGGCGGTTGAAGAGCGAGGCCTACCTGTGTTTTCTTAATCCCCAGCAGGCAATCTTTCCCTCTCTTTTCTGATTTTGATCTTTTGGGTAGTTGCAATGATTACTATTAAGAAATCTCATTCTTAGGTATTCCAACAACGATCTGATAACTCGATATTATCGTTTCATGCTTTGGTTTGCTAAAAAATATCATGTCCTATATTTCCTGCCAATTTTTTTTCAAGTTTTTTACATGAGATTACCTGGATTATCTGAGAACAAAGTGCTATCTGGCTTAGGTACGATACCCTAAGGGAGTCCATCTCTATGTTGCAGTGTGAAGTATACTTTTTTTTCCTTTATTTCTCAATGGTGAAAAAGCTAAAGAAGTTGAAAATACAGGGTTTAAGTTATATTATAGTGGAAAAATAGAAATAAAAATGGAGTAAGAATCCTAAAAGATGAGGTGGTAGAGGTTAAAAGACAAGGTGATCGAATAATTTTGATTAAGTTAGTTATCGGAAAACTGATTTTGAATGTCATTAGTGCATATGCCCCACAAGTAGGTTTGAGTGAAATAATGAAGAAACAATTTTGAGAGGACATTGACATTATGGTGAGAGTGATTCCTAATAGTGAGAAACTTTGTATTGGAGAAGATTTTAACGGTCATGTTGGTAAAGATAACGAATGTTTTGAACGTATCCATGGAGGGTTTGGGTTTGGTGTTAGGAATAAAGGAGAAGATTTTCTAAATTTCGTTATAGCATATGACATCATGGTAGCAAATATTTTCTTTAGGAAAAGATAATCTCATTTAGTCACATTTTGTAGTGGTCAACATCGAAGTCAAATTGATTTTGTGCTTACTCGAAAAGATGATCGATGATCTTGTATAGATTGTAAGGTAATACCTGGAAAGTGTGTGGTGACTCAACATAAGTTAGTAGTAGCGAACTTTCGCTTTCGTATTGTAGTACGGAATAAGTGTAATAAAGATGTGAAGATTAAGTGGTGAAATCTTAAAAGAGAAAAATGTATGAGATTTAAGGATAGACTTATGACAGAGGGACCTTGGGATGTTGTAGGAGACGCTAACAGTAGGTGGGAGAGTATGTCATCTTACGTTCGACGAGTGGCTAAAGAAGTTTGTGGGGAGAGTAAAGGAGGTAGACTAGATTCGAGAGACACGTGGGGGTGGAAGGACGATGTACAACAAGCAATTAAAACTTAGAAAGAATGTTATAAGATGTGGTTTAAAGATAAAAATGAAACTAACTTAGAAGAGTATAAGTTGGCTAATAAAAAAGCTAAGAAAGCAGTAAGAGAGACTAGAGGGGTTGTTTATGAGAATTTTTACAAAAAGTTGGAATCAAATGAGGGAGAAGTTGGAATATATAAGTTGGTTAAAATAAGAAAGAAGAAAACTAGAGATCTTAATCAAGTTAAATGCATTAAAGATAATAATATCATCTTAGTTAATACGGAGGATATCAAGAAAATGTGGAGAGAATATTTTGATAAGTTGTTTAATGGAGAAAATGATAGCGACACTTTTGAAGTGGACGATACAATTGAGGAATCTAATAGACAATTTGTATGGAGGATAAGAGAAGTTGAGGTTAAGGAAGTCTTAAAAAATGATGAAAGTTGGTAAGGCTTTAGGACCAGACGAGATCCTGATTGAGGTGTGGAAATGTCTGGGGGATAAAACAGTAACGTGGTTAACTAAATTGTTTAGTAGTATCTTTGAGAAAAATAAAATACCAAAGCAGTGGAAAAGAAGTATTTTAGTGTCAATTTACAAGAATAAATGTGATATTCAAAGTTGCATTAACTATAGATGTATCAAACTCATGTGTCATACTATGAAATTGTGGGAAAGAGTAATTGAGCACCGTCAAGGAAAGAGACATGTGTCAGAGATAATCAATTTGGTTTCATGTCTGGAAGGTCAACGATAAAAGTTATATTTCTTATTAGACAATTTATGGAGAGGTATAGAGAACAAAAGAAAGATCTACATGTGGTTTTTATTGATTTAGAAAATACATATGATAGAGTTCCAAAAAATATTATGTGGTGGGCCCTTGAGAAAAAGAAAGTATCAACAAAATATGTGAATTTAATTAAAGATATGTATGAAGGAGTTGAAACTAGCATTAGAATTTGTGATTGTGTGACTAAAGATTTTCCGATTAAGATTGGACTTCATCAGAGTTCAACTTTAAGTCCATATCTATTTGCTTTAGTAATGGACGTGGTGACAAAAAACTTACAATGTGAGGTTTCATGGTGTATGTTTTTTGCGGATGATGTAGTATTAATTGACGAGAGTAGGGTAGGTGTGGAGAGAAAACTAGAATTGTGGAGAAATACTTTAGAAACAAAAAGTTTTAAACTAAGTAGATCTAAAACTGAATATATGAAATGTTGTTTCAGTACCGTTAATACCGAGGAAGAAGAGATTATATTAGATGGGCAAGTTGTGCGTAGAAAAGATATTTTTAGATATCTTGGATTAATACTTCAAAAAGATGGGGAGATCGATGAAGATGTTAACCATAGGATTAGAGCAGGATGGATGAAATGACGACAAGCCTCATGTGTCTTATGTGACAAGATAATTCAACTTAAAAGGAAAGTTTTATAGAACCGCAATAAGACCTGCAATGTTATATGGTGCGGAATATTGGGTCATTAAAAGACAACATATACAAAAGATGAGTATCTGAAATGAGGATGTTGAGGTGGATGTGTGGTCATACGCGAATGGATCGGATTAGAAATGAAGACATTCGTGAGAGAGTTGGAGTTGCTCCAATGGAAGAGAAAGTTATCCAACACAGACTGAGATGATATGGACATGTATAAAGAAGACCTATGGAGGCACCTATAAGATGATGAGTATTGAATCGGATTGAAGACATAAAAAGAGGAAGAACCAGACCACGATTGACTTGGGAGGAAACGGTTAAAAGAGATTTAAAAGATCGGTATGTTCCTCGATAATTTGCATTGGATAGAAACGCGTGGAAGAAGACGATTCACGTGCCTGAATCGTGACTCCTTAGAGTTTCATTTCTAACCTACCCAAACTAGTTTGGGATAAAAGACTTTGTTGTTGTTGTGTTCTCCAGGTCTTCTCAAACATGGGAACTCAGTTTACTGTTTTATTAGATGGTTGAGCGTGGTCCATTTCGATTATGAAAAGTTAGTTATAAAGATATATTTCTATGGATATGTAATGGTTTATCGTCCTTTCAGTCTTTTCCATTGTTTTTCGAATCGATTGAAGTTTGCATCACAAGTCGCAACTCACTCTTGGTATTTCAAGAGTGACTTGCTATGTCTGGTATCGTATTTTGGTCCTCTAACCTTAAAGATTTTAGCTGGTAATCCTCGATGAAATAAGTGGGTAATACCTACAAAGTTGGGTTTTCAAAACTATTCAATACTGGCCAGTTTCAATATCTGAGCATTCTTGCACCAACAAATCAGAAGATTCTTTGGGTTTCTAGTTGTTTGAGAACCTTAGTATTGGGCAGTATTTGCATGTAAAACAGTTTTAACCTAACACATGTTTGTCATCGGCATGTGTTATGCACCTATTTATGCTTACTTGCTTCCACTACTGTTACGATATTGTTTTCCATAATAGTGTTCCAGCATTGTCACTTAATTTTGATTTACTGATCTAAAAACTCGCGGCAACCTATTTTTCAGGTTTATTTTGAGCATGACGGTGAGCGGTAGTTGGCGGCTTCACATTTTCGAGCTTCAGTTTTTGTCAAATTGCTCGAGTCTCCCAAGAAAATTCCAGTGAACGCTCCAACTCCAACTCCAATGTATCAAAGTGGATAAAACTTAATAAATTCTCTTTTAAAGTAATAATCATTAGTTCATTCGAGTTCACATGGAATTTGCCATTCGTCGTTAATTTATGGGTGGCGTTTGTTGGGGATGATTATTTAAAAATCAACTTGTGTGGCATTTATTCCAAGAAAAGCCATGAACAGCCAACATTCTTTTGGGGGCAAATATAATGATTTTTAGGAAAAATTAAATCTCGCTGTTTAAAATCAAATTTTAAATGACTATATTGCCCTAGCTCTTTCTTCAATCTTCATCATCGACCACATCAAAAACAAATTAATTTTAGTTTTTTAAACAAAAATAAAGGTACAAGTTACCTTATTAAGGTAGCAATTATCACCCCATGTCCGTCACACCATTCACCAACGTGAGCCCCAAAACCACCAATATTTTAAGAAAAAAATACCCATACTTTTTAGTTTTAGATACTAATATTTTGGTACACATATGTCTACGTGTTGTCAACTTGTCATATGGGGCATGTGTATTTACTTACAGCTAGAAGATTTTGGAAGGTGATAATTAATTGATACTCGATCCCATACATAATTAATTGGCACTTGTCTACATCTTGTCATGGGCGCGCAAGGTGACCGGAACCCCCAACGGCAGACTGCTAAACCGGCAATATTTGCGGGTGTCCTGGTCGGTACCGGAACCCCCAACAGCAGACTTAATGCTACTACTCCTCACTCCTGTTTATATTCCGATGGCTGTGGTCACATAGCTACTGGATTTATTTTAATGAATCAAAACATTAATTAAAAAAAACAGAACCATAAAACTCAAATCTCAATAAGAGCTAAAGCCGAAACGCTGGACATTTGACTATAGGAAATACTAAAATAAAACAAAAGCAATCGTGATATAAAATATACTTTTCATGAACATAACTACGTTATTGAAAATGGTATTTTCAAGCATCAGGATAAATATACAACGGTATTGAATGTTCGGGTGGTCGGTCTTGTTGCTCTGCAAGACGCTCATACGAATACGTACTGTGCTCAGCTGAAGGCTCATTCACCAAGAAATAACATAAAAGCTGGATTCATCATCTCATTGCCACTTTGCCAGTAGCTTCCCAAAAAAAGCACCCACAGCGACTTGCAGAGGATGATCAAGCAAGGTACCTATAAGTGTTGGCGTTGTCCTTCTCCCTCTCTAGATAATCCCTGGTTATCAGATCTTCAATTCGCTTCTTGATGGCTTTAAAGTCGGGCTGCCAGCAAAGAAATATGTAATTGTAGTATAAGCAATTGAAATCAACATTTGTCAAAGCAAAGAAGTTGGACACATTGTCCAACGTAGATAAAATTTAATACTTCTGGAAAGAAAATAATCTGAGACAGATACTGACCTTGAACATGCGACCCAGCTGTTCAACACACTCCATGACAAGTTGTTGGTGACCGAGCACTTTACGACTTTTCATGATCCGAACAATTGAGGCATCAATAGCATACCGGCGGTCTTTGTCGACATCCTCAATAACTTTTTTCTTCTCATCAACAGGTGGCAATGGGATCTGAATTTAAACAACATAAGGAACACATACTTCTGCAAACTAATGCATATGCAAGATGAAGCCAACCATATGACCTACCTTAATCACCAACCAAAAGAAATATATGACCTACCTTAATCCTCCTCATTTTGTCAGTGAACTTCGAATTGAACTCAAACACATCAGTAGGGGAGATGGTTTTGGTACTAGGTTCTTTGTTCAGGATTTTGTATTTTGCACATGAAAGAGAGTGAAGTAATCGAACTACATCATCGTCTGTCAAGTTCAGTTGTGCCATGATCTCAGAGTAGCTCAAACGGTCAGAGGCATTGAACAAAAGCAAGGTTGAAGCCTGGCAAAAAAACATACTTAAAAAACACAAATCCATGAACTCGGAGCTTCAGAAATAACATCAACAGGTAAAGACTAGTCCATACCTGATATGTAGTTACAATCAGCTCAATTGGTTTGGCATCAAACTTGCCAATGATGTTACAAGTACCCAAGGAGTATATCCACGTGAGCTTTCTATGTTTTGTTTTGGTCTGGTAAAACTCTTTGAAAACTTCTACACATTTAACCTGAGCAGCGTAGGCCAAAAGGCATTAACATACTACAAAACTTTGATAATTTAGTAACCATTGCTTGATGTTGGAAGAAGGTAACCGTACCATCTCCGCTGGAAGATTGAGGTCAAATGATTTATAACTTGGCCAGAACCCAGTGGTTAAAACAGTGACGGTCAAATCAATTCCAGGATTGGCCTGTGGGTTGGTGCTAAGATATTCCTCAAAGCTTGCTTGATTTTCTCTTGCCAATGTCAAATCAGTTACCTACACAAATACACGGGTAACAGAACAGAGCTGTAACTAACCTACTTATCTACATTAAACATAGCAATAGATGTTGACTAAAGATAATAGGTATCAATACCATTCCCTCCATTTTGGATGTAAATTGTCCACCGCACTGCTGCTTCAGTTTTGTTAAGATGCTTCTTTCATGGTCATCATTTGCACTTTTGTCAAATAGTAATCTCCGAGCAAGTTTTTTCCTGAAAGCACGTAATTGCGTAAGTAATATTGATAGGAAGAAAAAAAAGGTTAAACGTTAATTCATTGTAATGCTGCTAGGGTAGTACCTATAGAATTCTGCAAAAAGATCTTTATCACTTATGTAGGCAAGCAATTTAACTACCTGCAGAAATTGTGTTGAAAAATATTAATATTAGTAAAATAGTGTACATTGTCATGCACTAATATAAACTAAGATTAAAATAAAAAAAGTTATTACCTTCTCAAGAGTTTCTTCTATAGCTTCATCACTTAATTTCTCGCTACCACCCTTCTTTAGAATGTTATCACAAAACGTAGCCAATAGTTCAGCACTTGAGCTTCCTCCAACACCTTTGTTGCAGAATACTTCAAAGGCCTCCTTGAGTGCCTACAAAGAAAATCATAGCTGATAAAAGTAGTTCAAACCATACAGCAGTGCAAACATCACATATAGTACAAACATGTGACTGTTTGTACAAGCTTCTCGGGGCATTCATTATAAATAATGATCAGGGTCTTCCAATGTACACCTTGTGGAAAAGGGAGTGATTCTGGAAACAATCGTTTACGTATGCCAGGTACTTATCATGCAACTCAATGATCTTTCTAACAAACACCTGCTCTTGCAAGCCAACTATATCCTTCTTTTCAGCCTGCAAAGACAGACATCAGTTAAACCTTCACTGTAATAATAGATAGAAACCATGACCAGTAGCAGTCAAATGAGAATCATAAGCACATGCTTGCCGAAAAGGAGGAATTATAAGGACGTGTGACATCATAAAATGAGCCTCAAAGAATCTATAGAAATTAAATTATTTAAAACCCAAAACACATTTATCCTTTAGACATGAAATTGTAAAAGCCAAAACATTAGTATCGTCGTATGAACAACGGAAGGAGCCTGGAACCACAAACAGCAAAATTCTGTCTAAAATACTTGGGAATAATCCGAACTTCATTCTATGAAAACTTCCAATGGAAATTCAATACCTACACGTATCCTTAGAATCACCTAAATAAATAAAAATATAGCATAACATAGAAATCGAGCTACAAACCTATCACAACTGTAACAACAAATGGACGCACAGGATTAAACATCAGCTACAAGACAAATCCTTCCGCAAGATGTGCTTGGATTGAGAGGAATAGAGGGGGAATTTTTAGGGGGTAAAAGTTCCCAACACCCAAGACTGCTCGGATTGAAGGGAATGATCAGGTGGGGGAAATCTATTACCCCATATGTCCTACCCCTTTAGGGGGGAAATTATGGATTCTACATTCTTTTTTTCTCTTCTAACACTTTTGCTCACTAGAGATGTATTGTGGGTCAACTAAAATCGAAAACTGACCCATTTGATACCAATTTGGTTGGCTCAGGTTCAGTTATTCCAATTTTTCCATTAAAAATTATATTAGCATACCCAACTTTTACTCGATGAATTAATACCCCCTAAAGATGTACTACCCCAAGAATTCCTTCCCCCATAATGATTATCTCCAATCCAAGTGCACCCACAACTTGTATATTTCATGCAACCTATCACACTGTACTAGTATCTGCAAACTGCAGCTTTAAGCCTTTCTACATTAGCAGCAATATGCTTTTCTATCAGTAGCATTATTCGTTTAAGTAAGAGATGTGTTTGAAGACTTTCTTGAGTAGAGTAGCAACCGCAAATGAAGTCTCAATCTTCTATCACTATGCCAGACCTGGTTATTTCAATTTTAATTGATTTCTGTTTTTTGAAAGAAAAAGAAGCAAATGAAGCTTTTTTTTGCGAATGGAGTTAATCCTTCACCAGTTAAATTAAAGTTAAGGACAAGAAAATGAACCCAATATGTGGAAAATTTTACTATGTAGGCTTTCACCCTCCTACTATAGTGACCTTACACTAATCAGAATATAGACCAACAAGAGAAGCAGCATTAATGTTAGATCTTTTGTTTGTGTGTCAGCAAATTAACCAGTAGCTTAAGTACATGTGAAGCCTGTGCAGGGAGAGGATTGAAATAGGTTTATTTTATAGTATTCCAACATAAAGAAAGGGAGCTAAAGGCATTTTTTCTTGGTCTTCAAAGAGCATAGATTCCGTATCCAACCAAGATGAACTATTATTTATTTGCATCTTAATGATTCGTAAAGAACAACCTCTACTACTCTAGAGTCCAGCAATTTTCACACACAAAAATTAATCTAATTATTGTAATAAACAGGGTTTCCTTGAAAAATACAAGACAAACAGCTTAGATGTAAGGCAAAAATCTGGAAACAAGCAGATTATGATATTTAAAAAATCAGACATGACTACAGGGTCAAGAAAGAACTAACCTTCTTGTGGCTTGCTGCATCTTCTGCCTGCTTGACTAAAGCTGTACCCTCGGCAGTAACATGCTGCATGGAACATTGGAATAGAAATTCAGAAAGCACAAGTGCAGACAGAAAACAAGTGATTGTACTTCTACAAAAAAAACAAAAAAAAAACTTCTTGACTATGAGAGTGGAATTCAAGCATGATAGTAGAGCAATTAGTTGATGGTTTTTGAGGTAAATAACAGAATGAAGAACAATATATAACATAAAATTATATTACCTGCTTGAATATCTGGGACACTGGATCTAGTCCTTTCGGTATTCGACAAAACAGCCTGTACATTCTTGATAGGTCATCCACCTAACGCACATGCCAAAGAGAATATCATTACCAAAAACTCAAAAGAGGATACAACAAATACATAGAGAGACTGCTTAAATGGCTCATTTGTACTTTATCATCACGAAGTAGAGCATGGCATCCTGAATGCTCCTTCTCCAGTAGTTGGCTTGCATATACAAACAATAATTCATGTTGCACTTTCTGGAAGGACAAGAAGATATGAGTAAGTAACCGCAAAAGGACAGTAGCACTTTGAAGGTAAAGCCGAAGGAACATACCTCTAGCAACTTTTGTTCACTGCTGGAATGTAGGTAATTAGAAACTCTGTCCTTCTCTCTTTTCAAACATTCCTCAGCCTAATGCATGTGTAATGAGTAATGACCATCAACAAACTGCCTACAGAAAATGCACTCATGCTGGAAAGTATAATGCAAAATTCACCTTCAACATGTAATCTGGACACGAATCCTCAATTATCCAGTTTGTAGCCTTCCGAGAATAGTAACCAGATGTATCTTTAAGCATGTCTGCTTCAAAATCATTCTCATAGTATTCCATGCTCCCTAAACCAATCTCAACAAAAATTCCCAAAACATTCTTCAGCAAAGCTCGATCTATCTGTTCACCCTCCCGTTCTTGATCAATCTAATTTTAAAACAAGTTAACGATAAACTCGTATGCTTAGAAATTTCAAGCACAGATCACGTTGGAGTTTCAGAAAATTATACCAATGAAATTACAGCATCCCTAACTTTACCATTGATCTCTGCATAAACCTGAAATTATGTGGACCAATAATGAGCATTAACAATTCTAATAGGTAATGGATGAAGAGTGAGAAAACCTAGTCAATCTCTGGGGAGAACAGGAGTCTGGTAAAAAGATAATATTTTGTATCCAAGCATATTTTATTAGAAACTTAGAAAGAAAAAAGACATACCAGTTCACGGAAGCAAGTCAACCCAACTTCATTTAAAGGAGGAAGTGATCTTCGTGCAATGAAATACCGATCCAGGTAATAAAAGAAGCGGGAAAGCCATCTAACCATGACCTTGTGATTCTCCCATCTTCTCACAAGTTCTCTCAGCATAAATTCATCATGCTTTTCTCTGATCGATGGCAGCACCTGAAGATGATGGAATGCAAAATGTAAAAAATCGCAGCAAATATTAGGTCAGTGGTCAACTTCAAAAAATAGACTACTCACATCAATTGTATTATCATATCACGCGTAAAAAAAATAAAAAAAATCCAGTGAGGCTTAAAACATAATAACTATCACAAAAATAATATACTGTGTTCTATAAGTATCTGACAACTACGAAAAGATCACGGTTTTAACTTAAAATGGACATTATAATTTGAAACATAACTACCACATGATAAGAAATCAACATACCATCGTCGTAATGTACTCCTCAAACGACTCCCGGTACTTGTCATACAGCTGCTGTGAGTAATCGTGCGGGGGCTTCTGAGTACACATATTATATATAGTCCTGAAAAAGAAACCAAAGTAAGAATTACAAAACAGCAAAAGATGTCCCGAACAAAGTTGGAAGGATGTCATTACGTGTAGAGCATCATGTAGTCCTCGGAACTGAACTGCGGCTCGGGATTCCCTTCGAGTATGTTCTTCAGCTTGGTGATGCCTTTCTGCATGAAATCCCATCCCTGCTCCAAATCGATCGTCTTCCTCTCGTTCATCGCCATCTCTAACCGAACAGATCAAGCAAAACCTAAACACCAAAAAACAACTCGTTTACCCCCAAATACCACACCAAAACACCTAAAACACCAATCAAACCCCTAAAACCCTCAAATCAAGCATCCATCGATACGAAACACTTAACCTAAACCTCCACCCTAACAAAATCCGATCGAAATGAAACCCTAGACCAACCGTCAGCTACCAAAACCCCAATCCAAGCAGGAAACAACCTAAAAACCCCAGTCTCGCACGAACACCAAATCAAGACTAAACACCTCCAGACCCAAACCTGACTGCGAGATCGACGTCCAGGGAACGAAACGGCCCGGATCGAGAAGAAACCGGCGAGTACCGGGGCGAGGGAGGCGAGGCCGAGGCGAATCTGGGCGGGAGGGGGTCGGGATCGGAACCCTGGAGGGACGAGGAGGGGCGGAAGAAGGCGAGGAGAGGGAGAGGTGTAAAGGGGTTTTCCTATTGGGGTGGATAGGGATGGTAAATAGGGTTGGATCGTCAGGGTAGATTGGGAATTCGGAAATCGTGATGTGACCGCCGACGTGGCCCCTGCCGTCTCTTGGAATCTTGCCCTCTCTTGCCAACGTTATTAGTTAATAACTTTAAAAGAAGTGATTAAATTAATGTGTTGGATGTTTGAAACTCTGGTCAAGTCCATCGGATTATGAGCAATTTTTTCGGTTTGGATCCACCTCAGATTAGCTTGAGTTTTTGTGAAAATCAAAGGCAAAATTGGATATCCAAACAGACCTTAAAATAGTTTTTTAGGGGGTAACACCTCTTAAGAAATAAAAAATATCATAAATTTCGAAAATTAATTTTTTTTATCAAATTTCGTGAGTCGTTGATTTTTCTTACAAAGACAATAAACTTTTAATATTTCAATATAGTCAGATTTCTTAACATTTTCTTTTTTTGATAAAAAAAAATCTACACGCCTCTCAAATGCTAAAATTAATAATAAAAAATAATTTTCAAAATTCATGTTTATTTTTATTTGTTGAGATGTGTAAGTAATGGTATTAAATTTTTATTTAAAAGTGAAAATATTAAGTCATCCTATTGATACAAACATATTTTGATTTTATTGTTTTCAAAGAAAAACGTCAAACACTATCTCACAAAGTTTGATAATAAAAAGATCAAAATTTGAAAATCATGATCAACTT
The DNA here is from genome assembly GCA_963682175.1 of Triglochin maritima. NCBI lineage: Eukaryota > Viridiplantae > Streptophyta > Magnoliopsida > Alismatales > Juncaginaceae > Triglochin > Triglochin maritima. The sequence goes on along the minus strand of OY821780.1, from coordinate 5,141,963 downwards.
TCATTTCATGAAACGTGTGGAAATACTTTTGAGTATTCGAAGAATTATGTATATATATATTGAGATTTTATTATTTTCGGGAAAAAATCAAAGGTTATATAACTTATGAAATTTGATAAAAAAATCGTGATATCTATTCATATCTTGAGAGTCGAATGATATTATGATTTATTTAAAAGTGAAAATGTTAAGTCAACCTATTTTTGTAAAAATGCTTATTTTTATCGTTTTTGAAGAAAAATAAAAAAAACTATATAACTCACGAAGTTCCATAAAAAATCTAATTTTCAAAATTCATGATATTTTTTAATTTCTTGAGAAAACTAATGATATTAAATTTTATTTAAAAATGAGAAAATCAAGTCATTCTACTTATACAAAGATATTTGTATTTTATCATTTTCGGAAATATCTAATATATAACTCACAAAATTTGATAATAATATCTTATTTTCAAAATTCATGATATTTTTCATTTCTTGTGAGATTTAAAGGTGAAAAATGTTAAGTCATCATATCTATACAAAGATGTCTACATTTTATCGTTTTAAAGGAGATATTGAAGACAATAATAACATACGAAATGTGATAAGAAAACCTAAATTTCAAAAATCATTATATATTTCAATTTTTGAGAAGTATGAAGATACTTTAGTGTATTTGAAGATGAAAATGTTAAGAAATTTTATATTTACTGAGATATTGTTATTTTGTTTTTTCAAAAAAATAAAAACTATAACTCGCGAAATTTGATAAAAATTCTAATCGTCAAAATTCTTGATAGGTTTCATTTTTTGAGATGTGTATGTTGATTTTTTGGCATTAATCTATGTTTTGATGATTTAATCAACCTAATCTTAATTATAATCATGTAGAGTAACACACATATTGCATTGCATATATATATTGCTTTGTGCTAACCTCTACAGGTGATCAAGACTCAAGAAAAGAAAGAAAATCAAGTCAAGATATGTAATCAAGTTCATTTGAAAACATGTATTTTGTATTTCCTTAAGTCTTTAGCAAATTTGTGTAATTAAACATACTTTAGTTAAAAACTACTCAAACACACACTAGGTTCCCTATAGAAGTCACACACAAAATTTCACATAATTTGGGCTTCAATAGATCACCCAAACTTAGACCGGAAAACACTAAACTTGAACCCAAACTGTCTGCTCACATTCGGTCGACCAGATGAACAATTAATCTGTTGAGTGTTTAACTGCCTAAGTTTGGTCGATCGTTCAGACCTTTTTGGTCGACCGAGTACCAAGTATTTTCTGATCGTTAGTTTTGTCGTATATACCCAACGGTCGTATTCGTATTAATCAAAAATACCCCCAAATACTTTTCATAAATCGGTCGACCGAGGACCTTGATCGATTGACCGCATATCTGTCTCTTGACAAACCCTGAACACTTTGGACTAATTTGGTCGAAATTCTTTTTTACCCCGGTCGACCGAAACTCAAATCTTCCCAAACCCAGAAGTGTCTGAACCTTTTCGGTCGAACCACCAAATTGCCTTGTTCGACCGATCCTATTTTCCCAGAGCAAAAGCCCTAGAACGGTCGAACTATCCCCTGAGTCCGTTCTACCGATCACTTAAGTGAACCTTAGTCAAAACCTTATTTGACCAAACGGTCGAACGACATACCCGATTCGGTCAACCGATTTGAGGCAGAATTGGGTCCTACGAGTTTCTGTTTTGTGTATCCTACACCAACACTCACTCAATCAACCCCAACAGATATATTCTCTCTAATGCTTATATAAAGAGTTGTAAAACACATTTTAACACAACTCTCATGCCACTACTTGTCCAATACATTGGAGAGAAATTCACAAACTCAAATTTCCTCAATCCAACACTCCAAGCTTACACTTCCACACATTAGCATCAATTCCACATTATAAGCTAAGTATGCTCGAGTTAAAGAGTGTGTTCCACTCAAGTTTTCGATTGTAAAGAAGCAAGGACTTCAGTGAAAGCCCGAAGTGTTCCTCTCAGATTGTGAGAGAAGAAAATCAAGCTTACGAGGGTGTTCGTGGAGCTTGTTTTGTAAAAGACGTTCTCTCCCGGCCCGGAACGGGGAGTGGATAGTGAAGACGCGAGCGGAGCTCGAAGTGTCGAGCGGAGCTTGCAAGAAATGACGTAGGCGGTGACCGAACCTCGATAAAAACCTCATGTCTATTGTGGTTTGCATTATTCTTTTCATACTTACTTGTTTAGTTTAAATTTCGCTACATATATCTTTGATTGTTAAACGAGTAGGTAATTAGCTTAAAAGTGATTAGTATTGTAGACCCTCACGATCCTACAGTGTAATGATATTTTCAATTGATTTAAAATTAAAAATGTTAAATCATCTTATTTTGGTACAGAGATATTTTGATTTTATCATTATCAGGAAAAAAAATGTCTATCTTACGAAATTTGATAAAAAATCTAAAATTTGAAATTATTGATCATTTTTTGTAACATCCCAACTTTAAAAAAATGCAAAAAGCGATTTTTTTCTTAGATAATATGGATGTCACTAACATACTAATATAGTTTTAAAAAAATAATGTCAATTACATAAGCTTAATCAAATATCATTTTTGTAAAATTTAAAACCTTCTTAAAACCTTTAAGCATATGAATCCAAGTTAAACCATTAATTATAATAAATCCCAGTTGGTAAAATTAGTTGACCACATGAAACAATTAAAGTCGTTAAGACCAAAACTCATTAAATCTAAAACTTGTACATATTAATCTATACGCAAATTCGGTTGAAGACAGAACATAGAATCTTAAACTATAGCTATCAATAAAACATGAATTTTCGACTAGGAAAAACACCATAATATATAATAAACCAAGCTAACATTTCAAGATTCTTAGAGAAAACAAAAATCAGAACTTACGTAAACTGACAACCAAATCATTAATTTGTTTCCTAGACTAGCAAATAAATAATCAACATCGTACATCTGAAAATCGTATAAAATCATAACTAATTTCCGAATTAATTTCAATGAAAACTATAATATGTAAAACCCGAAAACCCAACCATAGACTGGGTAAGTACGTTCCTTACTATTAGAAGACAATTCTTGCATACCTCAACTAAGAATCGAACCCAACACGAATAATCTCCCTCACGTGACAAATTTCTAACTCACAATTTATAATACCTATTGCTCAAGAACTCACCTATTTATAATAAAACCACCAAACTCTTAACCGATTGAACAAAGACTAATTCTCATTCTCACCACTTTATTTATTAATATTAATCATGAAATTTTCCTTTTACCAGTCTCAATCCGTAACTCTCGATAGAATAGAGACCAAAATGTGTTTTTATTGAACCAATCCAACATTCTATCAATTCACAATATTTAGAAATACCCCATAATAACTTGAAAATGCATTTTAAATTCTCGCCACTTTATTTATTAATATTAATCATGAAACTTTCCTAATTAGTTTTTTACCAATACAATTTTAGGCCTCGTATTTCCTAACCAACATCGTACTATTTCATATATAGTTTACAGTTAAGAACAGATATATTAGAAAATGTCAAAAATTATAATTTAGCCTTTGAGTGAATTACTTTTAAGTTGAAAATTGAAAGACTTCCCTACCATTGTTTTCTAACGAAGTGGAACAAACTTTAACGTCCACATAGTTTGAGAGCCAAACTATAACGTTCTATATTATCTTGGAAAATGCAAAATAAAACCAAGTCGTAGTTCATTGGAGCAAATTCTAATTGATGTCTTCTACTTATGTCCTTTTATGTGTCGCATTTAAGATCAAGATATATCATTCAATGCTACACTGTTACTTGTATGTATTTTTAATCTCTGGGATATTTTTTTGTTTCTTTATTTTACTTATATACACTCTCAATGTTTTTCCGTTTAATTTTATATACGCCTGATTGTCTTGGGGGTTGACATTTTCCTTCACTGTTTCCTACCGTCTCATTCTTATCATATTTGTTTGACATATGGGAGGAATACATCTTTGTTTGTTCGTTATTTTTGTTGTTTTATATTGATTTTAGTCTCGATCGACTGTATCAAGCTAAGGCATATTGAACATATTGACCTAAATAATCTAAATTTGAACCAAACTTTGAATTAGTAAAAGATATTGGGGATATTGGAGAGATGAGGGCCACAAAAGATACTGTTGTAGCGTTGTTGGTTAATTGATCAACGTTGAAGTTAATTTACTAAATAATCCAAATTTGAACCGAACTTAATTATATACAACTACAACAGATAATGCGGAGATGTATGGGATAATAGTTAAAGTATAAACGGTATATCGACAAATACCAGAACATATACGTAATGTATATAAGCAAAATCCGTTAAATATTCTTTCATTTTTTACACTTTTACTAACTAAATCTCGAAATATATCGACATATGCATGACATCCTTGGTTTTGGTTATCCCATCATTCACCAAGTAAACGGCCGCACCAATTTATTATCTGCTCCATATCTTCAATAATACTTAAAAATGTAGAATTGTGATTTTGGTAACACTTCCATCTCTTGAATATCTGCCCACCACGATAATGTCATTTGTGGTGCAAATCGGGTAACAATTGTTGGTTGGGAATATTGTCCTTAGACTAAAACTTTAAGATGTCTACTATTATAGATGCAAGATACAATACAACTGGAACTCTACTTTAATATGGAGGTCGGTTAATTACATGTAGTATTATCGAACAAGGAATATTGTTCACAGATATTAATGGATATCAAAGTGGTTACTCGTTAAGCACGATCGAACGATACAAAAATGCATCTTATGGAATTTATTCGACGAGTTTATGTTAAGTTGTATTACTTGTCAGTACACAATGTATGTCGTGGAAGAAAAAACCATAGAAATCCAAACATTGCGTATTTAAACATAAATTTCATTGAACATCAATCATCATTGTCCCTAAATGTTAGAAGAACTCAAGTCACAATGAGAGGAAAGAAATTGATTCTTATTGATTTATGAATGAATGTGATGGAGGCTATTTATAGCCTACTAGAACAATGAATACATTTGTACGTAGACAACTATAAAAGATCTAGATGATTCCAATACCAAGAATGTAGACTAATTTTAGATACAATGAATATTACAAATGAATTGAGTTACAATGCATGTGGACCTATATGTAGGGCTTTGATGGGCCTAATCAGTTTTGGGCTCTAACACCCCCCCTCAAGCGGATAGGGGGAGAATCCACCAGAAACTTCGGGCGAAGATGTGTAAACTGTTGAATGGCCAGAGGCTTGGTTAAAATATCTGCTAACTGATCATTACTTGAGACAAACCGAACTTGAATCTCCCGTGAAGAGACTTGCTCGCGAACAAAATGGAAGTCAATGGCAACATGCTTAATGAGCACATGAAAGGATTTGATGCCAAATATGTTGCGCCAAGATTGTCACACCAGAGAGTCGGTGTTGCGGAAGAGGACTGTTTTAATTCTAGAAGAATGTTTTTAATCCAGAGAACTTCAGCAGTTGCCTGAGAAATGCCACGATATTCTGCCTCAGTGGATGATTTTGCTACTGTAGGTTGTTTCTTTGACCTCCAGGAGATCAATTTTTTGCCCATAAAGATACAGTAACCAGTAGTGGATCGGCGATCATCTTGATCTCCAGCCCAATTTGCATATGAAAAAGCATGAAGACCGCTTAAGTTGTTGGAAGAATTTTTATGGATATAGAGGCCAAAGTCTATAGTTTGTTTGAGATATCTTAAAATCTGTTTTACTGCTACCCAATGATCTTCAGTTGGATGATGCATATATTGACAGACTTTGTTGACAGAAAATGTTATTTCTGGTCTAGTAAGTGTAAGATATTGAAGAGCACCAACAATGCTTCTGTATAATAACGGATTAGTCATAAGACTACCTCTTGTTTTTGATAGTTTAACGTTTGGACATGCAGGAGAAGACAAAGTTTTAGCATTTTGCATATTAGTTTTAACAAGTAAGTCCTGTATATATTTGTGCTGGTTAAGAAATAACCCGTTGGAGTGAAAAGTTGCTTCAATTCCTAAGAAATAATGAAGAGAACCTAAGTCTTTTAAAGGAAAGGCAGAGTTGAGTTGAGAAATAACCTGTTGGAGCAATAGAGGAGAGCTACTTGTAACAATAATGTCATCCACATACACTAAAATGAATAGTACATGTCCTTTATTTCGTAATACAAATAAAGACGAATCAGATTTAGTGGGATAAAAACCAAGAGATCTTAGTTTATGTGCTAATTTAGTAAACCAAGCACGAGGGGCTTGCTTGAGCCCATATATAGCTTTACGAAGAAAACAGACATGATCTGGATAAGAATTATTAATAAACCAGGTGGTTGAGACATGTAGACATGTTCACGTAAATCTTCATTTAAAAAGGCATTATTAATATCAAGTTGTTTGATTACCTAGTTATTGGAAATGGCAAGGGTAAGCATAATCCTAATAGTTACAGGTTTAACTACAGGACAAAATGTATCAGAATAGTCAATACCCTCCTCTTGATGAAATCCTTTGGCAACTAAACGAGCCTTATATCGTTGTATAGACCCATCATGATTTCTTTTCAAACGAAAAACTCATTTGCACCCTATTAGATTTGTAGCACATGATTTAGGAACAAGGGTCCAAGTGTTATTCAGAATTATGGCATTATACTCATCATCAATTGCTTTTCTCCAGTTAGAATCTTTGGAAGCTTGAGAGAAGCAAGTTGGCTCAGTGCCTTGGAGAGAGGAAGTGGACAGAGGATGTCTGGTGGTGACATAGGTCTGAAAACCAGGAAATGTTTTTTGTTTTCCTAGTATTGTCCCTATTTCTTGTGGTCATGGGATGACAAGGATTGGGTGAAGTGGGTTCAGGGTCAGAATTTGAGTTTTGTGGTGTGGATGAAGCAATAGGAAGAGAACTTGGAGTAGTTTCAGTGGGAACCAAAGTGGGAGATACTGGAGTAGCAATGTCAGTATTAGTTAAGATAGGTATGGTAGAAGTAGATAAACTACTACTGCCTGATACCTTAATCTTATTAGCCCCCTCATAAGGAAAATGAGTTTCATTAAATATAACATTACGAGCTACAAACATCTGATTAATATGTTTATTATAACATTTATATCCTTTATGCATAGTGCTATATCCCAAAAATACACATTGACGAGAACGAGGTTGCAATTTATTGGTATTATAAGGTCGTAAACAGGGAAAACATGAACAACCAAATACTTTTAAAACAGAATAGTCTGGAGAAGTTTTGAACAATTTTTCAAAAGGAGAAATAGAAGAATTAGTATATGGCAATCTATTAATTAGAAACACAGCAGTAGAAAATGCATGATCCCAAAAATAAACTGGAAGAGAAGCGTGAGTAAGAAGAGATAAGCCACAATAAACTATATGTCGATGCTTTCTTTCTATAGAAACATTTTGTTCATGTGTATGAGGACAAGAAATTCTATGAGTAATACCATTTGACTCAAGAAATTTTGAAACAGATCTGTATTCACCACCCCAATCACTTTGAAAGCTCTTAATTTTGCAGGAAAAGAAATTTTCAGCTTATAACTTGAATTTTTGAAATGTAGGCAAGACATCAGACTTAGAAGCAATAGGGAAAATCCAAGTGTAACGACTGAAATCATCTAAAAACTGACATAAAAACGACAACCAGTATGAGAGGTAACAGGGGGAGGCCCCCAAACATCAGAATGAATTAGTTCTAAAGGAACGTTACTTTTAATGTGTGTAGAAGTAAAGGGCAGTTTATTGTTTTTAATAGAGGAACAAGTATGACAGTTATTAATCAAAATTTTCCCTGCAGTAGGAAGAGCATGTTTATGTAAAAGAGAATGAACAATGCGTGCGGAAGAATGTCCCAGCCGTCTGTGCCAGATGTCAGCAGAAGTTCGTTCCCCGTGGAATGCAAGTTTCCTAGGTAGTTGTAGTCTATAAAGATCATGATCAAGGTGCCCCTGTAGTAGGACCTGGCCCGAGAAGAGATCCTTCACAAAGCAATGTTTGGGAAAAAATTCAAAATATACATTGTTATCTGAAGTGAATCTAGCTGCACTTAATAATTTTCGAGTAACACTAGGAACATAAAAAACATCATGCATTTTTAGTAATTTAGAAGATGAAGGAACAGTAAAAGAACCAGTGCATAGGATAGGCAAACCTGCTCCATTAGCTGTTCTGATAGAATCACAACCTGTATAGTCCGTTGAATTCTGAAGTGAGTCTGGGTCATTTGTCAGGTGGTTTGTAGCTCCTGAGTCAGGATACCAGGCATCATCTGCTATGTTGCAAGAAGTTAACATCATAGCAGAAAGAGAAGGGTGTTGAAAGGACTGATCAAAGCGTTTGTAACACTGAAGGGCATTATGACCCATTTTGGTACAGATTTGACATTGAACCCTAGGTCGAACAGGGTTACCAGACAAGTTTGGAGTGGGAGGACGATTATTATTGTTATTATTGAAAAACCTTCCACGTCCACGCCCTTTGCCTCTGTTATTGCGCCCTCCTCGATTAGTTGGCACAGGTGCCCGAGTGGCAACATTAACAGAGGACTGAGCAGTAGATAGGTTATTTTCCAACCGCATTTCATGAGTAAGAAGCATGGCATGTAAATCTTCTAAACTTGGAGAATCAGAACGAGTAGATATAGATACAACAAAAGAGTCATACTCAGTCCCTAACCCAGCAAGAATATAAAGAACTAGATCAGAATCAGAAACAGGATGAGCTACAACAAACAAACTATCAGCAATAGATTCCATTTTTTGTAGTAGTCGGAAATAGAGAGATTTTCTTTTTGTTGTTGTTTGAATTTGTAATCTGAGTTGAATAATACGAGAACGAGACTGAGAAGCCAAAACGTTCTCAAGTGTAACCCAAGCAGAACGAGAAGTGGTGCATCCTACGGTTTGTTCTAACACCCCCTCAGATAGACTCGCAAGTAACCATCCTAACAGTAGTTGATCTTGTCGAGACCATGCTTTATATTCAGGATTGGGAATAGTTTGAGTGTCGTCTAAAAACGGACTAGGGGTAGGAACAGAACCATCAAGAAAACCATACAGATCATTACCACGAACAATGGGCATGATTTGAGAGCGCCAAAGTAGGTAGTTCGTGCGATCAAGACGCACATGTATGGGAAAAGATAGATTTCCGGAAACGGATATGGTGGAAGAAGTGGTAGTGTTTGGCATGCTAGTGGAACTCTGACTAGAAGTTGTCATGGCTAACAGATAGAGAAAAAAATCCAAAGAAAGAAAGAGAGAAAAAAAAAGATTTCAGTAGTCAAAAAATGATGTTGTATAAAAATAAATAAAAATTGCAGAATCTTTCTCTGTTGAGATAAAAAAAGGAGAGAGGCAGAAAAAGTAGAAGAAAAACCGGAAATGCTAGAAAGCAGGAAGAAAACAGATGACAAATATTAATTAAAAAAAATTGAAAGAAGAAGAAAGAAACAAAAAAAAACGATGCGGTGTGTGTATGTTTTTTTTTTTGCAAAACAAGAAAGTATTGTAAGAAGGAAGAAAGCAGTTTGTAGTTCTTATGAAAACAGAGATATGATAATGGAGCTCTGACTGTTAGTCATCATAGCTGAACAAAACAACAAAAGAAAATATCTAAGACAAAGGATCACCAGAAACTCAGAAGTAGAGAAAAGCTAGAAACAGTCGCCAAAGTAGCGCTGGATGTGGTGAGGGTGCTCAAGAAGAGCGCCGTGGAGAGGAAGAGTTTGGAGGATAAGAGGAGAAAAATAGATTTTTGTTGAAAGAAATGTGTTTTATATGACGAGAGGAAATATCTCAGCCGTTAACCAAGAAATGAACAATTAAGATGAGTTTCCAGAGTGTTCGCGAGGAGAACGAAACAAGAGCCGTTGGATTAAACGAACGGAGCAGATTTGTGTTGAAGAAAGACAATCCGTGGATAAGGCGCGAATCGATGTGAGCCGTTCGATGAAAAACAAGACGAATGGTCAGATTGATGCTTGAAAAGCACACCGTGCCTCAGATGAGCAAAGATACAGACCGTCGGATGAGATTGATGGATGGTTGGATGCTTTGCTAAAGAAGCACAATCCGGAGAAATTGTGGGCTGGGTTTTAAATAAAAAGGAAATGAAGAAGAAAGGAATGAGCGAGGAGTTTGGTGTTAACCATACTAGCTCTTGATACCATGTTAGAAGAACTCAAGTCACAATGAGAGGAAAGAAATTGATTCTTATTGATTTGTGAATGAATGTGATGAAGGCTATTTATAGCCTACTAGAACAATGAATACATTTGTACCTAGACAACTATAAGAGATCTAGATGATTCCAATACCAAGAATGTAGACTAATTTTAGATACAATGAATATTACAAATGAATTGAGTTACAATGCATGTGGACCTATATGTAGGGTTTTGACGGGCCTAATCAGTTTTGGGCACTAACACTAAATATATGTATCCTGAAAGAACGGCCCATCACATACTATAAAAAACATTTCTTTGCACGAAAGCAATCTCCGGGATATATACATAACTATAATATTATATGAAATATCTACTGAATGATGGGATAACCAAAACCAAGGATGTCATCTGGATAATGCAGTGAATGAAGGTGCAATTTGAAAGAATCAAATTAAAGAGTACATGGTTAGATGGGGTTCGATTTTGTAAACGGTTATATAATATATTACCAGAACTTGACCTGCTATTTTTTTCTTCTATATTTATCAAAAACATCAATATTTGAATAAATTTTGCAATTTTGAGGAAAATGGTAATCACCCCCCTCTTTGCATCCTTAGCGAAAAATAGCCTCTAAATTATCGACGACTTAATATAATATGTTATCAATCATGAATATGACGAAGGAAACCAATTTGTGTGTAATATAAATGTCTAGCAATGATTAATATTTTAGTTGCGGAAAACGGCATACATATAATTGTAATTAGAATACAACACCAACAATGTAGTATGTAGACGTGGCATCTTCGATGTGATTGGAGGAGTATAAATTTGGAGGAAGATTACAATTATTAACCCAAGTGGCCAAGTAAATGTGATTATGTGTTGTAACATTTGTGATACAAATTAGATATTGTCCTAAACTCCAAACTGAAAACTACCTTGCAGTATTATGTTTTGGAAGAAAATTATTCTTGTCAGCTCGTTTGGATGACCACAATTATATCTTAACCAAATCTCTTATGATTTTCTACGCGCAATAATAACTAAAATATACGGTTTGAATTTTCAATTACATTAAAAAAATAGATTATATCGAGAGATATTAACGTTCAAAAGGGATTTCAATTATATCATATCGAAAGATATTAACGTTAAAGAAAATCATTAGCAGGAACAATTTGATCGATGAATTAGAGTAGTGTTAACGAGCCGGGTGGCCACCCAGAAGCCCAATCGGGCGCTGGAGGTCCCAGGGAGGCGCTCGGGCGCCCTATTGGGTAGGGGGAACGTATCCCCCCGTTGGCGTGATTTTTTAATTTTTTTAATTTTTTTTTGTTATTTGTTGAAAATGTTTATAAATATATTTTAAATTGTTTTTCCAGATATATTTTTCCTAAAAACATGTTTTTTATTTGTTTTGATTTTGTAGTTTTTTTTGGATTTTTTATACCCATGATTGATCTCCAAATGACGTGGATGAGAGATAATGTATAGTGGATGGGTAACCCGGGTGTGGTTAAATGTTTTTTTGGTGGGTTGAGTGAACTGACGTGACAGAGAGAATACATGGTGGGTGGGGTTAACCCAAGCATGATTATTTAAATTATTATCAAAATTGAAGGAACAACATTACGAAAGAATCCTTTCGGCTCCAAGTTTCGGTGACAACTCCCAACGACTGGCTTGATTGGACAAGAGTTTTCGATGCAAGTGGCTTCCGATTTGAGAACCTTTGAGATATTTGTTGTGAAGAAAATTTTCTTTTTTTATCGTCACCTGTTCATTTTAGTGATTTTCATAGGTTCGGTTTGACAACAACTGTTTTTTGTTGATTTTAATTTAGAGAATCAATAGAGATTTTGAAGAAAAAAAAACCAAACAAAAAAAAGATGGAGAGATTTTTGAAAAACTAATTTTTGAAACTTCCGATTTCTACACATTCATCTCTTGTTTTTCGTTGTTAACATTGAATTTACTTTTTTGCTCTCAATTATTATAAAATATATTATTTCAAATATTGATAATTTACGAAACAATATTATTTGAAATATTAATATTATCTAATTTTAAAGTTGAAGTCATGATTAAGTGATAAAGTTGGTGGCCTTTTGTGTATAGAACAAATAATGAGTGAAATATAAGAAAATTGTTGTCATAATTACTTGCAAAAAACTTTTATATTATTATTGTCATATTTAACAAAAGGTCGGTTTAAGGTTAAAAGAGTATTTTATCCATCTTTGAAAAACCAAAATCTAGATAGCCAAACAAACAAAAAGTTGCTTTTCATATAAATATGTTTTTTGGAAATTTTGAGAAAAAATAGATTTTTCCTAGAATCTCCATTAGAAAAGTTGTTACCAATCGGACCCTAGATATTACTATAATAGTATAATACGTTGTTACAATGCTTGTGTTGCGGTTCCAAATGTGGTCTTTGACTTTGTTGTATAATTACTGGTAGTTCTTAAAGCATTTTTAGAATTTGAAGGTTATTATAGTAAGATAAGCACGTGCTCAAGGAGTTGTGGCATGATGTCATTTAGAGTTTTAGTGGGGGGAAAAATTTCAATGTCGGACACCCGGTGAAAAACAATGTGATTTTAGCATATTTGGATAACTGTGGGCTTATTAACTTGAGACTTAAAGTTTTAGTAGTTACAGCCTTCCATTTTAATTTTCCAGAATTTATATCAAAATGAATTGACTTGCTTGCTCTTACAATCTCACTCACGAAAGGAAATATATATATTAAAAGCACTTATATTTGACTTCTTAGCCCTGTCACATGCAAAAATCCAGGGCAACTCAGCGATCGATAGAGCGAATGAACATGCAAGTCTTGAAATACGAATAATTATGATATTTATGATCCATGATTTGAACCCCTTTTTTTTACTTTAAAACAAGAGAACCATTACATGCCTCTTGATTTTGAATGCCTGTCTCAGTTTCCGTGTTCACCGAAATCACAGAATGGGTTTCTCCGAAGGAAAAGAAAGAAAGATCGTAGAGTGGATTGATCTTAGCCATGTGAACTAAATTTCTATAAGTACGAATTAATAAGCAAGTTACAGTGCCACACAATGTGCTAATTACAAACGACTCCAGAGCAACCCGATACTTCGCGAAAGCTATCAACAAATATATCATCAACTGCATGGCATTGAATGTTTTAAAAAATAAATAAATTAACTTCACAAGTTAAGATAGTTGAACTGTAACATCCGAAACAACGGAAATTTAAAAATTATCATCAAGATATCAGAGACCAATAATCAAAAGACGAAACTGTTACTTATTATAAAAACATCCAAGTGATGCATCATATTACATCAGAGTTTGTCAAAAAGCTACATGATTACGTCAGATATAACAAAAGGAGATACAAGTAATCATGTCGATCTCAGTGGTCCGAACGAGAGGATCTGATCCAAAAATGCACGCGCCCGCTGTCACCACCCAACTGGACCTACTGCGGTCCTGAAACAAAACATGCAACAACAATGCTTGAGTTTTCATAAGAAAATCACGTATGTCAAACTCACCTATATGCATGCAGTAGTACCCATGGACATATCATACTAGTAGCATGTCATGTCATCAACAGTAATGATAACAGTTCCCCCGAAGGGTAAGATGAGACATCAGTCCGACAATCATCATCGGGTCTCCCAAGGAGACCTACTGTAGGCATATATGGTCTAGCGGAACAAAACGTGACGCTCCCCACACGAGGCTATACTAAACATGAGGTTAGACAAGGAGCATCCGCTAAGTCCGCGCCATAAGAAACAGATCTGTAACTTCGTGACCGAAATCACCCAAACGGAGCCGTCACTCGCTCGGTCCATCAATCATCATCGCAGTAGGTGCCCAGCTGAGGGAAACATAGCCGAAACAACATCGACCCATCATCGTCGGAACAACATCGACGACATCACCGACACAGCATCGGTGGTCCAACATACGTCCGACACAACATCAAACGGGTCCGAACCAAAGTCGTTGGGTCATCAGGCTCCACGAGCCGCAAACACCAACCACATAGCCATCCAGACCGGTAGTCACCTCACCTAACGACAGTTGCGTGCCCGCACAACATCATACATTGGGATTCGCGATCCCTCAGGCATGCTACCCTATCATGAGTCCATCAATCCATCACATTAAGTCACGATCCATACATGGAGGTGACACGTCCCGAACACCCACACTTTTCCACACGGCGGTCCCTGGGTAGGCACGCGTACACGCCCACTGTCACCTCCCAGCTCACGCACTAGGCGAAGACACGAGGTTTAATGGACAGAGTTGGCATCCTAAAAGGATCAGGAATTCAGTTCTGTGCACAAACAGTCGACCGAAAGAGGCAATCCGGTCGACCGTTCCCATAAGGTTCGGTCGACCGAAAGTCTATAACGGTCGAACTCTCTGCGCAAAACCTAACCCAACGGTCGAACAGAGGTCTAAAACCGGTCGGCCGATACGTGGTCAAAATCCGGAGTCTGGTCAACATCAATCAATACTACCGGTCGACCGACTCAGGGGTCCCGGTCGACCGAAAACTACCAGGGCATCCTAGCAGTTCTAAGTCATATCTTGGTCGAACAATATACCAAACAACGGTCGAACAATCATGCATAATAATCGAGTACACTAAAGTTCCAGTCGAACGAAAACATAGAACTGATCGACCGAAAACCAACAGACAAACCCCCGACCCACAAGCACATGCTATACCGGTCGACCGCCATAAGGCATCGTTCTACCGGTGTTGGTTAAAGTCAGACCATTACACTAAACCGGTCGACAGCAACCTTGTGCCATCCAAGGATTTTACGTCGTTTCTCGCCGCCGGTAAGGTCTCTGACCTCCCGCGACCGACCACTACATCACCCCCTCACGAGTGAGCAACAAACCAAACTAATAAGCCGACATACCTTTCGAACGCGACGAACCCACCGGAGCCTCTCACACACAAGCCGTCTCCAGTCATCAACCACACGCACGACCGCCTCCCCGTGCGATGACCTCCGCACGCCTCACGCCGACGCAACCTCCTTCGCCGGAGCTCGAGTAACTGAGGAAAGGAGTGAAGAATGTTTCGTGAGAGGAAAGGAAATGGAGAAGGAAGAAGAAGAAGAAGAAGAAGAAGAAGAAGAAGAAAAAGGAAGGTGTTTGCTTGGTTTAACAAAAACAAAACCAACCCCACACACCACCCGTACACCTCCAAACCATCCCTAAACCCCTCTTCACGTCCCACCAACACTCCCATCCACACCCTCTCTCCTCCCAAGTCAACCTAGCCCATTCTTCTTCTCTCCACTTAACCACTAATTAAACCCAGAGTTAGGATATTACATCAACCGGTCACTTTATTAGGTTTTTTCTATCTAATGTAACAAGTCCATATCCTTTATAAACAATTTTTTTATTTTCTCTTCTATCTGATAGGGTTTACGTACGTGTATTTACATTAGTCTCGTTGAATAGTAAAAACATTACAACCCCCCCCCCCCCCCCCCCCCACACACACACACCAAAAAAATAATAAATACAAGGATAATGATTTATGAACCCTGCGCGTCACGGACGCGCTATACGTGGACATCCATGTCAACCCTTACGTGGCCAAAGCAAGAATGTTTTTTTTTCTCTTCCTGATGTCCACTCAAATCACATTAAATGCGTTTCAACTCAGCACGTTCTCTCTCTCCACGCAAATACAAATATGATGACACTATTTCTTTCTTCTTCATTCTTTCACTCTGGAATAAATCACCATTTCCAGCAAGATATTATTTCGAAGAAGCGTCTGATGTCGACTCTCAGGGTTCTTCACAACGTAAAGCAACGTGAATGGGACGGTCGATGACACTATTTCTTTCTTCTTCATTCTTTTTCGTGTAACAGTGCAACAAAGATGTTGTGGTGCCCTGTTGGAGTATCCGTAATAGAAAAAGAATGAAGAAGAAAGAAAGAGTATCATCGACTGTCCCATTAACGTTGTTTACGTTGTGAAGAACCCTGGGAGTCGGCATCAGACGCTTCTTCGAAATAATATCTTGCTCGAAATGATGATTTATTCCGGAGAGAGGTACAACGCTCCGTGGTGAAGACTTACGTCTGTTCGGTTTATGTTGTACCTCTCTCCGTAATAAATCACCATTTCGAGCAAGATATTACGTCGAAGAAGCGTCTGATGCCGACTCCCAGGGTTCTTCACAACGTAAGCAGCGTGAATGTGTCGGTTACATCGTTGCTTCACGAAGTCTCACCAACAAGAGAAGAGAAAGTTCAAGATGAAGGTTACATCGTTGCTTCACGAAGTCGCACCAAAACTCAGGGATCCTGATTTCTCTGATTGGGACATGAATATGTTGTGTGTCTGTTCGGTTTAAGTTGTGTGTCTGTTCGGTTTAAGTTGTGTGTCTGTTCGGAATATGTTGTGAGTCTGTTCGGAATAAGTTGTGGGTATGTTCGGAATAAGTTGTGTGTCTGTTCGGTTTAAGTTGTGTGTCTGTTCGGTTTAAGTTGTATGTCTGTTCGGTTTAAGTTGTGTGTCTGTTCGGTTTATGTTGTGTGTATGTTCGGAATATGTTGTGTGTATGTTCGGAATATGTTGTGAGTCTGTTCGAAATAAGTTGTGTCTGTTCCGATTAAGTTGTCTGTCTGTTCGGAATATGTTGTGTGTCTGCTCGGAATATGTTGTGGGTCTGTTCGAAATAAGTTGTGTGTCTGTTCAGATTAAGTTGTCTGTCTGTTCGAATTAAGTTGTGTGTCTGTTCGGATTAAGTTGTCTGTCTGTTCGGAATATGTTGTGAGTCTGTTCGGAATAAGTTGTGTGTCTGTTCGGAATAAGGTGTGTGTCTGTTCGGATTAAGTTCTGTGTCTGTTCGGTTTAAGTTGTGTCTGTTCGGAATATGTTGTTTGTCTGTTCGGAATATGTTGTTTTTTTGTTTGGATTAAGTTGTGTTTCTATTCGGAATAAGAAGAAAGTTTGGTGTCCGGAATAAGTGTATTTTCTGTCCGCAATAAAATAAGTGTATTTTCTTTCCGGAATAAGTGTATTTTTGTCCGGAATAAGTGTATTTTATGTCCGGAATAAGTGTATTTTCTGTCCGGAATAAGTATGAATTTCAACATAAACTGGACAACCATTCTACATAAACATGACAATCTTTCTACATAAACAGGACAAACTTTCAGTTCCATTTCTGGACAAAACTTAATAATAAAAAATATTATGATAAGTGTGGGATTTGCACGAATAAAAGGTCTGCACGCTGTCTTAGGGTCTGCACACTGTCTTATCTGTGTATTGGGAAATGAATCGTTGAACTTAAAAGAACCAGCGTTTTAAAAAAAAAGACAAAAACGTACGAAGAGAAATTTCGCTGACTGGACGCTGACTCAAAGAAAATACCTGAACTGTACAGATCCACGTAAGATGCGTCCGTGACGCGCACGTCTTTGTGCAACGACCCTAAATACAACGCAGTATCATTGGTGTTTGGAATCTAAGGTATAGACCTGGTCAGATGATCATCTGAACCAGTACTGCGCTCCAACTCTTCAATTAATCCCAATACTATGTTTAGCCGACATGACTATTATCTCTCCCTCCCCAACGAAAAGGCAGAAACACCCAACATCCAACACAAGACACCAACAAAACACAAACATAATTAAGATGATAAGCACCACACACATAGACACAAACCAAAAAACGAAGGGACCAAACTGGAGAACCAAATCACACCACTACCACCACCACCAACAACTTCCAACGTTGCAAATTAAACTAAACTCACCAGAGATGTCCGGCGTCTTTCCTCGTCTTCTCCGGCCATCTCTCCTCCTCCTTCTCTCCTCCTTTCTCCTCTCCTCCGCCGCTTCCACCT
Source organism: Triglochin maritima (assembly GCA_963682175.1). Lineage (NCBI taxonomy): Eukaryota > Viridiplantae > Streptophyta > Magnoliopsida > Alismatales > Juncaginaceae > Triglochin > Triglochin maritima. Next base: position 5,123,798 of record OY821780.1, on the reverse strand, counting down.
CCACGTCGGATACTCTCGCATTGCTCTCGTTAAAGTCATCCTTCACCAACACCACCACGCTCTCGACCTGGACTAAAGACTCCACCCCGTGTCACGGAGGCAAGCCGTGGCGCGGGGTCATGTGCTTTAATGGAGTGGTCACCGGACTACGCCTGGGGAGAATGGGCTTATCGGGGACGGTAAATATCGACGCGCTTTCCCGCATTCGTGGTCTCCGCACGATAAGTCTAGTCGACAACTCGTTCTCCGGTAAGATCCCGGCTTTTACGAAATTGCCAGCTCTCAAAGCCATTTACCTCTCCAAGAACGACTTCACCGGTGTGGTCCCGGACGACTTCTTCTCCGGCATGACGCACCTCAAGAAGCTCTGGCTCTCCGGGAACTCCTTCTCCGGTGACATTCCATATTCAATATCCAATCTCTCGCTCCTCCTCGAGTTGCACCTCGAGAACAACCACTTCACCGGAGACCTCCCGGACGTCGACCTTCCGGCGTTGAAGTCCTTCAACGTATCGAACAACATGCTGAAGGGGAATATCCCGGCGAAACTCGCGAAGTTCGGGGCCGACTCGTTTGGAGGCAATTCCGGTCTTTGTGGGGGGCCGTTGGAGATGTGCTCGCCGGAGACCGCCTCGCGCACCCCACGAGCATTCGCCCCGCCGAAGGAGGTGAAATCGGATAAGAAGGCGGTGGTGGTGGTGATAATGATGGCGTTGATCGTCGCTTTGGTGCTTATCGGGTTGGCGTTCAAGAGATGCCGACCGGGAGGGTTCGACACGCTCGGGGCAACGAACAACGAAATGGAGTCTATTGAGGTGTCGAACCGGAGCAAACGGCAGGGATCGAGCTGGCACAGCCGGTTCCGGCAGGAGTCGAGCAAAAGGTCCTCGACGAGGCCGGGGCTGGTGGCGGAGCTGGTGATGGTGAGTGACGAGAAGGGGGCGTTCGGGTTGCAGGACCTGATGAAGGCGGCGGCCGAGGTTCTGGGAAACGGGAGCTTGGGGTCGGGGTACAAGGCGGTGATGGCGAACGGGGAGACGGTGGTGGTGAAGAGAATGAAGGAGATGGACCGGCTGCCGAAGGAGGCGTTCGACGCGGAGATGAAGAGGATCGGGCGTCTTCGGCATCCGAATTTGCTTCCTCCGATGGCGTATCATTATAGGAAGGAGGAGAAGCTTGTTGTGTTTGACTACGTTGAAATGGGCAGCTTGTTGTATCTTCTTCACGGTAAGTTTATTGTCAACTTTGCATGTTAATTAGCTAGATTAATTACCTCGACATGGACTTACAATTAATTAGGCATTTCTCTATCTCTCCTCTTCGATTTTTACCAAAAAACTTTGAATTGGCCTTTTTTTTTTATCATGGCACAATTTGATTCGTCTTATATTTCATATTTGTATCACTTTTTTTTTCCGTCCAATTTTTAAATTTTTATGAATAAAAGCTATTGTAGTTGCTAAAAGATAGGATCATTTATGATGTCAAAATATAATGTACTTGGAAGCCAAATGTGATGGTGCATTAGCCAGAATTGTGTACATGCAAACCAACTTGTCGATGATGGATAATCTTCATGATTAAAGAGAAAGCATTCAGCAATCAGCATTGCCGTTAAAAGTCTAAACCATCAAATTAGAGAGCACAACTGTAATATGATTCACAACAATTGAACGGGGAATTAAGTACGAATATGAATATAACCAAAATGAAGAGTTTAGGTTAAAAACATGAGTTTTTTTATTTAAAATATTAATTTTGTTATTCGAATTAAACTTCAAGATGCAACTCGTTTTCGTTTGTTTATTGTACTTAAGTTTCGTTTAACAGGCGACCGAGGCTCATCCCATGCGGCACTCGACTGGCCGACCCGCCAAAAGATTATCATCGGCATCATGCGAGGAATGTCTTACCTCCACCAATCCCACCACCCGACCGACGACCTCCCACCGCACGGAAACCTCAAATCCAGCAACGTCCTCCTCACCGCCACTCTCGACCCCCTCATAACCGACTACGGCTACGCCTCCTTCCTCTCCACCCCACACCCCCTCCTCGCCTTCCGCACCCCCGACGCCCACCCCACTCCTAAGTCCGACGTCTACTGCCTCGGCGTCCTCGTCCTGGAGATCATGACCGGGAAATTCCCATCCATAAGCGGGAAGGGAGGAACGGACGTGGTGAAGTGGGCGAGGGGGGCAGTGGCGGAGAGGCGGGAGGTGGAGGTGATCGATCCGGAGCTGGTTGGGACCAACGCGAGCGTCGGTAGCATGGAGAGAATGGTGAGGTTCGGGGTGGAGTTGGTGGAGTTGGACATGGAGAAAAGGCCGACCATGGCCGAGGCCACGAGGCGGGCGGAGGAGATGGCCGTCGGGAGTTGGAGGGCGATGTCGGGACAAGAGAGTGTCGGGGAGAAGTCTGGTCGGAGAGGGGATGGTAGCTTCGACTTGTAAGTTAATTAATTGCAACTCTTCTTTAGTTGTGTACGTACGTGCATGTTTTTGTTTATGTAATCATCATCATGACATGCTAATTGATTAATCAGGAACGTTGTTTTGGAGGTAGATTTTGCTTTCTGAAGTTTTAACTTTTAATTAGTGGGGGATCCAACGTTGATGATGTTTTCCATGCATTGTATTATACATATATCTCGAGTATCGATTTTAATTAAGTACCTAGAGTGTCTCTAGAATTAGTCCCACGGATCGAATTGGATCATCTTCAAAAAAATTATAAAATTGGAGAGGTCAAATTCCATTCATCTTGGAGTCGTGTCGTGTGGCGAGAAGTACCTACCTAATGCTTGGAACCCGAGTCTTACCCAAGGCATCCGATCACATTTCTTACTCGCAAGAAATCAGTTATCGCATTGTTTTATTAATGATATACTCTTCCTATAAGTTCTTATAAATCCACACACCAACTGACCTACAAATCCAATTCAATCGTCATTTGTTTAACACTTTAACGTGTTGGTCCACTTAAAATTGCACTCATACCCTTAAGGGGCGCGAAATAATAGAGTTTTAGCTATGATTTTGTATTTAGAACTAATATAATTAGATAAACATATATTAATTAAATTTAACGAGAAGATGTGATACCTATGACTAAGAACAATGCCACGTAATGGATAGGGTCAGGCGGCGGTCCCTGGATTTTTTTTTATCCTCTAAGTTTTTTATCCCGAAATTATAAAATTTCACCTACGTTTTGATTCCGACCTTGTGAAGTTTTTACCCCCTTTTAGTTTCGACCCGATTGAATATTTTTGAATACAAGTAATAAAATAGGTGAATGAATTTTTGTGCAATTAATCGGTGAATTCTCAAATATATTTTGATCATTTTTATAAATTCCGATCCCTCAAACTTCCATTCTTGGCACCGTTCCTACATATGCCTACCCGGTTAAGATTTTCCCATCAATATTTGTCTTGTTTATATAATATAATTGTAAAATTTTCCTCAACTTACAACCTTACCATCAAGAGAACACCTTTCACTTCATTGTGGTACTATTTATACCCTCCAAGTAAAGTATATTCACGTCCTTCCGAAAACCCCTCCAAATATATTCGTGAACCCACCAATTTTCAATGTTCAGACGTAAAAATCTCATCTCTGCAGATTTCGTGGTGGAGCAACTAATGTTATTAAAATTAACACAAAACTTACACGGTTAATTAATATTGCACGGTAATCCTTTGACGTAACAAGACAATTGAAAACAACAACTGTTTGGGATGACCTATTTTCCAAGTCAAGTCAACCTCCATTGAGGTGACTTGGTTCATGGTTGATTAAGATGGCGCAAATCCGTCTGATTCCACATCTTAATTATTAAATAAATATAGAAAAGATTTTAAAATTTTCAGAATTCTCAGTTGACTATGATTCTTTTAGAAGTTGATTTCTTTAACCCAAAACAAAAGAAATATGACATTAGTTATTTATCCGAAGATTATACAATTAAGCCTTGCAAATTAATTAGCCTGAAAAAGGTTACATAGTTGTAGAACTTCAAGTTCTACCATGACTTCTATGACTTTATTTCTTAATGGGTAGAGCAATAGTATCCTTACTTCCATACATGTGCTCTGAAATAAGGTAGAAGCGAAGTTCTAAATTTTTCTCCACTTATTATCTAGTAGACAAAAAAACTTAGAAACAAACCGTAATTTTTTTATCTAATAAAAAATATATTCAAATTTCGAATTTTAGGATTTTTTTCTTTCGAAAAGTACTTGTAACTGCGATCCGTGGAGCTTTGACGGATCGCGGGTCAGAACCGCGATCCGTCAAATATTTTTTTAAAAAAAAATCTTAAAATTCGAAATTTGAATATTTTTTTTATTAGATAAAAAATTACGGGAAACAAACTCCACGTAAAGTTTTTAATAATTAATAATTAGCAAGTAAAGTTGAGAAATCCCCCGAACTCGTGTTCCAATACGAATTTGAAGACTTAAAATATCACAGTCGAAGTGAATGCTGACGCTTGATCTGTTTAAAACTGAAAAAGTAAAATACTATAAATTTACATACGTTTTTGCATATAGTCGATCGATCGATCACACGGGGCATGAAAGAAAGCAAAAGTTCACCCAAAATTGCCCCCAACACAGGCGTGATAAACACGAGATGGGGAGTTCGAAAGTCCAAGGGTAAAAAGGTAATTGCGTTGGAGTGGTGATGTCAGTCAGATGACCACCACCCATAAAATAAAAACCCTCCTCTCGTCTCTTCTCTTCTCCTCTCGTCTCGTCGTCGTTCCGTTCCGTTTCCGTTCTCGTCCGACGCCGTCACCGTTAACTTCAGGTACGAAACCCGACGACCGAACCGACCAACTCACACCTTCGTCTCAACACATCTCGTTCTCGAAATATTCCTTTCTTCTAAACCGACGCTTACGTACGCTTTTTCCCAACCAACTTCTCCCGAGAAGTTCTGTTTGGGAGGGTACTTTCGACCGATTTGGTTTTCCGGATTCGGTGATGTGCGCTCCCATCCAATCCCTTTGGTTTCGACCTCTGATTTTTCGCGTTATTTTGCTGCTGCTGTTGCTGTTGTTGACTGTTTCGTGTTGGAGGTGGCGTTTTTTGTGGTGTTTGGATAGTTTTTTGTTGTTGTTGGGTATCATGTGGTGTATAAGGAAGGATTTACGATACCATAGTGAGGTTATAACTACGTATTTTGTTTGATTAATCACAATAACTTTAGTTTTTGTTGTTGTAAATTTCACCGTTATATTGCATATAGACAGCCTAAGAATCATTGTATGACACCACTTCTGTTTGAGTACTTTCTTATTATAAATTCGACTGTTAAATTGCATAAGGACAGGATTAATGTGATATGTGTTTGATTCTCATTTGATAATTCTATTATATCATGTAGTGAAAAAAATAAGACGACTTTTCCACTATAATGACACGATAAGAAGTTTTATAAATGATTTGAAGAATTATTAGTGGACATTGATTAATGCAAAATCAATGAAATCTGTCAATCTGATTAAATATTTTCGGAATGACCCTTCTTATGGTAAACCATAGAATTAAGTGATCTTTATGGTTTCAATATTTTCTTATTATTTTAAATGTATCATCAAAACTTCAGCACCATATGTTAGATTTGGGTTTCTCAAAGCCAAAACTCAAGTTAAACAATCTCTTCTAATATGTGTATGTGTAATAAAACAACAGGGAAGGATTGATTTTAACATGAAAATTTATAATATAGTTACACAAACCTTTTCTCTTTTGATTTAATTTTCAAGAATGTTTGCAGTTTTACCTCAGAAAAAAAGGATCTTGTCAATATTAGTATTTTGAAGCGTGTATTACTGGCAGTCATAATAAAAATTCAAAATAGATGAGTTGGCTGATGGTGGTTAACTTTCTATCTTCAATTTCATTCTGGGCAATTAGGCAATTAACTTGACATGATAATGTGCTATCGTATAAGTTATAGCTTAGTGCATTATATTAATGTGATTTTGACCGCGTTACTAAAGATAACTTGCACAAATTACAAATAAGATTATGAGTATTTGTTAATTGATATGGAGCAGCAATGGCAACCTTTGTGAATAGCAGCTATTGTCAGTCATAAGTAGCCCTTCAATCATGTGGGGACAGTCACTTGCATGCTTAAAAGTTTTACTGTAATTATTTGATACAACTGAAATATCAGGTTTGTGAAGATTCATTCAGTTTCTTATTTCTTATCCATTCATTACCATAATTCAGTTTCTTATTTCTTATTTAACCTCGGATTTTCTTCATAAATATTTTTTTACACCAAAATTGACTAAGTATTTTTTATGAAGTTATATGCCTAGTTCACCAGATGGACTCAAGCGAGGCAAGTGACGATGAGAAGTGTCTCTCTGAAGCAATTCTGGACCGTTTGCTTTCATGTCATCCTCATCAGGTGACGAGCAGCGAAGGACCACAACCAAAATATCCTCGTGTAGGATCTGAGTTCCAAGCCGATCTGCCATTTTATAAAGAAGAAATCTGCAACTATCATCTTTGTCAGGGTAAGATAGTAAATGATCGACAACACTTGCTAATAATTATATATATATAATTTGTTTTTTGTTGCATTATTGGAATATTTTACCAATATTTCAGCCATTTGTTCCATCCAGGCACTGTTAAATATATGGAAGATGAGGCTGAAGAAATCTCATGTACAGAAGTCGGTTGCAAAAATTCCAAACCAACATTATTAACAAACAATTGGAGCTATAAAGTGAACGGGAATGCAGTTTCAACTACAGAGAATGATACTAGAGTTCCAATACCCACTGTGTGTACATTGGGCTTGTATGTCAATTTGTATAATTCTCCACATTTCAAATCTACAGGAAGCACTTTGTTTCCTGATTTAGAAAGTGTTGCCTGGACACATGCTGACATTCAGAGCTTTATTCTCGGACTTTACATCTTCAGGAAAGACTTTTATAACATAGTGAAGTTCATGGGTAACAAGAAGGTGGGCTCTGTAGTGTCCTTTTATTATGGGCATTTTTACAAGAGTGATGCACACCGCACATGGTCTGGATGCAAAAAAACCGATCGAAGAAGGTCCATATTTGGTCAGCAAATACTTTCCGGTTGGAGACAGCAAGAGCTTCTAAAACGCCTGCTTCCTAACATATCAGAAAATGACCAGGAGACTTTGAAGAAGGTATTCATTTAATACTATGCTTTGGCATTTCTTTCTGATGTATATTGATGTATGTATGATTTTTTTATCTGTAATAAACTTACGATTTTCTAGTGTTTTTCAGTTTCAAACTGTCAATGTGCAAATTCAGTTTCACTTTTCTTTTTTAGTATATAGTTACCTTACTGATAAAAGAAAGTGCAAATCCGATTTCTTTCGTTATAAAAATAGTGATTCCTCCTTTGTCCTTGTTCAACCATTTTTCTTGGTATAGAAAGTAGGTACACACTTGTATGGTCATGTCCAAAAAATGAGAAAAAATGGCAGAACGACCAACCAAAAAAATGATTTTCGTTGGAAATTTAGTCTTCTAAATCTCACTAGATTAATTCAAATGTTTGGACTATGATTGCATACATTTTTGGATCATAATTGTATATATGACTGGACAAAGGATCCTATCTGAAACGTCTACATATCTTATTGTGCATTTTGGCAGGTCTCAAAGAGTTTCAGTGAAGACGCAATTACTTTAGAAGAATATGTCTTTGTGTTGAAGTCCATAGTTGGTTTGAAGGCTCTAGTCGAAGCTGTTGGGATTGGTAAAGGGAAGCAAGATCTTACTTCTGCTGCCTTAAATCCTAATAAAACCAATAAGGTTCTATCCATGCGTAGTGTAGCCCTAAAAGGCAAGAAGTTTTCTTCTCTCACAGCTGAAGGCATCATTAATTACCTGACGGGGGATTTCAGACTGAGCAAAACTCTTTCAACTGATCTTTTCTGGGAAGCAGTTTGGCCACGTCTGCTTGAAAGAGGATGGCACTCTGAACAACCGAAAAGTCTCAACTATGCCACCGAAAAGAATGCTTTAGTATTCCTTACTCCTAGTGTAAAGAAATTTTCAAGAAGTAAGCTTGTGAAAGGCAAACAGTACTTTGACTCTTTCGTTGATGTACTAAAAAAAGTTGCTTCAGAACCTTCGTTGCTTAAGCTGGAATTTGAAGGAAATCAAGGAGGCATCAGCATCCAGGAAAAGAAAGCCGGGATAACAAAGACCGAATCTGATTGCAATAGTGTGCCATGTGAGGATGGCCTCTCTGCTTGTCCAAGCCTTCGCTGTTGCACTTCAGACATAATAAAATGTACAGTTGTAGATACCAGCATGGAGCAAGGAGAAGTTAAGGCTCTTAAGGAGGGCAAACTCAGAAATCTGTTCTCGGTTAAAAGTAAAACCTGTAATTATGTTCAACCAAATCCTTTGGACAGTACAGACAATAAGAGCTCCCAAGAGGTGGACTCCAGCAACACATCAGCAAAAAGGATGTTTAATCCAGATGCATCAAAGAAAAAGAGATTGCGGGTCAGCAAAAATTACGTACAAAATGGAAAAGGAACAACTGGTTTGAATGGGGCTTATGGTTTTAAAATATCCAAGAGAAAAGCATTGGGTGATTTGGATTTACATGCCGAGGAAGGTAAGACACTGGACATGTACACACCGAAAGACGGAAAGGGCCCAAGTCAGATGCAAAAATCTTGCAAGAAAATGTATTTATCACCCGTATCAAAACAACGTAGTTTGTCGGCTTGCATGAATTCAGAGTCTACTAACTGCAATTACTCTTTTTCCAAAAGGGATAATTTGGAGAGAGAGGCAAGTTATCAACAGAAATGTCCCAAAGTGCATAAGTTTGCTAAGCCTGATCGGCATGACTGTGAAACATCAAAGGGCTCGGTCGGTAAAGACAGTCTAACTAATGGTGGAGACGTATCTCCTAGTGGTGAAGTTGGAAGCAGTTCTGCCACAAAAGAATCATCTGATGATAAATCCCAGGAAAAAACTTTGATCAATCAGAACGTAGTAAAGGAATTATCTGATGGTAAATCCCAGGAAAGTGCTCTTATTGATCTTAACACACCATCTTGCCCACCAATTTCTGGTCATCCTGAAACACGTACAGTTGAAATGAACAATCAAAATGTTAACCAGGAAATTCTTATAGAGAAGCCACAAAATGTGGGAAGTCGGCGGCAAAGTACTAGGAATAGGCCTCCTACAACAAGAGTTCTGGAAGCTTTTGCCATGGGATATCTCATCCCAAGACAGAGGGAAAGAAGTTCGAGAGTAGTAGCTCCAGTAGTATCCAACTCTTGATGTGGCGCATGTGGAACTCTTTTTTGTAGTTTACTGAAGGCACTAATGGTGGGAATAATCTCTGGGATCATGGAGATGAAGATTGAGAACTAGGATGATAGGTGTAAATGGTTAATGAATGGTGGCTCACTGTGTGGAAAGTCATGCCCGGGTCGAAGTAGCAGAAGCTTGTGCTGGTGGGTTCCATATTACTATCTCAGAATTTTGGTTGCCTTCAAGTTTCTCGGTGATGGCTGAGTAGGGTGGAATTTTTCCCATTCTATTCACCATTGATCTCTGCGTAAGTCAGCTCCTCTGGTTTTGACATTATTGTACAGGATGGTTGGTATTACAACGAAAAAACTTCTCATCAAAGCTGAAGCCTTGTTGCAGGTTCGATTGGGTGATTCATATGCACCGACAGATAACCTCATCTCTTCAATGTTATTCCTTTTGTTGTGTTTGCTCCCGAGCTTGAGCAAAAATAAGCTATTTTATTTATATGACTGCAGTCTCTGTAAATATGAAAGCCTTTCCGGATATTGGTATACGGTAGATTCAGATGTGGGTGGTCTCGAATTTTTAATTGTTATTGGAAGAGCTTGAAATACATGTGAATGTTTTGATTTTGAAATGGTACATCTTTAATAGTTTGTATTCGATTGTGGGTGACACCCAAGTTTATACGACGGTATCATGGCACCAAAGATTGTATACGTGTAGTACTCATTGGTTTTAACCAAGAACAAAGTATTAGCATGGCAAAGAAGATCTGTAGATGGGTGGTAATCATGTTTCTACGTTATGTATCATATCCATGTGTCCAGAAGTATGTGCGTCTTAACATCTTATATTTCCTTTTTCGCCAAAGTCACGGGTAAGACAAAAAGATCATCCGTCTAGAGACTAATGATTGGACTTGTATCGTCAGTATGGGCAATGAGTTAAACAAACCCGTATTTCACTTGTCAATTATTCGTATTTCTTGGTGGCATAAAAGATCACTAATCAAAAATTTCCCTAAAAAATTATCCTCAAACGAAGACAGCAAATTTAAGTATTTGAACCGGTTAGTTACATTTACATTTCCACGAAATCAGGCCATCTCGGAGCTTCTTAAGCACGTTGGGATATACCAAACATCTTCACATTGCTTGTACAAATACGCAATACTTGATTGGCCAGCGAAAAAGTACCTACACTGTCCAGCTCGATATCATTTGAATTATGGGATTCAAACTTCACTTGCACAATCAGGACGCATGACAAAACAAGTAACCCAATGGTTTACTTGGAGGACACATCCTAGATGCATTTCTCGTATGATTATTATTTGAAAACGGAAAGCCCACGCTGCTTCCCCAATTGGTTTGTTTGTAGTTGGTAAACCCATTTTTAACAAATAATTTACGTGCCACAAATCACGTACTTGGGGTGAGGGAAAAAAAATTTGGTTAGCTAAAGGCGAGGTGACGATCAGACTGCTTCATTCCTGGATTTAGTAGAAGACTGCGGTGTTGGCTCACCCAACCTCAGCTGGATGCTGACCTGGTTTATGTTGGGATTCACCTTCAAAATTTCCTTCTCTGCTTCTCTAGCCGCGTCCATTGCGTCCCTTTAGACAAGTATTTGAATCAAGAAATGAAACACCATAATCCACATGCATACTAATCAAGCAAAGGATTTGGAACGGGAAACTTACCGGATTAACAAGTCTGAACTCATGTAAACCTGAACTTGTAGAAAGACCTTCCCTTGCAACGAATGACGAGTTATGTGCTCCACACACATTTTCTGCAATGCACTTAAAATCAGCATTCTTGATATATAATCTCAGAATTTCAAGATCATATAGTCACAAAGTTGTGTTTGTGCAAGAAAAAATGGTAAAAGTACAAATTGTGTTTGTGCTTGTTTCTCATCTACAGTCCATTTTATTTCTAAAAAGGATGGCATGCATATCAGCAAACTCGAGCACCCAACGAGAAGTTGTGTAGAAACATTAATCATGGTGGTGTCTATAATTGTATACCATTTCAAGCTTATAATTGTACAATTTTGCAAGCTCAAGTGAAACTAACCTCTGAAAATCTTGAGGAAAACACGCTAGAAACCATTCCCTCAATGTCTTCCCTTGAGTAATCAGAGCTAGTGTCTGGCAAATTCTTTCTTTGGTCTGGTATAGGATTGGGAGATTTTGAAAGTGATGGATCTGAAGGATATAAGAAGAAAAACCTATACTCAGTGGCATGGCAACTAAAAGATTAAAAACAAAATGAAACTTAATGGGGGCAATGCTAATACACACACTAAGTTTCATAGCAACCAGGACAAGCAACAACAGATTAAGGTAAAAAATGTCAAAACATATGAAGAGAACACCATCAAACTGTAATACCAAAGTAGCATCTTAAAATACTTATCTAAATGACCATTCTAAATTTCTAAGTACCGCATTAACTACAACAACAAGTTATTTCCTCCACTGGATTAAACCTGTACATCAGTCTCAAAAGAGGGTGAATGAATAGTTACACAATTGAGCTGACACAAATTTAGTAAAAGATCAAAATAAAATGCTCACAACATTGTCAAAGAACGAGTATTTTAGTATAGTAAAGGGCTACTTGCAATTTCCAACATCTTAAATGCTGATACTCGTATAATGTTCTGTTGCTTTGTTTAAAATTTAAAAAGGGTAACAGGCAACAGGAAAGAAAGAAGACTGGGAAAGAAAGAATAAATCCAATACGTTACCAATATGTATAAAAACTTCTGCAACCTCTGGATGGCATCTCTGAATTTGGTGGCACACACTTTCACCAATGTCATGAGCAGCGCTAACACTAAAAAATGGGTCTACCTGCAATTACAGCACACAGATATGAAGTTATCTTGTTGATGTGCATTTGGATAGCATAAATGCAGCCACGCAAGAGAATATCAGAGAACATAAAAGATTATTTTAAGGTAAAATCGTAAAAGGTAAGTTTCTTGTGGAAATCGTTATTAACATATCCTTGATCTAGCGTTTGTGCATATCTGTGCGTCATTAAAGCAGTTTTCTTCACATAGGTCAACTGTGGTTTGAAGAACTTATAATTGCTGGCGGTCTACATTCTAAATAAACCAGTATATTAGTAATGCAAGTCAGTTGTCACGTGGTATCTAAAGGAGAAGTGTAAAGCTGTCAAAACGGCTTAATCGCATGTCAAAATATCATCACCCGCAGCTGAAAGCATTTAATAGAAACATATGCATACAAAAACAAAAATATCACCATTACAACAAGAAAGAATATCAAAGCTAACATAAGGTCCAAAAATATTCACGAATAAAAAAATATTTTTATGTCAATATACCTCAATATGCACATCAAGGTAAAGTGATGACCCAGCTCTTCTTCCTCTTAACCGATGGCAGCCCTACATGGAATATCCGTCAATCACTTGATATCTAGTTTGCTAAGAGCAAAAAATTGCCAATATCAACAGAGACAACTTTTATAGTAAGATGAATCACAAAATTGACTAACTATAATGCTATGAAAACTATCTAACAATATTGACAAATAGAGTATTCCTAATTTCTAGTCGTGTAATATCATAAAACAACAACTCTCAAGAAAAAAATTGCTAATGTCAACAAAGACAATTTGTGCGGTAAGATGAATAACTCAAAATTTACTAAGAAAAGTGCTACAAAGACTTTCCAAAAATATTGACAAACAGAGTACTCCTAATTTCTGGTTGTGTGATATCATAAAACAAACAACTCTCAAGAAAAGAGCGATCAAAAGCCTAGTAAAGTTGTGCTCAATTTCAATTCCTAGTAATAAACAGAAAATGCACATTATCTTGGAAACTACCATTCCTTAAAAAATAACATGAATCTTGTAAGCTAGAAGCCAAAAACTGAAGTACAACCTTCCATTTTTATCCTTCTTCGTTTGATTTCTTTGTCCAATAGCTAGTTATTCTTTTTCGGAAAGGATGAATGGGGACTCCAGATGCCCTACAAGCTATATAAACAAAACAAACATGCACAAATGACAAAATGGCCTACTTGTAGTTATTAACTGCATGAGTAAATTCCAGTTCACAAAGTTGGTAAAGTCACAAGTTGGATTCCCGGAACCCAAAAGAGGAAGTCCAGAGTGGCACTTGCTAGCTGGTGATTGGTGTAGCATGCACTTGTGGAATATCAAGCATAGGATGATTTGGAGAAGGTTAAGCCTACGGCGTTTACATGGAGAACAGTTTCTACAGTATCATCATTTAGAATTCTGAGTTCCAAATTTTCCTTTTCAAGTTTAATTACAGATGCAGACTACGAAAGAGTGTAACATGCATTTCATGTTGGTGGCTTATCACCAACTTTACTTAATGTTGCGAGCTTTAATACTTTTATTATGAATATTCTAGATTCATTATCTACCTTTCTCCTCACTACTGTGTCTGTAGGTACCAAAGCACACAACATTTAGAAGATATCTTGCTACAGTATGACCACCAACTCCCACCCAGCTTTTGTTTGACCAAGCTTAAATTACTTTCTTGGGACTCTTTTGGTGTAAAAAAGAGTGTGACCAGCCACATAAATCATTATTACGCCTATATGCACATCCTCTACCCACTATCAAAGCTTAGAAAGTACAAACATGCAATTACCTTCACACCTGTAACTTCAACTATTGTTCTTCGTATTGGGGCTAAAACAGGAAGGGGAACACCAGCATCAACTAGCTCCATGACACTGCACATCAAAGAGAATGTCAGGCTAAATAGAATGTTGTTGGTAATGATACATATACAGTACTAAAGAAAAGAAATTTGTTACAACTTTAATTTTGGATTTTCCACTGAATGAGGACAAGAAATATAGTTTAAATCTCCTGTAATAGTACAGCCAACTTAATTGGTAACGCTTAGTCTCAGCCTTACCTTTCATACCCACTCGTGATCCCAGCTTTCAGAATCACGCCAGATACTGCAAGACCAGCTAGAGGATCCAGGAAAGGGACTCCAAGAATTGTACCGCCTACAAGTGAAAAAGGGCATACACAAGAGGAAGATGAAGTTTTCGGATGACATCAATTGATGGAACAAATAAATACAACTAAATCAAATTTCCATCAATCAACATGAACAGGAAGAAGTACATGCAAGTCTTATAGAAACAAACAAATGCATCTACGTGAGTTCATGACTACGAAAAAGTAGTAAAAAACATCAAAACATTCTTGGCATTTTACTAACACACTCACATAGAAGCTTGCTATAACTTTCTTGTATTAGACATTCTTCCTGTAATAGTTGTGCAGAAAGCAAGACATGCCTTAACCACACCAAGGGCAACTACATGATCAAACTTGCAGCAAACAACTTTATTATGGGAGTCACAATGAACATGAAAATAAAAAAATTAGGGGTTCATGAAAGGGTTGTAATACCAATTGAAAATAAAATTTTGAAATTCCAGATTCAATTGGTTTGAAGTATCCATTTTTTAATTGACTATCAGATAGTTTTGGGAGAATATTAATTCCCTTATCTTTTAGTGATAATTTGAGCATCCTGGAAAAAAAACTAAAAAAAACTTCAGGAAAAACCTATCAGACTCCCAGCATCTATTAAAGGTTTGTAACCAAAGAGTGCTGCAAAACAACTGCAAATTGTTACAACATGTTTCTAACCCATATGATCAAGTTGGATCGTATATCCAACGCAATTGGGGCACAGTAAAGCACGTTACGCTTCTAAAATCTTTTATGAATAACAACTATGAGAATAAAATGAGCACAAGAAACTAACTAATAGGGATTAATGATAAATAACACAAACAATTCATAAGCCAAATGACAGATAAATATGGCAAGAAAATGAACATTGCATTGACTGCATACCAACCCCGATAAGAGCAACCACTGAAGAAACCGCATCAGCACGGTGGTGCCAAGCATTTGCTTTCATCAGACTACTCCCTCTCTTATCTCCTGCTTTTTTGGTGATCCAGTACAACCTGAACGATTAAAATTATGGTTGTCAGGTGTTTAAAACAAAGTACGTATATCTTCTACCAAGGAGAGTATATTGTAGACTACATTGTCAAATGTACAGTACAGTATTAAGGATGGCAATTTTGCAATCATAATTTTTTTGAGAAAGAATTCTCAAATGGAAGAAATATAAGATTGTTTGTCAATTGTCTTCTAAGGGGATCATTATTATGGGTCAGCAAAATAATGCATATGGACACACTTCCAAACGTTGAAACTATGTCGCTACTTCTTTTCTGATTGGTAACTCCAGCCCCTCTCAGCTCTCAGTGCAACACATATGCAAAATAGCTCACATTCACATAAAGTCATCTTCCTACCCTTCTTTGACAAATATTGACGTGACTGTCATGCTCAAAGCTAGTACCGGATGATCCAAGTTAATTCCATGATGTTGACCACTATGAGCATGATTCACCTCATGATTGTGAATCACTGAATGATTAATCATATCAGGAGTGGATACCAATATGCCCTGCAAATTAGAATAGGGAGGAGTTTATGGAAACACATGCCAAGAGTACACTTTCTCATTTGGGATAATATAAACCATGCCATAATTTTATCAGCACAAGGTGTTGATAGTCAGTTTAGCAACATCAAGCTACAATTCTTTTTTTAAATTTGTTTTTGTTCATCAAGCTGCAAAAATAATAAAAAAGTGGTAAGAGGACAACAACCCGACTAGATCATTTTAATGATAGAAAGGTACAAGGATAGATGCTATGGCATATTTATGTAACGGTAACAAGGTCGTACATGCATAATATCTGAAGCATGTCATGCAATTCCACCAGCAGTTGCCACAAGCATACATGAAATCCCAAGAGTTCCCAATGTCTCAAACTTCCCATGTCCTGAAAGGAGATAATTGCTTAAGGCTCTGCATCATCTGTTTCTATTGATCAAAGATTCGTGGATAGACATCAAATAAGAAAATAGTTCACTAACTGTATATTTTTATTGCATGTATTTTACAAGATCCAGCAAATTAGTTTACACTTTACAGAGGGGCGCTAGGAGTACTCTGCCAACTCCGTAAGATGTAAATTCATACAAAAAAAAAACCTACACCCAAAAGTGCCACAAAAACATAGATGATACCCCTCTTACACGCATGTTTTTTCCTTGAATACAATCAAAGAAGAATTACGGCATCTTAAGAAGGTTTGATGAGGTTTTTTTGGGAAAATTAATCAAAAGCAGGAGTACTAACATGCAAAATGGAGAAAAGAAATTTCTCACATATCTTCGCCAAGTTCAACAATGGGAAGCATGTCAAATAGGAAGTGGCAGAAATAATTGTCAATTTGTCATTAATGCTAAACAGTTACAGAGAAGAAACACTTGAATTAGGTGAAAGCGTAAGCTCAATTTCAAACTCCAATGTATTCTCGAGAAATGCTGAGATCCATTGGCGCCAACAAGAGAGAGACATAAGCTGTTTTACTGAAAGAAATAAAATATATATAATATAGAAGAACATATGTCAGGTTTTTGTTTCAACCTCTACAGTCAACAAAATAAGTTATACAAGTACGTCTCAAGCATGACTCTACCAATTCAAAAAATTATCTCCATCAACACCAAAATTAAGTTTGCAAGTTTTCTCTAATACACATTTATGTAGTGCATTACATAAAAATTACATGTCCACAGATTACCTCATTTCAAGCTAGCTAAATCATATCTCATAAGGAACTATAGTAACTTTTGATAACGCGTTGATGCTAGACTTATGGTTGGGCATTAACCAAGTCTAACGAAAAGAAGTGATTTGCAAAATATTTTTTTCGTATTTTCTTGGCTTCCATGAAATACCTTTACTTTTTGAAAATTGAAACTTACTATTGGATACTTCAAACGCCAAAAGTGATAAAGTTAACCAACTCAACATTATATGGAAATCACATAAATAAAAAAACATAATTAATCGTCCATATCATTAAAGTTACAAACAAGTACACTCTAACTCGCATAAAGAAGGTTCTTTTTAGAGTATGCAAATAAAAAATACATTGTGTGGGCACCCCACTTGGAAGATATCAAGTTAATCTGATCTCATACTCTCTCATAACTAAGGAAGATATCAAGTTAATCTGATCTCATACTCTCTCATAACTAAGGAAGATATCAAATTATTGGCTAGAAGAACTTATATCAAATTATTGGCTAGAAGAACTTATAACTAAGGAAGATATCAAATTATTGGCTAGAAGAACTTATAATTATTGGCTAGAAGAACTTATAAGGAAGATATCAAATTATTGGCTAGAACCAGACCTAAGTTAAACCAAACCCTCGTCATCAAGTTATTCAAACCTAAGTTAACACTATACCCAGATTAGCCCAAACTTTGAGAAATACTGTTTCCCCAAGTGAACTGATTTTAGTTTGAGATTTTATCATGTAAGGTTATGTAGGAGTATGAGATCGGATTGATTCAATTTGGACCCAAGCAGGAGCAGGGGTGTCTACACCTGACCAATTTTAGTAAATAAAAGTTTGGATATGAGGATGACCGTAAGGATGTTCTTCATCTCTTGGGATTCTGGAACCACGGAATGACAACAAAGCTACACCACTAAGGACCTGCAAAATAAAATATAAACATGAGATGGAAATTGTATCGATGTCACAAATTTAGGTCAACAGTTCATGTGGTATAAATCAATCCGAAGATGCAACCTTACCCTGGATGGATGCACCTGAGATAATTACCCAAAACAAAACTAACCACGTCGATATGCAAAATCAAGACGAACAAAGAAAATTCATTAAGAAATTCTCATATGAGAAATTCCCCAAAAAGAAACGACATCGATGTTCCCATGATATAAAAATTAAAATCAGTAACTGATGCTTGCATCTCCAATCAAAGACTTGGAAACCCTACCGATCAACAAATTAATTTTTGATCAGAAATTAAACAAGGAACCATTATGATCCCCAGCCCATACCAAAACACACAAAAGGCCCAGTCCTATTTCGGACCTCCTTTCATCTACCAATGCAAAAAATGCCCTGTCCTAATTTAGACATCCATATATACCTGTATGATACAAGTATACTACTAAAAAAGGCCAAATCCAGACTTGCAAATTAGAAAAACCTCAATGATATTAACTATCCATCTCCAATCAACTGAGAATTTCCAAACCAAATACAATCCCAAAACCGTTCCTATACACTTGACCACTTATCAAATTGCTGATTTGGAATCACATTCCGATAATCAGATTTTAGATCAGATCTCAGAATGACTTCCCAAATGTTCCCTAGCCATAGTAAGGGGGTTCTAAGTTTTTTGTTTACATGTCAATCATAAATCACATCTATTTCTTGATTTCCGGGAATCAAAATCTGATCATTTTAGACGAATCACGTTCGATTCTTAATTTTCGGTAATCGAAAGCCGACTTACGACGTCGGAGACGGAGTGCGCGGCGTCTGCGACGATGGCGGTGCTCCCGAAGAGGTACCCCGTGAAGGCCTTCCCGACGGAGAGGCCGACGTCAGCGGCGAGCCCGAGCTTAAAGATCCCATCCTCGTCGTGGTGCGAGTGGGAGTGGCCGCAGTGCCACCTCCTGGGGTGGTTCTGGTGCTCGAGCGGGGGAGGAGGAGGAGGAGGCGGTGGGCTCCAGCGAGAGATCGACCGGCGCGGCGAGTGAGGAGTCGGTAGAGCATTTGGGAGGAGGAGGAGAAGAAGATTATCGGATTACTGCAGGCGATTTGAGAAATGGAGTCTAATATTTTAATGAGCAGTGATAGACGGACGCAGGCGTCACAGACGCGCCTTACGTGGATCTGTACAGCTCAGATATTTTCTTTGAGTCAGCGTCCAGTCAGCGAAATTTCTCTTCGCGCGTTTTGGTCTTTTTAAAAAACGCCGGTTCTTTAAGTTGAACGATTCATTTCCCAATACACAGATAAGACAGTGTGCAGACCCTAGGACATCGTGCAGTCTCATTATTCGTGCAGAGCCCACACTTATCATAATAAAATATTTGTTTTTAAGTTTTACGTTGGATCAACTTAATTTGTCTAGCTTACTTTATGTGTGTGCAGTTTACATTATGTGTTTGTCCTGTTTACGTTATGTGTCTGTCCGGAATAAGTGTATTTGCAGTCCGGAATAAATGTATTTGTTGTCCGGAATAAGTGTATTTGTTGTCCGGTTTAAGAATAAAGTGTGTCCAGAAACGGAACATAAAGTTTGTCCGGAATAAGTGTATTTGCTGTCCGGAATAAGTGTATTTGCTGTCCGGAATAAGTGTATTTTCAGTCCGGAATAAGTGTATTTGTTGTCCGGTTTAAGAATAAAGTGTGTCCAGAAATGGAACATAAAATTTGTCCGGAATAAGTGTATTTGTTGTCTGGAATAAGTGTATTTGCTGTCCGGAATCGGAGTAAGTGTATTTGTTGTCCGGAATAAGTGTATTTGCAGTTCGGAATAAGTGTAGTTGTCCAGAATAAGAAGAAAGTGTGTTCAGAAACGGAACAAAAAGTTTGTCCGGAATAAGTGTATTTGCTGTCCGGAATAAGTGTAGTTCCTGTCCGGTTTAGGAAGAAAGTTTGTCATGTTTATGTAGAAAGTTTGTCCTGTTTTGTCCTGTTTATGTAGAAAGCTTGTCCTGTTTTGTCCTGTTTATGTAGAAAGTTTGTCCTGTTTATGTAGAAAATTTGTCTTGTTTATGTAGAAAATTTGTCCTGTTTTGTCCTGTTTATGTAGAAAGTTTGTCCTGTTTTGTCCTGTTTATGTAGAAAGTTTGTCCTGTTTATGTAGAAAGTTTGTCCTATTTATGTAGATTGTTTGTTCAGTTTATGTAGAAAGTTTGTACTATTTATGTAGAAAGTTTGTCCTGTTTATGTAGATACAATGAGAGCACAATGAGATATTGATGGTACATATTATTGATGATAACTATTACACAATAAGATACAATGAGAGCACAAAGACAAACAAACAATACAAGCACAAGCACAAACACACACAAATTACAAAAATAATATATCTTCTCCCAGTAAATCACACACAAACAAACAATACAAACACACACAAATTACAAAGATAATATATATTTTCTCAGTAAATCGGAAAGAAGATGTAAGACTTAAACATGATCGTCTCATTCACGTTGCTTACGTTGTGAAGAACCTTGGGAGTCGACATCAGACGCTTCTTCGACGTAATATCTTACTCGAAATGGTGATTTATTACGGAGAGATGTACGACATAAACCAAACAGACGTAAGTCTTCACCACGGAGCGTTGTACCTCTCTCCGGAATAAATCACCATTTCGAGCAAGATATTATTTCGAAGAAGCGTCTGATGCCGACTCCCAGGGTTCTTCACAACGTAAGCAGCGTGAATGGGACGGTCGATGACACTCTTTCTTTCTTCTTCCTTCTTTTTCTGTCACGGGCACTCCAACAATGCAGCAAAGATGTTGTGGTGCGAAGTCTTCACCACCGGATCGTCAAATTCACGATGCTAACGCTGACAAGAACATCGGGAAGTCTTCGCACCGTCCCATTCACGCTGCTTACGTTGTGAAGAATCTTGAGAGTCGGCATCAGACGCTTCTTCGACATAATATCTTGCTAGAAATGGTGATTTATTCTGGAGAGAAAGAATGAAGAAGAAAGAAAGAGTGTCATCATATTTGTATTTGGGTGGAGAGAGAGAACGTGCTGAGTTGAAACGCATTTAATGTGATTTGAGTGAACATCAGGAAGAAAAAACAAAAAAACATTCATGCTTTGACCACGTAAGGGTTGACATGGATATCCACGTAGAACACGTCCGTGACGCGCTGCGTTCATAAAACATTTCCCTATTTTAATCCCATCGGAGATGGGGTTGACGGTTAAATAAGGTAGCGGATTGATTGACAATTCGAGTCGGGTAAACTGTGGGGGAAGCAAGAAATCCTTCGTTATTAAAAGTGGGGGTAATATGGTAATTCTGGCATAAATTTTAATTTATAAGCTACATAGAATTCGTTATTGACGGAATTCACAAAACTTACCATTTATAAATATGTTACTTTGAAATAATAACTAAAAAATTAAAATTATATGATTTTTATTAGTTTTTCGATTTAGAATGGTATCCAAACCTTAAAAGTTACATACCATTATGTATAAAATTGTATTTGGAACATAACACTAATATTTTTTCATTAAAGGTTAATTTTCTTATTATTCTTAAGTACAAAGATACGCTAAATCAAAGAATTCTTGCGATTCTTACGTGGATCAAGAGAAATTGAACAAAACAAAAATTTGCATTCCTTGTTTGTCAAAGATCACAAGCAAAATATTTACCAAGAAACCAAACAAAGAATGTAACACCAGAAATGGATCAAAAGTCCAGCATAGAAACTCTATACCAAAAGCCACCGACCCAAGCATGTCATTGCCAACAACTCAAGCGGTAACGTTCCGTCTCCGAACTCGCATCGAGCTCGGGTCTCAGTTCGTCACTCATGTGCCCACTGACCCACAACATCCACCTATTGCCACAAAACTTAAGTTGGTAAGTGTTATGGTAGTGGGCTCATGTCTTTATATCTCACCCCAACATTCTCATGTTAAGCAATGTGGGACTAAACTTGAGGGTTTTACAACCTATCTCACTTGAACAACTGACGTCCTCGTTAGGGTCAAGTCACTCAGTCACCAGGCGTTGTGAGATTCTAGAGGTGACTCCCACCCTTTAGGTGTAACACTTAGTTCTCATAATTCCGGCTGGTTCAGGCTCTGATACCATCTGTAACGTCCCGTCCCCGAACCCGCATCGAGCTCGGGTCCCAGTCCGTCACCCATGTGCCAACTGGTCCACAACACCCACCTATTACCACAAAACTTAAGTTGGTAAGTGTTATGGTAGTGGACTCATGTCTTTATATCTCACCCCAACATTCTCATGTTAAGCAATGTGAGACTAAACTTGAGAGTTTTACACACTAACCACCAATCAACCAACATCCTTCGTTTTGGTAGCTAGAGTCAATAAAAAAATCAACTAATGTTAACTCCAAAGAGTCTAAACCCTTTCTTCTTCTTCTTCCACCACCACCACCACTTTATCCTACTCTCTTCTAGTCTCTCCATTAATGCTCGTCTTTTCGACATCGATCACGCAGAACACCGAGGATGTGCCCACATCCCCTCTCCGCTCGCACCGATAGAAAACAACGGTATCTCTTGCGCATAACTCCTTGGTCTTTACAAACTTGTTCCAGCCCGTCTGTGTCGCGTCCGTCGCCTCCTTTGTCTCTATCAAATGCCTATTAGGTACATATATTTGCAAATGTGTTATCATTATATAAATGTTCAAGGAAGTTTTTCCTGCTCGCTTTAATTCCAAGATAGACTTGCTTCAGATTGTTTCACGACCATAAATAAATTTTGTGTTTGTCATGTTATACATATGAATTCTTTTGCGAGTTTTATAACCAACGTTCTGTGAATTAAATCAAGTAACATTGTTTTAGCAAGGGTGATTGTGATGGTTTTTTGTTCAATGCATGCATGAATGACATATATGGTAGGACACAATCAGCTTGCAACCTATGTTTGTGGGCAAACGTTAGAAAAAAAGAAGATTACCATTTCATGTTATAATCATAATCCTTAGCCGTGAAAAATCTAAATCGATCTGTCTATTTGCAATACAGTGAATAATTTTCATGTAAATATCTTAAAAGGTAATATTTTATGGGCACCTCAATTTTTATCACAACCACTTCTCTACCTTCAGTCTATAAATTCGATAATACATGAAATTTAATACCTTGAACAGTTGAAAATTGCTCTCTTTTATAATACATAATAATTAATGTCAAACGAATTTTCGGTTGCAATTGAAGATACCATATAGAAATTTACCTTTATCTCAAACATTTACTAAATAAAATACTATATGTTAGTATGTCATTTGGGTGATTCACTTTCATTTTATTTTTCAAATTACATCTTTACCATTTCATATGACCTCTAGAGTCGTATTAAGATCGATTAATATGTAATCGTGTCAGAAATTACTAGGCCTAGTTGTATGGGTGGGAAGAAGCGAAGTGCTTGCTTCTTTGGGATGACTAGGCGGTTCAACTTGCCGACATCGGATGGCGTGAGCTCCTTCTGGAAGAGCTCGATCAGTGCCGTTGACGAAACTCCGGGCCGTGAACCACGGGGTCCAACGTTAGGATGTTGATGTGGGAGTAGTAGATGTGGGCTTTGTGGCGCTTGGGTTGGGGAGGAAGACAGAGACTAATTGTCGAGTTGGTTAAAGTGTTGAACGTCATGTTTCTGGATATTTAGATATGTTTTAAGGTTTGTACAAAAAAAAAAGAAGTCCACTAACCCTCTTATAATTAAGGTTGTAATCTGCAAAGATGTGGCATGCACATTGTATCAGAAAAATAACATACTTGGTAAATTCTAGCTTTGAATTAAATAAAAACTAATCAATTACGGTCAGAAACCAACGATCTAATAGACATGATGTGAGGTTGATTGTGTTTAAGGGTCGATAAAAAAGACTTTCCAAGAGATCTCATCCGAAGAATTAATGCACTTCCATGAGGCATGCACGCTTGGGTGTGAAGTGTCATGTTTCTTTTTGAAATGCTAATCCTATCATTCTTGGTGCACAAAGAATTATATCACGTCTCGTGCATGTAGACTCATAGGTTAGTTAGTCGTAACAGCTGAAATCATCATAAACAAACATTGCGCCTTGACTTAACATTCCAACCAAAAGGTGTAGTACTCTCTCTGTGAATATCATACAGAGTTCGACAAAGGGGACGCAACAACAATAACGGTATGGAATAGCTTAGTTGATAGGCTTTAAGTCATATAATAGTCAAAACTAAGGATTGAATATTAGTAAGTATGGATCATATTCAGATGTCTATGTAGAATTTAAAAAAATTAAAAGAAAACTTTATGCATGTGTTCTACGTAATATCCAATTTTGTGCTCTGGTTACTATCTCAATACTCATTTCCATTGTTTCAACGTCCAAACCAAGAACAATCTTTACTCTTGCACTACATTTAAAAACTCACAAATATTTTATTTTTTGTACCAAATATGCAAACAAATAATTTGAAAGAGCCCTAACCATATTTACCACTTACATCATCAAAACAATATGGAGACCCAAGACAGGTTTGCTTCATCTACAAGAGCAGCCCATGACAAGCAAAAACCAATTCCCAACATGTTGGAGAAGGGTCAAATATATAAGAGAGAGAGAGATGACACCAAATTTAAGAAACGAGAAATCAGCAGAAGTTTAAGGAAAGAGATGATGTTTTGAATAACAAAGGAAAGGAAATGTTTGTTGGGAGGGAAAGTCCTCATGAATCTTGGCTGGAAAGGTTGAATTGGAATTGTTGGGCTATAAAAGGAGAGATACGGGTGCATGAGTATGGGAGAGAGGGAGGGACAGGTGGTGGTGTGGGAGAAAGATGGAATGAATTAGTATGAATGGCCACTTTTACCAATCATATCTCGCACTTTGTGGACTCTTACCTAACCAATGTTTGCTATTTGAATTCTTTTTCAAACGTGAATTAGTCTGGTCTTCAGTTGGGTGCTCATCTTTTAGTCCTCAACCCAACTGTGGATCACTACTATTCTGGGTTTTTGGATTGGGAAGAATGTGGGATTTTTGCCAATTGGTTTAATTTGGAAGAAAATGGTATATTTCCTCAGATATTCTGTGGGGTTTGTAGTTGTTGACCAGTCAAAGACATTTATGCTAAAAAAGTAGTTTGAATGTGTCAAGATGTCTTAATTGGGATGTCCAGATAGGAATATATGGTAACCATGATCTGCGTGAAATTATGTTTCTTTCTATATTCCACCTAAATTTAGCTGGAAAAATGTATATTCTATTGAGAAATATGACACATTAGGCTTAGGAATTATGAATGTCTAAGAGGCGTATTTAAGTTACCTATGGGGTAGATCAAGTATATCATGCTCACCTGTGGAACTTCGTATGATTGTTTGGACAATGGTTTGCTAAGGTCCATGGCTGTCAAGCACTTATGGTCCAACATGTCCAGACTTGGCGAAAATATCAATTAATCTGTGTCTTCCAAGTTAAGGTATAAACTTTTCTTAAGTTTGCGAGAACAAATCACCTCACGACATTTTGGGTAAAAAGGAAAGATGTTTCAAACTCTAATCCAATGCTTGCAAAAGACAAGTAGCATTTGCAGCGTGAAACTTTTGTTGTTCGCAATCATTACTTGGCATCAGACTTCTTGCTGCCTGTATATCATACACACGCTTACTTAACATGATAGGCTGATACACGTATTAGATAGCGGCATTTCAAAGAATTGGCAAAATTTTAAATCGTTAAACATGATCTAATAGGTTAGCTATTTGAATCCTCAGTAACCAAGAAAAGAAGAGATTATGACCAATCTAGCGACTAATTTGAATCTTCAAACATAAATTTAGCCATCATGACTTGGAAACCGTAATTTCCTGAAATCAAACTAGAATTGGAATGGAACAGGTGGTAAGTACAAAAATAACACAATCTAAATTGGAAGTCCCGACTAGAGGTCTGAATGATTCGAGGATAATCACAATTACCAATCTTGACCAGAAAAGTAAATTCGCACGAGAAATAAATTGATTCTGGTAATGTAAGAAAAGCTATAATATACCAGTGCCAAACACAACCATGAGAAACATGAGACTCAAAGTGAGATCAACGTGTTAAAAATGCCTCAACTTGTACAGATCGGTTCATACTAATGAACATTGTGCTGAGCAATTTAATCAAATCTACATTGGGTCCGATAACATTTTATTTACACAAAGCAACAAATATTACTTGCTGTACAAAAATACTTGCAGACCACCATGTTAAATACATTTGACCTGGTTTTGCTTTATCACCCTTTGCAAGTTATCCAATACCTTCGCTGTTAAGTTCCGGTCCCCAAATCCAAGTTCGGATCCCACCCTGAGACGTTCAGAAAAAATTAAATTATCATATATGAGAACCATGACTGAGACATAATAATGGCATAAGTTCAATAAATAAGCACAGTACTCCGAAGAAAAATTACAAACTAAAAGACTTATGTTCAGCATGTCACGATATAATTGAAAGGATGAAACAATAGCTCATTGACACATACTTGTGATATACTCAGAAGCATAAATGAGTGTTTGTAAACTTGTAGAGCAATTGCCAATTCAAATGAATCAACAGGATGTATGTTCTTACTTTGGATCAAGGGTTATCTTTTCAATCTCTTTGATAGCCCAACTTGCTGCATATAAAGGCATCTTCAGTACCTGTAGTAACATTTCATGAGTAAAACTCTTAATTCAGGCAAAGGTGTAGTATGTTGTGCTTATTTATTTACCTCCAACATCTGATGTTTTTCCACGTGGTCATTTGGAAGGCAGCGAATTTGTTGAGCCACAACTATGGAATCTGCCAGGCTCTCGGGTGATAGGAAATCAAGGACCAACTGCATAGCAGACTGCAATTTCCGAAACAATGGGGAACAACAATTAGTGCAATGCTAGTTTTTTTGGTACCAGTGGCCAACTGTCAAAATGCAACAAATTTGTTTAAGTAACAAACTCAAATAATTTTATTATTTGTATTTTCGTAGTCCGTAACATTATCATGTAAAAATCAGCAGACAACTTTGAAATTTGATTTAATAGCATTCTTCAATAAGTACGGAGAATTTATGAACTTGTAATAAAGTAATAAACTACAAGATTGCAAGTGAAAAAATGTTACTGTTAACTGACATTTATGGAACCTAAATATGATCAGTCAAATCTAATAGAAAACAATATATAGATATGTTACCAAGTAAAAAGTCATCCTGAAAGAGAGAATAAACAAAAGGAAATCGTTGTAGAATTCAACCAAGAATATATTTAACAGTAGAAATAAGAAAGCATTCAGTTTATAACTATCACTCACCCTCTTTACAACAAGCAATAACTTCATTGAAACATGATCAAAAAGGCTACATTAAGTGTTGAACAAGTAGAATTCTTGTTGATGGGAAAAAAATAAACATAAACTGATAAATCCATGTATTCCACCCACAAACTCCACCCACCTTGATATTCTTCACTTGGAAAGCACATCCAGCAGGAACAAAGACTGCCTCACCAATATCCTGTTTTAAGGTCCATGGCTCTATTCCTAACAATATGTCAGCAAACATTCTTAGCAAGTAAAATACTCATTTTCCAGAACCATCCAGAATATAAAAAACAAGAAAAGCACAAGTGAAAGTGGAATAACATACTGATACTACTAACACTATTACTTACCATATTCCTCCTTAAGTTTCATTTTGTGATCCTTATTCAGGAAGTAGGCTTGACCAAATACAGGATTCTGGACCTGGTACCCAAAGTAGAAGATAAATATATAAAATGACAAAGGTTAAGTTATCACTTGGATACAAGATGTTTGATATGAAATAATACCTGGTCTGTAACAAGAGAATCATTGAAAATCCCAAGTTCTTCAGAATGAGTCCTTAAATACTCATTAAGCTTAGGAACATCCTGTCTAGAGAAAACATCCCAAACAATCCCAGCACAGTCCTTCTCCAGGTCCTCAACCAAGACCTCATCTACGTGGGAAGTAAAAGTTCCTTGTTCAGCAGTGGTGGTACCATTTCCATTACATATTTGACTCTTGTCATCATTTTTCTCCACAGCCATTGTTGGAAAGCACTCTGACATTCCACTACTCTCATTTTGTAGTGGAGCAGGAGAATTTTCCTTTTCAGCTTCATGCATACCAATATCAAATGCATATGCATTGCTTCTTTTTTCACATCCCAATTCTACAATCTCCTCATGTTCATGATGCTTGTCATATTGAAACTTCATTTCTGAAGTGTGTATCAATAAGTGAACCTAAAACAACAGTGTCAAGCAAAAGGATAAAACCAGGAAGAACATCAATCTGGTGGAAGCGTGTGATATTAAAAAGCCCTTTCGAAAAGCTAAAACTACAGAAAGCATAAAATAAAAGCTATGAGCAAAAAGTAAATCTTCTTTTACCTACAAATGTACTCATCCAATTTGCATATCTTCTATTTCAAAATGAAACCTAGAATTTAAAACCCCAACCTCATCTTAAATGCAAAGAGCTTAATTGGACGGAGAAACTAAACACCTAATGTGTCAACATCCTAACAGTTTAAGTGTCACAATTCACAAAGCAGTAAACCAAATAATAAATTCTAAATGATGGCTTGCAAGTATTTCAGATTTGAATATCGGACCATAAACATGTAGTTGACAGAGTTCAAGATTAAAAAAATGGAATGGCAGAGACACCAGAATGGATAGTAATTCTGCATGCAGAAAACAAATCTTACAGTCAGCAGGGACAACAGAAAGCATTGAACGGTAATTTTTACCGTATCAGTCATATTGACCCTAAGATTCATCAGAGAATCTCCTTTATACTGCTCCAGGTCCGAACCATAAGCAATACACAGTTTGGGTCCAGCATTAGTATGAAGAGTATCATGTGGTAGTTTGGCAGCAAGATTCACAAGCCCCCATCTGGGATGGATATATTCAAGCAATGGCAAGCGAGTGAGAATTTCTGGTCTTTGACAAAGTAAGAAGTCTTCTAAAGCATCATGTTGTGGCCAGTCCTTCAGCTTCAATATTTCTGGGGTATTATCTTCACAGATACGTCCTTCTGAATATCCTCTTATGAAATCTTCAAGTTTAACATTAACCTGCAGTACAGTACAGCATATTCAACGTCTTCTTGAAAAAAAAATGCCCCTAAACCAATTCTCTTGACCCAGAACATATGAACCAGCGAAAGCATTTAACATGCATGTTTAGAGATTACGAAAGTGAATTTTTCGAAAGAAATAGCATTTGTCGTGTAACTGCTATTGCTGTCAGGTTACTGTGAGCCATAACAAATGCAAGCAGAAGGGTGTATTACATCTGTTAACTTGATATAACGTTACAGAATACCACCAAATACCACAATAAAGTAGGAAGAAAAGTTCATTGTGTCATAATGTGATGATAAATATTAAAATATATGCTGCCACTTAGCATTGCCTTTCAAAATGGTAGGCTCGCAACTGGAAACTGATTGTGTCACTTAGATGTAATATCTGACCAGCCTAAGGAAAATTCATTATCTGTGTGGATCAAGGATGAGGGAGAACAACAGTTGTATAATATCAAACATGGAAGCCACAGAATTTAGAGCACTATTGGTAGATGAACTTCAAATCTGTTCACGGCATAATGTGTTTCTTTTGTTATAAAAACCAAATATTTCCATGGCAGAGCATGGCTTAGCGCTTAACTGCTTATATACTCTCTTTTGTAAATTATAGCATGTATGGAGTATATTAATATTTTAACACACGCATACCTTGGTATTTGTTAGACAATTGACAGCCGTTACTTCGGGATTGTCTTCTCCTATTCGATCACATGCTATCTCCGAAATCCCTTTGCAAATACTCATTGGGTCGCATGTAGAAGCTAATGAACTATCAATGACCTTTCTAACAATGATAGGCTCACCCTTGATCCAATGCTTATGAAAATGTGCAATTGTTTCATCTCCGATATCATCCGATGCAGGACTGTAGAGAAAATTGCCACCATTAAGCTCATTTCTTTGAGATGTTGATGTTTCTGAACAAAGGAGGCAGTTTTCTGAACATTCCATATCAGAAACTCTGCATCCACTGACCATTTCTTCTGTGTTTTTAAGCAGTTTAGAGATCCAGTTTATCTTCAAAATACGCCTCAAAATCAGAGATGAACGACAGCAGTTATCAGGACAAGGAATGCTTCCATCACTATACACCTTCCACTTAGGGTATAAATGCGAAAAATTTAGCGTGCAGTTATTTCTGTGGTGTAGAATGTGTCGGTTGTTACCATTTCGATTGGGATCAAACCTCTTATTGTGCACATCTTTTCCACCAGCTCGAATATCTTGAACACAATGGAGGCATATATCTTTTGAGCAGTTTGTGCAATGGCGATGATAGTCAACAATCGGCATGCTGCAAATGTCACTGAAAACAAATACAAAAATTCAACTGACAAAAAAACACAGCCTAGAAAATGTTCTCAAATTTACGGTTGACAAAACGCATGTCTTGTTCAAGGCATTACCAACACATCTGCTCATCTGGGTTTATTATTGCACGTGGAATGTCAGTTCTAGCACCTGCCAAAGCAAATGGCTTGTAAACAGGTAGAAAATTTGGATCATAGTATACACATTAAACAAATTGATGTTGACGGCATCTGACACACCAGCCTTGCCATTGATTCTCTTCTCAACTTTCACTTCAGAGCATTGATCTGAATGGATCCTTACTAGCATAGGAAGAGCAAAAGACAAGAGACTGTGAAGACATTGTAACCTATTCATGACTGAGACCTCCTGGATTCTAGCCTGAGGTATGCAAGAAAGAAGATATGATTATTAAGCTACATATAATGAATGAAATGTAAATCTAGAACCACCCACACATATAAATACATATAACTAGGAGCATTACTTATGGAAAAAATCATCAATACCTTTATCATACTATCTCCACGTCTGCAAGCTATGCAGCTGCAGATCCCACGACAAATTGGACAAACCTTCTGAATGTCATCCAGTGATATATCACCATACCTATTGAAGGAGAAAAGATGCAACCTTTAAAGGACACATAACAGGAAGTGAAATTCTACAGAAAATCAAATAAGGACATGACATACCATCTAGCAACACAACTGTCGCAATATCCTCTTTTACCACAGCTCATGCACCACAAGACCCTCATCCTATCATTTCTCCGGCATTGGTGGCAAATAATTACCTCAGCATCATCAAACGAATTGGTGTTTCTACCATAATATTCCTAATTGAAACCCACAAGTAAATAAAAAATCTATACACAAATTTCAAATAACATTGAACCTCATCAGAGTGTGGTATAATGGAAGTTCTTCATCACACAAACTTTTCCATTCTCTTACAATTCAATTCTCACTATATACACCCCCATGATGTGTGGGATGTTGCATGGGACATGAACCAGAATGCACTGTTCAAAGGGGGGAAAATCCTTCTGAAACTAATTAATTATTTCAGATCATTTCATCACATGACAACAATGCTGATGCATGATATGCACTCCTACACATAAACTTGTTTACAGGTGAGCACGGATATATCAATTGGGTGAAATCGGAATGCATGGAAAATTTAAGAAGTTAAATTTCTAGAATGACTTCCCAGACACCATTTTGTAGGAAAAATTAAACAACCTAGAAATATAGTTTCACAGTTTAACATTTTTTTTTATAAATGAGCTCTTCTAAACAAGATAGATATCCTTCCCTTGTTATAACTTATAACACAAAAAAGAATATGTTCTTCACTTGAGCATGACATTTATTACCAGTCGATAGGTGGTGAACCAGAATTCTAGGAGTTCACATGTAATCACCACTTCAAACAAACAAATCACACCTTAAGGTGTAATTGGTCTGCGTGAAGTGGAGGAAAGTGTAAACTCCACTTCCATGATTTCCCTGGTTTTGGTAGTGTATGTGGACGCGAAATAACTCACTCCAAATATAAATTTCAAGTCATGGAACTCCAAGTCAAACTCCACATACTTAAAGGAAGTGGAGAATTGGACTTCTAAAATGACTTTTGTGGGATTGGTAACCTGAAAAACTTTAAAAAATCATTAAACTCGAGTTCTAGAACAAGTACTTTGACTTAAAAATGAGCACTTGTAGTGCGTTCCTTGGTTTTTCTTCTAAAACGAGGGGAAGTCATTGAAGTGGATTTTTAGACTACCCTCCATTTCCTAGCTTCCAATTGCACCTTAAATTGCAAGACATTCTTCTTCAAGCCAGTCCTCTCCGCAACACTACTTCTACAAAAACTCACGAACACAACAAAACCAACAAATTTTACTTAAAAACATGTACTTAGAGCGAGTCCCTCCACTTCCACTTCAAAACAAGCCAAAGTCAAGTCACGCAAGTGGAGTTCTAGTCTTCTAGACAATCACAGACTGTAAGGGAGATATAACGCAACATCCTCCAAGTCGCTCCTCTCCGCAACATTATAACATAATAATAATCATTTCGCTCACCGGAACGCAGCCGCCGTTCCCGACCCTCTCCTCCTCGAACCTGGAGGACGCAGAACCGGGCACGGCTCTCTTCCCACCGGAAGGCGAAGAGGTGGTGGGGTCACCGAGGCGCTTGACCTTGCGGAGGTTGGCGCGGAAGGCGGAGTTGGCGGCGCGCTTCTTGGCTTGGATGTAATGCTTCTCGCAGACGGTCTTGTCGGGCATGGAGAGGGCGTTGCAGCGCCACTGCTTCCCGTCCGACCGCTTGCACCGCAACTCCTCCGGGATCACCGACGCCTCGTCCATCGCCACGGAACCCTAACCCTAGGGTGGGGGTCGGAGGGATTGACTGGGATGGTGGAAGGAGTGGAATGATTGATGAGTTTGGGAGTGAGTCTTTTCGGGAGAAATTTAATTGAGTTTGTTTTTAAAATGACGAGTTTTTTTTTACTTATGTTTAAAATTTTAAACATAGATAATAAAACAACATTTTAAAAACAAACCCAATTTTTTTTAATGTTTAATTTGAACAAGCTACAAAATTTTCTCAATAATAATATCATGTTTGGAATTTGGAGTGGCTTCTTGCCTTCTTCTACCATATTTTCGGTACCATTATGGACTTTCCTAGAAATAGAATATTCCTTTGGGCATTGCCGCATTGAGCATTCGCCGAAGTATGTTTTTTTTTGTAAGTGTTCGCCAAAGTATTTTAGAAGGAAATCAAATAAAACTAGTTTGCGACAAGTTGTATTAAGCTTAAGTAGTCACCTAAGAGTGTTCTTAGTAAAAAAATGTATGGACAATTCTTTCATATGAGCTCAAACTATGGGGTAAACGAGCCGAGTTAAGCGAATTTTCGAACAATAAATATTATCTTATGTTATTACCAAATACAAAAAATAGATATAAATAGAGAAATAAAAAATTCGAACGAGTTATCGAACCGAGTATCAAATTTTTGAGTTCGAGCAGCTTGTTTACCGAACCAAGTTTGAAGATTTTTTTTATTTTTATCAAGATTCTTCGTTTTCAAGTTAAACTATAGTCGAACATTTTTTGAGTCGAGTTCGAATCGAACTATAGCCAAAGTTGACAACCCTAACTCAAACCTCGTCAAAGGAGGGTAATTATTAACTTTTACTATCTTTGTGTCATTGATTTTCTACTCATTCATTACGATGTTGCAAACTAATATGGTAGATGTAAAGTCGATAATTCTACCAGAAAAGCTATGCTTCCACACAAGACTGCCCCTGTTTCCGAAGGGAATATCTGCGAGGAGTTGTTTCCAAGATTAATAACAAAATAAATTGCACTTCATTAGCTTGTAAAAAGATGAGATAACTACTTCATCGGACAGGATTCTACATCCGAACTTCCATGTTGTAGCGAATATCATCAGTTCAGCTTGTTTCTACCTACTTAAGAAACAGAAATAGCAGCTACGTATATCATAACACAACAGAGTAATCGGATGTGAGGCTGAAGTACAAATCCTCAAGTCAGGCATAAATAAAAAGAGCACACTCTGTAGCTTCCAAAACAGTAAAACTTTGGTCAGAAAATAACCAAAAACATGGAGAATATAAGAATGTCATGTGCGAGAAAAGAAATTCAAAAGGAAAAAAAACAAATAAGAATTGCTAAAAAACGTGGTATTGAATTCTTTCCTTTCTCCAAAACATTCGGATACATTTCCAACTGTGAAGAAAAGTAATAGAAACAGAAAAAAAAACATTTCTTATTTTCACAGCTATGTACTACAGTATCCACCTTTTATGTTTCCTGTCAAACTTGCTCAGGAATTCAGCCGAATGGAGCGATCATCGGGCAAATGCACACGATGAAAAAGCACAGAGAACGTGCACGCCGCCGCAAGAGCAACAGAAACAAATAAATCAAATACACACCCTCCAACCAAAATCCTGAGGTCATCGCTTCCAAAGTTCCACATTCGTTATGAACCTCTTCATACACGCTGGCAAGTTTTGCTCATAGTAGCTATAGGTCCATTGTTGAAACCTCCACCCTGCGCTCCGACCCAGTCATCTCGTCAATAGTCAAATTGCTTTACTGCATCCAAGAAGATAGAACCATAGTAAAAGGTTGAACTTGCAATATAGGCCACAGGTGAAAACGTGGAAGCAACAACTAGGCAACCACATGTTGAAGCATAATCATATTTTGCTTTTAAAATTTAAGTTGTAGTTCTAACACATAAGAAGAGTGAACCCTTAGAATTTCTTACCATGAGTTAATAAACAGTTAATCCTGTGGCACGTGATAATGTATTTGGCATTCAATCGCCAAACCAAGTAAAGGATAAATTGAGTAAAGGAATGACTATATCAGCATGACCTTCCATCAGATTCCGCAACTGGATGTCTTGGCAATTTGTGTAAAATTTCAGCCTCCCTAGCTATCTGAATATCAGATGGAATCAAAATGAGGTCTATAACCTTGCAGACAAAACGTGGTAGCAGTGCTAAGACAGTTACGAGTAAAATGGTAAGCCAATAAGTTATTGACTGAACAAGGTGATGTATTGTCCTGCAAAGTATGCAAATAACGAAAATTAGAAATTTAAACTGTCGAGAATATCATTGATTATATAAACATCACAGTAATATACTAATATTAATTACTCACCAATAATTAGGAAGAACAGGAATAGAATCTAATATCACTAGAGAAATATATGTAATGATTATAGATCCCCAAGTTGCAATATGCGTAATTAGCACCCAGCGCCGAATGTCCATAGCCAAATGAACATTCACAAGCACGACTACAGAAATTGTCCACAGGCTTCCCAAGCTCCAGATGTCAATAGTACTGTTCTGGTAGATGAAAAAGGGCACATAGAACAGGACAAGACTTTGCCATAGTGTATCAGACATTGTGATCCAGAAGAGGGACAAATTGTAGCTCTCTTGTCTGTGACCAGCATCATAGAGTTTTGGATAACGTAGGAGTGTCTTGTGACTTAAGTCCTTGTCCAAAATACCAACCACTATTGTTGGAAGAGAGGTATAAAGAACAGAATAGAACACACTGCTCCAGTCCGTTAAAGCAGAAGTTGCTGAAAATGCTGTGTACAAGATATACCTAAAATGTTAAAAAAAGTTCACCATTAGTATCAGCAAAAGAAATTCTTTTCAATTATGAAGAAATATCTAACATCAATGGATGTAAAGAAACAACCTGTGCAGAGAATACCATTAAAAGGCAACAAGTAAATAAAAAAGAAACACAATCTTTGTGGAATGCAATGAAAGGAGAAGAACATCACAAAAGAATAAGCACATACAGCACAACAAGATGATTAAAGTAATTATTCTACGTCTCCTAAAGAATTAGTCTTCAAAGTAATCAGTATGGCTAGAGGTGTAATATTCTTATCATACCCTGTAATTCCACAAACAATTACGTGATCTACATGAAGCAGTTATTCATTAATTTAAACCATATGAATTTGCCTAGTGTGTGTTAAAGGATATCTTGATACCATTCATAAATAAATCTAACCAATTAAACCAAACATGTGCTTGGCCATGCCCAGATGCCCTGAATACAAGACAGGATAGGTATGGACGGAAGAACATCAGAATTCAGATGTCTAATGGTAATGTTTTTATTTATTTATCGGTATGTCAAATGATAATGTTTGGAGCATCAGCAATGTACAATCAATGATTTATTAACCTCCTTCCACAACTGCATCCATATAATAAATTTCTTTTACTGGTGAAGGTACGATTTCATCTAAACAATAAGGACAAATTTTCCAATAAGGTGCAAACATCAGATATAAATGAATCTTCAGACGACAAAAAAGACAAGTGAAATGCTCCTTGACACCCCAAGCCTGAAAACAAATCATTAACTACTATAGAAGTGGAGCCGAGCCAAGCCAAGCGAAGCTAGAGGAAATTGAGTTACTCACTCTGAACGTCTAACAGATGAACAATTGAAAATTGTTCAATGTCTGCATCTGCAAAAACTCTATTTAGCAGTGATCAAATCATTGTAAGATTCATGACATTCTTTTGTCATCCTTTTTATTAATTAATGTGAAGTCTCGACAATAAAACCATCCATGACGTTATTCCAAATCTCAAAAGGCATAAGTAGGATAACATAATTGAAAGGAAAGATGACAAACAATTGGCAAATATGGCTATATTGGAGCACCAACTGTTTTTTAACCTTCCAGGGAATTAAAATGTTATCAAAATTTCAAATTAAAAGATACACTTATACATGAGAAAGATGAAAACAATATCGAAAAACTAATTTTAATTAGGGCTTACCAGAATAGCATAAACACAAAAACAGCATTTCTGTAGAAGTTATATAAAACCAAGTATCCAATACGCTGGTAATTCCAGTGCCCATGCACAAGAAGCAACCTCTTCAAGAAACGGAACTGCCCCATAGCAAAATCAGAAGCCATAACAGCTTGACGACCTTCTTGTCCAGAGATCCCAACACCAACATCTGCCATTTGGATCATAGACACATCATTCGCTCCTGAAAATGGAAGCAGGACAAGATGGTCACGTTCAGGAACTGAATAATGCCAGCACATTTTCGCACACCCTTGATCATGAAGTGAACTCGTTCTATTATTCGACCATTAAACTCTCCATCTAAATAATTTTATATGTTCTTTGAATTCAACGAGTGTGTGAATGATGGTATGTTAGGATTAAAATTGTGAAATATCAAGCAGTTGGGTTGATGGCTTCGGCTATAAATTTACCTGTTCGAGCGAAATGTATAGGTAAAGATCAATGTTCAGGTGAGCAACACATATGTTGCATTGGTCGCACAATCCATGTGGTGTGTGAAAATCGCACTTGGAAATGAGTGACAAACAAGCATTGTTGTTTCAAGAAAAAATTAGGCAGTGCCAAATTTCAGCCCAATCCACCCTATTGTAATACCTATTCAGCATGTGCCCATTATGGAAATGATAAAGAGGTATTTCATGCTGCTGTAGGACAATTTGAAACAGGCTATAATACAATTTCAAGGTTGAAAGAGGTGACCCTCATCACAAGCTAGGTTTGTATCAGACTAGTCACCCTACATCAGCCAAAAACTTAAAATTTGCTCTTAGAGCCAGTTGTTGGAAATGCGAAAGCAAAGCAATCTCACAATTAAAGTAGGATTTGTTCTTGACTTCCTAAATTCACTCCATCTGAACCAGATTCATGCCAATAAAAGGGCATTATTATCCATAAGAAGAAGAAGAAGAAAATATCTAGAGGGAAAATATAATACAACCA
Source organism: Triglochin maritima (assembly GCA_963682175.1). NCBI lineage: Eukaryota > Viridiplantae > Streptophyta > Magnoliopsida > Alismatales > Juncaginaceae > Triglochin > Triglochin maritima. The sequence goes on along the minus strand of OY821780.1, from coordinate 5,085,949 downwards.
CAAACTGAAAAGAAACTACCAGTTAAATATCAAAATTGTGTACCCACCATCACCTATGGCCAAGGTCATGTCATTCGTCCTGCTTTTGATCAGATCAATGATGCCAGCCTTTTGCAGTGGAGCAACGCGACAACAAAGCACAACCTTGCAAGATGTTGCCAAGTCGAAAAGCTGTTGAAAATTATGGAAATTAATTAGGAGAATATAAAGGTCAAGCTAAAAATTAAGTAAAAATCCTGATTCGGTGCACAGGTCCATTTTCATAGTGATGAAGGATAGGATGAAAAACACTTATTAGTTTGAAAAGTTACAATTCAGAAGAGATGCACTAAACCTCTTGCTCCAGAGCCTTCTCTAATATGTAAACAAGACTGTTCCCGTCAATAATGAGTGCTAGAGTAGAATGTTCTGGGTCTTTTCCTTTTGAGCTGTGACCGTTAGATGGATTGTAGGTGCCACCAACACTATTGACTTCAATAGTTTCACTTTGAGATGTCAGATTTTCTTGGATCCTGGTGTTCTCCGACCTCTCACGAAATTTATTATCAGTATTTCTCACTTTCATAGAGATGACACCACTAGGTTTTATATTAAACTTGGTTTTAGCATCTGCAAGCAGACTTCGACATTGTTCTTCTGATGTGCCATTAATAATAATTTGTTGCATATCAGCGGTCAAGAGTTTGCACGACAGACCAATTGATATAGCAGTCTCTTGCTTATCTCCAGTAAGAACCCAGACCTTTATTCCTGCCTGCCGCAGAGACTCAATTGCTTCGGGAACACCGTCTTGCAGTTTATCATCAATTGCAGTAGCTCCAAGGAGATTTAAATTGCATTCAATAAAAGCTGCAGTTGTGCGGAGCTTTGCTGATCTTTCTGATAGCGATGTGCTTGCTTCTTCGTACATCAGCTGCCACTCCTCAAATTCTTCATTATTAAGATCCTTCGCTGCAATTACAAGTGTGCGCAGACCTTGTGATGAGTACTCAATCAAATGTTTCTCTGTAGCTTTCCTTATATCACCACAAACAGATTCCTTGCATGGAACATCTTTATTTTCGGTTTTGTTTGATAAGATGCTAATCATTGAACTATCAGCACCCTTGACCAGAACTTTGATAGTGCTGTCAGGCAATCTTATAACCACTGACATTCGTTTACGTACGCTATCAAATTCATGCAAACCCAGTACATCTAACCTGATTTAGAATTTAAAAGTATTAGTCACAACAAAGTTATACTCAATAAAGAAAAGACGGAAACAAAATTGATCAAAACTTGTGCAAAATCTACAGCACTTTATAACAGTAAAGAAAAGCAAGAAATATGAGCAATAGACTTTAAAGCATCAAGTAAAGGCACACCTCATCTTCTCCCCGTTAACGTCAACAACAATATGACCAGAAGTACGCTCTATAAGTGTGTAACCGTAGGATGCAGCAGCAGCAACCAGAGCTTGCTCATCAGGAGATTCACCTTGATAATCTATCTCCTCTAACTCATCAGGTGAGCCCCCACCAGCACTTGGAGAGGAAGGTTTGCTTAAAATTGGGATGACAGTGTTGCAAGCAGCCAATGTAAGAAAAAAATCATGAGCTGCTTCAGTTCCATGTGAAGCTAGTTTTCCCTGCAACAACTCCTCGATACCAGGATCAACACTAATCAAAGACTTAAGCTTCCATCTTTGCTTTGTTTTCCCCCCTGGTCAAAAATATGGAAATGGGATAGGTAAGATCTAGAATCTGAATTGAACATTAAATCCACTTTCATAAACAATAAACAAACTTCAATATATTACACATTCCTGTGCATATACTTGTGACAAGCTATTAGCGCCAGATATTAAGAACAAAATTCAATCTGGCCTTATCATAAAAAGATGGTTCAAGGAGAAATCTAGTGACCACATGGAAAGCCTAACAGGAAGCCTATAGAACATTACCTAGCCATTATCGCTAACAAAAATCATGCTACATATGCAGTCAACAAGATCAAGAAAACTCAATGTGTTGATAATAGAAATAATTATAATTCCATGATCTAGAAAAGTTCACAACGACCGTCCGTTTAAAAATAATATGAGATCAACGATTTCAACAAGGTAATTGGGACAATACAAACAGCAATCTTAAATTAACAAAAGAAACTCATGAGGGCTTACATAAAATATTCTTATTGAGTGTGCATATAAATTAAAATGTGCATATCTCTTCCCATTCCGGGGAATTGCAAAACGCTAGCATATAGTGTGGGCATTCAACTCAAAATCAATTGGTGATAAGTGGAGTGCCTTAGGATCTTATTAGTCTCAAGAATAGTTGGAATTGTCCAATCTGACAGACTATTCACAATAATTCCTTGCACGTGTGGCATCTCATGAGTCCAACATGTGTATCTTTAAAGATGGGTAGAATTGTTGGGCAGGCTGTCGAGCCTTATTAGCTTTGATACCATGTAAAGTATGGGCATCCAACTAAAAACTTATTGGTGATGAGTGGAGTGACATAGGATCTTATAAGCCTAAAAAATAAAATGAATTGCCCAATATGGGAGTATTCTCAACAACTAGAAAATGGCGGTACTTCATTCTATAGATTGGCCTCGATATGGAAGCTATGGCAAGATTTTTGACGACCTTCCAACATTGAAAATGATCAACTACTAGATTGCTTGGGGGGGTAGACATTAGGTGTTACACTACAACAGGTGCACAAGATGATAGGAAGATGAGGTTTTCTAGACAACAGCTCTACCATGGCATTTTAAATAGTTCCGATGTTCAACATTAAGTACCTAAGACGAATGATCACTAACCTTCCAAAAATGTTTGAACCCTCGAAAGTCAAGATATGAAATCTTACAATCACAAAGCAACTATTACCACAAAGTAGAAATGTTGGAACACAGTCATAATATACAAGCATCAATTAGGGCATAGAAAAAGGTCTCACTACAATCAAATATATGCTTATGCTACTTATGAATCAACTGGTAATATGCAAACCTACACCCAAGATTGTACACAGAGTGACCTTAAAAATCACCTGATAATTGTGTGGTGATGTTTTGGTGGTCGTTGTAATCCTTCCCGTACACACTAGCCCTCCTAAACTCCATCTTGTTCTCCGTTAGCGTGCCAGTTTTGTCAGAAAATACATAACGTATCTGACCCAAGTCTTCATTGATATTCAATGATCTACACTGAAATCTAGAGTTTGAACTGCTATCATACATCCGCGTATCTTCAATCATGAAGTATGACTGTCCTAAACGCACCAACTCCATTGTAATATATAGAGATATAGGTATCATTATCTGGAAAACTATGACCGAGCTTAAGAATGCAAAGAATATCTCCATCCAGAAACCATAATATTTGTAGCGTTCACCATTACGTTTACCATTTGTGAAATATCTTCTCCTGTAATACCCTAGTGTGTCAAGCTGTGGTCCTTCATTTTCAAGCCATAATCCCATTCCAAGTGCCACAACTGCGCACATGATAAGCAGGAAAAATGACAACCAAAAGGTCTCTCTGTTCATATGACCTTCCAATTTGCTCCTTTTAGAAGGTGAGATTGTACTATTTAGCATAGCTTTTGTCTCCTGACCAGCATATACAACAACACCAACAACCCACTCCGTGTTCTTTAGCTGACAGCCTCGCAGAACAATGTTTGATTGCCCAAGTGGTATTTTATGCCCGTTTAATTCCATGTTCGCTGTGAATTCATAAATGTTTCTATTAGGCTGTTCACATCTAATCAATCCCGAGAAGTCGTCATGTTCAACATCCATTGAAGCTGTTTCTTGCCGTGCATATCTCGTCTTTAGATTTGATTCACCATCAAGGTTCATAGTCTGTATGTAAGCAATGCCACTTGGATCACTAGTCGCTAACAAAACCACATCACAAGGTATTGTTTCATCCGTGTGTATCTTAATCACCTCTCCAACACAAATGCTTTTCCACTTCTTTGCCTGAAATTTCCCAGACTGGAAAACCAAAGCTTCACGATTATTTTCCTTACTGTCGGATCTGTGCCTTCTCCAATCTTCATAACCATCTTTGATAGCAGTAACAAAAAGCACAAACAGAAGAGGAAACAGAGATGCAGTTCTCCCAAACACTGCTAGGGGTGGTAACTGGTTCAATGCTGCAATAGCTAAAAAATACAAGTACGCAAGCCTGTGGAATTGGATGAAAAGGTTCTTCGGCAGGAATGTAATCACCGTGTAATTGCTCGTAGAAATCTTGTTCCCAGTGAACACATGCCTATCATTAGTTCTTCTCGAATCATTGACGTAGACCAATCTCGGTTCCTCACCAGATGCAAACAGATCTTCAAACTGAGTGCTCTTGCGCCGGTGCCGCTGCGATTTGTTTATCCTTCTTCCACTGCCTAAAGACTTCACAGAGGCTTCTCCGCCCGAAGGGACACTTTGAACCTCCACAGAACCCATGGAAACCAGCTTTTTATTATTCAGCCGCGCATTCCAGACAGAACCGAATGGAATATCCCATATAGCAGAATCAGCATTGCATATGTTTGACAGTACTACTACTTATCCCCCATTAAGTCAATTGGCCTAGCTTCTCCCAACTCGAAAAAATATATCAATTTGGATGCCTTTCAAAAGCCAACATTTGGGTTAAAGCTCTCGTCTTTAGTTACAAATGTCTATCTCTTATCGACATGCTGAACAATATAAAACTACAGACGTGCCCTAAACCCGAAATTCCAAGCAACAATCAACCGTAAAGCAGCAACACGAGCCCGAACAGGAGCAATCACCACAAAAACCAGAAGATCGTACGACGTAAACCACCAACACGGCAATTCTCCCAAAATGCCAGTAAAAACACCCCCAAATCCTCGAAAAATCACACCATTGGCCGTCAGACGCACAGATTCAGCGCCAAATTTCTCCAAATTCACCTGAAAACCAAAACCACAGCCAAAAATCTAGATTTCGAACCCAAAAAACACGATTCCGGCCCAAAAAAACAAACCAACGCGTACCGGGACGAGGCGAGATCAGGGATCCGAACCACCACCTCAAGGTCGACGAGATCCGTGAGAATCGCGAAATTTAGGGTTTGGAGACGACGTGTTTGTTATTATTTTTTTGGTTTTTTCTTCTTTTTTTCCCACTTGAGGGGGAGAGAGGAGAGGGATCAGTGGCGGAGCGCGATTTTGGAGACGTTCGTCGGTGGGTTATTTATATGGTTGGTGGAATGACGGATTTACCCTTGTGTGGATGGAGATATTACGGGGACGTGGCACCTGGGGGTGACGTGGGTGGTGTCTGCCCGTGTCGCTTTCGGGTCTGGGCGTTGGAGGGTGATTTGACTGATGTCCTTGTGATTAATGTTTTTCTAGTGGGAAATCATTGTGATTGATCCTTTGGACCAATAGTGTTAATTATTAGTTGGATTGCGACCTATATTTTATTGATATAAATTTTGTAGAGTATGTTCGTAATAAATTGTGTTAGTCAAATATATAATTCACTTTAATTATTAGCAGTGAGTATCATGTTGTGCACATTCTCTTCTCATAATTCCATCAACTTCTCACATTGATATTACTCTTGTAACATACACCTTTTCATTTGCCTCATATAGCCTATAAATAGGAGACCATTGTAAAACCATGAGAATACTTTTGGTGATGATGAAATACTACAAATATTCTTCCCTAAATCTTTTATCTTCTTTGTTTCATGTATATTTATTTTATAACACGTTATCAGCACGATAGTTCTTGTATGATCAACCAAAGTATGAGTTTATAATCTTTGTATTTCTCAAAATGTTTTTTTCTCTAGTTTGTGAGGTCCAAATGGTAAAGCACAAACCAAGGTATGTACGCTTCCTTTTAATTGTATCATAGGAGAAATCATGAAATTATCAGTGTGCAAATATGTTAGAGAGAATTTTTTTTCTTTCGTTACGTTTGATGGATTGTATTCTTAAACATGTTTTAATAAATGTTATGTTTAACAAGACCACAACGGTATCTAGTGCGTGATAGCCTTCTGCTTACATTTTGTCCCATGCAAAAACTTAACTATTTAAAGTTGGCTAGCGACACATTCATCTGAACTTTTCAAGTGAGATGATATGTGGAATCTGTAAAGACAACTGTTGTGAACATATAGTAGTGGTGGATGTGAAATTTGTTTGAGTATTTCACCTTCCATTTTATTCCTTTCGTGTTTAATTGTCATTCCTTGGCAAAACAATTCAGACCAGTAAAAGCTCTTATTACAGTCTTGTATATATAAATAAATAAATAAATCACATGAAAAGTGCTCTCTTGTCAAATTGGACATTGATGTGTGGTTGATCTTGTTTATTCTTCTATATATATTCAATAATCATGAAATACTTGTTAATAATCATGAAATATATGTCAGAAGATTTCCATTATTATTCACTTAATTTTAGACTTTTATTCTGTCCGTATGAATAAATCAGATCATTACTGTAGTATTCTATTTTTGCATATTTTAATTAAGAAAGAAATAAATATTAGATTGGTTTGTGTATGGAGTGTGCATATGGTGCCGGAACGTGTGTGAATAACTGTCTCATTTTGTTGTATAATCATATTAGATTAGAAAAAATTTAAAAAATTAGAATTTGGAAATTAGTAATGGTTGAAATTTTCCCTAATAAGTTTTCGGAAAATTTCAAAAAATCTGTTTACGTGGGAGTTAATTACCCACATTTGGTAGTCATGTTTTAATTGTTGTTAATAGACTTGGAATCATTCTTTTCATTTTAGCTTTAATTCTATAACAAATAAAAGTTATGGGATTTTTGGACAGATGGTAACGAAACAATTACAAATTTATCATTATTTATTTTGACTCTTTTTGTAATGGTAATATATTTTCTTGTTGTGGATAATACCTTCATAACTCATAAGGTTTTTTCTTATCTATGATATACATATTCTTTGCAATTGTGTTTGATCTATGTTAATTTTTAACCTCACGGTTATCTATTCTGGTTGAATGAAAGTTATATCGTGAGTTGTGATTCACTAGTATATATGTCGTCAAAATTAAGCATGTTGCATTTCTTTCGGGATAAGTAATTAATGTATCAATAAAATGTTATTTATTGATTTATGGAGATGATTCATATGTAGATACTAACTTAATTCCATCATGTGCGTATAATAAGGTTATTTTACTTACATCTTGAATGTGTATTTATTCATCACGAGGAAATTTCTTTACTCACATGATGCATAGAATACATCGTGTCAATTTTGTAAATATATATAAAATAAATGAGACTACATGTATACAATATATATATATATATATATAGCTATGTTGCTTTTGGAATTGCTAATATGCACTTTTGTTTATCATATGATTCAAGTACATTATAATATATTCCGTTTTGAAATGGTTTAGTATGCACCGATAAGCAATACATGTATATGAGTTTTTAAAAAAAGAGGTAATAAGTTGCATGTACCAATTATGCTTTAATGCCACAATGTGATTGTTACTTGTTACGAGCATTCATCTCGTGAGCACATAATATCCACCTTGATAGATGTATATATATAGTATAATGTGCTACATTATAGTGGAATTTGAATCATCATGTTACAAGTGATCAATGTTATTGAAAATGATATGCATTTGCCCAAAAGACAAATATCTTAATATTCATAAAATGCTACTATACCAAGATTTAAAGATTATTCATTTAAAGAGGGTTATGAAATTTTATGATAATCTCTGAAAGATTCGTATGACCATATAAACGACGTGCAAATAGCTAATTGAGTAAAAATGCACGTCGATCTCTAAATCAAACCCTATGACCAGAAGTTCATAGATATATAGAGATAAGTAGTAAAAGAAAAAATATATATTTCATTGATCACTTTACAAATTAATTATCCAATACTCTTTTTGGTTATGCATCACCGATGATTGAAGGTCATGAGAGTTGTTGGAAAATCACGATACTTTTTTTACCCTTTTTTGTGTGTGAGAAGCACTCACTACAAAGTATCGTGAAAACAAGAGCATAAGCAGTGAACTAAATTTTGTGCAAATAAATATGAAATAAAGATGACATCAACGAGACGAAACATGCACAAAAGTGCCTAAATAAAATCATCTCTTATATTAATTATGGATGTCATCATTTGTATTGTTTTTGTAAAGTTTTAGATAAAATTGTTGACTTTTATCACGACCAAAATGAGGTCAAATTTGTCGACCGATTTGCACAACAAAATGACTGTTTTTAAAATATCTCTCAATATTGATCATTATGGGATCTTAAAATTTATACATAATACATTAATGTGCATATATACCTGCTAATATTATTCATTAATTTTTATGGTTGATATACATCATGTTATGAATCTTCCCCTACTTTACTTGTACAATAATGAATAAATTGTTTCCATCTTGCAATTTAAAGCGCCTTAAGGGCTAAGTTTTATTGTCCAATCCAATAATCATATATATATATATATATAATATACATTTTATGGCATTAAAGGTGAAGCTAGAAGCTTAAAGAATGTCAAGAGAATATAAAATCATTATCTTGCAATATCTAGCAAGTAATTGTCATACATTTGTATTGATCACAAAAGAGTGACTACGCCTTATATTACTAGACATATACCACATAATATAAAGTGAAAATCTCCACATGATAAAATATATTTGAGCTCAACCAACGCCAGAAGCGTGGACCATAACATATATTATTTGTGGAAATAAAATAAAAGTTAGTCACTCTCATTGCACCTCCTGAAGAGGTTATTCAAGAAGAATATAAACCCGTAAAAATACATGCAGCTGCTAAACAAAAGATTAATGAAATTACGGGGATACAGAACGGTCAAATCCTAAAATTTTGGGAAACGACGAGGATTTGATTATTATTGACGTAAAACTTGCAATCAACTATATATGTTGATACGAGAGATATTAAATAATTATTAAAATTATTGTCGACAATTCATTCGCCTTCTTAATTGCATGTTATCTCAAGAAAAGAAAAATGGATCCAAAACCCATGATATTATAAGAATGCCAGAAGCATTCGTATTTGATATAAACAAAAGAAGGCGAACAATATATAATAAACTCGCTGAATAAATATATTATTTGGACATGTAGTCCTGATTTCTGAAATTATATCCCTGAAGGATAAAAATAGAAATCAGAAAAACATGTGATACATTATAAAGCGATGAGTAATATAAGGGTATTCACAGGACCCAATATCCATTGTGATGTTACTCATTCTGTCGTAATATTGATAATAAGTTCTGTTACATAATCAATATGATATGCATATAAGATATGTTGTGACTTTAAAGTTTTTTAAGTCACTTAATATTGGTACTTATATGAGAGTTCCTGAATGACTAATATGACAAAATATATTATATGATGACAAGAATCAAAAGATGCACTATACAATTTTTGAAAAGATCACTATATGAAAAAACAAGTAAGAGTGTGCATATAACCTCTTCAATCAAAGTCATCATGAAGAATGATGCGACGTTGATCTTAGTCGTCCATATGTTTCATCCAATAACAAAAGTTACTGTTATATATTATATTTATAACATGCTTGATGTCATAGGACCTCCATCAGAGTTTTTGAAAACTCATGAAATATTTAATGGACAATTTTTGGAATAAATGACCAGAGAAAACTCAATTATTTTTCGACCTGAAGTTCGAACATTCTCTGGAAGAGAATTTGTACAATGATTCAATTGTAGAAAGTGAATATTGTAGAAAAAATATATTCTACTTAATACTCACATTGAAATGACACTAAGAAATGACATCTATTGTGTATCAACAAAGATCCCATTGTAATAGGACCTGAAGTTCCTTATCAAAATGTCATGAACATTTTCTTATAACTTGAAACCTAATAAGGTTCACAGTAAATGTTTTGGCAGTACTACTGTTTGAGAAAAATTGTGCAAACATATTTCACAATCTTATTATCTAAGTGAAATATAGTAAATATTCATTAAATCCGTTAAACTATCATGTATTTGTTTATTGAATCCTCGTGCAATTTTGTGTTTAAGAACTTCGTAAAATATATTCGTAAGTTTGGTAAACTACGAATAATGGGAAGCAGATTTGTATTTATCGTCCTGAAGGACGGATATCCCTGAAGGATAAAGCCCGGAAGGCTTGTAGTTGCACTCTTTTTCCTTTTTTTGTCCTAAAAGGTTTTATTGGTTAAATGTTTTTAACGAGGCAATTTGTGTAATTTTGTTAGCGTATGTTATGCACTCTTTTTCTTAGCTACCTTTTCCCACAGGGTTTTGTAGCAAGGTTTTTAACGAGACATAAACATAACGCGTATTATCTAAGGGAGCATTATAAACGTATGTTGAATTGAGGAGAATTATATGGTGCACTATTTTTTCCTTCACCAAGTTTTTGTCCCACAAGATTTTACTTGACAAGGTTTTTAATGAGGCAGATCAATCAAGTGACAACTGATCAGATCCAATCAAGCGAGAATTTGGCGGATTTATTTCGAAAGTCATTGGCCACCAAAGTCTTTAAGAAGCTTGTCATTAAATTTGGTGTTCGTTGTTTGAAGAATATATGTTGAAGTGAGGGGGAACATCATACGCGTTGCACTTTTTTTTCCTTCATCAAGTTTTTATCCCATCGGATTTTTCTTGATAAGGTTTTTAACGAGGCAACATCTCTAGCGTATAAAGGTGAAGATCCAAGGGGAGTGTTGTGAAACATCATGGATGCTTCACGGTGTCATGGATGCTTCACGTGAAACATCATGGATCCAAGGGGAAGATCCAAGGTGTCGATCCAGATTGATTCCAGAGATGATCCAGAACGATTCCAGAGTCGATGCAGAGCGACTCCATAGACGATCCAGAGTGATTCCAGAGTCGATCCAGATTGTCCAGAGTCGATCCAGATTGATTCCAAACCGATTCCAGAGACGATCTGTAACGATTCCAGAGACGATCCGTAACGATTCCAGAGACGATCTAGACCGATTCCAGAGTCGATACAGATCGATTCCATAGACGATCCAGAGTGATGTCAGAGTCGATCCAGATTGATTCGATGCAGAGTGATTTCAGCACTGTAATGGTTTCGTCATGGTCTTAGATTAGTCTTAGTAAAATTTATTTGGTTACAGTCAATCCCAAATCACACGTCCTACCAAACGGATCACGAACCGATTCGGACGGCCGTTAACGGCCCATTCACGTCGTCTCTCTGGAGTAGGGCCCACGAACGGCCCAGGTGCATTTGCGCAAATATGATACTCATCAGATGCATATGCGGCAATACCGAAAAAGCAGGTGCATATGACCAATTTAGACACTTACGGGGTGTACTGTAGCAAATTCCCCTAAAAGATATCTAGTTGACGGTCGTAATTTAAGGAAGGTTGGGCTTAGTATAAAATGTTAGTGTGTTTTGTCTGGTTGCCTGATTAGGTAGGATGTGCTAATTTAAGTGACTATTTTCGTCAAATTTGATGAGAATCTAACTTGGTCCTTATCGATGTTTTTGTATAATCGTTCCTCTTCATTCATTCCAAAAGCCGAAATCCGTGTTAACCACAATCCCAACCCCAACAATCATAAAGCCAGTTTAGACTTTAGAGCAGTGTTCACTTAGGCGATCGCCCGTCGGCGTGGTCGCCTAGGCGACCACCGCCTTTCGCCCAGCAAAGCTGGGCGAAATGGGCGGTCGCCTCGCCTAGGCGATAGTCGTTGGAGGCATTCCAACGGCTATCATCTTTTTTTTTCTTCAAAAATTACAAGTTTGCCACTACCCCAAAATCCTAAATAAACCCCTCCAAACCTCTTCATTTTTCACACATCTCTCATTCTCTTCTTCATAATTCTATTCTAATCATCAAGTTTCCTAATCATCAAGTTTTCGCGATTAAGTCTCTGGTCTGGTGCTTAGTTTTGAAGTTGGAAAGTGAAGTCTCCGATCTGGTTCTTCATTCTTCAACCGCCAAAATCAAGTGCACTCTTTCTAACTTCTCTTTAGAATTAAATTAATTAGTATTTCATTATCATATTAGTCTAAATTTTTATATTAGTCTAGTTTTAAGATATGACCTATCACCCGACACTAGTTTCCCCATGCATCACGAGAATTACGATGACATAAGACCTACCCGTACAAATGACCTCGGTTGGAATACTGCCATTACATTAGTGCTAATGATAAAACTGCATTGTCTGTGAGTTATGTGGTAAGGAAACTAGAGGTGGTATAGCCCGTCACAAACATCTTGCACACACACCCGGTAGCAATACTAGACATTGTGATAAAGTTTCTGACTCTGTTAAACAAGACATAACTGCATACTCTGAGTTAGTTAACTACATTTGTAATCGTACTAGTAAACAATAAATTGTATACTAAGTGTTTGGATGGGTAAAGGGAGTGCCTAGTAAGACCTTAGTCGAGGAACTATGTGTCTTTTTGAAGCCTAAACATGTATGATATTTTTAGATAATATTTGTGCATTTTTCCTATTTTCCTGATTTTTTAATCTATTTTATCAAATTTAATTGAATTAAAATTAAAAAAAAAGACCACCCAGAGTTGGGGCGGTCGCAAAAACACCTAGGTCGCCCAGGCGACCGGACGCACCCGGTCGCCTGGGCGTTCCCTAAACACTGCTTTAGAGACATAAAGTACATCAAAAATAACCACAACAAGGTAACACAAGAACAAGACACAACACAGATGCCGGTCTCGACTAATCTAAGTAGATGGACAACCAGCAACTTCTCTCATTCAGATCCTCTCCTCTAGGCAGGGCTAGTCTCCTTCGAGCAGATTATCATCCTCGGCATCAAAATTGATGACTTGAATGTTCAGATTGTCCAAAGAACACTAGGTTTTGGTAGTAATCCATGCCTCTCCCTCTCCGTGGAAAGGGATTACCAGCGAAATGAAATGCCTGCAAATCTTAGCCACTAGATTCTGAGTGAATCCTTCCCGGATTCTAGTATCCTACTACAATCCTATGTAATCCCATAAATGTACAGGCCTGCAAGATATGATTTCTACAACAGAAATTGAAATTAAATTTATCCTCTTCATCCACAATCTTATCCTGAGAGTAGAGCTCTAAATGGGTGCACGGAGGGGTTTTACCCCACTGCCACCCACCCCACCTAAGTTAAGTGGGTAGACGGGACAAGGTAAAAAAATTAACCACCACTACCCATCCACCTAAGGGTTGATTAAGCGGGTGCGGAGCGGGTTAAGTGGGTAGGCAGGGCGACACAGGAGAGGTAAAAATTTAACCCCTACTCGTCCACCTAATGGTTGATTAAGCAGGTGCGGAGCGGGTTAAGTGGGTTGAGTTAATTGAGTTTTTACATTTATGAATTAAAATTTAAAACCTATAATATTTTGACTTAGAATTTGTACAAATTTACAGCCATAAGTTCATATATATAAAAAAGGTTTATATATATCACCAAACAACCTGGATAAAAAAAATACATATAACATAATTTATTTTTACAATATATGACACTCACATAAACAGCAAGATAATATGCATGTCCAAAAGAAATATAAAAACATAAATAATCTTAATTATATAAGGTAGAATTAATGTAGATATGTAATATATAGAAGGTTTAAAGTCTTAGTACTAAAATCTTAATCATATATTTATAACATAATATATATTGATTAAATAATTAATATTTTATACAGGTTGCAAATTAGACGGAACAGGTTTAGAGACCACCGCAACATCGCCCCATTTATTAAGCGGGTTAGGATTTTTTGGCCGCAACCAACATTAGGAGGAACGACGGGTTAAACTCACCCCATTTACAACCCTACCTGAGAGCCATTTTCAAAATTTTATAGAACAGTTACTACTGGAACGAGATCTACTGATCTACGTACGCCCACAGGAACACAAGGATGCTCAGTCATGAGGGTAAGGTTTCGTTGGTAAATGAGGCAAAAAAAAAGATTTCCTATCTATACAAGTCAGTTCTGAAGTAACGACATCTTCGTCGGTACACAAAGCCAGTAACCTAGAAAGGGAAGAAAAAAGAAGCAGAACATGGCTAGAGAACACAGACTAAAACATACGATTGGTGGAAAAGAAAACTAGGGTTTCATGCAAATATATACACCCAATGAATGATAGCGTCATTAAGATTTAAAAGCAACTATACACCTTGAGGGAGATGAACACCAGCCTTGGCCAAACACTGCAGACTTCCAGAGTTGAAATTGAGAGGATAAACATTATATGCTTTTTCATGAAAATTGTTTTTCAACTTGGCAGAGCATTCTCATGAAAGTCATGCAGTTTTGTTGTTCTACATCACAAGAAAAAAATTTAGAACACAGCGGCATCAGCCTAAATGACACGTATCATCAACTAAAGATAAATTAAAGTGAGAAATGAAACTCAGACCTTCACTTGCGAGGCAATGATACTGATCTTCATGCCAACATTAGCACTGCTGGTACTCAACAGAGGTCGTAGAGCCATGCCTGGCCAAAGCCCACTGGGTTAGCCATTTTTCCAGGGAAAATAGTCTTCTGTCAAACTAGTTAAGACCATTATATCATCTGATTGGAAGGGAGAGAGGGGAAGAGGAAATCTTATTTTCTTTCTGTCAATCAGAGCGGATTGATATTCAAGCAGACAGGTCACTAGGAAGACCCCATTAATCGTCGTTCCGCAGCTAGTCCAGCTGCTACAGAAGGAGGTAAATGCGTAAGACTTCCTCCTGGAGTAGTGCTCTCCACAGATTCATGCTGCGCGATTGGAGAGAACAAAGACTCGATATCCCTAAGTGTAAGATGAGATTGATCCTGATGCTTTGACGTCATGCTGGTCACAGCATTTGCATTTCTGGTCCTGTTTAATTTATAAATACTTTCTTCTACTGTATTCTTTACCTGGAAGACGAAAAAACAATAAAATCTTATAAATACACACACTTTTTTATACATGAAACTTCAAAGATCAAAGTATTACCAAAAAGCGATGCACAAAAGTCTTCTTGTCCTGCCCAATGCGATGCACTCTGTTTATTGCTTGTGCCTCGGCTGCAGGATTCAACATTGGTTCCACAAGAATCACATGTTGGGCTTCTAAGAGATTCAGGCCATTAGCTCCATGTTGCATCAAAAGAAGTAAAACTTGAACAGGCTTTGATTTGCAGTCAACATGACTTTTACTTTTGGGACTTGAAGAAGTTTGGCCCTTGAATTGTGCAATTGCCACTTGTGATTTTCTGCAATGTGGTCCATTTAGATTCCATGAATCATCTTATTAAAAGAAAGAACCCATCAAGAAGGCAAAAATGCCGAACATGTAATCATCATTGAAGAACTGAAAGACACTTTTGCCTTTATTTGTAGGCTGTGATTCAAATAAAATATATGATTATAAAAAGTTAAATCAACTTTTCAGTCGGACAGCTCACCACCCCACCACCCCACACATATTTGCATCTCTTCGGAACTGTGTGACAATTCCCAACACTTGAATAGTTTCTCAAAACCTCCAAAATAAAATGACAAAAAAAGAGATTGTGACACTAATATTTTAAACATTAACAACAAGAGCAAAAACTAAGAAGAAATCATTGCAATTTTACCTACAGAAAAAAAACAGACACTTGGAAGAAGGAATCACATTTGTAACAATAATTTGTGTTTTAGACAATGTTGTTATACCTCCCTCCTTTCATCCTCACAAAGGTTATGCCGTTGGCAGAAAAAGCATGTTCCAACACATCGAGAACATCATTCCAACTCGAGAAGACAAGAAATTTAGCTTCTGGGTCAATGGATTTTATCCGTAATATTCTCCTTGTGATGGCTTCAACCTATGAATGGATGGAAATGTGAAGAAATACTTAGTGTTGTCCTTGACATAGTTCTATATCAGTTAAATGTAGATCACAAATCTAATCCACAGTTTGCATGTAACCAAGACAAAGCTATATTTTTGAAAAATAAAAATGGTATCAAATATCATGTTTAGTCATAAATAGTTTAGAAAGGACAAGTCATCAAGTATGTAAAAGGCCAAAGTAAAATGACATCTAACTGGTAATAGAAATAGTAAAAAATATAGTAATTAGGGAAGAGTATATAAACGGTTAATCTGGCAGGACTAACAACACTGAAATGCTTGTCTAATTGAGGAATACTCGTAATCATCCTTAGATGACGAAAGGACCAAGAGTGATCATGAGTCTTCTGATCCTGCTTCTCCGAAGGACTCACATTTTCAAGCAAGGAAGAGTAAGTGCTCTGATTTTGTAAGAGTTGTCTATAGTACTAACTTTGTAATTTGCATCAAGCTAGCAGTAGTCAAAACACAGCAGACACCCAACTGAACCGATTCTACCCAAAATACGTAGCTACCTCACAGCACTTCACCGTTTCTCACAACAGAAACATGCTCCTTGACCAAGCCAAAAATTGGGCTTTTATAGGGCACTAGACAAAAGAAGGATGAGCTGAACACCCTTAATACCATCCAGTTTGAAAGGAAACAACCTCCGTGATTGACTAAGACAAGCAAAATTTTCAAAAATAAAACTAGAAATCTTTGTATCTAATTTCTTAAACACAATATTCTAGGGTTTGTTCCCCAAACACAACCTCAACCAACAAGTGGTCAACCGCAGAAGCATTGTCTTCACCAACTGTGATGCTAATCCAACAAAGAGGAATACCCAACTTTTATTGAGGCAGCTCCACACATTGTCTTCCCCAAAAGAAATATCTTCTTCCCACGTCAACTGCTCATCCAGTCCCAAAACAGCCTCTGAAAAAGGCAGGTAATTACCCTAACATAAGACGACAGTCATGTATTTTGAAACTCATAGGTCTACTCTGATAGGCAAGTAGTCAGCAACCAGATTGAGTTCGTGCCAGATCCATTTTCCAAGAAGAGGAAGATGAAGATATCTTACCTTTCTAATACGATAATATCCAAATCTCCACGATATTCAATATTGATGTGTATAGAGGATCAAAGGGTTCAGTTGAAGACTTATTGCGTCGTGTTAATTCATTATTTCACACATCTATTAGTGGCACACATTTTAATTTGAAATGACACCATGTTTTATTTTTCTATGTTTATATTATTATTCTTTACTAAAGGAGGGTAATCGTTTCTTCTCATTTGGGTCGAAACTGATATTCGATTGGCACACCTCTTTATTTAAAGTTTCATTAGCCATCAAAATGTATAAACGACTTCATAAAACGGAAACTAAAGGAGGGAAATAAGCAAAACTTTTATCCCAATCCTCGTCACAGCAATACCATTAAAGAGCAAACCTTTGTTCCATACGAACCCTGAATATTTACAGTACTTTCAGACTCATCTTGACCTTGGAATGAATTTGATATAATCTCTTCTGAAATCTTGTCCTGCTTGTCATCTACATATCCAATGTTTCTCAGATCCGTGCGCTGACGGCATGTTGGGCACATGACCCATTTTAGATCACACTGGCCAGAAGTAAAAGCTGCCCGCTCTGTCAGCTCAAGATAACCTGAAGAATAATTCATTTGAAGTTCAGAAATAAAAGAAACCATAATATGTCACTCCGGCTATGTACTGTTCTGCATAGTCTGTCTCAAGCCAGAATAGATGGTTGCGATAGGCGTGGTGGACCAACATGAAATTCCAGCTAGTCCCATGGAAAAAAGTAACCATAATGTGTGGAAAATGCAGCAAATGGCTTCTCTTTGGTTGTTCATGTTACAATAATTGCTACTCTCCTAGGGAGTTATTTCCTTCAAAATAATGTTGAACATAGTAATTGCTAGTCCTTAAAAGCTCTGGCTGTTTTTAATCCAATATATTTTTTAATGTCTTTAATTTTTATGCGAACAGGTAGTTTTTTTATCCTTACCACAAAAATATCATAACTCGTGAACGTTGCACAGGTAAATCAGTGAACATTAACTCCTGAAATATAAAATTATAAAATAAAAGCTCAAAATCTGCAGATCTGAAAGAATCAAAGAACGATTCTAAAACTGGACCTTGCAAGTAATATAAATCTGTAGCGTGGAAAAGCCATGCCCCTTTGTGTCATTAATGCATGGAAAAAGTAAAGAAGACATTGCACTTGACCCCTTGAAATAGCTTAAAGTTGAATTCAGGAGAGAAATAAAATGCAAGGATACAAGAAATTACATCTGCAGCAAGTGAGATGTCCACACTGGAATACCATCTTTTGGTGGCCAAGCTTTTCGTGGCAGATGGGGCAAGACTCGAGATGCGTATTTTGATCCATGGAACTGGCATCAGAGTTATCCAAATCCCTCATCTCATGTTTTCCTGGTTGGACATCAACATCTTTTTTTTGTTTGGACAGGACTAGTCCCTGAAAAAAAGATCCTTGAGAAAAACAAAATTCCAAGCAGCATTGCAAGTTCAAGACACCAAACAAAATCAGAGAGGACTGTAAGCCATTAGGTACGGATGGTATTGGACAACATGATACACTAGAGAAGTTACGAAGAGCATAGTCGGAAGATGCTAAGATTCTCAAGATGCGCATAAAGAAAAATCATCGATCTTAATTTGTGTGTATAATTGCGTATTAGTTTGGCCGCATCACCTACATTGTTATTATTTCTCTTTTACTTGAACTATGAGTGCTCATGTCATGGCTGACATAGTTACATCACATGATTCCACTTAGGGCTGAGCATCGGTCCGGACCCGGACCGGACCGGACCCGGATGCTCTCCGGGGTCCGGACCGAAGACCGGATCGGTCAGATTCGGTCCGATCCAAAAACCCGGACCGGACCAGATTTTTGTGGGGAATTTTGGGTTTTGGACTGGGTTCGGACCGAAACCCGAACCCGTCCCGATGTCCGAACCGAAACCCGGACTAATCGGTCCGGTCCAAAAAACCGGACCGGACCGAAAAATGCTCTCCCCTACTTCCACTAATTGGAACATTACACATCATAGGATCCTACTTTGAGTAGTGAATAAAGTGAATGCATACGAGATCAAACAAATGTCTTACATACATCATGATTTGAAGTCTTAAGGTTAAAATAGGTAGTTAAAATCATCAGAATAGATTGATCGACCTTTAGGGTCCCACCCCAATCCTTTCACGGATGATAAATTTCAAGTTGTGGTTTCCAAGAGGTGTGTGTGTGTGTTGGGGGGGGGGGGGGGGGGGTCTTAATGGAGGTTAAGTTTGTTACCTCTCACTTGGGTACGTGAATTTTAAATTGGTGGAGAATCAACCAAGTTTAAAATGGCATCAGAGCATATCAATCAGCTTCTGGCACTCCAATCCACAAATCATCCAGGTGTAGATACGAAAAATAATTCTGTTATCGCATGTGGGAGAGTGTTTGGAAAATGGTCTCACCTTCCTCAACAGAGAAGTCTACAAAACTTTATAAGAGTGGTGTCCACTACCTCTAACCTAAGTAACTGCAAAGACGTGGTGACCAACCAAATACCACAGTAATCAACAAAGGGAGGGGGGAATTATGTTTTTGGTCAAATCGTTTTCTGTACAATATCCATTGTGCTTTAGGAAGTCAACTGACTTTAGGGTAGGCAAGGAGAGCGAGTTCCAAGAAACTAGGTTTCACTATTCCTTAATGATAACTACTTTACTGTTACTTAACAATCCACTCCTACTACCTTGTCTATCTCTTTTGCCAAGTCTAGCATATTCTAGGCCCAAAGGTTAGGTCATTTTTTGCCAAATTTAATAATATAAAATTGGCACGCTGTCTTGTCCAATTACGACTCAAAGTCACCTAGGTTGCCTGAAAGGACGTGGACATAATGCAGCTCTAAGTGGTTTAAGTGGGTGTTACACTATCAAAGTGACGAAATGAGCAGAAACAAACCCTTCTTAACCATGATCACATGTTGCCACCTAAGACTAATAAGTGACTACTAAAATAGAAATTACAGTGATGCAAAGGAAGCTCTCTCCCTGAATAATGTAAAGGACTACTCTACAGAAAACACCAAAAAACATGAAATGCGAATATACAAAATACATAACGTAAATACAACAAGGTAGCATGAGATGGCACAAATTGCTTTTCGACCTTGAGATAGCGGAGTTGGCCTTTGATGCACGCCAATAAAGATAAAGCCAGGAATTTATCATTAGAAAATTGCATGCCTGAGGGAATCAGTTCCTCTTCAGTTAAAAGATTGCTAGCAATTGGCTCGCTCTCAGACTCTCTAAGACGCAATCTTGATGTGGACATGTTAACCTCGTCATAAGCGCGGAATATCTGAGCTTGAGCACGAGACAAAGATCTTGCATGAACAAATTCCTTGCGCATAGCCTGCGCAAAATAAGGTGACATCGTGTTCATGACAAGTATAATTTATCAGGACATTCATGTAAGAATGTAGGATGCTTGGCGAAAATCAACTTCTGATACTTCCTGAAACACCTTTCAGAATATTGAAAACTTGGGAAATAAAATCAAGCTAGTCTGACACAATAGTGGTATGAAAATCTGGATATATGTTAAGCAAAAAATATTTAAGAAAATTATATTAAATCCGAAGTGCTCCACATCTAGAACCAAACTAAACAAGGATGGGTGAATAATAATGTAACGTATTTGAACTATCTACAGTCAACATATATCCTTTCCATCATAATCAACCTGTGTACAGTTCGGTTTGAGAAGACAAATCTCATACCACAACATTTTCCATTTATCTTATGTTTAAGTATCTTTTTTCCCTTCGATTTAAGACAACTGTTACGTCTGCACGCTTTAGTGGGGAATGTCAGAACAGAAGACTCACTCTTTTGATAGAATTTGCATAAAGATCTTTGTTTTTTCTGTACAATTTTGCTATGATAACTTCAAGATCATTACAATGAATACCATTCTTGACATCATCTGAGAAGTATAGGTTGGTTCAGGAACTTACGAGAGATTGCACATTGGATCATGAGGAAATTGAGTGTGTTTGGTAGGTAGGAGTCCAGAATGCAACAGAGTCAAGAGTCCATTTCATTCATGAGTTAACTAGGACTTTTTCAAATTGTACATGGGAAGAACTCCCTTAAATCGTCAGGAATTTACAGTATGTTCCTCAATGGTTACAAATTTTCAAGTAAATTAGTCGAACATTTAAGTTCTAAATTTAGCCATCAACATTTTGTACTTTATGTCTCGGTAATATTTTCAACAGTACAATCATATTTTCATTATTTTTGACAATCCTTAAAGCACTATTTTGGAAACGATGAAAAGTCCAATCTCATAAATCCAGGTGTAAGCCATAAAATATGTGCAAGTAGTGGGCTGATACCGATCTATGTTGTAAAATAAGTAAAGTAGAAGCGAAATGAGAAAACTTGAAGACCTAGTAGCACAATCAACCAGTTAGGTAAATAAAAGATGGTCGGCACAGGAATACCGCTGATAGTGATAATATTAAACATCCATATTGTAAGTTACCTAATCCGTTCATCAATGAATCAATGTATTGTCAGACAGAAACCATAAGAACAAAGTACCTCAAAAAGCAGTAGCTGCTTTTTTGCAGATGCTGCACCATCCCTTCCTAGCCAAGACTTAGAAAAACCCTTTAGTATACCAAGAATAACCTCCAGATCAGATGGAGATCGAGAAACCTGTCAACAGAATTCTGTAATAAGCTCAAATCAAACAATGGGAGGCCTGGGCACATTAAGGATGTTTGATCTTTATGTTCAAGTACCAAGAAAAAAGAAAATAATAGGATCTTTCTCTTCTGTATTACATAAATTTATATTATACCTATGCAATGTATCCCACAATAACTTAAGTAAACAAGATCAAGAAGAAAAAGAAATACAGAATAAATGAGGAAAAAGAGGGGGCTTACCCCAAAAAAAAGAGCCTAGGGCTCAAGGAACGTACCATTACATTTGTGCTGGCATGTCGCTGTTCTTTATTTTTGTCGTCAAGATAATTGGAATTAACATGTACATTGTTGGAACGGAAAAAAAGATTCAACTTGTCTTTATTCTTCTGCAAATCTATTGCTTCTTCTGCGGATGAAACCATGGAATCTCCTTTCTTAAAACAGAAGAGCCTAGCTTCATATAACTGGAAGAACAAACAATGTTGTATAATTCAATCACGTTGATAAGAATATTAAAGCGATATTACCGGTCGCAACTCACAAATTCTATGACAAACCTGAAATAATTTATCAAGCTCACAGTGGACACACAGCTGACCATCACCAGTTTCACAGATAGGACAGTATCTTACACGCTCAACATCATCGGTCTTTGGGTTGTCCATTGTTTTATCAATTTCTAGAAGTCTCACTACCAATGCTTTTCTAGATGATTCCAAAGACTCTAGAGACAGCTGCATATTATACTTTAGTCCAGTTATGCTTTGGAATCTGGTAAGTCATCACAAGGTTCAAGAAATAAGACTTTGTAAATATAGATCAAAGTTTGAAAGTGTAGAATTTTTTGTAATCTTAAGCACTTTGATTTCATCACCCGTGATTACAGAAAGAGAGCAATTAATGGTCAATTTCTTTCTAAACTTTGGACATGTTTAATTGCATGACATGATACATTTTAGATTGGACTAAACAAGTATGAAACAAGGATACAACAATTAGGAAACATTAATAAGGAAAGTCCTATGAACTAGAATACCTAAATCTAATTATTTCCTAATATCTATTAATCTAACACCCCTCAAGCTGGAGTATATTTATCGATCATACCCAACTTGTTACAAAGATATTGATACTAGGAAATATTTCAAACGAGATGAAATTGATGGAGTTGTCCTAACAGCAGCAGCAAAAACATCATCTTGAGTAGTAGTAGCACTAGTAGGCATGAGCAGGAGTAGTAGCAGCAACAATTGACACCAACCAGAGTCGTAGTAGTAGCAGTAGCAACAACTATAGTAGTTACTAGTGTATGGGAAGATACCAAGCTTCAAAAGTAGGTGTATAAACAGGCACCGAGCTTCACATAAGGTGTAGAAGACACTAAACTTCAGAATGATTTGTTGCCTAATGAACAAACCACAAAAGCACCAACAAAAGGACTTGCAACCATTGGAGCAACAAGAGTAGTCGACAACAACATAATATGGGCATCGACGAAGGTTATGACGACATCCATGTCGTTAAAAGAGATTAAAGGAAAGCAAAGGAGATAGCAAGGAAGAGATTAGGAAGGAGAAGAGGGGGAGGTTGGAAGAAAGCCTCTAGATGATTTTAGGGTTTCTTCAGGCCCCTTCAAAGCGAAAACTTGTAGAGATGGCAAGCTAGGGTTTGGGTCTAGAATAACTTGGGCTCTGATACCATGTTGAAGAAGAAATTATAATTACGATCTTATATTATTGCTTAGATAGGTCCTCTATATATAGAGGTTACAAGGATGAAATAAGGAAACACCAATTAAGAAACATTAATAAGGAAACTGAATAAGGAGAGTCCTATCAACTAGAATATCTAAATCTAATTATTTCCTAATATCTATCATTCTAATAGGAATACAAAGTACAAAAAAAAACAATACACGCTGT
Source organism: Triglochin maritima (assembly GCA_963682175.1). Classification (NCBI taxonomy): domain Eukaryota; kingdom Viridiplantae; phylum Streptophyta; class Magnoliopsida; order Alismatales; family Juncaginaceae; genus Triglochin; species Triglochin maritima. The sequence goes on along the minus strand of OY821780.1, from coordinate 5,062,304 downwards.
CGAGAATGGTGAAAAACTGACCTTGATAAAACCCTCGAAGATCCAGTACCACTTCTAGTAAGAGCTTGATCAATCTTTCTTATCAATGCTTCTGTGTGATCCTTATTTTGTTCGATTTGGTTAAGGGCATGCATCCACCATACCTTATTATGCGTAGTACTAAACTCATCAGAAAGATCGTGCACCTGGAGAACAACAAAGAAAAAATAGAAGCAATTGTCGCACTTGCAAATCAGGTAATCGACATGTTCCATCAACTCATTTCATTTCCTATGATCCATCAATTGACAAATGTATTCTAGTGATAAACCACAAAAAACACATATACCTCTCGCAAGAAATCTTTATTTCAAAAGCAACGTATTTTGTAAAGATCCAAGCTCCAAACCGAAAAACTTGAGAACCTTACCATGTCTTCCACCGAACTCCATTAACACAGGTTGCTTGGGACAAAAATTTGTTTCACTAAAGAACTAAGTCAAAGTCAAAATAATAATACTTAGGCTGCCTTCGCCGATATGAATTAGTTATCCAGGCCAAACTAACTGTTCTTATTCCTCGTGTGGGACCGATAAGGCAAATTAGTTACATTTTGCCTACTATTCAGCTCCTCCATCATCAAGCCTAAATTTGGAGAATACAATATCAATTGACTAAATATGAAAAATTGACATACCAGCACCCATCCAACTGAAAAAGCAAAATTTGTGATCATATCCACTAAAGTTGACGGCATAACTCATTTGTGAACGGACGTACAAGGCACAGTTTTTAGTTTGGCATATCAAATAATCTAAGCTGAAAATGATTTCAGCATTGGTTTTAAAAATATTGACAGTATGCACAAATTACTAAAATTAGGTTGTGTAAACGCCTCAGGCCAGCTTTAGTTAGTGAGGCACTGTGATGTGGATGGGGCCACCATTACCAAGTTGCTAGCATTATTTGTCTGTTCCAGAATATGAAACTTCAAAATAGGAGCAAAACAAAAGATAGGAAAAGGTAAATGACTAAATACCAGAGTCAGCCTGAAATTGTATGTCAAATTGAGAGACAGAGATAGAAGTACATGGTTGGTCATAGGAAGCTAGAGATTAAGACCTTCTAGGCTTGAACAGACAATGAAGAAAAACAATGTTTGACATGAACAGTAGAAGCGTGATAAATAATTAGTATTCAAACTTAATCAATCCTACCATTTGATATTTCTGTCAAACATTGTTCTTCCCTCTACTCATTACTCCAATTTCAGGGCAAATTAACCATTCAGTACAAATTGGACCACGTCATTATTACCCTAAGGTCATTTAAAGATGAAACATAAGGACAACGATACAGACGGAAAGTACACTAATTTGTAGAGTAAAATGAATCTCAAACTGCCAATTTCTTGTGTTGTGGATTCGCAGATAGTTGTTTGTGTCTTGAATCATGTCTCAACTGGAAACATCCTCTTCGTTAGCTCAGGGGTAAGGCTACGTATATCTGATCCCCCCTACCCGACTCAAGGTAAGAGCTTGAGAGCCACTTTTAAGGCTTTGAGGGCAATGTTTACGTACACAGCATTCTTCAACAAAGTATTGGCAGCCGAAAGAAAGGGTGACAATCTAAAAATGATACCTCCAAAAGAGAAGTAAAAAGAAAACACACCTGTCTATATGAAATTCTGAAGTCTTGCTGAGCCAGCGTCAGTTTTGCAAGAAAACCAGATAAGTATTTTTGTTTAATACTGTCACATTTCTTTCTTAAACAGCCATGGCTAGAGGGCATTATTGATGCTTTTCTATGATCATCACATTCCATGTTTTTGTTCAAAGCTGACCTTGTTGGCACATCTAAGTCTGCACCGTGTAAGGGATGCTTATCCAATCGACAGCAGTCAATCAATATACTTGATGAGTTGCATGTGGTTAGATTTTGTTGCTCATTTTTGCTGGTTAAGTGTCTGTTAGACTCATCTGTAATCTTCATCCCAAAACTTTCTGAGGCTACTTTGATTACTGGAATCTGTACAGAATCGGAAGCAACTGGAAGTAAATCAGAAAGATTGTGATGAATGTGAAGACTCAATAATGGGTCGAGCCGAAAATTATCGGAATTGTCCTCTGCTAAAGTCAAGGCTTCTTTATACAATGAAATTGCTCGCTCACATTCCTGTTCTATGATAGCTATTGCTGCTAAGCCATTAAGTGCAACAACAATTCTCCTAAGAGCTTCTTCTCCTTCGATCTTTGTTTTGCTAATAAGTAACTGTAGACAACCAAAAATACTGTTAAAAGTCTAACGAGATTCAAATAGATTTAGGGGAAAATGTCATTGGATTTCACCTCCAGTATCTCATCCATAGTCATAGGAGAATGTTGCAAAGAGCGCAAACCAGAACTTCCAACTTGAGGATGGCAGCAAGCCTGGCGAAGCTTCAGGAGTGGAGAAAGAAATTTCGCCGCCTCATTGGGTGAAAGAAAAGCGTCACAAGAAGAAACAATACCTGAATAAATAAATCAAAGTATAGCCAAATGAAAATGGCAGTCCTGTAGGTCTTTAACTAAAGCTTGCAGGGTTGCAGAATACCCGTTGTATGATTCTTTTTTAGATGAATGTCTCTAAGACGTTCAATAGCTTCATGTGCATTTCCCATGCATGTTTCGTGTTGCTTTCGATAAAAATGTTCTTCAATTGGGGAGAAAATTAGCCAAGTTATGCATTCCTCCTGGACAGGTAAACTTAATTCTTCTGATACTTGTGCCTTAGATGAACGCCACAAGATTTGCTTGAAAAAATTGTGAGTAAATTCCATGGCAACCATATCTCTTCCCTGACATAACAGAAAAGCAAAAAAAACTATATATCAAGAAATTGGAAAAAGTTCAACAAAGGAAAATGGGTTATTGACACCTTCCCATCATTGATCAGAAACAAATAACAAGATATAACATCGGTTAAGGGATGTGAGAGCTGTGGCCCAAAGGAGGTATTGAGGGTCACATAGAAACAAAACAGAAACTTATGATGTATAAAAGAGTTTGAAAAGAATTAAGTCCAAGAATGGACTGAGTTAAATATGCATAGAGGCATCGACATATCAGTGAATGCTTTGAAACAAAATGCCACGCAGAGTGCTGATAGAACACATGGTTGGCTACAACATTCTTTTAAGGGAGCAAAACGTGCAGAAGAAAGATAAAAATGTACCAACAAGAAAACCAAAAATTCAACAAAATATGCATGTGAAAAACTGTTAATCAACAACTAACAACAAAATGTTCTTCCGAAGACAATGAGAATGCTTTGTGGGTCTAGAAACATGACAGCCATTTTCTTAAGAATATAAACTAGACCCTTCTTGGGAATCCATATTGGAGATAGGTCCATGTAGCATCCCTGGAAGCACAAAAAAATGTAGTCACCACATGTTAAATTCGAGAAAGCGGAGTGGAAGGGGAAAAATCCCCTCCATGTATACAACTTCTCTCCTTCTCCCTCTCTCCAAAAGTGATGGAGCCAGCGAAACTACGAAGGTGGTCTTGATGGTAGTTTGTCAAAGTGGTGTTGATCTCAAATCAACAAAGGTGATCAAAGTTTTTATTTTAAACAAAATGAAAAAAAAACTCTGTAATAAAAGGATATACTTTTATAACAAGAACCTATTGTGTCAGATGTGAATAACATGGTCATTGAAAGTGGTGGTACATCTAAAAGTGTTGGTTCCATTGGAGACAATTGGCATGATGCTGAAGACGATAAAAGTTTTTCACACCAGCATAGTGCTGGTGGTCATGAAGATGTTATGGGTATAAGGCTCATGGTTGTGATTGTGATTGTGATGCTGAAGGCGACGATAATGGTCGTCAGGGTGGTGAAGTAGGTGGTGGTAGCCGATGAAATTGAAGCATGGTAATTTTGGCGGTGTGTTAGTCGATGAGTCGAAGGGATTGTTGGTGGTGATTGATGATTGTGAGTTTTTTTAGACACAAACAAGGATCTATGTTATGGTAGTAGAATAGTAATCATCTTCATACCATACAAACGTGAAGGAATCAGATACAAATGTGACAAATCTGACACAAATAAGGATATCTCTCATAGTACAAGTCCTTTTTCTGGTCAACCGTGAAGGAATCAGATACAAATGTGACAAAACTGGCAAAGACAAGGATATCTCTCATAGTACAAGTCCTTTTTCTGGTCAACCTCTAAAGCCTGTTTTTTTATAATAAAACTACACCACATGGTTCCCAATTTGCAGACTTCAATAGCGTGAAATTGACCAAGAAAAAATCCTACAAGCCGTACCTCATATGGATCTTTGATGACTTCAGTCCACCATCTGTAATTATCAAATGGTCTTGCATTTAGGAAACGTAGAAGTCCATAAATGTCATCAAACCTGCGTTGTATAGGAGTTCCAGTAATGCACCAGTGGTGTCGAGCACGTAGTCTTAGTGCCATTTCTGTAACAGACGCTGTGTTGCTCTCCACCATCTGAGCCTCATCCAAACAAATGCGCCACCAATATATTCGAGTAAGCAAAGTTGGGGCAACAGGATACCTGCATTTCAACCAAAAGATTGGGTAACTTGAACTCCATACTGCAAGGGAACTGTACATTTGATATACACTAGCATCTTTCAGCAGGATGTTGGGTTGTGAAACAATTTTTTTATGTTTTAACTAATAACTATAACAAATACGTCAATTGTCAAGGTATTCTAGATATCAAAACGAAAACTTATGAGGTGCTCCTATTGATATATGCTAAATGAAGCATATAACAATTCTAACAAGGTTATATGCTCCAAATATCATTTTCTCAAATACTACTATTATAAAAGAAATATTTGTTTTATTTTATGAATTTTTCGTCTAGCTTTGAAAGTGCCATAGGAGCATCCAGTAAATGTTAGAAAACTGTACTACTTAAAAGGTACGGCATAAGCTAGTGATTTTGAACTTTTCAAATAGGAAAAGAACTAAAGGAGGTAAATGCAATAAAATTTGAGGGTCTGGTAATGGATTCTATAAAGAGACACCTAATTCTATTTAAGGACAGATAGATTGATCGAGGAAGGATCTTGAAATATAAAAATGAAGCAAATAGTATGTGAGAGAATATGGCAATTTGCATTTGCAAAGGTCACTGAGGATGTCTCATGTAAGATTCGAGGAAATAGACATGAAATTATAGACATTTAGTAGTTACAAAGCACTAAATGCTGTCAACTAGTTTAGGTTAAAAGGTTGCAAACTTGCAATCAATTGAATAATGATGAGTGGTTACAAAACAAACAATTGCTGAAAATTATGGCCACCTCTATTATTGTTAATATCATTACAATTATTTAGATGGACAATTACAGGTATATACAGATACAAGTATTGATATGCGACATGTGCTACCATTAGTTAAATCCAAAGCCATCTCCTGATATGTGTCATATACTGATATACATCAGCCAGTAAAGATGAAAAATTCATAAGTACTATTTTACAGGTAAGATGGGGGCAAAGTAGACCATAGTAAATTAATAAGATCCTAAGGCTATAGTACCAGAAATAAAAGGAAATGTTTTCTACTAAAGCCCATTGTGTGGGGACATAATTTCAGAAGATGGATGAAATGTAATCTGCAAGACCATTTAAAACATGCAAAAGGAAGCTAGATATCTATTGACAGGTTATCTCAGTTTACACTACAATGCCAGGACTTATTTGGTCTTGATTGCACAAAAGTGACAAGATTAAGGACATGAAAGAGTACCTCTTTTTGAATCTCATACAGCGGCGGTCTCCGTTATGCCTATCAGAGTCATGTGACAAATCATCCTTTAGAACATCATAGGTTGTTAGGACAATGTCTGCACTGGAGAGCTTGGTCATGTCGACTTTTAGACTGGACGGGGAAATGTTCTTTGCACCTTCATAAATATACATTTTGAGAGAACCTGGCCTTGTGTGACTATCACAACAGAAGATCAAAATGTGAGGCTTGCTCCTCCATTAACAGAACTCAAAGGTTTCAAGTTTCTTTCTTACTGGTAGGGGTTTCATAATAATTAACAATACAATGCATAACTTGCAAGGTGTTCTTTTACGGGAAATAGGTGGAGTGCCCAAACAAATTATTGGAAACAAGTCAGATGAATGTATTCTTCCTTGTAAGCTAGAGCATAAGAAGAATAAAACTAAGGCCATGCCCCAGCACAGCTAGCAATCACATTTTTTGTAGCCTGGAAGTATGTGGCATTATGTTCTTATTATCTTGATCATTTTTCAGTTTCTTTTACCATGTTAGAGCGGAAAAGAAGAAGACAAAGAATGTCATCCCAGAGACAAGCCAAAAAGGATATTTACCACATTTTTAGAAATGAGCACAGCAAGATCACATGAGAACCTGATAGAAGAACTGTAGTTTTTTGATGGTTAGTTGGTTACATAATTTCTACACGAAACCATCATCTGTTTAAGAATTAAGCCTTATAAGATAATTTTTTCCTTGCAGAAGCAACTTTTTGAAACAAGTGGTGAAGCTATGCTGCATGAAAAAAAATTACAATACAGGACACACATGTTTCTGTAAGGTAAGAATATTACCCAGAAAAAACATCCTATAAGAAAAAAAAATGTAATTACTAACTAAATAAGTGGTACTACAACTTTCATATGTTCTGCAGAACACAGTTTTTTGGCAGCCATGGTTATTCATGAAGGGTACGGGTCCAGAATGATGCAATCATATAAAATTAACAAAGGTTATCAATTTTACATGTTTTTGTGCTCCTTTCCGTTCCCATCTCAACACATTCACCTAATACTTAGTCTGTTATGGAACGAAAATGCAAAGCAGAACAGAATCATCTCTGATAGATAAAGTACAATTGTGCAACTTTTCGAGTTCACCCTCATGAGACGGAGGAAACATTATCATAACTCAAATTGAGGATGTCAATTGAATTGATTACTCCACTTGACAGAATTAAAATATAATTTTGAAAAAGTTATATGAAAATGACGATATCCAACTATGGCAATACAAGGAACTCACCTTGTTATTTCGGAATTCCATTGTGCCAATATTGGAGCTGGGCATACTATGAGAGTTGCAGAACTAGTTACCATGGACCCAGTAGCCACAATCAATTTCGAGCACAATGGGCAGATATGCTGATCATTTGTTTCTCTTATACTGGGATTATCTTTTGTGTTTCCACTTCTTTTTACATGAGCCAGAAAAGAATTCCCACAAGATACCTCCCCTTGAGAGCTTACACTGGGTTTTGATTTCTTTCTAGGTAAGTAACCAACACAATCTGCATGCTGCCAAGCATCACAAATATCACATTGCACCCAAAGCCCTTTGTACTTGTAACTTTCTGTTACAGCCCCACAAACACATTCAACTCGTTCTCGCTTTACTCTTTTGATTTCACATTTGATTTCTCCTTTTGCATTTTCAGACATACTAGCTTCTTCTGAAGATGGCATTGGATTGCTCAAAATGCAAGCAAGAAGTTCAACAGTCTTCCCTAGACCCATTTCATCTGTCATCGATTAAGCAGGTGAATAAAAAATGCATGTATAATTGAGAAGACAACCAAAACATTAGTAAGTTTCTAGCAGTCATATGCCTAAATATGAATTCCTACCAGCAAGAATTCCACCAGAAACATGCAACGAAGGCGACTCGGAATGCAATAAGACAGTGCCACTGCAGGGAAAGTAGGACCATGTTAATAATCAGTCAGCTATAGTATTTTTACCTGCATAGTGACAGAACAAATTGCTGGAACCATGCAGTTGATTGGTTTTTTAATGGCTAACCAACCATGCCGTTTCAAGAGCAAGGCACATAAGCAAACATGTTCCAATAATAAAAGTTTTAAGAAACAACACTGTAGAAAAAATCCAAATGTCTAGAATTGGAGTTGTATGACAACCAAATAAATGATGAAGAGATTATATAAATGCAGGACAGAAAAAGGAGATGCTCTGATTGGATATTGTTCTCCTACAAACTCACCAGAAGGGGTTGTAGAAAATATTTGGGCCACCTTCAATTAGATCAACAGGCACACAAAGTGGAGAAAACAGGTTTTGCATTTTCATATTGTCAGGAGTCACTGTTTCACGTTGAACCATCCAATAAGCTGCACGGCGCTGATACGGCCTCAGTTGCAAAAGCAAGTCCGGAAGGTCATTTTCTAGCATCAGTGTGTCTCTGATGCCAAAAGATAAATTCAATGGTATTAAAACAAAAAAACTGTTAATGGGAGGGCTATGCCTGGCAGCTTGAGCATGTTTTTTTCTTCTTGTATGGTAGATACCAAGTGTGCATATGACTACTGGGCTATCAGCACAAATATGGTTTGTTTAGGGGAAATAGCATCTGGTATAAAGTGCTTCCAGAATTGCATTAGTGGCTAAGAAACACAAAATTAGTAATTGCTGTTCAATCTATTATCCGCAGCAAGGAAACTTATTAACTTTTTTTGATCGTGAGGAAACTTATAAACTATAATATCCATTACTCCACCAAAACTCTGAAGCAACTTAAAATTCAACCAAAGTCCTTTGTACCCTTGGAAAATTTTATTTTTGTAGGCAGCAAGAAAGCATTCACTATTGAAAGCTGAACCCACATAATAAATACAAGCATTTGCACATGCGAATTGCACACTGCAATGCCTCATCTGCACGTACATCCTAGAACCTTGAACTGCAAGATTCATAATAGCAAAGTTTGCTGTATAGAAATCTGAACAGAAAGAAATACAAAGATAAAAGTTTATGATAATGCTTACTTGCAAAGCATTCTCAGTAGGGTTTTACATAGATAAAAGCTTACAATAACATGAATCTTTACTATATTCTTAGCATGTCACCTTACGCACAACCATTTGACACTTTCAAAATGACCTAAACAAACAGGTACATCAAGAAAGGATGTTCTTTCATATATTTCATCACACACTTTAAAATACATGTCAAGATTAAATGAAAAATATTTGATACATTTTTTGTCATTTTTCTAACAATCATTTAGAATCATCCAAGGAAGAAGTAAGATTCAATTTGAAAATGCCGCTCAAAAGTTATATGATGAATTTGAAAACCATGCAAAAGTTTTGTGGTTTACCTTTGTTACCATCATTAGAAAGAGACTAATCAGGAATCATCCTAAAATCTTGCCATTTTTTACATTATATCTCTTTCACACAGCTATCATTCTACACGTCTACCCTTTGTCAGTTCATCAACATCCTTTTTTTGTTCTTTTTACATTTTATCAAACAACATCCTGTTAAAGATTTGTGGTTTGCCTACTACAACCACACAAAAGTTTTGGAAACATCGTGCAGAAACATCCGAGATTCCCAAAATGAATGTAATACCCACCACAATGAGACTTTTTGACGTCATACTTATATACAAAAAGAGAGAGTTGGTAAACTGAGAAAAATAAAAATATGAATAAGGTAGCAAATATACTCACTTGGAGGGCTTAATGGCTTCATAGAAGTGAGCTGCATCAAATCCAGACTGGATCCTTGAACCTAATTCAGTGGAGAAGTTTGGATTCTTATCTTGTTTGCTGGCATCGGCTTGACATTTTCCGTACTTGGCCTCAGAAGATGTTATTTCCGGACGAAGCCAAGACATAACATTCATCATACTCTTTCTCCATGGATACCTAGGAACGTCCAAAAGAGACTCAGAGGAGTCGGTCATTTTTCTCAGGATTTCTACCCTCACTCTGAACGTTTTAAGGGTTGCCAAATCTCCCCCCTCAAATAGTGGCCGTAAGGTCACAAGCTTCTTGCTGACTAATTGAACAAGCCCAGAAACACTCTCATCAGGACCGTCAAAATTCCCCGATAAAATAGTTGTATTTGTTATTTCATCATTCAAATTATGATGTTCTAGATTACACAATTCCAAGAAAATATTTTCTGAAGGTAAAAGAGGAAAATGGCCTAATCTGAACGAACTATCATCTACTTCAGGCAATCTAAAACGGAGAGATAAATTAGAGAAAAGGTTACTATCCACAGCCATCTTATGTCCTGTACATTCATCTGCAGATCTCAAGTCCTTCACAAAGACTTCGGCTATATCAAGATGCTCATTTGAAGACCAACAACTCCTGTCAACCTCGATGAAATATGTTTTACTGCATTGGGTACTTTGCGCATTCTTAACTTGTTTGAAGGACCTACTATGCTTGTGAACAGTTAAATCTTGTTCTTGGTTGCCACTGGTAGTAGCAGAGTCCCTTTCTAATATCCCACCAGCACGTATAGGACGAGCCTTCTTCCTTCCCATTACCACGAGAAAGAGAGAAGATCAAAATCATCACCTGTGTTTCACAACGGTCTATACGAAATCAGCAAGAAGAGAACTACAAAATCACAATTTGCAAAACTATAAAAATCTAAGATTTGATTAAGATTTGGTCAAACATGTTTCAGACTCATATTATACGACCTAAGTGAGTCCCACTAGACACACTTAGACTTCTAAACCTATAACTTGTACAAGTATACCGGAACAATTGAAAATGATGGTAAATTAACGAGAAAATACAGCATAATTGTAGAAGATTCTCATGAAATCTCCTAGAAATCAAGTTTTGTGCCTAAATGAACATAAACACAAGTTTTGTGCCTAAATGAGGTAGAGAAACAAAAAACAAACAAATTCCGAACTTTTAAACCCACAATGCCTACTAAGAGGCGCCTCAGATTTCAGACCAAAAGAAAACATTTGGAAACAGCTAAACTGAAGCCCTTAAACATTTGATGATAAAGGACAAGCACAACACCAAACTGTAAGGTCATAGGAAATTCCTTCACAAAAACATAGAGGTCAAATACTGAGAGATCAAGTACAAACTGTACAGCACACAACAGGAGACAAATTTCAAGTTCTTTTCCTACAGTACCCACCAAAAACACATTAGAGCGATTGCAACCAACTTAGGTGAAAAAACTGAATGCCTTGATAACTGGTAGAGAGAAAAAAGTACAAAATACATCACCAAAACACAGGCTCAAAGGGGATCCATAGCAGAAAGCTACAAAACTAAACACTATAAGCGTAGCATGCCTAACTGGTAGCAATAAAACAGGAAAAGAAACAAAATATAAAGTCTAATCCTAAAATTTCAATCAAAATCAGATCTGAACAAAGGGGAAATCAAACCTGAATCCTCCGATCACTTGACAAGAAAATTAAACAAAAGTCCAACACCACACTGCCTAACGCCAAGAAATCCTTGCAGAAACTTGATGACCATTAGCAAGCACAACAAAAGAGCTTCAATTCCTACCAAACACCATTAAAATCACAATCCGCAGGAGGTTCCTTCAGAACTTTGAAACCAAACACCAACACAAGTAATAGCCTAATGACAGTAAACAATTCTCATGAAAGTGAATCCAGACAAAGGGGAGTGGTCGAACTTAAATCCTTTGTTCCCTTAACGAGAGGTGGAAAAAAACCATCACCAAACCTCCAAATTTCTAGTCGGAATTTAGAAAATCAATCACTGATACACCAAATTAGCTTCATTTCCTTCCAAACACATCATCAAATCACAAGCTGCTGAAGATTCCTTGCATGAACTTCGAAACCAAATAGTATGCCTAACGGTACTAGAAAATTGAACAAAAGGAAACAATCGAAGGACTTGAATCAAACTTAAGATTTGTTTTAAATCACATTTTGATAATCAAATTTTCTAAAATCTAATCGAATCTAACCAGTTCCCAAATGTACTCTAGCTTATATGAAGTTTCTAAGATGCTAACTGTAAATCACATTTGATTCTTGATTTTAGGAATCAAAATCTGATCGTCAAAATGTTGTTCCAGATAGACCCTTGGTTCCTTGGGTCACTTGTCTAGAGGGGGAAAATAAAAAATAAATCCAACACCAAACAGCTGAATTCTACGAAATTCCATGCAGAGTTAGAAAATCAAAGACGAACACATCAAAGGACCTTCAATTCTTTCCGACGTCCAAACACATCACGAAATCGCAAGTCAAAGAGGATTCCGAGAATGAAATTTGAAACCAAACACTAACACAAGCAGTATGCCTAATGATACTAAACAGTTCAACAAAAAGAAACAAATGAAGGATTTAAATCCAACTCAAATCCTTCAATCACTAGTCTAGAGAAACAGTACAAAATTTCAACACCAAACCACCGAATTCTATGAATTCCTTGCATGAAGTTAAAAAATCAAACTCTAACACATCAAAGGACCTTCAATTCCTTCCGAAGTCGAAAGACCTTCCTAAATCGCAAGCTCGGGCTATTCCTCACATGAACTTTGAAACCAAACACTAGTATAGGCAATACGCCTATTGTGACTAAAAATTGAACAAAGGAAACAAATGAAGGAGTTCAATCCAACTCAAATCCTTAGATCACTCGTCTAGAGAAACAATACAAAAATCCAACACCAAACCACCAAATTCTACGAACTTCCGTGCAGAAACTTAGAAAATCAAACACGTTGACATCAAAGGACCTTCAATTCCTTCCGAAGTCAAAACACATCCCCAAATCGCAAGCCACAGGCCAGGTATTCCTCACATGAACTTCAAAATCAAACACTAAAACAAGCAATACGTGTAACGATACTAAACAATGGAGCAAGAGGAAAGAATCGAAGGATTTAAATCAAACTCGAATCCTTTGATCACTTGTCTATAGAGAAAAAAAATCCCAACACTAAAATCACCATATTCCAAAAAAAATCCTTTCATAAACTTAGGAAATCAAACAATAATACGTTAAAGGGGCTTCAATTCCTTCCAAAGTCCAAACTCGTCACGACTCACGAAAAAATTCAACAACCAAAAAAATACCAACATCATCAACGAAATTCCTCATAGAAACTTAGAAAATCAAACACTGACACATTAAGGGAGCTCCAATTCCTTCCAAAGTCCAAACACATCACTGAAATCCAAAACCAAACGCCAAATTCCACGAAAGTCCTTGCAGAAACTTAAAAAATCAAACACCAACACATTAAAGGAGTTCCAATTTGTTCCAAGTCCAAACACACCACTAAAATCCAACAACAAACCACCAAATTCTATATAATTCCTCGCACAAACATAGAAAATCAAACACCAACACATTATCAATTCCTTCCGATGTCCAAACACGTCACTAAATCGCAAGCCACAGGAGATTCCATTCATTCAACTTCAAAACCAAATACTAACACGGGCAGTACACCTAATGATACTAAACAGTCAAACAAAAGGAGGGGGTGGGGAATCCAACACGAAATCGCCAAATTCTCCGAAAACTCCTCTCAGAAACTTAAAAGATCAAACACCAACACATTAACGGAGCTGTAATTCCTTTCCAACTCCAAACAAATGACGAAACCGCGACCACGAACTTCCAACTCAAATTCAACCACAACTACTCCGCCCAACGATACTAAACCAATTGAACAAAAGGAAACAGTTGAAGGATTTAAACCACACTCGAATCCTTAAATCACTTGTCTAGACCCCAAAAAAAAACCACACAAAACCGCCAAATCCTCCGAAACTCCTTCCATAAACTTAGAAAATCAAACACCAAGACATTAACAGAGCTTCATTTCCTCCCAAACTCCAAACACACGAACAAAACCGCAATCACGAACTTCCAACTCAAATTCAACCACAACTAGAACGCCAAACGATGCTAAACAGTTGAAAATGGAACAAAAACACGTCGCAAGAGCTTCGATTCGAACCAGAAAGAGAGGTCGAGGTTTCCGTCGCGGGGAGACGGAGAAAGTGAGGAGGTTTGGGAGGATTTGGAGGACGGAGTGGGGAATTGTGGGAGAGAAGAGGGGTAGAATGGTCAGAGGGAAAGGCGCTTCTGAGTTTGGACGCGAGATCAGATCAGGACCGTCGGATTCGGATCGCGGTGGTGTTTTTATCTCATCTCGACCGCTTCTCCAGCGAAAGGTGGGAAGAAGACAGGTAGGTAGTGTGACGTAAATGGGTATTGATTGGATCCAAATGAGAGATCCATTTGACGGTGTGTTTTGTTTAACCGCTCGGAGAAAAAAGAAAATTTGATTTTTGGATAACAAGTTAGAGGAAGAAATGAAAAGAAAAGAAAAGAAAAAAGAGAAATCAACCTGTACAAAATAGCTCTTAAATTTCTCTCTTAAAATTGAGAGAAAGTTAAATTCTATCGATTCTTCCCAAAAAATGAAATAACATGGTTAATATAGCATGGGTATTTAGGTAATATGATGTTATGTTTTTTTCTCTCCTCACTTTTTTTGTATCCAAACAATAGAAAATAAATATAATTTCTTTTATATTCTTTTGTCTTCTATTCGTTTTATTTTCTCTTCTTCGTTGTTATCCACCACACATTGTTAATAAAATGGAAAAAAAATAAGACATATTGGTCGTACCACCACATTTTCACCCACTTTTGCTTACTTTTTTCAATGAAAATTTATGGCGAGATATACTGAATATAAGGAACATGTGATAAAAAATTCAGATCAAATAAATCATCATAGACTTTGATCTGAACACGTCCAAATTCAATAAATTTTGGTCGTTTAAATATGAACATTTTAGATCAACAATAAAATTAACTCCAATTAACCTAAATTTTTAATGTGTTATAGTTTAAGATATTACAATATATGTGATTAAAATTAATTTTAAAAAATCAACTTCAACTATAAAATATCTTAATTTTGACTTTTGAGTGCAGTCAAAGTTGCTCCCCGTGACCTCTAATAAAATCCAAAAACCCAAATCTGCCCCCAACCAAAGCCCTACACTCCTTCCTTCCACCAGCAGCCGTCCCCTCTCTACCCGCACGCCGTCGCCGGCCAGCCTCTCCGGTCCACACCGCCGGAATCCTTATCTCCTCCTTTCATCCCTCGATAGGTTGCACTTCTTCAATTAGTTTTTTTTTCTTCTTCCGGAATTTGGATTTATCATGTTATGATTTCTGATTGTTTGTATTTGAGTTGATGCTTAAAGTTAAGACCAAAAGAATTTCGTTGAGGGGATTTATTCTGGTTTCCTCTTAGTTTACGCAAATTTCTTGATCAAGGAAAATCCGGAAGGAAAAGGGTAGAAATGTGGTAGATCCTTATCAGTTAGGTGGCACTGGTTCGTGAAAATATCGATTAGCACCTGGAAATCTCTTAGTGTGCTTGCTTATTGAAGCGAGTTAGTTTTAGTGAACTTTTGTGCAAAGTTACATTTGGATTCTCTTTTACACCACTAGTTGGGCGAGTTGTGTATTTCATTTTCCACAGAGTTTCGTATTTTTTTAAGGTACTTTTGATTTTTTGTACGGTTTGACCGTTTTATGTGCATTATGAATCTATGAGTTTATTCTGTGTTTCTTTTTTGACAAATTTATTTCAATATTAAGGTTCTAAATAAAATGCGTATAATAGAAAAGGAACGGGGTTTATCTACAATGACTTTATACTAATTCAGCATTGCTTTTATGCATGCGCACTTTGAATTTTAAGTTTATCTGCGTAAGTTTTATTATTTATATTTGATTGGCTAATCTGCATAATCTTCAAATGTACTTACATAAAGCTTACCACCGTATGTTGATCGTAATTTCATCAATAATAGACTTGAGATTTGATTTTAGGTAAGAGAGCTGTTTTAATGTGTAAGGGTCGATAACTGAGTTAAGGTACTTCCAGTAAATGGTTTACTTTTTGGTGGTTGAATTGATCTCTCGAGTTTGCCCCTTTTAAAATCGGTCAATCACATCTAGTTTTGAAAAGCAAACCCCATCCACTGTGGTACAATCAATTCGGAATTTGAAAGTGTCTCATTTCTCAGTGCAAACTCGTCACTGTGCACCCTTGCAACCAATTAAATCCAATTTTTTTCATTAGATGAAAAGGGTTTACAAACAACCGTCTGAAATCTGTACAAATAAAGGTAGAAAGTTTATTCTAGTATTGTTGGAATAGGTCTAATTCATTCTGTAATTATTCTGTGCTAATAATTTACTATAGCTATGTAGTATTTCACCTGAATATTAATAGGTATTGTCATTAATCATTATGGATTTATCATACCTTTTCAGGATCTAAAGAGGAGTTAAAACACCTAAAACTTATTGGAAGTTGCACTTGCTCAACGTAGCTCTTTCTAGTCTTTGCTAAAATCAGGTCACCATGGGGGGAGGAAGGAAGAATATGAAAAGAGCTTCACTGGAGGTGGGGGCTTTATCTCTCGAAGAAGGTCAGAGCATTGTGGAGGTTGTCTCTCTCAGAGGTTCCAATGTCATAGAGGTAAAAAAATCCATCTATGAAACATAAATTGGTATATTTAAGCATGTACTTTCATTAGAAACACTAACTTTCATATTCGGGCAAATAAGGAAAGTGCATAGAACACAATCTCATAAAAAAATATCACATAAGAGGATGAAAAGTTGTGTTTTCGAACAATATTCGCATCAGTTTTACAACACAATATGTAGATCCGATGTATCAATCCAAGTGCATGTCTAGTGTCTGCAAACTACATTCTGTCGGTGGAGTTGTTATTTGTATATCCTGTATAATAAGGAAATATTGAATTTTCTTTTTATTTTCTCAATTTGTCTGGTTAGGTTAGGGATGCTGAAGGTGGAAAATCCTTGGCTATATTTCCTGCCAAATTTCAAAAAAGCATATGGATAAAACGAGGTTTGCAATACTTTTCAAGCTCTACTTTGTCTCCGAACAACATTTACAAGGGTAAAAAATAAATTATTGCCATGCCCTTTTAATTGCTGATTACAGGGAGCTTTGTGGTGGTAGATGGAAGTGGAAAAGAGAAAGCCCTTGAATCAGGTAGCAAGATATCTTGCATGGTTTCACAAGTTCTCTTCCATGACCAAATTCGTGCTCTCCAGAAATCGCCAGAATGGTACGTCTGTTGTCATCCTTCCTCCAATTTGATTTTGTGTCATCGGTTTCTAATGCAACTGCAATGGTTAACTCTCCCATGTAGAACCCTTTCAGCCACTGATTGGTAATTCCAAGATGTTGCATCTTACGATTACTTGCTGGCTCATGTACGGACTAATATTTTGCTTCAACTTATATGCAGTCCTAAGATATTGAAGACCAGCTCTGCAGATGACCATACAGATGGGCAAAGACCCACTGAGCCACTAAATAGTGGAGACTCAGAGTCTGATGGAGATGATGATCTCCCTCCTTTGAAAGCCAATTTAAATCGGCAGAGACCTGCAGATTTTTGTTCGGATTCTGACAGCGAGTAATCAGGATCCACAGTTCTCTTTGAACCACCCCCCCCCCCCCCCCCCCCCCCCCCCCCCCCCCCCCCCCCGAGCATGACAATTGAACCAACTGGTTATCTCGACCGACTTAAGGAAGCTCTTGCAGTTACCGACTTGAAGGAGTATTTTCAGTTGCAGATTGATAGGAGTACAATGTTTATTAAGGTTGTTAACATATGCACCTTTTTTGGTTTTAGTGGACGTTATTGCGCCTCAGTTCTGTGATTGGTTCAAAATATTATCTCTTAATTAATCCCCAACCACAACTGATTTTTTTTATTCCCACGTAGAAATCAGTTTTGTCAGTTTCATTTGCCTACGTAGTTATCTTGTAACTAAAACTCCAATGAGCAACGAGTTTGCAGTTCATGTTTTTTTCATGTAAGGATCTCCTTATGAGGTCTTGAGTCTGATCTTATTTTCTTTCGCTTGCATATGAATGTATGATTGCTTGCAGGTTCTTTACTTGTAACAGCTTCAGCGGTGTACACACATTTTCGACATACTTGTTTCAATGCATGGTCGTAAATTATACCTTGTTTTTTTGGTAACTAGGGAACTCATCGGATCACTGTCATTCAGATGCTGGTCAGGCTGCAAACCCCGGGGTTTGTACGACACACCTCCATTATGCATTACCACTCACCCAAGTCGGGGCCCTGCTCACCAAGAAAGGCGTGAGAAGCGCCAGGGGTTCGAACTGGCGACCCCTAGAATGAGGAGCCTTTACCACCCGAACCACCTGTGGGGGGTGGTCGTAAGTTTATACTTGGCTAGTTTTTCCTTCAATAAATGTCATTTTACCGGTAAACTGTCTTTTAATTTGGCTAAGAAATTCCCAACTGAAATAGTCTCAAACATGTTTTTCCTGCGCGAGTTAACAAACGTCAGTAAACTTTCAAGGTGAAACTTCAAATGGATGAAGGTTTGTACTTTGTAGTTTACGACATTTCAAAGGGATCTTCGTACGGTAGATAAGTATACCTATCGTCTTCTCCGGTTAAATCCAATAAAACCATCCATGTTTTTGTTTCTAGTAGGATGAATAAAAATTAATCAATTTTTTTATGGTAATCTGAATAATTCCTATTATAATTTTGTAAAGGGGCATCCGATTATGTGGTCGTTTTGATCCATGGTGTGTTCTTAAATTACGAAGGGAAAATTTATTCTCTAAAGACACTTGTTAGGTATTTGAATTGGTCAAAGTTCCAATCAAGTGAGAATTAAATGCAAGTTGAATTCTCATCCCTGTAATAATCGATCGAAAGAATGTAAATCTACAACCCACTTAACCAATTTATCAAATGAGAACTTCGAATTCAACCACACAATATGAATTGAACACAATTTACAAATGTGCTCATGATTGTCACGTTTCTTTTCAAACTTTTCTTGATAGGCGCCCTACCATAAAATATTCTTCATAAAAGAATTTTAATAAAAATAAAGACAGTGCAACCTTTTTTATAAAGAAAATTAGAAGAGGAATAACTCTCCATCTTATTCTGTGATTTTCTTTTCTTATTACTTTATTAATAATGTCGAAATGATGGGACTTGGGATATATATAATATACAGGAATTCTCAAATGAGCCCAGAGTTTAATCAAACTAAATTAAGCTCCCACAATATCCACCACTCATTTCAAAATGTAAGGTAGATTAAGAAAAAAACGGTTATGCTAATGAATGGTGAGGTTAACTGTAAATAAGATCCAATGGTGAAATTGTATGGGGCTTAAACTAAATTTGATGAGCTATGTGCTCACTAGAGCTTGACCCATATAATATATATAAATATAAATATATAATTGGGTCTTGTTATGTTTGTTGCATGTCATTCTTTAATCGGCAGCAGCTTTAATTTTCTTATACATCTCTTCCTCTATCAACACAAATAATAAAACTAATTACATCCTTGTCAAGGGTTGCTCTCATCTTAGTATAAAAATATATATCAAAATGGTTTTAACTCATAGCTAACTTGGTTGGTATGTTTTTTAACAACTCCAAACAATCTACAACGTGTCACACATTACGGCTCTACTGAGTCTCTCATTTAGAATAAAAAAATTCTCAAAAGTCGTCGCATATTTTTTAAATAAATTTCGAGGTTTAATATTCCCACGTTTACCAAAACCTCCAATTCCATAAATAGCGAGTCCATTATAGCTTTGGAATTATAAGTTTGTCATCTTGTTCTTGCATTCTGTGTGCTATCTTCTTCCCGTTGTCTTGATCCTCAGGAGGTAAATAAACATTTGCATTGTTTTTTATTTTCTTAGTTTGATTTTTCTTGTTGATGATAGTTTACATCTATTAATTACACTTCCTTGTGGTCGAACTTCTACTTAATAAAGGATTTAGGTAAAAAGTGGTAAGAAAATGACATGAATGTAATAATTAGGTGCATATTGAACCAGGTTTCGATCTATTTCTTCATTATATCTCGAGGAACCTTTTATGCCTTCTATTGTTGCATTGGTAGTCTGTTATCATTGTTTAGTTGAGAAATTTTAGGTATCTCGTTTATTATTTATTGCTCTTATCTATCTATCTATCAACTAAATTAGGTTGCAGAAGACGTGAAATTTGTTGGTTAAGATGTATTTGTGGATTTCCGTTGACTTCGTTTTCTTAAAGTAGCCACCCTCAAACGCCTTTTCGTGCAAGTCGTACCAAAACGCCATGTTAGATCAAGATAATGAAAAAGAATTACATTAGACAGACCCGCTGCACTTCACAAAACATGGTTACTTGACTTCGTTGGGGGGGGGGGGGTTGTCAAGTGTAACGTCCCGTCTCCGAATCCGTATCGAGTTCGGGTCACGGTCCATCACTCATGTGCCCACTGACCCACAACACTCACCTATTGTCATAAAACTTAAGTTGGTAAGTATTATTGTAGTGAGTTCATGTCTTTATATCTCACCCCAACATTCTCATGTTAAGCAATATGGAACTAAACTTGGGAGTTTTTAGACTAAGCATAGTTGATAGATTCCTAATTTTCGATTAGCTAGAACCGGATGTTAAGTCTCATCATGTGAATTATATGTTGAGATTTAATTTAAAACATTAAAAACGATTTCTACATGAAAAAAAAGAGTTATAAGAGGACATAAAAGGTGCTCATGGAAATATATGCATGCATGAATGAAAAGGGTTTATGGGTTATCTGTGTGAAGTGATCAGGACGTGATACTGCATGTATATATCAAGACTTTCAAGGATTCGTAATGTAAAAATCCTTACAATATTAAGGCCTGCCACTCTGCCAGTTTAAACTTTTGGTTCTATAATTTGATGTTTAGCTATAAGGTTTATGTTTTGTGTTTCACAATTATCCCATTGGTTGCCGATCTCAAGTCAATGTTGCCAGTTATATGAATGAAATGATACCATAAATGTCACTTACGTATATATTTTACAAATAATTATTCTATTATAGTAGACATATAAACTAGTCTTAAGTTTGCATTATTTTTCTTATCGTGGGCACAAATGCCTAACATTGAGTTTGACATATACTGTATTCTACAACGTGCGCTCCTTGCAGTGAATCTGCTAAAATTATTTTGCTTTAAATTCAAATACACTTAATTGAAATTGTTCGTTAGATTCACGTAACAGTTTCCAGCTGTTTATTGTGTTGGGTACAACACAACAAGTGCTACTATTTTAATCTATCGTTTTCAAAATTTTAATTAGATTCTTCTAGATTATGTTTTATTTATTTTCTAGTAAACCATGAAAAATTGACAATTTATAATACAAACCTGTCTGAATCGGTGAAAAGAAGAGACCGACGATGAAAACGGGAAATGTTGGCGACAAGAGAAAGAAGTGGGCTCGAGTAAACATTTCTTTTTCCAAGGAGCTGAAAACCAGCTCATAAATTTATTAAAATCATAGAAGAGTGATATGATCAGGGAGACTAGAAATCGGTCCGGGTTCGGTCTGGACCCGATCCGACCGGTCCGGGTTCAGTTCTGACCTCGGGGCAAGTTCGGATTTCGGTTCAGTCTGAATTCAGTCCAAAACTCAAAATTTAATATAAAAAACTTGATCCGGTCTGAGTTTTTGGACTGGACTGAACTGATCTGTCCGGTCTAGTCTTCAATCTAGACCCCGGAGAGCATTCGGGTCCGATCCGGTGCTCAACCCTAGATATGATCCATATAACCAACCAAGGTTAGCTCAGTTTTTAGAATCCTTGATCTGGGTTGACCTATACTAAGAATCGATTCCAGCATCATGAGTTATGCGTTGAGATTTAATTAATAATTAAAAATATATAAAATATATTTTAAAAAACTTATTTACATCTATGTTACTTGATAAGATTTGGAACTTTAGTAACATTTGTGCACCTCACAGTTCCGCATAACGTTTGACCATAACATACTGCTAATACATCACTTGTGCAATGCACTCATATCATGACAAACTGATTTAGTTGGTCATCTTCGAGCATCCTTAGTTAAATGTTGCATGATCAAATACCTCTCAATCTAGAAATATATTCTAATATATGCAGATTCATGTGCTACATCTAATGATCATGAGCAGTCAATCACCTGCATTTTATCTGGTGTGGATAATAGCTAGCAATTCCTCAACACAAATAGTCAAAACAGTGCTGTTTGCAAGGATTTTTACCTGTTTGATTCCAATTTCCACACCATGTATTTTTGAATTAATAAATTGTATTTATTGGCAGTAAAAATGGCGCCGATGGCGAGAGCACAATCCCAAAGAGAATTCAGGCCCAAAAATTCGAAATGGCTTGTAAAGAAACTTAAAGGTACTTCTGTAATCAGGTTCTCGTCTGAGGAAAAAGATCTGAAATCTCATCTGCTCAGACAAAGTTTTCTGTATTGTTGCTTATATATAAGAAACACCATTACATATTTACATGGCTTTTAGGCATTGCAAACAATTTAGTTAGTTGGTTTAACTTACTCTGTTAAAATGTCAATACGTCAAAACAATTTAATTAGCTATTTGAGTCCATTAGAAATGGGCAGTTGTGGATGGTAAGCATGTCGAATCATATCAACTCAACATCTAACTCACCAGCATAATTTCCTAATCAAACGAGTATTAGGCTATGCCTATACGGCTCCATTAAGAAGCCTTACTTCAGTAGTGAGAGATCACATTGTGAAAACAGATATACTAACAAGTACTAATTATTTGTGAAATACAGCATTTGATGATCTGGTTGATGGAATGATGAAAATGCTCAAAGGGGAAGCCGATACGTTCAAGGAGAGGGTCAATTTATTTTTTCAGCAACGACCTCAGCAGGTCGCCCAAGTCGAAAAAATACAAGCCATGTATAAAAGACTTGCACACCGCTATGACGATGCAAGAGGAGAACTGCACATTTACAAGAACAGAGTCAGAGACCTTAACAGAGCCAAATCAAATGCATCGACCGTTTTGGAGAATTTAAGTGACTCGTCTGTGTCATCAGACGATGAATCTTTGTTCAACGATGCCCATGAGGAAGTTTATGTGGATTCAGAAGAACAGAAGCAGAGCCAGGAGATAACTGAACCTCAAAATGAATATGGGGAAGTCAAGCGAAAGCTCTCTTTGTTTGAGGACGGAAGCGTTGAGAGAGAGCTACTGGCAGCAAAAGAAAGGATCAAAATTCTTGAAGAAGAAAATGAACGTTTGAAGGAGGAACAACAAAACACCGCTCAGATTGACATAAAAGGTAGGGGAATGCCATCATTTGAAGCTATAGGTGGAGATCATGAAAATGATTTGAAGCAACCGATAGAGGTCAATAATGCGAAATTTACAAAATCCAGAACATACATCCACAAAGAGACTGATATAGAGGAGTTAAAGGCATCTGTTCAGAGGCTCTCGCTCTCGAAAACAACTCTTGAAAGAGAAATTTCAGTGAAAGAGCAAAGTATTGAGGAACTGAATGCAGCAGCAGCAAGATCTACTGCAAAGTTTGCAGAGGAGAAGTCAAGGCTTGAGGCACAAATTACAAGCTTGTCGAAGTCCCAGATCTTACTCGAAACTAAACTTGACCATTACGAAAACATGAAAAAGCAAATGGATGCAGAGAAGGGAAGAGCAAGTACAAACCAGACTGAAGAAGTGAACAGTGACGCAAAATTGAGGGAGGAGCTTGAATTTAAGATTAGAACTCTTACTGTGGAAATGAAATCTAACAATGATCTGATTGCAAGTCTTAGTGGGCATCTGCATAAGTTGCACATGGAGAATTCGAAGCTGGTCAAGGAGAACGAGGCCGCGAAGAACACAAGCATGGAGATGCAGGTGAAGGTGGACGAGCTGAAAGCAGAGATAGAGAGCCAAAGAGGAACACGTTTCGGTGCATGGTTGCCGAAATGGAATCGAGAGAACTAGTTTAAAGTAACACCCAAGCTGATGTTCAGTTGAACCAGAGGAAAAACCAAATCTCGTGGTTAAATTGGTTGCTAGTTCCTGGTTCAACACCAAATAATATGATTTTGTGATATTAATGGTGTTTGTGAGTTTTGCTGTGGGTTCTATTGAGATGTGAAACAATAACGCTCAGGCTGAGCTACTTCGATTGAATATTTTGATGTTTCAGTTCAGTACAAACTTATTTTTAGTGCTTGAGTTTGGGTCGACAAGTCAAACGTGTATTTGGAATTCCTTAATCGCATGTTTGAGTTCTGTTAAATTGTGCGCTCACATATTTCCCATGTTCTCTGTTGGTGCTTATGTGGTTAACTGGTTACAAGTTACGACAGATTTCCTTTAGCTCCAATACTAGTCAGGCTAATATGAAGATCTAAGAAACGGAGATATAAAAAGGCTACAACTGCTTCTGAAATCTTAAGCACTGTGAATATGAACATAGTGCACAAATACCACCAAAGCTCATACTAAAATCTGCACAAGGCAAAATGAAATCCAAGGACAACAGAGTTCATGCTTCTTAGTTATAGTAACAAACTCATACTAAGGATAACTATTGGAGTATGTAAATAGTTCAAACAGATAAAACAAGCGGGAAAATATGTACCACATCATCAAGTTACAAGGACAGTCTGTGGCCTCCTGTGGCCATGCAATGCCTGCCTGAGCTCGTGATAGCCAACCCGGTAGTGCTCGAGAGTGGCACACAACTGACGAATTGCCTCCCTTTTTCCCTCAGCATTGTCAGCTATTGTTATTCTTTGCCTCTCGATCTCAGCCTCCCGCTCTTTCACCAGCATCTGCATCTCCCTGATCACACTCTTGGCCTCGTCTGCCTCCTTGATTAGCTTGACATGTTCCATATGCAACTGCTGCAGATGTCCACTCGTCTTGGAAATCAGATTGTCGCGAGACTTGAGATCTCCCATGAGAACATGGACTTTGGTATTGAGCTCATCCTTTTCTAGTTTCAGCACTTCAAGTTTATGCTTGAGCTCGTCGAAGTTTTTGTTCAGTTCTTCTACTTGATTTGAGCTTGCTGCACAGAGTTGGGCCTTCTCTAACTCGATTTGCCTTTTATCATCTTCCAACTGATTGACTTTCGTTTTGAGCAACATGTGAGATTCTGATAAAGTTGAAATCTCCATCTCAAGTCTTGTCTTCTCCTCTAAGAATTTGTTAGTGGAATGAGAGACAGCTAGTTTGAGCTCCTCAATTGTGTGCTCTTGTTCAGAGATTGTTCTTTCAAGAGCTACTTTCTCTCTTGAGAACATCTGGATTGATGTCTTTAAATCCTCAATATAAGCCTCTTTATTTTGCAGTTCCAATTTAAGTTCTTCGATAGTTTTGTTATGACTGGAAATGTCTGTGTGGCATTTGTCCAAGGCTAGATCATGTGCCTTAGTTAGCTCTTCTAATTCATGCTTGTGATTTTCAACTTGAGATTCCAATGATGTAATATGCTCCTCTAGTTCTAGTATTCTCTTGCTCTCCAAGCTATTAAAATTAATCTGTTCGTACCTTTGCTCCTCCTTCAGACATACAATCTCTTCTTCCAAAGCCTGAACCTTATCTTTCGCAGCCATAAGCTCTTTCTCAATATTAATCCCATTTTCAGTACTTTCCGCAGGTAGACTCTTCTTCTCAAGTTCTTCCGTCAGTCTCATTATCTCTTCTTCTGAAACATGGAGCCTCTCTATTGCATCAGCAAGTTCCTTTTCCATATCCAGAACTTTTGATTGAAGGCCCTCTTGATTCTCATTTTCCACCTCCACTGAAGAACCATTCATAGTTCCGTTCTCATACTGAACAAGCTTTTGCTTCAATTCCATAAGCTCATTTTCAAGGTCCATTATCCTCTCATCAGCATCCATACCATCTTCCTCGTTGATGTCATCAGATTCAGATTCTGAGTCCGAAGATGAGGACGATGAGCCACTTTCATTCTTGGAAACATCTGAGCCCCCTCCGGAACCAAGGAAGACCTCAAAACCGGCAGCTCTATGAGTTGAATTAGGTTTAGGCACCTTATCTTCAGGAGTGCTCTCCAGTGAAGGTAAGCGGGAAGCGCGAGACTGGCGTGATTTGGATGTCATACTGTCCCGTAGTTCCCCAGTTACATTATCATAACGCTCAGCAAGGGCCCTGTACATACGGTAAAAATCTTCGACATGGGAAATGAGCTCAGGTCGTTTCTGATAATACATCTCTGCTTTCTTTGCAAAAGAATCCCCCTCCTCATCAATCAACTTCAGCATATCTTTGACAAGTCTGTCCATTTCTGCATTTTAAAAAAATTAAAACTATCATAAAAAGTTTACAAAAAAATTGTAACTTTTGGGGTACAAGTTACAAGAAAGAAAACAATTGAACAATATATATGGGTGAGGAGTTATTGTCAATCGATATTCAGTACCTTCAAGATTTTCAGAAAGCCATTTTGAATTCTTGGGACTAATGTGGCTGTCCCACCACCAGGAATAGGACTTTTTGGATGACAACCTCCTCATCATTTTCTATTGATATATAAGGAATCAAGGTAGAAGAGCTTCTGAGATAGGAGCTGTGCACCCAAAAAAATCAAGTGGAATTAAGTAAAATACGTGAAGACAATCAAAACAGATGGAATTGCCTTGTGAACACGATATTTCACGAATCCTAATAATACATGAATTACCATCATAGCCACAGAATTAGAGCACAAACCTCTTCCTATATTTAGCATAACAAGTTGAACTATTGACCATCAATTATTGACTCAAGGTCATAAAGAAAGAATAGAAATGTGATCGATATAGAAGTTCTTGCTCATCTAGCAAATAACAGGTAGAACCACATTCCTATATATAGACTTGATATGGTTCTTGCTCATCAAAGCCACATTTTGATATAGATTTGATTTAACAAGTACAAAAACCTTCCTAAAGCCACACCTAGATATAGACTGTAGATTAAAAAAATACATTTTCATATATAGACTCTAGATGATGATGATAATAGAAAATTAGCTTTGTTCTTTTGGTAAAAGAAAAAAGGCAGTCTGTAACCTTTCTGAGGCAGTTGCAAATGATGATTTATTTCCAATTTTCAAGCAACTTGGACAAACAATAGAGCATCTAAACAAAAATATGGAAAGAAAAGTGCCCAGTTGGTCAATCATATCGAATGAGGTCTGATTATAGAAAGATCCCAACAATGCTCCATAAATGTGCATAACTGACCAAACAAACCAACACCTTAGCATCCAGAGATAAGATAAACAAAGAACTCTTCAGAAAAACCTAGTGATTGCTATGGATTCAAAAATATATAATCAAAATATTGCCGACATGTGGATTGTTGACTTGAAACTAATAAATGAAGTGGTTGGATTATGCATGATTCAGATGTAAGTTAGAGGGGCAATTGCTGAAGAGCGTGACACAAAATCAACTGACTTGGTCATACAACATTAATATATTAGGTGTCCTGAGCTTATTTTAGATGCATTGTAAACTGCATAGCTTCTGTGTAGGCCCTTCGTTTTGAAAATGAGTATTCCTTCATCTAATGAGGTTGTCAATAAAGGGCACATCACTTGTCACAATTTCGGGTGTATCTGGTACACAAACCAAATAAACTTTTGCTAAAATATGGATTTCCAAGAAACCACTTCTTGAATACCAGAAGCTAGGCAGCCGATCAAATGCTTACACTTAAGGTCCACTTGGGTAACATCCAACCTTTTGCATTTTTGGTTTTAAAACCAATGTTGGCTGCGACAAAGAACGCTTTGTGTTTCATAGAAGAAGCGCAAATGCAGAAAATTGTCTAGCACTTTGAGCTTACCTACATTTCTTTGTAAGATTTATTTTACTCGTATTTTGCAAGAAGCAGGTCCAACCCTGTCCTAGATTTGTGTTTTCCTTAGAATGAGGATCTTGAAGACAAGTAGACAACACTCTTTTTGCTATAGGGTGTTGGTTTAGGGAACTGAACTTCAACAACGAATTTTGGGTGATTGGTTTGCGAAAAAACTTAAAAAAATGAATCTGGAGTTCCAACTTGAAATTCTGTACTAGAGATGACTTGACCTGCTTCCACTCCAAAACCAAGGAACGTCGAGCATTTGATGCAAACTGATCACACCCTATATGTAAATCTTTCCTGGTGCGATCCCACTTCAGTACGCAAAGGGGAAAACACAACCACATAGGGTACTCCGTGGAATCCTCTGCAAGCTAAAAAAATCTAAAATTCGAACATGCATCCAAGCAGAAAAAAAGTTTTTATCTTGTCACTAAAAACTCAATTAAAGTCATTGATTCCATATACTAACCTCACAATATCACCCATGACAAATTAAAAGTAAAAAAAACAAAACAGTTGTATACTTCAGTAGTTCAATTTTCAACTCAAAATCCAAAATCACCTAAAGAAAATTTAAGGATTCCAACTCGAAAATCACCTAAAGAAAACGCAGGATCACACAAACCCCAAGAACATCCTCTGATCTCCACCTACGGGTGTAAATGGGGCAGGACGGGGCGGGTTTTTGCCCCACCGCTACCCATCCCACCTAAGTTAAGCGGGTAAGTGGGGTGGGACCAAAAAAACAACTAACCGCCCCACCTAAGGGTGGAATAGGCAGGACGGGGCGGGTTAGGCCGGATATTTTCAATTTAACGATGTAGTATAGTTACTTTTTAATGAAATTTGCTTATACAAAAATTTAATGATGTAATATAATTACTTTTTAATAATAACATGGAGCATAAACTCTATGAAATATGACCGACAAGAAGATTTAATATAGTGGACATTTTTTTTTGTTAAAAATAAAGTATTTTTGGTGTTATACATATAAAGATCGTTTCATATCGAGGAATACTAACCAAAACCACATAGTCGACCCAAATCAACTCAACTATACAAAAGTGCAAGACCCAAAACCCAAAGGCAACAAAAAACTCCAAAAAAATAATATTGGAACGTGGAATTGTGTGACTGCAATAGAAGACCATAGATGAATATCTCGAACTATGCGGGTTATGCTCTCGCAACCCGCCCCGCTTATTACCTGGATTTT
Source organism: Triglochin maritima (assembly GCA_963682175.1). Lineage (NCBI taxonomy): Eukaryota > Viridiplantae > Streptophyta > Magnoliopsida > Alismatales > Juncaginaceae > Triglochin > Triglochin maritima. The sequence goes on along the minus strand of OY821780.1, from coordinate 5,033,476 downwards.
GCGGGTTGCGGGCAAAAAAAGTTTACCCGCAACCCGCACGGTGCGGGGGGTCAAACCCGCTCCCATTTACCCCCTACTCCACTCCACTCCACTCCACCTGATCTTCACGATTCCACTAGAATCCCAACAAGCTAAGCTAAACCAAACCCTAGAAACCAAACACCAACACATATCTTCCAGAAACCAAACCAAACCAAACCATAAACACATCAACAAAACCAACACCAAACAACAACAGCGATCAAAATATCAGCTTAGATAGACAGAAAATGAACTAAGAAAGTAAGGGTGAGAGAGCACGAACTCGAGTTCCGGAAACCGAAATTCCTGGAAGAAGAAGAAAAGTGAAATTTGGAGGCGACGATTGTTACGAGGAGGAGAGAGGGAGGATATAAGTTAAGAGAGTAGTCTGACTTGCAAGAAAACGACAGCAGAGGAGTGAACTGGAACACCTCACTCACTCACTCATTTGATTAATTTTCTTAATAATTTATTATTATATAATAAATATTAAATTTACGACACAAATGGGAAGGAAGATCATAAAAAGGCCATCCGTGACAGCGTCGTGCCCCCACCCACCCGGTCGTCAGCCCCTCACTCTGGTCACGACGACCCAGTCGGGGTCAACCAGGTCGGGGCATGTTTTAAATTTTATTTAATTTTTTTGTTGTGAATATAATTTGGTTGTGGTTAAGAGTTGAATAATGTTGGAAAAAGAAGAAAGTAAGTTGGGAAGAAAAAAAAACTGACGTGGATGAGAAACAGAAAGTCTATGTGGAAGATAGAGAAGACTCATGACCGGATTGACCATAGTTATGGTCACGGATGCCTTAACGAGTTTACAAAGAAATGATGACAAAATGACTGTGAATTATCCTTCTCGCGTGAGACATAAGGTTTTTGAAATCGAATTGAAGAGTGAACCGATAAATTTTTGGTTTAGTTCAACTTGATCGATGGTTAATATGGTCTAATAGATGATGATGTCAGCATGACATCATCATTTTGAACTAAGAGTATAACCAAACTGACTCCAGGATGACGGTCCAATCAGTAGTTTGATTAATTAAACTAAATTTTACATTTATTTTACCAAATATTTAAGTTTCTAAAATCCTTAAATAATATACGTAACTAAAATTAACTATAAAATTTACGAAAAATATTAGTTGCTAACCATTTTCATATAATTGAGCCCAAACCATCGCGACCAACCATGTCAAGTGGAACCATTCATGTGAAACCAAACGTCCATTTCGAATTCGATTGGCAGGTGGATGAGGCAATGATGGGCGTGTGGGGCCCAACGGGTTCGATGTTTGTTTGAACGACAAACGCGGAAAAGCAGGTGGGAATGAACGGGATAGATAACTACGTGTCCGAATGGGAGGGGCATACCATAAATAACCATATGAATATGATCTAACGGAATATTGCAAGTACGTCCTCCAAACTATCTATATTGCAATGTACTCGTCCACTTTGAATCATGAAGATATGCCAATTGTGATGTCTATTCCTAAAAGAAATATATATTATTTTTGGAATCTATTAATGATTTTCTTTATCTTTTATCATAAAATTGATGAACATATACAATCCAGTGATATTTAATGTATTTCATTTTGTTGTTTAGAAGAAGAAGAAAAAAAATGCAAAATCAATTGCCAAGTTTAGATTTTTCACGATTCTTTCTTTTATACGAAGATAGATCCAAATAACTTAACCTGACAATTGGAGTTATGTCATGCATAACTTGTCGGGTAGGACAAGGTTATCAGATTCCAGTGTCATTCAAATTTTGTGAGTTAATTTTCTAAATTCAATTTATAATAGAAAAGTATCTTGTAAACTATCGTTATATTTAAATAGACAAATGAATATGGCTTGATCGACCGGACATTGTGTTAAGAAACAATACTCGATTACTCATGTACCACCTCAAGAATTTAACTTTTTAGGGTTATTCTTGCAAAATATTTAATTACGTTGCCAATTATTTGAATCGTAACAAATTACATCGTATTATTTCCAGCTGGCGAATGCAAGTAGTCAGATTCAGCACGTGGGTGATATTAGTGAGGAAAAGGAGGGTTTTTTATTTTTTTTAAATGACTGTTGTGTTTTGAACCTCCGATCAAACAAAGCCCCCATTTTATTCACACCAATATTTTTTATTTACTAATCCCCTCAGCCGATTAGGTGTCGGTTGACTATGCTAAGGGTAAAACTATTATATGCTTCGCAGTTAGAAATATCTTGGGTTAATTAACTATAACATAATGTAGTTGTTGTGTATTTGAACTATTTACAGGTATGATGTATTGATGTTACTCGTTGGGTTGAAAAATTTGGTCTCCTTGAATTAAAATACTCATACGTCGTTGTATATATATGAAACTATGAAACATGCTGGTGTGAACATTTATTGTCAAAGAAACCTTTATGCGGACAAGTGAGACGACGTGTGTAATCACGAGATTTCTCTACCAATCATGTCACATGATCGCCCAACTAATCATAATTTTGTAGTTGCCGATTGTTTAAACTGGTTTATTAGTAGAAGGTCACATAAGTAAAATGGCCTATTAGCTCAGTTGGTTAGAGCGTCGTGCTAATAACGCGAAGGTCGCAGGTTCGAGACCTGCATGGGCCACCATGTCAAAAATTTAAATTTTTTAAAAACGGAATCCAATTATAGGGTGACTGTCTAGTCTCTGGACATGTCGGCATGTCGCATTGTAATCTTTTGTGGCTCATTCACAGCCTCAGCAACTTAAGGGACACGATAGGTAAATTTGTATTTATAAAATGTAAGATCATATCATACATAGCCTTCTAAATTTCGAAAAATGTCAACTTAAAACTACATGACGATTGATGATTTAGCAATCCAAGTTTAATGTAGAAATATTTGCATTGCTGCCAGGAAGAAAGTAGCGTCTCGAGATCATGATAAGGCAGAGAAAAAAACTTAATTTGCATACAATCATAATATTGAAATGGTCCTTTTAACGCTGACGATGTCTTATGTAATCATGTCTTGATATCTAGAATACTTGGGAACACTAGAATATTTTATCATTACCTCTGAGGGTAAAAAAAGAGAAAGAAGTACTCGTGTCAATACCGGAGAAATGTTGATAGGTACCGAGTGTACTTTACAATATGTACATGTTTTATATTATGCCAAAACCGAGCAATACATAGGTATGAACAAGACTAGATGATCATCAAAATTGAAAACTGAGAACATTAGTACTCCATTGGCATGTCCCATTCTTCATCAATCTCCTTCATCTTTGATTTAAGATTTTGCCTCTCGATCTTTGCTCTGCTTCTTTGATCCTCCGCAGAACGCCTTCTACGTCTTCTAAAGCTGGCATGGTCTTCAATGTCGTCAACAGGAGAAGTCATTGGATGTGTGCCCCAAAACCCCTTGCCAAAGTAAATACACAAAATAAGTACACTCTCAAAAGGAGATCACATATTATAAAATTTAAAAAACAATAACTTCAAGTCCATGGCATTACAAGGGCCAGGGTAGAGTTTTTTTTCCAAGATACTAACCTTTTGTTATGATTCAAAATGAAGGCAAATGTGGCTCTTATTATGAGTTGTCTAACTCTAGATTGTAATGGGGGCAAAAGCTAAAAATGACATGCTCCTTGTGAGTTTGTGACCAACTGTTTGGGGGACAGCGTGTGATGAAAAATTATCTACTAGCATGAACCATGGAAAAATCACATGCTCTTATGATACAAAAACGGATTAAAAACGTATGTTTTACTATTCCACAATCAAAAAGTATCATTTGAAAATCCTCAGACCGGATCAGTGAATTTTGACTGCATACCTTTGTTAATCTCTGGATCCGAGAAAATGCAGCATCCTGCACAACAACCGTATCTGGAACCACTTCAAGGACATCTTCGACAAACAGAGAGTAAGTGCTCACCTGAAAACAAGGTATCATATGCCAACATCAACCTAACTGCGATCCAAGTACACAATGGTCAATCAAGGCAAAAGACAAACCAAGTTGGTTGGAATTATTGACATGCCAAATGAGTCCAACTCAAGGGATTCAATCTCTCCAGTATTAATGTTGAAAGAAAAGCCTCGTACCTATAGAATCAAAAGGAAGTTCTAAGCAATAATATGCCTTCAGAAAATACAGAGATGCAGAAACAAGATATTGCACATGCCTTCCTCATAGTGTTGTGCTAGACCTTCAGACTCACCTTTCCCACCTTGCGTCGACCTGGTGTCACGACATTGTATCCTACCTATCAAGGAAAGAATTAAGTAGACATTCAATTTACAAATATAAGAAACATAATGTAGTTAGAGAAGGCACAATACTAAGAAATTTCATGAAGCATATTTTAATCATATAACACAAGAGTAATTGTATATTATTTTAGAATTTTGTTTCTAAGGTCAAAGGTTTTATTGCCTAGTGCACAAAATAAAATATGTAAATATGAAGACACTGCAGAACTACTTTTCTTCAAGCAATACGAGACTCCTGGTGCCGCCAGGCCAAATCCTGGCAACAACATCATGTTTAGGAATTTACATAAAAATTGACTCTTAAAAGAAGAGGCTCTCAACCGATGTTGGACATTTTGCTAAGAAGAATTAACTAGAATGCAACACATGAACTTACCAAGGTATCCAAACCAACCAGTTTTAGCTCATTTTCTATAACACTCTCATCCTGAACAAGCACCACATCTCCTACCTGTCAAAGTCAAAGTCAAACACAAAATGCATGAAGTTATGCTCAATTCGTATTACGACTAGTGAGAAATTGGAATACCTGAAACACATCCTCGAGGAGAAGCTTCTCATTTTCTCCAGAAAGAATGCTTGACCTCACTTCTACCACAACCACCAGCCACTGGAGTTATTACATTGAGGGAGAAGTAACAAAATCTTGATAAGTTGAACTTTGGTTCAATAAAAACACAGGGTATGTCCATTCAACATGTGATTAAACATAAATTATACAATACAGCAGAAAGGATAATTCCTAAACTTTCAATTCTAATGGATTTTTTAAATTCCAGTTCTCAGAATGACAACAAATCTGATGCTCAAAAATCTAGGAAAGGTACTCTTTCAAGGAAATTAATCATTACAAAACCTTAAAATGGAAGCCAAAGAGACTGGAACAAGCACAAAGATTTGGATTTCAATTTCTCGTTTGATCATGTATCATTAGTCATCAAGAATCGCCATGCTAAAGTTACCTTTCCTTTGGATAGAAGAATGGAGAGAAAATAATACCAACCTCCAGAACTCCTAAACCAGCATTGCTATCTACGGTAAAAGTAAATGAGCACAGATTATATTCAGGAACAAAACAGCAAAACCTTGGCAATTCCGCAAAATCTATCTTTGACATAGGAGACAGAATTCGAAAGTTGCGTTTTCTTCCAACCTTTTCCATTCAATTGTTTTTCCCCTTCCTCCAACCTTGACATGCGAAGAAAACAGACTGGCAATCTATTCTAATTCGTAAAGAATAATAATACCAGACAACAAGTAGTAAATTGGATAATTGGATTCATAACATTATACGACAACAATGCCCTTAGAGAGCTTAGCCTCATAATCCGTTGGACTTCAACATAGAGTAATGAAAATCATAATCCCGAATGGAGGTATACTTCCTTAAAATAGTGACAAAAGCCGATCTCCTCACCGAACTAGTGTCGACCCAAAGTTGCGAGACGAACCCAATTCTACAAGCGGATCGGACGCTAATGACTTGCTTTGCCAACAAACCCGACCGCCTCACCATCTGCCTCCGACTCCCAAACACCTTTACCGACTTCCCCACTCTCTCCTTCTCCTCCTCCTCTTCCTCCTCCACCGCCAAACCCGAACTTTTCGATAGATCATCTTCTCCGGAGCTCTTGGGAGTCTCCACTCTCTCCAACTCCCTCTTCAACTCCAGAAACTCCAACCTCGACATGCTCGAATCGAGATCCCCCTTTTCGACCGCTTTCCGGGGAAAGGAGAGGAGTCGAGGGGGTTTGTGGGGGAAAGCGCGAGAAGAAGGGGAAAGGAAGAAGCTCTTCCATGGAGGAGGGGAGTTGGGGTCGAAGATGTAGTGGAGTGGAAGGGATTGGGAGACGACGACGACGCGCATTTGGAAACCCTAGAATTCGGGATTTGACGATGGCTTCTGTGCTGTGGTTCTACTGCTTCCGCTGATTTCTGGTAACGAACTGGATGGATAACATAACGCACCCAAGTTGGTTAGCGAAGCTACTAAGCTAATGACACTTGATTGAAATTTAATATGTCTTATTTTCGTAAGTGTATATTACTTATTATAGTCCGAGTTTGTATTTTCATTTGTTCGTTGTATGCTTGTGAGATATTTTGGTTAGGTTCGGAGATAAATTTAAAATTCGGACAGTAAGAAGACGCATGTAAAATTATTCTCTTAGATATAAGTTGTAGATCTTCTAAAAGATTGATAAGTGACAGTAGAAAATTCTAATTATTAAATTTGATCGTAGAGTTGCATCTTATCAAACGCAAGTTGTCCATCTTACTTCTACCTGTTAATACTTCGACCAATTAAGATACACAATAAATGAATTATTTCTTATTAGTGCACAAAAATCTTTTCACTCGTGCTGAGACGCGCGGTCTATTATTATTTGAGATCTCACAATAGCATCTGGGTGTGAATTTCCTCACAACTAACGTAAAATCGTAAATGTAAGTGATTCCCCAAAGAATTTGTAATGCTACAAACTAGTATGGTGAATGTAGAGAGTTTTCCATGGTTAAAAACGACTTTGAATTTGACATCAAATATAATTAATTTTCAGAAAGTATTATAAATAGTCGGTGCAACCTGTATTATGTTCAATTCCGAGAAGATGGAATTCATTATGTTTTCTGATTGGATCGAAGGAACAAATTCTAGTGATGTTTGTTGGGACACAACACCCAGTTTAAGTTGAGGTTCTTAAAAACCTTATCCACTCCAAACTTAGTCCACATGGCAGATGACACTTTTGAGTGTCTGTTTGGAATCCAACCAACCAACCAAAAGACAACTCAATCTGTTAATCTCTGCAAAACAAAATACTCCCAACAAACACAAAAAATGGCTTCTCTACTCACACCAACTCCATTCAAATCTCAAAATCTCCAAAGAAATCTCTTCTCCACCCAATTCACTCCCAGCCCAATACCATTCAGAGGAAAACTCACCAGATGCAATGCCATTTTCGACGATTTAGCCGCGAATGGGATTGATCTCGTCGAGTCTAATTCGTTGTTCCCAGTTATCCACCCGTGGGTCTCGCGGGTCGAGAGCATTGCCGAGGGGTTACCCGAGATAGAGAGGTGGGAGTTGCTCGTTGTTTTCGGGCTGGTTTGGATTTACCTGACCGCAAGGCCCGGAGTGCTGATTGGTGCAGTGGATGCTTACCTCTTTGCTCCAGTTCAACTTGGGCTTGATAGCTTGCTGGGGAGGAGGAATTTGAAGATGAATGACTTTGTCGTTGGGAAGCGGTTGGGCGAGGGGTCGTTTGGAGTTGTGTTTGCCGGAGTGATTGTGCCTAAGAATGTTAATATGGAGGATAGAGTGGGGAGGCGGTCGAGGAGAGTTCAAATCGACGAGAGGTTCACACAGAAAGTCGTCTTGAAAAAGGTCTGTTGAAACCGCATTTTACTTTTGACATTTGTTTTCAGGCAACAACAGGAAAGTCTGTGTAGCCTCCGAAGAATTTGAAACACTTTAATATTTCTTAGAGGTTTATCGGGCATGATAACCGCCCAAGCACTCAAAAGAAGCATGTAGAGTAGAGCATTGATTTGATGATTACATCGCGCCGTAGTTCTAAATTTACTAAATTTGATAGGTTAAGGTGGGAACAGAAGGGGCTAAAGAATGTGGAGACTTTGAGGAATGGTTTAACTACAGGGTCTCAAGAGCAGCTCCTGAATCATGTGCAGAGTTCTTGGGGGCATTTGTCGCCGACCGGACTTCGTCCGAGTTTGTTAAAGGAGGCAAATGGCTTGTATGGAAATTCGAGGTGACTTGAAGCTTAACTTCCATAAGATCAAGAAATCAATATTCCAAATTCACTTAACCAAACAACATTCTGTTTTGTAACTCATTTTACCTGTTCAGGGAGACAGCACTTTGGCAGATTACATGAGAAGCAGGCAATTCCCTTGCAACTTGGAATCCGTTATGTTCGGTAAAGTACTTCAAGGGCTCGACTCGATCAAACGAGATGCGCTGATAATCAAGCAGATCATGAGGCAGATAGTCACCTCCCTGAAAAAAATTCATGACACCGGAATCGTCCACCGCGACATTAAACCGTCTAACTTGGTTGTAACAAAGAAAGGGCAGATCAAACTCATAGACTTCGGAGCAGCTACCGATCTACGGATTGGAAAGAACTACGTTCCGAACCGAGGCCTCCTCGATCCGGATTACTGTCCTCCTGAACTGTATGTGCTACCGGAGGAAACACCGGTTCCTCCCCCGGAACCTGTTGCAGCTATTCTTTCTCCCATACTTTGGCAGGTATAAGCTAAAATACACCTTTTTTTACAGTGAAAAATATCATTTATGAAACTTAAAGAGTAAATTGGAACTGAAGATGCGAAAGTACAACATTTGCAAATAACTTGTTTATTCGATTGCTTGCGATTATTTGCATATTCATCTTAAATCTGATGACAGTGAACACTTCAGCATCATATTCTGACTTGATTGTTATGTTTATAAGTTTGTTACTTGTTGCAGCTTAACAGCCCTGATCTGTTTGACATGTACTCTGCCGGAATCACGCTAATGCAAATGGCGGTTCCGTCTTTACGATCATCGACAGGCTTGAAGAATTTCAACTCTGAACTGAAACTGGCTGGATATGACCTGAAAAACTGGAGGGAAGTTACCCGGTCCAGGCCAGATTTCCGCCTGCTTGATCTTGATTCCGGTAGCGGTTGGGATTTAGCCACAAGGCTTATTTCCGAGAGAGGGTATCTCCGGAAAGGGCGGCTTTCGGCAGCTTCGGCTCTGAGGCATCCATATTTTTTGCTGGGTGGAGATCAGGCAGCATCTCTGCTCTCTAAACTAAGTTTAGCAAAATAGTGAGTCATAACGGCATTGTAACAACCTCAGTTTCTACACCATTGAGATAAAGAGAAGTTCTTTTAGAGTTTTGTTTTTCTTATCAACTTTTATTTTGAGTACTTCCTTCTTGGTCTAACTTCATCTTTTGGTGGGATTAGTGATGATAACAAAAACATCATGTGTCAGTAGACTTTTTTTTCGCAGTCTCATCAAGCAATGAGATTTAGTTGAAAGTGAGTAAACTAATTATGGACGTTGACAAGATCTTATTAAATTTACATGGTCGAGCATTGTGACTAAAGAGAGAATATGAGTAGATATTGAAATATGCACAAAAAATAGAGTTAAACTGCAACTATCTACTTAACCCGAACAAGCAATTCAAAGCGCGTTAGTACGACGTTTGTGACTGGCTGTGGCTTTCAAGAATTATACTTTGACAATTACCATAATTCGTTCTTTTTTCAAATTTCGTGAATAGGAGTTTTCTTCTTTGTTGATGGTCAAACATTTGCAGAGCTAACTAGTCTCGAGATGACTGGTCGCATTAGCAACCATTTCACATATATTTCGGAAATTTCGTCTTTGCTTCTAACGATGCACATTCTAACAATCAATCATTATGTATCAACAAACACTACAGTTTTGAAGTTTTGAACAAGTTCACATTTCTTTCACACAAAAAGAGGCTAAAACATAATGCAACATACTAAAAAAATTACATTATAAAACACATTCAAGAACGCACAACATTTCAAAGTTCCATCCCACATCCTTGATTTCCAGTTAGCAATGTCTGCGATACAATGTCATTTGGAGTACTGCGAGACATTACTTCCTCACACAGGCAAAAGAATTAAATACATCAAAAGATCGACCCAATTAACGTGTTTACAAAATGATACAAAATGCTACAGACCACACCAGAAAAATACTGATAATATGTACCCAAAACAAACCCACCAAGAGAAGATACCTTACTATTCCACAATCTTTCATAGCACGGAGGATGAAGATATACTGGAAACAGAACCTATGTGGGAAATTCTTCAGTTTATCTAAGAGGATTGGATCGAATCAGCAAGCATGGCTATCTTCTTCTCAAGGTCAGACTTGTTGGCTCCCACAAGCTTATCAATTTGCTTCCCATCCCTCAAGAAAAAGAAGGTTGGGGTCGCACGGATTTCCCATGCAGAGCTGAATTCCTGATAAACACAAAAATTTAATTTCAATTAACGTAGAGAGGCAGTAGTTTGCAATGTTTCATTGCCACAGAAATTCTCAGTAAGACAATTAAAGATTCAGCAGATATCAATTGAATATTCATCAGCATAATGCATGATAGTCAATAGCATTAGCAATTGTCCCAAACACAATGTAATGCTCTACAATCCAACATGAGATGTTATTTCTACCTAGCCGCTAGCCCATGTATGCAGGCAAACAATAGAGGCTCTACAAGGGAATTTTCCCTGGAGCATGACTAATAAAAACACTTTTTGTCGTACGACTCAGGAAATTCAAATAAAAGCATGGAACTTCAATTGCATTTTCAACAGGTGAGTTAAAATCGTTAAACATCTTTCTTCCATTATACCTCATGCGCAGAACTTCTCTGTACTTCAGCTATATTAAACATTGTGGTACAAGTATGTTACTTCAGGATCAGGATACCCGAAGTTGATCTCTTTTTTTTTATCATTTAAAGTTGATCTCAATGTTTGACTAAAAGCATCAGGGCAGTCAAAAACTGTAAGCTATATGGGTAGACAAATTGAATACGTCCAACAACCAAGGAAAATTATCATGAGAAGTTGCAGAAAGTGATGCAAATGGAAAAATGTAGACAAATACAAGTTCTTGGCGTGCTAACCATCATCAGCTACATGGTTTGCAATTAATACACATAAGAAATGCTTTTACAAATTATAGAAATTAAAAAAAAACTTACGGTTAACTCGTCTACATCTATCATCACGAACAGAAGTGATGGGAACTTATCAGAAAGTTCACCATAGACAGGTGCCATCAATCTACATGGGCCACACCAAGATGCACTAAAATTTGCAACAACCTGTTAAAGCAAAAGGAGAGAAAAGTTTTCCAGCAATCAAAACCAAGTCATCACATGTATCAAACAAAAAAGGGTTATAAAAGACATAAGACCTATCAAGATAGCCTCTTAACTAATCCTCCAGTTATGATTTATGATAGCTATTCCTAAACTAATTGTAACACTTTGCCTACTATTTTGGTACTTAATTGGTACTGTGAAGTTTTACAAAAAGAAAGTTGGCTGAATTCCAAGAAAATGCATTCTATTTAATCAGAGGTCCGAAACTGGAAAAAATGGGGGAATGCATCCATATTAAAGGGAAATAGCCAAAAAAAGAACAAATGGTGTTCCTATTTAACCAAAGAAATACAATTTTAGTCGCATTTGCAACGGCATAATACAAAGAACTCAACACGTGGATGCATGCAGCACATTCGACTGCACAATCGCATATGCCTTCACATGATTGAACAAAAGATACAACTATCAACTTGTAGGAAACAATGGCCATGAATATGAAATATATAACAGGAAACTTTAAAAGCTCATCATATATGTTTTCCTCAAAAAAAAAATCTTCTCCTTGTATGTGTATTGTAATTGCTTATTTCGTGTGCAACAAAATAATACTCGATAACAAGGTGAAAAAAACACATCTTGTAGTGTGGTTTAAAACAAGACATGATATAAGGTAATGGGAAAAAGCTACAATGTGGCTTCATTTCAGAAAAACAAAATTAAATCTAGCTGCAAAGAATAAACACTGCATATCTGACCAAATAATATGTTAATTTCACAGGACTGTGTGATCGACTTCCTGAAAACACAACAAAATTCTGACCAAATGTGGAGCACCAACAGTCTAAAACGAAATTTATATGGAGAGAAGCAAAAAAAGTACCCTGAAGTCATTAACTTCCTAAAAAGTTCCATCTCACATTGTCATACAACACGTCAAGCTTTTAAAAATGTTGAAGAAAAAATTTAATACTCACTATTTTTCCATCTCTTTTGGCTTCGGAAATCTTTTGATCCCAATCTTCCTTGCTAGATATGACGTGCACATTTTTACTAATATCTATTTTGTCGTCGTCGTCATCAAGGTCATACTTCTATAAGAACCACAACAATGAATTACAAATAAAAATTTGTGCAAGGAAATCAAATGGTAACGAAAGCACAAAATATTAGTAATCAATAAAAAATAAATATTGATTATAATGAAAGGCCAATAACGAGAGCAAAGAAGCAACAATCTACTCTTTCTAAAACCTACACCTTAGCTTTACAATACAAATGTGAAGTCCATGAATCAAAAATATAATACTTCAAATGTACATTAACTAATTTGCAAATGTGTTATTATCACTATGTTGATTGTGACCCAAATCTAAAATTATTCTTTTTGCACCTTCATTGCCCTCTGAAATCAAAAGAAGGAAATGTGCTTTAAAAGAGACATCAAGTGACATTACATTCATTAGTGTTTCATTCAAGGCATGAAAAGTTAGAGGTAGACCAGAACTAACTTGGGGAAAAGGGCTAAAAGAGAATTAAGAGATTGGAACATTCTCAAGGATTTGTCTTGGATAAGAGTGAGTGAAAAAAGGCTTTGTTGTTGTTCTTTTACCAGTTGTTGTCGTTGTTGTAGACTTTCATTCCTACCCACCGGGCACCGACCCACATTAACTTGTTTGGGGTTGAAGATTTGTCGCTATACTAGTGTTCTATTCGCAGATTGTGGAGAGGACCTTTATTTATTTGATCGGTAGATTGCAAAGAGGACATTACGAAGTCAGGGCTCCAGAAAAAAAATCAACAACATCTTTTCTAATCCATACAAGTTTAACCTCATATCCGTCGATCACTAAATACCATCTCAAAAATAACAATTAGCAATACAGAAGCCAAAGAAAAAAATAGCTATGTATGGAAACAATTCTCTAACCTTAGCATGTATGCAATTCCCCATGGCAGAGCAGTCAGCAACCTGAGATATTCAGGAGACAGCTTTCATCAGTACAGATTCATAAACAAGGTAAGCACCAAATTTGAAGGCCATGAGTAGGATCAAAACACAATTTTGACATAGAGAAACGGAAGATACTTATATAGACAAGGAAGTCAATTTGATAAGTCTAGACCAATTATTTGACGCTTAAGTTCAACAAAGACGATCACTATTAAAGGCAATGCAGTGCTCCTGTTTGATGACAAAGGTATGTCACTGGAAGTATAACCGTGGGAGTTGGTTCCGAGATGCAAAATACCACTTATAGTTTTTTCGACCCCAAAGCGGTAAATAGAAGCCTAAAATTGTAACTTTTTACTGCAATTGCAATTGCAGTTGCGGTTTATAATCCAAGTCAGGATCCAAATCACAACCAGCACATTGAAATCACTCTCAATATCCGTCCCTCTCTCTCTCTTTCACCTCAACCGACATGATTCCAAATCAGAAATCATTCTCAAATATTCTTTTCAGTATCATCATTTGAAGTTGAAGGAGAGAAAGTAACACATATAACCCCCCGAAGGACGGGAAGAAGAAACAAAAGATGCTTATATAGACGATGGAAGTCAATTTGATAAGTCTAGACCCATTATTCGACGCTAACCGGTTTAAGTTCAACGAAGACGATCACTATTAAAGGCAATGCACTATTCCTGTTTGATTACTAAGGTATGTCACTGGAAGTAATAACCGTAGGAGTCGGTTCCGAGAAGCAAAATACCACTTATAATTTTTTCAACCCAAAGCGCAGTTTAGAATCCTAGAATCATAACCTTTTACCCCAATCGCAATTGCGAAAATCACACTTATAATCCAAATCACAATACCGACTCGATATTTCTTCTCAACCGACACGAATCCAAATCATAAACCATTTTCAGTACTATCATTCGAACCTGAAACGGTGACCAATTTAGCTAATTTCACTCGCATCATCTCCAAACCGGAAACCGTTAAAACAAGTTTTTTTAAAATAAAAAAAAACTTTCACCAAACGGAATCGAACCAGCTCAAGAGACCACGTCCGGCGAGACGACGGAGAACAGGGAGGAAGGGATTGGGGACGGAGACGGCGAGATCGGAGGCGAATCGAAGCCCTAGAAGGAAAGGGCGGGAGGAAAGGGGGAGGAATGGATGTGTTGGCGTTTGCGGTTTCTACACGTAATTAATTAGTTGGATTTTGTGTTTTGTCTTTAACTAACTAAAGTCAAAGATGAGGACTTAATTAAGTCAGTCAAGTGGTTAAGTTTTGTTTTTTGGACTATGATTATATCGGTCTTTCATTAATTGATTATTTAATGAATACGAATGTTTTTTTTATAACTAGAATGATTAATTTTTAATTATTAATGTAAATTTCGTAACTGTATCCTACCGACCACCTGTCTTTACGAGGGTGGGGATCGAACATGCATTTCTGTTGTTTTTGTTTTGTTCTTTATGGTTTGTAACGGTGGAAATTTGTCTTTTTATTTTCTTTTTTTTCAAGATAATTGGTGTAGCCCATTTAAACGATTAATCGCTCGTTGTAGATCCATATCCTTCCAAATGTCGATTGTTCACGACGACGAGGCTTGAATATGCATCATATTCTGCTCAACATGTGTATGGACCGGTTGGAAACTTTGAATATAAAGATGGATATCATATATTTTCAAATTCGAGTGCAATGTAATAGCAAAGCTCGATTTGAATTTCAATAATTTTTAGTCGATTTGAAATTTCATTTATTGAACTCAAAAATTGTGAACCTGCATTTTGTCTACGTTGGATCAATCTTGTGCCTAAGGCTGTGCATCCGGTCCGGACTGGACCTGACCGAACTGGATTTTTATCTGGGTTCCAGACCGAAGACCGGACCGGACCGGATGCCCACGGACCTAAGACCGGACCGGACCGGAGCGAATCGGTCCGGTCCGGTCCGGTAAAAAATCGAATTTTTTAAGTTAAAAAAAATTAGACCGGTCCGGACCAGACCGGACCGGAAAATTTAAATTTTGCCGGACTAATACTCGGACCGGACCGGATTTTTTCAAAAATTTACGGACCGAACCCGGACCGAACCCGGACCGACCGGTCCGGTCCGATTGACCGGTTTGACCCGGTCAATGCTCTCCCCTACTTGTGCCCAAAGACGGTGTTATATATATATATATATATATATATATATATATATATATATATATATATATATATTGCAGGGTGTCAAGCGCCTGCTAGGAATTTACGAACTTCTATATATTAGTCCATGAACGTTTAATCCCGTGATTTTTTTATCTTGACTCCCTTAATTTTTTTGATCCCTTGTATTATGATTGTAACATCCCGAAACAACGGAAATTTTGAAAATTCATAATCACAACAATAAAGACTAATAATCAAAGACGAGATTGTTACTTCTCATAAAACAAATAGCGGTGCACCAAATTACATCAGAGTTTGTCAAAATGATACATGATTACAACAGAACAACAAAAGAAGATAAAACGTAATCATGTTGACCTCAGTGGTCCGAGTAGAGGATCCGACTCCAAAATGCGCGTGCCCGCTGATCACCACCCAACTGGACCTACTGTGGTTCTGAAAAATATATAACAACAATGCCTGAGTTTCCAGAAGGAAACCTCGAATGCCAACTCACCTATATGCGTGCATTACACAAATGAACCTATCATACTAGAAGCATGGCATTACATCGACAGAAAGGAAAACAGTTCTCCCGAAGGGTAAAACAGGACATCAGTCCGACAGTCAACATCGGGTCTCCCGAGGAGACCTACTGCAGGCACATGCAGTCTTACAGCACGCGACATCGCACCCCCCACACGCGGCTACGCTACTCAAGGGTTTGGCAGGGAACCTCTGTCACGCCTGCGGGCCGATAGAATACAGATCTGCAAATCTCTGTGGTCGGAGCCACAGGGACCAACGGGGTCGTCGCCCGGAAGGTATAACAACATCATCTCGATAGGTGCCCAGTCGAGGAATCAACATAGCCGGAATAACCTCGGCCCAACAATCATCATCGTCGGCACAACCTCGGCGGCATCACCGGCACAACATCGGTGGTCCATCACAAACGTCCGGCACAGCATCGGACAGATCCAGACCGAAGTCTGCCAGGTCATCAGGCTCCACGAGCCGCAAACACCAACCGCGCCGCTATAAAAGCAGGGCAGCGACCTCCGTAACCCGTAGGCCGGTAGTCACCTCACCCAACGCTAGTTGCGTGCCCGCACAAACATCAAACATTGGGATCCGCGATCCCTCAGGCCTGCTATACTACAATGAGTCCAATCATCCATCAACTTAGTCACGGTCAATACATGGAGGTGACGCGTCCCGAACACCCACACTTTTCCACACGGCGGTCCCTGGGCAGGCACGCAACACGCGCCCACCGTCACCTCCCGGCTCACGCACAAGGCGAGGACACGGGTTTCCGTGGACAAAGTTGGCATTCAAAAAGGAAACCAGGAATTCTGTTCTGGGCCCAAACGGTCAACCGGAAGAGGTGATTCGGTCGACCGGTTCCAGAAAGGAATCGGTCGACCGTACGCCTAACACGGTCTACCGCTGTGCTCAAAACACAATCCCCAACGGTCGAACAAAGGTCTAAAACCGGTCGACCGAACGAGGTCAAAATCCAGAGTCTGGTCAACATCAAAATCAACGCTATCGGTCGACCGACTCAGGGGTCCCGGTCGACCGAAAACTAACAGGGTCAACCTAGTATTCTACGTCATAAAACGGTCGAACGCAAGCATACAACGGTCGAACAAACATACATAATAAATCGGTACACTTAAGTTTCGGTTGAACGTCCCCAAGGAACCGGTCGACCGAAACACAACAGGTACTCCCAACTCACCAGCAAAATGCACTACCGGTCGACCGTCACGAGGCATCGTTCGACCGGTGAAGGTTAAAGTCGGGCAAAAACACAACATCGGTCGACCGCCTGAAGGAATCCGGTCGACCGTTGGTCGTCTTCAATCTCGCGTCAGCCGAGGATTTACGAAGAAACTCGCCGTCGGAGAGGTCTCCGACCTCTCCCGGCCAACCAACACCTCCCCCATACTTGGGGAGCAAGCAAACCACACTAATGAGTCGACATACCTCAAGGAAGACGACGAAATGCCGGAGCAACGCTCGCGCCTCCGTCACCTCCTCACGCGCGACCTCCTCACGTCCTCTGGTGCCGCACAAGCAAAGGGAGAGAGTGAGATCAAAATGAAGAGAGAGAGAGAGAGAGAGAGATGTTAGCTTTTAAAACCCAACCCAATACACCCTTCTCCTTCCAACAGTAGCCTACACAACCAAACCATCCCCTCACCAACGGCCACTGTTCACGCCCCTCCTCTTCCCCATGCACACACTGCACAACCCCTCTTCCCCATGCAAAACACCTCCTTAATCCATGATTAGCCCTAAACCGGGGTTTGGGTTCTAACAATGATGCTCTTAGATTTTGATTTTTTTTGATTTTGCCCCACTTAGATTTGAAGCCTTTACAAAATTCGACACCCTTCACTTCAAATCCCGACAACCTAACCTCCCACCGTGTTCAGTGCATTACATAGATTCTTAATTAGACATGTGTAAATAATATACCTACAACGCATAATCAAATGTGAACATTGAACATAAACGCATACACACGAACTAATATTTAAAAAAAACTCATTTTTGTTATAAAATAATAGAACAAAGAATATGATGATTTGAGGGAAAATAATTACTTTGTATTTTTCCATCCACAAAGTATTACAATGGTCTCCTATTTATAGGTTATAGGAGGCAAATGAAATGGTGTATGTTACAAGAATTTACAAATGAGAATATGATAGATTGATGGAGTTATGAGAGGAGAAGATGAATCATCTAATAACCTTTGGATTTCATAACACTCCCCATTGGAGGATCACATTTACACGTTCAGGATGCTGCCTTGTTAAAAACCTTATAAAAAAACCCGATGAGATAAAAGATTGATGAAGCAAAACAAAGTGCAACGCCTATGATGCTCCCCCTCACTTCAACATATATTCTTCAAACAACGAACACTAATTTTGAAGTCAAACTTCTTAAAGATTTTGGTGGGCAATACCTTTGTAAATAAGTCTGTCATATTCTCGCTTGATTGGATCTGATCAATTGTCACTTTATTGGTCTGTCTCATCAAAAACCTTACCAAGTAAAACCTTGTGGGACAAAACTTGGTGAAGGAAAAAAATAGTGCATCGTATAATTTCCCCCCTCAATTCAACATACATTTATAACACTCTCTTAGATAATATGTGTTATGTTTCTGTCTCGTTAAAAATCTTGCTACAAAACCCCGTGGGAAAAAAATAGCTAAGGAAAAGAATGCATAACAAACGCTAAAAAAATGCACAAGCTGTCTCATTAAAAACCTTTAACCAGTAAAACATTTTAGGACAAAGAATAGAAAAAGGGAAAAAGAGTGCAACTACAAGCTTTCTGGGCTTTATCCTTCAAGAATATCCGTCCTTCAGGGACGATAAATACAAATTCACTCCCTTTGATTCGTAGTTTATCAAAATTACGAATATATTTTACAAAGTTCTTAAATACAAAAGTGCATGAGAATTCAATAAACAAATACATGATAGTTTAACAGATTTAATGGACATTTACTATATTTCACTTAGATAATAAGATTTTGAAATATGTTTGCGTAATTTTTCTCAAATAATATGCTGGGAGTAACATAAATTGTGGTAACTTTTGTAAAATATAAATATGTTACGTCAAAAAGATATTATTTATGGACAATTTAAAAATGTCTCATAATTATATTGATGTCATAGTGATATGAGTGTAACAATTCATAACTGATTCATCAACTTACATAAAGTTGTAATGACTCCACGTAATGACACCAAGATTTGTGATAATGATTGATGTGTATTGGACATATAGGAAACATTACTAATATAAATCTTTGTCGCATGACTAGAAATTTGTAGACCCTTGAACGTCATATAGATATTTTCAGAAAAACAATTACTGTGAACATGATAAGGAACTTCAGATCCTATAATAATTGGATTTTTGTCGATATACAATAAATGTCATTTGTTAATGTGCTTTCAAGATGAGCATTTAGTATAATATTTTTCTTCAATATCCCATTTCTACAATTGAATCATTGTATCAATTGTCTTCCGGAGAATGTTCGAACTTCAGGTCGAAAAACAATTGGTTTATCTCTAGTCATTTATTTAAAAATCCGTCACTTAAATATTTCACAGTTTTTCAAAAACTATGTTGGAGGCCCTATGACATCAAGTCATATGCATATAATAAATAATAGTAATTTTTATTATTCGGTGAAACGTATGGACGGCTAAGATCAAATTTGTATCATTCTTCTAGATGACTTTGATTGAAGATGTTTATGCACACTCTTACTTGTTTCTTCATATAGTGTTCCTTGTAGAGTGCATCTTTTGATTCTTTTTTATTATATAATATACTTTGTTATCTTTGTTCTTCAGGGACTCTCATATAAGTACAAATATTAAGTGACTTATAAAACTTTGAAGTCACAACATATCTTATATGCATATCATATTGATCATGTAACAGAACGTATTATCAATATTACGACAGAATGAGTAACATCACGTTGGATGTTGGGTCCTGCGAATACCTTTATATTACATCTCGCTTTATAATGTATTACATTGTTATTGTGATTTTTTTGTATCCTTTAGGGATATAATTTCAGAAATCAGGACTACAAGTCCAAATAGTATATTTATTCAGCGAGTTTATTATATATTGTTCGCCTTCTTTTGTTTATATCAAATACGAATGCTTCTGACATTCTTATAATATCATAGGTTTTGGATCCAATTTTTCTCTTGATATAGCATGTTATTAAGAAGGCGAATGAATTGTCGACAATAATTTTAATAATTATTTAATATCTCTCGTATCAAGATATATAGTTGATTGCAAGTTTTACGTCAATAATAATCAAATCCTCGTCGTTTCCCAAAATTTTAGGATTTGATCGTTTTGTATCCCCGTAATTTCATTAATCTTTTGTTTAGCAGCTGCATTTATTTTTACGGGTTTATATTCTTCAGGAATAACCTCTTCAGGAGGTGCAATTAGAGTGACTAACTTTTATTTCATTTCCACAAATAATGTATGTTATGGTCCACACTTCTGACGTTGGTTGAGCTTAAATATATTTTATCATATATGTGGAGATCTCTACTATATATTATGTGGTTTATGTCTAGTAATATAAGGCTTAGTCGCTCTTTTGTGATCAATAAAAATGTATGACAATTACTTGCTAGATATTGCAAAATAATAATTTTATGAACTTCAAGTTCAATCATACTTGTACGTATATTTTCTTATGAACTTCAAGTTCAATATACTACAGTTTCTTGACATTTTTTAAGCTTCTAGCTTCTCCCCTGATGCCAGAAAATGTACATCTTATATATATGATTATTGGATTGGACAATAAAACTTAGTCATTTAAGAGCTTTAAATAGCAAGACGGAAACAATTAATGAATAATATTAGCATGTATATATGCACATTAATGTATAATGTATAAATTTTAATATCTCATAATGATCAATATTGAGACATATTTTAAAAACAGAGGGACTCTCATTTTATTGTGCAAATCGGTCGACAAATTTGACCTCATTTTGATCGTGATAGAAGTCAACAAAAGTATCTAAAGCTTTACAAAAACAATACCAATGATGACATCCATAATAATATAAGAGATGATTTTATTTAGGCACTTCTAGGCATGTTTCGTCTCTTTGATGTCATATTTATTTCATACTTCTTATTTGCACAAAATTTAGTGCACAACTTATGTTCTTATTTTCACGATACTTTGTAATGTGTGCTTCCGATACACCAAAAAATAAACAAGAAATGTATAGTGATTTTCCAACAACTCTCATGACCTTCAATCATCGATGATGCATAACCCAAAAAAGTATTGGGCCATTAATTTGTAAAGTGATCAATAGAATATATTTTTTCTTTTACTACTAATCTCTATATATCTATGAACTTCTGGTCATAGGGTTTGATTTAGAGATCGACGTGCAATTTTACTCAATTAGCTATTTGCACGCCATTTAGATGGTCATATACTAATCCTTTAGGGATTATCATAAAATTTCATAACCTTTTTTAAATGAATAATCTTTAAATCTTGGTATAGTAACATTTTATGAATATTAAGATATCTGTTTTTTTGGCAAATGCATATCATTTTCAATAACATTGATCACTTGCAACATGGTGATTTAAATTCCATTATAATGTAGCACATTGTACTATATATATACATCTATCAAGATAGATATTATGTGCATACGAGATGAATGCTTGTAACAACAAGTAACAATCACATACTTGAACCACTTTACAAATACTTTTTTTAATGAACATGATACTAAGAATTCATATAACTTATACTGAGCAAGTGAATCGATACAAAGTTGCATGAGATATATATCATTTAATTTTAAAAGCACTATTAAATATGTAAATATTTATTTTCATGCTTCATTGGATCGAGAAATCATGAAATTTTGATCAACAAGTCGATGTTTTGTCCAACCACAAAACAAACATGAGATTAAATCATAATACTTTTAAAATCATTTTAACAAATAGGATAGCACAAGAAAATCACAACTTCTATTTTATCTTGATTTGATGCTTCTTTCTCTAGTCATTGATATTTTAAAAGGCAATGAGTTTGGTTCAACATCCATAATCCATGATAAGACGTCATTCTTTTCCATGATCAAGCATGTAATGAAAAGTCATTTTGTTTGCACATTAAAACATGATTTGGAGTATATATTAAAGATTTAGCCTTCAAGGCTAGAATATAGTTTGTATATCAAGATTTTCCAATGATTACTAGTAATGACCCAACATGAATTGTTGTGTTATATAATTGCTGGTTGTAATATATAATACAAGCATTAATCTAGTACAATGATAGTGGTATATCAATTTGTAATGATTTCGGAACAAATCATGAATATATATACAAACATACGCATAATCATATCACATGCCGTAAATATATACGAATTGCTAATAACCAATATGTGTCAAGAGATATGCAAAATATAGCTACTAAGTCAGGCCATTTGAAATAAGTGTCAGACATTAATAAAATTACATATGGGTAAAGATTTTGTCTTTCCGAAATTCATCTAATACCCTCGTTGCAAAGTCCAAGTGTTGGTCGAAAGATTATGCATGCATAACTTATATTATACTATGTAATTTCTGGAAAACATGTATGGATAAATAGTACAACAGAATTAACCCAAAAGATGGTCAACGAAAATAATATAGGATCTTTTGAAATAAAATAATCAAGGCCAAGATAATCCACTTTGATGCGAGATGTTATGACTTAATGTCATTGTATAAATCATTTATAGCAAATTAAAGAGATTTCAAAATCTCAACTTTGTTGATTTTCAAAGTCACACATTAATGCATGACACTAAAAATAATGAAAAAGTGTGATATTTATCTTAAAATATATTGAATTTTTTTCTTACAATATTACTCTTTATGAAAAATTGAAGATAATTTAATTTGCAAGAGTTACTTGTCTAGGTCAAATTTAATATAGAATATTTTTTTTAGATGGTTTACCATAATTCATATTGATGATCCATTGATATATACAAAATCCGTAAGCATCAATGGTAAAATTTAAAATAAAATTTTAAATTAACAAACAATATCATATTGTGTCTCACGAGAAACCATTGATCAAATCATATCGTGTGGAAACAAAATGGTGAGAGGAATCGTAATGTAGAAACTAATTCAGCTATAAATCATGTGAAATATGTCAATATCTCAAATAACATAAATACACATAAATACGCTAAATATGCATAAGATCGGGATAAGAAGGACCTTAGAAGAGATTGAGTTCTCTTGACTGACAGAGATTCGTGCTGATAACGTGTTATAAAATAATAGAAAAAAGAACAAAGAAGATGATGATTTGAGGGAGAATAATTGTTTTGTATTTTTCCATCCACAAAGTATTACAATGGTCTCCTATTTATATGCTAGAGGAGGCAAATGAAATGATGTATGTCACAAGAGTTTACAAATGAGAATGTGATAGGCTGATGGAGTTATGGGAGGAGAAGGTGAATCATCCAATGAACTTTGAATTTCATAACAATTTTGAAGTTCAAACATCTTTACTCTTTTATCCAAAAATAAATAAAAATCAAATGCGTACGCAAAGCATAACACGACCTATTCTTTTTTATTTAAAACTCTCATTTAAAAGGACAAACAACTCTACTCTTTTATCCAAAAAAAATCACTTTCTTAATCCAATCTCATTGTATAATGTGTTTGTGATTTTGAAGACAGTATGGACGTGTGGTAAACTAATTCACGTTCCAGACGAATGATAGGAAAATATATTATTATTATTATTATTGATACAACCGTAGTATATATTAAATAGATAAGGGTACCTTGTTTGTGGTGGTGGATGTGTTCTGATAATTTTCAAAAAACATGACGATGTATCCACCAATAACACCCACTTTGGATTTGGATTTGGATTTGTTAACCAAAGCGGATAACGACTCCACTGGATGTTGACATTTCATATGGATCTCAAGAACAAAAAAAGGGAAGAAAAATCCTTAATGATGCGACTACAGTAATTGAATGCGAAACCTACTTTTTCTTTTTGTAGGTTTTTAATTAAATATATTTTGCATCCATGCCACTTTGAAAATTCTATTTTGTCTGCTTTTTTAAAATTTGGATCTGCACGAGACCTTACCATGTTCCAAGTATTGAGTGTGCTGCACATAATTCTAATCATGACCAGACAATAAAATCATGTATGTAAATTACAAAGCACACAACTTTGTGCAAGGAATTCTCTGAGGCACCACAAACTTAAATTAGAAAACGACTACAATCTATAAAAGCAACAACATGTTGGATTAACCCTCCAAACTAATCGCTTTTGCTGTGAAACCAACAACAGACATGTTGGGATTACATGTAAATGGTCCAATGTGGCCTTGATATTGATACTCCATAGTCCATAATCAGTCCCTAATCCTTTTTTAATGATTTCCTCAGAGCTATTTTCTTACAGAGAAGTTTCAGAGGGAGTTGCATTTGAATCTTTAGACTTGTCCTCCTCCAATGAGGGTGGTCTACTCTCCGATCCAGGGGACCGAATGTCGCCCATCATTCGGGCCACTTCCTCCATCGCGGGTCGTTTATCGGGACTTTTTGCGACGCATGCCATTGCTATCTGAAGCATCTGCACCATTTCCTCTTCGACATTTCGATAATTCATGAGCTCCACATCAAACACTTCAGCAGTCCACTCCTCGCGAACCACCGACTCGACCCACCTTGGCAAGTCCACAATTTCGGTGTGGCCGGGGGTCGGTAGTGCAGCCTTTCCTGTCAGCAACTCAAGGAGGAGAACTCCAAAGCTGTACACATCGGATTTCTGAGTGAATTTCCCTGATTGGATTACCTCTGGGCTGCGATATCCGGCTATGTTACGATGGACCCTTGCAAAATTCATTAAGGATGCAATGCCAAAGTCGGAAACACAAGGAATGTCATCTTGGGTGAACAAGATGTTGGAGGATCGGATATTGCCATGTGCGAATTTTCCAACGGATTGGGAGTGGATGTGGAGTAGTCCTTCTGCTGCCCCGACTGCGATCCTTAATCTTGAGTTCCAGTCCAGTGGACTTCTTGTACTGCTGCCTCTATTCCCTACTCGCTCGAGTGACAAAAATGACGAAATCAGACGCAATCGTGCATGTTATTTGAATTTAGATAACAAAGCTTAAATACAATTTGAGTTTTCAGATGTAATGTGACAGATATACTACACATAAATCATTAGACAGAATTTGGAGTTCTAACGGAAGACCTTTTATACACCTACTAATGGCAGGAGAAAAAATAAATCACAGTGTGCTGAGACATGATTTGAAGCAACTGTCATTCCATAAAGCAAGCAAATCATATTTCTTTTAATAACTTGAGTTTGTGTAATGGGCAATCTATTAGTTCTCTAACACAACCTTAAATGTTAATCAAACATGCATTTCAGAAGCTGAAAAGTAAGACATCCATTTCTGTTCAAGACTCTAGATCATGACTTGCCATGTCTGGTTGATGTTAAGCATACTTTCGCCTAATAGTTTCAAGATTCAGATTTTATTAACTATTAAATGATTTACTCTTAGCATTATTCAAATGTTATACCTTTATACACTAACTATATAGGTATGAAAATTTTGTGCACTCATTACCATGTAGTCTTGCGGAGAAACTTCCGGCCGGCAAGAAATCATAAACTAGGAGCTTCTCATCCTTAGAGTAGTAATAAGCGCGAAGAGGCACGATATTCTGATGCTGCCCGACAACTCCAACAATCTGCATTTGCTGCTCAAACTCTTTCTTTCCCACCACAACCTCCTTCAATCTTTTCACCACAACAGTCACTCCGTCGTCCATCGTCGCCTTGTATGAAGTTCCGTAACTCCCCTTTCCAATGACTTCAGCCGAAGCTCTGAGAAGATCTTCTAAATCGAAGTTGTAAGAGCACCCCTCGAAGAACACGAGTTTATTTCGTTCACGCTCTTGGGCACCACTGCCGTATTGCTCTGTGGCTTTATCGCTTCTTCTGAAACTCGTAGAAGGCTTTTCTTTTTCTGTTGTTTCGCCGTCTTCTTCTCTTTTCCTCTTCCGGAGCAGGCAAAGGAAGACAACAAATGCCGAAAGAAACAAGAGGCTTATCGCCCCGGCCCCCACTGCAATGATTACTCTAATTGGAATTTTCTTTGTTGGAGGACTAGTCGGGATGGAAATAGGCGGTATTGCAGGAGGGAGTGGAACGGAACATCGCGCTAGTGGCGGTCCACATAAAAGTGAATTTCCTAAAAACGACTTCTTTGAGAAGTTTCGGAGGGAAGTTGGGATGGATCCGTTAAGATGGTTATTGCTCAAATTCAAATGCGCTAGAGTCGGAAGATTGAGATTGGGAATCCTCCCAGAAAGAGAGTTGTTTTCCAAATTCAGGGCCATAAGTTTAGATAAGTTCCCAATGGTTGCGGGTATCGACCCGCTGATGGCGTTAAAAGAGAGATCAATGACTACCAGAGAAGTCGGAAGAGAAGCGGGTAAACTTCCGGAAATTCGGTTATCTTGGAGATAAAGACGTTGGAGAGAAGTCATCGACGAGATGTCGGAAGGAAGGTTGCCTGCAAGAAGGTTAGATCGGAGGCTCAAGACTTCGAGGGCGTCAAGTTTTCCGATAGTGCTTGTTGGAATTGGACCCATGAGGCCAATCCCTGGGAGTCGAAGGGAAGTAACACGCGTGTTATTACGTGTGCTATTGCCCGAACAAGCGACACCGACCCACGAACAAACGGATGTTGAGTTCCAGTTCAGTTTCCTCCCATGGGGAACTAATCTCACAAATGCAAGGAGGGCTTGCCGATCGGACCCCAGGTTGGAAGTAGCGGTTTGCAAGAAAAACAGCAGAAGAAAAAACAGAAGGAAGAGTTTTTGCGCCAGGAAATATCTGAATTTGTGTTGATCCATGAGGAAGTTATCTGGTATAACGGTTCTCCTGTTCATAAACAACAATAATAAGTTAAAACAATGTAAAACTGAGAAGAAGACAATACACCACAAATGACATTTTCTGTTGTGTTCAAGTCTTGTCAAATTTGTGAAAATTCAGTAGTAGACCCCATTTGTTGTTAGAACTAGTCTTCAGTGGGAAATCAACCATAACAGTTTTTTTCCTGGTAAGGGGGGATATTAGTCAAAATTAATTATTAGTTTTACTCCAATAGTATGGCCTTTGAATTTGCATCCACCGATTTGTATCCTAGTTATTCTGAGTGATGGTAACTGTCACCAAGTTGAGATTGAGGGAGACGCCTAGGGTGCACCAACCAGGCGGGTCTAGTAGCCGGGACTACATGAGAGACGAAGAAGTGCACAATTGGTGGCTTGGAGCGCAAGGGTTCGTGGAAGACCACCAATGCTTGGGATCTGAGGATATCCAAGGGAGGTCGAGGAGCATCCGCAAACATGGCGCGGGCGTGGATGTTTGGGAAGCCAAGACACTTGCGTATGGGTCAGCAAGGACTGAGAACGAGTCAAGGCAGGTTGCTGATTGTGTGGGAACGGTTAGGCAAGCCCTCCTTGAAAATAGGATTCGGTTAGGAACGGGTCCGTAACCGAATCGGGAAAAATTTGCGTTGGCCAAAATTG
The DNA here is from genome assembly GCA_963682175.1 of Triglochin maritima. Taxonomy (NCBI): domain Eukaryota; kingdom Viridiplantae; phylum Streptophyta; class Magnoliopsida; order Alismatales; family Juncaginaceae; genus Triglochin; species Triglochin maritima. Next base: position 5,005,918 of record OY821780.1, on the reverse strand, counting down.
TTCTCCTTAAAATAGGGATCGGTTATACTTGTCCTTAAAAATAGGAGTCGGTTATAGAATGGGTCAATAACCGAACGAAGGTGGCATGAGTGGGCTGACCGGGTCAAGCCCCACTAATGCATGCCTCTCCAACGTGTGCATTCGGTTTTGGGGAGAAACCGAATCAAGCCAACATGATCCCCACGTTCTGGTCAAGGGCGACCAAGTCCCTAACCGTTTTATTCGGTTATAACCCCATGCGTGATTTATAGGAGGCACTAGAGAGAGTGACCTTAGTAGGGAGAGTGGGCATTCGGTTTTGCCCCACTCCTCCACAACCAAAGGAGAGTTAGAGGTGATAGTGGGGATCATGGTTCCCCACGTGTACATGAAGTGGGAGACTCACAACATGTATAAAAGGGATGCACCTCCAACCTGTGGAAAAGGCATCACGACTAGAGATAGGGTTTTCTAGTTGTATCGGGTTTTTCCTTCCTTCTTCCATCCCTAAGGAATTGTAATTCGTTTGTTCATTGCAATAAAGAGTTGTGATTCCGCCAACGTTGTTTGTGTGTACGTTTTCGTTTGTGCTTGTTTAAACTCTGCGGGAAATCGAGGGAGTTGTACGGTTGTGTTGGTGTTTTCAATCTTCCCCGCGGGGATAGAGCGTTTGGCGAGGCCAAAGCTCGAAAAAGTTGAAATTTGAGAGTCTCTAAAGGACTCCTAACACGACCGGTGACAGTAACAATATACGAAGTAAGTTGGTCTCAATTGATAACAGATCAACCAAGTCCTAAGAGCAATGGAATAATGCCTTTTAGTTTATGAAGAAATGCACCAGTAGAGGAAACAATTAACCCAAAAAAAAGGTACTGGAAATGTTATGTTAAAACTGTTGTTTAGAGACTGGAAACCAAACATCTAAGGAACTTCCCTCTTTCATTCCGTCGACACTCTTTTAAGTACTCCAGTTTGATGTATAAGGGAACTATTTCTTCGGATTTATCTGGCCTCCAACAGGATGATGGAGAATTTCAGGACATTCGAGGCACTTAATTCATAGCAGACATGCTTGTTAGTCATAACAAACATGTTTCTTAATCATAACAAACATGTTTCTTAGTTATAACATACATGTCTCTCAAATGTCTTTTCACGTAATTATGCAGCACAAGGTGTGCAAAGATTCTCCACCAAAAGAAATTTTGGCTTGAAAGATAGAAACTGATTAAGGAAAAGGGAGAATCTGCCTCTTGAAAGAAGAGATTGGTCAAAGCTTTCAAGTGAATCCTGAATACCTTTTATTTATTAGAGACAACAAATTCCAGTAAACAACACAGAATAGAACAAAAACTAGAACAGTTAAAATGGAGCAAGAGAATACATTCAGAAGAAGAAGAAAATCAGCATAATAAATCCAAAACACCAAAATTCTTGGGAATCTTGAAATTTCGGATCATAAACCTCACCTTCTCAAACCCATTTTTTGGGTACCTCTAGTGTTTCATGGAATTTCTCCAACCACAAAGTAATTAAACAACATCCTGCAGAACATAAGGGTACCAACAAAGTGTTACACAAAGTGAACATCACTTTAATTAAGAAACAAACAGCATTTAAAAACTTCACAGAGCAATCATAAAAAACTGAAGCAAAAAATCAGGGGAAAAAACAGGCAGAACACCAATATGTGTGAATTTTGAAGATTTGGGCTCTATAAATCACTTTTCCAATCCATTACTCCATGACCCCCAGTTCTAAAAAGATAAACAAAACCTCTCCAAAACCACAAAGCAAACATCTTATTAGAACATATTGGTACCAACAAATATTCATTAAATTTCCAAAAAACCACGAAAATGAAACAATTTTTTAAAAAAAAGCATTTCACAGAATTCAAGACATCACAGGGCTATTACATCCATCAAAAAACACAAAACCAAAAAAAAAAGCAAGCCCAAAACACCTCAGCTTCCACCAACTCCAAACCTCCCATTTCTCTCAAACCTCCACAAAATCTCACCAAAACAAACAACATTCTACAAAACAGATTGGTTCCCACAAACCACATGCAAATTCCCACAAACCCAACAATTTTTTTTGCAAAAAGAACCCTTAGAATCCACGAAATTGTTGAAAAAGACTCGAGTTTCGAGGCATACCTTAGAAGAGAATGCAAGTATGCAACAACCCGAGGCTTCAGCTGACAAAAGAGAAGTACAGAGAATATAAATAGTAGTTGTTGGATTGAGTGTCAGAAGCAGTTGGTGCTAATAAACTAAGTCATTAGTACGAAATGTCCCTGAAGTTTGGATTTATTACAGAGGTGCCATTCTGGGTCCTTTTCTGCTATTCTCAGTTGTGGTTGACCAAACCAAGAAAACGATTTCTTCCTTATACGGATGGAGTGAAACATGAGTTGCATCTCAGATTAGGGTTTTGTGTGACAATTTAACTACTTTTTTGGAATGTTTGTGGGGTTTTTTTCCCAATAAAAAAAGTCGTATGAGGAAATATTAGGTTCGAAATTGGTTTGATTTGTAACCAATTATGTGTAAATCAAACTCTTGTCAAAGCACCACCTACACAATGTCTTCACAAATTAATATTGCATGTTGATGCAAATGAATTCTATATTTCTCAATTGGTTACAGATCAAACCAAATTCGATCATGTAACTCGTGATTGAGAAGTACTTTCAAGTGATTTGAGATTCTCGGTTTAAGAAACGCCTAGAGGCATGACAAAGAGTCAAAGACATAGCGGTTTCACTTCAGTGAATCGGTTTGATTTGTTGTTTCCTAGGTAGCACATTCTCGAATAATGCTAGCTAAAAATCATTAGCAATATATGTAAAATTATAAATCTCAAAACCCACTTTATTATGAAAAAATGGTTATATGGAGGATTGGCATAGAAAAATTATGCAATTATTTTCCAGAAAGAAACATTAGTTAGAGCTCATATTTCACATGTATATTATTGAATGCTAAAACTCAATGGCACATGAAATAAAATGAAGTCTTCACATCATGAGCCAATCTTGCCATTAACTAGTCCTGCTGTTGGTTCCAACAACAATATTATAATTCAAAATTAAAATCGAATTAATGTACCTTGCATGTAGCTTCCACTTATTCCGAGCTGAAAAATAATGATACCAAAGTCTTGGTAATCTTAATTTCATAAAATAAAGAAACTGGAGAGTGAGGATAGTGATCACAAGTCCAGAACCCATTGTGGATGATAATTACTTGGTCGTCGCCATTAATCATGGTTAGATGTTTATACCCTCAAAAAATGTTAGATGTTTAATTATTTATGCCAACAAACAAAATATTAAGATAAGATATGGCCAGCTAGTATGAAAAAACAATTAATACTTGTATATATGGTCCATCACTTGTATTTATTTGGGAAAGTCATAAATCAAACTCTTGTCAAAGCACCACCTACACGATGTCTCTACAAACTAAAGTTGCATGTTGATACAAATGAATTCTATATTTCTCAAAGAATACGCAATGCAAGAACTTTTGATTAAAAACACTTAATTATATAACTCCTCTTTTATTGGATAATAAATAACGATCTTAATTAATTAGTCCGAAACAATCCAATTTGTTTTCAACCATATTGTTAATGGTACTTTTATATTTTCACAGTGTTATTGAGAGTATAAGGGATTATATCAAATCGGTTTTATACGTTTTCTTCTCTTCATCATGTCAACATCAAGTGTAGTAATATTCCTTTCACGAAGAGCATAAATTATGTCGATGTTCGGCTAAAAACTAAACAAATACTTTGTATGAATTGACTAATCATCTGTCTTATTTTATCTTTTTTCCTGGATAATTGTTAGGACCATAACCTTGTTTAGGGAGCTAATCACTTAATTAGTGGGGTTTTGCATGGGGAAGGGAAGAGGAGGCGTGAACGATGGGCGTTGGATAGGGTCATGGTGTAGGAGTGGTGAGGTGATGGGGGTGTGTTGAGTTAAATGCAAACATCTCTCCCTCTCTGATTTTACTCATCTCTCTCATATTTACTCTCTTCTCTTTTCCGACGTCCAGCTATGGAGGAGGAAACTCCGGCGTGAGGCGTGGAGGTCGGTGTGCGAGGAGGTGGTTTCGTGAGCTCTCCGGCGGGCGTCGTTGATCGCTTTGAAGAGGTATGCTGGTTCTTTAGTTGTTGTTGTTACTCACCCACGTTGGGGATGATGTTGTGGTCGATCGCGGGAGGTCGGAGACCTCGCCAGCGACGTGAAACGACGTAAAATCCTCGACAGACGCGGGGTTTCTGTCGACCAACGGTCAACCAGTGCCTTCGGGTAGTCAACCGATTTTACTATTTTTCCCAACTTTAACCAACACTGGTCGAACAATGCCTTGTGGCGGTCGACCGGTTGCATGTGTGCTGGTGGGTTGGAGGATTTCTGTTGGATTTCGGTCGACCGTTCCTAGCTTTTGGTTTGACCAGAACATAAGTGTACTTGATTATTATGCATGTTGTTCGACCGATTTTGATATATTGTTCGACCATTATATGACTTAGACTATTAGGATGACCCTGGTAGTTGTCGATCGATCGGCCCCCCTGAGTCGGTCGACCGAATAGTCTTGTGTGATTTTGACCAACTCCAGATTTTGACCTCGTATTCGGTCGAGTGATTTTAGATTGGTGTCCGACCGTTTGGACTTAAGTGATGTGCATAGAGTTCGACCGTTGCAGACTTTTAGTCGACCGAACCTATTGGGAACGGTCGACCGATTAGGCTTTTTAGGTCGACCGTTTGTGCGCAGAACTGAATTCCCGGTCCTTGTTTTGTGTCAACTCTGTTCACGGAAACCCGTGTCCTCACTTAGAGCGTGAGTCGGGAGGTGATGGCGGGTACGTTGCCCGTGCCTGCCCGGAGACCACCGTGTGGAAGAGTGTGGACATTTGGGTCGTGTCACCTCCGTTGTTGGACAGTGGTGTGACGTGTTGTTGTTTGACTCTCTGTAGAGTAGCAGACATGAGGGATCGTGGATCTCAATGCATGTTGATGCATGGCTCGTGAAGCATGATGACCCTGCAGACTACGGTCTGGACCCGTCCGATGTTGTGTCGGACGTATGTTGTACCGCCGAGGTTTTTGCCGGCGATGATGGTGTCGACGATGTTCCGGCTTGTGGTTGTGTCATCTGATGTTGTGCCAGACGTATGTTGTACCGCCGATGTTGTGTCACCGATGTTGTTCCGACGATGATCCGCGATTGGGCACCTATCTTGGGATGTTTGACTGACCGGGTTACGACTCCGTTGGGGTGGTGTAGACCACGTAGTTACTTTCGCGGAAGTGCGGACACTCCTCACCGATCCCTTTGGCTCGAATAGTCGCGTGTGGAGGTGTGTCACGTATTGTCTGTAAGACCGTACGTGCCTACGGTAGGTTTCCGAGAGAGACCCGTTGTTGTTGCTGCTGAATTGATGTCCTTGTTGACCCTTTCAGAGTACTTGTGTTGTTGGACTGAAGTCTTGTTTACCTTTGGAGGGATTTGTTGCATTGCAAATGTTGATATGACATGCTACTAGTATGATATGTTCATTTACCGTATTGTTGCATTCATAGAGACGAGCTTGTCATACGAGGTTTCCTAACGGGAAACTCAGGCATTGTTGTTTGATTCATGTTTCAGGATCGCAGTAGGTTCTGTCGGGTGGTGACAGTGTGTGACATTTTGGGATCAGAATCATCTTCGGACTCTTCGAGGTCGTCATGATTACTTGTACTTATTTTTTCGTTATATTGATGTAATCATATCTTTTGACAAACTCTGTTGTTTTTGGTGCACCGACTGTTGATTTTTATATGAGTAACATTCCATTTTGGTTGTGGTTATCTTGAGATCTCTTTATTGTTTAAAATTCAAATTTTCTGTTATTTCGGGATGTTACAATAATTGTCTTTCTTTTTTTTATATGATAATTTATCCCTTTTCACAACCATGCATCACACGTATTTCTAACTTACAAGATCCACCACCACCCCGTAATATTTTTATTTAATAAAAAAAATTGAAATTTCGAATTTTAGGAAAAATAATTCGAAAAATAATCCGATCGCGGGTGTGACCCGCGATCCGTCCCCCGAAAAAAAAATTTGTTTTTTTTTGACGGATCGCGGGTTGGAACCGCGATCCGTCAATTTTTTTTTAATTTTTTTTCCACGGATCGCGGTTCCCGGATTTTTTTTTCTGTTTTAGTTAGGACTGTCAATCGTGTCGTGTCGTGTGCTAATCGTGTCGTGTCAACTCCTATATATAAGCTCTAGGTGTTGCGCCGTATCCGACCCATTTAATAATCGTGTTGCTAAATTTCTGTCATATCCAACCCATTTATAATCGTGTTGCCATATACAACCTGTTTATACCCAATTATTAAACGGGTTACTTCGTGTACACGTTTAACACCGCTACCGTTTACACCATTTAACACACAATTAACACACGATTATCCACTTGTTCATAGTTCAAACTTCAAAGTTTCAATCCACTCATATATATAATTGGTAAAATTATAAATATGACATTCAGTTCTTAGAATTTGTTTATTATAATTTATAACTTATATATTACTTATAGACTTGTCGGTATTAATCGTGTATTAATCGTGTCGTATTCGTAATCGTGTGCCTAATTACCCAATTACTTATCGTGTTTTATCGTGTCTTAATCGTGTTAATCGTTTTTGCAGCAAAACTCCATATCCAACCCATTTAATAATCGTGTTGCCGTATCCAACTCATTTATTAATCGTGTTCAAATTCTCAATCCATATCCGCTAACTTCGTGTCGTGTTATCGTGTTTCGTGTAAAATTGACAGCCCTAGTTTTAGTGTTATTTTGTTTTCTGTTTTCTTTTTTATTTTAATTATTTGTAAACTTTTTTAAAATCTTTTTTTTTCAAAATATGTTTTCTAATTAATATTATTTTTTAACAAAATTTAAAATTATTTTTGATTTTTTCAGGAATCGAACTCCAAATCACGTCGATAACCCGGCGTATTGAATTGTTATGGTATTTTATACAATAAAAAAACAAAATTTCTTAGTCAGAATAATAAATTATTTACAACTAAATATTAAACAAACACTAAAATTAATTAAAACAAAAAATTGGAAACGTTGTCAAAAATTCGTAGGGTGTACACACATTACAAACATGTTTGGAGGTCGATACAGCAAAAAATTTAAAACACAATTAATTTTTTTAAAAAATATTAAAAATTACAAAAACATATTTTGAAAGCAAATATAATAAAAAACATAATTAAATGATTTTAAAAAAATCAAGACATCAAACATTACAACTAAAATCCGTGACTTTTTTATTTTCTTTTATTGTTTTTGATTTTATGTTTTGTTTTTTTACAAATCATTTTAACTATGTTATATATATATATTTCAAAATATCTTTCCTAATCTTTATAAATATTTTAAAAAAATTCATCTTGTTTTTAAACAAACATTTTTTGAGGTCGATACAGTTTACTAAATTAAAAACAAAATGATTTTTTTAAAAATATTTATAAAGATTAGGAAACATATTTTGAAAAATATATATATATATAACATAGTTAAAATGATTTGTAAAAAAACAAAACATAAAATCAAACATTTTTTGAGGTCGATAGAGTTTACAAAATTAAAAACAAAATGATTTTTTTTAAAATATTTATAAAGATTAGGAAATATATTTTGAAATATATATATATATAAAACATAGTTAAAATGATTTGTAAAAAAACAAAACATAAAATCAAAAACAATAAAAGAAAATAAAAAAAGTCACGGATTTTTGTTGTAGTGTTTGATGTTTTGATTTTTTTAAATCGTTTTAACTATTTTTTTATTATATTTGCTTTCAAAATATGTTTTTGTAATTTTTAATATTTTTTAAAAAAATTAATTGTGTTTTAAATTTTTTGCTGTATCGACCTCTAAACATGTTTGTAATGTGTGTACACCCTACGAATTTTTTTACAACGTTTCCAATTTTTTGTTTTAATTAATTTTAGTGTTTGTTTAATATTTTCTGACTAAGAAATTTTGTTTTTTTATTGTATAAAATATCTTAACAATTCAATATGTCGGGTTATCGACGTGATTTGGAGGTCGATTCTTGAAAAAATTAAAAACAATTTTAAATTTTTTTAAAAAATAATATTAATTAGAAAACATATTTTGAAAAAAAAACGATTTTAAAAAAGATTACAAATAATTAAAATAAAAAAAAACAAAAAACAAAATAACACTAAAACAGAAAAAAAAAATTATTTAAAAAAAATCCACGGATCGCGATTCCCATCCGTTAAAAAAAATCGAGGGACGGATCGCGGGTCACACCCGCGATCGGAGTATTTTTCGAAAAAAAAAATTCTCCTAAAATTCGAAATTTCAATTTTTTTTTATTAAATAAAAAAATTACGGCCACTACCGGTGCAAGTTGTTTAATACAAATATATTAGCATATTTTGCCATATATATACCCCTCTACTTTGGTCGTATTGATATCAATATAATATTCAAATTTAACTTACTACAACCTCCAAAACGTACGGGTCAAATATATCATTTAATGATATTTTTATTCGAAAACGATGAGGAAGATAATCAAGAAAACTAAAAGATATATATAAGAAGCTAAAACTATATTTCTTTTCGACACAAAAAGAATGACCATTTTTTGATACACAACACATATACATACGATAATCTACTTTGGGAAACCATATTTACCACTTCCAAAGACTTATGTGGGTAAATATTTATCCGTATAAATATATGAGTTGAACATGCGACATTTAACACGAGACACCTTATATATTTGCAGTTGCAGGTCAATGAACTATCCCAAAGTACTTAAATCTCATATATAAATCACAACCTTCATCATAGTTGTACTATATGTGTGTATTAGTGTTCCTTTTCAACTTCTTACCACATCATGATGTCACGATCAACCTAAAGAAATGTTCCTTTACTTCTAAATACTCTATTATAATCATAATAACGAAACAAAAGTTATATTGGCTGCAAAGATCGCATAAATAGTTGAAGAAATTAAGCACATCTGACACACAAAAATGGAGGGTGTTGATCACGAGAAAAGTTCAAAACTAAGAGCACCCTTGGACCACCCATAACGGGTGGTCTTTTTCAGGGTCCGAAATACCCTCCCTTGATGGGAGGATGGATCCCAGGCGGATTTCTAGGGGGTATCTGCTTGGAAATTCATCCGGGTGTCCAATCCGGAGGGACACGTGGGTCTTATTGGGTGAATTTTTTTATTGTTTTCAAAAATATTTTAAAAATTATTTTTTCAAAAAAATATATTTTATGAAAATATGTTTTTTATTTGTTTATATTTTTTATTTTTTTGACATTTTTTGTGTTTTACCTAGAATTGATCCCCAAATGACGTTAATGTGAGAGAATGTAGGGAGTTTGAGTTGTTTCTGGGTGTGGTTAAGAAAATTTTATGAGGGTTGGTTTGAGCTGACGCGACGAAGAGAGAAGCTGACGTGGCTGAGAGCGAAAATCGAGCGCCCGAGAACTAACCGGACGCTGTTAATGGTGGTCTTGACAAGTGCTCTAAATTGGACGCCCAACCTTGGGGGTGGGGGCACGTGTTGGTTCAAAAAAAATTACATTTTTGTTTTAAAAATGTTTGAAAAAATTATTTTAAATTGTTTTTTTCAAAAAAAAAGTTATGAAAATATGTTTTTTATTTGTTTATATTTTTTAATATTTTTGTGTGTTTTACCCAGAATTGATCCCCGAATGACGTGTATGAGAGAGAATATACGGCGCTTGAGTTGTTTCTAAGTGTGATTAAGAAAATTTTGAAAGTTAGTTTGTGCTGACGTGACCAAGAGAGAAAATTCGACGTCCAAAAAGTACCGTTAACGGTGGTCTAAAGGTATTGATTGATACATGACAATAGTAGGACGCATAAATGCAAATTTCCGAAGTAATCTCTTCTTAGGTAAGAGTACATTCACCTCTCAAGAAATATAATTCTACCACAAGAAAGTGATAATCCTCATCGTCACGACTAACAAATCCAAACAACAAAACAAGAAGAAGAAACAATTAAAAAGTGAGATCACAACTCATGATAGGTGGAAAGGGAGAGTGAGAAGGGTAAGTGGGAGAAGACAAACAATTGCCAACAAAGACAACCGCCAAACGTTTTGGTCCAAGTTTTGATTATCATTTTGGATCATGTACGAGTGTGGCCACATGGGAAGTTGAGTTTGGGTCATTATCTTGTAAATTAAGGCTAATATAGATTAATGAAATTTGGATGATGTTAGTAATGTGAATTTAAATTAATCAGTATAAGTGCAATTTACGTGCTATATCCTATCGGTACTTGAGGAGCATGAGATTCTTTAACAAGAAAAGGAAAGATGAGCTATGTTTAATTTAATCATTCAAGCAGTAAAATAATACATAGTTGAGGTAGCAAATAAGTGTATCCATTGAAATGATTTTCTTATTATTGCAAAGCTGGTTTCCAACACACATTTCGAACTTGTGGCTTAAATTTTTAAGTAAAAGTCAAATGGTAAAGTGCATGCAATAACAGATATTGAACATGTGCTTATATAGAGAGAGAAAAATGCGAAGTTGGAATGAAACATAGTTCTGCAAACCAATTAATTCCAAACAAACCCCAAACTTTGTTCCTATTCGTACAATTGGTTGTGATTGGGCACTTGGGTTCGTTTATATTCTCAACAAAATTATGTCATCCTGATCTGAGAGTTAAGAGTTGAACTTGTATGACTATCATATCTAATTTACCAAACAACACCACGCATGCATCATAATCAAATAATGTGGTTCCATGGATGGAAGATTAAAAATTCTTAAGTTTGGTTAGAGCAGGGACCAATTTCATCAACCATCATATTGATGGTGTATATTATTATTATGGAGAATCAATCTTATCGTACCACAGGTATAAACTCCATGAAGTCTACGATACCAAGTGAGAGACTAGTTCTTCTAATAGGATGATAATGAAGCAAGGTGTGCAGTGACATTCCTTGTATGCTGCAATCATGTGCTACGTGAACAATCCCATCACTGTTTAGCTGTTCTTTCTATATGGATCTTGCGCCAGAATAATATACCATGTTAATGCTTATTATTTTTATTTTCTCCTCTCTATCTGGCCCAGGTAGGTATATGTTCTGCTCAATTAAGTACTTTCATAACTGGAGGGTAAATGTGGTTGAGAAGATATAACACATGCATGCTATCGTATATAATATCTGGGCATGATTTGTCGGTATGATATACACTTACGCATTTAAAATCCTTCAAATCAAATCTCAAACCTACGATGGTTGTCAATTCGAAGGGTCGCCATGGAATTTGTACTTTTGTAATGCCTTATTGTCGGGCTGGGGTGGGCATTAAAACACATGCATGCTTCTTGAGGTTTACCTTCCTGGTAGGTAGGATTAGTGAGTGCAGATAACCAACTAACTCTATTATAAGGAGATTAAGTGTTTTTTATTCACAACCTACCACTTACGTGCATGCTTCCACCAATTAAGAATGTGAAGGTCAAGACTTGTCGCTGTCGTTGTTGGACAAATCCAGGCAACATGAGCTTTAATGTAACAAAGCGTTGGTGTTTATGTCTTAGATCTTGAAAATGGTGGAAGGAATTTCCTCAGCTTTACTCCATGCGAGTGTGCTTTTACTCCAAAATCTATCAACCTTTAGCTTTTAAACAACCTCTCTATGATCTTAGTATCACTAAAACGTTCGAAGTGAACTAAATAATGTAAAATTGGACTCAAGTTTAGGGAAGTCCATTTTGTGTACAACTTCATGCATTAAGTTGGTCACTGTGATTTTGTAACGAAGATCGTTTAAATCTTGACTGTTCACTTTCACTTGAACCGAATTTTGAAGGAGAATCTCTGGAATCTGAGTTAATAGCTCACATCATATAAGATCAAAGTTCAAAAGGAGATTAATGGCTTAGCTCAAGAATCACACTTGGGATTTGGAAACCAACCTGAATCACTATTGTGTGGCAGAGGACACAAGTGCACACAACTACATTAGTCTGTCAATCTTGATAAAAATTTCAATCAGCTTTAACATAATCTCACTATTCGCCAAACAGACATCATCACAAGCGGAGTTGACTCTTTTGGCACCTTCCATTTTCCAGGCACTTGTATTTATCCTCTCTGAATCGTAGACATCATACAATAGAAAAATCACACAAACTTTTAACAGGGAGTTTCGGACGTAAGGAACGCAACAAAGATCGACTTCCAACTACTTAAAATCAATTTACTCAACAATACGTCTCCTGCAATTGAGCTGAACCTCAAAAGAAGAAACAGCTTAAATCGTGTGAGTAGCTAAGGCAAAGCGAAAGGTTCAGGAGGTGGTTCGAAACGGTGGTCGAAAACAGGACTCTGATCCGACTTGTCCTCAATACTGTGCAACCAGTTCATACTCTTAGTGTCCTCTTTCAGCAGGAGAGAATCATATCGGGAGCTCTCAAACATATCAGGCTCGGTTGCTTTCTTCATGAGAAACTCCCTATCTGGGGATGCTGTTATGCTCTCACCAGTTTCGGAGATCCCACCATTATAACTTCCTGAAATAGAAGCACCACATTCATTGTCCTCTGTGTCAGTTCCATCACGCGAAGTTGGATAAACTGGATCAGATTTGCGAGCAGTACGTCCTTTTGCAGCAGAGGAGCGGATGCTCTGAGGAAAAAGTGATGCACCACGAATGCCCCCCATGCCTTGCCTTATGTCCTGAAAGAACATAAGTTAGAGATCATATCATTCTCACCATGTTATCATAATTCATAAGACAACCATTTGGCATTCATTCAAAGAAAATTTAAAACTTTTGATGCATTATTGATTCATTATGCCAGCCATCTAATGTGTTTCAGTTGTTACAGCTAAGTTGTTATCTCGGATTTCATCTTCAATCTAGTTTTGAAATATGATTCGTAGATAACCATCACCTGGGAAAAAAATCCACAAGCAGTCGCAGTAGTTCAAGTTTCAAAGGACCCTCCCCCCACCAGTAAAAATATGAAACTATGATTTGTATGAGATGGGTATATCCAAATAATCAATCCTGATTTGGCGGTTCAGGTTCATCCTTCTGAAGTCCATAAAAGCATATAATGACTAGGTGGTCAGCCAGCTTGGTATGCTTAACAACCCTTACATGACTACATGTCCTACCTGTGATAAAAATGTCCAAACGGCCTATTTATAATGAAAATGCAACAATATGTATCCAAAAAAAAATGCAACAGCATAAAGTTACCATATGCTAATGATTAAAAAAGGAAGTTACCATATGCCTAAGAGCCATGTCAAGTGACTTCTTAGATATCGTCCGTCCAAACCCAGTACTTTCTTGTGCATTTGCTGGTTTGCCTGATTTTCTGCCTGCACCATCTGATACTGCTGCCTTTTGTATCTCAGATGGAATTGTTTCATGACCATTGCTAGGTACTTTAGCCCGAGAACTGTCAGGCAACCTGCCTCTTGCTGGTGATGATTGCTTTCTGGGGGGATTTGCAGCTCTTGGTGCTTCAGCATTCACATTCACACGAGCTATCAGAGGAGCTCCTGGACGAATTCTACCAGCAGAAGCTGGTCTTTCTGGCATCTTTGTCCTCAAGTTCGGTGGTGGTGCATCCACCGAGAAGTCAAGACCAACATGGATTTGTGCAATAGGGACCCTAGCATTTGGGGAACTGGGTCGTGAAGAACTGCCACTGCCAACATTTCGGCTACTTGCTGTGGAGGCTCTTCCTACGGAGGATGAGCGTGTATGAGGTGGGGCAGAAAGTGCTGGGGTCCTACGTGTGGGAGTTGAAGGCCTTGTAGAAACTGGAACCGCAGATGGAGCTGCAATTCGTCTTGTGGGGGTCGAAGGTCTTGCTGAGACAGGGACTGAAGACGATGCGGAGGCGCTTCGAGGTGGGGTTGAAGGTCTTGTTGAAACTGGTGCAGCAGATGCTGGAGTCCGCCTGGTGGGGGTTGTAGGTCTTGCAGAAACAGGGGCAGAAGAAGGTGCTGATGTTCGGCGAGTAGGGGTTGATGATCGAGAATTTGGGCGGGCAACCACAGGATTTGTATTTGAACTGGAGTGCAGATTGGTAGAGACTTGAGAACGAGCAGTTGGAGTTGAGGACCTTGTACCATTTGAAGGTCGGGATTTATCTCCTGCAGAGCCAGTAGGATGGGTTTTGACAGGAGTAGATGAGCGGGCTGGTATTGTCCTCGAGGTTGGGACTGTTGGTTGTTTAGTTCCGGTGATTGCAGCAGAGCGTTTGGTTGGAGTAGAAGGTCTATGAGAAGTGATTGAGGACGAGCTTGTATTTAGGATGGAGGTTTTGTTGTTTGATAAATTACTGGAGTGCGAAGAAGATACAGACGAGCGTGTTACCGAGCTACCTCTACCTGGTTTCATCAAGCTACCATTCTCTGTCTGAGATGCAGAAAACTGTGGGGAGAACCAAGAACAATCAGATATGCTAAATTTTCAGCACAACAAATAGAGGTAAAGGATTTTGTTTCTAAACAGAAGATATGACCCTCAATTCATACCCGGGAAGTCTTAGTAGCAAATACTGATTTGCTCGAAGAATTCTCACTTGGTGGTTGAGGCTCCGTGACTTCTAATGTGGATCTAAGGGGAGTTAATGTGGATCTAAGGGGAGTTCCAGGAGGTGTCAAAAGCCTGCTCAAAGAAACAAGCATGCCAAAAATTATTGAAAATGCCAAAATAAGTGGAAATAGATACAATAGGTTTGAGAAGAAAGACCCCAAGAAACAAGCTAGTCACAATTACAAATCGGAAAAAAAAAAACAGAAAATGTAGTAAGAAGTATTAGCTATTAATGTATTCTCATCACAAAGGGTGGTGAAGCATGGTTCAAGTTTTGTGCATGATCTCCTTAAGTCAAGAATGAGGTGATTTTGTTATCAATCACTGACAACCTTACAGGTAAAAATTTACTGGACTCATTCTTTCATTTTTTTCACTTTTGGATGTATCCATAAATTCCATAAGGCTGTTCCTAAATTTCAACCACAGCAAGAAAGGGTTTGAACTCATACTGGATGGCTCCAGATTCCTTTTTGTTTTTTGTAATTTAGGCATATATGATCACTGAGCATACATTTGGAATGCCATACGTTCTTTGGGGTTTAACAGCGTGTGCTTCCGATTAATGTATTTTTTGAGTGTTTTCTAAAATCTGCATTGTTAATGTCTGAACAAAATGTAGGAACAAGAGGTAATTTTCCATGATAAAATGCTACAGCTCACGGTCCAATGGAGTTTATCGAAAGAGGTGCTTGTCCTTTCTAAGGGAACAAACAGCCATCTGGTTTTTGGAATGAAAATATGCCTGATTCTATATAGAATAGTGTCATAACTTAACTTGTGTTCAGATATAATTTAAAAATCACTATGCTGGGAGGTCTCTGGTCTTACACCATGGTGGATATAGAGCTCCCGCAAGGTCATTTTGACATGTATAATGCTAGCAACTGTTACCTATTATCCATATCTTTGAATACCAAGGAGAACTATCAGTGGGGGCAATTTTACTTCGTTTTGTAGGTTTTAGAATCTTTTTGCAAGAAAGCTGGATGGTGTTTGCACTAAAAGAAAATGTAACAGGTAAATCTCAGAATGGTAAAATTTTGAACACTCAAACTACGGGTTACTAAATGCACACCTAGAAGTAATGACAAGATGAGTAACCAAAAAAGATTGAAAGAAAAACAGACATACAAGCAAGAAAAGGCTAAAATTCACTTATCAAAGAAGCAACAATGGTATAGGGGGGCAAGACAACCACGTTTTTTATTGATCTTAGCCCAAGGAAACTTACAGTTCTTCGATTAGCCTCTCTGTAGGCAGCATGACAAAAAAGAAGGTAAAGAAAGAATATAACACAACATTGACCAATATGTAATAGATGTCATTGTCAAAGGGTTCGAGTATATTACAGCTTGTTGCACCCGAAGTTCTAAACATAACAAATGGACAGTATGAGACTACACACATACAAAAAACCTTGGGGACTCGAAAGAGAAAACTTTTTACCCAAAAACCATAAAATTGAACCCCTTTACTCACTTGAATCCCCCCCCCCCCCCATCCTGCTATTTTCCTGTAACAGAGTTGGATCAGATCTTAAAGGAGGAACTCTAAATTATTTTTGTAACTTGTGGCACTTCCGTAGGTGAACAGGTGGGCTTTGTTACTCCGTTATCTTACATTTTTACTCACAAAAATAGTTACGGAAATTGCCTTCTACCTGAGCCACACTAGTGAAGTGTATAGTGGGAAAAGCTTTATTTAAGGAAAGGTTACGATGTTTGGCCAATAGAGTTACAGACATGATAATATGGGATCTAGAGAATAGAAGGTATCTGATATTTTGGACCTCCAAATAGATACTGCTTAAAGTAAGCAGAATATCTACATCTAGAAACCAAGAAACACACAAGCCTTCACCAGCAATGACCAAATTCTAATCACATAATTTGTTGCACATAATTCAAAATACAGACATAGATCAGTCATTACCAATCATAGTCATTCTTTCCAATATCCGCGTTCGAAAGGAAGTCGTCGACATCACTCCTCGCTGGTTTAGCTGCTCCTACAGATATACTTCCCAATTTAAGCACCCCTGGCAAGCACCAATTACAAATTAACAAAAATCGGTAACACTAAACTACACCATCACAAATCTAATCTAAATTTCCCTGTACCGTGTTCAACACCTCCAATTGGGAAAAACAAAAAAACAAAAACGAAAACTTCACATCTTATTATCCACCAAAACAGTAATATCTTGATTTCGAGGGAAAGTGGAAAACTGGACTTCCAGGGTGACTTTTTTTGCGTTTAGTTTGCAGAAAATTGAAGGGGAAAAAACCTTAAACTGTATTTCTGTAATAAAAAAAAATTACTCTTCCTCTACTTACGCTCTGAATTTCAGGAACTGAAATTCTAGACTTCCACTTCCTACAAAAAGATCACACCTTAACCAAAAACAACAAAATTTCCGCTTAATTAAACAAACACGATCCGGAACGAGATCTACCAATCCACACCCCAACTTCACACAACCAAACCAACCAAAATCCACCAAAGCCCCTAAAAATCCAAAAACCGCCGGAATTCTTCCGGATCAAACCACCCCACCCCACCCCACCCCACCCCACCCCACCCCGCCCCATCCCAAACCCTAACAGCCACCACCGACACCCCTAGAACCCCGATCGGCACCTCCGTTACCTTCCGATCCCTTCTCCGTTGCAACAGGAAGGCTCCTCCGGTTCCGGGAGAACAGATCCAGCCCCTCGTCCTCCCGCCCGGTGCCGGAGGCGACGCGCGCCTTCATCTGCTGGAGCAGAAGCGACGAGGACGTCCGCCCGGTCCGGGACGAGGACGCCGGCCGACTCATCGGAGCGGATCTGGAGGTGGAAGGGAGGGTTTGGGGAGAGGGAGCGGGAAGGGGAAGGTGGACTCGATGGACGGTGGGGATTGAGAGAGAGTGAATTGGGGGTGATGGACGGCTGGGATTGGATGGTTGTGGTTGGGGGTTTCCACTCATCTACTGTGAAGGGGTTTAAATTTAAGGAAAATATTTCATGAACGCAGCGCGTCATGGACGCGCTCTACGTGGACATCCATGTCAGCCCTTACGTGACCAAAGCATGAATGTTTTTTGTTTTTTCTTCCTGATGTCCACTCAAATCACATTAAATACGTTTCAACTCAGCACGTTCTCTCTCTCCACCCAAATACAAATATGATGACACTCTTTCTTTCTTCTTCATTCTTTCTCTTCAGAATAAATCATCATTTCTAGCAAGATATTATGTCGAAGAAGCGTCTGATGCCGACTCCCAGGATTCTTCACAACGTAAGCAGCGTGAATGGGACGGTGTGAAGACTTCCCGATGTTCTTGTCAGCGTTAGCATCGTGAATGTGACGATCCGGTGGTGAAGATTTCGCACCACAACATTTTTGCTGCATTGTTGGAGTGCCCGTGACAGAAAAAGAAGGAAGAAGAAAGAAAGAGTGTCATCTACCGTCCCATTCACGCTGCTTACGTTGTGAAGAACCCTGGGAGTCGGCATCAGACGCTTCTTCGAAATAATATCTTGCTCGAAATGGTGATTTATTCCGGAGAGAGGTACAACGCTCCGTGGTGGAGACTTACGTCTGTTCGGTTTATGTCGTACATCTCTCCGTAATAAATCACCATTTCGAGTAAGATATTACGTCGAAGAAGCGTCTGATGTCGACTCCCAAGGTTCTTCACAACGTAAGCAGCGTGAATGCGACGATCATGTTTAAGTCTTACATCTTCTTTCCGATTTACTGGGAAAATATATATTATCTTTGTAATTTGTGTGTGTTTGTATTGTTTGTTTTTGTGTGATTTACTGGGAGAAGATATATTATTTTTGTAATTTTTGTGTGTTTGTGCTTGTATTGTTTGTTTGTCTTTGTGCTCTCATTGTATCTTATTGTGTAATAGTTATCATCAATAATATGTATCATCAATATCTCATTGTGCTCTCATTGTATCTACATAAACAGGACAAACTTTCTACATAAACAGGACAAACATTCTACATAAACAGGACAAACTTTCTACATAAGCAGGACAAACTTTGTACATAAACAGTACAAACTTTCTACATAAACTGGACAAACATTCTACATAAACAAGACAAACTTTCTACATAAACAGGACAAGCTTTCTACATAAACATGACAAAACAGGACAAACTTTCTACATAAACAAGACAAACTTTCTACATAAACAGGACAAAACAGGACAAGCTTTCTACATAAACAGGACAAAACATGACAAACTTTCTACATAAACAGGACAAACTTTCTTCCTAAACCGGACAGGAACTACACTTATTCCGGACAGCAAATACACTTATTCCGGACAAACTTTCTGTTCCGTTTCTGAACACACTTTCTTCTTATTCTGGACAACTACACTTATTCCGGACTGCAAATACACTTATTCCGGACAACAAATACACTTATTCCGGACAGCAAATACACTTATTCTGGACAAACTTTATGTTCCGTTTCTGGACACACTTTATTCTTAAACCGGACAACAAATACACTTATTCCGGACTGCAAATACACTTATTCTGGACAGCAAATACACTTATTCCGGACAAACTTTATGTTCCGTTTCTGGACATACTTTATTCTTAAACGAGACAACAAATACACTTATTCCGGACAACAAATACACTTATTCCGGACTGCAAATACACTTATTCCGGACAGACACATAACGTAAACAGGACAAACACATAATGTAAACTGCACACACACATAAAGTAAGCTAGACAAATTAAGTTGATCCAACGTAAAACTTAAAACAAATATTTTATTATGATAAGTGTGGGCTCTGCACGAATAATGAGATTGCACGATGTCCTAGGGTCTGCACACTGTCTTATCTGTGTATTGGGAAATTAATCGTTCAACTTAAAGAACCGACATTTTTAAAAAAGACCAAAACGTGCGAAGAGAAATTTCGCTGACTGGACGCTGACTCAAAGAAAATATCTGAGCTGCACAGATCCACGTAAGGCGCGTCCGTGACGCGCACGTCCGTCTATCACGGCCCTAAATTTAATTAGTTGGGAGTTTGGAGGATAAGTAAATGAGGTGTGGTTAATTATGTCTGCATTCACTGTTTGCGTTTTTGTTTTTGTTTTTTTGTGTGGAAATTGTGATGAAATTGAATGTTGAACCAATTAAGCTAGCTTAGTTTGGAGATTCTTTGGTTAGATTTGTAACACCTGTGTTCATGAGTCTTTGTTTGAAAAAAATGGTGGTAGGAAAAAATATACAAACTTTCCCCAAAATTGCGTCGGCGAGAAAAATGCAAGCCCCAAACGTCAAAAATTGCGTGGGAGTTACTTCTCAACTCATGTGTAAAACCTACACGTAAAAATTAAATTTGGAATCTCAAACGCCATGTGTAAAAATCGTTTGAGGACTCCACACCTACGTATGCGTCTCGAAGAGGAGAATCCAAATTCTCTCCCACCCGGGCGTTGGGCGTTCCTGGCAGACGTCCGGGGTCGCCCTCGGGTGGGGGCACACGCCCCCCATTCGTCTAATTTTTTTTTGATTTTTAAGTAGTTTGTGGAGATTTTGTTATTAATGGATTGAGTATTTATTATTAACGTGGAGTAATAATTTTTGGTGTAATTAATTGAACAAATGTAAATCCATATTTAAAATTTGAAATATATACATTACATAAACAAATGTAAAATTAATATGTAAAATTTGAAATATATACATTACATAAACAAATGTAAAATTAATATGTAAAATTTGAAATATATATTACATAAACAAATGTAAATCCATATTTAACGCTTGAAATAGAATATATATATTAATACGACAATATCATAAGAACAATACATTAATAATACTTAAATACGAACTGCAACCAACCACACGAAATACAAATCATACGAAATACGGACTACAACAAACTACACGTAGTGATTCTCTTCTGCCCAGGCGAGGAGTTTATCAATTATTTTTTGATCCTTCTCCATCGGGTTGTCTTTCCTCATCAGAGAGTGAAGCATGTCCAACTTAGTTTTTTTTAAATGCCTCTGAAAATTTCTTTCCGTTAACTCTTCATGCTCGAAGAAATCATCTTCTCTGACTCTAGCGTCAGCTCTTCTGCATCCGAGGGTGATTACGCCCTGGTGCCATCCGTGCTCTTTCTTTTCCCAAGGCTTCCTGACTGGGGACTACTTTCATCGTGTAACTCCAGGGACTCTCAGTCAACACGCACGACATTAGCTCCAGATATAAAGAATAGGGACGGATTGTGGAAGAGATATGTGATGTAAGTTGTATTTTGTGTAAGGTATATATAGAGAAAAAATTAGACATTGTGCAGTCACGCGGATTACTTTTCACGCATACGTATATTGTACATTCAAGCAGATTACTTTTCTTTCACGCGTATACTATGCAATCACGCGGATTACTTTTCACACACGCGTACATTGTACATTCAAGCGTATATTGTGCATTCGCGGAGTTACTGTGTATTCACGTGCGTTTCAAATTTCAAATATTCAAATTCAAATATTCAAATTTTAAATATTCTAATTTTAAATATTCAAAATTACCTGCATCAGATGGTCTGTTTGTAAGCTATTGCGAAAGGGACTACATTGGTTGAGAACTTTTGGTGCTTCTTATTTTTATCTTATTTCCTTTTATCTCTCTCTCACTTAATGAATCTCAGAAACCATTATTATCAACAACAACAAAGTCTTTTATCCCAAACTGGTTGGGGTAGGCTAGAAATGAGACTATAAGGAGTCACGTTTCAGGCACGTCAATCGCATTCTTCTACGCGTTTCTATCCAATGCAAATTTCCGAAAAATATTCCAATCTTTTAAATCTATTTTTACCGCTTCCTCCCAAGTCAATCATGGTCTACATCTTCCTCTTTTTATGTCTTCGATCCGATTCAATACTCATCTTCTTATAGGTGCCTCCATAGGTCTTCTTTGTACATGTCCAAACCATCTCAATCTGTGTTGGATAACTTTCTCTTCCATTGGAGCAACTCCAACTCTCTCACGAGTGTCTTCATTTCTAATCTGATCCATTCGTGTATGGTCACACATCCACCTCAACATCCTCATTTCAGATACACTATCTTTTGTATATATTGTCTTTTAATGGCTCAACATTCCGCATCATATAGCATTGCAGGTCTTATTGCAGTTTTATAAAATTTCTCTTTTAACTTAAGTGGAATTTTCTTGTCGCATAAAACACATGAGGCTTGTCGTCATTTCATCCACCCTGCTTTAATCCTATGGTTAACATCTTCATTGATCTCCCCATCTTTTTGAAGTATTGATCCAAGATATCTAAAGATATCTTTTCTACGCACCACTTGCCCATCTAATATAATATCCTCTTCATCGGTATTAACGGTACTGAAACAACACTTCATATATTCAGTTTTAGCTCTACTTAGTTTAAAAACCTTTTGTTTCTAAAGTATTTCTCCACAACTCTAGTTTTCTCTCCACACCTACCATACTCTCGTCAATTAATACTACATTATTTGCAAAAAAACATACACCATGGAACCTCACATTGTATGTCTTTTGTCACCTAATACATTACTAAAGCAAAGAGATATGAACTTAAAGTTGAACTATGATGAAGTATAATCTTAATCAGAAAAGTTTTAGCCACAACGTCACAAAGTCTAATGTTAGTTTCAACTCCTTCGTACATATCTCCGTACATATCAGTAACCATTATTATCATTAATAATAATACAGAACAACCATATGCGATGGTCAATGTTGTTGGTATTGTCGGCACCGAAGATGACACTGTTGAGGTTCCGAAGTAAGGCTAAGCAAATCCATGTAAACCTTTTGTCCCACGAATTTAATATGACAGGGGACACGTTTGAAAAGGATACGAAAATGAGTGAATGATAATTAAAATGGAGTTTTGAATGGGGTTTTTGCTTGGGTGCACATCTAAAAGTCGGTTATTAGGCTTTTGCACCCGTATAATTTTATTTTATCCCCACAATGCCCTCGAATCAACTTAATTGATTGAGTACACCTCATCGGACTCTATTAACCCGAGCAACAACCTCATAAGTCACTCCGTCACGTCACAAAACGCCTCCGTCACGGTAATTTTATTTCAATAAGCTTTCCACCGAAGTAAAAAATCCCCAATCTTCAACCGATTCTTCACCCGATCGTCCCTTCCGCCTCTCCCATTTCTCCTTTAACCGATCGCCCCCTCCGTCGTCGGGTCCGCCAAATCTCCCCCAAATCCTTAATTTCCGAGTGACGTGATCTCCGTTAATCGATCGTCCCCTCCGCCTCTACGTCTACGAGATTCGCGACAATCCTCCTATCGAGCTCGGTTCTCATCCTCTTCATCTCCTCATCTTTCTGAATCTCCGCTCTGGCGGCACTCTCTGCTTGTAGCCTGTTTCCCTGTTTTTCTAGTAGTGTGTTGCATTTTCAGTTGTTATTTATCCTATTTGGTATTGGTTGTTCTCTGATCTTGCATTAGTTGCATGTTGCATTTTCAGATATTAGAGGATTTTTACATGGTTTTTCCAATTATACTGGAGTTGATGGTTCGATATATGAAGGCTCATGGAGGATGAATGTTTTGTGCATGTTATGTTCCGTACTGCACTGTTGGTATTACTTTTGTGTGCGTGGATTCTGAAATTATATTGGTATGCTTTTCCTATGTGGTAAAAATGACAAAAAAAACGTTGATGTTTAATGAGTTGATTATATTTATTATTTAATGGTTATTACTGAATTCTGATATTGTTGCTGAATTACATAACATGTTGATGTTTAATGGTTGTTGGATTATGAGTTGATTATGTTTAATGGTTCTTGCTGAATTCAGATATTGTTGCTGAATTACAGAACATGTTGATGTTTAATGGTTGTTGTTGGATTTAGATGGAGCTTTTACTGGTTTAGTGATAAATTCAAGCAATAACTGGCAAAATGTGTGTTGACAGGTGTTCTTTTATTAACAGAGTAGGATGTATGGGATAATTTTGTATGGTGCATTTTTTGGCTAGATATCACTTTTATATCAGAAGATGATACTTTGAGTAACTATAGCTATTTTTAGAAGGTGAATTGCCCGCATTTATGTCAATATATTATGGTATTTGTATAGTTAGATCACAGTTTGTTTAGGTGGTGTCTAGTAAGTCGATTTTTACCATTTCATGAAGGTTTGATCATGGTGTTGATTCTTACCACGTTATATCCAACCTGCAGGTTCTTACCATTTCATGAAGGTTTGATCATGGTGTTGGTTTTATCACTTTGAAGCACAACTTACACACTTGGAATTTACTGTGTTGATTACAATTCATTCTGTATAGGTTCTGATGAATGTAACATTTATAAAAAATAAATTATTATCAATTGGAAATGCGGCTGAGATGCAAATGTAACTTTCATGCACTGAAATTTGTCCACATAACTACGGGTGTAAACGGGGCGGGTAATACCCGTATACCCGGTCACCCGCCCTGGGCGGGTACGGGTATGGGTTTAAAAATTCAAACCCGTTTAAAAATTCAAACCCGTTTAAAAATTCAAACCCGTATACCCGTACCCGTTTACCCGGTTAATAAATGGGTCGGGTACGGGTATACGCATTACCCGTATATCCGTTAAGATATATTATATTATATATATAATATTTTTTTTAATATTTTTAATATTTTATATGTTATATATTATATATTATATATATATATTTTATATAATATATATTATATTTTTATATATTATATATTATACCTGTTTACCCGCCTCGTACCCGCTAACTTAACGGCTACGGGTCGGGTACGGGTATATATGTTTTTTACCGGGTATATACCCGTACCCGTACCCGCTAATTTAGCCGGGTACGGGTAGGGGCATACCCGACCCATACCCGACCCGTTTACACCCCTACACATAATACAAGAAATTTGTACGCCGTCTCCACAATTGGTTTTTGGGTCATCAACAACGCACTTTGACCGTCTCATACGTTTCACCAACATTAACCAAAACCTCTACAAACAATACTCCAACTTTCGTTCACTTCGGGCAAAGTTCTCCATCATCGCTTTACAAAGCTCATCCATATTGGTGGGAATGCCAGCAACGGAGTAGTCTTGCTCCCGCTCGAACCATTGGAACAAATCACAATGCTCGATAACCTACAAAACCAACGAATCATTCCAATAATCAATGACAAAATTATTGATTGGGAATCCGAAGTATTGTGGCAAAGAAAGGAGTACTTACGGCGAGACTACGGACGAGTATCAACAGTGAGAAGACAAGGAGAAATGGGAGAGGTGGAGCTCGATTCGACGACGAATGAACGGGTCCACAAATTAGGGATTTGGGGGAGATTTGGTGGACCCGACGGTGGAGTGGACGATCGGTTAAAGGAGAAAGGGGAGGCAGACCCGACGGCGGAGGGGACGGTCGGGTGAAGAATCAGTTGAAGATTGGGGATTTTACTTCGGTGGAAAGCTGGGTGAAATAAAATGCATTTTGTGACGTGACGGAGTGACTTACGGGATTGTTGCTTGGGTTAACGGAGTCTGATGAGGTACACTTAATCAATTAAGTTGATTCGTGGGCGGGCAAAATTAAGTTACACGGGTGCAAATGCCCAATAATCGACTTTTAGAGAAACACCCAAGCAAAAACCCCAATTTTGAATATTTTGCTCTATCATGATTATTTGTTGAAATGCTACAAGTGGTGCACGGTGGGATTCGATTGGGAGTCTTTTTCTAAACAATTCAGTAGTATAAATTAGTTTTGATTATCAATATCGATCTGCATCTTACAGTACACACATGTGGTTACTTGTTACGGGGTGAAAATCAAATTTGCGTCGCACCCTGAATAGTAAATTTATGAAATGATAACGATATAAATTAGTTTTTTCTACGTTGAATAGTAAATTTATGAAATGATAACGACAGCGTTTAAGTACGATATTAAATGTATTGCAATTTGCAAACGGCTACACATGCTAGCACGGAAGGTGCATGTTACACTGGTCGACTTATTTATGGTCCCAATTATTTATGCTTAATGCCTTGTGTATTTATTTTCTTTACCTTTGGGATTCACTGTTGATATTTAATATCCTCGTGTTATTTTGGGTATTAATTGTCATGTGCTTTATAAAGACAATTTTCACCCGTTATATATATTATGTATCCAAGTTCTATTTGCTTGTTTTTTGCACGATGATATCATGTTTTCGCGTATTTTAGTGTATAGGAACTAATATTAAACGTAATATCATGTTCGTGCTACTAGGCATAATATGAACTGATATCTTCGACGACATACCATTAAACTTCGTTATGGTATGAACTTCTGAGATTCAATCGCTGACATTGATAATTGATATTCATCACATCTGCTCCTAAGACGAATGTATTTATTTCATTATACATTTATAACTATATTAATTCACACCTATATTATATAATTATAACATAAATATAGATTATGGAGTGTCATTAAAGACACAAACAGTTTGTTGACTGGACGTACGGGAGAAACTTGGCTTTTGAGGTGTTACTTTTGTTTCGGACAATCAGACGCAATTTGTTGTCGGGAACCGAAAAGGACGGATGATTAACCACGATATTTGTCATTTGATTCCCACAAAGATGGAATTAAGATTAAAAATAAAAAAGTCAGAAAAATACTAGAAGAAAACAACGAAGGTTGAACAACTTGATGTTGGATCTCATCTCAGATGGCCTAAATAATCATCTCCTAATGCGTCTGAGAATGCCACGTGGAAAGAGAGTTGTTAATCTGAGCTGCGAATACTTGGTCACATGAGACGTACTTAATTGTTAGAAAACAGTAGATGTAAACCTGTCTGTAACGTATTATGCCAAATTGTGTCAGTTTGGCACATGGGGGTGTGGGTTACTTGGATGAATTCACTTTGTGACATTATATTTTAAAGAGGTTTTTTATTCTGAATTGCTATTCATCGTCCCAAAATTACTTAAATCGTCCCAACAAATTACCATTTTGCCTTTCAGAAACTTAAAAAAAAAAAAATTTTAGGGGGAGGCGTCTGCCGGAGCCGCCTCCCCATAGTAGGGAGGCGGCTGACACAGACGCCCGACCCTTGGATCGGGCGTCTATGGCGGACGTCGCCCCCCTATGGGGAGGCGGCTCCGGCAGACGCCTCCCTCCTATGGGGAGGCGGCTCCGGCAGATGCCTCCCCCTAAAAAAATTTTTTTGGGTTTTTTTTAATATTAATAGAAAATAGGGTTTACATTATCAAATTTAATATGTTTGTACATTATGTAGTGTGGATTGATTATCAAAAAATTTGAAAGATAGGATACTCATCATAAAAAAATAACAGTACGACAGAGAAACAAAAACAAATACGAAAACAAACGTACGACAGATAAAAAAATACTAATGGGGTTGTTATGTACAGTGGATGGGTAAGATGATTTGGGCTGTGTAGCCGATCCTGGAGAAGAAGGACGAGATGTCAGGCGAGTACACCAGAGCTGCTTGTGTAGATGATGATCACTTGATACAGGCGTGACATTCTCAGTTGGGCATCCCCGACCATGATTAGGTTGATGAGTAGTTAGAGTATTAGTATCTTACTCTTATTACTGTATTCTCGTTTCTGTCGTACACTTACTATTCGTACTTGTATTTGTTTATCTGTCGTACGTTTGTTTTTGTATTTGTTTTTGTTTCTCTGTCGTACTGTTATTTTTTTATGATGAGTATCATATCTTTCAAATTTTTTGATAATCAATCCACACTACATAATGTACAAACATATTAAATTTGATAATGTAAACCCTATTTTCTATTAATATTAAAAAAAACCCAAAAAAAAATTTTTTTAGGGGGAGGCGGCTCCGGGGTCGGGCGTCTGTGGCGGACGTCTCCCCCCTATGGGGAGGCGGCTCCGGCAGACGCCTCCCTCCTATGGGGAGGCGGCTCCGGCAGACGCATCCCCCTAAAAAATTTTTTTTTTGGGTTTTTTTTAATATTAATAGAAAATAGGGTTTACATTATCAAATTTAATATGTTTGTACATTATGTAGTGTGGATTGATTATCAAAAAATTTGAAAGATAGGATACTCATCATAAAAAAATAACAGTACGACAGAGAAACAAAAACAAATACAAATACAAACGTACGACAGATAAACAAATACAAGTACGAATAGTAAGTGTACGACAGAAACGAGAATACAGTAATAAGAGTAAGATACTAATACTCTAACTACTCATCAACCTAATCATGGTCGGGGATGCCCAACTGAGAATGTCACGCCTGTATCAAGTGATCATCATCTACACAAGCAGCTTTGGTGTACTCGCCTGACATCTCGTCCTTCTTCTCCAGGATCGGCTACACAGCCCAAATCATCTTACCCATCCACTGTACATAACAACCCCATTAGTATTTTTTTATCTGTCGTACGTTTGTTTTCGTATTTGTTTTTGTTTCTCTGTCGTACTGTTATTTTTTTATGATGAGTATCCTATCTTTCAAATTTTTTGATAATCAATCCACACTACATAATGTACAAACATATTAAATTTGATAATGTAAACCCTATTTTCTATTAATATTAAAAAAAACCCAAAAAATTTTTTTTTAGGGGGAGGCGTCTGCCGGAGCCGCCTCCCCATAGGGGGGAGACGTCCGCCACAGACGCCCGACCCAAGGGTCGGGCGTCTGTGTAAGCCGCCTCCCCCCTATAGGGAGGCGGCTCCGGCAGACGCCTCCCTCCTATGGGGAGGCGGCTCCGGCAGACGTCTCCCCCTAAAAAAAAAAATTTTTAAGTTTTTTAAGGGAAAAATGGTAATTTGTTGGGGACGATTTAAGTAATTTTGGGACAATGAATAGCAATTCAGTAATTTTATTTCAACAAGCTTTCCACCGAAGTAAAAAATCCCCAATCTTCAACCGATTCTTCACCCGATCGTCCCTTCCGCCTCTCCCATTTCTCCTTTAACCGATCGCCCCCTCCGTCGTCGGGTCCGCCAAATCTCCCCCAAATCCTTAATTTCCGAGTGACGTGATCTCCGTTAATCGATCGTCCCCTCCGCCTCTACGTCTACGAGATTCGCGACAATCCTCCTATCGAGCTCGGTTCTCATCCTCTTCATCTCCTCATCTTTCTGAATCTCCGCTCTGGCGGCACTCTCTGCTTGTAGCCTGTTTCCCTGTTTTTCTAGTAGTGTGTTGCATTTTCAGTTGTTATTTATCCTATTTGGTATTGGTTGTTCTCTGATCTTGCATTAGTTGCATGTTGCATTTTCAGATATTAGAGGATTTTTACATGGTTTTTCCAATTATACTGGAGTTGATGGTTCGATATATGAAGGCTCATGGAGGATGAATGTTTTGTGCATGTTATGTTCCGTACTGCACTGTTGGTATTACTTTTGTGTGCGTGGATTCTGAAATTATATTGGTATGCTTTTCCTATGTGGTAAAAATGACAAAAAAAACGTTGATGTTTAATGAGTTGATTATATTTATTATTTAATGGTTATTACTGAATTCTGATATTGTTGCTGAATTACATAACATGTTGATGTTTAATGGTTGTTGGATTATGAGTTGATTATGTTTAATGGTTCTTGCTGAATTCAGATATTGTTGCTGAATTACAGAACATGTTGATGTTTAATGGTTGTTGTTGGATTTAGATGGAGCTTTTACTGGTTTAGTGATAAATTCAAGCAATAACTGGCAAAATGTGTGTTGACAGGTGTTCTTTTATTAACAGAGTAGGATGTATGGGATAATTTTGTATGGTGCATTTTTTGGCTAGATATCACTTTTATATCAGAAGATGATACTTTGAGTAACTATAGCTATTTTTAGAAGGTGAATTGCCCGCATTTATGTCAATATATTATGGTATTTGTATAGTTAGATCACAGTTTGTTTAGGTGGTGTCTAGTAAGTCGATTTTTACCATTTCATGAAGGTTTGATCATGGTGTTGATTCTTACCACGTTATATCCAACCTGCAGGTTCTTACCATTTCATGAAGGTTTGATCATGGTGTTGGTTTTATCACTTTGAAGCACAACTTACACACTTGGAATTTACTGTGTTGATTACAATTCATTCTGTATAGGTTCTGATGAATGTAACATTTATAAAAAATAAATTATTATCAATTGGAAATGCGGCTGAGATGCAAATGTAACTTTCATGCACTGAAATTTGTCCACATAACTACGGGTGTAAACGGGGCGGGTAATACCCGTATACCCGGTCACCCGCCCTGGGCGGGTACGGGTATGGGTTTAAAAATTCAAACCCGTTTAAAAATTCAAACCCGTTTAAAAATTCAAACCCGTATACCCGTACCCGTTTACCCGGTTAATAAATGGGTCGGGTACGGGTATACGCATTACCCGTATATCCGTTAAGATATATTATATTATATATATAATATTTTTTTTAATATTTTTAATATTTTATATGTTATATATTATATATTATATATATATATTTTATATAATATATATTATATTTTTATATATTATATATTATACCTGTTTACCCGCCTCGTACCCGCTAACTTAACGGCTACGGGTCGGGTACGGGTATATATGTTTTTTACCGGGTATATACCCGTACCCGTACCCGCTAATTTAGCCGGGTACGGGTAGGGGCATACCCGACCCATACCCGACCCGTTTACACCCCTACACATAATACAAGAAATTTGTACGCCGTCTCCACAATTGGTTTTTGGGTCATCAACAACGCACTTTGACCGTCTCATACGTTTCACCAACATTAACCAAAACCTCTACAAACAATACTCCAACTTTCGTTCACTTCGGGCAAAGTTCTCCATCATCGCTTTACAAAGCTCATCCATATTGGTGGGAATGCCAGCAACGGAGTAGTCTTGCTCCCGCTCGAACCATTGGAACAAATCACAATGCTCGATAACCTACAAAACCAACGAATCATTCCAATAATCAATGACAAAATTATTGATTGGGAATCCGAAGTATTGTGGCAAAGAAAGGAGTACTTACGGCGAGACTACGGACGAGTATCAACAGTGAGAAGACAAGGAGAAATGGGAGAGGTGGAGCTCGATTCGACGACGAATGAACGGGTCCACAAATTAGGGATTTGGGGGAGATTTGGTGGACCCGACGGTGGAGTGGACGATCGGTTAAAGGAGAAATGGGAGGCAGACCCGACGGCGGAGGGGACGGTCGGGTGAAGAATCAGTTGAAGATTGGGGATTTTACTTCGGTGGAAAGCTGGGTGAAATAAAATGCATTTTGTGACGTGACGGAGTGACTTACGGGATTGTTGCTTGGGTTAACGGAGTCTGATGAGGTACACTTAATCAATTAAGTTGATTCGTGGGCGGGCAAAATTAAGTTACACGGGTGCAAATGCCCAATAATCGACTTTTAGAGAAACACCCAAGCAAAAACCCCAATTTTGAATATTTTGCTCTATCATGATTATTTGTTGAAATGCTACAAGTGGTGCACGGTGGGATTCGATTGGGAGTCTTTTTCTAAACAATTCAGTAGTATAAATTAGTTTTGATTATCAATATCGATCTGCATCTTACAGTACACACATGTGGTTACTTGTTACGGGGTGAAAATCAAATTTGCGTCGCACCCTGAATAGTAAATTTATGAAATGATAACGATATAAATTAGTTTTTTCTACGTTGAATAGTAAATTTATGAAATGATAACGACAGCGTTTAAGTACGATATTAAATGTATTGCAATTTGCAAACGGCTACACATGCTAGCACGGAAGGTGCATGTTACACTGGTCGACTTATTTATGGTCCCAATTATTTATGCTTAATGCCTTGTGTATTTATTTTCTTTACCTTTGGGATTCACTGTTGATATTTAATATCCTCGTGTTATTTTGGGTATTAATTGTCATGTGCTTTATAAAGACAATTTTCACCCGTTATATATATTATGTATCCAAGTTCTATTTGCTTGTTTTTTGCACGATGATATCATGTTTTCGCGTATTTTAGTGTATAGGAACTAATATTAAACGTAATATCATGTTCGTGCTACTAGGCATAATATGAACTGATATCTTCGACGACATACCATTAAACTTCGTTATGGTATGAACTTCTGAGATTCAATCGCTGACATTGATAATTGATATTCATCACATCTGCTCCTAAGACGAATGTATTTATTTCATTATACATTTATAACTATATTAATTCACACCTATATTATATAATTATAACATAAATATAGATTATGGAGTGTCATTAAAGACACAAACAGTTTGTTGACTGGACGTACGGGAGAAACTTGGCTTTTGAGGTGTTACTTTTGTTTCGGACAATCAGACGCAATTTGTTGTCGGGAACCGAAAAGGACGGATGATTAACCACGATATTTGTCATTTGATTCCCACAAAGATGGAATTAAGATTAAAAATAAAAAAGTCAGAAAAATACTAGAAGAAAACAACGAAGGTTGAACAACTTGATGTTGGATCTCATCTCAGATGGCCTAAATAATCATCTCCTAATGCGTCTGAGAATGCCACGTGGAAAGAGAGTTGTTAATCTGAGCTGCGAATACTTGGTCACATGAGACGTACTTAATTGTTAGAAAACAGTAGATGTAAACCTGTCTGTAACGTATTATGCCAAATTGTGTCAGTTTGGCACATGGGGGTGTGGGTTACTTGGATGAATTCACTTTGTGACATTATATTTTAAAGAGGTTTTTTATTCTGAATTGCTATTCATCGTCCCAAAATTACTTAAATCGTCCCAACAAATTACCATTTTGCCTTTCAGAAACTTAAAAAAAAAAAAATTTTAGGGGGAGGCGTCTGCCGGAGCCGCCTCCCCATAGTAGGGAGGCGGCTGACACAGACGCCCGACCCTTGGATCGGGCGTCTATGGCGGACGTCGCCCCCCTATGGGGAGGCGGCTCCGGCAGACGCCTCCCTCCTATGGGGAGGCGGCTCCGGCAGATGCCTCCCCCTAAAAAAATTTTTTTGGGTTTTTTTTAATATTAATAGAAAATAGGGTTTACATTATCAAATTTAATATGTTTGTACATTATGTAGTGTGGATTGATTATCAAAAAATTTGAAAGATAGGATACTCATCATAAAAAAATAACAGTACGACAGAGAAACAAAAACAAATACGAAAACAAACGTACGACAGATAAAAAAATACTAATGGGGTTGTTATGTACAGTGGATGGGTAAGATGATTTGGGCTGTGTAGCCGATCCTGGAGAAGAAGGACGAGATGTCAGGCGAGTACACCAGAGCTGCTTGTGTAGATGATGATCACTTGATACAGGCGTGACATTCTCAGTTGGGCATCCCCGACCATGATTAGGTTGATGAGTAGTTAGAGTATTAGTATCTTACTCTTATTACTGTATTCTCGTTTCTGTCGTACACTTACTATTCGTACTTGTATTTGTTTATCTGTCGTACGTTTGTTTTTGTATTTGTTTTTGTTTCTCTGTCGTACTGTTATTTTTTTATGATGAGTATCATATCTTTCAAATTTTTTGATAATCAATCCACACTACATAATGTACAAACATATTAAATTTGATAATGTAAACCCTATTTTCTATTAATATTAAAAAAAACCCAAAAAAAAATTTTTTTAGGGGGAGGCGGCTCCGGGGTCGGGCGTCTGTGGCGGACGTCTCCCCCCTATGGGGAGGCGGCTCCGGCAGACGCCTCCCTCCTATGGGGAGGCGGCTCCGGCAGACGCATCCCCCTAAAAAATTTTTTTTTTGGGTTTTTTTTAATATTAATAGAAAATAGGGTTTACATTATCAAATTTAATATGTTTGTACATTATGTAGTGTGGATTGATTATCAAAAAATTTGAAAGATAGGATACTCATCATAAAAAAATAACAGTACGACAGAGAAACAAAAACAAATACAAATACAAACGTACGACAGATAAACAAATACAAGTACGAATAGTAAGTGTACGACAGAAACGAGAATACAGTAATAAGAGTAAGATACTAATACTCTAACTACTCATCAACCTAATCATGGTCGGGGATGCCCAACTGAGAATGTCACGCCTGTATCAAGTGATCATCATCTACACAAGCAGCTTTGGTGTACTCGCCTGACATCTCGTCCTTCTTCTCCAGGATCGGCTACACAGCCCAAATCATCTTACCCATCCACTGTACATAACAACCCCATTAGTATTTTTTTATCTGTCGTACGTTTGTTTTCGTATTTGTTTTTGTTTCTCTGTCGTACTGTTATTTTTTTATGATGAGTATCCTATCTTTCAAATTTTTTGATAATCAATCCACACTACATAATGTACAAACATATTAAATTTGATAATGTAAACCCTATTTTCTATTAATATTAAAAAAAACCCAAAAAATTTTTTTTTAGGGGGAGGCGTCTGCCGGAGCCGCCTCCCCATAGGGGGGAGACGTCCGCCACAGACGCCCGACCCAAGGGTCGGGCGTCTGTGTAAGCCGCCTCCCCCCTATAGGGAGGCGGCTCCGGCAGACGCCTCCCTCCTATGGGGAGGCGGCTCCGGCAGACGTCTCCCCCTAAAAAAAAAAATTTTTAAGTTTTTTAAGGGAAAAATGGTAATTTGTTGGGGACGATTTAAGTAATTTTGGGACAATGAATAGCAATTCAGTAATTTTATTTCAACAAGCTTTCCACCGAAGTAAAAAATCCCCAATCTTCAACCGATTCTTCACCCGATCGTCCCTTCCGCCTCTCCCATTTCTCCTTTAACCGATCGCCCCCTCCGTCGTCGGGTCCGCCAAATCTCCCCCAAATCCTTAATTTCCGAGTGACGTGATCTCCGTTAATCGATCGTCCCCTCCGCCTCTACGTCTACGAGATTCGCGACAATCCTCCTATCGAGCTCGGTTCTCATCCTCTTCATCTCCTCATCTTTCTGAATCTCCGCTCTGGCGGCACTCTCTGCTTGTAGCCTGTTTCCCTGTTTTTCTAGTAGTGTGTTGCATTTTCAGTTGTTATTTATCCTATTTGGTATTGGTTGTTCTCTGATCTTGCATTAGTTGCATGTTGCATTTTCAGATATTAGAGGATTTTTACATGGTTTTTCCAATTATACTGGAGTTGATGGTTCGATATATGAAGGCTCATGGAGGATGAATGTTTTGTGCATGTTATGTTCCGTACTGCACTGTTGGTATTACTTTTGTGTGCGTGGATTCTGAAATTATATTGGTATGCTTTTCCTATGTGGTAAAAATGACAAAAAAAACGTTGATGTTTAATGAGTTGATTATATTTATTATTTAATGGTTATTACTGAATTCTGATATTGTTGCTGAATTACATAACATGTTGATGTTTAATGGTTGTTGGATTATGAGTTGATTATGTTTAATGGTTCTTGCTGAATTCAGATATTGTTGCTGAATTACAGAACATGTTGATGTTTAATGGTTGTTGTTGGATTTAGATGGAGCTTTTACTGGTTTAGTGATAAATTCAAGCAATAACTGGCAAAATGTGTGTTGACAGGTGTTCTTTTATTAACAGAGTAGGATGTATGGGATAATTTTGTATGGTGCATTTTTTGGCTAGATATCACTTTTATATCAGAAGATGATACTTTGAGTAACTATAGCTATTTTTAGAAGGTGAATTGCCCGCATTTATGTCAATATATTATGGTATTTGTATAGTTAGATCACAGTTTGTTTAGGTGGTGTCTAGTAAGTCGATTTTTACCATTTCATGAAGGTTTGATCATGGTGTTGATTCTTACCACGTTATATCCAACCTGCAGGTTCTTACCATTTCATGAAGGTTTGATCATGGTGTTGGTTTTATCACTTTGAAGCACAACTTACACACTTGGAATTTACTGTGTTGATTACAATTCATTCTGTATAGGTTCTGATGAATGTAACATTTATAAAAAATAAATTATTATCAATTGGAAATGCGGCTGAGATGCAAATGTAACTTTCATGCACTGAAATTTGTCCACATAACTACGGGTGTAAACGGGGCGGGTAATACCCGTATACCCGGTCACCCGCCCTGGGCGGGTACGGGTATGGGTTTAAAAATTCAAACCCGTTTAAAAATTCAAACCCGTTTAAAAATTCAAACCCGTATACCCGTACCCGTTTACCCGGTTAATAAATGGGTCGGGTACGGGTATACGCATTACCCGTATATCCGTTAAGATATATTATATTATATATATAATATTTTTTTTAATATTTTTAATATTTTATATGTTATATATTATATATTATATATATATATTTTATATAATATATATTATATTTTTATATATTATATATTATACCTGTTTACCCGCCTCGTACCCGCTAACTTAACGGCTACGGGTCGGGTACGGGTATATATGTTTTTTACCGGGTATATACCCGTACCCGTACCCGCTAATTTAGCCGGGTACGGGTAGGGGCATACCCGACCCATACCCGACCCGTTTACACCCCTACACATAATACAAGAAATTTGTACGCCGTCTCCACAATTGGTTTTTGGGTCATCAACAACGCACTTTGACCGTCTCATACGTTTCACCAACATTAACCAAAACCTCTACAAACAATACTCCAACTTTCGTTCACTTCGGGCAAAGTTCTCCATCATCGCTTTACAAAGCTCATCCATATTGGTGGGAATGCCAGCAACGGAGTAGTCTTGCTCCCGCTCGAACCATTGGAACAAATCACAATGCTCGATAACCTACAAAACCAACGAATCATTCCAATAATCAATGACAAAATTATTGATTGGGAATCCGAAGTATTGTGGCAAAGAAAGGAGTACTTACGGCGAGACTACGGACGAGTATCAACAGTGAGAAGACAAGGAGAAATGGGAGAGGTGGAGCTCGATTCGACGACGAATGAACGGGTCCACAAATTAGGGATTTGGGGGAGATTTGGTGGACCCGACGGTGGAGTGGACGATCGGTTAAAGGAGAAATGGGAGGCAGACCCGACGGCGGAGGGGACGGTCGGGTGAAGAATCAGTTGAAGATTGGGGATTTTACTTCGGTGGAAAGCTGGGTGAAATAAAATGCATTTTGTGACGTGACGGAGTGACTTACGGGATTGTTGCTTGGGTTAACGGAGTCTGATGAGGTACACTTAATCAATTAAGTTGATTCGTGGGCGGGCAAAATTAAGTTACACGGGTGCAAATGCCCAATAATCGACTTTTAGAGAAACACCCAAGCAAAAACCCCAATTTTGAATATTTTGCTCTATCATGATTATTTGTTGAAATGCTACAAGTGGTGCACGGTGGGATTCGATTGGGAGTCTTTTTCTAAACAATTCAGTAGTATAAATTAGTTTTGATTATCAATATCGATCTGCATCTTACAGTACACACATGTGGTTACTTGTTACGGGGTGAAAATCAAATTTGCGTCGCACCCTGAATAGTAAATTTATGAAATGATAACGATATAAATTAGTTTTTTCTACGTTGAATAGTAAATTTATGAAATGATAACGACAGCGTTTAAGTACGATATTAAATGTATTGCAATTTGCAAACGGCTACACATGCTAGCACGGAAGGTGCATGTTACACTGGTCGACTTATTTATGGTCCCAATTATTTATGCTTAATGCCTTGTGTATTTATTTTCTTTACCTTTGGGATTCACTGTTGATATTTAATATCCTCGTGTTATTTTGGGTATTAATTGTCATGTGCTTTATAAAGACAATTTTCACCCGTTATATATATTATGTATCCAAGTTCTATTTGCTTGTTTTTTGCACGATGATATCATGTTTTCGCGTATTTTAGTGTATAGGAACTAATATTAAACGTAATATCATGTTCGTGCTACTAGGCATAATATGAACTGATATCTTCGACGACATACCATTAAACTTCGTTATGGTATGAACTTCTGAGATTCAATCGCTGACATTGATAATTGATATTCATCACATCTGCTCCTAAGACGAATGTATTTATTTCATTATACATTTATAACTATATTAATTCACACCTATATTATATAATTATAACATAAATATAGATTATGGAGTGTCATTAAAGACACAAACAGTTTGTTGACTGGACGTACGGGAGAAACTTGGCTTTTGAGGTGTTACTTTTGTTTCGGACAATCAGACGCAATTTGTTGTCGGGAACCGAAAAGGACGGATGATTAACCACGATATTTGTCATTTGATTCCCACAAAGATGGAATTAAGATTAAAAATAAAAAAGTCAGAAAAATACTAGAAGAAAACAACGAAGGTTGAACAACTTGATGTTGGATCTCATCTCAGATGGCCTAAATAATCATCTCCTAATGCGTCTGAGAATGCCACGTGGAAAGAGAGTTGTTAATCTGAGCTGCGAATACTTGGTCACATGAGACGTACTTAATTGTTAGAAAACAGTAGATGTAAACCTGTCTGTAACGTATTATGCCAAATTGTGTCAGTTTGGCACATGGGGGTGTGGGTTACTTGGATGAATTCACTTTGTGACATTATATTTTAAAGAGGTTTTTTATTCTGAATTGCTATTCATCGTCCCAAAATTACTTAAATCGTCCCAACAAATTACCATTTTGCCTTTCAGAAACTTAAAAAAAAAAAAAATTTAGGGGGAGACGTCTGCCGGAGCCGCCTCCCCATAGTAGGGAGGCGGCTGACACAGACGCCCGACCCTTGGATCGGGCGTCTATGGCGGACGTCGCCCCCCTATGGGGAGGCGGCTCCGGCAGACGCCTCCCTCCTATGGGGAGGCGGCTCCGGCAGATGCCTCCCCCTAAAAAAAATTTTTTGGGTTTTTTTTAATATTAATAGAAAATAGGGTTTACATTATCAAATTTAATATGTTTGTACATTATGTAGTGTGGATTGATTATCAAAAAATTTGAAAGATAGGATACTCATCATAAAAAAATAACAGTACGACAGAGAAACAAAAACAAATACGAAAACAAACGTACGACAGATAAAAAAATACTAATGGGGTTGTTATGTACAGTGGATGGGTAAGATGATTTGGGCTGTGTAGCCGATCCTGGAGAAGAAGGACGAGATGTCAGGCGAGTACACCAGAGCTGCTTGTGTAGATGATGATCACTTGATACAGGCGTGACATTCTCAGTTGGGCATCCCCGACCATGATTAGGTTGATGAGTAGTTAGAGTATTAGTATCTTACTCTTATTACTGTATTCTCGTTTCTGTCGTACACTTACTATTCGTACTTGTATTTGTTTATCTGTCGTACGTTTGTTTTTGTATTTGTTTTTGTTTCTCTGTCGTACTGTTATTTTTTTATGATGAGTATCATATCTTTCAAATTTTTTGATAATCAATCCACACTACATAATGTACAAACATATTAAATTTGATAATGTAAACCCTATTTTCTATTAATATTAAAAAAAACCCAAAAATTTTTTTTTTTAGGGGGAGGCGGCTCCGGGGTCGGGCATCTGTGGCGGACGTCTCCCCCCTATGGGGAGGCGGCTCCGGCAGACGCCTCCCTCCTATGGGGAGGCGGCTCCGGCAGACGCCTCCCCCTAAAAATTTTTTTTTTAAAGTTTCTGAAGGGCAAAATGGTAATTTGTTGGGGGCGATTTAAGTAATTTTGGGGCGACGAATAGTAGTTCCCTTTTTATTTGAGTTCACCTTGTCAAATAAATAAATATATTCAAATCTTATTTGGGTACACTCGGTTGTTTTTGTAATAAAATAAATATACATGAAACAAAGAAGATAAAGATTTAAGGAAGAATATTTGTAGTATTTCATCATCACCAAAAGTATTACAATGGTCTCCTATTTATTGGCTATAGGAGACAAATGAAAGAATGTATGTTACAAGAGTAATGAGAATGTGAGAGGTTGATGGAGTTATGAGAGGAGAAGGTGAAACATCCATAATGTTTCACAACACTCCCCCTTGGATATTCACTTTTATACGCTAGAGATGTTGCCTCGTTAAAACTCTTATCAAGAAAAACCTGATGAGATAAAAACTTGATGAAGGAAAAAAGAGTGCAGCGCGTATGATGCTCCCCTCACTTCAACGTATATTCTTCAAACGACGAACACCAAATTTAAAGACAAACTTCATAAAGACTTTGGTGGCCAATGACTTTGTAAATAAATCCGCCAAATTCTCGCTTGATTGGATCTAATCAGTTGTCACTTGATTGATCTGGTTCATTAAAAACCTTGCCAAGTAAAATCTTGTGGGACAAAAACTTGGTGAAGGAAAAAAGAGTGCACCGTATAATTCTCCATCTTAATTCAACATACGTTTATAATACTCCCTTAGATAATACGCGTTATGTTCATGTCTCGTTAAAATCCTTGTCACAAAACCCTGTGGGAAAAAGTAGCCAAGGAAAAGAGTGCATAACATACGCTAACAAAATTGCACAAGTTGACTCATTAAAAACCTTTAACCAATAAAATATTTTGGCACAAAAATTGGAAAAAGGAAAAAAAGTGCAACTACAAGCCTTCTGGGCTTTATCCTTCAGGGATATCCGTCCTTCACGGACGATAAATACAAATCCGCCCCCCCTGATTCATAGTTTACCAAACTTACGAATATATTTTACAAAGTTTTTAAACACAAAAGTGCATGATGATTCAATAAACAAATACATGATAAGTTAACAGATTTAATTTATGCTTACTATATTTCACTTAGATAATAGGATTGTGAAATGTGTTTGTGCAATTTTTCTCAAATGATATATTGGGAGTAACACAAACCGTGACAACTTTTGCAAAATATGAATATGTTACCTCAAAAGATATTACTTATGGACAATTTAATGATGTTTCATATTTACATTGATGCATAGCAATATGAGAATGTAAGAATCAATAACTGATTCACCAACTTGCATAAAGTTGTAATGACTCCATATAATGACACCAAATAGTTTGTGATAATAATTGATGTGGATTGGATATGTAGGAAACATCACTAATATAAATATTTGTCGCATGACTAGAAATTTGTAGATCCTTGAACGTCATATAAATATTTTAAGAAAAACATTTTCTATGAACATGATAAGGAACTTCAGGTCCTATAAGAATTAGATCTTTGTCGATATACAACAAATGTCTTTTGTTAATGTGCTTTCAAGATGAGCATTTAGTAGAATATTTTTCTTCAATATTCCCTTTCTACAATTGAATCATTGTACCAATTCTCTTCTGCAGAATGTTCGAACTTCAGGTCGAAAAATAATTGATTTATCTGTAGTCATTTATTTAAAAATCCGTCATTTAAATATTTCACA
This sequence comes from Triglochin maritima, assembly GCA_963682175.1. Classification (NCBI taxonomy): domain Eukaryota; kingdom Viridiplantae; phylum Streptophyta; class Magnoliopsida; order Alismatales; family Juncaginaceae; genus Triglochin; species Triglochin maritima. The sequence continues at coordinate 4,964,836 of OY821780.1, read as the reverse complement.
TTTTTTCAAAAACTCTGTTGGATGCCCAATGACATCAAGTTATATGCATATAATAAATAATAGTAAATTTTGTTATTGGGTGAAACATATGGACGACTAAGATCAACTTCGTATCATTCTTCGGGATGACTTTGATTGAAGATGTTATATGCACACTCTTACTTGTTTCTTCATATAGTGATATTTGTATAGTGCATCTTTTGATTGCTGTTATTATATAATATACTTTGTCATCTTTGTCCTTAAGGGACATTCATATATGTATCAATATTAAGTGACTTATAAAACTTTAAAGTCACAACATATCTTATATGCATATTATATTGATCATGTAATAGAACATATTATCAACATTACGAGAGAATGAGTAACATGACGATGGATGTTGGGTCCTACGAATACCCTTATATTACTTCTCGCTTTATAATGTATTACATGTTATTGTGATTTCTATTTGTATCCTTCAGAGATATAATTTTTGAAATCAGGACTACAAGTCCAAATAATATATTTATTCAACGAGTTTATTATATATTGTTCGTCTTCTTTTGTTTATATCAAATACGAATGCTTCTGACATTCTTATAATATCATAGGTTTTGGATCCATTTTTCTTTTCTTGAGATAGCATGCTATTAAGAAGGCGAATGAATTGTCGACAATAATTTTAATAATTATTTAATATCTCTCGTATCAACATATATAGTTGATTGCAAGTTTTACGTCAATAATAATCAAATCCTCATCGTTTCCCAAAACTTTAGGATTTGACTGTTCTGTATCCCCGTAATTTCTTTAATCTTTTGTTCAGCAGCTGCATTTATTTTTACGAGTTTATATTCTTCAGGAATAACCTCTTCAGGAGGTGCAATGAGAGTGACTAACTTTTATTTCATTTCCACAAATAATGTATGATATGGTCCACGCTTCTGGCGTTGGTTGAGCTCAAATATATTTTATTATATATGTGGAGATCTCCACTTTATATTATGTGGTTTATGTCTAGTAATATAAGGCTTAGTCACTCTTTTGTGATCAATAAAAATGTATGACAATTGCTTGATAGATATTGCAAAATAATGATTTTATGAACTTCAGGTTCAACCATACTTGTACGTATATTTTCTTATGAACTTCAAGTTCAATATAGTACATTTTCATGACTTCTCCCCCTAATGCCGGAAAATGTACATCCTATATATATGATTGTTGGATTAGACAATAAAACTTAGCCTTTCACGAGCTTTAAATCGCAGGAGGGAAACAATTTATTCATTATTGTACAAGTAAAGTGGGGGAAGATTCATAACATGATGTATATCAACCATAAAAATTAATGAATAATATTAGCAGGTATATATCAACATTAATGTATCATGTATAAATTTTAAGATCACATAATGATCAATATTGAGAGATATTTTAAAAACAGAGGGACTCTAATTTTATTGTGCAAATCAGTTGACAAATTTAACCTCATTTGGTCGTAATAGAAGTCAACAAAATTATCTAAAGATTCACCAAAACAATACAAATGATGACATCCATAATTAATATAAGAGATGATTTTATTTATGCACTTCTGGGCATGTTTCGTCTCGTTGATGTCATCTTTATTTCATATTTATTTGCACAAATTTTAGTCCACTGCTTATGCTCTTGTTTTCACGATACTTCGTAGTGAGTGCTTCTAGTACACACAAAAAAGGTAAAAAAAGTATCGTGATTTTCCAACAACTCTCATGACCTTTAATCATCGGTGATGCATAACCCAAAAGAGTATTGGGTCATTAATTTGTAAAGTGATCAATAATTTTTTTTCTTTTACTACTAATCTCTATATATCTATGAACTTCTGGTCATAAGGTTTGATTTAGAGATCGACGTGCATTTTTACTCAATTAGATATTTGCACGTCGTTTAGATGGTCATATGAATCCTTCAGGGATTATCATAAAATTTCATAACCCTCTTTAAATGAATGATCTCTAAATCTTTGTATAGTAGTATTTTATGAATTTTAAGATATTCACCTTCTGGGCAAATGCATATCATTTTTAATAACAATTATCACTTTGTAACATGATGATTCAAATTCCACTATACTGTAGCACATTGTACTATATATACATTTATCAAGATAGATATTATGTGCTCACGAGATGAATGCTCGTATTGGTTGTGAATGATCATGTGATACATCAAAATTAACAACTATTAATCACATGCTTGAACCACTTTACATATACTCTTTTAATCAACATGATACTAAGAATTCATATAACTTATACTTAGCAAGTGAATCAATACAAAGTTGCATGAGATATATATCATTCAATTTTAGAAGCACTACTAAATATGTAACTATTTCTTTTCATGCTTCATTTGATCGATAACTCGATATTTTGTCAAACAAAAAAAACAGATATGATATTAAATCATAATACTTTTAAAATCATTTTAACAAATAGGATAGCAAAAGAAAATCACAACCTCCATTTTATCTTGATTTGATGCTTCTTTCTCTAGTCATTGATATTTAAAATGCAATGAATTAGGTTCAACGTCCATAATCCATGATAAGACGTCATTCTTATCTATGATGTCAAGTATATAGTTAAAAATCATAACTTACAAGCATCAAAGCATAATTGGTACATGCATGCAACTTATTACCTTTTTCTTCTTCTATCGGTGCATACTAAATTAAACATCTCAAAACGGAATATATTATAATGTACTTGAATCATATGATAAACAAAAATGCATATTAACAATTCCAAAAGCAACATATATTGATTGTATATATGTAGTCTCATTTATTTTATATATATACAAAATTGTCATGATATATTCTATGCACCATGTAGGTAAATTAATTATCTTGTGATTAACGAATACACATTCAAGATGTAAGTAAAATATCTATATATGTCTTTTAGATAGAAATTATGCATATCAACATATTAGCATGTAAATTATTAATATCTAGAAGAATCTCATCGTAACTGAATAAAAATCACAAGTATGGAAATATATTGGACTAATGAAAGTACTAACCAATATAAAACATTTTCTCACCAAAAAAATTAATATTATAACCAATGCTAAACCATGACATTAAATTTTATTTTATTTTGTCTTTTGAACATAATTTGTTGGGTAAAAACAACAATTATTGACTGATGCATCAATTTATTATAGCACGTGACAGACTAACCAATAAAAAATCACGAGTTTAAAAATGTATTTGTTGTGCAAGATTTAAATTAAGAACTAAATAATGGTTCCCCTCCAACATAAGCACATTAATATATTGACAAAAACAACAAAATAAATATCCGAAAAATCATATAATCACGTCACAAAAGATCTTATAAATTGTGATTTTTGTTTTTGTAAAGCGCTAAGATATACCATTGTCCGAGATTCACACGTCCAAAAATATTTTTTATTTCATTTTTAGAGTATACATATACAACCCTCAATTGATTGAAAATGATTTCTTTATTAATCATGCAAGATGAAATCATTTTTCTAACCTTTTTTTTATTATCAAAACAAACAATTTTGACAGATAAACGGAAGAAATTATGTAGGTCACATTGTGAATCAAAACATAGACTTGTTACCTTGAGATGTGAGTGACACCAAATGTTTTAGCCGGTAGTAGAACTTTCGTGTTGATAACGTGTTATAAAATAAATATACATGGAACAAAGAAGATAAAGATTTAGGGAAGAATATTTGTAGTATATCATCATCGCCAAAAGTATTACAATGATCTCCTATTTATAGGCTATATGAGACAAATAAAAGGGTGTATGTTACAAGAGTAATGAGAATGTGAGAGGTTGATGGAGTTATGGGAGGAGAATGTGAAACATTCATGATGTTTCACAACAGTTTTCAAATAATAATGTTTTTTAGGAGTGTTATTTTGTAATTTTTCTAACAAAAATAGTAATTGAGTAGACTTCACTGACGAAAGAGGTGTACTAAGGTAAAAAATGAAAACGTAAAGTGCACCAAAATAATATTTGAAAATACGAGTGTATTTCAGATATTAGCATCTTTTCGGGTGCAACCAAATAAAATATTCAATTAATTATTGACGGGTGGTTACCAGTAACGATGGGGTTGGCGACAGTCTAACGGGGACAGTCATACGTAAGTCCCGAAGTTGAAATCGAAATGTCATCGTCCTCAAAATCTACTCGAAAGCGTAATATTCATGACGGGGTTTCTTTTGAAAACATGTAAATTCTTTTGATTGTCTCAAATAAAAGCTTGTGTCATAATCCAAATGTAGTTAATTTACTTAGTTATATGTGGATAACTATATTTTTCAAGATTTGATTGTCAAACTATTAGGTGGATATAATAAGAAATCCTTGTGGCCCCTCTCAAATAATTTGAAACATCGTGCATGCCATGATGATCTAGTCCACACTGTTTTAAAGTACGGGTGAGCTTCGGTCCAGGACCGGACCGGACTGGACCGAAACCCGAATTTTCGGGAGGTCCGGACCGAAGACCAGACCGAATAGGTTCGGTCCGGTCCGGTCCGGGTTGGTCCAAAACACGGATTTTCCCTTTAAATTTTCGGTCCGGTCCGGACCGAAGACCGAATTTCCAAAATTTTGTGGACCGAAGACCGGACCGAAAAAATTCGGTCCGGACCAAAAAATTCATTTCGGTCCGGGTGCCCGAACCGGACCAAATTTTGCTCACCCCTATTTTAAAGTCTTAATGTTTATCTATTGAGGATGATTTTGATAATGTAAAGAATTTAGGTGCTTGGGTGCAATTATCATGCTCCCTTGTTGCGAACACATCGATGGAGTGGTGTGTTGCTATTGGATGCAGTGGTGAAGGAGTTGGCTATCGATGAGAATTTTATTTTATACCGTAAGTGCACGTCGTCAATGAAGACGTGACAAGTACGGGTCGAACACAATGAGGGAGAGATCTGTTATTAGTGTGATTTCGATTGGGGGAAAGATGGAGAGAAGAATAAGTTTGGTTTTGAGATTTTTGGGTTTTAATTTTCTAAGGCAAGAAACTAGAACAAATAAAACTAAAAACAAAAACAAAGAGGTGAATTCCGTTGGGTGGAGGTTTAGATTTAGGGTTTAGATTAGAGAATTCAGAAACTTATAATAAATCATGTTAGTTATGAAGCATTACATGATAAATGATTTAACATAAACTCAAGTAATCAAAATATACTAATCACGAAATTAAAATAATAACATTTATTCATCTTCTCTTCACCCGAAATCTGTCACCTCCACCCTTTGGAAAGAGTTAGAAACTCATGGATGGGAGGAAGGAGAAGGGGTCCTATAGGAATTACAAAAGAAAATTAAAAACACACAAGAAATAAAAGACAGAATTTTATTACTAAAACTAAAGAACAAAAATTAAGAACAACCACCAAGGACTAGGACCCTTTTAACATCGTTCTCGGGGCTATTTATAGTTGTTACAAGAGACCTAAGTATAGAATTGGAGAGTACACGTGTCCATACACGACTGGACGAAATTTGAGCACACGGATCTTCTCTGGTGCGGCGGAAACGCCGCACAATCTGGTCGGATTATCTCTGGATTTTGGCTGGATGTTTATGGTATGATTTGATCCTCCTTTGCGCGTCTGGATGATTTCTTTCCATTCTCTTGAGGTCCGAATTATTTCCTTCATATATTTGGAGATCCACATTGATTTTTCTTTAGATTTTCTCCAAGATAATATTTTGGTGCTTTAATTGCAATTAGGTCCTTGGCCTTTTGCAATTAAGTCCCCGACTACTTTTGTGCTTAAGTCCTTGTTCTTTTTGTAATTAGGTCTTGAATGCTTTTATGCTTGGATACATTTCCATTTGAAACCCGATAAGTATGAACTTGGTCTTTATGATAGAAATGAGTCTTTTGCACGCGTTTATGCTCGGGATGTGGGTAATTTGCATTCAGGTCCCTGTATTCTGTAAATAAGACTAAACACATACCTTAGTAGCATTTATTGATATAAAAGTAATCTAAATGAAAGACATATGATGCAATGTCACTTCGAATTCTTGTATGCTCATTATATGAATCTAACTTATGAAAATTCTGACTTGGTCTTTGCTCCTCCAACATTCACACCACTAACCCTTCTACACATGTTATCACTTAAATTATTTTGCACGCCTCCTTTGGTGGTGAAGTATCATTCGGACCAACCATGGCATGGATCATTCTTTTAGCTTTGGGCCTTGAGTATTTTTTTTCCTTTTCTCCCGTGATTCAACACATTTGCTTTTTGACACTTTTACCATTTTTGCATTCGTGTAGCGAGTTTGGTCGATAATCCCGAGCTGGTAGACTCAAGTTACTGGGTTTCAAGATACCCCTACGGACCAGTGACTCAAAGGCTTGGGTTTTTTGTACTCATTTTGCAGAATGTGCTTTCCTCACTTTATTCCTTTATTTTTAATTTTATTTTCCTCAAGGCTTAATTGCTATTAGAAGTCCACACTTCCCGGTATATTTTCCTCAACCTCTGCTTTTTATCAACCACTTCAAAGATTTGATTCATCCAATTTAAGTGCACACATGTCTTAAAGGGCAATGGGTTCTTTCTTTGGAACTTAGATTTATGTCATAATTTCTACAAGCAGAACTATATAATAAGGAACAAAAACTCAATGCAATTTGTACACGGGTTTTGGCAGTTCAATCTTAAGCTATGTCATGAAACATCGATTTTTTTTTGAAATAAAAGACAAATATATAGATAAATATATACATAAACACCCCCCACACCTAAATCACGCATTGTCCTCAATGTATGCAAATATAAAGCAAATGCACTTATTACCTTGGTGAACTGCGGTGGAATGGTGGAATTTGCTCAAAGTCAACCATAGTCAGAACTGGATTGAATGACACCATATTGGTGCATGTATCCAGTTGAATTGTTCCACACGTTGCACTGAGGCACAGATTCCACACCCCTCACATGTATTGGTTCTCTTATTTGCTCGAGTGATGGTGGGTGTGTCGAAGAATTACTCCCCTTTTTCTTACTTCCTTTTTTATTTTGTGATGATTTATTTGATTCAGAAATCTGATAGATACGTGCTCTCATCACAACATCACTTTGATTGCATATTATTTCTGGCTCACTATCAACATGAAAAATATTAAATTCAGCTTTTAAGTTCCCGAAAGATAATTGCATGAGCCCATTTCGACAGTTTATCAATGCTTCAGAAGTGGCTAAAAAGGGTCTGCCTAGAATTACAGGGATTTGTTGATTAGGATTTACAACAGGTGCGGTATCTAGTACGACAAAATCCACTGGGTAAATGAAGTCACCAACCTTGATCAAAACATCCTCTACTATACCTCTTGGTTTCTTAATAGAGCAGTTAGCAAATTGAAGAGTTGTCTTAGAGGGTTTTAGTGGACCAAGGTTGAGTTGCTCGTAGACAGAGAATGAGAGTAGGTTAACACTAGCACCAAGGTCTAGAAGGGTTTTGTTGATAAAAGTATCTCCTATTGCACATGAAATTGTGGGACATCCAGGATCCTTATATTTTATAGGAGACGAGTTTGACAGGATATAGCTTATGTTTGCAGTTAAGAATGTCTTCTTTGGTACGTTCGTTTTTCGCTTTTTAGTGCACAAATCTTTTAAGAATTTAGCATAAGCAGGTATTTGTTGAATAATGTCTAAGAGTGGAATGTTCACATTAACTTGCTTAAATACTTCCAAGATTTTCTCTATTTGTGCACTTGAGTTCTTTTTGAGTCTATTGGGGAATGGGGCTTTAGGAACATAGACTCGCTCAGGTTCAGGTTGAGCTATGGGTTCAGGTTGAGTAGGTGGGTTGGGCGTTTCAGATTGGACGTCGGGTTCAATGGTTAGGTCATATGTGGTAGCTTGATGGCTAGATTGATCAGACGTTCTAGGATTTACCACATTATTATCAATCTGTCTTCCGGACCGTAATGATACTACTGCATTTATTTGTTGGAACGGTCCTTCCTCATTAACCATTTGAACCGGTCCAGGGTTGTTATTTCCTGAAGGTGGTTGATAGGGCTGATATGAATTATTTAGATCTTGGATTCACCTCAGGTTGACTTGGAAACCGACCCTTTTCTCTTTCACCTACTATTTGTGCTAGTTGGCTGACTTGTGTCTCTAGCCTTTGGAAGGTCTGGTTGGTTGTTTGTATAAAGGTTTTCATCAAATTTTCCAAGCTTGTCAACCTAACCTTATGATCACCATTGTTACTAAACCCAGATGATGTATTATTTTTGTTATACGGGTTTGGTTGTTGTCTAGGAGGTTGACATTGTTGGCTTGATGAGAAATTGGAATTATTACGCCAACCCGAGTTATAGGTTGATGCGTATGGGTCATTTCTAGCATGGTTATACATGACATTAACTTGTTCCCAGTCCGCACAATCCTCCATTACATGACCAGTCTGACCACATCTAGAGCAAGGGATAGACGAGGCTTGATTCACTCGGGTTTGGGTTTGTAGCTCTAAACTTTCCATTCTGCGCATAAGGGTAGCTAGTTTTGCTTCAGCCGCTATGTTGGCATCTACAACTAAGACACATGGTTTGGGTTCACTTGCTATTCTAGATCCAATACTCGGGTTAAGCGGTGTTCTAGCATTGTCCCATTGCATACTGTTTTCCGCTAAATCCTCAAGAAAAGTCCAGACATCATTATCATTTTTCGACATGAAGTTCCCTTGGCTTAAGGATTCTACCATAACTCTAGATGTGGTGTCAATCCCTCATAAATAATTTGGCATAATTGCCATCTTGGAATTCCATGATGAGGGCATTGGGTCAGTACGCTTTTAAATCTTTCTAGATAGGAATAGAACGGCTCGCTCTCAGACTGAACGAATGCAACAATTTCATTCCTAATCCTCATAGTCTTATGGTTGGGGAAATATTTTTTCAGGAATATTTGAACAAACTCAGCCCGACTCCTAATAGATCTTTCGGCTAGACTATATAGTCATTTCTTAGCGTCGTCTTTTAGTGCTAGAGGCACAAATTTCAGACGCACTGTCTCCTCAGGGATATGCTGGTATTGCATAAGAGAGCAGATTTCCTCAAATTCTCTAAGGAAGATATATGGGTCTTCCCTAGAGGTGAACTTAGGCAACATACTCATGTATTGTGCCTTAAGTTCGAAGTCGCGACCCGGTATGGTGGGCATAACGATGCACGATGGCTGAGCAGTCATCGCTGGATAGCATCGATCCCTCAGAGTTATAGGTTGTGCAACAGGTGGGTCCACTACGTTCTCACCCATTGGATCCGGGTGAGGTGGTGCAGCAGATGGATTGGGCTAAACTCTAGACTGGAATCTAGATGAACTCGTGAGAGTCGATTACTCAAGTCCCGAATCCAAATCTGAGTGCACCGGTTTGAATCAATTTTTGAGTTCAAATTCGAAATTTAAATTCCAAATTTAATTTCAAGAATTAATTAATTAATTAATTTTCATTTTTTAATGGAAACAAACAATAGAATGGGGAAAGATGAGAAAGGAATCCTAATCTAGAGAATTTAGGTGAGAAGAGAAAGAAGACTCAGCTGAGAAGGGAAACCTAACTCTAAAGATAGAAAGAGGGTTGATCAGAAAATTCCTAAGAAAGCATGGTTCAAACAATCCTAGACCTAGTGTCACTTAGATCTAGACGACTCCTAACTGGTTGAGTCGAATTGATTTGCTTAATTCACCTCCCTCACTAATCAAACCAAATTGGTCAGGCAGTGTATAGCTAGTGGGGGCGCTTCCGACAGAGTCGGTGCCAATTAGACAACCACTTCGCTTGGAAGACTTACGTCGACACAAAAACACTTTCTAGACACCAACTTAAATTCGATCGGCTTCAGGTCGTAGCAAGTCAAACCAATTCTTCTCCTTAAATGAGTCTGCGTCCTTAGGGGTCAATGTCTAGTTGATTTTAATTTAAGGCTTGGGTGACACTTTAGGATTGTGATTTGTGGGCCACGGAAGGGTGATGAAATCCCCACCGTATCTTTTCCTACGGAGTTGCCCTTAAGATAGTTTAAATTAGATCTAGCAAAGATAGTCAAACAATGGTCTTTAGAGGGGGGCAATTGCAAGGTTGTATGCAAATTAGATTATATGCTTAAATGCAATCGATGAAAATCACGATACGTACCTTGACTCCAGCACTCTTCAACAGAAATTGATTTGCAAGAATTTAGCAAGAATAATGCATACAAAACACTAGATGATGCATGCACTAAGGCCTTTCTAATTTTGCCAATTTTAGGTCAGAGTTAAATTATTGCCAATTATGGAATTTTTTGCCCAAACACGTGCAATTCTAATAAAAGGAAATTTTTTGAAAATAGAAATTACGAGGAAAAGAGGCAACAAAGGTTACCTATGCAATGCTCAGTCGGGTTCACCGCCCGCTCTCGAAATTTCAGTAGCTTCACGCGTCCACCCAGAGATGAGTCGCGTCCCAGAAAAGTTTGAAGCCCAAAAGCTCCAAGTGTGCGGCGGATTCGCCGCAACTTGCTCTATAGGTGTGGTGATTTCGCCGCGCGTTTAGCTCAGAATGTGCTCGGATTTCGCCGTGCACGCTGTTGTCTCCTGAAACACAAATCCAAATACTTAGATCGCGCACCAGAGAAACAGGATAAAATCGAAATCAACAAAAAAAAATCAGCGTCGCCTCTCCGATAACGGCGCCAAAAACTTGATGAGAATTTTATTTTATACCGCAAGTGCACGACATCAATGAAGACGTGGCAAGTACGGGTCGAACACAAGGAGGGAGAGATCTGTTATTAGTGTGATTTCGATTGGGGGAAAGATGGAGAGAAGAATAAGTTTGGTTTTTAGATTTTTGGGTTTTAATTTTCTAAGGCAAGAAACAAGAACAAATAAAACTAAAAACAAAAACAAAGAGGTGAATTCCGTTGGGTGGAGGTTTAGATTTAGGGTTTAGATTAGAGAATTCAGAAACTTATAATAAATCATGTTAGTTATGAAGCATTACATGATAAATGATTTAACATAAACTCAAGTAATCAAAATATACTAATCACGAAATTAAAATAATAACATTTATTCATCTTCTCTTCACCCTAAATCCGTCACCTCCACCCTTTGGAAAGAGTTAGAAACTCATGGATGGGAGGAAGGAGAAGGGGTCCTAGAGGAATTACAAAAGAAAATTAAAAACACACAAGAAATAAAAGACAGAATTTTATTACTAAAACTAAAGAACAAAAATTAAGAACAACCACCAAGGACCAAGGACTAGGACCCTTTTAACATCGTTCTCGGGGCTATTTATAGTTGTTACAAGAGACCTAAGTATAGAATTGGAGAGTACACGTGTCCAGACACGACTGCACGAAATTTGAGCACACGGATCGCCTCTGGTGCGGCGGAAACACCGCACATTGTGTGTGTTGTGCGGCGGAAACGCTGCACAATCTGGTCGGATTATCTCTGGATTTTGGCTGAATGTTTATGGTATGATTTGATCCTCCTTTGCGAGTCTGGATGATTTCTTTCCATTCTCTTGAGCTCCGAATTATTTCCTTCATATATTTGGAGATCCACATTGATTTTTCTTTACATTTTCTCCAAGATAATATTTTGGTGCTTTAATTGCAATTAGGTCCTTGGCTTTTTGCAATTAAGTCCCCGGCTACTTTTGTGCTTAAGTCCTTGTTCTTTTTGTAATTAGGTCTTGAATGCTTTTATGCTTGGATACATTTCCATTTGAAACCCGATAAGTTTGAACTTGGTCTTTATGATAGAAATGAGCCTTTTGCAAGCGTTTATGCTCGGGATGTGGGTAATTTGCATTCAGGTCCTTGTATTTTGTAAATAAGACTAAACACATACCTTAGTAACATTTATTGATATAAAAGTAATCTAAATGAAAGACATATGATGCAATGTATGCAATGCATCAGCTATATAAAGAGATGAAGTGAGTTGAGAGAAGATGGAATTTTGAGAAGAAAAAAGATGGAAATTTTAAGGCAAATATCGATTCGTTATTCTTCAGTTTCATGTCATGTTTGTCTCTTTTGATATTCATAGTTGCTTGCATGCTGAGTATCAATATTGAATTTATTGATATGCATATGATTGCATGGTGGTGTTTCGGCCGACATGTCATGTCTGTATATTTCTGACTTAGCCACTTAGGAAAGAGTTACCTAGCAGACAACGTTGAGTCATCCGAGAGAGAAAATGACTACCTGATGTTAGTGTGGAGTTGTGCGTCTGACTGATTGATAGATTCAGAAACACAGGATGTGGTCGAATCCGAATTAGGGTTCCAAATTGTTATGCATGCATAGTATGTGTGATATATGTCTCCTGATTGTTCTCATTAACTGAACGTCTTATTCTATATTTTCCATATTTTTATGATTCTAGTTGATTGATACTTTTGGGTTGTCGAGCTTACAAATTATTGATTTTATTTTTCAAATTATTTATGAGTCTATCAGATGGATCAAATATCAGAGTGCACATCGGTTAGGATCGTGGGTCGTATTAACACACCGGGGTCAGATGAGTAAGCATTTGTCCGAGTTCGGAGCATTACCGGCCCACGGCCTGGCGTAAAAAAATCTTATTATATCCACACAACGAAAGTCAGAAAAAAAGTTTGGAACTTCGCGTATGATTTGGTCGGTCGGGTTCGGTCTGTTATCCATAACAAAATTACTCACAATGTGTTAAGCAGACAATACACACTAGTCTAACAAGGCAATTATTTTCCAACATAAAACTTATTAGAACAGTGGGGGGAAGTACATAAGCATCGATTTTGAGATGTTCTGGGCTCTTAAAGACCTCTAATATGAGTCGGGCCAGCCTGTCTTAGGTCCAACACTCCAGCCTGTTTACCTTTGTTTCTTTTTTTGCTCACGAAGCCTTCAAATAGATTAATTAATAAAAATGTCTTAACGGTCTTTCCACTCTTATATATATATATATATATATATATATATATATATATATATATATATATATATATATATATATATACAGAAATTTTACAATGAGACCTGGTCTCATTGTAAAAAAATGAGACCCCATATCTTCCTTCCTTAGATCTAAATCCAACGGCCGGTTTATCCAACAATCAATTTATACAACCAAAGGGTAATTTGGTAATCATGCTACGCTACGCAACACACCACACCATCTTCTTCCCGGTTCCTCTTTTTCTCCGTCGAGAACTCCTTCCGTCCCTTCCTACTCTCTCCAACATCCGTCCTCCCTTCTTCCCAACCTTCCTCCTCCTCCTCCTCCTCCTCCTCATCCGCTGATTCCATCCCTCATCCGCAGCAGCCCAACTGCTGCTCCGCCAGCCGGAAGAAGGTCGGGCTCATAGGGTTCCGGTGTCGCTGCAGGGAGACCTTCTGCGGGATCCACCGCTACCCCGAGCACCACACCTGCGGCTTCGACTTCAAGTCGGATGGGAAGGAGGCCATCGCTCGCGCCAATCCCCTTGTCAAGGCCGACAAACTCGATAAGATCTGATCGGAGATTGCTGCTACTGCAGGTGGTGGTATTAATTATTTGTTGTTTTTGTATTAATTGTTTTTAACAAAATTGTTACTATTTTAATCCACTTCACCGTTTCCTTCGCCAAAGAGGAAGAAGATTCGATTTGGGATTTCTCATATTGCTTACTTGTTCATCATTTATTTATATTCTCTAACCCACTTTCATCGTGCAAATTTTTCCTCCTTTAACCTTATCACTGTTACTTCTTTATTTAGTTTGGACTATCGTTTTTTGCCTACTTGACTTGATCAGAGAAACACCTTGTGTCCATTGTTAAACAACATTTTGAATGTCAGTAATATATAGCTAAAACATCGAAGGACATCTAAGGAAGTATAATCCGGTGAGTGAGAAAACTTCATCTCGGTGTCGTATTGCTTTCTACATTTTGACATTTGAGGAAGCTAATTTTTCAAGAATTTCAGAATAACTTATCCTTTTAAAGTCAAAAGATACTAGACAATTTGGTGTTTACTAGTAACACATTTTGCATTTTGTCAATAAGTTAAACTTATTAATAATTCAAACTAAAGAACTAGCAGCAAATTTTTGTAAAGACTTGCAATCACTGACGTCTCTAACTGGGAAATATAATGCTTTAGAAAATGTCATAAAGTATGTAGCAGTTTGATGATTATATTATTTTGTGGTGGTAGAGCAAACAATACAAATATATAATTATGACAATTACAGGATGAAGTGAAAATGACCCTTTGGGTTTGGATCCCATGGAGGAACTAGTTAGAAGTTTATAGTTGTCGATTTCCATTGTAATTGAGTGTGTGACTTTTTAACGTTTCCTATACGAGAAGTTTTGTAATATGCTTTGTAATTTTAGTTTATAATTGTTACATGTTTCTTCACCGAGTTTTAAATTCTTTAAGTGCTTTTCATGTGCAGGACGTGAAATCTAAATCCAACTTGTGTTATTATTTGTAGTTCTTTCACTTGTGTTATTATTTGTAGTTATTATTTGTTCTTTCGCTTCCTATAGTGACAGTAGGATGAATTATTGGAAGTCAGAAAGAATTTGGATGTGTTGATATCCGATACAAACCGGCATGTGTTAGATTACATGTCCAGATCCTTAGTAGTTGTTGTTTAATATTGTCTTATTATAAAGTAATATTGAGTAGGTTTTTTCTTTCAAAAATAAATTATTTGCTTCTAAAAATAAACTGATATTGTTAGATGCCTAATTTAGAATAATAATTTGTCAGATCATCAACAAGGAGATTCATGCGTCCCAAGAGTTTGAACTGAGACTTATATTACAGGTTGATCATTCTTGACAGTGTTCTGGAGTTTCTGCTTTGTTTGGACTGCTGGAGTTTCTGCCTTATTTGGACATCTAGAGTTTCTGCCTTTGTTGTCAGGAGTTTTGCCTTAAGTGGAAGTATGATTCTTTCGTAGTGGAAGTAGTGACCACAAAGAAGTGATGATATATGAGTTAAGTAGGATTGTAGAAGATATCATATTTTTGTTGTTATATACTTGTAACCAATGTGACTACATTTTGTATATAGGAGTCACAACTATATACTCCTTAATACATTTCCTATGTTAATCGAACATGTTACGACACCTATTTTTTGTAATTTTGATGTGGAGTGTCGACGAAGTTTGTGTTAGTAATTATTTTTTTTTCAAGAAATGAGACCAAATATTTGGTTTGTTTTGTAGTTCCTTTAGTATATCATATGCGCCCACTGAAGCATATAATATATATGTGTTCAATACACAACATTATAAGTACTCTGTTTGTACATCATGTGCTTCCAGTGAAACATTGATTTTGTACATGTTTGTGATCATACATATATGATTAATTGAAGTCAACTTAGGGAGCTTGTGGACATCCCTAGTTAAGTCTACCATAGATGCTAATAAGCTCACATAAGACTAAGACTAAATTACTATAGTATGACATATTTTTCTATAGGAATAGAAATGGTCTGGAGTACTCTACAAAACCGCATCATTTTCATAAATAAAACTTCAAGTGAATACACATTTATATACGTTCCATACACAACAATATATGTTTAATACACCAATATCATTTCAATACACAACAGTATCATTTTATTACACAAGTTCAACAACGACTTCATAAAAACTCATTCAAGATAAAATGAAGATATTTTTCTTTTTCTTTGGACAAACAAGATGAAATGAAATAAAGATGAAATGTCCACTAAAATGAAATCATATGCTTCCAGTGAATCATATAATATATATATATGTGTGTGTATTCAATACACAATATTATAAGTTTAATACATAACTATATCATTTTAATACACAACTATATCCTTTTATTACACAAGTTCAAGAACTCTTTAATTCATAAAAATCATTATTAAAATACATAATTGCATTATAAGTTGAATATAATGTTGTTTAGTATAGTTTAACTAGTCTATTGGATATTTTGGTTAGAGAACATTTTAGAAAAATCATTATTAAAATACACAACTGCATTATAAGTTTAATAAACACAACTCTAAAAGTTGTGTATATTAAAGCATGGTATGAGAGTTGAGGCATTGGTTGGTGTTGGGGAGAGGGGAAATGTTTGATTTTGTATATTTTTGTGATCATACATATAAATGATTAATTAAAGTCAACTTAGGAAGCTTGTGGACATCCCCAGTTAAGTCTACTATAGATGCTAACAGACTCACGTAAGACTAAATTACTATAGTATGACATATTTTTCTATAGGAATAGAAATGACAGGAAGCACTCTACAAAACCGCATTACTTTCTTAAATAAAACTTTCAGCGAATACACATCTATATGCGTTCAATACATAATAGAATACGTTTAATACACAAATAGAATTGGTTGTCGTCAGATAAGAAGTAACGAGCAACATATGATTCTAAAAGAGATACATACATAAACATGAATTGTTGATCCTTGTGGAGGAAATGAAGTAGATGGAGGGTTCATGTTGTTGTACATGGTATGAGAGTTAAAACATTGATTGGTGTTGGGGAGAGGGGAAATGTTTGATTTTGTATATTTTTGTAATCAGACATATAAATTATTAATTGAAGTCAACTTATGAAGCTTGTGGACATCCCCTACCATAGATGCTAACGGTCTCACAAAAGACTAAATTACTATAGTAGGGAATCACTAGGTGAGCGAGATGTGTTGCATATTTTTCTATAGGAGAGAAAGAGAGAGAGAGGAAAGAGAAATGTTGGAGATAGAAATGACATGAAGCACTTTACAAAACTGCATCACTTTTTTAAATAAAACTTCTAGTAAATACACATCAATATGTGTTTAATACACAACAATATATGTTTAATACACCAATATATCATTTCAATACACAATGGTATCATTTTATTACACAAGTTCTGCAATTCCTTCATAAAACTCATTCACCAAATCCGTCAAGCAACAAAAACATTTGTAAAAATATGTCATGCAATCTATCATTATCAAATCATACAAGTCTACACATATAAGCAATTTTTAAGTAAATAAGATATCATATGGAATATTTAGTTGATACATCAATGTATAAATAACAAACAACATTCACATGAAGCTTTTTTTTCTTCATTATAACATATCACCTCTCTAATTGAACTCAAATCATCATCTATATTTGTTACAAAGTAAATAACTAAATTATTTTCTGACATTCCAATCTTGACGTTACACGACAAAGATTTATCCAATTGATTTTGGAAGAGCTTGAAGATATTCAGTGTATAAACATTGACCATTAGTTTCTCCATTACCCATCTTGTGATGAAGTGATGTATTCTTTTTCTACTATCAAAGTCCCATCTATTTTCTCTTTCTCTTTGGAATGTCAAAGTTATTTCAAACCTGTAGTAAACACAATTTTATTAGATTCTTACACTACTTTATCAATTAAATAGACAATTATATCATTTTAAGATACAACTCTATTGGTTTAATACAGAGCCGTGCTATTTTAATACACAACTATCATTATTTTACACAACCATATCAGTTTAATACCCAAGTCTATTCTATATCACTATCTTACGTTATTATATCTTACTGGTTTAATGCAGAACTTTATTGGTTTAATACACAACTATATCAAATTGCTACACAACAATAGCAGTAGTAAACATATAAGTTCATTAAACCCAAAAAATGATACTATTAATGTAATTTATACATGCATATGAACTCAAAGTTTCAAACAATGTATTTTCTATTTGCATTATGTTTGATGAATGAATTCGTCCATTATTGATTGCATTTACTCAAACAATGTATTCTTCCTATATTGCATATTTTGGTTAGAGAATATTTTTGAAAAATCATTATTAAAATACACAACTGGATTATAAGTTTAATATACACAACTCTAAAAGTTTAATATACAATTACATCATTAAAATACACAACTGCGTCATTTTCGTAAATAAAGTTTCCAGTGAATACACATCTATATGCGTTCAATACAATACAAAATACATTTAATACACAAATACAGTTGAATTGCTGCAACTTAGATGCACTCATTGCAAGTCGAGAATCACATGTGAAATCTTAGACGCACTCATTGCAGCAATTCCTGCCTTCGATGAGAAAAAAGTAAAGAAACGACTTAGTGATGCTAAATAAACACATGAGAAGGTATAGAAGCGATTATGGGAAGCAAAGGTTTTAGATTTTGTTTAACATACTATGAAACAAGACACAATTCTATTATTTCCCTTTAATTCACGTCTACACACTAAAACAAGCGAAAAAATCTTTCTTATTTATTTTGAGAGAGAAAAGTCACAGATTGTTAAATCTAACACGAAAATAGAAATAAACTAAAGTATCACCATTTTCGGAATTGGGTGGCGAGAAAAGGGGATTTGAGGCGACGTAATCAACCTCACCAGGAAACACAAACTTGAGAATAGGTGAGATGGGAAGGAACGAAGGAGGGAGGAAGGAGGGGGTGGGTGTGTATGGGAAGGAATGAGAGGGGAGGAGGGAGGAAGAACGAGGGAGTGGGTGCATATGGGAAGAAAGGAGATGAGAGGTAAGAGGAGGACGAGGTGATTACGAAATTACCCTTTTCATCTTTCACCGTTAAATTTGATCTTGATGGTGCATGTTTATGGTCTCATTCTATTAAATTGAGACCTGGTCTCATTCTAATACCGCCCTATATATATATATATATATATATATATATATATATATATATATATATATATATATAAAACGGTTATGCTAATGAATGGTGAGATTAACTGTAAATAAGATCCAATGGTGAGATTGTATGGGGCTTAAACTAAATTTGATGAGCCCTGGGCTCACTAGAGCTTGACCATATATATATATATATATATATATATATATATAAAGAAATTATAGAATGAGCCCAAAGTTCATTTAAGCTTAAGTGAGTCTCCTAAACATCCACCATCTAAATCAAATCCAAAGGTGGATGTTAGATCTGTTTATTTTATTCACAAAGGGGTAAAGTTGGAAATATCAATTACCCCCATTCCACCCATCTTCTTCCCCCATCCCGAGTTTCTACACCTCTCTCAAACTAAACCCATTCTTGCCACCTTCACCGGCATTTTCGTCGTCGTTGGGGGAGACGACACCATCCCGGTCCTGCTGCATTGCGGGTTGTGGGTGATGGTGGAGTCGTCGACGTCGGTTCGCGAGGTTTTGCAACAGAGGCGAGGGGAGATGAGGTCGACAGAGGAGGAGGGGAGACAACGACAATGACTCCACTTTGTACTTCCATTGTGATTTCGTTGTGCTATATGCTCATATGTTTCGATGTGGAACTTCTATTTTAATGTGCAAATCGAATTGACATACTTTCTGATACTCGAGGGATGTTGTTTGTCATGATCTGTTGCATGATGTTGTGATAATCCCAACTGATTCAAATTTCACATATTGTGGTTTGTGACAACTGATTCAAATTTCATAAGAAGGTTGGTTGATAAATTTGCTTAATCATGTTTAAAAAGATAAACAACTATTACTTGTGGAGTGTGATTTAATTGTCTTTTTTGTTGAATTGATGTGTTGTTTGTAGCATATCTTTGCATTGTGAAAAATATGCAGAAACTTGAAGTTGTGAATAGTGTTCTTGGAATATTTGTCTTGACATCCGAACGAAGACTTTCTAACTTTTGTTGGATTCTAGGGATTAGTTTTGGATGAGGTTTGAGATGAGAGATTTTGTGAAGATTGAATTTGGATGTGATAAAGGATATGACAGCAAACATAGTGAATCTTGAAATCGGCTAAAAAAATGCTCATTTTTTCCTGCAAATGAGAAAAACTTCTAATTAGTGTTGATAAAATGTCATTAATTTTTTTGGGATTTTGTGTTTGTAGATTGATACGTGCTCATATCATATTATTGTTTCTAATATAATTTTGAAAATTGTTATTAACAGTTTTACTAATATTGATATCTCGTTTCTTACATGTACTTTGATGATGGGATTCATTGTTAACAATTTGCTAAATAGTTTAGCTAACATTTGTATAATATTACGGTTACACATACTATTTTACTGTTTCTAATAGTCTTACAAATATTACTATCTCGTTTCTTTCATATTCTTCGACGATTTGATTCCTTCTTTAACAATTTACTTAATAGTTTTTTGTCACAATTGTATAATTTTATGGCTACTAATATAATTTTAAGGTTCTATTAACAAACACTTTAACTTCACCATTGTACAATATTACGGCTAAACATATTATTTTACTGTTTTCAATACAGTGTTGAATTTTGTTATTAACTGTTACACAAACATTAATATTTCCTTATGTGATATTTGTTTACAATTGATTACATTTTTTCATTCATATCTCTTTATAGGTTTCACTTAAAGGTCGTACAAACTATTTGGGATATTCAGTAATCTCGTTAGAGGGAAAAGTATGTATCGATCAATTCCTAACTGATCCTAGAGACATGTAGGTGTTTTACGCGATAGATATTGACATTATTCTATCATCAACATTTATTCATTTTCAAGAGATTTTGTTAGATTTTCGTTTTTATCAATTTGCTCATAATGATTGTTACATTTCAGGAGTGCAATGAATTATAGAGCAACTAAAAACACATTTTGCATAGGCTCACGTTTGCTTGATGTGTTGGATGGAAAAATGGTTTCTGGTGATGCAAGTGAAATTAAATGTTTGCACATGTTAATTTATTAAGCATTGTTAATCCCCCCCCCCCCCCCCCCCCCCCCCCCCAGGTATTAGAAGTGACATTTGAACAGCTTGAACTCAAATCAAAAGTTGCAGATCGTGTTGGTTTATATTGTCTATTCTCTTATGTTTACCCTCAGGTTAATGTTCCTTCCTTGTTTGATTGGTTGTTTAATATTCATTCTTTGGTTCATTCTAAGGATTAGTTGTTGAAACTTTTTTTCTTGACTTAATTTAAATGTAGATAAAGTTGCAGTCATGTCCAGGTGACCTTACTGATGAAATGAAGAAAAACTTTTGTCATTGTTTCGATTGTCCAAGTTATATTTTGGGTATAGTTAATTACTATTTCATGATTTTGCACACGGGTAGTCACTGCCATCTTTTTGTCATCAACTTTCAACAAAGTCGATTCCAATCGTACAATTCTTTTAATTCCGCTCGGGCTAAAGCAAGAGTTCTTCAGTGGGTATGTTGTTTCTTGTTCTTGGCTTCTAATACACATGGATTTATAGTTTATTGTTTCCAATTTTCAGTTGGTATGTTTTGTTTTTTTTGAGTTGAAATGTTAATTTTTGCAGTCCAAGTGGGTGACTAAGTACTTCGAAATGACGCACAATTTTGATAATATGAAGACTTGGGAAGTAGAACATGTTCCTTGCCCCCCAGCAATCAGCCACAAGTTTGAATTGCGGTTTGTATGTATTGAAGATTGCAAAATCTCTCTAAAAGGAAAAAATATATTTGATTTTGGAGAAGATGATATGGCTCAGATTCGTGCTGAATACGTTGCTATGATACTTCGTGGAACATGTTCCGAATAGATTAGAGGATTTTTTTTGGATTCTTCTCACATTTTGAATTATACAACATTACAATTGCATGCAACTGTTGTATGTATGACTGAATATTTATAGTTATTATTACATACGTCTAGCAAATTAATATTACATCTTGATATTACTTATACTTAGTGTAATACCCTTCTAATATTACGTTTTGAAAAATAATATTACAGCAGCTTGTCGATATTACAGTTGTTACCATAATATTACAACTAATAGTTACAGTCATACAAGGTGCATAACTTGTACTCATTCATCGTTGTGTTGAACAAAACCTAACATATTCAACAAAAGTAAGAGTATGTAGAATTTTCCGTAATATTACAGCTAATAGATATACTTTATTCATATAAGTTACATAACACATTGTGTACTTCTCCATCACTTCTTTTTAAAACGTTTGTAAACCTAAAATTATATGAAGATTCACATTACATTTTACACATTATTAGGCATCCATTTTCTTAATTGGGAAGGACTAAAATTAATTGTATCTTACGTCTCCCAAATTAATATTACATTTTGATATTGCGTATGGTTAATGTAATACTCTTTTAATATTATGTTTTGAAAAGTAATATTCCAGCAACATCTCGATATTACAGTTGTTACCATAATATTACAGCTAATATATACAGTTAGACAAGGTACATAATCGGTACTCATTCACCATTGCGTTGAACAAAACCTAACATATTCATAAAAAATAAGAGAATATAGAATGTTCCGTAATATTACATCTAATAGATATATTCATACAAGTTACATAACACATGTCGTACTTCTAGATCACTTTTTTTGAAACGTTTGTAAACCTCAAATTACATGAAGAACCAAATTACATTTTACACATTATTAGCATCAATTTTCTTAATTGGGAAGGACTAAAATTAATTGTATCTTACATCTAGCAAATTAATATTACATCCTGATATTGCGTATGGTTAATGTAATACTCTTTTAATATTACGTTTTGAAAAATAATATTACTAGTAGCCCCTCGATATTACAATTGTCACCGTAATATTACAACTATTAGATATAGCAAACCAAGGTACATAACATGTACTCATTCACCATTGCTTGGTACAAAACCCAAAATATTCAACAAAAAATAGAATGTTTCAAAAAAACAAATTATTTTTACTAGAGTATGTATATCAAAAATTTAAAAAATGATGTATATTCATGTCGGAGATTATCATAGTTTTTTATTCTTATTTGCATGTATATATCTTGTCCACTAATATTAATCTTCTTGTTCACGAATATTAATCTTCCTTGCAAGTCATTCGTGCCATTTATTTGTATCTTCAGTTGTAACTCTGCAAAATCCAAAAAAATACATAAGATAATTATCAAGTATAATTCATTTTGACAAAGAAGATTAACTACCGCAAGATTAAAGATCCACAAAATAAAAACGGAAATCAACAGCAAAAAACCAAGCAAAACCGAATTCACAGCAAAAAACTAAAACCCAACAAAATCGAAATCAAGAGCAAAAACAAACAAAAACGAAATCAACAGCAAAAAACAAGCAAAACCGAAATCAGCAACAAAAAACTAAAGCCAAACCGAAATTAGGAGCAAAAAACCAAACAAAAACAAAATCAGCAACAAAAAACCAAGCAAAACCGAAATCAGCAGCAAAAAACTAAAACCAAACAAAACCGAAATTAGGAGCAAAAAACCAAACAAAAACGAAATCAGTAGCAAAAAACTAAACCAAACAAAATCGAAATCAGGAGCAAAAAACCAAACAAAAACAAAATCAGCAGCAAAAACTAACAAAAAAAGCAAGATGTCTCGAAGAATTCGGCGTAGTGAATGACAATGAGGGTTTGGTGGGTAGGGAGAAAGGGATGACGAAAAATGGAAGGATGAATAGTGGGTTAAGAGGGTGAGGAGAAAAGGATGACGAAAATGGAAGGAGGAATAATGGATTTGTTTTTGGTAACGTGGATTAAAGGGATTGGGAAGACCATCAAATTTACTTTATTACCCTCACTTAAAGTAAAAGACACACAACCATTCAGATTGAGATGAATTGTTTGATCTTGAGGACCTCATTTAAACAAAATGAGCACATGACTCATTCTATCCTTACTCTATATATATACACACATTAATTCTCCAGTAAACCCGGGACTTAATCTAACTATTCTAAGCCTCTATCATTATTCATCATTCATCTTAAATTATAAGGTAGATTAAAGATATGACGGTTATGCTAACAAAATGATCTAACGGTAGATATTAATTGTAGATTAACCGTAATTAAATCTAATAGTGAGGTTGTAGGGGGCTTAAACAAATAGGATGAGCCATGAGCTCACTAGATTTTGGTCATATATATACATACACACACACACTAGGAGAAATGCACTCTCTTTAAATTTTGTTGACAAACGATTACACTTGATAATAAAATCAAATATAAACTTAAACTTGAAAATCTGAACCGTAATATACAACATAAGTAGATTAAGGATATCGAAAATTATAAATTTTGGTAATCATTTCATATGAGATCTAGAAATCGGTTTTTAGCAAATCTAGTGCGTTCTTTTTTATATCTGTAGATGTTGCGTAAAAAATATTCCGAAATTCATGATTTTCGATATCTTTAATCTACATATGTTGTATATCAAGATCTATGTTTTAGATTTTCAATTTGGAGTTCAGATTTGATTTTGATTTCAAACGCAACTGTGTGACAACAAAATTTAAGAATAATCTCTCTCATATGATACACACACGTAACAACATAAATTGATGAACAAGTTCCGAAGTTAAAATGTTGTTTTGAGACACATAATTACAAGTCTCGTGTATATATACATGAGACATGCACGATATGTATGTACATACATACATATACGTATGTATATATATATATATATGTACACACACGTAAGGACATAAAATTGATGAACAAGATAAGAAGCTAAAAGGTTGTTTTGTTTTGCAATATTTGTAGTTTTGTTAGGCGACATGACTAGTCCACCCTTAAGAGCACCATTAACCACAACCTAAAATTCCCCCTCCAACTCAGTTTCTCTCTCCACCACGTCAGCGAAAAATACTATGCAACTCACCCCCAACCCAATCCATTTTTCACTTCTTAACCCAAACCTCACTTTCAACTCTCTCTCTCTCATCCACATCATTTTTATTACCATATTTTCTATTCTATCACACAAATATACAAACTACTAAATAAATTATTTCTACAGTAACTTAATTTAATTTAATTATGCTAATTGCAATATAATTTGGAAACTTTAGATTTAATAATGGTCACTCCAACGGGTCGGTCGGAGGTGGCAAGGGGGCAGCGTCCCCTGAAGATTTTTTTATTTTTGAGATTTATTAGTAATTCTCTGTCGATTTTTTGGGTTACTAATATGTTTTTGGGTGAACCTGGGTAAATTCATGTGTTCTATTTTACTAGGTAATTTTCTTTAATTATATACATTTACAATTATCTTACTAATTTTCTTTAATTACTTACACTTATTTTTACTATTTCTAATTAATTATTTACATTTATCTTATTAATTTTCATTAATTATTTTATTTATTTTAATTTTCACGAATAAATTCTAATTATATAAATTACTATACATATATCATTTATATATTAAATAACAAATAAAAAGATAAAAACCAAAAAATAAAAAATAATTAAACCAACCCGGGTCGGCCACGTGGCCAACCAGGTCGCCCCCCAGGTCGGGACCTGACCTGGGTCTGCCCCCCATTAAGGGGCTGGGGTTGGATCCCCTCAGACCCGACCCCAAAGAGCACCAATTAAGGGTGCTCTAAGAGACATGCCACGATAAGCACGGAACCAAGAGGTCCGTGTAAATCGGATTTCCTGTGGAAAATCTAAGAAGCAATTAAAGCTTTTTGGAATTTTTGTTTTCTGAAGTGAAAGATGTTTTTCCTTTCTCATTTTTAGGGAACTATGAATCTGAAAACCAACTCACAATTGTAATTATTGTGCTTCCCCATATCTTTAACTAATCCATACTTGTAATTTTCTAGCACACACGGGGATAAGGATTAAGATGCAATTGTGAAAGAGCTATCAGACAAGCTTATCACTAGTTTTACTTAAGCTATTAATTCCTGATGATAATCATATTATACCATGATCATGCATAATCTGGAATGGTTCCAAATGTGCAGTCAATTATCATGAAGAAATTCATGGTGCCATCCACAAATGGATTTGTCTTTCTGACTTTTCTTCATGGCTTTCAAAATAGAAGATGATATCATTATGATCTATCTGGGTCATCACTTGTTTATTTTAACATCGATTTTTCAAGAAAGTTTTATATATTATACATTTGAAATGTAGTCAATTATAGTGAAAAAATTCACAATTCCATCTTTGTTTGACCCTTTTTCTTACCGTTTCAATATTAAAGAAAAGATGGCCTTATCATGACGTATCTTTATTCCAAATACTAAGCATTAAGAATCTTCATGTTTCTTTCATGGCAAGTTCTGATCATCGTAATTCGAATTGACCATTTAAATCTTTTGAAAAGTATTAGCAATGCCTGTCAATTTCATATTAATTACGTTATAAGCTAGGGCTGACCATGAATCCAGCTTAAAATTCTTTGACCGTGATGTTCTACATGTAACCACCTGCATTGAAACTATAGAGACCCATGCATCCATAATTTTGGCTTGACTTTGATGACAAATCCTGATTAATTTACTTAGAGAATGGATTAGTTTAATCGGCAGTTGCTTTCAAAATACAAAAACAAAGACAATGAGCAGTTAGCGTGATCCATTAGCGTGATCTTTCAGGAGTTGAATATTAGGTGGGGGTAAGTCAATTGGTACTTGATACATGACAAGGGAGGATGATAATTGTGCATTTATATTTTGAATATTAAAGGGTTTTTTGTTTGTTCATTTCGTCCAATATTTTTGCATAACATCATGATTCATCGTCATGATGGCCTTCTATCTCTAACAATTTTTCATCATTCTCATTTTCAAACTGTGATTTTTTTTTGAAGTTAGTTTCATCTTGTGCAGATGGCTTGACAATGAGGCTTAGATAGTGAAATGCAAGTTAACTACCTTTGGTCTTCTCGAATCCTTTAATCTTCTCCATCTTGTATTGAAAGGGAGAGGTGAACAATTTATGTTATCGTTGCTATGGAAAATAATGTAAAAATGGATTTCAATCAAAACCTCTTAGAAAAGGAAAGAGAAAATCTAAGCAAAGAAAGATAAGCAACATTATTTCCAACTCTCCTGACAGAAGCAGCCACCGAGAGTCGTTACATAATTCAACAAGAAAAATAATTTATGTCAAATAGGTGGGACATTTTTTAGATAAGGTTGTTATGTTATGGTAATGATAGGTGGTTCATATAGATTATATGGATAATTAAATAGGTTCATATAGATTAGGTTCTTTCACCTCAATATCTAGCTTTCAGGGATGAGTTGTCCAAGGTTTTGAAGTGTGGCATTTGCAAAGCATTCGAGTCTTGAAAACTAACTGCTGCCGGATTAAGATGCAACGGTGAAGTGAAGGTTGTTCCCAATTAGGGTTGCAAATTTCTACTCGAGCTTGGCTCGATAAAGCTCGACTCGAGCTCAACTAGTTTTTCAAACGAGTTAAGCTCAAATATCAAAATCCGCTCGTTTAATAAACGAGTCAAGTCCTAGCTCGACGAGAGATCGTTTGACTCATTTAAGTTTATACACATATTATATATATGTTACAAATAAATATATTATTTTCTATATCCCAATTACATACAAATAGAACCATATAATTTATAAAAAATCACATTTATATGTTGATTATGTTTATAAAATGTAAATAGTATATTTAACAACAAGTTAATCATATCTTAAATGAGCTTAAACGAGTTGAAAAACTTGTTTAGCAGATTCTCAAACGAGTCAAGCCCGAGCGCAGCTGGTTTACACCCCTTTTCCAATATGGCCCTCGAGGACTTCGGGTTGGAAGCGTGGTGGATTGTAGTGGACCTAGTGGTACATACTAGCACTACTTTACTAGATAACCTACATTGGCTATATGGGTAATTGAGATGGATTGACATAGCCTAGGCTCTCTTGCCTCAACAACTACTTTCTAGGATGAACATTTTCCTTTAATCCACATCCTTATTTTATTACGAAGGCGGGCATTCAGGAAGTTAGTTCCATCTCAGATTGTCCGGAGTTGACGAAGTTTCTCCAATCAGCACTTAATTAAATGTTTACACCAATCACAGTGAGTTGGTAGAAGTGAGCTTGTAGCTTCCACTTCCTATAGATTTAATCCAGCTTTTCAGGAAAGCTGGTATGGATGCATTTTGAATTTTTGAGAAGTAAAATACAAAAGTAGCTATTTGAGCATTTTTTGTTGGATAGAATTAGAACCCATCGGGACATAGTTGTGTGATTAGGAGTGAGTAAGTGAAGATATAAGTTCGAATTCCTACTATGCATGTCAAACGTTCCGGTGAAAACAATGTTGACCACCTCCAGTTTAAAATCACAGTCTACCTAACCCGAGTGGAGACGATGTTGAAAAATTCTAGATCATAAAATAAAATAAAATAAAATCAGGACATCCTACTTCCCGACAAAACAGGCCTTTCACAGCTTTCCACAAACATATCCCAGGTGTGAAAATTAGATCGAGTAGGTATCTTGTGCCAATCATGCCTTCAGTTTGGTCTGTCTCTTCAAAACCCAAGTACTTTAAGTCCGTTTGGATCAAATTTTCATAATCAGATTTTGATTCCCAAAATCCCAAAATAATGTGATTTTGAATTGACGTGTAAAACTAAGAATCCCCATACTAAGGCAGTGGTACGCTTGAAAACTTATTGTAAATTTGGTCAGATTTTAGAAAGTATGATAATCAAAATATGATTTCAAATGGACCCTTAGTAGGAAGGTAGATAGGTAGTAGATACAATGATCTTTTAGAATCTTACAATAATTGTTTGTATATATTAATCAAATTTTCATAATCAGATTTTTATTCCCAAAAACCCAGAATGTTGTGATTTAGAATTGACGTGTAAAAAATAAGAATCACCATACTAAGGCAATGGTACAATTGGGAACTGATTCTAAATCTGGTCAAATTTTAGTAATTTTTGATTATCAGCACTAGAGCAACACTAACGGGTCATCCCCCCACGACCCGGTCGTCAACGATCGGGTCGTCAATTTTTTTAATATTTTTTTTGTTTTGATTTTTTGAATTTTTTGTTTGAATTTTGTTGTTGGAAAATACGTTTTATAATTGTTTTAATTTTTTAAATATTTTTCAAGATGGAGTCTGAAATGATGTGGAGAAAAGAGATAGGTTGTTGTGGGTTATGGTTAAGATGTGAATAGTATAAAAAAGAGAAGAAAATAGGTTTAAGAGAGATAAAATTGATGTGGAAGAGAGAGAGAGGAAAGAAAACACTCATGACTAGGTCGTCCGGAGTCATGGTTAATGATGTACTTAGTAGGAAGTTAAACATGTAGTAGATACAACAATCTTTTAGAATCTTATAAAACTTCGTTTTTATATCAAGCAACGTGGGAACATATTTTACCGATAAAATAAATAAATGTGGGAACATATTTTCAACATGTATGTTAATTTGTTGCATTTTCCCTCCAAGAAGTGGCGGTTAACATGTACCTAACCTGATTGTGTGTTTCTGCCTCCCGCACACAAATCCAAAGAAGGCAGTCAAAATCAGCCCTACCAACAAGGACAGCTTTCCATACTTGAAGCTTCGTTTATCCTATTCTGGAGTTTGGTAAGAGTTGGGGGCAGCAGAAGTAGCAGACTTTTCAGATTTCCATGTTGTGTTTCCTGTAATATGGTTGGAAATTGATCATATTGAATGCAGATTCAGAAAACAGGAACCATGGGTGAAATGTTGAATCTTCTTAATTAGACGGACATATTCAAGGATAAGATAATCAAGTAGCTTGGGTTAATCGGTAATTAAGTTGGATTACTCCATTGTAAAGTCTGTGGTTAAAACTGTGTTTTTGTTTGGAAAATATGGATGGAAGTTTTATACATATTTGACATCAAGAGGTCACTTCCTAGATTGTTCAGCCCACAAAAATATGCACAAAAAAGATTGAAATTCATGTATTTTATATGTTCTTCATGATGAACTTTAATTTTTTGTACATAACACTATCAATAGCAACTAACATTCTTTCTTGTATGTATCAACTGAATTCTTTGTTTGTTCTTGTAGAAACTGTGGTCATGGATATGGTATGATGTATGCGTGGGTATGGAAGTACTTCCAAGTTAGGAATCTGAACTCTGAAATCATATGATCAGGAACTAATTTAAAATTTTCATGAAGGCATGCCAAAATGTGATTCCAGTTCATGTATTATTTAACTCTTGATATTTGTAAACGATACATTAGTGTTGTCTGACGTGATTTTAACCAACTTTAGCAGTCATGTGAATTTTTTCCCTTACATTGGTGGGACATTATTTGACTAGTACTTCATTCACTAGATATTAACACCCAAACGTTGTCATGGATGATATTACAAGGTACAAGACCATGTACCTTGTATACATTTAGAAATTAACAAGCAGAATTGCAAATGTGTTTTCGTTTTCGCTTACGTAGATCTCTTCTTCTACTGAATTGTGTTTCTATGGTTCTACCCTTACTATTTGAACGACGTTACTGCACCATTATAGTCGATCAGCAGAATTTGCTTCTTGTGTCGTTTGTTTGTTTGCTTTCCTGAACGAAGCATACAACAAAATTGAAATTATACCAACAAAATCGCAATCAACGCGTGCCCCTGTCATCAAAATCCACATGGTGGGTACATGTTAACAACTTTTTACATCCTAGGGGGGTTTGTGCACAGGGAATTTGAAGGAATGGAATGGAAAGTAAAATGTTTTCGGTTTGACTGACAAAAAGGAGTTGTTTGTGCACTTTAAGGGAAACCAAAAACACTTTCCCTTGGTTTCCCTCGTATAAAGGCCTCGTACTCATCTGTTTTCTCCCTCGAAAACGAAGGGAAAGTGATGCCCCAAATCACTCCTCGATCTCCCTCCTCTCCCAATCGAAATCACTCCAACTCTCCTCTCCCGACTCACCTACTATCCTCTCCTGACTCATCTAGCGCACGACGACGAGTTCGAGGATCTCTGTTGTTATCTTTCGGCGACAACTTCTTCTTTTCCGGCGATCTGTTGGTGGGTTTTATCGTTTTTGGATGCGTTTATCTACCTTCATCTACCATGGTTTGGTTTCGTTAGGTTGGTGATTTTGGATTTGGTTTGGTTTTCTAGGGTTTCATATCATTCGTGGATTAACGATCATTTTCAAAATGAAGTTCATAATTTGTTGTTGCTTGCTTGATGGTTGGTTTTTAGTAATGGGTTTGACTATTTGAGGATTGCAAATGGTTTGTTCGATGTATTTGAGTTTTTTTGTTGTGGAAATCTGTTGAGTTCATAATTTGTTATTGCTTGATTGATGGTTGGTTTTAGTAATCGATTCGGAGTGGTTATTTGGTATTTTATGCTTTTGTAATGAACTGTTAGTGATAAGTTGGCTGTGAGATTTTTAGTAGACTATTTCGGGATTGCAGTGGTTGTTGATTGTTTTAAGCTGAAATGAATTGTTATTTTGGTAGTTTCTGGAAATGGGTTTGACTATTTGATGATTCAAATGCTTGTTCATGGATTTCGTTTTTCATCTTAATGCTTTTGTAACATGAACATGATATTTCTTAGGCCATTAAAGCAATGTTCAAACTCTTTTTTTTGCTGCAGTTGTAAGAATAGCAGATGAGTGGTCAAAGATGATGCCATTCTTTTGCTAGACAAACCCAAGAGAAAATCCCTTCCCTGTCATACACAACCACAAATGGATATATATCATTCTCATTTAGTTTAGTTTGGTAAACTTCAGTCCACGAAGAAATGGTTGCTACAAACATTACAAAAATTGACAGTAAACAAGGAGAAAGAAAAATTCATCATGTCTACCAAATGAAATACGTGGTGAATGGTTGAAGTGACCTACCTATGAGTGAAAATTAAGAACTCAGTTGTAATAATGAACTTCTCTTGTGGTCGGTTTGTTAATGTACCCGTATTAATTGTTTGATTGAATATTAACTTTTCAATTGTAATATTTTATTTAGCTTGTTTTTGTACAATTGAAAAATGTTTGTGTGATATGTTATTTTTAGGCATTCTATTTTTGAATGTTTGAATTTTATTGAATTTTTGTATCATCTAAGTAGGCGTTAACATGAAATTATATGATCTTGACAGGTGTAAGATAAAAAAAATGGTGGGAGGAAAAAAATATTTAAGATTAAAACAACATATTTTCATTCATAAATTAAATGTTGTTTGGATTGTAATACTATTGAGATTAGAGTAATATTTTTTTATTTATAAATTAAACTGTAGTTATGAAATTTCACATATTTTTTAATGATATGCATAAACATAATATGTTTTCTGTCGGATTCCAGAGGCATACACAAATAACAGAATATGTTTTCTGTTGGATTCCAGATTCAAACACAAACAACAGAATTCGGTCAAAGGAAAACTGTTTTCCTCTAGATTCAGTTTTCTTCTGCTTTCCGTTTGGCTCCGAAAATCATTTTCTGAAACTTTTCGCGTCAATAACACCCCTAATGTGAAAGAAGTAAGAGGGAATCCGTAATTTGGAAGATATCTTAGATTTTCAATATGTGCCATTATTTTATTTTGAAAAAAATGACGCAATCTCTCTCTCTCACATCCGTGGGGCTGCACTAGAAAAGTTTGACTTATCCATGTTTTAGGTTTTGTCAACTTATCAATACAATATTTGCAGGACATTAATATATAAAAAATACAAAATATGTATACATGTACACACATATTTTTTACTGTTCTATAACTTTCATGCATACTAATTATTAAGATTGAAATCTACCCAAAATACAAGAACACAGAGGATGAAGAAATGCGTCTTATTGACAAGGCATGACTTTGTGAATTCAAAAACTGTAGGTTTATTTCAATCTTGCGATTCATCCGACAGGAAAATCTTTATAAATGTTGTTGCATCTTGCAGTTGCCCTACTACTTAATATTCTTCATGGTTTGAATATTTTGGAATTTAATATTGTAACAGGTGTCTTAGGTAACAGTATTCGGGAACCCTGGTTGAATTATATAACTTTTAAGAATCAGATTGTAATTCACAGATTCTATAATTACTCTAAATTCTAGGCTTATCAAAAGAAAGTCTCATTCATATATTTATCCTAAATTACTTTAAATATTCAGTTGTGAAATACTTTGTCTTGAGATAATATTTTCATCGAATGTAATTTGATTATGTCAGGTTTAAAGTCTTAGTATTAAATTCTTAATCATATATTTATTATATATATATATTTATTAAATAATAAAATATTTTAAGCATGTAAATGGTTAGTTAAGAGACCGCAATCCACTCGAACAATATTAGGTGGGTTGACGGATCGGTGGGTCGTATAATTCTTTTGGCTGCAACTCAACTTAGACGAGCGGTGTGGGGGGAGGGTTAACTCGCCTGATTTACTGTCATAATTCTATCTATATGTTCGAGAGAGACTGGAAATTAAAATATTACGAGACAGTAGAACAGATAAAATCAAAATTGACTACAAATTACTTATTTTGCGAGATGGAAAAGTAGATAACGGGTCGGCAGAAGGTTTTGACTTCCACCTCCGATTCCAATTATACACACGCTTCCACTTAAAGTCAGCACTCCAACCATCTCTCTCTTTTACGCCGTCCATTTTTTTTCTTCCACAAAAAAAGGGGAATAAAAATAAAAAAAAACCCAAACAAATAAACAAACCCTTCCTTTTCCCCAACCACTACCACCAACTCCCCACTCCACCTGATCCGGCGAGTTTTCTCTTTTCTCGAGGCTTTCGGGGTGAGATCGAGGTGTTTCGAGTTGGATTTGGGATGTGGAAGGTTGTGGACGTTGCTGGGATCGTGATGTCCGGTTTGTTGCTGCTTCTACTCGCTTTTGGAGTCGAAGGAAGGAAGATGACGCATCCGTCCGAAGGTGAAAAGTTGCTTCGGTTTTGGTGTTTGTGTGAATTTCTTTGGTTTCGAGTAAGTTGATTTACTTTTCAACTATAGTTCCATGCTTTTCCTGGAATTCACAGTGTAAGGGTGCGATTGGTCTACCGTAAAACAGTTTGGAAGTGAGGGAACTGACTTCTAGAATGATTTTCTGGTAGTTGATTTGCAGAAAAAAATAGAATTGTACTGTGAATGACTTCCCTCACTTCCACCGTAATTTCTTGGAAAGTCATGAAACTAAGTTATGAATTTTTCACCATCTTCTGCAAAACAATCACACCCTAAGCGACAGTGGGGGAAACATTCCAAGTGAAATTTTAT
Organism: Triglochin maritima; assembly: GCA_963682175.1. NCBI lineage: Eukaryota > Viridiplantae > Streptophyta > Magnoliopsida > Alismatales > Juncaginaceae > Triglochin > Triglochin maritima. The sequence goes on along the minus strand of OY821780.1, from coordinate 4,930,691 downwards.
AAAGTTGTGAAACTTTCAGAACTGGACTTTCAGAATTTTGTTATTTTTTTCGTGCATACCGTTCACTAGAATTCATTTTGCGAGTCTAGGTTATTTTTCTGCAAACCTGAAACCGTTATGTTTCAGTAGTCTGCTTAAGTTTTTGTTTGTTCGGTAGATTTGGATATCATTCTGTGCTAAAACGTTTGGTTGACGAGAAATATGAAACCAGTCTGTTTCGGTAGTATTCTGTAGTTTATATTCGTTCCCAAAATTGGATATCATTCTGTTAAAATGCATAGTTGACGAAGAAATATGAAACCAGTCTGTTTCGGTAGTATGTTGTAGTTGATATTCGTTCCCCAGATTTGGATATCATTCTGCACTAAAACATTTAGTTGATGAAGAAACAGTTTGTTTCAATAGTATGCTGTACTGTATATTCGTTCTCGGATTTGGATATCATTTTGCGCCAAAACATTTAGTTGACGAAGAAATATGAAACCAGTCTGTTTCGCTACTATGCTGTAGTTTATATTTGTTCCCCAGATTTGGATATCATTCTGCACTAAAACATTTAGTTGATGAAGAAACAGTTTGTTTCAATAGTATGCTGTACTGTATATTCGTTCTCGGATTTGGATATCATTTTGCGCCAAAACATTTAGTTGACGAAGAATATGAAACCAGTCTGTTTCGCTACTATGCTGTAGTTTATATTTGTTCCCCAGATTTGGATATCATTCTGTGCTAAAATGTTTAGTTGACAAGGAAATATGAAACCAGTCTGTTTCGGTAGTATGCTGTAGTTTATATTCGTTCACCGGATTCGGATATCATTTTGCACTAAAATATTTAGTTGACGAAGAAATATGAAACTAGTCTGTTTCAATAGTATGCTGCTAAGAAGCACGGAGACGGGACACGGGACACGGACACGACACGGACACGGGGATACAACATTTTTCTAAAAAGTAGGACACAGACATACGGCATTAAAATTATAATTAAAAAATATAATATATATAAATAAAAAATAATATACTTGTAAAAAATAATTACTCATAAATGTTAAACGTTCATAATAAAATAATATACGTTGCTTCAGGTTGCCTCCTCATTGTCCATGACAAAAGTAGTCATTAAACCTAGGAAGCACGGACACTTCTAAACGGTCTTCGTGTCCGAGTCGTGGCCGTGTCGGACACCGACACTCCTCGGACACGCCAGGTGGCGTGTCCAGGGCAGTTTCGACATTTCACAATATTGGACACGGCTAGGACACTCCTTGGACACTTCTTGGACATCGTGTCCACATTTGGACACAGCTGGCGGTGGAGAACTTTTCTTAGATTGGAACCCCAGACAGAGGCCTCCCGAAGGAGGAAGGTGAGAACGTCGGTGAGGTGGGAGGGAAGGACGGTTAGGATCTCCGGGCACGTGCACCAGGCACGGCGGAGGAGGTGAGGCCGGCGAAGGAGAGGAGGGAGACAATCGACTTGAGTTGGGGAAGTGGGGCGGATACGAGGGCCAGGTGGGTCGACGAGACCCCGATGGAGTCGAGGAAGAGGACCTTGTCCAGTAGTGGAGGTGGTGGTGAGAGGGAAACCGTCACCATCACCTGTGTGGTGGTGGAGCGGAGGAGGCAGATATTGTTTCTGTTGCTGTTGTTGGGAATCGGAGGTGGAAGTGAGGATTTCATCCATTGTCTTTTCTTAATGTCGTGTGTGTGAGGAATGTGTTGTCACGTGGAATGTGTTGTGTAATAAGGATAAGGATTAAGGAGGAGGTGATGTGTCTTGTGGATGAGACCAAACCAAAGACAAGAGTTGTAGGAGTACTAATAACGTTATCTTTTATCATGGGCTGAACATTTAATATTTATAATAAACATGTATATTGTTTTATAATGAACATTTAATATTTATGAATAATTATTTTTTACAATTATGTCATTATTTTTTTATATATATTATAATTTTTAAATATAATTTTAATGCCGTGTCTGTGTCCTACTTTTTAGAAAAATATTGTATCCCCGTGTCTGTGTCGTGTCCGTGTCCCGTGTCCGTCTCCGTGCTTCATAGCATTAAACCTATTCTTAAATGTCAACAAACTGTTTACTACCCAATAAAATAATATACTTCAAGGGTTGTATTGAAACTTCCTTGACCCTATGGTTTATCTTATTCTTCTCCTCTATATAAACATTCCGGTACCGAAAAGGAGGAAGAAAAAAAAAGTCAAAAGTCAAAATCGAGACCAAAGAGTGTCCTAGCCGTGTCCGAGGAGTGTCCACCACCGCGAAATGTCAAAACTGCCCCGGACACGTGTCCGACACTTGTCCAAGGCGTGTCCGAGGAGTGTCGGTGTCCGACACGGCCACGACTCGGACACGACGACCATTCAGAAGTGTCCTTGCTTCCTAGGTATGCTGTAGTTCATATTCGTTCACTGGACTTGGATATCATTCTGAAGTAGGGATTGCGACGTCTTAGTTTATATACGCCTTCAATTTCATATGGTAGTGTTTGTAGTTCCATCTCATTTCATATTAGATAAGAAGAGTTGGTTATCATCCATCAGAAGGTGAAACGACTTGAGTTATGTTTTCGGAGTTCGAGAGTGAATTTCATTGATTTGTTGTGATTTCTCTGCTTTTCGGTTTACAGCCATAAAGCGGTTAGTAGATGAGGTAACACGAAACCATTTTTTTGGGTAGTTTGCTGTAGTTTATGTTCATTGACCTGATTTGAATATAATTCTGAAGTACTTATTCTGATGTCGTACTTTATATACGTCTTCCATTGCACGCGGTAGGATTTTTAGTTTCACTTCATTGACTTCGCTTTCATTTTTTTGGGGGGGCTTGTAATATGTTGTTTCATGAAAGTAGCAATGTGTTATATCAACACGGAGAATTAGTTGTCAATTTGTCATCCATTCGAAGGTGAAATGACTAGAATTGTTTTTTTTTGCAGTTTGAGGGTAAACTCCACTGCTTTGTTGTGATTTGTCTGTCTTTTGTGTAGCAAAGTTGACAAGTGAAGTAACTTAATTTGGTGCAACCTAAGCATGTTTATAAAATTACATATTTGATTTAGAAAAGTTCTGCTACAACCTCCTCAACTAGTTTGGGATTAAAGGCTTTGTTGTTGTTGTTTAGAAAAGTTATGCTACATCTTAAAATTCACATTTTCCAAGTCCTTACTAATTTTACTTAGGTGCTGGAAATTAGTAGGTAGTTGTGTGCTTCACATGATCAAGTCTTTTACAGAAATAATCCAAAGTTCATGTGCAGCTGGAGAGGACAACGTAGAAATCTTAGTCACTTAGTGTGAAACTTGAGCGCAATTGCTAACTTAGCTACATTTGGAATTTCAAAGATGCATTGAAGACAACTTATTGTAAATGCAGTAACATTATGAGGCAACTTTCACGATTAACCATCTCGTTCTTACTAATCTTGGCAAACCTAGCATACTGTAGTTAAGCCCAATGAGATTCGACAAAGCAGTTCGAACATGGCAACTATGGAATGATTGCTTTAATAGTCTATTTTTTCTTGTAGTTGCTGCTTTACGTGCCGTCAGAAGAAGTTTTATTGATCCAATGAAGTATCTTCGCTCTTGGGATAGTGGGGATCCATGTAGATCAAGTTGGAGAGGTGTTACATGCAATAAATCATCAGATGATGGCTACTTACATATTCGAGAACTGTAAGCATTTTTTTCTTTTACATGATAGAACTCAACATCTATGTGTTCATTTCACTATGACGTGTTGTCCAGAGACTAGAATGGTCTTTCATCCACAAAATCTGAGTGCAATTTTTCTGTACATTGTTTGCATGGGTAATTTTGTATTCCATTATTTTTTCTTTGGATGCAGGCAATTGCTAAATATGAATCTGTCTGGAAGTTTAGCTACTGAGCTTGGTCAGCTTTCTCATCTGGAATTACTGTGAGTAAAAAAGATTTCTTAGATGTGTCAAGCTTCTTTTTTAGAAGGAAATGACCACCTTGCTTCTTTTTCTTCTTTTGCCTGGTTTCTGCCCCCGATTATTCCCAACTTCCAAGGCTCCAACTAGTATTTGCATCAGATCCTTCCCGTTTGACACTATTTGAGTAAATCTGTTTTGTTTTTATGGTGAAGGGATTTCATGTGGAATAATATATCTGGAAGCATACCAAAGGAGATTGGAAATATTACATCCCTGAAGATCTTGTAAGTGTGCTGTCTATGTTATTTAAATTTTCATGGTGTTAGATGGTTGTGCTTCATCTTTAAAGTTAACTAGTTTACTTATTGAGGGAGCAAAAGAGGGTTTTATCTAACATGCCTACTTGGTCTTCATAGAGCTAGTCATGGGTTGCTTGATATTTGTAAATGCCACACTAAACTATTGGTATCTACTTGCCAACATATTCATTACTTGTAGTGCTTATCACAAGGAGATATTATCCAATTCAAAAAACAGCTGGTGTTAAGTGGAGGTACCCAGGAATTATAGGTTTTAAGAATGTCGATTGATTATCTTATACGTGGTGATAGTCCTACAAAAAATAATTAAACGATTTTTTTGTGGTATGCTGGGTACTATCACATGGTGTTAATATGGGGTTATTCTCAGTTCTCAACATTCCTTGTACACATAGTCACTTAGGTATCATTAGACTTGCATATGTATCTTTAAAGACAACTGGACTTGTTGAGCTAGCCATTGACCATTTTCGGCTATGATACCATATTAAAGTGCAGTATCCTATGTTATCACATATTATAAGAGGGAGAAGAAAGTCCATTGGTAATTCATGTTAAACAAATGTCACAAGCTACATGGTTTATTTTTATCATTGAACAACAACTTGAAGTGGCTGAGAGGACATTGAATTTGACCATCATATATTCTTGAGCAACAATTCATAAGTACTTACTACCTTGAAGAGTCCTAGGATCTGTTGTTATGAGTTTTCCCCAAGTTTTGCTGCTTCTACTCTCTTTGATAAACACAATACCCCATGTTTTGCACTCATCCCTATTTTAAAAGTAACTACCTTATATACATGGGTATATGTCACATGTTCAAGGTAGTACCGGCAAAACTCAGGGAAAACCCATAACAACAGATCCTCCCTCTCTTGAAAAGGGTTATTTAACATTTTTTACCAGTTGAAAATGTGCATTTACTATCTTATTCACTAAGTACTTATGTGACTTTGTCAAGGTCAAATAATACATTCAAGAAAATGACTTTTTTCGTTTGAAGTTGCTCACATGTACTTGTAGTAATCGTCTAGTTTGTTTTCTTAGATATTCGCATATGTATATGTGTGTGTGTGTCATTTGTAAATCAACAACTTGTTTCCAATCTCAATGATGATATCATAAAATTGTTTTGACTGGGGGTTACTTCTTAGAATCCCCCCACCCTCCCCGGTCTACTAGATTTTACGTGTCATCGCATTTGAATTTTCATTCACCTTCTAAGGATTCGGAAGGCACTCACATCTTCATTTGAAAATTTGATGCTTCCGTTTTGGGAAATTACTAAGCATCCAGAGGTCCAGTGTTGATATTTTATGTATAATTGTTTGCTGCAGGCTCTTGAATGGAAACCAGTTGTCTGGTTCATTACCTTACGAACTTGGTCATCTTTCCAAACTAGATAGGTTGCAAATAGATGAGAACAGCATTTCAGGACCATTGCCAAAAACATTTGTCAATTTGGTAGCAGTGAAGCACCTGTGGGTATCCTTTTGTCAGCATGACACCTTCTTTGAGTATGCATGTTGATTTTCTCTAATTTATACTATTGCCTCGTTTTTTTTAGACACATGAATAACAATTCAATTAGTGGGCAAATTCCACCGGAGATAGCAAAATTACCTAAACTTCTTCACTTGTAAGTTGATTTTCTTTAGCCACTCTTGCTTGTTGTTCCCTCTTATTTGTTGTATGCAACTAAAGTGACACTACAGTATGTTTGCATACCCATTTCATACTAAATAAAACAACTTATTGCAGCTTACTAGATAACAACAATTTATCTGGATATCTTCCTCCAGAGTTTGCGGAGTCTAAGACCTTACTCATTCTGTACGTTCATTTTCTTATCATTTAGTTTGGTTTATTACTTTTCTTATTCTTTCTGAACCTATTCTTATATAAGTAGTGAAGACACAATATTAAGAAAAGATCCTGAACACACAGTAACAAGTTGTAATTATAATAAAACCAGCATTTCATTTTTTTAATCCTTCTGCAGGCACTATCTTCATTTTATTTTTTTGTTTTGAAAATTTATTCTGTGTTCCTGGGATACAGCTTGGCATGTGCCTGTCCTTTTCACATTTTTCATTTACATAATGTTGGTAGATTTTTGATGGCTAAGAATGATTGTGTAATTGATTTATTTTCTTTTCTTTTTCATTTTTTGAGATAACATGTTGGAGGACTCATTTGCGGTCTGATGTACCACCTTAATTTGACATTCCTTGCACCTTGTTGATAGTTCCAGTTTTATATTGCTCAGTTATGTTATGCGACAGCATATTCATTTTAGGTTCTGAACATGTCTTGTCTGTTCGAATTTTCAGTCAGCTTGATAATAATAACTTCAGTGGGGCCTCAATTCCAGAATCCTATGGCAGAATGCCGATACTTGTCAAGCTGTAAGTTCATTTTCTTTTGGGTTCTTTCATTTTTTTAGCTTCTATTGCCTTTTCGAAAAGGCACATTTAAATAAAATGGTCTTCCAATCGAACTTTTGGGGACAGATTGTATTGGTGAATTTGTATGTTTTATTGTTTTCAAAGCAAGTATCCGGTGTCCATCATCCACCATCATTATCATATTGAACATGTTATAGGAACTAGTGACGTAGAGCAGTGAGTAATATCATCCAGTGGTCCTGTAATCCAAGGTTTATATAATCTATTGCTTACTAGTTATAATATGGGCATACGGGACTGTCTTAAAATGTCAAAATTTCCAGTCACAGCTCCTAACCTTCTTACTTGGGTTATCATGACATCTGAGGGTTGGGAATATGATTCAGTTTGATTATCACGTGATTTAGGTGTTGGGAAATGGTAAGTGGGGGAGAGAGAGTAGCCATTTTGCATGATCCAAAATTCCAAATAGGCATGATTGATAAATAAGACAGATACCCTGACAAAATCTGCACTCAAATAGTATCCAATACTTTTTTCATGTAACCAAAACAAAAGTCATCACTTTCCTTTGAGCCTCCATGCCCTTAAGATTTACCACTAAGTTCTTACATCAACATCCAAAATATTCCATCGATCTTATAGACTATTTCTTCATGTCTTGAGGAATTTTATTATGATTTTTTAAATAATCATGTAAAATAAAAAATTGAAAGAATGTAAACCTGAAAAACTTATTTGGCAAAATATGATGCTAAAAACGGCACATGACATTACAAATGCCGTTTTTCAGAATTTTTTTTCCATACCACAAATTAAGAGTCATCATTAATACATAAAAGACCAAAAACACCAAAAATAGAAAAAATTAATTTGTGTTACATTAATACCACCAAAGGAAAATTTCTACCTCAATTTGTGTTACAAAATAAAGATTTTAATTTTTTTTACTACTCAAGTACATAACACATTACAATTGTCTTTTTTTGTATACGTTTTGAAATTGTAAGAAAATGAATTTAAAGAGAGATTGTCGGATCGTGAGTTTGGTTAATTGATTCGGAGATGCTAAAATATCTAGTTAGAGGCAAAATTTCTATACAAAATTACGGGATACAAATTAAAGACCTCAAATTCTTTTACTCGAGTATGATGAAAATGTTTACACCTTTGAGAAATTTATTTGATTGTAATATTTTCGATAAGTATTGTAACAAAAATGTCATCGTTGTTGAGTTATTATTCCAAAAGCTATCTTATATTCCAAAAGTTATGTTCGTGAACTAGAAAAATCTATCTCTGAGATATAAAAAAACAAGAGGGTTCGTGCTACTCTTGGGTAATTCTGATACTCAGAATTACCCAGTAGGATTTACTCGGAATTACCCAAACTCCAAATACTAAGGAGTTTTGTCTGCAATTAGCACGAAAATTCAATTTCTATATCCAAAAAGGCAAAGATCAAGAATTATACCAATCAAATGGAGGATATCTCTCAAGTCAAGCAACATGATATATTATTTGTTTTTCTTTTATGTAAAAGGTAGACTATGATTAGATTTGTTGCATGTAAAATGAACTCCTTAATCAATTATAGTCCATCTAGATCTCTTAAGATCTAATCACATTCCATCAAGGTTTTAGGATTAATTCACTCTAGTTATGATCCCATTAAAATTTAATTATATCTTAAGATTCAATCATAGTCAATTGGGATTTAATTAAAATTTCACGATCCAATCACATCTAATTGGAATCCATTAATATTCGTGAAATTCAAATTGCTTCCCACTTGGTCGGATTTGCCTTTTTGTGAGTTTTGTTCACTCGTACCAGTCAAATTATGTATTATAATATTTTTTGGTCTTTTATGTATTATTGTTGACTATAAATTTGTGGTATGAAAAAAAAAATCATTTTCACAAATGTTATTTTTTGTTAATGAAAACGACATCACATGCTGTTTTTGAGCATCATATTTTGCCAAATAAGTTTTTCAAGTTTATATTCTTCCAATTTTTTATTTTTACTTGATTATTTCAAAAAAAAATTATTATCATTTCAAGACACATGATATATTTATGTTCTTGAAGTGTTATTTTTTACCGAGTCTGTGTTAGCAGCTAGTGCTTCTAAAGTCAAAATTATAGATTTTCAAGATTACTTAAAATGTCCATTTCCAATGGAATCAAAGATGTACTATTTTACTTTTGGATTATAATGGCTCATTAAATTGTCTGCACTAGCAGATGATTTTCACGTTAGTGGATCACGGGTCAACTAGAAACAACCTCTTTGTCACGGGTACGACTACGTACTTCCAAATCCCCCACCTCGCCTTGGGTGGGAGACAGTAGAACATAACTTATGGTTATGATCAAATTATTGAGTGGATGTAGCTTGTATGCCTATCCTCTCTTGTGAAGGAAATCAGACTGCAAATCCAAAATAATCATACTCCATAACTCTTATCATCCTTGTTTCAGGTTTTCTGCTGTTAGGTTGTAATTTTCATGTTAACTTGTTATTTTATTATTTTCTCTCCTGGCATGACTTCTTCAGTACACAATTTCCTTGAATGTGATTATTGCTTATATAATTTTAATTCTACACATATAGCTGTGCCCTTAAGGATGTTGCTCTCTCTTATTCTCAAACAGAAGTCTCAGAAATTGCAGCCTGAAAGGGACCATTCCAGACCTGAGTAGTATTCCCGAGCTTACATATTTGTGAGTTTTTTCACTCTTTTGACATTCTCCTGAGATGATTTTTTTTTGGTTATATTATCAGAGTCTAGATACCGTTTCATCACGTTGCTGGTACTTGTATTTAGTTTATCATTGGTCAGTCAGATTCACCATATGCCTTATGTCTCATTGCAGGGATCTTAGCTGGAACAATCTTGAGGGCCCTCTTCCTTCTAAGAGGCTTTCTAACAATATAACAACAATGTACACATGTTTGTCTAGCTCAGTTAATAGTCTTTGAACCCTTTCTGTTAAATATTTGTAAAAGTTATTTTGTCTACTGATGATTTCTGCAGTGACGTATCAAATAACAAACTGAATGGCTCTATTCCTTCAAATATCTCTTATTTTCCTGCTCTTCAGTTTCTGTAAGTACATCCTTTTACTGTTACTCGAGGCTTATGATTTGGTGACATTAACTCATTTAACTGATTGTTTTGTATTCACATGTATTGCTACATGTGATTGTCCCTCTGTGCTTAACGGTGCTTCTTGAGGATAGTTTCATACTGGATAACTGCCTATTTCGTGATCTATAAGATCCTAAGTACCTCCGCTCAACAACAATTGGTCTTGATGTTGAGGCTCACAATTCGAAACCAGTTTGGAACCAGTTTTGAATTTTAGGATTCCATTTTAAGACCAACTGGTGTAGGGTGCAGGTAATTGGGATCTTATAGATGATTTTGAATGCTCTCTCATACCACAAATATGGTGTCACATAGTCCAACATGTGCTTATTTAATGATTGTTAGACACAATTTAGCTGTTGGAGGTTCTTTTGAAGTCCGTGGTGTTGGTTTTTGATGCATTAGGCTTTAACTATTTGATTTAATATTTGTTTGAGAATTTTTAAGATTGATTTTAAATTTTTTGAGATATTTAAAGATAAATTTGCTATAAGTAGGGTTATTATTGCTTTACAAAAAAAGTAAGGTTATTATTGTTAAGTTTTGGTTATTAGCTACTTCCTTGAGAATATCCTTCTCTAATTTGGATTTATGTGTTAAAATTTGCGGGTTAGGGGTTTGGTGGTGATACCTTAGTGTTTAACCAATACCCTTTCCCTCTTATAAAGGACCAGAATATGCTACTGGATGAATTTTCCTACATGTCCTATTTTTAAATGCTACAACTGTTGAGATGGTTGATTCTCTTTAAGTTTCATTTTCAGCTTAACCAAATTAGTTTGAGATTAACGGATTTATTGTTGTTGTTGTTGTTGTCGTCATTAGAACAGTTAAGATGGGTTTCTGTGCTTCTTTAATATATTGATTACATACTAATCGTGTATTTCAGATCCATCAAGAATAATTTATTCAGTGGTTCTCTTTCAACTTCTATTTGGGACAACATCACATCCAGCGCAAATGGAAGTTTTGTATTGTACGTAACCGATGCAATTTACTTTGGTGTCATCAGTGCTCAAGTCCATATGTATTGTCATTTTGGCTTTTGACTAAAATGAAATGGAAATGTTATTGCAGGGATGCCAGGAATAATTTTCTTTCAAATATTTCAGGTGTCTTCAGTCCTCCTTCTAATGTCACAATCATGTAAGTTCATTGTTGTTCTTTCATGATGCTATAAGTCTCTTTGTCGGTATGCAATGGCTAATTTTATTTGCTTATTTGAGGAACCAATATATAATTTTGTTGTTGTTGAAGACACTCATATGTTGTTAGTTGTTTTGTCGCATATTGCAGGGACGCTCATATGTCATACATAAAATGTTGTCACATATTGCTATATCTGCAAATACGTGTTTTTAGATTTCAGAAATGTAGACCTCATTCTAGAAAATTTGGGCTGTGTTTCTTTCTCACGTAAATGCTGATTATATATAGAACGAAAATAGATAAAGTTAGTGTAGCACATCTGCATTAGTTAATCATGAGCTGAATGAGAACATGTCTTATAGTGTATACCTATTTTGAATATATGATGGTAAAAAAGTGTATGCTTAAACAAGAATGATTGATATCATAGCAAGTTGATTGACTTGTGCGATCCACTTCAACTCGTATTATCCATGCTTAGACACGGTGAAATACTCCCCGTCACGCATGTGAGGATGTTGGTGAAATAACCCTACATTGTTAAAGCGAAGAGTATATAACACCTTATAAGGTGACTGACATCCATAGATGGTGCCTTGGATGTGTTAGTCTAGCCGTATGGCCGGAATTTTTGTTTGCTTGCCTTTTCTTGTTACACATAGTTTAGCATGCATAGCATACCTTGTTAGTTGCTAGCGTATACACACCGCTTGTAAAGTTATTTTATTTATCACATAAATCAAGATATTAGGTCCACCTCCCTTTTAATTGCCAAAAATATATATATACCTTATAAGGGAGTTGAAACCACTACACTCCACCTAAGCACTCAGGCTTGCATAGTGGCATTGTTGAAGTTATATATTTGATGAGATTGCATAACTGCCTCGGTTGATTTTATTGCTGGTCATTGCTAAATGGTAGCTGGCATGACTGTAATGCTCCTTAGTATTTGTCAGAATTTCAATAAGATTTTGAGATGGATTCTAATAAATCCTTGTAATTTGCTTAATCATTTTTGATGCTATGATGCTAGGCTACAAGGAAATAAAATATGCTCAAATCAAGACCAACTCAATGTGCTCAATGCATGTGGCTTTACGGCCTATGGTAAAGGAACTGGAAGCTCATCAAACTTCGCTGGTGGTTGTCCACCTCAGGCATGTCCAAAAGAAGGATTTTTTGAATACATTCCCGCTTCTCCAGAAAGTTGCTATTGCGCTGCTCCTCTTGGAGTTGGATATCGTTTAAAGAGTCCTGGGTTCTCAGATTTTCGTCCATACTTGCTGTCTTTTGAGAATGAACTAGCTCATAATCTGAGTCTCGTACGTTATCAGATATTCATTGATACTTTTATATGGGAAAAAGGGCCCAGGCTAAGGATGCACTTGAAGCTCTTCCCTAATTTATCTCGAGAATTTAATGTTAGCGAGGTTCGAAGGCTCAGGGACATACTGGCTGGATGGAAGATACATAATACAGATATTTTTGGACCATATGAGCTGCTCAATTTTACTCTTCAAGGGCCATATTCGAACCGTATGTCTTAGTATTCATTATCCTTTTCCGCATGAAATTCCATGTTATTCCTTGATATATTTTCCTATTGTGTATCCTTTGGGTGTTTAATGCATTCGTTTCAGTTCCCTTGACAATGCAGAAGCTCACTGGTATTAAAAATGTGAAATGAAGTTTGTATATCTAAAAAAAACTGAATATATAGATAGACTTTTCACCTTTTTCTCTCTACAACTGGGTTATTCTTTGGCATGAGACCATCTTGTATCCATCTTTGTTGAAGCTGGATCAATCATATAACCACGGAACAACACAAAAGTAGTCTATCGTACTCTTGACCTATATCCAGTTATTTAATTTTAAATTCTCTCTTAAGCAATACATCTGCATTGAAAGGTAGGATATATAGTTGGAAGTTCAACTTTTTTTTTGCATTTCAAACCTTTAGGACAAAGAATGTAGCACTAGCTGATAGCAAGGTTTCAGACAATTTTTTGGTGAACAACGTGGGATCTTGACAAACTCCAAGAATGTCATTGCAGTTTGACAGGTTCAACAAAATGCTCTTGCCAATTCGTTGTCATAGTATGATTGACATTGACATCTAATATTTGCAACATGTAATGCATCATAATGTTACCGTATGCTTCTTCCATTTTCTATTAATTAATTCTTTGACCATTAAGTTTCTTGAAAGTGAAAATAAACAAGGGTACTTTATGCAGTTACTAATGTGAAGAAACTTGTTAAATTGCATTTTGGATGATTTGACTGATGATAGATTTTTTATTCACAGTAAACCTAGATTCTCCAGTACATTGGAGCAAGGCTACATTACTTGGGATTATTATAGGCACCATATCTGGTGCAATCATTCTTGCCGTAGTTGTATCGATCCTTGTACTGAGAAGAAACTCCAGATATCAGCATTTGTCATGTAAAAGTTCATGTAAGTTTCTACCCTACCCTAGCTTTCGAGAGATTGATTGCAATACTAATATTGCTTCTTGTTAGATATAATTAATTCAATAGTCAATCTCTTTTTAAATATGGATAGCAAAACTGTGGTCAAAACATGGCATCTACATGGATGGAGAAAAACAACAATTTGATAAGATCATGGCTAAAATCTCATATGAATTGATTGGTTGATAACTTTACCTGGGAATAGATCATATATCATAATTATGGTGCTTAGATTTCTTGGGGAATTGATTGTTGTACTTGTGGTGGTTATGCCATCCCAAATAAATACCTCGTCTTCCATATTATTTAAGTTAAACTAGTACTACGATTATGAACCTAATATAAAATTGATCATATTCTCAGTTATCTCCCTTCAATTTTCAGTTTCAAACTCAGAACCTAGACCTGAGAACTTGAAAGGATTTAGTCTTGAAGAATTGGCACATTCAACAAACTATTTCAGCGACTCAAGTCAAGTAGGAAGTGGAGGCTATGGAAACGTTTATAAGGGAGCTTTGGCAGACGGGACAGTTGTAGCAATAAAGCGGGCAAGCGAAGGATCTCTGCAGGGATCCAGGGAGTTCTACACTGAAATAGAACTTTTATCGAGAATACACCATAAAAATTTGGTTTCACTTGTTGGATACTGCGCTGAAAAGTCCGAGCAGGTATGCTCTGCCAAAATCTTAATTTCTGATTTCAGTAATTGGTAAACTATTTTGCTTGGGGTTTAACCATGATGAAAGAGTCTAACCACACATTCAAATACTAAATTTCATTAAGTATTAGTACAACAAGTAAATAGATTCTTTTCCACAACTACTTCCTGTATAGATGTTGTTAAATGACAAAATTAGCATTGACTTTGTTAGACTACAAACTAAAATAGATGTCCAAACATGTGCTGATTAGTCATTACAGGACTGGATCCTTACTGCTGTATAGACTCTCAACTGTGACTCTATGATTAGTAAATAGATGCATTTATTATCTTTGCTACAGAAAGCATGTTTTCTCGTAATTCGAAATGCAGTCTTGAATGAGATATTCATCTCTTGAGTAGATACATTGTGTTATGTTAAAAACTTTTAATTCTGAATTCCTCTACTTCAACGCATATTGAAGGAAATCAAGAACATACAACCTTTATTTCACCAGCAATTTAATCGGTCTGACTTTAACTAGTAAAATTCACACGCACAGTGTTAACCTTAGTATTATCAGAGTTAACCATTTATGATAGTCTGAAAATTATCAGAGTAAAGCATTAGATTATATATTGTCTGAAAACATCATAAAGTGCTCCAAAGGGCCCTCAGAAAGGTTATGTACAGAGAAACAAGACTATATCCCTATTCTCTCTCTCTCTCCCCCATGTCAAAAAGTAGCCTTTTGACACCTCAGTACCTCACAAACTCTTCCGTAACTTACTGTGCATCTGCTGTTTTCATGCTATTCTTGCTTATTTTTCCCATCTTCTTGGTATGCTGTTTTTTATTTAAATTTGGGTTGATATATTTCAAGTTTTATGCTATGTTTGTTGTTTGAGCTGATTATTTTTTGGTTGTTTATTGGTTTATTTGCATCAATATCCTCCTAATGCTTTATGTTCGTCAATAGACCCTATTTTTTATAGTCATGTATACTCTCCTAAATGTGTTCATGTATTAGAAGGTTCCTCTGATTTTTTATTTTTTTTTTAATTTCAATTTTTATATACTTGAAGGCACGTGTTTTTTAAGGTACGTGCAAATTTTACCGTTACCTTGAATTCCTTTACAAGCTATTAAAGTGTGGATTTCCATCTCAATAAATCAATATTGTGTGGTACTCAAGCTCTTACAAGTCACACGAGTATCTTTTTCGTCCAACAGCACCATTATTGCCATCACTCCCTTTTCTTCTTTACTGTCATTATCATCATACATCATATTATTTCGCCGAAACATGGACAAACATAGAAACAAACATGTTATGAATCAGAAAATGACGAAGAGACAACAACAAGCCTCTAGTTCCAACTCCCAAGGGATATATGTTACTGTATCTTTCGTTAATTGCCGATTTACTCATTTGCACTTTTTATTTGACAATACCAAAAATTGATGTACTTCTGCACCTTCATTGTGTCTTGACTATAGAAAGAAATTGGCTGCTCTCCAGTTTCCAAGTTGTATATTTACCCTGAAATCTTAACAAGGAAAAGGGTATAGTGTAATGTAGATCTATTAGTGGTCTACGGTTTTGAATTTTTTTGTAGCATATGGATTTGTAAATTGTCTATTTTCATTGTGTCAAAGATTAAGTTGTTTTTTGACATGTGGAGCATCATGGACTATATTAAATGAATATTTAAACAAATGACATTTCTTATCTATTGTAAAATCGCAGATGACCAGTTGCACTTCGCATCATTGGGTTAATTGAAAACAATCTCACTGTTTTACAGTGTTAGGGTAACGTACACCCGAACCCCCCTACCTCGTTTAGGTGGGAGCCTATTTTGAGGCACTGGGGTAATGTTGATGATGGATTTATAAATTGCAGCTACCACCCTGTAGAAGAAAAAAAGAAAAACAAAACGAAAGTTTAGATTTGAAATGTTGTTTTCTGTGCTCTCTCTGAAATAATATTGTATGCCCTTATTTGTGTTCTATCATACTTTGCTAATTTTTACTTGGATGTAGCAGATGTTAATCTACGAGTTCATGCCAAATGGAACTTTACGGGATCACCTCTCAAGTAAGTTCTTCTATTTCATTCTTTGTTTTGAGTAGTTTGATTAGCTCTCACAGAAATTAGGTATGCTATCTCATTCTCCGGTAGCTATGTTCCATTTAATTCGGCGGTTAATATTCTCTGAGTCACCTCTCTTTCTTAATTTATCTAAAAGGGATAGAATCTAATGAAAATATGGACTGTTATCATCAATCTTGCTCTCTATGATACTTCAATTCTATAGATTTTGAAATCTAAGCATACAAAGAAAATGAGCTTGATATGAACTGATACTGATGAGTACCATGTGGTCCTAGGACTTAGAAATTTATGTATCTTTTTTCCATACAAATGTACATGTCACATATGTTAGCATCACTCTTAATAAATAACAAAAGCCCACCTTTCCAAAGAAACCAGCCTCTGCACAACCCGCTCTGCTTCATATCATAACCGAGCACCGAACATCTACACCTCAGAAAAAAATTGAACCTGCACGTTCATCAGGCTTAAGCTCTTTCACTCTTTCACTTTCTAATCCTTGCCAGCCATATTCAGAGCGATTTACAAGTTACGAAATGTAGGCCATCTGGAAGTCAATATATGAAGAATTGACTCTCAGTGTAGTTTGCAACCAAAACATGATGGAAAGTGATCATATGAAGATGCATTTCTTCTAAAAAGTATAACTTCTCTATTTATTATGATAGAGTTTTGGATGGAAGATTAGAGATTCATTAATCTCGAATCGTGATATTCTTTTTTAGTTAATGCACAAAAATAAAACCACTTTCAGACACATTAGTTGCAGCTTGCTATCCAACTACATTAGTTTATTTATTGCTGTGAGAGTTAAAAGATAACCAAGAAATGCAGCTTCATGTGTTTAAATTACAGTTGTTCATCAAGAGGCAAGAGAACAGCCTCACTTAATTATCCAAAAAGACTATTCTTTATAGATTCACTCATATTGTTTCAAATTATTACTTACAATGATATATATCTTTTGATTTCACAGCAAAGTCGGAGAAATGTCTGAACTTCCCCATGAGGTTGTGTATTGCCCTGGGGTCAGCCAGGGGCATTCTGTACCTGCATAATGAAGCAGATCCTCCTATCTTTCATCGTGACATTAAGGCTAGCAACATATTGCTGGATTCCAACTTCACTGCAAAAGTGGCTGATTTTGGGCTCTCAAGGCTAGCACCAGAGCCAGATGCTGAAGGAAATGTACATGGCCATGTATCAACTGTAGTGAGGGGTACCCCAGTAAGTTGAATTTTGCAAACTTATGACACTTACGTTATACTTGCAAGTTATGATGTCTACCTGTACTATGATCATTTTTATGGAGTAGCAAATAACTTACGATCTCTACACAATACTAAAATGAGTTCAACAAGACCAGACTAAACTCAGATAGTCAGATTCATTAGAAGCGATGTGGTGCTCTACGAAAGTTCTGTTTACATCTTTCTCCATTCGTTTATCATTCAACTCAAGTAACTTCCACTTTACATTTTATCAACAACAGGAATTAGGCTTTTTCGATGCATGATGTGTTATGCGGTACAAAACACCAACCATTAGCTCCATAATACCTTTTCTGAGGATCTCGGATTGATGCGGCTCTACCCTTTACTGGTGGATATCTTTAACATGTCAATCATCCATCTTCCTAGGGAAAAAAACATCCACGAAGAATTCCAGGGGCTTCCTAAGTTGTATATCTTTTGTTTATAATTCTTTTTCGGGTAATATGTGCTGCCAACATATGAACACCCTCAGGCCTCAGTTGTCATGGCTGGAGAGCACTACAACACAAACATAACAATTGTCTACTGGTCACTTCGTATGGTAATATAAATGAAGTAGGAGAATGATATTTTTAAAACATTAACATTAATTCCTGTCTATATTTTGATTATGTAAAAAGGTGGTTCAAATGATTTTAATCCATTCCGTCTTTCAAAGAATAAATAGGTTTTCCATTTAATTAAAATCCTTTCCTGCTAAGCAAAACATTAAGTTTCTGCCTACCCTTTCCCATGCAGGGCTATCTGGACCCAGAGTACTTTCTGACACACAAATTGACGGACAAAAGTGATGTATACAGCCTAGGGGTGGTCTTTTTGGAACTCTTGACAGGGAAGCGGCCCATTTCAAATGGAAAGAATATTGTTCGTGAGGTATGAGTGTATTTTGATTGAACCATATGTTGTTGCTATGCACTTGTGCAGGCAGAGTGTTCATCCTGGTCGATATCATTTAGAATGTTGCTCGAAATACATGTCCTTTTAGACTTTTAGATATAATACATTTTTTGTTATCATAGAATCATTTTCTTATTCTAATTATATGATATGATTATTATGGTAATTATATGCATTTCTGTTTCCATCAGTGCATTATCTTACTCAACTACTCAAGTCAGTCTAAGCAAGGTTGCATTTCCTGCGGCAGGTCAGAAGAGCCTACAACCAGAGTCGTATTTTTTCAGTTGTGGACGATCGCCTGTGCTCCTATCCTCCCACAAGTGTTGAGAGATTTGCCTCATTGGCACTTAGATGCTGCGACGAGGATTTGGACCCAAGACCTGCAATGCCTGAAGTTGTCCGAGAACTGGAGAGTATATGTTGCATGACCATGGAAGCAGAGTTCACACACTCAGAATCAGAGGTGACAGATACATCGTTACCCCATTCTGAACAACTATGCAATTCGTCAAGCACATCTGAATCATATCCACGGAGTAGAAACAATTCCACTATTTCCCCCCGATGATGTAGTAAAATATACCACATGCATCGTGTAATCGTCAGCAGTTGGATGCTGATCAGCTTTGTAGCTTGAGCACTGCTGTATATAATTGTAAATAACAGATAACTAATTTTAAGCAATTCTTCTGTATACCCATCTTGAGCTTGGTTATATTTGTTCAAGCGTTTCAGATAAGTGGGTTAAATATATAACAGGATAAAATTTCTCTCAGCCATGTTTTTTTTATATTGTTTTACCATTTTTTAGGATTTGTGGTTTATAGCCTATATATGTTCAGCTTTTATCTATAAATAAACTATCTTGATTCTGCTGCCGTGTATTTGGATGTGGGACGAGAACTCGTGTAAGTAATGAATCTTGTTATCTGTCTCGTGTAAAGATTCCTTATTCATCTTCCTACCCACTTCCTCACGTACATGTGAAGTGGACATCCATATCAGTAAAACAACCCAATCAGCGAAACATCACACCTCCACCTCAAGCTCTACTTCTTCACCTCCTGCCATTTCTTTCCACCTCTTGCTCCACTCATTCGTTCACTCTCTCCAAAATCTCCTACAATCAATGAAACCTCACTCTCTCTCTCCCGTTGTCGTACGCCCACCCAACATCCAATTAATGAAACTCACGGCCTTACTATCATTAGTTTTGAAATACAAAATCCTAAATCCAAACCCCATCATTACTCCTCTTTCTGGCCTGAGGGAGGAAACTCCAATAACTTTCGAAAATGTAAGCATATTTTCATGATTAATTTGTATTTTTCTATCATTTTACGTTCTCTAATAACCTTTATGTGTTGTATAATTTTTGTTAATTAAATTTGTTTTGGTTCGGGTTGAACAAAGACATCTATGCTAATTGGGTGACTATAATGTGTAGCTAGATACCGCTTATAGTATGAGATATTAAGTGTTTAATATCACTGCCAATTTGGCTTAAATCCTCCTATAGGTCACACCACAAAACTGAGAAACAAGAGGTTTGATTTTAAGTTCATATGATGCGTCGGGTTTCATGTGAAAATGTGACACATGTGGTGAATGAATAAAATCAATATGCCATGAGAATTGACATAATTAGAATCATAATAAATTCATATGAGATGTATATACTATGGGGTGTAATAATTTAATATTACATAAGATAATATATTACATAAGATGTGAATTTGCTAAAAACCCAAAATATCAAATTTTGTTGGAAATAAATCCAGAATTTGACAAAGGTAAAATCAGGGTCAAACACGGTAAACCGTTCATGGTTCGGTCGACCGGGGTATCTTCGGATCGGTTAACCGAATAGGGAACGAGTAAGCGTAATTGGTTGACCGAAATTGTCTAGAGTACCTGGACAATCGGGTTCGGTTAACCGAGTGTGCACGGTCAACCGAGAAATAGTATTTTCGGTAGACCGAAGGTGCCCGGTCATCCGATGACTATGTCCCAGGAGCGATTTTGGTGGGTCAACGGTAGACCGAGTAAAAGACGTGGTTCGACCGAATTCTTCCAGTGAATTTTTCTCATGCGGACTCGGTCGACCGTCCAGCTCACGGTGCACCGAACACGTGTTATAACCGAATGGTTCGGTTGACCGAATAATATTCGGTCTACCGAACAAGAACGATTCTGCCTGAATGATTAAGAGATTAATTAGATCATGGGTGGATTAATTCCAGATTTAATTAAAATGTTTTTGTGGGTGATTAAATGGAATTTAGAGATTAATTTTATGAGAGAAAAACAAGGAATAATGGCTAAATAATAGCTCTTGATAAGGATGTTTTGGGAGACTATAAAAGGACTCATACTCCTACTTTTTTAAAACTAATGCAAAATTCTTTCTCTCATTAATCTCTCCCTAATCACCACGAAAATCTCTTAGTAAAATTAAGTTTTAGAGATACGATTCTCAGGAGCTTAAAGAGCAGTAATTAGCTTGATTCTAAACCTTGTTAGAGATTGATTAACTAGCTCCTTTCTCTCTAACTTTGTTTAGAGTTTGGTGAACACTCAGAGGAAATTCCGTGGACAATTCAGCGGGCAACGCGACTCCAGATCATCAAAAAGGTTTTAGAGAACCTTTAGGTATGATTCTACCTTTGTGGATTATTTTAATAAATGTAGGTTGTATGTTATTAGAATAAAACACAAATAGATGTACATAAAATTGCTGAAAATATGAAAATGATCTTGTATGATGTATTAATTTTTTAAAATATATACATACATGAGGACATGAAATCCTACAGTGGTATCAGAGCATTTAGTTCATATTTTCAATGATTAGACTATATAATTAATTTTAGTTTACCATCTACAATCAAAACAATTCATGTTCTATGTCTTTTTCGAGTTTTCGATAGTTTTGTTGATTTAATTCTAATTGATTCTTTTGATAGTTTTAAATGTTTTAAAACACATCATGTGAATGTTAGAATTAAGATTTAGAGTTATGTCTGATTTATAGAATTTTCGTTTTAATTAAATGAATATTTTATAAGGAATCAACAAAACGAAAAAGGCACATGTTTATCTTTCTTTAAATGTTTAATTTTAGAAATTGGATAAACATCGGTTCAAATATTTTATGAATTGAACTGTGGATGCATAATTTTTTTTAATGGATTTCAAATGATTTTAGAATTGTTTGATTTAGAGATGCATGATAAACTAAATCGAGTAATATATAGTATATGTACATGCATTGCTCGAGTTCTCTAATGCAAGGATATGTGAGTTTATATGTTCCATCGAAGCCATGTGTGAATGAATGAATGAATGTGTATGTTATTATTATTCAATCACATGAGCTTATGTATGTAAAAACCAAATTTTATTTCTATGTATATGCATGCATATGAGAGGATTTTTACATAGGACTTGCACTATACAATTTTCAAAATTGAGAGATGCGTGTTTATATATTTGCAATATCAACATCCATGGTGCAAGAGGAAGACGTTGAAGAAGCGCAAGGATCAAGAATCAAGGACGCGGGAACATATAAACTCACGCAATGTTTGTGTGAATGGATTTATTTATGTTTGTGTGCTTGATATATATGTGATTGTATGGATGAATGTTAGGATGTGTATAGATGATAAATATGCATGATCACCTAAATTCTAAAATCACATATAAATGTTTAAATTGTCCAACCAAAAATTAAGAGTATCTTTATTTCTTATTTCATCCACCAGCAGCCATCGATCGAGGGATATTCTGCTCGCCCTTAGCGGGAGATAGTTTCCTCCATCTTTGGGAATAGTGGGAGATATAAGGTTGTCTATTGTTGTGCCACGAATAGATGTACGAGGTGTGATTCACCCGTAGTGGATACCGAGTATATTTGTTTATGAATACAATGGATAAACGTATCTCGTATCAAATGAAATAAGTTTTCTTAACAAGACCCAGAGCCCTAACTCGGTTTTGAGAAAGAGAGTTTTTATTACGAGGATTGGTCAAATTCCCTCCTAATTAAAACGACAAGAATCATAAGAGTTTGAAAATGCAAATATTGCGATATTTCGAAATGGCTATGATTAGAAAAATGTTTTTTTACCTTGATTTTATAATATGTCCGATAACCCTCAGCTAGTTTATGTTATAATTGATGGGATCTTGAATTGCTGCATTTATGGACAAGTTTTTATTTGCGGTATTGATTTTTAAATTTATTTTATCCTCTACATTGATTTATCTTTAAATTTATGTGAAATTACTCTCCACCTTTGTATACATGGATTTAAAGGACATAAATGTTTAGTTTCCCATAGATTATTTTAATATTTGGTTTGCATTCAATACCATTATAGATAATTAACTTGATAATTCCAAACACATGCAAGGGTAATCCCAACCACGTGGAGAGGTAATATCTACACTCAAAAGAATAAATTGTTTCGTAAATTCTATCCAAGTTAATCAGACCGTTGTTGGTCGACGACGGTGGAATTGGTTTTTCGCAATGAATCATTCTATCTCAACTAACTTCATTGGAGGTTCATTAATGTATGCGTTCATTCAATCTACGTCAAAAGAATACAAAGAAGTCATACAATCTAGGCAATCAAAGCTTAAAAGGTGCACATAACCTTGCCATAATGCTTAAGAAGAGCACACAACCTGCATATGGGAAAAGTAAACAATATCCATTTAATTCAATTATACTGAAACAATGTGCACATATACTTATACCAAACATATACTTTTTGCAACTGTATCTTGGTAAATAACTATTATATTTGCTGGGTAAATCTACATTAATATGAAGGTAATTTAATGAAGGATTTTTGTCTGATCGAATAACAACCTATTAGGTCTCGCAACAGCTCGTCATTTGCAATATGTGGCCAAAATGTGTTGTTGAGAAAAACTCTGTGAGGAGCTCTCATTTGTTTGGCGGCTTTCAAACAATGAATAAAAGTGAGACGGGTGTAGGTGTACTCCATTTTTCCCGACATGTGAAGTATTTATACTAAAAATTAACTCAAAGTATCAACCTCTACAACCAAATTCAAATAAAAAATGAACAAATTGAAAAACAAGTCTCAAAACCGTCCTAATTACTGATACAGAAAAAAATCAACCTCCTAAGTACCCCAAATTAACTTACAATACGAAAATACCCTAAACTATTATTAAACATTCCCACAAGGTATTACTGAAAATAACCCTCCAAGAATGAAGTTGTTTATACCACCGAGCAAAACCAAGGACAATAACCCCACCTATTGGTGAAAATACCCCAACTTCATGTTTCATTGGCCAAAAACATAACTTAAGTTGTAAGAATATCCCATACTATTATTAAATATACCCCCACCTATGCTTGACTATAACAATAAAAACATCACTATGGAACCCCCCTATTACTGAAAATACCCCAAGTTATTAATGAAGAAATACCAAGTTATTACTGAAAATCCCAACTTTCTATTTCATTAGCCAAACCTACACTCTGAGAATATCACAATATGTTATCAAGTCTATCTCTAAAAAAATCTTCCACGGCAACAAAAAACAACCCAAGTTAGTACTGAAAATACCCCAAGTTATTATTAAAAGAACCCTAAGTATTTTTTTTTAAAAACCCAAATTTCTATTCCATTAGCCAAACCTACAATGTGACAATATCTCAATTTGCTGTCAAGTCTACCCTCCAAAAACATCTTCCACAACGACATGATGACATGCTATAAAATTTAAATATCTTCCCCAAAACTAACGAAAAACACCCCATCTTATTAAATTAAAAACCTCAACGTGAGTTGCCAGGAGAACAGCGATTCAAATAGAACTCGGCACTAGGGATGTCGAGTTCTATTTGAACTGTTCTCCCGACATACAGATCGTGCATGTGACGGTTGGACGACCAGGAGAACAGTGTCTTAAATAGAACTCGGCATCTAAGATGCCGAGTTTAATAGGCCGAACGCGGTGTTACAAACGCCGAGTTCCGTCAGGCTATAAAAGCAGTCTGACGCCCCCCCTCTCCCCCTCCGCCGAGTTCTCGCGATTTTAAGGTTAGGGTTTCATTTTTTTCGTTTTCCACCATTTTCTTGTATTTTTTATGTATTAGGATGATATACATTGTTGTTTTAGGTATGATTGTAGTGTTTTTGTTGGTTTAGGAACCCGTTTTGGTGCAAACTCGATTTCGATTTTGGGTTTTTAGGCCAAACTTTTTATTTCTTGTTTGTTAGTTGATTATTGATTTTAGTTTTGTTGATTGTAGGTCTACGGTAGTAATCTTAAAATAGATGAATTTAAGTTTGGTTATTGTGATTGAAATTATATTTTGTTGTTATTTTGGTTTGAATGTATGTTAGTTTGAATGAATGTAAACTTAAAAATGATTTATTTGAGTTTAAATGTATGCGAGTTTGAATGTATGTGGGAATTGAAGTTTGATTTTTTAAGTCTTAAAAATAGAGTAATAATGTATGTGGGTTTTAATGGAAAAAAATGTTTTAAAGTTGAGAAATATGTTCGTTAAATATATTGTGATTTGCATGTTGAGAAATACGTCGTTACTTAGATGTTTAGAATGTGATGATGTTATTTGTAGTATTGTTAGTTTGTTCTACCGTGCATGTTTAAATTTATGAATTTGAAAAATATAGGGGAGGTTCTGTCAAAATTTTAATTTTTTTTTGACATGATTCGTAACGTTGTTTATTGTAGTTGATTTTATTGGAGAGATTGTTCGACGTTTACATCCATTTGCTACTACACTCGATTGAGGTAATTTCTAAAACATTTGAGTATTTTCAACTTTTTAAGTAGTTAGTAATGAAGAACAACTATCTCACTTGAACATATTTTTAAATTTAATTAATATATGTTAGATATGGATAAAGATGATGAATGATATTTGTTGGTCATGTATAATAGGAAATTAGAATGTAACAGAGATGTGACAGAATATACATGATCTGACCGTAAATTGGTAGTTGTTCCGTTGAACATAAAATATGAGGATTTAATGGATGTTATAAGATCTGAATGTTGTTATCCACACAGTATGTTTGATGTCAAGTTGACGGCAAAATTGTCATTAAACAATGATTGGACATACGCTCCATTAACCAATGATAGGTCGGTTTATCGATTGATGTGTTTGTTTAAACGGATGTCTGTGGTTGAAGTGTATGTGGAAGCTGAACCTAAATTGTCCGACCATACGCTGACAACCAACACTCATTTGCCAGAGTATGGTACAGTAAGGTCATCAGTTGGGACTGTGGAATAGATTTGAATATAAGTCTAAATCCTACAACTGAAGTTCCGGTATACCGGCAAATTCCATTTTTCCAATCGCATAACTTCCAAACATGCAACGAATGGCCAGAAAATGTGTGTGACATTCCTTCCAGCAGTGCAAATCATTATTCTGGTCTGTCGCAATTTGAACCAATGCATTACAGTCATGATGAGTTTGCTGGAAGGGCTGAACCATCTACCTCATATCCCTCCCTTGGGCTTGGTTTGTCAGCTGTTGACCCAATTCATTTTAGTCGACCAGAAAGCCTGGAAGAGATGCATAGCGTTCAAGATGATGACACTGAGGAATTAGGGGATTGCAACACACCCTTCGCTGTAGAAGATGAACCTGAATGTGTTTCTGCTAATGAAGTCGTTCCAGAGACGCAGGATGTGATATATGTGATGGGTCAATCCATAAACCGTGAAGACGACGACGTTGTTGATGATGCAGTTGCTAACAACGACATGGTTCCAACTCTTAATGAACTTCCTGATATCTTCGAGGACAACAACTGGATAGAGAATTCTGTAATTGAACACTCATTCTTCGATGCTGCGAACAATTTAGAACGAAGTGATTGACGTACGGAAGATGATCGTTCTTTCTGGGATAAACGAATTTTCCCAACAAAAGATGATTTGGTTCATGCTCTGCAATCGTGGCACATTAAAAAGTTTGTTCAGTATTCAGTTGTGGTCTCTTCAACGAAACGGTATATTGTTCATTATATTCGTCGTGATGAAGATAACTGCAAATGACGTCTACATGTGTCTGTCGCAAAAAGCTGCAGATATTTTCAAGTTAAAACATACGACGCCGAGCACACTTGTTCTAATCCGATATTGTTAAACGACAACAAACAATGCAGTGCTAATTTTGTATGCGACTTGATAATGCCATTTGTTAGAACTAAGTTCACAATTACTATTGCTGAAATAATGGAAAGGGTGAAGACCAAATACTCACTTGAAATCGGTTACGATAAAGCATGACATGCTAGGCAAAAGCGTTGAACCGAATTAATGGTGCCGAAGAAGACAACTTTAAAGATCTGCGAAGGTTCCTCACAGTTCTATGTCAGAACAATGAAGGATTTGTTGTCGAAATAGAGTCTGTACAGGTAAATTCAGACGAGGAGATGTTTAAGCGTGTGTTTTGGGCGTTCGGACCTTCAATTAGTGGGTTTCAATATTGTAGACCCGTTGTCAGTGTGGATGGAACACACCTCTATAGCAAATATAGAGGTTTATTGCTATTTGTTGTGGACACGAATGCAAACAACAGAATTTTTCATTTGACATTTGTTGTTGTAGAGAGCAAGAAAACAAAGTCGTTGACGTGATTCCTTCAATTGCTGGGAAGTAGAGTTACGAGGCCACAAGTCTGACTTGTTCAAAGATTTTGTAAGCATTTTACGTCTTCAAGTTAAATATTTGCACGTGAGTTTCAATATTCTGACATTTCTCTAAATTTATGCAGAATGTGGTTGATGGTGTAAAATACGTTGAGCATGGATCGAAGCTCAACGAATGATAGATCACTAATGAGAGGATTTTGTTTTCGCTAGATATGGCAGGGTTTGACACAGTCACTCGGTTGGGCCGAGTCTAGTTGGATCATACCTTGCTGGGGGCGATGGTCGAGCGTTGGAGACCGGAGACTC
The DNA here is from genome assembly GCA_963682175.1 of Triglochin maritima. Classification (NCBI taxonomy): domain Eukaryota; kingdom Viridiplantae; phylum Streptophyta; class Magnoliopsida; order Alismatales; family Juncaginaceae; genus Triglochin; species Triglochin maritima. Next base: position 4,903,312 of record OY821780.1, on the reverse strand, counting down.
ATTCATTTCACCTGCGACATGGTGAGATCACGTGCACCTTGCGTGACATCTCTATGATTATCGGCTTGCGCGTAGATGGTTTGCCGGTGTGTGAGTCTCATGAGTACGTTTGGTCAGAGGTTTCTACATAGATTTATTGGTCAGGTCCCTGATGACTTGGGTCGTAAGGGGTCCGTAACTCTGGGTTGGTTCCAAGCTCAATTTCAGCAGTTGCCTTTTGATGCTGACGAGGAGACAGTTACACGACACACCAGAGACTTTATTCTGTTCCAGCTGGGATGCAGTATTTTGACAGATAAGAGTGACACGATGGTTCACTTGAAGTATCTGTCTTTGCTCGAAGATTTGGCCATCGCATCGGAGTACAGTTGGGGTAGTGCGGCTCTGGCCCACTTATATCACATGTTAGACGAAGCTTCACTGATTCTGACCAAATATCTGTGTGATTTTCTTACGTTCCTGCAGTTGTGGTGCTCGGAACATCTATACATTGGGTGACCTTTGAAGAGCAGACCATTAGTATACCCGGAGGACGAGAGGGCACTATTAGGTGCCCGTTGGAGACGATCAAGAACATTCAAGGGTAGTGTGAAGACAACAACACTTGATTTTTATCGGAATGAGCTGGACGTGCAGGAATTCGATCAAGTGATCTGGGACCCTTATGCACATTTGGATCTTAGTCAGTTACCACCACTATGTACGGAAGGTTCAAAGATCTGGACGATCCGTACTTGGCTTATAATTTTTGGTGAGGTGGTTATGCATTATCCAGACCGAGTGATGAGACAGTTCGGTCTACAACAGCACATTCCAGAGCCGATGGAGAGACATGTAGTGAAATCGGCTCAGGGGAGGTCGGATGTTAATTTGTTGGCGGGAAATCACCAATTCATTCAGCATTGGTCGCACAGAAGAGGTCTACAGTTTGAGCGACCACTCCTAGGTGTCACTCCTGAAGAGAGCACACGACTGTATATGGAATGGTACTGGAGCATCACCGTACGTTGGATAGTTCATCACACATTGGCTCTGACTTATACCTTATACATCACCGAACGTTTTAAAATTGTGTTTAGTGTTTGATGAGCTGTTAATTATCTGTAGGTGCACGAAGTTTATGAGTTCCACGAAAAACTCCATCAAATTCACGAGGCAATCAAAGATCACAAGACAGACTCTTCGTTGGTTGGAAAATTGAAGGAAAAATGAAAGTTTGGCTCATGTGTTTTGGTGCTGAAGAACCCACATTACACTAGACATCCTCAGTGTCGAGTTCTATTTGAATCATTGTTCTCCTGGCAACTCACGTCGAGTGGAATATGACAAGTGTTGGGCAATAAAAAACCAAAGAGAACTCGGCACTGGTGATGCCGAGTTCTTCAAAGAAGAACTCGACACTGATGATGCTGAGTTCTATATGCACTAAAAAATAAACCCGTCGCCGCCACGTGTCACCACGTGGTGGTAGCGAGTTTAGTTTGACAAATACTTTTTATTGAGGTTTATTTTGACAAAAAAAAAATTTAAAAAATTTATTTTGAAAAAAATTCTTACTTTTTATTTGAACACTACAAAACAAAAAAAAATAAAAACGGCGAACTCAACCCATCTTCCGTGTCAACCACGTCAGTTTTGCATGGGAAGATGGGTGAGGAATGACGTTGGTGTCCCATATCCCTTTCGTAATACAAGTGAAATGACTAAATACCTAAATCCCTCAGCTTATGACTTGCCATCTAATTTTCTTAATCATATGATAAGTGGAACCGTGGAAGACTTGTTCAAACTTATTATCCACAAGTAACCACTGAAGGAGGGTTCTTTGGAAATTGACATTTCTACAATGCAAAGCAACACACAAACACTTAACACATGGATTCATATGACTTGTCAAAGACAAACCAAGTCAACATGTTACGCATCAAGATGCATATCTCGCTCCTTTTGTGGACCCTTGACATTAAAACAAGTTTTATCCAAGTTTAATTGTGGTCTGATGAGATCATTTGCGGTGCATGATGTTAGAAAGTAATCTAATTTTCTTAATCATATGATAACTGGAACCGTGGAAGACTTCAAATTTATTATCGACAAGTAATCATCACACAAACTGTTATATGCGGAATGATGAATAAAACTAATAGAACTCAAGTTAAACAATCCATCGAACAGCTAGTACGCGTCTAGCAATCTCATAAGCGATTAAGCAAACACAAACAAGCATAACACTGAATTTACGTGAAAATCCAATTGGGAAAAACTACGGCAATGAAGATGAATCGAGTTTCACTATGAGAATGATTGGAGTACAAGAAGAATGAAACCATAAATGACTTGCTATACCGGATTGGGGGTTGGATGACTTAAGAGTGCCCAAAGTACCCTTAATGAAAATTGTTCGCGTCTAGATTTCGGTCGACCGTTTGGGGAACGAACCACCGTTCTTCAGGTTCTAGTGAATCATCGGGCATATATTGTCAACTTGGTTTCGGTCAACTGTTGGCCAGACGGTGAATCGAATCCAGACGACTGAATAACGTTTGGATGCCCGTTCTCCAGATTCCGGTAACTCACAAGAAGACTTTGTTGGCTGGGTATCAGTCAACCGAATGTGGTTCAGTCATCTGTTTCTGGAAGTCTAGTAAAAATTTAGTCTGATTCTGATGGATGCTTTTTGGTTGATTGTTCCTAAAATTGTTATTCAAGTCAACTTTGCAATACAAACACTTAACACACAGATTCATATGACTTGTCAAAGACAAACCTAAGTCAACATGCCTATCTTACTCCTTTTGTGGACCTTGACATTAAAACAAGTTTTATCCAACTTTAACTGTGGTCTGATGAGATCATTTTCGGTGCATGGTGTTGTTAGAAAGTAATTTGAAAATTTAATGCTAAGGACTATTCTAATTTATAAGATCCCATTCATACGCATCTCGTATTGTTTAACGAAAGATGACAAACAATAACCTTTCTCTAGCTTTTGAATATTTGATCTTCCATTTACATCCTCGTAATTTTTAATATGCATTTTTCTGGGAACCCAAAATATATGCACGGAATTCTAAACTACGAGCGCCAATTACTAATCATAAATTGAAAATAGAAAACATAATTTTCCATGTCATTCATATTATAGTTTTCAGAGTTTTTTTTTGCAACTCTTTTGTTATTTGAAAAAATCGAAAAGATATATGAGAAGATATGATTATGGAAAATAATAATAATAATAAATAATTTATTTAAGAAGAAAGTCAGGCACCAACCAACAACTCCACTTCCCCACTAATAGTATAGAAGAGTAAAAACACAACGACAGCGATGACTTTGGTCTGGTTGTTGTTGTTCTTTCGGTTTTGTCCCTCTCGCCGCCGTCTCCATTCCCACTTCCCAAACTCCAGATCTCCAAATCGCTTCCCAAACTGTTTTCTCGTGACTGGTGTGAGTTTCGTTGCTTGTTTTGGTTCGTGTTTTGTGTCGTATTTGCGTTTTTTTACTTTTTTATTTTTTGAAAATTTTGAGTTTTTTCCCCCGTTTTTGTTGGAGTGTTCGGTTTCTGCTTTAACTGAAACGTCGCAGGGTTTTATTTGGGATTGTCAGTTTTTTTGAATTGTTTGAGTAATTTAGTTTGCTTTTGTTTTTGCCATGAGATAATTATCTTCATATAGTTTTTGTTGGAAAGCAAACTCTCTTGCTTCCACCAGTATTATTCCTGTAAATCCACCACTTTCCGTTGCGACCACAACAGTTTTGGGGCAGAGTGGATTTGTAGTGGAATAGAGTTTAAGTTATGCGAGTGCTATATGTGCTTTTTAGTCGTGGTGGTGTCAGGAATTTCGGTAAGAGTGTTGGAATTTGTAAGGACGGTTTCCATAAGTGGGAAAATAGATACTCTTGTACTAGAGTAGGTAGGCAAAATTTCAACTACCTATCTTATTGTTAGTATTCGAAAGGGGGATCGGAATCTAAAAGGGTCAAACATTCAGGGGTCGAAATCCGAAAAGACCTTTACAAATTAGGCTATGTGATACCGCTACTGCTTTTAGTTCTTGTTTCCTCTTCTGATTGGAACTTTTTTTTTTGCTTAGTGCGAGTCGTAGGTGCGTCTTATGTCGCACTCTTTGATGTTGATTATATCGTTCAGGTGGAGTGATCAGTGTATTTGGTTTCTTTTCATTTGAATTGTATCCTGGTTTTGAAAAGCTGGATTGGGATTGGTGGGGGTTTGTTTTGTTTGAGGGGTGTGTGTTTCTTAAATTGTTTTTCTTTTCTACAGTGTTTAATGTTCTGATGGTGTGTCTGTAACTGCTTAACTGAAGTGGGATTTTAATTGTAACTGCAGGGTTGGATTTTGGGCTTGTGGGATTAAGAATATTGAGAAGTGATCTTTAGGTTTCAGGATGAGGAGGTTAGAAAATGCCACTTACGGATTGATGTTTATAGTGGCAATTGCAATTTGTTGCTTTCTTCCTGTTACCAGAGCACAAAAGACCGATCCTTCAGAAGGTGATTTTCCTTGAATGTGAGTTTTTGGTATTTGTATCCACGAATGAAGTTCGAATCAGAACTTTAGTCCTACATCAACTAGTTTAACCTAGGGAATCTTGTAAAGTTTATACACCCAATTACGGTTGCTTGTTACAAGCGAATTTAATTAGAGCAGATTATTTGAGTTCCACTACTATTTCATAAACCCTCTTACAGTGTCCAATTTTCTTATTGATTTTTAAATCCTTGCAAGTAAGAGGAATGGTATTTTTTATAGAAAATAATGAAATCCCACTTTCAGCTTTGGTGTACACTTTGATACTACTAGATAAGGGTGTGCAAGTGATGTTGTGTCTGTGCTTTTAAGTCGGGCCTCACGAGTCACAACCGTGGCCATCAGTCCTATAATCTCTGTACAAGTTAAGTTTCAGCAGAATGTATAAAGTAACCTGCCACCATATCGCACTTTATCAAGCTGAATTCTTGAATTCACTTTTTTTATGTGCTCTGATAAAGTAACAATCGAACTGTATTTGCCCGTTCTTTGTGTTGCATTACTCCTCAATGGATCATCTATATTTTAGCTAGTTCCCTTTAAAAGAATGTTAGTTCTTGTATCCTAAAGTTTCCTCTAGGGTTTATCTGAGATTGTTGGGTAACTTTCTGGTGCTGACAAAGTTCTATGGAAACTCAATAATATGATACTTGTCTGCAGTCAAGGCATTAAGAGCTATACAAAGAAATTTAAATGATCCGATGAAGAATCTCAACTGGACCAAGGGGGATCCGTGCATGTCAAAGTGGAATGGAGTTCTATGTTTCAATACAACAAGAGAAGATGGGTTTTTGCATGTTCGAGTACTGTAAGTTCTTAACTATATGCTTTGGTGTGGTCGTCTATGTCATGGCACATGGACAATAGGTCAGGATCTTTTTATTCAATAAAAAGAATTGGGAGATACTGAGGTGGTTAATATTATCAGATTATACTATCTATATGGAGGTAAAAGATTTAAAAGGTGAATGACTATGGTCTGGGAAGATAAATTTGCATCTTGCTGCTCTATATGAATGTTCTTACGTTGTACTCAAGGTTCAGAAAACTGATGGTGAATTGGATGTTGATCTTTGAAAATATGGAATTAAGTTGGACATATTGGAAGTTCATATACATGAGGGTTTCTAATTGAAACTTACAAAAAAGTATATTTTGGATAAAACAACGTATTTTGTAATCCTTATATTAACTCCACTAATAGGTAAAAACTTGACAATTTTCTAAATATATAGTCAATAAGTTGCAGTTCAGTATTCTTTTTGGCTCTATCATTTAAAGAGGTCTTGGCATGCATGATATCATATAGTTATAAGTATTTTAGATGATTTATAGTAGTGTTGTTTGGTTATGGTTACTTACTGGGTGCAACTCAAACTCAGTGGGAATCACTTGCCAACACAATATCTGTCTCCTTAGGTTGGCTCTGGGTTTTTATATATTTGTCACTTGCCTTGAATTCATCTGATATTGTGATGATATGGTATTTCTTGTAGGCAATTGCTAAATATGAACCTCTCAGGAAGTTTAGCTCCCGAACTTGGCCAATTATCTCATATGGAAATATTGTAAGTACTTCCACAAACAAGCATTGTTAAGAGTAATACAGTTTGTAGACATCCAGTCCAGTTCCCTGTGTATGGCATCTGGTGCATTGCACGTTTTATCTATCTTTCATACTCTCTCTTTGTTATACTTACCATGACGCTGATGAGTATCTGCTTATTCTATGAAGGGATTTTATGTGGAACAAAATAAGTGGCAATATCCCAAAGGAGATTGGCAAGATATCATCTCTCAAGCTCTTGTAAGTTCATTCAGGATAGAAGATACAATGTCATGTTCTGCTGTATAATTATTAATAATATTGTGGAACATTTGTTGCTGTTTGGTTTGAGTCAAAACTAGTTGCCTGATGTTGTTCCCTTACATTCTTATTCCATAAAAAATTTCTATGATATGAAGAATTATTTCTAAAATGATGTGTCAAATATCACATTGTATCTGTAGACCAATTTTTACCTCTTAAATGTCCATATGTTCCAAAATATTAGGGATAACTTTGGATCAATTTAAAATATGACATATATCCTCCATGCTTGTGAGGCCATCATTTTGATCCAAACATGGCTTGTCATTATTGCTACAATCAACAAGCTTTCATGCTGACTAGTCCTACTAGTCTTCACATCTCATTAAATGTTGCTTCTTAACACCACAATATCCACAGGCTCTTGAATGGAAATGAGCTTTCAGGCTCCTTACCTGAGGAGATCGGAAATCTTTCCAACTTGGACAGAATACAAATTGACCAAAATCACATATCAGGCCCATTGCCATTATCATTTGCAAAATTGGGAAAAGTGAAGCACTTGTAAGATGGTTTGTGATTCTTTCTTTTGATTAAAAGAATTAGTACTTCTTTGCTTCATTACCATCTTTTTTTTTCTTTTCTAGCCACATGAACAACAATTCAATCAGCGGACAGATTCCTGTTGAATATTCACAATTGCCAAATATTTTACACATGTAAGTAGTAGGTTTGCTCTTTGTATTTTTTATGCTCTATGATGCTTAGATTGGATCCTAATCTTTTGTTGCAAACAATCGCATGCTTTCATTATTTTGATCTTGTTTTTTAATCATTATACAAATTGATTGTGCAGCCTGTTGGACAATAACAATTTAACTGGAAATCTTCCTACAGAGTTGTCTGAGTTGCCAAACTTACAAATTTTGTACGTAATCTTCTCAATTGAGTTGAACTTGCGAATTTGGAATTTATTTATCGAATTGTCATGCTTTTCTCCTTAGTGCGTACAAGATTCAGGAGGGACCTTTCAAATCATTTGGTCTGTTTTTCCTTAGACCATTGCTGCCTTCTTTCCTAAAGATATCCAGAATCTACCTGTTCTGCTACTCTAATAATTTTGAGTGGCATAAATTATGTTCTACAAAAAGAAGAATTTCTGTTTTCTGTAAAGAAGATACACATCTAGGCTCTTATTTAGCGTTGATCGAAACAATCAATATGTAATCCCTTACTATAATGCTCACTGGTCTTGGTTTCCCTTCATAAATTCAAAACTATAAATGAGGCTTATAGAATGCTTCCTCAGTGGCCTCATTTTACCACCTTATCGTTGTGGCCTGGTTGTTGGAAATTTTCTTTTGGTGTGAACATTGAACATCCTAGTCTCCTTATTGTTAGAAATTTGCTTTTGGTGCAAACTTCAAGATATAAGGTTTAAATAACTGGCAATCTTACTCTATCTAGCACAAGCATTGTATCGGTAAGCATTTCACCTGGAATTGTGCAGCCACATGCCTGTGAGATGTGATAAAAGCTACAAATAGATATTAATTATCTGGTTTGTATCTTAATTGAATCTGACTTTTGAGGATACGGATATGATTCTCCAACCTTTATATTGATATTCCTATCAACTTTTTAATGGATATGGATATTGCTTCTAGTTATGTATTCATATTTGGGTTCATTTGTATCCTCTTCTTCTTACATACATTTTGTTATCCTTATCCTAATTTTTATGAATATGAGTATCAAGATTTTACTAACATATGAGTGTTCTACCTGTCTGTATCTGAAGTATGCCACTAGAATATAGTATCAATTTACATTTTTTTACTTTTTGGCCACTTAAGTATCAAAATGAAGTGCGATCCTTCATTTTTCCTAGCTAAGTATTCTTCTCCATTCGGCCACTATGTCTTAGAGAGTAATTCATACCAATCTGGCCTCATTTTCATGTTCCAATCAAATTTGTCATTTTTAAAGAGAGGATTCTACAATTTAGATCATGTTGTTCACTTGTTTCTACCTTCTAGTGGATGATTCTTATGATTATATAATGCATATGGATAATCCATAAATTGCGTCCCTCCCGTTTGGTCTCTTTACCATTTCCTTCTCTAAAAAAATTGAGTTACGGTCTTACGGACGATTATGAGTAGTTATTATGTTTTATTATCTTATCTTTTGTGCACCTTGACGCAGGCAACTTGACAATAACAATTTCAGTGGAGCCTCAATCCCATCTTCTTATGGAAAGATGAAAAAACTTATGAAACTGTGAGTCTGCAAGCACATTGGACTTCCGTAGGTTCTAGAATCTGGTGACAAGGAGATTTTCTTAGGATTTTTTTTGTTGTGTCTGTTTCCAAACACCTATCATATTGTTGTGTTCTTTGTTTTTTGTACAACCTGATATTCCTTAGTGAGCATATGCAGTGTGCTATTTCTTCTGTTTCTAAACAAACCCTGCAAAAATGTTAACTTTCCCATATTTTTAGTTGCATGTTGTGTTATGTGGTCTCAATTATGTACAAAATTCATGTTGCTATTATTATTTGATCATCCCTTCTTTAGAAAACCCAACCATGACAATGCTACTATACATGGTTGGTAGTTAGCCTAGTAAGGTGTAATTGTCGTAACTCATCAATTGAAACATGATCAAATTTGAAATTTGTGGTATGTTTGATCTGTAAACATCCATATATATTTTCGTTGCGCACTTTTTGGCGAACATGCGGCTCAGACTTGTACAAATATTTGATAGTGTTCCTATTGATTTGTCAACAATGTGGACAGTTAAAATTATATCGTATGGTGGTTCACTATCACCACTAAAACATCTATATTTCTGGAACATAAATAGCATCATCACAGTGTATAGAATGTAAAAAACAGTTTGCAGTGCTTCTAAAGTTCTGCTTCTGTTGTGAAGCATCGTGTCCCACTTTTGTGTTCGATCTTTCTTTAAGATATGCAATTCGATTTAAATCTACAACCATGTTGATGCACAGGAGAGAATAGTCTACTAACAATAAGGATTGTAAATTTTATAACTTTGATATACTGAGACAAAATACAAATACGCAAGAACAACAAAAAGTGTAGTGGAAAGAAAGTCGTCATATATCATACATTGCAATGGAATCTCTTTTTTATATTAGCGTTGTACGTGTCTAATATTATTTTACTTAACCTGCTTTAAACTGTCTAGTCTTGTTAGATTTTTCTCTCATTGTTCACCAGGAGTCTTAGAAATTGCAGCTTACAAGGTCCTGTTCCTGATTTGAGTGATATACCTCAATTTGGTTATCTGTAAGCTTTCTACTACTTGGAATGACTTTCTTATGTTATAAATAGTTACCAAATAAACTCAAAGTTTATTTGTCGCATGAAGACAAATGTATGCTTACAATGTTGCTTTTGTTCTTTTTTCAATGTTTTCAGAGATCTAAGCTCGAACCAGCTAAGTGGATCAATACCGACCAATAAGCTTTCGAACAATATCACCACTATGTATGTAAAGTGTAATGATTGTCTCGTCCTAGGATGTATTACATACTTGACTGGCTTACATCTTCTTGAACAATGTTTTCTGGTTTTTTTTTATCTTTGAGATTATTTAAACAATCAATTGAACATACATTCAGAGATTTGTCAAACAACAAGCTCAATGGATCTATTCCTTCAAACTACTCAGGTTTTCCATTTCTCCAGAAATTGTAAGTAATGCCTTTACTGTCTTATTCTTAAAGGTGAAATATTTGGAAGGTATTTTCAGTCATGTACTTGGGTACTTTTTTGTATTCTTGTATTTAGTCTTAAGCTGCAATATCTGTTGCAGGTCTCTCAGAAACAATTTGTTAACAGGATCTGTTCTGTCAACCATCTGGCAGGATGTAGATTTACACCCTAATGGAACTCTTGTCTTGTGAGACTCCAAACTGGAAAACTTGATTATGTAGAAAGTGATAATTGTTTGGAGATTCTAATTACGGTTTAATTACAGGGATTTTGAGAACAACAATCTTACTGCTATCACTGGTGTTCTCCAGCCTCCCCCAAATGTGACCATCATGTATGTGTTCCACTGACAGTGTTTCATTACTATTGCACTATTTTTTTCCTTCGAGATGACTTTTTTACTATATGTTGCCATAGCAAACTCACAAGTTCTAATGAATGCTATATCTTTGTTTTTTTTACCATGAAATTGCAACTCTGGCGAATCCTGAATCTATGGTTAAGTATTCCTTGTCTATGTTTTGCTGTAGTGCGGCAAATGCATGAATTTTGTAGTTTATACCCAGAATAACTATGCATATTTTAAACTGGCTTATATAGTCAGGTAATACAATAAAATCCCTTTCTCTTGTTAGAAATTAATGTACGTAATAGTCAATGTTATTAGGTCACTTAAAGTATTAAATTAAGCCATATGTTTGGTTTTTTTTTTTGCTGTATGATTTGCTCATGTTTTTTTCCATTTTGACATGTGACATGGTGGTCAGGCTTTGGGGGAATCCTCTCTGCGCAGGAAACGTGACACAGTATTGTCAGCCACAAAATGGAGGGCAGATAACTAGCACTTCAACAAATTCCAGTGTTCTTTGTCTTCCGCAGTCATGCCCCACAGAGTTATTTTTTGAATATAATCGTGCATCTCCTCTCGCATGTTTCTGTGCTGCACCGATCAGAATTGGATATCGGCTAAAAAGCCCGGGCTTTGTAGATTTCAATCCATATGTTACTACTTTTGAGTTGTACTTGACCTCCAGGCTCAACTTAAGCATCTTCCAGCTTGATATCGATTCAGTCGTCTGGGAAGAAGGCCCTAGGCTACGGATGTACTTGAAGATTTTTCCCAAAAATTTGAGTATATTCAACTCAAGTGAGATTTCACAATTTAGGCTTATGTTCACTCAGTGGATGATACCTGATTTGGATGTTTTTGGACCATATGAAGTGTTAAATTTCACTCTTCTTGGACCTTATAAGGATGGTACGTCTTGATATCTGAAATATAAGTATTACGATCTTGTGTTACTAACATGCTTTTGAGTTTCTTGTTTTTTTTGAGCTAGGGCCCATGGGTTTTAGCGACTATTAATTGTACTAATGGGTAGTGAAAGATTGGTTTTGAATCTTGAAAACAATGCTGAATTTTACTTCCACAATTTTATGGTGCACAGGACGTAGCCATTTATTTCTTTGACTGTACCCAGTGTCTGATTTCATGTCATGTTATAAAATATATTTTGATGATGTATGTGCTAAGCATACTCCTAAGTTGCTCTCTTATCATGTTTAGGAAAATGTAGAATTTCACTGAAGAAAAATTTCTGGTCAAGTTTACACATGCTACTGTAATTGTTGGGTCTATGGCGCTACACCATCTCCTAACAGAATAACAATTTTCTGTTAAAATTATTGGAGTTGAGATGTAATTCCTAGAAGTGATATTGTTAAAGTATTTCAATCTTTTGTTTTAAACTTTCATCAAGAGATATTTGAATTTATACACAGTAAACATTATGATTTTAGATGAACTCTGTAGCAATATGCCCATGAGTTAAGTTGGTTGCCCAAATTCATCTATCATAAAATAAAATGGGTTAGCTCCAGAGAAGAAAAATGTCTGTGATTAAATTATGATAACTGACAAGGTTTAGAATCAGAGGTCATAACCAAGATAGCTACATTTTTTAATGTTTTTGCCGATTATGTGATGTTGAAAAGAACGTTGATCTTTATTATATGGTAGTTATAACTTATTCAGCTATGTGACATTGGACTTCACATCATACTTCTAGAGCAATTGCTGACAGCTGATTTGGTTTTATTTGTGCAGATAATCAGCAGGCTCCTGCACCATCAACACTAAGCAAGGGTGCAATGGTTGGCATCATTTTTGGGGTCATTGCTATAGTTACTGGATTGGCTATTGTTTCAATGCTTATTGTGAAAAGAAAAATAAGAAACCAACATCAGCTGCTCATACGAAAACGAAAATGTTAGTCCTGCAGTTATTTTACTGTTCAACGTCCATTTTATAGACTGATAGACACATCTGTTGGCACGTGCAAAGGTAAATTGGAGAGTGTCTTTCCTGGTTCATGTTAATAGATAAATTGATGGTTCAACAGTCACTTTGAATGTCTTGATCTCTGTCTAGTTCCCTTGACGATCACTTTACATGTCTTGTGTTTTTTGTGCTTATCAGCTTTAAGCCTGTAACAACGTTGAGATATTATTTTTCCAGTCTCTTGTTTCAGTATATGGATGCCCAAAAATTATGGCCTTTTAGCATATGGTTTGAATGTCCTTTTTCTTTTGGCAGATATTTTACCCTGTTTGTTATCCTTTCAGGGAATAAAGGCCTTTCTCTTGTTGCAAACAAAATCTGCTTCTTCTTCCTTCTGTTGTTGTAAAACCGTTATTCGGGTTGATTGACTTTTTTTTATGCTATGCAGCACCAAGACTCCAAATTAAAATTGATGGTTTAAAGGATTTCACATTCGAGGAAATGTCTTTGGCCACCAACGGTTTCAGCAATGCTTTATTGGTTGGTCAAGGGGGCTATGGAAAGGTTTACAAGGGTATCCTTGCTGATGGTACAGAGGTTGCTATCAAACGTGCTCGGGAAGGATCACTGCAAGGTTCAAAAGAGTTCTTTACAGAAATAGAGTTACTATCACGGTTACATCACCGAAATCTTGTATCGCTGTTAGGCTACTGTGATGAGCAAGATGAACAGGTTTGATCACTTGATAACAATTCTGCATGTAATTTCACATGGCTTGTAAGCTTTTGCAGGTTTCTTAATTTATGAATCAGTCACCCATACAATGTTTTACCTCTGTTGTACATTGCAAATAACTTCGTTCACAACTGATTCGAGTTCATCTTTAATATTTTTCTGCCATTTTTATGAGGTTCTGTAAGAACACTAGCGAAGCAGCAATTATAGAAAGTAAATATTATGCTTGTTGACATTTTGATGACTGGCTTAACATTGCTGCCTTGTACTAAATATTCCAATTTTCTATGTTTAAAACTTTTAGACAGCACTAGGATGTTCTTTATAGATACTTTTAAGCTGTTTCAATTGCAAGATTTATTCAGTCTTCACAGTATATAGATTTTTATTTCTCATTGTTCTTTCTATTTCTTACTGGAGTTCTGTACAGTTTTCTTGTATTTATTGCTATCTCTAAGTTGTACTGTATATACTTATTATATACGTTGGTTTCTTAATGCTTTATGCATGCAGCTGTTCATTATGTGTTTTCTGATCTGCAGATGCTAGTCTATGAGTTCATGTTGAATGGCACGCTTCGAGACCACCTCTCAGGTAAAGCTTGCACTAAATTACCAATTAATTATGTTTATTGTGAATTTGAGTTTAGTAATCCAGTTCCTTACTTTATAATTATTTTGGGTAATATTCTACCATGACACGAGACCACACCCAGACCATCTCGCAAGCTTTACTTTATAGTAATCTAGTTCCTTACTTTAATGTAAGAAGCACGAAGACGGACACGGGACACGGACATGAGGATACGGTATTTTTCTAAAAAGTAGAACACATACACGACATCAAAATTATAATTAAAAATTATAATATATATAAATAAAAAATACAAAACTTGTAAAAAAACAATTACTCAAATGTTCATTATAAAACAAAGACAACATCCAAATAAAATAATTAACACAACATAAGTCAAATTTTCAAGTTGTTCAATCACTTCTCGACCACCACTGCATCATCTTTTGGAAAAACATCATCAGTAAATGAATAGCTTCCATGTCAGGTTCATCTAGTGAAAGTGTAGCAATCTCAAGCTCTCGGAAGAGGTTGAGGGTGACCGGAGAGGTTGGAGTCGCTGGAGATAGGGTGGGAAGATGGGTTAGGGTTTCTCCCAAACAACGGTGAAAGAAAGGTGTCATTGGGTTTTAAGTCTTGAAAGTTTGCAATATTAATCCGAAAGTTTTGAAGTTTAGAAAGTCCTTAATGTTCAAAAGAACCCCAAAAGTTTTAAAATTCACAAATGTTGTCGTGTCCAAATGTGGACACCGTGTCCGAGTGTCCCTCCTGTGTCCACCACTGCGAAATGTCGAAACTGCCCCGGACATGTCACCTGACGTATCTGACACGTGTCCAAGGCGTGTCCGAGGAGTGTCGGTGTCCGACACGGCCACGACTCGGTCACGAAGACCGTTTAGAAGTGTCCGTTCTTCCTAGCTTTAATATGTTTAGTTATCTATGTAACAAGGTGGGCATGCTTGATATATATGCTCCAGCTCGAGGGGTTAATGGGTTAAGTTGATATCTATATAGTGGAGTGCTCCAGCCTCCAGCTCTTCTTTGTTAGCACTTAATTTATTATCTGTATTGGATGGGTTGCAGACGTGTAGTGGAATCATATGCTGCATTTAAAGTGCTTTTGTAATGTACCTTCCAACTTCAACATTTGACTTTCTTATTTGTGAAATGATGTGCTAATCACTTAATTGCTAACCAAATGGATGTTAATTACCACTATGAATAGGTGATGGTGAAGTTCATATATCTAATGAGTGAGTTATGACATGGAAAGTGTAGAAATTGTCAAGGAATAGTTAGTGGGTACGTTAGGGAACTACAGAAGAGCATGAATTTATGGACTTATGGAAGACATTACTGATGGGTAGGATGTCGGTGTTGTACTCTTTAACTTCAGAGTTGATGCTCTAATGCATTAGTGCTATATAACTTATCAGTCAAGTTAGCCTCATTTATTTCGTATCCTATCCTATTAAAAAATGCTTAACATCAAGATCACAGTCATAGTGGGGTTGTTGACAAATAGGTAGACCAGATAATCGTGTTGTATCATGTGTATTCGTGTCTTTTTTTTTACATGTACTGGTCAATTCGACCATACACGAACACGACACGAAACTACTTCATGTACCAAGACAAGATACACGAATACTACCCGAATCATGTGTAAACACAAAATAACCCGAACATATACGAAAATTTTGATTAATTTCAGAAACCAACATGATTTCAACTAGTAAACCACAAAATTTCTTTTAACCCAGGAACTTCTGAAAGAGAAAGTCACATTCAAGTGGTTTGAATGGTTAGGACTTAGGATAAGTTTTAATCCTTTTATATCCATGTTGTGGGAGTTGTATGTGGGATTAGTCAACGTGGGATTAAAATCTTGCACATTCTACAATTCATTAAAACACAAATACTTGAGTTGGTGAGCTGGTAATTTGTATCTATGTTTTCACTTGAGATGCCGGTTCGATTTCTGCTCTCTCCTTTTTTTCAAATTTAAAAAAATTAAATTAAAACAAAACATCCCAATAAGTTCTCGAACTTGAGACCATTCCATCAATTGAAGCCTATCTTACCATTACACCACCATATAATTTATTGTAAATTTGTGGTCATAATTATTATCTCGTGTATTTTCGGGTACCAGAACGTGAAATACGAAAACGACACAATTTTTTTTGTGTCTAATATGTGGTAAACGATCACGACACGAAACACAATTTTTTCGTGTCATGTTTTTGTGTTTAGTGTAAAATTGTCAGGTGTACAAATAGGTATGAAACAAAATGGGGCCTTTCAGAAACAACTTGTCTAAGGATATGTATTGTTCAATGGGCACCGGAGACCATATATTTGGTTATTGTTGTTGAAGTGACTCTTGGATGCTTCAGCTCTCTTATTTCATCCTTTCAGGCTTGAAGCATTCCATTTCAGAACTTTATGAATCTATTGCTATAGATTTTGATGTTATACCTTTCATGAGGATTAAAAATGGTAAGATTGAAATAGTGGTTTGTTTTGGATTCGATGTATATCACAAACAACTGATGCTGATAATGTCATTGTCATTCCAAGCCAGTGCTGACTGCAGTTGTTGCTTCTGCAGCCAGTTAGTTGATTATCTCTTTCCATGCTGATGTAAGAAGTATATCATAAAAAAAACAAGATTTCAGATAGCTGCTCTTCTTTGGATTGTATGCATGGTATAATTTGGATGGGAAAAAGGGTATTAGGAGAAGTCTTTAATGAAACAATACAACACGGCAGCTGTTAAGCAAGGTTAAGTCAGGTTCCACAAGGAGCTCTACACCTCAAAAGTTGATAAGGGAGAGACTTTTGAACCTTTATAACCCACAACGTGTTCATTTCCTATGTGGTCAAATATTTACACTTTACATTGATGTTGTGAAATTTAATTATACAGACTGCCTTACTAGATTGCTCTATACTTATTATTGAAGTACATGTTGAAAATTCAATTGAATATTGTTTCTGGTTAAGCTCTCGTCAACTGGATGTTGGCTCTCTACATTTTCTGAAATATTAATTATTATTACCCATCCATCATCTGATCTGGTTACCATTTATTTCAAACTTCAATACCATGTGTTTTAGTTGAATGACGAGAAATTTATTTTAACAGGAAGCTGACATTTATTTGTTCACATATGACAGTTAAATCAGGAGAATCTCTTTCTTTTTACTTGAGACTGCGTCTTGCTTTGGACTCTGCAAAGGGAATCCTCTATCTGCATACAGAAGTAGATCCTCCAGTAATTCACCGTGATATCAAGGCAACCAACATATTGTTGGATTCCAAGTTTATTGCTAAAGTTGCTGACTTTGGACTCTCAAGACTCGCACCATTACTAGATATTGAAGGGTCTGGACAAGGTCATATTTCCACAGTGGTGAAAGGCACGCCTGTAAGTACAAACCTATCGGAAGACTTTAAATGTGAAGTGATATGATGATCTATTGCGTGTCCATCACATATATTACCTCATTACCAGGTTTTAGCTAAACCTAATAAATCATTTTGAGTTAGAACCTGTTTCTGCTTTTCTGAAATAGGCCACCTCATTGTTATAGGTCCTAGAAGCAATTGCTTTTCATTGCTTTTGCCTGTCCAATCTCCCCCCTTGCTTGCAGAATTTGCATGCTCAGCTAAGAGATTTAAAATGATAGTAGAAATATATGTGTCGGATCTTTAAACCTCTGTGGGTGATAATATTTGCTAAGTTTCACTTATACAACAACAAAGTCCCTAGTCTAGATGAACCATTGTGACTAGCAATGCATAATTGCGCAGAGTATGACATACAAGGATCTAATTCAATGTTGGTGAAAACTGTGTTGAATTCTCATGATCACCACATCACAACATTAAGTAAATCTCAATATTAGGTCATTACTCATCACTTGACCTAAGCTGAAGTAGTTTGAAAAATGTGCCAAAGTATAGGATCTCAAATAAGTTTTTTATTGTATTATTTTGAAATATTCAACAAAGCCTTTAATACCAAACTTGTTGGGGGTAGGTTAGAAATGAGCTCAAAAGAATCACAGTTCGGGCACGTGAATAACCTTCTTCCATTTTGAAATATAGTTCAACTATTTATTGCTCCTAATAATTCTTTAGATTCGAAAATATCAGTTCTTCTAGCTGATCATGATGCTATTTCCTTACAGGGATATCTTGATCCAGAATACTTTCTAACACACAAATTAACTGACAAAAGTGATGTTTATAGCCTTGGTGTGGTTTTCATGGAGCTTTTAACAGGGATGCTGCCTATCTCATATGGAAAAAACATTGTTCGAGAGGTACATTCTTGATTGACTACATACTCAAGGGTTATGTGCCTGCATTTTATGTTTATTTCATATAATACTGATATTGGTGATGCTTTTCGCAAACATGGGAGACAATAGTTACATTGATGATCATTAATTTGATCACGTTTCTAGATTAAAATGCTATCTACTTGAATGATCTTATTATAAACCATTTACATCCTCCGAGCTAAGACCAGCTTAATTTGCCTTTTGCTTTTGTTCCTGAATTGATTTCATGGCCCTTGGCAGTTTTCTGTTTGATAAATGGAAAAGTTATTGTTGTTTGTCTTGTGACTAGATTAGAAATACTAGATTAAAATTTCCATTGGCAAGATAATCACATAAATAGGATCACTTACTTGGTAAACTTGTTGGAGAAAATAGATCTGCATGAATTCAGTTCTCATTACGTGCTCTCTTTGAGTTCACGTGTGCGGAGTATTCTCAACCATTAAATGAAAAATGATAAACCATCGTATCCGGTGAAAAGAATCAAAATACCAGCAGATTGAGGATTTTAGAGTTATTACTAACAATGCAGTTATGGTAATGATATTTTTCCTGGATTTTGAAAAAATGATATAAGCCACTGCTTGCTTTTAGCATTGGTCTGTCTGATAAAAATACGTTTCTTACTTGTGTAGAGGAGGTTTCTTACTTGTGCTTCTTGCTCTTGAAAATCCAGGTTAATACAGCTCGCCAAGCTGGTATACTACATACTGTAATAGATGCTCAAATGGTCTCCTATCCTTTGGAGTGTGTCGAGAGATTCCTTTTGTTGGCTCTTAAATGTTGCCACGAGGAGACCGATGAAAGACCTTCGATGTCGGAGGTAGTCAGGGAACTCGAAAACATAAAGCTTATGGTACCAGCCGCCCACGCAGCTTATTCAACACCATCTGACTCTATTGCTACAGATACCAGTGAAGTAACTTCAACAGATATATTCACGCCGCCGTCGATGGCAGACGAGCATGCATACCGGTCTTCTAATATCCTAGGAAGCAACTACACGGGCGGGGATCTGACCACTGTTAGGCCACGTTAAATCTCCGATATTGGTGTAAAATTAGTGTTTGTAAAAAAGTAACATATGATTCTTTTATGTTGTAACACTTTTTTGTGTATTATAGCATCGGTGTGAAAGTTGTATGGGTAACATCTCTTTTTTTGCCAATTCCTTAGCACTTCACTGCTCTTGTAAATTTTGTAATCACGTCCAGCGGCGGATTCAGGATTTCAAGTATGGTAGGGTACCACATACTAGCGTAATAAATCGACAATCAAAAAATAACATCTGTCAAAAATATTAATATTTTATAAAAAATTAGAAGTAAAATATCGTAAAACCACAGAAGCAGATTGATGTTTGATTTGAAATTTCTTGTTGCTGTTAAAAAAATACAAGTCTACTGATTTTGTTTGGAAGCTCTATCTTCTGATTGTGCACTTATATCTAATCATAACATATCTTCTGTTGGTTGAGCCACATCCCTGCGAAATCCAGATACTGACACATTCCTTGCAACCTCCTATCACTTCGTATAAGGTGGAATTATTAAGAACTGGCCCAAGTCGAGCTGAATTAAAACCGAACTCGTTCAGCTTAGTTTGCAACGCTACTCTTTTGTAACTCGTTTGGTTTTGTTTGCAACCTTACTCATAGTACACGGTAGTTGTTTTTTGATGTCCGTCGTGAGATTACTAACGTGAGGGTGTGAATCCAATTACATGGAATTGATTGGCATTGAATTTCATGGAATTCAATTTCATGCAATGAGATCACATTCACGTAAATTGTATTCATTGTAATTAAATTACATTGTTTAGTAATATCAAAAATCATCACATGAATCTTAATGTAATTAAAAGAACAAAATTACATTTCAATACCCTTGACGAATGTTCGTTGAGGTCGCCATACCTCCTATAAAAGTTGGTTATAGTTGAGTTTCGACAATGCAATATAATGCAATGTAATTGGTT
Source organism: Triglochin maritima (assembly GCA_963682175.1). Lineage (NCBI taxonomy): Eukaryota > Viridiplantae > Streptophyta > Magnoliopsida > Alismatales > Juncaginaceae > Triglochin > Triglochin maritima. The sequence continues at coordinate 4,883,281 of OY821780.1, read as the reverse complement.
ATAGTTGGGTATAATGCAATATAATTGAATTACGACTTTCACTGGGGTTACTCAATTTTCCTGTCTGATTGGTCAGCAGAAACTCAACTTGGAAGTGGATTATAGAATAGTTTTCTGATGATTGACAGAAAAGCTTAAAATAATTATGTGAATCATGTTCTGTAAGTTTCAAATCCTCGTAAATTTGCATTGCCAATAAGTTTTCTAACTTGCATTCTAAATTCTAAGAAAATCATGAAATTGTGAGTTGTGAATATCGGACAACTTCCTTCTAAAATAGTGCAATTGATTTTTTATTTTTTTTGAGAAAAGTTAGAGCAATTGAATTGTTGAACGTTATTTATCGTCGGAAAACTACTTAAATTATCCGTATGAATTATCATTTTGCCCTTCAACCATTTCTAGTTATATAACTCTTCATTTCACTCTCCTAACATCACTTTCTCTTCGTAGTACGCTCATATTCATCAGAAAGAATGTCTCGGAGGTCAGGAAAAAAACCAGTGGACGCCCCAGATTACTCGAATATGGTAAAATGTCTTGTTTATTTTTTTTATTTTTTTTGGGTTGGGCGTTCGCGAGAGACGATCGACCCTAGGGGGAGGCATCTGAAGGAGCAGCCTCCCCCTTGGGAGAGGCGGCTCCGGCAGACGCCCCATTTTATTTTATTTTGAGTCAGGTCCTTATCATCCACGTAGACGGGGTATTTCTGCTTCAGTTAGGAGAGAGAGATATTTTACGTAGTCGTCAGACACCTGAGAAATTTTTCAATGACGATGATGATTTAAATGAGGTGGGGAGTCACGATGAGAGTGACGATGGGGGCCGGTATGGCTTGGAGCCACAAGAGGAGGCGATACAGCAGTATGGTCGAGGACGGGGGTGACATTGTAGTACTTTGGCTGAGTGGGTTGTTAGGAGAGATCGAGGTGGCCGGTTTGTGACCGGTGATTCGAGTTTGTGCACTGCAGACGCCCGAACTCAGAAGAAGAAGAAGAAGAAGAAGAAGAAGAAGAAGAAGATGGGTGAAGACGATTCTTGGATCGTGACGAATATGATGTTCGATGGTCCTCTAGATGACAGCGTCATTCCGAGTTTCGGATGCCACATCGTCAGACGCATCTGGGAGGGCGAGAATCGGAAGGTATTGAAGTGCCATAATTGGCACAGAGCCTGTATTACATTGCAGGCTTGACGTTTAGTGATGACTGATGATATGACGACGATCATTACTAATAGTGGATTAGGTACTTGTCGTACAACATGTTCTCCTGCCTTGACATGTCGTTGATTTCGACCTTCGTGGAGCGGTGGCAGCCTGACACCAATACTTTCCACTTGCCATTCGAAGAGATGACGATCATGTTGCATGACGTCTTCCAGATTCTGCACATTCCTGTTGATGATCGTATGGTCAGTGCGCATACACCGACGTCTGAGCTGAAGTTTTTTGTATCAGAGTTGCTCGGGGTCAACCTCGATGGTCTTGGGTGGGATAACTCATTTTGGAGTGGCGGTGGTGTTAGCATCGACATTGTGGACGACTGTTGCAGATGGGGACGACTACCACAGACTGAGAATACGCAGATGACTGCCAACCTCTTCTTACTGCTAGGTTGCGTCTTGTTTGTTGACAATAGTGGTATCAGAGTCAGACCACGCGACCTATTGGAGGCGAGAGAGCCAGATACCATTGGTTTGTACTCATGGGTGTTGGCGACGTTGGCATATCTGTATCACCAGCTGGGTATAGCAAGTCGTGTTGATTGTTCTGGCATTACAGATTGTCTTACACTGCAGTAGACTTGGATATATGAGTATTTTCCTGCTTTCCGCCCGCATCGGGAGGGGAAGATCATTGAGTGTGGTCGTCCTCGTTCGCGTATGTGGTAGGTCCGGGCCGAGGATAAGAGCGAGGGATAACTTCTTTCTATTCATAGACGGCTAAATCAGATCGCAGGTATATAATGTATATATCATTCACGTTTATTTAAATTTCAACTTTATTATTATTAACATATAAACATTTAGGTGGAGTGGTTGTCGTATGGTCCTGAGCCTGCGGTAGTTGTGCCGAGGACTACATTTATGGGCGTTATTCGTTATAGGGATATCACAGAGTCTTATTTACCTGATCGCGTGTTGCGTTAGTTAGGTTACATTCAGGTGATCCAGGTTGACATCCCGACGCCATAGCATGCAGTACAGTCTGCGATTGCCACGACATATTGCGTCAAGCACAACGTTTCGTTCGCATAATCGGTTTGGAAGACATTTTCGAGAGTAGGACGACTTCACCTGGACGATCTGAGTCGTAGTCGTGACCCCTCCACTTGTGATGCAGATTATTTGCAGTGGTTCGGTAGGTGATCACATCCAGTTATCGTGCGCGGTACCATTCCGAGACCGGAGAGATCACTGGATAAGACATGTGGCGATGCGGTAAGTTTATCTAATTTAATTTTTAATTGTAATGTATATTTTGTTTTTATTGTTAATATACGCTAATTTTTATGTTACATACAATGGATGAGTAGGACGATACGGGTTACGCAGCTGTTCTTGCAGCATATGGACCAGATGTCGAACGAGGTGACGAGAGCTGCATGTACAGATTGGGATCGCCTCATTGATGAATAGAACAGTCAGTTGAGCGTTTCGGATCATGATTCAGATAATGAGTTCTAGTTGGCTAGCACATTATTTATTTTATTATATGTTGAACTTTTACTACATTTGTTGGTATTTGCTTATCTGTGTACTCTTATTATTTATTTCTGACGAACATATCTTGTACATATTTCTTTAGCTATCTTCTACTTATTACTTATTTGTCACGAGCATATTATAATAACTTAAATTAAATTTAAAATATAGTAAAAGAACAACACGATATAAGTACAAATACACGATATATTATACATTACAAATTACAATCAAAAGTCGTAGTCGCTATGGGTGCTATTAGAAACAACGACTCATCCATCACGATCTCGTCGCTCGACTACTTTTACCAAAAACGACAACCGCAACCGTTTCTTTTTGTATTCTTCCTTAGTGCTATACACGTATCACGAGAACTCATTTCATGTCTGAGATCACATCTCAGGTAACAATCTGTCTGGTTATCTGCTTTTGATTTGTATGATGATATAACTAAAAATCCAACTCCTTTGGCAACCCCTTTGGTAACAATCCAACTCCTTTGGCAACTTGTTTTTTCCGTTTACAAGTTTCCTCGATTATTATAAATATTTGTTTACTATCAAAAAACTCAATGTAATATACTCCATCACCACCGAAATCTTGTCACGGAACCTGAAAAAAATTAATTCAACACAAAATAAATAATAAATAAATAAGGTGTCTGGCTAAGACGCCTCGCCCGAGACGGGAAAAAATTCCGACTCCCTTACCTAGCCGGATTCAGGCGCTTCGCCAGATATTTTTGTGGTGTTGGTATTGAAAATGTGAGTAAAACTGGGTCAAAAACTTTGTTTTAAGACACAAGACGAAATGAGAATTAAATGAATTGTGAATGACCAAATGGTAATTATTAAGACGATTTAAGTAATTTTCCGGTGACGAACAGAAGTTCCCTTTTAGGAAATACAACCTTCAACATTCTCCACCGCATATGTGATGAAACCCCAACCGAAATACAATTTTGTAGGAGGTCCGATTTGCAAAGAAACCCCAGAAACTAGGGTTTCCCATCCTCCAACCTATATAAACCCAAACGACCTCCAACTTCGTGGTTCTGCCGCCGTCAAGCTCTCGTCTGGTGGTCTCATCACCTTCAAAAGCCAACAATGGGGAGAAGTGAGTTCTTCTCTCTCCTTTCCTTCAAATCTTAACCTGAATTTCGTTTCTCTCTTCTTTCCGCTCTTTCGAGGACTATATGTTTCGGTTCGGTTAGGTTTCGGAGCACTACACGATACCGAAGGAATTAGTCGGTTTTATGCTACCTTTGCTCGAGATTCTGCAATTTCTAGAGGTTTTAGGTTGGCGTTAGGTTAAATTTGTGAGAAAATGTGGTAATTTGGCATGTGATGTTGTTTTACTTGGAAATTTAGGGTTCGGTTGTGTTGTTTTTAATCCGTTGGAACGCATTAATTTTTTTTGAGAACTAGTGTTTTATTTTCTGTTTCCGTGTGATTTTGTTAGCTGTTGGGATATTATCTGAATTTGTGGTTAATGGTCATTTGTCAATTTTGTGGACATTATGAGAATGAAGTGTGTGTATAGATAGAGTAAATTGTATCTGTTTGTGGAATGGTGAATGCAATGGTTGAAATTTGAAAAGATCAATGTTGGGTTTGATGTTGTGTTTGAATTTTAAAAGAAGCCAATTTCATGAATATTTGGCAGTTGCAAACTTTAGGATATGTATGAGATATTCAGCGGAATGTTGGTCATCCTTAATGGTTACCTAGTTATATAAGGTCACTTTAGTTCTAGTAGGAATTCGGTCTGTACCCATCTTACATGAATAGAAGCCAACTTACATGAATATTTGGTGGTTGCAAATCTTGGTGTGATGTATGTGATATTTAACATAATGTATGCGATAACTAGGTGATGTATGATCACCTAGTTCTATAAGGTCACTTTTAGTAGGAATTTGCTTTGGTACCCATTTTAATTGACCCCTCGCTTCGTGAGTCCCCTTACCACATGAACTCACTTTGAACACATAATATCCTTAACTTCTTGCTAGGTATCATCATGTCTCCCTTAAAATGCATCTATTTGGTATAGCGGTTCCTTTTGGATCGATCTTCTATTCCTAAAATGGAACTATATAAGTATTCAATATTAATTATCACATTGTTCGTAATTATGGGTTAGAATTTATTTGTTGTTACAACTTCTTGTATCCAGGACCTGCCAGATGTTACCGTCAAATCAAGAACAAACCCTATCCAAAATCACGATATTGTCGTGGTGTGCCTGATCCAAAAATAAGGATCTATGATGTGGGCATGAAGAAGAAGGGTGTCGATGAGTTCCCATACTGTGTTCACTTGGTCAGTTGGGAGAAGGAAAATGTCTCCAGTGAGGCTCTGGAAGCTGCTCGCATTGCTTGCAACAAGTATATGACGAAGTCTGCAGGAAAAGATGCTTTTCACTTGAGGGTTAGGGTGCATCCCTTCCATGTTCTACGTATTAACAAGATGCTTTCATGTGCTGGAGCTGATAGGCTTCAAACCGGAATGAGGGGTGCCTTCGGTAAGCCTCAGGGAACCTGTGCCAGAGTAAGCATCGGGCAGGTTCTTTTGTCTGTCCGCTGCAAGGACAGCAATGGTGTCCATGCTCAGGAGGCGCTTAGACGTGCCAAATTCAAATTCCCTGGTCGTCAAAAGATCATTGTCAGCCGAAAATGGTAAGTTTGTCCTGCAGCTCTGGAAATTGTGATCACTTGGTCCATAAATGTTCACGAATCTTTATGTTTGTGATTTTTGTTCTTTTTCTAGGGGCTTCACCAAATTTGGTCGCACAGACTATCTGAAGTGGAAGGAAGAGAAAAGAATCCTTCCTGATGGTGTCAATGCCAAGGTTAGCCATTTGCTTTTCAACTAGTGTTCAACCATGATTAGTTTTCATGATTCTCAAGAGGCTCTCTCATGTGGTTTACAGTCTTCAATTTTAACTTATGTTTCCTAGGAAGCCTTCTATTAGTTTGTTACCTTGTGAATAATCTTTTTTTTCCATTTGCTTTGTGATGCCTTTCTGGCTGTCTCAGTGTAGATGTGCTTCTAACTTTCTTTTGCATGTAAAGTTCTGTTAATCCGACATGGCATTTCTTTTGTGATATCGATAGTTTTATCTCAAGTAGTGTTTGGTTTACCTGTATACTTTCATAAGTAGATTCATATAGCTAGTTACTTGTTATTTGCGTTGTCTCTGTATCAGTATTTCTATATGTTCCCTTCTTTCCTCGTGTTCGTTGACATATGCAACTGATGAACCTTTTGCTCCTGGTTTTTATCCGATTAATGCAACTGTTATAAACGAATTTAGCAGTAGGTTCTAATTTTATGTTTCTGTACACCTCTCTGGTACTTATTGGTTCTCTGGATATATGCAGCTTCTTGGGTGCCATGGACCTCTTGCAAACCGTCAGCCTGGAAGAGCTTTCTTGGATGCTGTAGCGACCTAGGCCCATATAGAAGATGGCGATGAACCTAATTTTTGTTTCAGTCAGGATAACATCTGCTAGTTTCTGTTGTCCTTTTGCACTGTTTTTGCCCAAGATCTGGAATCTTTCTACCTGTTGTGTACTCTCTTCGTGTTCCAATGAATTATGCATTTATATTTTGCCTAACATTTTTGTTCACAACGTTGGTAGTTTGTGGTTTGGTTGGTAGGATTGTTTCTTTGAAAGAAAAGTGTCTAAAGGTTTATCTGGGCAGACTGGGCTTTGGCGATGAGTGGAAAGCAGAGATCGTTTACAATGTCACCGAGTGTTTTTCTTGGTCTTGTACTGATGGACATGAGAATTGAATCCTGACGCAATCTCTAGTTTAGTCTATTGATTGTATGAATTCAACAATTCAATCAAAATCTGGTCGTGTTACTAAAATGAAATTATGTCAGATTTTAGTCGCTTATCTTAATTCTAAGGAAGTGGAGTAGACAGGGTATTTGATCTGGGAAGCTGTTGCGCCAAGCGGGGTACGAGTTTGAAATTTGAACAATTTTACCTACAGATTACCATTTTGGCTCACTCGTCCCAAATTTTTATAGATGTGAATTCTTGGGTATTTGTTTAGAGGTTTAGATGTGAATTTTCCTGTCCCAAATTCAAACTCTTGGAAAGGCAAGCGCAAGAGGCAGGAAAATTTGAATTTGGGACATTAAGCCTTCGATTGAGATGAAATTTTACCTCTCGAGCTAGTCTATAAATCTGTATATGGCCCTAACTTCTTAATTAAATAAATAAAACAATCGTCTGGTAAACCGCAGCAAATAGGAGGCAGGAGATCATAAAATTATACACCTAGAAAATTACATCTTGCAGTTTTTTCATAGCAGATAAAATTCAAAAACAGATGTACAAGTTTCTTCCATTTCATGCGGTGGCGAAGCGGCAACAGACTGCTACTGGAGAAATAGAAGGGAGATGAAGATCGTGGAGATCCCATGCTTGTCCGATAACTACGCATACTTGTAAGCAAAGCTTCAAATTAAATCAAATTAATCTCCATTTTAATTGTTTAGGATTTTTTATAATAAAAAAATCTTCTGCAGAATCATCGACGATGCCACTAAAGAAGCTGCCGCCGTCGACCCGGTCGAGCCGGAGAAGGTCCTCCGCGCCGCCGCCGATGCCGGAGCCCAAATCAAGCTCGTGCTCACCACCCACCACCACTGGTTTGTCACGCATTTGATTTGATGAAAGCATTTAATGTTTTTTTTTAAAAAAAATAGATACCAACATGTAATGTAACTAAGGTTGAGATTGGATTCCTAGTCTAGTTAATCCAAGACCAGATCTACCAACTAAGCTAGCCCAGATGTTTATCGGATTTCCCCCCGAAAGCATCTAATGTTTTTTATTAGATACCAACATTGTAAACCATGATGCTGCATTTTGATCCATGGTCCAATACTCCAATTAATCCAATAACAATGATTTAACAGCTGAGTAAGCCCCATTTGGTACGTTCCATTAGTTTTTGTAGTGTGTTGGTAGGTGTTTGTACTTTGTAGTTTAGGGGCTAATTGATGACTATGGCGATCGCAAGACATTCAATCATATGAAAGGTACCTTCTGATTAGGGCGTGATTAGTTTGCAGGAGGTGGTGCTTTAATGAGGTCCTAAGACTCCAATTCACTTTCTAGTGATTGGTACATGTATATTTTTATTGAAGAGGAAGGTCATCATTTTTTGTCATGTTGAGAGGACAAATGACTTATCGTCGTTTCAAAGCGAGAGTGGAACAACCTTTTGAAGTACAACTTTTACGTGGTGAAACTCCAATTCTAGGATTTTCAAGCTTCCAAATCGACCACCTATTAACTCCTTCAAGTTCTATTTCTTTTTTTTAATATTTTCTAGCAAATAAGTCAAACTTGAAGATGGGTGTTCAATGTCCACGATTTAATATAGTATCAGAGCTTTGAGACCAACATGTGTGTTGGATCTGTAAGAAACATATGTTGCACTTTGAGACCAACATGTGTATTGGATTGTTTAAAGTATCCCATTCAGATAATGAAGAGGCATTCATATGATTAACTTCATTAATTGGCTTTAGATGGAGTCTACACTTCAATATTAATTGGTAGGGAGAAATAATGGTTCTGTCGCACCTCGGTTCAGGCTGACGTAGTTCTTGAAAAACATGTCTATTAGAATAAGTGATTATGTCACAATGCTACTAAAATTATCCTTTACTAGGTCAAATTGTCGTGTTTGTTTTATGAATGTTGCGGTATTTTTTTATTGATATGAAATTGTGGTTAAAATACTCATAAATATTTGACATTGTTAGCCTAGGGGTTTACGTGCACTAACGGTTTCACTAGAGGTCATTAAGAAGCTTTCGATTGAAATCAAATCATCAATAATTTGCTAGATTCGTACTCTAAATATGCCCATGAATTCTATAATTTACTTCAATATATTATCTGTACCAGGGATCATGCTGGTGGAAATGATAAGATAAAGGAATTGGCCCCTGAAATCAAGATTTTTGGTGGTTCAATTGACAATGTGCAAGGCTGCACAAACATGTTGGAAAATGGAGACAAGCTATCACTCGGGAAAGATGTGAACATACTCACACTTCATACACCATGGTATGCCTCCGTACTCATGCTCTTTTCCAAACACGGTTAAACTCTACTGAGTGGGGATATTCACTTCCACTCCATAACATTCCATTAGTGCTTATTATTGACTCTATATGCTAACACACCCTGTGCAGTCATACTAGAGGTCATATTAGCTACTATGTGACAAGCAAAGAGCAGGAAGATTCAGCTGTCTTTACGGGGGATACATTGGTAAGCTTATATCTTGGTTTTGGTCATATGCTCAATTCCTCTTACTGTGATCTGAAGGACAGAGCTATCAACATTTGTGATCTCCAAATACAAATCAGTTCCTCCTTTCCTATTTAATCTTCCCTAGACACAATGAATCTGAATTTCAGAAGGTCTTTCTTTATTCTAGAATGATGCACAAAATGTTAATATTATTGCTCTTTGTTGTGCAGTTTGTTGCTGGCTGTGTGGGAAGTTCTTCGAAGGCACTGCAAAGCAAATGTACCAGTCACCCTGTGTGACACTGGGCTCATTGCCGAAGCCCACCAGAGTTTATTGTGGACATGAGGTAGGAACCCAAAGTTGCATTGTAATGATTTTTTTGAGGATATGATAACATGTCGTCTGCAACATGGAGAGGCGTAGAAGGATCAGATTTTGGTATAGTGAATGAAATGGATGCCCGTACAAACTCCATAATGATGTTAAGACAACATGGGTGATGCATAATTGAATTTATATATTAGGAGAAGAATGATTTTGGGATTATGCAGTCTCAGTCATTATTGAGCATTTAGGGCAAAGAGACTTCTTTGCCTTGGTCAATTTTGGAAAATTGATACTGATTGGTCAAAGATGCTATTAACTTACCTGATTTCTACTTATAATGAAAGAATCTCATCAGCTTTTTTCCCTTCTGATATTGTCTTATCTAATTTTTAAAATTTGTATTTTTTTCGTTTGATTTTTTTAATTTAATTTCTTCTCTGGAAATGGTATTTCTTGACAAATTCCACCAATTTTTCAAATCCTACTCACCATTTGGTTGTTTGGTATCACAGTATACTGAAAAGAACTTGCGGTTTGCATTGACCGTGGAACCAAATAATCAAAGACTCATGCAGAAGTTGTCATGGGCAGAACATCAACGCCAGCACAACCTTCCAACCATCCCATCGACTATTGATGAAGAATTTGAAACTAATCCCTTCATGCGTGTTGATCTACCGGATATACAGGTATGATTTTGCCTTTTCACCTTTTTTGTTTTGAAGACAAAGTACTACTTTACCTATGTCTATTTTTTTACATCTGTATTCAATATATGAGCCCTTTGTATGTGCTCTTGTAATTGTTAGGACTCCAAAGTTTCACATGATCGCGTCATTTGAGTTAGGAGTTAGCTCTTAGGTCACTTTGAAGTTACATGGGCAAGTGGGTAGAAATGTGGAATTGCGGATAACTTCTTGGAGATCTTGGTTGCAGCTTGTATCTTCATTGTTTATACAAGGTTAGAACCTGATCTAACTAATTTGAGCCTGATTAGCCATTCAGTGGTCAAGCTGCTCTCATTCTTGTTAATTGAGAGTTGAGACAACACCTACCATCGAGTACCAATAGTCCAATATACCATAACTCTTCTTACAAATGAAAAATGAAACTAAAAAAATTATAGGAAGATTTTTTTACAGATAAGGCAAGCCAAGATGTCTTCCTGATCAGGAGATGGTAGAACGGGCTTGGATCTTCGATCTCATTACTATTAGATCATAAACTTAACCATCTTATTAGATCTAACATGTGAGCTATACTAGGCTGCATATAATTGTAAAATTTCTTTGATAGTGAATTGTTGATTAAATGAGAATGTCATTTTTTTGTGTGATTCAAATTAAAACTTGAATCATAATCTATGCTGAACAGCCTGAATGTGTGGTATAAAACAATTATTTGCTGAATATGTGAGACTGGTGTCAAGCAACACATCGTTTGTGACCAAAAAGAAACTACAAATATAACATAAGAAGGTACCTGAGCTAGCTGTGAACTGCTCTCCAGCTTGTTCTTAAATCCTATTGTGCTCTTCCCATTGTCTCGTAATTGACAGTTATATTCTGGTTATTATCATCTGAAGAGGGTTATATTTGCATCCTTTTTGTTCTAGAGTAATCAGACTGATTGGATAAATATCTGGTGTTACCCTTAAGAGTTTTTATGCTAAATGAATTATTCTTTCCAGGCAAGGGTTGGCTTTGGCTCTCCAGTAGAAGCTCTGAAGGAGATAAGGAGAATGAAGGATACATGGAAAGGCTAACGAGGAAATCCCCACTTATGGCTATAAAATAAGACCGTGAATTTGAATAAACATGCATGTAACTCTTGTAAATCAACTTCCAGACAATGCAAACAAGAACCATTACCTTCCCCATGTTTGTCACTATGAATCTATGATGCATGATTTCCCTCTGTGGTTTTCACGTTATTCTTTGCTTTTGGACATTCCAATTTTTTACCACAAAATGGTTCTATATGGAAGCTGGTGAATTTGGAAGAACACATCTCTGTTTTTGTTTAAGAAAATTTGGGAATACAATTCCAACATAGTCCCTTACTTTTTCCCAAGAATGTTTTGACATGAAGGACAAATTGTTACGCTATTTGTGCGGATCGGAACTTACCCGACAAGAAATTTTGCTACCTTAGGACCGTAATAGTTACGGCTGCCGTTAACCGGGGCTTCAGTCTCCAACTCCCATCATCAGGTCACCAACTTCCTTGACCTTCCAGCACTGGGCAGGCGTCAGTCCCCATACATGGTCTTACTGACTTTGCGGAGACCTGTGTTTTTGGTAAACATTCGTCCGGGCCTGGTCACTGTGACCCCCTTTGATTGCTTATTACAATGTTAAAAACATTTCCTGGACAAGGATGCAACATGCGGAAAAACCATAAGCAAAGACAAATATTTAGCTTCTTTCAACAATGACTCCCACAAACATTTTCCCTTGAAAATGTTAACAAAACATTTTCCTCCTGGTGGCAACATAACATTACAAGTGAATTAACTTACACCACCTTGTCCTGACATCAGACTACAACTGCAAGTCCTACAACATTGCAGATGACATACAATTACAGAAGATTTTACAATTACAGCAGTCACAATACAAGTTACTTAACTGACCCCTCAGCATAAGTAATAAACAAATAATAGTCCTACATCTTCCAAGACCAAACCTCTTCAGCTATGTCAACCATATGTATCGAGTTTATCAGCACAAATGAATCTTATAAATTAAACAAACACTGTGAATAACAGAGCACAACTGACATGTTTCTCTCATTTCTCCATGTTCAAAGTTACTGGCAAACTCTCTTTGTTGAAGTAGTCCCCTGTGCTGAAAACCAATCAAAACAGTTGGGAGTTAGGACCTTTCGGTGAAATGACCGGAGGCGAGCATTGGGATACTACTTTATTAGTAGACTACCGCCCGGTTTTGGCACGCTTCATTCCACTGTTACTGAAGGGGGAAACACTTCCACTTGGGTGAGGACTGTCTTCTCTTAAGCTAGAGTTGAGTATTGCTAATTCCCGTAACTGTTGTCGTTTGTATAAGTCCTGGGATTCATCCTGACAGTTGACAAACCAAGTATACTTAATTAAGCTGAGCACAAGGCTAATAGAATTGATGAAGTTGCAAACATTTTTGTTAGAAAGAATGATAACATGAGAGAAACATGTTTACAAATGGAGATATGAACTAGGACGATGGGACAGGTGAAGTATGCTCGAAATTTTAAGAACATGCAAAGTACTAGCTGCACTGAAATAACTAAATATGACATGCATTATGCATACCATATACACCATCAGAGTATTATTCAACAATCAACATAGATACAACACATATTCCTCAAAATTCAAGGGCTAAGTAATGCTGGAATTGATTATATGTATTTAGATGGGTCGGAAAGGAAAGAAGAAGAATTAAAAAGTTAATTTTGCTAAATATCATTGGGCTAGACAGGAAGTCTCTCATTGGGAACACAAATTATAAAAACAAAGTTTTCAGTTAAGATCTTTGATGGCTTATCAAAGTCAACTGAAAGAAGCTTAGATTTGTGGGCATCCTGAAAACATTAGTTAAGCACTTCCTCCCAACTATCATTTCCGATGGAAAGTAGAGAGGCCACTTACTCTTATGATTTTCTTGCCAATTCTCAATATTTATGTTCCTTTCTCTTCAAATTATGCCACCCAAACAAGAGATTTGGCTCTCCCTTAGCTATATGTTTTCTTTTTTCTCCCCCATAAAAATTGTTATCCAAATACTATTATGGTGAGAGGATTGGCAACACTGAAGTGTGAATATGTAATTACCAAAAAAATATCTCTGAGTTAGGTTTGTATACAAGCAAGCAAAAGTGTGTATCAGAAACTAAAATAGCTATAATGGCTAGACCAAAGAAAGACGTACCACGGGCTTTAGCAATTCTTCTATGATTTCCTGGGCCTGCCTCAACCTCATGTCAACAACGTTTATAGGCAATTCAGCCTCGACCAAAATATGAAGAGGTTCATTTAAGTGTTCATAGCCAGGTCTTCCCTTAAGCTTTTCTTCCTTCAAAGTGAAAAAGGTATAGTATTTCAAAAGACATAATTTAGGCAACCAAGCATTTTGTTTGAATACTACAAACTTTAAGATACCAACAATGTATCTATAGCAAGATGAACAATTAAACAACATCCATGAACTTGCAACAGAAGAAATTTTATAATTATCTGCACACAATACATATTTTCGCTGCTCTAATAAATAACACGGTGCACAATGTGGTGATGTCAATTATCCCTATGCATCTTATTCATTCCCATGTCTTTACTCGCACGTCAACTGGTGGGAAAACCACACCTCTCTCCTTTATAAAGAGAAGTCACTTGTCCAAGTGGTGTCACACTTCTTCCCTGACTATCTTACTTGGTTGGCTCCACTACTTGAGTTACTACTGATGAGCAATGGTGCTAAGTTAGCATAAAGGTTGTCGTCTATCTGGTTATATTAAAATATTCTACAAACATATGAATATGGATTCAGATGTTAGGATGTGATGTGGTTTGCTTTTGACGAGTCTGGATAATATCCTATTTCACTTCTTCATATGTGGATTGGGATACTGATGATGGTTTGGAGTTTCAAATACAGATCCAGGTACATCCGGTCCATCTTGTTGGCACCCCTATTTATACCCTTGCATGTGAGGGTAATTATCTAACCATAAGGCCAAATTATCTAGAAATTTAGGACTTACTTCAGACCACTTGCTTCTAGCAATACAGTGAACAATTACTAGATTGATTTTACTTAGAGAATCAAGTAGTAACATGTCTTGAGATGAATCAGAATGATAAGCCATTACATGTTGGAATAGGGATAAGAAAATGTCCTACCTTGCCTGGGTCCTTTATGGAGCCCTTCCCTCTAATGTACACACGACAGCCAGTGGATGCTTCTACACGTTTCAAAGAATTGCCCCGTGGACCCAAAAGCCTTCCAACAAAATTGAACTGCACCCAAAAGTTTAATCATAAACTAAACTGAATAATCACGTTCTCAAATGTTGGAGTAGAAGTACAGACGTACATTAGGATATGTATCTACTGGAATTTCCAAACGCAGAAGCTTTTTCGAAATAAAAGAACTTGGACTTGCCGGAGCACCTTGCCAGTCCATAGCCATTCCATATGGAACACCAGGCCTTGGCTGAAATAATGTATGTTAGTCAGTATGTGTGTCTAAATGAAAGTGGATAAAACAAAATGCTGTTAGAATAATTTGATGTGGGGGTAAGTATCAAATATGATCATTAAAATAAAACTCAAGGGTTTCTGAGCACCATCTGATTTTCTGGGCCTTGGTTATGGTCCTTCAAATTGAACTTTGGGAAAATATGCAATACCGATGGAAATCAGCTAGCAGATGCTAACAGGAACCTGTCTAGACATTCTTACCATATAAAAACAAGCACAAATTCGTTTTATAAGATACTGAAGAGTTTGCATAATCATATTCTCAGCCTTTCAGGCGTGAACATAAAACATAACCACAAGTGAAGCCAAATTTTCTTACTGGACTTTCTGCTGCAAGGTGAAGAGAAAAGCCTATGCATAAACATGAGGTGGAGCCGGGGAAGCATTTGGTTGATATGTAGGGAATGTTTTTATATATGATAATATGATTCTTTGAATTTGCAAGAAATGTGTAATATCAAATAATAAATATCACCATAGTATCACTGGATTTGCAAGAACAAAAAGATGATATTTTTTCCTGCTGCAAGAGGATTACAAAATATAAAAAGAACAAAAATAAAAGCTCATGAGAAAAAGGTTATCTGACTCAAATCTATAGACAACAGTTATAATTCATAACATTTCTTCTATTGTTATCCCATTCGAAAGTAAATGCCACTAAAGATCTCTAATTCTAAATATACATATTAATAGCATACTAAATATGCTATAGTTGGAGATGGATAACAGGCGGGGGAAGAAAGTGAATGTCATATGCTACTCTGGTACATTAGCACCTTAGGTATCTTAACAGTATTTTATGTCCTCTTTATCACCATTTTCCTTTCTTGAGTTGGTTGTTTATTTTCCCGTAATTCATACATAATTGAGGAAGAGATTACAAATAAAGATTAATGGCTGATATGTTGTAAATGAGTAAATCCAATAGAACATATAGTGAAGTAATAATAAGATTATTAAATTTTAGCTGCTATCAGTAGAGAACATATATATATATATATATATATATATATATATATATATATATATGTATATATATATGCACTAACATATGGAAGTTGAGTGTACCTCTTGCCCATGCCAACCACCAAATCCACTTCCATTAGAGTTTGGTGTATAATGTCCTGAAGCCATGGGGCTAGGACTTCGGTATTGATGTCTATCGAAGTCTCCATAGCCTTGACCTTGACTGGAGACCATCCCAGAGACCCGTAGAATCTCTATCACGTGAGGAGAAACACATAAGACATGTCCACCCTCAAACAAGGTTCAAAAAAAGAATCAAGGATAACACCACAACAACCATGAAATGATTGACTGATGTTGTGTCTGAAACGACAACACTAAAAGTTTTGGTTGCCTTTCTATTCTTAATAACAACCAGAAGAATAGATGCTACAGGGTTATAGTTTATATACTGTTTACATTAGCTGTGAGAGCCTTTCTGTCTTCTCATCCTGGACAGTGGACACAATGTCTAATTGCAGTCCAACGGTTATAAATGAAGTGTGGAACGCGAACCAGAGATAAATCTCAAATATATATCATATTCTGTTAGTACGCTGAAGATAATTTGTAGTTATGATAAACATTTTTGCAAAAAAATCCATATATCAAAAGTTGGACCAAAACATTAACCAGAAATTAATCTTTTCTAACATGAGAAAGATGAAGTTCCACAAAATACAAGCCTTCGTCGAGTAAATTTTAGAATCCATATTTGGTCAACAATATAATTTTAAGCATTCAAAACAAAACAAAAATGTGACATTGAAGAGTGTCCTCAAGTATCTATAGATTCTATACAGAATCTTCAAATAAATATTCAACGTCATTCAAAAACATTTTGATTGATTATTGGAAGGCAAGATTTAGGTGTGCAACAGTTATTATATGAATATGAACTAACGAAGCAGTCTTGGCCAATTCAGAAGTTATGAACTACAGCTGGAAAAAATATGTAAAATAGAGAAGTTGACACTTAACACAGCCAACCCACAAAGCATGGAACAAAATGACATGGAAATGTTGCAATGAAGTTGTGCAGTTCCTCATTACTGCAGCATTCCACTGGAAAAGACTTGTTGCAAAGAAAAATAAAATGGACAAATATAGAACCAAATGAAACATAAAAGTTGCAACCCAATCGTGCAACATCGAAACAGCACGAGCATGATACTGTTGAAAAATAGCGGTCATTGTGGACTGAGGGAGCCAAATAGAAAATGCCAGTCTATTCATGTACTAACTATGTAGTTCAGAATCACAACAAACAAAAGCAGGACTAAGGATAAAAGTCATAAAACATTGCAGCATAATACAACTCATTGAGATGCTTCGAGAACTGAGAAAAACTTGTGGGAGCTGAAATCGTGATTTTACAGATTGAAGAAATAACTAGATGCTTAGAACATTACATGATAAGGAATAATCGCGAACAAACGACTGGACAAGTGACTAGATACACGATTAGGAATGACCACAGGCAACAAATTGGAAAACTTGACCAGTGTAGGGATGAATCATCATCATCATCATCATCATCATCATCAACAACAACAACAACAACAACAACAACAACAACAACAACACGAGCAAGTGATGCAATATGGATTGAACTTCAGCATTCATGTCTACAACAAAAAAGGAAAAGGAAACTCTTTTTTACAACAAAATGCGAAAGGTTGCAAAAAGAAACCTCTTTTCACAACAAAATGCATCTGAACTTCTCATGCAGCACCAGAACCAATCGGAGGAAGCACAAAATCAACGTCACATCCAAATTCAGACATACCCAAAACATCAAAAACCAAAAAAAAACAAAATCCAAACAAACCCCAATCACTCCAACTGACCTTGATTAAGCAAGCGGCTGCAAATGGGCAGAACCTGCATGAAAGGTCCAATCTTCTGGTGCTCCCCCAGCAGCTCCGTCAAGTACTGACTACAAAACCAACCAAAAAACCACCAAAGATCAAATCTTTACCCCCAAAAAAACCCAAAATCGAAGCGTACCTATCCATGTCCGGCGTGCTCCGGACCTGCGGCGATTGGGCTCTGGCCGGGGAAAAGTTGTGATTGTACAAACCGGACATGATCGAAGAGGGGGAGGTGGTGGTGGTGGTGGTGGTGGAGTTTGATATGGGATTGGAAATAGGGTTTGCTTGCTTGCTTGCTTTATTTTGTGGAAATTTTGGAGGAATTAAAATAGAATATGGATAAAATTAATGTGATTGGGATTTTGGGAAGGTAAGATTTTGGGGTCAGTAATTAGGGTTTAACATTGGTGGGGTTGAGGGTTTTACCCACCCCTCCTTAGCTGGAGAAGAGATGAATGGGTTTGAGGTGTCAAGTGGAACTTGTCTACATGTCGGTCGAGTTTTGGTTGACGTTCGACCAGCCGGTATGTTTTCAAACATTACTTGATTAGGTTTTGAATCTGATGATATGTGACTTATTGTAGTTGGGTTAACAATAGGGAAATGTTTGTTGAACGCAGCGCGTCACGGACGCGTTCTACGTAGACATCCATGTCAGCCCTTACGTGGCCAAAGCGTGAATGTTTTTTTGTTTTTTCTTCCTGATGTCCACTCAAATCACATTAAATGCGTTTCAACTCAGCACGTTCTCTCTCTCCACCCAAATACAAATATGATGACACTCTTTCTTTCTTCTTCATTCTTTCTCTCCAGAATAAATCATCATTTCGAAGAAGCGTCTGATGCCGACTCCCAGGATTCTTCACAACGTAAGCAGCGTGAATGGGACGGTGCGAAGACTTCCCGATGTTCTTGTCAACGCTCCGTGGTGAAGACTTACGTCTGTTCGGTTTATGTTGTACATCTCTCCGTAATAAATCACCATTTCGAGTAAGATATTACGTCGAAGAAGCATCTGATGCCGACTCCGAAGGTTCTTGACAACGTAAGCAGCGTGAATGAGACAGTCATGTTTAAGTCTTACATCTTCTTTCCGATTTACTGGGAAAATATATATTATTTTTGTAATTTGTGTGTGTTTGTGTTTGTAATGGAAATCTGAGATGCTATTTTTTTCCTAAACGTAATTCTTGTGGGGTAAAATATACAGCGGGAGATTTGTTGAGTTTGTGCGGGGGTGGCAGGGGGCGGCAGCCCCTGCGGGGGACGTGAGTCCCCCCCCCCCCGCAAAGCGAGCGGACAGAGGGAGCGCGCTTTGCGGACGTTTTTTTGTTTTGACATCATATTATTGCATTCCATATATTGATTCGTTTATTCCGACAATAATGAAGCCATATATTATTCCGGACTGCAAATACACTTATTCCGGACTGCAAATACACTTATTCCGGACAGCAAATACACTTATTCTGGACAACAAGTCCACTTATTCCGGACAAACTTTATGTTCCGTTTCTGGACACACTTTATTCTTAAACCGGACAACAAATACACTTATTCCGGACAACAACTACACTTATTCCGGACAGCAAATACACTTATTCCGGACAGACTTTCTGTTCCGTTTCTGGTCACATTTTCTTCTTATTCCGGACTGCAAATACACTTATTCCGGACTGCAAATACACTTATTCCGGACAGCAAATACACTTATTCCGGACAACAAATCAACTTATTCCGGACAAACTTTATGTTCCGTTTCTGGACACACTTTATTCTTAAACCGGACAACAAATACACTTATTCCGGACAACAAATACACTTATTCCGGACAGACTTTCTGTTCCGTTTCTGGTCACATTTTCTTCTTATTCCGGACTGCAAATACACTTATTCCGGACTGCAAATACACTTATTCCGGACAGCAAATACACTTATTCCGGACAACAAATCAACTTATTCCGGACAAACTTTATGTTCCGTTTCTGGACACACTTTATTCTTAAACCGGACAACAAATACACTTATTCCGGACAACAAATACACTTATTCCGGACAGCAAATACACTTATTCCGGACAAACTTTCTGTTCCGTTTCTGGACACACTTTCTTCTTATTCTGGACAACTACACTTATTCCGGACTGCAAATAAACTTATTCCGGACAACAAATACACTTATTCCGGACAACAAATCAACTTATTCCGGACAAACTTTATGTTCCGTTTCTGGACACACTTTATTCTTAAACCGGACAACAAATACACTTATTCCGGACAACAAATACACTTATTCCGGACTGCAAATACACTTATTCCGTACAACAATATACACTTATTCCGGACAGACACATAACGTAAACAGGACAAACACATAATGTAAACTGCACACACACATAAAGTAAGCTAGACAAATTAAGTTGATCCAACGTAAAACTTAAAAACAAATATTTTATTATGATAAGTGTGGGCTCTGCACGAATAATGAGACTGCACGATGTCCTAGGGTCTGCACATTGTCTTATCTGTGTATTGGGAAATGAATCGTTCAACTTAAAGAACCGGCGTTTTTTAAAAATACCAAAACGCGCGAAGAGAAATTTCGCTGACTGGACGCTGACTCAAAGAAAAATATCTGAGCTGTACAGATCCACGTAAGGCGCGTCCGTGACGCGCGCGTCCGTCTATAACTACTCTTAACAATAACATCACGGAAAACAACAAAAAAATCTGTCATGCACAAATCTTGAGAAATATGAGGGAAACGTTTCTTTTATATTGGGAAAAATAGTGAAAAGTTATATAGGATTCCAAGTCGCACAAACACCACATTCTATTCCAATCAAAGGTAAAATATTTTCATTTTCCTTATATTCCCCAATTTCGAGCTCACAAACCCCCTCATTTCTGACTTTCCATTGTTCATGTGTTAATTAATTATCATCTTCTTTTGTCTGTCTTTCGATTAGGCCGTCTAATTTTGGTCGAGTTATTGTTATAGGCTGCTGATTAGAAGAAAACGTTGGCTTGTAGTCGTGAGATTGGATTACGCTTGATAAGTTGATGTTCTTAACATGATAGTTGCTTACCGCCAACCTAGTTGGTAGCTTCCATCTTTAATTGTCGTACAAATGTCTTAGATCATCCGTAGCAATGACCTAGGTCATCCACGTTCTTTCTTTCTGCCACGTCATCACGACACAACCTCATATTTCCCCTCACGATTAACCATTTAACCATGACCTAAGTCGGATCTTTCCTCAACATCATTATTTTTCTTCTCACCTTTTATTATATTCCAAAATCATTTATAGTTACCAAAAAAATTTTTTAACCATCAATGATTACTAAATACTAAATATCATTAATTTTTTCTCAACTTTTATGGTATCCCCAAATCATAACTCACCCGACAGAAAATAATACTCTAATTTAATAAATGTTCATCAATTTACAAAATAAATACTCCAAATCATAATCCTAATTATTATCAAAATATAAACTACAACTACTTAAGTCCTAATTATTTATCAAAATATAACCCACTAATTATTAAAACAAATACCAAAACCAAAAATAAATAAATCAAAACAACAAAAAACCAGCAACTGGGTTGTGCTAAGTGGTACGACCAGGTCATCCGTGGTAGTCCGGGGTCATCCATTGGGGATAATCCGTTAAGGATGCTCTTATAGGTTAGTGTTTTGTTTATGGTTGGTTAATGAATGGTGAACTTCGTATTGACGGAAGTAGGATTGTTATGTTTTTTATCGACCAAACATATAAGAATCTTGAACTGTAATCGTTATAATTTGTTCCCGAAAGACCAATGTTGCTTAATTAAGAATCTTATGATATAATCATGGAATTGAATGCTCGAATGGACTGGCTGGACCACCTACAATGTAAAACCCCCAAGTTTAGTCCCACATTGCTTAACATGAGAATGTTGGGGTGGGATATAAAGACATGAGCCCACTACCATAACACTTACCAACTTAAGTTTTGTGGCAATAGGTGGGTGTTGTGGGCCAGTGGGCACATGGGTGACGAACCGGGACCCGGACTCGATGCGGGTTCGGGGACGGGACGTTACAGATGGTATCAGAGCCTGAACCAGCCGGAATTGTGGGACTAAGTGCTACACCTAAAGGGTGGGAGCCACCTCTAGAATCCCACAACGCCTGGTGACTGAGTGGCTTGACCCTGACGAGGACGTCAGGTGTTCAAGTGGGGTAGGTTGTAAAACCCCCAAGTTTAGTCCCACATTGCTTAACATGAGAATGTTGGGGTGGGATATAAAGACATGAGCCCACTACCATAACACTTACCAACTTAAGTTTTGTGGCAATAGGTGGGTGTTGTGGGCCAGTGGGCACATGGGTGACGAACCGGGACCCGGACTCGATGCGGGTTCGGGGACGGGACGTTACATACAAGGCTACAATACTACTAACTGTTTGACGACAAAAATAATTTTTAGACGGAAATAGACTTGTAATTTAAAAAACATTATTAATATATATTTTCAATAATTGTTTAACCACTATACCATGACTCTCGGTTATGTACACGTTGCCTGGCAGCCTCAATTGAAAGAATAATATATTATGACGACCTATGTTGTATTTATAATTTTATATACAATTTTGGGTTTTCATTCCAAACATTTTAGGTCCGTTTGGATGTGGTTTTGACTTTAAATTTGTCAAACAGACTTCGACAAATGAGTTTGTGCATCCAAGCAATAGGGAAAAAAATTCAAAACCTGTCCATCTCAAGGTTCCAATTTATATTATATATTGTAAAAATAAAAGAACTCAAACTTGAGAAGCTCGTGCAGGAGTGAGCTTAAGGTTTAAGGGTTTGACCAAAACTAATTTCAGATTCACTTTGACAAACCTAGATTTTAAAGAATCTGTAATCTAAAACTCGTGGATCCAAACTGACCAAAATGAGGCAATCAACATTAAACAAAATGTGTTGATACAAACAATAGAAAGGAACATTGGATTCCCCTCAAAGCAATAGAAAAGTGTGAAGCAGAGCAGTAGAAGACAGTTGCTCCCACACAAACAATTCAATGCAACCAAACATCCACCACATGCAACCAAAACCAAACACAACTGTTTTTTTACAACCAAACATCACCTTTTGGTTCATTTTTCTGTCACCATTTGACATTAATCATGATTATGAACATGTTGATTTTTGATAAGCAGTAAATATATTTAGTGAAGACGATAATGTTGTGTTTTGGTGTCAAATCATTAAGTTTTGAGTGCATACATTCATTCAGGGTGTTTGTCAAGTAGATTGCGATCTCTTAGATTTTTTTCGCAGTTTGTAAAGATCATTTGAGATGTCGATCCCTTCATATATATTTTTTCAACCTTTATATTCCAACCTCCTAAATTTTTTTGGAGAAATTCCGTTCCTTCTGATACCGTCTTGTTGTGTGTTCAACCTTTATACTCCCTCGCAGTTTGCATACATTTCATAATCCAATTTGTAAAGTTGTGTGTTCAATTGTTGGAGTCAAAGTTTATTTTTGGGGTACAACTCTAAAATAGTGCAACGGTATCTTGGTGGTGATTTTGACAGGATCTTAAAATAACCTCGTGTCCCACATTGAAACAAGACAAGGCAATTAATAACAAGATCACGATATTGTAGGTTGTTGGGCAAAGCTTTTCCATATCCAAAAAACTATTTAAACTTTCTGTTAGTAAATAACACATTGATTTGCTTCAAGTGTTCATATCATTTTTATTTTATTTTAACTTTGGGGATATAAGTAGTTTGCACTGCTGGTTAATGAAGTTAAAGATGATGATGATCTTTTCCGAGGGAGTATATGTAATTAACTCTTGTTTTCATAACATGTCCATAACCAACTGAAAAGTGAAAAGTTTCTGTCCTAAACAAGTTCAAAAATTGTTTGGTCGCTGTCTCAGTGAAAATTTTAGTACTAAAAATAAAGAAAACATGTGGATTCTATGACATCATTAGTTGTATTACGTGTTAACTGACTCTCAAAATAATAAAATAATATCATAGCAATAGTTGATAAAATGAAACACCATCCACCAGTTTCATATTTGCAACACCAAACTTACTGTCGAGGATTGAAATTGTGCTTTGTGCAAATTTTTTATTCCAAAACATGAAAATATTATGCTGGATTTGAACTTGGTTAAATCTTTTCCAAATGGGTTGCATCATCATCATTGATTAGTTTTTTTTTGATAAAAATTATTATTGATTAGTTATCAAATTACATTCCGTGTCAGAGCTTTAAGAGAGAATTGCAATAGTTTCTCACACTATCAACCTGACATACTATTCCCCGAGATTACTTATCGTTCATCTAAATACGGGCTAATTGAGGAAACGGTATTTCAAATTCTAAGTTCCTTTAGGAGAAATTATTCTGTAGGTCAGACCTATAGAATTTCAATAGGTCCAATCAATCAAGAATTGCCATGTTGAGCAGATTTGGATGCGGTTGAAGTTTTTGGACAACCTATTAAAAATATTGTTTGTGAAACTAACTTTTGAAACTTGTAATTTTCAAGTATTTTAGCATTTCATCAAAACAGACCCTAAAAGATTATCACAAGCTATTGTTTGATTGATTATAGCATAATATCTAGGGGTGCACATGGGTCGGGTTGAACCCGAAAACCGACCCGAACTTGACTGGTCGGGTCGGGTTGGGTCGGGTTGGAAAGAGATTCGGGTTGGGTTGGGTTGGAAAAATCTGAAAACCGAATTTTCGGGTCGGATTCGGGTTGAGGGGTCGGGTTGACCCAACCCGACCCGAACCCGAAGATTTTTTATTATATTTTCCCCCAATAAATCTTGACCGCTATCTGAGAATATCTACACCTAACCCTAACAAAAAAACACATTTCCACCTCTCCTCTCCTCTCCTCTCCCTCACGTGGCGCCTCCTCCCCCTCAGCCTCTCCTCGCCCTCCTCCCCCTCACTCAATGATCTCCTCTCCTCATGCTCAAACCCCTTCTCCATTCCTCCACCAGATACCGTTCCAAACCCTAAACCCCATTTTGGTGTGGTCGAATGGGGATGGATTAGGATTAGTCAGGTCAAAATGTGTATTTTGATCCACATTTCGTATCATGTGGTTTGTTCTTTTGTTCTGCACTTACGTGTTTTTTGTCTTCTTAGGTTCGTGTTCTCGAGGGGGAGGTCAGGTCAAAGCTAAGTGAAATTTTTGTGGAGCTCTTTGCTGAGGTTTTCTGCTGTCTACCGTTGGCTCATGTCATCAATGAAAAGATTTTCGTAGTTCATGGTGGTCTTTTTAGCGTTGATGGCGTTAAGCTATATTAGGGCAATTGATCGGTTTTGTGAGCCTCCTGAAGACGTTTTGTAGTATTAGAGATTCAGGAATATTGTGCAGTTGAGTGGAGAGATCCCAGTCGGCATACCTAGATATTTAAGTTCTTGTTCTTTAGGTTTTGAAAAACTGATTAGGAAACTGGAGTTATGATTTGAATATGATTTCAGGGAGAGGATGTAGGCCCCGAGCAATTGTTTATTTCCCCCAATGTGGACACACTGAAGTTTTACTGTCCTCTATGAAATTTGGGTAAAATGCAAATCAAAGTAGTTTTATATATTTGACATAAAATATAGGATTTTTACTGCCAAGGAATGTTAGTGATCTACCTGGATGGTTGGAATTGAACTGAGATGTCCCAGTTGGGTTTAATGGCAGGAAAGAAATGTACCCATGCAGTGTAAATATTTCATGCCAAAATTTTGGGTCCAACCTGACCCGACCCAACCCGAAAATTTCGGGTCGGGTTGGGTCCAACCCGAATCGGTCCGGGTTCGGATTCGGGTTGGGTATTTCCGTAACCCGAAAAATTCGGGTTGGGTCGGGTTTCAACCCCAATCCGACCCGTGTGCACCCCTAATAATATCCAAACGCAATGGCAACATGTCTCATTTCCAGTTGACAGAATGCACGACATCAAAGCACAAAATTGCTAACCGAAATTGTCTCATCACTTCCAACACCAATTCAACTTCAATTTTCAATTGGTTAGACGACAGATTGGCATTGGATTCTATGACACTGTGGACCACTTTTGAATTCCAGTTGGTGCTTGGTGGGTAAGTGCAGTGGGATCCAACAACTGCCCCCCAAATCTTTGGTGTTTTGCTTTTGACATGTCCATGCCTTTGGGAAAAATCTTTGATGTGCAGAGTTTATTGTGGGGGAAGTAGCCATTGGGGGAGGAGATGAGTGGGGAGATATCATCTCATAAAGAAATTTATCAACTAGAAAGTAGGAAAGGTACACCCACTTCTTGTAACTTATTGACATGAGATGGTTTTATTCATTGTTAAGATATCATTCTAGAAGGCATTTTCATGCTTTATTATGTCCAAAGCCTTCCAAGACGATTTCTTGTTGTTGGACACTATCATGATCTTGACTATTCTAAGATCTTGTCAAAGTAAAAACGCTTACTTTTCATGGAATGTCTTCGACTACCATAATTTTGACTTGTTATAACCACAACGTAGAATTCTGGAGGACCCAATTCTAATTACAAAAGATAATAATAAGCTAGAATTGTAATCAGTCTAGGAGCTTAGTTTTGCAATGTCATCTTTCATTGATTCTGCAAGAATCCTATCATTTTAGAAAGGAAAATAAGATTACTCCTTCTCGCAAACAAAAAAAATTCGAATCGATGGTTGACAGTATATTAGCTTGTAACTAAACCATCTCTGAGAGTTGAATGCTTTATAGTTTCTACTAAATCTTGTGAATAAAAGGATCGCCAATGTTGAAGCTTACTGCAGTATGTGAATGTTGATTTTGGTTCATGAAATTCAGAGGTGGGCTCTCGTGCCCTTTCCCTGAATTAAGAGTGATGTCTCCTGACGAACTATTAATAAAAAACGTAGAAATGATTATCATGTAAGGACATTTATATTTTTAGAAGTAGAAGAAACCCCAAATTATTATGAGCAATAACATTAGATTTCAAACTCTTGGTTAATTAAATGGCTAATCACTCAGTAATATATTAATGACCATTAAGTGATGCACATCGAAAACATATATTTGGGACGAGTGATGCAGATTAGTTGTTAAAGTTTAAAAGTGTAGTTTACATTACATCGTTCAATAAACATCATATAAGGCTTCCATGTCTTAGAGATTTCAAGCGCAATAAGAAAATAAACCAACCGCAAATTCTAATATAATTCGTGAAAAAATGTATTTGTAAGTTGTCTTTTCCTCCTTGTGTAATCATGTTTACTGTTTACTTCTCGTAAAATTGTATCGTTTTTTTAATAATATTTTTTCATAAATTACTCGTGGCATCGTGTCAGGTATCGTATTTTTTGGTTTTTGATTAACGCACACTAAAACAAAAATTTAAAAGTGTTATTTTTGATTAGCCATGTGACTGGGCTTTGGTCCTTTATATCCAATATAAGTCGAACATAGATAATCTACGAACCTAAGCCCTGATGCATGTGGGCAAAAGATTTTTGAAAGAAAAATGGAATGTTGAGTTGTTGTTGGACCACATCATGGGATCACAATCTATTATCGACACGATTTAAGTGGGATTGCAGTGAAAATAGTCGAATCACATTGTTCGAACAAAGTTGTCGCGACTTGTGAGTTGAAAGGAGCCAACACTGAGAATCAGTGATTAATAAGCCTTGGACAACAATGTTAGTTGCTCCTCGTATAATCTCATGCAGCTATTCATAGTTTTTCTTATACATTTTTCTATCAAACTCTTGTTCGTGTTACGTACTTCGCTTAAAATCTCCTCCACTTAATTACGTTTTTCTTGCAACTCGTCGCTTCATTATCGAGCCATACTTACATACAAATTTATGCTCGTCGGTTAAATATGTAGAGCACTAGCACTGTTTTCTAGCCCACACTCCTTGGATACACGAGACTCAATATATAGCTAGACGCCCACAACACTTGACAACATTGGGGCATGTTCAAGCTTTGATGAAATCGTTGGTTCTGCTTCGATGAACTTGTCGTGGTGTAAGCTCAGAAACTTTAATGCCATTGCAGTAGCAACATTACTGTCCACATAAGGCCCATTTAGGTCCAGCCAGTACACACCTCTTATTCTCTTGTAATAAAGTCCAATGGACTCATCATTTATATTTGTATTTGTTTTCCAGGTTACGTAGTTAGATTATGTTTAATCCCATATTGATAGTTATGTAAATGTAATCACCAACTTCTACTATAAATATATTTCATCATTCTCATTTGAAGGATCAAGTGAGAAATAGTTTCTTATCTCCTGTGTCATTGTAACTTCTTCGTGGTATCAAGAGCTAAAAAGGCTAATAGTCATTCTTTCTCTACCTGGAAAAGAAAAACTTTTCTTGTCTTTTTCTTAGTGTGGTCAACTTCACCTCCTTTTGCAGCCCACGAAGCCCATGCTTCTTGTTTTCTTCCTGTCACATGTTCCACTGTCATTGGCTGGATTGGTTAAATTCCGGATTCGTAATCTCCACCATCCACAAGGAATACAAATCCACAGTGAAATCTTCACATTTTCTTTATTTCTTCGTCCTTCTTATTATGTGTAATAATGGCTTTATCTAGTGTTAATAATACTATCATGGATACTAATAATCTTGCCTCCTTCACTTGTGTCGAACCCTTTGTTTTCCGTTCATATTTGGTTGGATAGAAGTAATTATCTCCTCTAGAGATCTCAGATTCTCTATATTGTTCGAGGCCATGATCTTTTTGGCTTTCTTGATGGATCTAATATATGCCCACAACAATATGTTTCAGAGACTGAATATGTTACCTCTTCTGTTAGTCCAACCTTTTTAAATTGGAATAAGCAAGATCAACTCTTTTAGGTTGGCTTCTTGCCCCCCTCACTATAGAAGTTCTTGGGGATGTCGTTGGGTGTCATACTTCTTGGTCCCTTTGGATCACTTTAGAGAAACTCTTTGCTTCACAAACTCGTTCTCGAATCATCCAACTTCGTCTCCAACTTCAGACGACCAAGAAAGCGGACCTATCCATAACTGCTTACTTGCAAAAAATGAAGTCCATTGATGATAACTTGGTTGTTGTCGCCAATCCTGTTGTTGACGCTTACCTTGTGCTTCACATACTCTCTGGTCTTGGCTCGGAGTATGACCCCTTTGTTACATCGGTTACCACACACTTGGATGATCTCTCTGTTGTTGATCTCCACAACATGCTCCTTACCCATGAGATTCGGCTTGATCGGAACATTGCTGGTGATGCTTCTGCAAATGCTACCTACAAGAACAACAACCGTGAGAATTCCAATAGAGGGCGCTCTTCTTGCAACAACAAAGGGCGAGTACGCTTCAGGAACAACTATAACTCAACCACCACTTGTCCACCTGGTACTTGTCCTCCACAGATCAACAACAACTCTTCTGGTCGCCCACACATCTACTGTCAGATATGCAACAAGCCTGGACACTCTGCCTTACAGTGTTATAAACGGTTTGATTAGTCTACTCATCCCCCTTCCAATCTCTCTGCCATGATGACTTATGTCTGTCAGGTGTCGGATGACGCCTGGTTTCCGGACTTGGGTGTCACAAATCATCTGACCAACAACACTGGCAGTTTCCAAACTTTGGTAGAGTACACTAGAACTGATCAAATCCGTGCTGCAAACGGCTCAAGTTTGCCTATCTTACGAACATGATCGTTTACTGTTCCTTCCAATACTCGTCATCTTCGTATGCACAAAGTCTTTTTTGTTCCATCTGTCACTCGTAAATTATTAAGTGTGGCACAGTTTACTATTGATAATAGTGTTTACTTTGAGTTTTATCCTCGTCATTGTTTTGTGAAGGACCTCATCACGGGTCAAGTTCTACTCCAGGGTCTTCGTGAAAATGGACTATATAGACTTCACCTAGCTGGTCCTTCATCCAACTTGGTCTTTTGGGGAAAACGTGCTGAGTTGAATACTTGGCACCAACGACTTGGACATCCCTTCGATCAGATCGTGCAGTCTATTCTTAATCACAATGCCTTACCAGTAACTGGATCTAAACCTCTTACACTTTGTGATACTTGTCATTCTGTTAAAAACAATAAACTGCTCTTTTATTCTACTGATTCTCGGATGTTTGGGGACCTTCACCTGTTATTTCTCGAACTGGAAATAGATATTGTCAGTTTCATTGATGACTTAGCAAATATGTTTGGTTTTTTCCTATTACATGCAAATATGATGTTTTACCTGTCTTTAATCATTTTAAGATTAAGGTTGAGAATTATTTCTCTTAAGATCAAAAGTTTTCAAAGTGACTAGGGTGGGAAATTTTGTTCTGTCTCCAATTTTTTAACTAATGGTATTCTTCATCACATTTCATGCCCTCATACTCATGAACAAAATGGTGTTGTCGAACGTAAGCATAGACATATTGTTGATATGGGATTAACTCTCCTTCATCATGCCTCTGCTCCTAATTCACTTTGGGATGATGATTTTAATACTGCGGTTTTTACTATTAATCGTCTACCTTCTCACATTATCCACAACATGTGTCCTTTTGAGAATCCTTTTGGCCTCAAACCAGATTATAAGATTTTCAA
Organism: Triglochin maritima; assembly: GCA_963682175.1. Taxonomy (NCBI): domain Eukaryota; kingdom Viridiplantae; phylum Streptophyta; class Magnoliopsida; order Alismatales; family Juncaginaceae; genus Triglochin; species Triglochin maritima. The sequence goes on along the minus strand of OY821780.1, from coordinate 4,853,177 downwards.
GGTTTTTGGGTGTGCTTGTTTTCCTTGTCTTCGACCTTATACTAGTAACAAATTGAAACCGTGTTCTAAAAAATGTGTTTTTCTTGGATATAATTTTTCACATCGTGGGTATAAATGCTTTCATATTGATTCTGGTCGGATGTTTATTGCCCGTAATGTTATCTTTCATGAGAATAAATTCGCATTTCATGATGTCATTCCTAAGCATAACAATGTGGTATCTGGTAGTAGAACCTTGCTTTCCTCTGCCGGAGGCTGGAATGGGGTCATGTGTCCCCTAATTTGTTTTTTGTTAAATCAGTTAAAATATTGATTTGAAAATTATTTTAAATTAATTTTTCAATTTTTTTCTGAATAATTTTTTTTCTTATATATTTTTTTAAAAATTTAACCATGATCAATCCTCAAATAACCAGACGCCTAAAAATAAGTGGTTGTTGTTAATTGTGCTCTTGCCTTTTGTGATCATTTGAAAGAACATTTTTTATGAGCATCTTTTAATTGGTCTTATCCTTTATGTATGTATGTATGTATGGTATTTCATTTGACCATCGGTAGAGCCGGTTTATAACTAAGCAACACGAAATTACGAGCACACGACAAAATTATGAATGGGAATGCAATTACGTACCCACGACCCACGTAGCTTTATCTCAACAATACATTGTAATAACAACCAGTGTTTTTAAGACGCTAATATATTACTGGACAATATGAGAGCATATTCTGGGATGATCAATTCCTAAGCAACCAACTGTGGCAAAGTCAACTGAAGTTTCGTAGTGTCTCCCACGCAACTTCGGAGCTGATTTGGCTTCAAAATTTGTTGCATGAACTTGGTCTCTCCCCAGCTGTGCTTATACTGTGGTGTGGCAATCTAAGTACAACGTACTTAGCATCAAATCCCATTCTTCACGACTGCACCAAACATGTGGAAATTGATTTCCATTTTATTCGAGAGCGTGTAGTGACGAACCAACTGGATGTTCGGTTTGTATCTACACATGATCAGCTTGTTGATTTGCTAACAAAGCCTCTATCTGCAAGGTGGTTCAATTATCTTCGTTCCAAGCTCAGTCTGGGTGCTTCCCCTCTTCGTTTGCAGGGGAATGTTAGAGCATAAGGCCCATTTAGGTCCAGCTAGTACACACTTCTTATTCTCTTGTAATAAAGTCCAATGGACTCATCATTTATATTTGTATTTGTTTTCCAGGTTATGTAGTTAGATTATGTTTAATCTCACATTGATAGTTATACATGTAATCACCAACTTCTACTATAAATATATTTCCTCGTACGCATTCGAATGATCAAGTGAGAAAGAGTTTCTTATTTCTCGTGTCATTGTAACTTCTTCAATAGCCATGTCACTTGACAAGTATGTTAAATTGTCCATCGTATTTATAACAATGTCAATTTATTACACTGTTCGTTATTTGACTGAAATTGCAATTTAGTCGTTTAAGGTGTGAACAATGTGACCTTAAACAAAAAATGATTTAAAATTCAACATAATGTTGAGGTAAGTAAGGCCTTCTGCATCATCTTACTTACTGGTTAATGTATATGTCTAGCAAAATGCAAGTGTTGTAAATTATGTAGAATGGGTAGAGAAAGAGAAAATGAAGAAAAAATATCATACAGATTTGACTCAAAAAGTAGTTCAACAGTGATTTTCCTTCGAAAAAATGTAAACAACTTCTATTTTAAGGAATAACTAAATAAGTAACAAGCAGGTTAGGACATATATTTGAGCCTACATAAAAAAAGTGTAACTCTTTGTCCAAGTCCAAGGATCATATCTCAGTCTACTTTTCCAAAAACTAGACTCGAACCCGTGCTTTGAACGGTTTAGTGGTTTTCATGAGATCGTATTTTTTTTTGTCTTGAACTCGTGATAAATTCAAGAATAATAATATAGTTCACACATTCGTAATATACTAATTATTGAGTATAAGAGATGTGAAAATATAGATTATGTGAAACTTATATCAGTAACAACAAATGTTACAATATATAATTCACTCATGCACAACCTTTTATATAAGACACACTTACCCTTCTCTTTATACGAATACACTCACTATTATACAAGACTAATTTTATTACAAGCATAATCACTTCCTAATACTCAACTACAAGACCCCTTTTGCAGTGATGAAAACTAACTCTACTCGGGAGGAAGTGATACAACTACAAGACTCACTTTTCGCAGTAGTAGAGATTAACTTTTGCTTCAGATTATTAAGATTGAGAGATGTCACCCCTTTATTTACATGTATGGATCGAACGTTGGAGAAGATTGAACTTTTAAAAGTAGAACTTTCTAAATTTGGTTGGTCGTAGGAAAATATGAAATTTTCTATAGTTGAGAAAGTTTTAGAATTGGGCGTATTTGATTGAATCGATTTATTTGCTTACATATCGTTTTTAGGTTAGTATTGGATTCTTAACACAATATACTTATAAAGAAATTGTAATTTTTCAACATTTGAAATTGATCATGTGTACTTTTTTGGAGAAACATAAACATAATAACAAATATTCATTGTTCTATCCAACCCTCTTGTATAAGAAAAGAACACTATCCACAAAAATAAGTATATGTTTTTTGTCAATTCAACACAATCTAAAACATATATTGCTCCAATCACAAGTGATGTACACTGAACAGATAAGAAGAACGAAATCCTATAGTAGAAGCACAAAAGCCAATATCATAATTCAAATCACTTATTCAATCTAAAGACTTTTACTCCATTTATATTTTATTCCAACTAAAGATATAGCCTTACGAAGAACAAAATAATAATAATAATAACTAAACCACTAATTTAATGAAGAGAGATACTACACTTATGTTTTATACAATTTCTACAAAAGATTGAGCTTACAAAGCAAGTTGAAGAAAAACAAATAAATATGACGTCTTCTGATTTTCATCCTTGACGCAAAAGAGGTGATGCGGCTGACCACAAGACTACATAATCTAGAGCAATTCACTTAACAGAGAGCAAGGGAGTGTCATACAATAAGTTTCAACAACGTGGATATTAAATAAAACAATATTCATTCATTCCATAAAGTAAATGTGTAAATAAGAAATTTAGAGTTGTACATTTCTTCTTCTTTTTTAATTTCATTTCAATTAAAAGAGCTTTTAATCATGATTAATTATAGAATCTTTAGAAACTACATTGTTAAATGCTTGATCTCCTAGATAAGGAAACTCGTTCTAACGTCCAGACAAATATTTACCTGTCCGAACTCGATACGTTAATATGATCTACGTTCCTGATCGTTGCGCATTCTGATATTTAATATATCTGATATGCCCATAATTAATCTGAAAAATATAATCAATAATTTATGAGTTTGACAACACGTAAGTATCAACCATCAATTAACCAGAATCATAATCATGTAGAAAATACATGATAGAACATTTAGTTAAAGAGCACAATCAAGAGACATGTATCACAAATTATATGCATGCATATTGCATAACAATCTGAAATCCCATTCGGACTCGACCACATCTTGTGTTTCTGAATCTATCAATCTGCTAGATTCAAACTGGTAGCTCAACACTAACAACAAGTAGTCTTTTCCTTTCTTGGGTGGCTCCACGCTGCCCGGTAGATAACTTTTTTCCTAAGTAGCTCAGTCATAAACACACACAATCACATGACATGTCGACTGAAACATCATCATGTAATTATATACATATCAATAAATTTAATATTGATACTCAGCATACATGCGACTACGAATATCAAGTGAGTCAGACATGACATGAAATTGAAAAATAACGAATCAGTACTAACATGTCTCGCAATCACCATTTTAATTCCACAAATTACAATCAATCTCCATATTTTCGTTTATATCTTTTGCACCAGAAAAAACCTCAAAGTCAACCCAAAACCGAACCTCACAAGCACCTCTTCTCAAATCTCTCCCTCTCACGACTTTCTTCTACTTCCACGTCTGATTCTTCCTTCCGTTTCCCCTCAACTCACGCTCACTCCCACCTTCACTTGCGACCGAAGAAAAACCTTCTTTCACTTCACCTTTACCTCTACTTTCCTTCTAAGCTAAAACATTTCCCTCCAATTTCACCATCTTATTCTATATATATATCCTCACTTCAACCCACCTCCACATCCTCCCATCACTCCCCAACACCTCTTCTTTCTACACAACCAACACAACCAAACCAACCTTTCCCTCCACGAAAGGCCAAGACCCAAAAACCACCCTTAACATAATTAATTCTTCTAATCAGGGTTTAGGGTTTAAGGTTCTAACACACGTTAAAAAGAAGGTTTCAACTTGCAAAAAGATTTATGTTTATCTATGTTATGTCATACTGGAGTGATGACAAAAGATCTCACATTTAATTGAAAACAGCTGAAACACGCTAAACAGACAAAATGTTGATAAATTCAAAAACTCAACAAACCCAAAATAGAAACATTAGTTATGTGATCAAGTTTGAGATGTATTGGAGTCAAACTCATAATAAAGGAAGGAATCAAATAAATACTTTCATTCTTTTTTTCCTCCTCTCTGTCTTTTCCCCCCTTCTCTTTCTTTTTTGCTTGCTAAATTCCACAGCCACAGCATTGAACATTACTCAATCAAACATGAAAATTAACGTGTAATTTGTCCTTTATCATTATTTTTGTGTGCATGACGAAATGCTTCTCATCTCCTCTTAATCTCACTTCCCTTGAGCTTTCTAATATGAAGTCAATTATTTTCTGTAATCAATTTTACTTCTTTTCCACCAATTTTATATTAAATTTCTCTGGCGGTTCACAACATCGAATGAAGATAATGAAAAAAATAATGAAAGGAAATATCATTACGGATCCTCATATTAGACATAATTTCCAGCATGTATTAGTTAAGATATTGCTAAGTGAGACAAATACAAATGGAAGTCAACTAAGATTATTCATTTGAATATGAAAAATCAATTATACCTCTACTACTCTAGTAAAGTAGAACTTTTCCTTTCAATTGACCACAATTATGAGAGAAATTGGTAGTTGCAATCACAAAAGGACTGTAGTTCAACAAAAAAAACGTAAAGCTACTAAAAAAACAAGAGGGCAGAATAGTTCCTCTAGCTTCCTACGGCACAACCAATGATTCAGAAGAGGGATAAGAAAGACATCAAACAGAATTGGCTTTAGGAAACATGGGAAAGAAGGCAACAAACAAGAAGATCCTATTTATATACAAGTAAAATCCTACAATGTGCACAAACGTGTGGGAAAATTTCAGAAGAGGATGACACTGTGAACTCACATTAGGATGAGCTTGGCAAGAAAAGTAAATCGGTGTCACAAAGAAAATTGCAAGTTAAGCTGTGAGTTTGGTATAAATTTAACAAACCCATTAGATTAATCCTGCTGGATAAACAAATAAGGCATGAAAGACGAAGTGCCTCTTTCTGGTATTGGTGTGAGTAGATGACAACTACACATGCTTGCCTTCCACTGAATAGTGGATACATCTGTGAATACTTTATCAGCACTAAAACTACTGACCAGAATGAGGAAATGACAAACAAAAACATGCCCAGCCACGACAACACCAAACCAACAGGCTTAAATCTATTATACTGGATCTAAATCATAGCTGGAGGCGAACAGGAAGTACTCGTCAAAGTGAAGTAACTGCTTCAACATTAATCATAAAACAGCACCGAAGAAAGGAACATAAGCGTTGGACGTCGAACAGAGACAACCAATAGCAATGAAATAAACAGCAATCAATCTTTATTATGGGTCCAAAGAAATTGAAAACAATCAAACAAAGGATGCAGCAAGAAATACACCTTTCTTATATGTGCACAACTATTGAATTTTGGAACTCATAAGAAGGAACGTTACCGAATTTGCACAGAAACAAACTAGACATGGATGAGGAGAACTCTGCACCTCAACCAAAAGAATGTGAGTAATGATTCCAACAGTCCAACCAGATAAACACTCAACTTCAAATCTGTTTCACAGAGGAATCCTTCCCAAGATGCAGTCCAGGTGATCGATGGAAATGAAGCAATGACCAGCACTTGAGTGTTTAAAACTGTACATCCATAAACTTAAGGATAGGTGTCTGCTTTTCACAGCTCCGGAATGGACTTTGAAAGAGGAATTTCTGATTGGCAGAGAATGGTAATGCTCTAGGGTACATAGTCATTCTCAAGAACTGGTAGCGTTCGAACCATTGTAGCCACCGGTAGTTGTGCATCTCCAACCCTTTGGGTTGTCAAAACCTCCCCAGTCTCTGAACGCTTTACCATGCGCGACATCTTCCTATTTCGTCTTAATCTAAACAGCCACAACACAAAGAGGACAAGCAGAACAAGTAACACAAATCCACCAACAACACTTCCAATTATTATCCAATTTTTAGAGTTGCCCTTCTTAGAAGGTCTGGGAATCGGAGCAATAGAACCTTGACCAGGTGCTGGAGAAGAAGAATTGACTGCAACACAAAAATGACCCTGGGTGTATGCGTTACATACATTCTTGGCCACTAGATCTCCAATCCGATAGGAACCATTCAATGAGAAGTGAACACATTGAGCAGCCTGTCCACCGGGTACTGGGCTAATGTTGTTGAACTTTATGGATATGGGTTTCACTGAAGCTGACAATTCCAACTCAGACAAGTTAGTAGCAGAAAGATTCGCTGCACTGTAAGCAAGAAGACCAATCACCGGAGTCAAGAAAGTATAACCCGGCAATGAGTAGTAAACAGAAGACCAGTTCCCCAAGTTCTGGTACACCAACGCAAGCCTCACAACATACGGCTTTACAGTGATCCCAACAGGGATGTCAAATTCGTTATAATTTTGAACTCCCCTGAGCCACAAACTCCCACTCCTGAGCCTCACAACCGAAATGCCAATACCAGAGAAATTCGAAGGAACCTGCGCAGCATAAAACTCTCCTGTCCGAGGGCGATCACCAAATGCCCGATAAGCGTAGTCTTGAAGGAACCTATCCAAAGAATGAGCCGAGCTCAACGAAGCGACAGGAAGCTGGGCGTCTAACCGACAAGGCATGACGATAGCCAGAAACACAACAAACATCACATATCGCCGGACCAACTCCATTGTAAGAAACAGCCAAACCAACAAAATGCAGCTTAGACACCACAACCCTTGAGCTCACTATCAGGATTTCCTTCTATATTTCACTCATTCATATAGATTAAAATACAATTCTCCGAAATCTAAGAGGATTTCCTATTCCAACTTTCCCAGCAATCTAAAATGATTTCTCCATTAACTCTTTCTAACCTGAGCTCCAGAAAAGAGTAAAGATTCCTCTTTTCCGCTTCCAACATTCGACTTCCAACGATTTCCGGCGATTTTCTCTTCCAAACCTCCAACACGCTTTCCACTTCCGACCCCAAAAGGAGATCCTTTTCTGTAGAAACCGAACAAAAATCGCACCTTTGGAACCCTAAAACCTCGACGACCTCAATCTCGACGGGAACGACGCATGCGAGGGCGAAAACCGCCAGTACCTGAATCGACCACCAATGCGGCGCGAAACCCTAGTTCTCGGGGCGAAGAACGCGGCTTTCCGCGGCGATCCAGCGAGAGGGGGAGTGTTTGGGAGAACCGGAGTGGGTTCGGAGGGGGGAGTGGGAGTGGTTTTGGAGGATCACGAGAGGGGGGTGGAGGGGGGGTTTGGGGAGAGTAGACGGAGGGAGGAGGAAATTGGGAGAGTTGGAGGGGTGGGGTGTAAACTTCACGTATAGGGTGTGGGATTGGAATTTGGCTTTAACGGCTGCGGCGGTCTTGGTTTGGGTTTTTTTGCTTTGTGGACCCCTGATATTTCCTTTTTCCAACGTCTATGCGCTTTGGAAGGTGCTTTGTGTTGGTTGGCTTAAGTGTTACAAACGTGGTTAAGTGGAGGCTTGATTTATAAGCTATTGAACATGATTTGTGTAGGACATTCTTCTTGTTTGTTCCATATTAGGCCAATCAAAGATCAACTTTAATGAAAAGTTAAGTGAATAATTATTGTTAAATTGATCAAATTTAACTCGACTAAATTTAAATTGACTAAATTTAGCTCGAGAGGAGTGTTTATTTCTAAGAACAAGCTTAAAGGAGACTAAGGGAAAAAACGGTGGGTAGGAGAAATCTTTTCTCTTACCAATAACTAAGCATTTACTCAATAAGATAAGAAATTCATACAACACTCACCAAAAGATACCATGAAAACTAGCCTGAGAGAATGCACGTTTGCACTTGAGAAAGGAAAACAATATCATATTGGAATTTCTGTTATAGACTATACATTTCAAAAGCATCATTTTTATTTACTTTAACGTAGATGGTTCGATAATATTTCACATTGCTAACAACATCTAGTGTTCGAGGAGAAACGAGCATGTTGATTACCACATTTCCAAGTGTGAGTTTGCTGATTTCTATTTAACAGAGGAATTTTCCACAAATATTCTTGGAAAGTGTCGGAAGTAGTGTCCTCTGGTCACTGGTCAGTGCTGGACTGTAGTGCGAACTGCACTGCTTTAATGCCCAGCTGTATTCATGGGCCTGGCAATCTCTGGGCCAGTCCAGCCCATTAATATCAAAAGACTCTCCTGTGAATTTTCTCCCCCATCCGATCTCAATCGTACGGTCCTAATTACTCCGAATATTTCGACGAGAAACGAAACGAAGCATTAAAGGCTTCCAGCTCACACTCCAGTTACTTTAGAGTGTGCTTCCTTATTTGAGCTTGGGTAAATTTCATGTTAAAGACGAAACAAGTGTCATATTAGTTGATGGTCTGGTAAAGGGAGAGAACGAAAAACAGCCGTTGGATGTGAAACGTACGGTGTATGTGTCAGCTCGTGGAACGAGGAAGGGGAGTTAATAGTGGGTCATAGCTGTCAAGGGGAGAGTTGTCGACACGTGGGAGCCTGAGAAGACAGCTAGGACTTGTCCGACATGAAAGTGTCCGTTTTCGTCGGACGTGTCCATATTTCATTGGTTTCAAGGAATATACTAAACGTAAAGAGGTGATTACGGTCTTAGCGTCCAATTTGTCTGTGCTTAAATAACTTCTGACTTTTAACTTAGAATTCCTAATAACACAAGTAATCATGATCTAGTTTTTTTTTTTTTTTGACGTCAACTTCTATTTCTACCGTAAGTTCATCTACTTTTAAATTTTCTTTAAAATTACCCTAAAATTTCCCAAATATCACATATTCTCTTCCATTTACATCATTCAGAAATCGATCATAGGAAGAAAAAAAATAAAAAAAAATAAAAAATATGTTTTCAGAAAAAAAAATTGATTTTTTTTTAAAATGATTTTAAAATAAATACGATTTTCCACCTAATATGAGACGACCAACCGCCCAATTTTCCGCGTGCATTTAGTAAAAATGTCTAAGTAACACATTTGCATCACGCATGCATCCTTCATCGGATGTTTATTTATAGTAAAAATGGACCAAAAATGTTTCAATGGACTAACATCCCAAAATTCATGGATGTTTCATAGATTAAATTTTGGGATTTTCATAGACTTGAATTTTAAATCATCAAGATTCGAAAGGTTAAGTAGGTTTGAATTACTAAGGTATCTTGTTTACATAAACACCAAACTCCAGTGGATTAAAATCCTTAAAGTAAAACGACATCACCCAACGGCTTCTAATTATAATGGCACATGATTCAGGTAAAATTGTTTCGCAATCTTTAAATGCCTGCTCGAAATATAAGAATCATGTCTCAGAGGAACAAAATATGATTTTCCCGACTTAAGAAATGAGATATGTATCCGCACTTATTTAAATATTGTAGAGTTGAAAATGGAATCTATATGAAATGATTATAGCCATTTCCAATATTTTTTATTTGTTTATAATTACACGACGAATACGAATATTGTTTGGGATGTTATTAGACTTTATGATTTACATTAATATTTGAGTAAACATATATGGATAACAATCATAATCATAAATGAATATGAATTCAATGTTAAATTTTTTATAGTAAATTTATGAAAATGTATAAAATTAGGAAATTATATATGATTGAATATGCTCTCACATATTCTTATTGTTGCTAACTCCATTTTTGTTATCATATTTAAATTGATTCTATTCTTGGTAATATATTTCGCCAAATGAGATCTATCATGGGATGGATGTTTTAAAAAAATATAAATAAAAGTAAGCACGTTAATATTTTGGTTACTACTTGCAAAGTTTTATTTTAAATTGGAAAAGTGAGAATTTATTTGTTTTATATGGTTTATGGGATTCACGAATTTTTCATGAATTCGACTTTCAAAGGTTACGCCACTCACTCAACATCCATCCCATGCATGTCATGGTCTGCCTAACGATAAGTGGATTGAGGACTTGAGGAGCAAAGAGCACAAAACCTTATCTCCAAGTAAAATAACATCGTGGTGGGGTTTTGGCAGGAAGTTAAAGTGGGCGACCGCATAAATGCTATGCTATTCAGGAAGAGAAGATGCAAACCAATAAACATTGTGGGTAGGGTTGTGCTTCGGGTCTGGATCGGACCAGATTTTTTTCCGGCATCTGGACTGGAAATCGGATCGAACTGGTCTGGACTAGAAACCGGACCGGACCGATTTGGTCCGGTCCAAGATCGATTTTTAACCTTAAAAATAAAAATAAAAAACAAAAAAAATACCGGTCTGAAACCGAATTTTGAGAAATGTCCGGAACCCGGACCGGTTGGTTCCGATCCGGAACGACCCGGGTTCTGCACACCCGGACTCTCGAATTCTGGAACTCACTCACTTTCCTCCGGAATCCATTTGTTTTTTATTTGTTTTGTTTGGTGGGCTTCAATTCAAAGCTGCTTTCCAATGCCACCCATGTGGCATTGCTGGATTTGTGGTATATCGTAATATGATGTTTGTACCTTTAATTAATTCCTAGTAGTGTATCTATTTTTGATGGAGCTAACTGCTAAGCTAAAGCTAAGCTCGAACGTGGAGTTCAAAAGTTCAATAGACAGTCCAATAGATTTGATTATTCTATGCATGAAGATACGGGCGTACTTTCCCTTGCAAATATAATTTTCTCTTGTTTTATCCTTTAATCTCTCAAATATGAGAAACGTTATTTGATTTATTATTGGTTAGTTCCATCAAGTGTTCAATTTGTGGAGTAATTTAAAGTCATAGTCTTTGGTGGTCGACCATTCCTTAACCGGTCGACCGAACCGAGTCCAAAATTGCCCAACAGTCGACCAAACTTACTAATTCGGTCGACCGAACTTATGCAGAAATACATCCTGTAAGTTTCTATTTTGTGTATCTTACACAGTCTTTACCCATTTCATCCCCAACGGCATATAGTGTATCTGAATACACTATCATAACGGCTCGTTTCTTTTCTGCTTTTGCATGCACCCATAACACAAAAAATCGGACCAATAAATCAATATGTGATGTGAGAATGTTGTTATGTTAAGTCAACTAGACAAACTTTGTTTCCCTTAAAACAAAGACCACAATGAATGATACAGATTACAGACAGTTGGAAGTTGTCATGTTATGGAGCATTTTGGAGACTATGTAAATTCCAATAGTAATCTTGATGTTTCAATATTTCAAAAGCGTACTTATTATGATACTCTTACTTTTTTTGCATCGTAGAAACTCTGTGACATTAGGCTCTTTGGTGAGGCATCATGTAACGTCAATGTCTTCCGTCTTCATGCTTGACTCCATGTGGAGAATCACGTGAACATCTGCTCACTTCCAAAACACCAAATGACGAGACTGACCTTCTAAATCTACACAACAATTCAAGATTTTATCTGGAGGGGCAGAGAATCATATGGGGTACGACTTGTTTTTGTAATTGGAAGTTTATGCTGGGAAAGCAGTGTTCCTACATGTTGCTAATCCATTGTTATTATACAACGATTAGGGGTTTGTGGGTGTGAGTGGGATTTGCAAATGATGGGAGTTTCCTGATGTGACCCCTTGGATTATGTTTCCTAATTGGAGGTTGTGATTGGTCGGTTGGTGTTTGGTTTGGGTGTGGTTTTGTTTTTGTTTCAATAAAGTGTCACGAGAGAGCATCAGATCAAACGCAATAGCAAAGAAACATCTGCTAGAAGTTTGCGATGTAAAGTTACGTATTTGTACAAAATATATATCAAAAGTTGTGGTTAATTTTGATTTCAGCTCCACAATCAATAGAACACAATTAAACAATAACATGAGAATGCAATTAAATTTGAAGTTTTGAACCATTTCGTCGTGAATAACTTGTTTGAGTGAATTCCATCGAAACACTTCTATACAAGAAATCACAAAAACAGAGCCCGATGGAGAGATGAATTTTGGATTAATTCGTGACTTAGGCTAACTCTAACTAATTCATATTCATGCAGGATCTTAATATTATACTTCGACTTGCTTTTTGTTTAGGTTACTACTTGAATTTCTTGTATGATGTTAAGTTTCATTTGCGTCAGAACTAAGAGTTATCACTACAATGTCATGCTTAGCTCGTTGTATGAAAACATATGTTGATTTTGGTAATGTTTTGTATTATTTCTTGATTGAGAAAATTCGTTACAAACTGTGAGAGTATATATTGGGTACAAATGTAACCGTTAGTTACAATCTATGATTTGCTAGAAGGATGCATGGATGAGATGTTGTTGCCTTGATGAAATATGCGATTGATAGGTTTCCTTTGAAGAATACGACCGTTGGTGTGATGGATTTGTTCCCTTATGGCAGTGATGATAAAGATAAGTCTGAGCCACTTTCGTATTTCAACACTCCCCCTCAAGTTGAGTTCGGAAAATGTTGAAAGAACCCAACTTGTGGAGAATGTTATGGAATTGTTTCTGGTCAAGTGCTTTGGTGAAGATATCAGGGAGTTGGTCTTTACTTGGAACATAAGGAACCTCAATTTCTTTGGCTTGAATTTTTTCTAGAATGAAGTGACAGTCCACTTCTATGTGTTTGGTTCGTTCGTGAAAAACGGGGTTAGAGGCGATGTGTCGGGCGGCATGGTTGTCACAATGCATTAACATAGGCTCCTTGTAGGGAACTTTCATTTCACTGAGGAGTTGTTTGAGCCAGATAAGCTCACTAGTAGTAGATGTCATTGCCCCGTATTCAGCTTCTGCACTCGATCTAGCGACAACATTTTGCTTTTTACTTCTCCACGTGACTAAGTTTCCACCCACAAATGTACAAAATCCAGTTGTGGACTTCCTGTCATGACTGCCGGCCCAATCTGCATCAGAGTAACCAATTATTGAATTAGAGCAGTTTCTTTTCATCCATATCCATTGTCCTGGTGTTTTCTTTAAGTACCTAAGTATCCTATCTATGATGTCAAGGTGATGTGTGTGAGGGGTGTGCGTGAATTGACTTATTGTGCTAACGGCATATGTTATGTCTGGTCTAGTGACAGTGAGATAAATGAGTTTTCCTACTAATCGTTGGTATTGTCCTATGTCATGGAGGGGTTCTCCATCAGTAGGCCCAATTTTGCGATTGGTCTCAATGGGGGTATTGGCAGGTTTAGACCCTAATTTTCTAGTTTCTTTGAGGAGATCTAGGATATTTTTTCTTTGAGATAAGAATAAACCCTTTTTAGAATGAGCAATTTCGATACCTAGAAAGTATTTCAATGTTCCTAGATCTTTAATATCAAATTTGGTTTTTAGGTAGGATTTCACATGGTTGATCTCAAGATTGTTATTTCCTGTGATTATGATGTTATCTACATAAACTAGGATAATGATGGTAGAGTTGTTTGTATGTCTAATAAACATGGATGCATCAGCAGAGCATTTGTTAAAACCGAAATGAAGAAGAGATAAGCTGAGTTTTGCGTACCATGCTCTAGGAGATTGTTTAAGTCCGTAGATGGATTTATGGAGTTTGCATACCTGATTTTGAGGGGAGATATACCCTGGAGGAGGAGTCATGTAGACTTCCTCTTCAAGAGACCCTTGAAGGAAGGCATTCTGTACGTCCATTTGATAAAGGTCCCACCCATAATTAACAGCAATAGAAAGAAGAACTCTTACAGTGTTCATTTTGGCTACAGGAGCAAAAGTCTCTAGGTAATCGAGCCCATAGGTTTGGGTGTACCCTTTAGCCACTAGTTTAGCCTTATATCGGTCAATAGAACCATTACTGTTGTACTTAATTTTGTATATCTATTTACATCCTACAGGTTTGATTCCAGGTTTTGAGGGGACAAGGGTCCAGGTTTGGTTTTTTTCTAATACGTCTAGTTCATCTTTCATAGCACATACCCATTTTGGGTCTCTAAGGGCTTCATGGTAGGAGGTGGGTTCACTAGTTTTATCGATTACATTCAAAAAAGAGTAATAAGAGGGTGTTATGGTATTGTAGGAGATGTAATTTTGGATGGGGTAAGTCGTATTGTAGGTGATGAAATCCTGAAGGCGAGTAGGAGTCCGGGTTGGACGTTTAGACCTTCTTGTGGGGGTCCCACAGGGTTCAGTACTTGTAACCTATTCACCATTGAGTGTGAGTTCAGTATTTGTAACACCTGTAACCTGTTCGTCTCCCCCGGCTTGAGGAATAATATTTTCCTCAAGGGGAGGAGATAAATCAATCATCTCAATGGTAGGGAGAAGAGGTGTCTCGTCTGGTGGGTTAGTATGAAAGGATTTAAAATAGGATTCATTTTCAAAAAAGGAGACGTCGCGAGATATGTAAAGTTTGCAATCTATTGGATCATAGCATTTGTATCTTTTTTTGCGAGAGGAATACCCAAAGAAGACAGTTTTGACAGACAGAGAATCAAATTTATCAATTCGTTTTTTGTGAACATAACACGTGCATCCAAAAATCTTAAGATGGTCAATGCTCATGTGTCTACCATTGAGAATTTCTAGGGGTTGTTTGTTTTGAATAACAGGACTGGGAATTCGATTGATAAGATAAACTACAGTTAAAATAGCTTCAGACCAAAAAATCTTTGGTACATGAGTTTGGAAAAGCAGAGCACGAGTAACATTTAGAAGATGACGATTTTTCCTTTCAGATATGTTATTTTGTTCAGGTGTGTTAATGCATGTAGTTTGGTGAAAAATATCTTTTTCTTTTAAAAAAAATTGGAATATGTTACTGGTGTATTCTGATCCGTTATCAGATCGAAATTTTTTAATCCTAGAATCATACATATTTTCTACGAAAGTGACATATTCACAGAAAACAGAGAAAACATCGGATTTTGATCTTAACAGGTATAACCAAGTGGTGCGAGAGAAATCATCGATAAAAGTCACAAAATATTTAAACCCATTATAAGATTCGACTGGGGCAGGGCCCCAGATGTCAGAATGTACCATTTCCAAGGGCTTCTTTGTCCGAGTTGTTGATGCATGGAAGGGCAACCTGGTCTGTTTCGCAAGGCGACAAGTCTCACAACATAGGTCAATATTTAAATTTAAACTAGGCCTCAAATGTTTTAAAACGTGCAAGGACGGATGTCTCATGCGTTTATGCCAGATATTTGGCATTTGAGAAGACATATTATTAGCAACTAAATTTTTATTTGAGTCTAAAACATATAAGCCATTAACGAGCAAGCCTCTACCAGTCATCTTCCCTGACGTTCGGTCCTGAAATAACACATCAAAAGGTGTAAAAATGACATTGCAATTTAAATTTTGAGTGATCCGTGATACAGAAAGAAGGTTTGTCATGAATTCTGGGATATATAAAACATTTCAGTAGTTCGGTTTAGCAATTGTGATTCTCCTATTCCATTGATTCTGACTTGATTTCCATTTGCAACGGTGACAAACTTATTCATATTGGGATCATAATAAATATTACTTAATAGATTTTTGTTACCAGTCATGTGGTCAGTAGCTCCGGTGTCGATTATCCATGAATTCATGAAATTAGCAAGATTTGCAATGGAATTAAGAGAGCTAATACCTGATCTATTACCTGAGTGGCTCTGATTTTGTCCTGAAAGCTGAAGAAGACTGTTGAGGTGGGCTAATACTTGATTGAGCTCCTATTGGACCGACCCAGGCCCATGTAGTCCACGCTCAGCTCATGTTCGCATCTCAGCACACCCGTTCATATTCGGGTCCGGAGCCCGCCCGCTAGCGTTATCGATACCATGCCGCCCGCTGGCGTTGTCGATATTCGGGTGATCCGCGTATGAATCGGAGATAAAACCCCGAATCCCCGAGCTCGACCCGATCTGCCCCCATTTTTGGTATTCTCCTGCAAAATTAGGGTTAGGGTTTTGGTCTGGTTTTCCGCCGCCGCTTGGTCCTCTGCTATCACCCCCTTTTCCTCCACGTCCATCCTTGGGTGGTCGGAGGTGCGGGTAGAGAAACCAACAACGGTCGCGGTTGTGGCCTTGCTTCTTGCAGTTGTCACAGTGCTCATCTCTCCTTCTCCCGAACTGTCCTTTGTTCTTTGTGTTTTGGTTTTGATGATTTGCAGCGGAAAATGCTTGGTTTTCTTTTTCTGTGTTTTGGTTCATGCCTCGCCTTCGCGTTTTTTCGCGTTGTGTCATTGCTACGATCTGACTGAGGGGCGGAAGCTCCGATGAGGAAAGGATTTGCGATCTGAGGGTCTCGTAGCTAGGGCCGAGTCCCACGAGAAAGTGGTAGATTCGACCTTGCTCGACTCTTTGCTGGATGATCTTGGGATCAGTGCTTGGTGGCTCGTAGATTCCGAGCTCGTCCCACCGACTTTTGAGTGCGCCGAGATATTCGATGATGGATTTTTGCCCTTGTCTTGTTTGTGCGAGTTCTTGTTTTATTTTGAAGACGTGGGCGAAATTTTGTTGCTTTCCATACAGATTATGGGTTTCATCCCACAATTCCTTTGCCGAGTTTGAGTAGAGAAAGAGGTCGGCGATCGGTGGATGCATGGAGTTTAATATCCAGGTCATCACCAGATGATCCGCCGTTTGCCACTCTGCCACCTTGGTGTCGTCGGTCGGTTTGTTTGTGTCTCCGGTGATGTGACTTAGTTTGCCCTTGCCACTAAGGGACATGGTGACTGGTCTCGCCCATGATAGATAGTTTGCGCCGTTGAGTAACTGAGTGGTCAGTCGTTGCGGCGTGGGTGCTTCTGAGGCCATTAGAGGGATGAAGGTTGTCTTTCGACGTCCGCCCCCTCGTGGGATTTGGGATTCGGGTTTTTGGTTGGCTTGGTTTAGTTTGTGGGATGAGTCGGTGATGATTTTTGGGTGGTTTCTGAGGTGAGTATCTCCGGTGATGAAACGCCCGTTTCAAAGACGCTCTGATACCATGTTAAATTTGGTTGATCCACCACCTCAACAAAACTTAAACACTTAGGTGAAGGGTAGTGGTTCCAACTCTATTATAGAGTGTTGTACACTTTTTGTATTTAAATAATGTGGGATTATATTCTCAACAACATATGTCATTATTATAATAATAAATTACATCATATGTAAATGATACTCACAAATCCCTTAGTTAATCCACCGCAAGGGAACTTGATGTTGGGTTATTTAGTGCCTCTAGTTATAAAATGGAAGACCCAATAAGCCCAAATAGCTTTCTGCTTTCGGATTTGCAGTTGCTGGAGTCCAGCTCATACTTGTGCTTATGGTTTGGGCAAAGTTGAAGAGTACAACCCAATGGCGTATTATTTTCTCTCGAAAGCGTCTAATGATTATTAATCAAATCTCGACACTCAACTCACAATGTTAGGATTTAATATCTAGTTCAAGCTAATCCAAAACAAATATATCTACTTATTGAACTAACTCCAACAAGTAAATGACACTGAAAGTTGTAACAAATTTTATACGATTTGTTGTTTCTAGAAGTCCAAAAGGGGATATCATACAGAAGAGGGTGAGACACAATACTCAAGTAACAAGATGTTATGGAACAGTCTGATCATCCCATGTTATGAATGTTAACTATTTATTGGTCTCATTCGTAAAAGATACTCAATTTAAGTGAGTTCACTTAAACAGCAATATTAAACACTACCAATGACAATTATTTAGCGCAATGGACTGGAATCTCCAAACAATGGATCCAAGTCCATTGTAAAATCTCATATACCAATCCTAAACAGATATTGTTGACTTGTTGTGTAATATGTGGGCCGAAAGTGCTTACAAACTCCTCACGAATTCTGAACTCCAAACATTTTTTTATATATAACTACTAAATCATAATGAATTTCAAAAATATGTATGCAAAACTAATAAACAAAAGCATGCATGGGGCTTATGTCGTTTTGTTAAATTTGGTTGATCCACCACCTCAACAAAACCTAAACACTTAGGTGAATGGTAGTGGTTCCAACTCTATTATAGAATGTTGTACACTGTTTGTATTTAGCAATGTGGGACTATATTCTCAACACTCCCCCGCACGCGTGACTAGGATAATTTTTCTCCATGTCTACGCGTGAACAATATAGATTGGAGTGGGCCCCACAGGTCAATCAACATGCTCTGATACCATGTTGATTTTGGTAATATTTTGTATTATTTCTTGATTGAGAAAATTCGTTACAAACTGTGAGAGTATATATTGGGTACAAATGTAGCCGTTATTTACAATCTATGATTTGCTAGAAGGATGCATGAATGAGATGTTGTTGCCTTGATGAAATATGTGATTGATATGTTTCTTTTGAAGAATACGACCGTTGGTGTGATGGATTTGTTCCCTTATGGTAGTGATGACAAAGGTAAGTCTGAGCCACTTTCGTATTTCAACACGTTTCAGGTTGATCACAAGTTGAATAACTCAAATCACTATCTATCTCTATCTCATCTAAAAAATCGGCTAAGTTGGTCAACCCATTAAGACCCCAAGCCTCATACACAAAAACAAATTCACAACGAAATTTTTTAATTGAGATTTCGATGTGGAAGTTTAGACAAATGGGTTTCGGTTTAACAACAAGCTCCATCCTCTAACTTTAGAACAATAAAATAAATTTTCGCTGTCAGGTGGTTTGGTATCAGAAGCATTTATTCCACTGAAAATATAGACCACCCACCACATGACGCGTGCAATTTAATTTCGCAAATTAGTCAAAGTTTCGTTTGGGTTGCTAAAGTCATAGCTAGAGATTGATTGGTTCTAAGTTAAGGGCGTTAGGCGTTAAAGCCCATCAGCTTCACCTATGAAGAGGTCATTAGGCTATTCGGATGTTTCAAACTATATTAAATTAAATACATTGAAAATAACTAAATAAGGTTGTGGAGTGCAATAGTACCTCAGATTCCAATTGGAAAGAATACATACTTGTCTTCGGAAGTCATGTCAAGATTGGACCATCTTTGATTTTCAATAATGGAGGTCCCAAGATATTCCACAACATTTCAATGTTTTTGTCTGAGAATTCGAGAAGCCACTGATTCTTGACCTTCATTTGAATTGTTTAACATCATACATTAAAAAATTACATCCGTCTCCAAACACATAATTCCGATTTTCGGAATAAAACTAACACCATAATTAGCATCATGAAAGAAACCCACACATAATGCCTATCAAGAACCATTAATGGGTTTCAACTTCATCAATGAGAAAGTCACACTCAATGTGGCTTAATTTCCACTTTCTAAAGTTTAGCGCAACGCATCTAATCAATCTAATTTCTTTGCAAGGAAAGTACCCAACAGAGAGTGAGCTACACCTCATAGAGGCATTACATGCATATTTGTACAAGATTCCATCAAATGGGGAATTGCTGGGATTGAAGAA
Organism: Triglochin maritima; assembly: GCA_963682175.1. Taxonomy (NCBI): domain Eukaryota; kingdom Viridiplantae; phylum Streptophyta; class Magnoliopsida; order Alismatales; family Juncaginaceae; genus Triglochin; species Triglochin maritima. The sequence continues at coordinate 4,833,391 of OY821780.1, read as the reverse complement.
TTTAGTTACGTTTGAATGTTGATTGTCATTTCAAGCTGATTAAGTAGCGAGTGGGATTACTGCTGTGCTAATCATGTTCTCTTGAAGTAAATTTATTTGCCTAAGGTAGTTAGGTTGGGAAACGGATATTTTCATCCACTCATGCATGTGGAAGAAAGAGAAGAACAATTAACGTTTTGGTTACATGTAAGATTATTTTAATGATTTTGAGTTTTGACATACTCATAGGGCTTTTATTATTTTCTTGCATGTTTGGGTCCAAGAAAAAGATAAAATACTGGTCAAGGAGTTGTTTGGACGGGAAAATGGGATTGAAGTGCTTATAAGGAGGGTTAATAACATCAAATTATTGAAAGAAAGAGACTACCGAGGGAGAACGAGAGAGAGAGAGAGAGAGAGAGAGAGAGAGAGAGAGAGAGAGAGAGAGATTAATGAATAGATTTTTGGAAAAAAGTTGGGTCTCATCGCTCATGTCATAATAACAGCGGCACAAATTACATGCTATCGTGGTCTCGGAAACTTAAAATGACAAATTTTAATCTCTGGCTTATCGGTGATGCAAAAACAGCGGTACAAGGTCTTCCTTCTTTCTCCGTGTTAATTTATAGGCCTAATTTAAATGATAGTAATATGGTTTTAGAAAATGACCTAAAATTCCCTACACATAGATATAGACTGCAACTAAAGAGTAAAAGTATCATTTTTCACCAAATGTATTCTACCCGACGTCATCGTTGAAGTTCAAGTTGACAAATTTATAACTGGACTGTTAAACATTGTCCGTAAATTACTTAAATCGTTCGTCTCAATTACCATTTTGTCATTCTCTTATTTCTACTTATATATCTATTCGTTTACTCTCCTACCATTACCATCTATTCATCTTTCTCATAATCATTAAAAAAAATTCTCAGATGCCAGGAAAATAGTCAGTGGACGCCCTGGTGCACTCGAATACAATAAAAATTTCTAAATTTATTTTAAGTTAAAAAATAAAAATTAAGAGGGCATCCGCGGGAGCCGCCCCTCGGTAACTACGCTCGGTCTCATCCTTCGTAATTACATAGCCGATAATGAAGTTTGTTTTTTGATGTCACATCAACCATCTCGAACAAATGCATCTTGTACTTGTTCGTTTTGTACGTCGAATCCATGAAAATTACTAAAGGGTATGTGTGTAACAATTTAACTGACGTCGGATGTGCCAAGAATGCGTGAGTTACGACATTAGTTTCTTCATCTGCCATAATCCAATAAAAGTTCCAATACTGCTCTGCCTGATGCAAAAACTACTGAGCGGTATTCCTGTCTTCAAATTTCACCCGCTTCATGTACTCTCTACAGTTATAGATGTGTCTCTGATTCGGATTATCCTCTGAGAATTTCTGCTTTAACGTCAAAAGATGTTACGTGGTTTCGTTTGTGCCACAGTTATCTCATGAAAAATTTTCTTAACCCCAGGATAAGACCGTTGATCTGTCGGTGACCCTCTGGATAAACTGCAAGTCTGTGGTTGTGCTGACTATGAAAACTATCAAAAATTACAATCCATCCATCACACTCCCGTCGCTCGACCACTTTTATCAAAAAACGACACCCGCAACTATTTATTTTTGTGTTCTTCCGTACTGCAATATTCATATCCAGACAACATATTTTCTTTATGCGATTGCATCTTAGATAACAATTCATCTGATTATCTGCTTGTGGTTTATAGGATGATACTACCAAAAAAAACTCAGCTCCAATGACAACTTGTTTCACCCATCTTATTGCATTATCGGTTGTTTCAAATTTTTGTTGACTTACAAAAAACACACTGTAATCTTGCAACGGAACCTGAAATAATTTGAAATAACACAACATATAAAAATTAAAAAATAAACAAATTTGGGGCGTCCTGGTTAGACGCCCATTGTGATTTTTTTGGTGGGCTTACTTCACCGTATCCTGACGCTTCGCCAGACATTTTCGTGGTGTTGATACTAATAGAGTGAGAAATACTGAGACAAAATCTTTAATTCAAGAGACATGACGAAATAAGTATTAAATAGATTGTAAATAAAAGTGTAAATGACAAAAAAGTAATTAGGATTGTAAATGAAATCACGAGATAATCCAATCCAAAGTTAGGAAAATCTACTCGTAAATATAAATAGTTTTTAAAAATCCCAACTTTCAAAAATAAAAATAAAAATCGGAAGTAAACTTCCCAAAAAAAGTAAACTCAAAAACCGATCCCAGACGGCCACGCACCCCACCCTACTCCCATTGGACTCCACCTGGTGACGTGTTCCCCCATATAAAAACCGATCCCATTTCTTCCCGACGAACCCAAAAAGTCTTTCACCCAAACCCAACCCGTCTCTCCCAAATCCCTCATTCTAGGGTTTCCAAATTAGGGTTCCGGCCATCGATGGACACCTCCTCCGGCGGGCCCATCCCGTCTCAATCCCAACCCCCCCACAGATTCCGCCTCTCCGGGCTCCTCCACGCGCCGGTCTCGTACCTCCTCGAGTACGCCGGTTTAGCACGCCCGGTGAGGGAGGCCGACGCGAGGCGGTCGGAGGAGGGGACGACGGGAGGGGAGGTGGCGATCCGGATCATCGGGGAGGGTGGAGGGAGTGGAGGGGAGGAGAGTGGAGGGAGCGAGGCGGCGGCGGAGGAGGAGGAGGAGGTTGCGAGGAACTCGAGGGAGAGCTCGTACCAGCGGTACGATGTTCAGCAGGTTGCGAGGTGGGTCGAGCAGGTGCTACCATTCTCGTTGCTGCTGCTCGCCGTGTTCATAAGGCAGCACTTGCAAGGTATTATTGATTGATTGGGTATTTTCTTGTTGTTTTGTTTGTGGTTCTGTTTTCGGTTCGTTGTTGTTTGGCGTGGAAGTTTCACTTCATCACTTGTGGAATGATCGAAAAAAGAAAACGAAGGAAGAAGTTTGAAGTTTAACTTGTGGAAGGAATGGAAAAAGAAAACAAAGAGAGAAGTTTCACTTGTAGAATGATAGGAATAAAAGAAAACAAAGTAGAAGTTTCACTTGTAGAATGATGAAAAGAAGAAAACAAAAAAATGAGTTTCAATTGGAAAATGGTCAAAAAGAGAGAGTAGAAGTTTCACTTGAACGATCAAAAAAAGAAAACAAAGAGAGAAGTTCACTTGTAGATTGATTGAAAAACAAAACAAAGAAAGACATTTCGCTTGTAGTTACTTACATGCTCGGAACTATATAGATCACATTGAAAGATTGTACGAATGATTAGACTGTGGATTACTTGTTTGCTTTATATGGGAAGATTGTGGGTGGGTTTGTGAAATTTTGAAAAGATGGCCCCATTAGTAAACAGATCGTGGTGGTGAAAGATTGGAGAATGTGCCATAACATAGGAGACTTTATTTAACTCTAATCTATCTTGCTTGTGTGAGTTTTATATTGGACAAATAAGTCTCAAGCTCAAGCAAAGAACTATCAGTTTAGGTTTGTTGATGTATAGCTAATTAGCTACACTGAAAGATCATTACCTACTCTTGTTGAGTGATCAATAAAAATAAATTGAATACTTAAGTTAGAAGAGAAGATTGCCACACAGGTAAAATGGCATCATAGGTCAAATGGGATATTCAGATCGAAACTGAATGAACTGAAAGTGTGTCGGATTTCATAATACTCCTTGCCTGGTAAGAACTAAAGTACTCTATGTTAAAATGGTCCAACGTTGAGGCGTTTTACTCTAAGGTAAGAACCTTATACAAAATCAACATGGGACAGGGACATGTAATCCGTTTTTAATTTTTAATTTGCTTGAATATGTAAATCCTGATTATTGCTTCTTCCAAAAGAATGACATTCCTACTTTCTGCAAGGACTTGCAGGTTTTTTTGTTACTATCTGGATTGCTGCTGTGATGTTTAAATCCAATGACATTTTACGGAAGCAGACTTCTCTAAAGGTGCATCAATAATTCTCAATATGATGCTTTATTATTTTTTATATCTACAAATGCATGTTTAAGTAGTTTATTTGCTTTCTTTCTATCGGTGATATATTGGGTTTGTTGCTATCTAATAAGAAATAGAAAATTGGATGGTTGACATGATTAACGATGCCATATTACCATAAAATATTGACTTTGTATACTTTATTGGAATATACATAAATGATTACTTCTGACTTTTATGAGTACTCCAATACAATGCATTTTACAACAAGAACTTGCTTGTATCGATTTGTGCAGGGTGAAAGGAAAATAGCCGTCCTTGTTGGCATAACAATTATTTTCGCACTTCATGTTTTTGGGGTCTACTGGTGGCATAAAAATGACAATCTGCTTTACCCTCTGTTTATGTTTCCTCCAAGAGCAATCCCACCATTCTGGCACGCTATATTCATAATCATGGTGAATGGTATTGAGACGACTCCCCATCACTTTGTAATTTTATTTCTTTACAATGTTATTTTCTTTTCAACTTATTATTTTGTTCTTTGTGGGTCCTTTCATTGGCACGCAATCATGTAGGATGTGTAAGATAGTTTCTAAATTACTTCATAAATGATTTCCAGATACTATGGTTCGTCAGGCGGCAATGGTTCTTAAATGCATTCTACTGATATATTACAAAAATAGCAGGGGAAGAAATTACCGTAGACAGGTAAGTTAGGTTGGTCGGTGCTCAGTGTTGTGGATGTATTATTTATCGCAATTCTGTATGATTTAATGATTGTCCATGTATTCCAGGGCCAAATGCTAACCTTGGTGGAATACTTTCTGCTACTGTATCGTGCATTATTGCCTGCACCAGTTTGGTATCGTTTTTTTCTAAACAAGGAGTACGGCAGTCTTTTCTCCTCTCTCACAACAGGACTTTACTTGACATTTAAGTTGACATCAGTGGTTGAGAAGGTATATGTTTTAACTAGAAATTTTGAGTGCATTGTGGAAATTTTTGCTATTCTGTTCTCTTAGACAATCTTGCTCTTCCTTACCTAGGTCCAATCCTTCTTCACTGCTCTGAAAGCATTATCTCACAAGGATGTACATTATGGATCCCATGCAACGTCTGAACAGGTATGATGCTTAAGCCCTCATTATGTATGTATTTCCATTCCTCGTGACACTGAATGTGAGTTGGTTTACTTTAACAATTCAGACGTTAGTAATAAAATCGTGAACTTACAGGTTGTGGCAGCTGGGGATTTGTGTGCGATTTGTCAGGAGAAGATGCATGCTCCCATCCTGCTTCGTTGCAAACACATATTTTGTGAAGATTGTGTGTCCGAATGGTGAGTTTTTTTTTATGTTTCAGAAGTCGAAAATAAATTTCTATAGTAACCTTGTGCTGTCCCCGTCTACATTTTATGTTTCATCTAACTGTGCTAACACAGGTTTAAGGTTAAGAGGAAAAATCAATATAAAATAATGTCTCCTACGGTGCTAGCAAAATAACGCGAGAAGTGGGTGCTGAAATGGCCTCCCTTTTTGTTCAGACTTTTAGTATTGCGTGAATTCCTTGCTGGCATTGATGCTTATTGGACGTTGTGTGTTTTCCTCCAGTTCTAGTAGCCTGTTAACCACTAGACATATTTGTGTGGTGATCACATTAATTTATATGGTTATTTTTCATGATTATCTTCTTCTAGAAGTCATAAACCACGTATGAAATATGTTTATTTATAGTCATAGGTCTGTCACTTGATTTGATGGATGTTTGACACAATTTTGTATTAGCTTTTGCAAGTCAAATTTGATGTTTTGGTTGTCTTTTTGTGACATTTTTAGGTTTGAAAGAGAGCGGACATGCCCACTATGCAGGGCTTTGGTGAAACCTGCTGAGCTTAAATCCTTTAGTGATGGCTCCACAAACTTATTCTTCCAGTTATTCTCTCGAAAGCGTCTAATGATTATTAATCAAATCTCGACACTCAACTCACAATGTTAGGATTTAATATCTAGTTCAAGCTAATCCAAAACAAATATATCTACTTATTGAACTAACTCCAACAAGTAAATGACACTGAAAGTTGTAACAAATTTTATACGATTTGTTGTTTCTAGAAGTCCAAAAGGGGATATCATACAGAAGAGGGTGAGACACAATACTCAAGTAACAAGATGTTATGGAACAGTCTGATCATCCCATGTTATGAATGTTAACTATTTATTGGTCTCATTCGTAAAAGATACTCAATTTAAGTGAGTTCACTTAAACAGCAATATTAAACACTACCAATGACAATTATTTAGCGCAATGGACTGGAATCTCCAAACAATGGATCCAAGTCCATTGTAAAATCTCATATACCAATCCTAAACAGATATTGTTGACTTGTTGTGTAATATGTGGGCCGAAAGTGCTTACAAACTCCTCACGAATTCTGAACTCCAAACATTTTTTTATATATAACTACTAAATCATAATGAATTTCAAAAATATGTATGCAAAACTAATAAACAAAAGCATGCATGGGGCTTATGTCGTTTTGTTAAATTTGGTTGATCCACCACCTCAACAAAACCTAAACACTTAGGTGAATGGTAGTGGTTCCAACTCTATTATAGAATGTTGTACACTGTTTGTATTTAGCAATGTGGGACTATATTCTCAACACTCCCCCGCACGCGTGACTAGGATAATTTTTCTCCATGTCTACGCGTGAACAATATAGATTGGAGTGGGCCCCACAGGTCAATCAACATGCTCTGATACCATGTTGATTTTGGTAATATTTTGTATTATTTCTTGATTGAGAAAATTCGTTACAAACTGTGAGAGTATATATTGGGTACAAATGTAGCCGTTATTTACAATCTATGATTTGCTAGAAGGATGCATGAATGAGATGTTGTTGCCTTGATGAAATATGTGATTGATATGTTTCTTTTGAAGAATACGACCGTTGGTGTGATGGATTTGTTCCCTTATGGTAGTGATGACAAAGGTAAGTCTGAGCCACTTTCGTATTTCAACACGTTTCAGGTTGATCACAAGTTGAATAACTCAAATCACTATCTATCTCTATCTCATCTAAAAAATCGGCTAAGTTGGTCAACCCATTAAGACCCCAAGCCTCATACACAAAAACAAATTCACAACGAAATTTTTTAATTGAGATTTCGATGTGGAAGTTTAGACAAATGGGTTTCGGTTTAACAACAAGCTCCATCCTCTAACTTTAGAACAATAAAATAAATTTTCGCTGTCAGGTGGTTTGGTATCAGAAGCATTTATTCCACTGAAAATATAGACCACCCACCACATGACGCGTGCAATTTAATTTCGCAAATTAGTCAAAGTTTCGTTTGGGTTGCTAAAGTCATAGCTAGAGATTGATTGGTTCTAAGTTAAGGGCGTTAGGCGTTAAAGCCCATCAGCTTCACCTATGAAGAGGTCATTAGGCTATTCGGATGTTTCAAACTATATTAAATTAAATACATTGAAAATAACTAAATAAGGTTGTGGAGTGCAATAGTACCTCAGATTCCAATTGGAAAGAATACATACTTGTCTTCGGAAGTCATGTCAAGATTGGACCATCTTTGATTTTCAATAATGGAGGTCCCAAGATATTCCACAACATTTCAATGTTTTTGTCTGAGAATTCGAGAAGCCACTGATTCTTGACCTTCATTTGAATTGTTTAACATCATACATTAAAAAATTACATCCGTCTCCAAACACATAATTCCGATTTTCGGAATAAAACTAACACCATAATTAGCATCATGAAAGAAACCCACACATAATGCCTATCAAGAACCATTAATGGGTTTCAACTTCATCAATGAGAAAGTCACACTCAATGTGGCTTAATTTCCACTTTCTAAAGTTTAGCGCAACGCATCTAATCAATCTAATTTCTTTGCAAGGAAAGTACCCAACAGAGAGTGAGCTACACCTCATAGAGGCATTACATGCATATTTGTACAAGATTCCATCAAATGGGGAATTGCTGGGATTGAAGAATTTAGTTACGTTTGAATGTTGATTGTCATTTCAAGCTGATTAAGTAGCGAGTGGGATTACTGCTGTGCTAATCATGTTCTCTTGAAGTAAATTTATTTGCCTAAGGTAGTTAGGTTGGGAAACGGATATTTTCATCCACTCATGCATGTGGAAGAAAGAGAAGAACAATTAACGTTTTGGTTACATGTAAGATTATTTTAATGATTTTGAGTTTTGACATACTCATAGGGCTTTTATTATTTTCTTGCATGTTTGGGTCCAAGAAAAAGATAAAATACTGGTCAAGGAGTTGTTTGGACGGGAAAATGGGATTGAAGTGCTTATAAGGAGGGTTAATAACATCAAATTATTGAAAGAAAGAGACTACCGAGGGAGAACGAGAGAGAGAGAGAGAGAGAGAGAGAGAGAGAGAGAGAGAGAGAGAGAGAGAGAGAGAGAGATTAATGAATAGATTTTTGGAAAAAAGTTGGGTCTCATCGCTCATGTCATAATAACAGCGGCACAAATTACATGCTATCGTGGTCTCGGAAACTTAAAATGACAAATTTTAATCTCTGGCTTATCGGTGATGCAAAAACAGCGGTACAAGGTCTTCCTTCTTTCTCCGTGTTAATTTATAGGCCTAATTTAAATGATAGTAATATGGTTTTAGAAAATGACCTAAAATTCCCTACACATAGATATAGACTGCAACTAAAGAGTAAAAGTATCATTTTTCACCAAATGTATTCTACCCGACGTCATCGTTGAAGTTCAAGTTGACAAATTTATAACTGGACTGTTAAACATTGTCCGTAAATTACTTAAATCGTTCGTCTCAATTACCATTTTGTCATTCTCTTATTTCTACTTATATATCTATTCGTTTACTCTCCTACCATTACCATCTATTCATCTTTCTCATAATCATTAAAAAAAATTCTCAGATGCCAGGAAAATAGTCAGTGGACGCCCTGGTGCACTCGAATACAATAAAAATTTCTAAATTTATTTTAAGTTAAAAAATAAAAATTAAGAGGGCATCCGCGGGAGCCGCCCCTCGGTAACTACGCTCGGTCTCATCCTTCGTAATTACATAGCCGATAATGAAGTTTGTTTTTTGATGTCACATCAACCATCTCGAACAAATGCATCTTGTACTTGTTCGTTTTGTACGTCGAATCCATGAAAATTACTAAAGGGTATGTGTGTAACAATTTAACTGACGTCGGATGTGCCAAGAATGCGTGAGTTACGACATTAGTTTCTTCATCTGCCATAATCCAATAAAAGTTCCAATACTGCTCTGCCTGATGCAAAAACTACTGAGCGGTATTCCTGTCTTCAAATTTCACCCGCTTCATGTACTCTCTACAGTTATAGATGTGTCTCTGATTCGGATTATCCTCTGAGAATTTCTGCTTTAACGTCAAAAGATGTTACGTGGTTTCGTTTGTGCCACAGTTATCTCATGAAAAATTTTCTTAACCCCAGGATAAGACCGTTGATCTGTCGGTGACCCTCTGGATAAACTGCAAGTCTGTGGTTGTGCTGACTATGAAAACTATCAAAAATTACAATCCATCCATCACACTCCCGTCGCTCGACCACTTTTATCAAAAAACGACACCCGCAACTATTTATTTTTGTGTTCTTCCGTACTGCAATATTCATATCCAGACAACATATTTTCTTTATGCGATTGCATCTTAGATAACAATTCATCTGATTATCTGCTTGTGGTTTATAGGATGATACTACCAAAAAAAACTCAGCTCCAATGACAACTTGTTTCACCCATCTTATTGCATTATCGGTTGTTTCAAATTTTTGTTGACTTACAAAAAACACACTGTAATCTTGCAACGGAACCTGAAATAATTTGAAATAACACAACATATAAAAATTAAAAAATAAACAAATTTGGGGCGTCCTGGTTAGACGCCCATTGTGATTTTTTTGGTGGGCTTACTTCACCGTATCCTGACGCTTCGCCAGACATTTTCGTGGTGTTGATACTAATAGAGTGAGAAATACTGAGACAAAATCTTTAATTCAAGAGACATGACGAAATAAGTATTAAATAGATTGTAAATAAAAGTGTAAATGACAAAAAAGTAATTAGGATTGTAAATGAAATCACGAGATAATCCAATCCAAAGTTAGGAAAATCTACTCGTAAATATAAATAGTTTTTAAAAATCCCAACTTTCAAAAATAAAAATAAAAATCGGAAGTAAACTTCCCAAAAAAAGTAAACTCAAAAACCGATCCCAGACGGCCACGCACCCCACCCTACTCCCATTGGACTCCACCTGGTGACGTGTTCCCCCATATAAAAACCGATCCCATTTCTTCCCGACGAACCCAAAAAGTCTTTCACCCAAACCCAACCCGTCTCTCCCAAATCCCTCATTCTAGGGTTTCCAAATTAGGGTTCCGGCCATCGATGGACACCTCCTCCGGCGGGCCCATCCCGTCTCAATCCCAACCCCCCCACAGATTCCGCCTCTCCGGGCTCCTCCACGCGCCGGTCTCGTACCTCCTCGAGTACGCCGGTTTAGCACGCCCGGTGAGGGAGGCCGACGCGAGGCGGTCGGAGGAGGGGACGACGGGAGGGGAGGTGGCGATCCGGATCATCGGGGAGGGTGGAGGGAGTGGAGGGGAGGAGAGTGGAGGGAGCGAGGCGGCGGCGGAGGAGGAGGAGGAGGTTGCGAGGAACTCGAGGGAGAGCTCGTACCAGCGGTACGATGTTCAGCAGGTTGCGAGGTGGGTCGAGCAGGTGCTACCATTCTCGTTGCTGCTGCTCGCCGTGTTCATAAGGCAGCACTTGCAAGGTATTATTGATTGATTGGGTATTTTCTTGTTGTTTTGTTTGTGGTTCTGTTTTCGGTTCGTTGTTGTTTGGCGTGGAAGTTTCACTTCATCACTTGTGGAATGATCGAAAAAAGAAAACGAAGGAAGAAGTTTGAAGTTTAACTTGTGGAAGGAATGGAAAAAGAAAACAAAGAGAGAAGTTTCACTTGTAGAATGATAGGAATAAAAGAAAACAAAGTAGAAGTTTCACTTGTAGAATGATGAAAAGAAGAAAACAAAAAAATGAGTTTCAATTGGAAAATGGTCAAAAAGAGAGAGTAGAAGTTTCACTTGAACGATCAAAAAAAGAAAACAAAGAGAGAAGTTCACTTGTAGATTGATTGAAAAACAAAACAAAGAAAGACATTTCGCTTGTAGTTACTTACATGCTCGGAACTATATAGATCACATTGAAAGATTGTACGAATGATTAGACTGTGGATTACTTGTTTGCTTTATATGGGAAGATTGTGGGTGGGTTTGTGAAATTTTGAAAAGATGGCCCCATTAGTAAACAGATCGTGGTGGTGAAAGATTGGAGAATGTGCCATAACATAGGAGACTTTATTTAACTCTAATCTATCTTGCTTGTGTGAGTTTTATATTGGACAAATAAGTCTCAAGCTCAAGCAAAGAACTATCAGTTTAGGTTTGTTGATGTATAGCTAATTAGCTACACTGAAAGATCATTACCTACTCTTGTTGAGTGATCAATAAAAATAAATTGAATACTTAAGTTAGAAGAGAAGATTGCCACACAGGTAAAATGGCATCATAGGTCAAATGGGATATTCAGATCGAAACTGAATGAACTGAAAGTGTGTCGGATTTCATAATACTCCTTGCCTGGTAAGAACTAAAGTACTCTATGTTAAAATGGTCCAACGTTGAGGCGTTTTACTCTAAGGTAAGAACCTTATACAAAATCAACATGGGACAGGGACATGTAATCCGTTTTTAATTTTTAATTTGCTTGAATATGTAAATCCTGATTATTGCTTCTTCCAAAAGAATGACATTCCTACTTTCTGCAAGGACTTGCAGGTTTTTTTGTTACTATCTGGATTGCTGCTGTGATGTTTAAATCCAATGACATTTTACGGAAGCAGACTTCTCTAAAGGTGCATCAATAATTCTCAATATGATGCTTTATTATTTTTTATATCTACAAATGCATGTTTAAGTAGTTTATTTGCTTTCTTTCTATCGGTGATATATTGGGTTTGTTGCTATCTAATAAGAAATAGAAAATTGGATGGTTGACATGATTAACGATGCCATATTACCATAAAATATTGACTTTGTATACTTTATTGGAATATACATAAATGATTACTTCTGACTTTTATGAGTACTCCAATACAATGCATTTTACAACAAGAACTTGCTTGTATCGATTTGTGCAGGGTGAAAGGAAAATAGCCGTCCTTGTTGGCATAACAATTATTTTCGCACTTCATGTTTTTGGGGTCTACTGGTGGCATAAAAATGACAATCTGCTTTACCCTCTGTTTATGTTTCCTCCAAGAGCAATCCCACCATTCTGGCACGCTATATTCATAATCATGGTGAATGGTATTGAGACGACTCCCCATCACTTTGTAATTTTATTTCTTTACAATGTTATTTTCTTTTCAACTTATTATTTTGTTCTTTGTGGGTCCTTTCATTGGCACGCAATCATGTAGGATGTGTAAGATAGTTTCTAAATTACTTCATAAATGATTTCCAGATACTATGGTTCGTCAGGCGGCAATGGTTCTTAAATGCATTCTACTGATATATTACAAAAATAGCAGGGGAAGAAATTACCGTAGACAGGTAAGTTAGGTTGGTCGGTGCTCAGTGTTGTGGATGTATTATTTATCGCAATTCTGTATGATTTAATGATTGTCCATGTATTCCAGGGCCAAATGCTAACCTTGGTGGAATACTTTCTGCTACTGTATCGTGCATTATTGCCTGCACCAGTTTGGTATCGTTTTTTTCTAAACAAGGAGTACGGCAGTCTTTTCTCCTCTCTCACAACAGGACTTTACTTGACATTTAAGTTGACATCAGTGGTTGAGAAGGTATATGTTTTAACTAGAAATTTTGAGTGCATTGTGGAAATTTTTGCTATTCTGTTCTCTTAGACAATCTTGCTCTTCCTTACCTAGGTCCAATCCTTCTTCACTGCTCTGAAAGCATTATCTCACAAGGATGTACATTATGGATCCCATGCAACGTCTGAACAGGTATGATGCTTAAGCCCTCATTATGTATGTATTTCCATTCCTCGTGACACTGAATGTGAGTTGGTTTACTTTAACAATTCAGACGTTAGTAATAAAATCGTGAACTTACAGGTTGTGGCAGCTGGGGATTTGTGTGCGATTTGTCAGGAGAAGATGCATGCTCCCATCCTGCTTCGTTGCAAACACATATTTTGTGAAGATTGTGTGTCCGAATGGTGAGTTTTTTTTTATGTTTCAGAAGTCGAAAATAAATTTCTATAGTAACCTTGTGCTGTCCCCGTCTACATTTTATGTTTCATCTAACTGTGCTAACACAGGTTTAAGGTTAAGAGGAAAAATCAATATAAAATAATGTCTCCTACGGTGCTAGCAAAATAACGCGAGAAGTGGGTGCTGAAATGGCCTCCCTTTTTGTTCAGACTTTTAGTATTGCGTGAATTCCTTGCTGGCATTGATGCTTATTGGACGTTGTGTGTTTTCCTCCAGTTCTAGTAGCCTGTTAACCACTAGACATATTTGTGTGGTGATCACATTAATTTATATGGTTATTTTTCATGATTATCTTCTTCTAGAAGTCATAAACCACGTATGAAATATGTTTATTTATAGTCATAGGTCTGTCACTTGATTTGATGGATGTTTGACACAATTTTGTATTAGCTTTTGCAAGTCAAATTTGATGTTTTGGTTGTCTTTTTGTGACATTTTTAGGTTTGAAAGAGAGCGGACATGCCCACTATGCAGGGCTTTGGTGAAACCTGCTGAGCTTAAATCCTTTAGTGATGGCTCCACAAACTTATTCTTCCAGTTATTCTGATCACCACGCGCCAATATTTATCAGCTGTCATGGTTCCTTCCTCCAATCTCCGCACTGCCTAGGGACGATCTAACAGTGTCATCAATCCTTACGTTAACATACATCATATATCAGAGGTGGCTTGGAGAAAATCAGTATACTGCAGGACACTTCTTTTGCACTCCAATACTACCTTTAAATCATTGTACATCAACCATCTCTTTGCCTACCATTATAGTTGTATGTTAACTAAACTTTTTTTATACATGTAGCATACATATATATATATATATATATATATATCTGTTCTCCGTAGGTGTGTTGGAATTTGGAAGAGAGCGTTATTTTACGCTGATTTACTTGAAATTGTAAATGTAAATATAACCTATTTTGATGTATATGAGCAGACGTTTAGTTGAGGAACCTTGCGTGGTTTGGAAGATGTATTTTGTTGCAGATGTATCTTTTTTATTTTCATTATATTGTAGGCTGGTTGGTAGTTTGGAAGATGGCTAGACTATTATTGGTGCTCATGATGAACCTTTGAAGGACACAAGAAAAGTTAAAAGCGTCAGATCAATGTATGGACATGCTTAAGCCACATTTGGTCTCCGAGAATGGGTGTTCATTTGCAACAGTAGGTCATCATTAGAACGTGAATTCTGTCACTAATAACCATTAAAATCATATAATTAGCAGCCATTACCAATAAGTACTGGTTGTTACAGCAAGGGCGGCTCACCGATACCATAATAATAATATGTAGAACTGATCGTTAGAACTGCTGATCCAGGCAAAGATGACCAGTTTACTTTTTTAGGTCCACTGCTATTCTGCAAGTTACCTGCAAGACACCTGCAAGTTACCTGTTCATTCTGCAAGTTACCACAATAAGGTCCGCTGCAGTTTGGCAAGTCACTTGACATCCGAAATCTGACCAGTACAGTAGTACACCAAAACTGGATTCAGCCTCCCACGGAATTTGGAAGGTGGAAAAAAATTCTCGATACTTCACTGAGCCAGATTTAGGATTCCCTAATATTTTAAAAAAGGCTGGGAGGAGAGAGTGGTGTCTGCAAAAGGTGGGGGGGACTGGAACTGGATAGGACGATGTAGAATCCTTCCGCAAAGATGGGACATTCAGTGGTACACTGAGAGGTGATGTAGGTGAAACAGGGATCGCATTACCGAGAGGTGATCTGGGCATGATGTAGGAATAAGGAATAGATAACTGAAGTGGGTCAACCTCAGAAACCTCTTCAATATTTTCATTCAGATAAACAACATCCTGCATTCTGAGCTGATGGTCCTCCACAACCTCCCTCAGAAATCGATTCTCCCGTGTAGGGCTGTAAGCAGGGTGGGACGGGGTGGGTTTTCGCCCCACCGTTATCCGCCCTCGCCAAAGTTAAGCGGGTAGGTGGGGCGGGGTCAAAACAAAAAATCCGCTACCCACCCCGCGTAAGGATGGACTAGGTTATGCGGGACGGGTTGACAGGTTTAATTTTCTATTAAAGCTAAATACAAAAATCAATTTATTTTCTTTAACGTTATCTATTTTAATCAAAGTTAAGTACAAAAATCAAGGAAAAAAATTTAAAAATCAATCAATGTTTGTTTTTAAAGCTATATACAAAAAAGTCAAAGCTAAATACAAACAAAATCAATACTAAATACAAACAAAATACAAAAAAATCAAACAAAATATAAAACTTATGCGGATTGCAGGTTATATGAGTCGGGTTGCGAGAAAACCGCAACCCGCCCCACTTATTATGAGGGTTGTGCGGGTGGCGGGTAACAATTTTTTGTCCGCAACTCGCGTTAGGCGGGACAGGACGAGTTGCAGGTAAAATCCTACTCATTTACGACCCTACTCCCGTGCATGAATTGCATTCTCTTGTGCTAGGTTCGTTTTTTCGGCCAACAGTGTCTCAAGTTGCAAAAGCATCAGCAGGGTACCACACCAAAGAGAGAAGGGGTTTCGGAAAATATTAGTCAAGGTGCATGTTAGTCAAGGTGCAAGTAATTGTATGGATATTCTAGTTGAAAGAATACAGAAGTAATGCAATCTTAATAATATGTACAAATATTAGACTGTTACATACTTGCAAGCTAGTTACGCTGCAAGTCATAAGTGGCACCACCTATGGGTGCCTGGAGTTGCTAAAAGTTCTACTAATATTTTGACAAGGTGCATGTAAAGCTACAATGTAGGCAATAACTTTTGATTTGATTTTTTGAAACTATTTATTTGACTGCACATGTTTGACTGCACATGTTTGACTTTCCCCTCTCATGGCTCTCCCTAAGAGCTTTGTTTTCCCCCTGCAACTGAGCACAACGTTCCTTAGCAAAAGCCAAATCCATTTTTGCAGTTTTTACTTCCCCGCCTAAGCAATTTTGCCTTGGCAGCCATTGCGCTTGCAACCTGCAATTAACCATCATCCTGGTGAATTGTTTTGACAAAGCACAGTGCTGGACCACCTCTGAAAATAGCATAAAATATTTATCCATAGGAAGACATACACAATTCTTGGATGATATGCAAGCAAATGTTAAACAAATGACACGATAAAGTGTTACGCTTAACTCACTGAGCTCAATTCAAGTTTTGATTTGGAATGTAGTTAACCAAGCATCAAGGAATCGAACTCATGTCGGGCATAATTTCACCCAGAAAACAACAATATGAAAAGTTGGAAAAGAAAAGATGAATTTCCCAATAGAAGAACACAACTCCAGTAAAATGCCTAAGCTTGGTTGTGCTTAATCAGCTGGAAAATAGTAAATGTTAAATGTCAAATCATATCCAAACCATTGCACAAAGAGTCATCGTTATTGATCATGTTTGATGAGATTACAGATTATAGATTCCATGAGAAAGCTCCCCAGATATTAAGTTATTAACATATCTTACGCCTCATGTACTTGCCAAAGCAATGCCAATTGTTTACTTATATTTTCTATGGGAGCAACAAGGTCAAGGTAAATATTCTTTAATGTACAATGTCTGCTTACTATATTGTAATTTCACAAAAATGACAATTTCCACAACACAAATCATGCTTAGAGTCACGCAATGCTATTTTTGAATTCGGTTACATAGTACTATAGTTAATTTCCACGAATAAGGTCAACAAGATCTAATTTTGTCATCATTGAAGTTTCGCAAAAGAAGGCAGAGAATATCCACATAAGATCAATATCAAATATTAACAATTAGGCACCTTACGTCGCGAGCTGCCTTCAATTGGATTTCTTGGTCCAGTGGAATTTGCGAGTATGCACGTTGTGATATGTATGTATCTGGTGTCTGGCTTTGTAAATGTGAACCACTTTGTTTTCTCCTTGCATTTAATTTATGAGTCTCTTTGATGATAGCCTCACCTTTGTTTTCAGCAATAGAAAGCCCCTCCTGAAAAGAAAAGGATATACTGTTCCATATGATCATTTCAGAATCTCAGATGGATGGAACTATTTGAATAATACTTTAGAAAAATTAAGATCCACAACTATTTTGGTCTTCAAAAATAACTATATTACATTCCAGATGGGGGCTGGGGATAGTCTGGGCAAAACTGTGATTGGTTTGTAAGAAGTGGACGACAATCTATACCTTAGATTTAAAATTTCTCTTGGTTTTAGAAAGGAACCGGGGAAATTACCGTTGAGTGCAAATTTTAAGACAGGGGACTTCAATTGAAACTAATTCTACTTTTTGAAAAAGTTCTCTGCAAACTAATCAGCTAGAGTCATGTCTTTCTATGAATCCTTGGACATTTGTAGCAAAAACAAGAACAACAAAAGAATAAAAATAACAACGATAATAATAAATTCTAACAGAAAAGCATTACAGGGAACTTACTTCCAAGATATTTCCAACTTTTCCCCTAAGATAAGTAAGAGAAGAAGTTATTGCATCTAAACTTTTCTGGAGTTTTGGGTTTACATTTTCTTGATATCCCTTTGGAGAGTGGTACGAATGATCAAACCGCAAAAAAAGGAGCAGATTTTATGTTTGTGGCGATATGAATTGTATATAATATTGTAACAAAAACACTTGAAAAGGACAAACATCAAGCAATACGCACTACTTACTGTTGTGCTATTTAACCAAATCAATGGATTAAACCACGTAACCTGAATGAAGCCCTTAGCAATTGGTGTAATGGACCACATTTAAAAGGCCAAAAAACTAAAATTTCTTGTGTCATCCCTTTAAGGTGAGGCCAACTAAGTTTACTAAGATAACATACCCTAACATAGTGCCAATATTCATCAGAAACTCAAAATTCTACTAACATCGTAAGACATGAGTTTCCCTGCCGCACTCTTATTTACGTCTCCTAAAACACTCCAGTAAGATTTGAACAGGATCAACTTAATAAGGTTTACCGATGAAGTAACAAAAGGTCAAACCACATAAGCACCACCTTTTTTTGGGAGGACATTTCCCATAGAATAGAAGAACTGCTCTTAGGGTTGGCAGGTTTCATTCTAGAGCTATCATCCTCCATGAGAGATCTAGCCTTTTGAGCCATAGAACCCCAAAATCCCAATCTTAAACCACCCAAATTTGTCACAGATGCATGGTTGAAATCATTTAAACCCTACATCCAGCAGATTCAACTTCACTATTAGCTAATTAGGCGGGACAAAACCAAAGCGGATACAAATAAAAAATAGAAAAAAGTATTAAAAAAACAATCAAAGTTAGAAAAAATGTGCAGTTCAACAAAACGATGCAACGGACAAACAGTACGCCACGTCCTATAGAAAAGTTCAATCTTCTGAAATAGACTAGCCCATCCAATTCCAACACAGCACCACCAGTTCACATATCAAGATACGCCACCTGCCACAACCCCTTTCCACCATTAAAATTGAGGCTCACAACCCATCATCAACTCAAACTAATACACACAACGTATGCATGTATAACAATAGTACGTTTATTGTTCTGTTTTCATCGATTAACTTTTACAGCGCCTTACTTATAATTTAGTTGATTACTTGATTCATCGATTTTCACGTCTCTAAACATCATAACAAGCAAAAACAACACACCAATCACGATCACACCGAAACAAAACATAGAAATGCCAAATCAGAATCCGATCCAAATCCCTAATTCTGTTAAACTAACTTCAATCAATCCGTTTTCAAAATCCAAAACGTCCTCTCACCGAACAAAAGATCCACTCCAACACACAATCAAACAATGCAACCATCAAATCCTCATAAAACACCAACAGATCAGACAAACACTACTGAAAGCAAGCAAAACCACACACACATCAACCAAATCGGAAGATCTCGAGAAGCGTCTTCTCACCCGCCCCGATCCGACGCTTGGGGGCCCGTCGGAGAGGGGTGGACCGGAATCGGCGTCGTATCTGGTCCGGAGCTCGTGGTCCGGAGCCGAAACCCTAGAATCGGCTCTCGCGTTCGCCATTCCCGTCTGACGGAGAAGAGACTAATCGGATAGTGTACATGTTTTTAAATAGGATTTGGGGGAGGGAAGATCCGCCGTCCGTTTTGCGCGGGATTTGGTAGATCTTAGTGGATTAGTGAGGTAATTAAATATCCACCGATTCCACTTGGAATAATCGAATTTTCTTATTTCTTCTTGTTTTTATCATGAAATAACTTTAATTTAAGCGAGTAAACAAGGGTGCGTTTGAACGACTCAATCCAGACTGGTTGTTATTTGAAACCAATTTTCAACAAACACGTAATCTAACGAAAGACAACCTTTATAGACAAGGCTGGCTAGGGAACCTTTTCTACCATCTCTACAATGTTGAGATTGAATCGTCAACATTTTTTTTTTATTGTTACGTGGTGACTACTATTGTAGAGCAGAAGCGGTTTGCCAAATATCGCTTCGGCTTATGATATAAATCCGGAATTTACCGGAGAAAGTTTCGAAATCTATCAAAAAATACAACTTGGAATTCACCAACAAAGAAAGGGTAATTTTTAGAGTCAGAGTATTTTCCTTCTTTCATGAGTGGTCTTCTTTAAATAAAAGAGTTTGTTCACGGATGAGACCATCTTAATATGTATAAGATCAACCGTCAAATGGATAAGACCATTCCAACCACTCTTATCGACTTCCTGGTACATTATGATAAAATAGAATATACTCCAACTGACATGTGAGGGAACGAGACAAACGATAAAGAAATAAAACTTCTATCCTAACGTGCACGTATCGATGTGAACGGTGCATGATTGCATTTTCATGATAAGTAAGTGTTTGTGCTCCCGCCTCCCATATCAGCTTCCTTTTGGGAAACTTCTACGATTTCAATACCTCAACTTAGAGCCTTTGAATTCTGTGTCGTTTAGGAAGTCTCAATTCTCTTCTCTTGTCTGAGTAAAAAGCTTGGCAACTATTGTTTTCTGCTTTTCTTTGGACTTGTTGGTTAGAAGGTAATACAAGGGTTTTCAGAGGTCTTTCTTCACCATTAAATGTTATTACTCTTAATTGCTTTGTTCCGACAATACTTTGGGCAGTAACTCCGTTGAGATTGGTGACCTTTCGGTGAGCATATTCAGAGCATAAATAACAATGTCCGGGTTACCCTCGAGCGTCTTGTTTTCTCTCTCAACCACATCAATTTCTCTCTCTGTCATGTCAGCTCATCACCCAAACACCCTACATTTTCTTTCATCCACATCATTTCTTATTTTTTCATTTTTAATTCTTCCACAACATTCAACAAATTACATTTTATGTAATTGTAATTACTATATTTAATTAAAGACCAAAAATGGGTAAAAATTCATTAAAGACCGAAGAAGACCCCGAAGTATTTGAATTTGCTCGTTAGATTGCATACACCGCCAAAGTTAGAGAATATGACTTCATCAAGGATAAAGAACGAGCAGAAATGAATTTTCGAAGACATGTCTAAAAAACAAAGATCGACATGCTACACTTTTTGATGAAAAAAACCCCACGAAGTATGATCAAAAAATTATTTAGAAACTCATCGACTAGGCAAAAGACAATGACTTCATGTAGTTTTATTTTATTATGGTATTTTCTAATTTATAGGTAGTCCGCATTTTATTTTATTCCGTGGTTTATTTGTATTTCATAATGTAATGTATTATTTTCTTTCACAACGTAATATTAATATATATTTTAATTTGAGCATTTAATCTTTATTTATTGTTAATGAATTCGTAGTTTTATTGAAGAAAATTAATTTAACATTACAAAATAATTTAAATATTACAAATTTAATTTAAATAAATTACATACTAAAAATATTGTCCCACATTAATAAAAAATACTCATTATCAATTTCATATAATAACCTTATTAACTATCCACATTATTAACTATTACAAAAATAAAAATAATCAAACCAATCAGGGGGACACACGTGCCCCACCCATCTGGCGCCTGGGCACGAAATTGGATTGCCCAACGCCCGATTCGTCGCTGGGTGGGAGGTAGTGGAAAGTGGAAACCTTATTGGATAGGTAGAGATGGTGTCAGGTGTTCAAGCCAGAAATGTCGGAATTTATAAAATAATGGCAGAATAAATTGGAAATTGATTAGTTTGTTTGACTTGTTGTTTGACTAAGTAATTACTTATAAGATGGAAAATGAGTACTCTTGAGTCTTGAACTAGGCTAATTGGGAATTTTTCATCTACTTGTCTTATTGTTATTTGAAAAATCCAAGAGGCTCTGAATCCAAAGAAACTAAAATCCAAGGGATCAAAATTTTACAAGGTATTTACAAATTAAGTACGTGAAATCTTAAAATCCAATCCATGGCTCCAGAGGTGACAATTTAACCAAAATTTGATTTCGAAGGTAAAACTAAGATCACAAATATCTCTCTTTTCTCGTTAAAATTAAAATCACCATCAAGGCTTGTTAATTCTCTTCAAAGAAAAAGACAACCCAATTGATTCCTACAAAATATCTTCTGATCGATGAATTTGGAAGCAAATTACAAAATTGAAAATAACCTTAAAATCTTTGTTCCCCCCCAAACATGCTGTGTTTCCTTGGGTTGTGGAGGATGTGGAGTTACGTTAAGTAACCGCCAAACCACGCGTACACATAACCAGTGAGAAGTGGAGGAAGAGAAAACCAAACGATTCCACGCCATCTCTTCTCACCTTCTTCTTCTTCTTCTTCTTCTTCTTCTTCTTCTTCTCCCAATCCAAACTCATCGTCCTCCTCCAGGTAAGCTTCATCTCGTATCCGGAAACTCCGTTATTGCTTGTTTTGGATTGGAAATTTGGGGTGGGAAAATGTTGGGGGCATTTCTCTGAGTTAGTAACCGTACCTTCCCAGGACTCTCTCTTGTATTGTTTGTTTTGTATCATATATATAAGACCAAGATTTAGTGAGTCCAGACTTCATCTTATTTGTTTAAGTCCATTACAATCTCAAAATTAGATTTAATTATGGTTAATATCTACAATTAGATCATTTTGTTAGCAATAAACTCCGTAGTCTTAATCTACCTTACAATTTTAGATAAATAATGGATATGCTAGAGACTTTATATAGATAGATTAAGCCTCAGACTCAATGAATAATTTCTGTATATATATGTGTGTTTTCCGTTTGAAAAACCGCATCTCGAGTGGTGGCGAACTACCAAATCATGTCAAATATCACTCCCAAGGTTGAACGGTTGAACCTGTAAGCTCTGGCAAGGTGTTGAATTATGTTTCTACTTTGTTTTTATATTGTCTAAAATCAAAACGTTAGCCTTTGGTGGTGGATAAGACAATCCTGAGTATTACTTTTTTTTTCTGGCAAAACTAGAAATGGTGGCCCTCAATTTCTACTTTTAGAAGCTATGTTTAATTGTTTACAATACAGGACAAGGTAGCTCGAAATCCTGCAAAAAAAAAGAAAAGAAAAAAAGGTCTGTGCATAATCTTATATAAGTACACTTCAAATAACCCAAAAGGCCAAAATATCCTTCAATTGAAGTTGATGTTTGAAATACCCTTCATATTCAATTGTACCTTCCAACTACATTTGCCGTCTTATTTTAGTTTATATTGTCCGTTAATAGACAAATTTACCAATCTAGTATCAGTGATGTGCATAATATTATCATGTACAGCTTTATGGAGTCACTTTATATCTTTATTAAATTATTTTTGTGCTTGACAGATTTTAGAGCCACTTGGGTATATGGATTCTCAAAATCAAGCACTTGGGCTAGTCCCTCCTGATCAAATTGATTATGATTTAAGCCAAAATGATTATGATTTAAGCCAAAATGATGAAACTGAAGTGTCATTTCTGTCTTGGAACCAAAATCATGCTTGTTTTGCAGCCGGCACAAGTCGTGGTTTTCGCATATACAATTGTGACCCTTTCAAGGAAGTTCTTAGAAGAAATTTAGAAACAGGAGGCTTTAGGATCGTTCAAATGCTATTCCGGTCCAACATCCTCGCTCTTGTTGGAGGCGATGTGAATTCAAAATACCCGCCAAATAAAGTCATGATCTGGGATGACCACCAAGGTCGTTGTCTTGGCGAATTCTCGTACAGATCTAACATACGTGGCTTGAGATTGAGACGTGATCTCATAGTCATTATTCTTGAACACATTATATACGTTTACAGTTTCAAAGATCTTAAGCTTCTTGATCAGATAGGGACTTCGGCTAATCCAAAAGGACTCTGTTGCCTCTCGGACCATACGAATAACTACGTTATGGCATGTCCAGGATTGCATCGGGGGCAGGTTCGAGTCCAACATTTCGGACTGAATGTCACAAAGTTCATTGCTGCTCATGACTCTCAAATTGCTTGTATTGAGCTAACTATGGATGGCCTTCTTCTTGCAACTGCAAGCACAAAAGGAACTTTGGTCAGGATTTTTAATACAATGGATGGAAGCCTTCTTCAAGAGGTATGCTAAATGTTGTATATTGAATAAAGTTGTGACTCGCTCGGTATACGATATCTTGCTAATGTTTTCTTGGTATATGATGACATAAAATCCTCCTAATTATTATGAAATCTAATCATTTTAATATAAATTCAGTGTTCATAGCCAATTATTTTCTTGTTAATGCATGCCCAGATGCAGTTTATCACGTGTCTATGTTAATTATGGCTTCCTGTTCACTAAAATTTGCAACTAGAAGTCCTAACTAATCCCGTGTGGGATTAAACTGATACACTTTTTTCTTCCAATATTTTACTTGCAATCTTCTTATAGGCCGCTGAATAACTTGTGTCAATCTAGAAAAAATTCACCGAACTAGAGTGAAATTTGGAAAACATAAAGCAACTATTATGCTCATTGGATTTTGATTTAAGCCCCTACTCATTGTTTTACCCTTGTTTTAATTATTATGTTCTTTTACTTTTGTCTGAGATTTTCTTTATTGAACTCTAACCCAATCCTACGTTGTTATCTGCTTCTTTAGAATTTCATCTTAATCTTTCTGAAAAAATTCCTATTCTACTCTAACTAAATTCTAGGGTATGACCTACCTCGCTACGATTTGATATCAGTGTTGGTTATTTTATAGTCAGAGAAATACAAACTGGACTTAAGTTGTTTGCTATACTCTATTGGTTTCGACCATCATTTTCTGAATATATATATTTGCCATACATTCTTTATGTACAAATTAATATATATGTATTTATGGTTTGATTTCAGGTTCGTAGAGGGGTTGATAAGGCAGAAATATATAACATATCCCTCTCATCGGATGTGAAATGGTTGGCAGTCTCTAGCGATAAGGGCACTGTCCATATTTTCAGTGTCAAAGTTCGAGCAGGAGGCGAATATGCGTCTCTCGAAAAATCTCTCTCGCAACCACAAACAATTGATCACCAAAATGCTTCAACTTCCCTTGATTTTCTAGTACAAACAAGCAGTGGAACCAACCCACATTCATCATTGGCTTTTATGAAGGGTAGGCCTACAAACTTTTTACTTAACTAACTAACTAACTAACTAGCTATGATATAATTTTGAATCATCTGTCACTAAATGTGCAGGTGTTCTGCCAAAATATTTTAGTTCCGAGTGGTCATTTGCTCAATTCAATCTGCCCGAAACGACTCGTTTTCTCGTGGCGTTTGGATCTGATAATACTGTGATTATTTTGGGCATGAATGGCAGGTACTTATATTTTTGTTGCACTGTTATGACAATTGTAGCATAAATTATTGATTCCTGACAGGGTTCAATGGTAATATTGGTTCTTATTTTTATGAGAAAGTTGTCTAACATTGGAAATATCGATCTCAAGACTGTTTTGCTTCATCATAGATTTTGTACTATTATTTTGAAAATTTGAAAGCATAGCTACATTTGATCTTGTTTGTTACCATTTATGTGTATCTCATTTGAAAAATTTCTTTCTTTTTGAGTTTCAGTTTCTACAAGTGCAGTTTTGACCCCATCAATGGAGGAGAGATGGTCAAGCGGCAACATGTGAAGTTTCTACGAGGCCTTCAACACAAACTAGAACTTTCTGTATCATGAACAGGCTCAGCATTATTAACATATGAATATTCTTTTGTATAACAATTAACATTAGTCTGTAATAGATACTTGTCTTTAAGTAATGTATAGATAACCAATAATTGCAATTGTAATCTTGCTTTAATTCCTCCTTGCGCACATGCCATCTGTTAAGTCCCTAAACCGGATTAGGGGTTAATGGGTGGTTAGGTGGAGTTTGACTTGGAGGAGAGAGAGAGGTATGGTGGAGGTATGGGTGAGGTGAGGGATAGGGTGTAAGGGGATGGTGGGGGTGTAGGGTTTGGGAGTTAAATACACCCAACTCTTCTTCCTCTTCTTTTCTTCTTTCCTTCCTTCTCTTCACATCATCCTCACCATCTTCTCTCTTTAGTCGGCGAGCAGCTCCGGCGGACGGTGACGGAGGGACGCGAGCTCAAGCGGAGGAGGCTGTTTGGCGTGAGGCTCGCGGAGGTCGCGCGTGAGGAGGTGACGGAGGCGTGAGCGTTGCTCCGGCGGATTCGCCTCTCTCTCGAGGTATGTCAAGCATTAGTGTGTTTTGTGGTTCTCCATGTTAGGGGAAGTTTGGGTCGGTCGCGGGAGGTCGGAGACCTCGCCGGCGACGAGAAAACAGCGTAAAATCCTTGGCTGGTGCAAGGTTGTTGTCGACCAACGGTCGACCGGTGCCTTCGGGCGGTCGACCGGTGCTAGTGTAAATTGATGTTTTTGCCCAGAACCGGTCGGACGATGCCTTGGGGCGGTCGACCGGTTATGCCAAATTTCGTGGGTTCGCGTTTGATGTTGCCTGTTTCCGGTCGAACGAGCCTTGTGGTTCGACCAGAACTTAAGTTATTTGTTGTTTACTGCTTGTTGGTTCGACCGATTAGTATATGCGTTCGACCGATTATATGACTTAGAATTACTAGGCTGACCCTGTAATGTTCGGTCGACCGGGACCCTTGAGTCGGTCGACCGATAGTTGACTGATTTTGACTTAGTCAGACCTAGGATTTTGACATGTCCGGTCGACCGGTTCTTTCCGCTGGTTCGACCGATTGGAGACAGAGTGTTGGGCACTTTGTTCGACCGTTTGGAGGAAATCCGTTCGACCGTTACTGTTGGTTTCGGTCGACCGGTTTGCCTGATTCGGTCGACCGATGGGGCACAGTACTGGTTTTCTTGTCCTAGTGAGATGTCAACTCTGTCCACGGAAACCCGTGTCCTCGCTTAGCGCGTGAGCCGGGAGGTGACGGTGGGTGCGTTCTACGTGCCTGCCCAGGGACCGCTGTGTGGAAGAGTGTGGGCATCTGGGACGTGTCGTCTCCACAGATGGAGGGCGACGTAGCCTTGATGTTCTGACTCACAGTAGAGTAGCAGGCCTGAGGGATTGCGGATCCCGGTGCACGAGGTGCACGGCTCGTTGGAGCATGTTGACCCTGCAGGCTGTTTGAGCTCGGATCGCTCGTGTAGACGAGGCGATGATTGTTCCACCCGATGCTGTTCCGGGTGATGATGTTCTGCCGATGCTGTTCCGGCGGAAGTGCCGTCCGACGACGTTTCCGGGCGATGGTGTCCCACCGATGCTGTTCCGGTGAGGGTACGGACTGCCGACGATGTTTTCCGGCAGGGTAGTCTGGACGGGCTCCTCCAGATGAGTGGACCGACCTGGGCGACGGCCCCGTTGGTGAGGTGTTGACCTCGAGATTTCAGCTGATTTCTACTTCGCGCAGGCGTGCGGACGCTCCTCACCGATCCCTTGACTAGAGTAGTCGCGTGTGGGGTTCGTTGCGTACCTTCTGCTAGACCGTATGTGCCTACGGTAGGTCTCAGAGTGGGACCCCTTACAGTTTGCGGACAGAGGTCCTATGTTTACCCCGTAGTGGGTCTGTTTACCCGTTGAGGGATTGTTTATGTATCGCATTGATGTCATGCCATGATGACTAGTATGATAGGTTTCATTGATAGTCTTGCATGCATTTAGGGCTTGGTATACGGGGTTTCCTTTCAGGAAACTCAGGCATTGTTGTTGCACTTTTATTTCAGGACCACAGTAGGTCCGGGTGGGTGGTGATCGAGGACGGAGCGCTTTGGAGTCGGATCCTCTTCGGCATTTGCGAGATTGTACGACTACTTGTATTTTCATTTCTTTCATCTGGATTGTAGTTGTACACCTTTTGTAAACTCCATGTATTTTGGGTGCACCCGGATATATATATATTTATATATTAGTGACGTTCCCGCCTTGAGTTGTCAGTTTTATTCGTTATTTCGAAATTTTAAATCTTCCGCTGTTTCGGGACGTTACAACTTGGTATCAGAGCGGTCGATTCCTGTGTCTTCGTCTAAAGAACCACCCTTACGAGTAGTGTTAGAGGCATGCATTACTTTCTGTAGCTCATGCATGCATTGTTGCTTATCTGTTGATTGTTGTGGTGGCAGATGCCTCCGAGGCGTGTGAGAGGTACGCCCCTGCCGCGTAGTTCCAGTGAGGGGACGGGAGGCGCGGCATGGGAGGAGGAGCGGCGTACGCTCTATGGCACTATGGACAGGCTGGGCGAGTTTCTGGAGTGTCAGGCTGCCCGAGCTGAGCAGGCAGGACCTGGTGCGGTGCACGACAGGTTCATGAGGCAGCATCCTCCGACTTTTGAGGGCGGAGTGGATCCTGAGCTGGCTGAGGACTGGATCTTCACGATTCAGAAGATCTTCCGTGCGATTGGATGTGCACCGGAGCTGCAGGTAGGTCTGGCTACCTACGTGCTGAGAGGTCAGGCGTCGAGCTGGTGGAGGAGTACATTTGCAGTTGTGTTCGCCGACCGAGATGATGTGACTTGGGAGGAGTTTCTGGAGGAGTTTAATCAGAAATACTTCCCGCCGCATGTCAGAGATGCGAAGAGAGAGGAGTTCCTGGCGTTGGAGCAGAGGGATATGACGTTAGCTGCCTACGTCGATCGGTACAACGCCCTGGAGCGCTACTGTCCAGAGATTTATGTTACTCAGGAGCAGAGAGCGAGGAAGTTTGTGAGGGGACTGAGGAAGCAGTTGAGGTCTCGTGTTCTCACCAGTATGCCGCGGACTCTGGCAGATGCAGTGGAGTGCGCGACGGTTCTTGATCGGGACTTCCAGGAGAACTACCAGGAGGCTAGGAGACCTCAGGGTAGTGCAGTGGGGCGTGCAGCTGGCCGTTCCGCAGTGGTGGCCGGCAAGAGGCCTGGGTCTGATGGGGGAGGAGCACGTCGGCCCGGGATGTGCAGTTCTTGTGGTGGAGCTCATCCGGGGCAGGAGTGTCCCCGTCGTACTGGAGCATGTCTGGGTTGCGGTCAGATGGGGTACTTCATTCGAGATTGTCCGCAGAGGCGGGGAGAGCCGAGTAGGAGGCCAGGACCGCCAGCAGCAGGCAGGAGCGGAGGCAGTCGCTCAGTTGCACCACCGGGACCGAGCAGAGTCGCCGGGCGGGTTTTCACCATCCAGGCTGAGGAGGCGAGGGACTCCAACACTGTGGTGGAAGGTACTCTTTCTGTTTCTGGTCGTGTTGCTAGAGTCCTTTTTGATTGCGGTGCCACTCACTCCTTCATTTCGGAGAAGTTTGCTGGCGAATTGGGTCGGACCCCTGAGCTGCTGACGGTGTGTTTGGAAGTCAGTACGCCCATGGGTGAGGTGGGCACTGTGGGAGCTTCCTCCCCGGCACCACAGTTGTTTCGGGAGACCAAGATTTTCCGGCAGATCTGGTCTTGCTACCGATGGGGGACTTCGACGTCATACTTGGGATGGATTGGCTGTCCCAGTACGATGTTCGGGTCTTTTGCCGCGAGAAGAAGATTCTGATTCCGAGGGAGGACCTGCCAGATATTGTGATCAGAGGGCTGAGAGGCAGAGGTCGGATTATGGTCTCGGCAGTGAAGGCACAAAGATTGATCCAGCAGGGATGCAGAGCTTATGTGGCTACACTGGTAGTGTCAGATTCTGAGTCGAGGAGCCTGGAGGACATAGAGGTGGTACGGGATTTCGCAGATGTGTTTCCAGTGGATATCCCGGGGCTACCGCCACACAGAGAGATCGAGTTCGGCATCGACTTGGTGGAGGGTGCGACTCCGCAGTCGAAGGCTCCGTATAGGATGGTACCTGCAGAGTTGGCTGAGCTGAAGAAGCAGTTGCAGGAGTTGATGGATACTGGGTTCATCCGACCTAGCGTCTCGCCGTGGGGAGCGCCAGTCTTGTTCGTGAAGAAGAAGGATGGGTCGTTGCGGATGTGCATCGACTACAGGATGTTGAATAAGGTTACCGTTAGGAACCGGTATCCCTTACCCAGGATCGAGGACCTGTTTGATCAGTTACAGACGGCGAAGGTCTTCTCGAAGATTGATTTGAGATCTGGGTTTCATCAGCTGAGGATTAGGGAGGCAGATGTTCAGAAGACAGCCTTCAGGACACGGTACGGGCACTACGAGTTTTTGGTGATGCCGTTTGGATTGACGAATGCCCCTGCAGCATTCATGGACCTGATGAACAGAACGTTCGAGCCGTACCTTGACAGTTTTGTGATTGTGTTCGTCGACGACATCTTGGTGTACCTGCCGGACTGGGAGCAGCACCGGGAGCACTTGAGGATTGTGCTTGGCATCATGAGGGATCAACAGTTGTATGCCAAGTACAAGAAGTGCGAGTTTTGGTTGGATCAGGTGGCGTTCTTGGGACACATCGTGTCGAAGGACGGAATCTCAGTGGACCCAGCGAAGGTGGAGGCAGTGACGCAGTGGAAGGCTCCGACGAGCGTGACTGAGATCAGGAGTTTTCTGGGGTTAGCAGGCTACTACAGGCGATTCATTCAGGATTTCTCCCGACTTGCTTCTCCGCTCACGACTTTGACGCGGAAGGGAGTTAAGTTTGCTTGGTCCCAGAAGTGCGAGGACAGTTTTCTTGAGTTGAAGCGACGGCTGACGACAGCACCGATCCTGACACTTCCGAGCGGCAGCGGAGGGTTTGTGATTTACAGTGATGCATCAGGGATCGGTTTGGGTTGCGTACTTATGCAGCACGGGAAGGTCGTGGCGTACGCTTCGAGACAGTTGAAGGATCATGAGAGGAACTACCCCACTCATGACTTGGAGTTGGCGGCGGTAGTTCATGCACTGAAGACTTGGCGGCATTATCTGTACGGGGAGCAGTTCGAGGTTTTCACCGATCACCAGAGCTTGAAGTACCTATTTTCGCAGAAGGAGCTGAATATGAGGCAGAGGAGGTGGCTCGAGTTCATTAAGGACTATGACTTCACCATATCCTATCATCCGGGGAAGGCCAATTCAGTTGCTGATGCGCTGAGCAGGAGAGTTGAGGTGTCGGTAGCGAGCCTCTGCGTTCAGGAGTGGAGATTGCTTGAGTCCCTGTCAGAGTGGAGGCCGTTTGCTGGGTCAGCAGAGGGGGCAGTGATTGCTGGTTTGAGAGTTGAGCCGCAGACTGTCTCGAGAGTTGTGCAGGCTCAGGGTACCGATGCGGAGTTGGCTGGTCTGGTGCAGTTGTCTGCTCGGGAGGGATCTGATTTCAGCATTGGAGCAGATGGTGGTCTGAGGTTCAGAAGCCGTATTTGGGTGCCGAGGGTGGATGAGCTGAGAGAGGAGATCATGGAGGAGGCACACCGAGCACGATATTCCATTCACCCGGGGAGCACGAAGATGTATAAGGACCTGCAGCGTAATTTCTGGTGGAAGGGGATGAAGCGAGACATAGCGGAGTTTGTGAGCAGATGCTTGGTCTGCCAGCAGGTGAAGATCGAGCATCAGCGACCAGCAGGACCGATGCAGTGTATCGAGCTTCCCGAGTGGAAGTGGGAGCACGTGACGATGGATTTTGTCACAGGATTGCCGAAGACGAGGAGATTCCACGACGCGATTTGGGTGATAGTTGATCGACTGACCAAGTCGGCGCATTTCTTAGCGATCCGGACCACGTTGCCTTTGGAGGGTCTGGCTCGGTTGTACGTGGAGGAGATAGTCAGGTTGCATGGGGTGCCAGTGAGCATCATCTCCGATCGAGATCCTCGATTCACTTCCAGATTTTGGGGGAGTCTGCAGCAGGCTTTGGGGACGCGTCTGAGATTCAGTACAGCGTTTCATCCGCAGACCGATGGTCAGTCAGAGAGGACGATTCAGACCTTGGAGGATATGCTGAGAGCATGCACACTGGACTGGGCACTGGGATGAGCACTTGCCGCTGATAGAGTTCGCCTACAACAACAGCTACCACTCGAGTATTGGGATGACACCGTACGAGGCCTTGTACGGGAGGCCTTGCAGATCACCGGTATGCTGGAGTGATGTGGGCGAGAGGCAGTTAGTTGGGCCAGAGATCGTGCAGATGTATGCAGAGAAGGTGGATGTGATTAGGAGGAGACTGGCCACAGCACAGAGCAGGCAGAAGAGTTATGCAGATCGACGCAGACGAGCGCTGAGTTTCGAGGTGGGCGACCATGTGTTTCTGAAGATTTCCCCTGCCCGAGGGGTGATGAGGTTTGGGAAGAAGGGGAAGCTCAGTCCGAGGTATGTTGGGCCGTTCGAGATCTTGGACCGAGTTGGAGAGGTTGCCTACCGGATTGCTTTGCCGCCGCAGTTTTCGGGTCTTCACAACGTCTTCCATGTATCGATGCTGAGGAAGTACGTTGCAGATCCGTCGCACGTGATTGAGATTGCAGTGCCAGAGATTCAGCAGGACTTGTCGCTCGAGGAGAGGCCAGTCGAGATTGTTGATCGTATGGATCATCAGCTCAGGAGGAGGACCATTCCGATGGTGAAGGTCCGGTGACAGCATCATAGCGAGCGCGAGGCCACTTGGGAGATCGAGGAGGAAGTCAGGAGGCAGTATCCAGAGCTTTTCGGTGAGTTGTTGCTGTGATTTCGGGACGAAATCCTTTTAAGTTGGGTGGATTGTTAAGTCCCTAAACCGGATTAGGGGTTAATGGGTGGTTAGGTGGAGTTTGACTTGGAGGAGAGAGAGAGGTATGGTGGAGGTATGGGTGAGGTGAGGGATAGGGTGTAAGGGGATGGTGGGGGTGTAGGGTTTGGGAGTTAAATACACCCAACTCTTCTTCCTCTTCTTTTCTTCTTTCCTTCCTTCTCTTCACATCATCCTCACCATCTTCTCTCTTTGGTCGGCGAGCAGCTCCGGCGGACGGTGACGGAGGGACGCGAGCTCAAGCGGAGGAGGCTGTTTGGCGTGAGGCTCGCGGAGGTCGCGCGTGAGGAGGTGACGGAGGCGTGAGCGTTGCTCCGGCGGATTCGTCTCTCTCTCGAGGTATGCCAAGCATTAGTGTGTTTTGTGGTTCTCCATGTTAGGGGAAGTTTGGGTCGGTCGCGGGAGGTCGGAGACCTCGCCGGCGACGAGAAAACAGCGTAAAATCCTTGGCTGGTGCAAGGTTGTTGTCGACCAACGGTCGACCGGTGCCTTCGGGCGGTCGACCGGTGTTAGTGTAAATTGATGTTTTTGCCCAGAACCGGTCGGACGATGCCTTGGGGCGGTCGACCGGTTATGCCAAATTTCGTGGGTTCGCGTTTGATGTTGCCTGTTTCCGGTCGAACGAGCCTTGTGGTTCGACCGGAACTTAAGTTATTTGTTGTTTACTGCTTGTTGGTTCGACCGATTAGTATATGTGTTCGACCGATTATATGACTTAGAATTACTAGGCTGACCCTGTAATGTTCGGTCGACCGGGACCCTTGAGTCGGTCGACCGATAGTTGACTGATTTTGACTTAGTCAGACCTAGGATTTTGACCTGTCCGGTCGACCGGTTCTTTCCGCTGGTTCGACCGATTGGAGACAGAGTGTTGGGCACTTTGTTCGACCGTTTGGAGGAAATCCGTTCGACCGTTACTGTTGGTTTCGGTCGACCGGTTTGCCTGATTCGGTCGACCGATGGGGCACAGTACTGGTTTTCTTGTCCTAGTGAGATGTCAACTCTGTCCACGGAAACCCGTGTCCTCGCTTAGCGCGTGAGCCGGGAGGTGACGGTGGGTGCGTTCTACGTGCCTGCCCAGGGACCGCCGTGTGGAAGAGTGTGGGCATCTGGGACGTGTCGTCTCCACAGATGGAGGGCGACGTAGCCTTGATGTTCTGACTCACAGTAGAGTAGCAGGCCTGAGGGATTGCGGATCCCGGTGCACGAGGTGCACGGCTCGTTGGAGCATGTTGACCCTGCAGGCTGTTTGAGCTCGGATCGCTCGTGTAGACGAGGCGATGATTGTTCCACCCGATGCTGTTCCGGGTGATGATGTTCTGCCGATGCTGTTCCGGCGGAAGTGCCGTCCGACGACGTTTCCGGGCGATGGTGTCCCACCGATGCTGTTCCGGTGAGGGTACGGACTGCCGACGATGTTTTCCGGCAGGGTAGTCTGGACGGGCTCCTCCAGATGAGTGGACCGACCTGGGCGACGGCCCCGTTGGTGAGGTGTTGACCTCGAGATTTCAGCTGATTTCTACTTCGCGCAGGCGTGCGGACGCTCCTCACCGATCCCTTGACTAGAGTAGTCGCGTGTGGGGTTCGTTGCGTACCTTCTGCTAGACCGTATGTGCCTACGGTAGGTCTCAGAGTGGGACCCCTTACAGTTTGCGGACAGAGGTCCTATGTTTACCCCGTAGTGGGTCTGTTTACCCGTTGAGGGATTGTTTATGTATCGCATTGATGTCATGCCATGATGACTAGTATGATAGGTTTCATTAATAGTCTTGCATGCATTTAGGGCTTGGTATACGGGGTTTCCTTTCAGGAAACTCAGGCATTGTTGTTGCACTTTTATTTCAGGACCACAGTAGGTCCGGGTGGGTGGTGACCGAGGACGGAGCGCTTTGGAGTCGGATCCTCTTCGGCATTTGCGAGATTGTACGACTACTTGTATTTTCATTTCTTTCATCTGGATTGTAGTTGTACACCTTTTGTAAACTCCATGTATTTTGGGTGCACCCGGATTTATATATTTATATATTAGTGACGTTCCCGCCTTGAGTTGTCAGTTTTATTCGTTATTTCGAAATTTTAAATCTTCCGCTGTTTCGGGACGTTACACCATCAGTATGGGCTAGGGCGGAGCCAGACAGGGACTAGCCTTCGTGATTGCTTTGTGCTTGAATTAATTGTGTTTATTTGGTGTATTAATTTCTCCTTTGTAGAACATTTTGAATTGGTTGGTGATTGCCTTCGAAAAATGATTGAAACATCCTTATAGCCGAAGTAGAAGCAAACCAAGAGCATGTGGGTGCATTAAAATTTTAAAATAGGATTTAGTGGTTAGACGTTTTAGCTTTTGGTCTTTTGATTTTACACAAGAACAAAGAAGTTAATTAAGATAAACTTTACATTAGATCTTGAATTTCAAGAAAATTATAACTACATCCTAAAACGTTAGCTTTTAAGTTTGAGAAGTAAAAAAACATATTATTCCGTGGTTAAACAGAAATTACTCATATGTGTGAATTAGATCTGGTATGCTTTTTGTTCACCGTCACACAAAAATGAGTAAAACCAGATGTTTTTTCCCGTCACCCGGAACCGTTTGGATGCATAAACTTGCGTTTGGCTGATTCTGCAATTTGTCCAAAACGTTTAACATTGAGACTTGAGAGTTTGAGACGCAAAAATGTTTAAACGGATCCTAATCGGCCTAAACGGGCCTTGATCGCAAACTCTAGTTGTCCCACATTAGCTATTCTTCATCCAGAAAAAAACACTAGATGGCTCTAACTCTTACTGTGAGCCATCCCACTTCCATCTCCCGACACCCCACGTGCGTCTCCGCCTCCGTCCGCCTCTCTCCTTGGCCTCCCTTACCGGTTCAACCCCGACCAATCCGGGTACGTAAACAAAACAAAAACTCGGATTCCGCGGATAACGAAAGAGATAGAGGTCCGGATTTCGGGTCCCGAATTGGGCCTACCGCCCGGTCCACGTGTCCCGGATAAGTCACGTCCCCCTCGTGTTTTGTCCCGGTTCGGAAATGATTTTTGTCGTTTTGTGTCTTTGACGTGTTACAAATATGTTGCAATGACGTGTTACAAATATGTTGCAATGATGTGTACTTGAGTTGTCGCCACTCCTCCTCTCTGGCTGCTGATGGAAGAGGGGGAAGCCTTCTCTTCTTATGCTGCCGGTGATGTTTTTGTTGTCGGGAATGTTTGCATTTAAGTTGCTTTAGTTTGGTTGGTGGTGGGAATGTTTAATTTACTGACCAATGAGACTGTTGAGATTCAATTCCTCGTTTTACTATCTTAGCTAACTTCGGTTGGTATTTAAGTTGGGTGTCTTTGATGTTGGGATGAGTGAATTCTGATGTACCAAGATAAACGTGATTACCCACTTTTCGCTTCAGGATCTGTAGTATGGTCTCAAACCGTATTTTGTTGGCTTTGCTCTCCATGCGAGCCACAAATTCCAAGACTTTAGCTCATTCCTATTTTTGCAATGAATATTCATTAGACGTGAGGATGCGTCACATAATGAATCAAGTACTACCGAAGTATTTTTTAGACCACACTAACGTATTCTCTCTCAAGGTGACGGAGGGTTCGTACCATGTATTGGTATGTATTGGTGTAGTTTTGAAGTTTGTCAAGGAATAATTTGGCATGTATTGGTGTAGTTTTGAAGTTTGAAATGGGATGTTTAAAGATTTTTGAGTACAAGTGCTTACGTTGAGGATGATCCATATTTGGATAGTAATATATCAAAACCCGAATATATTGTTTTGACTAAAATAAGGTCAAGATTATGTAATCACAACATTTTTAGAGGATAAATATGTTAAAATACTGGAAGCGGCTCAGACACAACGGTCATCATCGCCAAAGGAAAACTCTCCAACGGTCTTCAACAAGAAAGGAAATAATCTATCAAGATCCTCCTCCTATCATTCATAATCGCAATAGTAAATGTAATTCTTGTAAAATGGAAACCCCAACGGAATTATTGTAAGCATTATATAAGCACCCTCATTGTAATGGTCAAGACAACAAATTAAGAGCATAATTCTTAATATGGTATCAGAGCGTGATCCCTAAAACCCGTCTCAGATCAGGCGGTCATCACCGGTGAATTTTCGCCTCAGAAACCACCCATTCATCATAGATCCCACCACCGAACTCAAAACCTCATCGGCAATCCATTGCCTCAGCAAAACATGTCCTCAGAAGGGACAACCCCACAAAGGCTTACCTCTCAGTTGCTCAATGGAGCCAACTACTTATCATGGGCAAGATCCGTCACGCTTTCTCTCAGCGGCCGAGGCAAACTCGGCCACATCACCGGCGACACCAAGAAACCAACCGACGATGACAAAAGCATGGAGTGGCAGACCACTGATCATCTTGTGATGACGTGGCTACTCAACTCGATGCAACCAACAATCGCCGACCTCTTCCTCTACTCAAATACGGCGAAAGAATTGTGGGAAGAAACCCACAATCTATATGGAAAGCAACACAACTTCGCCCACATATTCAAGATAAAACAAGATCTGGCGCAAACAAGACAAGGCCAAAGAACCATCACAGAGTATCTCGGAGCTCTCAAGGGACGGTGTGATGAGCTCGGAATCTACAAACCACCCACAACCGATTCAAAGACCATCCAAAAACGGGTCGAGCAAGGCCGAATCTACCACTTTTTAGTGGGACTCGACCCCAGCTACGAGACCCTCCGATCGCAAATCCTCTCATCATCGGAGCTTCCGCCCCTCAGTCAGATTGTTGCGACGGTACAACGAGAAGAAACACGTCGACAAAGCATGCAACAAACCACCGAAAAACCAGAAAACCAGGCATTCGCCGCGACTAACCAACAAAATCAAAACCCAAAAACAAAAGGCGCTTTCGGAAAAAGAAGAGATGAACACTGCGATAATTGCAAGAGGCAGGGACACAGCCGCGATCGCTGCTGGTTTCTCTACCCACATCTCCGGCCACCCAAAGACGGACACAGAGGAAGGGGAGGAGAGAGCAAAGGAATCGGCGGCCGAGGTGAAAACCCTAGCTTTGGTGGAGAACAACAAAAAAGGGGATGGAACGGATCCGCTGAAGGGAATCGAGGTTTTATATCCGAAACCCACGCGGAGCACCCGACCGACCCACCTTATATGCATAACCGGGTATCCGCTGACCCAAGTAGAGCAACCGGATCTGAGCAGTGGGCTGGACCGGAACAGCATCAACCAGACTTGACCCAGGTGTTGGCCCAGCTCAATCATCTCCTGCAAAACTCTGGTCAAAATCTGGGTCAACCAGGTAACAAATCAGGTATGAGCTCCTACAATTGCATTTCGAATATTAACAGTCTTACAAATTTTTGGATAATTGACACCGGGGCGACAGATCACATGACCGGAAATAAAACATTACTAAGTAATCTACGTATTGATCCCAACATAAATAAATTTGTGACTGTGGCTAACGGTAATCAAGTTAGAATTAATGGAATTGGACAATCTCAACTACTTCACAACACGAGTAAAAATATTTTATATGTTCCTGATTTGTCCTCCAATCTCCTATCAGTATCACGGATCACTCGCGATTTAAATTGTAATGTTATTTTTACACCTGTTGATGTTTCCTTTCAGGACCGAACTTCCGGGAAGACGATTGGTAAAGGCTCGATAGTTAATGGACTTTATGTGTTGAACTCTAATAGTTGTTTAATTGCTAATAAAACCTCTTCTCAAACTTATAATATTTGGCATAAACGTGTGGGGCATCCTTCAATGACTGTTTTACATCAATTATTGCCTGAATTGAATTTAAATGTTGATTTGTGTTGTGATACATGCAATCAAGCCAAACAAACCAGGCTACCCTTTCAGGTTTCCACCACTCGATCAAAACACCCTCTGGAACTGGTTCACTCAGATATCTGGGGACCTGCACCGGTGGAGTCCTACAATGGTTTTAGATATTTTATCCTATTTATTGATGATTTTTCCCGTACTACTTGGCTTTATTTACTAAAAACAAAATCTGAAGTTTTTTCCGTCTTTTGCGAATATGTTTCCCTTGTCGAAAACTTGTATAACACTAGGATTAAAACCCTTAGATCTGATAATTGTTCTGATTACACTAGTAATATATTTCAAAAAAAATTAAAGGAAAAAAGAATTTTTCATCAAACTACATGCATTAACACACCTGAACAAAACGGGGTTTCAGAAAGGAAAAATAGACATCTTTTGAATATTACTCGAGCTTTATTATTTCAAACACATGTTCCTAAAACTTATTGGTCTGAAGCTATACTAACAGCTGTTTACTTAATTAATCGGCTTCCTAGTCCCATCATCCAAAACAAACAACCACTAAAAATTCTTAATGGTAGACGTATGAGTATAGAGCATCTTAAAGTTTTCGGTTGTATTTGCTTTGTTCATAAAAATCGAATTGACAAATTTGACTCTCATGCCATTAAAACCGTGTTTTTTGGTTATTCCTCTCGACAGAAGGGATACAAATGCTTTGATCCGGTCGAAAATAAACTTTACATATCTCGAAATGTTAACTTTGTTGAGAATAAACCATATTTTGACAATAACTTCACTAATACCCTTGGTGAGCAATTCACTCTCCCTACTCTCGATATGAGTGATGAAACATGTCCCTCGGCAGAATTTCAAGACAGGAATGAGGAACATGATACAGACACAGGTGACGACAACAACGAGCTAAACCAAACTCCTATTCGTCGATCCACTCGACCAACCCGGACGCCTTCTCACCTGCAAGACTTCATAACCTACAAAACCACCTACCCAATTCAAAATTACATCTCCTACAACTCCATCAGCGCTTCTCACTCCTCCTTCTTAGATACTATTGATAAAACTAGAGAACCCAATACCTATCAAGAAGCTCTTCTCGACCCCAAATGGACTCAAGCCACGAAAGATGAAATAGATGCTCTAGAGAAAAACCAAACGTGGACCCTTGTTCCAAACAAACCCGGAATCAAACCTGTAGGATGCAAATGGATCTACAAAATTAAGTATAATAGCAATGACTCCATAGATAGATACAAAGCTAGACTAGTTGCTAAAAGATATACTCAAACTTATGGTCTTGACTACCTAGAAACCTTTGCTCCGGTAGCAAAAATGAACACAGTCAGGGTTCTTCTTTCTATTGCAGCTAATTATGGGTGGGATCTATATCAAATGGATGTTAGAAATGCTTTTCTTCAAGGATCACTCGAAGAAGAAGTATACATGACTCCTCCTCCAGGTTACCGTTCACCTCAAAACCAGGTATGTAAACTTCACAAATCCATTTATGGACTCAAGCAATCACCCAGAGCATGGTACGCAAAACTCAGTCACTCTCTCCTGCTTTTTGGTTTTTCAAAATGTTCCGCTGATGCATCCATGTTTATTAAACACGACAGGAAAAACACTACTATTGTCCTTGTCTATGTTGACGATATCATAATCACCGGAGATAACAATATTGAAATCAACAACATTAAATCATACATGAAAACTAAATTTGACATTAAGGACCTAGGAATCCTAAAATACTTTCTAGGAATTGAAATTGCTCACTCAAGAAAAGGGCTCTTTCTATCTCAAAGGAAATATGTCCTAGACCTCCTAAAGGAAACCGGAAAACTCGGGTGCAAACCCGCTAACACCCCTATTGAGGTCAATCGTAAAGTTGGACCCTCTGATGGTGAACCTCTTCATGACATAGGACAATATCAACGCCTCGTAGGAAAACTTATCTACCTTACTGTCACTAGACCTTACATAACTTATGCTGTAAGCATTATCAGCCAATTTATGCACACTCCTCACACACATCACCTTGATATTATAGATAGAATCCTTAGGTACTTAAAGAAAACTCCTGGACAAGGGCTACGGATGAAAAGAAACAACTCTAACTCAATAATTGGTTACTCTGATGCAGATTGGGCTGGCAGCCACGACCGAAAATCTACAACAGGCTTTTGCACGTTTGTAGGAGGAAAGCTGGTCACATGGAGAAGTAAAAAACAGAATGTGGTTGCTAGATCTAGTGCTGAAGCAGATTACAGAGCCATGACATCTACAACTAGCGAGTTGATCTGGTTAAAGCAACTTCTCACTGAGATGAAGGTTCCCTACGACAAACCAATGCTTATGCACTGTGACAATAATGCAGCCCGACACATCGCGTCAAATCCTGTCTTTCACGAACGAACCAAGCATATAGAAGTGGATTGCCACTTCATTAGGGAGAAGATTCAATCCAAAGAAATTGAAGTTCCATACATTCAAAGCAAAGAACAACTCGCCGATGTGTTCACTAAATCCCTCGACCAGAAACAACTTCAGCATATACTTGACAAGTTGGGTTCCTTCAATCCTTTCCGAACTCAACTTGAGGGGGAGTGTTAAAATACTGGAAACGGCTCAGACACAACGGTCATCATCGCCAAAGGAAAACTCTCCAACGGTCTTCAACAAGAAATGAAATAATCTATCAAGATCCTCCTCCTATCATTCATAATCGCAATAGTAAATGTAATTCTTGTAAAATGGAAACCCCAACGGAATTATTGTAAGCATTATATAAGCACACTCATTGTAATGGTCAAGACAACAAATTAAGAGCATAATTCTTAATAAAATAGTTTTCACTACGTAAATAAGGTCTAAATTATGTAATCACGACATGTTTTTGAGGGT
The DNA here is from genome assembly GCA_963682175.1 of Triglochin maritima. Taxonomy (NCBI): domain Eukaryota; kingdom Viridiplantae; phylum Streptophyta; class Magnoliopsida; order Alismatales; family Juncaginaceae; genus Triglochin; species Triglochin maritima. The sequence goes on along the minus strand of OY821780.1, from coordinate 4,792,395 downwards.
AGGTAGTTTTCACTACTTAAATTGGGTCAAAATTCTGTAATCACAACATGTACTCGAGAATAGTTAGTTTCCATTACTTAAATAAGGTTTAGAAAGAAACCACAACCAAGAGTCGAAAACCATAGTTGATTCAAAACATTAAATATAAGTGTGTTTGACATTATTACAAACACTTTGCATCACTGCTACTTCAGTCTGGTCTACCACTTTCTGGTGTCACTCCTCGCTTGCTGCTAATTGAAGAGGAGGAAGCCATTCTCCTGTGTTGGGCTGCGCTGCAGTCTTTGGCTGCTGTTGATCTTTTTGCTTTGATATAGTTTGGTTCGTGAAATGTTTCATTTGGTTTGGTTGGTGGAGAATGTTGCATTTAATGGTTTAGTTTGTAGCTTTCAGAGTAGTTTTCAATAAGAATGAGGACTCTTTACAAGTCCGTATAGGAATACCAGTACTTGTCCACTTTGTATTTATGAACATTTCGCAAGAGGAGAATACAATGGCCAGTGCAAGTAACTACAATTATTTCTGTTGCAAGTGTTGCTTAATGTTTTTGGTTTTTATGTTTGAATTTCTAGAATCATGTGTTATTCTTGTAGCTGATGGCTGCATGCTTGATAGTTTTATTTACCTTTTCATATTTTGAATTCATTCCTCTTTAAATTATTAAAGAAACGCGTTCCCGAATGGACCTCTTGGTTTATGCTTAATAGTATTTTCTTTACTAAACAGAATGGTTGCCTGATTCTGAACGGAAGAAGAAAAAACAGACGGTAGCTGGTGTTCATCAGGAAGAGTTGTTGGACCCAGAGCTACTTGCCGATCCTGAGTTTTTTCTGTGACTTTAACGGCGTCCAAATACACCATAAAATATGCCAACATTACGAAAACAAGGACGATGTTCAGTCAGAAAATTCAGTACTGCCCAAAAGTCAAATTCAAAAATTCTGATTCCCCATGATCCTACTTCATGAATTTTGGAGCTTCAGTTTTCTCATGGGATCGAGTTATGAAACCTTTGGCTCGCTTAACTGGCTCCAAAGTTCTTGCTTTTGATCGACCTGCTTTTGGACTGACGGCCAGAGTTAATTACCTTGGGGAGTTTAGTTCTAAGAAAACAGATGCAACACCTTTGAATCCGTACTCCATGGCATTTTCTGTGATGGCGACTCTTTCTTTTATGAAGTTGCTAGATGCAAAGAAGACCATTTTAGTAGCGTAAGTGAGCTTTTGTATTTTAAACCGCTGTTGGCATTTTAACTTGTTCAGGTTTTCCCCTATTTGACAAGTCTAATCAGACTCGATCATCTTGAATTTTTTTGTCATTTCTAAGATAAAATGCAGTTTGGTCTTTGAAATATGTTCATTTTGACAGTCTAATCAGACTCGATCATCTTGATTTTTTTTTTCAGTTCTAAGATAAAATGCAGTTCGGTCTTTGTAATATGTTCATTTTGACAGTAAGATACTACCATCGGAATTAAACTTTCAGGCACTCAGCTGGATGTCTTGTAGCGGCAAATACATAATTTGAAGCTCCTGAGCGAATTGCTCCCCTTATATCCATTGCTCCAGCAATTGTCGCTCCTTTTGTTCGGCGTAACAGTACGAAGGAGAACAAAAGAGAGAAGAATTCTGAAGTCAATTCTGATATTCAAGAGAATTTTTTCTTCAGAATATGGAAGAGCGTAGTTATGCTATATATGAGCATTGCGTGGCTTGTAGCATATTTTATGAAAGCAGTGAAAGATATGGTCAGGTTGCTCTACAAAAAAATATTGTCTGCAATTTTGAGGTCTGCGTTTGCTGTAACCCTGGTAGGCATTTTACTCTGAGCTGTTTTCATTAGAGATATATTCATTGACTTGGCTATCTTTTGATTTCTGAAAGTAACCTCTGAGGCTCTGATAAATATAATCCTTTTGTGTTTGTGATGGTTCAAAGGTAAGAGTGGTAATGGATAAGTTTGGTATTCTCGGTGTTCGGAATGCATGGTATGATTCCAGCCAAGTAACTGATCATGTGATTCAGGGTTACACAAAAGTAAGGGGCATTCAGCCTCTGCAATATAGACATGTTATTTTTTTCTGATATTTTTCGGCTTCTATGCAGCCATTAAGAGCAAAAGGTTTGGAAAGAGCACTTCTTGAATATACATTAGCTATACTGACGGATTCAATTTCAGCATCCGAACCACTACTAACTAAAAGACTTTATTTGATTTCATGTCCTGGTAATTTTTTTAAGTTATTTGACAGAAACCTTTTATATTAATGGAAGCTGATTGTGGACCTACTATTCTTGGTGAATTTTTCTTATAATACTCAATTTGTTTGCAACTCGTGTTTTTATTCAATTCCTTTATGTTTACTTAGGGCACCCTTAACGGGGGTGCCCCGCCCGGGCGCACCCCGGTTAACGGGCGGGGCGCCCGTGGGGCGCCCGCCCAGGCCACCCGCCCGGGCGCGTGCCCGGGCGGTGGGCGTCCCGGGCAGACGCCCGGGCGCCCATGGGAGGGGGACACGTGTCCCCCTCCCATTGGTTAAATTTTTTTTTTTTGGAATTTTTTTTTGTTTTGGTTTTGTTATTAATGGATTGGGTGTTTGTTATAAATGTGGGGTAATAATTTTTTGTAAGTGATTAAAATTAAGAAATTTCCAGAACCAACAATTTCAAGTTAAATAGAAAAAAAATTAATACAACAATACCATAACAACAATACATTAATAATACTAAAATACGAAATACAACCACGGGAAATACAAACCATACGAAATACGGACTACTACAACCCGAAATACAAACATATGTTAAAGGGAAATACAAACCATACAGACTACTACAACCCGAAATACAAACTAAGGGAAATACAAACCATACGAAATACGGACTACATCAAACTACACTGTGCAATCACGCGTATACTGTGCAGTCACACGCGTTTCGAAATTCAAATATTCAAATTTCAAATATTCAAAATTTTGTGTTTAATAGTGATTAATATTGTTAATTAATTAATAGTAATAATAAGTATATCGCGAATTAGAATTATAATGTAATTAGAATTAGATTTATATATAATGTATTTTGTTAAATGTTGTGTGAGAATTAAATTTGTTTAATTAAGAAATGATGTGGATGAAAGAGAGTGTAGGGTGGGTGAGGGTAGCCTGGGCATAGATAAGGGGATTTTTTGGGTGGGTTGGGTGAGCTGACGTGGCAGAGAGAGAAGCTGGCGTGGCAGAGAGAGAGTGCAAGGCGCCCGGAGGTAGCCCGGGCGCTGTTAAATATGCTCTTACTTAATCCACAGTAGTCATATGACCAGCTATTCAAGCAAATTCAGAGAACACCTTCACCATTATGGAAATTATTGTTATTCATATAAAAAAATCCATTTTCAGTTTCCAACTTGGTGGGCAGTTTATATTGCAAAGCAATTAGTTAAAATTTAGGAAATATGCTTAAGAACCAAGTAAATTTAGAAATTTACAAATATTTCTTAACTTATTTTACTGCTGAAACCTTGGGTTAGTGTTGATTGTTTTTTATCGGTTTGTGTTAGTGTTACTTTTTTATCATTTTCGTAGTGTTGGTTAATTTTCTTATCTTCGGCACTTGGAGCATTCTCACTGATTTGAATAATTAATGTAGTGCTGATTGTCACGGGAGACAATGACCGGATTGTCCCTGCTTGGAATGCCTCAAGGTTATCAGCAGCCATACCCGGTTCGTTCTAGAAGTAATTAAGGACTGCAGGCACTTACCCCATGAAGAAAAATGTGAAGAGTTCCTGTCAGCTGTAAATAAATTTCTTGACCGGTTTTTCGGAGTTTCAGGCGAAGCAGCTTTGGGTAATATATAAATCTTTTGTAAGCCACAAGTTTGTAAGTGTTCATTCCTACCTTGCAATCAGCTCCTGGAGGATGTGATTTCTGGAAAACATTCCAGAAAACCGAGTTAACATGTCCAAATCTAGACTTTACGACGCCAGCATGAAAGTCTCAATCATCACTAAAGATGCGTCGAGCAGTCAAGTTGGTTTGAGCTTCATCCAGAGTCAAATAAATGGTCCTCTACAATTTCCATCCATGATGTAATTAGCAAGGTATGAGCTTATAGTGATATAATTATTATCTAGTCACTCTCTAATGTATTAAAACATCATGTATGTATGTATATGTATGATTTATTGTAGGAAAACAATTCGCACCCGTCTGAGTTTCTTGTCTTAACTGTATGACAGTATGAGTATGTTAATTTATTTAAGAGTTGAGGGTGAACTCTGATCATGACTATGAAATAGATTGATGGATGTAGCCCATTGCTTGTTTATGGCAAATCACCATATGCATTTCAAACCATCAAAATTTATAGAAAAAACACCCCTCTCGGATTTGTTTCATGTTCCTGTTCTTTACCTCTTTTAACCCCACCAGAGAGTCAAAGAGTTATGTCTTGTGAAGAGACACTAGTTTAACTGCACTGTTATCGTTGCTAAGCGTCGTTCGTAAACTATTTAAATTGTCTGTGTCAATTATCATTTTGTCATTCTTTTATTTTTACTTATTTCTGCTCCTAACAGACTCATATTTTCATACAACAATAAAAAATAACCATGAAAATAAAATCAGAATAGGAACGCAGACTGCCGCCTCTGTGCTGATTTTATAACTTATCAAAACAGAAACATGTTGCTGATATAGGGACATGTTGCTGATTTTATAACTTATCAAAACAGAAACATGTTGCTGATATAATATGGATTATCAATATAGGGACATGTTGCTGATTTTATAACTTATCAAAACAGAAACATGTTGCTGATATAATATGGATTATCCACCCCTGACATGCACATGACAACTATTTTTTGTTGAAACTTTTAGAACAAACAAAATGAAAGGGTACAAACTACAAAGGCACGCAGAGGACCATTCCTGCATGGCTGCATGTTTTGTTGCAACAAACCTGGTGGGGGTGATGATTCATGGGGCAGGATCTTCATGTCCAATGGAACAAGGATTTGAAACATTATGCACCAATCAAACTTCGATTTCTTCTCACGATCTCACCATATCCTAGATCCTATATTCCTATGTGTAGTTTGCTTCCCATACCAGAAAATATATGCCTGTTCTGTAACTCAGAAATAGCAGAAGAGTTCCAATCCAATAGTGTGTTGTGTATGTATGATACAAATAGTCCTTAATTTTAGAATGTAAGGTATCATTTTTAATCATTTTTCTTCTTCTAAAAAATGGTAACGAAATTTAGATCTATGAAATTACAAAAAAGTTAATCGTAGTTTGTCTCCCATCTTTCCGTAAGACTAGTTGCATATTGTACCACTGACCTAAAACGTTGGCATTTATCCCTCTTACTTTTCAAGTGCTTGTAGTTTGCGCTCCTTCGTCAGCCTCTGCTATATGTATATATAAAATATAAAAGATAGACTAGCAAAAAAATTGTAAATATTTAGTTGGTGTGAATTTCTTGATATTTTGAGAGCACCGAGGAAATTTCACTTTCATAATTAGTAAGATGAGTTTGCACGTGAAAACTGTGAAGTAGAGGGAACCTACTTCCTGGAAGACAGAAAATCATGAGATAGATATGAGGGTGCGGATTTCATAAAGACATCTTGGTATTTTCATCATTTCGTTCCATCCTTTCCAACTATTTATTCAATAACAATAATAGCTTTGAGAAACTTGTCTAAATGTATCGTAACATCTATTTTCCTTTCTTATGTTCTACTCTAGAAAACTTGTCTAGCTTCAACTCTAGAAACATCGACTTCTCTCAACAAACTTTAATCTACCGCTATTGTTGAAGAATCTAAAGCGACATAACCAAACATCAATGCTGAAGAATCCAAAGCGACATAACCAAACATCAACACCAGCATTAAATCACAAGGAACAATCACGTCTATTCACCAACAGACGCATCCTTTCCCTTCTAACAACAATCAAACCCTATACTTATATATATCTTGTAAATCAAATGTTTGAACAACTTTTCTTTTCCTCAGAAATAAAACCTCAACAAATCATCTTCGTTTTCTACATGGTATCAGAGCGAAGATTCCCATTTTTCCATCATCGGTGATCCTCAGAGTTCTCTGAGCTCATCACTGGATCACATCAGAAACATCCACCAAAAAACCCACCATCTTCGCCTCTCAAGGGGGTTGAAGGTGGAAGAAACCTACATCCAAACCCAAGAGAAAGATAAGTGATGACGGAACCAGAAGTAAACGCCCTCAGACTGGTGTCGCAGCTGCTCAATGGACAGAATTATCTGTCATGGGCGCGGGCGATCACACTGGCCCTCAGTGGGAAAGGAAAACTCGGCCACATCACCGGAACATCAAAAAAACCCGAAGAAGAAGGGACTGAGACAAAACAAGAAGAGTGGCAGGCGATGGACCACCTCGTAATGTCGTGGGTCATCAACTCCATGCAACCAAAAATCGGGTCCATATTCCTCTACAAAAACTCGGCAAAAGAACTTTGGGATGCGGTCCAGAACATATACGGTAAAGCCCAAAATTTCGCTCATGTTTTTAAACTAAAACAAGATTTATCGCAGACAAAACAGCACGGACAGACCATCACAGAATACCTCGGAACGCTTCAGCGCGGTTGGGACGAGCTTGCTATCTACGAGCCCACAACCAACGACCCGAGAACCTTGCTTGAGCGAAAAGAAAGGGACCACATCTACCAGTTCCTCATCGGGCTCGACGGTAGCTACGAAGCCATCTGAAGCCAAGTCCTCATGACACCAGACCTTCCAGACCTCGCGACCATCATCGCGATGATCCAACAGGAGGAATCCCGCCGGACCACCGCTCAGAACAGCGAACGGGCATCTGAAACTCAGGCGTTCTTCGCCGGAAAACCGCAAAACAAACAAAAAAAATACGGAAACAGACCACAAGAGACATGCGACAACTGCAAAAAACCAGGACACAATAGGAACTCCTGCTGGTTCCTACATCCGCATCTCCGACCAACAAGGGAAGGAGGAGGAGATCATCGGAACAACAAAAAGAACAACAACGGAAACAGACCACAAGGAAACGGCGCGGTGGCTAACCCTAGCATGGAAGAAGAGAGGCGGAAATGGGTAGACGAATCGGATCCTCGAGGTTTTATAACCTCTCGCAACACAGACGGATCCGGGTTTCTCCAGACCCGATCCGAAGAATTCACCCGACCCGATTCCACATTTCCACCTTCCACCGGACATGGATCCGGATCCAAGCCCGACCCGATTCCGCTGGACCAACTTCTGACCCACTTAAGCAACTATTTGCAAACCACCCCTCAAGGATCAGGTAATTATGCAGGTATGCAAACTTTGCCCAAAAATTTCTCTGCAAATAAATCAAATAAAATCTTAGGAGATATAAGACATAATACTCAATGGATAATTGACTCAGGTGCCACGGATCACATGACTGGAAATCTTAGTTTGCTGAACCACATGAAAGAAAAATTAAATATGCGTAACAAATATGTGACTGTCGCAAATAATAATCAAGTAGAAATAAAAGGTACAAGAGAAATCACCATATTAAATAAAATAAACAAAGATGTCTTATATGTACCAACTTTTACCTCTAATCTCCTCTCTGTCGCAAAAATTACGAAACATTTGAATTGCAATGTTATATTCACCCCTACTGATGTTTACTTTCAGGATCGAATTACAGGGAAGACGATTGGTAGAGGAGTTAACATCAATGGGCTCTATGTTTTAGATACTCAGCATAAGGCATTTCATACCAATAGTGTGCCTAATCATGTTCTCTGGCACAATCGAATGGGACATCCATCCCATCCCGTTTTGAAAACTTTATTTCCTTTCATTTCATCTACCTATGCATGTGATGTATGTCAATTTTCTAAACAAACAAGACTTCCTTTTTATAAATCTAAAACAAAATCAAGTTTTCCGTTTGAATTAGTTCACTCCGATATCTGGGGACCTGCCCCAGTCGAATCTTATAACGGTTTCAAATATTTTGTGTTATTTATTGACGATTTCTCACGAAATACTTGGATTTATCTTCTTAAAAACAAATCATATGTTTTTCAATTTTTTTGCGAATTTGTAACATTTATTGAAAACATGTATGATTTTAAAATTAAAACATTAAGAACAGACAATGGGACCGAATATACCAGTCTCAACTTTCAAAATTTTTTGAAAACACGCGGAATATTACATCAAACTACATGCATTCATACCCCCGAGCAAAATGGAGTGTCTGAGCGAAAAAATCGGCATCTCTTAAATATAACCAGATCCTTACTCTTTCAAAATAATGTCCCCAAACATTTTTGGTCTGATGCAGTCTTAACTGCTACTTATCTCATAAATCGGCTCCCTAGTCCTATCCTTCAGAATAAACAACCTCTAGAGATACTATTAGGTCGGAAATTAACCTTAGATCATCTTAAAGTTTTTGGATGTGTTTGTTTTGTTCACAGGAAACGTACAGATAAATTTGATAGTAACTCTGTAAAGTGTATTTTTCTTGGTTACTCTTTTCAAAAAAAAGGGTACAAATGTTTTGACCCCGAAAATTGTAAAATGTATATTTCACGAGATGTAATCTTTAGAGAAACAGAGTCCTACTTCAGAAGACCCGAAGATAGAAGCACAATCCCACCTCTCAACACACCCGTTCTACCAGGGATCAACACTCAAACAGGAGGAAAAGAAAGAGAAGGAGAAAGAGAAGAAGAGAGAGAAGAAGAAGAAGAAGTTTTTTCTCCAAACAATCAGGAGACACCTCCAAGAAGAAGATCTACTCGACCCAGTCGCCCGCCTACTAGGTTCAACGACTTTATTACCTCACAAGTAACTTACCCCATTGAAAATCACTTAACCTATAAACAAATACAACCAAACTATAGGACCTATTTAAGCAAAATAAACGAAAACCTAGAACCTAAGACCTTTCACGAAGCAACATGCGACCCAAAATGGCGCAATGCCATGGAGGAAGAACTCAAAGCCTTAGAAACCAACAACACTTGGACACTCATTTCTAAACCTAACGGAACCAAACCAGTTGGATGCAAATGGGTTTACAAAATAAAATATAACAACAACGGAACCATCGAAAGGTATAAGGCTCGATTAGTAGCCAAAGGGTATACTCAAACTTATGGTCTCGATTACCTAGAAACTTTCGCACCCGTTGCAAAAATGAACACTGTTCGTGTTCTCCTATCCATAGCTGTTAATAAAAATTGGAAACTCTATCAAATGGATGTTAGGAATGCTTTTCTCCAAGGGACTCTTGAAGAAGAAGTATACATGATTCCTCCACCAGGATACAACTCCACTCCAAATCAGGTATGCAAACTCAACAAAGCCATCTATGGTCTGAAACAGTCTCCTCGTGCATGGTATGTCAAACTTAGTCATTTTCTTATTGCTTATGGTTTTTCAAAATCTTCCGCTGACGCTTCTATGTTCACTAGGCATCATAAGAAAGAAGTTACCATAGTCTTAGTCTACGTAGATGACATCATCATTACTGGTGACAACAATAACGAAATTAACCAGGTCAAGCATTACTTGAAAACAAAATTTGATATAAAAGACCTTGGTTTCCTAAAATACTTTCTAGGAATAGAGATTGCATATTCAAAAAATGGTATATTCCTATCACAAAGGAAATACGCCCTAGATCTATTGAAAGAAACAGGAAAACTTGGAGCTAAGCCTGCTAGTACACCTATTGAGGCAAATCTAAAAACCAGTCCCACTAATGGAGAACCTGTCAAAGATATTCACCAATTTCAGAGACTTGTAGGAAAACTCATATATCTAACAGTAACCAGACCTGACATTACTTTTGCTGTCAGCACAATAAGCCAATTTATGCATGCACCCCGAACATCACACTTAGATATCATTGATAGAATTCTAAGATATATAAAACAAACCCCAGGACAAGGATTATTAATGAAAAACAACAACTCTAATAGTATCATTGGTTTTTCGGATGCAGATTAGGCAGGAAGCTATGATCGAAAGTCCACTACCGGATTTTGCACGTTCGTAGGAGGGAATCTCGTAACTTGGAGAAGTAAGAAGCAAAAGGTTGTTGCCCGATCTAGCGCTGAAGCTGAATATCGTGCCATGGCATCAACAACTAGTGAGCTTATATGGCTAAAACAGCTTCTCCACGATATGGGACAAACTCATACCACGACCATGAACATGTTCTGCGACAACAATGCTGCTCGGCACATAGCTTCAAATCCTGTATTTCACGAAAGAACCAAACACATTGAAGTTGACTGTCACTTCATCCGAGAAAAGATTCAAGCCGGAGAAATAGATGTCCCATACATCTCCAGTCAAAAACAACTACCAGATGTCTTCACCAAAGCTCTAAGTCAGAAACAATTCAACCTAATCATAGACAAGTTGGGTACCTTCAATCTCTTTCGGACCCAACTTGAGGGGGAGTGTTGAAGAATCCAAAGCGACATAACCAAACATCAATGCTGAAGAATCCAAAGCGACATAACCAAACATCAACACCAGCATTAAATCACAAGGAACAATCGCGTCTATTCACCAACAGACGCATCCTTTCCCTTCTAACAACAATCAAACCCTATACTTATATATATCTTGTAAATCAAATGTTTGAACAACTTTTCTTTTCCTCAGAAATAAAACCTAAACAAATCATCTTCGTTTTCTACAGCTATAAATAAGAGTTCACATTCACATCCTGACCCAATTAAGTAGCAGAGGGTCTCCTATCACTACAAAAAAAAGATCATATAGTCGTGCCTAATAAGAGTAAGATAGTGTGTGATTGTAATCAGTGGTATCCCACGTAGATTCAATGAGTCAATGATTTCCAGTGGAGTTTAAGTTCTCTACTTCTCTTGTATAGATAACGGTCCGGTTTCAAATTTTGAAAAATAGAGTAAATAATAATATAATTGATGCTTTTATTCAAGATAAATTAAATAATAAAGTATTTAAGGTCATATATCGTAATGACCAAAATTAAAGTAAACAAATGTGTGTTCCACAGTAGTTGGGTCTTAACTAAACTCAACTAAATAAATTAAATTATTTATCTTCTGTGATTAATACAATAATACATATATTGTAAAATACAGTATAATTTATCGTGATCAATACAAATTATTTAAATTATAGTTTTCAAAATTATTTAACAAGTATTAATATTCTCATTTTTTCTCCGACATACTAAATATCTTACGAGTTCAAAACTTCAAATGTTCAACCAACATAAATCGCGTGTGGGTCACTATAATTTTGTTTATTATAATATTTTCTTGATTGATGAAATTAAATGTTCATAACACACAATTTTTTCCGTAGTGGTTATAATCATTTGCAAATTAATGCTCTAAAATGAATGCTTTTCTGAATATTAAAATGTATTTTTATCCTTGGCTTTTACAAATGCTCGTTCGACCCTAAAATAAGACGAATGAAGCTGAGACTCACATTACATTAGACCTGTCAAAATCAGACACGACACGACAACACGACACGATAATTTAGTGTATGGGTATGGGAACCTAGACACGAATACACGATAAGCATACACGACACGATACACGAATCCTTATAGGGTCGGGTCCGGGTATGAGGGTATATACACGAAATACACGATAACATACACTATAAGAATATCGTGTTTATTAGGTATACACGATACACGAATACACGATGGACACGATACTACCCGATCCGATTAACCTAGATCAAACCGACTAATATTAGCCCAAATTTTCCAACCAATCCGAAAAGCCCAACCCAATTAAACCAAACCCAACCCAAATTCCTCACCCGTCACTCCTTCACGCCTCACTCTCACATGCTGCAATTCCTAACCCTAACGAAATCCACGCGCGCCTCCATCACCAAAATCGTCGCCACCCTTCGATCCTCGCCTTCCTGGTCGATCTAGGGTTTCGTGGGGCCGCGAGAAGCCACGATTTTGGACTTCTCCAAGGTATTTTGTGGGAATCTCGAGTCCACGAAGTGGGGCGTGTTTTTCCCCCTCTTTTTTTCGCCTATTTTGCCTCGTTCGATTCGGGCGTTTGCTTAAAGGTGTCGCCTTTCCCCACCCCTGCGATCCGATCTGGTTGTTTGAGGCCGAGAAATGTGGCGGCTTTAAGGGTTTTGGATTTGGGTTTGGTTTCTGAAAATTTAGGGTTTACTCGCTGAGATCTAAGGTTTTGGGCCTTTTCTGGTTTGGTTTGGTCTAGGGTTACGGTGGCGTGGCGATGTCTTCGCTCAGTAGGGAGCTTGTGTTCCTCATACTGCAGTTCCTCGACGAGGAGAAGTTCAAGGAGACTGTGCACAAGTATGTTTCGGAGGTGTTTTTATACTTTCTTTCGACGTTTCGGTCCGGAAAAAGTTTTAATCTTTGGGTGTCTGGAATTGATCGGTTTTTCAGGCTTGAGCAGGAATCTGGGTTTTTCTTCAATATCAAGTATTTCGAGGATGAGGTGCATAATGGTAACTGGGATGAGGTCGAGAGGTACCTCTCTGGCTTCACCAAGGTCGACGACAACCGCTACTCCATGAATATCTTTTTTCTGGGTTCTGAGTTAGCATGCATGACGGATCTATCCATTTATTTAATCTTTGCTATCTCTATGTACTACAGATGTGCGAGTTATTTTGCATGTATTGTTGGACCATGTATTGACAATATTGTTATGTTATTTTGTATGTATGGCGGACCATGTATTGTTATGTTATTTGCATGTATGGTTGGATCATGTATTATGTTATTTTCCAGCATGTATTTTAGTATATTGCATATATTGTTGAACTTTTGAACTTTTATGTTATTTTCCAGAAATTCTATAAATTCATGTCTATTGTGTAATCAGGTACTCGTGTATGTATCGTGTATTAATTTCTTATCGTGTATGTAGGTACTTGTGTATTTATTGTGTATTAAGTTCTTATCGTGTATGTAAGTACTTATCGTGTATATAGGTAATATTTGTGTCCATTCAGGTATTGTCGTGTTTCGTGTTACACGACCCGATAAGAAATCGTGTCCAAATCGTGTCGTGTCCGTGTATACACGATAGTTACTGTGTCGTGTCCGTGTCCGGGTTCGTGTACACGATTCCTTATCGTGTCGGGTTCGTGTATACCCAATACCTGTTAGCATCCGTTCATACACGACACGATAATACACGTACACGACCCGATTGACAGGTCTACATTACATTCATCCGGTCTTCATTTTGAGAGTTGAAGGTGAATTGAAAAAATTGTTTCTCTGTCAGGTGCTTTACTTGCCAAATTTCCCAACTACAATCCTCTTACATGGTCTTGGGTGAAACAAAAACCACATGCATTTCATTTCATTGTTGAAGGTATTTTTTAAAGAGAAAATAGAGAGGCCGAATTATATAGTTCTATGTTATAAATGAAGTAAGTACCTATACTTTTGTAGTTCGTTAAATGAATCATCTAGAATTCAAAAAAAAAACCTTATTATGAAACATATCTACACATATACTTCTGTGCATTTTTTTATACATAATTTTGCATCTACTTTCTATCTTATCTATTTTCATCTTTATGGTGGCATTTTTAATACCTCAAATCAAATTCAAGTATGTGTTGTTTTGAATTGTGAATATTGAACCAATATGTGAAAATAAGAAACGTACACTAAAAAATAATTATATCACTTATACTAATGTTAAATATACCGTGCAACGCATGGATGACCGGTGACAATTATTTCAGGCTGCAACTCTTTTAGACTAGCAGAAGGGATTAAAGACTTGATTCCTAACACCCAGACTACATTCTTAAAAGGTAGGCAGATAACAGATACAATCACTGCCGCTCAAGAAATGACACACCACTTACACAAGAATGGTAAACAAGGATGTCCAAAGCAGTGCTGTGACTGGATAGAACTATGTATATCCACTTTGCAAGCTTCGGTAATTATCAACGGTAACCCAATAAGTTATTTCCGAAGTACAAATGGAATCCGGCAAGGTGATCCCCTTTCCCCACTATTGTTCTTAGTAGTTGCAAATTTTCTCAATAATCTCTTACGATTGGGAATCACTAACGAGCTCATAGAGGGCATCAAGATAGGAGCTGAAAGCATCATTAATATGCAGTTTGCTGATGATACCATCTTATTTCTTGAACCAAAGAGGGATAATATCATAAATATCAAAAGAATCCTGGTAATCTTTGAGCACATCTCAGGGTTGAAAATCAACTTTGAAAAATCAAGCATCTCTGGAATTCATGTTAGTGAGGAAAACTTATACACTTTTCAAACAATTCTAGGATGTAGTCAGAGCACACTGCCTTTCAAATATCTTGGCATTCCGTTGCAACCAAAAGTTGGGCCTCAATCACAATGGAATAAAATAATACAGAAGATGGAACATAAAATTGGAAGTTGGATCACAAAGCATCTTTCCATAGGCGGGCGTATTATAATGATAAACTCAGTGATCACACCTATGGCCTCCTATTATATGTCATGCCTAAAAACACCACCTGGAATCATCAAAAAAATAGACAAAATACGCAGAAACTTTTTATGGAATAACACTACCAATTACTCAAAGGTAAAAAACCTAATCAATTGGAATCAAGTGTGCAAATCAAAACAGTTGGGTGGGTTAGGCATTCTTAACATTGCAAACCACAGTTTGAGTTTGCGGATGAAACGAATGTGGGATGTCTTGAGTGCAAAGTCTAGCCTATGCAACTTAATAATACAAAATAAATATCAAAATAGTCAACAAAGACTTGGGATTTTCCCAAAAAATAAACAAGTCAGCTCACCTATATTTAGAGAACTTATCGATTGGATCCCCACAATTTGCAGCTATTGCAAAGTGACTGTTGGAAATGGCAATGCCACTATGTTCTGGTATGATGCCTGGTATAATAGTATAACACTTGCTGCAAGCCACCCGAAACTCCTTCAAAAATCAAAACATCACTTGATCACACTTAAAAAGTTCTGGGAGGATGAACCTTTTACCTACACATGGTTTAAACAGAGATTTAAGAGCTCATTAACTGAGCTGCAACTTAACTCTATGTATGGTTTCTATTTAGCGCATGAACCTACAGAAATGATTGATAAGCGGAGTTGGAGCCTCACCAAGAAATGTGATTTTTCGGTTAAAAGCTTCTATAATTTACTTAACAATTGGGGGGGGGGGGGAATATCCTCTTTACCATCAAGTCTGGAAAAGTTTTAGTCCATTTAAAGTAAAAGTATTTATTTGGACATTATATCAAGGTAAACTACTGACCAAAGATAATTTATTCAAAAGAGGGATACCGATAAATACCTCATGTCCAATGTGTGAATATGGGTACGAAACAATTGAACATCTATTCTTTACATGTCCATTTGCATCCACTTTTTGGGAGAGAGGAATGAAACTCGATTTAAACTTAACAATATGAATCAATAAGTGTTTTCTTCAACGTGTATCAAATCAACTTGATTTAGAACATGAAGAGTGGAACAATCTGATCAACTGTTTCTGTTGGTCAGTTTGGAAGGAAAGGAATAATCGCACATTTCGACAATCCTCTAATTCTTTTTGGCATGTATTAAATGAATGTTATGATTTGTTGTTACTTTGGGCAGGGTCAAGAAAAAGAGGAGCAGATGAGCTCTTTAAAAATCGGATCAAACAAGCAAGAATTGAACATTTCGCCACTCTACCAACATTTATCACTACCCGAAACAATGTCAACATTCCAACGTTTGAAGCATTGAATGCATCTACCCAACCGGATGGGATGACCGTCGTTGCAACTGACCCAACTGCTGGTGAGCTTGCTAAAATTAACCAATTCGCTCGACTAAAAGAACTAGCACATGAGGAAGAAAGGCGAGCGGCTGAAGACGGCCGAGAGGGTGAGAATATTTGAGGAGACGGGATACTTACCCCGGACAGCTCCTTCATCCTCAGCTGACACCTAATATAAGGTGGTTGGATCATGACTAACACCGAAAAGGTGGTTTTTGGGTAGTTTTGATTTGTTGTTTTGGACCATCTTACAACCATTTTGGGGTGTTTTATAATTTAGGCAAAACTAATCACGGTTGTAATATTCTGTTACTTTGTATTTTGTTGGGAGGGTTGTGAAAACATCCATTCTACTTTATTATCTATGCAATTAACTATCTTCAAAAAAAAAAACTCTTTTAGAACAAGTAGCAAAATAGAAGGGTACAAAGGCACCGCAGAGGACCATTCGTGCATGTCGTAACAACACATGGTGGGTAACTGGGGATGGCTAATGTGGCAGGATCTTCATGTCCAATAGAAAAATGGAAACAAGAGTCCGAAAATTAATGCCCAATCAAACTTTGGTTTCTTCTTATCATTTTACCGTATCCCACTCATTCACAGATCCAAAGCCTATTGTTTGCCTCCATGTCAGAAATTTATGCTATGTGAGAAGAAATAATAAGAACAAAACAAAGATAGCAGAGGAACATCTTCTGTGTGAGAAAATAAAAATAGTTCCAGTCCAATGTTGTACTGTGCTAACATATGATAACATTGTGACTGTCAGTTTGTAGTTTGTGATTGTCCCAAAGGGCACGATCTAAAAATCATTTTTCTTCAATTATTATGGAGCTTTACTGAATTGGGAACAATATTATAAAGACTTTTTTTTGGAAAGCAAAAAGAAAAAGAGGTCCAAGTACGAAAAAATGATTTTACATTATTTGCATGTATAGACAATGATAAAAAGACTTAATCTAAAATTTTCGTCATCGCTTGCGTCACATCGTAAATTCCCCATCAAATATCCATTTTTAATAGCTTCCATGTTTATATAAAGCAAAATCGTAAAAGCAACTTATACCTCTGAAAATACTTGAAAGTGGACTACAAAACTTTCCTACGAATTCCGAAAAGTAGGGTAAAGAAAGCACAAATGGACCGAAAGACACGAGGAATATTAGTAAGTACTCTTAAAGTATCGGCGGTTACATCTTAAGGTGTGTTTGGATGTCACTCCTAGATGTCAGCTTCTGATCAGAAGTTAACTTCTGAGAATATGAATTCAGGAGCAGTTTTTTCTTGAATGTTGGGAGTTGTTTGGATAGACAGAAGATTTCGGGTATTGGGTGATGTCTTGTCAAATAAAATTACTAAATTGCCCTCAGACTTTGATTAAATTAAAATTCATTATAAATTCGTTTTAAATGTTTTTTTCAATTTTTTCCTTCTGAAAATATGTTATTTATTTATAGGTTTTTAAAAAATTTAATTTTTTATCCAGAATTGATCTCTCCAAATAATGTGGGAGGTAAATTGGTCCAAACAAAATCAAATTTTCAAATAAGCTGAGAAGCTACTCCACCTGACTTCTCCTTCCAACGTTAATTGCTCTCCACCTGGCTACTCCACCGTGCCAAAGCCAAGATCCTTGGGTGCCAAATGATGTTTTGGACGTGCACTTGTACTGTAGCAGTGACATTAACGTTGGGGAAGCTGGAATTTGTGCACCCAAACGAGGCCTAACCCCCTCCACCAAACTCAAATTTCCAATTGCTTTAGCACCCACATTTAAAAAAAACAGTACTTTTATGGCCCAGATCGAATCAAATTACCATATGATAAACGAGTCTAGTAAGGCTGAACTCATCTACGTAGAAATCGCTTGTTTAGTCTTAAACAAGATATTGCTGGGAGCTTAATTTCAAATTAAAATCATTATTATTTTCGTCTTCAGTTTACGATATTAGTTTACGGTACTATAAGAATATATGAATAAAAACTATTAAGACTTAAAACATTAGGTGTTGAGAAAATAGTCTCACATTGTTAAACACAAAAAATGTACAACACTCTATAATAAAATTGGATCCACTACCCTTCACTTAAGTGCTTAGGTTTTGTTGAGGTGGTAGATCAACCAAATTTAACATGGTATCAGAGCAAGTTGATTGACCTGTGGGGGTCCACTCCAACCTATATTTTCCACGCGTAGACACGGAAAAAATTATCCCGGTCACGCGTGCAGGGGAGTGTTGAGAAAATAATTTCACATTATTAAACACAAAAGTGTACAACACTCTATAATAAAGTTGGATTCACTATCCTTCACCTATGTGTTTAAGTTTTGTTGAGGTGGTAGAACAATCAAATTTAACGTTAGGCCAACTTTACAACATTTAAGGATTTTAAGCACTACATAATCATGAGACTCGAGGCCTTACAAGTTACAATTCTTTTTGTCGTTCGATTGAACCTCTATCGGATAACTAGAGTCAGTCTCAAATCCATATCTGAGCACATGGACAGACAACTCAATTTTCAATAAGGTATTTTTACGAGATCATTAGAAAATAATTATTTTAGTTGTTGTAATCCTATAAGAAGAGCACAACATCGAATACACATAAAACATTTGCGTGCATCCTAATCCTAAAACACAAAAAAAACAATTAGTTGATCTCATTAAGGTCAAGACCAACAAACCATTTTAAATCCAAACATACTCAGATTAACAAACCAAAATCAAACACCGTTATCGTATCCATCACCCAACCCGTAAAGAAAAACGACGAAAAGAATATAAAAAAAGCAAAACCGAACATTTCCTATTTCCAGAAAAAGTCTCTATTTTTTAATGTTTGTGGCAAAAAGCCCTCAAAATCCAAGAAGTCCATTGATTGGACGAGAGAGAGAGAGAGAGAGAAGAAAAGGCACCGATCGCGATCGCATGCGTCCCAAATCCACTCCCCAACCTGCGTTCTCAAACCCCATTTCGGGCTTTCTCGGAAAGTTCCTGGTTTGAGGCCTTTTCGAACCGTCTCGAGACCTAAAGTTGGAAAGATTTGATCTTTTTAGGTGTTTGCGTTTTGGGTTGTTCGGAGAAGGTCGAGTTTTGGTGAAATTCGTCGAGGTTGGTAGCAAGTGACGAGGAATTTTTTTAAAGGTTATTATTTGTTTTATTTTTTGCTTCTGTTTATGTGGATTGTTGGTTGGAATTATGAAGGTGTTTTTTTAATGAGTTTGTTGAATTTGTGAAGTTGATAATCCCTGATTCTTAGGTAATCTGTAATTTGTTTGGCGAATGCTATCGTGAATCGTGATCTTTTCAAAGTCATGTCTTTTAGAAGTTAGAATTTAAGACCTGTTTAGATGTTGATTTTGTTGTTGAATTGTTTCATCTAATTCTGGTGCTGAAATATGATGTAATGACCAAACTTAATTATTCTAATATGTAACCACATTTCAGGAAAAAAAACAAACGAGCTAACATGAAATTCTTTAGTTTTTCTGGCCTATAAGGTCAGGCAGCAAATCAAGCTGGGGTCGGGGGTGCTTTGGTTTTTGCTAGCTTAGCTCTGATTGCAGAGGACTTAAATGAGTTTATTATTATTCTAGAGTAATTCTAGTTATTCCATTTTGTAGTTTTCATTGGGGAGAAACAGGAGGAGATTGAATGAAAAGTGAACCATTTCTAGACACCCTTTGTAGGACACTCAATTCCTAATGCAGCTCCCTAGATCACTCATCAAGTTTTGTTGGCTCTGAAGTATTTAGTATTTACATATTGTATTGTCTGGCTATACTTTAATCTACTGAAAACATCTGAGATGTTTTTTTTTTGAACTTTTCCTTTTTGAAGTTTTTTAACTTATGGACAATATTTGTTGTTGTTAGACAACAAATAGTTTGGATTTATTTTCTTCTGGTCACCATTTATTCAATTCCTTTGCTTTTTTGCTCCCTCAATAATTTTCACACTGTTCCACATTTTTCGATTGTTAATTTTTCTAATACCTGGATCTGTTATCATTTCACCTTTAGAAATTAAAGATGGATTCAGAATCTCACCAAGTAGATCATGAATATTCCCCTTCTCTGGATGTTGAATCAGAAGTTGATCCAGGTCAACATTTTAACCAGCCTGATGCACATTGCATTTTCTGCCGACGAGCTTTTATGCTGGAGACTGAAACACGTGAAGGTTTTGAGGCAATATTCATCTGCAGAGACTGTAAGCTTGTTGTTCTTGATGACCTTGGCACAGATACAGTTGCAAGGGATTCAGATAGTAGGAGGCAGCAGAGACGTGCAAATTCTGGAAGTTCAGAATCAATTGAGGATCTGTTTTCGCAGCAATTTACAGAGCTTATTGGTTTAGTAAGGCATAACCACGAGACACGACAACCTGGAAGTCAAAATTCTGTAAACAGGAGCAGGTTTAGAAGGTGGCAGCGACCACTTTCTGATGCTGGCAGTGAGAGCATTGATCATAATGATTCATTGTTTGGGGACAATGATTCCAACATAAGCTTTAGTTTTAATGGAGGTGAATCTGATGCATCAGTTGATAATATTGGCCTTATAGAAAGAGACGTATTTATAGCACAAGATGAGGAGAGCCATAACAGTAGTGATACCGATATTGACCCAATGCATGCTGGAATAGACCAGTGGAACTCTGAAGGCGAAGATGAAGATGACGTAGAGTGGGGAGAAGCGGGTGTAGAGGAAGTTGAATTTCATGAGAGACAGTTGCCCAATGCTTCTAGCAGTCCAACTGGAAGCAGCGGAAGGGGAGGCGGAACCGATGGATGGCTTTTATGGAGAACACTGGTGGAACCTGAACTGCCCCAGTACTTTGGTAATTCCGGTGACTATCTTGACGCGAGGGGCTTTGAGGTGCTTCTAGAACAGCTTGCGGAGGCTGATAGCTCGAGAAGAGGAGCACCTCCTGCTGCCGCATCATTTCTGAGGAGTCTTCCATGTGTAACCATTTCAAAAGTTCACGAGAAGAATGGCTCTTTAGTATGTGCAGTCTGCAAGGATCCTATAACTGTAGGAACTGAAGCTAACCGACTCCCTTGTTTGCATTTCTACCATCCCTCGTGCATACTTCCATGGCTTCATACTAGGAACTCCTGCCCTGTTTGCCGGTTTGAATTCCCAACCGACGACCCAGACTATGAGGACGGAAAAAGAAATGCTCGTAATAGAAGAGAGCTTAACACAATTCACCATCAAAATGTTGTCACAGACAACCCACCTGCTGTGACTACCGACGCAGAGATGGATGCATCTGTTGAGCCTAATCTAAGAGGTGAGGTGCAGGGTGATGCTGGAAACTCTCAAGCCGAGCAAGACAATCCAAACAGACAGCGAAGGACAGGATGGGTGTATTCCGCTGCCATACCAATTGTTAGTATTGTTGGGTTTGTTCTTGTTATGTGGTTGGGAGGTCCGCGGGCTGAAGGGTCTAACCGTAGCACACAGGAGCATAATTCCCAACGGTTTCAACAGTATTCGGGAAACAACTCGGTACACGAGGATCGAGGTCACAGAAACAGGAGGTGGTGGTCTTTCTTTTGATGTCCGCTTAAGGTATACCTGTCAACTAATTGTCCCCTGTGAGATCTGCATAGATTCTGTGTTATATTTGTCACTTCTGTTTGGAGTTGCAAGTTGGTTTTTTAACCTGTAAAATTTGTGTGGTTAAATGTTGGTTTCAACCTTGTTGTGTGATTTATTTTACATTTTGTTTTCAGCTCACACGTCTCTTGTAATCAACATGTTATCTACTTCTAAAATATGCTTGTTTGTGAATTACAATTATGATTTTTTTTCGAGGTGATGAAGAAAGCGAAATGGACCCAAGTTGAGATCCCATTGTGATAAGATTTTCTTTAATCCTTTTTTCTTTAATCCATTGCGAGTTCTTAATATTCTCTTATTCTCTCCAATTTTATGAGGTGTCTCAAAATGACCATTGTCCATTCGAAAAAAAAAGTTGATCCTTCATCTTTAACTGTCTTCGCTAAGATCAAAACGTAAAACCGTTGATCCTTCATCTTTGACTGATTGAATAATGCAATATCAATCTGCAAAATTGTAACAACGCAACATGAATCGTTGATCTCACCAAGGTTTTGTTCATTTTGTTAGGGGAAAAAAAAATAAGATACTAGTGAAACCATGCTCTATAGAAATTGAAACAAACGTAAAACCGTCAACTAACTTCTTTTACTGCTGGCAAAATTTGTATCTCCAACGAATAGTCATTTTGTAGTTTGTGATTCGATTTCTGTAAAACTAGCTCACAAAATTTGACCCATGCCAAAGAGCACCACAGTTGCACAAAAACATGTCAGTAGTATTATATATCTCTCTCGAAAAGAATGAGAAAGAAGCTATTTACAATAAATAGCATCAGTATATACTGGTATTCACTGTTCCATTTGTATGTAGAACATCAGAAAGGCTAATGAGATTTGCCCAGAGAAAGAAACTAACTATACAGAGCATTGGGAGCCACTAGAAGAGTACATCGAGAAATACAGTTATCCACAGTGACAAGGAGAGCACTGCAAATATGTGAACCCAGAACAGTACTGAAGCAGCCTCTTTGCCACAACCTCTAAGACTGGAAACAGTACCTGCAGTAGAGTTTCAAGTTCAGAAGATAATAATTTGATCAGCATCTTGACCATGTTTGCAAACATGACAAACAGGACCGATACGCGAATGAACAAGCATTGGGATGTTACCTGAAAGAACTGAAGTCGGCATCGAGTGCTGAAGGAGAAGAACGAACCGGAACATCTTATCGCCAACCGGAAGGAATCCGAGCTTGTCGACTAGAAGAATAATGCCCATACCAAAAAGGGGCACAATGAACAACCGTGCGACAACTATGGCAACAGTGGTTTTCAGGCCAAGCCTTGAGCTTCCAACTCCTGGACCTGAGATTATAAAAAATGAATTTAAAAAAAAAAATTGTATACCTACCTAATCTACAACCCTTAAGATAGACAATGAAAGACTCAGAGATATAATTCTTGTGATAGAAACTTTAATTACTTTTACTGTCTAATTAGTTTATATCATTGCCATTATTTTAACATTTTGATTCACTTGTTTTGTGTTATTTATCATTCTTGGAGGAAAGTGATATCAACTATATATGAAATAGAAGATTAAAAACCAATGTGATCATAGCCACCGATTCGAAAACCGGACCGGACCAGTTGGACCGTGAACCAAAGGTCTGTCTGACCGTGAACTAGAGGCATGTCCGGTCTGATAACCCGCAAAGAACCATTTTTGCGTCAAACCGTTTCGGACCGGCAGTTGAACCGGTTCGACCGGCCGATCCAGCCACGGTTCTGGGTAAACGGATATTCGTTTACCCATGTTTGTTTACCGGAATCCAAAGGAAAATACAAACGTAAATAAACGGGTAAACGGATCAATATCCGGAGTGCAATAATAATGTGTCGAAACGAATCAATATCCGCAGGGGCTGCCGCTCCCTGCCACCCTAGCATTCCTAATTAGATCGTAGACTCAACACTCCAACCAATATTTTTTGTTTATTTCTATATCTATGACATCATGCTGACGTCATCGGTTCAACCATTTCGATTTGGTCCAACCTCGGTCGAACTTCTGAATCATCGAACATTTGACGTTGCCGGTTCGACGTCCGATCCGGCTCTGAAGATAACGTATCCGTAAGTATTATAGGAGTTTTAGATGTTCAAAATGTGCTTCATGGGTATACCTATGAGACGAAGGAAAGTATTTCTGCAGCCAAATGAGGGTACAAAACAAATTACTAACCATCTACTAGATTACCACCCAAAGCAAGCAGAATGCACGGAATCATCGCCTGCCTGAGAAAAAAAGTTTAGTATTAGATGATACCGTGTTTGAACTGATAAGAGTACATGTATAAACCATGTGTTACTATTAAGCAATAATTAGATATAAAATAACTCTATCATCATTCTTCTTGTAAATCTAGACACAAACTAAATACTTGCTGATTGTTTCATAAGAGATCTAAAGTTTCCAACAAATACCCAAGAATAAGGAAGCTGTCCGTTATGAAGAATAATGGGGCATCATCGACGAGGATCAGTTTCTTCAAGAATGGCACAATACCAAGGATTATACCAAGCATCTGGAACAAAGCGTACGCACAGATTTAGATTAGAATGACATACCCAGAAGTGTGGGAATGACCACAGTGGATAAGTATAAATTTACAAAATTTTGGTTTAGTGGCTGTAAGCAGTAACTGTTGTACAAAAGTTGTAAGGATATATATCATGTAGCTTCACATGTTGCTAGCATAATGAAAACAATGGGTTATCCTCGGAAAAATATCAATATTTTCATCGTTATTATTTTCAAACAAGTCATTCGGAATGAAAGCAAATCTACATGCATTCAAGTGTTTAACCATCGTATAGTCAAAATGGTGACATACAATTCACGGCTTCCAGAAAGGAAAACAATGCAATATCGTAACGTATTTGTACTCACCGATGCAACTATGGGCGGCTGAAGAATTTGTTTGATCTTGAGTTTCTGTATGATAAGATGTAGTGCTTCAAATGCCTGAAGAAGAAAACATATTGATGTAAGGAAGGAGTGCATGATACAATTGCAACAATGCACAATTTGCTGTGCAAAATTTGCTCTATCTATTATATGGTATTTTACTCTGCTCTTTCAGTTTAAATCAGCATAACTACAGTTTCAGTTGTCTACTCAATAACTTATTTCAGCATCAATATAGAGGTACGCAACAATATAAGTATGATAACATGTGCTGGAGAAGTTCAGGAGTCGTCATAGAACCGAACTAAGGAGAGCTTTCGTCACTGAGTTCTTGATAGAAAATAGAATGAGGATTTTCCATTCTAAGTGGGTGTCAAAATGTTCACTATATGTAAGAAAAAAAGAACAAGAAATAACAAGTTTCTTACTCCACCACGAGGGGTGTTTAGATGCGGTTGTTCTGCTTCTTGACGTGTGAGCAAGGAAACTAGTTCCGGTGCAGTAATACTATCATAATTCGTTATTGCTAGTGAAGGCTCTTCGCTGTCGTCAAAACCTTCGGGTGGGGGAGCAAGCATCTGATAGACATATGTATATAGTATAATCGCACCTACCTATCAATACAAGCAAATTCAGTTCACATATTCATCGAGATGATTTATCATTTATGAAACACTTTGAGGCTGTAAACTCGTGCCCTTCATAGTTTCTATGCCCGACACACAACAACAAATCATAAATTTTAAGATTTAGTGAGTTATGGAAGCAGATATAGTTTCAGCTCATAACAATGAAAATAGAAAAAGAATATTGTAATTCATGTCTTACGAAGCAACTACAGCCTTTGTACTCTTCGAGACATGAAGCCTCGATAAAAATGTTTTAATGTAGTCGTGACGTACTAAATATGACATAAATATTACAGGGCAGTTCCAATTACACTATGTTTCGACTAAAATGGAAAAATGCATGTCTTGCTCCTTTTTTTCCTTTCAATTAAATCGGCATCAGAAGAAAAACTTCAAAGATTATAGGACCTACCCATTGGCCGTATGAGATGTAGGCATTTCCATCCTGCAGACATTTTTCAGTATCACCAAAAGGATTTGAGGGATCTCGACATAATGCTGCAATCAACACAAGAGGAATGTTCCCAATGTTCCCTGCAATTTCGCAAATATGGAGTTGAGACATAGCTAACACTTAATACAATAACACATCCCCACAAGCTGTTCCAAGAAAAGAAATGTCATGCTTCCTTGTTTAAAGAAGATAATCTTACCAATACCGATGTGCACTACGGTGAACTTGAAGTAGGAATATGGAGGTTTAACAATGGATGCAACAATTAGACCTACTATCGAGCCCGAAACAGACATGAGAACAACATTGAAGGGGATAAACCACCTGTTATATAGAGAAATAATATCAATGCAAAGTTCCATCTTCACTTAAGCCATAAACGAAAAACATGAGACGTAACAACATATCTCAAGTTAAACAAAAAAAAGGAACAAGTGGCAATAAAGTATTGTTTCACTTTGCATATTTCAGTAGGAAATGTTATGTCTTTTATTTAGAAACCAGCTAGGACAATTTACCATGTAATCATCATGGCAAACAGGAGCAAAAATGAAGCAATTTCTTACCAATTAATCAAGTTCTGCAAAGTGATCGCTTGTCCAAGTTGAGAAAATATCAGGCCTGGAAGGAGAAGAACATAGACCAACTGCAAGAACCACATGAGCCGGTAGATTAATATTACGACCAATATTTCTACACCAGAATGGCAAAAAAACTAAAACAATGGATATAATAAAATTTTAGACTTTGTAAAGTTTGTATTGTTGTTATGCTATGTGTATTATATTTGTTTGTGATTTTGGAATGTTATCATTCTTATTCAGAAGTTATCAGTCTATAAGGCTAAATAAACAAGAAAACAAAGACAACCACATGCATCTCCTAATACCAACTCTAACATATAACCTGAAGATACTAAAATATTTTCTTGTTGTAGCCAAAGCTCCTTAAGCTCCCATGAACTGATGAACATGTTTTTTTTGGCATACAAAAAAGGGGAAAGCTTACAAATCAGAGTAGACCTGTCAATTTTGGACACGACACGATTACACGACACGGACACGACACGATAAGGAGACACGATATAGACACGACTTTACACGAATTTTTTTGTATGATTAAAATGATTTATTACGATGTTTTGTGAACATATAAATATAAAATAATTGGTACACGATTTGACACGAACACGACACGATACACACGATAAGTTATTTTTGTACACGAAACAGACACGAACTACATCTTTTGTTAGATAATCAATTGTTTTTAATTGATTATAGTCAATTAAGATGTTATTTAGAATGAAAAATATCAATATAACATGTCACTTAACTATTTTCAATATAAACAGGATGAAATCTTTTCAATTTATACTATACACGATAACACGAAATCCTGACACGAATGCAGAACTGTCAGACACGATAGTACACGAACACGACCCAATTGACAGGTCTAAATCAGAGTTGCAACTTTCAAAGAATATTTTGTGTAAAATATTGCTATTCTCAGTCTTTAAACTTATGAGTTTTGTTGCGTGAAACACTTGGTTTCCATAAAAACATGTTTAAGCTATATTTTTGCACCAAAAGAATTGCTACCTATATCAATGAGAATCGTATCTGAACAGATAACAAAGAGACCACTAAATATGCTTTAAAAAAACAAAGATACCACTAAATGGGTACGCATATTCGAACTCCACATCCATAATAAACCATGGTCGGTAAAATGTGGTTAAACAAATAATTAAAATTGATCCTACCACTTATCCAAAAAAGAGCAACAAATAGACAAATATGGACATATCTAAGACAACACCAAAATAAGAAAATAAAATTCATCTGGCTTACCTTATTGAGAAGCTTCCTTCCACTGGGAGTTAAAACATTGACACTCTTGTGGGCCAAGACGAAGCCCATGAAAGCCATCACAGCAATTTTCAGAATTGGAACAACAGCAAATTTCACTGTGGCAGAGATAGCTTCACTTCCAGTTTTGTCCACCATCACGATCTGATAAAGTGACCTCTCCATCCTTCTAGTGACTAGTCTGTTTCTTCCCAATGCTTTAAGTTTTATTCTTCAACAGCTCTGTCGCATATAATAAAATAAATAATTAGCAACTCTGCCACAATATAAAACAGATTATCAGCTTGCATGTTCTCCTGTTTCAAAGACTCAAAATATCACAAGTTTAACTCCTAAAAGAGACATTTTAACTAAGATTTTCTTTAAAGCTGCAATGACAATAGTACACAACTTCATATCTTGTTTTAAAAAGTAACAATAATAATACAGAGAATAACTCCATTTCTTAATATGTGTTCTTATATGAACAAAACCAGCACCATATCATTAGAAGAAGAAAAAATCAAGAACACAACTTTAACCATAAAGAGCTCCACATAGCAATGGTTGTTACACCACTTCATGTTTGTTTCAGAAAAAAAACAGCAATAATGAAACAGATAAAAATAACACTTTTTTCAGAATATATGTTCTTACATGAACAAAATCAGCACCAAATCACCAGAAAAAAGAAAACAAAATTCAAGAACACGACTTTAACCATTAAAATCATCACAAAATACGAAGAAAAAAGAACCCTTTTCTCCAAACCTTTTGAAATACCGAATTCACCCCAAAAAAAATGAAGAGCAAAAACACCAACTTTGGGTACAAAAAGAAAAGATAAAAAGAGACGAACTTTGGTCATGGAAGAAACTGGAATTGGAAGAACATATATTTGGCAACAAAAAAGAGAGAATGCACGTTTTAAGTGGTTCATACCCGCAGTTTCCTTTTGTCGTCCTTGAATCACCGCGAAGAATCGGAACGAGTGCCAATTCTCCACTGGAACAAGAACAAGTTCAGATTTTGACTAAAGACTCAGTTGGACTGCCTACTTATATATTTTACAGAGGGTGACGGTTTAGGCGTGTACGTGTAAAGGTTATAATTTTTTAAATAGTTATAAAAATCGAATCAATACTCCAAGTAGTCCAAAATCGAGGGGAAAAAACTCACTTTAAACTTTTCTAAAAAATATGTTCATGTTTCAATTTTTTCTCAAATTACTCGTGTCTAAACCGTAAGACAATTTTCTTTGACTTAACATGGAACACCATATTTCTCTCTCTTTCTCTTCTTTCTTTCGGGAGTATCCATCTCAGAATTTTCAGTTGAGAGTGAAGACCAAATTGAGCCCACAGTAGCCAATACTGAGCTAAAATCGTCCCCCACTGAGTCCGTCAGACCCACTGGATTGCACATGTTGCTTTAGCGTTCTTGAAGTAAAAATCGGTAAACAAAGAGAATGAGTAAGTGAAATTGTTAAAAATTGATGTGTGTATTACTTTGTTGCATTTTCTTTTCATTTTGGAACTGATGTGACAATGTTTTGATGTATTTGTGGGTTTTTTGGCCTTAATCTATGTTTTGATGATTTAATTAACCTAATCTTAATTATGATCATGTAGAGTATCACACATATTGCATTGCATATATATTGCTTTGTGCTAACCTCTACAGGTGATCAAGACTCAAGGAAAAAAGGAAAACAAGTCAAGACATGTAATCAAGCTCATTTGAAGACATGTATTTTGTATTTCTTTGAGTCTTTAGGAACTTGTGTATTTTGAGCATACTTGAGCTAAAATCAACTTAAACACACACTAGGTTCCTTATAGAAGTCACACACGAAATTTCACATAATTTGGACTTCAATAGATCACCCAAACTTAGACCGGAAAATACTAAACTTGAACCCAAACTATCTGCCCACATTCAGTCGACCGCAACATGTCGTTCGGTCGACCGAATGATCAAGTATTTTGTTTGTGTTTCCCTGTCTGGTTTTGGTCGACCGCACGATCTCTTGCGGTCGACCGTTTGAACTTAATTTTTCGACCGTTATTTTTGTCGTATATACCCAACGATCGTATTCGTATTAAACCAAAAATACCCCAAATACATTTCATGTATCGGTCGACCGAGGACCATGATCGGTCGACCGTTTGTTCATCTCTTGACAAACCCAAATCTCCTGGACAAAATCGGTCGACCTCTACACCTATTTCGGTCGACCGAATACATCATTGTTTGTCAACCCCAAAGTGCCTGGTACAAATCGGTCGATCGTTTACCTTTAAGGTGTTCGACCGATCACTTAAGTGTACCTAAGTCGTAGCGTTGGGCGGTCGACCGTTGCTTAACCGGTCGACCGAACTTAGTTCAAAATTGCCTAACGGTCGACCGTTCAGCCCGATCCGGTCGACCGATTTCATCCAGAATTGGGTCCTGCAGATTTCCATTTTGTGTATCACACATCAACTCACACCCAATCAATCCCAACGGCTTTATTCTCTCTAAGGCTTATAAATAGAGTTGTAAAACACATTTTAACACAACTCTCCCACTACAAACTTGTCCCAAACATTAGAGAGAATCTCAAACACTCAAAACTTCACATTTCCACACTTAGAATCAATTTCAATCTCATTCAAGTGTGCTCAAGTTTAGAGAGTGTGTTCCACTCAAGATTTCGTTTGTTCAAGAAGTAAGGACTTCGGTGAAATCCCGAAGTGTTCCTCTCGGATTGTGAGAGAAGAAAGTCAAGCTCGCGAGGTTGTTCACGGAGCTTGTTTTGTAAAAGGCGTTCTCTCCCGGCCCAGAACGGGGAGTGGATAGTGAAGACGCGAGCGGAGCTCGAAGTGTCGAGCGGAGCTTGCAAGAGAGGACGTAGGCAGTGACCGAACCTCTGTAAAAACCCCCGGCGTCCATTGTGGTTTCCTTATTTCTTACTTGCTCGTTTAGTTGTTTAAATGCCGCTGCATATAACTCGATCGATAAAACGAGTAGGAAATTAGTTTAAAAGTGATTAGCATAGCCGACTCACAAGTTCCAACAGTATTTTGTTGGTTTGTTCAAGTTTCATTTGAATTTGTCTTTTGTGGGGGTAGTTGTGCTTGCTCGAGCCCTATCGAGCTCGATGAATGACAATTTCTGATGGTTGAAGACAATGGCTGACGATACTTAAGGATACACGATAGATTTGCTCGATAGTTAAAAATATTCTAGTGTCCGATCAAGTCCGATAGTACCCGACAGTACGCGATATATAGTGTGGGTCGATGTGTATGCTCGATAGTTATACTTGGTTATGGTTCGATTGAACTCGATATGTGTTCAATAGACACTCGATGTGTTATGATTAATATTTTGGATCCATTGTTTTGATTTTTTTCTCGTATCAGGTTCAATTGAAACGTATTGGCTGCGTACAATGGTGTTTGGGAAATGGACGGTAGAGATTGATTTTTCAAGAATGGCAAGAGTAAATGACTTTTTCAGGGATACTTGAAGAAGTAGTCTGGGTCCTCAACCATCTTGACCATATCCGCTCATACGAATAGCTTGCCTTCTCGGGCATATATAACACCTTCAATCAGGAGGCATAATCCCAACTTGAAGACGACATCAGTATTTGTACAACTTTTGAATGCTGCCTCCAACGTCAATATATGAATTTTAGGTCGTCCATTGAAATAATTAGGGTTGTAAATGGGTAAGAATTTGCCCGCAACCCGCCCTGCCCCGCCTAATGCGGGTAGCGG
Organism: Triglochin maritima; assembly: GCA_963682175.1. Taxonomy (NCBI): domain Eukaryota; kingdom Viridiplantae; phylum Streptophyta; class Magnoliopsida; order Alismatales; family Juncaginaceae; genus Triglochin; species Triglochin maritima. Next base: position 4,761,282 of record OY821780.1, on the reverse strand, counting down.
TCCAAAAAATATTACCCGCCACCCGCATAACCCGCCTAATAAGCGGGGCGGGTTGCGGTTGCCTCGTCACCCGCCCCGCATAACCCGCCACCCGTAAAACCCGATAACCCAAATACCGTTTACCCGATTATTCAATTAATCCATATACACACACTCTCAGACTCTCACAGTCCAATTCCAAAATCCAAACCCTAACCTAACAAAACATTCTCTCCTCCACGACTGCCTCTCCTCCACGACTTCCTCTCGTCCACGACTGCCTCTCCTCCACGCGCCTCCGGACCTCCACGACTTCCTCTCCTCCACGCTCCTCCGTGGCTTCCTCTCCTCCACGCTGCGTCTCCTCCACGGGTGACCCCCCTCTCCTCCACGCTGATCCCCCTCTCTTGGGCTGGCAGATCTACTGTGCATGTAGAAAGACATACAACTTGTTCATCATCCAACTGCTATTTAACAAACAAATTCAATTGCATCTGCTTGTTTGTTCAACCAATTAATTGTTTATTTTCATTCATGATGCAGTGGAACCAATTTATGCAATTGCCGCACAACAAGATTCACAATTTACATGTCATACATATCTCTGATTTTCACCACAAGATTCACAATTTACATGTCATACATATCTCTGATTTTCACCACAAGATTCACAATTTACATGTCTAACAAAACATGTTAGATGTCACCTCCTACAAGCTAGAAAACCCAGCTTCCTAATAAAAGTTGCACTAAATTGGATGCCACCTAGTTAAGTCGCTTGTTATTGTTATTATCATTAATATTTGTCTAATTTTGATATTAATTTGTTTTCTTAGGGAAATAAAAAAGTTAAAGGAAAACCCCGCCAGACCCGCATAACTCGCCCCGCATTGCCCAATCCAACCTTAGGCGGGGCGGGCAGCGGTTATTTTTTCTTCACCCGCTCCGCCCCGCCCACCCGCTTAACTTAGGCGGGGCGGGTAGCGATGGGACAAAAACCCGCCCTGCCCCGCTTACAACCCTAGAAATAATACTTTATTAGGTGGTCACTGGTATAGTGCTCCTGCAACTCAACCTCCGACGGTACAGTGCTGAAGTTGAAACCGGTGATCAGTGCAAACTCATATCTACTGAATCTGCACGCCCTAGAGCCCAAACAGAAATGAACATCGTCATCTCTACTACTATGGAGCTTGTGCAATAGTAACTGATGGGCAAGAACACCGGAGAACTGTAATTCGTCCGCCTCGAATAATTGTCTGAACGGGGATTCATTTGCCCTTTCCAGCAACCCGTACTCCCGAAACTTCTCATTTATGTCATTCATAGGCTTACTGCCCATGTATGTCACACGGTCGGGGAAATGATCATTGGTTGAAACTATTAACTTTGGCAACGGACGAAAAAAAGGAAAAAACCACAACCAGTTAAAAACACACAGGAAAAATTTCAAAGGAAAAGGAAATTGAGCTCATATCGAGGCTATCGTGCTCATAGTTCTTCACAATAAAAAAAATCTTATCGGGCACACATGCAAAATGAATCGAACTAATATCGAATCAAGCTCACCGCAAAAAACGATCCGATTTCCATCGAGCACAACTATCGAACCTATCGAGTTCGTAGGAAAAACGATATGACTTCCATCGACCACACATGTCGAGTACCTATCAAACTATGATCGAACCTATTTAGCCTCGTTCGAAACATAGGAAAACAATTTCACTTCATAACCAGGCAACAAAACTCAGATGAATACCAATAAATGAAGGACATCAACTACATTTTTTATAGAAACAATAACCTAACCTTATAAAACTATATCAAGAAATAAAAAAACAAAATGTGTCCTAAAACTGACATTCGTTGTCAACTTCAATGTAAGAGTTGTTCGACAGGGTACGACCCTCAGCTCGAATGACGGGTCAAGCCGAGAGAGAATGGATGCATGAACGAGAGAGAGAGAGAATACACAACGGATGCGTGAGAGAGATGTTTGCAACTGTCGGTAGAAAGAGACAGAGATAATGAAAATAGAAAGAGAGGAATGAGCCTATGATTTTCCCCACGATTTAGGCAGAGATTTTTTGGGGGAGAAGTGTAAACATAAACATATTTTTCAGAGGAGGTCAAAGAACGGGGTTTTGATTTTGGGTCACTTTGAGTATAGAAAGTTAATTTTTTTACCCATGCTTGCAGGTTAAATAGAGCGGATAAACAGATAACACTGGTTCGTAGTGTTTCGAGGGAATTAACGTTAACGGGGGGGGGGGGGGGGGGGGGGGGAATTGACTACTATTTCATGTAAATATTAGTCTATATATTAGTCAAATGCTTCCAAAAAATATTTTGATCAGTTCAAAAGTTCAATTGGTACTCATATCTTTTAATCCATTCTCTTAATCTTATTTCAAGTTACTCCATGGTCTAATCACGAGGGTAGTATTTTATCATGGTGTCAGATCCCAAGTTTTTATGGATTCCTTCTTTGTTACCGGGGTCGACCCCAAAGCCATAATGTCTCAAAACGAAGAGGCCATAAAGAAAGAATTGATTGTTCCTTTGTCTCGAACTTCGTGAAGAACTTCATTCGGTATCTCCGACAAAAAAGTAGGGGCAACTCCATTCGTTCGTAGAACTCTTGTTTGTTATGAACTTTGTTCGCGAAGGAACCAGACTTTGTATTTTTGACATGCATAGATCAATTGAGTCATAGATCAATATCCACGATTCAAATTTTTTATTTGGAATTCGGAGATAAATTGATAACAACTCATTTTAAGAGTTGTAGATCTCTCTTCTATTAACATTCATTTGTAGAAGTATTAGTTTGCATCCTGAGGGGATAGGAGTGAGAGTAAAAGGGAAAATATATTTCAATATATTTCATCGGTAGATTTTGTGATTTTGTTTCGATACATCATCTTATAAGGTGGTTTAGTGGTGTACATATAAGTACTCTCTCCATTATGTTTTAAGACATTCAATTATTTTAAATTACTTAGCTAAGATATGTTAAGGTGGTTGGCGATATCTAGACTGAATCTATCCCATAAGGAAATATTATTCGAGTTGAAAGGTTAATATTTGGTGGATGGTGACGCTTTGAGGAAAGAAGGGAAGAAGACTAATATTTGCTACTTTGGAGCAGGTCCGAGATGTTCTAGCTAATACCTAAAAGATCTATTAAAATTTCATTTCACACATATCAATAATTAAATAATTCAGAGGGAATTCCGATTTTTATTTCTTTAACTATTAATGGTTAATTACATATTATCATCTTAATTAATAAAAAATTACCACTTTGAATAATTCGATCACCCTTTGTCCTTTCAATTTACAGTGGAGGTTTTTTGTCCCTTTTGCATTGCAATAATCTCTTAAATAACTATATAGAATTTGGCAACGGATACTTGCTAAAATTGAAGGAGCTCGCATCTACCGCCTTCAGCCGCTAAAGTACCCCAGCTAGAGCTCTGCCCTCTCGGCTTCATTTTATTGCAGTTTGAACTCTCTTTTGTTGCTCGGACCAGGAGACATTCATAATGGTTAAGCTGTTTTGTTTCATTTTTCCCTACATCCCGTAGACTACTTCGGCTTGCAACTTTTGATTGCAAACTTTAAAAAAAAAAATCATGATAATGCAATAGGCAGAACTAAAGGAATCTCCAGAACGTGACTGTTTAATTTGATAATTGATCTTGACTATTCAAAGATAAAAAATCTTCTAATTGAACCAGTGTAGCTGATTTTTTTTCCAACACGTGTCAAAATAAGTTACAAATACTATTATACCAAAATATAATAATATTTTTTTTGATGACCTAGAATTTCCTAGCACCCGCCTCCACTTGGGACAGGCAGGTTGCGACTCCAAACTGAGGTGGTCTAACACCATTTTCACCGGAACGCATTAACATTAAATAAAGTGTTTTGTTAGGATTCGATCTTGTAACCGAAGGTGTGAACTCATGTATCCAACCAACTTGACTATACCCAAAGGAACTTTCCAAATAAAAATATAATTACAGTCGTTCACAAGTTTACGCCTCTATGTGGACCTTTAGGGTAAAGAGTGGTAAAGAATTATTTGGGTACATCAGGAAAGAACTAGATTTAGATTTTACTCATGGATATTTTGAACTTTTTTCTTACACATCTCATGTACGATAAAATTAGTTTCATACGCCTAAGCCGTTGAATATTTAATCATATGGTCCCTTATTAGTTTTTCGATGGTTTGAAGAAATTAACTAATATCTTATGAATAAAAAACTGCTGGTTTCAATCCCAAAGAGAAATTTTGTAATACTTCTATTATAGTCGACCAACTTACATTTCATATTCAAATTCTAACCATTTCAACAAGGGAGGAAAGGGAAGACGGGGGGTGGGGGTGGAATTAAGTACCACGAGTCAGTTAAAGTCAAATTTCCATTAATGTGCCAATACGAGGGCTTAGCAAAGACTTGTCATCCTCCAAACTCTACCACGTGTCAGTTAAAGTCAAACTTCCATTAATGTGCCAATATGAGGGCTTAGACGGTCGTTAATGGCACCAAACGGGCGGGCGACCGCTTGGGTCGCCCACCTGGGGTGGGAGTACGAGTCCACTCCCATTGGACTGTTATTTTATTTTTTTTAGGGTTAAAAATGTTTATAAATTCATTTTAATTTTTTTTAAAGTCTGAAAATATGTTTTTTATTTGTAGAATTTTTTGTGATTTTTTTATATTTTACTCGTAATTAATTTCCAAATGACGTGGATGTGAGAGAATGTAGGGTGAATGTGGTAACCTGGACGTGATTAAGGGTTTTTTGTGAGTAAAGTGAACTGACGTGACAGACAGAGAAAGCATGCCCGGACGTTGTTTTTTATGGTCTTAGCAAAGATTTGTCACTCCACCAAGATTTTTTTTTAACATCTTATGTTATATCCAAATTATCCATTAAATATTCTAATACTTTTTTTTGGCTTAACTCCGAAACTTACTGGACAATCACTAGTAGGGTGAGCATCCGGTCCGGATTTTTTTCGAGAGTCCAGACCGATCCGGTATGGGACTGAATTTTTTAATATAAAAAAATAGAAACCGGACCGGTTCCAACTGGTCCAAAAAATCAGACCTCCCATTGGGCAATGAGAGGGTGTCACATGCAGCAATGGGATTCGAACTTGAGACCTCCCATTTGGCAAGACCTCAGCCGCTGGTGGGGGGCAATATTCTAATACATCAGATTCTCAAACCTCGCCTTCCAACCTCTAGCATGCACTGCGATAACTGCTCTTGAGTTTCTTCTGTCTTCTCTTAATCATGTGCCAGATGCATCATTTCTTGATTGTCAAATCTTGTATGACGAAAAGGCTTATTGTCAATTTATGTTGTGATATTGTGAATGCAATTTATGACATCTTTTGCATTGATGTCCTAAAAGTATTTGTACGTTGTTGATTTGGTGATACCGTTGTTGCTGTGTTTAACGTAAATGATGCGTGTAAGTTTAGTTCCACTGATCAAAATAAGAAACGTTGTTCATCCACTATCTTTTGAAGTATTTGAGAGGAAGGAAGAGCTACGCGCTCTATTATAAAACATTAATATCTTATTGAATAAATATTGCAAAATAAGGGAACTTTACATTTTACTTTATCTTCTGAAATCTTTACTATAGAAACTTTACAAATTTACCTTTAAGCATGATACTACTATATTTCGTATACTCCTACCTAAGTGCCAGTAGACATGGAGTCATCTTTTGGTACAAGAGACAATGGATGAGCAATTTACTCAGTCTCATGTTACTAAACACGAAAATCGTGTAACAATTTATAATAAAGTTTGATCTACCATACACAACCTAAATACTTGAATTTTCTCAAAGTAGTAGAACAACTAAATTTGACAATTCAATTTCCATATGCACTAGAGTTGTGGTTTTAACAATTGAGATTTTGAGGGGAAAATTGCCCGCAAAAACAAACCTCACGTCAAACTATTGTTGGTGTCATGGAGACTACTTTCGAAAAAAAGATCCTCTGAATGTGATTCTTTATGTTCGGCAGTGGATTTGAATACGTGTTTTTTTTCCTTTCAAAACAATACATAATTTTGGACCATTACTAGGCTTGTGTGGAGTTGGTGCGATAAATTTTTGTGTGTAGGATTGGAGCAGCTAACATTGTCGTAATCTAAGCTAGCGAACAAGGGGACGAAGCTTCCTTCTCTGGGTGCTGTTCAGGTTGACTAGTCGCTATGACGCTATCTGATCAGGAAAGAACAAGACAAGAAAGATTTGGTTGTTAGAATATTCCTCTTAGGTGGGCAAGTCTCTTTGATCCTGATGGATGGGCTTTATGTACATGTTGATCCGTGTTTGGTCCGTGTCTAAGGATAGGCTTCGGGACTTCGGGTGCTACAAAGACTTTATGTTTTATCCTGTGTTTCTTCTCGTCAGTTTGGAACATCCAGCTCGCTCATGTAGCTTCCTGATGTAACATCTCAGAGAACAAAAAACGTTGCTTCCCTTTTGCTTCTGAAAGTACAATTGCCGAAGTGTACTTTTGAGACGCGATTTTGCTCTTGTTGTTTATAGACTAGATTTACATCTACGGAGTCGTTTGGAAAAATAGATGATAGATCCCGCTTGAGACACATACACTGGCCGGTATGTAGCTTAATCTGAACGTCTGGGATCGTGGTTACCATAATTCCATGTAATTAAAACTCTATCTTTAAAACTAATTGCTTAATTATAAGAAGTAATGGATGGTTATGTTATCATTATTTAGGCTAGTCTTGGTCTACAACAACTCAACAAGCAACTAATGATCGTCAAATCAATGGTGTGAAATAGTCCTAATTGGAAATGTAACGGGCCATCAAATATTTTCTGAATTGCTATTCGTCGCCGTAAAACTACTTAAATCGCCCCAACAGATTACCATTTTGCCCATCTACCCTTTATACTTATATAACTCTTCATTTCACTCTTTTAACACAACTTTCTCTTCATATCACTCTTCTATTCACCAGATATAATGTCCCGGAGGTCAGGAAAAGAACCAGCGGACATCCCAGACTACTCACATCTGGTAAATTGCCTTCTTTATTTTAATTATTTAAATATAAAAAAGGGTCGGGCGTCCGCGGGAGACGCTCGACCCAAATAGATGGCGGTTCCCGCGGCCGCACGATCGTTGGGTCAGGCGTCCCCCGCGGACGCCCGAACATTGGCCAAGACGTCTGCGGGAGACGACTCCCACGTAGGGCAGGTGTCTCCGGTAGACGCCACCCACGTAGGGCAGGCGTCTCCCGTAGACGCCTCGATTTTTTTTGAATTTATTTAAATTAATTATAAATTGTGATAAATTTAAAATAAATTGAATATTATGTTAATAATGAGTTCAATTACTTTAGTTAATCCTTTATTGATTATAAATTGTGATAATTAATAAATAAATTGATTATTAAGTTAATAATTAGTTTTAGTAATGAATTATTAATTAAAAGTTGTGATAATCACTAAATAAATTGATTATTATGTTAGTAATTAGTTGTGTACGATTTTAGTAAAAAATTATTGATTAATTGTGATAATTGCTAAATAAATCGATTATTAAGTTAATAATTAGTTTAATTATTTTAGTAAATCCATTAATAAATTTGTATTTTTAAAATTAAATTAATAGTCATCGGGTTACCGTGGAGGAAAAGGGAAATCAATTCTCTTACGCGTGGTACGTAGTGTAGCAGACGAGTCAGGTCCTCGTGATCCACGTACACGTGGTATTTCTGCTTCAGTTAGGAGAGAGAGAGAGATCTGTTACGTCGTCGTCAGACACCTGGAGATTCTTTCGATGACGAGGATGATTCAGATGAGTTGAGGAGTCACGACGAGAGTGACGATGGGGGCCGGTATGACTTGGGGCCACGGGAGGAGGCAATACATCAGTCCGGTCGAGGACAGGGGCGACATTGTGGTCCTTCGGCTGAGTGGGTCATTAGGAAGGATAGAGGTGGTCGGTTTGTGACCGGTGATTCGAGTTCCTGCACTGGAGACGCCCGAGCTCAGAAGAAGAAGAGGGGTGAGGACGACTCTTGGATCGTCACAGATATTATGCTCGGTGGTCCTGTAGATGGCAGCTGATGCATTGCATACATTGCATCATATGTCTTTCATTTAGATTACTTTTATATCAATAAATGCTATTAAGGTATGTGTTTAGTCGTATTTACAGAATACAGGGACCTGGATGCGAATTACCCACATTCCGAGCATAAACGTGTGCAAAAGATTCATTTCTATCATAAAGACCGAATTCAAGTTTATCGGGTTTCAAATGGAAATGCATCCAAGCATAAAAGCATTCAAGGAGCTAATTACAAAAAGGTCAAGGGCTTAATTGCAAAATACCAAGGACCTGATTGCAAAAGAAAAGGATCAAGTTATTTTGTTGGAAAAGTCAAAAGAAAAGTCAAATATAAATCTCCAACAATGGAAGGAATTAATCCGGAGTTTAAAAGAATGGAAAGAATCCATCCAGACGCGCAAATAAAGATCAAATCATGCCATAAACGCACCACAGAAATCCGGGCGCGAAATCCTTGACTTGGGCGGCAATTCCGCCGCATCTCCCATGCATTGTGCGGCGATTTCGCCGCACCAGTGAGGATCTGTGTGCTCCAATTTTGTCCAGTGTCGGGTCGACGCGTGTACTATCCTTTTATGTATTGGTATCCCCTGTATCGGCTATAAATAGCCCTGTAGGACGAATGTAACACATCTTTGAACCTTTGGTCTTGGATCATTAGTAATAAAATTCTGTTTTATTTTGTTTTAATTTTCTTTACTTAATGTCTCTAGGATCCCTTCTTCTTCCTCCCTCCATGAGTTTCTAACTCTTTCCAAAGGGTGGAGGTGATGGAATTAGGGGTCGAGAAGATGAATGCATGTTATTGTTTTAAGTTCGTGATTAGTATATTTTGATTACTTGAGTTTATGTTAAATCATTTATCTTGTAATGCTTCATAACTAACATGATTTATTTCAAGTTTCTCCATTCTCCAATCTAAACCTAAGTCTAGACCTCCACCCGACGGAATTCTCCATCTTTATTCTTGTTTTTAGTTTTAATTGCTTTTGTTTCGTAGTTTAGTTAATTAAACCAAAAACCCCAAAAACCCTAATTGATTCTTCTCTACTTCTTCCCCTTAATCGAAAATCACACTAAAAACAGAATCTCTCCCTCCTTGTGTTCGACCCGTATTTGCCACGTCTCCATTGACGCCGTGCACTTGCGGTATAAATTAAAATTCTCATCAAGTTTTTGGCGCCGTTGCCGGGGAGGCGACGAAGATTTCGTTTGTTTTTGTATTTTCGATTTTTTTTCTGTTTATCGTGTGCGATCTAACTATTTGGATTTGCGTTTCAGGAGACGACAGAGCTCGCGGTAAAATCTCACCGCATTCTGAACCAAGTGGGAGGCGGAATCGCCGCACCAACAAGGTAAAGTGCGGCGGAAACGCCGCACAGGGTTGGAATCTGGTCTTCAATTTTCTGGGGCATCGTCGACATCTCTGGGTGGTCGCATTGAGCTACTGGAATCTCCGAGAGCGGGCGGCGAACCCGACTGAACATTGCGGAGGTAACTTTTCTTGCCTTTCTCGTAAAATCTGAATAATTGAAAAGTTTCCTTTCGTAGAATTGCACGTGCTAGGGTTACAATTCCATAATTGGCAATAATTCAACTCTGACCTAAAATTGGCAAAATTAGAAAGACCTTAGTGCATGCATCATATAATGTTTTGCTTGCATTATTCTTGCTAAATTCTTGCAAATTAATACTTGTTGAAGATTGCTGGAGGCAAGGTACGTATCGAGGTTTTTATCGATTGCATTAGAGCATATAATTTAGTTGCATACAACCTTGCAATTGCCCCCATTAAAAGGACCATTGTTTGACTATCTTTGCTAGATTTAAGTTAAACTATCTTAAGGGCAACTCCGTAGGAAAAGATACGGTGGGGATTTCATCACCCTCCCGTAGCCCACAAACCACAATCCTGAAGTGTCGCCTAAGCCTAAAATTTAAAATCAATTAGACATTGGCCCCTAAGGACTCGGACTCAATTAAGGAGGAGATTGGTTTGACTTGCTATGACCTGAAGCTAATTGAATTCAATTTGGTGTCTAGAAAGTGTTTTTGTGTCGACGAAAGTCTTCCAAGCGACGTGGTTGTGTAATTGGCACCGACTCTGTCGGAAGCGCCCCCACTAGCTATACACTAACTGGCCAACTTGGTTTGATTGGTGAGGGAGGTGAATCAAGCAAATCAATTCGACTCAACCAGTTAGGAGTCGTCTAGATCTAAGTGACACTAGGTCTAGGATTGTTTTGACCGTGCTTGTTCAGGAAATTTCTGACCAACCCTAATTTTTATCCTTTAGAGTTAAGTTCCCCTTCTCGTCTGAGTCTTCTTTCCCTTCTCATCCTTACCTTTCTATTGTTTGTTTCCTTTAAAAAAAACAAAAAAAAAGAAAAAAAAAGAAAAAAAAATTAAAATTCAAAAATTCAAAAAAAAAAGAGAGTAATTGATTCTTGGAATTGAATTTGAAATTTAAATTTCGAATTCAAATTCAAAAATTAATTCAAACCGGTGCACTCAGATTTGGGTGCGGGATTTAAGCAATCGACTCTCACGAGTTCATGTGGATTCCAGTCTAGAGCTTAACCCCAACCCATCTGTTGCACCACCTCACCCGGATCTAATGGGTGAGAACGTAGTGGACCCGCCTGTTGCGCAACCTATAACTTTGAGGGATCGGTGCTACCCAACGATGGCTGCTCAGCCATCGTGCATCGTCATGCCCACCATACCGGGTCGCGACTTCGAACTTAAGGCACAATACATGAGTATGCTGCCTAAGTTCACCTCTAGGGAAGACCCATATCTCTTCCTTAGAGAATTTGAAGAAATCTGCTCTCTTATGCAATACCAGCATATCCCTGAAGAGGCAGTGCGTCTGAAATTCGTGCCTCTAGCACTGAAGGACGACGCTAAGAAATGGCTATATAGTCTAGCCGAAAGATCTATTAGAAGTTGGGCCGAATTTGTTCAAGTTTTCCTAAAAAAATATTTCCCCAACCATAAGACTATGAAGATTAGGAATGAAATTGTTGCATTCGTTCAGTCTGAGAGCGAGCCGTTCTATTCCTATCTTGAGAGATTTAAGAGTGTCTTGACCCAATGCCCTCATCACGGAATTCCGAAGTGGCAATTATGCCAAATTATTTATGAGGGATTGACACCCACATCTAGAGTTATGCTAGAATCTGTGAGCCAAGGGAACTTCATGTCCAAAAATGAAAATGATGCCTGGACTTTTCTTGAGGATTTAGCTGAAAATAGTATGCAATGGGACAATGCTAGAACACCCATCAACCCGAGTATTGGATCTAGAATAGCGAGTCAACCCCGACCAGGTGTCTTAGCTGTAGACTCCAACATAGCGGCTGAGGCAAAACTAGCTACCCTAATGCGTAGAATGGAAAGTCTAGAGCTACAAAATCAATCCCGAATGAATCAACCCTTGTCTATCCCCTGCTCTAGATGTGGTCAGACTGGTCATTTAATGGAGGACTGTGTGGACCTGGAACATGTTAATGCCACATTTAACAATTCTAGAAATGATCCTTACGCATCAACCTATAACCCAGGTTGGCGTAATCATCCCAATTTTTCGTGGACCCAACAAGGACAACCTCCTAGACAACAACAAACCCCATATAACCAAAATAATACATCATCTGGGGGTAATAACAATGGAAATCATGAGGTTAGGTTGACAAAATTAGAAACTTTAATGACAACTTTTATACAAACAACCATCCAATCATTCCAAAGGCTAGAGACACAGGTCAGCCAATTAGCACAGATAATAGGTGAAAGAGAAAAGGGCCAATTACCAAGTCAACCTGAGGTGAACCCAAGAACTAATAATCAATATCAATCTTATCAACCACCTTCAGGAACTAACAACCCTAGACCGGTTCAAATGGTTAATGAGGAAGGACCGTTCCAACAAATCAATGCTGTAGTATCATTACGGTCCGGAAGACAAATTGACAATAATGTGGTAAACCCGAGAATGACTAATCAATCTAGCCATCAAGCACCCACATATGACTTGACCATTGAACCCGACGTCCAAATTGAAAAGCCCAATCCACCCACCCAACCTGAACCTGTGGCTCAACCTGAACCTGAGCGAGTCTATGTGCCTAAAACCCCATTTCCCAATAGACTCAAAAAGAACTCTAGTGCACAAATAGAGAAAATCCTGGAAGTATTTAAGCAAGTTAAGGTGAACATTCCACTCTTAGACATGATTCAACAAATACCTGCTTATGCTAAATTCTTAAAAGATTTGTGCACTAAGAGGAGAAAAACAAATGTACCAAAGAAGGCATTCTTAACTGCAAACATATGCTCTATTCTTTCCAACACATCTCCTATAAAATATAAGGACCCTGGGTGTCCCACAATTTCATGTTCAATAGGAGATACATTTATCAATAAAGCCCTTCTAGACCTTGGTGCAAGCGTTAACTTGCTCCCATTTTCTGTCTACGAGCAACTCAACCTTGGTCCACTGAAACCCTCTAGGACAACCCTCCAATTCGCTGATTGTTCTGTTAAGAAACCAAGAGGTATAGTAGAGGACGTTTTGATTAAGGTTGGTGACTTCATTTATCCAGTGGATTTTGTCGTACTTGATACTGAACCTGTTGTAAATCCTAATCGACAAATCCCTGTAATTCTAGGTAGACCCTTTTTAGCCACTTCGGAAGCATTAATAAACTGTCGAAATGGGCTCATGCAATTATCTTTCGGGAACTTAAAAGCAGAATTTAATATCTTCCATATTGATAATGAGCCAGAAATAATATGCAACCCAAGTGATGTTGTGATGAGAGCACGTATTTATCAAATTTCTGAAACAAATAAATCATCACAAAAGAAAAAAGGAAGTAAGAAAAAGGGGAGTAATTCATTTACCCAACCACCATCACTCGAGCAAATAAGCGAACCAATTCAAGTGAGAAGGGTGGAATCTTTTCCTCAAGTCAACATGGGGAACAATTCAACTGGATACATGCACCAACATGGTGTCATTCAATCCAGTTCTGATTATGGCTGACTTTGAGCAAACTCAACCCCTCTACCGCAAGCCGACGCAGGTAATAAGTGCATTCATTTTATCTATGCATACATTGAGGACAATGCATGATTTAGGTGTGGGGGGGTGCTTATCTATGTATATATTTATCTTTAAAATTCTGTTTTATAAAAAAAAAAATTCAATATTCCATGACATAGCTTAAGATTGAACTGCCAAAACCCGTGTACAAATTGCATTGAGTTTTTGTTCCTTATTATATAGTTCTGCTTGTAGAAATTATGACATAAATCTAAGTTCCAAAGAAATAACCCATGACCCTTGTAAGACATGTATGCACTTAAATTGGATGAATCAAATCTTTGAAGTGGTTGATAAAAAGCAGAGGTTGAGGAAAATATACCGGGAAGTGTGGACTTCTAATAGCAATTAAGCCTTGAGGAAAATAAAAGTAAAAAAAATAATAATAAAAATAAAGTGAGGAAAGCACATTTTGCAAAATGATTACAAAAGCCCAAGCCTTCGAGTCACTGGTCCGTAGAGGTATCTTGAAACCCGGTAACTTGAGTCTTCCAGCTCGGGATTATCGACCAAACTCGCTACACGAATGCAAAAAGGGTATAAGTGTCAAAAAGGAAAAGCAAATGTGTTGAATCACGGAAAAGAAAAAAATACTTTAAGATACTCAAGGCCCAAAGCTAAAAGAATGATCCATGCCATGGTTGATCCAAATGATACTTCACCACCAGGGGAGGCGTGCAAAATAATTTAAGTAATAACATGTTTAGAAGGGTTAGTGGTGTGAATGTTGGAGGAATAAAGACCAAGTCATATTTTTAATGAGTTAGATTTATATAATGAGCATGCAAGAATTTTCAGTAAGATGTATAAGGTTGAGGTAGGGATATTGAGAACTATTAATGAAATGTTGATAGGATTTTGTGGGTATATCCGCTGAAAACCCTCAGGAGACAACACTCCTCCTCCTTGGCAACAAAGAGGTTTAAAGGCTTGTTGCACATGCTAAGTGCAACCGTGATTCCTACGAAAGTGCGTTAGGATTTCCCTGTTTTCATTTTCTTATATTTTGCTTTGCTAGGGACTAGCAAAATCTAGGTGTGGGGGTATTTGATGCATTGCATACATTGCATCATATGTCTTTCATTTAGATTACTTTTATATCAATAAATGCTATTAAGGTATGTGTTTAGTCGTATTTACAGAATACAGGGACCTGGATGCAAATTACCCACATTCCGAGCATAAACGTGTGCAAAAGATTCATTTCTATCATAAAGACCGAATTCAAGTTTATCGGGTTTCAAATGGAAATGCATCCAAGCATAAAAGCATTCAAGGAGCTAATTACAAAAAGGTCAAGGGCTTAATTGCAAAATACCAAGGACCTGATTGCAAAAGAAAAGGATCAAGTTATTTTGTTGGAAAAGTCAAAAGAAAAGTCAAATATAAATCTCCAACAATGGAAGGAATTAATCCGGAGTTTAAAAGAATGGAAAGAATCCATCCAGACGCGCAAATAAAGATCAAATCATGCCATAAACGCACCACAGAAATCCGGGCGCGAAATCCTTGACTTGGGCGGCAATTCCGCCGCATCTCCCATGCATTGTGCGGCGATTTCGCCGCACCAGTGAGGATCTGTGTGCTCCAATTTTGTCCAGTGTCGGGTCGACGCGTGTACTATCCTTTTATGTATTGGTATCCCCTGTATCGGCTATAAATAGCCCTGTAGGACGAATGTAACACATCTTTGAACCTTTGGTCTTGGATCATTAGTAATAAAATTCTGTTTTATTTTGTTTTAATTTTCTTTACTTAATGTCTCTAGGATCCCTTCTTCTTCCTCCCTCCATGAGTTTCTAACTCTTTCCAAAGGGTGGAGGTGATGGAATTAGGGGTCGAGAAGATGAATGCATGTTATTGTTTTAAGTTCGTGATTAGTATATTTTGATTACTTGAGTTTATGTTAAATCATTTATCTTGTAATGCTTCATAACTAACATGATTTATTTCAAGTTTCTCCATTCTCCAATCTAAACCTAAGTCTAGACCTCCACCCGACGGAATTCTCCATCTTTATTCTTGTTTTTAGTTTTAATTGCTTTTGTTTCGTAGTTTAGTTAATTAAACCAAAAACCCCAAAAACCCTAATTGATTCTTCTCTACTTCTTCCCCTTAATCGAAAATCACACTAAAAACAGAATCTCTCCCTCCTTGTGTTCGACCCGTATTTGCCACGTCTCCATTGACGCCGTGCACTTGCGGTATAAATTAAAATTCTCATCAGCAGCGTCATTCCGAGTTTTAGAGGCCACATCGCCAGACGCATCTGGGATGGCGAGGATCGGAAGGTTTTGAAGTGCCATAATCGGCACAGAGCCTGTACGACATTGCAGGCATGGCGTTCAGTGATGACTGATGATATGACGACGCCCGTGGTTGAGAGTGGATTGGGTCACTTGCCGTACAACATGTTTTCCTGCATCGACATGCCGTTGATTTCGGCTTTCGTGGAGCGGTGGCAGCCTGACACCAAAACTTTCCACTTGCCGTTCGGAGAGATGACGATCATGTTGCATGATGTCTTTCAGATTCTGCACATTCCTGTTGAGGGTCCTATGGTCAGTGCGCAGGCGCCGACATCTGAGCTGAAGTTATATGTATCTAAGTTGCTGGGTGTCAGCCTGGAGGGTCTTGGGCGGGATAACTCATTTTGGAGTGGCGGTGGTGTTAGTATCGATGTTGTGGACGAGTGTTGCAGACGGGGGCGACCACCACGGACTGGGGATATGCAGATGACCGCTTACCTCTTCTTACTGCTAGGCTGCGTCTTGTTTGTCGACAAGAGCGGTTCCAGAGTCAGTCCATGCGACCTACTGGAGGCTAGGGACCCAGATGCCATTGGTCAGTACTCGTGGGGGTCTGCGACGTTGGCATATCTGTATCGCCAGCTGGGTATATCTAGTTGTGCTGATTGTTCTGAGATTACTGGTTGTCTTACACTGCTGCAGACTTGGATCTATGAGTATTTTCCTGCTTTTCGCCCACATCGGGAGCGGAAGATTATTGAGTGTGGTCATCCTCGTTCGCGTATGTGGGCTGTCCGTGCCAAGGATAAGAGCGAGGGTCGACTTCTTTCTATTCGTAGACGGTTAGATCAGATGACTGCATCGTAGGTATATAATGTATATATCATTCACGTTTATTTAAATTTCAACTTTATTATTATTAACGTATAAACGTTTAGGTTGAGTGGTTTTCGTATGGTCCCGAGCCTGCTGTAGTTGTGTCGATGACTACATTTTTGGGCGTTATTCATTATAGGGATATCACAGAGCATTATTTACCTGATCGCGTGTTACGTCAGTTAGGTTACCTTCAGGTGCTCCCGGTTGACATCCCGACGCCCGAGCATGCAGTACGGTCTGTGATTGCGACGATGTACGACGTCAGGCAGAGCGTTTCGTTCGTGGAATTGACTTGGAGGATATTTCCGAGAGTATGACGACTTCACCTGGACGATCTGAGTCGTAGCCGCGACCCATCCACTTGTGATGCAGATTATTTGCAGTGGTTCGGTAGGTGCTCACATTCACTTATCGTACGTGATATCATTCTGAGACCGGAGAGACCACTAGATAGGACATGTGTCGATGCGGTAAGTTTATGTAATTTTATTTATAATTGTAATGTATATTTTGTTATTATTGTTAATGTATGCTAATTTTTTTGTTATATAAAGTGGATGAGTAGGGCGATACAGTATACGTAGTCGTTCTTGCGACAGAGAGACAGGATGCCGACTGAGGATACGAGACTTGCATGTACAGATTGTGATCGCCTCATCGAGGATTGGAACCAGTTGGGCATTTCGGACCATGATTCAGATGCTGAGCAGTAGTTGACTTGCTTTTACTATCGTTTTGTTATATGTTGCACTGTTACTACATTTGTTGGTATTTGCTTATGCTTATTTGTGTACTCTTATTATTTATTTCTTACGAACATATCTTCTACGTATTTCTTTGACTATCGTATTTTTAAAATTTATTTGTCACGAAAATATCTTAAACTTATTTCTTTAGACATCAAATAATATTTAAATTTAAAATACGGTAAAAGAACAACACGATATAAGTACAAATACACGATATATTTTACATTACAAAAACATTACAAATTACAATCAAAATGTACTACGTAACCGGTTCCAATACTCCATCCTATTTTCGTATTGATCCTCCCATCCAACAACACTCTCATCTCGCATTTGATACCATAAGGTCGCTATAGGAGGTACTGGGAAATTATCTGCTAATTCCAAACGAATAAAATGTCTGTAACTCCCTAAATGAACAATGACCAACTCTCTGACATGCCTCGTCATGGCAGACAGACTCTCCCAAGGTAGCACAGTAGGACACGAGAACAACGAACCATCCGTTCCCATTGCGAAATACATGAACGCACACTTGTAAAAATTAGCAATAGGAAACAAGTCGGCTCAAACCTCCATATAATGATCCTCGCCACAAGCTCCCCCGCACCAATCAATTCGTTGACGAGCCTCTCCCACATTGCCGCAATACACACTCTCATAAATAGGATGTGCACCTATCTCATTAGAAATCGTACGACGGACGTACGACCAGTTCCCTTGACCACCATGGAAGACATCGGCAACACATCAAAATCCACAGTTGCCATCAGCACGTACGTCATTCCACCTTTCCAGAAATGGTAAAATGATTTCTGACAGTCTATCAGCATATGTGAAGTTATCCACGTCAATCCGTCCGGACACTGTAAGATAGGTAAATAACAATTCATTAAAACAACAAAATTAGGAGATAATATATTCAACCCCATCAAGATTACTGATATATATTAAATAACAACAAAGATATCGTCATACCAGAATATCATGTGCCCGTGTTCACGGACGATAGAGACGAATTGGAAGACCGACCACGACCCCCGCTCCCACTACTGCCAGACCGACGACGACCCCTGCTCCCACTACTACCAGACCGACCACGACCTCGCTTAGCATACTCGAAGGTACTCGGGTCCCGACGTGTCGACTTTCCCCTAGGTCGACCTCGTACCTTAATATTTTCTGTGGGTTCTCCATAGTTCGACTGATCGGGGTGTATCTGTTTGTATAAAATACGAGAGACACTACGAATTAATGCAGGGTCGCTCTCCGAAATCTCATCAACTAGCTTCCGAAAATGCTCGACGTCTTGTGCTGTCTGATCCACAAACTCTGACATCTGGACTCCTTCTCCAATGACAAGTGTTATCCAGAATGGATGAATCTGCTCTAAATAAATTCCATCACCTGACGCAAAACACACGTAGATGGTACAAACACAAGGAATCACATGTGTTGTTAGGAAAGCACACCCACAACGATATTCAATTTCATCACTTAAGTCATGCATTCTTCAACTCCTGAGTCAATAACGACAAGCAGTGATGTGAAACTCGGCCATTTATATGCTGAAACAAAGGACCTATGTAGTTTGTCACAATTCGACGTCTCGAATCTTTAAGAAAGTTCTGAATATTCGTCAGCTGCATTTCAATAGCCAAGTTCACGCGGTCGAAAAAGGTGTCGAGAGCGGCAATCGATGTAGTGATCCACTCTTTCAGAGCCGAATGTACACTTTCCACCATGCAGTTCGTAGTGTTGCCGAAATGAAAACTTTATTCGTCCAATTCAGCACAAATTTTTCCTTATGCACCAACTACGTGTCTTCCACATACTCCATCAGTACTGGCCAGGACTTGTAAGAATCTTTCAGATTACGGACTGCTCTATCAAAATCCGTCTGTGAATCAGAAAGCATGACTCTCCTCCACCTTCTACGCCTAAAACTCTCTGCAAGCTGCTTGTCCTTGCCGAATACGTGGTATGCGTAGTTGTACACGTTTTTGTTGATATGTCAGGTGCATAGTAAATGAGCAGACTCAGGAAAAACCTCTTCCACTGGTTGCATCAGACCCATCTCTCGGTCCGTTATTATTGAAGTCGGGCTAACAACATCCAATAACAGATATCGCAACCTCTCCAACACCCACCGGTAACTAGACTCGGTCTCATCCTGCAAAATCGCATATCCGACAAGGAAATTCATGTTTGTTGGAGTAACCCCAACCATCTCAAACAAATGCATCTTGTACTTATTCGTCTTATACGTCGAATCCATGCAGATTACAAATGGATATGTACGCAACAACTGAACTGAAGTCGGATGTGCCAAAAATGCGTGAGTGAGGACATTAGTTTCTTCATCTGTCACAATCCAGTGCAAATACTTATGCCACACTACCTCTCTAAGAAACTGCTGCGTGGGATTCCTGTCTTTAGATTTCGTCATCCTCATGCACTCTCTGAATTTATAAATGTGTCTTTGATTGAGATTATCCTCCGAGAATTTCTCTTTTACCGCCAACAAAATGTTACGTGGTCTTGCTTTTGCCTCTGTCATATCACGAACAATTTGCTTTGCCCCAGCACTAAGTCTGCTGACCTGTCGGTGACCCTCTGAATAAACTGCAAGTGGGTGGTTGTGCTGCCCATAGATGCTACTAGAAACAGTGACCCATCCATCACGATCCCGTCGCTCCACCACTTTTACCAAAAACCGACAACCGCAACCTTTTCTTTTTGTATTGTTTCGCAGTGCAATACTCGTATCACGAGAACTCATTTCACGTCTGCGATCACATCTCAGGTAACAATCCATCCAGTTATCTGTTTTTGGTTTGTATGATGATATAACCAAAAAAAATCCGGCTCCTAGTGCAACTTGTTTCGCCCATTTACAAGCTTCCTCGATTGTACAAATATTTCTTTACTGTCAAAAAGCTCACTGTATTCTACTCCATCACCACCAAAATCTTGCAACGGAACCTGAAAAAATTGAATTTAACAGAAAATAATAAAAAACTAAGAAAACGGGCGTCTGGCTAAGCCGCCTCCACCTTGGTGGAGGCGTCTGGCTAACACGCCTCCACCTACGTGGAGGCAGCTTAGCCAGACGCCCGAGTCGGAAAAAAATTCCGCCCTCATTACCTCGCCCGATTCAGGTGTTTGCCAAAAAAATTCGTGGTGTTGGTACTAAGAATGTGAGTAAAACTGAGTCAAACACCTTGTTTAAAGACACATGACGAAATAAGTATTAATTGATTTGTTAAGGGCAAAAATGTCATTTTTGGGGCGATTTAAGTAGTTTTCCGGTGACGAATAGTAGCCCCCAATATTTTTGACCGAAGAGAATATGGTTTGATTTTAAAATGGACCTCAGGCATTAGGCTGCCAAACCTAGGGCTGTAAATGGACGGTTATAGAGCTTATCCATCGTTCTACCTGCCTAATTAAACGGTTCATGGTTTGGTTAGAAATCTGTTTATTTTTACCTCTACCAATGACCCTACCCGTTTTATTTAATTAAACGATTTTGGGAGGTTAAATGGTTAATACTTAATAGATACTAAAATCGATATAAGAATTTGGTAAATAGTTAAATAGATAAAATTATATCAAATGGATAAACAGATAACAAACTAAACTTATAATACTTACAATATTTAACAACAAGCATCTATAAATTTATAATCAAAACCTCAAATAATCCATAATATTTGAATTTTTGAGGGTATTTTGTTAATAATAATACAAAAAATTATATGTATATAACAAAACATTATATATATTCATTATCTTTCACGGTTAAATGGGTGAGTGAAATCATGTACATTTACCCGCTTATTTGTTGAACGGTTATGATTTTCACGACCCTTATCCGTTCATTTATTAAACATTTATGATTTTTACAATTCGTAATCCTACCCGTCCGTTCAGTTAAGACGGTTAAATGATTTTGATCCTACCATTTACAACCCTAATCAAACCCTTCACCAATGGCCCATGACTCCATAAACAATCTACGTTGATATGGAAATAAAAAAATTAGACTAGTAGACTAGAGAAGAGCACTTTAAAGGTGAGCAAAGCATTGTATTAATTCTTAATAGTAGTTTGGAATTCGACTTAACTATGTTCTCAGTATAAAAACTAATCCAAGTGCCAATTTCTCTGCCAGTTCTTATGATATTTACCATTTCTCATGAGTCCTCAACTGCATGGCACATGCATTATAACCATTTCTCAACTTCTGCCCAGTAATTCTTGTGCCATACGACACACTCGTGAATGCGATGAACATAATAAAAACGATTTAATGCTTTCCATGTAGAAAAGACGAATAAAAACAATAAAAAATTGTTGTAAAAAAAACTAATTTTGTGTGTTGATGCATGTTGAGGTTGTGTCTTGGATTTGGTCGATTGGTTTGATGACTTGTGTGGCCATTGAACAAGATCGTCTCCGATATGTGGACAAGGGTATAAAAGTCATAAGAAAAGCTCAAAGAAAGATCACATAACAAAAGGGTGATTTGCTTGGGTAGACTTACGGTGCACAATTACTAAAATTCTCATGTATTTTCACTATTCACTTGGATGTACCTACATTTCACTACATGTTGCTTAGGTGTCCATCTACGATTTGTGGGACTCACTTCATTAATTTTTCTGTTAGAACATTTGCAAAACACACCCTTTAAAATTGAATTGTCCTTAATATTAAATAAGAAAACTCAAACAAAAATATTTTTTAAAAACCAACCATCTCTTCTCCCTCTCTCTCCTCTCTTTTGATCACTTTTTCCCTCTCTCCCTCTCCTGATCTCTCTCTCCTCTCTCTCATCCCCCCCCCCCCCTCTCCGATACCAACACCATTGTGGTATCGACTTTGTTCCGGGGACCGAAGCGACGGAGGCGACCAGATGTGAGCCGCTTAGCTCCGTCTCCGACACCACCCCCGACGAGGATGTCTCCTACTGGCTCGTCATGCTCTCCCGCGACACCTAGGAAAAGCAACCAGATTGCCCGACACAAGTTCAAGATGAAGTCGAAGAAGAAGTTGAAGTAGATGAGGAAGATGAAGATGAATACAATAACAACACTAGCAGATCAAGGAGAAGCGGAGTAAGAAGCATATTCCAGTGCGTGTCGTCGTGAAGGAAACTTCATTTGGTGGATCAGTCAATCGTTTCTGCACCGAGAGGGGAAACCACAGGAGGGGGAGAAGAGTCAACAGAGGTGGTTACGAGTTATGACAGTCGGATTAGAAGGGGTTTTTTCTCTAACCTTCTGTTGCTGGAGGATTTGTGGCTTGATTTCAGACGTAATGTGGCACACTCCGGGCCCACGGTCGAGGTGTTGGCGAGGAAATGTCTGAAGCTTAAGTTTTTGAAGCTCGGACAGTTTGAAGACGTGTGTAAGGAAGCGGGGTTGCTTTTAGATGGTCTGTCTGTGTGTTGAGGTTTGGTGTTGTGCCTTAGGAATTACGGTGATCTCACGGATGATGGGTTGGTTGCGATTGGAAGGGGGTGTAGGAGATTGAAGAAGTTTGAGATTCAAGGGGGTGGGTTGGTGAGTGAAGTTTGAGATTCAGGTGTGAATTGCGTTTGGTACCCTAATCGGGATGGTTATGTGGCTGTTAATGGGGTGGATTCTAATAATGAGGAAGATGAGAGAACATGTGTGAGAGAGAACAGGAGAGGGAGGGAGGGGGAGAAGAGTGATCAGGAGAGAGAGAAAATAGAGGGTGTATTTGTAAAAAATATTTTTGTTTGAGTTTTCTTATTTAATATTAAGGATAATTTAATTTTAAAATGTGTTTTACAAATATTCTAACAGAAAAATTAACGAATTGGATCCCACAAACGGTAGAGGGCACCCAAACAATATGTAGTTAAATATAAATGCACCCAAATGAATTGTAAAAACATGAGGGTATTTTAATAATTGTGCACATTTTGATGTCTATCCAAGCAAATCGCCCCATAACAAATGAAACGGGAGTGCAAAAACTACGACCGCTGAGGGTTATAGTCGACCCAATGGGCAATGGTCGACCACCCCGTATGGTCTTTTACTTTAGGAAATCACAAGGGGTCCTATTTTTGGGGACATGATCACATGATTACATGTAATCGATAAGTTGTATTTGTTTGTTTAGAACCCCTACTTCTGAGTTTACATTCTGAACCCTCATTCGGCTTGGTTAATGTTTCTTCATGGCATTCCCTGTGTTAAATTGCGCCAATTTAGTGGACCATTTTTTTTCCAAAAGCATTGGTAATTTTTTTTATAAGCATAGTGAACATAAACACACACACAAGCTCTAAAAAAAGGTAAAAAATTGTAATAGTTGGTAAGATTTAAACTTGTAACTTTAAGTTGAGATTACTTCGGGAAGAAGAGTTAAGTTTTCTCAACTTGTCCACACTTGTCCACATCATACAACCGGAACAAATGTTTACGCTTGAATCTCTAAGGCATTTTTCTCATTTATTAGGTAGCTGCTCGTCTCATCTAATACTTAGAGCACCCTTCGGGTGCTCTTTGGGGTCCGGTCGGAGAGGGACCCGACCCCAGCCCCCCTTAATGGGGGGCGGACCCAGGTCGGGTCCAGACCTGGGTCTGCGACCTGACCTGGGGGCGGACCCGGGCTGGCCACGTGGCCAGCCCGGGTTGGCTGAATTTTTTTTTGCTATTTTTTTGTTATTTAACATATATTTGATATGTATAGTAATTTATATAATTAGAATATATTTGTGAAAATTAAAATAAATGAAAATAATTAATGAAAATTAGTAAGATAAATGTAAAAATAATAATAATTATAAATGTAAGTAATTAAAGGAAATTAGTAAGATAAAAAACCATAATAAAATAGAACACACGAATTTATCTAGGTTCATCCCAAAATACATTAGTAACCCTAAAAATCGACAGCGAGACCCCCGACCGAGACGTCGGGGGTGTGCATTATAATTACAACTAATTAGTAAAAAAAGGAAATTAAATAAATATAAAAATAACCCAAAATAAAGGAAATTAAATTAACATTAACTGCTTACACAAGCAAACACACATAGATAAGACTGCTTCCATAACTGGAAATACGAAGGAAATGTACTTAAACCAAATACATCATTCTAAAAAAAAGTTCAACTGATTAACAGCAAAGTACGTAACTAAACCGATTAAAGATGTCCATTTTTCTCTGCCCAATCCAGTAACTTTGCGAGTGTCTGATCTTCCAGTTCTGTGCGGCTCGACTTACTAAACAGTGTGTTCATCAATGCTATCTTCCCCGTGGCTAGCTTCAACATATGTTTTCGCTCTGATTTTTCACCTATAACTTGTGAACAATGTTCAAGTTTTCAACACAGCTCCACAACCCGGTCGTCCAGTTGAATTGGTGCTGGGGCTTTTCTCTTCTTCTTTGCCTTTTTTACCCCTTCTGGGCGCTGAAAAGGTTGTTGTGGAGTTTCATATGGTGTTGTTTCGTCTAGCGGAGATGACCGGGTTGAAGAGTCTTCCGTGCTTTTTCTTTTAGTCCCGCTTCCTGATGTTGGAGTACTATCTACTTCCTCACGTTCAATTATTGTTGGGCGTGCACGTGTTCCCTTTCCTGAACCGGGTTTTACCAACGACTCCCACTTTGGATACTTGCGTAACATTTCCCATGCATGGTGGAATGAAAACTTGGTACCGACAGTGGATTCGTAAATATTGTGCGCATCACGAACGACATCTTCGTGGTTCTATCCGCTCCTTTTCCGTCGTAGAGCTTCATCATAGCAACCACTCCACTTCATTACTAATGACGTAAACCTTCTCCAACGACCTTTCAATGAGTCCGAGAGGCGTGCGGTTATCATCTTGTTTGAACTAGCAGCCTGCTCGTACACGCGTGCCACTCTACCCCATAAAGCTCCGGCTTTTTGCGAGGTACCTACAACGACATCCATACTAACTTGCATGTAAGCCGAGATCAACGCTTCATCATCCAACGTGGACCAGGCATTCAGTTTGTTTGGTTGTGGTGATCGTGTTGGTGATGGAGATGACGTACGTCGTCTTGGTTCTGTGGAGGGTTGGTCGTGATGTCGATCCTCATCATCAGAAGTTGAGATTGGGATAGTAGGACATGCATGTCCAGTAAGTAGGTTCGCATACATTTCATAAGGCAGTAATGGATTGTAATATTGTTGTGGTGGTGGATATTGTTGTTGCGGGTAAGGTTGTTGTGGTTGTGGATATTGTTGTTGTGGGTAAGATTGTTGTGATGGTGGATATTGTTGTTGTGGGTAAGGTTGTTGTGGTGGTAAATATTGTGTGGATGGATTTTGTGAAGAACTTGGATTGTTGTAAGGGTCAAACTGGTAAGGGAATGGTGGTGGAATATGTCCATAACCACTGGAAAATAATGGCTGAGGGGTGCCTCGTCCGCGCTGTGAGTCACGATTGTGGTCAGGGGACGACATTCTCTTGTAAGTTGCGGTAGTGCCTTAAGGGTTGTTGTGGAAAATGAAATCCAAAATGTTAGTTTATATAACCTTCTTCAAATCATCACATGGGTTTACTGCACAAGTTTGAACAATTAAGATTCGTCCGACAACGCATGTTGCGTGAGCAGTTAAGATTCGTCCGACAACGCATGCTGTGTGAACAGGTAAGATTCGTCCTTCGAATTGTCTGCATTGGGAATGGAAGAATTGACCAGCTGCTTGGAAAGGGTAATATCAGGGCCGAAGTGGAAATGCAACACTTGTTCTGGAAGTTGTTGCATCTTACGACTTATGGATTTGACATTCATTTTTTGGGATCCCAGGATCGTGTAATGATCTGAATGTCCTCCAACGATCTCCAGTTTTCGACGACATTATGGAGGGACGTGCACCACCTGTTAGATATGAAGTGAATGACAACTCGTATGATATGGGTTACTATCTCACAGATGGCATTTATCCAAAATGGGCAGCATTTATGCAATCAATCATTCTTCCTCAGACACCAAAAGATAAATTGTTTGCCCAATTTCAGGAAGCAGCAAGGAAAGATGTGGAACACGCATTTGGGGTACTTCAAGCAAGATTCGCCATCGTGAAAAGGCCTTCGCTAGCATGGAGTCCAGAGATTCTCGGTAAAATTATGACTGCATGCATAATATTGCACAACATGATTGTGGAGGACGAACGCGACTCTTACGAGCAGTTGGTGGATGTAAACGAAGTTCTCAACGACCGACCTCAAAACACCGCCGGAAGTTCAAACGAGTCAGGTCTTCCGTATTCCACTGATAGTATCGTAGATATTAACAAATATTTGCGTAACAGAGATCGGGTTCGGGACGCCCGGAAGCATATAGCATTGCGAGCCGATTTGATCGAAAATATATGGCAACGCTTTGGAAGGAATGCAAGTTAATTTTGTTTGTAATACGTATTGTAATAATTTAATTTAAAATTATCATATTATGTAATTGTCGAATTTTAATTAAATCTACTTTTTTGAAATTATTTGACAATTAACGTAATTTAATTAGATTAAGTTAATGTAGAAATCATTTATTTACTAGTTTATGTGTTTTTGTGATGAAATAGAAAATGAGGTAAAAAAAATTATGTGGATGAGAGAGAGTGTTGAAAGTGGGGTTGGGGTTAAGAAGTGAAAAATGGGTTGGGTTGGGTGGTGGGTTGCATAGTGTTTTTTGCTGATGTGGCGAAGAGAGAAACTGGGTTGGAGGAAAAAATGGGGTTGGGGTTAATGATGCTCCAAAGAGACTCCAAACTATGAATTAGTCTTAAACATTAAATACCCTCTTATTGACGCAAAATTACTTATAGATTGCACCCTTAAATAACTCTATAACACCACTTATTTGAGCTTTTCTATGGTCAACTAGCTCGATCACAAGAACAAAGTTGACTTGCAAGATATCGCATCTTGCAGCTGCCATATGATTAATATTCTGTATGGTCTGAATATTTTGGATTTTGATATTGTAATAAGTTTCTTGGATAACATTTATTCAGGAAACTTGACCGAATTGTATGACTTTTGAGAACTGAATTGCTAAACATCGCCCCAAAATTACTTAAATCGTCTCTTGAAATTACCATTTTGCCCTTCTCTCATTTCTACTGCTATAACGCGACATTTTACCCTCCTATCACACATCTCTCTTCATATTCCTCTTATAATCATAAAAAATAATGTTTTGGAGGTCAGTAATGAACCAACGGACGCCCCAGTGTACTCGAATCTGGTAAAACATCTAACATCTTTTTAATAAAAAAATAATAAAAATTTACGGGCGTCTGACGGAGCCGCCCCCACGTAGGAGGGGGCGTCTGGCTAAGACGCCTTCCCCATGGGGGCGACGTTTTACCCAGACGCCTTATCCATCGGGGAGGCGTTTTACCCAGACGCTCCGCCCTTGGGACAGGCGTCTGTGTAAGACGCTTCCTCCATGGGGGAGGCGACTTAGCCAGACGCCCCCTCCTACGTGGGGGCGGCTCCGTTAGACGCCCGTAATTTTTTATTATTTTTTTTAAAAAATAATTGATTATAAATTTAGATAATTGTTAAATTAATTAATAAGTTAATAATTACTATATTCGGATGACCGATACCTCTTCGGTACACCGAAAATTCAAAAATTTCCAGATCCAACAATTTCAAAATCCAAAAAAATTCCAGGGGGTATTTGTAAGTCAGGATGTTTTACCATCGGGGGATTTTGGAACTTAAAAAATGTTGGATCTGAATTTTTTTTGAATCTTCATCACTTGCAAAAAAACTCATTGTAATCCGACCGGTTACCACCGAAAACTTGCAAAGAAACGTCAAATAATTTGAGATAACACACCGTATAATTTTAATTTGACAAAAAAATTAAAAAAAAAACGGGACGTCTGGCTAAGACGTCTGTACCATCGTGGAGGCGTCTGGCTAAGACGCCTCCACCATGGTTGAGGCGTCTTAGCGAGATGCTTACACCATGGTATAGACGTCTGGCTAAGACGCCTGGACCATCGTGGAGGCGTCTGGATAAGACGCCTCAACGATGGTGGAGGCGTCTTAGCCAGACAATGGTATAGGCGTCTGGCTAAGACGCCTGTACCATCGTGGAGGCGTCTGGCTAAGAGGTGTGATGAGATTCGGGAAGAAGGGGAAGCTGAGTCCGAGATATGTTGGACCTTTTGAGATATTGGATCGGGTCGGGGAGGTGGCATATAGGATTGCACTACCACCACAGTTCGCAGGACTTCACAACGTCTTCCATGTTTCTATGCTGAGGAAGTACGTGGCCGATCCAGCTCATGTGATAGAGATATCAGTACCGGAGATCCAGCAGGATTTGTCATTAGATGAGAGACCAGTTGAGATTGTGGATCAGATGGTACATCAGCTCAGGAGGAGAGCGATTCCGATGGTGAAGGTCAGGTGGCAGCATCACACTGTCAGAGAGGCTACCTGGGAGATCGAGGAGGATGTTAGGAAGCAGTATCCAGAGTTATTTCGGTAAGTCTGTTGTTTCGAATTTCGCGGACGAAATTCTTTTAAGGAGGGTAGATTGTAATAACCTAATCTAAAACACCTTAATTAACTAAACCTAAACCTAATTAACCTAATCTAATCATTGAGCAGTGAAGCAGGAGGTGTGGGAGTGTGAGAGGAAAGAGAGAGTTGGTTGGTTGTGATTGGAGGATTTAGAGGTGAGTTGAAGATAAGATTGGGTTTTTGTATAAATAGGGGTGTTAGATTAATTGAAACGTTTTTCTTCACTTGTTTCGTTAACCAGAGCGTGAGAGAGGCGATTTTGGTGAAGAAGAAGAAGGAGAGAAGAAGAGGAAGAGGAGAAGAAGAAGAAGAAGTGGGTTGAGGTTGCCAAAGCTTGGGAGACTTCCACAACCGTCAAAAAGGTATGCCAAATCTTCATTATAACTCACATATGCCTTGTGAGTGTTGGGGACCGACGTTGGTGTCGAATTCCCCGTCGGATTTCAACCAATTCAGAGGTTGAAGACGACGATCGGTCGACCGGTGCCTGTGGGCAGTCGACCGATCCTATTATTAAATGGATTTTTACCCGCGAACGGTCGAACGATGTCTTAGGACGGTCGACCGTTATGCCAGATTTGTGCGGGAAAAAGGGGTTATGCTGTTATCGGTCGAACGTGACCACTTAGCCGGTCGACCGAATAACAATGAGAATGAGTCGGTTGGGGGTTTTGACTTATTAAACGGTTGAACGCCCTTAACCTTGTTCGACCGATCCATTCGATGCTAAGTCGGTTGGGAGCTTTGACCATCAAAACGGTCGACCGCTCTTTAACTTTCGGTCGACCGACTGAGCATTTTAATTAAGCAGTAGAGTGTCTGTGATGTTTCGGTCGAACTGTATAGCAGTTCCGGTCGACCAAATGTCACTTGGGCAAGATACTGAGATTTCCTGTTATCGGTTGAACGACCCCTTGGTTCGACCGGTCGGATTTATATATTATATAAAATTGTATAGCGTAGACCATCCAAACGGTCGACCGCTAGATGACTTTTGTTCGACCGATTGGTCGGTAATTCGGTTGGCGTGGTTCGACCGGTAGACTTGTTTGTACAGTACTGTGTACTGTGTGGGGGACCGGTCGACCGGTGTGCTTTTAGCGGTCGACCGATCTGCCGCAGGTTGGTGGATTTATCCACACGCGATCCGTTGAGTATAGGTCGACTACCGGCTCCAAGGCGACGGTTGATTACCGGCTTTGAGAGCTACGGATTTCACCTTCGACGAAGGCGTATTATTGTACTACTTTTTCCTCTCTTACCGAGCGGGGTGTGAGGGATGTGTACCGTAAACCTTGGGCAGTTTGCGAGGGTTTAGCGGTAGGCCGAGGATGTTCCGGCAGGATGTGCGCTAGGCGACTCTTGGGGGAGCAGTGGCTGTCGTCTGACCCGAGTTGTGTATTCGACGGGCTGACTCGCTCCTTGGGTGCGGCGTGTACCGGGGGTTCCTTCCTGCACTTTTTGGGGAGCAGTGGTGTCGACTGACCCTTGTGAGGCAGCGGTGGACTGACTTGACCCTAGTGGCAGGAGTGGTTCAGTGCCGTGGAGGCGGTGAGGGCATTATTGTGGGCCCGAGGCGGATGATCATGTTCATAGCATTGCATTGTCTTTAATTCCTTTTTATATTTTTAGGAGGTTTGGTATACGGGGTTCCTGCAGGGAACTCAGGCATGTTTGTTTGTTTTCATTTCAGGTAGCGAGCAGGTTTAGAGTCAGGTGGTGACCGAGGACGGTGCCCCCGGGATTAGATCCTGTTCTCTTTAGTAGCTTCTTTTGTTTGAGGTAGTGATTACATGTACATTCACTTTTGTTGTAATCACAGTTGACTCGTTTATATAGTTGACTTCCACGTGGGTCTGTATCTCATATATTTTATATATGGAGGAGGAGAGGAGGCCATCAGGTAGGTTCTCTGGGAGGCCAGGAGGTCAGACTGGAGGGAATCCGGGCAAGAGGCCCCGATTCGAGGGAGCAGGAGTTGCAGTACCACGACCTGAGCCTTGTGGTACTTGTGGGAGGTTTCACTCCGGGCCGTGCTTCACCCCCGGAGCATGTCATGGTTGTGGCCAGATGGGTCACTTTATCAGGAGCTGTCCGAGCCGAGGAGCTGGGCCGAGCAGACCACCGGGTTTACCCGCACCAGGCAGAGGAGGAGGCGAAGGTAGACCACCTATCAGACCCCAGCAGGGACAGCGCACTGGCAGAGTTTTCACCATCCAGGCAGAGGAGGCTCGGGATGGAGGCGCTGTCGTGGAAGGTACACTTCTTGTCGCAGGTTCAGTAGCTAGGGTGTTATTTGATTATGACGCGACACACTCGTTCATCTCAGAGCGATTTGCGAGAGTGTTGGGTTGTACCCTTGCGATGTTGACTGCCACTTTGGAGGTCAGCACACCCCTGGGTCTGGTGGGCACTGTGGGGAGATTTGTCCCCGGCGCCACGGTTGTTTCGGGAGATCAGGAGTTTCCGGCAGACCTGGTCTTGCTACCGATGGAGGACTTTGATGTCATACTTGGGATGGATTGACTGTCCCAATATGATGTTCGAGTCTTGTGCCGTGAGAAGAAGATTTTGATCCCGAGGAAGGGTTTGCCTGATATTCTGATTAGAGGGATCAGAAGCAGAAGGGGTCGCATTATTGTATCTGCTGTGAGAGCTCAGAGACTGTTACAGCAGGGATGTGCAGCGTTTCTGGCGACACTTGTGGTTGCGGAGGCAGAGTCTCCGAGGCTAGAGGACATTGAGGTGGTGCTGGAGTTCGCGGATGTTTTTCCAGCGGAGATTCCAGGATTACCACCACACCGGGAGTTGGAGTTTGGCATTGAGTTGGTAGCTGGCACTACACCACAGTCGAAGGCTCCTTACCGGATGGCACCTGCTGAGTTGACAGAGTTGAAGAAGCAGTTGCAGGAGTTGATGGACTCTGGATTTATCAGGCCGAGTGTCTCGCCTTGGGGTGCACCAGTTTTGTTTGTGAAGAAGAAGGACGGATCCTTGAGGATGTGCATAGACTACAGGATGCTGAACCAGGTGACGGTGAAGAATAGGTATCCCTTACCTAGGATCGAGGACCTCTTTGACCAGCTGCAGTCAGCGAAGGTTTTCTCGAAGATTGACCTGCGTTCAGGATATCACCAGTTGAGGATCCGAGATGAGGACATCCAGAAGACAGCTTTTAGGACGAGATATGGACACTATGAATTCTTGGTGATGCCATTTGGATTGACGAATGCTCCGGCAGCGTTCATGGATCTGATGCACCGGACATTCAGGCAGTATATTGATATATTTGTGATTGTCTTCGTGGATGACATTCTGATCTATTCATCAGATGTGGAGCAGCATAGAGAGCATCTGAGGATTGTACTCAGCATCTTGAGGGCTCAGCAGTTATATGCTAAGTTCTCAAAATGCGAGTTTTGGCTGGACAGAGTGGCATTTCTCGGACACATTGTATCTGCAGAGGGGATATCAGTGGATCCGGCGAAGGTAGAGGCAGTGACACAGTGGAGGACCCCTACGAGCGTGACGGAGATTAGGAGCTTTGTTGGACTGGCGGGTTATTACCGTCGCTTCATCAAAGACTTCTCGAGATTGGCAGCACCACTGACGACTCTGACGCAGAAGGGAGTCACTTTTGTTTGGTCGCAGAAGTGCGAGGACAGCTTTCTGGAGCTGAAGAGACTGTTGACCACAGCACCAGTTTTATCATTGCCGAGTGGCACGGGTGGATTCGTGATTTATAGCGATGCTTCAGGTGTTGGCTTAGGATGTGTACTTATGCAGCACGGGAGGGTGATCGCGTACGCATCCAGACAGCTGAAGGTCCATGAGAGGAATTACCCGACACATGATTTGGAGTTAGCAGCAGTGGTTCACGCACTGAAGACCTGGAGACACTACCTTTATGGCGAGCAGTTCGAGGTGTTTACAGATCATCAGAGTCTGAAGTACCTGTTCTCGCAGAAGGAGCTGAACTTGAGGCAGCGCAGATGGCTTGAGTTCATTAAGGACTATGATTTCACTATCTCATACCATCCGGGGAAGTCGAACACAGTTGCAGACGCTTTGAGCCGGAAGGTGGAGGTATCAGTAGCAGGCCTATGCATTCAGGAGTGGCGACTGCTAGAGTCTTTGGCAGAGTGGAGACCATTTGCAGATAGCTCTGAGGGTGCAGTGATTGCAGGGTTGAGAGTAGAGCCTCAGACAGTATCAGCAGTGATTCATGCTCAGACTACAGATGAGGAGTTGAGCAGTTTGTTACAGTTAGCTGCCAGAGATGGGTCAGACTTCAGAGTTGGAGTGGATGGAGGTCTGAGATTCAGAGACCGTATCTGGGTGCCAAAGACAGAGGACCTGAGACATGATATTATGGAGGAGGCACACAGATCGAGATATTCCATTCATCCAGGGAGCACCAAGATGTACAAAGATCTGCAGCGGAACTTCTGGTGGCGAGGTATGAAGAAGGACGTTGCAGACTTCGTGTCGAGGTGTTTGGTCTGTCAGCAGGTGAAGATCGAACACCAGAGACCAGCAGGGCAGATGCAGAGGATTGAGTTGCCCGAGTGGAAGTGGGAGCACGTGACGATGGATTTCGTTACGGGGCTACCGAAGACTCGGAGATTTCACGATGCGATTTGGGTTATAGTCGATCGACTGACCAAGTCGGCGCATTTCTTAGCTATTAAGACCACTCTTGCTCTGGAGGGTCTAGCTAAGTTATATATTGAGGAGATTGTCAGACTTCATGGCGTACCAGTCAGTATCATTTCAGACAGAGATCCCAGATTCACTTCGAGATTTTGGGAGAGTCTACACAGAGCACTGGGGACACGTCTGAAGTTTAGTACAGCTTTCCACCCACAGACTGATGGCCAGTCAGAGCGGACGATACAGACATTGAAGGACATGCTGAGAGCGTGTACACTGGACTGGGCCGGGCATTGGGATGAGCACTTGCCGTTGATCGAGTTCGCCTACAACAACAGCTACCACTCGAGTATTGGGATGGCACTATATGAGGCATTATACGGGAGACCGTGTAGATCGCCGGTATGCTGGAGTGATGTGGGCGAGAGACAGCTAGTTGGACCTGACATTATACAGTTGTATTCAGAGAAGGTTGACGTGATTCGGAGACGACTAGCTACAGCACAGAGCAGGTAGAAGAGTTATGCTGATACGCGGAGGCGTGAGCTGACTTTTGATGTAGGAGACCATGTCTTCCTGAAGATCTCACCTTCCAGAGGTGTGATGAGATTCGGGAAGAAGGGGAAGCTGAGTCCGAGATATGTTGGACCTTTTGAGATATTGGATCGGGTCGGGGAGGTGGCATATAGGATTGCACTACCACCACAGTTCGCAGGACTTCACAACGTCTTCCATGTTTCTATGCTGAGGAAGTACGTGGCCGATCCAGCTCATGTGATAGAGATATCAGTACCGGAGATCCAGCAGGATTTGTCATTAGATGAGAGACCAGTTGAGATTGTGGATCAGATGGTACATCAGCTCAGGAGGAGAGCGATTCCGATGGTGAAGGTCAGGTGGCAGCATCACACTGTCAGAGAGGCTACCTGGGAGATCGAGGAGGATGTTAGGAAGCAGTATCCAGAGTTATTTCGGTAAGTCTGTTGTTTCGAATTTCGCGGACGAAATTCTTTTAAGGAGGGTAGATTGTAATAACCTAATCTAAAACACCTTAATTAACTAAACCTAAACCTAATTAACCTAATCTAATCATTGAGCAGTGAAGCAGGAGGTGTGGGAGTGTGAGAGGAAAGAGAGAGTTGGTTGGTTGTGATTGGAGGATTTAGAGGTGAGTTGAAGATAAGATTGGGTTTTTGTATAAATAGGGGTGTTAGATTAATTGAAACGTTTTTCTTCACTTGTTTCGTTAACCAGAGCGTGAGAGAGGCGATTTTGGTGAAGAAGAAGAAGGAGAGAAGAAGAGGAAGAGGAGAAGAAGAAGAAGAAGTGGGTTGAGGTTGCCAAAGCTTGGGAGACTTCCACAACCGTCAAAAAGGTATGCCAAATCTTCATTATAACTCACATATGCCTTGTGAGTGTTGGGGACCGACGTTGGTGTCGAATTCCCCGTCGGATTTCAACCAATTCAGAGGTTGAAGACGACGATCGGTCGACCGGTGCCTGTGGGCAGTCGACCGATCCTATTATTAAATGGATTTTTACCCGCGAACGGTCGAACGATGTCTTAGGACGGTCGACCGTTATGCCAGATTTGTGCGGGAAAAAGGGGTTATGCTGTTATCGGTCGAACGTGACCACTTAGCCGGTCGACCGAATAACAATGAGAATGAGTCGGTTGGGGGTTTTGACTTATTAAACGGTTGAACGCCCTTAACCTTGTTCGACCGATCCATTCGATGCTAAGTCGGTTGGGAGCTTTGACCATCAAAACGGTCGACCGCTCTTTAACTTTCGGTCGACCGACTGAGCATTTTAATTAAGCAGTAGAGTGTCTGTGATGTTTCGGTCGAACTGTATAGCAGTTCCGGTCGACCAAATGTCACTTGGGCAAGATACTGAGATTTCCTGTTATCGGTTGAACGACCCCTTGGTTCGACCGGTCGGATTTATATATTATATAAAATTGTATAGCGTAGACCATCCAAACGGTCGACCGCTAGATGACTTTTGTTCGACCGATTGGTCGGTAATTCGGTTGGCGTGGTTCGACCGGTAGACTTGTTTGTACAGTACTGTGTACTGTGTGGGGGACCGGTCGACCGGTGTGATTTTAGCGGTCGACCGATCTGCCGCAGGTTGGTGGATTTATCCACACGCGATCCGTTGAGTATAGGTCGACTACCGGCTCCAAGGCGACGGTTGATTACCGGCTTTGAGAGCTACGGATTTCACCTTCGACGAAGGCGTATTATTGTACTACTTTTTCCTCTCTTACCGAGCGGGGTGTGAGGGATGTGTACCGTAAACCTTGGGCAGTTTGCGAGGGTTTAGCGGTAAGCCGAGGATGTTCCGGCAGGGTGTGCGCTAGGCGACTCTTGGGGGAGCAGTGGTTGTCGTCTGACCCGAGTTGTGTATTCGGCGGGCTGACTCGCTCCTTGGGTGCGGCGTGTACCGGGGGTTCCTTCCTGCACTTTTTGGGGAGCAGTGGTGTCGACTGACCCTTGTGAGGCAGCGGTGGACTGACTTGACCCTAGTGACAGGAGTGGTTCAGTGTCGCGGAGGCGGTGAGGGCATTATTGTGGGCCCGAGGCGGATGATCATGTGCATAGCATTGCATTGTCTTTAATTCCTTTTTATATTTTTAGGAGGTTTGGTATACGGGGTTCCTGCAGGGAACTCAGGCATGTTTGTTTGTTTTCATTTCAGGTAGCGAGCAGGTTTAGAGTCAGGTGGTGACCGAGGACGGTGCCCCCGGGATTAGATCCTGTTCTCTTTAGTAGCTTCTTTTGTTTGAGGTAGTGATTACATGTACATTCACTTTTGTTGTAATCACAGTTGACTCGTTTATATAGTTGACTTCCACGTGGGTCTGTATCTCATATATTTTATATATATGTTAGTTTGTTTTCCCGTGACGTGCCCTGTGTTGACCGTTGACGGTCTTTATTATTGTTTAAATTTTCCGCTGTTTTCGGGTACGTTACAAAAACAACTAAGGTTAATAACAATAAGTCACGACTAAACTATAATACAACAAACAACTAATAACAAAACATGGATCTAGCTAATACAATCAATCACCTCCACATATTCCTAGCTAAAACATGGATCAGAAATATATTTTACAAACACAATTAATCACTTATTTATGAGCGACCAAAATACAACCAAACTCATAGTCATTTAATCAAACAAATACCAACTAACATGTTATCTGATAATAAGCAGTAGACGAGAATGCTTAGCTGAGAAATTAAGCTAGTCGGTATTCCAAACGCATCAATATTGGAACGAATCAATTTAAGTCCCTAAAACAGAAACACAATTTTGCATCATAACCTTGAACTCATTGAAGTCAACCCTCCCATCATTATTCCCGTCAGCGGAGCAGATCATATCTTGGACTTTCCCCAGCTCGGTCCCCTCCCCGAGCCCTAGCTTCCCCAGCACCCTCTGCAGCTCGGCCGCCGATATGAACCCGTCTCCGTTCTCGTCGAACACCCTGAACGCCTCCACCATATCGGAATCCTCATCGGGAGAAACATCGTCTTCGTCGCTGGCCGCCAGGGAGCGGTGGAGGGCTTGGAAGGCGTCGAAGTCGAGGGAGGCTTTTCCGGGGGCGAGGTGGGCGGTTACTATAGAGGAGAGGGTGGGCTCGTCAGCGGCAAGGCCAAGGTCGGTTAGGAGTTCCAAAAGCTCGTCCGTGGTGATGTCGCCGTCGTGGTTGCGGTCGAACACGTCGAAGATGCGGAGGAGACGGAGCGTGTTTAGGCTCTCGTTGCGGAGGCGGAAGGAGGGACGGGTTGGCTTCGTTAGGGTGGGTTTGGTCTCGCAGTTCTCACCCATGGTGGTGTATTTGTGTTGGGAGAGAGAGAGAAAGAGGAGAAGATGGGTCTCGTATAATATAGGGGTATAATATATAGAGGATAATTGCAATATCATTATATAATATCATTGTGATATATGTTTTTTTAAGAGGAAGAAGTTGTCGATGGTATGAGACTATGAGATAGAATAAACATAAACGAGAAATATCAAAAGTGTTTGAATCCCTATAATGGTTGCATTATTACTTTGATGTTGACCTGTGTTCACATTCACATTGTTACTTATAAATTTATAATACCTAAGCTTTCATGGGGGAAGAAAGGTGCAGGAATGAAATGATCGTAGTAAATTGTTGCTACTTTCAGATATTATGATTCACTCTCGTAATATTTAGGTAGTGATATTTAAACTTTAATTTGCATACAATTACAATTGCACAACCATTGGTAATACACTGCAAAATAATCACCCAATGCATGCCGTTGAATAAATTTTTGAATTTGAGGTACTAAATTTATGAATTTGGAATGAAAAATTTAACTATCTATGTTTCAAATCCAATATTTAAAAAACATTTCTCATTCTGACTTTTTCTGAAAAATATACTTATGTTTCTGTTCTAAATTTTTATTTGGAATTTATAACTTCAAAAAAATGATTTCAAACTACAAGGAATACTATCTGCCAAAGTTGAGGATATTAAATTAATGAATATTTTAGGTCAAAACACTATAATATGCGGCCACTTTTCTTTTCCTTTGATAATAACTTCATGTCACTGTTGAGGTTCCCAAAAAGTAATATTCCCTGATATCTATCTAACTAATACCTAATTCTGACATCAAATCATGACTAATACACGTGACTAAATCTAAAAAGATAATAACTTTGTTTAAGTGTACAACTGGTAGGCATCTTTCTATTTTATTTTTTTGCTTAGTAAATCGTAATAAACACCACTCGGGGTCGATGTCGCATGATATAATTTACTTCAACAGACGAGGGGATATGGTGCTTTCGGGAGATCAATTTTGCATGCTCACATCACATGAAAAAATGCTGTAAGGAATCCACTTTCCATGTTATGTTACTGCCGACAACAATGGGAACCCAATTAGTGATCAGGCTTCCTCAAAAGGTGGCTTCCATCTTGGAATCAAACCTTCAAAATAATAATATCAACACGTTATTAGGCTTTTGATGTGTCGACAAAGCACGCCTATAGACTATGCACTTTTCTTGTTCCGAAATAAATGGTGCATAACGCTCAAATGTGCTTTCGATTTTTGACCCATAGGAGTGTACACCAGTTGAAAATCAGTCCGGACCGACAATAACAGAATCGGACTGGAACCGACAATAACCGAACCGGATTGAAACCGACTAGACCAAAATTCTAGAACCGACAACCGGCCTGGTGGAGTCCGATTTGGAACCGGACCGGATTTGGGTGTTTTTTAAACTTTTCAATTTTAATATATCTTTTGTTTTATTTATTTATTTTATATTTACTGAAAATAATTATAGATAGTAAACCCATTACGATCCATTTATGTATATATTATTTGGTAATTTGTAACATTCAATATTAGTTATATTCGGTAATTATCTGAAGCATACGGAACTCCACGTCAAGACTTAAGGATTATCCAACCTCAGGTACACTCTAACTTTACCGATATAGCTAGCAAGAAAGCAGGTACTAGGTATCCTCTGCTCAACCATATTAGTTACTCTTGTTTATCCGCTCATCAAGTAGCTTTTATTCATAACATTGATTAGGGGTGTAAGCGGGACGGGGCGGGGTAGGTTTTTGGTCCACCGCTACCCGCCCCGCATAAGTTAAGCGGGTATGCGGGGCGGGGCGGGTCAAAAATAAAAAAATCGCTACCCGCCCCGCATAAGGTTGGACTACGTGAGGCGGGGCGGGTTATGCGGGTTTGGCGGGTTTTTTGATTTTTTTTTGATTTTTTCTAAGAAAAATAAAAGAACATCAAAACTTGAAAAATTGTAATTACTCATTGTATTTTTTGGGAAATTGGATGTGTGTTGAGTGAAAAACTAGACATTTGGTTAGTGTTGAATAATGATTTGGTAAGGTGTGTTAATGGTTATGAGTAAAATTGAAACATTAAAATGATTTTGGTATATAAAAAATTAATAATATATTTGATTAGGCGGGTTGCGGGTTATGCGGGGCGGGTTGCAAGACAACCGCAACCCGCTCCGCTTATTAGGCGGGTTATGCGGGTGGCGGGTTAGCGGGTTGGCGGGTAACATTTTTTTGTCCGCTACCCGCATTAGGCGGGGCGGGTTGCGGGTAAAATATTACCCATTTACAGCCCTAACATTGATGCTGCCTTAGAACCTACTAAATACTCAGAAGCACGCCAAGACCCTAACTAGATAAATGCAATGAATAAAGAAATGGAGGCATTAGAGTAGAACAAAACTTGGACACTAGGTCCCTACCAGCAAATAAGAAATTAATTGGTTCTAAATGGGTCTACAAGGTTAAGTATATACCTAATGGTGAAGTGGAGAGTGTAGGATTTCGTGTCTCCATGTATGTATATATATTTTTTAAATAATACAACATACAAGATCGATTTCATATTTTCATTGATTTTACGTAGATGTATTTGTTTATTCTAATATCATGCATTCCGACACATATTAAAATAAACAAATTATAGATGATCATACCCAAATGTTTTCTAAAACCTTTCAGAAGATCCGGAGTTCTGTTGCTCGTTGAATCGCCCGCCGATTCGCCTCCAAGTGTTCACCAAACTCTAAACAAGATTAGAGAGAAATGAGCTAGCAAATCAATCTCTAATTAGGCTTAGAATCTAGATAATAACCTCTCGTTAAGCTCCTGAGATTTCTATTTCCAAAACTTAAAACTATTAAGAGATTTTCGTGGTGATTAAAGGAGAGATTAACGAGAGAGAATTTTTGCATTCACTTAAACAAGTAGGATGAGGGGTCCTTTTATAGGCTCCCAAAACATCATCATCAAGAACTATTTTTTAGTCATGATCCCTTGCTTATTCTCTCCTAAAATTAATCTCAAATTGCTACATAAGCATCCTAAAAACGTTTGATTAAATCTGGAATTAATCCAACCCACGATTTAATTATTCTCTTAATAATTCAGGCAAAAATCATACTGTTCGGTTGACCAAGAATTCTTCTCGGTTAACCAAACCATTCGGTTTTAACACATGTTCGGTGGACCGTGAGCTAGACGGTCGACTGAACATGCATGAGAAAAATTCTCTAGAAAACTTCGGACGATCCACGTCTTGCTCCGGTCGACCGTTGACCCACCAAAATTTCTCCTGGCGCATATTTATCGAACAACTGTGTCACATTCGGTCTACCAAAAATATCCCAACATATTTTCTTTTGATTGACCGTTCACGCTCGGTTGACCGAACCCAATTGTCCAGACACTCTAGACAATTTCGGTCGACCAATTGTGTTTACCCGTTCCCCGTTCGATTGACCGTTCCGAAGACACCTCGGTCGACCGAACCCTAAACGGTTTACCGTGTTTGATCCCGATTTTGCCTTTGTCAAATTTTTGATTTATTTCCAACAAAATTTGATCTTTTGAGGTTTTTAGCAAATTCATATCTTATGTAATATATTATCCTATGTAATATTAAATTATTACATCCTATAATATACACACCTCATGAATTTATTATGATTCTAATTATGTCAATTCTCGTGACATATTGATTTTATTCGTTCACCACATGTGTTACTTTTTCACATGAAACCCGACCCATCATATGAACTCAAAATCAAACTTCTTGTTTTCTAGTTTTGTGGTGTGACCTAGAGGAGGATCTAAGCTAAATCGGCAGCGATATTAAACACTTAATATCTCAAACTATAAGCGGTATCTAGCTACACATTATAGTTAACCAATTAGCATAGATGTATTTGTTCCACTCGAACTAAACACGATCCATTTAGTGATGTAAGTGCATCACTTGTGTCCGTCCATTGCCACATGATATTAAGAATACATACAAAGTAGAAATGTGTCATCTTTGTATTATATTCATTTCTTGATTTCTCTAAGCTAATTATAACTATGTAACTTAACTCAAGTTACATTGTGCACATTATAATTTTGCTTTATCAAGGAGCCCACTAATATCATCACTCAATTAAGAGGGGCAACGATAATCGTTTGACTAGCTAGTTTTTCCAGTACAAGTCATGTTCAACCAACTATTGTCTTTATCACTATACTCATTGATACATTTTGACAATAATCAAATTAAGCATTTCTTGAGTGAAAAGATATAAATCTCATATCTTAGGATGCAAGACACAGTAAAACATTAATGACACGAAACACAATTTCATAATGTTTTACTTGTTAGGTCTATTCAATATATAAAAGTAATCTTTTCCTTTTTTATATACTCGTGTCGTAAATTATTTGTAGAGCTACAACAATCGATGACAAACACGATAATCTTATCTCGGCGATTAATGTTCCATGTTAATTACCATGATTGTGAATAACTTTTGATTTATGTAAACTATTATCTTTTAGAGCTCTACGATTAAGGACCAAACACATCTTCCTTAACACTTCCAAAAGACGAATACCATAATCAAGAAATAAAATGTTTACACATCTAATTCATAATAATTGACATATAAAAGTAAAATTTTTAGAACACATTCCGTTCAAAGAGGTATAATGCACGTTTGGTAGTCAAATGTTTCAATCAAATTGAAGGGCTGGACTACAAAGAAACCTTTGCCCCCGTGACAAAAATGGTCACAATAAGGATTGTCCTCAGCCTTGCATCCATGAAGAGTTGACACATTCACCAATTAGATGTGAATAATGATTTTCTTCATGGAGAATTTAATGAGGATGTTTATATGCAACCACCCCCTGGTTATAGTGAGAAGAACACGAGTCTTGTCTGCAAATTAAACAAAACCATATACGGTCTCAAACAATCATCTAGATGTTGGTTTGAAAACTTATGTCAAGCATTGCAATTGAATGGTTTCAACCAGTCTAAGACAGATTACTCACTTTTTACTTCTACTAAGGGAAATTCATTTACAATTATACTAATTTACGTTGATGATATTTTGTTAGCAGGAAATGACATAAACAAAATCAATGAGCTCAAAGCATCACTCAAGCAAGAATTCCATATCAAGGACTTAGAGAAACTGAAATATTTTCTCGGATTGGAAGTGGCAAGGTCTTCACAATGCATCAACTTAAATCAAACGAAGTATGCTCTGAACATACTCAAAGTCACTGGTTTAGAAGTTGCAAAACCATATGACACGCCAATGGAAACCAGCAGCAAACTAATCAAACCAACTAAAGGGCCCAACATCATTTAGAAGACTAAGGGCATCCTTAATGGGTCGGGTGCGCCCTCGCGCCCGACCCGGGCGCCCTCCCCTTAACGGGGAGGGCGCCTGTCGGGCGGGCGCCCGCCCGGGTGCGCAATCGGGTGCCGGAGCACTTGATTTGGCGCCCGGGCGCCCATCGGGTGGGGGGCACGTGTCCCCCCCATTCGTCGAATTTTTTTTTAAAATTTAATTATTTAGTGGATGTTTTGTTATTAATGAATTGGGTATTTGTTATAAATGCGGGGTAATAATTTTTTGTAAGTGATTAAAATTAAGAAATTTTTTGTAAGCGAGACCCCCGAACGACCTGTCGATGTGGTTTAATAGTATGGTCTAATATCATGCGTGCACTTTAATCATGCTTCCACTGAGGTGGCTCCGTAATATTTAATAATAATTTCGTGATTTAGTAGTAATTATTAACAATATTTCGAGTTAAAAAAGAATTGTAATGTTATTAGAATTATATAAAATGTAATTTGTTGAATGTTGTGTGAAAATTAAAATGTTTAATTAAGAAATGATGTGGAAGAAAGAGAGTGTAGGGTGGGTGGAGGTAGCCCGGGCATGTGTAAGAGTGTTTTTTGGGTGGGTTGGGTGAGCTGATGTGGCAGAGAGAGAAACTGACGTGGCGGAGAGAGAGTGCAAGGCGGCCGGGGTAGCCCGGACGTTGTTATTTCAGCTTTAATTGGCAGACTATTGTACCTTACAATAACCAGACCGGAAGTGACTTTTGCAGTCAATTTCTTGAGCCAATTTATGCATCAATCGTGCAAAAAAAACACCTTGAAGTTGCATTTAAGGTGGTCAAATATATTAAGAAGGCTCCAGACAATGGATATTCTTCTCTAGCAACAACAACCCTGACCTTATAGCTTACTGTGACTCAGATTGTGCGAGTTGCCCAATCTCGAGAAAGTCCACCACAGGCTATGTAGTGTTTCTAGGAACTTTTTTG
This sequence comes from Triglochin maritima, assembly GCA_963682175.1. NCBI lineage: Eukaryota > Viridiplantae > Streptophyta > Magnoliopsida > Alismatales > Juncaginaceae > Triglochin > Triglochin maritima. The sequence goes on along the minus strand of OY821780.1, from coordinate 4,717,749 downwards.
ATATCATGGAAGACCAATAAGCAATCAATCATATGGAGATCATTGGCTGAAGCAGAATACAAATCCAATCCATGTCTAACACTTGTTGTGAAATCACATGCTTGTGTCTCTGATGAAGGATCTACAAGCTTTCCAAGACAACCAGTGTTAATGCTCTTCGATAACAAGTCGGCCATACACATAGTTTTTCATGAGAGAACAAAACACATAGAGATCGATTGTCACCTAATCCAAGACAAGATTCAACAAGGAGTCATAAAATCTGCATATATCCCCAACAAATCACAAGTTTCTGACCTCTTTACCATTCCCAGCTTCACAGTTCTAGGAGCTCATTCGAAGGTTGGGAGTTTATGACATCCACTCCCCAACTTGAGGGGGATGTAGGAATTCATAGCTTAGCTTATTCTGAATTATTAGAGAGAATCATGTAATAGGAATTATTTTTATTGAGCTAATTAGGTCTCACTTATCGGGTGAAGATCCGACCCATATCTGAGCCTATATAAGTGGGCTCATAACCATTGTAAATGTAGATTCCCCTTTGAGCTACTCCTATCGTCTGGCACCTCCGTCCACCTCTAACCACCGTCGACTTCGTACCAACGATCAACGATTCTCACATGTGGTATCAATTATCTTCTAGCTTCTGGCTCTTCCGCTCTGTCAGGGAAATATTGTAGTAGAATAAAAAATTAATTCAATTGGTACCAAATTTGTTGTTTTGGGTTGAGTTTTTCCAAATTTGAAATTATCTCTTCATTGAAAATTATCTTAGCATATCAAACTTAAAGATGAATTACCATCTCTCGGGAATTTACCACCCTAATAGAAATAACATTAAATAAGACTCTAGAGCATTAAATAATCTGGTCACATGTTCAGCTCCTAAAAAAGACACATTTTCTCATAATTGCGATACATGAATAAAAGTGGTAGTGCATGAGAAAAAAAGGTTGTGGGAGGACCAGGAGGTTTTGTTGCGCATAAAAAATATTTAAATGAAATTCAAGAAAGCACAAAAATCATGACCTTTGGAATCAGAATGTACTACAATGGTCGAGACCTACCTGGTCAATAACGAGACTTTCATTACTAAGATAATAATAATAATAACATATAATGAGACTTTCCTTCATCTCAGAACAACGAACTCGGTCCAAAATCTAAATAATAATCGTACTCGAAAAATTCGACGCTCCACTTTGAAAAACAATGATTTAAGAAAAACAAAAGAATGTCAGAAGTGGGGTTTGAACCCACGCCCTCTTTCGAGGACCAGAACTTGAGTCTGGCGCCTTAGACCACTCGGCCATCCTGACGTGTCTTGGCATTTTTCTTTTCTTAAATATAATATATATCTTTATATACATTTGTTACTAGGAACACAAGAAAAAACGCAACTACCATAACACTATTGAATAAAACTTCAAAATAAAATAAAATAATGAGAAGGTTAGGTAACCACACTAAATATCAAAATCTGATTATATTAATAAAAAGAACATCATATAATCTACATGCGCGACTTATATAGTTATAAACTTATAATATATACTAATGGTAGAGCTTATATAATCTAGACAAATGTAATGCAGTCATGACATGTGCTTATACCAAGCGAATTTTTTAATGGGATCACTATTTAATATTTACATTATTTTCAAGATATATCGTCATCTTTCGTGAGAGGGCATTTAACATTTTTTTATCTGAAGAGGCATTATGAGTTTTTGACTATAAACTATGATCCATTCATGGGGTGGTTTCTTTAGGGGAACATAATGGGCTCTTATCAACATGTATGTATATTGGACTGTTAGGGTCCAACGCAACTCATTGTCGTTAAATTTGTATAAAATATTTTGTATTGGAAAATAAACTTTTGTATTACAATATTTTTATGGAGTCGGAGTTAGAATTTAGAACAGCTCGTGCAGCTAAAAGGGATTGAAAGATATAGATTTTGTTATGTGGTAAGAACGAAAACAAGGGAGGATCGTGTAAGAGGGTTGCTCCGGAGCTCCAACCTACAGCTAGGATCGCAAGTTCGCAACTTTGCGAGTGTTAAAATGGGATTTGAGCTGAATTTAATTCTAAAAGTCCTAACTATTGCTTACTAACAAAGTCATGTAAAGCTCCATCCCGAGTTGGACTTGGAGAATTAATAGACATGCACACTTGTTTATTGAAGTCGTATGTTTTTTCGATAAATGTGTGTACTTGATTATTACATACATGCGACACAAAAATTTACATTACAAATAACATGCTGATTGATTAAGGATCCGGTAAATGCTGATTGATTAAGGATGGGGGGACGCCCGATCGTCAACCTGGTTGTGCAGACGACTCAGTCGACGACCAGGTTGTCTGTGTTTGCACGGTTTCCAAAGTTTTTTTTGTGTTTTTTTTAAATTAGTTTTAATCTTTTTTGAAAATACGTTTTTTATTTTTTTGATTTTTTAGTTTTTGTTTTAGAATTTTTTCCAATATCGACCTCGAAATGATGTGGAGGAGAGAGATGAGTTGTGGTAGGTTTATGGTTAAAATGTGAATAATGTAGGAAAGAGAAGAAAATGGGTTGGGAAGAGAGAAAACTGATGTGGAAGAGAGAGAGAGAAAACTGATGTCGTAGTGGTCATGGTTAAGGATAGTCTGATTTTTTTAAAGTTTTAACCTTTTTAAATTTTGACCCATCTAGATTACTCTTTCAGACTCCACTGACTTGAATTCTAAGTGTTACTCTCAATCCGACCATAAGACGATAGTATTAAAACACAGGGCCCAACATTGTTATAGGGTAAGGTTATAATGTACTTTTCACGTTGAAGTTTAGAACTATTTCCGCAACTATGCGAATGCCAACCCATGTCATTCATCGTCGATTTTGTTACAACTGCTACTTATCTGCTCTAACCACACTACATGACTACAGGTCACAAGAACACATGATTCTCACAAACCAAAACAATTATCTCCACACTGCCACATAATTGGCATAAAAAACTATGATTTCTACGTCATGCCATCCAGCTGATACCAACATGCAAATGGGTCGCATGTTTAATTAGGACTACTCCTCGAATATATGGTAATTATTACTAATTACCTGACATTATGTTTGTTCACAAGGTCAGAGTAGTTTCTAAAAGGAGATAAACGTTTAAGCACTAACAATGAATATTTGGACAGATCATAAAGTTGTGTACGGAAAGGTGAAAATGACAATGCAAAGTTGTTTTCTTAACTCGCACAAATAGTTTAGGAATATTGTAAAGTTGTAATTAGTTATGGGTATGGTGTGGATAACCAATGTCATCCCTTCCACAACTTCTAACAAACATAAAACATGGAAACGTCAAATGGGTCCCTTTGCTTCTCACCCACGTTGCCATTGCAGTCCGCACTCAACTCCAAAAGCTCTCTGCCACATATCAAAGTGCATGTTCGATACCACACTTTCAAACCGTCCCCCCAAGTCTTCGCTTGCAAGAGATCCAAATAAATTATTCAACACAACACCTCACGCTTCACCAAAACTTAAAAAGGAATAAATAAATAACACTCTCTTTTACTACTACTATACATGAATAACATATATATACATACATTATACATATAATAAATACTTAGCAATATATTTAAAAGACTACAAAATCTCGCCCAACCAATAAGTTGCAGCTTCTCTACGTCTTTCCATAAGTTTTTTTCGTGTTCCGAAAATGCCCCCGGTTTGAATAAGTGTCCGTTGGGTGCGGTGTCCACATACATGGGTAGTGGTTGGACACCGCAGCTCCACACAAACTCCAGAATCCAACAATCCTGTTCTTTTCTTTCAGGAAAAATAATCCAGAATTTGGATTTTTGTCGGACCTATTGCTCACTGTTTTGCACTGATGTCGATGGATAAGTGTGTCAACAAACAAACTAATATTGTGTTGAGATATTTATTCTCGATTGATTTTGGAACTTGCCATCGTAATTTTTATGAACCATACATGATACAAATGAAAATGTTTAACTCGAACTTGAGTTTAAGTTCAGGTTTCTGAGCTCAATGACCTCAGCGTTAAGTTAAGTTCAGATTTGAAACTTCATGGCGAACTGAAAACTTCCATGTTGCAAACATCTTCGGTAGCATGTTTGATTTTGAAACTTAATATGTAAAATTTATTTCCTTCCCTTCCTAAGTTCCTATCTCTCCCTAAAGCATATATATACTACTACGCGAATAAGAACAAAATAAGTAATTTAAATAGAAAGGTACAACATACGAACTTAGACTGATAAAACACAAGAAAAGTAAAACATGGCATTGTTGTGTATCCAATAATAGAGCCTACTTTTCCTTTATAGATATGGAGAGAATGTATATTACAAAAAATGCAGAATAAAGAAGAGCCAGATGACATGATAACTAGACAAATACCTTAATTATAATTAGTATTTTACAGTATCACATGATACGTTCTAATAGATATGCTGTGGAGAAAAAACTAATAAAACCAGTTTCTAGTGAGTTGGCTGGGAGCCTGGGACATATATAATTAACTAATACCTTAACTTATATAATTAACTTAACAAACCCCCTTGATTATCAACCAACAATTCATAACAGCAATCCAAAGTGATATAAAACTCTCTCCATTCCGCCAGCCTGAGACTATCCCACTTACAGGTTGTAACTGGAACATGTTCTCTCCTTGTCTTTGCACGTGCCTAGTTGGCCCACAACATACGTGTTAGGTATTCCGAATATTCGTCTCTTTCCTTTTTTCTTTTGTTCCATCCTAAATTTCTGGATCACACTAATCATCTTTGACAAACTTTGCTAATGTTAAGTTAGAAGCGCGTCGGTGCGTATTAGTTGTGCTATTTGCATGTATGGCTACTACAACATCTCTATGGAAAGTTGTTTTCATTGGACATCGAAGAAATTTACTTTTTGTTTCTTTTTAGGTCAATTACAATTTGCCCCTCTTAACTATACATTGATATCATTCTACATATCTGAACTTTAAAATGTAACAGTTATTCTCATATGAATTTTCGTTTTGTAACACTTTTAGATGAATCCGATACAAATTCCGACCACATCTGACAATCATTTCGATCCGAACTTTCACGTAAAACTAGATTTAGGAATGTATTAGGAAAACAACACAAAAATTGCAAAAAAGACGAATGTATGTTTAAATAATGAAAAATTAAAGTTCACGAGATCAAAGTGTTACAAAACGGAAGTTCGGGAGGGTGGGGGTAATTGTTATCTTTTAAAGTTCAATGATGCAAAATGATATCAAAACATAATTTAAAGTGCAAACTGTAATTAACCATTCTTTTTAATAAGTCTCCTTATTTTTTGAAAAATACGTTCCACCCCTTTGTTTAATCCTCGTTAGCTCATCGAGATAGTTTAATAAGTCAGTAGCGGTACAATGACATAATCAATTTAGAAAAATATTCAAGTATTAATTAGGAATTTTGTTCAGGATAGTAATTTAACATTTTTCAAAAACAGAAGCGAAATTAGTAACTTTCATATTTTTTCCAAGTTAGATGTAAACATGTAGTAGTCATACTCTTATCAGTTTAGTGGCAGAATTAGAAAAATCATATCATCAGTCATCTGTGGTGCTTTTTTAATCAAGAGGTCTACGTCGTGTACACATAAATAAAATGATAAAAGAATGTTAAGAGCGATTTTTTTTTTATATTCAAAAGCGTCACAACGACGTAATGAAACTTTTAAAACAAATTTACGACCAAGCCTAGTTACATTATACCTAAATTGTGCTTCGGAGTCGGAATTTCGAGTTTAAAGGGCACCACCTACTAATTAATCACTATCCAATGCTAATAGTATTAGAAGTATAGCACAAAACGTATACAATTTTCAGCCTACTAAATGAACCCGTATTGATCACCAACTTATAGCATATATTGTACTTAAAATGAAGAAACCAATATTAATGTCATTTATAATAACCAACTTAAGCTCGTAAAAGTTAGCAAACAACACATTCAACACACAAATGAATTCTTTCTAAATCAAAAATCATCATCCCGAAGAAGCCAACCTATCAAGTCATTACAAATTACAATGTTAATCAGCACTAAACCACGAGTTAAGCTGATAAATCTTTAACATTGAGACAACTAAAACTAAACATTACAATCTTATAATGAGGTCGCTTCAATATTAAAATTAAGATCGGAGATTAGAATACCATGTAATTTGGGAGATAACGTGTCTCTTATGTTAAATGTTACATGTTTAACTGAAATTCAAATACTATATATAATTTGCTTATATTTTATTTTTGGTATATTAAAGCAGTGGCAAAAGTGGTAATCCAAAGGAAACCAGGACTCCTCTCCTTCCCCGCCGCTAACCCAATTCAAACTGCTCCAACCGCATTAACTAAAGTGTCATTCCCGTAAATAATCCGAACCCCAGTGGCAATTCGCACCAGCAAATGCCCTCTTTAAATCCGAATTTCCACTACTCTCCACCGACCACCGACCACACACTCCTCTCCACTCCCAACTCTCGTCGGCGGTGGAGAAGATTCCATTCCCAACCAAACCCCAACTTAGGGTTTCGCTTCAGATCTGGTAATCCCCGTGTCCGGACGCTCAGATCTAGTGGATTTTGGGGATTTCTGGTGGTTTTGGTGATCGGAGGAGGAGTGTGGTTGTGGAAAGTTGGGGTTTTTGCGGAATGTGCTTGTTTTTCTTGATTTGGATGGTTTTGTGGATGTGGTTTGGTGGACGTGATGGAGTGTTGACTTGAAATGCTGAAATTTTGATGTTTGTTCGGATTTCCGAATTGATGGATTTTCGTTAGTGGTTTGGATGTTTTGGTTTTGTTTTGATGAGTGTGTGATGGTGTTAAATTGAGATGCTTGAATTTCTCTTTTATTTGGTCGTGCCGAATCTGGGTTTATTCGAATTGCGGTTGTTTTCTTGTGTCTCGATGAACTGAGGTTGCGGTCGGATTTTGTGTTTGTGCTATATTTTGGGACGGAGTGTTGGTTTAGACTTTTGGTGGGTGTTTTCGTGATTTATATGCTTATCTGATTGGTATGAGTATTTAGGTTTCCGAGTTTGTATGGACATTATGAATTTTGTGATTGGTTTGGATTTTGCTTCGGTAAAATGGGTTGATCCATGTAGTTTGTTCGGTACAGATTAAGGACCACGACAGCATAAATAGTTTCATTTGGGGGTAAATCTGTTTGCATTGGGGATTCTTACCCTGCAATCGCTAATTGGTCCTGGAAGAAGTCCACCTGTAGAAGGACAAAAGTACTTTTCTGGACTCAGTAGTTCCAGAACGCACGACCAGAAATGGATGGAGAAATAGATCCAACAGAACTTTTGGATTGTGTTATTTTTCGGACTTCATCAAGTCAAAACAGGTGATTACTAGTTGTGTAATTGTTCCGCCTATGTTTTTTTCTTAAAATCACTCACTTAACTATTACATGGAGTTGTTTTGCTGCTGCGTACATTTTGTTTCTGCATGTGCATAACTGCAAATGACTTTGATTTACTAAAGAGATTTTCCTATTTTTGGCAGTTTTGAAGCTTTTGCATGTAACAAAGAGAAAAGAGAGAAAGTAGCCTCTGGTCTTCTGAAGAAGCTTGAGTTGCATTTGCCAGTCTTGAGAAAATCTGAGCCTGATCTAAATGGTGACTATAGGTTTCAGTTAGATGAGAGCCGACAAGGTTCTTCATGGTTTACTAAAGCCACTTTATCAAGGTATGCCGTATACCCTTCTGGCCATGCTGCCATGCTTGTATTCAAACAATTTTTCTCTTATACCCCTTTTTGTGTTTGATCCTATCCTGTCAGGTTTCTTCTTATTGTTAACGAACCTGAGTTATTCAAGAGTGCCAATACCATTCAAAACGAGCTAAACCAACTAGAAGACACTAGAAGATTTCATCTTATGCTCTATAAGAAGGTTAGTTGTGTCTGTTGTCTGACTGGCTAGCTAGCGGCTGCATGATTGGAAGTTGAACTTATTGGCAGTTTTGCATCATTACTCTTAATTTGGATGATTAAAAAACTAATATCATGTATAACTTCAATTAACACATTACATATATCATATTGTTAAATTGCATATATATTGTATAATCCTAACATTGTAGTGCTCAAGGCTCAAGACTTGTAATCAAATTTCAAAGAGAAAACATGTTATTTTTATTTTACTTGAGTCTTAGAATAAAATGCTCACTTGATACACGAAAGACAAATCCGACTATAGCGGTTGACCGCTAAATTTAGTCCATCGAAATTCTCAGAACGGACGACCGGACTCATTTAGGTCAACTGAAACCCTTGAGTCAGCAACTTCAAACATTACTGAAATCACCAGTTCAGACGACTGAAAGTTATTTAGTCCTCCGAAACTGAAACATTTGCTAAGAGAAATTCCAATCATTACTGGAATTCTCATTTCGGTCAACCGTCTTCCTTTTGGTCATCCGAGTCTTTCTAATGATCAAATCTGACGTGACTTGTTCTCATTGGCCCACGTGACAAAGATCTTTTGAAAATTTTCAACGGACTTATTTTTTGTAGTCAAGCATAAATATTTGAAAACTCAGATATTATGGTCTACCGATCCTTCGTCGGTCGATTGCTTCCTTTGTTGGTTGCTAGCACGTAACAAATTTTTCCATGTGTCAATATAGTCGTAATCTCAATGGATATTTGATTTTCAAATGTTAGCGTAATTCTTGACTTTGACACAACCAACATATCAGACGACCAAATGTTATTCAGTCAACCGAATTAATTTGATCAGAGTCCGACTAATTCTTATTGTCCACTTTGGAACGGCTAACCGAACCTAGTTCGGGAAACCGAAAATTAATTGGTTGAAATTGAAAAAGTTACTGGAAATTAGGGATCAGTTATCTGAACGTTATGCGGTCAAACGAACGTGTTATTTCGACCAAGTTAATTTTTTTGTTTTGGACGATCGTGTCATAAACTGTCGATCGAATCTATGTAGATTTTGCCCGAGCTCAAGTGAAATCATATCTCATTGGTCTAAATGTCACAAACTCTCCGAAATAGTTTTATTTGCTTTAAAACCTATAAAACCTTCATTCAAGAGACAAACATATATATAATTTGCTACAAACATTCATACTCTGTCCTCTCAAGTTTCAAGTCTTCAAAACTCAAAACAACATTCATATTCCATTAAATTTAATCCAAGCAAAATTCAAATCCTTTGAGTGCATTCAAGTTATAGCTCAACAATCTTCATTCAATTTCGAGTGTTGTAAAACTTCGAGGAAACTCCTTTTCGGGTTGTGAGATGTGAGTTGAGCAAGACGATGTTGTTGGCTAGGCTTGGATTGTAGATAGTTTATCTTCGACCTGGAACGAAGATGTTAGTGGATACTCGAGTGAGGATCAGAGGATCGATCGAAACTCGAGGAGAGAATGAAATCACGGTCGTGATTGAATCACTATAAAAATCGTTAGAGTCAATTTGTGGTTTGCAATTCTCTTACTTTACTTTGCAATTCCACAATATTAGAGATAATTACTTATTAATCTATTCAACCCCTCTAGATTAGTGTATGATCCTATTTTCAGAAGTTGTCTCATGTTTTGATTTCTTACCTTCAACCTAGGACAATGGGGCCCACACTGGAGGACTTGGAGCAGGTATGCAGCAGAACTTACACTTCTCAAACTTCAGTAGTTTTTGCCACTTGAAGTGTATTCGTTCCTTGAGATAAACATTTAGGAACATGAAGAGAAGAAAAAATGGATATTTGGTTAGAGCTGTTTCGTTAAGTAATATCATGTTTACCTTCTAGAAAGACATCTGGTTATCAATATGTTAATAATGAGCACATATCACCTCCTTTAATCAACATCAATTTACACCTTTTTTCCTCATCTTTGTGGTCGTTTGTGAGCTTGATGAGATGGCCATGCTTACATACAATATGTTTTACTACATTAATGACAAAGCAATATTTATCTGTGAAATCCATTTATCATGTAATGGTTTCTACTTTCTACACTCTAGCTGTGGTGGAGTACTTGATTGGTTTTGTTGTCAGTTATATTTTGCTTTCATTGCTTGAGTTGGGGTTGGGTTATGTTCAACTTGAACATTATGTTTACCAGGACTTGTAGGATCCTTTGCATTGTGTTTATGATTGTGAATAACTCACTTCATTTCCTCATTGATTCTGATGATAACAGGTGGCAATTGCTTAGAAGACACCAGTCATCAAGTAAATCTTTTCCTCCATACTTATCTTGCTTAAGTATTGATTCTCTGATTAGAGAGCTAACACAAGAATTGATAGGTCAAAAAGGATACATTGACTTCTGATACTACGAAGTAAGCCTTTTGTTTTGGATGCAAGCCTGATTCCTCCTTATGCTTACGCCAAGTTTTGATCCTTTTGTAACTACCTCGCTGCATTTGCAGAAATGAATTATTACGAGCACTAGATGTGAGAGTTCTTGCTCTGAGTGAGGAGTTGGCTTCCAATTTTAGCCGAGCTTTGGGGGACAAATTTTCAAAGATTCAACTTTCCGAGTTAGTTTCGTTTGTTGAATGTTTTGGAGCAAGTGAATTGAGGTATGTTCAATAATAAAATACCTAGATATTGTTTTGTGACAGTTTACAGTAGTCAAACTTCTCACCTCAAACTCAACACGCTGTTTAGACCATTCCATAACTTTGATCAAAGTCCGGTTTCCATTTTATTTAACATCATGAAATGAACAATTTGGTCAATGATCCTTAGTGGTAGGACATTAAATTTAATATGCAGTTAGAAAAGACAACAGTGGGGTACTGGGGCCATTGATACGTCCTTATGTGTGTTATTTGTGTGTTTAGAAATGTTGCTTGGTTTTGTCAAGATGTCACGACTTATCAGGAGTTTGAGGTCGCATGCCAAAAACTTATGCCGAGACCTTTTCAGTGTTTGTTTGGTCTCAGAAGGTTGCAATCTCTATTGTCATATGCTTTCCTTGGGGTCATTGTTGGTGTTCAATGCTGTCAAAAGAGTTAAAAGCTATTTAAAAGAGGTAAGATCAAGAGATGCATAAAGGTCATTTTGGTGGGGTCATTGAACTTAGAAAGTTATATCTTTTGGGTCCAAACCTTAGAAAGTTAAGGTTACTTTTTTGTCTTTAAAAAAACCACCTTAATGAAGATAGTATCTATGCACCAATTCATATTTTATGTTTAAAGCATCAGCTTTGTGATCAATATTCCTGCTTATAATTAATTTGGAAAGACAAAAAACACTTAAATTTCTTTCCGGTAGAAACGTTTAGTTGAGGGTGTCATGGTCATGAACTCATGATGTAATGGGAAGCAGAGAATTTATAATAGAATTTATTCACGATTTTATGGTTGTTTTCTGCAATTCTTATAATCTTGTCTCATCAAGTTACCAATGACATTTTAGATACGACTAAGACGCTTCTGTGTGTAGGGATTCTTTGTTGAAATTTATATCTCTAAAATTCAAATACCAAGATGCTGGTACCTCATATGAGCCTTCTTCATCAAATGATTCAGACGATCGCAATGAGAAAAGTGATGAAGTGACGTCTTCGACACATTCCAAGAATCACATTCAAAATGCTATCAAAACTGGAGTTTCTCCTGCAAAAATTGCTCAAGCTGAGCGTCAGATCTCAAGTGAAAGTGAAGATTCTGACTCAAGCAATGATGTGAGATCTTATGCAGAAAGGAGCCGTCCTGCTATAAGATCTGCATCTCCTAGAAGATCAGCATCGCCAATGAGAAGAATCCAAATAGGAAGATCTGGATCACGACGATCTACTGCCTTAGCCATCAAGAGTATCAATTATTTTCCACCTAGGGAAAGAACAAATTTCAATCGTGATGGCAATGACAACGACATCGAGGATGAATCACCTGAATGTCAGCCAAAAAGATCAGAGAATGCAGTTCTTAGAATGAGTGTTCAAGATAGAATTAACCTTTTCGAGAGAAAACAGAAAGATCAAACTTCGGATACTCCGGAAAGGAGCAGTTCTACAGAGGCAACCTTAAGTACTAAAAAATCTGTATTAAGAAGATGGAGTGCAGGTATGGGAGATTCTTCTACCCCTTGTCAACAAGAAAATAAATGTGATGATGAAGTTGAGGTACCTTCAGAGAATCTGTCTGTCCACGCTAAAACTTCGATAGAAGAGACATCTGACAACCCCATGCCTAATTCTAAGCAGCCTGTAAATGTGGTTGATATTTTATCTTTAGAGGTTGAGAGTACATCACCATCCCCAATAAATAATTCAATTGAATTAGTTGCATCACAATCAGAAGGGCCTGTAAGTAGATCTAAAACCTCAGCTGATTGGACTCGCCAGAAAGAGGCAGAACTTGAGCAAATGTTAAAGCAAATGATGCAGAGTAAGCCCGCCAAGGTTGGAGGTAAGACTTCTGGGCGTACTAGAAAGCAGGGATCATCTAATGAACAAAAAGGGAATTTGTATAGCCAGTACAAGGCAAAGCAGGATGAGAAACTTCACACAGAGATTACTGGAAAAGGAACAGAGAAAGAAACCAAGTTGAGAGTGAAGCAGAATAAATTGGATAACCGAAAAGCCGAAGTAGCCGCGAAAGTCGCTGGTGTTTCTGGGAAATTAGATTCATCCACTCAAAAAGAAAAAACTCGAAGAAAATCTTCTCCACCAGTGCTATCAAAAACTCCAGCAACAAATTCTGTTAGCACCAGGAAGGCTTCACCCAGAACATCAGGAGCTATGCCTGGTGGACGTAACTCCATATCATCCCTTCCTTCCACAAGATCTGCACGGACACCATCAACTAAAGCTGCTCCTGGGATGACCAATAATACCACAACCAACCGAAAGAAATTACCTCAAGTCATGCCATCACCAACTCGACCTAGTCCTCGAGCAGAACGACCAAAGCAATCAAAGATTTCAAAGGATCCCTTAACTGAGAATACACCAAATTCAAAAACCCAAGAGGAAAAAAAGAAAAAGATGGCATCGAAGAATAGTAAAACCGTGAAAACAAAAACATCCACGGTAGTTGATTCTAGTGCAAGTCCTGTGAAGCCAAGTTTCTATAATAAGGTAACGAAGAAAGGTACAGTGGTGCCTCTGGAACCAAAATCCTTCTTGAGAAAAGGTACTGGTGTCAGTGCTGGTGCAAATGCAACTTTATTAGCTAAAACTCAACCATCTCAGCCCGATAGTTTTTCAAAGCATACTGAAAGCGTGGACCAAGACAAGAATGAACCTGTCTCTGAAATTGTGGTTGAAATGACTCCATCACTTGAGGAAAGCCCTGGTCAGATTATTGAAAGCGTTGACCTCCACCTGGATAACCTTCTCAAGACTGCGCCAACTGATGAGAAAACAACTGAGGTGGTCCCAGTTCAACTTGCTGCTGAAGTTAGCAGTTGTGTACCACAGTTGACAGAATTTCCTATCACGGATTTTCAAGTTGATGATGATTCTGGGATATCATCAACTGCATGGGTTGAGATTGACCCACCTGAAGGAGTTACTTCATACGAAGATAACATCCCAAAGGATGTGAAACCTGCGGATGCTGCACTAGTGACGTTATGCACCAGCCCGCGGGTTCGCCACTCATTGTCACAAATGTTACAAGCAGAAAGTTCAGAACCAGATATTGTAGAGTGGGGAAATGCTGAAGTTCCTCCTGCTCTAATTTATCAAAAGGATGCACCCAAAGGATTGAAAAGGCTTTTGAATTTTGCGAGGAAGAGTAAGGGAGATTCTGGTTCCAATGGCTGGTCCAGTCCATCTGTCTTTTCAGAAGGAGAGGAAGATACAGAAGAACCCAAAGCAGTTACCTGGAAAAAAATAGATGCTTCATCAGGGAAGTTGGCATTCAAAACAAAAGCCTCTGGACTCCAAAGAACCATGCTAAGTGAAAGGCATGATAGTGGAAACTCAAGCAAGAGTTCAACAGGTCATTCAGGTATTGGTGATTATTGTTACATGCACGTACCTCCAGTTCACTAGATTTGTTTGAAAGAGCGATCTTTTTTCCTTTGAAGTGTGGAATCCTCCTAAAACAATTCTGAACCTTTTGCAGTAAGTTATAGGATCCTGGTTGTTACTATTTTCGATATCAAACTCGTAGCTGTCTGCTTGAGAGATGACGTCGGTCTATAGAACCTTGAGGCTGTTTATCATCTTTCAAAATAGGGTCTATTTTAACGTTTTCTCAAACATCGGACATTTGTTTTACTACACACCTAGTGTTGTGTTAGTTTGGAGTTCCATACGTATCCTTAAAATTGGCCTATTCTTTTGGATATTTTTAGGTGTTCTACACTTCTACGTTGTATCCCTTCATTCCAATTACCTAGAAGGTTTGTCATAATGTGAAAACAAACAATGGCCATATTATCCTTAATCATCTTGCTCATGTATTGTGTTATGCTTGCAGCTAGCATGAATCGCTTCCCTTCAGGCCCACAAGGCTTGCGAGAAGGTTCTGCCTCTACTACGTCATCTAAAGGTGTGAATTCTTTCTTTCTTTTTTCTTTTGAGGAAAACATCATTTCTTCTTTTCCATTTCTAATTGCCCTAATTTTTTTAATCTTCTTTTCAGCATCAAGGTCATTTTTCTCCCTCTCCACATTTAAGAGCAACAAATGAGGATAGTGATTAGTGAAGATTATTGACAGCGAGAGATTATGACACCTTGTTGGATTTAGAAGACAACCTATGACCGCTTCCATATTTTTGGATACAAGAGGCAAGCTTTGGTTGAATGGAATTCACGGGTTATACCTACTACTCACTTGCCTCGGGATTCATCCTTTACTGGTCTATATTGTAGGTTCTGATTGAAGGACAGTATGTTGTAATTTGTAAATGTGATGGCGTGAGGACGGTGTGTACACAAACATGATTCATTTTCATCCTAACATGTCGAAGTGTACGTGTGCAATCAATGTCATGTACCTTACTAATAGAAAGGCTTAGATTAATATTTTCTTTTTATAACCAAGCAGTAGGAGCCGCAATTTTTTTATTTTTTTTTCTTGAAATTGCAGTAGCCGCAAGATTGAAGACACAGAAGATAAAAAAACAAAAAAATATAATAAAATGAAAAAAACATAGTATTAAGTATTCGGAAAAAGAGACTAGAATCAGAAAAGAAATTTACTTCGTCAATTTTAATTAATTGATATATGTTTGAATGAGTATTTTTTTAACAAAAATATATTTGGATTTTTCTTCTAATGATTTTATTACGGTAGTTTTTTTCATGATAATTTTCAAAGTTTTATTTTTTTAATTAATAGGCCGAATAAGACAATTATAAGGTCATTGATGGGTTTACGAAAATAAAGGTTGATATACTAAAAAAATCGAGGCATTCTTATTTTGTAAAAGTATAATAATTTATGGATAACTTTTAATCATTTATAACACTTATAACACTTCTTACACGAAGTTACACGAAGTAACTTTTAATAATTTATGGATCTTTTATTAATTATTTGATTTGTTTTCAAAATTTATTGACATTTCAAGATTCATAACTGTGTGTCTCTCGGGAGGACACACAGATATGTGTCTAGCAAGGGACTTGAGTGTCCCGCGTGGGACTGGTGAGTTTCTCACACGGAACTGGTATGTGTACCTTGCTGGAATTGTGTGTCCCGTGTAGGACTTATGTGTTTCTTGCGGGACTGATGTGTCTCCCACGTAGGACTGGTGTATGTCCCTCACGGGTAGGGGTGTAAACAAGGCCGGTAATATCTGTATATCTGGTCACCCGCATCGGTCGAGTACGGGTACAAAAAATCATATCTTTTTAAGAATTCATACCCATGTACCCATACCAATTTACCCGGTTAATAAACAAGTTTAGTACGAGTATAAGCATTAGTCGTACCTGTATACTCGTTAATAGGGGTGAGAAAAATTCGGTCTGGTCTTCGGTCTGGGAGACCACGGGAATTCGGTCTTCGGTCCAGTTCGGTCACAGACCAAAATTTTAAGGGTTAAATTCGGAGTTTGGACCGAACTGGTCTTCCGAAAAGTTTGGTCTTCGGTCCGGTCTTGAACCGAAGCTCACCTCTAACCGTTTATATGTTATATATATATATGTTATACCTGCTATGTACCAGCTAACTACATATTTTTTTGTTTGATGATCTAGAATTTCTGAGGATCAGACGAGTATGACAAAAGGACACAAAGAAGCAAGTAGTAGGGTTTTTTCCGGATGGTATTACTATCGAATGCTAACTAGAGATCCTCTCATGGGTCCCAGTATCAACCGTCGTCCATCTCCGTTCCATTTGCAAGGACACTACTAGAAAAATAAGTTTCATCTGACGGATTTTTATCCGTCGGTGCAGATAACCGTACAAATAGAAGTTTAGTCCTGTATCGACCTGTCCTCTTCGACATCAGATATCTAACCGACTTGTTGTTTGGATTCGATGACAAGAAGAAACAGTACACGCTGGTTTCCGAATTTCTTTTCTTCAACACAAGAAAATGGAGCATGGTGATTTGTAGTATCCCCGTTCACGGGCCTCCTCAGCCCTAGAGGTTAATACCGGACACCTCAAAAAAAGAACTTGACATAGGAGGAGACACAACATATTCCTACGACAACCCACCCGTGGTGGTGAACGGGTTGTTCCATTGGTTGACGGTACTCGATATAACACCGATTCTTTTTTTTTGGCGAACGTGCAACACTATTATGATTAAGAAATGGTGACAATTAAGTCGTTCGACTTGCACCTCGAGAAATTCAACACTATATCCATTACGAAAGTGCATCGTGCCACACTTTCTTTTGGGGGAGAGAACAAATTAGCCGTCGTAGAAGTAGAAGGTTGTCTCGGTTTGGTTGTGTTGTCCCAGTTTGGGACATTGGAGTTGTGGAAACTGGTGGAGTATGGAAACCATGATTCCTGGGTAGTGATGTTCTGTATCTGTATGTATTCTGAGGTCTTTGGTTTCGCTTCCAATCCGAAGCAGCTCTTTGTGTGGACAATATTTTCTTTGGAAAGGTGGTCAGCTTTTTATTGCTATGAAAACGAATAATTTCTTGCAAACCCAAGACCAACCAATGCCTTAGGTTTGAGGCGGATGATAGTAAGCGGGTAATATTCTTGATAATATAATCACTATGCCTTTTGTCAGTAGTTTGGTCTCTCCAGGGGCCTTTTCTGAACATGTATAATTTCTTAATTTCTTATTTGTTTGTTGCAACAACTTGTAATGAATTTTCAAGATGGTTGATAAAAGGAAAAATATTTTCATTTTTCTTGGATTTTTCGAAGCACAAATCCCCTCAAGCTAATTAATCTTTGATAGTTGTCAAAGAGGTGGTTTCTTTAGACGAGTACACTGGAATCGACCAGTTCTGATACCAAGTTGTAACGTCTCCGAAACAACGGAAATTTTAAAACTTAGAAAGATACTCAATAATCGTAAATAACCAGATCACATGGGAACACTACTGGAAATATATACATAAAATATAAGGTATACAGAAGTTGTCAAAAGAATGACTACATCAAAACACAACTGACACAACATACAAGTAGTCATAATAATCTCAAATAGACACGAGGACCCGACTCCAAAATGTACTCGTCCTCCGTCACCACCCTACTAGCTCCCGAAGGGGCCCTGAAATAAAAATATAACAACAATACCGTGAGTTTCCATAAGAAAATCCTGTATGCCAAATACACCTACATGCACATGCAATACATGACCTATCATGGTAGTATCATGCCAAACATAAACATAACAAATCATTCACCAAACGGGTCAATCAGTCATAAATAATAACAGACAATTCCCCGACCGAGTTTCATTAGTCATAAGTCTAGTTTTGGACATTAGTAGATACCCACCGTAGGCACATGCGGTCATACGGAAAGTACGGGACACCCCCCACTCGCAGCTACACTAGATATGTGGGTTCAGTGAATGTCGCATGCACTTCGAGTCATCATCAGATCTGATCAGTGGTCGAAAGGCCACAATCCGCTAGAGCCGTGTCACAGAGAAAATCTGTAGTCGCCTAGGTCAATTTTTAGGCTGGACGATCAATCCGCCGGAACAACATCGGTCGGTCATCTCCGTCGCCACAAACGCTAATGCACAAAACTCTATTGCACAAGGGCCAATAATCATCTCCTTCGCCACAAAGGCTAATGTCATCTTGCTCCGTAGAACCATATCATATAGATCATGCAAAGGGGAATATGGTCCCACAGGTCTACTACCTAGGTCTTAATGCACATGTCATATCATGGGAACAAAAGCTATAAAAGAAATCCACGCGTTAACGCGTTCATAAAACAAACATACAATTTATGTGCTCCAACGGTCGACCGAAAAGGTAAAAGCGGTCGACCGGTTGGCCGTTAATACCGGTAATTGGTTCAACCACAATCCATCGGCCGAGCCAACACACACGAACAGTCGAACAAAAGTCCATTGGCAGTCGACCGCAAAAAAAGGGACAACCTACTTCTCTAAGCCATCGTTGGTCGACCGAAATATGAATCAGTCGAACCCTAAATAAATCATCTTAAGTCATCAGTCGAACGAGATCTCAGGGCGGTCGACCGTTTTGAAGTCTACACTCTTACCGACTTAAAACAATGCATTCGGTCGAAAAGATCAAAAGGACGGTCAACCATTTTGAAGTCTATGTCCCCAACCGACATAAAATGGTGCATTCGGTCGAACGACAAATGGGTCCCGGTTGACCTTAAACACCCAGAGCTTGCCTACCATGTTTGACCGGTCGACCACACGAGGCGTCGTTCGACCGGGGCAAGGTAAAACTCTCCGAAATGCACTACGACCGGTCGGCTGAATCCATAATCGGTCGACCGTTCAAGTGCAGAAAACTGCTGCACACACCTCCGACGAGTCTTTCGGCCTATCGTCGACCCCTCAAACACTCACACAACTTAGGTGAGCATGAAAGCAAAGCTTGACATACCTTGTAACGACGATCACCTCCACCTAAACGAGCGTTTCTCCGGCGACCTCTTCACACGAACACGATCTCCACTTCCTTTTTTCTTTGAACTCCGGCGAACACGACTAGCCGACGCATCCCCTTCTCCTTCCTTTTTTGTTGTTGAACCAAAGGTGAGAGAGAGAGAACGAGTGATTGAGAGAAAGAGAGGAGAGAGAGATAATAAAAAGAAAAGAGAAGAGGAGAAGAAATGGATTGCCTTATATATTCTTCACCAAAGTAGGGTTAAAGTTCTTAAACCCAATTAACCTGAGTTCCTAAGGATTAGGTTCTCACACTCACGGACATGAAGCCATTGTTAAGGGTCTTCTCTAGAAACCCTACAAACCACACATGAATTTCGCTCCTGATATACTTCTTGATAGGGCTATCAAGTTTTGCTCAAGATCGGTGATCGCTCGATTTTGTTTGAATCGTTGATCAGATCAGTTAGTAACAAGATGAACACGAACAAAAAATATGCCCGATGAAATAAATAAGTTGAGCACAAGCTGAACTTGCTCAGCTCGATGGTTCGTTTGAATCCAATATTTAAGTTAATTACATATTTACCCAACTTGTAAATCTAGGCACCATACATATTTCTAAAGTTTATACAAGGACGTCACCAAGATTCGAACTTGAAACTTGCATTAAGCATGTAAGAGCAACATACCACTACACCATAGGACAAATTTGATACAACTTGTACGGTCATTTTATTTATTCAAAAAATGCTTAACAAATTACAAGACAATTTTAGTAATCTTGGGTCCACAATCAGACTATATAAGCCACACACACTCACACCTCTTCTTCACTCATTAAGCATTTGTTGGATTAATTTGTGATTTTTGTGATTACTTTGTGATTATCATGGGCTTATATTCATAAGACTTAATGATATCTTATTTAAATGATTAAATATTAAGAATTTTAAATGGCTAAGTGTTGTTGATTAGTCTCCGTTGTGAGCCATCGAGCGAGCCGAGCCGCTCGCAAGTATCGAGGGAGCCGAGCGTCTATTTGTGCTCTACTCCACTAACGAGCGATGACGAGCATAGAAAAAAATATTAATTAGTCGAGCTCGAGCTGAGGTATGCTTGCTCGAAATCCGCTTGTTTACACCATTATTTCTCGAAAACAATTATAATTTTTTAAAGAGTGACGTGATACGAAAACAGCGAATATAACAATTGAACAAAGAAATTATGGAAACTGATATGTGGGGTTAGAATTCGTATTTGAATTTTCACTTTCTGTTTCTTAAAATGCACTTCGTAGCACACACTTTTTGGAGAGCTTGAGCAGCCTCTTTTGCAACAACATTTTTTATTTGAATAGAATCTTATAAAACGAACAAGAGAGAGTTTGGATGATGTAAAAGTTATTTGCTTTGACTTTAAAATATATATATCATTACCTTTTAAAGCTTACTTAACAAGTTTGTCTAAGACATCATGAGAATACACACTCATGAACCAATAACAAGTCTGTCCAATTCTTCTCATGAAATTTGAATTTAGAGATGACATGCTTTGGACAACAATAAATATATTTACATACTCGAAAAAATCTTTAAAAAATAACTCAAGGCAAAAGGTAATAAAGGTAAAATTGAAGTTTTCAAAAAACTTACTTATGTTGTTGTACAAGGTATAAACTATAATATATAAAAAACATGATAAATAAAAATCTAAATCTTTATGGTGGACATTAACAACATGTTTTAGGAATATGTGGTACAAAGAAAGTTAATAAATAATTAAGTAGGAATTGGGCTTTTATTTATTTTAATATGTAATATAGTCATTGACATTAATGTAGTGTATACGTTGACGTTGTGTAAATTCAGATAATAGTATAAGCAAAATTTTAGTTACATGAGGTAACTGTGCTTACGTATATAACACACAATATATATATGGAATAACAAACTTGAACATTTTCTAAAAGAAGTAGAATGATAAGTTTTTTAAAGTGGAAAAATTTATATGTGCAAAATATATTCAACAAGAAATCTTTTTATGCTATTTTATTGTCAGATAATGATCTTTTTTTCTTCCGAAAAAGTGAAGTTAACACATTAATTGATTCAATTATAATATCGCAAGTGCACGACGTTAGTGAAGACGCGGTAGCTACAGGTTGTGTCCACGAGTAGCGTGTGCGAGTCGGAGTTCACAATACTCGAGTAAGAAATGAAAAAAGAGATATGAGATCGAATTACACTACCACACATACTAAATCAGAAAGCAAACGATAAAAATAAACCTCTTAGGGGGTAGAGAAAGAATGCAAAAATGAGAAATGTGTACATGTGTGTTCATTGATGCTCATGTAATACATGAAATCCATAAAACCAAATCTAACTTTGTCTTTACGTGAAATAAGATAAAACATTATCATTAAAATATACAAGTAAAATCATCCGTATTAGTCGATCCCATAAGACTCCTTCCCTCCAGAAGCTGTGCGGCGAGCAGGTGACTAGAAGATTGTGGAGAGGTCCCATTTTTGTGGAACGAGTTGAAGGAGCTGGCGGCTCTGGCGTTCAT
Source organism: Triglochin maritima (assembly GCA_963682175.1). Lineage (NCBI taxonomy): Eukaryota > Viridiplantae > Streptophyta > Magnoliopsida > Alismatales > Juncaginaceae > Triglochin > Triglochin maritima. The sequence continues at coordinate 4,696,124 of OY821780.1, read as the reverse complement.
GACCTTCACTCGTCCTCGTCTGCCTAGCTTTCTTAAGGCAGGGATGCTTCTCTCTGTCCACATGGAAGTGGGGGCAAAGATGGTTCAGATCAAAGACAATAATTGAGATTAGACTACATAAATTGTATAATGACCAAACCCCACTATGTATCCACATGAAATAAGATTTAACACAATCATTAAAACATACAAGACAATAATTGGATGAAGCCCGCATGAGAACATGCACACATGTTATATTTCTTTTTTATCCACTTCATCATTATCCTCCCATCATCATTCCCCATAAAATAGACTCACTAATCTAAGCATGCGTTAAGCATCACTCAAAAGCATTAACACATCAAAGATAAGAGTGAAAATCTCATTCAATGATTATGTAACTCATGTGAGGTTCAAATGTTAGGATTAACACACATACTTAATACATCATCACATAATCACATCACTTTCTTCTTCACCCCCAATGATGATGGTCTACTCTCTACTCATCTTCAAATTCAAGAAACATAAAAATAATCCAAAACCATAATAGAAATGAAGAAAACTAGATTAGACAAACATCAAACATAAAAAAAATTGCATTAAATGAAAGACATCAATGTAAAGAACAAGAATTAAATTAGATTAAAATGAAAGATTACAAGGTTTCCTCTTCTTCTCTTTTTACAGTAATGAGCATTAAAATAAACCTAAACTAATGGAGGAATCAAGAAGAAGAAGAAGAAGAAAGGGAGAGGAGGAAATTACAATGATATTTATTAAAAAAATAAGGATTGGATACATTTGGAAGCAATGCAACTTTAATAACTTTCTTTATAATCTGATGCGCCCATATAATCGAGATGAAGCCACTGGATCAACTGGGTCCGATCAGCCTCAATTTTATTCAATAACTTAAATGTCATATTTTGCACGTGTGGTGCACTCCTACCCCGCTTGTCGAATCTGTTTATTGTCTTTAATTGCCCAAATACTCCTCAAGATCATGATTTCTAAGGATTTTTGCGCACAAAATCTTTTTCGTGCGTTCAGGTTCCTCTGAATTTGATCTGGGTCATTCCTGATTTGTAGACGAGTAATTGTGCAGACAAATAGGTCAATTTTGCTTCATTTGAGTTATTTCTTCTTACATTTCGGACATTTTCTCTTCTTTATTACATATTACATTTCGGACATTTTCTCTTCTTTATTACATATTACATTTCGGACATTGAGGTAAAATAAAAGAAATATAGTATGAATGCGATGTAGATATGCTACTAATCACGCATAAAGCACTTGTGTTTAATTTGTAATTTTTGTGCTTAATTTGTGATTACCATGAGCTTATATTCATGAGCCTTAATGATATCCTACTTAAATGGTTAAATATTAAGAATTTGACGTGGCAACGGATTGTTGATTATTCTCTGTTGCGAGCCATCAAGCTAGCCGAGCCGCTCATGAGTATCGGGCGAGCTGAGCACGAGCGTCTATTTCTACTCTACTCCACTAACGAGTGAGTGACGAGTACGGAGAAAACATTAATGAGTCGAACTCAAGCAGAATATGTTTGCTCGAAATCCGCTTCTTTAAAACAATTATGAACTTTGAAAGAGTGAAATATTCGATATATGTAAAAACTATGAAAGAACATACATTTCATTCGTATGAAAGAGATATAATTGTTATCAAGGAATACAATGATTGATCGTTGTTGTACACGTGGAACCGATGAAATGCTATGTTAGCCTAATCAGTTAGTATTTTTGGAGTGATATCACTTTTGATATATGTATTTAAGAAAAAAAATTATTCTCCACGTTGTGCTAAAAATCGGGATGTTACAAGGATATATCCAATTCTTTTGTAGGGTTTAGAATCGGAGGTCAAATGCATTAGATCTCCACCATTCGAAGAAAGATTGGTGGAACCATAATTCTCAGTTTCAAATACGAACTTTTAAAACGTGTATTAATCTGATATACAAGTTGTCCATTTCTCCGGCCACGTAGGAGACGTCTGACTTACCGACACCACAGTACCAACTTTAGGCAGGATAGAACGCAACATACAAGGTTTCTTATCATGACAGCTGTCATGTATCAAAATAGGTAAGAAAACGAAGGGCTACTACTGTGTAGGTTTTTGCAACTGTCCTCAGTTCTACACAACCTCAATGAGGGTCTCCTCATAATCACTAGGAGCAACAAAGCCATGGAGGTTCATCACCGTAGCAGCCACATTAGCAAGCCCACCATTAGGCACATCCCTTCGGAACCTTACGCCCGGTGCAAGCCCTGGACCTCCAATGGCAATAGGAACCTAGAAAATTAAATGGTTGCTTAGCTTTCCATCACGATTCATACGGACAAATAGCTAATTGGTTTAAGAATACAAATAAGACTAAAAAACAAAACACGGGTAACAAAAAGACGCAGATATGAACACGTTACTTGAAGAGACCAACCAAATTGGACGTGCCAACATATTACCAGATGGAAGAGGAAAAAAATCTCTAACATCTCAAGGAACAATGACCATAGAATATGTGAAACTAAACTCTTACTCTATTGGACTACAATATGAAACCCTAATTTCAGGTCTGTATATTTTGCTCTACATGGATGTGGTAATCAAATCCTTGGGGTTGCTATATCGGTTTAAGTCTTCATGTTTAGGATGTTTGCGAGATCAACATGTTCAACCAAGTGACGGCATCTTGTACTTAAAACGTACCTATGTTAAGGCATAACTTTGTACACAGCAAATTAATTGGTACAAATACAGCGTTATAGAATAAATAAATTTGGGCCACAACTTACAGGGTTAACTGTTACGAACATATACTATGACTTAGAAAAGCATTGACCAAGATTAAGCCTTTTAAATCAACCACAAGCTGATTAAATATATAGTACAGTGCTTGTAGATTGAAAAATCTTATAGTAGCCAGTTTCACATGCACAACGACAGCATTATGCTGCTAAAAAGTTATCTGTTGGCTTACCGGCTGAAGGGTATGTGATGTCAGGATTTGAATGCTCCCATTTTTATCCAGCAGTGGTTGACCGCTCTTGTTTCTCTTCACCATGTCCTCAGCATTTCCATGATCAGCGGTAACCACATATATACCACCCACTTGTTCAACAGCATCAAGGATCATCTGTAACAGAAACAAATAATGGCCAACTCTCATGCAAAACCATAATGAACAAGACAAACAAACAACACACCAACATAAAACTAAACTCAAAACTGTAAGAATAAAAAAGACCCTTGGTTGTTGATAAAAAATGATTACATCACACATTTCGCAGTAAGAAGGTGGACTTCAACCCTTGAACCAATTTACCTAATTGCCGAACAAATCTTAAGGGCACAACAATGAACAGTAGATACTATATACCAATACGGTTGTAGAAAGCTCTAGGGACCTCCGAAATTGGGACCAAAATGAAAAAATAACGGCTTGGAGTTTAAAGCACTAATGGTCATCCAGACATATCCAAATGAGATAAGTGCTACACACAGCGGATTTGTTATTGAAAGCCATTCAGCATTTTCTAGACACTGAATGACTGAATACTTGTAATATGGTTTCAATAAAAATAATTGGTCTAACACTACTTGTAGACCTGTAGCAGTGGTATGAAAAATAACATGATAACATGATTGAGTTTCTGCTTTTCTATCACATAAAACCAAGAAAATTATAGAACAATGAATACGTGTCTTAACATTTACAGAGTTATCTATATGAAACTGTATAGGGAAAAATATCAACCACAAAATTTCAGGTGATAGAGCTTTTAGCATATCAATTCATACTAGGAGAAAAAGGTTACACATTGTTCATCGTGCACAAAGGTGTCAAATTGCAAAAGAACGGTAGAACACAACATAAAAAGTTTGGACAGCACCACAAGAGCAGTGTATTATTACCTTGACAGCTTCATCTGCAGCCTTGCATGCCACAACAGTCGCTTCTATGTCACCAGTATGTCCAACCATATCTCCATTAGGCAGGTTGACACGAATCTACAAATAGAAAATGCCAGAAAGGAGAATAAGATAAATGAGAGAACCTAAATTTATAGCCAGAGCAAGCCAGCAGCATATATACCTGGTCAAACTTGCCACTTAATATTGCATCTCGGGCCTTTTCTGCAATTTCCAGTGCCTTCATCTTAGGTTGCACGTTGAAAGTAATTCCAATATCACTGGGAATTTCAACATACTCTTCCATGTCAGGGTTGAAGTACCCTGACCTATTCCCATTCCAAAAAAATGTCACATGGCCAAATTTGACAGTTTCACTGCCACAAGAAAAAAAGATCCTGAATCCTATCTTAAAAGGGCTCGTGTAACAAGAGGTAACGTGCCATATGATGTCATACTCGTGGAAAAATTGTGTTTGAAAAAGGATGCTGCTTCTAACACTACCAGTCAAATATATCATTTGCTAGGTTAGAAGATAATTGAATGTTGAGACGAGAAACCAAGAAACAGACTACACATCGTCTTCTAGATTGACAGAGGAAGTAGTATTCACAATATTCACCAAGTCCACATCACACATCATCTAGCTTGGAATACTAACTGAAATGGGAAGAAAACAAAACTTCCTATCCTGCTAGCATATATCAGTAAATTAGTAAGCATACAAGTTGACAGTTCTCGGAATAACTTTTGTAATCCAAAATGCATTATGAATTTAGGTTTTCCTAGACTCTTTACAAAAACAAACTATCATCTCTTTACAAATCAGATTAGGTTCACCTACTAATTTGGAGGTAAAAGCAAAACAACGCTCAAGTGAAGATACATAATTAACATTATGTGTTCCATTTGAGAAGAAAGCACATGCATATCTCTATTTTAAATGAAAAACATCATAATACTGGAGTTTGCAGGAACAAAGTGTAGTAAGGTTCTCAAACACCTTACCTGCAAGCGAAAGTCCGGACACCATTATGTACTAAATATTCACCAGATGTCCTCTCTATTTCGGGGGGAGAAACCAGATAGTGAGAAGGCAGTTTCAGTTCACCATCGTACTGAAGCATCCCGGCATAATGGATCTTTGGAAATCGGACCCGGTCAAACTTGTCAAAGTCTTCATACTCAAGAGCCTTAGCAATCATAACCATACGATCTGCTCGGAAATTGAAAGTCACTACAGCATCACCATCCAATATTGGACCAACTGCCTTTCCATTTTCATCAACAATAACAAAAGGAGGCAAATACTGATCACTGGCTCTAGGAAGTTCTCTCAGCTTTTTGACAGCTTCCACTGCATTTTGAAACTTGTGTGGTGCCTCACCAAGAACTTGGGCATCCCATCCACGTTTAACAACATCCCAATCATTCTGCAAGGTGCATAGAACAAATGCTACTAATCAAGCTCAAATTTCTACTATAATGAAGTATCAAAATCATCATAGAGTAAAGGAGCAAAGTAGTTACAGTCAAAAAAGTGATTTGAAAATTTATGTACCAAAGGATGACGATACCTCATAACGGTCCATAGTGACATACATACGACCTCCACCAGATGCAATCCGAGCATCAATGCCTTTTTCTCGTAAATTTGAAAGATCATTTTCAAGAGTTTCAACAAAGCCAACACTCGAACCATCCAAGACATCACGTCCATCAGTTAGAATATGCACACGAATTCTCTTGGCACCATGTTGACTTGCTCCCTTAAGTAGCAACTGTACCAAAAAAGCATCAAGGAAGAATTACAGAAGGTGAACAATTTGAAACAGGTTAGCAAATCACTAGTTTAGCTCGGTGGGTACCTGCAATTGATCAAGTCGGGAATGCACACCTCCATCACTCAATAAGCCAATTAGATGCAGAATACCATTATCAAAGCGTTCTTTTATGTAATTGAAACCCTCATCTTCATATATTTTTCCGGAAGCCAGAGCAAGATCTACTAGCTTAGCACTGTCCAGGGAACATGAAAAATATATGGAATAACATTAAGATTGCATAGTAATCAATAACAATCCTGTGACATTTAATGTGTTTATTTCAATACAAAACCATAGGTCCATAGGTAAATCTTGGGCATTTCCGATCACCACTGAAAGCGAAATAACAACAAAAGCTCTTTTACTTACAAAATAACATCCTTAGAGGCTCCAACAGCCTCAGGTACAACCTCCTTTCATCAACCAAGACTTTACCAAAACCAAATCAGCCACATGACCCACATCTCTTGTTCAATAAATTGATAGGGTTTACACCCTATATAAAATAGACAACATGCTAATAGTGTTACAAATAGGAACATATTATCTAAATCTAACAACACACATCAATCAAATAGCACGATAGAAAATATCCAGGATGGCTTCACTTGACAGGGAAACTTTATTACCATCAATGAATAATAATAAGAATTTTAACAAAGGAATTTGAAATCTTACATTTTAATATTAAACCTAAATAACGTTAAGACACAGATATCATCATATATCTATAGACAATCTTCAAGAATTTTCATTGATTGGCCAGCATAAGTCTATAGGTCCATAAGCATCTTATCATATCTTTGCAACTTCTTTAGTTCCATGCAGAATAACGTCAACTGCTCCATCTCAGAATAACATATACAACATGTGCGTATACTCTTTTCTTACAATTTCCAATTGACATGGATTATGCAATAAGTATATAAGGTACAGCTAGGACTTCAAATGTATATAAGATGGACTATGTAGATTATTTCTCCAATTTTATAGTCCAATACAACATAAGATAATAGAAGTTCAAGTAAATGGACCTACTTTAAAATTCACATGAATTCACATGATTTATCATGAGAATTCAGGTTTCACAACGAGATTAGGCAAGAATAAATACTTGATAATGCTCGCAATGTCAATGTTAGATGAGGCAGAACCATGTATTTAAATACTACCTAACATACCTTGTAACATAAGATGTAGTTTTAGAACTTGGTGAAATTACTGTATACTTCTATACTTGAATGCCTCTTCCAGTATTTCAGTAAACAATGGCATATTTGATTGTCCATGATAGGAAGAAACTGACAATTTACTGCAAAAACCAAAGCAATATGGCCAAAATTTTAAGGAGTCTTAACATTATTTTGCTTTCATCGGTTCACAACAATTTATAAGTGATAGTTACTGCGGTTTGTGGGGTGTCCTATGATTGTCTGCGCGGTTATTGTAACATGCAAAGATTTTGGGCATCTTAGAAGAGAACATTATGAAAGCTCAAAGCTGCCAACCAATTTATGAGTAGAAGAAGAGATTGTTATAACAGATTACCCTTGGGCGTAAATTCGTCCAGCTCCTAGAGCATTGTGACCAACTTCGCTGTTACCCATGTCATCCTCTGTTGGTAACCCAACCGCTGTGCCATGTGCTCTGACTAGTCTCCACGTATCTGGGTGGCCCTTTGTCAAACAAATGAAATTGAGGTTCTGTAATGATAGTAAAAAAAGCTAGGAATAGAAACGGTAAGAACCTGCAACTCTTGTATTTCACTGAAAGTGACAACTTTTACATATTTGTTACACAGTAACATGCACAGAGCAATATATACAAGAACTTTCCTGGTAGACCAAAACTGCAAGGTACTGACTGATCATATGCACAAACAGGAATACTAAAAGATTTCAATATTTTGTATTTAAACCATGCAAATAATATACTTGTCCGCATCCTGTCATAGTACTAGCAGTCAATAAAATTTAATCAAATTTTCCTGACAACCTGAAACTGAGGGTTTTTTTTATTGATAACCTGAAACTGAGTTGATTGAACCTAATACTCATGACTGTCACAAAACTTAATAAACAATTGAAGCTTGTCAATGTTTAATGAAACAAGCAACACATAACTGACCATGGTTGATGCCATTAGTCATTTTGGATGTTAGAGTTGAGGTTTAAGTATCACAAGTCTTTCATACTCCAAAACCCAACTCTTTCAATAGTATATGAAAATTCAGTGCACTGATGGAAGTTCAACTCAAATTGCAACGTAACCAGAAGTGACGTGGGTTATTCAAGACTCGAAGTCGATTTGTTTTATAAAAAGAAGATATCAATGAACTTCTATGAAATGGTTTCACGGGATTCAGCCAATTGTCTCGATCGTGGGACATGATTGAGAAATAGGAATCCACGTTATCAAAGGATTACCTGCGATTATTTCTAGTATGGAACGAGTTCATCATCCACTTTGGTATCTTATTGAACAAAAATGGTACTAAACAAGTACCATTGAACAAAATTTGCAAGTACCATCATTGAGATTCTTAATGCAAGTTTCAATTATATCTACTAAACAAGTATTTGCAACTCCAATCACAGTTCACATCCAAGTCTACACATAGGAAACTCCACAGTTCAGGTCTTACATCCCAATACACCCTTGGTCACATCCCACATCACAGATTTATAGAAGTTCTCTTATACATTTATCAAATTCGCCATGAAGATTTTTGACTTTTAAAAACCATAACATAGCTCCAAAGAACAACGAAATAACAAGAATGAAATCAATCAATGAAAATGGTGTAAAACAGTTTTGCCATTTCTTCAATGAGTTAGACTACCGAGATTCTAGTGCAATACCTCTTTCATACATAGGATGTGCAAATAGGATTAAGTTAAATAACAATAACAGGGGGGGGGGGGGGGGGGGGGGGGGGGGGGGGGGGCAACAAACACACTAAATAAATTGTTAAGTTTTAATAGCTTTGGTCTCCTGCCTTTACTCTATAAAGGTGACAAATAGTTCATGAATCGATAAAAGGATTGATAAGGCATGTCCTTAACGTTAATACAATTATACAAGGCAACACCTAAACGAGGCTTAAATTTTCAAACTAGTTGAGCTCAGACAATTTCATTTATTTGAGTTGGGTTCCACACGGTCTTATACATGTCAAAAGCCAAAAATAAATAAATACTCCACCAAACACACTATCATATCCATACTATGCAAATTATTAAGATGTATGGTATTTAACTTTTCTTATCATGATGTGTAGAATCAATTGAACATGCAAAACTTATAATGGAATCTTACAAATAAATCCTATAATATCTTAAGTTACCAGGTAGCCGTATATTTTATTAAAAAAAGAATGCAGTGACTTCATTAATACTTCTTAATTTAGATATAAAATTTGGTGTTGGGACTTTGTGTTTTGAGTGTCATGAAGGGCTCCATACTCTTAAGAACCAAGTTTAAGTTATCGCAGTGTTGACTAGATGCCTTCACACCCCTAATGAGCTTAAGCCTAAACAACTAAGGACTCGACTAAGAGAACAGAAAATGTGATCATGATGTAACAAAGAAGGGACTTACTTTCTTAAGGGTGTCCATTGTCGGTGTATCCGCAACATGGATGCAGTTGAACTTGTCTGGGTTGGCCTCACCCCATCCGTCAAGAACAATGAGTGCCACCTTCTTCCCCTTTGGAAGCTTCGGGTGATCTTCCAACTTCCATGAAAATCCAGACGTTCCCATGTTTCCCTTCACCTGTCTCAAAAACAAATAATCCTCAACAATAAGTAAGAGACTCCATCTGAAAAATCAAAACTACAAAAACATCAACTGACAAAAATCCAAAAAACGAAGAAGTATAAAAGAGAATTGGGAAAAGACCAAAAAATTGGTTCCAACAGTTGTAGCCTATACTAAAGTTCTATACTTTCTTAACATATCCATATGGGTGTTCAAAATGGTAGGTTCAACACAAACTACAACCCCTCAATACGTAACTATCTCTATTCACATGATGAACTAACACAAGCAATTCTTGAAATCAATTCCTTTTGGGTCTCAAGCATAATTCGGATGTCAAAACCAATCCAAAGGTCAGTTTTTTACTCCATCGAGTCGAACGCCACAGAGTAAGAAAATCATTTGATCAAACTACAAGTCCCAATACGTAACTATTTCTATTCGTACGATGAACTACCACCGAGCAATTTTTAAATGAATTCCTTTTTGGTCTAAATCATAATTCGGATGTCAAAACCAATCCAAAGGTCAATATCTCTTACTCCATCGATCGCCTAGGAAAGTCATTTATCGAAGCAATTAGACCTCCTTCCAATTTTTTATTTGTAAATCCTATAAACTCCACTTGAGTACTATTTCTATTCGCACGATGAATTGATGAACTACCACTCAACAATTCTTATGATAATTTCCTTTTTGTTCTCAAGCATAATTCGGATGTCAAAACCAGTCCAAAGATAAAACTTTATACTCCACCGATTCGATTGCCAAAAATCATAATTCAAAGCAAGATTATACTTCATTCCAACTTTTCATCCGTAAATCCTACGAACTCCACTTCAGAGGAAAAACAATCACGAAATATACTCCAAAAACAGGTGTCCTCCGATGGGAAACAGAAATCGGCACTAAAACGGGACGAATTAGAGATTCAAAAAGGCGCATTCGACGATCGAGAACACGAAACCAACAAATCCAGATCGACTACAGATGGTAAAAAACGGAAACGGAAGTGGATAGGAGAAAGCAACGGTACCTTTGATTTGGAGTTTCGAGAGATTCGAAGTGCGAGATAGGGAAGAGAAAAGGGGGGGGGGGAGGAATGGAGTATTTATAGGGGCGTTCCCGGTAAGCGGTCTCGGGACGAGCGCTGTGAGGACACGCGGCAAACCACGGGCTGACAGTGACTGCGATGGAAAATATTTTTTGTTTGCGGAAGGGTCCTTGAACTTTGGTTTTTGTGGACAGAGGGTGATAGGTAGTCTTTGTTGATATTTCTGGCAGACTCTTCTGGAGAATTCTTGTTTTTTTTTGTTGTTGAGAAAGTAGGTGGATTAGATTAGATTAGATTAGATTAGATAAAAGATAGTCATAAGCACGGCTATCCTAACTACCAAAAGTAACATAGCTAAAATAAAGCTAGAGTTCGAATAAAAACTTGAGTTTCTCAATCTTTATGGTTGATAGAAATCACACTACTGCAAATAAATACACCCTAATTAATGAATAGGTGTTTGAGGATGAGGGGGAGTCGCGGGGAAGGAATCCTGTCACCTAGAAATATCTAACGCGCTCCTCAGCCTCTGCCGCCCTAGCATTCTCCAGTTTATGAAATTCTTTCGTGTTGTAATAATATTTCAGGCAAGTGATGTATTTTTCTGTCTTTTTGAGTCATTTGTTGTATTTCTCTTAAGACTTGTTGTACTTGGACCCCAGTTATGAAGCCCAATAACATCGTCCGCCAGGCCCAGCAGATGGTGGGAGCTTGTTAAGAGTTAGTTGGAGATTTGGACTAGTACTGTAGCATTTTGACCATTGGCTAGTTCCCTACTTGAGATCGTGGCACCGCTTCTGGGACTCCTACGTCCATGTTACGGTAAACTAAACCTTAACAAGTCAGTAAGTCGCGCATTTTCAAAGGATTAAACTATTACTACTACACTCATGCTTTAATTAACTCGTAAATATACATTAGAGAAACTCAACCCTTTTCATAATCATGTTTTCTTATCTATAATGGGAGGTTTTAACATTCAATTGTGCAAAACCGAAGTCAAGAATTTCCAATCATAAATGCTACTGTCTTCAACCTTCTATACATATTTACATAAATTTACAAATAATTAATTGTCATTGTCTTGAACCATGTGACCCAAAAAACCACAGGCTGTGACGCGTGCTTGCAGTCCAATACCAGAGCAGTGAGCACATCAGGTCGGACCAGTGAGTCGTTTACGTATTCGTGCCTCAGCCCATATTAACTGGGCTATTACTGAATCAATCCATTTTTCTTCGGCCCATTAGTAATGTTTTTCATACATCTAGACTAGTAAACACAATGATTAGCAAACGGAACTTACATTTATGATTTCTTGAAAGCAAAATATCCTAGTCATAATCTCTTATTAGACAAAAAAAAATTCATGTACAGGTAATCCATGTAGTAAACATAACTGGATATCAATTGATGGTTCATGCCTCTTCATGTTCATGGGGAGTTGGAGACCATGAGGTCCACGACTAGTTAAATGTGACTAGGGTGATAGTACGAGTCAAAGGGACTATAAATATGAATGAAAGCTCTAGAGGAAGATAGCAACTTTACAACCCCAAACATCTTGTGTTCTTATATTTAGCTCTTAGTTAAGTGGATTCTTAACCTATGTTGACCACCTAGCCGCTGCCCGAGCTCGTTTTCTGGCAAAGTGCTTCCGTGTTCGCGACCGACAGGCATGACAGACGAGAGTTTTGATGTTATTTTTGTAATACTATTTTTTCTATTACCAATAATAAATGAGTTAACTAATTGACACGTTGAGGCAGAATATGGAAAGTAAAGCAGTATTTTACTCATGTAAAAATATCACACCTCTACAAAATTATAAATCATATGTCTAACTTAGTGATTACATTGGTCAAATCTAAACCCGATCCACAGAATAAGTGGATTAATCTAATCAACATAACAAGTAATGATGTAAATATCACCAAAACAAAATAGCAACTGCAAAAGAAGTGAAAACTTAAAATTACGTTGGACGTAAGTTCGAATTCATAGTTCATGAAAAATTGGATCCACGACTTACTTTAAAAATTAAAATTTACCCCCTACCACTGATTGGAGAAAATTAAAGCTTCACCTACACTCATGTTATCTATATGTTTCTCGCTTCTAGGGGCTCTTAATGTTTTTGCTTTGTAAGGCCAGACCTTACCTGTGCTAAGATGCCATTACTAAGACAATTTACTTTTGTAACAAAACGTAAACAGGATGTATGTGCAGAGGGGTGTAGCTGTGGTTCACGGCAATACATTTTTTAATCAGGGCAAATCGCTTGGATGCCGAAAATACCGAAATTGCTTTTCTACCATCACTCTACCACTATTTAGTCGTAGACCACCTAGAAATTTAATATTTTCCATACATGTCATTATGTTTTCTTTGCATGCCATTATGTTAAGAAAATCGTTATCATTTGCAACGTGTCGTGTTACAATTGGTTCGTTTAATAAGCCAACAAAATTATCCTAACACATTATGTTTACCCTGATTAGGCAGTAATTAATCGTTGCCCCTTTAAACATACCTTCATCATGTTAGCAATCTAAATGATGGCAATGATGAAGTGGTGTGCAAATAATTGAATTGACATCTTATCTAGTCTGGTTGGTGCATCAAGATGTGTATTTTACCCTGGACTCGTGATCTTAGATGGTGGAATACACACATCTAGTGTACCCTGGTGGTGGTGTTCTGACTAAGGTTTAGGGTTATTATTTTGATTCATAGGACATAATGAAACATGGTAGTATGTAATAAGTTGGGATTGTAAACAACTCCACTTGTTTGGTCACCTTACTGATCTACTTGTGCTACAATGTTATAAGATGACAACACTCTTTAGAAATTTTCATGCTTAAATACTAGGTTGATATGTTTTTTTTTGCTAATAATAAATGTATTGATTTGATACAATTTGCTCGAAATAGATATAATTCATCAATAGTTATTACAAACTTTCTGACATTTTTGTACTTGACACATATAGGGACTATATTGGGTTAAATTGGGTCATCAGGAAGGACATGCAAGGAATCAATCAACACAACTCCTAGGTACTTTCTCATTTGTTTTAACTTATTCACCTTGGTATACTTGTTACTAAAACTTAAATCTAAGGAAAGTTTTTTTGAATTTGACCTAATGTCCCAACTACACAAAATTAACCAAATCCCAAGACTAAGAAAAGAAAGAGCAACCTAGGACAAAAGAGGATCAACATGGGGATCAACGGCAAGAACATGAAGATCAACAACAATATGAAGTGCAACAACAAGAAGTTCAACACCAACATGAAGATCAACAACATGAAGTGCATCACCATGAGGAGCAGCAACAACATGAGGTGCAGCAAGCAGAAGAGCCTCGGGTGCAACAGAAGAAGAAGCCTAAAAGAAGAAAATTGATGTATGACAATAATTATATGTGACTGAAATTGGTATCAAATTGTCATAAATTAGAAATTTCACTCTTATAATTGAGATTGTTTTTTATACATGACAAGTAAGCACAAAGCAAAAGTAGCCAACAACAACAAGCACCAGCAGAGACATCAAGTAACCATCAATCAATAGAAGAAGTGTTAAAATACTGGAAACGGCTCAGACACAACGGTCATCATCGCCAAAGGAAAACTCTCCAACGGTCTTCAACAAGAAAGGAAATAATCTATCAAGATCCTCCTCCTATCATTCATAATCGCAATAGTAAATGTAATTCTTGTAAAATGGAAACCCCAACGGAATTATTGTAAGCATTATATAAGCACCCTCATTGTAATGGTCAAGACAACAAATAAAGAGCATAATTCTTAATATGGTATCAGAGCGTGATCCCTAAAACCCGTCTCAGATCAGGCGGTCATCACCGGCGAATTTTCGCCTCAGAAACCACCCATTCATCATAGACCCCACCACCGAACTCAAAACCTCATCGACAATCCATTGCCTCAGCAAAACATGTCCTCAGAAGGGACAACCCCACAAAGGCTTACCTCTCAGTTGCTCAATGGAGCCAACTACTTATCATGGGCAAGATCCGTCACGCTTTCTCTCAGCGGCCGAGGCAAACTCGGCCACATCACCGGCGACACCAAGAAACCAACCGACGATGACAAAAGCATGGAGTGGCAGACCACTGATCATCTTGTGATGACGTGGCTACTCAACTCGATGCAACCAACAATCGCCGACCTCTTCCTCTACTCAAATACGGCGAAAGAATTGTGGGAAGAAACCCACAATCTATATATGGAAAGCAACACAACTTCGCCCACATATTCAAGATAAAACAAGATCTGGCACAAACAAGACAAGGCCAAAGAACCATCACAGAGTATCTCGGAGCTCTCAAGGGACGGTGGGATGATCTCGGAATCTACGAACCACCCACAACCGATTCAAAGACCATCCAAGAACGGGTCGAGCAAGGCCGAATTTACCACTTTTTAGTGGGACTCGACCCCAGCTACGAGACCCTCCGATCGCAAATCCTCTCATCATCGGAGCTTCCGCCCCTCAGTCAGATTGTTGCGACGGTACAACGAGAAGAAACACGTCGACAAAGCATGCAACAAACCACCGAAAAACCAGAAAACCAGGCATTCGCCGCGACTAACCAACAAAATCAAAACCCAAAAACAAAAGGCGCTTTCGGAAAAAGAAGAGATGAACACTGCGATAATTGCAAGAGGCAGGGACACAGCCGCGATCGCTGCTGGTTTCTCTACCCACATCTCCGGCCACCCAAAGACGGACACAGAGGAAGGGGAGGAGAGAGCAAAGGAATCGGCGGCCGAGGCGAAAACCCTAGCTTTGGTGGAGAACAACAAAAAAGGGGATGGAACGGATCCGCTGAAGGGAATCGGGGTTTTATATCCGAAACCCACGCGGAGCACCCGACCGACCCACCTTATATGCATAACCGGGTATCCGCTGACCCAAGTAGAGCAACCGGATCTGAGCAGTGGGCTGGACCGGGACAACATCAACCAGACTTGACCCAGGTGTTGGCCCAGCTCAATCATCTCCTGCAAAACTCTGGTCAAAATCTGGGTCAACCAGGTAACAAATCATGTATGAGCTCCTACAATTGCATTTCGAATATTAACAGTCTTACAAATTTTTGGATAATTGACACCGGGGCGACAGATCACATGACCGGAAATAAAACATTACTAAGTAATCTACGTATTGATCCCAACATAAATAAATTTGTGACTGTGGCTAACGGTAATCAAGTTAGAATTAATGGAATTGGACAATCTCAACTACTTCACAACACGAGTAAAAATATTTTATATGTTCCTGATTTGTCCTCCAATCTCCTATCAGTATCACAGATCACTCGCGATTTAAATTGTAATGTTATTTTTACACCTGTTGATGTTTCCTTTCAGGATCGAACTTCCGGGAAGACGATTGGTAAAGGCTCGATAGTTAATGGACTTTATGTGTTGAACTCTAATAGTTGTTTAATTGCTAATAAAACATCTTCTCAAACTTATAATATTTGGCATAAACGTGTGGGGCATCCTTCAATGACTGTTTTACATCAATTATTGCCTGAATTGAATTTAAATGTTGATTTGTGTTGTGATACATGTCATCAAGCCAAACAAACCAGGCTACCCTTTCAGGTTTCCACCACTCGATCAAAACACCCTCTGGAATTGGTTCACTCAGATATCTGGGGACCTGCACCGGTGGAGTCCTACAATGGTTTTAGATATTTTATCATATTTATTGATGATTTTTCCCGTACTACTTGGCTTTATTTACTAAAAACAAAATCTGAAGTTTTTTCCGTCTTTTGCGAATATGTTTCCCTTGTCGAAAACTTGTATGACACTAGGATTAAAACCCTTAGATCTGATAATGGTTCTGAATACACTAGTAATATATTTCAAAAAAAATTAAAGGAAAAAGGGATTTTTCATCAAACTACATGCATTAACACACCTGAACAAAACGGGGTTTCAGAAAGGAAAAATAGACATCTTTTGAATATTACTCGAGCTTTATTATTTCAAACACATGTTCCTAAAACTTATTGGTCTGAAGCTATACTAACAGCTGTTTACTTAATCAATCAGCTTCCTAGTCCCATCATCCAAAACAAACAACCACTAGAAATTCTTAATGGTATACGTATGAGTATAGAGCATCTTAAAGTTTTCGGTTGTATTTGCTTTGTTCATAAAAATCGAATTGACAAATTTGACTCTCATGCCATTAAAACCGTGTTTTTTGGTTATTCCTCTCGACAGAAGGGATACAAATGCTTTGATCCGGTCGAAAATAAACTTTACATATCTCGAAATGTTAACTTTGTTGAGAATAAACCATATTTTGACAATAACTTCACTAATACCCTTGGTGAGCAATTCACTCTCCCTACTCTCGATATGAGTGGTGAAACATGTCCCTCGGCAGAATTTCAAGACAGGAATGAGGAACATGATACAGACACAGGTGACAACAACAACGAGCTAAACCAAACTCCTATTCGTCGATCCACTCGACTAACCCGGACGCCTTCTCACCTGCAAGACTTCATCACCTACAAAACCACCTACCCAATTCAAAATTACATCTCCTACAACTCCATCAGCGCTTCTCACTCCTCCTTCTTAGATACTATTGATAAAGCTAGAGAACCCAATACCTATAAAGAAGCTCTTCTCGACCCCAAATGGACTCAAGCCATGAAAGATGAAATAGATGCTCTAGAGAAAAACCAAACGTGGACCCTTGTTCCAAACAAACCTGGAATCAAACCTGTAGGATGCAAATGGATCTACAAAATTAAGTATAACAGCAATGGCTCCATAGATAGATACAAAGCTAGACTAGTTGCTAAATGATATACTCAAACTTATGGTCTTGACTACCTAGAAATATTTGCTCCGGTAGCAAAAATGAACACAGTCAGGGTTCTTCTTTCTATTGCAGCTAATTATGGGTGGGATCTATATCAAATGGATGTTAGAAATGCTTTTCTTCAAGGATCACTCGAAGAAGAAGTATACATGACTCCTCCTCCAGGTTACCGTTCACCTCAAAACCAGGTATGTAAACTTCACAAATCCATTTATGGACTCAAGCAATCACCCAGAGCATGGTACGTAAAACTCAGTCACTCTCTCCTGCTTTTTGGTTTTTCAAAATGTTCCGCTGATGCATCCATGTTTATTAAACACGACAGGAAAAACACTACTATTGTCCTTGTCTATGTTGACGATATCATAATCACCGGAGATAACAATACTGAAATCAACAACATTAAATCATACTTGAAAACTAAATTTGACATTAAGGACCTAGGAATCCTAAAATACTTTCTAGGAATAGAAATTGCTCACTCAAGAAAAGGGCTCTTTCTATCTCAAAGGAAATATGTCCTAGACCTCCTAAAGGAAACCGGAAAACTCGGGTGCAAACCCGCTAACACCCCTATTGAGGTCAATCGTAAAGTTGGACCCTCTGATGGTGAACTTCTTCATGACATAGGACAATATCAACGCCTCGTAGGAAAACTTATCTACCTTACTGTCACTAGACCTGACATAACTTATGCTGTAAGCATTATCAACCAATTTATGCACACTCCTCACACACATCACCTTGATATTATAGATAGAATCCTTAGGTACTTAAAGAAAACTCCTGGACAAGGGCTATGGATGAAAAGAAACAACTCTAACTCAATAATCGGTTACTCTGATGCAGATTGGGCTGGCAGCCACGACCGAAAATCTACAACAGGCTTTTGCACGTTTGTAGGAGGAAACCTAGTCACATGGAGAAGTAAAAAACAAAATGTGGTTGCTAGATCTAGTGCTGAAGCAGAGTACAGAGCCATGGCATCTACAACTAGCGAGTTGATCTGGTTAAAGCAACTTCTCACTGAGATGAAGGTTCCCTACGACAAACCAATGCTTATGCACTGTGACAATAATGCAGCCCGACACATCGCGTCAAATCCTGTCTTTCACGAACGAACCAAGCATATAGAAGTGGATTGCCACTTCATTAGGGAGAAGATTCAATCCAAAGAAATTGAAGTTCCATACATTCAAAGCAAAGAACAACTCGCCGATGTGTTCACTAAATCCCTCGACCAGAAACAACTTCAGCATATACTTGACAAGTTGGGTTCCTTCAATCCTTTCCGAACTCAACTTGAGGGGGATTGTTAAAATACTGGAAACGTCTCAGACACAACGGTCATCATCGCCAAAGGAAAACTCTCCAACGGTCTTCAATAAGAAAGGAAATAATCTATCAAGATCCTCCTCCTATCATTCATAATCGCAATAGTAAATGTAATTCTTGTAAAATGGAAACCCCAACGGAATTATTGTAAGCATTATATAAGCACCCTCATTGTAATGGTCAAGACAACAAATAAAGAGCATAATTCTTAATAAGAAGTTGTCAAAGCAGTGAATAATCTAGGTCATCTTTAGATTAAATTTGGATATCTTGAAGCCAATTTTGAGCATGTTTACGCAGACTTTCAGAGTTCAAGTTTGTTTTCAGTTTATTTAGTTTTATGTTTATTATCAATTGCAAGACATGTTTAGGGTAACATTTTGAACTTAGTAAGGTTGGAAATGTCTTTGTTGGAAAGTATATTGTTTAAGTTATAATTTTGAACATATTAAGGTTGGGAAGTGTTTCTTGTAGCATGTTGAACCATTTAGAATTTCAGTGTATGCTGAAAAGTTACTAAAGAAGAGGAGAAGAAGGTGGGAGTAGAGGAGAAAAGTTAAGGTTGATGGAAAGGAGCATGTAGGCTGGAGAGCAGAAGACGTGGCAAAGAATGTGGGAAGAAACACTTCATATTGAGCTTATTTCATTAATATTCATTTTTTAATAACTAAGAAACAACCACGTAACGAAAATTACCTTAATTTCTAATGGAAGGGCAGATCACAACAACTTAATGATTGTGAAGCATAACTTATTAAACATAATGGTATGTAATATGTATGGCAAATATAAGAATTTTTGGTGGCCCACGACAAAATAGTGGTGCAGAGATTGACATAAAAGCAAATTAGTTGTTTTTGAGTTGTGAAACCAATTCTCTTTTAATTAATGCAATATACTTAATTGTTAATAATAATAATAATAATAATAATAAAAGCTCATGCTATCTATTTACGCTTGCTTCTCTGTTCTTGTCTCCTCTTTTACTAACAACACGATTCTCCTCCAATTACCCATCAACTCAATCCACCTCCCAACTCCAAAGTCCAAATCAATCCAAACGTCATCAAAACCCACATTCCAAACAAAATGTCCCCCAACAGTTACCACCAGAAGTTTCCCTTCAAACACCCTCCCAATATTATAACCTCGCAACAACCATTTAAAACATTGAGTTGGCAATTTGGCCGGTGCATGCCAATAATACTCGTCCATGTGCATGTGTCCAACCAAACCAGTGTTTCAACGTACTTATTGGGACCCTTAAGTCGGTTCGGTCGCACCACGTTGGTATGTACGTGTGAAAGTGGGTTGTGAATTTGTGATGGTTGGTGTGGCTTGTTTTTGGAGGTTTGGTCTTTGGTCGTACGGAAATGTAATGGATTCGTGATCTTGTGACTTATGAGTTTGTGTTTGGTAACGCTTCTTGTGGTGCCGACAATTTGAGGAATGTTGAATTTTTGCTACTGTTGCGAACTGATTTGTTCTTGGGTTAATAAGCGTAGTAATTAATTACCACCTAATTTCTGCTGTTTTCATGAGATTTTGATTGCCGCGCTCTGTTAATATAATAGTTTAATACAATGACGTCAGAGTGGTTGCACAACAAAGTCTGCTCTAGGATTTGTTACAGCTCTTGGATACTCACGGTGGAAAGATGATTTTTGTTTTATAATTTGATTATACTCCATGCTTTTTGGAGTTTTTTTTATTAATTGCTTTTTGGAGTTGTTGACAAACAAAAAGAAAGCTTGTAAAAGAAACGTATGCAAACTTGTAAAGCTGGAAAAAAGGTGCATGAAAACATTTTTCTTGCTTAGGAAATATTTGTTGCATTTCATACAACCAAAATATGGAAGCTAATTAGAACAGATATACATTTTTTACTTCGAATAGTTTGTCCTGCCTCCTATGCCAAAGTGCCAAACCCACTAGTCCAACTTTTTTGATTGATGATTTATTTAAAATTCTTTAAAAACTGTAACTTAATTCGGTTACAGATTTTCCTTGCAATTAAAGAAATTAATTTGCATTTAGAAACAAACTGAGAAGCTTTAAATGCAGCTGAGACGAGGATGCCTTTCTGCTATTGGATCTATCAGTACAATTGGTTCGTAGCATACTTTGACCTTGACTAGCAACCTCTCGGAGTTAATATATAGCCTTTTTTTCTTTTCTTTTGAAAGCATTTTAGATTTGTTAATTTGGTTCTTTGTCTAAGCTAACTCAAGACTAGAAATTAATCTACCAACTGACATCGTCGACTTAATTTTCAAATTAAATGTGATTTTTGGACTCAAATTTCATGAGAGCCAAATTTCATATTTGAGTCCAAAAATCACATAGACGAAATCATGAGAGCCACAGTTTAAGTCAGGGAGCTACTAATAAGATTAACTGTAATTGTTTAAAAGCAAAGATCAAAACTTCCATATCACAAAGAAAGATCCTATGCAAATTAAGAATCACAAAATCACTAACTTCAATTCCATCATCCCATCTCCATTTAACGACAACCAACAAACAACACCAGCACTCTCCATATACATACACCACCCTCAAGAGACGGATGCGACGAGGAAGATCAATCAACCAACATCTCACAACAAACTTCGTTAAAAGAAGAAAAATAAAATAAAATCCAAACTCATGTCATGAACTCAACCGAACATGTTCTCCAACACCATGACGACAGCCATGGCGGCCGCCGAATCGAACTCAGGTTGGACCACCAACCGGAACACGTCGCTCCCTACCGATTCCTTCCTCTTGATCTCCACCAACGGTCGTTTTCTCGTGTCGTAAATGATGCAACACCGGTCGGAGTACGACCCTTCCACTAGGCACTCGTTGTCGGTCCCCGAGCCGGACGGGGTCACGTGAGCCAATACTTTGGAGTGCACGAGTCGCACGTGCTTCTTTACCGAGAAGAGGGGGTGCCTCTCCTCCTCGCCTTGGAAGACAAGCCATTGCTCTCCCAAAATTAGTTTCTGAAACCATATAAATCAATATTTGAATTAGCACACTAAGTTTTATTGGACAACAATACAACATTGTGGGAAAAGTGCTGAGAACATCTTCAACCTTTTAGTATTGAGCTTCTTTTAACGCACTTCGAGAAAATTCAATGTTTCTTGTTATGATGGGTCAATGACATCATGATGGTATAACTTTTGTGTTTATTTCTATATGTTTCTAATATTTCGACTATTAAAGAAGTGTGTTTTTATCTTATCGTAAACAATGAAGACCAAGTGAGTTAAACTAAACCAGTTAACTTTTCAATTGTTCTAGTATTTTGCCGAAACAATTCTATCAATTGACTACGAGTGAATCTTAAAATATGAGTGTTCTAATATCAAAGGACACTACGTGTCCGAATTAGGACTTTAGGTATGTATCAAGTTGTTTATTTCTAACCATATTACTGTTTCCCTAGATCGGTCTTGTTTTAACACAACTACTTGTTACACATGCTAATGTAAGACGACAATACCTTTCTGCGAATCGTGAGAAGTGGTTTGCCGACAGCGTCCATGAGAAGAATCTCCGCCTTGTTCCCATGCCCGTAGCTATCAACTCGATAGACAAGGTCCCCCTTGTTATCAAACACCGTGAATCCTTCGCAATTGAAGAGGAGAGACTTCCTCCACACCGTCAGCACAACCTCCCGATCACCTTCGCCAGCCTCGGAGATGAGCGGGAGGTGCAGATGGGTGTCCGTGTTGGGGTAGACCTTCGTCATTGGCTTGGTTGGAGTGTTCGGAGGAGTTGGAGAGATGTATTGTGTTCGTGTGGTGGTGAAGGAAGGAGGTTGTGTGTGGGAATATTTATATGGGCTTTTGTGACGGAATTGCCCTTAGGAATGGAATTTATTCCTGGTTTGTTCGTGTGGAATGATGGGAGGGTATTGATTTTAGGACGTGGATATTGATTTTAGGACGTGGATATTCACCTGTGTGGAGTGTGTCGTAGGCTTGGGTTTCTAGAAAGCTTTTTATTATTATTAAAGACTCATGTAAGAAACAGTACGTATTTTGCATCACATCTAGCAACAAGGGCATCCCTTAAAGGGGATTTCCACCCCACGATCACCCGGTCAGGTCAAAGATGACCGGATCATTTCCCTTTTAACGGGAGAGATGACCTCGTCATCTTCCACCACGTCATTGACTCGGACGTTGAAATGTTTGGGTCGACGACCTGGAAAATCGGGTCATCAAATAAATAAATAAAATTTGTTTTGATTTTTAGAATTTTTTGTTTTAGTTTTTTTTAATTTTTTTTGAAAATACGCTTTTATAATTGTTTTGATTTTTTAGTTTTTTTTAAAATTTTACCAAAATGGACCCTGAAATGATGTGGATGAGAGAAATAGGTTGTTGTGGGTTGTGTTGGGTTGTGTTTAAGAGGTGAATAATGTAGGAAATAGAAGAATGCGGGTTGAGGAAAGAGAAAGTTAATGTGGAAGAGAGAGAAAGATGATTTTGAAGAGAGATAGCTGATGAACAGGTCGTCCAGATCATGGTAAGGGATGGTCTAATAGCTCATACACGTATTACAACATCAACCGATAGAAATCTAACAAAAAAGTGAACCGATTAATAGTCTGTTTGGTTCAAAATGTTTCAACCGGTGATTCAATTTGGTCCCATCGATGATGATATCATCATTTTGTGAACCAATAGTTGAACTGAATCGACTCCAAGATAATTATCCAATTGATGCTCTGATCGATTGAATAAAATTTTACATGTACTTTATCAAATATATATGTTCTTAAAGTCCTTATATCACATATGTAACCAAAATTAATTATGAAATTTACAAAAAATATTGAAACATATTAGTTATTAAAACATATTAGTTATAATATAATGATAAACAAAAAGAAAAAAAGATGAAGTTTAGGGTTAATTTATGTCAATTAATTTTATTTTTTTGTTATAATCTACGTTTTCACAAACCCAAAATTAGGATTGTCAATTTTACATGAAACACGATTATACGACACGAAAACGACACAAAGTTATCAGATATGGATTGAGAATTTGAACACGATTAATAAATGGGTTTGATATGACAACACGATTATTAAATGAGTTGGATATAGATTTCTGCTACAAAAATGATTAACACGATTAAGACACGATAAAACACAATCAATAAGCAAGTAATTAGGTACACGATTACGATTAATACACGACTAATACCGACAACTATGTGTTTATGTTTACTATTGTATTAAGTAGTCAGTTACGACTGTTTCATTTGCATGTGGTTTCTATTAATGTTATTGTGATTGTCTAGTACTTTTAGTGGTTGATATATATTTGTTTGGTATAATACTTTAACATGTAATAATCGTGTGTAAAACGGGTGGCATGCAATCCAGTATTTGTGTAATAAACGGAACTAATTGTGTATTGATTATTGTTTAATTGTGTAAACAATAGTCGTGTTAAATGTGTACATGAAGTAACATGTTTAATAATCTTGTATAAACGGGTTGTGTCGTGTAAACACGATTATAAATGGGTTAAATACGGCAGAAGTCTAGCAACACAATTATTAAATGGGTTGAATACGGCACAACACATATAGCATATATATATATACGACTTGACACGACACGATTAGCACATGGCACAACACGATTGACAGCCCTACCCAATAATTATATTTGAAAAGTTTTGTGATTATAACATTGTGGCTAAATTGAAACAAAATAAATGTTATTGGATGTATATTGTAACTTATATATGTAGTTCTGGGTGCAAACTGTAGTTTAATCTTTATTTGTTAGATCGCGGTTCAACTAGTGACCAAACCGACTAGTTTTTTCGATTTTGTGCGGTCTAACCCTGTACAATCTAGGTCGATGAGAATTCGGTTTTTTCAGTGAACCGATCGATAACTTCCAATTTTCAGTCGAACCTCAGTTCGACCGCTAGTTCAATTTTGCCCACACAGGCATGGGTGATCAATTAGGGGTAGAAGCACGCTGACATTCCATCCATAATCGAAATCCCGGGGGATCAAATAGTCTCCAACCTGGGCTTACCTGGAGGCGTGCACTTGTGGGATGTGTGTGTGATCCCTGGACTTGTACATTCGTTTGTCCTTACTAAGTGAGGCTGATCGAGGGAGTTCCTAGTATAATAAAAAAATCAACTGAGAGTCGTTCTTAGGAGCTTTCTTCAATTAAAGTTTAAACGTTTGCATTCTGAGTAAAACCATAGGACATGATTCCATAGTTGATTTTTTCTCTTATTATTTCTTGTAACATGTAAATACAGAATTTTCCAACTGGAATTAGGAAACTGTGTAGAGCTCTGATCTTAGACTAGTGAAACTGAAGTAAATTCTAGTTATAATGGATTGTATCTGTAATATCCCTAACCCACTTAGGGGTTAAGTGGAGTTTAGTGCAGTAGGAGGAGAGGGGAGGTATGGGCTGGTTTGACTTGGAGGCTTGGAGAGAGAGTGAGAGGGATGGTGAGGTATGGTTGGGTGGTGCATAGGGTATGGGTTGGGTGTTGTTGGGGGAGTTTTTAAACCCAACACCTCCACCTCAATTTCCATTCTTCTTCCTCATTCCTTCCTTCCACCACATCTCTCACCTTCTTCTCTTCCTTTTTCTGGCACGACAGAGGAGGTGGTAGGAGCTCCGGTCTTCAGAGGCGAGTGTGTGCAAGAGGCGTGAGACGTGCAGAGGTGGGTGCGCGAGGAGGTTTTCGGAGACGACGTTGTGCGAGAGAAGCTCCGGTGGTTTCGTCGCCTTCGAGAGGTATGTCGGCTTAACAATGTGTTTTGGTTGTGCACCCGCATTGGGGTGTTATGGTGGTCGGTCACGGGAGGTCGGAGACCTCACCAACGACGTGGTAGGCGTAAATCCTTGGCTGGTGCAAGGTTGCAATCAACCAACGGTCGACCAGTTCCTTCGGGCGGTCGACCGATGTAATGCATTTTGCCCGACTTTAACCAACACCGGTCGGATGATGCCTTGTGTCGGTCGACCGGTTGTGCATGTGCTGGTTGGTCGGGGTTTCCTTTTGAATTTCGGTCAACCGGTTCTATGTTTTCGTTCGACCGGAACTTTAGTGTACTCGTTTATTATGCATGATTGTTCGACCGTTGTTTGGTAGGTTGTTCGACCGATATATGACTTAGAACTTCTAGGATGCCCTGGTAGTTTTCGGTTGACCGAGACCCCTGAGTCGGTCGACTGTTAAAATTGATTGATTTTTACCAGACTCCGTATTTTGACCACGTATCGGTCGATCGGTTTTAGACCTATGTTCGACCATTGGGACTTAGGTTTTGCGTAGAGAGTTCGACCGTTACAGACTTTCGGTCGACCAAACCCTATGGGAACGGTCGACCGGATTGCCTCTTTCGGTCGACCGTTTGTGCGCATGACATAATTCCTGGTCCTTCTGGGATGCCAACCCTATCCACGGAAACCCGTGTCCTCGCCTAGTGTGTGAGCCGGGAGGAGACGGCGGTCACGTTATGCGTGTCTGCCCAGGGACCGCCGTGTGGAAGAGTGTGGGTGTTCGGGACGTGTCACCTCCATGTATGGATCATGACTTAATGTGATGGATTGATGGACTCATTGTAGAGTAGCAGACCTGAGGGATCGCAAATCCTAATGTATGATGTGCGGCTCGTGGAGTCTGATGACCTGACGGACTTCGGTCCGGACCCGTCTGATGTTGTGTCGAACGTATGTTGGACCACCGGTGCTGTGTCGGTGATGCCGTCGATGCTGTTCCGGCAATGATGGGTCGATGTTGTTCCGGCTATGATGTATGATGTTTGTTGGGCCGATGTTGTTCCGACTATGTTTTCCTCAGCTGGGCACCTACTGAGATGATGACTGATGGACCAACCGAGCGACGGCTCCATTGGGGTGGTTTCGACCACGAAGTTACAGATCTGTTTCTTATGGCGCGGACCTGGCGGATGCTTCTTGCCGAACCCCATGTTTAGTATAGCCGCGTGTGGGGAGCGTCACGTCTTGTTTCGTTAGACCGTATGTGCCTACGATAGGTCTCCGAGGGAGACCCGATGATGATTGTCAGACTGATGTCCCGTTTTACCATTCGGGGGGAATTGTTTTCCTTACTGTTGATGACATGACATGCTACTAGTATGATAAGTTCATTTGTACTACTGCATGCATATAGGTGAACTTGGCATACGGGGTTTCCTTATGGAAACTCAGGCATTGTTGTTGCATGTTTTATTTCAGGACCGCAGTACGTCCAGTTGGGTGGTGATAGCGGGCGCACGCATCTTGGGATCAGATCCTCTCGTTCGGACCACTGAGGTCGACATGATTACTTGTATCTCCTTTTGTTATATCTGATGTAATCATGTAGATTTTTGACAAACTCTGATGTATTATGGTGCACTGCTTGGATGTTTTTATGAGAAGTAACAATCCCGTCTTTTGATTATTGGTCTCTGATATCTTGATGAAAAAATTTAAATTTCCGCCGCTGTTTCGGGATGTTACAGTATCGTTCTTTTAAGTATAATAGTTTAGATATTTCTTAGATATAAAAGAGAGTATACTTCGTTCATGCACGTGCGAACTTGGGATGCACATGAAATATTAGATTCAGAGCACACTTAGCAACAAGATGGGGGTGGGGACTATTCTATTGGGTTCTACTCCTTTAAAAGGTGTCGTTTATTTGAAACAACATCTTCAATTATTTTGCCGGTCACAATGCAAAGACCTCAACACATTATTGATGTGATGAACATGTCTTTCTTGCCTCCATAGCTAACACATAATAGTTAACTTGGTAATTGAATGGTTAAACATGAGCACAAAGATAGAAAAGGAACTTGGTTTTGTGCTTGTCTAGAAAGTAGAAAACATAATTTTGGACCAACAACATGTAAAAGCAACAAAACCCAAAAAATAAATAAATAGAGGCCATTCCCAACAAAAGTTCAAAATTTATGTATCCCCGTCTCTATATGTTCCATTTAAGATTGAATTTTTCCTTCTAACTTGTTTTAAGTCATGTATCATAAATTAAGGAAATGGTGAAGATTACAAGAATGTAATATACCTAGCTATAATTCAGAGGAAAACAAACAAATCAAAACATCTAGTATAGGCTAGTTAAACATCTAGAATATGCTAGAGAAGATAACCAACTAATTGTAGAATGGATCAGGAAGATTTGAGGGAGGTAGATATGGAGATGTCGTGTGTGGGTGGCAAAGTTGCTTACTAGTGGTTAGTCAGAGGATTAGAGCAATTAAAATCCTCTAGCAAAGCCCCAAATGGATTTGAGAGAATCTCACTTTCATGACTCCATTAATGACCCCGATGAACAAACAATATGTCATGGTCACCCTTTTGGCGACAGCAACCAAGATGTATGCTTAATTAGAGCTATGATATAGCTAGATCAATAAATTCTTTTAGTAGTTGTGAAATAAACTTACAAGCCCATGCTAGAAATTTGGAGTTATACCGACAAAACTCTTGTATTGAGTAGTAGCTCCGTTCGAAAAACTCTTGTATTGAGATAACAAGGATCAGTAATCGAATCCTAGTAATCTCATAATATTTTCAAATTACCTTTAATCATTATTTTCAAATACATATAAGATTGGATGGTATAACTTAATGGTTTCGATGTAGCATCACCTTGTTTACATATTGACTCGTTGGTGGGTGGTAGCAGCATATCTAGGTTTTTTGAACTAAACCCAATAGTGAACCGATAAATGATTGGTTTGATTCAAAATGGTTCAACCAATGGTCAAATTGATGATGACTCAATATGATATCATCATTTTGTAAACTGATAGTTGAATCGAACCGACTCCAGGATGACAGTCCAATCGGCGGTCTGACCGATTGAATTGAATTTTACATGTAATTTACCAAATAATATTTAAGTTCTTAAAGTCTTTATACGATATATGTAATTAAAACTAATTATGAAGTTGACAAATATTTAAACATATAAGTGGTTAACAACCATCAACATATTAGTGGTTTACATAAGGGGCTACTATTCGTCGCCAGAAAACTACTTAAATCGCCTCAAAAATGACATTTTTGCCCTTAACAAATCAATGAATACTCATTTCGTCCCGTGTCTTTAAACAAGGTGTTTGACTCAGCTTTACTCACATTCCTAGTACCAACACCACGAAAATGCCTGGCGACGCACCTGAATCCGGCGAGGTAAGGAGGGCAGAATTTTTTTCCGACTCGGGCGTCTGGCTAAAACGCCTCCGCCAAGGTAGAGTTGTCTCGCTAAGCCGCCTCCACATAGGTAGAGGCGTGTTAGCCAGACGCCTCCACCTATGCGAAGGCGTCTTAGCCGGACGCCTACACTAAGGTAGAGGTGTCTGGCTAGCACGCCTCCACCTATGTGGAGGCATGTTAGCCATACGCCTCTACCTTGGTGGAGGCGGCTTAACCAGATGTCTGTTTTTTTTAATTTTCTGTTAAATTCAATTTTTTAAGCTTCCGTTGCAAGATTTTGGTGGTAATGGAGTAGATTACAATGAACTTTTTGACAGTAAAGAAATATTTACAACAATCGAGGAAGCTTGTAAATGGGCGAAACAAGTTGCACCAAGAGCCAGATTTTTTTGGTTATATCATCATACAAACCAAAAGCAGATAACCTGATGGATTGTTACCTGAGATGTGATCGCAGACGTGAAATGAGTTCTCGTGATACGAGTATTGCACTGCGAAAGAATACAAAAAGAAAATGTTGCGGTTGTCGGTTTTTGGTAAAAGTGGTGGAGCGACAGAACCGCCTCCCCCAAGTGGGAGGCGGTTCAGGCGGCCGCCCTCTCGTTGGGTCGGGCGTCTCCCGCGGACGCCCGACCCAATTTTTTTTAAATAATTAAAATAAACAAGGCAATTACCAGATGTGAGTAGTCTGGGGTGTCCGCTGGTTCTTTTCCTGGCATCCGAGACATTATATTTGGTGAATAGAAGAGTGATATGAAGAGAAAGTTGTGTTAAAAGAGTGAAATTGAGAGTTATATAAGTATAAAGGGTAGATGGGCAAAATGGTAATCTGTTGGGGCGATTTAAGTAGTTTTACGACGACGAATAGCAGTTCAGTTACATAATATTAATTTATTTTATTTTCTTGTTCACAAACCTAAAAACTTATTATTTTTGAAAAGTTAAACAAAATAATAGTTTTTAGGGGTAAATTGTTATTTTTTGTAAATCAAACTAAATTATTGTTTAACCTTTTTTTGCCATATCACAGTTCAACCAGTGACCAAATCGACCACGTTTTCAATTTTTTGGTCTAACTCGGTTTAACGAGGATTTTTGATTTTTTTCCGGTGAACCAACTTCCATTTTTTGGTCGAACCTTAGTCCAACCGCCGATTCGATTTTTTTAAACGAGAGTGCATATCATGTCCAGTTGCATCGGAAGAACCCCGTTAGCTAATTAAACACAATCTAGAGACAAAATTATCACAAAAAGTTAAAGCGTCATACTCTAGATATTTTGGAATCAAAAGTCCAGTTGGATGTATTAAGTCAATAATTATAATGCTCTTCCCAACCAGTAGACAAATCCATTTTGAATAGAAAATTTTGACTTTGTATGCTCAAAGTTCCCCAACCTCTAAGAAAAATGATCGACTTTGACACTCTCTCAAAAATATGTCTATCTTGTCACTTCTCCCCAAAATACACCTGCCTAAGTCGTGGGACCACTAACATCGTCTGGAACTCTGTGTTTGTCTCTCTATGTCTTGATATTTTAAATTGTTTTAGAAATCGATAGAGTTTGATAGTACACGATAGATAGTGCGGCCCAACGCCGATGTGTATGCTCGATAGTTACACCTGGCGATATGTGTTATACAGAAACTCGATATAAGATCGATGACGCTAGATGATCAACCTGATAAATGTTCACATGTCAAAGTGATACATCACATGATGGGACATATCATTATTATGCGAGGAGACGCAACTCACACAACCGTTCTTCCTTCCTTCCTTCCTTCCTTTAAGAGGACACAACCTTTCACGCGAAGAGGCGCAACACTTCATTACAGGGTCTATAAAATTAGAGGTTATGTTGTCTTCCATTTAGTTGTGTATTCGATCCCCTCCCAAGTCCCAACTAAGTGTGTTTGACTTGTCTCCTCCACCCCAAAAAATGACATTCCAACACAATGACTCTAACTACTCATCTGACGAAGCTGAGCACATCGTTGGTGGACCAACATGGGGAGGTTGTCCCCATATCAGGAGTGCCCTATAGCACTGTAGGTGCGTGTTGAAGGCAACAGAGTTGTGGTCTAACACTCCGAACAAGATTAGCAAGAAATTCTACGTCTGCAGCTCCTCGGAGCCAACCCGTCGTTGTCGGTACTTCGTCTAGCACGATAGAACACCGGTACCACCGATGGATAAACCCGACCAAAGCGTAAAGGACCCAAGGATGTGGAAGCTTGTTTGGAAGGTTTGTCACCGGTAGTGCTAGGAGTCTCTAAGGGACTCTCAAATTCCCATTTTTTAAGCTTTGGACCGCACCAAAAGCTCTATCTCCGCGGAGAGGATTAGGAACACCAACACCACCGTACAACTCCTTGGTTTCCCGTAGAGTAAACAAGCACACACGAAAATGTAGTCACAAACAATGTTGGCAGAATTGCACTTCTTTATTACCATAAATAACGAATTACAATTCCTAAGGGTGGAAGAAAGGAAGGAGTGGGGCAAAACTGAATGCCTACTCTCCCACAAAGGCCACAACTCTTGCGCCTCCTTATATATCGCACGCACAAGTCATAACCGTTTGGTTGCGACTTGGTCAATGCTTGCAAAGCTGTGAGAATAACACACCTTGCTGACTTGGTCTTCCAAGCAAGCATGCATGTTGAGAGAATCTAGTGCAAGTGGCATGACCCGGTCATCCCTTGGCGCATTCTCGCTAGGCTATGGACGCGGGCCATAGCCTCCCTTTTTGTTTGCGTGGTCAAGCCTTAACCGTTTGGTGACTTGGTCAAGGCTGGTTGGAACGTGTGGCTAGGAGGCATTGCTGACTTGGTTTTCTCTTGATTGTGCGCGCATGTGGAGGGAGTTATGCGCAAGTGGGATGACCCGGTCAAGCCCACTTGGCACACTCCGTGCTCGGTTATTGACCCGGTCAATAACTTCCTTCGCGCACATCTAGCCCAACTCCAACACGTATCCAATTGTCCCTTAATTGTTCCTTTGCGTATCCAGCTCCTTCTTGACCTATTCTCGTGCACCTTTGACTCATTGACCCACGCTCGGTCTTTGCTAGTTGATTGATCGTTTTATATTAACCGCAAGTGTACGACCGCGTTGAAGTGGTGGCAAATACGGGTCGTCCACTGGGAGGTGTGTCGACGTTTGGTTTGTGCGAAGGCGAGTGGTAAATAAAGGAGAGAAAGGTTGGTTACACTAAACTACACTAAGGTGCAAATGGAAATGGAAGAGAAGCAAGAAAACTAAACCCCAAAGGGGGTAGAGAAATAATGTGAACATAAAGAAGTATGTGTGTGTTCATTAAGCTCCTCACAACATGTAGTGCATGAAATCATAAAACTACATCCAACTTTGCCTCCACATGAATTAAGATAAGACTACATCATTAAAACATACAAGACAATAATTGAAATGAATCTAAATGAACTCAAGTATAAAGACTAGACCTTACTATGCCTCCACATGAATTAAGATAAGACTATATCATTAAAACATACAAGACATTAACCAAGGTAAATGCAACAAGAGTACATACACTACAACTTGTGTTTCCAACATTAATTCCATCCATATCCTAACCTTATCATTCCCCATAAAATAGGTCCACTAATCAAAGCATAGGCTAAGCTTCATTCAAGAGCATTAGCATATCAAAGATAAGAGTGGAGACCTATTAGATGGTTATGTAAATCATATAAAGCTCAATGGATTAAGATAACACACACTTAATACACTACATGATTATATCACATATTTCTCCACCCCCAAATAGGGATGAAACTACTCACACATATTTAAACTAACTACTCTAACAAAATGAAACATTATACTGAAATGAAACTATACTAATCAAGCAAGAAATATTAAAGAAGCATAAAACAAAACAAGCACCAAAGCAAACACATTAAAGGAAAGTAACTAAGCAAGAATTAACAAGCTAATGAAAACATCAATTATTAACTCACTCAAATTACAAGCAGCCATTCCTCCACCAGAGTTTTGCTTCAAGGCTTCACTCTTAGTAGGGAAGATGACCACCAAAGAGAGAGATGGATACAATGGAAGGTGAAAAGTTCTATTTATAAGCATGGAAAAAGCTAATCCGGGACAATCCCCCGATGTGGGACTAAACCAATATCAAAAATAGTCTAAACAAACATTAATACGAGTCCAGGAGAAATCTTAGCGGATCTGGGATGATCCAGACCGCCAATTGGCGGTCTATAAGGCCCAGATCCGTTTGCTTTTTGTGTTGGGCTTTGCTTGAAGTATTTCTTGGTCTTGGATGCATCTACTTGGTTTGTTGGAGCTCCGACCCGAATCGAATTGCCAAAATACTCCCCAAGATGGTGTGGAGTTTCCTGTTTTGCTCTTAGGTCCTTCGGTCTTACGATCAGGTCCTTCTCCCTTGCATCTTAGTCCCCAGGACTCACAATTAAGTCATTTTTCCTGCTTTTGGGTCCTTTCATGGCCCTTCTCTTCAAACCTCTTTATTCCTGAAAACTAAACATAAAACTCGTCACGTAGCATTGCTTAGGTGTAAGATAATGAATATAAGATACAAATATAAGCATGAAATGATGTCAATCAAATACCCCCACACCTAAGTTTGTGCTAGTCCCGAGCAAAACAAAGAAAGAGAAAAGCAAACGAGAAACACGAAATCCTAACTCACTTTCGTAGGAATCACGGTTGCACTTAGCACGTGCAACAAACCGTTAAACATCTTTGTTGCCAAGGAGGAGTGTTGTCTTCTGAGGGTTTTTAGCGGATATACCCACAAAATCCGAACAAGATGCATTATTCAATCTAGACACTCGACTCGTTGGAAATATTTTGTCGATCATTGGACGCGGTAATCCTACGGGCCGACTCTATATAGGTAATCAGTCCACAACTAGCTTAACGAACCATTCGTGCAAGTTAAATAAGGAATTAAGTGAAAGACATGGACAACCTCAACATCCTCAAGTGATACAAAGTGTAAGGTCCATTAAAGTTTTTATTTGCATTACCATTTTTTTTCTTTTTTTCTTCTTTTTTCTTCTTATTTTTCTTTTTATTAGTTGGAGCTTCATTCTCCCAGGGTCAAGTTTCGTGCATCATTGCCCATGAGGACTTAAACTATCACGTACACCTTTTCCCAAATCTCCACATAGGGTCATCCCTACCACTCGTGTAACGAGAGTTCGGTCGGCGCATCCCAAGTCAGATGACTCGAAAGCACCAGGCACAAAGTCCCCTCAGACCTACTTTCCCGAGTGATAGGAGCTGTGCGAGAAGAGAGAACACCTACTCACTTATTTCTTATCTACACATGAACCAAAACCCCTACACTTAATGTCTCACAACAAGATTTAAAGGGTCCTTGACTACAACAAACTTCCTTAAGTTAACAAACACGAATTATTGACTCACTAGGTTTAGGGTGAACTTCTTTAAATGTTTGAGCACTGAAACCCTATGATTACTTATCCCCAAGGGAAAACTGGGGTGCATCCTAACGACTCGATAAATCCTAAAGTCATTGTACTAGATATCCTAATGCATCAAGTTCAAGACAATTTTGGGAGCTTTCTTTTTACTTTGCCTCTCAACAGTTTTGCACATGCTAAACACACACAAAACCCACAAAACATTTTCTTTCGCAAACACATGAAGATTTTGAAAGAAATGTGAAAATTTTGAAGCACTATGCAAGCAAAAGAAGACAAGTCACCCAAGGATCATGGCACGCAAATATATCGATATTAAATGCAGCACACTAACATGACCCTATCAATACACACAAAAGAAAACAAAAATCAAAGGGAAAAGACTTCACTATGTACACACGTAAAACACCCCCTCACACCTACTTCATGCATTGTCCTCATTGAAGGCGAGCAAGATACTACATGGATGTATGCATGAAAAAGGAGAGATCTCACCAACATGAAGTACAAAGGGAAGTTCAAGGTCATGTTGATGGACACAAACCAAATTCCCTCAAAACCTGTGAGATGCAAAGGAAGGGATACGAATACGTGAAAGAAATGGGGCCCAAATACTCAATGGTTGGAGCCCACAACAATCGATGCTCACTAAAGGAGTCTTGTACCTTTTTTTATAACTATGTACAAAAATGGGCTCCCATCTTCATATGCCAAGGGACATCAAATGGGAACCCGCCATCTCTCGAGCCAAAAATGCACATGCATGGGCTCGCGACATACAAATCAGAATTGCTTGACCACCTGATACCCTTATAAGTGTTGTGGTCGTTTGATGCCTCTTGAGAGTGAGCAAGATAGGAGGCATAAATTGTGGGGATCGTATGGGGCCCTCTAGTGATCGTAATTAACTAAAGTGCGGAATTAAAACTTAATTACGAAACTAACAACTAATCATGCAAGGGTTAGATGAGAGTTAGAGAACTTGCAAACCACGTTGTAGTCGACGCCCGATGTAACGAGGTTCGGCACCCTCTCCGGGTCCTAGTCCTCACTCACAAGCCCTGCTCGTCCCTCGAGCCTCGCTTGTGGTTTCCACTATCCGATCTCCGTTACCGGGCCGAGATCAACGCCTTTACAAACAACGAGCCTCGCGAACACCCTCGCCTCGCCCGTGTCTCCTCTCACAACCCGAGAGGGAGCTTCCCCGAAGCTATTACAACTCTTGTGATTTGGATGAAGGAATGAATCACACTTCTTGCTAATGACACTCTAACTTTGAGCACACTTGGATTATGATATGGATCTAGGAATACAAGTGGTGAAGTTTTGGCTTGAGTGTGTAGGATTTGAGCTTTGAAGGTTTGGGAAAGATAGCACAAGGATACTTGATGTTTGGAGAGTGTAGTGCTTGTTGTTGTGCTTCTAATGAGGTCCTTATATAGGCTTCAAATCTCTTAGAGCCGTTGGGGAGTGGGTGAGAAAGTTGACCCATGAAATGTGATGATGTGACAAAAGTTCGGGCAGAATTTGCACGCTCCTCGGTCGACCGTTAATCGAACGGATTACCGAAGATGTCATTTCGGTTTACCGAATCCTATTCGGTTAACCGCTCACTCAACTCCAGTAGCTCTCTAACTAGCAACCCTAATACAATTCGGTTTACCGAAACCTATTCGGTTAACCGTTCCAAACTGGACAGTAACATTGGTAGGGTTCTGTTAATGCTAGGTTCGGCTGACTGTCTATACTTCGGTATACCGAAGTTAGCGCGGGTTTTGCGCTGACAATGCGTGGGAAATTGTTTTACCAATAACGGTCAAGTTAAATAGCCGTTGGGCTCCTAAAGCAATATGATTCGGTTGACCGAATGAAGTTCGGTGTACCGAATATGGATAAGTCAATTTGGCTTTAGGTCAAGATTTAAATACGACCGTTGGAGCAAAGTCAAAAACCGGTCCAGGCTAATTCGGTCTACCGAAGGTGGTTCGGTATACCGAGGTGATTATTCCAGGGAACACCTAAAGGATTCTACATGGTTGACCGCAAGGTGTTCGGTGGACCGAACACTACATGATTCGGTGTACCGAGTGGGGTTCGGTTAACCGTGGGGATACGGGACAGAATCCTAATGTGCTCAAGTTTACATTAATCCTTAGGACTCAAAATATACTAAATTACATATTGGTCCAAAGCTTGATTACATATCTTGATTCTTTATCTTCTTGTCTCAAAGCTCCTTAGCTTGATTCTTCATCAACCTATTAAGAATATCGCAAATACACGAATATATATGCAATGCATGTATTCATGTTTGCTTACTTTGATTGTCTAGGTTGATTGATTAAATATAGATTAAGATTAGATTACTTAATCATCAAAACTAAATAAAGATTAAGGCCAAAAAGCCAACATAAATGAGAGGTGAACCTTTATCAGGTTGAAGGGTATCAGGTGGTTGATTCTTAACCCACATGGGGTCCTCAGCAGATACAGAATGAAGATCATGTGGCCCAGATGCCATAAAATGGTATCTTGTGGCTCAAAAGCCACATGATCGAAAGGATGTGGCTCAAGGGCCACGTGATCAAAAAGAAGTGGCTCAAGGGCCACATGATCAGAAGAATGTGACTCAAGGGCCACGCGATCAAAAGGAGGTGGCAATGAGGCCACATGATCAGAACATAAGGCACCTTCTTGTGCCAGCCCAGGTGAAACATCTTCACCACCTTCAGAATCTTCATCGAACAATTCTCTGAAATACTTGAAGGTGCCCTCAACTTCAATTTCATCCAAACCCTGGATAAGGTTGACCCCAACAAGGTCATTGAAGGCACCTGGCTTCTTGCCGATGGTGAAGATGTTGAAATCAGCGCATTGACTACCATAAGTCAAGCGCATCAGACCATTGCGACAATTGATCAATGCATTGGAAGTCGCAAGGAATGGTCGCCCCAGAATGACAGGAATTTGTCCAAGTGGGTTTGGCACAGGTTCAGTATCCAAGACAAAGAAGTCGACTGGATAAATGAACTCTCCCACTTTGATCAGCACATCTTCCACCACACCCCTCAGTTTCTTCATAGACCTATCAACCAACTTCATGTTGACTCGGTGCTAACTTCATGTCTTAGCCGGGATTGACTTGGCGTTGACTCCATGTTGACTTGGTCTGACTTCATGTTGACTAAGCGTTGACTCTTGACCTTGGCTTCCCAAGCATCTGTGCCCTCTCCTTTAGGCATTGCTCGCCTCCTTGCACGTTATGCACTGCCTAGCGCACTACGCATGCCTCATGCGTGTTAGCTATGTGTGCGCGCCTCATACGCACTAGATACGCGTGCGTCCCCATGCGTGCTAGATACGCGCGCGTGTGTCTTACGCCCAAGCGTTGCCTAGTGTGTGCCCTTCCCCAAGTGTCACACTTTCGCTATGCTTGCTGAATCTTCCTTAGCCCTCTTGGATATCTCTAGACTTCCAAGGCTTGGTGCACTTCCGTGCGCCTCACGTTTAAGCCACCAATTGTGCACTTATCTTGTCTCTCATGTAGCCCTGGATACTAGACACACCCGTTTGGTGCACCCTAGATGATTCGTCAATCTCAAGGTGGTGACAGCTGCGAAGTTGAGTTAGAGTCAAGAGATAAACAAAACTATCTTTTGGGCTTGTAGGGGACATTTGAGCAGATCATTTTCTTCCGATTGACTGGGAAGAGATATATAATTTTTGTGTGTTTGTATTTGTATTTTTTGTTTGTCTTTGTGTTCTCTCATTGTACCTTGGTAATAGTTACTATCAATAATAGCTTGATGTTTGTGTTTTTTGTTTGACTTTGTTTTTGTTATTTGTCCTTGCTCTCCCCTTTAACCCCGATTTTGGTCGATGGTGGTTTGATACGGACTCGACGGTCTACAACTAATGAAGATAGAAACACCAATTACTTGTGTATTTTCAAACGAAGTCTGGATGGTCTCCCCTTTAACCTCGATTGTGGTTCGATACTCGACGGTCTACGACTAATAAAGATAGAAACATCATTTACTTGTGTTTTTTCAAACGAAGTCTGAATGGTCTCCCTTTTAACCTCGACTATGGTTCGATGGTGGTTAGATACGGACTCGACGGTGTGGTCGATGGTTGTTCTATTACCCCTTTGACTACGTTGTTTGCATGAGGAAGATTGAAACAATCACACCATTCACAACATTCGAAGATTAACAAAAAATAATGTAAAGCATTCACAACATTCGAATATTAACAAAGAACAACGTAAATCATTCACAACATTCAAATGTTAACAAAAACAACGTAACCAACCTAAACTAACACATACACAACAAAAACAAAAAAGTATCGTAGAACAAAACATTAACTAAAACAAAAAAGATACAATATAGTTAAAAAAATAATAACATAGATCACTATAACTATTATAAACAAATGATAAGTAGCATTACAATGTGCACTTGGCGTGCTTGCAGTCTGCGTTTTGAAGGAGATATTGAAGAATCTTGCTGATGGAATATTTGGGTCTCCAACAAAAGAATTTGAGGTGGTTCATGCAGAGACCGCACGGATTAGGACTACTATTAATGTGTTTCATGCACATCTTTGTTCCATTCCAATTTCATGGACTGTTTTGCACAGTGCAGATAATGACCAATTGATACATTAAGTTTGAATGTGACGTAGAGTTCCTTGATAAAGTTTGAATAGGACGCAAATTGCCTGACATATTTGTCAAGGAACTGTTGGATTTCATGTTTAATTATACATATATATTTTCGAAATTTTTATGTATAATAAGGATCAATTACAATTTTCTTTGATTTATTTCATGCATGCATCGGTTTGTTTTAACATCTAGTTTCAAAACTCTATTAAAACAAACAATGGCTCCGAAATTCATACCTAGAAGTTCTCTAAAACTTCTTGAAGATTCAGAGACGTTGGGGATGCTCCTTGCTGCGCCGGATGCCTCCGAGTATTCACCAAACTCTAAACAAGATCGGAGAGAGGGAAGCTAGTCTCTCAATCTCCGATAGGGTTTAGAATCTAATTACTAACCCCTCTTTAATTCCCTTGAGAAGATGATCTCTTAAGAACTAAACTAAACTTAAGAATTTGTGGAATTTTCGTGGAGAATTAAGGAGAGAGATTTTGCATGAAAAACAATATTAATTAAGATGTAGGAAGGCAATGAGATAACCTCTATTTATAGGTTCTTTCCAAATTACCTATTCATGTGCAACCTCTTGCCCACGATTTCATGCAAAATTCCATCTAACCATCCATTATTTATTAATAAATAATATTAGCCACGAATTAAATCAATTATGGACCAATTCCATGCATGATCTAATTAATTCTTAAATTAATTCTGCATAAACCGTCTGGACCGGTCGACCGTTTTTGGAGGTTCGGTCGACCGTTCAATAGCTCGGTCGACCGTTCGTAACAGGAACTATTCCATCGCAATGTTCGGTCGACCGACCGATCACTTTCGGTCAACCGTTCGAACAGATGAAAATTCCCTGTTATCGGTCGAGACATGTCCGGTCGACCGTGGCCGACCGGTCGACCGTTTACTGCTAACCGGTCGACCGTTTGAGCATTGTTTTGCAGACTTGTCAAATTTCGGTTTAACCCCTACAAAATTTGACATTTCGGGATTAGTAGTAAATTCACAACTTATGTAACATATTATCCTATGTAATGATCAATCATTACACCCCATAATATTTACATCACATATGAATTTAATTTAGATTCTAATTATGTTATTAATCACAACATAACTCTGATTTTGCTCGTTCAGCCCATGTGTCATATTTTCTACATGAAACCCGACACATCCTTATGAACTCAAAATCCCTATTTCTTGTTTCCCAGTTTTGTGGTGTGACTTATGGGAGGATCTAAACTAAGTTGGCAGTGATATTAAAGGCTTAATATCACAAGCTATAAGCGGTATCTAGCTACACATTATAGCTCCCAATTAGTTAGATGTCTTAATTCCACTCGAACCAAAACCCGATCCATTTAGTGATGGCGTGCACCACTTGTGTCCGTCCCTTGCCTCATGATATTAAGAATACACACAAAGTAGTGTTGTGTCATCTTTGTCTTAGCATTCATTTCTTGATCTCTTTAATTTAGTCATAAATATGTGACTTAACTCAAATCACATTGTGCACATTATAACTTTGCTTTATCAAGGGGCCCTCTAATATCATCACTCAATTAAGAGGGGCAATAATAATCTTTTGACTAACTATCTTCTCCAACAAAAGTTGTACTTAACCAACCAATGCCTTTATACTACACTGATCGATAGTTCAAGACACTGATCTAATTAAGTATTCCTTAAGTGATTAGATATAAGTCTCATATCAAAGGACCAAAGACACAGTAAAATATTAATGACACAGAAACACATTTCTATAATATTTTACTTATTAGGTCTATTCAGTATACAAAAGTAATATTTTCCTCTTTTGCATACCCGTGTCGTCACTCACTTGTAGAGCTACAATGATCTATGACCAACACGACAATCTTAACTCGGTAGTTAATGTTCCATGTTAATTACCATGATTGCGAATATCTTTTGTTTTATGCAAACCAATATCTTTCAGAGCTCTACGGTTAAGGACCAAGAGCATCTTCCTTAACACTTCTAAAAGACGAATAACATAAACAAGGAACAAAATGATTTCTCATTCAATTCATAATAATTGACATTTAAAAGTAAAACTTTTAGAACACATTCCCTTCAGGAACTCTGCGTCGCATCAATGTTGATCAATTGATCATTGTCTGTATGTGCTAAACCGTCCACGAAATTGGAATGGAACAAAGGCGTGCATGAAGTGCATTAAGAGTAGCCCTAATCTGTGCGGTCTCTACATGAACCACCTCAAATTCTTTTGGAACCATATATATATGATGCTCCTGACGTGTAGTGACATCATGTCCGAATCACGTGACAATAGAGGTATTTTTTGGTTTCTCAATGCTCACGACCATTGATATTCTAATATTTTGAGACCTAAATATTCCATCAGCAAGATTCTTCAATATCTCCTTCAAACTCCACCCTATGTTGTTTCCTGGTCGACCTAGAGTGGTCTTCAAAGCCAGGAGGCACGTCAGGTACTAGGGAGGTCGGGAGACACGTTAGTCATTGGAGAGGTTGGGAGGTCAGTACTAGGTGTCTTGAGAGGCAGTTTGGGCAGTTTTGTTCCAGGAAGGGGGTACTGTTGTTGGTGTCTTCGAGGATGGAACTACCTAATAAAAATAAGGAAACATCAGTGTTTATTATCATAACAACTCGATGTATAACAACTAGTCACTCAGAAATAATGAAATAACAAAAACATATTGTTGTCTAGGTGGATGTCTGCCACAGTGTCTTAGACGATGGTGGCAATGGAGAGCGAAGTGGAACGAAGTAACTAAAGAAGAAAATGGTGTTGTATATTTATAGGATTATATATGACCGAGGTAACCTTTGGATAGAAGGAAACGGTTCGACTTCCAAACTTCATCATATCGAACTATCAAACAACGTCTTAAAAAACTGACGCGACGTATTGACTGACGCGACGTTGGAAATAAAGAAACAAAACCATCTATAAACACCTTAAATAATCGTGTCGTTGTCAGTGGCATTTCCTATCGAGCTCATCCATCCCAACAAAGAGAAATAGTCGCGTTTTTCGTTAAAAACAAAATTATCGAGTTCATACAGTGCGCCTATCGAGTTTGTATCAAACCAATCAAGGTTACAGTTTGAACAATCCACTCATAATTGTCGAGCTCCTATTGAGCCTATCAAATCACAACTATGAAGTATTGAAATCGAGCTCATTGAGTCGGCAGTTCTTCGCAATCAAACTGATATTATTGAGCTCACATGCAAAACGAATCAAACTAATATCGAACTCAAAAGGAAAACAGTCTGATTTTCATCAAGCACGTCTACAGAATCTATTGAGGCGAAAGGACAAATGATCTGCATTCCATCGTTCGCAACTGCCGAGTACCTATCGAATCTATCAAGCCCCGTCGGTAACACAAGAAAACGGTTCCACTTCCAACTCAGCCGACAAAATTCAGATGAATACCAATAAATTGATGAAATCAACTACATTTTCGATAGAAACGATAACATAACCTTATAAAACTGTATGAAGAAGAAAAAAGAAAATGGCTACAAATCGTGCCCTAAAATCGACATTCATCATCGTTGTCGGAAGGGTACACCGCTGAGTTCGAAAGAAGGGCCGAGTGCGAGAGAGAAGGGATGTGCAAACGAGAGAGAGAGAGAGAGAGAGAGAGAGAGAGAGAAAGAAAAAAAGACAAAACGGATGCACGAGAGTGGTTTGCAATTGTTCGAAAGAAAGAGATAGAGATCATGATTTGATTATTCAAAAGGAAATGGATAAAGAAGAGAATCCACGATTATGCATGTGTACGATGTCAAAGTGTGAGTTTTTCTTAGAGGTGGAGGAACTTTGAGAATGCAAAGTCAAGCTTTCCTTTGAATATATATATGTGTGTGCGCGCCCGCGCGCTCATTTGGTTGGATACTCTGGATTATTCTCTAAGTCGTTAAGCTGACCTGTATTACAGTATTAGAGAGAATTCTATTATATTATCAACTCAAGTACAGTGAACTCCATCTGTTTATACTTGCCTTCCAGCATAAGAACCACATTCAACATGTTCATGTGGGACAAAACTAGGTGCTGGCAAGAACATGTTCGATGCATGCATCATGTTCATGCATGCAATCTTTAGAGTATCTACAGAAAAATACTTGTTGAATTATTATCTAGTATAAGAACTTAATGAATTAAGAGATCATGCACATGTAACGAGATTGATTGTCTGTGTAACTTCCGAAAAAATGGAACCAACTTTGCAAAATTGTTTATATGCACGTGGTTCTTAAAGTGATGGCACAACAACAACAATAAGCAACTTGTTGGCCTAGCTACTCTAATTTGTCTCTGCGGAACCAAGCTAAATATATCTTATCATCCAACTCAAGATTGCTATCATAGCTATTAATAATTTATTTAACAAGTACTTGTGTTAGGGAAGCGTGGGTTAATATAAGATTCACATGAATGATTTACAAGTTAATTAAAACCTGTATCCATGTGTTCCATTTTGGTGGTAAACACCAAATCCTACCGGTTAACAATCACCACATGTTGCACTAACTAGTTTAGTGTTTTTTTGGTTAATTATAATTTATTCTCTGAATTATACATTAATTTCACTTTACACCCTTAAATTTTAAAACATAGTAATTATTTCTTTGAATTTTCATTTTGTAACACTTTGTCTCCTTAAGTTTTTGAGTTGAACACACTCATAATTCAAACATTACGCCAAAAATCGGATCCAATTGGAAGTCATATCTAGTTTGAATTTTGGTTAGATTAGAGTTGAATCCAAATCAAATTTCAACAATATCTGACTTGTGATTTGATCTGAATTTTAACGTAAAGTTGCTATTAAGAGTGTATTAGGTATACAATGCAAAAAAATCGAATAAGTGTTTAAATAATGAATTTTCAAAGTTCAGAAGATCAAACTATTACAAAATAAAAATTTCAGGGGAGGTATTTGTCATATTTTGAAGTTCAATGATGCGAAATGAA
The DNA here is from genome assembly GCA_963682175.1 of Triglochin maritima. Classification (NCBI taxonomy): domain Eukaryota; kingdom Viridiplantae; phylum Streptophyta; class Magnoliopsida; order Alismatales; family Juncaginaceae; genus Triglochin; species Triglochin maritima. The sequence goes on along the minus strand of OY821780.1, from coordinate 4,651,960 downwards.
ATCAATACCTAGTTTAGGGAGGTAAATAGTAATTAATCGTTTTTTTAAGTTTTTCACTTTAAGAAAATACTTCAAACAAAGACCTCTTATATTTGAAACTTCCACATTTCCATTATAGAAATAGTATGAGAACTCCTTTTAGAATTATTCATGGCCAGCAAATGCCATGCAAATTAATACAAGGTTCTCAAAGTAGGGGGAGCATTGAGAAGGAAAAAGCAGAAGTCGTCCACGTGACACAGATGATAAGTATTGTTGTTTGAGAATCCCTGAAAGCTATCGAAGGGTCCAAACGCCACTGAGGCACTGATGCAGCTTTCAAGTTATTATAGGAGTTGGGTTGATAAGAAGATTCCAAATAAATGGTCACATTTTCCTCTTCTAAGGTGAAAGTGTGGTTGCCTTTTAGCATAATAAATATAAATATAGAGCACATTTGCTGTTGTCTCTATCCATCACTTTTTTCATGGCAAATAATCGAGTGTTAATTATTTGTTTGTTTCATTTCCTTTAAATTTAAATACATCAGCATTACAGCATCAATTCTAAAGAATAAAGATCCATTTGAGTTATTCATAAAATTCTGACATCAATTTCATGTTTTGACATTGTAGATTCTCCCACATTTTGTTGCACAAGTTGCAGAACTAGAATCATGCATATGAATAATGTAATCATACCAATACAAGGTTGAGCCAAGTTACTTAAAATCAGTTGTTAATCTTTCCATTAATGAGTGAATGTCTGTACATGTTTTGCTAGCCCGTTACTATTTTTGATATACAAGGAAAGAAATACCTGAACCTGCATAGTATGGTTAAATTTTAAGATAGAAATCACTTTATAAACCACTAGATTAAAGAATCTCAAACCAATGAAAAGTTGATTTCTATTAAAACAGAGAAACCCAACTTATATCATCAAAGTAATTTGGATAACTTAAGGAGTTGTTTACAAGTATTAATTATCTAATTACATGATGACTACCATTAACTTTTGCAAACTATTATTACACACTGGAATTTGTTCCCTGAAAGTTATATTTTGTTTGATATTAGCCTTTTCAACATTTTACTCACTTCATCAGCCCATGTTCAGGTTTAGATGCGGGCTGGTCCCAAGACTCAACATCAACCAAGATACTTAGCAGTATTTTGGATCTTCAATACTCAAAAGAGCATTAAGACCCACACGAAAGGAACAATTTATCCAAACACAACGGCAAATCTAGAGTACCATTATTGCCACCATCACCATTTCTATCCCAATGAAATCCCACCATCAAAAATTGACTTATACAAACATAACGTTGATATCCACAAACAAAAAAGTAAGACACCCACCCAATGCTCAACACGTGCCCCAAACTTCAAAAATCTAGACCATTTTTCCTGTCTGCATAAAACATGCAAAGTAGTTATCAACTTTTCAAGCACCAACAAGAAAAATCTACCATTACCATCAAGCAAGAAGAGCACATTAATGCGAGGGCAGGAAAACACTGAAAGACATGATTGCACCAGAAAATAAGATTCTGCAAACATCTACTTGTCTTGGTGGAATTGTCTGGGACAGATTGAACGTGATTTTCACATCTTCCAACTCTCAACTTTCCTCAGATGCGGAAGATAACCTTCAGCTTTCAGACTTTGTGGGAGGCTCAATGAGAAGGACCTCAAATGCAGCTCCCACCACTGACCCGTCCATTATTATCTGGCGAGATATCGATTGGCCTTTGGTTGGAACCAAACAACGTTTCGAGATGTCGAAACACTGTGTTTGATAAAAGCAGCATTCATTCAGTGGGTGAGGAGGTCTCTTGCAGCCACCAACTCGAGAAAGGTAAAGTGAATTATTTCAGGGAGCTTTCAAGTGTAGCCAATCGTTTTGACTTCGAGTCAAGTGGATCGAATCATCGGTGGTTGCCCACTTGAAGTGCTTCTCAGTCAACCACCTCAGAAAGGTTGAAGTTGAAGTGCCCTTTGCTTAACTGCTCTTAAGTCTGGTAACTGTCTGAGATACGCGTAATGATAGGACGAAGAGAATCATAACAAGAAATAAAACAAATGATAAACACAATTGACACAAACTTACCTGTACCACAAAGTTCTCGATAAGTAGTTTGTACACAATTCAATGCGTAAAAATGGTTGTAACTATCTTCACTCTCAACAATCTTTCTCAATCCCTGTCTCTCTTAATCTTGAACAGTGACGAGAGCTCAAACCTTAGGTTCATCCATCACAGAAACCATCTCTAGATTTTCACAAAATGATATAACATTCCTCAGAAAACTCCACATTTTAGGCCTACAACAGACCCTACTGTAGTACTGTACTGTCCTAAGTTTAACTAAGTTCAAGGTTTCAAATTTCAATAGTTGCTTCAGTATATCTGTTCATAGTGTTTGTCACTTGACTACCGCTGCATTGGTATAATCATTGCATTCTAAATTATCATTAAACCAGTAGCAAACCCTCTAATCCACCAATCACCGGCTGAAATTTTTAAGTGCCGATCGGCATTTTTGGGTGTTGGAGTAGACTCGTTCAAAGTCTCAACCAGTCAATTGCCTGCACCAATGGTCGACATTTCCAACGACTTCACCTAGTTATACGCCTCTGAGTCGGTCGACCGACTCTCTAACATTAAACCACATTCCAGACATGTCTGCTGATCTGTACCCTGGGTAAAAACTATTCATGTGCATGCCATAGTAAGAGGCACATCTATATTTGCAAGTCTGGAGACAAGACATGCAGCAAAAAAGTAGTTGGTTAAATGCAGCAAGAACTAACAGTGATGCAAATTAGAATAGATAAATGTAATAGCCACTTGCTTAATCTACCAAAGTGAGATATTATTGTCGAAACGTCTCTACTATGAGCACTCAAGAGCATATATGGTCTTTAGGGTCATAGCATATCTAAATTCTGAAGACTTGCTATTGGCCCATCAATAAGTGATTGGCTAGGAATTCCACATAAGTGCTGAATCTACCAAAGTGAGACATTATTGTCGAAACGTCTCTACTACGAGCACTCAAGAGCATATATGGACTTTAGGGTCATAGCATATCTAAATTCTGAAGACTTGGTATTGGCCCATCAAATAAGAGATTGGCTCAGAATTCCACATAGGCCCAGAAAGAATGTTCATTTTTCAGTATAAGATGCATTGCAATTAGCATGCCAATTAGAATACAAAGTCATTCTAAATTGGCAAGCTAAACTCATATACTATGGATAGTAAGACATGATGAATGGGGCAGAAAAAATTATAACTTGCTCGTGGTTAAATCAATCGACATGCACATTCATTAGTCAATGGCAAAGCCATTTAGCTATTTCAGAGCTGAGCTTCTCGACATGACACTGGCATGCTTGCATGCTTTTCCCTTAACCTGAATGCAGCAAACTGAAACTGATTCATGCAATCTGTCACCAATTTAGGTGACAATGCTGTTGGACCTATTAATAGACAAACTCAGAAGCCCAGTTGTTTACTTATTTCTCCCTTCCATGTAACGAGAAAGTTCTATCAAGTTCTCTCGACTGTTCTGATTTGATCCCCTGATGTTTGAAACATAATAGTTCAGAAGCAAACAAATGGCACATATTGTCACACCCAAAATGCACCCTTATTCACTCGGATGGGCTCTTACTAATTATGATGGTCAAACTGCTAAATTTCATACTATGCTTTCCTTTTTTTCAGGAATGTTTCTGACATCAAAGAAGAGAAAGTATGTGGTTCGAGTGAGATGAAATTCCATTGAAGTTAGGAAGGCTTGCACTGCTACACATCCAAAAGGAAATTTCTTTTAGCTATTTCACTGAATGAATGCTATACCAGAGAGACTGCTACTTGTTTAGATCCACATTGTTGCATTAACAACAATATCGGAATTGCAACAACTGGCAAACAATCTATAACATACTCATGAAGATTTTCAGCAAAGTGAAATAGACCAACATTTTCATAAGAGTGTAGTCCATGTCTATATTTACTTCAGAGTTTTATTTGCGTTTACAGTGATGGTGTTTATTGGAAACAGATTGCAGGAATCATATATGATGCCATAACTTGATGGAATCACATAAAAACAGTTTACGCAGCTTAATGTTTGATGATTTAGCACTGTCTTTGCTAAGACCGACCATAACAAGAACACTGAAACAAATGAAACCAACTCGGGTTACATTGGCATATTAAAAAAACTAAAATCTCCTTACTTAGAAGACTTAAGTTATTAAAAATAGTTTACATGTTGATTTGTTAAAGAATGATCTGGTGGAGGGAATTGAACTTCTAGAGTTAACTTGTAGGTAATTATTTTGTTGGATTTTAAGAAATTATGCAACACAGAGTACGCAAACTTAAATAAAAAAGGTATAAGTAAATCGATTTTCCCTATCATCCAAAAAAACATAATTACAAAACTTCCTCTATTTCCAATTTAAGCATAATTATAGAAGAAAACACTTCCTTTGAGTTAGAATTCCGAAAAAAACAAAGCTAAAAGAATTGAAGAACTTACTCTTGAGTCTCTTGACCAATGAACACCAAAATTCCCAAATCAACTCTAGGGTTCCTCCAGTTTTTGTCGTTACTACCACCCTGACTTTACAAGTTTACCCTCCTACAGTTGGTTTAACTACTCCAAAACCTTCCACCACACACTTACGAAGCGGGGGCAAACTCGTCATTTGAGCGTTCTTTTAACGCCGAGTCCAATTCGTTGGTCGAGGGCGATGTCGAAGGTGGTGAGAATGGCGAGCGAGGCGTTCGTGTTCGGTCCGTACAAGATCTCCCTGAGAGAGGTCTTCTACTCCACTCCTCTCTCCTACGCCATGGTCAACCTCCGCCCGCTTCTTCCAGGTCAAGCCCTAACCCTAATACTTCCAATTTCACGCGAAGTTAGAATCTAAGGATTCTTTTGGAATCAAATTTTCTAATATCAGATCGAATCTAGAATCACTTCCGAAACGCACACTAGACTTCGTAAGAAGATTCTAGATCGTATTTGATTCTTTATTCTCGGGAATCAAAATCTGTTACCGGAATGTGATTCCGAACGGATCATATGAATTTCGACCGAAGGCTCAATCTGAAATTACATTTTGATATTCACGTTTTCCAAAATAGATTGAATCTAAGAACAGTTCCCGTACATAACTTGGCCTCAGTACGGAGTTATTAGGTTTTTAGATGTTAAATGTAGATCACATTTGATTCTCGATTCTTAGGGATCAAAATCTGATTGTCGGAATGTGATTCAGAGAGGATCCTGAGAATTAGATATGAGTTGGTTGGTGCTTGTGTTGTGGAATGCGTGCATTGTGATTTGAAAAGTTTTGGTGTGAGATTTGGATGAGTTCCAAATCGTTGTGAGGTTGGAGCAATACAATGTTTTATCGTTTTTTTTAGCTTTTGTGCAGGATTGGATGAGAGATTGTTTGTTTTGCGGAGTGAATGTCTAGTAGAACTTTGATCGATTGACCATTGGTGGATTGATTTGGTTATTTGGAAGAATGTGGTTCTTCTTTGGTATTTTTAGTGCTTTGTGTCCTGAAGATGTCTCGAAGGCATGGGATGTGTTCAGTTTTGTGGAAGCAAGGGAATTATGAGTTGTTACGTCACATTTCGATCAGTTGGTGCGTCTCCCCTCCCTCTGGAATTGTTTATCGTTATGTCATTATTATTATTATTTTGGCTCTGTGGATTAAGGAATTTACGGTATTCACCATTCTGTATCTATTGAAGGAACAAATTTGGGATGATGTATTAAATTCAGTGGGGACCAGGTAATTAGAAAGTCTCATTATGCTAATCACAGATTGATATTGTGGTCTTGTGGAATGTTCTTTCAGCTAGTCGGCCATGAGGAGTTGATTGAGTTGGAAGTTGAGTCACTTTGTAAATAAACCGAGTCAAGGTTGACTCTAACTGTCAACTGTGTGGCGTGCTAATTGTGGCATGAATGGGTGATTGCCGCGATTGCCATTGGATTTTTAGGCTCACTCTGTTTCAGGTTTTGTATGTTTATAAAAGGGTGTTGAGATTTAAATGGGAAAACGTAGAAGGATTGGCAATCCTCAACGTAGAGGAACAAAACATAGCGTAAATCTGGTGGTGTTTAGAGTTTGTAGAGGTTGTCAGATGTAGAGCAGAGAGAATTTAGGTCGAGAGTTGAGCCTTTCCTTGTCATCTCATTTTCTATTAGTGGATCCTCTCTTAGGGATGTCATGTGGTTCCCTCTCTCGAGTTGGTGGGAGAGGTTCTCCATGTAAAACCTCCTTCTCTTAAGCCTGCCCTGTGCTTGATGTAGTTATTATGCTTTATGTGTTTCCTATTGATATTTGGATGGGTTTCTTGTGTAACTTTTACTGTATAATATCCGTCCAGATTTATATACAAATATTTTGTTGAATTTTGAATATGGATAGCAATATGACTGTATCCGTTCCACTCACACCCATACTAAATCCCTAATTGAAGAAACTGTTAGTCAAACATACGAGCATATGAAAAAATCCATTCCAAAATCTATCATATGAAATGCTTCTCTGATTATCTTTCTTTCATTTGTATATTGATTTATTTTTCTGCTATTGCAGGTCATATCCTTTGATAATATGGAAACTTTTGGTCGTTTTGATTAAAGCGCCGAGGTTGTTAGAGTACTTTTTTGGTATTACATATCTTTCATCTCGTTGTTTTTTGCCCTTTGGTGCTACTCTTAAAATTCTTTACTGGGTGGAGCATCATGAGAGTTGCGACTGATACACAATTCAGTATATTGGCTGCTTGTGAATATTTTTTTTTTGTGTTACACGTTGGGATCGTTGGATACACTTATATTTATCTTGATTTTGCTAATAGATATCTAAGTATTTGTTCTCACTGTTTTAAGACTGTCAAAGAGAAGCCTCCATTCTTCATTCTTTTGGTCAACTTAACATTACGCACATGTGCTTCTATGCCCAAGGCGTGAAGTGAAGCGCTTTGTCCACCTTACTGCTGATGAGACTAGTGACTTGTGGACTACTGCTCAAAGGGTTGGTGCCAAGCTAGAGGAGCATCATAAAGCATCATCACTCACCTTTGCTATACAGGTATGATTTCAGTTTCTTGATTTAGTACATTTTATTTGTATTATACCCACTGTGAGGGCCTTCATCATGTCATATCAAATCACATGAAACCTATAATTATGCTTGTAAACTTGGAAGTCTTTATTAACATTTGGATCTGAAGTCGGTTTAGTAAGAGTATACATACTGTATTTAGCATTTTCATTCATTAACTATTATTCTTGTACAAGGATATGAATTATGTCTGGTCTTGTTCCCTTATGAATAGTCATTCCGATGACAAGCAAAATTTGCTATCTCAGTGTACTTCTGTTTGTAAATATAAATCAATTTTTTGTGTCAGCGAAGTTATTGAACTCATGCAAAGTCTCTTTCTATACTAAGTTTATTGGACTTCTTAAGCATTTTTAAGGATACAATTTTTAGAACTTTATCTTTCTGAGTGATCACTTGGGCCTTTTAGCATCCTTGGTACCATGATTTGCTATGGTAAAAACCTGAACATTGTTCAAGAGTGATCATAATTGTACGATTTGTTAGATGATTTGAGTTCCACTATAATAAATGAGAAGGGTGAAAAATTAATCAAAAAAATATAATCGGTCAGCAGAAACTTAAGGATTTTGAATTTCTAAGTGAAACTAGTTGGAGGGGGCATTTCATATGAAGAAGCAATAATTCCTGGAATACTACCGATAAAAAAAATAAAATCCTGAAACACTGTAGTGTCTGCTAAGAAGCCATCAAATTATCATGTTTGTTGCTGTGTTCTTATGGTTTTTAAGTAAGTGTGTCTTAGGATTTGAGAGGGTTGCAAATTGAAACTACATAATCAGGTTGTGGTGACAACTTCACGGTAAGAATTGAAGCTTAGATTTAAATGCTAATTCTTAATTGACAGAGAGTAAATATAATTAGCTTATCTTGGAACAATGGAAGTGCTTACCAGTTACCATTATATGATTATACCAATAAAAAAAGTGCTACCATTATGTTAGAAACACCTTACTGAACCATTGTATCATATGTAGCTAATTGTTTCAATTCATGAGATGGAGGTAATATAATTCGTAATGAACCTGTTTGAGTGGGTACCAGGGAGTAAACCTTGTATTTTCCTGGGACTAGCCTCATTGTTGAAAGGGAACGGGAATAGAGTTTCAGCAGGGAGGAAGTCTGATCATAAGCAGAAGCATGGTTAGAAACAGAAACCATATGGTTTAGGTATCTAATTCTAAGTCATATTATAACAGTTTAGTAGTTTACCAACTTTCTTGCTCTATCAGGATGGGCCCCAGGCTGGACAGACTGTACCTCACGTGCATATCCACATTTTGCCGAGAAAAGGAGGGGATTTTGAAAAGAATGATGAAATATATGATGCTGTAAGTTTTTCGATGAATGTGTATGTTGTTTATATTTACGTTTCCAGGTCCAAATTGTTTTGGTTTTTCATTTTTCCTAATCGATATCTTTTAGATTGATGAAAAGGAGAAGGAGCTGAAGCAGAAACTTGATTTGGACGAGGAAAGTAAAGATAGAAGCCTTGAAGAGATGGGCAGCGAAGCAGATGAATACAGAGCACTGTTCTCTTAGGATATTGTACGAGACTCCCTTTCACCTGACGCCTGATATCGTGGTTGTTTATCATTTGCCTACTTAAGTTACCCCAAAACCATGTAAAGAGTCTCCTACTCTGGCTGGGTAAGGGGGCTCGACATCAGATATTGTGGATCATACAAGGATCATCAATGTCATTGTACTTTATAATCAATTATCATATTATTAACACTTGTTGTCGGAAGGTCCAATGTTATTATTTTTCTGACTTGTTTTTTGTTGCAACTCCTCTATAGTCTATTCTGTTATATTTTGTTTTTGTTAGTACTGCTGGTCCCCGGTATTCCAGGCTTAATGTTGCATTCTTGTACATATTACTTCTACTTAAAAAAATTCTTTGTATCAATCAAAATAAAATTCAATCACAAGACTTTTCCACTTGTCAATGTGTCATGTGTTACTTCTACAATTTTGTACATTCAAGAGCATACATAACATCTGAATGCTGGTTATGTTGTCTTGAATGGACGAAGTATGGATCATCCATGGGAAACTGGAAGGTCCTCAATGATTTTTCTTGGGCAGAAAACAGGTGAAAGGTTTTACATTTTTTGGCAACAGTCAGATTGGAATTCACACGTCCATCCTTCTTCTCCACCAGTCAATTGATCAGTATACTCCACCAGTCAAGCGATCGGTATGGCCTTCTAACTTCATTGCTCCAATCTATCATCACATGTGCAAGTTGTTGCAAGTTGGGCAATGCGGATATTGCTAAATGATCTTTGTTTTTTCCAGCTATCAAGGACATAAAAAAGGTGGAAATGTCTTTTGGAATATGCGATCCATGACGACAATGAAGGCCATAATGAGTGCACCGTCGAAACAGGGGTTTACAATTAAGCTAAACACATCATCTTTTAAGACGACAGAGTTGTTAACTTTTTTCCTGTTTATAACTGCAGCAACCTTGCCTGTTTTGTACCAGATCTTGCAGCATCTTCTTGTAAAAGAACCATCACACCAGAAATCAGGTGTTGATGTCTGGTTGATTGTGCTGCCCATATACACCTCTGCCTCGTCCTTGATCTGGAACAGCGACCTTCTTCTCATGGTGAAAAGTTGGCTGGTGTTTTTACTTGCAAAACCATTCCACCTGTCGTGCATGCTCAATATCTGCTACAGCAGGTTAAAAAATTCATCAAGTTTATTAGCAAATTAAAGTGCAAAAACGTTATTTTTCGAAAATGCTCATTGCAATTCTTTCATATATCTAATAACATCAGCCAAACCTGAACATCGTGACAACTTTGAACATTACCTAAGTGTATTGCACATCTAAGATTTACTTTATGGAACAATGACTATAACAGTATAAATTTTAGTTCCACCATAAGACAGCAAGCAAATTATAAAATGCAATCATGAAAAAATTAAACTATATGGAATTGCAAAACTAGAAGTTATAAGTTATAACAAATATCTAGTGTGCCTTTCTTGTGCTTGCCTCAAATATCTTCTTGAGATACGTCTTATACTAGTTGTAGGATCATTTATTTTTCGTGATAACAAAATGATACTTATATCTATATGGTAGATCATTAGCTACCTTAGGATAGTTATTACAGAAGTTACTAGAAAGAAGATATCTTAGTAACAGATTTCCATTACAACATTTTTGCAATTCAGAACCTTATTATTCCCATATATTTGCATGCAAATTTTAGAATATCGACAAAAATAAGGAGGCTTTAGCATCACCACAAAGAAAAGTTCTCAGGAGTTCTCATTTGGTATTCTTGTTGTATTCCTTAATTAGTCCACAAACCTACTCAAATTAAACCTTGTAAGAACACAAAAGACAAACCTGAGGCTTCAAAGTGATCAATGCTTTCCCTTTCCCGTCCAAGAGCTCAACCTCTCCGTCCAGATACTTAGCCTTTCTAGAGTAATTGTCCACGCGGAAAGCAAGCTGCCCATTGGCATCATACATCGAGAAGCCATCCGTGCCTTGGAATGTCATACTTGATTTCTTCCACACGGTCCACACAACCGGCCGGTCGGTTGGTCCACACAAGCTGCCCATTGTTAAAGAACGATATATCTTGCTATTAGCCGGGTGTATCTTTGCCATGATATCCAAAGATCAGCATAAAAACCAGGAAGTGCCACAATGAAGAGAGAATGAGGAGTGCAATGAGGTTTTTGAGGAGGTTATGCCGTTATATGGCTTGTGTTAGGTTGTGGGAAGGACGTGGAAAGAGGTGTTGGTGATGTCAGATTGTGGCTGGGACGAGGATGGTGTGGTTTGTTTATGTAGTAGGTTTCTGGCGTACTTGGTTCTTTCCTTGGATTTGGAATCATGGATTGCGTGTCTGTTCTTGTTTTGTTTTTGACATAAAAAAAGATTTTTTTTCTCTTTCTTTTACTTTGTAGTGACGAAGAATATTGTCTAATCCGTATTCTGGTTTTCTTTTGTACTAATAAGTGACTTAATTTTTGAAGTAAATAAGTCTGTTTTATGTGCCTTTTCTTGTAGGAATTTGAAAGTAGTATTCACTGCGACGTATGCCCGCGAGTAAAGGAACACAAAGTTGAAACCTTGAGTATTTGCAAGGAATGGTAAAGTTGTAGTATGCTAGAGCAATTTAAATTGCTTAATCTATTAATTAGTTTAATTTTTAGCTTAATTGATGGCTTAGTTGTCTGTAATTGCCTTCGTGGAATACAGTATACAGGCAAGCGAAGACAGGTTGGGGAAACCTGGCTGTTTTGTTTTAGATTCAGTAAAGCATAATCTCTCACGTGATGGAGTGAATTAGATTCTGAATTGTGATAATGATATCTGCTGGTGGGATGGTGGTCCAACAGTACGTGTAGGACGGTGTTTTTGGAAGCTATATGTTATATTTAAGCAGACATAATGTTTTCAGCTGGGCCTCTGGAGATCGGTTGCCTTGAGATAATTAAGATTAGGGATCGATTATCAACAGTCTCATTTTAATGTTTGAGATTTTGAGATTTAAAATTAGGATGAAGTAGTAGACTATATAAAATCAAAAAAAAGTATGAGATTCTAAATCCCTCAGCTAAATTCAGATCCATTTTGATTTACAAATTCATTAGTTTTTGACAAAACCGGCCTGTGTAATTGTACATAATCTGTCATAAGCTAGGTTATGGAAGGGTTGGGATAGCAGGGACTAGCTAACGTTAAAAAAAATCTAACTACTTATGGGAATGTATCTAAGGTCATCATTGATCATGACCTGGATAACCTGGTCATCAGTTCTCTCTCTCTTCAAAATCAGTTTTCTCTCTCTTCCACATGAAGTTTCTATCTCCTTAACCCACTTTCTTTTCTTTCATACATTATTCACCTAATAACCACAACTCAACAAAACCCACAACAACTTATCTCTCTCATCCACATCATTTCGGGGTACATATTGGTAAAAAATTAAAAAAACTCAAACAGAAAATTAAAAAAATCAAAAAAACAGAAAATAATAAAAAATAGACGACCAGGTCGTCGACCCGGTCGTTTGTCGTCCACCACCCGTTCATCTCCCCGTTAAGGGGGAGATGACCTGGTCATCCCAGGTGGTTGGACGACCGACCTGGGATGACCGAAGTTTTATATCCCGTAAGGGATGGCCTTAAAGAATCGGTGACTTTCATTTTTAGTCTATTCCAACTGGTCTAGGATTACTATTATTATTGTTTTGGTTATATTTACTACTTTTTGACAAATGGTTGGTTAATTTAGATTTTCTCTGGTACAGGGCCTTGTGAAATTCTTCTCCACGATGTAATAGAAGAGATGGTGGTTAACTTTTAACTTTGCAGGATTTCTTTTCGTGATATCATTAACCTGCTTCTTCAGATGAATTTGTTCTAGATGAACAATAAACATATTTATTTGACACTAATTAATTTGGTGAAAATGGCACATTTAACTCTCAGTTTGTTAAAATATAAAAAAGGTGTTTTAGTATAACATTTTTCCCTTTCTTTTAGAGTTCGTATTCAAGCGAAGGAAGAATATTCTCTCATGTCTATCCAGATAAGGTAATGGACACTGAAAAACATGTTCTATAATGTTTTATAATGAGTACAGAAGTAGCGCGCTTTAGAGTCACAACAAATCACAACATTATGTAAGTAAATAAGATTCTCATAGCAAGTTCAAGTTCAAAATAATCATCATTTGTCCAAGGATTGCCGAAAGTTGGTTATCCCATTGACGAAAAACGATTCCAAATCTACGATTATAGAAAAAAGAATCACAAATACATATAAAACGCACGTAGCGAACGTCGTACTCAAATTATATTATATAAACAAATATTACTTTAATAGACGAATACATGCCAAAGCATAAAAAATTCGAGCTGTAAGGCATATACTATATTAAACTTTGGTACCCTTTGCGGCAAAAAATTCGGGTTATGAAACCTCTCTTTTCTTAGGGGCCGATGGTGTCACCACCAAGATTGATAGCCACAACAAAAGCTTGAGTGTATGGAGAATTTCGCTTTTCCTTTCCGGAATGGAATTACGTGGGATTTGATCTTTCTTGTCATGCATGACTCGTCCTTCTACATATTCTAATCCAGGAATATATTACATATATGTAGTTATTATAAACCATTTTTAAACCTATCCTTTTTGGTCTCACCATTTCTAAAGCCTCATTTTAAGTTGCTCGTGAGGATTCTTACCAAGATAAGAATGGAAGTTAGTGCACGATGCATGCACTAGTCAAAGTGGATTCCGAGAAGTGTCCTTAAGTAGCAAACAATTGGTGGAAGGACGAGAAAAAACAAATTTTGTATTGGTTAGGAATCGAAGGGTGTTAATAGCAAAGATTGGCTTCTGGACCACCTTATGGTTCCTTTAAATATGTGTAAAAAGATCTCATTCGATCATTATAGTACTAAAAAAACCATCTATTGCGCCACTTGTACCTAAGAAAAGTTATTCGATCTACCGTTGAAAATTTTATGTTGTTTATACATTATTTGCTCATAAATAACCCACACTATGAACTTACTGATCGTATCTTAAGATTCTTACCTATACGTCAGTTTACTTACAGTTATCTCTTCATGAAATAACGAGAGGAAGGTTGGAATAGGTTCTGCATTCAAAAATAAAAGCTTAAAAAAAGCAAAGTTGAAGCATATATAAAGGGAACTACTAAACTTCGCCCCAAAACTACTTAAATCGCCCATTGAAATTATCAAATTGCCCTTAACAATATATTTAATACTCATATCGTCCCGTGTCTATAAATTAAGCCTACGGTCTTGTATATTCATAATTTATCAGTAAAAACACCACGAAAATGTCTGGCGAGGGTGATGCATCCGGTGAGGTAAGTCTGGCGGGGGGCAAATTTTGGGTCGGGCGTCTGCATTAGACGCCTCCCCCAAGGTGAGGGCGTCTGCGTAGGACGTCCTTCCCTTGGCCGAGGCGTCTAACGCAGACGCCTACGCAATGGGAGAGGCGTATTATGTAGACGTCCTCCCCTTGGGTAAGGCGTCTGTAGTAGACGCCCTTCCCTAGGGTCAGGCGTCCTACGCAGACGCCTCACCCTTGGGAATGACGTTTAACTCAGACGCCCCTCCCATGGGGTAGGCGTTTAATACAGACGCCCGGAATTTTTTTGATTTTTTTAATTTTGATTTTTTTTGTAGGTTCCGTTGGAAGATTTCGGTGGTGATGGAGTGGATTACAGTGAGTTATTTCAAACTACACAAATCTTTGAAACAATCGATGAAGCATGTAAATGGGCCAAAAAAGTAGCTATCGGAGCTGGGGTTTTTTTGGTCGTGTCGTCGTACAAAACAAGATCAGATAGTCGGATAGATTGTTATTTGAGATGCGACCGGCGAAATCAAATGGAGTCTCGGGATATGGATACTGCACTTCGAAGAAACACCAAAAGAAAGGGTTGCGGTTGCCGTTTCTTAATAAAAGTGGTGGAGCGACGAGATCGTGATGGATGGGTTGTGGTTTTTAATAGTGCTCATGGACATCACAACCACAGACTGGCAGTTTATCCAGAGGGTCATCGTCAAATTAGTGGTCTAAGTTCTGGGGCGAAGAAGATTGTTCGTGATATGACTGAGGCGCAAGCAAAACCACGGAACATCTTGAAGGCAGTAAAAGAAAAATTCCCGGAGGACAATCCAAATCAAAGGCATATTTATAATTTCAGAGATTACATGAGGAGGACAAAATCTGAAGACCGGAATCCCGTCCAGCAGTTTCTCTATCAAGCAGTGCAGTGTCAGTACTTACATTGGATTATGGCGGATCCAGAAACTGATGTCGTCACTCACGCTTTTTTGGCACATCCGACGTCAGTCCAGTTGTTGCGGACATATCCTTTCGTTATCTGCATGGATTCGACTTACAAGACGAACAAGTATAAGATGCCTTTGTTCGAAATGATTGGGGTCACACCAACAAACATGAATTTCCTTATTGGATATGCGATTTTGATGGATGAAACTTACTCCAGTTATCTGTGGGTGATGGAGAAGTTGCGAGATCTGTTATTGGGGATTGTCAGCCCGACTGCAATAATAACAGACCGGGAGTTAGGCCTTATGCGACCAGTGAGAGAGGTATTTCCTGACTCTGCTCATTTACTCTGCACATGGCACATCAACAAAGACGTATTGAACTACGCATACCACGTATTCGGCAAAAATAAGCAGATGGCAGAGACTTTGAGGCGTGGAAGATGGAGCAAAATCATGTTTTCTACTTCAGAAGCCGAGTATGATAGAGCTGTGTATGCTCTGAAAGATTTGTATAGATCGTGGCCGGCTATCACAGAGTATCTGGACACCACGTGGTTGGTGCATAAAGAAACGTTTGTGCTGAATTGGACGAACAAAGTCCTTCATTTCGGGAACACCACGAATTGTAGGGTCGAAAGTGCTCATTCGGCTCTAAAAGAGTGGATTTCTACATCGACTGCAGCTCTGGACACTCTTTTCGAGCGCGTCAACGCGGCTATTGAAATGCAGCTGACGAATATTCGAAACGCTCTTGAAGACTCGAGACGGCGAAATTTGACTAATTTCGGACATGCTCTATATCGTCACATAAATGGTCGAGTTTCGCATCACTGCTTGCAATTGCTGAGTCAGGATGTGAAAAGAATGCAAGAGTTAGATGATGAAGTTGAATATCGTTGTGAGTGCGCTTTTCTGACTTCTCATGGGATACCTTGCGCATGTACCATCCGCGGATGTCTTGAATCAGACAACGGAATTTACTTAGAGCAGATTCATTCGTTCTGGAGGACACTTGTCATTGGGGAAGGAGCCGGGAACGCAGAGTTTGTGTCTCAGGCAGCTCAAGACGCCGAACATTTTCGCAGCCTGGTTGATGAGATTGCAGGAAGTGACCCCACCGTAATTCGATCTGCCTCTCGGGTTTTATTCGAGCAGCTACACCCCGAACATGCGAATTTGAGAGAGACTGCAGAAAAAACAAAGCTACGAGGTCGACCAAGGGGAAAGTCGGCACGACGGGACCCTAGTGCGTTTGAGTATGCAGAGCGAGGTAGTGGTCGATCTTCAGGTAGTGGGAGTAGAGGTCGTGGTCGTTCTTCCGGTAGTGGAAGCAAAGGTCGTGGTCGATCTTCTGGTTCTTCGTCTGTGAGGGGAGGATCAGGTATATCATCCCTATATTTATTGTTATTATAATTTTGTTATTTATTTCAGTAAATATGTATCTTTTGTTATTATATGTAACTGTATTTTTTGTTTATATTGTAGTGACTGGGCGGGCTGACGTAGACGACTTTCCATATGCGGATAGGATTCCAGGAATCATTATGTCATTCCTACACCAGTGGAATGATGTACGTGCTGATGGAAACTGTGGATTTCGATGTGTCGCCGATGTTTTTCACGGCGGTGAAGACAATTGGCAACTCGCCCGTCGTTCGATTTCAAATGAGCTAGCTGCGAACCCATCTTTTTATGAGCACGTATACTACGACGGTGTGGCGCAGGCTCGTCACCGGATTAATTGGGGCGGGGGACCTTGTGTCGAGAATCACTACATGGAGACGTGGACGGACTTGTTTCCCATTGCAAATTTTTACAAGTGTGCAGTTATGTTCTTCTCTCTCGGAAATGATGGTTCGTTGTAACCATGTCTTACAGTTCTACCTTGGGAGAGTCCACCTACCGTGACGAGACCGTGCAGAGAGTTGATTATTGCTCATTTAGGGAGTTACGCTCATTACATTCATTTGGATTTGAATGAGGGATTCCCCGTACCTCCTATAGCGACTCTGTGGTTTCAAGTACGAGATGAAAGTGTTATTGGATGGGAGCTGGAGTACCAAAATAGGATAGCATCTTGGCAACAATTATGTAATATGTTTTGATATGTTTGTACAATTATGCAATATGTTTTGATATGTTTGTACACTATATATTGTTGCTTTATTATGTAATATGTTTTGATATGTTTGCTTTATTTGCATTATATATAATAGTACGATACGTTAGCAAACACAAATAAAAATAATAAGCGTATGACAAATAAGCAAACACAAATACAAATAATAAGCGTACGATATGTTAGCAAACACAAACACAAATACAAATAATAAGCGTACGACAGATAAACAAATATAAATGCAAATACTAAGAGTACGGTACAACAGATCAGCCTACTCATCATCTGAATCATGGTCGGAGATGCCTAACTGAGTATGCCACGAGTGTATGATCTCATCCAAATCTCCGCATGCAGCTCTGGCATCGTCTGGCAGCTCATCCCTCATCTGCAAGATTGGGTCTACAGCCCGTATCATCTTACCCATCCACTGCACATAACAATAACATTAGCGTACATTAACAAAATATACGGTACAAATAAATATAGATAAAATGAAAAAATTACCAGATCGCCACACGTCCTATCTGGTGGTCGATCTGCTCTCCGGGAGGCACCACGGAAGATGATAGGATGTGAGTAACTACCGAACCAATCAAGATAACGTGCATCACACTCGGAGGGGTCGCGACTACGTCTGAAGTCGCCAAGGAACAGTCGGCATGATCTCGGAAATGTCCGCCATGTCGATTCCGCTGTAGAAGCGGGGAACCTGACGTCGTACGTCGCTGCTGTCGCAGACCGCACCGCATGCTCTGGTGTCGGGATGTCAACCGGGATCACTGAACATATCCTAACTGACGCAAGACCCGATCGGGCATATAAGGCTCTATGATATCCCGATAACGAATAAGACCCATCAATAAAGTCCTCGGGACATCCGCTGCTGGGTCAGGACCATAGGGTAACCACTCCACCTAAAGTTTAACACATTAATAATAATACATCTTAAAATTAAATAAATGGTGTAAAGTTTGATACCTCTGATGCAGTCATCTGATCTAGCCGTGCGCGGATGGAACGCAATCGTCCATCGCTCTTGTCCTCGCTCCGGACGGCCCACATACCCGAACGTGGATGACCCTCGTCGATAATCTTCCGCTCACGATGCGGGCGGAATGCAGGAAAGTACTCGTATATCCACGCCTGCAGCAGCGTAAGACAACCTGCAATCCCAGAACAATCTGCATGGCTAGCTATCCCAAGCTGACGGTACAGGTATGCCAACGTCGCTGACCCCCACGAGTACTCACGAACGGTGTCCGGGTCCCTAGCCTCCAGTAGATCGCGTGGTCTGATCCGACAACCACTCTTGTCGACAAACAAGATGGCTCCGAGCATCAAGAATAGGTACGCCGTCAACTGTGTATCATCGGCCCGCGGAGGTCGTGCCCGTCTGCATAGGTCCTCAAGGGAGTCGATGCCGACACCACCACCACTCCATAAAGCTGTATCTCTCGCCAGACCATCAGGTGTGACACCAAGCAACTCTGCCACATAACACCTCAGCTCAGACGTCGACCCCTGAGCACTAACCAGACGACCATCCACAGGAATGCGCAGGATCTGGAAAACATCGTGAAGCATGATCGTCATCTCTCCGAAAGGCATGTGGAAAGTGTTGGTGTCAGGCTGCCACCGCTCCACAAACGCAGAAATCAAAGGCATGTCGAGATAAGGGAACATGTTGTACGGTAAGTGCCCCAAATGCGTGGCACTAATCTCCTCTCTGATATCAGCACTCAGTGTAGACCGCCAACCCTGTAGTGCTGTACAGGCTCTGTGCCGATTATGGCACTTCAGAACCTTCCGATCCTCTCCGTCCCAGATCCGTCTAGCGATGTGACCCCAGAAACTAGGAATGACGCTACCATCTAAAGGACCACCAGGCGTCATACTGCTCACGATCCAAGAATCGTCCTGGACCCTCTTCTTCTTCTGAGCGCGGGGATCTACAGTGCACGAGCTCGAATCCGCGGTCGTAAACCTCCCACCCCTACCCTTCCGCACCATCCATCCGGCGGAAGTAGAACTACTCGCTCGACCACGTCCTCTGCTATACTCCCCCTGCCTCTCCACCTCCGGGCGCTCTAACTCATACAGGTCATCATCGTCGCTCCCGTCGTCGGGATTGTCCACATGCTCATCATCCAATGAATCATCATCCTCCTCACGACGACGTAATGTCTCTCTCTCCCTCCTGACCGAAGCAGATATCCCCCGTCTACGTGGATGACGCGGTGCTGAATCATCCTCTAAAGAACGGAAGGCGTGTAATGGTATCGACTTGCCTTTCCCTCCACTGTGACCCGATGACTATTAATTGAAATTTTAATTACAAATTTGTTAAATTTGTTAAACTAAATTATCATATTTATCACAATTGTTAAACTAAATCAAAATTTGTTAAACTAAATTATCACAATTGTTAAACTAAATCAAAATTTGTTAAACTAAATTAAAACAATTGTTAAACTAAATCAAAAAATGTTAAAACTAAATATCACAAATGTTAAACTTAATAAGAATTTGTTAAATTAAATTTTCAGATTTATCACAATTTATTAGAGTAATTATCAGATTTAATAATTTAAAAAAAAATTGTGGAGGCATCTGCGAGATACGCCTCCCGTATGGTGGAGGCGTCTGTCGGAGACGCCTCCTCTTTGGGGGAGACGTCTGCCGAAGACGTCTCCTCCATCGGGAAGACGTCTTCCCCAGACGTCTCCCGCTAGTGGTCGGCGTCCGAGGGAGACGCCCCCCCGCATGGGTCGGGCGTCCTCGGAAGCCGCCCCTCCATGGGGGGAGCGACTTCCTCTGACGCCCGCCCCATGCGGGGGGCGTCTCCCTCGGACGCCGGCCACTTTTTTTAATTTTTTTTTAAAAACAAATAAATAAAGTAAGGTTACCGTTTACGGGTACACCGGGGGAACTGCTGGCTGCTTGCCTGGCCTCCGAGACATTCCTAATCTTCTGTAGTAGGTATAGGAAGAGAAAGTTTTGAAAAAAGAGTGAAATTGTGAGATATATAAGCAAAAATAGGATGAAGGGCAATTTGGTAATTTCAAGGGACGATTTAAGTAATTTTGAGGCGATGTTTAGCAGTTCAGTATATAAATGAAGAGAATGTCTCAAAAGAAAATTTTACCCTTATCTTCTTCCTTTATTTGCCAATATATATTTTTGTTGAAGTAGTTGGGAGCCCATTTTACTAGATCAAATATTTGAGGGTGCCCTAATTATTTTAACCAATGCACTTCTGGTCAAATGTGGTGTCTCAAACTAATCATAGAGTCGTACGGTTAGGGTTATAGTCTATGAAGATCCCTTAGCAATTTGTATAATAAGTAGAAAGTAATTGAAACTTTATGTTTATATAGAAGTGTCACACTTAATGATTTGTACTGTATTCCTACTCTTGCTCCTACTAACGTGTCATTCCTTATTCATAAAGATTATCCCATCATTATGGTTAATTTACTTTACATATGAGTGCAAAAATTGCACTTAAAAAGTGTCAATACAACAGAAAAACAGACTAGTACCATATCAAACATAATTCCCATATATTCAAATTGGTTAAGATAATTTAGCATTAGGTGCAAGACTTCTTTGTACTGCATGCCAATAGCAGTATGGAGATAAGATAATTCATAGGTTGATGTATTTAGTGATGGCTATCTTATTATAGATTACGCATATACATTATTATGACCTATATATTATTCACCAAACTTTGACTTTTCATAGAAAACAGCTAGCGAAAATTGTTCACAATCCACGAGTTTTAAAATTCGCAATCAAAGTAAATAAAAAGAGCCATCAGTAACAAAGTGGTTTCCAGCCAAAAATTGCGTTTTTTACCTTGATAATGAGTCAAATAAAAAATATATTCTTACTTGGAGTAGTCAAAATGAATAAGTAGATACATCTCTTGCAACGACAAATACAAATTGTACATCATATATCAAGAAAGAATCGGAATCACTTATATGAGTAGTCATTTTCAATACATGTTAAGGATGATAGCAACAAGTGAAGAATGAAAATTTTAATTTTTTTTCCTCTGAATTATGTTTTTGGAATCCTTTGAATGATATTAATTTTAGAATCAATTTGCATACGATCATAAAAAAGAAAGTTTGTTTATATTTCATACCACTCAAAAAGTGTACAATTATCCGAAGATCTTCTAATGACACCTAATATAGATATGTACCTCTGACTTCATTTGATACTTAATTACAGCCTGATTATGTCCTCTTGACCCTCATCTGGAGCAATATTAGGCTAACATTAATTACTCATATTAGAGGGTAATATGAGAACTTTAGACTATATAATTATAGTTTGAGAATATCAATACGAAGATCGTTCACAGTACGTACACAAGGTTCAAGTCGATGAGTTGAAGGTTCGTTTGGGTTAGTTCATGTTTTTCAAAGAATAAGGAAAAAAATGGCTTGTGGTAAAAATTATAAATCGGATTTCACACATAAACGACATTCTTGCAGGTGAAAAAAGTGTACCCACTTAAGGGCGCGCAGAAGTTTCTAATGACGTCCTCAAGTAGAAATAATAGGGTGAATGAGTGCCATTTATATGGAAGGTAATACCAAGATCACAAAAATATGAAACTATAGTTTGAGATTGTCAAAATGAAGAATACGATCAATGACATCACAAAGTTTTTATATGGAATTGAATGGTAAATGGTTATTATAATGTGTTAGTTGAAGGTTGTTTGTGTTATTTTATGTTTTTCAAAGATTACGAAAAAGATTTGCTCATGTGACTAAATCGGTTTCACACCGAGACGACATTAATTACCAAAGGTTTGAAAACCTAATGAAGTCTATCTACTAACTTAAAGGCACAAGTTTGAAGTCTCTAATTAATGACATTCTCCATTCTCAAGTAGAAACTAACAACCAGTAAAGCTTTTCACACATAATTAATTATTACCATTACTAGTTGCAACTTGGCTTCTTTAATTAAAAGCTCCTACAAAGTACAAAGCTAGTTGGAAACTTGGAATCCCACGTCATATTCCATTAAGGTGGTTTGAGCCTTTGAGATGAAGCCGACGATCGAAGTCAATTTGTGAGGTCAGAAAAGGTTTATATGAGATTGGTTGTGGGTTTTTTGTTAAGAATCGAGGAGTGAAACTTTTTTGGGACTTAGTTAATTGTGTCAACCCATGTGGGCTGAGATTCAATGAATGCGACCATGATAATTGTACACAAGTTAATCTACGCTATCACATGCATTCCATGATTTACTTAGTTTTTGGATAACTAAAGTTTTTAAATCTTTGCAAAAATGTATTTTTCAAGTTGACCTCCAATTAGAAATAATGAATTCTGAAAATACATTATCTTACGCAATAGTGTTTTTTTTGTATGATCAAAGATTTCATTAAAAACAAAGAAGAAGAAGAAGAAATCCACATTTTTATAATAATTTATTCAGGATTATCTAATCACCCTCGAATGATCAAAAACTATATTTTTCTGAATAATCATGTACGTGTTCCCTTGAAAAACATGGTATTTGAGGCTATGCAAACATGTCCTTAATAAGAAAAATAGGAAGATTGAATTAAAACTTAAAAGGGTCAAAATTATACAAGGCTTTTGAATTTGTAGTCCTACTGTAACATCCCGAAACAACGGAAATTTAAAAATTTAAACAACCAAGAGATTACCAGATAAAACTCATCAACGGGAATGTTACTCATATAAATCAACAGTCGGTGCACAAAAATACAACAGAGTTTGTCAAAAGACATGATTACAATAATACAACGAAAGACAGGTACACGTAATCATGACGACCTCGAAGAGTCCGAAGAGGATCCTGACCCCAAAATGTGTGTGTCCGCTGTCACCACCCGACATAACTTACTGCGGTCCTGAAACATGAATCAAACAACGATGCCCGAGTTTCCCATTAGGAAACCCCGTATGCCAAGCTCGCATATATGAATGCAACAGTACGGTAAATGAACTTATCATACTAGTAGCATGTCATATCAACATCTGCAATGCATCAAATCCCTCCAAGGGTAAACGGGACCTCAGTCCAACAACACAATGACCCTCAAGGGTCAACAAGGACATCAGTCCAGCAACAACAACAGGTCTCCACGGAAACCTACCGTAGGCACATACGGTCTTACGGACAGTACGCGACGCACCCCCCACACACGACTACTCGAGCCAAAGGGATCGGTGAGGAGCGTCCGCACTTCCGCGCAAAGTAACCATGTGGTCTACACCCAAGATAGGTGCTCAATCAGGGATCATCGCCGGAACAACATCGCCGGCACAACATTGGCGATACAACATACGTCCGGCACAACATCGAACGACATAACCACAAGCCGGAATATCGTCGACACTATCATCACCGGCAAAACCTCGGCGGCATCGCCGATACAACCTCGGCAGTACAACATACGTCCGGCACAACATCGGACGGGTCCATACCGTAGTCTGCATGGTCATCATGCTTCACGAGCCATGCGTCAACACGCATTGGGATCCGCGATCCCTCAGGTCTGCTACTCTACAGAGAGTCAAGCAACAACACTTCACACCACTGTCCATCAACGGAGGTGGCGCGACTTAAGTGTCCACACTCTTCTACACGGCGGTCCCTTGGCAGGCACGAGCACGTACCGACCGTCACCTCCCGGCTCACGCTCTAAGCGAGGACACGAGTTTCCGTGGACAGAGTTGACACAATACAAGGACCAGGAATTTAGTTCTGCGCACAAATGGTCGACCGACAAGGCCTAACCGGTCGACCGTTCCCAATAGGTTCGGTTGATCGAAAGTCTACAACGGTCGAACTATGTTGCACATCACTTAAGTATAACGGTCGGACATCAGTCTAAAACCGGTTGACCGAATACGATGTCAAAATCCGGAGTTTGTCAAAATCACACAAGACTATTCGGTTGACCGACTCAGGGGTCTCAGTCGACCGAAAACTACCAGGGTCATCCTAATAGTCTACGTCATATAACGGTCGAACAATATATCAAAATCGGTTGAATAACATGCAATATAATCAGGTACACTAAAGTTCCGATCAAACCAACCGCTAGGAGCGGTCGACTGAAAACCAACAGGAAGCCTCCAACTCACCAGCACACAGGAAACCGGTCGACCGCCACATGGCATCGTTCGACCGATGTTGGTTAAAGTCAGGCAAAATAGTAAAACTGGTCGACCGCCCGAAGGCACCGGTCGACTGTTGGTCGACAACAACCTTGCGCAAGTCAAGGATTTTACGTCATTTTCTCGTCGCCGGCGAGGTCTCCGACCTCCCCCGACCGACCACAACTTCCCACCAACGTGGGGAACAACAAAATCACACTACTAAGCCGACATACCTCAAGAAAACGACGGAGCACGCCAGAGTTCGCTCAACGTCACCCGCAACCTCAACACCTCGCTCGAGCACTCCTCGCCCCACGTCCACGAGC
This sequence comes from Triglochin maritima, assembly GCA_963682175.1. Lineage (NCBI taxonomy): Eukaryota > Viridiplantae > Streptophyta > Magnoliopsida > Alismatales > Juncaginaceae > Triglochin > Triglochin maritima. The sequence goes on along the minus strand of OY821780.1, from coordinate 4,627,372 downwards.
CTCGCACACGTCCACCTCCGCGCAGCTCACGCCGGAGCATACCATTCCTCCTCTGGATGCCGGAAAAGAGAAGAGAAGAAGTGAAATGAGAGAGTGAGATGGAAGAAGAAAGGAATGAGGGAGAGATAGGTGTTGGTATCCACGTCACCAAAGCCAACAACACCCAGCCCCCCTACACCCCTCACCCATCACGCAGCCCACTATTCCCCCCTCTTCCCAATGCAAAACCCCGACTAAACCCGGGATTACTCCCTAAGCAGGGGTTAGGGACTTTAACACCTACTGTTAGAACCTTAAACCCATTTAGGGTGCTAATGGGTGTTTAGGAGTGGCTTTGCATGGGGAAATGGAGATCAGCAGTTGTTTGCATGGGAATGGTGAAGAGTAGGACGTGTAGGTGATGGTGGAAGGGGCTGGTTACTGTGGTCGTTGGGTGAGGGATTTAAGGGAGAGAAACCAACCCATTCTTCTCCTTCTTCTTCTTCCTTCTCATTTCATTTCCTTTCCTTTTCTCTTCCGGCGACCAGAGGGAGTTGCGACGTGTGGTGTCGAGCTCGGAGTAGCGGAGGCGAGGACGTGAGGCGTGCGAAGGTGGTTGCTGTCGAAGAGGGTGACGGGGGCGCGAGCGAGACTCCGGCGGATTTGTTGCTTCTTCGAGGTATGCTGCTCCTTAGTGTGTTTTTGTTGTTAACCCTCGTGGGAGGGTTGTGTTGGTCGGTCAGGGGAGGTCAGAGACCTCTCCGACGAAGTGTTTTGGTGAAAAACCTCAGCTGGCCCGAGGTTGAAGACGACCAACGGTCGACCGGGCCCTTCGGGCGGTCGACCGAATGTAGTGTATTGTGTCTGTCTGTTGTATTTCGGTCGACCGGTTCCTTGTGTTCGGTCGACCGGAACTTAAGTGTACTAGTTATTATACATGTTTGCGGTCGACCGTTTTATGACGTAGAAATACTAGGATGCCCTGTTAGTTTTCGGTCGACCGAGACCCCTGAGTCGGTCGACCCATAGTTTTAAATTGATGTTGACCAGACTCCGGATTTTGACATTGTTTCAGTCGACCGATTTTAGACTTTCGGTAGACCGTTGAGACTTAAGTTTTGCGCAAATACTTCGACCGTTTCAGACTTTTGGTCGACTAATTCCCTTGAGGAAACGGTCGACCGAGTTGACTCTTTCGGTCGACCGTTTTTGCACAGGACTGAATTCCTGGTTTCCTTTTTGAATGCCAACTCTGTCCACGGAAACTTGTGTCCTCGCCTTGTGCGTGAGCCGGGAGGTGACGGTGGGCGTGTTACACGTGTCTGCCCTGGGACCGCCGTGTGGAAGAGTGTGGGTGTTCGGGACGCATCACCTCCATGTGTGGATCGTGACTAATATGATGGATTCATTGGACTCATTGTAGAGTAGCAGGCACGAGGGATCGCAGATCCCAATGTATGATGTTTGTGCGGGCACGCAACTGTCGTTGGGTGAGGTGACTACCGGCCCATGGGGCTACGGAGGTTGCTGCCCTGCTTTTATAGCGGCGCAGTTGGTGTTTGCGGCTCGTGGAGCCTGATGACCTGGCAGACTTCGGTCTGGACCGTCCGATGATGTGTCGGACGTATTAATGGACCACCGTTGCAGCGCCGGTGATGCCGCCGATGTTGTTCCGGCGATGATGATTGATGGGCCGATGATGATTGATGAGAATTTTATTTATACCGCAAGTGCACGGCGTCAATGAAGACGTGGCAAGTACGGGTCGAACACAAGGAGGGAGAGATTTGTTATTTGTGTGATTTTCGAATTAAGGAAGAAAGAGAGAGAGGAATAAGTTTGGTTTTGAGATTTTTGGTTTTTAATTTTCTAAAGCATGAAACATGAACAAATAAAACTAAAATAAGAACAAAGATGGTGAATTCCGTTGGGTGGAGGTTTAGATATCGGGTTTAGATTAGAGAATTCAGAAACTTATAATAAATCATATTAGTTATGAAGCATTACATGATAAATGATTCAACATAAACTCAAGTAATCAAAATATACTAACACGAAATTAAAATAATAACTTTATTCTCTTCTCATCACCCTAAATCTGTCACCTCCACCCTTTGGAAAGAGTTAGAAACTCATAGATGGAGGGAAGAAGAAGGGGTCATAGAGAAATTACAAAAGAAAACTAAAAACAAGAAATAAAAGACAGAATTTTATTACTAAAACTATGGAACAAAACAAGAACTAAGAATTAAAAACTAAGGTTAAAATTCAGAAGATCCTCTACAACATCGTTTCAGGGCTATTTATAGCCGATACAAGGGACTTAGGTATAAAATAGGAAAGTACACGCGTCAACACGCAACCGGTAAAAATTTTAGAGCATGATCTAATTTTGTGTGGCGGATACGGATTCGCCACCTTTTTAGCTCCGATTTAATCCGGATTTTTCCTGTGTGTTTATGGTATGATTTCAATATCCTTTGCGCGTCTGGATTGATTCTTTCCTTTCTTTTGAGCTCCGACTTTATTTCTTTATATATTGAGATCCACATTGATTTTTCTTTAGATTTTCTCCATAATAATAAAAGCTACTCGTAATTTGCAATTAGGTTCTTGGCTTTTTGCAGTTAAGTCTTTGTCTACTTTTGTGGTTAAGTCCTTGTCCTTTTTGTAATTAGGTCTTGAATGCTTTTATGCTTGGATGCAATTCCATTTGAAACCCGATAATCTTGAACTTGGTCTTTATGACAGGAATGAGTCTCTTGCACGCATTTATGCTCGGGATATGGGTAATTTGTATTCAGGTCCCTGTATTCTGTAAATAAGACTAAACACATACCTTAATAGCATTTATTGATATAAAATTAATCTAAATGAAAGACATATGATGCAATGCATCAATGATGTTCCGGCTATGTTCCTCAGATGGGCACCTACTGAGATGATGATTGATGGACCGACCGAGCGACAACTCCGTTGGTGTGGTTTCAACCACGAAGTTACATATCTGTTTCTTATGGTGCGGACCTGGCGGACGTTCCGTGCCGAACCCCATGATTAGTATAGCCGCGTGTGGGGAGCGTCACGTCTTGTTCCGTTAGACCGTATGTGCCTACGGTAGGTCTCCTCGGGAGACCCGATGATGATTGTCGGACTGGTGTCTCATGTTACCCTTCGGGGGAACTGTTTTCCTTACTGTTGATGACATGACATGCTACTAGTATAATAGGTTCATTTGTACTACTGCATGCATATAGGTGAGCTTGGCATACGGTGTTTCCTTATGGAAACTCAGGCATTGTTGTTGCATCTTTTTCAGGACCACAGTAGGTCCAGTTGGGTGGTGATCAGCGGGCACGCGTATCTTGGGATCAGATCCTCTATTCGGACCACTGATGTCGACATGATTACGTTTATCTTCCTTTTGTTGTTCTGTTGTAATCATGTACCGTTTGACAAACTCTGATGTAATATGATGCACCGCTTTTATGTTTTATGAGAAGTAACAGTCTCGTCTTTGATTATTGAGTTCTATTGTCTTGATTATAAATTTTTAAATTTCCGCTGTTTCGGGATGTTACACCTACTTTGGTCATATTTGCATTAAAACATTCAGATTTGAACCAGAATGGTAAACATGTCAATAATACACGGCAACATTTAATATCATACCTGGCAGAATTATGTTATATTATTAAGAAAGTAGAGTAGATGTTGTTAGTATTTTTTCAAACATGAGTTCTTTTTGGTCTTTTTTAAGTAATCTGATCAAGACTACTGTCACGTTGAGCCTCATCTTAACTTGTGACAGATTGTTTTTGTTTGGCTGTTACCGACGACAAAGAATTTCATGTCGTCATTAAGAAAACCTATAGAATAACCAAGTAGGGTCGACCGAGCAAAGAAAATCACATAAGAATATAAAATTGTATGGTAAATTAAGCTTTCTTATTTTACAATTTTCAAAAGATTTAATTAACATTAATCTGGAACGTTTTCTCTCTCAAATTACTAGGGTCATGCTCGAGCACCGAATTATACGTACCCCCAACAATATTTGAACACTCAAACCAACCAGACAATCGGGATAAATTAAAAAAAACTCACAATTTTCCATAAAAACACTATCTAATCCAAAATATAATTTTAAATTTACTATGTTAAGCCAGACTATACTAGATACAGAAAATAAACAAAAGCACAACAGGAAGAAGTACATCGTATGTCAGCTATGAAATCATTGGAAGAAAATTAACAGAAGAAAAACGCAAACTAATTCTTTCATGTTTACTTAATTCTTTTTACTGCAATTTTTTTTTGTTATCACATGCAAAAGCAAAAACTATTGAATCATGTACTGTTGCAGTTCATATATTATGCATTTATTACAACACACAAAAAAAAGCGATACCTTAATTACCACACCATTACAGGGGCATGTGATCAGAATTAACAATGAGATAATTCGGTGTGGATTAAGTGTAACCTCCCCGAAACAGTGGAAAATTTAAACTTTTAAATAAATGATAATCAAAGGATAAACATCAATACAGGGGACGCAACTCGAAAATATAAATATAATATATATAGTGCTGCACCGTATACAGGAGTTGTCAAAAAAATGACTACATCAAAATACAATATACAGATATACAAGTAGTCATAATAACCTCAAAACCGACACGAGGACCCGACTCCAAGATGCACTCGTCCTCAGTCACCACCCAAACAGCTCCCGAAGGGGAACCTGAAATCAAACAACAATGTCGTGAGTTTCCCGAAGGAAACCCCGTATGCCAAACTCACCTATATGCAATGCGAAACATGACCTATCATACTAGTATTATGCCAAACATATATCATAACTGGTCATTCCCCAAACGGGTCATAAGGTCATAATAGTCATTTCCCCAACCGGGGTTCATTAGTCATAAGTCTAGTTTTGGACATCCGTAGATACCCACCGCAGGCACATGCGGTCATACGGAAAATACGCGACACACCCCCACTCGCAGCTACACTAGTCATATGGGTTCGGTGAGGGTCGCACGCAATTCCGAGTCATCATCAGATCTGATCAGTGGTCAAAGACCACAATCCGCCAGAGTCGTCGCTCTGGTCGGTCATACTCGCCAGTCGTGCCACAGCTGGACGATCACACTCGCCGGAACAGCATCGGTCGAGCACATCCGCTGGAACAACATCGGTCGGTCATCTCCGTCGCCACACAGGCTAAGGCACAGAACTCTGTTGCACAAGGTCTAACAGTCATCTCCGTCGCCACACAGGCTAAGGTCAACTCCTTCGCCACAAAGGCTAAGGTCATCTCTGTCGCCACACAGGCCGACAGTCATCTCTGTCGCCACACAGGCCGACAGTCATCTCTGTCGCCACACAGGCCAACAGTCATCTCTGTCGCCACACAGGCCGACAGTCATCACATATAGATCATGCAAAGGGGAATATAGTCCCACAGGTCTACTACCTAGGTCTCGATGCACATGTCATATCATGGGAACATAAGCAGTAAATGAAATCCACGCACCAACGCGCTCATAACAAACAATGCAAATACTGGGCTACACGGTCGACCGAAAAAGGTCATACGGTCGACCGGTTGGTCGTTAAAACCGGTAATTGGTTCGAACCACAATCCAACGGTCGAACCACGAAAAACATCGAAACGATCGAACAAAAGTCTCTGGACGGTCGACCGTTTAGAAGGTCTACGCAACAAAATAAATATTAAATAACACATCCCAACGGTCGAACGACAATGGGCTTCCGGTCGACCGAAAAAACACAGGGACTTCAACATTCTACAAGGTCATTACCGGTCGACCGAAATATGAATCGGTCGAACCACACTTAAGTCGTCTTAAGTCATCGGTCGAACGTGATCTCAGGGCGGTCGACCGTTTAGAAGTCTACACCCCCAAACCGACTTAAAACAGTACGTCCGGTCGAACTTGGTCAAAGAGGCGGTCGACCGTTTAGAAGGTCAACGCCCCCAACCGACATACTACAGTGCATTCGGTCGACCGACAAAGGGGACCCGGTCGACCGAAAACACTCAGGGTCTTCATCCTCTCGCTCAAACGTACAATCGGTCGACCACCCATCGGGTATCGTTCGACCGATTCGAGCGAGAGCGCCCGAATTACACTACAACCGGTCGACCGAATAAGCACCGGTCGACCGAAACAGAGCAGAAACTCCTGCCACTCTATTCCGACGAGCCATTCGGCCTACCGTCGAACACTCAAACACCCACACAACCTTGGTGAGCGTAAAAGCAAGGCTTGGCATACCTTGAGAGCTTGAAGAAGCTTCCGAAGAGCAACGACGATCCTCCCACGCGAAAGAGCGTAACTCCGGCGAACTCCTCACCCGAAGCGGATCTCCACACCTTCCTTGGTCTCCGGCGAACCCGACTTGCCGGCGCCCCGCTCCTCCTCCTCCTTCCACCGACGAACTACAAGGGAGGGAGAAAAGTGTTGAGGGAGAGAGTGAGATGAAAAAGAGAGAGAAGAAAAGAATGAGAAGAAAAGGGTTTGGGTTGGTTTTATACTCTCACTTAAATAGGGTTAAAGTTTTTAAACCTAATTAACCTTAATCAAAAGGATTAGGTTCTCACATTAAGATCAGGAGCAGTTGTTGCAGTTGCATGCTAGAGGTTGGAAGGCGCAAGTGCCGAACGGCTTCCCCGGAAGATTGCAGTCGATGGCATAACAGCACGGGACGTTCTTGCAGTTGCTTCCGGAGCAACACTTGCAGTTCTTGCACACACGTAGAGGTCCCCCTTCTGCCATCGTTCCGTACGCCTTCGGCTCCATCTGCACGTACTCCACGGTCGTGTTCGCCGGAACATAGTCATCGCTAACCTCGTTCCGGGCTGCAAAACAAAGTATATCTATATATAAGATTCGATATCGCATAACGAACATTTTCATCATGAACATTTTCATTGTGCTTGAAAGTACATGATTCCCGAAAAACACCATTGGAGCTCAAATGATACCAAAATGTTGGCTATGGTTCCTTTTGCAAAGAATGTTAAATGTGCCAATTAACTAAAGGTATATGTGTTTCAAATTGTGTAGCTAATTTCATTATAATTTTTCTTTAATCAATTCTAATTAAATTTCAGGATGTGATTCCTAAGGTACTAATTTTGAAGTTAGAGGTCTAATAACTACACTAGTCTAATAATTCCATTACTAGTTGAAATGCGCACTCTTAATTAGCTAGGTACGAGAAGATGGTCTGGTTGATGACATGGGCTTAATTACGTACCCATTGTTGGAAGCGCACCCATGTTGAATGCAATGAGAAGCACGACGAAAAGAGTATGGAAGAGGTTGAGGGAGCTCATGTCGCTCTTGTTTATAAAGTAGGGATTCTCTTTAATTGTTTTAGGAGAAGAGAGAGTGGAAGAGATTGTGTAAATTGCGATGGGACCAACCTATGTATGATGGACTAATTTATACTTTGAAGCTTCATCACTTATTATAGAAAAAAGATTAATAGTAGAAAAGATGGACTGCTGGTGGATGAGAATTGAGAAAAACTGAGCTTAATTGATGAGGAATTTCTTTGCTTGGAACTAATTTCTATTAATTGTTTACTTTGAACTGGAGTTGTACGTTAGTCATTAGCTTCCGCCTAAAGTAGGTTGATTGAGATTGAGTTTCATTGTATTGAAGGGTAGTGGTATAGGCTGCTACTGTTAGTGTGCGTGGCTAACTGGGTATATATATAATGTAATAATATATAACATTTTTTCTCTATCATTAATTATGACCTACAAGGCTATAATGATATCGGATCCTGAGTCTAACTAAATCACGTAGTATTTCAACATCTATACGTATTAATTGTTACCGTATGGTTGTCTTTTAAGTTGATTGAATTGAAAGTTTAAACAAACTATAGCTAGGCACCAATTTGTATTGCTCCTGAACCTGGTCATGCTTAACTTTGGCCTAACAATTATTGCCAAAACTTTGGCCTATCTACCTCCAAAAGAATTGGTACCCGTACGTAAGGGATTTTACTTGGATACTCCTAAACATATTGGTGATATTGAATACGTATGCATGAAAATTCATTTTTTTTGGGTGCAACAGTGTCTCCATGTTATTGCACGATCATAGATTTTTTTTGTAGGATCCATAACATGTACCACACAACTGTAATTTTTTCCTGATCTGGTAGTGGTTCATACCTAGATCATAATATCAATCTAATATAATTTAATTATAAAAAAAGTCTATATGCATGGGAGATGTGAGATTGATTTAACATCGACTACAACAAAATTGGCTTTGGTCGACCTTTTCCGATAGATTTCGAGGGTTTTCTTGACGGATTATTTATTGCCCCAAGTCAAATATGTTGTAGAATTGTAGTGATCCAAGGAGAAGTAGGAAAGATAGAAAGGTGAAGCCGTGAAGAGACCCCGTATTGACATCTACCAAGAGTGCAATTTGAGACATCAAGCGCACAAATTAATCACTATTCTTGTAGGAAACTAATTGAAGATTGTTCTCCATACGTAAATCCTAATGAGATAATGTTAGACGGTACATCGTATGCCGATCCACAAACTCAATTCTTCGGAAAGTAATCCATATATGTGCACACACAAATGTATAAGTGCTGCTAAAAATTTAAAAGAAACCCTACTAGTGCAAACAAATTAAAAGAAACCCTGCAAATTAGTTGTAAATGTCTATTGACCATATGTATGCTGATGCACCAGCGCAGATTTGCATCCACAATATTTTGCTAAAACCGACCATACACATTGGGCTTAGCCGAAGCCCTACGGATATTTTCCACGAGAAATGACCATGCTTCTACATCGATTCTTGTGTCTTTCAAATTAGACTGAACTGGTATGACAATAAAATTATTCGACATAATACTCATTAACAATTTTGTATAGTGATACTTTAGATATGATTGGTTTGGAGAAAGTCTAAAAACTTTCGGAACTCTACTTACATGACATCATTTCACTTTGAAGTGGAAGTTTAGGGGACTGTTAGCTGTGCGGAAAGTTCCGGAAAGTGATTTCCGGAGTCAACGGGAAAGTAGAGAAAAACAGAATCCAGTGAAAATCAGTTTCTCATTTACTGAATCTCTATTGTTTGTGCATGTGTCGGAAAGTGATTTGGACAAGGGAGAATTCTGTTGTTTGCTCATATTTTTTATGTACATTACGACATGTCGGTCGGGGGTCCCCCTGAAAATCAAGCACAATGTAAGAATTCCAACAGTTTGGATAAGGAAAACGGACGACCGAACTAGTTTCGGTCGACCGAAATGAGATTTCTAGTTATATCTCAAAGTGAACGTAAACGGAAGATCGAACCAAGATCGGTCGTCCGAACGGGTCATTCTAGTTACGAATTTGGTGGACCGAAATATGTTCGGTCGTCCGTTAAAGTCATTTCGGTGGACCGAATGTTTGACGGTCGACCGAAAAAGTCAGTTTTCGTGGCTTTCCGACCTCAAAGTGACGGAAAACTCAAAGAAATTTTATACATACCACGGAATCCGACGGAATCCTTCCCACAGTGCACAAACAACCTACTTTTTCGGAGTCAACCAGAATCCATTTTCCTTTCCCTCGGATTCCCTTGGATTCCAGCGGCACTAACCCCCCTTAGTATCCTTACAAATTCCGACTGTCCTACATTCTTACAATTGTTAAAAAGGATAAAATAGTTGAACAAGTTTTCCACATTTTTTAAATAGAATAACACATTAAAAGGGATTTTTTGAAAATAATGATGTAAAAATAAAAAAAATGGAAGAATATAAACCTGTAAAACTTATTTGGCAAAATATAGTTCTTAAAAACGACACTTGTACTACCGTTCATCAAGTAAAAACGGTATCGTTGCTGTCATTTTTATACCATAATGAAAACGGCAACACATATGTCATTTCTCTTTAATGAAAACTACATTCTTAGTGTTGTCTTTGTTCCCCTAAAAATGACACTAGTAGTGTAGTTTTAGCAAAAGACATCAATTTCGATATGTTTTTTGTCATTCGCTTGTGGAAAAAACATCATCTCATCTCATACAACATCAAGCATTCAACAAAATACATTCCATGTAACAACACACATTAAATGCAACAAACACATATTAAACATTAAATTAGTCCACGTTCAGTATGAAAACCAAAATGTTCTTAACCAACGTTCTGGGACCGCCTACGCGAGCCTAGGTGAACGGGGGCGTCCGGTCGCCTAGGCGGTTGTGCGACCGCCCAAGTCTGGGCGGTCTTTTTTTTTAATTCAATTAATTTTTATAAAATAGATAAAAAAATCAGGAAAATCGGGAAAAATAGGAAAAATTGCACAAATATTATCTAAAAATATCATACATGTTTAGGCTTCGAAAAGACACCTAGTTCCTCGACCAATGCCTCACTAGGCACCCCTCTACCCACCTAAACACTTAGGTATACAATTTATTTCTTAGTAGTACGATTACAAAGGTAACTCAGAGTTCATACAATAGCAGATAAGAGAGAAATTAGAATTACAAGCTAACTAACTAATTTCATTGGACACATTGATCTAATGTCCAACTGGGAACCCTATCATATCCTCCACCACCATCAGAGTTGTCGGAGTGGTTCTCGTTCGGATTGTCGACGTAGACATCATCTTCTTCAGTTTTCTTCATCGTCGAATTGGACATATTGCTCGTCGATGTCCATTGGTGGTTGAGAACTCGATACGCCTGGATATCTAGAACTAATGTGAACGATGTCATCATCCATGCCACCTAATAATGGCGCATCAGATGCAGTGGAACACCGCGCGTCAGATGCAGTGGACATGGATCGAGCAAAGCGTCTCTGTGAAGAAGAATGTCCTAAAGCTGCTTTCTCGGCATCGACTCATGTAAGCTCCTCTCCAGCAAAGACCGGATCTTCAGTTTCTACCAACCACGGATGCTCGTCGAAGAGATCGTAGTCCACATTGATGGGGTCATAAAATTTGGGCTTCTCCATCCTTTGCTGAAACCTTTGCCTTAACTTTTGGTTGTAGTTCACATACACCAAGTCATTCATCTCTTCACAACCAATTTGTTCTTTCTCGTTGAGTGCAACTGCTCAAAGACACTCCAATTCCTCTCACAACCTGATGTCGAGCATGTCAATCCCAACACCCTCAAGGCCAACCTATGTAATGCGGTCTCTCCCATGTCTGCGCCATAAGATTGCCACCAATCTATAGGTCTTCTTTCTAACCTTTGTCTGACGACCATATCCCTCGAGAATATTCCGAGGGAGTTCTTGTAACGATCAAGTAGACCGCAAATCTTGTCTTGTTCTGCAGGAGTGGGGACGAGCCTCTCTACGACATCCATGAATCCAGGCATATGCTCATTGAAAGCTACATTTCGATCCTGAGGTGGGACGGAGAAGAAGGTACCAGGGTTGAGTAAGAAACCAGCTGAGTGTAGCGGTGAGGACATCATCTTCCCTGGACCCCACATGGTGTCGATGAGGTCGATGACTTGCTTGTACAACCTCGGGTTTCCGTCAAAGTTCCTCGTGATTTGTTCTTTGGCTTTCTTTATTGCGTCACACAGATATCCCATCGGTGGTTTCTCATCGCCGTCAACAAGTCTAAGAACCTGGACCATAGGTTGTGAGGCCTTCAGTGCCTTCACGATGTTGGTTCAGAAACCACTTTGTAGAATGGTCTCGGCAACTTCAGTAGAGATCTCCTTCTTTTTCTTGTTCTTTATCCAACTTGCATTAGGATCGTTGTACTCCGGGGAAACAACAAATGCTCGGAGTTTGTCTTTCTTCAGAAACAACCTTTGCAAACTCAGAAAGGCGGTGGCAAATCTCGTGACAGCAGGGCGTAGCAGGTTCCCTTCAATGACAATTCACATCCTCTTCAACAACATGGCAGAGCTGTTGAAATGTTTGATGATCTTACGAGCTAAAGCAATAGTCTTCAAAAACAGCTTGTCAATATCCTCCAAGATGAGATCGATACAATGCGTTGCACAGGGAGTCCAAAACAATCTCCTTTTTTACTGCAACATCCTACTGGCAAGTACGTATGCGGCGGCCTTGTCGGTGACCACCTGAACAACGTGTTCTTCGCCAATCTCACCAACTACCTTGTCCATCAGCTTGTACATGTAGTCTGCGGTGTGAGAGTGACCGGAAGCATCTACAGACCTCATGAACATGGTACCTGTCGGACAATTTACTAGAAAATTGATTATATTCCTACCGGACCTATCAGTCCAGTCATCTGTCATCAACGTGCACCCGTATGTTGCCCAATCTTGTATGTACGACTCTAGTGTACCTCTAGTGTAGTCAATTTCCTGTTTAAGGTACGAGTCACTAACTTCATGATATGTCATGGGTTTAAGTCCGGGTCCGTAAGTACAAGTAGCGGATATTGCTTCCTTCCACTCAGGCGTCCTTACAGTGTTGAATGATATACCACATCTATAGAAAAGCCTAGACCATTTTTGATTAATTGTTTTTTTATCTTCTTTTCTAAAGGTTCTTTTGATGGTTGTTTGTTGGGGGCCGGAAACCACGTCATTTCCACGTCCGCAAAATGGTGCCCACAAACGTTGTTTTTGTCTCTTTCGACCCGGAACGGGGCGAGAACGGGAGGTTGGGGTCCGAGCAGAACCGGAACCCGGCCCGGTTTCCAGATCAAATTCTATGTTTTCTCGGTCTACATAATCATCAAGACATACATTTTCGTTTTGTAATGTCCTACTATTTCTAATCATGTATGCAGTTATGTCTTGTTTAATAGAGTCAGGAACTTTATCACAAGGTCTAGCATTGCTACCGGGTGTGTGTGCAAGATGTTGTTTGTGACGGGCTATACCACCTCTAGTTTCCTTACCACATAACTCACAGACAATGCAGCTTTTATCATTAGCACTAATGTAATGGGCAATATTCCAACCAGGGTCATTTGTACGGGTAGGTCTTAGGTCATCGTAACTCTCGTGATGCATAGGGAGACTAGTGTCGGGTACGTAAGTCATATCTTAAAACTAGACTAATATAAAAATTTAGACTAATATGAAAATAAAATACTAATTAATTTAATTCTAAAGAGAAGTTAGAAATAATGCACTTGATTTTGGTGGTTGAAGAATGAAAAACCGGATCAGAGACTTCATTTTCCAACTTCAAAACTAAGCACCAGACCGGAGACTTAATCGTAGAAACTTGATGATTAGGAAACTTGATGATGAGAATAGAATTATGAAGAAGAAGATAATGAGAGATGCGTGAAAAATGAAGAGGTTTGGAGGGGTTTATATAGGATTTGGAGGTAGTGGCAAACTTGTAATTTTTGAAAAAGAAGAAGAATGAGAGAGACGTTGGAGTGCGTCCAACGACTCTCGCCTAGGCGAAGCTCTCGCCTATTTCGCCCAGCTTGGCTGGGCGAAAGGCGGTGGTCGCCCAGGCGACCACCGCGATAGGCGGGTCGCCTACCGCCTACCTGAACGTTGTTCTTAACATTAGAATTTAATTACAACTAAGGTGGAGAAAATACTTTAATCAGTATTTTAGTCTACCAATCTCGTTGTGGGACCTTCGAAGACCGACAACGGTAAACCTGAGTTATCCCATCGACATCGTCTTCAATAATCCCTCCGTCATCACACCTTTCAATTTCACTGACTTGAAATGATGAACTTTCACCGACATGAAACGATAAGCCTACATCTTGAAAGAACGTTGTACCGTGCAAGTACAACGTGAAGAAGGGAAGAGGCCAGAGGGGGTTGTCGGTCATCTTTCTGTCATACTGAGAAACAATGTGTTGTTGAGTGATGACAGTGGGATGCTATTTTTAGTAAGGACAAAAATGATATTTGTGATGCCGATTTTGTTAATGAAAATTGCTTGAGATGCTACTTTTTAGAATTATATTTTACCAATTGTAACGTTATTTTAATTTTTTATTTCGTGATTATTTCAAAAAAAAATCTTATTAAAAATACCCACACAAAAAAAACCCACCAAGTTTGCGTGGAAGTTACAAGTAGCCAATGTCTTCGAATGTCTTCGGTCTCCGCTTCCGAACTCCCAAACCGTAGACGTAAGCCACCATCCAAATTCATCCCCACATAAATAGCGTCCCCTCTTTTCCGGAGCGCATTACACTCCACCGCTCCACACCAACTTTCCCCTCAAAAAATCCCCCAAATCCCCAACTCCGGCCGGCGATGGCGTCCGTCGACGGGCTGGTGCCGATCACGCGGCCCTTCCTCTGCCGGTTCTACGACAAGTACCCCTTCCCTCCCCTCTCCGCCGACGTCGCCCGCCTTATGGACGACCTTCGGGAGGCATCCCAACGGTTGCGGGAGGAACGTCCGCTTAGTGATGGTAGTTGTGGTTTTCGTTGCTTTTTAGTGCCTTTTGTGGTTGGATTTGGTTTGAAGTGTGATTTTTCGCGGTTTTTAGGGGATTTGGGTGTTATGGAGGATTTGAGTTTTGGTAGGGATTGGGGTTTGGTGAGGAAGAGTTGAGTCGCCCGCCAGGGCGGCGAGCTCCGGGAGGTGTCCCAGCGGTTGCGGGAGGAACGGCGGCTTAGTGATGGGAGTTGTAGTTTTTGTTGCCTTTTGAGGTTGGATTTGTTGTGTTTATGGGGAAAAGTGGGAGCTTTTTGGGATTTTGAAGGTGATTCGGGTGTTGCGGAGGATTTGAGTTTGGTAGGGATTGTGGTTTGGTGAGCAAGAGTTGAAGGTTGGGGAAGTGTTCTTTGTTGTAACTCCGGGCCGTGTTCGGACCGTTTCAATGTAACAGCCTCTTAGTGATGGTAGTGGTGGTTTTGTTTCTTTTTGTGGATGGATTTGTCATGTTTGTGGGGTAAAGTTGGGATTTTTTTGGGATTTTGAAGGAGATTTGTGTGCGATGGAGGATTTGAGTTTGGTAAGAGTTAAGTATTTTGCTAGTCGTCGGCAGGTAGCGAGCTCCAGACGGCGTCTGATCGATTCAGGGTGGAATGGCCTCTTAGTGATGGAAGTGGTGGGTTTTTCTGTGCTCGGTTTTGGTGTGTAAAAGTGTGATCTTTCTGTGACTTCTAGGAGATTCGGGTGTGATGGGGGATTTGAGTCTGGTAGGGGTTGTGATTTAGTAAGAGTTGAGTGTTTTAAAGGCTCCTCTTGAGACACTCAATTCTAGGGTTTTGTTGGAGATTGGAGTGTCAGTTGGAGTGGAATCATAGAGTAGTTTTGCCAATTAAATGACCAACAATTTTACACGAAACACGAAAACATGAAATGACACGAGACGAAACGATAACATGATTTAGACACAAATTTATTTTGATAGTCAATTAGCTTAGTTATGATAATTTATGAGGAAATAAAATCAAGTAAAATGACACGATTTGACGTGAACATACACAATTGCACATGAAGTTGTTGAATATTTACACGAAACTGTCACATTTACGTTTTTCATAATCTAATTAATTATTTTTTACTTCAAAACTATTGTTTAAGATGTTTGTTAGAATGAATATATCATTATATCATATTACTTATCATTAACAATCCAAATATGACATTTATTTCAATTTTGTTAAATATGTCAGACACGAAATGTACACGATTTTCTGACATGAAAATACACGACACGTATTGCTAGGCCTAGGCCAGTGATTACTTTTTTCCAAATGTTGTGATTCTGTGTCGGCTGTAATGTCATTGATGAGGTATAATTCTACATTTAGGAGATTTGGTGATGATGGAGGATTTGAGTTTTGTGAAATATGGTTGACCCACCCCTCAACAAAACTCAAGCACTTAGGTGATGGATGGTGGATCCCTATGTTCAGGTGGGCGGTCTCCTAGACGAATAGGCGACCGCCCCTTCGGGTGGTCACCTATGCGACCACCCGCACATCGCACACAAAGGTGTGCAGTTTGTGTTGTCGCCTAGGTGACCATGTGCTGTGCACAACAATAGCTAGTTTTTCTTCCCTCCTTTCGCCGGCGAAGGTTGTGGTGGCCTTCTTCTTCCCTCCTTTCACCGGAGCAACAATTGCGAGCCATCTTCTCCTCCTATTGGCTGGGTTAAGGTTTGGGGGAGAGATTAGAGAGGGTGGTGTCTAGGTTAGGGTTTGGGGAGAGATTGGAGAGGGTGGCGGGCGTGTTAGGTTTTGGGGGAGAGTTATATATAGTGGTTGTTTTGGTGTGATGAAATCTTGGCCTTTCTTATTTTTTACACCCCTCCTCCCCCACCCCTCTTCCATTTCTATAAATACCTAGTGAGTCAGTGATTTAAGTGTTGTTTTTAAACCCAAACATGTAAGGTTTATTTTCTATATTTTATTTGTAGTTTTCCAAAAAAATTAATTAAAACAAAAAATAAATAAAAAGGGATCGCATACTTGGGCGACTGGGCAAACCCAGTCACCTAGGCTCGCCTAGGCGTTACCTGAACCTTGGTGCATCTAACTCTACTACAGAGTGTTGTACGTTTCTTAATGTCTACCTGAACCTTGGTGGGGATTGTGAATTGTAATTTAGGTTTACTGTTCTATTGTGAGCATGTTGTTTGTAGAGTATTTGTTGTTTGAAGAGTGCTTCGTGATTGGAAAAAAATAGTGTGTTGGATTTTTGTTGTTTGCATGTTGCGGGAAGTTTGATTAACCTATGAATTGAAGTTATACTAGTAAGCGACGATAAAGTTGTATTTCAAGTGGGGATGGCATGCACTTAACTAGGATGCTGGTAGAGATTGGAATGTTGGTTGGAGCGGAATATATACTCATGTTGATAATTTCTTAGTATTTAGGACTTGGGAGGAGGGTTTTGTGTTAGGATTGTCACTGATGAGTTAGTAGTAATTTTACGTCGTTAATGATGAGTTACAATCCCACCCAAACTACATGTCATGTATGAGACCAATGATTAAATTTCCCCAACGTTGTAAATTGTAATGTAGTTGTAATAATAAGAAAACAAGATAACCAAGGCAAGTGAGGAAAATGAGAATACTTGGAAAGGAACTACTTTTTCATGGTATGGAAGTGTGATAATATAATATCATACTCATCAAATGCTTTTTGGGTATCAAGTATTAGTAGTACACCTAATATCACATAATTAGGTGGGTAAGGCTAGTCAGTTATAAGTACAGAACGTATTCCAACTTGTTACCCTATCTTATTTACTGTGATTTTATATCAATCTTGTGTTGATTTGAATTTTTTTTCTTTCCTATTTTAAGGTGAGGCAGAATTGGCTAATGAAGCCGATTCACCTGCTCCTCATAAAATTGACGAGAACATGTGGAAGAACAGGGAGCACATTGAGGAAATACTTTTCTTACTTGAAGAGCCTCAATGGCCGAAATCGGTACTGTGACTTGAATATGACATACTGTTGTACTATTTCCATAAATGAAATGTTATAGACAAATTTCCATAACTTGATCATGTATATGATGTACTGATGGGCCCCTCAATCTATTCTCCTATATGGATCATGTAAGTGGCAGTAAATAATTAATGATGCCACCTTTGACCAGTTGTAACATTAGGATCTGCCAGAGTCCTTGTTCCCAACACTTATGCTTTCTTTTGTTGTAGCTTCAGCAGAAAAATACACCTGAAGATGTCGAGTTCTCTGATCTAATCAGAGAGCTGCAAGTCAAGTTGAGGAAAACTTATGAGAATTTGGCGTCCTTTCAGTTGAAAAATACTGATAGTGTATTTAATACTGGTATGATTTGCAGCATGACAGGCTTTGATTATGTTCTCAAATTTCACATTTGATCTTCACAATGTGGGGTTAGTATTGAGTTTCCTAGTAATTTTTCATTGTATCTAATTTTATTCAAATGCAATCTCTCTTGTTTTGGATGTTATATTATATTTGGACCTATTATCTATTAGGAAATCATAATATATCTATTTGCATTGTATTATAAATTTTTTCCTACCGACGAGAAGAACCTGAGCCTAGACTTTTAGTTAAACAAAATTTTGACAATGTCTTGCTCTTAATCATATTTGTCAATGTATGCTATGGTGATTCAAAAACTAATAATACTGCTTTGCCTAGAAAGAGATTGTTGAGTCATTCTGGAGATTATATGAACCCTACAACAAATATGAGTGCTGTAATATTCTTATAACCATCCATCTGTCAAGTTGATAAGAGAAACTTTTTATCTACTTTCAGTTATGACCTATATGCCCCAAGACTTCCGTGGTTCATTAATCCGGCAACAACGTGAGCGTTCTGAAAGAAATAAACAAGCTGAAGTTGATGCTCTGGTGAGTTCAGGTGGTAGCATACGAGATAAGTATGCTCTGTTGTGGAAACAACAAATGGAAAGGTGGATCTCAGTTGCTAGTACACAGTCCTACATGTTTTAACATGATGAATACTGACTGTCTTGCCTTTTCAGGCGAAGTCAATTGGCCGAACTTGGCTCTGCTGTAGGAGTATATAAAGCACTTGTTAAATACTTAGTTGGAGTACCTGAGGTGCGTCTTATGTTTTTGTTATTATTTTTCGTAGATTGTTCAGTTACCCTTGTACTCTTATTAATCTAGATCTGCATTCTTCTTGACCCAATTCTGATTATAATTCGTCTAGTGCCCTCCATTTACTGAAAATATTAAGAAGATGGCCCTCAATAAGTGTGTTTTGGATGTTTATTGTGTTATCAACCCATACTTAGTTTTCTTTATTTGAAAATTTCCCAATTTTCTCATTGAACCACTAAAAACCCCTCCAGTCACCACTATCATCTTCCTTTACCACCTCTAGCATCTTCACATAAAACTAAAAATCATAATGTTGATGACTTATCTCTTAACATGAAATAATCAAGCTCGAGCACATGTGACTTGAGGTTGGCTGGGAAGATGAGAACCCATAGCCATCAAGGATGGAGTGGCGACTAGCATGGTCACTTGTAAGTGAGCTTTACAATGCTAGGGTCACGGTCAAAAAAACATTTGGAATGAATGAAATTGGCTGTCTATTAGGGGTTACAGCCCGAGAGGTGGATGATTGGTTGGTAATTATTTGAGACTCGGAGAGTGTAAAGAATGGCGAAGACGTGTCTATGGTGGTATTTGTAAGTGGGGTGAGGGTCGAAATGGCTGTATGGCGTTGTCATTGTCACCATTGCTGTGACTTGTGAGGTTTCCAGTTCCATGTCTTCTTAGATTTTCACCTTCTAGGTATAACATAACACAAGGGCATCTAGGGAATTCTCGATTCCAAGGAAGTTCCCGAGCAAAAAACACCCTTTTCAAAATAAGCTGTGTAAACATTTTCATTTTTTTGTTTTGCTTGTATACCCTGCTTGCTTTTACAATTCTATGACTACCTTCTAGCTCTTTAAAATTTATAGTTAACATTTTTTTTTTGGCAGTTCTAATATGTATTGATTCTGCAGGTCTTACTGAACTTCGTAAAACAAATAAATGATGACCATGGGTAATCTTCCTTTTTTTATGAGTTTTTTCTTCTTCTAGTGCTCATGAACTTTTTAAACCAAGCTTACTTGTGTTTGGACGACTGGCTCTGGAACACATGAATATGTGCTAAATAACCATAACTTTTGTCTATCTACAGACCTATGGAAGAACAGAGACATCGTTATGGGCCTTCATTTTATAGCCTCACGAAGCTTCTGCTTTGTATTCATTTATTTCTTCTTCTCACTTGGGGGCGTTACGAGTCTAACAAGATGTGAGATATTTTTTACTTTCCAGCAATTAGACGATAAATGATATTAAAAAAAATGAGTTATGAATGTTATTCTTGTTTTAATCTCCATTATTCACAATCAATTTTACATGGGTAACAGAAATAGGGATCAGACTGCGTTATTGGTGCAGGCAGTAAATGTTTACACCTCAGAGTTGGAACGTTTCCTAACCTTCTTGGGGTACGTGATGGATCTTTATTTATTGTTCAAAGATCTCTTCTTCAAGATATCAGATTCAATCAATAATTATTGTGATTTACCTTTCACCAAAACTACCTTTTTGCCAAAGAAAAGGTAACGGAAAGTCTGTGTATGAAATTACCCTTTTTGAGCCCTTGCAAAGCAGGGGACCTTGTTGCCAGGGTTGCCCTATTGTGATTTGTCCTTTCTGTCCCCATTCTGCAAGCTGCCAAGTGCCAAGCTCTGTGCAGGATGCTCCTTACAAATCCCAACTTTTTATATGGAATTTGAAATTCGAACTTCTACTTCTACATGTGGTTTATGCAGCCAAAGTTGGTGTTATGAGCTTTGAAAATTGCATAAAATTCTAATAGTGATGACAACCATATAACACTTCCTTACCTCAAGACACCATGTTTGTGATGTGTCATAGACTCATATATGCCATAACTATAACTATCCAAATCTATACATTTATTTACGAAGGATCAAATAATTAGTTTCCATAATACTAAGTTTCTCGTTCCAGTAGTTGTGTAAGCCTTCAAGCCTGACTACTTTATTTTTCTATCTAGCATGTCTTGCAATATTATTTTCACTTACCGACCACTAAGCGTGGGCTGCATGTTTAGGTGCCAGTTTTTTTCCTATCTCCATTCATTTATTTAACCATTGGTTATTAATGCAGAGAGGTTTTTGCGAATTCTCCTTTTTTAATTACCGCAGAGGAAGCTGGTGGTGCAGTAGAATCAAGGTAGATTCTTGATTGGCTGTTGATAGTCTTGAATTGTTTTTCATATTTTGATGGAGATCCCTCGCTTTCCATTTTTCTGGAAGAAGCTGAACCTCATTTTTCGCAGAAAATATGATGATTACAAGGAGACAATTATTCCTCCAGGAAGTAATTTTGAGGTATTTCTTCCTAAATATGATACATTTATGTACTTTCTGATAGATGCTAAGCAGATATTATTAGCAAATTACTTTTTAATTGGTGAACATTTTGAATTCATCATGGGAGACTACTTGGCTGGCTAATGCTTTGTTGATATACCATAGATTCCATTCAGTAACTTGCTTGTTGTCATGCATGAGGTCTTCCTTTAGCATAAGGTGGACCCATCCTAGTGATAAGCAATTTGCAGAAGTTCAAGGTCTAATTTTATAATAGTGTATATTCATGTGAGATTGTTACAGTGGAGAAGTGGATTGAGTTTGGAAGATTATTCAGAGCAAACTTGCTCTAGATAAACCCAACCGTATTAGCATTGAAGATTGTTGAAGAGGGTAATTCTGTAATACTTATTTATTTTAAAAATGCCCTTCAAAGGTTGCACTAAATGACATGTTTAGCTTTTATCTAGCCTATTTCTTGGTAGTAAGAACACAGAAAACAACCACATTTTTTATTCTAATTTTTTTCCTTTTACATATTCATATGATTCATGACTTATCATTGACATTTACATGTAAGTTCTGAAACTTTTCAGCTGTATTTGTTTGTAACTATTGGTATCATATCTTCTTTTTTTACTCTCTGTAGGTTTCTTTGACTGTAGACTCTGTTAACTCTTACATTGCCTGGGATTTCTCGTTGATTCAAGGGAAGATGAGCTTAATGGTATTGGGTTTTTTGTTTGTACTATTTTTTCCTTCAATGCATGATCTGGTAGTGCTTTTTCACATGAAAACTTTTGTTTAGCCGATAGTCTGCACATGTTATTTTGATAAATAAAGCATATGAACTAAAAGGGTGATCCAGAAGTTTATCTTTATGAGCACCAGCCAGTTCAAACTAATCTTTATTGGGCACATGAATATTTGCATTGGTGTTTGCCGAACCCACAATTGCAATAGTATGTTGCTCCTCTTAGGGAAAGCATGTTTAATTAGCTTCTATTACATCTTCACATGTTCGCAACTTGTCACCATCAGTCCTCATGATAGGCTAATGATATGGATGGAGAATTTATAGAAAGGTACAGTTTGCCATAATCATGCCCAAAGACATTGATCATAATTATACTTATATTCCCATCAAAGAAGATGGCTGCAGAAATCAGTCTATTGCCTGAGTTTCTAGTTATTTGTTTTCTGACCTGGTCGGGTTGAATTATTGGGCAATGTGCTATAGTTCCATGCCCTGTAGACTAGACCCATTGCTGGTCCATTTCTCTTTACTTTTTCGTTTCCTTTAATATGTTGTCTTTTATCTATCTTCACTCTACTAATGATAAAATAATGTACGGCTTGACATTTGGCAAAGTTTTTCGATCAGCTATTTATCTATACTGAAGGCTAGATGTCAATCAAATGACATAAAATTGTTAGTAGTTAATTGTCAGGTGAGCTACCTGAACTTTAAAGTGTAAACACCATTCTCTTTTTGAGGTAAAGGGCTCTTATAAATAGGAAAATGTTGCAAAACACTGGAAGGTTGTTATACAAGTTCCACGAAGAAGCAACTTTCATGTAAATTTTAGTGAAGGTAATGAACCTTTGCTACAGGAAGCGAATGATTATTCTGATAGACTATTTATTTCAATACCACCAGGTAATAATACTTAATATCACTTGTGGGACATTTATAATTACAAAAATGGGAGAGATCGATAGCCATTTACATAAGACAATTTTGCTTGTTTTCCTTTTTAGAACAATTTAAATGAAGAAATTGGTTTATTCTCATTCATATGGGCAAGGGACTGATCAGAAGAAGAAGAAGAAGAAGATATGGGCAAGGGAAAACAAGTGGCTAGGGAACCATGTTCCCCTCATTGAAATGGACAGCTAACTTCTTTTAACTTTTGTTATTTCTGATGTTGGATAGGTTTGGTTGCTCTTCTACGATTTATATGAATAGGGAAATTTAATTTGTTGATGCCTGTAGGTTATAGTTATGTTGGAATTGGAAGCTTTATTTCAACATTCACGAATCATGATTTGTGTTACTTCAATTGTTGTCTGAAGTTCATCTTTGGTGTATGTTGTAAGTTGTAACAACGTTGGTATTTCTACCAGGCTTTTTTTATATAAAAATGACGGCTCTGTTCCATTTCTTATTCTCTAGTTACATAAGGATATGGATTAATTTCTTTGGCATTTCTTCGACAGGACGTCGGATTTAGCGTGGAATATGTGAGTCCTTCAGGGGAAGTCACAGTAAGCACTATATTGTCATAAAGTCATTGCAATTTAAATCCTTTCATATTGATATTAATCTTAATTAACACTATACACGAAACTTTTCTCCTGTTGTCTTGCACCCTACTCATACTCATATTTCATTTTGCAGCTCATCTTACCCTACAAGCGTTATGAGTCCGACCAAGTGAGTGTTCCGTTCCTTGCAATGTATGTCAGTCATAATTTGCGCATGATATAATGTGGTACTCATTGAGATGATGCTCTGCAGGGAAATTTCTCCACTGTATTTCCTGGCAACTACAAACTGATTTGGGATAATTCATACTCAACATTCTTTAAGAAGGTAAGGTCTATTGATCATCCCGTTCCTACTGATGGGATTTTGATGGGGTACTTAATGTTCAATGGTAGAAGAACTGTACATGCCTCTGTTTAAATTTTCTTATCATAGTTCATTTAACTATATATATATATATATATATATATATATATATATATATATATATAAATGGTTTGGAGAGAACAAAAGTGAACCCAAGGGTGTATTGTTTCAGTTAATCCACAAGTTAGCATGCCATGGAATATCCATTTTCATAGAAGCTTATGATCCAAGAAATCAACAGAGTTGTGGTGGGACATGTTGCAGCTATTAATTTATGAAACAATATAGTAATGAAATGTTTATCATTTCATGAGAAAAACAGATGCTTTACTGGCGGCCTCTTGGGAATTTTAAGAGAGTATTTATCGGGAGCTAAAACAGTGGATGTTGTTCTTAAGGTTAAGTTATGCTGAAGGATAGGTGGTGACAACGTGAACGTCGACTATCTTGGGGAATCCCTTTTTTTGTCAGCTTGCATCTTTTTCCAATAGCATATGTAACAAAATAATGAAGTTTTGTGATCGTTTGAAGATATTCCCATTCTAAACTTCCATGTTTTTGGTTCTTAGAGTTTGCGTTACAAGGTAGATGCTATTCCTCCAGTTGCGGAAATTCCACAGGAGACGAGAGAAGCGAAGGACTGATAATGGACCTCTAGCCGACCATATCACCCTCAACTTCTCGTCTGGATTAATTTTTCTCACCAAAGTGCTCACCGTGATGGTAATTACTACACTGAGCCGGTGAAGTGAAATTTACGTAATTGCAAGCATCAAGCTATTTAAAGAAGTATCCCTCAATGCAAATATCTTGATAGTCAATATGTTTATGTT
This sequence comes from Triglochin maritima, assembly GCA_963682175.1. Classification (NCBI taxonomy): domain Eukaryota; kingdom Viridiplantae; phylum Streptophyta; class Magnoliopsida; order Alismatales; family Juncaginaceae; genus Triglochin; species Triglochin maritima. Next base: position 4,603,075 of record OY821780.1, on the reverse strand, counting down.
TTATTTTTTATCTCTCTACTTCTCTACAACTTTTCGGAAAACATATTTGTAAGTTTAGCTTTTATTTCCGGAAGGTAGAGAAGTATGTGTAATTAAAACTTTAGAAGCCCTACAGTTGGATTCGCGGTAGATATGTGAATCACCACTTATCACCACTTTACTGGGTAATAATCTGTACCAACTCCTGTTGGTCATACAATTTTAAAGTCGATCATTGCAGTCTCAGACCACCTAACTGATCCAACTTGATCATGGTGAGTCTTAGACGGTTAGACCTTCTACCTGAAGTAAACTTTTTCACTAAGATAATTCAATATATATTAATTGTTGCAAATAATGGAGCACCGTTGAAGTTTGTCAAGGCACGCGCATCTTGTTATCTTGAGGAAAAGAAGAATAGGAGATCTTCGCGAGATGATTTGAGGTCAAATAGCTCAGGGTAGACGTAACATTTTCGGCGGCACAGATAGGGGCAGTTAAATTATGGTTGATTGAATTTTTACACCTGAAATTTGCTGAAACTATTACAAAATTCATTTCGCTTGGAATTCCAAACATTTTGCTTTAATTTTGTACTCCGTATATTTGGAAGAAAGGCAGAACTAGAGGACAACAAAGATGGGTAATGATAATTTTGCACTCTTGTACTCTACTTTAATTGTGGACTCCCTTTCGCTCGCTCATAAACCAGTTAACCACATGCTGAGGGCTGGTGGAGGATGAATTCAAAGTGATTGGTTAAGCTTGAAACGACCATTACTAATTAAGTAGAAGTGTTACCAGATGTGTGTCCTTGCGTCTTTCGCTACATTGTCAAGGAAAGAGATACCGAAATCATCCAAACAAAAAAGAAGATACATTTGGGTATAATAAACTCAAATATGACGTTGTAAACATGAAAATGACTAAACCCTATAAGAGTTATGTTCTACTACAAAGGAAACAATCATGATCACCACCATCTCGAAGTTTGAGGTCTCATTGACCACACAATCTATTTATTCGTTATTGACAAGATGAATATTAAGTGACCCTCCGGTGACAGAAGAAATCCTGGGTCCGACGGGTATCCCCTCGGGACCACCTTTGTACTGTTGTACGACAAGCACCAGTACCATCGGTAAGAAGTCGGACGATGCCATGAGGTCGCCGATGACCCCGAGTTCAGGAAATATTGTCCAAGCCCTTATCCCATCCAACAACTTGGACCCCACCCCCGTCCCCTCTTCCCACAACGTACATCTCTTGGGCTCTCCCTACACCCTTCACCGCCGCCACCACCTCCTCCCCGCTGGCCACCCACCGTTCCTCATATGTCACCCAGTCCATCCTCGCCGTCCTCTCCCTAAACACGTCCACCGCCTGGTTATCCAACACCATCTCCTCCTCGTCCCCCGCCGCATGCGCAAGCCTCACCAATGCTATCCTCACTGCCGGGTTGACGGAAACCCGCAACACGTAAGCTAGTGCCTCGCGATCGTCGAGCCCACCAAAGAACACCATCTTGATCCTCCTAACCGGGTGGGGGCACCCTCGGTCGACTAGTATCCCCACAGAGCATGGCGAGCGGGGAAGGACGTGGAAGTTGAACGTGCGAATGCGGGGGTCGATGGTCTCTAACCCGACACCAGCGGTGTGTTGTTGGTGGAAGGGAAGGAGCACGAGAGCAGCCTGCTTGGCTTCTACCAGACCACACACGTCCTCATGGAGGGTGGTGTAGGAGGACACCACGGTCTGGTGGTGGAGTGGGGTGGCGTCAAGAGAGTAGGAGTTGAAGGCCTTTAGGACGGGATCTGGATCGAGATCGAGATCAAGGGAGGCGTGGTTGTTGGTGACAAGCATGGTGATGTCCCGTGGGGTAAGCTCGAGGAGTTGGAGGGCGTAGGCGAAGACCGGATGGCGCTTCGAGGCGTTGAAACGGACTTAAGCACGGCTCCGAAAATCAACACCCCGACGAGCAACCAACACAATGATGCGTCCTTGAGGGCCCAGACGTCGACTTTCATCCCGACCGAGCCAATGAACAACGGCAATAATAGCCCCGTCACGTAACATTTTCGGGACTACCATTCTGAAGTTGAACGCTCCGACCATCGCGTGCACCCCTAATGCGTCTGATAAGGTTGCCAGAACCATAACTGCCACTAACATTGTTACCACAAACTTGTTGTTTACCTCTCTCACTCTTCTCTGCGACTCTTGCTCAATAATGGAGAGTTAAATTCTAAATATATATTGTTCAACATAAGGGTGTAATTGACAAGTTGAGTTAGCTCAATTATTCGCTAGTAACTTTATAGTAAAATAACATAAAAGTGGAACCCCAACAATAGTTTTCTTACTATGAGTTTCCTCTCCCTTTCTTTACCTCTCTATTTCGGGCTTATCTATGTTTGCATTTGGATGATACTATTGTTTAAAAAAAAGGGTACAATTGATAGTTCATTCAAAATTAGAGAGTATTTAAGATATGGTCTCAAAGTTTCTCTTTTGACGACTCCAATAAGTATCTCAATGTGATGACTCTTTGAGTTATGGAATCCACGCTGACTCTAAGAAGATGTCTCATGAGATAAGAATTCATCATTGGTGGCTCTATGACAGTGGTAGGAAGAATGAGAGCATACTTGGTGATAATTTTCCCACACATGCAACCCTAGAGGGTAAATGGATATATACTATAGCTTATGACATATAAGTGGTGGAGAATAAATGCCCAAAATAATACTTAATAAGTTTCATCATCACCCAGAATTGGTCGATCGTTTGCCAATCAGTTGATCTCAGTTGAAGTTCCAGTAAATGATCAAATGACTATGAAATCAATAATCAGACAACCGATTGAATGACTTTTGGTCATCCAAAAATGGGATTTCGATCAACCAAAAGTCAAACGGTCAATTGAACATGTGAGAACAATAAAATTCAACCTGACTATTTCTGGGATAAATCGGTCAACCAAATTGCTATAGGTCAATCGTTTTTTGGTAGTCTAGAAAACCCAGAACTTATTGTTGCCAAATAATCGGTCGACCGTTTCACCCAGGTTTACCAGACACAAAACAAACACCTTAAATTTGATTGGTCTATATTACATTCTCAAAATCATAATACTTATGCAATTAAATGATGAAAAAGCTATATTTAGAATGCTATGATATTCAAGTTAAGCACGCATAAGATTTAAATCTTCAATACATACCTCTCCACCACCACCCTTACGTGACAGCAACCGCTTGACGGCCGGTCGGACGGTATAATACATGATGGTATAGCTCATGAAGTCATTGAATATCGATGAGAAAGCCGAGAACATCGACGACCTTTGCATCGCTAGTGACACAATGAAGAGGTTCCAAGCAAACATTCCATTAATCATCGCCATCGACATGGCCAACTTCCCAGCATTGGAGCTAAGAAGCTTCCGCTCCGCGAGTATCCTTGCAAGTGGAGTATATCCAGTAGTAGAGAGCGAGGCGGCAAGCATGACCATGGCAGCGTTGGGGGTGGAGGAAGCGTTGAGGACGCGGTGGAAGACGAGGAATGTGATGGATTCGAGGAGGAGAGGAGGGACGAGCGAGGCGAGGATGAGGATCCACGCCTTCTTGCACTCGGTGTACATGTTGCCCAACTCCATTTGGAGGCCTACTAGGAACATGAAGTAGACTAGCCCTAGGCTGCCCATTGTCTCTATCACTGTCTTCCCGCTCATCGGGAAGATTAGATCGGTGAAGTGCGGGACTGTTCCGGCGATCGATGGGCCTAGAATTATGCCTGCCTGTTTTGGTTGTGGTGGAGGACGTGAACGTAATTAGATTTGCCGGTAAGAAACGTGATATGCAATATATATTTTCATTCATTAGATGACATGTTACCCCATTTGCAATAATAATTATCAAATGATAATGAAATTAACACGAGTTGGTTTCAATTATATGCAAAGTGAAAGAAGTCGAGTGTAATTTTAAACCGTACTATAGCAGCATACATTAGATCGTCGTTTGCGAGGAAGCTAAAGATAAATCCCAAATTACTTAAAATGTAACGTGTGTGATGTGTAAACATTCTACACTAAAATATTATCCTAGGTTTACCATGGGTCTTAAAGAGATGGATGACCCCAACCAAGTTTAACAGTTCAGAACTCTTTTAAAATTCAAGATGCACTTCAATGCATTCTGAAGTTGATCGATCCTAATCAATTCTACAAATCATATATCCTAATTAAAATCATTTCACCACTATTTCATTGGTCTAAATTTTTCTACATGATCATCACGTTGTTGCAACCCCTACGATCAAAATTACTTCCAAATCAAAGAATCATATATCCTCATCTTATAGACTCAATATTTGGAATTTTAGTTTCCAAATGCAACTTCAAAAAGAAATGTTGGGCTTACAATGACTTCATATATGTATCGCGGCTGCCGCATGCGGTGGCAGACGGTATTGAGGCCTCTAGAGAGAAGAACGATAAGCGAGGTTTGGATGATGAAGAGTGGGAAAGAATAGTCACTAGGACGGTAGTTTTTGCCCCACACTCCCCTACTCACGGCCATGTACGCATTCGAATAGCAAACATACGTTCCATTTGCGTCTTCTGAGACGTTCATATATAGTGTGAATGGAAAGAGATGTTGCTGAGATTACACGACAATGTTGCTGAGATGAACGTAGTAGTTGAAGAAGTCACGTACGTACGTAGACTTGGGGATAAGCTAGCAAAGGTTTGTCACACTGTTGCTAATATTGTTTATTGATACTCTGGAAACCGGTGTAAATGTTTGGTGGTTGGTTTGAGTCGTTTGACTACGCTACCAAAAATAGACATGTTGATTTGAAATATTTTGGAGGCTTAGTTGTGTTTTTCCTTCTTTTGACATGGTTATATTGTGTTGCATTTCATATTTTGGTACAATTAAGAGTGTAATTTTGATGGTTTGACTATAGTAGATTAAGTACTTAGCGTGTGTCTTGACGGTTAAAAATCCAGGCACAAACATCCCCTTTGGACTTCGGCTTTGGTGGAGCGAACTAGTAGATCTCAATGTCCCTTGATCAAGCGAAATTTAGTGTGTACCTTGTTCAAATGAACGTTAGAAACTGTTAAACCCACCACAGACGTACATCATTATATTTGATGAATAAATCCAATATGTCTTTAATGTTCTAAGACTTGAAAGACCATACCAATTTTAACATTTCTCAATTTGCTTTTAATAAAGACCAGTTTCCTACAAAGGTTCAACTTGTTCTCAAAAAATTTCTTTCTTTGGCAATCGGACACCATGAGCAACATAAAATATTGAAGATCTAAAGACAACTACAAGAGAGGGGTCTATCTAGGATAGTGATTTCGGGAACTAATTTAGCAAAACAAACTTCCATTACGAAAATATTAGTGAAAGTATATTGACATTTTGTTTTTGTAAAAAATTAAAATAGCTCCATACCGAACTTGCAAAAAGCGAAGTCTAAAGTCACACGAGAAGCAAAATTTTGAAACTACATGTTATTTGCTTATATCTTAATTAGTGTAAGTGTACGTAATTTGAAGGACTTAAATACTAACAAATCATCATATTTTTGTATTATGATATTCTCTAAATTGTGTACATGAAATATCAGTTTAATTGTATTATCATATTTGTCTTTTACCAGTAACTATATTGCATACTGTTGTCCTTTGGAAATGATCAAGTTCATGTAGATAATAGAGGTCATCTATAAATATGAAATAATATGAATCTGTTTAATTCATTCATTCATTCATATATATATATATATATATATATATATACACACACACACATATATAGGGTCAAACTCTAGTGAGTGCAAGACTCATCAAATTTAGTTTAAGCTCCATACAATCTCACAATTGGATCTTATTTATAGTTAATCTCACCATTCATTAGCATAACCGTTTTTTTTCTTAATCTACCTTACAATTTGAAATGAGTGGTAAATATTGTGGGGGCTTAATTTAGAAAAATGAAGCTCTGAGCTCACTAGAGAATTTCTGTATATATATATATATATATATATATATAATATTTGGGAAATAAAAGTGACAAATCTATACTTTGAATTCAATATGACGTCAATAACCACGCCTCTTCATGCAATATGCCTTTGCAATTCGCATCTTTGATATCGGGATATGTAGAAGAAGAAGAAGAAGAAAATCAGAACATGTACTATTACCATCTTAAAGTATTTTATTAGAGTTGAATTCAGAAGGAGGAAAGCCAACAACTAATTATTAGGAAGCTAGAAAATTTAAAACAAGTACGTTTACCATCTTGGAATATTTGATTAAAGTTGATTTTAGGAGGAAAGCCTACCAGTAATTATGAGAAAGCTAGAAAATTTAGAACATTGTATCATTTACAATCTTGGATTATTTAATTACAGTTGAATTTAAGAGGAAAGCCAACCACTAATTATTTGAATGATTAGAAAATTCCTTATAAGTTGTTCTAGCCTGCAATTGTGGACTGTGATTTGTGATCGCTTCTACATTTTTTTGTATCATAATCGTTTCTTCAATTCTTCTTGCCAACTGAGGGCACACCAACTAAATTGGACGTGTTCAATCATTGAAGAGAACTTCCAACCAAAGGATTTTTTTTTTGTAGACGCGAATAATTTTAATGTAGATCTTGGAACTTTGGACAACATCTCTGGATTTGAGAATTCAATCTAAGAATTTGCACCAGATTCGATTCCAGATCTTTCTATTATTTCACTTACATGCAAATGCAACACAACTTATAATACTTTCCTCATAATTCTTCCGTATTTATGTTGGTACCATTAGATGATGAATTACGATGAGTTTTACAACTTCACTTTTTGGAGCACTTCAATTTCGAAAAGAAAAGAAAAAAAAACAAAGTTCGGTCAAAATCAAAGCCCAGGGCCGCGAGGGACTGCGTGGATGAAACGGCAAACTGCAGGGCTAAAAGCGTTAGAAACGGAAAAGCTTTTTTACTTATTTATATTATGTTAAATAAAGACACTCCTTTAGTTGACCAGAACAAACTAAACAAACAGCGGTGGACTTCTCTTGGCAAGCCACGCCGACATTCCTGTTCCACACTTGTCATTTCTGTTACAACTCTCTCGTGGCTTCTCCGAAATCAGGTGATGTCCTTGTTCCATTCAATTCGTTCCTCTTGATGTTTTGGTTTCGATCCGTAACGTGTATGTCTCTTCTTTTTACTAGTATGTATGTTTAGTTAACTTCACAGATGAAAAGGGTGAGGAATATAAGTTGTGGGAAATAGAAATTAGATATGATACGGTTATTGCTGTTTTCATATGCTAACTACTGGGTTACTTTTCATATACTGGTTGTTAATTGTTATCGCTTTGCTGCTAGTTTACTTGATTGTTGAATTATGTTGCATAGCTTCTTTGATTGGTCCCTCGCCTTTCAATTGCCCCTTAGGTTTTTTGAATTAGGCTTACAATCTCCTCCAACTTGAGGGGAAATTTGATGTTCGTTTCTTTAATCCGCTACATTCGTGTATTGCTTGTAGGTGCTTTGTCGTAATCAAGGGTGTGATTAGTTTAATTACCACTCTTTTATTGCATTTCATTCCTTCGTTGAAATAATTAGGCTTTCTAATCGTTTCGTGTTCGAATACCAGACAAATCCAGTTCGACCTTTTCAATGTAATTGTTCATTGGAGATCATCATCAAATTTCAACTTTATAAGCTCTAATGATAATGCGATTTACTTTGTTGCTTGGTTGAGAACTGCACTAGTTGATTTAGGGCTTAAATCATACCCTTCGGTTCGAGAATGCTTTTTGTATTTAGAAGTGTTCACAAGTCAATCTTAAAGGTTGATGTGTTGATACAATTACAAACATGATAATGTAATACAGTCGGAAGGATCCAGATAAAGCCAACATACAAAAATATGTATAGGAAAACAACAAAAGAAAGAACAGTGATCATAAACGACCTCAAAGACCGAGCCGTCGGAAGACGACTTGTCTCAGAGAAAATATCGGCTCACATTAATGTGTTTGATGGTCTGCCGGTTTTCTCCCAGGATAGAACAATCTCACTGTCGATCAGGCGTACACCGGAGTTGACAGACCACGAAAGCAGCGCGGAAACTCGCAAGAATCGGTCGCCGGAGAACTCTGGATTCAGAGACTTGAAATCTCCGGAGATGGACGGTTTTCGTAGAGAGATGATGAAAATAAAACGTGTGTGTACAGGAGGAAACCGACTGTGATATATATGTATTTGATTTTGTAACCGTCAAAGACTTAATTGCACATGAGGCAATAATTCTCATCTTCATCTCAACATTGGATTTTTTCAATTGAGTTATTCATGGGTCTAGCCCAAACTCAATAATCCAACGTGATGTTGATGCTTCCCTCTTCTCTAATCCTGATCACCTCGAAAGGCCAAATTTTGCAATTTTGCCAATTGCGGAACTTATATCTCAAGTTATGAATGTTGTGTTTTCGGAAATAATACAGATTCCCAACTATTTTATAGGGTGCATATATCGCAGTGATTTGTTCTATCTTCTACTTCAATTTTCTTACTCATGAGTGTTGGTCCTGTTGGTGTTTGCAGATTTCTTTTATTTGGTTGAAAGAAGCGGGTTTTTCGCTCTAATGGAGAATGCCCAGTGGTCTTTCTCTGTTCCATATGGCATTATTATGTGCAAGATTGTAAGCATTTCTGCATCATGATTTTTGATCTTTGCAATTTGCAAAGGTTCTATTGTTGGGTGATATAAATTATATCTAAGAGTTGTATGGCAAATATGTCACAGAAAATTGTATTTCATAGTTAAATAGAATTCGTGCTTTTGGTGCTTGTTATTTTTCTTGAGCAGACAAATCTAGTCTAACTTACAGAAATTTATTGTAGGTGTATGAGCTAGTTGGGCATGTTAGTGCTTTATATATCAAGGAATACAACAGCCTGAGAGAAGAAAAAAGGATTGAGTGGAAGAATCGGTAACATAATATTTTCGATGCATCTCGAAATACCTATTCATGTACTGATTTCTCATATCATCCTTGTAGGATTTTAGCTTAATCATAATCCTAATTGTGCATTAATCTTGTTTAGGTGGTGATGAGAGGGATGGATGGAGGGCTTTGATGTGTTGTGGTTGAGATGTGCGGTGAAGATTGAGTGGAGGGATTGGATGGTTGAGATTGGAGGAGGAGAAGAAGATATTGGGTGAGTTTCCCTCTCTCTCTCTCTCGTTTCTCTCTCGTGCCCACTCTCTCTCTCTTCCGCAGCTGTGTGCCGGCGAGGAAGGTAGTGGTGATCTCCGGCAAGGTGAAGAGCGGCTCCGGGGAGTTGGTGGTTTGAGGTGAGTGTTGGGTTTAACCCTTTCCGTGCGGTTGTTTCTCTCTCCCTCAACCTAACTCGAGCTCTGTGGTCGTGATTGATTGGCGGAGGTAGCCGGAGGTGGATTCGTGAGAGTGGATCGTCGAGGAGGCGGTTGATCGTCGTTTGGACGCGGGGTTCGTCGACGGATCGTGATTTGAGGAGACGTGCTCGTGGAGGCGTCGTCGTGGTTCTTCTAAGGTCTCTTCATACCTTTAAGTATGTCAAGCTCGCTCACTTAATTACCGTGAGTATTTGGAAGTCGACGGTAGGTCGATTGGCTCGTCGCGAGTAAATGTGCAGCAGATTTCACTGCCTGATCGGTCGACCGGTTGGTGCAAACGGTCGACCGTTCGTGAAGAGAATTCAGACTCTGCCTCAAATCGGTCGAACGATCCCTGTGGGGCGGTCGACCGATTGTGCTTAGGAGGCAAGTCTGGAGAGATTCGGTCGACCGGGTCCCCTTTGTCGGTCGACCGTGTGCACTGTCTTAAGTCGGTTGGGGGGCGTAGACTATATAAACGGTCGACCGCCCTTTGATCTCGTCCGACCGTGACTTAAGTGGACCTTGTGGTCGGTTCGACCGAATGTGGGTTCGATCGACCGAACCCGGGTGTTGAGCGTGAGAAACGTTCTGGTGGAATTCGGTCGACCGAGGTGAGCTCGGCGTTCGACCGGATTCGTGGCGCATGTGAGGGATTATTCCCTGGACTGATTCGGTCGACCGAGATGTGCTCGGCGTTCGACCGAATTCGTTGTGGTGTTGCGGGATTTGTTCCCTGGTGACTTTCGGTCGACCGGGACCCCCTTTGTCGGTCGACCGAATGGTCGTTTTGTTCGTTGAACCGGGAGTTGACCATCTAAACGGTCGACCATCCCTTGATTTGGGTTCGACCGAACGAGTGTGGTGTTGGGAGTCGGTCGACCGATGGAGTGCCGGTCTAACTGGATTGCCCTGTATTTGCTTGATTTGGTCGACCGGGACTTTTGGTTCAGTCGACCGTTTGTGTCCTGTTTTGCACTATGGAGGTGCTATGGTCGTGGTTGCCCGTGTGGGGCGAGTCGTGGTGCCGATGTTCTTCCGGCAAGTGTGCTAGGTGCACGAGAGTTGCGGTGGTTGATTGAAATTAGACCTGGAGCCCCGTAACCATGTGTGAGTTTGGAATTGGCTGAAAGAGGCCTGAGGCACAGCGTAGAATTGTGGTGTTGCGGTGGTTGGTTGAAATTAGACATGGAGCCCCGTAACTGTGTGAGAGCTGCGGTTGGTTGAAAATAGACCTGGAGCCCAGCTAGTCTGTACGGAGTTGGTTGAAAATAGACCTGGAGCTCCGTAGTGCGTTTGGGTTGGTTGAAATTAGACCTGGAGCCTGAGCAAGGACTGCGTGTAGGGGTTGGTTGAAATTAGACCTGGAGCTCTTATACGTTTGGGTTGGTTGAAATTAGACCTGGAGCCATTGGTCGTGTCGTGGTAGCTGTGGTTGGTTGAAATTAGACCTGGAGCCCAGCTAGGCAACGAGTGTGAGTCGCGGCGGTTGGTTGAGATTAGACCTGGAGCCCCGTGACTGTGGTGTGTGCGGCGGTTGGTTGAGATTAGACCTGGAGCCCCGTACCTGTGGTGTGTGTTGTGGTTGGGTGAGAGAGCTCTGAAGCCCAGCTTGTTGTGATGTTTTTCTTGTTGAGTAGAACTGCATGATAGGATGATTTTATTTATGCATTTAGAGTCTTGGCATACGGGGTTTCCTTCTGGAAACTCAGACATTGTTGCATGTTTACTTTCAGGTCGTGATCGGCATTAGGGATGGTGACCGCGGAGAGGAGCACCGCTACCGGATCCAGCTTTCTCTCAGTTGAGGTCGTGTGATTACTGTTTCCTTTGTATATGCTTTTGATGTAATCACAACTTTTGTATACTCTGATGTTCACACATATATATATGATATATGTCGGTACACCTGTGTTCTTTTATTGCGTAATATCCTCTGTTGATTGAGTGTTTAAAATTTTAAATTTTCCGTTGCTTTGAGGATGTTACAATCCTAGTACTGTTCACCAGTTGATTCTGATACAAATTTATCTTATCTGCAGTGGGTTTTCAACCTTCCATGCAATTATTGCTTCTGCCACCACTTTCTACTTGCTAGTTATGTCAGATCTGTTTGAGGGATGCGATTACCACGATTCAGTGGTATTTAGGAGGAGTTCTATCTCCGATACAGTTCTTGGGGTAGGTAATTGCAATGCCTCCAGTACTTCTTGCTGATTTTGCCTTGTTATAGGGGGATTCGCCAATTATTTTTGTTTGGTGACATCAATTCAAATCCTGGATCTTCGAATGATCTTTTTTTCTCTCTTTTTCATCGGTAGGTGCTTGTATGATAATCCTACCTTCTGATAGTGTCACATTACTGATAAGCTATTAATTTGAAGTTCTGGAAATTACTGATTCTCCTGGTGGTGGTGTTTATGTCCCTACTGAGGATCTTAAAGTGAAATTTGTTTACTTTCTAGGTATAAATGTATTATTACTGATTGATGTTTTCATGCTTATTATGTAGTACCATTGAATTTTTTTATCCACCTTATTATGGCTTTAAAACAATTATAACTTTCTATTACTCATTGAATTTTGAAATCGTAGGGTAATAATATGTCTCAATTCCAGTTCATTGAGACGATCTTTAGGAGCGATAATTTCTTTTCTTTTATTAGTGGTGTTTGATTTTCTTTCAGAATTCTATTCCCTTATGGTTCATTTTGGTTTTTGCTTCGTTTAGTTTTTTCCTGTTTTTTCACTGTTATATAATTTTCCATTATATATACGCTTCCTAAGACTCAAATCAGTTCCACACTTTGTGCAGATCTCGGTCGGCTACTTTCTCACAGACTTGGCCATGATTCTTTGGCTCTATCCAGAGTTCGGTGGCAAGGAGTTTGTAAGTACTCTTTCCTTGTGGTTGATGCTTCAGAGGTATTATAAAATTGTTACCTGCTAACTTGGTGTACTAATAGTTCAGATCTTACATCACGGGATCTCAATATATGCAATCGCTCTTTCTTTGTCGAGTGGTGCTGGGCAATTTTACATCCTCCTGGTTTTGTTTTCCGAATGTACAACTCCTTTGATCAACCTAAGGTGGTATTTGGATACTGCTGGACGGAAAAGTTCGAAGCTCTACATCTACAATGGTGTCGCCATGTTCTTCAGTTGGCTGGTACGAATTCACTCCAACGTCGTAGCATGCTTGTTGTGACTATAAAAAATGACACTTGAGGTAGTACATCTCTAATTATCATCTCAAAGCAGTTCCATAATCTGTTCGTACTCTATTTATGCAGATATCTAGGATTCTTTTGTTCGTTTATTTCTTCATTCACATGTATCTTCACTTTGATCAGGTAATGTTCTGAGATGTAAAACTTTTTCTGTTGTTGAATCGTCTTCAAACTACATTTCGTTTTGGACTGAGGTGGTCTTTGTAATTGGTTTTTTCACCTATTCCTTCACCGCTTCAAGTTTGGTTTAATACTCACGGCCTTGTTACTAGATGATCTAATCACATAGTTACAGAATCCAAACTCCAGAGACTCCATGGGGAGCATTTGGAAATTTATTTGCACCAGTGTTCTGATTTCCAAAGAATCAAACAACATGATATCATTCTCAAATACCACATTGTAAATCTAGACTCTTCAGAACAAAAATAAAATAAAATTGTTTGCAATAATAGAGTTCGTTTGTCTAACTGACCACCCGGATATCATGATTCTCTAGATTCAAATTCAAAAAATCAGTTTCAGTTGTGGTTATGATTATGATTAAATAACACCACCATACTGCAGTCACACAACTGAGACTAACCTGATAGGCATGCATTTGGCTTTGAAATAGACAAGATCAGGAATCATGACTTGGTATCAGTGGATCAAACCCCATCAATAATTGATCATATTTTCAAGTTTAGTGAAAATAGAGTAGAAATTAAACAAAAGGGGGAATATACTGCAATCGTTTGTGTAATGCTTATAAAGAGCTACTCCTAAATGTTACATTTATTAACAGAACTGTAGTAATCCATCCTTTCTTGAATTGCATGTTTTCAGGTGAAGAGAGTGTTTCCTCTGGGCTTCTACAGCTTGCTACTGGGTTCTCCCATGCTGGCAATGATGAACATCTATTGGTTCTGGAAAATTTTCCAAGGTTTGATGAAGACAATATCCAGAAAAAAACATGTGTAATAGTGCATGGGGTCTCTTTTTCCGTCTCATACTGGCGCCGTTGTACATAACACAAATATCCCAAGAGTGTCAACAGAAGGTCTTGTAAAGTGCTATTTGGAAGTAACTATCATACGTACGTTACAATTTGCTTGGTTGGTTGAAATTGGAAGTAACCTTTATGGGTCGATTTTGGTGTGTTACTATAATGTTTCTTTTGTGGTGTTTGTCCGAATGGGCAGGAAATGAAATCAAATTGATTAATGAAAACTAGTGATTAGAGTTAGGGTATGTTTAAACTTGAGGAGAGAAAAGAAAAGAAAGTTGGATTTTCTTTCGCTTGGATAACGACTCAAAGATAGAAAAAAAGAAGAGAAATTGAGAGAAATATTATGATACAAAATTCTAATTCAACTTTCTCTTCAATTTTGGAGAAAAACAGAGAAAAATAGAGAGAAAGTGAATAAATAAAATTTTAGTGACCAAAATATCCTTATTAAAAAGGGAAGGTCAGCTGGACGAGTATACTCTATCCAGGCTGCGGAAGCGAGGGACACCAACACCTCAGGAGAGGTATGTTGTAGATTTTTGGTTTGTTGCTGGTATGTTGTTGCTTATCTACTTCCTACATGTTTCATCTTTTGGATAATGTTTGGAAGACCTGAAGCTTTATGGTAGTTGGTTGTTTTGAATTTTGAGGACGAAATTCTTTTAAGGATGGTGGATTGTAAAATCTCAAACCTTGATTAGTGCCTAATAGGAGATTAGGTGGGGTTTGACTTGGAGTTGAGGTGAAACAATGGGATGTGTGGTGGTGGGATGGTGCTAAGTACGGTGACCCATGCTTGTGTTGGCTTGGTTGGGGTTTTGTTGGAGGAAACCCACGACTCTCACACCACAACTCCACATTCCTCTCCAACACCCTCTTCTTTCTATCTCGCTCCTTTTCATTCCAGTTACCGAAGCTCCGGCGAGCGAGGTTGGCTGCGGGCACGACGGGTGTACGGTTGTGGCGTGGACAAAGTGGACATGCGCGACTTTGAGTCAAAGACCGACGACGTGGTGGTTGCTGGAGGAGGTCGCTGACGTTGATCAGAGCTCCGACGAACTCAGGCTCGTGACGAAAGGTTTGCCATGGGTGGTTTTAAAGATGTTGGGGGTGAAGTTGGTGCAGTTGCACCACGTTTTGCTGTTGGAGTCTTGTTGCACCACTAGGTTGGGCATGTGTTGGACATGCCTGCGGTACCGTGCAAGCTGGCTGGTCGGGCACTTGTGCGTGACCGTGTGTGTGGGTGGCTCGGTCTTGCTGGTGATGGGTTGAGGCGGGTCGATGCTGCTGGTCGGGGCTGGGCTCGGGAGATGTTCCGGCGTATGTTGCTTGCGGTGGTGTAGCCTCTCGGCTGCATCTACGTTTTTCTTGGGTTCATGTTAGAAAATCTAATGGATTTCCTGATCCTTTGTCTTGCTTGTGTTGGCATTAATCTCTTGTTGCATTGATATCCTTGTTAGTAACGCAAGAGTAGTTGAATGGATAAATATATGTATATATTTAGATGAATATTTTTCTTGAACTGTGAAACTAATTTAGAAAAGCTATTCATTTAGTTGTACATGTAATGTGATAATGTGTGACAATTTGTGAATGCTTATAGCATGATTAATGCATGAGCTGGAGTCATGAGTGTGATGAAGTGGAACATGATTTTATTCAATCACTAGCCAAATGCATATCGACTACTGTGATGCTACTGCCCTTTCTTTAATATAAATTTAATGATTAGTGATGGTTACTTATGGGAACGTAGTTTAAGCATGTAGGCATTCCATTGGATTCCAATTCATGTGTGCATTAACGCTAGTTGATTTCATATGATGCCACGTTGCCACTATCTACCATGTTGACATTAATATCACTTCTTTAGTTGACACATCACTTGATATTAAGTATGAGTTGTATTCAAGGTTGGTTGTTACATTGTGAAGTAGTATTGCATCCATGATTTATATAACATGATATTTTAGTTGGGTTTTGCATGCTTACATATTAGTGACCTTGGGAGGACTTCTAATTATCTTGCATGCTATGTTGTTTTCGTGTGGGGATGTCTGAAGAAGGCGCGAGAGGTGGAGCTTCAACGAACTCTGGGGATCGCAAGAAGAAGGTATGCCAAGTTCATTATTGGTGCTCACCCGAGGAGTGTGAGGTGTTGGTCGGACGGTGGCTGGTGGCCTCGTCGGTGTTGTTGTGCAACAGTTTGCTGCACTGTTTCGGTCGATCGACGTGTGCTTTGGTCGACCGGTCGTAGTGTTAATTTAGGAATTTGCCTTGCACCGGTCGAACGATGCTTCCGAGCGGTCGACCGGTTAAGCATATTAGGGAGACTCTTGGAGTTTTCGGTCAAACGGGTCCCCTTTGCCGTTCGACCGGTTAGATATTTTGGTTGGACCAGGCCTTTGTGTGAGGTTTCAGTCGACCGCGAGGTTGGTTTGGTCGATCATTTCTGCCCAGTTTTGAATTTGTTGCTTGTGATTGTTTATGAATGGGTTGGCGCATGGTTTTATATTATGTTTTCATAGTATGACATACATTGAGACATTTGTCGTGGTACAGTAGATCTTTATGTATTGCATTGCATTGCATGGTACCCGACTCGACGGAGCGGGAAGCTCGTCTGCCGTTGGCCGACGGAGGGGGTTTTACAGCTTGTGTGAGCAGCCCCTGTTTTCAGCAGCGAGTGCGTAACGGTATTACAGATTGTGTGAGCAGTTGTTGCGCCTCTCGAGTAAATATCGGTATCACAGCTTGTGCGAGCAGCCGATGTTTACAGCTGGTGTTGGTTGTGGACCGCGCGGCCTGTGTGGCGGTGGTATGAGCAAGGGTATTCGATTGGTTTTGGGACCTAGATTGTTGGTCATATGTCATTTATGTTAGTCTGTGAACGTCGTGAGATACTAGTATGGTAGGATCATCCATTGTACGTAATATGCATGTAGGTGAACTTGGTATACGGGGTTTCCTTATGGAAACTCATGCATTGTTGTTGTTATGTTGCTTTTCAGAACCGCCGTGGGTTCTGGTTGGGTGGTGACCGAGGACGAGTACAAACGCGACAACAAAGTGGAATATGTTTCTGCAATCCAAACTTTAACGAGAAACAAACTGTGTAGAAAGTTGTTTTGCATATAATGACCTAATAGTAGATTATTTGTATAATTGTATGGTTTACCATATCATTTGTGGTGCAGATTGTGTCAGAGCTCACCCTGTTGTGATGATATTGAACCTTAATTGACCCAATCAACAACATCAACAAAGCCTTTAGTCCCAAACTAGTTGGTGTAGGCTATTAATTGACCCAGTCAGCTTGCATAATTTAAGTAGCTAAGATGCTCATTTATGGTCAAGTACATCTGTTATATATGTAGATACTACTAAGTTTGAGATAATTCATTTAGAGGTTGTATAATGTGCTTCTGTTTTCTATATCCTACACATGCCTCTCGGCATTTTTAGCTCAATGAGACCCTATTTACATTTATATAAGCTTCATCCTTCGGAGATATGGGTGAAAGTGAATACTTCAAATGTACGCAACCCAACCGGGTGACCCTGTCTGTTTTCGGTCGACCGAGACCCCTGAGTCGGTCGACCGATAGAATTGAATTTAATGTTGACCAGACTCCGGATTTTGACCTTGTTCGGTCGCCCGGTTTTAGACTTTTGTTCGACCGTTTGGGAATTAGTGTTGCGCAATGAGTTCCACCGATTCAGACTTTCGGTCGACCGAATTCCTCGTGAAAACGGTCGACCGGTTAGACTATTTCGGTCGACCGAATCTGCTCAGAACTGAATTCCTGGTTCCCTTTTTGAACGCCAACTTTGTCCACGGAAACCCGTGTCCTCGCCTTGTGCGTGAGCCGGGAGGTGACGGTGGGCGCGTGATGCGTGCCTGCCCAGGGACTGCCGTTGGGAAGAGTGTGGGTGTTCGGGACGCGTCACCTCCGAGTATGGACCGTGACTTGAGATGATTTTTGGGCACTTTGTAGTATAGCAGGCCTGAGGGATCGCGGATCCCAGTGTTGTGCGGGCACGCAACTGGCGTTGGGTGAGGTGACTACCGGCCTTCGGGCTACGGAGGTCGCTGCTCTGCTTTTATAGCGGCGCAGTTGGTGTTCGCGGCTCGTGGAGCCCGTGACCTGGCAGACTTCGGTCTGGACCCGTCCGATGCTGTGCCGGACGTTGTGATGGACCACCGATGTTGTGCCGGTGATGCCGCCGAGGTTGTGCCGGCGATGATGATTGTTGGGCCGAGGCTGTGCCGGCTATGTTGTTTTCCTCGGCTGGGCACCTACCGAGATGATGTTGTTATACCTTCCGGGTGACAGCCTCGTTGGTCCCTGTGGCCCCGACCACTGAGATTTACAGATCTGTTTCTATCGGCGCGTAGACGTGACAGAGGCTCCCTGCCGAACCCTTGAGTAGTGTAGCCGCGTGTGGGGGGTGCGATGTCACGGGCTGCTAGACTGCATGTGCCTGCAGTAGGTCTCTTCGGGAGACCCGATGATTGATTGTCGGACTGATGTCCTGTTTTACCCTTCGGGGAAACTGTTTTCCATTTCTGTTGATGTCATGACATGCTACTAGTATGATAGGTTCATTATGTGATGCATGCATATAGGTGAGTTGGCATACGAGGTTTCCTTCTGGAAACTCAGGCATTGTTGTTGCATCTTTTTCAGGACCGCAGTAGGTCCGGGTGGGTGGTGACCGAGGACGGAGCGCTTTGGAGTCGGATCCTCTTCGGCAGTTGCTAGACCGTACGACTACATGTATTCTATTTCATTGTATCAGTATTGTAGTTGTACTTCTTTTGGAAACTCCTTGTATTTTGGGTGCACCCGGATTTATATATTTATA
The DNA here is from genome assembly GCA_963682175.1 of Triglochin maritima. NCBI lineage: Eukaryota > Viridiplantae > Streptophyta > Magnoliopsida > Alismatales > Juncaginaceae > Triglochin > Triglochin maritima. The sequence continues at coordinate 4,584,557 of OY821780.1, read as the reverse complement.
TACTAGTGACGTTCCCGCTTGAGTTGTCTGTTATGTTGGTTATTTTGAAATTTTTAAATCTTCCGCTGTTTCGGGACGTTACAGGTTGCATCATGAGAGCATGACAAATAAAGGTATTATTCTTATATGGAGTTTATAGGGTGCTTAATCTCATGTTGATTTTTGGAGGTTCTTTGAAGAGATCCAATTTGAAACAAAAAACAAAACAACAACAACAAAGTCTTTAATCCCAAACTAGTTGGGGTAAGTTAGAAATGAAACTCTAAGGAGTCACGGTTTGAAACAAAAAAAAAACTTGCTTTAGATTGTTTTTTGTTGACTAATGAAGAGGCGTTCAAACCTGTGATGGTTCTGAACATGCTATTTAATGTTGTTAATGCTCTTGATTATCATACTGAAAGAGCATTTTGTTTCAGGTTCAAGAAGCCAACCAAACTTCAGAATGTTTTGAGCATGGATTGCAATTGCCCAGGAAAAGAATCGGTGATAACATATCATCCAAAGAGAACAACAAGTTTCTCGTCGATGTGGTAATATATGTAACGTGCTTTGGATGGAAAACCATATGATTGTTCTATGAATGGAATTGAATATCTTGTATTTGTGTTTGCAACTTTGCATGGTCACTAGTCACTAGTGAACTGTGAACTAAACAAAACATATGCCGTCTACACAAGATTGGAGGGAACAAATAGCATTTAAAATTAAGTTTCAACAGTTTTAGGGGCTATTAGTCAGCAATATGATGTTCTTTTTCTTTTTATCAAATTGATTTGCAGCTTAATGACCTTAAAGATTCAAAGGAGGATGTTTATGGTGCCCTTGATGCTTGGGTTGCATGGGAAAGAGAGTTTCCTTTAGCTTCACTTAAAAGAGCACTACTTTCTCTAGAAAAGGATGAACATGGCATAGGATTATTCAAGTAATTCTGCACTTCTGTTCTTATTTACTCTTGTAATTACACTTTCATTATCAACTCATGTTTTTCAATCTCCATCTTTTTAGGTGTTAAAATGGATGTTGAGCAAGGGACAGGGGAACACAATGGGGACATATGCACAGTTAATAAAGGCTTTGGATAAGGACGGTAGGCCAGAAGAAGCACACCATATTTGGGTGAGGAAGACCAGTTATGATCTGCATTCTGTTCCCTGGAGCGTATGCAAGTGCATGATATCCATCTACTATCGAAACAATATGCTTGAGAGGCTTCTAAAGGTATCATGCCTTTTAAATTTATATTACTTGTATTTCTGAAGCTGCTTTTTTGGAGTTATTTTCTTCCATCTGCTGATTACAAATATTTTCCATGTTATACAGCTTTTTAAGGGTCTAGAAGAATATGATCGTAAACCTCCAATTAAATCTATAGTTCGTAAAGTATCCGACGCATACGAGATTTTGGGTATGTTTGAGGAGAAGGATAGGGTATTGGAGAAGTACAACTACTTAATTCAGCGAAAAGCGAGAGGGACTTTCCAAGAGGCGGAAAAAAACGAATAACAAAAATGAACCTAGTACAGTAGATGATCAGTCAACATCATCGTCGTAGCACCTTCAGGGTGTGTTTTCTCCTCGTTGTGCATCTGAGAATTCAGAGTAACTCAAGAGTCATGACACTTTCGACAGACCCAATGTTCTATTACTAGCGAATACCACTTGGCAATGGCTTCAACTTGTTTGAAACAATTCCTTACATAGTGATGAATCTGGCTGGAAGAAGTTGTCCTATGCTCGGGAATAGGAAGAGTGTAATTGATGATTATTCATAGGGAAATGTTTTATGAACGCAGCGCGTCACGGACGCGTTCTACGTGGACATCCATGTCAGTCCTTACGTGGCCAAAACATGAATGTTTTTTTGTTTTTTCTTCCTGATGTCTACTCAAATCACATTAAATGCGTTTCAACTCAGCACGTTCTCTCCCTCCCCCCAAATACAAATATGATGACACTCTTTCTTTCTTCTTCATTCTTTCTCTCCAGAATAAATCATCATTTCGAGCAAGATATTAGGTCGAAGAAGCGTCTGATGCCGACTCCCAGGATTCTTCACAACGTAAGCAGCGTGAATGGGACGGTGCGAAGACTTCCCGATGTTCTACATAAACAGGAAATCTGAGATGCTATTTTTTTCCTAAACGTAATTCTTGTGGGGTAAAATATACAGTGGGAGGTTTGTTGAGTTTGTGCGGGGGTGGCAGGAGCGGCAGCCCCTGCGGGGGACGTTTTTTTGTTTCGACATCATATTATTGCATTCCATATATTGATTCGTTTATTCCGACAATAATGAAGCCATATATTATTCCGGACTGCAAATACACTTATTCCGGACAACAAATACACTTATTCCGATTCCGGACAACAAATACACTTATTCCGGACAGCAAATCCACTTATTCCGGACAACAAATACACTTATTCCGATTCCGGACAACAAATACACTTATTCCGGACAGCAAATCCACTTATTCCGGACAAACTTTATGTTCCGTTTCTGGACACACTTTATTCTTAAATCGGACAACAAATACACTTAGTCCGGACAACAAATACACTTATTCCGGACAAACTTTCTGTTCCATTTCTGGACACACTTTCTTATTATTATGGACAACTACACTTATTCCGGACTGCAAATACACTTATTCCGGACAGCAAATACACTTATTCCGGACAACAAATCAACTTATTCCGGACAAACTTTATGTTCCGTTTCTGGACACACTTTATTCTTAAACCGGACAACAAATACACTTAGTCCGGACAACAAATACACTTATTCCGGACAGCAAATACACTTATTCCGGACAAACTTTCTGTTCCGTTTCTGGACACACTTTCTTCTTATTCTGGACAACTACACTTATTCCGGACTGCAAATACACTTATTCCGGACAGCAAATACACTTATTCCGTACAACAATATACACTTATTCCGGACATACACATAACGTAAACATGACAAACACATAATGTAAACTGCACACACACATAAAGTAAGCTAGACAAATTAAGTTGATCCAACGTAAAACTTAAAAACAAATATTTTATTATGATAAGTGTGGGCTCTGCACGAATAATGAGACTGCACGATGTCCTAGGGTCTGCACACTGTCTTATCTGTGTATTGGGAAATGAATCGTTCAACTTAAAGAACCGGCGTTTTTTAAAAAGACTAAAACGCGCGAAGAGAAATTTCGCTGACTGGACGCTGACTCAAAGAAAAATATCTGAGCTGTACAGATCCACGTAAGGCGCGTCCGTCTATCACTGCTCTTATTTCTATATCCACTTAAACTGTACTGGATGTCACCTCGAACGTCTGTAGAAACAGTTCACTATCTTAGTTATAGTTTGTTAATGATATCAGATATCTGAAAGAGTCTGGCGCGCTATATCTTAGCCTTGTCTAACACACTAATAATCTAATTGGTCTTATATATTAAAATCTCCACTTAGGGCACCCTCAATGGGGATGTGCCTGGTCGTGGCACTTTGGTGGAGGCCATTGGTGTATTTTTTTTTGTTTTAAATTATTTTTAAATTGTAAATTTATTAGTATTTTTAAATTAAATGATTTTGTTAATTACTTAAATTAAATTTATATTGTTAATTACTCTGATTAAATTTAGTTTAATTATGTTAATAACTTACACAATTTTAATTAAAATTTATTTTTTCTAATTAATTATCTTAATTTTTGGTTGATTATTATATTTTAGAGAAGTAGTTGTAATTAGTAATTATTTTGCATAAATAATTTAAAAAACAACAACAAATATTTCATTATTGTAATGACATTTTAATATTTAATAATAATTTTGTTTTGATCATTAATTGTTGTAATGATGTTTTAATATTTAATAATATTTTTCTGAGTTTTATTTCCTATTATTTATATTTAATTATAAAAAGTTATTGTAAATACAACAAGTTAATTATATGATTGATGTTGAAAATTGTAATTAAGGGAAAAAGAAATAGTGTGGAAGAAAGATAGTGTTAATTTGACAAGTTGACATTTATTACTGGGTTGTAGTTGAGAGGAAAATATTGTTAAGGGAAAAAAAGATTATGTAAGAAATAAAGTGTTGATTTAACAAGTCAACATTTACGAAAATGTCAGCCCTGACATTTGTATTTGTATTTAATAGTGTGGCTGAAGACGACCTTAGGCAAGTACATTTGTATTTGAAAATAAAAAGTCAAAGTTAATGATACATTTATCTTGCCTATAAGTTGCCATATTTATGATCAATACATCATAAATGCACCTAAAATCAAGTATGAGCAGTTTTTGGTTTTAAAACTTCACTCTGGGCCAAGTGGCTTTGTGGTTGTTATTTCACACATGGCAATTTCTAAAATGACGTCAACACACATTGACCTGCAAAATTGTTTTTGTACGTGTGTATTTTTTATGCTATACAAATAAATCTTACAAACTTAAGGACAACTGATACACTCGAATTTACACGCCTCTATTAAGCAACATGGTGTAACATATAGATCCACGTTCTTACTTATACTATTCTTAGACCATCACTAATCATGACCTGGACGACCTGGTCATCAGCTCTCTCTCTTCAAAATCAGCTTTCTCTCTCCTCCACATCAGCTTTCTCTTTCCTCAACCCACATTCTTCTCTTTCATGCATTATTCATCTCTTAACCACAACCCAACACAACCCACAACAACCTACATCTCTCATCCACATCATTTCGGGATCCATTTTGATAAAAATTTAAAAAATATAAAAAAAAATTCTAAAAAATCAAAACAATTATAAAACGTATTTTCGGATTTTTAAAAAAAAAAACTCAAACAGAAAATTAAAAAAATCAAAACAAAAACAAAAAAAAAATCAAAAAATAATAAAATATTTGATGGCCGGGTCGTCGACCCGGTCATCTACGACCGAAGTTTTTGTTGCAAAAAATTAATTTTTAATCCACGACCCTGGGACGACCTGCTGACGACCTCTGTTTTAATTGTTTTGATTTTTTAGAATTTTTTTATATTTTTTAAATTTTTATCAAAATGAACCCCGAAATGATGTGGATGAGAGATGTAGGTTGTTGTGGGTTGTGTTGGGTTGTGGTTAAGAGATGAATAATGCATGAAAGAGAAGAATGTGGGTTGAGAAAAGAGAAAGCTGATGTGGAGGAGAGAGAAAGCTGATTTTGAAGAGAGAGAGCTGATGACCAGGTCGTCCAGATCATGGTCAGTCGATGGTGGGGGATGAAACCTCGCATCTTGGAGTTTATTACATAATCTGTCATCAAACAATATAACCCCACTTAAACAAATCACCCTGATATCAACACTAATAGGACCATACAATTAAATATCACCCCCACAAAAGGCCTGAGTAAGTTCCAAGAAAAGAAAAGGATGGGCATATAGTCGACGTATAAAACAACATTATTCAAAGGTAAGAATGATGGATGAGATGTATGAGCCATATAAAATCAGTATCGGGCTATCTTTTTGATAGAAATTAGTATCGGACTATCGGTGGAACATTTTCTATTTGATGCACGACTCTTTATTTTATTTTATTTTTTTGTGGTATCATGTCTTGTAGTGCCAACAGATATACAAAAATATGTCTGCACGTCCTTGATCGACACCAACTGGCCATTTTTCTCGGGTATAAGGGCACCCTTAACGGGGGTGCCCCGCCCGGGCGCCCTGGTCGGGCGCCCGGGCGCACCCCCGTTAATGGGCGGGGCGCCCGTGGGGCGCCCGCCCGGGCCACTCGCCCGGGCATTTGCCCGGGCGGTGGGCGTCCCGGGCAGACGCCCGGGCGCCCATGGGAGGGGGACACGTGTCCCCCTCCCATTGGTTAAAAAAAAATTTTTTTTTTGAATTTTTTTTTTGTTTTGGTTTTGTTATTAATGGATTGGGTGTTTGTTATAAATGTGGGGTAATAATTTTTTGTAAGTGATTAAAATTAAGAAATTTCCAGAACCAACAATTTCAAGTTAAATAGAAAAAAAATTAATACAACAATACCATAACAACAATACATTAATAATACTAAAATACGAAATACAACCACGGGAAATACAAACCATACGAAATACGGACTACTACAACCCGAAATACAAACATATGTTAAAGGGAAATACAAACCATACGGACTACTACAACCCGAAATACAAGCTAAGGGAAATACAAACCATACGAAATACAGACTACATCAAACTACACGTACCCATTCTCTTCTGCCCAGGCGAGAAGTTTATCGATTACTTTTTGATCCTTCTCCGTCGGGTTGTCCTTCCTCATTAGAGAGTGAAGCATGTCCAACTTATTTTTTATTAAATGCCTCTGGAAATTCCTTTCCGCTAACTCCTCTTGCTTAGAGAAACCATCTTCTCTGACTTGGGCGGTGTATCGCATCTGTTGTGCAAGTTCTCTAACATCGGTGTCTCTTTCGGGGCGTAATGCACTCTTAGCCTTTTTCTTAGCCTTCTTCACACCTTCTGGGCGTGTAGACGACTCCGGCATCGGCTCTTCTGCATCCGAGGGTGATTGCGTCCTCGAGCCGTCCGTGCTCTTTCTTTTCCCAAGGCTTCCTGACTGGGGACTATTTTCATCGTGCAACTCCGGGGACTCCCAGTCAACACGCACGGCATTAGCTCCGGAGATCACACTCTCCCATTTTGGGTACCTACGCAACATAACCCAAGCATCAAAATAAAGAAATTTACTAGGCCCATGATTTCGCTCGTAGATCACGTGCGCTTGTCGGACAACATCGTCGTCATTCTGGCCGCTCCTTTTCCGTCGGAATGCCTGATCGAAGCACCCGACCCACTTGTTCACAGCAGGTATGATTCTCCTCCACCGTCCTTTTAAGGACTCTGCGTTCCTTTCAGGTAGGCCTGTGCCTTCCACGGAGATGTCGTACACACGTTTCACCCTAGTCCACAATGAAGTAGACTTCTGGTTTGTCCCTGTCACCGCATCGCAACTGACTTCCATATATGCAGAGACAAGTCTCTCGTCCTCAGCTGTGGTCCACAACTTCGGATTGGCTTTGGCAGTTTGGACTTGCTTGCGGTGACGACGCTGTGGAGGTGGGGATGGTGGTGTGGGGGTGTGTCGTGGTGGGGACTCATCGTCGTCGTTACCCTCATCTTCAGTGTTCGCCATACTATGACGGCTATTTTGAGACAAGGGTCGGCCAAACATCTGGAACTGCGGTTGATTATAAGGGAATGGTGGTGCATATTGTGAGTATTGTGGGAATGGTAAGTTTTGATCTGGGGATGCGTAGTGGGAGAATTGTGGGAATGGTGAGTTTTGGTCAGGTGGTGGGAATGGTGGTGCGTACTGGGAGAAGTCGGGTTGTTGGAATGGTTGTTGGTAAAATGGACGTGAGGGATATGGTTGTGGATAGCGTGGATGCGGATTTGATTGTGGAGGAGGGGGGGAACGATTGTACTCCGGAGAAGACATTGTGGGAGAAATATGGGATGTAAGTTGAGTTTTGAGTTTTGTGGAAGAGATATGGGGTGTAAGGTGATTTTTGTGTAGGGTATATATAGAGAAAAAATTAGACACTGTGCAATCACGCGGATTACTTTTCTTTCACGCGTATACTGTACATTCACGCGGACTATTTTGTTTTCACGCGTATACTGTAGATTCACGCGGACTACTTTTGATTCACGCGTATACTGTGCAATCACGCGTATACTGTGCAGTCACGCGCGTTTCGAAATTCAAATATTCAAAATTTTGTGTTTAATAGTGATTAATATTGTTAATTAATTAATAGTAATAATAAGTATATCGCGAATTAAAATTATAATGTAATTAGAATTAGATTTATATATAATGTATTTTGTTAAATGTTGTGTGAGAATTAAATTTGTTTAATTAAGAAATGATGTGGATGAAAGAGAGTGTAGGGTGGGTGGGGGTAGCCTGGGCATGGATAAGGGGGTTTTTTGGGTGGGTTGGGTGAGCTGACGTGGCAGAGAGAGAGTGCAGGGCGCCCGGGGTAGCTCGGGCGCTGTTAAATATGCTCTAACAACAGCTGAGAAAGCCCGAGTACAGGTAGAATAAAACCGACATGACTCCTATCACTTTCACATATAATATATTTGCATGTTACCAAATACCAACTACATGGTTTTACATTGGACAGGAACACATTGGTTAATCAATTCCTTGACATTAGGAACACAATACTTGATTATTAACTCAGTGTTGTCAAGTTGGTAAATCGTAAAATTTAGAGTAAGTAAAATCTTATGGTTGAAATTCAACTATTCTAGTTTGCAGTCAAATTGCATTTAGATATAATAGTATTTTATTTTTTATTAATAAATACATGTGAAGTCTTTGTTGGAATGACTATGCGACATCCTTCGTGCGGACATGTCATCACCCAATCTTCCATGGCCCAACGAAGATTGCATCCTTTGGGAAGAAAGAAATACTGTTCTACGACACATATCTTTTGTTTTTAAACTTTTAAAATACTTGACGTGACAAAATAATACGCCGTAGAATTGTTTTATCTTTCTACTGTAAAACTTGGTTGGTTTACCTTTCTTAAATTTGAAAGTTAATTTTGAAAAATGCAAGTAATTAGGTGTTACGATTTTGGTTTTTGTGTCTCCACGTTAACAATTAGATCCATCGACCGATTAGTTGATATCAAGTGAATTTTGATTCATTAATTGTCAAAAATCTCTTAAATTCAAGCAGTTTAATAGAAGATCGATAGTGAACACTGCTGCACATGTACTTCTTTTTCTGGGCAATGAATTGTGGGCGGGTGGTTTGTTTTATTATTAGCAGAAGTCTAATTACATAACTACTTTTATAACCGTAAGAGGAATGAACTAACTAACTGATGTGACAGATTAATGGTAAGTCAACATTGATTTAAAACTAACAGAATTTATTACTTTAAAAAACTTTATTGCTGGTGTAACGATTTTCTGCCTGTCAAAACTATCTGTTAAAATTACATGCCTTTAAGATATGGCTAAGGATCCAATACTGTGTAATTATTCTATTTCTGGACGTCATAAAAAATTTAGTTCTGGAAATTGTATTTTTAAATATGTAAGATTAATCAACCCAGTGAAAAATTAACCATTGTGGTAACAAATTTTCAGGAATTTTATCTCAATTTTTAGCTCAAATGAACATTATTTAGTACAATGACATTGTTTTCGGTGAATATTGTTATATTCACTTTTAGACCTTGAAAAACAATAACGGTCAAAATTGTCTCAATTTCAAGATTTTCTTGACTAAATGGAGTTAACATGAGGTGTTCCGATCCTGTGTTATATTCGTGTTCAGAGTTCAGGCATAATAACAATTCTTGTACTAGTACGACACATATACATTATAATTTTATGCAACATGTAATATGATTTACCAATGTGTGTTGTGTATGTTTTAAGTAACACGAAATGAGTATAAATCGTGTACATACCGTGTAGTGTCGTATACACACACAAAAAATTAGGGTTGTGTTTGTGTGAAGATGATAAGACAAGTTTCTCTATCGTCTTGTGTTCATGTACAAAGAACAAGAAAAGCCAACAATGTTAAATATCACAAGTGTGCACGACACAAATCGCATGTATACAGTATATTACACGATCGACAACCTTTTCAAATGAAAATAAAAGTTCTTAACAAAAATGAACAAATAGTTTGAGGTATAAATGCACAATAAAAACATCCCTTTAACACATATTATGTATTCTAATTGGCCTAAGTATCAACCAAGTGAGGATAGTCGTGTGATCGATTCGTACCATCTTGATAATCAAAATTAATGTTAATGCCTATCAATAATAAAAACAATAAAAAAGCATAGAAGGAAGATTATGATTATTCCTTGGAAATGCAAAAAAGAACACAAAGGCATTGCCCAATCCAAAAAAAGGGAATAAAGTAGTAACTCCCACCAATCCATCCATCACCTACACTTTAATCCTCTTCCTCCTTCTCCCTCCCACCATTACCACCCCCAACAAACCCCACTATATAAACCCCTCCAACGCCCCCAAAAAAATAAAAATAAACCAAAAAAGAGAGTAAAAGATGAAGTCGTTACCGTCGCCGCCGGCGAAGCGGCGGTGGAAGTCGTTCGCGACGTCCGTCCTGGCGCTCGTCTTCCTCTCCATGCTCGTCCCCCTCGCCTTCCTCCTCGGCCTCCACAACCGCTCCCCCTCCGGTAACGTTCCTACCCGTCCCCAGATCTGAGGTTCCCTCCTCCTTTTCCGCTCCATATTGACCGGCATTTTGGTTGATTGCAGGATACTCCGGCGACAATCGGGCCGTGCCGGTGAGGATGAGTTTCGGTTTCGGTTTCGGAGGTTTTTTTGGTTTGGGTTCTGATTTGTGGTTGGTTTGGTGTGCAGGAGGAGGGATTCAGAGGTCCGCCGGAGGCGGATGGGGACTACGAGAGGAATCGGAATCAGGATGAGGTATAATTTCTTAGCTCTGTCTTTTATGGTTGATTAATTAGTAGTTAGTTGATATTCTGTTTGTGTGAGCTCATCGGAATGTTTGCTGAATTAGTTGCCATTCAACTTAGCATAATTGTTATTTTCCTTTTTCTTTCGTCGGCTATTCCTCATAGTCATAGATGCTTGTTTTCAACGGCTAGAACATAAAAACTATTATTGATTGCCTTGTTTTTTTCAAAATTGGGGTCAATTATATGATTCCTACTTTCCTTTGACTTAATATCTGATGTTGTGTTATTTTATCTATTAGGTTGTTTTATTTGAACCTTTTTTCTTGATTTGGATTAGGTGGGCTAAGAGTGTACTCTAGTTTGTATGGTTTTCAATTTTAACTCTTTCTCCTCTTCTAATAGACTATTGACAGTTTCGCACAAATAAACCACCTAATATGGTTTTCTGTAGATTGTTACTGTGGTACCTTTTCACTACCTTCTAAGATGATAAAGGATCCATTTGGGTGCTTAGTTTTTAAGTTGTGCGGTGGCAAACTGCTCAAAACGCTGGATAGTTCACCCAATCGGCCAAACAGGTTTTGGTGCTGGCCTTAATGACAATTTACTCCCGAAGTCTCACTCACATCAAAAAGTTGAAGGAAAAGTTGGCCTCACCCTGCATTTTCCAAGAGAACCTACTTTCTTATAACAAATTACCATAGGAAATTAATCATCTGACATTCTTTATTTGTAGCTATTTACAATTATTTCTAGCTATTTACCACATTATGATCCAATTACTTTTGTTTCATTCCCTACCTAGATAATTGTATTTTACCACATAGGTAATTTCTTGTGTTAATGCCTTGATTAGGTAACTATTTTTTCAACAAACACTACTAAAATGCTTTTGTACCGTGTCCTACCTAGCTAAAATTTTGAATCCTGTCCCATCTGGATTCAAAATTATTGTACCATGTCCATACTGCTGATCGCTGATTGTTATTTATACACAATCTGTTCGTAGAAATAACTACTGACTGCAAGAGTACAATTGAAGGATACATGTGAAAAAATGACCAAAGAGCAAACTATTAAAGCATCCCAAACTCCAATTGACCTTTCCGAAAAATTGCTGTGCACTGTGTGTTCCCATCTTTGCCCCAACACCATCCTGGTGGGTGTCACCACGTTGTTGGGTGCCAACACCAATACTTGTGACACGCAAATGAATCTCAAGCTGAAGCTAACTTCTTGTAGACCCATTTGTGGCTACAACAAAATACATGGGTGCATTTTCATATGTGAACTACAAATAAGTATTACCCAATTTCTTGAGTGCAATTGACTCTTGAATGTCTGGATTCGTAACTTGTAATCATGTCAAATTTTTCATTACGTTTTCCCCCTTTTGACACAAGTTGTTCAAAGATCTCAAAATTGGTGGAGCCTTTCTCAGCATATACCACATGTTGATGTTACCATCCTCTTGGAATTTGGAAGTACAATGAATGGTAGCAATACAAGGTTAAGCTTATAAACAAATTTTATAGAGAAGATATGTTGTCCGAAACTGCAGAAATGAAAGATGGTACTTCATTCTGATTACACCTCACTTGAGTGTTTTGAATTTGGAAAGTTCCTCCATAGTTTGGAACCATCAACTGCCCCACAATTGGCATCAACACATTTTTTGGTTCCAACCACAAAAATAAGAGTGAGAATTACTTATATGACCAACCTTTCTTGTAATGTGGTTTGCTGTGGATAATATATCTTAATCGTTCTGGGTGCAATTTTATCAGTTCTAAGTTTATTGTGTTTACATCTCTCCTCAGAAAGAAGACTTAGAAGAGTTACTTATTTTGAAGCAAGCAATTGTTGATGAAAATACAAAGCCATGTGAGCTTGAATTTGGGGCATATTGCATTTGGTCTAGTGAGCACAAAGAAGAAATGAAAGATTCGGTGGTGAAGAAGCTCAAGGACCAACTTTTTGTGGTGAGGGCTTACTATCCTAGCATTGCTAAACTTCAGTCCCAAGATAATTTTACTCGCGAAGTCAAGAAAAATATCCAAAACCATGAGCGAATGCTTAGTGAAGCAATTGTGGATGTTGATCTTCCTAAATCGTAAGTATTTTAAATTTGTTTGACTCTCAGGTGTTTAGTTTTTGTGATTCTTGCATTTTCTATTTTAAGGTTTACATTCTAGGGTATTTCCTTTAAAAAATGTATTGATAGTCTCAGACAAAAGAAGGGTTGATAACTTGATATCAGTTGGCCTGACGCCAGACGCCCAACGTATGCTCATCTTTACTTGCGTACCGACTCGCCGCTGGCCATAACAGTCATCTAGCCTGATTCTGTTGCATACTGTCATCTTTTGTGGCCCTCCTCAATGTCACCTTAGTATTTAATATTACCAAACACTCACTTTGGATTTTGTTTGGACTACACTTTATTTCAAGCTGGTAGAAAGAAATTGTGTGTGTGTGTGTGTGTTTCATAATATATATTTTCGGGTAATGTGTTTATTCTGGTTCAAGCAACTGTGAATCCTGAACTTCCTATGGCTGCCACAGTGCAACTTTTACTTGATACAAGCTGACAGGACTAACCAATAATTATGTATTTGAAAAATGGTATGTTTGTACTCCAGTTGAAAATATATAGCCCTTGTTACATTAACTCTTTGTCGGGAATACTAAGAGGACTAACAAATAGTTTCCCCTGATTTCAGGGTCATGGAAAAGATTGAAAAAATGGAAGAGACAATTGCTAAAGCCAAATCACTTAATGTTGATTGCCATAATGTTGACAGGAAATTGAGGCAAATTCTTGATTTGACTGAGGATGAAGCTCACTTCCATAGGAGACAAAGTGCATTTCTGTATCACCTTGGAGTTCACACTTTGCCCAAAAGTCTCCACTGCCTCTCCATGCGATTGACTGTAGAATACTTTAAACACCCATTTGTTAATAAAGAAAAATCGCATATAGTCAAGCTCGACAAAGATAATCCAGCAATTCATCACTACATTGTTTTCTCGAAGAATATACTGGCATCATCTGTCACTGTTAACTCCACCGTTATGAATGCTAAGGTTTGATATTTTTTGCGCCTCAATCCAAATTTCCCAAAGCATTATGAATCTTTTTCTTGCACATCAATGAATGGGTATACTTTAGATTTTTACCTTTGAATATAATGTTATATTGAGACCGATCTACTCTTTTTATAGGAGAGCAAGAATCTAGTTTTTCATATACTCACAGATGAAGAAAATTTTTATGCAATGAAGTTTTGGTTCTCAAGGAATTCTTACAGAGATGCGCTTGTTGATGTTGTAAATATCGAACACTTGGAAAAGTCAAATGCTTTGAAGCAGCCACACATGTCATTCTCTGAGGAGTTCCGAATCTCAATTCGTGATTCTAATCAATCGTCTTTGAAGACGAGAACTGAGTACCTATCAGTATTTGGTCATGCACACTTTCTTCTTTCTGATTTTTTTAAGAATGTGAGGAAAGTGGTGGTTTTGGATGATGATGTGGTTGTTCAACGGGATTTGTCATCCTTATGGGATCTTGACTTGAAAGGAAAGGTTATTGGTGCTGCACAGTTCTGTAAGGTTAGGTTGGTTCATCTGCAACCTTATCTGCCTAGAAAAGGGTTGAACGACGACTCATGCACTTGGATGTCTGGACTCAATATTGTTGACTTAGAAAAGTGGAGGGAAAGTGGTACTACTGATACTTACCAGACACTCCTTGCAGAAGTAAGCATAATTGTTTGACACTTATTTTCTTTGTTTGCCCCTCCCCATAGAGTAATCTCTTTATCGATTTTTTTTCTTTCTCTGTACTTGCATTGTTTGCAATGACACCATAAATTCCAAATTTAAAAATAGAAATATACTTTATTCTAATATAAACATCGGCTGTTTAATAAATTTGGTACACATACAATAGAACATCTTTGGCCACTTCCTGAAGCTGCATGATTTTTTTTTACCATAGGTTTGTCACTTCACAAATTGTTGGCTAGAGGCAGTGACATTAGCATTGATTATATTCTGAAAATTTCACCCTTAAGGAAGCATTTGAGACTACTTGTCCATAAAAAAAATATAGTAGACGATTTCATTTTCTTTTGTTAGAAATATTAGTTTGTTGGCTTAGACAGAATAAGCAATTTTTATTTCTGAAGAGAAATAACTGTCTAACCGCTACGGTCAGCTAAATCTCTGTTAGATTTCTTTTTTGACAGAAAGTCAATTCAGATTTTGCATTACCAGTGGGACCGATTTGTGTCGAACAAGAATCATGATGTTAGATTTATGTGGGAGTGATTGTCAAGGTGTGCTCCTCAAACAAATAATGCAATTTTATTTGCTATTTAAATGTAACATTTACCTGATATTTTGCCAATATATAGTTTGGATAGATTGGCTTTGCCCCCTTGGTAGTCTATGATATAGGAACCTTTAGGTTTAATTTTGACATGCAATTTGAGCTCCTATTCATGAATCATAATACTTTGTTTTCCAGGCGCTAACCATGAATACCACCACATCATGGAGAGCTGCTGCCCTTCCCATTAGCTTGCTTGCATTTCAAAACCTGACCTATCCCTTGGAGGATGCATGGGTAATGTCAGGGCTAGGCAAGGACTATGGGATCGATTCAGGTGCCGTAGAAAACACTGCAGTCCTCCACTACAACGGAAACATGAAACCATGGCTCGAGCTTGGTATTCCCAAATACAAGTCATATTGGAAAAGTTTCTTAACAAAAGGAAACCAATTCATGGACGAGTGCAATGCAAGCCCATAAAACCCAATGAAGGCTCTCAATTAGGATTCTCTCCATACACAGTGGAAGCTGACCTTAAGGTTCCCCGTCATTGTTTAGACATCTAATTCTCATTTCTTTTTGACTTTGATGGACATGCTGTTGAGCTTCTATCCATGGCTTAGTCCAAGTTAAAAATTTCTTGGCAATAAAGAGGGGATGAGTGGCTTAGTCGAATCATTGCTTTGGACATTCAAGACCAAGACTGTGAGGCCACACAGAAGAAGTCAATCGACATGGAAATCAATTCATTTCCTGCTGAGCTAGAGTGATTTTTCAATTATTTTGGTAGAGTAAGAAAGCTTCTTTTTTTGTAAAGTGGCAATGGGTGGTCCTTTTCTTCTGTTTCTTCATCTCATTTGTTTTTACTAATGCTGAAGATTTATGGAGTTGGCACAAAAATGAGTCACTGCCATACTCTCACGAGCAACTTTCGATTGCTATTTTTCCTCAATTGTATTTAAGTTTGTTGTCCTGTTCAAGATTTTCAGTTAGAATCTGAATCTTCTTGATTATTTTTCTATAAAGATGTTTTCTTACAATAACATCCTTTCTAGCACATCGTTAGCTCGAAAAGAGTTTTCATTTTTTTGATGTTGTTTTTGCTGCTCTTATGTACCATAGAGATTAGAGAATATGCTCATCAGTAGTATTGTACACAAGTCAGCCTATATAGCATTCCATTCACTGATCATTTGATCAGCGCTGCCTTATCCTCTTTTTTGTCGTTAATGATCATATGATAATGTATATTCCTGGATGTGTGTTGTTTGCACGATTTGTTGTCCTTTTAGATACCATTAATTTTGGCAATATTGGATTGACTGGAATGATATCAATCCTAGAGTTTGTGGTAAGTCTTGACTACAGTTATGTTCATGATGCATGCAAAACATCTATAAAATCTTTTGGACTATAATTGTATTTTCTGTTTTCTACACATGCTCTCAGACCAGCACACCCCTTGTCCATTGGCACTTGTTAACTATTAGAAGAATCAATCTTTGAACTGATATTGTAGACAACCCTCTGTAACAAACGAAATAATTGAGTATAGGGGTCTCAACAACGAAACATCCCATACACATACATATATTAAATATGAAGTATAGCACATGCAGAAACAGATCCATGACTGAAAAAAAGAAGTAAAAGTTAAGAACAAATAACAGCTCTGGTGATTGAACGACACCATTATTTTCTCTCTCTAACAATTACAGTCCTCCCTCTGGGTCCTCTCCCCTCTCACTTACTCCCCCTTCAATCTCATTATTTTCCTCACAAGAGTGTGCATGGTATATCAAACATACATATACAAATACATACAAGCATTAACATCCACAATGTTAGAGTTGTTTAATTGCTTCCTCAGGTATATGCTGGTGGCCTGGGGAGGGAGACTACAGCACCACACAGAAGCTGGGATTGAGGCATGTTGTGCTCATCCCTCAGAGACTTTGCAGGGGAGGTGACACTGACGTAGAGCTGTTGCCCAAGGAAGCTCCTCTCGAGAATTTCCGACCTCAGATTCCACATTCCGGCGTTGTCGAAGCCAAGTAGAATTGCTGTCCATGACTTCGGGTAGACTTGGATTGTGTGTCTGCTCACGGCGTCGAGGAGGTTGTATGTTTTCCTCTTTTCAGGCGTCCATTTTCCACTTCCCATGCTGCATATATTGTCCAAGTTAGTTATCGATTAAACAACCTTTATTTGTCTATTATACCATAATCATTGTTGTTATCCAAATTACAAAGGAATATATATATATATATATATACTAGATCAGTATACTCACCCAACAGCAAAGAAAGAGTATCCATTGAGATGGTAAGACTGGAGGCTCTTTTCAGCATTCTCAAACACAATCTCAACAAAGTCCTTGTGATTGATTTTGATCACAATGGGCTCAATGACAATGGGCTTCCTTGCAGGAGGAGGCACATCTCCGATGGTGTCGTACTTGAAGTACTTGTTCGCGATCCCGAAGTACTCCGCAAGCTTCAGGGGTATCGTAGTGCCTCTGAACGACTTCCCGTTGAGAGCGAACCTCAGCTTCCCTCCGACACTACCCATCGTGTTGCGGAGCTTGATGGTACGGGTGATGTTGATGTTCCCGTAGTGGTATGATCCCTGCAGGTAAGATGGCCGGATTTGGTTTTAGTCTAATTAAACCTGTTTGTTCAGTCGAATTTCGTCTTGATAAATGCTCGACTTGAACTTAAACGAATGTTAAATTAACGCGTCGAGCCATCAACTCAGTTTAGCATTGCCTAATCTAATAATAATAAACTATGCCAGTCAACTTAATAATCAAAGCTAAAGTAAGACATAGTAGATACATTTTTATTTATTTATAATGTTCTTCTCATGTTAAATAAATAAGAAATAATGTGAGACTAGCTATTACCTGTGGGTTGGGTCTTGCAGCACTAGCTGTCAGATTCCACCTGAACGACTTGAACTGGTTAAGGGACCAAACCCACCCGGTTGGGGCCTTGGGGAGGATCTTTGATGGTGCCGATCTGGATCCCTTGTATCGAATCAAACCGGTTCCTGTGAACTCGGTTTTGATGAACCGGGTGGAGGCCACCATGTAGTAAGCCCCAGGCTTCTGGTTGGCAGTGACCAAAACCGAGTAGCACTGTCCCACGTGGATGTCGAGGGAGTCGTAGTCGTTTTGAACAACGTGGGACCCGTCCATTTCCACGAGCTTCATCGAGTGTTTTTGGATTCGGAAGTTTAGGGACGCCTTCATGCCTACGTTGCATATCCTGTAACGGTACGTGAGGCCTCGCTTCATTGTGAATAGGTCTTTTCCACGGACGCCTGATTGGCCGTTTATCAGAACTCCGGCCGGTCTGCCGGTCGTGCGCCCCTTTTGGAGCTGCCGCTCGAGGGACGTCTGGGATTTGGTGTACCTGTTCGAGGTTGGAAAATATCGATCGAACGTTAGTCTCAACAACAAACTAATTATAATTAATGTTAACTCCAAAAAGGTTGACTTGTAAAATAAAATTTAACGAGTCGCCTTAACATTTAACAATCTTTTTAGGTTTCAAATTAATTCGTTGGTCAACTAAAGAATGATTATGAAATATCCACTTCTACACACATTGTATACTAATTAAGAATTCTTCGTCATAAATTTTAATCGGGAAGGATTGAATATGATAATCCTAATTTGATCGTGCAAAATAAAACCCAAAGACATTAACATCACTTGGATTAAATAAATGTTTATAGGTCTGACTTTATATAAATAACGTAATTAGCTTTGTCGAAGTAGTCATGTTTATTCCAAAGATACCTCTAGTAAAATATTTCATCTGGACAATACAATGATAAAAAAAAAGATGGTGAATTGATCAAATTAATGTACGTAATTCTTACCAATCGCCGATGAGGACGGTAAAATCATCAGCAGGTTTGTCGAACGGCACCGGAATTAGAGCGCGGCTGTTGATCCGAAGACCCCCAAAACCTCCAGCAGCCTTCTGCATCCCAATGGAAGGGTAGTAAAAGAAGCTACCAATCTGGTCCTTCACTTGGAAATGGTAGGTGTAGTTGGTCCCTGGACGAATAGGACAGTTGGTCCCTGGAACTCCGTCCTGCCACGAGTTCCTCCTCTGCTGGATTCCGTTCCATGTGAAAAGCAGTGGCACGTCCATGTTGTTGAAGACGTTCACCACCACATTGTTGTTGGTGGTCGAGTTGATGTTCGGCCCCGGAAACTGACCGTTGATTAAAATCGCCTTTTGGCGGACCCTGTAAGTTGGGATGCAAATGTTTAATTACTCGATTGGTACTTGTCAATTAACCAATTACAACTTCAAATGGAAATGGTCCATAGAATCCTATCCATTTCAAATTTCAGTCTTGGCCAAATCATATCAGGATATCATCATATATGATGATTTTTATTATTTTTTGTTTACACACAAGCAAACTAAGATATATATACAAAGTTTTTGACATCTCATAGAATAACGTAAAAACATGTTATTAGGTACTTATACAAACACAATTAATTACGTCCCATTCCCGTCCCTACCTGAGAGGTGAAATGGTGCCGTAGGTGACGTTCCACTTGAAGTGAATATAAGGGTCCTCCGCCACGACCAAAACCGCGGGGCCCACAATGGCCATGCATGCCAACACGCACGCAATAAAAACGCGGGAAAGAGCCCCGGAAGCCATGAAGCCGCCTACGTACGTAAGCGACTAGTTTTTAAATAATTAGGAGACAAAAAGAGAGATTAACGTTGGGTAATTTTGGTGGGGGGTATTTAGTGGGATGATTAAAGGAGAGAAAGAGAGATAAAGAATTGGTGTTGGTGTTGGCTCTGATTGTAGAGATATGTGTGGGGGCCAACAGGGGAGCAATGGCTCTCTTCCGATCCACCACAGGGACGTGGGATGGCTCTTGTTTATAACGGAAACAGTTGGCTAAAGAGAGGTGGGCGTTTTGTGGTTCGCTCGTTGTCCGGACCATGCGGGGTGTCTTAAATCTTTATTTGGGAGAGTACGGATTGGAGAATGTACTGGAACAGGGTGGTCTGGGCGTGAGGTGGTTTTGGAATTTTTAATCGATAATTTTCTTTTTCTTTTTTTTATACTAAAATTAGCCATGCTTGGTATTTACTGTTTGGTGTTTTTTGGGTGTCTGTCCAAGACCTCTACTACCTTTTATAGTTTTATGCACAAAAATGTTATGAAAAGAGGGCACACGGACCCCATCAAGCCAAACACACAATCATAGAACTTCTACTCAGAATGAACATGTACAGTAATTAAATTTAATTACTTCATGCCTTTTTGACTCTTAACTTATACTGATTACATCCACTAAACCAAAGTTACAGCCACACTCTTTTTCTTCTTAACATTACTACAAGAAAAGCGTTGGGCAAACTATATATATCCTACTGTGCAACTTTGGATTGGAATTTGTAGCCACTGCTACTGTCAAAAGTGTCACTGCTTATATCCTTCCTTAACCGTTGGTCTTTATATAGATAATCAGAAGACCCTTCTGATCTTCTTAATTCTTCTGAAAACAACGACGAAGAAGCTGGATTTGAATCATAATTCTGCAGTATAGAATCAATTCTTTTCACAACCTCGTTCATTGTCGGTCGGTCAACACCACGATCTTCTACACATTGCATGGCCAGGTCCACAAAGCTTCTGAAACCAATTTGATCCGGCATGTTTTGGAAGCAAGGATCCATAACCATTCGCAGACCGCCGAATTCTGGGTCATTCTTGTTCAACTTCATCCTTACCTCTCGAACAATGTACGTGCCCATATTGAAGACCTTCTTCGAGGTTATCAGTTCGAGCATCACCACCCCAAAGCTGTAAACATCGCTTTTGTAAGTCAGTTGCTGAGTCATGAAATATTCAGGATCAAGATAACCCTGCAGAAGATAACAGAGGAAAAAAAAATTAAATTCGCTAAACATGTAAGTTACTGTATTATAGATAACTTCTGATAATCAAGTTAAAAGCAAGAGAATGAGCTTAATTTTACAAAGACTACACGTTCTGAGTTTCAAATTTTGCAGATTCAAACAGATGAGGTTTTTCGCACTTTGAGATTTGGTATTGACAAAACAATTGAACATATGACAATTGAAGTACATCGAGTCCAACTGCATTTCACTAAACACAGAAAATTAAGAAATATTGGTGCACAAAATAAACACCAACCATTGTACCCTTCACTTGCGTAGAAACGTGGCCCTTTGCCATATCTGATATTAATTTAGATAGACCAAAATCCGCAACCTTGGCTGTCAAAGTTTCATCCAAGAGGATATTGCTGGACTTGACATCTCTGTGGATTATAGGAGGGTCAGCAAGTTCATGCAGATATGCTATTCCTCTGGCCGACCCAAGCACTATACTCAATCTCTTCTTCCAGTCGAGCGAGATACCAGAAGTACCTAACACATAGAGTGACGATTGTCATTGGTCGAGATGAGCTTATTAAAAGCAGCATTTTTTTCCCACTCACCAGATAAACTCTCTCTTAGAGTTCCATTGGGAATGAATTCATAGACCAGCATCTGTTCCCCCTTCTCATAACAAAAGCCTACAAGACCTACAAGGTTCTTGTGGTGAAGTCTGGAAAGCAACTCGATCTCGGTTTTGAACTGCAATGCCTCTTGCACCGATTCTTGTCGTGCTCTCTTGATAGCAACTAGTTTCCCATTTGGCAGTGTCCCCTTATAGACCTGTGATTATTAAAACCTTTTTATTGTCTTAGAATGTTGGCAGACGTATTTGGAATTGAGATTCTTCTGTGAATCTTTAGTATCAGGAAATATTCTAAAGGTTTTGGTCATGAAGATTACCTTGCCATAGCCTCCAGAACCAATCTCATTTTCGTTCGAGAAATTTCTTGTGCATTTCTTTAGATCATCGAAGGAAAACCACCTCGCTCCTTTCAATTGTGGCGCGCTACTATCACCTCCATCACTAGGGATCCATGATGCTAAAAGAAGGTCAAATTTAATAGTTCAGTTATGTGTTTCACATCGCATCCTTTTTGAAATGGGAACACAAGTAAACGACACTTGAAATAAAACAATATTTTTTTATCAAAACAAAATCACTCTGGTGCCTTCCAAAGATTTCTGAGGTATTAAGTCACTATATCCTTCATCAATAATTTCGTGAGTCCATTGTTAACTATGACTCATTATATACCGTATACATTAAATTCATAATTTCTATACCTTGAGCTTCTACTGGTAACCTCAAAGCAGTATCATTGCTCTATGATTGAGAATGCTAACCATAAATTATATTCATGAATATGCTTATTTCATATTCATGAACATAAATTGAACAATTGCATATACTCCAAGAGCATAATTATGAAATATTACCAAATGGTGTGCTGAGTTCAGCTCTCTTGGCCTTTCTTTTCTGCTGGAAAGCATAAACACCCAGTATTACAAGTCCAATTAAGAGAATAACACAACTAACACTTATTCCGATGATAGCCGCTGAGCTCATTTCAGCACTTAAACCACTTCCACCTGAAAATGGTTATATCAACAACCACAGAGCTAATGGTAATCTGATCCCAGATAAACAAAAGAACAATAATATTATACCTGGGAAGGTGTAGGGGGCAGCATTGAAGTAGTACGGTCCGAACTCGGGTGGAGCATTATATGTTTGGTTGCTCAAGTAGAATCCAAGCCTCCTAATCTCCGAGCGATTGAAGTACATTCCCTGTGAGGGAAACAACGATACTTGCATGTCGAGGTAGTTGTGTTCGTTGAATAAAATGTTCTGAAGAGACACTGAACGAGGGACTAATCCAAGCCCCGTCCACAAACTTTTCTCCAGAGATTGGAACCTATTATTGCTTGACAAGTCCGAGAAGGTTGGTGCTCTAAAAACCATTAGACCCGTGTAAGGGCGAGCACAAGCACAGTTTGATGGATTAACACCTTGGCCTTGTGAACATGATTGGGCTCCACACTGTGAGAGACTGGTCGAATAAGCCGCCACCATCTCTTGTTGAAGGAGGCAATATCGAACACCAGGTGTTGGATTGTCGCAGATAGGATTCCCTGAGAGCCTGCGGTTAAACAAGTAGCAACATCAAAATTGGAATAGGCTAGTAGACTCTGGTCTGAGCAAAATGTTGGTAGATTTGTCGCCTACATTAGTGTAATATCGATTGCACCGCCTGCCTTAATATAAGAGATGTTATTGTCTCGGAGATCAACGAGCTGCAATTGAGGGCTGATGCCACTACTCATGTCAAGCGTTACACTGAATGAGTTATTTCTCAATAACCTATCCAAAGAGATTCTTAAAATCAATTGAGCTTTTTGAGAATGTTAAGCATCATCACTACTTACTAATTTTCTAATTCCGCACTTACACTTGCTCTAGCTGAGAAATGCTGAGAAAAGTAGACGGTAATTCGCCTTTAATACCACCATGTTCTATTGCCCTGTGTCAACACCATGTTTTAAGAGCGCCCTTTGTAGAAGTGGGAGGAAAATATGCACGAACTCACATTGTATTGAGAGATGGAAGCTCAGTGAACCAAGCCGGTGTTTCAGAAACATCAAAAGAATTGTTGCTTAAATCCCTGCCGATCATCTAATAATTATGTTACTGGACAGAAAATTTGCTTCGAATCTATACAAAGGGAATACTGTGAACTTACAAATAACTAAGACTTTTCATCCCACTTAGATCCGGTAGCGTGCCATTTAATTGGTTGTTTGCCAAAATCCTTCAAGGTGGCCGATTGAACAATTAATGTAATATTTGAAAGACAGGAAATCCAAATATATCAATATCTTACATTTCATTGACACGTGATAGGTTGCTAAAGCTAGAAGGGATCGGGCCAGTGAAATGGTTCCTGTCGAGGCGGCTGTAACATCGAAAGTTTACATACAAGTGTATTGCAACAAAAAGATTATGATAAGATTATGGAGTTGGAACATAAACGCTTGATTCAGTAAAGGATTTTACAGAGCTTCAAGAGTTTTAATTTTCCCAATTGATTCTGGAATTGTCCCGCTGAACTGATTTGAGTCGAACAGTCTGCCCAAGCACAACAGCAATGTGACTAATTACCTTAGGAGTTGGATTGGAAATCAAAAGTTTGTGATAAGTTCAGAAGCTTACATATGCAACAGGGTCATGTCGGAGCTGAACAAATTGTCTGGAATTGTTCCTGACAATTTGTTTTTGTTGAAATGACTACAAGGCACAAGAGAACATATGTTAATGGTCAAATAATTATCAAGGCACATCCTAGAGCCAAATCATGATTTCTTATGGATTTTCAAAGTAAGCAACTCACAAATGCTTTGCATTGAGTAGCATATCCAAACCAGGGGTAGTGCCCGAGGACACAGGGAGTGGTCCACTTAACTGATTGTCTGCTATGTCGAGCCAGTAGAGTTTCGAAAGACTGCCCAAGGAAGCAGGTATCTTACCAGTTAATTTGTTTGAGTTCAGAGCTCTGAGGGAAAAACAAGTCAAGTATAAGAAATCAAAGTAAAAAGAAAAGACATGAGCATTGTTACGTATACGGTCAGTAATTTTTACATATATGTTAGAGATGGTAAGTTGCCCAATTCCGATGGGATAGAACCACTGAAGATGCAACCAAGCAAGATCCTGAAAGAAAAGAAAGAGCGAAAAGTCACGGACTTGCCAAAGTCAAATAAATTGCCTTGTACTTCTCTTTGTTATAAGGAAAATAATGCTATCTATTTCTTAAATTTGGTAACTTATGAAGCTTACAATGTAGTGAGCTGCTTCAGATTTCCAACGTTTGAAGGTAGCGAACCGCCAAGACCTTTGTTGTAGGATAAATCCCTGGAGGTATTGCAATTGGAACGATATCTTATTTGTAACTTCAATTAAACAATCTTTTTACATTACTAGATCAATAGCAAAAACAAACAAAAAAAGTTTGATGCACTTTAATAAATCAATTTCCTCCGATAAATTATTTCAAATGAAAAGGGGAGATTGATCTTACAGCGTGTGCAACGCAGAGAGCTGTCCGATGTCACCACTAAGTGTTCCCTTTATGCTCATGGATGATAGTCCTCTGAAACATCAATTTAAGCTAAGAATTCAGATGAAACCAATTAAAACATCATGAAAATTTTCGACATGGTGACGACTCACATTGTGATCACTCTAGAATTAGCACACTTGACTCCTTCCCATGGCGTTCCACAAGGATCATCTGAAGCCCCCCATCCTGGAGGCGCGTTCTCCCAATTAGCTAACAGCGATCGCAGTGCCGCAGCTACAGAAGTGTTAGGCAACCAATCCCACAGTAACCAGAGTCAGGGAAGAAATAGGGGTTTAACAGAATTAGAAGATAAATTTCAACTAAACTTTCCAAAAATAAAAATGATTCTACGCAAAACCAACTTAGGGTTGAAACGTGAAAGCAATTTTGACACTTCCTGTGCTATGAGTTTGCTATAACACAACTTTTACTTGTAAATTCCAAAAAAGAGACAAAACAAACTACGATTATGATTTATGAATATGGTAAGAGCTTTTCCACACCACAAACAGAGAACTTTGAGAAAATACCATAAACCCAACAAATTAAACTTGAAAAACTAAGTATTCATCTACACATATCACATAAATACAAACAAACCCAGAAAACTCACAAGTGCAAAAACAAACTCCAAAAATTACATAGAGACAAAATTATACAAAAACATAGAAGGTACCATCTTGAGGGTCTGTGGCTCCAAACACCACAAAGACCTTGGTGAAAAGACAGAGTAGCAAAAAGTAGCACAACATGGTTGCCTTTGTCATGGTGGTTATAATGTTTATGGATTCAGCAACGGCAATAGAAATGGCCAATATCTCCTAAACCTCAAGAGCACTACATCTGTGTTTGTAGTTCTAGATCTTCATTCTCATACATGAACTTTATTAACTGCAAAAGTCATGGAAAGGTATTGCACTATTGCTTATATTTGACAAAATATTAGGGGAATAGGAGTTTTGGTCGTCAAATCGCTTTCAATATTTTAAATATGATAATGTAATATTTTAGGATATTCTTACGTGACTAACTGATTTAGCTCAATTTTGCCTATTCGGTGGCTATTGATGTATTTTGCGTTTTGTTGTTTGTTGTCGTCAAATACAAGTCAACCTTTGATTTTTCTACCCTTTCGTGTGGAAAACAGAGTTAGAACTAACAAGTATGCGTGGTTGATTGGTGCTCTACTTTAAAAAAAATTGGCCTGAGCCAGCAGATGTAATAAGTTAACACCAGCAATAAAGAATGGTTGGGAAGATATTGACTTCTTCTGGAGCTAATGACGATTATTGAGACGTGTTTGTGCAAACAAAATGGATAGCTCTTTCCTCAGGAGAAGTCAATTTGTTCTTACAGTTCTAATTTTTTTTAAAATTAAGAACAAGTTTATTTTAAAAAAAATTGATTTTTCAAGTTCTTGCTCTTCGTGAGTTTATCGAGTATAATCTTTTATTCATAAAAAATCCAACTAAGCTATTAGACACCATTTGTCAATAGAATTTTGTTTAGAACTTCAACTTTATGCATTTAGAAAAAAAATTGGACCATCAGTTAACTAAGGCAAGGTTTTAAAAATTGGACCGGACTGGACAGATCGACCCGATCAGACCGGGAACCGACGGTCCAGCGGTCGACCGGTTCAGCTAAAAAATCGAGTATCTAGTCGAATCATTCTGAACCGGGTCGGACTGTTTGGTTGGACTGGTTAGTCGGACCGGACATTAAAAAAATTCAAATTTTCCTAATTTTTTAAAATCAGAAAATTTGAGTTTTTTTTTGCAATTCTTATAAATAAAAATCCACCACTCACAAACCCTACTCTCCATCACCAAAACCCTTCGTAAGTATGATGTCATGGATGATATTGAAAGTTGATTTTGGCTTTAAATTCTTAATCCAAATAATATTTTCTTTAATTCTTATTCAATCAAATTTGTTGAGTTAAGTAAACATAGCAAAATTGCTCGATTAAACAAATTGCGCTTGATGTCATGAATTATATTTTATGTTTGATGTGTATATATTAAATGATTTTACAGAAATCAGTTCAAACTGGTCCGACCGTTTATTCGGTTCGGTCCAACTTCGGGTCTCAAAAATGCCGACATCATGCTGACGTCATCAACGGTCTGACCGTGGGAGCTAATGAATAGACCCGCAATCTCATAGAAAGACATCACGATCCCTCGTGGAAAAATAATAATTTGTTGATAGGGGAATACTAATATAAGATTCCTACCAAGATAACTGGAAGTTCAACCACATTGAACCAACCAAAGTTTTATCGGTTCGGTTAAGAAAACCTTGAATTAAAGATAGATCTAATTCTAAATATTTATGTATTCATTCCAGTGTACAAGTAGGCGGTCGCCTAGGCGGTAGACGACCGCCTCTCGGTGTGGTCGCCTCGCCTAGGCGATAGCCGTTGGAGATATCTGTTTTTTTAATTTTTAATTTTTTTTAAATTACAAGATTTGTCACTACCCCAAATCCTATATAAACCCCTCCAAACCTCTTCATTTTTCACACCTCTCTTATTCTCTTCTTATTCATCATTCTATTCTATTCTTCAAGTTTCCTAATAATCAAGTTTTCGCGATTAAGTTTCCGGTTTGGTGCTTAGTTTTGAAGTTGGAAAGTGAAGTCTCTGATCTGGTTCTTCATTCTTCAACCGCCAAGATCGAAATGTAGCTTTCAATGAGCATATGCCTGGATTCATGGATGTTGTAGAGCGTCTCGTCCCAACTCCTGAAGAACAAGACAAGATTTGCGGTTTACTTGATCGTTACAAGAACTCACTTGGAATGTTCTCTAGGGATATGGTCGTCAGACAAAGGACGGAAAGAAGACATATAGATTGGTGGCAATCTTATGACGCAGACATGGGAGAGACCGCATTACAGAGGTTGGCCCTGAGGGTGTTGGGATTGACATGCTCGGCATCAGGTTGTGAGCGGAATTGGAGTGTCTTCGAGCAGTTGCACTTAACGAGAAGGAACATGTTGGCTGTGAAGAAGATGAATGACTTGGTGTATGTGAACTACAACCAAAAATTAAGGTAAAGGTTTCAGCAAATGATGGAGAAGCTCGGATTTTATCACCCCATCAGTATGGACTACGATCTCTTTGACGAGCATCCATGGTTAGTAGAAACTGAAGATCCGGTATTCGCTGGAGAGGAGCTTACATGGGCCGATGCCGAGGAAGCAGCTTTAAGACATTCTTCTTCACGGAGACACTTTGGTCGATCCACATCCACTGCATCTGACGCGTCGTTATTAGGTGTTGGTATGGATGATGTCATCGTTCACATTAGTTCTGGAGATCCAGGTGCATCGAGTTCTCAAACACCGATGGACATCGACGAGCAATATGTCCAATCCGACGATGAAGAAACTGAAGAAGATGATATCTACGTCAACAATCCGAATGAGAACCACTCTGACGACTCTGATGGTGGTGGAGGATTTGATATGGTTCCCAGTTGGACATTAGATCAATGTGTCCAATGGAATTAGTTAGTTAGCTTGTAATTCTAATTTCTCTCTTATCTGCTATTGTATGAACTCTGAGTTAGTTAACTACCTTTGTAATCGTACTACTAAGCAATAAATTGTATACCTAAGTGTTTAGGTGGGTAGAAGGGGTTCCTAGTGAGGCATTGGTCGAGGAACTATGTGTCTTTTTGAAGTCTAAACATGTATGATATTTTTAGATAATATTTATGCATTTTTTCCCGATTTTCCTGATTTTTAACTATTTTATCAAATTTAATTGATTTAAAAATAATAAAATATTAAAAAAAATGACCGTCCAGAACTGAGCGGTCGCACAAATACCTAGGTGTCGCCCCGGCAACGGGAGACACCTGGTCGCCTAGGGGTTGGGTGAACATTGATTCATTCATGATGCATTGGTATCAGTGTATCGTTGCATTTATTGCTTGCTTGCCATCACTTTTTTTTTCACCCTTTCATAAATGACCAGAACACAAATATCTACCACCTTTGTGGTCGTCATTCTCTCCACGGCTGCAACAAGATCTCCATATATTAATCTTGGTGAAAATTGTCATGTAAATCGTAAATATTAATATCATACATCAATTCCTAAATGAAGAATCCTAACATCGACTATCTCTGGGCAGTTCACGACAACACGATGTATCTTTTACGAACTACCACAGTTTCAAATTTTGGAAGTGACTATGTATTCAAAAAAAATGTTGGAAACTACACATTTGTTCCCGTGTTGGAAAATTTCCAAATCAGTCTTGACTTGTTTTTGTTTAAGCCCTTCATTTAAGTTTATTTGGCAAATCTATGCTAGTTCTTTTATTCCTTAAGCCTGCATGTTGTGATTTTTGTTGATTACGATCTAGATATTGCACCAAACACATCCGTGACGTGCATGAATAATTACCACAAAAGACAGCTCACCTCGTACTCTCCTCAACTCGAGCTTGTAAAATAGTTTGTTGAATTTAATGGACTTGCTCCATCTCTTAAATTGATGTCCCCCAAAGGTTAGGGCCTCAAGTCCAACCATGTACTTACCACGAGTCCATGAATAAATACGGTGGTAGATAAGAAACCCTCATCAACTTGATTTTTATTTTATTTTTTTGATAAAACATTGATCGTTAAATAATCACAACACTTGGGCTTGTAAACGGATCGAGTACGAGTCGGTATGATATTACTCAAACCTACACCTGTTTAAATTAACGAGAACGGATATATATCCGACCTAAAATAATTGTATCCGTACTCGACCCGTGGGTAAACGAATAGGACGGATAAAAATAAAAATATATAATATATAATGCCATAAAAATAAAATATATAATATATATTAACGGATGTTAGGTTTTTTATTAATAAATTTGTAAAATAAAAAATATAATATATTTAACGGGTATAAATGTAAACCGATATGGGTAATGTGTATACCTATATCCTACATGTTATTAACCGGACATACGGGTAGGAATTTTTAACAATGTATAATTTTTATGTACTCGTATCCGACCAGTGTGAGTGACCGGATATGCGGGTATTACCCACCCCGTTTACACTACACCATGTCACCAACCATCATAAATAACTTCTCTACCTCTGACCTTATAGTGTTATTCTCTTCTTTCAAAAGATAAAAATAATGAAACTATTAAACAGTGCACCATAGTGATCTGTTCTGGTTATGTGTCCCCATCCTAATCGAATCATGAATCATGTATCATGTATCCACAATCACAATTCACAACCATATTCATAAGTACCATTAATAGATAGTGGAACTCAATAGGATTTCCCTCTTTTCTACGATATGGATCAGGTCCACATCAAGCTTGTGCACTCTTAGATATAGTCCACTATCCAGCTTGGATATTATGTCATCATATTGAGCGAAATTAATTAGAGAGCATTATACTATGATAAAATTTACACTGATTGGTAGGCGGTGTACCAGCACAATATTGATTTTATCAAATTATAATGCAACTTTATACTGAAAAACGTAGAAGTGAAATAAGTTTTAAATGGGGATCATGGTCGCCTAAAAATGCACCATAATGTAGATTATAGGTCCGTTAATCTTATATTCGAAGAAGAGGGATCCGTTGCCCTTTCACCCTTGAAAGGCTTGATGAAAATTTAATATTTTTTAATAACTAAACTTTCGAACTTCAAATGATAAATCCAAAGTCCAAACAATAAAACTTATTTTGCAACAAAAGGTATAAGCGTGCACGCAAAAAATTGCAAAAAATATTTTTTTTGTAGAAGATTAATAAACCGAAAAATCAACCCTCCAAATTTTATACAGACCAACTTCAAATTTTGGTTTCTAGTGTGCAAGACCGTGCGTGCTTACCTTATGTTCGATAATACGTTTTACGGTTTGGATTTACTGGGAAGTTCATGTTTAAAGTTACCAAGGAATATCAAACTTGTGTCAACTAATTTTAAGGACAGAAGTTTTCAAGTTACTAACCAATGTTAAATTCACGTTAAACATTTCTAAGGCTATTATGAAGTACAATCCCTCCTCATCTTTGTAAAATTATCAGAAATATCAAAATTAACGTAATATCCATATTTTCAACATATTGGCCTAATACTAATTGTGAGCTAAAGTAAGCTTCAAATTCGTTAAATTCTTGTAATGGTTTCCATCTCGGAAGCCTAACGGATAAAAGTTTCGAACTAATTGATATGCATGAGAGCAATTTTCAATAAGAAGCATGATATCACACCAATTTTGATCTTTCTGATGGGTACCGAACCAGATGATAGTGGAGCAATCGGTCAACTGATTTTTCATCTTCATTTAATATTAAATAGTCAACCTTGAGCACTTTGATACGATTTTGAATGGATAACATAGTGATGAAGTTTAAGGTTCGAGTGTTAGAGATGTGTAAAACAATAAAATGACTATCGCTCGGTCATCCAATCTTAAAGATCTCAAGAATAGCGGGTGAGAGAAATTAAAAGTTTATTTTGCTTAGGTATCAATCCAAAAGATCAAAATTGATGTGATGCTCGTGTTTTTTATTGAAAAATGTTCTCATACACACCAATTAGTGTGGGGCCGACATCCGTCACGCTTCCATGACGGAAACCGTTTCGAGAGCCTAACAGATGTGGGGGGGGGGGGCACCAATGGATGTGCATGAGAGTAATTTTCAATGCAGACGATGGGTATCATGTCATATACCCAGAAGCATGGGTATCGCACTAATTTTGATCTTTTCGATAGTTACCCAAGCAAAAAACTAGACAAGGGTATCAGGTCGGGCTCAATATTTGTATGTTTTAGGTGTTTTTGTGAAGATATTTTAAGTATTTTTAAAGATTTTTGGAGGTATTTAAAAAAATCGGAGTCCCAATTCTGGCCAAACTCGCAGGTAGACCTGGGTAACGAGGCCGAAACACGACCTGACATATCGGGATGTGTTGGAACAGGGCGGCCTGACCAAATTCAGGTTGTGCCGGGCCTAAGGGCCCAGCCGCCCCAGCACGGTACGACTCCCCGGTCTACTCACAGCTATAAAAAAACTTGTTACTTTAACATAGTTACATACCATCTGGCCTTTTATATATTTGGGCCTTCGTGAAAATTATCCACTCTGCTCTCGCAACCGCCAGAAGAGGTGATGTTCACTAATCGCCACGAGAAGATCAATCAAATCGGGAATCGCGGAAACCCTAAACAATTGGAAGTCGCGATCTGGACTAGTAGGTGAGATACAACTTCTCATCCATTGATTTCCTATCCCAATGTTGAATTTTCGTCCTGTTTTTTGTTATGTCTAGTTTATTGAAATTTCAGAAATGCAAATTCGGTTGCGAATGTGCATGCCCATGGTATGAACTGTTAAGTTAGTTTATTGCATTTATGTGTTCCAAATGTTGTTATCTTGTTCAAATGCAAGTTATGCTTATTGTGATGATAGTTGTAGCCTCAAAAGTATATCGACAAATTTATTGTGTTTCGTCGTATTTTGGAGTTCGGACTTGCAATGCGGATTTTGGTTCGTCCGAGAAATTTTATTTATCAGGGTTTGTTTGAAACCACATTTCGTTAATCGGATTTTGATTTTCAATTTTTTATATTAAAGCTAAGGCATGTTTGTGAACAGATTCTGAGATTTGATCAGAATTTTGAAAATCTAGTTATGAAAGTTGAATTCCAATGATCCCTAAGTTCAACTTGAAGAGAAAAATGTAATCTTTCTTGTTGTGTGATGTCAGGTTTTGGTGTTGGTTGTACTTTAAAATTAACTAAGGGCGGTATTTTCTTTTTCTTCTATATTTGAGAAATTGTGAGCAAACATCTTAGCAGAGAGATATAAGAGGGGAAAAGGAAATGTTGAAGAAAGTGAATATTGACATTTGGAGGGGCAAATGGTTGTATTTTAATATTCTTTTCGCCATAAATGACTTTGTTGTAGACTGTGTGTGTCCACATCTCCTTTTAAGGCTTGCGATTATTGTATAGATTGTTCTGGGGAACTACTAAACATCGCCCCAAAACTACTTAAATCGCCCCTTGAAATTACCAAATTGCCCTTAACAATATATTTAACACACATATCGTCCCGTGTCTATAAATAAGGCCTATGGTCTTGTATATTCATAATTTATCAGTAAAAACACCACGAAAATGTCTGGCGAGGGTGATGCATCGGGTGAGGTAAGCCTAGCGCGGGGAAATTTTTGGGTCGAGCGTCTGCATTAGACGCCTCCCCCATGGTGAGGGCGTCTGCGTAGGACGCCCTCCCCATGGCCGAGGCGTCTAACGCAGACACCTACACAATGGGAGAGGCGTCTTATGTAGACGTCCTCCCCATGGGTAAGGCGTCTGTATTAGACGCCCTTCCCTACGGCAAGGCGTCCTACGCAGACGCCTTACCGTTGGGGAAGGCGTTTAACACAGACGCCCCAGCCATGGGGCAGGCGTCTAATACAGACGCCTGTTTTTTTTTATTTTGATTTTGTTTTTTTAATTTCGACTTTATTTTTTAAATTTTTTATTTTCGATTTTATTTTTTTATTTTTTTAATTTCGATTTTATTTTTGTAGGTTCCAGATTTCGGTGGTGATGGAGTGGATTACAGTGAGTTATTTCAAACTACACAAATCTTTGAAACAATCGATGAAGCATGTAAATGGGCCAAACAAGTAGCTATCGGAGCTGGGTTTTTTTTGGTCGTATCGTCGTACAAAACAAGATCAGATAGTCGGATGGATTGTTATTTGAGATGCGACCGGCGAAATCAAATGGAGTCTCGGGATATGGATACTGCACTTCGAAGAAACACCAAAAGAAAGGGTTGCGGTTGCCGTTTCTTAATAAACGTGGTGGAGCGACGAGATCGTGATGGATGGGTTGTGGTTTATAATAGTGCTCACGGACATCACAACCACAGACTGGCAGTTTATCCAGAGGGTCATCGTCAAATTAGTGGTCTAAGTTCTGGGGCGAAGAAGATTGTTCGTGATATGACAGAGGCGCAAGCAAAACCACGGAACATCTTGAAGGCAGTAAAAGAAAAATTCCCGGAGGACAATCCAAATCAAAGGCATATTTATAATTTCAGAGATTACATGAGGAGGACAAAATCTGAAGATCGGAATCCCGTTCAGCAGTTTCTCTACCAAGCAGTGCAGTGTGAGTACTTACATTGGATTATGGCGGATCCAGAAACTGATGTCGTAACTCACGCTTTTTTGGCACATCCGACGTCAGTCCAGTTGTTGCGGACATATCCTTTTGTTATCTGCATGGATTCGACTTACAAGACGAACAAGTATAAGATGCCTTTGTTCGAAATGATTGGGGTCACACCAGCAAACATGAATTTCCTTATTGGATATGCGATTTTGATGGATGAATCTTACTCCAGTTATTTGTGGGTGATGGAGAAGTTGAGAGATCTGTTATTGGGGACTGTCAGCCCGACTGCAATAATAACAGACCGGGAGTTAGGCCTTATGCGACCAGTGAGAGAGGTTTTTCCTGACTCTGCTCATTTACTCTGCACATGGCACATCAACAAAGACGTATTGAATTACGCATACCACGTATTCGGCAAGAATAAGGAGATGGCAGAGACTTTGAGGCGTGGAAGATGGAGGAAGATCATGCTTTCTACTTCAGAAGCCGAGTATGATAGAGCTGTGTATGCTCTGAAAGATTTGTATAGATCGTGGCCGGCTATCACGGAGTATCTGGACACCACGTGGTTGGTGCATAAAGAAAAGTTTGTGCTGAATTGGACGAACAAAGTCCTTCATTTTGGGAACACCACGAATTGTAGGGTCGAAAGTGCTCATTCGGCTCTAAAAGAGTGGATTTCTACATCGACTGCAGCTCTGGACACTCTTTTCGAGCGCGTCAACGCGGCTACTGAAATGCAGCTGACGAATATTCGAAACTTTCTTGAAGACTCGAGACGGCGAAATTTGACTAATTTCGGACATGCTCTATATCGTCACATAAATGGTAGAGTTTCGCATCACTGTTTGCAGTTGCTGAGTCAGGAGGTGAAGAGAATGCAACAGTTAGATGATGAAGTTGAATATCGTTGCGAGTGCGCTTTTCTGACTTCTCATGGGATACCTTGCGCATGTACCATCCGTGGATGTCTTGAATCAGAAAACGGAATTTACTTAGAGCAGATTCATCCGTTCTGGAGGAGACTTGTCATTGGGGAAGGAGCCGGGAACGCAGAGTTTGTGTCTCAGGCAGCTCAAGACGCCGAACATTTTCGCAGTCTGGTTGATGAGATTGCAGGAAGTGACCCTACCGTAATTCGATCTGCCTCTCGGGTTTTATTCGAGCAGCTACACCCCAAACATTCGAATTTGAAAGAGCCTGCAGTAAAAACAAAGCTACGAGGTCGACCAAGGGGAAAGTCGACACGACGGGACCCTAGTGCGTTTGAGTATGCAGAGCGAGGTAGTGGTCGATCTTCAGGTAGTGGGAGTAGAGGTCGTGGTCGTTCTTCCGGTAGTGGAAGCAAAGGTTGTGGTCGATCTTCTGGTTCTTCGTCTGTGAGGGGAGGATCAGGTATACCATCCCTATATTTATTATTATTATAATTTTGTTATTTATTTCAGTAAATATGTATCTTTTGTTATTATATGTAACTGTATTTTTTGTTCATATTGTAGTGACTGGGCGGGCTGACGTAGACGACTTCCCATATGGAGATAGAATTCCAGGAATCATTATGTCATTCCTACACCAGTGGAATGATGTACGTGCTGATGGAAACTGTGGATTTCGATGTGTCGCCGATGTTTTCCACGGTGGTGAAGACAATTGGCAACTCGCCCGTCGTTCGATTTCAAATGAGATAGCTGCGAACCCATCTTTTTATGAGCACGTATACTACGACGGTGTGGCGG
The DNA here is from genome assembly GCA_963682175.1 of Triglochin maritima. Lineage (NCBI taxonomy): Eukaryota > Viridiplantae > Streptophyta > Magnoliopsida > Alismatales > Juncaginaceae > Triglochin > Triglochin maritima. The sequence continues at coordinate 4,548,749 of OY821780.1, read as the reverse complement.
AGGCTCGTCACCGGATTAATTGGGGCGGGGGACCTTGTGGCGAGAATCACTATATGGAGACGTGGACGGACTTGTTTCCCATTGCAAATTTTTACAAGTGTGCAGTTATGTTCTTCTCTCTCGGAAATGATGGTTCATTGTACCCATGTCTTACAGTTCTACATTGGGAGAGTCCGCCTACCGTGACGAGACCATGTAGAGAGTTGATTATTGCTCATTTAGGGAGTTACGCTCATTACATTCGTTTGGAATTGAATGAGGGATTCCCCGTACCTCCTATAGCGACTCTGTGGTATCAAATACGAGATGAGAGTGTTATTGGATGGGAGCTGGAGTACCAAAATAGGATAGCATATTGGCAACAATTATGTAATATGTTTTGATATGTTTGTATAATTATGTAATATGTTTTGATATGTTTGTATAATTATGTAATATGTTTTGATATGTTTGTACATTATATAGTGTTGCTTTATTATGTAATATGTTTTGATATGTTTGCTTTATTTGCATTATATATAATAGTACGACAGGTTATCAAACACAAATACAAATAATAAGCGTACAACAGATAAGCAAAACACAAATACAAACAATAAGCGTACGACATGTTAGCAAACACAAACACAAATACAAATAATAAGCGTACAACAGATAAACAAATATAAATGCAAATAGTAAGCGTACCACAGATAAGCAAACACAAATACTAAGCGTACAACAGATAAACAAATATAAATGCAAATAGTAAGAGTACGGTACAACAGATCAGCCTACTCATCATCCGAATCATGGTCGGAGATGCCTAACTGAGTATGCCACGAGTGTATGATCTCATCCAAATCTCCGCATGCAGCTCTGGCATCGTCTGGCAGCTCATCCCTCATCTGCAAGATTGGGTCTACAGCCCGTATCATCTTACCCATCCACTGCACATAACAATAACATTAGCGTACATTAACAAATTATACGGTACAAATAAATATAGATAAAATGAAAAAATTACCAGATCGCCACACGTCCTATCTGGTGGTCGATCTGCTCTCCGGGAGGCACCACGGACGATGATAGGATGTGAGTAACTACCGAACCAATCAAGATAACCTGCATCACACTCGGAGGGGTCGCGACTACGTCTGAAGTCGCCAAGGAACAATCGGCATGATCTCGGAAATGTCCGCCAAGTCGATTCCGCTGTAGAAGCGGGGAACCTGACGTCGTACGTCGCTGCTGTCGCAGACCGCACCGCATGCTCTGGTGTCGGAATGTCAACCGGGATCACCTGAACATATCCTAACTGACGCAAGACCCGATCGGGCATATAAGGCTCTATGATATCCCGATAACGAATAAGACCCATCAATAAAGTCCTCGGGACATCCGCTGCTGGGTCAGGACCATAGGGTAACCACTCCACCTAAAGTTTAACACATTAATAATAATACATCTTAAAATTAAATAAATGGTGTAAAGTTTGATACCTCTGATGCAGTCATCTGATCAAGCCGTGCGCGGATGGAACGCAATCGTCCATCGCTCTTGTCCTCGCTCCGGACAGCCCACATACCCGAACGTGGATGACCCTCGTCGATAATCTTCCGCTCACGATGCAGGCGGAATGCAGGAAAGTACTCGTATATCCACGCCTGCAGCAGCGTAAGACAACCTGCAATCCCAGAACAATCCGCACGGCTAGCTATCCCAAGCTGCCGGTACAGGTATGCCAACGTCGCTGACCCCCACGAGTACTCACGAACGGTCTCCGGGTCCCTAGCCTCCAGTAGATCGCGTGGTCTGATCCGACAACCACTCTTGTCGACAAACAAGACGGTTCCGAGCATCAAGAATAGGTACGCCGTCAACTGTGTATCATCGGCCCGCGGAGGTCGTGCCCGTCTGCATAGGTCCTCAAGGGAGTCGATGCCGACACCACCACCACTCCATAAAGCTGTATCTCTCGCCAGACCATCAGGTGTGACACCAAGCAACTCTGCCACATAACACCTCAGCTCAGACGTCGACCCCTGAGCACTAACCAGACGACCATCCACAGGAATGCGCAGGATCTGGAAAACATCGTGAAGCATGATCGTCATCTCTCCGAAAGGCATGTGGAATGTGTTGGTGTCAGGCTGCCACCGCTCCACAAACGCCGAAATCAAAGGCATGTCGAGATAAGGGAACATGTTGTACGGTAAGTGCCCCAAATGCGTGGCACTAATCTCCTCTCTGATATCAGCACTCAGTGTAGACCGCCAACCCTGTAGTGCTGTACAGGCTCTGTGCCGATTATGGCACTTCAGAACCTTCCGATCCTCTCCGTCCCAGATCCGTCTAGCAATGTGACCCCAGAAACTAGGAATGACGCTCCCATCTAAAGGACCACCAGGCGTCATACTGCTCACGATCCAAGAATCGTCCTGGACCCTCTTCTTCTTCTGAGCGCGGGGATCAACAGTGCACGAGCTCGAATCCCCGGTCGTAAACCTCCCACCCCTACCCTTCCGCACCATCCATCCGGCGGAAGTAGAAGTACCCGCTCGACCACGTCCTCCGCTATAATCCCCCTGCCTCTCCACCTCCGGCCGCACTAACTCATACGGGCCATCATCGTCGCTCTCGTCGTCGAAACTATCCACATGCTCATCATCGAAGGAATCATCCTCCTCACGACGACGTAATGCCTCCCTCTCCCTCCTGACCGAAGCAGATATCCCCCGTCTACGTGGATGACGCGGTGCTGAATCATCAACTAAAGAACGGAAGGCGTGTAATGGTATCGACTTGCCTTTCCCTCCACTGTGACCCGATGACTATTAATTGAAATTTTAAATACAAATTTGTTAAATTTGTTAAACTAAATTATCATATTTATCAAAATTGTTAAACTAAATCAAAATTTGTTAAACTAAATTATCAAATTTGTTAAACTAAATCAAAATTTGTTAAACTAAATTAAAACAATTGTTAAACTAAATCAAAATTTGTTAAAACTAAATATCACAAATGTTAAACTTAATAAGAATTTGTTAAATTAATTTTTTTGATTTATCACTATTTATTAAAGTAATTATGATATTTATTAATTAAAAAAACAAAAAAGGTGGAGGCGTCTGCGAGAGACGCCTCCCGCAAGGTGGAGGCGTCTGTCGGAGACGCCGCCTCCTTCGAGGAGACGTCTTCCGCAGACGACGCCCGCTACGGGTCGGCGTCCGAGGTAGACGCCCCCCGCATGGGTCGGGCGTCCTCGGAAGCCGCTCCCCCCATAGGGGGAGCGGCTTCCTCGGACGCCCGCCCCATGCGGGGGGCGTCTCCCTCGGACGCCGACGACTTTTTTTTTTTTAAACAAATAAATAACGTAATGTTACCTCATACGGGTACACCAGGGGAACTGCTGGCTGCTTCCCTGGCCTCCGAGACATTCGTAATCTTGTGTAGTAGGTATAGGAAGAGAAAGTTTTGAAAAAAGAGTGAAATTGTGAGATATATAAGCAAAAATAGGAGGAAGGGCAATTTGGTAATTTCAAGGTGCGATTTAAGTAATTTTGGGGCGATGTTTAGCAGTTCAGTTGTTCTGTTCATAATACATCTTTATCTTAATTTACATTATAGGATTTTGTGAGAATAGGAATAGGGTTTGGAAGGGTTAGTACTGTATTGAACAAAACCAATAGAGTACAAGGGTTTATATAGAGTGTCTCCACTATATGGATATCCACTTAACCCATTAACTCTAACGCTCCCCCTCAAGCTGGAGCATTTATATCAAGCATGCCCAGCTTGTTACATAGATTACAAAACACATTAACATTTAAGCCATTGGTGAATATATCTGCTAACTGCTCGGACGACTGGGTGTAAGGGGTAGAGATGACCCCCTTCTGGACCATATCACGAACATAGTGACAATCAACCTCCACATGTTTGGTACGCTCATGGAAGGTAGGATTATTAGCAATAAAGATGGCCACTTGGTTATCACAAAACATCTGCATCAGAATCTTGATGGAGAATCCCAACTCAGATAGGAGAGACCGCACCCAAACCATCTCGCAAGATGTTTGTGCCATCGATCCATATTTTGCTTCGGCACTTGACCTGAAGACTACATTCTTCTTCTTGCTACGCCAAGTAACTAAATTTCCACCAACATACGTACAGAAGCCTGACGTAGACTTCATGTCTCCTCTATCACCAGCATATCCAGAGTCAGAGTAGGATGCGACATCCAGGTGACCATGATTCTTCTAGAGAAGACCTTACCAGGTGCTCCCTTAACATATACCAAAACACCCATTGCACCCTGCCAATGGACTTCTCGTGTCTCATTCATAAACTGACTCAAGAGTCTCACTGCATGAGAGATATCAGAACGAGTAACTGTCAAATATATGAGCAACTAAATGTCTGTACTGACTTGGATTCTCGAGAGACGGGGATGTTGTCTCCTAGAAAGGTGGGGATTGCTCAATAGGTGTACTTTCTGATTTACAACCCAATAACCTTGTTTCCTCAAGTAAGTCGAACACATACTTCCGTTGTAAGAGCGTCATTCTTCCTTTGGCATATGCAAACTCAATGCCAAGGAAATATCTGGGTCACCCCATGTCTCGTGTAACAAAGTGCTTCATCAAGTGCTCCTTAGTTCTCTGAATGCCTTGACGATCGTTGCCCGTCAATACAACGTATCCAGAGGAAGTGTTCTTATAAAACACAGAGTGGTCCGCAACACACCTACGAAAACCATTTGCAACTGCAATCACACTTAACTTTTCAAACCATGCACGAGGGCTCTGCTTCGGACCACAAATCACCTTCTTGAGCCTGCATACCATATCCCCCCCCCCCCCCCCCCCCCCCGCTGAGCAACATACCCTGGAGGTTGCTCCATATATACAGTCTCAATTAAGTCACTATAGAAGAAGGCATTCTTGACATCGAGCTGGCAGAGCTCCCACGACCGATTCATAGCACCAACAGGAGAAGGCGAATGGAATTAAGGCGAGCCACTGGAGAAAAAGTCTTAGCATAATCAATGTCATAAGTCTGAGTAAAGCCACGAGCCACCAACTGGGATTTGTAACGATCGACTGTACCATCTGCTTTGTGGTTGACAGAAAAGACACATCTATGGGTGACAATGCTTGTTCCAGCAGTTCGAGGCATGAGCTACAATGTACCACGAGATCTCAATGATGACATTTCCTCATCCATCACCTTCTGCCAATGTGGATGCAAAGACGCATCTTCGTAGTTCCTAGGTATTGACGCAGCAGACAAGGAAAAAGAAAAGTTGTGAAAGGATGGGTGAAGGTTGTCATAAGAAACAAAGTTGGAGATGGGGTGTCTAGTACAAGAATGAATACCTTTACGGAGGGCGATTGGAAGGTCAAGCGATGGATCTGCTTCATCTAGGGAGACGACTGAAGGAGACGAATCTGGGGGCGTAACACGACGGAAGTGATGATAAACCTATCCAAAACGTCTGTTATCTGTTTCCACTGGAGGAACAACCACACCTTGCATAATCACGGGCGAAGAGACTAAAATGGGAAGCGGTAATCTTACGTCAGACGACGTAGACAACATATCGTGAGTGACCGAATTAGAGAAAAAAACGATTGAGACTAAAAAATGTGACATCTATAGACACATAGTACGTACGACCAAGGTTCGGAAATGCGGGATGCGGATGCGATGCAGCGAGGCACCGCATCCGACATATGCGGTATGCAGATGCGATGCGGGTGCATATGCGGTTTGCGATTTAATAATTAAATAATATAATATAGATATATTAATTATAAATTATATACATGTAACTAAAAATTTAGATAATTTTTTTAATAATTTCTAAGATAAACAAGTTAATATTAAAAAAAAGATAAAAAAACCAAAAAAATAACAAAAAATAACAATAAAAAAAACAAAAAGTGGGTGTTCTGAAATGCGGCCGCATTTACCCGCACATGCGGGTCAAGATGCGGGCCGCATCCGGAGGGCCGCATCGGGGAGATGCGATGCGCATCTCCCCCGCATCGCGGCCGCATCCGCATATGCGGCCGCATCTGACCGCATTTCAGAACAGAGCGTACGACTAGCTAGGTGGTATAAGTGATATCCACGTTGGGTGCAAGAATAGCCAACAAATACACACTTAAGTGCACACGGAGATAACTTATCCAAACTAGGAGATAAATCTTGAACAAACCCGACACATCCAAAAATATGGGGTGACAAACAAAACAACTCAGTATCCGGAAGAAGAAGACGAAGACAAATTTCTTTCCCCAAGGGTGCAGGGGCATACAGTTAATAAGAGATACTAAAATGAGGATAGCATCCGACCACAAATAGAGAGGAACATTGCGTTCAACTAAGAGAGAGTGTGCCACGTCCAGGATGTGGCATTGCTTCCTCTCAGCAACACCATTCTGCTGGGATGTGTGTGGGCAGGTGGTTTGATGAATGATACTGAAAGACGCGCACAAAGAGGTTACAGCAGAAGAGACAAATTCCAAAGCATTATCGGTGCGAAGACATTTAATAACAACTGAAAATTGATTTTTGATTTCCAAAATAAATGTTATGAGTACATCTACCATAGATCGACGATCTTTTAACAGATATACCCACAACACCCTAGAAAAATCATCAACAAACACAACATAGTAACGATGACCACAAACAGACGCGACCCTAGAGAGTCCCCAAACAACACAATGAACCAAATCAAATAAAGTCTGACTAGACACTCAACCAGAACGTTTAAAGGTAGCACGATGATGCTTACCCAACTGGCACGACTCACACTGAAACGACTAGACTCTAATCCACAGTAACGTCTGTTGGAGACGACTAAGAGACGGATGACCCAATCTACAGTGCCATGTGTGTGATGACTCAGAATCAGAAACAGAAGTTGTCAAACCACGAGGAATATCATCACACACCAATGTGTACACGTCATCCCCACAATTACTCCCCAAACCAATCATTTTCCCCGTCCACAGATCCTGAAAGGTGTAGTGAAAAAGAAAGAATGACACACTACAATGTAATTGGTTCGTAATAGCAGAGATAGAGAGCAAATTTATAGGAAATTCAGGCACAAAAAGAACATCATTAAGTCTAAGCTGAAAGGGAGCCTGCACAACCCCCTCTCCGGACACAGAGCACGTTCGTCCATAGGCAATTGCCAAAAAATGATAATTGGATTTAGAAAGATTGTGAAACAATGTTCTTGTACCTGTCATATAAGAGGCCCCCGAGTCAATTATCCAAGAAATGTCTGTGGATGCAAGAAAGGGAGTACCTGAGGAAGGAGCATGAGAAACTGTGGCTTGTAGCTGCTGAAACCGCTCGAAGTCAGCCTGGGGGATGGTGAATGTCTGCTCAGCACCCGAATAAGCTAACATATCTGCCACCTTGGTACTAGCATTGGCCACGGCCGGCCGACCATGCTTGTCCCAACAACGGTCCCAAAATGTGCATACAATCCTACCACGAGAGTCACCACGGCTTGCTCCTCGACCACCACGAGAGGAGCCATTACCATGCCCACGAGAGGTTAGCAGGGCGTACTAATCAGAAGACACAACGGGCGCGGAAGGCGCTGGTGTAGACGAGGTGAAGCACCCGAGAATAAACAATGGCCAGATCATGTACTTTGTCAGCTCCAAGAATAGATCCTTTCACCTGGTTCTGCAGGTTTGGAGGGATGGCAGAAATATAGGCAATAACCGCAACCTCATTCCGGTAACGACAAATAGTAGGCAGATCAACAACTAGCGACTGGTAGATCTCAAGCTAGTCTAAAAGACTACGAATATAGGTGAACAACTGTGAAGCTGTACAATCACCCTGGCATGCGGAGAAGAGTTGCTCATACAACTCAAAGACTTGAGAAATATTATTTTTATTCCCATATGTCAGATGACACATCTCCTTTGCTGAACTCAACATCATCACAATCCACAAACCCCAAACAACAACGACGAATGACCGACTTCTTCAGCAACAAGACGAGGACATCATCGGTGAGAGGCTGAAGATCATCACCGGGTGCCCATACAACAGGAACGACGACCCGAGGACAAGGAAGACAAGCCCTGTAGACCGTTGGGAGGGTTGGTTGGCCGGAGAAGGTGGCTGTCGGTGGTGGCTAATGTGCTACTGGACTGGTGGGGCCTGGTGGTGGTGGTGTTGGTGACTGCCGGCTGGAACGGGGTGGGGTCTGCTGGGGTTCTTACTCAAGTTCTGGTACCATGTGAGAATATGATTAGGGTTTGGAATGATTAGTATTGTATTGAACAAAACCAATAGAGTACAATGATTTATATATAGTGGCTCCATTATATGGATATTCACTTTAACTCATTAACTCTAACAGATTGATTTCAACTACTATTGACTGCAAGAAATCAAACAAAACCCAAAATCATTGTCGAGTACTACACAGTCTACATTACGGATGTGTATCACGTAGCATGGTTACATTGTTCTAAACACTACATGTGAAAAATGAATTTTCGAAATGACGTTAGGTATATTGTGATTCTTATTCCTGTGATCAAAATTAAATATCGGAAATCTGTTTCAGATGAAGCGGTAGTGTTTATCTTCTATTCTCATACTATTCATCGTAATGTTGATCTAACTTTTATCCAGAGTATTTGTATTTTAAAAATCATGTTAATGTTTAAGTCATTGTAGGCAGCTATCAGGCTCTTATTTTACCTACAATATTAGGAGCTTTGGAGTTGAGATCTTACTGAGATCCAGTCCATGGAAGAGAAGGGGCAAACCTTAGTCCAGTTCCTAAATGCTCGTTGCCCCTAGGCCAGTTGCTTTATTAGCTTATGATTATGGGCTAAATGAGGAAGATTGTGCCTATTTCTGAAGTTCTTCACTTCTTTGAAGTTGACATAATCGTACACTGGCTGTTGAAAGGATAGGAACTACAAGAACATATATGTTATCTGTTTTTGCCTCATTTTCTATTCGTTATCGTACGTAAAACTGTCAAACTTCCTTATTGTCAATTACATATCCTCTTCTTACTGAAGATGCCAGAAATACACTCATTAATGTGCTTTGAATAGTTTTTCTTAATTGGTATCTAGCTCACTTTGCAGTTTAATGCTGAACTGATTAGCATTATTCATCCTGATCAACTTGTTCTATTAATTAAACTGGTGTTTCAAATCTGTATTATTGTTCTAGTGAGTCTAGTTGCCTAAATTGCTTCTAGTAAATTTATATATTTCTTTGCATTTTCATGTTTGGTATAAGTAAAAGCTTCTGATCTGACATGCTGGGAGCAGCTTGGTTGACCAATTAGCCTACCAGTATCTAGAATTGCCTGATGATAGTAGTGAAGGGTCCTGACCAGAGTTTAATAGCACATTTGAAAATTAATCTGGAACAGCTTGGTTTCTGTGTTTTTGTTGGTTGTATACTGCTTGCTTTTACTCTTTGTTATTATCCATTTTTACATATAGATCAGTTCAACGTTCTTGTTTTTTTGTTGTATTGGTGCAATTTCAGAATGCAAGTTATTGCTTTGACCCTTGAACATGCCATACCTTTGTCAATACTTTGTTATACAATTACAGTGTATACTGTCTACTTATTCCTTATGTACGTTTTTCTTCAAATGTCAACAGTACGTGCCTCCATATGCCATCTGCTAAAGCAAACTCTTGATATGCAATTTAAAACCCTTTGCCAATTGCCATCTTCTCATTCCCTGTTGGTTGTTGTAAAGAACATATACGGTGCCATCCATTGTTCTGGTGGATCTTTGACTGCAGTAGATAGATGTTCATGTACAAGTAAGCCTAATATTATGATGTATCTGCTTGGCAGGTCGATGATTGTGGTTGTTAAGGCCTTTGTTGAGATTTTGTGATCAATTAATATGTGTTATAGGGCTTAGGTAAACTAAGTATCTTTATAACCTTATTTTCATATTGGAATTTTCATGAAATTCCACTTTTGTCTTACGAAGTTAAAAATGTCAGCATTGGAATGGTTGTTCACTAGTTCGGCTTACCAAAACTGGGTTGAAGCTTGCAAAAGCTGAACTCTAAAATCTTATATTCTCATGGATGGTTTAGGGACAGGCAGAAACTCATAATCCATTTCTTGCGGACTGAAAATTCATAACCCCGCATGCATCTAAAATTGAAAATCAATCTATGTCCGCCTATGTTTTCTTTTAAAATCATGCCCGGCAGTGCACTAAAAGCAAATTGCTTTAGTTTCATAGCTTTGTAATAGTGGGTTTTATCTTCCACCTTTCTCCCAGTTCTATGATTCAAATAACAATGGTGAAGGTTCAGTTATCATTGAAGCTTGGTACAACGGTACATTTGAACTTTGAAATCCATTACTGTGCCTTTTGGCTAGTCTTTTCTGGAGGAGGAAAGGCTAAGAGGTTATCCCTTATCATGTATATCAATCCTTGCAATTGATTTTTTGTATTGATATTAGATACCATGTCAAATATGATATGACAATGCTCGTGGGGCTTACCTGTTGGTGCATTTTGTCAGGTTGTGATCAAGCACTTAAGGGACCTACATGAATGATGCACATGCAGAACCACTAGTTTGGATATTTATAACCTCCTCTTATTTAAATGCATTGTCGTCTTCCCATCAATTAAGAGAAGTGGCCCGAGATTTCTGGTGGTGGGCCTTTTGTTCTTAGGAACTTATTATACTCCAACCTATCACAATTAAGTTTTTACTAATTGTTTGAATTGATGTTAGCTCAAAGTTCATGGCGGACGGAGACTACCACAATGAGGATTCATTTTACTTGGAGACTAGACTTGTCTACCATAAACATGGCTGGAGATTATATTGTTATATCCTTGGAACTTGGAAGTGGACATTATGTTCATTGAAACACACCATTTATGTTCAAGATCTACCAGATTTGGTGTTGAACAGGTGTGGTTGGTATGTGCACGGTGCTTTTCGTAGGAGAGGTTTATTATTAGTCAGAAGGGTGTTTTATCGTTTGGGTGAGGCAAGGTGGTGAAATGAAATCCCCTCTACATATGGGAGGGATTACTTGCGCAAGTTGGGATGACACTAGCATGGATGGATCTCATGTTAATCCTTGTTGTCTCAAGGAACGGTATCTTTGGGGGAAAATGGCAACAAGAGAACAAGGAGAAAAGGTTTCTGGCTTATCCATAAAAATGATTTCATTATTATTTAACCTTTACATGAAACATCATACATTTATAATTAACAATGAAAGTCTCAAGCAGCTGTTTTTTTGGTTAAATTAACAATTATTCAATCTCGTTTTAATGCCTTGAATGTCAAAACTGATTTCATTTTGTTTTGGCAAATGTTCTATATGGAATTGCTGAAGTACTTAACAAATGAGTTTTGAAGATCATCTTATCAAAGTATGAGATATACTCTTGTTGTCCAACCATTAGTTCCCTTTTTATTTCCTTTTTAATAACTTTATGGATACTTGATCTAAGGTGGAAGGACAAAAGGCTGTCAGGATCACATGGAGGCTGGACTCTACAACTTGGATGTGAAGGTATGTGGGTGCAAGGATTGCCGGATGACCAGTTAATCATGCAATGGGAAGAGAGGCACAAGGTGCATCATTCTCAACCTTTTCCTTTTTACCTATGACATTTTTAAAAGTTTGTTGGACAGTAGCTGTCAGAAACCACACATGCAGCTGCTTTTTCTCTTAAGGTTATGAACCAGATCATGGATTCTTGATTAATTTTCCTCTCATTTTCATTTCAAGTTACAGCTGTAATGGGAGTGACCGAACAGAGTAGGGCCTCAGGCCTCTTGTTCTGTTATTATAGCACAAATAACAGCGTCCAGGAGTAGTCCACATTCTCGGACGCCCTGCACTCTCTCTGTCACGTCAGTTTCTTTTTCTGTCACGTCAGCTCACCCAACCCACCCAAAAAACTCTCTTACCCATGCCCGGGCTACCCTCACTCACCCTACACTCTCTTTCCTTCACATCATTTCTTAATTAAACAAATTTAATTCTCACACAACATTTAACAATTTACATTTTATATAAATCTAATTCTAATTACAGTTCGTTCGGGGGTCTCACTCTCCGGTGAGCGAGCGGCATTCCACCTGGAATTTTTTTAGATTTTGAAATTGTTGGTTCTGGAAATTTCTTAATTTTAATCACTTACAAAAAATTATTACCCCACATTTATAACAAATACTCAATCCATTAATAACAAAACATCTACTAAATAATTAAAAAAAATTAACCAATGGGAGGGGGACACATGTCCCCCACCCTTGGGCACCCGGACGTCTACCCGGGACGCCCAACGCCCGGGCACGTGCCCGGGCGGGCATCCCGGGCGCCCAGCCCGTTAACGGGGTGCGCCCGGGCGCCCAGGCCGGGCACCCCCGTTAAGGGTGCCCTTACTCTGCTCATATAAAAAGTAGTGAACATGCATGATTCACAAAGTCGCTTCTTTTCCTGCTTGACCAAATGTAAATGATGCCCATGTGGTTGCAAGCGCAATTACATTAGACCATAATTTGTTTAACCCAAATGTGCATATGTAATGGTAGTCTTTGTTTATACCAACTAAAAAGTGGAGTATTTTCTAATGACTATGTTCCCATTCTATATAGTTTTCCTAATTTCTACATTTTTATAAGAACTACCACTATAATATATCATTAATAATTTCGGACACTACATAAGAGCTTGTGATTACTGTAATATCCTGAATTTTTAGTTGAGGTAATAATCAAATATCTTAATGGACTAATTAAGATTGTTGGATGATTGTGTGGTTTTAGGAGAAGATGGAATTTTGAGAAGAATATTGAGAAGAAAAAGATGGAGATTTTGAGGCAAGTACTGATTCGTTATTCTTCAGTTTCATATCATGTCTGTCTCTCTTGATATTCGTAGTTGCATGCATGCTGAGTATCGATGTTGATTTCATTGATATGCATATTATTGCATGGTGGTGTTTCAGTTGACATGTCCTGTGTAATAACTTAATCTAAGCACCCTGATTAAACTAAACTAAACCAATTAACCTAATTAAACCTTGATTAGTGAAGGATGAGGTGGCTTGTTTTGATTTGAAGTTTAAGAGGTAGATTGAAGATAAACTTGGATGTTACTATAAATAGAGGTGTAGGGTTAATTAAAACGTTTCTTCACTTGTGTTCAGTTCAGAGAGTGTGTGAGAGGCGAAATTGGTGAAGAAGAAGAAGGAGAGAAGAAGAAGAGGAGAAGAAGGTCAAGTGTTGGGTTGAGGTTGCCAAAGCTAGGGAGGCTTCTTCAACCATCAAAAAGGTATGCCAAATCTTCATTATAACTCACATAAGCCTTGTGAGTGTTGGGGATCGACGTTGGTGTCGAATTCCCCGTCGGAATTCAACCAATTCAGAGGTTGAAGACGACGATCGGTCGACCGGTGCCTGTGGGCAGTCGACCGATCCTATTATTATATTGATGTTTACCCGCGAACGGTCGAACGATGTCGTTAGACGGTCGACCGTTATGCCAGATTTGTGCGGGAAAAAGGGGATATGCTGTTATCGGTCGAACGGGACCACATAGCCGGTCGACCGAATAACAATGAGAATGGGTCGGTTGGGGATTTTGACTTATTAAACGGTCGAACTTCCTTTACCTTGTTCGACCGATCCATTCGATGCTAAGTCGGTTGGGAGCTTTGACCATCAAAACGGTCGACCGCTCTTTAACTCTCGGTCGACCGACTGAGCATTTAATTAAGCGGTAGAGTGTTTGTGTTGATTCGGTCGAACTGTATTTCAGTTCCGGTCGACCGAACGAGACTTGGGCAAAATATTGAAATCCCTGTTATCGGTCGAACGACCCCTTGGTTCGACCGGTCGGATATATATATTATATAAAATTGTATAGCGTAGACCTTCCAAACGGTCGACCGCTAGATGACTTTTGTTCGACCGATTGGTCGGTAATTCGGTTGGCGTGGTTCGACCGGTAGATTTGTTTGTACAGTACTGTGTACTGTGTGGGGGACCGGTCGACCGGTGTGCTTGTAGCGGTCGACCGATCTGCCGCAGGTTGGTGGATTTATCCACACGCGATCCGTCGATGTCAGGTCGACTACCGGCTCCGAGGCGACGGTTGATTACCGGCTTTGAGAGCTACGGATTTCACCTTCGACGAAGGCGTATTATTGTTGTACTTTTTCCTCTCTTACCGAGCGGGGTGTGAGGGATGTGTACCGTAAACCTTGGGCAGTTTGCGAGGGTTTAGCGGTAGGCCGAGGATGTTCCGGCAGGGTGCGCGCTAGGCGACTCTTGGGGGAGCAGTGGCTGTCGTCTGACCCGAGTTGTGTATTCGGCGGGCTGACTCGCTCCTTGGGTGCGGCGTGTACCAGGGGTTCCTTCCTGCACTTTTTGGGGAGCAGTGGTGTCGACTGACCCTTGTGAGGCAGCGGTGGACTGACTTGACCCTAGTGGCAGGAGTGGTTCAGTGCCGCGGAGGCGGTGAGGGCATTATTGTGGGCCCGAGGCGGATGATCATGTGCATAGCATTGCATTGTCTTTAATTCCTTTTTATATTTTTAGGAGGTTTGGTATACGGGGTTCCTACAGGGAACTCAGGCATGTTTGTTGTTTGCATTTCAGGTAGCGAGCAGGGTTAGAGTTTGAGGTGGTGACCGAGGACGGTGCCCCCGAGATCAGATCCTGTAGTTGTCAGTCTTTTCCTTTTGAGGTGATTACATATTGTATAGCTTTTGTCGTAATCACAGTCAGTTTGTATATTTGACTTCCACGTGGATCATATTTATATTATATATGTTGGTTTGTTTCTCGTGACGTGCCCAGTGTTGACCGTTGACGGTCTTTATTATTGTTTAAATTTTCCGCTATTTTCGGGTACGTTACATCCTGTGACTGTATGTATATTTCTGGCTGAGCCACTTAGGAAAGAGCTGCCTAACGGACAGCGTGGAGCCACCCGAGAGAGGAAAGGGCTGTCTGTCGTTGTGTGGAGCTACCAGGTGTGCGTCTGACTGATTGATAGATTTCAGAAGCACAGGATGTGGTCGAATCCGAATAGGGGTTTCAGATTGTTATGCATGTATTTTATTTGTGATGCATGTCTCTTGATTGTGCTTATTGACTGAATGTCATATTCCGTATTATTTTTCACATGATTATGATTCTGATTGATTGATGGTTGGTACTTGCGGGCTGTCGAGCTCATAATTTGTTGATTATATTTTTTAGATTAATTATGGCCTATCAGATGGATTTAAATATCAGAGTGCGCAGCAGTCAGGATCGTGGATCGTATCTTAACGCACCGAGTTCGGGCGGGTGAGCAGTTGTCCGGGCTCGGGGCGTTACAAACTTACAATTACAACCAAACCAAACATATCCTGCCCAAAATTCTACCCCAGCAATTAGCTAAGTCGTGAACTCCGATGGAGAATAACTCGAGATAAGTTTTTAAAGTCTAGAGAGAAAAAGCATTAGATTATACTAAAAACTAGATATAGGAAAAACATATTACCTTCGAATTCAGTAACTATATCCAGCATTAGGGGTGTAAATGAGTCGAGTCGAGCAAATTTTCGAACTATATGTATTATCTTGTGTTATTACCAAATATAAAAAAATAATTATAAATAGAGCAATAAAAAATTAAAGCGAGCTATCGAACCGAACCTCAATTTTTTTCGAGTTCGAGCGGCTCATTTACCTAACCAATTGGAAGATTTTTTTTGTTTTTCATCAAGATCATTCATTTTCAAGTTAAACTAAAGTCGAGTATTTTTCGAGTCGAACTATCGGGCCAAACTAAAATTGACAGCCTTATCCAGCACGCACCCCAAACCAATGTATTAGACCCTCCTTAACAGGGTCGTCCACTGGTTGCCACGTCCCAGTTGGTTAAAAAAATTGTTTTTTGTTCTTTTTAATTGTAGTTTTACTTTTTTTAATTTATTTTGAAAATACATTTTAATTTCTTTAATTTTTTAGAATTTTTTAAATTTTTTCCAAAATCGATTTCGAAATGACATAGAGGAGAAAGATGATGATGTCATCACACTCTCTTTCCTAAACATTATTAATTTTCTTAATAACTTTTATTTTATTCCAAAATGATTTATATTTACCAAAAACATTAATAATCTATTTGGAAAAATCAAAATATCAATAAATCTCGTATTTCCAAATTGCATATAATATTCCATATTTCAGAAAAATTGGTGTATTTTAGTATAAATTTCGTACTTAAATCCTAACTATTTATCGAAATATAAACCCCCTGATTATTATAACAAATACCAAAACTAAACAAAAAAAAACAAAACCAAAATACCAATAAATTTTGTATTGTTATTTTTTATCATTTTTTATCTGTTTTTTAAATCTCATTTTGAAAAATATGTTTTCTAATTTTTTTTATTTTTAAAAATTTTTAAAATTTATTTTTAAAATTTTCTTGAATCGACATTCACAGACGAGTGTAACGAGTGCACACCCCACGAGTGTAGTGAGTGCACACCCATTTTTTGTTTTAATTAGTTTTAATTTTTGTTTAATATTTAGTTGTAAATAATTTATTAGGTTAGATAAGAGAATTTATTTTTTTATTGAATAAAATAATCCAACTTCTCAATACGTTTGGAGGTCGATTTTGAACAAATTAGAAAATTAATTAATCTTTTTTTATAAATTAAAAACAATGATAAAACATATTTAAATAAAAGTAAAACAAAAAGATTATACATAATTTATAAAAAACAAAACAAGATCAAAAACAAAAATTAAAAATAAAACAAAAAATCCAGTGACCGACCTGGTCACTGGAGTGACTTGGTCATGACCAGGTCGGTCGTCTATGTGGCCACCGCCACTGGGTCGGTCATCGCCGGATGACCGCCCATAGTGGTATGATGGTCTTAGGAATCCACAAAGAGATTTAACAGAGAATTTCTACGTTTGAAAACAAGAACCCTGATCAAATTTATGATAGTTAATGGAGCATTTATTAGCCCTACACATGAAATGTGTCAAATTAAGAAAGAAAACAATACATGCACATACGAATCTTCACCGTGTAATAATATTGATTGATGTCATAAATCTGACATACGGCACTTCAAATTTTTAGACCGTTCTATGCCATACCATGTAGGTTCTATTGCGATCTAGCTACTACCGGTGGCTAACGACCATACATTTGTTTTAGGGGAAACAAAACAGAGTAAGTTTGCTGTATCGCAATTTATCTTTCTTTCACCGGATATTTTGCATAAACTTAGTTTTCCTACGTAATTTTTGTAAAAGTTATCTTTAAAGGGCTCACTAATTAGTTACAAGCGCAAGAATGTCTGATTATATTGCAAATGATTTGTTACGATAATTGCATGATAAACTTCTTTGGGCTCACTATAATTTATTTGGAACATATATTGTATTGCACAGTATTACAAACTTCATAGTTTATACAGTATGTTCAAATTTTCCTACTAATCCATTGCTTCCTGAGCTTCAAGTTGAGGCAGAGGGCCATCCCCCCCCCCCCCCCCCCCCCCCCCCAGGAGTTCAGCATAAAACCAGGTTAGTAGCACGCTTTTAAAGCTGCATCCTGAAACCCAAGTGGTTCGAAATGTTCACATGTGGTGAGCCACATGTTACATGTTTTCTAGTGTTAATGCAGATATGCTCATCCTTTCTTTGTGCTTGCTTTTTTGTTTAGAAATTGATCTAATACTAGTAAAATAATATTTTTCAATCACCAAACTTCAGACATCATGCTTCTTGTTTTAAGAACATGAAATCACCTAGAAGATGGATTAAGATTTACGGGAGTAAATCTCATTTTACAACTATACATTCAGGATATTTTCTTTCTCTGTGGTTGGTCGTTGTCTTTTGAAATCTGACCATGTGAACAATAATTTATCTCTATACTGTTCAATCATTGTCCTGTTGGCATATGCTAATAATAAGTTGTCATCCTTCTGGAAAAAAATATGTGATGACCTTGTTTAATTGTAAACTTTGTCGATTTTATATCTTGGCACATGTTGTAAACGGAACATTTAATCAAGAACCACTTTAGAAGTGGAGATTGTTTATGTAACTTTTAATGAAGAATCATTTCTCAGGATCGCAACCAATCTCTAATTAAATACTTACCATATCTTTAAAAAAAACTTTTAATGAAGAACCAGTAAGCAGAGTTTTTGTAAACAAGAATCAACCTCCCTACCTTGATAGTCTGTTCTTTTCTTTGAATTTCGACGATGATGAAAAGGTAGACCTCCAAACAAACCCCTATAGAATATGTTCCCAAATCATATCAATTTTTTTGCTTTGCAGTATGTACTACCTCATTCCTTGTGTTTTTAGTGTGACTGTGACTTTGTTATTCGCTTGTTAATTTGCCCCCATTGGATTTGTCAGTATTGTACGACACTTGGTTGGTTAGACTTTGCATGCGAGTCAAATAACTTCATTTATTTCACTCATCCGTGGTCTGGGAGTAACTATTTTTCACACATAGTATGTCACCTAAGGGATGAAATACCAGCTAAGTATGATCTTAAGCCCATACAAAATAATGAAATATCCTACCTCCACTATTTGCTTGATTGTCAAACTCAATGTGTTTTGGTTTTCATCTTTTCATCAATCATATCACTCTTAGGTCTAACTGAGCCTATGGCTTTTAGGTTTTTGGTGATGGTTTGGGTTATACCATTTTTGTTCGCTTCTATTGAATGATGTTTGAACTTTTGATGTATTTATACCAAGAGACTTGTGGATGATTTTAGTCTGCATGAAAACTATATGTAACAGCAAATTATGACAGTTGTCTGTGTGACCTTACAATACCAGGTTGTTTGAATTGTAGTTTAACCTCAAGGTTCTCAACGATAACATCAGATGCTAAATTGAACAAGTTGTAACAATCCTTTCATGAATAAAATAATATATATATTTTTAGGCATAGGAAAAGAAAGTTTCCTCCGATTAATGTAACTCGATATACACACAATCATTCATGAATTTAAATGAACTCTATAAACCTCCTTGTAGCAAGAACATTTATCTCACTTCTAAGCAAGATACAATCTAAAATGAGATTTTCGATCCAATAAATGTTTCTCTTTGATTCATTGTTCTTTTCCGTTCTTTATTTTCATCTTTATTGTATTTTTCATAACCATAAAGAAAATATAAATTGAATGGAACTCATTTTTCTATATTTTTCTAATCTCTAAATTGTTGTGGTAGTAGCTTTCCTGGAAAATACTAATTGTAGAGTCGTGTTGTCTTATATTGTATATCGATTTCAAGATATATGTCAAATCTAACACGCTTTTATAGTAGTAGACACCACAAGCTTTCTTTAACAAAATGTGAAATTTAATATGGAAATTACAACTAATTCGCTCATATTGAACCTTTTTTTGGGGTTAACATATTACGTTATATATTTTTTATATTTATTTAAGAGGGAACATGTGCTTCGGATTTGGAGCTGCACGTTGGTGGTTTATTTATTAGCAAAAATAAACATAAACTGGACGAATCACGTCAGGTTGTTCTTCGTGTTGAGGCAGTTGTTTTGCACCAAATCTCGAGACCTGAGTGAATAAGAAATTCAATTATTTATAATCTTGGGTCTGATTTTTGACCTTTCGTTTGGAAAATTAAACCCACTAACTTTCAAAAAGAAAAAAGAAAATTAAACCCACATTGCTGTGGGTTATGGGACGGATCACGTGAGGCAAGATTTAATATAACCTCTCTTTAAAAGGATATCGACATTGGATGATTAAATAAAGTCTAAACATAACCTTCGTTATAATAGTAATAATAATAATTGACACCATGTTTTTTGTTGTTTTCCTTGGAATCATATCTTTCCTGGTAGGGGTGAGCTTCGGTCCAGGACCGGACCGAACCGGACCGGACCGAAACTCGAATTTTCGGGAAGTCCGGACCGAAGACCGGACCGAATAGGTTCGGTTCGGTCCGGTCCGTTCCAAAACCCGAATTTTCCCCTTAAATTTTCGGTCCGGTCCGGACCGAAGACCGAATTTCCAAAATTTTGTGGACCGAAGACCGGACCGAAAAAATTCGGTCCGGTTCGGTCCGGACCGAAAAATTCGGTTCGGTCCGGGTGCCCGGACCGGACCGAATTTTGCTCACCCCTATTTCCTGGTTTACCGATTGGAAAATTATTTTTAGAACATTGAAATTATACGTTGTACATACTTTCGGATTGTGACATTAAGTAATAATTTTAGGTCAAAATCTTTGTAGAAAGGGTGAAAATTATTGAATGCATGTAAGGTCTGGAACAGCAAATTTGGGTTAATAGGTGGTGGTGATAAATATATAACAACATTGATTTTGTCATCTTAAATGTGTGTATAGTTACGTGTGAAGCCTTGTGAATTTGTGATTAATATTTTCTTAGAGGGTATCCACTCTTCCACTTCTAGATTACCAACTTGATGTCTATGTTTTTTAGGATAACATATGTATTGTTTATTAAATAGTTAATACATTAAATTCTCAGATTGTTCTAATATCTAATGACGAGAAAAATAAACTTATTTGTCATCTTAAATTGGTGTGCAGTTTCGTGTGAAGACTTATGATTAATCTTTTCTTAGGGTATCCACTTTTCCACTTCTAGATTACCAACTTGATGTCTTTGTTTTTTAAGGATAACATATGTATTGTTTATTAAATAGTTAATACATTAAATTCTCAGATTGTTTTATTATCTAATTACGAGAAAAATAAATCACAAGAAATCTATACGTCGGCTAGCAAGTGTATCACGCGTATTACCCCGACAATGTTTTCAATGTGGGTAATTCATTGTTCAATATTTGGACAAGTTTGATTATGTTATAATTTCCTAGCTTTTCCTTCTGCATCATAAGGTAATGAATTGAACGATCTTCATGTCGCCATGGCCATTAATATTTACCCACGAAAAGAGAATTTATTTATGACAAGAGATAATACTAACTAATATTTGTTAAAATACATATGAAAGACCATAGTATAAAGGACTAATTAGTTGATACTCAATGGTATGAGTGTCCTCGAATATTTTAACCTTTCCAAATTGCTCGATTTATTTTTCTCCATTCGAATTATTTCGTGTTATTAAAACATTTTTTTACTTCTTTATCTTTCCTGTTTATGTTTACTTTTTTACTTCCAAAAGTTACTAGACTAAATAAATTTACTTTCTCTGTGACAGGTTATTATTATTTTTTTTTGGTATTCTCTACGTTTTCGAGTATACGTCAACTATTACACGACAACATTTGTTAAAGAATACAACTCTTACGTACTCTGTCCGTAAAAATGTCTCGTCACTGATAGTAAACATATGGTTAGAGTGCACGAGTAAACATAATGCGAAATGGTCGAGGAGACCCAAGGTGCATGCTTATTATGCATTTACTCCGACGTATCTTATTATTTTAAGACACAATGACTATGTTTAATTATGTTTTTATCGACTTCGCTTTTGCGTTCCAATATCTCTTATCACTAATCTAATTTTTTGTCCATTGATATTTAATTTGTACCTTTTTTCAAATAAATGTTTCATAGTAGACCTTCTATTACCACGTCGTGACAAGTGACGACAGCAAATCTTGATTTTTAGTGTTTACAGAATTCGACGTCTCCAATATTGAGTTTTTTTTAATGTAAGATTTCACAAAACTCGACATCTTTCTAGTCGAGTTCTGGAAACTAAACTCGGCCTCCGAAATGCCAAGTTGTGGAAATGGCAACCAAATATGCAAAGTCATAAAGCAGAACTCGACCGTTCGGACGCCAAGTTCTATGCTAACAAGGTTTTTTTCAATCTATTGTCTAATTTTCACAATATCCAACATGTCATACACAACACACATTTGAATACTCATCCACGTAAAAAATTATAAAAGTCAACTAAAAAGTGACATTAAAATGCGGTTTTCCTTTTAAAATTGTCAATTCATTTAATCACATTTGTCGATAAGTTTCATAAACCAATCGAATTAGCCTTACATGTTGTAGCTTTCCAATCATCAAAAGCACAATCGCAAAAGGATTATTTGAGTGAATGTTTTCCAATAAATCTCAAGTATAACAAGGAGTTTGACATCAGAACATAAAATGTAAGCAAACAAAACTTGACCACATTAAAAGCTTCAGATCTAGCAAATAAAATACCAAAACAAGCTTGTTGGTCACAACAATGTCCAATTGCGCAGCTCGTTCCACAATCTCCTTCCTCTACTTGGTTGACACTTTGTGGTTGGGCACGAAGAACTACCCTTAAACGACTTCTCAATCTCTTCTTCACAGGGCATGCATGAACATGTCTTTTACCACGCCCGCGATCACCACCTCGACCTGCATTTCAATTCTCTCATGTGTCCTGAGTCAGAACGCCATCATCCCTACATTTTTGTATAGGTGGAATAGAAATATCAACTTCTCGGTCCTTTTTCTTCTTCTTTCACTTGATCTTGACTCAACCGTATTGTGGGGACGTTAGGAAAGCCTTTATTTTATAATTTAGCTTCAAAGTTAATGAAGAGCCGATCTGCTGATCTTTGATTACTTCGTGGATTTTGTGGAGTTCCTCGTGGAACTCGTAAACTTGATGCACCTAAAGTAAAAGATACATTAGCAACACATCAAACACAGCTATTAAACATCGAATTAATAAAACGACAATTGAATTCTTACAATCTCTCATTTCGTATCTGCTCATGAGTTGTATGTAGGGGTGAAACTTTGTATCCGAAATCCGTCAATCCTACCGACTCCATATTCAAAATCATAAGATTTACCTGAGAAAAAAAAATCGCAACCGAATTTGTATTCGGATATAAACATCTGGAAAAAAATGAAACGAATATGGATATTAGTACATCCGATTCGAATAATATTCGCTTCGTATTTTATATGCATGTATAAAAAAAATAAAGCATATATGAATTAATTTATATTATGTTTAATATTTTTTCATGTAGGAAAAAAATAAAGGGTTGAGATTTATTCTTATTTAGTAGTATTACCTGAAAACGAGATTCAATCAAAAAATATTTTCAAGTCTATTCAGATTTTTTAACGAATTCGGATATCCCAATTCAGAATGAATTTTGAACTTGGTTCGGATACGAATTTATTCGAATTCGGATCCGAATCCGACGGATACGAATTCAGATCTTCCCCTCATAAATCCGATCGGATTCAAATATAAGTAAAAAACGAATTCAAATTCGGATACAGACACATTCGCTTCGTATCCGCTCCGTTTTCACCCCTAGTTGTATGTCATCGGTTGAGGAGCTGCAGTGTTGTGAATAATCTGACGCACCATGACGTTCTAATATCATTCTATATATAATCGACGACTATCTTCAGGACTAGTACCTAGTGGTGGACGCTTTAACTATACAAGATCTCTTCTGTGAGATCAGTGTTCAATAAATCTGAAATTTTCCACCAACCAATTCACGTCTGGCATGTCTTGAGCTAATTGCACCACATATCTCTCAATCGGGTCCAGGATGTGATGTTGTAGACCAAACTGAAGCATTACCTGATATGGACAATGCATGACAACCTCTCCGAAATTGATAGGTCATGTTCGGCTCATCCATATCTCCGAACATTTTGTACACAGTGGGAAAACTGTCGCAGATCCAAATATGCGTAAGGGTCCCATGTGACTTGGATGGCGTCATGTGTGTTAAGCTCATTTCGATAAATATCGAGTGTGAAAGTCTTGATATTTTCCCTGAAAGATCCAGATCGTCTCCAACGAGCTCCCGATGGTGTCCTCACGTCATCTGGGTACACTAGCAGTCTCGTTTTTGTTGGTCTTCCTATATGTAAATGCTTCCAACACCACAACTACATAAATGACCGAAAACCACAAAAATGTCTCGTCGCTATCAGACAAGCATTGTCCAAACCGTGATACAAGTGAGCTAGAGCCGCGCTTTCCCAACTATACTCTGTGTAGCCGTCAGATCGATCTCTCAGTATTGGTAAGTACTTCAAGTGTATCATGGTGTTACTCTTATCTGACAATATGTTGCAACCAAGCTGAAATAGAATATACGTTCTCGTGTCCTGTATAACAGTGGTGTCATCAACATCTTCTGGCAATTCTTGAAACTAATTTTGCAATCAAGCCAATGTCACACTACCTTTACAATATATATCCTCTAGACAATCTCCCAATAGATTGACGCAGACCTCAGACAAAACGTACTCCTGAGACTCGCAAATTAGAAGACCGTCGACTCGTAAACTCAAAATAATGGAGATGTCACGCAGTGTACATGTCATCTCGCTATGCCTTAGGTGGAATGAATGTGTCTCCGGTCTCTAGTGCTTCTGCCTAAACAAAGTAAATGTAAACTAAATAGGTTCTTTGCATATCTTTCGATTGTGTCCTATACTGCCGCATCTCGCACACTCAACTCTTCTACCTAGGTGCTCATCCATCTCGTTACGGATACGAGTCGGATTTGGATGACACAGAAGTCTTTAATTTTCGGGAGGCTTCATTTATAATAGGGATAAATCGAGGGTTGTATGCTTGTTTGTACATTTCTACCTGATAATACGATGCGACTAAATGACCAGTGCTCACATTTACATGTCTGTCACTACAAACTGCCAACACATGTGAATACGGGACCTACATAACAATTACATATCCACAAGTGCAGCTAATAACCGTTTCTTCAAATTTGACTAGGTACTTTCTCCGATCACTCACATCAACCTGGTACATTGATTTATGGTATTGAGTAACTGTATGTGTTAGGATCCTAACCACACTTAGTAGGCTAATCCCGTGATTAGTGGAGGCTTTGCATGGGGAAGGGAACGAGGAATAGTGATGGTGATGGTAGGGGCCGGTTACTGTAGCGGGGAGTGGGTTGTGTTGGGTTTAAAAGCACCCATCAATCAATATCTCTCTCTCTCTCTCACTTGCTCACTCTTCTCTCACCCTTTCTCTCTTCTTTTCCGGCGACCAGAGGTGGTGGAGGCGACTCCGGCGTGAGGCGGGAGGTCGATGTGCGAGGAGAAGCGCGTGAGGTTGCCGACCAGAGGTGGGTTCTTGAATTCTCCGGCATGCTCCGTTTCGCCTTGAGGTATGTCAGCTTACTAGTTGGTTTTGTTGTTCCCCACGTTGGTGGGAAGTTGTGGTCGGTCGCGAGAGGTCGGAGACCTCGCCGGCGACGAGAGAACGACGTAAAATTCTTGGCTGGTGCAAGGTTGTTGTCGACCAACGGTCGACCGGTGCCTTCGGGCGGTCGACCGATTTTACCTTTTTGCCCGACTTTAACCAACACTGGTCGAACGATGCCAATGTGGCGATCGACCGGTTGCATGTGTGATGGTGAGTTGGAGGCTTATTGTCGGTTTTCGGTCGACCGTCCCTTGTTTTGGGTCGACCGGAACTTAAGTGTACTTGATGATTATGCATGTTGTTCGAACGATTTTGCTATATTGTTCGACCGTTATATGACGTAGACTGTTAGGATGACCCTGGTAGTTTTAGGTCGATCGGGACCCCTGAGTCGGTCGACCGAATAGACTTGTATGATTTTGACCAACTCTGGATTTTGACCTCGTATTCGGTCGACCAGTTTTATACTGTTGTTCGACCGTTTGGACTTAAGTGATGCGCAGAATAGTTCGACCGTTGTAGACTTTCGGTCGACCGAACCTATTGGGGACGATCGACCGGTTAGGCTCTTTCAGTCGACCGTTTGTGTGCAGAACTGAATTCCTGGTCTTTGTGTTTGTGTCAACTCTGTCCACGGAAACCCGTGTCCTCGCTTAGAGCGTGAGCCAGGAAGTGACGGCTGGTACATGTTTGTACCTGCCCAGGGACCGTCGTGTCGAAGAGTATGGACACTTTCGTCGCACCACCTCCATGATGGACCGTGGCATGACGTGTCATTGCCTTACCCTCTGTAGACTAGCAGACCTGAGGGATCGCGGATCCCAATGCGTGTTGACCCTGCAGACTACGGTTTGGACCCGTCCGATGTTGTGTCGGACATATATTGTACCGCCGAGGCTGTGCCGGTGATGCCGCCGAGGTTTTTGCCGACGATGTTCCGGCTTGTGGTTGTGTCGTCCAATGTTGTGCCGGACGTATGTTGTACCGCCGATGCTGTGCCGGCGATGCAACCGATGTTGTTCCGGTAATGATCCCCGATTGGGCACCTATCCTGGGATGTTGACTGACCGGGCTACGACTCCATCGAGGTGGTGTAGACCACATGGTTCTTTGCGCGGAAGTGCGGACACTCCTCACCGATCCCTTTGGCTCGAGTAATCACGTGGGGGGGTGCGTCGCGTACTGTTCGTAAGACCGTATGTGCCTACGGTAGATTTCCGAGGGAGACTCGTTGTTGTTGCTGGACTGATGTCCTTGTGGACCCTGTTGTGGGTCGTTGTTGTTGGACTGAGGTCTCGTTTACCCTTGGAGGGATTTGATGCATTGCAGATGTGAGATGACATGCTACTAGTATGATAAGTTCATTTACTGTACTGTTGCATTCATATAGGCGAGTTTGGCATACGGGGTTTCCTAATGGGAAACTCAGGCATCGTTGTTTGATTCATGTTTCAGGACCGTAGTAGGTTCTATTGAGTGGTGACAGCGGACACACACATTTTGGGGCCAAGATTCTATTCGGACTCTTCGAGATCGTCATGATTGCTTGTACCTGTCTTTTCATTATATTGTTGTAATCACGTCTTTTGACAAACTGTTGTATTTTGGTGCACCGACTGTTGATTTATATGAGTAACATTCCCGTTGATGAGTTTATTCTGATAATCTCTCGATTGTTTAAATTTAAAAATTGCCGATGTTTCGGGATGTTACAGTATGTGATTTCGTAATGACTCTATTATCCTCCAATATTATTCGTACCATCGATTGTTAGCGTAGGATCAGACATTTTGGGTTCTGTTTCTACATACATTTGAACAGTCACATCGTTTTGTATACTAACTTATTGTTGGTTAATGGAGCATATGTGCAATCGTTGTTTAAAGACAACTTAGCAGTCAATTTGACATCAAACATATTCTCGGGATAATAACATTTAGATCTAATCACATCTATTAAATCATTATATTTGATATCCAATGGCATGACAATTATTTTACGCTCGATCAATGTATATTCTGCCACATCGTCGTCACATTCTAATTTCCTTTCATACATAACCAATAAAAACTCATCATCGTCTTTATCTATTACTGACATGTAAGACTTAAATTAAAAGGATTTGTTCACATTGAATAATAAGATAACGATATTTAAAAAGTAAGTTGATATATTACAAATGAAGCAAAAAATCATATGGATCGAGATATTAACTTTGTCGGGTGTCATAAAAAGCGTATCAAAATGTTCAGGAATTTTTAAATGCCCCGTGTCACACATGCATTATTAATCAGATTATATTTTTCATGGTTATTTTTTGTTGTAATATGAAAATAGAAAATATATTGGGAGAAAAAATAAGTAAAAAGGAGGGAATGACAAAATGGTAATTAATGTTGATGATTTAAGTAATTCGCAGGTGACGTTTAGCAGTCCAACAAATCAATGGTTTTGAAGATTAAATATTCTAAATCAAACCTATACAACAACAACAACAAAAACCAAAACAAAGTTTCAGCCAAAAATTTGTTACAAACAATACAAAACTGATCAATTCATGGAGCCACGGGGTGGCATCGATTGCCACCAGATAAACCATAGTCGTGCTAAACAAAACAAATGATATGAAAAGTTTTCAATATCTATGGGGGCTACTATTCGTCGCCGGAAAACTACTTAAATCACCCCAAAAATGACCTTTTGCCCTTAACAAATCAATTAATACCCATTTCGCCTCGTGTCTTTAAATAAGGTGTTTGACTCAGTTTTACTCATATTCCTAGTACCAACACCACGAAAATATCTAGCGAAGCACCTGAATCTGGCAAAATCTGAAGACAGGAATCCCACGCAGCAGTTTCTCAGGGAGGCAGTGCAGCATAAGTATTTGCGTTGGATTGTGGCAGATGAAGAAACTAATGTCCTCACTCACGCATTTTTGGCACATCCAACTTCAGTTCAGTTGTTGCGTACATACCCATTCGTAATCTGCATGGATTCGACATATAAGACGAATAAGTACAATATGCCTTTGTTTGAGATGGTTGGGGTTACTCCAACAAACATGAATTTCCTCGTCGGATATGCGATTTTGCAGGATGAGACCGACTCTAGTTACCGGTGGGTGTTGGAGAGGTTGCGAGATCTGTTATTAGATATTGTTAGCCTGACTGCAATAATAACGGACCGAGAGATGGGTCTGATGTGACCAGTGGCAGAGGTTTTTCCTGAGTCTGTTCATTTACTATGCACCTGGCATATCAACAAAGACGTGTACAACTACGCATACCACGTATTCGGCAAGGACAAGCAGCTTGCAGAGATTTTAGGCGTGGAATGTGGAGGAGAGTCATGCTTTCTGATTCACAGACGGATTATGAAATAGCAGTCCGTAATCTGAAAGATTCTTTCAAGTCCTGGCCAGTGCTGACGGAGTATGTGGAAGACACGTGGTTGGTGCATAAGGAAAAATTTGTGCTGAATTGGACGAATAAAGTTTTTCATTTCGGCAACACTACGAACTGCAGGGTGGAAAGTGCACATTCGGCTCTGAAAGAGTGGATCACTACATCGACTGCCGCTCTCGACACTCTTTTCGACCGCGTGAACTCGACTATTGAAATGCAACTGACAAATATTTGGAACTTTCTTGAAGATTCGAGACGTCGAATTGTGATAAACTACATTGGTCATTTGTTTTAGCATATAAATGGCCGAGTTTCGCATCACTGCTTGTCGTTATTGACACAGGAGTTGAAGAGAATGCATGACTTAAGTGATGAAGTTGAATATTGTTGTGGGTGTGCTTTCCTGACAACACATTAGATTCCTTGTGTCTGTACCATGTACGAGTGTTTTGCGTCAGGTGATGGAATTTATTTAGAGCAGATTCATCCATTCTGAAAAACACTTGTCATTGGAGAAGGAGTCCAGATGTCAGAGTTTATGGATCAGTCAGCACAAGACGTCGAGCATTTTCGGAAGCTAGTTGATGAGATTTCGGAGAGCGACCCTGCAGTAATTTGTAGTGCCTCTCGAATTTTATACGAACAGTTACACCCCGATCAGTCGAACTATGGAGAACCCGCGGAAAATATTAAGGTACGAGGTCGACGTAAGGGAAAGTCTGTAGGATTTCATGTTTAATTATACATATATATTTTCGAATTTTTATGTATAATAAGGATCAATTTTCAATTTTCTATAATTTATTTCATGCATGCATCAATTTGTTTCAATATCTAGTTTCAAAACTTTATTAAAACAAATTTGGACTCCGAAATTCATACCTAGAAGTTCTCTAAAACTTCTTGAAGATTCGGAGACGTTGGGGATGCTCCTCGCTGCGCCGGATGCCTCCGAGTATTCACCAAACTCTAAACAAGATCGGAGAGAGGGAAGCTAGTCTCTCAATCTCCGATAGGGTTTAGAATCCAATTACTAACTCCTCTTTAATTCTCTTGAGAAGATGATCTCTTAAGAACTAAAACTAAACTTAAGAATTAAGAGATTTTCGTGGAGAATTTTGGAGAGAGAATTTTTGCACAAGAAATAATGAATGAATTAATTAGGTAATGGGATAAACTTGTATTTATAAGTTCTCTCCAAATTACCTATTCATGTGCAACCCCTTGCCCATGATCTCATGCAAAATTCCATCTAACAATCCATTATTTATTAATAAATAATATTAGCCACGAATTAAATCAATTATGGACCAATTCCATGCATGATTTAATTAATTCTTAAATTAATTCTGCATAAAACCGTCTGACCGGTCGACCGTTTGCGAGGTCCGGTCGACCGTTTCGACTGAGTTTCGGTCGACCGATTCATAATCTTGGTCGACCGTTCGTAACAAAAAGGTTTATCGCAACGTTCGGTCGACCGAAAACGAACAGACGAAATTCTCGTTACGCTCGATACACATCTGGTCGACCGTGCAACATTGCGGTCGACCGCGCAACATTCGGTCGACCGTTTATGGTCTAGCGGTCGACCGTTTTTGCACAGTGCATGCAGACTTGTCAAATTTCGGTTTAACCCCTACAAAATTTGACATTTCGGGATTAGTAGTAAATTCACAACTTATGTAACATATTATCTTATGTAATGATCAATCATTACACCCCATAATATTTACATCACATATGAATTTAATTTAGATTCCAATTATGTTATTAATCACAACATAATTTTGACCAACACGACAATCTTAACTCGGTAATTAGATATAAGTCTCATATCAAAGGACCAAAGACACACTATTCCTTAAGTGATTAGATATAAGTCTCATATCAAAGGACCAAAGACACAGTAAAATATTAATGACACAGAAACACATTTCTATAATATTTTACTTATTAGGTCTATTCAGTATACAAAAGTAATATTTTCCTCTTTTGCATACCCGTGTTGTCACTCACTTGTAGAGCTACAATGATCTATGACCAACACGACAATCTTAACTCGGTAATTAATGTTCCATGTTAATTACCATGATTGCGAATATCTTTTGTTTTATGTAAACCAATATCTTTTAGAGCTCTACGGTTAAGGACCAAGAGTCTCTTCCTTAACACTTCTAAAAGACGAATAACATAAACAAGGAACAAAATGATTTCTCATTCAATTCATAATAATTGACATTTAAAAGTAAAACTTTTAGAACACATTCCCTTCAAAGTCGACACGTCGGGACCCGAGTGCCTTCGAGTATGCTGAGCGAGGTCGTGGTCGGTCTGGTAGTAGTGGGAGCAGGGGTCGTCGTCGGTCTGGCAGTAGTGGGAGCAAGGGTCGTGGTCGGTCTTCCATTTCGTCTCGATCGTCCGTGAACACGGGCACATGATCTTCTGGTATGATGATATGTTTGTTTTTATTTAATATATATCAGAAATGTAGATGGGGTTGAATATATTATCTCCTAATTTTGTTGTTTTAATGAATTGTTATTTACCTATCTTACAGTGTCCGGACGGATTGACGTGGATAACTTCCCATATGCTGATAGACTGCCAGGAATCATTTTACCATTTCTGGAAAAGTGGAATGACGTACGTGCTGATGGCAACTGTGGATTTCGATGTGTTGCCGATGTCTTCCATGGTGGTCAAGAGAACTGGTCGTACGCCCGTCGTGCGATTTCTAATGAGATAGGTGCACATCCTATTTATGAGAGTGTATTTCGGCAATGTGGGAGAGGCTCGTCAACGAATTGATTGGGGGCGGGGAGCTTGTGGCGAGGATCATTATATGGAGGTTTGGGCCGACTTGTTTCCTATTGCTAATTTTTACAAGTGTGCGGTCATGTATTTCGCAATGGGAACGGATGGTTCGTTGTTCCCGTGTCTTACTGTACCTTGGGAGAGTCTGCCTGCCATGACGATGCCTGTCAGAGAGTTGGTCATTGATCATTTAGGGAGTTACAGACATTTTATGCGTTTGGAATTAGCTGATAATTTCTCAGTACCTCCTATAGCGACCTTATGGTATCAAATGCGAGATGAGAGTGTTGTTGGATGGGAGGATCAGTACGAAAGTAGGTTGGAGTATTGGAACCGGTTACGTAGTACATTTTGATTGTAATTTGTAATGCTTTTGTAATGTATAATATATTATGTATTTGTACTTATATCGTGTTGTTTTTTACCGTATTTTAAATTTAAATATTAGTTGATATCTAAAGAAATAAGTTGAAGATATTTTCGTGACAAATAAATTTTAAAAATACGATAGTCAAAGAGATACGTAGAAGATATGTTCGTAAGAAATAAGTAATAAGAGTACACAAATAAGCATAAGCAAATACCAACAAATGTAGTCACAGTGCAACATATAACAAAACGATAGTAAAAGCAAGTCAACTACAGCTCAACATCTGAATCATGGTCCGAAATGCCTAACTGGTTGTTCCAATCCTCGACGAGGCAATCCCAATCTGTACATACAAGTCTCGTATCCTCAGTCGGCATCCTGTCTCTCTGCCACAAGAATGGCTACGTACACCGTATCTGTTGGATCGTGTGGGTTTATGAGTCCACAATTAATGCTAATCACCTAATTACCTAATTGTTTATTCGATCAAAGAAATGCAGCGGAATTTAAACTAAAACAAGCAAGTGTAGGAATAATGCAAACCACAAAGACGCGTCGGTTTTTATAGAGGTTCGGCACCCCACCCGGGTCCTAGTCCTCTCTTGTAAGCTCCGCTCGACTCCGCGAGCTCCGCCTACGTCTTCACTAACCACTCCTCGTTCCGGGCCGGGAGAGAACGCCTTTACAACCGTCAAACTCGCGAACAACCCTCGCCGAGCTTGGAATCCTCTTCTCACAATCCGAGAAGGATGCTTCGGGCTTTCACCGGAGTCTTTACTCTTTTGACAACAAATGAGAACTTGAGTTGAGCAACACTCTCTAAATCTTGAGCACACTTGAGTAGGATTAAGGAATTGATCACTAAGTGTGGAAGGTTTGAAGCTTTGAGTGTTTGGGATTCTCTCTAAAGTTTGGGACAAGTTTGTAGTGGGAGAGTTGTGTTAAAATGTGTTTTACAACTCCTTATATAGGCATTAGAGAGAATAGAGTCGTTGGGATTGATTGGGTATGAGTTGATGTGTGATTACACAAAACAGAAAAGCAGGACCCAATTATGGCTGAATTCGGTCGACCGTTTGGCAGTTTTACACTCAATTCGGTCGACCGGTTTGTTGGCTTTTTGGCCTTAATCTTATGTTTTGATGATTTAATCAACCGAATCCTAATTAGGATAGCACACACTATGCATTGCATATATATTGTATTGTGCTAACCTCTATAGGTGATCAAGACTCAAGAAAGAAGGAAATGAAGTCAAGACATGTAATTAAAGCTAAATCGAAGACATGTAATCTTGATTTCTTTTGAGTCTTAGGAACAAAGTGTAATTGATCATACTTGAGCTAAAATCAACTTAATCACACACTAGGTTCCATATAGAAGTCACACACGAAATTTCACATTATTTGGACTTCAATAGATCACCCAAACTTAGATCGGAAAATACTAAATCTGAACCCTAACTGTCTGCCCACATTCGGTCGACCGCAACATGCCGTTCGGTCAACCGGATGATCAAGTTATCCAGTTTGTGTTTCCCTGTCTAGTTTCGGTCGACCGCACCATATCTTTCGGTCGACCGTTTGAACTTACTGTTCCGACCGTTATTCTTGTCGTATATGCCCAACGGTCGTATTCGTATTAAAACTATATACACCCCCATATACTTAACCAAACGGTCGAACCATGTGCCTAGTTCGGTCGACCGTTTAACCGTGTCAAGAATTCCCTGCTATCGGTCGTTACGATTTCGTTCGACCGATCCAATTTTCCCTCTACCGAAACGCTTATTCGGTCGACCGGTAACCATGTTCGGTCGACCGTGTTCTTAATAGACTTAAGTGTTCGGTCGATCTATTCATATTTCGGTCGACCATATCCCTATCGAACCCAAGCGTTCGGTCGACCGTTGCACCTTTTCGGTCGACCGTTTCTGGACAGATTTGCAGCCCGAATTTTCTGCTTTGTGTATCTTGCACAAAACCCAATCAAATCTTGTCCCAACGGATCTATTCTCTCTAATGCTTATAAATAGAGTTGTAAAATACTTTTTAACACAACTCTCCCACTACAAACTTGTCCCAAACTTTAGAGAGAATCCCAAACACTCAAAGCTACAAACCTTCCACACTTAGTGATCATTTCTTCATCCTACTCAAGTGTGCTCAAAGTTTAGAGAGTGTTGTTCCACTCAAGGTTACAATTGTTGTAAAAGGAAGCAAGGACTTCGGTGAAAGCCCGAAGTGTCCCTCTCAGATTGTGAGAGGAAGATTCCAAGCTCGGCGAGGGTTGTTCGCGAGTTTAACGGTTGTAAGGCGTTGTCTCCCGGCCCGGAACGGGGAGCGGATAGTGAAGTCGTAGGCGGAGCTCGGTGATCCGAGCGGAGCTTGCAAGAGAGGACTAGGACCCGGGTGGGGTGCCGAACCTCTATAAAAATCGACACGTCTTCATGTGGTTTGCATTTTCCTACACTTGCTTGTTTTGTTTTTAATTTCCACTGCGCATATCGATTGCTTAAACAAGTAGGTGATTAGATTAAAAGTGATTAGTGAACCCATAACCCACACGATCCAACATTTGGTATCAGAGCCTTGTTAGCTAAATTCTATACTTAATCGTATTTTTAGCATGGCTAGCACATCTAATCATGTAGAGGGATTATGCACCACTAGACCTCATTTGCTTAATGGGTCAAATTATGATTATTGGAAGAATAGGATGAAGATTTTCCTAATTTCTAATGACCTTAAGTATTGGATGTTTCTCCAAAATCCATACACACCACCAAATGAAGATGAATTAGATTCACTCACTAGGCCCAAAATGAAAGAAATTGAGATGAACTCAAAAATCATGAACATTCTATATTGTGGGCTAAATGAGGGTGAATATAATAGGATTAGAGGGTGTGTTAGTGCACATGAGATATGGCATAGACTACAAATGCATCATGAGAGGGATAGTAAAACTAAGGAAACCCGCATTAGTCTCCTCATGCATAAATATGAGATTTTTTCTATGCAAATCGGTGAAAACATAAGCGAAATGAACACTCGCTTCACCGATATCACTAACTCTCTTTTGGTTCTTGGAAGAAAAATCAATGAAGGAGAGATGACAAGGAAGTTCCTCCGGTCACTTAGCATCGATTGGGAAGATAAAGTCGTCGCAATTGAAGAGGCGCATGATCTTTCAAAATTAAAGATGGAGGAGCTCATTGGAAACTTGATGGCTTATGAACTTCAAATCAACCATCGGAAGGAGAAGGAAGCCACCAAAAAGAAATCCACCTTGGCATTACATGCAAATTTAGATGAACCAAGGAGGAGTGTAGAAGATGAGGACATTGAAGTCCTAGCAAAAGACTTCTTCAAATACCTCAAGAAGGATAAAGAAGAGAAAAATGAGAGGAGGGAGAGAAGAAGTGAAAAGAGAGAAAAGAAGGAGAAGGAGGAGAGTGAAAATGAGAGAAGAGAATGGGAGAAGAAAAAGGAGAGAAGGGAGAGGAGAAAAGAAAAGGAGAAGAGCAAGAGAAGAGAAAGGAAGGAGGAAGCACACAAGGCTACATGGGATGATTCTTCATCTCCATCATCATCATCTTCTTCCTTGCAAAGTAGAAGAGAGGTTGCACATTCATGCTTCAT
Source organism: Triglochin maritima (assembly GCA_963682175.1). Classification (NCBI taxonomy): domain Eukaryota; kingdom Viridiplantae; phylum Streptophyta; class Magnoliopsida; order Alismatales; family Juncaginaceae; genus Triglochin; species Triglochin maritima. Next base: position 4,513,257 of record OY821780.1, on the reverse strand, counting down.
GGCCATTGAAGATGAACAAAGTGAGTTAGCTTCCAACTCCTCCAAATCTTATTCTACTAGAAGTAATTCATGTTCAAGTAAATCATATTCTAGTGATAGCTCCAATTCTAATGCTAATGATGAATCTTATACACATGATGAGCTACAAAATGCATTTCATGATTTAGTTAAACAATATGAGATCATTTGTGAAAAGAACAAAAATGCTAGAAAAACTATAAATGATCTCAAATGCCAAATTGAATTAATCATGAATGAAAAGAATGAGGTGATTACTAGACTTGAATCAAATGAATCATCACTTGCTAGTCTAAGTAAAACACCCATTATTGATGAACATGTAGATCTTAAAGCTTCAAATATGCAATTAAGAAAAGATCTTGAAATGTTCACTAAAAGAACAAAAATGCTTGATATGCTTTTGAGTAGTCAAAGACAATCATTAGCTAAACATGGTTTAGGATACAATGTGCATTTGAAAAACCATGTATCTCATACTACTTTAAATGGCAAGCATTTATTTGTTAAATCTAGTTCCTCAAGTGTGTGGGCACCCAAAACCAAAATGGTTTGGATCCCAAAAGCTAATGTTCAAGGACCAAAGTTATTTGGGTACCTAAGTATACACTTGTAGGAGCTTGAGGAGGAAATTGGTGGTGACCGGGTGAGCTCAAGAGTCAAATTCAAATCCGGTTGCATCACCAAGTCAAGATTGGAGCTAATCAAATTCAAGTTTGGTATAAAATTTCTATCTTTGAATTTTCTGAAAAATTAGCTCTAATCTAGTTAATATGCTTAATTGTCATATCCTTAGATGTTTAATTCACTGCAAATCATATACCTTATTCATTGCAAATCATTTATCACATCCATTGATTTTAAATGTCAATTCTAAATGGATGTTAGAATAAGGCTTAAGAAGAAACTTAATTGAACTTAAATTTCTTCATACTCATTGTTTCAATTTAGCCTTATTGATAGGGGGAGCTTAAATGATATAATTTTAATTAGAGTAATGAAGTGCAAAATTTAGGGGGAGCAACTTCATTACAAGACATCCACATTCTATGCTTAAAGTCTTAAATAATTATTATTTTTGATGGATGTCAAAGGGGGAGAGATAATTAAGGGGGTAACTTGAAAAACTTGAACAAAAACTATGCACATCCAAAGGGGGAGCATCTATATGCATAGTTTACATATAAAATTTTCAAGTATTAAGATATCGGTTGCCATCATCAAAAAGGGGGAGATTGTTGGTTTTTTGGCCTTAATCTTATGTTTTGATGATTTAATCAACCGAATCCTAATTAGGATAGCACACACTATGCATTGCATATATATTGTATTGTGCTAACCTCTACAGGTGATCAAGACTCAAGAAAGAAGGAAATGAAGTCAAGACATGTAATTAAAGCTAAATCGAAGACATGTAATCTTGATTTCTTTTGAGTCTTAGGAACAAAGTGTAATTGAGCATACTTGAGCTAAAATCAACTTAATCACACACTAGGTTCCATATAGAAGTCACACACGAAATTTCACATTATTTGGACTTCAATAGATCACCCAAACTTAGATCGGAAAATACTAAATCTGAACCCTAACTGTCTGCCCACATTCGGTCGACCGCAACATGCCGTTCGGTCAACCAGATGATCAAGTTATCCAGTTTGTGTTTCCCTGTCTAGTTTCGGTCGACCGCACCATATCTTTCGGTCGACCGTTTGAACTTACTGTTCCGACCGTTATTCTTGTCGTATATGCCCAACGGTCGTATTCGTATTAAAACTATATACACCTCCATATACTTAACCAAACGGTCGAACCATGTGCCTAGTTCGGTCGACCGTTTAACCGTGTCAAGAATTCCCTGCTATCGGTCGTTACGATTTCGTTCGACCGATCCAATTTTCCCTCTACCGAAACGCTTATTCGGTCGACCGGTAACCATGTTCGGTCGACCGTGTTCTTAATAGACTTAAGTGTTCGGTCGATCTATTCATATTTCGGTCGACCATATCCCTATCGAACCCAAGCGTTCGGTCGACCGTTGCACCTTTTCGGTCGACCGTTTCTGGACAGATTTGCAGCCCGAATTTTCTGCTTTGTGTATCTTGCACAAAACCCAATCAAATCTTGTCCCAACGGATCTATTCTCTCTAATGCTTATAAATAGAGTTGTAAAACACTTTTTAACACAACTCTCCCACTACAAACTTGTCCCATAACCCACACGATCCAACACGGTTAAGCAACGGTCGACCGCCCAACTCTACGACTTAGGTTCACTTAAGTCATCGGTCGAACACAAGATAGGGTTCGGTCGACCGATTTCGACCAGGCACTTTGGGGTTGACAAACAAATGTGTGAACGGTCGACCGAAACAGGTTTGGCGGTCGACCGATTAAGGACAGACACTTTGGGTTTGTCAAGAGATGAACCAACGGTCGACCGATCGTGGTCCTCGGTCGATCGATACATGAAATGTATTTGGGGTATTTTTGGTTTAATACGAATACGACCGTTGGGTATATACGACAAAAGTAACGGTCGGGAAAATATGATCGGACGGTCGACCGAAAAAGGGCAGTGAAAACACAAACAAGAGATTTGATCATTCGGTCGACCGAACGGCATGTTGCGGTCGACCGAATGTGGGCAGACTTTTACAGTTCAGGTTTGGTGTTTTCCGGTCTAAGTTTGGGTGATCTATTGAAGTCCAAATTATGTGAAATTTCGTGTGTGACTTCTATAAGGAACCTAGTGTGTGATTAAGTTGATTTTAGCTCAAGTATGCTCAATTACACTTTGTTCCTAAGACTCAAAAGAAATCAATATTACATGTCTTCGATATAGCTTTAATTACATGTCTTGACTTCATTTCCATCTTTCTTGAGTCTTGATCACCTGTAGAGGTTAGCACAATACAATATATATGCAATGCATAGTGTGTGCTACTCTAATTAAGATTAGGTTGATTAAATCATCAAAACATAAGATTAAGGCCAAAAAGCCAACAGTATCACCATACTCATTCACTGTATGTAAAATAAAAATTAGCGTACATTAACAATAATAACAAAATATACATTACAATTAAAAATAAAATTAGATAAACTTACCGCATCAGCACATGTCCTATCCAGTGGTCTCTCCGGTCTCGGAATGATACTGCGTACGATAAGTGGATGTGAGCACCTACCAAACCACTGCAAATAATTTGCAGCACAAGTGGAGGGGTCGCGGCTACGACTTAGATCGTCCAGGTGTAGTCGTCCTACTCTCGGAAATGTCCTCCAAACTGATTCCGCGAACGAAACGCTACGCCTGACGTCGTACGTCGTCGCAGTCGCAAATCGTACTGCATGCTCGGGCGTCGGGATGTCAACCGGGATCACCTAAACGTAACCTTGACGTAACACACGATCAGGTAAATAAGGCTCTGTGATATCCCTATAACGAATAACGCCCATAAATGTAGTCGGCGTGGAAAATGCAGATATTTCATACATAACGCCCATAACGAATATCGCCCATAAGGCTCTGTGATATTCCATACATATAACTTCAGCTCAGATGTCGGCGCCTGCGCATTGACCATAGGACCCTCAACGGGAATGTGCAAAATCTGAAAGATGTCATGCAACATTATCGTAATCTCTCCGAACGGCAAGTGGAAAGTGTCGGTGTCAGGCTGCCACCGCTCCACGAAAGCCGAAATCAACGGCATGTCGATGCAGGAAAACATGTTGTACGACAAGTGACCTAGTCCACTGTCAACCACAGCCGCCGTCATATCATCAGTCATCACTGAACGCCATGCCTGCAATGTCGTACAGGCTCTGTGCCGATTATGGCACTTCAAAACCTTCCGATCCTCGTCATCCCAGATGCTTCTGGCGACGTGGCCTCCGAAAGTCGGAATGACGCTGCCATCTACAGGACCACCGGGCATAATATCTGTGACGATCCAAGACTCGTCCTCACCCCTTTTCTTCTTCTGAGCTCGGGCGTCTGCAGTGCAAGAACTCGAATCACCGGTCACAAATCGGCCACCTCGATCCTTCCTAATGACCCACTCAGCCAAAGGACCACAATGCGCCCCCGTCATCGACCGGACTGATGTATCGCCTCCTCCTGTGGCCCTAAGTCATAACGGCCACCATCGTCACTCTCGTCGTGACTCCTCAACTCATCTGAATCATCCTCGTCGTCGAAAGAATCCTCAGGTGTCTGACGACGACGTAACAGATCTCTCTCTCCTAACTGAAGCAGAAATACCACGTGTACGTGGATGACGAGAACCTGATTCGTCTGCTACACTACGTACCGCGCGTAACGGAATTGATTTCCCTTTTCCTCCACGGTAACCCGATGACTATTAATTCAATTTTAAAAATACAAATTTATTAATGGATTTACTAAATAATTAAACTAATTATTAATATTCAATTTATTTTAAATTTATCACAATTTATAATCAATTTAAATAAATTCAAAAAAAATCGGGGCGTCTGCGGGAGACGCCTGCCCTACGTGGGAGGCGTCTCCCGCAGACGTTTTGGCTAAGGGTCGGGCGTCTCCTGCGGACGCCCGACCCAATTTTATTTTTTTTAAAATTATTTAAAATAAACAAGGCAATTTACCAGATGTGAGTAGTGAGGGGTGTCCGCTGGTTCTTTTTTCTGGCATCCGAGACATTATATCTGGCGAATAGAAGAGTGATATGAAGAGAAAGTTGTGTTAAAAGAGTGAAATGAATAGTTATATAAGTAGAAAGGGTAGAGGGGCAAAATGGTAATATGTTGGGACGATTTAAGTAGTTTTACGACGACGAATAGCAGTTTAGATATCTATTGGTGTGTTTGGCCTGAGAGACTATGTATTCCTGTTTCTTTTGCTCACCGCTATTTGATGTATTTCATGTTAAAATTGAAACTTTTGATTAATCCAGTTGCCTTATATGGTTGGATCGTGTTCTTGTTCAACCTTCAATACACACTCTGAATTCTGAAAAAATATGCAGAGTATTAGAATTTCTAGATTGTAAGAAGGCATTTATTTATTTATTTAGATTGTAAGAAGGCATGTTCTTGTTCTTGACCCATATGATGTTTAACTTGCAGAATGCTGTTGTCTTCCAAGTATATGCCCTCTTTTCAAGATCCATCGATTACAACACCACAAATGATTCTCTTCATACAAAAATGTTGCACTTGCCGGGGTCGTTAACTGGTGCACTACATGGCCTCATGCTTAGCCCTAAATCACAACGTTCCTACCATAAATCAATCCTACTTATGCCATATGGTCATGAAAGGCTGAAGCATTTATTCACCTATCTGAAATTGTTGCTTTCGAAAAAGGAAAATTTCAACATCAAAAATTGGTGGAAAATTAATCCGCAACAACACTCAAACCCACTCAAAACCAAAATCACCATAAATCAAACCTAAACCATGAATAATAATCAATATCTACCAAATAACCCAAAATCACTCAAATACTGTTAGGAATTAAAATCAATCTCAAATACGTAGCGGAACAGAAAATGCAAATTCAATCGGCTAGACTTGAGAACAAAATGCAAATCCACAATCCAAACCACACAAAACACGCAAGATTAACGTGGAAACCCAATACGGGAAAAACCACGGACGACACAACTCAAACCCACTATAGAGAAACGTATTACAAGATATGCTTACAGGAGACGCGAACGAACCGACGAAACGACCCGGCTCAAATCTCTCCAAACGAATCACAAGGATGCTCTCTCTCTCTCTCTCTCTCTTCTCTCAAGAATGCAAAAGTGGACAATAGTAATTAACCTTAAACAAAGGAGACGAAATTGCATTTATATAGTAGGCCTAAACAAGTATTAATTGCACCAAAATCGCGTGGAGAAATATGCAAAACGTGGGCAGAACTGGGTCCAAACGATCGATCAAACTGTTGCTTCAGTCGACCGATCCAATAACCGTATCGCGAACGGTCGACCGAAATTGAGGTACCGGTCAACCGAAAAATGACAGTAACTTTTCTGGTTTGCGCGAGTGCATACGCGGTCGACCGAATCACTTAAGTTTCGGTCGACCGAAATTCAACAGGCACTTTTCTCCCAGCTCCTCGAATGTTTCCGGTCGACCGAATCCAAGGTTCCGGTCGACCGAAAACCGACAGTAACTTTTGCCCAGCTCCAATTGTGTGTCTGGTCGACCGAATCCTGGATTCCGGTCGACCGAAAAACAACAGACACTTTGCTGGGCAATCCAACACACATCCGGTCGACCGAAACACTACTAATACTTCCTTCCTCATGTTTTCTGCCCTAATACTTTAAACACATATTTAAGGTAAACACATATTCAAGGTAAACAACAACAATTGAGTGTCAGATGAATGACACTCTGACTGTCACAATAAACAACCACTGTATTCTGACCTGGAATAAGCTCTCCAAATAAACAGTTAGTTGCTCTAACTCTAAATCATGAATTGCAACCAAACTCAACAAAACACGAATAGAAGTATGCTTCACAACGAGTGAGAAAATATCGCTATAATCCACACCCTCCACATGACTAAAACCACGAGCACCAATCGAGCTTTGTACCTCACATCTCAGAGACCCTTGATTTTCTTCTTGAAGACCCATTTGCAGCTAACGACCCTTTTTCCTTTTGGAAGTTCTACCAACTTCCAAGTTGTAGGATTTCATGTTTAATTATACATATATATTTTTCGAATTTTCATGTATAATAAGGATCTATTACAATTTTCTTCGATTTATTTATGCATGCATCGGTTTGTTTTAACAACTAATTTCAAAAACTTATTAAAACAAACACAAAGGGACTCCGAAATTCATACCTAGAAGTTCTCAAAAACTTCTTGACGTTTCAGAGACGTTGAGGAAGTCAATCTTTGCTTCTCGTTGCGCCGGATGCCTCCGAGTGTTCACCGAAACCCTAAACAAGGTTGGAGAGAAAGGAGCTAGCCAATCGATCTCCAAACAAGCTTAGAATCTAGCTACAAACCCGTTCCTTAGCCTCTGAGATTTCTCCTTCCAAAGACTTAGAAAACTAAGAGAATTTTTGTGGGTTTTAGTAGTGAATTAGGAGAGAAAATAATTTCTGAATTGTGTGTCCCAATTAGGGAGAATAAGGACCTATTTATAGGTTCCAATCTTACTCTTAATCATGGTTATTCTTAAGCCATGGTTTTATGACAATTTCTCTCACAAACTAATTCCATAATGCATTATATGCACCCACAAAACGTTTGACCAAATTTGGAGCTAATCCAACCATCGATCAAATTAATCTCTTAATAATCAAAGGCAGAAAATCGACCGCTGTTCGGTTTACCGAGTCCCACTCGGTTAACCGAATTTATCACGATCGTTTAACCGAGTGCGTGACGGATGACCGAATCTTAAGGAGAAAAATTCTTCTTAACCGATCGGACCCATTCACGTCTAAAACCGAGTGCTTTTCGGTTAACCGAAAATATCGGAACTTGACAATGTTCGGTCGACCGTTTCTGGTTCGGTACACCGTACCAAAGTTCCAGGCACTTTGGTCAAGTTCGGTCAATCAATTATGATTATCCGTTCCATGTTCGGTTGACCGATCCACAGATCCTCCGGTCGACCGAACCTCAACGGATTACCGAACGTTTACCTGATTTTGCCTTTTTCAAATTTTGGATTTATTTCCAACAAAATTTGAACTTGGGGGGTTTTAGCAAATTCACAGCTTATGCAATATATTATCCTATGCAACAATAAATTATTGCACCCCATAATATATGCATCTCATATGAATTTATCATGATTCTAATTATGTTATATATAACATGATTGATTTTACTTGTTCACCACATGTGTCATATTTTCTATAAGAAACCTGACACATCATATGAACCAAAAATCAAGCTTCTTGTTTCCCGGTTTCTTGCGGTGTGACCTATGGGAGGATCTAGACTAAGTTGGCAGTGATATTAAGAGCTTAATATCACAAGCTATAAGCGGTATCTAGCTACACATTATAGCTCCCAATTAGTTAGATGTCTTAATTCCACTCGAACCAAAACCCGATCCATTTAGTGATGTAGTGCACCACTTGTGTCCGTCCCTTGCCTCATGATATTAAGAATACACACAAAGTAGTATTGTGTCATCATTGTATTAGTATTCATTTCTTGATCTCTTTAAGCTAGTTATAAATATGTGACTTAACTCAAATCACATTGTGCACATTATAACTTTGCTTTATCAAGGGGCCCACTAATATCATCACTCAATTAAGAGGGGCAATGATAATCTTTTGACTAACTATCTTCTCCAACGAAAGTTATACTTAACCAACCAATGCCTTTACACTACACTGATCGATAGTTCAAGACACTGATCTAATTAAGTATTCCTTAAGTGATTAGATATAAGTCTCATATCAAAGGACCAAAGACACAGTAAAATATTAATGACACGGAAACACATTTCTATAATATTTTACTTATTAGTTCTATTCAGTATACAAAAGTAATATTTTCCTCTTTTGCATACCCGTGTTGTCACTCACTTGTAGAGCTACAATGATCTATGACCAACACGACAATCTTAACTCGGTAATTAATGTTCCATGTTAATTACCATGATTACGAATATCTTTTGTTTTATGTAAACCAATATCTTTTAGAGCTCTACGGTTAAGGACCAAGAGCCTTTTCCTTAACACTTCTAAAAGACGAATAACATAAACAAGGAACAAAATGATTTCTCATTCAATTCATAATAATTGACATTTAAAAGTAAAACTTTCAGAACACATTCCCTTCACAAGTTTGGTTCTTATGAAGAGACTCAATCTCTTCATTCATTGCACCCACCCAAGCAGCTGAATCGGGTGCCGAAATTGCCTCTGAATACTTGCTCGGCTCACCAGAGGCTCTTATATCTTCAGCTGCACTAAGAGCATATGCAAGGACTGATTCGGCGTATCTACGGGGTTTCTTGGTCAGTTGCCTCTCTCTGTCCCTTGCCAACAAATACTCTTCATGTTCCTCAGATTTCGAACTCTCTCCTTGTGTCACACCGGTATCCTCATCAGCAGTCACTACCGGTGGCTCCACCTGAACTGGAGTCCCACTTGACACGGGAGTAGAAATAACAGTATCTATCCTGGAATGTAGCATAGCAAGCTCATTAAAGACAACATTTCTTTCAACCATGAGCTTCTGAGATTCTTTGCACCATAAACGATAACCCTTCACACCCAAATCGTAGCCAAGGAATATACATTTCAACGACCGAGCATTCAACTTTCCTAGATCTACATGTGCGTACGCTGGACAACCGAAGACTCTCAACTTGGACAAATCTGAAGCTCCACCTGTCCAAACTTTTTCCGGTGTTCTCATATCCAAAATGGTGTCAGGCGAACGGTTCACTAAATAACAAGCGGTACACACTGCTTCTTCCCAAAAATCCTTAGTCAGGTCAGCATTCAGAAGCATACATCTAGCTCTCTCCAAGAGAGTTCGATTCAGACGATCCGCTACTCCATTCTGTTGTGGTGTGTGACGTACGGTTCGGTGTCTCACGATTTTTTCATCCTTGCAGAAATCGTTAAACTCTGAGGGACAAAACTCCAAACCATTGTCCGTCCTAAGAACCTTAATCTTCTTTCCTGTTTGATTCTCAATCATAACCTTCCAGTGTTGAAAATTCTGAAACACATCACTCTTTTGTTTCAGAATATAAACCCAAGTCTTCCTGGAGAAATCATCAATAAATGTGAGCATGTAGTGAGCTCCACCTTTTGATGGAACCTGAGAAGGTCCCCATAAATCAGAGTGGACATAATCTAAAGTGGCATTGGTGGTGTGCTTAGCTGCTGAGAAGCTAACCTTTTTCTGCTTCCCAAAAACACAAAATTCACAGAAGTCCAGACTGTCGATTTTCTGACTTCCAAACAAACCACGTTTGTTCAACACCGCCATGCCTTTCTCGCTCATGTGCCCCAACCTCATATGCCAAAGTTGGGCATTCTCCTCACCAGACAACGATGACGCTACAGCTGTGTCACCCACAACAGTTTCTCCTTTAAGCATATAAAGCTTGCCGGGCCCAAGCTTCTTCAGTTTCATCAGAATAAGTGATCCTTTGGTGATGGATATGCAGTCATCCTCACCACTGAATTTGTAGCCCTTTGCAGTCAGGCTACCTACTGAAATCAGATTCTTGCTCGCCTTCGGAACATGTCGCACATCCGATAGAATCTTGACTAGGCCATCATGGGTCCTCAATCTGACAGAACCAATTCCTGCAACCTCGCACCTGTCACCATTGCCCATCACAACCATTCCACCTGACATTGTCTCATAAGATGAAAACCAGTGTTTATTCGGAGTTAAGTGGAATGTACTGCCCGTGTCAATCACCCAACCGTCGGAAGCTTCAGAAGAACCTGTAGCTGCCAACACAAAATCAGAATCGGACTCCGCGACATTCGAACCTGACTGATCACCGCTACTAGAACCCCTTTGTTTTTCTCTGTTCTGTAGCTTAAACCATTCTGATATCTTGTGACCATTCTTCTTGCAGTAATGACAAATAATATCTTTGTCCCTCGACTTGGTCTTAGAGGTATTCTTTGAGAAACCCCTCTCTTTCCCCTTACCACGAGCAACAAGTGTCTCACTTTTGCTCGATTCAGAACCATCAGACCTCTTCTCCATATCAGATTTGGAGGAGAGTGCGTTTTTGACATCCGCAAGAGAGATGTCGGTCCTGTTATACATCATTGTCTCCACGAAGTGATCATATGAAGAACTCAACGAGCAAAGTAAAAGGATCGCCTGATCCTCATCAGAAAACCTTGCTTCAACCTTCTCCAAGTCCATGATGATTGCATTGAAATCATCCAAGTGTTGTTGAAGAGAGATACTCGACTTCATCTTGAATAGGAACAACTTCTTCTTCAAGATAATCCGGCTCGCAAGTGACTTCTTCATGTAGACTTCCTCTAATTTCTTCCACATACTTGCAACCGTCTTCTCCTTCAACACTTCTCTCAAAACTTCGTCAGACAATGATAGCTTTATTGTTGACATCACCTTACGATCAAGTTTTTGCCTATCTTGATCGGACATTTCTTTTGGCAATCTGTCCATGCCCTCAAGAACGTCCTCCACCTCTTGCTGCACCAGAATTGCGTGCATCTTGACTTGCCACAAGCCGAAATTAACATCTCGGCTCAACTTCTCAATCTTCCAATGATTTGCCATGAGTACTTGACAAAAAGATCGATGAAAAATCCCTAAATTCGGACCAAAAAGCTCTGATACCAGTTGTTAGGAATTAAAACCAATCCCAAATACGTAGCGGAGCAGAAAACACAAATCCAATCGGCTGGACTTGAGAACAAAATGCAAATCCACAATCCAAACTACACAAAACACGCAAGATTAACGTGGAAACCCAATGCGGAAAAACCCACGGACGACACAACTCAAATCCACTATAGAGAAACGTATTACAAGAGATGCTTACAGGAGATGCGAACGAACCGACGAAAAACCTGACTCAAATCTCTCCAAACGAATCACAATGATGCTCTCTCTTTCTTTTCTCTCAAGAATGCAAAAGTGGACAATAGGAATTAACTTTAAACAAAGGGGACGGAATTGCCTTTATATAGTAGCCCTAAACAAGTATTAATTGCACCAAAATCGCGTGGAGAAATATGCAAAACGTGGGCAGAACTGGGTTCAAACGATCGATCAAACTGTTGCTTCGGTCGACCGATGCAATAACCGTATCGCGAACGGTCGACCGAAATTGAAGTACCGGTCGACCGAAAAACGACAGTAACTTTTCTGGCTTACGTGAATGCATACGCGGTCGACCGAATCACTTAAGTTTCGGTCGACCGAAATTCAACAGACACTTTTCTCTCAGCTCCTCGAATGTTTCCGATCGACCGAATCCAAGGTTCCGGTCGACCGAAAACCGACAGTAACTTTTGCCCAGCTCCAATTGTGTGCCCGGTCGACCGAATCCTGGATTCCGATCGACCGAAAAACGATAGGCACTTTGTTGGGCAATCCAACACACATCAGGTCGATCGATCGTCTGTTTTCTGCCCTAATACTCTTAACACATATTCAAGGTAAACAACAACAAATACAAATCACCCATAAATGTCAAATAAAAATCACCCAAAAATCAAACCTGCAATCAACAAAAAGATACAAATCTAACCTAAAACATGAATAATAATCAATACACACCAAATAAATGAAGTAATATAAAACCAAATCAAGAAAACCTAAATTAGTTTTTTATACCTTTTGCGGCGATTTGAACGGATTTGGGGGTGAATAGGTGGTCTCGCGCGGGTTATATACCCCGATGGAACTCGAGTTCGCTTTTTAAAAAATGAAGTCGACGTCCAGAATGCCGATTTTAGTTTCTCGAACTCAACGGATGTGATGCCAAGTTAATTTAAAAGAAAAGGTCCTATTGGGAACTCACAAATCCGTATTTGGGTGAAATTTTGATTTCCATGTAATGATCTCAATGTTACCAATATCGACTTTAGTTTGGAACTTCAAACTGATTGTGCGAGAAATCTAGTATGAGGGCGAAATCTAGTATAGTTAACGTCGAGTTCTTTGAAACTCTTCATTTTTAAAGAATTCGGCATCACAGTGCCAAATTCCTCAAAATGAACACTCTTGATTCTGTGAAAAAAATTCTAAGGATTAGGAAGTCAACATCCCAAATACTGAGTTCTGCGAAATTTTACATATTTAAACAACTCGGTATTTGAGATGTCAAATTCTGTAAATACTAAAATTCAAGATCTGTTGCTACCACATGTTGACAACGGGTATAATGCAATTTTTTTTTAAAAGAGGTTTAAAATGAGATTTTTTTAAAATTAATTCGAAATAAATTTCTATTCGTTTTTAGCAAAGTTAATTAACGAAAGGCATGTGACGGTGACTGCATCTTCGATGACAATTTGATACATGTAACTCTACGCATGTACTGATTATTAGATGGTCACGTAATTAATTTACAAACACCAACGGTAAATATTGTTTGGTCCAATGTGATACCTATTTCATTTAACACACAATGAGTTTTTGTCTCACATGTATAAGGCCATCCTTAACGCAGTAAAAACTGCGGTCATCCTGCGGTCGTTGAATAAAATATTACATTTTTAGCAGAAAAACATCGGTTGTAGATGACCGGGTCGTCGACCCGGTCGTTTGAACGACCGGGTCGACGACCCGGTCATCAAATATTTTATTAATTTTTGATTTTTTTATTTTTTTTTGTTTTTGTTTTGATTTTTTTAATTTTTTTGTTTGAGTTTTTTTATAATTTTTTTTTTGAAAATTCGTTTTATAATTGTTTTGATTTTTTAGAAATTTTTTAATTTTTTTTTAAATTTTTACCAAGATGGACCCCGAAATGATGTGGAGGAGAGAGGTAGGTTGTTGTGGGTTGTGTTGGGTTGTGGTTAAGAGATGAATAGTGTAGGAAAGAGAAGAAGGTGGGTTGAGGAAAGAGAAAGCTGATGTGGAAGAGAGAGAAAGCTGATTTTGAAGAGAGAGAACTGATGACCGGGTCGTCCAGATCATGGTTAGTGATGGCCTAAGTATTTATCCATTATCATACACAATGTCCCAGCTAAAAATTCTTTATGTCATGAGTATTATATCTGACAATAATTTAGGCCCAATTGGCACTTTAATTCAACTAATGATGCTATCTGACATTTTAATGCAACTTTGTTGCTTTTTCCACTTTTAAACAAATTTGAACTTTTATACCCAAACTATCTTTACACATTAGATATTTTATCTTCTTTTGCATAAACAGAATGTTATGCAAAATCAACAGTTTTTCATGTTAAAAAACAATACATTCATGTAAAGTTTAGATACAAACGTATAAAAATACTCGGCAAAATATTACATTACGTTTGTTTCTACGAATCAAGATAAACTATGGAAGTGTAATGGTAGTTTGAGTATAAAATTTCAAAATTAATTTAAATGTGGAAAAACCAACAATGTGGAATTAAAGTATCAAATGATCATAATTTAATATAATTTTTTATGCTGAGGGTGTACTTGCCATTTAAAATAAAGAATTACAGGCAAGTATCCATTATTCAAATAAGTTGATTTTTCTTGGAAATCATGATTTTTATCTTCACTTTAAAATTATATTCCTGCTGGACTTGTATCCTTCAATAACTAATCCTCCACTGTATAATCCCCACCGTGAACAGAAACAAGCGCACAACATAATAGATTCCAATAAGATCCAAACCACCCTCGGTCCCTCACCAGCTAGCCACCCCTCCCATGACTCCAAACCCCCACCATCTCTTCTTTTCTTTTTGTACTGAACTGGTTCAGTTAATAGCCAATTCAATTTATTAATATAAAAACCACGATTTAAAAAAAACCTTATTACCATCAAAAAATAAACATTCATTCAACTAAAAAACAACAAAAATCGTGGTAACTAACCTTTAAATATACTTAGGTAAATAATCTCATGAACTATGTGCTCAAATCACTTAACTCTCCCACAAACCGCCAAAGTTAACACTTAAACCCATGAAATTTGGATACTTTACCCTTTAAACTTCAAAAAAGAGATATATTTCACATATTAACGGTTAATTTTTTATTTTTTTCGTGTTGTTTTCTTAGAATACTCATAAATATAACTTAATAGTAAAGTTCGAATCAGATTAGAAGTAAAGTCTAGTTTGTCTTTGAGTCTGATAGTTATTAATTTTGACTCAAATTCCAGTTAGATCCAATCTCCGATCTGATCGAACTTTATTACCAAGTTAGATATATGAGTATTGTAGGCAAACAACACGAAAAAAAATAGTAGTTAAAATGTGAAATCTAACGATTTGTTTAAGATAAGGAGGTAGAAGTGTTACATATCCAAAGTTGAAAAGGTTAAACCACTTAACTGTTAAGTTTGAATGTTCACGAATGTTAAGTGATTTAAAACCCATGATTAAGTAGAGTTATATGTAATTTACCTTAAATATTTATAATAAAAATCATAATAACCTTGTTGGTGGTTTTTCATGTTGACTGATGTGTGAGGACACACAATGTATATGTCACAAGTTGATGGCATTTAAATATCCAACATAGGTACACATAAAGTGGGTAAATTCAAAATTTATGGCGTAAATTCCAATTAGTATATTATTAAATACTTGAAATTCAAAATTCAGAAGAAACAAAATCTTAGGCCATCCACTACCGGGGCCAAAAAAACCAGGCGCTTGATTTTCTCTCTCTTAACGAGGGAGCAGATCCCGCCTAGTGCATTGGTTTATTAATTTTTTTAATTTTTGTTTTGTTTTGAATTTTAGTTAAAATCATTAAAAATATGTTTTTAATTTTTAAAAAAAAATATTTTTCTTTAATTTTATTCTATTTTTAATGGTGGAAGGAGAGTGTTGAAAAATGAAGAATGGTAGTAGGAGATTTTGGAAATGTGTGGATTAATGACCGTGATGATGTGTGTAATGTTAGAAGAACTAGGCACCAGTGGATGAACTTAAGACGTTACACATTTTCTTAAGCAAAATTAAAAAATAACCACACCCTTATTTCTCCTGCGTGGCACAGCCGCACAACCAATATACCCACTAGTAGATGACAAATTGACAAACATCATCACCTATTAAATGTACAATTTCCTTGTATTCTCGAATTTTATACTTCCGTCCATCAATTACTGTATTAGGTTTACAGTTTGCCCGTTTTTTCAAATTTTGTATTTCCGTCTTAGGAGATGAATATTCGACAAACATATATATACAAGAATTCTCTAGTGAACGTAAGAACTTAATTTTTCTAAATTAAGCTCTCAAAATATTCACCGCTCATTTCAAATAGCAAGTTAGATTAATAGAAAAACAGTTAAGCTAATAAAAAGTGAGATTAATATAAATAAGATCCATAAGTGAGATCGTACTAAACTTAAATTAAATCAAATAAGGTATACATATATAAATAAAATAAAATGGTTAAGTTCTAGTGAGCTTAGGGCTTATCAAATTTAATTTAAACTACTTATAATTTTATTATTGGATTTTATTTATGGTTAATCTTAATTTTAACTAGCATAATCCTTTTTAGAAAAATTAAACCAGAGTTCATGTAAAATAATAATCAATCTTTTGACATAGTTGTGACAACGACACTTCACTCCCTCGTTCCCAGCGCCCACCACCAGCCTCCCCATTAACAACCCCTCCCCTCTACCATCCCAGTATCCCACCCTTCTCCCCATGGACATCTACGAGGCTACCCGCATAGTGTACTCCCGCATCCAGACCCTCGACCCCGACCACGCCGCCAAGATCATGGGCCTCCTCCTCCTCCAGGATGACGGCGAGAAGCAGATGATCCGCCTCGCCTTCGGCCCCGAGACTCTCCTCCACTCCGTCGTCGCCTCAGCCCGCGCCGACCTCGGCCTCCTCTCCCCTTGCCTCTTCTTCTCCAGAGGCTTCTGCAAGAATGGCAACGCCTGTAGGTTCCCCCACTCCGACGCCGACACCGACGCCGACGCCGACCCCTTCTTTGCTGGTCAGAGGTCGTTCGGGTCTTCCTTTGCCCCCAACTCCGGCTTTCTCCTCCACCACGACTCCCAGAGGTTGTTTTTGGCATTTGTTTACTTCTTTTTTTGAGAATCAACAAAAACATGTTTTTTCATGTCTTTTATGTTTCGAAATCGAAGACAGGACATGTTTGTTTCATGTCTATCCGTCGAAAAAGTGGTTTTTTTCTTGTCATTTTTAAGTTCTTGTTGGTTATTGGTGTGTTTGGTTATAGAAAGTTGATTTTTATTTTTTATTTTTATTGGAGTAGGGAGGCGATGGCGGCGGCGATGATGTTGGGAGGGGAAGACGGTGGGTACTTCGGGAGGTCGAGGCTGGAGAGGTTCGAGAACTACGGCGGGTTAGTGAATCCGGTGTCAAGGCAGATATACTTGACTTTCCCGGCCGACAGCACTTTCCGGGAGGAGGATGTCTCCAACTATTTCAGGTACATATATTTAATAATTAATTTAATGTTGTTACTTAGTTAATGTGTTCAACCCTAATGTTTGTTCTCATGTCATTGTTGTTGTCTGTTGTAGCATCTACGGGCCGGTGCAGGACGTGAGGATACCGTATCAGCAGAAGCGGATGTTCGGCTTCGTGACGTTTCATTATCCGGAGACGGTGAAGCTCATTCTTGCTAAAGGGAATCCCCACTTTGTTTGCGATGCTAGAGTTCTCGTCAAACCCTACAAGGAGAAGGGCAAAGTTGTTGACAAGTACTCAACCCTTCTACCTTCCATTAAATCTATTTCCATAACCATTATCTTATGTGTATATATAGCTTTGTAATTGTATCTGTACGTTGTTGTTTGTTGATTTAAGGAAAATGCAGCAACAGCAGCAGCACTTGAATGGTGGTGATAGGTTGAATGATTTCTCTAGAGATCATTACGACCTCCAGCAACTTGGTTAGTATACCACTTGGATTATTACCATTATTATCTTGGTCATATTTTTCCCCCCCTCATGTGATTATGATCGTATGCATACAGGTGCTAGAATGTCTTATGCCAACAACCAGGAAGCGCTTCTTAGAAGGAAGCTGGAAGAGCAACAGCAAGCTGCTGAGCTGCAACAAGCTATAGAGCTCCAAGAGAGAAGGTTGATGAGCCTTCAACTTCTCGATCTAAAGTCGAGGAGTTTCTCGTCGCTCTCCTCCCCAAGTCCTATTCATACGCCCACTTCGATCATCCCAACCACCCGCGATGAAGCACCACTGCCCAACTCATTTGAAGGTAGTGGGGATCTTACAGTTTCATTTGGTATGATAACTTAAGCATCTTATAGAATGATTTAAAAATATTTTAAATTATAATTATTGATTCTATGTGGGAATGTATGAAGTAGTAAGAATGAGATATGGTTTGGTCCAATATTTGAATAAAACGTATTACTAAAGACTTGAAATTGCAATGCCACTCTATTACACAATTTGAAATTATATTTTCAATGAGTATTGTTTTCGTGAAATGAACTAATAATTCAAGCATTTGTGTACTTGTAGGTAAGTGTCAAAGTGCTGTCAACTTTGGAGACATTAGTGGTGTTGGTGGTGTGGAGAAGAGCGACAAAAGAGATAAGGAGGAACCAGCTGTTGGTGAGGGTAACCGTAATTTTGAAAGCGACTTCCATGAAAGGTAAAAGTAAATCTAATAAAGCTTCAGCTTTCCCAATACCGAATAATACTTATGGGAATTAATGATGGAAAGGCGTTGGTTAGTTGGTTGTTGACATTTTCCTTTCCAAGATAAAACAATAAATTTACCCAACTCTATTAACTTGATATGTTGCATTTTGTTTGATTTTTGCGATGCGATAGTGTTGAGCACAACCTACCACACAGCCCATTTGCCTCTCCTACCAAGTCTTCCTTTGTGGGCACCTCTTTCTCAATGGCTTCTGATGCTGTGGAATTGGCTTCTGCTAATGACAGCAACTACCTGAGAGCCCCCTCTCTTTTGCCCACCACTCCATCCTTGGACATGGCATCCATTAAATCATGCCTTTTTCAAATGCCCAGGTATATCCTTTTCCTTATCCTTCCCCTCTTTTGATATTCAACCTTCATTACATTTGTATTGTCTTCATTCTACTATTTGCAAAATGCTGTTTTAGTATCTTAAAATTCCATGAACCATAAAATTGCAGGTTCTCTTCACCTGGGCATGGAGCTATTGGTATGTGAGAGTCGTTGAGGGGAACAATCCTTTCATTGAGTAAGTCAATCTTTCTAGACATAAATGAAATAAATTTTACCCTTAGTTTCTTTCTCTCTAGACATGAATATGTGGTGATGTTTTCTCCTTTTCATGATGGCAGGAACCAAAAAAAGAGGAGAATAGATAGATAAATAAAGTGTAAGCAGCAGACAGCAAAGTAGGAAAAGGAGCAGTTGTAGCAAATCAGTTGCAGTAGACATGATAGCAGTATCTTTAGCTTTTTTCATGATAATCCACGAGAGGCCCTTACAGCAGTGGAAAAAGTCAAGAAAGATGGAAACATTTATTGTGTTGATCAACAGGACCACACTACCTCTAAACCGTATTATACTTTATTCCGATACACATCTCATAGTATTAATTAGTTAGTTGTTATCATGGATCAATAGAATAGCAGTAGTATTATTAGTACAGTAACAAAATTTGACTAGAAGACAAGTTAACGGACAAAGCTAAAATGCTCTCTGCCCATCTCTTGTGGTGCGACTTTGATTTGAAAGGTGCAGATGAGAAAACAAAAGTGGAGATGGTGCCCCCACTCCTCTTTTACCCTCCTGGCGTAGCCGGTAAAAGAGGAGATGCCTACGGTTCTTAACCCTTCCCACTGTAGCTGTACGGCCTTAACTGCAGCTTTGAGAAGTGTGTGATGGGAGATTTGGTTTGGTGTGTAGTCTAATTTGCTTAGTTGTTACTGAACTTGTTAGATCTGTTTTTGCCTTTTTATACGTGTAGTGCAAGAAGAATGTAGTGTTAGGAAAGTTTGAAAGGCAAAGAAAGAAAGTGAACTTATTATTTCAGTTTCTCTTTTCCACTATTGTCTGTTTGATGGGATTGTTGGATATTAGAGCAATTTTGGTATTGTTCTGTAGGAATCTTATAGTGTGTTTAAGTTATTAAAATTTAGGAACTTGGTCGTATGAATTCAACCGTCAGGGACATTTTAGTGATAAAGCATATTATAGTCTTTTTTGTGAGTTTGTATCTACGAACTTTTGAGTAAAAAATCGAATTTCAATACGAAGATTCTCACAATTCGAAAGTTACATTTTCCTGCTAGGTCTTCTACCTTTTTATTAAGTTGAAAATGAACACACTCCCGTGGGAAAACTACGTTGATTAGTTAATTAAACTGCGTGAATGAGCAAGAAACAACATCACATTCAAATACAAAATGAGTTGCATGTCATTGTCCAATCCAATTCTCTATTCGATCCAAGCAGCATGAGTTGCTGTCCTACATTATTTTACGTCCTCAATCGATAATGTTTGTTTCCGTTTTTTTAGTAAGAAAATGTTTGTTTCGAATTTTTAATCTTGCGAGTAATGGAGGGTCACATGGTGGCTGACAGCGCGCATGCTATGAGTAGGACATATCTATGCGTTTCTTTCTTGTCTGGATTCGGTCAAACGTGGGGTCCATTCCAGTTCATGGGAGTTCGCGAGCCGAGCCGTGCCCGCCGGTGGTAACTATCTTTTTCCGCAATCACGTGATTTCTTTTGGGCTCTCTCTTTTCCCGCCCTTCGACTCTAGCACTTCTGTCCACCACAGTAAGTGTTAAAGATTCCACTTTCGAAAGGAGAAATTATGTCAACTTGGTGTGGGGATAAAATAATTCCATTCTCCACTTGTAGGCATTTCCAAGTAAAGAAATAGGATTTTGAAGGCCTTTTTTTCTTCTTTCAAATATTAAATAAAAACAATCCAACAGAAACTGAAATGGTATTGACATGTACAAAGAAGACTTATGAAGACACACCTATAAGAAGATGAGTATTGAACCGGATCAAAGACAAAAAAAGAAAGAGGCACACTAAGATTGACTTGGGAGAAAGCGGTCAAAAGAGATTTAAAAGAATGGAATGTTCCTCGAGAATTTGCATCGGATATAAACACGTAGAAGAAGACGATTCACGTGTCTGAAACGTGACTGCTTAGAATTTCATTTCTAGTCTACCCCAACTAGTTTGAGAAAAAAAGTTGTTGTTGTATTAAATAAAAACATTTTTTTTCAGAACATTGAATTTATTTATCAAAATATAAATGTTTCACTTAAAACTTTACGATGACTAAGCTTGAATTTTTCTCCCATAACATAGTACTTAAAAGTGAGTTCTTAAAAAATAAATATTTTTTTACCCGTATGAACCGGGAGAAATGGTTGTTACTTTTAGAGGCTTCTTAGAGCACCATTAACGGTGACCAGGCAGTTCCCGGGCGCTCGATTTTCTCTCTCAGCCATGTCTATGAGTGAGCTTCGGTCCCGTTCCAGACCGAAGACCAAAATTTTCGGAAGCCCGGACCGAATAAATTAGGTTCGGTCCTGTCCGGTTCGGTCCAAAACCCGAATTTAACCCTTAAAATTTCGGTCTTTGACCGGACCGGAGATAGAATTCCCGTGGTCTCCTGGACCGAAGACCGGACAGAAAAAATTCGGTCCGGACCGAACCGAATTTTGCTCACCCTTAGCCATGTCAGCTTCTCTCTCCGCCACGTTAGCTCAAACCAACTCACTAAAATTTTCTTAACCACACCCAAAAACAATTCAAGCGCCTTACATTCTCTCCCCTACACGTTATTTCAGGATTAATTCTAGGCAAAACACAAAAAAATGTTAAAACATTCTAGAAAATATAAACAAATAAAAAACATATTTTCATAAAACAATATTTATAAAAACGAATTTAAATAATTTTTAGAACATTTTCTAAACACAAAAACTCAAAAAAAAATAAACAAAAACGTAACCAATGGGGGGGGGGGGGGGGGGACGTGCCCCCACCCACCCAACCCATCCGCCGGGCGGAAACTCGGGCGGATGGGCGCCCGAATTTCCACCTGGGAGATGGGTTGGGTAATTTTTTATTATTATAACGGTGATGTGTCTGGCGGTTGGTTAATCCGCTCGACTAGTAAGGATACTCTTAGAGCTTGATAGTTGAAGTATCGAGTTCTGAGAACCCTCTAAATAGATGACCCCTTCTCCTGGTCTCATATTGTGGGTGAACTTCTAGTACTAAGTTCTTGGATGAAAAATCCAAAGCCAATCCTTGTGATGTCTCACATTCTAAGTAGAACATTTATACTTTGATAAGTAATTCTAGAAAGTTTATGCTTTGGAAATTCTTATTTTTTTAATATTTCAAAAAAAATCCTTGAGAGGCGTACTCGGAAGCTCAGTAGCTGTTCTGAAATAAGAATAGTCTTCTATATAGGGGTCGCCATTTAATCGAGGGAAATATAGAATTTCAGTTTTAAAACCTTACTTATAATTCACCGTTACACCTTGTCTTCTCTTACATCTTACAGAGGAAAACTTTTAGTTACGCAACTTTTATTTGAGATGATTTGATAGGAATTAAAACTAAGTCTAATTACGTAGCAAAATCGAAAATAACAAAGCCAAAGAGAAAGAAACCACAATTGCAAATCCAAAAACACTAAACCACGCAAACCACTCAAGATTTAACGTGAAAACTCAATGCGGGAAAAATCACGGATGACACAACTCCAAATCTACTATAGAGAAACGTATTACAAGGAGAGACTTACAGGAGACACGAACAACCGGCGAGAATACCCTGCTAAATTTGCTCACACCGAATCGACAATGATGTTCTCTCTTTTCTCTTAAAAATACAAACTAGACAATAACAATTAATCTAATTGTTCTCTATTACAAATGGGGGACGAAATTGCCTTTATATAGTGGGCCAAAACAAATATAAGTTGCACCAAAATCGCGTGAAGAAATGTGCAAATCGTGGGCAGAACTGGGTCAAACGGTCGACCGATCTTCTAACCGTAACGCAAACCAGGTTTTCTCGGTCGACCGAAACTTATGTACCGGTCGACCGAAAAACGACACACTTTTCCTGTTTTGCTTAAGTGCATACTCGGTCGACCGAAAATGGACATACACTTTTGCGCAGCTCATCGTGTGTGCCCGGTCGACCGAACGCCTTCCGGTCGACCGAATGTCTGTTTTATTCCACGAATACTTTAATCGCATATTCAAGGTAAACAACAACATGATTCTGTAATGAATTAAAGATGATAAAAGGAATACAGTTTTGAAATGTGGATCTCAAATTTATTCCGTAAATTGATAGACACTTTACCAACTTCGTCATTTTCTTTGAGAATAAATCATTGCTCGTTGTCGTGCCATGTATTGCAACTCCCATGCTTGGCTTGAATCCATTCAAGGAACTCCACCCACCTAATTGCTTTATTCCTGATGAGTGCGTCGTTGAAAAATTGAGTATGAATAAAAAAGATAAAAAAATGACATGGTAATTGAAGTTAATTTTAAAAATTCTTAGGTTAACATTTTTTCTCTGTATGGCCGAACTATATACTGCTTCGTATCTCAGAGGGTGCTACCTATGTGAACTGAGGGACGGGCAACCTCGTGGATTTTGGAATTTTACCTAGTTGGTTAAAATATTTTGGATTTCGATCATCTTGAAAAAAAAATTCTTTGCAATTTCGACCCTCATGAATTTTTCCAGGTACCAATAGTAAGATAAGTATATGAAATAATGTCTAAGTAGTCTTGTATAAGAGTATCTATTTACTTACTTATAGATAAAAATCCTCATCAAATTTCAAATTAAATTCTTGGTGCCGTAACACTTTCCTCCTTTTTACTTTTAAAAACACATTATTTTTCCAACCATTCGTCGTTATTTTTTGAATTTCTTGCGTTCTATATTTAATACACTTCTAATACTAACTTTATGTTAAAATTTCGATCAAATCAGATATCAGATCTAATTCGAATTGGGGTTAGATTCAATACCAATCTGACATAATTTGTGTTAAACTTTAACATAAAGTTAGTACGAGGAGTGTATTTGTATATAAAACGAAAAAAAAACTATAATTAACCTAAAGGAGACCCAAGGGGAAATATATAGGTATGAGTAGCAAAAAACGTGGAAAATTTTAAAAGAAACATTCAAAGTAGCCCACAAGACACAACTTAAGGGGCACATGATTATCTAAAATAGGCAATGCATTATCATAAATGGCATTGGCACGTAAGTACGTACAATGTTGATGAGGGTCATAAAAACATGTTTGTCTATATTAGCCCGCTAATTATTGTTCCAAAGTGATACTACATGGATTCTCCCAAAAATGTACTATTGGGACATCACAATTAAATCACGAGAGAGGATCAGAAAAAACGGGGTGACAAATTTACCACAAGCAAATCTTATATCATGCATTATCGACCCTGCTAGACATACCATAGTTTCTATGAGGGTGTTTGATATAGATTATAGACTGTTTTGATTGAGTTCCAAGATGTAACTCATGATGGTCGGATTCAATTTCTAATCTAGGATACTCGGAGATAAAGAATTTTATTTTACTAACTGAATTAATTCCAATTGGTTGTAACCCTGTCACAATACCAAACCGTCCATGCATAATTGATCATGGTAAGTTGGTAACATACTATCATCAATGTGCGGCAACAAACAACCTTGAAAATGAGTAGATATATACTTGAAATCTTGAATGGTAAGGTAAGAGTTTTTTTTTGCATGGATTGAGACTTTGAATTCTGAAATAGCCGTGAATGGTTACAGCTCAATTTCCAAGGATGTGACAGCTTCTGCTAACCTTCTTCTGTACTCAATTTGTAACCTCGCAGAGTTGGTCCGATGCATAATTTGGTAACATGCACGGACTGTTATGTTCCTCTATTATAACAGCATCATTGTTTGTATCAGAAGACAGTATCAATGCTTGCCATAAAGAAAGAGTATCATTGGGTTTCTTAATAAAAACGAGGTTACTGAAATAATCTGGTGTGGGCTAGCTTGGTCTAACGCAACAATGTAATTATCAAATACTCAAATGTATATCCTAGTTGGTCCAAGCAGTAGTTGGCTGGGAATGAAATGCGGATTCAATTTCTACTCTCCGAATTATCCTTGGGGCACCCGTTGTGGGTATTTTGTTGCACCCCTCGGTGGGGATGCAAAACCAGTCGTCCCATGCGGCCTCTGCCCATTGGTCGCCTTTTGTTTCTTTAAGGTAGCTTATTTTTATATTTATTAGTATTGATTAATGAAATGATTTTGTTAAGGGCACTTACTAAAAACCTCAAATTCAACCTAACCGAACATTTCTCTATCTACCCCATAAGATTGGAGGTCGATCATGGATAAAAGTAATTAAAAGTTATTTTTAAAAAAAAAAAAACATATTTTAAAAAAGATTTAAAAACATATTTAATAAAACAAAAAATTAATGGGGCAAATGACCTCCACATCATTTAGTTTAATTTGGTTAATTAGTTATACAATTTTTATTAATTGTTTTTTATTTTAATTTCGAAGTATGGTTATTGTAACAAACGTTTAATATATAATAAAATTTATTTTCAATTATCCGTAAATATTCATATTTAATTGTAATAATTTATGTTAAATAAATTATGTGATATAATTAATTGAAATTGTGAAAAATTTATAATGAGAGAAAATAAATAATGTGGAAGTGAGAGAGTGTTGACGTGACTATGTTGATATTTAAAGGTAAATTGTGGTTAAGAAGTGAATAGTAAAAAGAGGAAAAAATGTGATACTAAGAAAGATAATATTGATTTGACTATGTTGACATGTATAAAAATGTTATGAGTAAATATGACATTAGTTAGTAAAATGTGGTTAAGCAGCCCGTTTCAATACTAGATGATAATATAATTGTAACTACACATGTGAAATACTTTCCTAAGTATCCTTGAAATATTCTTAAGGTTTGGTAATTGATATTATATATAGCTAGTTTACACGATTTTCACTGACATAGGGCTTCGTATTTGTATTCAAGCAAATTTGATTTTTGACTCATAATCAACCTTATCATTAAGTCTTGAATAATTTAAATTCCACTATTAGGAAAATTGTACGTTAACTAGAAATCAAAGGTGACTCACAAAATTTACGTCATCTGATGATAAACAACCACAACTTCATCTTCGTGCTGGGTCGGTAGTGGAGGCGACAATCCTCGTAGTCACACCTAGATCAACAATAAGCCTAATCGAGGGGCCGAATTAGGAATCCCACTGCATAGAAATTTGATACTTAGATGTGCCGCCTAAAGTCAAAATTCAGGCTTTTTTGATACCTAGAGTTTGTTTAGCAACTCTTGTTTGTCTATCTACGGAGAAAATATCTAAATGGGTGGAAGAGAGAGATCTTGTTCAACGAGTGCACGCAAAAAACATGAAAAAAATTGAAACTTCCCACCATTGATATGTATGGCTTCCGACCATTTTTCAAGTTTGACTGTCATGTTTCTTCTTGACAAACCCACTTAATGGACACTACTTTTAGCCAAAATTTAACTCTATTTGCTATGTATGTATGCATGTTTTTTTGTTGTTGGAAAGTTGTTGCAATGTATGCACGTTAATTTGCACAAATTAACCGACTGATGCGAGCTCAGATCGTAACTTCCCAATCTTTGATTAGCATGAACCTGAGATCAAACTCTCACGTAATTCACATGTTAAAATTCAAACTTTGTAAAAATATTGCGCAGACGATGGGTCTTCCAATAAAAATTATATCAACGAAGAGATAACTAAGCTATGACTATGAGAAATGACATTTCAGAATGTCGTAGTAAAGAAAATCCCACCAAAATAACTTTGTGGAAGTGAATGTATTAATGGAAAATATTAGCATACTTAAGAAAGCCTAGTTCATGACTTGGTGTGGTCAGCATGTATTTGGATTTTACTCCATATCCACAGTTGGTATTTTGAAAAATTTTTGGTACAAATTAAGGCCCAATATGATTATCCATTGGGTTGCATGGGCCATTGGTTGCGTCCGTCCAATCAATGTATAGTTCTGGGGTTATCTCTAGTTAGATTAGACAAAACAAAATAATTCCAACACAAATACTTTCTGATATGGGCCGATGACTGATGTGCATAAGTTTCATGTGAAATGTGAGCCGATGGGTATTCTTTTGTTTTATAAACACTAATTTTTTTTTACAAGTAACAACCCTACATATTAATATACCTTAGTCATTTTGACTTAGCTACATAAAAATATCAACCCCTAGACTTTGGGATCGAATTCTGATTACCCGATAATAAATGGGGGTGTTTGCGCACATGCTACCATGAGAAAATAGATTACGTGGTCAAAGGAAACATCGAAAAAATAGAAACCAAGAAAAATTAATTTCATTTTAACCAAGATTTTGTTGTTTATGCAAACCACTAAATCTACTGGAAAATGAAAAATTGAATTTATTAACTGGCATTTTCGGAAAATTGATATTATTTGTAAATGTTGTATGTATAAATATTGTATGGATTATATATTATATACATATACCTCTTGTTTTAGAGTAAATTAATTAATATATAAGATTATCGTAGTCTTGTACTTTTAAACAATATACTAAATTATATTTTGAATAATGTTTTATTTTAGAATTTTATTTTAACAAGACAATATGAAGTTGAAGATGTATTTTTAATCTTTATTATTCAGTTTTATGGTATAATTTTGTAATATATTGCCATGATTTTAATAAAAAAATTTATATTATTTAATTTTTAAATTATGATTTTAATGTTTTTGTAGTTAAGTTTTTACGTAATAAATGTAATTATTAAATAAGTTTGATAGAAATATACATTTTTTTACAATATTCTTACACTTTCCATTGATTTATTGTGTCGGAGAAACTTAGGGAAGGGGGAAATTCAGTACATTATGGATGTTAAAAGGAAACAAAAGGAAAATATTTTTTCTTCTCCAAAACTAACACAAACATTAGAAAAAATTATTGTAAAATAAAACCACTGTTCTGGCACAAATTTAGAACCGCTTGCATCGCTCACCAAGTCACAACCTCCCACACTTGCATCTTTACAACTCACAAGTCTCATAAAGACCATTATCTTAAGATTCTTAACCACTATTAAGCACCCAAACCGTCAAATCCACCCAAACCCATACCCCACCTTTCCCGCCCCCTCTCCGAATCCAAACTGGATCCCCTCAAACCCTCGCCGGCGATCCGCCACCGCTCCGCCTCCTCGCCGGAGATCCTCTCGTACTCCCCTACTCCCACCATGCGACGCCCCAGGCCCGATCCCCTCCGCCCCCGCCGCTTCAAACCCCTCTCTCTTCTCCTCGCTTTCCTCGCCTCGCTCGCCGTCTACGTCCTGATCCGCCGATCGGAGGTGCCTTTCGTCGGACGGGGTGACGATAGGAGTTACGCCGTGGTGATCGACGCCGGGAGCTCCGGGAGTCGGGTCCATGTGTACTGCTTCGATCAGAAGTTGATGTTCGTTCCCGTCGGGAACGGGTTGGAGATGTTCGTGCAGGTATAATGCGCTCCTGCGTGTCGGATCGTTGAGTTGTGTTTTGGTTTTGTTTTTGTGGTTTTGAGTCGGGATGGGCCAACAAATTCGTAAGGAATGTAGTTCTGTATTGCATGATTCGATGTTCGTTTAATTTGTTTTAGTGTGATATGAGAGCAGGCTGAGCAGCTCGGTTGACTTATGGAGTCATTCTGATCGATATTGTCTAGAAGTAGACTGGAAGGAAGGATATTCCCATCACACGTCAGTGGAGCGTTAGGAATGTAGTCTCATGTTGATCGTTATGTAAATTCCATATAAGAGAATAGTGTGTTTTGTGTGCCCTATCTTTCACTTGAACACCGCAGTTTCATAAGTCGACCGATCAAATTTAGCTGATTTGGAGGTGATCTCGACAAGTAGCTCAAACTAGGCTCAAATTTCAATTCCACGTCTTTCAACCTTCAATTTTCAAGCGTGTCAATATCTACAACGCCCTTCAGGGAATAACTTCTGTGGTTTTTCCTCTCTTCATTTACGTGGCTGCATTCTGAAATTTGTGGTCTGTATCATATCCATGGGAATATGTATTGAGTACTTGTGATAGTCTGACAGTTGAATTTTTAGAGTAACATAAATTACAAAAATTATTTAGATCAACATAATCGTGAAGTTGTTCGTGTATCACAGAGGGAAAAATGTTGATGAAGCATAAAAGACTCACAGAAGAGTCCCTTGAACATATTGCAATTTAAGGAAGACTTAGTCAAGAAAGAGTGCATATAACTTGTGAATCTATGATGGTATACCATTTTGCACAATGAGTTGATCAGTAGAATGAAATGAAGTGAAGCCTACACCTCAAAATATTTTGTATGATCTTAAATCTGGTCACTTCTATGTTGGATGAACATTGAACAATTGCTTAATAGTGATGTTGTAATATCCCTGACCCAATTAAGGTTTGATTAGTGGTTAAGAGAGGGTTGACTTTAAGTGAGTGGGAGAGAGAGAGAGAGAGAGAGAGAGAGAGAGAGAGATGGTTGGAGGTATGGGTGAGGTGATCGGGTAGGGAGTGTAGACGATGGTTGGGGTGTTGGCTTTGGTTTAAAAGCAACCCAACCCCTCTTCTTCATCTTCTTTTCTTCTTCTCTTTCCTTTTTCCTCACACACATTCCTCACATTTTTCTCTCTTTTCCGGCGAGCAGCGGCAAAGACAGTGACTCTGGTGGAGTAGGCAAGCGTGACCAGTGACGCCACTCAATGATAAATTGATATATTAAAATTCAAAGTGTAAATTGAAAATCTAAACCATAGATATTCTTTTATGTTATTACTATGCACGTAAAAATCACCAAATTGGAAGGTTGCTTTATATAAGATCAAGTGATGTTGAGTTTATAATAAATCCGGTGCGTTGGTTTTTTGTTTATTGAAATATCATATAGAATGACTTCCAAATTTTATGTTTTTTCGATGTGTATACTTGCATATTATTACTATTTGTCATATGACTGGGGATGAGGGTGATGTGCAATTGTGTTACCTAGCTCCTGAAAATTACATGTATTTACCAACAAAATGCAAGTCTTTGCTGTGTTGTTTTGTGGGCCTATGACGAATGTGGTCGTGCTACATAGGACCTATGTAGTTAGTTGTTGTTTGCCAGTACTTGGTAGATTAACTTGCCTTCCTCTATACTGCAGTTATTTGCACTACTTGGTTTATTAGCTCATCGTTAGCTGCTCTATAGGCCTACTTGGTCTATAGGCCTACTTGGTTTATTTGCACTACTTGGTCTATAGGCCTACTTGGTTTATTAGCTGCTCGTGCAGAGATTTTGAAGGTTAATGGTGCTGGAAATCCCTGCATTCTAGCTGGATATCATGGTAACATTCTAGTTGTTTACCGTTTCTCAATTTATGTGCCATATTATCTTACTTATCATTTGTGATTATGATCTGTGAGATTGATGCAATATTTTTGAACCTAAGTGTTGCCATCCTATCCAGAATTGGTCCTTTCTTTCCCCCCTTCAACGATCAATAATTTCACAAAAAGTAATGTTCTTGTGATGATGTTGTGCTAGTTATTTAATCAAGTAGATTAGATGCGATTATCTTTCGCCACCTCGAAAGATATGTGATATTTCCTTATTGCCTTTCTCAAGGTTCATATAAATATGGTGACAGTGAATTCGAAGCTTCTGCGTCGCCTGAAGGTCCAAGCTATGCCAAATGCAGGATAGCTGCTATCGAAGCACTGAAAGTTGATGAACCAGTATGCACGCACATGAAGTGCACTTTTGGCAGTGTTTGGAATGGTGGTGGCGGAGATGGGCAGAAAAATATGCTTGTTGCCTCATTTTTCTTTGACAGAGCTGCAGAGGTGTTGCTCTGAAATCAGTGTGTTGCATTTTGCAAGAATACATACTTTGCCGTTTCCAATCGCTGAATCACATGCTAAACATGAAACCTTTTGTCTAGGTTGGTTTTGTGGATAGCAATGTCTCAGTTGCAAAGTAAAACCGCAGGACTTTGAGGAAGCAGCAAGACAGGTCTGTGAGACGGATATTGAAGATGCCAAGGCAAAGTATTCTTTAGTTGGAGAGGACAGTCTACCCTTCTTGTGCATGGACCTTGTGTATCAGTTTACATTACTTGTTGATGGTTTTGGTAGGCCTTTTTACCTAGTTCTTCACATTTTACACAATCCTTTACAACTTCACACTTATAATTATGTTTCTCCAAATTGGTTCCAACCAGGACTGGAGTAGATGCAAGATATCACATTAGTGAAGAAAGTGAAATTCGGGAATTACTTTGTTGAAGCTGCTTGGCCACTAGGTGGTGCCATTCAGGCTGCATCATCAGCTTAACCCAGTTCTTTTCTTTTAAGCTCATTTTCTTCCAATTTTGAAGCGTGAAGCGTGAGTGAGTAAATGGTTACTGGTCATGATAAACGTGAAGGTTGCAGCTGTTATTAGTCAATCAGAAGCTCAAAGGATAAAACTTCATTATCTGTAATTTACAAAAAAAAAAATGCTTTCCGAGTTAGTAACTTAATTGCATTGGGTTTTATTTGGTTAGAGCCTGCAGTCTGTGACAGGAATATGGGCTTATGTCATTTCTTTCTCGTGTGGCTTATGAGCCATTGCTCATTCAATCACCATTTTTGGTTGATATATGCCAAGATTTTGTACATTGTTTTCCTCGTTCGTTCGTATCCAACTGAAAAATCATTACTTCTCCTTACAGAAATCATATTATGGACATGCATTCCAGGCAATGTTATTTAAAGAATGCTATATTTTGTCTTCTCTTGATAAATCAAAAGAGCCTCTTATAGTTTATTTCCCTTGGACAGTCGGAATGAAGTGACACTGAGTTATTATCATTTAGATTTTGTAGATGTTTATGGAATGCTGCGAAGAACATCAGAAAACAAAGGTATATTTTCTTTTTGCTTCATATTTTCATGTCTTTCTTTCTTCTATGGCTTCATAAAAGTAGATATTTATGGAATGCTTCTTTTGTACTCACCAAACCCATCTTGTGGTTCATACCGTATACATGGAATAACAAGTGTGTTTTCCTTTGAAGACATGCATCTGCATCTTTTGCTGGATCAAAGCTCTACAATGATTTTATTTGCTCTTGTTCCTGACCAAATAGTTCTTAGATGTGAGAAAGATCGAAAAATTGTGTGCCTGAGCCAAACTACTGTCGCAACAGACATTGACATCTTGAAGTTTATATATTTCTTTTGCATTTAAATATGTTTTTTACATCCGCATTGCTAACTATTATCTCGAACTTTATGCTTGTTTGTGAAGAGCAGTTTTTCTTCTTCATATCATCTATTTTCTTGGTTCAGGTCAAGGTGGTTTTTTTATTTATTTTACTGATAAGGTTTGTTCTTCTCAGACTCCTATTGTGATTTCCAACTTTCAGATATCAAATGACCATTTGCTTTGGATTGGACAATATGTTTTTGGGCGATGTTTTTAATCAAGCTATTCAAATGTTTGTGTTATGGCTTCGTTACATTTATTGCTTTTCTTTACTGAAAATGAGTTTTCAAAATTTGCCTCTCTCTATTGAGTTGCATTCCCAAACGTGGTTTTCCCATTAATATCCTAAATTCCATAACAATCACAAACAAATTTATCTTTACACGGAAGCTTTACCACTTATATGAATCATAATATCTGTCCATTAAAGGAAACAACAAATACGGTCACGCTGTCATACTTTACTGTGGACCTTTGCTATTTGTTTCCTTAACCTTCTTGATATTTGATCTATGTACATGAACTTCGTTGTTCAGAAGGGCATCGTGCTGTGGTGAGCAAAAGGCTTAGAAGCCGAAGCTGGACAAGTATGAATCTTCATCAAAAGGAATGTCCATGCCAAATCTGCTGCCATCTCTTTCACTAGTTGCAAATGAATTTTTCATATCATCGAGTTTCAATTCCCAAAACCAGTCATTGTCTTCCTTCACAACACCATGCACCACTTCTGTTGAATCGGGTGTTTTCACAGGAATTCCGGCCTGCTCAGCGGTTTCTGCAAACTCACCACTGTCAACGTCTGACTCTGCACTCTTGTGGCTTTCCAGTACTGCCTCAGGTGAAAGCATTGAGTCCCTGAAAGAAGCTTCTCTGTTTTGCTGCTGCCCTCCTTTTTCCCAGTTGTTCGTTTTGTTGTATAACCGGCAGAGAACCCAGTCATCCAACTGCAGGTGATAGTAAAGAGACTTCATTAGTGCCATTCAATTATGTTAGCTCACATGTTAATATTTACTTCTTCACGTCACTGTTTATTTTAATGTGCAATAAGCTGTTATGTACACTATAATTCTCACCCTTAGGCTGCCTTTCTTGGACGTGGACCTATCAGAATCAGCGAGACGGTATTCGTGCATGATCCAGTTAGTCTTGGTGCCTCTGGGCGCCTTGCCAGCATAGAAAACCAAAGCTTTCTTAATTCCAAGAGGTCTGCTGCTCCCTGCTGGAGTCACTGGCTTGTCGGCCCCGGTTGCCTTCCAATAACCACTTCCAGCTGCCCTATTGGGCCTCGAGCCGTTTGGGTATTTCCGTTCTCTGGGTGTGAAGAAGTACCACTCCTTCTGCCCAAACAATGCCTTCTCTGCATAAAACACACAAATAACCATCAATAAACAAAACATTGGAAATTGAAAACCCATGTTGACATGTTTATGGTACCAGGAAGCTGCCATGGATTGTACTTGTAGAGATCCACATCAGCAATGATGGGAGCCGGTAAGAACTGGTGCGAGGCCTTCCGACAAAGATAGTAGAGCACAAGCTCTTCGTCTGTTGGATAGAACCGGAATCCTGGTGGTAGGTTGAGCTCAGCCTCTGCGTCTCTGCTTCTTCCCACCATCTTCTGCTGCTCCTTCCCCCTCTTTTCTGTTCTTATCTAGTAAGTGTTGGTTCTTATTCTGTGGTTGGGGTGTTTGTGGAATCGCAGCGGGGTTTGAGTAAATATGTAGTCAGGTGCTAGTGTTTGATTCTTGTCGTGTGCTGAGTGCTTTGACTTCAACATTCGACAATGCCAGTTGAACGCATTTATGGCACAGCGTGGAAATACAAGATTCAAAGGGTACCATATTTTAAGCCGAATTTGTTCATTGCACCTGATGCGTGAGTGCAGATCCCTTGTTTCTACAACGTGACATGTAAATGGGCACTAGTGTGGACGCATACATGGGTTGCGGCTCAGGTAAAGGTGTGCTTGTGTGTTAATACTTAGTAGGTCAGACGGCTATTGGTAATAGCCATTCTTCATGCGTTGATTTTTTTATTTGTTTTTAGTTCCTTTTTGTTTGATTCCTAATTCGAAGGATATTTTCAGGGTTCATGAAATTGATTGCGACAGGTGGGTCATTTTATTAGTTATTGACATATTGCTCTGTGTGGATCTACCAAAATAAAGGATCAATGCCAGTCTTTTGACTCTTCTCTCCATTTATTGATTATTTAGGCACTTAATATAGAGTTCACTATTTTTGTTGTCAGGGAGTTGCTAAAACGTTGATGGCCATAATACCCTCACAGTTTTGTCACATTACATGAATTGCTATTTTTACTTGGAGAATAATGAGAGGTACTAGAGTCGGACCGGACTTTGGTTCTGCTGCTTCTAGATTCTTACAATTTAGATAGCTTCAAGATTCTTACAATTTAGAGTTTTGTTGTCGGTCTAAAGTCTAAACTATTAGTCTAGTTACATTGCAATTATGTATGACTTGCCGACTTGAGAGTTGAGATCGTTAGTAGGTCCACCAGATGCGGTCCCCCATGCGGACCTAAAGCATCTATTCTGCTCAATCTCATCAATCATCATGCTAAAAAGCAGTCATCCACAGATTTATAATGTGAAAGATATCCTTTGTTCAACTGTAGTGTTGTCTATATATTATTATTTGAAATTAATTACAGAATGATTAACGTGGATAAATTATGTGACGATGAAGTATATTAAACGTTATGAACGATTATTTTCGTCGATACTTGTCATAAAGGGAAGGAGAATCCCTTGAAAAGTGGTGGGTGTGGTTACAGCAATTTTTATATATAAAAAGATAATCGTTTCGTTTTATTTTGTCATTCCACACCCCTACCACCTTGGTCTATTATTATTAAAATCAAGTTGAATATTGTATTGCTTTTAGGAATTCCTTTGTTGAAACTTATGCTAAAAAACGATTTAAGATCATTTGTAAACATGAACTTCACGACTTGATCATCTACTTTCTTTCTCTTTCACATCAACTTTCTCCTTTCCAAATCTATTTCTTTTCTTTTTCCTACACTATTCACTTCTTAACCACAAGTTATCACTCTCATTTACATCATTTCGGGATTAATATTGGAAAAATTACAAGATTTTGGTGGTGACGATGTGAATATTGATCAGTTTATCCGCTTACCCATATTCGTTTACCCGAATCCGAAAAAACACAAACGTAAATAAACAGGTAAACAGATCAATATCTGGAATACAATAATGTGTCATATAATAGTATGAACTAAGGAGAGCATATTAAGAGTAGTTACATAGTAGATATTGACTGTAACGTGTAATTTGTAATGTATCTTTTTAAGATGTAGAAAAATTTACCGTAATCGAATCTAGCGGTGAGTTTTTTTTGTAAATCAAGAAGTATTTCAAACATGTGACCAAACAATTAAATAGACGAAACATGTTGTGATAGAAGTCGATTTCCGCTATTAAATTATTGAAAAAAATAAAATAATAATAAGAATGTAATAATATTCATAAAAAAGGTGTGATGACAAAATGGTAAATGACGCTAACGATTTAAGTAAATCGCGAACGACGTATAACAACTCACTTATATAATCATGTCACCATTTAGTCCAGCGTGTCGTGTCTATGTTGTATAAAACAAGTATTGGAGGACATTACAAGAGGGGGGATACAATAGACCTTACAATTTTACATGAAAACACATGAAAATTTCCATTTTTCGCGTCGTGTTTGGGTTGGGTACTGAGGACACGAATTTTTTTGGTATCATTTCTGTGTACAAGTTGTCGTGTACACGAATATACACGCATGATTTATATATTATGCATCTCACGGTTTATCGCTTTTATCTAATAACAGGGTGGTAGGTGTTATGCTTGGAGATGTCATGGGCGCAGGTTCGAAACTCTTGGAAGTCCTGCTTTTATGCTTTTTTCTTCTAAAATTCATGGGCATGTATCCAAAAGGGGGTGTGGAGGTACCAAACCCCTAACCTCGTGTATCCAAACATCAATTCAACACCACCAAGACATCGTTGTGAGCATGTATTAATCGGCAAAGCTAGATGTCATATGTAGGTTTGCCGACATTCAATGCTACACGTGAATAAGTCCCGTATCGGAGGACTATGATTCCCTGCTTCCCCTCTACCCTATATAAAGGATCCATGATTCCTTACTTCTCTCATCTGTGGTTGCTTCTCTTCATTGAGAGTGGTTGGTGTTTGAGTAAATAATTTATAGTTTTCTCTCTTCATTTAGTGACTATTAATTTTCAACTTAAAAATAATTTAAAGGAAGCTTACTTCTAACAAGAAAAATGTTACCTATTTGAGTTATAAAATTTCATATTTTTAGGGTTGTTTCGTGGAATAATTTGTTTGGGTTTTAAGACCCAGACACGAAATGATTTCGGATCGTGTTCGTGTATGGGAAAAATATGTAATACACGAAAACATGTAAAAAAACACACGATTGTCAAGTCTAGTTTACAACCGCACGACAACTTGGGAACTAATTAAAGAACTACGACGACAATTTACATATTCAGATTTAACTATTGATATGCATAAATAAAATCAAAGATTATGAGCGTAAAGTACCGTAAGATGGGTCCTAATGATCATAGCAATCTTAATATCCCATGGAAATCTTTACAGTAAAGGATTTCAAGGCAACCATGCATGAGATACATTTTGTATATGCACATGGATTTGGAATCTTGGGAGACCTCGTACAGTCGTACCTTAGCTTACAATCTGAAATGGTCGACGATAGCCTTGGAGCCAAGCTGCTTGCTGAAGAATGTCTTCATGAATTCCGTCATTGTGAAACTACGATATCGAGCTGGTTTGGCCTCTGAAATCAGCTCCGGCAAAGGCCCATACAAATCTGAATCGCCCCTTTTGCTGGGGTTGAGAAACACTGCAATCGAAACCCTTGCATCTGGGTTACTGCTAGCCACAACTCTATGCTCCACACTCCTGTACTCATCATTAGAGATTATCTACAAAAGAGGGCACTGTTATTATATTGAACCAGTGTTACTTTTCATCTTTAAAATCTTGATCAAGTGATAATTAAATACACCAAAAAAAACAAATCAAATAACTCCATTCCTAAGTACGTGTGGTTATTTCGAGAACTTTTTTGAAAGAATACCAAACTTGCTCTATAAGGAAGTGATCCGAAAATTCAGGATTTCCCATAAATTTTGCAGATTATTTCTTTCCCTCTTCATATATCATCTGAGTAGTTTGTTTTTGGGTATGATAAAAGTCGATCAAAATATCTAGAACAGTTGGTGTTTTTTAGAAGAAAAAAACTATTCAACTCTTTTTAGGTACTTATTAGGGTAGTCAAACTTCGATTGGCAAATAAGCAGAGTTGGGTGGATCGGCTCTTGGTTCAAACAAATATTCATGTTACATCCTGATCGTTAATCTATCAATTGAACTTTGTAAAAGCACAAACATCTTGACAATAATGATACACATATTCAGTAATAACAAACTGATATGGACGATCTCATTGACCAAACACAAATGGTGAAACTTATGCATAGGTTGGAGTATCAGATTTCATAGGTATAAATCAACCAAAACTAACTACGGATTACTGCATACGAAGAAAAAAAATCCAAAAAATATAAAATGTCATCAAACATTTAACAATGTCAACAATAAATAGTTGATTCACTCCAAAATCAGATTGAAACTTGTAGACATCCAACATAACCACTAGTCTCCAATGCAGACTGAAATTGAGATTATTCCTACCATACTCCGTCGAACTTTTTTTTAACCATTCACAATTTAGTCCCTACAGCAAGTTTGCAACTTTGACTAGAGGTCTAGAATTTCTAACTATGGCTTTGAATCTAACCACCTGCATGTCCGTCGTCTTCAAGAAATTGCAAGCCAACACAAGGTGGACCCTAAACTACAAATGCACGGGGGTATGCCACACAAGCTCATGTCCAATTTAGAGTCATGAAAAATAAAAAAAACTTGGGTGTTTCACCAGCCGAAAAGGAGGCTTCATCTTTAGTTAGAACAACCTAAAAACAGATCGCAGATCGTGGTGGCACTTATCTGGATCAGCGGTTGGATCAACGGCGGGTCGGTTAGAGGCATGAGCTCAGCTATGACTTGTTGTAACAGAATAAGATTTGCTGTATTTTCCTCTGGACTCGACATATCCATGATGTGGGTGTTCCCATTCTTTTCACACCTTTCCTCAGCTGGGAGATCCACAGTGGTGTTGGCTATGTTCCCCGCGACCTTCGCTGGCACTGTGAAGGGCCTATAAAGATCCTCTGTCAGTCCCGCTCACAACTGCCCGAAACCGGACACCTGTGGGGCTTCCATGTGAGGAATAATACACCGCACAGCAAATCGGAGAGCGGACAGCTAATGTGTTCCACTTATTGAACAGGGTCTATGGTCGGTCCGTGACCCCTCACATTTCCCAAGCTACTCGGCTTTAAGTATTTTTATCTTGAACTTCACCCACAAATACTGCATGCTAAGTTGAAAACATGCAAATTGAGACGGTAACCCAGATGATCATTTTTTTAGTTAGTGATGCCCAACTTCAATAGCATCAAACGACCTCTTGGAGCATCAAGTAGGAAATATGACAATTGATTTTGAAAACATGTAATAATTCTAGTTACAAATGAAATTTCAGCGGACATTATGAGTATATGACTAAGGTGGTAACAAGGGAGGAGTTCGATTTTTGTGCTTGAGACTTATCATCCTTAGCAACTGAGAAGGACGGGCACACTTTGGGGGACGCAAAAAGTGCTCCGCGAGAACAAACAACATATTAGGTTGAAGTTGATTCAGGTCAAGGAATTGGAGGCAAGGTGGAGTTTGTTGATTATTGACTCGAGTTTTACACTTAGACTCGCATCAAATGAGCAAGGAGACTAGGAATTGAAGGAGGAGATGCTCTGCGTTTGAGGAGAGAATTGATCACAAATTGAAGATAGGAAAGAGGGCAGCTACTGTGCCCAGATCAAACAGACACGAGCCTACGTTGCCCAGACCAAAAGGACTCCCTAAGAATATAGGTAAACAAACCTCGTTTTGGTTCTTGTTGTGTGGAAACTTGATTGGTTTTGTGCTCAAATTTAGAAATTGTGTTCAAGTTCGATCAATTTTAGTCCATCTCCTACCAACTTCTACCGTTCTCTATCGAGTTCAGTCCGTCTCCTACCAACTTCTACAGTTCATCTCTATCGAGTTTTGGACGTCTCCTACCAACTTCTACGGTTCATCGCTCTCCTCCAATTCTCCAACACCAAACACACCACCACAAAAACCATCCAAAAAAAACAAAAACAAACGTCAACAATCACCAATTCATCATACCTGAAGCAAATCCCCAACATTAACAATGACTGCTCCAGGAATCGGCTTGACATTAACCCACTCCATCTCCCCCTCCTTCCTCACCTGCAACCCCTCCACATGATTCTGCACCAACATCGTAAGCGCGCCGGGATCCGTATGTCCAGCGATCCCCAACGTCTTCTCCGGCTCAGGACACTGCGGATAGTAATGGCAAACCATCATCCGTCCCTCCGCCAACGACAGCCCCTCCAACCGCCCCTCCTCCACCCCCAACCCCTCCGCCAGCATCCCCAGCACCCTCCCCGCCAACTCCCTCACACACCTATCCCACTCCACCACCTCCTTCCGACACACGTCGGGGATCTTCTCCTCGTTGAGCCCCGGCGCGGTGCGGATCTGGAGCGTGTCGCGCCAGGACGCGGCGTGGGAGCGGAAGAGGTCGAAGTTGGAGGAGAAGGCGACGCCGGAGGAGAGGTCGCGGGAGTAGAAAGGGGACTTGAGGTCTCCGTGGAGGGAGTGGAAGGATTGGACGGAGGAGAGGGCGGAGGAGAGGGATTGAGTAGGGAGGGAGTGGTTGGTGAGGTGGAAGAAGCCCCAGGAGTGGGCGGCGGAGGAGAGAAGGGGGACGGTGACGTGGCGGGGGAGGGAGAGGTCGATGGTGGGGATGGAGATGGAGGAGGTGGAGGAAAGGGATAGGGAGAGGGAGGG
Source organism: Triglochin maritima (assembly GCA_963682175.1). NCBI lineage: Eukaryota > Viridiplantae > Streptophyta > Magnoliopsida > Alismatales > Juncaginaceae > Triglochin > Triglochin maritima. The sequence goes on along the minus strand of OY821780.1, from coordinate 4,473,134 downwards.
GTGGTGGAAGATGAGTGGGAGAGTTGTTGGGTGAGAGTCGGAGAGGCCTTTCACGCCTTGCTTTGTCGCGTCGAAGGATTTCAGCTCCGCCGTTCGGTCGTCGTCGTTGGTGGTGGTGGTGGTGGGTGTGGGTGTGGGTGTAGTAGACATTGGATTTGGAGTTTGGAATTTGGTGGATTTTGAGAGGAGGGGAGGGAAGGTGGGATCATGATAATGAAATAAATACTAATTGAGGATTCTTTTTGAGTTTATCGTTGGACTTTTTTTTTTGGGTTTTGTTAAACATACTTAAATCGTCTGTCTCAATTATCATTTTGTTCTTCACAATCCATTTAATACATGATTCCTCACGTCACTTAAATAAAGACTTTTGTCTCAGTATTTCTCACTCTACCAGTACCAAAATTACGAAATTGTTTGGCGAAACGTCTGATCCGGTGAAATAAGTCAAACGAAAAAAATAGTGACCTAACCAGACACCCCATTTTAAAAAAATATGTTGTGTTATTTTAAATTATTTCAGGTTCCGTTGCAAGATTTCGGTGGTGATGTGGTAGAGTATATTGAGCTTTTTGTAAGTCAGCAGATATTTGAAACAGTCGATGACGCGAATAGATGGGTGAAACAAGTTGTCATTGGAGTTGAATTTTTTTGGGTAGTATCATTATATAAACCACAAACAGATAATCGGACGAATTGTTATCTGAGATGCAATCGCAGAAATGAAATGGTTTCCGGGATATGGATATTGCAATACGGAAGAACACAAAAAGAATGGGTTACGGGTGTCGTTTTTTGATAAAGGTGGCCGAGCGACGAGAACGTGATGGATGTGTTGCAGTTTCTAATAGTACTCATGGTTAACACAACCACAGACTTGCAATTTATCCAGAGGGTCACCGACAGATCATCGGTCTTAGTCCTGGGGCTAAGAAAATTGTTCGTGAGATGACTGAGGCACAAGCGAAACCATGTACATCTTGTTGGCGGTAAAAGAGAAATTTCCGGAGGATAATCCAAATCAGAGACACATTTATAACTGTAGAGAGTACATGAGGCAGATGAAATCTGAAGACACAAATACCGCTCAACAGTTTCTGCATCAGGCAAAGAAGTATCAGTACTTGTATTGGATTCTAGCAGATAAAGAAAGTAATGGCGTCACTCACACATTCTTGGCACATCCGACGTCAGTTCAGTTGTTACGTACATACCCTTCGGTAATTTGCATGGATTCGACGTACAAAACGAACAAATACAAGATGTCTTTGTTCGAGATGGTTGGGGTGACACCAACAAACATGAACTTCTTAATCGGCTATGCAATTATGAAAGATGAGACCAAATCTAGTTACCGGTAGGTGTTGGAGAAGTTGCGAGATTTGTTATTGAGTATTGTCAGCCCGACTGCAATAATAACGAATCGGGAGTTAGGCCTTATGTGACCAGTGAGAGAGGTTTTTCCTGACTCTGCTCATTTACTTTGCACCTGACATATCAACAAAGACGTATACAATTACGCATACCACATATTCGGCAAGAACAAGCAGACAACAGAGGGTTTTAAGTGTGGACGGTGGAGGAAAGTCATGCTTTCTAGTTCAGAGTCCGAGTACAATAGAGTTGTGTCTGTTCTGAAAGATGCGTATAGGGCTTTTCCGGTACTCACGGAGTTTGTGGACGGGACGTGGTTAGTGCATAAAGAATAATTTGTGTTGAATTGGATGAACAAAGTGCTTCATGTTGGCAACACTACAAACTGTAGGGTCGAAAGTGCTCATGCGACTCTGAAAGACTGGATTACTTCATTGATTGCAGCTCTGGACACTCTTTTCGACCGCGTTAACGCGACTATTGAAATGCAACTTACGAATATTCGAAACTTTCTTGAAGATTCGAGGCGTCGAAATTGCACTAACTTCAGAAATCGTTTATATTAGCATGTAAATAGTCGAGTTTTACATCGCTGCTTGACATTGTTGTTGGAGTTCAATAGAATGCATGACTTAAGTGATGAAGTTGAATATCGTTGTGGGTGTGCTTTTCTGACTTCACGTGGGATTCCTTGTGCATGTACCATACACAGTTGTATTGAGTCAGGTAATGAATTTATTTAGAGCAGATTCATTCATTCTGGAAAACACTTGTCATTGGAGAAGGAGTCGACATGCGAGAGTTTGTGGATCAGTCATCACAAGGCGTCGAGCATTTTTGGAGCCTCATTGACGCGATTTCTCGCAGCGACCCTGCAGTAATTCGTAGTGTCTCTCGTATTTTATACGCTCAGTTACACCCAGATCAGTCAAACTATGAAGAGCCCGCAGAAAATACTAAGACACAAGATCGGTCAAGGGGAAAGTCGACACGACGCGACCCGAGTGCCTTTGAGTAGTCAGAGCAGGGGTCGTGGTCGATCTTCTAGTTCGTCTCGATCGTATGTAAACATGAGTACATGATCTGGTATGACGACATGTTTGCTGTTATTATTATAATTTCGTCGTTTTTTCCAGTAAACATGTTCTTCCAGTTATTATATATAACTTAGCTATTTTGTTCATCCTGCAGTGTCCGGACGGATTGACGTTGTTAGAATTGGAATAACTAATCTAAACTAAACCCCAATTAGATGGATTAATTAAAGTAAGTAAGTTACCATTTCATGAGTTGAAATGATAAGTTTGGAAGGGGTGTTGAAGGATGATCAGAGGAGATGGAGGTGGAGTAAAAATAAAAGTATATAATGGTGTTGGTGTTTATCGGTTGGGAATTATCTGAAACGTGAAAAACTAAAGAGAAAGAGAAGATTTGGGAGGATAGAAGCAGGAGAAGAAGTAAGGTGAGAATCGACCAGAAGATCGCCGGAGAAGCGAAGAAAGGAGTTGGGTTGACCGGAGGATTTGGAACTAGGCAAAGGAAGGGAGGAGACAAATTTCTATCAGCAAATTCAGCGTCAGCTAAGGCCATAAGGTATGTCAAGTTCAAATTAGTGACTCACACTAGGTGTGTGAGGGTTTAGATGGGTCGTCGGAGCTCTGAAACCTCGCCGACACAAAGTTCAGTTAGAAATACATGGCAGAACGGTCGACCGGTATGGGTTTCGGTCGACCGAATGTAGTGTAAATGTTGGTGTTCTTCCTTCACCAGTGGAACGACGCTCTTAGCAGTCGACCAGTTAAATGTGATTTGGGAGGAAGATGAAGACTGGTGGTTTCAGTCGAACGGACCCCCTTTGTCGTTCGACCGTTCGAATGTAAAAAAAAACAGTTTGAATTTATATTGTGACTCGGTCGACCGAATTAATGTGTTGTTTGACCGTTAACTTGAATAATTAAGTGGATTGGTCGACCGATTATCAAGTGTGTTCGACCGATTAATGACTAGAAATTCTAGGTTGCCCTGGTAGATTTCAGTGGAACGGGGCCCCTTTGTCGTTCAACCGTTAAAATGAATATTATAATATGTTTTAAGATTTGAAGCGGTCGATCAAAAGTGTGATATTGTTCGACCGTTTATGTTGTGTTGGTCGACCGATATGTGATTTTGTCCGACCGTTAAAGTCGTGTTATTGACCAAATTATATTAATATTATTCAATCAAATTCAGAAGTTTCGGTCGACCGATGTTATATGTTGTTCGACTATTTAAGAAGTTCGGTCGACTGGTTATGTTAAGTAGTTCGACCGTACTGTTATTTCAGTAATATATATATATATATATATATATATATATATATATATATATATATATATATATATATATATATATATATATGTTGTTGTTCAACTCTGTGGGGGCGTGGAGACTGCCTAGCCTTTACAGCGGCAGAGTAGATAGACTCTGTGAGGTGAGGTTGTTGCCCAGCCTTGACGGCGGCGGAGTTGACCACCAGATTATTATTATTCGGTGGATGTTATGTTGATTATGTATTCATTTATATGTTGCCGATGTTATATTCCGGCAAACTATGTTGCTGATAATATATTCTGGCAAAGTATGTGACTGATGATATTTCCAGCCAAGTGAATGTTGCAGGTGATCATGTAGGGCCCGTTTTTATTGATGACATATATGTTTTCTATCATGTTAAGTATAATTATGTTATTGTACTTTGTGCCATGTATAATCGCATGTTAGGTTTAGTGTATAAAGATATCATATGCATGTAGGTGAATTTGGCATACGGGGTTTCCTTATGGAAACTCAGGAATAATTCCGTGTTTATTTTCAGGCCCAGAGCGGCAGTGACTAGGTGGGGACTGAGGACGAGCACACTGTTACCGGATTCTGCTGTCTTATTTTGAGGTTGTTATGATTACATGTGTATAAAAAATCTTGTCATTTTGAATGTAATCATACTCTTGACAAACTCTTGTATATGGTGCACATTTGTTATGTATAGAGTATCGTCCTCAGGTGTTTGAGTTGAAACTTTGAGTTCAATTTTTTTAAATTCTCGCTGTATTTTTGGGGACGTTACAGACGTAGATGACTTCTCATATATGGATAGACTTTCAGGAATCATCTTACTATTTCTGGAATGGTAGAATGATGTACGTGTTGATGACAACTGTGGATTTTGATGTGTTGTCGATGTTTTCCATGCTGGTCAAGACAATTGATTTTACGTCCGTCGTGCGATTTCTAATGAGATATGGACGCATCCCATTTATGAGCATATTTATTATGACGGTGTGATACAGGCTCGTCAGCGTATTGATTGAGGCGGATTACCTTGTGGCGAGAATCACTATATGGAGGTTTGATGCGACTTGTTCCCGATTGTCAATTTCTACAAGTGTGCAGATATGTATTTCTCAATGGGAACGGATGGTTCGTTGTACATCAGGGATAGTTTTAGGACATTTAAGACTTATTAGAGAACAAATCGTAGTAGTCTAGTTTACATGTTTGGGACTTTAAACGGAATTGAGTAGTAGAGTAGATAAAATCATAATGGTTAGGAAAATCTAAAATGAGGCAATATAACAATAGAGGAATTTGTGACGTGCAAGTAAAAGAAATTTTAGACAAAATTTCAAAAATAACCTTCAAATAATGTTTAATTTCAATCCTCCATTTTTATTACACTTACAAGCACATAACTTCTCCTTATATACATGGAGGTCCGTAAGTTAAAATAACATTCACACTTATAGCAACGGAAATGTAAATAATAAAGATGTTACAATTTAAGAATATTTCTACACTCGAATGACAATGGCTTAACTTAGACGATGAAACATTCAGTATAAGAATAAAGAGGAGGTTTAAAATGATTCATTCATTTCGTGTATAATTTCATGATAGTCGTCATCTTTATAACGTAAAACAACCATTTGGAGTGACTCATAGGCTCATAGCCAACAAGCATGTTGCGTGGGCATCAACTATCCAAAGATAACTTGCAACTGGAACAATCGCTTTGTTGAAAAGCGATTGTTCTCAAGATTTTGTAAGGTGGTTGTGTTTTCGAGGAAGAGAAATACAGTACCAACCTCAACGATAAATTATATCAATAGAGGCACCAACTGTAAACGAAGACTTCTACAGTTCTTAATTATATTTTTTCTCTTGAAAGGATTGCATATTTTAATTATCTCTCATATTTAACTTACAATGATGAGATCCGATACTGATTTTTTCCTACGTCATGATACCACAGTCTCAAACCAAAAGGAAGGCGTGCTCAACTTGCATGCATTAAAATTTATATTCTTTTGAATTTTTTTTATCCTATGGATCTAATGTAACGTCCGAGTCCAGACAACTGCTCACTCATCCGAACCCGGTACGTTAAGATACAATCCACGAACCTGAGCGTTGCACACTCTGATATTTATATTCATCTGATAGGCCCATAACAATCTGAAAAATATAATCAACAATTTGTGAGCTCGACAGCCCGCAAGTTCCAACCGTCAATCAATCAGAATCATAATCATGTGGAAAATAATACGGAATATGACATTCAGCCAATAAGCACAATCAAGAGACATGCATCACAAATAAAATACATGCATAACAATCTGAAACCCCTCTTCGGATTCGACCACATCCTGTGCTTCTGAAATCTATCAATCAGTCAGACGCACCTGGTAGCTCCACACTAACGACAAACAGCTCTTTCCTCTCTCAGGTGGCTCCACGTTGTCCGCCAGGCAGCTCTTTCCTAAGTTGCTCTGCCAGAAACATACACACAGCCACATGACATGTCGACCGAAACACCACCATGCAATCATATGCATACCCATAAAATCAACATCAATACTCAACATGCATGCAACTACGAATATCAAGAGAGACAGACATGATAGGAAACTGAAGAATAACGAATCAGTACTTGCCTCAAAATCTCCATCTTTTTCTTCTCTATATTCTTCTCAAAATTCCATCTTCTCCTAAAACCACACAATCATCCAACAATGTTAATTAGTCCATTAAGATATTTGATTATTACCTCAACTAAAAAATTCAGGATATTACATCTAATGATCCACTTCTTTCGAGTCGGAAGTGTTTTGCTTGGATAAGATTATTTAGTTGATAGATTTTTAGTTCTAGATTAGCTTAAAACAAGGATAAACCTTAAACATTGTGAGGAATATTAGGATTCAACTAATAGAACATTAAGTATTTTCAAAAATAAAAGCACGATGATCAGATTGTAAGTGCAACCTATTTAATCATCCAATATTAAAATACAGCTTTAATATCATAATATTACGCATCCCACATTAACCGGACGGAACAGTTAATTTTCCCCCCTCCCAAATCTTCCTTCACAGTTGTTCAAAACTAGATAATATCATAAGACCTACAGTCATGAGCTAGTATATATATCATAAAAATCATCATAGGTCCACAACCATATAGTTTGTCAAACAATAATAACCGTAAATCTACAGCCAAACAATCATAAATTTTGATAACCTTCAAAAACACTTAACAGTATATCAATACCCATCAGGTGCGGACATATTGGGTTGGGAATCACGCACGTAGTACATGCATGCAGGCAGCCATGCAGGACTTGTAAACAAAATCGTGCAACAGAAAAACTCTAGCGTTGGCTTATTCTCATCCAGAACCATGTATTACTAATGCGATACTTACATATATTTTTTTTTAAAACAGCGAATAGAAGGTTTTGTGGATGAGTATCGGTACATATATTTTCTTCGTCGTTTATATAAAGCTGCTGTGAAGAAGTCTCGCGGTTTATTTCGCCAAACTTGCCATACGTGAAGTGCCAACATTTGTGCAAAAGATACGATTGATCAGATGATTGCGTGTCAGAAGGGAGAAATATGCTAATCAAGACACATCGCATTCGAACTGGTAATTTGCTTTCCTAATTAAATAGGACTCCAAAACTAGTGACACTTGTAGAAATCTATTTTATTTTGTTTTATTGATTCATGATGTATACAAGCAAGGCCATGATTACGAAAGTTGTAAAAACGAGAAAGCAAATAAGGAATAGTGAAAATTAACAGGTACAAGCAAACAAGGAATAGTGAAAAGTAACAATATATATCTAGTGTCAGGTTGACCAAAATTAATTAATTAACATAATCTTAAAGGCCGGCTGCTTCTGTTAGTAGTCCGATAGGCTTTTCTATTGACATGGTACCCTGAGAGACCAAGAGAATGATGCAGCTTGAGATGAAGAGCATGAAATACCAGCATACCACAAACGACTTGATACAAAGTTTTCTTAAGGGAATTTGGTACAACCAAATATAATAATACACTGATGCAGCCACCAAGTAACTAGTTCACGAACACCATAAGATTGATATTCTACGAAATTTAACATAATTAATATCAAAATTTTGTGGGTCACTTAAATAAGCACAAAAAATAAACAATTATTTGATCCTCCAATCAAACCCACAAGTGTCAAATAAATTTCCAACCAAATGCCCACTTCGTGCTAGATTCATGGTGAAGTATCACACTGCTCGACTAGTTAGATGACGTAAAGTTAACAAACGATTTCCTGCACAGCACTGCAATTTTCTGGCAGAAGCATGAAAACATTTTGCTGAATACATCTCTAAAAAATACATGGAAAAATCTAAGATGGTGCAAAATGCAGTAAACCGTAAAAACAATTACACCAAAAATGTTAGTAAAAACCTAGCAACCACAAAGAATTAAATATTAATACAGCTATAAACAAATGATGATGCATTAGAAGTGCCTCAAAGTTCTGAGAGAATGGCTGGAATGTAATGAGAAAGCTCAGCAGTTAGAGACTGAAACCCATTTACAAGCTGTGTGTGGAAATCCTGGTCTTCTTCCCCAATTAGTCTGAAATGTACACGGATTGCTCGTTTGCACACAGCCATAAATTCTAGAAGAGCAGCAATAAGTTGCTGCAGTTCCTGAGACCGGAGCCTAGTTGCCGGTTCGCCAGATAGAAAAGCCGTACAGATGCTTAGTAGACCACTGTTCACCTGTTAATTTCATCATGGCAAGGTTAGACGGAAATCCCGGGCAACTTACAATCTATAATGAAAAACATGTGTGATAAGGCTACCAGATTGCCTTTGCTGAGATAATGCTTTAAAATATCAGAAAGAAATATTTAACAGCTTAAAAGAAGTAAAATCAGTGAAGACAATCATTTGTAAGCAGTGGTCTCATTGAAGTTATCAGTAACCAAGATACTTAGAAATATTTAACAGCTAACAACTTTATGATTCAGCAGAGTAAAGAAGAAGATCCAGAGTTGAAAAAAAAAACTTACTTGAACCGCCACACTCCCCTGAAGTATTCTCTGTAGACTCTGAAGCCTTGGGAGTTGATCACCCTCTGTACTCCGGGGCTCTTCAAGCTCATTTCGTAAGGCAGCGGTTCGAGTTTCAATCATTCCAATTGCATTTTCTACAGGTGAAAATTCTAGTGACTCGGATTTTGTAACCAACAGCCGATTCACAAGAGCAGGAAATGAGCCTTCTGTTTTAAGTACTGTGCGGCGTTTCCACTGATCTTCTAGTCCTCCCTGAGACTTTCCGTTCTTTGTGAATGGTGTATCAAACAAGAACCGATCAAAGACACAGGCACGCACACCTCCTGTTGAAAGAGAGAAGATCCTCTCTCTTCTGCTGCCTAAATCCTCATCTTCCATAACAGGGTCTACAGCAGTTATCTGCAAATAACAAACCCCAGGTTGTAACTCTTCAGCATTTACTTGCCTGGAGTCAGGAATTACATGTAAAGTGTGGGTTCCATCCATCCTTGATTCATAAATATGGCTAAGTTTTTCCATTATATCACCCAAGCGTATGTCCCTGGGCTCTCTGTAAACATATTCCTTTCGGTCTAGTTTTCCAAATTTATCTCCATAAAAACCAACACGATAATATGTAGCATCCACAAAGGGAATTGGGCTTGATTCCTGTTCCAGGATAGATTCATAAATGCTGGTTAGAGATATATGGCATTTGGCAAGCTGTCCGAAAGACCTCCGACTTTTGTATACTGGAATGATCAGCTCCAAGATGCTAGCACAAAAGTGATGAAGCTCGGCTTGCGAGAAAAGTTTATTAGCAAGCTGAAGGTACTTAACAGCAGAGTCGACTGTGAGTTTTGATGCACCATATCCTTCTACCTCAGCTGCAGACGCTTCACCAGTAACCGCACAGCTGACCATGGGACAGATTTTACGTAAAGCAGCCACATGATCTCTGTTCCAAACAGCATCTTTTCTACCAACAAGTGCCTTCAAAAACAAAAAACCATTTAAGATGCCACGTAGAAAGACGGGAATATAGAGCAGTATGCTCCACACCTCCAACTACAATATTTTTCTTCTCATTACCTGCATTATAACACCAGCAACAGCAACAGCACATTGAGCAGCTTCAGCCCAACATTGCATCTCTTGATGTGCATCACATAAATGCAGTAGCCACATTATGTGAAGATCTGGAACAGGACCATAGGCAACTGCAAGTTTGTAAAAGCTTTCTGCAGCCGCATACCTATCCACAGTCATCATGGAAGCCTGGAAACGGGAAAAAATAAAATAAAAATACCACCACAGTTTCCAAATGTGACTTCGTTCCAATACTACACTTCGGTCCAAGTAGATTTGAAATACACATAGTTCAATACTAGACACGTTTTGTACCCTGATTGGTTTGTTTCAGCCAGGCAACTTACTCAAGTTAAAACGAAGATGGTACTCCACATGATAATATATGTTCAGAAATCTACATTCGCATCTGATAAATTCAACAGTATCGCAACCACCCATTCTCATACATCACATAAGATGATGACGAGATTCAATATTCAGGATTAGTATTGTCCACATGTCGGAGTATAACTGATATGGACATGCTAATGTTTACTCTAATAGTCTAATGTCTGGAATGAAAGAAGTAATAGGATGGAGAGATCTACTAACAAAACAAAGAGAGATGAATAACTCCTTCCCGATTGAGAAAAAAATATTTATTATTAATTTTATACCAATTACTATTTCTTCAAGTAATAAAACATGGGAAAAGGTAAGAATGTGATGAAGCCATGTCCAGTTAATTTCACAAAGTAGTAACGAAATAAGTATTTCATCTAAATTATCAGATCAACTCTTGAATAGCCACTCAAAGAGAAATGATGAGTTCCAGATTAGCTTTGAGAGATCTTAGGCCTCTTCAACCAATGTAAACCGACTATTCCTATCTACCACAAAACATGTTCTTGTGGGGTACCTTAGTCTCATTTTGTTTGTGATTCAACATATCACAGATTGAAAAGGCCAGAGGTCTTGAGGAGCGCTCAATTAAATGCTGAAAAAGCCAGGGAGCTTGAGGAGCACTCTATTAAACGCATATTCGAAAACAATATACAGACTTGTCACCAGATATTGGTTCAGCTAGATCCCAATTTTTGAAGGCTGAATCTGCATCCTGATATTGGGCACATACATCCATAAAGGGTTCCTTCTGATCAAGTAAAACTTACCAAAAGTGCATGTTGGAGGCCTGCATCAAGTGCCTGAAGCAAGCTGTCTGAGAGATGTTTAACCTCTGACCATGTCCAACAATTTTTTGTTGAACCCTTAGGGACTGCCTCCAGCGCATTGGCAGGCAAGCCGCACTCCTTTAGCAAATCAACACTCCTACATTCATCTGCCATTTCCCCCAAAGATTTCCTTAGTCGTCGGGCTTCACCACTCTCTTCAAGTGATCCATCAGACTTCATTTGAGTGACTTGAACGTCAGACATCAATTCTGACAGCGTAATTGTCAGCATAACTCTTAACCGTGAAGTGTGTGTAAAATGGTAGAAGGAACTCTACAAGAAAAGGAAATGAATAAAGTGGAGGTACGAATTGAAAGCAAAAGTTGGAATAAATATTTCCACAAAATGGTTGGACATACCCGCACAAGAATCTGAAGCCCAATGACAGCTCTTTTCCTGATGGAATCATTTCGAAAAACGGCAAGCCTCAAAAGATGAAACGCAACTTGCTTCAGAAAGCGGTCATTCTCCCTTGCCATAAGAGTTGCTCCATGAAGATTGAAAACATTATTGAAAACAGGAAACAGAACTCGCCAAAAGGAAAGTGGTTGACTACGTGAAAACAGACCCATAAATATTGATGTAATGCAATCTAGCTTTCCATAGTCAGTGGCAATACTATGAGAAGCTGCAACTGATGAAAACTTTTCCATCATCTCTAATACCTGGAGACTCACAGAAGCACTTAGATTCTCTTCCCAGAGCTCCTGAAGTATGAAAAAGACAAGGTCAGCTCATATAGAAGGGGTTTAAATTGCAAAAGCAAACCATATTTTGAAGTACCAATTTTTGTCTCAATATCGGATGTAGAGACTCTCTCAGTGCTCTGCTTGAAGCTCCAATCCTAGAAGACTGAGCCTGAGCAAGTGCTTCTCTTAGTGAATATGGCTGACCAGGTGAACTTAGCTGACTTACTCTGTTCCACAAGTAGCTGTTCTCAGGTGTCGCTTGAGGCTGTATTCGGATAAAAACATACACGATGTGCGATAGTGAATAATGAACCACAGAAGAGGAAAAAAAATCCACATCTTCAAGTTAGGAAACAAGAAAAAGAAGAGATTTTCAAAAATTGTAATAACATAGACAGATAAAGGGATCTAAACCATTACCATATGGGCTTTAAAGGACTGACAACACCATATTTTTAACATTTGTATACTTAAAAGGGAAATAAGATTGATAAATGTAATCATTTAGGCAACACATTCAAAATTAAAGTTCAATATGCTACGATTAATTGCAACTATCTTCTACAATAGCAACTCTTTGACACGTTCATAGGATTCTTAGGTCTCTCCTGATACATGTAACTTCAAACACTTTCAGCCGGAAAGTAATATATCTGAAAATTCTGTGAAGAAATAACTTGAAATTGTTACTATCAAATTTATACTAAATTTGTATTTTATTCATCTTTAGCAACTTTGGGCTCTTAATCTACAAAATTCAGGGGTATATTCAGACAACATGAAGCTTGAAGCCTTACTTTTTTTCAGTGACTGTTCCTGTACTTCCTCATAACTTAGGATGAACCAAGGACAACAATACAATATCTCATCTTGTCTGAATCAAGTAAACCATTGGTTAGACCAGGTTTTACCAAGTTGGGCCTGGCTTTACCGTATTTCAACTTGCAAGGTATCACAATTCAGTCAAGTCACCTGTTAACTGTCTGTACTATTCACCAATTGCACTATCTTAAATGGTTAGCAAATCCACATTACTATTGTGGTTTGACATAAATGATTCAATCGCCAAAACATTGCTTTTATCGGCTTACGTTGAACTACAGAAAACTACAGGATGAATTTTTATTATAGAGATGAGACAAAAGATCCTGAACATGAATGGCAAAAAAAAACATACCCTGACTTCATGGTGAGAAGCTTCAGACAAATAACTATTAGCAGCAGGGGAAAGCCTATCTGAGTACTTAGGTGAAACGGGTGCTTCACCATCAGGACTAAGGGAGCTGGATCCTATAAGCATGCTATCTGCTGGTTTTCCATGCTGATAACAAAAGATAGAGTTAACATATTAAGTAGCCATAAGAATCAGAAAATTATATCAACTTACAGAAAACACAAAAAGATAAGCAAGTTAACATAAGCAGGTTATGAGTAATATTTATGAAAACAGCACTCACCTCGAAAAGAGCTAGACATTCTTCCAGAAGTTTGAAAAACAACCGTGTTCGAGCAATGCTTTGGTGCCATGCATTAACAAGAGATGCATCATCTAGATTGCGTAAAATTTGCATGACAACAACTAAAACTTCACGCTTCTCCACTGAACTCAAGTTGTACAATACAGGCATCTCGTCAAGTATCTAGCACCAAAAGAAAATGCGTCATGGTATTAATGAGTCTGCTGCATAACTTAAGTTGAAGTATGCATCAACTGTGGATCCTTTAAAGATACACTTACACTTTTCCTTTAAATTGCTGTTGAAACACAAAGAGAATCGTATTAAGATAATTTAGTGAAAGTTTATATCCTTGAGCTCATTGAAACAAACATTAACATTGTTAATGTTTCATGTTAAGCTGGCCCAGTCAATTGGCCCGGCAATTAACCTAACCAAAGTAGTCATTTGCCAAGCATTTGAAACCCTAAGGATACCGAAGAACACATTTTGTAGTGTACATGACAGTGATTACGATGATGGCAAGCGCAAACTATTCATTTCAGGTTCGTGACTGAATATATTCAAAAAAAAAAAATAGAAATTACAAAAAAAGATTTTGTAGAAATTAGATTAGGTCAGGAAGAGAGTGCAGAAAAAAAACACGCCAACCAACATACAGAAGTAGGAAGGAAGCCCTGTCCGAAAACCATCCAAAGGAGGCAAGAGGGGAAAAAGGATCAAAGAAAACCTACCAAGATCCAACCCTTGGAAAGGCAGAAACCATGTCAGAGTGTCAGACAACTCCAAATATTCTCCATCACACTAAAGCAAGGGAAACACCTTCCAAAACTAGGGGTATGCACCGGTTCCAAACGTAGACCGGCAACCGAATATCCTAAAGCCACCGACCAGCAAACAGACCACTTGTGTCTAGGTTTGGACCGGTTTAATTTTTTCCAATTAATTTGTTTATATTTTTATTTTAGAATACCATAATTTAAATTTAGTTTAGAGCGAAAATTCCGAGGTTCACAACTTCACATGAGGTTAATTTCGTGTAAAAGATACTTACCATTTCTTTAGTTGTTGATAGGCTTCTTTATCACCTCAAGTTAAGGTAAGCTTAATACAAAATACCTAAGATGCATTACGCCTTTATCGCAAATAAATATCGCAAGAATCATCAAAAGCAAGTTGCATGAGAACTGAAAGGCTCTTACACAATTATAGTCCAATATTTGCCTGGTTGAACCTTATTACAAAGTCCAAACCCGGAAGGTCCAACCACTAATCTCTGAGGCATCTAGAATCTTATTGTACTTAATCATAGAGAATCCATATAATCGTTAAAGAATTTTAAGACCCATCCAAAGAAAACATTTCGATTCTGACCTGTCCAACCAAAGGAAAATATCTCTGTGCAATATATAATTTTTCTTCTTGCTTCTGGTATCGTGAATCAAATTCGTGCTTGCACATCAAAACAACCAAGATCCGAGCAGCCTACATGCAGTATCATAACTAATATTAAAACAATACAATGTAGACAATACAATTAGTTGCATACCACAAATGGAGCTCGGGATATAAATGAAGTACTTCGAAACTGTCACACTCACTTTTGCCCGCAAAGACAAATCATCGTGATCCCAAGTGAGAAATAGTTCTTGAATCAACACAGATACAAGATAATTCCTTCATCATCAACGAAAACAAAAATCAGATATCAAAAGTATTTCTTAACAATGAAAATATTTGAATTACAATGACATGGTAAAGCGAAACGTGTGAAGCTTGAACAAGGTATGTATCGTCTATAGCCTTTCTACTTAAGCAAATTTTATCAACTTCTATAATTCCATTTATACACATTAGAAACTACATATATAATATGATATTATCAACAAATTAATGACATGATTTAATATCTATAATATTTAAGACAGTTACAGTAATGCACCATAAGAATGTAACATCTTACAATCCATACTAACAGTATCAACATTTCATTCTGTAGTAATCCATCAAAGACCAGAATTGAACTTTTGATTTTAAAAATCAAAATGCATGCAAGTTACCGAAATTATAATGCTTGTCTGCAGAAAATTATTTGCAGGTCATGGTCACAAGCATCTCATTCCATAGTAAACCATCAAAGACAAGGATTAAAGTTTTGATTTTAAAAATGAGGGAGCAAGTAAATTACTGAAACTGTTATGCCTAAATCTATCATATTATGAAAACATATTAAATACAATATAAATGTTAGCATTAATGATGACACCGAAATTTAAGCAAAAGACAAATCACTTTTCTTACCTATCTGAAGGATCTCGCCCAGGCATTTCTACAAAAAGGTCATGGTCGCAAATTATTTGCAGAAAAGTAAGCTTGCAATCATGCAAGATAGATTGGCAGGCTCCTGAAAATTTGTCCATGTATAAAGAAACCTGCAAAATACAATGTCACACTTGTTAATACAAAACTGCTAAAAAAGAAAGAAAAAAATGTTAATACAAAGAACGGGACGGAAAACCTAGACCAATATTATTAAGAAAAAATAATATATTGAAGCTCTAGGAAAAGATATGTAATTAAGATACACATGTTGACACCAAAACAATGGGCAATCTATGTCAAACAAGTTGAAGCAAAAACCAATCAGTAAAGGACTACCAGCGGTGGAAAACTATAAAGCATTTAATATCAAGCACAGTATCTCCAATCTGATTACTACTGGCAAAACAACTTGTCAATTCTATTCTCTTTTTTTTATTGAAGATGGTAATTCTACCTTTTGACAGCAATAGATATACTTCTAATTAAGAAAATTAATGATTGAAACAATCCCAAGGATTTGGCTTTGGGTAGGAGTGCATGTAAACAGGTGATCCACATGTCCAAATCGTGATTCCAAATGAGTTTCATTTTCAGACTACCCAACTAGTTTGATTTTTTTTATAATTTTTACTTTTTTGAACGGTAACCTAATTAGTTTGGGATTAAAGGCTTTGTTGTTGGTTGTGACTAAAAAAAATTGATGGTATAAGTATACGACAACAACAACAAAGCCTTTAATCCCCAACAAGTTTGGGTAAGCTAAAAATGAAACTAAACAAGAATCACGGAATAAGTATAAGCTAAAAGTGAAACTCCTATCCAATGGCAAATCCTTGGAGATGTTCCACCCCTTAATAATCAGGAATAAGTATAATCAGTAAAACTGGGAACCAAAATCTTTGCATTAATAATAAGAATGCTCACCCGTTTTTAGCATTAAGACGCGCGAAAAGATAGGAAGTTGTCTCACACATGAAAAATGCAAAATGGAAAATTTATGCATCTCATCCCACCCCAGGAAGGAAGATTAACCACAGAGAACAATTATTCTAGAAAATGCTACATGATGGCACACACCAAAAAGGTACTTCATACTAAACATAGAATATGCTATGTGATGACACAAACAATGACAAATCATTTTCAAGATATTGTGAGCATTTCCTTTACCCACTTGACAGAGCTTAAGATGAATGAAATAGAAATGCTTCCCTTCTTTTCACTTGAGAAAAATTGAGATACCTCATTGAAAGAGAACTAAACAGAATTAAAAGTTAACGTGTTCCTTGCAAGGATTGAGGACTAAAGATTACTAAACCTAAAAATAATCACCTCATCAAAAAATAAAATAAAGAAATGACACTCAAAACTGGAAAAAAGTGCATGTCTTAAACAGCACTCCAAACCCACAATTTATTCAGCTATAACCAAATAGACTATGAGAGAAGGGTGATGATGTGGGCAATAATTGTCCAACGTCCATGGCCTTATTCTTTGTATGCTCTCAGGTGTCATGATTTGAAATGAGGATTTAAACATTTTTAACTCTTAAATACGGTGCCATGAGTTGGTAGGCTACATCTGCTGCACTAACACGATCTGATCGTATGAGCAGCTTGTCCACATTGGTCTTTTGTTTCATTGAAGACATCTATATTGATTTGCAAAAAGGACCCACAGAGAGCACACTAAACCCTAAAGCATGATCATCGAGGGAGAAACCCGTGGACCTTACTCGATGTGGGAATAGTCTCACACACCCCTACATTGATGCATGTACGTGAAACACAAATCGGATTTAAGTGAATCCCACAAGCACAATCAGTTTCTCATACACTCATTCATGCAAACCATGTCCACGCGTGAGACAAATTGGGTTTAGGTGTACCACACACAACCAAGCTCATGATACCATGTAGAAACAGGAGATCCACAAGGACCCCTATGTCCCAAAAGCATGTTTTGTAAGGGAGAAACCCACAAACCTTATAACTCAAGACATAAAATCAGTTATACCCAACGTGAGACTATTTTGTCATATGATTGTTTAGTTAAAGTTTCTAAATACGATAAAATGACTACCACCTCCCTACAATAGCAAAATTCTTCAAACCAAAAGCACATTCAACGCAGACCTTTCAAAGAGACCCTTTTAATATAATATACTGCTCTGCAATGTACTCGCAAACACTACATGTTACAACAGGTGCACTTGAACACTATATATCTCATCAATAAAAACAATATAATATCTAAATAAACTCCTACAGTACAACAAAAACCAAATCTTAGCATTAGCTGGATTTTCTTAATGTCCATGAGAATGGCAATCTGCAACCCAATACTTCATATCATAAAATAAGAACGAAACAAATTCAAGAAATTAGAATGATTACCAATTCAAAAACCTGACGAGGTTCTACGACAGATAAAAGATCATAACAAAAGAAGGCAAGACTGCTATTTAAGTGTTTTGCCAAGCTCAAGCCCTTTTTGCACCGCTCATGCACCTCTGTCAAGAGGCAATCATATAATTGCATAATGCATCTAAATGCACTCTCTTTCAGCTGTAAGGGTTGAATATCTTCGCCTGATAGAGGAGAAAGCAAGAACAATAAAGTTTATGTCAAACACATAATTAACCATCCAAAGAAACCTACATCATGAATCATAGACATGTAAACAAATTATAGGTATACACATAAATAACCTTAATAGTTCCCCACATGTTGGTAATATGAAACCTGTATTTTGAACTCCTATGTAGGGTTTTTGGTTACTCAAAACAATCGGACCATGAAAATCCATTTTCTTGGTATTTCATATCTTCTTGTCATAATTTCTAGCTTACACCTTGTCGACGATAAGGTCCACATTGTGGCAAATATCTTCTGTGGTTTTCAATTGTTAGCATATTTCCTGAGGAACATCTCATTTTTCGTTAAAATAAAACTAGCTAGTGATATTTTGCAACAAGTGCTAATTTACATTCCCAAAAGTGTTGTATGGCATTGGTCTTCATTAGTTAGGGAAAGTAAAAGTTTGAAGTTTGGACTGATACATGTCAATCAGAAGAAAAAATAGTACCTGAAGGTAGATTGTGGTAAAAAAGACGATTTTGCTCTAGCGCCATTGATTTAACGATTAGTTCCAAGAAAAACCAAGCCATTGCCAACACATCATCATAAACTGGCCCTACACGGTAGCCTTTTGCCTAAATATATTTTCAGAAATCATCAGCTGAAATTGTATATATAAACAGAAATTACTTGCTAAAAAAACCTGTCCCAAACTAGTTGGGGTAGGCTGTGAATGAAACCCAATGAGAATCATGACTTTGGATGGACAGAAATGTACTTGATGGGCAAAAATAAATTATATAAGAAAATAAATTACAATTAATGCTATGAATTTTAACAAAAAAACACAAAAGTCAATAGTGGTTGCATACTAGCGTAGCCTATAAAGGCATGAACCATGTTGTTAAGACTTAAGTAGACTCTTGGTCGAAGTTTGTTTGGCAATTGTGTTACCCCCCTACACACGTATTTTAGACATCATCTTACTTACATCATGGTTATGAAAACCGGACCGTACCGGCCGGTTCAACCGGTTTAACCGCGAACCGGTGGCCAGTCCGGTCCAGTAACCCTCTCAAAACCGCATTTCTGATTGAACCGGCCTGAACCGGCGGTTTGACCGTCCGGTTCAAGCCCGGTTTTGTGTAATCGGTAAAACCGAATACCCGATTACCATTATCCGATTATGTCAACCAATTACCTTAACCAATTACCCGTATATGTAACCCAATTACCCGAACCCATTACCCAACCCTCAACTCACTCACAAACCCTAACCCCAACGCAACCACAACCCCCAGCCGCTCAACCCCCAGCCAGACGCCCAGCCGGACCTCACCGCACCTCGCCGGAGCTCGCAGGTATGTTCATATTTCTCCCTCTCTTCATTTGTTCTCTTTTTCTCTAAATCAGATTTTTTTTTCTTCTCTTTTTCTCATTTCTTTCTCTTATACGAACCAACTAAAAGTCTAAATCAAAAAATCAGAAATTCAGAACCATGGTTTTCGACTTTTCGTTGTGTTTGATCCTTTGATTTAAAGTGATATGTTGTGTGAATGTTGTGCATGTGTGTTTATCAACGAATTTTCTTTGTAATTGTAGAAGTAGTGAACGTCGATGACAATGTGGCAATTGAAGATGATGAAGTGGTGATGGTTGGTGGAGATGATGATGATGATGATGTTGGGGATGAAATAGAAGACGAGGACGAGGGTGTCAACGCAAATGACAATAAGGATGATCTGGATTGGATGCGATTTCCTTAATTTATTCTCGTATTTCCAAATTTATGTTTGAACTTTGAAGTTTCAACTTTCAACTATATATGTTTTAATGTTTCTACTTTCAAATATATATTGTAGTTTGTGTTCCCTATTTTTTCCCCTATATTTTACTATATGTCTATTATTCTGGAAATTTATAAATATATATATATATATAATTATTTATGACGTCACCGGTTCGACCCCAGTTGAACCTCTGAACCTTTGAGAATTCCGGTTCGACGTCTGGTTCGGTTCTGAAAGCCATGACTTACATTATACAGATATGAATGTATAAGCATTTAAATAAACATGATGTATAGACCTAATACCATAATCATTTATCATGTCTCTCGTTCACTTCTGAACATTAAATGGATGCCATCATCGTTGGTTTTTCATTTTTGCAGTTGGTATTAATTTTAAATATAATTTTTATATAAAAATATGCGAACTTACGTTTACAAATTTAACCCATTGCCCAGTTATATAATGGGTATTCTAGTCAACATGATAAATGTTAATGCCATAAACAACAGGCAATTACCTAATCATTAAATGCTGTCCCGCACTGAGCCTAACTTGGCTCATGGCACATCCACACCAGCTGTTAAATGTATTATGATGTTACAAACTTATGATCGGTCCAAGGCAATAGAGTTTTTTTACTTGTACAGAAGAATAGCTTGGCATGTTATACATGTAAATAAATAATAATTCACCATGCAACATCTATTTTATACAGATAATTGAGCAGAGGTGGTAAATTACCTTACTACGTGCCAAGCTTCCCCATACTGTAGCTAATCCATTATAAACTGGTGTTTGCCGACCTCCAAAGTCATCAAATGAATAATCAACATAGTGTACGAGGAAACTGTTTCTTTCAGAACCATCAGATGCTTCTTGTTGCACCCTATTAAACAAGTTATGTAATAGATTTCAGTCAGGCAATAAAAAAGGTTACAAAGCATGCAACATATAACACAACACAATCCCAAGAGAATTTCGAAAATGAAACAAAAATGTTTGTCATATAATCAAACAAGATAAACGTTATGCTCACCTTGAAACTTTTCATATTACAAGGAACCAAGTTGAGTATCAAAGAAGGTTCAATAAGGAAGCACAGCAAAATGATATAGGAATACGAACTTTTGTTGCAGAAAATAATCAAAACATTACAAAGTATTTATGAATGTTAGACATAAAAGGTCCACCAGTTATACACGCAAAAGCATATAACAGTTGACCTGATCTACAAGCTCGTATTCCTATATCATCCTCATTATCGTTTATTGAAATACTGGGTTTTTTAAAAAATATAAATTATATTTACCTATAATAAGCACCTTTGACATAATAATCTTTAACACTCAACCATATTAACTACCAAATGAAATTTGTCAAGAAAAATGTGTCCCCTAAGAAAACAAGTTGCTTCTAGTCAACATCTCCATTTTAGTGTCAAAAATATAGATTTTTTTGAGCAAGTGACATGTTTCAAACGATGAACTAGGAGAGCAATTGATTTGAGAAAGCAATCATTTTATGAAAATGTAAGGACTTCATGAGATAAAGATGATAAGACCAACACCACCAACTGCAGTAAAAGTTCATAAATAACATAGACAAGTAATCCTTCTATGAATATCTCAAGACACAATACTGCACATAAGATGATTAAATATAGAAATTTTAGAAACATTCGAAGCATTCAAAATTGGACTCTATTGTGGCATGGAATTGTGAATGGATCTCATTCCTCAAAGCATATTTAGAAAAGATTCAGTGTCCATTTCCAATAATAAGTCAAAGAACAAACTGTTTTTGTCATTATGGATTAAAATGGAGTAAATCAAAATGACTCCAAACAGGTTGTAAAATCGCAGACGATTAGTTGTGCATCGAATCAATGGGTCGATTGGAAACAACCACTCCAACTACCAGGAGTATGCTTGCATACGTTCGACCCCCTTACCCCGCTCATACATGAGCCTCTTTATGTTTATGGCACCAGGGTAATGCTGATGATATTTATAAAAGATAAAAGATTCACGTTCATCCTAAATACCTATTATTTGACTTGTTCAAATCATTTTCAGTTTATATTTGGAATAAAGGCCCTCATAGAAAATTCTTTTAGGACTATGTATGTAATTCACGAAATCTAATCTCGATCTCTATAATTGCAAAATGTGAGGGTCAAAGTGCAATCTCTTGTGCAATGAAAATATTATATACCATCAAAACATTGCTGCGCCAGCCTGTCAGGTGGAACTGCAATCTACAGCATTAATATTGAGAAGATCATTGTGTTTTGACTTGAGTACATAGCTGAAAATACATAACACAACTAGAAAATAACACGCCTATGCATACACAAAAGAGATTGAACCCAACATAAAACAATATCAAACGATAGTATTGAAGACAAACAGTGATTACCGTGTCAAAATATTAACCATGGCGCGAAAAGCAGCGACCTGCAACATAGGAAGTCAAACAAAAGAAAACACGGGACTAAGAAATTTTGAATGAGTAATAATTGCGAACTGGCATCATAAAGTACATTTGTGGCAAAAGTGACTTCATTCGGTAGAAAAAAACCTAGTTCATTTACAGACTCAAAACATCTTCAGTAACATTTTCCTTTCTTGACCTATTGTATAATCCTCATCAATGGTTTGATATTAATATTTTAGCATTGCAGTGGGAACAGGAAAGACTATCTCACTAATGTATGAAAAGAGCATAACTAAACATAAATTACAAGTGAACCTGAAGTGTTTCAACGCCGTCACCGATAAGATGTAGAAGCATATTGAGGATTGGTTGAAGGAATTGCAACAGTGCAGTGGAATCAACATTTTTTAAAGAGTTGATAGCCTGCAAGAGGGTTGTTTTCAATCAAATGCTTCTGCAAAAAGTATTACAAGTGTGCATAATGTCTATTTAAACTAAATAAAGAATCTATGCAAGTCAAGTAAGAACCGGAATCCGGAAGGTTGTGTATAAAATGAAGGATTGGGGAAAAACAGTTGATCACTGACAACATGTCCTTACTAGATTGGACCAAAATACTTCTGTCAAGTAAAGTTATAATTCAGTCATGAAAAATGATATTTCCTTTTTTATTGGTAATTGAGATTGATATTTCAAACATCTATATATTTCATTTATCCTCAAAAGAAAAGACTTCAACAACAAGTATCATAATCTCCAATTTTCCATCCCTTGAGCTTAAGTCCACAGTTTGTCTCCCTTCCTCATGTGTCTGAATCTCCAACGGAAATTGCAAAGAAAAATCTGGATATGAAGAGAAGTTCTCATATAACCAACACAAGAATACATGATGAAATAAAATATACCTCAAGAAGTTCAGAACCCCAGGGAGCGCTGGTGCGAAGGCTATTCCTGTCATGCTCAAGAAAAAAATCTCTAATCCGTTCATTAGTAGGATATAGTGAAGAGCACATCCTCAACCGTAATCTGAAGACATTTTTTCCATCTTCCAAGTAATCCAGTTTCTCCTGTAACACACATCCCATAAATCATTAAAATGCAGTGTGCAAACATTCAGATTCAAGATTTATGCAAGTGAAAAGTTTTCTTGGAAATTTTGTTCATCCAGGTACCTTGCCACCATCTTGGAGATAATGTGGAGTTAGCTCTCTCAGTATAGGTAATGTAATATCTGAATGTAGCCTGCAAATAATAATAATAACAACAACATCAACAAGAATGGTAGAAGCCCCAAGGTACAAGTCTATTGACATGTAAAAAAGTGCAACATTTGTCAAAATTTAAACACAAAAGAGAAATAATAGGACACATGATCAAATGCATGATAACATATAACTCATACACCTAGAGGGTCGATAGCAGAGAAGGGTATAATCTCAATGCATATGTACGACGACATGAATCTGGTTTTTGTGTCCTATAACTGAATGATTTTTTTATAATCTCACTTTTAGCCATATTTCTTTTGTTTACAGTGCTCGCATTTCATATGGTATATGCACCCACGTATAAGTGTTTGTGTATGCTCTATGTGTGGCTAGTTGCTAAGTCTAGCAGTTCATTCCCAAATGGTTTCAGCATTGGCTTTGCACTTTGTTGTGTGTCTTATGTTTCATAGGCTTGTGCATTCCTCATCCTGTAAAAGGCATCTGAAATTTCTCTTAGAATTGTTAAATCGAAAACCAATTTTATTGGTCAAGCGCACTGCACCCCCCCCCCCCCCCCCCCCCAAGGAAGGCAATGTGTGCCCTCCGATATCCTGTATTGACTGATTCCTCGATTGATTGCTACCTCGAATTCGCCCAGTTGGTTAACGGGGAAGAAACAAACATTGATATCTAAGTTGAGTCATGAGCAACATTTACATAGCAATAGCATACATTAATCATTATAACTTTTGGATTTGATTATCCTTCATCTCCTTTCAATACCCGGTTTGTTGCTTCTTTCGTAAAACCCATTCAAGGTCATACATTAATCAAAGAGCAAGCTACATGTGCGGGAATGGAGTAACTTGTACGTGGAAAAGTATTGATGGCACATTGACAAGTTGCAACATGCTAGTATGTATCATGGTAGTTTTGTACTTGCAAATAACCATCATAATCCGAAGAGACAATATATACATCTACGACTACAACTTGTAAATAATTGTTCATTTCCACTGTGTCAAAGATTAAGTTGTTTTTTGACATTTGGAGCATCATGGACTATATCAAAGGACTATTTAAACGATCTGCATTTCTTTTATTGTGGAATCGCAGATGGTCAGTTGCATTTGCATCATTTGGGTCAATTGGAAACAACCTCACTGTTTTACAGTGGTAGGGTTGCGTACATCCGACCCCCCCTTACCTCGCTTAGGTGGGAGCCTCTTCTGAGGCTTTGGGGTTATGTTGATGATGATGACGACTACAACTTGTAAATAAAGTGGAAAGACAAATTTTCTTTGCTTCTTTTAATTCCTTTTTTTCTTTTGATATAGTGAAGGACATGTGTCATTAAGTGGTTATATGATATGGTACTTCTCCTAGATGCTAAGCAAAAATAATCACTCTTTCAAAGGAAAGGAGAAGTACTGGGCATAAGTGGACATTGGTAGCGCAGAATAACCAATTATTACCTGAAAATATGAAAAATAATAGTTGTTATGATTTTTACTTATAAATATTTAAATAATACATAGTGTAAAGGAATGGACTCATGGAGAAAATGCTTACAGGTTTCGGGGCTTCATGTTTTGTTTGAAGATCTATGTGAAAGAAAGTGAAAAGAAGATGATGTTGAGGAGTCAAAAGAGCTGGGAGACAAATTTTGATCTCATCATGGTAGCAAGCAACTCTAGCACCAACAGCAACCTGTGTGTGAGCCCACTTCTGAAGTACTACACCCGGCTCACGTGGGTACATGGCCTAGAAACAGCAATTATAAACCACCAAGAAATAGATAATTGTAAAGAAGCACTCATTACTAAAGAAAGACAAGTACCTCCAAAGGTTGCTTGCTTAGATCAATGTCATCATTCCTGAGCTCTATTCTAATGAAAAGATTCCTCTTCCGGCTCAAGCTGACGGTCAAAGGGTACACATATAGGCAATGCAGAAGTTGGGAAAATGGCTCACTTCGTATCATCTCACGAAAATCAAAAGCATGGAACTGCAAGAAAGTAGAGTTATTAAAGGAGCTAATAAGATAAACACTAATATAAGTCATTTGAATTTAGTAGATATTTTAGTTGATGCACAAAAATGGAGAATAAGTTAATGATCATCATAAGTCTCAAACTTCAATGTACCAACCTGGAGGCATATTCAACATGGCTTATGCTACAAATGTTCAAAGCATTTTATATTTTTTTAATTGAATCCCAACATGTAATCCTTGGTCCAGGCTAATCCATGACTAGAAATCTACTAGTTGAGCTAACCGTGGTTTGTTACATTGGTAGTTTATATTGAATTTCCCAGGCAAAAAACTTCTACCTTACAATATATTTACAAGCATGCAATATGGTAAAAGATAGTAAGCTACTTCTTTCTTGGTGCCTCTAGGCCTACATCCACTTCATTAAATCAACTGAATTCGCTGACTCTAATTTCCCAAATTGATAATAACCTAACTAAATGGAGTGAACTACCTGATATGAACTCAAGTGGCTTCTCAGCCTTGATATCAGGCACTGATGTCTGATGCCTACACTGATTCATCATAGGTCTTTCCTGGTTGCTTGACACAATGTGGATTCACTTATATTAGGCAATGAGTTCAATTTTACCACTGTTCAATTATCCAGCAGATAACGGTCACGATGGCTGATGATGACAGTTACTGCTACAGTATATGGATCTCCAGCCCTTCTCTTCGGAGAAAACATTAGTTCGGGCTAAACCTTCTCCCAGACCATCTATACGTCAAGGTTAATCACATTTACATCTAAAAATAACTCAAACTACCTTCATTAATTTTAACGCAAAAGATTAATAGGAAACTTCGAGAAGTTTTCATTGATGAATGGAATAAGCCTTTCGTCACTCTCAACAACCTACCAACATTACATCAATTATCCATCTCATGGCATAAACACATCAAGAAGTAAGCCATTGGATGTTGTCGTCTTGAACTCTTGATGAAATTACAGAAGTCTTGACATTATATATTTGCAAATAGAATAACTAAATTATAATCAGACCATATTCCAGTACACTGGTACTACTGTATTGCTTACATCATCGAGATAATCAGTAGATTGACTCCCAGCTGAAACACCCACACCGTTCCTAAGCAAAGCTTTTCCATTTACCAACGTGCATCTCGGATTTGTATTCCCAGTCCCAGGAAATCGATCTCCAGCCTCAACTGAATCATTAGTGATGCTCCCATTTTCAGACACGTTGTCTGCATCGGCATGGATAGACTGAACTTTTTCAACCTCCAATCTTAAGATGCCTTTCATAGGTTTATGCACCTTTCTTTTGGGGTCCTAAATTTTATCAAACAAAACATCAGATAAACATCCACTTACAAGACTAATAAGACACTAAATATAACTATAGATTATTACTGGTGTTTGGAAAATCAGGTTCGGAGCCAAAGTGAAACACACTTGCTAATTGCTACAGTTGCATTTTGACAATGAATAAAATTGAGAGTGGATTTTTTTTCTAGAGTAAAAGGAAATAAGATCACGAAATGTAAGAAACAAATACTGGAAAGTATAAGCAGTACAATTTCTTAAGACCTTTTCTAAATATGAATTGATGGACATTTTCAAAGACTTAGCAATCAAATGTTCTATCATCTAGATTTTGTTAATTCTGGGGTTCCTTTACAGCTATATATACAAGTGATCACCGCTCGATCAACATTTCACCCCTGGTATAGAGAAATCAAAAACCAACTTGAAGGAAAATTGATAAACGTGTCAAAAGGGAAAAGAAAAACATTTGCCTGAAGCAAATCATGCTTAAATGGAGCAAGAAAAAAACTCAAAAAGAAAAAGAAAAGCAAAATAAGAACAAAAATAAATCAATCTACTGATCAGAATTTAATGTAAAAGTGGTAGATTAATAAAATTCAACCTGAAGAGAGTCTTCTGTGTAACTTTCTTTGACCTTGTTAAGATTTGAGATTTCAACAAGAACAGGTCCTCCATTTGAAGACTGAGTCAATCTACCATCAAATCCACTTTTAGCAGCAGACTCAAACACATTATCATGGGAGTTCGTACTAGAAAAACCAGGTGTAAGTGGACTGCTGGGTGAGCCAACACCTGAAGCAGTGTTGATGTTGTTTTCGAATAGAGGAATAATAGTCCAGGCAAATGGCTCCCTGTAAGGCATGATGCGGGACCATACTTGCAACCGCTGCTTTTCTCGCTCAGTCAAGTGAACCTGTGATTTCAAGCATGTTTGCTAGTACATCAAAGTTATATATAAAAAGGAATTACAAACATTACAGACTAGACTGCAGCATGAATGCATCTAACTTTGCATGTGGATACTTCAGGTGGGCGCTTTGAGTAAATGACTAAATGTTACTTATAGAATAAAAACTCAAGATTATCAAAATAGAAGAATGATTAACTCGAAAAATCAGAACCAAGTGTTAAGAGGTGGAAAGTGCTAAATAGAAGGAATTTCACTTTTATCGACTGATGATGTTATTTTCATCCACAAATCATAGCGTAAACATAACCACTCCCAAGAAAAATTGCAACTTCTAATGACATGGTCACTAATTGAATAATAAGATCGGAGATGAAGGGCTGAAGAGTGGAGGAAAAACAACTCACTAATTCATAAATTCCATTTATGGAAGATAACAGTAAAATTTCTAAGTTGGAGAGAAATAAATGCAGAGCGGTAAGATACTCATTAAATTACAGTAGAACTTACAGGATCTTTGCGAGAATACACTGCCTGAGTTACACCGCCTTCTTCTGTAGCTGGCTTCTCAACCTGGATGAGCAAGCAAACTGATGCTGAAGGAGCATCCAAGGAGAAAATTGCCCTCCGCTTTGAAGCCAATGGCCCCTGGAGAAGCAAGAAAAGGGTGCAGTTCATGCAAAACAGTCTAACAAAACCATGGAGCTACAGAAAGTTATGTAAATAAAAATCAGATTTTCTAAAACTTACATCAGATTCCTCAGTTGGAAGCACATGAAAATAAAAATCTTCCGATAATTTTTCCCTTCTCTCCTTATTGTATAAGCAAATTGTACCATAAAAAGGCTCTAAAAATTCATAAACGGATAGTTAGTTATTTTTACGAAATAACTACAACTACCAGCGTCTGACGGATTAACATTCCAGAAAAGTACAGGGAAAAACTAAAAATGCTGTGTAATAAATAAATAAATCCATACCAACTATTCCGGCTTGAAAAGCCAAAGACAAAACCTTCACTGATATCTTCAGTCCACTGGATGCAAATAAAGTAAATCAGCTACTAATGTGTAACAGAAAATGAAACTATTTTTTTTTAAGAGAGACTAAATTGGATAGACATAAAAGTTAACCTGCAATAGTGTGCTGGATGAGTTTCTGGAATTCTTTGACCAAAAATGGTTGACCTTTCGTTTTCCCAATCAAAAGTAGGCTCATATGCTGGCAAAGGAGATTCGCCAAAATGCTGAAAAAGTAAAAGTAAGAAAGAACTTTGGAAAGATGTACAAAAAAACAATTGTCAAATTGGATGGAGGAATTTTAATCAGCATTGACTCAATACCCACTTCACCTGGATATGCACGTCAGTCATGTGAGGAACAATTTCTTTGAATTTAGAAATAATGTTTTCCATAACAAGATATAAACCTATATTTTCGGAAACTAAATTTATCAGCACTTTGTAGGTCAAATATGTGTACCTTTTTCCATGTGTTTATTGTTTGTAGAATATCACACACTCTTCAAATTTAGTAAGCCTAGTTTTCGGAACACAATTTATCATACGCAGATCACATGATTATAGAATTGTCGATCACAATGTTTATAAAATTGCCGATTGGATTGGACTACAATAGGTCTGGCAACATTTGACCAGACCCATTTACCCAACCCAGATGGTAATAGGTTGGGTTGACCTGATAATTAATTGGGTCACAGTTGGGTTAGACTTTTGTGATTCGTTTAAAATTGGGTTGGGTTGATCCATTTTGTAATACCCACTAAGCCAATAAGTTACCAAATCATCATCCTCTCCCAATAATGCCTTCCAAGTGGATCTGATGCCTAATCTTGTTCTCCTATTATTGAAGGAATTCTGAATGCTTGTTACAGTTAAGAAACACCATATTTACACAAAGAATGCACATTCATCTTATGGTTGCTTCAGCTTGTAAATGCATTCGGAAAAAAACTAGGACTAAATATGCAACAAGGAAGGGACTTAGTTAGAAAATTAATTAATGATAAATCATTACATTTTACAATTTGGGATTGAAGGCTTGGTTGTTGTACGTATTTTAAATCATTACATCTTACTTTTTTTTTATCAGTCATTACATCTTACATGTTAAAAGTAGTCGTATCCCTTTTCATTAAGGAAGTTTTAAAAATATTATATATGTGTTTGACATTTTTGTTCTTGGAAGTAATATTCATTCCTTATTGGATATAACCTTCTATATCTGATCCATTCCACATTCCATAGTTTCGATTATTTGTATCACAAGATTCGTAGGTTGATATTTAATATCCCATGTATAGATCATTTTTTGAGGTATTTTTGTTTGTTGTTGTTTTTGTCCAAAAAATCCCCTTTTATAAATCGCCTTTTGAATTATCATGTGTGTGACTATGCAGACATCAAATGAACATTACGTGTGATGGCTAAAGACCTTTATCTCTCAAAAGAAACTATGGTCTATGCAAATATGCCAATAATTCACGAAATAAGTCATATCATCAGACAATTGTGTATCTGATCTCAGTGGATGTTGTGGGTGTTAAATAGATTGGGTTGGGTAGCCCGTTTATCAGATAGGTCCCTATAGGTTGGGTTGGCAATTGGCATGACCAGTTTATTAAAAAGGTAGGGTCAGATCCGCCTCATTTATTTGACAGTTTTCATGTAAATAGGTCGGGTTTGACTCGGCCCAACCTAATCGACAGGCCTAGACTACAATCACATATTCACATTTTTGGGCCAACATAGTCGATGTGACCAAAATTATGGTTTGGTTGGAGTCAGTGTAACCACATCCATTCCAATGCCTTGTAGTATATTTTTCTGATCTTTGATATCTGACATTTTCCATATTTTTTGCCAATTCGACATTCTTGGTATGCAATGAATAAAGAATTGACATTACGAACTAAATACAAAACTACACTTGTAATATAACAAGAAGATTCATGTCAGTGCAAATTCAAGACTGACTAGCGTATAAGATTTCACAGATGATAAAACCCATCAAGGAGTTGAAAAAAATTGAAACAGCTCGCAGGTCAAGAGGAAGCAAAAGTGATTTAAAAAACAATTCAAAATAGTAACATCTACATCAACAACAGACAAGATGTAACTAAATGAGGGAGAAACAATGTATTTTATAAAAAAGGTACTATTGGTTATGCATTGGAATTAGGAGAATTAATGAGGGTGACCAACGAACTACAAGCCATTTTTGTACTCATACTGAGACCGCGCGCTTATTTGAGTAAAATCCCCATAACACCCACCAAGTGACAACTTACAATTCATTAATGTGGTTCCTGAAAGGATATCTAATCAGTAAATTTCAGGAATAATCGAATGAAATTATCAAGTTTTCTACAACTGATCAAATGCTTATCACTTTTTTGTACGGAGAGGGAAATTACTAATGATTTGACAATGCTTTTGCTTATTTTTCTATTCTCAGCCCGGTTAAGCACTTATTATCCGTCAAAAGATTTTTTTCATCGTTCCCTGAGAAAATAAACTGACTAAGATGTGTTCGCTAAAGTACATGTATGTGAAGTCATGGTTGATTCAAGTTCATTCGACATACTTGAACTTTCTACAGTACAAGTCAATACAATTGGGTTGGAGCGTCTGCAGAATTTACTGTTGTCAGTCGTCACAGAGGTTTCTTATTTTCCTCTTTTCCTCAACATGGAGAGTTCTAAAGGTAGCCTGGCAGCTTTAATGTCTTTAGGGAAAAAATCATATTGACATATCATTTTTAAGAATCAAAAGTAATGTCATATTTACACTACTTTTCACTAAGCTAAGACTTACACTTAGCTAAACTCGTAGAAAAATATCATGGCATACCAAATTAAATGTTTTTGCATGCAAAATGAAGGATGATCCGTCTTCTGACGCATGCCTTCCTGATGTACTAGGGATGTCTTCCTCAGTTGTATCATCAGTCTTTGAATGTCTGACATTTGAGAGTTGTGTTTCTGCAAAACACATAGCTAATAGTATAATATCTTCTACCCAATAAATTAAATGCAATCATGGTAATGAGTTGGATGGGATAACAACACCTGTCTCCATGTCAGTATCAGGTCCTTCAAAAATCTGGTTTTGAAAAGATACAGGGGCAACACTTTCATAGTGGCCATATTTGAATTCATCTTTCACCCAATCAGCCTTGTAACACTCAACTAGCTCATTAAGATGTGGCCATTGCTCCAGATTTTGACTCAACTGACATAAAATATAATAGGGAAAGGAGGGTAAGGAAAGGCACAAAAACCTACTCAAGTCATGCATTATCTCACCAATAAATTTCTACAATCTTGGTTTACCAAACAAACTTTGAACTAGCCTAAGAAAGGAAGCCAGACCTATACAAGTCATCACTTCACATCGTCAAATAAACAACCTACATATTACTTTTGTAAAGGGAATGACTGAGTTATATTATTTCCTCTGTTTCAATGGATTTGCTACATTTAAAAGCATTGATCACGTCAAGGAACTAATAAAGTATAACAATATTTAGTCCCACAAGTCACAATGAGATATTGGCATATTGCATGACTTGAACTGAACTCTAATGCTACACTACAGCATTCGTGTTTGGAGCATATTTAGCCCATTCCTTGTTTAGATGACCCAAATAAAACATATCTGGCTGTGGTTGGGTTGTATGAAACAAGATTAGAAAATATCATTCTTAAGTTGCACTATCAGTCATTACTCCATCTAGTCATGCAAATTTCTCTCTTTTTTATCGGCAATTTTTCTCTATTTCTTTCAAAGAACAATTGCATGCAATTTCAAACCATTAAGATATGAATACAGAATACAAGATAAAGTTTTTCATGGGTAATTTTCAATTGCTCTGTAATCACCAAAACAAATTTAAAAAAATTCAACCCCCATATTATTATTTTTTTGAGAAAAACAAATGAACCGTGACCTCATGAATTCACCTACAAGAAGGCGTGTAGATTAAGTACAAACCAATGGGTCCAGCTCTACATTTGAAGCCCAAGATGGTCGTGGAATTCTTTTGAATCTACCATCACTTGAAGAC
The DNA here is from genome assembly GCA_963682175.1 of Triglochin maritima. Taxonomy (NCBI): domain Eukaryota; kingdom Viridiplantae; phylum Streptophyta; class Magnoliopsida; order Alismatales; family Juncaginaceae; genus Triglochin; species Triglochin maritima. The sequence goes on along the minus strand of OY821780.1, from coordinate 4,440,287 downwards.
GGATTTTCCATTTCCTGAAACAGCATCAAAAGTAATAGTATCCAATAAGTCATTTATTCCTGCATCAAATATGAAACTCATACATCTGGTGGACTTTTCGTTTGCACCATTTTATAATCAAATTAAAATAATTTTTATAATACCCATCATACAGATGAACTTTTGTCTTTGTCCAGTTCCCATGTATGCGGTGGCAAGATTAACATCAATCCACGAAAACAAGTTTACATTCTAGAATAAAAAACACACGAGAAGTGGAGAACTCCACCAAATCACCACACATCAGAAATTATGCACCACTTACAAGCTAAACTAATATTTGAGAATTTGACCAATGTTCATGCAAAAGACGATGACAAAGGACACCCAAAACCTATCACCAGAAAATGTCATTGGTAAAACTAAAGAGAGGCAATATATCATTTCAACAAGTCATAAGGCCTCTTTCATAATGCATCTATGTTACCACCTCAAACAAACATACTATCAAGCACCCAATTAAAACTAAAGCTACGTGTTTACGAGACACACAAGCAACAAGTAGCGACACGGCGGGCAAGAAAACCATAAATCACGAATTCAAGGTGCCAAATAGCATACAACTTAGGATCCCGTGAATAGTCACAAAATCGCAAAACCTCAGCCAAATTCCTAAACATCACGAACCGCATTCCGATATGAGTACCAACCGCAAGCGGAACAAATCACTCAGACCAACTCATTCCTCTCTTTTGCCTAAGCGTTAGTCGAGGTTGAGAACCTATAAATGGGGACCTAAAGTGGAGAATTAATTGGATGTAATCACACTTTCCATTCTTCTACTTCTTTGATCCCAAACTATCGGACTCACACTTTTGCACACTTCTGTACTGAGACCTATAAATAGGTTGCATTTCTTTGAGCCTAAACTCACTCGCCTCTTGTGCCTAACGGCTAGTAGACCTTAAGAAGCTATAAATAGGGACCTACACCGGAGAATTAATTACACATAATCACACTTTATGTTTTCTACTTCTTTGATCCCAAACTGTCAAGACTTGCGCTTTTACAAGCTTCTACACTGATACCCATAAATAGGTCACACTCCTTCGAGCCTAAACTCGGTCGCCTCTTGTGCCTAACGGCTAGTAGAGCTTGAGAAGCTATAATAGGGAGCTACACTGGGAATTAATTAGATATAATCACACTTTCTATTCTTCTACTTCTTTGAGCATCAACTCTGGGAACCACACTTTTACACGCTTCTACACTAATACCTATGAATAGCGCGTACTCCGTCGAGCATAAACTCATTCTCATTCGCCTCTTCTGCCTAACGGCTAGTCGAGCTTGAGAACTTATAAATAGGACCTCCGCTAGAGAGTTAGACATACATCACACTTCCTATTCTTCTACTTCTTCAAACCTAAACTCTCGCGCACACACTCACTCTTTCACACACTTCTTCTACACTAACACCAGATTCCGATAACAACATCAAACAAAACCACTCCCAGATGCCAAACTCAAACGAAACTCAACCAAACGTACGAGATCGAAACCGCGAAGCCGAAGCACTCCACGCTAGATCAGCCTCGAAGATCCACCTCCGAAACCCTAGAAACGGGCGCTCGGCCCCGAATGCGGGTGGACCCCACCCTCCCCGCGCCGAAGTCGGGGACGGCGACGTCCGGAGGGGGGGAGTTGGAGATAGATTTGGGCGTGGCGAGGTTTGTTTTCTGATTCTCTCTCTCTCTCTCTTCTCTCTCTAACCTTGTGATTTGTGGTGTGGAGGGGGGAGTGGGAGTAGTGTGAGTCTGCTGTCTAGTGCCTGCTGCTGTTCGGTTGGCCCCATTCGCTTACTTGTTTTGTAATTTTTGTTTTTACACTAAAAAATATTTAAAAAGTTGTTGGATTTTGGATTTATTTGTTTATGCATTGGTTGCCTCGTAGATGGACGTAATTGTGATTTTGCGAGATTTTTTGTTGTGTGTGTTTTTTCGTATGCAAATGGAAGTTTCGAGTGCATGTTTAAAATAAATACTTGAAACATTTGTACGTTGGGAATTGAAAGTATGCTCAACTGATCATTACCATAGATACATGTCTTACGTGTTTTCTTTATTTGTACATTTGATTCAACGAGAGTCAAGTAAATAAAATAACCAACACAATATTTGTATTTTCTTAGCAATAAATTGACACATGAGGTATCTTTTGGGTCAATTTATATTAGTACAACTCCTACGAGTAACAATTTACTTATTTTCAATGTTGAAATTCACAACTATGAGAATAAAAAACACTAGATATAATGTTTGCACGAGGCACAAAATCCGATGCATTTTCATAGGAAGCGTGGAAGGATGATATACTTTCAAAAGTAAAAAATAAGAAGAAGAAGAAGCATGTACAGTAATACAATTGTTTATGTGATTACAAAGAAAGCTAAATCCAATTCCATAATCGCCAAACGTTGCAAGTCGAAGGTGTAGAAAGAGGTGAATTGTATAGTAAAACAGGAAATTCGGAGGTCACATATGCAAAAGAATCTGTTATGTGAAATTGCCATAGTGGTTGGTATTATTATACTTTGGTCTGAAGCGAAGGACCAGAGAGAGGAAAGGCAAAGATTTTTTAAACACACTTTGGTGCTCACACCATGGGGTTGGGTTCTGTTCCTTAGCTGTAAAATGTTCACTTCGAAGAACAGCAAAGATTTCTGGCAGAATACAGACAAGCCCGAGCCTTTCTCTTTCTCCTCTTTTTAGTTCCAACGATTATGTTTCATGTGCCCCAGAAATATATTAAATTTTAGAAGCAAATTGTATTACATATTATCAAAGTCTACAACGTGCAAGACTAATAAACGTTACCTTCTAATTTTTCATGACTTGAAAGAGCAAGTTGTGGAAATACTAGAGGAATAGAAGTTCGCTTTCACGCTGGCTCTGTTGATTAGTTGGTTGTTAATGATTGACTTTGTTAGTGTCGATTGTTATTATTATAATTATATTTGTACATTGTACTAGCAAGAATAGCTAGACTTTGTAATGTAACCATTAATAGTTGGGTGCATTGTGGCCCGCATGGTTCGCATTACAATTGTCGTAGTTGGCCCACCCACATAATGAACCAACCTACAACCACATGACATTGAGTGTTGGGTTAAAGCCCAGGGAAGTGATTAGCTTCACTCTCTTTGTTTGGCGCATTGGATAAATTTCTACGATTACAATTGTGATTTTTCAAAAGAATTTTTTAGTGAATTGTCACTTTCAAGTGTCGAGATACCTTTCATTTGATGAATTATTCAAAAGTATTCGGTCGGTTGGCTCTAATATATATATAATGTCGGGTTATAGAACTTGGGAGTTGCTGACTTCAGCCCTAAATCATTTTGTTCAATGAGACTCAACATCGCCAACTTAAGGGTGTAAAGCATCCAATTATTGGGGTTGTTGATGTTGTTTAAGCAAGAGTTAGTAAATAGTATTTGATTCCATTGCTATATGTGTATATATATGTTAAAAAAATGTAGTTGTTGAATGCTAGTTAGGCACCATATCTAATTATCTATGGTGTATTTTTCGGTGATGCATTGACTTGTTTTAAGAGCATTCTTAACGGGTTGGGCGCCTCCTCGTTAACGGGGGCGGGGGATTGTGCGTTGGGCCTCCCGGGTAGATGCCCGGGCGTTCTTGTCTGATTTTTTTGTTTGTTTAGGGTTTAAAATGTTTATAAATTCGTTTTAAATTTTTTTTTCCTGAAAAATATGTTTTTTATTTGTTTTGATTTTGTAGAATTTTTTGTGAATTTTTTTATATATTTTATCAAGTATTGATCTCCAAATGACGTAGATGGGAGAGAATGTATGGTGGATGTGGTAGCTCGGGCGTGGTTAAGGGATTTTTTGGGTGGGTTGAGTGAGATGATGTTGCGGAGAGAGAAACTGACGTGACAGAGAGAGGGAGCATGACGCCCGGGGTAGCTTGCGCGTTGTTAAACATGATCTAAGGTTGCCTGAGTTTCGTTGTACTTTTAGATCTCGTAACATTGTGCTTCAACGTGTATTTTTTGTGCATTTATAAGTTGTACTGGTTTTGTGTCAATTGTTTTTGGAGGTTTATAAAGCATTGAGAAATTTATTATTAATGGTAAATGTCAACACATAACCTAGAAGAGGTGCAACAGTACAAGAGTTGAGCGACATTTTCTGTCGAGGCCCTAGGACCAGGTACAAGGATTATTGGTACATTAAAAACTCGTATTGACATAGTAGAGTTCTGTTGCCAATGCATGTTCAGATCTTGACCAATAGTTCCCGAAGGAGGAATTCAAGGGATGAAATTCTAGAAAAACACAAGTGATTCCTGGATCCTGACCTCGGCTAGTTGACGGGAGAGTCCCACCTTTTGTGTAACACCTCAAAATTTAGTCATATATCAGATAATAAGAAATTAGTAATGTAAAGTCATGAGTATACTACTACAATAATCAACTAACTTAAGTTTGTGGTAATATGTGAGTATTGTAAGACAATGAATTTTTAGGTAACATATCTGACTTAGGATCAATGTGGGCTTAAGGACGAGACATTACAAATGATATTTAAAGTCTTGATCAACCAGAATTGTGGGAACTAAGTATTACAGTAAGAGTGTGAGAGCCATATATTAGAATTCTGCAATTTTTTGTTGATTGATGGATGAGTTGACCTAATGATGCGTCAGGTGTTCAAGTGAGGTAGGTTGTAACACCCCAAAGTTTAGTCTCATACTAGCTAATAAACAATTTAGCAGTGTGAGATATAAAGACATGAATTTACTATTACAATAATCAATCAACTTTAATTTTTAAGGTAATAGGTGGGTGTTGTGATGTATTGGACTCAAACTTGATATGAGCTCAGAGATGGTACCTTACTTTAGGTTCGGTTTGGACATCATGTATTGATACCAGGGACATTTTAAACTTAATCTCACATGACACCTTTTAATTATATATACTAACGGAGACGCTTACGCAAACACTTAACGTCAACGTTTAAATTCAACTAGTGATGTGGTAAAAAAAAAAGAGTTAAAACACGAATGGCATCATCATTTTCGGATGCAAAATGTTAGAACACAGAAGACAAGTCGAGTTACTTGACGAATTAATTTTTCCCCGTCAAACAAAAACATCAATTAATGGATCATAATTCAGAATGCGAAACAAAAGAGCCCAACAAGAATTGAGTGTCATGGACTCAACTTGTTAAGCGAGGCTCGACCCAACTGTGCCCATGAAGACAAATATATGGAGCCCATCGGGTCGTGATGGACCCAGTTTAAGTTGTGATTTTGGCGTGCGAAGGACCAAACCGTTTGTCTCCGGTGAAAATGGCAAGTCCACGTAGTCGATGGCCGTGTCGGTCCATGTCGATGACCCTTATCGGCGAGTTATGCACGAAATGTGAGATACAATCTCTTAAATTTTCATTTTTTTTTTTGTATTATCCTGATGGCTATATTCATAACTTAATCGTTCTGTCTTCTTCGAGTAATTGCTTCAGTGAATTTCATCTTTATTTTCCATCTGATCAGTCTATTGGTCTCTGTAAATTGGCACCTGAAAGAAGCTAAGAACATGTTTGTAGCTATTAAAAGTTTAAAACACAGCTTGATTTGATTTTTCCCACTTATGGGTGATGACCATTATACTCTTGATCGAATTTTTCCATGTACAAGTAATGAATTTCGGTAGTCACGGTTGTTTATGTGAAGCAGACAGCAACAAATGAGTGATTGAATTTTCCCATTTACGAGTGAGGGATTGAATTTTCCCATTTACGAGAGATTGAATTTCGTTTCAAGTTATAAACATATCAACACTTAAAAATCGTCTTTCAATTGGCCTTTCCGGTGTTCTCAATCTTGTAGCCTTAGCGTAACGTGTTCTCTATTTTTTTATATTACACAAACAGATCTGTACACCTTATCCATCTCATTCATTGACTTTAGGATTCTAATTCCCATCAATTAGTTTTATAAGTAGTTAGATAGTGCATTATGATAAGTTTTATATACCTGAGCAAATTCATTTTGCACCATACACTTGGTACCTCTGCATCATTGTAACACAATTAACTACCTAACACACCATTGCCGTAAAAAGAATGCTCATCAAGATTCAAGACCACATCAAACAACCCATTCCTGTCTCTGCAAGCTCACTGTGTAACATTCCGAAACAGCAGAAATTTAAAAATTATTATCAAGACATCAGAGACCAATAATCAAAAGACGGGACTGTTACTTCTCATAAAACATTTAAGCGGTGCACCATATTACATCAGAATTTTTTAAAAAAACTACATGATTACATTAAAAACAACGAAAAGAGATACAAATAATCATGTCGACCTCAGTGGTTCGAGTGAGTGGATTTGATCCCAAGATATGCGCGCTCGCTGATCACCACCCAATTTGACATACTGTGGTCCTGAAATAAAACACGCAACAACAATGCCTGAATTTCCATAAGGAAATCTTATATGCCAAGCTCACATATATGCATGTAATAGTACAAATGGACCTATCATACTAGTAACATGTCATGTCATCAACCATTTGTGCGCAGAACATGTTTTAGACGAACATGTTTTGAACAACAATTTACATATATTCCGGTAAAGACGAACATGATCTTTGTGTTCTTTCAGAAGAGGCGAGAATATGTTCGTGTAGACTAACTTCTTTTTACTTTTCCATGCATATCCTATTTCTTAGCGTTAATTTCACTGTAAATGTGCTCCCTTTGCTATTGCCGCTACTTCTTAGATATCCACTTAAATTCTTGGTATTTCAAGACATTTCTCCAATCATATTTTGCAGTTCCACCGCAAGATTGAACTGTAAATCTGAAGCTTGCATGACATTGGGTGAGTAAAATGCCAGCACTTAAACCTGCAGTTCATAAGTTGACATGGACCTACTTTTCATCTTGCAACTTTCACGCTCGAAATCTAACAACTGGGGTTAATTAAGTCAAGTAGATTCTTGATCTTGATCTAGTAAGAACCAGTAACATGTTGGGAACCTGGGATTCAATTAAAAATACATAAAATGCTTACAAAACACACAAAATCTATAAAACTATAAAACAGATCGTGCAAACATCCCAATGGAAATGGAACGTATAGATATTAATTAACCAACACCTCACCTCAGGTCATCCTTCATCTACCCATCATTATGAAAATCACAGTCTACCCATGCTTTTCAACTCCACATCCAGTTGAACATTTCCTTAAATAAATTCTCTGAACTCCACAAATGTAATGCTACTCTTCCTTTGTACATATATGACTACTACTCTATTAGTGTGTCTGTTCTCACACACCACCATAAGTTCACGACCGACCGTTTTCTGTTATGGCCTTGTAGGCATTGTGTGTTAAGAATCCAACACCAACCTAAATCCAAATTCAAGTCTTAGCCCAAAAGAGAAATATTATCTAAGGTAATTAGTAGGTCAGATCCAAGAGGTCCAATTCTACGGTTTTCTTACTCTAGAATTCTCTCTCTAGATTTTTCCATCATATCTAGAAGTTTCCACTCTAAAAACTTCATCACTCTCCACACACTTCCATCTACCACTATAAATAGGAGATATCAACCTTCATTCTAAGCAAGAGTTAGTCTCCACCACTACAAAGAGAGAGTCTTGTAGTTGTGTTAACTAGGGAGTGTGTATTATAATAGAGAGTTTTGTATAAGAGTGAGTGTAGTAGAAAGAGTAGTTGTGAGTGTGTCTCATAAGGTAAATAATGTGCAAGTGTAAGTTGTAGTATTGTAACATTAGTTGTTATAAATGCAAGCTTACGTTTTATTTATCTTTGAATCTCTTTTACTCAACATTATGAAGTTGCACAATGAGTTCTCTTTCCACCACACATGTTTATTAATTCCTAGATTCACGACGACCGTTTTCCGTTATGCATTTCACAATTAACTTGCGATGTAAGTCGTGAGGCAAGCGCTCTGAAGTAGCACAATAAATTCTCTTGCCATTAATGTTTTTTTACCTCAGTATGTGTTCAGATTAAAAAAGAGATAAAGCAGAGAATAACCTTCGTGTTATAATTTTTAGTGTGAAGGGGCTGATGTAACTATTTGTCCTCAACCTGAAGGGTTACTTGCAATTGCAAAACTAAGAAGTTCAGTTGTCTAAATACTATAGGTGTAGCCGTTAGAACCAGCAGCTACCCTTGTGTGTTGTAAGAAAGGTGATAACCATCTCCGAATGTCTTAGTTCATCTAAAGCTAGCAAACCATATATATGCATACTTCTGTAAACTAACTTGTTCATGATCAAATTTCTTTTGTTTCAAAAAAGAATTTCGTTTTCCTACCTAACCATCACGGTCCAACTCATTATATAGGAAAAATTGTTGAAATAATCATCAAAAAGAAAGAAAGAAAGAATATAAGGTTGTGAAAGAGAAAATGATATCCAAGATACCGTTTTTGCCTAGAGAATCTTCAATCAACCGACTTGTCTCCAAAGTATGATAAAATTTGGGTTGTTTCTGGACAACAATACAACAGTTTTCGTGCTATTAAATAAAGATAACATTATTTCAGTGTTTTGATGATGATCACTTGCATGTTAATGTCAAATCAAACACTTGCATGTTAATGTCAAATCAAACACTTCTTTTAAAAATCATAAACTACGCACACTTTTCACACAAATCATCATATCGTATTTCACGAGTAACATTCATCCTCCGTATGTAATCACCTTCGTATAGAAGATTATCGCCGCTGAATTGGACAATATCATCGAAAAAACTAGTACAAAATCAGTTCCAGGACTCATTACTGGGAGTACACAAGATCTACCTATCATATATAAAATGAAAACAAATTAATAAACAATCAAAAAAATTCAAATACACACTCACAAAACATAAACAACAAAACATCAATATTTTGCACGGTTCCTACCATTATATTACAATCTAAGCTAATGACCTATCAAAAAAATTTAATAATCTAAAAACTTGAACCTGCTTGATGGAGGAGGAGGCAGGGAAGACGGGTCAGCAGTCTCTTTTTCGTCCTACGAAAAAACGTCATATCAGATACATTTTCTTTTTCATGAAAATAGTATCCACGATGTCTTTTTTTATTAAATAGATACTGTTTATTTGCCTCATATTTGGCCAAATAACTTTTCTAACCTTATATTCTTTCAATTATTTTATTTTTGATGATTATTTCAACAATTTTTCTCATTATATATCATTGATGGTAGAAATCTAATTCTAACTATTTCAAGATTAAAACTTTATCAGCCGCCAACATGTTGTTCATATTCAAAGTTAATCGTTGAATTATACTCCCGCAGCGTGACTGATAGATGATCTGTACTAGTCAGACCCATTCTCTTGCATCATGCATCAATCATCTATCTAACGTCATGTTATTAATTATACCATAAATATCCAGTTCCAAGATAAGATTCAGTTCATTTTCATCACTTATAGTTACATGACAATGAAATCCATTAGTTCCCCATACACAACTCTCATTAATGTTATCATGTATCATTATATTTTCATTACTATAACCGCAACGATCAATACTTAAGGTTGCGGGTAGAAATACAATTTGACCAACAAGTCCATGTTCAAAAAGGGCGATTACATAATCATCTAACATTCTGATGCGTTCTTTATTTTGTTGTTTAGCCTCTGTCTTATGACTTATCCAGTTATCTTGTTGTGTTGGACGGTTGGACCAGTTTTCCACCAATGTGATTAGAAGTGTGTAACACTTGACATGTAATAGTTTGAAGATTTAAATGTTAACGGGTAAGCATGCATGGATGCCGCCAATCATCTGGGGCTGGTCTACCTGTGAAAGTTGAATAACTCAAGTGGATTAGTTCGTGTTGCAAAATTCTTGACTTTGAATTTTTAGAATTCCACGTGTAGGTTTCATTTTGATTACATTCCTAACGTAATTATCGTTATACAGCCATACTTGAATGCATTTGTTATTTTGTTAACAGTGATCACTTTATAACGTTGGAAAAATTACCTTTGACTACGTAATCTCACTTGGACCACTTGGTGTTTGAAGAAACCGTAGAGGAAGGTATTTTGACATAACATATATAGTGATATAGTTAAGTTTGAGTTCACAAGAAGGGAGTATGTAGCGTGGTAAGCCTCAAATTTAAACTATGTATTGTTACGGAAAATTATTTATGGATTCCTTTTAACACATCATTTATGACGCTCTTGACATGAAGGGACGTGATTCTTTCAAGTTGGATACACGTGAAGTCTTTTATCAACTATTTAGTTCGTTTCCAAAATTTAAGACGTGTTGGTTGTTCAATGCACGTAACCATTGACATTCCGACATACATACTAGTGTGTCTCAGGCGAGACTGATGTGTGTCCCGCGTGAGACTCGTGCATCCCCGAGTGGGAATGATGTGTGTCCCGCGCGAGATTGATGTGAGTCCCACATGAGACATATGTGTGTCCATTGTTTGCATTTTAAGTGTATTGCTTTATGTGCAAATCAACAATCTCTTACTTTATTGGAAATCATATTTTTAAATAATAAAATAAAAACACAAGGAGCGCATCATGTATTAAGACCAAGGGTGTGCATCCGGTCCGGTCCAAAGATCGAATTTTTACCTCAAAAATTAAAAAAATAAAACAAAAACTTGACCAGACCGGGACCGAATTTTCAACTGGGTCCGGACCGGAACCTGAACTGGTTGGTTCTGGTCCAAAAAACCAGTTCGGTCCGGTTTTTCACAGCCTAATCAAGACTATTATTATATATCCAAGTCTACCAATCCATGCGTGCATGGGTGCTCATCTTCTAGGGCTTTAGGTTTTCTTTTTCCCTTCATTGTAGACTTGAGAGCAATTAACTAGATTTGAATGAAATTTATACTTTCTATTGTTTTTAAAATTACATTTTTTTAACATTTAATTACCATGGTGAATGTGGCATACATAAGCTCCGTATTAAAATAGGAGGAGGAAAATTAATCGTAGATGTTTTGCAATCACTAGGAATTAAAACCAGCAATATTTGATTGACCAGCTCCGAAGATGACTAATTGAAGTATCTCAACTTGCCACATTTCTTATGCTTGAAAACTATCGTTTGAGGATGAATGACTGAGGCTAGTACTTTAGGGGGCGATAATCAAGTGAGATGCGGGCAGCCCACTTGTAGGGTTGTAGTACTTGTTCTGATGTGGAACAATAACTAGGATCGATCCAAGTATGATTCCTAATCTAACTAAAGGGACGTACGTTATGAAAAGATTTAAAAGTAGCAAAATTGCATACATATATTCATTGTTCTCCATCAATTCTACAAAAGCATACAGAAAAAATGCTATTCCTATTCCACCAAAAAAAAGGGTGCATGCACATGGAACATAATCAAACAATCACTAACCACAAGCTGCCACATCATTTAGCAGCCTCTTAGTTATGTGCAAACTTGCTGGATTCCTTCTAATCAATTATGCTCGAGTAGAGACAAAACATCCGAGATCAACAACGACCGATCGAGCATGTGTGGACCTCCAGCCACCACCAGTTAATTGCTTTGGCTTGTTTTAATCTTCTTCTTTTTTGAAGTAATACTTTCAACAGTGGCTTCTTGAGAGGTTCTCCTCGATCCTCGTCGTCGTCAGCCATGTTGTCAGCAGAATACGTTGTCGTCATGCCATGCTAATGGTTTGAGAATCGAATTGAATGTTTGAAGGTGTGGCGTGTCGATTTTAGTTTAATGTGGTTTAACCAAAAGGTTTATATATTGACCATGACATTGTGGTGATTTTATTAACCTTCGAAGTTTGATCACGTACGCGCGTGAGAATTATTTGACGTTAAGTAATTTTGGGATGTAGTTTAGACTTTAGGGTTACCGGTTATGCAAAATACTTGGGTTGGGTTCTCTCGGCTACAAGTTAGCTTCTGACAGAGGATCCTTGTTTTCGTTCCAATATAATATATGAGCAGCCAATAATAGCTTTAATTGAATAATTTGGAAATGTGCCCCAGGGTTATAAGGCATATGGGTTCTGATATACTTTTTTTGGGGTTATAATCCCTGCTTGTGCCATCAGCCATGTAATCTCTTAAATATCGTCAATGATGAATTGAGTCCAGTCAGGTTAAATCTTATTAAATCGAGTAGAATTGAAGGTTCCATTTATCTTCAAAGATCTTATTGAAGTGCCACATGAAAATGTTTCTTTCATAAAATGCAATGAAACAAGTGGCTGAACTATTTGTTTTGCTTTTGACCCATCCCAAGTTGGTTAGTTGATCATTCAATCTTCACAAACTAATCTTAACCGTCCATTTGTATCAATACCCTCCACACCGAAGCGAAAGAAATCAACACCTGTAAATGGCATGTCGATCAAAAGAACACCAACAAAACGGCGACATTTCATTAAGCCATTGCGTAAGTTTGATTCAAACTCTCTGTGGAGATGAAGATGACACCTTCACAACCACCTTTGCTCTAATCCAATTACGTTGCCCATCAGCATCGCATGCTTTGTGACGCATAGAAACTACAAAAAACGTCATGAACGGGCATTACTTTCGTACTGTAACAGATTGTAGACATGTCCCTTTCCTGGTCTTCTCCATCCGACCTAACCTATAACTTGTTTGTTCAGACGATGTGGGGCCCTCTTCGCCCCACCACCTGGCCTAACAACGAATGATTGGAGCCTAGCATTAGTGGGCTATGTGGTTTAAGACTAGTGACAATACGGGCTTGTGTCCAAGTAATTTTGTTTGTTATGCAAGTGGATAATACTATAGCTACTTTATAGGGATATCTGAAATTCTTGGTTTTGGTTGAATGTGTAACTTGTTTGCTTGGATTGTCATTGGATTTGTGTTGTGGGTTTGTTGGTCAGAGATTGGACCACATTTTACTATTTTCTTATAACATCCACAAGTACATATTGAATAATTTGGCGATATTTTTGAATAATATGTATGTTCCATTTAGAGACCGTTGATTTTGAAATTTGCTACTCGAGGACGCTGAATAAAATTTCTAAAGTCCACCATTTTGGTATCCAATTCTCATGTTAACTTATTCATGTGTATTTTGAAAGTCGCAACTGTTTTCAACGCGAGTTGCACCAAAAAAGAATCACAGATTAACCTTAATTATATTGTTAAGGCTTGACGTAAAGTCGTTTATAAGTTCGATGTATCACTTAACCATGTACAAACGTTGAAAATTTGAGTACATTTCTTCAAGTGGAATCAAACAAAAAAATTACGCCATCCTCTAAACGTGAGAGTGAGACAAGTGCGCATATTCCACTTCCACGAGCAGGAATGGTTTCCAACTAGAACAAGATCGAAGAAACTTATGTGTTCTTCCTGTGATTTAGACCAATCAGCAAAAGTCCAAGCAAGCAAAGTGCAGCCAAACTCCTGGACCCACTCATAGGGCACTCGATGGGTCAACATAGACCAGTACACAACTCATTACAATCCAACGACTGAGATTTTACCCAAAGATTTTACTCGAAGACTTATGTTTCTTGGAAGCATTTTGAAATATTAATTAAATCTTAACACGTACTCATGTATTAAGGGTCGATTACTAGTCTAGACAAATTCAAACATATGACTAACCTCCGTTGGTTACCTGAAGACTATTGTCGGAGCACCTGGTTATTCATCAAAATTACCATTTCCAATTCTAACTCCCGACGAATTCATCATAAGTATACTTTCCAACAATGAACGCAGAATAACTACTACAATTGTGCACTAAATACGAGGATTTTCAAGTCAGTCAATGATCTCTAATACCATTTCTAATTCCAACTCCTAATGAATTCATAAGTATATATTTCCACAATGAACGCAGAATAACTTGAACGTTAAATACTAGGATTTCATTTATTTTAAGTGGAATAAAGTGGATAACTTTTATAATATAATTAGAAGAAAAAAAATCAACCAAAGACCGCAGCCATCGCCTCCACCAATCGGAAGGAACACAGACACCACGACACATGGCTCCATCTTCTCTGGAACTACGTGGACGGCCCAGATCTTGCGTTCGTCCCACGTGACGTCATCAGACTGCCGCCATCGTGTCATTTCCTACCCATACTACCCTCACCAATCCATAAAATACCAATCCTATCTCGCTACACGACAAAATCCCTCCGCCCATAAAACCACCCTCCCTTCTCCTCTCGCAAAATTTCAAACATCTCACCCTCCATTTCCTCTCTCAAAGCTTACATTCATTAAGAGACCTTTACAAATTATTATTTTTAAAAAAATAAATCCGAATTATGTCGAATCCGGAGGCGTTTCTACCGCCCGGTTTTCGGTTCCACCCGACCGACGAGGAGCTAATCCTCCACTACCTGAAGAACAGAGCCACCTCGACTCCTTGCCCGGTTTCGATAATCGCCGAAGTTGACATCTACAAATTCGACCCTTGGAACCTTCCTTGTGAGTCTAAATTCTTCATCCCACATCGATATCTCTTATATATTATTCGAATACTAACAATTTGATTTTTGTTAATTTAGCTAAGGCGATGTTCGGGGACAGGGAGTGGTACTTCTTCAGCCCGCGGGACCGGAAGTATCCGAACGGGATGCGACCGAACCGGGCTGCCAGGTCGGGGTATTGGAAGGCGACCGGAACGGATAAACCGATCGCTACTGGAAAAGAGAATATCGGGGTCAAGAAGGCCCTGGTGTTTTACACCGGGAAGCCTCCTAGAGGGACCAAAACCAATTGGATCATGCATGAGTATCGATTGGTAGATTCTCCGAATAAGATCCACCACCATATGCTCCCCAAAACTAGAGATTCATCCATGAGGGTAATCACTAATCCACACACTGACTAATTAAATCATTCTTCTAATATTTAGGGTAATCGTATCTATAGTTATGCTTCTAATTTATTTTAAAACTTCTTAAATTTTAATTTCTTGGTCGTACCCTTGAATTTGTTTAAAAGTTGAGGTTTAAGTTACGAAAATGATGCATTTTTTAGTTCGAGTGATGAACAAAAGAACTACTAATCAATCATTGAAAACTCCTTTTTCTAATTGGCCATGCTATATTATGTTGTAATCTTTCTTTAGATAGTTGTCTCTTAATCTTATTGAAGTGGTTTCTTGGAAAATAGTTCAGTAATGGTGTTGTAGTTGATAATTGGTCTTATCTTAATAACAAATTTAGCTCTATCATCGAAAAGAATTACATTTCATAGAATATAATAGAAATTTTTTACAGCCTTTTATTACCATCTCACTAATGTTTACTAAAAGTGTTATTGGGAAAATTTGATGCAGTTGGACGACTGGGTACTCTGCAGGATCTACCAAAAAAGTAGCAACCTAAGTTCCTCTTCCGACACGCCGGCGGTCGACAGAGAAGATTCAAACATAGAGGAAATGTATTCCTCCGGCTTCCCGGACGTCACACAGCACACCAACAACGATTCAAAGCTACCCATGTTGGGATCATTCCCGGAATTGATGGAGGACGTTGACTACTCATCTCTTTCCCGCCTTCTATCCGACAACCCCGCTGATTTCTCCTGGCAAGAACCGGTCGGTTTCGACCACCAACCGAATTTCCACGACAACGTTCCATCATTATCTGGGTCTCTCCGGCGACAGAGGACACCGGAATTGTACTCGGATATGAGTGTTGCGTTCAACTCATCATATAAGAGGCAGAAGAGTTCCGACACTCCCACCAACTTGGATAACCAAATGGACAATTTGAGCTACATCAACCACCATATGCTTATGAATTCCCATCTTGGGTTTCATTAGATTCAGATACAAAGATGTTAGGTATTAGATGTTGGAAGTAGAACAATTGGATATTGTTGGTTTAGGTGAATTTTAAGATTTGGATTTTTTGTACAGGAAGTTGTACGTCTATACGTACCATAGTTAAGCTGTCAAGGACTTAAGGTCTAAGGGGTTGTGGAGATTTACACATTGCACATTTTGTTTCTCTTCTTGATTGAGGGGTGTATTGGAATTGTATAGATCAGGTGGGATTTGGTAATATGTTTTTCATTGTTAATTATTCAAAGCAAGACTTAGTTATTGTTGTGGAATCAATAATTTGGAGCTGCATGTTTAGTTTAACTGATGGAAGTTGTGAGTTGGGCTCTGACGGCCCAGTTGGTACACTTGTGTTAAGTGAGATACTAGCCATATGCCCATAAGAATCTGCTATGATCACATACAATGAAATTAAATTTCTTTTAATTAAGATGGATTAAAAGTATATATTCCAAAATATTAATGATATTCAATTCAATAATTTTCTTGTCTTAAAATTCATCAGGTTGTTTTTATTTATAGGAAAATTTTATAATGTGTGGTGTTTTTTAATACGACAAACTTGGAGTCCATTTAGTACATTTTGGAAAGATAATTACAGGGCGTGTGGTGATGCTTATCTGAGGGAGAACAAATGGTTTGGATTCCGTGAAAGTGATGTAACATAAAAAAAGACAAGGAAGAAAAATGGAGAAACATGGCTGGAAGATGACAAATGGCAGGCTATCAGCTTTGGGAATGTTAGATAGATAATGTTTTAAGTTTAACGTGACATGTTTTGATTCTACAATTGCAAGATTAGTCCAGATGGATTTGGAATATTCCGAGTAGTTAATGGTATCAAGACTTGCTCTCCAATGGTTGAACAATCAGATCACCTAATGCAGGAGCAAAAAAGATGGAATTAGAAATCCAGCTACAATAATTTTCATAACAATGCATTACCTTTTACCCATTTTCTTCCATAACAATATTTATTGAAGATTCTACTCTATCCTCGTCTAAAGGGTTTGGTGAAGGTATAATGATGTCACAAGACTAATGTAGCACTAACCAATAATTGATGGTGCAGCTTTTGAATTATTCAGGAAGCTTTTGAATTATTCAGGAAGATTAAATAACCAAGGTGATTAAGATGGGTGGCATGACATGAGTCAATCATCTAGGGACATCTATGATTCTATAGATTAAGATTAGGTGCAATGAATGCATTATAACCTAAGATTAGTGGGGTGCATGACTACATGAATTTCATCCTATTGAATGTTTAGTTACATTACAATTTACAACTTCGAAACATCAAATTATGTTGTAGGAGTCTAAGGACTAATCATATTGAAACTTCTGACATAACCACCAATAAGAGATTTAATAGAATAGGTTATACTATAGATTGTAATCTAGGAGGAACCAAAGTGTTGTCTGATATGATTAATTCCCCCACTGTGGTCATTAGTCATTATATATTGTTTGCTTTGCTTGCATAGTGACATTTTGACTGTTATGCCTAATCGGCTCATTCTTATGCTATCTTGTTGGGCCGAAACCTGGCCCAAGCATGGTCCTTAAACTGCCTCTTTGCTAAAGGCTTTATACTAAACTCTTATACAAATTAATTATTGCTTAACATTCTTTGGACCGTTGGGACTTGGTTATACCAGTAGAAGAGTAGTACTACTCTAACTTGGATTGTTCCACCTTGTACTTGTGGTACTGTATATCTGTTATGTCCTAACCCTTGATTAGTGGGTTAATGGTGCTTAGGTGCTGAGATTGGTTGAGGAAAGGAGTATTTAAGGTTTGACTCTCTCTCTCTCACACACTCGCACTAGTCTCTCTCTCTCTCCCTCTCTCTCAACCCACTCTCCCAGCCGTCTGAGGTGCCGACGACGTGTGGTGGACAAAGAGCAAAGAGTTGTGGTCGCGATTGCCAGAGGGAGGGTGATTGTTGTGCGTAGGGGTGCACATGGGTTGGGTTCAACCCGAAACCCAACCCGAACCCGACTGGTCGGGTCGGGTCGGGTTGGGGAGGGGGTCGGGTCGGGTCGGGTTGGGAAAATCAAAAACCCGAATTTTCGGGTCGGGTTCGGGTTGAGGGGGTCGGGTTGACCCAACCCAACCCGAACCCGATTTTTTTTTTTTTTTTTTTAATTTTTTCCCAAATAAACCGGTCGACCGAACATCATTCGGTCGACCGTTTCCAACCCGAAAATTTCGGGTTTTCAAGCCACCGGTCGACCGTTTAAGCACCGGTCGACCGAACCCGACCAAGTTTGGGAGAAAATTTCCGAATTCGGGTTCAACCCGATCCAACCTGACCCAACCCGAAAATTTCGGGTCGGGTTGGGTTGAACCCAAACCGGTTCGGGTTCGGGTTGGGTTGGGTTTTTTCCCAACCCGAAAATTTCGGGTTGGGTCGGGTTGAGGCCCAAACCCGACCCAACCCGACCCATGTGCACCCCTAGTTGTGCGGGCGAAGTTCGCCGGAGATAAGGCTTTCCGGGTGGAGACGTTCGTCGTGGTTCTTCAAGCCTTAAATGTATGTCAAGCTTTGCTTTTATGCTCACCTAAGCGGTGTGGGTGTTTGAGTGGTTGACAGTAGTCCGAAAGAATCGTTGGAGTTGTTGTGCAGTAGTTTTCTACACTGTTTCGGTCGATCGGTGGTGGCTTCGGTCGACCGGCCGTAGTGTAGTTTTGTGCTTCTGTCTCGCACCGGTTGAACAATGCCCTTCGGCGGTCGACTGATTATGCATATTGGGTGAGAAGAAGAAGAAGACTCTGGGTATTTTCGGTTGACCGGATCCCCCTTGTCGTTCGACCGAATACGCTGTTTTAAGTGGGTTGGGGGTGTAGACTTCAAAATGCTCGATCACCCTGAGACATCGTTCGACCGATGACTTAAGATAACTTGAAGTTCGTTCGACTTATTGTTGTTTCGGTCGACCAGTGTAGCTTTGATTTGATGTCTGTAGGAAACTTAAGTATAATTTTATGTTTGTATTTCAGGACATGAGCGTCGTTAGGATGTGGTGATGGAGGGTGAGCACACTCAGACTAAATCGTGTCTTCTTGTGTTTTGAGGTTGATATGATTACACTTGTATATGTTTTATATCTTTTGTGATGTAATCATACTTTTATTTTCCTGTATTGTGCGGTGCACCACTGTATATATGTGTGTGGTTTTCGTAGTGTTCTAATGATTTGATCTTTTGACATATATATCTTTTAAAGTTTTAAATTTTTTCGTTGTTTCAAGGCATTACAATATCTTATGATTTTCGCTCGTCCCAATTTTGTGGAAAATAACGTATGGCATCACATTATGAATGAAATTCCAATTAAGTGCACTTTCAAAGCGTACTATATTATTCTGGCTATTCCACCATCACTATATAGATACATGCTCAGCAAGTGGCTTGCTAGTTAAAATTATGGGCACTGTTATATATAAGCAATTTGTTTAAGAAAAGGCAATCTTGTATAATTTTGGTCGTTAAGTCCATCTAGATGGTCTAAAAAGTGAAACTTTACCTTAATTTTAAAATCTTCGACACCATCACATCAGCTGATAAGCAGATCTTACCCTTAAAGCAGCCTTGATGGCTTGTTGGCCTAGGCGGTACTGCAGATCGCTTGGTCAAGTAGACCAAAAGACCGAATTTTCACTATAGATCGTCATTCAGGTTCCGTCCGAATTTTTGCCCGGCACGTGGTCACTCCTCATTTGTTGTTAATTTTTTTTAAAATGTTAATAATTAATTTAATTATTATTTTAATGAAAATTTGTTTTTTATTTGTTTATATATTTTTTAAAATTTTAATTTTTTTTTTGTGTTGTCCAAAATTGATACTCAAATGACGTGAATGAGAGATAATTTATGACGCTTGAGTTGTTTCTAGATGTGGTCAAGTAAAATTTCGGGAGTTTGTTTGTGTTGACGTGACAAAAAGAAAAATTAATGTGACTGAGAGAGAAAACATGACGTACGAGAATTACTCAGACGTTGTTATTGATAGTCTTAGGTTCTTCTCTAACCATGCATGCATGGAACATGCTATACACTCTTCGAGTTTCAAATCTTATTCATCATTATTTCTTCAACTAGTGATTTTCTCTTAATTGCAGACTGATTTCGGAAAATGCACGCAAACATGCCTGAAATCATATGATTATACAATCTTCGTTTAACACAACATTATACCACAAAAAACATTTTAATCAAACAACACTACCAGAATCCTCATATAGAAACTGTTTGTAGCCCACATGAAGATATAATACGCAATGAGTTGCAAAATCTCACTTTTCTTCTTCTTTTTTGATAATGAAATCTCTCTCTCACACTTACTGATTAAGCATTTCAACACACCCTCAGCTTTGCCTGCAATCCAGCAACAACACCGGTACTTTCACAAACCCCAACATATATCATGCTTGAAGAACACATGATGACATATATAAGTCCACTTGGTTCATCCTAGGTTTCAAGCATAAGTCATTCCTCTTCCACACACCTTAATTCTACTTCAAGCCACCTCTTTGAACAACACTAATTCCACACTCGAAAATAGCTAAACTAAAAGACATATTTGTGAATATAAAAATACAACTTACTAGGTTGCATTTAATAATTAGCCAAACATAAACTATAAGAGGACCAGAGAGTACAAGTTTATTTTTTGAGACCAACATAATTTCCTGGAGAATCTGTAAATATATACTTACGTTACAAAGAAGGGTTGTGATAAGAAATGCTTAATTTTTCATCGTCAAGAAAGTGTTATGGTAAACCTAACTAAGACCACGTGGTTACCCAATCATTGCAAGCTTCCCATGACGAGGCTACGCTCGTGTACACGTCTTGATTCCAGATGCGAATATTTTTATCATGGGTTGGTGAGAGGCGTAATTAAGTGATTATTTAGTTTTCATGAATCGTGAATCGTGATGTGTTGGAATTTTAGTGATTTAAATGGACACGTTTCTACATAACTTACCTGTAATCCACTGTCACCCCCTACAAATTAGGGTTTGATGTCAACAGCGCAAGATCATATAATTACGTGGTGGTATTGATGATTACGTTCGCAATGCTCTATTGAACGGAAGCAACCTGCGTAGGAATCAATAAACTTGTTTCTTAACCAATATTGTAATTTATTACTTAACCCTCTCTTTATGATTACAACTATTATATATATATCAAGTGTTTCATCTGGTAGAAATAATACATGTAACAAAGAAGCTTTCGTTATTCCTCCATTTTGTGTTATTTTTAGTCAATATCGTCTATATTTTACGGCCAAGAAAATCCAGTAAGGTTTGAATTTTGGCGACTAGGTAATTAGTTAATCTTCATATATTTGTCTCACTGTTAGTAAAAAGTATATTATTTGTACAATCTCGAAGTGTAATCATGTAAATTTTTATTTACTTATATCAAGCTACCATGAGATTATAGATAACTTAAATATGAAAAAATGAACTGCATACAAATCTAAGATTTTAACATGATCTCGTGGAACAATTAAAAAAATCACCCAAAAAAAACACTTAAAATTTTCAGGTTATTAATTTAAAATGATGACCATAAGTGTCTATTTTTTTTCTTCAAAATTAGAGAAGTACGACAACTGGCCTTGTCTTTATTGTTACTTGCAAATTTAGAAGATAAACACTAATAGGGTTGAGAATGACGCATTTAACGCGGCATTTTATTACGTCACTGGCATTTTAAATTGTTCTCATCATTGTCTTCGTATCTTTTCCCTTTATATTTAGGAAACTTCTTATGCTACTTCCCCAATTTATATTTTAGTAATTTTATCTGTTTTGGATAGTTTCAGCCAATTGGTGAAAGATTCATAGAAGTTAGTCTATATGTATGTTCTCGGAAAATATTGGTCAGAGAGGAAATTTACAATTAATGCTTTGTTAAATTATTATCTACGTCATCTTTCATATGCTGGTCCTTCAAAAATATATATGATAGGCAATTTACTTTTCTATATATAGCAGAATATGTGCTTGGGATGAAATTAGTGGATGTAACTCAAGATGAAAACGTTTAAGTTTAACCAAGGTCTTGTTCATCTACACTCTAAATCAGCTCATTGAAAAGGTCCAACCTTCACTTTAAGCATTGGTGATTCAGTTCGTACGTCTAATATATTTTTGACAATCATGACTTGGGAAAGGTTGGTTCCTTCACTTAACCTTATTTAAAGGCCACTTCTGTTTTTTTATATGTTATTAATTCTTAATACCACTTTGTAACCATAACCACCCTTTTGGGGTCTCTGGATTGGTTGAATGTAGTGATTGCGGACTATATAAAAAAATTGATTAATCGGATGTTGCACTCTGCGGTGGTATAGATGTTTAATAGCCCAGGTTTTTGAAAAAAATAACTAACACCAATTTCAATGTTTGTGGACATATATGAAAAGAGTTTATGTAATTTTTAGTGGCAAAAGGCGGTGCAACTGTGGAAAGAACCTAATAAAACTGGATAATTAACTATCAAAAGTTATAAGTGATAAAATTTGCCTAACTAACTATATTTTCTAACCATTTTCTAATATTTATTGACTTAATTTGAACCTACAAATACATATTTCTAAATTGTAAGTTTGTTGTGTCTCAATTACATATGCCTATAAATAATAAAACTTGCTGCCTACGACAACACATGATTATATTTTGTAGATCACGTCCTTATGGAGATGAGTCAGATGACCACAAGAAAATTTGAACCAAAGTCGTTCAAAAAATTTGTTTCACTAAAAAACACAAAAAACCTTAAGACCAACCAAATTAGAGTAAGTCATAGCAAGCTCAATCGAGAGGAGAGGAACTAAAACTCAAATTTCCTGCGAATAAGATAATAATTGTGCTTATATAATTAAACAAACTAGGGTTCTTTTTGGAAGTGTACACTAAACTCTAAAAGTAGCTAATTTGAGTTAAATGGATTACTTCACTTCACCACATTAGTATAGATATTAACCTACCAACTTTGATAAAAAATCCACCAATTATACTGGATGAAAAATCCTACTTACATGCATCAGTACCCTTTGTGGTTTGGTGAGTACCTCTTACATTATTTTCGAACCCTTTTTATGTTCAAATTTGTACCAGCTAATCCGCATACTCACACCTAAAATCCATTCAAATTTCCAAAAGTAAATAGTACTCTTAAAAATAATAAAGCTATCAAAAGGATAAAAAAAAGGCAGTTATATATATCCAAAGGATCTAGCTAGGATTTATTCTTGTCATATCCTCTTACCCACTTCTTTTTTTATATCTTAGGAGAGAAGTAATAACAGTTCTAACAAATGCTTAATCTCCTGAAATGTAAAGATAAAATGATGCATATTGGTCCAAAGCTTTGAATAAATGAGTGAATTCATTCTGGCCTTGTCCATGGAGAATCGGAGCTTAATTTGAAATACAGTGTCACGTCTGATTTGCTGTAACGAAGGTCCCTTCTCTTTAAACAACTTCTTTCTATTACACGTGTTGCTCAACTAGCTAGATGTAATTAACAAACTTAATATTGAATTGGCTTTCAAAGCAACAACCGCCAATGTGTATGACTTAATCAACGTTATGTGCACATTTAGCTTGGTAATTGCAATTAAAAAACACCACCAATAAAAACCATCCCACTCTTTTCTTAAACAACACGGCTCTTGAGAATATCTGAATATGTGGCATCAACTTTTCTTCTTCTTCTATTTAAGATCTCACTGTTGTTTTCTTTTTCATTGACTCTTTATTCATCACAACACAAACCCCAATTAATTAACCACTCTTCTTCTTCTCCTACCTCTCCTCCTTTTCTCTTCTCTAAACACATATTCTTTGCTCTCATCTCCTTGAATTTCTCTTCTTAATTTGTGTCCTTAGTTGGTGTTCTTTTGAGATCATCAAAAGATGGAAAATGGTTTGGCAGGAGAGGAGTGCATGGAGTTGCCACCAGGGTTTAGATTCCACCCCACAGATGAAGAAGTCATCTCCCACTACCTCATGGAGAAGATGATGGACAACAACTTCAATCCAGCACCAATAGGAGAGGTGGACTTGAACCAGTGCGAGCCATGGGATCTCCCTGGTAATCAACCACTTAATCAAATTGCATGCAAGTCCTTGTTTTTTTTTTTGTAAAACAGATTGTGTTTTTATGATCATATATATCATGTTAACACGTAACTTTGGTGGTGTTCAGGGAAGGCCAAGATGGGAGAGAAGGAGTACTACTTCTTCTGCAAGAAGGGCAAGAAGTATCCCACAGGAATGAGGACAAATAGAGCCACAAAAGCTGGATATTGGAAAGCCACTGGAAAGGACAAGAAGATCCAAAGGGGGAAGAATTACCTTGTGGGTACGAAGAAAACCTTAGTTTTCTACACTGGAAGAGCCCCCAAAGGAGCCAATACCAACTGGGTCATGCATGAATTCCGGCTCGAAGGGCCATCTACCAATCACCTTATTACCAAGGTATGTGAAATGATAAGAAACAATTGTTAGATTTATAGTCTTAGAACAGTCAAAATCAAGAATTATATACTTTAATTGCAATTGCGGATGAAACACCATGATAAATTTATATGGTCAATATTTGTACATGTCTAAGAGTTTGGGATCTCATAAGAGTTGTTCCACTACTACTACTACTACTTGTGCAGGATGAGTGGGTTGTTTGCAAGGTCTTCTACAAAGGTCCTCCAAGTGACCAAACCAACCCACAGGTGGCTCCTAACGTGGTTGACCAACATGCACTCCAAAACGGCCTTGAGGTTTCTACCACTACTTTCTATGGTGGTAATCATCAATATTATATGGGAACATCCTCCATCAATATGCCATTAATGGAGAACCAACAATATCCTCATCAATTTGCTCCACCCCAATTTGTTCCAACTCCGGCGAGGTTCCCGAATCCGACTCACTTGCACCAAAGTGGGGATATGCATGGCTTAACGGTCGATCCCAACCCAATGTGGCAATTGAAAGAAGAGCAATACCCAGAGCAGCCGATTGTATTTAGAGCGAGGTCAATCATGACTCGGAACCAGTCCCTTGAAGATTTCCAATACCTATTGGCATCTCCCTCATATCCGACACTCGATGATAATAATTTCTTCTGTTAGTAGTGGTCTGCATGTTGTGTTGCATTTTAGCTTTTTTTGTGACTTTTTTAGGGTCAATAAGTTGGTGTGGGACTTGATATGGTTCAAAGGCCTCGCTTGTTTTAGTAGATTGCCTTTTGTTCCGCCGTTGTTTAGTTTGAAAGATTTGTAGCTACTCATATAGAGTTCACACATGTTTTAACTTCTCATTGTTTATAGAGATTGGAAGAGTCCGTACACCATCTGTTCAATGTAGTCTATATATATATAAGTTAGTCAAGTACTGTTCTTGTGGTTTGTTTAACGTGGGTTTTTTGTTCTCTTTGTGTTTATATATTTTTTGGTGTTGCGAAGACCTCTCAAGAATTCATAATGGAATTCCGCACCTTACAACTTCTTATAGAAGAATGCCTCATTGTGTCATACTCATGTCATTCATTTGTACAGGAAATTAAATAAGTGTGAATAACTAGCCAGAAAGTAAATAAGTGCAACATTTTCTTTCATTTCATTAAATTGAAGGAATAAATATGAAATACAAGAGTTGACATATTTATACATTGCAAAAATGGAAAATACATAAGCATCCTTTTTGCGAACTATAAACCAAAATTGTTGTTATATTAACAATTTCAGATATATTTTTATTAATAGGATTCTTATATTTCGATATATTAGGGACGGGGATTTATCGAATCGTGCTTTTGATCGATTCGATAATGATCTCCCTTTTTTTTTATTTATTGTGATATATTGTCACAATATTTGTGATATATTGTCACAATATTGGTCAGTTTAGCCTCGTAACCTAGGAGGGTTTTGTATATGTTTAGGTTCTTCAACTTTATGATGAATACACCGTGTTAATTTATCAACGATAATTCTGATATTAAAATATCGTAAAAACGGTTAGTTTAGCCTCATAACCTAGGAGGTATTTATGAGTGATATTTTGTGTGGACGATTATTCTTTGATCGATATTATAATGTTTTGGTTAGTTTAGCCTCGTAACCCGGAGGGTTTTGTGTATGTATTATTTGACTTATTTGGACGATTATCCTTTTGATCGATATCGTCACATCTTGGTCAGTTTAGCCTCGTAACCTAGGAGGGTTTTTATATGTATGTATTTGTTATATTGTCGATGATTCTTATATTTGAATATCATCGAATAGTTAGTTTAAACTCATAACTAGGAGAATATTTTATTTATATAATTTGTTATGTGTGTTGGACAGTTTAACCTCGTGACCCGGAGGGTTTTGTGTATGTATTATTTGACTTATTTGGACGATTATCCTTTTGATCGATATCGTCACATCTTGGTCAGTTTAGCCTCGTAACCTAGGAGGGTTTTTATATGTATGTATTTGTTATATTGTCGATGATTCTTATATTTGAATATCATCGAATAGTTAGTTTAAACTCATAACTAGGAGAATATTTTATTTATATAATTTGTTATGTGTGTTGGACAGTTTAACCTCGTGACCCGGAGGGATTTGTGTATGTATTTTGTTTTGTTTATTTGATTTGTTAAATGAAGACTCCATCGCCAATAAGGGAGAGGGAACCCAAGATCAAGCTTGGCGTGCATCCTCACTTACGACTAAGGTAGTCCATATTTTAGTTTTTGACCACTTCAACGAATAAGAGAGAGGGAACCCAAGATCGAGCTTGGCGTGCATCCTCTCTTACTATTAAAGAAGTCAATATTTATGTTTTATGTTTGTTTTTGATTTTTAGACTGGTTGACATATTTTCCAATTTTAAAATGTTTCCTTTGCAATTTATCTGATATGAGGGATGGATTTATGATCATATCCATTTAGAGGGACTATTTTGTATTTTAGGGTTGATTTTGCAAATTAATTGGTACAACTTATATATTGTTGCATTTTATCCATATTTAGGGGTGGATTTATAATTTGTCCATTTAAGGGGACTATTTGTATTTTAAGATTGATTTTGCAAATCAATTGGTACAACTTATATATTGTTGCA
This sequence comes from Triglochin maritima, assembly GCA_963682175.1. Classification (NCBI taxonomy): domain Eukaryota; kingdom Viridiplantae; phylum Streptophyta; class Magnoliopsida; order Alismatales; family Juncaginaceae; genus Triglochin; species Triglochin maritima. The sequence continues at coordinate 4,413,246 of OY821780.1, read as the reverse complement.
TTTTATCCACATTTGGGGGTGGATTTATAATTTGTCCACTTAAGGGGACTATTTGTATTTTAAGATTGATTTTGCAAATCAATTGGTACAACTTATATATTGTTGCATTTTATCCACATTTAGGGGTGGATTTATAATTTGTCCATTTAAGGTTTTTAATATTATTCAATGTATTGGCTGGTTCAGCATTTTTTAGAGCACAATCACCATATTCGTCCAAATTCATTTGCGTAAGGATTGATATGCAAATTCACCTCCCACTCTTTAATCAACCAAACATATAAATATTGGCTTTAGAAAAGATTGTTTTCATGAATGCACGTAGAGTGTGTTGATTTATGATTTGAGGATGTACATTCATTCACGCAAATATAATTGACATGAAGTTTCCTGATTAATTTATATTATTTCCGAGTCAACGTAGTATTTGTCTTACGAGATTGAACCAACCTAGGTGGAAAGGGTTCGAATTGTATGTTCAAATCCTCCTTTATTTGTATGAAGCAGTTAATTAAGACAATATGCATGTCTCTACGCTTTGTATTCTCTTCGACTTGGAGGTCATACCCGGTTTTGCACCTTTCTTATATCTTATTTATGCTCATAAAGTTTGGTTCGATTTTGACATGGATGCATGCCACTCAGCCCTGAATTAGTTCCTCCAGTTCTTCAATATTATAACTTGCATCACATTACAAACGGTGTTTGGTTTCAAGTAACATGTATGGCATATTCCTTGTTAATTCCACATCCGCAGCATTAAATTTCAAATGAACGTTCACCATCTTTATTCCTCGTGCTACATAATGGTTTGGATATCTATTCCATCTGTCATGTCCAAACACAACCAGACGGGTGACCAAGTCAGTAGGTTTCATCTCAACCGAACAATAGTCAGTGGATGAAATTCTTCCGGCATATCATTTGTTCTTCAGATGTGTAGGTGTGAATATTTTAATATTCCATACTTGTGGTTTGGATTAATTAAATTCGTGTCAATCACAAAACTGTTGTTTGCTTTTTTTTTAACTGTTCGAGTATTTCTGGTTGAATTTTGGCAGCCTTCCGGCGTCCCTTTTTTTTTGGTCAAATTATAGTCGATCAATCCGGGTTCGATCCTTCAAAAAGGAAGAGGCCGGAATGACGTATTTTTCCCAAGCCAAACGGGTACGATTCCCCAAGGGAGGTGGCCGTTTGGCTAACGGGCGACCGTCCGGGTTCGATTCCTTAGAAGGAGGAGGCCGGAACGGTCGTTAAGTACACGGATGGGTACGGATCCCCAAGGGTGTGGCCACCCGTGCACATTTAGTTTAATTATTATTATTATTACAGAAAATATTCGCCGGAATTTGCACTTGCCGGTGTCATTGTGTTGATGAAGCCGGAGTTGTTGTTGGGATTGGGGAAGCCGGAATTGTTGCGATGTCTCCCCTTCACCTTCTCTTCTTCCCTCCTTTTTCTATTCTTTTTTTTTCACGTTTTTGCTGTTTTTTTTTTTTTCTAAAAATCTCTCCTTTTCTTTTTCTTTTTCTTCTCTTCTCTTTTTTTTTCTCTTTGTACGTGTGTTTTCTATCCCCTGATTTGTAAAAACTCATCCAATATTTATAGCATGAGAAGTGTTGTGGGACGTGAGTGATTATTTGGTGGTGATGGGGTTGGTTTTGGTGATCATGGGGTAGGTGGATGGGATCATGTATTGGAAGTTAAGATGGAGGTAGTTTTGCATGCATAAACGTGTATGCATGACCTTGATTTTTTTCTTTTTTTTTTCTTCTTGAAAACAAGATAGTAAATTCATTACGCATATGCTTAAAATCAATTAATTTATTTTATTTATTTAGTGGCAATATTTCATTTTTGCCCCTACACTTTGTGATATTCCTCATCCCTCCATGTTTTGACTATTTCCATGTCCAATTTAATAAACCTGGATCAAGAGATAAATAATTCTTTAATTTTCATTTCGATTTAATTTGCTTAGTATTCGTCTCGATAGAGTTCCCAATTGCCTATGTTTCCACTAAGTTGGGATGATAATTGGTCGACAGACATTGAAACTTTTATTTTGATTTGGGATTTTTTTTTGTCAACAGTTTGCCCCCTCAAGAAGATATGATGAAAATTGTGAATCATAACTTCTTGAGAAAATTATTTCCAATTTTTCAGAAGTACACATTTGTTTGTACACAAGGCTATCGATGCCACGTAAAGCTTGAATAAGTTTTTTTTTTAACTTGTATATGATCGTAATGAATTCTCTCATATGAGTCATATCTTACCACATATCAATATGCTAGTATGTAGAGAAGTGTATACTCAAACCAATGAGGGGCTATCGACGTCGGAGCGCCAACAACAATTGGGGTGACAATAAAGATTCTTTTATCTTGAATCTTATTGAGTACTCCACATTCCATATGGTTGTTGATCAACAACTTATATGTTCCTACAAATCTCATATATGTGTAATAGATTTGTAGATTAGTGAATATTTCATTTTAACATCTCTTTACCTCAAGAACCCTTTTATAATAGAGAGGTGACTTGAAGGATATTCCATTGTAGGTAGAAGGAAATTGAGTCATCCCCTTACAAACCCATATATATTTCATAGATTTGTAGAGTGTGTTTGACGAAAAGTTAATCTCTCAGGAGGATTTTATATATTTGATTTTTTTTTATTTTTTTTTTAACATTTTTATAAACTCCTCTAATGACAAGAGAGAGGGAACCCAAGATCAAGCTTGGCGTGCATCCTCTCTTATTATTAGATTCGTTGACATGTATTTACATGACTTATGAGATTTACGTTAATTTCATATTCTTTTTAGAGAGATTTTTTTTATCCATACCAATTTTAGACATGTTTCATAAATTCCCGGAACAAATCTGTCATATAGTTTTGCCTTATATTTAGAAGGGCGGGATCTTTTTACATCGTGACAACCATCAGCTGTGGAGCCACAGTAAGGATCTCATCTTTGAAATCGTACCGGATGCTCGCTCTTCATATGGATGTCACCCAACATAGTTGGGGAGTTTCTACAAATTTCAGATATGCTTCATTAATCTGTAGAACTTTGATAACCCATTTCGCCTCAAGAACCCTCATATGTAGGAGAGTGACCCGAGGAACGTTCCATCGTCAGCGAAAGTTTTATATTATTATTATTGTCCTTACAAACCTCAGATAGACTTCATAGATATGTAGAACATTTCTATCGAAAAGTTTTACCTCTTATTCAGGAGTTTAGAAATTTTTTGAGTGCATTATTCTCGTGACTCGCGAGATCGAATATATTTGGATAAGTTTATCCTCGTTATGCAGGAGGTTTTTGTTATGCGAGTAAGTTGATCATTGTTACTCTCGAGATTGAATATATTTGGCAAGTAGACTTATGGTTACTACTCGGACAATTAGGGCATATGGATAAGTTTAGCCTAGTTAGCCGGAAGGATGGCGATATATGTGGGTAGACTTATCATTGTTACTTATGAGATGAAGGTATATATGTATATGCGAATAAGTTTAGCCTCGTTATTCGGGAGGACTTTGTTGATTTGATTTTTATTTTTGTTGGTTTATATATTTATTTTTTACAAAACTCCTCTAACAACAAGAGAGAGGGAACCCAAGATCCAGCTTGGCGTGCATCCTCTCTTACTATTAGAGTTGTTTGCATATCCTGTTTTTTTTGTATATTTTTTTTTGTTTCTATGTTTTTTTTAATACAATTTTTTTTTTATGATTTGTAAATTTGTAGAGCAAATGTAGCAGACACCTTCACCAAATATTTGGAGCAATGCTGATATATGTAAGCAGACTTATTGTTGTTACCCACGAGATTATGATATATATATGTATATGAATAGGTTTGACCTTATTACTCGGGGGGACAATATATGAGGTGAGTAGACTTATGTTACTACTCAGAACATTAGAACACACATGGATAAGTTTTGCCTCGTTACCCAGGAGGACAGGATTGTTTTACATCATGACAACCATCAGCTGTGGAGCCACAGTAAGGATCTCATCTTTGAAATCGTACCGGATGCTCGCTCTTCATATGGATGTCACCCAACAAAGTTGGAAAGTTCTTACAAATCTCAGATATGCTTCATAGATTTGTAGAACTTTGATAACCCCTTTCGCCTCAAGAACTCTCATATGTAGGAGAGTGACCCGAGGGACATTCCATCGTCGGCGAAAGTTTTATATTATTATTATCCTTACAAATCTCAGATGTACTTCATAGATTTGTAGAACATTTCTATCGAAAAGTTTTACTTCTTATTCAGGAGGTTTTTTTTTCATCAATTGCACCGCCCTTTCGGGTTTTCGCCACAATTGACCCCCACTTGTTTTTTCCTACAAGCCCTTTCGGGTTTTCTTGTAGAGGGGTACCCAATTTTGCCTGTCGTCGACAGCCGAGTTTTTTTTTTTTTTTTTTTTACCCTTAGCGCCCTTTAGGTTTTCACTAAGTCCGTAGGGTCTCATTTTTTTTAACCCTTTTATTTTTATTTTTATGAATAATATGGCTTGAGGAATTTTCCATTTAGTGGGGGGTATGGCCTTTTCCCTTCATGATCGGTTAAGAGATATGCCCCATTGTCATATGCTAGCTCAACAATATATGGACCTTTCCATTTTGGGTCTAATTTCTTTCCATAACCCTGAGCCATGCAATCTTTGGACATTACCCAAACTAGTTGACCCTTCTTGAATGCTCGGGGGCGAACTTTCTTATCAAAAGCTCTTTGCATTCGGGCTCGATATAGCTCAAGGCTTTGTTGTGCTTTAAGTCTTCTTTCGTCGGCGTCTAACAACTCTTCGAGCCTTACTTTGATGTTGAGGTCGTTAGTCAGGTCGGTCATCAATGCTACACGGAGGGATGGTATTTCAATTTCTAACGGTAATACAGCTTCTGCCCCATATACCAAGGAATACGGTGTACAACCAGTTGGAGTTTTGTAGGTGGTCCGGTAGGCCCAGAGTGCTTCATACATACGGTCGTGCCAATCTCGCTTGTTTGACTCTACAGTTTTAGCTATTATAGAACAAAGAGTTTTATTGAAGGCTTCTGCCAACCCATTTGCAGATGGGTTATATATAGTGGAATAATTCCAATTAATACTATATTTATTAGCAAAGCGATATACTTTTTGACTTTTGAAATTGGTCCCATTATCGGATTGGACTCTATTTGGGACTCCAAATCGATGAACAATATTGTTGGTGAAGAACTTGACGACCGCCTCAGCTGTGACTTCACGAAGAGGAACCAATTCTGCCCATCTAGAGAAGTAATCTGTTGCAGCTAGTATGAATTTGTAACCCCGAGATGTAGGAGTGAAGGGTCCAACGACATCTGTTCCCCACTCCGCAAATGGCCAAGATGCAATTGTTGGATGAAGTTTTGAGGGCGGCCTGTGAGATAGATTACCATGTTCTTGGCATTTGACACATTTCTTTGCATACTCTAAGCAATCTTGAGTCATAGTGGGCCAATAATAGCCCATAAGTTTAATTCGATGTCGCATTTTTGGTCCTGCTTGATGACCGCCACATTCCCCTGAATGAATCTCCTGAAGAATCTTTCGTGCTTCGTCCTTTGAAAGACATCGAAGATACACAGAGTTGTGGTTACCGGGCGCTAATCTATAAAGTGTGTCATTTTCAAACACGAATGATGGAATCCGCCTTTTGAGTTCCATTTGATCGGCTCTATTAACAGGTTGTTGACCATGCTTAAAGAAGTCCACAAACACTTGTCTCCAATCATCATCTCGTTCATCATTTACAATGCTGACTTCTTCTATTGCTTCGTCTTCACGTAGCGTCGCTGTACTTGGAAGAAGACGACGATCTTTTATAACAACTTCCATTTCTCCTTGGGGTGGAAGGGTCAGACTAGTTGCTAACTTTGCAAGGGCATCCGCATGAGAGTTATTGCTTCTTGGAACGTGTGATATCTTCAAACTATCGAACTTTCGAATCAGACGAAGTGCCACATCGTGATATTGTATCAGCTCTTCTTTTCGAACTTCATATACGCCGTTAACTTGTCGAACAACAAGTAGAGAATCACCATATGCTTCAAGAGTTTTGATGTTCATATCGAGGGCCATTTCTAATCCAACTATTAGAGCTTCGTATTCGGCTTCATTGTTGGACTTCTCATCGACAAGTGCGCACGAAAAATGAATTATACCGTGTTGTGGAGTGAAGAACACGATCCCTGCCCCAGCTCGAATCGTCGGACCATCAACGGTGATCTCAGTACGGCAAGCCCCATCAAAGTAGAGTTCCCAGCAAGCTTCTTTGTTAGCTCTGACAGTCATTATTTCTTCATCCGGGAGATCTGTTGCCAATGGGGAATCGCTAGACAAAGGGTGAGCCGCAAGAAAGTCCGCTAAAGCTTGTCCTTTCACTGCCTTCCTCGGAACATATTCAATGTCAAACTCCATCAACAGAAGGGTCCATTTGCCAACACGTCCAGCCAAGGTGGGTCGTGTCATGATATATTTTATGGGGTCCACGTTTGATATGAGATGGACTTTATGAGCTAACATATAATGACGCATTTTTTTAGCTGCAAAGACCAATGCTAAGCATATTTTTTCGATTGCAGAATATTTAAATTCCGCCCCAACTAGCCTCCTACTCAAATAGTATAAAGCTTGCTCTTTATCATCATCAGTTTTTTGAGCAAGCAATGCTCCTAATGAGCAATCTTGGGCGGCGATATATAATATGAGTGGCCTGCCTACCTGCGGTGCCCTTAACACAGGAGGATTAAGGAGATACTTTTTGATATCTTCAAAAGCTTTTTGACATTCTTCATCCCATTCAAATGCTACACCTTTCTTCATGAGGCGAGAAAAAGGCTGGCATTTTCCAGACAAATTTACTATAAAACGCCTTATATACGCCAAACGTCCTTGAAGTGATCTGAGTTGTTTCAAATTCTTTGGAGGAGGGAGTTCTTGAATTGCCTTGATTTTTGTTGGATCAACTTCGATGCCCCGGTGTTTAACCACAAAACCTAAGAATCTGCCACTTGTGACTCCAAAGGCACATTTCAATGGGTTCATTTTGAGGTTATACTTCCGAACTCTTTTAAATATCAGTTTAAGATCGGATAGATGTTCGATCTTCTTTTTAGATTTGACTACCAGATCATCTACATAACATTCAACTTGTTTATGCAGCAAATCGCTGAATATTTGTGTCATGGCTCGTTGATATGTCGCACCAGCATTTCTCAACCCAAAAGGCATGACTTTATAACAGAAAACCCCCTTCGGTGTACGGAACGCTGTATGTACTTTGTCATCCTCGGCCATCATAATTTGATTATATCCAGAATATCCATCCATGAAACTAAGGATTTCGTACCCAGTTGTAGCATCCACCATCTGTTCAGTGATGGGTAAGGGGAAATCATCTTTCGGACAAGCTTTATTGAGATCACGAAAATCTACACAAACCCGAATCTGACCATTTTTCTTTCGCACTGGAACAATATTTGATAACCACTTGGTATACATCACGGGCTCGATGAACCCAACATTGATGAGCTTATCAATCTCTGCAATCACTAAATCACGAATATCCGGGTGCATCCTGCGAGGCCCCTGTTTTACTCCTGGATGTTTGGGATCGATGGATAAACGGTGCTCAGCGACATTTCGGTCTACACCTGGCATTTGTTTATAATTCCAAGCGAAACAATCATGATTTTCTTTGAGAAGAGTTATGTATTCTTCCCTTTCTTTAAGACTAAGAGAAGCACTGATAAATGTTGGTTCCGGGTCATCATTAGATCCCAAGTTTATTTCTAAAAGTTCATCAACCGTCGCTTGTCCCCCTTCTTCCATTTCTCGTGGAGCTGGGAGAATACCCTCGACGTCAGACTGACCTTGAAGCAATATCTCTTCACCCTCCGATCCACTATCAGTCTGATTTTCATCGACCTGTGATTGTTGAGTACCGAAAGATCCTTCGACTTGCGCGACATCCTTTGACTCAATATCTGCAGAGCTTACCGTTATATGTAATGTTGTTTGCTTCTTTTAAGTGGTTTGAGCAACCAAGACCCCTGCGATCTTTCCCTTGCCGCGTACTATCACGTCCCTTGTCATCTTTCGGACGCCATATTTGTTCATATTTTTGTTGTTCCTTCTTCTTATAGGGACGATTCTCTCTTCTATTTCTGAAAGCTGTCAAGACCTTCGGATTGATGGTGAAATCATCCAAATCAGCATCATCATCAATTTCATTTGTTTTGCCAAAGGGAGTATTTGACTCGACACGTTGTGGTTCGCCTTTATAGAAAGTTATCTTCCCACTATTTTTCTTTGACGGAACAATGAAAGTCTTCAAAGACTTTACTACGTCCACTTCTCGCTTTTCGAGTGCCTTTATAGTGCATGGTGGCAATGTCATCACCGTATTAGAGTCTATTGTATATGTTGCCTTCACCTTCTTACTATCTGATTTGATAGTTGGACATGAAATCTTAACCTGCTTCTTGGTGTTTAGAGACTGCCTCATTCCGTCTATTCGCTTGGGAGGTGTAACAACTTTGAATGCAGGTTCTTCATCGTCATTACCGAGTTCTATTATTTCCGGGAGTATATTACTCCTCATATTGAACTTTTGTATGAGAGGGGGGGCTTTGCCTTCTTTAGGTTCATCGAGAAAGTAGCGAGCGTCATGGAAATGTACTTCATGTGCTTCAAATGGTTGGCGCTCTCCAAAGAATCTGTGCTCCTTCCCATTGTGTATGTATTTGAAGCATTGGTGGACGGTAGAGGGAACAACAAAATTTTCATGAAGCCAAGGACGTCCCAACAATGCTTTATATGATGTCCCCACATTCAGCACATAGAACGTTGCATCGGTCTCAAATTCTCCAAAGACGAGTTTCAACACTACCATGCCAATGAGAGTTTGTGAATGTTGATCAAACCCGTGTATGACTATATCGGATGGGCTTAAATTTGTCCTTGCGATGGAAAGCTTTGCTAGTGTGGTCATCGGTATGAGGTTTACTGAAGAACCAGGATCAATGAGTATGCGCCCCACAGGATGACCTTCCATGGTTCCTTTGCAATAAAGAGGGCGATTATGATCTATATGTTTCAGAAGCATATCTTCCCTGCTGAAGGTGATTGGCGCGATTCCTTGCTTGAATACGGATTGGGTCTCGGCCAGATGAGCTTCGTATATTGTTGATCTTTGCAAAGCTTGAATGAGAGCATCCTTCAATTCGGGTGCCAGTTGCAAAGCATCATATATACTAAGGAGAGCGGGGATTTTCTTCAAATGAGCAATGACATCGTAATTGACTTTCGATTTGGTGTCATTAGGTTCATTGTTTGAAGATTGCTTCGTTCCTTCAACTGCTCCCTGATCATTATTTTTGTTTCCTTCGGTTTCACCAACTAACTGCTTGGACGAATTAACTTCTTTACTTTTGGGTTGTTTTGGAGTAGATGACAGGATTTTACCCTTCCTTAGTTGGATGAAATTTATTCCTTCATCTTCATCACTGGATTCATCGCTCCACGAAAACATTTCCTTGATTCCTGTAGGTGAACCAACACTGTTGACTGGAGATGAACCCACCATTCGACACTCGTGTACAATTGGTTCCGTCTTATCTTCGGGTTCTTCACCCGAGGGCTCGTCCCTTCTCTTTTCCAGCAATAGTTCCCATGGCATATAATCTTCCAAAGTTATATTTTTCGGGGTACCCTGCTCGTACTCCTTCAACTTGTTAATTAGTTTTTGCAATCTTTCCAACGGGCTTAGCTCATTTGGTGTTTTCTTTGGTTCCACTGGCTTCTTTGCTTTACTTCTTTTCTGTAGGTATTTAAGGGCTCGACGAAGATGTTGTCTTGAATATTGCTTTTGTGGCGGCAGTGGCGGTGCTTGAGGCTGAGAAGATTTCTTTCGACGTGTCACAACTTGCCAACCTTCGTCGTTGTCACCTTTTGATGTTGCCCCACATGAGGTAGAAGCAAGACTAGTACAAACACACCCCTTCATCTCGTTAACAATATCTTCCATACTATCTTTTAGTTTCTGGATTACATGAATTGTTTCTTTGATGTTGGTTGGTTCCTTGACAATAGGAACCTTACCCTTCCTCGGATCCCGAACGATTTCCTTCACTGGCGTTTGATTAGTGGGAGTTACTTCTTCTTGTTGAACAGTCACCCAAGGCATGAATTTCATCATTTGGCATATTAAATCTTCAATATGGCATGGTGGAAAAGTAATGTGAGTAGATTCAACAACATGAACAGTTTCCTTTTCACCAGGATGATGATGAGGTTGCGGTGGATCAACCCTAATTGAGTTATTGAGCTCAATTTCGCCCTTTTCTATCATATTCTGCATTATATCTTTAAAGACCCAGCAATCTTCGACTATGTGACCCAACATCCTATGGTACAAGCAATAATTTGGTTCACTTGATTTGTCGACATCTCTTGGCCGTTTTGGTTCCGGGAGGCGAAGCTTTCCCACTTCTATTGCGCGTTGAAAGAGCTTCTTTACTTTATCTCTTCGGAAAGAGTAAGGTTTGTTTCTTCTCTCTTCTATGGTGGTTCTGGGTCTTGGAGCTTGTTGAGGTGTTTCCTGCTTCCCTTCCATTCTCCTTCCTTGGGCGAATGTGTTGTGACTCTCCTTAACCTCCTTTCTCTTTTCATCCTTTTTGACTTTGGAAGTCCCCGAAGATGAAGGAGTGGTAGGAAAAATGTTCGGATATTGCTGTAAGAATAATTCGACATCTCGAGCTTTAGTGTTCAAACGCTCGAAAGTTCGTATATCTTCTCCGACCAATTTCCACCCAAGTTCAGGCCTAAAGTTGCTTTGACAAAGACGAACGGCTTCAGCCTGTTCAATTTCCTGTGAGCAATACATCGAAGTATTCCTCCATCGCAATATAAAAGCGGTGGATGATTCTCCGATTCTTTGTTTAAGCATGCTCAATTCTGCGATTGAGACTTTCCTAACGGTAGTGAAAAACCGTTGAATAAACAGTGTTTGCATGGTACTCCAATTGGGGACAGAGTTTGGTTTTAACGTCCCATACCATTCAAAAGCTGGTCCACTCAATGAAAGAACGAACAACTTTAGCAAGTATGACTCGTCGTTTGCGAGGTCTCCACACTGAGCTGTAAAATGAGCTAGATGTTCTCGCGGTTCTCCCGTCCCATTATATTTTGTGAATTTTGGTTGCACATGCCCGACGGGTAATCTGGTCTCCAAATGCTTTATTGGATATGGAACTGTGTAAGGGTTTAGGAGATTTAACGGCCTCTGATCAGTGTTGCTCATCTCCGAGAATCGAGCGTTCACGGCTTGTTCAACCATGTCCCTTTGTCCGGCCACTTCTCGTTCTTTTTCCAAGTTCATTGACTCGATGGTTGCAGACAGTTGCAAGACCATTTGTTGAAGGTCTTCTATTTGTTTTTTGAAATGTTCTTCTCTTGAAGATTCTCCGGTTGTATACACAGTCTGAACTGGTACTTCTTCATCACCGCTAGCATACCCCTTCGATATTTGCTCATCCACAAAAGTTGGGGTGTCGTCCTGTCTTGAATTCCTAAAATCTTCTCGGGGTATTGGCTGCTTCTCTAGATTTCTCAACTTCTGCCTAGCCCTTTCTTTCCTCCTTGTGTCCACACCTGGTTGGGAGACTATGTCTTGGAGTTCTTCTATAGTGTTCGGCAGGTCATCATTTGTTTCTCTCCTCGTTTTTTTTGTAGGGATTTTCAGTTATTTGTACCATATAACAACTGTGAGTAAGGGTATCACTATCAGCTGTAGACCCTGTACCCTCCAATCGATCATCGGATTTGACTAACACTGTTAGAACCTGCCTTTTGGATAGATTAATCCGTTTGATTTCCAACTTACTTGACTTTTCTTTCCGTCGTACCTCAGGATTTGTTTCAATTTCGAGATTTCCATCCCACTTCATTCTAACACTCCGAGTTTCAGACCTTGTCTTCGGATGACGAGAAATGCGTTCGAATACGGACGGACGCGATGTGCCGCTACCGATCCTGTCCCAAACAGAAATCCGGGCATATTTCTTTCTTCTTAACGTAGGCTTTTCCTCATCTGTTCTCCTCAGAATATCATATCGATTATTCATCGATATATTCACAGAATAGTCAGGTTCTGTTATTTCTAGCTCGTCTCCTGTCAGACTGAAACGATTCCCATCGATTAAAACTGATTTCCCACTTCGGGAAACTTTCATCCTCTTAGGATATGGCCTAAAAGGATTTCCGTTAAGTGGGGAGGACGAGATGACTCTACACTCCATTGGGATGAGAGAACTGCTAAAAACAGGCGAAGATGTTAGGTTGACACCCAATTTCTGCGCTCTCATTCTCAGTTTAATTGCACATACCAACACGCGAGCTGGAATTGTGAAGCAATCATTCATCGAAATGTTTTCGGTCATGTGTACTCCAGTAAGACGGTAGACGTCTCTACTAGAGAGCATCACCATCTCATAATCATTAATTTCATTCAGGATGAGCGACATTTGTTTGTCGTTAAGTGCCTTCGGGTTCCCTCCAACCCTTTTATGAGCCTTGAAATTTCCCAATAATGACTTTTGGGGTCGTACATGACACTTAATTAGTTTGCTTGGTGAACCAGGCATGCAAGGACTCTTTGGTGACTGATTGGACGATGATTTGGCTTCTTTCACCTTTGGCTTGCGTGTCTTGTTCCTTTTCTTCTTCGAAATTTTGGCATGTGCTTCAGGAATTTCAGCAATTGCAAACTCCGGTTGCGTCCTTTCCAATCGTTCCTTTTCTGAAGCGACCACGATGTTACCCACCGGACTAAGAGTTGAAGGCTTGATGGGTACTTCAATCTCATAACCCGTCACGAGGCCGTGTTCAAAAGAATACTTGAACAAGGCTGGCTCGAAGGAGCCAAAAGAGACGGGAGCCGTAAATATCACCTTCATGCTAGTTTCCATCGCAAATTTTCGTTCCTGTACAACGTGGAAGGTTTTATGTTAGATTAATGACACGAGACATGACTACGAGGATGAGAGGTCCCACCGGGCGTGCCATTCTGTTTAACGTGGGTTTTTTGTTCTCTTTGTGTTTATATATTTTTTGGTGTTGCGAAGACCTCTCAAGAATTCATAATGGAATTCCGCACCTTACAACTTCTTATAGAAGAATGCCTCATTGTGTCATACTCATGTCATTCATTTGTACAGGAAATTAAATAAGTGTGAATAACTAGCCAGAAAGTAAATAAGTGCAACATTTTCTTTCATTTCATTAAATTGAAGGAATAAATATGAAATACAAGAGTTGACATATTTATACATTGCAAAAATGGAAAATACATAAGCATCCTTTTTGCGAACTATAAACCAAAATTGTTGTTATATTAACAATTTCAGATATATTTTTATTAATAGGATTCTTATATTTCGATATATTAGGGACGGGGATTTATCGAATCGTGCTTTTGATCGATTCGATAATGATCTCCCTTTTTTTTTATTTATTGTGATATATTGTCACAATATTTGTGATATATTGTCACAATATTGGTCAGTTTAGCCTCGTAACCTAGGAGGGTTTTGTATATGTTTAGGTTCTTCAACTTTATGATGAATACACCGTGTTAATTTATCAACGATAATTCTGATATTAAAATATCGTAAAAACGGTTAGTTTAGCCTCATAACCTAGGAGGTATTTATGAGTGATATTTTGTGTGGACGATTATTCTTTGATCGATATTATAATGTTTTGGTTAGTTTAGCCTCGTAACCCGGAGGGTTTTGTGTATGTATTATTTGACTTATTTGGACGATTATCCTTTTGATCGATATCGTCACATCTTGGTCAGTTTAGCCTCGTAACCTAGGAGGGTTTTTATATGTATGTATTTGTTATATTGTCGATGATTCTTATATTTGAATATCATCGAATAGTTAGTTTAAACTCATAACTAGGAGAATATTTTATTTATATAATTTGTTATGTGTGTTGGACAGTTTAACCTCGTGACCCGGAGGGTTTTGTGTATGTATTATTTGACTTATTTGGACGATTATCCTTTTGATCGATATCGTCACATCTTGGTCAGTTTAGCCTCGTAACCTAGGAGGGTTTTTATATGTATGTATTTGTTATATTGTCGATGATTCTTATATTTGAATATCATCGAATAGTTAGTTTAAACTCATAACTAGGAGAATATTTTATTTATATAATTTGTTATGTGTGTTGGACAGTTTAACCTCGTGACCCGGAGGGATTTGTGTATGTATTTTGTTTTGTTTATTTGATTTGTTAAATGAAGACTCCATCGCCAATAAGGGAGAGGGAACCCAAGATCAAGCTTGGCGTGCATCCTCACTTACGACTAAGGTAGTCCATATTTTAGTTTTTGACCACTTCAACGAATAAGAGAGAGGGAACCCAAGATCGAGCTTGGCGTGCATCCTCTCTTACTATTAAAGAAGTCAATATTTATGTTTTATGTTTGTTTTTGATTTTTAGACTGGTTGACATATTTTCCAATTTTAAAATGTTTCCTTTGCAATTTATCTGATATGAGGGATGGATTTATGATCATATCCATTTAGAGGGACTATTTTGTATTTTAGGGTTGATTTTGCAAATTAATTGGTACAACTTATATATTGTTGCATTTTATCCATATTTAGGGGTGGATTTATAATTTGTCCATTTAAGGGGACTATTTGTATTTTAAGATTGATTTTGCAAATCAATTGGTACAACTTATATATTGTTGCATTTTATCCACATTTGGGGGTGGATTTATAATTTGTCCACTTAAGGGGACTATTTGTATTTTAAGATTGATTTTGCAAATCAATTGGTACAACTTATATATTGTTGCATTTTATCCACATTTAGGGGTGGATTTATAATTTGTCCATTTAAGGTTTTTAATATTATTCAATGTATTGGCTGGTTCAGCATTTTTTAGAGCACAATCACCATATTCGTCCAAATTCATTTGCGTAAGGATTGATATGCAAATTCACCTCCCACTCTTTAATCAACCAAACATATAAATATTGGCTTTAGAAAAGATTGTTTTCATGAATGCACGTAGAGTGTGTTGATTTATGATTTGAGGATGTACATTCATTCACGCAAATATAATTGACATGAAGTTTCCTGATTAATTTATATTATTTCCGAGTCAACGTAGTATTTGTCTTACGAGATTGAACCAACCTAGGTGGAAAGGGTTCGAATTGTATGTTCAAATCCTCCTTTATTTGTATGAAGCAGTTAATTAAGACAATATGCATGTCTCTACGCTTTGTATTCTCTTCGACTTGGAGGTCATACCCGGTTTTGCACCTTTCTTATATCTTATTTATGCTCATAAAGTTTGGTTCGATTTTGACATGGATGCATGCCACTCAGCCCTGAATTAGTTCCTCCAGTTCTTCAATATTATAACTTGCATCACATTACAAACGGTGTTTGGTTTCAAGTAACATGTATGGCATATTCCTTGTTAATTCCACATCCGCAGCATTAAATTTCAAATGAACGTTCACCATCTTTATTCCTCGTGCTACATAATGGTTTGGATATCTATTCCATCTGTCATGTCCAAACACAACCAGACGGGTGACCAAGTCAGTAGGTTTCATCTCAACCGAACAATAGTCAGTGGATGAAATTCTTCCGGCATATCATTTGTTCTTCAGATGTGTAGGTGTGAATATTTTAATATTCCATACTTGTGGTTTGGATTAATTAAATTCGTGTCAATCACAAAACTGTTGTTTGCTTTTTTTTTAACTGTTCGAGTATTTCTGGTTGAATTTTGGCAGCCTTCCGGCGTCCCTTTTTTTTTGGTCAAATTATAGTCGATCAATCCGGGTTCGATCCTTCAAAAAGGAAGAGGCCGGAATGACGTATTTTTCCCAAGCCAAACGGGTACGATTCCCCAAGGGAGGTGGCCGTTTGGCTAACGGGCGACCGTCCGGGTTCGATTCCTTAGAAGGAGGAGGCCGGAACGGTCGTTAAGTACACGGATGGGTACGGATCCCCAAGGGTGTGGCCACCCGTGCACATTTAGTTTAATTATTATTATTATTACAGAAAATATTCGCCGGAATTTGCACTTGCCGGTGTCATTGTGTTGATGAAGCCGGAGTTGTTGTTGGGATTGGGGAAGCCGGAATTGTTGCGATGTCTCCCCTTCACCTTCTCTTCTTCCCTCCTTTTTCTATTCTTTTTTTTTCACGTTTTTGCTGTTTTTTTTTTTTTCTAAAAATCTCTCCTTTTCTTTTTCTTTTTCTTCTCTTCTCTTTTTTTTTCTCTTTGTACGTGTGTTTTCTATCCCCTGATTTGTAAAAACTCATCCAATATTTATAGCATGAGAAGTGTTGTGGGACGTGAGTGATTATTTGGTGGTGATGGGGTTGGTTTTGGTGATCATGGGGTAGGTGGATGGGATCATGTATTGGAAGTTAAGATGGAGGTAGTTTTGCATGCATAAACGTGTATGCATGACCTTGATTTTTTTCTTTTTTTTTTCTTCTTGAAAACAAGATAGTAAATTCATTACGCATATGCTTAAAATCAATTAATTTATTTTATTTATTTAGTGGCAATATTTCATTTTTGCCCCTACACTTTGTGATATTCCTCATCCCTCCATGTTTTGACTATTTCCATGTCCAATTTAATAAACCTGGATCAAGAGATAAATAATTCTTTAATTTTCATTTCGATTTAATTTGCTTAGTATTCGTCTCGATAGAGTTCCCAATTGCCTATGTTTCCACTAAGTTGGGATGATAATTGGTCGACAGACATTGAAACTTTTATTTTGATTTGGGATTTTTTTTTGTCAACATGGTTGAATTTATTATTTTTATCTTTATTTATTTACCGACTTCTACAAATTAATCTACAATCATACTTTTTCATACCAAGACATCAAATTTAAAAATTTAAAAAAATCTTGTAACACATAAAAATATCTATTGTTTTTCCCAAGTTACCGGACAACAGGTGCAAATTTAAACAAAGGTGTATGTATAATGTTGATTGTTGTGATCAGGTCGATAAAACTAACTACTGTTGTGACTTGAGGTGTGCGTGTGAACATTGGTTATTTTTCCAGAAATATGTGGATGCCAATTATAAGGCCCCAGACACGAGTTGTTGGAATCTTCAATACCAACATAATATAATGTGATCTACGTTTAGTGTAAGTGTGTTGAAATAAAATTTAGTATAAGTGTGGGCTCATATAACCTTTTAGATACTAAAAGATGCGACGGTGTTGGTGTGCAGTGTCCCAATAAAAGAACATGTGTGGACAAATATAATAAACACATGCATTGTTCAACCGCCTTATCTGTTGATAGAAAGTGAAAAAGGTGATCATATTCCTAACTAGAGTGAAAGTGTGGAAAAATAGATGAACAGTTAGAGCACCGTTAACAACGTTCCGGCAGTTCCCGACGTCCTGATTTCTACCTCAGCCACGTAAGTTTCTCTCTCCGCCACGTCAGCTCAACCAACTCCCTAAATTTTTCTTAATCACACCCAGAAACAACTCAAGTTGACATTTTTTTTATTAATAAAAGACTGATGTGTCGGGTGGAATTTCTGGGCACCTGTTTTTTTTGGAATGGTTAAGAATGCTCTTAAAGTTGTATGTATGTACTAAAGACAAAATTAGGAATGAGAACACGTGGAAGGTCGTCGGCTTAATCAGGATATATATATGATCTTATCCTCTTATGACTGTTTAGTGGCTCAATCTTAGTGATGGAATCATGTTATTTTCACAACTTTTAAAGAGTAGATTTGACCAGCAATTTCCTTCCCTCATGCTTAGAGAATTCCTCATCCATTTCGCAACCTTTTTCTGGATATTATTTTATTCACGATGAGCTTGAACCAACCCTTCCAAAATTGATCCACCAAGATGAGTGTCATCATTCGGGAGTCCAAATTAAAGATGAATGCCATTTTTGGTGCTAGAGTGCACCACGTTGTCAAATAACTAGATGTTTTCTCCTGATTGACCACTTGACCTGAGATGCCAGAATAAAGTGGTCAATTCTATTCAAGAATTAGTAATTGAAGAATAAAATGACCAGCGATGATTTGTTGAATCTTGAATCGGGTCTCAAGATTCAACAGAAATTAACAGATAATCTGCGAAACAAAAAAATGCTTAGTAGGTGGCATGACACTTGATTTGAACACCAAAAAGCAAGCTTCTTAAGGTGCATTTATACAAAAATAAACAAATGTAAACACCTTTTATTAGTCCAATCCAACAACAAACATGAAGGAAACAAAGACAACCTTATGTAAGTCCCCTCCCTCCCTCCCTCCCTCCCAGTGCTTCAGAAAAACCACAAGTAAGAAATACCATTGACTAAAACGAACATGTTTTCAAAACTTGTTCTAAAAGTTCAAGATTTGTTTTTTTTGATTGTTTGAAAGTTTGTTCCAATTTTTTTGTTCCAACGGGAAGACAAATATCCCATTTTACCCTCTCCTCTCCTCATTTCAAAGTTCAAACCACCCCACTCTCTCCGGCCAAAACACCTCAACTTCCATTCCTCTTATTCTTCATCATCACATCTTAACAATATTTACAATAACAAAATCCAAACCAAAGCCTTAAACGTTTACATCCAAACCTGCATTTCTCTCCTGAAACAATGCCTTTCCGTCCGTTCCCTCCTCGGAGGCCTCGCCGTCCACGCCCACACCCTCAAAACCGGCGTCTCGACCCGCCAAACCGTCTCCTCCTCCTCTACTCCACCCTCTCCCTTCCCAGCACCACCTCCGACCTTTTCTCCACCAACCTCCTAATATCTGCTCACGTCCGCCGTGGCAACCTTCATCTGGCCCGCCAAGTGTTCGACCAAATGACCCACCGAAACGATGTGTCATACACTTCTAATGGATGCTTACATGAAGGAAGGAAGTGTTTTGGAGGGTGCTGCCTATTTTGACGAAAACCCAAAACCTTCTGTCGTGTTTTGGACTGCTGCCATCTGTGGGTTTGTTCGGAATGGGCTCGGGTTCAAGGCTTTGGTGTTGTCCCGGCGTATGGTTGGGTCCGGTGTTATGCCAAATGAGATCACCTTTTCAGCTGTGCTTAAGGCTTGCTTGTGTGGTGGGTTTTTTGATTTTGCGGAGAGCGTGTTGGGTATGGTTGTTTGGATGGGTTTTGTCGGGAAATTGTCGGTGTGCAATGCACTTATAACTTTGTGGGTGAGGATGGGGGAGTTGGGGGAGGCGAGTAGGGTGTTTGATGAGATGGAAGAAAAGGACGTGGTGTCTTGGACAGCTATGCTTGATGTTTATGTGAAGAGGAGGGATTTGGTTCGAGCACGACGATTGTTTGACGAGATGCCCTTGAAGAACCAAGTGTGTTGGAGCGCGATGATTGCGAGGTATAGTCAATGTGACGAAGCTGTTGAGGTTTTGAGGTTGTTTGATCGTATGGTTCGTGAAGGAGTTAGGCCCAATTCATCGTGTTTCGTAAGTGTAATCAATTCCACGACAGCTTTAAGTGATTTGGTATTGGGAAGGAGCATTCATGGTTTTGTTGTGAAAATGGGTGTTGACGGGGGGGGGGGGGGGGGGGGGGGGGGGTGTCTTTGTTGGAAGTGCTCTGGTGGGCATGTACTGTTAAGGGTGGGGCTTCTCTAGAGGGGTATTATGTTTTTGATGCGATTCCAGAAAAAAACACCATTTGTTGGAATTCGATGGTGGCTGGTTGTGGTTGTGATGGTAGATTGGAAGAGGTGTTGGAGCTATTTCATCGAATTCCAGTGAGAACTGTGTAGTCATGGAATGCTTTGATTTCAGGATTTGCAGAGAACAAGCATTATGAGAAAGCACTTGAAACCTTCGATCTCATGCTTTCATCAGGGCAATTGCCTAATGGTTCGACATTTTCAAGCGTCCTTCTTGCTTGTGCATCATTGTCTTCATTGGGAAAAGGGAAGAACATTCACGGAAAATTATCAAACTTGGCATTCAGAATGGAGTGTTTGTGGGGACAGCCCTCACAGACATGTACGCGAAATCCGGAGAAATAGAGAGCTCGAAGAAAATATTCCAGCAAATGCCTGAAAAGAACGATGTCTGTTGGACCGCAATGATACAAGGCCTCGCGGATAACGGGCAAGCACACGAATCACTTTCTCTTTTCTATGAAATGGAAACTAAAAAGCATTTGCTCCCACAGAAGCCATGTTCTTGTCAGTTCTATATGCATGCTCTCATTGTGGGTTGGTGGAAAGAGCATTCCAGTACTTCGAGTCGATGAAAAAAGTTCATGGCATCAGACTGTTGAATATTGGCTTAAATTTGTTAAGGAAGCAAAACCAGGAAGAATCGGTCGACCGAATTGGATTCGGTTCACCGACGCACAACCCAGGAGATTTTCGGCGAAGACGGGTCGGTCTACCGAATTGGATTCGGTCCACCGACCCGAGGATTCCAGGCACTCCGTGTGCAGCTGGGATCGGACGACCGAATTGGATTCGGTCTACCGTCAGAAGGTTTCAAGCACTTCGGAACAACGGTTCGGTAAACCGTTGAGGGGATTTTTGGTGTTCCGAGAATCTGGAAAGTGCCTGTCCAAGTTGGAACGGATTATCGAGGGTTACTCGGTCTACCGAAGGGTTGTTGGAATAGTTCGTTAGTTCGTGCAAGAAGCGTTCTCGCGGTCTACCGAGACGCGCGAGAATAGTTCCCTCGGCCAACCGAGAAGGATTCGGTTAACCGAATCGGAACAAGAATAGTTCCTGTTGAAGCATTCACGGTTAACCGAGCGAGCGTCAGTTAACCGTGCGCATGAATAGTTTTGCTCGGTTATTGCTTAATTTTAGCTCGGTTTTTTGAGTCTATAAAAGAGTTTGTTTGTACTTGCTCTTTCATACATTGCATACAAGTTAGTTTCCTTCATTGTGAGTTGAGAGATTAAGGCTAGAGATAGATCTAGAGTGATTTGGAGGACCTATTGCCTCCAAGCGTTTGTAATCTCGGTTGCTTCTCTTGTTGGAGAAGCGGAAGAAGGAAAGGAAACCCGCAGGAGACCCCCCAAGGACGTAGGCACGTTGCCGAACCTTGTAAAACGCGTGTGTCGTGGTTGTTTCAGGTGTGCATGTGTTATTTGCTTGTTTTATTTCCATCTTGCTTGTGTTCTTGTTGCAATTGTGTTTGGGAGAGGGTCCGAAGTTAATTCCGCAATCAATATTCTATTTTACGTGGTGCGTTTAATCCGTGTCGAGTTAGTGCATTATTAGATCCCCCTCCCAACACAGACCACACCAGAGGCATTACACCTGCATGGTCGATTTGCTTGCGCGAGCAGGGAGGTTAAGAGAAGCAGAGAAGTTTATCAACAAGATGCCACTTGAACCAGAAGCCAATATATGGGCAGCCCTGTTAAGTGGTTGCAGTGCTTACAATAACCATGAGATTGGAGAGAAAGCTGCCAAGAAGTTGCAGGAATTGGACAAGGAGAATAGTGCAAGCTATGTGCTATTGTCCAACATATATGCCTCTGCTGGAAGGTGGAAAGATGTTGTGAGGATGAGAACACCAATGAGGGAGGAAGGATTGAAGAAGAGTAGTGGGTGCAGTTGGATTCATGTCAAAGACAATACTCATAGTTTTAATTTTTGGGATATTTCACACCAGAAGTCTGAAGAGATATATGGGACTTTAGAACTTGTAATGTCTGAGACTAACTAGAAAATTGGCTTATGTGAATCCCAATTACTTCGGTTACATTTAGTTTAGGTAATTATTTTATTTTATAATTCCATGGCTTTTAGGTGTTTATATAAAGTTGACATTGTCTACTTGCATCCTGTTATCTTAATGTAAATTAAGAATAGGGTTTCTAGTACTTGGTTGATGTTACTTTTCATAATATTGAGATAATTTGAAAGTATAGAGCATGATCTTGAATTTGAAATATTCCCTCTCTTTGCAATGACAATCTTATATCCAGTCAGGTAGGTGTAATGATTTACAGTCTAGAATCATGGAGCCAAATGTTAATTTAGTACCTTGTAGAGTTGTAGGTACCCACCAAATAAACAAAGTAGTTAATCATTGGTAAATCCACTAGCATCAGTTGCACCAACGGGCCATGACTTATATCTCATGCTGATTTTTCCCTGGTATTTTTATTTAATTATTTATTTATTAAAGTCAATATCTGCAACGTTTTGTAAACGTATGTCTGGCTGCAATCGTCACAAAATCTCAAACCGTTCGTCTTGCCACTCCTGTCAGATGGAAAACTTGTGATCTTTGAAGATTTGAGATTAGAATTAAGAATGAGTTCCCCCAATGACAGATGAAATTTTCTCGGAAATGTACTTGAGGACAGCTAGCCAGAGAAAAATATTTTAAATTTATTAAGATATATCAAATATGATCAAATTGAGCTGGAATATATCCTCCGAACATGACTTCGTCTACTGCAAGTTAAGAAGTCCAGAAGTTTTTCTTTGAACTCAACATCAAGACTAATGCTGCCATTTAAGTAATTTTTGTTCTCACAATCAGTACGAATCATTAACCGAAAACATCATTCTTATTCGAGAAGAAATTGCATTCTCATAATGTTCCCATCCTAAACACGATCCATGCAGACAACACAACATGCAAATACAACAACTCAACATACAAATATGGTTGGAAAACACTAACCTCTTTTGCCATGAGCATCCTCATGTATTTTTCGCCAACATATAATAAGAACAAAATCTGGATGGAGAAATTCATACTTGCCTATGAGCCTTGAGCCATCATCATCATCAGAATATATGACGTTGAACGAAAATACCAACACAACAAAACCTGGGGTATCAATCAATGCGAAGGTAGAAAGAGAATTTTTAGTCAACTGTGAACACAAGTTCAATGCAAAAAAGGTACAAGTTTTGTGTTCACAAATCAATGGGAAGGGGGAAAAACTGGATTGCACCTCAGCATAGACATAATGACTGTTGGTATTGGTAAGACAAACCGCAATTTCTTGTTCATATGACTACAGTTCTGATACTCTGGCTGGGACATATAAAAGCCCAATAACTTGATCTGCAGGCAATCTGAACTCAAATACCGGTGTCTTCAAGTGAAGCATTCCAGCACATTTTAGATTACTCCAGATTAGTCCAATGAAGCTGGTTGCTCTTCAACTCACCATCGACAAATGTCCGCCGAATCGGAACAGGAATAGTTCCTGTTGAAGCATTCACGGTTAACCGAGCGAGCGTCGGTTAACCGTGCGCATGAATAGTTCTGCTCGGTTATTTGTCGATTTTAGCTGGGTTTTTTGAGTCTATAAAAGAGTTTGTTTGTACTTGCTCTTTCATACATTGCATACAAGTTAGTTTCCTTCATTGTGAGTTGAGAGATTAAGGCTAGAGATAGATCTAGAGTGATTTGGAGGACCTATTGCCTCCAAGCGTTTGTAATCTCGGTTGCTTCTCTTGTTGGAGAAGCGGAAGAAGGAAAGGAAACCCGCAGGAGACCCCCCAAGGACGTAGGCACGTTGCCGAACCTTGTAAAACGCGTGTGTCGTGGTTGTTTCAGGTGTGCATGTGTTATTTGCTTGTTTTATTTCCATCTTGCTTGTGTTCTTGTTGCAATTGTGTTTGGGAGAGGGTCCGAAGTTAATTCCGCAATCAATATTCTATTTTACGTGGTGCGTTTAATCCGTGTCGAGTTAGTGCATTATTAGATCCCCCTCCCAACAGCTGGTATCAGAGCTTTGGTTGCACTTTCGATGACGGAGGAAGCGCGGAACTTTCGGGTGGAGAAATTCACCGGGAAAGGGAACTTCTCAACATGGCAACGGATGCTTCGTGCGTTGATGTCTCAGACAGACGGGCTACTGCTGACGTTGGATGGAGTGGAGAAGCCGTTGAAGATGACCGACGAAAAGTGGGAGAGTCTGAATCTCCGGGCTATTGGAATCATCGAGTTGTGCCTCTCGGATGATTTGCTTTTCGAGGAATCGGCGAAGACCGCGGTAGAATATTGGACACTTCTGGAGGAGAGGTTCGTGAAGAAGAACCTTAGCAACAAGTTGAATCTGAAACGTCAACTGTACATGCTTCGGATGAAGGAGAACACGCCGTTCATTGAGCATCTCTCGGTGTTCAATAAGTTGATAGCTGATCTAACTCAGCTTGAGGACAAGATGGAGGATGTAGACAAAGCAATGTTGTTATTGACGTCGCTGCCGGACTCGTATGAGAACTTGGTGAACACGATCATATATGGCAAGGATTCGTTGGTATTGGAGGAGGTCAAGGGCACGCTGATCTCCTACGATGCAAGAAAGAATTCGAGTAGTAGCTCTTTCGAGAAGGGTGAAGGATTGACCGCAGCACCGGAAAGGGGCAAGACGGGTAACAAAGGAAGAAACAACGGTAAAGGGCGGTCCAAATCAAAGGGGAGATCCTTTGAATGTTTTTTCTGCAAGAAGGTTGGTCATATGAAGCGTGATTGTAGGGCCTTCAAGGAGTCGCTGCAGAAAGGGAAAGACGGGTACAACTCCGCTAGCGTCGTGGAGGAGAAGAACGAAGTCGACGTTCTAACGGTTTGCGCTGCAGGTATTGACAAATCATCATCTGGATGGATTTTGGATACAGGAGCATCTTTTCACATGTGCCCGGACAAGGAGTGGTTCACATCCTATGAGCCACTGAAAGGAGGGATCGTTGTTATGGGCAATGATGCGTCGTGCACTACCGTTGGTATTGGTTCCGTACAGTTCAAGATGTTCGATGGGTGCATTCGAACGCTGACGGGTGTGCGTCACGTACCAGAGTTGAGGAAGAATCTGATTTCTCTAGGAGAGCTTGATACTCTCGGGAGGAGATGGTCCGGCGGGGACGGGAAAATCAAGGTCACTCATGGTGCGATGACAGTGATAAAGGGAACCAAGGTGGGCAACTTATATTGGATGCTCGGGAATGCAGTAGCAGGAAAAGGTGCATCAAATGTTGCACACGACGAAGACAGCACCGTACTTTGGCATACGAGGCTTGGTTATATGTCGGAAAAGGGTTTGTGTGAGCTACACAAACAAGGATTGCTGAAGGGTGTTAGGAGCTGCAAATTGGATTTTTGCAAGTATTGTGTCTTCGGTAAACAGCACAGGATTCGATTCAAGACGGCTATCCACAAGACGAAGGAAATTCTGGAGTATGTGCACTCAGACGTCTGGGGACCGGCTCAAGTTCGGTCAAAGGGTGGAGCCGAATATTTCGTCACATTCATAGACGACTTCTCAAGGAAGGTATGAGTTTATTTTCTGAAAAATAAATTTGATGTCTTTGATAAGTTTAAAGCATTGAAGGCCCAAGTAGAGAAGAGTATAGGAAAATTTGTGAAGTACTTACGGACAGATAACGGAGGTGAGTACACCTCAAGGGAGTTTGCAAGTTTCTGTGAGAAAAAAGGCATCACGAGGCATTTCACTACACCGCGGAGTCCGGAACAAAACGGCGTAGCTGAAAGGATGAACATGACACTATGCGAACGGGCAAGGAGCATGAGGCTTCATGCAAATCTGTCGAAGGATTTCTGGGCGGAAGCAGTAGATCTTGCATGCTATTTAGTAAATATCTCACCGTCATCAACACTTGAATTAAAGACGCCTCAGGAAGTGTGGACGGGTGAGCTATTTGATTACTCAAGGCTTAGGATATTTGGATGCAAAGCCTATGCGTTGGTCGATGAGACACAACGGTCGAAGCTGGATTCGAAATCAAAAGAGTGCATATTCCTTGGTTACGATAGGACGGTGAAAGGATATAAGCTTTGGGATCCGGTGAGCAAGAAGGTAATCCTACGGAGTAATGTGGTCTTTGACGAGACAAGTTTGCTCAAGGGCCTTGAGGAGAAAGAGCAGCAAGAGGTTCCCATGCAGGAAGACGAAATCGAAGTTGGGGTCACGACTTCAAGGGAAGAATCGAATCAAGAGGTTCACCAGGAAACAATTGACTCACGAGTAGAGGAGGAAGCTGAGCAAGAGAGTATTGCTCAAGGAAGACAAAGGAGGATCACAAAGACACCGATGAGGTATGGTCACGATGATGCTAGTATTGCGTTTGCACTTGTTACTGAATGTGGGGACCCTTGCACATTCGAAGAAGCTATTGAGCAGGAGGACAGGAACAAGTGGATGGTGGCCATGACCGAAGAGATGAAGTCTCTTCATAAGAATCAAACTTGGGAGTTAACGGAGCTCCCCAAGGGAAAGCGCGCAATTGGGTGCAAGTGGATCTTCAGGAAGAAGGAAGGGTCATCTCCTATGGAGGAGATAAAGTATAAAGCAAGGTTGGTGGCAAAAGGATACGCTCAGAAGGAAGGGGTCGATTACAACGAGATCTTCTCAGCCGTTGTAAAACATACCTCTATTAGAGTGTTGTTAGCTATGGTAGCTAGGGTTGTGCATCCGGTCCGGACCGGACCGGATTTTTATCCGGGGTCCGGACCGAAGACCAGACCGGATGTCCACGGACTGAAGACCGGACCGGACCGAATCGGTCTGGTCCGGTCAAAAACCGATTTTTTACATTAAAAAAAAATTGGACCGGTCCGAAACCCAGACCGGACCGGATTTTTTCGAAATTTTCCGGACCGAACCCGGACTGACCGGTCCGGTCCGGTTGACCGGGTCAACCCGGGTTTTGCTCTCCCCTAATGGTAGCTATGGATAACATGGAGTTAGAGCAGATGGACGTGAAAACAACTTTTCTTCACGGGCACATAGAGGAGGAGATCTATATGAAGCAGCCGGACGAGTTCATCACACGAGGCAAGGAAGGACAAGTATGCAAGCTGAAGAAGTCTCTCTATGGACTTAAACAATCGCTGAGGCAATGGTACAAAAGGTTCGATTTATTTATGATTAATAATGGTTTTGTACGTTGCGATTATGATAGTTGTGTATACTTGCGGAGTCTTGGAGACGGCACACACGTGTTCTTGCTTTTATATCTCGATGATATGTTGATCGCGGCTAAGGAGATGAAGCATATAGATGATCTCAAACTGAAGCTTCACGGGGAGTTTGAGATGAAAGATCTCGGGAGTGCAAAGAAGATTCTTGGTATGGAGATCTCAAAGGATACTAAGAAAGGTGAAATTCTGCTCACTCAAAGGAGTTATATCCAGAAGATACTCGAGAGGTACAATCTCGAGAACGCCAAGCAGGTGGCCACACCTATGAGTGCTCACTTCAAACTCTCGTTGAAGTGCAGCCCCTCTACTGAAAAGGAAAGGAGAGATATGGAGAAAGTTCCATATGCTAGTGCAGTCGGATCCGTTATGTATGCTATGATCTGCACTAGGCCAGACATTTCACACGCAGTTAGCCTCGTGAGTCGTTATATGGCTAACCCAGGAAAAGAGCATTGAGAAACGATGAAGTGGCTGCTGAGGTACCTGAAGGGAACCATGGATGTTAGCTTGAAGTTCACCAAAGATGGAGCACAAAGGCAGGTGGAGGGGTACGTCGATTCAGATTACGCTGGAGATCTGGATAAGCGGAGGTCCACAACAGGGTACGTGTTCATTTTGGGTGGAGGTCCAGTAAGTTGGAGATCGGTTCTCCAACATACTACCTTGTTGTCAACAACGGAAGCGGAGTACATGACTGCTGTCGATGCCGGAAAAGAAGCTATATGGTTGAAGAGTTTGGTTAGCTCTTTGGGGATGGAACAAGAAGTGACCAAATTGCATTGCGATGGTCAAAATGCAATTTATCTAGCCAAGGATCAGACGTTCCATTCAAGGACCAAACATATTGAAGTAAGGTACCATAGGATCCGAGAGTGGATCGAAGAAGGCATGTTGTTCTCCAGAAAATCGACACAAGTGAGAATCCTGCGGATATGATGACCAAGGTCGTCAATCGAGAGAAGTTCGAGTTGTGCTCAAAGCTTCTCAATGTCCTCAGAAGGTGAGAAGGAGGGCGCTCCGGGGGTAGCGCCAAGTGGTGTCTCGTGTAGACACGAAGGATGCGGGTTAGAAGAAGACTCAGGTAACAAATCTAAACCAAGGTGGAGATTGTTGAATATTGGCTTATATTTGTTAAGGAAGCAAAACCAGGAAGAGTCGGTCGACCGAATTGGATTCGGTTCACCGACGCACAACCCAGGAGATTTTCGGCGAAGACGGGTCGGTCTACCGAATTGGATTCGGTCCACCGACCCGAGGATTCCAGGCACTCCGTGTGCAGCTGGGATCGGACGACCGAATTGGATTCGGTCTACCGTCAGAAGGTTTCAAGCACTTCGGAACAACGGTTCGGTAAACCGTTGAGGGGATTTTTGGTGTTCCGAGAATCTGGAAAGTGCCTGTCCAAGTTGGAACGGATTATCGAGGGTTACTCGGTCTACCGAAGGGTTGTTGGAATAGTTCGTTAGTTCGTGCAAGAAGCGTTCTCGCGGTCTACCGAGACGCGCGAGAATAGTTCCCTCGGCCAACCGAGAAGGATTCGGTTAACCGAATCGGAACAAGAATAGTTCCTGTTGAAGCATTCACGGTTAACCGAGCGAGCGTCAGTTAACCGTGCGCATGAATAGTTTTGCTCGGTTATTGCTTAATTTTAGCTCGGTTTTTTGAGTCTATAAAAGAGTTTGTTTGTACTTGCTCTTTCATACATTGCATACAAGTTAGTTTCCTTCATTGTGAGTTGAGAGATTAAGGCTAGAGATAGATCTAGAGTGATTTGGAGGACCTATTGCCTCCAAGCGTTTGTAATCTCGGTTGCTTCTCTTGTTGGAGAAGCGGAAGAAGGAAAGGAAACCCGCAGGAGACCCCCCAAGGACGTAGGCACGTTGCCGAACCTTGTAAAACGCGTGTGTCGTGGTTGTTTCAGGTGTGCATGTGTTATTTGCTTGTTTTATTTCCATCTTGCTTGTGTTCTTGTTGCAATTGTGTTTGGGAGAGGGTCCGAAGTTAATTCCGCAATCAATATTCTATTTTACGTGGTGCGTTTAATCCGTGTCGAGTTAGTGCATTATTAGATCCCCCTCCCAACACAGACCACACCAGAGGCATTACACCTGCATGGTCGATTTGCTTGCGCGAGCAGGGAGGTTAAGAGAAGCAGAGAAGTTTATCAACAAGATGCCACTTGAACCAGAAGCCAATATATGGGCAGCCCTGTTAAGTGGTTGCAGTGCTTACAATAACCATGAGATTGGAGAGAAAGCTGCCAAGAAGTTGCAGGAATTGGACAAGGAGAATAGTGCAAGCTATGTGCTATTGTCCAACATATATGCCTCTGCTGGAAGGTGGAAAGATGTTGTGAGGATGAGAACACCAATGAGGGAGGAAGGATTGAAGAAGAGTAGTGGGTGCAGTTGGATTCATGTCAAAGACAATACTCATAGTTTTAATTTTTGGGATATTTCACACCAGAAGTCTGAAGAGATATATGGGACTTTAGAACTTGTAATGTCTGAGACTAACTAGAAAATTGGCTTATGTGAATCCCAATTACTTCGGTTACATTTAGTTTAGGTAATTATTTTATTTTATAATTCCATGGCTTTTAGGTGTTTATATAAAGTTGACATTGTCTACTTGCATCCTGTTATCTTAATGTAAATTAAGAATAGGGTTTCTAGTACTTGGTTGATGTTACTTTTCATAATATTGAGATAATTTGAAAGTATAGAGCATGATCTTGAATTTGAAATATTCCCTCTCTTTGCAATGACAATCTTATATCCAGTCAGGTAGGTGTAATGATTTACAGTCTAGAATCATGGAGCCAAATGTTAATTTAGTACCTTGTAGAGTTGTAGGTACCCACCAAATAAACAAAGTAGTTAATCATTGGTAAATCCACTAGCATCAGTTGCACCAACGGGCCATGACTTATATCTCATGCTGATTTTTCCCTGGTATTTTTATTTAATTATTTATTTATTAAAGTCAATATCTGCAACGTTTTGTAAACGTATGTCTGGCTGCAATCGTCACAAAATCTCAAACCGTTCGTCTTGCCACTCCTGTCAGATGGAAAACTTGTGATCTTTGAAGATTTGAGATTAGAATTAAGAATGAGTTCCCCCAATGACAGATGAAATTTTCTCGGAAATGTACTTGAGGACAGCTAGCCAGAGAAAAATATTTTAAATTTATTAAGATATATCAAATATGATCAAATTGAGCTGGAATATATCCTCCGAACATGACTTCGTCTACTGCAAGTTAAGAAGTCCAGAAGTTTTTCTTTGAACTCAACATCAAGACTAATGCTGCCATTTAAGTAATTTTTGTTCTCACAATCAGTACGAATCATTAACCGAAAACATCATTCTTATTCGAGAAGAAATTGCATTCTCATAATGTTCCCATCCTAAACACGATCCATGCAGACAACACAACATGCAAATACAACAACTCAACATACAAATATGGTTGGAAAACACTAACCTCTTTTGCCATGAGCATCCTCATGTATTTTTCGCCAACATATAATAAGAACAAAATCTGGATGGAGAAATTCATACTTGCCTATGAGCCTTGAGCCATCATCATCATCAGAATATATGACGTTGAACGAAAATACCAACACAACAAAACCTGGGGTATCAATCAATGCGAAGGTAGAAAGAGAATTTTTAGTCAACTGTGAACACAAGTTCAATGCAAAAAAGGTACAAGTTTTGTGTTCACAAATCAATGGGAAGGGGGAAAAACTGGATTGCACCTCAGCATAGACATAATGACTGTTGGTATTGGTAAGACAAACCGCAATTTCTTGTTCATATGACTACAGTTCTGATACTCTGGCTGGGACATATAAAAGCCCAATAACTTGATCTGCAGGCAATCTGAACTCAAATACCAGTGTCTTCAAGTGAAGCATTCCAGCACATTTTAGATTACTCCAGATTAGTCCAATGAAGCTGGTTGCTCTTCAACTCACCATCGACAAATGTCCGCCTGTCTGTTGATCATAAAACAGGTCATCTAACTAGAATAATATGATTTCTGATGCTTCCAAACATTTCAGTCCTCATGGGAAAATATCATGACAACTTGCAAATGAAGTTGTAAAACCAATTGAGAAATGCATTTTTAATATCTAAATCTGAATTCCATATGACGAATGGGTTTGGGAGGGGGGAGGCGTGGGACACCGGATGCGGCCCGGATGTTATGGCTCAATGACAGTAGAAACATCTACTACATAAAAACAGTATAAACCAATACAACAGCATGGCTCCATGATTGAGCACAGAGCTTGCATATGCTATGGTATAGTTTGCAACTCAAATATATGTTAGCACCACCATTTTGGGATTACAAAATCACTGTAAGTACACCTTCGCAACAATTTATAACTCACTTGATAAGCTACAATGAGTATAACTTGTTCACCTTTTTTAACAAGCTTGTACTCTAGATTCTAGCAGATCAGCAGCTCATACTGGCATTTTTATTTATAAAACAAAGGAACTCTTCTTCAACAACATTGTGGCTGACATATAATGCACGCCATTAAATCTTGAAAATCTAGACAAATTGAAGATACATCATACATGGAACACCTATGCATATATAATTAGATTCAACCTTGCCATACAATTCGGCACAAAATTTTATTAGGCTTACATAAATCTAGTGCAAGGATACAAATACATAAGCAATTAACCTACAAATTTCAAAACTGCAGTACAATGAGTAATATACAATCAGTCGCTAATTGTTATAACAAATCACTTACATTGTCTAAAAAGGGTACAATAACACCATATAAAAAACAACAAAGGGAAGTAGAACATCCCACCCTAGAAACAAAACTCATCTTAACTAAATATCAACTAGCACAACCAATTTTGTATGGTTATAATAGATTTAAATTTACCTCATAGATGAAGGATCAGATCCACCACCATCAATGAATAGTCACACAGCTCAAACTCGAATCATCACCTTCCAGCCATCTTAATTAAAGGAGAGAGCATCCCCTGTATCTCTTGCAACTGCTGTTGTAGCTGAATCTCCTCGGCAACCACACGTTTAATGTTCCGGATGTGGTGTTTGAGTTCATCGGACTTCTGAATATCATCAAACCGCATCTGGACAACCTTTTTCGCCAATCCCATCAAATACCTTGCATACCTAGGGAGTGTGACATACTTGTGCAGAAAACTCAGAAGCAACCCGAGCTCATTGAGGTCCAAATTCTCCATGCACAACACCAATTTTTTCCTCGCAACCAACTCCTCAATTACTGCCATAATGGCACCAGGATTCTTATTATTCACTGCAGAAACAAGTGCATCCTTGTGCCTGAACTTCTTCAACAACCTGTCATGCTCTGCCAACTTCACCTTGCGAGGTTTCTCCACCACATAGTCCTCCTTTACCTTCTCGCCCTGACCTCGATGAAAGTAACGGAAATTCTTAGACTTACCTTTCCTTCCTCCGCCAACCAATTCATCAACTTCCATCTTCGCTTTCTTCTCCTTCTTGCTAACATAAATCACACCATTCGATGTACCAACTGCCCTCACCAACCCATCAGGTGATGCTGCAACGGACAAAAGCATCGACGGGTACCTCATTGAATGTGTGACCTTAAACGAAGAGTAATCAAAAACCTTCATATAGCCATCAATCGAAACGCTAAAAATCCTCGATTCCTCAACACCCTTCTTCCCAAGCTTCCCAACACAAAGACAAGTGACCGTCTTATTATGCCTCTCCATCGAATGAATCAGCCTCCCACCGCCAATCACATCCCAAATCTTAACGCAATTCCCACCGGCAGTAGCAACAAGTCCACCGGACGGGAGAAAAACGACGCTCTCCACAGGAAACCCGTGGGTCCACTCCATCACCGGAGCACTCCCTCCCCTCATATCCCACATCTTAACTACATGATCATACCCGCCGCTCACAAAAACCTCGGAACTCACCGGAGAAACGGCACCCGCACGAACGTAATCCCTATGCGCGCCGGGAACCACAACCACCGGATCGGTCAAACTCGTGTCCCAATAACTCACAACCGCATCGTCCGCACCGGAGAAGAAATGCGTGTTATCGGCATACCTGACGACCCGCACGGGGCGGGTGTGGTTCTTAAAACTGCGAAGCAGAGGGCGGTTACGATTGGGATCGAAGAGCTGGATCTGGCCGGTGTGGTCGCCGACGGCGAGGAGGTTGGCGTCGGGGCGGAAAGAGGGGGAGTAGGAGACGTCGGGGAAGCGGGAGACGGGGGAGAAGGAGGTAGGGGAGAGGGAGGGGGAGGAGAAGAGGAGGAGGGAGGCGGAGACGGAGGCAGCAAGGTGGGTTGGGGAGAAGGCAAGGGACGTGACGGGGTAGACGAGGGAGGTGGCGAGAGTAGAGTTGGTGAAGGACCGGAAGTGGGCGGATTCGGGGGTGGTGGAGGACGGGGTTCGGGACGGGAGGTGGGGGGCGGCGGAGGTCGCCCGGAAGTAGGGGGTCCGGTCGGCGGTGGTCATGACGGCGACGGGAAAGAAATTCGGGGTTTTTGGGTGATGTGATTTTTTAGGGTTTTAGGATAGAAAGGGTTTGTCTTGGTTGGGACAGTTGGAATTGGGTTGATGGGCCGGGCCTATTGGACTTTCAAGGCCCATAGGAAGTGGTAGTGTTAAATCTGAAACCAGACCCCAACGATATTTCTATATATGTATCATATTTTCGTAGCAAATATGAATGAGGATACGTTTGGTTACTTTTATATGGATAAAAATGAGAGATATATACAAATGCGACATTATCTTCTAAACTTATGGAAATCTTTGTATTAAAAAAAATACAAATACAAATCGAAGATTATCAAAACCACTTTTACCTCTAGGTATGGTTTAGAACCAACTAGAGCTTTAAATAAGAAGTACAAGTGATGGTGATAGTTTTGTAAGCTACACACATATCTCCAATTTCCATCGATGTGTTGTCTGCAGACACCAGAGATGTAACTGGTAAGTTTTGGAGAAGCACAAAAACGGAGTCGAGCCAACCTCATGTTCGGTGAGGAGTTCTGTTTATGTCAAAAGTTGTATTCTTAGTCGCCAAATATCTTATACAACAACTTCTACTCTGGTATTAGATTTGGTACGCAGACACAGACGAAGATGAAGAAGAGATGTTGTGAATGTTTGCTTTTATTATATATTTCTGTGTGTACATGTGGGGTACATTTTGTATATATATGAATGGTATACGAGATATAATCGTTGGGGAGATTTGAATGATATAGCTGAATGAGATATGAAGATTATTTCTTTCCTTGGGGAGATGATGCCATGGTGAATGATCCGGAGCCGAGGAGGAGAGCCAACGGTCATATCCATATTTGGTAACTTTCTTACTACGCCCCTCAAGTTGGGTCTTGAAATAAATTGATGGATCCCAACTTGTGAAGAATGCTTGAGAAAGTTTGGTGATCTAGAGCATTTGTGAAGATGTCTGCGAGTTGGTCCTTGCTGGAGACGTATGAAACTTCTATTTGCTTTGACTGAATTTTTTCTCTAATGAAATGACAATCCACCTCTATATGCTTGGTCATTTCATGGAAAACTGGATTTGAGGCGATGTGTCGTGCTGCATTGTTATCACAGAACATATTCATTGGTTCTTGAGAGTTGATGTTCATATCTTTGAACAATTGTTTGAGCCATATTAACTCGCTAGTAGTGGAAGCCATAACACGATATTCTGTTTCTGCGCTTGATCGAGCGACAACATTTTGCTTTTTGCTTCTCCATGTTACTAGGTTACCTCCCACAAAGGTGCAGAAGCCAGTGGTGGATCTCCGATCGTGACTTCCTGCCCAATCTGCATCGGAGTAACCAATTATGGAATTAGAGTTATTGTTTTTCATCCAAAGTCCTCGTCCTGGAGTTTTTTTAAGATAACATAGGATTCTGTTTACGATGTCTAAATGATGAGTATGAGGAGAATGCATGAATTGACTAATTATACTTACAACATAAGTGATGTCAGGACGAGTGACAGTGAGATAAATTAATTTTCCTACTAATCTTTGGAATTGACTAATGTTATTTAGGGGTGTACCGTCAGTAGACCCTACTTTTTGTTGGTTTCGATCGGTGTGTTAATGAGTTTAACACCTATCTTACCTGTTTCTTTGAGAAGGTCTAAGGTGTATTTTCTTTGGGAGAGAAAGATACCCTTTTTTGAATAGGCAATTTCTATTCCAAGAAAATATTTCATGTATCCTAAATCTTTTATGTCAAATTTGGATTTTAAGTAATCCTTAATTATTTTTATCTCTTGATCACAAGCTCCTGTTATCATGATATCATCAACATATATAAGTACTATAGTGGTAATATTATGACTATGCCTAGTGAACATGGAAGCATCAGCGAAACTTTTTGAAAAACCGTAAAGGAGGAGTGAGTGACTTAGTTTGGCATACCAAGGTCTAGGTGACTGCTTTAGTCCATATATAGACTTATGAAGTTTGCATACCTGATAGGGAGTTGTGGTGTAACCTGGAGGAGGAGTCATATAGACTTCTTCTTCAAGAGTTCCATGTAAGAAGGCATTTTTGACATCCATTTGAAAGAGGTTCCACCCTTTGTTTACAGCTACAGATAAGAGAACACGAACAATGTTTATTTTGGCAACAGGAGCGAAAGTTTCCATGTAGTCAAGACCATAAGTTTGGGTGTATCCTTTAGCTACAAGGCGAGCTTTATACCTCTCAATTTTCGCATTACTATGATATTTTATTTTATAGACCTATTTACACCCAACGAGTTTTATACCAGGTTGTGATGGAACTAATGACCATGTTTTATTGTTTTCTAGGGCTTTTAGTTCCTCTTTCATAGTGTTATTCCAATTCACATTTCCTACAACTTCATGGTAGGAGGTGGGTTCCTTATTTTCGTCTATTTTAGTTAAGAAGGTTTGGTGTTTATGGGATAGTTGGTTATAGGACAAGTAGTCCTGAATGGGGTAGGTGACTTGTGACACAATATAGTCGTTAAATCTAATAGGAGGGCGAGTTGGACGGGTGGACTTCCTTAGTGGGAGTCCATCTTCATTCCCCCCTTCGTCGCCAGCAGGAGGATTGTCTTGAGGTATGTTTCCAACTGGTTGAAGAGGATTATCTTGAGGTGTGTCTTTGACTTGTTGAGGGTCTTGCAGAGCGTGATGGAGATGTGGAGTTGTGTTGAGCAGATCGATGGTGGGAAGCGGAGTCGTGGCGGAAGTCTCGTAGTCTTCATTACTTTGGAAGAAGGATTCAGTCTCAAAAAAAGGACACATCTCTGGAAACATACATTTTACAATTTTTGGGGTCATAACATTTGTACCCTTTTTTTAAAGGAATATCCTAAAAAAACATTTGATAGAGCTATAATCAATCTTGTTCTCTATTCTCTTGTGAACAAAACAAATGCAACCAATTTTTTTAAAGTGGTCAATGGTTATTTTCTTATTATGTAGAATTTGTAAGGGTTGTTTGTTATCAATAGTGGGACTAGGGAGACGATTTATAATATATGTTGCAGTAAGAACAACATCGGACCAAAAACGTTTGGGAACATTATTTTGGAAAAGAGAGAACGAGTAACATTTAAAAGATGTCTATTTTTTCGTTCAACAATTCCGTTTTTTGAGGTGTATTAATACACGTAGTTTGATGAAAAATTCATTTTTGTTTTAACAAATTTTGGAACATATTACTCATATATTCCGAGCCATTGTCAGATCTAAAAATACGAATCTTAGCATTATACATGTTTTCAACAAATGCAAGAAATTCACAAAAAATAGTGTAAGCATCTGATTTTGTTTTTAACAAGTAAATCCAAGTAGTCCGAGAAAAATCATCGATGAAGCTAATAAAATAACGAAAACCATTGTAAGAGTCCACGGGAGCAGGTCCCCAAATATCTGAATGGACTAATTCGAACGGAATTTGAGTTTTAGTAGTAGAGCTAGAAAAAGATAGTCGAGTTTGTTTTGATAAACGACGGATGTCACATAAATGTTCAGAATTAATAAAGAGAAATAAGCATTTTAACACACTAGAAGATGGGTGTCCCATCCTTTTGTGCCAGAGTTCGTGATTTGTTGCGGGCCCAGCATGTAGGGCTTTAGGTGGTTCGAGGACATATAATCCATTCAAGAGAATGCCCTTACCAATCATCCTCCCTGAGGTACGGTCCTGAAAGATGACATCATGAGGAGTAAAGATAACATTACAATTAAGCATTCTAGTTATCCTGGCGACATATAACAAATTTGTGTCAAAATTAGGAACATATAAGATTTTATCATGAGTACAATTAAGTAATTCTGCGTCTCATGTACCTTTAATTTCAACTTGATTCCCATTTGCTACAGTAACGAATTTATTCAATAGATTTAGATTGTTTTTCATATTACTAAGCATAGTAGGGTCCCTAGTCATATGATCGGTAGCCCTAGAATCAATAATCCAATTTTTTATGCTAGATTTAGCTCCTGGAAGGGCATGAATATGAAAGTTTAAATTATGTTCCATACCTGATAGATTACCTGTTCTGGGGGTGCTTTGTTGCAAAATCTCATTCAGGTGCCCCACTAGAGCACTAATTTGGTGCGGATCAAGTTGCCCACTCGATAACCCATCACGCGACCCATATGTATTCGGGTTGAGGGAGAATCCGGTTGCTCGATCCGGAGTATAAAGCCTCCCGTTATTTCCATTTTTGTCATTTGCGTTAGGGTTAGGGTTTTGGTTGTTTGAGTGGCTGCCACCGCCTCCGGGCTGGCTGGTGCCTCCGTCGGCGATTTCGTCCACCATGTTTGCTCTGGCGTTCCTTTCTCCGTTCTTGGGTGGCCTGAGATGAGGAAAAAGAAACCAACAAACATTTTTACTATGTCCTTGTTTCTTACAGTTTTCGCAGTGTTCATCCCATCGTCTTCTGAGAGTACCAAGGTACTCAGTGATGGAGGTAGCGTTTTGTCGTGTCTGGGAGATATCCTGTTTGATTTTGAATACATGCGCAAAGTTCTCCGTCTTCCCATAGTGATCACGAACATACTCCCAAAGTTCTTTTACGCTTTCTTTGTATATGAAGATCTCGGTTATGCTGGGTTGCATAGATGCGATGAGCCAGGACATGACCTGGTGGTCCATTGTTTGCCATTCTTCTTGTTTTGTTTCCGTCCCGGCCCCTTCAGGTTTTGCTGTTTTCCCCGTGATGTGGCCAACCCTCCCTCGGCCACTGAGGGACAGGGTCACCCCCTTGCCCAAGAGAAGTAGTTGGTCCCGTTCAGAGGCGTCGAGACTAGGCGATGAGATGTTGCCGCCTCGGGGTGGCTGATTCCAGTGTCGTCCGACATGTCTTTTTGTTTGTTTTGGGTCTGGAGAGAGGTTAATGATGGATTAGAGGGTGTTTAGCATGGGAAGTTGGTGCAGCACTGTAGATGTTTGGGGAAGAGGCGCTACAGTGGTCACATGGGGAAGAGGAAGGGGCGTGCACTGTAGCAAGGAGAGAGGTTTTA
Organism: Triglochin maritima; assembly: GCA_963682175.1. Classification (NCBI taxonomy): domain Eukaryota; kingdom Viridiplantae; phylum Streptophyta; class Magnoliopsida; order Alismatales; family Juncaginaceae; genus Triglochin; species Triglochin maritima. Next base: position 4,374,633 of record OY821780.1, on the reverse strand, counting down.
AGGGTTTCTTCTTCTCTTTTTCTTCTCCTCCCTTTCTCTCACTCCTTCCTTTCCTTTGCTGTTGCGTGCGTGTTGGTGGAGCAGCTGCGGAAGCGTGCGGGGTCTGTTGAGGCGCGAGAAGGAGAGTGCGCGGGAGGTTGCAACCGGAGGCGTGGTAGTCGGAGCTCCGGTGTTCTTCGTCGATCTTCAAAGAAGAGGTATGCCAAGTTCTTGCATTAGAGGTCTTAGTTGATCACCCACGTTGGGGTGAGGTTGGGGTCGGTCGCGCGAGGTCGGAGGCCTCGCCGGCGACGAGTTTCGACGTCGAAACCTCGGCTGACGCGAGGTTGAAGACGTCTGTCGGTCGACCGGGTCCCTTGGACGGTCGACCGATCGTGGTGTATTTTCACTGTCTGTCGTGTTCCGGTCGATTGCGTCCCTCGTTCGGTCGACCGGAACTTGAGTGTACCGGTAGGATACGTAAGCTTCGGTCGACCGTTTGATGACATAGAAAATATTAGGTTGACCCTGTAAGTGTTCGGTCGACCGAGACCCCTGAGTCGGTCGACCGATAGATTCGTTTTGAGCGTTGACCAGACTCCGGATTTTGACCTCGTTCGGTCGACCGGTTTTAGACCTTCGGTAGACCGTTGGGATTTATGTGTTGCGCAAATAGTTCGACCGTGACAGACGCTTCGGTCGACCGATTCCCTTGTGGAAATGGTCAACCGAGTTGTCACTTTCGGTCGACCGATTCCCTTGTGGAAGCGGTCGACCGGTTGTCACTTCGGTTGACCGAATTCCCTTGAGGAAAACGGTCGACCGTGTCTCTTTCGGTCGACCGTTTTGCACAGGACATGATTCCTGGTTTCACTTAGGATGCCAACTCTGTCCACGGAAACCCGTGTCCTCGCCTTGTGCGTGAGCCGGGAGGTGACGGTGGGCGCTTTATGCGTGCCTGCCCAGGGACCGCCGTGTGGAAGAGTGTGGGTGTCTGGAACGCGTCACCTCCGTATATGGATCGTGACTATATCTGGTGGATCGTTTGACTCGCGTTAGAGTAGCGGCCTGAGGGATTGCGGATCCCATCGCTTCAGCAACACGCAACTGCCGACGGGTGCAGTGACTACCGGCCGATGGCTACGGAGGCACAAAGACTACCGGCCAGGATTGGCGACGGAGGTCTAGAGAGGTACCGACCTAGTGACGGCGACGGAGGTCGCGACCCTGCTCGGTTGGAGCCGGAGTTGGTGTTGCACGTGGAGCTCGTTGACCCTGCGGACTTCGGTTCGGATCTGTCGATTGTTTGGCCCTGTGTGTGGCGGATATGTTCGACTGGCCTTGATGGCAGTTATTGCACGTGCCGTGCGGCCTGTGTGGCGGCGGTAGGGCCCCTGTGCGGCCTGTGTGGCGGCAGGGAGGATCGCGCGTGGCCTGTGTGGTTGCGGCGATGGACTGTCGATGATGTGTTTCGGCAGGTTGCTCGATTGGGCACCTATCGAGTGATATCCCGTGCGGTCTGTGTGGCGCCGGTTGATGGACCGACCTGAGCGACGGCTCCGTTGGTGTGGTGGTGGTGGACCACGATGTATTCAGATCTGATTTCTACCTTGCGCGGAAGTGCGAACGCATCCTCACCGATCCCTTGGCTTGTGTAGTCGCGTGTGGGGATGTGTTGCGTATTGTCCGTTAGACCGTATGTGCCTACGGTAGGTCTCTACGGAGACCCGATGTTTGGACCGTGCGGCCTGTGTGGCGGCGGTGAGGTTGGACCGTGTGGCCTGTGTGGTACCGGTGTTTGTGGACCGTGCGGTCTGTGTGGCGACGGCGATGTTGCGGACCGTGAGGCTTGTGTGGCAGCGGTGGCGATTGTAGACCGCGGGGCCTATGTGGCAGCGGGAACGATCGCGGGACGGATGTCCAGTTTGGCCCTTGGTGGCAATGTTGTTTTACTGCTTTGTATTTCATACCATGCTATACTAGTATGTTAGGGCATATAGGTGAGCTTGTCATACGGGGTTTCCTTATGGAAACTCAGGCATTGTTGTTATGATTATTTTCAGGACCGCGTTAGGTTCCGGCGGGTGGTGACCGAGGGAGATTGCACTTTGGGACTGGATCCTGTCGTCTGCCTACTTTTAGGTTGTCGTGATTACATGTACCTTGTGTTTCGTGTTGTAATGTAATCACTCTTTTGACAAACTCGTATTGTATTCTGGTGCACCAGACTTATTTATGTATTTCTTTCAGTAATGTCCCCACTCTTGATGGTTTTATCCTTGTGATTCCTTTGGTGTTAAAAGTTTAAATTTTCTGATGTTCAGGGGCGTTACAACAACTTCTACTCTGGTGTTGCAATGTTTCAAACCAACTCCTCAAATGTGGCCTTCGCAGCACCACATAAAACCTTTTGTAAGGACACGTTTTTATGTTATGCTGAAAGGAAGCATGTAGAGGAACGGATATAATGTGTTAGTTTGTTAATATTATCAAAAAAAAGGAAAAAAAGGTATTGCTTTGAGTTGGAGATTCATTTTTGTAGGCAACAACTCAGATTTGTCTTTCCCATAGTATGGTGGTTTTAAGCTAGATAAGAGATATGGGCTCTAGAAACATCTAATATGTGCTCTGAAAACAAAAGGCAACATCTATCTATTATGAATGGATACGAATCGAATACGAAGCAAACATCGACATTTTTAATTTGGATTAGCATCAATGACAATAAAATGTGACTGTAATTGCTTACCAACTAGCTAGGCAACTACTAATTGAATTTCCACATGTCTTCATGAGCTCCAGCTTGTGTGACTGAAATTGAGCATGGCAAGAACTCAGTACCACTTTGAGAACTTCTTAGCAGTCTCTGCATCTAACGCTCAAAGAAAATGAATTGAGATGGAAGGTCAGAATTTAAGTTTCTGTACTTACTCTTTTATCTCTCCGTCGTTTCATTACAAACAAAGTCTATTGAATCGTAGCTGAATTACAACGAAATCTTTAGATCTTCAGTACAATGGACAATGCCATTAGGATTTACAATCCCACAACAAGTAAGCAAAAAAGGGTGGTAAGAGTAATAGAACATTGTTATTACCATAGCAAACTCTAGTGTAACCACATTGCTAATTTGATTGTGTTGATCTGATATAAGATTTTTGTCAGATAATAGGAATGGCCGAATGGGGCTCATGAGAAGATGAAAACACGAGTTCACATTAAAGGCAGAGATTTGAAAACACTCATGGTCCAAGGTTGGTACAAGTCACTGTTACCATTGTTTTGGATGAATCAGAAAAAAAAGAGATATACATGTTTTTCAGCATAAAGATACCATCAAAAGAAGATAACATATATAGTTCACGAGGTTTAATACATCCTCGTTTGGCTTTCAAGCAAGAAATCTAATGTTCAAGTCAAGATCATGAAGCCCTTTTTGTGATCTGGGCAACTTCAGCAAGAGTACAAAACTTGGAAAACAACACAATGTTAACAAATTGTTTTTGCTACAAAATTTGTTTTTGCCACAACCTTCTCATAACATGAAGCAATGGATGGTCATCCTCAACTTTTATTTCATTACCTTCTGTTACGTACTTCTACAGAGATTAATTATACTCCACTACTCCACACCACTTACAATAAGTTGAGTTTTTCCAATATTATATATTTTAGAATCCCAGCCACACAAAAAACTGACCACCACACAGGTAAGAGACAAAATTGCCGTAAAGATGGCACACAGGTTTGAATCAAACAGGTGGCACCAGAGAATGCATTTGAGATTATCATTCAGTAGAAAACAAGCAACAAAAAGATAACAAATTTCTTCACTCATACATAACAGTGGCTGGTGGTCACAGTCTTACTCAGCAGACTTGATAACAAAAAATTCCAGAAGCCTGCGAAGCTGCAACACACCATCAACCACCACCTAAACTCTCCATCTAATTAAAAACTAGAAAAGCAAATTACATGATATCCCCAACAACTGCATAATGCATATGAACAATGGACTGTACATGCCTACAAGGGCCAAGGGAGAACTCTAATTAACTAAGGGGATATCAACATCTTTGACCAAGCAAAAATTAGGCTTAAGTTGCTTGGTTCTTAATCTTTTGTTTATCTCCATCCAGTGGCGTAAGACTTTTCTTGCTTGGTGGGCAATGGTGGAGAAGGGAAACTTGTTGGTGGGATGGTCTCAACAGGCACAGACTCAGGCTCAGGCTCATCTTCATGTTCTGGTTTCTTGGTGTAGGTGAAAGAGAGGTCTTTGTTTGCTGCCAAAGCAAGGAGCTCTGACTCTTCTAGTCCTCTTGCAGGACCAAGGCTACACCTGTCTGTGGTGTGTTTGGCAAGAGCATCTTTGAATTTCTTAATCTGGATGGAGGCAAAACAAAATCCAATTCAGAAAAAAAGGTTGTGTGGATGGGAAGAAAGAACAGAAAAAAATGATCACAAGTACCAATTGCCAAATGGATGACCAAAATTTCCCCCAAAAAACTAAATTAGGAAAAACCTGAGAATTTACAATTTCAAACAATTAAAACCCAGTTGTATAGAGTTATAGATTAGGATGGGGCAGCAGACAGAACTAGAAAATTTGATTAAAATTGTCAGTCACTAATGGATGGGCAAATATGGATAAACTAGAAAATTAACAAATCAGCATGTTCAACTTCTTGGCAAAAGAAACTCGTTCCAAAACCCAGTTCAATGTTAATCTCTCAAGTAAGCATGCAATTACTACAATCACAGAAAAGAAAAGAAAAGAAAAGGAAAAACAATATAATCAAGTTGGAAAAAACATTTAAAATGAAAAATCACATAGAAGGAGAATCTAGAGTCTAAGCAGATTATAAAAAGGTGAAAAGGCTTACAGTGGCATTAGTACAGCTGAAACTGCACAACCGACCATGTGCTCCTCTATAAAACCTGAAGAAAGGAAGAACATGAACATTCAAGCTGTAACACATGGACTTGTGCTCCTCATAGTTGACCTGAAGGAACATCACCTCTGGGTTTGCCTCAGCAAACTGGCAAATCTATACAACACCACCAAATTAACTCAAATCAGACCCTCTTTTCTTTTTCCAAAACAATAACTAATATCTGGAGGAATTATTATTATAATACAATGAAACAAACCTTGGGGTGAAGAGCCCTGCAACCCCCACATCCAGGAGAGAAGAAATCCACAATCACAAGCTTGTTCCCAGCATCCACCATGGAATCTACTAACTCTTGTGCAGATGAGATCTCCTTCATGTTTTGCTGAACACCCTTCTCCCACCACTTCACTCTACCAAGAGTGAGAGTCATCTGCCCATCATCACACACCAAATCAAAAACTATTTAATTTTTTTTTTTTTTTTACAAAATCCATCCAAACATACTCAAATAAAAATACCCAAAACCAAATTTGCAGGAAAAAAATACATCTTTATTTGTTTTCGAGACACAAACCTGTACTGGAAGGATCTGAGACCCCTTTGCCACTTTGGAAGATTTGCCAAACGCATCATCATATTCAAAAACCAACTTCTTCCCATAAAAATCCTTCCTCAAGGCTCTGAATCCAACAGAGGAAGCCCTCACTTTGCTCGAGGCCTTCTTCCCACGGTGCCCAACAGCTGGGGTAAACAGGGGTTGGCACTTGCTCATCACATCCGCCATCGTCCACCTCCAAGATGAAATCTTTCCACCAGAAACACGAATCTCGTGTCGAAATCCGAAAACCCACAAAAAATTTAGAGCGAAAGATCACGAAAAATGGCGTCAACAGATCGAAGCAAAGCGAGAGATGCGATTTTGGGGGAGAAATGGATAAAAAGGCGGAGTTTATGGTGGTGTTTTAAAGACGTCGGGTTGCTTTGGAAGGTGAGTTGATCGTGGCCGTTGGTTGGATGGGTGGTGGGTTATGGACGGTGGATGGGAGGGGTCACGTGGTGGTGTTGGATCCTCAGGAAGTGGGGGACATTGGTTGGTTGATGTCCTGAATTTATTTTGGGCAGTGGATATGATGGATTGGATAAGAGTCCTGAGAACCTCGTCTGCTTTACGAACCACCACTTCTCTCTTTGGAGTTTGGAGTTCCAATATTTCTTCGTTCTTTGTTTTTACTTGTTTATTTTTGCTAATTTGGTTTTTTGTGTTTATTGTTTTGTGAATGTATGTGACAGGAGTTTGTTGTCGTTCGTACACGATAGGATGTATGGGTCACATCCAATAGCCGTAGGGGAGTCCAGAACCTTCTCGACAAGTGGCATTAAGTTAGGACAGACTTGGGAGATGAGATTGTTTAAGCTCCAAAAAGGACTAACAAATCCAATTTCACCTCGTTCAGTCGTTCTGCCTCTTTTGGGAGCAACTAAAAAATAATAAAATTATTATTAGCCACTACGTTTAGAAAAATGTCGATTTTTTTTGAACCGCTGATAATACTAGACTTTGTTGGACTGCCGCTTGTCAATTTCTCCCCCAACTTCATGTAAAACCTTTCCAACTTTTATTCCCGAGGGAAAACCCTTTCCAACCGAAGTCACGGATTATTAGAATAAGTTTTTCCAGTGTTATCACTAAATTATGTAACCATTACCTGATTACCTCAAACAATTAGTACCAAAATATTAATAAAACCATTATTTGAATGATATATGCGGATTGCTGGTTTACTCCCCTTTTTAATGTAAAATTGCACAAAGAAAAAGAACTAGTTTCTTTATCTGGCGTATGCCTACTCATCAAATTTATTTACATCTACAAAGTAACCTTTTGAGCTACGTTGCATTTCCTCCGTCAAATGCTTACCTAAATTCACACATAAAATCAATCTGCCTACAATACATTGGAGTTGTTTTTGTTGAGAATGTACAAATTGATAAGATTACAAACATTCTCAACGATGCCACTTGAAAGTGAGGAGAATGCCCGTCTTGAAGCCATACGATGCGCTTCCAGGGCTTCCCCATCAGCTAGAAGCTTCTTTATGACTTCTAAAAGTTCCAGTTTTCCAGAGACCTGCCAAAGTTCCAAGTTTACCGGAATTGTCGAGAACTTGCCCCTCCAAAAGAAATGAGAAATCCAATAACAATAAAAACCAAAGGATATCACAGTATGTTTGTGAATTACTCATACGTATGGAGATCATCACAAAATAAGTTGCCATTTGTAATCAGTAAGGAATCCCAACTTTCTAACTTACCGATTCTAATAAACCTACATTGTCTAATTCCGGATTGAGTTTGGATTTAACTTCCAAACAATTCAGCGTACATTCCCACCCTACATATTATCCTCATCCTGCACTACTTGGATAAGCACATTATCAAAGGAGAAGCATATTAATAAATCAATCGATCTCACCTGGCGCACTGACAGAGGTTCTATACTGAGAAGTTGTTGGATCATATGAGAAAAGTGTCCAACATGGGGACCTACAATTAACACCAAAGCCGTTATTCATAGTAAGAAATATGTACATGTTACCAAGGAAAAGTATTGCAGTAGAGAGGGGGGAAGACCTGTAAGAACAGCACAACCCATAGCAGCAGCCTCAGAAATATTATGACCACTTGAATTTGGCAAGAATGAACCACCAACAACGGCTATTGGAGTTATCCTATACAAGCTTCTCAATTCACCTGCAGCAATATTAGATTGAACCCATACTAAATTAATAAAACCATAACCAGATCCATGGTAAAAAACAGTATATAGAGTTTTAAACAGATAATTGCTAAAGAAGCGTCACAATATGCGACAACTCATCTAAGCAGGGCTATCTGGGGTTATCCTGGTTGATGCTGGGATAGGGAGCTGTTGCCCCCACCAAGATAGAGAGCTGGTGGATATGTGTCTGAGTAAAAGTGGGATGAAAATGCAGAAAGAGTCCCAAAGATTGTACATTGCAACCAATTCAGGAACTTCTACAGAAAAAAATTCTATCCAAAGATACTCACCTAATGTGTCCACAATGTATATCTTAGTAGTAGGGAGGGTCTTTTGACATCTAGATCTCAATACAACATCTGTCTCCACTCTGTCCAATGCCTGTATGCATCACAAATAGCATAGCATATTACTGAGCAAAACCGTAAAAAACTATTTCAGTGGTCACAACTGTGCAACCAGCAAAGAAAAAATAATGCAACATGCAATTTTGAAGGATGGAAAATCCCAGCACATAAGAATTGCCAGTGATTTTTACTGGTACTAACAAGTAGTGCACTTGAAGACACCATATTACTGAAGTTATACTAAAATTATTCGGAAAGCTACTGTAGAGATTATTTTACATGAAATTTATATCTAGAAGATGCTGAAGACATACTTTAGCCATCTCTCTTCCATGGTGTGGATGCCGAGGTACAATAATAGTGACCAAATTCGAGTACACTTGTTGTAGTTCTTTATGGATCCAGAGCATGACTACAATTGTCATAGAGTTAGGGAAAAGCAACTTGCGAAAAACTAAAAATTTAAGTAAAGCGACTTTGCTGTCCATGTTACATCTAATTTTTCAAATATCTACAAGTGATCCAGCCTCGTAAATAACACAAAGGCCTGTTAGTTACAAAATGATGAGAAGACAAGTTAGTCACCATCTTCTTCACCGGGATGAATGGATGATGCCATCCAGACTGGCCTATCGACAAGCTGTACTTGAAGATCTTTTACAATTTTGTCTTCAGCCACAGGGACATCAATATCAGCTGCAGCTGCATGGTATGAAATAATGCTACATGAGAAGGGCAGGAATATTCACATCAGAAAATTTTAGTACCGACTACCGACTAAGATTTTACTTTATGGTGATTGGTGTCTCTAGATCAATTTTGCTGGCTACAAGGATTGGGAATCACCTACTCCTACAAAAAAGCTAGATGGTCTTACAACTGAACCATTGCAGTAAACCAGCATGGTATAGCCTATCTTATTTTTGGAGCTCTTTAGGAACACTTTAAGAGTTAAGACACTAGAGGTAGTGTGGCTACCACAAAACAATATGTTCAACTGTCATGACACAGTATATTGTCAAAATATTTAATAATGCCATGTTATTTTGATTTATCCTTGGAACATAAAATAGTGATCAAACTGTACTGGAAAAATTATGAAAAAACTAATTCTTCTATATAATTCTAAAGTATATTATTTTCCCTGCATCTCCAACTGAAAACAGTTGTCAGTCTACAAGTGAGAAATATCACTAGAATAAGCAATATATAAAACCATGTTAGAGATTTGCCTATTTTTTATCTTTGAAAATCTCATTGGATTATCATACAGATGTGTGATCAGTTCGCATGTTCAACGAACTCAGACCAATTTTGATTTTTGACAAAGAATGCCACATACCGTATTTTAAATTATCACTAAAATTGATGATAAATGGAGGGGCTTGCAGCAACTGAAAACGAATGGCTTCTTCTGTGCTCTGCTTGATTTGGTAAAGTAAATAAATAACCCAAGCAATTCAACCACTAACTTAAAGCTGCCACGGAATAATGCAAACCATCCATACCTGCGACACAATCAGAGAAAGCTTTGACAACATCAAGGAAATCAAGGGAAGTGCTACAGGTCTCGACCAACGCTTAAAGGATTTCACAGACATACGAGCATTTATCAAAGCCACTGCAATCTTAAAAATACGAAAATTAGATTAAAAAAGTGTGCAAATATCAAAACTACTATAATTAAATATAAAATGTTATGCTGCTGAAAAGCTAATATCATCTCCCGGTTGAATACTTATGGTAAAAAACAAAACACTATTAGACATAACAAATAAACATGTACAATGAACATGGAATTCAATTTTGCTTGAGTTTCACCACAACAAAGGCTATTATTATCTCAGTACAACATAAATTAAATGTTGCAAATATTGCAATACTTGGTAGGCACGCACAAGACCCACCCAAAAACTACTGAGGGCTCTCATTCTTTGTTTCTGCGTAGCAAGGATTGAAAGGCGGCTAGGTGGTCACTAGGCGGGGGAAGGGCACTTGGGCGCCTAGCCTGCCTAGGCGACCGCCTAGTCTGACTAGGCGGCGGCCTTTTTAATCCTTGGGCTGACTAGGCGCCCAGGCGGCCCCCTTTTCAATCACTGACGCATAGTAAGGTACTATAAGGTGGTAGTATTTTTGTAGTAAGTCGTAACTGTAAAGTAAAACAAAAAAACAGTTTCTTACTCCTCTACGTGCAGCAGATAGGATGAGGTTTGGCCAGAGTTCGCTCTCCATCAGAAAAATGGCAGTAGGGTTCCAATAAGAGATGAATTTGTCGACAGCAGCTGGAGAGTCAATTGGTGCAAACTACAAGCAGCAGACGAGCATACTTGTCATACTAGTTACAGATAATGCAGTGTTGTTTAGGGTGAGGGACGGAAAAAGAACCTGGTGTATGACTCCACTCGGAAGTTGTGCATTTAAGACCTCGCTGCAGAAAGCAATGAACAAATACACCCAGCTGAGCACATCTATCATGCTCTTTTATGTTTTAACGGTACCAGGATCACTATAATTTCTAGATCAACTCTGATACTTTCATATTTATCTACTTAAAGTACCGAACAGATTTCATATGACAAAAAATAGACATATGCCTATAAAAAGATAATGTCCTTTATGTCAGTAGATGGATGAGGAATCCTAACCATCCAACAGCTACTCCATCCTATGTCCATTGAACCCACTCACCAGTCACCCCTTTGTCGAATTGTATTTGATGTTATCATAAAAAACTAACATTTATTGGTTTCCAGGGGTGAAGGGAAGTTCAGTATTTAAATTCTATAACTTTAGTTTCCTTAACTCCAATTCACTTCCTAATCATTGATACAAATATAGATATTATATTTAAGTGAAGGAAAGACATCTATTCTTTTCACAGGCATTGTTGGAGCAAAGGGTAACGGGAGGGAAAAGATTAAGCTGGTAGAAATTTAAATAGGAAAACATACATTCTCAATACAAATTGTTACCCTTATAATTATTCATCTCTCATTCCACGCAATACTTTATTGAGAACTTGAATTCACATGGTTCTGAAGTCGACATGGAGGACTTATTCTCCCAGGTACGATTTCCAGAACTCGTTAAAGTACAATTCTAAGATTTGAGTTTTGCTGTAACTCAATCATCCTTCCCCACTTCAAGTAAAACTCCGAAAACTATGGATCGGATTTTTCCAATGAAGAATATAACAAGCCCTTCATACTCAAAAGTCTACTTAAATCCGGAAAATCAGAATTTCCCCACAAATGACCCAAATATCAAACTAATTTTGCCATATTGGATTGAAATGGACTAAATCAAAACCAATCTCTAAGCCGTCTCCATTTCTTACTTATTGTGAAACGGCAGACGCTTGACAGTGCATCAAATCAACAGGCAATTGGAAACGACCTCTCTCACTATCTGGGGTATAACTGCGTAAATTCGTAAAAACTCTTAACAAACCAACCACATTCATAAAAAAGAAGAAGCAACACTTACAATGCGGAAGCAGTAGTGGTGGTCATCAAGACAGTAAAACCCCCAACTCCGGCACCGGCCTCCGTCTCCGGGAAACCGCGAGCGCAGCGGGCGATAAGCGGCATCGCGGCCAACCCTTCCCCCAAGGAAACAGCGTGGAACCAGAGAACCGAAGATCGAGAGGTCGGCGGAGGCGAGGAGGGAAACCCTAACCTCTCCCTCCACCGCGTCGGATGCTCGAGACCCCTCATTCTCCGCCAGAGCAGGAACAGGTGCGCCAGCGGCGACGCTGCCCGGGTCGCCGCGCGATAGGCCCAGTAGGCTAGGCGAGCGTAGTGGTCGTGGCGGCGGGGGGTGGGGGTGGTCCACATTGGGGTGGGAGGGTGGTTAGGGTTTGGGGAGGGGATGATGGGAAGGAGGAAGAGGAGAGTGAGCTTGCCAACTTCTTCGAGAGGAAGAGCAGCAGAAGGGTTTTATTTCCGTTATTAGAAACATACTTAGAAAATGGATCCTCAGGTTAGGTCTCGTGTACATGAAAAATAAGGAAAATGATCAAGAAGCCATTTTGTTTTTGGAGATTTGCTTGAACGAAAGCCATAAATCAAAGCTCATAATTAGTAACGTCCCATGTCAAGTCCGTTTTGAATTCGATTCTGATTCATCGTCTATGAGTCTACCGTCCCACAATTCCCGCTTATAGTGACAGATCAGAGTCGAACTCGATGTCGACTTAGGAACGAGACGTTACAAATGATATTAGAACTAGAGGTGAATATCTGCTCGGCTCGGGCAAGCCAGGTGGGTCGGGCATGACCCCCTTGAAACAGGCTAAGGTCGGGCCGACTTGTTACCCAATTTTAATTAGAAACTTAACCCGTCGGAATTGCAAGAAGTAAGTGTTACACTTAAAAAGTGAGAATCACTTCAAGAATCTCACAATATCTGGTGACTGATAATGACTTGACCTTTACGAAAATGTCAAATGTGGTAGATCACGTACTATAAAAATGTTGTGGTGAATTATATAAATGTGAATCTACTACCATATAATAATGTTATATAATATATATAGTTAACTCATACAGCAAATGAAGAGGACCAAAGATTAGGTTTAGAAATTGAAATTCAAATATACCAGCAATTAATGTCGGTACAGAAGGTGCGTACATCTTTGCTGATCTACACGGACGTTCGTTGCAGCAGTGGTGGTTGAGTTTTGATGGAGGGAGAAGGTGGTATCCGAGAAGAAAAGGTGGTTTTTTAGTGAGAGAAGGAAACTAAGACCGAGAAGTTAGTCTTACGTGTGACCTCTACGTGTACCTGCGTTAGAAATGGGTGGGACATATATACAGGATGCGACAAAAGTAAAAGAGTTTCCTACCGGCAACAAAAGTAAAAAAATAACTGTTTAATTTCTCGGCGAGACGAATGCAAAAAAATTCAAAATGTAAACTTGTGTTCTTAATTCTTATAGTCTACCTTGAAAGTTTTGTGGGCTTGTGACATGGAATTATAAGTTACCGTCCGGATCCAACTCGAAGTGGGCTTGGGAATCACATCTGAATAAACATTATGTTTTTTTTAAACTGAATTAAATTGATTTCGCAAACATGCATCAATGCAATTCTACCATGCAGTAAAAAAAGATTCATAATACCAGCTTGTTTAGGAAAAACTCGTCAGATATCACTTCTAGGTACTACCTACCTTCTAGTATGCATATTGATTTTCCTTGGTTCTTAAAATCTTCTCATTTCAGACTCCACATTTCACAGTTTGTAATACTTTTGCCTGATTCGTAATCTCCACTAACTGTGATGATTAGTGCCAGCCGAAACTATTATTTCTTCTGTAATTTGCTGCTCATCTTGATTTCTTTTTCTTCAGTAAGAATCAAATTATCAGCTTTTGAAACATTAGTTAGCCTGGTGCAGGCGTGTATATGGCAGAAACGAACACCAAATTAACAACGGGAGAGTGGTTTCTATCAAATAATATAGAGATACACAATTATTATTCAGAAAAACTCTAACACGACAACAAAGTCTACATATCCCAAATAAGCATGCAAAATGGTTCTGAAACTAAAAGGCAACAGCCGATTCTAAAAACCAGCTGGCTTCATCCAATACACCCATTATCCAACCGATTGATCATCTTTGCAAGGACTCCACAGTACGAACATTTGCACCTGTCATTCCATCGATTCGATCTTTCGTGATCTCCACAAATTGACCAACCATTTCATGGAACTGCCTCAACCCAGAGAGCGGCAAGATAATAGAAGATCGGTCAGCTCCAGCCACCTGCAATGGTGAAGATTAATGATACAAATTAATGGAATACTTGGAAGAAGTAGATGGCGAAGTGATGAATTGGTGAGCATACACAAACGAGGAAAATGGATGGATAAACGAGAATAAGTGTACCTCTGATATCCTCAAAAAATGGCCCCTGTTATTGCTCCCTAAGTCAAAGAAAAACCTCTTTTGATCAACTCTGATCACCTTGGAACTTCCAGAGTCATTATGTGACGAAAGGTTAACTGAACGGTCTACATTCATATCTGGTCTAGTGATTGATTGGGAACCACGACCTGATATGAATCCAGCACCCACATCATCTGAAAGCCCTTGGAGTCTCTCGGAAGTCTGAGAACTCTGAAATTTCCATAAAAGAGGTAAAACAATCGGTCAATCGACACAAGGACTCCCTTTGAAATAATAACATGCATCATCTAAAATTAAGGCTACCTGATTAGGCAACATGAAATGATGTGATGCATCCTCGTTAATCTGGGCCAAGATATCCCTAAAGGCTACCCAGCCATCGCTGTTGCTGATTCCCGCTGGAACAATAATTGTGCTTCGGTTTCTGCTTACAGACGCTTCTGAAATCTACAATTGGCAAAAATAGTAAGTGCTCTGCAATTGCTTCAGGATGGTTTAGTCACTGTGTATCAGATACGAAGATTGCATTTCTTATGCTTATTGATTATTTCTTATGCTTATCGATTATCAAGTTCAAAGATTGCACTTAATGCTTATCTATTTTGTCACTTTCAATCAGTCCGGAGAAAAGGAGAGAGAAACAAGGGGACAGCAATCAAGCAGAAAAACAACGTGCTAACAAAGAATAAATAACTTAGATGAAAGTAATTATACAAAAAACATGATTACCAAATTCCATAACTATGAGTAGCTCTATCTGGGATCCTACCAATGAAAACTTTGAACTGTGTTTGGGGTGCTCAAACTATGTTGAGAAATGTAACTGCTAGTATAACGATTTCAAAAGGATATCCAAGATAATAGAAAATGAAGCTTTCAAGGGCAAAAAGGGTTCAGATTCTGTAAACAGAACTAACAAATATCATATTTTGGCAGAGTAAGTTTGATACTTTTGTTGTTTGATACCTTTTCTTTTCTTTGATCAGCTGTTCTTTGATACCTTCAATCTCTACAATAGCTCAATCAGATCCGAGAAAACAAGCGTACTAGAATACAAATGAATAACCACCAGGAGAATGAAAAAGAAATACTTTTTCTTTTGTTTGTCCTAAAAGACAAAACCTATAAGAGCAAGGCCAAAGTTGGTTATAAACTCCACTCAAATAACTAGGGATTCGCCTTTATACTACGATCCATATCTGATTCTGTAATAACCTAAACTAAACATCTTAATTAACTAAACCTAAACCTAATTAACCTTAATTAATTATGCATGGAGAGCAGGAGGTGTTGGAAGGAGAGGGAGAGGGAGTTGGTTGGCTTTGGTTGGTTAAGGTTTAGGTGAATGATGATTGGATTTAAGAGAGGTGAGTTTGCCTATTTAAAGGGCACTTGAGATCAAGTTGACGTTTTGCTTCATTGTTGGATTATCCAGAGAGTGAGAGAGAGGCTTTCGGAGAAGAAGAAGGAGGAGAGAAGAAGTAAAGAAGAAGAAGAAAGGAAGAAAAGGAGAAGAAGGTGAAGTGTTGAGTTGAAGTAGCCAAAGTTTGGGAGGCTTCTTCAACCGTCAAAAAGGTATGCCAAATCTTCAATATAACTCACTTGTGCCTTGTGAGTGTTGGGGATCGACGTTGGTGTCGAATTCCCCGTCGGAATTCAACCAATTCAGAGGTTGAAGACGACGATCGGTCGACCGGTGCCTGTGGGCAGTCGACCGATCCTATTATTATATTGTTGTTTACCCGCGAACGGTCGAACGATGTCGTTAGACGGTCGACCGTTATGCCAGATTTGTGCGGGAAAAAGGGGATTATGCTGTTATCGGTCGAACGGGACCACTCAGCCGGTCGACCGAATAACGATGAGAATGGGTCGGTTGGGGATTTTGACTTATTAAACGGTCGAACGTCCTTTACCTTGTTCGACCGATCCATTCGATGCTAAGTCGGTTGGGAGCTTTGACCATCAAAACGGTCGACCGCTCTTTAACTTTCGGTCGACCGACTGAGCATTTAATTATGCGGTAGAGTGCTTGTGTTGTTTCGGTCGAACTGTATTTCAGTTCCGGTCGACCGAACGAGACTTGAGCAAATTATTGAAATCCCTGTTATCGGTCGAACGACCCCTTGGTTCGACCGGTCGGATATATATATTATATAAAATTGTATAGCGTAGACCATCCAAACGGTCGACCGCTAGATGACTTTTGTTCGACCGATTGGTCGGTATTTCGGTTGGCGTGGTTCGACCGGTAGACTTGTTTGTACAGTACTGTGTACTGTGTGGGGGACCGGTCGACCGGTGTGCTTGTAGCGGTCGACCGATCTGCCGCAGGTTGGTGGATTTATCCACACGCGATCCGTCGATGTCAGGTCGACTACCGGCTCCGAGGCGACGGTTGATTACCGGCTTTGAGAGCTACGGATTTCACCTTCGACGAAGGCGTATTATTGTTGTACCTTTTTCCTCTCTTACCGAGCGGGGTGTGAGGGATGTGTACCGTAAACCTTGGGCAGTTTGCGAGGGTTTAGCGGTAGGCCGAGGATGTTCCGGCAGGGTGCGCGTTAGACGACTCTTGGGGGAGCAGTGGCTGTCGTCTGACCCGAGTTGTGTATTCGGCGGGCTGACTCGCTCCTTGGGTGCGGCGTGTACCGGGGGTTCCTTCCTGCACTTTTTGGGGAGCAGTGGTGTCGACTGACCCTTGTGAGGCAGCGGTGGACTGACTTGACCCTAGTGGCAGGAGTGGTTCAGTGCCGCGGAGGCGGTGAGGGCATTATTGTGGGCCCGAGGCGGATGATCATGTGCATAGCATTGCATTGTCTTTAATTCCTTTTTGTATTTTAGGAGGTTTGGTATACGGGGTTCCTGCAGGGAACTCAGGCATGTTTGTTGTTTGCATTTCAGGTAGCGAGCAGGGTTAGAGTTTGAGGTGGTGACCGAGGACGGTACCCCCGAGATCGGATCCTGTAGTGTCTTCTTCTTTTGAGGTGATTACATGTTGTATAGCTTTTGTTGTAATCACAGTCAGTCGGTATAGTCTGTATAGTTGACTTCCACGTGGGTCTGTACATTATATATTTTATATATATATGTTGGTTATTTTCCCGTGACGTGCCCAGTGTTGACCGTTGACGGTCTTTATTATTGTTTAAATTTTCCGCTGTTTTCGGGTACGTTACAATTTGGTATCAGAGCGTTGATCTCGGCGTACTTGTCCAAAGAAACCACCTTTGAGTTAGGAGTTAGGTCTAGAGGATCATGCATGCACAGATTATATTGATATTGTCTTGTTTCCTTTGGCAGATGCCTCCTAGACGGGAGAAGGCGGTTGCCCATACTCGCGGTGAGAGTGAGACTGCGAGGGATGAGGCTTGGGAGGATGAGCGTCGGACGTTGTTCGATACGGTCGGACGTCTGACGGAGATGCTACAGCAGCAGACGGCACAGACTGGGCAGACGGGGACTGGCGCTATGCATGACCGGTTTATGCGCCAGCATCCGCCTACCTTTCTGGGGCAGTACGACGCAGAGGCTGCGGAGGAGTGGATCTTCACGATGCAGAAGATCTTCAGTGCTATTGGTTGTCCTCCAGAGGCGAGAGTGGGCCTGGCTACTTATGTTTTGGGCGGTGCTGCGTCCAACTGGTGGAGGTCCACATCTGCAGTGGTGTTTGCGGACAGAGATGATATAGCCTGGGAGGAGTTCGTTGGCGAGTTCAACGAGCAGTATTTTCCGCAGCATGTTCAGGACGAGAAGAGGGAGGAGTTTCTGAGTCTTCAGCAGGGAGACATGACCCTGGCAGGCTACATCGGGAAGTTCAACGCCCTTGAGCGTTACTGTCCCGAGATGTACGTTACACAGGAGCAGAGGGCTGGGAAGTTCGTCCGAGGGCTCCGGAAGCAGTTGAGGACGAAGGTGCTGACACACATGCCGAGCACGTTGGCCGATGCAGTGAAGAGTGCCTCTGTTCTTGATCGTGACTACAGGGAGAACTACCAGGATGAGAGGAGACCATCAGGTAGGTTCTCTGGGAGGCCAGGAGGTCAGACTGGAGGGAATCCGGGCAAGAGGCCCAGATACGAGGGAGCAGGAGTTGCAGTACCACGACCAGAGCCTTGTGGTACTTGTGGGAGGTTTCACTCCGGGCCGTGCTTCACCTCCGGAGCATGTCATGGGTGTGGCCAGCTGGGTCACTTTATCAGGAGTTGTCCGAGCCAAGGAGCTGGGCCGAGCAGACCACCGGGTTTACCCGCACCAGGCAGAGGAGGAGGCGGAGGTAGACCACCTTTCCGACCACAGCAGGGGCAGCGCACTGGCAGAGTTTTCACCATCCAGGCAGAGGAGGCTCGGGATGGAGGCGCTGTCGTGGAAGGTACACTTCTTGTCGCAGATTCAGTAGCTAGGGTGTTATTTGATTGTGGGCGACACACTCGTTCATCTCAGAGCGATTTGCGGGAGTGTTGGGCTGTACCCTTGCGATGTTGACTGCCACTTTGGAGGTCAGCACACCCCTGGGTCTGGTGGGCACTGTGGGGAGATTTGTCCCCGGCGCCACGGTTGTTTCGGGAGATCAGGAGTTTCCGGCAGACCTGGTCTTGCTACCGATGGAGGACTTTGATGTCATACTTGGGATGGATTGGCTGTCCCAATATGATGTTCGAGTCTTGTGCCGTGAGAAGAAGATTTTGATCCCGAGGAAGGGTTTGCCTGATATTCTGATTAGAGGGATCAGAAGCAGAGGGGGTCGCATTATTGTATCTGCTGTGAGAGCTCAGAGACTGTTACAGCAGGGATGTGCAGCATTTCTGGCGACACTTGTGGTTGTGGAGGCAGAGTCTCAGAGGCTAGAGGACATTGAGGTGGTGCAGGAGTTCGCGGATGTTTTTCCAGCAGAGATTCCAGGTTTACCACCACACCGGGAGTTGGAGTTCGGCATTGAGTTGGTAGCCGGCACTACACCACAGTCGAAGGCTCCATACCGGATGGCACCTGCTGAGTTGACAGAGTTGAAGAAGCAGTTGCAGGAGTTGATGGACTCTGGATTTATCAGACCGAGCGTCTCGCCCTGGGGTGCACCAGTTTTGTTTGTGAAGAAGAAGGACGGATCCTTGAGGATGTGCATAGACTACAGGATGTTGAACCAGGTGACGGTGAAGAATAGGTATCCCTTACCTAGGATCGAGGACCTCTTTGACCAGCTGCAGTCAGCGAAGGTTTTCTCGAAGATTGACCTGCGTTCAGGATATCACCAGTTGAGGATCCGAGATGAGGACATCCAGAAGACAGCCTTCAGGACGAGATATGGACACTATGAGTTCTTGGTGATGCCATTTGGATTGACGAATGCTCCGGCAGCGTTCATGGATCTGATGCACCGGACATTCAGGCAGTACATTGATATATTTGTGATTGTCTTCGTGGATGACATCTTGATCTATTCACCAGATGTGGAGCAGCACAGAGAGCATCTGAGGATTGTACTCAGCATCTTGAGGGCTCAGCAGTTATATGCTAAGTTCTCAAAGTGCGAGTTTTGGTTGGACAGAGTGGCATTCCTCGGACACATTGTATCGGCAGAGGGGATATCAGTGGATCCGGCGAAGGTAGAGGCGGTGACACAGTGGAGGACCCCTACGAGCGTGACGGAGATTAGGAGCTTTGTTGGACTGGCGGGTTATTACCGTCGCTTCATCAAAGACTTCTCGAGATTGGCAGCACCACTGACGGCTCTGACGCAGAAGGGAGTCACTTTTGTTTGGTCGCAGAAGTGCGAGGACAGCTTTCAGGAGCTGAAGAGACTGTTGACCACAGCACCAGTTTTATCATTGCCGAGTGGCACGGGTGGATTCGTGATTTATAGCGACGCTTCAGGGATTGGCTTAGGATGTGTACTTATGCAGCACGGGAGGGTGATCGCGTACGCATCCAGACAGCTGAAGGTCCATGAGAGGAATTACCCGACACATGATTTGGAGTTAGCAGCAGTGGTTCATGCACTGAAGACCTGGAGACACTATCTTTATGGCGAGCGGTTCGAGGTGTTTACAGATCATCAGAGTCTGAAGTACCTGTTCTCGCAGAAGGAGCTGAACATGAGGCAGCGCAGATGGCTTGAGTTCATTAAGGACTATGACTTCACTATCTCTTACCATCCGGGGAAGGCGAACACGGTTGCAGATGCTTTGAGCCGGAAGGTGGAGGTATCAGTAGCAGGCCTATGTATTCAGGAGTGGAGACTGCTAGAGTCCTTGGCAGAGTGGAGGCCATTTGCTGATAGCTCTGAGGGCGCTGTGATTGCAGGATTGAGAGTAGAGCCTCAGACAGTATCAGCAGTGATTCATGCTCAGACTACAGATGAGGAGTTGAGCAGTTTGTTACAGTTAGCTGCCAGAGATAGGTCAGACTTCAGAGTTGGAGTGGATGGAGGTCTGAGATTCAGAGACCGTATCTGGGTGCCGAAGACAGAGGACCTGAGACATGATATCATGGAGGAGGCACACAGATCGAGATATTCCATTCATCCAGGGAGCACCAAGATGTACAAAGATCTGCAGCGGAACTTCTGGTGGCGAGGTATGAAGAAGGACGTTGCAGACTTCGTGTCGAGGTGTTTGGTCTGTCAGCAGGTGAAGATCGAGCACCAGAGACCAGCAGGGCAGATGCAGAGGATTGAGTTGCCCGAGTGGAAGTGGGAGCACGTGACGATGGATTTTGTTACGGGGCTACCGAAGACACGGAGATTCCACGATGCGATTTGGGTTATAGTCGATCGACTGACCAAGTCGGCGCATTTCTTAGCTATTAAGACCACTCTTGCTCTGGAGGGTCTAACTAAGTTATATATTGAGGAGATTGTCAGACTTCATGGCGTACCAGTCAGTATCATTTCAGACAGAGATCCCAGATTCACTTCGAGATTTTGGGAGAGTCTACACAGAGCACTGGGGACACGTCTGAAGTTTAGCACAGCTTTCCACCCACAGACAGATGGCCAGTCAGAGCGGACGATACAGACTTTGGAGGACATGCTGAGAGCGTGTACACTTGACTGGGCAGGACATTGGGATGAGCATTTGCCGTTGATCGAGTTCGCCTACAACAACAGCTACCACTCGAGTATTGGGATGGCACCCTATGAGGCATTATACGGGAGACCGTGTAGATCGCCGGTATGCTGGAGTGATGTGGGTGAGAGACGGCTAGTTGGACCTGACATTATCCAGTTGTATTCAGAGAAGGTCGACGTGATTCGGAGACGACTAGCTACGGCGCAGAGCAGGCAGAAGAGTTATGCTGATACGCGGAGGCGTGAGCTGACTTTTGAGGTAGGAGATCATGTCTTCCTGAAGATCTCGCCTTCCAGAGGGGTGATGAGATTCGGGAAGAAGGGGAAGCTGAGTCCGAGATATGTTGGACCTTTTGAGATATTGGATCGGGTCGGTGAGGTGGCATATAGGATTGCACTACCACCACAGTTTGCAGGACTTCACAACGTCTTCCATGTTTCTATGTTGAGGAAGTACGTGGCCGATCCAGCTCATGTGATAGAGATATCAGTACCGGAGATCCAGCAGGATTTGTCATTAGATGAGAGACCAGTTGAGATTGTGGATCAGATGGTACATCAGCTCAGGAGGAGAGCGATTCCTATGGTGAAGGTCAGGTGGCAGCATCACACTGACAGAGAGGCTACCTGGGAGATCGAGGAGGATGTCAGGAAGCAGTATCCAGAGTTGTTTCGGTAAGTCAGTTGTTTCGAATTTCGCGGACGAAATTCTTTTAAGGAGGGTAGATTGTAATAACCTAAACTAAACATCTTAATTAACTAAACCTAAACCTAATTAACCTTAATTAATTATGCATGGAGAGCAGGAGGTGTTGGAAGGAGAGGGAGAGGGAGTTGGTTGGCTTTGGTTGGTTAAGGTTTAGGTGAATGATGATTGGATTTAAGAGAGGTGAGTTTGCCTATTTAAAGGGCACTTGAGATCAAGTTGACGTTTTGCTTCATTGTTGGATTATCCAGAGAGTGAGAGAGAGGCTTTCGGAGAAGAAGAAGGAGGAGAGAAGAAGTAAAGAAGAAGAAGAAAGGAAGAAAAGGAGAAGAAGGTGAAGTGTTGAGTTGAAGTAGCCAAAGTTTGGGAGGCTTCTTCAACCGTCAAAAAGGTATGCCAAATCTTCAATATAACTCACTTGTGCCTTGTGAGTGTTGGGGATCGACGTTGGTGTCGAATTCCCCGTCGGAATTCAACCAATTCAGAGGTTGAAGACGACGATCGGTCGACCGGTGCCTGTGGGCAGTCGACCGATCCTATTATTATATTGTTGTTTACCCGCGAACGGTCGAACGATGTCGTTAGACGGTCGACCGTTATGCCAGATTTGTGCGGGAAAAAGGGGATTATGCTGTTATCGGTCGAACGGGACCACTCAGCCGGTCGACCGAATAACGATGAGAATGGGTCGGTTGGGGATTTTGACTTATTAAACGGTCGAACGTCCTTTACCTTGTTCGACCGATCCATTCGATGCTAAGTCGGTTGGGAGCTTTGACCATCAAAACGGTCGACCGCTCTTTAACTTTCGGTCGACCGACTGAGCATTTAATTATGCGGTAGAGTGCTTGTGTTGTTTCGGTCGAACTGTATTTCAGTTCCGGTCGACCGAACGAGACTTGAGCAAATTATTGAAATCCCTGTTATCGGTCGAACGACCCCTTGGTTCGACCGGTCGGATATATATATTATATAAAATTGTATAGCGTAGACCATCCAAACGGTCGACCGCTAGATGACTTTTGTTCGACCGATTGGTCGGTATTTCGGTTGGCGTGGTTCGACCGGTAGACTTGTTTGTACAGTACTGTGTACTGTGTGGGGGACCGGTCGACCGGTGTGCTTGTAGCGGTCGACCGATCTGCCGCAGGTTGGTGGATTTATCCACACGCGATCCGTCGATGTCAGGTCGACTACCGGCTCCGAGGCGACGGTTGATTACCGGCTTTGAGAGCTACGGATTTCACCTTCGACGAAGGCGTATTATTGTTGTACCTTTTTCCTCTCTTACCGAGCGGGGTGTGAGGGATGTGTACCGTAAACCTTGGGCAGTTTGCGAGGGTTTAGCGGTAGGCCGAGGATGTTCCGGCAGGGTGCGCGTTAGACGACTCTTGGGGGAGCAGTGGCTGTCGTCTGACCCGAGTTGTGTATTCGGCGGGCTGACTCGCTCCTTGGGTGCGGCGTGTACCGGGGGTTCCTTCCTGCACTTTTTGGGGAGCAGTGGTGTCGACTGACCCTTGTGAGGCAGCGGTGGACTGACTTGACCCTAGTGGCAGGAGTGGTTCAGTGCCGCGGAGGCGGTGAGGGCATTATTGTGGGCCCGAGGCGGATGATCATGTGCATAGCATTGCATTGTCTTTAATTCCTTTTTGTATTTTAGGAGGTTTGGTATACGGGGTTCCTGCAGGGAACTCAGGCATGTTTGTTGTTTGCATTTCAGGTAGCGAGCAGGGTTAGAGTTTGAGGTGGTGACCGAGGACGGTACCCCCGAGATCGGATCCTGTAGTGTCTTCTTCTTTTGAGGTGATTACATGTTGTATAGCTTTTGTTGTAATCACAGTCAGTCGGTATAGTCTGTATAGTTGACTTCCACGTGGGTCTGTACATTATATATTTTATATATATATGTTGGTTATTTTCCCGTGACGTGCCCAGTGTTGACCGTTGACGGTCTTTATTATTGTTTAAATTTTCCGCTGTTTTCGGGTACGTTACAGATTCCCAGTGCGAAAATCTACGGCTTCAACTTCCCAAAACTCTTCAGTGACTTAGCAAATTATTTGGTCATCAACATCATTCCTAGCTATCCACTCCACTGGAATATAAACTCAGCACCACAGTTACTCATCATCCTTCATACTTGCATAAACATCGAAATTCAAAACATTTAGATTGAACCGCAAAAACAAACCCAAAAGCTAAATTCAACCACATCACGAATTAAGTGGATATTTTCTTTTATTGTACGACCCATATTGCATTCCTGGTGCCGAAATCTACAAGCTCAACTTCCCGAAACTCCCCAGCTATTTAACAAACTTACATAAACACTGAAATTCGAAACATTAAGAGCGAGCCGCAACCGATCACCGCCAACCGAAAGCTAAATCACCACAAATTTCCAAACAAACATGACACAAATAGAAATCCACGAAACGAATTTCTGGCAAACGTACCTTGAGGAAGCGCCCTCTCTTGTTATCCCCAATATCGAAGTAAAACACCTACAAAACGGAACCCGAAATCCCTCATATCTCAACAATTCCCCTAAACAAAGAAAGAAAAAAACCTCGAAAACTTGGAAATCCAAAACCTTGGTGTCAAGCTGAAGCTCCTTGCTAAGCACCTCCTGCTCATCACACCCAACATAGTAATTAAACAGATCCAGAAACCAAACAATGCCATCGACCGGCACGATGATGGTCGACCGATTCGCCGACGTCTTCTCGGAGATCTTCAGGTATCGGCCTCGGGGGTTCTCCTTTAGATCGAAGTAGAAGAGCTTGTGCTCGACCTGGAGCGTCTTGGAGACGAGCTCCACGTCGTTTCCGCCGCCTCCGCCGCCACCTCCGTCCATCGCCGGGTCGCGATTTGGCCCGATTAGGGTTAGGGTTTGGTGGGGTTTGACTTCGCATGGTGGGATGTGTTGTTGCGGTTTTAACCGTTGAAGGGGTTTGGGTTTTTACAGGGAGGGAAGGGTAGGGGAGGGATGATCCTGGCCGTTGGATGGGGGATGGACAGTCCAGATGGGATGGGGGATGGGGTTTTGGTTTTTTTACTGGTTTGGAGGGTAACTAAGAGGGCGGAAGCACGTGAGGGGCACGTGAGGTAGGTTTTTTTGGTTGGTTGTTTATTATGGGTTGGATGGTGATGGAGTGAGGGATTGGTTGTGGTAGATTTGGTTTGGTGTTGAATACTTGAACTTCAATCATTGTAAGTCTGATCTAAGCTGATTGTTTCTTTGGGGATTAAATTGGAGAATTTAGGATTGCAGTATGGAGTTGGTGCTTGGATAAATTGATTTTTGGGCGTAATGGTTCAAGTTTTTTTTATGAATTTATTTATTCTAGCTCAACCCTTTTTAAATCCTAACCTCTCAAATATGTGAACCGGTGTTATTGTGATTTGATCTATGATCTTTATTATCTCAAAACAATTGATCTCCCAACTAAGTTGGTTTGAGTTCATTAATGGTTGAAGATACAAAGATTGAGAAAAGAAATTTCAACTAACCATTTGGAAATGAATTTTGGGTAAATTTGAGTATTTGGAACAACAATAACAATGATAATATTTTTAATCTCAAACTAGTTAAGGTATATTAGAAATAAACTTAAAAGAGTCACATTTCTTCCACACACTCCTGTGAAGTTTGAACTCCAATCTTGAGATACGGAGGTTATGAAAATTTAGAGGTGTACTAGAACTTTATGTGCACTCTATCCAAATAATCAAACAAATCATCTCCAACAAAGCATGTAAAGTCTAATGGAGACAACTTGAACAGATGATAATCAAAGAAGAACCAGAAGAAATGTAGTTTCGGATATCATTGTTAATGATTGTCTGCAAACTGAAAATCTGAATGGACATTTCTTATAAAATAAAAGACAGTCATACGTCAGTCACCCACCGGCGCGGTAGCTAGGGTTCTCGTGGGTATATGGAATCGGTCAAATCGAACCGGATACAGAGGTACGGAACTGGGATAGAACAGAAATGGGTCAGATATGGCTGCCAAATTTCAGAACATCTCCGGTTCCAATTCTAGCTACTAGAACCAGATCCACACCCAAATCCAAGACATGGGTATTATTAAAATATAAAAAATTAATCCTAAAAAGTTATTGTAAAAAATGAAAAAAAACAGTTTTTACAGGTAAAACTTGAAATTTTACAGATTTGGTATCAAATCTGGTTCTGGGTACCTGTGATCCTATCGGATCAGGTTCTGCGTACCCAAGTTGGGAACCAATCCAGATTCAGTTTGATTATGGGTACCCAAATAAAAAATGAATTCGATTCCAAATCTCCCAATATCTGAACCGAAACCGATCCGTTGTCATTTGTAGTTGTAGCTAAAGTATAATGTGTGCTTCGAAGAGAGCAGAACTACAGAAGCCACACAATCTCACGTGCAGAGAGGCTACAAGAAAATGTTCTTTTATGTAAAAAGAGATTTTTTTACTTGGGTACATCTGCCAAACATACCAATATATGAAACACACCTGGGTACACATTACGTTGATTTTTTTACTTCTATACACTAGACCGTCACAATGAGTCATTCCGTTCACTGTCGTTACATCCAGTAACCATTTGTTTATAATTAATCAAGTTTCTTTACTTGGGTTCACCTAAAAAAGATGTTAATCTCTAAAATACACTCGCTTTTTCAAATTTTACTTGGGTGCACCTTGCGTTTTTTTGTTTTTTTACCTTGATACATCTACATCGTCAGTGGGGTCCACTATGTCACTTTTTCTATGAGAAAATTTACAAAATAATCATCCTAAAATAAAAACGTCATTATTAATTTTAATAAAAAATTGAAAAGGAAAAAAGAGAAAAGCCCAACCCCTCTCTCCGCGCTCTCGCTTCTCTCTCGTCTCTATCTTCTCCTCACTCTCTTTATAGTTCTCTCTCACGATTCGCTCTCCTCTCTTGCTTTTCTTCTATCTCACTTCTCTCTCTAGTTTTCACTCTATCTGTCTATCTCTAAATCCTAATAAGGATGTATATGTTTTAGGAGAGCTATTTTGCAAATTTTCTAACATAAAAAGTGTCAGAGTGGACCACACTGACGATGTAGGCGTACTAAGGTAAAAAAACGAAAAACACAATGTGTACCCAAGTAAAATTCGAAAACACAAGTGCATTCTAGAGATTATCATCTTTTTAAGGTGCACCTAAGTAAAAAATCCAATTAATTATTGACAGATAGTTACTGGATGTAACAACGGGGGTGACACAAGGCTAACAGAGTGAGCTCCTGTGACTGTCAGGGTGTACATAAGTAAAAAAAAAATCAACACAATGTGTACCCAAGTAAAATTTTAAAACGTGGGTGTATTTCGAAAATTGACATGTTTGAGAGGTGTACCTAAGAAAAAAAACCCAACAAATCTCTTGTTATATTTGTGCCTTGAAAAACACATGTTCATTCGGACGTCAGATTGGCAATCAGACATTCGATTAGTGTGCATCAGCGTCCGCTTTGATGTTTATTGGATCCTTAGTTTCAGACGACAACCCAACTTTCTGACATTCGATAAAGTTTTTACAGGGTCATTTTGGGAGTTACTGGAATCCA
This sequence comes from Triglochin maritima, assembly GCA_963682175.1. Taxonomy (NCBI): domain Eukaryota; kingdom Viridiplantae; phylum Streptophyta; class Magnoliopsida; order Alismatales; family Juncaginaceae; genus Triglochin; species Triglochin maritima. The sequence goes on along the minus strand of OY821780.1, from coordinate 4,347,353 downwards.
TGTTTCGGACAACCATTTGTTGTTCGAATGTCCGTCTTCCCAATTTTGGACATCCGCCTCTCATTCGGTCGTTCGATTACCCGTTCATAGACTTTCATTCAAACTTCACTGGAACCACGAGTTCGGACGTCCACCTCCATTTCAAGGCAGTGACGAGACTTTTCTAGGGTTATTTTGGCATTTCATTATCCTTTTAGGGTTTCCCCGAATGAGTGTGGAAAAACAACAACTAAATACGATCTTCCTCCTCCTACCACTTCCATAGATCCACCAAGTGTAACATCCTAAAATAACAGAAAATTTAAACAAAACATCACAACGAATAAGACCAGAAAGAGTGGGAACATTACTCATAAAATACTCATAAGTTGCATTATTACATAAGAGTTCTCAAAAGGTATGATTACATCAGAGTACGAGAAAGTATAAATACAAGCAATCATACAACCTAGGAAAGTAAGACTGGATGATCCGATCCAGAGTAAACTCGTCCTCAGGCACCACCCACCCAACACCTACTACGGTCCTGAAATGCAAATGAAATAACAATGTCTGAGTTCCATAAGGAAACCCCGTATACCAAGTTCATCTGCATGCATATGAAAGTACAGTACAATGAACCTATCATACGAGTATAACATGACATAATAGAATGCAACAGGTAAAATCTGTAGGATTTCGTGACTCTATGTATGTATATATTTTACACATGCATACATGATCGATTTCCATATTTTCGACGATTTCATGTACATTTTTTATATTTATTTTAATATCATGTAATCTACATATATATTAAAATAAATAGAAGGAGATCATACTCAAATGTTCTCTAAAACCTTTATGAAGATCCGGAGTTGCGTTGCCTATCAAATCGTCTGTCGATTCGCCTCTAAGTGTTCACCAAACTCTAAACAAGATTAGAGAGAAATGAGCTAGTCAATCAATCTCTAAATCAAGGTTAAAATCTAGTCAATAACCCCTCTAAATCTCCCTGAGAATTTAATCTCCAAAAGCTTGATTAACTTAGAGATTTTTGGATGGATTAGTGGGGAGGTTAGGGAGAGAGATGATTTATCAAAAAATGGGAGATTGTTGGCTTTTAGGTCTTTATTCATCTTTTGATGATTTAATCAACATAATCTTAATTACAATCAAATATAGTGTAGCACACATTATGCATGACATACATATTGTATTGTGTTAACATCTACAGGTGATCAAGACTCAATGAAGAAATGAATCCAAGTCAAGACATGTAATCAAGCCTTTTGAAGTCATGTAATTATGTATTTCTTTTGAGTCTTAGGAACATGTGTATACTTGAGCATACTAGAGTAAATAACTAATCACATACACACCAGGTTCTTTGTAGAAGTCACACACAAAATCTTAGATCATTTGGACTTCAATAGGTCACCCAAACTTAGACCGGAAAACACTTAAACCTAAACCTGGACTGTCTGAGCAAAATCGGTCGATCGAACTAGTTCTTTGTTCGACCGATTGGATCAGTTAATCTGTTAGCCAATAGTGTTAAATCGGTCGACCGTTTTGAGCATTTTGTTCGACCGTCTACACGTGTTATTTGATTGTTAGCCTTGTCGTATTATACCAACAGGCGTATTCACATTTTTATCCATACAACAAAAATACAGTGACCACCGGTTGACCGTAAACCTAGATTCGGTCGACCGAACATAAACGTTTTGTCAACCCCGTAGTGCCAATTTTGGCCGGTCGACTGAATCAACCATTTTGTTCGATTGTTTATCCCTGGACAATTATTCTGGACTACCTGATCAGTCGACCATCCCACTTTTGGTTCGACCGTTCACTTAAGTTATAGTCATGTTTGTTCGACCGCCCCTTGTTCGGTCAACCGTTTATTTCTGGACTGTTCTGGACTCCATGTCTGGACAGACTCCGGTCGATCGTTAGACCCGTTTCGGTCGACCAAACTTGCCCAGAATTGTGTCATCTGCTTTTTTGTTTTGTGGTTCTTGCACAAACCTTTACCTTATTAATCCCAACGATTATAACCTCTTAGGAGCTTATAAATAGATGTTACCAAGACACAATTGAACACTCTTACACTCTATATTGTCATACACATCTAAGAGCAAACTCCCAAACCTTGAATCTCCAATCCTACTCTACAAGCCAAACTTTCCACACTTTAGATCAATTCCAATCATACTCTAAGTGTGCTCAAGTTAGAGAGTGATTGTTCCACTCAACAATTGTCTGTCAAGAAACAAGGATTTCAGTGAAAACCCGAAGTGTTCCCTCTCGGGTTGTGAGAGGAAAAAATCAAGCTAGACGAGGATTGTTCGCGGGACTTGTGGTGTAAATGTTTAATCTCAGCCCATAACGAGATTGATAGTGAAGACGTAGGCGGAGCTCGCGGAGTCGAGCGGAGCTTGCAAGAGAGGAAGTAAGCGGAAGACTAAACTTCTATAAAAATCCTCTTGTCTACTTGTGTGGTTTGCATTTTCTCTACTTGGTTGTTTGTTTATTCCGCTGCATCTTTGATTGTTCAATCCAATAAAGATTAATGTTAAAATTGATTAGATTTAGCGACCCATAATGATCTTACATCTTTAACCAGCACGACAATCTTATCTTGGTAATTAATGTTCCATGTCAAATATCATGATTATTAATTACTTTTGATTTATGTAAATCATTATCTTTTAGAGCTTCCTACGTCCAAACAGACCACCAACGGTCGAACAAAAGATTAGAGGCGGTCGACCGTTTAGAATGTCAATTCCCGGGTAAGGTCAAAATTACAAGGCCACTGTCGAACACACGAAAGACTCGTTCGACCTAAAATAACAGAGTCTTCTACCTCCCGCTAATTATACACAACAGGTCTACCGCCGATAGACATCGTTCAACCGGTGCGGGGCAAAAGCTGATATTTACACTACAACCAGTCGACCAACAACAACGTCGGTCGACCGTTCATCTGCAGCAACCTTGCTGCACCTGGCCACCGACGAGGTCTCCGACCTCCGGCGACAACCAAACCCCTCACACACTTTGTGTGAGTAACTAACTTGAACTTGACATACCTTTCTTTACTCGTCTCAACATTGACACGCCTCGAAGCGGCACACGCTCACCCCGTCACTCCATGCTTCACCTCCACCTCATTGCCGCAACATCCACTACTGGTCGGAGCTCCAGTCGCCAGTGGTCGTGGGAACTGAGGGAGAGAAAGACGGGTGAGAGGGAGAGGGAGAGTGAAGAGGGAGAATGAAGGGGTTGTGTTTCTTTTTAAGAACCAAAACTCCAAACAACCAAACACTCCCACCTATACCATCCGATTCTCACCTCAACCACCACCACTCCAACCCATACCTCCCAAGTCAAACCCCCTACCTAACCTCCACTAATCACACTTAACATCTAAGCAAGGTTAGGGATTTAACACTTAGAGTGAATTCCTATCTCATGGATCATCTCCTTAGAGCCACATAGTGTGGATTTCATAGCTTAAGGCATCATCAAGTTGATGAAGTTATTGGAGTCATCTAAAGAAGAACTTTGAGAATTTGAAGAATGTCAATGGAGGTGATGTATTCTTTCCTATACTTAGCATTTGTGATCTTTATGTTGTTTGAAGATTGAAGAGGGAAGAGTTTTGGTTACTACTAGTGTTCCTTGAAGGTTTATTCTTCTTTGTATTCTACCATGTTATTGGATGTTATCTTACACTCTCGTCTATGTATCATCTTGTATGGAGATAAGATTAGTCATCTTGTTAAACTAGAGGTTTGTTGATTGAGAGTTTATTGTACTCGGAGGTGTAACCATCCAGAACTCCAATCCATTTTCAAGTTATTTTCTCCATGTTATATTCTGATGTTGTATCGTTGTTCACACTATAGTGAACTCAACCGTCTCTGCACGTGTTTTTTCTCAAATTAGGTTTCCTCGTATATTTTGGTGTTTAGATTGGTTGATTGTGGTTTGTTTCAAATTTTACTTGATTTGATACATGCATGCTATGTGTTTGTGAATTTACATAGTCTAGTTTCCTTTGAGTTTTTCCACACTCATTGTTATCCCCTCCGCTTTACAACTCTGAAACACTACCGTTCTAGTTTCCCCAACATCTCTAAAGACACACTAAAGATATAAAATAAGGGCTTCAATCTTGAGATTCTTGACTCCAATTTGTGTCATGAGTAAGAAGATTAAGAATTTAAAAGTCGTGAGTTTCCACCAAAGCCTCGCATGCTTGTGACATTCTTCTCTTCAAAAATCTCGCCTTTTAGCTTCGAGAGTTGAGCAAAGGCCACAGACTCATTTCATACTGTCAAATTCAACCATTGCCCCCAACTTAACTCTCCTTTTATCCACAAAGACGTGCTCGCTTGCCTTTGGCTCTCCACCAGATCCTACGGAAGATAGCCACCAAGAAGCAAGATTAGTTATTTCGTAGACGACAGAATCATAATTAAGAGCGCAGATCGAGATATTCCATATTTCATTTCTGCCCAAGGGGGCAAAAATAAGTGAATATAAAGCATACCCAAGCTTTAGGGACAATTGGAATTATGCAGAAGTTATTACTAAAGAAGAGGCCGTGTATGAAGCACAAGTTATACATTGAATTGATATAGAGATTATCCTAGCAAAACACTATTGTCAATCATGTCAAATTCTATCTGAAGCTATTGTAGAAATTCCTATATAACTATTCGTAGCTGAGGTAGACTCTGATATTATGAAACATATCCACTCAAGGTTTATCAACAGACTAACAGTGCGATATTGTAATGAACCCTCGAAAGATGAGAAATGTAATCCATGCATTCATTACCATGCATTTTATTTACATATGCAAGAAGAAAAAAAACAGCGTTACATTAACCACTTCGAAGAACTATTTCAAGTATTATTTTCCAACGCATGCATTCCGATTTCAAACACTATAAATGGCCAGAAGTGCTTAAAATGACAATGTCATGTTGCAGGTATGATGAAAATCATGTCAAAAATTAAACAACCTGATCATATGACTAAAATATATATAATGGAAAGAATCGATATCACCCAACTATAAACCAGCTTGTAGCAGAGTTAAACATTTGAAGCCTAGCATGAGTAGCAGGAAGCAACATGAAGCCAAGGAGGACTTGCCAACTTATCACAACCCTCATACGTTAATGATCACAATCCATATGTAATTGATCATTGCAAAGGGCTGGCAAGTCATCCTTGGCTGCATTATACTCCATGCACCACCATGCAAGGCTACTAATGAAAGATTAGTCCAGCAATTAAAATAGAGAATGGAAAAATGAAAAGATGTGGTGTTCGCAAGCCTTGGAAGGTTGGAATGGGAAGAGAATGGGTGGAGATTGAGTGATGAAGGATAAGAGTGATGGGTCTTAATTTATATATAGAGATCTTAGTAGGACAGGCAGATCAAGTGGTGGATGTTTTGCAGAACTGCATATGGCATCACTGTCAATTTTACGAAGGAAAATGATTATTGGACGCGACGCCGTAGTCAGGTCAGCAACCACGTTAGCATCATTACTAGGGGGTGGGGGGTTTTCGGATAACGGATGATGTTTTTTTTGTTTCCAAACAAATTGTGATTCCCAAAATTTTAGAGTTTTCCTTTCAAATAAGGACAAGATTGTTCACATTCTGGACAAGTCTGGAACAAATCGTGACCATTATGGACTGAATCTGGACACAGTCTGGACAAATTGTACAATCGTGTCCAAAGTTTAGACAGTCTGGACTGAGTTTGGACAATCATGTCCAGAACCGTACTCATTTTGGATTGAGTCTGGACAATCGTGTCCAGAACCGTATCCATTCTAGACTAAGTATGGACAAAATGTGAACAATCATGTCTTTTTTTGGATAGAAAACTCCAAAATTTTGGGAATCACAGTTTGTTTAGAAACAAATAAAGTCATCTTCCTTTATCGGAAAGTTATCACGCCCTAGCAATGATGCTAACGTGGTTGACTTGGTTGTGCGTCCAGGACACGCACATACAAGGTATTTACATTTACAAGAATGGTGAGGCATTTAGAGAAAGCTACGGACATGTGATTACTGAGATTCCTTTGCTGTTTGAATTTGCCAGCACTTGTGCAGAAGCTATATTGTCTTATGGGAGAATCATAGGTATTAGTTTCAGTGGAGACCTTCATCAGTTGCTAGAAAACAGGGGGGCAATACAAACTATATATTAAACACTATCAACTTGTGAAGTTACTATGTTTCAGTTCAAAACTATTTGGCACCAGTGGAAAGCTCATACTTTGTGATTGTAAATGACACTCTTCTAATTTGATATTTGTAGAAAATGTGGAGAGAATAAATGCTTCAAAATTCTAATGATGAAACAAGACCTCTTATTTCTGAACTATCATAATCAATCCACAAACAGGTCATTCGAGGTCTTAACTAATAGGTCAGAATAGTGTTGATACTTTATCATTTCCTCAAGATCTGGTCTACTTTATCTTAACAGTTGATTGATGATCGAAATCAGTGGAAGACCTCTCATAATACCAAAAGGTATTCTTAAGTAACGAAATGATCTTCAAGCAACAGAGCAATCCTGCAGTTTCTTCAAAAGCCACTGTCCACCATACAGAAAAAAACCCAAACATACATAGATCTCAATTAACATATCAGAGCTGAAGGGAAAGGGAACTTGTGCAACCATGAACCGTATGGAGAAAACACATGCATGTAGACAGATGGAGTGATGTGGTGGGTTGCAGAAGAAATATTGCAGTGCACCTTGTAACCTAGTTACAAGTATGATATTTTTAATCAACTTGGGCTGTAGGGAATCATGCATTTGTATTTTGTTCAATCATCAATGGACCTTAATTAAAAAAAGTTTATTTTTGGTTGTTTCTTCTTCACTTGTGGTTTGTGGGACCCTGTATGGGCAGTTTTATTTCAAAATCTATGCTTTTCACTTTCCAGTTCCTTATCATAAGCCGAGGTAATATCATCAGCTTGATGTCTGTGGTTGGAGGTCCACACACACCCTTACTTCAATCTACAGTTCAAGGAAGCCAATTCTCACCTTATCTTTAAGTGGGGCAGAAGGGATTTGATGTGATCATGATGGCTATGGCATTGTATTTCCCATACAGGATTTTTGTGGATGCAGTAATATAAGAATAATAATTAAATTGATCATGTAGGATAGATAAGTAAAAAAAAGAGAGTAAGCAGCAGGAATCTTATCTGTTAAGAACTTGTTCCTTGCTAGAAAAGGGAATGGTATCAACTATCAAAACTGTGTATATACATGCCATCTGCGAAGAATCACTGTACAAAGTGGTTGCATGTCTACTGTGAAATCTATTATACAAGGATTTGTCTTCTTAAAATCACACTGATAGTTTTCTAACGTGGAAGGGAATCCTTACAATGTGTAGAAATAAAATTTACTCAGATAAAAAAAGAGTAAACTTGAAACGAATAAAGATGGTGTTCATAACGACATTGTAGTTTTAGAGACTGTTTTCAATTTCAAATGGCATGTACATCTTGTAGGAACTTATTTGTATCTGTCCTACTTATTAATATGGTTGCTAGTTATTCTTAAAAAAATATTGCTACAATTGTATTTTACACATACACCCTTCTTGCTATCTTAAACATCGTCTACGCTTAACTATCATGATTTTGCCTTGTCTTCTCGTAAAGCATCGTTCTAATGCAAACTAATATTTTCCATGATGTTATTGTGAACTCATTATTGTGAGCAAATGTCTCTTAAGTTTATCTGTAGGAGCTTATATGCAAATCTAGGGGTGAGCATTCGGTCAGGACCGGATCAAACCGAATTTTTGTTCGGGGTCCGGACCGAAGACCGTCCGGTCAAAAACCGATTTTTTTAAAATAAAAAACAAAAAAAGACCGGTCCGGACCGGATCGGACCGAAATTTTAAAATTCTCCGGACCGAAACCCAGACCAGACCGAAACAAAACTTTCCGGACCGAACCCGGACCGGTCCGGGTTTTGCTCAGTCCTATGCAAATCCCTTATTTTAGTGAAGGAACCAAAAACGGAACCCTAGAAATTCCTCTACAAAGTAAAAAGATTGGGGAAAAACATGCAGATCTTCCTCAAGAAACATTTTTAACCTTTAGCCTGCAAGGCATAAAAAGTCTCGAGAAGCTGTGGTTGGAATAACGATGATAACAACATGTATCAATTCAAGAAAGATTTTATATACGCACTCAAGACATTCCTTGGAACTCTCATTGCTAAATTTTGTTGTCTTCTGTCAAAATTGTGAAGTTTGAAGTGAAAATGTTATTTCACAAAGTTACCGTGGGTCTGTGAATAAATATTGGATAGGACGATAGGTGGCCATAGTGATTTTCATGTATATATGATTTGAAAAGACACTATTAATGGGTACGGCACGAATCACTAAGGACATAACAGTATCAACGTCAACGTAAACATAATTCCAATGCCTCATAAGAGGCTCCCGCCTAAGCGAGATAAGGGGGTCAGATGTACGCAACCCTACCACTTTAAAACAATGAGGTTGTTTCCAATTGATCCAAATGATGCAAATGCAACTGACCATCTGCGATTCCACAATAAAAGAAATGCAGATAGTTTAAATAGTCATTTGATACAGTCCATAATGATCCAAATGTCAAAAAACAATTTATATATATAAAGGCTGTATCTGCATCTTAATATAGCAAGACCAAGAGGGTCAGAATCCAAATCCAAGCATATTGTTCTCTAGCCCTCTTAACTTCAAGAACTTAACCTACGCAAGTTGTGCTGGTCATAAGATTTCGTCAAGTTTTTTGATCTTCATAGGTTGCAGGTAAGATGCATGGAAATATTTGGCCATACGTTGATAAAGAGGTCATCTTCAAGTCTTATGTTATATGACATGAAAGCCTTGCAAGGAGAGAGAGAGAGAGAGAGAGAGAGAGAGAGAGTGCTCAGCAAAGGATTAGACTCCAATTAAAAGCAGCTCGAGTATTCAAGATAAAGTTTACAAAGATGACATAGAAGAGGATGTAAACAAGGACTAAGAACCTGAGAAAGACATTCTAAAAATGTAGTTGAAATTGTTATGAGACATGGGATAGTGATCAATTCCTGAACATAAAGAGTATAAGACATTATCAATGGCCAGAAGACAACCAACTACCTACTAATAAAACTTCTGAGTTGGGGTCCTTGGGGACAAAGCATGATTAGGGAACGGAATTACTGCTACATTCAGATCTAAACAATTTGTTAAGCATCTGAACTCCAAGAGTCGAGTCTGACCTAGATGATCTCCTTTCCAACCTCACAACCTTAAAAAGAAAACCAAACAATCAAACAAATATTTGTGTAAAACATAAGTAGTCATGAACCATCTTATAGAGCAGTAAGACTCTGTTGCATGGGAATATAGAGAACCAGATGCTTCAATTACAAAAACATACATCCAACGAAAAAAAAATACTTTTCTTACATGAACAAGAAAATCAAAAGCGTAACCTCCAGATTACCTCATGATTCTTGATGAGTTTTGGACCTTCTAAGGATGTCTGTTCCCATCAAGCAGCCCAAGCCTGGTAGAAATACAATAAGCAAAACAATTCCTAGTGGGCATTATGTAAGATTCTAGCCTAATACTAATCCTAATTGTGCATTAATCTTGTTTAGGTGGTGATTAGAGGGAAATGAAGATGGACGGCTGTGATTGAGAGGAGATGGATGAAGGGCTAGGATGGTGTGGATTGGATGAGGGGTGGAGATTGATGGATGGATGGATGGATGGATGGAGGGTTGAGATTGGAGGAGGAGGAGATATTTATTTGGTGAGTTCTCTCTCTCTCTCCCACCCTCTCTCACTCTCTCTCACTCTCTCCCTCACGTTTCTCTCCCTCTTTCGGTGTGGATCTCCAGCAAGTGGTGCTCCGGCGTGTGGTGGAGGAGTTCTTCGGAGTCGTTGTGGTGGTCGGAGGTGAGTCGTGGTTTTGCTAACCCGTCCCTCGCGTTTCCTTTTCTCTCTCTCGACCTCACGTGTCCTGTGATCGTGGTGGTAGGATTGGTGGAGGTGTTGGAGTGCTCGAGGGTGTCGAGAAGAGGTGTTGATCGTCGTTTGGACGCGAGGTTTGTCGACGGATCGTGATTTGGGGAGACGTGCTCGTGGAGGCGTCGTCGCGGTTCTTCAAAGGTCTCTTCAGACCTTCCAGTATGTCAAGCTCACTCACTTAATTACCGTGAGTATTTGGAAGTCGACGGTAGGCCGTTCGGCTCGTCGCAAGTAAATGTGCAGCATATTTCACTGCCTGATCGGTCGACCGGTTGGTGCAAACGGTCGACCGTTCGTGAAGAAAATACGGGTTCTGCCTGAAATCGGTCGAACGATGCCTTGTGGTGGTCGACCGATTGTGCATAAAAGGCAAACCTGGTGAGTTTCGGTCGACCGGGTCCCCTTTGCCGGTCGACCGTGTGCACTGTCTTAAGTCGGCTGGGGGCGTAGACCATCTAAACGGTCGACCGCTCTTTGACTTTGTCCGACTGTGACTTAAGTGGACTGAGTGGTCGGTTCGACCGAATGTGATTTCGGTCGACCGGACTCAGGTGTTGAGCGTGAGGAACGCTCTGGATGAAATCGGTCGACCGAGGAGGTCTCGGCGTTCGACCGGTTTCAGGACGGGAGTGAGGGATTATTCCCTGTGGGATCGGTCGACCGAAGGATGTTCGGAGTTCGACCGATCAGACGTTTTGTTCGTTGAACCTGGGAGTTGACCATCTAAACGGTCGACCGTCCCGTGATTTTGGTTCGACCGAACGAGTTTGGTTTTGGGAATCGGTCGACCGATGGAGTGCCGGTCGAGGTGGATTGTCCTGTGTTTGCTTGATTTGGTCGACCGGGACTTTTGGTTCGGTCGACCGTTTGTGTCCTGTTTTGCACTATGGAGGTGTTGTTGTCGTGGTCGTCCGTGTGGGACGAGTTGTGGTGCCGATGTTCTTCCGGCAAGTGTGCTAGGTGCACGAGGGTTGCGGTGGTTGGTTGGAATTAGACCTGGAGCCCCGTAACCGTGTGTGAGCTTGGGATTGGCTGAAATAGGCCTGAGGCCCAGCTTAGAATTGTGGTGTTGCGGCGGTTGGTTGAAAATAGACCTGGAGCCCAGCTAGTCTGTGCGGGGTTGGTTGAAAAGGCCTGGAGCTCCGTAGTGCGTTCGGGTTGGCTGAAAAATGCCTGGAGCCTGAGCAGGGACCGCGTGTAGGGGTTGGTTGAAAATAGACCAGGAACCCTTAGACGTTTGGGTTGGTTGAAAAAGACCTGGAGCCCTTGGTCGTGTCGTGGTAGCTGTGGTTGGTTGAAAAAGACCTGGAGCCCAGCTTGGCGACGAGCGTGTGTCGCGGTGGTTGGTTGAGATTAGACCTGGAGCCCCGTGACTGTGGTGTGTGCTGTGGTTGGGTGGAAGAGCCCTGGAGCCCAGCCTGTTTGTGATACTTTTCTTGTTCAGTAGAATTGCATGCTATGGTGTATTTCAGTTCATGTATTTAGAGTTTGGCATACGGGGTTTCCTTCTGGAAACTCAGGCATTGTTGCATGTTTACTTTCAGGTCGTGACCGGCGATAGGGGGTGGTGACTGAGGAGAGGAGCACCGCTACCGGATCCAGCTTTCTCTCAGTTGAGGTCAGGTGATTACTGCTTCCACAAAAAAGGATTTGAGGCGTCAGCAAATGCCGTTGTATAGTCTTTTGATGTAATCACCACTTTTGTATTACTCCGATGTTCGTATATATATATTATATATATTGGTGCACCTGTGTTCAGTATTCGCGTAATATACTCTGTTGATTGTGTGTTATCAAAATTTTAAATTTTCCGCTGTGTTGTGGATGTTACACATTATGCATAAATGAGATGCTCATAACAATTGCAATGATAAAGTGCAACTTTCTATCAAAGGCGGTTTGGATGATTGAAATCAAGTAAGATGGAAGGCAACTTACAACATAAACACCTACTAGAAGAGAAATTTTAGTTGGGCAAACTCCATTGCGTGCATAGGATGAAGAATATATTTCCCACAAGGATTCTCAGCAAGAAATCTATCCAATGATCAGTGAAGAAAGAAACTTATGTAACTTGGACAGATCAGAAACATAGAGAGCTGTATATCTGGCTCTCAATTTCTCAAGAAACGTCACAGGATCAGAGAATCTTTCTGAAATGAATTGCAAACACAGAATTGAAAATCATCCTCTTTTTAGGACAAGATTTTGAAAGGAAAAAAACGTATAATGAAATGTTCTTGTTCACATCCTCTAGGAGGGAACTGTTTTCTGAAATATCAGAAAATTTAAGCTATCAAGACTAACTAACTTCGTGGAGTGCATGGTACCCCAACCTTTCTAGCAAAAACGTGACTTCTAAACATTCCATCTTCTCCAAGGAAATCGTACCAATTTCCTATTTCAAATAGTGCTTCAGAGACAAGAAAAAACTTTGACACAAACCGAACCACTAAAACTACTACATTCTGCTTTGTTAAACTGACCACCGCAAATAATAACCTACGGAGTTCAATCTGGAAATCGATGAAAAGCACAACAAACTCCTTGGTTAGAAGACTGCGGGAGAGGTGTGGAAACAGAAGCCACTAAAGTACAAAACTAAACTTGTGACTTGTGAGAGCTTTTCATGTTTAGTTCCTCTTCTATTCGACCGCTCGAGTTTTTTGAAATCAGAACTGGAATTATAACTCCGTCTATGTACGTGTACATAGTCTGTTCCAAGTCAGGATAAAGGAGGAGGGTTGCAATAGGTGTTGCGAGTCAGCGTAAAACCCTAACTACTCCCATGGAAATGAAACTTAAAAGAGATTCGTGTTTGGGCGTCACCCTCTTAGCGACGCGCTACATCGGGCCCCGGATGTAGTATCTTTGAGAAAAATAAAATACCAAATGAGTGGAGAATAATTACTTTAGTGTCAATTTACAAGAATAAATGAGATATTCAAAGTTGCATTAACTATAAAGGTATTAAGCTCATGTGTCATACTATGAAATTGTGGGAAAGAATAATTGAGCACCGTCTAAGGAAAGAGACATTGTTAGAGATAATCAATTTAGTTTCATGTCTGTAAAGTCAACGATAGAGAACATATTTCTTATTAGACAACTTACAGAGAGGTATAAAGAACAAAAAAAAGATCTACACACGGTCTTTATTGATTTTAAAAAGGTATATGATAGAGTTCCAAGTATTGTTATGTGGTGGGCCCTAGAGAAGAAGAATGTATCAACAAAATATGTGAATTTAATTAAAGATATGTATGAAGGAGTTGAAACTAGCATTAGAATTTGTGATGGTGTGACTAAAGCTTTTCCGATTAAGATTGGACTTCATCAGGGTTCAGTTTTAAGTCCATATTTCTTTGCTTTAGTAATGGGCGAGGTGACAAAAGACATACAATGTGAGGTTCCATGATGTATGTTTTTTTGCGGATGATGTAGTATTAATTGACGATAGTGGGATAGGTGTGTAGAGAAAACTAGAGTTTTGGAGAAATACTTTAGAAACAAAAAGTTTTAAACTAAGTAGATCTAAAACTGAATATATAAAGTGTTGTTTCAGTACCGTTAATACCGAGGAATATGAGATTATATTATATATGGGCAAGTGATGCGTAGAAAAGATATTTTTAGATATCTTGAATCAATACTTCAAAAAGATGGCGAAATCGATGAAGATGTTAACCATAAGATTAAAACAGGATGGATGAAATGGCGACAAGCCTTAAGTGTCTTGTGTGACAAAAAAATTCCACTTAAGTTAAAAGATTTTTTTTATAAAACCGCAACAAGACCTGCAATGCTATATGGTACGGAATGTTGGGTCACTAAAAGACAACATATACAGAAGATGAGTGTATCTGAAATAAGAATGTTGAGATGGATGTGTGGTCATACGCGAATGGATCGGATTAGAAATGAAGACATTCGTGAGAGAGTTGGAATTGCTCCAATAGAAGAGAGTTATACAACACAGACTGAGATGGTTTGGACATGTGCAAAGAAGACCTATGGATGCACCTATAAGAAGATAAGTATTGAATCAGATCGAAGACATAAAAAGATGAAGAGGTAGACCACGATTGACTTAGGAGGAAATGATCAAAAGAAATCTAAAAGATTGAAATGTTGCTCGGGAATTTGTATTGGATAGAAACACGTGGAAGAAGGCGATTCACGTACCTGAACAATGACTCCTTAGAGTTTCATGTCTAGTATACCCCAAGTAGTTTGGGATTAAATGTTTTGTTGTTGTCGTAGAACTGGAATTATATTTTCGTTCTTCTAGGTAAACCAAACCATCTTATTATTACCACCAAACACTTTTCAGGAAACTAAATTTGATAGACATGGTAATGTGACAATTAAATGATATATAGTAACCAGCTATTATTTCAAATGGTATTGGCATGTATGTTACAAATTGAAGATGGAGAATGTGTTCATGCTATGTAATAGTATTGATGTTTGGACAACAACAGATTTCATGTACTTGGACTTTTAAAGGTTACAAATGAAAATCAACTTCTAAACATCTCATAAGGCCATAAGGGAAATTCTTATGACATGAGAAAACTCCCAAACAACACAAGGAACAACAAGTGGCTTTCAGAAAATTGCATCATTAATGTATAAACTATTGAAAATGTAGAGAGATGTAACTGTAGAGAGATTGTTGATCTGATAGTTAGCAAAATATTGGTGGATTTCCACATGGAACTGTTGTCTAATTTTGTAATGACTGAATTCAGTGCAAGTTTTTTCTTTACTTTGTTTTGTTACCATTATACTGAAACATTCACATGGTAAGGTGGTTTGTCTATTTTTGAGGGACAACGTGATACCTTTAAATTGCAAAGAATCATATGTACGGATGTACCGACTTCAGTAAAAAAGGATCTTTAACTCTGATCAGCTCACATGCCAGTTGAATATATTGTCATCAAACAGCATGAAGTTTTCTATTCGGTCATAACTTAAAAAACCAATGAGTGAGAAAACGTTAATAAGCTAAAGATTAATATTACTTAGACAGTACACAAAGGAGTTCATAGCTTAAGAATGAAATATGATATCTGAGGAAAGGTGATCATAGTTTTGATCTACGACTTTCTCGAATTCCACCAATGAAATCTGCATTTCGCATAATTCTTGAACAATGAAATCACATGTAACTAGAAGAAGTAGGTGTTCAGTCGCTTGTTCAACATCTATACTTCCTTGGTATTTCTAAGTTAGCCACGTGCTCCCATGTGCCTCTCCTTTTGGCTTCTCCTACTTGCAGAGCTTTTGCTCTTTTTTTGTCAACTTAATGTATAAACATACTGTTTCCTTTTCTTATTGCATAATTAGATGAGAACTAGTCTAAGGCAGACAGCCTATGCTGATGAACTTGCTTCTTCCACGAGCGCTAGCTAAAACTCCTAAGTGATATCTTTCCATGAATAGAAGTATCTGTTCTGTTTGGTGGTATGGAATTTATTAGATATAAACTACTGTTGTTGGACTTCCAAAAAAAACTTAGGTTGTTGGACATATGCTATTAAGATTAACTAAAAAATAACAAACGCATATTAAAGAGCAGAAAAGTCATACTTAAGAGTTATAATACTTGAATGATCATTGGAGTTTCTAGTCGAAAGTCAATTATTAGCAGTTAGACCAAACGAATATTTCATCCACACATATAATTGTGCCTGACATCTCATATCATATGAATAATTTAGTGATAGGGTGTATGATTTTTTTAACAAATACAATAACTTTGAACTTAATATATTTACGATGGTCGTTACATGAGACAGCATAGGATTAGAAATCATGCAGCACACTGTAATTGTTAGATTTGAAGTGTGACAATATTTTGTACTATTTAGTCTATATCACAGTGAGATCTTAAGCTAATCACTTACCAATTCTCTTTCTTATCCATCAACTGTATCTGTTAATTTATCTTCTAGTCGGTCGTCATATATCCTATAAGTTGTGTTTATCATGTAACACCAACACTATGTTGATTTCCTTCTTATTTAAGCACATGTTTTATTTTTAGTTTCAGCTCTAAGCACCTAGGAGACAATAGACATACTTGATATCATAATCACTAATTCTTTGTCGATTCTTTTTCTGCTCGGAGTTTTTAGTTGATTCTTTTGGCGCTTCTTGGGTTTCAGTAACATATGCTTTTACTATAATGAAGTTTCAAAATTCAAAAGTTTCTTATTCGAGATTATGTACACTGCAAGCATGATCTTGCATGAACTACCCTTCTCTTTTCTTAAGTAGAGTAAATTAAAAATATTTTTTTCTACTCGTGTGAACTTTAATCGGAGATTAGTTGTCCCTTTGTTTACTAAACCCAATGATGAGTGGTGTGAACTTGAACTTAGCATCTAGGTCTTAATTAATGATGGGAAGATTGTGGAAGCTAAAAGTAATGAAGTCAAAGTGTAAATTAATGTTCGTTCATCCAAGAGACTTTAGAGACAACAACGTGAAGGAAGGTGTAATCCGTAAACAAATTGGGACAGACAAGATCACTTCGTCCCTAAAATGTTGTTTTGCTTATTCAAAAAAAACCTGGTACCTCTTAAGTCCTATAAAAAACCCAAGGTAAAGATCATAAGATAAATGAACTTGAAATGAAGAGGATGGCATGGAGCTGAGTGTGAACTGCATTCTACTTTCTAAAAATAATGATGCTACCGCCTTTCAAATTGGACAATTTGCCACATGCAATGACACTTTGCTCAAAAACTTCAAGATCCTAAATTTGGGGTGGATAACATTGGGCTCACCTTTCAGTAATCCTTGGAGTGGGTTCCTTATTCAGGTGGTTCGAAAGGTCAAGATATCGATGCTCAGGAATGATGCCAAATGACCCATGAAATATACGATAAAAATATTTGCAAGTCAAATGAAGATCCCAAAAAACCCATGTGCTTTGAAGTATCTAGTGGATATTAAATACTATTTGTCCAGGGAATACTTTTTTAGGCTTTAAACGTATGACATGAATCAAGATCAACCTTAGTTCGACTCGATAGTTCGACTCGAACTCGACTCGAAAAACACTTGACTCTGGTTTAACTTGAAAATGAATGATCTTGATGAAAAACCAAAAAAACTTCAAACTTGGTTCGATAAACGAACCGCTCGAACTCGAATTTTTTTGATACTCGGTTCGATAGCTCGTTCGAATTTTTTATTGTTACATTCATAATTATTTTTTTGTATTTGTTAATAACATAAGATAATATTTATTGCTCGAAATTTCGCTCGACTCGGCTCGTTTACCCCCTTGATGAATGACCACCGAAATAAGATTCTTGTCATGCCCCCAGTTTATTTTTCGACGGTGAAAAAAAGAGAGGCTAAATTATGTTGTCGATTGGGTTTCATAAGATTGTCTGGAATAAGAATTTTATCAATCAAGAACAGGAATATATTTTGTTGACATAAAAAAAGTTAAATCCAAGCTCCAAAGTAGAGAAAGATAAAGTACCAGATCATGAATGTTACTTGCACGATTACATGTCTCTCAAGGCCCACCATCGTTTGTGATCAACATGCAAAAAATGGATGCCAGCATCTGATTATCTTTGCAGGATAATATTTAATAACTTGTAGAAAATCAAAATCCAATCCTTAGCAACTGTACTATGTTACCCTGCAATAACAACCAAATTTTCAAACATCACCAACCAATAAAAAAACAAAGGATGCAATTTTAAGCAAAAGCAACATGGCATTGATGTCATTTATTTGATTACTGAAAACTATGGCTTGTTTTGTCTTCTGTTAGTCAGGAACAGTTAAGCTTCATTCTTTCAGTTGGCTATAGCCATAGGATGCAGTTTTTCCACAGAACCACTAGCCCAATTTGAAATAAAAAACTATTCTCATGTTTAATTTCTCTCACCACCACTTCCCTCCATTTTAAACTATAAATACACCTACCTTTCCAAGCACTTTCCTCACCCTTCCTTCCTCCACTTCTCCTCTTGTCTAGCTGCATTCTTCACCTCACTTTCTGCAAGTGCCCATTTTTCAATAGCTCAACAACAACAACAACAAACATTTTATCCCAAACTAGTTGGGGTAGGCATTTTTCAATAGCTCATCCTTCAGAAACTCCTAGCTTCATTATTTTCTTATCATTAGTCTAAAATATCATATTTCCCTTTCAGGAAAATGGAGATTATCATGTTCACCCTCTTTGCTGTTCTTTTCCTTGGTGGGGCTGTTCAAGGATATGGAAGTGACTGGAGTGATGCCCATGCTACCTTTTATGGAAATGGTGATGCATCTGGCACAATGGGTATGACATCCAACTATATACTGTTTGAATTTTGTTTCGGTAGAGCTTCAAGCTCAACTGCCGGTCGCATTTGTCACTCTTATCTTCTGTCTTTTTCACGTTTTCACCCTTAAGCTTAATTAAGTTTACAAACTCAACGTTCCTTGGTTTTCTGATTTTCTAAATTTTATGGGATATGTTGTAGGTGGAGCTTGTGGGTATGGAAACCTAATCAGCCAAGGATATGGAACAGAGACTGCTGCACTGAGTACTGCTTTGTTTAACAATGGGGCCTCTTGTGGTGCTTGCTATGAGATCAAATGTGTGAATGACCCTCAGTGGTGCCTCCCAGGATCCATTACAATCACAGCAACAAATTTCTGTCCACCAAATAATGCCCTTCCCAACAATGCTGGCGGCTGGTGTAACCCGCCTCAGCAACATTTCGATCTCTCGCAACCTGTCTTCGAAAACATTGCCAAGTACAAGGCAGGAATTATCCCAGTCCAGTACAGAAGGTAAACACACACCTCTACGCATACTATTTTCTATTGTTAACAAGACTTATTGTGATAATTTAAATTTTATAGGGTCCCATGCAAGAAGAGTGGAGGCATGAGGTTCACCATCAATGGTCACTCCTACTTCAACTTGGTACTCATCACCAACGTCGCTGGGGCTGGCGATGTTGTTTCTGTGTCCATCAAAGGATCCAAAACAGGATGGCAAGCAATGCAGAGGAACTGGGGTATGAACTGGCAGAGCAACAGCTACCTCAATGGCCAGTCCCTTTCCTTCCAGGTCACCACAAGTGACGGCAAAACAGTGACTTCCACTGACGCTGCCCCGTCAACATGGAGCTTCGGGCAGACCTTCTCTGGTGGCCAATTTTAGCTCAAACATGA
Organism: Triglochin maritima; assembly: GCA_963682175.1. NCBI lineage: Eukaryota > Viridiplantae > Streptophyta > Magnoliopsida > Alismatales > Juncaginaceae > Triglochin > Triglochin maritima. Next base: position 4,328,073 of record OY821780.1, on the reverse strand, counting down.
CCCCATCAAAGATGCTCATTAGAATCTCTGGACTAATATAACACTACTCTTTATTGGCTGATGGCGACAGTTTTTAAGCGTCTGGTTGTATAGGTTGCCATGGCAGATTTTTTATATATTTTATCTGACAGTGGTACTTTTTTTCTTTTGAGTTTCAAGGGCAGACATAGGCAGCAATGTATGGTGTAATAGTTAACTACAATACGTACTTGTAATGATGGTGGTGAGAAGAATCGGCTGAGGTGAGCAGAGTAGTCACCCGCCCAAGAATGCAACTTGGTTGCTTCTAATTGATGGTTTTGTGGGAGAGGAATGGAAATTTGTGGGTTTCCTTAGTAGGAACTACAAATGGTATTTTATCACTTTTCTACTGAAAAAGAATGTTATGATTTATAAATTATAATGTTTGACGATGTCAAATGGTCCATCTATTTTTAACAGTACAATGCAACCAACCTAATGCCTGAATTAGCTAGCTTCCCTTCCATTGCAGCATTGGAGTGTTTGTGGAAAACCTTCATCCATCTTTTGATCTGCAACTGCCACTGTTTTTTCACCTGGATCCGTATCAAGAGCTCATTGTGTGATTGATTTGTTTCAAACTATCTTCTTTTATAGGCATATATAGGCTGAATACGATAGACTTATGACCTCTCTAATTAGAAGAGCAGTTTCTACAACAAATGAAGATAATGAAGGCAATTATAGATAAAACTTGTAGTGTTCAAACTTCAAAGAATTCAACCAAAAAGGTAGCATAATTACAAAAACAAAAGAACCATTTCACAAAAAAAACTTAACCAGCACTTCCATGCTATCCAATTGCATCTTGAGGATCTCTAAATTCATAGAGAACTCCAAACAAATTGCCAAAATTCATCAATTTTGCTTCACTTTCCCAACTGGTGATCAATGAAACGTTTACCATCTCATCCACTAAAACACATACTCAATTACAGGAAACAACTGCAGCAATGATACACACACACACACACACACACACTGAAAATCAGACCCTGGATTAAGTTTGTTTCTGTTTTTTTCCATTTGATATCAATAACTATTCTTCTCGAACAAAATTGGGAGGGAATTACAATTCTTCATAATTATTTTTAATGATTTAATGATCTACACTACTTGTAGTTTAAAATAACATATTGTGGAAGCAGAACTGCTTTTAATGAGCCATATCATTTATGTAGAGTAGAGTGAGTTATACATAAAGACAGTAGTCTATAACATATTTGGATTTCTCAAAAATGTAGGGCAATGTGGAAAATAAATGTAACACTAACTTAGGTCCACTTGTCACAGACTCACATGGCAATATAACTTCTATAGGATCTTAACGGAGGCCGCGGAACCTGAAAATGTTAGGTCTTATTTGGTTCAGAACATTCCAAGAAAGCTGCAATAGCATAAATAACGTAAGAATTCAGTTGTCAGACTTACAATAATTGGATTTGCTCTCTTTCTAAACTAATAATCACTTGCATCTTTGGTCATCCCGTTGAAAACAAATCCATTTTTCTAATTTGCATGTATAGATGAAGCAATCTTCAATTATCATTACAATTTTACTGATGAAGCAATAGACTACAATCATCCGGGATGATCTACAATGATTGGTTTGACTACACTAACTCATAACAGAGCTAACTTGACCAACCTAACAAAAAGATCTAAAATCATCAAAAGATCACTCACCATACACAGTCTAAATGTATTAAGCATGAAGCTGAGCCCAAGTCTTTTATGATTTACCCTTTGTTAATTAATTCGTCAACATATAAAATCTTCATTCCAGCATTATTTGGGTTTTTTTATTCTCCTGGAAGATCTCACTTCCTACGAGTACAAGATATAATTGAATGGTATTTATCATAGTATCATAGACCAAATCACTCGATTCGCAGCCCACATTAGAAATTTTGTGGTTCAAAAGCATTAACATCTTTTTATAATGCTTGCAAAAGTCTCATTTGTCTAAATGCATATTCTTGAAGATCTCAAGTCACCTACTGTAAGATCCAAGAATGTTATATACACAAGTCCCAAGCAATGTGAGAAAAAATATATTCTCGTGGCATTCGACTGGTAAAGACTGATTAATATCTTTAATTGGAACAGAAGCAACTTCCACGTTCCATCTCTTCTTCTTCTTCTCAATCACTTGTTGAACTATTCATGTATGAATGGTCTAATTATTTTACCAGTAATACTTCTAAATAACAAAAAAGGCAAAAGAAAGGTACCATATGGAAATGATTTTCTTTCTAGATATTCCACAAATGTATCGTACCAAAATTGATTTCAAAATCCTACAGTTTTGACCCACACTCTCGACAATTCACTATACTATTTTTTGGTAATCATGTATTTTTATTTTGTGTGTATCGATTTTGATTGCCCTCGGTCTTGGAAACAACCCTAATCACAATCTATTCCTAAAATCTGAAAGTTATCATCAACTTCCAAACAACAACAACAATTACCATCCCCATGATTAATTCGCAGCGAAATATATTCTATTCTTAGATAGTGATCAGGAAATAAATTTTCAGAAATCAATCAAATGCAAACACAAAATCCAAGTGTTCATTCCGGAAACTGATCTTGACTACAATGCCCAGGGCATAAAATCATCCAGACATCCACATCTAAATTGTCATTTTACGGGGCAATTTCGGGATAATTTTCATTGCCCTGAAATCAAAACTAGTTGAAATTCGTTCCCAAAACACACCCTAATTCTCAATCTTAGTCTACTCGACTTCAAACCTAAACAAACACTCTCCACCAATGCCGGAACGTGTAAACAAATAACAAGCTAAAAAGAATCGGAAACATGACAATAGAAACATCAATAAGAGTAATTTGTTCGAAGTTAGAAGAATTTGAGTTGGATGGAAGAAGCTCTTACGGTGGATTCGAAGGAACTTCGGATTAGGGTTTCGCGTAAACTCAACTTTCCCCCCAAATCTCGTGCGGAGAAGTGGAGGAAATCGTGTTCTCTGGTTTCGGAGGGAAGTTAGGAGGGAAATTTTTCACAGTAGTTTTTTGGTTTTATAATACAAGTACCTATTCGAAACACAAAATGATATCGCAAATGGATATGAATTTTTTTTTTGTGGTTGCTTAGGGTTAATTATAATAATATATGAAAAAAATAACATAACATAAGATGACACGATTACATAGAAAAAATACAACGTTATGCATATTTTGTAATCTAATCCATTATTTTTCTCATGATTTTTTTTTTAAAATATTTAACGATATGAAAACATCAATATATCATAAAAATTGATTGTAGACGATCTTAATAAAGTGTATATCTTTCAAAATATGATAACTACAGTGTATACAAACATTTAAGACTACCCGATACAAAAAGTACACGACACGGTTGCTATTATAATTGATGACGAGGTGGATTGAGTTTTCTAGTAGTGCCCAAAAAACACATGCTCGTTGAGTCATTGTTAATGAAAAAAAAATCCTTAATAGGCTTTTAATTGGACAACGTTAAGAGTCTAATGGTAGTTTCTGTCCTGGACTTTCCGGCCTAAGTTTGGTTGCAGACCTGTGATATAATTAATGTCAAAACTTTGGCTGGGCTGGGCTTAACCTTGTAAAATGCCAATCTCCATCATTGTTCAACAATTTAAATCAAACGCTTAAGTGAAAGTGTGAAAGGCAGCTGACACAATTTTTTTTGTATATAATAAATTTTAAATATATGAGAAACACAATGTTATATTTCCAATCATTTGAAAAGCTGCTCTTTTGTAGCAAAAGAGTAAGAATTTTACTTTACATTACCCTGATGACAGTCTTGCAATTCACACTATTAAAAGAACTAATACTCTTCTAACGAAAGCGCGTAGTAATGGGGATTTTTTTTCCTTGAAAAATTAGCAGCAAACTCAACCAACTTACCCACGAACATATTATTAAAACATCAGCATTATTTTTAGAAGACACTTTTTTTAAAGAACTAAACCTATACAGTGAACAATCTTAGACTCCTAGGTCCAAAAATGTCCAAAACCATGCATATCCGTCTCTTCTCGTTCAATTTCCAATTTCTAATTTCATTTTTTAATATATATTTGTTAGGACATAATAAAGAACATATTCACTATCCTCATTTACTCCCTCCTCCTACCAGAATAAAATAAACTTGCACTCTAGCAAAATCGTTACGAGTTGTTAGCTTTTCAGTTCCACGTGAATCCCATCACATTTCTTCTCTCCCCCACTCATCATGACCAAATATTTTGTCTGCAGCGTCAGCCTCAACTGTTGACTCTTCAAAGTTCAAACCAAGCTGCACTCAATTACCTCACACACCCTTCCAAGGTCCAAACCTCGCGGCACCGTTAACGGCGTCGGGGCGATTCCTGGACGTCCGATTTTCTCTCTCAGTCATGTCAGCTTTTCTCTCAGTCACGTCAACTCAAATCAACACCCATAAATCTTTTTAACCACACTCAGAAACAACTCAAACGCCCTGCATTCTCTCCCTTACACGACATTCCAAGATCAATTTTAACCGAAACACACAAAAAAATCAAAAAAATCTAGAAAATATAAACAAATAAAAAAAATATTTTCATAAAAATATATTTATAAAAACAATTATAAATAATTTTTAAAATATTTTCTAAACACAAAAACTCAAAAAAGAAGTAACCAACGGGGGGCAACGTGCCCCCGTCCAACCAACCCATCCGCCCAAGCAATGGGTTGGAAATTTTTTTAACAAAAAAAATGAGGTGTCGGGCGGTTGGTTAATCTACCGGACGAGTAAGGATGACCTCACATCTTTAATTGCATAAACGGAACAGATTAATAAGCATAATTATTATTTTTTACTTCGCTGTTGTTTTATTTGGAGGAGAAACTTAACAAAAAATAATAATGAAAGTAAATTAAAATTTATTAAATAATCGGCAAATGTAACACAAACGCAATAATCACAACATGACGACCTTTTGTCATACAAAGAAAAGGTACAAAGTACTTTTTTCGGTTTTTTTATTTTTCCTTTCTAGAGAACAATTAAATGCCGATAGAAAGGCAAATCTTATTCAAATTTCTTCCAAGAATGACGGTTCTTATTAGAATTTAAAATTAAACATGAGCATATCCGTTCCAGCTGGTTCAAGTACCAGTTAGATGATGATGATAGATTGATAGGTCATGCGATGAAGTTTCACCATGTAACAATAAAGAATGATTTGAAAATGGTCAGGTTACGATTCATAGCCCAGTTTAACTTCAAAATCTAATATATTGCTTGCTTTCAGTAGGGAAAAAAGAAGAAATTAACAGACCTACAACCTATGAAAAATAAGTCACAACAAATTTGAGCCGCTGTATCGCTGATGCCTAGTCTGGTAGCTGACACGATCGATGAGTTTAAGTGATGTTTTGGTTAGAAATCTGATTCTATGATCTCCTAAGCCAGTCAAACAAGCAACCATCATCATGTTTCCCAAGTCCACGTAAGATACAACCGGTTTCTGAAACTTATTTATTGTTTGGATTTGGTCTACCCTTTGTCTTGTGTGTGATATCTTTCTGAAAAAGCCCAGAACACGTTTGATGGTTTATGATTGGGGAGAGTGGGTTAGTAGGGATTAGGGAGCACAAGTGTTGACTAATAGTTTTCATGGTACCATTTTTTTTTGTAATTTATATGGAGATTCTGCCCAAAACATCCATAATTTTATTTCTTAAGTTACCCGTTATTTTATATATGTATCTAACTAATCCCCATCTGATGAAATGGGATGAATTGAGAAGTGCAAAACCGAGTTTTCAATTTTTTGTATATTACGGATATTTTCATCAATTTTTTAATTTTTTTCAACTTTCATATGCGTCTTAAATCAACATATCTCAATAAAATTAACCTGTCTTTTTTCTTTCTGCAAAAACATAAAATTAACCTGTTTTTTATACTAGATCATCAACTTAATTACAAGTGCTCCAAATAGAACCAGTGCATGTGATAAGGGGAGATAAATTCATAAGTTAAAAAATTCATTTACATATCAGTTTTTACAACTGAAGAGGATAAAGCTGGATAATTTTTTGAGTAAAGGAGATTTTGAGAAATATAGACAATTGAGAGGGCTTTAAGGCAATGCTAAAAAGCAACGGAGATATTATTGAACACAAATTGTTACAGGTATTTTTGCAATACCAAAGCCTTATGTAAAGAACATTATCTGTTATTAAGTAACCAATCTTAATTAAACACTAGAAAATTATAAATATAACAGATATGGATATTTTTAAGAATCTCAAAGAAAAAAAGGCCAACAGAATGAAAAACCATCTCACCCTCAGCAAAGTCATGAAATGAACATGTAAATTTGGAATTACCCAAGAATGGTATCTGTTCCTGGTGGCCAGAGGTCAAAGTTTATATCCTACTGTTAGCCAAATCTCCGCAGAGAAGATATGGTTCATGCCATGATCTTTGCCTATTTTGATTCAAGCAAAATCACGAGTTCAACATGTGTTTGGAGTTACAACATTCGGTTTTCATTATTTTTTTCCCTGGAAAACACAGCTCTGTTGCACTGAATGGAGTTTAATGTACAATAAATTCTTGAGCCAATCTTACGTAATAAGATCAATTCAAATCCCTTTTGTTGTTGGATTCATTTATTTTGAAACTAACTCCAGCTTATGGAAATGATTATTTTTTACTGTGAATTCAAAGAGGTTGTTCATTTTCAATGGAGTCAATATCAGTTTTGACTTTTAGGTTATTCAATATCAACTTAAAATCAGTAATCAAAATGTATGCACTTCTTCTTATTCTGAAGTTATACACAGATTGTTTCTGTTATTGCAAGGGTAAGAATGCGTACATCTCCGGAGCCTCTTTTGGAGTATCGGAGTGACTTTAATTAATGTTGAGCTTCAAAGCAACATTTCGCGAGAATAATCTTATAATATACACTTACATGGGATGATAACAAAGCGTTTAGAAAGAAGTTCCTAAATGCACGTATACTAGATACAGCTGTAGTACTAGAGTAAATAACTAATTGCTTATTTAAATTCCACGGATCACAATCTTCCTAAGTGCTAACAACAACAAAAGTTACTTCTTGTTCATGGGCGGATGCAATACACAACCCAATTTAGTAATTAAAAATAATCTTCAGCGCTTATAAAAAAACAGAACTCAGAAATGTGCATCCTTGCAAAAAAAAAACTTAAAGATAACATTTATTCAGTTTAAGGAGATCAGATTACACATTGCTAAAATATAACTGGATTTGGTTAAGAAGGTTGTTAAGCAATAGAAAATTGCAGTCCTGCTTTTTGCAACAAAAACAAAACAAAACAAATCTATCTTCTTCTGCTTCACTTCCTCTTCGAACCCCTTCTTTTGTTCTCTGAAATGCTTCTTCCCAATGATACAACCCTCTTTTCCCACCAATAACAAAAAACTATGTATGCCCAACTCCAAGGAAATCAAAGAACGGCACACTTACAACCTTGTCACCATCTTGGCTTGTTTGCTCACAGACCAAACTCTTGTTGATGTTGTTGGAAGCTGATTCGGTTCCAGATGCTTCAGAATTTGAATCAGAAGAACCAGATGGACCACCACCTAATACCATCACCAAGTTGGTGTTGTGTTGATCATGATTAGTGAAGTTCTTCTCGCATCCATGTCCAGATGAGCCCAACTTGAGATGAGGACCTATACAACAATCACCAAAAACAAAACAGATATAATGAAAAAAGTACAGAAAATAAGAAAAAACATCCAATCCATATCAAAAAATAAGGGAAAAAAAGAAAGAGTACACAAGTCACAAGTGAATAGTAGAAACGCAGGGTGAGAAACACATTATGAAGCTGGTACCAAACATAAGATGTGTATCCTGATTGGTCTCAAACATTAATAAAACTTATCCGAGGATTAGTTGGTTGAGGTGAGATGCAAAATTAACCTTCACCCTCATAATAACCCGTAATGGGTGGTATGCGACAACCTATATTAATAATCAAAAGTAACTCTACTACCTATCAAAAATAAAATAAAATAAAATTCAAACACCAAGAAGAAAAAGAAAATCCAAACATCCCTATATAGTTAAAAGGACTGAAAATAGCCAAAAAGGAGACATTTAGAAAATACTCAAAACATGTATGCACCTGTTGGCAACTGGAAAAGCCTTGGGTTTTGGGAATTGCTGATGAGAGAGAGATCTGTGCAAGTGGAAGCCCCAGATTCATCTCTAACACTTGTGATGGTGGAATCACCACTGCTTGCATTCCTCAGAGTTGGTGAAGTGATAGGATAGGGTGAGGTTCTTCTCCTCATATAACCCTGGTTCTTCTCCCTGTTCTTCCTTGCCATCATCACATGCCAGTGATTCTTCACAGCATTGTCTGTTCTTCCAGGGAAGAGTCTTGCCAACAGAGCCCACTTGTTGCCATACATTCTGTGAACAACCACAAGCCTCTCCTCCTCTTCCTCACCGAACACTCTCCTGTTGATCCTTGGGTCCAGCTGGTTGCACCACCTGAGTCTGCAACTCTTCCCTGATCAAAGCAAAGATATATGTTCATCACTTCCCATGCAAAAATTAGGATGGCCCGAGTGTAGAAAGTTGGTGAAAAGATTATTTTCATAAGAAAATGTGAGATCTTTGGGGTTGATGCTGCTTATCACTTCCCATGCAAAAACTAAGATGACCCAAGTGAAGAAATTTGGTGGAAAAAAATATGATTTTCATAAAAAAGGTGAATTCTTTGGGGGTTTTATAAGATGACCCAAGTGGTGAAAGTTCGTAAAAAATGTTTTTTTATGAGAAAGGTGTGATCTTTGGGATTATGGGGTCGTGGGTAATGATCAAATACCTGATCTTCCCTCAAGTTTCTCAGCAATGAAGTTCCAGTTCTGGGGTCCATATTGGGCCACAAGGCTCCTGAGCTTGGCGTCTTCCTCTGCCCTCCAATGGCCTCTAATACAGATCCTGGAGTGGCCATTTCCACCATTGGACAACTCCACAGGTGTATCAAAGAAAGGTGGTGGTGGTGGAGACATCAACTTCTTCTCACTCTCACCATTGAATCCCATTTTAAACTGAAAAGAGAAGAATAAAAAAGAACTCCAAATGTGAGCATTGCAAAGATCAAACAGCTTAAAGAGAAGCAAGAAAACATAGTGTTTTTTTAAAAACTAACAATGCAAAGATATGTTCTTGTTGTGCCTCTTATCTCAAACTTTGAGAGGGAACAGTGGAGAAAAGCAAAGCAAAGCACCCGTGTGGGTGTGGGGAAGAGTGTGGGATTTATACCACAACAGAGATCACTTTAGCTGTTCAACTCCACCTTGACAGAAGAAAAAGGAACAGAAACTAGGCTTGTCTCTTTCTGCACACCACAAGGCCTGATTTTATACTGTGGTTTGGGAGTAATTTGATTAGGCTTGTAATTATGATTATTGACTTTGTGTTTGGTGCAGTTTATGTGCTTGACTCTTTTGGGGTTGTCCATCATTACATCCCCCCTTGTGAGATTTCACGTGTAAACTTCCTCTCCTCCCTGGCAGTGCACACAGCATACTGTTGGAAAACTATTCTCGGTTTCAAAATATAAATATGTTGGGAGTTTTTTGTTGTGAGTAAAACTTAGAGTATATCATTAGTAGTTAAAATTGTTGTTAACCACATTATCAGTTGGGATTCCTTAGAAGACAATATCAACATGAGAGCATGATACCTATGAGAGAATTGAATTTTATTGCTAAGGATCTTTATATCATTTTTTTCATAATTTAGAAAATTCCTTAACTCGTGCGTATCATGGATATACTAATTTGTGGCATTACGAAAATTGAAAACAAACGAAAAATAACTAACTTCCAACTTTGTCCGCTGAAATTTGAGCTTTAATGTAACTTTTGGAGCTTATGTGTTTAAGTGAGCTCTTTTAGTAATAATTTTCTTTTGTTAGTTAAAAAAAATGATTCAGCGTATGCCCTGTTCTTGCAAGTTAATGTGGTGACCGACCAACCAATAGTCCAATACTGCATTGCTAACTTCTAGCCAAGGTATTAGGATTTGAATGGTAATTAAATAATATTTAATATTCCATTAGTCGTGGTGAATGTTCCCGATTGTGCAATCCTGTCGCCATCTTCTTACTGTAAGTAATTAAATGGATCTTAACAAACTCTATTTTCTTTCTTGTTCTTCAGTGTTTAAGTATGAGATGCACAGGGCATCTAAAAGTATGTAGTCTTGAAAATGATATAGAATTATATCAAGAAAAAAAAAGTAACAGTACAATTTTGATCGCAGTAAGAAAAAAACTAATGTGCCTTAAAATTTAAAAAAATACGCAAATGCAGCTTTTAATGGAGTTTGTATTATTAGTTTCCAAAGTTTGCTAATTTTCTGCAAAACTCTAATTAATTCCCAGCTCTAATTGTCCTGATCGACAGTTTTCTTCTTAAAAAATCATGATATATGAAAAACATAAATTTACTACCACATCAAATTCTTGATTAAGAATTTTTATGAACTTCTATATCAAAATATAGGTGCTTTGGTGAATTTTATCAATGTGACATGAAATGAAATATGTCGTGACTCGTGACCGTATACATGTGTAAGGACCAACAACACACAAGAAGTTGAATTTGAATGAGTTGGTCTACTAAATGTGTTATTCACTTTTTCCTTTATTTATAGTAAGTTCTTCACTTCTTTTTTTTTGTTTTGAAATAGTTCTCCTTCACTAAAAGTTGTAGGTGCGCGGAAACATGATCCAACTTGAGATCTGAGACAAGATGTCTCAAATTATTGGATCCGAGGATTAGGGTTACGGTTGAAGGAAAGAGGAAGAAGAAAGAAGAGTGGTGGAAAGATTTAGGGTTTTGCTATTAACAGTACGTACAAAGATATTATACACATGTGTCAGGATAATCGGACTCGGATGATCCGACTAGACTAGCTGTTACATACACTAACACTAGGCTGGACCCGTTACAATTTCCTTATTTTGTCCTACACAAATCTCCTTACTCAAAGCTAATGACTAATTTAAGCCCAAATAATGTTATTATTGTGCCTCAGGTTGGACCCGGTCATGATAATGTTGACTCAACACTTGGTTCACCTGGACCCATTTGATCTGGCATATATCAAGTATTCAACTCATCACCTAGACTCAAACATTGGACTTGGGTGGACTTGCGTCTGAATCAAATTATGACGTTCATTTGGTTCTTTTTCATCATTCATTAGCTTCGGCTTGATCACCAACTAATTGAGCTTGGATCTGACAATTATCGATTTGTGAGTTCGAATTTCTCAAAGTAGATTCATAAAAGGCACTCACAAAAGAGTCATCGGGGAGAGTTGGTGCGAATGAGTCCAAAAGAGGCACTCACAAGCGGAGAGGTTTGATTTCCAAATGTGGAGTTTCCGTATGTTTGGCAGATGGGAATCCGATTCCTCCTATCCAAATACAGCATCACCATCTCTGACACTCACAAAACCAACTTTTATCCCTGATAAAGAAGTGGTTAACATGGATCAGATGGAGCTTAAGGTTTTTTGCTTGGCTTTCTACATTTTTGTTCAGGTAAAGCTAGATTTTCTGATTTGCTACAATGTCCAATTTGGTTCAGTTTTCTCTGTATATCTTACCTTTCTTTTTATAGTATCAATTTGATTAAGAATGGGTGAGTACTTGAAATTTCAAAGGGACACGACATGTAGTTCAATTGACATCAAAAGATTTTTCTTGTGTTTGTTGAGACCATGATACACATGTTATGTGTTATGGTTACCCAAATGTACATTTGTGGTTATGTAGCTAATTAATGTTTTCTCTTCACTTCTACTTACCAATTTTTGAGAAAGAATTGTCACAATGTTTTTGCTAGAAATTTTTGCTCTAACTTACATAACCAATAACATGTTATTTTCGTATCCCACTTGTATAATTTATAAATAACGCATCGAAAACCTAAGATATTATACGAGACAATGAAGTGTAACCTTGTAAGTTCTTTGTAGTTGAATTTTAATTTCCTTTGTATCCTCTATAGACATCAAAACCATTAGCTCCTTGTCTCGCGTAATTGCAGAGGTTCATTGTTCTCAATCAAAAGTAATATAGTTGCTTGCAAATTAGGGCTGTCAATCGTGTCGTGTCGTGTGCTAATCGTGTCGTGTCAACTCCTATATATAAGCTCTAGGTGTTGCGCCGTATCCGACCCATTTAATAATCGTGTTGCTAAATTTCTGCCGTATCCAACCCATTTATAATCGTGTTGCCATATCCAACCCGTTTATACCCGATTATTAAACGGGTTACTTCGTGTACACGTTTAACACCGCTACCGTTTACACCATTTAACACACGTTTAACACGCAATTATCCACTCGTTCAGAGTTCAGAGTTCAAAGTTTCAAACCAATTATATATATAATTGGTAAAATTATAAATATGACATTCAGTTATTAGAATTTGTTTATTATAATTTATAACTTATATATTACTTATAGACTTGTCGGTATTAGTCGTGTATTAATCGTGTCGTATTCGTAATCGTGTGCCTAATTACCCAATTACTTATCGTGTTTTATCGTGTCTTAATCGTGTTAATCGTTTTTGCAGCAGAAATCCATATCCAACCCATTTAATAATCGTGTTGCCGTATCCAACCCATTTATTAATCGTGTTCAAATTCTCAATCCATATCCGCTAACTTCGTGTCGTTTTCGTGTCGTGTTATCGTGTTTCGTGTAAAATTGACAGTCCTATTGCAAATAGTACACCAACAAATAAAGTGAGTAATGTACCATGTTAAGGTCACACAATTCAGCTCCTTGAAGTGACATTGATTGTTGAGAAACATACATATTGCGGAATTCAACCGTTGGAGCTCAGATTTCATCGCAGCCCAATCCGATCTCCATCTAAGGCAATCATCCATCATCAAATCATCAAGGCATACACAAGGAAACATTCCATATCTTGTACAACGGCTATTTTAACCCTCACACACATATAAACCATGTAATCATTCCATACAAATAGTATAATACAAACAGAATACACAAACGCCTTCTTTAGCATCGTTTTCTACATTGATCAGGAATTCTTTGAAAGTTGTATTAACGTAGATTTCTAGATTGATTTCGCTTCTTATCGCAAGAAACATGAAAAAATAATTAACCTACTGATTCCATACAAAATTACGGTCTACGTACAGAGGGAGCTAAATCAAACTCCACGGATTGAAAATGTGGTATCACACGTCAAGTTGAGGGCCTTCTGCTGAACATGAATGATTTCAGCAAATAGATCACAAACCTCAGATCTCATCCCTCTTCAGTGTATATGGTAGCGCTTAACTGCTCGAGGACATTTTTATATATTTTACAATCAAGTCATTAAATTTCCTAGATAATATTGTAGCATTCTGAGATGATTGTTATGATAAAAAAAATTGTAGTACTTACAAATTAAAAAAAACTATGTGTGCATTATTGTGACATGAAATGAGGAGTTTTATCAAAGTAACTTCCACTTTAATCATGTGTACCAAATAGAAAATCTTATATTTATAGTCAATTTACAATTAATTAGGCTCATGTTTTCTTTTGACCAACAAATTTACCAATTAATTTCACTAATGTTCTCCTTTGACACATCTGACCTACTTTCTCCATGTTGACCCTTTTGAATTGAACACCCAAATTACCTTTAATAAACATAGTTGTTTTGTACCTTTTACAATATAAGCTCTCCTATGAATTAAGATAAGAAAATTATCATTTTCCTTCCCAATTTTAGTAAACAGTGTGTGATATGTACCAATTTTATGGTCATTATTTGAGAATCTTAAGAGAAATCATATATGGAAAAAATACACAATGCAACTTACAGTTAACTAATATTTTGTCATGTTCTCCAACACACACTACATAACACAGGACGCTACCCACGACATGATCATCACATTGTTTCAAAACAAACATCACATCGGATTCTTTCTTGAAGTCACAAGATTTGGATTCGGCAAACCGACCCATGTGTGCTCTTTTGTGAGAATTACAATAATTTAATGAACAAACCACCAAGTCCTACAACTTAATTATTATTATTTTTGATAGCAAGCATGTATTGCATTAAATAAAATAGAATAGCCGTGATCCAAGCAATGCCATAAAGCATACGGTCATAAGTTTTGTAATGATACGGTTAAGTTTTCTTTCGGTCATGCATAAAACAAAAGACAGATAATTTCATGAAGGACTGGTCTTTGTAGCTTTCATCAGTAGGTGTGATGTTTTGGTGGATTGTCCCGTACTCCTCTTACTCCCGGATCCTCTCGTCCTCCCGCTCTTGCTCCTTGACCATAACTCTATTGGCCTCTTGAATATGAAGTATCTCGCTCTCAGATGAGGAGTTTCTTCCATCAATGTTAGTTGCACGGACAATGATGACGGGATGTATTTCAGGAGGCAAAGCATTATAGGCCGGAGAGTCTAGCTGCATTGGGGAGCTCGCTTGATGCTACGTGGTGGTTGGAGAGAGATTCCCGATCTTTTTAAAGTACCTAACCATAATTCCATATGATCAAAAATATTGTTAAGCAACAAATCTATTGATAGAGTCATTCCACGAAAAATACGATATTTTCGTTCACACCAAAGCAACCAAAAGAAACAATTTATTAAAACATTCCATTCATTGATTCCGAAATCAAAACGATTTTGAACATTAAGACGGAAATGTAGGTATTTTCCTCGCTTAATATTTAAGTCTATCATGGATGTTCTATCCCAAAATAAGCTAGCAAAGTCACAATCATAAAATAAGTGTTGAATTGTTTCTGGATAAAGTCCACACACGGGGCAACTTGGGTTTGTTAATATATTGTTATTATTTAGTACTCAAGTGAAAGTCTTAACTCTCAGTGGAGTGATAGCTTTCCTAATCAATCTATTTTTATTAATATCTTGTTATTGTTTAATACCCAAGTAAAACCTTAATCTTGGTGGAGTAATAGCTTTCCACGCGACCACACCTCCTTCCTAGGAGAACCTTTCCGTCTATTATAAATGTATAACTTAATTATTCATCTGAGAATGTTTTTGTATTATAAACCCCAAGGCCACAACCACAACTTTCTCTGTGTACGTAGTGGCATCGGACACCTGACTAATGGGATGAGACTTGACTTGGACCACGAAACTAGTCTTTTACATGTGTTCCTAATGATGTATGAATTTTATTTATAAAAAAATATTGATGTAATTAAACCATGTTTTTTAATGTAATTCGACCAAACTCTTTTAATCTTGCTGTTTCGCAATCTAGCTAGGTATATACTAGCAAATTGGGCGAGTTTGTTAGGTTCCAACAAATTAATTACGTTGGTGTGCTTTCATCATGAGCGCGATTTTCTGAATTATAATGAGCATGATTCTCATTCGCAGCTTTTACTACTTTTACTAGTGAACTATGGTAATTTCGAGGGGATGTGTGACATGTGTCCCGCTTTTTTAAATAATGATATCAAGAAAGTAGTGTGTTGATATGGAATCAGTCTTTACTTGACGTACAAGAACGTCTTTACGCCTTTTTGCCTGATTTGTACTTGGTTTGCAAGTAGCCAAGAAACTAAAAAAAATCGTCCCGTGATTACATTGAAATTGAGAGTAAAAGTGATTAA
Organism: Triglochin maritima; assembly: GCA_963682175.1. Taxonomy (NCBI): domain Eukaryota; kingdom Viridiplantae; phylum Streptophyta; class Magnoliopsida; order Alismatales; family Juncaginaceae; genus Triglochin; species Triglochin maritima. The sequence goes on along the minus strand of OY821780.1, from coordinate 4,312,328 downwards.
AGTCATTCAAAGCAAAAATTCGTAAGGTGGTGGAAGAATCGAACTTTCATTAAGCTTCACCAAACCCATCAACATAAATCATGGTAGAAGTTCATTTGTGACACTTCTACGTTATTCACGTGCAAACTTATCACCATTTGGGTTGTCTTGTTTTATATTGATCATCAAAGCAAATTGACCGTATAACGAAGATGGTGGTATTACTTAAATATTTTTTTTACTAATATTAAGTTCCAACTAAAATATAATTGTTAGTTTTGTGTCTTGAAAATCTGTGAGAAACAATTGACTGAATAGTGAGCGACAGTACAATATGGATTTTCTGGACTGACAAAAAACAGTCAACTTATTCTGATTCGATCGACCGATTTTGTCAAGATAGACTCGTTGTGAAGTTATTAGAATTTGAAATTCGGTCGACCGATTGGCAACCGGTTGACCATTTGTTGGCGACAACAAAACTTATGAAGGACTATTGTAGGCATTTCTTCTCCACCATTTGTGTGACCTAAGATTTAGTAAATATATCATTTTACCCTCTATGGTTTGGAATGTGGAAACCACCACAAAAAGGTGCATGTGTGAGATTTCATTCTTGGAGCCACCACCAAGTATGGTCTCCCTCCTCCTAACATCTCCTTGGAGCCACCTAGGATGGATTTCATAGCTCAGGGAGTAGGGATGACAACGGATCGGTTCCAGTTCGGATACTAGTAGAACCAGAACCGGATCCGAATTACAAAGTATGATCCAGAACCGGATCCGGATCCAGATCGGTTCCCAACATGGGTATCCAGAACCGGATCCGGTTAGTTAACGGATACCCAGAACCGTATCCGTTGGAACCGGATTCAATACAAAATTTATATTTTTCAATGAGTTCTTTGCGGATTTGGTCAAAAAAACTCATCCCAAGAGACCTGTTGAAACCAATGGACTATGGTGAGGTTTTATAGTTTGGATTTGGAGTAAGAAATTTGTTTTTTCCGATTTGGGACTATACTTTCCACACAAAATTCTTTTTGTCCAAAACAATAACTATCCAGGATAACATTAATTACCAACTCCCATGAGTTGGTGTAGTGGTGAAGCTCATATCACTATGACCCATGTACTCATGTTTGAATCCCAGTAGTGACAATATTTTTGAAAATATTGTTCATGTCGGATCCGGTTCCAGTTCCGAGTCCATTGGCTAGAACCATATCCGAACCGGAACCGGGTCGGTTCTGAAAGTCTATATCCAGATCCGACCCATATCCGTTTTGTCCCGGTTTCGTTCCGGTTCGGTTCCATCGGTTCCGGATACCCATTGCCACCCCTATCAGGGAGTCATCAAGTTGATGAAGTTATCAAAAGTTGAACATTGAGAGGTTGAAGAAGCTCAATGGAGGTTAGAAATTCTTTCCTCTACTTAGCATCCATGATCTTTATGTTGCTTGAAGCTTGGAGACTTATAAGGGATGATATTGAGTTCCAACTGGTGCTCCTTGGAGGTTTAATATTCTCGATGCTTTCTCATTTTATTAGATTGCTAGCATATACTCTCGTTTATGTATCCTCTTGTTTGGATATTAGAGATGCTAAATCAGTCATCTTATTATGCTTATGGTTTGTTGATTGAGAGTTTATTGTGCTTAGAGGTGTAATTGTAATATCCTGAATTTTTTAGTTGAGGTAATAATCAAATATCTTAATGACCTATTTAAGATTATTGGATGATTGTGTGGTTTTAGGAGAAGATGGAATTTTGAGAAGAATATAGAGAAGAAAAAGATGGAGATTTTGAGGCAGGTACTGATTCGTTATTCTTCAGTTTCATGTCATGTCTGTCTCTCTTGATATTCGTAGTTGCATTCATGCTGAGTATTGATATTGATTTTATGGATATGCATATGATTGCATGGTGGTGTTTCGGTTGACATGTCTTGTGCCTGTATGTATGTTTCTGGCTGAGTCACTTAGGAAAGAGCTGCCTAGCGGACAGCGTGGAGCCACCCGAGAGAGGAAAGGGTTGTCTGTCGTTAGTGTGGAGCTACCAGGTGTGCGTCTGACTGATTGATAGATTTCAGAAGCACAGGATGTGGTCGAATCCGAATGGGGTTCCAGATTGTTATGCATGCATTTTATTTGTGATGCATGTCTCTTGATTGTGCTTATTGACTGAATGTCATATTCTGTATTATTTTCCACATGATTATGATTCTAATTGATTGACGGTTGGAACTTGCGGGCTGTCGAGCTCACAATTTGTTGATTATATTTTTCAGATTATTATGGGCATATCAGATGAATATAAATATCAGAGTGCGCAGCGGTCAGGATCGTTGATCGTATCTTAACGCACCGGGTTCGTGGGGGTAAGCATCTGTCCGGGCTCGGGGCGTTACAATAATCATCTGGAGTCACGATCTAGTTCTAAGCTATCATCTCCATGTTATGGTCCATCACCTATATCGTCATTTTCACTATTGTTAAGCTTAACCGTCTTTGTCTGTGGTTTTTCCCAAATTAGGTTTCTACATATTTTTTTAGTATTTTGATTGATTGTGGTTTAACATCATATATATGTTTGATTTCGTACATACATTCTAGGTAGGGCTATAAATGGGTAGGGTCAAAATCGTTTAACCGTCCTAACCAAACCGACAGGTAGGGTCACGGGTTGTAAAAATCATAACCATTTAATAAATAGGTGGATAAGGACTGTGAAAATCATAACCGTCTAATAAATGAGCAGATAAGGTTCCATGAGTTAACTCGTCCGTTTAATCGTTTAACCGCGAAACATAATGAATATATGTAATATTTTGTTATATATACTATATACATATAACTTTTTGTATTATTATTGTTATTATGTTTGGATGTTTGATGTTGTTTTATATGAATTTGTTGATTTTAGATTATGAATTTTTGGAGGTTTTGATTATAAATGTTTGGATGTTTGATGTTTTAAACAAGTTTGACAAGTTTTTGTCCATTTAACCAATTCTTATATCGATTTTAGTATCCATTAAGTTTTGACCATATAATCATTTAACCGTCCAAAACTGTTTAATTAAATTAAACGAGTAGGGTCATGGCTAGAAGTAAAAATAAATGAGTTTCTAACCAAACCGTGAATCGTTTAATTAGAAAGGTAAGGTCGCAGATAAACCTTATAACTACCTATGGACTGCCCATTTACAGCCTAATTCTAGGTGTTTATGAATTTGCCTACTTTTAACTTCTTTTGAGATTTTTTTGCATTTATCGTCGTTACTTCCTCTGTGTGACTCGGGAGGGTAACTTTCCGATTTCCCTTGCAATAATACAAAACCCTCGAGCCAAATAAAGAAGAAACGATACAGTAGCAGTAATATTTAATAAGCTCAATCAAATTACTAAAAAAAACGCAACGAAGGAGGGGAGTAGAGTTCCCTGTTGGTTCAGAAACGTACGTTCTGTGACATCTGAAAAGGTGTCACATCCCCATCAATCCATCTCCACCCTAAGACCTGATTACCTAGTCAACCTAAACCACGTAACTTTCTGTGTCCCACTATAGCCATCTAAAATTAGATAATCTACGTGTCTACTAATTATCATTAGCTTTGTCACATCCTCTAGCCTTTTGGTTTGGTTTCCCCCCCATCGATCCCATGCATGCATGCACGCGGGCACTCAATTCTCCCAATCAATGACCTAAGTTGCGTAGTCCACCTGCAACACAATGTTGAAGTTACTCGGCAGGACTGTTCAAGATCAAAACCTTTCATGGTAGTAGCAGGGTTTCATCAATGCATGGAGAAAGGCAAGTAAAGATGTTGATTTTCTTTGTGTGTGTAGATGTGTGCTCCATGGACTATGGTTTTGTTCAAATTTTTACTTTTAACTTTAGAACGTATGGTTATTGGCATAAAGTAGTGATATTGAAGTTTCACTTATCAAACGTCACTTATTGCTTTGAAACATGCTTTTCAGGAAAAAAATGATCTAATATACTTCTATTGAGTGAGACCCGCACGATTCTTAACGCTGTTATACGATAGTGAAATTTGAATGCAATAGAAAAGGAACACAAGATAACAACTCCTCAGCAAGAACAAACTATAAAGTGCTTCAGATAGTGAAATCCTTTACAAAACATGACCTAATGTGAACAAAGATTGACATACAAGGATGGCATTGGGATTTGTTGCTGATAAAATCAATTTTTTACTTTAATGATTCAATTTTTTTTAAAATGTGCTTATGTCACGTTACCTTTGAAATTTTCATACATGCCATTGACAATTTAGCTAGTGATGTTTATGTGAGCTTAAATGTAAAAAACCTGAATGAAGTACTACACAAGTATGATTTCGACCCTAACGATGTACTATAGAATCAATAGAAGTATCCCCAAATGTTACATGTATGGACATTTATTTGTCCTCTCCCATGGGAAGTACACCAGAGAGAGGGAGAAAGAATTTTTAAAATTTGAAATTTATTTATTATTTAATAGAATGAATGTAAAAACACACATAATCTAAAGAGTCCTTATACACGGACGCGGGCGTCACGGACGCGCCTTACGTGGACGTGTTGAGTCAGCGTCCAGTCAGCAAAATTTCTCTTCACGTGCTTTGGTCTTCTTAAAAACGCCGGTTCTTTAGGTTGAACGATTCTTTTCCCAATACACAGATAGTGCAGACCCTAGGACAGCGTGCAGACCCTAGGACAGCGTGCAGACCATTTATTCGTGCAGAGTCCAGACTTATCATAATAAAATATTGTTTTTAACTTTTAGGTTGGATCAACTTAATCCAAACAGACACACAACATATTCCGAACAGACAGTCTTCTTATTCCGAACAGACGCACAACTTAATCCGAACAGACAGACTTCTTATTCCGAACAGACACACAACTTAATCCGAACAGACACACAACATATTCCGAACAGACACACAACTTAATCCGAACAGACACACAACTTAATCCGAACAGACACATAACTTAATCCGAACAGACACACAACATATTCCGAACAGACAGACTACTTATTCCGAACAGACATACTTCTTATTCCGAACAGAAAGACTTCTTATTCCGAACAGACAGACTTCTTATTCCGAACAGACACACAACATATTCCGAACAGACAAACAACATATTCCGAACAGACAGACTTCTTATTCCGAACAGACGCACAACTTAATCCGAACAGACACACAACATATTCCGAACAGACAGACTTCTTATTCCGAACAGACGCACAACTTAATCCAAACAGACAGACTTCTTATTCCGAACAGAAAGACTTCTTATTCCGAACAGACAGACTTCTTATTCCGAACAGACACACAACATATTCCGAACAGACAGACTTCTTATTCCGAACAGACGCACAACTTAATCCGAATAGACACACAACATATTTCGAACAGATAGACTTCTTATTCCGAACTGACATACAACTGTTATACATGAAGAAAATGAAGAAGAATGTGATCATTCCTACATTTTTAAGGATGACTTTGGTCTTGTTTGTTGTATATGTGGAATTACACACAAAAGCATAGAAAGTGTGTCCAGAAACGGAACAGAAAGTTTGTATTATTTATGTAGAAAGATTGTCTTGTTTATGTAGAAAACTTGTCTTGTTTATGTAAAAAGTTTGTCCAGATTATGTTGAAAATTTGTGCAGAAATGGAACAGAAAGTATTCCGAACATACACCACTTAATCCGAACAGACAGACTTCTTATTCCGAACAGACACACAACATATTCCGAACAGACTGACTTCTTATTCCGAACAGACATACAACTGCTGTACATGAAGAAAATGAAGAAGAATGTGATCATTCCTACATTCTTAAGGATGACTTTGGTCTTGTTTGTTGTATATGTGGAATTATACGCAAAAGCATAGAACTTTCTGATTGAACTTTTAACAGTAGAACATCACGCCAAAATCCTCGGAAGCTTTGACACCATTGCATCTCGTTCCAGCACATTAACACTTGACCCAGAGGTAGCAAACAAACGGGTGTGATGCCTTTTCTTAACACAAAAACCACAAGAATCGGCATAAGCAACGTAAAATGTTTGGGCTTCTTCGAAAGAGGGGAAAAACATCCCCTCCTTAGGAACGTTTGTCGGCTGCTCCACTTGGAAAGACACATGAACGATTTCCATCAAAGCATAGAGGTAGGACCACAGAAGAGAAATGAAGAAAAAGGAAGACGCATGTTGAGATTTATAACAAGTCTCATGTGCTGTGTAGGAGAGCCAAAATGTTCATGGAAAATGAGTGATTTGAGACGCATTAATGAGGGATGGAGGGATGTAGACATTTGTACGAAACGAGGAATAAAATAAAAAATAAACTTTTTCTGTGGAGACTGCCAACTCAAACGCGTCTGCTGACTGGGCTGGCCACATAAGCGCGCGTCCCGAACGCTAGCGTCCACTAATCGTTTTCCTAATCTAAAAGGTTCGGGAGAAGAAAGAGAAAAACACAGGATGACCAGTCAGTCAAGTTATCTCGACTGGTTGGAAGAGTGGAAGAGTCTTCATTTTTGAAAACTAATTGAACTGTTAGATTATATGTCATATCAAATAGAAAAATGAAAACATGTCTTGTGTGTGCACATACATACACTGGGGAATTAAATAGTCCCGTTAGACATCATATATGCACACGAGAGAAGACAAGAACAAAAAACGGATGGGTGATTGTAAGTGGACCAAAGATTCAACAACCACCACTGGCGAGCCCAAGTTAGCAACAGAAACGTTTGGAAATTAATATTTGGTGTGAGAGAGAACATCATCCATCCCCATCCGTCGACCTTACCATCATGTCATGTGTACCCTTTTCAGTTTGGGTCAGGCTTTTGGGTGGTTTGATTCGCGTGGGTGCGTTTGGTGTGTGGGTTTGTTATGGTGTGTGATGATGGGATGGGATGGGATGGGATGAGAGGAGAGAGGAGAGAGGAGAGAAGTGTGGTTTGGTTGTTAATTGGAGTGGAGTAGAGTGAAGTGAAATCGTATGCATATATGTTGATCAGTTCAGTGGTTTGCACGTGCATGGGCAGAGGGGACATGTACTGTACGTGTTTTACGTCATGCAGATGGGAAAGAAAACTCACTGTGGGTTTCCCTATATTTCTAATTAGTTTTCACTTCAAAATCATCTGATTCGCTTGTTTTTTTTAAAATAAAAAGTATTAAGTGTATTTTAGTTAAACCTCAGACATACAGTTTTTGAATTAAATGAGAAATTTTGAATTATCATATTGTATCGGTTTGTAGCGACAAAAACTTGACGAAGGGTACATCAATTGGGGTTCGGGAGAATGAAAGTTGATTGTTTTAGTTGCTTAATTGATATAGTTGGTCTACCACTTTCACAAAATCTAAATATTTTATAAAGTGTTGCACACTTTATGAGTTTAGTAATGTTAGATTATTTTCTAACATCAAGTACTTAAGTTATGTTCACGAAGATGTTAATATAGGCTAAACTCCAAAATACAATGAAATAATCCAAGCTTCATGGAATGTGACAAATGAAAAGTTTAGGAGGACTTGCTTCTCAGATTGTTTGTGAAACTCAATCCGTGAAATATACAATATTCTTTCCAATCGTAATATGCAAAAATTGTTTGATGCTTCTTGCCATCCAATATGTATATGCACTTTGCAAGTGTGGTATTGCAAATTCCTTTCAACGCATATAAATAAATCTCACAATCACGTATTTCAGGAAAATTAAGCAGTTTCCTACTGTTAATATATATAGAATTAAAGTATAAATTCAAAAATATAGAAACCACATGTGAAATTACAATTATTGTTTAAAAGACAATATCCTAGACTTAACTAATCAATTAATTAATGCCATGACAATTGCACGTCTAACAAACTAGTTGGTGTGTACAACTACATCCATTAGAGTTAAACCCAATTTGGGGAAAACGAAGGGCGGAGACGGTTGAACTTCATTCTGGTGTAAACGATGATACATGTGATAGACCATAACATGAAGATAACAACATAGAACTAGATCAATGCTCTAGACACTTACACATCTGAGTACAATAAACCCCCAATCAACAAACCCTAAGGTTAACAAGATGACTAATTTAATCTCTATATAAGAGGATGCAAAGATGAGAGTACGTATAGGCTAGCCATCTAATAAAATGAGAACATGAAGAAGAATAAACCTCAAAGGAGCATTAACAAATACCAAAAGTTGTCTCTCCTGAATCTCCAATCTTTGAGCAACATAGAGACTTGACAAAATTGGTCAACCGAATTTAAATTAGTCGACCATTTTTGCCCAGTCCAAAAAATCCAGATTTTACTGTCGCCCAATATTCGATTGCTTGTTTGCCAATTGGTCTACCGTTCCACATAAGTTTTCAAGGCACCAAACTTATAACAACCTCTCCCCAACATTTTGTGGTTTTTCGAAGAGGCACTCTAATCTATATTGCATAAGTGTGGGGTTTTGTTTGAATTTGATAGTGGTGCAACTCAAATTAATTCACTTGTACCCGTAGTCTCATAAAAAAATTATTTATTATTTTTCTACTTATGTTAAATATACTTCAAGAAATAACCCACCTTATTAGAGCATATATATAACAATGTTTTTTTGTTAACATGAATAGTATTAGGAATTCAGGTCAAAAGGGTCAGCATTTATTTGTAAGGACGGTCTAGGAGAAACAAAACTTTTTAGAATCCTCGCAAACTAGTTAAAATCCCAAAATCCAAGTGATTATTTGACCCCTCGATATCAATAATATCGTCTTTGTTGTTGGTTAATCCAAAACTAGAGACCCATCCTCTATTTAAATCATGGATCTAAAATTTCAAAACATTGGATATAAAATCATTTCCCTTTCCATTCCTTGGCGCCGCGCCCTTAACTTTTTTAATCACCGACAACAACAATTCCGAAGAAACTCATACATCCGAATGCTCCCACTGGCCACTGCTGCCAAACTTTGAAATTTCGAGGAAACGAACAGCACTACAAATCTACAATCGATCAAACCTTGTCGTTTCCTGTAACATTTTATAAGGTGCAATCTAGGCATGCCAACAACCTAAATTTGTCCAACTTTCCCACATGAAACTTTTTCATTCATGTTAGTATAAACAATGTATCATAATCAATAGGAAAGTAGAGAAGTGGTTACAATAGTACGATGATAACACCATTCCAGCCCGTTATTATTCCTCACCAGTGAGTCCAATCATCACTATTGCCACATGTCCATGATCAGAAATAACACCCTTCAAATCTGTAATTATCATAATTTGATTGGTAGCTTTGAAAACAATAAAAATTAATCATGCGTCACACCCAACTTAACCTGCAATTCTCTGATGGAAAGAACGATAATAATGGTGCATTTTTTAAGTGGTTCATTACTAGATGCTAAAAAGAAAAAAGTAAGTGAACCTAAGATTCTGTTGTTAGGGACAAAGGGGGCCTTTGGAAGGTTGCAAAGTGGCATCGTAACTTGATGATGCATCCATCTTTCGGTGCAAAAGATTAGCATGTGATTAGTAAGTGTTTAAGAGCACTTTGCCATGTAAGCCTAATTAACGACGCTGTCTTGTCGTTAGTGAGGCATGGACACAATCTATGCATGGGATTTGTTTAATCTTGTGTCTTTTGGTACAAGACAGTCAACAAAACATTTTTTTTAGTTTGGCTTAAGTTTGCGTGCTAATCATGTAGTGGTTCTAGTCACTAACCTCAACGCGCGTTTTGGTATTGTTTAGTAGTTTACTTAGGCTATTGGTTGGACCCATACATTTTAATAATTTTTATCAGTTGGTGTTTGCAAAAAAAGTTAGAATGAGAGGTTTGATATACCCTTGAAGAATGATGGGAACATATATTGTAGTCCGTTTGTTGCACTTAAATGAGAACACACTTATTTATTCTAGAAAAAAATTTTAGTAACATACATATTGTGTGATATTTGAAAATTTATAGATTGCAACAACAACAACAACAAGGATAAAGCCTTTGACATCAAATTAGTTGGATATGCAAATAGGCCGAAATAAGGATTTCTTGTAGGATTTTTGAAATGTTCAAGTAGTAGATATAGAAAACATTAGAAAATTTCTAGAAAATATAAAGATTTTGGTTCTTGAGTTCATTTGTTTCTGAACGTACAAGAAAAATAGAAAATGCAGCTCACCATAAAAAATAGATTTTGTTTTTTAAATATAAACCTTTAATGGATCGTCGTCATCATAATAGTTCTGCCCGTCTAATTGGTCCATTAATACTGGACTGGACCTGAGGCTCGAAGGGAGTTGAAGTTATGGGTCTCAGCCACGCGTTGAATTTGGAAATTGCTGTATTTCGACTTTTAACTGGTATTTTCCTTTTCAACAAATCATGTGGAACGTTTCTCATATCATAATAACTGCAGAAAAGGGTTAAAAAAAGTTGGAAGAAAATGGTATTATCAAAAGCTGGTATATTCGACATCTAATTATGTTCTTCAGAAAACAAAAATAATAGTATAATATATACATATTGAGTTGTATATGACCCCCAACAGGAAGACTAGAAATTTACTGATATACTTGTCTTAAATTCAAAGCTGGGAAGAAATATACGACCCAATTGACTCCTCTTTTTGGTAGCATCATTTCAGTTAGGAGCGGGTCTGAACTTCCAATCCAAAATGCAATATTATTATTGAAAAGAATTATGTAAAATTGATGCCATTTTATCTACTTCTCGATGACAATTAAGGCAAATACGATAGTTATAGTTTCATGTCAAATTGTAAGTATTTGACGATTCTTGAAATTTTACGCCATTTTTTTATGAGAAACACTAAATCTAAGGGTGTGTCTGAATCGAAGAAAGATGAAGATAAAATAAAAAAAAATAGAGGAAAAAAAATCTTAATTACAAGTTTACAACCAAATGCAGATTACTAATTCATAACATCTTTTTTTTCTTTTTGCATTCTGGACAAGGAGTTTAGATAAAAACAAAGTGAATCTTGAAGCTCCTTCTATCTAACCCGATCGACATGTATATGAACTTCTTTTGTAGGATTTAGAGAAGGAATATATATCCTGAAAAACAAATGTTAGAACAACGGAAGTTTAGGAAGAAAGAAAACATAGATATGCTTTGTCGTTGCATACTTGCACAGGCATGATATATAATTATATATACACCAGAAATCGAGATGACTTAGCTTAACTAACACAGTAGCATTCTCTAGCCACCACAACTAATCGTGGACTCACCAAGGATATTCAACGAGATCCTTAACTATGAGCTCTCCACAAATGTAGAAGTATTCAAGTATTGTTTGAAATCACACTAGCTAGTATATCCAAGGGCTTGAAAAACTATACACAATAGAAACTAAACATCCGAAAACCAATAGTGCCTTATATTCAATAGTGCACGTCTGAATATGCAAGCAATTACAATTTACAATCAAATACTAATCAATTAAGTTGCTCCTTCCATGATCCTCTTGAACTCCAAGAAACAAATCCTACCATCACCATCCAAGTCAAAAGCCTCCACCATCTTTTTACAACCTTCCAACCTCATCCCTTCCCTCAACCCCAAGTCTCTCATAACTCTATGCAACTCCACAGCCGTTATATATCCATTAGAATTCCTATCAAACACTGAGAAAGCACTTCTAAGTTCCTCCATGCTTGCCACCTTCTCCTCAAGCAACAACATGGCTCCATCCATCACCTTGCAATCTTTGCACTTCCCACCATGAGAATTTTTGGTGTCTCTGTCCTCTTCTTCTTGTGAACTCAACAAGTCTAGCTTGTTGAGTACCAATTTGGCTTCATCACTTGTGAAAGCTCCTTTGTTGCATGACATGCATGTTTGAGTAGTACTACTACATGTTGGTGACATGTTTGTAGAACTTAAACTTTTGATTGTGAAAGTGAGAACAAGAGGGACATTCTTTATGGAGAAGTAGTTGTGGAGTTGTGTGAACTTGCATACCATGTAGTGCAGGATTTGGTGGCACTTGTGTGAAACTATAAGTAGAGAAGAAATGGCAAGACTAATCATGATGGTTTGTCTATCTCTAGAGAAGATTAATGTTTTCTGTTGGCACAAATGTCATGCATGGTCTTGGACATATTAATAGGATGAGGATTGAGGAGGGTTTTGGGGTCTTTGAGGAGAGTGTTGGGAAGTTTCGCTTTGTGCACTTCAAAACAATGATAATGACCAACTTTCTCTATCTTTGAGGACATCAGCTAAAGTTGAGTGTATTACCTCGAAATCAAGTCTTTAAAATGTAGACTTGGAGAGAGAAAAAGAAGACTTGGGCAAAGAAAAGTGGAAGAATGTGGAACCAAGAAATGAGTTGTCCAGAACGCATGAGAATTCAGGTTTTCGTGATGTAAATTAATGTGGAAGAAGGAATGACAGATGAGGCATCCCAACCAAAGGTTGTGGACATAATTCATTCTTATAAAAGATATGATTCATATATGCTTACTGGGGATAAGCAACTGATGGACCAGTGTCTAGAGAATAATATGATTCATAAAGTTCACATAGTCAATAAAACTTCCTTTCTTGACCGGTAATTAAGATGCTTGGAGAATCAGTTGATGTGTTGTGTCTTTGGGTAGCCATTCTATTAAGAATCTTGTAAACCAGTCCTTTTGTGAACTTCTTGCTTTGCTAATATTATTTTCTTTCACCAACCAGAAAAATCTCTAATTTGCATCAATGAGAAAAAAGTAAAACCTAAAGTAAACCAAAAATGCACATTGATGATGAACTCTCTTTATGTTATGATCATTTTTGCTTTTCATTGTCTAGAGATAGAAATATTCCTTAAACTATATCCTGCTCGCTTCTTCCGAAATTCAAAACGTATATACTGTTGGAAAAAAAGTACGGGTAGATTTTAAAGTGAAGTTAAATTTAAGTTAAAATATAGTTGAATAAGTTCTGAACTTTGAGAAAACCCAGTTTTTAAGTTTCCAACGTTAACCAAACTACAAGAGTAGATTTGAAGTGGAAAGCATAAAACCTCTTCTTTTTTTTGGGAGTTGTGGACATGGTGATGTAAGGGTATCCTTGACGGGTGGCCTTAGTGCCTTACCCCGGGCGGTCCCTCTCGGAGCATCCTTGGCTGTTACTGTGTGTCTAGGCAGTACTATTCACGTCCGACTACCGTAGGCTACAAAATGGATTTTGCACCTGGGTTGGGGCACGTGTCCACCCACCATTGGTTACTTTTTTATTTTGGTTTTTTTTGAGTTTTTTGTTTTAAAAAATATTTTAAATCGGTTTTATAATTAATTTTTTTATGAAAATATGTTTTTAATTGTTTATATTTTCTAGAATTTTTTGACATTTTTTTGTGTTTTGTCTGTAATTGATCCCGAAACGACGTGTAAGGGAGAGAATGTAGGGCGCTTGAGTTGTTTCTGGGTGTAGTTAAGAAAAATTTAGGGGGTTGATTCGAGCTGACGTGGCAGAGAGAGAAGCTGACGTGACTTAGAGAGAAAACTGGACGCTCGGAAACTACCCGGGCGCTGTTAATGGTGCTCTTAGCGGGGCACTCTAGTCTCCAATTGGTTATTATTATTATTTTATTTAAATAATGTTAATATTTTGTTTTAAAAATTATTTTAAATCTGTTTTTAAAATATTTCTTTAATTATTTTAGTTCCTTCAAATAACGTGGAAGAAAGAAAATATCAGGAAGAATTGTGACGATAGAGATAGAAGTTGAGTTGTGATGCAACAGGATATATTTCATCTGAGTTGTGATGCAACAGGATATATTTCATACTGCGTTTGACAAGGACTTGTGATGCAACAGGATATACTTTAACGTGGAAGACTGCGTTTGACAAGGACTTTGTGATGCAACAGGATATATTTCATACTTTAATGCAAACGGGGATGCAAGTTTTGGCAACTTCCTTCGACCTTCCTAAGGAAATCCTAAGCGTCACGCCATTAAAACTTCAGTTGCATCAATTCACCAAACTACTTTGATGGTGGTAGAAGTGGACTACCGATAAACTCATGGAATACAGAACTACAAAACTCACGTTCTTTATATGTAAAAAGCATGCTTTTATTAACAAAGAACAAGCGCACTCAATTTCAAGGAAGTACTCATAAAAATCAAAATAAACCGGACTTCTAACTAAATATGGTTTGAATCACGAAATTAATACTGTAACAAAATAAATTGTAGCAATCAATATCAATCAAGCTAATACTCCAAACGCCAATTTTCCTGCTTAAGTGCTTGCCACAACACAGCAGGAATTAGCATTAAGTTAAGAGGCTTAATGAACAACAAGTCAGTCCCAAGTCTTTAAATAAAAATAAAAAAACCAATGGGCGTAGCGAAACAGAAACAAAATTTCAATAAGTCAAGAGGCAAAATCCAACTCACTTGATGGCCAATATCTTGATAACAGAAGCAGTGCCAATCCTGTGCAAAGCCACAATAGAGTCCCCGAGCTTGCACATCCCCTTGACCTTTGCATGCTCAATGGCAAACTCCAGTGCTTCTGTTGTCGATTCCTCAAACGTAGCCCTCGAGGATCCAGCACTCAGCACTGGGAACAGACCCCGCAATATAAGGCTATGTCTTGCAGGATAAGTGTCACTACATGACCACTCGAGAGTATCTGTCATGACTTCAGGAACTATGACAGACAGAATTGGACATGGAGGTCTGTACTTAGCAACCAGCCTTGCTGTGGTACCTCCTCTGGTAAGGACTAGAATAAATGCCGAGTTAGACGAGATGGCCATTCGAACTGCAGATGAAGCAAGGCTCTCCAGTGGGCTCATGGGCACCGGTGCGCTCGCGATCATACTCTTGAAAACGGATTTGTAATCAATGTAATTTTCTGCCTCCATGCAGATTTTGGCCATTGTCTGAACAGCAACCTCAGGGTAAGCACCAGCAGCGGTTTCTCCACTGAGCATCACGCAATCTGTACCATCCAGGACAGCGTTTGCGACATCAGTGGCTTCTGCTCGGGTTGGACGAGGAGACTTTATCATAGACTCTAGCATTTGAGTTGCTGTAACGACTGGTTTGCCTTGCACATTGCACTTGTAGATCATTACCTTTTGTGCATAGAAAATTTTCTCGATGGGGATTTCCATTCCCAAGTCCCCTCGGGCAACCATGAATGCATCTGAATTGGCTAAGATATCATCAAAGTTAGCCACTCCTTCCTGATTTTCTACCTGCAATTCATGTATGGAAATTTATATTATACTTCCAAATTCCAAACACCAATTTAAAACCAACGGTTGAGTAAGCAGAGTATCAAAAAATTAAAAATACCTTGGACATCAGCATGATTTTCTTTGCGTGCTCTCCGAGCATATTCCTGACCTCTAAAAGATCAGAACCTTTGCGTACAAAGGACAGAGCGATCATATCAATTCCGTTTGGAACACCCCATTGGATGATATCCGCTTTGTCT
Organism: Triglochin maritima; assembly: GCA_963682175.1. Taxonomy (NCBI): domain Eukaryota; kingdom Viridiplantae; phylum Streptophyta; class Magnoliopsida; order Alismatales; family Juncaginaceae; genus Triglochin; species Triglochin maritima. The sequence continues at coordinate 4,296,826 of OY821780.1, read as the reverse complement.
TTCTCTGTGAGAGTGGGAAGGTCAACTACCACTCCGGGAAGATTTACGTTTTTCCTTTCACCGAGCATTGCAGTGTTTTCACAGCGACAGCGGACCTGTCCCAAGTTGGGGTCACAGGATAGCACTGTGAGAGTGATGGTGCCGTCGGCACAAAGTATGACACTTCCAGGATTCAAATCCTCGGCCAGTTTCTTGTAGCTCATTGATATCATGTCCTCGTCTCCCTGAATGCTGTAATCTGTGGATATGGTGATCTCCTCAGCCTTCTTAAGCTGGATTGGTTTCCCATCTTTTAGAAACCCAGTTCGGATTTCAGGGCCCTACGTTTCAACACGATTAAAAACCTAAAACTACTAAAATTGAAACAAAATCTCGTTGCGTAAAAAGAAAGCTAGTAATAGAAACGTACTAAAAACAAAATAAGTCATCCCTTAAAAAAAATTGAAAAATAACTATAAGACAATATCGATCCAGATAGCAAAGAAGAAAAATAAAAGAATGAATGCATTTTAAATAAAAGATACCACATTAGTACTGCATAACATATCTTATGCTAAATCGTATCAATATCTCTAGGTCCACCAAGTCAATAGTTTATATGAATTATGAAGCATTCGGCAACTAAAAGGAAAGAAATGCATGAAAATGTATTCTGCTAAATTCTATCAATGTCTCACAGTCCACCACATCGCTAATTTATATCAATCATATTACCACTACAAGAAAAGAAGCACTAACTCTACAGGTCATGGCAGAATAAACCCAAAAAAATGCTTTTGAAGATCGACACACACAAATCTTGTCAAAGCCACTTATGATGTTACGATTTTCATTTTAACATGGGAACAATAAGTTGAAAAATGATCATACACCATCATAGTCAGAAAGTAATGTAAGAGTTTTAGGGGGGACCCAAAACAAAAATGCTTACAAACTTAAAACTAAAAAAAAAGGAATAAGTAATATAAGTGTTGCAGAGGGGAAACTCAAAAAGTACTATTGATATGTAAAATTCTTTTACTAATTTTATCTACTCTACAAAAGTACCATTGATAGGTTTCTTTCATTTCATGGATTATTCAATCTCCAATCAAGCAAAATATCGTTCGATACAAACCACATTAGTTCTTTCCTAATTGTATAAGTTGCTTTATTAATTTTGAATTACTGTGTAAAGAGATGTCTTTATAGGATAGTTTCCTTATTTCTTTATTTTTCTTATTAGTTATTTTCAGGCCAGAGAAACTCGTTCTTATACAACGATGTAATATTTTTATTTCAACAAGCAAAAATAAATAACTTTACTAAAGTCTAGTTTTCATTATTCTCATATTGTCTTGTTCTGGAGGTACTCCGGTCATAGGCGGAACTATCCTAACTACCTTTTTTTATTAAATCCCAAACATGTAACCTTACTCATTTTAAATCTCAAACATGTGAACGAAACTGTTAAGATTCAATATCTAATCTTAACTATCTCAAAACAATTGATCTTCTAACTGAAGTAGTCCTAGTTGATAGAATTCAGATGCCACAAGCTAGACGCCCAACCAAAATCAAACGTCAAAAGTAATGTGTTCCAAACTATTAAAATGTGGGTATCCAATTAAAACCAATTGGTGACGGGGAAGCGACCTTCCAACTTATAACTCAGGAGAAAGTCTTCAAATCCTCCAATATGTAACTATTCTCTAACTCTTGTCAATACACATGACCGAAATTATTTTTTCTCCGTGTCTATGCATGGACAACAACATGGGTGGATGTCCTCAGCCAGTCATTGAACCTTTTAGCTATGGCGAGGTGTGAGGTGTTGATATCCAACTCAAAACTAATTGGTGATGACTAGAAATGTGCGACGAAAAATCAAAACCTTGGTGTCGAGCATGACGGCGCAGAGGATGCCGGTGTTGTCCATGGCCTTTCTGAGATTGTTGAGCGTCTCCTGGTGGTACTCGTGGGACCCATGCGAGAAGTTGAACCTCGCCACGTTCATCCCCGCCAATAACAGCCTCTCCGCCATCTCCACCGAGCGCGACGCGGGCCCCAGCGTGCAAACGATCTTCGTCTTAGGCATCCCCATCCGGCCGTCGCCGCCGCCGGACGCCATATGGAACGGAGGAGGAGTCGAAGGGTTTTGGACTCGACCAGAGGCGCGAAAAGTGGAGTCGAGAGAGGACTCGTGGGGGTTTTATAGGGATGTGTTGGGGAGCGGTGCGGTGCGCCGCAGGACTAACGTGTTCTATTCCGCTAATATATCCAGGAGGTTTAGGGTTTTTTACTTGATTTGCTTACTTCCACTGTTGATATTTGTTGCTTCTTTAATTACGAGCGTAAATATAACTTAAAATAATAGTTATGTTTATAATATTTATATTTTCTAGTAGTAATAGTAATAGGCCCGGTTCTGAGGTTGGAGGGTTTTTTTTCTTTATCTTTTTTTTTTGAATTAACGAAATTAAAAGCTCGACCTCTGTAGGAGTTTGTCGAAGCGATTGTTATTTAAGCGTATCATTTTTTATTTCTCATGTTTTTGTGTGTTTAAACTTTAAAGGGAGAAGTCATCTAAGTAAAACAAATATTGTTAGAATTTGAGACATCCAACTTTTCAACAAGTTAATCACATAGAAGTTAACTATTTTAATTTTTTCATCATTTTCTTTCTAACAAATATTATAGAACAATTTAACAACTCTGTAACCAGGTCCTACTTTTCTCTTAAAATGTTCCTGCAAACCGCCAGGAACAAAATATTCAAGGAATAGGAACTTGTATTAGCCGCTGGCCAGTGAAGGATCATAATTCTGTTGCGGAAGCCAGTAGGAGAAGGTTTGTTCTGTCTTCCACTTGAATGGGAAAGGTAATATTGATAATTATTTCGAAGGTTTCTTGGAGAAGGGGGTGGTGGGGTAACTTTAACAAAACTAATGTCCAATTAGTCTTATGCATCCTCACCCAAAAAAGTCCATGTTTCCTTCACCCAAAAAAGTAGAGCTACTCTCTTATATAATTTCATTCTGGAAGCAACTCCTCTCTTATAAATAAATAAATAAACACATGATGTCTACACCAAAGATATTTAAAATTCAAAGAAAAAACTTTTATCAAAGTTTTTTGTCTAGTTATTGTGAATTATATTAAGGACAACTTCACACATAACTTGCTTCGCAAGATTGGTTATGAACATTAATTTTTGTGCATGCACAATTTATGTGTGTTTCAAGCCAATATACCGACCTACAAGTCCACTTAAGAAAATTATGTTAGTTAACACTAAGTTTGTTTAAACTTTAGACGTACAAGTTAGTCACAACACCGACTCCCGAGCATGCCCAAAAGGAGCCACACCTTTTATCTTCCACACGAGATCTTCCACTTCCACCCAAATTTCACGTAGATCCGTGATAGAAGTAGAATGTCTAACTGGATGTCTCCGACAACAGGAATACGGAGATGTTGCACTTCCTCATAGATAGAACGGATGGCTAGAAAAATGTGTTTGACATGGTGGCCGGCACATAGAATCATTCGCTAACTTCACACCCCAACAAAGAAGAATGATAGGCTATGCTTGGGAGCTTTTAGAGTCTCTCATAGAGTAAGAGCCTTGAAGAACAACATCACGATCGATCGACTGAATCCCATTTGGTAGACCGAAACACACCATTAGAGTTAGATTTGGAATTTACTAGACTCTCAGACACAGATGACGGAACATCATTCGATCCACCGATACCCAACCAACATAGTCTTTTTGGGAGTTACTGAAATATGAATAACGGACCTCCGAACCCTATTCAGTCGTCCGGATCAAGTCCACCGTCTGGCCAACGGTTGACCGAAACCAAGTGTACAACAGTTACTTGGCGATTCACTAGAACTTGAAGAACAGTTGACCGTTCCCCAAACCGTCCACTGAATCAATAGTTTTTATCAAGAGTACTTTGGACATTCTTAAGTCATTTAAGTTTGTCATAAACTTCTTTTATAAATACCTAAGTTGCTTAGAATTCTAATGTTTTTGAAATCTTGAGAGAAAAGAGAACTACAAAGTTGAGAGGTTGGTTTAACCACCAATACTTCTTAGGGTTTTGGATTTGACGGAAAAAAAATTGTTGGAGAATCATCAAACCCCTAATCCGATGTATTAAGTCATCCCCGGTTTCATTCTCTTTGTATTCCAACCATTCTTATAGTGATGCTCGATCTATATCCGTTGTCGTGACTTTTTTTCCGATTGAGTTTACACATAAAACTGGTGTTGAACTTGTGTGTTTGCTTGTTGAATTGTTAGATGCATGCTAGGTATTCAACAGATTGCTTAGCTTTTAAGTTTTATTGATTTTATTCATCATTTTACATACTAACCATGACATTAAAGTTTTATTGATACATACTAACCACGACATTAAAGATCCATGGAAAACTAATGGCTCAGCTAGAAAAAAGAACCCCTCAAGTCTCAATCCACCGACGAAAGTTAACAGTGAACCGTATATAAGATATTAGAAGTGATTCACGGCCACTGATCACGAAGTTCCAATTTGAACACTAGATGATTGAGAATGTTTTACATTACCACATCACATGACTATAACGTCTCAGCAAAACTGTAATTGGGGATTTGTCATTTGTTGAAAAATTGAACTAATTCCATAGATATGATATGGTATCATCCAATTCAAATACAACCCAGTTTCTGGCTTGACTTTGCCTTGTCACCGTAGAAAGAACCCTACGTCTGCCGAACCCCAGAACTCGCTAAAAAGCACCAGCAGATCTTCTCAGTATGTGGTAAGTAGGCTGCTAAACATCTTTGTCCTATCATTTGAATATCCACTAGCACAGTAGGTCATCCCATAATCCCATTATGTAAATTTTCTATGAATGCCTTTGAAGGCGTGCTTCATCAGAGTTCATCATGAAGCAGAGGTTGGCCTGGGTTCAACGATTGTAATTTTCCTTCAAGCTCCTGTTCAAGAAGTTGCAACGACTACAGAAGCTAAGGGAGAGGCACAAAAGTAATATGCAACAGAATAATAGGGAGAACAAAAAAAGTGTACCTTTAGCCTTTCTTCCAGACAAAGCAGTGGAGTTGATAAAATGGCACTATATCTGTCAAAGCAAATACTCGTTGTGAGATGGACATGTCAATAATGGATAAAACACCATCAAAATAACTTTTGTTCCTTACTCGCAGCGGCTTGGCTCGTCAACATCTGCAAGTTCATTTTTTAGTCCACATCTAAGCCTCACCTGATAAAAACAACTCCAGTTAGTGGTGGAGCATCCCATGCCTTTCAGTAACACAATCAAATACTACCTTTAAGCTTCTATCAGGTCCATTCCAGCATCCGTCACCATTTAAGAACTGCATAAGCCTGTAGTTTTCATCAAATTTCTCCATTTGCCTGTTTGTCAATGGAACATAAGGGAAATTAAATTACCTGAAATGAATATACAGAAAAAACATATCCACATGTACAATAATTAAATATATTGTCTGAATCTATTTATTAGTGGGCCACATTTCTCGCCTTAGAGTTTGGCGAGGACTAAGGCCGTGACACACAGCCACATGTCCATGAGACCATGACATATACACTGAGGAAGCAAAAATCCAAAAAAAAGGTATGGTTCAGCTCTATATATGATAACAACCTAATCAGTAATCACATATGTTGGTGAAGATGGTGAATCAAAAGAACTAGTAGAATCAGTAACATTGTTCAGTGACGAACATATTCAGGAAAGAGGAAATACCCCAGTCGTGTGGTACTATGTCCTTCGACCTGGGAAGCTTGTTTAAATGGGCAGACTTTGTAAGTGTACCTAGTGGCCAAACAAATGTTGTGCATAATTAGATTCCAAATTGGAGATACAAGAGGAATATTGATGCAAGTCGAATTGTTCATACTTGTTCTCTTTGATTTCAAAGCAAGCATTGTAGAATGAATAAAATTCCTTCTCCTTCCCTGGCAAAAAAAAATTGATCATTTGAAATTAACAAAACCAGACAGAAAATTCCAGCACGGAATTGCAAAACATTTTATGCAAGGTTCAGGAAGATAATTGAAGATTAAATTTGAATGTCCATCATGAAATAAATTAGATCAGATATTGTGTGACATAAAATACCGAAGCTCAAAAGATTCTATTGAAATTTAAATCACCCATAAACCAAAGATTTTGTAAAATGAAAAACATGGTCAACAGATGCTTGGGGGGGGGGGGGGGGTTCTATTAGGCTGTGAAGATGTATAGCTTAATGAGAAGCAGTACGTCAATGCTGAGGCAAAAATTTTACCAGAAAATCTATTGGTGGTGATCAGATACCAGTTTCTCTAAAATTTCAATTTTAACCATAAAAAAAGACTTCGGAGATTTTCCGAAGTCAAACAGCACATATAATAAACTCCAGAAAAGAAACCAGACAAAATTCTCCTTACAACATGCTTACCATAATCCTGTTTAAGTTTTTCTGTGAGACTGGATATCCTTGATTGAATTTTGGACAACTTTGAGCTAGCACCATCATATTCCTTCCGGACATAAGCGGCCTCTAAAAATATTGAACAGATAAACATAATATCTAATGTGATTTTAGAAGCCATTGCTTTTTTAATATGCATCTAGATGGGTTTTACCTGAAGTGTTAACTGGGGGCTTGAAAAAGTTGAATGCATGTAGAACATGTTGGACAGTTTGCTGGATCTTATCCAGCCACGAATAACCATTTGACGTGGTAAAATCTGATGTGTCATGCACCAATTAGTATATTCTGATACTTGCAGAACTAGCTCAAAGGAAGCATTTTTAACAATAATGATATTTATAGAGAGCTTACAGACCTGGGGAATCTGTTGTGTCTTCAGATTCCAAATCATAATCGCCCTCTGGATGACTGTTATCTTCATATTCATGATGATTGTTGCTATCATGGAAATCGTCATCGTCATCAATATATTTATGAATGTCTTCCTCGTTTTCGGAATTATAGCCATCATCTTCTCCATCAGCAACATCAGGATACTCATCTTTGTGCTCCTCTTCTTTCGTAACGCCATCTGTAGCATCATGTTTGTCATCTGCTTTTTCTCCTGTCCAACGAGAAGCAACAAGGCGGCCCAACTCTTCGTTAGATAATCCTTCAGTACCGGACTCCTGTTCCTGACAAACAGAGGATGTGCACAGGAAACATGTGACAATCTAAAGATATATGGAGCCACATGTACATCTTTAAACCTATATTTCAGTATTTTTGGATTTTCCATTGCAATGAAAAACATCTAGCACAAATAGCTAATATAGTTCAAAGGCAGTATAACACTAATTTAGATAGCTACATCCTGCAGTCAATTTCAGTTACCACCAAATGGACCGGTGAGAATAGGTTACAAGTACCAAGATTGCAAGTCCACAAATATATACAAATAAATAAAAATTGACGCAAAAATAATGCAATACCAAAGACGTATTGAGTATGACGCTCAAAAAGAACAAAACTGAGAGAGAGAAAAATATTTGACAAGAAATTTACCAATGTGAATTATTTCCTACCTCTGCAACTGCACTCTCAGAAGCAGCTTGATCATGTTTAATTGCCTCCTTATTTAGCATTGAAGAACCACCATTTTCCTCGGCCACAGGCTACAAAATTTAATTGATTCTAGTTATTAATTATAATATAGCTGAGTAAAGGGACAAAAAATATTATGTACATGTTTTTCCATGTGATCTGAAACATGCTCACTATCGTCGCCGACAGCAGTTTCACATTCAACCTCAGCATTAGACTCTTCCAAATCCTGAACAAAGGGATTACTCAATTTAAGGGAGTGCCAAAAGCAATGCAACAGAAGAAAGATTACAAAGTAGAATTTAGATCAAATTACAGAGCGGGGAAGATAGCCCACAGCAACATAAAAGTAGACAACTCCAAGCAGCAGCAATTAAAAATGAAAAAAAAAATCAGGCAGCAGCACGTTGATCATCACCTTGCTAACATCCTAGTCTAGTATGCAGGTGACTTGTGTGTCTGGATTGCGATTATAATAATTGTGAGGTTCATCATTCTATTACCAAAAGTAGAAGTATGTATTTACTAATGACATCTAATTCTCTCAACAGCAAGAATTCGTAACTTGTTCATTACTAATAATGATAACCAAGGCATTTGCAATACCTATCTGTAAAATTATGTTCACTTACTTGAATAGTGGTGTGCATTCAAGAAGCCATCCTTAACAATCTTTCTACATGTATGTTGATGTTATTAATATAATTTACTATATCAAGGTGTTCACATATAGTCTTGTAGCTCTCTTTCAAATAAGTATATTTAGGGTTGCAGTTTCTTTCCAGCTAGTTTCTTTGACATTTCTAACTACAGCTTCTCTAGTACCTATTAGATATTTTGCTTCGTTATTGGTAGCAAGGATTTCAAGTCGGACCGACTGAATAAAAATGGGATGATTGCTCCCTGAACCAACAAATGCACATCCAGTATATTATAACCAATTAAAGATCTGATAACATCCATGACTGTATAATAGTAATAAAAAAATCCTAATCCTACCCCACGTGCGACCCACCGACCCACCCCAAAGAACTGCCAACTTTGGCAATTCTTGACTTCTTGCTAGGGGTGTAAACGGGGCGGGTAATACCCGTATACCCGCTCACCCACCCCGGGCGGGTACGGGTATGGGTACAAAAATCCATACCCGTTTAAAAATTCAAACCCGTATACCCGTACCCGTTTACCCGGTTAATAAACGGGTCGGGTACGGGTATACGCATTACCCGTACCCGTTTACCTGTATACCCGTTAAGATATATTATATATATAATATTTTTTTTAATATTTTTTAATATTTTATATGTTATGTATTATATATTTTTTATATATAATATATATTTTATATAATATATATTATATTTTTATATATTATATATTATACCCGCTATACCCGTTTACCCGCCCCATACCCGCTAACTTAACGGGTACGGGTCGGTACGGGTATTCTCGAACGCCCCATATATTATACCCCTACTTCTTGCACTGTCAGTACAACTCAGGTGGCTTCTCGAACGCCCAATAGCCCACTATTCTTCAAGGCGTAGTTTTCACAAAAATCAAGGTTTTTTGGGGGCAAAACAGAGAAGTTGTTAAGTCAAAGCTAGTTGATTGATTAGTTCAATTGCTCTTCGACTAATAGGGTAAAAACCCCAGACCAACTAGTTTCTGATTATCTGACCTAAAATTCTTGAGTAGCAAAAAGCCAAAAACATCATCTTGAGTAGTAGTAGCAATAATAGGCATGAGCATAAGCATGAGTAGTAGCAGCAGAAATGAACACAAACCAACTAGAGTTGTAGTAGCAGCAACAACAACTATAGTAGTTAGCAGAAGCAAATCAAACTTTAGAATAAGGTGTTGAAGAAGAGGCTTCAAAATAAGGTATAGGAGAAGACACCAAGAAAAGTCTCCATTACCAGAGACGATAGAAAATTTGGAACGTTTAAACGAACAGTAGTGCCGGTAATACCTCTCACCTAAGACTCACGAAAGGTGTATGACACTATGACGTATCAGAAGAAGCCATCCATACTACACCAGAATATGATCGGCCCAAGAATCACACATAAATGACATCTACGGTAGAAAAACAACTAGGAAACCAACCACATCACAGATAGATGAGAAAGTTGTTGGAATAGTTGTTGGAGGGAAGTATACAGAAGAGGGAGTTGCGTAGACAAAGTACAACAAAATGAGTGATGTTCAAAAGAAGAAGGACAAGATGGGAAGCCAGAAGAAAGCCTCTAGATGATTAGGGCTTCTTCCGGCCCCTCAAAAGAGGAAAGTAGTGGATGCGATAAACTAGGGTTTAGGCCTAGGATTAACTTGTGTTCTGATACCATGTTAAAGAAGAAATTATAATGGGGATCTTATATAATTGCTTAGATAGGTCCTCTATATATAGATGTTACAAAGATGAAATAAAGAAACAACAATTAGGAAACATTAATAAGGAAACACCAAATAAGGAAAATTCTATCAACTAGAATATCTAAATGTAATCATTCCTAATATCTATTATTCTAACACAAGATAACAAAAACTTGTGAGACAAACTCATCTACATTACAATCAATTATAGTACTATGGTTCGGAGTGGATTTCTAGTCTTTTAAACTAATCTTGATCGTCCTTTTTTGTTGAGAATTCATCTCAACCATTCGAATTTTCCAGGTCCTTCCCATGATTTTTCCGGGTCCTTCACAAAGATCCTAGCCGTTTATTATATTCTTAGATTTTAAATAGATCGATCTAAACCATTAATTTTTCTTTCCATCATTTTCAATTTTTTAATCTAAATATTGAAAGGACACATCCTCCCTATCCACCTCTTCACACCCTACATTACCCACTACTATCCCATTTCCCAAACTAACATGTAACCACCCTCATCTCATTTCTCCCTCCAAAATCTCCCATAAACGGGAAATCACAATGACTCCGACAAACACTTGTTGTTAGCCGATTGAGATGGCAGACCGAGTAAATTAAGAGGGACACTTTAAGGGGGTTGTTGAGAGCTATAGATGATTAAACTTCTGAGTTTTATAATATTTTTGTTCTCGGTAAGATACGACCAATTTTATGTTTGATGACAATCAAATCAAACGTGAAGCATAACTTAATTAAAACTAACCAATTTTATGTTTGATGGCAATCATATCAAAGGTGAAGCATAACTTGATTAAAACTGACCAATTTTATGTTTGATGGCAATCAAATCAAATGTGAAGCATAACTTGATTAAAACTAATTTCAAATTTACTGATTTACAGGTGTTAATCATAGGATTAGAGCAGGGTGTATGAAATGGCGACAAGTCTCGGGTGTCTCATGTGACAAGAAAATTCCACTTAAGTTAATTGGAAGTTTTATAGAACCACAATAAGACCTGCAATGCTTTATGGTGCGGAATGTTGGGTCACTAAAAGACAACATATACAAAAGATGAGTGTATCTGAAATGAGGATGTTGAGGTGGATATGTGATCATACGCGAATGGATCGGATAAGAAATGAAGACATTCGTGAGAGAGTTGAAGTTGCTCCAATGGAAGAGAAAGTTATCCAACACAGACTGAGATGGTATTGACATGTACAAAGAAGACCTATGGAGGCACCTATAAGAAGATGGGTATTGAATCGGATCGAAGACATAAAAAGAAGAATAGGCAGACTACGATTGACTTGGGAGGAAACGGTCAAAAGAGATTTAAAAGATTTGAATGTTCCTCGAGAATTTGCATTGGATAGAAACGTGTGGAAGAAGGCGATTCACGTGCCTGAACTGTGACTCCTTAAAGTTTCATTTTTAGCCTACCCCAACTAGTTTGGGATAAAAGGCTTTGTTGTTGTTGTTGTACTGATTTACAGATTATTTTGCAAAAAACTTTTATTTGTTAATTTCAAATTCTGATTTTGTAGTTAATATCCCTTAATTGATTTTGTACACCATATAGGAAACCAATTGAACCTTTTGATTTGGTAGATTTTTATTGTAACATCATTTGGTGGATTTTTTTGTTGCATTTGGTTTACCATAGGTTATCATAGTTTTTTTACATTTTGGTTTAAGATTTTCCTTCTAAACAATTCGTGCACTACACGGGATTTTGGCTAGTTGAGCATACTGCAGGATAAATGAGTCATATTTCTTTACCAGCTTATTTCGACACTGTTAATGGTGGGCTGGATCTCAGACTATACTTGCAATCTAGTAGGCCTTTCCACATTTAACTCCCTAATACAATTTTTGAATTTACCTAGACAATGAAACATTACTCTTTATATGGACACAAAGATAAGCCAAAAATGGTAATTTAGTAAAAAATATTCAAATTACCTCATTAGACAACTTTTGGCCTTCCACATTGCTCTCCTTTATAGCACCTTCTGTAGGTTCTTCTGACTGTGCTTGTCTCCTCTGCTCAGTTTCATTTGATTTAGACTCTCTTGGCTTTTGTTCTTCCTTCTCTTTTAGCAAGCGTTCTTGCTCCTCTACCTTCTCAATTTGTTCTTTCTTATCTACAAGTAGGAAAATTCATGCATGGATTGATAAAATTCCAAGTTAAAATTTGTGAAGCAGAAGTTGGTTATTGTTAGATGCCAACAGATCAAAAGGTAATTATATCACTGCAGTACGACATATGTTTCAGAAAAACTACAAGCACAATTATCAGTGGAAGAATGAATTATAGAATAAAGACATGCAACAAAGGGACCTTGAGGTACATCGGAACTTTAGGATTTTCTGCAACACCTTATGAAAAAGGACATAAGAAAAGCAAAAAAATTAGTTGAAAAGTTGAGACATTTTATTATAGAGAGCATAACACCTAGCTTGATGATTATTTAAGTTCAATGGATAGGTATGGAGCAAAAGATTAGCATAGGCATGTGATTCATATGTTTATGAAATTTTGAGATTGTCTTGTAGGTTATGTCAAAAAGAATAATCACTTCTAACATACATGTATTCAAAAAGGAAAAAGATAATAAGTTGGACTACAATGGCTTCTATTGATATTAGCAAAGAGAAATAGGGAACTTGAATTATAATGCCATAATAGAAGAAAGAAAATTCAACAGCAGCACTTATAAACCAGCTAATACTTCATGAAACCCACTTTGGATAAAGAAATTATTTGTCAGTCAACTTTATGGCTCTCTGACTCCAGTCACCTTGCCCAAATGTTAGCAGCAAATCTTGCCCCAGGGAATGAGCAAGGCCTTGTCCTAAACCTTTTTGCATCCAGCTTAAATGCCCTTACGAAAATTCATCATCACCCCTCCCCCCAATTTTCGTAAGACACTAGGTAAGAAGAAAAACTTTCTCACTGAAATATTGCCTTAAATTAGTTTTATACCCTAAAAATGCCTAAAATGATCACAATAATTTCTAACCACACGTACCTTGATTAACATCCGACATACCCCTGCTTTTTTCAATGTAATATACCCCTAGGTTTCTTTTTAAAATGTTATTGCACCTGTTTACCGCTCATTTTATGAGACCTCTATTGTACCCTCTCATCATGTAATAGAGATTTTGTACGGTAGTTAAAATGAGTGAAGGGCACAATAGAAAGTAGTAGATAAATTAAAAGAGTAAGGAACCACCACAGGCCCACAATAAAATATCATGAAACACCACAAGCCAAACCGTTAATCAGTCAATGTGAATTCCCCCTGGCCTAGAGGATGCAATAAAGGGGCACCATGAAACAACTCGAGTAAATTGAGTATATCTAATGAGATGAACATTATATTCCTGTGAAGGGGGCACTCACATCACATTGTATATAGGCCAGAGGTTATCCATGGCAATAATATGAAATCACAGGATCCAGCAATTTTAAAATGAACTAATAAAAAGCAATAAAAGGGGATGCACCTTTGAGCTTTTGGACGAGGTCCTTCAATATGTTTTCTTCCCTTTTAAGCTTTGAGAGCTCTGCTTCATCTCTAGCAAACGCAGCCTTTGCCTTTTCAATTTCCTGCTTTCTTATGATGACACCTCCTTGATACGTTTCAATTTTCTTTTTCAATTTATCTCTGGCTATTTTACCAGCTTCCCAGCATGTATTTGTGCAATTCGCCTTGCCATCATATTCATCACTTCCATCACAGCAATCTGTTCAATGAAATATAGTATACCACGTGATTAATTTTCTGTAGTGGGAGATTCAGAAAAGAACAAAGTCACCTAAACATAAATTGTTTGATAGGTCACTAAAACCACTGACATGGAATGAAGAACCGACAATGACTACTCTTCATATGAATCTATGAGAACTAGTGTACAACATTTCATCTTTTGTGGAATTCTAAGGGTGCAATTGGTTTGCAAAAGTGATTTCAAAAGTCAAATTTCTCACTTAAGTTTTCCTGCAAACTAATCACACCCTAAGGGTGATTAAAATTCAAAATGCCTACTCCACAAAAATAGGATCACTGAGCCAGTAAATTACTACTTACTAGTGATCCGGCGTTCTACTCAAAAAACGAACAGTTGCTAGTAAAAACACTTACGATCTGCCCTTAAACAGATTCTAGACTGGTAAGGTAAAATTTCAATCCAACAGCTTCCGCTAGAGACAATTAAACCTCGCCTTTCGAAACTTAAAAGAGAAACGCAAAATCATTGAAAGTGAGTAAAACATACCGCAGATCCCATCATTGATACGGGACGAGAAGATCGAAAGCGGCGAATGACCCGTATTCCTGCAGTAAAACCTCCCTTCCGGACAAGCCGACGTCCCTTAAAACCAAACCAAAATCAATTCACTCCTAAAAACACCAAAAAGAACCTTAAAATCAGAACAAAAATAGGATCCCAAACCAGGCTCGTCCGTCCCATCAGGACAATCGCAGAACTCGTCGTTGAGCTGCTCCCTCGAGAACTTCCTCGACCCGTCCCTGCACCGGATCACGTTCCCGGCGTAGTACGACTCATCTGCGCAACGGAATCACAAGTCACGACCCGAATGACCTGTTGGAGAGGTCGAAACCCTAGAAACGGTACCTTGCGGGGCAATGCCAAGGGTTTCGCGGTACGGGAAGGAGGAGACGGAGGCGGCGAGGAGGAGGGTGTAGAGTAGGAGGAGGAGAGGGAGATCCGCGAGCATCGGGGATGGAATTGGGGTGGAGAGTGGATTGGAGAGATCGGAGTTGGGGTGGTGGAAGTGGAAGGAAAGCTCTGGGGAGTACTGGTTTGGGGGGAAATCACAGCCGTAGGTTTTTAGGTAGTATGGAGGGGGATGTCGTCGACGGTTGAGATTTTTTTCTTTTTCTTTTAATCTATTGCTCGGAATCCATCGATTTGGGAGGACATGTTGCGTTTGCGTCTGCGATAGGAATTTTCAAACTCACCCTCCCTAGACATTGATTGTGCTCCCAAACACAATTGTATCAATGCTCCAAAACACAATTGTTACGTCAGAGGTTGGGGTGGTTGGAACGACTGGATGAATGGATTTTGGTGAAGAAATATACATTTGGAAGAAGCACACGTGGGAGAGTGTCGAGGGCTATTTGGGTTTGTTGGTTTTTTAGTTTTAATCTATGTTTTGATGAATTAATCAACATAATCTTAATTATAATAAATGTAGAGTAGCACGTCATGCATAACATATATATTGTATTGTGCTAACTTCTACAAGTGATCAAGACTCAAAGAAAAAAGCATTCAAGTCAAGATATGTAATCAAGCTCATGTGAAGACATGTAATTTGTATTTCTTTTGAGTATTAGGAACTATGTGTACTTGAGCATACAAGAGAAAATAATCACTCACATACACACTATGTTCCTTGTAGAAGTCACACACAAAATTTCACATCAATTGAACTTCAATAGATCACTCAAACTATGACCGGAAAACAGTTAATACAAACCTGACTTGTCAGTGCCAAATCGGTCGACCAGAACGAGTTCCTCGTCCGACCGATTGAGTTTGTTACTACTGTTAGCCTAAGTGTTGTACCGGTTGACCGTTTGAACCTTTTCGTCCTACCGTCTACACGTATCACTCGACCGTTAGATTTGTCATTTTTCTACAACGGTCGGATTTCTCAAAACCCAAAATTCCATGACTTTCGGTTGACCGATATATACCTAGCGGTTGACCACTTATATCATATTTGCTCACCCTGAATACTCTGGAAGTTTCCGGTCGAACGTCTCCAAGATCTCAGTCGATTGAAACACCTTTCTCCTTGAATCCAGAAGTGCCTGGAAATTGCCGGTTGAACCGACCATTTGCTTAGTTCGACTGATCCATCTTTTACCAGACAAAAAACCCCAGAACGATTGACTGATCCCCAATTTAGTTCAACCGTTCACTTAAGTGAACTTAAGTTATAGTCAGATTTGTTCGATCGGTTGATCGGTATGTCTGATTCAGTCGACCTAATTTGTTCTGAACTTTGAGCTGCACTTCACTGTTTTGTGTTTTTTACACAACCACTTACCTCTTTAATCACAACGGCTATAAACCATTAGGAGTTTATAAATAGATGTTACCAAGATACAATATGACATCTCTCCCACTACTATTTGCCTCGTAGTTTAGGAAGATCATTCCAAACACTCCAAACTTTCAAATCCACGCTTTAGTCTTAATTCCTATATTACTCAAGTGTGCTCAAAGTTATAGTGTCCATACTCTTGGTTACTACTTGTTGTCAAGAAGTTGTAAAGGTTTCGGTGAAAGCCTGAAGTATCCCTCTCGGATTGTGAGAGGAGGAGTCAAACTCGGCGAGGGTTGTTCGCGAGCTTGAATATTGTAAAGGCGTTGTCTCCCAGTCCAGAACGGGGAGCAGATAGTGAAGTCGTGAGCGGAGCTCGAAGTGTCGAGCGGAGCTTGCAAGAGAGAACGTAGGCGGGTGACTGAACCTCTGTAAAATCCCCGAGTCCATTTGTGATTTGCTAATTTCTCGTCTTTACTTGTTTTTGTTTGATAATTTCAGCTGCATCTTTGATTAAGCAAGTAGAGGTTAATTAACCCTAAAAGTGATTAGATAAATCCGACCATACATGATCATACATGGTTCATTTTATTTTTTAATAAAACTATGTCTCATTGTGACACGGACGCAAGTTTGAGTGTACCCAAACGTGCCCTTTGTCACTGAAAGAGCTTCATCAATTTATGATCCAACGGAGTAACAAGAATAGCATGATACACGATGATAATGAGTTTGAATAATATTATTATTTGCGAATCCTTAAGTTAGTTGTAATTATCTGTGAATAAATAACATGGTGTAAAATGACATGATTGACGCAATAATGATATACGGAAAAAAAATTCAAACAAAACTGACATGCTAATATGTAATGTATGTCTTTTAGTCTAATAGCTCTTCTTTACTTGAGAATGGTTGTCCTAGTATTTGGTTGATAACCATCTCGGTAAGTTGGATTCTTGTTGCCGCTTATTCTTGTTTAACTTGAATTTTTTATTACATTTTAACTTCATACTTGTTATTGTGATGATGTTTATATTTGTTATTATGGTTTGTAGTGATATATAACTGGACTGCTAAACGTCGTTCGTAAATTACTTAAATCGTCCGTGTCAATTACCATTTTGTCTATCTTATTTCTACTTATATATCTCTTTATTTCACTCTCCTACCATTACTCTTTATTCATGTTTCTCATAATCATCAAAAATAATGTCTCAGAGGCCAGGAAATGAGTCAGCGGACGCCCCGGTGCACTCGAATACGGTAAAATTTTCAATTTATTTTAAGTTTAAAATAAATATATTGAGGGGGAGTCCGCGGGAGCCGCCCCCCAAGGTCGGGGGCATGAGGGGTTTCGGCTAGGGTCCGAACGGAGGGTTCAGTTTGGGGTGGGGGTAGAGTGGTCGGGCTAAGGCGGAGGTTAGTCTAGGCGGGGCAGAGGGGTCGAGCTTGGACGAGAGTCTATTTGGGCAGGGTGGGGTGGTCTGGCTTTCTAGGCGGGACGAGGGTCAGTCTTTGCAGGGCGGAGGTCGGGCTAGGGTGGTGGTATGTCTTGGTAGGGTTTTGTGTGAACGGGTTGGGCAGAGGGGTCAGGCTTGGGGGTGTCGTGGAAGAGGGGGTCAGGGTGGAAGGGTTATCATGACAGCACGTAGACATGGGAGGCGACGAGCAGCGAGATTTGGGTTTCAGATGGGAGAGGTGGTGTGATTTGGGAATGAAGAAGAGTGAAGGGGAAGCCCGAATCAGGCTCTTGATATAATTATACACTGACGGAACGTCTCTGTCGCATTTTTTATGTGTCCGTCGGTTATGTTAAAAATGTTAAGTTCATAACAGTTGATTTTCGAAATAGTCTCTTATGGATGTGATCCGTCAGTGCAAGTAACACAACAGTCGGTGATTGTTTTTGCGTGGCAGATTTCATTTGACCATCGATTTCTTGTGCAACCGAGATTCTCAATTTTGTACATGAAAGCAAAAGCCTAGTGGAGTTTCTTCGGATTCCAAAATAGTAAAGGCATGCGATGTTACTACTTGACATCTTTATTCTCTGGATATTTATAGGAATTGCCACACCCAACTTACCAATATGCGCCTTCTAATGATCATCTTTTCACCTAGGGGTGTGCATCCAGTCCGGACCGGAAATTTCTCCGGAGACCGGTCCAAGACCGATTTTTAGTATGAAAATATATATAAAACCCTAGGGCCGGACCGGTCCATGCTCTGTCTTATTTTCACTCATGTAGTCTCACACGTACCAGAGCAACAAAAAAAAACCAATTTCCATACCTAAAACTTCAGCTGAGGTTTTTGGTGTCCCTTGCGAGTTAAGATTTGTGTTTAGGATTTTCAATTTTTTGGGACGAGGACATTTTGCAAAAAGAATACTTTGAAATTGTAAAAAACATTATCAATGCTTTCATTGAGAGTTGAACTCAAGACCTCCCGCTTACTAAACGGGTGCTCTAACCAACTGAGCTATGAAAGCCCAATTGATTTCCTTCGTAAATAAAATATATTATGCTAATAATACTTCTAATTAATGTGTACTTCTGTGTGTATTTATTATATTTCTTCTGAATCGAAACGACAACGAAACTTGCCTTTCTGTTATGGACCCACTTCCACACTCGCCCATTGAAGTGAGATTCACCATGAATGGAAAAGGTCCACAATCCTAGGAAAACAAGGAAGAGCCTCTTCTGCCGGTCAATTCCCCAAACATTACAATTCTCCTTCCCATGTCTCATCCACCAGTTGGTCCAGTTCTGCTCTTTCTCTTTTCCAATCCTCACACACCCAAACATGTCCTTTTCCGACCGACCATGACATGTAATTCCTCTTTGGCCGGCCAATTATGACGACCCTGAAGGACGTTGATGCTGTCTTGTTAGCTCATATAATTGTTGATTATAGGCATATAGCTTGGGTGGTCATGTATTTTAATGTTATTGCATAAGAAGAAACCCCCGTGTCAGTAGGATGGTAGGTCTTCCCACCGACTTTTAGCATGAAAATTAATTTAGCTTGGTCGTCCTTAGATTAGGTAGCAATCATAAGGACGCTCAAAAGTTATCTCTTCGTATGCGTGACCTACATCACATACATCGTATGCGTGACCTACATCACATACTGGAATATCTTCGTATGTCGATGTAAGACCCTAACCTCGTTTTTGGACTAATCCCTTGATTAGTGGGGTGTTTTGCATGTGAAAGAGAAGGAGAATAGTGGGTTGATGATGGGTGATGGAGTAGGAGGCCGGTTACTGTTGAGTTTGGTTAGTTTTGAGGAGAAACCACCACCTCTTCGTTTCCTCTCTTCTTCTTCACTGAACCATTTCTCTCACCCTTTCTTCTTCTCTTGTCCGGCGATTCAGAGAACGTGACGGCGACTCCGACGTGTGGAGGCAAGTTCGAGGTCACGGAGGTGCGATCGTGAGGTGTGCGTGCGAGGGTTGCTGTCGAGCGTCGACGTTGAGCGGATCTCCGACGCGCTCCGTCTTCTCCTCCAGGTATGCCGGCTTTTAGTGTGTTTTGTTGGTTCCCCACGTTGGTGGGATGTTTGGGTCGGTCGCGGGAGGTCGGAGACCACGCCAGGGACGAGAAACGACGTAAAATCCTCGGCTGGCGCGAGGTTGCTGTCGACCAACGGTCGACCGGTTTTACCTTTTTGCCCGACTTTAACCATCATCGGTCGAACGATGCCATTGTGGCGGTCGACCGATTGCTTATGTGCTAGTGAGTTGGAGGTCTACTGTCGGTTTTCGCTCGACCGCCCCTTATTTTTGGGGTCGATCGGAACTTAAGTGTACTTGATGATTATGCATGTTGTTCGACCGATTTATGTATATTGTTCGACCGTTATATGATGTAGACTATTAGGATCAACGTTTACGTAGGCGACCGCCTAGGCGTTAGGCGGTCGCCTAGGCGGTCGCCGGTGGCGGTGGTCGCCTGGGCGACCACCGCCTTTCGCCCAGCAGAGCTGGGCGAAATAGGCGATCGCCTAGGCGATCGCCTAGGCGAGAGCCGTTGGAGGCTCTCCAACGGCTCTCTCCTTTTAATTTTTTTATTATTTTTTTTTCAAAAATTACAACTTTGCCACTAGCCCCAAATCCTATATAAACCCCTCCAAACCTCTTCATTTTTCACACATCTCTCATTCTCTTCTTCTTCATAATCCTATTCTCATCATCAACCTTCCTAATCATCAAGTTTTGCGATTAAGTCTCCGGTCTGGTGCTTAGTTTTGAAGTTGGAAAGTGAAGTCTCTGATCCGTTTCTTCATTCTTCAACCGTCAAAATCAAGTGCACTCTTTCTAACTTCTCTTTAGAATTAAATTAATTAGTATTTTATTTTCATATTAGTCTAAATTTTATATTAGTCTAGTTTTAAGATATGGCTTACGTACCCGGCACTAGTCTACCTATGCATCACGAGAGTTACGATGACCTAAGACCTACCCGTACAAATGACCCCGGTTGGAATACTGCCCATTACATTAGCGCTAATGATAAAAATTGTATTGTCTGTGAGTTATGTGGTAAGGAAACTAGAGGTGGTATAGCCCGTCACAAACAACATCTTGCACACACACCCGGTAGCAATGCTAGACCTTGTGATAAAGTTCCTGACTCTATTAAACAAGACATAACTGCATACATGATTAGAAACAGTAGGACATTACAAAACGAAAATGTATGTCTTGATGATTATGTAGACCGAGAAAACATAGAATTTGATCTAGAAACCGGGTCGGGTTCCGGTTCTGCTCCGACCCCAACCTCCCGTTCTCGCCCCGTTCCTGGTCGAAAGAGACAAAAACAACGTTTGTGGGCACCATTTTGCGGACGTGGGAAGGACGTGGTTTCCGGCCCCCAACAAACAACCATCGAAAGAACCTTTAGAAAAGAAGATAGGAAAACAATTAATCAAAAATGGGCTAGGTTTTTCTATAGATGTGGTATATCATTCAACACTGTAAGGACGCCTGAGTGGAAGGAAGCAATATCCGCTACTAGTACTTACGGACCCGGACTTAAACCCATGACGTATCATGAAGTTAGTGACTCGTGCCTTAAACAAGAAATTGACTACACTAGAGGTATACTAGAATCGTACAGACAAGATTGGGCAACATACGGGTGCACGTTGATGACAGATGGGTGGACTGATAGGTCCGGTAGGAGTATAATCAATTTTCTAGTAAATTGTCCGACAGGTACCATGTTCATGAGGTCTGTAGATGCTTCCGGTCACTCTCACACCGCAGACTACCTGTACAAGCTGATGGACAAGGTAGTTGGCGAGATTGGCGAAGAACACGTTGTTCAGGTGGTCACCGACAACGCCGCCGCGTACGTACTTGCCGGTAGGATGTTGCAACAAAAAAGAAGGAGATTGTTTTGGACTCCCTGTGCAGCGCATTGCATCGATCTCATCTTGGAGGATATTGGCAAGTTGTTTTTGAAGACTATTGCTTTAGCTCGGAAGATCATCAAACATTTCAACAGCTCTGCCATGTTGTTGAAGAGGATGCGAATTGCCATTGAAGGGAACCTGCTACGCCCTGCTGTCACGAGATTTGCCACCGCATTTCTGAGTTTGCAAAGGTTATTTCTGAAGAAAGACAAACTCCGAGCCTTTGTTGTTTCCCCGGGGTACAACGATCCTAATGCAAGTTGGATAAAGAACAAGAAAAAGAAGGAGATCTCTACTGAAGTTGCCGAGACCATTCTACAAAGTGGTTTCTGGACCAACGTCGTAAAGGCACTGAAGGCCTCACAACCTATGGTTCAGGTTCTTAGACTTGTTGACGGCGATGAGAAACCAGCGATGGGATATCTGTGTGACGCAATGGAGAAAGCCAAAGAACAAATCATGAGGAACTTTGACGGAAACCCGAGGTTGTACAAGCAAGTCATCGACCTCATCGACACCAGGTGGGGTCCAGGGAAGATGATGTCATCACCGCTACATTCTGCTGGTTTCTTACTCAACCCTGGTACCTTCTTCTCCGTCCCACCTCAGGATCGAAATATAGCTTTCAATGAGCATATGCCTGGATTCATGGATGTCGTAGAGCGGCTCGTCCCCACTCCTGCAGAACAAGACAAGATTTGCGGTTTACTTGATCGTTACAAGAACTCCCTCGGAATATTCTCGAGGGATATGGTCGTCAGACAAAGGTCGGAAAGAAGACCTATAGATTGGTGGCAATCGTATGGCGCAGACATGGGAGAGACTGCATTACAGAGGTTGGCCGTGAGGGTGTTGGGATTGACATGTTCGGCATCAGGTTGTGAGCGGAATTGGAGTGTCTTCGAGCAGTTGCACTCAACGAGAAGGAACAGGTTGGCTGTGAAGAAGATGAATGACTTGGTGTATGTGAACTACAACCAAAAGTTAAGGCAAAGGTTTCAGCAAAGGATGGAGAAGCCTGGATTTTATGACCCCATCAGTGTGGAGTACGATCTCTTCGACGAGCATCCGTGGTTGGTAGAAACTGAAGATCCGGTCTTCGCTGGAGAGGAGCTTACATGGGCCGATGTCGAGGAAGCAGCTTTGGGACATTCTTCTTCACGGAGACGCTTTGCTCGATCCATGTCCACTGCATCTGACCCGCGGTGTTCTACTGCATCTGACGCGCCATTATTAGGTCGTGGCATGGATGATGCCATCGTTCACAACAGTTCTAGAGATCCAGGTGCATCGAGTTCTCAACCACCGATGGACATCGACGAGCAATATGTCCAAACCGACGATGAAGAAACTGAAGAAGATGATGTCTACGTCGACAATCCGAATGAGAACGACTCCGACGACTCTGATGGTGGTGGAGGATATGATATGGTTCCCAGTTGGACATTAGATCAATGTGTCCAATGGAATTAGTTAGTTAGCTTGTAATTCTACTTTCTCTTTTATCTACTATTGTATGAACTCTGAGTTACTTTGTAATCGTACTACTGAGCAATAAATTGTATACCTAAGTGTTTAGGTGGGTAGAGGGGGTGCCTAGTGAGGCCTTGGTCGAGGAACTAGGTGTCTTTTCGAAGCCTAAACATGTATGGTAGTTTTAGAAAATATTTGTGTATTTTTTTCTATTTTTTCCCGATTTTTCCTGATTTTTTTATCTATTTTATGAAAATTAATTGAATTTAAAAAAAAATAATTACCGCCCAGCCCTGGGCGGTCGCACAACCGCCTAGGCGATCGCCCAGGCGACCGGACGCCGCCGGCCGCCTAGGCTCGCCTAGGCGGTGCCTGAACGTTGATTAGGATGGCCCTGGTAGTTTTCAGTCGGCCGGGACCCCTGAGTCGGTCGATCGAATAGACTTGTTGATTTTGACCAACTCCAGATTTTGATCTCGTGCTCGGTCGACCGGTTTTAGACTTCTGTTCGACCGTTTGGACTTAAGTGACGTGCAAAATAGTTCGACCGTTGTAGACTTTTGGTCGACCGAACCAATTGGGGACGGTCGATCGGTTAGGCTCTTTCGGTCGACCGTTTGTGTGTAGAACTGAATTCTTGGTCTTGTGTTTGTGTCAACTCTGTCCACGGAAACCCGTGTCCTCGCTTAGAGCGTAAGCCGGGAGGTGACGGCGGGCACGTGCTCGTGCCGCCCAGGGACTGCCGTGTGGAAGAGTGTGGACACTTGGGTCGCGCCACCTCCGTATTGGACGTGGTGTGATGTGTTGTTGCCTTACTCTCTGATGAGTAGTAGACCTGAGGGATCGCGGATCCCAATGCGTGTGACGCATGGTTCGTGGAGCATGATGACCCTGCAGACTACGGTCTGGACCCGTCCGATGTTGTGTCGGACGCATGTGATGTCACCAAGGTTTTTGTCGGCGATGCCACCGAGGTTGTTGCCGGTGAGGGTGCCGACGATGTTCCGGTTTGTGGTTGTGTCGTCCGATGTTGTGCCGGACGTATGTTGTACCACCGATGCTGTGTCGGCGATGCCGCTGATGTTGTGCCAGCGATGATCCCCGATTGGGCACCTATCCTGGGATGTTGACCGACCGGGCTACGACTCCGTCGAAGGTGGTGTAGACCACGTTGTTCTTTGCGCGGAAGTGCAGACGCTCCTCACCGATGTCTTTGGCTCGAGTAGTCGCGTGTGGGGGGACGCGTCGCGTATTGTCCGTAAAACCGTATGTGCCTACGGTAGGTTTCTGAGGGAGACTCGTTGTTGTTGTCGGAATGATGTTCTTGTGGACCATGTTGAGGGTCGTTGTTGTTGTTGGACTGATGTCCCGTTTACCCTTGGAGGGATTTGATGCATTGCAGATGTGATATGACATGCTACTAGTATGATATGTTAATTTACCGTACTGTTGCATTCATATAGGCGAGTTTGGCATACGGAGTTTCGACTGCTGGGTGATGACAGCAGGCGCACACATTTTGGAGTCAGGATCCTCATCGGACTCTTCGAGGTCGTCGTGATTGTTTTACCTGTCTTTTCATTGTATTGTTGTAATCACGTCGTTTGACAAACTCTATTGTATTATTTGTTGCACCGACTGTTGATTTATCTAAGTAACATTCTCGTTGATGAGTTTATTCTGATAATCTCTTGATTATTTAATTTTTTTTAATTTTCCGTTGTTTCGGGACATTACAGTCGACGTTAACAAAGAAACCCATGTTATGCCATATATTTATATTATCATTCATGGTATGGCAGTGACATGTCACTTGGAGGTTGAATGTGACATTCTTCGCAAAGGAAATATAAACGTTGAATCTTTGATTTTCATACTTTGATGCTATCGCATATTCTCTAACCAAAATATCACATTATTCGACTCAAAAAATAAATAAAAATTAGTGGCCCTTACGGCTCCACTTTCGTACATATACATCTCTAAGAATATCCACTTCGTCGTACTAATACTCGTATATTATATATTATAAGAACACGAACAATCACATATCCACACGTACGTTGCAATTATCCAGTAGTAATAACAAGAAAATATTGCGTTATCGAGTATGGACATGTTGTGTCCGTACACATGTTTAAATTTTATCTTCTACTTTTTGAAGGGATATGGCCAACGACAAGTTGGCCAAATTCGACGTCAAATCAATTGCAAATTTAAATGCTTGATTATTTTTTTGGTAATTTAAATGCTTGATTTTTTGCGAACCACTTTTATGCTTCGACACTTTCTTACGGAGAGCAAGACAAGTTTCACCAACGTATACGGAAGAAGACGTGGTCATTGGTTAATTCTGGTACGTACGAAATACGGACAAGTGGATTTGGTCCGAAGCTTAAGCAACCTTTAAAACTCTACGCTCTTTTATTTCCTTTTTTGGAATGTTTGTCAAAGGTTTTGTGGGTTTGTACTTTCCGTTTTTGTATTTATAGTTTAGCCCTCTGAGTTTCCAATTTAACGATGTTCAACCAAACACATCAATTCACTCATTTATTCAAGCAGTATAATTCAATTATTATACCTCTTATCTAGTAAAAATTGTAGAACATGTATGTCTTGAAGTTAAGATGGAATACTCCTATATTACTTGTCTTGATCATCAATTGAACAAGATTGTTTTACAAGTTGCATTCCATGTTTGATGATAAATAATCAATTGTAAAGTGCACAAGTCACAAGGTAAACACATACAAGTAGAAATACTCCAAACCCAAAGACATCACTTCCCAAATTGGGTAGCTTCAATTGATGGATACTTAAAGTCTTGAAACAACTAAAATTGTGGACAAGGGTGTTATAAGAAACTTGAAATGACGACTTGAAGGTGTTAAAAATGTCAAAATGTTCTTAGAAAATAAGCAAAATCTCAAAATCCAAAGAACCAGACTTAAACGTGACATTGCTCTTGGCTATGGATCAAAACCCCTAGTATTGTGAATTCACAACACAAATATGGAAAAAGTGGAGTACAGAGATGCAACAATCCCAAAAGAAAAAAGGGGACCTTTAGTTCGTTGGGGGGTGACTTTTCTACCAAAACGCTGCACCTGCAAGCCGTTGTGACGTCAGCAAGCGCATCCGCAGCCACACAGATCTGGTGGCTCAAATTCCATTCCAACGCTGACGTGGACGCCACCTGGCAGTCCTTCCATGTATCCTCCTCTTTCTTCTCTTTAGTCCCACCCCCGCCTCTTCTCTTCTCTTCTCTTCTCTTTAACCAAAAACTCAACTTTCTCTGTTTTCTTCTCTCTCTCTCATCTTTTGTTGTGGTGAATATTGAGGATAATAAAAAGCATGCGAGTGGATTCGGAGAGTGGGGGAGTGGAGATGTGTGATCCCGCGATCAAGCTTTTCGGGACGACGATCGGGGTTCCGGAGATGCCTTCGATCGGAACTCGAGAATGGGAAAAGGTAAAATTGTCGTGTTCTGTAATACCTAATTAAACACGTACTTATGTAGTGGATGATTGATCAAATTCTGCTAAAGAGTGTTGCATAATTTTCGTGTTTAGAAACGTGAGACTATTCTACTAACGGTTTTTGGTTGTTTGTTTGTCCAGTAAGTTTTGCGAGTGAATATGCGAGTTTTGGAGGGGGGTTTTTTATTTCGTTTCGAACTTGGTATGTGTTTTATGAAATTACCGATCTAAGGGTTGGATGATTTTCTAATGATTGTTTTAGTCGTAAAGAAGGAAAATTGAGATCGTCTGGATTGTTCCTTTTCGATATGCTGAAAGTGATTCTTTGGCTTCAAAGATTCTCCATTTTAGTTTGTTTTTTGCTCCGGGTATTTTCAAGCAAGCAAAATTTGGCGATTTTTCGCTGTTTGAGTTATTATTATTATTTTTGGATATGATAAAGTGTTCGGACGTATGCATCCAACATGAAGCTTAGAAAAAAGTCAATTGAGGGGGTGATTTAATGGACTTAATTATGCTATCGGGTTTTGTAATTGGATTTTGATTATCATGTTATTTATGGTAGTGGGTTTTGATTATCTAGCAATGGTTGTGTTATTTAGTTTACAAAATGGTGTTTGACTTTAATTCAAGTGGAAAGTGTAATGCCAATTTTTCGTAATAATCTCTATTGTGTTAGTTGTAGATTGATGTTTCAGTCTTAATGTTACCCTACCCTATTCGAAGAACGATGAATAAACTTGTTCATAATTTCAGGTCACGACTAAAGACGACCCTTTGGTGGAAACCGTGGAGGAAAACGACCACATCGTCGCTGATGCTACTTATGTTCAGAAAAATGGTCCTGAATCTATCCAGCAAACATGTACTTTGGATGAGAAAGTGAACACAGATTCGAACAGCACAGATTCAAATGCAGAGCCGGAGAAGTCCGACAACTCTAAGCAAGAAAAGACGCTAAAGAAGCCAGACAAAGTGCTTCCCTGTCCCAGGTGCAGCAGCATGGACACCAAGTTCTGTTACTACAACAACTACAATGTCAACCAACCAAGGCACTTCTGCAAGAATTGCCAGAGATATTGGACGGCTGGGGGTACGATGAGGAATGTTCCCGTGGGCGCTGGAAGGCGGAAAACTAAAAATTCTTCATTACATTACCGGCACCTGGTGTTATCTTCTAATGGAATGCATTCACCTCGAGTCGAAAATCCCGGCTTGAACCATTACCAGGCTCCTTCTTGTGGCCAATCTACCCAGACAAGTCATTTTAACGGAAGCAAACCGGTGCTCAAGCTTGGGCGCGAAGAGCCTCTTTGCGAATCGATCGCCAACGTCCTTAGTCTCGCAAGACATGAAAAGAAAGGTGAGATAAGCACGTTGAACGGGCAAGAATATCCAAAGGAACAATCATGTGCCATGGCCAATCTTACGAATTGCGAAGGAAGAGAATTCTCCGACAAAATCGCCCGGCCAAACCAAAATTCTACGCCAGCTTCATGCAACAAGTCAGCACCTTTACATCAATTGCAGTGTCATCCGGGACCTCATATGGATATGGCTTACCCATGGTGTAATAATAGTCCCAAGCCAGTGCCCTGGTGTGCAACTCAGATGCCTTTCTGCGCTCCAGCCATGCCATATCCATTCATTACCGCTCCACCCTCTTTGTGGGGTTGTCTAGTAGGCTGGCCGAGTGGAACTTGGAACGCCCCGTGGCTCGGACCGAACGGCAGTATGTCACCGTCATCTTCCACAAGCAACAGCGCCAGTTCGGGCAACCACTCACCTACATTGGGAAAACATTGCAGAGACTCAAGTTCAATTGGTGATGAGAAAGCAGAGAAGTCCCTCTGGGTTCCCAAGACTCTCCGAGTCGATGACCCAGAGGAGGCTTCCAAAAGCTCCATATGGGCCACTCTTGGCATCAAACACAACCCCAACAAGTCCAACACGGATGGTGGGGTCTTCAAATCTTTCCGGCCGTCAACTAGAGACGAGAAAAGCAAAGGCGCAACTCAGGTTCTGCATGCGAATCCGGCCGCATTGTCGCGGTCACGCACGTTCAGAGAGAGCACGTAAAAACGTTTTGTAGTACTTTGTGAAGAAGTTTCGGTATTTACAGTTATATACAGTAGTTTACAGGGAGTATGTAGAAATACATTGAGGACTTTTTTAGTTTACTTTGGACGTTATTCTTTTTTTCTTCTTTGCGTGTTTATCGAGGACAATATCCCCTTCGAAATTTCTAAATAATAACGTAGGATGTTATATCATGTACATAGTTGTAATGTAATGTAATGGTATACAACCACCTGTGTTGGAGTATTACTTCAACAAATAATACTCCCTCTTCCTGTACTTTATTTTATTATATGAATACTAGAAATAACGCAGGTTGGCTATCAGGTTTATTGTAGGGACTCGTATAAAAGGACAATTAACAAAGTCTGGAGAGTATCTCAGTTGTTGAATCAGTTTCACATCAGAAGTTCAGAACTGCTTTTGTATTTCTCATGTGTATTAGTTTACTAAAACGTTTTTGGGCTTTAGCCTTTGTAACCACACCCTCGGCCTTCATAAGTAGTTTGACCCAAACTACTCTCACTGCTACAATTTTGGACGGAGTTGCAAAACCAAGATTAAATCCGGAATAGACTGGAAGCTATTATCCTCAAGTGTGAAGTACTGGTTATTATGGGTAAATGGATAAGAGTATTTTTTTATAACCAGAGTATTTGAATCAAAATAGGCTTTAAGCACTTTACATGGGTCGTTTGGGATAAATAACGTTTGCGACTGGATGTTCTAAACGTGGCAATTGGTATCTCAAAACTAGTTAACCCAATCGTTGTTTTTCAATCCTTATGTAACTTGCAGAAAGTTGTCTCGAAAACAACATCAAGATTGGTCGACCGGACCTAGTTTGGTCCACCGGAATGCATCTAACAAAGTTAGATGGAATTCCATTGGAGTCCCAGAATCGGCTAACCAAATCCCACTTGGTACACCAATGGTCATCCGACAGAGTCCTCCCAGAAACTTACTAGCTTTAGGTTCAGACGTTTGATACCTATTCAATCGTTCAGATCCAATCGTTCATCTGGTCAACGGTTGACCAAACTCAAGTGAACAGTAGTTGTTGGAGTTTACTGGAACCTAAAGAACAGTTGACTGTTGTCCAAACGATTGACCGTTCTCCAAACGGTTGACCGAAATCTAGACGCGAACACATTTTCATTAAGGATACTTTGGGCATTCTTAAGTCATTTAGACTTCTCTTAATCTTTTCCTATAAAAACCTAAGTTGTTTAGAACCCTTATGTTATTGAAATCATGAATAAAGAGTAGGTTTAGCCACCAGTAGAGTTTTTAATTTGGGATTTTTTTGTTGTTGGAGAATTATCCAACCCTCAATCCGATCTGAGCAAGTCATCTCTGATTACATTCTCCTTGTACTCCAACCGTTCTCATAGTGAAGCTCCTCCATCTCGATCGTCATGGTTTTTCCCAATTAGGTTTCCACGTAAATCCGATGTTGTTCTTGCTTGTGTTTGTTTGATTGCTTGTGAGATTGCTAGGTGTTCGATAAATTGCCTAGCTTGAATTCTATTGGTTTATTCATCAACTCCGTATATGAACCACCACACTAAAGATCCTAACAGTCAGAGACGAGAAGCTACTCTTGCTTTCAGCTTATTGCAAAATCATATACAAATTTGTCTAACCAAACTATGTACGTAACCTTGTCTAAGACGTGATTATAGTGTGGTTGTCAACAACTCTGTTTTAAAAATTCGAACCGAACTGGTGGTCGGACCGAGTTGGACTGAGAACCGGAGGTAGACCGGTTGGACGGAGTTTGACCGATTTTTTTTTTAATTAAACAAAAATTACAAAATCAAGTATTTTCCTTTTTTCAGTTTCCATTTTCTAGAATGTGCCCAATTTGGAGTTAGTGTTTGGACTCCACCCCTGCTTACTCCAATCCCCGCAACTTGCCTCCCAGGCCCGACTCCGCCGGTCCACCTCCTCATTCGTCAGTCCCGACTCCACTCCCGACTCCTCATTCCTCAGTCTCGACTTCACCCCTGACTCTACCTACGCCTCCTCACTCCTTAGTCCTGACTCCACTAGTCCACCCCTGCTTATATAGTCTGTAGTCCCGACTCCCCAAAATTCAACTCTTTGTTTTTTTTGAATGTTTAGTATGTGTGGTTAATTTTGTTAAATGCTTAGCATGTGTGATTAATTGGAAGAATCATTGAATGATTGTATTTAAGGTGTTAAGAATATTCTTATAGTTATTTCTATGTTTAGACTTTAGAGCAATGTGGTTTCAGCTTTACATTATTTATCAACTTTTTTTCTCTTCTCATCTTCATCTAAATAGAAACAAAGTGTTTCTTGGTTCGAAATCTTGAATATTTTATCTTAAGATTATTATATGTTTATCTTAAAACCAATTCAATCGGTCGAATCATCAGTTGGACCGTCGCTACGGAGTCGGTTCGGTTCAATCATCCGCTGATGTCATGCTGATGTCATCATCAGTTAGACCAACCTGAACCGTCAGTTCAACATCTTTGAATCAAACCGAGTTGTTTTCGGTCAGATTTTTGAAACATTGGTCGATATGGTGGTTTATGGATCAAACTGAACCACAATATTAGACATCTAATTTAGCATTAAGTACGTACACATAAATTTAGGATTAACAATTTATGTATCTCTTGTACTATTCGTGTCACTGAATGGTAAACGTGTTAACCGTGTCAAGCATAATTTGAAAAATATTTAACACGTTGCCATCGTTGATAGTTGGTAACATGTTAGTGTTGGAATATTGAGTTTGGGCTAGGCCCATGAATAGCTCAATTGAAGAAATCCAATGTTGAGATGAAGATGAGAACTATTGCCCCATGTGCCATGTGCTCACCTCTACTTTTTAGTCCCACATTGGCAAAGCTAACAAGTTGAAGGATGTTGATAAACATACTATTCACTTGTCACTTTGTAGGTGGAAAGAGAGGAGGAGAGAATTCTCCACACACGAGCGCGCGCGCGCCCGTCCCGGTCCGGGTCGGGGCGTGGCGAGGCGAGGCGTGGCGTGGCGTGGCGTGACGTGACGTGACGTGACAGCGGGGGATTTGGGGGAAATTAGAGGCTTTAGCCTCAGGGTGATGGGTGTATTTATTTTTGGACCTCAAGGTAATTGTTTTTGCAATTAAGTCATTGACGGTTACAAGAATAAATACATATATATATATATCATGACAGTTTCCTCCTAAATAATACACACGTTCTATTTTCCCATCATCTCTACGGACAGAAACTGTCCTTCTCCGGCGATTTCCCTTCCCCGAATCCAAAGTTGTTCACCGTCTAATTCTTGCGAGGTTTCGCGCTGCTTTCGAGGTCCGTCGACTCCTGTGTGCGCCTGTTCGACGGTGAGATCGTTCTATCCTGGGAGAAAACCGGCAGACCATCAAACGCACTGGTATGTGGGCCGATATTTTCTCTGAGGCAAGTCGCCTTCCGACGGCTCAGTCTATGAGGTCGTTTCTGATTCATGTTCCTTCGTTTCTTGTTTTCCTTTACATGTTTTTGTATGTTGGCTTTATCTGGATCCTTCTGGAATATTTATTCGACATATGTAACCCACTGTATTACATGATCATATTTGTAATTGTATCAACAATCTCAGAGAAAATATTGTTAATTATGTCGTCTAATAATTCGTTTGCGCCAAAAGTGGACATGTCAGGCATGCCGGAAAAATTTTCCGGGCAGAATTTCAAACGTTGGCAACAACGTATGAAGATCTGGTTGACCGCTATTGGTTTAGTTGACGTAATTGAAAAGGCTTTCCCACTTTCTGAAACTGAAGATCCCCAAATCAAAGCAGCACAAGATCTGTGGATAGAGAAGGACAAATTATGTCGAGGTTGCATTCTGTTGGCTTTGTCCAACGTGCTCTTCGATGTTTATAGTTCGTCCTCCTCTGCTTCTGTGACTGCAAAGGATTTGTGGGATGAGTTGGATAAAAAATATAATACTGAGGACTTAGGTCATGAAAAGTATTATGTTGGAAAATTCCTGAAGTTTCAAATGGTGGAAAGCAAGTCAGTTACTGAACAAGCTCATCAGTTTATGATTCTAATCCATGGCTTAAAAGAGGCTGACATGAAGCTTCCTGAGAAGTTTCTGGTAATGTCAATCATTGAGAAGTTCCCTCGATCCTGGGAGGACTTCGGGATGTCTCTAAAGCATAGGAGAGGAAAACTAAATATGGATGACCTCATGGTTGCTATTGCAATCGAGGAGGAACATCGGGGTGAAAAACCAGTGATGCCTGTAGAGTTCCAACCAAAGGCAAACGTATTAATTGGATCCTCATCTAAGTCACATTTTAAAGGAAAACCACAACCTATTAATAAGACTAAACCCAAGGTCAAAATCCAGAAAAGGCCAACAAACAAACCATGTTGGAATTGTGGACAGGTTGGGCACTGGGCTAAGGATTGTCCATCCAAGAAAGTCAAACGCCAACAAGGTACCACTGAATCGACTCCACATGTCAATGTATTGACTGAGGTGGATGAAACCAACAGTAAGTTTGTTTCTGTTAATCCTCATGTTTTTTCCATTTATGAACCACGTGAGTGGTTGGTTGACACTGGGGCTAATGTGCATGTATGTGCTGACAAGTCCATGTTTGTCTCTTACCAGCCTGTTGATCGTAGATCTGTAGCGATGGCCAATGGGAATGTTGCAAAGGTGCTTGGAATTGGACGTATCGACTTGAAGTTACCTTCAGGACGAGTTCTTTCTCTGCACAGGACGCATCATGTGCCTGCTGTTCGTCGTAATATTATTAGTGGTCCGTGTCTGGTAGTTGAGGATTATGAAGTAACATTTAAATGTAACAAAGTTGTGATTACTCTTTCTGGTACTTTTATTGCCAAGGGGTACTTGTTTTGTGGTGCTTTTTTAATTCATGTTGAACCTGCTTTTTATAATCGCAATGCTATTTCTGTTAAAGATGTGTCTTCTCCTGTTGTTTATTCCATTGAATCTGGTGATGTTTGGCATAAACGTTTAGGACATGTGAATTATCAATGTTTGA
This sequence comes from Triglochin maritima, assembly GCA_963682175.1. Taxonomy (NCBI): domain Eukaryota; kingdom Viridiplantae; phylum Streptophyta; class Magnoliopsida; order Alismatales; family Juncaginaceae; genus Triglochin; species Triglochin maritima. Next base: position 4,263,266 of record OY821780.1, on the reverse strand, counting down.
AAAGAATGATGAATTTAAATATGATTCCTAGGTATGCTATTGAGAATAAAAAATGTCAAGTGTGTGTACAAGCTAAACAACCGAAAAGACCGTTTCATTCTGTGACTAGAAATACTAGTATTTTAGATTTAGTACACACTGATACTTGTGAATTCAATGGCATGTTAACTAAGGATAAAAAGAAATATTTTATCACTTTCATTGATGATAGTTCAAAGTATTGCTATGTTTATCTTTTGAAAAGTAAAGATGAAGCGTTATCTAAGTTTCTTATTTTTAAGAATGAAGCAGAGACACAAACTGAAAAGAAACTTAAGAGGTTGAGATCTGATAGAGGTGGTGAATATACGTCCAACCTGTTCGAACAAGTGTGTCAGGATTCTGGCATAGTTCATGAGGTGACGGCGCCGTATTCTCCACAATCTAACGGAATTGCTGAACGGAAAAATAGAACATTATCTGATATGATTAATGCATTATTAGAGAGTTCAGGATTACCCAAATATATGTGGGGAGAAGCTTTGAATACGGCTTGCCATATTCTGAATAAAGTTCCTCAGAAACATAAGGAGGATAGTCCATTCGAACTCTGGTGTGGTCGAAAACCTAGCCTTAAATATCTTAAAGTTTGGGGTTGTCTTGCAAAAGTGTTAATCCCTGAACATAAGAGGAAAAACTTGGTCCCAAGACTGTTGATGCAATATTTATCGGATATGTGATTAATAGCTATGCGTACAGATTTTTGGTAATCAAGTCCGAGATATCTGGCATAGATGTTAACACAATTGTTGAATTTCGTGATGCCACATTTTTTGAGGATGTATTTCCCATGAAATCTGGAGTTCCTCAACAAGTTTCTTCTTCAGTTGATCCTTCTACGTCTGGTTCCATCCACGAACATGTGGAAAGGATGACAAATGTGGGGGCAGATTTGTCTATTACCGATTTTGAGTCTTCTCAAACTCAAGTTGAAATTGAACCTAGAAAGAGCAAACGTTCTCGAATTGCCAAGGATTTGGGAAGTGATTTTTATCACATACCACATCGAGGGTGATCCTAACACTTTCAAGGATGCTATGGCTTCATCTGAAGCAAAGCATTGGAAAGATGCAGTTAAGGTCGAGATGGACTCTATTGTCTCTAATGGGACATGGGAGTTGGTAAATCTTCCTCCAGGTTGTTCAACAATCGGATGTAAATGGATATTCAAAAAGAAATTAAAACCAGATGGTTCCATTGATAAGTATAAAGCCAGATTAGTTGCCAAAGGGTTTAAACAAAAGGAAGGAATAGACTATTTCGATACCTATTCTCCAGTGTCTCGTATGACTACTATCCGAGTGCTCTTGGCATTGGCGTCTGTATATGATTTTACAATCCATCAAATGGATGTAAAAACTGCTTTTCTTCATGGTGACCTTGAAGAAGAAATTTATATGGACCAACCTGAAGGATTTGTAGCTTCTGGAAACGAGAACAAAGTTTGTAAACTTGTTAAGTCTCTTTATGGACTTAAACAAGCCCCAAAAGCTTGGCATGAGAAATTTGACAAAATTATATTATCATTTGGATTCCAGGTTATTGATTCTGATAAATGTGTCTATTGCAAAGTTCAAAGTAATGCGTGTATTGCATTGTGTTTATATGTTGATGACATTTTACTGTTTGGATCTAATTTGAATATAATACATGAAACTAAGTCCTTCTTGTGTACTAAGTTTGAGATGAAGGATATGGGTGTTGCAAATGTGATCTTGGGTATCAAACTGACTAGGTCAGTTGATAGTATTTCCATATCTCAATCTCACTATGTTGAGAAGATTCTTGAGAGATTTGGCTATACGAATTGTAGATCTGTGAAAACCTCATATGATTCATCAAACCTTTGTACAAGAACAAGAGTGGTGTTCCAGTTTCACAACTGAGATATTCTCAGATTATAGGTAGCTTGATGTATCTTGCAAATTGCATACGACCAGATATTTCATTCTCGGTGAGCAAACTTAGTAGATACACAAGTTGTCCTGATCGTACTCACTGGGAGGCGTTGGATAGAGTACTTAAGTACTTGAAGGGTACTTCTACCCTTGAGCTGCATTATGGGAAATTCCCAGCTGTACTAGAAGGGTACAGTGATGCAAGCTGGATAGCCAAAAACTCTGGGAGTAACGATATTACAGGGTATGTTTTTACTCTGGGTGGAGGCGCAGTCTCCTGGAGGTCTACAAAACAGACCATATTGTCTCGATCTACATTTGAGGCTGAACTTTGTGCTTTGGATACAAGTGGAATGGAAGCTGAATGGCTGAAAGGACTCCTTTCTGAATTGCCAATGACTAGCAAACCAGTTCCTGCAATATCTGTACATTGTGATAGTATGACTACTATTGCAAAGTTAAGAAGCTCAAAGTATAACCACAAACAAAGGAGACACATCCAAGTCAGACTGAAGTCTGTAAGGGAATTGATCTCGGAAAGGGTGATAGCTGTTGATTTTGTTGGTACCAAAGACAATACAGCTGATCCTTTCACCAAAGGACTTGATCTAGCTCAAGTTCTGAAATCCAAGTTGGGGATGAGACTGAGACCCATTACATGACTCATCTAGAATGGCAACCCAACCAATCTGAGTGGAGATCCCACGAAGTTGGTTCAATGCGGTAATAACAAGTTCTTGAGTGAGTCAAGTGCAACTCATTGGTGATACATTGTAGGTCATACATTGTATCTGTGTCAATACCCCAAAGAATGGATATGTTGCTGAAACTGCAAGTTTAGTAAGAGTGTAGACTCTGAATGGGTTCAAGTCTTTGAGACAAGATGTTAGCAGTGCATCTTTGGAGAAGCCCAACTATGTGAATGCAATTGTGTGGCCGCAATTAGAGGAATGGGGGTCATTCCTTGAAAGCATTCATGAAACAGGACGGATGCATGGCCGTAAAGCATCAACCCTGTAGATTGCAGCATAACCTGCTTAGTGTTGTTCTCAATGGACATCTCCACACAAAAGGTTCAAGTTCAAGACTTCGTTTCACTTAGTTCCTGTGGGGGTAAAGTTGAAGGACTCAGGTCGTGGTTCAAACCCGAAAGGTACCATTACTAAAAGCACTAGGCTGCAAGGTTTGGTCGCTCGATCAACAATGGATTTGTGGGGGATTGTTGGAATATTGAGTTTGGGCTAGGCCTATGAATAGCTCAATTGAAGAAATCCAATGTTGAGATGAAGATGAGAACTATTGCCCCATGTGCCATGTGCTCACCTCTACTTTTTAGTCCCACATTGGCAAAGCTAACAAGTTGAAGGATGTTGATAAACATACTATTCACTTGTCACTTTGTAGGTGGAAAGAGAGGAGGAGAGAATTCTCCACACACGCGCGCGCGCGCGCCCGTCCCGTCCCGGTCCGGTCCGGGTCGGGGCGTGGCGAGGCGTGGCGTGGCGAGGCGTGGCGTGGCGAGGCGAGGCGTGGCGTGGCGTGACGTGACGTGACGTGACGTGACGTGACGTGACGTGGCAGCGGGGGATTTGGGGGAAATTAGAGGCTTTAGCCTCAGGGTGATGGGTGTATTTATTTTTGGACCTCAAGGTAATTGTTTTTGCAATTAAGTCCTTGACGGTTACAAGAATAAATACATATATATATATATCATGACAGTTTCCTCCTAAATAATACACACGTTCTATTTTCCCATCATCTCTACGGACGGAAACTGTCCTTCTCCGGCGATTTCCCTTCCCCGAATCCAAAGTTGTTCACCGTCTAATTCTTGCGAGGTTTCGCGCTGCTTTCGAGGTCCGTCGAATAAATATGTGCGCCTGTTCGACGGTGAGACCGTTCTATCCTGGGAGAAAACAGGCAGACCATCAAACGCACTGGTATGTGGGCCGATATTTTCTCTGAGGCAAGTCGCCTTCCGACGGCTCGGTCTATGAGGTCGTTTCTGATTCATGTTCCTTCGTTTCTTGTTTTCCTTTACATGTTTTTGTATGTTGGCTTTATCTGGATCCTTCTGGAATATTTATTCGACATATGTAATCCACTGTATTACATGATCATATTTGTAATTGTATCAACGGTTAGGACGATGCATTTGTACCAAATACATCTTCTTCGACCATTTTCAAATAAATTGTAAATGAACATGCTATATAAAATGTTAAAATGTGTACTTTCGTGTTAAAATTAAACACGTCGTGTGTAATCGGATCGTTATTGTGTCTTAATATTTATATGCTCATTTTTCATGAATCTTCATAAGTAAGCTAACGGACCATAATTATTTTTACCGTGTCATGTCGTGTTAGAAATCAAGTTTATCAATAGAATGCTTCTGGAAAGAAGGGGTAAAATTATAAAAACTAGTGAATATAAATGTGATTGGGAAATTAATCCACAAGCCTCGTATATACCGACATGGTTCTTGTGTTGTTGTCGTCTAAAGCGGCAGGAGTGCACTTATCTCAACAACATTGTCTACGATCCCATGTCTTAGTAGTTATAGATAAGGTATTCCATGGACATCTGGTCAGTGGTCACATATGGATCTGATAAAGTGGATGTGGGGTTAACCCAAGTGGCACAACCCCCCCCTAATCTAGGGTTCCACGGTTCTCTATCATTGTATTATACTTGCAGAAATATATATAAGATATCATTCTAACCCCACCACATACTGTGAACAAGTCCTCATTTTCTAATTTCTAAGGAGGTGGCTAGACAGTAGACTGACCAGATGGGGCTAAACATAGTCGTGAATGTATGATTCATTTAGACTGATTTGATTTTTTTTAGCATGCAATAGTTTAATGTAACACTAGTCTAAATAATAAATAAATATAGTAAAAGTCTAAATATAGTTTATTTGTATTCTTCATGATATATGATATAGTCTACTGAGTTCAAATCAAAGATATAGGTTAGTAAAAATGAAATGGACCCGTGAAATGGGTCTACTGAAATGATATAGTCTACTGAGTTCAAATCAAAGATATAGGTCTACTGAAATGGACCCGTGAAAGATATATGTTTTAGAAATCTAACCAATTAGCTGCAATAATAACTTTCAGGATTTTAATCAGCTTTTGATTCTATTCATCTCCTCATGAGCAACCTTTATAGCCTATCAAAAGTCAATATAGATCATTTAATAAGTTAAGTTGGAGTTGGATGCGAGTAAAACATAAGTTGATCGAATTGATAGCATTATCAGTATCATATATATATAGTCTTCTGGGCCCTAATTTCTATATATAATAATAAGAAAATTCAAAATTAGGAATTTAGGAATAAAAAAAATTATTTCGAAATCTACTCGGATCGCAGGTGTAAACCGCGATCCGTCACTTTTTTTTTTTGCATGGATCACTGGTGTGAACTGCGATCCGTTAAATTTAAAAAAAATATCCACGGATCGCGGTTCATACCCGCGATCCGTGACCTTTTTTTAAAAAAAAATCACGGATCCCAGGTGTGAACTACGATCCGTGAAATTTTTTTATTTTTTATTTCTGTTTTTATTTCTTTCGAAATCATTTTTTATCTATTTTTTATTTTTTTTTCAAAATATGTTTTTTAATTGTTATTATTTTCTAAAACATTATTTTTTTAAAAGTTTTTTCCAGAATCGACCCCCAAATTACGGTGATGCCTGAGTATGTTGAAAAGTTAGGTTATTTTATACAATAAAAAATAAATTCTCGTATCCAGAATAATAAATTATTTACAACTAAATATTAAACAAACACTAAAATTAATTAAACAAAAAAATTAGTGACATTATTAAAAATCCGAAGGGTGTATACTCATTACAAACATTTTTAGAGATCGATACACCAAAAATTAAAAAAATAATTAAATAATAATAATTAGAAAACATATTTTGAAAAATAATAATATATAAAACATATTTAAAAAAAATTTAAAAAATCAAAACATAAAATCCTAAAACTAAAATACCTAAACCTAAATAATTAGTTTTTTAAAAAGAAAATAGCACCGATCGCGAACGAGACTTTTTAAAACTAACCTAACTTTTCAACACGTTCAGTTGTTCACGTAATTTGAAGGTCGGTTCTGGAAGAAGAAAAATGCAGAATCTTCTCAAAAGAATGCCTCCACGGATCGCGGGTCGGGTGTGAACTGCGATCGGATTAGATTTCGTAATATTATTTTTTGTTCTTATATTTCTAATTTTGAATTGTTTTATTATTATATATAAAAATTACGGTTTCTGGTCTCTCTCGTAATTAAGAAAATGTACTTAATTCGATCGGTAGAAAAGGATTTGAAGGTCACTGAACAAGTTTTAATATTAGAGTCGATCTGCACGTGGAATCTAGGCAACATTTGTATAGAAATCGCTAATGCACGTCATAAGATTTAAGTATATTATAATAATTAAAGAATGTTTTGTGCTCCACAAATAAAAATAGGAATACTATATGGTGTTATTGACCAAAGATTGTTCTTATTACTAGCTTAAACACATATATGGATCTTAAGGAGTTACATATAAACGTAGAAGATTAATTTTTAAAGTTAATTAACAACAAATTATAGGGTCTTGCGCGTGCCAAACCCCGGGCATGAAGATTGTATAGTTGTGTAAGTTTTTTCGCAAGAATAATGTGTTGATAAATCTATAGATGATTATTTCACAAGAGATACTAAATCTTTAATTGCTTCTACTGTCGAGTGTTAAGAAAACACCCATATGTCTTCAAACTGCAATGTCAAATTCCAAATAAGACCGCCATTTTCGGTAAAAACTCCGTTAACATAGTAAAATAGAAATTATTCTGATCCATGTTTATTTTTACTTAACGCCCATTGATTATGTGCTAACGACAATCTACACATGATGAACTGGTGTACATATATAAAGTAAATCAATGTTTTTGACGGTAAACCAGATATATCTGAAATTATGAAAACAAAAAAAACAAAAATATAACAGGTGTTGGGAGCATATGTGTGTCTTAAATGTTTCGGCACATATGACAATTCACAGGCAAAATTGGCAAAAGAATCCAAATTTAGGTTCGGCGGTCTGTATCTATCTATCGGCAAACAAATGGATCTTGCTTGCATGCGTCGTTCTTCATGTGCAACTTCAGACGAAACTCACTTCCATCTCTTCCATCACCAAACACTGTTGGATCATGAAACGGACTTCGAAACCTATTTTGACCAAAATAAAAGTGAGGAAAAAACAATATATTAAAAAATGTTGAGAAATTATAAATATACGTACGATTGAACTAGCTTAGTTTGTTATATGTGTACTTAACTAGTACTTCAATTACGAACTTAATACATGTGTTTAAATGGATTTTTTTAATGCGTCATATCATATTAAGGGAGCAATGTTAAATACGAGCAGACTAGTATATATATGTGTGTTTGGAAATGTGAAATGGGTGGACGAGAAAGATGTGTACCAAGAAATAGTTTTCACCCATTTGTAGACCATGAAGTAGGATGCCACGATCAGTGGTTGGGACCACTTCCCCGGAAGAGTGCACCAGTAGAACATCATTTCCAAACATGGTTCTCATGTCAATTGGTCCTTGTGGAACCTCTGTGGCTATTCCATTGATGAAAACAGTTATAAGTCCTGCATCCATCCATGACCAAAAATGAGGATATGTCATCAACCACAATGGTTTCAAATCATATTTGATTAATGTTACTTGCACTTTATATAACACGGATACTATTTAAAATGTTGCTTGGAGATATCATGTTTCATTAATTTATCCAATTATTACTGGTAAGAAATTTAATTAACCTGAAAAATTTTAAAGTTAAGGAAACCAAAACCCCAAACAAAGAAAACATGAAAAATTTGAAACATATATATGACCAAAACCACCCTGTAGGAGGTCTAATTTATGGCCCTAAACTACAACATTATGCTCTAATAAATCACTCACAAGGTTAAACCAACAAAACCCTATTCCGCATGTAATGATTAGTGAATGATATATGCTTACGAGGTCATCATGAAAGATTGAAAGTAGATCGAGGAAAATTAATAAGATAAATGGAAGCGATCGTACACAAACTAATTCCAAGAAGAAATAACTAAATATACAACATCATGCATATATAATCTCAACGAAATACTTGACGGATTGTATCGTTCCACTTCCATCGTTAACATTTGTAACAAGTAGTTTTATTTAAATTAATCAGACGAGCAAAACTGGTGACAAATTCACATGCAAGATAGAACTAGCCATTACAGACCTGATTGATAGTGCAACTCCGGGGAGCAAGAGCTCCCGATCCCAACCTCCGGGAACCCCATTTGCCTCGATATAGCAAACAAATCACCACCACCATCATCCACACCCCCACCACCATACCCTAGCGTGCCGGCGTTGGCACCGGCACCGCCACTCCCTCCGGAGGAATTCGAGGTGCTTGGCTCGCCGCTACCTCGGCGGGGCTGCTCTCCGGCCAGCCCCGCCTGCATGAGCCTCTGCCGCCTCCGCGACCGCGACCGCCGGTTCTGGAACCAGTAGAATACGTTGGCGTCGCCGACGGCGCCGAATTTCTCGAGTAGTTTTCTTATTCTCACCGTCTCGTCCTTGGGAGGGTTAACCATGCCGCTGTTGAAGATGGACTCGAGTATGAGGATTTGCTCCGGTTTCGGTGTCCACCGGGACCGGACTGGCTCCGGGGAGATGGGCTTGTCGGGTGAGTTGGAGGGGTTGTTGGAGTTGGACATGGACATGGTTGAGGAGTGGAGAGGAGAGGAGAGGAGAGGGAGAAAGAGTTTTTACTGATGTGTGACAACGTAGGAGTTTGAGTACTTATAGAACTACTTGGGGATACGAATGTTTGTTTTCTTGTAAAAAAATATATAATTTCTTTCCTTAAGTATATATTTATTTGAAATTATACTCATGGCTGGCTACCTAGTCTATAAGTTGTCTTTGTTAAAATTGGGTATTCAACTCAAAATCATTTAGCAATGAGTAGAGGGATCCACTGACTTATGACCTAGGAGGATGCCCACATTTAGGCGATGTTGGACTATCTTCTAACACTCCCCTGCACACGTAACCAGGTAATTTCTTCCGTATTTACGCGTGAACAAAGGGCGAAGTGACAAGTCGATCGTTGGGCCTTACGGGCTCTGATACAATGTTAGAATGAGATATCCAACTCAAAATCAATTGGCAATGAGTAGAGTGACCCAATGACTTATGACCCAGGAAGATGCCCACGACAGTTTAGGCGATGTTGGACTATCTTCTAACAGTTCTGAGGAAAATGAGGTTTTAAAAGTTTCTTGCTATCACGACAGTTGAATTTGATATACCATGATTTGTACCTATAGATAATTGTGGTATTTTGAGATCTTTGAGTTATGTTTAGGAAATTAACAAATTTATTTAACTTTTAAAAATAATTTCTCAGGATTTTATTAATTAACTATATTAGAAGAAAAAAATACTTAAGATATGGGTTTTATAGTTTGAAGTGTTTAATTTGATATTAGTTGGCACTAATAAAATCAAGAACATACACAAGGTTCAGTCAACTTAAAATTAAAGATAAGATCATTTTAACATATAATATATTTTTTAGAAATATATTGTATTGAAAGCAGTAACTTGAAGGTTGAAATTCAAATCCTGGAATAGTTGAGAGCAACAATAATATATTTTCAGTGAATTATGAATGTTAGCGTGCATAGTTATATATATACTTCAATGTTCTTGTCTGGTTTGGGTCATCGTAATTAAAATGAAGTGACAATACTTGTATGTATGGTGTGGACGTCCAATTGTAGATTTCTTTTTATTTTTGTAGATACGGAGCTGTAATTAAACGCCCACTTGATGAGTTCTTTGATATTATTTTTTTTTGATACTACTAGTAGTCATATAAACTTAGGCTATGGAGTTATAAACCATTTTTTCTGACATTATTGTGGCATTCATATATATGCAATAAAGGATTTGAAATCATTTTATCTTAATATTTTAGTATTAAAAAAAAATGGATGTGTGAAATCTGAAAAGGGTTGCTTTCCTATGACCCAACTTTTAGATTTCATCAAATCAATACCATAGGGAATTGATTGTTTTCCCCCACATAACCTATGAAAAATTATCTCAAGTGTACTTTCTTAAATTAAACTTTTTAAAATTCTAGTTGAGCAACATACGGAATCTTCTCAAAAGAATGCTTAATATCAAAGTTCAAGTACCTATGTTGCTCCTTTTATTTTAGATTTTTGGGAGACAAACTTCGTATCCAAGTGGACTATTTTGAGGTACTTTTTTGGTATCATTTTCGAACTCATTCTGCCAAAAAAAATCATATCTTTTGAATTCGTCATCTTGCAGAGCAAGTAAAAACAAACCATCATGAAATATTCCTAGACAACTTGATCAAATAATATTAACAATAAATCAAATTAGTATATATGCAAAGTGCATGCGAAACATATAAATTGACATGGAATGCATAATTAGGCAAGATTAATATGATACACCTGTGAGGTATAGTTCTATCTTATTATAATTTTCTGACGGAAAGTTGAAATTTAAATTATTTTCCATTGAATTTCAGGTGCATAAGTAAATCATTCTCCACAAATAAGTTAAGGATGAATAGATAAGATCATAAGACTTGAGCTTGAATATGTTATCGGAATTAAATAAACAATTAAGATTTGAGGATTGGTTGTTGCCTTATGTTAGTAAATGGATGAGAGTGTGGGTTGGCATGTTTGTTTCAGGTCTTTGCTTAGCTGTAGGGAATTAAGAGTACCTTAATTTGTTTGTCCACACATGTTAACATGTACTGATCTCTTTATGGAGTAACTACGAAATTTCTTCATGTGCTTATATTGGACGTGCATGCATTCGGTGACTGTCATGGGCGGCACTAGATATACAGTATCTGTTATTTTTAATGATATTTACTTTCTAAATCTTATTAATATGTGGGTTTTATATTTTAAATCAATGACATGCATGATATATTATATTTATTTTCTGTACTAGAAGTATAATTCATTCAAAAAAATGTAAATTCACCACATAACTTCCCCCCCTAACATAATCAAGCCAAACCAATACGTTACGTCTGAAAGCAGTCAAAAGAAATTAGGTAGTAAAGTGGTAAGTAAGCTTAAGCTGTAGAGGTGACATCCATGATACGTGTGTTGCCAATGTTTGAATTGGCCTGACGACAAGGAAGCATATATAAGGATACGGATATTGGATAAGACACGACACAGAATTGGGGATACGAATTTTTTGTTGTAAAAAGTAAGAAAGACTGAAATATTAATTAAAATATAAATAATATATTTAAAATTTATAACTTAGTATAATAATTAAAATACACAGATATTATCAAATTAACAATTGTTAATCCAAACAAAACATTCATAATTCATTGATACAAGTACACAACGTTTTCACTAATACAAGACAAATGTAACAAATACATGTTTCTCGATCATTGTTCGACGTGGAAGAGATCTTCTTCAAATGAAACATTGTCATTAGCAAAAGGAACAACTTTAACATTGTTCGTCAAGTGAAAAACCCTTGAACATTTAAAAAATCACACAATCAGTTGTTTCCAACACAGGATATGTGTGTCTATGGGCGCATCCACGATGTATCTAAATTTTCCATACTACCTTGGATATGTCACTGTGGCATATCAGATACATATCCACATGTATTGGTATCCGATACAAGTATGGTACGGGATAATGAAGGTGTTCTGAAGTATCGGTGCTCCTGGGCTGAGGATCGGTTACAATTCTTCTCTTAGCTGTAACGGCACGACCACCTTAGGACCCGGAAACTGTTCTTGTTTTTTGATGTTTCTGTCGTACTTCTGACATGGAGTTGGAGTTTTCTGGTGAAACTGCACTACTTCATCACATTCATGTGGAGGACAGTTCAATATGTACTTTACCCAACACATGACAGTTAAAGCTGATCCATTCAACAGTTACTTTGCAGGAGCAACAAAACTGTTATTTTGCAGCAAGTTTCTTACAAGTATCTTATATGGGATTCTACTTGTGTTCGTTATTTGAGATCCTATTTGTGAATTGATGATACATTGCCTTAATACGATAGATTAAAGAATCATTGGCTTAAAGTTATCACTAGTGTTGCACCTTGGATTAAGTGAGATTAGAGCTTTCATTGAGGTTCGGAAAGAAGAAAATGACATATATATATATTGTTTGTTAAATTGTGTAGGGAAGTTTTAGCAAAATTGATGGTAAAGTATCAATTTTAATCAACAAATTAAATGAATTTCAAGGACAAAGTAAAGTAATAGAGTTGCATGGCTAAAAAACATAATTGCGAGATGATAAGGAAGTGACTTTTGCATGACAAAAAAAAATTAAGCAAATGTTTTCGAGTGACAAATAAGCAAAACAGCTTGACTTAAAAGGAGGGCAATTCAATATTACTAAAATGGGAGAGTTCGTTTCAAGTTTTCCATTCTTTTTCTTTAATTAAATTGAGCTTATGGAATCGCCTGAAGATACGTAGGAAGATGCATATTTGTACTGAGATGATTATTGAGAAATAAAAATTAGATGATTTTGTGCATACTATTGGACTAACAGTTGATTCTTCTTAAATTTGCAACATCCGTCTCATTGCATGCTTTGGCAGTACTAGTCGTATAGTTTTAGATGCATGTACAATGGTGAGTAGAGAATTTCATCTACTTACTAGGAGAGAAAAATCAACGAATCATGGAAAGGGACCACATTCCCTAAAGTGACCAAATGGTCAAATTTCATAATAACAAAATCAAGTTTAAGCAATACTTTTGTAAACCATGTAATATATGATGCGCTTAAGGCCCGATGCTTCTTTTTGAGAGAGAGAAAACTAATACGTGATTACCAACTATGGAGATTACACATGACCATGTCATATTATAAACAATTACACATTATAATAGTAATGAAACCAGCAAATACATACTCCTAGAGAGAAGAGACGATATATTGTGATGTCCAAAGACGTGAGTTGGTAACAAAGAGACTACCCCAGTTATCGAAGTGAAGATCCTTCGACATTTGTCTCATCTCAATATTTAACTCTAATTCTTTCCTTGTCAACATCATCGCATCCTCTTAAAAAGAATAAACACTCCAATCTCAACCCCTCAGACAACATTTCCTATGGTCCAATCACTGGGTTTAATGATATCTAAATTAACAATTCACCCACCATTTGAAAGCCATGTGATTCGTGACTCATTTGCTTCGTCCCTCAGTAATCACTGTCCAACTAACTTATTGAATAATTATTGATAAACATGTGAAATAGTGCTCAAATATTTGTTATGATCGGCTGAATTCCGACTATAACGGACCGAAGATGCAAATGTTACCAACATCAACTCGGGCAGTCGGGCGCTTACGTGTGCAAATCTAAAATTAATCTTAATATGCATATGGTTGTTAAGATTTTACGTGATAGTTCTTACTTTTAGGCTTCAATAATCACCAGGATAATTTCCAATTTACTTAAAAGTTTGTAATGACATTATTGTCTATACTATTATAAAAATAATAATAAAATTGCCTATGGTAGTTGATTTTTCTTTGATGATCCAAATTTTCCAGAGGATACACGATCAATATTTTTAAATAGGTGCATTGCATAGTAAGTATGACCAACATCGATTTCGCTGATGCGTAATTCTCAAAGTTCGAATTAAAGGCTATGAAATGTAATGTTGCCTCTATCACTTGAGTTGCGCCCTAGGGTGCATATACTAGATAAAATTGTTAGATTTGATTCTATACCTGACAACTCCTAACACATTGGTCGCCCATGGAGTATGGGTACTCAGATCATCCTACACTGAACGTGAAAAATATAATTAGTTGAGGAAAACAAGGATGATAAATGTTAAGAGTTCAATATATTTGACTGTAGCTAGCACAAGGTAGTGCAATTCAACAACTGATCACGAATCATCAGAAGCCAACAGGAAGCTCTTTTTTTATATATAATTAAGCAACAGGAAGCTCATGTGATGATGTCAGGTACATGTTCTAATGTGTCCGATCGCTTTCACGGCAATCGAAGTGGCTCTTAAGTATCTCGATTTCCATAGGACATTTTGGACATGGAAATATATACAAGTACAGCCAACCTTTTGTACTCGAACAATTCGGAAGGAGACATTTGGGGTGCAATTCTATGTATAGGAACATGCAAACGTTCCGTGAATGTAGACATGCCGACACTTAATGTACTTCAAAATTTTCACTTTGGAATCTTGTCATTAATTTACCTGTCGTGGTGACGTGGCCACTATTATGTCTAGACTTTGTCCGAGATGTACAACCAAATGACAGGTACAATACCAAGAGTAAATACAATACCAGAGCGTGCATAGTTGTGAATAGTGGTGTTAGCCTTTCATCACTCAGAGAGGCAAAACTAAGTCATGGACGTATCCTGGAAGCCAAAATTCAAGTTGGGTTACATCTGCTCATTGCCAACATAGAATATATAATGCAAGGAATCTTCATCCATGGAACGTTACACCACATGAATATATGCAAGAGTGGATATCACTACACGTCTCTATTTCAGCACCTCTGGCGATCTTCTGCACTGGCCTATTGGGTGTCCGTTTGCGGTGGAGGCTGGTCTTTTATGTTACAGATCTACATCCCATTATTTATGGGTCATAGGTTATCACGAGGGAAATCTTCTAACTGTAGTACTACTCCAGATACTAGTTGAAGACACGCAATTGAACACAAGTACAAATCTTAAGATGACCTGTTAATTCCACAACTATCAGTCAACAGCCGAACTTGGACAGGAATCCGCAACACTATCCCAACTGCTGGCCCACGTCCATAAGTGCACCATGGTTTGTCTTTCGGCAGACAGGTCTGAGAATGCATTTGGAAACATATGTAGATATGTTATCCAGACATTCATAAATTATTTTAGCCCTGTCTTGCAATCAAACTCTTCATTTGCATTATGGTTTGGTTATGGATTCTAAGTACCACATGTCTTTTGAGTGTCAAAGTAAAGGCCAACAAATTATAAATCTACTTAAAAGAACCTTAACTAAACTCCAATAGTTACTTTTAGAATAAAAGAATTTCAAAGTTTGCCGGCAACAAAATCAACCTGTTGTTTTTAAACGGTTTGGTCTCCCCAATTAAGGTATCGTGGGATATTAAAAGTGTGAGTAAGGTAGTGTCTCAAAAACAAAAACACAAACACAAACGAAAAAAATTGTTTGGCATCTTACATAAACACAACTTATTTTCCTAAAGCGGTTTGGTCTCCCCAATTAAGGTATCGTGGGCTATTAAAAGTGTGAGTAAGGTAGTGTCTCACAAACAAAAAACTTTGTTTGGCATCTTACATAAACACCTCTTATTTTCTTCTTCAGCCACCAAAGAAGAAATTGAGTGTTCTATGTCCTATTCGAACCACTCTAACATCTACCAACTCTACCTCATTATCTCCAAGTGTAACATAAGTACATAACTGAACCAGTTTGAGAGGTGAAACCCTGGACCTTGTCTGATGCAAATCATTCATAATAAAGGTTACTTGCAGGTTTGAAGGGTGGGCCTAATTTAAGGTTAGAAAGGCAACAGACACAAGGGAGTTACATTAAAAAATTCATGGGAACAATGTAATGTGGTTGTAGAAAGCCTCACATACCCATGACTGTCACACAGTGTCTTTAGATGATGATGTTTCTTTTTATTAAATTTTGAGGTTCAGATAATACAATGTAAGGAACTAAGGAACATATGGATAAAATTCAGCTCAAATAAGACCTTCTTAGCTAAAGACTTCAATAGATTATGAGTCATCCAAATTTGAATATTTTACAGCAATTGTAATGTTGAAGAGTGCATGTTCAACCGACAATGATTTTCTTCCTAAAGGTTGAGATGTCTCCTATATAAGAAACATGTAGTAAAATAACAAGTCAAAATTATCATTTCATGTAAAGACTTCAAAATTCAATAAATTTGTAAATATTCAAATTTTTCAAATTTGAACATTTTAGATCAATGATGAATTTACCCACAAATATGTGCGTATTTATATTTATATGGTCATTTCAGGTGACCTTTTAGGGCCCTCTTAATTTGTCATCATAAATGTGGTAAAAGTACATATTAATGTCAATACAAGTTGAAATAGCTTACAGGAAGAAGCACAACGCAACGTCGCAGACTCTATGGCAAAAGAAGGCAAAGAGAACTTCTAGTCAAATCTCCACACATGTAAAAGCACAAATTTGATAGAAACGGCATTTTGGTAACAAAATTACAATTATTATACAGCAATTTCATGTTAAAGGGAAAATAGTTCAATAAATTGATAGTTGTACCAAAACATACTGTACAGATCGTGCCCCTGGCCTGGTTAGGAAAATTGGAGTACATAGATTGTACCTGCAGAGTAAATTCTATGTACTAGTTGATTTCGAGATTAACAGAGTTTTTCCATGCTCACTTGGTTCACTACCAGTCTGCAGCATAAAAAACACTTCTGTTATGGACATGTGATAAAATATAGAGGTCAATCTTTTCGATTCTGTGCTATTTGTTTCAGCTGCCTTTTCTTATTTCTGAACCAACTAGAGAAGCAAAGTGAACAAAAGAAGCTAAAACACACAAGAACAACAACAACAAACTTCATCCCATCAATATCAAATATGCACAAAAATATGATTGAAAAAATGTTTCAAAACTCAGAATGCAATACTTACATTTACAACCTGAAAAGACTTGCTAATGCACGATCTAAGCTGTGGAGACTCAACTCGGAAATTAGATTCAGCTCCAGCACGAACTTCTTTTTCACCCTGTGCAAGAATTTTAAAGGTAGATATATATTATATATATCAGACCCTACAGGTTACACATAAGTATGTGTCAAATCAACATTATGAACCATCGACGTTGCTAAACATAATGGGTAAGTATTATGAACCATCAGCTGTGTCCGGCAAAAACCAGCTCACACAAGTTTATTAAATTTTCACTTTGGGCAAGATGCCAAAAGAAAGGAAACTGCATAATGTCACGGCCTAAGTCACTACTGGCTAACTAGATGGCCTTCCATTGCGATGCTATCAACTAACGGACATGGCCCAGAACTAGATAAACCATCACATTAAGCTCTGCAAGAAACTCCCTAGTAGGTAAATGAAAAAAGACTAAGAGTATCTATTTATTTGGTTTTTCTATATTGGATGTAGTGCCCACTACTCACAGCTGACACACCATATATTGTCAAAAGAACATATGAAGCTCTTACACCAAGTGGCCACTGAGGAACAACTCTATTTGTAAGAATTCTATATGAAGGTAATCCTTGATTTATGAGTTCTTACTTTGTTGCGGAGAGAAGTGTAAAAGCTATATCACAAGAGGAAAACCCTGTCTAGTTTTATGTCCTACAAGAGCCAACTGAGAAAAGTACAGATCCTAATCGCATTAACTAAGACACTGATGAGAGCAACTTCAACATTAAAACATGCCTCTACAAGAAGAAACCTAACAAAATTATGACTTTTATTCATTATTGATAATTAAGAATAATGATTGATCTACTTCCAAATGGTTCTGGAATATAAACCAATCTACCTCTTCATGAAGTCCTTGATCTTCAGTACCCTCAAAAAGAGAAGAGTAGTACGCCAAATCATAGATAGACCCTCCTAAAACATCATTAGAAGCAGAGTTCTGTCTAACTGTCTCTGGCACGCGAGGGCTTATAAAGCTATTTCTGATATCATAATCAGTTGTACGGAAGCCTGAACTGTCCATAGATTGGACCCCCAACCTATACATCTGAATCCACAGAATTGCAGATAATGATCTGAATGAAATGCCAACTATTTGCATCCACAGTGTGAGTTTGAGTGAGAAAACAAAGAGCTTGTCGAACTTTTCGGAAGATGCTTTCCTATTCAATTTGTAAAAATGATCACGTTAATGTTTGTTACAATAGTTACAACTTACAACAGCAGTGCAGCATACAACGATGTAGATTAAAAAGTACATACAATCTAAATTAGGGTTACCACTGGGAAGTTCGACCAAACATAAGTTCCTACGTGCATAAGATTGCTGCTGAAAAGAGTTATATAATATAGTGTTTATCATTTGTTTTTGAGAACCATTAATCAAATAATAGATTTAGGACAAAATGGATGCAACATCCGAATTTTTTTATTTTAATAAAAAATTAATACGAAATTAAATATTTAGACAAAAGGGAATGAGATTTCGAGATATACTCCCCACGGACCTGCCAAGTCCGACGGGTGTACACCCCTCGGACCAGGCTGGTCCGAGGGGATTATACCCCTCGGTGTGAGGACCTACCAAATCCGACGAGCATAAACCCCTCGGACCGGCTTGGTCCAAGGACACCCCTCGGACTTGCCAAGTCCAAAGGGTGAAGACGATTATTATAAAAACCCCAGACGTTGTCTTGCATCTTCACACATTCCTTAGATACCTATTTGCCTTGTATCTTCCACGCTTCTCGGATTTGGCCCCTTGACGACTAATTTTTTTTAGTTAGAACATTTGACAACTATTTAATTTCCACCCCGTAATAATAAATTTCTGGTGATAGCGAATTTCTGATATGTCGGACTTAGTTGCTGATATTTGAGGTAATTTTTTCCCTCTTATTTTAAATCGCCTCTATTGAATAGTTAGTAATTTTGTCAAAAAATCAAACAATGTTAGTGTGAAATTGATGAAAAAACACTACATTATTGTAGATTAACGGAAAGGGGAAGGAGGGGTTGCTTCACGCGCCTTTATAAGGGTCAAGCAATGTTAGTGTAAAATTGATGAAAAAACACTGCATTATTGTAGATTAACGGAAAGGAGGGGCTGCTTCACGCGCCTTTAGAAGGGTCCTCACCCCTCGGACTTTCAAAGTCCGAGAGGTGACCACACCTCGGACTTTCAAAGTCCGAGAGGTGACCACACCTCGGGCCTTCCAAGGCCCGAGGGGTGAAAACCCCTCGGACTTGGCAGGTCCGAGGGGTGTGGCACCCCACGCGCCACGGACCAACCTAGTTCGTGGGGTGGTGTACACCTCGGGTCTGGTTGGTCCGAGGGGATTATATGTCGAAATACCCCTTCGTTTTACCTAAATATTTAATTTCGTAATAATTTTTTATTATAATAAAAATTCCGGTGCAACATGCAGAGATATAGTATATTAAAATTGAATTACTGACAATAATACACGATGATTGGAGTGACACACAGTAGGAATGCCTACCCAAAGACATTAGATTTCAAAGTTGGAAATGTAATTTGTTAACATATGAAGACTGAAGAGGATAGTGGGGCCTTGTAAGGAGGGGATTGTCACAAAGTCATAGATAGGGCTGCCCATTAAGCAAACTTTAATCAACTAAGTCAAGTTTGAGTAGGGTTTGCTCTTTTTTTTTGGTTTGGCTCATATTTGAATTAAGTCGGTTAATCGTAGCTTGGGTTTAATAATATCAAAATTGTTTGAGCATGGCTGCTTACAAGCTCATTTATTAAAGCTAAACCCAACTCTAGTTTGATTATATGAACTTCTGTGTGAGTTTCTATCTAATTTTCATAACAAACTCAATCGTGTCTCTATATTTGTAACCCTGTACATTAGCATCAAAATGTATTCTCTTAGTCCAGAAAAGAACAACATGTGATGTATATACAAGTATCCTTCATACAGAAAGATAATAACATTTGAACCAAATCAAGCTATTGATGAACAAGTTGATGTAAGCTCCAGATAAGCTCATTAAACTATAAAGGTACAAACCCAAGTTCATATTTGTTCAATATTTAATTTTTTATTATTGATTCAATTGATCAGTGAGTTCATATTGTTCATTGATTTCAATGTTGAACTAGAAGAAGCTCAGGTGACAAACTTAAGTCAGGTGGTTTCAAGTTGTGGCGAGTGGTCTGATCACAAGATGTAAAGTCTAAAAGCAGAAAGAAATGAAGTACTAACCATAACGTATGCGAGAAAAGGATAAACCAGGCGACATCGAGAACGATACTGCAGGCAAGAAGAACAGCATAGGTACGCCCCAAGGTTTGACTACAACTCTCTATTGCAACTAACGCGTACAATGACACCACCAAATGGACCAGCAGAACACCATTGTACCACGCTCCAAGAGATCCAATCAGCGCACAACCAATCTATAATCACAAACAAAATTGGAGACAACCTCAGAACCAGAAATAAATCCAACAGTAAATCAAACAAACAAAATTGGACGCAATTATTGAACTGCAAGCAAAGGAAACACATTTTCCGAGCCGCGATAAAAGACGAATCGAAACAAAAACCACTAAAAACCTAAAACCCGATTAGGAAACGAAAAAACTAACTTCAGATTTAACGAAACGCACGACATGACGGGATCAATTTGAAGAAAACAGAAAGATTGGAGGTGAAAATGCAAAAGGGTGAGAATGGGGATGGACCTGGAGGTACAAGAGGAGGACGGCGAAGGATTGGATTGAGTCGTAGTCGCTGAACCAGAATCGAAACTCCGCTGCAATGGTGGACGGCGTCCAGGGCATTATAGATGCCAAACCCTACCCAACACTGTCGATTTCGCCGTCGAGAGGAGGAAGAAGACGAATGGAATGGGAGAAAATTGAGGGGTTTTCCTCTTTTTTTGGAGTTATTTGGAGAGTCGACTATCGAGTCGAGTCGAGTGCTGCAAAACGTTCCGATTTAGCTCCAGCAAATTACGTATTTTAGAGAGTTACATTATTATTAGATTGGAGTTATTAGATTGGATTTATGTGCGGTTTTATTTTTGCCGAAGGTTCATGCCCATGTGGATTAATATATTACATATATACATCGAATTATTTCTATTTAATTCTTAAATCCTATATAAATGACCCACTGAAAATAAATATTTATATATTCGTATTGTATTTATGGTTTATTTAAGGAATGTAAATATTAATATGAATGTTCAAATTTTATAATGTATAACTTGAAAGGAACATGTGTTTTAAAAGATTTCTTTTATATTTCTTTTATTATGAATTTAACGTATAAATATTTTGTTCATTAAAAAATGTATTCGTGTTTTAGAAGCGTTAAGTAAGATACTTTTGGTCCTTAACCGTAGAGCAAAGAAAATGATTTACTTAAATAAAAAATAATTCACAATCATTGTGATTAACATGAGACATTAATTATCGTGATAAAATTGTCATGTTTGTTAAAAGATACAGTTGTTTTACAAGTATTTAACAACTTGAGTATGCAAAATAGAAAAAATCTTACTTTTATATATTGAATAAACCTAATAAATGAAACATTATAGAATTGTATTTGTGTCACTAATGTTTTCATTGTGTTTTTGAATCTTAAGATATGAGACCTATAATTTTTCAATTAAAAAATGTATAATTTGATTATTATAAAAAACTATCACTATGTATATTAATAAAAATATTAGTTGGTGTTATAAGACTCGTGCCGGAAAAGATCATACGTCAAAAGATTATTATTGTCCATCTTGATTTTAGTGATAATATTAATGGGTTTCTTCCTAAAGTAATATTATAATGTGCACAATGTAGCTTATGTATACTTACATATTTACACCATCCTTAACGGGGTCGTCCTCGAGGGACGACCGGGGACGACCCAGTTGTCCACTGGGACGTGCCACTTGACGCGTCCAAGTTGGCTTAAAAAATGTTTTTTTTAAATGTAGCTTTAATGGTTTTTTGTTTTTGTTTAAATACGTTTTCTAATTTCTTTGCTTTTTAGAATTTTTAATTTTTTTCCAAGATCGACTCCGAAACGATGTGGATGAGAGATGTGGGTTATGGTTAAGAGGTGAATAGTGTAAGAAAGAGAAGAAAATGGATTGGAGAGAAAGAAAGTTTATGTGGAAGAAGAAAAAACTCATTATCAGGTCATCCAGAGTCATAGTTAAAGATGGTCTTGTAATTTGCTTCAAAGATCAAACAAATAATATATAGTACAAACATGACACATTCCTACTTTGTATAATATCATAAGGCAATTAATAGACATAAGTGATATAAGTATATATCATTAAAAAGATCGTATTCGGTTCCAGTGAAAAAAACATTTTTCTTATCTGAGTAACTATAATGTGTAGTTATATACCGTTTATAGTTTATCATATAAATTGTTTATGTTATTGTCAACATAATTTAAATCCTTCTGTATGACACACCACAAAACTACGAAACAAGAAATCAATTTTTATATTTTATTAGATGTACTAAGTTTCATATGACATTGAATAATATACATATGATAAAATAATAAAATTAATAACTCGTGATAACGACATGGTTCAAATAACAATTAAATTTGAATGACATGTATGTATAACGGGGTATAATGTTTTGACATTATATATAATATATGGGTCAAGCTCTAGTGAGCCCAGGGCTCATCAAATTTAGTTTAAGCCCCATACAATCTCATCATTGGATCTTATTTACAGTTAATCTCACCATTCATTAGCATAACCGTTTTTTTCTTAATCTACCTTACATTTTGAAATGAGTGGTGGATATTGTGGGGGCTTAATTTAGTTTGATTAAGCTTTGAGCTCACTTGAGAATTCCTGTATAATATATTACATAATATAATGTGATCCACGACATTATAAAAATGAATTTGCTAAAACCCCACAACTCAATTTTTGTTGGTTATTGATCCAAAATTTGTAAATGCAAAAAGCAAAAGAAAACGGTCGAACGTTTTTAGGAACCGGTTGATCGAATTTAACAGTAACTTTTGAGTTAGGAAACGGTCACCCGTCTGGACGCGCGGTTCGATCGAAATTATCATGAGCTTTCCTTATAAGGGAACGGTCGACCAATGTAGTTCATGGTTGGACCGAAATTATCAGGAACGTTCTTGGTAAGGGAACAATCACCCGATATGAAATTATCAGGGACTTTTCTTTGATAGTTAATCGATCAACCATATGGGCTTGTTGTTTGACCGAAATTATCTTTGATAAACGAATTGTCAACTTGTTAAGTTGTTTTGGTCGACCGTTTGTCCACCTTTTTGCACAAATAAATTGGAGATTATTGTTGATCAATGATTATATTTAATCTAGTTTAGCCAATGGTAGTTATGAGAGGATGTGTCAAAATATAAATAGTTTAGATGTGAAATTACATGTGAAATTAACATGACGAGAGTTGGAAAACACCCTATAAATATAAGTCTTTCCTTCGTTTTGACATATACAATTTTTTTTCTCTCCTTATTTTCTCTATCATTACGTCAAACTCTTTCAATTAATTAAGTGCTAGAGATTAAAATTATTAACTACGTTCTCACATTTTATTAGAGTTGATCAACTAGCTCCGACCACTTTAATATTGTTTGGAGTTTCGTGAACACTTAGAGAAATATTTCGAGAAAATCCGCATTGCAACACGATTTCCGATAATTTAAAGGGTTTGACAATCCTTTTATGTATGATTTTATCAATACATTTTAATATTATATAGTATACATTATATTGAAATGCAATAAAATGATCTTGTACATTGAATTATTGAATAAATATGAAAAGCAATGTTGATTGATTGTAAAAAATTAAAAATATATACCCAGACACGAAATCCAACATACCCATAATTGAAACGAAGAAAAACGATTATCAATTTGGTGTAGATACAAAAACACTTATTATCATATAATATTTTGGGAAATTTTCCAAAATAACAATTATGATTTGAACGCGATTAGATGCTATCGTAAACCTTTTAGCATGTTATATCGTATTTGTAAACATATCAAAAGAGATATTATATTTTTGAATAGTGTCATCTTAAGGTCTTAACGCAACCGAATATTCGAATTGAATTTGTTTATTTAATAGGTATTTGGTAATTTTTCTTACTAATTTAAATTCGGATATGAATTTGATTTAAAAAATTATCAATTAAAAATCAGAAACGATGATACAAAGTGTTTAAAATTTGTACTATTTGAACTATCCAAATTATTCAAATACATGATCCCATACACATTAGTATTCAAAAATTTTAATTAAAAAATAATTACAATATACATATATATTCAATTTCAAATAATATCCGAATATCAATTAATATTCAAAAAAATTGAAAATTCAGATATGAATTCGGATATGTATACTGTACATACGGCAGACTCTTTCCCTTGTTAGTCTTCGAGTACAACCAAGGAAAAGAATGGTACATCAGATCATAGAAGTTATATAGAGAAAATGCAACAATCTTAATTATATATATAACTCAACTATCATTGTCTCTCTTTTTCTGGGGCAATTCTACTCAACGTTGCCCATGTCAGATAGGGATTGAATCCGAGAGCATGTTTACTACCATGATAGGCAGATCGAACCAACCAAGTAGATAAAGTATCTAAAAACTAATCTAGGAACCTAGCTTAGGACATTCGTTAAGACACAATATATCAAGCAATCAAATCAAGGGGACGGCGACGAATGGGGCGAAGAAGGAACACCAGGATCATGGCCCTCGTTGGCTTCTGATCATGAGCCCGGATAGCGCCTGGTCCCTGGCCTGGTTAGGAAAATTGGAGTACATAGATCATACCTGCTGAGTAAATGCTGAGTTTCATACCTAGTTCATACGTAGTTTATTTCGAGATTTAATAGTTTTGCCATGGCCACTTGGTTCACTACCAGTCTGCAGCATAAATAACACTTCTATTATGGACATGTGATAAAATATAGAGGTCAATCTTTTCGATTCTGTGCTATTTGTTTCAGCTGCCTTTTCTTATTTCTGAACCAACTAGAGAAACAAAGCTAACAAAAGAAGCTAAAACACACGACAACAACAAACTTCATCCCATCAATATCAAATATGCACAAAAACAAGTATGTGTCAAATAATCCGACCCTACACATAAGTATCTATCCGACCCTACACATAAGTATGTGTCAAATTAACATTATGAACCATCGATGTTACTAAACATAATGGGTAAGTATTATGAACCATCAGCAGTGTCAGGCAAAAATCAGCTCACACAATTTTATTAAATTCACTTTGGGCAAGATGCCAAAGGAGAGGAAACGGCATAATGTCCAGCCTAAGTCACTACTGAGCTAACTAGATAGCCTTCCATTCCATTACAATGTTAACAACCAAAGGACATCACCCAGAACTAGATAGACCATCACATTAAGCTCTGAAAGAAAGTCCCCTAGCAGGTAAATGAAAAAAAGACTAAGAGTATTTATTTGGTTTTTCTATATTAGATGTAGTGCCCACTGCTCAGCTGACACCATATATTGTCAAAAGAACATATGAAGCTCTTACACCAAGTGGCCATTGAGGAACAACCCTATTCATAAGAGAATTCCATATGAAGGATATCCTTGATTTATGAGTTCTTACTTTGTTGCGGAGAGAATTGTAAAAGCTATATATCACAAGAGGAAAACACTGTCCAGTTTTAGGTCCTACAAGAGTCAACTGAGTGAGGTCCTAATCGCATTAACTAAGACAACGACGAGAGCAACTTCAACATTAAAACATACCTCTACAAGAAGAAACCTAACAAAACCATGACTTTTATTCATTATTGATAATTAAGAATAAGGATTGATCTACTTCCAAATGGTTCTGGAATACAAACCAATCTACCCCGTGATGAAGTCCTTGATCGTAAGTACCCTAAAAAAGAGAAGAGTAGTATGCCAAATCATAGATAGACCCTCCTAAAACATCATTAGAAGCAGAGTTCTGTCTATGAAACAAGACCTTGCCGTACTTTTTGGAAGATGCTTTCCTATTCAATTTGTAAAAATGATCACGTTAATGCTGTTACAATAGTTACAACTTACAACAGCAGTACAGCATACAACGATGTAGATTAGATTAAAAAGTACATACATGATACAACGATGAAGAGGATAGTGGGGCCTTGTGAGGATGGGATTCTCACAAAGTCATAGATAGGGTTGCCCATTAAGCAAACTTTAATCAATTAAGTCAAGTCAAGTAGGGTTTGCTCTTCTTTTTTTGGTTCGGCTCAAATTCGAATTAAGTCGGTCAGTAGCTTGAGTTTACTAATATCAAACAAGTTTGAGCATGGCTGATTACAAGCTCATTTATTAAAGCTAAACCCGAACTCTAGGTAGATTATATGAACTTCTGCATGATTTTCTCTCTATTTTTCATAACAAACTCGATTGTGTCTCTATATTTGTAACTCTGTACATTAGCATCAAAATGTATTCTCTTAGTCCAGAAAATAACATGTGATGGATATACAAGTTTCCTTCATACAGAATGATAAATAATAATTGAACCAAATCAAGCTATTGACGAACAAGTTGATGTAAGCTCCAGATAAGCTCATTAAACTATAAAGGTACAAACCGAAGTTCATATTGTTCAATATTTAATTTAATTTTTATTTTATTGATTTATTTGATCAGTGAGTTAATATTTGTTCATTGATTTCCATCTTGAACTAGAAGAAGGTCAGGTGACAAACTTAAGTCAGGTGGTTTCAAGTTGTGGCGAGTAGTCTGATCACATGATGTAGACTCAAGTCTAAAAGCAAAAAGAAATGAAGTACTAACCATAACGTAGGCGAGAAAAGGATAAACCAGGCGACATCGAGAACGATACTGCAGGCAAGAAGAACAGCATAGGTACGCCCCAAGGTTTGACTACAACTCTCTATTGCAACTGACGTGTACAATGAATGACACCACCAAATGGACCAGCAGAACACCATTGTATCACGCTCCAAGATATCCAATCAGAGCACAACCAATCTATAATCACCTGAGAACAGAACTAAATCACCTGAGCACAACAAAATTGGAGCAACCTGAGAACAGAACTAAATCCAGCAATAAATCAAAAGTTGTTTCAAGCTCAACTTACTATAACAAAAAAATCATGATCTTTTTTATTAACGTCTCAAATCACAATTCACGGATGAAACTAGAGCCACAACCTCAGAACCAGAACTAAGTCCAGCAGTACTAAAAGGTTTTTTTAAGCTCAACTTGCTAAAACTCAATAGAAAACAACGAAACATGACACAATGCCTGAACTACAACAAGATCTTTTTGAGATCTTGTTGTTTTTTTCTTATTGAGTTTTAATAAGTTCAGTTTGAAACAACTTTTGATTTACTGTTGGAATTAGTTCTGGTTCAGAGGTTGTCTTCAATTTTGATTCTGAGTCACACAATGCCAGAACTACAACAACAACAACAAAAGTCTTTTCGACTAACGTTTCAAAAGTCACAATTCACAGACGAAATTGGAAACACATCTTTTAAAAAAATTATTAAAAATAACTTCTCTCAAGCTTCAATTCACAGACGAATAAGAGACCACAAAAACTATAACTTTCTCAACACTAAAACCCCCGAATAAGAGACAACACAAAAACTATAACTTTCTCAACACTAAGACTGCCAGCGGGCAGAGCTCCGGTTTCTCGAATAAGAGATGAAATGAACATATGATAACACAAACAAACGTAATCACATTTAACCAAAAAAATTAGTAAAATATTTATTGTTATAATCTATACATAAAATGAACAGAGACAACACAAAACTAAAAAAAGTCGATCCAGTTCCGTACGTCCACCCAAAACAACTTCAAACCTGCAAAACAAACCAAAAACATGGAAACATGCAAGGAAAAAAAAACATGTTTTTTTGTGTTTTTGTTGTTTTGGAGAGCCCGCGTGGACATCACAGCCCCTCTCTTATTCGAGAAACCAGAGCTCTGTCCGCGGGCAGTCTTCATCGCGAGGAAAGAACGACCTCCGGGCAGGAACGTCGGGACGCTACCGTGAGCCGCAGGTTAATACACCGCGGGGCAACGAATCCCGACGAGCTGACACCGGCGGCGTTCTCTCCGCCGCTCGGATAAGATCAAGTAGTTGGAGAGTTTAGGGTTTCTGAGGGTTTATTTATGGACACCGGTAGGGTTAGGGATTTGGGTGGGTCGGCCTATGATGTCGGGTTGAAGCTTACCGGGTTCGACCCCAATAAGAAAGGGGCCGTGATGTTCACGCGGGCTCTCCAAAACAACAACAACAAAAAAAAATAAAGTTTTTCGTTTCTTGCATGTTTCCATGTTTTTTGATTTGTTTTGCAGGTTTGAAGTTGTTTTGGGTGGACATACGGAACTGGATCGACTTTTTTTAGTTTTGTGTTGGCTAATGGCTCTGTTCATTTTATGTATAGATTATAACAATAAATATTTTACTAATTATTTTTGTTAAATGTGATTACCTTTGTTTGGGTTATCATATGTTCATTTCCTCCATTTTATGCTTAGCTCGTAGTATATCTTAGATGCAAGTTCAATTTATACTTTACAACATGTTGTTGGTGAGTGCGAATACACAATTCATGTTGATAATTAGAATTAACCTTCTTGCTTCGTTTTGCGTTGCTGATCTTAACGTGTTGTGTTGTTGCAGTTTGACTTACTATGTAATATGTATGGTTGATCTGCTTTGTTTTTCCATGTTGAATAAAGGCCTTCCGTTCTTGTAATGAACTTGCTGTTCTGGTTCGATATAGTACTCTTTGCAACGATGGAGGATTTACTGATAGTTTCACAAGCATAGCACGAATCATGATTCAGGATATGAGCAGTCTTCGCTAAATAAACTTCAGTCTTTCACACGTTAACTTAGTGATAGAATGTCTTTGTTAATTGCTTCTGAGTTTCAATTTCCATCGAAGCATAATTAACAACCATGTTGGTAAACTAAACGTAGCCAGTGCAATTGGTAGAATTCTAATTTCATATCAATCAATAATTCATTAACAAGAAACAGCTCGCAAGCCGAGTTGGATAAGGTGCAGGATAAAGTCCCTCAGACAACCAAGTTTCAAGGAATGCTAAAAATAGCATCATAGTGTGTAAAATTCAATTGGCCTCAACTTCCTTTACAAGCAATTTCATACTGAAACAATAACCAAAACGGCGTCAAATTTCAACAGTTATTTTACATATTTGCAGCGCAGGCAACTAAAAGAAAGAAGTTGACCAAAATTGATTCTACGTTGCTCAACCAAACACACTAGAATGAGGTTTGTTTTGGATTTCTATGTGCATATCGGAACCATGTAGTCTCTAATCTATTCACCTCTTGAATCTAGAGAAACGTCTTGACCTGTTTAACTTGAAATTGATTGTCGGAACCTTTCTTGCAATAGCCTGCCAAATCATCTGAACTGCATCACCCTTTATAGATGGGTATTGGTACTCGAAGTAGCTTTCAACCTCTTTTAGTCTTCTCCACATTCTGGTCCATTCTTCCCTACCAATTTTTCTGATCATCCTTACTAAGAAACCCTTCTTCAGAGCATCGGCAGTGCGGACAAATATACAAAATTCAGAGTAGTCTAGGACATCCTCGAATGGAAGCTCAATCTCATCGCTGATTATAACAGGGACACAATGGCTAGCTATAGCATCAAACAGACGATTGGAAGACGGTGTATCACCTGCAATGTTCAGACAGAACTTGGAGGCATGCATGCCTTTGCTCGCATTGTTGATCCCGTTCTGACCGATGCTTCCAAATGAGAAATGCACATCCTTCTCATTTCTAAGAAGATAAAACAATTCCTGGCGGATGAATCCACCCTAGAAGAACAAAGGATTATAATAAGAGGGCAAGGTCTACAAAATGAGCAGTAGCTATACTAAGAGTTGTAGATGATAGCTATTTTTTATTATATGAATCTAACCATAGAGATAATGCACTACTGAAATCCTGCTATTTAAATTGCTAAGATGAAGATGAAGCAGCTACGAACTTATACAAGCCTAATATTTCCCACTGAAGAAATAACTCTACAAAGCCACTAATTTATCCATCCTTCATTAGTATATTCCTAAGATGAATATGATGCAGCTAATTTTTTCCACCCAAGCCTAATTTGATAGTATTGTATCAGGCTAAAGTGGATATTTTCATTAGATGCAAAAGTAAAATAAAAAAAACCTTACATAAATTGCATTTCTTTTGTTGGAAGAATGACTTTCACAACCATATCTACATAATCCAAGTGTTGGGTTCCTTCATAATTATAATTATAGTTGGAATATAATCCTCAAGTATGACCATGACTGTTGGTAGTTGTAATCCAACCATCTCAACTTTATTTTCCGGTGAAGTGATCCATTGGACTAGAACGATAATGGAAATGATAGAAATAGAATGAAAAATCACGGTCAGATAATCATATATATAATCATAGAGCTTTAACGAATGCAAAGTAGAATGATAAGTTGTCATAGAGATACTCACATCTTTCCTATAGATGGCTCCTTGGAAATACAGCAAAGTTGGTCTGTCATCATAAGTTGACAAGTCATTCTGATACGTTTTTATCATGTGCTTGTAAGGAGCAATGATATCTTTCTCCACATTAGCAACACTTGGAGGATACCTTCCGAAATCTGCAAGTATGAAGATACATGGCCACAACTTCATTCTGGCATCTAACATGCTATTTGGATGGTGAGCCAAAATGATGTGATCACGCCCTCCTGATCTTTTCCATTCTTTCTGAGCAGTCAAAAAGGAGACCAACTTATCCTGCAATAACTTGTTTCTGCTCACTGTTGCTGGTGGCTTTACTTTCGAGTGACGATTGTAACTCAACGATGAAAAAAAGGGAACAAAAATAACATCCGCTTCTTGAGAATCGTCAACCCTCACTGCAGTACACGGCCCCCTCCTAGTGGGGAATTTTGAAGATAAAATATCCAACGTGAGCCAATACTCTATGCTGTGTTGGAGATTCAGACCACCAGGATAATCTAGGATTTCCTTCCCTATATCTGGCCAGATTTCCTTTCCCATAGGCTTCCAATCTAAAAGTCCAAAATGGAATTCGGACGGCAGATCGTACATATAAACTTTTAAGGCGGCTCTACTTGGATGGCATTTCTCTGAGTCTATATCCTCAGACCTACCGTAAGCTACTAAAGAAGACGATTCCTGATGAGATGATCGAAAAGCCTCTTCGTCAAAGTTGTAAAGTCGTTTTCCTTTCTCAGCCATCCATGATAACTTTGATCTAGGCATCTGATCAGTATCCGTTGGCTGAGGTTGCCCAGCAGAATTCAAAAAATAGAGCCAAGAAGACAGGAAAAGAAGAATCACCAAAGAGAAGAAGCAGAATGTGGGTTTCCGACAGCTAGAACAAAGAAAATATGGTGCTCTATCTGCCATCTCGTGACAAGCAAAATGAGTCTATACCACGGGTATTTTGCTTCAGAGGTGTTTTCTACACATGAAAAGTAGTATAACTACAGCAGACACAGAAGTATAGCCTTTCCAAAATAGTCATACTTGAAATTGGGAAGAAAACACTCCCGCCACAAAATGAGTTATCCCACTATTTACATAACAAGGCGATTTTTTGTCCCATGCATGTGAACTAGAACTACCATTCCCTGCACATAAAATAACACAAAGGTAAAAACAAAGATTAAATCAAACATTCTTCTATTTAGCAATATATTCAAACCGACCAGCACCCATTCCCAGAGGAAAGACATCAAGGAAGGAAATCCCAAACAACAACAAAACCCAGAAATTGCAAGAAACCAATCAAATACTCCACCAATATAGGCAAACATCTCTACCACACAACATGTGAGTATGCGGACCTCCAAATTTCAGACTTTCCTACAAAAATAACATTAACTGGATGAAAACTTTCTTTTGTCCAACAACATACTAGACCACCAGCTCCCATTCCTATACAATCCTGATATGGTTTGTTACCACAAGTTTACAGTAACGTTTAAACCGTTACAGAGAGTCCGTCGATTTTCTTTTATCAAGAAGGTTATTCTACATTACAACCATAATTTCATTTTCCAAAGTATATTGTCACTTCCAGGAGTCAACCTTTTCCAAAGTCGGTTAGTCACCAATTTTCCTTTTCCAAGAAGGTTGGTCTATAAAAATAATTGCACATTCTAAAGAAAAACGATCCCAAGTAAATTGTCACTTCCAAGAGACGACCACCAATGATCTCTGTAACCGGCGCGGAGGTTTTCAACCACCAACTTCCCTTCATCAAAAAGTTTAGTCTATAACCGTAATTTCATTCTCAGAGAAAATCAATCCTAAGTAAATTCTCACTTCCAGGAGCTAACCTGCCACCTAATGTCCCGACGAACTACGCGAACGTGTTCGGACGCCAATTTTCTTTAAAGCAATGCAGGAATCATAACGAAACTCCAAATGTGCAAGAAAGCAAACCCTAAAAGCCCAAAACTCCAACTTTCCCTACCCAAACCACACAACCACTCCAAAAATCCCAGTAAATCTAAGACTTTAAACCAAAAAACAATCTTTTCAAGAAGAACCCACCGAATCCGTTACCGGGACGAAGGCTTCGAGTCGGACGACGAGACGAGCACCAAAAGAACCGCCTTCCGGTGGGGAATCCGGAGGAGAGGAGCTTAGGGGTGGGATTTGGGGGGTTCGTTGCTCGATCGAGCGCGAGAGGCGGGGCCGATCTGGACGGGGGAGGGAACACGAGCGCTGCTCCGCTTTGCTTTGCTATTTCGGGTGGAGTGGTGAAAGTGGAGGTGGAATTGATGACAGCCGTTGGATCAGGATCGGATGGATGTGGGAAGTGGGGCCCTTGGGGTTCTTCAGGTTTTTGAAATGGGGAGAGATTGCAATTATTAGAGGGACAAAGTTTTTTTTGTTGTGATCTAGAATTTCCAAGCAATGAACTCACTTGAAGTTGAAATGTTTTGTAATATTCGTAAGATGAATTATAAGATTTGGTTACTTTCGTAATAACAATAATAAAATAAGTACTTCAGAGGTAGTGCACTTCTTTTGTTACTCTGTTCATTAGTACTGATTAAACTTTAGGTACGCTTGGATTGGGATACAAATTAGGAGAAAATATAGAATTCTATAATTTTTGTTTTTTTTATTTGAGACATTTGACTCACATATGAGATGAAAACAAGCTAGATGGATTACACACAAAAATTGAAATCAATATTTTACTTTTAGCCCATTTCTGAGTTTTTTCTTCTTCTTCTTCTTATGTTGATCTTAATTTTCAATTTGAAGTAATTCTTAAACACAATACTTTGGTCCTCAAGTCTAGAAATCAATGGTACAAATAACAAAACCAACTCATAATTAAAATCTCATATTAATAAAATGTAGCGAAACAACATTGACATACTATTTCATAGCTAATATTTTGTCCTCTAGTAGTACTAGTGGGGTACACGCGGATGGATGTTGGTTTGAAGCAAATTTTGAACAATTTAATATTAATGTGTTTTTCTGATAAACAATTTAATATTACCACACTTCCTTTGTTACTCTTAAAGAATGAATAATACGTGTATTATTGATTGGATAAATGAGTTTCATACATCTGATATAGTCATGAGAATGGCATGAAACAAAATACCATGAAATTGAAAACAACCTCCCAACAGACTAACTAACTTGTGTATCTACACACGTATGAAATAGAATCTTCTAGACTCTTAGTACTCCCCCTCAAGTTGGGGGAGTGAAGATTATGCACGCCCAACTTGCCTAACAAATATACAAGTTGGTGTTGTCCCATAGCTTTGGTGAAGATGTGGTTAGTTGTTCTTTGGTGGGCACATAGGCTAAGTTGATCATCCCGGAATTGACCTTCTCGCGAACGAAATGACAATCCAGTCCAATGTGATTGGTTCGCTTGTGTAGAACTAGGTTGCTCGAATAAGCTTTCAAGTCCTACTAGCCGTTTGGGAGTTGCTGAGATTTTGACTAATGAAAAATAATAATATGTTTTAAGTTCGAGTAGATTTTTAGGTAGGTTTAGTCGACCGTTTAAGAAACGGTATCGAAAACAAGATAGTTGACTTAGTCAGAATGAAACATATGGTTGACCGAATAGGATTCGGATCACCGTTCATCAACTAATAACTTTTTCTAATTTTGACCTATTTAAGTTCGGTTCACCGAATTGCGTTCTGTTCACTGTTCCAAGGTGGATAATAAGAATAGGCCAGACTCTGATTAATCACGTCCGGTTGACCGTATATTTTTTGGATGACTAAAGTTGACGCAATTTTTGTGCTGACAGTTGTGGCTCAAATATTCGTTGAATACAACAGTCATGTGTCACGTGTAAATAGTCGTTGCATGTCAAAGGCCAAGAAGAAATCAGTTGACCAATAGAAGGTCGGTTGCCTGAAATATGGACAACTCATTTGGAATCTAAGACAATATTCAAATGTGACCGTTGGAGTAAAATCCAAAACCGATCCAAAGGCATTTCGGTCGTCCGACTGGACAATTCTAGGCAACTGATTCGTGTTTGGGTTTAAGCATTTCGTGTTTCGTGTCGTGTTTTGGGTACCCAAAATTTAATTGTGTCGTTTTCGTGTCTCAACTTCGGGTACCTGAAAATGCACGAAATACACGAAATCGGAACACATTTTCGTGTACCGGTTTCGTGTAAAACCGTGTACCAGTTTCGTGTTGAATTGTGTACTAGTTTCGTGTATAATCGTGTACCGGATTTGCGTAGAATCATGGTCGGCGAAGGATTCACAGTTGACGATTGACGATAGAACAATAAGAATATATCGTGCTTCTCCTAGGATGACCAGAATTCGTTTATACTATTCCTGCAATATTAGAGCAATGGTAGGGTCCAGTCATTGTTGGTCTGTACACGCCATTTCTCCTCGTATAAGCAATGCGACCTCTGTTTACGATTTTTCTTTGAACGTGATGGTGGATGAGAAGATCTAACCCAAGGAAAAAAAGGGAATCGGATCTTGCCACGGCTCCAGCAAAGTTTTGGTGAGGATATTTAGCAGAGGAGTGCAATGATATGTGTATTATTATTGATTGTGAATGAGTTTCATACATCTGAATTTATAACCATGAGAATGGCATGAAACGAAAATACAACGAAGTTGATAACATCTCAAGAGACTAACTAACTTGTGTATCTAGACACATATGAATTAGAATCTTCTAGAACCTTAATAGTTATTGTGCACCGGTGTTGATTAAATTTTGGATACGCTTGGAGTGAGATAAAATTCAAGGGAAAAATATATAATTGGTTGAGAATTCCAAAGATTTTGTGGATGATTCATCTTCCTTAACCTCTAATAGCTTAAGTAGATTTTACTCTTATTAATATGGTGTAATTTCATTTATTTTGATTGCAACCTCTACTACATCATCACCCTATGGACAGTGGACTATTGTACATATTTGGTGACAATGAAATGAAATACATATATCTCCCCTCCCCTCTCCAATCTTTAATCTTTGGTTTGCTTGTTTTATAACATAATTCCATTTTTTTACCTACCTAGGCTGTGTGAAATGTGATTTTTTGAAGATTTCACGGGGGAAATTGATTTCACCCAGAAGATAACAAGCCAAAATGGATTGCGAGATAATTGCAATCAATATTTTACTTTTAACCCATTAATTTCGAGATTTGTTTTGAATAATCTTACTATTCAATTTGAAGTAATCCGAAAAATGCAATACTTGGGTCTTAACATCTAGGAATCAAGGGTACAAAAAAACTCATAATTAAAGTACCATCACCAAACTTGTTACATTATTAACATCTAATTAACCACATAGTTATTGTTAATAAGGTGTACATAGTTACTGTGAAAATGCTTGATTAAGCTCACATACCAAAATAAAAATGGCTTTACATCTTCTAAAATTATTCTCCTAAACCGACTTGCCTCGAATTTCCATTCTGGACTATTGAAACGATGCTAATTTATCAACTAAGACTTCGACACCGTAGCTTTCGGCGCGTTTGGATGCTTGGAGATTCCATTGCTCGGCATGAGCTGCTACAGTGCAGAGACGACATCCAAACACCGCGACGGATCCCGTGGAGCTCGACTCCTGCCACAGGACGATTTGAATGAAGGTGGAGAAGATCAGGTGAGGAGCTTCTCCCAGGAGCTGCGGTTGGTGGATTAGGTGAATGATTTTATGTCAAAATTACTCTCACATCGTTTGAAGATCAATCACGTGTTATAAAATAAAAAAATTGATTTTTAAAAATATAAACAAATAAAAAACATATTTTAAAAAAAGGTGAAAAAATGATTTAAAATGAATTTTTAAACATTTTTAACATTTGTGAATAATAATAAAAACTAGAGTCAATTTAGGAATTTACTTTGACAAGACATCACCCACTACCAGAAGTTTTCTGACTATCCAAACAACTCTCAACGTCTAGAGAAGAAATTGCTCCTGGATCCACATCCTTTGAAACTGGCTTCCCATCAGAAACTGACATTTGGAAGCTACACCCAAACTCACCCTTAGTGCATTCATTTAGAAAAAAACAAAAACAAACTTAGTATGGTATGACGTATAAGTGTACGACGAATCCGCGCGAGTATGTACTGTTGGGCTAATGTGGGTTTTCTGGTCCATAAGGATGGGCTTTGGGCCCTTGACAAGGTTACCAAAACTACAAAAAGTTTTATAGACAATTTTGTAAGTATCCCCAAACAAATTGCAAAATCGTTTAATACCTTCCAATTTTCGTAATATCTTGTGTACATTCAATCAAAGTAATTTTTCTATGGAAACGGACAGTACTCGTTTGATTGTTGATGTGTAACTTAACAACATTTATTTTAAGATTTCTCATACACGTGGATGACATGACTATCAATGTGTCGGTTCCATTCCAAATGTAGTTTTAAATACTTCCAATCTACCATCTGTCATCATTCTTTCCTCTTCCCTCTCCCAAACTATCATATTCCCTCTTCCCTATTCCTACGCAGAAGGAGTCTCCAAAATAGGGGCGTCTCCAAGCGAATACGAGCGTCCTGTCAAGACAAACATCAAACTCGAAGGGGGGGTCTCCAGGAGTTGTAGTTGTTGTAGATGGTGATAAATGTGGGAGGAAAGGGAGAAGGAGAGTGGGGCAATGGTGAGCTCAGAGATGGTGAGGAGTTCGATGGGGTTTTGGAGAGTGGTGTGGGTGTGGGAGGTTTGGGGTTGTGAATGTGGGAGGTTTGAACTCAAGTTTGAAAGGACAGACTCATGGTATTTCATTTTATGGAGATGAAGAAACCAGTTGCTCAATAATTCCAGGAGAAATACAAGATGTTGGAATGTGTTGTCCCGAGTTTGGAAGAAACGCTTGTAAATGATTGGACATGTTTAGAATGATTGTTTGGTTAGGTGTACTGGAATAAATGTAGGATCGCGAGGGTCTACAATTCTAATCACTTTTATCCTAATTACCCACTTGTTTGATCGATCAAGTTATGTGCAGCGGAATTTAAACAAACAAGCAAGTAATGAAGGAATATGCAAACCACAATGGACTCGGGATTTTTTACAGAGGTTCGGCCTCCCGCCTACGTCATCTCTTGCAAGCTTCACTCGACACTTCGAGTTCCGCTCACGACTTCACTATCCACTCCTCGTTCCGAGCTGCGAGAGAACACCTTTACAATTTTCAAGCTCGCGAACAACCATTGTCGAGCTTGACTCCTCCTCTCACAATCCGAGACGGATCACTTCAGGCTCTCACCGAAGTCTATACTCGTTTGTCTTGGGCTTTCACCAAGACTCTTGCTTCTTTGACAACAATGAGTGAGACAACACTCTCTAATTCTTGATCACACTTGAGTGAGAATAGGAATTATGACTAAAGTGTGGAAGGTTTGAGGCTTGGAGTGTTTGGATCTTTTTCTCTAATGTATTGGACAATATGGAGTGGAAGAGTTGTGTTAAAATGAGTTTTGCAACTCTTTATATAGGCATTAGAGAGAATATAACTGTTGGGGTTGATTGGGTGAGTGTTGGTATAATATACACAAAACAAAAACTCGCAGGACCCAATTCTGAGGTAATTCGGTCGACCGGATCGGGTCGTTCGGTCGACCGTTTGGCAGTTTTGAACTCAGTTCGGTCAACCGGTTAAGGAACGGTCGACCGCCCAACGCTACGACTTAGGTACACTTAAGTGATCGGTCGAACACCGCAAAGGGTTCGGTCGACCGATTCACAACAGGTTTTAAGGGGTTGACAAACAAAGTTCTATTCGGTCGACCGAACCTGTTGGATTTCGTGCCCTATAGTATGTATATATTTTCGAAATTTTATAAACATATAGGATCGAAACATTCATATTTTCTTCGATTTTCATATAGACATGCATTTGTTTGTCCTAATTATTTAACATGCATTAGAACAAACAAACAATTGCAAAGAGGATCATACCTAGAGGTTCTCTAAAATCTCTTGAAGATCTGGAGTCGTGTTGCCGGTCGAATCGCCCAGTGGATTGCCTCCGAGTGTTCATCAAACTCTAAACAAGGTTGGAGAGAAAAGAGCTAGCCAATTAATCTCCAAACGGGTTTAGAATCTAGCTAATAACCCCATTTTTCTTTCCTGAGATTTTACTCTCCAAAAACTCAAATTAACTAAGGAATTTCGGGTGGATTAATTGGGGTGGTTAGAGAGAGAGAATTTTGCATACACATGTTTTTAATGAAGGAAATTAGGCCTATTTATAGGCTCCTTTAATTTCTACATCATGGGCTATGCATTGACCCATTCTTCCATGTTTTTCTCTCTTAAGACCAATTCCCAATATTAAATTTATTAATCCACATCCAAATTTAATCATAATTGACCAAGTCAAAACCATGATCAATAATTCCTTAATTAATTTGCCTTTATCGAATTTTGGATTAATTCCCAACAAAATTTGTTTTTTTTTTTGTTTTAGGAAATTTAATTAATTTGTCTTTATCGAATTTTGGTTTAATTCCCAACAAAATTCGAATTCGGGGTTTTAGCAAATTTAATTAATTAATTTGCCTTATCGAATTTTGGATTAAATCCCAACAAAATTCGATCTTTGGGGTTATAGCTAATTTATATATCATATGCAATATATCATCATATGTAATATCAAACAATCACACCCCATGATATATTTACATCTCATATATAAATTCATGATTCTAAATATGTCATTTTCATGACATAATGATTTTATCGATTCACCACATGTATACGAAACTCGATACATCATATGAACATAAAATCACCTTCTTGTTTCCCAGTTTTATGGTGTGACCTATGAGAGGATCTAAGCTAAATTGGCAGTGATATTAATAGCTTAACATCACAAACTATAAGAGGTATCTAGCTACACATTATAGTTCCAAATTAGCTAGATGTCTTAATTCAGCTCGAACCAAAACCCGATCCAATTAGTGATGGAGTGCACCACTTGTGTCCGTCCCTTGCCTCATGATATTAAGAATACACACAAAGTAGTATTGTGTCATCTTTGTATTAATATTCATTTCTTGATCTCTTTAAGCTAGTTATAAATATGTGACTTAACTCAAATCACATTGTGCACATTATAACTTTGTTTTATCAAGGGGCCCACTAATATCATTACTCAATTAAGAGGGACAATGATAATCTTTTGACTAATTATCTTCTCCAACAAAAGTCATACTTAACTAACCAATATCTTTACACTACACTTATCGATAGCTCAAGACACTAGCCTAATCAAGTATTTCTTAAGTGATCGGATATAAGTCTCATATCAAATGACCAAGGACACAGTAAAATATTAATGACACAGAAACACATTTCTATAATATTTTACTTATTAGGTCAATTCAGTATACAAAAGTAATATTTTCCTCTTTTGTGTACCCGTGTTGTCACTCACTTGTAGAGCTACAATGATCTATGACCAACGTGACAATCTTAACTCGGTAATAAATGTCTCATGTTTATTACCATGATTGCAAATATCTTTTTTGTTTTATGCAAACCAATATCTTTTAGTGCTCTACGGTTAAGAACCAAGAGCCTCTTCCTTAACACTTCTAAAAGACGTATAACATAAACAAGGAACAAAATGATTTCTCATTCAATTCATAACAGTTGACATTTAAAAGTAAAACTTTTAGAACACATTCCCTTCAGAACCAAGATCTAACGGTCGACCGGGAGATTCGGGTTTGTCAAGAGACATATATTCGGTCGACCGAACTAGGTCCTCGGTCGACCGATACATGAAAATGTATTTGGGGTATTTTTGGTTTATACGAATACGACAGTTGGGAATATACGACAAAACTAACGGTCGAAAAAATAATTGGGACTCGGTCGACCAAAATGGTCTGCTCGGTCGACCGAACTTAGGCAGTTAAACACATAATAGAATAATTGATCACTCGGTCGACCGAACGGTCTGTTTCAGTCGACCGAATGCGGGCAGATAGTTTGGATTCAGGTTTAGTGTTTTTCGTTCTAAGTTTGGGTGATCTATTGAAGTCCAAATTATGTGAAAATTCGTGTGTGACTTCTATAGGGAACCTAGTGTGTGTTTGAGTAGTTTTTAGCTCAAGTATGCTCAATTACATAAAGTTCCTAAAGACTCAAAGAAATACAAAATACATGTCTTCAAACGAGCTTGATTACATGTCTTGACTTGAATTCATTTCTTCCTTGAGTCTTGATCACCTGTAGAGGTTAGCACAAAGCAATATATATGCAATGCAATATGTGTACTACTCTACATGATCATAATTAAGATTAGGTTGATTAAATCATCAAAACATAGATTAAGCCAAAAACCAACAATAAACATGTCCAGGTTTTTTCAAAAAGTATGTCTCGTTATTTATATATCTTGATAACTATGTATTTTGTAGCATTTTGAAAGAGTTACAAATGATTTGTCATTTTTCAGCAACATTATGTTTATAATGTGTTTCAGTGGATATTGGATATAAAGAGTGGTGTAGATTTAAAGTATGGAGATCCTAAATAAAACACAATTTTACATGATCTACTTAACACCCCCGTCAAGACTTACTGTAACGGGACAAAATCCTAATGACATGATGTGTCCAAAATCAGTCCAGAATGTATCCAAAACCAGTCCAAAATGTAGGGGAGAGCACTCATCGGTCTGGGTTTCGGTCCGGACCCTGGCGTTGGACTGGGTCCGGTTCGGGTTTAGCTAATTTTTTAAAATTTTAAACAAAAAACCAGGTTCTAGACCAGACCAGACTTGTGCACACCCCAACCAAAAGTATCCTTGATGTGTCCAGAATCAATCCATAAAGAATATGTCCAGAATCAGTTCAGATTGTGTCTAGAATGTGTCTGTAATGTGTTCTGAATCAATCCATAAATAATGTGTCCAGAATTAATCAATAATGTGTCCAGAATCAGTCCATAATGTGTCTAGAATCGTGTATGGACCGACTCTGGACTAATTCTGGTTACATTATAGACTGACTATGGACAAACTTTTGGACTGATTCTGGGCTGACTCCGGACACGAATGTGAA
The DNA here is from genome assembly GCA_963682175.1 of Triglochin maritima. Classification (NCBI taxonomy): domain Eukaryota; kingdom Viridiplantae; phylum Streptophyta; class Magnoliopsida; order Alismatales; family Juncaginaceae; genus Triglochin; species Triglochin maritima. The sequence continues at coordinate 4,221,747 of OY821780.1, read as the reverse complement.
CAATTGTGTCTTTTTTTTTTGGAAATTCACTTTGTTTGGAAACAAATCGTTTACTTCTGGGAATTATAAATTATTGATGATTTAAAAATCCACAAATCATGATTATTCTTTATGGGAATATTCTCCACGTTTGCTAACGTGACCGGTGACGTGGCACGTCGGTGTATCAGCACTATTTTCTATTATAGCATAATGCTAATTTAAGACTTACAAACATCTATTATGTTCGTTAACATATGGGTGGGAAATTAAAGATTTGAAGCTGAAGTCATACGAAGTTGAATCTGCCATTATCGTCGCCAATAGGTCCCAGATAAATTGTGTTTTTGGAACACGAACTACGAAAACTTGACGAAGGGTCCCTGAACATCATTTACAAAAGGACTCGGAATTGGGATGGATGAGAGGTTGAGGACCATACCTTGTGGAAATAAGTTGCATTTTTTATGGGGTGTGGCCGTGTGGGGATTAAGTTATTACAGTTTCAAATGTTATTAAATATAAATCATCTAGGAAGTATAGGTCAAGATTACAAAGTTCAATTTAATTTTAGGGTTAGTTTTGACTTGGAATTTGGGTACTACTAGCAAGTACTAATTTATTTTTATGTTCTTTTCACTTTGAAGTAAAGTAATTAAGCAATTAGCAAGTCAAAAGGTAACACAAACACGTATCGTAGAAAATAATGTAGGATGGAGAAAAGTAAAAAAAGTGCAAAGGTTCTTCCAAATTCATTTTCCTTGTCTGGAGCTCAAATAATACACAATGGATCAGATAAAATACTCAAAGGACCTATGCTAGTGTTTCGATTCCTACACGCAACTAGGGTTTGAAACGGGTCAATCTTTCCACAAAGTTTTCCTCCACCACTACCATTTTAAGAAGAAAAAGGTGTGAAATTCTTAGGTGTCAACTTGGATGTGAGTGCCATGGAAGAATTTTGTTGCGTGCATGAGATAGTTGCATTGCTTGTAAGTGTTTGCCATCAATCATATTCATACCTGTTGATCTTTCCCATGTAATACGAGAAAGAGTCCCGACGTATAACCAGTATCGATTAACGATAAGAGGTCTAAATTGATCGTCTAAAAGTATCCTTAATATTCAACTAGCGTTGTAAATCTGAATCACGATTAATATTCGCATGCATCGAGGTTTTCTTCTCATTCTCCTTACTATTTCTCGGAAACATTAACACAAAGGGCCACCTCAAAAGAAAAGCTAGCTAGGAATATTAGTGTAATGAGAACCATTAATCATTTTTATCTATATATCATTAAACCAATACGGCCTTAGATGGTGGACCTTAAAGGTGGGAAGAGGTTTGTTAGGGACCATTTCTTCTACTTGTACGTCATACTCAAACGGAAACATGACGTCCAAATCAATGCAATTTTGTTCCCACAACTTTAGTTGGTGTAGGGGTTGTTTTAAATGATAACCCACTTGTCCCTTTTCTAGCCTCCGACCCACCATATTTCAACTCATGTCTTGAAATTCGCAAGACAGAGCAAAAAGGCCATGTATTGGTTGGATCTAGAGGATTTCCATTTCTTGTTATTTCTCCTTTCTGTTGGAAAGCAACTCTTGTTTATTTTTGTACAAGAAACTTTGGCGAAAGTATAGAAGTCCATAGCTATAGAAGTCGGATGTTAATACGACCGACATCTATTATTTGAGAGGTGGAGGTATAGACTTCGGCTGTATAATATGTCGACGTCTATTTGTTAAGAGGTTGGAGTATAGACGTCGACCATCTTAAGAGCTGACGTCTATTGGTTGAGATGTTGGGGTATAGACATTGACTATGTGTACAACCGACGTCTATAGTTCTAATAAGTCCAAGTTATGTTTAGTTTTTATCTCTAATCTTTTATCTTAGCCGAGCAAAACCCGACTAAAACCCTAGCCGTATTCCTCCACTTTGACAACTCCGACCAAAACTCGACCAAAACCTTACCCTCTTCAACCCTGTCCGTCTTCCTCCACTTCCCCAACCACTACCATAGCCTCCGCGACCACAGTCACCGCACCCTCCTCCTCCGCGACCATCGTCACCGCAACACCCTCCTCTGCGACCACCGTCACTGCAGCCATGACCTCCTACGGTTCCTGCTCATACGTTTGGTGTAGTTGTCGATTGAGTTTTTTTTAGTTAGTTTTTTTGATTTGGTGTAGTTGTAGGCGCGACCACCGTCACCGCACCTCCTCCGCGACATCGGCAGCAACTTTCCCCTCCTCTTCTGGTTCATGCTTAATCACATGTAGAAAAATTAACTTCAAGTGAAGCCAATAGATTGTCATATTTAATATGTTTAGATTGTGGTGTTTTGATTTGGATTTTAAATTGTGGTGTTTGATTTTGGATTGTTTAGTTGGTTGTGGAGATTGTGAATTTTGGATTTGTTTGGTTGACGAGAATGGAGTGTGATTGTGTGAATGTTTAATTCACATTGTTATATGTTATTACTATATGATGGATGCAATCTTTATTAATGAGATATCATTTGATTTTACTCGTTCATTGGATTGGTTGGGTTTGGATTGAGTTGGGTTGGTTGGATGATTTGGTTTGCTATCTTAGGTCTTGATCAATTGCTATCTTAGGTCTTATACATGTGTATTTTAACATGATTTAAGAAGATGTGGAAGAGTCTTCGAGTTTCTATCATAGTTTCTTGGTCAAATTGAAGTTGATAAATGATTCATTGCAATATGATAGATGAACTTATGCTTTCAGTTTCTCACATTTTTACTATACCCAAATAAATTTACATTATACGCGATAAAACCAGAAATTTGTAATGTTATGTGATGTAGTAAAGAATATTATACATCTTTCTTGTTAATCCCAAGATTTGAAGAATTTTACATATCATCGTTTTAGTCATCGTATTTGTAATTCGTGGATTTTTATTAGTATTATTGAATGAATGTTTTCAATAACTTGTGCTACTCAGGACAATGAATGTTTATAGAACGTTAGGTGGCAGGAGAACAACCACAAAAGTGGAAGTAACATGACATGGAATGTGAGTAAGTTTTTTATATAATTTTTGTTAATTAACTTAGGAACATATATTTAGCGAATTTTTATGTTTGCAGTACCCAAAGCAGACTGAAAATACATAATGTGATTATTACGTGATGAAATACATAGAGCAAATTCTTGAATTTGCAAATTAAAACTTATCCTTATCTGAGGTAATATAGATCGTTATTCAGTTGTATAGTTATAGTTCCAATATATATATATTTACTTGTATTTTGATAGGTTTTCCTAAAAAGTAGTGATCCATTCTCGCAACAGGAGCTCGATGATACTCGCGAGCGATGAACTCGATATTTTATCAGAATTATGTTGATGAACTAAGAGGTTCTCATGTCATTAATTTTTTTTTGTAATTCAGTTAACAAGTTCACTTGTATTACAAACATACAATTTTATGTCTTAATATAATTACCTCACTTTTAGAATGAATGTCAAGTGTTTATGTATGAATTAATGTCAAGTGTGTTGAATGATTGTGTATGCTTGTATGTATGTGTTTATGCATATATGCTTGTATGTATATGTTGATGAAAGTGTGTATGCATTTGTGAACGAATTTGATGCATAATGAATGTGTTTGCTATGCATTGTTTTTGGTGCATGCCTGATTGTTATTTATTTTTTTGTCCATGTTTAGGAATAAACGTCGAATGTTTGTATTAGCCGACGTCTATTTCTCTAAAAAGATATAGATGTTCGCTGTTATTTAAATCCGACGTCTATACGTTAGGTATAGACATGAGATGTGTGTAACAGTTGACGTCTATTCTTTAGGTATAGACGTCGGATTTTACGCGACCGACGTCTATATATAGACGACGTACACATAGATATCGGATGTGGGAATGCTTATATCTGACGTATATATCCTCGTACATCCGACGTATATTCACTTTTCTGCACCAATGAAGACATACAAGATAGATAGTCAAACACTGTCAACTTCCACTAACCATATGTTTAAGAATTTTCTGCTTAAACACTCTCATTAATTCTAAATGTCATGTCTTATAACGATTCATTTTCAACTATTTCTTTGATATTTACCCTCTACTCTCAAGCAGTTATCACAAATCCCCTCTTATATGATCCCATTGTTAGAATTTGGTTATCAAATAACAATACTACTATCTGATCTTAATTTACTTAATCATGAAGGAATTATTCTACTCTTTATTAAATTAGTGATTTCAGTAATTATAAAGTTGTAAAAATTTAGGAGATCATTTATTGTTCCCTAATTTTCGCTGATATAATGACACTACTATATTAGGTGGAGTCCAAAGTTTTACCTTCTTTTCTTTTTTCTTTATATTTACTTTGTATGATCTCTAATAAAGGCTAACTATATATATATACATGAATTCTCAAGTGAGCCTAGGGCTTAATTTTTCTAAAGTGAGCCCCCACAATATGCACCACTCATTTCAAATTGTAAGGTAGATTAAGAAAAAACGGTTATGCTAATGAATGGTGAGATTAACTGTAAATAAGATCCAATAGTGAAATATTAGGAGACTTAAACTAAATTTGATGAGCCCTGTGCTCACTAAAGCTTAACCCTATATATATATATATAACCCTATATATATATATATATATAATTTCCCTAAATTGCCTCTGCAAATAAAAATCACACATCCATATGATAATATTTCTTCCCACATTAGCATGATTCCTCTTATACAAGATAAATATATTAGAAAACGACACACTTTACTAGGAACTTAATCTTGACTTTTGCAATACCACAACTTCACCATACGACATGATGTAATAGCACACCCAACCACCAATATGTGCATGCCAACATAATTGCATAATCACTTTCCCACTTCCTTACTCCCACCATTAATTTCATGCCCACTTCCTCCTCCTCCATCTCCTCCACATTGCACCTCTCCCACCTCCCTCGTCGCGACCGGACCAACCATGAGGAGCCAACAACAGCCCAAGAAGGTGGTAGGCAATGGTCATTTGGACAAAAAGTTGGTGAGGTACAAAGAGTGCCGGAAAAACCACGCCGCCAGCGTTGGAGGCCACGCTGTGGACGGCTGCCGGGAGTTCATGGCCGCCGGGGAGGAAGGGACCGCCGCCGCTTTGAAGTGTGCCGCGTGTGAATGTCATCGGAGTTTTCATAAGAAAGAGGTGGTGTGTGATTGTGAGTCCAATTCCACCTCTCCTAGATGAGGTATATATAATGTTAATTTGCCCTATACGAAAATATGCATGGATTATTGGTTAGTTTGGTAAGTAAGACCGTCTTAAGAATTGGTAATTTAGTGTTCTGATAAGTTGTTAGTGTGTGGGACTGAAAAGTGCATGGTTGTTGATCAACTGGTGAATACTAATTTTAATTAGTTGATTGTTATTTTTTGTTGCACTGGTTATAAGTATAAATTTGTTTGCACTGCATGGTTGGGGATTGTGTAGAGAATTAGTGTAGTGCGATTGAATCATCGAAATGTTCGAATGGTATTTAATTTTGTGCCTTCTGGTTGTATGTTTTGCTCTTAAGAACATGTACTGCCATGTTTATTACTAATGAAGTGAGTTTCAACATATTTTACTCGTGTCAAAGGTCCACTTATGTCTTGCTATCGCATGAGTTTGTTACATTTTGATTTTCAGTTAGCTTGTAATTATGGTCAAGGTATCATACGATTTCAATTCCGATAAATGAAAAGAATTTAATTTGCAGAGATTTACTAGATTTAGGTTGCAATTTTAGAATTGGAGATCCATCAGAGCATCGTAGTAGGAGAGCTTCTTTTTAAAGGAAAATCTGGTTTTACCAAGAGCTTTTGCCCAATCATCATAACAACTGTAGTTAAATTGGGACGTTTCTAGTATAATTAGAGTTGTTAGGAATTATTAGGGATCATTAGTATCCTTTATTGTTATTTCTAATGTTTTGTAAATTCTATACAATGAGTCATGAAATGAGATAAAGAATTAATACCCAATCTTCCTCCCTCTCAAGTTTCCCTTCTTTCTCTCCCTTTCCCCCCAATCTCCATATCTCCTCTCCAATCCTAATCTCCCATTCCCAACATTATAATCACTTCCCTTCCGCCATTAACACCGAACAGCAAGAAGAGATACATAGAATCTAATTCCCTCCAAGTTAATTACGACGCTCTGAGACTGAACTCTTTCAGCATGCAATACATTTTTACGGGCAGTTGCTGGATTAAACGATAAATTAATGCTTAAAACATTTTTTAAGATTCTTACTATTATATATATACAATGGTGAATATATACATTAATTTTTGTTCATGTAGCGGTGTTGATCGATGGGATTGGACTCAGCACCCTAATTGTTGTCCATGCATGCATCATGCTCTATCAGCACCATGAAGACATTCATACGTGTTGCAGCACCACTCTGACCATTTGATATACCTCTTAAGTGGAGTAATTAGGTTTGTACACCTGCATTTTAGGTACAAGTTTGCGTGCACTTGCAATCTTACTAAAATTATATATATGCACCTCCGGTGTTGGTGGGATATTCTTGTAACTTTGTCATTAGTCATTAATATGACAAGCATAGATAACTTAACTGATCACCTTAATATTTTTCAACCAAAGATTGCAGAATTTTCTTCTCAGGGCTCATGTGGTTTAAGAAACAACATTTGTTATTGATATATGCGGTTCAATTTGAAGACAAAACACAATTCCATGCTCAGGCACTCACAATGTCATATTTCAACCACTGAGAGTGAAAAATTACGTACCTAACATTCTCTGAAAGAGAGAATAACAACGGTAGGTTTTCATGTCTCTGGTGAACATAACCTATGTCGTAGATCGCCATTTTCAACGGTAGATTACGTAATCACAACGAAACGATGTTTGTCGAAAGCTAATCGACAAGACAAAGCAAGAAGCTTGACTTTGTTTCTTGCATAAAGAGGAAGAAGAAAGTGACTCAAAGCAAGGGTATTATTTATATACGGTGCAAAAGATTGGACGTTCCTCCCACCAGACCCATGTGGTCTGTCCATGTTAGTACCCATCCTGGACCACTTGTGGGACCAACACAGCCCAAAAATTGACATGCATGGCAAGGAATTGGGTTCGTTATTTGATAAGTATAAAACAGCGTCAACCGGTCAAGGAAGGTAAACTTGTAGTTTAAAAGTTGAAAACTCCGTGAAATTTGGGAGTTATTATTCGTCGTCGGAAAACTTCCTAAAAATCATCTTTTTGTTCTTAACAAATCAATTAATACACATTTTGTCTCGTGTCTTTAAACAAAATTTTTGACTCAATTTTACTCACATTCATAATACCAACACCACGAAAATATCTGACGAAACACCTGGATCCGGTGAGGTAACGGAGGCGGATTTTTTTTCTGACTCGGGCGTCTCCCGCGGATGACCAACCTAGAAAAAAAAATTAAAAATAAAATAAACAAGACAATTTACCAGATTTGAGTAATTCGGGGCGTCCGTTGGTTCCTTTCTTGGCTTCCGAGAATTTTTCTGATGAATATAAGAGTAATATGAAGAGAGAGTGGTGTTAGGAGAGTAAAATGAAGAGTTATAAATAGAAACGGTAGAAGGGCAAAATGGTAATCTATACGGACGATTTAAGTAATTTTACGGCGATGAATATCAGTAGTAAAATTAGTTTGCAGCAAGTTTTAAAATTGAATGGCTCTTCCGCTATGGAATAATTTATCTTGATTTATACGATACGTGATAGGGGTGTAAACGAGTCAAGCTGAGCGAATTTTCGAACCATGATGATTATCGACTTATGTTATTACCGAATACCAAAAAATGATTATAAATGAAACAATAAAAATTCGAACGAATTATCGAACCGAACATCAAAATTTTTCGAGTTCGAACGACTCGTTTACCGAAATAAATTTAATTTTTTTTTGGTTTTCTATCAAGATCTTTTATTTTCAAGTTAAATTAAAATCGAATATTTTTCAAATTGAGCTAAAAGTTGACACTAGCAAGTGAGATTTCATTTTCTATTCACTCATTAATAATTTTATTTTCACATTATTTCAACCTTCAATTTTTTAAGATTTTGGTGGGCTTCTTCTGAAGGGCCCTTTGGGCTAATGGCCATTTTAGAGTGAAAATTTTCTAAAGGCCCTTTGGGTTAATGGCCATTTTAGGGGGGAAATTTAAAATGAAAAAAGTTGGAGATGCAGGGGATCGAACTCTGTACCTCTCGCATGCAAAGCGAGCGCTCTACCATTTGAGCTACATCCCCATGTTTTATCTTATTTACGGTTATTAAATATAATAATAGTAAGTATCGGATGTGGTAAATTATTCCCTCCACATTTTAAATATCATGTTTTTATTCTCAAAAAATTCAATTTTTTTTTTGTGAGACATCATGATGTGATTTTTTTCTTGTATAACAACGGGAATGTATCTTTCACTTTTTTGGATGATTTCTACAAGTTATGCAGGAGATTTATCACAAACATTTTCACATACATGCCTTGTTATTTATCTTAAAAATATGGCTCCCTCATTCACGACAATGATACTGAGTTTACTTTTCATGTGTTACATGTATTGTCGTGTGCTTCATGCTTTTCTTAGTTTCCATCATATAACTGAGAGTCTGAGACTGATATATAGTTTCGATGAGATAAATATAGACCTTCTTTGGTGGTGTTCACTGTTATATTATATACTCTTTGTGCAGAAATAGACCGTCAAAGAATAGACACTTTGGGTTATTTAAGCATCATTCTTCATTAATTAGGTGAGCAGAATCCACTCCCCAAAACCATGGGCTCAATTACGGAACACAGCGCATGGATTTCAAAGCTCACCAGCTAAAACTAGATTTCACACCAACTCATCTAACCAGAATCACCAACCATAGTTGGTGATATACCGATACGTTGAAAAGTGTTATCTCTAAGGCTTATTTAGTAGCCACTTCTAAATAAAAATATCAAAAGATCATAAGCAATTTACACTTCAATGGGTTAAACGTATGACCTACGGGCACAAAATTAATGTACCTTACATGTTGTTCAAACCACCATAATTAGTTCAAAAAAAGTTAGAAGCATCGTTCAGAATTTGAGAATTCCTGTGTTGTCACATGTCAATTTTTCTTCTTCGTAATATTTATTCACAATTTTTTTTCTTATTTTCTAAACCATGATCTTTATAAAAAAAGTGTTGTCAAATCATCTCTTCTCTTTTCCTCGAACTGTTTTCTATCTTTTTGCCAAAAGTGGTTATTTTATAAGTATATTACAATATTTCGAATTTGAATACATTTGAAAATTGTGGGGGAATTCTATTTCAAAGCTCGTACCATTTTTTTCCTATTTCCAAACCCTCTCACGATCACCTTCCCCTTTCATGGTTTCCATCTCTTCTTGTTCTACTTTTTTGAAAATTTTGTTCGTTCTTTTGCTTAATCTTCTGTTGTATTTACATCAAATATTGTCGCTATGTTTATTAGATCTATGAAATGCTGCATTTTATCTATATTTTTGCAACAATCCACGATTTTGTGGATTTAGTTTTTTTCCCAATATCCTTCGTATGTTATTATGTTGCAATAATGCATTGTTTTCAATAATGTTACCTTAAATGGTTTATTTTTTCACCTTCAATTGTTGTTTTTCTAATTTTTTCACGGAACCTTAGATAATTTCCCTCTTCGTTTGTTGTTAAATTTAATTTATCTTATATTTTACTTTTATTTTCCCTCTTCATTTGTAGATTTTCTAATTTTTACACGGAACCTTAGAGAATTTCCCTCTTCGTTTGTTGTTAAATTTAATTTACCTTATATTTAACTTTTATTTTCCCTCTTCATTTGTAGATTTTCTACTTTATTTTCAAATATCAGCTTCATTTAGTTTATTTAACATAAATTTCATTACTTTTTGTTCCGTGTTAACATTAATTACAATAATGCACTGCTTTACATTATTGTTTGTTCCTTTTTTGGTATTTGGTGTTCTTTTTCGTTGTTCAGATTCCAATTTGGAGGTGTTTCATCATGAAAGTATTAGTTATTTACCTCAACCTATCCAAGAGGATGTGCAATATATATCCAGACTCCACTTCAACATACCTTACCTAACCGGTTTCACATTTAGATCTTCTCTGGAAGACATCTCGTGTGGAGGTGTTTGTTAATGTTATACTCCCCATCATATGCAGCAAACCGTCAACATTGAATGAGAGATAAAAAATGTTAGCAGAGAGAGAGAGAGAAATGTCTAGTAATGTGAAAATTGTCTTATCAAGTTGTGAGTGTTTTTGTCTCTTAATAAAATAGAAAAAACTCAAACAAAACTCTGACAAAGTACTCAAAAATCGCCGTAATTTTTTTATATAATAAATAGATGAAAATTTCGCATTTTAGGATTTTTTCCCCCAAAAGTACTTGGATCTTGAGTGTGACCCGCGATCCGCCACGGATTGCGGGTAGGAACCGCGATTCGTCCTACAATTTTTTTTGACGGATCGCGGGTGTGAACCGCGATCCTTCAATTTTTATTTTTTTTTAAAATACCGTGGAAATTTTAAAAAAATGTTTTTTGAAGAAAAAATCAAGAATCCGTGATTTTATTTTTTATTTTTATGTTTTATGTTTTTCTGTTTTAGTTTTATTTTTTATTTCTGTTTTTCTTTTTTATTGTAATTATTTGTAATCTTTTTTTAAATCTTTTTTTTCAAAATATGTTTTCTAATTCATATTATTTTTTTAAAAATTTTAAATTTGTTTTTAATTTTTTCAAAAATCGACCACTAAGTCACGTCGATAACTGGGGTATTGAAATGTTAAGGTATTTTATACAATAAAAAAATAAAATTGATTAGACAGAATAATAAATTATTTACAATTAAATATTAAACAAACACTAAAACTAAATAAAACAAAAAATTGGTAGCGTTATCAAAAATTCGTAAGGTGTACACACGTTACAAACATTTTTGGAGGTCGAAACAACAAAAAATTAAAAACACAATTAATTATTTTTAAAAATAATAAAAATTACAAAACATATTTTGAAAACAAATATAATAAAAACCACAGTTAAAACGATTTAAAAAAATCAAAACATAAAACACTACAACTAAAATCCATGACTTTTTTATTTTTTCTTATTGTTTTTGATTTTATGTTTTGTATTTTTTTAAATCATTTTAACTATGTTTTTTATATATATATCTATTTCAAAATATGTTTTCTAATTTTATAAAATTTTAAAAAAAAATTAATTTAATTTTTTAATTGTATCGACTTTCAAAAATGTTTGTAATAAGTGTATACCTTACGGATTTTTGAGAACTTCACCAATTTTTGTTTAAATTAGTTTTGTTTTTGTTTAATATTCAGTTGTAAATAATTTTTTATTCTGCATAAGAAATTTGGTTTTTTTATTGTATAAAATAACATAATTTTTCAACCCACTTTGTTATCCACATGATTTGGAGGTAGATTTTGGAAAATATTTCAAAAACATTTTAAAAAACTTAAAAAATAATAACAATCAGAAGACTTAATTTCAAAAACAAATATATTAAAAAATAGATTAGAAATATATTTTAAAATATCAAAAACATAAAATCAAAAACAATAAAAGAAAATAAAAAAGTCACGGATTTTACTTGTAGTGTTTTATGTTTTGATTTTTTTAAAATCGTTTTAACTATGTTTTTTATTATATTTGTTTTCAAAATATGTTTTGTAATTGTTATTATTTTTTAATTTTTTTTAATTTTTTGTTGTATCGATCTCGAATATTGTTTGTAATGTGTGTACACCTTACGAATTTTCGACAACGTTACCAATTTTTTTGTTTTAAATAGTTTTAGTTTAATATTTAGTTGTACATAATTTATTATTCTGGTTAAGAAATTTTGTTTTTTTATTGTATAAAATAACCTAACATTTCAATACGTCCAGTTATCGACGTGATTTGGAAGTCGATTTTTGAAAAAAATAAAAATAAATTTCAAAAATTTTAAAAACATTTTAAAAATGATATTATTTACAATATATTTTTTGAAAAAAAAGATTTAAAAAAAGATTACAAATAATTACAATAAAAAAGAAAAACAGAAAAGGAAAAAACTAAAACAGAAAACAGAAGAAAAAATAATTTTTTTTCCACGATCCGTGATCCGTGGATTTTTCTTCAATTTTTTCAGACCTGTGATCCGCGATCTGTGGAAATTTTCTTCAATTTTTTTTGAAGGGACGGATCTCGGGTCACACCCGCGATCCGAGTACTTTTCGATTTTTTTTCTTCCTAAAATTCGAAATTTGAATTTAATTTTTATTATATGAAAAAATTACGGAAAAATCGTCTAATTTACATTTCCATGATATATTAATTGCCCTAAAGCAATGCTCAAATTACAAGTGAGATATGGGCAGCTAAAAAGGTGTCAAAAGAGAGGGGAAAAAGTTGCAACTGATAGAGACAAGAAAGTTTGAGAGAGAGGAAAAAAGTGTCAAAAGGGAGACTGAAAAAACTGAAAAGATACAAAGAAATTGTGAGGAGAGAAGGGGAAAAAGTGTGAGAAGGAGAGATAAAAGGCTAATAAAAATATATAATACAGATCTTGTACATCAAAAAATACCTAATACAATACACTATATGCACACATTAACAAATACATTTTTTTTGATGTGGACATAGGAAGTTAGGAACCCACGCGCGTGATCCCTGTGCGTGGGATAGCACGTTGGGCATCCTGGAATCCTTTTGTAACTTTTAAGTATGCTCAATAAATATGTGTGGTACTACTATATTCTTGATAAACTAAGAAGAATGGTGTTTGAAATTTCGGTTGCAAAGTTTGGTGTGGAGCTGTTATCTTCCAGGTTTCTATACCTCGATTCATGCATGATGCCTTCTCTTCCTAATGGGTGACACTGCCCCACGCCACCAACTAAATCCCACTGAGGAGAATATTGATATGTCTGCTTCATATGTTTTGGCAATTTATTGAGTTATAACTCTAGGCATTCAATTGTGAGCCCTCAATGCTCCATGCCTCATGGCAAATAAATATGGATGGCCCTCCAAATCTTCATTGGTTGAGACAACCACGCACAATTCGATGAGTAAAACTCTACCATAAGATAATTTATATTAGATTTCTTAATAAATGTGAACATAAAACACATCATCATCAACATGGAGATACAAATGTGACATCTTACAACAACAAAAATCATTTGAACTTCAATATTTACATTCCTTCGTCACTAGCGATCGCAATTGCAACGCATACTATTTATTACTCTACCAGTACGTTTGAAACCTCTTACGCATGAAATAATTATCGTGAGATTAGTTGTCGTTTAGAGTTTGTAATTCCGTCCGTCTACCATGCAGTAATACAACATTGATACGTTGTGAACTTGTGATAAGTGAGAAGAAGTGTCCGATGAATTCCCGGTTGAAAAATACTTAAAGACAGAACGATAAAATAAAAAACCATAGCAATAGTAAATAATAATAATAATGAATAATATTAAACAAGTAGACGTCCACCATGGAGCACGCCGGTCGTTGGCATCAACCTTGGCATCGTTATATTCGCTCAAAGATCTCGCTCTTCTCCCCTGTCGTGTTCCTGTCGCAAAGCCATGGACCTCTTCCAGGGCCAATCCCTCGAGGTCGTCGGAGTTGCCGTCGCCGTCGCAGCCATCGCCCTCGGCGGCGCCTTCATCTACCTCACCAAGAAGGAAAAGAGTGAGTTTCCGGATCGGTTTTAGACGTTTTCTGCTTAAAGATCCGATCTTTCTGTTGTTTCTGATTTTGTACGGAACCGCTTTCGCCTTTTGGCGTCGATTCTGCTTGGATCGGGAAAGGTTGATTGGAAATGGTTTTGTTTTTTTTCCGGAAGATTCGGATTTTGACCGTTTTTTTTTGAAAAAAAGTGCAACTTTTCGTTTGGTTTGGTGTTTTCTGTTGCGTCATTTGTTGTTGTTGTTGTTGTTTATTACATCTGTAGATCACATGTGTGCTAATGTAGGTTTTCAAGTTAAACCAGTATTTAGTGGATTAAGCTTCTGAAGCAATTTAGGATTTGGTGTTAGTTGAACATCCTTATTATCAAATTTAAAGTTTTGGAGTTAGTATAAACTTTACTAAAAATGCATTTTATGATTAGTCTTTTAAGAATTTTGTCATATATGTAGTGTTGTTGTTTGAGTTTGATGCTGGATTTTGCGTTGAATTTGATTTGATTGACATATTTTGCTTGTGCTCGTAGAATGTTTGGATCCTGAAAACTTCAGAGATTTCAAACTCGTGGAGAAAAAACAACTTAGTCATAATGTTGCTAAGTTCAAATTTGCACTTCCTACACCTACTTCTGTCCTTGGTCTACCAATTGGACAACACATCAGTTGCAGGTTAGTTTTTTTCATTTTGGCATTTCAATTTTATTCGAGTTTCGCGATTAGCATGTCCCATTTGCTCTCGTGGAGTGTGGTTTATGATTCTGAAAGGAGTTCCGGTTGGACAGGGGAAAGGATAATCTTGGTGATGAAGTTATCAAGCCTTACACCCCAACAACCTTAGATTCTGATGTTGGTTACTTTGAACTTGTTATAAAGGTGATTACCCTTTTCCTTACAGATGCTACATGTCTTTCATTTATATTCGAATATTTGATGATAAGCATCCTATTACTTTATCACTCTTTAATTTTTTATTTTTTTATTTTCTTATACTTTTCTTTGTCTGATGTTATAGATGTATCCTCAAGGAAGGATGTCTCATCATTTTCGTGAGATGCGTGTGGGTGATTATATGGCTCTAAAAGGCCCCAAGGTATACTTCGTTGTTCCAATCACCAATATCTCACTAAGAATTTAGGCCTTTGTTATGCTGTGACCTGTGAGTATTGTTCTCCATAAATATCCTGTTTGAATGTTGTGTTTGTATTTTAAGTAAACCTCTCTAATTGTGCTTCACCTGGCCCTAAGCACAGCCAAATGAAAATTCATCAATTCAATTTCAAAGGTGGAATAGTGCACAATGTTCTAATCTATTTATGCTTGTTTTATTACGTTTTTTGGCATATTTTTTAAACATATTAAATTCATCGTACTGAAAAAACTATGCTCAAGTCGTTCATTCTTTTGTCTGCTGAAGTAGTTATACTTTATTTAAAGGATAAGATTGCACACCAGACAAGCTTATCAAACTATTCCAGTGCCCGTTCAGAATTGAATTGTGTGGCTTCCTTGTGCCACTCTTCTTCATTCATACTAATCCATGTTTTCATATTGAATATTCTCTACCTAGCTTGGGTGGTGTTTAGAGTTTTTTTGGTGTTCTTATGTACCTCGGCATAAGATAACATTGATTTCCATGCAAGAACGAGTAGGCTATCAGGCTTCTTGTTCGATATCTACCACTGTTTATTGCACTTATCTGTTTGGGAACTGGATTATGGAGTTCATGTGGACATTGTTATTTTCACTAGGTGTGATTCTATTTTCCAATCTTAACCAGTTACTCGATGATTTCCAACCCTGCTTTCTCTGCATAGATGATGGAATTTGCAATAGTTAGCACACTGATAATTCACATTGCCACATTTCAGTACTGTTCATAAACACATTACCATTTTTGTGGATCCAGGGGCGTTTCAAATATCAACCAGGCCAAGTTAGAGCTTTTGGTATGATCGCCGGAGGCTCTGGCATTACTCCAATGTTTCAAGTGAGTGAAAATGCATGTATTATCTGTAGATAATTTTGTGATAAAGATAAGAAAGTCATTTTGCTTGCCGATGCTAGGTTGCCAGAGCAATATTGGAGAATCCAACTGACAAGACAAATGTTCAGCTTATCTATGCCAATGTGACATACGAAGATATTCTTCTCAAGGTACTATTATATCTATAAGCTGGAAATTCACTTTAATATTTAAACATATCCATGTCAGACTAGCGAAATTGCCACCTTATTTTCTTACTGCTTATATTCTTTGTAAAACACATTTCTTTTCTATGTATTAACATGGCATATAATTTATGCAGGAAGAGTTGGATAGCCTAACTAGCAAGTATCCTGACCGTTTCAAAGTATACTATGTCTTGAATCAGGTTTGCTTCTCTCCCTTTTATGGCGTGTTTTGCAATTTTATGTATAAATATACGTATTGGTCATGTAGCTTATGACTTTATATTGTTATTCATGTTTGTAAATGTGCCAAGTCATGGTACTAAAAAATAGAGTACTTAAAGGATTGATGTTTTACCGCGTATTTTAGCAGATCACTTATAATCTTGTGGGATCATAAAAGTGGTATTGTTTTGCATTTCTGATTTGGGCATTAGGTAAATCCCCTTTGAATGTCCTTTCTAATAATGGTTAATCAAATCCTTTTTCAGCCCCCGGAGACCTGGGATGGCGGTGTAGGCTTTGTGTCCAAGGAGATGATCCAGAACAATTGCCCAGCCCCTGCAGAAGACATCCAGGTATATATATCCATTTTTTGAGTTTTAAGCATTGAATAGTTTGTGAGATAAATAGCCGAAGAACCTGTCTTAACATCTTTCATTAATTACAGATTTTAAGATGTGGCCCCCCACCAATGAACAAAGCCATGGCTGCACATCTCGACGATCTCGGATACACCAAGGAAATGCAGTTCCAGTTTTAAGCTGCAATTTCCCCCCACTGTGGCGCCTTTCATTTGCTTCGTTACTGAAGACAGTCCGATTCTTACCCTGAGCCTTTTGGCAATGCAATCTTCATTTGAGATGATATTTGTTTTTTAAAATTAGGACCATGAAGTAGATGGGGAAACGTGAATAAAAATTATTGGATAATACGCTGTTAGGATGGTTTATTTCCATATAACCAGGCGCTTGTTGGTCTCTATATTTTTGTGAACCCTTCTCCTTTTCAAGTTTCTGTTTCATTTCTATTTTCGATCCTTAAAGATAAATTACAGTTTGTCTCTTTGAATGGTGCTATCAAAATTGAAAACCAAGGGAAAGCATCCGCATAACATGTTTTCTGAGAGGAGTTGTCTATATCTCATGATGGGCTATCTTCCTGAAAAAATTGAGGAGATAAATTCTAATGCTAAGTTGCTAAATGCTGATTGAAAACCATCATCATAAAAATTACTCTATGGACGGGGGATTTTGTAAGTTTACATCTACTTGTGGCGATTTCATTTGACATAGGTTTGAAATAAGGAAAATGTTTGTTGAACGCTCACGTCACGGACGCTACTAACCCAGTCAGCACACTGACTGATGTGGGCAACCCAGTCAGCAGACGCGGCTGAATGCACACTCTCCCCAGAAACAATTTCCCTTTCTTTGTTTAGTTTATTCCTCGTTTCGTACAAATTTCTCCATCCCTCATTAATGCGTCTCAAATCACTCACTTCATTTTGACGCTCCTACACAGACTGAAGACTAGTTACTCAACATTCGTCCTCCTATTTTTTCCCTTCTCTTTATTAATAAATTCATTTTTTTCCGGACACACACATCAGTCATTTTCTTTAGTTTCTGGACAAGCGCATAACTTATTCCGGACACAGTTACTATTTATGCCGGACAGTTGGAACACTTATTCCGGACAGACGTACTACTTACTGTTGATTTTTTTTGCTGTTGTTTTATTTTCCCGATGCGTCCACCATCGCATTTAATGCTTTTCAAATCAGCACGTCCTCCGTCTTCTTTCTTATTCTTTGGCACTTCACGGAGATACAAATATGAGTGTCTTGGTTATTCCGATCCTACGAACCATTCCTTCTTCTCTCCTTCCTCCATTTTTGTTGTACTGTAATGACACTCATAAATGTGTCCTCACAGCCGGCTCATGCCTCCAACGTCCCTCAAGTGATGATGAATTTTCCTTCCTTCGAAAAAGCCAAAGCATTTTACGTTTCATACGCCGATTCCTGTTGTTTTGGTGTGAAGATAAGACAATCTCATTACGATCATGGTGTTGTAATACGGGTCACTCTTACTTGCTCAAAGGAGGGTAATGCTCTCAGAAACCAAGGTGAAGGTAGACCAGATGCGTTTCCTCCGACAAAAACGATCCGTCCCGGAGTCCTCCAGAGCACGCATTTCGTGCAATGATGCTGCCGGTATATCTGCCGCCAAGACCATGCAATCTTTTGTGGTCGAAGCTGGAGGTCACGATAAATTGTCTTTCAACGAGCGGGACCTAAGGTTATTTATTCTCCACTTAACCTGGTTGAAGTTACGCATTTAGCTTTGTCATAAAAATTATGTTTCGCAGGAATGTTGTGAACGAGGTTAGAAACCTCAAAATGGGACCAGGAGATGCGCAAGCTATCCAAGATTATTTCATCAGGATGCAGAAGAATGATTCCCGCTTCTTTTACGTAATGGATATGGACGACGAAGGCAGACTACGAAATGTGTTCTTGGCCGACAGTCGTTCTCGAGCTGCTTACTCTTACTTTGGAGATGCAATATGTTTCGACACAACATACATAACAAACAAGTATGACATGCCTTTTGCCCCATTTGTGGGGGTAAATCACCACTACCAGTCCGTCCTACTCGGTTGCGCACTCCTCTCTTCCGAGACGACACAAAATTACATTTGGTTGTTCCAAACATGGTTGA
This sequence comes from Triglochin maritima, assembly GCA_963682175.1. Lineage (NCBI taxonomy): Eukaryota > Viridiplantae > Streptophyta > Magnoliopsida > Alismatales > Juncaginaceae > Triglochin > Triglochin maritima. Next base: position 4,203,066 of record OY821780.1, on the reverse strand, counting down.
CGTGCATGAACGGTACGTGTTTTATTTTGTCCGGCTTTGTCCGTTTTACGTTATGTGCCTGTCCGGTTACCCTTTACGTCTGTGGGCTTTACGTCTTTTGCTCGTCCGGTTTATCCCTTACGTCTGTCCGGTTTACGTTTTTTGCTCGTCCGGTTTACCCTTGACGTCTGTCCGGTTTACGTTATTTCTGTCCGGATTAACATATGTTTTTATCTTGATCGCGTTGTGTGCAGATACAAGCCCCCCGGCGATCATAACAGACCAATGTGGCACCATAGCTGCAGCTGTGAGGACTGTGTTCCCTGAAGCGCGACACAGATTTTGTATATGGCACATAATGAATAAGGCCCCTATGAAGCTGCCCACGAAGTACCGGGAGCATACGTTGTTTGACCTCAACAACTGTGTATTCGATTCCAAGACTCCGGCAGAATTCGAGCGGAATTGGCAGGGTTTTCTAGATGATTTCGAGTTCCACGACAATAATTGGCTCCGATCCATTTATGCAATTCGAGAGCGTTGGGTACCTGCATTTTGGCGGGATTGTTTTTCCGCAGGAATGACATCAACCCAGAGAAGTGAGGGTATGAACGCCTTCTTCGATTAGTACCTCACATCAAGGACGACACTTAAGCAGTTCGTGAAACAATACGAACTCGCAGTACGCCACAAGTATGAGAAGGAAGCTCAGTCTGATTTCGATTGTCAGCATAAGGCTCCACAATTGATTTCGAAATATCCATTCGAGAGGCAATTGAGCGAGTTGTATACGGTGGGTGTCTTCAAGAAGGTGCAGTTAGAAATTGGGAAGATGATGTACTGCGACATCAAGGATGAGTTCAACGAGGACGACACATTGCACTTCAACGTGACCGAACATGTATTGACACATATCCTCCCATTGTCGGAACGGTTCACAGTGCAAATTAGAGATGAGAAGTGGGTATGCGATTGCAGAATGTTTGATCACGTCAGTATCCTATGTTGTCACGTTTATGTTGTTATTGCCCGAATACGTCCAAACGCGTTGCTCCCCGAGTCTTACATCGTCCACCGATGGAGGAAGGATATCCGAAGGAGCTATGGAGTCAAGTTTCCCCTTCAAAGTGGCATAACAGGGAACGATGCGCTTCGTCGCCATGACGACATAATGGGTCGTGCGGTTTGGATCGCCGAGGCCGCTTTCGACTCAAACGACAGATATCTTCAGGCGGTAGAGACACTTGAGTTGCTTAAGGAACGTATGCAACGACCTGATCCTGTGTTCGATGGTACATCCGTTCTCAATCCGGATAAGACAAGACGGAAAGTCAGACCGCCGAGCAAACGACGGATTTCTTTGTCTGAGAAAATAATTAAAAGTAACGTTAAGAAAATCATCAGGAAGAAGGTTCTACCCCCGTTACACCCTGCAGCACCCAAACCGGGGGATCACGATTTCGATGACTGGGACATGAATTTGCATTACGAGGGAGTTCCTCCTTGATTATTGTATTTGTCCTTGATTGGAATTATTCCTATGTAATTTTGTTGAAAGTCATTATATGTCTGTTCGTATTATTGCATAAGATTCAACCCTTTCTTTGCTTGTTCGTTTGTGAATTAATTTCTGATGGCGACAAATATATTTAAGTAATTTTGTTTTGTTGTATGTCTGTCCGGAATAAGTTATATTTATGTCCGGATTAAGTTACCAGTATGTCCGGATTACGTTATATGTCCGTCCGGATTACGATTCATTAATGTCCGGATTACGTTTTATTTATGTCCGGATTAAGTGACCAGTATGTCCGGAAGACGTACTTAGGCTGTCCGGATTACATTGTTTGTCTGTCCGGATTACGTGTATTTGCAGTCCGGAATAAGTGTATTTGCTGTCCGGAATAAGTGTATTTGCAGTCCGGAATAAGTGTATTTGTTGTCCGGAATAAGTATATTTGTTGTCCGGTTTAAGAATAAAGTGTGTCCAGAAACGGAACATAAAGTTTGTCCAGAATAAGTGTATTTGCTGTCCGGAATAAGTGTATTTGCTGTCCAGTTTAAGAATAAAGTGTGTCCAGAAACGGAACATAAAGTTTGTCCGGAATAAGTGTATTTGCTGTCCGGAATAAGTGTATTTGTTGTCCGGAATAAGTGTATTTGTTGTCCGGTTTAAGATTAAAGTGTGTCCAGAAACGGAACATAAAGTTTGTCCTGAATAAGTGTATTTGTTGTCCGGAATAAGTGTATTTGTTGTTCGGAATAAGTGTATTTGTTGTCCGGTTTAAGAATAAAGTGTGTCCAGAAACGGAACATAAAGTTTGTTCGGAATAAGTGTATTTGTTGTCCGGAATAAGTGTATTTGTTGTCCGGAATAAGTGTATTTGTTGTTTGGTTTAAGAATAAAGTGTGACCAGAAACGGAACATAAAGTTTGTCCGGAATAAGGTTATTTGATGTCCGGAATAAGTGTATTTGTTGTCCAGAATAAGTGTATTTGTTGTCCGGTTTAAGATTAAAGTGTGTCCAGAAACGGAACATAAAGTTTGTCCGGAATAAGTGTATTTTCTGTCCGGAATAAGTGTATTTGTTGTCCGGAATAAGTGTATTTGTTGACCAGAATAAGTGTATTTGTTGTCCGGTTTAAGAATAAAGTGTGTCCAGAAACGGAACATAAAGTTTGTCCGGAATAAGTGTATTTGTTGTCCGGAATAAGTGTATTTGTTGACCGGAATAAGTGTATTTGTTGTCCGGTTTAAGAATAAATTGTGTTTAGAAACGGAACATAAAGTTTGTCCGGAATAAGTGTATTTGTTGACCGGAATAAGTATATTTGCAGTCCGGAATAAGTGTATTTGCAGTCCGGAATAAATGTATTTGTTGTCCGGAATAAGTGTATTTGTTGTCCGGTTTAAGAATAAAGTGTGTCCAGAAACGGAACATAAAATTTGTCCGGAATAAGTGTATTTGCTGTCCGGAATAAGTGTATTTGTTGTCTGGAATAAGTGTATTTGTTGTCTGGTTTAAGAATAAAGTGTGTCCAGAAACGGAACATAAAGTTTGTCCGGAATAAGTGTATTTGTTGTCCGGAATAAGTGTATTTGTTGTCCGGTTTAAGAATAAAGTGTGTCCAGAAACGGAACATAAAGTTTGTCCGGAATAAGTGTATTTGCTGTCCGGAATAAGTGTATATGCAGTCCGGAATAAGACCGCAAATAACGTCCGGATTACGTATCATGTATGTCCAGAAACAAGAAAATAATTTTATAAAAACCCAACACCAAATGTCCTTGTATTGATAAATCATTCAAATAGTCTATGTAATTTTAACATGTATACATGTATAACTTTGGAAAAAAATTGTTGAGTGCGCAATGGTGCAAAGTAAATTAAAACATTTTCAGGGCGTTTATTGTTGATCGCACATCCCAGAGTCTTCGAGTAAGAAATTGGCCAAATCGCCTCTAAAACGGTGAATAACCTTGCTCTGCTTCGGCTTCGTCGGATCAACATTCTTCATCAAACGCTTCATCCAGTACAAAACGTATGACCTGCAGTCGTTACTCCCCGGTTGCTGTCGTTGGCTACTGATGCATTGCATACATTGCATCATATGTCTTTCATTTAGATTACTTTTATATCAATAAATGCTACTAAGGTATGTGTTTAGTCGTATTTACAGAATACAGGGACCTGAATGCAAATTACCCACATTCCGAGCATAAACGCGTGCAAAAGATTCATTCCTATCATAAAGACCGAGTTCAAGTTTATCGGGTTCCGAATGGAAATGAATCCAAGCATAAAAGCATTCAAGGAGCTAATCACAAAAAGGTCAAGGGCTTAATTGCAAAATGCCAAGGACCTGATTGCAAAAGAAAAGGATCAAGTTATTTTGTTGGAAAAGTCAAAAGAAAAGTCAAAAATAAATCCCCAACAATGGAAGGAATAATCCGGAGTTCAAGACAATGGAAAGAATCATCCAGACGCGTAAATAAAGATCAAATCATACCATAAACACATGACCAAAATCCGGACCCGAGCAGACCTGATTGTGCGGCGTTTTTGCCGCACAACACCTTCAATATGCGGCGTTTCCGCCGCCCAGTCATTGATCTGTGTGCCCGATTTTTGTCCAGTGTCGGGTCGACGCGTGTACTATCCTTTTATGTATTGGTATCCCCTGTATCGGCTATAAATAGCCCTGTAGGACGAATGTAACACATCTTTGAACCTTTGGTCTTGGATCATTAGTAATAAATTTCTGTTTTATTTTGTTTTGTTTTTATTTTCTTTTAATGTCTCTAGGATCCTTTCTTCTTCCTCCCTCCATGAGTTTCTAACTCTTTCCAAAGGGTGGAGGTGATGGAATTAGGGGTAGAGAAGATGAATGCATGTTATTGTTTTAAGTTCGTGATTAGTATATTTTGATTACTTGAGTTTATGTTAAATCATTTATCTTGTAATGCTTCATAACTAACATGATTTATTTCAAGTTTCTCCATTCTCCAATCTAAACCTAAGTCTAGACCTCCACCCGACGGAATTCTCTTCTTTGTTCTTGTTTTAATTTTAATTGCTTTTGTTTCGTAGTTTAGTTAATTAAACCAAAAACCCCAAAAACCCTAATTGATTCTTCTCTACTTCTTTCCCATCAATCGAAACAACATAAACAACGAAATCTCTCCCTCCTTGTGTTCGACCCGTACTTGCCACCGCTTCAACGCAGCCGTGCACTTGCAGTATAAATTTAATTCTCATCAAGTTTTTGGCGCCGTTGCCGGGGAGGCGACGAAGATTTTGTTTGTTTTTGTATTTTCGATTTTTTTTTGTTTATCGTGTGCGCGATCTAACTATTTGGATTTGCGTTTCAGGAGACAACAGAGCGCGCGGTGAAATCTGACCGCAATCTGAGCCATCTAGGCGGCGAAATCGCCGCACCACCAAGAGTATTTGCGGCGGAATCGCCGCACAACCTAGGGATCCGGTCTTCAAATTTCTGGGGCGTCGTCGGCATCTCTGGGTGGTCGCACTGAGCTACTGGAATCTCCGAGAGCGGGCGGCGAACCCGACTGAGCATTGCGGAGGTAACTTTTCTTGCCTTTCTCGTAAAATCTGAATAGTTGAAAAGTTTCCTTTCGTAGAATTGCACGTGTTAGGGTTACAATTCCATAATTGGCAATAATTCAACTCTGACCTAAAATTGGCAAAATTAGAAAGACCTTAGTGCATGCATCATATAATGTTTTGCTTGCATTATTCTTGCTAAATTCTTGCAAATTAATACTTGTTGAAGATTGCTGGAGGCAAGGTACGTATCGAGGTTTTTATCGATTGCATTAGAGCATATAATTTAGTTGCATACAACCTTGCAATTGCCCCCATTAAAAAGACCATTGTTTGACTATCTTTGCTAGATTTAAGTTAAACTATCTTAAGGGCAACTCCGTAGGAAAAGATACGGTGGGGATTTCATCACCCTCCCGTAGCCCACAAACCACAATCCTGAAGTGTCGCCTAAGCCTAAAATTTAAAATCAATTAGACATTGGCCCCTAAGGACTCGGACTCAATTAAGGAGGAGATTGGTTTGACTTGCTATGACCTGAAGCTAATTGAATTCAATTTGGTGTCTAGAAAGTGTTTTTGTGTCGACGAAAGTCTTCCAAGCGACGTGGTTGTCTAATTGGCACCGACTCTGTCGGAAGCGCCCCCACTAGCTATACACTAACTGGCCAACTTGGTTTGATTGGTGAGGGAGGTGAATCAAGCAAATCAATTCGATTCAACCAGTTAGGAGTCGTCTAGATCTAAGTGACACTAGGTCTAGGATTGTTTTGACCGTGCTTGTTCAGGAAATTTCTGACCAACCCTAATTTTTATCCTTTAGAGTTAAGTTTCCCTTCTCGTCTGAGTCTTCTTTCCCTTCTCATCCTTACCTTTCTATTGTTTGTTTCCTTTAAAATAAATTTTTTTTTTTTAAAATTCAAAAATTCAAAAAAAAAGAGTAATTGATTCTTGGAATTGAATTTGAAATTTAAATTTCGAATTCAAATTCAAAAATTAATTCAAACCGGTGCACTCAGATTTGGGTGCGGGATTTAAGCAATCGACTCTCACGAGTTCATCTGGATTCCAGTCTAGAGCTTAACCCCAACCCATCTGTTGCACCACCTCACCCGGATCTAATGGGTGAGAACGTAGTGGACCCGCCTGTTGCGCAACCTATAACTCTGAGGGATCGGTGCTACCCAACAATGGCTGCTCAGCCATCGTGCATCGTCATGCCCACCATACCGGGTCGCGACTTCGAACTTAAGGCACAATACATGAGTATGCTGCCTAAGTTCACCTCTAGGGAAGATCCATATCTCTTCCTTAGAGAATTTGAGGAAATCTGCTCTCTTATGCAATACCAGCATATCCCTGAAGAGGCAGTGCGTCTGAAATTCGTGCCTCTAGCACTGAAAGACGACGCTAAGAAATGGCTATATAGTCTAGCCGAAAGATCTATTAGAAGTTGGGCCGAATTTGTTCAAGTTTTCCTAAAAAAATATTTCCCCAACCATAAGACTATGAAGATTAGGAATGAAATTGTTGCATTCGTTCAGTCTGAGAGCGAGCCGTTCTATTCCTATCTTGAGAGATTTAAGAGTGTCTTGACCCAATGCCCTCATCACGGAATACCGAAGTGGCAATTATGCCAAATTATTTATGAGGGATTGACACCCACATCTAGAGTTATGCTAGAATCTGTGAGCCAAGGGAATTTTATGTCCAAAAATGAAAATGATGCCTGGACTTTTCTTGAGGATTTAGCTGAAAATAGTATGCAATGGGACAATGCTAGAACACCCATCAACCCGAGTATTGGATCTAGAATAGCGAGTCAACCCCGACCAGGTGTCTTAGCTGTAGACTCCAACATAGCGGCTGAGGCAAAACTAGCTACCCTAATGCGTAGAATGGAAAGTCTAGAGCTACAAAATCAACCCCGAATGAATCAACCCTTGTCTATCCCCTGCTCTAGATGTGGTCAGACTGGTCATTTAATGGAGGACTGTGTGGACCTGGAACATGTTAATGCCACATTTAAAAATTCTAGAAATGATCCTTACGCATCAACCTATAACCCAGGTTGGCGTAATCATCCCAATTTTTCGTGGACCCAACAAGGACAACCTCCTAGACAACAACAAACCCCATATAACCAAAATAATACATCATCTGGGGGTAATAACAATGGAAATCATGAGGTTAGGTTGACAAAATTAGAAACTTTAATGACAACTTTTATACAAACAACCAACCAATCATTCCAAAGGCTAGAGACACAGGTCAGCCAATTAGCACAGATAATAGGTGAAAGAGAAAAGGGCCAATTTCCAAGTCAACCTGAGGTGAACCCAAGAACTAATAATCAATATCAATCTTATCAACCACCTTCAGGAAATAACAACCCTAGACCGGTTCAAATGGTTAATGAGGAAGGACCGTTCCAACAAATCAATGCTGTAGTATCATTACGGTCCGGAAGACAAATTGACAATAATGTGGTAAACCCTAGAATGACTAATCAATCTAGCCATCAAGCACCCACATATGACTTGACCATTGAACCCGACGTCCAAATTGAAAAGCCCAATCCACCTACCCAACCTGAACCTGTAGCTCAACCTGAACCTGAGCGAGTCTATGTGCCTAAAGCCCCATTTCCCAATAGACTCAAAAAGAACTCTAGTGCACAAATAGAGAAAATCTTGGAAGTATTTAAGCAAGTTAAGGTAAACATTCCACTCTTAGACATGATTCAACAAATACCTGCTTATGCTAAATTCTTAAAAGATTTGTGCACTAAGAAGAGAAAAACGAATGTACCAAAGAAGGCGTTCTTAACTGCAAACATATGCTCAATTCTTTCCAACACATCTCCTATAAAATATAAGGACCCGGGGTGTCCCACAATTTCATGTTCAATAGGAGATACGTTTATCAATAAAGCCCTTCTAGACCTTGGTGCAAGCGTTAACTTGCTCCCATTTTCTGTCTACGAGCAACTCAACCTTGGTCCGCTGAAACCCTCTAGGACAACCCTCCAATTCGCTGATTGTTCTGTTAAGAAACCGAGAGGTGTAGTAGAGGACGTTTTGATTAAGGTTGGTGACTTCATTTATCCAGTGGATTTTGTCGTACTTGATACTGAACCTGTTGTAAATCCTAATCGACAAATCCCTGTAATTCTAGGTAGACCCTTTTTAGCCACTTCGGAAGCATTAATAAACTGTCGAAATGGGCTCATGCAATTATCTTTCGGGAACTTAAAAGCAGAATTTAATATCTTCCATATTGATAATGAGCCAGAAATAATATGCAACCCAAGTGATGTTGTGATGAGAGCACGTATTTATCAGAATTCTGAATCAAATAAATCATCACATAAGCAAAAAGGAAGTAAGAAAAAAGGGAGTAATTCATTTACTCAACCACCATCACTCGAGCAAATAAGCGAACCAATTCAAGTGAGAAGAGTGAAATCTTTTCCTCAAGTCAACATGGGGAACAATTCAACTGGATACATGCACCAACATGGTGTCATTCAATCCAGTTCTGATTATGGTTGACTTTGAGCAAACTCAACCCCTCTACCGCAAGCCGACGCAGGTAATCAGTGCATTTATTTTATCTATGCATACATTGAGGACAATGCATGATTTAGGTGTGGGGGGTGTTTATATATGTACATATCTATCTATTTGATTTTCTGCTCTGCTTTATTTAAAAAAAAAAAATCAATATTCTATGACATAGCTTAAGATTGAACTGCCAAAACCCGTGTACAAATTGCATTAAGTTTTTGTTCCTTATTATATAGTTCTGCTTGTAGAAATTATGACATAAATCTAAGTTCCAAAGAAATAACCCATGGCCCTTGTAAGACATGTATGCACTTAAATTGGATGAATCAAATCTTTGAAGTGGTTGATAAAAAGCAGAGGTTGAGGAAAATATACCGGGAAGTGTGGACTTCTAATAGCAATTAAGCCTTGAGGAAAATAAAAGTAAAATAAAATAAAAATAAAGTGAGGAAAACACATTTTGCAAAATGATTACAAAAGCCCAAGCCTTCGAGTCACTGGTCCGTAGGGGTATCTTGAAACCCGGTAACTTGAGTCTGCCAGCTCGGGATTATCGACCAAACTCGCTACACGAATGCAAAAAGGGTATAAGTGTTAAAAAGAAAAGCAAATGTGTTGAATCACGGAAAAAGGAAAAAAATAAATAAATACTTTAAGATACTCAAGGCCCAAAGCTAAAAGAATGATCCATGCCATGGTTGATCCAAATGATACTTCACCACCAGGGGAGGCGTGCAAAATAATTTAAGTAATAACATGTTTAGAAGGGTTAGTGGTGTGAATGTTGGAGGAATAAAGACCAAGTCATATTTTTAATGAGTTAGATTTATATAATGAGCATGCAAGAATTTTCAGTAAGATGTATAAGGTTGAGGTAGGGATATTGAGAACTATTAATGAAATGTTTATAGGATTTTGTGGGTATATCCGCTGAAAACCCTCAGGAGACAACACTCCTCCTCCTTGGCAACAAAGAGGTTTAAAGGCTTGTTGCACATGCTAAGTGCAACCGTGATTCCTACGAAAGTGAGTTAGGATTTCCCTATTTTCATTTTCTTATATTCTGCTTTGCTAGGGACTAGCAAAATCTAGGTGTCGGGGTATTTGATGCATTGCATACATTGCATCATATGTATTTCATTTAGATTACTTTTATATCAATAAATGCTACTAAGGTATGTGTTTAGTCGTATTTACAGAATACAGGGACCTGAATGCAAATTACCCACATTCCGAGCATAAACGCGTGCAAAAGATTCATTTCTATCATAAAGACCGAGTTCAAGTTTATCGGGTTCCGAATGGAAATGAATCCAAGCATAAAAGCATTCAAGGAGCTAATCACAAAAAGGTCAAGGGCTTAATTGCAAAATGCCAAGGACCTGATTGCAAAAGAAAAGGATCAAGTTATTTTGTTGGAAAAGTCAAAAGAAAAGTCAAAAATAAATCCCCAACAATGGAAGGAATAATCCGGAGTTCAAGACAATGGAAAGAATCATCCAGACGCGTAAATAAAGATCAAATCATACCATAAACACATGACCAAAATCCGGACCCGAGCAGACCTGATTGTGCGGCGTTTTTGCCGCACAACACCTTCAATATGCGGCGTTTCCGCCGCCCAGTCATTGATCTGTGTGCCCGATTTTTGTCCAGTGTCGGGTCGACGCGTGTACTATCCTTTTATGTATTGGTATCCCCTGTATCGGCTATAAATAGCCCTGTAGGACGAATGTAACACATCTTTGAACCTTTGGTCTTGGATCATTAGTAATAAATTTCTGTTTTATTTTGTTTTGTTTTTATTTTCTTTTAATGTCTCTAGGATCCTTTCTTCTTCCTCCCTCCATGAGTTTCTAACTCTTTCCAAAGGGTGGAGGTGATGGAATTAGGGGTAGAGAAGATGAATGCATGTTATTGTTCCTTCCTCTCAACTCTCAGCGGCCACTCAACCTTCAACAACCCTCGCCAGAATCCCGCTATCTTAGACGCGGTGCATTCATGAGTTCCGACAAAACGGTTAGGATTGTCACCTTTTTTAAGTGTGCGGGAGAGGCTGTTGTACTGAATGAACTCTAACCGACGTCCGTGGGCAACGAACAGAGTCCAGTGGCCGGCCAAACAGCATGGCTCTGCGATGATGACTTCCTCCACATTTATTCCTTCAATTTTTGGGAGTAAATAATCTTTCCTTATATCTTCTCCCTATCCCTCCACAATCATTTCCGATTCGAATGATGATAAGCAGACCACCTTTTGTTGCCTTCCTCTTCTGATGAGTACCTCAATTAGGCCGTCAAGAGTTTCGTTCGTGAATTCTGTTTTTGGCGAAATTATTTCCTTGAGATCACCCCTGGTGATATTGCTCAGAACCCCCTCCAGATAATATTTTTGGCTTCTCGTTTCGGGAGTCGTTGCATTCAATAAACGACGTACCTCATCATTGGTCAGCGTTCTCAAGGCGGTCGCATCCACATCGGGCCTCGTGGACGAAACATGGGCGGCCAGTTCATCTTTCGTTGTTTCGTCGGCCTCGTATATTTCTTCACTGGCTTCTTCGGCCCCTTTTGTTTTTGTGGTGGCTTCTTCGGCCTCCTTTATTTCTTTTTTTTTCTTCTGCGGCATTCTTCTGTGCCTCATCTTGGCCAGATTTGCTTTGCGCTTCGTCTATATGTTCTGTGCGCAAGCGTGGTTTAATGGTCCGCATTTTTTGAGGGTGCAAAAGCGGTAGCGATACCACAGCCTTCCTCTTTCTTTCCTGCTGTCTCCTCATATCTTCCTCCTTCTTATCATCCTCCTTCCTCTTCTCTCCCTCTTCCTCCTTCCTCTTCTTCCTACCTACATACATTTGTCGAGGTTAACCCCGTCACGTTTCTCTACGTACATGACTTCCATATCCACTCTCTGCCCATGTGCTCTTAGTCCAAGTAGAAGGGCGACGTCTTCTACCGTAAATGGGACCACCCCAGTGGCTATTCTCAGACCGACTTCTTTGGCGTCGAAATGTTCGACGAACCAACCCAGTATCTCGTTGTCAGTTGTGACGTGAGGAAAGGTGAGGAAGTGACCGAAAGGCGTCCGTTGGAAGACATTTTTCTCCTCCTCCTTCATCCGGTCGAACTGCTTGTAAAGGGCCGTGAAACCGCACTTGGTTTCGCGGAAGTAATACGTGCTTCCCTTAAACCACCAAAAAAATTGTTAGAGGCCAATAATGAACCTTAAAATGAACCAGAAAGAACGTGGTTGACACAACACCTGCGCGGCTACAATTTCAGGAGCGATGGAGGTTTCAGGTAGAGAATGATCCATTTTCGCCTGGTTATAATTTTCGTTCGACTAAAACAGGAATGAAGGTTTTGGATGAGCGTATGGAAAGGAACTCCGGGTGAAATGGGGAATGGAAAAGGAGAAGACTTGGGAGGAAAGTTACTCGAATGTTGTACCGCCGCTAATGATGTACGTGAAGTCTAACCGTCTAATCGTGATTTCGGGAAATGAACCGTCCCACCCAAAAATTCGTAATTTACTTTTCCCGCGCAGAAGTTTTCGCTGACTGGACGCTGAACTGGCAGCTGACTGGTCCGTCCACGTAAGAAGCGTCACGGACGCGCGCGTCCGTGTATAACGATTCTTGAAATAAATACTGAACTGCTAAACATCGCCCCAAAATTACTTAAATCGCCCCTTGAAATTACCAAATTGCCCTTCATCCTATTTTTGCTTATATATCTCACAATTTCACTCTTTTTTCAAAACTTTCTCTTCCTATACCTACTACAGAAGATTAGGAATGTCTCGGAGGCCAGGCAAGCAGCCAGCAGTTCCCCCGGTGTACCCGTATACGGTAACCTTACTTTATTTATTTGTTTTTAAAAATAAAAAAAAATAAAAAAAAGTGGCCGGCGTCCGAGGGAGACGCCCCCCGCATGGGGCGGGCGTCCGAGGAAGCCGCTCCCCCCATGACCTTTGCTTCCACTACCGGAAGAACGACCACGACCTCTACTCCCACTACCTGAAGATCGACCACTACCTCGCTCTGCATACTCAAACGCACTAGGGTCCCGTCGTGTCGACTTTCCCCTTGGTCGACCTCATAGCTTTGTTTTTTCTGCAGGCTCTCTCAAATTCGCATGTTCGGGGTGTAGCTGCTCGAATAAAACCCGAGAGGCAGATCGAATTACGGTGGGGTCACTTCCTGCAATCTCATCAACCCGGCTGCGAAAATGTTCGGCGTCTTGAGCTGCCTGAGACACAAACTCTGCGTTCCCGGCTCCTTCCCCAATGACAAGTGTCCTCCAGAACGAATGAATCTGCTCTAAGTAAATTCCGTTGTCTGATTCAAGACATCCTCGGATGGTACATGCGCAAGGTATCCCATGAGAAGTCAGAAAAGCGCACTCACAACGATATTCAACTTCATCATCTAACTCTTGCATTCTTTTCACCTCCTGACTCAGCAATTGCAAGCAGTGATGCGAAACTCGACCATTTATGTGACGATATAGAGCATGTCCGAAATTAGTCAAATTTCGCCGTCTCGAGTCTTCAAGAGCGTTTCGAATATTCGTCAGCTGCATTTCAATAGCCGCGTTGACGCGCTCGAAAAGAGTGTCCAGAGCTGCAGTCGATGTAGAAATCCACTCTTTTAGAGCCGAATGAGCACTTTCGACCCTACAATTCGTGGTGTTCCCGAAATGAAAGACTTTGTTCGTCCAATTCAGCACAAACTTTTCTTTATGCACCAACCACGTGGTGTCCAGATACTCCGTGATAGCCGGCCACGATCTATACAAATCTTTCAGAGCATACACAGCTCTATCATACTCGGCTTCTGAAGTAGAAAGCATGATTTTCCTCCATCTTCCACGCCTCAAAGTCTCTGCCATCTGCTTATTTTTCCCGAATACGTGGTATGCGTAGTTCAATACGTCTTTGTTGATGTGCCATGTGCAGAGTAAATGAGCAGAGTCAGGAAATACCTCTCTCACTGGTCGCATAAGGCCTAACTCCCGGTCTGTTATTATTGCAGTCGGGCTGACAATCCCCAATAACAGATCTCGCAACTTCTCCATCACCCACAGATAACTGGAGTAAGTTTCATCCATCAAAATCGCATATCCAATAAGGAAATTCATGTTTGTTGGTGTGACCCCAATCATTTCGAACAAAGGCATCTTATACTTGTTCGTCTTGTAAGTCGAATCCATGCAGATAACGAAAGGATATGTCCGCAACAACTGGACTGACGTCGGATGTGCCAAAAAAGCGTGAGTGACGACATCAGTGTCTGGATCCGCCATAATCCAATGTAAGTACTCACACTGCACTGCTTGATAGAGAAACTGCTGGACGGGATTCCGGTCTTCAGATTTTGTCCTCCTCATGTAATCTCTGAAATTATAAATATGCCTTTGATTTGGATTGTCCCCCGGGAATTTTTCTTTTACTGCCTTCAAGATGTTCCGTGGTTTTGCTTGCGCCTCAGTCATATCACGAACAATCTTCTTCGCCCCAGAACTTAGACCACTAATTTGACGATGACCCTCTGGATAAACTGTCAGTCTGTGGTTGTGATGTCCATGAGCACTATTAAAAACCACAACCCATCCATCACGATCTCGTCGCTCCACCACTTTTATTAAGAAACGGCAACCGCAACCCTTTCTTTTGGTGTTTCTTCGAAGTGCAGTATCCATATCCCGAGACTCCATTTGATTTCGCCGGTCGCATCTCAAATAACAATCCATCCGACTATCTGATCTTGTTTTGTACGACGACACGACCAAAAAAAACTCAGCTCCGATAGCTACTTGTTTGGCCCATTTACATGCTTCATCGATTGTTTCAAAGATTTGTGTAGTTTGAAATAACTCACTGTAATCCACTCCATCACCACCGAAATCTTCCAACGGAACCTACAAAAATAAAATCGAAATTAAAAAAATCAAAAAAAAATCGGGCGTCTGTATTAAACGCCTACCCCATGGGAGGGGCGTCTGAGTTAAACGCCCTTCCCAAGGGTGAGGCGTCTGCGTAGGACGCCTGACCCTAGGGAAGGGCGTCTACTACAGACGCCTTACCCAAGGGGAGGACGTCTACATAAGACGCCTCTCCCATTGCGTAGGCGTCTGCGTTAGACGCCTCGGCCAAGGGAAGGACTGTTGGCTTTTTAGCCTTAATCTTTATTTTGTTTTGATGATTAAGTAATCTAATCTTAATCTATATTTAATCAATCAACCTAGACAATCAAAGTAAGCAAACATGAATACATGCATTGCATATATATTCGTGTACTTGCGATATTCTTAATAGGTTGATGAAGAATCAAGCTAAGGAGCTTGGGGAGAAGAAGATAAAGACTCAAGACATGTAATCAAGCTTTGGACCAATATGTAATGTAGTATAATTTGAGTCCTAAGGATTAATGTAAACTTGAGCACATTAGGATTCTGTCCCCTATCCCCACGGTTAACCGAACCCCACTCGGTAAACCGAATCTTGTAGAGTTCGGTCCACCGAACACCTTGCGGTCAACCGTGTAGAATCCTTTAGGTGTTCCCTGGAATAACCACCTCGGTATACCGAACCGCCTTCGGTAGACCGAATTAGCCTGGACTGGTTTTGGACTTTGCTCCAACGGTCGTATTTAAATCTTGACCTAAAGCCAAATTGACTTATCCATATGCGGTACACCGAACTTCATTCGGTCAACCGAATCATATTGCTTTAGGAGACCAATGGCTATTTAACTTGACCGTTATCGGTAAACCAATCTCCCACGCTTTGTCAGCACAATTCCCGCGCTACTTCGGTATACCGAAGTATACACGGTCAACCGAACTTGAGTAGATCAGAGCCCAATCAATTCTACTGTCCACCTTGGAACGGTGAACCGAATGGACTTCGGTGAACCGAATTTGATTAGGGCTAAATAGATAAAAGCTACTGGAGGTTGGTGAACGGTGATCCGATACATAATCGGTAAACCGAGTTCTTTGTTCAGACCATTGTTTCGGACTACCGTGTGGATAACGGTCGACCGAATCTGTCTCGATTTCTGGCCGAGCTTAAGTCACATCTTGCTTTCTCATTGGTCCATTCCCCACCAACTCCCAAACGGCTAGATGAGCTTGAAGGCTTATAAATAGGACCTCATTTGGTTGCTTTGGACTTCTAGAACACTTCCTATCTATCCAATACTCAAAGCCAAATCCTCTCCATCTTCAAGCTCTCAATACACAACACTCAAGCCTAAACTTCACCACTTGCATATCCAATTCCATATCATATCCAAGTGTGCTCAAGTATAGAGTGTTAGTTAGAGTGTGATTCAACTTCCATATCAAAGAATCAAAGAGTTGTAAAAGCTTCGAGGAAGCTCCCTCTCGGGTTGTGAGAGGAGACACGAGCGAGGCGAGGTTGTTCGCGAGGCTCGATGTTGTAAACGGCGTTGGTCTCGGCCCGGAACGGAGATCGGTTAGTGGAACCGTAAGCGAGGCTCGGGGGATCGAGCGAGGCTTGCGAGGAGGACTAGGACCCGGGTGTGGGTGCCGAACCTCTCTAAACTCCGGTGTCGACGAATTTGTAGTTTGCAATTGTCTCTTCCTTAATCCTTCGATTAGTATTTTTAATTCCGCATTTTTCTATCGATTAGAGGGTCATAGATCCTAACAAGGACGTCCTACGCAGACGCCATCACCTTGGGGGAGGCGTCTAATGCAGACGCCCGGCCCAAAATTTGCCCCGCGCCAGACTTACCTCACCGGATGCATCACCTTCGCCAGACATTTTCGTGGTGTTTTTACTGATAAATTATGAATATACAAGACCGTATGCCTAATTTATAGACACGGGACGATATGGGTATTAAATATATTGTTAAGGGCAATTTGGTAATTTCAAGGGACGATTTAAGTAGTTTTGGGGTGACGTTTAGTAGTTCCCAATAAAAACAATACAAAGATGGACGTAGGTAAATTACAAGAGTGGCAACGGATCCTAACTATTAATCATATCCCCATACGCTTGTGACAAGTACTCATGTTGGGTGATTAGAGGTCCGTTTGGGGTACTAGTTTCCAAACATCATTTTCAGTTTATGGTTTTTTCGATGAACATTTTTCAGGGTCTAAATTTGTATTGTAAAAACATAGCAGTAGAAGTTGTCAGGAGCTGAGGGTAAGTTTTCCAACAAACCGAGACGAGTTGGATATGTTGTTTTGGTTACAAATTTATAATTAATACTTGGTTATTAGTTATTACTTGATTTGTTGAACGACACATATTCCTTGTGTATTGGATAATTACTTTAAAAAGAGAAATGGATGAAGACATGAAATACTGTATAACGTCGCAAGGCAGAAACAGTCAAGTAAGATTTTTAACCATGACAACAGATGGGATCCAAAGGAATTTGGTACATTACGTTTGGAGGTCTAGGTAAATTTTGGAGTTTTCTCAACTTCAAATGCAGTTTTTATACCCAAAACTCAAATCTTTTTTTATTTCTTTGTCACATACACTTTCTAATACGAAAATTAAGAAATCTGAACACCACGGTTGGAACAACTCAGTTTTTATAATACATAACCATATTCGGGTTTAAACGGATGTGGACAACAATCAAATACGGAATCAGATAGTATGTTTTTAACTTCAAAATTATGCAAAATCTTGAAATTAAGAATTCATATACGAATACGAGATGGATATTATCTTATACACATATATTTATTGTTACTATATTCAGGTAAAATATTTAAACGGATTCTATATCTAATGACTATATGACATACTAAACATATAAGAAAATGCTGATGGAAGTGGATATTATCCCGACCATTTTCACGTCTAACTCCAAAAATCTGTGTAGATATGGACCAATCGTGGGCCATGCCGACCTGGGGTGGTTTTCACAACCCATAGTAAAATTCGGTTCGGTCCGGGTGTCTGGACTGAACCGAATTTTTCGGTCCGGACCGAACCAGACGAACTTTTTCGGTCTGATCTTCGGTCCGGGAGACCACGGCATTTCGGTCTTCGGTCCGGTCTGGTCCGACTCGGTTCGGTCAAAGACTGAAATTTTATAGGTTAAATTCGGATTTTGGACAGTGTAGCTACTATTACACTAGAATGTAGGCTAATTTCATCCGTGTTAACTTCACCTTGCTGCTGTCAAAAGATTCAAATGCCAATCCCAGTTAGCCATCTGTCTCTGCAGAATAAAGTTAGCCATCTGTCTCTGCAGAATATATCATGCAATCACATCAACCATATCTTTTTTGTTGAAAATCTTTGTAATGTTGGATTTTGAATATTGCGACTGGTTCCACCATCCTAGTTTCTCACGAATTTTGCATCTAATTATTTGAGGACAATTGCAGGCCCTATAATATCACTATATTTCAAAGTACTTTTAGTGTAGTATGCTCGACAATATTTTACCTGTTGGGATGAATAGGTTCCCTAAAACCATGTCTAATGGTCATGTATTATGGAACAATCACTTGTATAGTTATATGCGGCATTCATTGGCAACTCACACTTCATCAGATGTATAAATAGAAATATGACACAATTGGTTGTAGCTGCACTAGAACACTAGTGTGCAAGGTGGTTACTTGGGTTTCTTGTTGTAAGGACTGGAGACGTGGGGGGGGGGGGGGGGAGTGGGGAGAGGAGTGGGGTGGAGTGAGGTGAGGTATGGTGGGTATGGTTGGGAGTTTGGTGGGGGGGGGGGGGGGGGGGGGGGGGGGGGGGTAGGTGTAGGTTTTATTATTTAAACCCAACCCTCTCTTTTTCCTTTCCTTCCCATTTTCTTCCACCAAAACTCACCACCTCTTCTCCTTGCTTTTCCGGCGACCAGTGGAGGAAGGAGGCGGCGCGGAGGCTCCGGCGTGAGGAGGTCGCGCGGGTGGAGGCGACGGGCGTGAGCGTTGCTCCGGCGAGTTCGTCTTTCTTTTGAGGTATGCCAAGCATTAGTGTGTTTTGTGGTTCTCCATGTTGGGGGAGGTTTGGGTCGGTCGCGGGAGGTCGGAGACCTCGCCGGCGACAAGAAAACGGCGTAAAATCCTTGGCTGGTGCAAGGTTGCTGTCGACCAACGGTCGACCGGTGCCTTCGGGCGGTCGACCGGTGATAGTGTAAATTGATGTTTTTGCCCAGAACCGGTCGGACGATGCCTTGGGGCGGTCGACCGGTTATGCCAAATTTCGTGGGTTCGTGTTTGATGTTGCCTGTTTCCGGTCGACCGAGCCTTGTGGTTCGACCGGAACTTAAGTTGTTTATTGATTGTTGGTTCGACCGATTAGTAATGCGTTCGACCGATTATATGACTTAGAATTACTAGGCTGACCCTGTAATGTTCGGTCGACCGGGACCCTTGAGTCGGTCGACCGATAGTTGAATTGATTTTGACTTAGTCAGACCTAGGATTTTGACCTGTCCGGTCGACCGGTTCTTCCCGCTGGTTCGACCGATTGGAGACAGAGTTTTGGGCACTTTGTTCGACCGTTTGGAGGAAATCCGTTCGACCGTTACTGTTGGTTTCGGTCGACCGGTTTGCCTGATTCGGTCGACCGATGGGGCACAGTACTGGTTTTCTTGTCCTAGTGAGATGTCAACTCTGTCCACGGAAACCCGTGTCCTCGCTTAGCGCGTGAGCCGGGAGGTGACGGTGGGTGCGTTCTGCGTGCCTGCCCAGGGACCGCCGTGTGGAAGAGTGTGGGCATCTGGGACGTGTCGTCTCCACAGATGGAGGGCGACGTAGCCTTGATGTTCTGACTCACAGTAGAGTAGCAGGCCTGAGGGATTGAGGATCCCGGTGCACGAGGTGCACGGCTCGTTGGAGCATGTTGACCCTGCGGGCTGTTTGAGCTCGGATCGCTCGTGTAGACGAGGCGATGATTGTTCCACCCGATGCTGTTCCGGGTGATGATTGTTCTGCCGATGCTGTTCCGGCGGAAGTGCCGTCCGACGACGTTTCCGGGCGATGGTGTCCCACCGATGCTGTTCCGGTGAGGGTATGGACTGCCGACGATCTTTTCCGGCAGGGTAGTCTGGACGGGCTCCTCCAGATGAGTGGACCGACCTGGGCGACGGCCCCGTTGGTGAGGTGTTGACCTCGAGATTTCAGCTGATTTCTACTTCGCGCAGGCGTGCGGACGCTCCTCACCGATCCCTTGACTAGAGTAGTCGCGTGTGGGGTTCGTTGCGTACCTTCTGCTAGACCGTATGTGCCTACGGTAGGTCTCAGAGTGGGACCCCTTTCAGTTGCGGACAGAGGTCCTGTGTTTCCCCGTGGTGGGATTGGTTACCCCGTAGTGGGTCTGTTTACCCGTTGAGGGATTGTTTTATGTATCGCATTGATGCCATGCCATGATGACTAGTATGATAGGTTTCATTGATAGTCTTGCATGCATTTAGGGCTTGGTATACGGGGTTTCCTTTCAGGAAACTCAGGCATTGTTGTTGCACTTTTTATTTCAGGACCACAGTAGGTCCGGGTGGGTGGTGACCGAGGACGGAGCACTTTGGAGTCGGATCCTCTTCGGCATTTGCGAGATCGTACGACTACTTGTATTTTCATTTCTTTCATCTGGATTGTAGTTGTACACCTTTTGTAAACTCCATGTATTTTGGGTGCACCCGGATTTATATATTTATATATTAGTGACGTTCCCGCCTTGAGTTGTCAGTTTTATTCGTTATTTCGAAATTTTAAATCTTCCGCTGTTTCGGGACGTTACAACTTGGTATCAGAGCGGTCGATTCCTGTGTCTTCGTCTAAAGAACCACCCTTAGGAGTAGTGTTAGAGGCATGCATTACTTTCTGTAGCTCATGCATGCATTGTTGCTTATCTGTTGATTGTTGTGGTGGCAGATGCCTCCGAGGCGTGTGAGAGGTACGCCCCTGCCGCGTAGTTCCAGTGAGGGGACGGGAGGCGCGGCATGGGAGGAGGAGCGGCGTACGCTCTATGGCACTATGGACAGGCTGGGCGAGTTTCTGGAGCGCCAGGCTGCCCGAGCTGAGCAGGCAGGACCTGGTGTGGTGCACGACAGGTTCATGAGGCAGCATCCTCCGACTTTTGAGGGCGGAGTGGATCCTGAGCTGGCTGAGGACTGGATCTTCACGATTCAGAAGATCTTCCGTGCGATTGGATGTGCACCGGAGCTGCAGGTAGGTCTGGCTACCTACGTGCTGAGAGGTCAGGCGTCGAGCTGGTGGAGGAGTACATCTGCAGTTGTGTTCGCCGACCGAGATGATGTGACTTGGGAGGAGTTTCTGGAGGAGTTTAATCAGAAATACTTCCCGCCGCATGTCAGAGATGCGAAGAGAGAGGAGTTCCTGGCGTTGGAGCAGAGGGATATGACGTTAGCTGCCTACGTCGATCGGTACAACGCCCTGGAGCGCTACTGTCCAGAGATTTATGTTACTCAGGAGCAGAGAGCGAGGAAGTTTGTGAGGGGACTGAGGAAGCAGTTGAGGTCTCGTGTTCTCACCAGTATGCCGCGGACTCTGGCAGATGCAGTGGAGTGCGCGACGGTTCTTGATCGGGACTTTCAGGAGAACTACCAGGAGGCTAGGAGACCTCAGGGTAGTGCAGTGGGGCGGGCAGCTGGCCGTTCCGCAGTGGTGGCCGGCAAGAGGCCTCGGTCTGATGGGGGAGGAGCGCGTCGGCCCGGGATGTGCGGTTCTTGTGGTGGAGCTCATCCGGGGCAGGAGTGTCCCCGTCGTACTGGAGCGTGTCTGGGTTGCGGCCAGATGGGGCACTTCATTCGAGATTGTCCGCAGAGGCGGGGAGAGCCGAGTAGGAGGCCAGGACCGCCAGCAGCAGGCAGGAGCGGAGGCAGTCGCGTAGTTGCACCACCGGGACCGAGCAGAGTCGCCGGGCGGGTTTTCACCATCCAGGCTGAGGAGGCGAGGGACTCCAACACTGTGGTGGAAGGTACTCTTTCTGTTTCTGGTCGTGTTGCTAGAGTTCTTTTTGATTGCGGTGCCACTCACTCCTTCATTTCGGAGAAGTTTGCTGGCGAGTTGGGTCGGACCCCTGAGCTGCTGACTGTGTGTTTGGAAGTCAGTACGCCCATGGGTGAGGTGGGCACTGTGGGGAGCTTCCTCCCCGGCACCACAGTTGTTTCGGGAGACCAAGATTTTCCGGCAGATCTGGTCTTGCTACCGATGGAGGACTTCGACGTCATACTTGGGATGGATTGGCTGTCCCAGTACGATGTTCGGGTCTTTTGCCGCGAGAAGAAGATTCTGATTCCGAGGGGGGACCTGCCTGATGTTGTGATCAGAGGGCTGAGAGGCAGAGGTCGGATTATGGTCTCGGCAGTGAAGGCACAGAGATTGATCCAGCAGGGATGCAGAGCTTATGTGGCTACACTGGTAGTGTCAGATTCTGAGTCGAGGAGTCTGGAGGACATAGAGGTGGTACGGGATTTCGCAGATGTGTTTCCAGTGGATATCCCGGGGCTACCGCCACACCGAGAGATCGAGTTCGGCATCGACTTGGTGGAGGGTGCGACTCCGCAGTCGAAGGCTCCGTATAGGATGGCACCTGCAGAGTTGGCTGAGCTGAAGAAGCAGTTGCAGGAGTTGATGGATACTGGGTTCATCCGACCTAGCGTCTCGCCGTGGGGAGCGCCAGTCTTGTTCGTGAAGAAGAAGGATGGGTCGTTGCGGATGTGCATCGACTACAGGATGCTGAATAAGGTTACCGTTAGGAACCGGTATCCCTTACCCAGGATCGAGGACCTGTTTGATCAGTTACAGACGGCGAAGGTCTTCTCGAAGATTGATTTGAGATCGGGGTATCATCAGCTGAGGATCAGGGAGGCAGATGTTCAGAAGACAGCCTTCAGGACGCGGTACGACCACTACGAGTTCTTGGTGATGCCATTTGGACTGACGAATGCACCTGCAGCATTCATGGACCTGATGAACAGAACGTTCAAGCCGTACCTTGACAGTTTTGTGATTGTGTTCGTCGACGACATCTTGGTGTACTCGCCGGACTGGGAGCAGCACCGAGAGCACTTGAGGATTGTGCTTGGCATCTTGAGGGATCAGCAGTTGTATGCCAAGTACAAGAAGTGCGAGTTTTGGTTGGATCAGGTGGCGTTCTTGGGACACATCGTGTCGAAGGACGGGATCTCAGTGGACCCAGCGAAGGTGGAGGCAGTGACGCAGTGGAAGGCTCCGACGAGCGTGACTGAGATCAGGAGTTTTCTGGGGTTAGCAGGCTACTACAGGCGATTCATTCAGGATTTCTCCCGACTTGCTTCTCCGCTCACTGCTTTGACGCGGAAGGGAGTTAGGTTTGCTTGGTCCCAGAAGTGCGAGGACGGTTTTCTTGAGTTGAAGCGACGACTGACGACAGCACCGATCCTGACACTTCCGAGCGGCAGCGGAGGGTTTGTGATTTACAGTGATGCATCAGGGATCGGTTTGGGTTGCGTACTTATGCAGCACGGGAAGGTTGTGGCGTACGCTTCGAGACAGTTGTAGGATCATGAGAGGAACTACCCCACTCATGACTTGGAGTTGGCGGCGGTAGTTCATGCACTGAAGACTTGGCGGCATTATCTGTACGGGGAGCAGTTCGAGGTTTTCACCGATCACCAGAGCTTGAAGTACCTATTTTCGCAGAAGGAGCTGAATATGAGGCAGAGGAGGTGGCTCGAGTTCATTAAGGACTACGACTTCACCATATCCTATCATCCGGGGAAGGCCAATTCAGTTGCTGATGCACTGAGCAGGAGAGTTGAGGTGTCGGTAGCGAGCCTCTGCGTTCAAGAGTGGAGATTGCTTGAGTCCCTGTCAGAGTGGAGGCCGTTTGCTGGGTCAGCAGAGGGGGCAGTGATTGCTGGTTTGAGAGTTGAGCCGCAGACTGTCTCGAGAGTTGTGCAGGCTCAGGGTACCGATGCAGAGTTGGCTGGTCTGGTGCAGTTGTCTGCTCAGGAGGGATCTGATTTCAGCATTGGAGCAGATGGTGGTCTGAGGTTCAGAAGCCGTATTTGGGTGCCGAGGGTGGATGAGCTGAGAGAGGAGATCATGGAGGAGGCACACCGAGCACGATATTCCATTCACCCGGGGAGCACGAAGATGTATAAGGACCTGCAGCGTAATTTCTGGTGGAAGGGGATGAAGCGAGACATAACGGAGTTTGTGAGCAGATGCTTGGTCTGCCAGCAGGTGAAGATTGAGCATCAGCGACCAGCAGGACCGATGCAGTGTATCGAGCTTCCCGAGTGGAAGTGGGAGCACGTGACGATGGATTTTGTCACAGGATTGCCGAAGACGAGGAGATTCCACGACGCGATTTGGGTGATAGTCGATCGACTGACCAAGTCGGCGCATTTCTTAGCGATCAGGACCACGTTGCCTTTGGAGGGTCTGGCTCGGTTGTACGTGGAGGAGATAGTCAGGTTGCATGGGGTGCCAGTGAGCATCATCTCCGATCGAGATCCACGATTCACTTCCAGATTTTGGGGGAGTCTGCAGCAGGCTTTGGGGACGCGTCTGAGATTCAGTACAGCGTTCCATCCGCAGACCGATGGTCAGTCAGAGAGGACGATTCAGACCTTGGAGGATATGCTGAGAGCATGCACACTGGACTGGGCAGGGCACTGGGATGAGCACTTGCCGCTGATAGAGTTCGCCTACAACAACAGCTACCACTCGAGTATTGGGATGACACCGTACGAGGCGTTGTACGGGAGGCCTTGCAGATCACCGGTATGCTGGAGTGATGTGGGCGAGAGGCAGTTAGTGGGGCCAGAGATCGTGCAGATGTATGCAGAGAAGGTGGATGTGATCAGGAGGAGACTGGCCACAGCACAGAGCAGGCAGAAGAGTTATGCTGATCGACGCAGGCGGGCGTTGAGTTTCGAGGTGGGCGACCATGTGTTTCTGAAGATCTCTCCTGCCCGAGGAGTCATGAGGTTCGGGAAGAAGGGGAAGCTTAGTCCGAGATATGTTGGACCTTTCGAGATCTTGGACCGAGTTGGTGAGGTCGCCTACCGGATTGCTTTGCCGCCGCAGTTTTCGGGTCTGCATAATGTCTTCCATGTGTCGATGCTGAGGAAGTATGTGGCAGATCCGTCGCATGTCATTGAGATTGCAGTTCCAGAGATTCAGCAGGACTTGTCGCTCGAGGAGAGGCCGGTCGAGATTGTTGATCGCATGGATCATCAGCTCAGGAGGAGGACCATTCCGATGGTGAAGGTCCGGTGGCAGCATCATAGTGAGCGCGAGGCCACTTGGGAGATTGAGGAGGAAGTCAGAAGGCAGTACCCAGAGCTTTTCGGTGAGTTGTTGCTGTGATTTCGGGACGAAATCCTTTTAAGGAGGGTGGATTGTAAGGACTGGAGACGTGGGGGGGGAGTGGGGAGAGGAGTGGGGTGGAGTGAGGTGAGGTATGGTGGGTATGGTTGGGAGTTTGGGGGGGGGGTAGGTGTAGGTTTTATTATTTAAACCCAACCCTCTCTTTTTCCTTTCCTTCCCATTTTCTTCCACCAAAACTCACCACCTCTTCTCCTTGCTTTTCCGGCGACCAGTGGAGGAAGGAGGCGGCGCGGAGGCTCCGGCGTGAGGAGGTCGCGCGGGTGGAGGCGACGGGCGTGAGCGTTGCTCCGGCGAGTTCGTCTTTCTTTTGAGGTATGCCAAGCATTAGTGTGTTTTGTGGTTCTCCATGTTGGGGGAGGTTTGGGTCGGTCGCGGGAGGTCGGAGACCTCGCTGGCGACAAGAAAACGGCGTAAAATCCTTGGCTGGTGCAAGGTTGCTGTCGACCAACGGTCGACCGGTGCCTTCGGGCGGTCGACCGGTGATAGTGTAAATTGATGTTTTTGCCCAGAACCGGTCGGACGATGCCTTGGGGCGGTCGACCGGTTATGCCAAATTTCGTGGGTTCGTGTTTGATGTTGCCTGTTTCCGGTCGACCGAGCCTTGTGGTTCGACCGGAACTTAAGTTGTTTATTGATTGTTGGTTCGACCGATTAGTAATGCGTTCGACCGATTATATGACTTAGAATTACTAGGCTGACCCTGTAATGTTCGGTCGACCGGGACCCTTGAGTCGGTCGACCGATAGTTGAATTGATTTTGACTTAGTCAGACCTAGGATTTTGACCTGTTCGGTCGACCGGTTCTTCCCGCTGGTTCGACCGATTGGAGACAGAGTTTTGGGCACTTTGTTCGACCGTTTGGAGGAAATCCGTTCGACCGTTACTGTTGGTTTCGGTCGACCGGTTTGCCTGATTCGGTCGACCGATGGGGCACAGTACTGGTTTTCTTGTCCTAGTGAGATGTCAACTCTGTCCACGGAAACCCGTGTCCTCGCTTAGCGCGTGAGCCGGGAGGTGACGGTGGGTGCGTTCTGCGTGCCTGCCCAGGGACCGCCGTGTGGAAGAGTGTGGGCATCTGGGACGTGTCGTCTCCACAGATGGAGGGCGACGTAGCCTTGATGTTCTGACTCACAGTAGAGTAGCAGGCCTGAGGGATTGAGGATCCCGGTGCACGAGGTGCACGGCTCGTTGGAGCATGTTGACCCTGCGGGCTGTTTGAGCTCGGATCGCTCGTGTAGACGAGGCGATGATTGTTCCACCCGATGCTGTTCCGGGTGATGATTGTTCTGCCGATGCTGTTCCGGCGGAAGTGCCGTCCGACGACGTTTCCGGGCGATGGTGTCCCACCGATGCTGTTCCGGTGAGGGTATGGACTGCCGACGATCTTTTCCGGCAGGGTAGTCTGGACGGGCTCCTCCAGATGAGTGGACCGACCTGGGCGACGGCCCCGTTGGTGAGGTGTTGACCTCGAGATTTCAGCTGATTTCTACTTCGCGCAGGCGTGCGGACGCTCCTCACCGATCCCTTGACTAGAGTAGTCGCGTGTGGGGTTCGTTGCGTACCTTCTGCTAGACCGTATGTGCCTACGGTAGGTCTCAGAGTGGGACCCCTTTCAGTTGCGGACAGAGGTCCTGTGTTTCCCCGTGGTGGGATTGGTTACCCCGTAGTGGGTCTGTTTACCCGTTGAGGGATTGTTTTATGTATCGCATTGATGCCATGCCATGATGACTAGTATGATAGGTTTCATTGATAGTCTTGCATGCATTTAGGGCTTGGTATACGGGGTTTCCTTTCAGGAAACTCAGGCATTGTTGTTGCACTTTTTATTTCAGGACCACAGTAGGTCCGGGTGGGTGGTGACCGAGGACGGAGCACTTTGGAGTCGGATCCTCTTCGGCATTTGCGAGATCGTACGACTACTTGTATTTTCATTTCTTTCATCTGGATTGTAGTTGTACACCTTTTGTAAACTCCATGTATTTTGGGTGCACCCGGATTTATATATTTATATATTAGTGACGTTCCCGCCTTGAGTTGTCAGTTTTATTCGTTATTTCGAAATTTTAAATCTTCCGCTGTTTCGGGACGTTACACTTGTCCTGATAGTGCTGTTGGGATTTCATGAGGATTATAGAGGTAAGTAATTAACAAAAGATAACTTTTAGAACACAAAACTAACAAGTGCTATATAAAATTTACAAGCAATAGCTAACTCATCCCATTCTATATATCAGATTTCGACTGCTGAAGCAGTTCAAATGGCAAGAACATTGGCTCTCAAAGAAGGGTTGCTTGTAAGTTTGCGTTATTTCTATGGTTACCATTGGTGTCTTAATTTGAATCCTTTTCTATATGTTTCCATCCTTTGGTCTTTGCTCACTCAACATTTTCTTTGTTTGAACTTGATGTATGTTTTGTCTTCACGATTTAGATGAGTTGCTGACTATTGTATGGCTTGCCATCCTTTTTCCATATTCTATTATTCAGGTTGGTATTTCATCTGGAGCTGCTGCTGCAGCCGCCACACTAATCGGGAAGAGACCTGAAAATGCTGGAAAATTAATCACTGTAAGCAAACATGGCGTGGCTCTTCTAATCCATTTAAATCGCTTGTAGTCCTCTTATGATGGAAATAAAAAAGTAGATGATCTCTTCTAGTTAGAAATTTCCTCATAACTCGACTCGTCAAGCGTTGTGGCCTAAAGGTGATTCACCATATTTCAGGTAATATTCCCAAGTTTCGGCGAGAGATACATATCTACTATACTTTTCCACTCCATACAGGAGGAAGTACAGAAAATGCATAAGGGATGATCTTAGGTCTGATAAGTTATCCAGAAAGGAAGATGCTATTTCTTAAAGAAGATCATTTACCCACATTGAGAAGTCTTACCAAATGCCATATGGTACACTATAACGTGACCATGTCTCGAGATGAATTTTGAAGTTTTGCAGGTAACAAAATTGTTCTCAGGGAAAGAAAACCAGCATGAAAGAAGATGAATTCTTTATTTTCTATGTTTTAGAGCTATACCATCTCCAGCGGCCGAAACGCGAAGGTGTTTTTTGGTAGCTGACCATTCTATTAGTAGGTAAAGTTAATTATTGTTTGATACTAGTCTTCTAGACTAGTTAAGAAAAAAGCTTTTAGTTTGAAGCTTTTGTACAACTTTTGACTTATTATTGGCACTTGATTTGTGGTGAAACCCTTTTAAAATGAGTTTAATTATTCTGTCTCTTTTTTAATCTGGTGTGTAATGTGTTTTGAGTTTCATACATCATAATTTGACAGCATCAGCATGGCCTTCATAAATTTTTGTTATTGATTTCCCTGGCTGTATGGAATTTTAATGAGGACAAGGATCCTCTCCAATTGCTTGAAAATTGGAGAGGTCCAATTCTAACCGGATTGTTTTTTAATGTTTTAGTTAATTTTGGGTTAAAATTATTAATATTTCATTAAAATATTGATTAAAAAAATTAATCTAGAGCAATGATTCGGTTTTGGTTAGGTTCGGTTCTACTCTTGACCGATGTACAATTATATATAATATAAATAAGTTGTTTGAATTCTTTTAGGATTGAGAAAATATACATGTGATTTATACAAAATATACTACTCAATCAACTCACTAAAAAAATCAACACAACATAATCATAAAATATTCTAGTAAAACATGTCAATAACTAGATAAAAAGAAGATTAAAACACATGCATTAATGTCTTGAGATTTTTGGAATAAGACCTCTCCAATTCTCAAGCAATTGGAGAGGATCCTGGTCCGTCTACCAATTGGTTAGGACAATATGAGGGAAGTTTCGACTACTTCATTTCAAATGATTCCTTCAGTGACCAAATAGTGTAATGATATTGATATAAAAAACCTATTATCAGGGGATTGTACTTTGATACATATGCATGCCTATTAATTGTTCTCCTTCTGCCGTGCAGTTGGTGATGAACATGAAAATGTACTTATATGTAACGCAACTTACATATGAACAAATCAATATTTTAGTTTATCCTTTTCTAAAAAGTAATGAAAAAGTTTGAACCATAAGTGGATTCTTTGTAGAGGTGCATACAATGATATTCTTCTCAGATAAAGACGCCAATTGATAAGTTCGGATAGTGGTTGTCCTAGTTTATATGTTGCGAATTGAAAATTATGGTAGTCAATATATGATCTCTGAGCGCTCATCCGCCATCAGGTTGTTACTCTTATAATGAAATGGTGGTGGACAGGTCCTTAAGGGTGAAGATCCTAACAATTTGCATGCTTAATCAACCGAAAATTTAATTCCATTTCATTCTTATCCCTGCAAATTCTTGAACTTATATTCTCATGATTTGATTACACGATCATTTCATTTGCTAGACTGCATATGCTAGATTTTGACACAACAAAGACTCACATTCGTCAAACTCCGGAAACAAAGGCAAAGGGAGCAACTGATCTGAGGCTTTCAAGTTGATCACTTCAAATGAAACACATGTTAAGAGAGTAGTATATATAGGCTTCGTGTGTAAATGTTAGAACTTGGAAATTTCAAGACCTCACAGATTGCGTCGATTTAGTGACAGAGAGGAAGGATGAAGTTTCAAAATAGTAATGTCAGACAGTAATTCATATTATTTATTTCATTTGAGGTGCAAAACTAGCTTATGATATTGTATCAGCATTGTTCTATTAAAGATCTGAAACTGTTCTGACAAACACGAGGTTTGGTAAGTTTGTTCTTGTCCTAGGGCTAGGAGGCTCTGCAATCTGCAGTATTTCGTTTGGAAGCATTATTAATGATTCTGACTTGAATTCTGTTGTAACTGTACATGATCAGATATTCAGATCAGATTGGATTGTGGATTCTTCTGCCTAAGAAGTATCCAATCTGCCTAAGAAGTATCCTTGTTTATTACTAGGACTGGAACTGACTTCTACAAGGTGCCCATAAGGAACGATACTATCTTAGTAGGTAACACCAAAGGGTGTATGGAGAAGATCCAAGATAGGAGCATGGGTCGAAAAGACAGGTCGATTCAAGCGAAACGACCTAAAACCCAGCCAAAATTTGAATTTTGTTGACCCACAAGTAGACCAATTTTACAATATACATTAGTGGTATAACATTGATCCAATTCCAATCATTTAGCTGTTGAGATGTCTTGAATTGCACAACTCCAAATAAGGTTCAACTAACATTAATGGGCAAACAACTAAATCCAAATAAGGTTATTTTCTCTTCATGTTTCACTTTTCTTCATAATCCACTTTTCACTTCATGCTTCACATAGTTTTCTTCTAATTGCATTAGCTTTCCAATGACAAGGACCGCCTTGAGTTTTTCCTTTTGTAGATCCCAATATCTTAGCTCCAAAGTTGAAAAAGGAGAAAAAGCAACTTGGATAGCTAAGTTTTCTTGAATTACTCTTAAAGAATCAAATCTTTCTTGGAGTGCAATGAACGTCACTACCATCAGTAACGTCTGATTACACTTTCAGTACTAAAAGCACATTCCTTTGCAAGTGAATGGATTTACTTAACATATGTTATCGGTTGTCGCATTCAGCGAATTATGTCTTCTACGGTCTAATACGTCTAAGATATGAGATGTATAATTTCGTATTTTTAATTGTACTTGTATTCATGTTTTAACGTGTATTTTTTATTTTATTTTTTGTAAAGTATTTTTTTTTGATGACCCAGAATTCCCCGGCACCCGCCCCCACTTGGGACAGGTGGGTTGCGGCTCCAAACTGGGGGTGATCCAACACCATTTTCATCGGAACGCATTAGCATTAAATAAAGTGTCTTGGGATTCGATCTTGTGACCTAAGGTTCGTGAACCCACGTACCTAATCAACTCGGCTGCGTCCCGGGGGACTATTTTTTGTAAAGTACGCTATGCGTTAAGAGCTTCCTTAGAGTCTAGGGTTGTCAACTTATGGAGTGATATTTGGATGACATTGTCCTGCGCCTGTCTTAAAGTTATGTCCCAAGTCACTGTCTAGAGTGAGGAAAGTGTTTGAAGCAAGTTCAGAAAGCGGAAGGAAGAGAAGATGAAAATGGATTCCTTCGCATGGGTTGTGGTTCATGATTAATGTTTAAAAGTCATTTGCATTCTGGAAAGCATTCAAAGATGAAATATTAGCTGAGCTTAGAGTGCTGTAACTTGATATCAGTAAGTGACAAAGTAAGCCTATCGCATTCAAAAATATCGTGTTTATACAAAGTATTTGTGGTTGTCGAGCGAAACAACTCTTTCACAGGGAACCTCGGAGCGTTCAGGTCACGTATAACTTTGGATTTACAAATGTTGCTTCTTTTCCGAATTGCAGATGATATTTCACATATTCAACAAGGGTTGGTCTGTTTAGTAGGTCCATCCGTCCATAGTCTTGGAATAACTCAATTGTACTATATTTAAGTAGAGTAGAGTTGACAATTCTTATCTTATTAAAAAAATAAATAGAGGTACAACTAAAAGAGTAACTTTTACTCAACTCAAACAAAAGTGACTCAATTCGTACAACTCAACAAAACAGGAGGAACATGTTGCATGAACATGATATAGATAATATTGCAGATTTGATCAAGGATCGTCCTATGAAACAGGTAAGGAATGAAACCCTTTGAGCTGGAGGATAGCGTTCCTTACAGAAATGCTGTTCTGCAAAGACGAGAACAAAGACGAAGGAAATGACATGTCCTTGTCATGTCCTCCATCTACACTTTGTGGCTCTCAGAGTACCACAAGTACCACTTCAGAAGAGATTCCCTTCCTCCCATGTGTTAGATTTCATGTCCCTTATCAACAGAGACACTAGACAATATCAAAGGCAAATAATCATCATAAAGATATTGTGTTGATTAATGTTTATGTCTTGAATATGATCGTCTACAAGGTGTAGATTATGAGAATACTATAAATCTTCACTGTGTCAGTGGAAACCTGATATACTCTGGGACCGAGTAAACAAATTCAGCTGAAATTCGAATATCGAAGACGAGCGTAACCTTATATATTGATGATGTTAGAGTCGTTTTTACAACTACCGAAGAAATTAGACACTGGGTAACCTTCCAATTGTGACACGAGTTTGTCTTGTTAGTGCAAGTTTGAGTCATTTAGATTGCTTGAGAGAACTGGGTAAGTCCGGTTTTCTGAAATCATGAGTTGATTCTGAACAATAGATTATCCAAAGAAGTTTGCCAGAGCCGGGTAAATTCAAGTTTTCGGTGTTGCTTTCTGCAGGTGGCTTTGGACTTCTATCAATTTGAAATTGTGAATATCAATGAACAACATAAAAATGGGGGGAAGGGAATTCGGGGAACTACAATAGAATCTAATTTTCATTTGAATAACTAAATGTCCACTTCTTGTTCTGATTATTGTTGTAATTATGCAACCCAGACTGCTTCCTAAGAATTTTTCCACAACATAATGATTTGTGATCTTGACTTTCTGTATACTATGAATATACCAATTGTGTCCGTTGAGTTTATGTGATCCATGTTGGCTTTGTTAAAAAGTGATAGGCAAGGAGAGCAAAAAATCTACTACACTACAAGGCTACTACTTCTAGGATTCAATTTTGAATTTTCAACAGGTGATATTCTTACATAACCAGCTAAACAAACTCAATAATAAAGTTAGAAATGATAGTCCTCTATTACCTATCAACACTCAATAATAAGGTTGTCTTTGGATGCAGTATTTGTAAGTTCCATGGAATTTACAATTGATGGGATTCATAAATTACGGAATTTATAAATGACGTGATTTGCATTTACTAAATTAATTTGGATAAGTATGTTACCTTGAAATACAACTAAAAGTTTATATGATATTTTATTAATTTCTTAATTTAGAATTGTATCTAACCTATAAAAACGACATACTATTATGCATAAAATAATATTTGGAACGTAAAATTTATATTTTGTATTTGAATAACTAAATTAAAATAAGTTGTATGAAATTTCAAAATTCCACTTCGCAAATTTTGTAGGATTTGCAAATTCCAACACAATGTCAACCCAATATGATAGTTGAAAATGTAATACTTTGAAATTTTGTTGAGCTAAATTTTCACAAGCATCACAACCGTTTTAATGTCCATTTCCAACTCTCATCTCATATCATCTCAGTGATCTCACTCTATAAAAGCACACACACATTGTCATTCTTTCCCTACAGAACTATCTGATATCTCAACTCTATATATAATATATGCGATGGGAAATCTGAAGTGCGAGAGCATGCATGGGCATGCTTCCGACAACATGGAGACCAAGAAGTACACAACGGCAACACCAATCCCACCAACCACCACCACCTCCTTCCGCCTCCACCCGAAGCCGCCGACCGAGCTCAGCATCTTCGCTGCCGACCGCTACTTCAACCCTCCTCCCGACCCCAAACCCCTCCACATCCCCACTCCCTCCGAGTCCAGCTTCAACACCCACTCCAACCTCCTCCCTTCCCGCAAACACAATCCCTCCTCCTTCCGCCGCCGCCGCCTCCTCTCCTCCTGCCCCTGCTCCGGAAAAGCCTCCACCGACATCGTCCCCAGCCCCGTCGACAAACCGAAACCTGACGTGCCCCCCACAATGCCGGCCCAGTCCCAAATAACCAACTCCGGCGGCTTCACTTTCCCGATCCTCGCCAAACCATCCCCGACCTTATACGTCTACCAACCGACTTCCAACAGGATCGTCACATGTCCCCGACCGCGGGGGTTGATGTTACCGGCGAGGGAGGACGACGCGGCGAGCGACTCGAGCTCGGACTTGTTCGAGCTGGAGAGCTTCTCGACCGGGAGTAACGTGTTGGGGAGGCGGGACTCGATGGAAGAGGCGCTGGCGGCGGGTATCCTGAAACTCCGGAGAGGGGAGGAGTTCCAGGTGGGGAGGAGGTCGGGAGAGCGCCGGCGAGAGGGGTGGCGGTGTGGTCGCAGTCGGAGAGATTGAATGGGCGTGGAGTGGATTAATCATTAATGAGGTCATTACACGTGTTTCAGGTTAAATAGTCGTGTCTTGGGAATTGTGGAGATTTTCTTAAATTACTTTTTTTATATTTCACCTGTCTACTCATTTTATATGTACCAATCCAAGCATATCAATGCTGCAGTTGAGTTTCGATTCTTTGATCTTAATTATTTCAATACAATCAATTGACATAATCCGATTGGTGTTATTATCCGTTCGATTCTTTTGGGCTAGGGGTATTTAATTATCTTTGATTATGGGTTGGTTAAATTGTAAAGATTAAAAGTTGTCTTTTTTCTTTTTGCTTTATGAGGATTCGGTCGATCCTGCCCTAATTTTGTGGTGGACGAGTAAAGATACAAACCTAAGAAGAGGAGGAAGATCCCCAGTCACTCTCCTCTGGATGTTCGAGCGAACAGAATTGCACTCCATCACAAGCTATTGCATATAGGGCTGTCAATCGTGTCGTGTCGTGTGCTAATCGTGTCGTGTCAACTCCTATATATAAGCTCTAGGTGTTGCGCCGTATCCGACCCATTTAATAATCGTGTTGCTAAATTTCTGCCGTATCCAACCCATTTATAATCGTGTTGCCGTATCCAACCCGTTTACACCCGATTATTAAACGGGTTACTTCGTGTACACGTTTAATACCACCGTTTACACCATTGAACACACGATTATTCACTCGTTTAGAGTTCAAACTTCAAAGTTTCAAACCACTCACATATGTATAATTGGTAAAATTATAAATATGACATTCAGTTCTTAGAATTTGTTTATTATAATTTATAATTTATATATTATTTATAGACTTGTCGGTATTAGTCGTGTAGTAATCGTGTCGTATTCGCAATCGTGTGCCTAATTACCCAATTACTTATCGTGTTTTATCGTGTCTTAATCGTGTTAATCGTTTTTGCAGCAGAAGTCCATATCCAACCCATTTAATAATTGTGTTATCGTATCCAACCCATTTATTAATCGTGTTCAAATTCTCAATCCATATCCGCTAACTTCGTGTCGTTTTCGTGTCGTGTTATCGTGTTTCGTGTAAAATTGACAGCCCTAATTGCATACCTCGTGATCAAGTTATGGTTAGATTTTGGTGTGAAACTTGTGTGGCAATATTTTATGTTGTTTGTAGTTTTGCAAATTTATCTCATGAAATGAAATCTGAGAAAGTAGAAATTGTCAATTCTTATTAGTCACCAGACTGAACAAGGCTTATTCAGAGGAGAGAGTGATTATTTGATCTGCTTGTGAGCAATCATGATTCGACCATTAAACTGAAACACACATAGTTAGAACTAGAACCATTTGATTTTTGATACTGAAAAGGATAAGTGTAACATCATCAACAGAAGAATTTAAAATTTTATAACAAATAATAATCAGAGGATATTACGCAATAACAAAGAACGTTGCACCAACATATATCATAAATATATATCTGAATATTCAAAAGTGTGATTACATTAAAAGACTATACAAAGTACAAGTAATCACTCGACCTCAAAATGAGAGAAAATAAATATGGTAGCGATGATCATTTCCTCGGTCACCACCCCCTAACGCCGATCACGGTCTGAAAAACAAACATGCAACAATGCCTGAGTTTCCAGAAGGAAACCCCGTATGCCAAACTCTACAATGCATGAAACTTGAACACTCTATCATGCAATTCAATCAACAAAGAAAAACATAATACAAGGCTGGGCTCCATGACTTTTTCACCCAACCACAACTCCCACAAACAGTTACGGGGCTCCAGAGTTTTTTCACCCAACCATCACAATACTCAACGTCGTCAAACTGAGCTCCAAGGTTTTTTCACCCAACCGTAGCTACCATGACACGACCAGGGCTCCAGGACTCTTTCACCTAACCCTTATCACGCGGTCCTTGCTCAGGCTCCATGACTCTTTCACCCAACCTGAACGCACTACAGAGCTCCAAGGCTTTTTCACCCAATCCCGTACAGACTAGCTGAGCTCCATGACTTTTTCACCAAACCACAACTCTCACAATGGTTACGGGGCTCCATTACTCTTTCACCCAACCATCGCAACACT
Source organism: Triglochin maritima (assembly GCA_963682175.1). NCBI lineage: Eukaryota > Viridiplantae > Streptophyta > Magnoliopsida > Alismatales > Juncaginaceae > Triglochin > Triglochin maritima. The sequence continues at coordinate 4,167,039 of OY821780.1, read as the reverse complement.
CGTGCTCACTAGCACACTTCCCGGAAGAACATCGGCACCACAACTCGTCTCACAATGACGACCACAACCAACACACCTCACATGTGCAAAATTGGATATAAGCGGTCAACCAAACCAAGAGTCCCGGTCGACTGAATCTCATCAAAACTAGGTAAATACCCCGACCGGTACACCATCGGTCGAACATCTCCCAACAACCGCACACATTCGGTCGAACCAAAGTCTAGGATCGGTCGACCGTTTAGAAGGTCACCTCCCAGGTTCAACGAACTCAATGACCAATCGGTCGAACGACAAAAAAAGTCTCGTTCGACCGAAAACTGCCCGTAAAATCACCCATCGCTCAACAATATCAACTGGTCGAACCCCCGAACACTCTCGGTCGATCGAACTCCACCAGTAAAATCCACCATCGAATCCAATCAACACCGGTCGACCGAACCATCATCGGTCGACCCAACCAATAAGTTAACTTAAGTCGTTGGTTGGACGAGTTAACGAGCGGTCGACCGTTTGGATGGTCAACGCTACCAACCGACCTACAACAGTACATACGGTCGAACGGCAAAGGGGACCCGTTCGACCGAAACCAACTAGAGCTTGCCTCTAATGCACCATCGGTCGACCGCCCAGGGCATCGTTCGACCGATGTGAGGTAGAATCCCGAATTCTCACTAGGAACGGTCGACCGTCACACCAACCGGTCGACCGATCCAGCAGTAAAATTGCTACACATTTGCTTACAATTAGCATTTCGGCCTACCGTCGACTTCCAAATACTCACACAACAAATGTGAGCTACAAATACAAATTTGACATACCGTGAAGGTCTGAAGAAACCTTCGAAGAACCTTGACGACGCTTCCACGAACACTTTTCCCCAAAACACGATCCACCGATGAACCTTTGGCTCGATCAACGATCACAACTCCTCGTCGATCCACAACCACTCCTTCGCTTCCGTCGATCACCACTCCAACCACCACGACTGAGAGGGGGACGGATATGAGAGAGAGAGAGAGGAAAGAATGCAAAAGAGAAGAGTTGGTTTGAGAACCAACTCACCTCGCCACTCAACCTGTGCTTTCCGAACAACGCTTCCTTGTTGGAATCACTTCTTCTCGCCGGAGCTCCACTGAGAGAGAGAAAGAGAGAGAGAGAGAGAGACGTGTGAGAGAGAGTGAGTGAGTGAGAGAAAGCCCACCCCAAACCCCTCCATCACCCCATCCTCACCATCCAACTACCTCTACTCCATCTCATCCATCCATTCCAAACACCTAATCAACGAACAAAATCCAATTAGGATTATGATCCCACAATAAGCATAAGCATTAGAAGCCAACAAAAACTAAGACGAAACTGCTGAAAGCACAAAATGCTCAGGACTGTTGCAAATGAGGAAATTTTTCTTTAACAGGAAAAGCTAAAACACATGGAAGGAAGATTAAAATTGAAAAACAAACGACAATCCAAGAAAGGATAGATTAGGACCACGACACCAACACGCTGGAGATTGGAAAAGGATAGGCATTATAAGAATGGACCCACGAATTACCAGCTATACCCAAGGAAACACATGACATGTTTTTATTGACTTATTTTCCCTTTTCATCTTTCTTTTGAAGCTTTGTGAAGTAAGATAAGCATCACCTCATTCTCTGAACTTGATGACCCGAAATGGAAGAAGCCTCGGCAGATTTGCTTTGGGGTTACTGAATGTCGTCCGCGAATTATTTAAATTGTTCACGTCAATTATCACTTTGTCTTTCACTTTCTATTTAGTTCTCATTCTGTCCCGTCTCTTAAAAGAATTATCCACTCTCAATTACCCTCACTCTACCAATACTAACATCAAAGGAATGTTTGACGAACCGTCTGAATCCGGCTGTTTAACGTGGGTTTTTCGTTTTTTGTGTGTTTTATATTGGTGTTGCGAAGACCTCTCAAGAATTCATGGTGGAATTCCGCACCTTACAACTTCGTATAGAAGAATGCCTCATCATGTCATACTCATATCATTCATTTGTACAGGAAATTAAATAAATGTGAATAACTAGCCAGAAAGTAAATAAGTGCAACATTTTCTTTCATTTCATTAAATAGAAGGAATGAATATGAAATACAATAGTTGACATATTTATGCATTGTACAAATGAAAGATATATAAGCATCCGTTCGCGAACTATAAACCAAAACTGTTGTTATATTAACAATTTCAGATATATTTTTTATTAATAGGATTTTTATATTTCGATATATTAGGGACGGGATTTATCGACTCGTGCTTTGATCGATTCGATAATGATCTCCTTTTTATTGTGATATATTGTCACAATATGGTCAATTTAGCCTCTTGACCTAGGAGGGTTTTGTATATGTTTGTTTTGGTGCTTCAACTTTAATCACGAAGACAACCTAATATTAGTGAGTTAATCCTCGTCACAAGGAGGAGTTATATATGTTTGATTTGTCAACGATAATCCTTATATTAGAATATCATATAAACGGTTAGTTTAAACTCATAACCTATGAGGTATTTTGTATATATGGATTTATTTGGACAATTACACTTTTGATATGGGTATTATGATGTTTTGGTTAGTTTAGCCTCGTAACCCGGAGGGTTTGTGTATGTATTATTTGACTTGTTTGGACGATTATCCTTTTGATCGACTAAGGTAGTCCGTATTTTAATTTCTGACCACTTCAACGATAAGAGAGAGGGAACCCAAGATCAAGTTTGGCGTGCATCCACTCTTACTATTAAAGCAGTCAATATTTATGTTTTATGCTTGTTTTTTATTTTTAGGCTGGTTGACATATTTTCCAATTTTAAAATGTTTCCTTTGCAATTTATCTGATATGAGGGATGGATTTGTGATCATATCCATTTAGAGGGACTATTTTGTATTTTAGGGTTGATTTTGCAAATTAATTGGTACACCTTATGTATTGTTGCAATTTATCCACATTTAAGGGTGTATATGTAATTGTGTCCATTTAAGGGGACTTTTTGAATTTTAAGATCGATTCGCAAATCAATTGGTACAACTTAGATATTGTTACATCCTATCCACATTTAGGGGTGTATTTGTAATTTGTCCATTTAAGGAGACTATTTGTATTTTAAGATTGATTTTGCAAATCAATTGGTACAACTTATATATTGTTGCATTTTATCCACATTTAGGGGTGGATTTATAATTTGTCCATTTAAAGGGACTATTTGTATTTTAAGATTGATTTTTGCAAATCAATTGGTACAACTTATATATTGTTGCATTTTATCCACATTTAGGGGTGGATTTATAATTTGTCCATTTAAGGGGACTATTTGTATTTTAAGATTGATTTTGCAAATCAATTGATGCAATTTATATATTGTTGTAATTTATCCGCATGTATGGGTGGATTTGTAATTTGTCCATTTAAGGGACTATTTGTATTTCAAAGTCTATTTGCATATCAAATTGCACAACTTATGTATTGTTGTAATTTATCCACATTTAGGGGTGGATTTGTGATTTACCCAACAAACTTGAACAGTGTATTAAGTCATCTTATGATATTTCATCAAGGAACATGATGGATTTTGACGAGGAAAAGCACCTTGCTGGTGCTGAATCTACACTCATGGGTGCAATTTTCATGTGCAACCAGTTAACTATGAAAGTATGCTTTAAAAGGATACTTTTTGGCCTTCCCCCGCAACATGAAAAAAATGTTGCAAAAATCAAAGTTGGGATGATTTTATTTCTATTCGAATACGAAGCGAGGAAACTCTACGGAGTTTTTGAGGCTGCATCTAGTGGTGGTACAAACATTGTTCGCAACAGGAAAGACATTCTCTGCACAGGTTCGTTTCAAGAGGCTCTGGTATTGTTGTCCACTCGCTGAAAATGAATTTCATCATGCTATCAAGGATAATTATTACACACACCAGAAATTCAACTTTGGTCTTTTAAGAAAGCAGGTTTATGAACTTTTACGTTTGTTTAATTCGAGGAAGAAATCAGGGCCAGAATTGCACGTTAATCTGGCAGCCAATGTCAGCAAACCCGGTCTATCTAGGTCTGAACTAAGAGGTAGCCCAAGGTTTATAGATTATCAGAATAAGCACTACAGTTTAATTTCAATTATATCATAATACATGTTTAATTATGTCATAATACATGTTTAATTTCTGCGACAAATTCGGCAGCCTTCCGGCGTCCCTTTTTTTGTCAAGTTATAAATGATCAAACCGGGTTCGATTCCTCAAAAGGAAGAGGCCGGAATGACGTATTTTTCCCAAGCCAAACGGGCACGATTCCCCAAGGGAGGTGGCCGTCCGGCTAAACGGGCGACCGTCCGGGTTCGATTCCTTAAATGGAGGATGCCGGAACGATCGTTAAGTACACGGATGGGTACGGATCCCCAAGGGAGTAGCCACCCGTGCACATTTTTATTAAAATTATTATTGCTATTATTATTTCGACGAAACGATCGTCGGCGTTAATGTTGCACTTGCCGGAGTTGTTGGTGTCGTTTCTGGAATCGCCGCGGAGTTGGAGTCGGGCGTTGGATGAAACCGGCGTCTCATCTTCGCCTTCTCTTCTTCCCTCCTTTTTTCTCTTCTTTTTTTTCACGTTTTTTTTGCTGTTTTTTTTCTAAAAATCTCTCCTTTTTTTTCTTTTTTTTCTTCTCTTTGTACGTATCTTTTTGGTGGGTGTATGTGTATTATTTTTTTTCTTTTCTTTTCTTCTCTCCTTTTTTTCCTCTCCTCTTCTCTCTCTTTTTCTTCTCTTTGTACGTGTCTTTTTTTAAGGAATGGATGGGTTTTTATAGGGCTGTGCATCCGGTCCGGACCGGACCGGAGCAGATTTTTATCCGGGGTCCGGACCGAAGACCGAATCGGTCCGGTCCGGTCAAAAACCGAATTTTTTACATTAAAAAAAAATTGGACCGGTCCGGACCGGACCGGACCGGAAATTTTAAAATTTACCGGACCGAAACCCGGACCGGACCGGATTTTTTCGAAATTTTCCGGACCGAACCCGGACCGACCGGTTCGGTCCGGTCCGGTTGACCGGGTCAACCCGGGTTTTGCTCTCCCCTAGGTTTTTATAGGGGAGAAGAGAGAGAGAATTAGGAGGGCGAAGTGTGATGATCGTGAGTGTATTTGGTGGTTAAGAAGAAGTGAGGTTATTAATATGGTTTGAATAATTCTATTATTCTTCCATATATCCATGAATATGGATTTTCTCTTTTTTTAATTTTTTTTTGTTGCATTACGTGTGAAAAAAACAAAGGATGAAGTTGGTTGCATTTTGTTGAACATGGGACCATCATTTGTTTTTGAACAATTCTTTTTTTTTGAACAAATTGAACGTGGGATCATGCACTATCCTTCTTCTTTCTTTTATTTTTTTTGAAATAAATAAAAAGATAAACTTTTATTTGTTTCTTATTTAATGGAAAATTTTCTTTTTTCACCTTTGGATTTTGTGATATTCCACATCTCTCAATGTTTTGACTATATTTTCATGTTTAGACTAATAAACATATATCAAAGATTAATGATTCCTTAATGTTCATTTTGATGTTGTTGCTTAGTCTCATCTCGATAGAGTTCCAATTTCTACTAAGCTGGGACGACAATTGGTCGACGATTACTAGAAAAATTATTTTGATTTGAGATGTATATTTTTTTTGTCAACACCGGCCCAACAAATCTTAAAAATAAAAGTCAACCGGAAAGGAGGTGATTTGCTCAGACGCCCCACTCTTAGGGGGGTGTTTTTTGCAGACGTTCGGTTTTTTTTTAAATCTCGAATTTATACTGTGTGTTATTTCAAATTATTTCAGGTTTGGTTGCAAGATTTCCGTGGTGACATGGTGGATTACATTGAGCTTTTTGTAAGTCAGAAAGTATTTCCAGCATGCGAGGACGCTATAAAATTGGCGAAACAAGTTGCCATCGGAGTCGGGTTTTTTGGTGTATCCTTCTATATATCACAACTAGATGGTCGGACAAATTGTTATCTGAGATACGATCGCAGAAAGGAAATTGAAACCCGAGATATGGATATCGTAGTACGAAAGATCACGAAAAAGAAGAGTTGCGGATGTCATTTTTTTGATAAAGGTGATCGAGTGACTGAAGCATAATGCATGGTTCGTAGTTACTGATAGTTTAAATGGTCAGCACAACCACAACATTGATGTTTATCCAGAGGGTCACTGACAGATCAGCGGTCTTAGTCCTGCGACTAAGAATTTTTTTTCGTGATGTGACTAAGGCACAAGCGAAACTGCGTAACATCTTGTTGGCCGTAAATGAGAAATTTCCGGAGGATAATCCGAATGGGAGACTACCGGACATCATATCAGTCACGATTCAAGAATTGTCATCAACCATCTTCTTTTGTGAGTTCGGGTCTGCACAATGCACGAACTGGTATTGTCACTCACAAACCTATCATCTCTACCCTTCCGAACTATATACTCAGTAGCAGAAGAACTACCACGTCGCCGCTTCTAGGGGTGCACATGGGTCGGGTTGGGTCGGGTTTGGGCCTCAACCCGACCCAACCCGACCCGAAATTTTCGGGTTGGGTCGGGTTGGATCGGGTTGAACCCGAATTCGAAAAATTTCTCCCAAACTTGGTCGGGTTCGGTCGACAGGTGCTTAAACGGTCGACCGGTGCCTTGAAAATCCAAAATTTTCGGGTTGGAAACGGTCGACCGAGTGATGTTCGGTCGACCGGTTTATTTGGGAAAAAAAAAATCGAGTTCGGGTTGGGTTGGGTCAACCCGACCCCCTCAACCCGAACCCACCCGAAAATTCAGGTTTTTGATTTTCCCAACCCGACCCGAACCCCTCCCCAACCCGACCCAACCCGACCCGACCAGTTGGGTTCGGGTTGGGTTTCGGGTTGAACCCAACCCATGTGCACCCCTAGCCGATTCCTCTACCATACTCCTGTAAGATTTCTAGTTTAATTGCACATATATATTTTCGAAATTTTTATGCACAATAAGGATCAATTACAATTTTCTATGATTTGTTTCAACTCCTTCCGCTCCAATTCCAATCCATATCACCCATCATCGTTGAAAACGTCCCCATCATCAAACATGTCATTACGTGTCTGATGATGACGTTGAAGGGAATGTGTTCTAAAAGTTTTACTTTTAAATGTCAATTTTTATGAATTGAATGAGAAATCATTTTGTTCCTTGTTTATGTTATTCGTCTTTTAGAAGTGTTAAGGAAGAAGCTTTTGGTCCTTAACCGTAGAGCTCAAAAGATAATGGTTTACATAAAACAAAAGATATTTGCAATCATGGTAATTAACATGAGACATTAATTACCGAGTTAAGATTGTCGTGTTGGTCATAGATCATTGTAGCTCTACAAGTGAGTGACAACACGGGTACACAAAAGAGGAAAATATTACTTTTGTATACTGAATCGACATAATAAGTAAAATATTATAGAAATGTGTTTCTGTGTCATTAATATTTTACTGTGTCTTTGATCCTTTGATATGAGACTTATATCCAATCACTTAAGGAATGCTTAATTAGATCAGTGTCTTGAACTATCGATAAGTGTAGTGTAAATGCATTGGTTGGTTAAGTACAACTTTTGTTGGAGAAGATAGTTAGTCAAAAGATTATCATTGCCCTCTTAATTGAGTGATGATATTAGTGGGCCCTTTAATAAAGCAAAGTTATAATGTGCACAATATGATTTGAGTTAAGTCACATATTTATAACTAGCTTAAAGAGATCAAGAAATGAATACTAATACAAAGATGACACAATACTACTTTGTGTGTATTCTTAATATCATGCGGCAAGGGACGGACACAAGTGGTGCACTCCATCACTAAATGGATCGGGTTTTGGTTCGAGTGGAATTAAGACATCTAACTAATTGGGAGCTATAATGTGTAGCTAGATACCGCTTATAGCTTTTGATATTAAGCTCTTAATATCACTGCCAACTTAGTTTAGATCCTCCCATAGGTCACACCGCAAAAACCGGGAAACAAGAAGCTTGATTTTTGGTTCATATGATGAGTCGGGTTGCCTATAGAAAATATGACTCATGTGGTGAACGAGTAAAATCAATTATGTTGCATATAACATAATTAGAATCATGATAAATTCATATGATATGCATATATTATGGGGTGCAATAATTTATTATTCCATAGGATAATATATTGCATAAGTTGTGAATTGGCTAAAACCTCAAAAGTTCAAATTTTGTTGGAAATAAATCCAAAATTTGAAAAAGTCAAAATCGGGTAGAAGTTCGGTAATCCATTACGGTTCGGTCAACCGAAGGATCTATGGATCGGTCAACCGAATGTGGAACGGATAGTCGTAGCTGATTGACCGAACAATGACGTTGAAGGGAATGTGTTCTAAAAGTTTTACTTTTAAATGTCAATTTTTATGAATTGAATGAGAAATCATTTTGTTCCTTGTTTATGTTATTCGTCTTTTAGAAGTGTTAAGGAAGAAGCTTTTGGTCCTTAACCGTAGAACTAAAAAAGATAATGGTTTGCATAAAACAAAAGATATTCGCAATCATGGTAATTAACATGGGACATTAATTACCGAGTTAAGATTGTCGTGTTGGTCATAAATCATTGTAGCTCTACAAGTGAGTGACAACACGGGTACACAAAAGAGGAAAATACTACTTTTGTATACTGAATAGACTTAATAAGTAAAACATTATAGAATTGTGTTTTCTGTGTCATTAATGTTTTACTGTGTCCTTGGTCCTTTGATATGAGACTTATGTCCGATCACTTAAGAAATGCTTGATTAAACTAGTATCTTGAGCTATCGATAAGTGTAATGTAAAGGCATTGGTTGGTTAAGTATGACTTTTTGTTGGAGAAGATAGTTAGTCAAAAGATTAGCATTGCCCCTCTTAATTGAGTAATGATATTAGTGGGCCCCTTGATAAAGCAAAGTTATAATGTGCACAATGTGATTTGAGTTAAGTCACATATTTATAACTAGATTAAAGAGATCAAGAAATAAATACTAATACAAAGATGACACAATACTACTTTGTGTGTATTCTTAATATCATGAGGCAAGAGACGGACACAAGTGGTGCACTACATCACTAAATGGATCGGGTTTTGGTTCAAGTGGAATTAAGACATCTAACAAATTGGGAGCTATAATGTGTAGCTCGATACCGCTTATAGCTTGTGATATTAAGATCTTAATATCACTGCTAACTTAATTTAGATCCTCCCATAGGTCACCACAAAATTGGGAAACAAGAAATGAGGATTTTGAGTTTATAAGGTGTGTCGGGTTTCATGTAGAAAATATGACACATATGGTGAACATGCAAAATCAAACTTATGTTGTGATTAATAACATAATCAGAATCTAAATTAAATTCATATGTGATGTAAATATTATGGGGTGTAATGATTTATCATTACACAAGATAATATGTTACATAAGTTGTGAACTTACTACTAATCCTGAAATGTCAAATTTTGTAGGGTTAAACCGAAATTTGACAAATCTGCAACATAGTGCAAAAACGGTCGACCGCTAAACGGTCAACGGTCGACCGAAATGTTGCACGGTCGACCGGATGTGTCTCCATCGTAACGGGGAATTTCTTCTGTTCGTTTTCGGTCGACCGAACATTGCGATGAAATAATTTTTGTTAAGAACGGTCGACCGAGTTATGAACGGTCGACCGAAACTTGTCTGAACGGTCGACCGAACCTCCAAATGGTCGACCGGTCGAGACGGTTTTCTGCAGAATTAATTAGATCATGCGTGGAATTGGTCCATACTGATTTAATTCGTGGCTGAGATTATTTGTTAGCAAATAATGGATGGTTAGATGGAAGTTTGCATGAAATCATGGGCAAGAGGTTGCAGATGAATAAGTAATTTGGAGAGAACTTATAAATACAAGTTTATCTCATTACCTTGTTAATTAATTCATTATATTTTTGTGCAAACATCTTTCTCCATAATTCTCCACGAATTTTCCTTAATTCTTGAGTTTAGTTTTAGTTTTCAGAGATCTTCTTCTCAAGGGAACTAAAGAGGAGTTAGTAGTTAGATTCTAAATCGTATTGGAGATTGAGAGACTAACTCTTCTCTCTCCGGTCTTGTTTAGAGTTTGGTGAATACTCGGAGGCATCCGGCGCAGCGACAAGCATCCTCAACGTCTCCGGATCATTAAGAAGTTTTAGAGAACTTCTAGGTATGAAATTCGGAGCCCATGTTTCTTTAAATATAGTTTTGGAACTAGTTATTGAAACAAACTGATGCATGCATGAAACAAATCATAGAAAATTGTAATTGATCCTTATTGTGCATAAAAAAATCGAATATATATATGTGCAATTAAACTAGAAATCCTACAGACATGAACTCTCCCTCCCAACCGAAGCAGATATATCATAGGTATGTGAATAACGATGACCTGAATCCTCTTCATAAAGTCCCACAAAGCGAAAAGATATTGATTTTCCTTTTTCTCGATAATTATTAATTACATTTTAAAAATAAAATTTCGTTAAATGAAATTAAGTTACTAAATTTACAAAATTATTAATTATTAATAACTAATTACTAATTAATTAAAAAAGGAGATGTCTCCCTAAATTTATTTATTTTAAAGATAGAATTTTTTTTGCTCTACAAGTGAGTCCCTAAAATCCAACGGTTAGTCCACCGGTGACTTTCTGTTCTACAAGATATTTTTTTTGTAGTTGAAATGTGATATTGGGAGGAAAATGAAAAGATTGTGGTGGTGGTAGAGTGGAATAAAGAGGGGAAATAAGTAGAAAAAAGAAAATGACAAAATGGTAATTAATGAGTATAATTTAAATAATTCACATGCGACGTCTAGCCATTCACTTTGCTTTCCATAATTTTGTATTCTGATTGGAACACGGAAAAATTCTTAAAAAGAAAAATTAAGCCAGTTTCATCAGTAACTGATATCCGTCCCAAACGGTCAGGTGACTCAGGTCAAGGGTACAATTGATGTCGCAGAATATCCAAACTGAAGCTGAGGCAATCAGGCAAAGTCATCCTTCTACATCATCTGAAGTAGCACAAAATCGTACGACTTCTTTGAAAGTCCTATGTTGGTCATGCGTGACACTTCTCAACAATATTGTTGCTGAATCCAGTAAATATAAGTAGCAGCAGTCGAGCAGCATTTCAAAACTCAAAATTGTGGAGGCATAAACACCATTCGGTCCAGAAGAAGCCACATTGAAGCCACAGGTCTGAACTTCATGAAGATCACATCCATGTGTGCAGTAGAATAAATGACTGTGATTAATGACAGCAAACAGAACACAAGAGGTTATTAAATGGTATTGCTCAACTATAGTAGACCGTTCCACAATCGAAACAAGCTGCACACTAGACTGACCAGTGTGCTTAAGCATCATTGAACACGAGTTTTGAGCTAGGGATCAGATAAATGCTTTTCAGGGCCCTGGTTGACTTGGTGGTATCTTAGATGGAGACGTCTACAGTCTGACTAAACCCTGGATCTGTCTCAAGGTGTAAAATCACCAACTGTATCACTGTAGAGTGTTCATGACATAATGAAGTCCTTGGATCTCTCGACCACTTGTGCATTCCCTAACGGTCAGGTCGATGTGATAGGAGAGCTACCGATCATAACAAATGCCAATCATATAAATGTAACCGATGCTTCAGCTGTCACAAAGGCAACAAACTAATAAGAATGTACCGTCTAATTCATAAACAATGATGGGCAGTCTTAGAATCTAACAATTTAATATGCATCCTGAGCCTTCTGGTTTCAATTAACAACCGAGGATGTGGACATGGAGAAAGGCAAATTGTCTAAGATTTATGCATAAATATTTTCTGCATTCTAAGTTCATCCATTAATTGGCGAACCGTACTTATATATTCATATCAATTTTTTACAGAAGCTACAAAACATAGTTCTCATGATTCCAGTGAAAGAAACACCATACACCAATTACCATACCTGAAGTAGAATCCAAGTTTTCGTAATTCTGCAACTTGAGTTGTTGAGCTGCTTGATCATCACCTTCAACATGATAGCTACAATGACAACCAGCTACAGCATCTCTCTCCAACCTGCTGAAGAAGGGATCATGCTTCCAAATCAAGGATTAATGGGGGAGTTGAAAGAGTTTCCTCAATGTAGGGAATTGACATCACCTAAAACATGTTGAAAACAATCAATTCCCGAAGTCTTGACCCCACAGTGGGCTGAATGCAGAGGAAAATTTCTCACCATAAGGGACTCTTAAAGTTTCCAACATTCACATTTCATACCAAATCCATCACAACTGAAAGTTGAGCTGGTATATACACAATCAGTGAATCACCAAAAGTTCTTGCATGAGCAAATTCCATCAATAAACCTGTGGAATCTAACACGGTCTCTTACTATGATCTCTCTTCCAAATACTTTGCTTATAATCTTTGTTACCTCATGACAATCACCACAAACTCTCAGGTTTTTAACCACACGAATAACCACTGGAGCCTTGGTCTTCAACAAACCAAATGCAATGGCCAACCTCTCACTATGTTCACAGAGGGCAATTTCTTTTTCTTCTTGACCCACATCATGCAAAACAACTGAAGTCTGTGGCAAATGACCAGCATGCCGAACCCTATCTGCTATATCCTGCAGCATCTTTCGTATTTTTGTAATCTCAGGATGTGTTTCATCCCCCATAACAAACTCGTGGACAAAACCATCAATTTCAATAGAGCTGCATCCTGGTACCACCTTGACCCCATTATCCTTCATCTTTTTCCTCAAGTAGCTCACTTTCTCCCATTGGGAGCTCAATGCATACATGTTGCAAAGGAGTACATAATTTTCTGCATTAAAAGGTTCTATCTTGAGAAGCTGTTCCGCTACAACCCCTGCTTTATCCAGAATTCCATGGTTTTTGCAACCCACAAGAAGAGTTCTCCAAACTACTGAATTTGGTGAAATTGGCATTGTTTTAACAAATGAATAAGCCTCCTCTATCTCTCCTGCCCGACATAGTAAATCAACCATGCAACCATAATGCTCCATTAGAGGCAGAATTCCAAAATCTCGCATCATAAACCAATATTTCTTTCCATCAACTACTAAACCGCGAAGAGCACATGCTGATAAAATACCAATAAAGGTTATCTGATTAGGCTTCACCTGAAAATTCAATTAAGGGAAAATATTAGTAAACAGGTTCAGAACTTTGCACTTGTGGTAGGGTAACAATTTGGTTTTTTCTTCAAGAAAATCCAGGAGGGGATGGAAATTGTGTTTTCTTTCTCAGAGTGAGACATAATGCAAAAATAGGATCTACACAACTGGAAAATAGGTATATCCAGCTCCATTGATAGTTTCATCGAGGATTACGATACTAATCATAATAATGGCGTTGGTCGTAATTTACACAAACCAAATCCACTAAGAATACCGCAGAAACCCCAAAAAATCCCACACTTTTCCCTAAAATCACTGATGCTATTACCTCGGCATGTTTCATCCTCTCAAAAAGTTCAAAAGCATCCTCAACAAGACCATGAATCGCCAGTGCGACAATCATAGAGCTCCAAGCCATTGTATCCTTCTGATCCATCCCATCAAACACCTTCCTTGCCTTCTCGATGGATCCACATTTTGCATACATATCAACCAATGCGGTGTTGAGCTTCAGATCAACTCTAATCTCATTCCTATCAATGAACTTATGAACCCACCTTCCAAGATCCAACGCCCCAGCCCTCGCACATGCCGAAATAACGCTAACCATAGTAATCTCATCCGGCCTAACACCTGTCTCCTGCATATCCCTAAACAACCCAAACACCTCATTAACCATCCCAACTCTCGCGTACCCACTAATCATCGCGCTCCAAGCCACCATATTCCTATCCAGAATCCCATCAAAAACAACCTCGCATTCTCAGTCTCCTCACACTTTGCATAAAAATTAAGCAACCTGCACTGAACAAATGGGTTCGAATCAAGCCCAAACCTAAAAGCATGCGAATGAAACTGCCTCCCTTCCCGCAACGCGGATGAACCCGCACACGCCTTCAAACTAAAAGGCAGAGTAAAACTATTTGGCTACACAAACCCAAAAGAACTCTTTATCCCTATAAAGCCAAAAGAACTCTTTATTCAAGTGAAAAACCCGAGAAGCGCACCGGATGACAGAATTCCAGGCGAAAACGTTGGGGTGGGGAATTTGGTCGAACACCTTGCGGGCGTAAGGAAAGTCCAAGGAAGGGGAGGTGGCACAGAAGGCGAGGAGTTTGGAGAGGGCGAAGGGGAGGGAGGAAGGGTGGGAGAGGAGGTGGGCGTGGGTTTGACGGAGGGATTTTAAGTCGGGGCACGACCGGACAAGGGAGGCGATCTGGTGCTCGAGGTCTGGCTTCGGGATGGGGAGATATGGGTGTGTGGAAGTAGGAAGGAACTGGAGAGGAGATTTGGAGGGCATTTGGGAAGTGGTGGTAGGGGAAGGTCAAGGGATTAGGACTTCCAGGGAAGGTTTGGAATTTGAAATTCGCGGGAAGTGGTGGCGCTAAAATGGGCTGGGCTTGATGGATCGTGGGCTTAGATAGTACAGGCCCAGGTTGGTAATGGGTCGATATTTGAGAATGTATATGAATATTTTTTTATGGATAATTGTATCTATTGGAAAATGATTACGTTTACTTAATAGAGAAAGACTTGTTCCTACAAGAAGGGAAGTTGCTTTAAAGTATAACTTGGGGTTTAGGTCTGCAAATAATGTTTTCAACTTTTGGAGAATGCAAAGAGAAGTACAAGCAGATAGTTTAGCTAAAAATGATGCGTTTCTGGATTTGAGAACTCACTCTTCAGCTCTGCAATTCTAAACACTGTTTTTGCATCTCGAAGGAGACAAATGAAACCCCAGAAAAGGAAAAAAAATTCATGGCTGAGAAATGATGAAAGATATAAGTAAAATATAGTTCTTGTTCTTACTAAGTTAGGTCCATGTAAAAAAATGCTCTCAACTTTTTTATTACTTTAGTCTAATAAAGTGGAGAAGTTCTAACTGCCTGTATGTATCATAAAAAATGAAATAATATTATTACTTTCTTTTTCCAAAGTTAGGATTCGAATACTGGCATCTCACTTCGGCTTAGTTAGTTCGATTATCCACCAGAGACAGACTACAGTGCAACCCCAGGTTGTAAAATCGAATATTTCTTTACACCAGTTTGGAACTAAATCTTTTTTAACCCTTAAAGTCCCTTACCACTTCTGAACAAAAAAGAAATAAATAATACCAACGCACTTAGGGAAAAGGCCCTAAATAGCTCGAGCTCCTAGGAGGAATCGTGTTAAACCACTTTTGTAGATGTTGAGTCGGTCTGTCGTCTGCACCACATTTCCTGATTAAAGGCTTGCCTTTGTTACCATCTCTCACTACAAACATTTAAATTAATAGTTTATGATTCATTGGATGTAAAATTAGTTAGGTTTTTTAGTCACTCGACAATTTTTTAATTTATTTTATACCATCATTTTTTTGAAAAATTATGGCCATATCATTGGAATTTCAAATGTTTACGGTAATGTTATTATATTTTTGAATCATATCACTCTGTTAATTTTTCTATCATACTCCGCTAACAAAATGAATATTAAATTAATTTTTTCGCTTGAGCAACCCCAGAATAATCTAATAAATTATTTTTTTTTGCAAAAATCACCCTAACTTATTCAAAAATAATATTTACGTCATTTTCCCGTGTCCTCTTACTTTTCTCTCCTCTCTATTATCCATCTTCCTTTCCCTCTCTCCTCTTTCTACCACTCTAATCTCTCTCCTCTCTTTTTCCTAACTAGTTTCAATTTTTTTATTTAAATTGATAATATAAATAAATAGTTATATATTTAAAATAAAATAAAAATAAAAAAGTAAAAATTTGAAAAAATAAATAGAGTAAAGAAAATATGCTGGAAAGAAGAGAGTATGTGAGAAAGAGACAGAGAAGAGAGAGATAAAAAAAAAGATAGAGAATAGAGAGTGAGAAAGAGGAGAGAAAATAAATAAATTTAGATAAGTAAGAGAGAGATTAAAGTGGTAGAAAGATGAGAGAGAAAATGAAGTGAGAGAATGGAGGGAGGGACATAGATAATGACGTAAATATAATTTAAAAATGAGTTAGGGTGATTTTTAGAAATTCAAATTTATTAGATTGTCTAGGGGTTGTTACGTAGAATTCTCAATTCAATATTCATTTAGTTAATGGAGAATGACGAAAAAGTTAACAGAGTAACATGATTAAAAACACATGATGACATTAATATAAACAATCACAATTTCACGACCCTAATCTTTTGAAAGGTGATGATATAAAACCAATTAATGTACTTTCGAGTGGCATGCAAGCAAAAAATGATTCTTATTTAATAAATATTGTACTGATTTTCTCCTAAAATTACCTGAAATAACATATTTGAAAATAATACAGCAAATGTATATTTCAACTTGTTGGGCGAGGCCGGCCGTGCCGGGCCGGGCTTATAGCCGTTGCGGGCCGTGCCGGCCCGGCCCGCAACGGCTAGAAAGCAATTTTTTTTTTTTTTTACCTTTTACCAATCATATAAATACCCCCACCCCTTCACTCATTCCTCACCAATTCTCTCAATCTTCTTCTCTTCTAATCATTCCAAATTTCCAATCTTCAAGCAATTTCTAAGCGGGTCGAGTTTTGCGAAAAGCGGGTCGAGTTTGAAGTAAAGTGGGTCGAGTTGAAGCTTTTCATCCGAGTTTTCTTCTCGTCCGACCGACTTCTCGTCGATCACTGAGCATTTTCTAAACTTACTTTGCATTTACTTCATTATATTACATGGCTAGTTTAAAACAATATTTATGCTTTACTTAGTAATTTGCATGACTAGTTCTGACGATGAAATACAAAATGTTGCATTGCCAAATGTTGCATCTTCATCTAAATCACGTAGACGTAGAACTAGTAAAGTTTGGGAAGATTTTGATTTAGGGCAAGATAAAGATGGTAATGACATTGCATTTTGTAAGTTATGCCCAAAACAATATACTGCTAAAACTAGTGCAGGCACAGGCCATTTAACTAGACATGCAATTAAATGTAAACTTAGGCATAATTCATCTGTGCAAGATTCTAGACAAACCACAGAATTTAGCCGGAGCAGTAGACGTACGTCGAAGATTGTAGCCGAAAACGCGCCAAATGGGATGAATTTTTCCTAGAACCCCATAGGTTTTTTTGTAATGATTCCTATGTTTCGGCTACAAACTTGTATTTCTCAAAAACCATTAATAAAATTGGCATTTTTTGGGGAAAATCATTTCTATTTTGAGTTGAAAATATTTTCTTAATAACCCGACACGAAAAAACCCGATCCGACACAACCCGACCCGACTGAAGGCCCGGCCCGGGTCCCACCCCTAGGCGAGGGTATGCAAGTTCAATCTCCACCTTGCAACAACACGTGATTAGTGTGATATGGATCAACAATCTGGTTAATAATGAAAATTAACCCTACTAATCATCAGGAAGAAAATAGAAGCCAGATAATATATATTGAAATGTTGTGGATATAATTGTCACACTCAAAGTCCAAGACAACCTAATATACAGTTGCAAAATACAAACTTTTACGTTCAGACTAACATAGCTGGCCCCTTATTATTAGATACCATGCCTTTATTGGGCAATATATAGTTAGATACCCATTATTTGGGTGGCCCATGGGCCCCACATTGTTAGCACTAACGAGCCCATGATGACACCATTCCAACCTAAATGCGCAACATATATGTTCAAACGACCAGAATGCCCTCGAGTTGAAGATAAGGTCTAGCCATCCCTGTCTTCCATTGGGAATTTGTGATCAAACTGATCATGGTGTGGTGGTGGGCCTCCTATGTTACCCTTCTGAAGGGCAACAAATTCATGTAAAGACAATTCGTTGTTAGGTATTATTGTTCAGTGGTTAGAAATTATGTGCTTTTGTAAGAAATATTGAGTTAATCTCACGCTTACCTGTCACCAATTGTTGTAGACTGCACAATGATTGAATACTGACGCAAATTGAGACATAAAAGGTTGATAAAGTTCCCAAAAGCTAAGAAAATGGTCGTGCATTTATGGTATTGCTTAGGGATATAAATGAGAAAACAAATGCTGTCATGACTCCATTTCCCAATTGCAAACAAGTTGTATTAGTTTTTTTTTTATGACCCAGAAGTTCTCAGCATGCAAGATGAGTGTTGGTCTGTTGGATGTAAACAGGAACTCTTAACCTCATGCATGAAAGATCATTTTTCAACCTGCTGTGCTACAAGTCACTTTGCATTAGATTAAGGTTCATCAACACACACAAAAACCAACCATGTGATCTACTGATCTTTTCATGGCAACTTGCAGCTATCTGAGGCCACTCAACTCAAGATTTGGATGGAATTTATTAGATGTTAGTGGAGGCCGGTTCTAACTTTTCTTTTCCACCTTTTCTTGAAAAATAGAATCCATATAGCTAAGATTGGACTATACTTTCTGAATTTAACTTTGATGTGCGCCATTTACAATCATTAGGAAGTTGGTACACTGGTAGTTAGATACCCACATAAATACAAACAACACAATGATAATTAGACGAAACAACTACATGAGCCAAGAAGATTAAGCATGGTTTGATAACAATGATTTAATTCACTGGTTCGGACGTTCAATAAGATATCCACCATGGAGGAGTATAAAATTCTAGGTAGAAGTCAAAAGAACTTAAATGGCAATATGAAGACTAAGTATAAGAAGAAGTGTAATTGAACCCTAACTGAAGGACCACCAAACTACTTCCCTCCAAAACCACCAACTTAAATCCGAGTCTGGTTTTTGTTGCTTTGACGTTTTAATTGCCAAACAACAACATCATTATGGCAACATAATCCATCAGCATCAGAAGCGCAAGTTGGGCATTTATGTTTCCTAGCTTACTAATAAAGTAGTAGTCCACACCATCATTTTTAACATATATCAACCCACTGTAACCATGATATCGATCACTAACTAATATGGTTAAGAACGATTGTAGTGGGCATCTTTGGGAAACAAAAGCATTTATCAAATTGCTTTTGACGACCAACTCAGGGCAATCCAATTTGTATTTCATATCATCAAAATTAATAAGATTCAACATTCGACTTTCAAGTATATCATTTGATACCTTGAAGTACGTCGTAGGAATAAAAATGACCGTTCAATTGGCACTTCATGTGATTTTACAATTAATCCGTTCAAGAATTCGACTTTCAATTTAGTGTATCACTTGTATCTCGAGGTAGTAAGAGTAGAATAAGTGTACGAAAATAAATTACTTCTTATTTCTTGTGGCTGCCGTCGTTTTGGCTTTTCAATTAGAGGGCTTGAAAGAGACTTGCCACCTTCGCCGACCATCATAATTCACAGGAGATAATTGTGGAGGTGGGTGATTAAACTAAATCAGCTGTCCTGTCTTAGATCATCAACAAAGGATAAAATAACAAGGATTTAGTCAAAGATACTGTTTTAGGCATAATTTAATGAATTAAAGCTGTATCGTAGGTTTCTTAGGCTTTACCACAACTGTGTGATTATCACTTCTAAAAGATTTCATTTTTCTTTCTTGGTCATGTTGCCCTCTGTTTTAGGGTTGGCATTAGGGTGGTTTTCAACTTTATTTGGATCCCGTGAATAATCCTGCATGAATTGAATAGGAGCTGAGCGTCAACCACAGCCCCTACTGTCTTAATCAAATTTATAACGTATATTGGTGGTCACAATAAAGAGAACACAATGTTTGAAGCAAAAAATAGTCAAAATTGAGAACACATGAAGATTTTATCAGAATATTTGAACTCTCATAGATCTCTATTTCTTGATCACTTTAATATGATACTAAGTTTGTTTCTTGAGTAAATAGTCTCATATTTTTAAATACAAAAAACGTATAACATTTTATCATAAAGTTGAATCCATTGTTCACTGCCTAAGTGTTCATATTTTATTGATGCAGTAGACTAAATAAATTTCATACTAAGTACATCAAAACCATCTCAGTTCCTCAAATATAATCGATATGAGACTATTATTTTGGAAGGTAACAAGCGTTGTATTGATGGTTAAAAGTAAAATTGCACGGGAACATCAACATCTGACATGAATTCTGCCCAAAGTATTGAAGTAAGAGAAAAAAATCATGATAAGTATTGGGAAGCTAGTGAACCAGAACATGTCTCACTTGATGCTCACGTGGTAGGGTAACACATACTACTTGCTAATTTCATCCCTCATTTTCTTCTTAAGTAATTTTTTTGCATTGTAGTTCGCTAAACTAGTCACCTTAGCGTACTCTCAACTAACAGTTCTCTTCTTAAGTAAAATGGTTTCGTATGCGGATCCAACCAATTGTAAAATAGGTATGGCCTTCTTATGTCGCAGTCACAATGTTACATTCGTCTCTTTAACTAATAGAATATTACAAAAAAAAATAGAAGTTTTCTTTTTCACCACAGCTGTTAAAAGGTTTGGTGTAATGAATTATGAAGTCATGAAACTTCAAACACGGACAGTGGTGATCCCAACGAATGTCTGAATTTCTGGTGAAACAAGAGGAAGCTTGTGAAAAGAAAAGGGAATTGTTATTGGTTGTCTCAATTATTTTTTTGTCATTTATAATCCATTTAATACTCATTTCATTACGTCTCTTAAATTAAGACTTCTGTCTTAGTATTTCTCACTCTACCAGTACCAATACCACGAAAATGTCTGGCGAAGTGTCTGGATCGGGTGAAGTAAGTCAAACAATTTTTTCCCCCTCCCGGGCGTCTTGGCCAGACGCCCTTTTATATATATATAATTTTTATATGTTGTGTTATTTCAAGTTATTTCAGATTATGTTGCAAGATTTCGGTGGTGATGAGGTAAATTACAGTGAGTTTTTTTGTAAGTAAGCAAATATTTGAAACAATCGATGACCCGATAAGATGAGTGAAACAAGTTGTCATCAGAGCCGATTTTTTTGGTAGTATCATCTTATAAATCACAAGCAGATAATCAAATGAATTGTTATCTGATATGCGATGGCAGAAAGAAAATGGGTTGGCGGGATATGGTCATATGAATATTGCAGTATGGAGGAACACGAAAAGAAAGAGTTACGAGTGTCGTTTTTTGATAAGGGTGGTCGAGCGACGAGAGTGTGATGGATGAGTCGTAGTTTCTGATAGTTCTCATGGTCAACACAACCACAAACTTGCAGTTTATCCAGAGGGTCACCGACAGATCAACGGTCTTAGTCCTAGGGTTAAGAAAATTGTTCATGAGATAACTAAGGTACAAGCGAAACCACGTAACATCTTGTTGGCGGTAAAGAAGAAATTCCGGGAGGATAATCCGAATCAAAGACACATTTATAACTGTAGAGAGTACATGAGACAAGTGAAATCTGAAGACAAGAATACCATGTCTGACGACGACGTACACCATCCCTCTCCCTTTTAACCGAAGCAGATATACCCCGTTTACGTGGATGACGAGGTGATGAATCCTCCACGTAAGCATGTGCAACGCGTAATGGTATGAATTTTCATTTTCCACCATGATAACTCGATGACTATTAATTAATTTTAGAATTAAAATTTCATTAAATGGATTTAAGTTACTAAATTAACAGAATTATTAATTATTTTTTACTAATTACCAATTAATAATAATAATACAATTTTAAGGGGGCGTCTGCCGGAGACGCCCACCCCAGGGATGGGGGGCTCCCGCAGACCGTCCTCTCAAATTATTTTTTTAAACTTAAAATAAATTAAAAAAATTACCGTATTTGAGTGCACCAGGACGTCTATTGGTTCTATTTCTAACTCCCGAGAGATTATTTTTGATGATTATGAGGAAATGAAGAGATATATAAGGAAAAATGAGAAAATAGTATTTGACACAGACGATTTAAGTAATTTACGAACGACATTTAACAGTCCAAAAAGAAAAGTTGAGGGACAGAAACAAAATTTCCAACAATAATCGCATTTACAGAACTATTTAGCGCATGATGTTTTTTAACAGATCAAAAATTTCTTGACCTTATCTATTAAGACAGCAACACCCGACACAACTACTATCTAAAACAGATTGAGATCACAATTGTCTGCAAGAGAATCATACAAAGAAAAGAAAACAATTCCACTACTTCCAAAATAAGGATTGAAGTACATATATATATGTCCTGGCTTGTGAATGCAGGATTAGATCAATAAAAACTGACAGGGCCCACAACAAATGCTAACCATCTTCCTAAACCAGTATAGGGAATGGAACTGAATCCTCGGCAGAGGATCCAAGCAGGGATTCTCACAAGAATTTACTAAAACTTGCTGAAACATAAGGCCTGACCACCTTAGAAACTAGAACTAATAGCAGGAAGGTTGAAAAGAATCAAAAGAACCAATTGCAACCATCTTGCTTTGGCATGGAGTCGGTGCTCCCTCTGGGTAATCCGTTCGCATATTGCACAGCTGGAAAGCTGAATGGAGAGCCAAATCTGAGATCACTGTTACCATCGGTGGGTTGATTCTGAAATGGTTGCTCGAAACGAAGGTCATCCCTCACAAACACATGTTGCTGCATCGAGTTGTTTGGTTCTTCGAACACACCGCTGCCACTCGAACTGTTCCCTTGTCCGTACAAGTTGTCATCGATCTGTAATCTGGTTTGGAGAGGATTCATGTCGTCCACAATATTAATACGTGTACTGTTGAAGTCTTTGTTTTGGTTCAGACTGCTGTCGTAGTACGCCATGAGCTCGTTGATTCTTCTCTGCGCGTCTCCTGTGATACCCAGAGAGGATATGTTCATTGAATCCATACTTCCTGCATTCGGGGATGGCATTGACTGCGTGTATGGTAACGAGAAAACCGAGGACTTATCCTCATTTACGTGGAAGGTGGTGACACCATTTATGGCCTGAGAGAAGCCATCCTTGGATGAGCAATTTAACTGATGATTGTTTCGGAGGTTCCTGTCGAGGAAGCCAAAGCGCTGGTCGTGGTGGGGGCACTGGATGTTTTCACAGGTGTAGATTGCTTGGTTTGTCTCGGGCTCGGCATCTCTTAAGGCCCCCCTTTTACGGATGAAATCCTTTCCAGCATAAGCGCCCAATTGAAACATGTTAGCATCCATTGATTTGCAGTCCACCACGTCAACGTTCCCATCGTCATCTACACCCTCAACGTCATATTCGTTGGTGGAACTGCTGGTGAAAGAAAAAGCTCCATCGCCAGTAGGGCCTCCGGAAGGAGGGAGAGGACATGCATCGGGATTGAGCTGTCGCGACAGTTTCTCCTCCTGGTTGACAACAGCCAGCCAAGTAGCACTCTCCTTGGCAGTCATCTTGTCTTGGAGGCACTTCGATTGCCTGACGAGTTTGCGAATTTTTGCTATATCTGGCGACATGTGCTTGATCACCGCAGTGAGAACGGACACCTTCCACGCCTTTTTGAGGTCGTGTGGCTTCTTGTAAGGAGGAGGGCCTTGCTCCGTTGGGATCCCGAGTTGGGGCCACCACTCCTCGTTACTGGTGGGCCACCATGGAGGCGGTACCCCTTTCTCCAGTGGGAACCTCCTCTGAGGAGGATCACAGTGTTGCATCAGCGCGGACAAAAGAGACCCCAGAGTTGTGTCCTGAAGCTCTTGTAGAGTGTGAGGTGTCGAAACGCAAGAATTCAGCTCATCGTTGGCTCCAGGAATCGCATTATCGGCCTGATACTTAGCGATGGCAGCTGGACCATTACGATCGAAGCGGACACGCTCCTTCCACCACCCTCTGAGGTTATCAGAGGCACCACTCACGGGCTTCCCTTTCTCAGGGATAATACCGTAAACAAATCCTTGAGCTTTGCAAACCTCCATCATCTTAAGCATGTACTTGAGGATCCCGTCTTGTGCACGGGACATCTTTTTACGTCTAGCTTGCTCTTGAGACTGGAGTTGCTTGGACGCGTCACCCTTTTCCTTGCTATTAATTTGTTGCTGCTCTTTAAGGCGCCTCAGCCTCATTCGGTCGCGCCACATCCTTCTCTCAAGCTCATCCACTTCAATTTCTTCCTCGCTTTCGTCATCATCAGGCAAGACCTCGGGGAAGTTCTCCTGAGGAGCACCACCTAGATCGCCCTCCCCGTACCCACATCCTGCAGCGACGGTGGGACGTACAGAGACAGAGCTAAAATCGAGATTCTTTTCACTGGACCGAGGGAGGGAAATGAAATCAAGGTTGCCGGAGAAACATATGTCCTCTAACGTCAGCGCCCCCATCGTTTACAAGTTGTTTCACAGATCTGTTGCAGAAATCAAGGAAGCAGGATGGTTTTCGACAATACCTGAAAATCAGTGAAGCTAAATAAGAAAGTCTTCAATATGCTTGAATTAATTGAAGCACTGTTGAATAACAAAAGTAAACTTAATTCATCACATGATACTTGTAGACCAGCAACACAAATGACCCAAGATACAAAGTCAAGAGAAAACACAAAACTCTAGCAAATTATAACAGGAATTACCAAAAACTAATTCAAACTCCATAATAATTCGACATAGAAGTGAAAGTATGTATCATGGGCTAACATAGCGGTTTTTTAAAATAGTGCCAAAGTAAACCTTTGCTTGTGTTCTAATCCAGGAGTCATCTTTCTCACTGCTATAACTAACACATCACAGAATTTTCAACCGTAGATCCACTCGTTTTCTAAAAGGAGGCACACAAAAAAGTAAAGCAAGAAGATAGGAATTTCCAGAGGTGGAAAGATGAAAACAAGCTCTCAACAGTAGACAATAGATGTGCAAAACATAGCAGCCTAAGAAAGTTACAGACTTGGAAATAAGAAAACAGACAGAAACAAAAACATTAAAAGCATTCCTCAAGAATCACATCAAAAAAATAACTCCTAATTACTAAATCCAAAGCATTCATAACAATAAAGAACCTATGAACCAAAAATGTTATAAAGCGCAGATATAGAAAATACACATGCCATAACCAAATCAATTGCTGTTAGTTTGACATGGTTACATGATGAACTACAGAAATTTAAGCAAAACTACAGAAAAGAAAAGTGGTTCTTTTCCTGTTGAGAGGAATTAAATCTGAACTCTGAACTACTACCAAAAAGCTGCATCAACAGATCAACACAACAAAGGTGCTCAGACAAACTGAAATTAATCCAACACATCCTAAAGTTGTATTCAGGTGACAATACAGAAGCAACAACCAATTAGATCACAAACTGCCCAACCAAAAAGGTTCAGATGACAATTTCATAAAAGTTTGGATTTTGCAGAAACGCCTTTTCCAGAATTCAGATAAAAGTGATGGGATTTATTTGACCAAGAAGGTGCTGAAAACAAAAGAAAGAGGCTTAATCTGCTTTTTGCAAAACAGGTTATAATTCCTATTTCCTTCCTTTCGAAAAAAACAAATAAAATCAAAAGCTTTTAATAACCTTAGAAAGAAGCATCAGTTCTCCTCTAAAAAAGTCAACACCAACAAGCAAAAAAGCCTAAAAAGAAGTGAATCGATCAAATCAAATCAACCACAAAATCGACACCGACCCAACAAAGAGAAAACATCCAAAGATCTCGAAAAAACAGACCTTTCCGGTCTCTTATCCACCCCCCTCAAAACTTCTACCGAAAACCCAAAAAAAAACCAAAACAACAACTAGCCAAAACCAGAATCACCACAAAACTCATAAAACCAGATCTTTACCCAAAAGAACAAGAAAAAATCATGTCAAAGTTGGCTCACTAACCAGAAAAGAAGCACTTCTCGAACGAGATCAACAACCCATCAAAGCGCCTTTCCTCGAACAGAAGCACCAATTGACGGAAGCAAAGGGAAGGGGTTGTGTGAGGAGGAGAAGAAGAGCGAGGGAGGGAGGCAAGTGGGTCAGCAGTGGTGGACCAGAACTAGAAGAAGCGATGGGTGTGTGTTGCTTCTCTCTGTGCTACCGCATCATCATCTTCTTATCGTAAATATATAAATATTATTACTGCGGTGAGTGCGCGTATTTCGAGAAAAATACGACTAAAAAATATCGGGACTTTGGAGTTACTGCTGTTAATCTTTGTTATGACTTTCCGTGTCCCTCCCCCCCCCACGTTCGCCTGTCTCATTAGTGTTTGTTTACGTCGGTGTCTCTGTTTCAGTGGGATTGGGAGTTTTGCACCCTTTTCACCCTATGGAGTGTAGGACTTTAATTGTGTCCGGTTTGCGTTGGTATAGACTTGGGAGTAGTGGGTCGGGCAATCTCTTAGAATTTTGAGATTACCATTAAAGTTTTTGAGTTTTGACTGGATTGGATTTTTAGCACCTTGTCTTTTGAGTTTCTGAACCCTTAATACTTTTGATCCATTTGATTTTTCTAATTTCGATCCCTTCACCTAAGTTCCTGATATTGTTCCTACGTTGATGTATTTCAATTCGATAAAATTATTTTGACGACTTCCAATTTTTGTGGATTTGGACCTTCAATTCTTCAAATAAATATGAATTACCAAGAACATGGTTAAACAAGTATTTTATGTATCATAGTTCGGTTCGTTGCCTATAATCCATTGCCCAACAACACACTTATAAGATGTCGTATTAAAGGTTTAAGTTGAGATTTATTATTCATGGTAATTCTACTTACGAGGAACATGATTTGAAAAGAACAAATCTATCTACAATGTATCATGTCTTTACGAACACAAAAACACTAATATATCTAGCAGCAACCCTTGGATTTTGCAACTAACTACAAAAGTTTTTTTCCTAGTAAAATGACAGAAAAGTCAAATTTCAACCAAAATACGTGAGTAACAACATTCAATCTTTCATAGCATATGTAGCTGTAAGATATTCTCATATAACCAACTAAATTAACCACTAAATCTCTTTCCTGCGTATCCATAAAAGACCCGAGCAAGCAGGTCAAGGAAGAGACACCCTTTTGAGGGTGTGGTTAAAGGGAGAGATCCTCACTCGGTGTGGTCAGGCTTAAAGGTGAGTTACAAAAACGCACTCCTACAATGCTATACTATACTATACTATACTACCTTGCGCGCCAGGAGGGAGCTCAACTGGATTGGGCAGTTGAGATTTCCACAACAGTAACCAATAATTTACAAGTTCTAGTTGGTACTATTGGTAGGTTGTGAAGTGTAACTTCCATTCAGCTTACTAGTTAGATATGCCCTACGGCCTCAACTCTTCTTCCCCAAATCCCGATCCTCACTTTTTGCTCTACACGTCGACTCCTCCCTTCTGCCCGGCCTACTTCTCGGTTAGTTCTCATGATCTTATCTTCTTTTTTATTGCCAACCAAAAAAAAACTGTCTACAGCTTAAGAGCTACTACGTCTTAACTGTTAATCAGTTCGTCATTCGATTTTTGGAGTTGGTGGGTGCGTTCCAACTTTTGCCAATTATGGTGTGAATGGGCTCTAATGTTGACCTCGGTGTGGGAGATATTATAATGGAAGAGTTTCGTCTTGTTAGGCGGTTGATTGGTATGACTTTAGGTGTTGTTTTGATTTACTTTCTTGATTTGCTGAGGGAATGATTGTTGGTTAGGTGCTTGGATAGTTAAATCTCCATGACATGTAACGGTAGAAATAAGTGTTTTAAGGGATGTTTTGTCATTTCTATTTAAGGGGAAGATTTTGTGATTAAGGGATAACAAATGTTAGGATATTTGAAATCGTAACTTTCAGTCAACATTTAGTCAAGATTACTCAAAGGTGATTGACCAAGATAACTCATTTAGTAAACGAACTTTAATTGTAATTTTTGCAATCAAAACAATCTTGATTTAAACTAATTTGTGACACATTAAATAAATGAGAATGGTGATGGTATAGTCGTATAGACCCCCACCTAGCAATCCAGTAAAGTTCGATTGAATAACTTTCAATTTCTTACTTGGGTGGTTAGAAGCCATGCACACCAAGTGTGGTGAGAGAGGGACTAGCTAATTCTTGAATTTTGGAATTTTATCTAGTTTGTAAGCAACTTTAGGGATTTAACGACGTGAATTTTGAGATTTCGTCAAATTTTAAGGACTTATTGAGAATTTTGTCTTTTTGGATTTTTGAACCATTAAACTTCAATTCTTTGGATTTTATTTACAAATTACGACCCCTAGACTAGATCGAATTCCTAACACCGCCACACGTCAAAAACATTATAAATAGACTTTTACGCATGTTTAATCGTTCACAGCCATTTCAATATACTTGGTTGTTCATTATATATAGTACCATGGAATCTCCGTCACCGGCGTTAATTGAATCCATTTATAATGAATTTGATGTATATCCACTATCTAGTCAAGCTCGAGACTCTTACCTTTGAGCAACAGTGGGTTTACATAAGTGGTTTTGCAATCCAACTATGATGGTGATGTCGATATTGTATGACGTTGATTTACTTTGCACGAGCAAGATGAGCATCAACATGTTACATGGCCACTTGATCGATGAAATTTATGAACATGTCTAATGACACTAACCTAATCATAAGGAAAATGATCAATGCACGTTTGCGTCCGGGACGCGTGCTGACACACAACATAATCTAGGCAGACACAATCTAATCTGGACAGACATAACTTATTCTGGACATACACACAATCTAATCTGGACAGATATAATTTATTCTGGACATACACAAAACATATTCTGGACAGACACACAAACTAATCTGGACATACACACAACGTATTCTGAACAGACACACAACTTATTCCGGACAGATACACAACCTAATCTGAACATGCACACAATTTATTCTGGACAGATACACAACCTAATATGGATAGACACAAGGTTTATTCTAGATAGACACACAACTTAATCTGGACAAAAAAATGTGTGAGTCTATCCATTTTAAGTTGTGA
Organism: Triglochin maritima; assembly: GCA_963682175.1. Classification (NCBI taxonomy): domain Eukaryota; kingdom Viridiplantae; phylum Streptophyta; class Magnoliopsida; order Alismatales; family Juncaginaceae; genus Triglochin; species Triglochin maritima. Next base: position 4,138,019 of record OY821780.1, on the reverse strand, counting down.
GTCTGTCCGTGTGGGAACCAAATGTTACATGGGAAAACCAAATGTTGCATTGGGAAATCAAATGTTGCATTGAAAACGTAATGTTGCATGAGAAAATAAATGTTGCATGTGACACAAAATAAATATGTTATTTAATTAATTTCAAAAGTTAAATAACATTTGACTTTTATTGACTGTACTGTTGACTGTACTAACCAGATCAACGTACATCCTATACGCCCACATCCGTGTATCACCACTCTAATCATGTGAACGGATGAGACGTACTTTGTGTCCACAACCTTGAAACGGCAGAGGGGGGCATCTGCTGCCACAAAAAAATACCTAGATGCTAATTTTCAAGAGATGGATAAATATTTGGGAATTCTATATTTCCAAGTTGTATAATGATGTTTCTTAGGGGTGTCAGTGGATATTCGAATATCCGAGCATCCGTTCATATCCGTATTCGAATTTGAACATTCGATCCGAGAAAAAATATCCGTTAGACCGTATTCGTATCCGATCCGTAAAGTCGTGGAGCGGATATGGTTATTAGTACATCTGATCCGTATAATATCCGATCCGGGATCGAATATCCGTAGTTCAACATCTATATTTGTATATGTATTATATATAGTTATTATTTAAATTAATGATATATAAGTTAGGTATTTTTTTCTATAAATTACCTAAATATATAAACTATTCTAAATTACTACCCCTAAAGTACTAATCCGATTAATATCCGCTTCGGAACTACATATCTGTATTTCAACATTTATATCCATATTTGTTTTATATACTTATGTAATACATTATTATACCTAGAAGTATTCCTATTTCAACATTGTATGATTATATTTTGAATATATATTTTAAATTTATTTATTTAAATAAAAATACATCTACTGATCACATTTATTCAAGCATTGAATATTTCTCATTTTCAGAATATGGAGTTAGAAGTTAAGATAAAGTAAAATAATATTTGAAACCAAATAAAGTTATAAATGTGACTATGTATAAGAATTTGTCTAAGTGAAAATAAAAAAATGTTATAAGGTTGGGAATTATGTTTACAGATGCAGATATTATCCGTATCCGCTCCGAATCCGTCAAATATCCGAACGGATATAGACTTCTCATATCCGCAAACAATCCGTATCCGTATCCAAATCTGTAAATTTCATGCGGATACGAATATGGATATACCTATATCCGGTCCATATCTGATCCGTTGCCACAAATGTTTCTCAGTGATGCACATACTCAAGAGTGGGAGCTTTTTTGCATCGCTGGGTTTGAGATTCAAGTACAATCTCGGCCGTCCATGCGGGAAGTGTGGGAGGGGAATATTCAACAGGAAGGTGGGTCCCATTTCAGCTCTGAAAGTTGGATACAACATGTCGATTGTGTTTAAAAAGATCTGCCTTTTCATCTGCATGTAGACTAATGTAGTATATAGTATATACTGGTCAACGAGAGCAGATAAACATTGTTATGGTGATTGCAATGTGATAATGACTTTTTGGTAGAATTTTTTAGTTTGTTTGGTTTAATCACAATCTTGCACCATTTGTATTGTAAGTATAATAGGCTTGTCTTCGGCCATAATATTTTTATTAATGCTAACCTAATCATATCAGTATTCAACATATTATTTTTCTTTTCTTTCTTTTTATCATTCACGTTTCAACAACTTACATATAAATGTCAACATAATCACATAAACATTCTCTCACTTCCACTTTATTTTCCCCCACCTTTTTATTTTCCACAATTCAAATTAATTATATCACATAATTTATTTTTCATAAATTATTATAATTACTTTTTGCAACTACTTCTATAAAATATAATACTCAACTAAAGAAATTAACAATATTTAAGAAAATTAATTAAGCAAATGTAATTTGTAATTAAATTTGTCAAACTAATCAACATTATTAAAGTAGTTAACAATACAAATTTAATTAAACTAATAAATTTAATTAACAAAAAATTAATAGTCATCAATAATACTAATTCTCTAATAAAAATATAATCAAATATTAAAAATATTAAAAAAACAAATATATGATTCCAGCATAATAAAGTATTTACAACTAAATATAAAACAAAAACTAAGTAAAACAAAAAAAAACAAAATTAAAAAAACAAAGTAGCGGGGCCTCCACCCAACCGACCTACCTGGTATGGAAAAAAACTGTATGATTTTAGATTGCACAAAGAAATAACATGTCAAACCTAGTAACAGATATGCTGAAGTAACATTTCATCTAAACTAAAAGATCCACACCAACCAACAAAGAGATATGCTCAAGCTACTTTCCAAAGTTGTTGCAAATAGCCGTAACACCCATCATATACCAAACCAAACGGAATTAACAAATAAATGTCTAAAACATTGGTTGAAACCATTCATAAAGCGCGCGAAATGGCATATCAATCCCAAACTTAGTCAAGAACTCCAACTACTCGAATGACAAGCACAAGGATCCAAGTCCAACTAACAGTGCACTGAGGCATAACCAGAGCAGATGATGTTGGATTATTGAGTTTGGGCTAGGCTCATGAATAACTTAATTGAGTAAATCTAATGTTGAGTTGAAGATGAGAATTATTGTCCCATGTGTCATATGTTTACCTCACTTTTAGTCTCATATTGGTGAATCTAAAAAGTTAGAAGATGTTGATAAACATCATCTTCACTTCACCTTTTGTAGGTGGAAAGAGATGATGAGAGAATTCTCCACATACACACGTGCGCCTATCCCGGTCGGTGTGGTGCGTGCATGACGTGGCAGCGGGTGTTCTTCTGAGATCGATTCTTGCGAGGTTTCGCGCTGTTCTCGTGGTCCGTCGACTCTAGTGTGCTTCTGATTGACGTTGAGACCGTTCTACCATTGAAGAAAACTAGCAGACCATCAAACACACTAGTATGTGGGTCAATATTTTCTCGGAGGCAAGTCGCATTCCGACGACTCGGTCTTTGAGGTCGTCTCTGATCACTATTCCTTCTTTTGTTGTTTTCCTATACATGTTTTTGTACGTTGGCTTTATCTGGATCCTTACGGAATATTTATTCGACATATGTAACTCACTGTATTACATTATTATATTTGTAATTGTTACAACAGATAGCAGGTTAGACCACATGCATTTCAGTAACACAACTCACGTAATCACCCGAATTCAAACCGTGCTTGCATACAACATGAATAAAGACCATTTCTAATGTTAGACATTAAGCAACACCCATGATCATAACAATATCACCAACACAACTCACATAATCACCCGAATTCAAACCAGTTTTTTCCAGCTAGTGGATCAACTCAAGTGATAACATGAGGAATAACCTCAATTCACCAGGAGCAGGACGGTCTAGAAATTTCAACCAACATCATCATCTGCCCAGGAGCAGTAGAAGCTTACCAACCAAGCTTCTCCATTCAGTCCAAAAAGTTTATTGGGATGCATGCTGGGAGCTGAAATCCCAAGGAGCTCTACGACGTTTAGATGATCATGAATCATTGTAGCCACACCAGAGGTTAAGACACAAACTAAAAAGAAACTTAAGAGGTTAAGATCCGATAGAGGTGGTGAATATACGTCTAACCTGTTCGAACAAGTGTGTCAGGATTCTGGCTTAGCTCATGAGGTGACGACGCCATATTCTCCACAATCTAACGGAATTGCTGAACGAAAAAAATAGAACATTATCTGATATGATCAATGCATTATTAGAGAGTTCAGGATTACCCAAATATATGTGGGGGAGAAGCTTTAAATACAGCTTGCCATATTCTGAATAAAGTTCCCAAAAACATAAGGAGAATAGTTCATTTGAACTCTGGTGTGATCGAAAACATAGCCTTAAATATCTTAGAGTTTGAGGTTGTCTTGCAAAAGTGTTAATCCCTGAACATAAGAGGAAAAAACTTGGTTCCAAGACTGTTGATGCAATATTTATCGGATATGTGAATAGCTATGCGTATATATTTTTGGTAATCAAGTCCGTGATATCTGGGATAGATGTTAACACAATTGTTGAATTTCGTGATGCCACATTTTTTGAGGATGTATTTTCCATGAAATCTGGAGTTCATCAACTAGTTTCTTCTTCAGTTGATCACTGTACGTCTGGTTCCATCCACGAGCATGTGGAAAAGATGACAAATGTGGGGGCAGATTTGTCCATTACCGATTTTGAGTCTTCTCAAACTCAAGTTGAAATTGAACTAAGGAATAGCAAACGTTCTAGAATTACCAAGGATTTGGGAAGTGATTTTATCACATACCACATCAAAGGTGATCCTAACACTTTGAAGGATGTTATGGCTTCATCTGAAGCAAAACGTTGGAAAGATGCAGTTAAGATCGAAATTGACTCTATTGTCTCCAATGAGACATTAGAGTTGGTAAATCTTCCTCCAGATTGTTCAACAATCGGTTGTAAATGGATATTTAAAAAATTAAAACTAGATGGTTCCATCATCGATAAGTATAAAGTCAGATTAGTTGCCAAGGGGTTTAAACAAAAGGAAGGAATAAACTATTTTGATACATATTCTCCAGTGTCTCGTATGACTACTATCCGAGTGCTTTTAGCATTGACTTCTGTATATGATTTTAAGATCCATCAAATGGATGTAAAAACTATTTTTCTTCATGGTGATCTTGAAGAAGAAATTTATATGGACCAACCTGAAGGATTTGTAGCTTCTGAAAACGAGAACAAAGTCTGTAAACTTGTTAAGTCTTTTTATGGACTTAAATAAGCCCAAAAGCTTGGCATGAGAAATTTGACAAAATTATACTATCATTTGGATTACAGGTTATTGATTCTGACAAATGTGTCTATTGCGAATTTCAACGTAATGTATGTATTGCATAGTGTTTATATGTCAATGACATATTACTGTTTGGCTCGAACTTTAATATAATACATGAAACAAAGTCCTTCTTGTGTACTAAGTTTGATGAAAGATATGAGTGTTGCAAATGTGATATTGGATATCAAACTGACTAAGTCAGTTGATGATATTTCCATATCTCAATCTCATTATGTTGAGAAGATTCTTGAGAGATTTGACTATACAAATTGTAGATTTGTGAAAACCTCATATGATTCATCAAAACCTTTGTACAAGAATAAGAGGGGTGTTCCAGTTTCACAACTGAGATATTCTCATATTATAGGTAGCTTGACGTATCTTGCAAAATGCACATGACCAGATATTTTTCTTTCTCAGTGAACAAACTGAGTAGATACACAAGTTGTCCTGATCGTACTCATTGGGAGACTTTCGATAGTGTACTTAAGTACTTGAAGGACACATCTACCCTTGGGCTACATTATGGGAAATTCTCAGCTGTACTAGAATGGTACAATGACTCCTTTATGAATTGCCAATAACTCTGGGAGTACTAGTGTTAAAGGGTATGTTTTTACTCTGAGTGGAGGTGCAGTCTCCTGGAGGTCTATAAAGCAGACCATATTGTCTCGATCTACTTTTGAGGCTAAACTTTGTGCCTTGGATACAAATGGAGTGGACGTTGAATGGTTGAAAGGACTCCTTTCTGAATTGCCAATGACTAGCAAACCAGTTCTTGCAATTTCTGTGCATTGTGATAGTATGACTATTATTGCAAAGCTAAAAAGCTCAAAGTGTAATCTCAAACAAAGGAGACACATCCAAGTCAGACTGAAGCTTGTAAGAGAATTAGTCTCGGAAAGTGTGATAGTTGTTGATTTTGTTGGTACCAAAGACAATACAGCTGACCCTTTTACCAAAAGACCTAATCTAACTCAAGTTCTGAAATCCAAGTTGGGGATGAGAATGAGACTCATTTCATGACTCATCTAGAATGACAACTCAACCAATCTGAGTGTAGATCCCACGAAGTTGGTTCAATGTGGTAATAACAAGTTCTTGAGTGAGTCAAAAACAACTAATTGATTATACATTGTAGGTCATACATTGTATCAGTGTCAATACCCCCAAAGAATTGATGTGTTGCTGAAACTATAAGTTTAGTAAGAGTGTAGACTCTGAATGAGTTCAAGTCTTTGAGAAAAGATGTTAGCAGTGCATCTTCAGAGAAGCCCAACTATGTGAATGCAATTGTGTGGCTGCAATTAAAAGAATGTGGGTGATTCCTTGAAAGCATTCATGAAACAAGATACAAATACATGACCATAAAGCATCAACCCTGTAGATTGCAGCATAACCTGCTTAGTGTTGTTCTCAATGGACATCTCCACACAAAAGGCTCAAGTTCAAGACTTTGTTTCACTTAGTTCCTGTGGGGGCAAAGTTGAAGGACTCGGGTAGTGGTTTAAACCCGAAAGGTACCATTATTGAAAGCACTAGGCTGCAAGGTTTGGTCCCTCGATCAACAATGAATTTGTGGGGGATTGTTGGATTATTGAGTTTCGGCTAGACCCATTGTAACGCCCCGAGCCCGGACAACTGCTCACCCGCCCGAACCCGGTGCGTTAAGATACGATCCACGATCCTGACCGCTGCGCACTCTGATATTTAAATCCATCTGATAGGCCCATAATAATCTTAAAAATATAATCAACAAATTGTGAGCTCGACAGCCCGCAAGTACCAACCATCAATCAATCAGAATCATAATCATGTGGAAACTGATACGGAATACGACATTCAGTCGATAAGCATAATCAAGAGACATGCATCACAAATAATATACATGCATAACAATCTGGAACCTCCATTCGGATTCGACCACATCCTGTGCTTCTGAAATCTATCAATCAGTCAGACGTACACCTGGTAGCTCCACACTAACGACAGACAGTCATTTCCTCTCTCATGTGACTCCACGTTGTCCGCTAGGCAGCTCTTTCCTAAGTTGTTCTGCCAGAAATATACACACAGCCACAGGACATGTCGACCGAAACACCACCATGCAATCATATGCATATCCATAAAATCAACATTAATGCTCAACATGCATGCAACTACGAATATTAAGAGACAGACATGATATGAAACTGAAGAATAACGAATCAGTACTTGCCTCAAAATCTCTATCTTTTTCTTCTCTATATTCTTCTCAAAATTCCATCTTCTCCTAAAACCACACAATCATCCAACAATCTTAATTAGTCCATTAAGATATTTGATTATTACCTCAACTAAAAAATTCAGGATATTACACCCATAATAACTCAATTGAGTAAATCCAATGTTGAGTTGAAGATGACAACTATTACCCCATATGCCATGTGTTCAGCTCACTTTTAGTCACACAATGGTGAATCTAAAAAGTTGGAGGATGTTGATAAACATCATCTTAACTTGACCTTTTGTAGGTGGAAAGAGAGGAGGAGAGAATTCTCCACACACGCGCATGCACACCCGTCATGTTCGGTGCGGTGCGAGGCGTGGCAGCGGGTTTTTTTGAAGAGAATGTGTTCTAAAAGTTTTACTTTTAAATGTCAATTATTATGAATTGAATGAGAAATCATTTTGTTCCTTGTTTATGTTATTCGTCTTTTAGAAGTGTTAAGGAAGAGACTCTTGGTCCTTAACCGTAGAGCTCTAAAAGATATTGGTTTACATAAAACAAAAGATATTCGCAATCATGGTAATTAACATGGGACATTAATTACCGGGTTAAGATTGTCGTGTTGGTCATAGATCATTGTAGCTCTACAAGTGAGTGACAACACGGGTACACAAAAGAGGAAAATATTGTATACTGAATCGACATAATAAGTAAAATATTATAGAAATATGTTTCTGTGTCATTAATATTTTACTGTGTCTTTGGTCCTTTGATATGAGACTTATATCCAATCACTTAAGGAATGCTTAATTAGATCAGTGTCTTGAACTATCGATTAGTGTAGTGTAAATGCATTGGTTGGTTAAGTACAACTTTTGTTGGAGAAGATAGTTAGTCAAAAGATTATCATTGCCCCTCTTAATTGAGTGATGATATTAGTGGGCCCCTTGATAAAGCAAAGTTATAATGTGCACAATGTGATTTGAGTTAAGTCACATATTTATAACTAGCTTAAAGAGATCAAGAAATGAATACTAATACAAAAATGACACAATACTACTTTGTGTGTATTCTTAATATCATGCGGCAAGGGACGGACACAAGTGGTGCACTCCATCACTAAATGGATCGGGTTTTGGTTCGAGTGGAATTAAGACATCTAACTAATTGGGAGCTATAATGTGTAGCTAGATACCGCTTATAGCTTGTGATATTAAGCTCTTAATATCACTGCCAACTTAATTTAGATCCTCCCATAGGTCACACCGCAAAAACCGGGAAACAAGAAGGTTGATTTTTGGTTCATATGATGAGTCGGGTTTCCTATAGAAAATATGACTCATGTGGTGAACTAGTAAAATCAATTATGTTGCATATAACATAATTAGAATCATGATAAATTCATATGATATGCATATATTATGGGGTGCAATAATTTATTATTGCATAGGATAATATATTGCATAAGTTGTGAATTTGCTAAAACCCCAAAAGTTCAAATTTTGTTGGAAATAAATCCAAAATTTTTAAAAGGCAAAATCGGGTAGAAGTTCGGTAATCCGTTACGGTTCGGTCGACCGAAGGATCTATGGATCGGTCAACCGAACGTGGAACGGATAGTCGTAGCTGATTGACCTAACTTGACCAAAGTGCCTGGATCTTTGATACAGTGTACCGAACCAGAAACGGTCGACCGAACAATGTCAAGTTCCGATATTTTCGGTTAACTGAATAGCACTCGGTCTTGGACGAGAATTAGTGTGATCGGTTAAGGAGAATTTTTCTCCTTAAGATTTGGTCATCCGTCGCGTACTCGGTTAAACAATCGTGACATATTCGGTTAACCGAGTGAGACTCGGTAAACCGAATCACGATCGATTTTCTGCCTTTGATAATTAAGAGATTAATTTGATCGATGGTTGGATTAGCTCCAAACTTGGTCAAACGTTTTGTGGATGCATGTAATGCATTTTGGAATTAGTTAGTGATAGAAAATGTCAAGAATTCGTGGCTTAAGAATAGCCATGACTGAGAGTAAGATTGGAGCCTATAAATAGGTCATTATTCTCCTTAATTATGTTAGAAGTTTTGCTAAATATTTTCTCTCCTAATTCACCACAAAAATCCACAAAAATTCTCTTAGTTTTCTAAGTCTTTGAAGGAGAAATCTCAGAGGCTAAGGAAGGGGTTTGTAGCTAGATTCTAAGCTTGTTTGGAGATTGATTGGCTAGCCCCTTTCTCTCCAACCTTGTTTAGGGTTTCGGTGAACACTCAGAGGCATCCGGCGCAACGAGAAGCGACGATTGGCTTCCCCAACGTCTCTGAAGCGTCAAGAAGTTTTTGAGAACTTCTAGGTATGAATTTCGGAGTCCCTTTATGTTTGTTTTAATAAGTTTTTGAAACTAGTTGTTAAAACAAACCGATGCATGCATAAAATAAATCGAAGAAAATTGTAATAGATCCTTATTACACATGAAAATTCGAAAAATATATATGTATAATTAAACATGAAATCCTACAGTTTTTGGGGAATTAAAGGTTTTAGCCTAAGGGTGATGTGTGTGTATATATATATCAGTCGGTTTCTTCCTGTACATACACATTTTTATTCTTATCCTCTCTCTACGAAAACCATCCATCTCCAGCGATTTCCAATCTCTGAATCCAAAGTTCTTCTGAGATCGATTCTTGCGAGGTTCCGCGTTGTTCTCGTGGTCCGTTGACTCTAGTGTGCGTCTGATTGACGGTGAGACTGTTCTACCATTGGAGAAAACTAGCAGGCCATCAAACACACTAGTATGTGAGTCGATATTTTCTCGGAGGCAAGTCGCATTCCGACGACTCGGTCTTTGAGGTCGTCTCTGATCACTATTCATTCTTTTGTTGTTTTCCTATACATGTTTTTGTACGTTGGCTTTATCTGGATCCTTACGGAATATTTATTCGACATATGTAACTCATTATGTTACATTATTATATTTGTAATTGTTACAACAGATAGCAGGTTAGACCACATGCATTTCAGTAACACAACTCACGTAATCACCCGAATTCGAACCGTGCTTGCATACAACATGAATAAAGACCATTTCTAATGTCAGACATTAAGCAACACCCATGATCATAACAATATCACCAACACAACTCACATAATCACCCGAATTCAAACCAGTTTTTTCCAGCTAGTGGATCAACTCAAGTGATAACACGAGGAATAACCTCAATTCACCAGTAGCAGGACGGTCTAGAAATTTCAGCCAACATCATCATCTGCCCAGGAGCAGTAGAAGCTTACCAACCAAGCTTCTCCATTCAGTCCAAAAAGTTTATTGGGATGCATGCTGGGAGCTGAAATCCCAAGGAGCTCTTCGACGTTTAGATGATCATGAATCAATGTAGCCGCACAGGGGAGCTAGAATTCCACCCATCCAAACGCCCCCTTAGAATCCTACTTTAATGACTACTAACAACCATTACGTTGTTAGTAGTTTTTTCCAGCTTCGTGAGCCTGCATTTCATTTTAGGGATTCAAAACTTCTCTACTGGATTCATTTACTCTTGGACTCCACATTGCATCTTGGGGACAATTTTCCTAGAACCCTTAGGTGTTTTCATTGTTCTTTTGGTTTGGATCGCCTTCATGGTTTATCTTTTGACCACACATGTTGTAGCTAGACTTGGGTACGGGTCGTGCCAGGTCGGCACGACATGACCGGTTACGGCCCGGCACGGCTAGTTGGCCTGGATTTGGTCGAGCCGGGCTGGTAACAGGTGGGGTTGTGCTGTGTTGGGCCGACTCGCTCATATCGAACTAACAATTTGTATTTTATTTGTTTAGCAATATATATAATAAGTGTTGTTGGTGGGGAGAAATAAAACGACATTAATGTGATTTATAGAATAGCTTTTTTCTTAATGTTAATTGACTGATTGCATGGCCCATGACATAGGGCCGCCAATCACAGTCTAATGCAGCTATCAACGTTGTTTTGTCTGTAAAGAATCTTAATTTGACGAAATATTCAAAATGCAACTAAAGGTACCTATCATTAATCTTATCGTGTATGTAAAAAAATCATCATATATACTCCTATCACTTGAAGTATCATTAACTAATTACTCTTCTTTTTATCTACTATTATATATAACATCCCAGCTTGAACATTTTTCATGTCGTACTTTACAACTTCTAATAATTCAACATTAAAAAATATTATTACGGTGCAATAAATTTTACATCGTAAAAAAAATCATGATTCTTACATTTCCACTTAAATATCAATTTTTATATGTTTCATGAAACGACTTTGGAGTAAAGTTCATGAAACGACTAGTTAGGACATTTACCTTTTGTTGCACCAAGTGTCCCATGCATTAATACTCGATGGTTCAATTAATGTGTTTGTTGTCGAAAAGGCACAAGTAATTTACTGTAGTTAACCATGCTGGCTTCCTGAGACCCACAAATTTTGTGGTTAGCAACCATGTGAATATTATTATACCAATTCTTGTCCTTCGTCCACAGTTTCCCTTCAAAACAACTCGAGACAATCGACATGCTGGTATTGGAACGATCCACACGACAACATGCAAGACGAAACCCATTTGTTTGGAGTTGTATTAATAGTTCGGTTTGTTTTTTACAATAATTATGATGAAATTTTGCATCAACACCGTGTATTTTGTCGGACTTAAGTTTACAACCTTTGGTTTGTGGCTATTACTAGTTTCGCCCTCCGAGCCTTCAACTACAAACCATTACATCCGAAGTACCATTGAATCATGATTCTTATACATAATTGTTATTTTTATTATTTTATTACTCTAACTTAAAACTGTACAATTTCTGAAAAATAATTGTTCTTAACGCCTCGACAAAATTCAAGTACTTAAAGCAGTGAATGTTGGATCAAACATATTTGAAGTGGTCCTGCGAAATATATCACATCACCAAATATTTATTATCTTACGAGATATGTAAAAAAATGATTTTATAAATATTTTAATTGGTGTCATACTTGCAACCCGTTCTCCTTTTAACAAGAACGGATATGCTAGTTTGAATTTAATTTATATTGATTAATACTTTAATCACTAATAACATATTCCAATCAATTTTTACTAACATTCTTTTGGTGAATTGGTTTAGAGAATACAAAGTAGGCATCTCCTTTCCATATTAGCAAAAACCCAGACGCCGTTGTGCAGTACAAGTTGAGTTTGTAAAAAGAACTTGATGATGTTTGCCGGTGGACATATATAAATCCTATAAGTTGGCACAAATATAGTTAAGACATAAGACATGCATGTCTATCACACTTAACTGTAGACATGTCAATTGGGTCGTGTTTGTGTACTATATGTCTGACAGTTCTACATTCGTGTCAGGATTTCGTGTTAAAGATAAATTGAAAAGATTCCATCTTGTTTAGATTGAAAATAGTTAAGTGATATGTTATATTAATATTTTTCATTCTAAATAACATATTAATTAATTATTATCAAGTAAAAATAATTGATTATCTAACAAAAGATGTAGTTCATGTCAGTTTCGTGTAAAAAAAATTATCGTGTTATCGTGTCGTGTTCGTGTACAAATTATTTTATATTTGTATGTTCACAAAACATCATAATAAATCATTTCAATCATACATTTTTTTTTGTATAAAGTTGTGTTTCCTTATTATGTCATGTTCATGTCGTATAATCGTGTCGTTTTCAGAATTGACAGGTCAACTTAACTGTAATTTAAATCGTCTGTTGACTGTTTTTGCTCTATTGTCGTTCAACTCTTTCTCTCTCTTTTGCTGTGCTGGCTGACATGTTTTGCCATAAGTAGATGGATTATGATGAGATATTAATGCGCTCTGATGGTCGTTAACATTTACATTGGTTATGCTTTGTTGAGATTCATCTTGCAGTTGCAGGGTGTGTGGAAAGGGGTTTGGTGTTCTAACTTCGTTTTGACTACTCTTGTAATTGTAAGTTGTAACTTCTCTAATGACATTTGCTTTTAAAAAAAAACTCCTACATTGAAATTTACCGCGGAGGCGCGGATGTGAATGGAGGGGAAGCACCTGATTAGTATTTAGTCGATCTGATTCAGTGTTTTACTTCTTGAAGTAATGAGAAGGACTTTATTTTTCATCTTTAAAGTCAACCATAATTAACATGTTGCAAAAAATTTGAACAACTTATCCTCTACTCTGATCTATCCATTGATATAAGCCACTCGACTATACTCAAGTCTTATTAGGATATACATGCAGTAGTGGTTCATATTTTGGATGATTAGAAATAGGGTACCCTTGGAAATATTAGATGATGCCATGTTTCGGGGGTTATATTGTTCTGCCCAAAATCAACCGGTTTTCTAGTGAAACCAAAATACCAATTTCACCGCACATTCCCAAAATTTTGATATTAGTATGTGTGCCAAGAGTAGGCTGGATTGTAAATGGAAAGAGTTGCGGACAAAAAAAACCTACCTACGAACCCACCACTTGCACAATCAACATAATAAACATGACAACTTGTGGTTTTCTCGCAACCCACCTTACATAACCTGCAACCCATATAACCCAATGTTTTCATTGTTTTATGTTGGAATTTGTTATTGTTATAATGATAGTGTTATTGTTATAATGAATGTTTGATGTTAAAGCTTGTTATTATTATTTAGTTTGTGTTTTTTCAATATTTGATGTTGGAATTTATTATTGTTATAATGAGTATTATTGTTATGATGAATGTTTCAGGTTAGAGTTCGTTATTATTATTTAGTTCTTTTTTATATATGAGTGTGACTTGAGAGTGTGAACATGACATTAAGTGATTTGCTTACTTACGAAATTCACAGCTAGTTATACATAATTTCTTAATTTGTATTGTAGCATGCACATTTAACTATTTCTTAATTTGTACCTGTGAGTGTGAGCATGCACCTTTAACTACATCAAAAGACATCAAAATTACATCACATACATGAAAACTTTGACCAAAGATTTTATTAAGTTTATATGGCCATGTTATGCATCCCGAAAAGCATTATTTCATAATCCCAATTGTTTTGTTGTGTTTGTGTTAAGAATCTATTAATTAATGTTCCTCAAAATTTAAGCCTAAGGACTCCACTAAGGTCTTTTCTAAAGCTAATTAAGAATAGATTTTGACTTTAGAGATGATTTATGACAATGTCATATAGCTTTATCTGGTATGTGTATGTATACATCACTTTTCGTAATACAATACAAGGTATTGTAGTTGGTTCTCACTTACCAGATGTATTTTTTTTTATGTTTCGGAAAGCACTTTGTGACGATGAAATTTTAACTATTAGATAAGAAAATTAAACCTTATACTTAATTAATTAGTAGAAAAGAGCCGACTTTTAGACTAGACTAGAAGGTCCGGCTAACTCATTAGATTTGAAAATCGATTTTCACACCTATTTTCATTGCTAATTATGGACCCGTTGATGTGTTTCCCTTATTCCATTCGCCTCCTTTTTTATTGTTTTGTGTGTGATTTAGATAATCTTGTTTTTTCTTTGTGTTTTTTTGGCAAGGTGTAATATAATTTTGAAAACTTAACTTCTTCCTACGAGGCAATTTAATTATGAATTTCCTAATCTATACTTCACATATTGTTTGATATTTATCACGGATATATTGCCACTTTTAGTGTATATATTATAATCAGTATTCTCGACTTCTGATATGGTTCCCCCCCAACAGTATGATTTGAGTGTTGCAACTTGCAAGTTACCAATTTCAGTTGTTGTCGGTGTAATGTGTTGTAGCTTAAGATGAGAGATTATATAAATCCATTGTGTATCCTAACTGCTCAAAATGCTTCTTAGGTGTAGGGAGTAGATGGGTTGAAGTCTTATTTCCGTTAAAATAATTTGTGGTTGGTAAGATGCAGATCTACAATTTACCATTAATAATTGAAATCAACCTTTAATGCTTACAATAAAAGAGAGATATTATTACCACTAAGAATGTGTTCTGCTTCTGCTCTTTGCAGCCTTGCAGGACACATCACTACATCAGTATATAATTTGGGCACTGCCACCAATCAAATGTCCAATTGACTAAAGTAATGGATTTGGTTCTTGAAACACAATCTCACTACTGGATTCAATTTTGTGGGTACCCATTAAAAGTTGAAAAAAAGGAGGCCTCACTTCTACTACTAAGTCAATCTTTATTTCTGGAGACTATACTTGTTGTCCATATAATAAGTTTAATAGATTTCATCAAGTTAGCTTTAGATTCTGGTTATAACAACCCACATGCGGACTCTAAGAACTTTTGAAATCTCTGTGGGAAATTGAGAGAATCTATCAAAAATTCAGACGAAATATTTTGTTGGTAGAGCTGCTTTTCTCCTTTCATTGCATCCCTTGGTGGGAATTTGAACTGACTCGTGATTTGAATTTATAGTTCCCTTAGATTGAATGAATCTACATGAAGTGCACCATTATCCATTGCTAAGGATGGTTAAAATTTGGTACCACTCATTGATTCTCACGGTTTCGTGTGAGTCCATATCAAACTCAATCTTAGATACAATTTAAAACCCTTTCACGACATTACACAAAATCTAGAGAGATCTCCTCCTTGTGGATTATCCGAGCTCAATTGAAAGCTCGTAGATGAGCCTCTAAGTAGTTAGTACATTGATGCAAAAAAGTGTATATTTCTTCAGTACATTAAGCAACTCGATGAGGCCTCAATTAATCAAGAAAAAACTCTACCGACTTTGCGAAAAATCGTAAAAGCAACCTAATTACCTTGGACTTGTTCATGACATGGTCATTAATTTCTACACAATATGTATGGTAATTATCGTTAACATGGTAATCAGCATTACTGGTTGGGAGATTGAGAAGATGATATAAATGGTCGGCGATGTGAACTTCAGTTCCGGAGACATTGGGTTGGAAAGAAGAGAAAAGGAGATCTCACGTGGATATGGTTGTTAGCTGGTGCATTGCATTTTCTAAGCACATTAACCAAAGAAAAAGTTTTTTTGTTTTTGTTTTTGCTCTCATAAACATTGCTGCAGGGGTGCCGTCTTGTTAGTTGGTCGGTTTGTTTGGATGAACACATGTTGGGTGGGGAGGCGAAGAGGAGAAATTTGTGTAATGGTGTGATTCTGTCCCCGAAATCTAAACATCTTCTCCTACATCATTTATCTTCTCACGCAGAAATCTAGTTTAATTAGTTGATGCATCTCAAATCTCAGATAATCTCTTCTAGAGATTCATTTTCATCAAGTGATTTACATGTTTGAGATTTAAGTAAAATCTACATAATGCTTGAAAAAACATTCTTATGTCAGACCAAGTGGTCTAGTTAAATAACGGAGAAATGCCAACATTAAGTAGGTTGATTTTGTACTTTTGGTATCTTAAATAATTTGTTCAGACGATGCCAATTTTTGTTAAATTGGCAGAGAGATAGAATGTGTTAAGCGTCTTAAAATCATAACTTCGTTTTGTGATACATTATTATTCATAACAAATACCGTGCTTTCTATTTTTGATAGGAAAAACACGAAGTAGCATGAAACACATAAGGTGTACTAAATGCTATTTTGCAATATAATTTGGTTTGCATACGTGTTTTAAAAAGTAAATAAAAAACTTCAAAATACTGTTGTACATGTCAATTAGACAAAATCGTTTTAACATGTCTGATCATAATGTAAAACTCAAGATATCAAAACTAAAAACTACAGTCCCCATATTGAAGTACAATTTAAGAGAATCATCTTAGTTATCTCTTCGTTTGGTTAAGAGTGTGTCGAGCTTCTCAAATTTCTCCAACTTTTCTTTTTTGACGTGCGTCTAGAAGTAGTATTAGAAAAACACCAAACACCAGAAACTCCTCAGGTTACTAGACTTGGGTGTCGTACCGTACTGGAATCCTCGACACGACACGATAAGCTAGACTCGTCACTTTTTAAGCTAACGAGCAGTGCCGACATGACAGAATGAGACGACATGGTCCGCCTGGCATGTCATGTCATGTCGTGTCGTGTTGTGCTGAATCGGGCTGGCACAACCCGTTACCTATGTCTACAAGTTAGCTTCTCAAGGCCCACACAAATTACCTTCTAGCTGACACCATACACCACAAGCAACCAAACTCCTGATGTAGTGTTTAGTACATCCACATGCGTCTAGGTTGGGAACGCGTAATTTCTTCTAGACGCAAACGCAAACGCATATGTCATATACCAAACGACACCCGAACAGGCAAAGTAAGCCCACTCATGTGGGCTTGGGCCCATCCATAATGGGCCTCTTTTCACCAAATCGAGCCCAGTTAGTTAAAGAGTCCCCGACCGGCTAGGGTTAGGGTTTTGGATTCGTCTTCCATCAGATCGCGCGCGAGCGAGCGGAAAACGAGGATCATGGCGAGAGAGGAAGAGGTTCTAGAGGGTCAAACCCACCGCACGGTGGATGAGTTGGTGGCCCTCAACCCCTACAACCCCGACATCTTCAACGAGCTCGAGAACCACGTCAACCACCAGGTGACGCCATCAGATCCCTCTTCTCTCGTTGCTGTGGCGTTCTGTTTCGATATCGCTTTGTGTGTGTGTGTGTTTTGGTGATGATACGAACGTAATGTCTTGAACTGAAATGCCGATTCGGGAAATTTTTGATTGGAAGGTTATTTTGTGTTGATTCTGATGTCTCGAAGTTGGTGAATTTAGGGGCCTTCTGAGTTAGTTCGTTTGGTGTTCAGTTGCGTGATGGTTCGTAATAGCGTGAAATTTGTTCGGATGTTAAATTTGTATGATAGTGTAATGCTCAGCAATGAAATTGGAGTAGAAGATTTGGACTTTTAGGAACGATTTCTTAACTTGAGTTTGAAACGATCTCGTCTGTGATGAACTACATTGTCTTTCAGTGTCTTAAGAAATTTGAGATGTTTGAGTTGGATTGCGGTTGAGCACATCAGCGGAACTTATAAATTTTGGTACTCTTTGAAATTTGAATTTTCAAAGAACAATTTTTTTTTTGATAAAAATGACACTTGGACAATGTGTATACGGTCTTCAGCTTCTTAGGTAAACATGCCAATCTATATATCGAAAGGGAGCTTGCAGTCGAATTGTTGACTTTATACTTTTATGTCTTAAAATATGTATGATGTTATATCATTATAGTGGGTATTATTTGAGAGGAGCGTGAATCGGGGTTACTTGGTTGTAAGTGCTCAAGTTCATGTATTGTACGATTCAAATCATACTTTCCAGTTTCCCATATCGAGTATTCAGCAAGTTGAATATGAATTAAGTGGCATCTCTACATTGATACATTTCTTAAATTCTGTTATAGCTATTGAGACCACCTGCCTCGTCACTAGGGCTATAGGCTGGGTCAATGAAGGGGTCAGCACCTCAAATTCTACTGAGGCTCTTTTTTCTAAGCGGCTGTCACCTCTTTTCCTTTTTGTGCTCCCTGGTACCTCAAAGGCTCAAATGCTTTAATTTCTCTAGTTCTTGTTTCAAGTTCCTTGAGTTGAGTAAAATAAGCACTACAAATGTATACATAAGCCTTTTTATGTGAACTCAATTAGTAGATACAGATAGATAATGACCTCAAGCACATAGTTTGGTGTTTATAGTACTCTCTTTTGTTTAAATTACAATCTAGTTGTTTCCTTGTTAATAGTGCCAACTATCTTGTAGAAAGAATGTGATTGTACTGTTTCAATGAATTTTGAAGTTCTCCACTTCAAAAAATCGGGGTTCTTTTTCTTTGTTCAGGGAGATAAAAGGTTAGACTCTTTGGTTTGATGTTTACTTGTTATGATAAAGAGTGTTATCAGGGGTTGTTATATTACAAAATAACGACATCCTTATGAAACTACCAAATTCAGACTTGTTTGTTGGAGGGTGCTTTGCACTTTCCAAAGCATCTTACATTGCTTTTGCCTCGCCTCTCGCCTCATATCTCAGGCAGTTCTAAAGGTCATTGCATTCCACCTAGCATTCCTTTAGTAGTATTTGATATTTCCAAAACTAGCATTGCAAGTTTGCAACATTATCATTGTAGAACAAATAAGATTCACAGATTTTTAGGTTCCTTGCTTGTCAGTTTTCCATTGTGTTATGCCCTTTCTTACCTTTCTGAGAAGGCAAGTTGAGTGGAATATGTTATGTTTCTTAATGCAGGTTTCTTCTCATACCTACAGTTTGGATGCAAACCTTTGCCTTCTTCGCCTTTATCAGGTAAAAATGTTTATTGTCCCTGTTATACTTAATAAACAATATGTATCCATTCTCATAGAGCAGTATTGCCATTGCAGTTTGAACCAGAAAAAATGAGCATTCAGATTGTTGCTCAAATTTTGATTAAGGTATGTATTTCCTTGTAAGGCTACTTCTTCTATTCAGGAAGCAAAAAATTGTCGTTTCACAGCTTCTTGCTTGATATTAATTCTTGCCTAGTGAACAGGCGCTCATGGCTATGCCAGCTCCAGATTTTAATCTCTGTCTCTTCTTGATTCCAGAACGTGTGGTATGTTTCTTTCCCAATGCGTGCAGACTTTCTATCATGGATATTCTTAGATAAGACTTGGCATATTTTTGCATTTGAAATTGCTTGAATAGCAAAGTATATAATTTCCTGTTGTAATAGCTAAACACAATATCATCTAAAGTAGCAATGTCAGATTATTGCCATTATCAATTATGTAATATTGTAATGTAGCTTGTAGACCACCATTAACCATTGTTTCAATTTTGCATTTTCTTCTTTAATCCTTCTCGAAATTTTATCTAAACCAAGATGTACAATCATTATCAGAACTTACATTTTAGCACATCTAACATAATTGTTACAGTATTTTCTTTTGCGCCTACTTTGATGATAATCACATGGTCGTCATGCATGTTATGCATAATAATTTAACTAGTTGTATGTTGTCCTCTTTCTTGCAACTCTAACTTGTTAGACATTTGATAGGAAAATGTATCAGTGTGTGTCCAATTTCAGAATTTTTTGCCCCTTGTCAATGTCTATTATTGTTGCATGCTTTGTAGTATGAGAGAATAATTTTATGTTCACTTTATTGATAGCAAATGGAGGAGCAATTCAAGACACTAACTGTTCTTTCCCATTATCTAGAGGTATGCACATTTATGAGAACTAGCAGTACCTGTTCGATTATATTATCTAAAATTGTGATGAGAATCATGAAACGTATTCATCAAAGACTGCTAGGTTTCAACAATTTTGGGATGAAGCTGCCAAGAACAGGGGCATGCTTGAAATTGTTCCAGGTAAGAACTATTTATGATGCATTAGAACATCACATTATTATTGATAATTAGCAAAAAGTTGCAGATCACAGACATTTTTCTTCTTCTTCATTTGAGACTGGATTTGATCTTTCTGCAAAGGTAGCTAACTCAAGAAATACAGGTTTTGAGAAAGCAATCCAAGATTATGCTATTCACGTTCTTTCTTTGACGTATCAAAAAGTGCCTAGATCTGTGTTTGCTGAGGTATGTCCTCTGACGATCTAACTGGTGATCGGTCATTTGCTTGGAAGATAGTTTGGTCAGAAATTGTTTCATATGGTTATTTTTTTGTGTTACCATTATAATACTTATAGCATAGCATTGTTTTATAAAGCTTTCGAGCGATATTAGCTCAATTTTTTTTCTATGCCACTAATTTGGGATTTTGTCATAAGAACTTTTGCAGTGGAAATAACAAGTTTGTTTGTTTTTGAACGGTTAATCTTCTCTTGGTGGTATATTATACAAGTACAGTGCAGAAACAGTTGTCTTGTTTGATAGTACCATTAGTACCTAATTTCAGTATCAATAAAATATTTGATAGTATCTAGTTCTTCCACTAGCATCTGCATTTTTGCAGCAAGCATTCTAGTGCTTTACAAGTTGCCGCAATTCACAACTGTTATAATGATCGTTATTGTGCTCGACAGGTTGTTAATATTGAAGGCCCTTCTCTGGACAAGTTCATTGAATACCATATTGCTAATAGTGGATGGGTGCTCGAGGTGGGCCATAGCCGATCGCAGGTTATTGTTCTCCCAGTGAGTGAATTTAACCAACCAGCCTTGAAAAGAAATACAGAGGAAACTATTCCACTTGAGCTTGCCACTAAGATCTTCCCTGTTCTTAGCTGATGAATGAGTGGTGGTGTGTGAGAAATGTGGTTAAAGCCAAAAGTTGTGAACTGAAAACTTACAATTCAGTAGGTGGTAACGTTTGTTTTGTATGACTTACGTCATGATATTTATTTTGCCTATGTATTCCAAACTCATACTATTTAGTTGAACATAAAATTTTGGGGATGCTTGTGCGGTCTGTTTACAGTACTGTGATGTACCTCGTTTTTGTTACTGATAATCTGATATGCTCTTCCCCTGAGGGTTGATATACGGTATTTCATGGCTTATGTGAAGCTCAACTAACGGTTGTGACTGTTGGTTAACGATTTATGTGGTCATATGCGAACTAGAATTCAATCCGCCGTTCCGGTAAGTTGCATGTATATGCACCATAGTAGATTTTGCAACATCTGAAATCTGAATGCGATGCGGCGTCTCCGTAACTTTTTCATTATTTGGTGCCTGCAAAGCAATTATTTTTTGTAGTTAAAAGCCATTAAAATGAATTTCGAACAAATCCATCATGGTTGTTGTATGTTATAATCTGAAAAATATATCCAGCTGTTATTTATTGTTCCATTCTACCGTCTAAACCATTGTCATGGTTTAAAAAACTACTCATTTGATTCTCTTATGTCACTTGCAACATGATTTATGTTACTAACCTACTCTTAAGAGTGAGTGAGTTACGCGCGTTCCACATTGACAAAATCCGACGTAGATCTGGCATGCATGCAATCTTTTGATGATCCTCATCTGAAAAACACATGTCCTGGTTTTAAACCAGACATTAACAACCAAAAACCCAGTCAACTTAAAAATCACCTCCACTAAATTCCCCGCCAAAACCGGTTCTCCAACACATATCTCCTCTCCCTCCCGACTCCTCCACCCCAAACCACCACTCCACCAATCATGACATCTCCGACCACCTCCGCAGCCGCATCCCTCTCCTCTCTCCTCCCCCCTCCGACCGCCACCCTCCTCCTCTCCACCCCCGACCCCTCCCACACCCTCCTCCACGACTCCTCACTCCAAAACTCCATCTCCTCTCTCCTCCTCCAACCCACTTCCGGCTCCGGCGACGACAACCTCTGCCGCTGGCTCTACGACACCTTTCAAACCCACGACCCTCACCTCCACCTCGTCGTCCTCCGCTTCCTCCCCACCCTCATCGGCATTTACCTCACCCGTACCGCCACCAACACCGCCCCTCTCCCTGGGTTTGAAGCCGTCCTCCTCGCCCTCTACGCACACCAAACCAAAGCCAGGGGAGGCCAGCCACAGATAGTCAACATACCCGCCACCTCAAACCACCCAAGCATATACCAAGAAAAGAACCACACGAATCAACAGGCCAAAATCGACCTCCACCTTGGGGTCCTATCCCCAGCAGTGGAGCCGCTTGGGACGGTTCTTGCCACCAAGCGGGCCAGAATAATCGGTGTCGTGCTTGAACTTTACTACTCCAACATTGCTTTCCTACCTGTTTCTTCCAAGATGGAGTTGTGCAAGTTGTGCGCGTCGTGGGCAGGAATGAAAGAGGAGAAAGAGGAAGAGGAGAGTGGTGGAGGTGGGAGGATTCCATTGCCGTGGGAGTTGTTGCAACCTGTAATAAGGATAGTAGGGCATTGCCTGATGGGGTCTGCTGCAGCTGAGAGATCGAATGAGCTAAGACTGTGTGCGTACATGGCGATGAGAAGACTTCATTTGAGGGCGTTGCATGACATGCAGATACCACAGGCGATTCTGGCCACGAGGAGTTTGCTGAGGCTAAGAGAGATGGTGGATGATCAGGAAGATAACGACTTACTTAAAGGGGCTCTGCAGGATCTTAGGGATCATAATGCTGCTCACACTCATGTTTCAACTCCTACTGCTCTTCTTATGTGATACATATATAATAATTGGGTTTCATGTGAAATAATTGTGCGTGATGGTTAGTTTAAATTTGTTGGTTGGTGTTTACTTAACTTGCTTGGGTACGTGGGGTGAGGCTTGTGCATGCAATGTTACAGACTGTATTGTGTTTTAAGAAGTGAATTGTTTGGTAATCACTGTCCTGTTATTCAACATTCAATTTACGGAACACAAATAAAGATTCAACAGGTTTTACTAATTGGACCATCCAGGCTATAGACGGGGTCCGTCCAACCGAGTTTCTAAACGTATTTCTCTGTGGGCCAAACGGGGCCTTCTCTGAGAAGAAAATCTAGAAGGCCCATCAGGATCACAACACAAATACTAAAGTTGTACACTTGCTAATCACATCTAGAAGAGAAACACCCTTTTGTTATTCATCAGGACCACAACACAAATACTAAAGTTTTTAGAAGCGAACATGATTTATGTGGACGTGGAATGCACCCAAACCACCGTAGCTGTTGGGACTTTATTCTCACAATAAATCCCAATTCAATGCCTCACATGTGGTGTGTGAATGGTTCAATAAAAGCCCACCTCCCATTCCAGCTATTGACGGGGAGAGAATTTATTGCTCTCTCTCTCTCTCTCTCTCTCTCTCTCTCTCTCTCTCTCTCTCTCTCTCTCTCTCTCTCTCTCTCTCTCTCTCTCTCTCTCTCAACCCCTCAAACTCACCAGCCACCACCACATTTGCATAAACATTTGCAACTAGTGGAGGTTGAATTTGCAATTTTTAGTGGAAGATACCTTAAATGGTTAGCTGCTGAACTTGTCAATCACTATCACACTCCCGATACAAAGAAAGAAAAAAATAACAATCATTCGTGCTCAACTTATTGGTAGTCAAAGAAAAAACACATACAATCTAGTGGTCCAATACATATGCATAAAAATAATGTTGGAAAATAATTAAGGGAATTCTATAACTCAATACATTGCTACAAGGGAGAGGGATATTCCGGCGAGGAGTATCGCCGCAGAGAGGGATGCGGTGATCGTGGTTGCTTTAGAAGATGGATTTGAAGAGGCTGGAGCAGATGCTGGACTCATTGGACCCACTGTAATTAGATAAATTATTATTATTATGAAAAAAGTTATTTCTTGTCTCAAAACTATTGTTGTTCTAATTCGTCACCAAAAAAGAAAAGACTAGGTGCTGCAAGGTTTATGTTGTTAATTCACACGAAAGAAAATTTTCATGTTAGTTATGAGGAAATTATTTCTTGTTTATGTCAATTGTCAATACCTGATTTGTTATCTTTCTTCTGGGAAACAAAATACCAATAAATATGAAAATGTAATAGTTATTGGTAAGTAACTAAGTAGGTGCTTACTTGAGGAAGCAGGGCCTCCTGCTGGGCTTCCTACAGGACTTCCAGTTGGGCTTACTGCAACATAGGATAATCAAAGATGAGAATTATTATTTCACCATTTTTATGATAAACAAGCTATAATCATATAAAATGCTAACACATCAACGCTGAAATCTAAACCGAGTAGATAACAGACTAACTACAAGATTTCCTCAACAATAAGCCTTCACTAGCTATTGCGCTGTCCATTTATTAATTGGTTTTTACAACTAAGTTTCACAATTTCTTTATCTAAAACACGATTGTGCTTACTCTTTATTAGTTAATTTTTACAACTAGGTTTCACAAATTCGTTATCTAGACGCTTATATATAGACACAAAAAATAAAAAACACGTTCACAAGTGATACCAAATTATCAAAATCAAGGTAGGATCTTCCATCTCCGCCTATATGGTTTAAAACTACATCTGACTACTGCTTCATTAATTTTCTAGATATATACTTTCTCCAAAAAAACGAGTGAAAAAACAACATGGGACGATGTGATCAGTCCTATAACTTACGTACAAAGTTGAATACTCAGGTACGATTTGAAACCATATTAGCAGATCCAAGACAATCCAACATATATAAATACGTACTATATATTAGAATTTGGATAAATTAAGCAACTTACAAAGAGAGCAAAGGTCGACGGGAGGAGTGGAGACCTTGCAAGCGGTGGGGATCATAAGCGCTCTAGTGGTATCCACGTCAATCCCAGAAGCGGCGCCTCCACCGCCGCCACCACCGAGAAGGGAGCAAAGACAAATGGGGTTATCATCCACAACAGTCTTAAACCCAGAGCAGCACTCCTTCCCGGGAGTCGTCAGATTGCTTCCTTTGGTCACGTAATCCAGACATTCAGCCAGGTTCATGAACAAAACGGTCTGGCAGTCTTGCGTTGGCGGGAAGGCCATCGCGGGGCCTTCCACCGGAGGACTAGAAGCCGCCGATGGGGGCATGGTGGGCCCCATGGGCATGGCGGGTGACATGGCCGGACTGGACTGGGCTAGAACTGTTCTCGGGAGGAACGTCGCGGTGGTCACCACGACCGCTAAGATGACGTTCAACAGGAACTTCATTTGTGTTTGTGTTTGTGTTTGTGTTGTGAGAAATAAGATGTTGGAGGTGTGGATGGAGTTTATATAAGTGGGAGGTTTGGTTGGTTGGGGGTGTTAATGAGACCACCTAATTACTACTAGTACTACCCATGCTGTAACCTGAATTTTAGTTAAGTTATATAGGACGGTGTTTTTTAGGTGGGGGTTTAGTTAATTAGATTCTGTCTTGTCGTGGGCTCAGATGAAGTTTTTGAATAAAAAGATGTTCGGGTATGAGCATAGATTTTACTTTTTAGGAGCTTATGTTTGTAAGTTCTAAAGATTGCAGTTACTTTCTTGTCATGATATTTGCATGTTTGTGTTATTGGATTTTTAACTTCTGTCTCACTGGAAAGTATATAGTTGTTTAATTTGTTAACAATTAGAATTTCAGAAGCTACAATTTGAGTGCACTGTGCATTAGAAAACAAATGTATAAGTACTACGAAGACAATGGTAATTATCGTGACTAATCCATAGATGCAATGCCACATTGAGACCATAAGAATCATACAACCCTCTTGGTTTGAAGAAAGAAAAACTCAAATTTTAGCTAAATATTTAATTGAAAGATTACCTAAATTTACAAAGAACAAGATCAATAAATAGTTTTTTGCCTACAATATTTTTATTTATCTTGCTAATAAATTCGAGGAGGCAATGTAGACGGCTTTTATTGAATGCTCGAGTTGAGGTGTGCTTGGATTCCACTCATTTCAAAATTTATCACTAGTTTGAAAGGACACAGCTGTGTTATTATTTAACCTTTTCTAAGAAATTACTCATAAGATATTGAGACGTAAGCGTCCGGGCAAACACAAATGTTTGAGAAATCATGCTTTTCCTCAACAAGCTCCTCGAATCCACGGAGAGGGAGTCGCATCTTCTTTTCTACTACTGCGAATTTGTTTTATTGAGATCTGTAAGAAACATATGACTAGCTCGAGAACACGTGAAGTTTTTGTTGTTTGTGTTGTCTTTCATCAGCTCCCAATGAATGTTACGTGACTAATGCAAATAAAAACAAATCAATCGACATCTAATTAACTGATCTATTATAATGTTCAGAAACTTGAGAGCTGGTTATCGTTATCCCCTTAATACTTTATAAATTCCTTTTTACATGGAAACGACATCTTGAGAATTGCCGTTTATTCAATTTTGTCCAGGAGTGGTCTTTACAATGAGCCTGAAGGCTGAAGCAGACAGCTGATATGATGATATCTATCTTGGAAGGTATGAAAAAGTCCATGCCAAACTACCCTAGAATTAATTTGCTCTTAAGACTGTTGCTTGTGAACCTGGGAATTTATTTCCCAAAAGTGCAGATAAGTTTTGGTCTTGGCAGGTATTTCATGTGACTGGCATGACTACAATTTACTTCAACAAGAAGGAATGGAATAGCTTAATGATTTGGCCTCACCGGGCTGACGGATGTTTTGATTGCCAAAAACCAACAGATGTAAACGCAATCTGTTATAATCTGGATATTCCTTTGATCAATTTTTACATCAGTTTGGTGAACTGTGAGTTCAAAATTTTCAAGATCCGTCTTTACACTAATTTGGTAAACTGTTAACATGGAGGTGAGCATTCAAGGAGATAAACATATCTGATCACCTACAAACAGAAGCTCGAACTCAAAACTTTGTGAACACAAAAGAAAATTGAAGCTCATACTCAGGAACTTATGGTAGAACCATACGTGTTCAAACAAAAACTCAATGTTAAAACATTATAGGCAAGTCATTTCGCACTCATCCTAACTACACAACCAAAACACCTCCATTGAAGAAATTAAGAAACACAATGCATCATTCGAGCCAATTCAAATGTCATGAAGTTGTTCAACATAGATGATAACATGTGGATGGATTGGACTCACTCAAGCAGTCTTGACAGAACAGATCAACAACTCTTTAAAACTATACATAACACAATTACCTCACACCAAGAAACCCATAAGAAACAGGGCAACGTAATACAATGTTGAAACGAGGATAGACTGTACAATATATTTACCTTGAACAATATAGGTTAGACAATATCAACATTGGAGGCTTCTCAGTTTTGAAAGTTAAGTTCCAAGCCGATGTAGTCCTTGAACAAGAACTTGGCCATCCAAGCAGAGAAATCCATGCAGCCATTAATGTATCATTAGATGGGAAAACTAGCTGGGCATTGTTACCAACAATGCACCATTCCACGGAGCTCCTGAAAAATGGAGGTTTCCAACCATTAAAGGATCAAATGGGGGCACAAGTGAAAAAATTAGAACGAAAACAAAGGGCATTAGAGTAGTGAATAACATAATTAATACTTCAGCATCGGATATCATCCCAGCATCATAACAATAGATGTAGAAAATAACCATCTACGCAAACGGATTCCCTCCTAGTGATGCAACTTGGTTTTGTGAAGGCAAACTCCTGCAACATTCACAGGAGAGTTACCAAGGCATCATGGTTGGATAGGAATTTTATGAGCCACTTCAATGAGCAAACTTACGGCAACTGAGGACCTGGCTGTTGGCCTGCCATATAGGCTAAATCATCTGAAAATTCAAGAAAAATGGCACAAGACTAAGAAAGTCCGTCCTATTTAATGAATAGAATATACATCAGATAGTAGAACCAGTTTACGATTACCTGACACTACAGGAGAAATATATTGTGGGGCCGGGTTCTGTGCAAACGATGCTTGCGATACATTGCTCGTAAAAGGAGATGGAAATTGTTGATCTGGTAGTGCAGTTTGCAGGGAACTCATTTCTAGAAACTGGCAAGAAACAAATTCAAGATGAGAACTAGAAAACGAGCTCAAGTTTAAATTTCACGGTAAAATAATGATGCTGTGGATCCTAAAGTTTAACAATGTTCCTTATAAGTTATAACAAATCCATGAGAAAAAAGGTTCTCACATGGCACATCATAAGTGAATAAACAGCAACTTGTCTAAAATTGACAACATTATAAATACTTTAATGTTTTATAGTTTTATTCCTAGCCTACCCCGACTAGCTTGGGATTATAGGCTTTGTTGTTGATGTAAATGCTTTAACGTTCACAATATCACACATATGGACAATTAAGTACCGTTTAACGTGCCAACATCGAATGACATCTAGTTAAGAAAGCATGGTCAGCTGAATAACGGACAACTAAATCATACACTTGAGGCGTTCTCGTTAGACCATAATATGACCAGAAATGACATTATAACCATAATTAGTACACAGCATTGTTTCTTATATAACAACAGGCTCAGATTATTACATGTACAGCATAAACAGAATATAATATTTGGCAGGAAAAATATGGGATGTATACTTTACAACAACATCAAAAGTAACAATAACTTAAAATGTGACAGAAATATAATGGAAATTGGAAAAGAATAGCGAAACTTTCACTATCTACAAATTCATTTATAAAAATGGAATCAAAAAATAAATAGAGAAAATGACTTAACAGTGTAAAGCAAACTTACAATGCTATTGACAAAAATCAAATTATCGCTAAACAAAATCAAAATTTGATCAACCACGAACTAATGATTAAACTGTGATTTACCAAAACAGCATATCTAAATCATATTAACTGAAAGATTAAACTGTGATTACCGAATCATGTCTAAAGTCATATTCATATGGAAGATCAAATGGATTCGATGATTTCCATGCTTGTGTATCTCTTCCCTATCCACCAAATAAACATATTATAGTCTTGTAGGTTGAGCATTATGGATCATATGTCACTTGAGCAAGGAGAGAAGGAGCAAACCATTATGGGAATAACTGTTGAAGTTGTTGGTACCCCAGTAGCAGCACTATAGTACGGCATGCTTAGGTTGGGAATACCAGTTTCTACCTTGGTTCCACTAAAATCCTGCAACACACAGATGTATATACACATACACATATCACTTTCAAGTTTCAATATACTTCATAGAATTATGAGGCAAATATTGTACCTCAGGAAGTCTCAAGTCCACATAAGAATCAATAGAAGTTGGGAAGCTATTGGCTGGAGTTTGCAATGTTGTTGAAGAGGTTCTCTGAACAGGAGTTTGGGTAGAATGTGCTGACAAATGATCAAATGCTTCCCAAAACTGAAAAAAATATAGGGGCAGGGGCACTAGTATTACATTTCTCACCAATAACTCCCTTTTATTATGACAGTTTTCATCCTATGTATGTTACCAAAAAGTAACCCTAACGAATTTTCTAATAGATCCAGATTGTGCCCTTGTAATAACATGTGTCATAACTGTCTAACACTTATTTTATATTGTAGTCCTGTTCATATACTGCTACACATTATCATGAAATGATGAAACCACTGTTAATGACAATGAACAATCTGCCAATATAACTTGTACATATTAAAAGAACAACCTTAGGTAATTATCAAATTCATGTTTACACGACCAGCATACAGTATAATAATCATCACATATATTAGAATACTCACCTAAAGAAAAAATATGTAAATTATTATGCAGTATACTTAATGTGTATCCTAAAATTATGTTAATATTACTACTAGGATGTTGATGTCTGACTGTCTGTACAACCACACATAAGCATTACATGATATGGAATTAGTATGATCTTATTTTACATATAGTGATAAAAAAAATACTTAAAAACATTATTGTCCACACCAATAGCAAGAAAAATTCAGATATCACAAGGAATAATACCAACAATTAATAAATCTCACATAACATAAAAACATGATTTTTCTTTCTTTACAAAGATGTTATGCATAAACAAAATTATTAGATGACCAAAATCATGTGTCAAAAACACATTCAAACAAATTATATGTAAAAATAATTAATGAGAATAGAAATAAAATAGAATTATAGATAGACATAAACTGTTATTTTTTATATCAATAAAGTCTATAAACTGATAAATACCCAGTCAGTCACACTTGCATATATCTTTCATCTAGTCCACTAAAACAACTTAAAGAGTTATTTCAGCTGGATTACTCCAGTATGGGCTCAAAACTCTAAGTATATATGAGGTACAATTTAAACTTGTCAACATACATAGCAGTTATTATCGGTGCCACGCTGCCACTTCCCACTAATAAAGATAGGGTAGTTGTTACTAGTGTGCTTATCAAGGTTTTCAGAACTGAACCGGACGTCGAACCGGCAACGTCAAATGTTCAAAGGTTCAGAGGTTCGACCGGGATCGGACCGGAATCGAACCGGTTGAACCGGTGACGTCAGCATGACGTCATAAATATATATTATGGATATAATAATCATATTTAATTATTTATTAAGCAAAAAATATTCAAAATATTCAAATCATATTATAAATATTCAAAAAAACAAAAAAAAACAGTTTTTTTCCTGAACCGCCGGTTGAACCCGGTTCAATGCAAAAACGGGTTTGGGAGGTGAACCGGACCAGACAAGCCTCCGGTTCACGGTTCAACCGGCCGGTCCGGTCTGGTTTTCAGAACAATGGTGCTTATAGCAATCAAATCTTCTGCATTCAATTTGAAAAACATGAATATTAAGCTTCACAACCCTTCTTGGTTAAAACTTAAAAGATATCCTTACCTGGGTGTTTGATGGAGCCAATGGTTCTTTATCTCCATGTGAAGACAAGTTCCATTGATCACTCGTTGAAGGAACATGTTGGCCACAGGTAGGATGTGGTTCCAGTTGTAACGGTGGGGCGTAATTAGTAGATGGCAAGGCACCAACATCTACATTGGGAGTCATCGATGACTCAGAGGAACCAGCATGCTGAGGTATGTCAAACGTAGCCCATCCCTTATTTTCTGGAAAAGGGACCTCACTAAGATTCTGATCTGAGATTGTTGTGTTTACTGATTGATTGGTTTCAGCAAACAAGTCGATTAATTGAGATGACGCAGTAGATGATGGTTGTGGAGATAAACTAGGTTCTTGATTTGTAGCATGAGAATGACCATATGATTGGATAATGGAGCCAGGGATTGATGTTTCCTTATGCTGAGTCGAGGTCGGTGGTTCTCTCATAAGCATTCCCTCAACCATACCAACAGAATTGAAGGACTTCAGGGATGTTGAGTGACTAGATAGGATGCTACCTGAAGATACAGTTCTCTGAACCCAAAACAAGACGCACACATTATTTGTAGCTATTAATTCGGGTAAATGACACAAATTCAGCTAAAAAATATTAATATTTTATTTGACTAACCTGTGGATTAGGAATCCTAGAAACATTCCTTGAAAGATTATCAGAAATTGGTGACCCGGTCTCATATTTGGGTGTCTCACCTGAGCTGGATACTGAAAAGTCAGAAATTCTAGAGGAAGAACCTTCATTGGCAAATCTATCCTCGTACATCTGATCTCCCGTATGACCTGGACTGTAAACAGTGCTGGGAAATATTGCACTGTAATCTAGTCGTTCTGAGCCAGTTCTCCTAGTCAACATGTTGGGTCGTTTTCCATAACGCCGTTCTTCATATTGTTGATCATAAGGCGGGCTTTGTGAATATGAATGGTAAGAGCTAGCCTTCCTATTATCCTCCTCGAAGTTTTTAAGATTCTGCCAAACATAAATATCTTGATGTATATTGAACAGAATACATGAATAATCTATCTACGGATAAGTAATGAATGCAATTGCACACCACTACTATGTAATGTTCACGGAATAAATGAAAGACCTGCATGTCTCTAGGCGGCCTGTCAGAAGGCATTCCTCTAGCGTATTTCTTTTCGATGTATACCATCTTAATGAACTCCCTTATTTTGTCAGCATTGCTGCGAGGACAATGCACATGATAAGATTTGTATACAATAACACATGAAACTCAAATATCAGAAAATCAAAACAAGACCTGCTATTAGGCAATCTCTGATTCTGCATGTCCCATCCCACCAAAAAGATTTCTTTAGCACGCTGGAGCCAAAAACAATAAGCAGAGTGCCAGAGTCAGGTCAAACCTTTAATATCGTTATTTCCGAATTTTTAAAACACAATAAGACCTTTCTAACCTGATTACCACCCCTTTGAAGGGCTTCAACTTCTTGTGTGGTAAACTTAGACATCGAGACTGATTTAACACGATGGGTAAATTCACGACTGTAAGCAATCACAACACCAATGTCAGTAAATGATAAAAAATTACTTTCAACTTCAAGATGACACTTAAAGATAAGTTGCAACACAATCACAAGTAGCAAAGACAGTATTGGGATGAACATTTATATTTATAGTTAAAAAAGAACATATAATTGGCATTGAAAGGCAGCAGAGTATAGACACATATACTAACAATGTGATGTGGCTATCAGATTACAAATGACAAACGATTGGAAAGCACCCTTAAAGCTGTTGTGGCGGTTAATGATCAAAGTAACTTCCCCATTTAGGTACATAATGTTTTTGGTCCTTGAAAAACCAATTTGTATCAATACTCAACCTCAGAATCTGAGAGTAAGGATCACATGGCCCACCGTCAGTCTGAATGAATGAAATCTTTTATATTTTGTTTGAACTTGGCAGACACAAAATCAGATTGATACGCAACACTAATATGGTTTGTAGTGTCTTGGAAGTTACTATTTACTAATTTTTAACCTTTCAAGCTTCAAAATTTTGGATTCCCTACCATTCTGAAAATTAGACGGTGTGCAAGTTGAAAAGATGTCTTCCTTGACATGCCTGTTTTCAAACTTAACGTAATAAGAAGCAAAAGCAGAATCCAGAATATCTCATGATCAACTTTATATCTACCAAAAGCAATCTAGACAATCCAATCAAATTGGCCATCCTTTTCATTTCAGTGCAACAAAGATTTCACTACTTCGTCCAAGTTGTATCATGGAAGATAGGAAGACATCATAACAAAATCGATAACATCGCAATTGTAATTTTGTATTTAAAAAAGATATATGTATTATATCATATTATCATCGCCTCCCGATGAGAAATAATGTTCGCACAAAGAATCAGTTGAGCACCATTAGAATTGCAATTGGTCTTCGAATAGCCGAGAATAAAACATATTAACATATAACTCTTGGCTCAAACAATTGCTACCTCCCTTTTAAAAAAAAATCAGAAACTCTTACACAATTGTTCTCACAATCCAATCTCTTTCACTCTCAATACCTAACAAATGGTGAAAGACTTCTAAAACTGCCCCAAAAGGGAGAAAACAAACAAACAAACTCTGTCAAGGAGAAGATGGAGAACTCACTGTATGCCACTGCAGATAACGCAGACGAAAGTCCAGAAATTCGTACACACGTACTGCGGACCCTGTCAATAACCAAATTTC
This sequence comes from Triglochin maritima, assembly GCA_963682175.1. Taxonomy (NCBI): domain Eukaryota; kingdom Viridiplantae; phylum Streptophyta; class Magnoliopsida; order Alismatales; family Juncaginaceae; genus Triglochin; species Triglochin maritima. The sequence goes on along the minus strand of OY821780.1, from coordinate 4,104,136 downwards.
CTAAATTAAACAGATTCCAACCCACACACGATCGCGAAATCAATTTTTTTAATAAAAAAAGATAAAAAAACGCACCAAGGCGTTGCAGTTGATACACCTGCGGTTGGGTGGGAGCTTGAGGAGACCACGGACGATCTTCTCGTTCTTCTCCTCTTGCTTCCTACTAATCATCGTTTCCGATCACAGACCCCGACTAGAAGAGGCGGATGGATAATTAGGGTTTCGAAACGCTTAATTGAGATTAGGATTAGGATTAGGATTGGAGGGGTTTCTTTGATTTTGTATGATTAGGGAAGGAAAGGGAAGGGAATGGAATGTCGGGAAGGAAATTCCTCCATTTTGCCATGGTGGCTTTCTGTTATTGGTTGTACGTAACTAGGGGTGCAAATGGTTACCAAGTATCCGAGTATTCGATTCGAAAATTTCTATTTAGTTGGTATTTGGTAAGTTCAATGTTACCAATTTAATTTCGGATACGAATATGGTTTAAAAAAATTACCAATTAGAATTCGGATACAAATTCGGATACAAGCTATTTAAAATTTGAATTATCCGAATTATTCGAATACATAGTCGAATACACAAATTAGTATTCGAAAATTTAGTATTCGAAAATTTTAATACGAAAATTTAGTATTCGAAAATTTTGATTCGAAAATTAATTATAATATATATATATATATCTATTCAATTTCGGATAATATCCGAATACCAATTAGTATTCGAAAATTTTGAAGTTTCGGATTCGGATTCGGATAGTTCTACTGAATTCGGATTCGAATTCGAATTTGGTAATGGAATATGGTATTCGGATTCGAATTCGGATATAACAGGTATCCGAGTTAAATTATCCGAGTTGCACCCCTATACGTAACGGAGGGGCCCTTAAGAGTTTAGTATTGTTATAAGCAAATGTTTTTTTAGTCATTATATTTATATTGGCAGAAACTGATGGAAGGGCAATCTTACGATTACAAGGTCTAATGCTGCTTCATTAGCATAAAAAAATACTAGTTAATTGATGCTTTATGTGCTTAAAGAAATGTTAATTGTATTTTGTTTCTGCATCTTTGACTTTGCAGTTTTATGTATTCTTATTATCCTCCAAAAGTGGTGGGAATAATATTTTGGAAAAAATTCAAAATAAAATTTTTCAAAATAAATTTTTCAAAATAAAATTTTTCAAAATAAATTTTTCAAAATAAAATTTTTCAAAATAAAATTTTTTATAAAAAAATTTGCCAAAATAAACATCCATCAAAAGTATTTCTCAAACTAGACACGTAGCGGCGGCGGTTTTTGTTTTTTGTGCATAGAGAACTCGACACGGGTGATGACGAGTTCTTTTTGGTTTTTTATTGGTCAACACTTGAAAATTTTCACTCAGGAGGTGATTCAAATAGAACTCGGCACTTGGAGTGCCGAGTTCTATTTAAGAAACTTCTCCTGGCGCTCAGATCGTGCATGAGACGGTTGACGCGCCAGGAGAACAATTTCTCAAATAGAACTCGGCATCCTAGATGCCGATTTCTAAAGGAAGAACTCGGTGTTCAGTATTCAGTTGTGGTTTCTTCAACGAAACGGTATACTGTTCATTGTATTCGTCGTGATGAAGATAACTGCAAATGGCGTTTACATGCGTCTGTTCCAAAATGCTGCATATATTTTCAAGTTAAAACATACGACGCCGAGCACACTTGTTCCAATCCGATATTGCTAAACGACAACAAACAATACAGTGCTAATTTTGTATGCGACTTGATAATGTCATCTGTTAGAACTAAGTTCACAATTACTCCTGCTGAAATAACGGAAAGGGTGAAGACCAAATACTCACTTGAAATCGGTTACGCTAAAGCATGACATGCTAGGCAAAAAGCGTTGAACCGAATATATGGTGCCGAAGAAGACAGTTTTAAAGATTTGCGAAGGTTCCTCACAGTTCTCTGTCAGAACAATGAAGGATCTGTTGTCGAAAAGAGTCTGTCCAGGTAAATTCAGACGTTGAGATGTTTAAGCGTGTGTTTTGGGCGTTCGGGCCTTCAATTAGTGGGTTTCATTATTGTAGACCCGTTGTCAGTGTGGATGGAACACACCTCTATAGCAAATATAGAGGTTTATTGCTAATTGATGTGGGCACGGATGCAAACAATGGAATTTTCCCTTTGGCATTTGCTGTTGTAGAGAGCGGGAATACAGAGTCGTGGACGTGGTTCCTTCATTTGCTGGCAAGTAGAGTTACAAGGCGACTCGATTTGTGTTTTATCACCGACAGATTTTCGGGAATAAATGCTTGTGTGCGAGCCGCATTTCCACCTTCGGAGGGGCATGTACATCGATTCTGTCTTCGACACATGAAAGCAAATCTTGCTAAACATCGAAATTGCAAGGAAAGATTGAGACAAATCAAGTTTTACAAAGTGGGTAAAACTCATTCATTTATGAAATTTGAAGAGTTAATGAAGGCTATTGCAGAGGAACATAAACCGATATACGAGTGAATTCAGCATCAAGGTCATTTGGAAATATGGACTTGTTGTCACGACGGGGGTCGACGTTTTGGATGTATGACAACAAACATGTCAGAAAGCTTCAACAATGTCTTACGAGGGGCACGCGATATGCCAATTACAACCATGATTTTTATGACATTTCTCCGCTTGAACAAATTCTTTGTTAAAAGAAGGGACGTCGCCGAGTCGTGGAATGAAACATATGTACCGACAGTCCACACCGTGGTGACGACAAACAGCAATATGGCCAGAACACATACAGTAACTCGGTACCACCAGCTGATGTACCAGGTTGAAGCCAATGACCAGAAAAAATATCTCGTGAAATTTGAAGAATGAGTTATTACTTGCACTTGTGGATACATAATTGCAATGCACGTCCCATGTTCACATGTACTAGCCGTTTGCAGTGGCAGACATGCAAATGTCAACACTTCACATTTGGTGTCCCCGTATTATGATGTTCAAATGTACAGGGAGGCGTACAAACCGATATTTATCTCAATTCCTGATGTGAGGTATTGGTCAGATCGAGGCAACATCACAATGAAACCTCCCCAAACCAAAAGACCTCCCGGTCGGCCTAAATCAACACGAATCCGAAACGAGATGGACGAACACTCTGGAAGAAGGGTAAGGTGTGGGAGATGCGGCGGTATAGGGCATAACCAAAAGCGATGCAAGGAACCTATATAGCAAAATAGTTTAAATATTTTGTATGTAACTATTTAGTGAGACGAATGAATGTAAGAGTTGATTAATTGTAAGACTTGAATTAATGTAATGTATTTTGTTATGACTTGAATGAATGTACGACTTAAATCCTTTTTAAGAGTTGATTAATTGTAAGACTTGAATTAATGTAATGTATTTTTTAGGACCGCAAATTTGCCTACTTCTGCCTATTAAACTCCGACTTATGCCTATTAAACTCGGCATTATAGATGTCGAGTTCTATTGTAGACCTGGTCGTCCAACCATTTCATACACGATCTGAGTGTCAGGAGAACTGGTCCAAATAGAACTCGGCATCCTCAATGCCGAGTTCTATTTGAATAATTATTCTCCTGACAACTCGCGTCGAGTGGAATATGAAGTGTTGGCAATATTCTCCTAGAGAGAACTCGGCACTGGTGATGCCGAGTTTTCCTTGGTAGAACTCGGCATCACCAGTGTCGAGTTCTCCTCGAGAGAACTCGTCATCACCCGTGCCGAGTTCTATATGCACAAAAAAACAAAATCCGCCGCCGCCACGTGGTGGTAACGGGTATAGTTTGAGAAATACTTCTGATGGAGGTTTATTTTGGCTTTTTTTTTAAAAAAAATTATTTTGAAAAATGTTCCTATTATTTTTAGTTGAGGGTGCACTTGGTATGGGCCTAACACGGGTGAAAATGAATGGGATTAGTTTTTATCCCCTCAAGCATGGAATGAGAAAAATTAGAATGGGGATTGATTACTCAGAATTATATTGTAGGATAACTAAAAATGAAATCTTACATGATATATACTAATTTTATCGGATTAGGTTGGGTTTTCTTAAGTTTTGAGATTATTACTTCATGAAATTTTTCCTTAAAATAATTATTACGTACTATCTTAAAACATTATTCTCATAATTATTACTCCAAAAATTCCCTACCTTTAATTTTTACCCCCGTTCCAAGCACACTCTCATACGTAATTCAGGAATAAATTCACAAAAAAACTTGGAGAGGATGACAACTTGCCAAAGTAGAAAATGTCAAAAGGTAGATATCCATTTTCAATGGATGAAAGTAAGAAGTGCTATGGAACCAAATATGAGGGGGGTAAATGCAGTTTCTTTACTTAATATATTTGAATATTGCAAAAGATAACTAATACAATTTATTATTTCGTAATGTCTTAAACACGTTTCTGGTTTTGTTATAGCTTTGTATTATGTATTAACACAAATTCTATTTTTCTTCTTCTAATAGATCGCTTGTTAAAGCCATATTTGTTGAATGCACTTTGTTCGTATGCTCCTCCTAGTTTCCCTTTTTTACCTAGCTATATCTTATTTGCGTTTTGTGTTGACAATAATTGTTAACAATTAACATTTCTTTCCAACAACTCCCTCTGTATATACTTACCTCGTCCTCGAAGCCGTACTTAATTCAGGCTTCACGTTCAAAATGAATCTCAAATCCACAGGCACATACGTGAGAACCTAATCCTTTTGATTAAGGTTAATTGGGTTTTAGAACTTTAACCCTATTTAGGTGAGAGTATAAAAGCAACACATTTCTTCTCTTCTCATTTTCCTCTCTCTCTCTCCCTCCCTCAACTCTTTCTCTCTCTCTCTCTCTCTCACTTGTAGTTCGACAGCAAGGAAGGAAGGAGAAGCGGGTGCGCCGGCAAGTCGAGTTCGCCGGAGTTCAAGGAAGCGGTGGAGGTTCACGTTCGTGTGAGGAGTTCGTCGGTGTTATGTTTGTTCCGGTGGAGGGATCGTCGTTGTTCTTCTGAAGCTTTTTCAAGCTTCCAAGGTATGTCAAGTCTTGCTTTTACGCTCACCTAAGCTTGTGTGAGTGTTTGAGTGTTCGACGGTAGGCCGAATGACTCGTCGGAGTTAGTGCAGCAGAATTTCTACTCTGTTTCGGTTGACCGGTGCTCGATTCGGTCGACCAGTCGTAGTGTAATTTTGGGCGTTATCTCTCACACCGGTCGAACGATACCCTGGGGTGGTCGACCGGTTGTACGTTTTGAGCGAGAAGATGAAGACCCTGGGTGCTTTCGGTCGACCAGGGCCCCTTTGTCGTTCGACCGAACACACTGTAGTATGTCGGTTGGGGGCGTTGACTATCTAAACGATCAACCGCCGCATTGACCAGTCCGACCGGACATACTGTTTTAAGTTGGTTAGGGTGTAGACTTCTAAACGGTCGACCGCCTGAGATCCCGTTCGACCGATGACTTAAGATGACTTAAGTAGGGTTCAACCGATTCATATTTCAGTCGACTGACAATGAATCAGAGGAATGTTGAAGTGTTGATGTTTTTCGGTCAACCGGAAGCCCATTGTCGTTCGACCGTTGGGGATGTGATATTTAATATTATTTCTATGGCGTAGACCTTCCAAACGATCAACCGAAGCTCGGTCCCATACAGTAGCGTTCATTGGGTTGATGTTGATATCTTTTGATCATCTTTTATTAAAAGTTTAAAATTTTCCGCTGTTTCGAAGACGTTACAACATCACAGTCGAAGAGATCATGGTCTGGAGAAGGAAGAAGAAACCTACAACAACACGACCATTCCACTCCACTCCACTCGGACAATTAAGTTGACCTTTTGGTCAATGGTCAAATTAAACCAAAGATAGGTCTATTAAAACACATCTCACGTAACAACTTCCTAAAAATGTCATTCTTTACCATTCCTGGCAAGGCACAACAGCACAAGTAACAAAAGTAAGTACATTTATACACAAAGAACACTCAATTGAGATACAAACTAGCTTAATATATTCATCAACTGTAATATCCTCCAGTTGGACGTATCCAATCCTCAACTATATTGATTGTAGAGGGTGCTACTTTGTAAAGAACGATTGGGTCGCAAATCGGTAAAGACTGAAGAGAGGGGTTCGGTTACATACTTACATTTTAATCCATTGTGCACAATAGCTAGTTGATCCCAAGATTTAATTACAAAATTTGAGCTCTAAAGGTGCGGTAGTACTACTGTACTAGTACCCAAAGGTATTCGATTAGCTCACTATCAGATGCTACACCGGTCATCGCCCGTAGTGAAATTTGGCAAATATGCTAATACAATTGCGAATTATACTTGGTCAACACATCATTTTCATCAAAAAGATGCTAATACAATTGCGAATCACACTTTATTCAAAATTTCATTCTCATCAATCACATTATTATACCTAGTGACAATTAACAAGTAGTCCACGTCGTCGACGTGGATGATGAATATAATAAATACGTAATAATAATAAAACGAAGCAAAGAAATACATCCGGTTCATGATAACGATAACGCAAAGTTTAGTTTTTCGAGAGTGAGTACGTGTCGAACCATTAACAACTCACCGCTTCACTTCACTTCACTTCCGTTCTACACGTCCGGACACCACCGACACGTGCTTCTCAACCATCACACGACCATGCCACGTATACTCTCTCATCCACGTAAGACATATACATATATATAACACATCCACCTCCGAACACCTCAAGCAATCGTTCACAACATAACAAATACAAAACCAAACTTCACTACTTGTGTGATTTGTATTAATAATTTCTGAGACATGTCGTCGAGGCAGGACATGAGACAAGACCGGGCGGAGGCGGCCGCGAAGACGGCGGTAGCGGAGCTGGAGCGCTTGAAGCATGAGCGGCAAGGCGAGCACGAGTTGCACCACGAGCGAGAGGCTGCAGCAGCAGCTGCTGCCAGTGAAGAGAGCAGGAGGCAGCATGGGGGTGTGGCGGCGGTAGGCGAAGAGGGCGGGAGGCAGCATGGGGGTGTTCTTAGCAACATTCAGGAGAGCACCATGTCAATGCTGAAGACCGTGAAGGACACCGCCACCGGTAAGGCGCACGAGGAGTGGCAGAAGGCGGGGGAGACGACGGAGGCCGGGAAGGAGAAGGCGGTGCAGGCAAAGGATACTACTGCTCAGAAGATGGGGGAGTATAAGGATGCCACTGCTCAGAAGATGGGGGGGTATAAAGACGCCACAGCGGAGAAGGCCGGAGAGGCCAAGGATACTACTATGGGGAAGTTGGGAGAGTATAAGGACGCGGCGGCCGAAAAGGCGTGGAGGGCGGTGGACTACTTGACTGGGAAGAAGGATGAAGCTAAGGAGAAGACCCAAGAAACTGCAGAGGCTGCAAAGGTGACAAGTTCTATAGTTGTTGTGTGTAGGGGTGCACATGGGTTGGGTTCAACCCGAAACCCAATCCGAACCCGACTGGTCGGGTCGGGTTGGGTCGGGTTGAGGAGGGGTTCGGGTCGGGTCGGGTTGGGAAAATCAAAAACCCGAATTTTCGGGTCGGGTTCGGGTTGAGGGGGTCGGGTTGACCCAACCCAACCCGAACCCGATTTTTATTTTTTTTTTATTTTTTTTTATTTTTTTTAATTTTTTTTTTAATTTTTTCCCAAATAAACCCGATCCAACCCGACCCAACCCGACCCAACCCGAAAATAAACCCGACCCAACCCGAAAATAACCCCGATTCAACCCAACCCAACCCAAAAATTTCCAAATTCGGGTTCAACCCGACCCAACCCGACCCAACCCGAAAATTTCGGGTCGGGTTGGGTTGAACCCGAACCGGGTCGGGTTCGGGTTCGGGTTGGATTTTTTCCCAACCCGAAAATTTCGGGTTGGGTCGGGTTGAGGCCCAAACCCGACCCAACCCGACCCATGTGCACCCCTAGTTGTGTGGATTGGTTTTATTGTTTTATGTTTCTTTCGAACTTTTATTTTTACTTCCTTCTACCAAAAGGGTTAGCTCTATATGACCATATGGTTTTTCTTTGATGTCATATATATCAATTTTTTCCAAAATGTGGATTGGTTTGGTTTTACGTTTTCTTTGAAAATGTTTTAACCCTTACCAAAAGGGTTTAGTTGTTAGAGATATAAGAGATGCCCATGATGAACTTGAGTCCAAATTGATGGAACATGATGGATTGAGTGAATCTGATCAAATTAGACCAGGCGCAGGGGAAATGAACTTGTGCCGGAAAATTGATCAAGAGACTCGAGCCCAGGCTGGACCATGAGACAATTTGGTGAAGAATTGGACTCTATATCAAGATCTGAGGCTATTCGGATCCTTTCAGCACAAATCTCTTACGGATCTCTCGTAACCGATTATGACCGTTGTATTCACTCTAATGATGACCGTTGGATATGTAATATTTTGTAAACTATAAATACCTAAGATCTACAGTAATAAAACAAGAAGAAAAAACCTATTCTGATTCTAGGGTTTTCTTCGTTCTCTCTCTCGCTTCCGCCGCGTTTTCCCTTTTCTTCCACCTCCGTTCTACCCTTGATCTCTCCGCTTGAGAGATCTACCGTGTCTGGTTGTTTTCTTACATGGTATCAGAGCCTCCGCCAGTAGACAGATCCAGTTGATCGTCGCCATGGCCAGGGATCTTGAGACAACCGGCACTCTTGTCACATCTGGAGCCTATCCATTCCCATCTAACCTAAATGTAGGTAACTTCGTTTCTGTCAAACTCTCTGGATCTAACTTCTTGCTTTGGAAAATGCAAGTAGAAGGTTTGATGGAATCGCAAGGCATGAAAGGGTTTGTAGACGGGGAAATCGCTATACCGGAGAAGGCTCTTGTAGTGACAGATAAGGAAGGAGATGTTCGAGTGAATCAAAACCCACAGTATGATCTGTGGAAACGCTCAGACCGTCTCCTAAAAGCTTGGATAATAAGCACGTTGGGAGAGGAAGTTCTCAGTATAGCCGTGAGTCTTGAAACATCAAAACAAGTCTGGGAAGCATTGCATCACTCACTCGCTCAAGACTCAGCAGAAAGAGAGTTCCTAATACTCCAACAACTACAGATGATCCGCAAACGTAACTTCAAGAACCTGGGAGAGTACATGAGGCAGTTCAAAACCTATTGTGATGAGCTAGCCTCGATTGGTCGCCCAGTAACGGATCAGAACAAAGTTTTCTGGCTCCTAAATGGGTTAGGTATGGAGTATAACACCTTCACTACTACCGCTCTAAAGCCTCCTATTCCCAACTTCTCAGAGATCATCCCTATGCTTCAGAGCTATGAGATGAGAACCATGACCCATAACACTGATCAGATAAATCAGATGGCCTTTGTAGCTCAGAAGAATGATCCTAAGGGAAAAGGTCAAGGGTATGGGCGAGGCAAGAGAGATGGGGGCTTCACCTCTAAGGGACGAGGTTTTCAAGCCTCAGTGACCCAAGATCACTCTCTGAGAGGGAAGGAGAATATGTTGTCTGAGGGAACCATGCCAGGGAGACCACCAGTGATGTGCCAAATCTGCAAGAAACTTGGACATGAAGCGCTGAAATGTTGGCATCGATTCAACAAAGCCTATCAACCAGAGGAGGTGCCACAGGCTCTTGCAGCACTCACTGTTGAGGATCCTAATGGGGATTGGTACCCAGACTCAGGTGCTACAACCCACATTACAGGTAATGAAGGTATGTTACATTCCATAAAACCCTACTATGGATCTGATAGAGTCATAATTGGTAATGGAACTAGTCTTCCCATATCTCATACTGGAATAGCTAAGATAAGCCATGAAAACAAACATTTTGAACTTAAAGATGTTCTGTTAGTCCCAGACATGAAATACAATCTTTTGTCTGTAAAAAAATTCACTAAAGATCTCCCTTATAACATAGAGTTTGCTGATGAAGAATTTTATGTTAAAAACAGAGCTACAGGGATAATAATAGCAACTGGAAAGGCTAGAGGCGACACATATGTTTTACAAAGTAAGAATCATAAAGTGCTCTTCTCAAATAGACATAAGAATGTGTCTGAACAGGTCTGGCATTGTAGGTTAGGGCACCCTAGTTCTAAAACCTTGAAAGTTTTGCAAGGGCAAGGATGCATTTCCATAGCTACATCTCCTATCATTTCTACTACTTGCAGCAGCTGTCAACTTGGCAAGTCTACAAGACTTCCTTTCCAGAGCTCCCAAACTCACTCTTATAAACCTTTTGATAAAGTCCATTGTGACCTATGGGGACCATCTCCTGTAATAAGCAGGAATCATTTTAGATATTATGTTTGTTTTGTGGATGATTACACACGTTTTACCTGGTTTTTTCCTATAAAACATAAATCTGATTTCTTTACTTGTTACCTTAGTTTTGAAAAATACGTTCACAGACATTTTGAATGTGGAATAAAAGTTTTTCAGTGTGATAATGGAGGAGAATTTTCCTCGGGTGCTTTTCAAAATCATCTTCAAAATACTGGAGTTTTACTTCAAATGTCTTGTCCTCACACACCTGAACAAAATGGTGTAGTGGAGAGAAGACATAGGATAATTACAGATATGGGGCTCACACTGTTAATAAACAGTGGAGTACCCAAGAAATACTGGGTGGAGGCCTTCAGTACTGCTGTTTTCCTTCTCAACCGTCTCCCAAATAAAAATGAAGTTATTCCTTATAAACTTCTATTTGCCAGATTACCTGACTATGAATGTTTAAGGGTGTTTGGTTGTAGATGTTTTCCTTATCTTAGAGATTATATGAAAAATAAATTCGATGAAAAATCTGCTCCATGTGTGTTCCTTGGATATAGTATTAGACATAAAGGATATATTTGCTTAAATCCTGTTACACATAAAATTTACATGACTCGCCATGTGATTTTTGATGAAATGCTCATGCCTTATAAAAACCCTGCTTCTATTTTATGTCCTGTTGAAACTGAGCTCTCTTTAGCCACCTTCTCTGATTGGCTTATAGAGGAAAGAGTCTCCACCCATATCAACAGTGGTAAGAGAGCTCAACCCTCCTCTTCAATGGAGTTGGCTGAGCCTCCTCAACTGACATACCCCACTCAACATGAGGAACCTCTCATCAGTAATGAATCCTCTGAGACACCACTTCCAATTGCCTGTCCTGATCCAGGTAAGACAGGTGAGCTTCTTTCCACTGCTCCTACTGAAGGGGAGAACATACAAACCATCTCTCATTCTCAGCATATTCAGCCTATAGAAGAACCTCCCATTCTTCAAGATACCCAATCTGACACTCATAACTCTCTTAATACTAAAAATGACAATCATGTAGATGCTAATTATATGGAAAATGAACTTGAATCAAATTCATGCAGCATGGGTGCCTCCCTTGAAGAATCATTAACTTCAACTCAGGATGCTGTCCAAATAGAGACAGAACCAGTTGAGGTAAGTATGATTCCATCCAAGGTCACTTCTCATACTATGATAACTAGGTCCCAGTTAGGGATAACCAAACCTAATCCTAAGTATGCTCTCTTCCACAACATAGAACCTTTACCAGAGGAACCAAAGTCTGTACTCACTGCACTTAGTCATCCAGGTTGGTATGTAGCTATGAGAGAAGAGATTCAAGCTTTAGAAGAAAATCACACATGGGACTTAGTTCCCAAAACCAAAAATATGCACTTAATAGGATGTAAGTGGGTTTTCAAATCAAAATTGAAAGCAGATGGAACTCTTGAAAGGCTTAAAGCAAGACTAGTTGCAAAAGGGTACAAACAAGTAGAAGGAATAGATTTCATTGAAACCTTTTCTCCTGTTGTAAAACCAGCAACTATAAGACTTGTTTTGAGTATTGCAGTTATGCAGGATTGGCCCATAAGACAATTAGATGTCAAAAATGCTTTCCTGCATGGGTTCATTGCTGAGGAGGTCTACATGAGCCAAGCACCAGGTTTTGTTAACTCCTCTCACCCCTCTTATGTTTGCAAGCTCAATAAAGCTCTATATGGTTTGAAACAATCCCCTCGTGCATGGTTCGATAGATTTGGTACCTTTCTCATATCAAAAGGGTTCTTCAGTAGTAGGGCTGATAGTTCCTTGTTTGTCTTTAATCAAAATGGTCATAAAATATACCTACTCATTTATGTAGATGATATCATCATCACAGGTACAAATTCTAAGTTGCTAGATCATATCATTCACATCCTGTCTCATGAGTTTTGCATGAAAGATCTAGGACCATTGCATTATTTTTTAGGTATTGAAGTTACCAGATCTGATGATGGTTTATTCCTGTGCCAAAAACGCTATGCTGCAAGTATCTTGAAAGAACTAGATATGTTTTCTGCTAAGTACATCTCAACTCCCATAAGTATTAAGTCTGATAGATTGAAAGACACTGAGCCATTCCCTGATCTGACTCTCTATAGACACATTGTAGGCTCACTACAATACTTAACTCTGACTAGGCCTGACCTCACCTATAGTGTAAATCATGTGTGTCAGTTCATGCATTCCCCCACTATTTTCCATTTTAAATTAGTTAAACGCATACTTAGATATTTAAATGGATCGGTTACTCAAGGCATGATGATATTTAAACAAAGCACTATGAGTCTGTATGCCTTTTCTGATGCTGATTGGGCTGGGTGTGAGGTTACCAGGAGATCCACTACAGGTTATTGCACATTTTTGGGGTCAAACTGTATCTCTTGGAAATCAAAGAAGCAACCCACAGTTTCACGCTCTAGTGCTGAGGCTGAGTATCGAGCCATGGCTGTTACTACAGCTGAACTCACTTGGTTAACCTTTGTACTCAAGGATCTGGGAGTATCTCTACCTCTAGCTCCTACGTTATTTTGTGATAATGTTAGTGCCTTGCATATGTCTATTAATCCTGTGTTTCATGCCAGGACTAAGCACATCGAATTGGACTACCATTTCGTACGTGAACGGGTTGCCCTCCAATTACTTACAACCAGATTTGTACCATCTCGAGACCAATTGGCAGACATATTCACTAAGCCACTTCCTAAAGACTCGTTTCGCAGAATTCTTACCAATCTGGGCCTTATGAGTCGGTCCAGCTTGAAGGGGAGTGTTAGAGATATAAGAGATGCCCATGATGAACTTGAGTCCAAATTGATGGAACCTGATGGATTGAGTGAATCTGATCAAATTAGACCAGGCGCAGGGGAAATGAACTTGTGCCGGAAAATTGATCAAGAGACTCGAGCCCAGGCTGGACCATGAGACAATTTGGTGAAGAATTGGACTCTATATCAAGATCTGAGGCTATTCGGATCCTTTCAGCACAAATCTCTTACGGATCTCTCGTAACCGATTATGACCGTTGTATTCACTCTAATGATGACCGTTGGATATGTAATATTTTGTAAACTATAAATACCTAAGATCTACAGTAATAAAACAAGAAGAAAAAACCTATTCTGATTCTAGGGTTTTCTTCGTTCTCTCTCTCGCTTCCGCCGCGTTTTCCCTTTTCTTCCACCTCCGTTCTACCCTTGATCTCTCCGCTTGAGAGATCTACCGTGTCTGGTTGTTTTCTTACATTAGTCTCAAATGGTTTTTCTTTGATGTTGTTTATATTTTTTTTTCTTCCAAAATGTGGATTTCAAAATTGCAGGATAAAATGGGAGAGACAAAGGATGATACAATGAACACAGCAAGGGAGGCAAAGGACACTACTGCTAGGAAGATGGAAGACTACAAGGACACTGCTGCCGAGAAGGCAAGAAGGGCAGGGGATTACACGACTGAGAAGAAAGAAGAGGCCAAGGGGAAGGCACAAGAGACTAGAGAGACTGCAAAGGTGTTGAATCGTGTTAATATTATAGAATATGTTGTGTACATTTTTATAGTTGTTTACTGATCATGGATGTGCTCATGCAGGAAAAGATGGGAAAAACCAAAGAGAGTGCTAAAGTATACACTTGCTTCTAATTAGTTTCAGTTCCTTCTGGATTTGCTCTCGTTATTTATCCTTCATTTTCGTTTGGATGACAAATGCAGGGAAGAATGGGGGAAGCAACAGAAGCTTCAAGGCAGAAAATGGAAGATCTAGATGTCAGAGGAAGGAAGAACAGGGATGAAACAAGAGAACCAACTGAAGAAAGGTACATTATAATAAGTCCCATTGATTAAAATTGCACACAAATATATTAGTAACCATTATTTATTACTGTTGGACTATTATAGGGCCAAAGGCTTTCTGGGCTCACTGAAAGATAAGATGTTTGGATCAAAAGATACACCAACTGTGGCGGAGTATGGTCATGGTCGACCGGAGAAGGTTGTAGAGGAGAGGACAGTTGATCGCGGTCACGATCGACCGGAGAAGGTAATCGAGGAGAGGACCGTTGTATCCGAACGAGAGGGTGATGTGGCGGAACTGATGAAGGCTGCTGATCAGATGTCAGGGCAGACTTTCAACGATGTGGGGAAGATGGGCGAGGAAGGGACCGGTCGACGGGAAAGCCATGGAAGGATGTGACCAAGTTGTCCTATGTAATATGTATTACTATACTATCTAGCTAATACATATATACCACAGTTACTGCATTAGTTACTAGTGTTGTACATAGCATCTTGTGTCTTTTTGCTACAAACTTCTGTTGTTGCATGTTTACCAGTTCATAGTTGGTCACTGGTCGCTAGTTCTCGTGCTGTATACACTATAAATAATATGCCTTCTGTGTTTAAATAATATATGCTTCTTCGAACTGTTTGTTTCTGTTTTTTGCGAAAACGTGGTATGTTTTGGTTCTGCCCATAATGCTCGAGTTAAGAATATTAATTCCACCGATTGTGTACTGGTCAGTATGCGCTACATCTGACCACAGTCCCTACAAGTTTGCCTTGTAGAAGCTTGAAGGGCTCATACGGTACACAATTCTACACCGACGATACCTATGTAGGTATAGGTATGTAAAATAAGCATATTCTTCGTACGTCGTATTATTTTTTTTGTCAATAACCTTTCATTTCACCCATCCTCACTAATTCAAATTTTAGTGGAGTAATAGAACTATTGATTTTGTAGGAAAATTTATTAATATTTTGAAAGTTCTAAAAATTCAACATTCTTGTAATTTTGTAATATGACTTAATTCTAAAAGCTATAATTTTGTACTTGGGATATACTTAAGATGACTTAATTCTAAGAGTTCATTGATTTTGTACGATGAGACTTCACTATTGATCCAGATTCCTTTTCTAAACTACAATAAAACATCATCACTGCGCTCTTCTTCCATCTTCACGGATAACACACTTCACGAACCAGTCCACTCACTGATCATCACTATTACTCCACTAACCAAAAAATGTCCACCACCCTCCACCACCTCCACCTCACCTCCCTACCCACCTCCCGCCGTCTGAACCCCACCAAACCTTCAACCCTAATAACCGCCTCCGCCACCCCACCGCTCCCCCGCAAGCTCCGCGCCGCCGTGATCGGAGGCGGCCCGGCCGGCTCCTCCGCCGCCGAAGCCCTCGCCTCCGGCGGCATCCAAACATTCCTCTTCGAACGCGCTCCCACCGCCGCCAAGCCCTGTGGCGGCGCCATCCCCCTCTGCATGCTCGACGAGTTCTCCATCCCACCCTCCCTCGTCGACCGCCGCGTCACCCAGATGAGAATCATCTCCCCGTCCAACCGCGTCGTCGACTTCGGCAAAACCCTAAACCCCGACGAGCACATCCCCATGCTCCGCCGCGAGGTCCTCGACGCCTTCCTCCGCTGCCGCGCCCAATCCGCCGGCGCTAATCTCATCCCTGGACTCTTCCTAACCCTGGAAACCCCTAAAACCCTAACGGATCCTTACTTGATCCGTTACACGTCATCGGAGTCGAAGACGCCGGAGACGATGGCCGTCGACATCGTGATCGGCGCCGATGGGGCGAACAGTCGGGTGGCGAAGGCGATCGGAGCGGGGGATTACACCTGCGCGATCGCCTTCCAGGAACGGATCCGGCTGCCGGAGAAGAAGATGGAGTACTACTCCAACCTCGCCGAGATGTACCTCGGCGGGGACGTGAGCCCCGACTTCTACGCCTGGGTTTTCCCGAAATGCGACCACGTGGCGGTCGGCACCGGAACTGCGACATCAAAATTCGAAATCAAGACATACCAGCGTGGGATAAGAGCAAGAGCGAATTCCAAAATTCGCGGCGGGGAGGTTATCAAAGTGGAGGCGCATCCGATCCCGGAGCACCCGCGGCCGAGGAGAGTAATCGGACGCGTTGCATTAGTCGGGGACGCGGCCGGATACGTCACTAAATGCGCAGGCGAGGGGATATATTTCGCGGCGAAATCCGGGAGAATTTGCGGGGAGGCGATAGTGGCTGCGTCAGAAGGAGTTGTGAGGATGATTGAGGAAAAGGATTTGAAGGAGGGGTACTTGAGGAAGTGGGACAAGGAGTTTAAGGGGACGTTCAGGTGGCTGGATTTGGTGCAGAAGGTGTTCTACGGAGGGGATGTGGGGAGGGAGGCGTTGGTGGAGATGTGTGGGGATGAGTACGTGCAGAGGATGACGTTCGAGAGTTATTTGTACAAGAGGTTGGCGAAAGGGGAAGTTGTGGAGGATTTGAAGTTGGCGTTGAGGACTGTGGGGAGTTTGGTTAGAGCTGGGATTGTTGGGAGGGAGATGGTCAAGTTGGGGGAGGGGAAGTGAGGATGTCGGATTCTGGTTTGGTTTGGTTTGGTTTGGTTTTAGCGCTGTGTGTTTCAGTTGAGTATTTGATTTTGGTGTTTAAGGTGGGAATGTGAGATGTGTATTGATTTGAAGTCTGAGTTTCGCTGGTGTGATGAGTATTGAGAATAAAATTCGTGGACGTTTTGGACCTCTTGGTGGTTTGGTTTTCTGCCTAAGATGTGCAACTCTTGATGCGTCGTGGGCTCATGGTCATGGCTATGCATGTGTGGTTGGAATTGGACATGGGTGTATTGTTTGTGTGTCCCAAAATTGAATCCTAAACTGACTCTGTGACTAGCTTTCGACTTAAACTTGGGCTCGTTCACACTGATTGTCCTCACTTGGTTAATTTCCGTGCGCAAGCTGGGGACAGGAAAATTGCTCCCAACTCAACTAGAAGGGAAACATATATGGAAGCTCCACGAAGTCGATAGAAACTAAGGATTAATGATATTGGTGGACAGTGGTGCAGCTAACATTCTTACACTTGACACGATCTCCTCCAAAATTTGCTTCACCTCATCCTTTCCAACTCAAATCTGTTAATTAGAAGTATGCCAACGAGGACTAATTACATAATACATCGTCTACCAAAGCATGTTCTTTTCAAAGATCCTGTACAGAGATATGGATAATGACAAACTTGAATCTTCAATATCTTCTTTACTGAATTCTCCAAATCTCATTGGTGGCACTATAGTATAGTGTTAAATGAACCTTTCTGAAGTTGTAAATGAGAGTGATGATATTCTTGACCCCATTCTTGAGAAATTTGTAGTAATCAGTTGATTAACATTCATTTCGGCCTTAACATGGTGTAAGCAGGCAAATCTTTTACACTAAAAACGTCATCCAGTGCAAGCTCCCTCTCAAGCTGCGTCCTCGTAGACTTCAATACATCCTGAAGAAAGAACAATGGAGCAAAATAAATAGTTAAACTCGATGAGTGAAGACAGACAAGCACGTAAGATTAAGTTTGATTTCTTGTTTGATCCTACATTGAATTCCATGTAGGACGCACGCTTGGCTAGCCACTGCGCATCCATCAATGTAAAAGCTACACAGTACAAGTCATCAAATGCCATCTCCTCCTGTCCCAGTAGTTGTAGAAAACGTCTCCCTGCCAAAGAACTTGGCTTACCTGAAAATGATAATAACATTATAAAAGGAAGGTGTGCTCTATCTTAAATAAGAAACGGGCATTTTACAATGTTGACAGCTTGTTCAACCTGACTGCAGGTCAAACATTTGCGCCAACATAAAAGATATGTTGATCCCAGCTACGGCAAAAGGGTATTCCCATTCAGATCGGTTTCCTTCTTGTTTGAGTAGCAGCCTCTGGAACGGTTCCTGCAGGGAAAAACCCAACACTAAACACTAGGAACACAATTTCTGTAGTTTCTTGAGAAAGATAATGCATGATAGAAGAGGTGAACCAACAGGATAGTTTTTGGCAAAGAAGATGAGATTCTCCAAAGATATGAACCCACCACCCCTGAGAGGGAAATAATAGAATCAATTATTACCACCATACTCATTTTAATAACACCAAGTTAAGTTTGATTTTAAAGCATAAGCTCGCCTTTTTAAAAACAAATACCTAAAATCTGTTGATGGATCACAACCTTGCCAACCCATTTTTTTCCATAATTCTGACTTAAGAGGAGGGAGTTCTTGCCCTGGATAGGCCAACTTCCACAACTGTTTCAACGCATCCTGCGCACATAATCAAGCTCAACATATTGAAGTTTATATCAAACCATCTTATAAATACTTGAAAGGCCTAGCAAGAGCACAGATGGATAGAGATAGAGAGAAGTACAGACACTATTTGTCCTTGTTAATAACAAGATTGTAGCCTCTACTTTAACAATTATGCAATTTCAAAAATGAAAGGACAAGTTACCTGATGATCCGCACAAGAGCCATCATAAGACACCTCCAACCTCTGCCTAAGTGTCCTTAATCTTTCTTCCTAGAATTCATAAATTGAGAAAATATCCAAGGAATCATGGTCAAACTGCAGTGCCACCAAATCTGGACATAATGCATTTGAGAATAGTGAAATGCACTTCAACAGAAATATCTATGTGAATTAAAGAGCTCATCGATTAATAGATGTGTAAGATACTATATACCTGACAATACTGTTTGTTAGGAATACCGAAAATTCAAGAAAACAAGGGCAAACTGATGAAATTGGTCTCTCCGCTGACCATTGGAAAAATTACAACCCAAGAACTACTAGGCAGTGGCCAATTTTCACGTATCTGCATAACACTACAAAGGTGGCTTACCGGGTGAAGACTTAATTTTCCCAGATAAAGACAACAAAGTTACCAATCAGTCAATCACATATTGCCTTACTTTCAATGCTACCAAGTATCAAGAATTCAAAAATAAAGCTGAACGGGATTCACGATTAAAACCTGCAATTTTTAGGGCCTCCTCACACTACTCCATGATCAACCTTGGTGAAGAATAATACCATAAACATAAGAATGATACAGCACCAGATATAGGCTGCATCTGTTTGGGAATGACAGTGAAAACAAATTAACTACCTGACTAACTCAGATTAGAAGCTGCACTGCCATTAGTAAGCACAACTAATACCCTTGGTACGAGCCACTACACATCAATAAGGAAACTACACTATTACTGAAAATGTGTCAGCATAAGTTACCATTTATCAATATTGTTAAATGGTATATCAGTTAAATCTATTTTCAGTGGGCCAACGTTGCTTTGTTTCACAACAGCATGTTCCTTGTCATATGTATTGCTTATGGTTACATAACTTGTTCGAAGGTACCTACTTAATACTTATTCAACTGTAATTAATTTATCCCTTTCTCCGATGGACAACAGTTACCAGTTTCATCAGTGTATACTCTTCTGTTGTTTACAGATGCATAGTTCAGCAATATAAACCTTGCATTCACTGGGGGAGAAAAGGACATTACCTGTAAGGGACTAAGGGATATACGAGCATTTCTATTATTCTGTCCACTGTGAATCATGAACGGTAGAGTCATTAGCTTTCCCATGAATGAGCTGGAACCAACTATCACATTTCCTGGGACATAAACAAAAGGACATCATCAGTGAGTGTGAAACGAAAAATATCAAGGTATAATTTTGTAGTGATGAGGACATTCCATGTCTCCCTTAAGGTGTAGCAGATGGTTATGGTACGTTAGCATAATAGAGCTTTACATTGTTGAAGGAATTGATACGTGTTAGTTCACGCTTCAGATTAAATAGTGCTTGATGGAGTACTTGACATCATGAAGCAAGAAAGATGTCTTCAAATTCTCATCAGGATGTCAATGTAAGAGTCACGTACAGTTTAGTGGAAGGCGGAATCGTGCATTAGAACTATAATCTCCTATTCCCACATACTAACATTTTGTATGACAAAAAATGAATATTAAGCATGATTTAGTCGTACCTAACCACTGTGCCCATTGAGCAATCAACTGAGTAAAGCGGAAAGCCCAATAGATGTTCTCTTTATCCTTGTCGTCCCAAATCTCCTGCCCGTCCTTTCCATTGTAGCCCTATTTACAACATAAACTATCTTAAAAAATGGATAAACTTAACCGTACCAAAAAGCAATTTGCCTAATCCTGTCCATCCGAATCATCCTATCACTGACTTGTGAGGAAGAAAAGGGAACAGGCTGGAAGGTTAATACCTGTGAGTACTTATCTTCATAATAACTTCCAAGAAGAGGCTCATTTAGCGAATCTGATGTTTGTGCATTGATATATTCGTTTGACCTTCCATTGACATCATCATGACGGACTCTCCTTCTTAAAGTCTGTGATGTCATTGACAAAACCTAAATAACCCCAATGTTAGAACTCATTAGCTAATAAATTTTTGTCATAGTGATCCATGACATTCTTTATCCCAAAAGTCTTTATTGGAGATTATCAAGAATACCATAAATGCAAGGAATAAACCTACTAGATCCTAAATCCAATAAAAGAATCGATATAGGACTTTTGACATTCAAAGATGGGACTTGAGCGGGGGTTCAATGAGAGAGAGATTCATACAATCAATACCATTTTTTATCTACTCTATTACCCACGTCATTTTAAATCTCAAACATGCGAATGAGACTGTTGGGATTTCATATATGGTTTTGAGTTTTGACTATCTCAAGACAATGGGTTTCTCAACCGAACTAACCCCGGTTACTTTCTAACTTGTTTAAATCGATTTCAACATCAGTTTTCAAATAACTACGATGCAAACAGGGAGGGGTTTGACCTCCCTGGATTTTGGAATTTCGTCTACTTTGCAAGAACTCTTGGGGATTCCAACCCCTGCATTTTCAGCCCCTTTAAATTCCAATCCGCATAGGTTGCCCGTACAAATTCCGACTCCTCTGACCTCAATTCTTGACACAGTCCTTACATGCAGAGTGTACTATCATCCATATCCCTTTCTACTGCATATTCACTTTGATTTTCAAGTATATCCATATGATATCTCTATAAAAATCAAACCACTAGACTATATTCATCATCCCGATGGTGTAATTCGTGTAGTGTGCAGCAAAAACTAGACGCTATATTAGGTTTTTCATCGTATTGTAGTTACAATTAGTAGATCCGGACAGACGATTACTCCAAACACGCATTTTCATCGAACGCAACTGCTTTCTCGTTAGAAGTCAATTAATATTTCCAGGGAGATTCCAACAATCTGTAGAGAAAAGTTCGACATCATCCAAACCACAACAAACTTCCACGCAGAATTAAAAACAAAAACATAACATTATAATTCGGAAAATTACCTAAGAAAGAGTAAGATTCCGCCGTAATGCGAGGATTCCGCCGGCGGAGTGAGATTCCTCCCGGCTGGAATTAGGGCTCAACAGGAATACGATAGAAAACACGAAATCAGCGGGAAAAATCCGAAGAGAAAACGACGAATTAGAGAAAACTTGGAGAGAAAGCGAAAAAAAAGGAAAGATTGGTTTTATTTGCGTTTGATTATGGTTTGATGACTTGATCGGTGACTAATGTAGGGACGAAGCGCACCGTCGGCACGCGACTCCTCCTTCGTACGATTGGAATCGGCTTCGGATGACGGTTCTCAGCCGTCGGATGTGATGGGCGTTGAGATTTGCTATTTTGAGAGGAATTTTTTTCTTCTTTGAAAAACAGGATTTTTTATAGAAGGATTTTTTAGTTTTCTTGTTATGTACAAGGATATTTAACATCACTCCTTGGTTAAAGTATATTTTTTTTACAATATTATTAATGTAAATTGTGGATCCTCGTCCTACTAACCACGTCATGTTATTGAGTCCCACCCCCAACACAAGGATATTTTTGTTGTTAGGATGGTAACTAGAAGTCTTTACATTAGTCATTAATTCGGTTGTGAGTTTGGATGGACAATATGATTCATACATCATCAAATTGATACCTTGTTACAATGTATGGTGATTAATAAGTAGTTTCTTTAAAAGATAGAGAGAAAAAACATGAAAAATGGTATCTTACCTGCAAGTCGAAATCATACTAGCATAGACTGAAAGAAAGTTAAAGGTTTTACCTGAACCGTAATCGAGAAGTATTCTTTTCTTGAATTGCAATCCAGTTTGGGAGTTGAAATGTCACATCCAGGCCAGCTAAAATAGTTTGTTCAAATATGAGATCCTTGGAGTTCATTAACAACGACAGTGCTTGCTATTATTGTTTATTTTCGATTTGTCAATTGTCGTGGGTCGCGCCATGAAGCTTCGCATCTATGAAATGTCAAATTAAATTGCTAACGTATTTGATTGCACTTCATTCGTTAAATGTCAAATTACCACAAGTAATGAACTCTATCTTTACATTTTCAAATCCATCTGCTTACAACTAATATCCATGTTTGAATATACTAAAACTCAATTAACATAGGTGACGCCACGAAGAATTCCAAAATTGAAGTTCACCACTAGTCAAGTATTTAACAGAACGTCTCATAAGCAATGGACACAGATTCATAACAAAATTATAGAGACCGAACTAAATCAAAAATGTTTTTATCTATAAGCTCCCCTTTTGGACATTATAAGGACAACAATGTATAATCAAATGAGTCATTACATCTTTGGTAAGTTGAATATAGAACTTAATTACTCAACAAAAATCTCATCCGACAAAAAGGTTACGATCCGATGTAAAATTACTTTCTTGATGTCAATTTATAAGATCTTTGAGGTCGCTAGGGACCAACTATCTGCGTGTACCATTATTTTGAATGTTGTATGCCTGTGTTGTTGTAACTTAACTTTGACTTCTGTCATGGGTGTGGTTTCATCAACCCAAGGACCTTTATTTTTAATTAATGCAATGAATTAACTTTACTAAAAAAACCGCAGAGGCAATGTAAGATAGGGGTGGGGTTGGTTTTTGCCCCGAACACTACTCGTCCCGTCTAAGTTAGGCAAGACGAGGTCAAAAAAAAAATTCACTACCTATTCCACGTAAGGGTGGACTAGGCTATGCGGAGCGGGTTTGAAGGATTTTTCTTTAATTAAAGCTAAATACAAAAATTAATTCATTTTCTTTAACATTATCCATTTTAATTAAAACTAGATACAAAAAATTAAGAAAAAAAAATCAATCAATGTATGTTTTTAAAGTTATATACAAAAAATCAAAACTAAATACAAACAAAATCAAAACAAAATAGAAACAAAATAAAACAAAATATAAGGCTTATGCGAGTTGCAGGACGGGTTACGGGCTTATTATGAGGGTGACGGGTAATATTTTTTTGTCCGCAACCCGCGTTAGACAGGTGACAGACAGGTGACGGGTAAAATCCTACCCATTTACGACCCTAATTGCATATGCATGGGGACAAGAGAAGGAGATTGGTACATGCTAAAGCCATTTAACAGCATCACAAGAATATTATGTATTTATCACTCAAGACATTATAATGATATAATCATATAAATCCCAGGCACCATGTCCATATATTGAAATGAGTCAAGGGTATCCATGAATGAAATCCCACTAAATAGTCCAGCAAGAATATATCTGAGATCAAAAACAAGTTTATAGGTAAGAAATCCAGATTCTTAGAAACAACAGGAAACAAATTCAAGATTGACACAACGATCCAAGTGGCACCAGAGTCAGCCTCGAATTCCAACACACGATATAGTAAAATATGATCTACAATCTTCGTTCAGAGTTATTGTTCTGCTCGAGGCTTCATTTAGCCCTACAAAAATAAAACAAAAATATCTTAGAAACAATTGTCACTGAATTACATGTAATGGAAATAAAAATCTTATTTCGGCATGAACTGTAACATTTTTTCAAGTATTGGATTACTGAAGAGAAACCTTGCTGGCAATGTTGCTGGAAAGCCAATCGAGACCCTCGTACAGCCCCTCACCAGATGTGGCACAAGTGCTCTGGATGTACCTGCGATCACTCAGACATTCAGCATGCAACCAACACATGAATATATCATGGTGCTTACTTTTACATGTACCAATAGCCAATAAAGTGCGCTATAGCAAACAAAGCTCTAATTAAGTTCCAAGACAATTTGTTACTGATTCTGAGTTCTTATAGAGTTAAAGATCTGGAGTATAAAATTTTACTGCAACTTCAAGGATTTCCTGTCATTAAAGGTTTAGAATTTTCAGTCAAAAGTTACATGTCATACAGGGATTAGGTTGATAAAAGAAATTGTAAGTGCAGTTCGACAACCAATCATCCAGAACTACTCACATGGTACTATATTCTTTTGCAAATAATCTCACCGATTTCAACTATGAAGCATTTACATTGGAAAAGAAAACCCACTTGTGCATCTCAGAGACTCAGAATATATTTTGCCTGAAGGTGTTGAAAGATATAAAGTACAACTGTACAATGAAAGATTTCCATTACCAGTGCCTCTGGCGAAGGGAATGCAGACCAAGTTTGTCGGTGATCTCAGCTGCATTCATAGCATTTGGCAGATCTTGCTTGTTTGCAAAGACAAGTAACACAGCGTCTCTTAATTCATCCTGTCGAAAAAAAATTGTGTTTGCAATTTTGTAAAAGGTGTTCTATCTGGTGCTACATCTGATAAAACTATCGGCTAATTTGGC
This sequence comes from Triglochin maritima, assembly GCA_963682175.1. Taxonomy (NCBI): domain Eukaryota; kingdom Viridiplantae; phylum Streptophyta; class Magnoliopsida; order Alismatales; family Juncaginaceae; genus Triglochin; species Triglochin maritima. Next base: position 4,079,298 of record OY821780.1, on the reverse strand, counting down.
TAACAACAAAAGAATACCTCATTCAACATCCTATGGAGCTCATCCCTTGCCTCCACAGCACGGTCTCTGTCATTGCTATCCACGACGAAAATAAGACCCTGGGTATTTTGGAAGTAGTGCCTCCATAGTGGTCTGATCTGTTATTCCAAACCAAAGGTGATAGAAATAACACCGACAGCAAAGCAATCAGGATCAGGCTATTCATTGGAGGAACAATGCAATATAAAAGTTAACATTATTTTACCTTGTCCTGACCTCCAACATCCCACACGGTGAAGCTAATGTTTTTGTACTCCACTGTTTCAACATTGAAACCTGAGATAGGAATCATAAGATCAGAAAAGTCAGCAATGTTGATTGTCAACACCTACAACCTATCCACATTAATAATCTTTCAAACAGATGGTCATTGATCGAGCCATTTTTTTATCATAATGTCCGGTATGAATACTGCATCAAACATGAAACTAGCATTTTTGTGATTCTTCATCATATGTTGGATGATGGCAGCTGGAATACTTGCTTTATGACCCTGTAGTTTAGATCTAACTTAATTGTATCTTCCACAAAGAAAATTACATAGAAGGAATACCATCGTGGTGGTCAAGTGAATTAGTTAGCAAATAGGACCATCATAAACTTCAAATGTCGGATCAGTTTAACAGTATTTACACAAGGCTAACCAAGAATGGAACTAAGTCTAACAGCTAAAAATCACCCTAGAAATCATCCGCAAGTGATCATCACATTTTTATAAATCATTAGAACCACCCAAAACAAACGATTACAGGCTCACAAGTTGGTCAAAGGTATTAGGACAGTTCAATAGAGCTACCATTTGTAGTAGACAGCTTTCAGTAGAATTATCCGATTATCTTAATATTTTTCATTTGCTACAATTACATCTAGAATTAGAAGGCTAAAGAAGCAACTATTTTGCAATTAAGATCCACAATCCCAACTCGAACTTTGCAATGTATGGTTCACATGATTGAGGAACCCTAGACAAATAGATCCAAACAACGTCCTTCATCACAAACAAACCCCATATAACATATTTTCAATAGAATTATCCTTATCGAATTAGCTAAGCAGACCTCATTACGTACATTGTTCATTTGCTACAATTACATCTACGAGGCTATTAGGCTAAAGAAACTTTGTTACAATTAAGATCCACAATCCCAACTAGAACTAGTCAAGGTGATCGACCAAGTCTACAACAACCGGCCACCACGTAAACTTGGGATTCGATCTCAGAATCTCTAGGACAAAGCATAACCTAACCAACAACAAGAAGAAGAAGTCATGCACAGGCGTGGCGCCAAAAATACAACTTCCTTACAGTTAAGAGTCACCATCACAAACCATAACCCCCACGACCAATAGCCTAATAATCAACCCCTAGAAGGCTAGAAGAATAGATAATAAAAAACCCTCCAAAATAACATTTTTTTCTCATTCCAAATCCAGATCTAACCAATTCCACACTTCCAACTCCCAAAACGCCCCCACAAACAACCAGATCCGAAACCAAACCAGCACGATTCCACACTCCAGATACAGATCTGATTCACCAGACCAAACCAACACCAATAAAAAGGGAAAAGTCGAGGATCGGAACGAACCGATGGTGGGGATGGTGGTGACGATCTCGCCGAGCTTGAGCTTGTAGAGGATGGTGGTTTTACCGGCGGCGTCGAGGCCGACCATGAGGATCCGCATCTCCTTCTTGGCGAAAAGGCGGCTGAACAGCTTGGTGAAGGTCAGCCCCATCTCGAGCACCTGCGGAACGGATCAGATCGGGAACGGAAGGGGAGAAGAGGGAGAGGGAAGGGTGTTACCGGAGTTTGGCGGACGCAGAAGTTTCGACGGGAGGGGTGGTTTGGGTCGGAGGAGGTGGTGGGGTTTATATAGAGTTGGGATCGAATGGGATGGAACTTGTGAGCCGTTTTGACTCTTGACTCTGGAGCGAACCTGGAAGATGGGTTCAATGAGAGGGATTTTATAAAAAAATGATATATCAATTATCTGTAAAAAAATGACATCAATTATAAAAACTAAAGTTCAAATTAAAAATCTAAATCTTAGTTATTGTTTTATATCACAATATAAGTACGCATGTTGGAAATTATAAAATTTGATAGTCAACTTATTCGATTTTTGAAGGATCCAAAAATCAACTCACAAGAACACGAGATTCTTTGTAAATTTGACATCACTTGATATTATATAAAATGATCTTTAAATTTTATATTTTTGGCATGTATGATTATATTGTGATATTAAATCTACCATTTGAATTTTTTATTTGGAGTTTAAGTTTTATGTTATGGATAAAGGTAAATTGATGTTAAATTTTTTAAATGGTAGCAGATCTCTCTTTTAATTATTATGTAAATTGCAAATTCAAGTCTCATCTAGTGTGTCCCGTGGGTTTTTATGTGAGTGGGAATCTAGATCGTATATTATTGCCGCCAATTTGATATAAAACGATAGTGTTTGTTGAGCTAAATCGGTCTGATGCCTGTGTGGGAGTTAGGATTTAGTTTATTTTGTTGTGTGATTGTTGTTCAGATTAGAAATCATGTTTAGTTGGTTAACATTTAATTTATTGGTAAATTATGGTGATTTTGTTTAGGAAAAAAAACTACGTGCCCACGGATCGGATACACAACTTGCCAAGTAGGTAAGACTGTAGGAAGAGTTACGGATGGATTTTTGGTAGGTTGTGGGCAAATTAACCACATTCTTTGGTAGAATTTCTGTTTTGTAAGGCGAAAGCATCGCATTGTCTAACACGTTAATACACCAAGTAATAAAAAGCTTGGGGGAAGGTTTCAGCTACTTTTCTTCTAAATATTGGTAATCACTTAAGAAATTCCAAAACTTTAATGAAAAACAAACATTTGCAAATCACATGATATGTAACTTAATTGAAATTGTACAACCTATCCAGTTCCCATGGTTAGGGTGCGACTGGCACCATGATATGAGGAGCCTCAGACTTCGGCAAAAGCCACTTTTGCAAACGACCTCTGGCTATGGCGACCTTCAAAGTAGAAAGGAAAATTCATGTTACAACAAAAACCACTATAAGTAAAGCAGCAGCACTGTGTCAGTGAGTCGATTAAATCTCTGAGTTGGTGTCTAATTCTACTAAAAGAAAATTACCTGCAACTCCCAATCTGTTCTTGAAGTGATGAATACTAGCACCATAGTCTGAACTGTGACCCCAAGTATCATTCCTGTCCACACTCCCTGAAACACCAATTAGTTTTAGATTCAATCTCTTTTTAAAGAATTATTTACTCCATTCTTGCGAGTTGCGACCCACTTCGTTAAGATGTGAAGATTGATTTTAGTGATCGCGGCCAGAACATTACGAACTGAGCTATTCTAAGTTGGTATGGCATTAGAGGTTCACTCTTATAACTCTGACAATTTATATAGTCAATTTAATTTTCATGATGGGAAAACGTGAGTCCTACCTTAACACCATAATCAAATACATAGCCAAGAACAACTCCAAGAGGAATTCCTATCAAGTAATAGCATCCAAGGTTGACACATGCAATGGTTTTCTGCACTCCAGAACCAATAGCAACCCCTGCAAATCATTTTATACAAAAATTAAGCTAAGCAATGTGATAGTAGATTACACCCTCTTAAGGTTATCTACACCACAACCCTCTAATTGCATTAATCGTACCTGTGAGCACTGGCTGGATGCTGTTGAGCAGAATGGAGAAGGCCAGCAGAGGAGATAGTTTAGCAACTTCACGGATTACTCTTGTGTCATTTGTAAATAAATAGGCAATGTCGCCTCGAAGAGCCAAGAAAACCACAAACAAGACGCCACCAATGACTAAAGAAGTCCCCACCGCCACAACAACGGCAAATTTCACGGATCTTGCACTTCCAGCACCAAGTTTGTTTGCAACTCGGACACAATAATTTGATAGTCATGATGATATCATTTTTTTTTTGCACTAACTGAAATATAGCTATGAACAATTTTATCATCCAAGAGGGTAATTGTTTAGTTACCCTGTTGCTGCCATTAGACCAATAGATATCATCAGCTCCCACCCATTAAGGCTGATGCTGTTTAGAAGAATATAAACAAATCACATACAGATGGTTAGTAATATGTATAAATACTACACACAACAAAAACAACAGTATATCATCATACAAAGTAATAGACAGTTGCCACTTTCATATTATTCATAAAGGAGAGTTGGAAGTCTGGGTTTGAGTTGAATCCAACGTTTGTCGCCTTTTGTTTGTGAAAGAAAGAAAAAATATTGCAGCCAAATCGAGTGGAGTGTTTTCTGAAATTTTTTAGAGTCTGTCTTTGTTAATTATGATCTCACATTAGAAAATTCATGAAAAATTCACGAGTTATGTAATCCTTGGTATTTCCACTCAAGAATGTCGATTAGTTTTGAGTTGGAAACTCACATTTTAATAAAGCATTAGAATTCAATGGTCTAATAAATGGAAACACACATTTTAATAAAGCATCAGAATGCAATGGTCTGATAAATGGTCCAAGTGTCCAACACATTCACCTTTTATGCGCTACATGCCCGGTAGTATTACGTACAGTGCACATAATTGGAAAAAAGAAGAAGATTACATTATCATAAATTATAATAGCTTAAGTCACTTCACTTAACACTGGCGAGTCTTGAATAAAAAACCACACTTCAAATAGAACTTTACCAGTGATAAGAATCAAATTCAAATTATATGATGATCAACACATACCATATTGCAAGAGCATCTATCGCGACCTCAGCATCCTTCATGTTCCCCGTCAAAAGAACCAAGATGGTGTAATACCATACCTCCAGACTGCCAACAACAAAATGACCAATTAATACGTTGGACTGAAAACTATACAAATGTAAATGTATTTCCTTTACCTCTCTTCATGTCTCTGTTCTTCAGTACTTACGCCGTGTCTACATTTGTTTCTATAATAAAATACTAATGTTTCTAGAAAAGCTTCAATTCTAGTAATCATCCTCACCATATCATGACACCAGAGGATAGGGAGAGCTTAACGACCGGCCAAAGTCCTTTGAAAGCCTCGGTCGAGAACCCCTTCCATGTCTCGGGACATCCCCCGCAGAACACATACAAAAGCTGTCCAAAAATGGGTATCCACAGCGTTATAACGGTCGACCCCATCACACCACCAACCCCAAGCTTAAGCACCGAAACCATGAGCCAGGAAAGGAACACATGGAAGATAAACGAACCCACGGCCCAATACATGATGATTCGATTCTTGCTCTGGCTTTGAAGGTAGAGCTGGAGAGTGAAGATCATGGTGTTGGAGAAGACAATGGGCACGAACCAAAGGCCCACAAGGCCCGCGGCATCGGCTACCGCAGGCTCTTGGCCAAGGAGGCGGAGGAGGGGGGGTGGTGAAGAGGAAGAGAGGGAGAAGGAGGATTGTGCATGGAAAGATAACAAGCCATGAACGTTGCAGGTAGATGCCTAGCATGTGGTATTGCTTTGCTCCGTAGGCTTGCCCGCATAGTGTCTCCACTGCACTTGCCAAGCCCAACTGCCACAGAGTTCAATTAAACACTTTAATCCATGACATCAAACAAGTTCTTAATTCTAACAAAAGCTTTATGTGTTTGTTTTGTATCACAGGACACAACAAACCACATCTAAGACTAACATCCAGACGTAGCTATTCTAGTTGGTAGATTAACGATTTTTAAAAAGTTGTGATCATATATCGAACCCAAATGATAACGACTTCTGTTTTAAGGTTTCGTTAAAGTAGGAATTTTTTTAAACATCGTAATTGTAAAACAGTAGTAATGGAATTTTGATATATAATTTTAACTATTTCAAAATCAATCATCCCTTGTCTTGCTCTCCTTGGCGAAGTATATTTCAAACTTTATGCAACAAAATACGTTATCGTCATGAAGAAAAGTGGAAGTTGAATGCAGTGAAATGGAAATACTAAGAGGGAAAATCAGGGTTCGGATCAAAGAAACAAAATCTCAAGAAAAGTAAAACAAGACAATTCTAAAATTTTCAAGTTTCCGGGGGCTCATACGTCCATTGAACAACTAATCGTTGGGTGACATTTTTCTTAGATTGAGATCGAATTTTAACATTGTGAGTTACATATCGAGACTTAATTTATAAAACACATGCTTAATACGTTTCAAAAACTAATCTTTGGGTGACATTGATTTTTCTCTACGAAAACTCTTTGGTGGAGTACTGGAGTTGCATCCAATTAAACCCAAAATTTAACCACAAATTAACTTACAATAACACCAGTAGCGAAGCGGCATAAGACGGTAACGACGAGAGCGTAGGCGGAGAGCTCGGTGGAGCCGATGTGTCCCATGAAGGCTTGGCTGACGACGGACACACCGAACACCGACAACCGTGTGACGATGGCGGGCCCACCCACCACCCAAAGCTTCCTCTTCTCCTCCCATATTCTCCTCCCAAGGCTTACCTCCGGAGGTTTGGATATGAGACTTTCCTTCACACTGCTGCTCTCCATTTTGAAACTTGTAACAGATGAGGTCGAGGTGACAAGGGCAGAAGCGTACACGTTTATATGTTGTATTCTTGCATTGTGGCCTTAGAAGAGGTGGTATTTACATGTCTTGCTATTGTTTTTTGGGAAATATTTGTTTAACGCTCGCGTCACGGACGCTGCTAACCTAGTCAGCATACTGGCTGATGGGGGCAACCCAGTCAGCAGACGCGGCTGAGTGCGCACTCTCCCCAGAAACAATTTCCCTTTCTTTGTTTAGTTTATTCCTCGTTTCGTACAAATTTCTCCATCCCTCATTAATGCGTCTCAAATCACTCACTTCATTTTGACGCTCCTACACAGACTGAAGACTAGTTCAGTAAACATCTGTCCTCCTATTTTTTTTCATTCTCTTTATTAATAAATTTATTTTTTTCCGGACACACACATCAGTCATTTTCTTTAGTTTCTGGACAAGTGCATAACTTATTCCGGACACAGTTACTATTTATGCCGGACAGTTGGAACACTTATTCCGGACAGACGTACTACTTACTGCTGAATTTGTTTTGTTGTTGTTTTATTTTCCCGATGCGTCCACCATCGCATTTAATGTTTTTCAAATCAGCACGTCCTCCGTCTTCTTTCTTATTCTTTGGCGCTTCACGGAGATACAAATATGAGTGTCTTGGTTATTCCGATCCTACGAACCATTCCTTCTTCTCTCCTTCCTCCATTTTTGTTGTACTGTAATGGCACTCGTAAATGTGTCCTCACAGCCGGCTCATGCCTCCAACATCCCTCAAGTGATGATGAATTTTCCTTCCTTCGAAGAAGCCAAAGCATTTTACGTTTCATACGCCGATTCCTGTTGTTTTGGTGTGAAGATAAGGCAATCTCATTACGATCATGGTGTTGTAATACGGACCACTCTTACTTGCTCAAAGGAGGGTAATGCTCCCGGAAACCAAGGTGAAGGTAGACCGAAACATAGGTTATCCGGTAGGGTCGAATGCACTGCTCGGATTAGGGTCTCCGGTAATCCATCCAGAGGCTACGTAATTAACTACGTAGATCTCGAACATAATCACGCCATGCTGTCGGAAGACCAGATGCGCTTCCTCCGACAAAAACGATCCGTCCCGGAGTCCGCCAGAGCACGCATTTCATGCAATGATGCTGCCGGTATATCTGCCGTCAAGACCATGCAATCTTTTGTGGTCGAAGCTGGAGGTCACGATAAATTGTCTTTCAACGAGCGGGACCTAAGGTTATTTATTCTTCACTTAACCTGGTTGAAGTTACGCATTTAGCTTTGTCATAAAAATTATGTTTCGCAGGAATGTTGTGAACGAGGTTAGAAACCTCAAAATAGGACCAGGAGATGCGCAAGCTATCCAAGATTATTTCATCAGGATGCAGAAGAATGATTCCCACTTCTTTTACGTAATGGATATGGACGACGAAGGCAGACTACGAAATGTGTTCTGGGCCGACAGTCGTTCTCGAGCTGCTTACTCTTACTTTGGAGATGCAATATGTTTCGACACAACATACATAACAAACAAGTATGACATGCCTTTTGCCCCATTTGTGGGGGTAAATCACCACTACCAGTCCGTCCTACTCGGTTGCGCACTCCTCTCTTCCGAGACGACACAAAATTACATTTGGTTGTTCCAAACATGGTTGACGTGCATGAACGGTACGTGTTTTATTTTGTCCGGCTTTGTCTGTTTTACGTTATGTGCCTGTCCGGTTACCCTTTACGTATGTGGGCTTTACGTCTTTTGCTCGTCCGGTTTATCCCTTACGTCTGTCCGGTTTACGTTTTTTGCTCGTCCGGTTTACCTTTGACGTCTGTCCGGTTTACGTTATTTCTGTCCGGATTAACATATGTTTTTATCTTGATCGCGTTGTGTGCAGATACAAGCCCCCCGGCGATCATAACAGACCAATGTGGCGCCATAGCTGCGGTTGTGAGGACTGTGTTCCCTGAAGCGCGGCACAGATTTTGTATATGACACATAATGAATAAGGCCCCTGTGAAGCTGCCCACGAAGTACCGGGAGCATACGTTGTTTGACCTCAACAACTGTGTATTCGATTCCAAGACTCCGGCAGAATTCGAGCGGAATTGGCAGGGTTTTCTAGATGATTTCGAGTTCCACGACAATAATTGACTCCGATCCATTTATGCAATTCGAGAGCGCTGGGTACCTGCATTTTGGCGGGATTATTTTTCCGCAGGAATGACATCAACCCAGAGAAGTGAGGGTATGAACGCCTTCTTCGATAAGTACCTCACATCAAGGACGACACTTAAGCAGTTCGTGAAACAATACGAACTCGCAATACGCCACAAGTATGAGAAGGAAGCTCAGTCTGATTTCGATTGTCAGCATAAGGCTCCGCAATTGATTTCGAAATATCCATCCGAGAGGCAATTGAGCGAGTTGTATACGGTGGGTGTCTTCAAGAAGGTGCAGTTAGAAATTGGGAAGATGATGTACTGCGACATCAAGGATGAGTTCAACGAGGACGATACATTGCACTTCAACGTGACCGAACATGTATTAACACATATCCTCCCATTGTCGAAACGGTTCACAGTGCAAATTAGAGATGAGAAGTGGGTATGCGATTGCAGAATGTTTGATCACGTCGGTATCCTATGTTGTCACGTTTATGTTGTTATTGCCCGAATACGTCCAAACGCGTTGCTCCCCGAGTCTTACATCGTCCACCGATGGAGGAAGGATATCTGAAGGAGCTATGGAGTCAAGTTTCCCCTTCAAAGTGGCATAACGGGGAACGATGTGCTTCGTCGCCACGACGACATAATGGGTCGTGCAGTTTGGATCGCCGAGACCGCTTTCGACTCAAACGACAGATATCTTCAGGCGGTAGAGGCACTTTGAGTTGCTTAAGTAACGTATGCAACGACCTGATCCTGTGTTCGATGGTACATCCGTTCTCAATCCGGATAAGACAAGACGGAAAGGCAGACCGCCGAGCAAACGACGGATTTCTTTGTCTGAGAAAATAATTAAAAGTAACGTTAAGAAAATCATCAGGAATAAGGTTCTACCCCTGCAACACCCAAACCGGGAGATCACGATTTCGATGACTGGGACATGAATTTGCATTACGAGGGAGTTCCTCCTTGATTATTGTATTTGTCCTTGGTTGGAATTATTCCTATGTAATTTTGTTGAAAGTCATTGTATGTCTGTCCGTATTATTGCATAAGATTCAACCCTTTCTTTGCTTGTTCGTTTGTGAATTAATTTCTGATGGCGACAAATATATTTAAGTAATTTTGGTTTGTTGTATGTCTGTCCGGAATAAGTTATATTTATGTCCGGATTAAGTTACCAGTATGTCCGGATTACGTTATATGTCCGTTCGGATTACGATTCATCAATGTCCGGATTACGTTTTATTTATGTCCGGATTAAGTGATCAGTATGTCCGGAAGACGTACTTAGGCTGTCCGGATTACAATGTTTTTCTGTCCGGATTACGTGTATTTGCAGTCCGGAATAAGTGTATTTGCTGTCCGGAATAAGTGTATTTGCAGTCCGGAATAAGTGTATTTGTTGTCCGGAAAAAGTATATTTGTTGTCCGGTTTAAGAATAAAGTGTGTCCAGAAACGGAACATAAAGTTTGTCCGGAATAAGTGTATTTGCTGTCCGGAATAAGTGTATTTGTTGTCCGGAATAAGTGCATTTGTTGTCCGGTTTAAGAATAAAGTGTGTCCAGAAACGGAACATAAAGTTTGTCCGGAATAAGTGTATTTGCTGTCCGGAATAAGTGTAATTTTAACATGTATACGTGTATAACTTTGGAAAAAAAATTGTTGAGTGCGCAATGGTGCAAAGTAAATTAAAACATTTTCAGGGCGTTTATTGTTGATCGCACATCTCAGAGTCTTCAAGTAAGAAATTGGCCAAATCGCCTCTAAAACGGTGAATAACCTTGCTCTTCTTCGGCTTCGTCGGATCAGCATTCTCCATCAAACGCTTCATCCAGTACAAAACGTATGGCCCGCAGTCGTTACTCCCCGGTTGCTGTCGTTGGCTACTCTTCCTCTCAACTCTCAGCGGCCACTCGACCTTCAACAACTCTCGTCAGAATCCCGCTATCTTAGACGCGGTGCATTCATGAGTTCCGACAAAACGGTTAGGATTGTCACCTTTTTTAAGTGTGCGGGAGAGGCTGTTGTACTGAATGAACTCTGATCGAGGTCCGTGGGCAACGAACAGAGTCCAGTGGCCGGCCAAACAGTATGGTTGTGCGATGATGACTTCCTCCACATTTATTCCTTCAATTTTTGGGAGTAAATAATCTTTCCTTATATCTTCTCCCTGTCCCTCCACAATCATTTCCGATTCGAAGGATGATAAGCAGACCACCTTTTGTTGCCCTCCTCTTATGAGGAGTACCTCAATTAGGCCGTCAAGAGTTTCGTTGGTGAATTCTGTTTTTGGCGAAATTATTTCCTTGAGATCATCCCTGGTGATATTGCTCAGAACCCCCCTCCAGATAATATCTTTGGCTTCTTGTTCGGGAGCCGTTGCATTCAATAAACGACGTACCTCATCATTGGTCAGCGTTCTCAAGGCGGTCGCATCCACATCGGGCCTCGTGGACGAAACATGGGCGGCCAGTTCATCTTTCGCTGTTTCGTCGGCCTTGTATATTTCTTCACTGGCTTCTTCGGCCCCTTTTGTTTTTGTGGTGGCTTCTTCGGTCTCCTTTATTTCTTCTTGTTTTTCTGCGGCATTCTTTTGTGCCTCATATTGGCCAGATTTGTTTTGCGCTTCGTCTATATGTTCTGTGCGCAAGCGTGGTTTAATGGTCCGCATTTTTTGAGGGTGCAAAAGCGGTAGCGATACCACAGCCTTCCTCTTTCTTTCCTGCTGTCTCCTCATATCTTCCTCCTTCTTCTTCTCATCCTCCTTCCTCTTCTCTCCCTCTTCCTCCTTCCTCTTCTTCCTCTCTTCCTCCTCCCTCTTCTTCCTCTCTTCCTCCTCCCTCGTATTCCTCTCATCCTCCTCCCTCCTCTTCTTCTCATCCTCCTCCCTCCTCTTCTTCTCTTCCTCCTCCCTCTTATTCCTCTCTTGCTCCTCCCTCTTCTTCTTCTCTTGCTCCTCCCTCTTCTTCCTCTCTTCCTCCCTCCGCTTTTTTCTCTCTTCCTCCTCCCTCCTCATCCTCCTCTTCTTCTCTTCCTCCTCCCTCTTCTTCCTCTCTTCCTCCTCCCTCTTCTTCCTCTCTTCCTCCCTCCGTTTTTTTCTCTCTTCCTCCTCCCTCCTCATCCTCCTCTTCCTCTCATCCTCCTCCCTCCTCTTCTTCTCATCCTCCTCCCTCTTATTCCTCTCATCCTCCTCCCTCCTCTTCTTCTCATCCTCCTCCCTCTTATTCCTCTCATCCTCCTCCCTCCTCTTCTCATCATCCTCCCTCTTCTTCTTCTCTTGCTCCTCCCTCTTCTTCCTTTCTTCCTCCTCTCTTTTCTCCCTCTCTTCCTCCTCTCTCTTCTTCCTTTCTTCCTCCTCTCTCTTCTCCCTCTCTTCCTCCTCTCTCTTCTTCCTCTCCTCCGCCTCGCTCTTATTTCTCTCTTCCTCCCTCTTTTCCCTCTCCTCCGCCTCCCTCTTATTTCTCTCTTCCTCCTCCACACGGACTCTCAGCCTACGAAACTCTTCTTGAGAGATCCGGAGTTCTTCCTCCAGGTTGTTAATTTTAACGGTCGCCTCCCTAAGTGCTGCTTCGGCTCGCAGCCAATTCGTCTTCACCTCACTAAATTCCAACTCTTGTAGCAGTGGGTCACATGGAATGCTGCATTCACTGAGTTGTACCCTTGGTAGAGTGGATGTTGAAGGTGTTTCCTTCGAGGCAACCTTTGCTGCGGGAGTTGCTTCTGCAGGAGGAAATTGATCCTCTGACAACAGTGAATGCTCCCGTTCACTGAGTTTTGGGGTGCCCTTCAACTCAAATTGGCCCGAGTAAATCCGGGACAAGTTGATGCCTCGATCTTCCCATTTTCTAAGGATTTGGCGTCTGCTAAACATTTCCGTCCAACACTTGAACCGTGGAAATGTTGACCGGGGATCCCCCAATTTGAACTTCTCGCAAAGCCACACCTGAAAACAGGAATGAGTTAAAAACCAGAAACATAATTTCCCCAGGACAGACACAACTCTTATTCCGGACAGACGCAACACTATTCCGGACAGACAAAACTCTTATTCCGGACAGACCCAACACTATCCCGGACAGACAAAATACTTATTCCGGACAGACACAATACGTATTCCGGACAGACAGGACAATCATTCCGGACATATACAGGACTATTCCGGACAGACAAAATACTTATTCCGGACAGACAAAATACTTATTCCGGACAGACAAAACTATTATTCCGGACAGACGCAACTCTTATTCCGGACAGACGCAACACTATTCCGGACAGACAAAATACTTATTCCGGACAGACACAATACGTATTCAGGACATACGCAATACTATTCCGGATAGACAAACTCTTATTCCGGACAGACAAAACTCTTATTCCGGACAGACAAAATACTTATTCCGGACAGACACAATACGTATTCCGGACATACAAGACAATCATTCCGGACATATACAGGACTATTCCGGACATGCAACACACTTATTCCGGACAGACAAAACACTATTCCGGACATACGTAATACTTTTCCCGGATAACCTTAAGACACTTATTCCGGACAGAGACAACACTATTCCGGACAGACACAAGACTTATCCCAGACAGACAAAACACTTATTCCGGGCATAAACCAACACTACTCCGGACTGACACAACACTCATTCCGGACCAAGATGCTTACTTGTAATACGGCAACGCAACCATACACGTAGCCCTGCTTCATAGAGAAGTTCGTTGACAATCTCCTCCTCGAGAGGTCCCGTTGGGCTTCCTCCAGGCCTTCAACCAAGAAAGTGTGAACCGCATTTGCCCACGCATATCTCTTGAGGCGCTTGAGGTTCTTCAGGTGCTTCGTGTACCACGCTTTACTTCGCAGTGATCCATCGAAGAACAAAAAATGATTGAAAATCATAGAAATAAGGAGTCAGACGTGCTCCTCCTCCTCGCCCATCAAGCTCGTGGCGGTAAGATGACCCAGCAGATGGGTGTTGTCGAGGTTAACCCCGTCACGTTTCTCTACGTACATGGCTTCCATATCCACTCTCTGCCCATGTGCTCTTAGTCCAAGTAGAAGGGCGACGTCTTCTAACGTAAATGAGACCACCCCAGTGGCTATTCTCAGACCGACTTCATTGGCGTCGAAGTGTTCGACGAACCAACCCAGTATCTCGTTGTCAGTTGTGACGTGAGGAAAGGTGAGGAAGTGACCGAAAGGCGTCCGTTGGAAGACATTTTTCTCCTCCTCCTTCATCCGGTCGAACTGCTTGTGAAGGGCCGTGAAACCGCACTTGGTTTCGCGGAAGTAGTACGTGCTTCCCTTAAACCACCAAAAAAATGTTAGAGGCCAATAATGAACCTTAAAATTAACCAGAAAGAACGTGGTTGACACAACACCTGCGCGGCTACAATTTCAGGAGCGATGAAGGTTTCAGGTAGAGAAGGATCCATTTTCGCCTGGTTATAATTTTCGTTCGACTAAAACATGAATGAAGGTTTTGGATGAGCGTATGGAAAAGAACTCCGGGTGAAATGGGGAATGGAAAAGGAGAAGACTTGGGAGGAAAGTTTCTCGAATGCTCTACCGCCGCTAATGATGTACGTGAAGTCTAACCGTCTAATCGTGATTTTGGGAAATGAACCGTCTCACCCAAAAATTCGTAATTTACTTTTCCCCGTGCAGAAGTTTTGGCTGACTGGACGCTGAACAGGCAGCTGACTGGTCCGTCCACGTAGGAAGCGTCATGGACGCGCGCGTCCGTGTATAACGACTCTTGTTTTTTAGTGTTGTTTTATCACTTGTTTATAATCTTTTATTTGAGAAGTTTAGAATATTTTAGAATTCCTCAAGGTTTGGGATGTTGACTAATTCGCTACGACAAAAAAATGGAAAAAAATGGATACGACATAACAACAATACAGAGAAAAAGAAAGATTCTAAAATGTTTCCAAATGGTCATAAATATTGTGTTGTTGGGGTCTTGCAAATTTCTTTGGGCGAACAGTCGAACACATTTATGGGAATAAACGACACAAGACTACAATCCGAAACTGAGCCATCCTTCTACTACAAAAGAAGAAGAAGAAGAAAACCCATCTTTTGCATTCTTTGTTGAATATAGCAGCAAGTCCTCTTCGTTAAAACGACATAACTAGCAGGCGACACTGATTAGACTTTCCATAGATATTGAATGCTTTGCCTGGCATTTGACTTCTTTGATCGATGGTTTGCTACAATTTAATTGCTTACTTGTATTGCTTAAAATTAGCAATATTGTTGCAAGTTCACGGCGAAGATATTTTTTAATCTAGTAATGTAATCCACAAATTCGTTATATATAGTAATATATAACTCTCCTGGTACGACGAGTCCGTGACCCCACCTCGACCACACAATCTCGACCGAGTCCATTCTCCAACTTGTAGTTGTTTCGGATGAGAGACGTACGTTAGAGTTGAGCCCAAAGGTATGACAATAGAGTCATTAATAGAGATTAGACCTGGTGTCGTGTCGTATACTTTCGTGTCGTGTTTTTTCGTGTGTACTAGTCACTATAACCATACACGAACACGACCCAAAATAAATTCGTGTACCAATACTTGATACACGACCCATCCAATTTCGTGTCAACACGACACGACACGGATAGACACGAAATTTTTATTTAATTATAATAATCAAGTATTGAATTCGTATTAAAACAAATTCACTTAATTAATACTACTTGGTCCAGCTTCAAACTAAGAAGCACTAATGCCCAAGAATGCTTCTCCACTACTGCCTATGGCCAGTGTCACCACCTTCGTGAGCTTGGAGCATCACAAGGAACTACGAAGCACACAAGGCAAACCAAACGCGAGGCGTGAGGTGAGCAACGGGGGTAGCCCAAGTACCCCCCCCCCCCCCCCTGGGTTTTGCAAGGCAAGCGCCAAGGAGGTTCGAGATGCGCGGGCATGCGCACACGCAAGGCGAAGCGTGTAGGAGGAACCGAGTGGCAGGCAGCGGCAAAGCGCACGCAAGAAGGCAAATAGCCGAGGCTACGAACATGGAGTGAAAGGCCTAGTCCAAGGACGTGCGCGTAGCACGGGCGCGAGGAAGCTATGCTCGGGCGACATGCGCGCGCGCGGGGCGCATGCAGGGGCGAGCGAGGCAAAGGCACGGATGTTCTAAAGTCTATAGCGTGGATTGGTGGCTTGGAGCGCGAGGCGCGTGGAAAGCACCAAAGCTTGGAGTCCGGGGACACCCAAGCGAAGGTCTAAGGGCATCAGCAAGCGAGGCGCATGCGTAGCACTTGGGAAGTGCGAGAACATGTACTAAGCATGACCCGGGCAGCACTTAGGCACGCCATGGAGGTGGGCATGAGCGGGCAATGCTTAGGAAGGAGGTGCAGGAGCTTGGGAGGCTAAAGACAAGGAGTCAACACCATGTCAGCACAAGGAGACTAGGTGAGGATCGTAGTCAACACGAGTCAATACCGGTCAACAGGTGGTGGATGGTGCGGGCCGACGAGGACAACCCATGGGCGAAGCAAGGACCGAGATCGGTGACCAGGCAAGGCGTGGGCAGCCCAACAAAGGCGTGGAGACCAAGTCAAAGGAGGGAGGCTACATTCGTGGAGACGGTTATGGACTTGGTCCACCAACCAAAGGAAGAGGGAAGCGTGGGCTGAATGGGTCAGCCCCAATACGCGCATGACTTCCTTGCATGTAGTATTCGGTTTGGAAGGAGTAGAAGTCGTGGTGCATGCATTCCTTGAAAATAGGAACCGAAGGTGCACTTCCTAAAAAGTAGGATTCGGTTAAGGAACGGGTCCATAACCGAACGAGAGATGTGCAAGGGATTTGAACGGGTCAAACCCACTTGCACAACTTCCTATTTTGAGGGACGGTTTTGAAGACATGTATTCCAGCAAAATACAGCATGATCCCCACGTTTTCAGCTAGCCTTGACCGAAGGGTTCGGTTAGGACTATGGGGCGCTACTTGT
The DNA here is from genome assembly GCA_963682175.1 of Triglochin maritima. Classification (NCBI taxonomy): domain Eukaryota; kingdom Viridiplantae; phylum Streptophyta; class Magnoliopsida; order Alismatales; family Juncaginaceae; genus Triglochin; species Triglochin maritima. The sequence goes on along the minus strand of OY821780.1, from coordinate 4,062,584 downwards.
GGGAATTAATCTGCGGTGGAGGAAGAGTTTGGGAACGATTCCTATGGATTAATTCAGCCACGATTATTCTCAAGTTATGGGGGAGAATAGGGAGCTATTCTCTTGCAACCGAAGGAAGGTGGGTTGGGTGGCATCCAACCGTGCTACAAAGTAGGGCTTTGAAGCACTATAAAAGGGGACACCTTCATAGGTTCAGAGGCATCAATCAATCAAAGGGCACCAATTCGGATCAGCAATTCGAATTGTCTTCGGATAGGGTTTCCATCATAGTTTGAGGTTAGATTTGGGCGTGAGAGAGTTTCTGTAGGGGAGACTTGTGAGCGTGAAATCTTTGTAATCCCTTTGGGACGTTTCTTATATTTAATAAAAAGAGATTGTTCCGCCACCTTTCTTTCAGTGTTCTTGTGTGGGGAATTTGGGACGTTTTGGGGGCTTGGTGTTTGTGAGGGTTGTGCAACCTTAGTTTCCGCGTGTGCTTGTTGTGGGGGCTATTCCGCTAGTTCCCAACTCTGAGGGTAACCTAAGAGTTGTACGGTTGTGTTGGTGTTTTCAACTCTGCCCCGCGGGGATAGAACGTTTGGCGAGGCCAAAGTTCGAAAAAGTTGGAATTTGAGAGTCTCTAAAGGACTCCTAACACGACCGGGTGACAGCCAGCTTATATAGGCTGGAATGGATGGTAAAGTTTTTGTCCAGCCGACGTGGGACTAAAAGTCCCACGCTTGATTCCCATTCATAATGACACTATAAATATATAGAAGGCATATCTACGACAAACGTGGATTTGTTGGGTGGTAATGTGCTTCCGTGTAATGGCTTGAAAAGCAAGTTCGAATCCTGGGAAGAACATTTTTGTTGGATTCAAAAATTAAATTAAAAAAACGTAAGGGAAGGTGGAGGGATTCGAACCTAGGTCTAATGAGAAATGATACTTACTTTGCCACTGAGACATTCTCTGGTTTTGTATATAACTTGTGGTATAACATAGGTATCGTGTAATTTCGGGTATATTTGGGTACCCGGTCGGTAAGATACGAAAACGACACGAAATGTTTTTCGTGTACCACAAACACGACATGAAATACGAAATCTTTAAACCCAAACACGGATTTTTCGTGTCGTGTTTTCGTGTACCGTGTCAAATTGTCAGGCCTAATTGAGATAGACAACAGTGTGTTTTTAGTGTTAATTTATTGTGCGGTACCGAACACATACAAGAAAGTTCCCTTCCAAGAGATAAAAGGTCACCAACGTTACGAGTTCGGATTGGACAAGAGGTTTGGCGTTAGTCGGAGATGCGGTATTATTGTATCACCATCGGTATATGTTTCCACCCTCCAAGATGCTACAATTTCACACGAATTACTGGACTCTTAGAAACGGACAAATGTATTCCATTCAGACGTCGGTTTCCAAGAAGATAGAGATCTCACATAGTTTACTGGACTTCCAAGTTTGAATTATCGTCTTCGTAACGGTCGACTGAACTATACGTCAAGTGACATTATAGGACCACATTACGTGTGGGTAACGAAATTAAACAACATATGTTTACCGTTAACAACGTCGGATTGAGTCGGATTGAGAGTCAAACCGACCCAAATTCCAACCATATCTGACATCCGTTTGGATCCAAACTTTCACGTAAATATAGGTTTAGGAGTGTATTAGGGATACAACAAAACAAATTAGGAAAAAAAACGTCGAATGTGTGTTAAATAATGAGTTTTTGAAGTTCAGGGGGGCAAAGTATTATAAAATTAAAGTTCAGGGGAGGTAATTGTTAACTTTGAAAGTTCAGGAGGACAAAGTGATACCAATGCATAGTTCAGGAGGGCAAACTGTAATTAACCCTATATTTTAATCTCATAATTTTTTTCTCTAAATAATTACTTTTAACACAAGTAGATCCAATACTAGAAAAACTATTAGAATAGCATATGTTTGCTTGCTTGCTTGTACAACTAACAAACTGCACCAAACCCGACCAACTCTCCTTCAAAACACTTCCAGGAGCGATGTAATGGTAACAATGTCACGTCTCCCGATCTCCAAAACCCTCCTCCCAAACCTAAACCCCTTCACCCGTCCCCAAATCCACCGACTCACCATCAAACTCCCATCCCTCCTCAACCCCTCCCGAACCCTCCCCTCCAAGCTCACCTTCCTCCTCACCCACCTCTCCCCCTCCGACCTCACCTCCGTCCTCACCTCCAACCCCTCCCTCCTCCTCCACAGCCTCCGCAACACCCTCGTCCCCGCCCTCTCCCTCCTCCCCTCCGTCTTCCCCTCCAAGCCCGACCGCCTCCGCTTCCTCAAACGCTGTGGCCGTTTCCTCACCCCGAGAATCGCCTCCGACGCCGATCTCCTCCGCTCCCACGGCGTCCCCGACGCCGTCATCCAGAAGCTGTTCCTCAACCAGCCTCGCGCCATGATTCGGAGCGCCGACGGGTTTCGGGAGGCGGTTGAGAATGTGACTGCCTTCGGATGGGACCCGCGGAAGGCGAGTTTCGCCGAGGCCGTTGCGGTGGTTTGTTACATGAAGAGGGAGACCTGGGAGAGGAAGCTCGGGCTCTTCTGCGGGCTCGGGTGGACTCCCGACGAGTTGGTGGCGATGTTCACGAAGCAGCCGGGTATTTTCAACGTGTCCGATGATTCTGTTGTGGAGAAGGTGGAATTTTTCAAGAGAAAGTTGGGGTGGAATCCGGAATTTCTGGTGTCCAAGCCCGTGCTCTTGAAGATGAGCGTTACGAACAGGATCGTGCCGCGGTGCGCTGTGCTTAAGGTGCTGATGAAGAAGGGGGTGGTTGGGGATAGGCGGAAGTCGGCGTATTTGTTTTTGATCTCGGAGAAGGTTTTTGCGGAGAAATTCGTGGAGAAGTATAGGGAGGAGGTTCCTGAGGTGGTTGAGGCTTATGAGGGGAAGTTGGCATTTGATGGATGGACTCATATTAAGATTAAGGGTAGGACTAAGATTAAGGCCAAGACTAAGGAAGTGAATTGAGTTTGTTCTCTGTGGCATTGTTGTGTTGAGTTATTCTACCTTCATTTCATTCGCTTAGAGGTTGGACTGCATCCTGTGATTTACAGCTCCAGGTAGAATTCTTATTTTTGTGTTGTTGTCTTGTTGATGTCTGTTCAAGCTTGCTTTTTGAAGCAGTATTTTCATAACCTCGGAATAGATGTATGATCTAGTTAATTGTAGCTACAACATTGTTATTAGGACGGTGATATTCACAACTAAAAATTGCTAAAGATGTCTATATGTATCAAATGAGAATGAAGCAGATCAAATTCCTTGTTAGTTTGCTAGACGTAGAAGTATGCCATTTATGTTGACCTTGTGAAAGGATGAAAGAAACACTCCATGACTTTCAATCTATTTGAATGCCTCCACTGTCTCATTACTATTTCATAGACCTTGATCATGTTGTTTATTTTTCAGCAAGTTATTCTAGAGGCCATAATGATCTCACATTTTTATTTATTTTTTGAAAGCTATCGAAGCAGACATCAACTCTTAGCCTTATAGCTTCCATCAGTCCCAAATCTTGACCTTGTGGAGTTCCTTGGCACTACAGCAGGTAGGCCAATTAACGCTTCCTTATTGCTTTTGGTGCCCAACCTAGTCAGTGCTACTAACCTAAAGATACCTGCATGTCCGAAATTAACCTCTTTTGATCCAACTTATGGTCATGCTTTCTAGTTGCATTTCTAGAATTTCAGTAATATCATGTCGTGGCTAATAGGTACTATGACTTAATATTTCCAACTGAAGAAAAGTCATAAAATGTTGAACTTCAATAATCTTAATATGGTGTTCAAGTCCAAAGGAAATGTACATACAATTAGTAAAAAGGTTGCATGCGTTAGACACGAAGCATGTCAGTATTTTGCATTTCTAGGGATTATCATATATGAAAAGTAAGGAGTATTTTATGAATCTCTTTAAGGATGTCAACTTAGAGCTTGCAGTCTGTGAAAACCATTCTCAGGTTGCCCATACCAACTCTATTATTGTGCTATGCTGATTTTTTTGTGGTAACATTTTCTTTTTTTAACTTGGTTTCTGTAGGTGGATTCACAAGTTTTTCCATTTTTCGTGCTGCAGAGAGCTATGAAATGTAAATCAAGGGATGACTCTTTGGTATGCATCATCCACATACATCTGTAATGCCTCTGGTTATTGTGCTTGTGTGACTGGATGGTCAAATGTTCTTGAAGAAATATTTTCGCTGGAATGTTAATGGCGAGGAATGTTTTACTTGGAAATGTCAAGGATTGTTCAATGTCACGGTAACTGGAATCAGAGTTATCTTCTCAAGTTGACAACCTAATAGGACGTCATTCTTTCTCGCTGCAGGAATTGGAGACAGGTTTTGCCTTTTTCTCGGGCACGCTGGTCATTAGTTTTGTTTCTAGTGAGCATGATGTGCACATGGTTGGCTGTAAGCTATTTGTCTCACTGAATGCTTAACTCTTAGATTCGTTCTTTTGAACACCATCTTGTTCCTTCACAGCTCTAAATAACAATGGCCGGCGGTGTCATGTTTACATCTACGAAATGCTGTACTAATAAGGTCTCGAACCTCATAAAAAATGATCTTGCATAAAGTTCCTAGTACTTGGACGCCAAACGACTGAAATAATATTCCCAGAGATTGCACGGCAAGAATGTTCATCAACGAATTTCTCCCTGTGACACCAGATCGATATACCAGTTCAGAACTTCAGATGCCAGATCAGAACTTCAGACTTGAGAGATGATTTACTGTAAAATGAAGACCTTGATTCTTTATCCATGTGAAGCTTGTAATCGAAAATGAAGAAAGATCATCCCATTTAAAAAAAAAACAGCGAAGAAACTACAGTATTGCTTTCAAAAGGAACTGTAATATTTAAGAGGCTGGTACCCCCATATCAGGAAATCCTTCAATTCGGGGAGGAGAAAATACAAAAGAAAATTACAACTAAAACTGGTTACAAGAAGGTGATTCAGCATGTATATGCAAATGAAAATATCAGTTCCAGATAATTATGTTACAACAGAATTTTGTCTGGCAACCTTCATATAACAGGCTCCATGCCTCCATCGAGTAATCAATAGAACACTAAAAATGTTCCAAAGAGCACCTATTAGCTTGCTCATGTTGGATGTGCATTCTGCAAACTCAAGGAACAGAAGAAAGTGAACACCTAACTTGCAGTCCAATTGACGACCAATATCAGTAAAACTCCTCTACATGTAGAAACAAGGAAATGGCACTAGCAGCTCATCTTGTGCTTAAAATTTAAAGAACTCCGATCAACACGAAACAGTCTTTCCATCTACAAAGAATCATCCTGCTTCTGGACCCAAATATTGTATGGATTCACAATCGAAGACGCTACATCAAAATTCACCTTTCAAACTGGTCTTTGACGCTCAGCAGCTTCTGCTTCTGAATGAAAATTACCCTGTTACATCACAAATCAGAACCTTAGAGTTGTGAATGCACAAAACATTCCGCCAACTTGATAACATATTTCATTGGTTCAACTTGATAATCGGCCAGTCCAGGCATGCATGTTAAATTTTCTACGGAAGCCCCATGAGGTTCTTGAACGCACTTCACTACAGAATCTATCTTCATGCAATGTGCTGGTTTTCTTAACTATACTAGGCAAAATACTGTCACTACCCTTTGAGTCTTTAACCACCACCTTAGCAAACTAAAAGTTATTTGAGGACAGACAGACTATATCAGGTATAGTGTATTTTTTATTGACTGTAGTCAGCTCCTAATGTCCATACTTCCAGTAATATTTAGAGCAAGTCACAACAAAACTAGAACTGATAAAAGCAATGCCAAAAAACAATTTCCACAGTAGCAATGTAAAAGATACTAATACTGTGAATAATTAACGACATGAAAAAATTGGTGGGAATAATATGATAACTTCAATGCTCTGGCTTAAGGAGTAAGGCAAAGTTTTAGGAGATAGGAGAGAATAAAAGTAAGATGAAATATAGCAGAATGTTTTTACGTAATAAACTTTGCATAAGAATCTAACATGATTTTCTAAGTGTATGTGCTTTGTCCTATGTCTTCACTTTTTCAGTGCTTTCATCCGACTAGATTCATAAAGTAGAGAACTTTGAAATAATTAATGACAATTAAGAACATACCACTGGAGGGCATGAAATGCTGATACAGAAACTGAACTACTCGGTCGCACCTTCCTAACAAGTAGCATCTATTGTTCAATAAGGAATGATGCATGGTCATCAACCACCTTCAATCCCGGCTATACATCAGAATTGTGAAGATTTTTGCCTTCATATGCCTCCAATAGTTCAGGACAATTCTCCTTATACTTCTCGACATACATCTTCAGAAAAGACGTTCCACTCATTCGGAAGAAATGAACTCCAGGCCTCTTCTTTCTCCAAATACCCTTCGAGACTAGCATCTTAAAAACCAAACACCTTGGGATGATGTCCTTCTCGAGGTTAAGCATAAGAAGCTTTGGGCGTGCCACAATTTTCTTGGTACTCCAATTCAAGATATTCTTAAAAGCATTGACAATCCTCTTGATTTGCTCATCTGGTAGCATCACAAAATGAGGTTGCTTCTTGAATGCTTCCACGAAATCATCATCAGACCATCCTAAGCTCCTATAAAACGCCAACTTTCCTCTCGAAGTCGAGTCTGGCATGATTGCTAGAACGGAAAGTGCATCAATAAACTTCCCACTTGCAATGTCAAACCCCATCTGCATAAGACCTCTAATAACTCTTCGAAGGTGAACACAATTAGCCAATAGAACCCTGGGTTGCTTCTTTTCCAGCTTCCTGATTCCATTCTCGGGCACACCAAGTTTCCTCAGAACCTCCAAGTTAGGTTCTCTATAGTACTCCGTCTCGAAACCATTAAACTCAACTCGACCTTCCCAAGCATCGAGCAATTCGGGAACTTTATCCACATACTTCTCCACATACGTCTGGAAGAATTTCTTCTTACCCATCACAAACCACTGAACCTCCTTCACCTTCTCCATAATCATCCCCTTCTCAATCAACAAATTAAACACGGCACACCGCGGGACAATTCTCTTCTCCAAATTAAGCATCGTAAGCGGATACGCTGCGATGGCGGCGGGACTCCACCCAAGCTTGTGGACGAAAAACCTCACTCTCTCCCTAATATTCTCATCGGAAACCTCTAGAAACGCCGGATTGTTCCTAAACGCAACCGAAATGTCGTCCTCCGAAAACCCCAAGCTCCTATACAACATAACCTTCCGTCTCCACGTCTCCCCAGACGTGGACGCGAGGACGGAAATCGCCATGGCCGACTTCCTCGACGACAAGTCGTACCCCATCTCCGCAACCTCCCTCACGACCTCCGCGAACCGCTCCGCCCCGCGGAGTAACGCCCGCTGATTCACCTTCAGAATGATCCCCTCGTCCATCCCGCATTCCCTCAACCTCTCGACGTTGGGAATGAACGACGTCTGGATATTCTGGGTTAAGAGTCTGGGGATTTTGAGGACGGCGGGAGGGACGGAGGCCTCGCCGCCGAGGACGGGGGCGAGGAGGGTGTAGTTTGGGATGATGCGGTTGGAGAGGCTGGAGCGGAGGTAGTGGACGTCACGGGAGAAGAGGCTGCCGATTTCGGCGCCGGAGAAGCCCTTGTGGAGGAGGAAGGTGAGCTTGGACTCGAGGAGGTCGAGGCGGGAGGTGAGGAGGAGGGGGTGGCGGTGGAGGAGCTTGGCTATGTGGGGTTGGGGGAGGCCGTAGGAGGACAGGAGGTAGAGGACGGCCTCGGCGTGGTCGGGGTGGGTTGAGTAGGAGGAGAGAGTGGGGTTGGGATGGAGGAGGTGTTGTGGTGGTCGTCTTCGGAAGCACCACATTGGGAGGACGGAGTTTGGGGGAAACGGTGGCTGGGTTTGGGTTAATTACTTATTAAATGCCGTAGTTGTTGGATAGTCCGAAATATATTTTTTACCAACTCCTAACTAGATCAGTTGGAGGTAACTGGTAAGGGTGAAACGGGTATTTGATCAATGTTGATCCGAATCAGTTGAAGAAGTGAATACTCATGTTCGCCAACAGTTCAAATCAGTATACATATTTAGTTTTTTACGCCGACGTGAATATGGATATGGATCCTTATACACGGACGCTGACGTCCGTGACGCGCATGACATGACACTTAAGGTGTGTTGAGTCAGCGTCCAGTCAGGTTGACACGTAGTCGTCGTAATACGCGTTTTTTTTTAAAAAATTGACAGTTGATTGTGTACGACGATTCCTTTCCAAATCAAACGTTTAGACGGCGCGCATACATAATGTGGCGACGGTTCGAGTCTCGAGGAAGGAAACGAATAGAACCATGAAAAAAGAAGGAAACGAATAGTTCCTTCATCTTTGTGTTTGTAACTGTGAAGAGAGAAATCCGAAAACCGTTCCTCTACGTGTGTTTCACAACAAAACGATAAATGGATTCACCGAGGAATGTTGTCGCTTCAGAAGTTGTGGCTCATCAGGTGGGTCGATTTAGGTTATTTTTCGTGGGTGAATTTGTTATTTACGAACTTTCTTTGAATTTTTTGTTTGTTTTAAGGAAGCACGTACTACTTCCGGGAAACGAAGTGTGGTTGGACGGCGATTGAAAAGCAGTTCGGTAGGATGAAGGACGTCGAAAAGGAGGTCTTCCGGGGGACCGCTTTCGATCACTTCCTACATTTTCCTAACATTCCAACGGACAATGAAATACTCGGATGGTTCGTCGAACACTACGACGCGAAGGAGGTGAGGCTGAGAATAGGATCAAGGGTAGTCCCCCTTACAGCTGAAGACATTGCCCTAATTCTGGGGCTAAGAGTGCGTTGGAAGAGAGTTGTTATGGAACCGACGGGCGTACAGAAGCGAGATGGAGTGAACCTTGACAACACTCAACTATTAGGGCATCTGACTGCAACCAGTGTGATGGGTGACCCCGAGGAGTACGTTCGACTCCTTATTTGTTTCATCTTCAACCATTTTTTGTTCTTCGATGAAACACTTCGAACCAAAATTTGGTTCATGAAGCATTTGAGGGACTTCAAAGGCATCAACAGATATGCATGGGCACGTGCAGTTCACGCCGCACTGGTTCGGGGTCTGGAGGAAGCCAGCTTAGAACTGCAGGAAAGGAGATCGGCCGGGAACTTCATTATGAAGCAGGGTTGCGTCGATGGTTGTGTAGCAATACTACAAGTAAGCAATTTTGTCTGAAATACGTTGTGTGTCACTCCGGATTCAGTGTTGTGTATGTCCGGAATACGATGTCTGTCTGTCCGGAATAAGTAGTTCGGTCCATCGGGACTAAGATGTATGTCTGTCCGGAATACGTTATGTCTGGTTGTCCGGAATAGTAAGATCTTTTGTCCGGAATACGTTATGTTGCTGTCCGGAATTAGGCGTAGGTCTGTCCGGAATACGATGTCTGTCTGTCCGGAATAGTATGATCTTTTATCCGGAATAAGAATTTTGTTTGTCCGGAATACGTTGTTTGGTTGTCCGGAATAAGGAGTAGGTCTGTCCGGAATACGATGTCTGTCTGTCCGGAATAGTAAGATCTTTTGTCCGGAATAAGAATTTTGTCTGTCCGGAATACCTTGTTTGGTTGTCCGTAATAATGAGTAGGTTTGTCCGGAATACGATGTCTGTCTGTCCGGAATAGTAAGATCTTTTGTCCGGAATAAGATTTTTGTCTGTCCGGAATACGTTGTTTGGTTGTCCGGAATAAGAAGTAGGTCTGTCCGGAATATGATGTCTGACTGTCCGGAATAGTATGATCTTTTATCTGGAATAAGAATTTTGTCTGTCCGGAATACGTTGTTTGGCTGTCCGGAATAAGAAGTAGGTCTGTCCGGAATACGATGTATGTATGTCCGATCTTTTATCCGGAATAAGGAGTAGGTCTGTCCGGAATACGTTGTTTGGCTGTCCGGAATAAGAAGTAGGTCTGTCCGGAATACGATGTATGTATGTCCGGAATAGTAAGATCTTTTGTCCGGAATAAGATTTTTGTCTGTCCGGAATACGTTGTTTGGCTGTCCGAAATAAGAAGTAGGTCTGTTCGGAATACGTTATTTGTCTGTCCGGAATAAACAGTGTATGTTTTGTGAAGTGCTTATTAACATTTAATCTTTCCCATTTGAAGGTGTGTCTTTGTGAGAAATTCAAATTGGGGGAGCCCAGACGAGCATATCCACGGATGAAAAGTTGGACGGAAATGTTTGGGAAACGTTTACACCTGAGGAAATGGGAGGAACGTGGAATAACCTTAGCCGAGATTTACAACGGCAAATTCGACCTGAAGGGGCCTCCATCACTAAGTGAAAGGGAGCGGAAACTGATGAGTTCCGATCAAAATCCTGCTCAAGAGTCGCACAAAGCAACGGGGTCAGCTTCAACATGCCCTTTGTCAAGGCTACAACTTAGAGATTGCAGCATTCCATTGGACCCGCTGCTACAATAGTTGGAACTGAGTGAGGTTAAGACAAAATGGTTGCAAGTCGAAGCAACCCTTAAGAAGGTGACTGAAGAGGTTAATAGACTGGTGGAAGAACTGAGGATGTCCCACGAAGAGTGTCGGAGGCTGAGCGAAGAGATTGTGTCTCTACGAGGAACGGGGGCATGTGAAACTCACATTGGGGAGAAGGCCCAATATGTAAATATAGAGGAGGAACAGGAGGAGGAGAAGGAAGAAGAGAGGAAGAGAGAAGAGCAGAAGTCAGAAAAGAGGAAGAGGGAAGAGGAGAAGAAAAAGGAGAGGAACCGAAAAGAGAATGAGGAACAGAGGAAAAAAGAGGAGGCCAAGGAAGAAGAAAGGAAGAGAGTGGAGAAGAGGAAACAAGCGGAGAATGCGGAACAGAGGAAGAGGGATGAGAAGAGGAGAGAGGAGGAGAAGGAAGAAGAGAGGAAGAGGGAGGAGAAGAAGAGGGAGGAGGAGAAGGAGGAAGAGCGGAAGAGGGAGGAGAAGAAGAAAGAGGAGGAGAAGAAAGAAGAGAGGAGGAGGGACGAGAAGAAGAGAGAGGAGGAGAATGCGGAACAGAGGAGGAGGGATGAGAATAGGAGAGAGGAGGAGGGAGGAGAAGATGAGAGAGAAGGAGAAGGAAGAAAAGAGGAAGAGGGAGGTGAAGAGGAGAGAGGAGGAGAAGGAAGAAGAGAGGAAGAGGGAGGCGAAGAGGAGAGAGGAGGAGAAGGAAGAAGAGAGGAAGAGGGAGGTGAAGAGGAGAGAGGAGGAGAAGGAAGAAGAGAGGAAAAGGGAGGCGAAGAGGAGAGAGGAGGAGAAGGAAGAAGAGAGGAAGAGGGAGGTGAAGAGGAGGAGGGAGGAGAAGAGGAGAGAGGAGGAGAAGGAAGAAGAGAGGAAGAGGGAGGAGAAGAAGAGAGAGGAGGAGAAGGAAGAAGAGAGGAAGAGGGAGGAGAAGAAGAGAAAGGAGGAGAAGGAACAAGAGAGGAGGAGGGAGGAGAAGAAGATAGAGGAGGAGAAGGAACAACAGAGAAAGAGGGAGGAGAAGAGGAGAGAGGAGGAGAAACCAAACTGGGGTGTCAAAAGACAACGCTCGAGGAAAGATGAGGAAGAGCGGGCTAAGAAGAAGAAGGTGGAAGCGGAGCAAAAGAGAAAAGACAGAGCGGCCTAAAGGAGCCTAACGAAAAAGGGGAAAAAAGAAGACGACAATTACAAGTTGGCTGTCCACTTAGGGGCGACGAGGTCTGATGTTGACATGACCGCATTGGGGACGTTGTCATCTGATGAGGTCAATGTGTTATTGAACTTGACCGCACCAAGCACGGACCAGACATAGGTGATCTGGAGAGGGGACATCTGTAGTCTAACACGCCGCGACCTGAAGGAAATAATAACGTCGGGGATGGATATGGGCGACGAAACAATGGATGTGATGATTTCGGTCCTCCAAGGAAGACGACAAGCCCGAAAGGTTATATGTATATCAACATTCGAATCAGGACGAATTGTGGAGGGTCAAGGGGGAGCAATTGATGATTGTATACTCCCTAAAATTAACAGATTGTCTCCAAAAGAATCTGTGGTTGCCTACGGCCCGTCTGCGGAGTTCCTGCAGTTCAACAGTGCGTCTAGGGTGCTAGATCGAGGTGAAGATCCAGACGTCCTTGTTGGCACACATGAATGCGCAGCAGCAGAGGTGGCTAAATACTGGAGGGAAGTACTGAATGTTGATTGGCCATTGAGAATCCTAAGGAAGCAAAGCCAACGACAATCACCTGGGAGCAACACATGTGGAGCGTATGTTTTATACTGGATCAGGTGCTTAATGCTAAATCTTGACCCAACGAAGGAGAAGCACCCGAAGGTCATTCACTGTGTCAGGGGCGAATTGGCGCTCTCGTTGTTTAAGGACCCCCGTTTGTGTGTGCAAATCTGAACACCAGTTCCTGGAGTGTAATCCTTTTTTTTAGTTGTACAAATTACGAACTTCATTTTTTTACAGATATGGAATTACAAATTACAAACTCCATTTTTTAAAAGATAGGAAATTACAAATTACAAAGTCCATTTTTGGATTTTTTTTTTCTTTAAAAAGAACGTAAACCGGTCCAGACCATGAACTTAATTTGGACACAAAAAACACTTAAACCGGACAGACCCTGAACGTAATCCGGACAGATCCAGACGTAATCCGGACACACTGTCCCCATAATCTGGACCAGGACCTCAATTCGGACAGACCATAACCTTAATCCGGACAGATTATGAACTTAATCTGGAAAAAAAATCTACTTAAACCAGACAGACCCAGAACGTAATCCGGACAGATCCCGAACGTAATCCGGACACACTAGAACCATAATCTGGACACACGAGCAACATAATTGGTACAGGGTAGAACGTAAACCGGACAGACCAGGACCTCAATCCGGACAGACCAGAACCTTAATCCGGACAGACCATGAACTTAATCTGGACAAAAAATCTACTGAAACCGGACAGACCCAGATCGTAATCCGGACACTTAAACATAATCCAGACACGCTAGAACCATAATCTGGACACAAAAATCACTTAATCCGAACAGATCCAGAACGTAATCTGGACACACTAGAACCATAATCTGGACACACGAGCAACATAATTGGTACAGGGTAGAACGTAAACCTGACAGACCAGGACCTCAATCCGGACAGACCAGAACCTTAATCCGGACAGACCATGAACTTAATCTGGACAAAAAATCTACTGAAACCGGACAGACCCAGAACGTAATCCGGACAGATCCCAACGTAATCCGGACCTGGACACAAAAATCACTTAATCCGGAAAAATCCAGAATGTAATCTGGACAGATCCCGAACGTAATCCGGACACACTAGAACCATAATCTGGACACACGAGCAACATAATTGGTACAGGGTAGAACGTAAACCGGACAGACCAGGACCTCAATCCGGACAAACCAGGAACACATTTCACAACTTATAAGTTTTACAAGAGACGGAAAATAACAGGAAATCAAAAATTAAGGAGGATGTTCCTCGTAATACAAATTCATGTCCCAATCACCGAAATTTTCATCCCCCGGTTTCGGTGCGATTGGGTGCAACGACGATGTAACCTTCTCCTTGAATTTTTTCTTTTCTTGTTTATCGTGCTTTTTATGGCTTCTTCTAACTATCTTCTCAGCTAAAGAAATCTGTCGTCTAGTCGGCGGTCTGCCTGGACGTCTTACCTTATCTGGATTGAGAACATATGTACCCGTCGTCCCAGGTTCAGCAAGTTCAATAGGGAGTTGGGTACTTTGCATACGTACCTTAAGCAATTCAATGTACTTAACGGCCTCAAGATACCTTGCGTGTGAAATGAAAGCTTCCTGTGTGATCCAAACGAGACAACCCATTATGTCGTCGTGACGACGAAACACATCCTTCTCCATTATGTCATCTTCTGGGTAACTCTTGTCTCGATGGCTCCTTCGAATATCCTTTCGCCATCGATTAACGATGTAAGACTCCAGGAGCAATGCATTAGGATTTAAACGTGCAATGACAAAAAAATGTGGCAACATAAAAGACCAATGTGCTGAAACATTTTACAATCATATGTGAAGTTCTTAGATCTGATTTGTAATAGGAAACGTTTCGACAGTAGTTGCTCACCACATAATACACGTTCATATACTTTGTAATGGAATGTGTCACCCGTATTTAACTCCTCCGTAATATCGGAGTATATCATCTTCCCAATTTGTAATTGTACTTTCTTGAAGACCCCTACCGTATACAACTCGTTCAACTGCCTCTCGAATGGATACATTGAAACTAATTGGGGACTCTTATGAAGACAATCGAAATTGGATTGAGCTTCATTCTCATACTTGTGGCGGAGCGCGAGTTCGTATTGTCCAACGAACTGCGTAAGTGTGGTCTTAGATGTCAGGTACTTGTCGAAAAAGACGTTCATACCCTCGCTTCTCTAAGTATATGTCATTCCTGCGAAGAAACAATCTCCAACAAATGCAGGTATCCAGGACCCTCGGATTGCATAAATCGATTGGAGCCAACTATGGTTATGGAGGTCAAAATCACCAAGAAAATCCTGCCAATTACGCTCAAATTCTGCTGGGGTTTTGGAATCAAATACAATCAAATTGAGATCAAATAGCATGTGTTTCCGATACTACGTCGGCAACTTCACGGGAGCTTTGTTCATTATGTGCCATATACAAAATTTGTGCCTCGCGTCTGGGAAGACATTCCTCACAGCAACAGTAATGGCGCCACATTGATCTGTTATGATCGATGGGGGACTTATATCTGCATGGACGTGGGCAATTTTAAATGAGTGAGTTATATATATTCAAAGGTACGAAAAACTACTTTGAAAACTTAATCCAGACAAACACAACTTATTACGGACAAAACCACAAAGTATTCAGAACAGACACACGACTTAATCCGGACAGACAGACAACTTATTCCGGACATACACCCAACTTATTCCGGACAGACACCCAACTTGTTCCGAACAAACCATATTCCGACACCCAGAACTTCTTCCGGATAGACATACATCTTATTCCGGACAGAGGAGGACCTTATTACGGACAGACAAGCAACTTCGTCTGGATAGAACCAGAACTTATTCTGGACACACTCAAAACTTAAACCGGACAGACATACATCTTATTCTGGACAGAGAAGGACCTTATTCCGGACTGACATACATCTTATTCCGGACAGACAAGCAACTTCGTCTGGATAGAACCAGAACTTATTCTGGACACACTCAAAACTTAAACCGGACAGACATACATCTTATTCCGGACAGAGAAGGACCTTATTCCGGACTGGCATACATCTTATTCCGGACAGAGGAGGACCTTATTCCGGACAGACAAGCAACTTCGTCTGGATAGAACCAGAACTTATTCTGGACACACTCAAAACTTAAACCGGACAGACATACATCTTATTCCGGACAGAGAATGACCTTATTCCGGACAGACATATTACTTATTCTGGACAGAACCACAACTTATTCCGGACATACATACAACTTAAACTGGACAGACACGAGACTTATACATACGTACCGTTCATGCACGACAACCAAGTTTGGAACAACCAGATGTAATTTTCAGTGGTCTCAGAAGACAGCAAAACGCAAATGAGCAAAACCGATTCGAAATGGTGATTTACTCCTACAAATGGGGCAAAAGGCATGTCGTATTTGTTGGTAATGTACGTTGTGTCGAAACATATTGCGTCTCCAAAGTATGAGTATGCAGCTCTAGAACGAGAGTCAGCCCAGAACACGTTTCGTAGTCTTCCTTCGTCATCCATATCCATTACATAAAAAAAACATAGAATCAATTTTCCGCATCCTGGTGAAATAATTCTGAAGAGCTTGTGCATCGCCCGGTCCCATCTTCAAATTTCTGACTTCGTTTACAACGTTCCTGCACAAAGCAATGTTTAAGACCGGGCAAAATGTTTAACTTCAATTAAATTACGCAGAAAATAACACACACCTTAGGTCCCGCTCGTTGAAAGTCAATTTGTCATGACCTCCGGCCTCGACCACAAAGATTGCATGGTCTTAGCAGCCGATATTCCAGCAGAATCATTGCACGATATGCGTGCTCTGGCGGCATTAGGGACGACTCGTTTTTGTCGGAGGAAACGCATTTGATCGTCCTCAAGCATGTGGTGGTTATGTTGAAGATCAACATAGTTTATGTGGTACCCTCTTGCTGGGTTTCTAGAGACCCTAATCCGAGCAGTGCACTGGACCATACCGGATAACCTATGCTTTAGTTTCCCTTCTCCTTGGTTTGCTGGAGCGTGGCCCTCCTTGGAGCAAGTCAGTGTGACACGTATCACAACACCACGATCGTAATGAGATTGCCTTATCTTAACATCAAAACCACATGAATCGGCATAGGCAACGTAAAATGTTTTGCCGTCTTCGAAAGAACGAAAAAACATTTGTTGCTTCGGAACGTTTGAGGTCTCCTCCATTTGAGTACAAAGAACGAAGGAAAATGGTTGATAATGCGCCAAAAGGAAGACAAAATGAGGAAGAAAATCAATGAGATGTGTATCTTTCGTAGGAGCGCTAAAACGAGGGATGACAGACTGATTTGAGAAGCATTTAATGTGATTGGAAACGCATCGGGAAGTGAAAATAAAAAATAAGAAAATGATTATAACTTTTGCTGACATGGATGCCTCCAACTAAGCAGTCAACTCAGCAGCGTCCTCAACGAACGTCCTAAACAGCGGTCACTGATCATTTTCCTACGAATATAGGTAGATCCGTTCGTTACCAATTCCACTTTCACCCCAAGTTGGAAGATTCTTTCTTGAAAGTCCTGCCAATTTGAGTTATATTAGTTGGTAGATTATTTGAAATCAAATAGTCAAAATCAGTAATTAAATTTTACGAGCTCTGATTGCATATTTGGTCTGTTTGAGATTAAAATAATGATTGACAGTATAGTAGATAAAATCTAAATAGATAAAATATTATGAAACGAAAATTTAGAAAAGATAACAGTTAACTTTAAAAGTTTAAGGATGTAAAAACGTAATTTAGAAATCAAACCTTAATTAATCCTTTTTTTCTTCTTCAAAACACGTCTACTCCCAAAACACACCGTTTTGTGACTGCGGCGCCACTCTTTTCCTCCGTTCTACCAATTCCCCTTCGCCCGACAAACACCAAAACGGGAAAACCCTAACTCCGGTCTCCGATTACAATCCATTCATAGTTCATACACACCTCTCCCTTCCATACCGAGCCAATCAGATCCATTTCCGAAAGGTACGTTCCTCGCGTTTCTGGATCTGCACTTTGATCGGGAGACAAATCATAGGTGGAACCGGAACGGTATCGGACGTTTCCGGAATTTTGGATTTTCATGTGTGTTCGTGGAATCGCCTAATCATATGAAGGTTCGGCCTCGTAATTTCGGTCGATTCGAGCACTTTAGAAATCTCGCTCTTTCGGTGTTCACAAACATTGGTTTTTAGGAATTAGGTCGATGTGAATGACAATTATGTATGTTTTAACTTAAAAAGTAGAGATGTTATCTATTTTGAGTTTCCGGTGACCTCCTGTGTGTTTGTGGGGAAATAGGCTAATCAACCCATATATACAAACTTTAAGTTGAGAACTAAAGTTTTATAACATTAATCACATAGAAAGTGGTTTTGGAACAGTAGTTTCCTAGTTTTTTAGAATGTTCATGCAACTTGATCACGCTTTTAGTTATGATGTTTCCAGATGTGAATCTACATTGTGTTAAGAAGTTGCATATCCAACAGCGAGATCTGGAAAAGGACTACTTGGGGGAAGAGGAATTTAACAATAACCTTGGTGTCTGCCGTCACTCGCTAGCATAGGCTACAACCTCATGTTCTAAAAGTTTCACATTTATAAGATTTCCATTTCTTTTGTTATACTGGGCCTGTGGAAGCGGGGGTAAATGGCTATTGAGAAATGCATAAACAGGATTCTCCTTTTGGGGGAATATTGTTCGTATAGACCAAAGGTTGATGTAGCAGTGATTCCAAATTTGCAATAGTTTAAATGATGGCTGTAGTAATCATCCAGGTTTATCATAACCTTGCAAGTTTAGGAGTTAGGACTGGCATTTGCAGGGAAAAGTCGGAGTTTTTTTGTGCTTGAGCTAGTATTCGTTCCAATATTTTAAAGATTCTCCTGGTTTAAATCTAGTAGTATCCATTTTTTCATATTTTTCTTGCTGTTAAAAGGATACACACACAAAGGTTTTAAAGTTTAAGTCTATTAACAGCTGCAAACATGTTATTGGAGTTTCTAGATCCTCTACAGAGGTCACTGTTCAGAAATGCAGCCTATAGTCTTGTATGACCACATATCCGGTGGATTGGTAACACATATTCACCCACATAAGGCTACATATTAAAAGCAAGTGTAATTCATTTAATTGGGTATTGTTGGGATCCATTTAGTCATTTACCCAATTTCTTAAATCCTGACGAGGCAACGAACACAATCCCCTTCAATCTTCAATTGCAAACCCTAACCAACCATTTCCCCCTCCTACTCCGCCCCAGTTCTAGCTGCTGCTGCTGCTGACACCATCTGCTGCCATCTTTTCTCTTTTTCTCTCCAATCTCATTGTCTTTCTCCCTAGGTATATCATTTGCTGCTCATGCTTTCTTCAGTTTATTACTTATTTTATATCAACAACGTGAGATGCATCTCTCTCTGTTGCTTTTCTATAAAAAAATCCATGTTTGAATTTTGAAATATAGCATGCAAATGTTGAAGAGGAATTACGCCAATTTCAACAGATAATCGAAGAAATCATGGTTCTATGTATCGCATCTTGTGTGAACTATGTTAGTAACCTAATGCCTAAAATTCTATCCTTCTAGCCCATAATTTTATTTGTTTTTAATACAAGTAATTAATTGGGTCTTTGGGTACAGTTTGTGATGCAGGACGAGAAGTAATTTAGTTTCTAAATGAGAGGGCAAAAATATATACATTTATCTTGACTCTTGAGAAGTTGCTTCCGTTCTGCATTAGGTTGACATGTTTCAAATTTTCATTTTGTATCTTTTGACCATTTTTATTTATTTTTTTAAGTGAAAAAACATATATTCATAAATCTAGCAACATGAAATTTCTTGGGTAATTCGAAACGCCAACATCTTTCCAAGGGCAATGGCTTGTTCTTGTAATACCAATACCATTACCAAAAACTACAGACACATGCATTATTGAAGACCCTTATAATCCAAGGCGTGGTGGACAAGGTCCTTAATTCTTTGTATTTTTTTGTGTGGTTTGACACATCTCTTTTACATAAAACAATCTCCTGATAGCACTGATCCCAATCTTTTAGTGTTGAATTGTTAAATCTAAGAATATATAGATAAAGGTATTTAGTATATTTCTTTTAGTAGTAATTCTTATATGGTTTGCATGAAACATCTTCTCCTTGATTTTATTTTTTTGAGAATGGACTGATTTTTTTCCAAGTTGATTTTGCTTACTTATATAATGTTTATTCTAGTCTACAGGTCTGACTGCTTGTGACATATATTTCGAATACTGAACTGCTCAAGTATTACAAAAAAATGGCATCAAGACGTCATGTACGATACTCCACTCTTCCAAGAGATGATGCAGATGACACTTATGGAAGCGGCACCGGAAATGATCTACGTTTTGCCTATACTCCCAGATCTTTGGACAGAATTCCATGGAAGTCCATAGCTCTTGCTATGTTCTTACTCTCACTTGGTTCATCACTTTTTTTCCTTTCATTCTTCGTGTTCACAGGCCATATGGGTGGTGATAGATCCCAAGCTTATGGCTTTTTGATGCTGGGTTTCATTGCGTTCCTTCCTGGTACTGAAAATCTTCATTTGCTTTATGTTTTTATGTCCAATCGTATATATGCTTGGCCTTCTTAATCCGGCCTCTTGGGATTTTTCAAGTTTGCAATCTGCCATGATAAAAGGTAGCCATACAATATGGTTTGGCAGTTTGTTAAGTAATGGAATATCAAAATTCGTAGGCATTTGTTTCCAAATCAGTTTTAGACAGAGGGCACAGTCCATATGTGTAATAGAAGACGAATAGCAGTTGTCAAAAAACTATTTTTTAATATTGCTTTGGTTTTTTTCTGCAAAGGCAGTGTTTGTAAAATATCATACCTGTCTAACTGTTAACAATATGAATGCAGGTTTTTATGAGACTCGTATTGCTTACTACTCATGGAGGGGCGCAAAGGGGTACAGGTTTGCCTCCATACCTGCTTATTAGATATTTGAAGCATGAAATGGTTTGAAATTCTCTGCGCTTATACATCGGAAGAGACCAGGATCAGTCAAGTATGTGAAATCCTTTTTGCTTACATCTTCCGATAATCATAGTTGTATCTTCATCCTTGACATTTTACTGAAATTGTTAACTTATATAGAAGCAGTAACATCTTGAATATGTCAAAGTTTTCCCCCGCTTGCTGATTTGTGCTTGTTAATTGTAAATGATGTTGTGGGCTGTCTGCTGATATTTTTGGTATACTTCTATAAATGCTCTGCAGTTCATGGAAGTGGTGAATATCACATTAGAATGGTTTCCTTATTTCAAAAGATTCAACTTATAATGGAGTGGTATAATATCAGTAGGGCACTACGATAGCGATGTATTTACTGGGGCTGCAAACGGGGCAGGTTGCGGTTTTGTAACTTGCCCCGCATAATTGGAGATATTCATAAATCATATATAAGGTCTTCTATTGTAGTGACACAATTCCACATTCCAATACTTTTTTTGGAATTGTTTTGTTGGTTTTGGGTCTTGCACTTTTGTGTGTGTAGTTAAGTTAATTTGGGTCGACTTTGTGGTTTTGGTTAGTATTCTTCGAGATGAAACAATATTTGTATGTAATACACCAAAAATACTTTATTTTTAACAAAGAAAAATGTCTAATATGTTTAATTTTGTTGTCAGTCATATTTCATATGGTCCATGTTCCATGTTCCATGTTATTATTTAAAAGAAACTATACTACATTAATAAATGTTTGTGTGAACAAATTTCATTAAAAATAACTATACTACATCATTAAATTGAAAATGTCCCACCTAACCTGCCGTGCCCTGCCTATTCCACCCTTAGGCGGGGCGGGTAACGGGTTTTTTTTATTTTTACCATGTCCCGCCCTACCTCGCTTATCAACTTAACTTATGCGGGTCGGGTAGCGATGGGGCAAAAATCTGCCCCGTCCCGCTTACACCCCTAGTATTTACCGTCATATCTTAGTAAAGCTTATAGCAACAACCATGTGCTTGTAAGAGAAAAAGAAAAATGCATTTTTCTTTAAAGAACTACAATTTATTATTTTCCACAAATTGATTTTATTATGTTATGAGATCCCGAAATTGGATTGGTAGGAAGAGGATATGGATATTTTCAGTCTTTTCCTGTTCTCAAAATTCTATTTTTCCAGTCACATAAAAGTTGATTCTATTTCTACATTTAGCCCATAGAATTTGCACAGTTTCATGGCCAAAAATAGTTCCTCTATTTTCCTTTTCCAGAGAGAGAGAGAGAGAGAGATTTTCGGAGAACTTGGTTCGTCTTGGTCTCTTGGGGAAGTATACTGGCTGGCAAGCTGCTAGTAGATATCCATCCCCCATTGAAAATCCATTCGGTCGAAGATCTTTTAGTCTAAGAGCTGGGTTTAGCTTAAGAATGCATTACTATTGGATTTAGTTCAGTTTAGTTGGGGAACAGAAAACAGTTCTTTTTGCTTTCCAAATCTCTGTTGCTTTCCTCTATTTATTCCAGGGATTTGATTTGATCAGACTTTAGTGTTCAGGCACAAAGATAAACCTGTGGCAGACTTGCACAAATAGATCATGATTGAGGCACCATCATTTCTTTATTGTTTTGAACATTTCCCACTAGAAGTTACCATTGAAGTCAACACTATTACAAACTGTTCCCACCTCCTTCCATTCCCCATGAAAGTTTAACCTTGGAGTCCTCAGCCCACCCAGAAACCAGACAGAAAACAAAACATCACCTACTGTTCCTAACTTCCTATGTCAAGTCTCCAAGAACACACCACAAGTCCCAACAACATTACAACAGGAAAAACAAACACTATCTAAGTCAGGATTCAGCCAACCCAGAGTCTATGAATAGATACTTATAGGTAAGTTGTAAGGAACTGAATCCAGCTTTGGAGATGAAGCTTCTGGCTTTTCTCCACTGATCAAATCACACTCAGCTGAGTTCAAATCATTCAAATTAGCACCCATATTGATGTCATTCCCTCCATTGACGCATCCGAAGAGATCATTATCTTCGAAGAGATTCTCTATGTTGTCTTCAAACCCATTGTGGTGGAACAAGTCATGAGGATCATTGGACTTGTCAAAAACAATGTCTGAGACGTGGCATTGACCGAACATCATGTTGTCCATGCATACAGACCATGGTTGCTCTTCCAGGGGATCAATGCAATCCACATTTTTCAGTTGTGGAAAATCATGAGGCTCCACCATTGGTGGCAGTGGGGATGGTGGTGGAAGCTCGACAAGGACAGGTTTCGTCTCCTGCACTGGGTGCAGTGGTGACTTACTCAGCAGCTGATGCTGTTGGTGTGGGTATTTCAGGTAGCAACTAATGTCAAAGTTGGTTACTGCACTCATCCCTCTGTATTCTATTGCTGCAAGATCATATGCATGTGCTGCTTCCTCCTGTGTACCTGGAACAACAATTGCCACAAGAGATGTGTTTTCATTAGATATGGAAACTGGCCAAGGTTTTAGTAATCAAGATTGTTGTTTGTGTCTTTTTTTTAGAGTTGTACAAGCTTAGGTTGAGGTTTTACTTGGCTTGTGTTTTAGGACTTAAGATCTGCTATCATCAAGGCAGCACCAGGTAGGGTCGAGGGGGTTAAGCAACTCCCCTGGATTTTAAATACTTGCTTAGTTGATATGGGGGAAATTATAGGTAAATTAATTGTTCTCTTAATGAATTTAACCTCCTCTTGATTTTGATTTCCCAGACCAGAATTTCTGTCCAAAGCTACCCTGAAGTTGAGTCTTTTGGCAGCATTTGAAAAATTGGAACCACCAACTATGACAGCTCAGTAACTAATATAATTGAGATTAAAAAGAGATCAAACTGAGAGTGGGAGCGGCTCTCTCTCGTGATATATCTTGGATCTCGCACGGGCCTTAGGCACGTGGAGGGAGTAGTAGTGTAGTAGTTGTTAGCGTTTGTCTTATACTGTTATACACAGTCACAGGTTCACAGCTCATGTATTATTAGCAGAAACAGCTAGACCGTCTGATCTAATCCGACAGTCAATAAGTGAAACAGAAGGAAATCACTGGTCCTAATAATAATATGATGTTTGTGTGGACATTGGCACGTGAGAGGCACGGGACTGTCTGATTTGCCTTGCTGCTGTAGTGATGTGCATGCATGGCCAGACCACGTGAATAGGTGAGAGCATTTGGTCAAATTACGACATTTGCATCACATTTATCTTATTTGGTCAACCGCCATCCATGCATGGGGAGCTTAAATTTTGCCCATTAAGGAAAGTGGTTGTGGAAAAGCAGTCTTTCTTGGTCAACTAAGAAAACTTAGATATTTATTAAGATGTTAGCGAAGAGAGAGATATATTACTGAAGGTTCCCAAATAGAGGTATTTGTTGCCAAGAACTCTTCCAATCCTAGCCTCCCATCTCCCATTGTGGTGATGCCTGTAAATCAACAGAAGTTATAGGGAAAAAAACAATGGTAACTGCTAGATCTGTGAGAGCAACTGAGCAAGTGTTGTTTGTTTACTTGTCTAGGCTCCGATCGCTCTAATTTTATAAGATTAAGACACTAGGGGTACCTGGCAACACCACGGTACTTAGAGACACCTCTAGAGAAGCCACTGCTCCTCCTCCTCAATGAAGCCAAGTACTCTTCCCTAGACAATGTCTGCATCTCCTCATATTCTTTTGCATATGTTGCCAGCTGCACCAGGAAGCTCACAATTTAGCTTCACAAACATAATTTCTGAAGTGGGTCATAGAGATCTAAGTGATTTGGCATAGTGTTTACAGGGAAGTTTAGAATAGTATCGGGACCCCAGTACTTGAGTGCTGCAAGATCATAGGTGTGGGCTGCAGCTTCTTCATCATCATATGCCCCTGAATCAGTATGACGAGAAATATAAGGCCATGTGTGGACAAATTAGGTACATTAGACATATATTGAAATGTACTTCCTAATCATGTGGGTGGGGTACTGCTATGTTTCAGAGGCACTATGCCAATATCTACCCTGGGAAATATTAATAATAACAGGGACACTGGAGAGAAGTTGTATATTATACTTACCCAGATAAACTAGACAAGAGTAGTGCAGCACATTCAGATTGAGGAGGCGACAAGATCCACAGCAAGCAGCAACCAAGTTGAAAAAGGGACAACAGAACAGAAACCAGAAAAAAATGCAGTCAGTAAGAGAAACAAAGACATCATCAAGCAAAAATAAAGCTGGTTCTTTTCACATATTTTATTTTTGCAGGTGCTCTTTCTCCTTTTTGAGTTAATTTTCTTTTCAAATTATTTCACTTTTGAAATTTGTTTTTGTTCTAGGCTTTTGCTTACCCTGCCTCCCCTTCTTGTTCTGAATGGGGTTCCAACTGCTCTTGTCCCACAGGTGAGCTTCATACCTCCCAGTCCATCTATGCCTGCTCACATGCACGTACACATCTCACTAAAATGACCCAACATGACAAGAAAAGAAGGAAGAGTAAAGCAACGCAGACCAGTCCCATCAAAGTAAACATATACTAGTAAACTCCATGTACTCACCTAGTGACCCCTCTGTACATGGAACTCCTCCTGCCATTGCCATTGCTTGATTGGGTCCTCTCATGCTTGGCATCTCTTCTTGGTGTTCTTTTTGGCTTGGTTTTATTGACCAATTGGAAGAGGGAAGCATTGGAAGATGAAGAAGAGGCGGATGAGGAT
Organism: Triglochin maritima; assembly: GCA_963682175.1. Classification (NCBI taxonomy): domain Eukaryota; kingdom Viridiplantae; phylum Streptophyta; class Magnoliopsida; order Alismatales; family Juncaginaceae; genus Triglochin; species Triglochin maritima. The sequence continues at coordinate 4,037,518 of OY821780.1, read as the reverse complement.
GGGGAAGTTGGAGAGTAGGGAGGTTTCTTCATTTGTGCTTTTGGCTTGAGTTGGTAAAGAGTTGGAATAGAGTATCTGAATAAATAGTATGATGTTGGAAGTGTGACCGGTGGGTCTCTATGGTTGTTTACCAAAGAGGGGATTTATGTAGATATAGTGGAAGAGAAGGGGTTCTGTTAACTTTAGTTAAGGTGTGGGTTGATAAATCCAAGTGTGGGGTGGGTTAATAGGAGACCTTAGGTGAAAGGGAGACCCAACACTTGTCCTAAAGTTGGCCATGCTGCCAATGGGACTCAAGGGTGTTTGCTGCTCTTCATGCACCCTCTGATGGCTGAGTTGCCCTGCTGGGTTGGCCTTGGAATCTCTCCTCCTCACCACTTACTTTCTACCACTTTATCTCTCTACCGAGACTTGGCTAATTTGAATTGGGCATTGAGGGGCTCTGCATTAACCTGAGACTGAGAGGAGTGAGGAACGTGGGAGGTGAGAATGAGAGGAGAGAAAGATGACAAGAGTGGCCCAGCTAATATAATAAAGACTTAGAAAACAGTGGGGTTTTAAGGGTCTTAAGCACTGAACGGTAGTTCCTTATTTTATTTTCTATATAACTTTACTTTTGTTAATTGGAAACCCTTAATCATATCTTGGGAAGCCTAACACTCAAGTTATTGGGAACTGGAATGTCACAATCTCTAATGCAGTGAAAAGCCTGAATGCCAAGAAATGTCATTGTTGTTTATTGTGTCATTAACTCAATTTGCTTGCGACATATTACACTTGTTGGATTGAGCCTTGGGTCAATGTGGTCTACTTAGCCCTTGAGATTAAGCCATGTGGTTCTTCTGGGCATGTTTTGTTAAAGTTGATAGTCTTCATGTCCTTCCGAAGTCATAGGGTTGTAGGAGATTGGCTTGGAGTTTGCTTATTCCTTCATTATAGACTTCAAAAGGTGGCTGCAAACCTTTCATTTGGTTGGTGGTTCGCTTCTTTCCTATCTACCCATTCCATTCATTCTTCAGGTCTGTGTGGCATTAGGTAGCCAAATTCTTTGTAGCTTCAATTTTTATGTCATCACCTCACATCTAATCATCACTTCATCATACGGTTTCTTGCAAGTTTTGTGTGCATGTAGGTCAAACCTTAAGCATACATGACATTTAACTTTAGCGTCTATGATCTTGAAGTTCCATTGTTATTTCTCGGGGATTAGAAATTAATACTCCTAAGTTCCACTCGCAAGAATGATAGACCCAAAGACTCAAACACACCCACGCAAAATATTGAAGTTTCCATAAGGGAGGATGATTAGTGTGAGTGGACAAGTGATGCACTTTAGTAGAAGTTTTGAGTGCCACATGTAAAGGGTAGCAAAACAGGCTTACTGCACGGGATTTGACATGTGATTGGCAGCGGTAAAAGTCAAATGAAGAGCTTAAGAGCTCATCTAGTCATCTGGCAGTAAACACTACGTTTTTCTTTCACTAAATGTCAGTCTTAGTGCGTTCTGTTTTGCGGATCTCGACTCTTCAAAGCATAACAAGAACTAATGACCGGTGCTAATGCTGTCTTCTTCTTTTTTCGTAAAAAGGTGGTTTCGTTCAATTAAATAATTTTTTTAAGGTTGTTATAAGACAACCTATTACAAAGTCCTTACCGGGGAAAAGACAAGCGAAAATGTCTATCACCGTTACAACACACACCCACTACAATGTTGACTAGGTGTAGGATCCTAATCCTAATTGGGTTTTGTGTTGTTTAGGTGGTGATTAAGGGAGATGGAGATGGATGGCTTGGATTGAATGTGGATGAGGTGGAGGGTTGAGATGGTTTGGAGAGGAGATGAATGGTGGGGATGGAGTGGAGATGGATGGATGGATGAGATTGAAAGGTGAGTGATATTTGTGGGTTCTCTCTCCCTCTTCCTCTCTGTTGCTCTCCCTCTCTCACGGTTCTCACTCTCTCTCTCCCTCAGTTGATCGCCGGTGCGGAGGCGTGGTGTTCCGGCGTGTGGTGGAGGAGTGCTTTGGAGTCGTTGTGGTGGCCGGAGGTGAGTTGTGGTTTTGCTAACCCATCTCTCGCGTTTCCTTTCCTCTCTCTCGACCTCACGTGTACTGTGATCGTGGTGGTAGGTTTGGTGGAGGAGTTGGAGTGCTCGAGTGTGTCGAGGTGGTGTTTGATCGTCGTTTGGACGCGAGAGTCGTCGACGGATCGTATTTTGGGGAGACGTGCTCGTGGAGGCGTCGTCGTGGTTCTTCAAGGGTCTCTTCAGACCTTTAGGTATGTCAAGCTAGCTCACTTAATCACCGTGAGTAATTGGAAGTCAACGGTAGGCCGATTGGCTCGTCGCGAGTAAACTTGCAGCAGATTTCACTGCCTGATCGGTCGACCGGTTGGTGCAAACGGTCGACCGTTCGTGAAGAGAATTCGGGCTCTGCCTCAAATCGGTCGAACGATGCCTGTGGGGCGGTCGACCGATTGTGCATAGGAGGCAAGTCTGGAGAGTTTCGGTCGACCGGGTCCCCTTTGCCGGTCGACCGTGTGCACTGTCTTAAGTCGGTTGGGGGGCGTAGACTATATAAACGGTCGACCGCCCTTTGATCTTGTCCGACCGTGACTTAAGTGGACCTTGTGGTCGGTTCGACCGAATGTGGGTTCGGTCGACCGGACCCGTGTGTTGAGCGTGAGAAACGCTCTGGTGGAATTCGGTCGACCGAGGTGAGCTCGGCGTTCGACCGGATTCGTGGCGCTTGTGAGGGATTATTCCCTGGACAGATTCGGTCGACCGAGGTGTGCTCGGCGTTCGACCGAATTCGTTGTGGAGTTGTGGGATTTGTTCCCTGGTGACTTTCGGTCGACCGGGACCCCTTTTGTCGGTCGACCGATTGGTCGTTTTGTTCGTTGGACCGGGAGTTGACCATCTAAACGGTCGACCGTCCCTTGATTTGGGTTCGACCGAACGAGTGTGGTGTTGGGAATCGGTCGACCGATGGAGTGTCAGTCGAAGTGGATTGCCCTGTATTTGCTTGATTCGGTCGACCGGGACTTTTGGTTTGGTCGACCGTTTGTGTCCTGTTTTGCACTATGGAGGTGCTGTGGTCGTGGTTGTCCGTGTAGGGCGAGTCGTGGTGCCGATGTTCTTCCGGTAAGTGTGCTTGGTGCACGTGGGTTGCGGTGGTTGGTTGAAAATAGACCTGGAGCCCCGTAACCGTGTGAGAGCTGTGGTTGGTTGAAAATAGACCTGGAGCCCAGCTAGTCTTGGACCAACACTAAATGTTGGTTTAGTGTTCATCGGTTGACTTTTGCACACTGTTCAGACTTTTGCACACTAAAATACTAAATATTTTAGTGTTCATCGGTCGACCGACACTGTTCATCATGGACCGGTACTGTTCATCGGTCGACCGGGTACTGTTCATCGGTTGACCAGTACTATTCATCGGTTGACTTTGCACAGTACTGCAGACTGGTCAAATTTTGGTTTAACCCCTACAAAATTTGACATTTCGGGATTAGTAGTAAATTCACAACTTATGTAACATATTATCCTATGTAATGATCAATCATTACACCCCATAATATTTACATCACATATGAATTTAATTTAGATTCTAATTATGTTATTAATCACAACATAACTTTGATTTTGCTTTGTTCACCCCATGTGTCATATTTTCTACATGAAACCCGACACATCTTATGAACTCGAAATCCCCATTCCTTGTTTCCCAGTTTTGTGGTGTGACCTATGGGAGGATCTAAACTAAGTTGGCAGTGATATTAAGAGCTTAATATCACAAGCTATAAGCGGTATCTAGCTACACATTATAGCTCCCAATTAGTTAGATGTCTTAATTCCACTCGAACCAAAACCCGATCCATTTAGTGATAGCGTGCACCACTTGTGTCTGTCCCTTGCCTCATGATATTAAGAATACACACAAAGTAGTATTGTGTCATCTTTGTCTTAGTATTCATTTCTTGATCTCTTTAAGCTAGTTATAAATATGTGACTTAACTCAAATCACATTGCGCACATTATAACTTTGCTTTATCAAGGGGCCCACTAATATCATCACTCAATTAAGAGGGGCAATGATAGACTTTTGACTAACTATCTTCTCCAACAAAAGTTGTACTTAACCAACTAATGCCTTTACACTACACTCATCGATAGCTCAAGACACTAGTCTAATTAAGAACTCCTTAAGCGATCGGATATAAGTCTCATATCAAAGGACCAAAGACACAGTAAAATATTAATGACACAGAAACACATTTCTATAATATTTTACTTATTAGGTCTATTCAGTATACAAAAGTAATATTTTCCTCTTTTGCATACCCGTGTCGTCACTCACTTGTAGAGCTACAATGATCTATGACCAACACGACAATCTTAACTCGGTAATTAATGTCCCATGTTAATTACCATGATTGCGAATATTTTTTGTTTTATGTAAACCAATATCTTTTAGAGCTCTACGGTTAAAGACCAAGAGTCTCTTCCTTAACACTTCTAAAAGACGAATAACATAAACAAGGAACAAAATGATTTCTCATTCAATTCATAATAATTGGCATTTAAAAGTAAAACTTTTAGAACACATTCCCTTCATTTATTTCATACATATAGAGTTTGACATACGGGGTTTCCTTCTGGAAACTCAGGCATTGTTGCATGTTTACTTTCAGGTCGTGGTCGGCATTAGGGGGTGGTGACCGAGGAGAGGAGCACCGCTACCGGATCCAGCTTTCTCTCAGTTGAAGTCGTGTAATTATTGTTTCCTTGTATATGCTTTTGATGTAATCACAACTTTTGTATACTCTGATATTCACATATATATATATGATATATGTCGGTGCACCTGTGTTCTTTTATTGCGTAATATCCTATGTTGATTGAGTGTTTAAAATTTTAAATTTTCCGCTGTTTTGAGGATGTTACAACTTGGTATCAGAGCGGTCGGTTCCAGTGTTTTTATCCAAAGAAACCACCCTTAGAGTTTTAGAGTCTGCATTAGTTCATGCATTCATGGTTTTGATGTGTGCTGTTCTTTGTGTGTAGATGCCTCCGAGACGCGTGAGACCTCCCCCACGGGACCGTAGCACCAGCGATGAGACTGGGGGCTCGGACTGGGCAGAGGAGCGGCGGATGCTCTATGACACAGTGGGGCGATTGGGAGCGATGTTGGATCGCCAGTCAGGCAGAGGAGAGCCAGCAGCGGCAGGAGCGATGCTCGACCGCTTTATGAGACAGCACCCGCCTACCTTTGACGGTAGAGGAGAGTCTGAGGCCGCGGAGGATTGGGTCCTGAAGATTCAGGAGATCCTGCAGGCGATTGAGTGCCCGCCTGAGAGGCAGACAGGCTTGGCAGCTTATGTGTTGGGCGGAGACGCGTCCAACTGGTGGAGGACCACGTCTGCAGTGGTATTTGAGGGCAGGACTGATGTCAGTTGGGAGGAATTCCTACGGGAGTTCAATGAGCAGTATTTCCCCGAGCATGTCAGAGACGGGAGGAGAGAGGAATTTATGACTCTTGAGCAGGGAGAGGCGACCCTGGCTGAGTATACCCGGAGGTTCAACGCGCTGGAGCGTTACTGTCCGGAGATCTGTGTGACACCGCTGCAGAGGGCGATGAAGTTCATACGGGGGCTGAGGAAGCACCTCCGTACTAAGGTGACCTACAGTATGCCGCAGACGTTGGCTGATGTTGTGCGGTTTGCGACGCTCATTGATCAGGATTACCAGCAGAATTATGCTGAGGTCAGGAGAGCACCGGGGAAGGTCAGTGGACGTCCGGGTGCTCCACTAGCAGGGAACCCGGGCAAGAGGCCCCGGATCGGAGCAGGTGGATCACGCCAGCCTGAGGCGTGCAGAGGGTGTGGCAGAGTTCACTCTGGTGAGTGTTGGGGTCGCGGAGTGTGTCACGGGTGTGGCAAGCCGGGCCATTTTGTGAGAGATTGTCCGAGTGGGCCATGTGGGTTCAGCAGGCAGTCGGGACAGCCGGCAGGTGGCAGAGGCGGAGGTCGCCGACCTTTTGCGCCGCAGCGACAACAGGGTCAGAGGACAGGTCGAGTCTTTACCATCCAGGCGGATGAGGCGAGAGACGCCAGCACGGTGGTGGAAGGTACGCTCTTTGTTGCTGGGTTGAGTGCGAGAGTGCTGTTTGACTATGGGGCCACACACTCGTTAATCTCGGAGCGATTTGCGAGCGTGTTGGGTCGTACCCCTGCGATGTTGACTGCCACGTTGGAAGTCAGCACACCCTTGGGTCTGGTGGGCATTGTGGGGAGCTTCCTCCCCGGCGCCACGATTGTTTCGGGAGATCAGGAGTTTCCGGCTGACCTGATCTTGTTGCCGATGGAGGACTTCGACGTCATACTGGGGATGGATTGGCTGTCCCAGTATGATGTGCGAGTTTTGTGCCGGGAGAAGAAGATTCTGATCCCGAGGAAGGGTCTACCTGATGTGTTGATCAGGGGAGCGAAAGATAGAGGAGGCAGAGTGATTGTATCAGCAGTGAGGGCACAGAAGTTGTTGCAGCAGGGTTGCAGAGCTTTTGTGGCCAATTTGGTAGTAACAGATCCAGAGGCGGAGAGATTGGAGGACATCGAGATTGTTCGGGAGTTTCCAGATGTATTTGCAGATGATGTCACTGGGTTGCCGCCTCACAGAGAGATTGAGTTTGGGATCGACTTGGTAGCTGGGACTACGCCGCAGTCGAAGGTGCCGTATCGGATGGCACCTGCGGAGTTGGCAGAGCTGAAGAAGCAGTTGCAGGATCTGATGGATACAGGGTTTATCCGCCCCAGTGTCTCGCCTTGGGGAACGCCGGTACTCTTCGTGAAGAAGAAGGATGGATCACTGCGGATGTGTATAGATTACAGGATGTTGAATAAGGTTACCGTGAGGAATCAGTATCCCTTGCCCAGGATCGAGGACCTGTTTGACCAGTTGCAGTCAGCACAGGTGTTCTCGAAGATTGATCTGCGATCCGGTTATCATCAGCTGAGGATCAGAGAGGCAGATGTGCAGAAGACCGCTTTCAGGACGAGGTACAGGCATTACGAGTTTCTGGTGATGCCGTTTGGGTTGACGAATGCGCCTGCAACGTTTATGGATTTGATGAACAGGACGTTCAGTCAGTACCTCGACCGGTTCGTGATCGTTTTCGTGGACGATATTTTGATTTACTCGCCAGATGTGGAGCAGCATCGAGAGCACTTGAGAGTTGTACTTGGCATTTTGCGGGATCATCAGTTGTATGCCAAGCTGTCGAAGTGCGAGTTCTGGCTGAGCAGTGTCGCCTTCTTGGGACACATCGTGTCAGGTGACGGGATTTTCGTCGATCCAGCGAAGGTCGAGGCCGTTACACAGTGGAGAGCCCCGACGAGTGTAGCAGAGATCAGGAGCTTTGTGGGTCTGGCAGGTTATTATCGTCGTTTCATTCAGGATTTCTCGAGGTTGGCTTCGCCGTTGACGGCTCTGACGCGGAAGGGCGTTGAGTTCGTGTGGTCCCAGAAGTGCGAGGACAGTTTTCAGGAACTGAAGAGTCGGCTGACGACTGCTCCAGTTCTGACACTTCCCAGTGGCAGTGGCGGTTTTGTGATTTACAGTGACGCGTCAGGCGTTGGGCTAGGATGCGTACTCATGCAGCACGGGCAGGTGGTTGCATATGCTTCGACGCAGTTGAAGGTGCACGAGAGGAACTACCCCACTCATGATTTGGAGCTGGCGGCAGTGGTGCACACTTTGAAGACCTGGAGGCATTACTTGTATGACGAGCGATTCGAGGTATTCACCGATCATCAGAGTCTGAAGTATCTGTTTTCGCAGAATGAGCTGAATATGAGGCAGCGCAGATGGCTCGAGCTGATTAAGGATTATGATTTCACCATCTCGTACCATCCGGGGAAGGCGAATTCAGTTGTTGATGCTTTGAGCAGGAAGGTGGAGGTTACCGCAGCAGGTCTTTGTATCGAGGAGTGGAAGCTGCTTGAGGCGTTGACCGAGTGGAGACCGTTCACCGATGAGTCGAGAGGTGCAGTGATCGCAGGGCTGAGAGTGGAGCCTCAGTTGGTCTCGAGTATTGTCAGGCTTCATGGGGTGCCTGTGAGTATTATTTCAGATCGAGATCCGAGGTTCACTTCCAGATTCTGGGAGAGTTTGCAGCAGGCCTTGGGGACTCGGTTGAAGTTCAGTACGGCATTCCATCCGCAGACAGACGGTCAGTCTGAGAGGACCATCCAGACGCTAGAGGATATGTTGCGAGCGTGTACTCTGGATTGGGCAGGTCATTGGGATGAGCATCTGCCTTTGATCGAGTTTGCCTACAACAACAGCTACCATTCGAGTATTGGGATGGCACCGTACGAGGCCCTGTACGGGAGACCGTGTAGATCACCGGTATGCTGGAGTGATGTAGGCGAGAGACAGCTAGTTGGTCCTGAGATTGTGCAGATGTATGCTGAGAAGGTTGATGTGATCAGACAGAGACTAGCGACTGCGCAGAGCAGACAGAAGAGCTACGCAAATAGGCGTAGGCGTGAGCTGAGATTTGAGGCTGGTGACCATGTCTTCCTGAGGATTTCACCATCGCGGGGAGTGATGAGGTTCGGGAAGAAGGGGAAGCTCAGTCCGAGGTATGTTGGGCCGTTTGAGATTCTCGATCGGATTGGAGAGGTCGCCTACATGGTTGCGTTGCCGCCGCAGTTTTCAGGTCTTCACAACGTCTTCCACGTTTCGATGTTGAGGAAGTACGTAGCGGATCCTTCTCATGTGATTCAGTTGGAGGTTCCAGAGATCCGTCAGGATTTGTCTCTTGAGGAGACCTGTTGAGATTGTTGATCGGATGGAGCATCAGTTGAGGAGGAGGACCATTCCGATAGTGAAGGTCAGGTGGCAGCACCACAGTGAGCGAGAGGCCACTTGGGAGATCGAGGAGGAGGTCCGGAAGGAGTTCCCGGAGTTGTTTGGTGAGCTTTCGGTTTAATTTCGTGGACGAAATTCTTTTAGGAGGGTGGATTGTAGGATCCTTATCCTAATCCTAATCCTAATTGGGTTTTGTGTTGTTTAGGTGGTGATTAAGGGAGATGGAGATGGATGGCTTGGATTGAATGTGGATGAGGTGGAGGGTTGAGATGGTTTGGAGAGGAGATGAATGGTGGGGATGGAGTGGAGATGGATGGATGAGATTGAAAGGTGAGTGATATTTGTGGGTTCTCTCTCCCTCTTCCTCTCTGTTGCTCTCCCTCTCTCACGGTTCTCACTCTCTCTCTCCCTCAGTTGATCGTCGGTGCGGAGGCGTGGTGTTCCGGCGTGTGGTGGAGGAGTGCTTTGGAGTCGTTGTGGTGGCCGGAGGTGAGTTGTGGTTTTGCTAACCCATCTCTCGCGTTTCCTTTCCTCTCTCTCGACCTCACGTGTACTGTGATCGTGGTGGTAGGTTTGGTGGAGGAGTTGGAGTGCTCGAGTGTGTCGAGGTGGTGTTTGATCGTCGTTTGGACGCGAGAGTCGTTGACGGATCGTATTTTGGGGAGACGTGCTCGTGGAGGCGTCGTCGTGGTTCTTCAAGGGTCTCTTCAGACCTTTAGGTATGTCAAGCTAGCTCACTTAATCACCGTGAGTAATTGGAAGTCGACGGTAGGCCGATTGGCTCGTCGCGAGTAAACTTGCAACAGATTTCACTGCCTGATCGGTCGACCGGTTGGTGCAAACGGTCGACCGTTCGTGAAGAGAATTCGGGCTCTGCCTCAAATCGGTCGAACGATGCCTGTGGGGCGGTCGACCGATTGTGCATAGGAGGCAAGTCTGGAGAGTTTCGGTCGACCGGGTCCCCTTTGCCGGTCGACCGTGTGCACTGTCTTAAGTCGGTTGGGGGCGTAGACTATATAAACGGTCGACCGCCCTTTGATCTTGTCCGACCGTGACTTAAGTGGACCTTGTGGTCGGTTCGACCGAATGTGGGTTCGGTCGACCGGACCCGTGTGTTGAGCGTGAGAAACGCTCTGGTGGAATTCGGTCGACCGAGGTGAGCTCGGCGTTCGACCGGATTCGTGGCGCTTGTGAGGGATTATTCCCTGGACAGATTCGGTCGACCGAGGTGTGCTCGGCGTTCGACCGAATTCGTTGTGGAGTTGTGGGATTTGTTCCCTGGTGACTTTCGGTCGACCGGGACCCCTTTTGTCGGTCGACCGATTGGTCGTTTTGTTCGTTGGACCGGGAGTTGACCATCTAAACGGTCGACCGTCCCTTGATTTGGGTTCGACCGAACGAGTGTGGTGTTGGGAATCGGTCGACCGATGGAGTGCCGGTCGAAGTGGATTGCCCTGTATTTGCTTGATTCGGTCGACCGGGACTTTTGGTTCGGTCGACCGTTTGTGTCCTGTTTTGCACTATGGAGGTGTTGTGGTCGTGGTTGTCCGTGTAGGACGAGTCGTGGTGCCGATGTTCTTCCGGCAAGTGTGCTAGGTGCACGTGGGTTGCGGTGGTTGGTTGAAAATAGACCTGGAGCCCCGTAACCGTGTGAGAGCTGTGGTTGGTTGAAAATAGACCTGGAGCCCAGCTTGGCGACGTGTGTGAGTCGCGGCGGTTGGTTGAGATTAGACCTGGAGCCCCGTGACTGTGTGGGTGCGGCGGTTGGTTGAGATTAGACCTGGAACCCCGTACCGGTGGTGTGTCATGTGATGGAGTTGAGAGCCCTGGTGTTGGGCGTGTTGTGATGCTTTTCTTTTGAGTAGAATTGCATGCTTGGATGCTTTTATTTCATACATATAGAGTTTGGCATACGGGGTTTCCTTCTGGAAACTCAGGCATTGTTGCATGTTTACTTTCAGGTCGTGATCGGCATTAGGGGGTGGTGACCGAGGAGAGGAGCACCGCTACCGGATCCAGCTTTCTCTCAGTTGAGGTCGTGTGATTACTGTTTCCTTGTATATGCTTTTGATGTAATCACAACTTTTGTATACTCTGATATTCACATATATATATATGATATATGTCGGTGCACCTGTGTTCTTTTATTACGTAATATCCTCTGTTGATTGAGTGTTTAAAATTTTAAATTTTCCGCTGTTTTGAGGATGTTACACTAGGTGTCGTCAGTAGGGACCGAAGTTGAGGCTTGGGGGAATATATCGAACTCCTCGAAGTAACGGATACGCTCCTCCTGAGCTCTCTGACGTTCCTCCACCATTTCCTGCCTCTCTCAGGCTACATCTTCTAGCCTCGTCATCTTGTGTATCTCTGCCAATTCCTCCTCAGATGGTTGAGCATAATCATAAGTGAGATGACCAACTACCAGACGTGCATACGTGAGTGCTGGTGTCAGGTGTAGAGCCATTTGGCTAGTAGGCAGAAAATGTGCAGTGATTCCCTCCTGCGTTGGTGAAAATGTCAATCTTGCTCTTTTTTTAACCGAGTGTTGTAGTTGTTCTCCGCCACGTTTGAGCGAGCATGCCCATAATTCAAGCAATTTAAAGTAGTTATTCGTTACATGATCAAAACAATGGGATATGTCCTGAAAGACTGTTGTTACGTTCAATCCAAATACACCAGGAAAAAAAACGTTAATGAAACAATTCCAAACATCATTGTCAAAATCAAGTCGGTTTTGGACTGACATTCGGAATTGTTTGTTATTATTGGCGTTTATATTCAGATCTATTTGAGTCGCGGTACACCAGAATCGGGTAGTCATCTCGCAATTGAAGAAAATGTGGTCTGTGGATTCATTTTCGATTCCACAAAGCGAACATGTCGGATTATGTGAACCCATTTTTTGATTAAGTTATATTTTGTAAGTATTTTATTTTCACTGAACAGACAGGAAAATAAGCAGACCTTCCGGGGGGGCGGTAACTAGTCCATATTTGTTTGTATATGGGGTACATTATCCCACTAGTCGATAGTAACTTGTACATGCTTCTACAAGTATAATTCCCTCTCTTAGTGAGTTTCCACACCCTCTTGTCTCTAACGAAGGTTGGAGTAAAGGCAAGGTACATGTTGTATATTCGTAAATATTTCTCGTGTTAAGATCGTGATGAAGTGCTTGCGGAAACAGTTGCCTTATAAGGGTATGTCCCAAAAAAATCCAACAATGTAGTTCATGGTTGCTTTACTATTGCGAATATGTCTGATGACACATCACTAAGTACCATCTATCAAACCACGTTAAAGTGTTGTCCCCTTTTTCCTACGGTAACAGATGGTTGACTGTGACGCTGGAGGGAAGCATGTCGTGCTTTGGACTATGATCATTATATTAAGCTTGAAAAGGGATTTTATCGAATATATCTCCCACAATTGTTTCTCTAAAATCTGTTTTTCCTTTTTGTCCTTATAAATTGGATCATGCATAGTAAGTTTATTAACATTATCACGGTGTTCGGTAAGTTGGTTGCACTCATAGTCCGTTTGGATGTACAACGTGGACTGGTAAAAAGAGAAGAGAAACTTGTTTTCTATCTTTTGCAACATAAAAAATATAAAAATAACATATAATGAATGTCTGTTTTCAAAACCAATTTTGTTTTTCTAGTAAACTTACCACAATTGTCTTTACATGGTTTTCCAAAATGAGTAAGGAATTAGTCGCTGGAGAGACTAGTAGGTGGTAGCCCACATTTCTCTAGGAATTTCACTTTTATCTGCATTACTCTTTTCACTTTTTTCCTTTTTATGTTTATATTCAAACAAGAAATGGTAAACTTGTGTAACATATTAGTGTGAATGTGATTACAATTTTGTAAATTATTATGACAAAAGATGGTAAATATTTTTTTGATAAGAGGTGGTATATTTAATAAATTAAGCAACGGGATTATGTGACAAACCTATTAAAAAAAGTTTCCAATCTTATGTCTGGTCTCGACAAAATCAGAATCGTACATACTCAAACAAAATGTCATGCAAAGATGATAAATGTTTATTGAAGGGATGGAAATATGATAAATTTGCAAATTCATCAAATTTAAAAAACAATATTTTAATATTACTGTATTAGGGAGATATTTGCAGACAAAAAATTAACGGATTTTTTCTTCTTCAACAAAACAAGAATCGCAATTCCGAAAGGGTGTCATAAAATACCTGGTCACTAGTCATGGTTGGAAGGAATTTTATACGTGGAGCTAGAAGAGAGCTCAATTATAATAAATGAACAGATACCACCAATTCCAAGAAATCAGCAAGGATTCTGATGTATTAAAATAAAACTAGAGAAAATCACCAGGAAATTGGTGAAGTAGGTTGGTTTTCTTTCTTAGGGTGTAGGTGTATCTGCTATCCGAAATTGTTTTAGAAAGAATATTATTTGCAACAACATACCACTCGGATTAATTGGAAATGGGAGTTCACTACACCTATTTTTTTGGTACAAAAGCATGAAGTCAAGAGTCAGACTCCGACCATGATTCTGGTCGTCCGACATCATTTGGTGTCTAGAAGGAGGTATAATTTGGGTCCGAGAAATCCACCAATTGGACCTCCAAAATAGTGTGATCTGGTTGGATGAGCGGGTTGCGTGGGGTTCAACTCGATCTACATATAATAAAATTTGCATTACTAAAATAATAAAATTTGTATTCTCGTATAGGTAATCAAGTCTTCCGTTGTTTTCCAACTCAATATTCTTAGTGAGGAAGATTGACAAGATGAATTCAACACAGAGCACAAGAGTTTGTATATCATTGAAAATCTGTACAAAAATCTGATATGTTTAATAACAGAGAATTCGGAAATCCAAACACATAAATAACAACTAATTTTCCGAGATCGTAAATTTTCGAATTTTTTAAATATAATTCGACGATCAAATTCCACATCCAATTACAAAAATAGTTCAGTGCTGTTAAAATCGATTGTGTTTCGTTCCACATATATAATTTTGTACAAAAACGAATTCCAATCTCGTTGTTCCTTCGCCGCTTAAAAGGAAAATAATACCCGATCCTGGAAATTTAATTGCCTATATGATATTTTTCTTTTCAATCTCGATCCCAACTAACTATCTGATGTTGGAAAATCTGGGTTGTGATAATCCTGGACTCTTCTCAGATCGTGTACGGATCACTTTCCGAACAAGATTATTCGACCCTTTTACACTGCCCAGGTTGCACGAATACCTTGCTGGGATAATCCTGAGAATGAACAATCTCGTTCAGGCAATATGAACTTCGATCAGAAAGGTAGAGAAAGGAGTATGTATTTCGTATTTTTGTTTTTTTGAGTACCGAATCCCTCTAATAATGAGATAATCGAAAAAGCAGAATCGCGGTTAGGCGGTTACACAACTGTTTTGGGCGGTTACACAACCGCTTTTTCGGTTGGTATTATCCACTCAAACGGAAATACATAAAACCCAATAAAGAATTAATATGGATTTCCGGAAATACATAAAATCCCAGCCAGGGGCTCTGCCCCTCGACCCCGCGAGGGGGCTGCGCCCCCTCGACTCCTGCTTCATATTCGTGGTCGATAAACCGTTAGTTCAACAAGCGTGCACTCCGCACTACCCAAACTCGTTTCCGAGCCTAACGATAAATCGCATCGGTCTCAACTAAAATGAATCGATGACAATAAAATCACCAACATCTGATTCCACCAATTGAAAGAAAAATACATCCTTCCATTTGGCAACAACCATGAATATCTTTCTGCCTGTTTGAAACCATACTAGACAGTTATCGATCTCAATTACAGTTTACACAGCCATTGTCAATCACCTCTCGGTGGCCTCATTGTTCAAGACCTCGTAGGCCACGCTGGGGCACTGCTTCTGCCTACTCATAACTAACGCCTTTCCATGCTTAGTAGAAGTATCGAAAGCCACAACATCGGCGGCAGCGCTACGATGCTGCTGCTGCTGCTGCTGCACCACCAGCGTGGACGCGTTGGTGCTGAATTCGGTGGACACGAGCATGTCCCCAACAACCCCCAGCTCCGGATACTCGCTCCACATCGACATACCCTCGGTGAGCATACACTCCCTCCCCTCATTCCTCCCCACCATCACAAGCGTGAACTCGACGCTCATCGCCCTCACCACCTCCACTAGTGTCTCTGCGTCCGGCACGTGCTCCTCCACGTACACTATCCGGTTCCCGGTGACATAGCTACTGGTGTACTCGGAGATCACCTCGTCGTCGAGGAGCTTGTCGTGGGGGTTCGAGAGCTGGTTGGTTGAGATGAACCGGACGACCGTGACCGAGACTCGAGGATCCTGGGTCATGCGCATGGCCAGAGATACTGCTTCGCGGTCGTCCGGCCCGCCTAGGAAGTAGACGACCACGTTGCGGGGGAGAGGGCAGGAGAAGGTGTTGCCGCTGTTGACGAGAATGCCGACGGAGCAGGGGGAGTAGCCAAGGACGTTGAAGTTTATGGTGCGAACGGCGTGGTTACGGGACTCTAGAGTGCCTCTCGTTGCCGTTGAGTTGTTGAATGGGAGGATCACCATTGACACCTATATGTTAATTGGTCGATTAAAGAACAACTTAATCTAGACCACAACGAACTCATTATTCATTAATATGACACAAGATCAACTAGTCATTGTTCATCATGTTTTCTTTAATCATTTTATGTTTCAACTTAAATCCCAACTTGTAGCTTAAATCATACATAATTATCATGTTCACTAAGGGTTTTGCTACAGCCTTGCAATTATAAGATCGACCAATTATTCCAAAATATTTGTAACATAAATCACTTAGGCTTTATTCTTTAGTATAATGCTATGTATTTTTTTGAGAATCTAACGCACTAAGAATAAATTGATGAAAAAACATCAGGTGAATAGGTGGTGCAGTCCAGTGTTAAGAAATGTGGGGGAGATGCGGCCAAATATGTTGATGCAGGTTAGATGCGGGTCACCCGACGTGATCCTCATCGTTGCCCGCATATGCGGGGAACGCAGTGAATTTCAAAATAATATTGTTTTGTTTTGTTTATTATGATTTGTTTAATATTAAATTATTGATTTTAGAAATTATTTAAAATTTTACCTAAAATTTTAGTTATATTTATATATTTATATTATATTATTTAATTATTAAATTGCAAACCTACTCATATCGCGTGTGCATCCCGTATATATAAAATGTGGTGTATTGCCGTATCCAATCTGCATCCGTATTTTGACCTAGGTGTAGTCTCACGTGAAAAGAAGTAGCCAAACATGGTTCCAATTCTGATACTACAAGCATTATACTCAAGTGAGCGCATATATACCTTTTTCTCGAGCGCAAGATTGCATATCTCATCGTGCATAGTGGCGTAAGGCGAACTACTAACGAACGGCTGCAGCGAGATCCAACTCGGGTTCTGCTTCTGAAAATTAAGAAACACGTTCATGATGGCCTCCGATGTCGAGTTCCCACCGGACCTCTTGTAGGGAACGAGCAACGACGCGGCCTGACCCACCAGCTGCAAGAGGTGGAGCACGTAGACGCAGACGGGGTTGTTCTCGCCGTGGATAGAGTCGAGTATCTCAATCACGGGGAGCACGTGCTCCTCGTGGTGGACGCAAGCGAGCAACCGGAGCTCCGTGTGAGGCTTCGTGTGCTGCACGCTTCGCCGCTTGTTGGTGGTGTACTGCTGGGAGGGGTTGTAGAGGAGCCTTATAACTGGGGTCGTCAATCCTACTAGCACCACTATGTACAACATCACCACCGTTGAGTACTGTGGATCCATCATCTACAACCACCCCGAAAAACAATGTTTTCTACTTAAGTAGATGCTTTTAAAATTTGCGTACTATCACTGATGAGGTATATG
This sequence comes from Triglochin maritima, assembly GCA_963682175.1. Classification (NCBI taxonomy): domain Eukaryota; kingdom Viridiplantae; phylum Streptophyta; class Magnoliopsida; order Alismatales; family Juncaginaceae; genus Triglochin; species Triglochin maritima. Next base: position 4,020,744 of record OY821780.1, on the reverse strand, counting down.
ATTTCATTTTGCCACATATGATGTATCTTAATATGGTTTCATTATGTCATATATAACCATGCTTTCCGATTTTGATGTGAAGATAGAGGTCCAACAGTGTAGAAAGTAATACGTCTAGAAGGTGAGATGTATATTTCATATAATCACGTCAAATTGTAATCAATCAAAATGTGAGAATGTAACCATTGTAAATCATGTTAATTATCCTTTACCATGATTTTGCAATGGTTTATTTACGATGAAGTATGTTTCATCCAATTTAAGCGTCTACTATGAAACACGGTTAATCAAATTGTAAGCGTCCCTTCCTCCATGGCTTTATACCTGTGTTCTGTGTTTCATTTGTTAAATTTAAAATTTTCAAGAACAATTATTTACCTGTATATTATGCCAATAATTAACGGTCCTGAGCTCCAAAATCCCCTTGGAAGCCATGATAAGCCCGAGAGCGATGGCATGTTGGAAAGGCAAGTCACTGTACAGAGCCGGCACAATAATCCCCACCACCTTTCCGACGAACGACAAGACCAAAAAGAACACCAAATACCCCCACGACCTGTGCTCCATCGACACCGCGTCCGCGCTGATACCGATGTTCGCCACGAACACCGGTATCCCGAGATTCATTATGATGCCTTCCAGTTTCTCCTCCAGCGTCGTCCCCAACGGGGCCCCTGCCGGCAGGGCGAGCCCCAACGTAAGCACCCCGACCTCCACCCCGTGCCCGGCCACCTCGCTCGCGAGGCCACAAACGAGGAAAAGAACGAATAACCCTGCGAAGTAGGCCTCGTCGAGAAGCTCCCCCTTCGGGGTCTTCTTGACCAGCCATAGGACCAGTGGACGGACGACCATTATTATGAATGCCATAATTAGCGCGAAGACACGAAGCTGCCGAATGCGGAGAGGGAGCTGTTGAGGGACGTGCCGATGCGGATGGACGTTAAAATGCGGTCGACGAGGAGATTGACAAGGTCGAAGAGGGAGGCGGAGATGGCGAGACGGCCGACTTTGGAGTTCTGGAGCTTAAGCTCATCGACAAGGCTACTAACCACGATGAAAGGGGAGAGGGACCAGAAGTAGACAATCCCCTTGACGTCCATGAGGTTACCAGTGAGGTCATCTGGAAGTGAATTTTTCAAGATGAATTGGGCAAGCAGGACGGGGAGGAGAGCACAGAGTTGGCCCGAGACCCCGATGACAATCGCCTTCTTGCCTGAGTTCTTTGCCATGGTGAGATCGGTCTTTACGCCGATCATGAACATGAACATGGCTAGACCGAGGACGCCTAGCGTTCGAAGTTGGATGAGGCTGCTGGACGGGAACATCTCTTCTCTGAAGAAATCAAATCTCCCTAGAACCGCCGGGCCCAAGATTATTCCGGTCTACATTCCATTAATATGAACGTACATTAATATCAACATCCATCACATTGTTCGTAACATAATTCGATGTTCATTCTTTTAATTAAATCCCAACATGTAATTCACATGCTCGGATTAATGTGAGTGTTGGAACTTACTAAGATTTGGGAAACGATAATGGGCTGTCCGAAACGGCGGAGAGCGAAATGCAACGCCCTGGAGACGAAGACTAATGGTTGTGATTTGAATCATGAGAAGGGAGAGGTTGGCTCGTAGAGGGCTGCCGGATTGCCAAATGCTCCACGACGTCGACGGGAACGCGAGGTGGCAGTTGGCTCCCCATTCTCCCAAGACGCTCTCCTCGGTGGGAACTTCTCCGGACATGGAAGGGGTGTGGGAGGGAAGACCAAATTAACCTAGACATGCATGTGTGATCTTGAGGATGCCAAATATATTGGCGTTTTTGCACATATAGTCTTTGCCTTCCTTCTATTATCTTATATATTCTTTATTTAAATTATATTGAATAAGATTCTTAATTCTTCGAGAATTGGCATAGTAGTTTAATTTTTGACACGAGAAGGCATTGACGCAACACGTAACGTGGATACAATTGAAATCTGCGAAGATGCTTATATATTTGATTGGTTTGAATACATGATGAACAATAAAGAATGAAAATAAAATTAATTGAAATTTGATTCAATATAGAAATAAAATGTTTGAATATCATTTGTTGAACTTTTACATAAAATTGACACACGTTGAGTATTTTTTGTAAGTTAATTAATTGGTTTTTACTTGAAAATAATTGTTGAAGATTTTTTTTTCATAATGTGAAACATTAACATTTTTACTTTTTGGCTATCAGCAACATAAACATGACAATACCCAAGAAAACGGTGGGGACGCTATGCACATGATTTTTAGCTTATAAAAACATATATGGTTTTAACAAAAAAAACTATATATCATTCTTTGAATAAAACATATGGCATGACAAATTGGCTGACCTAACAATGATACATAAAAAATAAGTTATTTAATTCTACTCAAGTTTGTTTGTCGTTGATGTTCAATCTTGGTGTGATTAGATGACATGGCATGATGTGAACTAAGCAAATATGTTTCTTGATATAATGTTTAATACTAAGGCCAATTTTCAGAAGCATTTTGAAATCTAGGGTGTTTATGAAAATATACCTAGGATAGGGGCCAATGTGCCATTGATGATAATAATAATAATAATAATAAATGTTTGGAGTAATAGGTGGGATAGGCCGTTGACTTATATTACGTCCTGACGTATGCAACCCATGGTGGCTTCTCTTCTGTTCCTGAAGAGCGCCAAGAATAGCATACAATGAAGTTCTACTTTGGGATGTAACTTATTCATGGATGTCTTAAACCTAAGGTGATTAACAATGTTGACAAAAGAATAACGGTTTCGAGTGAACAAGTTAGATCAACATTTTGTTCCATCTTCAAAGGCATAGAAAGAAAATAACATATCGTTGAGACCAAAATAATATCTCCTTATAAATTGAAGTATATTATAAATCAATGATGAATTATGTATTCCCTTTCGTAAGAACTACATGATTTGTTCAACGGAAAATAAAATCACACAGTTGGCAAAAGTAATCGTATTCTGCCTGAAAATAATTTCAAGTTAAGTACACAATACAACATCATAAGGGATGTTCAAGAATCAACGTTAACCTCCGTATCAAAATACACATTCCACATCAATTTCATATCAAATGTACATCCAACATACATATAATATACCCAACTTCATACTCAGACTAAACATTATATTCGTCTAAAACTAAATAAATCAAAAACAACATTCATTGTCTATACATAAATCACATTCATACATACAAATTCAATTTTCACCTTCATGTTAAACGGTTAGGAATCCAACACCAACCCAGATTCAAGCTCAATCCTAACATGATAAATTACTTAAGCTAATTATGAGTCTAATCCAAAATAGACCTAATCGTAGAGATTTCATACTCTAGAATTTTCATTTTTCTCAATCCTTTGGGAGAATTCTAGAAAATTTATACTCTACACATTTATTCTTTTCTTCACAAGCTTCCATCTCGCACTGTAAATAAGAATGTCCATCACCAGTTCGTGTATCCCAAGCAAGAGTTAGACTTCACAACTACAAAGAAAGAGTCTTATAGTTGTGTTAGCTAGCTAAGGAGTGTGTATTGTAATATTAGAGTCCTATATAAGAGTGAATATAGTAATAGAAAGAATACGTAGTTGTGAGTATGTCTCACAATGTAGATAGTATTGCAACATTAGTTGTTATAAATATAAAGTTACATTTCATTTATCTTCAAGTCTCTTCTACTCAACATTAACATCATAATCAGAAACAACATTTTACCATGTATAATTTATTAAATTCACAATTAGAAATCAAGAACATCCGGTGCACATTAAAAAAAAACTGAAGTAACCACATTTTCATAAAGATCTGGCAATACATTTATATGTTGTTTTCATACAAATAACATCCTTAATTTTTTTTGATAAATGGATTAACAAAATCAAAGTTATAAAACAAAATGACAAATTAATTCAAACACATAAACCACAATGAACTATCTAAACTTGCCGATTGGTCTCGAAACTGTGCAATTCAATTCAACATCAAGTTACAAATTCAGTCCATTGTGCTTCCTATATACCATTTTGTAAAACTTTAAATACAAATACAGACATAGATTTTCATGTGAGTTCAACCCTATTTGAGGCAAAATTGGATTGCTTGGTATGATGCATTGGATTCTAATATAATTGTTTAGATTGATTAAGTCAGATTTCGAATATCTTAATGTTTATAAATTTAATTGCAGAAAAAGTATGTTAAATTTTGTGGTTTAATTTGTAATTCTCATAAACATAAAGAAAAGTACCTATAAATTGGGCGTACAAACACATTTTCCTTATTTGCATTGGATTCTTTTTTTCTTCCATTGGCATATGAATTCGTAATTAAAAAACATTTTGAAGCCTATATATGATAGTTAGGAAAATGTATTTTCACAATTTCACCTATGAAAATCACATTTATATATTCAAATATTACATTTCTGATACGTACATAATTTGTGCACTTTTTGGGATAAATTGTTATTATTATTATAAAAAATACATTTTTCCTCTAAGAAGCATGATGTATTTTTAATTCAGCAAAAGTCATATTTAAAAAAAACATTTTAAGTTTATGTGATAGTTTCTCATGGCTAGTGAATGATGTATAAATTTAGGAGAAATGGTTACGTATTTTTGCTTTTAAAAAAAATCAGATTCAATGTATTGAATTGATTGCCATATTTTTGTTTGTTTAAAAATTATAGATATTGTATTTTTCATTGCAATGTTTTTTCCTCTAGGTTAAATTGCATTTAATATGCAAATATATTTGTATTTAATTATAGGGTTAATTACAGTTTGACCTCCTAAACTATGCTTTGATATCACTTTGTTCTCCTAAACTTTCAAAGTTAACAGTTACCTCCCCTGAACTTTAATTTTGTAACACTTTGCCCTTCAATTTCAAAAACTCATTATTTAACACATTCGACGTTTTTTTTTCCTAATTTTTTTTGTTGTATCCCTAATACACTCCTAAACCTATATTTACGTGAAAGTTTGGATCCAAACGAAGGTCGGATATGGTTGGAATTTGGGTCGGTTATGCTAATGAATGATGAGATTAACTGTAAATAAGATCCAATGGTGAGATTGTAGGGGCTTAAACTAAATTTGATGAGCCCTGAGCTCACTAGAGCTTGAATATTATATCATTTAATTATTAAATTGAAAACCTACTCATATCGCGTGTGCATCCCGTATATATAAAATGTGGTGTATTGCCGCATCCAATCTGCATCCGTATTTTGACCTAGGTGTAGTCTCACGTGAAAAGAAGTAGCCAAACATGGTTCCAATTCTGATACTACAAGCATTATACTCAAGTGAGCGCATATATACCTTCTTTTCGAGCGCAAGATTGCATATCTCATCGTGCATAGTGGCGTAAGGCGAACTACTAACGAACGGCTGCAACGAGATCCAACTCGGGTTCTGCTTCTGAAAATTAAGAAACACGTTCATGATGGCCTCCGATGTCGAGTTCCCACCGTACCTCTTGTAGGGAACGAGCAACGACGCGGCCTGACCCACCAGCTGCACGAGGTGGAGCACGTAGGCGCAGACGGGGTTGTTCTCGCCGTGGATAGAGTCGAGTATCTCAATCACGGGGAGCACGTGCTCCTCGTGGTGGACGCAAGCGAGCAACCGGAGCTCCGTGCTAATGTTCTTCTTCATGAACCTCTCCTCCAGAAGTTTCCAATATTCTGCCGCGGTCTTCGCCGATTCCTCGAAAAGCAAATCATCCGAGAGGCACAACTCGATGATTCCTATAGCCCGAAGATTCAGACTCTCCCACTTTTCGTCGGTCATCTTCGACGGCTTCTTCTCAACCCCATCCAACGTCAACAATAGCCCGTCCGTCTGAGACGTCAACGCACGAACCCTCCGTTGCCATGTTGAGAAGTTCCCTTTTCCGGTGAATTTCTCCACCCGAAAATTCCGCACTTCTTCCGCCATCGAAAGTGCAGCCAAAGCTCTGATACCAGCTGTTGGGAGGGGGATCTACGATGCACTAACTCGACACAGATTACACGCTCCACGGAAAAACGAATATTGTATGCGGAAATTAACTTCTGACCCTCTCCCAAACTTAATGCAACAAACAAACACGAATTAAGATGGAAATATCAAGCAATCACACAACACACCTGAAGCAAACCACGACACACGCGATTTTACAAGGTTCGGCAAGATGTCTACGTCCTTGGGGGGTCTCCTGCGGGTTTCCTTTCCTTGGAGCTCTTCTCCAACAAGAGAAGTCTCCGAGATTACACAAGTTTGGAAGCAATGCGTCTCCCAAAGCACTCTAGATCTCTCTCTAGCCTAATCTCTCTCAATGAAATAAAGATTGTATGTTGTTTTTCAAGAGTAGGGCAAAAAACATATTTATAATGGGCTAAATTCGTACAGGAAATAATTGAGATCGTGCATAATTGTCTCCAAACGGTCGACTGGAATTGCTCATCTGGTCGACCGTTGTTCGGTTAATACGCGTAACCGTCAACGTTCGGTCGACCTCTCGCCCCGAGCCGGTCGACCGTTCCGCGCTTCTGAATAGCGCCCGAAGCTCCTGGACGTTTTCGGTCGACCGCGAGTCCAACACCGGTCGACCGTTCTGCATGTCGATTTTCATCTCCCAGCTACTGTCGCTTTTCGGTCGACCGCGTGCCCTACACCGGTCGACCGGATCTCGATCCATCCCGAGCTCCAAATCTACTGACGTTTTTCGGTCGACCGAATTTCCCAAAACGGTCGACCGTTCCTCGATCTGTTCCGAGCCTCCAGGCTCCTGGAGTAAATCGGTCGACCGTGACTTAAGTTCCGGTCGACCGTTTCTCCCTGTTTTCCTGTATTAACAATTATAAACCAAATCCAACAGATAATTCCTGTCTACATTTCATATGAAATTGTCAATCAACAACTTCGGAGGAAAAGCGTTTGCAAGTAGATGAAGTAAAAGTACTTGAGGTTAATCCCATTTATCTATGAGAAATTTGTTTTAGGTGTTGTTTTTGGCATAAGAAAGTAAAGTTTAATGTCTTAAGGTGATAGAATACGAGATTTTTTGCTTGGGTGCACTTAAAAAGCTGTTTTATTTGACTTTTGATTTTTTGCTTGTGTGTTTTACACACTCAAACTCTAGTAATTGTGTTTGTGTATTTCCAACCAGTCTTCGTTAGATTCTTGCCGGCGTCGTTTGACAATTGTAAGTTAATTTGACGTTTTGTTAGATAGTTAACAATTTTGATCGATCAGTTAATCTCTAAGTTCTTAATTCGGTTAATGTTATATAGTAATTTTCCCCTTCCAAATTTCGACTCCATGTTCTTTCTCCCCCAAAATTCCTAATTTGGTCCAAACCCTACCCGACCCTTTCCATCGAAATCATGATCCATTCTCTTCGAAAATCCCAATCCCCAACGAAATTCACCTCTCCGACAACATCTATCCTACATCTCCAGCTAAATCTACATTTCTTTCGCCCACTAGTTTGCTCCGACCGCATCCCGCTCCCAGTCTGATCAAGACCGACAAGTTCGTCATCGTCATACCACCCGATACAATGCACCAAGTAAGTGGAGTGATTGGGAAGAGGAATGTCAGGATTTATAGGGAAGAATGGGCTAAAATTGTTTGGTTGATTAATAGTCTAATTGGGATGGTTAATCATGCCTAAACAACTACCTAAACCACTCCGTAGGAGGCAAACAGAGATCTCTCTAATGTTGGGTTAACGGAGACCACGTGGAAGTGCACAAACGCAATTACTACAATTTGCACATGTGTACATGATTAATTTAAAACTATAAATGAGCAAAGATCCAATAAATCAGCTTTATAAGTACACTCAAGCAAAAAACCCTTATAGAAATTTTGAGTAATGTACACTTTGTTGTGCTCGTTGTTATCAGTTAATCAAGAGTGCCTAGTTGTATTAATCACAAAGAAAATATTAATCTTATCAAAGGAGATGATGAAAAAACAAATAGAAGATCGTGAAAATGACAATGTGGGTTTTCAAACATAATAAAAAAAAAATCAAAGCATTCAAATTCAAGCAATATTGGGGCAAATTTTCAGAAAAAGTTTTTATAGAAAAAGAACTAGCCAACAAGTCCTCCTTTGGGGTGATCCCACCAGATTCGAGCTCCCATCAAGAAATTTCCAAAAAATGGATTCACCTCCAATTATGCTTCGTTCAAAGTTCACACAAACACAAACAAAAAAGCCTAATTCTAAAACCTTATCGTTGTTGCATCGTTCCTAGGACTTACTAAGATCTGGGAGACGATGACGGGCTGACCGAATCGGTGAAGAGAGAAATGCAAGGCCTTGGAGAGAAAGACTATGGCGGTGATTTGGATCATGAGAAGGGGAGGGTTGGCTCGTAGAGGGCTGCCCGATTGCCAAACACTCGACGATGTCGACGGGAACGCGAGGTGGCAGTCGCCCCCCAATGCTCCAAACTCATTGCTGCCGGTTAGAAATTCTCCTGACATTGGTGAGGTAGGAGAGAGGGCCAAAACAGACCATGCATGTCTTCTTCCTTATATATCGGTCTTTTGCGTAAATATCCTTTATTTTTAATTATATAAAATAAAATACTGATAAAATATTAATTATCTAACCACCTCCATTGCAAGTGCACAAAAAACTTATACGAGAACGACACAAGCAACAATTATCGACAGACCTAAAACATGATAAATCAAGGAAAATTCGTTGTGGTTTAATAGCATCAAGACTTCTAAATCCACATAGGCTTCTCGTTATCAATACAATCTTCGTGTGGTCTAATGACTCCGCACATGGTTAACCAACCAAAGATGTTTCTTAATATGAATTTTTAAGATGTTTATGATAAGGTTTTTGAAATATAAGGTATTTTATGAAAATATGCTTACGACGGATAGCATTGAATTATCTGTACCTCATGCATACGGAATCCAACACGAAAACTGTTGGCTTCTCTTCTATTTCAGAAGAGCGTCAAGAATAGTATGGTGAATTTCTACTTTGGGTTCCAAAGAAGCACATGTAATGGGGGGCAACTATGGTATTTAAAAGGTTGGGGGGGATTTTTGAAATATAATACAACAACGATAAGGTTTTAGAATTAGACTTTTTTGTTTGAGTTTGCGTGCACTTTGAATGAAACGTAATTGGAGATATGGCTCATTTTTTAAATAACCATCTCCATTACAAGTGCACAAAAACTTCGCAGGAATAAGTGTGCCATGTTGAGAAGCTTGATCAGTCCTCTCACAAAGTTGTTTGGAAGCCGCCTCCAAACACACCATAGTTTCTAGAGGTACATTATAAATAGAAACTTTTTTTCTTCCAAAATTTGATGTTGCTTCTTGTTTAAAAGTAATCTGATTCCTCCACAACTGTTCTGATTCGAACACTACTTGAAGTTTTGATTTTTCATCTTCAAATGTCATGTCGAAAAATTTACAGTTACAGGATGGTTTTGCGAAATCATGAGTTGTAGGAAATATAGTGTAGGATTCTAGCCTAATCCTAATCCTAATTGTGCTTTGTGGTTGATTAGGTGGTGATTAGAGGAGATTAGAGATGGATGGCATGGATTGAAGATGGTTGGATGAGGGGTTGAGATGAGTGGAGATGAGATGAGTGGTGGAGATGGATTGGATTGGATTGGACGGTGAGGATTTGGTGTGGTTGGGGTATTTGGGGGGAGATTTCTCTCTCTCTCCCTCACGTCTCTCTCTCTCTCTCTCTCTGATCTCTCTCTCCCTCTCTCCAGCAGCAGCTCCGGCGAGGAAGAGGGTTCTCCGGCGGAGTGAGGTTCGGCTCCGGGGAGTTGGTGGTTGAGGTGAGTGTTACTCTCTCGGCTCGTTTCCGGCTCGTTTTGGGTTCCCTCTCTTGACCTCACTCGGGGTTTTGTGATTGTGGTTGGATTGTGGAAGTGGTCGGAGGTAGTGTGGTGTTGTGGATCGTCGAGGAGGCGATTGATCGTCGTTTGGACGCGAGATTCGTCGACGGATCGCATTTTGGGGAGACGTGCTCGTGGAGGCGTCGTCGTGGTTCTTCAAGGGTCTCTTCAGACCTTTAGGTATGTCAAGCTCGCTCACTTAATTACCGTGAGTATTTGGAAGTCGACGGTAGGCCGTTCGGCTTGTCGCGAGTAAACTTGCAGCAAATTTCACTGCCTGATCGGTCGACCGGTTGGTGCAAACGGTCGACCGTTCGTGAAGAGAATTCGGGCTCTGCCTCAAATCGGTCGAACGATGCCTGTGGGGCGGTCGACCGATTGTGCATAGGAGGCAAGTCTGGTGGAATTCGGTCGACCGGGTCCCCTTTGCCGGTCGACCGTGTGCACTGTCTTAAGTCGGTTGGGGGGCGTAGACTATATAAACGGTCGAACGCCCTTTGATCTTGTCCGACCGTGACTTAAATGGACCTTGTGGTCGGTTCGACCGAATGTGGGTTCGGTCGACCGGACCCGTGTGTTGAGCGTGAGAAACGCTCTGGTGGAATTCGGTCGACCGAGGTGAGCTCGGCGTTCGACCGGATTCGTTGCACGAGTGAGGGATTATTCCCTGGACAGATTCGGTCGACCGAGGTGTGCTCGGCGTTCGACCGAATTTGTTGTGGAGTTGTGGGATTTGTTCCCTGGTGACTTTCGGTCGACCGGGACCCCTTTTGTCGGTCGACCGATTGGTCGTTTTGTTCGTTGGACCGGGAGTTGACCATCTAAACGGTCGACCGTCCCTTGATTTGGGTTTGACCGAACGAGTGTGGTGTTGGGAATCGGTCGACCGATGGAGTGCTGGTCGAAGAGGATTGCCCTGTATTTGCTTGATTCGGTCGACCGGGACTTTTGGTTCGGTCGACCGTTTGTGTCCTGTTTTGCACCATGGAGGTGCTGTGGTCGTGGTTGTCCGTGTAGGACGAGTCGTGGTGCCGATGTTCTTCCGGCAAGTGTGCTAGGTGCACGTGGGTTGCGGTGGTTGGTTGAAAATAGACCTGGAGCCCCGTAACCGTGTGAGAGCTGTGGTTGGTTGAAAATAGACCTGGAGCCCAGCTAGTCTGTACGGAGTTGGTTGAAAATAGACCTGGAGCTCTGTAGTGCGTTCGGGTTGGTTGAAAATAGACCTGGAGCCTGAGCAAGGACCGCGTGTAGGGGTTGGTTGAAAATAGACCTGGAGCCCTTGGTCGTGTCGTGGTAGTTGTGGTTGGTTGAAAATAGACCTGGAGCCCAGCTTGGCGACGTGTGTGAGTCGCGGCGGTTGGTTGAGATTAGACCTGGAGCCCCGTGACTGTGTGGGTGCGGCGGTTGGTTGAGATTAGACCTGGAGCCCCGTACCCGTGGTGTGTCATGTGATGGAGTTGAGAGCCCTGGTGTTGGGCGTGTTGTGATGCTTTTCTTTTGAGTAGAATTGCATGCTAGGATGCTTTTATTTCATACATATAGAGTTTGACATACGGGATTTCCTTCTGGAAACTCAGGCATTGTTGCATGTTTACTTTCAGGTCGTGATCGGCATTAGGGGGTGGTGACCGAGGAGAGGAGCACCGCTACCGGATCCAGCTTTCTCTCAGTTGAGGTCGTGTGATTACTATTTCCTTGTATATGCTTTTGATGTAATCACAACTTTTGTATACTCTGATATTCATATATATATATATATATATATATATATATATATATATATATATATATATGATATATGTCGGTGCACCTGTGTTCTTTTATTGTGTAATATCCTCTGTTGATTGAGTGTTTAAAATTTTAAATTTTCCGCTGTTTTGAGGATGTTACATATAGTCCTTCCATCACGAAGCCCACCATATTGCAAGCCATCGTCCTGTTGTCGGTCAACGTCATGCATGCCCAACCCGTGTGGTGACAAGGAGGTAGTGGGGTTGGGGAAGCACGAACGGTCCAAGCTCGTCGACCTGCATCGGGGCCGTAGTAGCTAGAGGTTCCTGAGCCAAGCAGTAGAGTCCTTGCTCGTTTTGAAGCCGTGTCGTGCTCGAGCGGCTTGCCTAACCAAGAATCAAGATGATCAAAGTGACTATGGTTTGAAATGACAATTGAACCAACTTGTATTATTTTGTAATGTATTATGTCACAAATGAAATGACAATAATATATTACAACTATGATATTATACATTACAACTTTGTGACATAATATATGATTGTGACATAATATATTATATTATCACTTGTGACATAATACATTACAACTATGGTATTATATCGCCAACCAACTTGTATATATTATGTCACTTTTATTATATGACATAATATATTATATTGTAATGTAAAATCAGTTTAATGATTTCATTTCAATTCAATTTCTTATTATCTAATTTAGAGAGAATAAAAGATGTGCTTTTTCCAGTAAGATGGTGAAGAAATAATACTATTATTAACTTTCCCTAAAATTTCTAAGAGTATTATCGAAAATACAAGGTACAAGCCTACAACCTTAATCTTCCATTACATTAGTTGGACTTATTTAATGAAAGATCGACCCAAACTAGTACGAACTATTAATATTTCATCAGAAAATTTAAAATATATGAAAGTTGTAGTCACACTAATAAATTTGTAGTGAAATGAATTATCTAGTCACAGTTTCTTACCTGAAATGAATTATCTAGTCACATTGAATCTCTCGGAAGATTCATTTCTTTAATCTGCAGTATTAATGTTATGACCCTGACCTTCGTTGGGAGCTAAGTGGAGTTACGAGGAGGTTTTGCATGGGGAAGGGAAGAGGGGGCGTGCACTGTTGAAGGGTGAGGGTGGAGTGACGTGAACAGTGGGCTGGAGTGTAGGGGTGAGGTGAGATGATGGTTGGTTGGTTGGTGGGTTTTAAGAGGAAACCAACGTTCCTTTTCTTCTTCTTCTTCCCCTCTCCACCCATCTCTCTTCCTCTCCTGTTGCGCGCGAGCTCCGGTGGTGAACGTGGGTGCGTTGAGTGAGACCGGTGGAGAGCTCAGTGCGAGGTGGTGATCGTCAGAGGCAAGCAAGGCGGTGAGCTCCAGTGTTCCTCGTCGATCTTCAAAGAGAAGGTATGCCAAGTTCTTGCATTAGAGGCCTATAGTGATCACCCACGTTGGGGTGAGGTTTTGGTAGGTCGTGGGAGGTCGGAGACCTAGCCGACGACAAGTTTGGGCGTCTAAATCTCAGCTGGCGCGAGGTTGAAGACGTCTGTCGGTCGACCGGGTCCCTTGGACGGTCGACCGAACGTAGTGTGATTTGCCTGTCTGTTGTGTTTCGGTCGACCGGGTCCTTGTGTCGGTCGACCGGAACTTTAGTGTACCGGTAGGATGCTAGTGTTTTCGGTCGACCGTTGATGACGTAGAAAATATTAAGTTGACCCTGTAAGTTTTTCGGTCGACCGAGACCCCTGCGCCGGTCGACCGATAGATTGGATTTTGATGTTGACCAGACTCCGGATTTTGACCTCGTTCGGTCGACCGGTTTTAGACCTTCGGTAGACCGTTGGATTTTTGTATTGCACAAATAGTTCGACCGTTGCAGACGCTTCAGTCGACCGATTCCCTTGTGGAAGCGGTCGACCGAGCTGTCACTTTCGGTCGACCGATTTCCCTTGTGGAAGCGGTCGACCGGTTGTCACAGCGGTCGACCGATTTCCTTGAGGAAACGGTCGACCGAGTGTCTCTTTCGGTCGACTGTTTTTGCACAGGACAGAATTCCTGGTTCCGCTTAGGATGTCAACTCTGTCCAAGGAAACCCGTGTCCTCGCCTTGTGCGTGAGCCGGGAGGTGACGGTGGGCGCGTTACGCATGCCTGCCCAGGGACCGCCGTGTGGAAGAGTGTGGGTGTCCGGAACGCGTCACCTCCATGTATGGATCGTGACAAATCTGGTGGATCGTTTGACTCGCGTTAAAGTAGCAGCCTGAGGGATTTCGTATCCCATTGCTTCAGCAACACGCAACTGCTGACGGGTGCAGTGACTTTCGGCCGATGGCTACGGAGGCACAGTGACTACCGGCCAGGATTGGCGACGGAGGTCCAAAGAGGTACCGGCCTATTGACGGCGACGGAGGTCGCGCCCCTGCTCGTTTGGAGCCGGAGTTGGTGTTGCACGTGGAGCTCGTTGACCCTGCGGACTTCGGTTCGGATCTGTCGATTGTCTGGCCCTGTGTGTTGAGGATATGTTCGACTGGCCTTGTTAGGCAGTGATTGCACGTGCCCGTGCGGCCTGTGTGGCGGCGGGAGGGCCCCTGTGCGGTCTGTGTGGCGGTAGGGAGGATCGCGCGTAGCCTGTGTGGTTGCGGCGATGGACTGCGGATGATGTGTTCCGGCAGGTAGCTCGATTGGGCACCTATCGAGTGATATCCCGTGCGGTCTGTGTGGCGCCGGTTGATGGACCGACCTGAGCGACGGCTCCGTTGGTGTGGTGGTGGACCACGATGTTTTAAGATCTGATTCTACCTGCGCGGAAGTGTGAACGCCTCCTCACCGATCCCTTGGCTTGTGTAGTCGCGTGTGGGGATGTGTTGCGTACTGTCCGGTAGACCGTATGTGCCTACGGTAGGTCTCTACGGGGACCCGGTGTTGGACCGTGCGGCCTGTGTGACGGCAGTGTTGTTTGACTGTGTGGCCTGTGTGGTACCGGTGGTTGTTGGACCGTGCGACCTGTGTGGCGACGACGATGTTGCGGACCGCGGGGCCTGTGTGGCAGCGGTGACGATTGTAGACCGCGGGACCTGTGTGACAGCGGGAACGATTGCAGGACGGATGTCTGGTTTTACCCTTGTGGATGTTTACTGCTTTGTATTCCATGTCATGCTATACTAGTATGTTAGGGCATATAAGTGAGCTTGTCATACGAGGTTTCCTTATGGAAACTCAGACATTGTTGTTGCATCTTTTTCATGACCGCGATAAGTTCCGACGGGTGGTGACCGATGGAGATCGCACTTTGGGACTGGATCATGTCGTCTACCTATTTAGGTTGTCATGATTGCATGTTTTATGTATTTTGGATTCCGATGTAATCACTATTTTGACAAACTCTTATGTAATAGGGTGCACCTTATGTATTTGGATATTTTTCTTTCAGTAATGTCCACACTCTTGATGGTTTTATCCACGTGTTTCCCTTGATTTTAAAAGTTTAAATTTTTCACTGTTCGGGGATGTTACAATTCGTCACAAGTCCAAACGGTTTTCATTCCGTATGGAAGCCTACAAAAACAGGGAAGTAAAAAACGAAATCTAAAAACATTTCATATTTACCGTGTCTAATTGAGCAATTCCGTCAATATGCACCCATCCGTTCCCATCCCACAAATTAAGTAGGTAGTGATCACCCTTTTTAAGGTTTCCTTCACTGCAAAAAAGTAGAATATGCGTGTTTGTAATGCGAAACGTACTGGCGGATGTAGATATGTTATAATGCAATTAATTATTTTTTAAAGAAATTAACTATTATTAGAGTCCATACCTAAAGTAGAAATCGATTTGCTACTTTCTTCTCCATCTCCACGACAACGTTTGGTAGTAGAGGTGGGCTATGACTCCCATCAACTGCAGAAGGGACCGGAGATCCACCACTTGCATGTTGCGAGGATCCACGATAGACATTACCACGACCTACAATGTTGGACGAAATAAATCAGAAAGTGATAACTCAAGGTAATTATGATAACTTAAGGTAACATTCGTTATAAGTGTTATTTATCTGAAAATAAAGATATATTAGATAACATAAGATTGTGTCCGACCGGGAACACGTGGGTGATGGACGGACCAACATTTTGTGGAATCACGTTGTTGGCCGGAGGAAACATGCGAAGTGGCACGGGATGGAAGTTCCGAGCCGGATTAATAGGCTGGCCATTGGGATAAAATTGCCAAACGTTGTGGTTCCAAAAGTAGGCGTTTGGTAGTGGATGTGGAATGACATATCTTATGGGACGTTCCCAACCCATAGCAGGACCAGCGTTGTATACAGGCATACGGTATTGGCCGGCTTGTAGTCCTGGAAAACCATGTGGTTGATTATATGGATGAGGACATGAGGTTGATGTACACGTGGACCATGGTATTGAATTTGCGGTTCCTGTATTAAAAAGGCAATATTAATTAGTTCATCCATAGTAGGAGATGTCGATCGATATCATCAAAATGGTTCCAAAAGTAGGCGTTTGGTTGTGGATGTGGAAATATAGTTTTTGATATTTGTAAACTAAGTAATGCTCAGAAGAATATCCTAAGGCTTCAAGTAAATTTTTTGTTAAAAGAATTAATCAGCTTACAAAGTATTTCTTGAAAATGAAAAATCAACATGGTATTATGGATGAAATCGATTAGGCACAAATTAACCTCCGTTGGTGAATTCATTGGGGTCGCATAATTCTCGGCCGCGACCAACTCCAAGGGACTCTTTGGAACAATATGGTTCGTCAACTCGGTTGGGCTCTCCGGGACAACCTTCTCATCTGTCTCCAACTCCGGTGGGCTCTCTGGGGCAACCTTCTCATACTTCTGTGGGTTCTCTTGAATAGCATTCTCACAATCCACCAACTCCGATGCATTCTCCTTGATCACACACCTGTTAATTTGTAGCCAACTTGGGTAAATCTTCTATGACAATATTATTTCCCTCTGAAAACTCTGGTGGATTCTCTGGGATGACATTATCGTTGGCTGCCGCAAGTTCCGATTGATTTTCCAGAACATCATCTTCCACGCTCATCGGAAGAACAAAGGTAACACACTCATTTTCCTCCATATTTTCTATCGTTTTCTCCATATCAAACTCGTTAATCGCAACAACCTCCGTCTTAGTATTATTTACTTCCATCCGCCAAACTCACAACTAAATAACAAAAACAAAAACTGAAAAAAAAGAGATTGAAGCAGACTTTTGAACTCTTAACCTTTTAAATTTAGATCTTAATTTCGATCTAATTATATTACTTAACAAAAAAAAAACTCTCATAACTACAAATTATGTCTCCAGATATCCGACTACCCGTGTAGAGTTTCGATGTATCAAAAAGAGTTTCTATTTATAGATATAGTCGATGGTTAAAGTGTGGAAAAAATCTGTAGGAATCCGTAAATCGTGGTTTTATTTTGATTTCTTGTTTATTTTATACAAATTCTTGCTTTTCTCATATTATTCTACAGCATTAGCGTGGTTTTGTAGATAAGGTCAAACGGCATTATAGTTAATATCTTTGACAGACATGGTTTTGTGAGAAAAATGTGTATCGTTAAACTCATAGTGAATACTGATTGTTTTTTAATAAAAAATTTGGTAAGGTAAGTTTGTATTCTTAAGGCTAAGCCAAGTTGATTGTGATACTAAAAATGGGGATGGTTGAATTAATTGGATTTCGATATTTGAACGGAGGATGCAAGTAATGTTTAGAATTCAATTTTTTAATAAGTTAATTATGATGTATTATTTTAATAATAATATCGTATCTTATTAGCTATTATCCTATTACATGTTTTGTTCAACCTACTTTCTTAGCTTTCGGTTATTCTTTTAATACATGGATCACGAATGTGGCACCTTGTGATCGGTCAATGAATTTTTATGGATCGATGATGTGAAGGAATGAGGTGTCATTTATGATTAGTCATTTCATAATTACATGGATCGTATATAATTTGGTAAAACTAATCTTAAATATAATCCAATTTAATATTTAATAACTAAAATTCGAAATTTAATAGTCATCTTGTTTCCTTCTGAATAGGTACAAGAAATAAATTTAGAATTTGAACAAACATATTTAAAATTTGAATGGTCAAAATCGTTTACCAAATATGTTCAATTACGAAATAAACTTTGTAAAATGATGTGTAAGAATTTCTATTATTTACAATGTTTTAAACAAACTACGGATGAAATGGACAAAGGAATATTTCATTCCACGAGGCATGATTATGAGTTATTCTTACTCATGAATTCTCTCATCAATGTTTGTATACATTTTGTGTTAAGTAACTTTTGTATGGAAAACAAAATTAATTGTATATATCATAAATACTTCTTTACTTGTCATTCATCTAATGAAAAGGTAAAATTGTGAATTCATATGTAAAAGTTGGTTGATCACGGTCTCTCCAAAATCCAAGTATGTAGTTGGAAGATAGTGGATGAAACTAGATTACGAAGTTCAACGGATTTAGATTACGCATGATTCCTATCCTACTAGGAGTAAACTGTTTGGATGACAAATTCAACTTGTCAATTTTTTTTGAAAGATATGAAAATGTCAAATCTAATTGGGGGCGTAAATAGGTGTATAGAAGTCGACTAACCGGTCAAAATTGGGTACTGAAGTTAAGCTTGTAGAATAAATTAATAAAATTTAGAAACAGACATAAATCATCACTTGGTGGTAAATAACTTACATATTAATAGTTTATGTATTTCTTAAAGTACACACTCACTGGATCAAAAAAATATTATGTAGTTTACTTAATTATTGTAATCTTTTGTTTTACGTTGAAAGGGTGCATGTTGTTTGTTCTTCCAGTTGGATCTACTATTATGGTTTTCTCCTAAGTTTTCTCGATACAACCATCAACATATAACACATATTCATGTGTACAATGTAGTAATTTCTTTTAAATGAAAATAATGTTTAACAGGAGATTTAATTTTTTGTTTAACAAAAAATTGAAGCAACAAAACTTGAAAAAAAAACTATAACAACATATCCTAGATGGTCTCTTGTTGGAAATTTTGAACTTATGCATAGCAGGGTGATATCCAATAAAATTAATCTATAGACCAATAACAGATGTTGTTTTGTTGGAAATTCTGAGCCTATGCACAGGAGAGTGATGTCCTACGAAATTAGTCTTGATCCGGAGTCCGGACCACTTATTTAATTAGTTGTGTCCGAGAGACTATTTCAAGTTCTCATCGAGAAAAAAGAAAAAAGAAAAAAAAAACCATTGGTTAAATACGAATATACGATAGGGTTTGGAGGAGAAGTCGTCAAATCAGGTTGGACGATCCATGGCTTCATCGGAGAAGGAAGCCGCCCTCGCCGCGAAGCCCTCCGACGCTTCCACAATGTAAGAGAACATCAACCCCTACTAGAGTCCCCAACTTTCTCGATCGCAAGTACGAACTCCCCTTGCCGGTGACAAGGCTCGACTAGTTGGAAAGATGGAAAACTTTTGTTTCGATTCTTAGGTTATTTGCCTATTTACATGCACGGAAGGGGTGAAATTTGGTTTTTTGCTCTTCAGGAAATGTACTTTTCTTTTTTCGAACGAAAATGGGATGTTTTTTTATGTGTTTGAATCGCTCTGTGCTCATGCGTGTGGAACTTCGGTAGATGTTATTGGCTGATGAACATGTTCCGGTTGTGAAAGTGGTCCTTTGGTTAGTAAAATTCGTCTATCTTAAGTTCTAGTGAAATGCAATTTTCTAAAATATGCTTGTGGCTTATCGCTAGAATCTGTTTGGTTGCGATCGTTTTATTGACGTTGAGCTACTCTATGTAGGTTCTACAGGAGGATAAAATATCTAACATCAGTATGAGTTGTGGATAATTTGCTCTGATGGTTTACGTCAATGCTAGTTCACATGATCAGGTTTCATGTGTTGTAAACTTGACCTATTATTTGAACTCAACGTCCTCTGAAAAACTAACTCTTTTTCTTTTCTA
This sequence comes from Triglochin maritima, assembly GCA_963682175.1. Classification (NCBI taxonomy): domain Eukaryota; kingdom Viridiplantae; phylum Streptophyta; class Magnoliopsida; order Alismatales; family Juncaginaceae; genus Triglochin; species Triglochin maritima. Next base: position 4,001,039 of record OY821780.1, on the reverse strand, counting down.
TTTTTCTAAAATATGCTTCAGAAATTATTTGAAAAAGTGGAGTCTAATGTCAGCGATTGACTGATTGGTTACTTGATTTCAATTGGGGACTAGAGGTAGTCATATAGCCTTTTACTGCATTCGAGATAGCTCTGCTTTCCCGATGTTTGATGGGGAAATAGAGGAACACGTCACAACCGTGACTTTCTGAGATTAGGTCTCAAGTTTTAAAGCTTCTATCAGCCACTTTGAAGTAACCTCCATACTCTAGTTTCTCACTTCGTAGATGTTCCCTTGCAAATCGGTCACATATGTAGTTGCTAACAGCATTATGGTACATGAGTAAACAGATTTATCTTGCCGATTATTCTCTGGAATAATAGCAGTGTGACAGCGTCATATATTCCAGGTTTTCTTCTAGTTGTAGAGAAAATGGTTGTTGTGCCCTCTTGAAGTTGAAGAATAATTACTGTTGCTTCTTGACAAGTGTTTATTTTAATGTAGTCTGAACCTTTGTGGGCATCTTCGTCTAATTTTACACGAAAGGGTAGAAATAGAATCTTTACTTGTTGTGCTTGTTCTAGCAATAAATTAGACATTATGTTAGTCTGACATTGTATAAGAAAAAATATTAAAATTGGGTTATTTAAATCTTGAATGCAACTCCAGAACTATTTCAAGCACGAATGTTTAGGATATAATGGTATGGGTGCTTGGGCGTTGTAAATTGTTTACAAACCAGTACAATTTATGCATTTGTTATTATCCACAGGTGTTTTCTATTAGTTTTTTTCTGTAGCAAATGGCTAAATGAGTTTGATATGGATGAGTATTGAACTTGTCAGTATAGTTGGAAGCTCTTTGTGTTTGCATTCCTTACTAAGTATTAAGTAATAATTACTATTGTTTTGTTTGTTTCTCATGAGTTCTGGGTTGTGTAAATCTCAGATTCTTAGGTTTAAGCATGTCTTATTGAATAATATATATATTTGCCACCAACTGTAATTGACTGAAAACATTGTTTACTTTTGCTAATTTTTGTTCCACTTTCCATTATTGTCGTATTTCATGTTTATTTGCAGATTCGACAAGATAATTAATAAAGAAATCCCTTCAAATGTGGTTTACGAGGATGAGAAGGTATGCTTTAAAAAATCCTTCAGGTCATGAGTAATGAATACACTCAGGAGTTCAGTGTCTCTAGCTTTTTGAGCAGTTACATTCGAGATTGACCAGTGAATAGTGATAAACTACTCTACATTTCTGCAATTAATGTGCTGGTTTTCGTCAGTGGATAGTAAGTCACTTGTTCACTAATAAGAGTGATGAAATGATTTTCATTGATCTTGAAATTGATTGTTTTCAAGTAGAAGCAGATGTAGATTCAGTCTGAGTAGAAGGTTGTGTTATCCTGACCAAACGCTTTGTAAATGACAAACAGGCACTTGCATTTAGAGACATAGCGCCACAGGCTCCCGTGCACATTCTTATTATCCCCAAGGAGAAGGACGGATTAACTGGTCTTTCACAGGTATTTTGTTTTTGATGAATTTGACTGTGGGTGAATATATAAAACAGTCTTCCTAATCGTGGAACAAATGGGGGTTCCTCACATGAGAAAACCTGCAATATTACATCTAGCCATGGTAATATTATTCTGAAGTTTATTCGTAATGAACTGGATAGTTGTATTAAAAAAAACCATTATAGCATTACAATGACGCTTTCTACTACATTAATTATGTTATTTGTGTTGTACACAGGCAGAACAAAGGCACATTGGAATCCTTGGCCACCTTCTTTATGTAGCCAAATTGGTTGCTAAGCATGAAGGACTCGATGATGGTTTTCGTATTGTCATAAATGATGGGCCTAGTGGATGTAAGCGTGATTCATGATATTATGTAGTATTTTACCGTCTATCTCAAGTTCGAAACTGTTCCTAACTATCATGCTACTTCCTTCCAGGTCAATCTGTTTATCATATCCATGTTCATCTTTTGGGAGGGTGCCAGATGAACTGGCCTCCCGGCTAAATTCCTGTACGAGTTATTTACCTTATCTTGATCTATGCATTGTACTACATGAACTCGTACCAGACAAAGTTGTGGTTCCCCTGATTAGGTTATGAATCTTGTTTCAGAAATACCTGACGAAGTACGGATCATAACTTTGAACAAATTATCGACACCTTGAGAGTTTATGCATAAATTTATCTTATGTGCTCGTGGCTTCTTGTGAAATTTTGTTCCTCCAAGAAAGTTTTTTTTTTGTAACCCGGAACTCCTTTCATCCACTCTACCTCCTGTTTATGGCATTGAGGTGGATAGACGGAGTTACAAGCTTAAGTGCAAGGAAACTATCTTCTATGCAAAATTGGTGCTTGATCCCTCATATGAGTAATGAAGGGGGAAATTTGCCGGTAGTTTTATTTGTATAAACAGTAGGTTCAGTAAATGATTGAAAGTTGAGTGCATGACAAGTTTATGGGACTGATTCCCCGTCCGGATGCGCCGGAAAAAGTTATGTCCATGAAACTAGGGAATGCCTCCGGCCTCCCATTGGTGTGAACACAGTGATTTCTAATTGTATCATACTCCACACTGTCTTATGCTCCAGTGATTTCTAATTGTATCATACTCCAGGTTGTCTTATGCTCCACACTGTCGGTCTGTCCTATTGTTATTTGCTTTACTGCAGTCTTATGGTTCTTTACTTTGTGTATTTTTCATTAATACCATCAATGTTTGGTTAGATGATTTCCCTTCGACTTGAAAAAATCCTGTCACTCCGATTTCAGGGTCATATCGAGAAGAAAATCAGTCATCTATGTGGCTGCAAAGAGTTTTGTCTCTTGTAAAAATTACCCATCATTGCATTAAGTCTACGATGTCGTTTATGTCTGACAAGTACCTTCCAAAATATTCCACAATTCCGAGAACCACACATCGTAGTTGGAATGATTGGATCAATAATGCAATACCAAACTAGGCCTTCCTGTCCCACCTTCCACAGTTCCAACTCACCACCACGCCATACCCTCACCATGGCGGTGCCCCACGTTCTGATCTTCCCGTTACCCCTTCAAGGCCACATCACCCCAATGCTTCAGCTCGCTGAACTCCTCTCCCACTCCGGCATCCTCGTCACTTTCATCAACACCCACCACAACCACCGTCGCCTCGGAGACAGCATTGAGAACTACACCAAGATGGGAATTCGCTTCGTGTCCATCCCGGACGGGCTCAATGATGACGTCCCGCGCCGGGCGGACACGTTGTTGGAGCTGTGGAAGTCGTTGAGCACAAAGTCGGTGGTGGTGGTAAGGGAGTTGGTGGCGTCAGCTACGCCACCATTCACGTCTGTCATGGCGGATGGGGTGTTGGAGTTTATGTTGGATTTGGCAGAGGAGGTTGGGTTGCCGGCGGTGGTGTTCCGGACTAGCAGTGCTTGTAGCTTCTGGGCTTACTTTTGCATTCCATGGCTCATCGATGCTGGTGATGTGCCTTTCTCAGGTATGTGTGGGAGCTCTCAACTGTTAATCTTAACTAATTTTGATTACGAATTTTACGATCTTTTAAGCTATAGCTCTCTCTCTCACACACACACTCCCATTTGTTGATAGTGTGACATCTTTTGTGCCAAACCCAAGTGTTTTGGCGACTAGTTTAGATGCATTTTCAACCCTTAGAATCCATGTTAAGTAGGATATTTGCACTGAGATTAATGGGTTTTATGAGGCATCCAGTGAAGATTGAAGAACCATTCTCTGCTGAGAGCCTGAGAAACTTCAATGTATGTCCATGTTATAAATTTGAAGAAGAGATGCATGGTATATAAGGAAGTAAAAAATTCAGGTCAAAATGAGTCATTTATACGTTGGTCTTAAGAATTCAAAACTCAATAAATTCAATTTATTGGAATATGAACATATAAATAGATTGTTGGATTAAAACATGAAAGTTTATTATGTAGTTTATTCTGTCAAGTATGTGATTAAGTTAAGTGGCTAAAAGCCTAAAACTGAAGTACCACAACCAACATTGTACAGTTTCCCACAATTACCTACAATTTAAGGTAGATTTTCATGTCATGGGAAACACTTAAGTTCATTTAAAAGTCTTGCGAATTCTATATGACCCGGAAAGTAACATTGAAATAATAAGAGATAGACATGATCGGAGTTACTGTTCAGATGAGACAGACATGGATAAGCAAACGAATTCCGTCCCAGGCATGGAGGGGCTGCTACGTCTCCGAGATCTGCCAAGTTACTGTCGAACCAAGGACGTGAACGACATCACCCTCCAAACAATAATGCGGAGCACCCTCCGAACCACCCGCACAAGAGGCCTCATCCTCAACACTGCAGCATGTCTTGAGCCCACTGCACTTGCCGAAATCCGTAAGCACATCCCCAAAATCTACTCCATTGGACCCCTCCACTTAATGACAACACCGACTTCTTCAAGTCTGTGGGAGAAGGATGACAAATGCATATCTTGGCTCGACCGGCAGCCCCCTCGATCCGTTCTTTTTGTCAGTCTTGGTAGCTTGGCGGTTCCCCCAAAACAAGATCTTCTCGAACTATGGCATGGGTTGCTCGGAAGCGGGTATCGGTTCCTTTGGGCCTTTCGACCAGACTTAGCAGGTACATCATGTTAGAAATACATTTTCGTTTTCACAGAGAATTTCCTCTCAACAAAAAGACTCCTATGTATTAGTAGTGTAGAAGTAACAACTAACAACCCCCACATCCAAAACGTCTCACATTGTTCGATCAGTACAAAAATTTGTGAGTCTCTGTTATGAAGTCGTGCCAACTAATTCTCACCTAACTACCCACCTGGATTAAAGAGGTGTTGTACCATTCGAATTGAACATGGTACAATATATAGCACTATTATTCACACATGGATGTAAAAAAAAGTTATATTAGAGTTGTATCCATTGTCTTCTACGTACCTAAGTAAATGTCTTTTACAAGAAAAGTTTGACATGGTTCTAGACGTAGTTCATAGAGTTTACAGGTTCACTCCAACCTATATCGTTCATCTGCATAGAACACCCTTTGTGATCAACACTATCCGTATGTACCTCTTGTGTTTGTGCACTTGGAAAGTAAATAGTTGATAAACGGAAAACAAATTTCAACATGCAAAAATTACACATATAGTTGTGTGCACATACATGGTTCTTTCTCATTGCGAATTCCTGGTTATGTCACTATTTGCAGATGAAAACTTATTTTACGAGAAGACTGAAAAAGGTCTGGTGGTAGGTTGGGCACCTCAGGAGGAGGTCCTGAATCACCCCGCCGTCGGTGGCTTCATGACACATAGCGGTTGGAACTCGACTTTGGAGAGCATTTGTGCCGGAGTTCCTATGCTATGTTGGCCGTTCTTCGTGGACCAAAACATTAACAGTAGATTTGTGGAGAAGGCGTGGGGTATAGGACTGGACATGAAGGATACATGCGAGAGGAGTGTTGTGAAGAAAATGGTGAGGAAGCTTATGAGTGGAGATGGGGATGTAATGAGGAAGAACATTGAGAAGATTAGGGAGGAGGTGAGGGGTTGTGTTGAGGAGAATGGGACTTCTCGTGCTGACTTGGAGAGGTTAATATGTGATATTAGAGCCATGAGTAGTAATGAGATTGCATCTTGCAATGAAAAACACTAGGACAAGTTATAGATTAGTCTTTATCCAATCCATTCGGACATTTGGTGTCGATTTGGTTATTGTGTTTTAAGATTAATAATAAATATCTTCCGTGCTTCTCGACTATCGCGGACTGGTCTTCTTTTTGTTTCTATTTTCTGTTAAATTCCCGAATGCATCGTCGGCTTGTGGGCTTGTGATCTATAGTTTGTTATTTTGGTATAACTTTCAAATTACCAAAAAAAAACTTGATGAATTGACGTTTTATTTCTTGAGGTTTTGTTTATTTTGTGGTAATCTTATATATTTGCGTATGGATTAAGTTTGTCCATTTTATTCCAAGTTTACAGCAATTCAGAAAAAAAAAGTCTTAAAATTGTTGTGTATGGTCCCCTCTGGATACAATCAAGTATCAGTTAAATAATCATTACTGATATTGAAAGTGATCCATTCTTTTAACTAAAAATTGCAAGTTCAAAATCTAATTATAACCGTCTCCTCTCTTTTTTGCAATCTTAATGAGTTAACTTAGTTTGCCACCTTGATTTTTGTTTAACCAAACTAGATTGGGCAACGTTAACTCCAAAAGTCCAAAATGTATCTCTGATTCCAAAAAGATTTATTGACTTAATTCCCCATTATTTTTCCCTCTCCGATTTGATACGATGATTGAAGTGGTAAGTCGAGACCCCAACATATGCACAACAATTATTTCCACTAGCTTTAATCTTTTTGCATGAGATAAAGGCGCAACACAAAAATCTTTTGTCGACCCAAAAAGAAAAAGAAAAAAAAAACATTCCACGTCTCGTGTTCGCGTGGAGTTCAATTTTCCAACGCCATCTATGCAACATCGACAGCTTTCCTCCACTTTTTATAACTTCATTCAAAATCCCACTCCATTGACTCTGGTATTCTCCTCCAATCCAGACACCATTTCCAAAGGTAAGTCATGAAATATTGGAACGTTTTGTAAATAATACAAAGTTGTTTAAAAACATGTTTTTGTTGTTGTGTGTAGTTAGGTAGAGAAGGGATCTAAACATGATGACGGATGAGAAGCCGAAGTTGACTTCAATGAAGAGGTCATGGTCTGTGGCATCTCTTGCTAGTCTTTCAACTCCAAAGATCTGCGTTTGTTCTCCTTCCATGCACCCTGGCTCCTTCCGGTGCAAGTACCATCGAAACCTCGACAAGACCAGTGCCCAAAAGGTCGAATCGGAGATGGTCGACGAGGTCGCACCTTCTTCTCCTATATTTTCCGAACCCTTTAATACGATCAAAGAGGTGATTCCGTTAAATAACTGCTTATGTTAGTTAGACTCTTTACATAAGCTACTGGAGTTGTTTCATGTTAATCTTTCTGTATCTTTAGTTTCAACAACTTAAGAAGATATATTTCACATGTTGAATCTTACTTCAAGATATATAATTGTTGGTATCATTCGCTTTTCTATATGTGAATTGAGTTCAATCATATCCTTATGATTGAAATTACACTGCAAACAACTTTGTTGAATTTAATCTCAAAAATGTTGAAAGATGGTTGGATGAGTTGTTCGTACGAATACAATAGTTAAACCACGGGTGTTGATTTATTGCTCTCTTATCAATTTTAATGATCTTTAGAAAGATTAGCTAGAAGCCACCCTACTTTAATCATATAAATATCAAGTTCTAAACCCAAGTCCACAGGACTCAATCTGCCAAAGCTAAACCAAATTACGTACGATTTATGGACGTCTGTCTTCTAAGAGGATCTATTCCATTAGATGTTTTAGTCAAATCTCAAACGTACAACTTTATTTTAATTATTATTATTTTCTCTTCCGCAGGCTCCTGAACCACAGCCAATTCAAAGATCGCCACTACGTGACTATCACAAACAAGACTACACGACCATCAAAGTTCGTGGATACCCACTTCGATATAGACGCGTATGAGTAAAAGCTATATCTTTCTAACAAACTTAAACCATCAATTATTATGTTTTTGGCATCTCAAACTTGTTTTCACCAACGTTGGTGATTAATTCTTTCTCAGGTTTGGGAGCCCCAGCTAGAGGTCGGACCACTCGAATTGCTCGAACCTGAATTTAAACCGGAACTCAAGCTCAAACCTGAACCCAAACTTGGTGCAGTGACACTGCAAACAAAGAGCCCTTTCTTTGAAACCAAACGAATCAAAGTGTCCATCCCAACTAATTTCCTAATGGTTTGTACCATTGGGGTTGTTCTCCTTAGTGTTTACATCTATCTTCATTACGAATCTTCTAGTCTTCAAAGAGGCCATGAGTGATCACCTTTTTCTCCTTTATGTCTCTTTTTTATTTTTATTGGGGGTTTGATATGTCAAGTTAAGCCCCTGTTTGGCATTATATTCTTGTTTTTCATGAGAAGATTTTCTTTTCTTTTACACAAAAGACATGATTTTTACTCTTTGATCAGATGTGCAGTTCTAAACACTTACATATTTATTGAATGTAATAATTTTAGAACATTTAAGGTTGTATGGTGCTGGAGTTGGCATCAGCTTTATGTATACTTGTGAATTTTTGCATTCCCTGATATATGAATTTGAGGTATTTGAAACTAAAATAAAGGCATAGGGTTAATTTGCGTATTAGTCAAGATCAAAGATGTGATATGCACCTAACAGAACGGTATCGGGATGTTTGTTAGATTTCAATACTCAAATATACAAAATCACATACTAGATGAACAAAAAATTGCAAACCAAGAACACACGAATTTACTTAAGTTCACCTAATGTGGGTTACATTCTGCATTTTCTTCTTCATTTTTTGTATATTTCTATAATCGTTTATACAAAAGCAATTTATACAAGAATTATAGAACTCTAATCGTAATCATGACTTAAAATAAATCATGCCAAAAAACACATTAGTAACCCAAAATTGGTACAAAATTATTAATAAATCTCTAAGTCCAAACCACATTGTGTTTGACTTTGAGGAGTATGAGTCAATTCCAACAATATTTAATTAAGATAAGAGAAAAAAATCCAACGAAAATTATGACGAATATCTACCATTTCTATATCGGTAAGACATCCTCAGGATACCATAATAAATGGATCGACTAGGTTCATGTAAAATAAAGTAAAGAATCTTCAGACATGATTCCAGAGGCAACTGGACTAGTAGATTTCGATGGCCAGATTGGATGTGCATTTGCACCACTATTTTTGCTCTGAAAGTATTATATCTAACAGTTTTATGGAAAGCTGAAAAATTTTAAAGACTGAATTCTGTTGTTTGTTATGAGGTGGTTGTTGGATAATAAGGTTTCATTACATTTTTACCCCGAAGCAAATAGTATCCTCTCCAAGTGAAAGATACGTTCCTTTTAAGTTTAGAAATCAAAAGTACTGATATAATATCCAACTCTATTTTCCTCTAGCTCTAAATTCAACCACCTTCAAGGCACAACCAACTTCCTTCTCCCATTTTCATATCTATTTATGGCACTGTGGGAGCTGAAGATGAAATATATTCTGAGAACAAAGTTTATCTCACTTGCAAACACAATAACTCTCAACTTGATGCTATTGGACACTTGGTCCATTTTAAGCCTTTGGACTCTTCTCCGCATATAAATGTGGCATATTCGATAAAGACAATTGACCCCAACACTAAGCTACTTTCCAAAACGTCCACAACATTATCAAATTGCATGAGGAAGAATCCAACATTATCTAATCCATACCATTTCTTTTCATGTCCTCCACCAATCAACATCAGCATGCACTTGCACTCTACACGACGCAACTTTAGATACCACAACATTATATGATTTTGTGATCCATATTAAATGTTCAGGTAGACCATCTTTCACTGTCTCGACCCACAGCACCAACAATCAAACTAGTGGCGTTGGCTTTTCACACTTCAATATAAATACAATGCTTACAGACCACCTCTAATCTCTCTAATTCCAAGTTGAAATACCAATCTTTTGTTTTCTTTAATATATATTCTTTTCGCCTTCATGTCATCCTCTTCTTCCTCTTCTAAGGTGTCTATCTTCATTGATTTGATCTTGAGGTCAATCAAAGGCAAAGATTTTGATAGTGGTTGGAATCCGGAGACCGCGAATATTTGTTCTTCGGATCATCTAAGGAAGACAGATGCAAAGAGTAAGAAAGGTGGTGTTGATGAGGCAAAGGTGGTGGATGGTTTGGTGAGGATGATGATGTCACCGGATTCTATGTGGCCTTGATCATGTATGTGCCATATTGGGCTTGTATTTGCTACCTAAATTTTTCTAATAATGATAAGAGGTTAAGTTGGTTTGTGGGTGGTGGTGGTTGGAATGGAAGGTTATCTATGTGGTTGGATGAAAATCTTGATTGAGGAAAGTTTTGAGAATATAAAATAAATAAAAAATCAAATTTATGGGCAGGCTGACATGTATCAAGAGAATATTTGCCAATTTAATGATGTATTTTGCTCTAATGGTTCTGAATGTTGCATGTGATTTGTGGTTATTTGATTGCCTCAGTTTGATGTACCCGACCGTCTTTGTCAAAAAGAGTGTTTCTTCTGCATGAAGGATGTGATCATATATTAAGATATATTAGATTAGTGCTAAGAACGATCTAGAACAACGAACGAGATCGGATTCGCAACAACAAACGAGATCAAGAACAAGAACAAGATTTCGCCAACAAACTTTTAGGGGAAAACCCTGCCATTCTCTCTTCAATCAACTTCAGAATGCGGGAGTAAACCCCTTGTTTTATTTCTCTGATTGTAATCAGGCATCACCCGTTTACAAGAAATCCGGATCCGTTTCCATCAGTCGTCTGGATCCAATACAAAGAATATAAAATACATAAAATGAATCCAAAGCATTTATATGACTAATAATACCGTAATTTTTTTAAATAATATTCGTTTTAAAAAAAATTCGAAAACTAATCACAAAAAAAAAAAAATTTCAAAAATACGCAGATCGCGGGTCGAACCCGCGATCCGCGCAACCACGGATCGCGGGTGCGACCCGCGATCCGTGCTGACGGATCGCGGGTACGACCCGCGATCCGTGGTGACGGATCGCGGGTCCGACCCGCGATCCGTGCCCACGGATCGCGGGTTCGACCCGCGATCCGTCACCACGGATCGCGGGTACGAACCGCGATCCGTGCCCACGGATCGCGGTTCGCACCCGCGATCCGTGGGCGCGAATTCTTATAAATACGCGGTTCGTCAAATTTTTTTAAATTCAATTATTTTTTCAATTCCTCGTACATTTCCACTTCTACTCTCCACAATTTTGAAATTGTGCCCGGTAATATTAATTTTTCTGATCCGTTTGTCTTTCCTGGTGTTATTTGAGATAAATATTTTTTTCATTCTTATATTTATATTTATTAATAATTGGTAATAATATCAAATATTGAAATTATACTCTCTTTACAGTCTTCAAATTGTGCCTGGTGATATCAATTTTCTGATCCGTGTGTCTTTCCTGGTGTTATTTGAGATAAATATTTTTTTCATTCTTATATTTATAGTTATTAATAATTGGTAATAATATCAAATATTGAAATTATACTCTCTTTACAGTCTTCGAATTGTGCCTGGTGATATCAATTTTCTGATCCGTGTGTCTTTCCTGGTGATATTTGAGGTAATTATTTTTTCATTCTTATATTTATAGTTATTAATAATTGGTAATAATATCAAATATTGAAATTATACTCTATTTACAGTCTTCGAATTGTGCCTGGTGATATCAATTTTCTGATCCGTGTATCTTTCCTGGTGATATTTGAGGTAATTATTTTTTCATTCTTATATTTATAGTTATTAATAATTGTTAATAATATCAAATATTGAAATTCTACTGTCTTCACAGTCTTCCAATTGTGCATTTGATAACTATTTTTTCTGATCCGTGTGTCTTTCCTGGTGTTATTTTAGGTAATTATTTTTTTCATTCTTATATTTATAGTTATTAATAATTGTTAATAATATCAAATATTGAAATTCTACTCTCTTCACAGTCTTGAAATTGTGCCTAGTGATAACTTTTTTTCTGATCCGTGTGTCTTTCCTGGGGGTATTTGAGTTAATTATTTTTTTCATTCTTATATTTATAGTTACTAATAATTGGTAATAATATCAAATATTGAAATTCTACTCTTTTCACAGTCTTCAAATTGTGGCTGGTGATATCAATTTTTGTTATCCGTGTATTTTTCCTGGTAAAATTTGAGGTAATTTTTTATTCATTTTTAATTTCTATTTATGTCACATTATTAATAATTGGTAATAATATCAAATCTTGATATAATTTGTAATATAAAACTGATTAAAGAATTTTTCATTGTAGTTAACAAAATGATTGCGGTAAGTGTGTACTTTGGCGGTGAAATAGTTCAAAATGCAAGTTACGGTGTAGAGTACACGATAGGTCCAAGACTTACACTTTCAACGAGCGAAAATGTAACCTTAGAAGAACTTAAGAGTTGGATATATCAAGGTTTGAATGTCGAAGAATCTCAGTACTCGATGAATATTCAGTATCGTTGTAACATTGCACCAACCGGTTACTTTTTTTTTAATGTGATGTCTGTATATGATGAGAATTCTTGGAGAATAGCCTATGAAACAGCTTATTCCAAAATGGGAATGATGGAGTTATATGTACAGTTGAATCCTGTGGAAATTGAGTGGAGGGTTGAGATGTTTACAGGTAACCAACCGGGTAGTAGTAGTGGTGCAGGTTTCATATCTCAACAATCATGTGATGCAAACACCATAGCAGAAACCAGTCGACCTGCGAATAGAACTTCTGATTTCGTGCCTATACCAACAGATGATGAAGAAGAAAATGATGACGAAGATTACAATATAGATACAGAGAATGAATCATCAGGTGAGGACGACGAGGATGCTGATGAGATTGAGGAAGATGAAGATATTGGTCCGAACGTGAGTCAGTTAAGCCAATACAACCCATTTAGAGGGAGGGGTTCGGTTCACCCTGCTAAAAGCTTTCATGATTGTTCTAGTTGGGTTCCTGCAGATACATCATTTATAGAAAGCAGCGTAATAGTTGAAGGTCCGTTAGCTGAGAATCAAGCATTCTCATCAAAAGACGCTCTGAAGAACGCAATATCGAAATGGCACATTGACAATAATCGGGAGATCAAGGTGCAAGACAGCAGCAAAACCAAATATAGGGTGAGATGTAAAGATGAAAATTGTAGCTGGATGTTGTACGCTACACGGACCGGTTCGGGTGATGCATGGTCTATAAGAAAATGTCCGTATAAGCATATATGCAGGTCCACAGCTGCCCGATTTGATCATGCTCAGCTGACTGCAAAGATGATGGCTGATATCATCCGTGAAGATGTCGAAAATAATGTCTCGCTCCCGATTAAACAGGTGTTTGGTCTGGTAAGAAAAATATTTCCAGGTGTTAATCCAAAGTACAATAAATTATGGCGTGCCCGCGAGATTGCTATTGCATACATGTTTGGAAGTTGGTCGGGTTCATATGCTTTGTTGCCTCAATTGTTAAATGCTATTAAACAATCAAATCCTGGAAGTAAAGTTGTAGTTCATTCTGACCCTTTACCATGCGCTGGTGTCCGTCAGTTTAAATGTGCAGCATGGGCTTTTGGTCCTTGTATTCAGGCATTCAAATATCTGCGTCCTGTTATCAGCATAGACGCCTCATTTCTTAAAGGTAGATACGAAGGAAGGTTACTTGTTGCTGTTGGGTATGACGCTGAGAATCAACTATTGCCTCTTGCATTTGGGCTCGTTGAGAAGGAAAACATATCCAATTGGGGATGGTTTATGAGATGGTTGCGACGAGAGGTGATTGGAGATAGGAAGATATGTGTCATATCTGATCGACATGCTGCAATTAAACACATTTTTAGGAATCCCGGTTACGGTTGGCACGAGGAAGGAAATGAAGCAGTTCACCGTTTATGCGCACAGCATCTTGCCGAAAACTTGCTCAAAAATTGTAAGAATCAATATGCAGTTGACGCCTTCAAGGCAGCATGCAGACACAGTAATCCGTGGGATTTCAAAGCCAGTTTGGAACAAATTGAGTATTGGAGTAAAGATGCATTACAATACATAAAAGGGATAGGGAAAAAAGATGAAACAAATGAGAATGAACCGGAGGTTCCTAGTAAGTGGTCGTTGTGTCACGACGGAGGCCAAAGATGGGGAATAATGACAAGCAATGCTGCAGAGTGTCTGAACAATGTTTTCAAAGAAGCTCGTGGTTTACCCATTTGTGCAATTGTAGAGGCGACATACTATAAACTGTTGGAGTGGTTCAACAACAGAAGACAACATGCACGTGTGTTGGCACAAAGAGGACACATCTTTTCCGAGAGGGTTACACAAATATTGGAAAAATCTGCAGCAGTTGCATGTCAACATGAGGTGAAAATAACTGATTTCGATACAGGAGTATATGAGGTCATATCCAAACATGAAAGAGTGAGCAGAACTGGAGGTAGGAGGGATCGTAGTTACAAGGTGATTCTACGTGACGGCACCAGACCGAAGTGTAAGTGTCGGGGACTACAAAATACAGGTATCGCTTGCAGTCATGTTTTGGCAGTGTGTGCCGCACGTAACTACAATGCCAATGAATATACACATTCGTACTACAGTGTCAACTCTCTAGTGCACACATGGGAGGGTCACTTCGATGTGTACGGGAAGGAAGAGGATTGGCCTGAATATATGGGAGACAAAATAATACCTGATCGAACTCTCGTCAAGAAAGGAAGGAGAAGGTCAAAACGTTTACCGATGACGATGGATGTCATGGAAGGAAGGATAGGTCCGGGTCATTGTACAGGTTGTGGTTCTATTAATCACCCAAGCGATCGTTGCAATGTAAGGGAAGGTTGAATGTATAGTAATGTTTAATATATTGTAATGTTGAATGTATTGTAATGTTGAATGTATTGTAATGTTGAATGTATTGTAATGTTGAATGTGTTGTTTGCGGCAACTGAGGGGTATCATAATTACTACCAGGTGTCTGATAAGTTGGATAATCTTCGGGAATCTGGGAAAGCCCAAACTGCGTGGGCTGCGATGGTCCTGCGCCAATGTCACCATATGTTTCCGAATATCCAAACTGGGTTGGCTGCGATGGTCCTGCGCCAATGTCACCATATGTTTGAGAAGATCCAAACTGCGTTGGCTGCGATGGTCCTGCTCCAATGTCATCGTATGTATATGAACCTCTAAACTGCGATGAATCTGGGACAAAATCATCGTATGATGCATTGGATAACCTAAAACTATATGTTGTTTGGTCTGCAACTCTAGGTACAGGACAGTCATCACGAATCTCATTATTACCATCATCATCTTCAGGAATTGACTCCACATCTCCAGGTAATCCAGCATCGCACAGTACTCTTTCAAATTCATGCACCTGATCGCAATCGACAGCATCGAGTTGGTGACTCTTCAGCAACATTTTACACAATCCCTTAGTTCCACGTTTGTACAACTGCTTGATAACAAATTTAGCCCGTTGAATACCACGTAAGCCCTGCATTTGTAGTTTGAAAATTAGATAATAAAACACAACAAACAATAATCGTCAAAGTCGTTCAAAATACATACCATACGTCGAATACGTGGTCCACCAGGAACGTAACCTAAGTCCTCAATAGAATCACGTGGGGGTGGCAACGGCCTTTCCAAACCGAACTCTATTTGGCCTCGTATGTAGACTGTGTACATACCATTATGCTGAAACCACTGACGATACCGTCGATTTTCTCTCGGATCATATGGTCGACTTTCGTGAACAATATGCGGTCTTTCCCACATTCGTATGTAAATTTCATGCTTCGCTGACCAATCATCTCTCTGTCGGGCCGCATGTACTATCTTATCAAGTCTTTTGAGTTCTGTCCACGGATGAGGTTCTGGCGGTGGCGTCGTCTGATAAAATCCAAATTGTCTCATAGTTCTTTCTGGATAATGCCATGAAATCATCCAGAAATGAATCAAAGGCACTCTCGCAAGCCAATATGCAGCATCAGTAGTAAATACCCGGCCAGGAAGCGACATCATACTTTCATAATACGGCTGCCAGTTTACATGCTCATCCAACATACATTCAAATTCATTTCTGTAATGTGTAAGACAATTATGTGCGGCACTAACCTCATAAGTCTGTGGGTATTGCCACTTAATAGCAAATGGAGGTCGCGAGTCTAGGTCTTCTCCACCTAAACACTCAGCATGACCCACGTGTCTCGGCCGGGCTACGGGAAACCGAGTCCAAGACCAGTGTTGAAGAAGTAACAATGCACCGCCAATGTTCCTTTTCCCAGTTTGACATGAAATAGACAAGTTGCGATATAAACATGAAAGCACGGCCGCACCCCAATTGTATACTATCGGCTTGTCCAACACCTGCAAAAATCTCAAATACATAACTGGAACACCTGTCCCAGAGCTATCAGGGAAAACCATGGATCCAAACAAATCTAAAATGAAAGCCCGTGTATATTGTGCCACTTCTTCATCTGTGGGAAATTCTGGCAGATTCCCGTAATTTAGCCGCAACCATTGCAAACTGATGCTAAATCCAGACTCTTTGAACATTTGTGGCTCATCTCCTCCAACCGTTCTTTTACCTTTTTTCATAATCTCGGCGTTTATATCAATCCCAAAGCAATTTCTAATTAACTCACGACTATCTCGATCACTGTGCCCGATTATTGGAATACCACTGATAGGTAGACCCCACAAACAGCTAACATCCTGCAATGTTAATCCAACTTCCCCAACCGGTAAGTGGAAAGTGTGAGTCTCAGGACGCCAACGCTCTACAAGTGCAGTAATCAATCTATTGTCTGTCCTTGTATGTTTTATTTGGGCAAGTTGATATAATCCCAAATTTTTTAGTGCTTGACTAAAACAATCGTGGAAAGGAATTACTGGACGATGTGCACGACATTCCAAAACAGCCTCCGGCTATAATATATTCAAATATATTGTGAAAAATAAATCAATTAAAATATTGTAATTTAAATATTTACAAAATTAACGCAATATACTTTTTTTGTACTTACATTTGTGCAAATATCATTGACTCTGAACATGCAATTTGGTATTCCGAGAAGTGGGGAAATAGACTCTCTATCAACTGCATCATTATACTCACGTTCGTTTTGTACAGAGCGACTTCTACTTAAATGACTCATTTTGTCAAAACAACTGTTCATGAAAATAAAAACAGAATTACTTATAATAAAAAGCAAAAATAATCTACTCGTACATTTCATGACAAATTGCATGTTATAGAAATAATGAAAGTTATAACAATTTAACACATAAATACAACTAATATTTAAATTTTAATTTAACAGAAAATAATAAATAACTATTACAAATACTTATATTATATAATAAATTTCGTAAATGTACGTTATACAAATTTTAAATGTATATACAATTAATTTAATTATAAACAGATACATAAATACAACTAATATTTATAATTAAATATAATAGAAAATAACAAAACAATTCCAAATAATTTAAATTTAACAAAGAAATTAAATCTTAATTTAAAATATTCTTAAGTAAAAAATTTGTGTAAAATTTACCTGAGTCCAAGATAAGCTGGGAAATAAGTGTTGTGCGAGCTCCGAATTGTAGAAAAACTTGAAGAGAAGTGTCGTGCGAACCCGAGAAGATAATAAAAACTAGTTGAGATTAACTGATTTTAACTCAAAATTTAATCTGAAAACTCAAACATTAACTGAAAACTCAAAAATTAACTTAATACTTAATCTGAAAACTCAAAAACTTAATAACTGAAATTAAAAAAAGTTAAAAAAAAAACCCGACGGATCGCGCTTTTATAGCGCGATCCGTCGCACGGATCGCGGATCCGATCCGCGATCCGTGGACACGGATCGCGGATCGGACCCGCGATCCGTGGGCACGGATCGCGGATTGGACCCGCAATCCGTGGGCACGGATCGCGGCTCCGATCCGCGATCCGTGCCCACGGATCGCGGGTCCGATCCGCGATCCGTGAAACACGGATCGCGGGTCGCACCCGCGATCCGTGGTTGCGCGGATCGCGGGTTCGACCCGCGATCTGCGTATTTTTGAAATTTTTTTTTTTTTTTGATTAGTTTTCGAATTTTTTTTAAAACGAATATTATTTAAAAAAATTACGGTAATAATACAGGTCAATTCTCTCAATATTTAGTAATTGAATAAGAATTCGTTTTGAAGCGTGTACAAAAAAATGTTGTTTATTAACGTAACATCTACAAGGAAAATGTGTTTTATGCTTTTGCTTAACTTACTATTTTATACCTTCATGTGTTACATTACATCATCACAATTATAGTAAATAAAATTGACAAATAATATTATAAGACAATCGAGGGCAAAATAACATACATATCCTCGTAAAAGATTTATTTGATAGAAAATATCTACCAAAGTACAAATTTGAGCCTTGAGCTTCTTGACGCCCAATCACGTCATAAACCAATCAGCCAATCGAGCATTGTTTATCCCGGAACTCAAACCAAATCGGACCATTTCCATTCTTTTATGTGGTTACACCAAAAAAAAACGAATTTATACCCTTAATAAATTCAAATCCCACATATCCCCTCTATCTCCCGCCAGAAGTCCTCAACTGCCCAACCACCACTGGCCCAACCTACCTTGTTCTGCTCACACTCTACAATCTAAACGTTCAGAAGCTTGTTTCCAAGCTTAAACCTCTCAACTCCCTATTTCTAACAACGTTCAGAATCTTGAAATTTCATGAACAGTGGCTTCTAACGGTTACCATTCTTGTCGTTTTGAAAGGAGAGAAAAACTACTGTCATATTTATGTGGAGTTATTGTTCAATAGTTATATTTCTATTCTGGGTTTTATAGAAATATTTAAATATTTGTTATGCTCCTTCTTCAAGAGGAGAGGAGAGGAAGAAGATTTATGTAGTTCTTTGCCTCTTCTTGCTTGTGGTGGGTCTACTGCAAATCAATGCTACTTTGAAGTAAAGTTGGTTCCTATTCTTGTTACAAATCATGGGTTTTCTGTAGAAGTACATTAGGCTTCGCACTTCGTATCGTTTCAGGGGATGCGGAAGTTTTTCTCTGCTATGTCAGCTCCTGTTTCGGGCGGCAATGATGCCGGCACAGGAGGAACTAACCAGATCTACTGGGAGAAGCCGTGGCAGAGTAAAGTGGAAAAAGATAACAGCTTCAGATGTCCAGAAAACCCTGATCCGTCAAATGTTCCTGAAGAGAACAATGATACGACGGAGTCTCGCCTCAAGAGAGGCTTATTTAGGTGCACCCTCTTCAATCCTTATGCTAATGAGCATTCCAGTTGAGCAAGTGGTATTTTTGAATTTTTGATCCTTCATAAAGTATCTTCACAGAATGTTAGGAATCGTTTCTTCCATTATTATTTTTTCAATCTGCACAAGACAATCTTTGTTTGCTAAAAAAAATCTGAGTTTATCTTTTTCACGAGCTGCAAGGTTTTCTTTCACTTTTTCTGAAATCACAAAATTTTCTTGGGTTTGCGCCAGCGATTATGATGATTCTGAATTATTATTTTTCACATCAGCTGCTGTTATTTGTTGCACCTTGTTGGATGATTTTTCTGGAGTAGATGGATGGGAATTCAATATAGAGTAGGCTTCGCTTGTCAATTCACAACCTCATCTTTCCTATCAATCACCCGTTTCTTATCTTGTTTCTGGAGATGAATTCAACCATATCTTAATCAAAATTTATTGTCTGATAATCATGCAGCTGCCATTCCAATAGTGTCAAAAGACTGACAAAGTCTAAGCGACGCAACATGGAGAAGACCGACTCGCCCAGCTCCTCTAAGTATTCAGAAAAGTCACCTTGCAGCACCCCTATCGCTTTGAAATGCAGACAGTCTCGTGTGACACAAACTGCAGATACGAAAAGTACTCTAGATTTTTCTACTGATGGAGGCCAAGAAGATGATGAAAAAAGAAACGAAGAATTTATTGCTAGTCTTTCCAACGGTACTTATTTGGCCGAGAACAATATAGTAGCGAAAACCGGACGTCCACCACGAGCTGATCCTGCAAAATCTCCAGCAATCCAAGGCAAGGAGAATCGGAGATTCCAATCCCTCGAGGATGTTGGAGTTTTCCGCTTCGGTGATTGGGCAGCATATGATTGCAAACAAGCTAATCCACAAAAACCAAGGAAGAAAATTAGGAGATCATCTAGGGAAATTACAGGAAGATTTAAGCGCGATCCTGGAAAATATTTCTCGCAAACTACAACTGTCGCTCGAGATATAAATAAGGACAGTTCTGTGGCCTCGAATAGCATCAAGAATGAAGAGAACTTGGACAAGCAGTTAGATTTGAAATTAAGGGAGATTGAAGAGAGATGTGCCTCAATATCAGAAACTGATGTTGAACTCGAGAAGCAGCATTATAGAAATTTATGCAGATCAGTATTGTTGCAGACGATTAGGGATATTAATGTGGATAGGAAAAGTTTGGCAATGGAGCTTCTAACTCAGTTACGAAGTCGAACCTCTGAGAGATATTCTGCTAGGGAGGCCTTAAAGTTAGAAGATGTTAGACTTCAGAACAAAATACGGAGGCTTGAATTGGAGAAAAATGAAATTCAATCAAGTTTGGAGAAAGAACTGAATAGAAGATCTGGCGAGTGGTCGTCAAGGCTTGGAAAGTTCCAAACTGAAGAGCAAAGATTAAGAGAGCGTGTGCGTGAATTGGCAGAACAAAATGTTTCTCTTCAAAGAGAACTTTGCTCCCTTAACGCGACCAAAGATGAGATGAGTGACACTATACTGAATATGGAATTGAAGCTAAAAGACTCAACAGCACAAACTGGTGAATTACAGATTGAAAATGGAGACCTAAAACACACCTTATGTGAAACACAAAAACGTGCAGCTTCAGCAGAAGAAGAGAGGGATTTTTTCAATGAGAGGTATAAATCGATGGGGAAAGAGATTAAAGACCTGCAAAAAATCTTAGTAAGATTTCGAAGAACATGTGAAGAACAAGAGAAGACCATCACTGGGTTAAGACACACATGTATGGAGGAAGTTAAGAAAGAAATGTCAGAGATAAGTGACCCTGAAAATAGTTTACGGTTGGAACAAGTCAGGCTTGCTTCGGTCGAGCAAAATCTGAGAAGGGAAATAGAGGATTACAGGCGTGAAATGGATTTACTTCAACAAGAGAATGTTACTCTCTTGGACCATATTCGAAATGTTGGAATTGGTTGTGGAGTTTTCATGAGGCTGGAAAACGAGCTGCGTGACCGAGTGCAATATTTGCAGGTTAGGGGCTTGACGTTGCTGCATGAACACGATGTGCTTTGCAGCAAGTTGCTTGGTTTGGTAAAGATCCAGAAACAGGAACTGGAAAGCGAGTTCGATGGATATAGCGTTCTAGAGTGCCATAAGAAGCTTCAGGGTTTGAAGATAGGAGTTGTGAATCTGGAAAGAAGTCTGCAGAATGTTGCTTTGGTGCAGGATGAGAAATCAAATCTACATGCTTCAGATTGTGATGTACTGAAACAGAGGGGTCATCAAAGATGCAGGGTAACAAGAGCAATTATGTTGACATTTAACCTGAATTTCTGAACCATTATCAACAATTTTGTTTGTGAATTTCTCAAATTTCTAGTCAGCATTATAATTTTTGCCAGTTTTTGTCTAAACATATAATTGTAGGATAATGTTGAGCTTGAGATTAAGGCTGAGGTACTACTGACAAAGGTTTTACAAGAAAAACTGTGGTCCAAGGAAGTTGAACTGGAGCAAATAGAACGTGAGCTAGCATGTTCTATGAGAAGCCAGGAATTTTTGAAATCTGAAAGCCAATGTCTGAGGTATGAACTGTCCAGTTTGAAGCACAATGCCAAAGACACGGAGAATCAGGTGAACATGTTTCTCTGGTTTTGTTTTGCGTGGTGTATTACTGATGTTGCTGAAACATAAAGTCGAAATTGTAAAAGCAAGCAGCTGACATTTTTATTGCAACATCATATTGAAATCTGGTTTCTCCACAGATGATGAGAAAAGATGAGAACTACAACCACCTAATGCATCAGTTCGAAAATTGTAGTACGGAATTGACCACATACAAAAGCTCAATGGAGCCGGTGTACGAGGAGAGAGATCATTGGAAACAGCAAGCGGGGAAGCTTAAGGAGAGGGAAGCAGGACTCAAAGACACAGTTGATAATTTGAAAAAGAAGATAGACAGTCTTGAAGGGGACATTCTCCTGAAGGAAGGACAGATCAGCATTCTGAAGGACAGCCAACTCCATCAAGGTTTATGATCGTTGGCGTTGCAACGGCAAATTACGCTTGGGGTGGTTTTTTTGTTTTTAGCATAAAGTATTGTACAATGTCGGTATCGGTGTTTACGACAAGTCCGGTCTCCTAAAATTTTTTTTGAGACGGTTTTAGTTCAATCTCGATTTTGCTTGTAAAATGGCACTTTTATCTTTAGATCGTCTCAGTATGTTGACAATGTGAACCCATTTTTTTCCATCTCTGAATTAAAACCATGATATGGAAATGTCATTGTCGTTGGTAATGGTTACAAGCTGAGAAGCATTAAATAGAAAGAGTAAAATGCAAAAATACACAAATTAAGAGTGGTAAAAAATAAGACATTCATTGTATCATGAAATGAAAACCAATATAAAGGTTCCTACCAAAACAAGTTCGTAAGAAAGATCCTACTAAGACATGCACTACAAAAAGGCCACAGGAGTTCTCTCTCTAGAGAAAGGAAGTCGAATCTTTTGATCACCAGGTATGCTCCAAGTGATGTCTGAGTCACCTGAGAGAAGAGGTATTAGAATATGAGCTTAAAGTTATATGGAGAGAGAAAGGTTCTCAATGTTAGCTAAGAGTGTAGAACCGACCGGGATTGAGGTAATGTTCAGGCAGAAAGATAAGTTTATTGATCACCAGGGATGCTCTTGATGATATCCGAGTCACCTGAAAAAGCAAAAGGTATTAGAGCATGGGCTTATGAAGAGAACGAAAAGTTCACAATGTGTAGTATTGAGTGAAAACTGACCAGGATCGATGATGCTCAGGCAACAAACTCTGAAGTATTTTCCGCAGGCTGTCCCCAAATCAACATTGTCTGCTTGAAGAGTGAGGTTTAGCCTTCTAATAATATTTTTATATGCAATACTAAGGTTACAGTAATGAGCTAGTTCATATATCATGTCATGTTATGAAGGAAGAGTTCAAACAAACATATCAATCATGGTATGGAATAGGACACAAGGATATAGAATCAACAGGCAAGATTCACTACTCTTCTAGAGGAAACACAAACAAAGACTCAAAATGGTGTAAAATCAAATGCAGCAAAATTAACAAACATATTCATCTTTCATGTCTAATAATCAAGCATAAAAAACAATCAACAATTATTGCACTGTCAGTTCATGTACAAAGAAATAGAATGAAACATCATGAGCCAGAGCGGTACCAAGATAATATGCTCACAAGTTCGCATATTGAAAGTAAAATATGAACAAAAAATATCTAAGAATTATAAACACAATTGGCCAAAAAAATCTTCAGCAAGTAGAATTATAACAAACCAAGTTGAAAATTGTTCAAGATCATAACTACAGCAACAGACAAACAAGATGCATCGTATTTGCTGGTGATAAAAATGAGACGTTGTCTTTGCTTCATGGAATTATATCATCTGAGTTTTCACATATGTTTCTCTCAGTTACAAAAGCCTTGTTTCAGAAATGGTGATGTGTCAAAAAAAAAGGCAGTCACACTTAAGTTTGATTTGAAACAAGAACACTGTACACAGATTTGCATAAATAAGTATATTGATTCAAGAAAAACTTCAAACTTGAAGCATATACTAATTCATGGAGGTGCCAACCTCAAATCTGATAACCACGAAATGAAAATAAGTAATAAAGTTTAAACCATAGAAACAAAGAAATATGAAAGTTATTCAGACAAATAAAAAGATACTTACTTCCATTGAAATGATGAACTCCAACCTTTGCAAGCATAGCATAATATTCAATTTCAGACTTACGAAGGGGAGGGCAGTTGTTTGAGATGATTATCAATTTCGCTGCAAGAGGTAAAACAGATAGACTTACTATCAGAAAGTATGTACTGGCAAAATAACCAAGTTATAGCTAAGACAGCTGTGCAGAAAACAGTTGACATAAAATGAGGCCAACTAAGTAAAGAATTCAAAGAGATGGTGAAAAAAGTTTTAAAAAACCAAAAATACGACATCAAGAACAATAACTCAGAATTTATTATTCAAACATAGGCAAATATGCTAACTGAGTGAACAACTACATCTTGCTCTTAGCCTACAGTCACCAAAAACAAAAATTATAAATCACAGGAACAATAGAGCATCTGATGTGCAACCCTAGGTAATTCATCAGGAGTATGGAAACTTCAAGACAAAATAAATTCGGGCAATACAATTAATATAGGGTACTGCATTCATCTCAGAAGCAGATAGAGAAGGCCAAAGAGTCAAACTTCAGTCCCATATTGAAATCCATGTATTATAGTAAACTACCATATCTTTCAGATACTCAACATTTCAAACAAGCTGATCCAACATGCAACTACAACCGTGATTTGACATTTCAGTTAAAGATTCCTTTGCTGCTGCTAAATGAAAATTGACATAACACTCTCTACAAAAACACCATCTCATCATCATTCAAGACTAAGTAATTTTTTTACAACTTTCATCATTTTCATCATAAATACTTAGTACAAGAGTAACTTAGTAAACAATTATATTTATTTGTACGAATATGAATTTAAGGGTTAAAGTTGTGGCCTTTTTTATTACTAAGGTACCATGTGGAACAATTTTATCAAGTATCCCTATAAGCTTAACTTTTGAGATTCTCACATCTGAAATTTGAACTTCATTTTCTTCTTACATTAGGCGTCAGATTCCGGATAATCAAATTACAAAACAATGCCTGCATTTAGCCCGATTTTAATAAACCTCACATTCCAAATGTGATTCCAGACAGACCAGTCCCTCAAATCAGAAATTCATCATTTCCCCCCAAATCACAAAAAAGCACAACTTTTTTAACGCTTCAACAGAGTTGCGCTGGAACAACACCTTTGGAGCTCCTGAGAGTCTTGAGAACAGTCTTGTACCCGAGCGTGTACTTCCCGCTCTTCATGACGAGAGCGAGTCTATTATTGATGCTCTCATGCGTCTTCTTCTGCACCAAAACAAACGCAAACCAACGTCAGACGCCGAAACCACGAGATCGAGAGCGAAATGGAGACGGAAGGGTTTGGTCTCACGGTCTTCTTGGTGGAAACCATTGCTGCGATTGGCCAAGGACGACGGGAGATCTCGAAGTGGGAATGGGATGAGCCGCAACGAGATGAAACCCTAGTTGTGTCGTGAGGAGGTTTTATATGTCGGGGAGCGGAAGGTTTTGGCGTTGGTGTTGTCGGGTTTTGGGGTTCGAACTGGGCCGGGCTTTGTTGCTAATGTAGCCCTTAGATTTAATTATTTAAACATGGAGGGAAGGTGAGGAACTTGACTGGGCTAGAGATCTATAGTGAGAGAGACATCGAGAAGTGGAGGAAAAAGTAAGACTTCGCATTCGAAAGCTATGAGTTCATACGGCAGTCTTGCAATTTTATTTGTAACATGTGCCTTGATGACCAATTATTCTGAACAAGATCAGTTTGTATGACTTTTAAGAATTGGATTGAATCCAGAAAACAGTTATGCAGACATAAAATTCGGTGAACAAGTTTGAAATTAACTTATGTAGGTTCTACCGTTGCCACATATAAAATTTATAAGATTTGGTGAAACTTTTTGAAAATAATTTTTTTTTTATGACCTAGAATTTCCGGATACTCACCCTCACTTTGGAACAGCCGGGCTACAGCTCCAAATTAGAGGTGGTTCAACATCATTTTCACCGGGACGTTTGACATGTCGTTACTGGGATTTGAACCTCGGATGTGTGTTTCACTCAGCCCTAATCAACTTGACTACTCCCCGGAGGACAAAAAGTGGAATTATATTGTCCTAGGCAAAGAAAACAACTTATGTAGCTTCTACCATTTTACATATGAAATCTATGGATGCTTGAGTGAAGCACTGTTAACTTTAGTAGTGTCTAGTTGCCATTTTCGTTCTTTCTTTCTTTTTATCGGCTTAAGTTTTCTTCTTTAGGATTTCTTACATGGTTGTGACATTCCCAATCATCATCTTTAATATTTTCGTTGTACAAATCAGCTTAAGTTATCTTCTTTAGGGCTTCTTGCTTGGTTGTGATGTTTCCAATCATCCTCTTTAATATTTTCGTTGCACTTCATACCACGCATTGGACAAACCATGGGATCTGGCGTGTCGGCGACGGTTGCGAGACCTTGCCCCTGAGCAATGGTAGGCTCACCAACGACCCTTGGTGGTGTGTCGGAGCATCCATCAGCCCTCGTACTACCAATATGCAGAAATCAATCATCATTGTGAACACCATCGATAGCTCCCATCTAACACAAATATATAGTGTCATAATCTAAAGTTGTTTTTGCCCCTCTACACAATCAATTATTTACATGTGTCCCTTTGAAACAGTTATTTTCCAAACCAAACCTACGTCTACACGGCTCGTGGAACTACCGCTCAACGCATCCCTTCCCTCTCGGCAATTGCCCGACGTGGTGGCAACCACTACAAAGTATAAATGTCTTGACAAGACATTCACAAATCCAGTCTCGGTATGTCAATCTACCAAATTCTGCGAAAAAAGTGATCATCTCCTTCCATCCGCGGTGCATCTCCACGGGGACGGGTTAAGAGGAAGCCCTCCGTAGTCGCCCACGACAATCACAACTCCGACCTTGACCCTATACCCCGACGACATGGCATCCACACTGTTGCTACCAAAGACTTTCCCACCCTTGCACGGTAGTTGCTTTTTCAAAGGATACACCTTTAAATTGACTACGCCTACACAAACACATGTGATACCACTGGAGCACCAACAAACCAACACCTTGCCCTAACTTCGTCCCAAATATCGAATAATACCCGTCATACCCGCTAAACGGGTATGGGGCGGATATAGGAACAACAAAACTAAAGCTGGTATATACTAATACCCCCATTTAAGTAGACAGATATGAGTACGGGTATGACGAGACTGACCATATACTCGCCCCGTTTACACCCCTAGAATCACCATTATATGACACAAAGGAGATAATGGAAAATTATCTAAAATATATGGTACTGAATATTACTCGAATGAAAGGATTTTGAAATTAACCAAAGTGAATACATGACTAACTGATTAACTGAAAATTACTACAATTACTAAACTTAAGAACATATATATAATTCATCAACCTAGGAAAACAACAACCAAGTGCAAGTATCAGACTGGTTGTGATATAAAGTTGATTCACATTGGTTTCTTCAAGGTTCAGAAATGCAAGATGCGGATTGGATGCGGCGAAACACCGTATCTTGCATATGCAGATGTGATGCGGGTGCAAATGCGATTTACGATTTAATAATTAAATAATATAATATTGTTAAGTTGTATTTCATGCATTTAAATAATATTTATATTTAGTATATTATCCAATAAAAGTGCTACTCTAGGTGTTATTGTGTAATTTGAAGAATTAGAATGATTTATTAAAAATACATGAAAAGAGGATCAAACGAAGAAAAATACGTGACCATGACAAATCAATGAAAAGTAGGGACTTGCTTGTAAATCTCCATTTTTATATTAAGAAAATTAGAAAGATGAAGTGTTGAACGTGGGAGAGGTGGACCTGGGTGTCGGGCCGGCACGACACGACCCATGTTCGAGGTATAGGGAAAGTGAGTTCCGTAATTTAATTATAAATAATATATAATAAAAAACGTGAAGGTGGAAGGGGAGACCGTAGAGAAAAAGAGGAGAATGAGATATCAGAGAGGAAGGCAAGGTCAAGGCGGTTGCGGGGAGTTCATCTCGTTCGTTTTCGGTATTTGTCGCATCGAGCATTCGTCTTTGGTTTTCGTCTGTATGGGACTATGGTCGGTAGTTTAATAACTTTAGGAGTAGTATAGTAGTTTCTAGCAACATATAGATTGTAATTTTATTTTTTAAAATTAAAATATTATATTCGTTTCTTACATATTATTTTACATTCATTTGAATTATAATTAATAAATCAATTTTGTTTCATCGATTGGCATGCTTAGCTAATCCACTCCATTGAGGGTGGAGATATGTGAATTGATTGTTTAACGGATGAATATGTTAATTGTGGTTACTCGCATGATTTTATGTGCTTTAGATTAATTTCAGATTTAATTGTGTATGTATATCCAGTATAAATTAATGTCTATTTCATTCTTAATCTATTGTTAGGATGTTTATACAATCATGGCATGAAATTCTTGAGTACGACATTATTTAATTTATTTATTTTAGGCATTCCTTACGGGACGATGACATTCCTCTGGTTTCGTTACCAGGACCTTAGATTATTTTAATTAAATTAATGTATGAAAAATTATGTGTTGGAATCATGAGCTAAAATAAAATTCAAGTCTAATTATGATGCATGCATTGTTTATTTCTTATTCTAATACTAGTTTCCTATGTTTTGATTCTTGAAAGTCCACAAATATTCTTCATGCATGCTATGCTAGATGGTGGGTTAGGATAATGTTATCATGATATAATTTAATGATTAGTGTTTAATTCAAAACCACGACAATATGTTTATCCGGACTAGATCGGTTTATTATAATCTCCACCCCCAAGGATTGTAATTCTGAATTTCTATACATTTTTACTAAATTAAACTAATTATTTTTATTTTTGAATTCATATAATAGCTAGTTTATGAACCAACTAATCTTATCTTCCTGTACAAGTACGATGAGTGAATTTAATAACATTCTGCCTGTAAAACAACCCGTATTTGTCACTGCTATAAACGTAATTGTGCACTTACAGTAATAATATTAAAACCACAACAAATATACATATATTAATTATATATATGTAACAAAACATTAGGTAAAAATTTGAATAATTTTTAACATCAATAATTCAATATTAAACAAAACAGAGTAAACAATTTTAAAAAATCAAAACATAATTGAAAATAGTGTTGTTTTTAAATACACCACATATGCGGGCAACGATGCGGACCACATCCATCCTTCCTATGTGATGCACATCCCACCCGCATCCGTCATGCATGTAGGATTTTGTGTTCCCATGTATGTATATATTTTTAAAAATTTAATACAACATACAAGATTGATTTCATATTTTCAACAATTTTTATGTACATAACTTTGAGTTTTATTCTAATATCATGCAACCCTACATTTATTAAAATAAACCACAAAGATAGAATCATACCTAAAAGTTCTCTAAAACATTCTTGAAGATTCGGAGTCGCGTTGCCCGTTGAATCGTCCACGGATTTGCCTCCGAGTGTTCACCAAACTCTAAACAAGATTAGAGAGAAATGAGCTAGTCAATCAATCTCTAACAATGTTTAGAATCTAGCTATTAACTCATCTTTAAGCTCCTGAGATTCTTATCTCTAAAACTTAAATTTACTAAGAGATTTTCGTGGTGATTAGGGGGAGATTAATGAGAGAAAGAATGTTTGCATTAGTGTTAAACAAGTAGGAGTAGGGGTCCTTTTATAGTCTCCCAAAACATCATCATCAAGAGCTATTCTTTAGCCATGATCCATTGTTTATTCTCTCCTAAATTAAACTCTAATTTCCACATAATCACCCACAAAAAACGTTTTAATTAAATTTGAAATTAATCCACTCATGATCTAATTAATCTCTTAATAATTCAGGCAAAATCATTCTTGTTCGGTGGACCGAGTATAACCCGGTTAACCGAATCGTTCGGTTATAAGACGTGTTCGGTGCACCGTGAGCTAGACGGTCGACCGAATCCTTATGAGAAAAATTCCCTGGCAGAATTCGGACGAACCACGTCTTTCACTCGGTTTACCGTTGACCCACCAGAATCGCTCCTCGGACATAGTCATCGGATGACCGTGTCACCTTCGGTCTACCACATATACTACTTCTCGATTGACCGTGCACACTCGGTTAATCGAACCCGATTGTCTAGACACTCCAGACAATTTCGGTCAACCAATTGCGCTTACCCGTTTCCTATTCGGTTAACCGATCAGAAGATACCCCGATCGACCGAACCTTGAACGGTTCACCGTGTTTGACCCTGATTTTGCCTTTGTCACATTTTAGATTTATTTCCAACAAAATTTGATCTTTTGGGGTTTTTAGAAAATTCACATCTTATGTAATATATTATCCTATGTAATATTTAATTATTACACCCCATAATATATACACCTCATATGAATTTATCATGATTCTAATTATGTCAATTCTCATTACATATTGATTTTATTCATTCACCACATGTGTCATATTTTCACATGAAACTCGATACATCATATAAACTTAAAATCAACCCTCTTGTTTCCCAGTTTTGTGGTGTGACCTGTAGGAGGATCTAAGCCAAATTGACAGTGATATTAAACACTTAATTTCTCAGACTATAACTGGTATCTAGCTACACATTATAATCACCAAGTTAACATAGATGTCTTTGTTCAACCCGAACCAAAACATGATCCATTTAGTGATGTAAGTGCACCACTTGTGTCAGTCCATTGCCTCATGATATTAAGAATATATACAAAGTAGAAATGTGTCACCTTTGTATTATATTCATTTATCGATCTCTGTAAGCTAATTATAACTATATAACTTAACTCAAGTTACATTGTGTACATTATAATTTTGCTTTATCAAGTTACCCACTAATATCATCACTCAATTAAGAGGGCAATGATAATCGTTTGACTAGTTATCTTTTCCAGCACAAGTCATGTTCAACCAACTATTGTCTTTATCACTATACTCATTGATAGATTTTGACAATAATCAAATTAAACACTTCTTGAGTGAAAAGTTACCCACTAATACGCACTAATACACACCTCATATGAATTTATTGATTTTATTCAATAAATTATGTCAATTCTCATGACATATTGATTTTATTCGTTCACCACATGTGTCCATTTTTCACATGAAACCCGACACATGATATGAACTCAAAATCAAGCTTCTTGTTTCCCTGTTTTGTGGTGTGACCTATAGGAATATCTAATCTAAATTGACAGTGATATTAAACACTTAATATCTCAAACTATTAGCGGTATCGAGCTACACATTATAGTTACTCAATTAGCATAGATGTCTTTGTTCCACTCGAACCAAAACACGATCCCATTTAGTGATGTAAGTGCACCACTTGTGTCCGTCACTTGCCTCATGATATTAAGAATATATACAAAGTAGAAATGTGTTACCTTTGTATTATATTCATTTCTTGATCTCTTTAAGCTAATTATAACTATGTAACTTAACTCAAGTTACATTGTGTATATTATAATTTTGCTTTATCAATGTGCCCCACTAATATCATCACTCAATTAAGATGGGCAACGATAATCGTTTGACTAGCTATCTTTTTCAGCACATGTCATGTTCAACCAACTATTGCATTTATCACTATACTCATTGATAGATTTTGACAATAATCAAATTAAACACTTCTTGAGTGAAAAGATATAAGTCTCATATCTTAGGATCCAAGACACAGTAAAACATTAATGACACGAAACACAATTCCATAATGTTTTACTTGTTAGGTCTATTCAATATATAAAAGTAATCTTTTTCTCTTTTATATACTCGTGTCGTCAATTATTTATAGAGCTACAACAATCGATGACCAACACGACAATCTTATCTCAGTGATTAATGTTCCATGTTAATTACCGTGATTGTAAATAACTTTTGATTTATGTAAACCATTATCTTTTAGAGCTCTACGGTTAAGGACCAAACGTCTCTTCTTTAACACTTCCAAAAGACGAATACCATAATTAAGGAACAAAATGTTTGCACATTCAATTCATAATAATCGACATATAAAAGTAAAACTTTTAGAACACATTCATTTCAATGCATCCACATATGTGGTCATCCCACATTTCCGAACAATATCGTCGGAAAATTCACTCAACTAGGAAGTAAAATAAACTGCAGTAACTTGCAAAAAATATGTAGTAGCTAGAGATGGCCGTGTATCGTCGATTCTAGATATGCAATTAAATACAAGAAAACTCAATCCATCATATTTGATGTAAACATTTGATACAAATTAGTGTTCAAAAAACGCTTCCTTTTATCTTCTGACAATAAAATTTAATTAGTATGTTAGCCAAGATTGAAACCAAAATATTCCACTTTTCCGGATCCAATTCCACTTTTTGTATTTTCGTAAAAATACCGAAATTACCTTTAATGATTCGAAATCTTAATCTTCTTCTTAATATTCTAAACTGAGATATTTCTATTCTGGGAACATGCAATATGTGAATTGGGAAGTGGTTTTTTTTTGGTAGGGTAATTTTTAATCAATTGGGAAGTGGTTTTGAAGTGGTAAAAAATCAAAAGTGATTTTCAAGTTTAACGCAATCATTTGGTAATGCGTAGGATAATATTTACATTTAGATGTATATGAAGTCTTCCCAAATGGGGTTTGATATTATAATGTAATTTAAAATAATAAACAAATTAATGTAATTTAATGTACATAATAGGAGTAATGATCTAATTTATTTTATGCTACTGGTTTCCTTTCAAATGAGGATTGAATTAATAATTTATTTGTACAATATGTAGTAGCGAAAAAATACCTATGATTTGTAATCAATGCAGTGCATTGTATAATTTTGTATTTATTGGAAAATGAAAATGATGGTCTCATAAAATGTTGGTGAGGTTTTTATATTTTGGATTTTGTTTTATGTTTTGGTTTTTTAAAAATTATTTTCAAACTGTTTTTATTTTAAATTTTTAAATATATTTTCTATTTTTTTTAATTTTTTTCAATATCGATCTCCAAAGGACGTGGAGAAGAGAGCGTGTTGAAAAGTTAAGTTATTTTATCGAATAAAAAATCTGATATTGTTTCTCCATTTCCAGCATAATAAATTATTTACAACTAATTTTTTTTATCCAATAAAGAGAATTATTTTTTTATTAAATAAAATAATCCAATTTTTCAAGACGTTTTTTCCGCCACTTGCCAAATTCTTGACCGACATTATTTGGAAACTCGACAATCAACAGATCATCAATAATATTTGCATAACTCTCCCATCTGATATCCAAATAAGGCGATTCAAATTAGTCTAAATTCGGAACCTAATTTTCTCAAATTAGTCCAAAGCAGTCAAAACTTGTCTTGAGCAACCAAAGTTGTCCCGACCAGTCCAGTACGAAGTCACGTGCAAGTTCCGAGTAGTGCCCAACGAATTCGGAGCAGTCCCGAGTCCAGTCCAAAGAAATTCCGAATTTCGAAATATGTTAAATACAAAAGGTTGCAACTCCAAATTGTCTTTGCAACACATCTTGAATCGTCTTATTTGGATATCGGAGGAGAGAGTTATGCAAATATTATTGACGATCTGAAGATTATCGAGTTTCCAAATAAGGCCGGTTAAAAATTTGGAAAGTCGTGAGTTTTATTATTTTTTGTTTTAATTTATTTTGGTTTTTGTTTTATGTTTTGATTTTTTAAAATCATTTTTATCTATTTTTTTAATTTTTTTACTAATTCAGAGAAGATATTTAATTTTTGGATTTGAAAAATGTTTCATAAGACATGCCTAAAACAAATGTTGATTGATTGAGCCATTTTTTATTATAATTTTCCGAACGATTTTTTATCATAATTTCCTGGTGAGATTTTACTGGTGAGATATAATTCTATCTTCATAGATTTCTAGAGATATATTCTTACGAAGTTCCATTATAGCATCTATAATTGCCTCTCGCTTAGGTGGGCAACTTAGTAAATAGACATATACTCTGAACGAGTAATTAGTTATGTAATTTAAGAGTTTATTTATGGTAAACAACATTATCTATGAATGAAAAAAAGTTAAAAGACGTTAAAAATTTCAAACTACAATTTGCAAATAATAATCGACAATTAATTTCATGCATGGAACTGATTTTGGAGGGAAAAAACAAGCAAAACAGAGAAAAGAACAAGAAAAAAGATAGAACAGAATTGGGCATGGTTCTGATTTTGGACCGAATTCAACCAGTTTTTAACTGACCAGACCCGGAACCGGTGGACCTGCAAAACCAAAACCGACAACCAGACCCTATTCGGTCCAATCCGGTTGCAACCGGCCACTCCAGTTCCGGTTAACCGGGCCGGTGGGTGTACACCTTTAATGATAATACAAAAACACAATGGTTGCTTGTCATCAATCAACTATTTTGCAACCCCTTCCTGAGAAAACTTTGCCACCACAATCCTCACCTTCTTCACCTCTTCTCTCTGGACTTATTTTGTCAAAAAAGTTGATATCTGCACTAGTAACTTACAAAAAATTGTATTTTAATTGATTCTTTAAGCAAATCAAGGATTTGTAGGTGGCAAAATCGCATCCCAAAATCATAAAACCTACTTTCCCTCTCCCTTCCCTCGTAACCGTATTCTCTCTTCCCCCAGACCCACAATGGACGTCAACTTTTCTAGAGAAGTCGCCACGATGTCTGATATACCACCGGCGTTTACCGGAGGCTTCCGCCGGAGGTCGTTCCCCGGACTCCGCCTTCGCACGTCCGAGGTATGGGTCCTCCAGATGTCAGATCCAGTATCGTTGTTCGCCGATCATTTTTCTTCGCGGTCCCTCTCTTTGGTTTCCATCTGCCCCAACTGGACGAAAAATATGGAAGGATAGTTGTTAGGGTTAGGGATAGCTCACTTCTAGGAGGAAAGAAAGATATTACTAACCATATCCATTCTTTTTTCATGGCGTAATCATAATTTGCAGCGAGTAAGATATTAGTTAACTAGGAAAATTGTAACATCCTCAAACAACGGAAGAATTTTAAGTTTTATAACATACAATCAAACAGAGGATATTACTCAAACACAAGGAAAATGGTGCACCAACATATTATATATATATATATATATATATCCGAGTGTTTCAAAAGTGTGATTACAACAAAAGGCTATACAAAATACAAATAATCACTCAACCTAAAAATGAGAGAAAACAGGATCTCGTAGCGGAGCTCTTCTCCTCTCTCACCACCCCCTAACGTCGGTCACGACCTGAAAAGAAAACATGCAAAATGCATGAAACAGAAACACACTAGCATGGAATTCTATCCACAAGGAAAAACATAAACCACGAGGCTGGGCTCCATGGTTTTTTCACCCAACCACAACTCCCACATAATTACGGGGCTCCAGGGCTTTTTCACCCAACCGCAGCTACTACGACACGACCAGGGCTCCAGGGCTCTTTCACCCAACCCGAACGTCTAAAGGCTTCAGGGCTTTTTCACCCAACCACCGCAACACACGTGCTCACTAGCACACTTGCCGAAAGAACATCAGCACCACAACTCGTCTCACACGGACAACCACAACAACTGCACCTCCAATGTGCAAAACTGGACACAAACGGTCGACCGAACCAAGAGTCTCGGTCGACCGAATCTCACTAAAACATGGTAATTGCCTCGACCGACACTCCATCGGTCGAACAATTCCCACCCACCAGACACGTTCGGTCGAACCAAAGTCAAGGATCGGTCGACCATTTAGAGTGTCACCTCTCAGGTTCAACGAACATAACGACCAATCGGTCGAACGGCAAATGGGACCCGTTCGACCGAAACCCACTAGTAAAATCTACCATCGCTCAACATAATCAACCGGTCGAACCCTCGAGCACTCTCAGTCGACCGAATTCCACCAGTGAAAACCTCCATCGCACCCAACAACACCGGTCGACCGAACCACCATCGGTCGAACCAAACCACTATTCAACTTAAGTCATCGGTCAGACAAGACAAACAGGCGCTCGACCGTTTAGATGGTCAACGCC
This sequence comes from Triglochin maritima, assembly GCA_963682175.1. NCBI lineage: Eukaryota > Viridiplantae > Streptophyta > Magnoliopsida > Alismatales > Juncaginaceae > Triglochin > Triglochin maritima. The sequence goes on along the minus strand of OY821780.1, from coordinate 3,965,256 downwards.
CCAACCGACCTACAATAGTGCACACCGTCGAACGGCAAAATAGAGAAAAGAACAAGAATTGGGCATGGTTCTGATTTTTGACCGGATTCAACCAGTTTTTAACTGACCAGACCCGGAACCGGTGGACCTGCAAAACCAAAACCGGCAACCAGACCCTATTCGGTCCAATCCGGTTGCAACCGGCCACTCCAGTTCGGGCCGGTTAACCGGGCCGGTGGGTGTACACCTTTAATGATAATACAAAAACACAATGGTTGCTTGTCATCAATCAACTATTTTGCAACCCCTTCCTGAGAACACTTTGCCACCACAATCCTCACCTTCTTCACCTCTTCTCTCTGGACTTATTTTGTCAAAAAAGTTGACATCTGCACTAGTAACTTACAAAAAATTGTATTTTAATTGATTCTTTAAGCAAATCAAGGATTTGTAGGTGGCAAAATCGCATCCCAAAATCATAAAACCTACTTTCCCTCGTAACCGTATTCTCTCTTCCCCCAGACCCACAATGGACGTCAACTTTTCTAGAGAAGTCGCCACGATGTCTGATATCCCACCGGCGTTTACCGGAGGCTTCCGCCGGAGGTCGTTCCCCGGACTCCGCCTTCGCACGTCCGAGGTATGGGTCCTCCGGATGTCAGATCCAGTATCGTTGTTCGCCGATCATTTCTTCGTGGTCCCTCTCTTTGGTTTCCATCTGCCCCAACTGGACGAAAAATATGGAAGGACAGTTGTTTGGGTTAGGGTTAGCTCACTTCTAGGAGGAAAAAAGATATTACTAACCATATCCATTATTTTTTCATGACGTAATCATAAGTTGTAGCGAGTAAGATATTACTTAACTAGGAAAATTGTAACATCCTCAAACAGCGGAAGAATTTTAAGTTTTATAACATACAATCAAACAGAGGATATTACTCAAACACAAGGAAAATGGTGCACCAACATATATATTATATATATATCCGAGTGTTTCAAAAGTGTGATTACAACAAAAGGCTATACAAAGTACAAATAATCACTCGACCTAAAAATGAGAGAAAACAGGATCTGGTAGCGGAGCTCCTCTCCTCTCTCACCACCCCCTAACGTCGGTCACGACCTGAAAATAAAACATGCAACAATGCATGAAACATGCACACACTAGCATGCAATTCTATCCACAAGGAAAAACATAAACCACGAGGCTGGGCTCCATGGCTTTTTCACCCAACCACAACTCCCACACAGTTACGGGGCTCCACGGCCTTTTCACCCAACCGCAGCTACCACGACACGACCAGGGCTCCATGACTCTTTCACCCAACCCGAACGTCTAAAGGCTCCAGGGCTTTTTCACCCAACCACCGCAACACACGTGCTCACTAGCACACTTGCCGAAAGAACATCAGCACCACAACTCGTCTCACACGGACAACCACAACAACCGCACCTCCAATGTGCAAAACTGGACACAAACGGTCGACCGAACCAAGAGTCTCGGTCGACCGAATCTCACTAAAACATGGTAATTGCCTTGACCGACACTCCATCGGTCGAACAATTCCCACCCACCAGACACGTTCGGTCGAACCAAAGTCAAGGATTGGTCGACCATTTTGAGGGTCACCTCCCAGGTTCAACGAACATAACGACCAATCGGCCGAACGGCAAATGGGACCCGTTCGACCGAAACCCACTAGTAAAATCTACCATCGCTTAACATAATCAACTGGTCGAACCCTCGAGCACTCTCAGTCGACCGAATTCCACCAGTGAAAACCTCCATCGCACCCAACAACACCGGTCGACCGAACCACCATCGGTCGAACCAAACCACTATTCAACTTAAGTCATCGGTCAGACGAGTCAAACAGACGGTCGACCGTTTAGATGGTCAACGCCCCAACCGACCTGCAACAGTGCACACGGTCGAACGGCAAAGGGGGTCGTTTGACCGAAACCAACCAGGCTTACCTCAAATGCACTACCGGTCGACCGCCCAAGGGAATCGTTCGACCGGCATGAGGCAGAGTCCCAAAATCTCTTTAGGAACGATGGACCGTTTGCACCAACCGGTCGACCGATCTACCAGTAAAATGCTGCACATTTGCTTGCGACGAGCCTTTCGGCTTACCGTCGACTTTCAAATACTCACACAACAAAAGTGAGCTACAACCACAAGTTTGACATACCGTGAAGGTTTGAAGAAACCTTTGAAGAACCTCGACGGCGCTTCTACGAGCACTTCTCCCCAAAATCACAATCCACCGACGAACCTCTCGCTCGATCAACGATCACAACTCCCTGTCGATCCATAGCCACACAAACCTTCGTTGATCACTACTTCAACCACAACACTAGAATAGTTAAGTGTTTTATTTGATTTTCTATATAAGAAATATATACTATATTTAGTATTTTATTTGATCACTCTCCACGAAACAAATATATCTAGTTAAGTGTTTTATTTGATATTCTATATAAGAAATATATACTATATTTAGTATATATACATGACCATATGTTGGAATACCGATGTGCAAATGAGCAATATATATCATGATACAAATATTTTGTTTAATATTCTTGAGGTTCATTCGATTATCATATTTTCATAATTTTTATCTCTAAGCTTTTGATTTAGTTGTTATTTATGTTGAAACTATATATTTTATATTTGTTAGTACTCACATTAGTCCAATGGTTTTCGATACTTGTGATTTTTATTCACACACAATGAGATTCTTTTAGATATTAATAAGATACATGCATATGTTGTTAGCATATCGATATTCAACATTTTTTATGTTTGTCATAACTATTTATGCATATCATTATAATATGTTTTTTAATGTTCAATAACAAAGATATTATTTGTATTTTTTGTTTTAAAATTGCAAAATATATATGCATATTTTAATACGTTGATATGTATAATTTACATCTAAATGACTTATACCAAGTTATGTTGAAATTAATTAACTTAAATAAGATTTAATATATGATTCTTATTTTGATTATATTTTGTAATTGGAAGAACTCTATCAATTATTTTGTAATAGTTGCTTAAATAATTTATCTGGAACAAATATTTTATTTGGCTTTAAATAAAGAGTATGGATATTCTCCGGTCTCATATTTGATTTAAGATAAAGAAAGACGATGCATGTGCATTCGTCAGTCCAAACGGCATCACCAAGAACTCGTAGTGCCCGTACCGCGTCTTGAAGGTTGTCTTCTGAACATCTGCCTCTCTGATTCGCAATTGATGGTATCCTGATCGCAGATTGATCTTCGAGAATACTCTCGCCGTCTGCAACTGATCAAACAGATCATCAATCCTGGGCAAAGGGTACCGGTTCCTAACGGTAACCTTATTCAACATCCTATAGTCGATGCACATCCGCAGCGACCCATCCTTCTTCTTCACAAATAGCACAGGTGCTCCCCAAGGAGAAACGCTCGGCCGAATAAACTCAGAGTCCATCAATTCTTGCAACTGCTTCTTCAGCTCTGTCAACTCCGCAGGTGTCATCCGATACAGAGCCTTTGACTGAGGTGTCGTACCCATTACCAACTCGATGCCGAACTCGATCTCTGGTGCGACGGTAATGCTGGAATATCTGCTGGAAACACATTTGGGAACTCTTGCACTACCTCTATGTCCTCCAACCTCCTCGTTTCATGATCAGGGACTACCAGCGTGGCCTTAAACGCTCTGCATCCCTGCTATAACAGCTTATGTGCCTTAACTGCAGACACAATCAGACGACCCTCTCTGCTCCTCGTCCCTCTGATCAAAACATCTGGCAAGTCCTCTCTCGGGATCAGGGTCTTCTTCTCGTGGCAAAAGACCCGCACGTCGTATTGTGACAGCCAGTCCATCCACATTATGACGTTGAAGTCCTCCATCGGTAACAAGACCAGATCTGCCGGGAAATCATGGTCTCCCGAAACAACTGTGGTGTCGGGGAAATAGCTCCCCACAGTGCCCACCTCACCAATGGATGTGCTGACCTCCAAACAATCAGTCAGCAACACAGGGGTCCGACCCAACTCTCCAGCAAACTTCTCCGAAATGAAGGAGTGAGTGGCGCCGCAATCAAACGTCACACGCGTAACCAAACCAGAAACAGAAAGAGTACCTTCCACCACAGTGTTGGAGTCCCTCGCCTCCTCAGCCTGGATGGTGAAGACTCGCCCGATCTTCCTACCCTGCCCTGGTGAAACAACGGATCGGCTGCCTCCGCTCTTCCCTGCTACTGGTGGCCCCAACCTCCTGCTAGGCTCTCCCTGCCTATTCGGGCACTCCCGAACAAAGTGACCCAACTGTCCGCACCTTATTCAAGCTCCTGAGCATTTGAAGCACTCCTGACCTGGGTGAAACCTCCCACAGAAAGTGCACGCTCCAGACTGACATGCTCCTCCTCCATCATACTTGGGCCTCTTGCTCAGGTCCCTGCTCCACGACCGACTGCTCGGCTACCGGTGCTCACTGGTGCCTTCCTCGCCTCCTGAAGACACTCTCTCTGGTCCTGCTCTATGATGGTAGCATGCTTCACCGCATCTCCAAGGGTCAGCGACATGCTGTTGATTACACGTGATCGGAGCGGCTGCCTCAGTCCCTTCACGAACTTCCTCGCCCGTTGCTCAGGTGTCACACAGATCTCTGGGCAGTAACGCTCCAATGCGTTGAACCTGCTGATGTAACTCGTCAGGGTCATCTCCTTCTGCTCCAGGGAGATGAACTCCTCACTCTTCCGATCCCTGACGTGCTAGGGAAAATACTGCTCATGAAACACCTCCAGAAACTCCTCCCAGCTGACATCCTCACGGTCCTCAAACATTACCGTGGGCACGGTCCTCCACCAGTTGGCGGCCTCGCCATCAAACACATAGGTGGCCAGGTCCACTTTCCTCTCTGGTGCAACCCCAATCGCTCAAAAGATCTTCTGCATCTTGAGGACTCAGTCCTCCGCTACCTCAGGAGCACTCCTGCCATCAAAACTCGGTGGGTGTTGACGCATAAAACGATCATGCTCAGCGCTCATTCCGCCCTGCACATTCTGGGTTGCCTGACGCTCCAGAAACTCGCCCAACCTGTCCCAATTGGTGCCCTCAGTGGCGTCACTTGTACTGCGATCACGCGGTCCATGCTCAGGCTCTGTCTGGTCCTGCTCCATGATGGTAGCCTGCTTCACTCAACCATTAACACGCGGTCCATGCTAAGGCTCCAGGGCTTTTTCACCCAACCTGAACGCACTACGGAGCTCCAGGGCTTTTTCACCCAACCACAGCTCTCACAACAATTACGGGGCTCCAAGACTCTTTCACCCAACCACCGCAACACCCTACTCATTAGCACACTTGCCGGAAGAACATCAGCACCACAACTCGCCTCATACGGACAACTACAACAACCGCACCTCCAATGTGCAAAACTGGACACAAACGGTCGACCGAACCAAGAGTCCTGGTCGACCGAATCTCACAATCATAGGGCAATTGCCTCGACCGACACTCCATCAGTCGACCAATTCCCACCAACAACACTCGTTCGGTCGAATCAAAGTCAGGGACCAGTCGACCGTTTAGAAAGTCACCTCCCAGGTTCAACGAACATAACGACCATTCGGTCGAACGGCAAATGGGACCCGTTTGACCAAAACCAACCAGTAAAATCCACCAACGCTCAACCTCAACACCGGTCGAACCCCCGAAGCACTCTCGGTTGACCGATTTCCACCAGTAAAATCCACCATCACTCAACACCAACACCAGTCGACCGAACCACCTTCGGTCGAACCAAAACACTATTCAACTTAAGTCATCGGTTGGACGAGTCAAACAGGCGGTCGACCGTTTGGATGATCAACGCCCCAACCGACCTACAACAGTGCACACGGTCGAACGGCAAAGGAGCCCTGTTCGACCTAAACCAACCAGACTTGCCTCAAATGCACAACCGGTTGACCTCCCAAGCGCATCGTTCGACCAGTGTGAGGCAGAAATCTGAATTCTCATTAGGAACGGTCGACCGTTTGCACCAACCGGTAGACCGATCAAGCAGTAAAATATGTTGCATGTGTACTTGCGACGAGCCTTTCGGCCTACCGTCGACTTCCAAATACTCACACAACAAAAGTGAGCTACGGCTACAAGTTTGACATACCGTGAAGGTTTGAAGAAACCTTCGAAGAACCTCGACGACGCTTCCTCGAGCACTTCTCCCAAAATCACGATCCACCGACGAACACCGTTGCTTGATGGTAAACAATTTCCAACAACTGGTATTAGATCTTTTGGTTGAAAATTTGGAGGTAAGAAGAAGAAAAAAACATAGGAGAGGCATGTGCGAGAAACTGGAGCTTTGGATTGAAGCACCAAAATAGAAAAATAAGCAAAAAAAAGGTGACAAAAAATGAATAAAATGAGAAGAAAAAAACTTGGAAAAAAACGTTATATTTTACGGTAGAACACGACACGATTGTCAAGCTTAATTCTACTACTCAAAAAAGAAAGGTTGTTGATTTTTTTTTTTTTTGAAATGGAGCGGCTAATGACATTGTCGTGAAAAAAAGTGCTGCTCCGTGTTGATCAGATTTGAGCCCAGGTGAAGATTGCTGGGATTTATCTCATGAGAATTCGTGTGACGTCCCACAACACGTTAATCGTTTTTTTACTATTAACATTACAAATGTTTGTTGTGAGCAATAGCAAAAATCAAACAAACAGTGATTTCAAATCCGGAGTTTAATTGCACTTAATTTAGCAACATTTAGATGAATGGGGAAATCCAGAGTTTAAGGGTCTCCCATACTGTACGCTGGTCTTTAATTAACTATTTCATAGTACTTGAAATTAAACCATTTGTCCGGTTGTCCCGTACAATTCAACAATTATGAATCAATTCTAGCAAAAATAGCTAAAAAATTTAACTTCCATCATCGAGCCCTGTCCTTTTTTGTGAACATGAAGCTAAAGTTGGAGGTGGAGATAACTCCACCACTCGGGATTCATGAGAGTAGCAAAAGCTTAGTGCACTTTAATTTATATCTAGGCATCTTGTCTTTGGAACGTGGACAATAAAGAAAAGATGCCATCAATTTCTTAAATCTCAAGGAATGGAAGGGAAAGGAGATAAAAGCACGATCATACGGTGAATATTCGGTTTTTAGTTCTTGGATGGCAAAAATCTTGTGATGCCTTTTCGTAAATGAAACTTTTGAAAGCACCACAAGTTCCTTCATAGAAAAGGTATGTTTGATTCTTATCCACCAACGAAAGAAATTAAAAATGTATGTACCATTAATATTTTTTTCCTGATATTATATGTGCCATTAATTGTTACTATACTCTACTTTTTTCCCGATACATTTTTCTACTCCAACTAAACTTTATAATGCAGTTCAAAACTTTTTAGTTAATTTCTTCCTAGTTTTTTGTCCGATTTCTCATTAACATTTAAGCCTCCTCGCGTTTCAATTTCAGAGAACTAGGAAAAGGTAAAATACTTGAAAAGTACTATTATTACGAGGTTACAGCACATATAATGGCAAAATCACTCAGAAACACATCCATTAGCTCACACCTTTTTATAACATCTTCGTTGAGATTAAAGTTCCTTAGAAAGTAAACATTATGTGCGCATGTCGTGTAAAGAGAGATGACTCAGCAGTCAATACAATTATCTGTCTAAACTCTAAAACCAAAATTATTCTTCCATAGTGGACTCTTGTAGGGATTCTTCCATATCAGAATAATGCATCACCAAACGAGGAGTCTTAGTGATCTTGATTGGTAGTGTGGAACAATTATACATTCAACAGAAACAGAGTAGAATATGTTCATGTTTTGACCTATACTTTGTTGATGGCGACGTGCTTGTCTTTATCACTTCATCAGCTTATAGAATTGCATCTGCTGTTATACATTATTATATATTCTGGTTAAATCAAGTTAATTTATCCATTGACCCATTAAAACAGCTGCAATCTTTTGCAGAGTTACATGTAATAATGTTAGCTACTTGACACACTCATAACACGTATGGAATCTTAATGTAGTTTAAATTATTAGTGCCGATGGTATAACCACTTAGACAGATAGAAGGAAATGTATAGGTAGCTGTTTTGTGTTCATTATATTCCTTTTTTGGATCCATATGTTAGGTTCTTTCTGTAGGACATAATTATTAGACAATGATTTTTAAGTTTGTAGAGAAAATTTTGAAGTGAACATGCAGTGGGTAATTTTTTAAGACAAAAACCGCATGCTTTATATTAGTCAGTGAAGAACTATATTCTGAGGTCGAACGTGGTTTGATTGGGAGATGCTTTATGCTGGAGAACTAGTGGTTCGCACGAATTACAACTGTGTGGATTTGGAAAGTATGTTGCTTTCACCTTCTTATGGCAAGAAGAGAGTACCTCCAATGCTGAAGCGGATCCATGCCTTTCAAACCCAAGATCTATAGTGTTTTATTTTAGTCTCTAAAGGCACTGATAATGTAGTAATGTGGTGGGATTTTTACGGATGTATCCTCTTAGGAAGTAGATAGATATATCCACCTTTGACTAAAGTTATTTGATCTCTTAAAAGCAAACGTACTATATAAATTTCACAGACAAACTAAAGTTCCAGATCTATTGTTTGATTATAGATACTCATTTAATCCAGACAAACGTAAACTACACTATTACAAGAAAAAAACATGATATTGGATGACAAAAGAAAAGAACATTGCTTCAAATAAAAAGAAAATATCAAAAATGTGATAGCAACATAAGAAAAAAGGAGGGAAGAAAGAAATGAATAAATGTAAAAAAGAGATGAGAATATCAGAGAACATAAATAATGCTGTAAAATACTACACAAAAAAATTTGTATTTCCCAATGAACTGATTGGCGACTTCATACTAAATAGTAAATTCTAAAGTTCTTGGATCACTCACACCACAGTTCCACTGCGAGTAAATAATATTCCATTCTTCCTTTCTGACTTACGTGGTTCCTTGGGAACTCCAAGGGGCAATTTGCAATTCCGCGAGACGTTGGGTTAGCAAAACTTTTCCCATTCAACTCTCTCTCTCTCTCTCTCTCTCTCTCTCTCACACACACACACACACTTCTCTCTCGTCGCTCCCATTTTTCCACTATAGCATAGAAGAAACCAAGACTCAACAGCCCTCGACTTGTCAGGTAATAACGACTTTATTCTTTCCCGCCACCAATCACCACAGAATTTGTGTTGCCAATACTTCTCGACTAAGAACGTCTTTCACTGCGTCACAAGTTAGCTACTGTATCGGAAGTCACAAATTCAATTTATGAAAGTAAAAATTAATTCAGGTATTTCTCAAAATATTGTTTCTCCACGTTGCTTCTGGGAAACAATTCGTAATTTAAGTTTTATTTAGCTTCTTAAAAATACTTTAACGTTGTTTGTTATTACTTAACTGAACGAATGTAAACAGCCCGTTGGTGATTAGGAAGCACTGGAATTTTAACCTTTTCGTATTTCGATGAGAGTAGTGGATTTATTCGTGTTGGTTTCCTGAGGGTTTTCTCAGAATTTGTTATTAACTAAAGGTTCCATTGCTGTCCTTCAAAAAAAATTTGAGAAATTTGTGGCTGAATTCTGGTTTGGTTTTGCACTCTTGCTCTTGCTGGTAGTGTTCTTTCATTAATTTTCTTTTTTGCATTATGCTTTTATTTTAGAATATCTTTTGTTTTTTACAATATACTTTTTCTCGGGGACTTTTGTATTGGGCTTTAAATGGCACTAATGAGGGTCCCTTTTTTTGGGTGGACTTAATTCCGGTATGTTGCTAATTGTTAAGCAATGTGGTGTGTGGGGTTTCTGAAGTTGATGGCTTAACTACGGGTCTACTGATTTGGTTCTCAAAAAGCAAAAGCATAGTCACATGTTAAAGTCATTTTTTGGGTGTTTAGGATTTTATTTGATTTTCCAAGTCAAGTCAACTGGTTTGTTTTCTAGAGTTTGTTAACCATCACTTTCTTTTAACACCAACAACATTTTAATTGGATGTGTTGATAAAATTACAGTTGGTGTTTTCAATCTCAAATTTCATTAATCGTAAGAACCATGCATAAGTGCATAACTTCAGGTGATCAATCCCCGTCCAGAAGCATGGCTGTCTTGTTGTAAAGATGTTCTGCCTATTTAGGTGTTTCTTTTTTGTGTGGTCATGCAAGAGCTTTCTTCCTATAAAGAGCATAATAACTTCAAGTCTTCCAGTAGTTTAGAAAAACTTTTGCCCTTTCTTTTCCTTTGTGATTCTTTGGCTTTTGGGGCAATTTTTCAATACCCAAAAGCTGAAAAGTTTTCCCCCTCAAATCAAAAAGTGATCATTACAATCCAAAGATGATTTGCCAAAAAAACAAATACTAAATGATATCTATTTCTTTTACTGACAGGTAGTTGTATATTGCAAGGCTTGGTTTTTTTGGTGTGAAGGGAGTAGCTCAGTTGTTTCTTAAATTGTAGCCTTTAAATATTAAGTTTGTCAGTTTTCAAGTAAGTTGTGCATCAACTGTGGAAGTCTTGGAATTGTTGGAACTCTCCTTCAATATGGGAGTTTCAAGCTCTAAGATGGATGATGATAAAGCTCTCTTGTTATGTCGTGAAAGAAAACGCTTCGTTAAACAAGCTCTTGATGGAAGATGCTCGCTTGCTGCTGCTCATGTTGCATATTTTCATGCCCTTAAGAATGCAGGAATGGCACTTGGAAAACTTGTGGAACCTGCTGTTTCTTTTGAGCCCTCTTTTCACACCTCCACCTTCTCATCGCAAACACCAAAGCCACTTGCCTTGACCGATAAGTCCCACTCCAAATTCTTGATCTTATCTCCTTCTATGTCACCACACACACAATCTGTCGAACGCATTTCTCCACCTCATGCAAATTCAAGTTCTTTCAATGTTAGTTATATGAAGTCCGAGGGGAAGTATTCTGAAACAGTCGAGGTGACACCCCCTATCTCAGTAACGGCTTCACTTCAACCGCCATCAGATACTTCAACGAAGTCATTGTCTCACATGGATGATATTTCCAACTTAAATACCAACTCAGAGGAACATCCCTGGGACTATTTTAATCTCTTCCATCCACTTGACGACCGATTTTCTTTTCAAGATGGGCATGAGAGGAAGCTAGACCACGTTTCAGAGAATGTTGGAGATATCGAGAGGCTAAGAGAAGAAGAGGGCATTCCAGAATTGGAAGATGAAGAAGAGAAAGCATCATTGAAAAGTGAGTCTGAGAAGATTAATTCCGAAGATGACTTTGATCAGCCTTCTTCTGAACCTTTAGTTCAAATTTTCAAACATCGTAGTGACATGCTGGATGCTCATTCAAATAAGAGTTCATCTGATGATGAGTCCTCCAGAAACGATTTGTCAATGGTATCGAAACTGAGCAAGGAGGACGCTACACCCACGGTTAATACGGGACCCAATGAAGGGGCACCTGATTTGACTAAGATAGGCCCATCAACGACTTCTTTTCCTAACAATGACAAAGGTGATGCAAAAGCATTTGTTTCAGAAAAGAAGCTTGCAGCCAAGGATTTCAGTACAAGCATGAAAGATATTCAAGAATTTTTCGACAAGGCTTCTGAATCTAGTAAAGAAGTTCGAAGGATGTTAGAAGCAGACAAAATCAAATTTCATCCATTGCTACATCAGGACCAAGGTCAGTTTGAATTGCATACCATTGCAATTCCAGGGCTCTTCCTTAGTCCTATCATGCATGGTTATGTTGTTTCAATTATTTGGTTTTGGTGAGGTTCTTGTTAGGTTCATGAAATCAATTAAATTCTGTAAGCTTCTAGTGAGTCCCTTTTGTACATCAGCAAGTACTGCTTTACTATTTTCAAGCATTTATAACCCAAAACTTGTTCTCTGTAAGATCAATGTTTTTTAAAAGCTCAACGTTTGACATGGTAAGTAGTAACATGAGTTTCTGTTATGCAGGTCACACAACACACAAGTCAAAGGTTTCTAATTTTGTCTCTACGATTTTCGCTTGCTGTGGAGATGAAGTTTACAACAACGAAGGTTCGTATTCACTTTCTGTTGCCCTTAGCACCAGACATTTAAAAAAATCCAACCGAATGCAATGCCTAAAAAATTGATAAAATAATAACGTATATGTTTATTTTCTTTGTTTTCGTCTTGGGTGGCTTATTCTATTAACTCAGTACATACATTAGTTTTCTTTAAAATTTAATAGAGTTACCATAGAGGCACATGTCCGAGTTGACAAACCAACCTCAACTGATTATACACCAGATCCAGGTAGTAATTTTCAGTAGAGGTGCTTAGCTCGATGAACTAGTTCACTTCATAATAACCAGTGACAATCTCTGTGGAGTTTGTGAGCTGCAACTGCAACAATGATGATTACGGTGTTCTTTCATAATACCTGATTTGTCCTCTTATTGGTGCATTAAAGAAGTAAAAACTATTTTTTATTCCCATTTTATGTGAATAATCCAATCAATACTATTATTTGATCTCATTTATTATGCACGCAGAACCTACTTCTAGTGAAACGAAGTACTTAACGTGGCATCAATCACCTTCCGTAACTTCATCATTGAATAACCCTGCTGGCAAAACATCAAGGGATGGTGTCGAAGATGTAAATGGTGACCTTTTCAGTGGCATATGCATGAGATCTGGTAGTCATGCCTCCACATTAGATCGGTTGTATGCTTGGGAGAGAAAGCTATATGATGAAGTGAAGGTAACATTTTCTTCTTCTTCTTGATGTAGGTTCTGCAGATTCATGGACAATTGACAGCTAAAATTCTCACATCATTACATACTATTCTAAAGGATAAGTTTATAAAATTGTTATGCTGAATTTATGAGGGTTTTCGTATGACATGGACCATTTTTTGAATTTTCATTTTTCAGGCAAGTGGGATAGTCAGAAATGAGTTTGATATGAAGTGTAAGCTCCTCAGGCAATTAGAATCTAAAGGCGAAAATGCAACCACGATTGATAAAACCAGAGCACAAGTGAAGGATCTACACTCAAGGATTCGAGTAGCAATCCACAGAATAGACTCAATATCAAAGACCATTGAAGAACTAAGAGACAAAGAGATCCAACCTCAGCTTGAGGAGTTGATTGGAGGGTATGTTTTTTTTGTATTTTACATCTTAACTATTGAGCATGCAACTTTTTTTTTGGTTCAAATTTTGCAGCTGAACTATGTTATACTGCGCATGAAGTACGTAAATTTGTGATTCCATTTGATTGAACAATTTCACCTTAAATGGTGTGGACAATTCTGAAACGAATACTGCACCTGAAGTATGTAAATTTGTGATTCAATTTGACTGAATAATTTCACTTTAAATGGTGTGGACAATTATGAAACGAACTATTTCATATACGTTGAGAAAGCTTCTACTAAATATCGGCCCATTCATTTCCTTTTGTCACACCAAGCTTTTCTTGGGATTAGTAGTCTTAAAATATAGCATATCTTCGTTAATACCTTTTATACGTAGGTCCCTCGTCGTTTTGTAAAAAGTCGGTCCATCTTTACAGGAATGGGATGGGATTTTTATTTTTATCTCTATTCTACCCGACCCCCATTTTACATCCTAAACATAAGCATGTGCCTTCCGGGATTCAATCCTTGGTCTTGGGCCTCTTGGCTATCCCAAACTAACAACCTCTGAAACTAAGCTAGTTCTAGTACGTTTGTTGGATGAGATTATTGGTTTCTTTGATTCCATTACCCTCACCTCTTTATTGTTTGCATTGTGATATGTGAATGCCTAATAACTATCTCTAGTGCTGGATAAGTAGCTGATAATTTATCATTATCGCATCATATAGGAGTGAAACCATCACCGTATGATATAGTCATATTTGAATCTTCATATACGTTTACTTGTAATGTTTCCTTTTCTTGTTTCATCTGCACTAAGCTTCTCTTTTTTACATATACAGACTATCCAGAATGTGGGAAAAAATGCTTCAATGTCACAAACATCAGCTGTGTATCATATCTGTCTCAACTAATATCGGAGGCTCTAGGATGTTGTCGCTTTCAGAATCCAATCATGAGGCGGCCGTAGTACTCAACCACGAATTGAACTTACTCCACTCGAGCTTTTTGAAATGGATCTCTACACAGAAATCCTACTTACAATCCATCAATGAGTGGCTCCTCAAATGTGTTTTCCCTTTACAGAGAAAGTCCTCAAGACGGCGTAGTGTGCAGTTCTCCCCACGAAGAGACATCGCTCCTCCCATTTACGTCGCATGTCGGGATTGGCTGGCAGGCCTGGACAAGTTGCCTTCCAAGGAAGTTGGAGATGCAATCAAGGACCTGATACTGGAGATCACTCATTTTATGCCACGCCAAGAGAAGAAGCGTGGGGACCCAAGTTTGTCTCTCTCACTTCTTCAAACGAGTGAAAGAAAAGGCGAGCTTGCAGGAAACATGGTTAGCAGTGGAGCTCCTGTAAATTTTAATTTAGCCTGTGATGGATTACAATGTCGCTTGGAGGTTCTTCTCGATCGGCTAAAAGTCTTCTCAGAGAAATCAGTGAAAATGTATGCAGAACTTTCAGATGCAATCAATAGTGCCCAAGTTCGATACGAGAACCCTGGAAGGAAGGTCTGAATGTAATACACAATTTTGCTCTACAAGTCATGCTGCGATTTCAATTGTGTAGCATGATTCAAACCTAGTTTGTAATTTTTAATCAGAGTAAATCTGCATCTATGATAAGCGAACGGATGCCGGTTTATGTTCACATTGTTGACAAAAGTAAACACACTTATAGTTTTATTTGGTGTAAATCGAATATCAGTATAGATTGGTACGTGTTTTTGAGTCTATAGGCATTCTTTTGTGTAGTTGAGTTTCTCGAGCCGGTTGATTTCCTCAACAAGGCAGAGGGTTCGATTCTTCGATCTTGTTGATCGTCATTGCTCTTTTATGCAATTCAAGACACGACGGCACGCTTAATAATCTAATTTAGCAAATCAGAAGAACAATCAAACAAACCTTTACCAAGAAATGTTTCTTCAAAAATGATAGAAAGAAAGAAGAAAAGCTGAAAAAAAAATCCTACCTATTTATTTTAACCCATCCAAACGCCATATTCCGGATTCCGAATCGAACTGATTCCAACGACCCGAATCCAGCTCCACCGCAATGACCAAACTACCCCCACACCATCCCCACATTTACAAAACCACCCCACTTCCTCCCTCTTCCAAAAGGCCGACCCACTCCCATTCCTTCGAGGCCGGAGAGAACGACAAACCCTCTCTCCACCGTCGAAACGGAATCCCATCCCAAACCCTAGATTTCGTCTTCCTCGGAAAATGGAGTTCCTGAACAAGCTCCGGAGCTTCGACGCGTATCCGAAGATCAACGAGGATTTCTACAGCAGGACGCTCTCCGGAGGCGTCATCACGCTCGTGTCCTCCGCCGTCATGCTCTTCCTCTTTGTCTCTGAGATCAGTGAGTTTTTCAGTTTCGTTCGGTTCCGGATCTCTTGCGATCTCTGTTTGGTGGTGCTTCGTGATGAAATGTGTTGGCGACTGTTACGATACAAAGCCGTCGAGATAGAAAAATCAGAAGGAAAGTAAGAAAAATCCCAAGATTGAGTCAGAAGAGTGTCCGCTGTAGATAGAATAGATTAGTTTTGGCCTAGAAGCATTTTCCGAAGAATCTGTGATTCGTCGCACGTTTTGTTGGATCAATGCGTTTCATGGTGAATGTGTTGGTGGTAGGATCGATTATACGAGGCTTTAAAGTCCTTTCGTAGAATGTGTAACGCCCCGAAACAACGGAAAATTAAAACTTTAAAACAGATAAGAATCAACACTGGGGTCGTCACCAAACCACGAGTATATATATCATATAAGGTGGTAAACTGTACAATACAAGAGTCAAGGATGATTACAACCAAACACAAAAGATATACAACGCATGTACAAGGGAAATCATCCACCTCGAAGAACAAAAGACAGGATATGGTGTGAGTGCTCCTGTCCGCGGTCACCACCTCCTACTGACGTGCACGACCTGACATAAAACATGAATATGCCTGAGTTTCCCGAGAGGAAACCCCGTATGCCAAATCCTTAAAATATGAACATAATATGTGTATATGAAACATGAAATGAAGAATGCAGTAAGAGCATATCAATCTCCCGTGCACACCAGGCACCGCCGGAAAACATCGGCAACCCCAAACACACGTGCACACAAGGCACCGCCGGAAAATAATCGGCCACGGGTCTCAAGGGTCCTCTCACCCCAACCCCACAATCACACGTGCACACAAGGCACCCGCTCCGTAGAGCCACAACAACGATCTTCCTCTCAGGCCGGCAATGTCTGTACCGTCCCCAAAAAAGGCCGGAGACCCGTTGCCCTCGAGGCGGATCCAACCACACACGACACAAGCATCCATATGCAAACTGTGCCCAAACGGTCGAACGGAAGACCCCAAACGGTCGACCGAACACCACTACTATTCCGCAGAAAAACCGAAATAACGTCCAACCGGTCGAACGGCAAATGACCCCGTTCGACCGATTTCCACCAGTAAAACTCACCAACAATCCGCACTACACGGTCGACCGACCAATAAGTTAACTTAAGTTCCGGTCGGACGAAGTCAATGAGCGCTCGACCGTTTAGATGGTCAACGCCCCCAACCGACTCACAACAGTGCTTTCGGTCGACCCGCAAAGATGACTCGTTCGACCGAAAACACCCAGAACCTTTTTCCCTTGCAAAAACGTACCATCGGTCGACCACTCGAAGAGTATCGTTCGACTGGTGCAAGGGTTTTTCGCCTGAATCACACTACGACGGGTCGACCGCGCCAACCCGCCGGTCGACCGTTGCAGAGCAGAAAAACTGCTGCAAGGTTCTCGACGAGCCTTCCGGCCTACCGTCGGTCACTCCAACCTTCGCAAAGGCTAAAAGGAGGATTAAACTAAAGCTTGACATACCTTAAGGCTTGAAGAAGCCTTTGAAGAACCCACGAAGGTCGCTTCCACGAGCACCTCCTCAACTCCTCCGGCGAACTCCTCGCTCGCGATCACCTCTACTCCGGCACTCAACGGGGCTTCACCTCGCTCACCGATCGTCCACTCCACCACGACTCCAAGGCTGGAAGAGAAAGGATCGAGAGAGAGAAAGAGAGAGAGAGACGCGTGAGAGAGAGAGACAAGTGAGGGAAAGGGAGAGAAAACCAACCCTTTATACCTCTCCTTCAATCTCCACCATCCACCACCTCATCTCCCATCAATCTCAGCCATCCATCTAAACTTCTTCTAATCCTCCACCTAAAACACAATCAACCCATTAATAAGGGGTTAGGATGTAACAGAATGTTATGATTCGGCAAAAGATTTGCTGGATCAGTGTGATGTTGGAACAGAACAAAAGAAGAAGAAGCAAGACTGGTGGAAAATGTGTGTGGTGGTGGTGGGGTGTTCTGGATTGATGCTTGAGTGCAGCACGTGCCTACTGATTGATTGATTTCCCAATACTAGTTTGCAAGGAGGTGTGTGCTCAATTAATCTTAGGTTTTCGGTGTCTTTGAGCAATGACAATGGAGGTTTGGAGTTTTAGAGCTATAGTTCTCAGATGTCCAGTTCCCAGAACTCTAAATCCTAGTGTTTTGTTCACATATATATTGAATGTTGAAGTGGAGGAAACTAACAAAAAAACTAAAAGGTCTGCATTATTTTGGAAAAGTTACTTTTGGTTCGGGTGGTATGTTTGCTCTCATTCGTTGGTTCTTGTAACACTGATTTGATTATGTCTGCTCTCAACATGTGGACTACTATCTTGTTTAAATAGCTGTTCACTTGATGTGCTTCTTATCTATAGGTTCTCGGAGTGGCTAATAGTTCATTCTTAGATATTATGTATTTTGGTTGAGGGATTTTGCTTGCTTTTTTACCTTTCCCAGTTCAGTTAGAGGAGCTTTGTTCCTAATGTCATCCTGAATTATTATTTTTGCTTTGCCCATAAGCGGTGGAACCATTTTTTTGTGTAGGTCTGTTTCTTAACTCTGCAACTGAAACTAAGCTGATTGTTGACACTTCAAGAGGAGAAACTTTGCGTGTCAATGTAAGTTTGTATTCAAACATTATACTTACATGCCTTATTGCCTGATAACCTGATTTATGTTTTAACACTATAATTTTTTTTCAATGTACGAGTATTTTATAACGGTTAACCGTTAATGTCATTAACTTTTGATAGTCATGATTTTGTTTTGTCAATGTCTATATGCCTTACCTACGGGTCCGTTGGCAACAATAGTCCACATATCCTACTATGACATAAACATGTAGATTTTGTATCTCGTAAACAATATTCTACCAAGAAATAAATATTCTCATTTCCAAATCTTAGTATTTATATTATCATAAGACAAGGGTATAGACATTAATATGTTATATTAGCATTTATACTGTCATAAGATAGTGGTTTTAGTATTTATATTATCTTAGTATTTCATATATGTTTTTACTTTTTAGGTAAGATTTTATTATATATTTTTTAGGTAGATTCTATTATATTCTATGTTGTAATGATCTAAAATCTAAATGATAAGATATATACGATTGATGCATGGTTTTATATTATCATTGTGCAGTTTGATCTGACCTTCCCATCTCTAGCATGCTCGCTTGTTAGTATTGATGCGATGGATATCAGCGGGGAGCAACACTATGATATTGTATGTCCTTTATAGTTTGGGTACCATCAAGATCATTCTTTGCGTGCCTACATTTTTTTATCTATTTTGAATGTTATCTATGTTATATTTTTTTGGTTTTCTTGTAGAGACATGACATAACAAAGATGCGGATAGATCACCTTGGCCAAAAGATTGAGGCAAGACAGGGCGGAATAGGTGCACCTAAGGTTACATATCTACAAAATATTCTTATTTTGATGTTTTGGTGGTTAGCACAAGTGCCATATAATTTTATTTGTTTTGTCATCATTTTCATCTTTGCTCATTGCCAATTTTTCGTGTGTTTGTTTTGTTTTGTATAACAAGAACTTTTAGAAATGCTTGCTCTAATAATTTCTCAATTTATATGAAATTGTATTTTCCACTTATCAATAAATGGCCAAGACTATTTGGACATTTGATCATTTGTAAATCGATAACCATGGTTGTAGGACTACTTATTTAATTCTATTTTTAGCATCTTTATATTGTCGATGGCCAATTACTCTAGAAATAATGAAAAGGATGTAGATTTGCACCTCCTAACCATGAAAGTAATGTTGAGTGGGGTTGAACAAAAAAATGGAGTCATGCGACCGATCACTGAAAACACTAGTGGATTCGGAGGAAATCATTCTGGTTGTTGTAGTAGTAGCCTAAAAGGATAATCTTGTCAGTGTTAGTTCACAGTTTAAAATATAATCTCTGAAAATTTGATGTGGTTGCGAACTTGCATGTTGTCGTTGTTGTCTAAAATTGGAGAAATAAACATATATTATGGAATAACATCCTTCCCAGTGAAATGTGTGATATCTTAAAATGCTAATGATATTAGTTAATGAAAGGTAGTACTTGGCATCAATGTGTTTTTTATGTTTCCTGTAAGAAATGTCTTTTTGAAGAAAAATGTGTTGCATCTTTTTAGTTCTTAATGAAGATTTCACTTTGGGAGGAAAGTAATATAAAAGATGCGCTAAGACTAAAATCACAATCTGAAACTGATCTGTTACCTTCGGCATTCTGTTCTCCTTATCACAGAAAAAATTCCCTTTAGAATGTAGCTAATCTGCTAATAGCTGTCAAGCTCTCTAGTTATCACAGTCATCCAAATTCTCTTTACTATGGAGCAATTGTTTTCGTTTTTGGCTATTGCATAAAATAATTTAAAAACTTTTCGCTAGTCTCGATGAAGTGAAAAGTTGGCTTGTCACAACTTCATATTTGCTTCCCTACATGGATATGTCAAATTCATTTCATATTTGCAAACGTATAAAGTTTCCTTCATGTCCTTATTTAATGTCTTAATATGTGTGCTTTTGATATGTTTTCAGATTGAAAAACCTTTGCAAAAGCACGGAGGCAGGCTTGACCACAACGAAACATATTGTGGCTCTTGTTATGGTGCCGAGGCGGTAGTGAATCTGCCAAATGAGCATGGCTATTTTTTGTTTCCAAAGAAAAACCTTCTGTTTCTTAACAAAGGAACTGGTTTGATTCTATTGCCTAATGTGGAGCAACTAGTTTCTGTTAACAGTTGACATATTTGGTTTTTTTCTGCTGCAGTCAGATGATGATTGCTGCAATTCCTGTGAGGAAGTTCGAGAAGCATATAGAAAGAAAGGATGGGGCTTGACAAATCCAGATTCAATTGACCAGGTGAAAAAACAGATCTCTTCTTGATGTATGACATTTTCAGACTTCTTACTGCTGCTACTGGGGACTTAAACCCAAACTTTTCATATCACAACATAATTGATAAGGCATGCTAATTTGGTTTTACAAGTTCATGTATTCATGTGGTTATTCTTCTGATTTTGGTTATTCGCAATGAGACAAATAGAACAGCACTCTCAATGGTAAATATATTAACAGAGATTGTTTAAAACTATTGACTGCATAAACTGCTTTTTGCTAGGGAATCAGCGATGTAAGTTGAAGAAAAAGAGGACAAATGTGTTGTTCATTTGTATTTACAATGAAACCAATTGTTATATTACTCATTCACAAGAATCATTTCCAAGGTAACTGAATTCTTTTTTATTTCCTAAGTGGTGGAAAAAATGCCAGCCAACTGAACCAAGCTCCTAAACATATTCGATAAATCCATTTTAAATGGTATATCCCATTCGGAATGCCGTAGATGGGGTTACACTTGTATCATCCTACCAGTAGCTAATGTCTTTTGCAACTCGAACGTGGGTGGTTATTGATCTGCATGTTACCTGTATCGCACTATTCATTTCTTCAACTGAAGCTTGGACATGCTTTTGAAATTTTACAATCTTGTTTTCTTGGTTCATACTTCTGGACTTTAATTGATATTGTTTTTCCGGTTTGCAGTGTAAGCGTGAGGTCTTCTTTCGAAAGATAAAGGAGGAAGAAGGTGAAGGATGTAATATTCACGGTTTTCTTGAAGTTAACAAAGTTGCCGGGAATATCCATTTTTCTCCTGGAAAAAGTTTTCATCAGTCAGATCTTCTATTCGGAGATTTGATTCTTTTCCAAACAGAAGCTTACAATGTGAGTAGCCATGTAAATAAAAAAAATATTTTCCTAGTATAAGTAATATTTACTCACTGCAAATTACAGTTTATAAATATATTGCATCATGTATCCATGTGACAGGACTCAGCAGGGTTGTGATATTGAAATAGGGATATTGGACCGTGGTCTCTTGACATGTCTATATTCTTCTAGAAATCCACAAAGTTAACAGTCTAAATGTGAACCCCCTTTTCTGGGTACTCTCTCTGTGGAATGTCAATTCTAGCCCCATTAGTCTTTCCTCGAGGATTTTTCTGTAAAGTGGAAATGACAATCAGTATTGCAGGAATAAGACCTCTTTGTCTGTCAGATCAATTCTCATAGGGATAGGTTTATTCAAGACATAAGCCCCTTCACGGGACTAAGTGTTTTAAGGAAGATTTATTTATTTATTTTGGGTACGAGTTTGCTTTAAGAAAGCTCTTTGAAGACTCCTAGATGGCGAAGTCTCTAGCATGGCTACATGGTTAGAGATTTGTCTTTGAGCTAGTGAAAATGCTTGGCTGCTTGCGCAAAAATGTTTTCTTATTGCAAATCATTTTGTTTGTATGCTCGATAGAGATCTTGTACCAAAGAATTGTTCTTGAACATAAATGTATGGAAGGAGGTCATTCACTTAGTGGAACCGTGATTCTTGTTGAGTTCCATTCCTAGCCTTCCCCAACTAGTTTGGGAATGAAGACTTTGTTTCTGCTGCTTGATAGAGATCCCAACCCTCACTTCCTCCAAGTTGCACTCTTGATACCTAAACATTAGTGGCCGAGTGCAATGTTGGTTGGTATCGATAATCGTTGCCTCCATCAATCTACTTTACCTAATTCCTTGGCTAATGCCTCCACTCCTTTGCATGAAAAGGTGGTTAAGATGACATGATGATTCCTATAGTGTATCTATTAAACATCTTTTTTTGTATAGATCTTATGTCGATTTAGTTTCCACGAAATCTCTTTCTTTCCTCCTAGGTGTGAGTTGGTCATGATCCTTTTCTCCACGTTTTGTGTATGATAGATACTTCTGTATATATGCATATGCACACAAAAAAGGTAGAATGCCTAGAGCTTATCTTTTTCAAAATAAATATATTGTGTTTCTCGTAATCTGATTGTTGGATTAGATCTACTATATGAATCATACCTTGAAATAAAAGTAAAATTTATTTGATGATTCATATAACTTGTATGTGATATTTTCAAGACAACTAAATGTGAGATAAAAATTCACGTTCATTTAATGCCATGGTATGATATTGCAACAACATGTGCCATATTACAAGTTAGAAACTCATATTGCTGATTTCCATCTTTTGCTTCTCACAGGGGTTCACTGAATGTAGATAAGCCGTGAGCTTATTCTACCATATTCCTCTTTTTTCTTGAATTAATTGTCTGTTGTTGATAAATCTATTTGATAGTCATTTTATTTGGTGATCTTTTAACAGATAAGCCACAAGATTAACAAACTTTCATTCGGAAAAGAGTTTCCAGGTGTTATAAATCCTCTTGATGGGTAAGATTGACATGCATTTGAAATTATTGTCTTTTGGAAGACGACTATTTGATGATGAACAGCTGAAATTTCTCTATCCCATTATTAGTCATTGTTCACACTGATAATAATTTGCTTCTGTATCTAGTGTGCAGTGGATACAGGAAGCAACATCATACGGGTTGTACCAATATTTTGTTAAGGTATGTTGTACTTGCTGCATTTCCCTTTGAAATGATATCCACACCGCACTATGCATGTGTTACTAATGATATTTCCAATGTTTGTAAAAGAGATATTTGCCATTAGGAGCTGCATTTGGTATTTTGGTTAGTGGGCACTGGATTGCTTGTGGATTTTGGATATGATTGCCCGCTAATTTTTTGGTTCTGTTGGGATAATAGTCTCACATTGCTAAACATGAAAAGTGTACACCACTCTATAATAAAGTGTTACCCTTCCAGGTACTACTTTGCGGTTTAATTCTCATACTGTAGGGTTTTTCTTCTCAGGTGGTACCTACAGTGTACACTGATATACGAGGGCACGAAATCAACTCAAACCAGGTATATAAAAAGTTTTCATCTGTTGATATTTCTTTCCATATGATGTTTTAGTTCTTAATTTTGCCAAGGTTATAGTTTTCAGTAACGGAACATTATAGAGACGCGTATGGTTACCCAAGACCTCTTCCTGGAGTTCTGTTCGTTTATGATTTCTCTCCCATCAAGGTCAGCAAATCTGTTAACTACTAACATACCTCTTTTTACATAAATTATTTGACTTAAGCAAAGTTATGCTATTCTTCGAATCCTCTGTTTGCACTACTTTCTATTATATTTCACAAGAGTGGTGGCTTCTAATGAAGCCTTCCATGCAACTTTGAAATAGACTGTAGAGTAGTATAATTGAATTATGGCTCTGATCTAGTCTGTGATCCTAGTGGGCATCTTTGCTATGAAACTTTTCATGTCCCTTGAAATAGAGTAATATTTCAAGTTATTATCCTGATCAGGTTGTAAAATCTTCCTGCACTATGAAACACTTCATGAAACAACCTTTTCTTAGAACAGAGCAGAGAGAGATAATATAGAATTGTAACAAAATGCTTTTGAACCTTGAACCTACAAGACGAATAGTGTCTAGTGATGGAGTTCACAGTCTGTACTCTGTAGACAAATTTACTCAGAAAGTCTAATTTGTTGTGGTTGAGCTCTCAGTCTATGACTCATTCTTCAAGTGAATGCAAGCCTTTTATTTCATGTTCTACTGTTTTCACTTGGACATACGTGTGCCATGTATCTGGTTTCTGTAGTTTCTTTAGAAAATAGAATAAAGGGAACATTTACAAACATAACAATAAAAGATAGTGATGGGAACGAGGAACAAATGTGGAAAAGAAACATAAGAACCAATCCACCTAAGTGTCTTACCAAAAAAAAATCTTCCATCTGAGCATCTTTGTAGGCAAGGACAATTTTAGAAAGATGACGATGAAGAAAAATGTACTAATAGTAACACTGATTAAGGTATCAAAATTCAAAGATGTACGAGTTTTTCGAATAAGCTTGCAACTCAAATAGAAAAGCTTCAGATCAGCTAGCAACAGCCTTCTGGAGCTACGCAACCATCAATTAGATTTATGGCTTTATGTTATTTTCTGGTTATTTACTAATTATATTTTGTGATAAAGCCATATGGATGTTCTGCATTGCAGGTTGTCTTCACAGAGGATAACATTTCGCTCTTGCACTTTTTAACTAACATCTGCGCTATTATCGGAGGTCTTTCCTGCATTCACACATTCAGATCTTATTCTTTCCCTTTTATCTGATCCTTGTATACCCATCTGTTTTGTTTTTCCTGATAGCGTTAGACAAGCAATTAGTATTAATCAGTCTTTTTGGTTTTCTGCAGGTGTCTTCACAGTTTCTGGAATCATAGATGCATTTGTTTATCATGGGCATCAAGCAATCAAGAAGAAGATGGAAATTGGCAAGTACAGATGACCCGGTAAATGCCTACTTTTCCTTGTTCTGCTTCATAGGTTGCCGACAATGATAACTTTAGGTTTGCCATACGGTTGGTGGATGGAAAATGGTATATTTTATAAGAAAATTAATGTAGACATCTATTCATTCTACGGTAAATTGTGGTGAAAATAGAGAGAAATTGGTGTCGACATGAATGAGTTTGTTTATTTTTAGCGGCGTAATTTTTCTTTTTGGACATGAAGTTAGTTGGTTGTCTCTTTTTATTAATTTAGGGCAGTCTTCTTATCGGCTGTCCAGTGTGTCATTGGGACACCTCCAAAGGCTTTTATCGTTTTCCTCTTTTGATAATTAGATATTGCATTAATTTCAAGATAAAAGGGGTAGAGTAGTAAGTAGTTCACTACCAAGTACCAACCCTTTCAGCAGCAAGTCAGTTACAGGTTCACAAACGGAATGCTAGACATTTTTACAAGATGCATTAGGGTGATTTTTATCATCTGTACATGCAAATGATTTATCTGTACACTGCACGGACGATTATTTGAACTTTGAACTGTCCTTTAAGGTCCACATTTAGTGTATATTACCTCTACATAAAACTAAAAAAATGGCTGGGTAAAGTTCCATTTTCGTGATGTTCATTTTAATGAGCATTTTGATTCAAGATGACATACCCTCGGGCCTCGGTGGCAACGCATGCTTCCATTTTCAGCGATTTGTACTTCCCTTCGTTACAGTCTCACAGATGTATAATCACCAACATTTTATAATTTATAATCGGATGTGAACGTATAGTCTTCAAATACATTCATACGGTAAGATTTCTTTGTAATAAAGCGACAGGAGGTTAAAATAATCATTGGCTTGGTCAAATACACCTGTTTCACTCATTTATATGCTACCTATAGTCGGTCTGGATTACGCACTCAAAACTCTTTTCCTCTCGATGGTTCATTTAGTCAGCAATGAAGCTTCTTTTTTCAGTCAAGTTAATTAATCAGTAGACTTATTCTTTGCACTTCTCCACTGAATGGCTAATTGGAAATGAAAATGCAGATATAGTTGAATGTTATTCGTCAATTATGTGACAGCAGGTAAGGAAACTTGTTTAACCACGAGAACGATTTACGTTGCAACTGCTGAAAACAATTGAACAGACGCGGCTGCGGACTTCAGCATTCCACACTCCACAGAGTCGTCTTGTACATCTCAGCCAATATATATTCCAGCTATTGGACTGTACCGTTGAGCTCGTAAAATTTAAGATCAAGTATTACATTTTCTCAAGTAAAAGCTTCATATTCTTGACAATACACTGGCTAGATTTCTACAGAAGCAGAACATGTAATTTCGTTTTCTGAATTTATGTTAATCGGATGTGTAAACCATTCAACTAAGGAAACCCAACAGTAAGTGTCTCACATGTAAAACCGATCTAAAGGCAAGTCAACGTGTCTAATTTACAGTCGAACGATGGAAGATTGGCAATGAATTGGTAACTTTCAGAAGAAATTACGATTCAGTCATAGACTTGGATTTGCTAACATGATTTCAACACCAATTAAAAGAACATTGTTTGTTTCATTCCCATTCGATGGTTTACAAGTTACATGCAATGTTACAACCCACTGCCAATTACACATAACCCTTGTCTTACGAGGCAAAAAATCGAATACAAAACCTTTAATCAGCAGGCCAATATCTACACAAACACAAACAAATCTACCAAAAATCCTTCCCATAATGGCATAATCAAAGCAGCTTAAGCTTGACCTTACACTTCTCCTCCACCACCTTCGCCCCCTTCCCCAACCCATCCATCACCACCTCACACCTCCCTCTAACCCCCACTTTCCACGTCATCACCTTCCCGATCGTCGCCCTCATCGGCGCATCAACGGACACCGTTAACCCAACCCTCCTTCTCCCCACCTCCGCCGTCAGATCCTTCCTCATCCCCTCCCCCAACCTTATCCCCTCCCCTCTCACCCCCACCCCCACCACCGTCCCATTCCCCCTCCCCTGCTCAAACCCCGGCCACTCCCCGGCTCCAATCTCAACCCCCTCGTACACCACCCTCACCGTCCCCCCAGGTAAGTAACGAATCCCGATCTTCGTATTCTCATTCTCAGCTAAGATCGAGACGTGAAGATCCGGCGAGAGAGTGGGGGAGGAAAGGGAGAGGTTGTGGCGGAAGGAGAGGGATTGGATGGAGTAGGAGGGGAGTTTGGGGCGGAAGACGAGGTAGAGGGTTGCAGCGGAGGCGGCAAGGAGGAAGGCGAGGAGGATGGGGAGAAGGACGCAAACGCAGCAGCAGCAGCGGCGGCGGTTGCGGTGGGGAGCGCGGCGGGTGTAGAGGGAGTAGCGGTGGGCGTTTTCCGGTGGCGGGACGCGGTATATTTGGTCCTTCGGGACTTGGATTATGTAGCTCGGCGGTGGGGAGGTGGGGGCCACCGGGTGGACTCGGTCGGCCATGGAGGGGAAGAGGAAGTGAGGAGGAGAGAAGGAACTCAGGAAGTGGGGTTTGGAGGAGTTTGTTTGGTTGGGGGGTTTTATACTTTTATGGAGGGAGGGAGAGAGGAGTTTGGGAAGTGGAATGGGTGTGGATTACAGCGGGGGACAGCGATGGTTGGAAATTGTGAATGAAACGAGAGAAGTGGGTTGTTCTTTTTGTCGACAAGAGATGAACGCGGAAACTTCTTTGGACCTATGTTTGTTCCTCGTGATTAAATGAGGATTAAAGTTTTTTTTTAAATATATTTTAATAGTTGTCGCAACTTGTAGACAAGTGTAGGTTCGAATTGTAAATTTGGAACGTGATCGGCAATCTCAACTTGCTGATACACACATCCAGTCATGCACTAACCAATCTAACAACCTAAATGACTAAATGCCTAAATGCTAGAATTTATTTTCAACCCGTTTATTATATAGTTTATATTATAATGAGTTTTTTTATAAAAAATATTAATATCTATAACTCAAAATCAATTAATTATGGTATGTAATGAGCTAATAACTGGAACATAAATCAAAATATTGTCCGGAGACAAATGTAAAAAAGAACACAAATTAAAACATGAGTTGACTTAGTTTGACCAAATTATTCAAAATTAGCAGGTAAAGATAGAGAATGTCTAATGAGCAACTTAGATACCCTAATTGTTTGTTCTTTGAGTAAAGAAGTTCTTAACCTGTGAATCTTCTATCTATGAGCGGCATTTGCTCAATTAGGAATTTGCCCACAATGCTTTTCTCTTGGCTAGCGATTTGATGGTACTTAGCATTAAATCTTTTATTTTGAAAAGTCAATCTTAAACAATTGACATATTTTTATTAATTAAATATGAAAGAAGGTAAAAAATCTTTTTTTCTTTGGATTTGCTAATTAATTGCTGTCTCTATCTTATATCTATCATGTGAAAGCTTAGTAGGGACCAATTCGTGAAACGCGGGAGAGGATGTTTGTTATTTTCCGATTTCGTGTCTTCTTGAAACGCATCTTGCCCAAACGTTATAAACCGTAAGAAGACTTGTAGAAAATAACACCAATAAAGACAACTCCTCCCAAGTCGCAACTTGGAAGATGTCAACTGTGGGGTCCACCCAGCACGACATTGACATCCCAGTGGGCCCCAATGTTTTTTTTTGAAAGTTGATTTAGTGCATAATTAATAATATCCTTGCCACGAGGCACAACAATAATACAAAAGTCTACAGAACTTTATAGTTAACCTTATAATAGAGGTGTTACAAACTCCAGCAGTATGTAACAAAATAGTTAAACAGTTCAAAATAAGTACTTAAAAACAAGTCTTCAACGTAGGAATTGAGAATTCGCCCTCAATTGTTAGAGGAGACATGGTTCCTGTCCGGAGAGCCCCACTAAACCTCTCGAACAAGCATTAGTCCAGGTTCATTGATACCCTTCGAGAGTTCCACTCCCACAACCTCCTCGTCATTAGCAACATGTGCGTTATGGTTTCTGATTGTCACTCTTGTCGCTAAAGAAGGGTCCACCGGGGGGTCAAGATCCATTGGGATACCAACAGCTGGGGATGCCTCAAAAACCAGAGTTCTGACATTTTTCACTCCCATGGATTGGGCTAATGGATCTCCATGTCTCTTGAGGGTGTCTATCCAAAGCTCAAAAAGATCAAAAGAAGTGTTAAAAAATCACGAGTTGATGCAATTCCCTAAAGCATCGATTATTCCTTTCACACCAAGTAGACCAAAAAGAGAAGAGTTAATTTTAGAGTGAACCAAACAGTAGTTCCTAAATCGAGTCGATTTTGAACCTTGATTCGAAAAGTACTATTATTCTCTCGATTTTGAACCTTGATTCGAAATGTATTAGCCAATTCACATTAAAAAAATAAGTGGTCAATAGTTTCTATTACTTTGTTACACATTAAACACATTGGGTTAACTTTTAGACCTCTTTTTATTAAGTTATCACGAGTGAGTATCCTATTCCCGGTCATGATCCAATTAAAAACCTTGACTTTCACGAGGCAATGAGTCTTCCATATTTGTTTCATAAGTGGATATCTGATCCCACCATCAGTAAGGAAGTGATATAAATTCCTGATTGTAAAATTTCATTTTATTGAGAAATTTCAGAAATGAGTGGTATAGCCTCAAGACTTGGTTATTGTTTAAGGTTGTTTTGAATCTGGTTTGGAACCAATCTGGTTTGAAAAGAATTCCCCCAAAGAAGTTGGAAACAATGATGAACTTATGTTTGGAGATGTAAAGGAGATCAACCCAAAGTCACAAAGAAGTTGGTTATGTAATCATTTATCCCACCAAAAGAGAGTTGAGTTTCCAATTCCTATTTGCACTATGCTAAACCGACAAAGAGTGGGGATCCATTTTACAAGATCGTTAAAAATGGTGAAAATTTTCTCTCGTAATCCGGGAATAATCCAAGGTCCTTAAAAACCGATATCTTGACATATTCCTTTTTGTTAGTAATAATTTCCCAAAGTTTCTTGATTCGAAGATTGAGCCCATGAGCTTTAAGGTTGAGTATTCCAAGACCACCATTTTTTTAGGGAAAATGTTTAGTGGACGCGCGTGTCCGGGACGCGCGCTGATGTGGCCAGTCCACTCAGCAGACGCTGCTTAGTTGGCGTGATGGGATATGAAAAGTTTTTTGTTTTTTTATTCCTCTATATTTTCGTACCGTCATCATTTCCACCATCCTTCCCTCCATCCCTCATTAATGCGACTCAAATCACTCTCTTCCTTCATCATTTTGGCGCTCGGCGCTCCTACACGGCACAGAAGACTTGTTATCAATCTCAAGATGCCTCTTCCTTTTCCTTCCCTTCTCTTCTGTGGTCATTCCTCTGTACTCAAATGGAAATCGTTCCCGTGCCTTCCCTAGTGGAGCAGCCATCAAACGTTCCCCATGAGGGGATGTTTTTTCCCTCTTTCGAAGAAGCCAAAGCATTTTACGTGGCCTATGCCGATCATTGTGGTTTTGGCGTTAAGACAAGACAATCTCATTACGATCGTGGTGTTGTTATACGGGCCACGCTGACTTGCTCCAAGGAGGGCACCGCACCAACGGACCAAGGGCAAGGAAAATTGAAGCCTAGGTTATCCAGCAGAGTACAATGCACTGCTCGGATAAGGGTATCCGGAAACCCAGCAAGGGGTTACAACGTTAACTTTGTGGATCTTAACCATAACCATCCCATGCTTGACCCGGAGCAAATGCGATTTCTCAGGCAAAAACGAACGGTCCCTGAATCCGTCGTAGCACGGATATCGGTTAATGATGAAGCTGGGATATCGGCTGCTAAGACCATGCAATCTCTTGTGGTCGAGGCTGGAGGTTATGACAAATTGACTTTCAACGAAAGGGATTTAAGGTTTGTGTTCTTTCCGTCTAACATAATTGAAGTTGAACATTTTGCGCCTGGTCTTACTGGTTCCTGTTTGCAGGAATGTTGTAAACCAAGTCAGAAATTTGAAGATGGGACCTGGTGATGCACAAGCTCTTCAGGACTATTTCATTAGGATGCAGAAGATTGATTCCATGTTTTTTTATGTAATAGATATGGATGACGAAGGAAGACTACGCAACGTTTTTTGGGCTGACAGTCGTTCTAGAGCTGCATATTCATACTTTGGAGACGCAATATGTTTCGACACAACCTACATTACCAACAAATACGACATGCCATTCGCCCCATTTGTAGGAGTCAATCACTATTTCGAATCAGTTTTGCTCGGTTGCGCTTTGCTGTCCTATGAGACTACTGAAAATTACATATGGTTGTTCCAAACCTGGTTGTCGTGCATGAACGGTAAGTTTTTTTCCTTCTTCCCTCTTCATATCTTCCTCTTTTTTGTTTGTCTATTCGTAATAAAAAGTCTGTCTGTTCGGAATAAGAAGAGTGTATGTTCGGAATAAGAAGTCTGTCTGTTCGTATTAAGAAGTCTCTCTGTTCGGATTAAGTGTTGCGTTTGTTCGGAATAAGTGGTCGGATTGTTCGGATTAAGTGTTGTGTCTGTTCGGAATAAGAAGTTTGACTGTTCGGATTAAGTGTTGTGTCTGTTCGGAATAAGTGGTCGGACTGTTCCGATTAAGTGTTGTGTCTGTTCGGATTAAGTGTTGTGTCTGTTCGGAATAAGTTGTGAGTCTGTTCGGATTAAGTGTTGTGTCTGCTCGGAATAAGTGTTGTGTCTGTTCGGAATAAGAAGTCTGACTGTTCGGATTAAGTGTTGTGTCTGTTCGGAATAAGTGGTCTGACTGTTCGGATTAACTTGTTGTGTCTGTTCGGAATAAGAAGTCTGACTGTTCGGAATAAGTAGTCTGTCTGTTCGGAATAAGAAGTCTGACTGTTCGGATTAAGTGTTGTGTCTGTTCGGAATAAGTGGTCTGACTGTTCGGATTAACTTGTTGTGTCTGTTCGGAATAAGAAGTCTGACTGTTCGGAATAAGTAGTCTGTCTGTTCGGAATAAGAAGTCTGACTGTTCGGATTAAGTGTTGTGTCTGTTCGGAATAAGTGGCCTGACTGTTCGGATTAAGTGTTGTGTCTGTTCGGAATAAGAAGACTGTCTGTTTTGGATTAAGAAGTCTGTCTGTTCGGAATAATGTCTCACTCCTTTCTAATTGGGTCCCTTATGCAGATATACCCCCCCCAACTATAATAACAGATCAATGTGGTGCCATTACTGCTGCTGTAAGGAATGTCTTCCCAGATTCAAGACACAGATTCTGTATATGGCACATAATGAACAAAGCACCCGTGAAGTTGCCGACGCAGTATCGGGATCACATATTATTTGATCTGAAATTGATTGTATATGATTCCAAAACCCCAGCAGAATTTGATCGTAATTGGCAGGGTTTCCTTCTTGATTTTGACCTGCAGAACCACAGCTGGCTCAAATCCATTTATGCAATCCGAGAGTCGTGGATCCCTGCATTTATTGGTGATTTTTTTTTCGCGGGAATGGCATCTACTCAGAGGAGCGAGAGTATGAACGCCTTCTTCGACAAGTATCTTACTTCGAAGACCACCCTTAAGCAGTTTGTTCAACAATACGAACTTGCGCTCCGCCACAAGTACGAGAAGGAAGCTCAATCAGAATTTGATTGTCTTCATAAAAAACCCCAGTTGGTTTCAATTTATCCATTCGAGAGTCAGTTGAGCGAGTTGTATACCGTAGGGGTCTTCAAAAAAGTGCAGTTACAAATTGGGAAGATGATATACTGCGATATAACGGAGGAGTTCAATACGAATGAAACATTCCAGTACAAGGTATCTGAACGTGTTTTGGCTGGTGAGCAGCTACTGTCGAAACGTTTCCTAGTACAAAACACATCCATGAATTTTACATGTGATTGCAGAATGTTTCAGCACGTTGGGCTTCTATGCTGCCACGTTTTTGTTGTACTTGCACGCTTGAATCCTAATGCATTGCTTCCAGACTCTTACATCCTTAATCGATGGCGGAAGGATATTCGAAGGAGCTATCGAGATAAGACGTACCCAGACGATGGTGTAATGGCGAAGGATGCGCTACGTCGTCACGACGACATCATGGGTCGTGCCGTTTGGATCGCACAGGAAGCCTTCATCTCCCACAAAAGGTATATTGAGGCCGTGTAGTGTATTGAAATGCTTAAGGCACGTATGCACACTACACAAAACTTGGTTCGACCTGATGAACCTGAGTCTTCGGGTACATCGGTCCTTAATCCGGAAAAGGTCAGACGTATAGGAAGACCGCCGACTAGACGTCGAGTGTCTTTGGCTGAGAAGATAATTAAAAAGAGCCATAAAAAACACGCCCAACAAGAGAAGGGAAAGTGGAAGATGAAGGTTACTTCGCCGCTTCACGAAGTAGCACCAAAACCCGCGGATCCTGATTTCTCCGATTGGGACATGAGTTTGTATTACGAGGAATTTCCTCCTTAATTTACATTTTTGTGTTTTTTCCCGTTCTTGTAAAACCAAGAAACTTGTAATTGTTGATACGTTGTGATCTGTAAATGGTTGTTATACAAGTTCAGTTCAGATTTACTTGTGTCTGTTCGGAAATAGAAGACTGTGTTCGGAATAAGTTGTGAGCCTGTTCGGATTGAATGTTGCTGTTGTTCGGATTAAGTTGTGAGTCTGTTCGGATTAAGTGTTGGGTCTGTTCGGAATAAGAAGACTGTGTTCGGAATAAGTAGTGAGCCTGTTCGGATTAAATGTTGCGTTTGTTCGGATTAAGTTGTGAGTCTGTTCGGATTAAGTGTTGCGTCTGTTCGGATTAAGTGTTGGGTCTGTTCGGAATAAGTGGTGGGTCTGTTCGGAATAAGAAGACTGGGTTCGGAATAAGTTGTGAGCCTGTTCGGATTAAATGTTGCGGTTGTTCGGATTAAGTGTTGCGTCTGTTCGGATTAAGTGTTGCGTTTGTTCGGATTAAGTGTTGGGTCTGTTCGGAATAAGAAGACTGTGTTCGGAATAAGTAGTGAGCATGTTCGGATTAAATGTTGCTTTTGTTCGAAATAAGTTGTGAGTCTGTTCGGATTAAGTGTTGCGTCTGTTCGGATTAAGTGTTGTGTTTGTTCGGATTAAGTGTTGGGTCTGTTCGGAATAAGAAGACTGTGTTCGGAATAAGTAGTGAGCATGTTCGGATTAAATGTTGCTTTTGTTCGGAATAAGTTGTGAGTCTGTTCGGATTAAGTGTTGCGTCTGTTCGGATTAAGTGTTGCGTTTGTTCGGATTAAGTGTTGGGTCTGTTCGGAATAAGAAGACTGTGTTCGGAATAAGTAGTGAGCTTGTTCGGATTAAATGTTGCGTTTGTTCGGAATAAGTTGTGAGTCTGTTCGGATTAAGTGTTGCGTCTGTTCGGATTAAGTGTTGCGTTTGTTCGGATTAAGTGTTGGGTCTGTTCGGAATAAGAAGACTGTGTTCGGAATAAGTAGTGAGCATGTTCGGATTAAATGTTGCGTTTGTTCGGAATAAGTTGTGAGTCTATTCGTATTAAGTGTTGCGTCTGTTCGGATTAAGTGTTGCGTCTGTTCGGATTAAGTGTTGGGTCTGTTCGGAATAAGAAGACTGTCTGTTCGGAATAAAGTTAGCTTAAGAATGACATTGGTAATGTTTGTATTTTTACATGTAAATAGTTTGTGAACTGAATATGTAAACATTTTGTACATGTAAACCAAAAAATAAACAAAACTAAAAATATGTTTGTCTGTTTAGACCTGCACACACGACCGACGATCCCTAAGTAACATGACCGCCAATTCACCCCTGATAGAGTGGATGGTATTGGGGTCCTTCTCCTTCGTAGGGTCAACATTCAACATTAGGCACCTTATCCAGTATAAAACGAAGGCGCCGCAATCGTTGCTCCCCGGTGGTTGTTGTTGGCTTTCTTTCCTCAGGATTCTCAGGGGCCAGTCGACCTTGAGTAGATCCCTCCAGTATACAGCCGCATCCGCTGCTGCACATTCATGCTGGCCTACAGTCTGCTCCGGATCATCACCTTCGCCTAGCTCCGTAGAGAGACTGTTGAATGCCAAAATCTCTTTGGACGGGCCATAGACAACCACCAGTGTCCAATGACCTGAAGACCAGCATGGTTGTGCGATCACGGTCTGTGTTGGAGACGCACCTACGATTTTAGGGAGGATAAAATCATCAACTTCTCTGCCTTGCCCTGCAAGAATTCGCCCCGACTCGAAAGTGGATATGCATATAACTTTTTCTGGGTGGCGTCTTTCTTCGAGCACCGATAGCATAGCGTCGATAGTTTCATCGCTAATATCCATCCTAGGCGTTATAAGCTCCTTCAGGTCGGAGCGTTTTAAACTGCACATATCGCCTCTCCAGATGACCTCCCTATTGTCCTTGTTGGGTTCGGTCAGGTTCAGTAGCATTTTGACCTCATCAAATGACAACGTGCCCAATGCAGGCATGTCAACATCCGGCCTTTTTTTCTTCAGGCTCCTTTGAGCCGCTCTATCTTTTCTTTTTTGCTCTTCTTCCTTCTTATTCTTCTTGGCCAGATGTTCGCCTTCCTTCAGCTGCTGCTCAACGGTGGTCGTCGAGCGTTTTCTTTTCGCGACCCAGTTTGCTATCTGGGCCTTTCTTTCTTCTTCCTTCTCCTTCTTCTTCTTCTCTTCCTCCTTCTCCAGCATTTTCCTCTTTTCTCCCATCTTCCTCTCCTCCTCCCTCTTCTCCTCTTCTTCCTTCTTCCTTTCCTCCTCCCTTTTTCTGTCACATTCCTCCTCCTCCCTCTTCCTCTTTTCTCGTTCCTCCTCCTCCTTCCTCTTCTTCTTTTCTCGTTCCTCCTCCTCCTTCCTCTTCTTCTCTTCTTCTTCCTCCTCCCTCCTCTTTTCTTCTTCCTCCTCCTCCCTCCTCTTCTCCTCTTCTTCCTCCTCCCTCCTCTTTTCTTCTTCCTCCTCCTCCCTCCTCTTTTCTTCTTCCTCCTCCTCCCTCCTCTTCTCCTCTTCCTCCTCCTTCCTCTTTTTTTCTTCTTCTTCTTCATCCTCCTTCCTCTTCCTATTCTCTTCTTCCTCCGCCTCCCTCTTCTTCCTATTCTCCTCCTCTTGCTCTCGCTCGTTCTCCCCACCAGGGACTCCAGTTGTCCCTGTCCCTCGAAGATATATAATATCTTTCCTGAGCCTCCCACACTCTTCCTGGGAAATCCTCAGTTCTTCCCTGAGGTCGTGTACCTGTTCTGTGGCCTTCTTAAGGGCAGCTTCGGCCCTCAGCCATTTTGTCTTCACCTCACTCAGCTCCAATTCTTGGAGCAGCGGGTCGCATGGAATGCTGCAGTCTGCCAGTTGGAGCCTTGGCAAACTGACGGTTGAAGTTGAGCTCTTTAGAACAGGACCAATAAGTTGCAGCTCCCTTTCACTCATTGATGGAGCCCCCATCAGGTCGAACGTGCCGTCGTAAATTCGATGTAAGGTAATTCCACGTTCCTCCCATTTCCTCAGGGTTAATCGTTTCCCAAACATCTCCGTCCATCTTTTCATCCGTGGGAAAACTCCAGTTCTGGGCTCCCCCAATTTAAATTTCTCACAAAGTCACACCTTCAAATGGAAAGGAAAAAAATGAGAACTACTATACCAACGTACCTTCATATTCGAAAGACAACTGAATCCGAACATACATTAAACGTAAACCGAACAGACACCCAACTTAATCCGAACAGACGGACTTCTTATTCCGAACAGACACACGTCTTATTCCGAACAGACCCACCACTTAATCCGAACAAACCCACCCCTTAATGCGAACAGACTCACCATGTATTTCGAACAGACTCACAATGTATTCCGAACTGACTCACAATGTATTCCGAACAGACCCAACACTTAATCCGAACAACCCCACCACATATTCCGAACAGCCCCACCACTTAAACCGAACAGACTCACAACATATTCCGAACAGACTCACAACGTATTCCGCACAGACCCATAACTTAATCCGAGCAGACCCAACACTTAATCCGAACAACCCCACCACTTAATCCGAACAGACGCACCACTTAATCCGAACAGACGCATCACTTAATCCGAACACACGCACCACTTAATCCGAACAGACGCACCACTTAATCCGAACAGACACCCAACTTAATCCGAACAGACTCACCACTTAATCCGAACAACCCCACCACATATTCCGAACAGCCCCACCACTTAAACCGAACAGACTCACAACATATTCCGAACAGACTCACAACGTATTCCGAACAGACCCACCACTTAATCCGAACAGACCCAACACTTAATCCGAACAACCCCACCACTTAATCCGAACAGACGCACCACTTAATCCGAACAGACGCATCACTTAATCCGAACACACGCACCACTTAATCCGAACAGACGCACCACTTAATCCGAACAGACTCACCACTTAATCCGAACAAACGCAACACTTAATCCGAACAGACACCCAACTTAATCCGAACAGACACCCAACTTAATCCGAACAGACGCACCACTTATTCCGAACAGACTCACCACTTAATCCGAACAGACCCACCACTTAACCCGAACAGACCCACCATTTAATCCGAACGGACCCACCACTTAATCCGAACAGACCCACCACTTAATCCGAACAGACTCACAACGTATTCCGAACAGACACACATCGTCTTCCGAAAAGAACAAAAACAAAAAAAGAGGAAGAGAGGAAGTGTGAAGCAGGAACAAAAACTTACGTGTAGTATGGCAACACAACCTTCGACGTTCCCCTGCCGCATTATGAAATTCCCTGCCTTTTTCCTCTCTTGCAGTTCTAAACTTGCTTTCTCGAGGCCTCCAACCAGGGTTTTGTGAACTGCACTTGCCCGTGCGTAGCTGCTTAGGCGTTTGATGTTCCTCAGAGGGTGCATGAACCATTCCTTCGGTCGCAGCGTTCCATCATAGAACAAAAAATTGTTGAAGATGAAAGAAATCAGGAGACGAACGTACTCCTCCGTCTCGCCCATGGTACTGTTTGCCATGAGATGAACTAAAAGTTGGGTGTTGTCAAGGTTCACCCCGTCTCGCTTCTGGACGCGCAATGGTTCCATCACCACGGCCTTCCCATGCGTACGTAACCCCAAAATTAGGGCGATGTCTTCCGGTGTAAGGGGAACTACCCCTGATCCTATTCTCAGCCCCACCTCCTCCGTATCGTAGTGCTCGACGAACCAACCGACTATTTCGTTGTCCGTCGTAATGTTAGGAAGGTTTAGGAAGTGACCGAATGGGGTGCTACGGAAAGCCTCCTTCTCCACCTTATTCATCCGGTCAAACTGCTTTCGGATGGCCTTCCAGGAGCATCGTGATTCCCGGAAGTAGTACGTGGTTCCCTAAAACCAATAATTTAATAAACGGAAGTTCATCAAAAAAAAATAACGACCCACGGAAAGAAAAAATTAGAGACCCACCGGTTCTGGGACGTGTTCGATATCGACGGCCGGAGTTGAAGATTCCATTATCGTTTACAAGGTGCGCTTCACAGGGAAAGAAAGTCGGGAATGCTTCACAGGTGTGCTTCCTACGTTCACAGGTAAGAAAGAAAGAAAGCGAGAGTCTCCCTTTTGTTCTGGATATGTTATCTTCCTCGGTATCCGAACCGTCGATCGTGGGGTGTCTGCCGCTGTCTAATCTGGAAACGAACCGTCCTTCTTCGAAAACCGTCAAAAAAAATTTAAAACAATTTGAGGCGCGTTCGGAAGGAAAGCGTGACATGGCAATCCGAGTAGACGCTGACTCATCCACTTTTTGAAGCCACGTAGGGCGCGTCCGTGACGCCCGCGTCCGTGTATAAGGACTCTTTTTTTAGCCGCCATACTCGGCCCCATCGGTGTAGATTTTTTGTTTTAGTGTTGTCAATGTTGTTGTTCCAAAGAAATTTCTTTCGAATTTGGTCTATTTTTTATCATGTCGCCCAGTGGTTTCCTAAAACCCATTTGGTAGGAAATCAGGGGTGTGAGAATTGAATTAATCATCGTAATTCTACCTCCTAAAGAGAGTTGTTTATTTTTCTAGTTGCATATTTTTTCCAATTTTGTTATGATCGGTTGTCATGAAATGGTTGGTCCTAGTAGTTATGTGAAATGAGAATGCCTAGATAGTCGAAGGGTAGAGTTCCTGAAGCACAACCAAGAATTTTTTTAAAATTTTCTAGTTCAGACTGTTGTATAGTGTGCGACACTAAGAGCATGGTTAACGGGTCGGACCCCCCCCAGCACCCGAATGGACGCCCGGGCGCCCACGGGCGGGACCCCCCCCCCCCCCCTCGTCCAATTCTTTTTTGGTTTTTTTTATATTTTAGCGGAGGTTTTGTTATTAGAGTTAATTGATAATGTATTGGATATTTTTAGTAATGTGGGTTGATAATTTTTTATTATTGTGGTAACGAGTTGGATTACAATGAGTTTTTTGAAAGTGATGAAGATTCAAAAATTTCCAGATCAAACAATTTCAGTATCCAAAAAAAATCCATGTAATTTGAGCGAGATCCCAGAACGACTTGTCGATATGGTTTAATAGTATAGTCTAAGATGATTAACCCATGGTCTAAACACATGGTTATGGTTAATTGATAATGTATTGGGTATTAATTGGTAATGTAGTAATTTCAATTAATAAAATGTAATTTGTTGAAATGTGGTGTAAGAATTAAAATTATTTAATTATTAAATGACGTTGAGAAAAGAGAGTGTAAGGTGAGTGTGTAGCTTGGGCATGGTTAAATATATTTTTTAGGTGGGTGGGGTGAGCTGACGTGGCGGAGAGAGAAGCTGACGTGACGAAGAGAGGGAGCAGGGCGCCCGGATAGCCCGGGCATTGTTAAACATAGTCTAAGTCAGAATTTGTCGTAATTAATATTGAGTTCCGAAAGTGTTCCGAAGATTGCCAGGATTCATCATACGAGATTAGGGGTGCACACGGGTCGGGTTGGGTCGGGTTTGGGCTGAAACCCGACCCAACCCGAAATTTTCGGGTTAGGAAAATACCCAACCCGAACCCAAACCCAATCGGGTTGAACCCAACCCGACCCGAAATTTTCGGGTTGGGTCGGGTTGGGTTGGACCCGAAATTTTGATGCTAAACAAATAAAACATTCACTGATGCAATAAAACATTCTGGTGATCACATTTTAGTCTAACAACCAATTCCTAAGAAGAAAAATATATCACATCAAATCTAAAACATTCAAATTCCAAAAACTATGCATCAAAATTTCCATTGAAAACCGTGCATCAAAACATTATTTCTCACATTTTCGCATGGAGAATCAGAATTATTTACTGACAGCAAATCACCCTCTCCACTAGAGATTGGATCCCAATTGATCCAACCGCCAAATAAGGCCTTGTTAGAGTTTGCTTCACTAGCAGAGATGTTTTCGACTCCGATGGCCTCCTTATGACACTGCTTCTTACGTAGAGCTCCTGCTAATAGAGATCTATTGAAGGGAGACAACAAAAATTAAGAACAAGAATCAGATATGGCAACTCAATGCAAGACCACAAACAAACCTGCAGTTTCTGGATACAACTGGTTTAGCTTGTTCAAGAGAGACACCAAACAAAGAACACAAATTTGCAGCATCATAAGGTTCTCTAATGAAATTAGCAGTTGAAGCTGCACTTGAGAAAATCAGATTCTTTCCTCGAGTCCAACTTACTAGCATCTGTAACAAAAAAAATGAAAATTGTTGTAAAATATGTGTAAGGCAGACTAAAAAATTTAGTGCATTGATTTGGTGCCCCTATCTCGATGTTTAAACCTTATCTCCAGTAACATTAATGAAACCCAAGGGATTGAGCAACAAACTTGCTCCATGAAAGAGAAAACTCTAGCAAAGCTTTCATACAACATTTAAGAATAAAATGACTAGAATATACATCCAAGACAACAACCTTCACGCAAGAAGTGGATACCCACATTCTAACCCCAAAAATCTACACACAATAACAAGTTACATACCCACTGGTTGAGGTCGATGTTGAACTGGTAGAGGGTGACGTGTGCGGCGGTGATGAGTATTTCCTCCACAAACTCATCCATCCTCTGAAGCACCGTCAGATTCAGCATCTTCGTGCCTCAGCCTCCCCGCCTCGAGCTCGAGCGTGGAGACCCGGTAGCAGATGGCCATGGACGTGATCTTCCGGTTGTTCGTAGGGGTCGGTGGGGATCACGGTGAGGATCTCGTCGAGGAGGTCGAAGTCCAGGGTTTTTCCGCCGCCTCTGTTGGTTTCCATCGCCGGAGAGACGGTGGCGATCTAGGGTTAGGTCGGGAGAGAGAGGGAGAGGGAGAAAGTGAGGAAACTGAGGACTGTGCGGTCGGGTTGTGTTTCGGCCTTTCGGGTGTTATGGGTTTCGGGTGTTATCGGGTTCGGGTAATTACTGTGCTGCTGGGCCTGGACTGCAGGACCTGGTTATGTATTTTCGGTTTCGGGTCGGGTTGGGTCAACCCGACCCCTACAACCCGAACTCGACCCGAAATTTCGGGTTTTTTCTTCTTCCAACCCAAGCCGACCCGACCAGTCGGGTTCGGGTAGGTTTCGGGTTCAACCCAACCCGTGTGCACCCCTATACGAGATGACTGAAAGTGGGCCCCAATGTTGGCGGGATGATTGCTTTGTCCGTTTCTTTCTTTATCCGCTTGCTTGCGCACGTTGTTAAACTCCAAAGTTGAATTGTCCTCCTGA
Source organism: Triglochin maritima (assembly GCA_963682175.1). NCBI lineage: Eukaryota > Viridiplantae > Streptophyta > Magnoliopsida > Alismatales > Juncaginaceae > Triglochin > Triglochin maritima. The sequence continues at coordinate 3,923,783 of OY821780.1, read as the reverse complement.
CAACAACCTGGATAAAAATGTTTTGTCAAACAAACAGCTGGATAATAAAAAAGTTACAGAAGACTACCGTCTAGCTATATTGTACCGTACTCCGAATTCAATTATACGAGTGTTCCCCACTTTTGTATTTGACGTATTTCTACTTGTATATATAAGTTCTAGAGTGTACGTTTTCAGTATCCACTTGGCTTGCGTTGAGATTATATCGTTGTCATTGCCTTTTTTCTTGCAGTTGACATGGAATTGTTGGTTTTATAGCTCAAACAAGAAGTAGTTTAAGCGTTCGAAGTTTTTGTTGTCGCGATTTGCGAAGATACCAACCAAAAGAATTAACAAATTATGCTCGTATGACGAAAAAATCGGTAAGGAACTAAGAAAACGATTTGGCCAAGCAAGTTGTTGTATTTCTATTGCATATATGCTTCATCCCTTTCGTGCCTTGAAACCAACACCGACACTTTTCTCAAGTTATTGTGTTGCATGCACGCACGGAAGATGAAAACGTGTCCGTAATAGAGTATTTCATCACGCTGTCGTATTTGTCGGACACAGTAATTTTTTAAGGACCACTAGACCAGGAATATACGATATATCAAAAAACAAAAACATGGTCACCCTACTCATACGTGCATACAAGCGATGAGAGGTCGAGTTATGACTTGTGAGTTTTTTAAGTGATGTGTTCACGCAGCACAAAGACACACGAGCCCATCGTTAACTAAACAGCCCAGCCCATATGAGGCCCACGAGCTATTTTCAAACCTCTACAAAAATACAATCGCTGTTGTGGTTTCCCTAAAATTTTGCTGCTTCTATCGCCGTTTAAAAATATAAATATTTCATGTACCTATCCATATTTTAAAAGTAACTAGCTTGTACGTATGAGCATGTGTCACATGTACAAAGTCGTACCAATAAATTTTGGAGAAAACATATCTCCTCTGGTTTAGGAATTGTGGAGAGAAAACAAAAGAAAAGATGTACTTTCCTTGAGCTCTTGAAGGAATTTTTTTTAAGAAAAGGGCAAGAAAATGACTTCTTTCCAACCTTGAAAAATTACACCTTGGTTATATATATAATGTATTATCAATCAATAATATGAAGATAAAAATTAGAATGAGATTTTTTGATTATATATTAATTGATTAACAAAAAATAATTACAATTACAACAAAGAAAAAGAAATCCGGACTTCTTTCTCACCCAAAAATTGTTATACTCACCGGTGTGCTAAAGTGATTCAGATAATATCTGCTTCGACCAACATGTTCAAATCCGTTTAGTAACATATAATCACTAGATATAGAATCTATTTAAATGTGATACTTAATATGATAAGACAGAAATAAAAATATATAAGATAACATCACGTAAGTATTCATATCCAAATTCTTAATTTCAATTTTTATAAATTTATAAATTAATAACATAATATCTGATACACATATGCATCAATCGTTGTTTCCAATACGATTATGTATCATAAAAACTAAAAAACAACCGTATCCGTCTTGGACCACGTTTGGCACAAGAACTGTTGATTTGTTTCGAGCGAAAAATTATTGACAAGTTTATTTAGGTTTCGACCACGTTTGACACCAAATAAACCATGGTGTTTGGCGAGCTCCTCACTGTTTATTGTTTCTGTTCAAAGATGGACATTATTTTGTCGTTTATTTTAGTGAGAGTGGCAAATGAGAGAAAAAAACTGGAAAAACGAAATGAAAGTGGTTTCTGAATCACTATGCTGATGTTAGAGCAGAATTCACGGGAGGAATCCAAATTTTTCCAAAAAACCAAAATCATGTTTGACGACCATTACCTAAACCAAAAAAACGATGAATAAGTTCGCTACCAAACGCAACCTTGGTTATATAAGTTCAGCACACAAATGTAACAAAGAAGATATCAGTTTCAGGTCAAATTTCCTATGAGGTATACATCATCTAATGTTATATGTGGTACAAATATCCCAATTCGTTATATCTATTCCTAAATTCAACTATTGGTTCATCCCCAAAATACATCACCCTTCTCTCTCAAATGCTCACGTATCAAACCCAACAAATTCCTCTTCTTTCTCAACCACCCACAACCCAACGTCTTTTTCTCCCTCGCTCCCTCTCTCTCTATAATATCGGGAAATCCATTTTTCTTGTTATAATTCTCGGATTCAAGCACAACATCAAGTTATATGCATTGGAGAGGCACCAATTTCAATTTGTTTTGGCAAAGTCTATTCAAGATATATGCCAACGAAATCGGAATATAACTTGAAACTGGATATGCAAAGTCTATTCAATTGAAATTATATCCAATTTCAAGTTATATCCAAATTTGGCAATTTCAAGTTCCAAATTTGTTTGGTCAAATTTCAAGTTATATCCAATTTCAACACCGAAAAAACGATGAGTTTGGTCTGAGATCCGACGAAATCGGTGAAATAGATGCTATGCCAACGAGTGTGCTCTGGCATGTGATGCAATGACGAGATTAATTAAGAGGAATGATTTTGATTCAGTTGTTTTTTGTACTAGATTTTGGATTTTGATTGTAGATTATGATTTGGACAGGTGTTGTTATGTTCGGTTCTCTTTTGCCATGTGTTTGAATTGGATTTTAATTTTAATTTTGTGGTTGATGGTTTGGGTAAAATTAAGTGACGTTGGGGGTAGGGGTGCACATGGGTCGGGTTTGGACCAGAACCCGACCCATTCCGAAAAGTTCGGGTTTGTGAAAAACCCAATCCGAACCCGAACCAATTCGGGTTCAATCCAACCCAACCCGAAAATTTCAGGTTGGGTCGGATCGGGTTGGACCCGATTTTAATGCAATAATATTTTCTGTCCAATAAATTAACCAATTCAAAACATTACTTGAACGTGGAGTTCCTTGCATCCGGGTTCAGCAAACACGATCTTAGTTGTAGGTTATCATTATACCTTTGTAGGTGACAATTACTGAGCATCGTCTACTTTCTTGTGTTTGTGGACACATAACCAAAATTAATATTTCGATAATACAATGTTATTAGTTATTGGAAAAAAACTTTGGTTTTCAGGAGATTTATTCGTCTACAAATGCAACTAACATCGACCAACCACAAACCAAATAAACTCAGGAACAAAAAACCAAAACAAGACAAATTAATTGATCTTAAAGAAATATGTGAACCACAAAACAATATTGCAACTTGCACCGAAACAACAAAATCAAGAGCGCAAACCCCTATACTAAAATGTCAAGGACTTGAGGGAATAAATAAGTTTCAAACTCAAAAGATGCATCTGGGATACATAATCACCAAAACAACTACTAGTGTTCAAAATTTTGAAACAAAAAACTAACTAATGACATCAAACATGTTTAAAGTATACTGGCAGGTTAAGCAACTGGAGCCTCGATTTCAGTAGGTGGTAGAACATGTGCTATGTAAGGCCTCGTGTACTCATCTTCCTCATTGGGAGGATGGATTGTTACAAGATCTGTCACAGGAGTCATTGGCCCAAATCTGGACGCCGGAGAGGAGGAGCCGAGGCCGCGAGGAGAGGGGACGGGGAGAGTAAAGGAAATGTGTTCTAAAAGTTTTACTTTTAAATGTCAATTATTATGAATTGAATGAGAAATCATTTTGTTCATTATTTATGTTATTCGTCTTTTGGAAGTGTTAAGGAAGAGACTCTTGGTCCTTAACCGTAGAGCTCTAAAAGATATTGGTTTACATAAAACAAAAGATATTTGCAATCATGGTAATAAACATGGGACATTTGTTACCGAGTTAAGATTATAGTGTTGGTCATAGATCATTGTAGCTCTACAAGTGAGTGACAACACGGGTACACAAAAGAGGAAAATAGTACTTTTGTATACCGAATTGACCTAACAAGTAAAATATTATAGGAATGTGTTTCTGTGTCATTAATATTTTACTGTGTCCTTGGTCCTTTAATATGAGACTTATATCTGATCGCTTAATTAGACTAGTGTCTTGAGCTATCTATAAATGTAGTGTAAAGACATTAGTTGGTTAAGTATAACTTACGTTGGAAAAGATAGTTAGTCAAAAGATTATCATTGCCTCTCTTAATTGAGTGATGATATTAGTGGGCCCCTTGATAAAACAAAGTTATAATGTGCACAATGTGATTTGAGTTAAGTCACATATTTATAACTAGCTTAAAGAGATCAAGAAATGAATACTAATACAAAGATGACACAATACTACTTTGTGTGTATTCTTAATATCATGAGACAAGGGACGGACACAAGTGATGCACTCCATCACTAAATGGATCGGGTTTTGGTTCGAGTGGAATCAAGACATCTAACTAATTGGGAGCTATAATGTGTAGCTAGATACCGCTTATAGCTTGTGATATTAAGCTCTTAATATCACTGCCAACTTAGTTTAGATCCTCCCATAGGTCACACCACAAAACTGGGAAACAAGAAATGAGGATTTTGAGTTCATAAGATGTGTCGGGTTTCATGTAGAAAATATGACACATGGGGTGAACAAACAAAATCAAAATTATGTTGTGATTAATAACATAATTAGAATCTAAATCAAATTCATATGTGATGTAAATATTATGGGGTGTAATGATTGATCATTGCATAGGATAATATGTTACATAAGTTGTGAATTTACTACTAATCCCGAAATGTCAAATTTTGTAGGGGTTAAACCGAAATTTGACAAGTCTGCAGAACAGTGCTCCAACGGTCGACCGGTTAGCAGTAAACGGTCGACCGATCGGGCACGGTCGACCGGACATGTCTCGACCGATAACAGGGAATTTTCATATGTTCGAACGGTCAACCGAATGTAATCGGTCGGTCGACCGAACATAGCGATGGAATAATTCCTGTTACGAACGGTCGACCGAGTTATTGAACGGTCGCCCGAAACCTGGTTCGAGCGGTCGACCGAACCTCCAAACGGTCGACCGGTCCAGACGGTTAATGTAGAATTAATTTAAGAATTAATTAGATCATGTATGGAATTGGTCCATAATTGATTTAATTCGTGGCTAATATTATTTATTATTAAATAATGGATGGTTAGATGGAATTTTGCATGAAATCATGGGCAAGAGGTTGCACATGAATAAGTAATTTGGAGAGAACTTATAAATACAAGTTTATCTCATTACCTCCATAATTTTTCATTCATTATTTTCTTATGCAAAATTATCTCTCCATAATTCTCCACGAAAATTCCTTAATTCTTAAAGTTTAGTATTAGTTCTTAAGAGATCATATTCTCAAGAGAATTAAAGAGGGGTTAGTAATTAGATTCTAAACCCTATCGGAGATTGAGAGACTAGCTTCCCTCTCTCCGATCTTGTTTAGAGTTTGGTGAATACTCGGAGGCATCCGGCGCAGCGAGGAGCATCCCCAACGTCTCCGAATCTTCAAGAAGTTTTAGAGAACTTCTAGGTATGAATTTCGGAGCTCATATTTGTTTTAATAAAGTTTTGAAACTAGTTATTGAAACAAATTGATGCATGCTTGAAATAAATCATAGAAAATTGTAAATTGATCCTTATTGTGCATAAAAAATTCGAAAATAAATATGTACAATTAAACATGAAATCCTACAGAGAGGTCGGGAGGGGGCGACTAGGGTTAGGAATCTGGACGAGATTGGGTTTCGTTTCGCGAGGGATGGACGAGATTGATTTAGGGTGGGGTTTAAAAATCTGGACGGCCCATATTAAAACAACATTTTCGGGTTCGTGTTGGGTTGGGTCAACCCGAACCGAAAAATTCGGTTTTCTGATTTTCCAACCCGACCCAACCCGAACCCCTTTCCAACCCAACCCAACCCGACCCAACCAGTCGGGTTCGGGTCGGTTTTCGGGTTCAACCTGATCCGTGTGCACTCCTAGTTGGGGGTTTGTGGGTCCAGTGGGGTTGTCGAGCAATGTGTGGGTGAAGGTTTCAACTATTGGCGCAAACTCGTGAACAAATTGGCATTGCTAGAAAAAATGGCTATAACATCGGATATTAAAGGGATACAACGTCGGATTGACTACCTTGCTCGACTGACATGGTAAGTGGGGAATGTTATACGTGGGTACTCTTTCAAGTCGATCTAAAATCCAATGTGTTAGTAGGGGTTTATCACCTTGGTTTTCAACAAACACCGATGTGGTAGACCCATTATCAATTTTCAGATTTTTTTTATTTTTCGAATATTTAAACCACTACCAAGTTGGTTATGGTGTTAAACCGACGTGCTAGACACCCACTATCACGTCGGACCAAAACCAAACCGATGGAGTAGTGGTTTAAAAATTCGAAAAATACAAAAATCAGAAAATTGATATTGGGTCTGCCATGTCGGTGTTTGTTGAAAATCGACGTGATAGACCCTCGTTATCACGTCAAACTAAAAATAAAACCGATGTGGTAGTTGTTTAAAAATTCAAAAAATCAAAAATAATTCCCGCGTTTACAAATAATGCACTGAACTCAAGCAAGTAGAAGTTAGATACGTTTTTCAAGATTTACATGAAGTTCATGAAAAGTTCCTCTCTGACCAACATTAAAAAAGGTACAATAAAGATTACCATACGAAATAGAAAATACAATACATTGTAACCAAAATACAATACATTGTAACCAAGATACAATCCTTGAGCTCACAGATTATATTTCGTTCCAAAAAAGAATAAATGTCTTCATCCAATAATCTAAATTGTTGTTAAGATTCATGTGTTGCTATCACAAAACTTATTCCAAAGTTCTTGTCGACGGTGCCATGATGTGTTATGTTGAAGCATTTGTTTCTTGAATAATTTTTGTTTTCATCTCTCTTTCAGTACGATCGATGTCCTTTGCTTCAAAATTAACATTTAAATCTATCATTAATAATGCAATTGTCTTCACAAGAAACACTCCTGAATAACACTTTCTAGATCACGTAGTGGATGATTCGCAAATAAGTCAACACTCTAGCCAACTACGTCCACGATGTCTTGATACTTAATGTAGTAGACTGTCACTCATTTTATCTTCAATTTAATTCAGAAGAATGATTAAAGTATAAATTGATAAGTAGAATATGTTGAAGTTAGTAACATAAATGTGCAAAGCATGAAGGTAGTGCAATTAGTTTTGGTGATTGTTCCTCTGTGTTATGGATAAATATTTCAAGTATTTTGTATGAATATCCTGTACATTTGTTTACACATTTCACAAGACATTCTTTAAGTTTAAGGTCAAGAAGATTTTTTTGTGTGTGAATATAACATGTCCAAAAAAGTCATCATATCCACAGTAGTTCATATTCAAACTTTTTAGTTAAAATGAAAATACAAAAATTCAACTTTAAAGCACAAAATAAAGTATTATATATTTAAATTACACAAACACATATTTAGAATAGAGTCAATAGACTAGCAATTATGTTTGAAATTAACATTTAAATGTTATGTATTGAACTATAAGTATTTACCACATATACCAACAAAAATACACTTATAAATACTCACAATACGCTAAATTTTAATTAAAATACACACTAATTCAACATCAAATACACTAATAAATATACATAAATACATAATTCAACACCAAAATATCCACACTAGTATATGAAATAATAACATTAAAATACCCAAACATATACTTAAAATACACTAACTCAATATCAAAATACACTAATTGATACTTAAAAATACGTAAATAAATATCTAAATTACACAAACCCACACTCAACATATAAATTACGTGCAGAATTACTGCAAATCTACATAAATTTGCAATGATAAGAGTTGAAGCCACACTAAAAATTGGAAAACTTACACCAAACATGGGTCAAATTACATTAGCATTTAGCATGGTATAAGTGAAACCAAGCAAAGGCAAAATATTACACATAAAGGAGATAAATTTACATCAAAACAAGTAAATTACACAAACACAAAAACAATTACATATCAAATTCATTTTCTAAATATACCCATCACATATATATAACACTCAAAATACACATATCTATACTCATAACGCACTAAATAACAACTAAAATACATAAGTAAGTATTTAAACCATGCAAATCATACTTAAATATACGGTAGTATGCATAAAATGTTGTACTTCGAACAATATATCATTCATACACTAGAATCAAAGATACATTTTTTTTATTACATAAACCAAAAATTACGTCATATGCACATCTGGAATAAATTAATAATTAACACTAAAAATACACAATTTTACTTTCAAATTAGAGTAATTTAATAGAAATACCATATTCCATTCTTCAAATACAAAAAGAAGTATTTTAAAGGATTTTTTTTCAAAATAATAACCAAATAAAAAAAGAAAAAATATGCACATGTAAAACTAATTTGCAAAGTATGCACCTTAAAAACGACACTAGTGATGTCGTTTTCATTAACTAAAAACGACATCACTGATGTCGTTTTTACCCTAAATAAAAACGACATCACCAGTGTCGTTTTTACCTAGGGTATCTTCAATTAGCGACGGATTGATGAGTTTCTCATTTTTACACATGTATGTAACTCATGTCGAATATTCATAAAAATGTATGAATCAACTCCGATTATTATATCCAACTTACGTCCCCCGCAGGAGCTGCCGCACCCTGCCACCCCTACACTCCCAATCAGAACCATAGATTCAACAAATCTCCCACTATGTGTTTTACCCCACAACAATTACTAATAGACATGTCGCTAGTTCAACATATAAAAACGAAAGGTAACGAAGAATGTGGAGTGATTTGGAGGTGGGAGGAGGAAGAGACGGGCGGACGACCCCTTTCTGTTAATAAAAACACAACATTACTGGTGTCGTTTTTAAGGTGCATACTTTGCCAATTAAGTTTCCATGTGCATATTTTTCCAATTTTTTTATTTGGTGATTATTTTGAAAAGTTTTCCTATTTTAAATTATATAAACCAGTAGCTAAAATAAAAGTAATGGATAATTATACTTAAAATGAACATATAGGTGTTCTATATTGAACTATTGTAGATTTCAAAAATATTGAACAATTGCATACAAATTACATGCGAAGATATTGTAAATCTACAAAAACTTAGAATAACAAGAGTTATAACTACCCTAGACAGTGGTAAACTTACTCTAAACATGGATAAAATTACATTAACTAACGATATGGTAAATCTACAAAAACTTAGAGTAACAAGAGTAAAAACTACACTAAACATAGGTAAACTTACTCTAAACATGGATAAAATTACATTAACTAAGTCATAGATTCTTATACTTACGGAGATGATAATAATGCGTCAATATGACACTAAAATCACTACTAACCCGACATAGATAAAATCCAGAACCAATTTAAAGCCAAAATCACGTAAAACAAAAACAAGTTACTATAATCTATTTCTCATATAAACCATTAATATTTCAGATACGACGAAGATGATTTCGACCCATAATCAACAAAAACACCAAAAACCACATCTTCCACTACACCTTTGATTTCTATCTCTTCCTACTCAAAATCACCGGAACCAAAAAACACAAAACACCCAAAAGCCACATCTTCGAACTATGATCCAACCAACCCCAGACCAGAACAACCCAAAACCAACTTAGATCCTCAAAAGATCCTAGCTTTCCGCCTAGATATGTCAAAACCAACCTAAAAATCCAATTTTTACCTCGCTATCGACGATGAGCCGTCAATCGTTGTTTGTGTTGTGCGCATAGATGTTTACGAACGTAAACAACTTCGAGTTGTCATTGTCACTGCCCCTCTCACTCTTCTTCATCTCTCTCTTTGTTTAATTTGGTTTCTCACTCGGGAGAGAGGAGAGTTCATAGAAATGAGTTTCAGGTGTTGTCTTGATGGTGGTAAATAATATACGTCAATCAAACGGTTCTCGTAACTCTCCCTCGTATTTACTTAACGAGGTATACCTTTGAGTAAAATTACTCATCGGTTTCATATCTGAGCCGTTTTCAACCCTCCTCTCCCGTCTCCTCCACCTCCCACTTAAAAGTTCGAAGTGGAAACTTATTCCACTCCATTGCGATCCTCACCACCACCTCTCCTTCCGCTCCAAATCCAAAGAGGCGAGTTCGATCCGTGGATTCGCGCGATCGGAAACAAGAAGTGGCTTTCCTAACCCCTCCGCAATGAGCGAGGAGTCGAAGGTACGCCGTTCGAAATTAGGGTTCCGTCGTGCTGTTTCTGACGCGACTTCTTTTTTCACCAGCAGAAAGATGGCGAGGGCGCGGCGGTCGATAAGTACAACGTCGAAGCTGCCGAAATCTTGGCTAGCGAGGCTCAGGTGCGTAATTGTTCAAGCCGATGGCATTTCGTAGATACGTGATTGCATTTAGCTTAAATGGTTGATTCTGTGTTTGGGTAATCGAATTTGCGGGTGATTTGAGGGACCATAACTTCGTGTGAATATGTGACTACATTTAGCTTAAATGGTTGATTCTGTGTTTAGGTAATTGAATTTGCGGGTGATTTGAGGGACCATAACTTACACACAATACAACTGTTAATCAATCCTGTGTGTCTTCAGCGCAATTGAATTTACCCTTTGAGCAATTGTGTTGTTGTTTGGTGCTTAATGCTTACTGCTTACGATTGTATAATTTTGTTGTCGCAGTGTTTGCCTATATCAGAGGCGGCTCCAATATATGAGCAACTTATTTCCACTTTTCCCACTGCGGTAAGATCATTTTGGCGTTCTCTTAATTTTCTTGTGTGCGTAATAGGTTTAGTTAATTCGTACAGTGTACCAGAGAGAAACTTGTGATTGCCTGGTTTATTATTTGGTGTTGGTAAGAATTCCACTCTTCATCCATTCAAATATGTTTCTTGAACTAGAGGTGATATATTGATATGGATTATCTAATTACCATTTGCGTGTTACCAATTTGGCAAACATTGTTGACATTTGCTACGGATTAGAAAGATACACAGTTTGCTGGGTTGGGAGAGTTGGTGCCGAACAAGATCCGATACTATTTCAATGTATCACCATTGAACTGGTTTTTTCTGTTGCGTATTAAATATGATTTGCAGCACATGTATTCTTTTTAAAATTATGTTTACCATCATATGCATGGAATTGCAAAGAGCAGTGGAAAAGAAATTTTTTGTCCTATGCCATTTAACTTTCGGCCAACTTTATTTCTTTGAGTTCATTAATGCAAAATTGTTCAATTTAGTGTAACTTGTTCTCTCTGAACTGCTGGAAAAATAAACACTCTCGAAAAACATAGGGGAATTATTGGAAGCTCTATGTGGAGGCGTACATGGCAGCTAATAATGATGATGCCGCAAAGCATTTATTCAGTCGCTGTTTATTGAGTTGTCTTCAGATTTCTCTCTGGTAAGTGATGTGATTTTTTTCTTCTTATCTTGCAAAGGTCTTCACACGTTCTTCACTATTATATTGTTTATGTTGTCATTGTTTTTAGAAGTTTTGTTTCTAATATTACTATATTAGTGTAAATGTGTAATGTTTTCGTTTAGCATCGTAGCATTATTGTTTTACTCACCCAATGTCTTTTACTCCTCCTTTTTCATCAGTTAACTACGAAATTGAAGCATTTCCTAAATAAGTAAAAGCAAGGACTCGGTGTAAAAAGTCGTCAAATTTCTGATTTTGTTTTGCTTTGTTATGCCTAAAGGCACTTTAGTATGGAAAACAAATCGTAGGCCTTATTTTCTCCAAAGAACATGAACCAATGACTTGTAATAAAAGTCAGAGAAGTAAGTGAGAGTTCTCCAATCAAGCTTACAGTTTCTCCATTGTGATGCCAGTTTGGCCACCTTGCAAGTTCCAGTTAATGAAGATAATTTCTGGAGTTCATTACATTTTTTTTTTGTCACACCAAGATCCTATCTCATGGCATATTAAGAATTCTTTTTTATCATTGAAGCCTTGTTATGGTTCAGAGAATATTTACTATCATGCAACTACTAGTTTTAGCACAATGCTCACAACTTTAAAACTCTCCTCAAATTATTACTTTCTGGGCCTAAAACCGATAACTTGATTTGCTTGTAAAAATTCTGATCAGACCTTATGTGGCATTTAAATTTTTATTTATATATTATGGTAACCATAATGTGATTCTAAATTTCATATCCTTTAAATTGCCGAATTCGTAGGCATTGTTATATACGTTTCATCAGGAAAGTGAATGAGAGAAAGGGTGTTGATGGTCTGGAAGAGACTAAGCAAGCTTATGATTTTATGCTGAGCTATGTCGGTAGGTTGATCCATCGTATATCTATGGAGTTTGTATCTTTATCATTATTATTTGGCTGTCTAAACAAAATGTTTGATTCTGTATTTGTGATTTTGTTAATTAAAAAGCCAGGGGTGAGATGCCCTTCATGTCTTTAACTCAGTATGAAATGGTGGTATTGGTAGTCCAACTTATGAATATATGGTTGTTCTTGTCCACTCATGTTATGCCAGGATACACAAAATATTATTTGTGCATCTCTGGTATTTGAAGATGGTTAAATGGCTATGCCACATAATTTTAATTTACATAACTGGTGCATCTCATGTGGGAGCATCTTTTGAGACATTTGAGTAATGTTGATGTTGACGCAAGTTTACACAAAAGTCTGTTTTTGTAATCGATAAAAAAACAATGTTTTTGTTGGTGCACTTTCAAGTACATGTGAGATATTACAAATGAGTGATTTGTGATCACATTCCAAGTGATTCCTCGTATTTGGAGGATGACTTTGAGTTATGATTGTATCTATGCATGAGGCTGCCACTATTCGGTGGTCAAGGTGAAGATTGGTGCTAGTTTTTTAAAGTGGCAATGTAAGATATTTTGAGTTCTTGTTGGTCCCTCTTCAATCATTTCATAGTATTATGCCAATCATAGTGTTTGTTGATAAATGTTGTTTCAAAGATTATTAAATAAATCGAGCCTACTTGTCCATGTTCTAAAAATTTCCACCAAATTCGTATTGTGAACAAACCATAAGAGTTGCATCATGTATGGTCATGTAATTACTTAAGAACTGAAATCACAGCAAACCCTTAAACCTCCTTAAAATGATTCTCAACTGAAACACATTTTTAAAATTCAGGTACTGACATTGGGTCTGGCCCTCTATGGATGGAGTATATTGCCTTCCTGAAATCGAGAATGGTAATTTAGTGCCACATGTTGAATTCTCTTTCCTTTGAATTCACAATGTGTGTTTATGCAGCTAGTTTTCTAAAAAAATCTGGTTTAAATCCTTTCAGGCTACATCACCACAGGAAGAATCACAACGCATGACAACTGTGCGGAAAGTGTACCAGAAGGCAATTGTCACTCCTACTCATCAGGTGGAACAGCTTTGGAAAGATTATGAGAATTTTGAAAACTCTGTTAGCCGCCAGCTGGTAAAGCACACAAATTTAAGTTCATATTCGGACTCCAGTTTACTAAATCTGAACTATTAACCCTACACAATCTCTTAGTCGATTGCAATCTGAAAGCGATATCATGAAGTTATCTTTTATTTTTTTAGTAATTTACTTATGCCTAATTTCAATCAGGCAATTCTCAATTGTATTTGTCTCTCTTACTTTTTTTGTTGGCTTTGTTAGGCTCCCTACTTTGCACTATTATGCCTGCTTTTCCTTCTAAACATCTTGCTTTTTATTTTTTATTTTTACTGTGGGATCAACTTGTAGACTTTTTTTTGTTACCTGTATGGACTTAATTTTCACCATTAACACAAAAGGAGCTCAAGAAAGGTTAAATGAAATGTAACTACTCTCTTTTTTCCTAGGCAAAAGGTCTTATATCTGAATATCAACCCAAGTTCAACAGTACGAGGGCCGTCTACCGGGAGAGAAAGAAATATGTGGATGAATTAGATTGGAATATGCTTGCGGTTCCACCTAGCGGGTCTTCAAAGGCATGTTATTTTGACTGAAGTGCATTTAATTGATGATTTAAACATACCAAAAGTGGAACTTGTCACTGTGCACCTTTCTTTAAACTATGCTTTCCTGATTCAATCAGTTTTTTTTCCACTCAGAATGAAGCTCTTTTGTGTAGATATAAAATGTACATGTGAAATCATAAATTGAATGTAGTTCTCCGTGCATGGTTGCTTGACTGTAGAAATGTTACATCCTGATCAAACAATCTTAAGCAGAAAGGTATCTGATTTACTGATTTGAGTGCTTGCACTGGAGTGGCTTCATGGTCTTCTTGACATGATTAAATCTCAGATAATTGCTATAACGATGTCTAACTAAATTATGGCTTGGCGCAGGAAGAGAAACAATACATGGCATGGAAGAATTTTTTGGCGTTTGAGAAGTATGCATCCTTTAAAATTAGGATACCTGAGTCTTGCATATGCTGTATTTGTTTCCCTTTGACAGCTTATTATTTATTTGATACGTGTGAGGCTTGGAGTTGCCTAGGGTTAGTTTGCTTGCAGGATTTGGTCTAGATGCAAGCTTCATACTTTGAGAGCTGGCTGTCTTGGTTTCTTTGTTTGCTATAGAAACAGTAGTTAGCATTTGTGCCGAGTTTTTTGGGGTCGCTTTGGTTATACTTCCCGTAGAACTTGCACCCTCTTTTTGGTTGGATTGTTTTGGTCTACCTTTTGGGGTATATTTTCTTGTTTTATTTTCCCCTTCTTATCCTTGTATCCCCTTTTTAATCTTTTATTAATGATAAAATAAGTTTCTTCTTGCCATATAACAGATTCAGCATAAATAAATAAGAAATTTAAATGTTTCTCTGAGTCATCTTTTCTATTCCTTCTGGGTCACGAACTTGTCATTGTATAAATATTTAATAAAGTTATGGTGGATCACTTTGATAACTCCGAGGTGTGTTCTGATGTTTACATTTTTATCACAATATCTTGCATGGTTTCTTAATGAGCGTCATTTCTAGCCTACCCCAACTTGTTTGGGAATAAATGTTTTGTTGTTGTTGTTGTACCACGATTTATCATATAATTAAGCAGGTAGTTTGCAATCTATATGAGAAACTAGCAATTTCCGTTCTTGTAAATAACTAAATACTTTAGGCAAAATTTATTCCGGTGTGTAATAACTCATATTCCAATTGTAAGGGCTGTTAACAACTGTTTCTTAGTGGCCAAGTCCCCAAAAAAGCAAATGCAAGATGCATACCACCTGCAACCACAGTTATCCAAGTGCCTGAGTTTTGATCACAAATTCCTTAGGATATTCTCTCATAACCAACTTAATTTGCCTTAGTGTTATTATTTTTTAAATTCTCCTAACTGCCTTTTCTTTCTGGTGTTGACATGTTAGAGGGAATCCACAACGGATTGACAGTTCTTCTGCAAATAAAAGGATTGCCTTTACTTTTGAGCAGGTCTGCCTCCAGCACTTTTATAGATATTAAAGTTAGCCACAGAAGTTTCTGCAATTTGGATTATAGCATTTGGAGTTTCTGGAGTACAGATTAAGGATAAACAACTAGCTTGGCCCTATGTTAATTACTCGATGTTAGTCATTCTTTTAATTTATTTTCCCCTATGATGCAAGGCACGTTGCATGTCAAGTTAAATCAGTTATCACCTAATACGAGGTTCATATTATATTATTATGCATATTATGCCACAAAGATCACTAAGGTATCATCTGCAAGCTGAAGATAAATAACTGTTTGGATTGCTTTTACTTGTTTAAAATATTCATCAAACAGTCATTAGTATTCATCCGCACATACTGTTATATTATTATAGTTATTCAAGTTACCAAGTACACGGGCATGATAGTTGTAGCCTTTGAATATGAGGAGGTGAAGGATGTCCTACCTATGTCATTTCTTGCAAGTTGCAACTTAAAGCTGATTTTGAGCAACTATACTAGAAAAAGAAATATCTATCTACTTCCATATCCATTTTTGAGTTATTTTTCAATGGAAATTTGCTTTTGGTTTTTTTAGTACCCTTTCAAGTGTCCGAATCTTACTTTAAGCGGTCAATCTTCTTCATCGTCATAAATGTCTGATTATTTAAATTTATCATTACAAATCTACATAAAATGATACTTTTTCCTCTTTCAGTCTCTACTTTATCTGTACCACTATCCTGACATATGGTATGACTATGCGACGTGGCATGTAAGAAGTGGTTCAATTGATTCGGCTGTTAAAGTCTACCAGCGTGCTATAAAGGCACTTCCTGGTACTTATTGAATTGTTCTCTCTTGTAGATTATTTTTTACCGTGATTTTGTTGTCTTATTCATATCTCCTGTTATCCATTCACTAGTTTTAACAGTTCTGATACGTGTTAGCATTATTTTGTAGATTCTGAGTCACTGAGGTATGCCTATGCAGAATTGGAAGAATCACGTGGAGGGATACAGGTTAGCTAGAACTGCGTTCCTTTAGTGACTTGTTTTTTCTATTTTGTTCTAATCATGTCTGCCTGCAAACAGATGGCAAAAAACATTTACGAGGGTCTTCTTGCTGAGAACCCGAGTTCAACAGCCCTTGCTCAAATACAAGTAGGAACCATCATTTTACAATTGAAGCTCTTTTGACACTATATTATTTTGCCTTCTTTCCTGATAACTAAAACTGTGTTGCAGTTCATCAGGTTCTTAAGAAGAAATGAAGGTATGGAAGCTGCTCGCAAATACTTTATAGATGCTCGAAAATTGGAAAATTGCACGTATCATGTCTATGCTGCCTATGCACTAATAGCATTCTGCGTTGATAAGGATCCAAAGGTCAAAAAGTTGCCCATTCCCTTTTATACTTTGTATGCATCATATTGTCTTCTTCCAGTGGCGTCAATGACTATAGATTTATCTACTTACAATTTATGATTTTCTTTATGCCGATCATGTGTGGTGGTGGAGGGAGGGTGAATACATGAACAAAATATGTGTTTTTTAAAAGAAAATCAAATTTAAGCAATACAGACAAAGAAAATCAAATTTAAGAAATACAGATTAAAAATGACATGTCGTGCTTATAGTTATGCTTGTAGAATGTTGGCGTAGTTCTTCACAGTTGGTGTTTCATGTTGAGATTATCTAGGGCAATTGATATTAGCATTCCATTTTGCTTTTCAAAACTGTGGGCTTTGTAGGTTGCACGTACTACTTCTGTTACAATTATGAAACACCGAAGCGGTTACGGGACAGTAGTAGACGGGGTAATATAAGATGCTGTCATCAGAAAACAGAACATGTGGCCATCTAACTATAACACATAATTGGTTGCACGTAATATGTGGTGTACAACAATCATATTAGATGCTGTAATTCATCTCACAAACTATTACACAGAAAACAAATGTGAAATGAAAAGTTATTGGCCTTTTATGGGTATATTTAGTAGTGAAATGTTCCTAAAATGCTTGTGCTGTTTCCATATCATGAATCAGTGATCTTTTCTTTTTCAGTTTGCACATAGTGTTTTTGAGACTGGATTAAAGAGATTTATGCACGAACCTGGTTACATTCTTGAGTAAGTTTTCATACATTGGACATTTTTTCTTTCTTAGTTTTGTTCTAGAGTAAGTTGACATTTTCTGTTTCTGGTGATTCATATGTTAAATGCTAACTTAATTAATTTTCAGCAGATAAAAAACTAAATAAAATTTTAAGTTGTATGATTTAATCTTATATGTAGTAGTGATTTCTTGTAATAACTTCTTCATATTGTGCTAATTTGACATCCACTTTTACCTTGCCAGCTATGCCGATTTCTTGTGCCGTGTCAATGATGATAGAAATGTCCGGGCTTTATTTGAGAGAGCTTTGAGCTCACTTCCTCCTGATGAATCTATTGAGGTTTGTGATTTAATATTTTCTGCATGGTAGTTAGTGGGTCTTAGCATCGCCATCCGCGATTTGGTTGAGTTCGCAGGGGAATAGCAATTCAGTTGAGTTTGCTTATGTTGTCCTTTGTTCAACTGGAACTTTGTGATTGGTTTTGAGTCAAACGTGTGATCTGCTTGGTATTTAGGCATTTGTCTGGATCTCTAGGCAGATGTGATTTCATTGTGCATACTTATCTTCAAATATATTCTACTGGTGTGGTGCCGTATTCTGTGGATTTAAGTAGTTTTCGAGTCTATGAAAATTGGAGGAACATAATACTTCTCCTTTTCTTCCTTAGGTTGATTGAGATTTTTGGATGCTGTATTGACACCATAGGGTTGTAAGCCGTGGTACTGCTATTTCAATATTTGGGATTTAGGGGATATGGATCTCAGCTACACATCCATGCATCTTTCCAGGAAGGGGGTAGAATAGAATGTCAGATGTTCAAATTGCAATTTAGTCTGGTTTAGCAAATGATGCAACCCAACAAAGTGAAGTAGGTTAGATTACCTTAGAGATTTGATCATCACAAATTCAACGTAGTGTGAGTAGCTGATTGTCCCAGGAAAAATCTGCAATTTTACAAGAAGAAAGGATGCCAATTGGGAATAATATTGAAGACTACAGATCAGATGATGTCACATGCCTGTTTCTTTTCAAGTTTAATACTTGGGGCAACTTGATCAAAATTTTGAAGTTTTGGTGTAGCTATTTGTCAGGGAACTCATCCCAAAAGCTAACTTGTAGATCAAGAGAATCTAATAGGTTATATCCCACTCCGGTCATCCCATACTACCCCATATGGGGCTAAACCATAATGGAGCGTTAACCGTAATGCCATACCTTGTATCAACAGCTTGCAAATCTGTCAAAGAGAAGTATAGTCAGGCAAAACAATAATTCATTTTAAATTAATCAAGAAGGTATGTTACTCAGAGGCAGTGGGCAACATGCCCTGCATATCTGTAAAAAGCAAGAAGATATGGTAACCGGTTTCAAACAGAATGATTTGTCCATTATGTATTTGTATGAAGGAACCTGAAGTTTAGAGAATTGCAGATAATGTCCAAGGGACGAAGCAAATTAAAGCAAAATGGCCATTTACACAAAATGCAAAAATATCAATTTATTTACAAGTTGTATGTATGTTTCATGTATTCAAATCCATATCTCCAGCCTTTTATTTATTAAAGTGACCCTGTTATGTATATCCATATGCAGGTCTGGAAACGATTTGTGCAGTTTGAACAAACATATGGAGATCTTGCAAGTATGCTAAAGGCAAGACGTTCTCTATAATTCTAAATGGACGAAATAACTTGCATTACCGTAATTTTGGTGACTGCTCAAAATGTGGTGTTAACTCGGTATCCATAAAATGCCATATTCTTATGCTCTAAAAGCATAATGCTGGCACTTCTGCAATATATTCTATGTGAATCTTGTATGATTTGTGCCATGTGAATAACCACATATCTCATGGTTTGCACCCCTCTATATAATTGACTAAAGTTATCCATAATTAGGATTTACATATCTTCAGAAGATGCTTTGATTCCTTTTCATTTTGTTGGACTTCTGAGCTACTGATTTGTTATATTTTTCTAGCTTTGATATTTTCTAGAGGGCTGGTGAACCTTTTGTCGAAAAATACTTGTAAAATCAATTCCAAAACAAACATTACTTATTTTTCCTGTGGTTTCATTTTGTTTTGGGTGTTTTCCATTTGTATGTTATGCACCTGTGTCACAAGTAAAAGTGATTAGCATCTAAAAGAAAATTTCATCATCAGCTCATTGAGAACGTGCTTGCTCTTCATTTCATATTTTGTATTTATCATTTTCTTTACAGGTAGAGCAAAGAAAAAAAGAAGCTCTCTCTAGGACATGCGACGATACACCCTTAGAAGGTTCTTTACATGATGTTGTTGCTCGCTATAGCTTCATGGATCTTTGGCCTTGCACATCAAAGGAGCTAGATCATCTGGCACGTCAGGAGGTATCTCTATTTCTATTATTATTGGCAATGATGATAATATTTCTTTTCTGAATTTCCAGTCTATAGTGAAAATTTTCCTTGGAGCCTTTTTCTCCCTTAATTTTTTTCTGAGTTGGGTTTCGTAACTCTTACTTTCAACTTATATCATATTATCCATAGATCTATGCACATATAAGTAGTTTATGTTCAGTGGTTTCGGAACCTGCATAGACAAAGTCCATAGTCACGTTAGAACTGCTCCTGCAAGACCATCTGGTGATTGCTTGTATGATTCCATTATAAATTGTCCTTTTACACGTGCCTACCTTTTTAGCAACTTGTATGATATGTAATCTTCTCTACATTATCATTTTGATTCATGATGAGGGCTTCATGTGTTTTAAGTGGGGTATACTATAGTACTCTAATTATAGCTTCACATTCCTTAGAAAAGAAAACTAGTGTGAGCTATAAGACATGATTAACTTTTGGTGTAAGTGTTTTAATGGCTCATTTGTTGTGATCATTATATGGATAATGTAGGCCAATGATCTCACGGTAAGGGTAAGACACCATAAAAGATGATATATTCATTTTTATATTGGATTGGGTTTCCTTACAAAAGTGCTTTTTAGTTGTCCTAAAAATATGATCACAAATTTGCAACATTTTATCACTTTCCCCTCTTTAATTATCTAGGTAGAGGGGCTGTTCATCGCACGCTATTGAAGCAGTAGCAAAGAAAATTAATAAGTTGAGGAACTTGGAGGATGCAAAATAGTTCCAACTATATATCTCCAATTTCTTATTTCCTGTAACTTTGTTGGTATTTTGCATATTTTTTGATGCTACCTTCTGTATATGTGGTCTATGCAAGCATTATGTTATTGAAATAGACTGGATATGCTTAAGGTACTGTTGTGATATATGTACAGTAGACTGAATTGACTGCGATTTTCATGGATGTATTACTCTTATACACATAAAGCGCTGTCAGCTTATCATCAAGTCAGAAATTTTGCCTTCCTGATTCCTTTTCAGTGGCTTGCAAGTAACATTTACAAGAAGGTTGAGAAGCCAAAGACTCAATTTCAAGTAGATACATCAGGTACAATTTTGATCTTTCATGACAAAACATTTTCTAGTTATCTTGAGATTCTGGCTATTAGGGATGCATAAAACTTGTATGGCAGAAAAAGGTCCTGTGTTGGGCTCATCTTCAGTATCAGCTAGAGTTATTTATCCAGATACTTCTAAGATGGTGATTTATGATCCACGAGTACAAGGTATTAAATTTTCTACTTGCAAAATTATTTTATTATTTATTAATAATGAGCTGGTGGATCTTTGGAAAACCATACGAATTGGTCTTACCCTGACCTGCTATTGAAGTTGTGTGGGATCGGACCTTGAGCCTTTCAAAGGTGGTATATGCCCAGTTTGTAGAGAATCAGCAAAATCAAACCCGCTGAAAGAAAAATAAAACAGAACTCACTTCGTCCAAAGTCAAACATTATATTGATACTTGTGCTCTGTTATCCCAAGAAACATGAGATTGTAGTCATGACTCCATTGCGAACTCCCTCTTCATCATCTTCATATTATCTTTTAGAAATTTGAGACATCTTAAAAAGCATTCTTTAGTTTAGACTGTAGGTTTGTGTTTGAGGCTGTCTGTATTCCATCTACTCAAAAGCATTAGCGCTGCAGTCATTATCTGCAACCTTAATCTGAGGTAGTGTATTTGTCAATTATAGCCAAACCTTGTGCAAAATACACTGCGGTTAAATATCATGATTGCTGTGGTGGTATTCGACCATTCTAGTCACCACTCTGTAATACTATTTCTAATTATATGTATATATGTATGTAGGCTGTAGACCTCCTACAGGCTACAGCCCTATTATTTCCTATATATATGTATATATGATATATTTATTCAATATATATTAATATATTAAAAGAGGCAGTCCTTTTATTCATTTTTACCTTTGTTGTCGTTTTTTGCTTCTTGGCTGTATTTATTTGGTCTTTAAATAGTATAGCAGCTAACCTTGTTCTTCTGTTTTCTCCTAAATTATTGTAATATAAATTGTTTGTTTTATTGAATCAGTGGAATTTATCTTCTGTAATTCCAATTTGATTTCTCAGATTTCATTCATTGTCCTTTCCAACATATTCATTATGATTTAGCTTGATGGAACTAAGTTTTACTGCTTCTCTTTTTCGTTAGAGTTTTTCAAACCTCAAGTTCTTTAACTTACATTATCTGAGGTACCATCACTTTCTAGTGCATTTATAGCTCCAAATATGCTACAGGGACCAACGCTTTAATCCAGATGCCAGATGACATTATGAAAGTGCTTCCACCAGCATTAGCTTCGTTTGTTGCAAACCTACCAGCTGTTGAAGGTAATGTAGAGTCTGTTGGTATCATAAACTCGTAGTACAATCTACATTATTTCAGTTTTTTGCAAGTAGGTGTTTTTCTGTTTGATTTAATATATCTTTTCTAACATTTTTTAAAAATATAATACACCAGGGCCGTCTCCAGACGTGAATATAGTAATATCTATCTTGTTGCAAAGCAACATACCAATTGGACCTAGAAGTAAACCAACTTCTTCAGCGCCTCAGTTCTCAAGGATTCCTGGTCCGAGCACAAGTGACCTTTCAGGCTCTAGTAAAACGCATCCCCATCAGAATGGAGCCCTTAGGAAGGGACAACTTGGAAAAAGAAAAGAATCAAGTAAATTAACCTCCTCATCAGCCCAGCTTAATGAGACATCAATACTTGTTGTCAATAATACCACAATATGATATTCGTATTTTTCTTTGCAAGGGCAGAAGATGATGATACTACAACAGTGCAGAGCAGACCTCTTCCAGCAGACGTTTTCAAATTACGGCATATGCGAAAAAGTCGAGGTATCAGCAGTGCTTCACAAACTGGTTCAGCAGCCTCGGGTGGGAGTGCATTTTCTGGTGAACTATCAGGCAGCACAGGATAGCTCCCCCTATTTTGATGATTATGTATTTTGGTTATTGCACAGAGGGATTGTCTTATGTATTTTCCATGTATATTGTATCATTAGTTGTAGACATTTTTGAAGTTTTAATCCAAAATGGTCTTTCCTAAGTTATTTTTCCTTATTTTCGTCACTTAGAAGAAGATTAAAAAAAGGAAAAAAAATTCAAAATAATAACCAAAAAAACAAAATTGGAAGAATATGCACTGAGAAACTTAATTGGTAAATTATGCATCTTGAAAACGACAACTAGAATATCGTTTTCATTGAGTAAAAACTACATTGTGGATGCCATTTTTTATAAATATTATTTTGATATTTAAATTAATCATACTATAAATAGTAAATTAATTTACTACAAATAATATAAATTAAAAACAACATTACGGATGTCATTTTCTATAAATATTATTTTGGGATTTGAATCAATTTACGTATTTTGACAATTGAATTAATTTACTTATTCTTAATTCTTCAAATTTAAATTATTAATTATACTACTTGCAATTTATAGTATAATTAATTTAAATCCTACTTAGTTTGTAATTTAAATTATACATGTGAAATTGCTATTCAACATCTAGATGGTTTGGTGATAATAATCATCCAACCCAACAATGATCTCCCCAAATACTAATACTAACACTAATGCTCATGATACATCAATATATGTATGTATGGATTGTCATGGAGGACTGACTTTTTTAGATTGCAACAAATGTCATGTTGCATTGTTGATCCTTGTCATCAATTCATTAGTTTAACTTCTTATGACGTTTGAGATTGTAAGTAGACGTTTGGAAGTCTTGTGACTTTCAGCCCTACTTCCAATAAGTTCCACAATTGTTTTGTCAACTACTACCGGTTGTCTCATATGTACGCACGAGTTTGGTCTCATATGGACAAACCCATATCATATGGTAGTTTTCATATGATCGAGTTTTGTATATGGTTTACCCTTCACATCACTTATTATTATTATTGTTCCCAAACGACGCTGTAAAATATCATTTTACCACAATCTTCCAATTAACCTTTACTCCAAGCAACTAACAAACAAAAACTGAAAGATGCAGTGATGTCTTCACTCCCACTACGAGACTTGTCTTTCAGCAAAGCAAACAAACGAGATTATACACTCAATTAATTGCTTATTTATATTATAATTGCAATTTATATTATAATTATACTAAGTAGGATTTTTTCAAATTCCAAAATACTATTTATAGTCATTCAAATTTGAAGAATTAAGCATAAGTAAATTAATTAAAATTCCAAAATATGTAAATTAATTCAAATCCCAAAAGACTACTACTTTATACTATTTATAGAAAATTAATTTACTATTTATAGTATAATTAATTCAAATCCCAAAATAATATTTATAGAAAACGACATCCGTTTTTTAATTTATACTATTTGTAGTAAATTAATTTATTATTTATAAAAAACGGCATTTGCGATGCCATTTTTACTTAATAAAAACGATATCTCAGTTGTCGTTTTCAATGTACATAGTTTGCTACTTAAGTTTTTCACGTGTATATTCTTCTAATTTTATTTTTTTGTGATTATTTTGAAAAAAAATCCTTAAAAAAAGGATCCCGGGAGGCCCACGCAATACCCAACCCTATTTCTCACGCGGGTGTGACGTGGAGAACATGTGTGAAAGCTGGCGTCGAGTTGGCACTTGTGGGGTTATATCCTTTGAAACATATCGGATAAAAGCCTAGGGCAGGAGATATCCTTTGATTGTATTTTGGACTTTAATCCCATGACAGAGATATCCTTTGATGTGACACGGCTGGATTTTTGCTCCTTGAAACAGACAAACCCATTATTCTCCTCCAAACCTACCGAAATCTCCATTTTCCCCTATCATCTTTCTCCCCAAATCAGCAACATTGGTTCGAAGTCCTTCGTTTTCCTCTCCGATCTTCTTCGCTCGCCTTGCTCAGGTAGGTTTTCTCAAACACATTGCTACAAACTCCATTGTTTTCCTTCGAAGAAAGTATTCTTAGCATACTACGTTATTTTTTATCTAGATTTTACTGAAAAATATTTAAAAACTACTCTAATCCGAGTAACCGATTCACCCATAAACTCCCCTTAAAACAACTGATTATCAATTTTTTCAATGTTTTCTTTTATTTGAGTTTATTAGCGGTTTTGGGGTTTTATCTGATCATCCGTCTTTTTTTACAAAACCCACAGTAGAAGCATTTCCTTCGAGAAAGGTTTTTGGCATTTTAATTTTTTCCTTCCCAGTAAACCACCTATATTTGTTAATTTTTTTGGTTAGCAACTATATTTTGGGTTTTCTTAAATTTGAGCTTGAAGGAGACGACAGAGAGATTTTATAAGATCACTTTAAAAAAATTAGTTGTTGGCACAGTTTTTTTTATGTATTTCTTGCTATCGTTTCTTATTACTTTCACCTTTTCTTAGAATACTTCAACCATATCTATTTTTTCTAAAATAATGTTAAACCTTTTGTTTACATATCTAGTTTTGTAGGTTTTTCAAAGTTATAATTTGTTTATTATTTACATAGATAGAACTATTATCCGTATTGAAAGGAAGTGTATTTTAAGTGTTGAATTGTCAGCTTTTTTGAAGAAATTTATAGTGGTGCGTGGTTGGTATTTTCGGGGTTAGTTGAAATCAAAGGCGGGGTAA
Source organism: Triglochin maritima (assembly GCA_963682175.1). Lineage (NCBI taxonomy): Eukaryota > Viridiplantae > Streptophyta > Magnoliopsida > Alismatales > Juncaginaceae > Triglochin > Triglochin maritima. Next base: position 3,898,256 of record OY821780.1, on the reverse strand, counting down.
GTTGTGATGGGGTAAGTTAGAACCATTATGTTCTTGAGATCCAGTATTTTGTTCAGATCCAGTTAGATCCAGTATATTATCGGGGTTCGTTGAAATAAAGAGTGGGGTTAGTTGAAATAAAGATCGGGGTTGGCTCAAGATTATTGAAATAAAAAACTGAACAACCAATATGTTCTTTAGTTATACTAGGTGGGGTAAATTTAAGGATGTCTTGGGGTATGTTAGCTTCAGTAACATATGGGGTACATTGGTTTTTCTGTTGTATAGTATTTGTGGTACATATTTATTTTGGTAGACCTTGTAATAAATTGTCGTTATAATCTTTGGGAAAGTGTTTGATTACACTTTTTTATATTTGAATGTTGGTTATTTTGTTCCAAAAGTGTTTATCTTAACATAAATTCCCGTTATAATCTTTTTTAGTTTGTGATGGAGGAGGAGTACACCCACAGTCATTTGTCTCTCATTCATTGGCTAAAAGCAACCAAAAAGATGCGAGCTCCTCACCAAGAGCTTTTTTCTACCACCCCTTTTGGTCATTTTCTAGAGATGGAGAACTAGAGATGGAGAACATTTCCCACGCACAAATTGAAAACACTATAGTAAATGACAAGTTGCTTTGTGATGTAATTGGTTGTTATTCAAGTAGCCGGAAATCATTCGTTATTGGTGAATATGAAATGACATTCGAGGATGTCGACATGGTTTGCATTTTAGGAATGTCACTTAGTGGTGAGAACTATTACAATCTTATTGCGAACATTGTTGAAAGTCACTTCCATCTCCGATTTTTCTAGATTAAATTGTAAGACATGTTGAGGTCAAAACTTTAGAACTCAAATTATTAGATTCAGATGATCTAGTGGATGTTGCTGATTGTGTTCATATTGACATAGTACATTTATTTTGTGTACTCTTAATCAATAGAAATGTACAATTAAACCTCAAACACCAACACATGTAAGAGAAATTTTACGTACATGTGAATGTGATTTCTTAAAGCACAGATTGGCTGAGATAAATCTAGATGCGAACGTGAGTAATTGGATATAATAGGACAGGTAACTTGGAGTTAATAGAATGGATTAAATGATGGTTCGTGGGGAGTAACCCTAATTGGTGGACGGGGTAAATTGAATTCAGGAGCAGGTTATATTGGATTAAATAGAAGAAATTGAAGGGATTGTTATTACCCTAGTATTGTGTTTACATCTTTATCCAACACTTTACGTTTTACATAAAATTAGTGCAATTGCAATTATCGTTTGTGAGGTTGGAACGACTTCTCTCTACAGAAAGCACATAACTCTATTGTTTCTTGTTACCAACCAAATACATTCATCAGTAAGGGGACATTCTCCAACATCCCAACATGTTAATAAAATTACACTTGTGGGTCGACGCGGAAGACATCCATGAACATTAGAGTAATCCTAAATAAAAATATTCGGTAAGTTTATATCACTAGCAAGTGGTATTGGATTACATAGTAGGATTTTAATCTGGTTCGTGGCTTAAACTAATACATGTACGAGGTAAGTGGAATTCCGGAGCATGGTAAAATGATTAAAAATATGAAATTGAATGGATTGTTATTACCCACGCTTTACGATTTACATAAATTTAGTTCACTTGCAATTATTGTTTGTGAGGTTGGAACGACTCATCTCCAAAGAAAGCACATAAGTCTATTGTTTCTTTCCAAAGAATGCCTACCAAATGCATCCATCACTAAGGGGACATTTTTTTGGGAAGTTTGCACCTAGAATTCTCCAATGGTGAATAAAATATTTGTGAGAATATTTTATAAATGATGGTTCCCACGCACAACACCCTAACATGCTAAAAAAATCCAATTGTGGGTCGACGCAGAAGACATCCATAAACATTGTGTGCAAGGTATTACATGATGGTTATTTAGGGTAAGCCTAAATAATAGATGGGGGTAAGTATATAACAGTAACAAGGTAAATTTGATTACATAGTAAGATTTTAATAATGGTTCGTGGGGGTAAACTTATGGATGTTTGGGGTATGTTTATTACTTGAGCAGGGTAAATTTGATTACAAGTATATGGAAATTGTTCATTATGGGTGAATATCAAATGATATTCGAGGACGTCGACGTGACTTGCATTTTAGGAATGCAACTTGGTGGTGAGAACTGTTACAACCTTATTGCGAACATTGTTGAAAGTTGGGGTAACCCTAATATTGAATTCAACTTACCCCGACTATTATTTCGGGTTACCCTGCTATTTTATTCAACTTACCCCAACAATCGATTAGGGTTACCTTGCTAGATTTACTCTGCTCGATTCAACTCGATTTACCATGCTATTGTATTCAACTTACCTCGTCCATAAATTAGAGTTACCCCCCACGAAACATCATTTAATACATTTTATTTACTCCAAGTTACTCGTTCTATTAAACCAAATTCCATTTCAGATTACCTTGTCCTTTACTTAAGGTTACCCCACTATTGCATTCAACTTACCTTGTATATTAATTTTGGGTACCTTTTTGTGAATTCAGCTTACCTCGTCAACCAATTAGGATTACTCTGCTACATTCAACTAGATTTTACACTACTATTAAATTTAATTTACCATGTCCATCACTTAGGATTAGCCCCCACGATTGATTCATCTTATTTAATTTACCTCGTCTATCCGTTAGGATTACCCCCCACGATTACTCCCACTCTACCTGCGAGTTATGATTGATGTCCAGTTTCTTATCAATCACAAACCAATTATCATATACCGCATCAAAGCGATCAGAAAAAAATATACAAGGACGACAGTACCAAGACCGATGTTAATTCAACATATGCAAAACATTACAACTTACAAGACCTTTTGCATGCATAGTTACAAAACACAGACTTACATAATGAACTTAGTACCAACCGCACATTATTCATAGACGCATACATCACAACAATAGACTTAATCAACCACACCAAACGACTGGAAAATTAAATTCGTTATATATAGTAACTCCCTCCCTCTGCATGCATTTACTTAGTTGGAGATATCGATGGACTTGACATCGGGCTTCTAAACCTCCTCATTGGAGACGTCATTCTCTATAGAGGCCTTGACCTGATTCACCTTGGCGTTCTCCGGGAGACGGAACCTCCTCAGGAACTTCATGTTTCTCCTCTCAACCTGATGCCATCAGTCTGTCTTCTCTTCTGTTACTTACCCTGAGTACTTTATGAATTTACCCTAAGTACCAAAGCACATCTAAAGCATGAAACAAATTTACCCAGTACTTGAAATTAATTTTCAAAATTCTATCAACAACCATCACTTGGATCTTATTCCACTTTAGAAAATATTTAAATGAAAATGGTCTTCAAACAACATGAAAAGAATATATAAGTAGAAGATCATCAATTAAAATGATATCTTCTTTACCTTTTACAATGAAATCTGAGCTCGTTCGTTACCATGTGAATGGTGTGGGGCATGATTGTTCCTGAGGTAAATCCAAATATAAGAATGGGTAACTATATAATTTGCATCGGTAAAATCACAATATATTTCACTTTCTGGAGAAAAAAAACTATTGCATAGTTACGAACAATGATGAAGTTGCACCCACAAACATAACATGCACCAAAAAACATAAGATGCCTCAAAAAACAAAATAAACATGAAAGGAAACATAAAATGCATCAAATGAAGAAACAACCAAGACTTTTGTGCAATGAAACATAAAATGCATCAAATGGACAAATTGTAGTGGACGACAACCCCATAAATAAAGCGCGTAAGTTCGACTTCTCGACCTCCTCCTCGACGTCAATCACCTTCACCGCCAAACACAATTACCTTCACCGCCAAACGCAACTCTTCATCCAAACCCAACGTAAACCCATCCAAAGACTCCACATTCACCCTTCCACATCCTGAAACCAAAATAAAGGAAAAATAATTTACGTTAAGTTCCATATGCAAACCGAACAAAAATCACCTCACTCTTTGATGAAGAAGCCACAAAAAAGTGCAAGGAAATGAGACTGCAGGTTGGCGAATGAAAGAAAAGATGGAAATGAAAATTTAGTAGCATTCCAGGCCCTAGGGTCAATCCATTTATGCAGATAAGTAACTTCATGAAATTGGATGGATAACTTTACAACTCCAATCCCAATGACCTGGACAAAAAAATCCAACAAAACTCACTCACCCTTCTATCCAAACTATAAAGCACATAGGTTAATCACTCCATCATACGTAAATACAACCAACACAACAACCATAATCTTAACTAATGAAATGGACCGAGAGAAAAAACCCAAAAAATAAAACTTTGCTGCACTTAGACACAAAATAAAATACAACAAAATATACTTAATGAAATTAAGGTTAATAAACAAGATCAATGTTTGGAAATACCTCATTTACCCAGCTGTAGATCAATGTTTGGAAATACCTCATTTACCCAGCTGTATATGTAGTCCATATTTGTTTGTTGTTGGAAAGTTGGTTCGTTGTAAACATGAACGAGATCAGTAAAACACATAAATCATTATCACCAACAATTAACAACACTATCACAAAATATAAAACACGTAAAGGTTATTAGAAACGTAAAATAAAAAAAATTAACCATGAAAATATACCTACATTTCCGAAAGCTATTGGAGTTTCTTCCTGCAGCCGCTAGAAAGAAAATGAAGGATGCTAGGAATGATATATGTGGACCATGTTAAGGTAATTTTAAGAATTTATAAGTTGTTAGAAGTTGGGGTAATTTGAATGTATAGATTAGGTAAATTGTGGTAACTTGTAAAAATGATTAATATATTTTGGGAAAAAACATTTGAGGATTTCATCAATATCCAATATTATCGACATGATTTGATTTGGTGGCATACCTTCTGGCTGGCTTGAGAGGTGTGATCTACCAGTTCGTTAAGGGAATGTTCAGTAATCATCTGGTAGCTTAATGGATCCTGAGGTAATTAACAATGCACGAAAGGGTAACTGGAAATCAGCATGGGGTAAAACATATTGTGCCAATGAGTAACTTCGTCAATGGATTAAGGCAAAACCTAGTGGGCAAATGAGTAACTTTGTTAATGCTACAATATTGTGTGACTCGTTATCAATGGGAACTCCCATATGGAAAAAAATCATAGTTACACCAAGTGAACTGAGAAAACCAAGAAAGACAAGTTGTGAAGCCAAAAATGAGATGAAAAAAAATCTTACATGCTTCAGATGACATGGTGAGAGTTTAGGTTGGAGGAGAGGGTGGAAGAAGGTTTTGGCGTAGAAATGAAATTTGAAATTCAAAAAACAAGTTTCTTGCACAACCATTTTTGGATGGATGACACCGGAGAAGACCAGATCACTTGAGCAATTGAGTGTGACAATAAAACACAAACTATAAAGCAACACATATTATTTACTCTAACAATAACCACTCTATACTAAAAATGTAGAGGCAACTATAACATCAACATATGAAATATAAAAAATCCCCTGAAAAAGTCAACATTGTTGCTTTGACACAAAATAAAAGACAAGAAAAACTATTGGAACTCTAAATAAAAAGCGTCCAAAATTTTATGCAATGGTTGATTTTAAACCCCAATTCAACCAACAAAACAAAAAAAATTCCCCACAATGCAGTAATCTAACTTTTAACTTAAGTAGTTAAAAGGAAACAAATCTAACATTAACCCAACTTCATCCTCACTAGCATGAACCCAATCTTTGGATTTATTTATCCTCTTTATAAGTAGCTTCTATTTATATGATCAATCCAACAGACATTGGAAGAAAAAGGAGAATCTTTACTAAACCAACACATGAATAAAAAGATTGAAAAAAAAGAAAAAAAACTTTGCTCCAAGACTCGTGAGTTGTTTTCCCAAAATATTAATATCACCATTGTGAGGAATAAAAATAAAATGAGGATCAACAAGATCCAAAAGACAAGAATGAGATCCAAAAATGAGGATTGATTTAGAAGATCCAAAAGACACCAAAGAGATCCAAAAAACATCACCAAAAAACACCAAAAACACACAAGATCCAAAATGATGTTATCATGCCACCTTCAGACCCAAAAAATCCACAACACCTTCAGACCATAAAAATCTAATATCTATTCCCATGCCAAATCGATGGAGAGCTTGACAGCAGAGACCGAGGGTGAGACATTTGGAGTCTCGAGTGGTCTCTGGGTCAAGATTGGACCACTGGAGTGAAGGTTGGACCGTCGGAGTGTAGACCACACCAGACCTCCTCTCACCACCAAGAAAGATGAGAGGAGGGTGGGAGAAGGTTTTGGTGAAGAAATGAAATTCAAAATTCAAAAAATAATGTTTGGGATTGGTTGGTTTTGGAGCAGAAATGGAGATGGATTTGATTGATTTTGATGCCAGCTTTTGTACGAAGGAGGAGAAGAATATTAGAATGATTTTTGTGTGTGTAGAATGGATATTTGCCAAGTCATCATCTACTTTCCACGTGACATGCCAACTCAATAGGTGCGTGGGATGTGCGTGGGAACGAGAGTAGAATACTACTTTTCCAATAAATAAATTCATGTTCAACATTTCAGTCGTCCCTTTAATGACTCCTGCTCTATTTGATTTTAAGCATTTTGATATGCTGCATTCACAACGAGATGTTACCTATTTTCGTCTGTGGTCCTACATCTTACGTCTGCTTCAAAAGGACGGGCTAAATACTTGTTAATTTTTTGCAAAAAAAAAAACGTCCACTAGCTGTCCTTGGAAGTGGATGTATCATTTTTAAAATTGATGAAAATTTGAATGATAATGACCACAAATTCAAACACTTTCCAAGTTCAAACCACATTTGATTAAAAATCGTACTCAAATCATGTCATGAAAACATGTGAAGTTCTATTCAATAGATTATGATTGTTGTATAGAACTAATATTTTGAATCAGTGAAATTGCTAATAGCTTATCTTGTGATTTTGTTTTGTATATGGAATTTTTAAATTTCACATCTTAACTTGTGATTTTCTTTTGATAACTTGCATGTTGTATAGATCTACAGATTACATTTGGATTTCATCAACATGTCTTTCGGAACGATACTTTCAAAATCCAGATTAGTAAAACCTCAACTAGAACCATCACATCCACACATCCTAACGTTAGACATATATTCATTGGCATTTACTTCCATGACGTTCCTTGAAGACCGCAAGATAAACACTGATGCATCATTAGCGAAGGTGTTTAAACAACTCCATGATGGAACGGTTACTTGACTAATCAAGTTCCACCAGTGATCTGAAAATGTTAAAAGCACGGCCACAAGCACTCTCGAATCAAACAGTCTGGACTCATTATTAGACATCATGTTACAATATCTCCAGGAATCCTTGTGATGTAATTTACAAATCACACAAGCAAAGCAAAAAAATCGCTTCACTTACAAAGAACTAAACTCCCCCAAACAGAACATTATGACTTTAAACCAGTCAAATTCCCCCACAAATCTAAGTATTCAATCCACAATAACCAAAACCGAGAAAGATGTCTCAATAGCAAAATCAGACAAACGATAGAGGGGAAAAAATAAATCTGAAAACCCACCACGAAATGCAAATGGAAATTTGTGATCACACCAATAAACTCCTTGAAGATATGTACCTCCCACGGTAACCAACCACCATACTTACAGATGTGTATTTTCCTCATTCAGGATCGCTATGTTTGCATTAAGTTGGGTATTTAAGAGGCCCATCTCTCATTTGGTTTTTCTGCTTCAGCCGCCTTACCGTTAAAATCTTCATCCAAGTCATAGAATCTCCCATCATCATAAGATTCCGTACGCGCTACTGAGGTAGTTTTCACTTCATCCTTCAACTCCATGTCTCTTTTCAGTCCACTGAAAACACTAGCCATCCCATCCAATTCAGCTAGATTCTCCTGACTACCGAATATGTCGTTACGGTATACCTTTGGAGACATAAACGCATCTTGGGTCTCGAATTGTTCCAAGTCAGGCTCTGGGATGCTGGCAGATACATCTTTGAACTCGACGTCTTCTTCAGGAATATGAGCTGCTTCAATTGGGATATCAACATTTCTGTCAGAGGGTTGGTTCGAATCCACTATAGGCTTTTCATGTTTTTCACTTGATTCAACCTTGCTTGAAGCATCTCCAAACAGAAGACTGCCTTGGCTATCGTTGTTTTCCAAAGAGAACTGGTTTGAGGTGATCGGTATCTCCTCGACAATTGGTGCTTCAGTTTCATGACCAGAATGAGTTTCCTGTTGGAGTAATTGATCGTCAATTGTTGCATCATTGAAAAAGCATAATTGAGGTTTTTATTTGTCTAGAGGTGTACTACATTGTAAAACATCGACACTTACTGGGGTTGGTTCTTCTGCATCATTACCAACAGAGACTCCAGTATGGAGTTTCACACCAACTGCTATATCTTCAACAGAAGAAGCCTCGATTTCTTTCCATTCTCTATTGATCTCCATTTCGGGTGCTTCTTCCTTTTACAGTCAAGAGCATTTCAATAAGGTTTCAGATGAATTTCTCTTTATGGTTGATGCTGTGGTCCAATAATAATACAAATTCTTACCTTATTACCTTCATTTGGAGTATCAGTAGAGAATCGTTGCACTTGTTCGTTGTCCTATAAAATCAGATAGCATATCTTAGTCTGGAATGGATGTCTCTTAAAGTAACTGTATTGAAAAAAACTACAAGAGGGTAGACATTATCAAATACATATCATTATTTCTGGACATTAAGGTTTTATTCGAATATAAAACGTGTTTCAAATCCAGTCTCCTGTCTTCGAATAACCAACTTTATTTTACACCCCTGAACAGATTGAGATGGAAGCCCATAGGATTAGAGCATGTGGTTACGAAACTAAGGTGTTGGAGGTTTCGAATTCCTGCTTGCCCACAACTGGCCAAACAGGAAGGACCTTTCTTTACACGGGTGGGAAAGTAATAATTGGGTTGCGGACGCAAAACTAGGGAACTTAAGTATAGATCTTTTCTAAAAATGAAACAGCCTTAGTTTTCTAAAAGACGATGACTACAATAGTACATTTATACTTAATCAACGTGTTTATGTGTTTGTTTAGAAAATACAGTTTGGAACTATAATAGAGACGAGACAATTTGTGTAGGCATGGGCCATAACTTATTGAAAAAAATAAAATTGAAACATTAGTTTGAGGCTTACTTTGTTAAGTTGCTTGTCGTTATTCATGGAAGTGTTCCCAGATTCCTGCTTTTTCGAGGCAAAATTTTGGTCTTCAGGTGATTGTGCTTCGGGGTACATATTTGCCAAATGAAGAAGTGTTTCACCGGAAGCAGACCGAAACAGGTGACTTGGTTGCCGTGAGAGTTCGTTCACAACGCCGTGGAGTTCTTCATATTCCGTTACAGGCTCCTGCATCAAAAGCAATTTATGATCATAAAGTGGATCTGTTTCGGATTAATATGGATGTGGAAGAATGTTGGTTACCTTAGGAAGCGTTTCACTTGAAAGGGATCGAGAAAGCTGTCTGGGACTGCGAGCAAGTTCCTGCCGGATGCTCATTGTCCTCTGCAATTCCTCACCAATCCTTTCGGGCTCCTGATTTGAAATGATATTTTGATTTTGAGGTGATTGTGCTTCAAAATCACTTGGACCTGCACGAATCTTTGTTAGATTGGATATAACTTCATCTGCTCCAGATAGAAACAGCTGACTGGGACAGCGTGGAAGTTCATGCCGAGTTGTATGATTCCAAAAAGGTTCATCATCAGCTATTCCTGCTTGCTGGTTCAGAGCCAAATTTTGACTTCCAAGCGACTGCACATCGAATTCGGTGGATTGGAAAAGCTGACTGGGACAGCGTGGGAGCTCACGCAAAATGTTCTTATTCCACAGAAGTTCCTCATCAGCCTTTCTGGCTTCCTGCTCTGGATACAAATTTTGACTTTCAAGTGCATTGGATTCATGTGCATCAGTACTCAATATGGAAGATTCAGAAACTACTCCAGTATCAGTTGATCGAAACAGCTGACTGGGACAACGTGGAAGCTCTCGCAGGATATTCTTATTCCACTGGAGTTCATCAAGCGTAGCAACAGATGAAGATCGATTGTATTCACTAATACAAGAAGGAATATCAACTCCAGTTCCAGAGAGGTGTTTTATCATGTGCAAGTCGTCTACGGTTCTTGCTTCAACATGTGGCATCTCTGCATGGATATCGAAAGATTCCGTCGATGCATTTTCCTAAGGATGTCACTAGTCAGTTGGATTTGGTAAGACTTACAAATATGCTTCAAAGCATTTTAATAATTGAAATTAGTCGAAAATCAAGAATCCTAGAACAGAAGAATGACGGATCAACTTACTTCAGAAGATCCAACTTGAAGTGCTGTTGATAATGGACTGCCCAAACCTAAATTTAAATTGGTGGGAGTGCCATCCCCGTCATCAAGTTTCTCAAAGATCGAATAAAGATCTTCATGAGTGGGAGTGTCAGCCCCGTTGTCTAGTTTCTCAAAGATCGAATGAATGTCCTCGGGAGATCTTGCATTGACGGAGAGCATAAGTGGAGAGGAAGAAGCAACTTTTGCCTTCTCATTCATATCAGTTAAATTGGAGCTATTATCACCAGAATGTGATGATGCCATGGAGACATCATCTGGTAGAGTTTGCTTTTGAGATTGCTTCTCTCCATTTTCAGGAAGAACCATGAATTTGTCAACAACTTTGCGGGGCTCAACAAATACCTCAGATCTCCTCATCTCCGAATTATTCAAATTTTCAACGGTATCAATCTTTTGAATGTCAGAATCATCTTCTTGAAAAGTAAAGGGATCAGAATCTGTTAGAGGCTTTGTCATGCATATACCGATAAAACCATCATCCTGAGAGAACACCGATGGAGAGACCAAATCATCAACATCAGGTGCATTAACTGCGTGTCTCGTACCTTCCTCATCTTCGCCATCTTCCCATTGGCCCATGACATTGTCTATCGGAGATGATTTCTTACACCTAGACTCTGATAAATCAAATGAATGTTGGTGATCAAAACAAACTTTATAAATACCAGGAGAGCCAGCAATTTCACATACATTTATGTTCGCACCTTGCACAGTAGAAGTTTCATCTTTCTCGACGAATGACAGACCCTTCAGCACACCCTTCTCATTGATTAAGAGGTTTTCATCCCTTTGCAATTGTTCCAGCTCGCTGGATCTTGGAACTGAACTCAAATCACTGATCTCTGCTGCTGAGTTCCCTTTAGAAAGCATAAGGCTCTCAAAGTTCGACTCAGCTGATGGTGAGCGGTCACCAGCACTCCTATGAAGGTTCTCATTTCCAGAGGGTGAATCCTTCTCATCACTCGCATTTAGGGAACCATAGGAAATTGGCAACTCCTGACATCTGATCTCATGCACTTGCAAGGTAGCTGAAGGCACATCTTTGTGAACATCCTTGGCATCAGAAGATTTATGAACACTTTCGTAGCAACTGCCTAGATGTATCTCCCTTTCTTCTGCTTCGAATTCCACTATAGTCGGTTCGTTATGTTTGGGAGTAACCAATTCATCCTCTTGCTCTGAGCTGTGCTCCACTATCTGTTCACCATCCTCCTGATCTGTAACTGAAGAAACAGATTCGTTTTCAACAATATAACTCAGCTTAGAGTCGCTTGCTTCTCTCAACAACTGTCTCTCATATTGATCATGGCCTAGTTCCTCCTCAATACTTTCTTTGGACACAAAAAAAGGTGGCAATGTAGTGTCGAGCTTTTTTTCCTCCTTGTCCCCATAATATGGTCCTCTCATGGGAAACTCCTCAAGCACCCGTAATAAGTATTGAAGCCTTTGTTGTGGATCCGTGAAGTATTGAAGGCTCCCATCTGCACCAGTTGCATCAGCCTGGTTAAAAGGAAATTCAAACGGATTCCCACCTCTCAAGAGTGTCGGTGGGGCCGAACCGGGAATAGGAGGCAAATTCTTTGCTTCATCTGAATCATTAAGATTATCAAAAGGGTTCTTTTTTTTTGTGGAAAAAGGAGAAATTCGAAGACTGGAAAATTTGTTCATCAATGACATGGACTCGTCATGGCCCGAGTTCATCGAGTTTCCTACTTCAGCCATTTTCTTGGCCTTCCGCTTCGCAACCAAATTCTCTAGCCTCTGATTCCTTTCAAGTTCGGAAGTACCTATATCCATGACATTCTTGGCATCATCTGCGGTCCATGGCATCATAACTTCCTTGTTATCGTCTTCTCCTTTTGACAATTCATTGTATTCATGATCCTCCTCACTAGCATCATCCAAAACCTCTTCCTCACTACCGTCATCGGATATTTGCTCCTCAGAGTACGTCTGAGAAGCATCATCTGGTTCACCGATATGTACGCCTGCAGGATGAGAAGGCTCGGAGTCTAAGAGCGGGTGAAGCTCATCAAGCATTGGAGCGAAATCAGACCTAGAAGCACCTGGAGAACTTTCTTCACCTTCTGAGTAAGAATCGTAGTAGTCACCGAATTCATCACTTTCCCTTTTTGATGAACTTAGGAGAGAATAAAAACCAGTGTGTGGCTTGGACTCGTACAATTCCACTCTGACACCATCACCAAAAAGACCAGCACCACATTCAACACAGTCATTCGCATGTGAGGTGCCTTCTTCAACGTTGTTGCCATAAAAATGTGGTTTCTCGTAGAGCTCTTCGTTGGAGTCATCCCATTCTTCAGTCATATCCTCTTCTCGAAGCACATGTAGCTTCTCCGTTTCAACAGTTGAGCTTGTGCCTACTTCATTACTTTCTTTCTTCTCTTCTACATAACGATCAGTCGGGACAGTATTTTTCTCCCAGTTGCCACCGAAATTCACCCTTTCGTCGCTGGTTGTTTCAGTTGCAGTTTCATTTGTCCACTGATATAAGTTTCTTTCCCTGTATGATCTTTCATTTTTCTGGGCAACGACAACATCATGGGAAGCTGTAACTTTGAAAGAAGGATCAGCAGCGGCGTCTTCATAGACATCTCCTCCATGCTCAACATGATTTTGATCAAAAATTGAATTATTCTTCTTGAAAAAAAGATCATCAACAGACCTACTAACCTCGGCGGCAGGCACATCATAAAATGCTTTCTTCTGTTCATCCTCTTCCTCAATTTCAGGGAAATTCGGTTCGCCATAGCTTAGAAGCGTCCCAAGAAGGAGCGTAGTGCATATTATGACCGGAGAGGAAGAGATCAAGAAACCAAACAGACTCGGACAAAATTTATGCAGCGAAGACAAGATTAACACTAAAAACACAATAACCGGGTGAAAACATAGTGCTTCGTAACAGGTCTTGATCGATGAAATCACAGATTTTCCAGTTCTTATCACCGTCCCTTGGCCTTTGATCTTCATATCTATCTCACTCTTCTTCTATCCTTTTATTTGAAAAACTGGTGCAGATGACAGAAAGCAACTCAAAACATAAGACGTTAAAGGTTCACAAATAGCCAAACAGTGATAAATTCTGATCCAAGACACAGCAGATAATGAAGAAGGAATGAGATTTAACAATGAAGACTGGTTAAAAGACACTAATCTGAATAAATTCAACAAAAAGTAGACAATAAGTTCAAAACCCTACTAAAACCGTAAGTCAACTAAAAAAACAAATCAGGAAGTTTAGCACTATGACATATTGCATAACAGACAGCTTTTCATGTTTGATCCAAAAATTCCAAACTTCCAGCACAAATTTGATCAAATGAAGGTACCAATATGTTGAATCATAATCAACCAATGCATGTTTTAAACACCAAAAATAACAAAAATATGCACAACGTTTTTAGTTTGAAGATGAGGGGAAGAGGAGTACCCAAATCAGAAAACCTTCAGAACCAGAAATGAATCAGAAAACTCCACTCCAATTTTTGCCTTTGTTGTCTTCCACTTGCAGAACAAGCAACCGGAAACCACCTTCGACGACAAAAGGTCGAATTGATCGAAAGAAAAGTGGAAAAAGACCTGTTCTTTTTCTATGCGCGGGAGAAACGGGTGAGGGCAAATCCGGAAGATAAATGGAGAATCGCATAAAAGAGTTAAAAATGACAAATGGGTAATGTTTTGGGGATTTGATCATGGAATTCTCCCATTTCATCCATCTCTTGGAGGAGGAAGTCGTCTGCCTGCCTTTGCTCTGAGGACAGTTACTGATCAGTTTTTTATTTATGTTTTTTTCCATCCAACCAACCAACCAACCAACTTTATGTGGAGTTTTTCAGAGCTCCCAATGCAGAATATAACAAAAAAAGAATCATGGGAGAGAATGGAGGATTAATTATGTGATACAATAATGCAGGTGGTTCGTGGATCAACATGGAGATTTTAAGGAAACAGATTGCAAAAATTGACTGTTGGGACCCACTGGGTGAACAACTGTGCATCATACCATCATAACTACTTTCTTGTGCTTTGGGCAGTTGTTTTATTTATGATTGATTGCCTACCAAGTTCCAAATATGTGTATATAATAATACATGTTAAAAGCAGTTCCAGAAAAAAACTTAAGCAAGAGAAAAAATACATCTGGTTTTGAATTTAGTTGTTGGGACCCTCAATGAGAATGATTTTGGGTCCCATGATAGGAATCCCAGATTTTGGGTTCCAGCTGTTAATTTTTTAATATATAATCATAAAAGATGATGACATAATTTTGTGTTGTTTGAAGTGATAGGCCAAGCACTCCTTTTAGCTGCTGATTTTCTTTTAAATCGAGGGAAACCAGCCCAAGGAAAAAGAAATAAGATTTATTTATATAGACTAGTATATGTTTATCATTAATATCCGCAGAGAGATAAGATTTAAAATTCTGGGTGGAAAATAATGGCCGTCGTGAGGATGTCAGACTCTGTTCCGATAGTTTTTTTTGGTGGGAACTGGAAGAGAACGAGACTGCATGATTACACGATCCACTTTTCGTTTGGAAGAAAGAACAGAATGAATGAACTGTTATAATGACATATTGTCACGTTGTTCCAGATCTAAATTTATCTTTTCTTGCTGCCTTTTGGTGACAAAGGACAGTAGAAGGCGGGAATGTCTTACATTCGCCAGCACAACACAAGAACCGACAAGGAACTATCTTATATCTAAGCTAAATATGAATGTGCCCACGACGTTATCACCAAATTATGGTGATCGTGCGTTTAATTAGTAACAATTCGCATCACCAAGCACTAATGTCATAAACTCGACATATGATGGGAGAAGCATATCTGGAATTGATTATCCACGTTAAGATAAACAGGAAGAGTCCTCTCGGTCTCCAGTTTAATTAGTAACATTCGCATTAGGGAGAAATTACTCCAAAAAATATTTCTAGTTTTACATGGATTTACGACCAATCTCCCCATTTCATGAGAACTCGCAGGCATAGCCCTTGCACCTGGCAAGACACCCGCGCCAGGAAAACATGATTAAACTCCCAGTTGTAAGTATTGTAGCTAAATATTCACATTTCTTTGCCTTACTTTAGCCTTCTCTGCATCAATGACGGATTCCACCAATTTCACTGCCTCATCAAGCTTCCCCTCAGCATTGACCACTACGTAATCAAAATCGGGCATATGCCTAACTTCCTCCCTGGCAGTGGCTATCCTCACTAGAAGCATGTCCGTGGTTTCCGTTTTACGGCCAACAAGTCGCTCCACAAGGGCAGCTTCACTTTCAGCAACAAGGAAAATGAAGACGGCAGAATTGCCTAGTATTGACCTTAGAGTTGCAGCACCTTGTATGTCCACCCTTAGAACAATGTCGTAACCCCTCGCCATGAAGTCTCTGATCTGACATGGCAATATAAAGAATGTGCTAGTTAGGAACATAATAAATCATATTGGAACGACATAGGTACACTTCCATAAGTTTACAAGCACAAAAAGACAACTTTTAACATTTTTCTGTTGGTGAATTCATAGATGACATACCTGCTGCTTAGGTATTCCCTTATATTCTCCATATACAAGAGCATACTCTAACAGCTCATTTCTTTCAACCATTGCAAGAAAATTTTCTTTTGAGACAAAGTAGTAGTCCTTTCCATTGACTTCGCAAGGACGTTTAGGACGGCTAGTAGCTGTGACAACAAAGTGAATCCCCTCTCTTTTTTGTTGCAGCCTCTGCAGAAGAGAATCATAAACTACCTCAACCTTTAAGCTACCAAGTAAAAAACTGAAATGTATTGCAACACACTAATCATTTGGTAGAACATATATACACGTAGATGGTAGAATTGTAGAATGACTTCGAGAGAAGAGGAACATCCAATTAATGTAAAGGATGAAGCATTTCCTGTCATTTATCTTAAGTATGAATTCGATCAATTCATTAACTTTGTCTATAAAATCTATACCTTCTATGGTACTTGATCAAGTCGTAACAACCACACTGTTCAGAGGATCAAATCAATCAGATAAGCACCACTATTCTATTTTAAAATTTAATCCAAATGCAGCACTGGGCTGGAAGGCTCAAAGGTAAATGTCCCAATTATTACATGAAATGTCCACTGCTATGAATTCTTATTGTTTGACACAAATACGTAACAGTAACTCCTATGCATAGTAAAATCAATTTCCACATCACCCATTTCTGGAAGCCTTGCTTCCATGGATGATGATATAAGGAAGCCTTAAGCTGGTATCTGGTGAGTGGTAATCTTAGATAAAGAACCCTAACCTAACATGGATAATAAAGATGGAGAAGCCATTATTAGATTTAGATTTTTCAAATAATATGAAGTATCTAGGCAATGACTGGTAAAAAGAAATACAGTGAAGTTATCACGATTCATGGATAATTTAGTGTCAAGGTCAAATAACAATAATCATTAACATTTGTATTTTGATTAGATTTTACAATTAAATGCATATAAGAATCGACCAATTACTGGGATATACCAAAGCATAATGACAACCACAGGAAAGTAGGAATACCTTGATAACAGCATCCTTGCCAACCCCACTAGGTCCACTTATTACAACGATTAAAGGATTTGGGGGAGGCACTAAAGGATCTGAACTGAAAGATGAACCAAGAGTCCCTTCAAGTGCTTTAACAAGTTCAGCCTATGAAGAGAAAGGACCAAGGCTTCATCACTAAAAAGTAAAAAAAATATAAAGACTAATTTTTTTAGAGTAAATAGAAAAGTAAGAAAGGAACATTCACAACATTATTTGAACATTTTAAAGAAGTCCACAATAATAGGCAAAAAGTTCTCAGTCGTTGGATCTCAGTTTGTCTTTTGCAGCCAATACATTTTCAAGTTAAAGCACAAGTTGCACAAAATCCCCTTTCGAACCAACACCTTGTCTACACTCATTCATTCTCAACAAATCCCCAATCTATGACGTCACAGTAAGAGGTCTAAGAAAACAGAAAGCATCACACTAAATATGACTCAAATTCCCCACTAACCTCATTCCGAGATCGCCACTAACAAATTCTGTAAATGCAATGCAGCTCACCGAAATGCATCACATTTTCAATTTTTCCCATTTTTTGATCATTAACACATTTTCAAGTCAAAATACAGGTTGCACAAAATCCCTTTCTCAACCAACACCTTTATAAACACATCCATTAGCTAGAAATTCCGAATCAACAACTTCACACTAAAATGATTCAAATTCTCCACTAAACTCATTCCAAAATGTCCACTAACCAAATTTCGTAACCACGACGCAGCTCACTGAAATCCATCACCTTTTCACTTTGTTCTCATTTTTCGATCAGTAAGACATTTCCAAGTTCAACCACAGGTTGCACAAAAACATATTCTCAACAGACATCTTGCCTAAACACACTATTCGCTACAAATCTCCACTCGAAATCCTCCAAAGCTTCGCAACTCAACATCGGCAACAAAACGGAAAAAGGAAAGTACCTTATCGGCGGTGGGGGGAGGGAGGGGGGCGAAGGACGACGAGCGGGCGCCGTCGCCGGTCCGGTAGGAGCACGACATCCGAGGGGGAAGGGAGGAGGCGAACCCGGTTCGGGAGGAAACCCTAACGGCGGAGGAGATGAGAGGGGTTGGGAAAGGAAGGAGGTTGGAGAGAGAGAGTGTGGAGGTGAAGGAGTAGATTCTCCGGAGAAGCATTTCTGTTGGAGTGAGGGTTTTGGGTATATTCTTCGCTTCTCGATTTCGCTCGTCTTCCACGTCGCTTTCAGCTTCGTGGTCCGAGTGAGGGAGTGGGCTCGGGCTGGACTGGGCTTTCTGCGATTAAGACCGACGGATCAGTCATGTTGTGTCGTCTCAGAAAATCATGTATATTTCGAGTATTACATATTTAATAAATTTTGAAATAAATATGTCAATTGGTAATAATCAAGTAGATAATATAATGATATATTCATTCTAACAAGCATCTTAAACTAGTTTTGAAGTAAAAAAATAATTAACAAATTCACGTGCAATCTGTATTCTAGTG
Source organism: Triglochin maritima (assembly GCA_963682175.1). Taxonomy (NCBI): domain Eukaryota; kingdom Viridiplantae; phylum Streptophyta; class Magnoliopsida; order Alismatales; family Juncaginaceae; genus Triglochin; species Triglochin maritima. The sequence continues at coordinate 3,879,770 of OY821780.1, read as the reverse complement.
TATTTTACTTGATGCTATTTCCTTGTAAATTATTGTAACTAAGCTAATCGACTATCAAAAAAAATTCAAGTTTAAATCGTATTATCGTGTTGTGTTGTATCATTTCGTATTTTCGTGATTCGTGTAAAATTGTCATGCCTAAGACTAACGAACTCTTAATCTAGTAACGTTCTGTTTTCTTTTCTTATAAAACATTGCTTCAGGCTACGTTATGATCATTGGCAACACCCTGCGAGCAATGAATGAAGTTTGTAAGAGAAATTGTATAGCTACTTGTTCTTAAAGTGTCCATAAAAGCTTTTGACGTGGAGTTGCACAAGTTTCTAAATTGTTTGATTTCTGATCTAAAGATTTTACTAATGTAAAATATATAACAACCAGGAGTCCACGAGATATAAAACTACTTGAGCCTAGAGTTCAACGTACTTCCCATGCAATTTTTAAAAAAGACCGTCTAAGGTTTTATTTAGATTAACCGTAAAACATGAAAATTTTAGGTGACGCTTAGGTTGGAGTAAAAAACTTATCATGAAACGAAATTCTACACTTCAAAAAATCACAATTCAAACAATTCACCAATCACCGGGGATACGAAGACAAGCATTTTACTTGACGAGTCTTCTGACCTCTCCCACCACACGACTCTAGTCTTGAGTCAACAACCCATACCAACCCTGTCCCCTCTGATACAGATGTGATAGCAATGCCTCACCCTTCCAAATATTCCTATCATTCTACGCTCTACCCCACCCCTGTTGGAGACTTCGGGTTGTGATAATCCTGGACTCTTCTCAGATCGTGTACGAATCACTTTCCGAACAAGATTATTCGACCCTTTTACACTGCCCGGGTTGCACGAATACCTTGCTGGGATAATCCTGAGAATGAACAATCTCGTTCAGGCAATATGAACTTCGATCAGAATGGTAGAGAAGGAGTATGAATTTTCGTATGTTTGTTTTGAGTACCAAATCCCTCTTATAATGAGATAATCGAAAAGCAGAATGGCGGTTGGGCGGTTACACAAACGCCTTTTGGGTTGTTATTATCCACTCAAACGGAAATACATAAAATCCAATAAAAATTAATATGGATTTTCCGAAGACCCCGCAGGGGCTCCGCCCCTCGACCCCGCGAGGGGGCTCCGCCCCCTCGACCCCTGCTTCATATTCGTGGTCGATAAACCGTTAGCTCAACAAGCGTGCACTCCGCACTCTCCAGACTCGTTTCCGAGCCTAACAATAAATCGCATCGGTCTCAAGTAAATCACATTACGACTAAAATGAATCGATGACACTAAAATCACCAACAACCCCTAACTTATTGGTCATCTTAGAAACCGTCAATTGCATGAGTCAGAAGATGGACATAGAGTCTCTTTGACCTCAGAGGGCATTATTGTCGAAGAATAGAGAAATTATCTGAAGTGTATCATTGTTGTGTTTTGAAATATTTCACGTAGTGATTGATACGCAACTTTAGAAGTTGAACAACCGTTTCACAGAAAAGAGTACAGAGTTACTGATGTGTGCATCATGTTTAACTCTTAAATATATTTTCTCTCAGTTTGACAAGACAAGATTGTTTTAAATGGTCAAATTTTACCCTAGATTTTTTTTCTTCCGGAAAGTCAATTGGAAACGTATGTTCATCATAATCTAGAATTTGAAGATTTGAAAAGTTTAACATAAATTGCAAAGAAGATGGTTGAAGAAAAAATAAATCTTCCATTGGTTTTCTTGTTTATTGATTATCTTGATATTGGTCTTGTCAGTTACAACTGCAACAGTTAAGAGAGTGTTTCCGACCATGAATGTCTTGAAAAATAAATTGTGGAATCGGATGGGAGACGAATGGATCAATGACACTTTCGTTAGTCGTTACGTACGTCGAACGAGAGATTTTCGATACGATTATTGATGAAGTTATAATGAAAAAATTTCAAAGCGTGAAATCTCGTAAGATTACTTTGTAATAAACATGTTTGAAGTTAATATAAAAACTATTTTAATTATTATATTATTTTCATGTTAATTTTTTTTTAATTGTGTCCACCGCAGCCGCTTTTTTTACCTCCCCATAACCGCCGCACTTTGAAATTCCAAAAACCACTACACAAGTTCATGCTTCCTAAGGAAGGTGTCGGGAATTATCTGAATTTTCAAGTTCATCCAGAAGACTAGAATTCAAAGATGTCAAAAATCTAAATGCGGTCTTATTCATTCGACACCCGTTCTAACTACTTAGGAAACGATAGTTCGAATGTCACACTGTATTGAACATATGGTATAAACCATCATATCGATCTTCGAAAAACTATAAAATCAAAAAAAAAAATCTTAGAAAAACTACCCCCTACACAACCACTGTTCATTAGCATCTTATTAATGCAATTAACTATTATAAAAAACCCATTATACATTAGCTTAGCAGCGTGATTTGTCCCATTGAAGGAAGAGATGATTTAATTAAACATATGAAAGAAATGAACAACAGATCGTTCAAACGCACGTGAACAAACCGCGCCCCGTATAATCCCTCGTCCCAACCAACGGATCCTAATCCAACGGCCACAAAAGAAGCCCAACAATCTCCCCATCACATGACGCCCCACGACTCCAGCGTTGGAAAGCACGGCAACCCCACCGTCTCCGGCTCAAACTCAAAAAACCCGGTCCTCTCCTGAACCGGCGGGTCACGACTCAGCAGCAGAGCCGACGTGTCGAGCGTTGGCAAGCAGCACTGCGGGGCTACACTCCTGACCGGTTCGGGCTTGCGAACCGGAGCCGGTTCGGAAATCCCCAGCTGGACTCCGGTAACTTGCTGGACCATGAACCGGAAGTTGGCCGGGTCGGCGGCGATGAAGGTCGTGGAGGACTTGGTCTTCCCGGCGCGGGACTTGCGTTTGGAGATCTTCCCGGCTGGGCCATGTAAGGCGGGTTGTCGGATCGTGATGGATCCGGAGTCGGCGTCCGAGGCGGAGGCGGAGACTGACGGCCGCGTGGGGTTTTGCGGGAGAGTGTAGGGAGTCCAGGAGGAGTCGAGGAAGGCGGTGAGTTGTACCCGCGGGTCCATGCTGAAGCAATCCTGCGCCATCGCGGTTGGGTTGGGTTTGGTTTGGTGTGGAAGAGAAGAGGAGGGAAGCTGTGGGGGTTTATATTGGGGTTTGAGGTGTGGGGATTTAATGAGACGGTTGCGGTGGGGATGAGTCCGCTTTTGTTAGCCACGTGTCATGTGGCTTCAACGAATTATATTTAAACTGTTATCTTGCTAGTTAGGTGTAAACTCGAGAGAGTAATACGAATAGCTTGTGTTTTGGAATAAACAATAGTTGAACACGCATCTCTTGAGCCAAGTCTCACATGTCTTATGTTTAATACTCCGAAATGGTATTACTTATTACTTATTAGTGCAGTTTTTTTTGGAAATATAGTAATTCCCTTCTCATTCAAAAAAAAAGTTACATATTCATTTCGATATGTATTTTACTGAAACTTTTTTTATTATTTTGTATATATAAACTCTTTTGAAAATGTTATTCTTATCTTACAGTTACAAGTTACAACCAACCAAATACGTCATGCGGCCTATAGAAAAAGACGTGTTACAGACAATAGTTTGAACTAGAACTCAAAACTTATAGTCAAATTTTACCACTAGATAGTGTAACTGAATCTGAAAGATATTTCACTAATATTGAATTATAAAAGAACGAAAATAAGTAATATTTAACATTTTGTGTTTGTTATAATAATAAACATGTCATTGTTTATCTCCACGGCCGAATTTGAGCATGACAATCATGATTCTGACACCGTGGTTTTTGCACCCAATTCTCCCACAAAATCACACTTTTTTTTCGTCATCGCGGTCATTAATCCACTTTTATCTACCTATTTTCAAAATTCTTCTACTACCATTTTTCATTTTTTAACACTCTATTCCCTCCACGTCATTTTTCTTTACTCTCATGCTCTAATATGGGTAAAACAAAAAATAATTAAAATTTAGAAAATAATTAAAAAAGATTTTTAATAAAAATTAAATGATTTTAACCAAAATTTTAAAAAAGACCAAAGGAACACGTGGTCCCCACCCATCCGCGGTGCCCCCTTATTTGACCACCTGAAGGGTGGCCTAAGGGCATTCACTATTGTGCCCTTCCCCACCCCAAACTCACACACACTCTCTCTTCGTCACGTCATCTCGCATATTAATCAAACCTTTTATCCACTCATTTTCAAATTCATCAACTATTGTCCCTCATTTTTCAACCCATTATTTCCTCCCCATCATTTCTTTTTTATTCTTTTATATTAATCCACAAACCACATTATTAATTAAAAAATGTTACAAATAATTTTAAAAATAAAATAAAGGGTTAATTACAGTTTGACCCCCTAAACTATGCAATGGTATCACTTTGCCCCCTGAACTTTCAAAGTTAACAGTTAACTCCTCTGAACTTTAATTTTGTAACACTTTACCCTCCTGAACTTCAAAAACTCATTATTTAACACACATTCAACGTTTTTTTCCTAATTTTTTTGTATCCGTAATACACTCATAAACCTATATCTACATGAAAGTTTGGATCGAAACGGATGTCGGATATGGTTGGAATTTGGGTCGAATTGAGTGTCAAACCAACCCAAATTCCAACCATATCCGACTTCCGTTTCGATCCAAACTTTCATGTAAATATAGGTTTAGGAGTGTATTAGGGATACAACAAAAAAATTAGGAAAAAAAACGTCGAATGTATGTTAAATAAGGAGTTTTTGAAGTTCAGGGGGGCAACGTGTTACAAAGTTAAAGTTCAGGGGAGGTAACTGTTAACTTTGAAAGTTCAGGGGGGTAAAGTGATACCAAGGCATAGTTCAGGAGGTCAAACTGTAATTAACCCTAAAATAAATTTAAATTTAAAAACTAATCAATAGCATGGGAACACGTTACTCGTTAGAAATGTTTAGGAGTGAATAAAACCCAAAAATATTTATTATTTTTTGTTGAAAAATAGAATAAAATAAAAAAACATATTTTAAAAACACATTTTTAATGATTTTAACTAAAAATCAAAATAAAATAAAAATTAAAAAAAATAAACCAATGTGCTAGGGACACATGGTGTCCCCAGCCCACGCATTGGGCGCTCCCCGTCCATTCCCGCCCTCCCGTTAGGTGGGGGAAATTGGACGCCCAACGGAGCGCCTAATTTTTTTGCCCCGTAGTGGGTTGTCTGTGGATAAAAATTTGCTATCGTGTGAATTGGTTCGGGGTTTGAGTTATCCGGATTCAAGCGAGATCTATGGGATTCCACTTTTGTTTTGTTGTCGGTGTTTGTGGATTAAATTATGTGTGTGGTTGTTTTGGAATCCATGTCTACAATAAACCTAATATTTATTGTGGGAGCAGAGAGTGATGGAAAAAGAATTAGTTTGATTCTTAATGGGTCAGCAGATTCTTTCGAGTTCACGAGACTTTTGCCGGACACATCTGATTTTGTTTGGTGGCATATGTTAATTCGATTTTGTGGTAAGACGGTATATATATAGGAATAGGAGGTCAAACGATATTATGGTATTGGTAGAGTGGTTTGGTATAATATAACTTAGAGAACAAGCTATCCCCAGGCGTATTCCAGGTGGTTAGACCATCTTTATCAACACGCGGGTACTTCCTGGGTGTCATGTTCTCTCTCTCAACCACGTTAACTTCTCTCCGTCACGTCAGCTCAAACCAAACTCCCCAAATTTTCCTGAAACAACCCACACCCTAAGTTATCTCCCATCTACGTCATTTGAAGATCAATTCTGGGTAAAACAAATAAAAAAAAATTTAAAATTTTTTATAAACAAATAAGAAACATATTTTCATAATAAAAAAAATTAAAATAATTTTTAAAACATTTTTAAAATATAAAAAAATTAAACGAAGTCGGGGGGCCACGTGCCCCCGATTGCCCCGTCCGGGGGAAATACGAGTAGATCCCCGCTCATTTTTTCCCAGGTGGGGGAGAATATTTCCCGTTGTAACATTAAGGGAGGGCAAATCGGGCGTCCGATGTTAGAACACCCGTTGAGGGTGCAATGCATACACTTCCAATGACCAACTATTTTCAAAACAAAAAAAAAACTTCCAAGTCCTATCTTCAACTAGAAAGTTTAAATATCCTAGTGCAACTATAGTATCGAGCACTTTTAGTTTAAAACCACAATGTCTACGATCCTGAAATGAGAATGGATGGAATTCTTGAGGGGGGGAAATTAAAAAAAAATTGATCGAAATTTTTTCCCTTTAAATTTCAGAATTCACATAGTCTGTAATTCTGTATTATTTTGGAATGGGCGAGTCAGGGTTAGAAATTCAAACTGTCCCACACTGTCTAACACATACATTCAATTTTATTTGATAATTGGTGGAATTAATTTCAATTAATAGGTGGATTGTGGATTCCCATCTTATCTAACATTCAATTAAGGGTCTTTAAGTTGCATTGTCCTTATATGGTTATCTACTTGGGAGGACCAGAGAGACCCGTTGACGTAATGACGGTCAAATACTATTACTAACCGATAAGAACAAAATTAGCGGGGGTCGTCTTGTGTGGGACGACCTCGACGACCCGGTCGTCGCCCCCTCATTAAGGGCGACAACCCAGTCGTTACAACTGGGTGTGCTCAATACGTTTTTTTAAGTTTTTTTTTGTTTTTTTTAAAATTAGTTTTAATCTTTTTTAAAAAAATTTTGATTTTTGAAAATTCGTTTTGCTATTTTTTTGATTTTTTAATTTTTTTTCCAAGATTGACACCAAAACGATGTGTAGGAGAGAGATGTGTTGTGGTGGGTTGTGGTTAAGAGGTGAATAGTGTAGGAAAAAGAGAAAAGTGAGTTGAGGAGAGAGAAAACTGATGTGAAAAAGAGAGAAAAATGATTTGGAAGAGAGAAAACTGATAACCAGGTCGTGGAGGTCATGGTTACGGATGATCTTAGGCGGAATCATAAGCTGTTTGTACGTAATTCCAATCACATTAATATCTCTAAAATTTTTAATTTGTCATCTTCTTTGGGGATGGTGTGACCATCACTTTCGTCATCCCATTTAGGTGGCATGCTGAGCTGTTTTAGGTGAAAAATAGGTCACCTTAATTAATGCCGGTGGACTTGGGAGAGTGACTGAGCTTGCACCTGAGTCAACTCAGAAAACTAATGCAAGTTAAACAATTTCCTAGAGCTTTGTTAACCAATTTCCTACCTGATTTGTGAAATGTAGTGCACAAAATTGGGCAAATTGATCGATGACTTGTGGTCTGAGACCATCCGTAACTATGACGTTTAGAGCACCATTAACGGGTGCTTTTTGGGGTCGGGTCTGAGGGGATCCGACCCCAGCTGCCCTTGATAGGGGGCGGCCCCAGGTCGGGTCCAAACCTAGGTCGGCGACCCGACCAGGGGGCGGACCCGAGTTGGCCACATGGCTAGCCCGGGTTGGTTGTTTTTTTTATTTTTTTGTTATTATATTTGTTATTTAATATATAATTGATATGTATAGTAATTTATATAATTAGAATATATCAGTGAAAATTAAAATAAATGAAATTAATTAATGAAATTTAGTAAGATAAATGAAAATAATAATAATTATAAATCTAAGTAATTAAAGGAAATTAGAAAGATAAAGAAAATTACATAGTAAAATAGAACACACGAATTTACTCAGGTTCACCCCAAAATACATTAGTAACTCAAAAAATCAGTAGAGTATTACTAGTAAATCTTAAACTCAAAATACATTAGGAACTCAAAAAATCAGTAGCGAGACTCCCGACTGACCCGTTGGGGTGTGCATTATAATTACAACTAATTAGTAAAAAAAGAAATTAAATAAATGTAAAAATAACTCAAACAAAGGAAATTAAATTAACATAAAACTACTTACACAAGAAAACATATGTAATTGGCAACGCTTTGGAAGGAATGAAAGTTAATTTTGTTTGTAATATGTATTGTAATAATTTAATTTTAAATTATCTTATTATGTAATTATCGAATTTTAATTAAATATAAATTTTCGTTATTATTTGACAATTAATGTAATTTAATTAGATTAAGTCACTGTAGAAATAATTTATTATAGTAGTTTGTGGATTTTTGTGATGAAATAGAAAATAAGGTTAAAAAATGACGTGGATGAGATTGAATGGTGAAAGTGGGGTTGAGGTTAAGAAGTGAATAATAGGTTGAGTTTGGTGGTGGGTTGCATACTTGCATAGTATTTTTCGTTGACGTGACGGAAAAAGAAACTAGATTGGAAGGGAGATTTTGAGTTGAGTTGTGGATGCTCTTACGACATGGTTATTAGCTTTCATTCTTTTTTCTTTCGTCCAAATAAACTTTATTTCTCTTCCCAATCTTTTTTTTTCTCTTTCCTATATTTTGACAACTCATCTCTCATTCACATCATTTTGGGTTGGAAAAAATTTAAAAAAAAAAAATTTAAAAAACTAAAAAATTAGAAAATGTATTTAAAAAAAATGAAGATTAAAACTAATTTAAATAAATAAAAAACTTTAAAAAACACGCTAAGCACAGACGACCTGTTAATTTTGCTCCGAGTTTTCTGACAAAATAGGACGGTGGGTTACGATCCAAATTTGCAGAGCCTACTTTTGGAGACAAGGGCTATTTCCGTAATTAGCATGATTTATCGAACTCATTTGGTTGACGCCATCGTGGCGTGGGGATGCCATCGGCACAAAAGCATTAAGGCACCGTCACGTAGATTCTTCTTATTTTACTCGAGAGACATAACGTTCCTAACAATACATGGTTGGTGAATACGTATCTACAACTACAATGTCTTGATAATAAAAAATAGCGATATCACTTCTGAACAAAGGCAGCTTAGGGACTCAATATATCACAATTTGGAGTCCAAGGAGCAGTTTGGAATCTTTGGATTTGCTTCTTGAAACTAACTCTATATTGCAAAAATGGATTCTAGTTTAAATATCAAGAATGTAATTCTTCATGTTAAGTTAATTATCCTTGTCATGTGTTTGGATGCATTGATTATACGAGTAAAGAAAGATGTAAAAACATATTCAAAGGAGAAAAATCAAATTCTAGTCAAAGAATCAATTTTATAACATGAGTATTTGACAATTTTGACTATTCTCTGATAAATTCTTAAGTAATCAAGTTCAAATTCATTATCTCAAGGGATTTTTAAGAATTATTGTGTTTTTTTCTTCTTCTAAATACATTGTTCTCTCCTCTTCTAACTTTTCATTGTACACAAATTCTCTACTACATATATGGATCAACTTTTCAAGAACAAATCACTGAGGGCATATTGGAGTGGTTAGGAGTGAGTATGTGAAAATGTAGGTTTGAAATCTCGTTCCGCATGTCAAACGTTCCTAGTGTCAACGGTGTAGATCACTTCCAGTTTAAAACCACAATCCGTCTGATCCAAATAAAGATGAGTGTCGGGGAATTCTGAAACATCGAAACAAAAAAAAAACTTTTCTAAGAACAAGACAAATAACTAGGACATGCGTGGTCAAAGTTGAACCGTCCATGCATGTTTCTTCAGATTCATTTCGTTGTCACCACCTAAAACAGTCGTCTGACAAACGGAGCAGCAGCGAGCAACATTGATTCCCACATGGTAAACAATTTATTGGGCATATATGTGGTAGAAAAGTTTATTTGGCAATTTATGTCTCCATCCCTCGCTCCAAAGATTGGACGGCAACTAAAGGTGAAATCCAGGGATGGAAATTAGGGGTGTAATCGATCTCTAAACGAGCGATCCGAGTCTGCTCAAGATCGGCTCGTTAAGGATTCGAGCGGAAAATTCTGCTTGTGCTCGGTTCGATCTGCTCGCGAGCGGCTCACGAGCGGCTCGTTAACCTAAACCTTTTTTTGGTATTGAATTCCTAATAATGTTGTCCTAATAAGTAAATTATAAAATTACTTAAGACAAATATAATAATAGTTACTAACACAATCTTAAAATTAACACCTAAAATAAAACACAATCTTATAAATTATACGACAACATTAACATCTTATAAATAAAATTATACACTTGTATCAAACAAAATAAACACAATATTAAAATCAAACACAATCTTTTAAATTGTAGGACAACTCACAACATCAACATCTTATAAATAAGATCATCTACCTGACCCAAACCTTAATTTATTTGAACTTTTGGTGTAGAAAAGAATGAGAAAAAAATGAAAAAATGAAAAGTTTAGTACTAATATGGTTTTGATTCTAATGAGTATTTTGATTTGGTTTGTTAAATGGATTGTTGGGTTTGGTAAATTAGTTTATTTAATGAGTTTAACACTTTACCGGTCGGGTAATTGGATAGAATATTCATGTTAATCAAATAATTAGATATAGTAATCAGATTTCGAGCGATAATTGAGCGAGCATCGAGCGAGCGGGGTCTGCTCGTGCTCGGCTCGTTACTAACCGATCCGAGCAATTTCGAGCAAAATCGAGCGAACATCGAGCGATCTATCGATCCCGAGCAGAACTTGACAGCCCTGGAAATGGATTGGCAGTAATACATGAATTCTTTTTTCTTTTTTTAGTCATAATATGAAATTGATATTTCGAAAACCCAACCATGGAGAGACTAAGCAAACATATTCATAAAGACAATGAAAGAATATAGCCGTAAATTCAACTAAAAAAGAATGTGCCTTCCCTACCCCTTGTCAAACCAATACTCCGACGAGTATGATCTGACCAGTTCCCAAATTGATAGGCCACATGATTGACCAACCAAATGTTTTCCAACTTCCAAGCCACCATCCATATGAAATCTACGATATACTGCATCATGCAAAAGTTCACATTGAAAATCTAAGGATTAGTTGGGTATTAATGGGATCCGGATCAGTGCTTGTTGCTGCGGGTCAGCTATGCTCTCCGGACAGGAACCGTGTCTCTCTTTCCTCCAACCGTTGAGTATGAATTCACACTTAGCTGAATTGAAAACTTGTCTTTGGCCACATATTGTACCCATTGGATCTGAATTTTCACAATGCACGATATATAAACTTATTTTTAAATATATGACATGATTATTGTAGTATCGTTTGGAAATTTATACATGTTGAAACTTTTAAAACTTGTCACCTGTAGGACGACCTGCAGCAAATGATTTCATATAGTGCAAAACTAAAATACAAGCATTTTTAATTAAATCATAACAATAGAAGGGAAATATGATAACCACGTAATACAAAGGTCTAGATTCAGGTATTAAGTTAAAAATCATATTCGTTTTTGTTGCGAAAATTGGTTGGTATTTTGGAATTGCTTTAATTTAGAGATTGCTTTAGAATTGTAATCAGAACAAACTAATATTTAATGGCCCGAAACTCTTTACCTCTGAAGAATTCTTCTTCAAGAATGTCGTACTCAAGACTTCTCAAGTACCTCGACAAGGGCAGAGTCAGTAAAATTGATTTATACGATAATGGAACCATTACAATTGTAGAGACTATTTCTCCAGAACTTGGCAATCGTGTACAGAGAGTATGTGTACAACTTCCAGGTAACGCCCCGAGCCTGGACAACTGCTCACCCGTCCGAACCCGGTGCGTTAAGATGCGATCCACGATCCTGACCGCTGCACACCTCTGATATTTAAATCCATCTGATAGGCACATAATTAATCTGAAAAATATAATCAACAAATTGTGAGCTCGACAGCCCGCAAGTTCCAACCGTCGATCAATCACAATCATAATCATGTGGAAAATAATACGGAATATGACATTCAGTCAATAAGCACAATCAAGAGACATGCATCACAAATAAAATACATGCATAACAATCTGGAACCCTCATTCGGATTCGACCACATCCTGTGCTTCTGAAATCTATCAATTAGTCAGACGCACACCTGGTAGCTCCACACTAACGACAGGCAGTCATTTCCTCTCTCGGGTGGCTCCACGCTGTCCGTTAGGCAGCTGTTTCCTAAGTGGCTCAGCCAGAAATATACATACAGTCACATGACATGTCAATCGAAACACCACCATGCAATAATATGCATATCAATGAAATCAACATCGATACTCAGCATGCATGCAACTACGAATATCAAGAGAGACAGACATGATATGAAACTGAAGAATAACGAATCAGTACTTGTCTCAAAATCTCCATCTTTTTCTTCTTTATATTCTTCTCAAAATTTCATCTTCTCCTAAAACCACACAATCATCCAATAATCTTAATTAGTCTATTAAGATATTTAATTATTACCTCAACTAAAAAATTCAGGATATTACATTCCGGGTCTCAGCCAACAGCTTCTCCAGAAATTCAAAGAGAAGAACGTTGATTTTGCAGCGCATAGTCCGGAGGAAGACACGAGATATCTTTTGTTTAACTTAATTGGTAATTTGGCTTTCCCCCTGATTCTAATTGGAGGACTGTTTATTCTGTCGAGATCCAACGTTAATCTCCAAGCAGCAATTGTTTGCTAGAATTGTCGGTGTATTATCTTGGTGGACGAGCAGCCGAGGAGGTTATTTTTGGAGAACCTGAAATCACTACAGATGCAGCTGGTGATTTACAACAGACCACTGGTTTGGCTAAACAAGTAATCACCAACCCTTATTTTGATAGGGACATTTTAACAAAACTAGTTCTTAACTTAAGTATGGATGATATTGTGCAGATGGTTACGAGATTCGGAATGTCTGAAATCGGTCCCTGGTCTCTCATGGAACCTTCAGCTCAAAGTGGGGTTGTTATCATGCGAATGATGGTGCGTAACTCGATGTCGGAGAAATTGGCAGAAGATCTGACAAGGCCTATGAGATTGCTTTGAGCCACATCAGGAACAACCGAGAGGCTATTGACAGGCGATGAGTTTAGAGAGAGAGAGAGTTTCTTTCGGAATATGTGGAGATCCCCGCAGAGAATACTGTTTCGGGAATAAATGTCTCCCGGGGATGGTGGGGGTGGTAAGGGAGGTGGAGTTGCTAAAAATGACGCTGGATCGAATTCCTATCGCGCATGGTAATATTTCCCGGTGCAAACGGTGTGAGTCAGTTCGGGATTTGTAGCTTAGTTGGTGTCCAAATGACGGTGGTCCGGTGAATTCCGGTCATCAAAAAAAACTTTCAGAATAAATAAATCCTGTAGCTTATTGTGCAACGACATTTTGAACATATCGGTAGGATTGTAGTGTCTCCTGTAAACAACTTGTAAGAACCTGAATTGTAGTGTATTGTAGCCTTGATAAGAAACGGTTGGTGGGAGTTATAAGGATACAAATTTGTTACACATTAACTCTAATCATTTTGAAGGTCCATTGCAATGGTCTGTGGACGGTAATACATTTTTTTATAGAAGTCCAGTGGTGTACCCTGGAACTTACTACGGGCCCATGGTACACCCGTTAAATTTCATTAATATTAATACAGGTAAAAAATATACAATGATGGTAATCAAATGTACAAACCTAAATCTAGCATCGCGAATCCGCCCACACGGCCTAAACAATGCAATTGTAAGTGGTCAAGATTACCTCAATCCCAAACAAAATAAATAAGAAATACAGAAAGTCAATAGATTTTGCTTCTCCTTACCTTCAACCTATCCCAGCAAGTAGCCCAAGGAGAGTCATTTTCTGCTTCATTCCATTCAAAAATTGCAGCAATAATCCAATTCATTCCGTGATGTATAAATTTTCTATTTGAAAAATGCATTTTTTTCCAACTTAAAAAGCATCTTGTTTTTAACAACAACGAAATTAAAATAATATGATAACCACAAATCCTATACCTCTTTTAAATAGGAATCCAAATTTTGGTCCTACACTTTCATATACCCAAAATGGGTGTAAACAGGGCGGATATGGTTACACCCGTATCCATACTTCTGGTCGAGACAACCAATAGACAACTCTACCCTCTATAACCTAAGACCCTACAATCACCAACTTCCTCCGACAACCATAAACCAACTGATCACCTCAGCAGAGTGTCAAGCTCCATCTGATCCTGTTAGAAAGTTGTATTGAAGAACAACAACATGAACGGTCGACCGAATCCCATTTGGTCCACCGGAACACATCCATCGGAGTCGGATTGAGAATTTACTGGAATCCCAGAAATAGACAATTGAACTTCATTCGGTCCACCGATTTCTAGCCAACAAAGTCTTCCTGGGAGTTACTGGAATCTAGAGAACGAACATTCGAACATTTTCAGTCTTCACATCCGGTCCACTGTCTAGCCAACGGTTGATTGAAACCAAGTGGACGGTATTTGTCTGGCGATTCACTGAAAATTGAAGAACGGTTGACCGTTCCCCAAACGGTCGACCGAAATCAAGACGCGAGAAGTTTTCATTAATGGTACTTTGGAAATTCTTAAGTCATTTAGGTATGCCTTAAACCTCTCTTATAATTACCTAAGTTGTCTAGAACCCTAATGTTGTTGAAATTTTGAGGAAAAAAAGTCATTAAAGTTGAGAGGTATGTTAAGCCGTCATACTCCTTAGGATTTTGAATTTAGGAAAAATCTTGTTGTTGGAGGATCATCAAACGCCCAATCCAATCTAACAAAGTCATTCCCCGTTCCATTCTCCTTATACCCAAACTATTATCATAGTGAAACTCGATACATCTCCCCATCGTGATTTTTTCCATTTCTGTTTCCACGTAAATTCATTGTTGTGTTTGTTTGTGTTTGCTTCATTGCTTGTGAGATTGTTAGATGCATGCTGGGTGTTCGATGAATTAATTAATTTGAAGTCTATTGATTTTATTCATCATTCCGTGTGGGAATCACCACACTAAATATCCTAACATATCCTGTAGCCCAACTCCAATATCTCCTCTCCATCGTCGTGCACATCATTCCCTCCCAATCTACCTCATGTGCTTCATCCAACACGACTCTCAGCTCATCCCCGACCTTCCAAACCACCACGAGCCATACAAAAATTCACTAACGCCGACACCACCATGTTCTCCCCCAAATCTGCCTCCTCGAAGTTCGAGCACGCAAACGAGATAATCGTAGAAACGAAAACCCTAACCAAGAACTATGCTAAATGGGTTGTGGAGCGAGGGAGTTCAAGTATTATTAATAATGTAAATGGGCTTAACTAAAAATTTGCTAATGTTTATTATTATTATTAACGGTAGGCTTGGTTACATAATAGCTATGCAAATTAGGACATGAAACGATAATATGATACAAAAACAACATGATAATAACGACGGTGACGTCTTATTAAGTTTCAGATACTTTTCGAATAAAAGGGAGCAACACAATCGATACGGTAACAATGGTTTGCGTACAAAGTCCTCGACACAAAAATATTAATGAGACGCAATAAGATAATGTATACTTAGGTGCACGGATACACGTAAGTACGAAATATGTACATGATAATATTAACATATGTATTTTGAATTTTATATAATAGTCAAAAAAAGGCAATTCATTGTCATGGTTTTGTAGGTTTTAAGTTGTAATTTCTTTGTAACTCATAACTCAACACCCATGGACCAAATGTTTTGAAACAAAAGAACAACTATTTTGATCGTGAACATTATATTCAACAATGAACATGGTCCGCAATGAACGAGAGGATATGTTTTGTTTTTTTATGTTTTGATATATTATGCGATAGGTAGGTCATGTATTCATGCTGACAAACTTAGGACGTGGGATATTGATATTGATATTGTATTAAATGTTTTATTTCTCTTAACAAAAAGGGTTATTTCTGTCAACATTTTCTAATTTTTAATTTGTATGTTAGGTTATTGTTCAAAATATTATCTAGCCTTCACACATGCGTTAGCATTTGCAGGCCTTTAGTATTATAGAAAAACAAACATAAACAACACTTTAAAAACATAATTTACCACACATAAGGCAAGAATAGACAAATTCCTACGCATAAAATTCAACATGAAAAATCCATAACTGATATGTTAACTATAGGAAATGGTTTGTTAAAAATTAAGAATAAAATATCAGTAATTTTTCAGCATGGAAAACTTTAGCAACTCCGGACCAGGTTAATAGTTTATATCGTTCATATAGCTCCCGAA
Organism: Triglochin maritima; assembly: GCA_963682175.1. Lineage (NCBI taxonomy): Eukaryota > Viridiplantae > Streptophyta > Magnoliopsida > Alismatales > Juncaginaceae > Triglochin > Triglochin maritima. The sequence goes on along the minus strand of OY821780.1, from coordinate 3,863,650 downwards.
TATATTCAAAAGTAGCTCCACGGTGGTCCAGAATCCAGATTATATTACGAGTTATAGTTATTCTCGAAATAATTTAGGAACTTCAAGGTGTTATTATTACGTGGCCTATATTATTCCATTAATAATTAATTAAAGTCATGCATATCCATTAAGTGTGTTAGTGGGTAGTTATTTTGATAGAAGAAACTACCACACACAAAATTCTATAAATAAAGGTTTTTGGTCCCAATTGTTGCCCTAGTTAATTTTCACCATCATCTCTCTAAATTTTCTCCCAAAATTCAAGAGGATCATCCATCATCAAGTCTAGGGAAAACAATTGAAGATCACTTTCCTAAAGTTTCGCTTCCGCTTTACGTTCTTCAAGATGTCTTTGACATCTAGTTGTAAGTATTTCTTTTATGTTATTTTATACAGAATTTAGTATAAGATCTTGTTGTTTATCATGTTCTTAATGTATTAGAACATACTTATTCCTAACATTTGGTATCAAGAGCCAAACTAAATTCATGTAAAATACATTAGTTTGTACGTTGCACTGTTTTGGCTAATAGCATTCACGTTAATATCATTCGATTCATCTAGATAATGATCGCTACTTGAATTCGCGTTAATTTTCTCTCTGGAAATCGTTCCTGCACCCAAATTTTCTGTTTGATTCTAATATCAAAGATTTATGTTAAATTAGTCAACAATGGAACATGACGTGATGATCAACTCCATGTGAACTTTCTGTTTAACTTTAAATTTGTTTGGTGTTGGACGTCAGAATCTAAACACATGTCGACATGTATTGTTTTCAATCGATCTTTATTATTATTTTTTGACATGATTATGAGAAAGTTTATGTATGTGACGGAGTTGTGCAAAACTGCAAATGAATTGGCTTGACAGTTTCCTTTCTGCATTGGAATATTTGAAGTTATGTTTTTTTCTGTTAGTACATTCCATTTTTTTTGGAATTGAATGATATGATTTCAAGCATTTATCACTCTCATATTTTTGAAACATAAAAATATTATTTATGTTTGCATTCATGTATAATAATTAACCCAACAGAAAATTATTGTACATGTTTGCCTTATGAAAAATTATTAACCATATTATGATATATTTAACGACTGATTGTCGTCAATTTTACCAACTTTAATTGTCGATTTGCTTTTGTTAAATAAATTTTTGTGATGGTTATCTTGTGGTGTTAAATCACAATTTTTATGTATGATAAATCATGGACATAATTTTACCAACTTTAATTATAGACATGATTTATTTTATAAATTCTCTTATGACTAATGATTTTGTAAATCAATTTATTTTCTGCCCAACGGTGATGTAAATTGATTTATAAATGTATATTAACGTGCATGTTATTAATCATACCAACTTAGATTAATAATTATGCAAAACGGTTATGAATTAACTGAAATATTTTTGAGTATTTAATGTTAATTTCAGTTTGTTAACTGTTAGATTACAGTTAATTAATGTTATTATGTCATTTGTTTCTCGTGTGGTTTATGTAGTTAATGAAAGTAAGCATCATATATATTTTGATAATTTTGCAGCATTGAATACATCACATATTACATCACAACTATCTGGAATTGAACCCCTTAATGGAACAAATTTTCTTACTTGGAAGGAGCAAATAGAAATATGTCTAGGTGTTTTGGAACTCGATCATGCTTTTCGTATGGATGCTCCCACACCTCCTACAGCCACTAGTTCCAACGAACTAAAGGCCAATTATGAAAAGTGGGAGCGTTCTAATCGCATGTCACTAATGATTATGAAGAGTTCTATTACTCCTGCTATCCGGGGAGCAATTCCTGAAAAAGATAGTGCTAACAAGACATTTAATGCAAAAGAGTATTTGGCTTCTGTTGAAGAGCAGTTTAAGGGGACTTCCAAAGCTAATGCAAGTGCCCTTATAATGAAAATGCTCACAACCAAGTATAATGGGACTAGCGGTATACGTGAACATATCATGATGATGAGTGATATGGCCGCAAAACTGAAAGACATGGATATGGCAATTTCTGAAGGTTTTCTTGTTCATTTTATTATGACCTCTCTGCCTGCGCATTTTGGTCCTTTCAAGATCAATTATAATACGCAGAAAGAGAAATGGAAAATGAGCGAATTAATTGCTATGTGTGTTGAAGAAGAAAGACTTAAAATTGAAAAACCTGACTTTGCACACCTTGCCTTTAATGGTCCAACAAAGAGAAAATTTAATGGTAATGGTAAAGGGAAAAAGAAAATGAAGGCGGTTGTTGCTAATGACAAAGCAAGTACATCTGGTACAAAGCCTGCTTTTACTCCGAAATGTCACTTTTGTAAGAAGTTTGGACATGTAAGGAAGGAGTGTGATGGCTTTAAAGCATGGCTCGCTAAGAAGGGTAATGAAACTAATTTTATGATTTATGAATCCTTTTTAGTTGATGTTCCTTCACATACATGGTGGGTTGACACTGGTGCAACTGTGCACATTACGAACTCATTGCAGGAATTCCATTCTGTGACCAAACTCCCAAAGGGAGGAAGGAAACTTAAAGTTGCTAACGGGCAAGAGACTGAAGTTGAGGCTGTTGGAACCATTCATTTAGTATTAAAGAATGGTTTTGTCCTCTATTTATATGATGTAGTTTATATTCCCTCTGTTGTTCGAAATTTAATTTCGGTATCTAAACTTGACCTTTGTGGTTATTTATGTCAGTTTGGAAATGGAATGCTTAAACTTTATTATAACTCTTGTTTTGTTGGTTCTGAAATTTTAGAGGGTGACCTCTACAAACTGCATCTGAATTATTCATCGACTAAGTCTTTGTTGTCTATGAATGTGAATAGTGTCAATAGTTGGCAACGTGGAATCAAAAGAAATCGTGATAGTGGAAATTCATCAAAATTATGGCACTGTCGTTTAGGTCATATTTCTCGAGACAGAATGCAACGTCTCGTTAAAGATGAAATTCTTCCTACATTAGACTTTTCTGATTTTGGTGATTGCGTTGAATGTATTAAAGGAAAGTATGTTAAAGGAACTAAGAGAGGGGCTACTCGAAGTGGGGGACTATTGGAAATTATCCACACAGATATATGTGGACCTTTCCCTACTTCGAGTCTTAACGGGCACAAATCATTTATTACGTTCATTGATGATTATTCTCGTTATGGTTATGTATACCCTATTCATGAAAAATCTGAAGCACTAGAAAAATTTAAAATTTTTAAGGCAGAAATTGAAAATCAATTGAACCTTAAAATTAAAATAGTGAGGTCAGATAGAGGAGGTGAGTATTATGGTAGACACACCGACTCGGGACAAAATCCAGGTCCGTTTGCTTTGTTTCTTCAAGCTAATGGCATCGTTCATCAGTTTTCAATGCCGGGGGATCCCCAGCAAAATGGTGTAGCTGAGAGACGAAATCGTACACTTATGGATATGGTACGAAGTATGATATGCAACACTGACTTGCCTGATTATCTATGGATGGAAGCATTAAAGACAGCCACACATATTCTAAATAGGGTTCCTAGTAAATCTGTCCCGAAAACACCTTATGAATTGTGGACAGGTCGAAAACCCAAATTGGGATACTTACGTGTTTGGGGTTGTCATGCTGAAGTTAAAATCTTCAATCCACAAATTAAGAAACTTGACCCTAAAACCATTAGTTGTTATTTCATCGGTTATCCAGATAGATCCAAAGGTTTTCGTTTTTATTGCCCATCTCATACCACTAAAATTGTTGAAACGAGACATGCTGTATTTTTAGAAAATGGCAAGAATAGTGGGAGTAGTGAAATTAGAAAAGTGAATCTCGAGGAAAATCGGACTTACGTTCCAATCCCGATTATCCGTGAGGTTTCAAGTTCAACACCTCTTTTGGATGTTGTAGACACAACTAATCCACTACTTAATGAAGAACCCCACACTAATGAAGCTCCTGAACCTCCTGAAGAACCTTTACGTAGGTCGCAGAGGGAGCGAAAATCTGCAATATCTAATGATTATATTGTATACCTAACCGAAGGATGCGATATTGGCAATGGAGAGGATCCTACCTCATTTAATGAAGCCATTATGAGCGATAAATCATCTCAATGGCTAGAAGCCATGAATGAAGAGATGAAATCGATGGAAATTAATGAAGTTTGGGACCTTGTTGATTTACCAAGTGGATCTAAGCCAATAGGCTGTAAATGGGTCTATAAGACCAAGACAGACTCCAAAGGTAACATCGAAAGATTTAAGGCCCGACTTGTCGCTAAAGGCTTTACACAAAGGGAAGTCATCCATTTTGATAATATATTTTCTCCAGTCTCAAAGAAAGACTCACTTAGAATTGTTTTAGCCTTAGTAGCTCATTATGATTTAGAGTTACATCAGATGAACGTAAAAACTGCATTCCTTAATGGTGACTTGCAAGAGAAACTTTTTATGACACAACCAGAAGGTTTTGTCGTAAAAGGCAAGGAACATATGGGATGTCGATTAAAGAAATCCATATATGGCTTAAAACAAGCATCTAGACAATGGTATCTTAAGTTTGATGAGGTGATAACTAACTTTGGATTTAAAGAAAATGTGATTGATCAATGCATATATCTTAAAGTTAGTGGGAGTAAGTTTATCATTCTCGTCTTGTATGTGGATGATATTTTGCTAGCCAGTAGTTATTTAGACATGTTATATGAGATCAAACGATTTCTTTCAAACAAGTTTGAAATGAAGGATCTTGGTGAAGCCACTTATGTTATCAGCATTGAAATTCATCGAGATCGGTCTCGTGGGATTTTAGGATTATCTCAAAATGCATATATTGAGAAAATGCTTAAAAATATAACATGCAAAACTGCTCCCCAAGTGTTGCTCCTATTGTAAAGGGTGACAAATTTAGCAAATTACAATGTCCTAAAAATGAATTAGAACGTGCACAAATGAAGCAAATTCCTTATGCCTCAGTGGTTGGGAGTTTAATGTATGCTCAAGTTTGTACACGTCCTGATTTGGCATTTGCAGTTGGTATGCTTGGTCGATATCAAATAGATCCAGGGATGGATCATTGAAAGCTGCCAAAAAGGTTTTACGCTATTTACAAGGGACAAAAGACTATATGCTTACTTACAGAAAGTCAGATAACCTTGAGGTTATTGGTTATTCTGACTTTTCTGGATGCATTGACAGTAAGAAATTCACATCGGATTACATATATATGCTTGCAAATGGACCAATATCATGGAAGAGTGTCAAGCAGTCTTTACGGGCATCTTCCGTAATGCAAGTAGAATTTGTGGTATGCTATGAGGTTACTGTTGAAGCCATTTGGTTAAAGAATTTTGTACCTGGGCTTCAAGTAGTTAATAGTATTTTGAGACCACTCACATTATTTTGTGATAATGAAGCTGCTGTTTTCTTCTCTAAAAAACAACAAGTCAAGTGGTGCATCCAAGTGGATTGACATCAAATATCTTGTTGTTAGAGACAAAGTCAAAAATGGTACTATTGTCATACAACACATAAGAACACGAGCAATGTTAGTTGATTCACTAACAAAGGCTCTACCACCCAGTCTCTTTAGAGAGCATGTTGCCGGCATGGGTTTGGTAAATGTAATGTAATGTTGTTAATGACTAATGTGTATGACATTATATGTTGAAGCTTCAATGATGTGTTTGACTTTGATTTGTAAAAGTTTGCTTCTTATTTCTTGTGCACAATATTATTATTTATGCAAACAAATTTATGAACCTAATGACTTATGTTGACTGAATTTGGAAAGATTACCAAATACCATAATTGATGGGGGTCAAATGATGACGTTAATTATTTGACTACATTGGTTTGGCTTGGTGATTCTGACTGAGTGAGGTATATGTTTTAATGAAATTTATGTTGGCCAATTTTTGTATGTGCTTTTGTAAATGGAACTAATGATAATTGATGTTACGGCCAAGTGGGAGAATGTTATTATTATGTGGCCTATATTATTCCATTAATAATTAATTAAAGTCATGCATATCCATTAAGTGTGTTAGTGGGTAGTTATTTTGATAGAAGAAACTACCACACACAAAATTCTATAAATAAAGATTTTTGGTCCCAATTGTTGCCCTAGTTAATTTTCACCATTCTCTCTCTAAATTTTCTCCCAAAATTCAAGAGGATCGATCATCCATCATCAAGTCTAGGGAAAACAATTGAAGATCACTTCCCTAAAGTTTCGCTTCCGCTTTACGTTCTTCAAGATGTCTTTGACATCTAGTTGTAAGTATTTCTTTTATGTTATTTTATACAGAATTTAGTATAAGATCTTGTTGTTTATCATGTTCTTAATGTATTAGAACATACTTATTCCTAACACAAGGAGTTTTCCCATTGAAGCTCTACTACAAACATGAGCCAAGTGATCTTCAGAATACGATGTTGATCATGCAATCGCACATTTTAATCCAATTTGACTTGTAATTCCTGAACTCACGTTAAGCAACCAAATTAAACCACACATTCAAAATCAGCACTTCCAATTTTCACTCCACTTCCAACCAAACAGAGAAAACATAGATTATAAAAAATGCAATCCATCTTCTAGAAGCGAAAAAAATTTGACGGTACCATCAATACTTTGACATTGATTAACAATAAATAGATAATTTATTAAGAACACATAACTAAGCCAAAAATGATCCATCTAACCAAAATGGACAAGGTGTAGACCTCACCAGATGATAATGGGAGTACTCTAATAACTAACTCTGGCACTATTGAGTTAGTATGCAACGAAATTACAACCCAGACAAAAAATCGGTGCATACATAAAACATTTTACACTATTAAACATCACAATTCACAACCCAAAAGTAAAGGTAGCTTAATGTTACAATAGACATAACACAAACTATCAGCAGCCATACTTGACTGTATCATTAGCAACTTCAGCTTCCAAACTTCCATTCTAGTAAAGAGACCTGAAAGAAATGGCAGATACCATCAAATATGGTCATCATCCAACAATTTTTTTCTTCAATGGTTAAGACAGTAATATCGAAATTACTGAAATATGAGCTGAGTGCTTTTACCTGTTTCACATGGATAAGTCAACGCTTCTGGCTAACCGTAGAAGCCCCGACACTTACGGGACCCGCACAAACATCCGTTTGATTTATGACCACTCTGGCCATAGTCATAAGTCAACTCTGTCATGGGAGGAATGTGCTTCATGGCAAAAAACATGATGTGAGGATAGCCTTCGTCGCTGTGATCATGTTGAACTGCCTGCCAGAAGAGATTTGGCGAGCAGCTATGATTCATGAAACGAGATACATTGCCGATTCTCTTTGCGCTGATGATGATGGGCAACGGGTCCGAGACTTCTCGTGTGCTGCTGGAGCTTGGCTCACCGATCAATTCCGGTATGTAATTCCATTTAAATGATTGATTGGTACCCTGACTCGCCACAAACATGTAGTCGTCCTCTTTCCCATCGTAATCCACCTTGCCCATGTCTATGACTTCACCTGTATATTCACAGACAAAACTCCCTGCTCTTATAGGATCCCACGACCGAAGACCCCAACCCCTGTTTGCAGTCATGAAAACCTCAAAACGAAATTTGATTCCCTTCTGAGTGACTCGGTTACGACAAGTGCCAGAACATTGGCACATGGAACCACACTCATATATCAAAGGCCTGCGGTTCACCAACAGCCCAGTTGAATTATATGGGAGGTTGCCTCCATTCTGTTCAGCACATGAACAACCGGCATCGCCAGGAACACACACATTTTGACACACACATCCTTGCAACGTCTTCATTGAGCTAACAGGCTTTAAGTACCTCACCTTTGTAGAGTACGAAAAGACACCGGGCCCTTTCTCCATATCTACCTCATTCACCAAGCACACTGGGATGTTTTCCTCTCCTGAGGAAATATCAGGTAAGATAACTTTGCCTCTGGAAGACGGATTCTCTCTCCATTTCTCGGTTATCTTCCAAGTCGCAAAACCATCTGGCTGCCCCGGCTCCCTCAGCAACTTGTACTTGAAGATGTTGAAACCTGACTTACCCTTTTCAATCCACGACTCGTGGATCTTGTAGAGGCCATCATAGAAATAAATCTTCCCATTTTGGACACTCAAGTCTTTTGTTCCCCTAATGACTCTTATCTGATTAGAACGATGCAAACTCCTCTCCAAGGCAAGATTACCTCTTTCCAGCTTCTGGTCATCAATTTGCTTCGAGCTGTCATTCCCTTTACTCCCACCCTGGCCGCTATAGATCAAAACATCCACATCATCACTTTCATCCTCGTAACCTCCGGAAGAAACGATACTTATGGCGAGAGTCTCATTGTCGTTGTCTATTGTAGTGCTCGTGTAATCTATACCAGCCATGCTAGGGGAATGAATGCCGACCAAGCATAACTCAAATCTAAAATAGAAAATATCACCAACCTCAACACCTGGAACAGGCCCCATTTTTTTACCAGCATTGGCTCTCAGCTCATTATCCATCATAATAGATCCGGCCTTCAAGTCGGGGCGCTTCGTCAAATTATTCACCTCTTCCACCTGCAGAAGCCTCCGTCTAAGAGCATCGAAGGTCATAAGGACCATTTCCACCAACTCCCTTGGGTCTTGCGACTTTGGGAGAACCACCAATGACTGAGCCATTTTATTCTTTTTCCGCGGAATTTGCTTCTTCTTTTTGCTACCCTCTGTATCCGAACCACCAAGATCATAGTTACTGAGATGCATCGATCGCTTAATTCTCCGACCACTCGCAGACATCGTTCCATCGCACAACCCTGCGTCCTCGTTAATAGGGACAATCATCGGTGGTGTTTTAGACGACTTTGAAGCCTTACTTTCCTTCTTTGCAGGGGCAACACCGTTGCTGATGTTTCCATAAGGGATGTTCACAGCAGTAAAACCTGCAGGTTGCTCCGAAACCGTTCCAGCGAAAGGGCTGAGGAGGACAAATGGACAATTAGCGGGCACAGTCGATGCACTATAAGCAAATGCCGGTGGTAACATTGGGGTTAGGGTTCTCAGTGGCTTCACATCCAAAACAGGCAATTCCTCCTTCGACGACCCAGGGGTCGATTTCTTCCGCCTATCCATCGGAACTTCACCCTACATCACAGCAAAAAAAATACTTAAGTAAATAATTTCAACAAAAAGAAAGAAGAATAAAAAAACAAGAAGCCACTTTAAGCGTGAAAAATCAAACTTTTATTAGTATAAAACAGAAAAATAGGGTTACCCAAACGAAGAAGTTGAAAAATACAACCTCAAAACGTAGTCAAATGGAGAAATCAAGCACACACAGCACAATTTGACCCCCCCAAAGCTCAAACGTTAAAGTAAAATAAGCAAAGAAATCAAGCTAAGAACAAAACCCAAAACCCTAATCGTACGAAAACACCAGGAATCGACACAGATACAGCAAAAACGACCCCAAAATCGAATCTTTCTCCCAATCCGCCCCTCCAAACAAGCACCAAGAACCCACCAATTCTCGGAAGATGGAGATCACAAGAAGAAGAGCACTACACTTACCTGAACCACTTCGACCGGGATCTCTACACCTCAACGCTCTCCTCTACGGAGCGAAATCGGTCAAAGAAATTTCGTCTTTTTGGTGGCTTTATTGAAGTGTTTGAGTTCAATAATTCGAGCTTGTTTTGTTTCGTTTCGTTTCGCCCTTTTTTTTCCTTCTTCTTCGGGTTGGGTTCGAGTAATGGGGGAGGTGTGATCTGCTCTGTGTCGGCACGTGCGTGGGGTTGAACAGGAGACCGACAGGATATCTTGTGTCGTTGGATTTTTTTCTAGATTCGTGCCTCATCACTAACGTCACATGTCAAGCGTGTGTACAGATGGATTGTCTTTGGCTACGTGAGTACGTGGTGTGGGAAGGTGATTTTGAGGTCAAAACGTCGTCTTTAACTAGATTAGGTGATTTTAGTTTTTTTTTAATCTAAATAGTTTTGTATAAACAGATGATTTAAGTACATAATTTCGAGTCTTCTATTTTTCTTTGGATTTTTAAACTATTAATATCTCGATATATACAAAATTCTTCAACTTTTCGTCTTCAAATACGCAAAAGTATATTTACATCGAAAAATGACATCGAATTTTGAAATTTAAAATTTTACGAAATTCCTTGCGCTAATGTTTTTGAATGTTCCTCGAAGATGATGATAATAATAATAATAATTTATTTGTATTTGTATTATACACTGATTGTCTCGAGTTCTTAACTAATTCCACGTGGGGTGATAATTGTTGTGTATGTTATTGGTTGAAGTACCAAATCGGTAGGAGCGAGACACAAATTAAGTTTCGTTCCTATCCGGCTAACATCTTGTAATTGATGAATACGAATTTACAATATTTTTTTAATTAAAATTAATGTTGTCATTTAATATTTTCAAAGAAAAATCAATTTTAAATAGGTTGCCAAAAATCAACCAATCTATCTAAAACTGCCTCAATTTTAGCAATGAATAGTTGAATACTAATGACTCCAAGTCCACCATACATCCAAGAGTAAGAGTACTATAAATACTATTAAAAAATCTATATTGCATTGTAAATGTATAAATATCCTCAAGTCAACAACACACATGAGTACATGACTCCAACGCGCATTACCTTAACTTCAACCGAACCACGTCTGTGTATTTTAGCAGGAAAGAAAAAAGAGAAAAAGAAAATATTCCTATAAAATAATTATTTCACACATCTTTAAACACCAATCAGACCACGTTCACAGCAAAAATCAACCGAACCAAATGCCTCGAATCGGTCCACACCACGGACCCAAACACGTACCCTTTGGTCCCATTCATGGCCCCAAACGACACCTTGAACGTGGCCTTATTGTTCTTGTCCAAGAACACTAACCTTTTTGGTGCAACTTCGACCACCAACCCCTCCGGCGCATCGACGGCGACATCGTACGTGGAATTGACGCCCCCAACGTTCGTGACGGTGCGGGTGACCGTCATGGTTTGTTGCTTTCTCGGGTCGAGTCGGGCGATTGAGATGGAGGGATAGTTGAGGTTGGAGATGGGGTCGTCGGAGGAGTTGACCGGACAAGTGAATTTGAGGTCGGAGAGTTTGGATACGACTTTGGAACTGTAGCCGTAGTGGCATAGGAAGTGGAGGTAGTCTTGAGTTGTGGTTTGGAAAACTAGTCCCGGGTTAAGAGCTCCGGTCGGGCTTATCTCGCCGGCACCGGTTTCGTGCCACGTCGTTTTGGTGCCGGTAGTTGTTGTGAGGGAACTTTTGAGGTTATTTGTTGTGGTTGCTGGTAAGGTGAGTCAAAACTCAAAAGTAAATTATGTTATATACAAAATTTGACTCTAAATTATATGATTTAAACTTGATTTGACATGATATATGAAAAAAAATGCACTAAAGAAAAATTATAAGGTTATCAGTTGAGTTATCTCGACGTACATGTTGTCATGAGAGCTGATCTAATCATCGAAGGTGTCCACTTAGGATGCGCTGCCTTGACCAAGGCAGCTGCTCCAGCAACATGAGGGCTAGCCATAGACGTCCCTGACTTTATGGCAAACATCGAATGCTTCTTACCCAAGGGGATGTCATCATCGGCCACCGGAATTGAAGCTGCAAGGATGCCAACACCGGGAGCCATTACGTCGGGCTGCTTCCAATCGTCAGATAAAACATTTTTAATTAGGTAGACAACACCAACATAACATGTACATGATCAATATATTACTCTAACTTCAAATCTCTTTCTGAACTAGGATTTTCTTCTCTTATATATCTTAGAAAATGTAGTGCATATTCACATTAGATTCGTTGATGTAGAGCTAATTCTAACAAATAAAAACAAAACATTGCATAATTTGAGATAATGACATCAAATTGAACGGCACGACCAAAATAGAGGATGTTTACAAATTAATGAACCTTCAATATGGACTCAGTGAGACCTCCGGGACCACGCGAAGAGAAGATCGCGACCGTCGGCGATGGCTTCAGGTTGTAAACATTTTTGCTGGGGAGTATAGTCGCCTTAGCTACCCTGTTTAATTCCAAAGCTAAAATCACAACTCCAACAAACAACACATATATATATCATTAATGTACACCTACGTAAAATATGGTACAAGCTAGCTCATTTGTACGTACTTTGTAGAGTTGATGTAACGGAGAATCCGATCTCCGGCCTTGTTGTCGACCTCCGTGAATGGGAAAATGCCGGAGTCAAACACACTTCCTCCTCTTCCGACACCGTCGACGACAATGGCTCCTATGGCGCCGGAGCTCTGAGCCACCAGTTTCTTGACCCGTTTTGACACGCTTGGGTCGGTATCGATGCAAACTACTATTTTTCCGGCCGTCTTTTCCATGTCTAGTGATCCGGGATAGCAGTTGCTGTTGGATTTCATAAAATGAAATTCAGCTAATTAAATTGGAGGAAAATAATATTTATTGTTTGTCATGACGAAAGTGGATGGGAGTGATCGCCACCTTGCCTCGAAGGCCGGTGTGAACTCTCCGGCGACGTCCCCACCGAAGGCGAGAGGATGGGGCTTTGAACGTGTGAGGTTGGAGAAGTTTATTGCCGATCCCTGAGAAGATTTAAACATAAAGGAAAATGTATTAGGATGTAGAAATTAATTTCCTTTCCACACGTTGTTGTTAAATAAGTATCGAGGGATGGTGAAAAACCTTACGGCCAATTAACGTATAATTTTGTTGCATTTAGAACTTTTTTTCTACTTAAGTAATTGTGTAACATTATATAACAATAATATTTTCATTATATTTTACTGAAGTAGTTAACTATGTGAATTTTAAAGATATGACGTGTTTAGTAAAATTTTACCTAGTATTAGAACAGGTCATGACATGCACATGGCCACGCACATACACGAATATATAATAACCTTAATCATGATTGCGAGATAACTTGCTCAACATATATAACAAATTCTACTAACATTATATAAGAAAATTATTCATAATAAATTCGATACTTAATTTGCATAAGGTAAACAATCACGTACGACATGACTTGTTACCTTAACAACAACTCCATTTCCAAGAACCACATCGGATTCGAACCCCCTATCGATCGTCGACGCCGCCACCGTCACAATCCAAGGCGCCGAATTGACCACCGTGAACGCCTCCGGCCCATCATTTCCGCCGGAACAAACCACCAAAACCCCATTCTCATCCGCATGGAAAGCACCGATCGCGATCGGATCACTCAAGAAGTCCTCCTGGAACGCAGAGCTTATACCAATCGATATCGATACGACATCCACACCATCACGGACGGCGTCGTCGATGGCCTTAAGAATGTTGGAGCCAGCGCAGCCGCCGAGGGAACATGCCTTGTAGATGGCCAGGCGGCTAGAAGGGGAGCCACCGTGGGCAGTACCGGGTGCGAGGCCGTAGTATGAGGCGTTCGGGGTTGGCGTGCCGGCGGCGGTTGAGGCGGTGTGGGTCCCGTGGCCGACGGTGTCTCTTGGGGAGGAGCCGGTGGGGTTGAGAGGGGTGGTGGAGGTGTTTGACTTTTGTTGGGGAGGGTTGACATTTGTGTCGTAGTATCTTGCGCCTATTAGCTTCCTGTTGACCAACTTCGTGGATGTTATATTTGTATATTAACTAACGTTTTTTATTAGTATTTGTACTTGCTTCCCTGATTGACTAGTATTATATACCACTTGAGCTAATCATAGTTCAATCTTCACTACAAATCATTGTTAAGATGTGATCCTATACTCTTTACTTGAACATATGATTAGTTGATTTATCATAAAAATTCGGATGGCTGGAGAATCAGTTTCAACTTAGTTAATACTTTTTATAGTAAAAGTCAACATGTAATCAACTGCTGAATTTTAATTTTTTTGGGCACAAAAAGAGAGATCTCATATAAAGCGTCCAAAAATCAAAATTGAAATACGATCATGTTCAAATTAATTTGAGATTAAGAATTTACCAACTGAATTTAACTTAATTAGCAAGTTAGTAACCATGTGCACTTAAACTTAAGTCATATAACCTAACGTGCATAACCAAACGAACCCTCGAAATAATAGACATAAACATGATGGCATAGTATGGATTGTGGATTGACAAATTAAGTTAGTCCTTATGGAGCTGACCTATTGCAGTCAGATTTCTTGAAATCGGAACCTTCCATGCAAACACCTTTCCATCTTGCTGGTATCTCACTCATCCCATTATCATCAAAACTTTGTGATTCCGGCCATATCCCTGAACATGCAAAATCATATTAATTAGGTTTCATACAACTAAATCCCAAAGCATGAAATATATAGTTAATTATGCTTCTGTATACGGTTCACCTGTGTCGATTATGCCGATGATGGTATCCCCAGAAACTCGTGGTTGTTTGTGTCGAATGTTTCTATTTCCAGACTCCACCTCTAGGAAATCCCAAGAACGAGTTGTGTGGAGTGGAAGAATTGGATCTTTGAAGACCGATACAACTCCATCATGACCTGTACGTGGTGTAATTGTTGATAAATTAAGTTAACTCATGAGCTGATCACCGATAATTTCTTGTTATTTCAAATAGAGTTTGTTCAGTCGTGCATCTTAATTCCCTCCCTCACCTTTATAGAAGAAAAATAAATCATAGCGTGGTTGTTAATTACAATTATTTTGCTAAAGGAAAATTTAATTACGTAATTAGAGAGGCAAACGTGATGAAGCATGCTAGCTAGCTTATTCCCGACCAGGTACGTACCGGATAACACAGTAGCTTCTTTCTTGCTAAGCATCGCGGAGAATCCCTTCATTGCGTGGCTGTAACTGTGAATGAGGAATACCCTCTCTTTTTCCTCGCTACATATCACAACCAATTATGCGTATGTTTAGAAAGCTTCTTGAAAGTTATGTTTTGTTGCAAAAATAAAAATAAAAAGGAATAGATAGATTATGTGCTACACAAAAATGTAATAGAAAAATAAGATGATTTCAGAATAAATAACTTAAAATTATAAAGACTTTACTCTTTCAATGAATAGTATCTTCGATACAAGTTAATTTAGCGAAAAATTTCAATTGTACTAGTTTCAGAATTAGCATCAGATGGTTGCTTAAGCTCTAATTAAATCTGCCCAAAAATGATGATATTATAGAAAGTAAACTTCAAATTTAAGCAATTATGAAACACTAAGGTATTAATGGTATACCTTACGCTAAGGTATATATACACACTAATGATATCATCCATGTCTATGTACAAGACCTGCTTTTGTAGTGAATTGATTTTCTTGTAAGCAGTTCTATATTATTTACACCTTGGGACAACAGTAGACAGCAACTGCAACTGTGGTGCTTCCAAATCTTCTATACTCTCATCCATGTTGCTCACAGAAGAGCTTCCCATGTACACAATGTAAGGCTGCAAATTGAGCAAAAAAATTAAATCAGTTTACATGCATCAACATATATACAGCCATCACAAATTTACTACCCATTTAAACCTAATTACAAATTGCTGTTTTTACCAACAATACATATATTAGTTATATGTTTTAAGTTCAATGAAGCCCATTGTTGTCATGAGATTTTACCTCCGGGTTGTCTTCATTTGCAGTGCAGTGGAGAACTAGTATGGAGCATGATAAGACGAGGAAGCCATACAAGAGATTTATCATTTGTGTATCTAGTTTGAGAGAGAAGAAATGGAAATGGAAGGATCCATAAGAACAGGATTAGACCTGTTTATATTGATTTGAACATATATGGCTTCGTTGTGAAGTTGGAAAGAAGGCTTTAGTTAGCAAGGCAGGTTGGTTCATGTGGTGCGGCATCAACTTTCTCACTACATTTGCTTTCTCTAGACCAACTTTTTTGGCCATGTTATTGGTCCAACCATGTTCTACTGAGGTTTAATCTCTATTAAAACATGCAATTCAACATCAATGTGATTTTTAAGAAAAAGTTAGAATATCTAGCTAGAGGATAGTGATTATTGTCACGTCACAACTCGCTACTAGGATCAAAGTTCCCATAATTTACAAGTTCCATCTTAATTATCCATTTTATAAAATGGCACACTACAAAAGGTTGGATGCTCTCAGGTCACTGAACCAATCCAATCTATTTTGTAATTGCAATGCCAAATTATATGACAGATCAATTGCACTTATTAAAGAAAAGAAACCATGTCTTCTAGTCTAGATCAAAAATTAGATATACATATGTATTTGCATGTTAAATTGTTAATTGTATGAGTTGTCTAAAAAGGAGAGTACTACCTAAAGAAGTTTCTCACATGCACCAATCCCAAATCATGCATTACAACATGAAAGCAACGTCAAACATCTATAATTTTACTGGTCGGAGCATATATTCTTCACTAATCAATTACTTGATATGCAAGATATTCGACCTTTAGTGAGGAAAGGATACCATCTAATCTACATTTTCCCTACTTTCTAATATTTAATGTTCAATTTTTCTTTTACCTTTTCTTTTCTGTATTATTCATCTTTGTCTTTTGCTTTCTGCCTCGTCCAATCATAAGGATCAGTCTTGATGTAAGTAATCCACATTGGTCACTACCAGTTGCGGATTCAAGGGGGGCAACCGTAGACAAGTGACCCCCCCCCCAAATCCTCTTTGTAGGTTAGTTTTGTAATCACACAAAATTAATATTTTTTTACTAATTAGTATTGATAGATTTTATTTAGTTAAGTTAGATCCTCCAATCTTCTAAGTTATAATTATTACTACCTCATTAGCCTAACTAGACCAGATCTACCATAATCCACACAAAATCCACACCCGCATACTTAATTTGTCCACATCCACACCCAAATACCCAATTCCACATCTAAATACCCAATTGGCTCAATAATACTCTCATTAGCAATGAAGTGATCATGAAAAGATTTCAAAACATGACGTCTCGTAGGATTACATTATATAAGAATATTTGAATGTACTTTTTAAAGTAAGTACAACCACTGTTTTATAATAAAAAATACAAACGTAAATAAACAGATCAATACATGAAGTACAATAATAATTGGTCGAAACAAAAAAATAGTCCCCCACAAGGGCCTACCACCCCTGCATTCCTAATCATACCCATAAACTCAACACTCCGACTAGTATTTTTTTTATTTTTCATGGTTGTTTTTGTTTATTTCTACATGCTGACGTCACCAGTTCGATTCTGTTTGATCTTGGTCGAACCTCTGGACTTTTGACGTTACCGGTTCGACGTCCGATTGGATTCTTAAAATCTTAGGTATACTTCTTCGATATGATGTAATTTTATAAAATGATCACCCTCACATTTTGTTATGGATCCGTCACTTATCACTACCAAACTTGGATGAAGGTAACACAATAAATCAGCACGTACCTTAGAAACGATCATCGTATACTGCAGCTCATGCCACTCGATCATCGAGGCAAGGATATAGGCGCAAGTCGAGTTGAATTCATTAAATTGACCATCGTTTAAGTTACAATCAAATTTGATCTCAGACAACTGATATAATTGTAACTGAAACTAAATACTGTTTTGTTAAGCTAGCTAACACACTCGTCAAATTCAAGTTAGCTCATTTAAATAAGCCCAAAGATTTTAGTGTTTATCTTCACTTATTAAGGTATAGGGCATAAACTTGAGATTCACTAAAAGAAGATGGGGGCTGAGCCGCTGAGGAAGAAAAGAAGTAATAATAACATATAATAGAAAGTACAAGAGAATCACAATGATAGGAAATCAAATAACGTATAATAGAAAGTGTTGATAAAAGGATCTTATAGAGATAATCAAGGACTTTTTATGAGGTTTTTGACAGTCATCAGGCTCCAACAAATTAAAAGATTCCGTAATCATTTACACCAACAATGGTCAGATATCATGAAATATCGATGTTATCATGACGTCAAAAGGTTTGTCATATAAACATATAACAATTACCATTATGTACATATTTAAAACACATTACCATCGAAATCAGTTCTAAAGAGGTGAAATATCAAAGATTCTAACTCTTTCCACGCATAAGAGCCAAGTCAACCACCTACACTATTCACCTCTCGAAACTATTATAGCTGAAGGGAGCACCCTTTCCCACCAGACTAGTCTCGTATTGCAATCGATGTGTTGGTTGGTAAAACTTCCTCCTGCTGTCCTGCATGGTCCAAGTTTAGAGCTATTAAATTTTAATCAAAAATGGAAAATGAAATAGTGTAGAGTTTTCAATCATGACAGGCAATCACTTATCTTGGATAAACCATAAAATTCTTGTTTAACGCCAGCAGTATATTCGACAGAATCTAATTGCAACCATCAAGTCTCGGACTACATGTTAAGCGCCACAAAGCAGCTATTGTAACCGCTTCACTTCACTCACAGGCCTGCATGTTAAGTGCAATGAATTGAGCATAATGTCACGTTCTTCTAAAATGCCATTTATCAATAAGAGGAAATTTTAGCATTATAAGGACATGAAAGCATTTGTACCAGGCATCTAACCATTTCAGAGTTTCAATGAGGATAAGTTTTGATTATTTGAAACAAATGCATTGCTAAATTAGCAAGAACAACCCTTCTTTGAATCATGGTTCCAGTCATATGATAAAACCTCTTAGTTCAATTTCACAACCAATAAGGAGCAAAAAAATTACCTCCGCATTTGTCTTTTTAATTGTCAATGTCAAAGAAGATATAGCAGGTGACGAACTTGAGCATAAGAAGAGGAGACCAAGGACGATGGTCTCGGATTTGGCCACCAAACACGTTCAGAAAGGATGTTGGCATATACAGCAGTCTCTCTCCAGTGCTCAATTCAAACCAAAGCACAATGCACTTGCCTCAGAGATATTCTACCTTCCATATAAGAACTTCCAGCTCATAAACTGGTAACTTACAAAAGCTTTGCCTAGTAACAGTAAGGATCTAACCTTGAGTATCCATCTGAAAACACATACCTTTCAAGAACACAATTACCCTCTTCACTACAATAGTAGTAAACTCCTACAAGCCAATTAATTTGCATCGTAGATTCATAGCAGTAATCAGCACCCACCATAAGGTGATTTGCTGATGCCGTGGTAATAGCTTCTTAATTTAAAAAGGGAAATGATGGAATCACAGACTTATGCAATATCATGGAAAAGGTGAAGACATATTCGATCAATCAAAATGAAAAAATAAATGTCATTTATATCTTGATAGAGAACTAATCCAGACAATTGCTACCGGTGGTGATTGGTTGAGCAGACTTAATTTGCAAGCTGATCTGTCACACCATAGTTGATGTAAAAACACCTCATGATAGTACAGCAAGTGCAACTTCTTCTACAAATGCAATATGCAAAAGCTACGCAAACAAATATGCTTGATCAGTAACCAATGGCACCAGAAGGTGTCACGTATACATTGCAAAACCAAAAGATTTAATGTATCTAATTATTCTAATATACTCAAAGTTGCATCACTGCATGGGTGAGATTTTCCAAAGACGAAGCATGGCTTTCCCTCTAGCGGATTTATTTTTTGAAAAGTAAAAAGCTCTGCCAGCGAAGTTCTCAAAACATGTGTTGACTTAAAAAAATCCCAAGATAACGAATGTCATGGTACATTAACTGTCTGTAAGCTTAATAACTCATAAGCTTGTATACAATTTAATCTCGCAAAAAGCACAGTTTTGTGGCTTCATTCTGATATAAGACACAAGGCAACCTACAAATAAGAATACAATACCAACAGCAAGTGATTGAACCTAAATATCATGAGCTGAAAGGAGAGATTACAAAGCAAAATTCAACTCGAGGAAAGATCTACTCATCAATTCCTTTTAGAGTTTACCAACACAAAGCAAAACGGTAAGATGTCCACTCCATATAGCCAAATACCATGGTAGATTGGTAGAAAAATTAAAGGGTAATAGTACAAAATAAATGATATTTACAAACCTAGAAGAACCACTCTTTATTTCTTTGTAGATATATATTCCTTAAGATTACATGCACCCACCTCTTCCAGAGATGACAGAAATATTAAATGTCATAGATAGTATTTCAAAAATAAAGAATTTGTTGAATGCATGATGTACGATTCAAACAGCCTTCACCATATGAACTTCCAATGGAAATTCTAGAAATAGTAAGCATACCTTGTCAGTTACATTAGGTAATGACTTCACTTAATTCCACGTAATTTGTACCCTGACACCATGATCATCATGTACGAGGCATTTTGCAGTGTTATCTATGTTGCTTCTTGTTAAGCTTACAAAAAATTTGATCATAACATAAGCCCAAGTTTAAAGGCAAATTTGTATCCCAATCTGGAATGGCATTTAGTCTTTGCATGGTATCTAAGTCATGTAGACTATAGGAGTATGAGTAAGCCTATATGCCATGCTCAATTGCTTGTTACCAGTCAGTATGAAAATAATTCCAATATCAAGATGAAAATTGATGAACAAGGACATGTATAATGAAGCATAAATTCTTGAACATTAAGTATAGTACAAAGTCGTGAACCATTGAGGAAAGGAAAGTGAAGTGATGCACACATGTGATTCTTTAAGTTCTACTTTCTAGCAGCATCTTACAATGTTTGTTCAATTGTTATCCCAGCAAGTCGTAAGCTCCGCAGGATAAATGGTAAGGATAGACAAGCAAGGCTCTACGGTGCACTCCCAGAGGAAGGGAAAAAATGTACTAAAGTGAAATGCTTTCATCATTTCCAGTATATATCTAGAACACAAGTTGCACGGCCATTACTACAAATGACTCAGAACAGAAGGTTTAAAAATATAGTCAAGATGATTATTTGCAAAAACTGCATCCACTTTCTAGGAGCATTTCTTCCAAGATACATAGGATGTCACTCCATTAATTATGGTACCCGTAAACGAGCAAAAAATTATAATCAATTTCCAGAAAAATAGAAATGGAAATTTACTAAGTTACCTATGCTTTTGAATGTTCAACTTGAATCGTCAAATCCTTAATACCAACATCATTCAAGATATCCAAAACTTTCTTCTTAACAAACTCTTTATCATTTCCAGTAGATACCTGGAGATGAAGTGTCCCAATAACTTCAGCATTGGTGAAACTCCACGTTTTCATGTTTTGGATACTAGAAACACCATTTATCCTTGTAATGTTATCTAAAGCTATTGTCAAATCCTTCTCGTGAGCTCTTGGAGTTCTTTGGAGCAATATCTCCGCAGAGTTTCTCAACAAAGGTAACACAGAAGATATTATCATTATTGAAATAAATATAGAGCATGCAGGATCTGCAGCAAGCCATCCCTTGTATTTTATAAGAAGGGTTGAAAATATCACTCCAACACTGCCCAATGTATCTGCTAGTACATGCAAGAAGATCCCTTCCATGTTGTGGTCGACATGATGGTGCTTCTTCTGCTCTTTCGATTTACCATTAGTTGTCATCTTTCCATGATGAGATGAAAAATGAGAATGCTCGCGGTTTGACATGATAGAGATATTCAACGGGCCATGATCTATAAGAGCTCCACCATCATCACATAACTTGTCATGTGTATGATTTAAGTGACGGTGAGAGTGTGAAACGCTCAATGAACTTCCACAGACATGCTCCTCTTCTTTGGCATCTCTCTTCACACGATGATCAACGACAGAGTGGCTATGATGATGTGTGTTACAATTATAACCACAGCTTAAAGCAGCCGATCCAGCATCTACGTTATTATGGGAATCTTCACTATGATGATGGTGGTTATGATCATGCTTCTTGCAATGGTGGTCAATATCATCAATAGTATTCTCTACAGAAGCTTGATGTCCAGCCCGTTCACTTGCATGATGATGATTCATGATGGTAGCTTGCTCGTGAACTTTATGAGTTTGAGAATGATGATATGAGTGTGAATGAGTATGAGAACAAGACCCATCACCAACATGGGTGTGACTATCATCATGTGAGTGGGAGTGAGAACATGATCCACCACCAACATGGGCATGCCCATGTGAGTGGGAGTGAGAACACGATCCACCGTGGGCATGATGATGCTCTTCGTGGAAGAAAATCAGACCTACCATGTTAACCAGGAATCCTCCAACAGAAACAGACAGCAAATTACCCGTTGCAATCTCCTGAGGGTCAAGAATTCTCTCAAGCGACTCAAGAACAATAAGAGCTCCAACAAGAACCAAAAACACTGCATTGACATACCCAGATAGCACCTCAAACCTTCCCCATCCGTAATTAAACTGACTATTGGCAGGCAACCTAGAGATATAAGATGCATACAGCCCAATCGCAAGGGCAGCACAATCAAACAACATGTGACAAGCATCCGATATCAACCCAAGACTATTACTCATGAACCCAGCAACAAACTCCACCACCATGTACGCCGTATTAATCAGAAGAAAAAGTGCGATCTTCCTCGACTTCCTCTCGCTAAGAATATGCCTCACGGGATTCATAACCACCACATACAAAGACTCGGAAGAACCGTAACTCCCCAAGTCAATGTACCCGAAATTCGCCGAACCGAGCTGCTTAACCGCAATCCACATCAGCAAACCGCAAAGGAAAAACCCCGGCAACGACAACTGCATCCCGTAGAAAAGCTCGAACGCAAGCATGCCGAAAAACGTAAAAAGAAACTCCTTCTCCACATCTTTCGAACCAACCGTCACTCTCTCCTCACCGCCATTCTTCCCAAGGACAATACCAAACACCGACGCATTCACCAACGCCCAAATGAAACCCGACACAGAGCCATTAAACCTCTCCTCTTCCCCAACCAACATGACCGCAACAACCGCTGGAAAAAACAACCAAACCGCCGCAAAAGAGACCGTCAAAACCCGCACCTTTTTCCTTCCCAGCGGCCTCAGAACCGCCCAATTCCCTCTTCCTCCACTCTCGAACCATCCCAACAACCCCGACGCCAACGCCATGACCGCCGGCACAACCTTCGCACACCCATCGGAGCCCCAACCACACCGGTGGAATCCTGCAACGAGGATGAGAACGGAAGCGGTGAGAGGAACAAGACCTCTGGCCGGGGCGCGGCGGGAGAGGGACTGCGCGGCTAGGGAGGCAGAGAAGGAGAGGAGAGCAGAAGAAGGAGCGCCAAGGGAAGGGAGGGAGAGGAGGCGGAGGAGGAAGGAGAGGGAGAGGAGGAGGGACTTGAGGGCGAGGGAGCGGAGGAGGAGGGGAGAAGGGAGAGAGGAGGGTTTGGGGAAGAGGAGGAGGGAGGAAAGGAGGAAGGCGAGGAAGGAGAAGGGGAGGGGAGGGAGAGGGAGGAGGAGGAGAGGGTAGAGGGAGTGGAGGTGGAGGAGGAGTGGGGAGAAGGTGGTGGTGGTGGAGAGGGGTTTGGATGGGGTCGGGAGGTGATGGGTCGGGAATGGATGGTGGGTTGGTGGGACGGCGAGGCGGAGGTGGGAGTTCATGGTGGATCTGGGATTGGATTGGTTGGGTTTGGGTGTGGTGGTTAGGAAGATGGAGAGGAGGGGTGTTTGGATCCCACGAGAGGGACGGGAATGGAGGTGTGGGGACGGACAGGACAGGATGGGGACAAAATGGGTCCGGCAACTCCCATGTTTTTTATTTATTTATATATCCAGAATTTCTAAGCATCTTTCTTATTTTGTAAAGTGTAGTATCGACGTGTATTTCACTATTTTGTGTGTTCATTGACAAGTCAATCTTCAAATCTGAGAGTATGATTGTAAGAACCCAAACCCTTGTTAGGGTTAAGCTTGGGTTAATGGTGATTAGAGGAGGATTAGGAGGATGGTTTGCATGGGGTTGTGTGGAGTGCATGGGGAAGGGAAGAGAGGCGAGTACTGTAGCGTGGAGGAGAGGTGATGGGTTTGGAAGTAGGGGACTGTAGCTATTTCGGGTTTATAACCCAAGTTCTTCTTCTCCTTTCTTCTTTCTTCCTCATTTCCCTCATTCCTTCTTCTTTCCTTGCTGGTGCGCGTGTTGGTGGAGCAGCTGCGGAGGCGTCGGGCGAGGAAGGAGCTCGTGCGGGAGAGGTGCGGAGTTGAGCGCGCGGGGTGATCACCGGAGGCGACGTGCGTGAGCGAGCTCCGGCGTTTCGTCGTCGTTGGTTGAGGTATGTCAACTTATTAGTGTGGTTTGTTACTCACCCAGGCGTGGGGGGAGGCGTTGGTCGGGTCGGGAGAGGTTGGGGACCTCTCCGGCGGCGCGTTCTTCGTAAAACCTCGGCTGGCGCGAGGTTGAAGACGACCAACGGTCGACCGGATCCTTCGGGCGGTCGACCGTTTTAGCACTGTTTGCCCGACTTTAACCTTCACCGGTCGAACGATGCCTTGGGGCGGTCGACCGGTAGTGCATCATTGCTGGTGAGTTGGGATTTTCTACCTGTTATCGGTCGACCGGTCCTTGTGGTGTTCGACCGGAACTTAAGTGTACTGATTATTATTGTTTGATTGTTCGACCGATTGCATGTTTGTTCGACCGGTAGCATGTTTGCGTTCGACCGTTTGATGACGTAGAATACTAGGTTGACCCTGTTAGTTTTCGGTCGACCGGGACCCCTGAGTCGGTCGACCGATAGAGTGGATTTCAATGTTGACCAGACTCCGGATTTTGACCTCGTTCGGTCGACCGGTTTTAGACCTTGGTTCGACCGTTGGGGGTTCTGTCTTGAGCGCAACGGTAGACCGTTATAGGAGTACGGTCGACCGATTCCTATATGGAACCGGTCGACCGAATCACCTCTTTCGGTCGACCGTTGGGGCACATAACAGAATCCCAGGTTCCCTTTTTGAACGCCAACTTTGCCACGGAAACCCGTGTCCTCGCCTTGTGCGTGAGCCGGGAGGTGACGGTGGGCGCGTGATGCGTGCCTGCCCAGGGACCGCCGTTGGGAAGAGTGTGGGTGTTCGGGACGCGTCAGCTCCATGTATGGACCGTGACTTTTGAGATGTTTGTTGGCACTTTGTAGTATAGCAGGCCTGAGGGATCGCGAATCCCAATGTTGATGTTGTGCGGGCACGCAACTAGCGTTGGGTGAGGTGACTACCGGCCCTTGGGGCTACGGAGGTCGCTGCCCTGCTTTTATAGCGGCGCGGTTGGTGTTCGCGGCTCGAGGAGCCCGATGACCTGGCAGACTTCGGTCTGGATCTGTCCGATGCTGTGCCGGACTGTTGTGATGGACCACCGATGCTGTGCCGGTGATGCCGCCGAGGTTGTGCCGGCGATGATGATTGTTGGGCCGAGGCTGTGCCGGCTATGTTGTTTTCCTCGGCTGGGCACCTACCGAGATGATGTTGTTATACCTTCCGGGCGACGGCCCCGTTGGTCCCTGTGGCCCCGACCACTGAGATTTACAGATCTGTTTCTATCGGCGCGTAGACGTGACAGAGGCTCCCTGCCGAACCCTTGTGTAGTGTAGCTGCGTGTGGGGGGTGCGATGTCGCGGGCTACTAGACTGCATGTGCCTGCAGTAGGTCTCCTCGGGAGACTCGTTGTTGATTGTCGGACTGATGTCCTGTTTTACCCTTCGGGGGAACTGTTTTACCTTCTGTTGATGCCATGACATGCTACTAGTATGATAGGTTCATTATGTGATGCATGCATATAGGTGAGTTGGCATACGGGGTTTCCTTCTGGAAACTCAGGCATCGTTGTTATATATTTTCAGGACCGCAGTAGGTCCAGTTGGGTGGTGATCGGCGGGGACGCGCATTTTGGAGTTGGATCCTCTTCTCGGGCCGCTGAGGTCGACATGATTACCTTTTTATCTTCTGTTGTCGTTTTGCAGTAATCATGTATCTTTTGATAAACTCTGATGTATTTTGGTGCACCACTTTTATGATTTATGAGAAGTAACAGTCCCGCCTTTGATTATTGAGTTGATTGTCTTGATTATTATTTTTTTTAAATTTCCGCTGTTTCGGGATGTTACAACTTGGTATCAGAGCGGTCGATTCCTATGCGGTTCCCAATGAAATCACCCTTGTAGTAATAGGATTCATGCATTTTTCTTTTAGCATGCATACATGGCTGAAGTTGTGATTGTTTCTTCTGGCAGATGGCACCCAGGCGTGTGAGGAGTTCTCCACGCGATCGTGATCCCAGTGATGACACATCGGGTGCACAGTGGGACAGGTTGGGCGAGTTTCTGGAGCGTCAGGCAGCTCAGAGCGCCCAGGGCGGAGTGGGGGCTGAGCACGATCGGTTCATGCGTCAGCACCCGCCGACGTTTGATGGCAGGAGGGCCCCAGAGGTTGCGGAGGATTGGATCTTCCGGATGGAGAAGATCTTCCGTGCTATTGGTGTAGCACCTGGGAGGATGGTGGAGCTGGCCACCTATGTGTTCGATGGCGAGGCCGCCAACTGGTGGAGGTCCACGTCCACAGTGTTGTTTGATGATCGTGTGGATGTGAGCTGGGAGGAGTTTTTGGAGGTGTTCCACGAGCAGTACTTTCCCCAGCATATCAGGGATCAGAAGAGGGAGGAGTTCATGTCGCTGGAGCAGAAGGACATGACACTGACGAGCTACATCAGCAGATTCAACGCTTTGGAGCATTACTGCCCTGAGATTTGTGTGACCCCAGAGCAGCGGGCGAGGAAGTTCGTGAAGGGACTGAGACAGCCGCTTCGATCTCGGGTGATCAACAGCATGCCGCGGACCCTTGCTGATGCGGTGAAGCATGCTACGATCATCGAGCAGGACCAGAGGGAGTGTATTCAGGAGGCGCGGAAGGCGCCAGTGAGCACCGGCAGCAGAGTAGCTGGTCGTGGAGCAGGGAACTCGGGCAAGAGGCCCAGGTTCGATGGTGGAGGAGCACGTCAGTCAGGAGCGTGCACTTACTGCGGGAGGTTCCATCCAGGGCAGGAGTGCCCCCGTCGGACTGGAGCGTGCATGGGTTGCGGCCAGATGTGGCATTTTGTCCGTGAGTGTCCTCAGAGGCAGGGAGAGCCGAGCAGGAGGCCGGGACCACCAGCAGTAGGCAGAGGCGGAGGCAGCCGATCAGTTGTGGCACCGGGGCAGAGCAGGAGGACTGGGCGAGTCTTCACTATCCAGGCTGAGGAGGCGAGGGACTCCAACACCGTCGTGGAAGGTACGCTTTCAGTTTCTGGTTCAGTAGCGCGTGTGTTGTTTGATTGCGGCGCCACTCACTCCTTCATCTCGGAGAAGTTTGCTGGCGAGTTGGGTCGGACCCCTGTGCTGCTGACTGATGTTTTGGAGGTCAGCACGCCCATGGGTGAGGTGGGCACTGTGGGGAGCTTTTTCCCCGGCACCACAGTTGCTTCGGGAGACCACGATTTTCCGGCAGATCTGGTCTTGTTACCGATGGAGGACTTCGACGTCATACTGGGGATGGACTGGCTATCACAGTACGACGTGCGAGTCTTTTGCCGTGAGAAGAAGATTCTGATTCCGATGGAGGGCGTGCCAGATGTTTTGATCAGAGGTACGAGGAGAAGAGACGGTCGTCTGATTGTGTCTGCAGTTAAGGCACGGAGGCTGGTACAGCAGGGATGCAGCGCGTTTGTGGCCACGCTGGTAGTTCCTGATTCTGAGAGGAGGAGGCTGGAGGATATAGAGATTGTGCAGGAGTTCCCGGATGTATTTCCAGCAGAGATTCCAGCATTACCGCCGCACCGAGAGATTGAGTTCGGCATCGAGCTGGTAGCGGGTACGACACCTCAGTCGAAGGCACCGTATCGTATGGCACCTGCTGAGTTGACAGAGCTGAAGAAGCAGTTGCAGGAGTTGATGGAGTCCGGGTTCATCAGACCGAGTGTTTCTCCATGGGGAGCGCCTGTGCTCTTCGTGAAGAAGAAGGACGGATCGTTGCGGATGTGTATCGACTACAGGATGCTGAATAAGGTTACCGTTCGGAACCGGTACCCTTTGCCCAGGATTGACGATTTGTTTGATCAGTTGCAGACGGCGAGAGTGTTCTCGAAGATCGATCTGCGTTCGGGTTATCATCAGTTGCGGATCAGGGAGGCAGATGTTCAGAAGACAGCCTTCAGGACGCGGTACGGCCACTACGAGTTCTTGGTGATGCCATTTGGACTGACGAATGCACCTGCAGCATTCATGGATCTGATGAATAGGACCTTCCAGCCGTACCTCGACAGTTTTGTCGTGGTATTCGTAGACGACATTTTGATATACTCGCCTGACAGGGTGCAGCATCGAGAGCACCTGAGGATTGTGCTTGGAATCTTGAGGGATCAGCAGCTATATGCCAAGTACACGAAGTGCGAGTTTTGGTTGGATCAGGTGGCTTTTCTGGGGCATATTGTGTCAGCGGATGGGATTTCAGTGGATCCGGCGAAGGTCGAGGCAGTGACTCAGTGGAGAGCCCCGACGAGCGTGACG
The DNA here is from genome assembly GCA_963682175.1 of Triglochin maritima. Lineage (NCBI taxonomy): Eukaryota > Viridiplantae > Streptophyta > Magnoliopsida > Alismatales > Juncaginaceae > Triglochin > Triglochin maritima. Next base: position 3,835,261 of record OY821780.1, on the reverse strand, counting down.
GAGATCAGGAGTTTCGTTGGACTGGCAGGGTATTACAGACGGTTCATCCAGGATTTCTCCAGACTTGCGTCGCCGCTGACAGCGTTGACGCAGAAGGGCGTCAAGTTCGTTTGGTCCCAGAAGTGCGAGGACAGCTTTCAGGAGCTGAAGAGGCGATTGACGACAGCACCTATTCTGACGCTACCGAGTGGCAGTGGAGGCTACGTGATTTACAGCGATGCATCAGGGATAGGCTTGGGTTGTGTTCTGATGCAGCATAGGAAGGTGGTCGCGTACGCTTCGAGGCAGCTGAAGGTGCACGAGAAGAACTACCCGACTCACGATCTGGAGTTAGCAGCAGTAGTTCATGCGTTGAAGACCTGGCGGCACTACCTGTATGGCGAGCAGTTCGAGGTCTTCACCGATCATCAGAGTCTGAAGTACTTGTTCTCGCAGAAGGAGCTGAATATGAGGCAGCGCAGATGGCTCGAGTTCATTAAGGACTACGACTTCACCATTTCCTATCATCCGGGGAAGGCGAATTCGGTTGCAGACGCGCTGAGCAGGAAGGTGGAGGTTTCAGTTGCGAGTATGTGCATCCAGGAGTGGAGGTTACTCGAGGCTTTTTCCGAGTGGAGTCCGTTCACAGAGGGTTCAGAGGGAGCAGTGATTGCTGGGCTTCGGGTGGAGCCGCAGACTGTCTCACGAGTGGTGCAGGCTCAGCTTGGGGATGATGAGTTAGATGGTCTGCTACAGTTGGCTTCCAGAGAGGGGTCAGATTTCAGTATAGGGGTTGATGGTGGTTTGAGGTTCAGGAGTCGGATCTGGGTGCCGAAGAGCGATGGGCTGAGAGATGACATCATGGAGGAGGCACACAGAGCTAGATACACCATTCACCCGGGGAGCACGAAGATGTATAAGGACCTGCAGCGGAATTTCTGGTGGAAGGGCATGAAGAGGGATATTGCAGAGTTTGTGGAGCGATGCTTAGTCTGCCAGCAGGTGAAGATTGAGCATCAGAGGCCGGCAGGACCGATGCAGAGTATTGAGCTTCCTGAGTGGAAGTGGGAGCACGTGACGATGGATTTTGTCACAGGATTGCCGAAGACGAGGAGATTCCACGACGCGATTTGGGTGATAGTCGATCGACTGACCAAGTCGGCGCATTTCTTAGCGATCAGGACCACGTTGCCTTTGGAGGGTCTAGCTAAGTTATACGTGGAGGAGATAGTCAGGTTGCATGGAGTACCAGTGAGCATCATCTCAGATCGAGATCCTCGTTTCACTTCCAGATTTTGGGGGAGTCTGCAGCAGGCATTGGGGACGCGTCTGAGGTTCAGTACAGCGTTCCATCCGCAGACAGATGGTCAGTCAGAGAGGACGATTCAGACCTTGGAGGATATGCTGAGAGCATGCACGTTGGATTGGGCAGGGCACTGGGATGAGCACCTGCCACTGATAGAGTTCGCCTACAACAACAGCTACCATTCGAGTATTGGGATGGCACCGTACGAGGCGCTGTACGGGAGGCCTTGCAGATCACCGGTATGCTGGAGTGATGTGGGCGAGAGGCAGTTAGTGGGGCCAGAGATTGTGCAGATGTACTCAGAGAAGGTTGATGTGATCAGGAGGAGACTGGCCACAGCACAGAGCAGGCAGAAGAGTTATGCTGATCGACGCAGACGTGAGTTGAGTTTCGAGGTAGGCGACCATGTGTTTCTGAAGATTTCCCCAGCCAGAGGTGTGATGAGGTTTGGGAAGAAGGGGAAGCTCAGTCCGAGGTATGTTGGACCGTTTGAGATCCTCGACCGGGTTGGAGAGGTTGCCTACCGGATTGCGTTGCCGCCGCAGTTTTCAGGTCTGCATAATGTCTTCCATGTGTCGATGCTGAGGAAGTATGTGGCAGATCCGTCGCACGTCATCGAGATAGCAGTACCAGAGATTCAGCAGGACTTGTCACTCGAGGAGAGACCAGTTGAGATTGTCGATCGCATGGATCATCAGCTCAGGAGGAGGACCATTCCGATGGTGAAGGTCAGGTGGCAGCATCACAGTGAGCGCGAGGCCACGTGGGAGATCGAGGAGGATGTCAGAAGGCAGTATCCAGAGCTTTTCGGTGAGTAGTTGCTTTGATTTCGGGACGAAATCCTTTTAAGTTGGGAGGATTGTAAGAACCCAAACCCTTGTTAGGGTTAAGCTTGGGTTAATGGTGATTAGAGGAGGATTAGGAGGATGGTTTGCATGGGGTTGTGTGGAGTGCATGGGGAAGGGAAGAGAGGCGAGTACTGTAGCGTGGAGGAGAGGTGATGGGTTTGGAAGTAGGGGACTGTAGCTATTTCGGGTTTATAACCCAAGTTCTTCTTCTCCTTTCTTCTTTCTTCATCATTTCCCTCATTAACTCTTCTTTCCTTGCTGGTGCGCGTGTTGGTGGAGCAGCTGCGGAGGCGTCGGGCGAGGAAGGAGCTCGTGCGGGAGAGGTGCGGAGTTGAGCGCGCGGGGTGATCACCGGAGGCGACGTGCGTGAGCGAGCTCCGGCGTTTCGTCGTCGTTGGTTGAGGTATGTCAACTTATTAGTGTGGTTTGTTACTCACCCAGGCGTGGGGGGAGGCGTTGGTCGGGTCGGGAGAGGTTGGGGACCTCTCCGGCGGCGCGTTCTTCGTAAAACCTCGGCTGGCGCGAGGTTGAAGACGACCAACGGTCGACCGGATCCTTCGGGCGGTCGACCGTTTTAGCACTGTTTGCCCGACTTTAACCTTCACCGGTCGAACGATGCCTTGGGGCGGTCGACCGGTAGTGCATCATTGCTGGTGAGTTGGGATTTTCTACCTGTTATCGGTCGACCGGTCCTTGTGGTGTTCGACCGGAACTTAAGTGTACTGATTATTATTGTTTGATTGTTCGACCGATTGCATGTTTGTTCGACCGGTAGCATGTTTGCGTTCGACCGTTTGATGACGTAGAATACTAGGTTGACCCTGTTAGTTTTCGGTCGACCGGGACCCCTGAGTCGGTCGACCGATAGAGTGGATTTCAATGTTGACCAGACTCCGGATTTTGACCTCGTTCGGTCGACCGGTTTTAGACCTTGGTTCGACCGTTGGGGGTTCTGTCTTGAGCGCAACGGTAGACCGTTATAGGAGTACGGTCGACCGATTCCTATATGGAACCGGTCGACCGAATCACCTCTTTCGGTCGACCGTTGGGGCACAGAACAGAATCCCAGGTTCCCTTTTTGAACGCCAACTTTGCCACGGAAACCCGTGTCCTCGCCTTGTGCGTGAGCCGGGAGGTGACGGTGGGCGCGTGATGCGTGCCTGCCCAGGGACCGCCGTTGGGAAGAGTGTGGGTGTTCGGGACGCGTCAGCTCCATGTATGGACCGTGACTTTTGAGATGTTTGTTGGCACTTTGTAGTATAGCAGGCCTGAGGGATCGCGGATCCCAATGTTGATGTTGTGCGGGCACGCAACTAGCGTTGGGTGAGGTGACTACCGGCCCTTGGGGCTACGGAGGTCGCTGCCCTGCTTTTATAGCGGCGCGGTTGGTGTTCGCGGCTCGAGGAGCCCGATGACCTGGCAGACTTCGGTCTGGATCTGTCCGATGCTGTGCCGGACTGTTGTGATGGACCACCGATGCTGTGCCGGTGATGCCGCCGAGGTTGTGCCGGCGATGATGATTGTTGGGCCGAGGCTGTGCCGGCTATGTTGTTTTCCTCGGCTGGGCACCTACCGAGATGATGTTGTTATACCTTCCGGGCGACGGCCCCGTTGGTCCCTGTGGCCCCGACCACTGAGATTTACAGATCTGTTTCTATCGGCGCGTAGACGTGACAGAGGCTCCCTGCCGAACCCTTGTGTAGTGTAGCTGCGTGTGGGGGGTGCGATGTCGCGGGCTACTAGACTGCATGTGCCTGCAGTAGGTCTCCTCGGGAGACTCGTTGTTGATTGTCGGACTGATGTCCTGTTTTACCCTTCGGGGGAACTGTTTTACCTTCTGTTGATGCCATGACATGCTACTAGTATGATAGGTTCATTATGTGATGCATGCATATAGGTGAGTTGGCATACGGGGTTTCCTTCTGGAAACTCAGGCATCGTTGTTATATATTTTCAGGACCGCAGTAGGTCCAGTTGGGTGGTGATCGGCGGGGACGCGCATTTTGGAGTTGGATCCTCTTCTCGGGCCGCTGAGGTCGACATGATTACCTTTTTATCTTCTGTTGTCGTTTTGCAGTAATCATGTATCTTTTGATAAACTCTGATGTATTTTGGTGCACCACTTTTATGATTTATGAGAAGTAACAGTCCCGCCTTTGATTATTGAGTTGATTGTCTTGATTATTATTTTTTTTAAATTTTCACTGTTTCGGGATGTTACAATGATGCACACCCTAAATCAATTAGGCTACGGCCTGGGAACGTCAAAACTCGCATTTTTGGGTTGGGTTTGGTTAGGATGGGGAGGGGAGGAGGGGTGTTTGAATTTCATGGGAGGGTGAAATGGAGGTGGGTTGGACGTGGAATTTGGAAGTGACGAGTCAAAAATGGGTGTTTGAAGGTTACCGGAATAGTTTAGCAACTTCTGATTTGGAGAATAGATTCCGTAATCATTTGGCATCCACGACCAAGATCCACCTCCAACGCAATGCTGCCTCCGTGTCTTGGATGGGGCATAAGGTGTGGTTCCAGTTCATCTTGTAAATGGGTGTGGGAGATGTAGATCTACAGGACTGCAACTCACTTTTAATTAAATTAGTTCTATCATTTATCAGAAAATGTAAACAAATTGTTGGTGATTTTAGTTTGTTGGGTCTCAAGTCTCAACTGTAATGACTTTGTCATTGAGTTTTTCCCCACAATTACTCAATTTTCTCCAAATCCCAAATATACGCGATCGTGACGTATCAATCGTGTTGACTAACCTTAGACAATTAAACGAAAAGACAGTTGAAAAATACAGGTCAACTACTACGTGGTAAGTGATGACTTGTACCCACATCCATTTGCTTAAATGCAGATAACTACCTCGCCAATTACCTTGACGACCCGTCTTATTTTAGTATTCTATCAATGATCGATGATAGACGACATTAAAGTTAAATAGAAAGGAAAGTGAGTACAAACTATAAATATAAACGATGGAGACAAGATGACGGAGTCAAGGGAACACGGATTCCATAAGACCATCTTTGTCGGCGCCCGAGTATTTATTGGGCATCACATTTTCTCTCTCAGCCACCACGTCAGCTTCTCTCTCTGTCACGTGAGCACAAACAAACTCTTATACAAATTCATTAGAGCACCATTAACAGCGTCGGGCAGTTCCTAGACGCCCAGTTTTCTCTCTCAGTCACGTCAACTTCTCTCTCCGTTACGTCAGCTCAAACCAACTCCGTAAAATTTTCCTAACCACACCCAGAAACAACTAAAACGTCCTACATTCTCTCACTTCCACGTCATTTTGGGATCAATTCTAGGTAAAACACAAAAAATTGTCAACAAATTTTAAAAAATATAAACAAATAAAAAAACATGTTTTCATTAAAACAAATTGAAAAAAATGATTTTAAATAATTTTTGAAAACAATAAATCAAAAACAAAAAAATAACCAATCCAGTGGAGGCACGTGGCCCCTCGGATTGGGCGCTCGGGCGCTTTTCCGGGCGGATACCCACTTGGGAACCACCCTCCCTTAAGGCATTTCGGGCGCCCGAAAAAGACCACCCGTTAAGGGTGGTCTTAACCATTATCCAAATCACTCAGTCACGCTACAGTATTTGTTGTCGCGTCATTATCTTCGTTCTCTTCTATAAAACTCTCACAACAATCAACAAAAAATATTAATAATCATTATTGTAATCACTCAATTTAATTAATTAATTTCATTTGAATTAACAATTAATATATAAATACGAAAATATTTTTTTATATTTAGGAATACATTTTTAAATAGTAAAGCTAAAAATACATCAAGATATATTTCCTACAGTGTGCGCGTGACTACACGGAGCACAAAACAAAATAACATCGAATCTTAGACCACTAGAGCATCGAGGACCTACAGTGTACGCGTGACTACACGGAGCACAAGACGATAACATCGAATCTATATATACCCCCCCAACTTACTTCTCTACTTAACCCAAATCCTACCTGACTTCTTCCACCCCCACCTTACAATGTCTTCTTCAAAAGACAACGGTTCACCGGAGTACAATCATTCTCCTCGTCGCCGTCCAACCCCCCAACCCAACAATTTGTCCAACCCCCTGGATTTCACCCATCCTACCAAAACCAATTCGTCCCACACCCTGGATTCCACCTGTCCTACCAAAACCACTTTTTTCAACCCTCAGTATTCCACTTGGACCAACAATACCACCAATTTCAGCACAACTCACACCACCCACCAACCCAGGAACAAGACCTAACCCAATTCCCATTAGGGTCGTACACTCGCCTCCTAAGTAGAGAAAGTAGTGCAAATGTCAACCGCAATATACCTGATGTGAATGACGAAAATATCGTTTAACCTTCAACCGGTCAAGGAACACGCAAAACCGTGGGCACCAGGTCGCAGAAAATATGGTCCATAGAAGAGGATGAGAGACTCGTCTCGGCTTACATGGCTATAAGTGGTGATGTTGTGGTTGGGACGAACTAAAAAATGAGGTTCTTGTAGAGACGTGTGAAGCGCCTCTTCGATGAATCAGTCGAAGTTGATGCAATAGAGCGTAACGATGAGTCATTGAAGGGATGGTGGAAGCGTATATCACTGTTGGTCAACCAATGAGTGGGTTGCTTCGACCAGGCAGTGTGGAGTAAGAAAACGGTTCAAACGAGAACGATGTCATCAAAGAAGCGCACGTCAGCTTCGAGTGACACACAAGACCAAATTTCATTACATGCACGCGTGACTTATGTTGCGCAGGTACCCTAAGTGAGAGTCTTGTGCTTGGAGACATCGCCGAAGAGAGTCCGGAGAGTTTCAGCAACGGGAAAAGAAAAGGCACCGACGACGATGTGAGTCACGCAACACCGTCGACGGAGGAAATGATGTTTGTACTATGTCCTCGTCCAGAAGGTGTTAAAAGAGCAAAAAAGAAGGGGAAACAACCAGTTCAGTCGCAACTCCATCCAACCATTTTAGAATTGGAAAAGAAAATTGAATATAGCGCCAAAGTAAGAGAAGACTAGTACATTCGTTACGAAGAACGGGTAGAGAGAAAACGCATTGAAGTTGAAGCGAAGTTCCAAAGGAAACTCAACACCAAGAAGTTCGACGTACTATTTTCTCTGGTGAAAAAAGAAAACAATGACGAATTCGACAAAGAAACACTTGCTGAGCTCAAGGCGTTGGCTAAATCACAGGGATTTCTGTAGGTTGTGTTTAGGGTTGTCAAGTTCTGCTCGGGATCGATAGATCGCTCGATGTTCGCTCGATTTTGCTCGAAATTGCTGGGATCGGTTAGTAACGAGCCGAGCACGAGCAGACACCGCTCGCTCGATGCTTGCTCAATTATCGCTCGAAACCTGATTACTATATCCAATTATTTGATTAACCTGAATATTCTATCCAATTACCCGATCGGTAAAGTGTTAAACTCATTAAATAAACTAACTTACCAAACCCAACAATCCATTTAACAAACCAAACCAAAATACTCATTAGAATCAAAACCATATTAGTACTAAACTTTTCATTTTTTCATTATTATTTTTCTCATTCTTTTCTACACCAAAAGTTCAAATAAATTAAGGTTTGGGTCAGGTAGATGATCTTATTTATAAGATGTTGATGTTGTGAGTTGTCCTACAATTTAGAAGATTGTGTTTGATTTTAATATTGTGTTTATTTTGTTTGATCCAAGTGTATAATCTTATTTATAAGATGCTAATGTTGTCGTATAATTTATAAGATTGTGTTTTATTTTAGGTGTTAATTTTAAGATTGTGTTAGTAACTATTATTATATTTGTCTTAAGTAATTTTATAATTTACTTATTAGGACAACATTATTAGGAATTCAATACCAAAAAAAATGTTTAGGTTAACGAGCCGCTCGCGAGCAGATCGAACCGAGCACGAGCATAATTTTCCGCTCGAAACCCTTAACGAGTCGATCTTGAGCAGACTCGGATCGCTCGTTTACAGATCGATTACACCCCTAGTTGTGTTGTTTTACTTTGAAGTTAATGTGTGTTTCGTAGTTTATCGGTATTGTTGTAGTAGCATCTATTTAAATTGTATCCATATTTGTATTGTATTTCGTATCCGTATTTTTGTTGTATTTCGTATTCTTGTTTGTATTGTTCGTCTGGAGTTTATGTGTATTGTACTCAGTGTACAGGTAGGCGGTAGGCGACCGCCTCTCGGCGTGGTCGCCTGGGCGACCACCGCCTTTCGCCTAGGCGATAGCCGTTGGAGAGTTCTCTCCAACGGCTATCTGCTTTTTTAATTTTTAATTTATTTTAAAAAAAATTACAAAATTGCCACTACCCCAAATCCCATATAAACCCCTCCAAACCTCTTCATTTTTCAAATATCTCTCATTCTCTTCTTCTTCATCATTCTATTCTAATCTTCAAGTTTCCTAATAATCAAGTTTTCGCGATTAAGTCTTCGGTCTGGTGCTTAGTTTTGAAGTTGGAAAGTGAAGTCTCTGATCCAGTTCTTCATTCTTCAACCGCCAAAATCAAGTGCACTCTTTCTAACTTCTCTTTAGAATTAATATTTCATTTTTATATTAGTCTAGTTTTAAGATATGACCTATGTACCCGGCACTAGTCTCCCCATGCATCACGAGAGTTACAATGACCTAAGACCTACCCGTACAAATGACCCCGGTAATCGTATGAACTCTGAGTTAGTAAACTATCTTTGTAATCGTACTACTAAGCCATAAATTGTATACGTAAGTGTTTAGGTGGGTAGAGGGGGTGTCTAGTGAGGCATTGGTCGAGTAACTATGTGTGTTTTTGAAGCTTAAACATGTATGATATTTTTAGATAATATTTGTGCATTTTTTTCCTATTTTTCTCTATTTTTTTAACTATTTTATCAAATTTAATTGATTTAAAAATATTAAAATATAAAAAAATGACCGCCCAGAGTTGTGCGGTCGCACAAACGCCTAGGCGATCGCCCAGTCGACGGGACGCACCCGGCCGCCTAGGCTCGCCTAGGTGTTGCGTGAACATTGATTGTACTCGTGTTTTGTGACTTATCTCAATTTTGTATATGATTTGTTTTATTTTTAAATTTAACTAAATCATAATAAATCAAAACCGATTTAATTAATTATGAAATAATTATACACTTATTACAAAATTCAAACAACATCAATACATTAACTACAATTAAATTAGAAAAACCTAAATTAAATTACAATTTAACTAATCAATACAATAATTTAAATATATACCAAAACATTTTTCTTTTAACTAAAAAACCAAAACATAAAAAAATAGATCCATGAAAGCTGCAGTTGCGTTTGTCAACCCAAACGACATCACCAGAAACTCATAATGTCCGTACTCGTCCTGAATGCTGTCTTCTGAACATCTGCCTCTCTGATCCTCAATTGATGATAACTGGATCGCATATCAATCTTCGAGAACACTTTTGCTGACTGCAACTGATCGAAAAAGTCATCGATCATGGGTAAAGGATACTGATTCCTAACAGTAACTTTATACAGCATCCTGTAATGGGGGGGGGGGCACGTCGTCCCCCCTAATCGGGCGCCCAGGCGGTTCCACCCGGGAATCGCCCACCCGTTAAGGGATGGCATTTCGGGCGCCCGAAAAAGAGCACCCGTTAAGGGTGCTCTAAGTCGCTCTTCGAACAATCTTGTCGTTTGTCACCACTTGAGTCGGGCTGCAAAGGGGGCGGGTTTGGCTCCACCTGATACCCGCCCCGCCGAAGTTAGGCGGGCAAACAGGGCAGGGCGGGTTAAGCGGGCGAAACGGGTTAAGTTAGAAATGTAGTATATATGTTTGCTTCAAGCTTCAACAACAAATAAAAAACTAAAAACTATTCATGCAATTGCGAAGTGATTATGATGTTATTCGTAGATAGATATGTAGATCAAGAGTGATTATGATGTTAGCAGTGAAGAGATTATGTTTATCAGTTTGTATTTGTAAAGTGAGAACGAGAAATTGAAGAAAAAGAAAAGTAGAACGGCGAATCTGTTAAGACAGGAATAGGAAATAAAACAAATACAAAACCACCTTTGTTATTTTTATTTTTAAGCAAAGAAATTGAGATCACTGAAATATGTATATATATTTTTTTACAATTATATTGTAACGGGTAAACAGGACAGGTAACACATCAACCCAACCCGTCCCATTTAGTCCGACGGGTTAACAGGTCGCGAGTAGAGAGAAATCCCACCACAACCCGCCCCACGCGGGGCGGGACAGGTTGACGGGTCAAACCCGCCGCACAAATAGCCCTGCACCTGAGACTTCCAGTAGACCCATCACAATATGAATTGGAAATCAACAAAAGGTCGCTGGACCAAAGTGGAAAGCATCACATGTATTTTCCACGCGTTGGGCTGACTTACAACATGCTTTTACTTTAACTTCTGCGTCATAACTCCTAACTCATAAACCTACTACTAATCAGAGATTATTTTTTTCAAACCCAAAGTACCATAACAAGACCCTAAAGATGGTATTGATCTGGTATCTCAAATAAACTGCTTGACAAATCAATCTAACCTGTAAAATCAGATGATTTAATCTGGCCACTGTTACATTAAAATCACTAATATTAAAGATGCATGCAAGAATTGCTTTGAACTGCTTCGAAGTTCAGGGTGAGAAAGAAGATTCACTAACAGATGAAATCAGCATTCACAGGAAGGCTAGAACCAACAAAAACAAATTCACAAATTGGTACTTGATTTAAATAATATAACTTAACGCTACTCATATTTGACTGTAGAATACACAGCTTAAAAAGATCATCGTGAGAAAGCTGATACCCTACCATGTTTCTTAGCTACTGAACTAGTATTTACCAAGTTTTATAACATCAAGGGAGGAGGCTAGCATTACAGTAGGTTATCTATTGCATCCGTATCCATGTGCCATTACTTGACCCTCCGCAATCGGTAGGCTCTGCACACGCTGAAAAAATAGGAGTTCGTTAGGAAAACAATTCAAGAAATAACAAAATCTCAGTAGCTTCATTATGTTTTTGAGCTTGGCAGGTTATTGACCGTTCTCCAAGTGCATGCTGAAAGCATATGAGCTTGACTCAATTAAAATGATCATGGTCCAGACAACGAGTAGATGCTCCACGGTATCAAATGTGTAGGTGCTGGCACTGCTGGGATTCTTGGAAAGAGCAATAACGGCTCATTATTTATGAACTACAACAAGCATAAGAAGCAGCCACTCAACAAGCCCTACTTGAGACTAAGAATTTATTTCATAGATAGTTGCAGAAAATGGTGTTTAAGTGAAAAGTTTAGTAGCTAAAGATCAGCACAAAAGTATATTTATGCTTCAGTGGAGAAAAACATACATTTTTCTGTGTTATATAATAAGAAAATCTGACTCGTTGGTTTCACAGTAGAAGCGGGAGATCCCCTTCCAATCACAAAAAATTATAATGAGTTACAATTCTATTATCCTTTTTAATGTTTTTCTGCACACAAAACACACCAAAATCATTTCAAAAGATAATTCCCGACATCCTTAATGTTTAAATGAACATCCTTACAAAAATTAAATATGCTCCTCGTCCTCGCTGATAGTAAAGCATGAAAAGTAAACTAGAAGTCCAGAACTATACTTTTCTATGGGACATCTAGAACTATGTGGGAGATACTTATGGGATCACCTCTATGCTATTATATTTGACAGTTTGTGGAAAAAATCTGTAAAGCCTATGCTCGTTATGTCCTGTCGTGAAAAATGCTGGACAATGGACATGTCCCTGGGAAAATCCGGCAAAGAAATGACCAAGGGAAACATAACCATTATCAATCATAACGGGTGTTTATTTACTCATAGCGGATGGGTAAATATTTATAAAAGTACAAGTAACATATTTCATGTGGAAAGCCTAATGCAGTCGCACCTTTTAGTCTTTGGCTTTTCATACAATATACAACAAATAATACCAGAAAGGCACAACAGTGTCGAGGAAGTGAAAACATAAAGCATCACCAAGTTTAAGTAGTTTAACTGCTATCAAAATCATGTTCAATTTAATACAAAATGTAATAAAATGTCCGACTTTTAGATGCTACGTGATAAATGTCAAGGTCTATGCAAATGCTTAACATAGGCTAACCTTTTGCTAACTTGGAAGCTTCACAATTTTGGCAACAAAAAGTCCACTAGTTTGGGAAGTAGAAGGATCAAACCGCAACGTTTTTGAGATTCTCCCACTTCTACAAGGCCAGAATTTGGCTGCATCAACCTCCTGAAGTTCTGCTCAATCAAGAAAATATAATTGCTTTTATAGATATCGTGCTAGTATTTGCAAGTGTGGACAAAGAAACGGCAACTTCAGATAAGAAAGATTTGTCTATGCAGCAAGCAAACTATATGCAAAACAGAACGATAAAAGGAAAGAGGCAAGAACACTACATTCTTTTACGCCATAATAGAATGTGTTTAAAATGGGAATGATCAGAACAAATTAAAGCAAATCAATGACAGGCAGAATATAATTCTAGAGATAGGAAATTACCAGCATTTGGATTTCCTGACAGGAAATGCTCCACTATGCTCTCATTTTGTCCAACTGTTAAGCTGTCCGGAGACATAAAAGACATTTTCCAGCAGAAAGAAAGAAATGCTGTATTGCTTTCTCAAGAGTGACATCTAAAAGTTTAACATCATTTACTTTCTACATCTTAGGGTGCATCGTATACATGAAAATAGAAAATATACCAGAGAATTATTAAACCTTGATTCAGACTTCCGGAAAGTACAAAACAAGAGGGCTTCTCTCACCTGCATGTGCTGTAAACAAGAGAGCCACCAACTTTGAGCAACCGAAAACCATTGCTGAGAAGTTGCAGCTGGATGTATTGATAGAGAAGAAAAATCATCAAGGAGTAGATGGTCAATTGATAACCATGTCGTAATCACAAGATAAGAAGTTTCATCCTCAATCCATTTTGAAGGACAAGTAACCAAAAAAAAATGTCAGGGCGATGTTAAGCCTTGCAACCGAATATGAGATTCTACAGACACAAAGGCGACTCCAGAAATTTGTAAACCCGTGCAATCATGAAATGATAAAATAATAGTTTGTGCAAGCTACGAGACCACACAACTCCAGACTGTCATGCCAGACCTCTAACTTTTGTATTTCTAAAGATCCTTTAAGCCCACCAATGTACTACCACTTGCAGATGTATTGCCTAGAAAAAATTTAGATTTGTTTCTTTATCTTTGGCCCTTATTCCTGATATTTTAGATTTTTACCCCGGATTAACTGAAAACTCAATTATTAATGATTAAGGTAGTTTTTGATCGAGTGAGACTGCACATGCAATTAAGTGTACTATTGCATAATTGGCATAATCTGTCACCTGAACACTATTACATTATTCACTAAGTAACCTGACAGTCAAACGTCTCTCACTACCTGGAGAAACATCAAGCTGTCAGTTCTTTGTGCATCCAAAACCCGGTGTCTCCCACCCCCAATATTCAAATTTTTGTATGTGTTTTATCGATCCATCGTGTGTGCACTCCGCGTCCACAAGTACCTACATAGTATTGCACCGTCAAATCAGTAACACAAGCAACAGTATTGGACATTATCATGTCTTGGAAGGAAAACAAATACAACAATTGAGAACAGTTCTGACTTATGATTGTCAAATCGGAAACTACTAAACTAGCATGGGAAAAAAAAAGAGGCAAGGACACCATTTTTGCGAATCAATATTTCACCTTGCAAAGAGAAATCATACAGTATAGTCCACGCTAAACATATAAAACAACAGTGAAAAGGTCTCAAAGCCTTAAGCCTGGAATCAACAATCCCAAATAACAGTTCTGATCATTGCCAAACTACGCAGAACATGGGACGACATGATACGAACAATCTCAGGAAAAGAAGTGCATGCTCTAGATAGGACTTGTGAGATTCTAAGTAATTACAATAACAACTACATTCTGATAAAATATTATAAAATCTAAAATGAGTTGAACCTTGTCATAGCCAGCATCCAAAACTCTGTCATCAGATCCAAATACTTCAGCTTTGGGTAGTCCAACCATTACAGAATGTCTACCATAAAATATCAGTTCTGGTTCACTTGCTCCAGTACTTATATCTTTAATTTTCTTTAATCTCTTTCTTTCTATCCATGGTCTCTTAGAAGACCATTCTGGTAAAACATCGGTTACGTCCCTAACACACCTGCCCTTGGAATGGTTCAGAATGATAAATATTTGATGCAGCATATACACAGAGTTCAGTAAACCTATTAGAGAATTGTTAGGGGAAAGGAAAATACTTGTTTCATCTTCTTTGCATGGTATCTCATTAATATTAGATCTCACTGGGAAAAGGGAAAAGGTCGTTCCATCTGCAACAAACATCCTGCAGTAATCTCCAATGGCATATTTCTGCAGCAATGTTCGACAAGCTGCTAACCTCTGTCTTGAAACATCAACACCAGTTAATGACCCTGACTTACCAAGTATGTCTGAGAGCATGTAGAGTTTGGCGCCTGCAAGCATGAGCTTGATGCAATTAATAATCTTGAAAATAAGCAAAAATATATTAAAAAGAACCTTTACTAGAGAATTAAGAAGCAAACAATAAAAACAAGTATAATGAAAAGATAAAGAGGACAACCTCAATTCACAAATACACATTCAATACAAGACAACAGATATGAGTGCTCATTTCCCTTAACTCTATAGGCTAAAGAATGCATCAGATTGTTGCAACTACCATGTTAATAAGCGACAGACGTGAAAGCACTAGAAAGCCAAAAATTGATGTTTATTTCACTACCTGGAGCAGCACATAGGTCAAGGACATGATCCCCTGGCGAGACACCCAAGGCTAGTACTGCAGCTCCAGAAGCTGCATCTATCCCATATATCTGCAGCAGAAACTCAGAGATCATATAATTTATAAAGCATTCTAGAACCTCTTCTAGAAGATGATATGTGAATTACAAACATCATTTTACAGTGTTGGTTAACATAAAAATTGATTTTATTGTCCATACACGTCTTATTGGAAGGCACCAATAGTCTGAACTCATCCAAACAAGAGACTGATCACCACTACCTAAATTTGAAACTCATATTACTATTACTTGTCTTTATCACATCCTGCTAATCCGAGACGCAAAACAACTGAGGGCAAAGCAGAAGAGTTAGATATATGTGACGAAGACAAGTAATAGCTTAACCTTTTTATTGGTAAATCAGAAACTAGCTAGCAAACAATCAATTCCAAAGTTGTCCAACAGCTTGGTATTAGACTAATAGTTAAATTTGAAAGGCATGGTACCATCCTTAATTTATTTAAGCACGTTGAAAACACAAGATTAAACAAATCAAGCACACAGCAAAAGCGGAGAATACGAATGCTAATGCAGATAAGCACATTGCCAAAATCTTTTGCCATCAATGCCTCTTGAGCTAGGAACTGAGTAACTCTAAACAATTAAACGGGTTTTCTTTCCTGAAGGAAGAAAAGCCTCATAGATCACATAGAGCTTAACTTTTCTCAGCTCATAACACTAAACATAATGAATATTTAACAACTTAACATGGTGAAATAGAGGTTAAATTGTTTTAGTTTGGAGAAGAAACACAACATTTAATGATCCAGATACAAACAAAAGAGGGCTAATTGTTCAACACTTCTGCAAGACAAGCAAAATAGCACCTTTCCCTGTCGATAAGCATTCGAACTGGCAATCTGAACTTGCGGCGGGATGGAGAAGAATCCCGGAATCCAATCAACCTTCCGGAATTCGCGATTCAACTCCGCTTCGATCTCCGGAACAAGAAGCTCACAGCCAGGCTTAATCCTCCAAAAACAACAAAAATCCAAAAAAAACTCAATTTATAGTCAAACATAAGTGCTGTAATCTGAACTTCAAAAAAAAACGAAAACATAATGTAACGTGGAACGGAATCACCGAGCGAGTAGATGGATGGATCGATACCGTTTTCGTCGAGAAACTCGAGGAAAGGTAGTGGTAAAGGCAAATGTCGAGGTTTGTCGACTGGAATCGGATCCATAGTAGGAGTTAGTGATCGGGAAGAGAGCTGGGAAATGTTGGGGAGAATTCGCCGGAATCTTAGCTTCGCCCGTTAGAAAGGGAAAAGGGAAGATCCTTCCGCAGAACAAAAAAATTTGGACCATTTCTCGATTTGTGCGTGTCATCCTTGCGCAGGGGCCATGCTAATCTTCTCTGTATCGTTCCAATTTTATCAGATGTCTCCGAAGAGACACCAATATTCTGAGGTAAGAAAACATGAGGAGCATAAATACAATAAGATCTTTCAATGTGGGACTTATGATGCAGCCAATATGGGCTTGTCCAAAAGGCCGAAACCAATGAAAAGATTATAGCGTTTCTTTTGCTGAAAGCCTGAAACAAATGGGATTATTGCAGTTATACCCTCCAAGTTTGCTATTTCACTAACCTGTTTTGATCTTCGGTTTCATGTAATCACGTAGGGATGACAAATTTGATCATAGGACGTGCCAACTTAAAGGTTAGTTGATTTGAAATGTCATCTAATAAAGGTCAAACAACCACTCATAGTTTTACTTTCATGAAAACCTATTTAAATACCAACCTTGTCATTACTTCTCGCCGCCACATCATTACCTCTTTAAATTGTATAAGAACCAACGGTTGCAGTTGCTTTGATTTGTAAAATTGAGAAATGTCATTGCTGGCTTCAATAGGGTGCATTTAGGACGATGATAGACCCAGATACATATCTGCAAGTCTTGAGGTAATAGGCAATTTTTTGACATAAAGATTATATGTCTAAAGTCTAAACTACTACTATTTTTTCTTATTTGATACGATTACTTATTTCCTATTATATTAAACAAGTCACAATAACTGACTCTAACCGCAATGTTTTCTAACACCTAAAATGCTTAAGCCTGAAGAAATGTTCGAGTTGTTAGCCGTGAAGTAAATTTCAAATTTATGGTCGCTCATCAGAACATCAAAACGACAATTAAGTCTTTCATTAACAATTTTAAACCGCCTTCCCAACCACCACCTAAGAACTCAATGACCGCTCTTCCAGATAAACATGTGCAACTAATTGAGGTAGTTAAATCATACTCTCATGTCTTAGGATCGAATCTCCCATTTGCACAAAAAATACACATTGAATACCTGATATTGAGAGGTTTTCAGTTTGAAATAAGATAGCGACAAAGAATTACTGAATTGCTAAACATCGTCCCAAAATTACTTAAATCACTTCTTGAAATTACCAAATTGCCCTTCATCCTATTTTTGCTTATATATCTCACAATTTCACTCTTTTTTCAAAACTTTCTCTTCCTATACCTACGACAGAAGATTAGGAATGTCTCGGAGGCCAGGCAAGCAGCCAGCAGTTCCCCCGGTGTACCCGTATACGGTAACCTTACTTTATTTATTTGTTTTAAAAAAAATTAAAAAAAGTGGTCGGAGTCCGAGGGGGGGGGAGCGACTTCCTCGGACGCCCGCCCCATGCGGGGGGCGTCTCCCTCGGACGCCGACCACTAGCGGGAGACGTCTGGGGAAGACGTCTTCCCGATGGAGGAGACGTCTTCGGCAGACGTCTCCCCCACAGAGGAGGCGTCTGTCGCAGACGCCTCCACAAATTATTTTTTTAAATTATTAAATCTGATAATTACTTTAATAAATTGTGATAAATCTGAAATTTTAATTTAACAAATTCTTATTAAGTTTAACATTTGTGATATTTAGTTTTAACAATTTTTGATTTAGTTTAACAATTGTTTTGATTTAGTTTAACAATTGTGATAATTTAGTTTAACAAATTTTGATTTAGTTTAACAATTGTGATAAATATGATAATTTAGTTTAACAAATTTGTAATTAAAATTTCAATTAATAGTCATCGGGTCACAGTGGAGGGAAAGGCAAGTCGATACCATTACACGTCTTCCGTTCTTTAGAGGATGATTCAGCACCGCGTCATCCACGTAGACGGGGGATATCTGCTTCGGTCAGGAGGGAGAGAGAGGCATTACGTCGTCGTGAGGAGGATGATGATTCCTTCGATGATGAGCATGTGGACAGTCCCGACGACGGGAGCGACGATGATGACCCGTATGAGTTAGAGCGCCCGGAGGTGGAGAGGCAGGGGGAATATAGCAGAGGACGTGGTCGAGCGGGTAGTTCTACTTCCGCCGGATGGATGGTGCGGAAGGATAGGGGTGGGAGGTTTACGACCGGGGATTCGAGCTCGTGCACTGTTGATCCCCGCGCTCAGAAGAAGAAGAGGGTCCAGGACGATTCTTGGATCGTGAGCAGTATGACGCCTGGTGGTCCTTTAGATGGGAGCGTCATTCCTAGTTTCCGGGGTCACATCGCTAGACGGATCTGGGACGGAGAGGATCGAAATGTTCTGAAGTGCCATAATCGGCACAGAGCCTGTACAACACTACAGGGTTGGCGGTCTACACTGAGTGCTGATATCAGAGAGGAGATTAGTGTCACGCATTTGGGGCACTTACCGTACATCATGTTCCCTTATCTCGACATGCCTTTGATTTCTGCGTTTGTGGAGCGGTGGCAGCCTGACACCAACACTTTCCACATGCCTTTCGGAGAGATGATGATCATGCTTCACGATGTTTTCCAGATCCTGCGCATTCTTGTGGATGGTCATCTGGTTAGTGCTCAGGGGTCGACGTCTAAGCTGAGGTGTTATGTGGCAGAGTTGCTTGGTGTCACACCTGATGGTTTGGCGAGAGATACAGCTTTATGGAGTGGTGGTGGTGTCGGCATCGACTCCCTTGAGGACCTATGCAGACGGGCACGACCTCCGCAGGCCGATGATACACAGTTGGCGGCGTACCTATTCTTGATGCTCGGAGCCGTCTTGTTGGTCGACAAGAGTGGTTGCCGGATCAGACCACACGATCTACTGGAGGCTAGGGGCCCGGACACCGTTCGTGAGTACTCGTGGGGGTCAGCGACGTTGGCATACCTGTACCGTCAGCTTGGGATAGCTAGCCGTGCGGATTGTTCTGGGATTGCAGGTTGTCTTACGCTGGTGCAGGCGTGGATATACGAGTACTTTCCCGCATTCCGCCCGCATCGTGAGCGGAATATTATTGACGAGGGTCATCCACGTTCGGGTATGTGGGCCGTCCGGAGCGAGGACAAGAGCGATGGACGATTGCGTTCCATCCGCGCACGGCTAGATCAGATGACTGCATCAGAGGTATCAAACTTTACACCATTTACATTTATTTATTTAATTTTAAGATGTATTATTATTAATGTGTTAAAGTTTAGGTGGAGTGGTTACCCTATGGTCCTGACCCAGCAGCGGATGTCCCGAGGACTTTATTTATGGGTCTTATTCGTTATCGGGATATCATAGAGCCTTATATGCCCGATCGAGTCTTGCGTCAGTTAGGATATGTTCAGGTGATCCCGGTTGACATCCCGACACCAGAGCATGCAGTGCGGTCTGCGACAGCAGCGACGTACGACGTCAGGTTCCCCGCTTCTACAGCGGAATCGACTTGGCGGACATTTCCGAGATCATGTCGACTGTTCCTTGGCGACTTCAGACGTAGTCGCGACCCCTCCGAGTGTGATGCACGTTATCTTGATTGGTTCGGTAGTTACTCACATCCTATCATCGTCCGTGGTGCCTCCCGGAGAGCAGATCGACCACCAGATAGGACGTGTGGCGATCTGGTAAAATTTTCATTTTATCTATATTTATTTGTACCGTAGGTTTTGTTAATGTACGTTAATGTTAATGTTATGTGCAGTGGATGGGTAAGATGATACGGGCTGTAGACCCAATCTTGCAGATGAGGGATGAGCTGCCAGACGATGCCAGAGCTGCATGCGGAGATGTGGATGAGATCATACAGTCGTGGCATACTCAGTTAGGCATCTCCGACCATGATTCGGATGATGAGTAGGCTGATCTGTTGTACCGTACTCTTAGTATTTGCATTTATATTTGTTTATCTGTCGTACGCTTATTATTTGTATTTGTGTTTGTGTTTGCTAACATATCGTACGCTTATTATTTGTATTTGTGTTTGCTTATTTGTCATACGCTTATTATTTTTATTTGTGTTTGCTAACGTATCGTACTATTATATATAATGCAAATAAAGCAAACATATCAAAACATATTACATAATAAAGCAACACTATATAATGTACAAACATATCAAAACATATTACATAATTGTACAAACATATCAAAACATATTACATAATTGTTGCCAATATGCTATCCTATTTTGGTACTCCAGCTCCCATCCAATAACACTCTCATCTCGTACTTGAAACCACAGAGTCGTTATAGGAGGTACGGGGAATCTCTCATTCAAATCCAAACGAATGTAATGAGCGTAACTCCCTAAATGAGCAATAATCAACTCTCTGCACGGTCTTGTCACGGTAGGTGGACTCTCCCAAGGTAGAACTGTAAGACATGGGTACAACGAACCATCATTTCCGAGAGAGAAGAACATAACTGCACACTTGTAAAAATTTGCAATGGGAAACAAGTCCGTCTACGTCTCCATGTAGTGATTCTCGCCACAAAGTCCCTCGCCCCAATTAATCCGGTGACGAGCCTGCGCCACACCGTCGTAGTATATGTACTCATAAAAAGATGGGTTCGCAGCTAGCTCATTTGAAATCGAACGACGGGCAAGTTGCCAATTGTCTTCACCACCGTGAAAAACATCGGCGACACATCGAAATCCACAGTTTCCATCAGCACGTACATCATTCCACTGGTGTAGGAATGGCATAATGATTCCTGGAATCCTATCCGCATATGGAAAGTCGTCTACGTCAGCCCGCCCAGTCACTACAATATCAACAAAAAATACAATTACATATAATAACAAAAGATACATATTTACTGAAATAAATAACAAAATTATAATAACAATAAATATAGGGATGGTATACCTGATCCTCCCCTCACAGACGAAGAACCAGAAGATCGACCACGACCTTTGCTTCCACTACCGGAAGAACGACCACGACCTCTACTCCCACTACCTGAAGATCGACCACTACCTCGCTCTGCATACTCAAACGCACTAGGGTCCCGTCGTGTCGACTTTCCCCTTGGTCGACCTCGTAGCTTTGTTTTTTCTGCAGGCTCTCTCAAATTCGCATGTTCGGGGTGTAGCTGCTCGAATAAAACCCGAGAGGCAGATCGAATTACGGTGGGGTCACTTCCTGCAATCTCATCAACCAGGCTGCGAAAATGTTCGGCGTCTTGAGCTGCCTGAGACACAAACTCTGCGTTCCCGGCTCCTTCCCCAATGACAAGTGTCCTCCAGAACGAATGAATCTGCTCTAAGTAAATTCCGTTGTCTGATTCAAGACATCCGCGGATGGTACATGCGCAAGGTATCCCATGAGAAGTCAGAAAAGCGCACTCACAACGATATTCAACTTCATCATCTAACTGTTGCATTCTTTTCACCTCCTGACTCAGCAATTGCAAGCAGTGATGCGAAACTCGACCATTTATGTGACGATATAGAGCATGTCCGAAATTAGTCAAATTTCGCCGTCTCGAGTCTTCAAGAGCGTTTCGAATATTCGTCAGCTGCATTTCAATAGCCGCGCTGACGCGCTCGAAAAGAGTGTCCAGAGCTGCAGTCGATGTAGAAATCCACTCTTTTAGAGCCGAATGAGCACTTTCGACCCTACAATTCGTGGTGTTCCCAAAATGAAGGACTTTGTTCGTCCAATTCAGCACAAACTTTTCTTTATGCACCAACCACGTGGTGTCCAGATACTCTGTGATAGCCGGCCACGATCTATACAAATCTTTCAGAGCATACACAGCTCTATCATACTCGGCTTCTGAAGTAGAAAGCATGATTTTCCTCCATCTTCCACGCCTCAAAGTCTCTGCCATCTGCTTATTTTTGCCGAATACATGGTATGCGTAGTTCAATACGTCTTTGTTGATGTGCCATGTGCAGAGTAAATGAGCAGAGTCAGGAAATACCTCTCTCACTGGTCGCATAAGGCCTAACTCCCGGTCTGTTATTATTGCAGTCGGGCTGACAATCCCCAATAACAGATCTCGCAACTTCTCCATCACCCACAGATAACTGGAGTAAGTTTCATCCATCAAAATCGCATATCCAATAAGGAAATTCATGTTTGTTGGTGTGACCCCAATCATTTCGAACAAAGGCATCTTATACTTGTTCGTCTTGTAAGTCGAATCCATGCAGATAACGAAAGGATATGTCCGCAACAACTGAACTGACGTCGGATGTGCCAAAAAGCGTGAGTGACGACATCAGTTTCTGGATCCGCCATAATCCAATGTAAGTACTCACACTGCACTGTTTGATAGAGAAACTGCTGGACGGGATTCCGATCTTCAGATTTTGTCCTCCTCATGTAATCTCTGAAATTATAAATATGCCTTTGATTTGGATTGTCCTCCGGGAATTTTTCTTTTACTGCCTTCAAGATGTTCCGTGGTTTTGCTTGCGCCTCAGTCATATCACGAACAATCTTCTTCGCCCCAGAACTTAGACCACTAATTTGACGATGACCCTCTGGATAAACTGCCAGTCTGTGGTTGTGATGTCCGTCAGCACTATTAAAAACCACAACTCATCCATCACGATCTCGTCGCTCCACCACTTTTATTAAGAAACGGCAACCGCAACCCTTTCCTTTGGTGTTTCTTCGAAGTGCAATATCCATATCCCGAGACTCCATTTAATTTCGCCGGTCGCATCTTAAATAACAATCCATCCGACTATCTGATCTTGTTTTGTACGACGACACGACCAAAAAAAACCCAACTCCGATAGCTACTTGTTTGGCCCATTTACATGCTTCATCGATTGTTTCAAAGATTTGTGTAGTTTGAAATAACTCACTGTAATCCACTCCATCACCACCGAAATCTTCCAACGGAACCTACAAAAAAAATCGAAATTAAAAAAATCAAAAAAATTCCGGGCGTCTGTATTAAACGCCTACCCCATGGGAGGGGCGTCTGAGTTAAACGCCTTTCCTAAGGGTGAGGCGTCTGAGTAGGACGCCTGACCCTAGGGAAGGGCGTCTACTACAGACGCCTTACCCAAGGGGAGGACGTCTACATAAGACGCCTCTCCCATTGCGTAGGCGTCTGCGTTAGACGCCTCGGCCAAGGGGAGGACGTCCTACGCAGACGCCCTCACCTTGGGGGAGGCGTCTAAGGCAGACGCCCGGCCCAAAATTGTAGGATTTCATGTTTAATTATACATATATATTTTCGAAATTTTTATGTATAATAAGGATCAATTACAATTTTCTTTGATTTATTTCATGCATGCATCGGTTTGTTTTAACATCTAGTTTCAAAACTCTATTAAAACAAACAAGGGCTCCGAAATTCATACCTAGAAGTTCTCAAAAACTTCTTGAAGATTCGGAGACGTTGGGGATGCTTCTCGCCGCGCCGGATGCCTCCGAGTGTTCACCGAAACCCTAAACAAGGTTGGAGAGAAAGGAGCTAGCCAATCGATCTCCAAACAAGCTTAGAATCTAGCTACAAACCCCTTCCTTAGCCTCTGAGATTTCTCCTTTCAAAGACTTAGAAAACTAAGAGAATTTTCGTGGGATTTTGTGGTGAATTAAGAGAGAAAATAATTATTGAATTGTGTGTCTCAATTAGGGAGAATAAGGGCTTATTTATAGGTTCCAATCTTACTCTTAATCATGGCTATTCTTTAGCCACGTTTTTTCTTTATATTTTCTCTTATAAATTAATTCCTTCATGTATTACATGCACCCACAAAACGTTTGACCAAGTTTGGAGCTAATCCAATCATCAATCAAATTAATCTCTTAATAATCAAAGGCAGAAAATCAATCGTTGTTCGGTTGACCGAGACCCATTCGGTTAACCGAATATATCACGATTGGTTGACCGAGTACTAGACGGATGACCGATTCTTAAAGGGAAAAATTCTCCTTAACCGATCGGACGAATTCTCGTCTAAGACCGAGTGCCATTCGGTTAACCGAAAATATTGGAACTTAATATTATTCGGTCGACCGATTTTGGTTCGGTACACCGTACCAAAGTTCCAGGCACTTTGGTCAAGTTCGGTCAATCAATTACGATTATCCGTTCCACGTTCGGTTGACCGATCCATAGATCCTTCGGTCGACCGAACCTCAACGGATTACCGAACTTCTACCCGATTTTGCCTATTTCAAATTTTGGATTTATTTCCAACAAAATTTGAACTTGGGAGTTTTAGCAAATTCACAACTTATGCAATATATTATCCTATGCAACAATAAATTATTGCACCCCATAATATATGCATCTCATATGAATTTATCATGATTCTAATTATGTTATATATACAATATAATTGATTTTACTTGTTCACCACATGTGTCATATTTTCTATGAGAAACCCGACACATCATATGAACCAAAAATCAAGCTTCTTGTTTCACGGTTTTTGCGGTGTGACCTATGAGAGGATCTAAACTAAGTTGGCAGTGATATTAAGAGTTTAATATCACAAGCTATAAGCGGTATCTAGCTACACATTATAGCTCCTAATTAGTTAGATGTCTTAATTCCACTCGAACCAAAACCCGATCCATTTAGTGATGGAGTGCACCACTTGTGTCCGTCCCTTGCCTCATGATATTGAGAATACACACAAAGTAGTATTGTGTCATCTTTGTATTAGTATTCATTTCTTGATCTCTTTAAGCTAGTTATAAATATGTGACTTAACTCAAATCACATTGTGCACATTATAACTTTGCTTTATCAAGGGGCCCACTAATATCATCACTCAATTAAGAGGGGCAATGATAATCTTTTGACTAACTATCTTCTCCAACAAAAGTTGTACTTAACCAACCAATGCCTTTACACTACACTGATCGATAGTTCAAGACACTGATCTAATTAAGTATTCCTTAAGTGATTAGATATAAGTCTCATATCAAAAGACCAAAGACACAGTAAAATATTAATGACAAAGAAACACATTTCTATAATATTTTACTTATTAGGTCTATTCAGTATACAAAAGTAATATTTTCCTCTTTTGCATACCCGTGTTGTCACTCACTTGTAGAGCTGCAATGATCTATGACCAACACGACAATCTTAACTCGGTAATTAATGTTCCATGTTAATTACCATGATTGCGAATATCTTTTGTTTTATGTAAACCAATATCTTTTAGAGCTCTACGGTTAAGGACCAAGAGCTTCTTCCTTAACACTTCCAAAAGACGAATAACATAAACAATGAACAAAATGATTTCTCATTCAATTCATAATAATTGACATTTAAAAGTAAAACTTTTAGAACACATTCCCTTCAAAAATTTGCCCCGCGCCAGACTTATCTCACCGGATGCATCACCCTCGCCAGACATTTTCGTGGTGTTTTTACTGATAAATTATGAATATACAAGACCGTAGGCCTAATTTATAGACACGGGACGATATGGGTATTAAATATATTGTTAAGGGCAATTTGGTAATTTCAAGGGGCGATTTAAGTAGTTTTGGGACGACGTTTAGTAATTCCCAAGAATTATGGATATCAAAAAAAACTCGAGACTCCAATGGCAAAAATCTCCGAACCAAAGCCGTAAATTTTTAATATAATAAAAAATAAATTAAAATTTCGAAATTTAGGAAAAAAAAAATCGAAAACTAGGTGGTTCGCGGGTGTGACCCGTGATTCCCCCCCCCCCCCCCCCAATTTTTTTTTTTAGAAAATCTCGATTCGTGAATTTTTTTTTTAATTTTTTTTAAAGTTTTCTGATTTATTTTCTTTATTTCTGTTTTTCTTTTTTATTATAATTATTTTTAATCTTTTTTAAAATCTTTTTTTTTCAAAATATGTTTTCTAATTTATATTATTTTTTAAAATTTGTTTTTAATTTTTTCAAAAATCGA
The DNA here is from genome assembly GCA_963682175.1 of Triglochin maritima. Classification (NCBI taxonomy): domain Eukaryota; kingdom Viridiplantae; phylum Streptophyta; class Magnoliopsida; order Alismatales; family Juncaginaceae; genus Triglochin; species Triglochin maritima. The sequence continues at coordinate 3,809,099 of OY821780.1, read as the reverse complement.
CCTCCAAATCACGTCGATAACTAGACGTATTTAAATGTTAGGGTATTTTATAGAATAAAAAAATAAAAGTTCTTAACAAGAATAAGAAATTATTTACAAATGAATTTTAAACAAACACTAAAACTAATTAAAACAAAAAATTGATAACGTTGTCGAAAATTCGTAGGGTGTACACACATTACAATCAGTTTTGGAGGTCGATACAGCAAAAAATTAAAAACACAATGAATTTTAAAAAAAATAATAATAACAATTACAAAACATATTTTGAAAAGAAATATAATAAAAAAACTTAATTAAAATGATTTAAAAAAACTCAAAACATAAAACACTCCAACTAAAACAATAAAAGAAAATAAATAAAGTCACGGATTTTAGTTGGAGTGTTTTATGTTTTGAATTTTTTTAAATCATTTTAATTAAGTTTTTTCATTATATTTGTTTTCAAAATATGTTTTGTAATTGTTATTATTTTTTTTTTTTAAATTCATTGTATTTTTAATTTTTTGCTGTATCGACTTCCAAAATTGTTGTAATGTGTGTACACTCTACGAATTTTCGACAACGTTATCATTTTTTTGTTTTAATTAGTTTTAGTGTTTGTTTAAAATTTATTTGTAAAGAATTTCTTATTTTTGTTAAGAAATTTTATTTTTTTATTGTATAAAATATCCTAACATTTCAATACGTCCAGTTATCGACGTGATTTGGAGGTTGATTTTTGAAAAAATTAAAAACAAATTTTAAAATTTTAAAAAATAATATAAATTAGAAAACATATTTTGAAAAAAAAAAGATTTTAAAAAGATTAAAAATAATTATAATAAAAAAGAAAAACAGAAATAAAAAAATAAAAAAAATAAAACAGAAAACTTTAAAAAAAATTAATTTTTTTTTGGGTGGGACGGATCGCGGGTGGGAACATCAATCCGTGCCCCCACGGATCGCGGGTCACACCCGCGATCCACGTAGTTTTCGAAAAAAAAATCCTAATTTTCGAAATTTTAATTTATTTTTTATTATATTAAAATATTACCTAACCAAAGTCCCCATGGGACATGCCCGGCTCACGGGTCAAGCATTCCTACCTCCGCGCCGTCACAGTGGGTTGGTGAGACTCACCAACTTTGTTGGGTACAAACCCTTAACTCCTCCACTTCCCCAACCCCAACCCACCACCAACCTCTCCACCTTCCCGACCCAACCATGTCCCTCCTTCCCTCGCCTCCATCGTCTCTGCTCCGCTGCCGCACCGCCGCTTCTGGCCGAGCGTCGTTGCCCCCCCGGAGGAGTTGCGGACTGTCGGTTAAGTGCTCTGTGGAGAAAAGCGGCTCTTCCGGGCTCGATTTCCCTGTTCTGGTACGTTTCGCCCTCTCCGTCTGGAACGTGTTTGGATTGGAAGGTTCCGTAATTTCTAGCGAAATGCGGAATCGGTTTCTGAATACTCGTGATCCATAACTCGATTCATAGGATTTTGATTCTTAACTTGAGAAGGAAACGAAGTTTTCGTCGAAGGCTATTCGTCGGTCGAGTAGGAAATGAAGTTAAATTCGAAGCTCAGTCGTTCAAAAGGAAAATTGAAGTTAAAATCAAAGGTTTGAGAATCTTAAAAAAATTGGGCTTCATATGAGAGTATTTCCAGATAATACCTTGTTTGGGTTATTCGTGAGAGTTAACTTAATTCTTAGGAATCTGACTTCTTATTCACAATTCAAGTTGGAAATGAAGTTAAGATTGAAGTTTTCTCGTGATTCAAGAACGAAACGAAGTCAAAATCAAAGTTTGTTTGTAATTCAAGAATAAAATGAAGTTCCAATTGAAATCCTGAGAATCTTAATCAAGCTTTCTGGAAATCACAGGTTCCATATGATCTGATTTTGATGTCAGTGTTTCCAAATATTACCTTTGTTTTACGGTCGAGTGTTGAATCAAGCAACCGTTTTTGGTGGTTTTTGCCACTTAGGAGGGTGGATTTTTTGGTCAATTATCTGTCAAGGGTGTGTTGGGAACTTAGGATGCACCAGGTTGGAAACAACCTCTCCAGAAACTGGCTTTCTCCAAAATCTAACTTGTAACATGTTTTGGAGTCGGAAATGTTAACATGTTTGGATGTCGACATGGGTTTGGAAATGTAAAAACTATTACATTCCACATATTCGGAAGGGCAAAGCTTGAAAAAACTTGTCACAAACACCGCAATGCTGGGGATCCGAACAATCACTTTGTTTTTATGGTATGTTTGGGGAATATTATTTCTCATAAATATCATTTGACTTCTCTGACGATTTTGTACATCAGGTGAATAGTTGTACTGGAAGGATGGGAAAAGCTGTTGCAAATGCGGTTGTTTCTGCTGGGTTACAGCTTATACCAATCTCATTCAGTGCATCAGACAATGATGAGCAAACTGTGCAGATAGGGAGCACCAAGATCCAAATTCATGGTCCTTCAGAAAGAGAAGATGTCCTTTCTTCAGTTTATACTGAACATCCTAATGTTGTGGTGGTGGACTACACTGTGCCAGATGCAGTGAATGGTATGTGTTTAACTGTGACATATATACTTTCTAAGACCAACATAACTTGAATGCAAGTAGGTACTAGAGTCATTTTGCATAGAAAGACAAAGACACCAATCATACCACATCATAGCATATATTCATGTATAAAGGTCATTTATGTCCCTTTTGAGGATCTATAGAGATGGTAGGTATAATCATTGCTCTACTTGGTCTTGATTCTTTAGCTCTTTGCAGCAAATGCCGAGTTGTATTGCAAGCTTGGTGTACCCTTTGTCATGGGGACGACCGGTGGCGATAGGGCAAAATTGTATGAGACTGTAAAAAAAGCAAATGTCTACTCTGTAATTTCTCCACAGATGGGAAAGCAGGTATTTTACGACATTATGCGAGATAGTGAATCCACTCATTACATGGTTACTTGATTTAAAATTTATAATAAGCATATCTTGCTGATTTTTACATGCTTGCTCACATTCCAAGGTTGTTGCATTTCTTGCTGCTATGGAAATCATGGCCGATCAATTTCCTGGAGCATTCTCTGGTTATTCGATGCAGGTGTTGCCTTTTAACTTTGGCTTATACTCATACTTTCTGTTTGATATGCTTATTAGACATTAGTGCATTGCAATAGTACATTGGCCTCACGGCCTTCTTGCTGTACCACGCTAACCATTGCATAGTATCATTATATTTGTGTATTATTTATTTGTGTTTTCACTAGTCTCTTTCTTGCATCGTTAAATGGAAGCACTTTGATTAAAGATAAAAACTGCCATAAGCATATTACGTGGCCACAGCCAACCTGCTTGCCAATCTAGTAGCTGAAAAACGAAAAACAGACAAAAAGTCAAAAAGCCAAATGCAACATGATAAAATATACTTTAAGAGTCATTGAATTGCACTCAGCTACCCTCTCCCAGCTTCTCTCTTCGAAGTCACACCGAACATGGGAATTTTTTTCCATCCCGCAGCCTTTTACCGAAGGCTTAAATACCTCAGAATACCCCGAACATTTAATTGCAGCTTACCAAAGATCTAACATCAATATATTGACTCATGATTGCTAACTGACTTACTGTGTGATAGGAAAACTGTTTTTAATACTTAAATCTGAACTCAAAAAACCACCGTGGTCTTTCTACTTCTAACCTTAATCTAGTCTAGAAATGAAGTTAAAAGAATCTCACCCACTCATGATAGGACAATTGCTTTTTTGAAATTCAGTTGTCTAATATTTATGCAAAAGAGAGAGAGTAGATTTATAGAACTTCGTCATAGTGCTGACTCTTAGAATTTACCATCATCTTCTGGTTTAGGCATGAAGTAGAAAATTTGACCCATTAAGGGAGTTTTGTTTGTGCTCTAGATCCAAGGTGTAACTTCCATATTTCATTTTGTTTTCGAAGTTCAACATGAGCCAGATGCATATAGCATACACTTTCTGTGGATAATAACATGCAGATTCTTTCTTCTTTTTTGCCGCATAGATGGATTTAGTAGTATTGTCATTTTGCTTGGTTGTAACTTCTTACTTGGTTTAAATCGTTATATTAAAATTCATAATGTATTGACGGAGATTGTAGAAATTGCAAGTTTTCCTTTTGTAACTTCATTGTTGGAGTATTGGAACCTCAAACGCCCTTATCACCAATTAAGATTGATCGGCTCAAATGTTTAAAATAATGTGAGCAAACATTTAGTAGAATCCTTTAAAGATGGCATGTTCTGAGCATTGTATGGTACTATGAATCAGTAGTAAGCCTCAAACCAACTTTGTTGTGGTGTTGAAAGAAGGGCTCAGTTATCATTTGTAATCTTCCTCTGCTTATTTTGTTATTAGAAAGTTACGTGAACATGATTTAGTTTGTGCCATGATGAACTAATTGATTTTTTTGTCAACCAACAGGTTAAGGAGTCCCACCAAGCTGGCAAGCTTGACCTGTCTGGCACAGCAAAAGCTGTAATCTCATGTTTCCAGAAGTTGGGTGTTTCCTTTGATTTGGATCAGGTAATTCTGTCATTTAATGTCATGCACCATGGTTGGCAACTAAACAACCAGTTCATTGTTTTGTATTCTCAGAGTGGCAGTGTATAATTTTTAGAATATTTTATATTGCACATCAAAATTTTCAGCATTTGTTCTGATATGATGTGCTGGGATGTCTATAACAGCTACTGCTAGTTGATGTTTTTGGTATATACCTCAATGATATTAAAAATACCTCACATGTAGGTTTCATGTTGTTGGTGCTATATAATTTTCAGATATCAGTTTCACTGTTCTTTACCGATCAAAAAAAATATCACTATTCTTCCTATATAAACACAGGGCTTAATTAGTAGCTATATATACCAGATTATATCTTATTTGTATGTCCTCATTTGTTTCTCATTTCGGACTCCTATTGTGACTGATTTCATGTTGATTACTAGAATGTCAAATACGTTTGGTAAACTCACTCATATTTCAGACTACGAATATCGTTGTTAGAGTACCCTTCCACATTTCCTTTATTTAACCACTGTAATTCACAGGTTGAGCAAATAAGAGACCCTCAGAAGCAGATGGAAGTGGTTGGTGTCCCTGAAGAGTACCTACCTGGTCATGCATTCCATATGTATCATTTAACATCCCCAGATCAGACGTACTTATTCCTCCCTCATCTATCTCCAGTTCTCCATACATTCTAAAATATACAGTTTAGGTCTTAATGGGTGTGCTTTTGAGTTTCAGGGTCTCTTTTGAATTCCAGCACAATGTATGTGGCCGGTCAATATATGCGGAGGGATCCGTGGATGCTGCTATTTTCCTATCATCAAAGGTTCCATACCCACATTTTCTTTCGAGTATTCAGTTATCCACATTTATGATCTATTTGCCGTGCAATAAGTTGATGGTGAGTTTGGTTAAAACAGGTTAAGAGCAAAGCTGACAAGAAGATATATGACATGATTGATGTACTGCACGAGGGTAACATGCGGTGATACATATCTCTAATCTGTTTGTGTTCCTTAAGCTTAAAGCGAGTCATTGTTGTTATTTATTGTGTAGGCAATAATGTCAAAATGGCGTTTTTGTTGTATCTTCATGTACTTAAAATTTTGAATCGAGACGAGCTCTCGCCTTTCGGCAATCATCAATGTTGCAGGATAATAGTGTGACGATATTTTCAGAATAAATGTTTAGTTTTTCCTTAAGTTATGTCTACATCGTGTAACTGACTGTTGCACCTACTGAGAGAAGGTAACATAATGTTTTTTCAGCTGGAATGTACTCATATATCATTCAATGTAATAAATCACTTTGTTGGAAACTATGGTAATTAAACACGCATTTCAAGCACACGGTTTATAGTTTATAATCTACCCCAATACTCATGTGATACAAATATACAGTGTACTGAAATTTTGTCAAGGGTCTTTTGTGTCAAGGGTCTTTTGAAGGACCGAAGTCATTATATCTATTTACTTAATTAAGAGGTTACAAATAAAAGTCAAAGTGGGAGTCCGAAGAAGTTTTGTGGTACAGCGTTTAGAAGAGAGAAACTAAAACTACAATCGAAGCTAATACTTGTTGTACTACCGAGTGGTTGTAAAGACCAAATCTGCAAAACAAAAGCGAACATTTATATGTTGTTTACGGCTGCAAGCGCTTCTAGGCGTTCGGCGTTCGCTGGGAAAAAGTCTTGACTTGGAAGTTGGAACATCTGGAGTCGAATCAATTCAATTGATATCTCTTAGCTTCAAACGGCTCGTTATGAATTGAATATGATATCCGATCATATGTGAATGTGATATCTGTTCTTTTGATAACGAAGAATATGATATCCGACGCTGAAGTAATAGTAAACCAAACGGCGGCCGATAACGACTTTAACGTCCATCAGTTGCTTTCTGGCGATTAATTGTTTTTGTAACCTTTAGCTCGTGGCCAATTGGTTTGCTCAGATAAGGATGGCCAACCTTATCCTCTCATCACTTTTATGACTATAAATAAAATGACAACCCTACCCCTATTTATCGTTTATGGGTGTTTTGGAAAGTTTCAAACTACTTTAGTGGAAAGTTATAATCAGATATACGTTACCTGTTATATAGAAGAAAAAGAGAAAAAACCGTGAAAAGTTGTTTACTTCGGATGGATAATAAAAAAGTGGAAACCAATATGTGCTTTTCGTAAGTTTCATGTCTGAAAAACTTTTGAAATCGGCAAAAGATGGAGAAACCTATTTTAGATTAAAAAAAATTGTTGCTCTTTGTTACATTTATAATAATAAAACAGAACTCTGCATCTGCTAATGTGATCCGAAACATGGTTTCTTTTACTTATTTCACATCGAGATCCACTACTTCCATGTTTGAAGCTGAGATTCAAGCGTAGGTTAAACATGATAATCCTATTCCAGTAGAAAATGACTTTCCAAAAAACCAAATAACAACGAGGGCAAAAAGGTAATATCACATCCTACGTTGGCGACACGTCAGAATCATCGACAAGATTGATCACACGGCCCCACCACCAGCACGTGCGAGCCAATCCACACGCCTCACCCATCGGCGCCCCCGCCGCTGCAAATTCCGAAACCACCCCTCCCTCTCCTTCTCTCCCCAAGTGGCAAATCCGTAAATAAACCCCCAAACCGAGGGCATTCCCGAATACCCCTTCGTCCTCCTCCCGCCCGCACACCTCCTTCGCTATAAATTCCCGAACCTCCGTTTAGTCGTCTTTTCGGATCTGATCGGAATGGGGAACGTCGGCGGGAAGGACGGAGAGAACGGGCCGGAGGAGGCGATCGGGAGGGTCGAGTCGGTGGAGTCGATGGAGAACGGGGGGAGCCCCCGGAGGTCTAGATCTCCGCTGCTCTTCGCGCCGCAGGTATGGGGATGGATCGTAACGGATCTTGCGGTTGTGGCTTTGGTGGAGTTGAATGTGGTGGCTAATGTGTGGTTTTTGGATGCAATTTGTGATTGTTTGGTGGTGTTGGTGTGATTTGGTTTGTTAGATTTAGATTTTAAGCAAGTTGAGATAACAGAGAATATTTTGGTTTGCTCTGTTTGTGGTATGGTTCGAATGAGGTGTAGTGGAGTTGAATATGGTGATGAATGTGGGATAGTTTATTTGTTTTGTTGGTTTGGTTTTGGCGTGTTATGGGTAGTTTTTGACTTATAAGGGATTCTGAGATTTAGATTTTGAGGAAGTTGACGTCACAGAGGAATGGATATGCGAGTGGATTTGACAGGCATTTTACTGGACTTTAAGGAAGTTGATGTAGTAGAGGAATGGCTGTATCACTGTGTGAGAATACCTTTGGTAGTACACTTGACATTGGGTGCCTCGTCCGGCCAAAGGAATGGTTTTGTTAGAATAATGTTTGTCGTGATGCCAGGAATTCATGTCAGGAGCTCGGAATGTGTAAGGATGATTTAAAAATGAGTAAAAAGATCTTGTGAATAATGTTGTTTTAACTAGACTAATTGAACAAAATCCCATATATGTATCTAATTATTAGTATATGAAAAAAATCCAGTGGGAGATTTCTGGAATCACAAATGAATCAGGATTTTAATTGGAAACTGCAACTGTGGATGTAGACTTACTCTTTCTGTTTGCAAAAGCAAAGGCTATGTGAGTAGTGATTCGACAGGAATTTTAGTGAATTTCATTGGAATAAGAATCCAATGGTTGTGACTTCTTGATATTGCTCGTCCATGGTTGGAATCTTGGGTTAATCTCTTAGTTTTAAGCGTGCAACCCAGATTAATGGTAGTTACTTCTTGACATTGCTCGTCCTGTCCATGGTTGATACAGCGGCGGAATGACTATGTGAAAATGCCTTAAATAGTACATCGGTGCACAAGCTGTGTTCCAAGGGTCATTTCAACTCTTGAGAATGTCAATTTTATTACTCAGGATTGTCTTTGGAAGCTGCAACTACAGTTGTAGACTTGCCTTCTTGTTTACAAACATAATTGCGTAAGACGTGGTGGATTCAGCAGGTACATAGTGGATTTCATTGGAATGACAAGAAGCACATGGTTGTGACTTCTTCACATTGCTTGTCTATGATTGGAATCATGGGTATTGACTGATGATTCTCTAAGTTTGTGTACAACCAAGATTAGATTCAATTTACTTATGGGAACTAGAATGTCTTCTGAGTTCTAAGTTGCTCTAAATGCCAGGCATTATGATCACATTTTGGAGTTAAGACTTCAGTCAACTAGGAGAGGACTGTTTCAACTTTCTCTCATTGTTATGCATTCACATGTTCAATGCCATAAAGAATTCCCCTTTACTAACTCTGCCTAAGTTATATATTTGTTTTAGATTCAGTTGCTATTGTCTTAAAATCTTAGGTTAGAGAAATTATCTATGTTTCTGTTTGGTGGACCCTGATCAAGTTTGAAGGAATTATTTATTTTTGGTTGTCTTTTTTTTAACGTTAACTTAGTATAGGTGTCAATTATGTTTGAAAACTAATATTTTATTTCCCCATTTGCGTCCTTAGTATAAGGAGAATGTTTAGAGATTGCCTTATAACACTGAGCATGTCAGGAAAAACAACTAAATTGTATATGATAAAAGAAACGTTTCCTAAATTCAGGTAAAGTTACGCTAGTGTTTGCTGAAATTAGAAGAATTATTTTTGCCAAATTCAAAAATATTTGATGGGCATAACTTTGTCAAAATCAAAAGGATACCACTGCTTGGGGGCAACTGAAAAGTACCGAGTATGTAGGCACAACTAACTTGTGTAAAGGTTTATATCTATTAACTGGAAAGGAAGGTAGTGGAGTCTGCATTTGTTCCCACACATTAGTTCTGCAAATCGTAGTTCAAGAAAAGGGGCTGCTGCAAAAGAAAACTAGAGAAGAAAGTAGACATTGTATAACATCAATATTAATTGGTGATAACAAGATAAGTTCATATTACTCTGCCTTTTATGACTCTAGATGAAATTACAAGTTATGGGAGAACAGACAAGTTAGGTTTGCATATAAGTTGTGTTTTAAAGAGAGTTTTGTAGAGGTTCAAATATTCCAAATGGCAAACAACATTAGGTCAAAGACTCAAATGTTTGAAATTGCTATTCCGTATGGTGTGCGAGAAGGAAATCATTTCCTGTGAACGATTCTTTGCTGTCTACACGGTGTCAACGCTACATGCTTGCAGCAAAACTGTTGATTCTGATTTTCCAAGTTACAGATTATTTTGGGTCAAATTTGTTGTTTCTATATATGGACATGCTTTTTACATTACAAGCAATATCATTTTGTACGAGACATTTGTAATTTTGCATTGGAGATAAACCACATTAGTTGACCTCCTTTTGTAGTGTTTTTGTTATCATTTGCTAGTTATATTTTTAAATATTATTCATCAACATTGACAGTATACTTGCCTTCAGGTTCCTTTGGCTCCTTTACAGGGAACTGCAGTTCCTTCTTTTTTTGACGATACTTGGATGGAACCAGATGAGCCATTGGATTTGCCCCAAGAAAAGGCAATACCCACCTTGATTACGTGGAGCCAAGGTGGTAATGACGTAGCAGTCGAGGGATCATGGGACAATTGGGCCTCAAGGTGCGTGATCTCTTCCTAGAAGGAGCTTTCTTCTTTGACCCCCTTCAACTTGAGAATTCTCCGCAACATATTCTAAGCTCAGTAGATATGTATTTTTGCAGGAAGGCTTTACAGAAGGCAGGCAAGGACCATAACATTTTGCTAGTCCTTCCATCTGGGGTGTACCGTTACCGGTTTATTGTTGACGGGGAGTGGAGATACCTTCCTGATCTTCCTCATATTGCTGATGAGACGGGCCACTTCTGTAACTTGCTTGACGTAATTGTGAGTAGAGCTGTGACACATGTTAATTTGAATATCCATCATCAGCCTTCACATATCCTCATTCTTTTGTTATACAATAAAGATTATTGTTCAACTTTTTTATCCAGTGAGCGCAATACCACTGTAAAAGAAACATAGAGATGTTTAAGTGTAATGCCTTGTCCATATCCTTCCTCTTGATATTATTGGTTTATCCTTCCATGAACATCTTGGGAGGCAAAAGATCAGATTAGTGAAACCATATGAAAACCTGAAAAGAATAATACTGAAATGCATTGTCTATACTAGCTATTCTTGTCAAGGTTCAGTAGGAGCCACTCATTTCGTGTGGCATATCCATCATTCAGTACCATCTTCATATTGCAAGAGCGCACAATATCTTCCTCTTATGCTAAAATGCATTTCTATTTGCTTCTTTGCCCTCGAAATGTTTCTTTAAAATCCATTGAGATCAGAAATATATTTGTGTTGCAAGATTGTAAAACGCCTTTTCGCTTCTGTTAAATATCTTTGTTACTTTCTTCTTAACTATTTTGCTCCTTCCTAAACAAACCCTTCTCTTTTCAATCCAAAATTTAGGACTATGTTCCCGAAAGTCTTGACAGCATTGTTGAATTTGAAGAACCACTTTCTCCAGATTCAACCTACAGCCACCCATTCCCAGAGGATGGCGATTACGCCAAAGAACCACCTGTTGCTCCTCAACAACTACATCTCTCTGTCCTTGGCACGGAAAATAAAGAAGATGCTCCTATTAGGCCGCAGCATGTTGTCCTAAATCACTTATTTGTTGAGAAAGGAGGTGATTCTCGATCATTGGTTGCCGTCGGCCTGACACATCGGTTCCAATCCAAATATGTAACGGTTGTTCTCTACAAACCCCTGAAGAGGTAGTACTGAATTATACATGTACAGTTTTATTTCTTTCTGAGTGCTTACCATGCTGATGAATGGGTGAAACAATTACAATGTTGTAATCATACCATGTTTAAATTTATCTGAAGTTGCCAAGTTGGTGATTTGTCGTGATGTTTGGGTTATTTACCGAGTTGCTTGAGGTGTGATTGTTAGGAAATAATACGAAGGATTAAAGGAAGACAGCAGAAGTACCTGAACATAGAAAAAATAAAATTAAACATCTTTTGATTCCTTTGTTGTAACTTGTTAAGAAGTTGAAGCCAAAAAAATATTGTTCATGGTCCTCTTTTGTTCGACGTCGCGGGTATAGAGTGGAACTAGTACTTGCGATTCGTCTTAACTTTATTAGAGGAAGTCGATTTTAATTGCCGTAGACGTCGGTAGTTCGCAGTCCACCGGTTGTCTGGGTTTTTTTTCGTTTAAATCATTTATTGACCTTGGAAAAAACAATTGTTTTTACAATTAATTTGACAGATATCTGTATGTCAACGTTAATATTATCCGAATCCGTAGCGCAATGGTAGCGCGTCTGACTCCAGATCAGAAGGTTGCGTGTTCGATTCACGTCGGGTTCAACTTTTGTTCCTCATTTTCATTTTTTTCCCATCATGGTCTCAACCTCATCGTTACCATCTCATTCATTATCAATTTCTTAAGGGCACATGAGATTTTTGACCAAGCATCCGAATGACACCTTCGTTCGTCATCTCAAATCACTAATCCTATATTTGCTTTCTTAAAAACAACCATCACTTTATGTGACTATTGCAATATTCAACCACTTATATTGCATTACCATGTGTGTGTGACGATTACATTATTCGACTAATTATATCCATCTAAGTCTAACCTTTCCCTTCTTTTCTTTACTTTTCTTGATACCAGTAACAACGTATGAATCATAAAATAACCTTCAATCACACAAAAAGGCATTCTAACCACATTAACCACATATTTTATAGATCAATGATAACTTTAAAAACCCCTCAATTAGTCAACCCTGATAGTTACACTAACAATCACACAAAAAGGCATTCTAACTTGTTTAAAGACCAGTTGGGTGAAAATGCAGTTTTAATCCCATTTATCCAAAGGCACCCTTAATAATTGAAATTAACCAAATCATTAATTACAAAACAAACAAAACTCCAATTTACCCACCAACTCCAACGAACTCCGCCACGGCGCCACCTCTCTTCTCACTCGACACCACTCCCACTTCCCATTCCCTTCCATGGCAAACCCTAGAAGACCCAACAACCACCACACACCCCTTCCAACCTCCACCCCACCTCCCCTCTCCGACCCAATCTCCACCGCCACCTTCCTCTCCTTCCTCAAGAAGCCCCACGCCTTCCCCTTCCTCCTCTCCCTTCTCCTCCTCCTCACCTGGCTCTCCCTCCGCCTCCACGCCTCCCCGCGCCTCGCCCCGCGGTTCGTGCCCTCGGATTCGGATTCCGACGCGAACGTGGTCCGGTTCAGCGCGGTCGAATTCCCGTCCAGGGTTTTTAGGGATCGGAGGGGGTGGATGGTTGATCCGGTTGCAGTGGCGAGGGAGGCTGGGATTGATGGTGAGTGTGGGTTTGGGTTGGGATTTTTGGGGTTTGGTTTGGGTGGGTGTTCTAAAGTTTCGATTTTGGGATGTGGGTTGGGTTTGGTTTTTGTGTTCTTTGCGGAAGGTTTTGATTGAGGTATTCATCCTCTGTTGTTTCATGTCCTATTTCTGATTGAGATTCAATCTCGACGTCCGATTGGTGCTTTGGTCGTGTTTGGTCCACCGTAGTTGGATTTCGAATGACATTCCCAAATTCCCATGAATTGAATTCCTTTTAACCAAATCAGTCGTTTGGTAATATTGGCATTCACCACTAAACTCTCGGTATAATTGATAGTTGGTTAGGTTTTCAGAGTTATGACATACTTTAGTCACGACTGAGGACTGAGGTTGGGTTTTTCTTAAAGATGTGACAAGCTTTCATTAAATTTGATGTGAGTTGATTACATTGTAAATCATTGGATTATGAACACCAGTGAAGTAATCCAATCACGTTGAGAGGGGTATGATTGGATTACCTCTTTAATTTGATCACAACCAGCAATGAAACAATGGTACATAATCAAATGTCTAATTAAATTACATTACACCTTTAATTTGGCAAACCAAAAATGAACTTTGAGTTTTGTAATTTAAATGTGAATTCAAGGGTCTCGAATTGATGTTCGTGGTGGAATTGCTATTTGTAAAAGAGTTGGAAATGCAATTTCACCTGTGGTAGTTGCCTAGTCGGTCAATTCTGATGAAAACATACATTTTCCGCTTCTATCACTAACATGAATCAACTGTAACGATTCTAGAATGTTGTAAGTTACATGTAATTCAGATTATGGTCATAGTCGATGTAATGTTGCTCCATTGTTTCTGACTATTCAGTTTTTTGTATTGTGGTTATCAATTACAGAATGGAGTGTTAGACCATTACCCTTACACAATTCATAGTAACTTCTGGGTTCATTTGCTCCATAAATGTTGTAACAGGTGGAGCACAGTCCTGTGCATCAGTGCATGTGGGTGAGATCCGACCTGGTGGAGTGAGGGGGAATCATCGTCATCACTCCTGTAATGAAACATTCATTATATGGGGTGCAGAAACTAAATTTAGGGTATAATCCCTTTTCATGCTTAATATTTTGACTGGCATCGGCTTCGTAAGCCCTTTTTTTGCAGTGGTTTCTTGTTTCGTTAGAGAGAGGTTTCTATCCATTCCATATTTAATGCTATTCGTGTTTCATATTGACATACTGCAGCTAGAAAATCCCAACATAGAGGGTAGGGGCTATGCCGAAGTTACAATTGGTGTGGAGGAAGTAGTTGTTGCTTCAAGTCCATGTGGAACAGCGCATGCTCTTGTAAACATTGATTCTGCACACAACACTTTCCTCATGGGCTGCCAAGATACAATATGCAACAGCAACAACTCGAGAACCGACTACAATGTGTGGAAGGATCTCTAAGGTCCACGCTTCACATCTATTATCCAAGACAACAGGTTACACTGTTACAGCTTGTTATTCGCTTATTGATATTGTTTTATCGTCATTTTCTTCATGGAAGCTCTAGTGATTGCCGGTTGTTGCCTTGGATTTTTGGTTCTCTTGCACATGTGTACATAGTAATTTGCTGGCCAAAATATATCTTTATTGTCTCTTTTTTTCAGTCTAAATTTAATTGAAGTCGAAACCGAGATTCTTGGTGGTTTCTGTTTCCAGTGTATCCCGATTATTTTGGGATAAAAGGTTTTGTTGTTATGTTATTCTGATTAGTTTTGTGGGCGTCTAAACTCTTTCTTCGCTGTTTCTTGTTGGGTAGAGAAAAGTTTCACATTGTTGACACCAACCGGTAGGAATCGTAGGGATAAGGTGCTCTTGTCTTACTCTAGACCTGGTGTTTCTTGTTTCTGTTTCTGTTTCCAGTGTATCCCGATTACTCTGTCACGTCAGTTCACCCAACTCACAAAAAAAATTTAACCACATCCGGACTACCATCATCCACCTTACATTCTCTCTCATCCACGTCATTTTGAGATCAATTCGGGATATAATAAAATAAAAAATTATAAAAAATTACAAAATCAAAACAAATAAAAAATATATTTTTAGAAAATAATAATCTGAAAAAACAATTTAAAACGAATTTAAAATGAATTTATAAACATTTTCAACAAATAATCAAAATTACGTCAACGGGGGACACATGCCCCCACCCAACAGCACCCGGGCGTCCATTCAGGAGCTCCAGTGCCCAAATGGACGTTCGACAGGAGCCCGACCCGTTAACACTGCCCTGAAGCCCTCGAAGAAACCATGTTTCTTATGTCACAGTATATATAGGCCACTGCAACTTCTTCACCAGATACTAGAAACTTCGAGTCTGAATTCTTGCATATGTTTGCGAAGATTGAAATCGGCATAGTTAATCAAGGCCTTCAAACAGGCCATCAACATTTTGCTAGATTTTTTCGGCAGTAGATTACGCTGTGCTAACTATACCAGCCGCCACTCATATTGCACAATCATTTTTTACTTTGTCTACTTCAGGAATAAATAATTAGCTGTGCTAGAAGTGTACACAAAAGCAATGCAACAACGAAAATATGCAGGGGGGGGGGGTTTTCAAAAAGGTGAAGGAAAGGTACTCAAATAAAGGTGGACATAAATAAAAGAGATCTGCGCATCCGAACAATTTAAACCCTCCAAACAGTATCTTATAATCCATGTCTTGCCTTTCTCTTTTGAACACATGGGTCCCACTCACACATGCAAGTACCAAACCACCATGCAAGTTGCCAAAATGAGTAATTCAATCAACAGAGATGATCACGCAGGCCCGGCCCAACAGCAGGAGCAGGGTGACTGGGTGAGCTCCTGCTCCGGGTCTCATTCCGGGCCTCACTTTGAGGGGACCTCAAAAAAAATAAAAAATGTACATGATCTTATTGGGTTGCAAAAAAAATTAGTGTTAACACATAAATAGCACTTAAACATTGATAAATTTGTCTCAAATATTGCTAAGAGAACAAAAAAATTCAATTAATATTGCATTAAGTTAGTAAATTTTTTATTATTTAAACTAGGAGGATAATTTTTTTCAAATTTAGGAGTATCGTTGTTGATTTTCGCACAGGACCTCAAAAATTTCCAAGACGGCCCTGTGATCACGCAACTTATGGTTGTTAAATCATGTTCCAAGTTTTTCTTTCAATAAAATTAAATATTTACTCCCAGGACATGTGACTATGTGGGCATGATATATACTTTTTTAAAAGCATTATCCTTTTCCTACCTGTTGAGCATATTGTGTCTTCGTCGAAATCTAATAAAATTAGACCGATACAACTTATAAAGGAGGTTAAGTGATATATTTAAGTGATACTGACTTGACCGCAGAAGGTCACGATTTATACCAATTGAGTTATTCCTAACTTGATATGTGATTCGACATAATTCAAGAGACTGAAGACTAAAAGACCACCGACTATCATAATCATCCAAAAAAAATTAAAAAAACTAATCCGGCACCATCACCATAATTAACAAAAAACAACAAACAAAACCACAGAAGCTCCAATTATTTGTCCTCAAGCTCAATTAACAATTGGCAATGGAGTGTTAAGGAAAAAAAGAAAAGTTAATTAACGACCTTAATCGCCGAGGGTAGAAGGGTAATAACGGCCGGCACGTACTTGATCGTGCATTAGAAGAGACGATTGCGTCCGAACGAAGCGGAACGATTCCGGGAGAATCTCCCAGCTTCATATAAAACCCCATCTCATCCCAACACTACACCATCCAAACGCGCTTCTCTTCCATTCTTCTAATCTTCTCTCTTCTTTTCTGGTGTGAAATGGCGGATCAACTCACTGACGACCAGATCTCCGAGTTCAAGGAGGCCTTCAGCTTGTTCGACAAGGACGGCGATGGTAACTTTTCTCTCATCTCATTTTTTTTGTTTGAAATGGCGCTTTCTGGATCGGTTTTGACTTGTATGCGTAGATCTGGAGTTTGTTTGGATTTTTTATTTTTATTTTTGGTTTGGGATTGTTTGTGTTGGTGTGGTTTGGTTTGGAATCGCATTTTGATAATCAGATTTCTGACTAGATCTCATAATCATTTCCCAAACGTACCGTAACATTAGTGTGAGGATTTTAAGTTTGTATATGTCAGTTGTAAATCGCATTTGATTCTTAAGAAAATTAACCAAATCTTCAAATTGGTTCCCAAACTTACCGTAACCTTAGTACAAGGATTTTAAGTTTTTAGATGTAAATTGTAAATCACTTTTGTTTGTTGCTGATTATCAACATGTGATTCCAAACAGGCCCTATGGTTCTCTGAGAATCTGTTTCCGATCGTCTATTGTTGGTTTGTTTATTTGTTTATTCCATGTTTGTTTTCAGATATATATTTTTCATCGCTTTCTTTTGGTGTTCATATGTGTTAATCCGATATTTGATTGTAAACGTTTCTTATATCCATGTGAGATTTTGTTTGTCTCCCACTGTTTGTTTCAAGGCGTGAGATGAGAAGATACCTTCTCGTTGCCGTTTATGTGGGTGAATATGTAAAGCTTGGATTATATATGTAATCAAGTAAATATTTTGGTTGAATGTGTTGTTACCACCATTGTTTAGATCCGTTTAATTATCTTGTAGCCATTTTTAGAGAAACCATCTTGAGTTTACACTAATTTGATTGCTAAGTTTTCGGGCTTTCTCTTTGCGTATGAGATTATTAAGATATGTTCCTGAAATCACAATATTGACCTTGCCATGTTACTCAGTCATCCTTGTTTTTAACGTCGAAGCTTATGTGAGGTTCTTTTAATGGTTCGAGCATGCATAGATCTCTGTTTTGGCTTTTGACCATACAGATGTAGACTCCTTCGTGCCTGGTGGTGAACAATAAAACTTAGTTTGGTATCATTGCCATTATGGAACGTTAGTTGGTAAATTTAAATTGTAGTTCTATGCCGAGAATAACGCAAGGAATATTTGTCTCAAACCTTTCGTTTTAAATGTTCTGAATTTATTAAGCCCATGGAGTCATGGTTGTTGGATGCTCCTTTTCTTTTGATCTTGGTCGATTCTATTAATCTAGCTTCAGATAAGCATGGTAGGACATTCCCTCTGCAAAGAGAGGTATTTATGTCAACTATGTCATGTTAATTGTGGTACATGCATCATGCATGTGTATCTTGTTTTGTTTGTTTCCTGAATCTGTGTACTACAATATTGTCTGTTGGAATTTAACTATAGGATGATTTGATAGTGTTACTGAGATATTTCTAATTTCACTGACTTCAGTAATTTTTTCTCTGTCGTTTTTTAAAAAAAAGTTATTTTGTCTTTGTCATTTTGACATCCTATCTTAGAAGCACTTCTCAAATTCTTCGAAATTGGATCTTGCATGTAAATCTTTTTTGACATTTAGTGACCTAGAAGTCCTTAAAGCAGAAAATTGATGTTAGCTAGAAAATACAAAATAAGCATGATAAAATTAGATCTTAGACAGCCTAGGAAAGGAATATCATCTTTTATTTATTGTTTATGAATCAACATTTCTAATCTTCTTGTCAAAAAGATGTTCCTTGGTCAATTTACCACACTGCCCTTTTGTAAGTACTTCCATTGTAGTTTTTTTATTTTACCAGCATTTCCTTGTGATTGTAAATGTAACCAGATGATTTTTTTGGGATCAATTTTGTTAACTTTCGGCTCTCTAGATATTTTTAGCGGCAAGGTCTAACTGCTGCAAAAAAAAGAAGGTTAAGTTGACTTGAATTGATTCATTGAATGAAAATCATTTTTTTTTCATTCTGAATTTACATGACATCCATTTCATTATTTGCATGTTGTTAAAAGAAACTAGTTAAATTCTTGCAGGTTGCATTACTACTAAGGAACTTGGGACAGTGATGAGATCTTTGGGTCAGAATCCCACAGAGGCAGAGTTGCAAGATATGATCAACGAGGTTGACGCAGATGGCAATGGAACCATTGATTTCCCTGAGTTTCTGAACCTGATGGCACGCAAGATGAAGGACACTGATTCCGAGGAGGAGCTGAAGGAAGCATTCCGGGTGTTTGACAAGGACCAAAACGGCTTCATCTCAGCTGCTGAGCTTCGCCATGTCATGACAAATCTTGGGGAGAAGTTGACCGATGAAGAGGTCGACGAGATGATCCGTGAAGCCGATGTTGACGGTGATGGTCAGATCAACTACGAGGAGTTTGTCAAAGTCATGATGGCAAAGTGAGGCAAGCAATCTCTGGAATAAACCTTAAAGTTATTTGGTGGGAATTTATTTGGCCATATAGCTGTAGCTCGCAAACAATGGTACCACATTCCTGTATTGCACTTGTTACCCTATTCATGCTTTGTTTCTGTTTTTATCTCCCAAGTCCACTGTCATGTTTGTTGCCTTAACTTGTTTAAAACTCTGTTCCGAATTTCTGAGTGGATCGCCTTGAACATGAAATGTATGTCTCGAGGACTCCTCGTTTGATGGAATTTTCCAATTGAATTGTGAACTTGTGACTATTGCTGGATTTCATTAGTTTGGCAAATGTAAAACAGATTGGAAGATGAGTAGTAGTTGATGGGTGATGGTGAAACATATAAAAAATTCATTTATCCATCTACCCGTCCCGCATAACCCATTCACCCGTCTCGCCCCATCCGCGTAACTTGTTTACCCGATCTTAGGCGGGTCGGGTAGCGGTGGGTTCAAAACTCACCCCGACCCGACCCGTTTACAACCCTAATGTTTCAGTCTGGATCAATTATTTGGATTGGACCGGACCGAATCCGACCGGTCCGGGCTGTTGGAACGTGGGGATCTGCAATTCTAATTACTTTTATCCCTAATTACCTACTTGTTTGATCGATCAAAGATGTGCACAACGGAATTTAAAATAAACAAGTAAAGCAGGAATATGCAAACCACAATGGACTCGGGGGTTCTTACAGAGGTTCCGTCACCGCATACGTTCTCTCTTGTAAGCTTCGCTCGACACTTCGAGCTCCGCTCGCGTCTTCACTATCCACTCCCCGTTCCGGGTCGGGAGAGAATGCATTTACAATTTTCAAGCTTGCGAACAACCCTCGCCAAGCATGACTCCTCCTCTCACAATCCGAGAGGATCACTTCGGGCTCTCACCGAAGTCTATACTCGTTGTCTTGGGTTTTTACCAAGACTCTTGCTTCTTTCACAAAGAATGAGTGGGACAACATTCTCTAACTTGAGCACACTTAGCTGAAGGGAATGTGTTCTAAAAGTTTTACTTTTAAATGTCAATTATTATGAATTGAATGAGAAAATCGTTTTGTTCCTTGTTTATGTTATTCGTCTTTTAGAAGTGTTAAGGAAGAGATTCTTGGTCTTTAACCGTAGAGCTCTAAAAGATATTAGTTTACATAAAACAAAAGATATTCGCAATCATGGTAATTAACATGGGACATTAATTACCGGGTTAAGATTGTCGTGTTGGTCATAGATCATTGTAGCTCTACAAGTGAGTGACAACACGGGTATGCAAAAGAGGAAAATATTACTTTTGTATACTGAATAGACCTAATAAGTAAAATATTATAGAAATGTGCTTCTGTGTCATTAATATTTTACTGTGTCCTTGGTCCTTTGATATGAGACTTATATCCGATCGCTTAAGGAGTTCTTAATTAGACTAGTGTCTTGAGCTATCGATGAGTGTAGTGTAAAGGCATTAGTTGGTTAAGTCCAACTTTTGTTGGAGAAGATAGCTAAGTCAAAAGATTATCATTGTCCATCTTAATTGAGTAATGATATCAGTGGGCCCTTGATAAAGCAAAGTTATAATGTGCACAATGTGATTTGAGTTAAGTCACATATTTATAATTAGCTTAAAGAGATCAAGAAATGAATACTAATACAAAGATGACACAATACTACTTTGTGTGTATTCTTAATATCATGTGGCAAGAGACGGACACAAGTGATACACACTATCACAAAATGGATCGGGTTTTGGTTCGAGTGGAATTAAGACATCTAACTAATTGGGAGCTATAATGTGTAGCTAGATACCGCTTATAGCTTGTGATATTAAGCTCTTAATATCACTGCCAACTTAGTTTAGATCCTCTCATAGGTCACACCACAAAACTGGGAAACAAGAAATGGGGATTTTGAGTTCATAAGATGTGTCGGGTTTCATGTAGAAACTATGACACATGGGGTGAACAAGCAAAATCAAAATTATGTTGTGATTAATAACATAATTAGAATCTAAATTAAATTCATATGTGATGTAAATATTATGGGGTGTAATGATTGATCATTACATAGGATAATATGTTACATAAGTTGTGAATTTACTACTAATCCCGAAATGTAAAGTTTTGTAGGGGTTAAACCGAAATTTGACAAGTCTGCAGAATTAATTTAAGAATTAATTAGATCATGCATGGAATTGGTCCATAATTGATTTAATTCGTGGCTAATATTATTTATTATTAAATAATAGATGGTTAGATGGAATTTTGCATGAGATCATGGGCAAGGGGTTGCACATGAATAGGTAATTTGGAGAGAGCTTATAAATACAAGCTTATTTCATTACCCAATTAATTAATTCATTATTTCTTGTGCAAAAATTCTCTCTCCATAATTCTCCACGAAAATCCCTTAATTCTTAAGTTTAGTTTTAGTTCTTAAGAGATCATCTTCTCAAGAGAATTAAAGTGGAGTTAGTAATTGGATTCTAAACCCTATCGGAGATTGAGAGGCTAGCTTCCCTCTCTCCGATCTTGTTTAGAGTTTGGTGAATACTCGGAGGCATCCGGCGCAGCGAGGAGCATCCCCAACGTCTCCGAATCTTCAAGAAGTTGTAGAGAACTTCTAGGTATGAATTTCGGAGTCCATATTTGTTTTAATAAAGTTTTGAAACTAGATATTAAAATAAATTGATGCATGCATGAAATAAATTATAGAAAATTGAAAATTGATCCTTATTATACATAAAAAATTCGAAAATATATATGTATAATTAAACATGAAATCCTACATGCACAACTCGGGCCAGACGGCCGCCGCTACTCCCCCAAGAACCGTCAGACGCGTACCCTGCCGGAACATCCTCGGCCTACCGACAAACCCCAGCAAACAGCCCAAGGTTTACGACACTCATCTCTCACACCCCGCTCGATATGAGAGGCCCAACAATAATACGCCCTTGTCGAAGGTGAAATTCGTCGCTCTCAAGGCCGGTAATCGACCGTCGCCTCGGAGCCGGTAGTCGACCTAAACTCGACAGCTCGCGTGTGGATAAATCCACCAACCTGCGGCAGATCGGTCGACCGCTATAAGCACACCGGTCGACCGGTCTTCCGCACAGTACTCGGTACTATACAAACAAGTCTATCGGTCGAACCACACCAACCGAATTACCGACCAATTGGTCGAACAAAAGTCATCTAGCGGTCGACCGTTTGGATGGTCTACGCTATACGATATTTTATTATATATATATCCGACTGGTCGAACCAAGGGTCCGTTCAACCCATAACATGGATCTCAGCATTTTGCCTAAGTGATATTCGGTCGACCGGAACTGAAATACAGTTCGACCGAAACATCACAAGCACTCTACTTCTTAATTAAAATGCTCCGTCGGTCGACCAAAAGTTAAAGAGCGGTCGACCGTTTTGATGGTCAAAGCTCCCAACCGACTTAGCATCGAATAGATTGGTCGAACCAGGTTAAGGGCGTTCGACCGTTTAATAAGTCAAAACCCCAAACCGACCTATTCTCATTGTTTCGGTCGACCAGCTAAGTGGACCCGTTCGACCGATAACAGCATTAAACCCTTTTTCCCGCACGAATCTGGCATAACGGTCGACCGTCCTCAGACATCGTTCGACCGTTTGCGGGTGCAAAACAATATAATAATAGAATCGGTCGACTGCCCACAGGCACCGGTCGACCGATTGTCGTCTTCAACCTCTGAATAGGTTGCAATCCGACTGGGAATTCGACACCAACGTCGATCCCCAACACCCACAAAGCTTAAGTGAGTTATAATGAAGACTTGGCATACCTTGATGAAGTTTGTGGACGCCTCCCAAGCTTTGGCAAGCCTAACCCAACACTTCTCCTTCACTTCTTCTCCTTCTCCTTCTCTCCTTTTTTTTCTCCTCCAAAATCGCCTCTCTCACTCTCTGATAACTCAAGAATGAAAAAAAACGTTTCAGATAAACCTTACCCTCCTATTTATAGCTAAAACCTAAAAATCTAACTTTTATCCAAACCTCCACCTCATGGTTTACTGTAGCAAGCTTAATTAGGTTTAGTTTAGTTTAATTAAGGTGTTTAAATTAAGGTTATTACACAACTTACCATGGATTGTAGTACAATAGAATAAAAGAATTTTAAGCATAATAGTTTTTGGAAGAATATCAAATATAGATGATGATAGTGAAGTTTAGGAATGGTTATGCTACGCAACAAGTTTCATGACAATTAGGAAAAAAGTAATGGTTTATGGGAACTTGTCGTGACAATGAAAAGGGATGAAAACATAGCCTCAATGAATTTTGTGTTACTAGACATACGATTTCATAAATTCAAACTTTAGAAATGATTAAGAAAATGGCTAACCAAATAGATTATATATATATATATAATCTATTTTTGAATTTTTCTTTTTTGCTTTGAAACTCGAACAATTAATATAAGGCCATATGAGATTGAAATGAGCCGTAACGCAGGCAAGATTGAATTTTTATGACTCATGTATCTCACTGGACTTGTAGGATTCATTGGGAGCCTCAGCAGTTGCGATTGATGTCATACATATTTATGTTTTGCATCAAATACCACCACCATAAGTAGTCAAATTTCCCCCAAAATTAAAAAAATGAAAATTTCCCCCAAAACAAAGTTCATACACATGGAACACACAATACCATTCTTTCTCATAACGGAAAATGTTAACTCCACTAGTTTTAGATTTAAAGGTTTCAACTCCAGAAACTTCGGTATCATAACCTTGCATGCACACCTTCCCATTCCCATTCGTGCGAGTAAAGTGACTTTTTACTACTAAAATAATTTACGTACATCTGGCATAAAAAAATAGTGTGTATAAGTTGTAGCACCGGTAATTTTGTTGCTACCAAAACAAATTTATATTTCATAAATATATATAATATTCGTCGTATATTACACTCAACAGTATAATTTTAGTTTTTGAATATGTGTATCGACGTATTGGAAAAGTTAATTGAAAATGTTGTGACAAAAAATTATGATGTACTTTTTGGTTTTATATCATTAGCTATGAATATCTACTACTATAACTATAAAACTTAATAAATTTGAATTTGCATTTGATGTCTTGCAAATTTTTCTTGTGGGATACATACACCAAATTAAAATTGGAAATAAAATTAAGAATACATAATCTATTTGCGAAAACTTCAAGATAACTTTAACAATTTAATGTTTTATTGTTATTATATTTTAAATTATATTCTGATTAGTAGTGATTTTCTTATTATGTCTTATAGCAAAGTGAATTTTTATTAAACTGAAGCACTAAAATGGAATAAAATGCTAAAACAACACACAATCAAAAATTAAAATAATAAAATGGTTTATATTCAAACATTTATCAAAACAACCATACAAACAAAATCTAAAGTAATAAAATGGAATAATAATTCCCGAGACAACAAAACGATTAAGAAATGCAACAATAAAATTATTTGTATTCAACTATTTATCGAAATGGTAATGCAACCAAAATCTGGAGAAAAAATCTACTGCCAAAATGTGGTTAAATGATATATTGAAATGAATACATTACCAAATAATTTAACGTTCTGATAGTGTAGTTGGAACTTGGAATAACCAAACGTTTCAATTTCTCTCTAAGACGCTTGTCCTTGGCTTAGAGTTGAAAATTTTAATCTTCATGCGTCCTTTAACTCAAAAGTTCTATCCACGACATCTTCCCTCGCATTTGCAATTTAAACTTGCAGTTTGTACTTGTCTTTCTCATTCTTACGGAATTCTTACTAAAGATGGTGAGGGATTTTTTCCGTTGGTGTTCGATTGTTTTGCCATCATCTTCCCTTTTTTTGTTCGCATTATGTAATATATTAATATTATGTAATTAAACTACCTACTAGCATTATGTAATCAAACCAAATACATGATATTTTAGATTTTGTCTTAGTCCAAAATTTTGAACAACTTCGTCATAATCTATGTATTGACCCGGTAATTAAGTGGATTGGATTTGAATTTAATATATGTAACCCGTATCCAACTCGTTTACAAATTTCTTATATATATATATATATATATATAAAATCAGGGATCTACTACCTTTAAATTTAGTTGATATATGGTTACGCTTAACAATAAAATCTAATATAAACTTCGAATTGAAAATCAAAACCGTAGACCTTGATCTACAACATATGTAAATTAAGAATATTGAAAATCATAAAATTTGAAATATGTTTTACGTAATATTTAGAGATATAAAAATGAACGCACCACGTTCGCTAAAAAAATCTAATTTCTAGATCTCATATTAAAGTATTACCAACATTTATGATTTTCGATTTCATGGATATAGATATGTTGTAGATCAATATCTACTGTTTAGATTTTCAATTCAACTTTATATTTGATTTTATTATCAAACGTAATCGTATTTCAACGAAATTTAAATGTCCATCTTTCTCTCTCTATATATATAATATAGATATATATATTATAACATTACAAATTTAGTAACAATCTTTGTACTTTTTTTTATGTCAGAATATTTTAATCAACAAGCACTGCTAATTGCATAATCCCTCTTGGTAGTTTTCATAATTTACTCCAAATCGAATTGTAATTGTTCTTGAGTTTTTATTATATATAACAGTTACATGGGTAAGTATAACCCGTACACAAATACGATCAATTTAATAAATGATTTAGATGAGTCAGGTCGGATTAACACAATTCTACATAGGTCAGGTTTAAGTTTTCCTTTACAACATGTATAATAAACGGATCATGTTTATGTTTGCGTAGATCCCTTATCCATATATGAATTGATATGGTACGAAAGGAAACAAAATATTGAAAATGTCATAATTTATGTAGCAATCAAATTGATAGTTCAAGATCCATACTGATTTATGTTATGCAATGCATAATCTGTTTGTATCAAACAACAACTTCATAAGCAATTGATTGTCCCAAAAAAAAGTCCATGCGTGTGGAAGACAGTATCATCATTTCTCATAACGAAAAATAGCAACTCGAGGAGTTCCAGAAGTGGCAAATAGATTTTACATTATCTACAAAGAAACATAAGAAGACACAAAAGGAAACGGAGAACAGGAGAAAATCACACTGGCACGAGTATAAGTGGTTTAGGCAGTCTCAACCCACTACACTACCTGCACATTTCAGTCCGAATCTCGACAGACGGAGATATGATGCCCATGATTTGCTACTTTCAGAAGCACTCTGAAGAAGTTGGAAGTCTGAATTTCGAAATGGAATCCAAGAAATCAAATTTAAAAAACATGCTAGGAATCTTTTCCTTCCAATTCTTTTATGTTTGTGTTGGAGTTGCAAGAATATGGCCTGGAAAATTCAAACAAGTCGAATGTTATAACATAATTTCTTCAATAATATCTACAATGCAATACTTTTTTTTTCTAACTATTTAAAATATTGTCCCAATACATTTCTGTTTCCTTGGTATTTTCTGGTGCACAAATCCGAGTTTTTATCCCTGTTTTATCCTTTTTTCATCCTCTACCAGTAATGTCTTGCATTTCGGTATAAACTACGTGAACCTTAACATTATAGTATTAGCTTTGGTACAATAATAGTAGGAAATATAAGGACATGCATCTATTACATTTTAAGTACTTCAAAGGTTACTTATGATGTTCTATTATGAGTTCATTGGGAGTGACTCGTGTAGCAGAAAGATCGTCATGTATATACTGTCTCGTGTATGCAAAATTTGTCTCTGGTTGTTTAAGAACTCCTTACCGATATTCAAAATGAAGCTCCTTCCAATGCAATGTATGATCAATCTTCACCCATAAAGACAGATAAACTGGCATCTCAATGAACATAGTTAAATTTATAATCTTCTAAAACTATAGATTATCACTTGTAATGTATTTTCATTTAAAGGTGAATGAAAATCAAAATAAAAAACATCAGCGTATGTTGTTTGGTGCGTAAGAACTTCAAATGCATGTTAACCACAGTAATTTTGGTTTGCATTGTCATGAACATGCCCATAATTATCGTCATGGTTTGCGTAATTTAAAGAAAATAAAACTTATTTAGACGAACTACCTCTTATCTTTTGAGGATAGGAGTGTTATTATCTGTGGTGCTTCCGGCAGCAATCGAGCCAATTTGTCTGACAGTAGTTTCATTAATCTCCTCTTCTTGTGCATTTGTAGTTTCTGCTGGGCCTTGAGTGAGGGATTTTGGTACAAGAGGAAAAACAAATGGGCCAACTGAATCATTAGATTGTCTGCTTCCGACATCAGAATCAACACCAACGGAGTTGTAGTCTAGATTCTGCAGTATAGGTGGGATCATAGTAGCGCTATCGGTTGAGTATTTGCTACTTGTATCCTTCTCCATTT
Organism: Triglochin maritima; assembly: GCA_963682175.1. Lineage (NCBI taxonomy): Eukaryota > Viridiplantae > Streptophyta > Magnoliopsida > Alismatales > Juncaginaceae > Triglochin > Triglochin maritima. Next base: position 3,781,587 of record OY821780.1, on the reverse strand, counting down.
TATCATTTTGGTTGTTGATATCGATCATGATCTTTGGATGGTCAGTTACAACTTCTACTGGCTCCTCGAACACCCACGATCGGAAATTGTTCATTGAAGGTGGTCTTTTGGAGAAAAATGTTTCTCTGAAGTTTCTCAAGAAACCCCTGGTATACGGATTCTCCTTCTTATCGTACCGGTACCGGAAATTCTCATAAGTTGTCTGCATTATTATGTAAAGATACAAGGAATGTCCTAAGAAGATTGGTGGGCACGGCAAAATAAATTAAAACGTAAGCACAATAAAAATCACTTCCAACTTACGAAAACTGTCACACTTATTTTCTAAGTAGCTTATTTGTTCCCTTCATTCATTGGATTGAGTTTCTGAATGACATTTTGAGTTTAGATACATAATTACCACAAGCGAGTTTTGAAACTCAAAAGAAACGGAACCGAGCAAGGATCCTTATATGGGAAATCAATCAATGGTGTAAATTTTAAAGCCAACTATGTGGACCACAGAGAAATAAAACTAGTACCACTCTAATGATTAAATCTCAATTTGAAATTTAATAGGAATCTGCACATGGAATCAATAGAAAGTTTACCTGATTTGTGCTAATTAGATACGTGTGGAAGACAGTGAGTCCACCAACAAACCAAACTGCAATGAAAGTATAAACGATAAGAACGAGCGACATGACCTCCCGTTTCATCGCTTTCCATAAGTGCACTTGTCTTTTCTGTTCAAGTATATTGAGCCATGAAAAAGTGAAGACAAACAAGCAGAGAAAAGTCGCCGTTGATATGAACAAGAAGAAGAAACGGTAGTTCCTCTGCAACCAAGCATAAATGATGTGTGTTAAGACTCAAGACTACAGACCGACATATACGAATCATAATTCATTCCACATTAGAACCTCAGCAACATGATTACTGAAAAATCAGAATGCAAATCGTGCATTTTGATGTACCAAGAAAACGTAGAATACAAAATTGATGAGGATATTACCAATCCAATGCACTGACCAACCCAAGGGCAGTGATGGTCAAATTTCTGAACGCAGTTGTTGCATATCGAGCAATGAGAAGCACGGGGTGGACGATAAAGCAAACAAGTATCACAAAATTTCACTTTAACGGTCACGCCATTGACGGTAACGTCTTTCGTCCGAGGTAGCTTTATCTGTGTTCTCCCATTCAACCACTCCATTGATGGGGTCGTTGAGTCAAATACGTCATCCGGTTCGACAGGCGGTCGTGAATTTCTCGGCACTATGCCCGGATCTCCACCAGATGTTATGTACAGGAATATGAGATTCTGAATCATAAGAAGAAAAATAAAAATACATAAACAAAACTTCCAGAACATTTAACACAATGCGTTTAATGGGCATTCGAGGAACGACTTACAGAAATTGTGACAGCTAAGGCCACAACCAGCACTGGAATGCCAAGAATGCGGCTCTTCACTATGGTATCATCATGTGCATGATCTAGATTGTGTTTGATCTTTAAGATGGCTTGAGAGCAGAAGACCAGTGATGGTCCTGCTATCAAGATCGTCGTCAATAAAACTGATGCCGCATCTGGACCAAATATTAGCCTTCCACCACATACGAATGTCTACCAAGAAACATATATTTGTCATACATTTAGCAATTACCTTTCGAAATATGCATGTGATTGGAAGTTCAGAAATACATATATAAAACAGAAGAAAGTTTATTCTCTGTAATGTGCTTCATAACTATGTCTCCTCTGTATTTAACATATTCTCATTACAACGTCTGTTTATGCTCAGAAAAAAGCTGTAATGAATTTTCCGATTTTCTCTGCTTCAACTATTTTAAACTTTGAAAGTCTTGTTGTTTAGATTAACTGAAATCAAGTGGGAACAACTTGAAATGGTAAGGGAGCGCATCAAAGTTTCAAATAAACTGTTTCACTTATCTCCAAAATATCTCAAGTCTTGCCATGAACTTAACCTTGGTAGAAATTTTACGTAACTGGGAAAGACTATTTATATGGAAAATTGTTTTACGCTCAAAGCCATAAATTCCACATAAAGTTTTGTGAAACAAACATTATTTGCAGAAGATAAATTGGTCGACAATTATCAAGGGTTGACTACCATCCTAACTAACTTCAAGCGAAATGATCAAAATCACATTCATGTTTATGTCCTAAACCCAGATATCCAATTCATTGGTGGTGTTACTCATCTTGAGACATTATGTTTCAGCTAATAAAAGAAACATGAGAAGCTACCAAACTCTTTTATTTGAAATGAGATGAGAACGTGATCTCAAATACCTCAATTCTCTTGCGACACAAAATGACCAACATGCAGTGTCTAAGGATCAAGAAAAATAGTTAAAATTGGATTGCTCTCGACACTCGATCCAGTAAAAGCGCCTCAGCTTTAGCTTTCAACATACAACTTGCGACCATGAAAGTTCAAGTATCACAAGGAGAATGTCATCCATCAAATTAACTATGGTCAGCACAACTCCAAAACATAAACTCTGAATCATGCATTTCACGAAAATAACAACAAGCTCGACCCAATTCAAAATTCACAAGTCAGTGGAGAACAGAACAAACTACTACATCCAGATCAAAACACGATTCGAAACCCTGCAATAACAAGATCCTTAATTATGTAAATATACAAACTGTTGACCATATAATGAGTTGCGGATCCTAATCACCAAGATTCTGAAAGGGATAAGCAGCTAAAATGAGAAGCAACCCTCTATTCTAAACGCCTATAAATCTGTACGTCTCATTTCCCCCTCGATTCGTAATTCCTCGGTTTCAATACCCAAAAGCCCCTAAAGAACAAACTCGAAAGAAAGGAAAAAAATCTCGATTTCGCAATCCCAATTCGCAAGATCAAAACTTTCAAAACCAAAACATATATATACAACAAAAAAGACGTAAGCGAAAGGCTTCAGATCCGTTACATTGCTCCCCTTCCAGACTTTGTATAGCCTCTTGGGCGTCCCGGACGGCGGCATCCCAACGAAGAATTCGCGATCGACGGATGCTTCTTATTAAAAGCAACTTCGGATGAAAGAAGAAAGAAAGAAAAAAAAGGAAGGAAGAGGGGTCTCTTTCTCTCTCTCTCCTCCTTCTCCTTCTCAATCTAGTTTTGGTTTCTCTCACTTTGGTTTTGCGTCAAAGCATGATAGGATTGGTTCCATGCATCGATCCCTCTCGTGCGCCTCTCTCTCTCTCTCTCTCTCTCTCTCTCTAACGACTATCTTCGCGACTCGCTATTTCTGAGGGGGTTTCTGCGAAAGGAGGAGGTGTTTTTTGCAATTTTCACGCGGATTTCCCGCGGGAAGAGGCATCCGCGGCAACGTCTACGACACCAGAATAATACCGGGATATGTGTTGTTTCCAACTAAATTGCAAAATAGCACCTTGTCTTTTCGATTTTGTTAGTCACGCGTTCTGTTTTTATGAAGTGCTAATGTGTTGTGAATGTGAGTCAAGTCAAATCTTGATTGTACACGCTAAAACACGTTCAAGCTTGTTTTACTTTGGTTTATTGTGTCCTAAGCTTCCGTGAGAATTAAAATGTATTGTGTCCTCTTGAAAACAAATGAAAACTCGAGATTCTGTAGCGATGCGTTTGTAATTGAAGTTGTAGACAGAAATGGTACGACAATCGAGACTAACTTAGTTGAGAGATCTTAATCTTCGAATAACCAGGAAGAACTTTAAATGTTAGTGGATGAAAGGTCGCCATACACTTTGATTTAATTTAAATTTTGTTTGCCTTCCTTATGCAGAAAGAAGATAAAATCAAAAGATGATGTTAACTTCTTCTTTTTTGTATTCGCGTGATAGATATTTTTGGGTTTTAATTGTAATTTTCAGACATTGAAACTTCTTAAAACGCGTTTTCAACTTGTTGTTTTGAAACACGTCCAATTTTGTTTGGCATGACAAATTGCACTACTTTTCTGCAAATTTGCAGGAAAAATCCTTCTATTTGACAGGAGGGCCGCATGCAAAAGAGTCAATCCAAACCATATTATTTGAAAAGTCCATCTTATATTGTAATTCATGAACCATTATGCTTATGATTAAATATTGGTGTTTGGAAGCTTTTAGCATATCCGAAGGGTTTTGTAACACTACATTCTCCTTAATTCTTATGCATATATACCTTGGTTTTATATATATTTATATATAAAACGATTACGTGCATGCACACCTCAAACTCTACTTTTCTACTATTCCTACCGGAATGCTTCGCTGTGGAATATTAAGAACGATGAGCTGTAATAGCAAAAATCTTAAGACGTGGCTCCGACGAGGAATATGCCCTTTAAATAACGTAGAGGACAACTTGAGATACGAATATATAGGATCTTATTTTATAATGAACCGTGCATGTAATTCTAGAAAAATCGATATGTGATTAATTTCGTTGGTAGATATCATACGATACGGTTATTATGATTTTGACAATTTCACACAAAATCTATTTGGATGCTAGAAGGGTTTTTTTCCCTTTCTATATTACTGCAGCTTTCATAAAAAAATCCTAAAATAAGGCCACTTTATTAACTTTAAAGGTTGAACTTGTGATCTTTTGCAGAGGAGACACTTTATATTCCGATAAACATAAACTACCTGCAACATAAACATAAACACCCTTGTTATATTGTAGTCATGTCACTCGTAGGTTCCGATGCCCTTGTTTTTCTATGCATTTCGGATTTAAAAAAATGAATTGGCCATTTCTCGGCATGTTTTGATGCACACGTATATTTGATTCTTTGTAAATCTTCCATTTTTTCTATTTATTTTTTGACGAAAAGAATTGCCTACCCTCGGTAAAAAAAGTTGTTTATCTCAATTCTCAGTCGTTCGGTGATTCAAAAATCATTTCCCTTGTATCATTACAAATGTTGATCATTCTAATGTGAAAAAGAGCCATCTTAACGTATAGACACATTTCTTTGTTGTTTAGAGTTTTATGGCATATTTAGTATTTACAAAAAAATGAATATCAACATAGAAGTCATCAAACTAGTGATATTAGATTAGATTAAAAGTCACTAAGTCACTTTAGACAACACTCAAAGTACAGATTTACAATACCCCTTTAGACTCAACTTCGGATTCAATATATATAAAGTATAAGTTCTTCAAATAAAGGAATGAATCGGTACACCCAACCATTTCCAAGATCTTTCAACTCGGCAATTGGTATCGTAAGCCACAAGTCCCTGCAATTCCGGACCTTCCAAGCGAGGATTGTTCTCAAAACTAGTAAGATTTTTTTTATTGAAAAAAAACAATTAGAATGGAATGGAGGCTTTGGAAACAAACATAATGTGGTTAGCAAGAAAATTGCATGATTCGATTGTAATGACTTGCAAAATGATTTTTCAGTTCTTGAGAAAATCAAGCACTTAATAACAAGAGAGAACTACAAAAGATACTGAAATAACTTACTTGTTCAGAGGAATGTGTATGAAAGGGCCAGCAGTGGGTATTGTTCCACATAAATCGTTGTTTGAGACATCTCTACAAGAATGCAAAATAAACCAGCTTAAATCAAAACTAAAAAAATACCACTTAACGAGAGGCAAATTGAAAAGACAAAAGGCACGGCATAGTCGTGTCGAGAGGAAGGAAAAAAAATATTGCAGTAGTGCACTTACACGACTTTAAGACTGGCTATTCCAGCAAGTTCCCTCGGAATTGGGTCTGATAGCTTGTTGTCATTAGGCCGTCTAAGGTCCAAAAAAAATAATCAGTCAAGAACTCAAGATACAAAGAGCAACATACCAATCTTGACCCTATGCAAATGCTCAAGGATATATTATGCTGCAAATTGTGAAAGAAAAATACCACAAACTTACAAGAAGACAAGAGACTTTAACCTTCCCAGAGAACGGGTAATATTGTTGTTGTTATACAAATCCAAGCTGACCAAACTCTTTAAATCACCAAGCTCGCTAGGAATTGTCCCTTGAATGTTGTTTTTGTAAAGCTCCCTGCATAATGGCAAGAACATAGAACTTAGATGCTATTAATAAACTTTGCATGATGCTTCAGTCATAAAAGGTCACCAGTGCAAGAATGCAAGCCAAATATGCACATATTAATAGATGCATTTCCATTGGACAAAGATCAAATGTGATGCAACTTAATTTCTTTATAAAAAATCATCTTTGATACGACAAACACTTGAAACAATATAGTCAAATACAAGCAAAGCTGACAACACTGTAAGGGGACTATAAAATTCTACATACCAGACAAGTAGATACAAGTATTGGACATGCTTGTTCACTTCTTGGACTGCTTTTCTTCCGAACAAACTTCAACCAGCTTGTCTTTTCTTGCATTTTTCCAGCACTGGAATAACCCAGTCACCTTCTGAAGGAATCTGAGCTACCTTTGCAGGGACCACATGGGAATTTCCATCCTCAAACTCCCCTGAGGATGAAGATGGACGAGGATTCCTCCGTCCAAGCTTGACAAGTTCAAGCATTTTCCAACGAATTTTATGAATTGGGGTTGTCTGAATCAGGCACCCTTTACTATATCCTTCCCTAAGAAATACGGTGTGCACTCTAGCACGAGTAGAAATATAAAATATCCCAGGGTGCTTCAGTAGTAGCTCCCTTAAATTGACCTCCATGCTAAAATCTTTGCGAAAATGCGCCAACCTTTCCACCGGAATCATTTTCTCCACGGTCAAACTCAACAGCTCATGAATGAATCAACGCCACGGCTCGCTTCTCGTACCTCTGTAGTCCTCCACAAGACCGAACTCGAACAACCTCTGCATCGTCATAAGGCTTAAGATACCGAAGCCTCTGCCAATTCCTCAGCTTTTCACGGAACCCTCTCAATCCTAAACCCGGTCGGAAAATCAATCGGAAACGCATACTTCGTCTCGAACTCACTGAGCCACTTATCCTGATATTCCTTCTCCCGCCATTTCTCCACCTCGGCTGAAGGCAACATTTCGTCTCTACAAACCAACCCCACTACCTCTGAGCTAACCATCTGAAACACTTTTGGACAATTACCCAAAATCGACTTCCTAAAGTCATCTGGCAAGCCCAATTCCCGCCTCACAAGCCACAACGCGTGGGCGTGAAGTGTCCCACGAGGCGACAACATTATAAGCCTCTTCAACTTATCGATAGCAACCGGTTTCGAATCCCTCGCAAATCTCATTTCCTCCTTGATCAAATGTCGCATCATCGGGGTCAACCGAACGCGAAGACTCCGATTCACCGGGTGCGTGTAGACTTTGAAAACGTGAGGGAACCTGTGAAGGAAGAGGCCGACTCTCGTGTTGAGCCCGATGACGTTGCGCCACCTCGTGAGCATTTCAACAGGCACATGGTGTGCATTGCGTCTTTTTGACATGACCTCCTTGCAACCCGCCCTCACACAACTCACAGCTCGCATAATTAATAATTCATGCTCATGTTTCGCTGGTATTTAGGATTGATCCATTTGTATTTAGTTTTAATTTTTTTATATTTTAATTAAAAATATACATCAATTATATATATATATTCTTGATCAAAATGGAAAATATTAAGGAAAGTTGAATGTTTTTTTGTATTAAGCTTTGAATAAAGAATAACCCGCCTAACTCACCCTGCCCCTCATAGTCCACTCATAAGCAGGGCAGGTAACGTTTTTTTTTGCCCAACTCTGTTTTGTTTACCCGCTTAACTTAGACAGGGCGGGTAGCGTTGGGGCAAAAACTCATCCTGCCCCGTTTACACCTTTACGACCAACTGAATCATGAGACTTGTTGGAATTGATTTATAATTGCTTAATACAGGAATTCTAGGAGAATCGGTCGACCGAAACTTAAGTGTCCGGTCGACCGAATTACTCTAGGAGCCACAGGGGTTCGGATCATATCAGGATCGGTCGACCGGTTATGGGAACACGGTCGACCGAAAAATGTCAATAGATTTGGAGCTCATGATTGATCGAGATTCGGTCGACCGGTGTTGGGCACAACGGTCGACCGAAAAACGACAGTAGTTGCGAGATGAAAATCAGCATGCAGATTGGTCGACCGGTGTTGGACATGCGGTCGACCGAAAACGTCCAGGAGCTTCAGGCGCTATTCAACAGCGCGGAACGGTCGACCGGCTATGGGCACGCGGTCGACCGAACGATGGCAGTTACACGAACTAACCGAAATCCTGTCGACCGATGAGACATTCCGGTCGACCGTTTTCAGGCAGTTATGCACGATTTGAATTATTCTCTGTACGAATTTAGCTCATTATAAATAGGATTTTTACCCTAATCTTGTAATATAACATATAATACTTATTCTCTTGAGAGAGATTAGGCTAGAGAGAGATCTAGAGTGTTTTAGGAGACATATTGCTTTCAATCGTTTGTAATCTCGGAGACTTCTCTTGTTGGAGAAGAACTTCAAGGAAAGGAAACCCGCAGGAGACCGTCCCAAGGACGTAGGCATCTTGCTGAACCTTGTAAAATCGTGTGTGTCGTGGTTTGCTTCAGGTGTGTTGTGTGATTGCTTGATATTTTATCTTATTTGTGTTTACTTGTTGCATTAAGATTGGGAGAGGGTCAGAAGTTAATTCCACAGTCAATATTCTATATTTTTGTGGTGCGTGTAATCCGTGTCGTATTAGTGCATTATAGATCCCCCTCCCAACAAGACTGTCTGCTTCCGACATCAGAATCAACACCAACGGAGTTGTAGTCTAGATTTTGCAATATAGGTGAGATCATAGTAACACTATCAGTTGAGTATTTGCTACTTGTATCATTCTCCATTTTATTTTTGTTGTTGTTGATATCGATCATGATCTGTGGATGGTCAGTTAAAACTTCTACGGGCTTTTCTAACACCCACAATCGGAAAATTGTTCATTGAAGGTGGAAAATACTATGAGAACAAATGTTTGGGGGGCAAACCTCAATTTACCCTTAAATAGAATTGGTTCTTCGAACTTTTTGTAGGAAAATAACCTAGAAGTAAGAAATTTAAATTTTATAATATTTTTTGGTGATTGATTTGCAAAAAAAATTAATAAAAATTTGGAAATCAAGTTCCAAACTAGTATTTGAAAAGTTTGTTTAGTCCGTGCAAACCAACTGCAACTTAGTTTTTTCCTATTCACACCACCATCCAACCTTATCCATCATCCCTCCCTAAAAACCCAAAAACCCCAAACTTCCATCCGAGAATCCACTCCACTCCAGCAATGGAGCTGTCGACCTCCTTCCTCCCCTCCACTCTCGACCTCACCTTCTCCACCTCCCTCCCCTCCTTCCTCCCCTCCAAATGCTCTCCCACCCCCGTCGCCGTCTCCACCGACCCCACCCTCCCATCCAACAGCCCCCGTCGCCTCCTCCGGGAGCTCTCCGAGCGCAAGAAACTCTCCTCCACAACCACCAAACCCCGCCACCCCCCTAAGAAGTTCATCCTCAAACCCCCCCTCGACGACGCCAAGCTCACCCAACGCCTCCTCTCCAGCCCCCAACTCTCCCTCCGCTCCTTCCCCCTCCTCGCCTCCTGCCTCCCTTCCTCCCCTCTCTCCTCCCCCGACTTCGCCTGGTCTCACCACCACCTCCTCGACGCCAAGCAAGCCCTCGGCTATCCCCTCCAACCTTCCCTCTCTCTCCCGGATGAGGACTCCCCCGGGGCTCACTTCGATGTGCTGTTGTATCTCGCGTTCCAGCACCCGGCGTGCGAGAGGAGCAAGGCGAAGCACGTGAGGAATGGACACTCCAGGCTGGCGTTTCTCGGGCAGTACGTCATTGAGTTGGGGCTGTGTGAGTTGTTCTTGCAGAGGTACCCGAGGGAGTCACCGGGGCCGATGAGGGAGCGCGTGTTCGGGTTGGTTGGGAAGAGGGTGCTGCCCAGGTGGATTAGGGAGGCCGGCTTGCAGAATTTGCTGTTCCCGTTTGATGATATGGATCGGATGATTAGGAAGGAGAGAGAGCCGCCTGTCAAGTGAGTTCCGTTTTAGTGTTTTTCGTTTGTTTGTTTTGTTTTCGATGTTATAATCCGTATTATTCTTGGTGGTTGGGTTTTGAATTGTGGATGTTTGTAGTGTCTGTGTCTCTTTGGAGACATCTGATAAAATTGGAACGATACAAATGTTTGTAGTGTTTGTGGAGAGCGGGACAATTGGCATTGTGACTGGTCTGGTGTGATTAATAGGTTGGAACATATGAGGAAGTGGGGAATTGAACTTCCAAAATGACTTTGATGATTGGTAGATAGGAAAACCTTTAAAACCTTGGAACTTTAGTTCCGATAGGAGTTCCCGTTTGATAAAATGTGAATTAGATGATTAAGGAGAGGGAGCATGTTGTCAAATGAGTTGGGTTTGATTTATTTTGTGCTTGTTCTTTTTTGGGTTTTCAGTTTGTGATTGGTAGTCATTCGTTTAGAATCACATTTTGATAATTAGATTTCCTAAAATCTTACTACTAGTCGGAATGAGTTCCCAAATATACCCTTGCGGCCTTGCCTAAGTACGAAGATTCTAAATTTTTATATGTCAGATGTAAATCACGTTTCATTCCTAATTTTCACAAATCAAAATCTGATTATCAAAATGTGATTCCAAATAGTCCTTGATTTGTTGGAATAAAGGATGTTTGTAGTGTTTGTGGCATTTTTTTGAGAGAGGGACAATGTCGCATTGTGGTTGGCTTGTGTGATTACTAATTGGTGGGAAGGAAAAGGAAGTGGAGAATTGGGTAATTGGAGGCAGGAAAAATATAAAAAAAAATTGGAACTTGAGTTTCAATTGGAGTATATTTCTTAAAAAATCGTACTTAGAGCCAATTTCCCCATTTTCACATAGAAGTCAAAGGAACTTGTCGAAGTGAGTTTTGAACTTCTTTCCACTTTGTTATTGTCCATAGCAAGATGATAATTGAACTGGCTTGACCAATAACTCTAGATTTTGCCTTCTTTTTAACCCACATCCAGTGAGCAACTGAGCACTTCCACTTGGCTTTATTAAGTCTTTCTTCTGTGCTGTGCATTCCTTGTTTCCTCGCTAAACATTTAATGTTGTTCAAGTTCATCTGTCATGGTCACTCCATTTTTTCCTTCATCCAATCCTACTCCATTGCTTACAGGTCTGTATTCTGGGCATTATTTGGTGCAATATATTTATGCTTTGGCATGCCGGAAGTTTATCGCGTTCTTTTTGAAGCGTTTGGACTGGACCCTGAAGAAGAGACTTGCCAGCCTAAATTGAGACGCCAACTTGAAGACGTTGATTATGTTTCCGTTGAATTTGAAGAAAAACGGCTTGGCTGGCAAGACGTTGCTGCATATAGGGCAAGAACCTTGTCATTTCTTTGACAAGTTACTATGTTGCCTTCCCAACTGTATCTTTTCCCATGCCAAAGCTCTAAGTCTCTTTTCAACTTGTTTGCGCAGCCTCCACAAGATGCACTGTTTGCTCATCCAAGGCTCTTTAGAGCTTGCGTTCCACCTGGTATGCATCGGTTCCGGGGCAATGTCTGGGATTTTGATAGTAGACCCCAAGTCATGCAAACATTGGGATATCCCTTGTCAGTGACTGATAGAATTCCAGAAATCACCGAGGCCAGGAACATTGAACTTGGGCTTGGGCTTCAGGTAATATTATTGGTCGCTTGGTCCTACTTTTGAATGCTACAGAGGAAATTGTTCTGCTAGTTTTGACAATAGTAGGTAAGCACGATAGTCAAAACCGAAATGGTTCTACGATCTCAATTTCTAGGGCACTAACCTTGCATGCACGTCGGAGCAATGAGAATATCCCGCTAACAAAAAATTTCTTCAGGTTTTCATTTGGTGTCATAATCATAGATTTGAGATTCGTGGGATCATGTACTATGCTTCAAGACTTATGGATAACATTCTTTTCTTGGACGCTAAATCTTTAGATAATGAAATGTTACACCTGATATTTTTCTTGTCACCTGTCCATTTGTGTGACTGATGTAAATCTAGTTTCTGGTACGTACAATTTATAACATTGTGTGCCTGGTCCAGGATTTTCACTCAAAAATTGAAAGCATTCTATAACAGGCCTCACCCAATACAATATCGGGTCGTATAACAATGAAAAGAGCCATATATGTTCTTAGAGGATACTATCACTTATTGGTATAACCACGACAACAATTGCCTTTTCAATTGAAAACCTTCTTTCGCAGTAAATGTTTCTTTTCAAAGTTTTTCCCTTCAAATTTAAGGTCCATGATGGTTGAGTTGGCTGCTTAGAGTTCACATATCCAAAGTAGGTGACATATTAACATCCTTGGATTACAGCTTTGTTTCCTGCACCCATCAAAGTACAAGTTTGAGCATCCTCGTTTTTGTTACGAAAGGCTGGAATATTTGGGCCAAAAAATACAGGTAATTTTTAATACATTTATGTTATGCACTTTAATGAGCTGCAGATGTATTCAAGATTCACATATTTGCAGCCCATCCAGATTTTTTAAAGCTTAACATGTAATTGTTGTTGGTAATTGCTGATTTTAATTCTGCCTCAGGACCTCGTGTTGGCCGAAAGATTGCTCATGAAGCATCTTGATGCTCCTGGGAGATGGATACAGGAGAGGCACCGACGCCTGCTAATGAACAAGTTCTGCGGCCGTTACCTAAGAGAGAAGCGCTTGCACAGGTTCATCATATATGGCGAATCAGTGCAGGATTCATATGAGCACAATCGTAGACTTAGAAATCCATCCACAACTGCCGTACAACAAGCCTTGCATGGACTTGCATATACAGTTTATGGTAAATCAGATGTGAGGAGATTGATGTTTGAAGTTTTTGATTTTGAACAAATCCAGCCAAAAGAAGTATAATTATTTTTCTTTTTGGTCCAGTGGCGTTGAGCCACAAATGTTTTCATTGTTCAGCATCGCTAACGTGAAAATCCGCTTATTCTTTAGATGTGCTAAAGGTGATAAGCTCTTTTTATTAAATTGTTAAGGTTGTCATTACAAATGCTGATCATTCTTATTTGAAAAAGAGCCATCTTAACGTATAGACGCATTTCTTTGTAGTTCAGAGTTTTATTACAAATTTAGTTTACACGACATGCAACATGCTTACAGGCTAAAAAGCATAGCCTGTAGTAGCTCAAGAACTACTACGTACGGGTAACCAGCTATGTCTACTGCTAGTTGATAGTCCTAACTAAAGTCATAAGTCGCGAAATTCCGGAACAAACTCTCCATGGATCACTTCATGCAATCAATTACGACAATGCTCTCAGTTAATCCATGGACGGTGCAATTGCTCATCTATTGTATCATCTACATCATTGGTTGACAAAAATATGATAATTAAATTCTATGTTCGAACTATTGCGAAAAAATCATGAGATACGTGGACGACGAAGTTCGAGTACGATATCTGGAAAAAATGAAAGCAGCATGCCTCTTCTATGTTCATACGAACTTGTCATACACACTTTCTTCTATGTAGCGTTGTGGTTGTATTTATATGCAAAAAGTTACATAACTGCCTCTGTATAATAAATATGGCAAGCCTCAAATAAATTACCATTGGCCAAAAAATGAATATCATCAAACTAGTGATATTAGATTAGATTAAAAGACACTTTAGACAACACTCAGTACAGATTTACAATACCCCATTGGACTCAACTTCGGATTCAATATATATAAAGTATAAGTTCTTCAAATAAAGGAATGAATCGGTACACCCAACCATTTCCAAGATCTTTCAACTCAGCAATTGGTATCGTAAGCCACAAGTCCCTGCAATTCCGGACCTTCCAAGCGAGGATTGTTCTCAAAACTAGTAAGAATTTTTTTATTGAAAAAAAAACAATTAGAATGGAATGGAGGCTTGGAAACAAACATAATGTGGTTAGCAAGAAAATTGCATGATTCGATTGTAATGACTTGCAAAATGATTTTTCAGTTCTTGAGAAAATCAAGCACTTAATAACAAGAGAGAACTACAAAAGATACTGAAATAACTTACTTGTTCAGAGGAATGTGTATGAAAGGGCCAGCAGTGGGTATTGTTCCACATAAATCGTTGTTTGAGACATCTCTACAAGAATGCAAAATAAACCAGCTTAAATCAAAACTAAACAAATACCACTCAACGAGAGACAGATTGAAAAGACAAAAGGCACAGCATAGTCGTGTTGAGGGGGGAAGTGCAGGTAATGCACTTACACGACTTTAAGACTGGCTATTCCAGCAAGTTCCCTCGGAATTGGGCCTGATAGCTTGTTGTCATTAAGCCGTCTAAGGTCCCCAAAAAAAAATCAGTCAAGAACTCAAGATACAAAGAGCAACACACCAATCTTGACCCTATGCAAATGCTCAAGGATATATTATGTTGCAAATTATGAAAGAAAAATACCACAAACTTACAAGAAGACAAGAGACTTTAACTTTCCCAGTGAACGGGGAATATTTCCAGTAATGTTGTTGTTATACAAATCCAAGCTGACCAAACTCTTTAAATCACCAAGCTCGCTAGGAATTGTCCCTTGAATGTTGTTTTTGTAAAGCTCCCTACATGATGGCAACATAGAACTTAGAAGCTATTGATAAACTTTGCATGATGCTTCAGTCATAAAAGGTCACCAGTGCAAGAATGTAAGCCAAAAAAGTCCCACCCATAAATCAGTAACGGTGAAATGACTTCTGATGCAACTAAATAATGCCAAATGACGCTTAACCCAAATAATAGCTAAAACACAACAGGCGGCTAAAAAACTGCCAACTCTATACCATAATCCATTCCCAGCTAAATATGACTTCCAGGAAATTCAAACTATCAGGGAGCATTCAAGGCCGACGTCCCCAATCATAAGTTTCCAACCTCACATAACATGAGTTCACTTCAGGCTCCACTTGAATAAAAGCATGTTTTGTCAAAGCCAAAAGTGTGTGCAGTAACAGTGTACTACGCAGAAAGTGCCTCAAACGAACTCCTATGTATAGGTGTAACAAATATCATCCATTGTCTGAATGAAATCTTGTAGGTTAGGAACAGGGAAAGAAAACAACAGTCGCAATGCCCATCATACACATATTCTCTCCTATTTACCGGTGAAATCGTCGTACATACCTAACCGTTTCCACAGTTTTTACCTTCATTTCTTCACTGATCGATGCTCTAACACTACAGCCAAATACATAGACTTTATCATATACGCATTAAAAGAAAAGGTTCTGCACTTACAGGTATTGCAAATGTTCCAGCCTCCCAAGTTCAGGTACCAAATGTCCAGATAGATTAGTATTTCCAAGGTCACTGCAGATAGAATCTCAACATTGTCAAATTCAAAACTAAATTGCTAAACTAACATTATTATTGCTTAACATAGCCAAAATATCTCAGGAACAAAAGCAATCTAAGATATATAATCATCAACTTTTCATTGTATAATTTTTTCTCTATTCTCTACGCACTTAAGCTGAGCTAACTAATCTCTGCATCATGAATAGCCACTAGAATGAAATCAGTTTTCTAACAGCACAAGGGTTTGTCATTGTATATGCATGGTGACAAATATAGAATGGTTCCACTCCGCCCACCTTATTTGAAACAAAAAATAAGCAGTTCCTCACAGATACAAAGAAAACAGCAAGTCTCTTGCTAACAAATGAGTCAAATGACTACTACGAACTCATATCATCCGAAGCACTATACCAACACCTCGTGCTTCAGTCAGCAACTGGTAAGACAAAATTCGGCCAATAGTAGACTCGAACTCCAATTCCTCACCGTAAGGTATGAACAACTTGCACAAGGAATTAGAAGATCGAAACTTTCTGAATCAAAAATTTATACACGACATAAATTTATTCCACCAATTCCCCTTCACTCCTCCAGACTAAAGGGCCCAGCCCGTTTGGAAACAGATTCCGATTTTGAAAACCGAAGGACCAAACGATGTTCACTATCAATTCCGATCCTCAGATTCGGTCAGTTTATCAAAATGTGATTCCAAACAGAAGAGAAATTCAAACATCAAAGTAAACTATCAAACCGAAGCTAACAATGGAACAACAAAATTCCTCCAAAATCGAAATGAATCGCTTTTCGAAAAAAGAGAGGAAGGGTTTATTAATTAAAACTGACAGTCGGGTGACGCGATTGTGGTTGTCGCAGGTGATGTGGAACCAAGTGCAGGGGTTAACGAGGTTAGGATCCCAACTCCGGAGGACACCGTCGGGGTCGACAAGGCTATTGCGGAGCGCGAAGAGGGCGTCGCCCTCGGAGTTGGAGGAGACGGCGGGGCACAGAAGGAGGAGAGGAACGAGGAGGAGGAGGAGTCTGGCCATCGGTGGTGGTTAGGGTTTGGAGAAGAGGGGAACGTGGAGGTGGAGATGGAGGTTGGTGTCAGTGGGTGACAGTCAGTCAGTCAACTCAAAATTCGCAAGTGGGTTTCTTGTGTCGTTCCTTTCACATTCAGTCATTCACTGAGTGGGACCAGAACTCCTACACACACACACAAAAAGTGAATTTTTTTGTCACTAATCAGTGACAAATTTGTGAATGAAATATGTAACTAACCTCATAATTTTGTTATTTTGCTAATTAACATTTACAAAAAGGAAACCCAACTTATTAGGCCAACAAAGAAAGAAATAAACCCTATGGTAATGGAATGCAGTGGATTGCAAATGTTCTGCACTTACATGTATTGCAAATGTTCCGGCCTCCCAAGTTCAGGTACCAAATGTCCAGACAGATTAGTATTTCCTAGGTCACTGCAGATAGAATCTCAACATTGTCAAATTCAAAATTAAATTGCTAAACTAACATTATTATTGTCTAATATAGCCAAAATATCTCAGGAACAAAAGCAATCTAAGACATTGTCTAAACTAACTCAACTTAGCTATAGGTGAAAATTTCAAAAATAGTGGTCCTGTTAAAAAATAACAAGTTATAAGTGAATTAGACTAATTAAGAAAGATTATGTGTAATTTTTCCATTATTTTATTCCAAGTATGTATGATCACAAATTTCACTCGACTGGCCCATGACAAGAACATGAGTATATAACTCATAAAAAAGGTGGAGGTGCGGGGAATCGAACCCCGTGCCTCTCGCATGCGAAGCGAGCGCTCTACCATATGAGCTACACCCCCGAAGTATTAGTTATCTATATTATTTTTATTTCGTTCTATAAACAATATTCCCTGCGTTTTTTGCTCTTGGTTCGTACAAGCCAACGATTTTTTTTACCAAACAATTAAGATTTAATTGTGGTATGTGATGGATGATTAACGTACAAATGCAAAAGGACATGTAGGACGCAACAACCACAAAACTAGATATAGGTAAAAAATTCGGAGGGAGGTGCTCACATCCTTAGCCTTCTCACGCCCACAACCAAAATAAGTCAATAGATCTTGTACCAAAATGCAATGTATACTTCCTAGATTCATCGACATTTTGTCTCTAAGAACTACAACATCAATTTTCATAGACTTGAGAACCTCCCATAATTTTCTCAACTTCAACCTAATACCTAGGTGGAACGAGTCATTTAGCCAAGATTGTTCTTACCCAAATCGATAAAATTCTAACCAAAATAAAGATGTTGATTTCAAATCAGAGAAGATGTCAAGACAACACCGGAGCGAGATGAAGTCAACGACAAAAACGATACCTCCCAATTTCTCCCACTTCTTCCCAATCCTCCTATATCTCTTTTCCCCCCTTTATTAAGAAACCCTCACATAGACGATACCGATGGTTTGAGGTTAAAGACTTGGGAAAATTACTTTGATATCAGATTGTAACATCGTGGCACGACAAGTAGGGTCTCGGGTCCTGCCCGGTCTGCGACCCGTGGTCGGGCCCAGTTGGTCGATTGTAACATCAGTCAGGTTTGCGGGTCATTTTTTTTTCAAAACTATAACTTACAAAGATTAGATTAAAAACACTGTTAAAATTCAGATTTCAACAAAATAAGGAAAGATTAAACAGTTTAATAAAGAAGATAAAAAGAGATGAGAAGATTTAATATAAAGAAAATGAATAGAATGACCATGTTTATATAGATTTTTGGAGGGGTATTTTAAGTTTTTTTTAAAATAAAATAAATTGGGTGTGTCGGTCTGGACCGTTACCCTTATCCTGGGACCCCATACGATAAGCATACCCCAGGCCTGGCACGACACGCGTGCCCGATCGGAAACATGAAGAAATAAACATAAACCACAACATCTTAATAATTTTAAATTTGAGGTTTAAACACGCAAGTATAGTCAAGTAAAGTTTTTTTGATCGATGTTATGCACATTTTGTGTCGAAAAGACGGCTATTTTCATGCATGTTATATGTATTATATTTTGAAAAACACAACATATTAATATGGTTAATAACCAAAATCATGACATATTGATGTTTCCATACTCTAAAACATATTAAACAACCATTTCCAAATAAAAACCGTTATACTAGAAAAGATGCTTAACATATTGTTTGCATGCAAATCGTATATTTTCCCGTGTAATTATGTCATATTTATCAACTATCATTACTATAACTAAATAAATATTATTATATTGACACCCCCAGTGGTTGTGGTATTATTATATTGACATTGAAATTTGCAAGTTTACCACAACCATCCATGGCTTCTTCTTATGAGTCCAAGAAGAGACCGGAACAGAACCCAAACGGGACAATAATGGAGTCAAAGGGGGAGCAGAGCGAAAATGGTCGGATTTCCCTAATAATTCTCTAGTTTAAGCTCCCACCTTAGATTCTGCTCCAAATCTCCCTTTCCGATCCCTCCATTTCGAGGGCTTCACCCAAAGATCCCACCTTTGGTGACTTGCGCGGCTCGATTCCGGATTCCGGTCCCAATTTGATCTTCTCGTGGATTAGGGTTTTGAGGTGGGTTTTTAGTGTTTGCTGCTGCTTGAGCCGTAGAAAAGTTGGGTTTTTGTTGTTGTTTTGGTGTGGGTTTGGAGGATGTGGTGAGTTTGTGGTTGGAGTTGAGGTGTGGTGGTGATGGTGTTGGATGGGAAGTAGAAAAGGTGGGATTGGTGTGGAAGATGGTAAGGAAGCTGCGACAGGCATGCCAGACTTCGCACCTCGATCGGCGAATTCCAACGCAATGTATGTGTTTTCTCCTCGATTCGTGTTTTTGGTTTGTTGTGCTGGTTTTGGATGTGTTATCTTTGCTTGTTTTGATGTAATGTAACTCATTCCGGTTCGCGAAGGCATTACCGCATTGTATTTGAGTTTAGCAAATAAGTTGTGGTGTGTGCATGATATTCACCATGACTACGTTTCTAATTATTGGTAAGAATTTTTTTTCAAGGGGTCGACATCCAAAGATGTTAAAATCCCAGGGGGTCGAAATCCAACGAAATTAACAATTTTTGGGTCAGAATCCATAAAAATCTTTACAACCCAGGCCAAGTTCCAAATCCTCAGGGGGGCAGAAAGCCAAAATCACCTATATCAACTAGGCAATTTTTCAAAAACAAAGGGGGCGCTTGACCCCCACCTTACAAGGTGAAGCTGTCCCTGGTCTGTCCTAATGAGTTACTTTGCTATTTTGCCCTTTTTTCGAATATGAAGATTTATATTTGGGTTACCTTAGCCTCTTCCTTAACTAAAAATTGTGTGTTCTTGGGGCATTGATCTCCTTTCTTTGCATGTTCAGGGCCTCAGACAGAAACAACATACATTCCTTTCGCACTTCTGATTTTGAGGGATTTGAAAGCTCAAGCGGATTTCATATAGATGATGCTACAAACCTCAGCAGGAGTAAGTTTTTGATGAACTGACCAATCATAAAATAGTTATTGTTGAACTGAAATGCTGGGAATTTTTCACTATTTTCATGTAAGAATAAGATAGCATTATTATGCACAAATTTTTCATGGAATAATTGTTGGGAGGGGGATCTAAGATGCACCACGTATAATAGAATATTGGTTGCGGAATAATAACTTCTGACTCTCTCCCAAACTCAATTGCAACAAGAACACTAATAAGATGGAAATAAACAAGCAAACACAAATGCACACCTGAAACAACCACGACACACGCAATTTACAAGGTTCGGCAACGTGCCTACGTCCTTGGGGGGTCTCCTGCGGGTTTCCTTTCCTTCTTCCACTTCTCCAACAAGAGAAGCAACCGAGATTACAAATGATTGGAAGCAATGTGTCTCCCAAAGCACTCTAGATCTATCTCTACCCTTAATCTCTCAACTCACAATGAAGGAAACTATTGATATTTTCGTGTGTTACATTGAAGAGCAAACAAACCCTTTTATAGACTCAAAAAAACCGAGCTACAATTAAACAAAATCGAACAGAACTATTCACGGGGACACAGTTAACCGATGCTCGTTCGGTTAACCGTGCGTGCTTCAACATGAACGATTCCTGTGCTGATTTTGTTAACCGAATCCTTCTCGGTTGACCGAGGGAACGATTCTCACGTGACTCGGTAGACCGCGAGAACGATTCTTCCACGAACTAACGAATTCTTCAACAACCCTTCGGTTGACCGAGAACCTCTCGGTGAACCGTTCCAAATTGGACAGACACTTTCCAGATTCTCGGAACACCAAAAATCTCCCCAACGGTTTACTGAACCCGTTGTTCCGAAGTGCTTGTTACCCTCTGACGATAGACCGAATCCAATTCGGTCATCCGATCCCAGCTGCACACGAAGTGCCTGGAATCCTCGGTTCGGTGTAGCGAATCCAATTCGGTAGACCGACCCGTCTTTGCCGAAATTTCCTGGGTTGTGCGTCGGTCGACCGGATTCGACCGAATCTTCCTGGATTTGCTTCCTTAACAAATATGAACCAATTTTCAACAATAATATGTCCCTAGCATTGCATGTGGTATTGCATATAAAAAAATCTTTTAAGATACATTAATGTAGATGTAATCATGTGAATATGTGTGAAGCATGAAATTATTTTATTTACTTTGACGAGTGAATCTGTGAATGTGCTTTCTTAATTTCTGAAGTTACTCAACATCTTGCTGCTGATGTAGATTCTCTGTTCGACCCAAAATCCACAGGACTGGCAGGCGCTTCCAGTCAGCTGCAATTTGGCTTTTTTAACAAAGTAAGTTTAAACACTACATGTGTTAGATAGTTTTTTCTTGTTAAGTTTATTGGAGGTTGGAATTTGACTGATGACTCCTTGTCTGACATATCTAACATCATAAACAGCCACTTCCTTCTGCCAATATAACCTCCATTAGTAGAGTGAACTCAGTGACGTCAACCCAGGTTCCACCACAGACTGGACAACCAAATAATCTAATTTCTTCACCTGTTGGACGCCAGGAAAACTGGGGAGAGTCTGTTATGGCAGAAGGAGATACATCAACTGATGATACTGATGACAAGAATCCAAGGGTGATGCTCTTCTATCCTTGTTATATCAACTGTTTGAATTTCTCCTATAATTTACAGCAGAAACTTGAAGTTGCATTGATTGACTATGTCTTGTGGAGTATAAGAGGTCATTGAGTGCTTTAAACGCCACTAGCCCAACACTATAACTTCACAGTAATATATCTAGTATTAAATTATTATATTGTAGCCATCCATTGCACTGTCAAATGGCTTGAAGTTAAGTCGTTAACAAAGATCAATCTCACTTCAGGCAAGCAACTGCAGTTTATATTATAGCCATCCATTGCTTGAAGTTTATATTGTAGCAAACAACTGCAGTTTATATTGTAGCCATCCATTGCCGCTTCTTCAGACCGACTTTAGAAATCACTTGGTTGTTTTTATAGCAGATCGTGATAAATCATTCTGAATGATTTCTCTGTTTACTGGCATGGAGATGATAACATGAAATCTGTTTCTATTGGTGGAACATGCCGAATGTGCATCATACTAGCATCGGTTCTTTAGGGTCGTTCACCAACCTAGTAAATACCTGCTATATTGATAATACATTAAAATGGTTTTGTATTAGCTCTTTTAATTGGATGAAGTCTTTTACTCATCCCACCCAAATGTAAAGTGAAACTTAGTTTGGTTCTCTATTGAATAAGTGCAAGTGTGGTACCTAATTTGTGTCATTCCAAGTTGAGAATGTTTCTGCTAATTCAATAAATTCTGCTCAAAGAATCAAATGTTGGTTTGAATACATTCAAGAATGATTGTGTTGGTTCTGTATCTTCAGTTTGAATCTGGACATGTTTCCACTTTAGCGGCATCTGATTCTAGTGATAGATCGAAGGAAAAAACTGGGGATCAAAAGGTAAGCAGTCAACCTAACACCGCCATCTTTTATCATTGTCAATCGGCTTCATATTATATGATTACATCTTTTCTACAGTCACTCCGGAGACTTGCACAGAATCGTGAAGCAGCAAGAAAAAGTCGACTAAGGAAAAAGGTTTGTTCTTCAGACATTTTTATAACCACTCATTGTTGTACTTAGATAACCTAGTTGTTTATACACCTTAAAAGGGCCACCGTAGCTCAGACTTGTCTATAAGGATCAACAGGACAACCTTTTTAAACGTTTCTCTATGGAAATGAATTAGAAAACCAAGTTCAATTTTTATATCAACAAAAGTAGGCGCTGCTACTCCTTTGTGATTTTTGTTCACACAAATATTGTGCTTCTTAAACCCTACAAATTATCTAACTTCGAAATAGGCTTATGTTCAACAACTGGAAAGTAGTCGACTAAAGCTTACCCAACTTGAGCAGGAGCTTCAAAGGGCTCGCCAACAAGTAAGAAGCTACCATTGCAGTGTTTCATATAAGTTAACAGTGATTTTTTGTTCTTTGAATTATTATTGATCCACTTGCAGGGAATATTTATCTCGGGTTCTGGTGACCAGTCAAACTCTATGAGTGGAAATGGTACTCACTTTATTCCTTGAATTTTCCCTCGCAATTTAAATTAGGAAAGTGCTGCTCAAGGCTTTTTTTTCAGGTGCATTAGCTTTTGACATGGAATATGCAAGATGGTTAGAAGATCAAAATAAACAAATGAATGAACTCAGAGCAGCTGTGAATGCCCATGCTGGAGATGGTGAACTTCGAGTTATTGTTGACAGTATCATGGCACATTGGGATGATATTTTTAAGCTGAAGAGCACTGCTGCTAAAGCTGATGCATTTCACATGCTATCAGGAATGTGGAAAACACCGGCTGAGAGATGCTTTCTGTGGCTCGGTGGCTTTCGCTCCTCGGAACTTCTCAAGGTGACTCTTTGTGCACGACTTTCATTTAAAATGTCAGTGATATCATATGTATCAACTATTTGTAGCCAAAATACCCGTTGATGATTTCAAACTGTATTCCACCATCATCCAGAGCATTGTATGCTTTGACAGTGTAGCTTTCCTTTGCCTTGACTTGTTTTTGCAGAGATTTTTGCTTTAGTCCTTCGATGTGCTTTTCTAGTGATTAGTTTCACTAATCTATCTTGTTATTATTATTATTATCCTTTATAGCAAATCATAAAATTTCCTAGAAGTAATTGACAGTGAAAACTTGAAAAGGACATTATCACTCTTAAGTTTTATAGTTAAGTATGAAATTCATGATTTTGAACTTTTAATATCTACAATGGTAAACTGGGTCATGTGAGTGTGTTTTGACATTGCACATTAGGCTTGTATCAGAAAATAATTAAATTTCATTACTTGGGAGATCCTAAACGCCTTTTGCCTCTTTGCTCTTATGACCAACTGATCCTCAGTTAGAAGGTCAAATACAAAGTAATGAATAAAACAGCCAATCCTAATTTCAGTCTAATTCATACTCTTCATCATTTATTTTGTTTACACAGTAGCACAGCTTTTCTGTTCCATTAATGTGATCAATTGTCATGCCCTGTCTATTTTGCAGCTTCTTGCAAATCAGCTTGAGCCTCTAACTGAGCAGCAGTTAACGGGCATATGCAATTTGCAGCAATCTTCCCAGCAAGCAGAAGATGCATTATCTCAAGGAATGGAGGCTCTACAACAATCATTGGCGGAGACATTAGCCTCCGGATCCCCTGCACCCCAAGGACAGTCGGGTAATGTTGCGAATTACATGGGGCAGATGGCAATGGCTATGGGAAAACTAGGCACCCTCGAAAATTTCCTCATCCAAGTAAGTAGTTTATCTTGTATGAATCTTGATCAAAGTTATTCACTTGGATAAAATAGTGGCTATTTTCTTAATTTCCCCAGCATAAATTTATGGCTTGTGACTGCCTTACAAGAGTATGTGATGAAATCTTTTATCTTTTTCACTTCTCTTTAGGCTGACAATTTGAGACAGCAAACGCTGCAGCAAATGCACAGAATTTTGACGACCCGACAAGCTGCACGTGCACTTCTTGCAATCCATGACTACTTCTCGAGGCTTCGTGCTTTAAGTTCTCTTTGGTTGGCTCGCCCTCGAGAGTAGGGAAAGATAACTCTGAAATGGATGGAAAGCAAGGAATCGTCTCTAAGTTGTAGAATGTAAGAAAGGTTTGTATATGTCAATTTGTAAGAACCATTTTAATAAACCAACCTCCAATCTTCACTACCCTATTATTTTCCTTATTGTATATGACTATGCATTTGAACATGTTATTTGAGATCAGGATATCTAGAATGGTGGAGGGATGCGTCCCAACACTTCCAGAGATAATTATTTTATTATGGGCTAAATTAAGATATTTTGCATTGAACTAGTTGGTGTTTTTGAAGGAACCGAAATTTATTAATGCTTTAGTTTCCTTGTATAATCTAGTGTACAATATTACTATTTCCATCTCATTTCAGTGTTCTTCGTGTTCCTTTCTGTTAAGAAAATAAACGTTAAAAGAGTACCGCCTGAGCTTTTCTACCTTTTTACTTGAATTTTTCTGCAATATTCTCAACATATTGTGGAGTGCTGGAATGATGCTGATCGCAGGTCCGCAAGTAACACAGTTGTGCACTGGTGCCTTTTGAGATTTATGAGATTTTATTTCCATCTGTGGTTGAAGGAACTTGTAGGTTTGCAAGGTTCTGCTCGAGTGAAAACTTAACCCATTGCAGCTGTGTAGCTTCTTAGGAAAACATCATGAAGCAAGCCAAAGGTTAAAATGAGCCACAACTCACGAGCACGAGGCAATGATGCCAACTACAGATTCCATCTTCATTTGGTTCAGAAATCTAGAAGGTTTTAAAGATGAACAAACAGAATTTGCCCGAGTTGTCAAGCATGCTAATATTGGCAACCGTATATGAACGACATTAAAATTATGCGAAAGCACTTATGAGTAGCATTAACTTGACATACAAGAACTAGAAAACAATGGGATGTATGATACTTCACTGAACCATATGGGTGATGTCCAGAAAAAGCTCATACTAATAATATTAATGTTCTTGGAATAATAGTCCAGGTTTCTCTGAATTGATACAGTAAGACAAATAAGATGACGATGGGGAACCTGTTCACTAACATGCAGCTTATCTGCTTGTTATTGAGAATAACTGAAATAAGTAAAGATAATTCTAAATAAGTGTCCTCCATTATCTTCAGTCAACAAGAAGTCAGCTTAGAGGTTAGATACTCCCTAATGTCCATATAATACACCCTGGCAGCATGTAAGGAAACACAATAAACAAGCATCTAAAGCTGGTTTTTGAAGAAGTGGCTGAAACATCCTTCGTAAGAAGACATCATCGACGACCTGTGAATCCAGCAAGTTAAGAAGCCCACTCGAAGTACGAGCAGAGTGCACCTCTAGTGACTGTCCATTTGCCACACCCAAAGAATAATCTACCATGCTTTGGCCCGGGCTTCCTTACTATGCACTTGCTGCTCATCACACCACAGAAGCAATAAGTGTGCCTCTCACCAGCATGGGGGTGAAATGGGGAAGGAACAAGGAGATGTTTGTGCTTTGGAGGTGATGAGATGGGGCCTAGTTGGCCTGTTGGTGATGCTTGTAATAAAGTAGGGTGATCCGCAGATTGCCATGCTAGTGAATTGGTTATGGAGAACCTGAATCCCTGGCGCATCATCAGAGCAAGCAACCGAGCAGTGTTGCGTGCATCATCAAGGCCACAGTGTGCACGACCCTCCCAGGCCAAACCAGCTAGCTGAACTGCCTCCTTCAAGTTGCATCGAGCTGGACCGAATACATTATGAAATGGAAGTTTCAAGTTAATCCACCTGTTAGCAAGTCAAAAGGACATATCATATTCAGCATCTTAATGTTTCTAAGAATGTTGCACCTGGGAAAGAAATAGCAAGAATAAAAAAGTCAGTAGGACTTCAACACATTTATCATCTACATTTAGGCTTTTTTCAAAGAGAACAGTCAAGGTATCCACAGAGATAAAATCATTATATAGATACAAAGAGATACGGATCATGATACAGATATAGAGATACAGCCAGTCGGCCACTGTCCCTTGTCATGACTGAGCAGATAAGCAATAGGTGACAAAGTACTAGAATATGATTATTTTTTGCAATTCATGTTTGCTCCAGCAAAAGAAGATTAATTCTTCATAACAACAAGCAACCGGCATCATCCTTGAGCAGAAACTCGCACCTCAGAGTTAAAGCCATAGTAGTAAATGTAATGCAAATCAATAACCAGAAAAGGTGGATATGGAGGCAATACCACAAGATGGTAAAGCCACCCAACCAAAGAGCGAAAAACAAGTGAAATCAACTTGAAAAGATAATTGCACTGGCCATTTGGTTATTATCTTATTGTCATCTGCGATTATGTATGTCTGTGAAACAAACGAAACATGTTCTTTTCAGGACTGAAAAAAATAAGTAACCAGTATCTACACCAAAATATGAGCAGGTAGGCAAAAGAAACAAGAGGACACCCAGAAACCACATTCTGGAAAAGAAGGATGATTCCAAATAGACTAAAAGTTGAATTTGGTGCCAACATTACAAGTTACAACTTACAATTGTGCAAAGAACATCTAAAATTGACAAAGCGATTAAAAGATTAGATCACACGTCCGACCAAAAGAGATTAAAATATTAGATCCCATACCCAGGCAAGAGATTGGAAGATTACAGGCACTCACTAAATTAGTACCTGTTGAAGTATGGAGGCTTCCTGATCCTCTTGAATCTGCACTCGGAATCTAACATCACACGGCAGTCCCAGTTAGACCATGTAACAATAGCAAAGTTAGTCTTTTTAATTCCTTTATCTTCTAACCATTTATCATGCATCAATAAAGCCTCACTCAAAGGAACACCCCTATCAACCTGCACAAAGAAAAACAAAAATGATAAGTTTTGTATAAAGCACATGTTTTTCATCAAATTCAGTATCTATCTCCAAGTCGCACTGTATAAAATATATATATATATATATTACATGGACAAGCGAGTCCATGTAATTAAAATATATATATTACATGAATTAAAATGTATATATTTAATTCCTTTATCTTCTAACCATTTAATAGTAAACCATATTACTTTCTAAGTTTTTTATGACTAGTTATTTTGATCTAACACTGAAAGTATATTCTCAAAGAGCTAAAGTTGAAGAAGGATAAACAAAAGCTAAGTCCACAACCTACAGATCCAGAAAAAGGAAAGTACTGCTCTCTTGCAAGTTGCAAGTCCAAGTCAAAACTCAAGAGTGCTACAAAACACCAAGAATAATTTCTCCTGCGTGATTAACTGAATTATTTTTTTATCGGAATTAAATTGTTGGCTTTCTCTTGGAATTTACAAATCAAATGTAGACGTATAAAACTTAAATGTTGAATTGGCTGTTTAAACCACAAAAATGTATATAATGCTAAATGCTTAATTTAGATATGCTGAAAAAAATTTCCGCTTCCTGAGCTATTATGTTGCAAGCAAACAAACAAGTAAAGCAACTTGATTTTCTTGCGTTGGATTCCGTTCTTTTCTATTCAATCCTATCAAAGGGTACCCATCATGTTTTTTAGCATGGTCTAAACAATTCATATATAGGTTTATTTATAGTGTAGAGTACATAAAACTTTCGGGGGGAAAATCCAGATCTGATGTACAACTACAATTCACAATACTTTCATCTTTAATTGGTTTGGAATCATAGTTGTCATAGTTGTTGGACGAAAAGGGAAATGCTCTATGCTGGTCATGTTATATTGACCAGCTTCATGAGCACTCATATTGCCTCAACACATGGGAAGAATAAGATCCACAAAAAATTCTTTTGAAAAAGGAAGAGTTAACACGACACGAAGCAATAAGATTTAGGTAGAGCAAATACAGGGAAACAAAGATTTGATTCTTTGGATCTTCAAGTAAGATGCAGATGCTACTATCGTACTCTCACTTCTGATTAACTATTCAATATCAAGAATCATAATGAATTGATCATACACATCATAAGATGTTAATAATATTGGATAATGTCAACTTCCCAGTGTACCTTTAGGCCATTAGAGGCACATTAGTTATTTCTCTATATGTTTTTTACCATTTACATGCATGTGAGTTCTTCGTCGTCACGGTACAATGATGCATTTGAAATTGAAAAACTGAAAGTGTGATTGTAATTTTTTTAAAGGAAGTGTAATCGTACTATAATTGAGTGCAATAATCGTTCAAAAAAATAGTTGAACTTAATAATAGAAAATCTTCTCTTTATTCATCTACAACAGTACAACTAATAGTCAAATGAAAGAACACAATTTTTCCCGTCCATGTCTCAAAGGGACTCTTTTTTCATTGGTAAAAAAAGACTTCCTCTTTACCTCTTCCATTCCTCTTCTCCCTACCTTTTCACTCTAATACAACCATAAGAATAAAAACTCATGGGTGAATGTATATAAGGATCATTGTCCCCATGAGCATATATTAACAAGACTTCTGGAAATAGATACAGGGTCATGACTTTACTTATTTCCTATGCATTTTTTGTGTAGAGCCATTTCAATTACGCTGCCACAGAATTCCCTATATGCAACCTCTCTAAATAGAAATATAGTGTCACTTAGTTCAAGTAACAAGTGATTTTTTTGCATCTTTTTAATTTCTCTACTTAAGTTCAAACACGGACGATATTCAATAGGCTGAATCTACTTTGACCAGCTTTGTCATTCCTGCGCATTTGAACCACTTTATTTTTTTCCCAAAGCACCGTTATCATATTAAATCCATATCAAATAGAAATTTCATATTAAACTCCTTAAATTTTCTCCTCCTCCCTCAATCTCTCTGCAGTTCGTTCCTTTACATCATCACCAACTGTGGATGGCAATTTGGCCTTTCAAATAAATTTTGAAAATTTAAGGAGTATAGATTGAAATTTTGGGCAAGGGTATCAAAAACAGACTCAATCCAAACAAAAACTCAGCTATGTTTCTGTAAAATACAATCGCACCTTAAGCTCAAATTCAAAAGTAATTGAAGAAACTAGAAAACCATGTTAGAAGGTATAAACATACCTGAATTTGTTGAATTCCAGTAAGCTCCTTGCAGAAATCGGTCAAATTTTGATTGTATGCTGGTCGTACATATGTCTGAAATGAGGCTTCTAATTGCCCAGTCATGCTATTAACTAGAACAGATGGAAATTCAATGATCTCTTGAGGCTGTGGAATCTGCTCCTTGTCACAAGTTGCTTCAAAGTCAATGACCACGAAGTACTGAAATTCTTGGAATTGATACCCATGAGAGTAAGTTGGAGCAAACATGTTGAAGGGCGCATTTTGAATTCCATCTCCTACAGGAAAAGTATAATCACGTGTAATTGAATTGCAGTAGTTCTCCAGATATCCCCACTGATTTTGTTGCACCTTCTCATGATGAAATATTGCCTGTGGATAGAAATCTTGATTGTATGGTATCCTGACATAATCGTTGTTCAGGGGCACAGGACTCATCATCATTATTGGACTATCTGCCTCCTGATAGCCACTTGTGTGGACATTTATTTCAGACTTGAAATCAGGAAACCCCTGAATAAAATTCCCACCACCCTGCGAACTATATGGAAAAACATTGCTCTTATGGAACCCTAAGGATGCCGAAGAGCTTCTCTGAATTGTTTCTGCAATCAATTTGAAGAATTTAGGAATACAAAAATATCCAATCAAAGCATAATATCAAAGGTGTGCATAGCTTGTGTGGTATAATTTCCTGAGTCCCAACCAAATGGGACACAAACATTTATTTTTTGTGGAGGCAAGACAACTTATCCCAATCCTGCTCCTCCAGTACCAGTGGTCTACTGACTGCTGGGTCACCGGTGGTGACGCCCTAAATACAGCTAGCATTCCAGTTTTTGCCAAAAGTTGACCACACATGCAGTTACGTGGCGCATAATTGCATGTACAGTCACACAGTTTGCACCCTCATGGGTGCAATTATATGCTGGTGGTGTTCACGATCTTGTGCGGCCACGCTGCATTATGCAACCACAAATTGCGTCATGTGTTCAACCGTGTGCAACCGCATACTCAACCATTGAGTAAGATCTAAAAACTATTGGAGGACGAAATCTCAAGCAATGGATCTTTCTAAAAAATCTCAAGTAATAACTACTTGCAGACTAGGCTAGTGCCAAAGCAAGATAATGCTTGGGTTAGGTTTGCTTAAGGTGCCAAAGCAAGATAATCTTTTGTCTTCGATTTCCTTATCACAAGGTGCTAACTTTGCCCACCTTCATTTTCCTTGGAGTTAATCAAATAAAGTACACTTCCAATTGTGTTTGTTTGATAGCTCCTAGTTTCCACTCCTCTCTCTCACCCCCACCCCCCTGCTCCTCCAGCACCAGTGGTCTACTGACTGCTGGGTCACCAGTGGTGACGCCCTAAATACAGCTACCATTCCAGTTTTTGCCAAAAGTTGACCACATATGCAGTTACGTGGCGCATAATTGCATGTACAGTCACAAAGTTTGCACCCTCATGGATGCAATTATGTTTGTGTTTGTTTGATAGCTCCTAGTTTCCACTCCTCTCTCTCTCTCTCTCTCTCACCCCAACCCACCCCCTCCCCCCCACCTCTCTCAATACTTTAGTGAGCTACCAATATGACAATGAATAATGCCTAAAGGACGAAATCATATGCTTGTGAACAAAGAGAGGTTGTGTCACTGTCACTTATCGGGAATTTAAGCCAAGGGGTCCGAATTTTTAAGGACGACGCCAACAAAATATAAATTGACTGGTTGGTTTGATCTATAGTTTGATTAGGTATTTTACCTATAAATGGGTAATAGACACTCTTGCTCTTAACTAAATGGACAAACTTTCATCTGCCTATCTTACTACTAGTATTCGAAAAAATCCAGATGGGTCGGAAACCTAAGGAATCAAAGACCGAGGGGGTCAAAATCCAGAAGTACCTATACTAACCAGACGAAATCCCAAAATCGAAGGTGGCCACCAACCTCCCATTCTTGTGTCAAGCATCGCCACCACGACTATATTACCATATCTATCGTACATCGTGAACGCACAATTATAACACTTCCAACTTCCATCAACACAGCGTCGTCTTAAGTTAACTCCTTCATCCCGATACCTCATTGCGCAAATTACAGTCCAGCAAGCCCACAACTTATCCCAATCAAATCAATTGAACATTCTCAAACTCACACCCAAAAACCAATCGGACCACACGAACACGAACCGAAATTAAGTTCACTACGAGCATCCCTTTCCAATCGATTCCACCTATTCATCCTCCGATTCCGTTCCCTAACCAGATCCCCCAACCAAACCCCCAAATCCACCGATCACAACCGAATCCAAACGGAAATAGAGATCAAAACTATATATTAAAAAACATTAAAAAAATCGAACCTTTCCGTTCCGGATCAATCATGGCCATGTCGGAAATTCGCATCACTCCACGTGAATATCACATCCGTCCCTCCACTCTTCCACCTAAACGCCACCAACAACAAATCCTTAAAAAAACGAAAAAAAACGGATCCGGTTCGAGATCCGATCGTGGGCCGTAACCGCCGGCCGGGCCTTACATGGACGTGAGGGGGATCGTTGTTGGGGGAGAAACCGCTCGCTCTCGATGCGTTTCCCTCTCTCTCTCTCTCTCTCGCACGCTATATGATTGAGAGGAGACCACCACGAGTGTGTTCCCTTCCTTGCTTTCGTTAGATCAGTGGGGCCCACACGTGGGTATTTAATTCGAGGGTCCATTAATGGAAATGACGATAATAATTAGGATTTATTTTTATTTTTATTTTTGTGATTGTGATTAAGGAATTAGTGGTGTTTGGTTTTGTTTGGGTACTACCGAGGTTTTGGTTTGATTGTTTTCGGAGACGTCGGCCTGTTCTTTTGGATCTGGGTTTCTCAGCTTCGTTTGGAATGAGGATAATATTCGAATAGATAAACGAATCGTATTGGGAAAAAAGATCTTCCAATGTAAAACGTTATATTTGATTTTTATAGTCTCCCTTTCATTTGAATCAACGTCGTGGCTTCGTAATCACTAATCCACAGTATTGAGTATTGACTCTAAGTCTTGTCAGATTAGAAATTTAGTTAATTTCTTCATTCCAATGATACGATTCTCGAGAATAGCATATTTGGAAACCAAGATAGGTAGGGGCTTAATTGTTTGATCGTGACTTGGAAAACAAGATTAATAATTGTCTGAATTCTTAGATAAACATGGGGATTTGAAAATTTTGCACTTTTGCTCCTTGATAGTTTTTTATTTGCTTTTTCAACCAGCAAATTTGTGTCCCAAAATTCTTAGGTCCTTGCATTCGTTTCTCGCGGATTCTAATTCTAATTAGTGACTCGTCTAGTCTAATACTGAACTCAATTTATTTTCAGGTATTTTTATAATTATTTGTTTTTAAGTATTGAGAGATACAAATAAATCTCATTTAATAATCAACCTTAAGAGGAATGGCAATTGCGTGTTTTGCCTTGTTTTTGGTCTAAGTTATTGAGGGTCAACTTTGTCTCTTTTTAAGTAGATCCGTCATCCATTCCTACGTAATGACAAAATAAGGATTTTTTATAAAATATTAAAATAAAAATAAGAAGATTCCAAAACATAACCAATTTGAAGGTGTTTATCAAAATACGAATGTCCAACTAGAATTTGATATGTGCTCAGTTAGGTTGTGAATTTTTCCTCACAAAACTCGATATTTGAAGTATCCAGTTCTTGGGACTTCAAAACAAATTACCCACGAATGGAGATCTGGAGAAAGATTGTTAGTTTAGAAGTTTCTTGTAACTCAACACTTCAAGTAGAACTTGACACATAATTGTCGCTTCAAGCATCTTGAACTTCAAGTACCGAGAACTAAAAAACCTCAAACTAGCAACCTCTCTCCGGTTTTTTGAAAAAAACCCACAAAATAATCTATTTAGCTTTTCAACTTGTAAAAACACAAAAACACGAGATGCCCAATTGTTTTACTTCAGAATCTAAAAACTAAATTATAAATTATCATGAACTTGAAGGTATCAAACAACAACAAAATGATTCATGCAATCCGTGACTTTTTCGTCCATAAATTTTGTTTGTCGGTAATGAACTTTACTTAGCAGAAAATATTGAATTGAGTCTTAACTTAAAAAAACTGCATGTCAGTGGAATCGGTCGAAACTGAGAGTTATGTTCCAACCTAAGCATCCGGTCATTGCTTTGACGTTTCCATTGATAGGTTACATACAGTGTTGATTGTTATGTCAAAGTCTTCCAGATAAGGGCCCCCCAACAGACACTTTAAATTAATTTTTCAGTTGGAAAATTTATGTGTCAGTGTCTTGTAACATTTTTAATAACGCTTAGGCCATCACTAACCATGACCTGGACGACCCGGTCATCAGCTCTCTCTCTCTTCAAAATCAGCTTTCTCACTCTTCCACATCAGCTTTCTCTTTCCTCAACCCACCTTCTTCTCTTTCCTACACTATTCATCTCTTAACCACAACCCAACACAACCCACAACAACCAACATCTCTCCTCCACATCATTTCGGGGTCCATCTTGGTTAAAATTTTAAAAAAATTTAAAAAATTTCTAAAAAATCAAAACAATTATAAAACGAATTTTCAAAAAAAAAATTTATAAAAAAACTCAAACAAAAAAATTAAAAAAAATCAAAACAAAAATCAAAACAAAAAAAAAATAAAAAAAAAATAAAATTCAACCCGGACGCGCCACGTGGCGCGTCCGGGTTGGCTAACCTACACAACCGGGTCGTCGACCCGGGCGTTGAAACGCCCAGGTCGATGACCCAGGCATCTTCAACCGCTGTTTTTCAGCGTTAACAAAAAAAAAAATTCGGTCGAAGATGACCGACCTCATCACGACCGTGTTTTTTGTGCGTTAAGGGATGGCCTTATGGAGTAGTTTTTGTTACGTTCAACGGTTCAAACTTATGGTAATTTATGATGTTCGGCTTTGGGCTAAGAAGTTTACACGTAAAAACTGTTTTGAGTGTTATAGTCCATTTTGTGTTAGTTCTAATGCATTATTCCAAAACACAAGGTTCATCGTAAATGGGGTGTTTTAAACATGTGTAATATCAGAATCTTGGGAAATAGCAGATATTAGATAATGATGGTGATGACTGGTGAGTGCGGTTACAATGGTTCAATGCAACATATTTGGACAGAGAGATGATTAAGTGGATCATAAATGTAGACTTCAGGGTCCAAAATATACAGCGTGACAATAAAAAAGTTTATATGACATTTTTTGGAAAGGAACTCAAGGGAAGATAATGTAATAATTTGAGAAAAAACTCTCCTATATACTAATGTGCTCCTAACCGTCTCCTCAATCTGGAGAGAATTTGTGATAAAAAAATTGATTTTTCTTTCTGGATTTCTCAAAATGAAGTACATTGGTCAAACATTAATAAAAGTATTTATCAAAATATTTTCATTAAAATAAAAATATATATCACAATATGCCTAAAAAACATGAAATAATAGATTAGAGAATAGTCTCACATCGGATTGGATACTCAAACTTCGATATTATGTCTACTTACATCATACTGGGATACGCGGTGTGGGCATGGAATCCCATCTCGACCAATTTTTGTGTTGTCATCATAACTCCTTTTTAAGTGGGTGAACGATAATCATAACTCCTTTTGTTTTTTACCCAAATTTCCACCAAATCAGACATCCGTTTTGATCCGAACTTTCACCTAAATATATGTTTAGGAGTATACCAGGGATGCATCAAAAAAATGCAAAACAAAAACAAATGTGTGCTTAATTAATAATTTTTTAAAGTTCAGGAGAAAAAATGTTACAAAATAAAAGTTCAGAAGAGAGTAACTGTTAACTTTGAAAGTTCAATGATGCAAATTGATATCAAAACATAGTTGAGACGGTCAAACTGTAATTAACCTTTAATACATGTAGGTAAAGTATTACAAAATGAATATCTAGGGAATATAATTATCGTCTTTTTCAGTTCAAATATGTAAAATAATAAAAAAACATAGTTAAAGCAACAAACCGTAATTATCTTCACGCCAGAAGATCCAATTCAAGCCGAGCGACAAGTAATAGTCTTCTTCTCTCTCTCCTTCCCACCCACGGTCTTTTTACCTTTCACTCCGACCTTGACACTCCAGATCTCTCCCATCCCCCCACTCCACTCCCTAAATCCGACTCCAAACCCTAATCCGAGCTCCACAATCCCCTCCCTAGCCAATCCCTTCGATCGCACATCCTTTCCTCCCAAATCAGCTCGATTCGTATCTGAAACGCCGCCGAAAGCTGCAGCATCGAGGTTTTGAGGTGAAATTTCACGCTCTGCTTAGATGGACGACGGAGAGTACGTATTTGGTTGTGTTATTTTTATTTTTTTTGGTTTTTGGATTTGTGTGTTTTGTTGTTATTTGCCAATGTTGGATTCGTAAGAGCAGGTAAGGTGCGCTCGAGCTGGAAAATCCCCTCCGGAGGTAATCCCGTTCAATTTCATCTCTTTTCCTCCCAAACCAGCTAAATTTGTAGCTGGAACGCTGCCGAAGGCTGCGGGATCGAAATTTTGAGCCCCTCACGGTGGGTTGGAGGTGAATTTTAGTGGTTTTGGTGATTAAGGCGCGAGATGGACGAGGAAGAGTACGTGTTTGGTTGCGGTTTGGTTGTTTTTGGTGTTTGTATAGTTGTATTTGTGTCTTTTGTTGTTATCTGCTAATGTTGGGTATGCAAGTGCAGGCAGAGCACGCTCGAGCTTATGCAGCGGTACAGACGGGATCGGCACGTGCTGTTGAGCTTCATTTTGTCGGGGAACTTGATTAAAAAGGTCATTATGCCTCCCGGTGCGGTTTCCCTGGATGACGTGGATCTCAATTTGGTCAGCATTGACTATGTTCTGAATTGCGCTAAGAAAGGTTTGGATTTTGATGCTTTGTGTAATGCTGGTTGTGCAATGATGTGTTTGTCGGGTGTTTTGAAATGAATTGCGTTGTCTGTAGGTGAAATGCTCGATCTATCGGAAGCCATCAGAGTCTATTACGATAGTCTTGAATATCCTTCACTGGTAGGTCTAAATTGCGTGACAATCAAATTGTTGGTTCATTTTCTTGTACATTTGAGATGATAACTAGATTATTCTGTGCTTCAATTTTTTTTTCTACCTTTTACTAAGTGTAAACAACAACTACAAAGCATTTAATCCCAAATCAGTTGGAGGTAGGTTTACCCTTTGTTACAACAACAACAACAACAACAAAACCTTTAATCTCCCACAATTTGGCATTGGATAGAAGTGCATGAAAGAAGTTGATTCATGCGCCTGAACCGTGATTCCTATTCAGTTTCATTTTTAGCCTACCCCAACTAGTTTAGGATTAAAGGTCTTATTGTTGTTTACCTTTTGTTATCGTTAAAAAAGAGTTTTCTGTGCTTCATCTACCTTTATTCCCTTTTAGGTGAATTGTTCTTCAAATGCAGCACAAATATAAATAATTTGGTGCACACTTGACCAGCTATTTTACCCCTTTATTGGCATCATTTTCACCTTTTGCAATAAATACCAATGAAACATCAGCTGCTGGTTTTTTAGTTGAACGATGGCAACCAACCAGAAAATAAAATCAGAAAACATAAACTTCAAAATTGAATTCAGAAACAACAAATTTCACAAGATACAAAAATACTACTTAATTAAGGAGTCGTAATGACGTCATGAAATCGGCTTTGAAAGACGAAAGTCATGCAACTATATACTTCTGTTCTTGGTATGGTTCTCTGCACTGTCAACCCAAGGGTCAAAATTGTAGTCTCCCATGGTGCATGTTGGGTTCAAAGATTGTGCATAACTCCGAGTGTGTATCTCTTAACATCAATTAGTTTAGACATTCAAAGGAGCAAAACTTTTGCCGGAAATACTACTTCAAACTTTGACCAGAGTGGAAAAAGTGACTGCATTACACTATTATAGAATGTTGCTTTAAGTTACCTTTTGCTTGATAATACACTTACTAGTATCCCTTCTTGTTGTGTTTTATTGTTAGAATAACAACGGATCTGCTGAGGAATTCTTTTTAGTTACGAATCCTGAATCTTCGGGGTCACCGCCGAGGAGGGCCCCACCACCTGTTCCTATCTTGACACCTTCTCCCATAGTGCCAAGCATATCAAAATCTGAATCTCTTCAGTCTTCACATCATCAATCTTTTCAGTCTTCACATCATCAGGAATTATCTGTGGATGATATTGATGATTTTGAGGATGACGAAGACGAAGAGATTATTTCAAGGCACCAACCAAATGGTTCGGGTGAATTGTTGTTGGCGTTGTCCTCTTTTACAACAGGTAAAATAGTGAAATTGCTTTTATATTAATATATTTTTCTCTTCTAAAATTTAAAGATTATTCTAAATATATTTTTTCCTCTTTAAAATGAAGAGAGGCTAGTATTAAGGGAACTAACTTCTTTTTTACCAAATAAAACCTTCTCTGTCATTTTCTTTGGAATTATCATTGGGTAACAATTAAGTAATTAACAAATGATCTACAACTATGACCACGATTATACTAGCAATAGCGGATATGAATTGACATGCAATATGTATATTTAATATCTAGAAACACCAAGATTTATATCCTAAGTGAATTGTGAGACACTACCTTAAGCGTGTATTTGAATACGCTCTGGGGCGAGGATTTTTCTTGAAGACTGAGCGGGTTAGGTAATCATCTAATCGTACTAGCAATTATCGACATGTTGAAAAAAGTCGCTTCATCGATGATTCTAAATTATCAATAGGTAGGTGGCTAATCCGTGATTTTGTGATGATCAATTGTTCAATCTCGATACCTATGACTGAACATACAACCACTAACCCGATTAAGCTGTGACAAAAATGAACACAAAAATCAAAATGTTCATATAATTTTGCTTCCATTGCCTAGCCCAAACGGATGCCGACTTCCCAAGCTGATGGTAGTTTATTTTGCTCCTATTGCTCACCACCCTATCCTGACAAACAGTAGTTTAACATATCCCACATTCCTATATTTCGTACGCCACTTCCATTGGAAGACGATCTCCTCCTGATTCTCTTTAAATATTATCTCCCCTTACTACATACCAAGTTACTGAATTCAGAAGTATGATTATATATATATATTTTAAAAATTACTCCTCATTACTTATGTGATCCACTGATACGAGCAGTTACAAATAATTTGTTTATGATTTATTGTCAGGCATTTCAGATGACGATCTTCGTGAAACAGCTTATGAAATCATTATGGCTTGCGCAGGAGCCTCTGGGTAATGTTTTATTTTTGAGTCTTGGATCACTTTATTTGAAAAAGCAATCATAGAAGTTTCCCGGGTCACTTTCTCACGCATCTCTATATTTGTAGGATAGATTTACTTGTTTCTGCAGTTCACGAATTTGAAATCATAATTCCCATCTTCCCCACATTTTCCCCTTATTTTTGCTCAGAGGGCTCATAGTTCCGTCTAATGAGAAGAAGAAAGAGAAGAAATCCAAATTTATGAAAAAGCTTGGTCGAAGTAAAACTGAAAATGCGTCACCTCAACCTCAGCATGCACCTGGATTGGTTGGTTTACTGGAAACAATGCGAGTCCAGCTTGAGGCATGTTTCTGAATCTTATTCATCTTACACCACAAACTGAATGTGTTAAGGATCTTTTCATTTTTAAACGGTGTATTTTTAGCCCAACGAAAACCTTTTCCCCAACTTCCTGCATAGCATTCTCTCCAACCAAAACATTTTATTGGTTGATGCCTTTTAGTGCAAGTTGCTTCTTCACGGTACTATGATTTAAACCGGGTATTACTCTAAA
Source organism: Triglochin maritima (assembly GCA_963682175.1). Classification (NCBI taxonomy): domain Eukaryota; kingdom Viridiplantae; phylum Streptophyta; class Magnoliopsida; order Alismatales; family Juncaginaceae; genus Triglochin; species Triglochin maritima. The sequence continues at coordinate 3,742,318 of OY821780.1, read as the reverse complement.
TTTGGTTGATTATGTCAACTTGCTAGGCTTAGTTGCCGCTGTAGGTATTTTTACGTTGACATTCTGATGCTACATTTGATGTAAGAATTGTCAATATAACGGAAATATACCTGTCAAACATTTGCTGTCTGCCTCAATGAAATTAGGTTATTGGGACAAAGTTTGTTATTTGCAGTGTAAATCAGGTTTTAAGGTCTCCTTTAAGAATTACAAAATCTTCTTCTTTGATTTCAATACCTTTTTCATACTAGAATCAAGAAACTAAAGAATTACAGTAATCTAGATCAACATTGTTTTTTACATTTCTCTCATTTGCATCCGGAGTAATTGTTGCTCTGATATGAACGAGGGTTGTAATACTGCAAAATAAATGAATCTACACATAATATTTCATAATTCTTGGTGATACCATGGATTTTTTCCACCTTCATCACATCTATTACTGATCTGCCTAATTGTTTATTCTTCATAAGAACTGGCTTATGGTAGTAAGCATCTCTATAGTAATTGCTTTAAATTTGAATCATTGAATGTCCTATAAAAATTGTTTCTAACTTGTTTCCTACAGATTTCAGAGGCAATGGACATAAGAACAAGGCAAGGTTTACTTGGTTCTCTCGTGGGTAAAGTGGGGAAAAGAATGGATGCTATTTTAGTTCCTTTGGAATTATTATGTTGTGTTTCTCGATCTGAGTTCTCAGATAAAAAAGCATATATGCGTTGGCAAAAGAGACAGGCAAGTGATTAAATTCTCTATTAACAGGGATTAATACTTAAACAGGACTGGAGCCACATTTACTATAATTTGGTTTTAATTGCTGAGCAGCTTAATATATTGGAAGAAGGGCTAGTAAATCATCCAGTGGTTGGGTTTGGAGAATCTGGACGCAAGGCAAATGATGTAAAGACTCTGCTGAAAAAAATTGAGGAATCGGAGGTATACGTTTTAGATAGTGAATTGCTTAATTTATTCATGTTGTATTTTTTCAAGTCACATGGAGCACCCAATTGATTTTTAGTTTTCATGTTCTTTCTTCCTCGATAACTATCAAGCTCAAATAGTGGGCTGCAAATAGTGTTAGATCTTTCTGTTTCTTCCATTTCTTCCCATTCTTGTCTCTTCATTATATTTGATTGTCTAGGAGGCTGAGATGTTCACGATGATCTACATGTTGTCTGTTTTTTGCTTTATTTATTCTTAGTCTCTTCCACCGTCAGCTGGTGAGGTTCAACGCACAGAATGTTTAAGATCTCTGAGGGAGATAGCTACTTCACTTGCTGAGAGGCCTGCTCGAGGTGATTTAACTGGTGAAATTTGTCATTGGGCTGATGGGTATCATCTCAATGTCAGACTCTATGAAAAAATGCTCCTTAGTGTCTTTGATGTTTTGGATGAAGGGAAACTTGCAGAGGTTTGTGTCCTCTTCCAACAATATAATTCAACTAAGTTCATGCAATGCAAATCTTACTCTGTTGTTTAATACTGTCAATAACTTGTTTTGAATTTAGGAAGTCGAAGAAATTCTTGAACTGTTGAAATCAACATGGCGTATTTTAGGCATCACTGAGACTATCCATGACACATGTTATGCATGGGTACTATTTCGTCAAGTAAGTTTAGACTTGTGACTGCAGAATTTATTAAACTATTGCCATTCTATTTTTATTTTTATGCTATTCTATTACTTCGCATTGGATAGAAACGCGTGGAAGAAGACGATTCACGTGCCTGAACCGTGACTCCTTAGAGTTTCATTTCTAGCCTACCCCAACTAGTTTGGGATAAAAGACTTTGTTGTTGTTGTTGTTGTTGTTGCTATTCTATTACTTCGTGTAGTGAATTTTGAATTCAATAACAAAAAATGCTTAAGAAATAAGCCCTATGGGTGAATAACAAAATAAATCAAACTTTCCTTGCAATTGTTTGGATGGAACACAACCTCTCCGTCTGATTAGCAGGGGTAAGGCTGCGTACATCTGACACCCGTCACCTAGGCAGGAGCCTCTTTTGAGGTGTTGGGGTAATTGTCTGCCACAACAGAACTGTCTTCGGGCGCAATGTTCAATTTGTTATTCATTTTCATTGTCTGTCGACAATCTCCACTTGCACGTATGAATGACCATGCTAAAATTTTGCGAGTCTGTAAGATAACATATGCATCTTAAATATAATCTTTTTGTCAATATCTTGATGCCATCTTTTGATGGTTGGAATCAGTTTGCCAAGAACTTGCTAATTTCCTATTATTTATGTTTCTTCAACCTTGATTACGATCAATTCAGATATATTTGCCGAATGACCAACTGACAAGTCCCTTTGTGCATATAGTTTGTTGCTACCGGTGAGCAGGGGCTGCTGAAATTAGCAATTGTACAACTGAGAAAAATTCCACTTAAGGAACAACGTGGACCACAAGAAAGGCTGCATTTGAAAAGTCTTCGCTGCTTGGTTGACATGGAAGAGGGTTGTGAAGAGATGACATTTTTGCAGTCATTCCTAACACCAATCCTGAAATGGTCTGATATGAAGTTAGGAGATTATCAGCTTCACTTCTCCGAGGTTAGAATGGTTTTGATTTTTTTTATTCTTTAATTGGATATATATTTTTTAGTTGTATGACTTGCTTGTGCTTGAATAATTAAAAACAGAGATGTTGAGGGTATTTTTGTGCAATTAGGCTACGGCAATCTCATGATTAATGAATTTCACCATTAACTACATCGTTTCCCATATTGAACTTTCTAGATGACCTCTTTTCAGTGATAAGCATTTTATGCTACTTTAGAGTTTCCGAGTAATGCCATGGACACTTTGTGAGTCTAAATATTATAAGGCTTTCCAGGTTTTATGCGAAATGCTTAATGTAATGATGGTGATGTCAAGATCTGCCAACTTTAAATGAATTTGAATTTTTTTCCTCTTATACACTGAGGGATTGCTTTAAAACGACACGAGCATGACATCACACGTCTGGTCTGATATCTTCACTTGTTATTGTTGTTTACATGCATCCTACATGTGTTGTCTTTAGGTGTAGAAGCTGACTCACTCCCATGTAAGAAACACTTAGTTGATTACTTATAAAGTTCTAATGTAATAAAGGAAGTTCAATGAAACAAAAGACAATCTTAACAACAACATTTACTCAGGAATTGCATCTGAATTGCCTTCTTTGTGTTTCATCCTTGTTCCTTCAGGTTGTGGTTCTCTTCAAATTCTATGAGGGGTTTTCAACAATAAAGATTTAAGATTTGCTAAGGCAGTTGCAATCTTACCTGTTTTGCTGCTCTTTGTGTCTACAAGCACCTTTGTGCAAGTGCTTTCTTTACCATCTCCTTCTCGTTTCTTGTATCTGTGCAGGATCCTGTTCTGATGGCAGACTTACTCACTGCAGCAGTGACTGTCCAGAGGCTTTTATTGGAGGAGTCTGAGCAGGTTCTTGGAGTTTCTCCACTTTCAAGTTTTACTACATGACATATATTTCATCCACAAATGTGCTGCAGCTTACCCGGACTTGAAGATTCCATTTTCCTGCTTTCTAAGTCATATCTTATGGATTATTTCCCTTCTGTTATGGTGCACTAGCATTTTGATAATTTTACTTGATCCAGTAAAATCACATGTTTCTTTTTGTCCAGGGGCATGCTATGCAGTCAGCATCAGGGTCCGACGGGGAGCAGATTGAAGCATATATCTGCTCTTCCATAAAAAGTTCCTTCTCAAGAGTTAGTAAATAAGCATAAGAATTTGATTTCCTTGTGCCCTTTCTTTTAGAGCCTGCATCTTTCTTTTTGTTTGAGTTTATGTGATTGTGAATAGGTTGAGGCAATTTGATTCATGATTTTTCCATCTTTCTTCTCTAATTCATACACTCTTACTATACAACATATTGCTTATTGATGTGTTCCTTTTTTCACTTGTGCTGGTGCAAGACTGATTCAATTCATATACAGATTCTGCATACAATTGAAGCTAAGGGTGATTCATCTGTTCATATGCTAGCATCTCTTGCTGAAGAGATTAAAAGGTTTCTCAAAAAAGACTCTACCATGTTCATGCCCATTTTTTCAAAGCGTCATCCGCAGGCACCTATTGTTTCAGCATCTCTACTTCATAAACTTTATGGAAACAAGTTGGTATGTTTGTGTTTTTCTAGTATACTTTTTTGTTTTGTTTTATGCTTTATATAATGTGACTGTAACTGAGGGAATATGTTTAACTTGTTTCCTCAGAGACCATTTTTGGATCGTGCGGAACACCTTACCGAGGATGTTGTATCTGTGTTTCCAGCAGCTGACAGTCTTGAGCGGTACATAATAACAATAATTTCTTCAGCATGTGAAGAAGAACTTGTGAAAGATTACTGGCATGGAAAACTAACTCCATACCAGGTGTGATCTTGAAATCTGATACGTCATACATTACATCACATTACTCTTAGAAGAGTTCTTGGTTTTGATTCTTTCGCTAGTCTCCATCTTTGAGAATTTTATCACTAATAATTTAATAGAATCTTATTGTTTTGCAACACGTTTTAAATAAATTCTGGGGATTATGTAGGGGAAAGACCATATATCGGCATGATTAACATAATTAGTTACATGTATTAAAAGTTTGTGTCCTCTAAAATCACATGTCTGTACATTAATTGTGCATATATTGAGACATAAAAAAGTGTGCATTGCAGAGTTTTTATGGTGGGATTGGAGAGCAAGCTAAGGGGAGATCAAAACAAAATTAGGCTTGTCTTGCTTGAATAGGATGTTTAAGGAAGGAATATAAGTTAAATGGGGTGTCTCGTGACTTTTTCAACAATTTTGAAGAGAAAGGAAGAGAAATTGTGATGTCTAATCTTTATCATTGTTTTAAAGTGCGACCGCATAATTGATTATGCGGTCGCACTAAGCGGTCTTGGAGCTGGGGTCGCATATGCGACCCCCACATAGTCGCACCAACCCAAGTGCGACTATGCGGCCACTGTGCGGCCGCACAGTGGCTGGGGAGGGGAAGGGAGGATGGGAGAGGTGAAGGGAGATGAGGGGAAGGTAGAGAGGGAGGAGAGGATGTTGTTGAAAGGGAGAGAGGAGAGGGGGAGGAAGGAGGAGTTTTCTCACCAAAAAAAAGGGGGGTAGATAATGGGTAGATGAGAAGATAAGGGGTAGATAAGTAAGGAGAAGATATTTATGAATTTTTTCAATTTTTAATGATTGTTTCGATTTTTTTTTTTTTCGTTTTTTTTAAAAAAAATAAAATTTACCATTGTGCGGTCGCTTATGCAACCGCATATGCGGTCCTGGGCACAATTTCGCACAGGACCGCATATGCGGTTTTAAAACCTTGATTTTTATGATCAAACTACCATTATTGCTTTTCACAAACAAAAAACCCCTAATACCAAATAATTCTCTCTTTCTCCATCACACAACCCCACCCCACTTCCCCTGCACCATCCCCTCTTGTAGGGGTGAGCTTCGGTTCGAGACCGGACCGAACCGGACTGAGACCTGAATTTAAAGAATCCTTGGACCGAAGATCGGACCGAACTCGGTCCAGTCCGACCCGGACCGAATCACTTTGACTAGACCGAACCTTGTTGGACCGAACACACTAAAACTAAAGCATAAACACTTAACAAAACCAAATACTGAAAATGCAAATGCAGCACGTGAAAACAACATACTAAGAGAATCTACATCAGACATCAACAAGCCCCAAAATCACCACCAACATAACAACTAAAACAACATTAAAGTTAGGAATCCACATTAGACATCATCAAGCTAACACAACATCGATTGTTATTTATTACCACCACCACTCACTCACTAACCCCAATCCGGCTCAAGACTCCACCACACCACGATCTAACCCAATCCAAATCGAAACCTCAGACACTGACCCATCCAAATCAACCTCCTCCACCGAAACGAAATCTTCCACCTCAAAACAGAACATGCAGGATCGCACCGACACGGGGAGGAAGAGGGAAGTACCGTCGGATTGGTCTGAGGCGGAGAGGTCGGGAACGATAGGAAGAAGAAGAAGAAGAAGAAGAAGCCACATAAGGGGTGGGGCTGGGAAGACGCCTCGCTGCTGACCGTGATCGGCGATGGAAATGAGAGGAGAGAAATGTTAGGGATTTTGGAATAGTATTTGGGAATTGGTATTTGGGTTTGATGGTATTTGGGTTTCGGTCCGGGTTCGGGTTTTAGACCGGACCGGACCGGATCAAACCCGAATTTTGAGAATTTGGAGGACCGAAGACCGGACCGAAAAAATTCGGTCCGGTTCAGTCCAAAAATTCGGGTCAGACCGAATTTTGCTCATCCCTACCCTCTTGTCACTGTCATCAAAATTGTCGCTGAACCAAAATTTCACATTCAATATATTTTTCACTTCTTTTATGTAAACACAAGATAATAATAAAAATTGTAGCATATTTCTAGTTTGATATGTCTAAACTTGTATCACTTGTTTCTTACTTTGTTTTGTTTTCTATCACCACCTTCAGCCTCTTTTAAATTTAATTTCCTGCAATATCAGATTGAAAATATATCTGGGACACTGGTTTTGCGCTGGGTGAATGCACAGCTGGGGAGGATATCAGGATGGGTGGAACGAGCCATTGAACAGGAGGTATATGTTTATTTCTGGTAATTTCCCACTGGTGCTTCGTTGTCAGAAATTACATAGAATTTCTCACATTTGTTCCTGTAAAGTATGGATTGGTATTCTGATAATTTCATGGTCTTGGTTCACCAGAGCAGTTGTGTAGACATTTAATTGAATCAGTGACCTAAGCTTGTTTGTTACTGTATGTGATCCTCCATGTCCTAAGTGACCCAGAATTTTTAAATAATGCATTCATCTGAAGCGATGTTGTGGAGATTGAAGACATTTTGCCTACCATGCTTTTGGCCTAATTTTTGCTGGACGTTCACAACCACTGGTGGTAATTTTGCATTGCATTTTCAGCCTTTTCCTGGACCGAAATTGTGAACAAGCCTTTTATATTAAAAAGATATTTAGCTGCCCTTTGTAGCAAGTTCATCAATGCAGCTGAAAAATCACATACATCCTTAAGTATTTATCATGCATTAGCAAGTATAAGATATTCAAACAGGTGTAAGGGTAGCTGTAGTTCATGGGAGTTTCTTGAATTGCATATTTTCATGATAATATGATAATGAATGACAACAGGAGAGTGAAAATTATCCCTATGCTAAGAAGCACGGAGACGGACACGGGACACGGACACGGACACGACACGGACACGACACGGACACGGGGATACTGCATTTTTCTAAAAAGTAGGACAGACACGGCATTAAAATTATAATTAAAAATAATAATATATATAAATAAAAAATAATATACTTGTAAAAAAATAATTACTCATAAATGTTAAATGTTCATAATAAAATAATATACGTTGTTTCAGGTTGCCTCCTCATTGTCCATGACAAAAGTAGTCATTATGTCTATTCTTAAAGGACAACAAACTGATTACTACCTAATAAAATAATATACTTCAAGAGTTGTATTGAAACTGAAGGGAATGTGTTCTAAAAGTTTTACTTTTAAATGTCAATTATTATGAATTGAATGAGAAATCATTTTGTTTCTTTTTATGTTATTCGTCTTTTAGAAGTGTTAAGGAAGATGCTCTTGGTCCTTAACCGTAGAGCTCTGAAAGATATTGGTTTGCATAAAACAAAAGATATTTGCAATCATGGTAATTAACATGGGACATTAATTACCGAGTTAAGCTTGTCGTGTTGGTCATAGATCATTGTAGCTCTACAAGTGAGTGACGACACGGGTATGCAAAAGAGGAAAATATTACTTTTGTATACTGAATAGACCTAATAAGTAAAATATTATAGAAATGTGTTTCTGTGTCATTAATATTTTACTGTGTCTTTGGTCCTTTGATATGAGACTTATATCTAATCACTTAAGGAATACTTAATTAGATCAGTGTCTTGAACTATCGATCAGTGTAGTGTAAAGGCATTGGTTGGTTAAGTACTACTTTTGTTGGAGAAGGTAGTTAGTCAAAAGATTATCATTGCCCCTCTTAATTGAGTGATGATATTAGTGGGCCCTTGATAAAGCAAAGTTATAATGTGCACAATGTGATTTGAGTTAAGTCACATATTTATAACTAGCTTAAAGAGATCAAGAAATGAATACTAATACAAAGATGACACAATACTACTTTGTGTGTATTCTTAATATAATGAGGCAAGGGACGGACACAAGTGGTGCACTCCATCACTAAGTGGATCGGGTTTTGGTTCGAGTGGAATTAAGACATCTAACTAATTGGGAGCTATAATGTGTAGCTAGATACCGCTTATAGCTTGTGATATTAAGCTCTTAATATCACTGCCAACTTAGTTTAGATCCTCCCATAGGTCACACCACAAAACTGGGAAACAAGAAATGAGGATTTTGAGTTCATAAGATGTGTCGGGTTTCATGTAGAAACTATGACACATGGGGTGAACAAGCAAAATCAAAATTATGTTGTGATTTATAACATAATTAGAATCTAAATTAAATTCATATGTGATGTAAATATTATGGGGTGTAATGATTGATCATTACATAGGATAATATGTTACATAAGTTGTGAATTTATTACTAATCCCGAAATGTCAAATTTTGTAGGGGTTAAACCGAAATTTGACAAGTCTGCAGCACAATGCACAAACGGTCGACCGCTAAACAGTAAACGGTCGACCGGATGTGGGACGGTCGACCGCAATATTGCACGGTCGACCAGATGTGTGTACATCGTAACAGGGATTTCGTCTGTTCATTTTCGGTCGACCGAACATTGTGATGAAATATTTTAATGTTGCGAACGGTCGACCGAGTGTCTAAACGGTCGACCGAAACCGGGTCTAAACGGTCGACCGGACGTCGCAGACGGTCGACCGGTCAGACGGTTTTATGCAGAATTAATTTAAGAATTAATTAGATCATGCATGGAATTGGTCCATAATTGATTTAATTCGTGGCTAAGATTATTAATTAATAAATAATGGATGGTTAGATGGAATTTTGCATGGAATCATGGGCAAGAGGTTGCACATGAATATGTAATTTGGAGAGAACCTATAAATACAAGGTTATCTCATTACCTCCTTAATTAATTCATTATTTTTCTTATGCAAAATCCCTCTCCATAATTCTCCACGAAAATTCCTTAATTCTTAAGTTTAGTTTTAGTTCTTCAGAGGTCATCTTCTAAAGGGAACTAAAGAGGGGTTAGTAATTAGATTGTAAACCCAATCGGAGATTGAGAGACTAGCTTCCCGATCTTGTTTAGAGTTTGGTGAATACTCGGAGGCATCCGGCGCAGCGAGGAGCATCCCAATCGTCTCCGAATCTTCGAGAAGTTTTAGAGAACTTCTAGGTATGAATTTCGGAGCTCCTTCATGTTTGTTTTAATAGAGTTTTTGAAACTAGTTTGTTAAAACAAACCGATGCATGCAATAAATTCTAGAAAATTGAAAATTGATCCTTATTATACATGAAAATTCGAAAAATATATATGTATAATTAAACATGAAATCCTACAGAAACTTCCTTCACCCAATGGTTTATCTTCTTATTCTCCTCTATATAAACATTCTGGTACCGAAAATGAGGAAGGAAAAAAAAGTCAAAAGTCAAAATCAAGACCAAGGAGTGTCCGAGGAGTGTCCAAGGAGTGTCCGAGGAGTGTCCACCACTGCGAAATGTCAAAACTACTGTAGGACACGCCACCTGGCGTGTCCGACACGTGTCCAAGGCGTGTCCGAGGAGTGTCGGTGTCCGACACGGCCACGACTCGGACACGACGACCATTCAGAAGTGTCCGTGCTGCCTAGTCCCTATGGAATTAAAAACTGCTTATGGTCTTAATATTAAGAACCAATTGGAGATATTTTTAATTGAAGGCTTAGTTTGCTTCCCTGTTTTGCATTATCTATTGTAGGATTTTTAGAGTTCCAATATGTACTTTACAATACTAGCATGTTGTTCTGTATATTACCTTGATTGTGATTTCCTTGTAGAAATACTTTTGTTTTATTGCAACTTTCCTTGCCTGGGGTACTTTTTCTGTTTTTTCTTATGCAGAATTTTCGATTTATAATGCTATATTTTTTATATTCAGAAATGGGAGCCTATATCACCTCAACAACGGCATGGAAACTCAATTGTCGAAGTGTACCGAATAATAGAAGAGGTCATATTTTTGTAAGAGCAATTTTTGTATTCTCCTTTGACTTTAATTTAAGTAGTTTCAAATCTTATTATAGATTTTGTTAGTCTACCATCAACTATAACTTCCGCTGATGTGCTTAGGACTTGAACACTCTAGTAGAGTTGGTATAATGAAAAATATTACTTCTGATGTTCCGAGGATTCAAACAACTTGGAAATTCCTAGCAGTTCACTGCGTAGAACTTTTGCCAATTTGACTAGGACTTAAAGATCGTATTCACCTGTGGCAGATATTTGGGAGATGAAAACCGAAAAGCATCTAATTTGCCGAATTACTGTAGGCTGTAGCATAAGTCAAGTATGAGCTATAAAAACTAAAAACTGGTGTAATGGTTTTCATTGAATACCTAAATTGTTCCACCATAGTTATTAAGTAGCTCGTAATTCAGTTGGAATGGAACATGTGTTTCCTTCTAAATACAAAGTTGTTTCCTATTTTACTCTACTGGTATGGTTCTTGTCCCCTCCCCACCCCCACCTCGTACTGTGCAACTTTCATTTTGTTACCTCATATGAGCTTTGTTAACTGGATTGACAATATAAAAATTATAATGATAACTAGATCGACAATATCTCATTTGAAAATACATAAAATTAAGTTGATGGAAACGATGCTCAAATATATATTCAAAGAAGTATTTTAAATTGGGCCATGTTTAGTTTGCAGTAATTAAACTACATGAAATCTAATTCCGAACTAAATTACATTCGGAAGAGTTTTCTCTCTCTCCATATAATCAACTTCCACGTTTGATCGCACTAGGGAACTACAACACGAATAATTTGGTAGCTTTTATAAACGTCTGCCAAGGTTGCTGGAGCTCCGGCAAACTTCTGGCATGGTTAAGGTTGAATTTTGAAGGCTGGACAAGTTCCTGTGACGTTTCTATAAAAATGAAACGAGTTGATTTCATTGTGACAGAGCTGATTAGCTGAATAACAACCTTTGATGAGGTAATCCAATTGAAATGGTGCAACTGGATTGCCTCTGTAATTTGATTACAAATCGACGACCTTCAATTTTCTTAAACAAACAAGGGATCACAATAAAAAGTGTAATTATTACATTACACCCTTGATCATGGCAACCAAACATGTTAGTGTAAGGGTAACATACACTTTTTTTAATATCTGATATAATGATGCTATAAATGAACTGAAAATGCAGACTATTGGAAAATTTAATCCTTATTTGTTACTTTTGTAGACCGTTGATCAATTTTTTGCTCTCAAAGTACCTATGAGGCCTGGGGAGTTAAACAGCCTTTTCCGTGGCCTTGATAATGCTTTTCAAGTTTATACACAGCGTATTGTTGAAAAAATTGGTGAGTTCCAGAGAAAAGTTACATTGTAGCTTGTTGTGTCACATCACAAATTTCATTTGATATTCTCCGCTGCAGTTCTGATCCTCCGGGGAAGAAATTTTTGAAATTGAAACGTCGCAACACAGATGGATGTCCCATATACCTTTTCCCTGTGGATAATAATTTTTTTTCTTACCCAAAATAAGTTTGTAACCATAGGAGTGATGGAACAGATGTACCTTTCAATTAATATTCCATTACATTCTGTCGACATCCTTTCCTTTGCAGAAGTGCAACTTATGTTGTCTAATCTACATATAAGGTTATTAAATAGTTTAATACAGTTTTTCCTGGAGATGTTGTCATGTTACCTACTACTGATTTTAACTTTTCTCATGCTGGTTTACTGGTTTAAATGGCTAAAATGTTTTTGTGACCTTTGGAATTCTCTTACCATTTTCTTGTCCTGGTTAACAGTTCCTTTTTCATGTTTCATAAATGCAGCAAACAAAGAAGATATGATACCACCTGTGCCTGTTCTCACCCGCTACAGGAAAGAAACTGTTATCAAGTCATTTGTTAAGAAAGAAGTGCCTGACTACAGATTGCCAGATGAGAGAAAATCCAGCCAAATAAACGTGCTTTCCACATCTACCCTTTGTGTTAGATTGAACACCTTACATGTGAGTCTACCACATATTGCATTTGATTTTTGATGGAATAAATTTCAATTTCTTTGGGAGAACATATCACTATTATCATCTTCCAACAGTATGCAGTCAGTCAACTAAACAAGTTGGAGGATAGCATCCAAGAGAGATGGACTCGGAAAAGACACAGCGAAACTTTTGATGCAAGTACGTTTATTGCTTACTTTCAAACTACAGTAGCACGTTGCTTGCCCAACCATACAAGAATCTACTAAATTCCCATTACGTTGTATAAATCAAGTTTAAAGTCTTCTGGTAAAAGGACTAGTTGGAATCTTTTGATTATGATCCATGAGACCATGAGTTATAATAATCTGGGCTGCAGGAGCTGCAGACAAGTTTCCTTAATGAATATCTTATTTTACACTGATCATTTCAGGATGGCAAGTCCAGGAAAATTGATATGATTTAGTCACTCAATGCCAACATAGAAATTTATGAATCTGACGTGTCTCACTGTGTTCTATTGGATTGCAGCCTGTTGGTTCAAATTTGACCCTTCTAATTAACACTATGTTTTGTTTTGTTTTTTGCAAGGGAGGTCGAACCTCTAGATATATTGATTTTTGTATTAAAAAAAAGACTTTACATGTGTGTATACACCAGCAAACCCACCAGTTATGCTATGTATGCTAATCTCTATCTAACAAGAAAAACCGAACAAACAAAACTTCCGGTCATACGGCCAAACTAACACGTCCAAGGCATCGGCTATGGATGTCGGTCACTAAAGCCCCGTTCAACCCAACACACCACAGCCCCATGGGGCATTTACCAATGCCTTGCCTGTTAGTGCATGATGGGCCCTTGTAGCATTTGCCGATGTCTTGCCTGTTAGTGCACGACAGACCCATGGAGCATTTACCGACCCGATATACCCTTCTAATCAACACTATGTTTTATTTCCATGGACTTAGCTTGAAATTGTCACGTTTGACATATACAAATTCGTAAATTGTAGAATTTGGGATCGATGCAGTGGACATTTTAGGAAACTAGAAATTTATGAAAATCACCTTAACATATTGTAAGAGAAACCATTATGTAGTAGACCATTATGTTTCACCTTTACCCTTATGGCCTTATGAGTTGGTCGTCGTTTTATTTCTTATACAGCATTGTCAGCCTTCATGAAATCTAGTGGTCATGTGTGTTGAAACAAAAAAAAATGCATTAATGTTAACCATCATGTCATGCTTTTTTTCTTTTCGTTTTGTTGCTTTGCTAAGAGAGACTAAATATTGTGCAGATATTTTCTTTTCTTTCATCTGCTACACTTCATGCTTCTCATGGTTTCTTGACTTACGGCTTGCATATAGTTTTACTTGTGGATGTTTGATTTTTTTATCCATGAATATCGTCTTTTACTTTTTCACTGTAATCTTTTGACGGTGGATTGCAAAAGACTAGTTCAGGCTTGATATTGTGACACTGATTTCTAACATCATTTACTTATTTCTTGTCATTTTACCGACGTTTCTAAAGTCCTTCAAAAAATTATTTTTCTCAAATGAAGTTGAAGTATATGCTAGATTTTAAAAATTGAAATGGCAGTTGAAATCTATTCACCTTCTAGATCGTTTTATTGGTTCTAGAACTGTCAAAGAATGAAATGTCGCGGAGCTTTACCTCTCACCAACAGAATACATTTGATGGAAGCAGAAAAGACATGAATGTTGCTATTGACAGAATATGTGACTTCATGGGTATGTTTTTTCTAATGAAAAATTTCTGTCATCGTGCATAATTTATACCACAACAAGTACCTGTTTATCTGATGGTTTTCTCAGGCACCAAAATCATTTTCTGGGACATGAGGGAATCATTTATTGACAACCTGTATAGGCATAGTGTGTCACAGTGCAGACTAGAGGCAGTTATTGAAGCACTTGATTTTGTAAGTACTGTACTAAATCTAATGTTTATCTAGACATTGTAAATCCTAAAATGTTATTGACACCTTTATCTGAATCATGAAAACTCCATGGGCGTATATCATCCGTTTCATATGGTATTATCAGTCATACAGTTGCGAATCACTATGAGAGTCATGGAGCTTTAATGATACCCTATGTGTTGCTTCATTAGCAATCAAAGTTGTGATGTTTGTCCATGTGTCTTCTCCAACCCATATTTTTGCTTTATTTGATCCAATGTTCCTCGGACGCGTAGGCGACTGGGATTACCTAGTCGCCAGGCGATCATCTAGGTGTTTGTGCGGTCGCCCAGGGCTGGGCGGCCCTTTTTTTTAAATTGATTTTTTTCCTGTTTTAATCTTAAAAAATCAGGGAAAATCAGCAAAAATTGGGAGAAATGCCCAAAAATTATAGAAACAAGCCTTACAAGTTTGGGCTTCGAAAATACACCTAGTTCATCGAGCAAAGCATCATTAGATACCCCCTATACCTACCCAAACACTTAGCCTTTTTATTTTATTAATGCTAGAGTTTGTAATACAATTTAGAAGACAAAACAATCACAATACAAGTTTCCTAGACTCTTAGTCATTCCAATTGGACACATTGTTCTAAAGTCCAGTTAGGAACTTCATTATCCCCGTCTTCCTCCGAGTCGTTTGGATTGTCAACATAGACGTCATCCTCGTCCGTTTCTTCATCATCGGTCGCAATGAACTCTTCATCAACATCCCGGGGAGCTTCAGAACTCGATGCACCTGAATCTCCATATTTTACCACACAATTCACAAACTAATGAATTTTTGTCATTTAAATTTAAATAATGGACAGATTTTCAACCGGGATCATTACTTCTACTAGGTCTTAAGTGATCATAATCTTCGTGTGTCATTGGCAAAATTGATCCAGGTACGTAAGCCATTGATTGTGATTCTAAGGTAACCAAAAATTAAGCTAAAGAGAAGAGTTAGAAAGTGTGCACTTGATTTGATGGAAGCGAAAACAAAAACTTGAACGTCGAAATTCGTGAACATTAGAATTCTTGAATGCCGGAATTCTTGAGCACCAGAGTAGCGGAGTTGGAAGTTTAGAGCTTGAGAATTAGGATTGAGAGAATGAAGGTTGGAGGAAAAGGAATGAGGGAAATGAAATGGATGAGTGGTATTTATAAGAACAAAATCAGGAGGGAGGGGTTAAATATAAAAAAATCAAAAAAAATCGTTGCTACTGTAGCAACTGCTAGAAAACTAACCGTTGCTACAGTAACAACATGCAGCGGCTAGATTTCTAGCCGTTGCTGTGCTGTGCACAGCACATGACATCGCCTGGTCACCCAGCCTACTGAGCGGTAGGTGGGTGGTCACCCAAACGACCACCTGCCTGAACATTTTGATCCGACAAGCATATGCATGTTCTTCTGCATCCAAATTGCGCGTACCATTATGGCCAGTTGGCCACAGTCAGCCTCGAAGGTGTAGCTTTAAGGTTCTTTTCGCACATTGTCGTGCATGCAGTGTGGGCAGCCATATCTTCTGTCTAATACTATTCAATATTCCTGCGAATAGGCAAGCAAAAAAAGTGCTTGCGGTCTTTTGCCACACTCTTCCTATGATGGCACAGTGACACTATTGCCATTCCCTTCCTCTATATTCTATTGGATTTGTCTCACTCTGGGTCTTCCTCCACCTCTAGGAGTTATTCGTTAATAAAGTGATGATGATGTTCACGGCTAAATCAAATATGATGTACAGTCTTTGTGATTATTATTTGAACATGATTTCATAGATTTTAAGTGCTGGTTTAGGTGACATTAAATTTTAATAGTTTGTAAGTAATCCTTTTTTTACCACTGCAGTGTGATTTGAATAGATGCTTATATTAACCTTGAGTCGATGTTGATAAAAAGTGCATTTTAAAATGCTTGTTGTATGTTGTCCTTCCGGTCGGAGTACAGGTATTGAATGAATTATGTGATATCATTGTCGAGCCGCTCAGAGATCGCGTTGTAACTGGGCTACTTCAAGCGTCACTGGTTAGAGCGTTCTTTGTTCTCATGCAGTAATTTCGAATTTTATGTAAGTTTTCTAAATCATTTGTTATTTTCAGGATGGTTTTCTCCGGGTTATCTTGGATGGTGGTCCCTCACGCATCTTCTTCCCGAGTGATGCAAAATTATTAGAAGAAGATGTTGAGACTCTAAAGGTATGTATATTATGTATCCAAAGTCAATGAAGGAGGTAAATGTGGTATGCTGGTCCCTTAGCATATTGTGGATATCTCTATTATGGACAATAACATGTTAGTGATGTTACTGGTCCTTATTTCTTATCTTTAATGGTGTTTGTGTTGTGTTATGTTCTCGTAATGATGAAAGTGCAGTTACTTTGTCTGCTCAACTATTGCCTGTTGGACTTTTGATTTTGAATGTTTCCTCACACTATCCTTCTTGTGCTTTAGCCTTATCACCTCATTAATAATTATGACTTGAGAATTTGAATCCCTAAAAAACTAGAACAGAATAACCTCAGGACAAAAGGTACAAAAAAATAAGATGTTTTTGTTGGAGTCTAAGAGCTATTTGTCACTGTGCCATTTATTTTAACTCAACCAAAATATTCTAGGTTTAATGGTGATCATACGGCCCTGTTGAAGATCTATGTGTTTGTGCATGTATTTATGTTAATATTTTATCAAAAACACATGTAGAAAATAGAAAACTAAAACTTGAAAATCATATAACTACAAATATCATTGGAGATGGCAAAAAACAAATAAACATGGTTATACTTTTAAATTAAGTTACTATTCTGTAATTGAATATCTGCAGAAGCATTTCACAATGTCCAAAAGGTTAAATCTTGAAATTGTTACCAAACGCATCGTATAACATTCATGAATTTCATCGATTTGTTTGTGCTGCTCACTTAAATGCTCTTGACGGTGCATCTTATAGAAAATATATAGGCTGGATATCTGTAGCTTATTGACAATACGAGTATGATGTAGCTACATGAGTGGTCTATAAGTGTTCATAGCCTTATGTTTGGGGTTAAAAGAAATATAATGTAGTTTGCCCATATTTCCTTTTCCTCAATATTTGTAGTCATTCTAATGCCTTCTGCCTCTCAAGTCATTGATACTTCAAATCTTCTTTCATGACCTATTCCATGCATACCCTTCCCTGTTGTGGAATTGTGGTGTTAGATTGATGTTTAAACAACTAAGAGTAATCATCAAATTTTTAAGCTTATTTGTGTGCACCTCATTTTCAAGGATTAGGATGATTGATTCTTTGTTCTTTATTGCACACTTTATATATTTCGTGGCCAGTAGTTTTACTCTTATTGCTTTATGTATTTGCTTAAAGTCTTAAACCAAGGAGGGCACTTTAATTATTCTTTAATTTGAATGAAGGGAGGTAGATTATGTTTTATTGGACTTGATGTAGATGAATTATTATTCTCGTATTTGCGTGGAATTTAAAACTCTAAGGATGTGTCATCACAACTGTTTTTATTGTTTAAACAAAAAAATGACAGTTTCCGAACTACCAATGCAGGAGTTCTTCGTATCTGGTGGAGATGGGCTTCCTCGAGGAACTGTTGAAAATCTAGTTTCACGTGTTCGTCCAATGATAGCATTGCATAGCTATGAGGTATTCCTATGAATTAGAGTACACATTAATTATGAAAGTACCTTTTATCTTAATTAGACTGTGCTGGCACGCTTAGGTCATTATTGATAACTAAGGTGATTTGTGTGCTCATACTTGACTAGTTGTGAACCGATGTGAGTCAAACTCGAGCTGGTCACTGAGTTCACACCGAGGTTGAAATCCTATTTTGAACTATTAAAATTTAGAATTAATAGTTGAGCTTTGAGTGTCCATCTATTAGGCGAGTCCTACATAAGATGGTACCATCAAGCATTTTCTTTGCCCTGGATTTGATGATTTGAAAAGTGAAAAGAACTTTTAATGTCATTTTGCTTGATGCAACATATTGGTCATCTTTGTAATTATTAGACTGACGAGATTTGAACTTCAATAACCTATATGTGGCCGTCATATAGTTTTTGTTCTTTCATGGTTTATGATAGTTGTTATCTGATTTATATTATCATTGATGAAAAAGGATTGCAAGGGCTTGTGTATATGTGATTAATTACATGGCTGCCTCTTATATATGACATTACCACCTGCGAAGATGTGTTTACTTGATTAATTGGTGTGTTTCATACCTTGGTCATGTGGACGAAATATGATGTCTACCCACCGACTCAATCAATCGAAGGAAACAAAGAGGAACTTCCAAAAAATAAATAATATACAAAGGGGATCTTCCACTACGATTTTAAATATCGTATGCTTACTTCAGCTCTCGAATCTTTTAACGAAGTGATATTTATTTTGCAGACTCGTGTATTAATTGATGACTTGAAATTCGCAAACCAAGGAAGCAGAAGTAGGTTTGGAGCCGATTCCGAGACCCTTATAAGAATATTGTGCCACAGAAGTGACTCAGAAGCCTCGCAATTTCTTAAAAAGCAGTACAAAATTCCCAAATCGATTTCTTGAAGAAAAAGCTTTTGCAGAGGTCAGCGCAAGGATTGCTTGATTCATCCCGCGTACAGCCTGTATTTGTTTATACTAAAAAGGGTTAGTTTTTTGCTATTTTGCCCCTTGTAGTGGAAAGTAGAGATTATTGCATGTGGAAAAGCATTGTAAGGCGTTGCCATTTAATGAACGTATTTATTTTTTGCTTTCGTTTTGTGATAATAATTCGATCAGTGTCTGACACCACATCATACATAACGGATTGACGGTGACGGGGTAAATTAATTTCAGTTTTACCCCTCAGTGTAATTTAATTGCCTGGTGAATTTTGAGCTGTTACAAAGATTTTTAAAGAGAAATTATCTACTCTTTATCTAACTCCATTTTAATATCGTGAGTTGATCTTTGATTCTCTATCCTTTAGTCTTTGACTATTCTACCGTGTTAGCTACAGTTGATGCTGTTACAAAAAATTTGTTGAGACCATTTTTATCAGCGCCTAGACACACTTCCTAGGCGTCTTGTTTTCTTTTTCAGTCATGTGAGCACAAATCAAACATTTCAAATTTTTCTTAACCACACCTGGAAACAATTCACACTCTATATTCTTTTTCCTTCACATAATTTGGGATAAATTCTGAGTAAAATGTAAAAAAAATATTAATTTTTAAAAAAATATAAACAAATAAAAATATATTTTCATTTTTTTTGAAAAAACAATTTAAAATATTTTTTAACATTTTTAAAATATAAAAAAATCAAACAAATCCGGAACGACCAAGTGCTCCCCACATTGTCCCATCCAGGGGAAAAAAAATTCCCACCCTCCCATTAAGAGGGGATTTTAGGTGTCCGAAAAAGAAAATCCGTTAAAAGTGTGTTCTAAGAGCTTGTGAGAGGACGGGTTGACCGTTGACATCTGTGCTTTTCCTTTTAGTGATGGAATTAAAGTCCGAGCTTCCAATCAGTGCCAATTATGTTGTAGTTTTTCTTTCTCATATTTGACCTGTCTAGTTTGCTCACAACTTTAACTTGCAGAATTCCTATCATGTTTTTCAAGGTTTTTCTGCCACTGTCAGATCTCATTCAGCAAACCATCCACGCTTGTTAACTGAACGTTTTCTTTGTCCTGTTAAATTCGTCAAGCCTTCTTGCTCTTAGCATGTAAGCCCCCCTCGAACGACTTTAATATCCCAAATGCACTTTCTATTTGTTCTCAATTTAACTTCACTTTCTATTATCAGGGAAACCAGTACCGTTGCTATTTTCATTTGCTTTGAAACATACCTGGCGATTTCAAGAAGAGCCGTGATAGACGGACGCGCGCGTCACGGACGCGCTTTACGTGGATCTGTACAACTCAGATATTTTTCTTTGAGTCAGCGTCCAGTCAGCGAAATTTCTCTTCGCGCGTTTTGGTCTTTTTAAAAAACGCCGGTTCTTTAAGTTGAACGATTCATTTCCCAATACACAGATAAGACAGTGTGCAGACCCTAGGACATCGTGCAGTCTCATTATTCGTG
Source organism: Triglochin maritima (assembly GCA_963682175.1). Taxonomy (NCBI): domain Eukaryota; kingdom Viridiplantae; phylum Streptophyta; class Magnoliopsida; order Alismatales; family Juncaginaceae; genus Triglochin; species Triglochin maritima. The sequence continues at coordinate 3,722,028 of OY821780.1, read as the reverse complement.
CAGAGCCCACACTTATCATAATAAAATATTTGTTTTTAAGTTTTACGTTGGATCAACTTAATTTGTCTAGCTTACTTTATGTGTGTGTGCAGTTTACATTATGTGTTTGTCCTGTTTACGTTATGTGTCTGTCCGGAATAAGTGTATATTGTTGTACGGAATAAGTGTATTTGTTGTTCGGAATAAGTGTATTTGTTGTCCGGTTTAAGAATAAAGTGTGTCCAGAAACGGAACATAAAGTTTGTCCGGAATAAGTTGATTTGTTGTCCGGAATAAGTGTATTTGCAGTCCGGAATAAGTGTAGTTGTCCAGAATAAGGAGAAAGTGTGTCCAGAAACGGAACAGAAAGTTTGTCCGGAATAAGTGTATTTGCTGTCCGGAATAAGTGTATTTGTTGTCCGGAATAAGTGTATTTGTTGTCCGGTTTAAACATAAAGTGTGTCCAGAAACGGAACATAAAGTTTGTCCGGAATAAGTTGATTTGTTGTCCGGAATAAGTGTATTTGATGTCCGGAATAAGTGTATTTGCAGTCCGGAATAAGTGTAGTTGTCCAGAATAAGAACAAAGTGTGTCCAGAAACGGAACAGAAAGTTTGTCCGGAATAAGTGTATTTGCTGTCCGGAATAAGTGTATTTGTTGTCCGGTTTAAGAATAAAGTGTGTCCAGAAACGGAACATAAAGTTTGTCCGGAATAAGTGGATTTGCTGTCCGGAATAAGTGTATTTGCTGTCCGGAATCGGAATAAGTGTATTTGCAGTCCGGAATAATATATGGCTTCATTATTGTCGGAATAAACGAATCAATATATGGAATGCAATAATATGATGTCAAAACAAAAAAACCTCCGCAAAGCGCGCTCCCTCTGTCCGCTCGCTTTGCGGGGGCCCGCAGGGGCTGCCGCCCCCTGCCACCCCCGCACAAACTCAACAAACCTCCCACTGTATATTTTACCCCAACAATGCAGCAAAGATGTTGTGGTGCGAAGTCTTCACCACCGGATCGTCACATTCACGATGCTAACGCTGACAAGAACATCGGGAAGTCTTCGCACCGTCCCATTCACGCTGCTTACGTTGTGAAGAATCCTGGGAGTCGGCATCAGACGCTTCTTCGACATAATATCTTGCTAGAAATGGTGATTTATTCTGGAGAGAAAGAATGAAGAAGAAAGAAAGAGTGTCATCATATTTGTATTTGGGTAGAGAGAGAGAACGTGTTGAGTTGAAACGCATTTAATGTGATTTGAGTGGACATCAGGAAGAAAAAACAAAAAAAACATTCATGCTTTGGCCACGTAAGGGCTGACATGGATATCCACGTAGAACGCGTCCGTGACGCCCTGCGTTCAACAAACATTTCCCTTTCAAAAAACGTTCGCATCTTTGTGACAAGTAGCAAGGTTCAACACGTGAACCTTTATATCACGGTGCTGGGGTTTTTTAACAGTAGATTCTAATATCATAATCTCACGCTTACTAAAGAACAACAGTTCATTGTATCCAATCGTGAGTCGTAGCACAAGCATGTCTAATAACTGTCAACCAGCAGTTTGATGGAACAGGAAGGCAAGGCTACTTTAACACGCAACAACTCAAGTAACGATACGGTTGCTTTAAAAGCGGCAAATGCGTGCTTAGTGCTTACCTGATCTAAATGTAAGTGTCGTCACATTCAAAAGTGGCACATTTACAAAACAATCTGCAGATACAGAGTGGAAAATTATTACTAATCTAAATCGGAGGGGTCTCCAGAGGACAACCCTTGGCAGCAGTCGTTCGCATTACATCATAATATGTAACGTTATTTTGCTGCCAAATTCGCTATAAAGATATCCCACGAGTTATCATTGGGCCAATGAAACCAAAGTTTACACTAAGAGACGATCATCTACTGTCATGCAACCCATGTCATCCATGTAACTTATTACAAAAGAAACAAGTGCCCATTTGTGCCACTCGACATCAATAGGGATACTTGCTGCATTCATTGAATCCCTTGAATTTCTGAAATGTTAAAACTGTTTCGATTGATTTCTTTTGAGGTATGTAAGTTATCACGCAATGGATGCATACCCAAAACACCCCAAAAGGGGAAAACTGCCAAACCATTTAGAGAAAACTAAGTGAAGTCTAGACATTAAATGACGACAAAAAAATGCTGGCTGAGGTGGCTTATCAAAGACCCAGACAATGTGTTAATTTTCTAAGTGCAATATAAACACCTAGGCAAGGGATTCCGGGCAAAATTCGTGAAAAGGTAGCAACACTCCAGCGTCTATTGCTGCAAATTAGCAACTGATTTAGCTTCTCAAATGGTCTTATCTTAATTCTTCATTTTGAAGAAAATACAAACTATGTCCATTTTATGCTAACGCTAAAAAGCGGAGTCTCTTGAGGCACAAAGCTTTCAACCAAAACAAAAGCAAACTGAGTGTCAACCAGTTTTAAAGTCCCAAGTCTCGACATTATCAATCCTTTGCCTTTTCCACTTCCTTTTTTTCCAGGAATGGGATAAGGATAGATGTGTGGCATCTGAGCGTCTCCCTTGGTAGGGAAGAGAGAAGCCTAATGTTACTCTTACATAAGCCTCTGCCAATTCCGGCAAATCTAATCATAATTCATCAGCTCAAACTAAGATAGCACAAAGGGTTGATAGGTTACACGTGAGTCAAGACCTGTTTACAAACCTCACACCATTGTTTTCGACTGGAACCATACACAACTAACATATAAATACAGGTTGGCGAAAATATATATTGAAATTTATACATTGTTAATAGTTAAAAAACATTACTTTATGGTTGTTTAACTCTCAAAATGATACACTAAAGGTTATTTTTAAATTATACGTGTTGTAATCGCTGATAGGATACTCCAATTAACACTTGACCGACAAATGAAGGGCATCAATCCATTTAAGACCTACGATTTTTGTTTGTTAACCATTCAGAATTTTAGATAATTTGTACATGTGTCAAGCACGCTTGACGCTAGTAGCAAACAGCCACCCTAACTTGAGTTGAGAGGTCAGGAAAGAGTCCTTACCTGATTAATGTGGAGCAAAAGGTGGCGTATCTTGGCAAATGCCACCAACATGGGTTCGATGGACACCAAAATAAAAAAACACCAGACTTGAAGAAAAGGGTTGGGTATCAAACAAACATTCTTATTTAGTTCTCAGTTTAGTGTTGTTGTAATAATGTAATGTAATACCTTATACCGTGCTGCAAAAGACGGTTCCATGGAAACATTTTTAGCATCTTAACTCCATGTTTCAGATGACTAGACAGATTTTGGATTCATGCCAAGGTTTGAAACAACTTTACCTAGTCTTGGCCTTTCGCACATTCTTCCTAAGTTTCCACTTAATTTACTTTGAGTAACAATATCAGCAAACCTAACAGTTCTCAAATCTCCTATTACTCCTTAATTTCCCCAAAACCTGCCCTAAAACCATATTTCACGATCTATTTACTAGGACCAACACCACAAAGCCAATCAAACAAGCTAAAACATCTCGGTTCACTCCCCAATTTACACAAAACCCGCCCTAAAACCCCACTGACGCCAATTCAAACAATCCACCAACATAAACAAACAGTCAAATGCGAAACCAAACATACGAATCCAAATTCTAAAAATCCGAATTCCAATATCACATCCGAACATTGTGAACAATCCGCGACATTCCTCGCGCCGCGACATTATGCGCCTAAAACCGTTACAAGGAAAGCAACAACCGAAAACCTCACCATCGGACTAACCGGTCATGGGATGCGCGGCGATGTACTCGATGGCGACGGCGGCGGAGTCGATCTTATCGGCCTCCAAGTCCGGGATTTCGAGCTTGAACTCCTCCTCCAGAGCCATCACGATCTCGACATTGTCGAGACTGTCCAGCCCCAGATCCTTCTGGAAGTGCACCTCCGGCGTCACCTGAACCACAAGATTTGGGGGAAATCAGGGAAATCAGGGTTTGGGAAGGGGATTAGGGTTTGGGGAACGGACCTTGGAAGGGTCGACTTTGGGGAAGCTTTTGACGACGGAGAGTACGCGGTCGACGACCTCGGCCTTGTCGACGTGGTCGTCGTGGGAGGAGAGCCGTCGGATCTGCATGGGGAGGGTTCGGGCCGTTGGATTTCCCAGGAGGCGGATGTGCCGTAGGATCGACCATCTCAGAGCCGACGCCATTCCCTGCCTTTCTCTTCTCTTTCGCTTCCGCTCTTTTAGTTGATTTGTTTTTATTTTGTTTGTATCGTATTCGAGATTTATTAGTCCCACATCGGTTATCTCAGATGGTGGAGTCTCGGAAATGGTATAAAAGGAGAAGCACCTCACCTGAATAGAATCATGCAGCCGTGTGGTGAGCACAAAGCAAACTATTCATTCGCCTTTTACTAAAGAATACCGTGTGCTCGCCACTAATAGCGGCATACGCCTGTTTTTGGAGGTCTCCACTCTTCTTAAGGGTGAGACCAGCAATCAAATTCCAAATTTTGTTTACTCTGCTTTTAGATTAATGATGTTTAAGTTTTATTCCAGAAGTTCAGATTGAATGGGGCCGGTTTTGGTTCCTCAAGACCCTATTGATCCGCAGAAATACCTGAACATGTAGAGTTTAGACTTCATAATGAGTGGACTTAGATCAGGACATATCTCCCTCTAATCACCTTTAAGAGGTATTCTGGAATAGAATTATATCACATGAATTTGTAAACATGACAGAGATGTCCATCTACATATATTTTCCCGATGAGCGCAACAAATACTACGAGTACACACAGTGGAGTAGGATTACTACCTCTAATCTTCAAGTTCATGTTCAGCAGCTGGGATGCTGAGTTTCAGAATTGTAATTTGTAAGGATATTTTGTAGTTCAAATCCAATAATGGGTCTTTGTTTTGCTTCCTCTAATAGAGAACTTCTTTTTGAGAATTTTTGGTATGATTTCCCTAGTTCAAATCCAATGATGGGTCTTTGTTCCCTTATGTAGTTTTCCACAATTATATTAGTAGGAGCTATACTGGGTCATGAATTGTTGACCATAACTCATTGTTGGGTTTTGCTTATATGTGTACATGATCTTCCATCAAAATACAACTTCACTGACAACAACTTGTCTTTAAAAGTGGAGAGAACACTTTGTTTTGGTAAGATACTTGGTTTCAAGGGCTTCCCCTAACCGACGAATGGGGTGACATTTATCTTATTTGTAAACATAAACTCGTAGCGGTCATACCAAATTTGGTGCTTGTATGAGACATACATTGACTTCTCCCCTACCCAGGGAGCGGACATTAGAACTTGGAAACTAAAACAAAATGGGAAATTCACTTCTAAAGTGTTATATTCCCTATTGATTGATGGTGGAATCAAATTCCCATTTGATGAACGAAATTTGGAAATCAATTTGCCCTACGATGATAAAAATTTCTCTTGGCTCATTGCGGATGGGAAACTACTCACACGAGACAAACTGATCAAACGTGGACTGAAAATTAACCATATTTGCCCACTCTATGGTATTCAAGAAAAGATGATAAACCACCTCTTTTTTGAACGTTAATTTGCAAGTCTCTTTTGGTAAAAAAACCTCGGTTCTTAATTTGAATTTGTTCCTTGGAAATAATATAACATTTCGGCTTCTTGTCCAAAATCGTCTCAGCTTAGGACATACCGATTGAAATTTGCTGTTGAATCCTTTCTTTTGGATTGTTTGGTGCCAAGGAAATAATAAGATCTTTAGAGTGTTGGCTTTAGGCCTTAAATCCATGTGTAATTTTGATGATTAATCAAATCAATCTTAATCAATCAACCTAGTTAATCAAAGTGGACAAACATAATTACATGCATTGCATGTATACTTATATGTAAGGTGTACGTGGTCGGACGTGCTACAGTACCGCCCGCGCTACAGCAGGCCGTTAAGGATGCTCTCACTTCGTTATTGATTACCAATATGATCCAAATTCTAACTATATCTAACTTACGATTCGATCAAAACTTTCATGTAAAACTAGGTTTATGAGTGTATTAAAGATACAACACAAAAAATGTAAATATGTTTTTGAATAATGAATTTTTAAAGTTTAGGAAGTAAAATGTTACAAAACGAAAATTTAGAATGAGTAAATATAAGTTTTAAAGTTTAGGGATACAAAATAATATCAATACATGATTCAAAGAGAAAACTGTAATTTACTCTTAAAAAACTCGATGCAATCTTAGACTTATTTTCTTGATTTTTATTCACTCTATTCTCATTTCAAATCCTAAATATGCGTCTTGCTTAGATTCGTCTGCTTGGATCAAAATTGGACTTCAGACTGTTTGCTTCCAGTCTGGATCAAATCTTACAGGAAAAGGTTCGAGACACACACCTTGGTTGGTTCAGACCGAACTGGATTGTACCATATTATATCACAAAGACCAGGCAAACCAAGTTAGATTCGATCATACCACAACTGGACAGACTTGTATCATATGATGTCAAACTGGACTTGATAAAATTGTAAGTACTAAGCACAACTAAATTGATAACAAATCATTACATACCACAGCGGATCATGCAGACCAAACCAGACTGAATCGTATTAGGCAGAGCAGATTAAGATAAAATTGTCTCGCGTCATACATTCATACTAGAATATAAAAAGGTTGCTACAAGTTTCAAAGAATTTTTTTTGACCACCATAACATCAAATATCTTCTTCAGCTTGAGGTGATGTTTGTTGTTGGGCTGGGACATCTATTACCATCTCGTCATCATCAACCTCATTTGGAATCCTCGAAGCCATTGGATCCTGCTTATTGGGCAACAAGTTGATGATGATGACTACGACGATGAAGCCGCCAGATTCATTAAAGTTGCAAGATCCTTCACCAAAATTTCAAAAAAAATGGCCGGAGTCATCGATCCGAAACGTTCCAAACCAAATTGAAAGAAAGCAAACCATAGCGAACTGCATCTAATAAGTTGATATCAAGTTGGATTGAACCAACAAGTTGAATTGAATTTGGTACAAATCAAACCGTACTACTTGTCCAATCTGAACTAGTCCGTACCAAAACCAACCAAACTTAAGTCAGCCTAACCACGCGCGAACCACACCAGGGAGTAATAGGACCGAACAATTCAGATCAATCCGAGTTGGAAGTGCCAACCCAATTCATGCCAAAATCAACACACACCCACGTGCAAAACTTCAAACTTAAAGTATCATTAAGGATCAAATTGTGTTTTCAAAAACACTTAATAAAATTGGAATGACACAAATAAGTACTTTGCTTTGACCAATTTTAATGGGTTACTCTTGGACGTAAGGATGTCTTATTTTAAGGACACGAAAAACCCCCCAAAATCCCACCAAAACCCTCAAGACTAATAAGACCGAATAACTAAAGTCTCGTTGATAACCAAATTGTATTCTCGTTAATCGCTTAGTAGTTACCCCTTAATACCTTTTAGGTGTAAAGATGAATTATTTGAAATATCTGCAGATAATTAACCGGTCTAAGAAATTCATTTTGTGTTAAATATCAAAGATTCAACTTCACGTAATATTTGTAACTTGTACTAATTTTAATTATCGTTGCAAAAATATATAATGATAGGTTATTTTAAAGACACAAAAAAAAAATCCCACCTAAACCCTCAGACCTTCTCTCCGCACCCGCTTCCCTCTCTCTCCGATGGAGGAGGCGATCTCCGAGGCCGGAGACATGAGCACGGGTTACATGCTGGTCCCGTGGGCCAACTGGGACCAGTGGAACTTCGTCCGGGACTCCCTCTTCTCCCCAAACCCCGCTGCCGTCGCCGCCGCCCTCAGGAGAGTAAGCACCGCATCCCCCATCCAAAAGAAACATTTTTAAAAAAATTAGGGTTCGGGTTTGAAGTTCTACTTGTTTTTCAGATTGCGGCGTGGCGAGGGAGGGGATGCCTTCCAGTCGCCGTCCAGGTCACCGCCTCGTTCGTCGAGATCCGCCGCAAGGACCCCTTCTTCAGGTACGCGATGGTTTATTAGTTTCGTCGGTTCGGTTTGGTTTGGATTCGGTCTCGTTTCGGATAATTGGGCTTAGTTTTTCTTTTTAGTCCGTGTAGCATGAGTTTCGTACCTCACATTGTTCCACATGATTTTTTTCCCGTAGCTCACGTTGCTCCACATGATTTGCGTGTATAGTCATGTAATATGTGTAGCGAGTTTATTCGTTGTGTGCATTGGTCATGGTCGTGCTATGATTATAATGTGCGTTATTGATACATTTCAGGTAGTAGAAAAAAATTCGAACTTTGAATGAGTAATATGAGGTAGCTCTTTGTTAGTTTGTCTGTCTACAGTAAGTATCGGGGATGTGATTTAAGTGGTTGGTATGCAGCTCATTCTCAAGAATCGAAAGTTTCTGTTTGTGGGGGTGTCTTGGTTTGATTTTAGTCTGATTTTGGATAATCAGGCTTACATCTTCACCCATATTGCAAAAAGGTGTGTACCTTGCGCATAATTTATATGCCATTCGTGTGAATCGAGTTTCTGTGTAATGTGAGCTGTTTATGGCTGAGCGGCAAACATTGTGTGTATGATTAAGACATATCCTGTACAGTAGGAAAACTTTGTAGAGTGCAAAATTTGGGTGTAGAGCACAAGGTCAGGCTTCATTAGGCAGAGAAACAAAAGTTCAATGAATAATACGTGGTGAGACTTAATTAGACAGTTTTTCTTACACTAAGAATCTTAGGTGTGGTGCAAGTGGTTGGTATGAAGCTTGGCCACTCAATAAATTGGTAGTGTTTAATAGTGAAATTGCTTCTTTTTGCTGGCCTTGCTTTGGAGGATTGGATTGTTTCTTCTGTTGCATGACGGTGTACTTGAATTTAAAGGTGTGTTTTGGATTTTTTTTAACAGGTGACATGTGAGTATGAAACTAATTAGTGGCTTTCATTTCTTGGATGTTCACACATTCATTCCGTGTGTGTGTTTTTAAATTTTTTACAGTGAGGGGCTATTGGGGGAAGCAATCAGTTCAGAAGATATGCTGGCCACATTGTATAGCATGGCAATCACAAGGTGAGTTGCATCGCTATCATCAAAGCCTTTTATTCTGAGATGATCATACAACAATAGTACGGTACCTCTTCTAGTTGTTTATTTTGAGAAGACTAGTTATTGTTCATAAAATTATGTTGGGTGCTTGACAGATTATAAGATAGTCTAGTCTAGCATAACTTTATGTTGGGTGCTTGGGAGATTATAAGATAGTCTAGTCTAGCATAACTTTTTTTGTGAAGTAGATACCAATCTTATAAATGATAGTAATTCAGATTGGGAGATATGTTTTGGTCAATTTAGTTTTCCTTACGAAGTTCCCAAGAGGACCCCAAAAAAAAAAATAGGGGTGGGGTTTCACAGAAGTGATTTATTTATCTATGGTTTTGATATATGTTGGAATGCACCAGGATATTGTGAAAATTGAAATCCCTATCAATGAAAAAACTTGATTTCTAGATGCCATTAATGCCCAGTTGCCCACCAATCTCTTTGTTTCTCATTTATTCTAGATTAACTTTTTTCCAGGTGCGTGAATGGATTTGTTGAGAAAGTAAATGGTTTTGACAATCATATGGTCAAGCATGCACCTGAGAAGAAAAAACACTCAATTTTTCAATTGGCAAATGCAATTGGCATGCCAAGGATGCTTGTAGATATTCGTCACGGTGAGGGGATTTTCGAAAAAAATTAGTGTTCCACTGCTTATGCAATTATTTATCATCCTTGGGATATGTTTTCATTAACACTCATGCGATTGTAGAGTGCTCTCATCGTGACATTCCTTCCCTCCCATTGCTTCGTCTTGCAAGTACAAAGGTATGTATTTAGATGTAATTTATACATACCAATTTGAATGCTGATCTTGAACGTTGGTATTTTATTCTATTAAATTTGAGGCAATGTTATGGTTCCTAATCTAACTTGTATATGGACATAATGTACTCACCATTTCCTTTGCATCGTATATTATCAAATGATAAGATAATGTTGAGTTTTCATTACTTGAACTATGTGGCCTTTCTGTGGAATTGATATTCTTATTAAGAGCACAATCTTGTCTTGCAATCCATTCAAAAAGGAAAAAAGAACTTGTCTTGCACAAAATACAGAGGCTTTTAAAAGGAGTGAAGGTCCTACTTGAGGAACAATCTCTGTACATGTCTTGCACCAAGTTGCCATTTTCTTGTCCAAATATCAAACCGTACATCTTCTCATGTTCAGCAATATCTATGAACAACTAGTGACGCTCTTTCCTTTCTCATAGCATTTTGGCAAACAAACTTTAACCTTGATGAATCACTGTATGTTGATTTTTCATGGAGTTTCATATTGTGTGTATCTTCTACTGTATCTACTACTTGTCATTCTTGGGAACTCTGTTGAAAGTGTTATCATACATTTTGATTACTGTTATACAGAGGAGTTGCTTTCCTGCTTGTTAATTTTTTTATAAATTGGATTTCAGGCTCTCAATTGGTTGAAATCTCATTATTGGGAACCTCAGAAAGGGATGATTCCTGATATTAAAAAGGACATAAAATCACGGTTGCGCCAGGTGATCTGTTATATGAACAGTAATCAAGGTGGTAAATCAGTTTCTCCAAAAACCAAAGGAAAAGGTGAGAAGCATTTTCCCTCTGTCCCTTGCAGGTTAAATTTTCTTATCACTCTGTTTACCATTTGGATCAAAAACGTGTTACCTTTTGGCAACTAGATGCATAGATATAGTTTATTACTTTTGCTTGAAATTTCATACTAGTTTCTAGCTTGTTGACAAGTCCTCAAGAAAATGATGCTCTATAACATATTATAATTGTAACTACCTCTTCAAATACTATTATTTTCTACAAATGTGTTCCTTATGTTAGTTCAATGGACTTCTTTTTTTACCTATGATGCACCCCATCATCTCTAACCCAACCATGAGAACAAAGATAATTATGAATAGTAAACAATAGCTTGATTGTTCTTGGGGATTGAGGTGGAAAAATGAAAAATTGAAAACAGAAATGTAACATAAAGAAGCCATATGAAGTTAAAGAAGTTTTATTTTGTCATTGGTTGTTCTCTTTCCTTTACTGCCTAACCATTTTAATTTTTTCAACAATCCTGTTGTATCATGTTGTATTGAGTTGTTTATTTGTCAGGTCTGGATATGCAGTACTTTTTAATAGATTCCTTATAATTCCTCTGTTTATCTTCAGTTACACATATTTATTTGATCTCTTCATTACATGATTTTCTTCGCAAAACAGATAAGAAGCGTGCTATACTTAATGCATGCAACAAGCTCTCCTCTCCGCTGACTGGAAAAATTCTATCTCCTAAAAGTGATGGTACTGTTTAAAACTTGAATATGCTAATGTTTTGCTTCATTTATTTTACCGAATTATTATAGCTGTCCTCGGTAAAGAACTCCTTCGAAATTTATCTGCGCTCACTTGTAGATGACTTGCATGCTTCAGACTTGAAAGGGATTTCATTTCTACCTTGAACTCGAAGTACTAACTGTTCTATTGTTTTGGGTAGAAGTGTATCTATATTCTTGAAAACACTATGGGAATAAATTTTTAATGGTGATGTCTTGTAATCTTTGCTATTTCTGTTGCAGGTTCTCAAAAAAAGCTTGCAAAGACTTACAAACTAATTGCTTGTATGTACTCAGTATATCCCATGGAAGTAGTATCATCATTGTTGGAGATTTTTAAGTCCCATGGACCTTTCTCTTCATCCATTAAGATCCACCGTGCTGATGATTTTAGTCCTGGCAATTCAGAGCCTCTTGAAGCTTCTATAGATGATTTTAAAGCTGTTATTACTAAGTTGGCAAGTAAAACACCAGGCTTGCTCTTAACCATGCTTAAAGAAATTATTGGGATGATTGAGAGGAAGGAAGATAGCTATGACAGTGGTAGTTTGTCATTCTTCACCACGTTTCTCTCTCATATTTTAGTGCTAATTAGAAAAAACTCTACATGCTCACCAAGTTAGCAATTTTCCCATGTTTCTGTTGTATAATTTCACCTCTTTTGACAGGTGGGTGTTTTCTGCCATCATCAGAAGATCAAGCCCACAACTTCCAAATTGAGCATCTATCTTCGCTAGCGTCATGGCTGACTAAACAACTAAAAGAAGTAAAGAATTCAAATCAGATAGGGGAAAACAGCGCACTCCATAATCTCTCTTTGGCCGCAAATCCTATTTCGAATGATTCACTTATGGTGCTTCTTCGCAAATGTTTGCTTTTGTCATTTTTTGGAAATAAGCACCTTTCAGATTCAGCTATGTCCCTTGCTGATATGATTGGACAAAAGTCTTTGAGCGAGAAACTAAAGAAACTGGCTTCACCAACTTTCACGGGCTTGGCTGCCACACAAAATATGACCACTCAACACACTAAAACTAACATCTTCATAGAGTGTGATCATTTTAACAAAGCCTTGGATGATTTTGAAGTTTTGAGGTCAAGTCTTGTCAAACTTCCGAACACAGGTGATGAGAAGACAACAACAAAGAGAAGATGGAACTTAGCCAAGTCATGGAGCACCTGTCCAATTGGTATGCTGGTCAGTCCTTACAATTCTACTGCATTTTTTCCTATTCTTGACAAGGACCAAGATGTGTCTGAAAACAAGGAGACAATTTTACACGAAACTGAGATCAAGAACGGTACCCTAACCGGGAAAAGAGAAGCTCGTTCTGACATTTTAGAAGGCACAAGTTCACTCAAAAAGCTCAAGAAGACGATGGAATGTGATAACATATATTCTGGAGATGCTCGTAGAGGTTCTCTTATGGAAGGCAGACTGTTAATTGGTGGAGTCTGGAGAAGTGTTGGAGAAGAAGAGATTCAGGCTATTCAGTCTGGCATCCGAATTTTGGTGAAGTGATTTCTTTGTCGTTGGTCTCATTTTTTGCTCCCATTTTCGGTTCACGGGGTTGTCGGATTACCTAAGTTAATGTAAAGGCTAAAGCTATTTCTTTTGAGCTAATTTGGAATGTCTCTTTTCTTAATTTAGCAATTCTTTTTCAGCATCAGTGTGTATTATTTATCCCTTTGTAGTGAAAGCTACCTTGTTTATGTATGTGTATCATGCATTTTTTTTAGTTTAAGCCTTTAAGGTTAAACACTCCTTTAAGTCTCAATCATTGTTTACGTTCTTTCATCTCTTGCTGTTGATATAGCAATCTCAATGCCTTTTTTAGTTTCTATTCTACGGATTGGCTAAACAGCAAGAGACTTGAAATCGACGATTAGCTTAGATGAGTATTGTTATGGACAAAAGTAATATTAAAGAGGAGGGATTTACTACCTTTAAATTTCGTTGACATACGATTGCGTTTATTTTGAATTCCAAATTAAAAATCTGAACTCTTTATTTACAATATAGGTATATTAAGGATATTGAAAATCATAAAATTTGGTAATCATTTCAGATGAGATATAGAAATCAGGTTTTTTACAAATGTGGTGTGTTCACTTTTACATCTTTAGATATTACGTAAAATATTTTTCAAATTTTATGATTTTTAATATCTTTAATCTATATACGTTGTAGATTAAGATTTACGATTTAAATTTTTAATTTGAAGTTCAGATTTGATTTTATTAACAAACGCAATCGTGTGTCAATTAAATTTAAGGATAATTGATTCAGTCTCTATAAAAAAATAACTTTATTTATCAACGGAGCTAGTTTAGTTGGAAAATCCTTCATCAGGTGACTTGGATTGATTTCCAACTGTTTCAATTTATGTTTGGGATGCTTGAGATTTTATGCTAGTAAGAGATTGAATTTTATCGATAATTCGATATTAAAAAAACTGAACTGCTAATCATCGTCCGAAAACTACTTAAATCGTCTGTACGAATTACCATTTTTCTGTTCTGCCATTTCTACTTATATAACTCTTCATTTCACTTTCCTAACACCACTCTCTCTTCATATTACTCTCATATTAATCAGAAAGAATGACTCGGATGTCAGGAAAGAACCAGCGGACACCCCAGACTACTCAAATATGGTAAAATGTCTTATTTAGCTTTTTTTAATTTTAAATTTTTATTGGGTCCGACGTTCCAGGGAGACGCTCGACCCAACGGGCGGCCCCCGCGGGAGCCCCCCTTGGGTCAGGCGGCTCCCTCGAACGCCCGCCCCGTAGGGGGCGACGTCTGAAAGAGTCGCTCTTCTGATGGGGAAGGTTGCTCAATTAGAAGTCCCCCCTACGTAGGGGCATCTTCGGCAAACACTCTTGTGTTCTTTTTTTTGATTTTTTTTAAAATTGATTATAAATTTAGATAATTGCTAAATAAATTGATTATTAAGTTAATAATTACTATATTCGGATGATCGGTAACCCTTCGGTACAACGAATAGAGATTTCCAGAGAAATGTCGAAGCTACTGAGGATAAATATTCTGATGACCGGGTAGAGGTCGGTAAACCGACCCAAGGATTCCAGGAAGATCAAAAACTCACTGTCTCTACGATCACGATGCACCGATGGAAACTCGATCATCCGCATGGAACATGTTCAGTAGACCAAGAAGCAAACAATTGACCGTCCGACACCTCACCTCCTCACCAGATCCTACGCCCGTGGTTAATTATACGGGTTGGATTACAACGAGTTTTTGCAAGTGATGAAGATTCAAAATTTTCCAGATCCAACAATTTCAAAATCTAATTTCCATATCACCGAAATCGTGAAATTGTTGGATCTGGAATTTTTTGAATCATAATCACTTGCAAAAAAACTCATTGTAATCTGACCTGTTACTACTGAAATCTTGCAACAGAACCTTAAATAATTTGAGATAACATACCGTATAATTTTAAGATTTTTTTTAATTTTTTTGGACGGACGTCTTAGCCAGACGCCCCCAATCGGTGAGACGTCTTAGACATACGCCCCTACATGGGGGAGACGTTTGGGTAAAACGCTCGCCCCTTGTGGGTGGCGTCTGGCTAAGACGCCCTTACCATATGGGAGACATCTGGCTAAGACGCCTCTCTCATGGGGGCGTTTTATCGAGACGTCCGACACATTTTTTTTGCTGGACTTACTTCACCGAATGCAGGCGCATCGCCATACATTTTCGTGATGTTTGTATTGGGAAAATGAGGAAAAAGTATGCAGAAACCTTATTTTAAAGACATGACGAAATGAGTATTAAATGAATTGTAAATTACAAAATTGTAATTATTAGAACGGCTTAAGTAGTTTTCAGACGAGAAACGGAATAGACATCCTCAGATAAAAATAAATATGGACCTCCCTCCAAAATCCCCTCAAAACCTAGGATTTTAGTTTTAACCGCGGGTTTTGTTTAAGAGTAGTTATATACGGACGCGAGCGTCCGTGACGCGTCCTACGTGGAATAACACGTCAGCTGCCAGTTCAGCGTCCAGTCAACCAAAACTTCTGCGCGGGGAAATGTAAATTACGAATTGTTGGGTGCGACGGTTCATTTCCCTAAATCACGATTTGTTGGGTGCGACGGTTCATTTCCGTGCGACGGTTCATTTCCCTAAATCACGATTAGACGGTTCGACTTCACGTACATCAGTAGCGGCGGTACAGCATTCGAGTAACTTTCCCCATTTCACCCGGAGTTCCTTCCCATACGCTCAACCAAAACCTTCATTGCTCCAAAACCTTTCCATTCCAGTAACGAAAACCAAGACAAGGCGAAAATGGATCCTTCTCTACCTGAAACCTCCATTGCTCCTGAAATTGTAGCCGCGCAGGTGTTTTGTCAACCATGTTCTTTCTGGTTCATTTTAAGGTTCATTATTGGCCTCTAACAATTTTTTTGTGTGGTTTAAGGGAAGCACGTACTACTTCCGCGAAACGAAGTGCGGTTTCGCGGCCCTTCACAAGCAGTTCGACCGGATGAAGGAGGAGGAGAAAAATGTCTTCCAACGGACGCCTTTCGGTCACTTCCTCAGCTTTCCTCACGTCACAACTGACAACGAGATACTGGGTTGGTTCGTCGAACACTTCGACGCCAATGAAGTCGGTCTGAGAATAGCCACTGGGGTGGTACCATTTACGGTAGAAGACGTCGCCCTTCTACTTGGACTAAGAGTACATGGGCAGAGAGTGGATATGGATGCCATGTACGTAGCGAAACGTGACGGGGTTAACCTCGACAACACCCAGCTACTGGGTCATCTTACCGCCACGAGCAAGATGGGCGAGGAGGAGGAGCACGTCCGA
Organism: Triglochin maritima; assembly: GCA_963682175.1. Lineage (NCBI taxonomy): Eukaryota > Viridiplantae > Streptophyta > Magnoliopsida > Alismatales > Juncaginaceae > Triglochin > Triglochin maritima. Next base: position 3,705,759 of record OY821780.1, on the reverse strand, counting down.
CTCCTTATTTCTATGATTTTCAATCATTTTTTGTTCTTCGATGGATCACTGCGAACTAAAGCGTGGTACACGAAACACCTTAAGAACCTCAAGCGCCTCAAGAGATATGCGTGGGCAAATGCGGTTCACACTTTCTTGGTTGAAGGCCTGGAGGAAGCCCAACGGGACCTCTCGAGGAGGAGATCGTCAGCGAACTTCTCTATGAAGCAGGGCTACGTGTCTGGTTGCGTTGCCGTATTACAAGTAAGCATCTTGGTCCGGAATGAGTGTTGTGTCAGTCCGGAATAGTGTCGGTTTATGTCCGGAATAAGTGTGTTGCCTGTCCGGAATAGTCCTGTATGTGTCCGGAATTACTGTCTTGCGTGTCCGGAATACGTCTTCTGTCTGTCCTGAATAGTGTTGTCTCTGTCCGGAATAAGTGTCTTGAGGTTTTCCGGAATAAGTGTCTTGTGGTTGTCCGGAATGAGTGTTGTGTCAGTCCGGAGTAGTGTTGGTTTATGTCCGGAATAAGTGTGTTGCCTGTCCGGAATAGTCCTGTATGTGTCTGGAATGATTGTCTTGTCTGTCCGGAATAAGTCTTGTGTCTGTCCGGGATAAGTTTTGTGTCTGTCCTCAATAGTGTTCTCTGTCCGGAATAAGTGTGTTGCCTGTCCGGAATAGGAGTGTTGGCAGTCCGGAATAGTCCTGTATGTGTCCGGAATGAGTGTCTTGTCTGTCCGGAATACGTCTTGTGTCTGTCCGGAATAAGTAATTTGTATGTCCGGAATACGTCTTTGTCTGTCCGGAATAAGAGTTGTGTCTGTCCGGAATAAGAGTTGTGTCTGTCCGGAATAAGAGTTGTGTCTGTCCGGAATAAGAGTTGTGTCTGTCCGGAATTAGTGTTTGGTCTTTCTGATTAACGTTATGAGACTGTCCTGGGGATGTTATGTTTCTGTTTTTTAACTTATTCCTGTTTTCAGGTGTGGCTTTGCGAGAAGTTCAAATTGGGGGATCCCCGGTCAGCATTTCCACGGTTCAAGTGTTGGACCGAAATGTTTAGCAGACGCCAAATCCTGAGAAAATGGGAAGATCGAGGCATCAACTTGTCCCGGATATACTCGGGCCAATTTGAGTTGAAGGGCACCCCAAAACTCAGTGCACGGGAGCATTCACTGTTGTCAGAGGAACAATTTCCTCCTGCAGCAGCAACTCCCGCAGCGAAGGAAACACCTTCAACTCCTGCAGAAGCAACGGTCGCCTCGAAGGAAACACCTTCAACATCCACTCTACCAAGGATACAACTCAGTGAATGCAGCATTCCATGTGACCCACTGCTACAAGAGTTGGAACTTAGTGAGGTGAAGACGAAATGGCTGCGAGCCGAAGCAGCACTTAGGGAGGCGACCCTTAAAATTAACAACCTGGAGGAAGAACTGCGGATCTCTCAAGAAGAGTGTCGTCAGCTGAGAGTCCGTGGGGAGGAGGAAGAGAGGGAAAAGAGGGAGGAGGAAGAGAGAAATAAGAGGGAGGCGGAGGAGAGGGAAGAGAGGGAAGAGAGGGAGGAGGAAGAGAGAAATAAGAGGGAGGCGGAGGAGGAAGAGAGGGAAAAGAGGGAGGAGGAAGAGAGAAATAAGAGGGAGGCGGAGGAGAGGGAAGAGAGGGAAAAGAGGGAGGCGGAGGAGAGAAATAAGAGGGAGGCGGAGGAGAGGGAAGAGAGGGAAAAGAGGGAGGAGGAAGAGAGAAATAAGAGGGAGGAGGAGGAGAGGGAAGAGAGGGAAAAGAGGGAGGCGGAGGAGAGAAATAAGAGGGAGGCGGAGGAGAGGGAAGAGAGGGAAAAGAGGGAGGAGGAAGAGAGAAATAAGAGGGAGGAGGAGGAGAGGGAAGAGAGGGAAAAGAGGGAGGAGGAAGCGAGAAATAAGAGGGAGGAGGAGGAGAGGGAAGAGAGGGAAAAGAGGGAGGAGGAAGAGAGAATTAAGAGGGAGGAGGAAGAAAAGGAGGAAGTTATGAGGAGACAGGAGGAAAGAAAGAGGAAGGCTGGGGTTGCGCTTCCGCTTTTGCACCCCAAAAAAATGCGGACCTTTAAACCACGCTTGCGCACAGAACACATACACGAAGCGCAAAGCAAATCTGGCCTAGATGAGGCACAGAAGATTGCCGCAGAAAAACAAGAACAAATAAAGGAGGCCGAAGAAGCCACCACAAAAACAAAAGGGCTTGAAGTAGCCAGTGAAGAAAAAGCGAAAGATGAACTGGCCGCCCATATTTCGTCCACGAGGCCAGATGTGGATGATACCGCCTTGAGAACGCTGACCAATGATGAGGTACATCGTTTATTGAATGCAACGGCCCCCGAGCGAGAAGCAAAAGATATTATCTGGAGGGGGGTTCTCAGCATTATCAGCAGGGGTGATCTCAAGGAATTAATTTCGCGAGGCACAGAAATCACCAACGAAACTCTTGACGGCCTAATTGAGGTACTCGTCAGAAGAGGAGGGCAACAAAAGGTGGTCTGCTTATCATCCTTCGAATCGGAAATGATTGTGGAGGGACAGGGAGAAGATATAAAGAGAGATTATTTACTCCCAAAAATGGAAGGACTTAATGTGGAGGAAGTCGTCATCGCACAGCCATGCTGTTTGTCCGGCCACTGGACTCTGTTCGTTGCCCACGGACCTCGATCGGAGTTCATTCAGTACAACAGCATCTCCCGCACGCTTAAAAAAGGTGAAAATCCTAACCGTTTCGTCGGAACTCATGAATGCACCGCGTCTAAGATAGCGGGATTCTGGCGAGCGTTTTTGGGGGTCGAATGGCCACTTAGAGTTGACAGGAAGGGTAGCCAACGACAGCTAGCGGGGAGTAACGACTGCGGGCCATACGTTTTGTACTGGATCAAGCGTTTGATGGAGAATGCTGATCCGACGAAGCCGAAGCAGAGCAAGGTTCTTCACCGTTTTAGAGGCGATTTGACCAATTTCTTACTCGAAGACCCTGGGATGTGCGATCAACAATAAACGACCGGAAAATGTTTCAATTTTTTTCCCCCATAGTTATACATGTATACATGTTAAAATTACATAGAATATTTGAATGATTGATCAATACAAGGACATTTGGTGTTGGTTTTTTATATATAAATGATTTTCTTTTTTCCGGACATACATGATACGTAATCCGGACAGACAAACAATGTAATCCGGACTGCCTAATTACTTATTCCGGACAGAAATTAACGTAATCCGGACAGACAAACAATGTAATTCGTACAGCCTAAGTACGAATTCCGGACATACTGGTTACTTAATCCGGACATAAATAAAACTTATTCCGGACGGACGTATAACGTAATCCGGACAGAAAACCAATGTAATCCGGACTGCCTAATTACGTATTCCGGACGTACTGGTCACTTAATCCGGACTGCCTAATTACGTAATCCGGACATACTGGTAACTTAATCCGGACATAAATACAACTTATTCCGGACAGATATTAACGTAATCCGGAAAGACAAACAATGTAATTCGTACAGCCTAAGTACGTCTTCCGGACATACGGGTCAATTAATCCGGACATAAATAAAAAATAAACCGGACATACTGTTAACTTAATCCGGACTTAAATAAAACTTATTCCGGACGGACATATAACGTAATCCGGACAGATAAAAATGTAATCCGGACGGCCGAATTACGTATTCCGGACATACTGTTAACTTAATCCGGACATAAATAAAACTTATTCCGGACGGACGTATAACGTAATCCGGACAGAAAACCAATGTAATCCGGACTGCCTAATTACGTATTCCGGACGTACTGGTCACTTAATCCGGACTGCCTAATTACGTAATCCGGACATACTGGTAACTTAATCCGGACATAAATACAACTTATTCCGGACAGATATTAACGTAATCCGGAAAGACAAACAATGTAATTCTTACAGCCTAAGTACGTCTTCCGGACATACGGGTCAATTAATCCGGACATAAATAAAACATAAACCGGACATACTGTTAACTTAATCCGGACTTAAATAAAACTTATTCCGGACGGACATATAACGTAATCCGGACAGACGATCAAGCAAAGAAAGGGTTGAATGTTATGCAATAATACAATGACTTTCAACAAAATTACATACAATGACTTTCACCAAAATTACATACAATGACTTTCAACAAAATTACATACAATGACTTTCAACAAAATTACATACAATGACTTTCAACAAGATTACATAGGAATAATTCGAACCAAGGACAAATACAATAATCAAGGAGGAACTCCCTCGTAATGCAAATTCATGTCCCAGTCATCGAAATCGTGATCCCCCGGTTTGGGTGCTGCAGGGTGTAACGGGGGTAGAACCTTCTTCCTGTTGATTTTCTTAACGTTACTTCTAATTATTTTCTCAGACAAAGAAATCCGTCGTTTGCTCGGCGGTCTGCCTTTCCGTATTGTCTTATCCGGATTGAGAACGGATGTACCAGCGAACACAGGATCAGGTCGTTGCATACGTTCCTTAAGCAACTCAAGTGCCTCTACCGCCTGAAGATATCTGTCGTTTGAGTCGAAAGCGGCCTCGGCGATCCAAAGCGCACGACCCATTATGTCGTCGTGGCGACGAAGCGCATCGTTCCCCGTTATGCCGCTTTGAAGAGGAAACTTGACTCCATAGCTCCTTCGGATATCCTTCCTCCATCGGTGGACGATGTAAGACTCGGGGAGCAACGCGTTTGGACGTATTCGGGCAATAACAACATAAACGTGACAACATAGGATGCCGACGTGATCAAACATCCTGCAATCGCATACCCACTTCTCATCTCTAATTTGCACTGTGAACCGTTTCGACAATGGGAGGATATGTGTCAATACATGTTCGGTCACGTTGAAGTGCAATGTGTCGTCCTCGTTGAACTCATCCTTGATGTCGCAGTACATCATCTTCCCAATTTCTAACTGCACCTTCTTGAAGACACCCACCGTATACAACTCGCTCAATTGCCTCTCGAATGGATATTTCGAAATCAATTGTGGAGCCTTATGCTGACAATCGAAATCAGACTGAGCTTCCTTCTCATACTTGTGGCGTAGTGCGAGTTCGTATTGTTGAACGAACTGCTTAAGTGTCGTCCTTGATGTGAGGTACTTATCGAAGAAGGCGTTCATACCCTCACTTCTCTGGGTTGATGCCATTCCGGCGGAAAAACAATCCCGCGAAAATGCAGGTACCCAGTGCTCTCGAATTGCATAAATGGATCGGAGCCAATTATTGTCGTGCAACTCGAAATCATCTAGAAATCCCTGCCAATTCCGCTCGAATTCTGCCGGAGTCTTGGAATCGAATACACAGTTGTTGAGGTCAAACAACGTATGCTCCCGGTACTTCTTGGGCAGCTTCACAGGGGCCTTATTCATTATGTGCCATATACAAAATCTGTGCCGCGCTTCAGGGAACACAGTCCTCACAGCCGAAGCTATGGCGCCACATTGGTCTGTTATGATCGCCGGGGGGCTTGTATCTGCACACAAAGCGATCAAGATAAAAACATATGTTAATCCGGACAGAAATAACGTAAACCGGACAGACGTCAAGGGTAAACCGGACGAGCAAAAGACGTAAACCGGACAGACGTAAGGGATAAACCGGACGAGCAAAAGACATAAACCGGACAGGCGTCAAGGGTAAACCGGACAGACGTAAGGGATAAACCGGACGCGCAAAAAACGTAAACCGGACTTACGTAAGGGATAAACCGGACGAGCAAAATACGTAAACCGGACAGACGTAAGGGATAAAACGGACGAGCAAAATACGTAAACCGGACAGACGTAAGGGGTAAACAGGACGAGCAAAAGACGTAAACAGGACAGACGTAAGGGATAAATCGGACGAGCAAAATACGTAAACCGGACAGACGTAAAGGATAAACCGGACGAGCAAAAGACGTAAAACGGACAGACGTAAGGGAGTAACCGGACAGGCACACAACGTAAAATGGACAAAGCCGGACAAAATAAAACACGTACCGTTCATGCACGTCAACCATGTTTGGAACAACCAAATGTAATTTTGTGTCGTCTCGGAAGAGAGGAGTGCGCAACCGAGTAGGACGGACTGGTAGTGGTGATTTACCCCCACAAATGGGGCAAAAGGCATGTCATACTTGTTTGTTATGTATGTTGTGTCGAAACATATTGCATCTCCAAAGTAAGAGTAAGCAGCTCGAGACCGACTGTCGGCCCAGAACACATTTCGTAGTCTGCCTTCGTCGTCCATATCCATTACGTAAAAGAAGCGGGAATCATTCTTCTGCATCCTGATGAAATAATCTTGGATAGCTTGCGCATCTCCTGGTCCCATTTTGAGGTTTCTAACCTCGTTCACAACATTCCTGCGAAACATAATTTTTATGACAAAGCTAAATGCGTAACTTCAACCAGGTTAAGTGGAGAATAAATAACCTTAGGTCCCGCTCGTTGAAAGACAATTTATCGTGACCTCCAGCTTCGACCACAAAAGATTGCATGGTCTTGGCGGCAGATATACCGGCAGCATCATTGCACGAAATGCGTGCTCTGGCGGACTCCGGGACGGATCGTTTTTGTCGGAGGAAGCGCATCTGGTCTTCCGACAGCATGGCGTGATTATGTTCGAGATCTACGTAGTTAATTACGTAGCCTCTGGATGGATTACCGGAGACCCTAATCCGCGCAGTGCATTCGACCCTACCGGATAACCTATGTTTCGGTCTACCTTCACCTTGGTTTCCGGGAGCATTACCTTCCTTTGAGCAAGTAAGAGTGACCCGTATAACAACACCACGATCGTAATGAGATTGCCTTATCTTCACACCAAAACCACAGGAATCGGCGTATGAAACGTAAAATGCTTTGGCTTCTTCGAAGGAAGGAAAATTCATCATCACTTGAGGGACGTTGGAGGCAGGAGCCGGCTGTGAGGACACATTTACGAGTGCCATTACAGTACAACAAAAATGGAGGAAGGAGAGAAGAAGGAATGGTTCGTAGGATCGGAATGGTACGTAGGATCGGAATGACCGAGACACTCATATTTGTATCTCCGTGAAGCGCCAAACAATAAGAAAGAAGACGGAGGACGTGCTGATTTGAAAAGCATTAAATGCGATGGTGGACGCATCGGGAAAATAAAACAACATCAACAAAAAATCAGGAGTAAGTAGTTCGTCTGTCCGGAATAAGTGTTCCGTCTGTCCGGAATAAGTAGTTCGTCTGTCCGGAATAAGTGTTCCGTCTGTCCGGAATAAGTATTCCAACTATCCGCAATAAATACTCACTAAAGAAAATGAATGATGTGTGTGTCCGGAAAAAAATGAATTTAATAAAGAGAAGGGAGGGAAATAGGACGAAAGAATGGAGTGATTTGAGACGCATTAATGAGGGATGGCGAGGGATGGCGAAATTGGTACGAAACGAGGAATAAACTAAACAAAGAAATTGTTTCTGGGGAGAGAGCGAAGTCAGCCGCGTCTGCTGACTGGGTTGCCCACATCAGCCATTCTGCTGACTGGGTATGCAGCGTCCGTGACGCGAAGCGTTCAACAAACATTTCCCTTTGTTTAATCCACAAGCAAAGGCGCACGAGGAAGACGACGACGACAGAAACGAAACCAATGGCCCTATTCCGCCCGGGCCCTTCCGTCCACCTCCGCCTCCTCCTCCTCCAAAACCACCTCCGCCTCTTCTCCTCCTCCTCCACTCCCCGCTCCCTCTCCTTCCTCTCCCGCTCCACCAGGTACTGCTTCCGTATTTTCTTTCCATAGGGAAGTGGGTTTTATTGGTTCTTCTGGTATTTTAGGGTTTCGAGATGTGTCTCGGGTAGGAATGGGGTTGGTGCGGCGAGGTCCTTCATGGCGTCCAGCCTCGCTTCGGAGGCTTTCCAGGAGACGAAGGGAGCGAAGAGTTATGACTCCAACCAGATCCAGGTGAGGTAGTTTGGGTTGGAAGTGGTGGTTTGGAGTTTGTGTAGATTCTGGCGAGTTCGTGGATTTGGAATTAGTTTTTAAAAGCTTTTAATTGATATCTTAGTTGCAGCAACCCGTTTTGTTGTCTGGTGAGTGTATTAGAGGATTGTTTTCATTTGGGCTGTTTGTCTTCTTAATTGCGCCACAATTCACAAATGGAGGTTCGAAGACCATGTTCGGAGTTCTCAACTTTTTTGAGTGGATAAAACGCGGCTACTGGTGAGCGGTGTGGTGGTGTCATGAACCATTTGTTTCTTTATGATCCCGTACTTGCTTTTGTGCTAACGTTTGGTTTTAGGTGTAGTAACCTGCTTTCGTTGTGTGATGAATGTATTTTACAAAGGTTGTTTGTTTTCATTTAGTTTTTGTCTTCTTAAATGTGCGAGAATCCATAACCCGAGGTTAACAAACCATGTTTGGTGTTCACCCTGCCCTTTCTCATCACGTTATTGTTTCTGAGAAGGTTTCTAAAGGATAGCCGTGTTTTGTTTATGTTTGTTTATTTGTATTTACTTGATGGATGCTCGGGTATGTGATTCTGGCATTCTAATTGATACATTTGATAAGATAAAACAAGGAAAATGTGAATCAACTATGTGCCCATTTTCAGCTTTGGAGTGTCTTGCTGCTTGGTATTTCAGTGAACAAGATACATTTGTTCAGTTATGTGTTTCTGTCTAACCAACAGCGGGGTTTTTCTTTGATTGGTTATCCAACAATGAAGTTAGCTCATATGTCATTATAATGATCCGTTAGACACTGTTTTTTAGTTGTGTATAAATCTCTTTACCAGTATAAATATCCTTGTATATTGCTGCAAAAAAAACTTTAACGGGTTACCAAATCACATTATTGTGATAATCTCTGTCCTGACTGTGCTATTTCATCTTATTTTCAGGTGTTAGAAGGTTTAGATCCTGTCAGAAAAAGACCAGGCATGTATATTGGGAGTACAGAACCCCGTGGTCTGCACCATTTGGTATCTCTTTTTAATTTTTTGTTTCTTCTTGTACAGCTGGGGTGGCTGATTGTTAAATATTTCATGTTTGTGCATTTTTTTGCGTCTAGGTATATGAGGTATTGGACAATGCCATAGATGAAGCTCAGGCAGGTTATGCCTCTAATATAGATGTTGTCATACGTGAAGACAATTCCGTGAGCATTACTGACAATGGAAGAGGGGTAGGCTCATTTTATTTCTGCAAAACGTTAATGAAAGAAACTATCATAATGATGGGAAAGATTTTCTGAACTAGTCAGAAATGGTTACTTATGATTTCTTATATCTTATTCATCTTTACCTTCTTTGGCTCTATTGTTGTTTTGATGCTCAGAAAAATGTGATAGCCTAATTTTTTCGTCAAATTACACTGAAAATTTATTTATCTTATCATCACAATGTTTAAGTTAAAAAATCCCACTTCTTTGATATTGGAGAGGAATACAATCACGTTTTGAAGTTCATACCTCCAGTTTTCTATCTTAACCTTATATGATTATACTTTATCCTTTTGCAGATTCCGACAGATTTACATCCTCTGACTAAGAAATCTGCACTAGAAACCGTCTTAACAGTAAGTATAAGTTAATTTCTTTATGTTGACAGTAAGATTGTATACATGCGCTAAATAGTACTTCATCCTCTGTACGCTGTCAACTTGCCTTATTCCAGGGATTTGAAGCTGCCCATTTACATCCAATATATAATTTTCTTGTTAGGTAATAATAGTCACTACTCACTAGTAATTAGAAAGTAAGAGCCTAGCATGATCTGATCTTAGTGCTTACTGGTTACTAAAGGCAGATACCTTATTTCTGTAATGCAGTATAAAATGTTCTTCAACTCAATTTGTATTGTTTTCCCTTCTTAAATGTGAACACGGACAATCGGGAATTAAGCAGTATGAGTCTTGAAATTTTCAAATTCATTTAAATTTTACATATCAGTATTCGTGATTCTCCCTTTTCAGTGTTTTGGCTGTCTAGAATGTCAAACCTTTTTCCTCTTTTCAAGCTCGGGATAGAGATTATCCTTCTTGTAGACTCCCACTGCCAGAGCACAACTTTGATAGTTTGTTCAGATAGAATCTCGGAGGAATAAACGATAAATTTGTGGCAATGGGAGACTGAGTACTGTTTCAGTGTCCAACAATAATTTTGACGTTCAATTTGTAATAAATCTAGTCATGTCCCAAAAATGTGATTAGTGACGAGTTTCATTTCTAGTCTTCCCAACTAGTTTGGATTAAAGCCTTTGTTGTATTTTGCAACAAATCTTGTGGTTTCGATGAAATTTGAGCCTGAAGAGATGTGGGCTTCGTGACGTGGGAGTATAGCATATGAAGGAGATTAACAGTTTTTTAGGGAGTAAAGTAAATTAATTATATGAGCCTCGCTCAGTATGCTGTCATACTGAAGAGTTGAACATGTTCTAGAAAATCCTGCTTTTCTGTTATTACTTTCGGTCAATGTAAATAATTTGCACTATTTTTTGTCAATTAACTTCATAATTTACTTTCATGATTTTTTAATGATTTTGTGATGTTTATCCAGTCTGAAGTTTGTTATTTACTGGTTATTTTCATTATTGCAAGATTTTGTGGCTACTTTTGCTCATGTCATACTTAGCTATTAATCTCATCTTTGGTGCTCTATATGATTAGACGGCTTATTTTAGGTTTTGTTTGAAAATATTGGTAACATGAGGGATCAACCAATTCATAGCTTATATTTGACTGAGTAGGCTCCTTTTTTGAAGCTTGTATTTAGTTATTTATGACAGGGCTACTGCTAGCCTATTACCACCTCCACCACCACCATCAGTTGTTCATGTTGAAGCATTTCAGGCATTAGAGATCACAGTTTGGAGAGATGGGAAGGAGTTTCACCAAAAATATTCTCGTGGAAGGCCAGTAACAGCTTTAAGTTGACACACACTTTCTGATGAACTAAAGACCATACAGGGCACTTCTATTATTTTTTGGCCTGATAAAGATGGTACATTCACTTTGAATCAGTTAATGTTTTGGCTTTGTCTTGTTACTCATAACTTTGGCTTTGTCCCGTTACTCGTAACTTTGGCTTAGCAGTTGATTCTTAATTTTACCGTGCAGTGTTTACTACTACAGTTGAATTTGACTACAATACAATATCTAGTCGCATTAGAGAATTAGCTTTTCTAAATCCCAAGGTAACCATAACTTTGTTCACTGAACCGTTCTTATTATCTTATGCTAGGCTTTTGAATTGAGAACTTTACGTTCATTGAACAGCTTACAATCACCCTACAAAAAGTTAATGGGGAATCAAAAAAGACTCAACGAACCGAGTATTGCTATGCTGGTGGCTTAGTGGAGTATGTGAGATGGTTGAATACTGACAAGGTATGTTGGTAGAACAGATCTTTATCACTTAAGTAATTGACACATTTTTTTTGTATTTTGAGATTTGGTATTGTTCTTCAGAATGGCTCTCTGATCTTAGGAGGTATATTCAATTGTTATTTAAACTAGCTAAAATGATTAGAAACTCATACGAGGGAGATTAATATAAGAATTGTGGGTGTGATTTTAAACCAGGCATTATTGATCTGATAATTAAGTGATAAGAAGCTTTATACCTTAATGGTTTTGTTCTAAATTCTAACTCTATAATCCCAAGCCTTTGTCTGGTCTGCTGAACACAATAGGTAATGGGCAGCTGTTGGCTTCTAAAATAATTTTACGATATTAGATCCCTGTCCTCTTGTATCCCTAATTGTTTTTCTTGTCTATTCCATATAGTTTAATGGTTATAGTGCACTTCAGTTGTGAATGATTGTGAGGCGATTGGATTGTGTATATAGTTGGACCTAGACATCCATTTTATACATCATCAATGAACGATATGAATTTAAAATATGCAACGTCATTTATTTGCGGGACAACTTAAGTATAGAAATATCATGTGTTTCTACCAGCTTGATTCATTTCGGTTTTATCTGTTTGTTGATTTTTCTAATCAATACTGTATTGTTCCTAACTAGCGGTTTTTCATATGATTCAGAAACCACTACATGACATTTTAGCTTTCAGGAAAGAGACAAAGACAGTCACTGTTGATGTAGCCCTCCAGTGGTATTCGCTATTCAGCTATTACCCCATACATGGCCATAACCTGTTAATTGACTTCATTTAGTCTATTTTAATATATACATTATTGGGAAATTAGATGCGAATCTATCTCAATAATTTCAATTAAAATATTCATACATTAAACTTGTCTTGTACCAGCCTTCTTACCTACTTAGTCATTTTTCAGGTCTGCAGATGCATATGCAGATACAATGCTTGGATATGCGAACAGCATTCATACCATTGATGGAGGTACCCATATTGATGGCTTGAAAGCTTTTCTGACTAGAACCATTAACAATTCGTGAAGAAATCAAAGATTATAAAGGTTATTTGATCTTTTATTTATATAATTATTTTCCTGTAATATTGTCACTTTGTCAGCATCTCACTTGAGTTTCTTATTTACAGAATTTGTTTTTAACATAAAATCAGCTGCATTTGCTTGTTCACTTTCCTATATAGTACTTCCATATGAATTGTTGAAAGAAACAACAAAAGGACACCTTGAAAGGTTTTGTTCCTTTTTTTAGCCATGATTATGAAGATGTTCCATATAGATATGTGTTGTCTTTTGGAGGTTCCAATCACTTAATTATCAAATATAAGCAGTTGGCATTATGATATAGGGCTATTCCTTGTTTATATGTTTCAGTAGTTTCACTGTTCTAATAGAAGTTGTCTCCTTTCATTTTTCCTTTATGATTGGTTGGCCATATTAGAAGAGACACCTATAAGAAGATGAGTATTGAATCGGATCGAAGACACAAAAAGAGGAAGATGTAGACCACGATTGACTTGGGAGGAAGTGGTCAAAAGAGATCTAAAAGATTGGAATGTTCATCGGGAATTTGCATTGGATAGAAACGCGTGGAAGAAGACGATTCACGTGCCTGAACCGTGACTCCTTAGAGTTTCATTTTTAGCTTACCCCAACTAGTTTAGGATTAAAGGCTTTGTTGTTGTTGTTATTGGTTGGCCATATTAGCATAACTTAATTGACATGTGACTACTCACATAGATATTGGGAGCAGTTGTTTGAGCTCGTTCGCTGATATTTGGCTGTTGATTAACTGATTTAAATGACCTAAAAAACAATAAGTTTATTTATCTCATAAAAAGTTGTCTTGATACGAGAAGATGTTCTTTTGGACTTTTTAGTGCTGGTTTGCATAAGCAGTTGACAAGAACGATCTTTCATGTGGTTAGTAATCTCCTTTCTAGTGACAAATTTTACCCTGTGGAATAACACGAATACCTGTTACCTGACTTCTTTTGTTGGTTCATTGAGCTCAATACATGCACACATGCTATAATCCTTAATGGGGGACAGCCTTGTTTAATGTCATTTGACTCTTATGCTGTGTGTAGGTAGTTACAATGACATCCATGACTTGCACTTAAAGGTTGGATTAGGTTATGCATAGGTGTACTAATGGCCAGTCCTAGAGGACTTATGATAGATCTTTCATTTTTCTTGTTTCTGTTTTTTTTGCAACTTGTTTGAACAAGACTCGTGTCGCTTATTTGTCGTTAGGCCATAAAACTGTAAGTTATTGCATGTGGTCCTTAAGGTTGACGTCATTTTATTTGTATTATTTTTTGTTGTTGGAGCATTATAGGTTTAATATTGCAATTGTATAGTCAACAGTGTGCATTTGGATAAAGAGACTCTATGAGTTTATCGGTTATGCTTATCCAAACACTAATTTTATAAAAGAAAAGGTTTATGTTGGAAAAGCTGTCCTAAATTATCAGCATTTTTTGCAAGTTATTATCACCAATTCAGTAGCCGGACTATGTAAGCTAGGCTCCAAGGTAGTAGCAGTTTGATCTTTCTAGCTTCCAACCTTACTATTTCTTTTTTACAAGCAGGAGAAAGATATAAACTTAAGTGGTGAACATGTTAGGGAAGGATTAACTTGTGTCATATCAGTTAAAATTCAAAACCCAGAGTTTGAGGGACAAACAAAGGTAAATCTAAGCCCAATATCTAGTCTTCGCTCTTAGTATTTTCTACTATTGCATTGTAAATGATGCTTCATATGTTTTCCAGCTTATGCTTTATTATATCTTCTGATGTTACTGTTTCTTGCTTCTTTTGACTTGTGTTCTCACCCAACACAAAAGACTAGATTGGGAAATCCTGAAGTGCGGAAAGTGGTTGACCAGTGTGTTCAGGAGCAACTCACGGAGTACTTAGAGCTGCATCCAGATACTCTTGACTTGATTCTGTCAAAGTCTCTTAATGCTTTGAAGGTGTCTTGCCTTTCTAGTTTTTCCTTCACTAATGTAATGCTAAAGGGCAGTACCATTGCACTTCATTAAGAACCTGCTTTGGTGGCTTACTTCGTACCTATGTTTGAAAAGTTATGGGTTGTCAGTTATCGTATCCTTTGTTTGATGTAGCACATATGCCACATAAAGCTTTCTATTTCTCTTGATTTTTAGTCAAATAATTCGTAGGTAAGGCAAATGCGCTTCTTTTCTATACGTTTTAATTTAAATTACTGTTTTAAATTACATATATTAAGTAAGATTTTTTGGTTCATGGAATTCCCATTTTAAGCTTTAATCAAATGTCCTTTTTTTTCTAGGCCGCAATGGCAGCCAAAAGAGCCAGAGAACTTGTGAGAACAAAAAGTGTCTTGAAGTTGTCGTCTCTTCCTGGGAAATTGGCAGATTGTTCTGCTACAAATCCCGAAGAATCAGGTGTTTTTCTTCGTTTGAGGAATTTTTTTGGGTGTGTACTGTGTAGTGATTTGTGCAAGAATGCAAGAGTTACATAAGGATTTCTACAAGATATGATATTAGATTTGTCTCCACATCTTGTTCCTCAGTGGTCCTTTTCTTTCTCCACTTTATCATGTATATTTTTCGACTTGTTTATTACTTTATTATATTCCTATAAACATTTTAGTAGTTTATCGCTTATGTTATTGCAAAAGAATAAATTGCTCTTGCATTCAAATGCATCAAATGGTAACAAAATAGCATCTTTGCTATTGTACATCTAGATGTTGGATAAAAATCTTCGTATATTGGATTCTAATAGTATTGCCTACTTCTCCAGAAATTTTTATTGTTGAAGGTGACTCAGCTGGTGGTAGTACAAAACAGGGCCGTGACAGGCGATTTCAGGTAAGTGTTATGGTGGAAGCACTACTTCGCTTCAGTATACTTGCTTTGCAATTCTAAATTTTATATTGTTCGTCATTATTACGCAAGGTTTTAAAACCGCATATGCGGTTGCATAAGCGACCGGTAAAATTTATTTTTTTATTTTTTTGAAAAAAATCGAAAAATAATATTAAAGAATCGAAAAATCATTAAAAAATTGAAAAAAATCATAAATATCTTCAGATTACTTATCTACCTCTTTATCTTCTCATCTACCCTTTATCTTCTCCTCACTCCACGTCTTCCCCTCTCTTTTTTTCTTTTTTTTGGGTGAGAAACTCCTTCTCCTTCCTCCCCTCTCCTCCCTTCCCCTCCCCAGCCACTGTGCGGCCGCATATGCGTCCGCACAGTGGCCGCATAGTCGCACCAGGGTTGGTGCGACTATGCGGGGGTCGCATATGCGATCCCAGGCCAAATATCGATTTGTGCGACTGCATAAACGCTTATGCGGTCACACATTAAAATACTGTTATTGCGTGCTTCCATTGTTTTGGATGTTTCCTTTTTTGCATATAAAAATAAATAGATCATGACTGCTTGACCACATACATTAACAGCAAAACCAATTCTTAATTTTTGATGAGCTTTAATAATTTGTGAAGAGGATTCATCACCTACTTCGGAAGCATATCCAAATTCAATTATCCTCTTCTTAATTTGGGTTGTGATTCTCTAAAAGATCAATTGGAAATTGTGTAGAATGCTATTGTTTCCTGTTGAAATCTAGTTGTCAATTAACTTTAAGTTACATAAAAAATGATTTCATTTTATGCTTCTTATAAAGTTTTGAAGCTTGTATTTACTTGTAAAGGTAGTATATCCAAATTCAATTATCCTCCTCTATAATGTTAAGAGACTTCGTCATATGAAGACAATACCAAAGATTAAGATTAAAGAAAAGAGTTAACTGTTCAGTTACTTGTCTTATCTTGTGGACATTTGCTGCCATGCTGGCAACTATCATAACATCTTGATCCTATTTTTGTTTCTAACGAAGTATATATCAAAAAGATTGATTATACCGATGAAAATGTACATATTTACCGAAGGACAAACTAGTTGCTGAAAAGTTGTAATCTTGTACCAGGCTGTTTTGTCCCTGAGGGGTAAAATACTGAACATTGAAAGAAAGGACGAGGCTGCTATGTACAAAAATGAAGAAATCCAGAATCTTATTCTTGCTCTTGGACTGGGGGTGAAAGTTCAATGCCTGCTAAAAAGTTCACCTTATTCATCAATCACTGTTCACTGTTGTGGGGCAGCCTTTTTAGCCGTTATATTGATCATTTTAGGGTGAAGATTTTCGAAAGGAGGCTCTTCGTTACCATAAGATTATCATTTTGACAGATGCTGATGTGGATGGTGCTCATATCAGAACTCTTCTATTAACATTCTTCTTTAGATACCAGGTAAATTGCGCACTAAGACAAGCTTCCCTTCTATTGTTCCAGCATTTCGGCATTAATTGTCATTTCTATTGCTATTTTTGTAGAAAGCATTATTTGATGAAGGTTGCATCTATGTTGGGGTTCCTCCACTCTATAAGGTATTTCTCTGACTCCAATGCAAAGGAGCTATTTTTTCCCTACAACTAATCCATCTTGTCGTGTTGCTGAATCTCCAGGTAGAGCGTGGTAAGCAGGCACACTATTGTTATGATGAGGCAGAACTCCAACTCCTGCGAAATACATTCCCACCTAATGCATCATACAATATCCAAAGGTTCAAAGGTACGTGAAATTGTCAACAAGTTAGAAACTGCTAGATACCAAATTAGACCTGATCCAAGTGTCAAAGCATATCTTAATCAAATAACATGGGTGTTAAAATGTGTAATATAGATCTTAATATGCTTTCTGATGAAAACCTATAATATAACCAAATTTTCTCCGAAGTCCGCAATATAGTAATGGATGATGGGATTCTTGATGTTTGAAGAATCCCTAGTTGTCATATATGTTAGAATGAGCATGTTAAGCCTATGCTTCACGATATCAATCAAATCATGTAATGAGTTCATATATGTGTTTGGGTTGGGCACCCAAGTACATAGGTTTCCAAATGCATCTTTAGGGGTTTTCACTTATTACGATTTCTTCGGTAGCTTCCGTCCAGATGTTGCTTTTAGGATGTAAGGAAATAAGTTGGGAGATATGTTCCCGTGGAGCTAGGACGTGTGGTGTGTGCATGTGCGTTCTTGAACTTCTTCAGTTCAGATTCTGGATCTCTATAGATCTCCAGACCTCTCTTTATCTTTGTACATGGGGCCCATCACTCTCTTTGTGAAAGAAACCCTATGTTTTCTATCTTTCCGGTAGGACTAGGTTCTGCATGTCTGACTTGTTCACATTTTCTTCTGACTAGGTTCTGCTGGACCACAAAAGCAATTTGTTATTATTGTATGTAGTTTGTTGAATTGTTTAATACTTCAGTGATATTATTACTTGTATGTTTTTGTGTAATTTCAACAGTATCTGTTGTTTCTTCAAGATATGCATGGAAACTCTTGGAAAAAAGAAACTGAAGCTATGTTAGTATCTGGTAATGGTATTCTAGTATTCTACTAATATTGTAATATTGTCTTTATCGGATTTCAGGTTTGGGTGAAATGATGCCCTTGCAATTATGGGATACCACTCTAGACCCTGAGAGGAGGTTACTGAAACAATTAGTTGTAGAAGATGCAGCTGAAGCTAATATTGTCTTTTCCTCCCTAATGGGCGCTCGAGTAAGTGACCAACTGCAGAAGGATCGATTTCTTTTTTTAAAAGAACTTAATTTCTTTTTCTTCAATTCTTGTGTTGATCATATGTTGGTGATACTGGAGTTATCACTTATATATATCCTCTCCCTACCTTCATAAAATAAATTCTGTAAAATCCGTATTGATATTGTCTTTGTAGGGCTCTAGAGAAATGAACTTATTTGTCGTTTATAACTTTATATAGATGCAACTGGTAGCTCTTGATATGATATCCTTTTTTCCATTTACAGGTGCACACAAGAAAGGAACTCATACAAAATTCTGCAAGCACGATCAATCTCGAGCACCTTGATATTTAGGACACCAGAATCATTTCTTCCCCATACAAAGAAACACATTGATGGAAATTATCTTTTACTTGTCGAGTCAAATCATCTCGAACTATTTAGGGACTCCAACTAATTGATCTGCACAGTACAGGCCGGATTCTCCCCCAAAAATTCTTTTTTCCAAGTTCGCTGCTATTGTTCTCTATTTAGTTTCTCACCTTTGGATACTTTGCTTGGCAAGTGTATCATTTTCTCTGCAGAGTTGCAAGGTACATTTCTGTTTCTTATGTATATTATGGGCAAAAAATGCGAGGTCATGATTCGGCCCGCACTGGGACGCTAAATTGTACTAATGTTTAAGGAATTTTATCAATATTTGCTGGTGTTTCTCAGTAATGTAAGCTGTACCTTGATTGATTGTATGGTTAAGAGCGTCTGTGCAATGTTTTCTATGGTTTAGCATTTTTGCAGTTAGATACAACACTGTAGAAAGTTATGTTTGATGCATCTTTATGTTGTTTTCTTCTTGGTGCATACTGCATACCTTCAATTCATAAAACTTTGTTCTTTATAGGTATATTAACTGAGTTGCAGATGCTGTTGTGCATTAGGGTTGTTGAAGGCTTTATCACATCGGAAGTGTATGTGGTCTATTTGTATAGATCTTATGGAGATCCACCAAATACCCTAGGTCAATCTCAACTCCATTGCTCCTCGAACATCTTCCAAATTCATTAGTTAAAAGTTAAAACCGAGTTGACTTAGATGATTTAGCCGACTAATATAGTCTTTAACATGGCTTTTTTATTTATCTTACATGTGTCCTAGTCCTACAAAATAAACATGTGGTTCCACTTTTTGAAGAATTTTGTAAAATATTAAAAGATTTTAAAATATATATATATATTCATCCAGACACGTGGTGGCAGTTGATGTTAGTAAATGGCAGTTCCATTTCCCCGGGAAAATTCCAGACACGAGGGGTCGCGTGTTTGAGTTGTTCAAGAAGGCGTGCCGAATCCCTCCCGACTGTGACGAGGATCTACAACCTCCACAACGTCGTCACAGTCTCCCATCTCCGCTCCACCATCTCCAAGGAGATCCGCAGAAACGCCCACATCCAAAACCCCAACGTTGTACCTTCAAATCGCAGAAAAGAATCGAATGTTAAGATGTCTGAGAATTTGTGCTTTTTTTTTCTTACCGAAAGTGTGTAATTTTAATTGTTAAGGACGACAAGTGTAACAGAACACGTTAGGCAAAAAAAAGTACAAGAGGCTTACATATTAAGTATTATAACAATCACATCTTTCGAAGGTAGGAGAGTGTAAGATTGATTCTCACCAAGGTTGTTAGACCTGAATTATTGTGGAAATTCAAACTGAACTGTTAAATGTTGTCCGTAATTTATTTAAATAGTCCGTGTTATTTTTCATTTTACTCGTACACTATTTTTTATATTGCCAAGGGGGCAAACTGGCAACTATAGGGCTAACAATGCAATTAAATAAGAGTATGGAGAATGAACAAGAGATAAAAATATGGTCAACCGACTCACAATTGTTATTCCAGACCAGACAACGATTTGGGCCATAATGTTCAAAATACAACAGTGATTTGGGTGTTGGAACATTAATCATGAAAAGTAGATTGTTATTCGAGAATCGTGGACTTTAAGGGGTAGGTGTTTTATAAAAATTGAAAACTTCAATAAAATTCGTAATGAGGTTTCATAGGTTCTTGTAAAGGATTATGAAAATATGTTGTGTTAAACCAATGCTTGTTTGGTATGGTTGCTTTGGACTTCAGGACGGATTAGTGAGATTGGTCTTTAGCGTTTTCCTTCGTTAAAACAAAATAATCCCCCATGCACCTGAACAGATTGGCTACTGAAGCAGAAGTGAGCTTTTTTTCAATCCAAAACTGCAGGTTTTGGTTTTCACAGTTCATGATATGCTTCTTTGATTTGTTATTTACCACCCCCATTGCCGTAAGGACATAATTGTTTGACATATTAATCTTGAATATCAGTAGTGGTGAGTTTATTTGTTGAATACGGTCAAGTTGAATGACATAAATGAGTAAAAAATGTAATTTACATGGGGCAATAGAGAGGGAGAGGGCCAGCAGACGAGTATACAATAGGATATGGCTCCATATTGTCGACTGTGAGTCAGTGGCTTAGTTGCTAGACGATTGTCAACTATGCGCAACAAATTGGCCTGCTTGACAATCAGATTGTTGAGCAACTACCCCTAAGTGGAGAGTGCGGTTATTGGAGAGTGAAGTGCCCCACTGTGTCGTAGGATCTATGTCTGCTAAAATATTTGTGGGACTATTATCATTAGCTTAGAGAAATGAGTACAGTGCGTCCTGTTTACAGAGAAAGTGTGTGTAACTACACATTCATGTAAAACTTTCGACAACCAAAATTTTCTGTGTAATATCCCGAAACAGTGGAAATTTAAAAATTATTATCAAGACATCAGAGACCAATAATCAAAGATTGAACTGTTACTTCTCATAAAACATTTAAACGGTGCATAATATTACATCAGAGTTTTGTCAATAGCTACATGATTACATCAGAAATACCAAAAGGAGATACAAGTAATCATGTCGACCTTAGTGGTCCGAATGAGAGGATCTGATCCCAAGATGCGCGCGCCCGCTGATCACTACCCAACTGGACCTACTGTGGTCCTGAAATAAAACATGCAACAACAATGCATGAGTTTTCATAAGGAAACCTCATATGTCAAGCTCACCTATATGCATGCAGTAGTACAAATGGACTTATCATACTAGTAGCATGATATGTCATCAACAATAAGGAAAACAGTTCCCCCGAAGGGTAACACGGGACATCAGTCTGACAATCATCATCGGGTCTCCCAAGGAGACCTACTGTAGGCACATACAGTCTAGCGGAACAAGACGTGACGCTCCCCATACGCGGCTATACTA
Organism: Triglochin maritima; assembly: GCA_963682175.1. NCBI lineage: Eukaryota > Viridiplantae > Streptophyta > Magnoliopsida > Alismatales > Juncaginaceae > Triglochin > Triglochin maritima. The sequence continues at coordinate 3,684,474 of OY821780.1, read as the reverse complement.
AAAATGGGGTTCGACAATGAGCATCCGCCAAGTCCGCGCCATAAGAAACAAATCTGTAAGTTCGTGGTCGAAACCACCCCAACGGAGCCGTCGCTCGGTTGATCCATCAATCATCATCTCAGTAGGTGCCCAGCTGAGGAAAACATAGCCGGAACAACATCGGTCCATCCATCATTATCGCCAGAACAACATCGGCGACATCATCAGCACAACATCGGTGGTCCAACAATACGTCCGGCACAACATCGGACGGGTCCAAACCGAAGTCTGCCAGGTCATCAGGCTCCACGAGCCGCGAACACCAACCGCGCCCTATAAAAGCAGGGCAGCGACCTCCGTAGCCATCCAGGCCGGTAGTCACCCCACCCAACGACAGTTGTGTGCTCGCACAACATCATACATTGGGATCCGCGATCCCTCATGCCTGCTACTCTACAATGAGTCCAACAATCCATTACATCAAGTCACGATCCATGGACGGAGGTGACACGTCCCGAACACTCACACTCTTCCACACAGCGGTCCCTGGGCAAACACGCATAACGTGCCCACCGTCACCTCCCGGCTCACGCACAAGGCGAGGACACGGGTTTCCGTGGACAGAGTTGGCATCCTAAAAAGGACCCGGAATTCAGTTTTGTACACAAATGGTCGACCGAAAGAGGCAACCCGGTCGACCGTTCCCAGAAAGGTTCGGGCGACCGAAAGTTTGCAACGGTCGAACTCTCTGCGCAAAACCTAAGTCCCAACGGTCGAACAGAGATATAAAACTGGTCGACCGATACGAGGTCAAAATTCGGAGTCTGGTCAACATCAAATCAATACTACCGGTCGACAGACTCAGGGGTCTCGGTCGACCGAAAACTACGACGGCATCCTAGCAGTTCTAAGTCATATAACGATCGAACACATATAAAGAAACGGTCGAACAAGCATGCATCAAATCCAGTACACTTAAGTTCTGGTTGAACGAACACAAGAAATCGGTCGACCGAAACACAACAGGCAACCCCAACCCACCAGCACAATGCACTACCGGTCGACCGCCACAAGGCATTGTCCGACCGGTGTTGGTTAAAGTCGGGAAAAATACACTACATCGGTTGACCGCCCGAAGGGACCCGGTCGACCGTTGATCGTCTGCAACCTTGCACCAGCCAAGGATTTACGCCGCACACGTCGCCGGAGAGGTCTCCGACCTCCTCCGACCGACCAACACATCCCTCACATGAGGGTGAACAACAAACCACACTAAGAAGTCGACATACCTCTCGAAAGCGACGAAATCCGTCGGAGCCTCGCTCACGCAACGTCGCCTCCGTGACTTTCTCGCGCGTCCACCTCCGCACGCCTCACGCCGGAACCGCACGTCTACTCCAATAGAGTCATCTCCTCCGCTGCTGCTCGCCGGACAAGGAAAAGAAAGGGAGTGAGAGAGAGGAACGAATAGAAGAGAGAGAGAGAGAGAGAGAGAGAGAGAGATTTGAGCTTTTACACCCAACACTCATCTCCTCACCAACAATACTCGCCTCCCTACACCCCTCACCCATCACCAGCCCACTGTGCGCCTTTTCTTCGCCATGCAAACCTCCTCCCTAATCACCATTAACCCTTAATCGGGTTTAGAAACTTAACACTCTATCATCCCGCATTATGAGGTAAGTGCAAGTTATTCTCTAGTGGTTTGTGGGTCTCATCTAGTTTGGATATGGCCCATAGGCTCCAAATAAACAGGATACATGTCAAACTTCCATGGGCTTTGTTGAGGCCTTTTATGTAAATGTTTTATGAAATGCTATGTAATCGTGATGTAGCTTACTAAGCTTACTTATTCTGCAAAAACGTGCCTGTAAACTTTTATAACTTTGAAATTTGAATAGAAGTTTGTCCCGGACTTTTTCTGTGATGCCTCGGTAGATTCGCTCCCTTCTAACGATCATCTAAGAAATTTGTGAGCCTATGGAAAGACAAGTCAGTCATGCAATAGATTGAGCTATAAGTACCTAGATTGTCTAAATGGAATGTAATGCTTGTACTTCACATTGACTTATACCTCATGCGAAGATCAACTGAATTGTGATGATAGAACAGAGTCTTACCTTGCAGTTCCACTTCCTATATGTTAAAACCGCTGGAAGGTTTTGACTCTAACACAAAATATTATTTCTATATATAAGGTACACATGACCAAGAAAATTTCAGAATCCATTCTGATTGACAGAAGACTAAACAAAGGTGGTGAATTAGTAAAATCTCGGTCTTGTATATTCTTTTGTAGAAACATGACATAGCAGAAGTATACTTGCATAATTTCTTGAATCACATTCATTAACTTGGATGTAGATATAATGCTGAATCTGATCTTGCACTGTGGAAGCTAATGGAGGCATGGACCAACAGCAGCAACATCAACCGTTATTAAAATCCAAATCCTAATTCTATCCCAGTTGCTTCAAATATTAGATTGTTTTTCTCACAGTTCCATTTCAAGCTATCTTCAGATTTAGTTTTTTTATATGTACCTTTTTTGACCAATATTGTCTTAATACTTCTTTCAAATAATTGGAATCGTAGTTAAGTCACAGATTAACTTCTTCCAAACTTCTCAGCACAAGCCTTTTATTACTTTGTCCCTTCGCCCTCACAAATTTTGAAGGGAGAAGAGTGATCTTTCATTAACCTGCTTACTGTTTTCTTCTTATTTATACATATCGTAACATTCCCAAGAAAATGAAAAATTTAAAACAAATCTCAAAGACAATAAGACCAGAATAACACAGAGACATCACTCAATAAACTTCATCAAGGTGCACCATTACACGGGAGTTTCAGAATGAGATTACATTAATACAAGAGTACGAAATACGGATAAAGATAAAAACCTACAAAATAAGACTAGAGGATCGGGTCCCGAGTGCCACAGCCAGGCTACCTGTCTGAACAAACATCGGTTAGTCATCTCCGTCGCCATTAAGCTTGAGCGGTCACCTCCGCCGCCATCAAGGTTGACACTTACCTCGCCCCACGGAGTTGTGTAACAACGTAATGCATTGGGATCCGCAATCCATTAGACCTTCTACCTAGTGTGACTCCATGAAATGCACATGTTATACAGAAACTCATAACGTAAAAAGTCACGTGTATCAAGTATCTATACTTCTTTGCTCGACGGTCCCTATGGAGGCGCGCTCACCGTACACCTTTCGGCTCACACAAAAGACGATGACACGGGTTTTCGAGGAAAAGAGCATGACACAAAACACATGCAAACATACAAAATAAGACACCAATGGTCAACCAGAATTGGCAAACTGTTCGACCGATTCCTTATGAATAAGAAAACGTTCGAACAAATATACAATTCAGTCGAATGCTGTGGCTACAACTTAAGTGAATCGGTCGAATGTTGTGGCTACAACTTAAGTGAATCGGTCGAATACATGGTCAAATACGGTCTTCCATTTAAAAGGTCTAGGTCAGGGTAAAAATACAACTATGAGGCAATTGGTCGAACGTAACTGGGAAACCGTCCGACCGAAAATAACATGAACCATGAAAGTTCAAAATCCTCTACAAGGGTCTCTGAGCGGTCGACCGATTAGATGCAAAGGTCGGACCCAAGGGGAAAAGTCGTCTGACCGAAACTAACAGAAATTTCACAAGTTCCGGATCAACAACATCCGGTCGACCGGTGCCTGGGCTAAGCGTTGACTCGTTATGCCGGCTGGCACCCGTCTCCGGCCGCTCCTCATCGCCGACAAGGCCTCCGGCGACGAGTCCCAAAACCTCTCACAGGCCTTGTGTGAACGACCTAAGGAACTTGACACACCTTCCTCACGCTCGCCGGAGTCCGTTGGTGTTCGCTGGAGTCCTCTGCTGCACCCCAACTCCTCAACCACCAAGACACACAACCCCTTCTTTGCCTTGCATCACGCCGACCTCACTCCTCCAAGTCACAACCACCGCCGGCCAAACACCACGCGCGACCTCCTTGCTTGTTGTAGCCGACGTTCGCCCGAGCTCCGGTCGGCCAAGACATCGGAGTGAAGAGGAGGTGGAGAGGGAGATGTGGTGTGGGGGAGAGGAGTGTTGATTGAGAGGGAGAGGGATGGGTTGGGTATGCCCACCCATACCTCCCACACCCTCACCTTACTTCCATCTCATCGCACACCTCTCCAAATCAAACCTCAATTAGCCTAATCACCCACAAATCAAGGCTAGTCAATAAAAGCTACGGTTAGGACTTAACACATGTCATCTATAGTTTTAAATTTTAACAAAATCTGGATCTGATCTAGTTCATATGTCGAATTTCTGTTGTTGCTTGACAAGTAGGCTATGGATACATGTTAGCGCCCGATGGATCCTCTCTGGACGGAATCGCGAATGTGATAACCAACTACGAACATGATATGATTAATGTTCTTCGAGTGACACCAAACTCCATACAAACACAATAACCCAACTAAGATTTCATTATTCAAAATGGATGATCATACACATACAAATGATGATCAATTTATAGGCTACGTCAACAACTTCAATTAACTAACTCCAACTAACTCTAACTACTGGAACTAACTCTAACTAACATGAGATCCATGTAACCTCCAAACACCCAATCAAAATATGACACGTCATCGATCCACATCATATGTATAAGCCCAATAAAAAGGTGCCACGTCACTTATACATTTTAACGGCTAACAATACAAATTTGCCGAGACCATCATTTTTGGATTTTGATCAATATTTACCAGTGAAACCATGAAGTACATGTAGAGATGAATAATATAGTAAGTAAATTGATATTTAATTTCGGATTCCAGTTCAAAAAAATTCCCTCCAGGTTACAGTGAAGGATGTCATAAAGCAAATGTCACAGTAAAAGAGTGCTTTAAATCTGTTCTTTACATGTTAATTCACGTGTAGGAACATAAAAGTCGAGACAAAAGGAGAATCCCAAACTCGTGAGCTTTCCCAGATGATTATTTGGAACTTTGAGGCACATGAAATTTGGATCTGGTACTTCTTCATGAACAAGGTTGCATCATGGCCGTGGTCCCATGTTGCTCCAAGCAACACCAAAGCATACAATCCCTTACCATCGTGAAGAAGCAGTAGAAGGTTTGGTGTTTTGTACAAAAGTAGACACCAACAGTATGCCTGCTATGATTGCCATGTATGCATGTTCTCATGCATAGCACTCCGAGGAGATGGTGGTATTTATTGTCAAATTAGTGCTGGGACTTATATGGTTTTCTTTGACTTCAGTTCCCTTTGATATGAAGATATTGAAGAAAGTTTTCCCTGCAAGACTGCAAAGCTTACTCTGTCTGGCAACTTTCATCGTTGGTTTGTCCTCTCTTTACCAATTCAATTTATGATTTTATCATGAGGGTGTTGCTACACAAATTACCTTATTGATTGGTTGAGTTTACCATGACATGCATCTTAAATTAATCTCACCTATGGATGGATTTCTATTTTGGATGACTGTATTGGCAGGGTAAGAGATACATGGTTGGAGATGTCATTAGTGGCTAGTCTAATGATGCATATGTAGCTTCTCAAAAGTATAAGCTGAGGGGTCCTATTACTAGGATGTATGATTCTAAACTTAAGTAGGTATGTAGGTAGGATACGGTAGGTAGAACTGCATTTAGAACACTCCTTAACACGCTTGAGTGGGATTATTGTTCGTGTTTGCGTGGATAGTATGAGTTAGAGTTGACCCAACCAATGAAATTGAGTGACTTGGATATTATTTGAAATTTAGTTGATCCATCATTTATGTAAAAATCAAAGTACATAGGTGGGAAGACAATGGATACAATTTTATTATCAAGTCTTTTTAGACTTTACTTTTGAGCAATGTATGATTATATTTGCGACATAGTTGATAGTCGAATGTGCTTCAGTGATTTTTAATTTTTATGGTGTTGTTTTTGGTCCTAAACCTGAAGAGATGTCTATCTATATTCACATGTACACATCTAGATATGTGTATTTAACTGTGGATGTGGACCAAGTTGAACAAGAAAAAGAACTTGGTATCTCTGTCTGTCTGTCTATCCATCTTTCTTTGTCTCACTGATCCACTTATCTTTGTCCTTAACCAGTGGATCACATGTGGATGGGTTTTGCATGAGAGATGTCATGCATGTGACAGCCATAACTTCGCCTTCGCAAACATTTCACTGAAGCAAGTTCCCATATATGGTATGGAATCTTCCATAATATTCAATTTTACAGTGCAATTTTCATTTCTTGGCAGTCTAATGAACGTTATTCACACTCAGCTACGTAGTGCTCTTCTGTTTAAGGTTAGAGTTTAAAGAGGTTATCAATGTAGGTACATCTGCAAAAGGCTTATGCATTAATGTGACAACGATGTCGACAGATATAACTTGCAAGGTTTAGTATAGCTTGAAAATGGTCCTCTCATTTTCTTGGCCTCTTTGACTCCAACAACAGGTTGTTGAAAGTTTCATATAGAAGAAAGGGTTAAAAAAACAAGGGAAGAGGCAGAGGCCAAAACTTCCCCATATGAACAGAAGAAAACAGACAGTCCACAGCTCATCAAGGTTGCAGAATTTCTACAGCCAATGTCAATTCATCTGTTCTCTGCCACCTTTCTTTTTTAGCAACATTATCACAATCTAGTGAGATGGGTCACAGTGTAACAAAAGCAGCCATGTTCCCAAGATATTGGCATTTAAGTATACTTACCTTTATTAAGAAATCATGGTTCCATGTGGGTGAGAAATTAGGAATGTTTGTTTTTTATGTCCTTGGTCTCTCTCTATATATATAATATAGTATTTAAAGAACAGTTACCACTTTTAAGTTTTAACCCCACCATGCATGGCAGTGGCAGGAATCCGCAGTGGAAAATGAAATTTCACCTAAGGGGTATGGTAACAGAGCATAGGCAAATTGTTCCCTCCACTTAACTCCTTCACTTTACCATCTTAAGTCACGGGCACACCTTGAACCTGCTGAGCACTAGTGAACAAAAGAGCTAACTTCTTGTAGTTTATAATAAACTAAAACAAAATTTTACATCGAGCACTTAGCCAAAGCTCCATCATGATTAGAAACAAAAAGGCTTCTTTGATGCCATTGTCTGGGCATCATTGTCTCTCCTTCCTCTCAAGATGTATGTATAAGAACAAGACAAAGGAAAAGTTTATCACAAAGAGACAACAAAGTTCCAAATCTTTTAATTAAGCAGAGATATCAACACAATGATGCCAATCACAACAAGGTGCTAGTGTTTATTTTCTATTTTCATTACCATCGCATGTGAAACTTTGTTACCAATCATGGGAAGAAGCTGATGATGGAGAAGTTTCAAAACTCCTCATATGCGTAGTCTACATTGATTACTGTTTGGATGGAAGCACGTATGCAGACATGTTGGGGTGCGTGCATGTATGGGCAACACAAGGACTATATAAAGGGAGTGTCATGGAAGAAGTTGGTTGTCTATGTTTGATATTTTGGTATGGCATACTTGGTGGAGAAGTGTGGTGAAATGGTGGTGTCCATTGATTCTCAGAAGCCAGTTCCTGCACCATTTCTTACCAAGACCTACCAGCTAGTTGATGATCCTTGCACTGACCACATTGTGTCATGGGGTGAAGATGGGAGCACCTTTGTGGTGTGGAGGCCTCCAGAGTTTGCAAGAGATCTCTTGCCTAATTACTTCAAGCACAATAACTTCTCCAGCTTTGTTAGGCAGCTTAATACCTATGTGAGTCCCTCAAGCTGACACCACCTTTTCACACTTTGAAAATTTTAACTTGTGTGGAGAATCTGAACATGTTTGGTTCTTCAAGCCATGCGTCTCTTTTAAGTGTTTTTTTGCTTGTTTCGAGTATGTTATATTTTGTTACATTTTGCTTGTAATATTATGTTTTCAGCTGGAGTCTGTGTTCCTATTTGATGTTGTCTCGTGTTTTATTTTTGCTTGTGATATTATGTTTCCAGCTGGAGTCTGTGTCCTCATATGATATTATCTCATGTTTTATTTTTGCTTGTAGTATTTTTTTTTCCTGCTGGAGTATGTGTTCTTATTTGACACTGTGTGATGCTTTAAGTGACAAATACTAGTTGTTAGGATTTCGGCTTCTTTTGCAATGCGGGTTGTCTGCTCTTTGTTGTCTTCATGGAAATATTTTACGTGATTTAGACGATTCACTTAATTTTCTCCGTGTAATTTACTTTGATTTGACATTCAGCAGTGAATACAATACCATCATTATATTTTCAAACGTGTTTAATCATTCTAAAAGGAACCCTCTAAAACAGTCGTTCCAAAGTTGATAGTTACCACTTGTATTTGTTTCATGAAGGGATTCAGAAAAATTGTTGCAGACAGATGGGAATTTGCCAATGAGTTCTTCAAGAAGGGTCAAAAGCACATACTCTGTGAGATTCACAGAAGGAAAAGCTCTCAGATTCCACAACATTACACCAATCACCATGACCACCACTTCTACCTTGACCCAATGCCAGCTTTCCACATCCCAGATGAATCACTCACAACTTTGGTTGATGCCCAAAGTCTACTACCAGTGGTATCAAACACCACTGATTCAAACCACTTCCTGTCTGCTCTCTCTGAGGACAACCAAAAGCTAAGGATGAGGAACTCTTTGCTAATGTCAGAGCTGACCCACATGAAGAAATTGTACAATGATATCATCTTTTTTATCCAAAACCATGTTAGACCAGTGCCTCACTCTGATTACCAGAGATCGACCGTCGACCCATCCGTCCGGAGATCAAATGGCTGCAGCATTGTGCTGACTGAGGAGGAGGAGAGATCCCCATCAGTGAAGCTCTTTGGTGTCCCACTCCATGGGAAGAAAAGATTGCACCCTGATGATGAAGTTATTTGATGATCACATATGAGAAGTGTTTGATGCAGATCAGTTAGTTGTGATGCAAAGTGGTTAACTTTGCTGGAATTCTTCTGTCTTGGGTTTTGATGTGGGATGTTAACTTAACTAGGAAATGTTTGTAAGTAATTATTTAGCATTTTGCTGTTGTAGTTTGTTTTTCCATAAATTAGATGCCACAAATTTTCAGGACAAAGCCACAATGTATGATGATCACCATGTTTCTTGGATTGTGTTTTAGTAAAGTCACGCCTACATTGTAATTGTAGGCTAACCCGGGTTAGCTCAGATGTAAGATTATTAGTCTTAGATTAGTGTGGATCAAAGAACAAATTGCATTGTGAGTTACATGATGGCATTAATTAAAATTATAGTGTTTTTTTTTGGGGGGAAAGCATTGCGGATTTGTAGGTGTAGGCAAGCTGCAAGCAAGTTGGAATTTTGGAATATTGACAAGGAATGTCACCTTTTGAGGTATCTGACCAACTTTTTAAATGCCTTTTTGCTTAATGGACTGTTGCTTTATTGTTAGGCAAACCAAAACCAATCTGTAGTGTACTCAGATCTTTTTGTTAGTTAATTTTTAAAATATTTTTTTTCGAATATAGTTTTTTTTATTGTTCAATTATACGAAGAACCCTTTGATGTTACTAGACTTGAAGGATCCTTATCCAGTTTGGTCAAGACAAAGTATGTTACTTTTCTGATTCAAACAGAAGAAGACCAAAACTAAATCTACAGAACATCAAGAATATTTGCCCAAATCGAGGACACTGTTATAGTTTTCTTGAAGGAAGAAAAAAGAATCAAGATGATGATGCTTAACTGAGTTTGACTTGTCTTCTTATAAACCAAGCATAGCAAACAAAATCTCAAGGGTCCCATATCAGCACCAATTTAACCAATGAACTCATATTCCGACACAAAAGAGAACAAACACTAGACAACAGCAGAGCCTAAACTAAATCTTTCCTTGTTGCTGATTGAGTTTATCATCTAGTGGTGCTTCAATCATGAAACTGGATGATGAGTTATAACGCATGCATGTATTGTACATCGGGTTGACATTCTGGTCTAGAGCTAATTGACTCCAAACTAATCACAAGAATAGATTCCTCAGCAATCTTAATATCATTGGGAGCCTATCCAGCTCTGAAAATGTTGCTAATTGTTGTTCATAAGCCGTGAACTTTGTTGGCTTGGAAGAGAATGGTGTTTTGAGTTTGTAGTGGAACTAGTCCAATATGTCTCTTGGCCAGAGCTTCCTCCACATAGAAATCTCCTCTTTGCATTGCAGCCGTCTGATTCCTCCATAGAAGCCATCCGTCTCGTTGCCGTGCTCCAAGTGCTCCTTTCGGTTTATGAGAGTTCTTCTCCACCGCGAACCGACTGTGTACTGGTTGAATTCCAATGCCACTGTGTCTGCAAAAGAAAAATGAACAAATTAGTCGGATATTATTATAGCATGCATGGCCAACCTTCTCTAGAGGCATGACCAATTAAAATTGAGATGTCTTCGTAAACGTCTATCTTTCCTTGTAATTGATTTACCTAGGCTTATTACATATTCCTCTTATAATCAATAAAATTATGAAACACTTTGAGAAAATAATTTGAAAAGTTTTTTGTGCAAGAAAATCAAATGCATGATCTCATGGAGATCACTCCATTTCAGTTGTATGGCAAGACTTTCTTGGTGGGTTCATAAAAAACTGAAGCAATACAAAAGGAATGTTGCAACTTAGGAAACAATTGCAAAATTTAGAAGGTGGTGAACCAACACAAAGTGAAGAATTACAAAATACAGATGAATAGATGACTAATAGGTGCCATTGTGAAGTGGAATTCCAAGAATCATGAGGCAGTTACAATGGTACTCAGAGGAAACTTTCAAACAATAAAAGCAGCATGCAAACAAGTTACGCTTTAAATAGTTTAGCAACTGCATACAGGATCCATATGTAGTTTATCTTTGATTTCATAGGGAAATCTCTTACTGCTCTTGTGACAGCTGCAGTGAAGCTCAGTTCCATCACAAGTGTCTAGATGACCAACGACTCCGTACCACCAACCTGAAAAACATCATAAACCACTACAAATTAGCTCATCCTCAATATTACAGCACCAAATTTAAGATATCATCGCTCTTGTAATGATTCAGGAAAGATTAAAGCCCAAAACCAAACCAAAATAATTCAAGATATTTGATTCGGACTTGCATTTTCATCTGAGCAATGTTTCAAGTTTCAAAAATAATCAGCCAACTTGAGCCTGAAAGTTCAGGATTGTAGCCTTAACTATTCTTCTATAGATCCTATTTCCTTGGGAACAGGGATCGACTGAGAACACTCTCAAGTTCATAGCTTAGGGAAACATACCATAAGGAAACTCCTTGTTTCTTCTCCATTGAATCTCAATATGATCCCCAGGACGTAACTCGTTCAAGCAGTCTGAGAAGTGCAAGTCATGTGGTGCAGTCTCAACTGGTGGAGCCCTGAGCCTATCCCACTGCACTCCTTCCTCAATCACAGCGGTTCGCCGCCCATGTGGTGGATAGCTGCAGAGGAAAGTAAATAATACTCACCCATCAAACAATCGGAAAGGATGACGGTCCGCACTAGCTGATGAAACATGCTCATACAATATTAGAAGGCGTACACTTAGTTTATGATGGAAATGAATATATCAAGTCCTTTCATCAAGTCAAACAAATAGATTGCAACATGTTCAGTGCAAATCATAGAGAGGAAAAGTTCGAATAACTGAATATCAACTTTACATCAAATCTCTTTTAGCAGAGAATTCATACTTATCACTGATCAGTTCTATAACAGTGAATTCTGATGCCGAACTTAAGCAGAAATGTTATATATCATCAACATACCTTGCGTTGAAGCTGTCTGTGCACCAATCGTAGCTAAGCTCTGCGTCATAGCAAGACAACATGAATCCAACGTGTCCGTGCTGCCAAAACAACATTAAATTGTAAGAAATCTAAGAACAAAATAGATTACAACTGCTAAAATCATAAAAACTAATCCCATAGCGTTTGTTCATAACAATGTTTGCTACTTTCAGCAACCACGCAAGAAATGTATGACTTCTTAAGCTCATATTAGAATATATATTTGCACTGCAAACTATATAAAAAAAAGAATGAGATGAATTTGAATTATTTGGGAACAGAAGGGGAAAAAAGGTAATCCAATACCTCACGGTTGTAGACTTGAGCAGGGAACCAGAATTTGCCGCTTTCAAGTGACATATAGCAAGACATGACTGTATCCATTGGCAAGTAACTCCTCGGCTTTCTACCACTACCAAGCTTAGACCTCATCCAAGTGAGGCTCCAAACACGAGACAAAGACTTCACCAGCCCCTTGTTCTTTCCACTTCTCGAATCGAATTCATCTCTTTTGGAGGCCACATAAGATTGCCACGCCTTCTTACCAGCGATACCAATAAGGCGGCCCCATTTCTCCTGCATATGCTTCTCCCACAAGTGATCACTTGTGCACCTCTCCTTCAATTCCTTGCACACAACTGCCATGTTGCACAACCCCTCGGGCGGAAGCCTGCTTAGGATGCATTCTAAAGGGAAATCTGGCAAATCAAGAACCGACATCCCGACCGATTCTTCCAATTTGAAAGATTTAGAAGCAGCATGCTTTTTTCTTGAAATTGTCATTGCTAGAATGGTGGAAACTATCAATTGCCTTTTACTCCTCAAGTACTGCAACAAGAAGTCTATGGCCTCCTTATAGAACAACAAGGACAGCAATCTCATGTCATTCGCCCACGACGGGAGGGGCTGCAAAGGGAAAGACTTCGATAGGAGAAGCGCAAAGGAGAAGGTGGATATGAGGAAGAAGAGCATCACCAGGGTATTATATATATAATTAAGAGAAGGTGGTGGGTGATTGTGACCAAATTGGACCAATAAATTAAAAAAAGACCCAGCAGTTATACAAAGCAGCAAAGGTGGCAACTTTGGGATCCACTGCGGCAATCACAATCAGGACTCAGGAGGGGGCAAAAACAAAACACCGATTGGTCGGGTCGGATTAAACAACCCAATCTGGTCCGACAAGAAAGGGGAGAACACTCTTAACCACACGCAATCACAAAACAGCACAAGCTCTGTTACAGAAGCAAAGAACAGAGCAAGAGGGAAAAGTCAGACCTTGAGATCGGCCGAACCGGAGCTCGAATCGTCGAAAGGGCGATTACCCAATTGAATTTGGACGAAAAAGGCGAAACCTAAAAGAAGAAAGAGGGGATTTGGCAACGAAAAGTGGAGGTGGTGGTGATGGAGATGAACAAAGTGGGAGGTTTCTTTCCCACTTTTTGCTCACCCCAATCTTCACGACCACAAAGCCACCAAATCCCCAACGAAAGCACCAATTCCTCCTCCTCCTCAACCCTCGAGGGATCAGATTGGGAGATTCGGAGGAGGAAAGGTTTGGAAGTCCAAATCCAATGGGATGATGATCCTCTGTTGTGGTGGTCTGGAGGACAACCCCTTTAAATATTACTGCTTGTTAGATATTTTCAAGTTTTTTTTTGGATTTTTATCCCTTTTGATCCGTTTCGGCTATTTTTTAGGGAAGTACTAGTTTGTACCAACCGTGGTTTTTTTTTGTTTTTTTACCATTAATAATCGGAATGGATGGATCTCAGTGAAGTTCGGGAGACCATTGGGATTTAGGGAAGACAGAGAAAGAGGAGATGGTGACTTCAAGCCAATACAAAAGGGTTGTGGAATTATTGGTGTGTGGGGGGATGGGGACAATAATCTTGTATTTTATTGTTCATCTCATTAAAAAGACTAATGCAAGGCCCATAGAAATCTCAAAACTGCCTAACACATTTTTATTTTTATTTTACCCCCAAATCCAGACATCTTTCGTAAATTTGAATCAATTTTTAGCTATAGATAAGCTAAAGTATGTGTGAATCGAAGCCCAACACATATTACTTGTTTAAGTTTTGACAATTAGAAGTATCCACGAAACATTTTACTTTATTAGAAAAATTATTTATCAAATCTCAAAAAAAAAATCGCATTTCGAGATTTAATTAGAATCTAAATATCTTTAGAACACATTTTAATATTGTCTAGAACGAGCATCAAAAAAATTGGATTTTTTTGACATTTAAGTCACTTTCAATATGTGAAACTCATCCTTTGTTTCTGCCTTTGAATTAGCTTTCAAAGAATTAAGACAAATAGAGAAAAAAATGAAAAATTTGAGACGCACAGGTATTATCTGAAACACTCTCATATGAATTCATGTACCTAACTGTTTGATTGAGCTTTGCCTACTTCATTTCGATTAAATGTTCAGAATAAGACATGCATCCACATAGATTCGATTGATTTACTAATTGATTAGTGTTAGTTGACTGCATGTATTCAATTGTTTCAGATAAGATCATTTCTGGGGAGCGTAGGCTGACATTGGTTGTTATTATTTTCCGTGTGAGATCTCTGTTTGTTTGTGACAACTGGTTCAATAGAGGTGGTTAACTCCATTCATAATGCATTTTAACATAAATTATTCTGATGACTTTAGATGCTCTGGCAAACAACATTTTCTATGAGTTTGATCACAAAGTTTCCACTCGGGAAATATCTTCAAGCCCCATACTATTGATTATCATAGGAGACATGATCATACTATTCAAATTCATGACATACAGTTACTTTCTTCAATAAACTCGAGTATTAACCACGTAAAATTTACATGAAAGGTCTGACGCTAATTGTCGCCCAATTCGACAATCTTTCAAAATAAGACATTAACCAAATTATTTGCTTCTTTACTAAATTATATTTTTGCTCAACCAAAATTACGAGTTATGTCATATAAAGGTTTAAAATTGACGTAAAAGTGGGAAATCCAACAATTTGGTGTAAACGTGTCAAATAAAGTTGCGAGTGAAATTTAAGTTTCGATTGATTTGTTTTTAAACCGTAACATTAGATCCTCGGAGGGACTTTAGTCACATTAAATTCCCTATGAGTTCTTATCTTAACACATCTCTAACACATCTTAACAAGGATGACTCTAATTCATAGTACGAGTTATCTTAAGATCTGATTAGGATTACGTTATATACTTGCATGCGGAAATAAGCTGTGGTCCTGCATGCACAGTATTGTTTAAGCACAATGTTAATGTTTAAGCTGAGGTCAAAGTGTTTATTTAGGCTCCCATCGTGATATGTCGTATTGATTCCGGACCTTATGATCTCTATAAAGAAAGAATCATGGGTAACACACTAAAATAACGAATATGTATTTATATTTCGAAAATGAGAATCTTATATCTAGTGAATACCAATGGCATGTGGTGTTTGATACAGGGATTCAATTGGCGGAGAGAGCACACCAAGCAAACAGGTAATCTTGTTCACTTTTTTAAGAGGACGAGAAGAAGGCAAGAAGAAGCTGTAGCAAAGCAATGGGAGCTTCAGCAAGCAATTTGATTGGCAGCAAATGATATAATATTAGAATAGTAAGAGCACACACCATCCCAGAAGATGGTTTTTCATGCTTTGTGAATTTGTGCCATATTGTTGGCGAAAATAGAAAATTATTAAAGGAAATAGTTTCAAATCTCAACTTGAATTCTTGATAATTTATTTGATTTATTTGAATACAAAGCCACGGAGAGCGTTAAAAGAAAAAAAAAACATGTGACCTAAATCAATGAACCAATTTTAGGAGCAGTCAACCGATCTAGTTGAACTAAGGTCTGTATAATCAGTGAGAACATTTGACCAATCAAAGAAATAATCGATTCATTTTAGTGTGGTTTGAATGATTGGGCAATCCACAAATTCAGAGATCCTTCAACCGATTCGGCACAATATTTGGAAATGTTGCATCATGAGTTTGCCTAACTTGAGTGTCATCCTCTTTTTATTATTGGATTCTCTTGTATATGATCCTTATGATTTTTCATGTTTCGAGTTGGGAGGGTTTTTCTATGTAAATCATTTTCTTCTTGGTGCTAGATTCACTTTCATGATAGTCATTTATCATTTATGCATGATGTATTTTTAGGAGTTTTTTTCCATGTCATTTGAAAACACTATATTTTTGTAACTTTTGATGAATCAAAGTTCTAAGAGTACTAGCCATGTAACATTTGATGTCTCTCATTTACTTATATTACTATTGGTGTTGGGAAAAATCTAGATGGGTCAAAATAGTCAAATTCCACGTTTAACATACTTGTTAGAGGTGATCTCTTATCCATATTTTACTTGAGTTTTTTTGGTTCTAAAGTTCTCGTGAAACCATATAATCGATCAATCCAAAATTGGATCAATTGTCGGAGTAATTCGACTCAGAATGCATCATTCATGCTAATATGTCGATCTTTTTCGTGTGTTTGTTTTTTGCGATTCACGCTACTATCCTATCATGTCATCTTTGGATGTAAGTATCTTACAATAAAAAAATGTCCTTAAATGTATGATGAGTTATATTCATTTTTTTGTGTAAAAATTTACTACGTAAAAATATAAAAGACAACATATTATGACGTGATATGACATCTGTTTTAAAAACCGGACCGAACCGGCGGTCGGACCGAGTTGGACCGTGAACCGGTAGCAAATCGGTCGGTTCGGTCAAAAAACCGGTTTCTCTCGTGAACCGGAGCGAACCGAAAAAAACCGAAAAAACTGATCGAACCAATCGGTTTTTTCGGTTTGGTCAAACCGAAAAAACCGGTTTTTTCAATTTAAACAAAATTTGGTTTTATTGTTTTATTTTTTGTTCAATTTTGACCCAAATTCTAAGATTTTTACTTTTTACTACTCCTTCCCCAACCCCTCACCACACCTCCACCCTCGCGATCTCCACCGTTCCACCCCTCATCGCACCGCCACCCCTCGCGATCTCCACCAAGGCCGGCAGACCGGCGGACCTCTAGGACAATCTACCACTCATACTGCTTTAGATGTTGAAGTAAATGTTTGTTCATTTGTTAGAAGAAAGACTAATATTACTTAGTTACATGTTTGTTCATTTTTTTACTGATTTTAATTAAGTTATTTTACAAATGGATATTTTTGTTGAATTGTTCATAGTTTAAGTACTTGGTTATTACTTATTATGTTAAAAAATAATAGGAAAAATCGGTTCAATCGGTCGGACCGTCGGTTGGACCGCTGGTACGGAGTCGGTTCGGTTCAACCCTCGGTTCACAAAATGCTGACGTCATCATTGGTTGGACCAGGTTGAACCATCGGTTCGACCACTTTGAACCAAACCGAGATATTTTCGGTTCACTCTTCGGTTCGGTTTTTAAAACATTGGATATGACCACTAAAAAGATGGAATCACCCACGTACCCAAACTACCAAAAGTTCAATGGAACCAAAATATTTTACAAAATAATGCTTGGAGATATATTGACTAAAGATGCATGATTATTCCCAAATAAAATAGCACCAATGGGAATCAGGATAAGTCATATTACAAAAAAAGACACTTTTCAGGTTTTTAAAGTTTAAATCTAACGGATCTAGAGTGAATATCTAAAGTAGATCCTTGCCCAATGGCCATGCTATTGCTAAGAAAATGAATATAAAAATTAGACATGGATAGGCCATTAAGGCATGTCTTTGACCAGCAAAGAGACTCGTGTCTGCTAAAATTAGTAACAAGCATTTGTATAATAAACATTGCAAAATGCAAACAAAAGAACAGAGGTTTCATAAGGATTAAAGGTGACACATGAGCTAAAAAGCTATGAATATTGATAATACAAATCTTTTAGTGGGGCTTTATGAGTTTATAACAATAGGTTCATTTAAAAATTTCTCCTGGACAACGCAAAAGTAAATAGATTAAAGGAAATTTTGAATGATATTTTTTTCTAAAAATAATTGCCTGTATTCCAATAACTAATTAAGACCCATGAGTGACCCAAAAGAATGTAATTTCTTTAGGTATGGTATTTTTTCCAACAACATGAAATGGTGAGTCGGTGACACGACTTAAATGCAACTTGATACGAAATAAACTTGCATAAAATAAATATAATCTAAATTTATTTTTCTCATTCACGATATGAAAACGACATATTAATACAAGTACTTTGAATTTTTACATGAAGCCCCCAAACTTCAATAACAATATTAGATCTTTCATATATCAAAAAAAGTCCATGCACATTTTATTATTTTTCCAAAGTTATGCTTGTCTTATTTATCTTTTAGAGTTGAAATCCCCTTATAAGAATACATGGTCAAATTTTAAAAAAATATACACATTAAAAAGGTTTGATAATAAATAATAAATCAATCTAATACCAAGCCTTGTGATGAAATTTAATTTTAAAAGAGATCTGCAGTCAAAACTCCTTTGATTTTATTGGAAACCCAAATGAAAAAAAAGCTGGTCAAACAACACATGACAAAACAATAATTATAGAATTGTAGTAAGTGGGGGTAGAATGAAGTGTTGAAGTTACCAATTTACAAATAATAGTAAACTGATGAGTTTTGACAAAAATAAACTCAATTATGATGCTACTTAAAAATGTTCGCGCTTTTAGGGAAACAAAACTTGTATAGACTTTTTGGTTGTTTCTTCCGACCTTGGAAGTTAAGGCTTTCTCTACCAAATAGTTGTGTAATAATAACTTTAAAAAAGGCTCTCAATTATGATCCATATAAAAATATAAAAATGGCCAGAGTGATGAGATGGGGAAGCATAAACTGCAATGAAAGTCAAGTTTGGAAGCTTCCATCTCTAGTTTTCCACTTTGACAACGATATTATTATTATTATTATTGTTTTTTGCAAGTATAAACATTTCCTTGTTGTTCTTTAATATTGGTATGAGCTCATTGTTATTGTTTTAATAGAAGGATTAAAAACTATTTTCCAAGGCCTAAGGGATGTCATTCTAGAAACGTATAAGTTAGTTAGAACTTATTTTCATTCTTTTTTATGAGGTTGTGTTTCAAAACTTCTCACAAAAGATTGACACATATATTGTCCATCTCCTTGACAATGACCACCTATCTTCTTTGCTTTTAAGTTTGAGGGTCACCTTTTTTTCCTTTCCTTTGTTTAGGTTAGCCATCATGCTCATTGTCGTTGTTTGTTACTCTCAGGTACGGTCCCACACTAGACATAGGAGTTGGACGATCGATTTGGATTTTTCATCCTTTAAGATTTTAATCTTGAAATTTAAGTATTTTGCTTATATTTTGAAGAACTGTGTGATTATAATTCCTCTGGCTTTTTTATTCTTTTGAGTTTCAACTTTATTGAGTACTTTGGAATATCAATAATAAGATAGGTGAATGAGATTTTGTGCGATTAGCCTAGCATAGAAGTATCGATTTACCTATTTATCGGTGAAATATCTAAGTAGACTCCATTCCAAACTAAATTAGTGAATTCTCAAATATTTTTTGATCGTCTTTACGAATTCCGACCCTTCTTGACTTCAATCCCTAGCACCGTTCATGTTATTGTATTATCAATTTATCATATACATGACCAATCATGAGCCGTTTGGTTTTTTTCTCTAATTCAATTCTCTCAAATTAAATCGATAGAACTAGTCTCGTAAGCAGAGACAGACATGTATGAATTTGAATTCAATATATGAGGATCACTCTTGAGTCTTGATGTTCTTGTTGGCCATATATTTCTTTCATCCGAGTGATTTTAATTACAAGATAGTCATCTCAAAACTTCTCTTTATGGATTGCTTAATCAAGTTCTACATCTTTCTTTTGTCATGTATAACGGACCTATCCTTCTTTTTAAAAGCAAGATTTTGTCAAATGAATAAGATATGTCTCCCACCATGATTGATGCAATATTAGTTTCTTAAGTACCAACAAAATAATTTATGGGTGATGTGGCAGATTAGGTTCATGTGTCTCAATGCATGCTTTCTTTTGTCAGACACCCATCAATTACCTTGAGACAGCACGACAGACACTTTCACAGCATTATTCATCTAGGTGGTTAATTAGATAAGTGAAGAAATTTATTTTATCACTGCGGAGGGGTTATATATTACTTAAGAGATGTCTTAGAGATGCGACTAGGAAAGCAACAACAGAGTTATCTCTATGCACACTTGTTGGGTGTGCATTGGTCTTAATCAAATCTTCCCCTACAAAGTTGAAACTGTTAAGACATTTGAGAGTGCGATCCGAGATTGTGCCATTTTGTGCTTTCGGGTGGGATTTTATAGACCGAGGCCCACTAAAGGTTTTGGTGGAATGGTAAGCCCATGGAGCCCATTAGTTACTATATATTACATACTAATAAATAATGTGTTGTGGATTTTAACACGTATACATACGTTTACAAGTATGTATATATATATATATATATATATATATATATATATATATATATATATATATATAAGGAGGGACCTACTACTATTGAAGACAGGGGGAGTATCCGAAGCAACCAGTATTAAAGACACACCTCCTCGACAAACAACAAATTAAAGACACGTCTCCTCGCTACAACCAGCCCCAACGGAAATAAAATGTCATATATATACTAAACAGTTCAAATGTAATAGATAGACAACAAAAATCAAAAACAGAGTTTTTTTCCCTTTCTCCCTTCTTCTCAAACCCGAGTCTAGTTTTCTACATGGTATCAGAACGCTGATCTGATCTCAGATTACCCAAGTATCATCACTGATCTTCACCTCATTGAGAGGGTTGAAGGCGCAAAACCCACATCCAGACCCTCAAAAACCACCAAACCACCAAAAAAACCATGTCGGGAAACCACCACGAAAACCCCTCTCGACTTGTATCGACCGTGCTCAACGGAACAAATTACTTGTCCTGGGCACGGGCGGTCTCCCTCTCCCTCAGCGGCAGGGGAAAGTCGGCCACATCACTGGAACCACAAAAAAACCAGATGAATCAGAAACGGAGGCAAAGCAAGAAGAATGGCGGACCTCCGATCATCTCGTCATGTCATGGATAATTGCGTCCATGCAACCTCAGATAGGGGAAATCTTCCTCTACAAAGACAGCGTAAAAGAACTCTGGGATGCGGTCCAAGAGCACTACGGGAAAGCGCAAGACTTCGCACACATTTTCAGACTCAAACAAGACATCGCTCAAGCCCGTCAAAACCACAAAAGCATCACTGAGTACCTCGGTACTCTCAGGAAGGCATGAGACGAGTTGGGGATTTATGAACCACCAACAAACGACGCACGAACAATCGAAAAAAGAACTGAACAAAACTGGATCTACCAGTTTCTGGTAGGTCTGGACCCATCATTTGAAAACATTAGAAGTCAGGTGCTCATGGACCCTGAACTACCGCCTCTTACCGCAGTCATCGCGATGATCCTTCGCGAAGAATCGCGGCGAAGGACCATCACTCCTTCACAAATCCATTCAACAACCGAAGCCGAGAACCAAGCGTTTTTTTTTCCGAAAAAACACACAACCAACATCAAAACAACAAAAAACGATATGGAAATCGGAAGGACGAGCACTGCGAAAACTGCAAAAAATCCGGACACAACAAAAACAACTGCTGGTTTCTTCATCCTCATCTCCGACCACCGAAAGACAACAGAAGAGGAGGAGGAGATGGGAGAAGTTCATCGCACGAGGGGTCGTCGGACGGCAGCGGCTACATCGCCGCCACAGGAGGCAGCAGCGGCAGCCACCTACCTAACCCTAACCCTAATATTTTTTCACAGGAAGCATTCGGAATGTCAGCAGTCGGATCAGGAGGTTTAAATACTTCGGCGAATCCGGATGGCACATTCGGGTCAGCTCCGAACCCGACCACCAGGAGCTTATTCTCACCAAACAATCGCACAAACCAACAAGTCGCGGATCAAAACCGCAAAGGCTCAATGGGCTCAGAGGAGAACATCCATCTCCTTATAAACAAATTGAATGACTTTTTGCACAATGGACCTTCTGTTTCAGGTAATTCGGCAGGTATGATACAAACTCTGGAAAATTATTCTTCAACTTTCCAATCTGAAAAAAGGAAAAATAATATATGGGTTATTGATTCCGGCGTCACTGATCACATGACTGGAAATCAAAATTTACTACTAGATCTTAAAAGAAACATATCTCTACTAAATAATTTTGTGAGTGTAGCTAATGGAAACCAAGTAGAAATAAAAGGAAAAGGAAATATGAAATTACTTGATAAAATTGCAGAGAATGTCTTGTATGTACCCTCTTTTGAATCAAACTTATTATCTGTTGCAAAAATCACAAAAGAATTAAATTGTAATATTATCTTCTCACCTGTTGATGTTGTATTTCAGGATCGTACCTCCGGGAAGACGATTGGTAGGGGTCGACTTGCTAATAATCCTTATATTTTAGATCAAAGTATACATGCATTGCATGTTGGAAATTTATCCAAACATGAGTTATGACATAAAAGGATGGGACATCCGTCGCATTCTGTTTTAAAATCGCTTTTTCCTTCTATTAGAACGGATTTATTATGTGATGTATGCAAGTTCTCAAAACAAACTCGATCATCATTTCATTTATCATCTATTAAAACAAAACAACCATTAGAACTAATACACTCTGATATCTGGGGACCAGCCCCAACTGAATCCTACAATGGGTTCAAATATTTCATCACCTTTATTGACGATTTTTCTCGTACTACATGGATTTACTTATTAAAATCAAAATCTGAAGTTTTTGATATTTTTTGCATGTTTACAAGGTTTGTGGAAAACATGTATGATTTCAAAATTAAAATATTAAGGTCAGATAATGGATCCGAGTACACCAGTAATGTTTTTCAAGTTTTTCTAAAACAAAAGGCATCCTTCATCAAACCGCTTGTGTTGACACACCACAACAAAACGGTGTAGCAGAAAGGAAAAATCGTCACCTCTTGAATATAACACGTTCACTACTTTTTCAAAATCACGTTCCAAAAAGGTTTTGGTCCGATGCTGTTTTAACTGCTGCATACCTTATTAATCGTCTACCTAGTCCTCGTCTCCAAAACAAACAACCCTTAGAAATTCTGACTGGTCGAAAAACTTTACTTGATCACCTACGAGTTTTTGGGTGTATTGTGTTTGTTCACAGGAAAAGGGATGACAAGCTTGATTTCAATTCTCGCAAATGTATTTTTTTAGGATATTCTTTTAACAAAAAGGGGTATAAATGTTATGACCCAGAAAATTGTAAATCGTATACTTCTCGGGATGTACAATTTGTAGAAAATAGTCCTTTTTCGGCCCAGAAGATGAAAACAACAGACCTCCAGCACCACCCAACTCCGCTGACACGCCAATACCCATCACCTGCGATCCAGAGATCACCGCAAGGACGCCTGACCTTCAAGAAGAAGACAATGGAGCTCCATCCGATCACGAAGAAGAAAACATTCCAAGAAGATCAACTCGACCAACTCGCCCACCAAGATATCTGCACAACTATATCACCTCTCACGTCACTTATCCTATCCAGGAATACTGTTGACACAAAAAAAAAATATACATCTCAAATCAAAATAATTTTTCTAGTAATCGTCGACCAATTGTCGTCCCAGCTTAGTAGAAATTGGGACTCTATCGAGATGAGACTAAGCAACAACATCAAACTGAACATTAAGGAATCATTAATCTTTTGATATATGTTTATTAGTCTAAACATGGAAATATAGTCAAAACATTGAGAGATGTGGAATATCACAAAATCCAAAGGTGAAAAAAGAAAATTTTCCATTAAATAAGAAACAAATAAAAAAAATTGAATTTTAACCATATTCGTAAGACTTGGTTTATTTTTTTTTATTTTTTTTATTTCAAAAAAAAAGGAGAAGAAGAGGAGGGTGCATGATCCCACGTTCAAAACTCAAACAACTTCATCCTCCATTGCTTCACACGTAATACAAAAAAAATCATTTAAGAATTAAAAAGAAATCCACATTTATGGATATATGGAAGGATAATAGAAATATTCAAACCATATTAATAACCCCACCTCTTCTTAACCACCCAATACACCCATGATCATCACACTTCCCCCTCCTAATTCTCTCTCTTCTCCCCTATAAAAACCCATCCATTCCTACAAAAAAAACATACGTACAAAAAAAGAGGAGAGAAAAGAAAAGAAAAAAAAGGAGAGAAGAGAAGAGAAGAAAAGAAAAAAGAAGAAGAGATTTTAACACACAAAAAAAGCAACAAAAAAAACATGAAAAAAAGAAGAGAAGGTGAAGGAGGAGATACTGTGGCAATTTCGGCTTCATCGATTACAACTCTGGTTTCGTGGACTCCGGCTTCATTAAATGTTCGCATCAACTCCGGCAAGGTGCAACATTAGCGTCGGTGATAGTTTCACCTTAAAAATAAAAGGAAAAAAGTCATTCCGGTCACTGTCCTATTTAGAAAGGAACGGTCTCCGGTTGGCTTCAAAAATCACGTCATTCTGGTCACTGTCCTATTTAAAAAGGATTGGTCTCCGGTTTGGTCGTTCCTATTTTAACAAATAAAAAAAAGACGCCGGAAGGTTGTCGAATTTCAGCCAGAAAAATTATGAAACTCGAACCGAACAAACACACAAAGTTCATAATTAATCACACGTTCGGAAAATTAAACATATGTGGATTTTTAAACTTTTATATGAACAAAAGTTATCGAAACAATAGCTATGATGTGGTCTGAAATAAAAGCCATTATAAAACCAAATAAGTAAAAATAAAAATAAAAAAATAATCGACGTGCTATATAACTTCTTCAACGTTTGAATTGGAAGTTGTATACTCATCAGTAGAATGACCTATAGCATATTTAATCGAGGTTTGAACTTAGTGAGTTATCTATAATTATCAACGATAATTAAGGAATGCAACTGGTACTACCTTTTCCAATAGCACGCAGACACCACGGTAAACATATATGTGTTGATAAAGTAAAAGGAATATGTTTATTGATATCAAGCATATGGTTTGTAAATATATCAAATTACATATAATTTGCCAACAGTTCTGGGTAAGTCTGTTTGTAAATAACGATCCCGGTGAAATCAAAATCTGATTACGAATATGTCCATTATATTCGTTATAAATTACCTCATATGCTTGAAGGATATGTTTGCACTCTACACTCTGCAAACATATGTCGTTTGGATAATCGTTTGGCTATAACTGTTTGTTGGATTATATTACATGTTCTCCGACCAATACAAACATTCTCTCCTCTAAGTCATGTACGTGCAGTAACATCAACTCAAATGACCGTGAGCATTGCTAGTAATATGATATAATTTCTAATATGAAAGAATTTGAGATACTGAAGTTCACGTTAAAGAAATTAAGGTACTAAAATTCATGCTAAATGACATGGATTTATAAAACACCAGAATTCACATCTACATGCATGGTTGCTCTTCTAACTCATGCCAGTGGAGATTTTGCATGCGTGCCCCATAAATATGTTGGAATCAAGAAAATAACTCCTAAGTATGTGATGAAAGAAAAGAAGTCTACTAAGATGGACGAAATTGCAGAATAACCCAAGATGTGGAAAAGTCCGTCAAATTAACTCCAATCCAGACAAATATCAAAGTAGTCCATCCAAATAAAAAAAATTACAAATCCACTACTAAACGTGGATAATCTACAACAATACATAAGTTGTATCATTTGATATGCAAATTAACCTTAAAATCCAAATAGTCCATTTAAATGGACAAATTACAAATTCACCCCTAAATGTGGATAAATTGCAAAATAAATCTTCAAGGTTGTAAAATACATCAACCAACCTAAAAATAGAAAACAAACATAAAACCTAAATATTGACTGCTCTAATAATAAGCGAGGATGCACGCCAAGCTGGATCTTGGGTTCCCCCTCTCTTATCGTTGAAGTAATCAAAAACTAAAATATGGACCACCTTAGTCGTAAGTGAGGATGCACGCCAAGCTTGATCTTGGGTTCCCTCTCCCTTACTGGCGATGGAGTCTTCATTTAACAAATCAGATAAACAAAACAAAATACATATACAACCCTCCGGGTCACGAGGCTAAACTGTCCAATATACTTAACAAATTATATACATAAAATATTCTCTCAGTTATGAGATTAAACTAACTATTTGATGATATTCAAATATAAGAATCATCGACAATATACCAAACACATACATATAAAATCCCTCCGGGTCATGAGGCTAAACTGTCCAACACACTTAACAAATTATATACATAAAATTTTCTCTTGGTTATGAAATTAAACTAACTATTTGATGATATTTAAATATAAGAATCATCAGCAATATAACAAAATATATATACAAACCTCCTAGGTTATGAGACTAAACTAACCGTTTTTACGATATTCTAATATCAGAATTATCGTTGATAAATTAACACGGTGTATTCATCATAAAGTTGAAGAACCTAAACATATACAAAAACCTCCTAGGTTACGAGGCTAAACTAATCTAACCTTTAGCGATATTTAGTAATGAGATAAACTAAAGTCGTCATACTCAAACAAAGCATGTACACAATGTTGTCCCGAACAGGGGAATAAAATGCTTACGATGTCTCCGATAATACGAGACAACATCCCATATATACAAAACACCTCCTAGGTTATGAGGTTAAACTAACCGTTTGTACGATATTCTAATATAAGAATTATCGTTGACAAATCAAACATAAATCCCCTCCGGGTTATGAGGCTAAACTAACCAAAACATCATAATACCCATATCAAAAGTATAATTGTCCAAATAAATCCACATATACAAAACACCTCCTAGGTTATGAGGTTAAACTAACCATTTGTACGATATTCTAATATAAGAATTATCGTTGACAAACCAAACATAAA
Organism: Triglochin maritima; assembly: GCA_963682175.1. Lineage (NCBI taxonomy): Eukaryota > Viridiplantae > Streptophyta > Magnoliopsida > Alismatales > Juncaginaceae > Triglochin > Triglochin maritima. Next base: position 3,657,688 of record OY821780.1, on the reverse strand, counting down.
TCCCTCCAGGTTATGAGGCTAAATTGACCAAAACATTATGATATATGAATAGTTCTCTGAATCAAATCATATACAACACCTCCTAGGTTATGAGGCTAAACTAATCTAACCTTTATCGACATTTAGTAATGAGAAAAACTAAAGTCGTTTACATAATGTTCTCCTAAACAAGAGAATAAATTGTTTACAATATTCTCCTAAATGGGAGAATAAATCGTTTATAACGTCTCCTAAATACGAGACTAAACATATATACCTATCCTCCTTGTGATGAGGTAAACACACAAATATCAGATTATCTTCACGATAAAGTTGAAGTACCAAAAAATATACACAAATCCCCTCCTAGGTTACGAGGCTAAACTAATCATTTGTACGATATTCTAATACAAGAAATATCGTTGATAAGTCATATACATATATAACCCCTCTTAGTTACGAGGCTAAACTAATTATTTGGTAATATTCCAATATAAGAATCATCATCTCCATAACCAAAAAATATACATAAATTTGCTCCATGTTATGAGGCCAAACCGACTAGATCGCGGTGATCATAATAAAGACAATCACCAAACCAAATCAAAGCAAATAAACTAAATTGCCATACACGACGGTCCCCTTCAAATAAATAAGGGAATAAATCGTCAAATCACGTATGGAATATATAAGTCAAATGTTTGCCTTGGTTGTGAGATTAAAGCTAACCATTGTTTGATAATCTCTCCTTATCAGAGATAAACTTGTCAAACGATGAAATATATGCTCGAATCTCTTTGGACAAGAAGCTAAATTATCATAGCAAGATGGTCCCTTTAAATATGAAAAGGAGCAAATCATCAGGCTCCAAAAAACTCGAAACCAAATTGTCGCAACAATATGGTTCCTTGAAATAGAAGAAGGAATAAGTCATCAAGCTCCGACTCTGAACGAGACTCCATACAAATGTTGGATTTCATGTTTAATTATACATATATATTTTTCGGATTTTTATGTATAATAAGGATCAATTTTCAATTTTCTAGAATTTATTGCATGCATCGGTTTGTTTTAACAAACTAGTTTTAAAACTTTTATTAAAACAAACATGGGACTCCGAAATTCATACCTAGAAGTTCTCTAAAACTTCTTGATGATCCGAAGACGTTGGGGATGCTCCTCGCTGCGCCGGATGCCTCCGAGATTTCACCAAACTCTAAACAAGATTGGAGAGAGAAAAGCTAGTCTCTCAATCTCCAATAGGGTTTAGAATCCAATTACTAACCCTTCTTTAGTTCCCTTGAGAAGATGATCTCTAGAACTAAAACTAAACTTAAGAATTAAGGAATTTTCGTGGAGAATTATGGAGAGAGAATTTTGCTCAAGAAAATAATGAATTAAATTAAGGAGGTAATGAGATAACCTTGTATTTATAGGTTATCTCCAAATTACCTATTCATGTGCAACCTCTTGCCCATGATCCCATGCAAAATTCCATCTAACCATCCATTATTTATTAATAAATAATATTAACCACGAATTAAATCAATTATGGACCAATTCCATGCATGATCTAATTAATTCTTAAATTAATTCTGCAGAAAACCGTCTGGACCGGTCGACCGTTACTGTTCATCGGTCGACCGGTACTGTTCATCATGGACCGGTTACTGTTCATCGGTCGACTGGTTACTGTTCATCGGTCGACCGGGTACTGTTCATCAGTTGACCAGTACTATTCATCGGTTGACTTTTGCACAGTACTGCAGACTGGTCAAATTTTGGTTTAACCCCTACAAAATTTGACATTTCGGGATTAGTAGTAAATTCACAACTTATGTAACATATTATCCTATGTAATGTCAACTCATTACACCCCATAATATTTACATCACATATGAATTTAATTTAGATTCTAATTATGTTATTAATCACAACATAATCTTGATTTTGTTTGTTCACCCCATGTGTCATATTTTCTACATGAAACCCGACACATCCTTATGAACTCAAAATCCCTATTTCTTGTTTCCCAGTTTTGTGGTGTGACCTATGGGAGGATCTAGACTAAGTTGGCAGTGATATTAAGAGCTTAATATCACAAGCTATAAGCGGTATCTAGCTACACATTATAGCTCCCAATTAGTTAGATGTCTTAATTCCACTCGAACCAAAACCCGATCCATTTAGTGATGGAGTGCACCACTTGTGTCCGTCCCTTGCCTCATGATATTAAGAATACACACAAAGTAGTATTGTGTCATCTTTGTATTAGTATTCATTTCTTGATCTCTTTAAGCTAGTTATAAATATGTGACTTAACTCAAATCACATTGTGCACATTATAACTTTGCTTTATCAAGGGGCCCACTAATATCATCACTCAATTAAGAGGGGCAATGATAATCTTTTGACTAACTATCTTCTCCAACGAAAGTTGTACTTAACCAACCAATGCCTTTACACTACACTGATCGATAGTTCAAGACACTGATCTAATTAAGTATTCCTTAAGTGATTAGATATAAGTCTCATATCAAAGGACCAAAGACACAGTAAAATATTAATGACACAGAAACACATTTCTATAATATTTTACTTATTAGGTCTATTCAGTATACAAAAGTAATATTTTCCTCTTTTGCATACCCGTGTTGTCACTCACTTGTAGAGCTACAATGATCTATGACCAACACGACAATCTTAACTCGGTAATTAATGTTCCATGTTAATTACCATGATTGCGAATATCTTTTGTTTTATGCAAACCAATATCTTTTAGAGCTCTACGGTTAAGGACCAAGAGCCTCTTCCTTAACACTTCTAAAAGACGAATAACATAAACAAGGAACAAAATGATTTCTCATTCAATTCATAATAATTGGCATTTAAAAGTAAAACTTTTAGAACACATTCCCTTCAACAAATGCATCATCTGTGGCATGAACTCAATTGCCATGTACTCCAAGCTATTTGATATATGATAATAGTTTGAGAAATATGTATTATATATTCATCTTTTGTGCACCATATAAATGTGCTAAAGATCTTCTATTCCTATATCCAATGAAATGGAATATTGAATTTATATCATTTTGTTGTCATTTGTATTTTCTTTACTTAGCGTTACAAATGGTGGCATGATCGTGACAATAGAGAGGCATTCTTCTATACGAAGTTGTAAGGTGCAGAATTCCATTATGAATTCTTGAGAGGTCTTCGCAACACCAAAATATATAACACAAAAGAACAAAAAACCCACGTTAAACAAATACCTATCATACGAACAAGTAAAAACACATCATAAAGCCTTTCTAGGAACTATAGATACTCACATAGAACCACAAAATTACAATGAGGCCATAAGTGATCCAAAATGGTGCAAAGCCATGGAAGAAGAAATCCAAGCCCTTGAGACAAACAACACCTGAATCCTAACCCCAGTCACAAAAGGAATTAAGCCCGTAGGATGCAAATGGGTATATAAAATCAAATACAATAGTGACGGGACAATAGAAAGATACAAAGCAAGACTAGTAGCAAAAGGATACACACAAACTTACGGTCTAGATTATCTAGAAACCTTTGCCCCAGTTGCAAAAATGAACACAGTCCGTGTTTTACTCTCTATAGCCGTGAATAGAAATTGGGAACTCTATCAAATAGATGTAAAAAATGCATTCCTTCAAGGAAACCTCGAAGAAGAAGTATATATGACTCCTCCACCCGGATACACCTCGATGAATCAGGTTTGCAAACTCAACAAAGCCATCTACGGATTGAAACAATCCCCTCGTGCCTGGTATGCCAAGCTTAGCTATTGTCTTCTTTCTTACGGTTTTAAAAAATCTTCCGCTGACGCATCTATGTTTACCAAACATCATCAGACTATCACCACCATCATTCTAGTATACGTAGATGATATCATAATCACTGGTAACAACAGGTATGAAATCAACAAAATAAAACAACACTTAAAAACAAAATTTGATATTAAAGACCTAGGACAACTAAAATATTTTCTAGGAATAGAAATTGCACATTCAAAAAAGGGTCTCTTTCTCTCTCAGAGGAAATATGCCCTCGATCTCTTAAAGGAAACATGCAAACTTGGAGTCAAACCAGCAAATACACCCATGGAAACTAAACTAAAAATAAACACCACTGAAGGCGAACCCATAAATGACATTCAACAATATCAAAGACTCGTCGGGAAACTCATATACCTCACTGTAACAAGACCAGACATAACCTATGCTGTTAGCATCATCAGCCAATTCATGCATTCACCTCGAACACCTCATTTAGATATAATCACTAGGATACTTAGATATATTAAGAAAAGTCCAGGACAAGGATTATGGATGAAAAACAACAATTCTAATTCAATAACTGGTTTCTCTGATGCAGATTGGGCAGGAAGTCACGATAGAAAATCAACTATAGGTTTCTGCACATTTGTTGGAGGAAACCTTGTAACATGGCGCAGCAAAAAGCAAACTGTTGTTGCCAGATCCAGTGCTGAGGCTGAATACCGGGCTATGACATCCACTACCAGCGAACTCATCTGGCTAAGGCAGCTACTTCTCGACATGGGACAACCTTACCACCTCCCGATAAAAATGTTCTGTGACAACAATGCAGCTCGACACATAGCTCAAAACCCAGTGTTTCACGAAAGAACCAAACACATTGAAGTCGACTGCCACTTCATCCGTGAGAAGATGTAGGCCAAAGAAATAGAAGTTCCCTATATTCCTAGCAACGATCAACTCGCTGATATTTTCACCAAAGCTCTCGATCAACCTCAAGCAAACCACATCCTTTCCAAGTTAGGTCTCTTCAACTTATTTCAGGACCCAACTTGAGGGGGAGTATTGAAGACAGGGGGAGTATCCGAAGCAATCAGTATTAAAGACACACCTCCTCGACAAACAACAAATTAAAGACACGTCTCCTCGCTACAACCAGCCTCAACGGAAATAAAATGTCATATATATACTAAACAGTTCAAATGTAATAGATAGACAACAAAAATCAAAAACAAAGTTTTTTTTCCTTTGTCCCTTCTTCTCAAACCCGAGTCTAGTTTTCTACAACTACCTTTAAATTTCGAATCGGTGACACTCATATATTATTATATAATAGTTTCTACGTATACACATATTTGCTAACTAAAAGTAAGAGTGCGGTTGTTTCTCCATGTTGATTGTATCCTTAATTATGATATTATTGCATCATGTATTATTAGATTATATTTATTACATTACATCATATTGTGCTATATTAATTTATCTTATTATAGCATTTATCATAAATTAGTTTTTATTGCACTGGGGAACTTCTTAGACGTATACAAGTTTGAAATGCTACAAAGACAAGTAGTTGTACGAATTCAGGTTAGAGATTCAAAATTTGTAAGGACGATGACAAGAAAATTAGAAAATTGTTGGCTGGTTTAATTTACGATATGATTTGAAGTTTAATTAACTATTCTGCTTAAAGGTGGGTAGATAGATATTCTTGTATCCGACTAGATGAGCTAAATAATCATGTACTTGTCTTATTATTGGTATACAAAAAAATTCAGGAGTTAGAATTCTAAGGAATAAATAATAGCGGTGTCGAAATCCAGAAGTAATCATATTGACTTATTGAGGGTCCGTTTCAGACAATTGAAAGGTTGCGTTTGAGTCTCACTAAACATCGAGACGTAGTTTTTTTTGACCCAAACGTGTTTTTTGGTGTCTAAAAATCTACAATTTGAGCTGGGTGCTAACATTCATTTTTGCTTCATTTGGAAATCTAATCTCACTCAGCTTTTCACGAGATGCCACTTTTTTGTACGTTCTTACCTTTAACGAAATAAAATTAGATCCATGAGTTAAAAATTCCATAAATGAACCCGTAATTTTTTAATATAATAAAAAATAAATAAAAATTTCGAAATTTAGGGATTTTTTTTTTCGAAAACTAGGTGGATCGCGGGTGTGACCCGCGATCCGTGGGGCACGGATCGCGGTTCCCACCCGCGATCTTTCCCTCCCGCCAAATTTTTTTTTAAAGTTTTCTGTTTTATTTTCTTTATTTCTGTTTTTCTTTTTTATTATAATTATTTTTAATCTTTTTTAAAATCTTTTTTTTTCAAAATATGTTTTCTAATTTATATTATTTTTTAAAAATTTAAAAATTTGTTTTTAATTTTTTCAAAAATCGACCTCCAAATCACGTCGATAACTGGACGTATTGAAATGTTATGATATTTTATACAATAAAAAAATAAAATTTCTTAACAAAAATAAAAAATTATTTACAAATGAATTTTAAACAAACACTAAAACTAATTAAAACAAAAAAATGATAACGTTGTCGAAATTTCGAAGAAGAAAAAATTTCCTAAATTTCGAAATTTTAATTTATTTTTTATTATATTAAAAAATTACGGACTAAGATGGCCATTTTTAACATTAATTAAATTTGAAATTATATTGAGAAAGATTTATAAATTGACTTGGGTTTAAAGATAAAAAAGTTAATCATATATAACATTTAAATATATGGACATTTTTTCCCTATAAAATTAGACATCAAATTTTAAAAATATATCTCAAATAACTTATACTAACATTTGACATCTAGAATGATACCTGAAATCTGAAAAAAATAAAACACAAACTTTAATGTCCCAAATAAAAAAATGAGACTTGCACTTAAAAAACTGTGAACCGCGCGCTCAAAAAAACTATCAACTTTTCAAACGCAGTTTTTGAAAATAATCAAAACCCAGTGTCCAAAAGGATCCTAACCGTGCAAAACTCTAGAATCTTGGAGAAACCCTCCTTGACCGCATATTTACATTATGTGCTAGCTTTTTTTAACCTTACACATTAGCTTAATCCACTTCTAGATAATTTTTGTTCACAATGAAAACATATGAATTATATAAAACAACTAGATAAATCTAATTTTCTATCGTTGACAGGCAAAAAAATATTGTGGAATATGCATTTTAATTGTTGTTTAACTAATATACTAAATCGTCTAGAAAAGAATGAATTAAAATTACATTTTTATTTATTTCAAGATAGGATAAGAATTACATGTTGATAATCGTCTTCAAGGTTTAGATTGAGTTATTCTAAGTTTGTTTCAATATAGTTTTACTTAGGAGGAACAAAACTTATATCAATTTTGATTTATTATAATAAGAGTGCATGGAAGAAAATTTATGTATCTAAATTGTGACTCTTATCGAGTCTTATTTCTAACCTACCCCAATATGCTTGGGATTAAAAACTGTGTGCTTGTTAATATTTCAAGTCACATTGAATAGTAAGATCTTATTACATTTGAACTATTCTATTTAGGTATTATATTTATTACATTCAAATTAATAATGTTGTAAGAATTTGAATGTTATGATAATAAGTGGATTTTTTTTCACCTGCTAGAACTAGTTTTCTAAAATATTACATGTATACTAGTACCAGTAACTAATGAGTAGAAATCCGTTGTTATGAGTTTTCCATAAGTTTTACTGGTACTACATTATACATGTGACACATATCCATGTATACAAGGTAATTACTTTATAATGTGGATGAGTGCAAAACATAGTATATTATATTTACCAAAGATGATAGAAACAACAAAACTTTAGAAAAACTTATTACAATAACCGCTAAGGGGCAACTAATCGTCTCGTGCATGCTCATAACAGTTCCAGAAAATTGTTCCTCTGGGTGTGAGAAATATTTGTTAATTTTCTTTGACTTTTTTCTCAGTCTCTCTAATATTTTGTTCTCGGACTCCAACAAATATTGGTTTTTTCTTTCTTTTAGAATGTCTTATCATCTTACCCGAGTGGATACCACAAAAAATATTAATCGAATACAAAGTTTTAGTGATCAACCATTGCAATTTTTTGCAATTCATCAATCAAGAAGACAAGAAGTATTGAAACAAGTTTTCAATGATAATTTAGATCTATGAAGTAGGCGTGACAAACTTATCACGATTCGCAACTTGAAAATTATTTAATTAAAAATAAACGTGAACAAATTAAAGTTCCAATTTTTTCAATTACAATCTCAAAAGTACCATACATAAACGATAAAGTTAACACAAATTTCAAAATTATATTAAATAAGTGATTGTCTTTCTTGGTATTTTCTTTGTATAATGTTAAATGTGTTAGCTCTCAAAGGAATGATGAATTAAGTCGTTTGAGTTTGAAAACTTTTTTTACACAATTTCAACTTTCTTCTTTAGTTTCATATTATTACCACTTAGTCATTTTTAATAAATTGATATTACTTTAGACTTTTTTTTGCATAAGTTTAGTGGAGGCATGTGCCCCGACACCCACCACATGGATCCACTAGTATGTCAATTTCTTATATGACACGTTGACACAAATATGATAATACAATTTAGTTACGACATTACATGAATTTTTTTTGTGGTTGAAATATTTTATTATGATGATTTGTGAAGATATAAACATAATACACAATTTGACATGAACACACTTACATGATATAAACTGACACAAATAACATCTTTTGTTAGGTAATCAATTGTTATTTGTTTCATAATGGTCAATTAATATGTTATTTACAAAAAAAAATATCAATATAACATGTCACTTAAGTATTTTCAATCTAAACTTCATGATTTTTTTTTCAAATTGTGATAACACGAAATTTTGATACAACTACAGAATTGTCTGACTCAATAGTACACGAACACGACACGGTTGACAAAATCCACCCATGATACTCGACCATTTTCTTCCAATTAAATTTCCAAGTTGATTCTCTTATCAAATGAGAATTATAGAATTTGAAAGTTTCAAATGTAGTGAATCATCAAGAGCTTGTGAAATGAGAAAATCCAAATAATAAAATAATAATAGATTTTATCAGACAATAGAAGTATATATATAAACAATGCAGTTATATAAACAGTCTTTTGTTTATATAATACTAATAGATCAAGATCAGAGAAGATACATATATGTATATATGAGAAATTTGTGGGGGGTATATGTTTAATTTTTCTAATGTAAATATTATAAATTTATTGTCAATATGTTGAGTTAAAAGGCAATATATAGCCTTTTCTTTGTTCTAGTAGATATAATTTGTTGCCCTTCCTATACGGTTATTTGCTGTGAGAGAACAAATCTTTACAAAATTTTAGTCCAGCCTCCCAATTCACCTGGAGAACCACATTGAAAGAGAGGAACTTCAGATATGAAGATCAGATACGAAGATGATACCATCAAATTCTAAGACAAAGGAAAGTTATTTTACAAATTTCACTCCAGAACCATCACTCTACCCCCACCAATCAATCATACGAGTCCCAGCAAACGCCAATCTCCATGATTAGTAAACGACGATATCGTGCTAACCACGTGCTTATCTTAAGGAACGGTGATGTCATCAACGTTAAGGTCATCACTAACCATGACCTGGACAGTCTAGTCATCAGTTCTCTCTCTTCCACATTAACTTTCATCAACCTATTTTTTTCTCTTTCCTACGCTATTCACCTCTTAACCACAACCCAACCCAACACACAACAATTTATCTCTCTCATCCACGTCATTTCGGAATCCATCTTAGTAAAAATTTTAAAAAATTAATTTTTTTTCTAAAAATTCAAAAAAAATTAAAACGTATTTTCAAAAAATATAAAAAAAACTCAAACAAAAAATTCAAAAAATCAAAACAAAAACAAACCCAAAAAAAATAATCAAAAAATAATAAAATAATGGACGACCGGGTCACGTTCAAACGACCAGGTCGACAACCCGGTCACCCACGACCTCTCTTTTCCACCCGTTAAATTCGTGATGACCAGGTCATCTTCAACCCACCTGGGATGACCTGGGAAAAAAGCACCGTAAGGGGTGCTCTAATATCATGTAGTCCATAACTTAGAAAACAAGAATCTCTTATCTTCACTTGTGACTTGTGGAAATCACATGCTTGTTTACGTGATTCTCTTTTTCAGTACCAAGGAAATGATAATTCGAAAATTTATGCATACGTCTGGACAACAAATGGTTCTCGTGATAACATCTGTCACGACCTTTTAAAAGAGATTTTATCACACTTCCACCTCAAATCATTAAGCATCTATTTATTCATGGCCGACAATATGTCTTTTTCCCTTTTCATTGGAGATATACCAGTGCATAGTCTAAACTCTAACGTGTATTTCACAGTTTTATCTGTTGTAATATCCACGAAAAGTGATGTGCTATTCATAGTCAAAACAACATAATTTAGATTAATCTTACAGAATAAAATTTTACCGTTCAATTAACCTTGCCTTTTGACATTCTAGATAGTATTCCATTTTTAAAAAAGACAGACTATTATTCTTACTTGGATAGGACTTGATCTTCTTATAGGAGAAAAGAAAGGAATGGCAAAAATAGTAGCTTTGGAAATGTCATCCTAACAACAACAAAAATGTAATATTGTTTTTTATCACTTTCATCTATGTTTGGTGCATGCTATCCAGAAAATCCTTGAACAACAATCCAAAAGAGCGTTAAAATCAAAGTGCCATCATCAGTAGAACCAAGATTATAGTCTTGGGAGCAATGGACACATACATCCTAAATTTGATTGTTGGGTGGCACATGGCAATGACGTCTCTTGAACGTGACTTAGATCAGTCCGAAAACATATTCCTAGAGATCTTAAATCAGCGAGGTGTTAATGACGACAAAAAAATACAAAACCTCTCAATCGATTCAAATGCAAAGTCCATACTAATCCATGAACCACAAGCAATGGGCAGCAAGCAGGCTGTGATATATCTAACTCAAAGTTAATTATAGTTGCATACCATGATACAAGTCATTGATTTCTGGTCCTGCCATCCTGGGCGTGCTTAGAATCAAATCCAATCCATGTGAAGATTTGACTCACACAAGACTGTTCATGGGCAGGTAAACCACCACGACACCGCATGCACCTGAAAGTATAATCTTAGAGCCCCACAAGTAAAAGAGAATCACACAAAAAGAGGAAAAAACTTGGGAAAAATTCCAATTTCGGCACTTGCATGATTTTAGGCTTTCTTCTGGATTTCTCTTTTACCTGTAATGAGGTTAATGGAGATAGAGTAGTAAGCATATATACAAAACACAGATCGGCCTTATCAAAAAAATGCACATCAAACGTCATCTCTAGTTCAAAGAGTTAAAAGGAAGTAACCCAAAAACTGAGGCTGCCAAAAATGTTAGAACAGAAAATTACTATTTTGTGCAGAAACATTCACCTGGGGTGCCTAGAAGGGGTCTATAGATTTCTACGTAGGTCGGTCCATATTTAGTTTGATTGATCAGTAATTACAACGTGTTGCACTTATGTTACAATTTAAATAGAAGTCAACGTGTTTAGGATATTATGGGCAATCTTTGACCCAATAGCATATCGTTATTGAGTCTATCTACAAACTATCTAACATTGGACCTTATGTATAAAATTGCTCCTACAAGACAGCTGGACCATAACTAACTTCTCAAATCTCAACTAACTTCCCAAAACTCCTCCATTCAAAACACTGCGATTTCTGGTTCTTCCTCCCCAACAATCACACGCCAATTCTGGCTTGTCCATTCCACGGCTCTGCCTCCTGTTCCAAATTAAACAAAAGCACGTAAACCACCACCGCAATTTTGTACCACTGCCTGCTCCAGCCATATGACACAACCACAACCTACCTCTCAGCTAGCCGTGTCGACACCACAGGAGACCGAAGCAAACCCTCCACGTGTGCCGGTCAAACTACTCCAGCCGTCTCAAAGGAAGAGAGCCTCAAAATCTACAAAGGTTTTTCGGGCTGTCTGCGCTGCATTCCAGTCCTTTCCGATCATCAATCCGGCCTGTAGGCTCCCTGTGGCCATCCCTGGTGGTAGACGTACACAAGATGGGCACGTCCATGGTGCCATTCGCATGACGGGTACCCTCTTTGGATATCGCAAGACCCGCATCAGCCTGGCCGTCCAGGACAATCCGAGGAGCCTCCCTATACTCGTGTTGGAGCTCGCCGTCCCTACTGGAAAGCTCCTCCAGGATATGGGATCTGGGCTCGTCAGGATTGCGCTGGAATGTGAAAAGAAGGTGGCTGACAAGACCAAGCTGCTAGAGGAGCCAATATGGACCATGTTCCTTAATGGCCGGAAATTGGGCAATGGAACAAAAAGGGACCCATCAGAAGCTGACCTTAACGTAATGCAGTTCCTACATGCAGTCTCCATGGGAGCAGGTGTGCTTCCAAGTGAATCAACAGAATCAACCGATGGAGAGCTTACGTATATGAGAGCGCACTTTGACCGTGTCATTGGCTCAAGGGACTCAGAGACCTTCTACATGTTGAACCCAGATGGCAACAGCGGACCAGAGCTCAGCATCTTCTTTGTCAGAATCTGATAGTTGGACAAGAAATGTGTGTAAGATTTTCTGTTATTCAATAGAATGACCATGGCAGGAAAAAATGCAAGAATATATTCCGTGGAAGTGTTGTCAGTGTCAAAACTCTCTAGTTATCTTGGTGTACATATAAGAAACTATGGGTATCCCACATATATTCCTTGTCCATTCTGAATTCAGAGCGAAGCTAACACAAACACAGGATCAAGAAAAGATAATGTTAATTAAGCATTTCTTGGTGTATATATAAGAAACAGAAGGTGCTATGGTATCCACATATATTCCTTGTCCACCTTGAGATCCGAGGGAAGCGAACACAAACACAGGATCAGCAAAAGAAAGTGTGAAATAAGCCTTTGAGGATTTTGACTTACCTAGATGGCTTCTTCCTTTGGTGGAATAACTTCAATCATTTCATAGCTGATGAGTCTCTTTGTTCTTTGGCTTTGCTACTCTGCTTCACATTTAGCATTTTGCTTTGTTAAAAAATGTTAAGTAACCGATGGCATGATTTTTTAGGAATCTAACATTTCATTTACTTCCTATGATTTGCCAATGAAAATCACTAGAAGAGAGTACCATATTAGTCAGGAACTACACCAAAAACATTCGGTCACATACTCATGGGAGATGACAGGTAGGATCTTATTTTAAAGAAAATATAATACAAACATCCACAAGAATAATACAACTCGTCAGCTAGGCAACATTTATTTGGGCCTTCAACAACCTATTGTTTTTTGAAGAAAGTTTTACACAGAGACAAACTTATTTGATTGACTAGCAGAATGACAGCTGCTCCATGGAAATTGGAGTTTTTAGATTTCCAATTCCGGTGACCTTCACTAGTAAGTAATTTCCGCATCCAATTAAGATAGGCTCCAAGGAAAAGTAGATGCATGTGCTCTAAGAACATCCGCAGGAGAGGTTGCTATGTGAAAGATCAATATAAGAGTAGGTATCCTATGTCAACTAGCTGCACTCCATCTGGGATTTCAATTTTTCCAACACCTCCGGCAAGTCCAATACCACAATCTCGTCCCCAGTGTGGACTCCAACCAGAACTGAAGTTGCAACGCCTGAAACTATTCCTGCAGCAACGCCATGTCACAAAGTCTTGTTAAGAAATAATATTATAAACATTAACAATCACAAAGGAGCTTCACATCGTTTGTGCATGGATACATGAAAAGGTTGGTACACTGGATACAAATTCAATGAATACCAGTAATGTTTGAAACATACTAAGATGTTTAGCAAGAAGCTCTAAGATGGAGTAATGGATCTGAAGGTATATTATTGCATCCCAAGTGGTCAACTGAACGGACGCACAAAACATATAAAACAAAATCTACCAGACAACAAACTGCAATGGAGCTGGGGGAACAGAGAGAAGATGTGGTTAAAAAAAACAGTGTGGACTTAGCAATCAACAATGTCAAGAAGGGATTGCATAGATAACTTCCATCCATGTTACACTCATTAGGATGAGGTGATACAGTTTGTGTCCTGGTGCTGTCAATCTGTAACAATAGTTACAATACCAAACAAAAGTCTCAATAGGTCAAGGAAAAGTCTAGGATTTCCTTCATACATCACTCCATGGCTGAAGAATGGTGCAATACCAGTTGAAAAAAACATTTAGTCTTGGTTACCTTCATGCCTTGTATGTACAAAATTAGTGATATACTTACATGATTTGAAACAAAAACGTAAAGAAAGAGGCAGATAATTTTATTGAATTTTACCATTTTCAACAACTCCTGGAATTATATTGAGATTCTTCTCAAGATCAGGTGGATTCTGGATGCCACCAGGAAAGCTGAAGAATATAAAACTCATCTAATAAGTAATTGCATGAAACATATTACCAGGTTACATTGAAGCACATATATCTCAGTCAATAAGTGATCACATGAAATAGACTACCAAGAAACTATATCAAAATTCAAAAAAAAAATCGTTCACAAGAAAAAGGAAGTTGCGCCCAGTAATGTAAATATGAAAATGACAGGAAACTAGGTTCCCTAGATGATAACGAACGTTCCCTAAAAATAGAAGAGAAATCCCACAACAATTTAGATATGGGTGCTCACTAAGGAAAGAAACATATGGTACCCCCTCACATTCATAATCTTTCAAAGTGCATAAACTCTTGTGATGAACCAAAAAAGCTTTAGGGTACCAGTGATATTCAAGCACAAGCACATTTCCAAAAGAAAGCTTGATAATGCCCACCAGTTGAAAGTTCATTCTATAAATTACTTCCTCTTCAAAACCAACAGTATCTCTCTTGATTATTACAATCAAGAAAAATACACAGAACAAATTCATAGAAGAAAAGTCCAACAATAGTTGCTCAGATACGGTGCAACAAGTAATAGCTGGAGCAGGAACAAAGGGAGCACCTTTGATCATTTAATTTGACGATCCTCTCCACAGAGATTCAACCATTTAGTTTTTTAGCCGTTGGTTGTTATTTGAAGTGCATGAAAAGCAATTTCTAATTTGTATTCGTCATTTAGCTCCCAAAAAAATTCAAACCCATTATTATTTGCAGCTTACATAAAATCAAAAAACAAAAGGCCAAGATAGAAAATTCTGTTTAAAACTTGTTACTACTTGATAACTTCAAGCCACCTTTTAATCTTGCAGAAATTTCAACCTTCAGACGGGAAAAAATGCACGTTCACATATATTACTTTATGCCAAGAAGAAACCCTACAAAAGAAAACCAACACAGTTCCACCAACTGCATCAACTTCTTTTTCAAGATAATTCTGTATCGATTTTTTTCCAACCATGTGCTGCATATCGACACTAGTCTAGGACTTTGGAAGGACTACAAACAATAAATTGGCAACTTCTGACAAAGAGCAAGTACAAGTTCAATTTAACAAGCTTGTCAGTAGACAACTGTTCATGACACAATAATAATTCAAACATTTTGCTCCGAAGTATATGATGAAGCTGTCTGTCGATAATGAAAATTTAAAAATCATAATTCACTAGCACCATTAGAAAATGGGAAAGTTACTAAGACCATACCTTACATCAACAATCATATTTCCTAGATCTGTGATGACAGGACCATCTTTCCTTAGGGCTGACCGAATTTCAGGAACTACAGCAATAAAAAATCAGCACTTCAGGAAAAAGAATCCTAAAACTGTAGCCATCTAAATACATAGTAAACTGCTAACCTCCTCCAAGTGAAATAAGGCGTCTCATCACTGGTGAAATTGCACCAGGTAACACTTCGACCCGCAGGTGATTTGTTAGTGAGTTTCTTTCTTTTTCACAATGAAAAAAATACTTTGTGCATAGAAAAAAGAAATTTAATTTTTTTTACAGAGATGCCCATCTTTCAATCATTTGTATGGAAGACTAAGTGATTCCTGTGAAAGAATGACTGTGTAAACAAACAATGATAATGTCAGCCATACGCTGATATGCAATGCCTACTTCATGTCTTTTACCACCTAGAAATTAGATAAGCGAAGTTGAGAAAAGAAAAAAGTTGATCTTTAACCATCTGTGAAAATCTAATGAAATTTGTGAGCAATAAATGATTGGTATTAAAGGGTTCTTCAAACTTACGGTGAAGTTAGAGAAGAACAACACTGAAAGAAATCAAAATAGAAAGAAAGATGTGTCTAGATCCTCGACCCATAAAAGTAAACCCTTGTCATGTAATTTGGTTAAATAAACAGGTACCTAACCGAAGTTGGTATTCATATTTAGAAAGTTGATATGCACTGAAATAATTCAGAAAATAGTGAAAATTTCTTAAATTTGTATTTGAAATTAATTCAATAATTTAGATAGTAGTGCAAGTTTCTTGTATTTGTATTTGAAAACAATTCAAAAAATCCCATTTAACCAACCAACCATGAAAATTACAACCACAAAATCAACCATAACTTTATATCTCAAAACACGGGAAGAATAGGTTACAAAATAAACAACTTACAGGAACAGGAAAGGTGCTACCAAGTTGGTAAACAACTTTCGATCGTCAGCCAAAATTATACATTCTTTGGCTACAGAGTCAACTATCTAGCATCAAAAGAGAGCAAGAGACTGATTAGGTAAATAAACATATCAATAGGAACACAATACAATAAAACAAAGTTGCTTATAGACAAATTGCTGAATATTGATACTTCTGGCTTGACAGGAGAAATGGAGTAATTTAGGCACCAAGGAAAAAGAATATACTTACGTAACATTAGCTATACGATACAAACCATAAACATTAAAAAAGGAGTTCATTCATCTAGCAAATTCAAGCCACCTTTTGCATTGTATGAGCTGCTCCACCACCCTTGCAGAATAAGCATCAAATTATCGTCCAAGATAGAGAGAGAAAAGTAAGCAATGTGTGAAATTCAAATCCAAATTGCAGGATCACAATTTAAAAGGTTAATAATTATATTACACATACATAGCTGATATTTACCTTTAACATATTCTTATTGATGTCTACTTCATCAACACCATCAAATGCATTGTCAACTTCAATAACATCATTCAAATCAATCTGAAGCATTTTCTCAAAAAATAAATAAATAAAACTGTGCTGGACAGAAATAATTGAAGTGCATATATAAAGCCCAATAGCAGTGCATACAAGAAAAGGGAAGAAAGGAGGTACAGGTACAAGATACTACTGGTGCTTACTGTTTTTATACCAAATTGTCTTGCTAGAACCTTTCCTTGATAGTTTGCTCCCACCGCAACAACATCTCTCAACTAAAATGAACTGGAGAAGCACAAGAAACAATTCAGTATGTGAGAACATGGAAGTAGTGATCGTAGCTGTGATTAAAGCTCATGTCCACATTGTCGGATGGAGTGTATCAAGTCACAAAATGGCACGAAAGAAGTTCCAAAGCTGAAGAAAATTTGAAATCATCTCCAGAAAACATAATGCAAAAGACATTTTCCGAATTCAGGTGGGACTACGAAACACAAAAGGATGCACAGCAATTAGAAACAGAAAGTGAATCTATATCGGTCCATAAAAAACAAGTGAACAGATTTCCAGAAAGACTTCATGATGGAAAAAAAACGATACACAACACAAGAATGAAAACAAGAGCACTGAAACCAAACCTTTCCTTTCCTAATTTGTTCTCCAAGCTCTTCAATGGCAGCCGAGGCTGTACTGCCAGTGCCAAGACCCACCACCATTCCAGATTTCACAAGGCTGATAGCCTTCTTTGCAAGTGCTCTCTTCAGAGCATCTTGCGCTTCGGGCATTGGCACTGAAATAAAGTTGGAATTACCAAAAGGGCAACAGAACAATTAGCCAACAACAATTTCCAGAACCTACCTAAACTAACCAGATCCAGAAAGAACAGAGATCACATTCAGCCAAAAACTTGGTCATCCAGATAGAAATGTGAGACTACAATAACACTCATCACACTAAATGAGGAAATTCACATAGATATACAATCATACATGTGACGCTAAAATGACACTTACAAGTTACAACTAACCAAGAACAAACTACGTAGAATGGATCAACAATCAACGTGGATACAAAACCAAGACATCGATCACACTTACATAAGCATGTCAAAAATGACTTGGTAATTCACAAAAACATGTGGAATGAAGACAACATAATCACACTAACTAAGCATAGAACATGTCAAATAAAACAAGCTGACGGATGACCACGAAGAAATGTGAAACCTAAACGAATCTTATAACACCACCTAGCGATAATTCACATAATTATGTACTTATATGTAGCAAAGGAAAATTCTTGACACTTTTCTAGAAACAACTGGCAACAACCACAACAGTATAGTTAACAAAGTGAATGTTATGAAGAAAACATTGACCAAATAAATGAAGAATGAACTAAGGTAATTCTGAAAATGGATGATGTAGGTATGAATGCCCAAACCAAACACATATCACACTAAACAACTAAGGAGAAACCATGACGAAAACAATAGATAGCTACAAAGACAAGCAAACCCAAAACAACAATTATTAAACTTGCAATGCAGAAACTATGACAAAAATGAATTGATGGCCCACAAAAAAATTCGAACCCTAATATCACTAATTAGACTAACTAATCACAAACCAGACCAACACAGACCGGAGTAACTACACAAGACACTGCCAAAACCAACTTAATCATCCACAAAGATAATTAAGACCAACACGACATTAATAAACAAATTACTAAGCACAAAACCACGACAGAAACTAGCCGATTATCCAAAAGGAACTTTTTAAGCTAATTAACAATTATCACACTAATTAAACAGAAACACCGCCAAAACCAAACTAACGACCCACAAAGAGAACCAAAACTAAAGCATCACAAATCAAACTTACTAAGCACAAAACCACGAAAAAAACGAATCGATCGTCCAAAAAAGTACTTACAAACCTAATCATCACTTACGGCACTGACTAAACAGAAACACAGCCAAAACCACCACGAAAACGAATCGACCGTCCAAAAATGACTTACGAACCTAATTAACACTAATTACAGACATTTCCGAAACCGAAACTCCGCTGGAATCAAACTCCGGGAAGCCGCGGAAACGGAGAGTCTCGCGCCGGAGATCGGGGAGAGGGTGGGTTTTAGTGGGATCGATTTGAAGCTGATGGCGGCTTGCATTGGTCGATTGTGATTTGGGGGAGAAGATGGACCCTAGATTTGAATGAAGGAGAATTGGTTTTGGGATTTGAAATGGTTTGGAGGTTTTTGACCTCACTGGAGAAGCCAATAGTATAGTGGGTTGTTGTCATGTTATCATTTAAATCTTTTTTTTCTTCCATATCCGAACTCTTTCGCCTACTCATGCTTGTACGTATGCACATGAAGAAGGTTCATATTGTATTGGGAACTTGTTGTATGCCCTTACTAGAAAAATAATTACTTGTTGGATGCATTTTTGCTACTCCTATTGTAAGAAGAAGAAAAAACCTCGAAAGATTATTTTCAGAAAGAATAGATAGAATGTGTCACTAAGAGTTTTAACTTCGAAAATGGATATAAAAATGAGTCTGCATCCATCTTCAAAAAAAAAAGTCTACATCCTCGCCCTTGTTTTGTGACCTCAATAATACTACAACTTTATGGCATATTAAAGTGCACAAAACAAGTTAAAATAACTAGATAAGTGTTGAATATCGTGTTCACTTTTCTTTTTTTTTGAAAAGTGGGTAATATATTAGATCAAATGTTTTGAGTTAGGAACGACAGACCAAACCAAAGTCAAGTTACAAACAAACAGTCGACTGTTGTTGAGGCAGGTTAGCAAACAAAGTTTCGGCCTATGCCTTACAAAAAAAAACATATAATGAGGTCTAGACAAAGCTCAACAATTTATGCACAATTTCCACCGGCAACTCCTAGCGTGCTAAACAGTCTAGGTCCCCAATTCCCCAGCCACTCTGGTGTAGTTACAGTAGCATGATCGTCACCATGATTGTTGGTGTCGCCACGAGAGCAAGTGTTTTTGCATCTCTAATAGTGACTATAGGGGTGAATGCTAAGATGAGGAACTATCCCGATGGGTGAGTCGACATTAACCAGGCATCAGAATTGATTTAATCGAAGAGTAGAGTTCACTCCCTTGCAACAACTGACGTTTGCTCCAAAGTATCGCCTACTCTCTTGTTGCCCCCTGACTAAAAGTCCACTAGGTCAAAACATTTAATTAACAAGATGTTAATTGAATTCGCAAGACCTCTGTGTTAGGACTGATGACCCTCTAATCACATACTAAATGTGGAATGAAAATTAAATAGAGAGATAGAAGAAGACAAACCACAATGTTCACCGAACGAGGTTCAATTAGTCGTTCCAATGTGGACAGTAAGAATTGGTCAGACTTGGATCAAATGATTTCGGTCGTCCTTGACCAATTCGTTAGTATGGATCAACAATTTAAATTTTAGTGTCAACGGATGGAAATCAAATATTCATCGTGAGTTCAACGACTATATTGACACGTGGAAAGAGTTGTCGCACGTCAGAGGCAAAAGTTAAATGTTTGATCAAAAGAAGATCAGTCGTTGAAAATGAACAAGGCAAATTGGCTCTAAGACAAAATATGAATGTAACCGTTAGAGTAAAATCCAAAATCGTTCCAATGGTATTCGGTCTACCGAATGACAATCGGTCGTCTGGGTGGACAATTCCAAAGAGAATTCTAACGGCTACTGATAAGATGATTTCGGTCATCTGTTAGATGTTCGATTGTCTGAATGAGGCCGGGACAGAATCATAGTGCTCAACTTTACATTTGATATTATGAACTCAATAAATGGAAAATTACAAGTCTTTGTCCAAAGTTTTGTTACAATCACGAGTGTTTGTCTGAATTCTCATTCTATTGATAATCTAGAGCAACCTATTTGTAGGATTTCGTGTCTCTATGTATGTGTATATTTTAAATTTTTTAATACAAGCATACATGATCGATTTCATATTTTCAGTAATTTTATGTACATTATTTTGTGTTTATTCTAATATCATGCAAATCTACATATATTAAAATAATCAAATAAGAGAGCATCATATCCAAAGGTTCTCTTAAACATTTAAGAAAATCCGGAGTTCTGTTGCCTGTTGAATCGTTCGCCGATTCGCCTCAAAGTGTTCAATAAACTATTAACAAGATTAGAGAGAAATGAGCTAGCTAGTCAATTCAATCTATAATTAAGCTTAGAATCTAGCTAATAACTCATTTAAAGCTCATTGAGATTTTTTCCCTAAAGCTCGAAATAATTAAGAGAAATTCGAATGGAATAGTAGAGAGGTTGAAGGAGAGAGAATTTTTGCAATCATATCCGAAACAAGTAGGTAAGAGAACTTATTTATAGTCTCCCAAATCACCAACATCATGAACTATTCTCTAATCATAATCTATTGTTATTCTCTTCCTTAAACCAATCACAATTTGCCACATAATCACCCTAAAAAAAACGTTTGACCACAGCTGGAATTAATACAGCTCGTGATCTGAATTATTCTGGCAAAACAGTACTGAACGGTCGACCAAAATTTCCAATCGGTCGAACCGTGAGCTAGACAGTTGACCGAATATTCACAAGAAAATTTTCCTAGAAAATTTCGGTCGAACCACGTCTCACTCCGGTCGACCGTTTACTTACCAAAATTTCTCCTGGTAAATTTCAGTCGATTGTGTCCTTGTACCGGTCGACCGCTATATCACTAAGACAACTCCTGGAGATTTTCGGTCGACCTCGTACTCACGTCCGGTGGACCGATCCTATTATCACGACATGTCCTGATAATGTCGATCGACCACTCGCGTCTTTGACCGGTTGACCGATCCTAAAAGGGTAGACCGTTTTGACATTGATTTTGCCTTTGTCAAATTTTGAATTTACTTTCAACAAAATTTGATCCTTGGGGTTTTTAGCAAATTCATATCTTACGTAATATATTATCCTATGTAATGTTAAATCAATTATACCTCATAATACATACATCTTATATGAATTTATTTATGATTCTTAATATGTAATTTTCACGACATATTGATTTTGTCGATACACCACATGTATCCCAAACCCGATACACCATATGAATACAAAATCAAGTTTCTTGTTTCGCAGTTTTGTGGTGCAACCTATAGGAGAATCTAAGCTAAATTGGAAGCGATATTAACACTCAATATCTCAAACTATAAGCGGTATCTAGCTACACATTATAGTTACTCAATTAGCATATATGTCTTGTTCCACTCTAACTAAACACAATACATTTAGTGATGTAAGTGCACCACTTGTGTCTATCAATTGCCTCATAATATTAAGAATATCTACAAAGTAGAAATGTGTCACCTTTGTATTATATATTCATTTATTGATCTCTTAAGACAATTATAAATATGTAACTTAACTCAAGTCACATTATGTACATTATAATTTTGATTTATCAATGACCCACTAATATCATCACTTAAATAAGACGGCAATGACGATCTTTTGACTAACTATCCAGCATAAGTCATACTCAACCAATTATTGTTTTTATCACTATATTCATTGATAGTTTTTGACAATAATCAAACTAAACACTTCCTATGTAAAAATATATAAGTTTCATATCCTAGGATTCAAGACACAGTGAAAACATTAATGACACATAACACAATTCCATAATGTTTCACTTGTCAGGTCTATTCAATATATAAAAGTAATCATTTTCCTCTTTTATATATTCGTGTCGTCAAATATTTGTAGAGCTACAATAATCGATGACCAACACGATAATCTTATCTCGGTAATTAATGTTCCATGTGAATTACCATGATTGTAAATAACTTTTGATTTATGTAAATCATTATCTTTTAAAACTCTACGGTTAAAGACCAAGAACATCTTCCTTAACACTTCTAAAAGACGAGTACAATAATCAAGGAACAAAATATTTGCACATTCAATTCATAACAATTGATATATAAAAGTAAATTTTTTAGAACATATTACTTTCACTATTAAGATAATTTGCATACATATAATGATATAAGTATATATGCAATGCATGTAATTATGTTTGTCCACTTTGATTAACTAGATTGATTAAGATTGATTTGATTAATCACCAAAATTACACATGGATTTAAGGCCCAAAGCCAACACTCTAAAGATCTTATTATTTCTTTGGCACCAAACAATCCAAAAGAAAGGATTCAACAGCAAATTTCAATCGGTATGTCCTAAGCTGAGACGATTTTGGACAAGAAGCCGAAATGTTATATTATTTCCAAGGAACAAATTCAAATTAAGAACCGAGGTTTTTTTACCAAAAGAGACTTGCAAATTAACGTTCAAAAAAGAGGTGGTTTATCATCTTTTCTTGAATACCATAGAGTGGGCAAATATGGTTAATTTTCAGTCCACGTTTGATCAGTTTGTCTCGTGTGAGTAGTTTCCCATCCGCAATGAGCCAAGAGAAATTTTTATCATCGTAGGGCAAATTGATTTCCAAATTTCGTTCATCAAATGGGAATTTGATTCCACCATCAATCAATAGGGAATATAACACTTTAGAAGTGAATTTCCCATTTTGTTTTAGTTTCCAAGTTCTAATGTCCGCTCCCTGGGTAGGGGAGAAGTCAATGTATGTCTCATACAAGCACCAAATTTGGTATGACCGCTACGAGTTTATGTTTACAAATAAGATAAATGTCACCCCATTCGTCGGTTAGGGGAAGCCCTTGAAACCAAGTATCTTACCAAAACAAAGTGTTCTCTCCACTTTTAAAGACAAGTTGTTGTCAGTGAAGTTGTATTTTGATGGAAGATCATGTACACATATAAGCAAAACCCAACAATGAGTTATGGTCAACAATTCATGACCCAGTATAGCTCCTACTAATATAATTGTGGAAAACTACATAAGGGAACAAAGACCCATCATTGGATTTGAACTAGGGAAATCATACCAAAAATTCTCAAAAAGAAGTTCTCTATTAGAGGAAGCAAAACAAAGACCCATTATTGGATTTGAACTACAAAATATCCTTACAAATTACAATTCTGAAACTCAGCATCCCAGCTGCTGAACATGAACTTGAAGATTAGAGGTAGTAATCCTACTCCACTGTGTGTACTCGTAGTATTTGTTGCGCTCATCGGGAAAATATATGTAGATGGACATCTCTGTCATGTTTACAAATTCATGTGATATAATTCTATTCCAGAATACCTCTTAAAGGTGATTAGAGGGAGATATTGTTGGAATATTGAGTTTGGGCTAGGCCCATGAATAGCTCAATTGAAGAAATCCAATGTTGAGATGAAGATGAGAACTATTGCCCCATGTGCCATGTGCTCACCTCTACTTTTTAGTCCCACATTGGTAAAGCTAACAAGTTGAAGGATGTTGATAAACATACTATTCACTTGTCACTTTGTAGGTGGAAAGAGAGGATGAGAGAATTCTCCACACACGCGCGTGCACCCGTCCCGTCCCGGTTGGGGCGTGGCAAGGCGAGGCGAGGCGAGGTGTGACGTGACGTGGCAGCGGGGGATTTGGGGGAAATTAGAGGCTTTAGCCTCAGGGTGATAGGTGTATTTATTTTTGGACCTCAAGGTAATTGTTTTTGCAATTAAGTCCTTGACGGTTACAAGAATAAATACATATATATATCATGACAGTTTCCTCCTAAAATACACACGTTCTATTTTCCCATCATCTCTACGGAAACGGAAACCGTCCCTCTCCGGCGATTTCCCCTCCCCGAATCAAAAGTTGTTCAACGTCTGATTCTTGCGAGGTTACGCGCTGTTTTCGAGGTCCGTCGACTCCGGTGTGCGCCTGTTCGACGGTGAGACCGTTCTATCCTGGTAGAAAACCGGCAGACCATCAAACGCACTGGTATGTGGGCCGATATTTTCTCTGAGGCAAGTCGTCTTCCGACGGCTCGGTCTATGAGGTCGTTTCTGATTCATGTTCCTTCGTTTCTTGTTTTCCATTACATGTTTTTGTATGCTGGCTTTATCTGGATCCTTATGGAATATTTATTCGACATATGTAACCCACTGTATTACATGATCATATTTGTAATTGTATCAACAGATATGTCCTGATCTAAGTCCACTCATTATGAAGTCTAAACTCTACATGTTTAGGTATTTCTGCGGATCAATAGGGTCTTGAGGAACCAAAACCGGCCCCATTCAATCTGAACTTCTGGAATAAAACTTAAACATCATTAATCTAAAAGCAGAGTAAACAAAATTTGGAATTTGATTGCTGGTCTCACCCTTAAGAAGAGTGGAGACCTCCAAAAACAGGCGTATGCCGCTATTAGTGGCGAGCACACGGTATTCTTTAGTAAAAGGCGAATGAATAGTTTGCTTTGTGCTCACCACACGGCTGCATGATTCTATTCAGGTGAGGTGCTTCTCCTTTTATACCATTTCCGAGACCACCATCTGAAATTACTTCAAAAACATCATGAAAACGAACTAAAACAAATAAATTAACTTGAAGACCATAGCTAAACACTATAACTCGAGCTACCCTACCATAAGACTGGACATAAAAGTAAATGGACCCTAACTAAAATGTTTCACTTAGAATTGCTGGCCTCACCCTTAAGAAGAGTGGAGACCTCCAAAAATAGGCGTATGCCGCTATTAGTGGCGAGCACACGATATTCTTTAGTAAAAGGCGAAAGAATAGTTCGCTTTGTGCTCACCACACGGCTGCGTGATTCTATTCAGGTGAGGTGCTTCTCCTTTTAAACCATTTCCGACTCCACCATCTGAGATAACCGATGTGGGACTAATAAATCTCGAATACGATACAAACAAAATAAAAACAAATCAACTAAAAGAGCAGAAGCGAAAGAGAAGACAAAGGGCAGGGAATGGTGTTAGATCCTAATCCTTGTTTATGTGCTAATTGGGTTTAGGAGAGGATTAGTGATGGATTGAGATGGACGGCTGAGATCGAGTCGGAGAAAGTATATAAAGGTTGGTTTTACTCTCTCTCTCTCTCTCACGATCGCATCTCTCTCACTCACTCACTCTCTCTCTCTCTAAACTCGTCTCTCTCGGCAACAAAGGAAAGGTCGGCTTGGTGTGGGGATTGGAGAGCACGGGAGTTGTCGTTGGAGTCGCCGGAGGAGCGAAGATCGTCGATTGCGGGAGGTTTCGCGAGGAAGCGCTCGCCGTTGTTTCTTCAAAGGCTTCTTCAAACCTTAAGGTATGTCAAACTTGCTTTCAAGCTCACCTATTGTTAGTGTAGGAGTGGGAGCGGTCGACGGTAGGTCGTTTTGGGCTCGTCGGACCTGCACAGTCGGTTCTGCACTAAAATCGGTCGACCGGTGTTTTGGTTCGGTCGACCGGTTCTAGTGTATTTTGGGCGAATCCCTCGCACCGGCCGAACGATGCCCTTTGGGCGGTCGACCGGTTGTGCATTTTTAGCGAGAGAAAAACGTCCTGTGTATTTTCGGTCGAACGGGGCCCCTTTACCGGTCGACCGAAAGTACTATTGTATGTCGGTTGGGGCGTTGACCCTCTAAACGGTCGACCGCCTGTTTGACTCGTTCGACCGACGTTTAAGTTAACTTAATGGCCGGTCGACCGGAAGTGTGGTTTCGGTCGACCGTGAAGTGCGGACTCTGGGTGAGTTCTACTGGTTGTTTTCGGTCGACCGATAGGGTTCGGTTGTTCGACCGTTTTACTGTGGTTTGCGAAAATGGATTTCTACTGGTGCTTTTCGGTCGACCGGGACCCCTTTGTCGGTCGACCGTTAGGCGGGTTTTTCGGTTGGGTCAGTTCTCTGGGTGAGGATCGGTCGACCGGAAGCCACGTTTTGTTCGACCGTTTTACACTGTTTTTGTGTTTGGGTGTGTTGCTATTGATTGGCTAGAAGGCAACGGGTCTGCCGACTCTTTTGGGGCGACGTAGGACATGCCGGCCCTATGGCGATTAGTAGTGACACGTGGAGGTGGATTGTGATAATTGTCGTCGTGGCTCTGGCAGTTGAGGCAAAGCCGTGGCTCCGGCGAATGATGCAAAATCGTGGCTCCGGTAACACTGAGGCAAAGTTGTGGCTCCGGCGAACGATGCAAAACCGTGGCTCCGGTAACACTGAGGCAATGAGGGGGTTGTTTGGACGTGTTTTGGACCGGCGGTGCCGTGTGTGCACGAGTGTTGAGGAGTTGGGGTGAGAGGACCCTTGAGACCCGGGTTGTTGTTGGCTATGGCCGGGAGAGAGGTCCCGGGAACTTAGCGAGTGTTTCAGTTGCGATATTTATTTGATTTCCTCGCATTTTCATTACTGTCCATATATGTGTTAGGGTTTGGCATACTGGGTTTCCTCCTGGAAACTCAGGCATTCATTGTCTGCTTTCAGGACGAGAGAGACGTTAGGTGGGTGGTGACGGCGGAGGGAGCGCTCGAGACCTGATCCTGCTTCCCTATATTTTGAGGTGGTTGTGATTACTTGTGTATATTTTATGTATATGATCTTTTGATGTAATCACATTCTTTTGTAAACTCGTTCACATATATATATTATATGTTGGTGCACCGGTGTGTATTTTTTTTCGTAATGTCCTCGTTGATTGTATGATTTAAATTTGAAATTTTCCGCTGTGTTTGAGGACGTTACAAATGACGTCATTCCAATTTTATTAAGTGTTTTTGAAAACACAATTTGATCCTTAATGATACTTTAAGTTTGAAGTTTTGCACGTGGGTGTGTGTTGATTTTGGCATGAATTGGGTTGGCACTTCCAACTCGGATTGATCTGAATTGTTCGGTCCTATTACTCCCTGGTGTGGTTCGCGCGTGGTTAGGCTGACTTAAGTTTGGTTGGTTTTGGTACGGACTAGTACAGATTGGACAAGTAGTACGGTTTGATTTGTAGCAAATTCAATTCAACTTGTTGGTTCAATCCAACTTGATATCAACTTATTAGATGCAGTTCGCTATGGTTTGCTTTCTTTCAATTTGGTTTGGAACGTTTCGGATCGATGACTCCGGCCATTTTTTTGAAATTTTGGTGAAGGATCTTGCAACTTTAATGAAATCTGGCGGCTTCATCGTCGTAGTCATCATCATCAACTTGTTGCCCAATAAGCAGGATCCAGTGGCTTCGGGGATTCCAAATGAGGTTGATGATGACGAGATGGTAATAGATGTCCCAGCCCAACAACAAACACCAACTCAAGCTGAAGAAGATATTTGATGTTATGGTGGTCAAAAAAAATTCTTTGAAACTTGTAGCAACCTTTTTATATTCTAGTATGAATGTATGACGCGAGACAATTTTATCTTAATCTGCTCTGCCCAAGTTTAGTTCAACCTAATACGATTCAGTCTGGTTTGGTCTGCATGATCCGCTGTGGTATGTAATGATTTGTTATCAATTTAGTTGTGCTTAGTACTTACAAATTTATCAAGTCCAGTCTGACATCATATGATACAAGTCTGTCCAGTTGGGTATGATCGAATCTAACTTGGTTTGTCTGGTCTATGTGATATAATATGGTACAATCTAGTTCGGTCTGAACCAACCAAGATGTGTGTCTCGAACCTTTTCCTGTAAGATTTGATCCAGACTGGAAGCAAACAGTCTGAAGTCCAATTTTGATCCAAGCAGACGAATCTAAGCAAGACACATATTTAGGATTTGAAACGAGAATAGAGTGAATAAAATTCAAAAACAACTCAAACTAAAATTACTTCAAAAACATAACGTACACGAACTAAAACAAATAAATTAACTTGAAGACCATAGCTAACACTATAACTCGAGCCACCCTACCATAAGACTGGACATAAAAGTAAATGGACCCTAACTAAAATGTTTCACTCAGAATTGCTGGCCTCACCCTTAAGAAGAGTGAAGACCTCCAAAAATAGGCGTATGCCGCTATTAGTGGCGAGAACACGGTATTCTTTAGTAAAAGGCGAAAGAATAGTTCGCTTTGTGCTCACCACACGGCTGCGTGATTCTATTCAGGTGAGGTGCTTCTCCTTTTATACCATTTCCGAGACTCCACCATCTGAAATCCCCGATGTGGGACTAACTTTTCCTGTGAACTCAATTCATATTGCAATAAAGCATTAGTAGTTAAGCTTTCTTTGCGAGTTTTGGAATGAGTTGGGCCATTGGTCTGGTGGTTCTCGCTTAGGTGATAATTCAGATGTTATTCTCGCTTAGGTGATAATTCAGATGTTACCCCAACTTCAACTCTCGGAATGTCCCAGTTAACTTTTCACTGTTGTGTGATTTAAGATTTTGATAATTCTACGACAGCTATAGGGAACCAAGAAAATAAGTCCAAGATTGCTTCGGGTTTTTAAGAGTAAATTACGGTTTTCTATTTGAATCGTGTATTGATATTATTTTGTATCTCTAAACTTTAAAACTGATATTTACTCTCTCTAAATTTTCGTTTTGTAACACTTTACTTCCTAAACTTTAAAAAATTATTATTCAAAAAGATATTTACAATTTTTGTGTTGTAATTTCTTTAATATACTCCCAAATCTAGTTTTACACGAAAGTTTTGATCGAATCATGAGTTAGATATAGTTAGAATTTGGATCAGATTGGTAATCAATAATGAAGTGAGAGCATCCTTAACGGCCTGCTTGTAGCGCATGAGGTACTGTAGCGCGTCCGACCACGTAGGCTGTTTGGGGAACACGTCACCCATTTTGGGGAACAGGTCCCCGTTGGTTTCGATTTTTTTTAATATAAAAATATGTTAAAACATGTTAACAATTATTTTAAATCATTTTTTCAATAAAAATGAAAATATATTTTTTATTTGTTACTATTTTTAAAAAAAAATTATTTTTTGTGTTTTACCCAGAATTGATCCCCAAATAACGTGGAGGGGGGGAATGTAGGACGCTACAGTTATTTCAACTCGTTCTTCAATCTATTCACTATTCAATCTATTTTACCGCAAAGTATACACAATCTATTCACTCGTTCTTCAAGTAGTTCAGAAACAAAAGAAAAGATAACAAACTATTTATTTCAACAGAATTTATTTCAACAGAATTTATTTGCATTGAGACCAAGTGACCAACATCTCTACAGAATTTATTTCCACCTCCCAGAATCTATTTCCATCTCAGTGAACTCCCTTTGGTCGTTCGCTTGTTTCTGTCTCTGTGTCTTCTATACGAATTTGGACGGGAAAACAAGGAAAGAGGGGCATCATACCGAAGAAATCTTCATGGATTCGTTAATCTGAAATTGTGTGCTAGAATGCATTTCTATACCTGCAGCTACACCATTCATATGTTTATCTTCTATTACTTCCGTGGTCATATTTTTGTCCTTGTCACAGTTGCACGTTTGTCTTGGACAGTTGCACGTTTTGTCCTTTGCACAGCTTCACGTTTGTCTTGCCCTCTACGATCCGCAAGAAGAGCAAAAGTAAAATAGAATGCAAATAAATAACATCTGTCAGACTAACTGCTCTGAAAGATAACATTTTGCACCAGCCAACCATACCCAAAATCCAACACCACTTAATGATGAGCTTGAAATAATCTTACACGGAATAAGTAACACTTAATGTCAGTATACCAATGGATCTGGTTAGAAGTCATAAATAAATTAAGAGAACTGAAAAAGAAATGGGTCAAGAACAAGCAATGCATAATTGCAGAAACATAGATCACACTATCCATACTTCATACAATACCAATTAACTATGGTAGCAAATCAGAGGGATAAGGATAAAAT
Source organism: Triglochin maritima (assembly GCA_963682175.1). Taxonomy (NCBI): domain Eukaryota; kingdom Viridiplantae; phylum Streptophyta; class Magnoliopsida; order Alismatales; family Juncaginaceae; genus Triglochin; species Triglochin maritima. The sequence goes on along the minus strand of OY821780.1, from coordinate 3,627,000 downwards.
ATCTCACAAACACAACAACAAAACATTATACGACAATAAACCACCGTTTCACTACCACTCAACCAGTCAACTCATCCTCACATTTCATTCTGTATGCCTTCTTCTTCTTCTTCTTCCTCCTCATAATCCAGATCCTCATCTGCAGTAGCATCCTGGTATTGCTGGTACTCCGACACAAGATCGTTCATGTTGCTTTCCGCCTCGGTGAATTCCATTTCGTCCATTCCCTCACCAGTGTACCAATGCAAGAAAGCCTTCCTGCGGAACATAGCTGTGAACTGCTCGCTCACTCTGCGGAACATCTCTTGGATGGAGGTGGAGTTGCCGATGAATGTGGAGGCCATTGAGAGGCCTCTAGGTGGTATGTCACAGACACTAGATTTCACATTGTTGGGAATCCATTCAACAAAGTAGGATGAGTTCTTGTTCTGAACATTGATCATCTGCTCATCAACTTCTTTAGTGCTCATCTTGCCACGGAACATAGCTGAAGCAGTAAGATAACGACCATGTCGCGGATCAGCAGCACACATCATGTTCTTCGAGTCCCACATTTGTTGGGTAAGCTCTGGAACAGTCAGGGCCCTATACTGCTGGGAGCCCCGAGATGTCAAGGGGGCAAAACCCACCATGAAGAAATGCAACCTTGGGAAGGGGATCAGGTTGACTGCAAGCTTGCGGAGATCTGAGTTCAGCTGTCCAGGGAATCTGAGGCAGCATGTAACACCACTCATGGTAGCAGAAATCAAGTGGTTGAGGTCACCAACTGATCACAAAAGGAATCGTGTCAGAGATATGGACATGTCAGAAAAACTACAAACATGTGTTTAAGTATTAACAAAAGGAATCATCATAAAAGATATAAGAGATGCAGGCTTTCAGATACAAAACAGGAGTACACAGTTCATGATTAAAACTGCAGATTAAAAATATTTCACAGGCAACATAGAAGTGAGGTAAGTAACATGTCACTATCACAAACAAGAACCTTCTCAGACAAAAAAGTCATTATCTTTGATATCAATGATGTCAAATATTTATTTATAAAAGAAATATGAAAAACATGTTTTATTTAACTAAAGATAATTTTCTGACTATGGCACACTAACATGGCTTAAATGCTTAATAAATGCGCACCAGGATTATCTTTGACTATGACTACCCACTACCAGCTGAAATTATTTAAAATTGATATACAGTGCGTGCAGCGTACAGCCCCATATAACAACATAAAAACACCAATTATTAAAAAAAAATATATTGTAACGTACTAACGTTCTTTGGATACGCTGAGAGTTAATTTATTAAAAGTGAGACGACCGCTGACAGCGCTCCGGTAATTTTCGGAAATCTAATTTATTAAAAGTTAGTTTCTCTATCCTTCACGTAATTTGGAGATCAATCATGGTAAACAAATATAAATAAATAAAAACATATTTCAAAAAAAATTAGAATTTTTTTTAAAATCAATTTTGTAACTGTTTAAAAAAAACAAAAATCAACGAATTTGGGAGGACACATCCTCCCACCCAACAAATTTCTCCTCCCGCCCTGTCGCAAATTCTGACGGAAACTGCCCGATTTCGTGCACAAAACCGGAGATGCAGTCCAGTTGGCAGGCCATTGGGGGACGTGGATCGGGCACCCAAATCTACATCCCCCACCTGCCAACACGACCACAAATGACGCCCCTCCACTCTTGTGCGTGAAATCGGACGGTTTTTCGCCCGATTTTGCGACTAGGCGGGAGGAGAAATGGGTTAGGTGGGGGCAAGTGTCCTCCCCGATTCGTTGATTTTTTTTTAATTTGTTAAAACATTTATAAAAAATTGATTTTAAATTATTTTTCCAAAAAAAAACTGAAATTATGTTTTTTATTTGTTTATATTGTTTAAAAAAAATATTTTTTTACCTATGATTGGGCCTAAATAACGTGAGAGAAAAAATCAGACGACCGAGAAGTACTCGGGTGCTGTTATCGATGCTCTGAGCTGCAAACCCGTGTCCACCGCTCAAATTTGCACTTCCGTGCAAGTTTAGCTACACATTGTCTGTATGGATGGTAGGATGAGAGCTACACACTACCTTTAACAAATCAACAACCTTACCAACAACTTTTGATAAAATGAAAAAGAGTGACGAACTAACTGGAGATCTATAAAAAATAATGTAGATACTTATTTAAAGAATGAAATCTGTTGATGAAAAAAAAATCAACTTAGTCAGCATATCAACGACCCTTGCAGTTAAGGAAGACTTACAACTGGGCGTAGAGAGCTTGAGAGTTCGGAAACAGATATCATAGAGAGCCTCGTTGTCCAGAACCATACACTCATCAGCATTTTCAACAAGCTGATGGACAGAAAGAGTTGCATTGTATGGCTCAACAACAGTATCAGAAACCTTTGGCGATGGGAACACAGAGAAAGTAAGCATCATTCTGTCAGGGTACTCCTCCCTTATCTTTGAAATCAACAAGGTTCCCATCCCCGATCCCGTCCCACCACCAAGAGAGTGGCATACTTGGAAACCTAGATATCAACAAATTAAAAGACTATAGTTAGCCAGATCAACAAATATGTACCCGGATCTAATATTCAAAATCGAAATTATTTTGCCACGAAAGCAGAAACTAAAGAACAAGTCAATAAGGATACAACATAAAAACGATAAATTGTAAATCACGGATGAGTGGTGAATGACGAGGATACAACTTAATTACATTTGAATATGCCAAAGTTTCTAATACGAGTCTCATATAAATTTTAGTAAACAGAAGATGATGTAGATAGACTAAGTGGTAGCAAAAGAACACCCAAGATGAGATCCAATATAAAGAATTTGCATATTAAAATTGTCTCAGTTAAATTTAGAGACTCAAACACTCAAACAGTGTATACTCCCAACTTGTCACACTTATATAGCTTCTTCCTATAGATACACTCCAAAAAGAAGTTCCAAGAGCATTGGATACGCATTTACTAAAAATCAAAACATATAATATGAACAACCTACCGATCTAAGACGGCAAACGGACAATAGCAGAACATGTTCAACATAGAACCAGCAGGATCACTCAAAGTAAAACATATCGAAATTACCTTGAAGGCAGTCACAGTTCTCAGCCTCCTTCCTCACAACATCAAGAACCGAATCAATCAGCTCCGCACCCTCGGTGTAGTGACCCTTCGCCCAGTTGTTTCCTGCACCAGATTGCCCAAAAACAAAATTATCCGGGCGGAAGATCTGGCCATACGGACCGGTCCTAACAGCGTCCATCGTGCCGGGTTCCAGATCCATTAGCACAGCACGAGGCACGAACCTCCCGCATGAGGCCTCGTTGTAGTAAACATTCACTCTCTCGAGCTGCAAATCGGAGTTTCCGATGTACCTCCCGGTGGGGTCGATTCCGTGCTCGTCACATACTACTTCCCAAAATTTGGATCCAATCTGGTTACCGCACTGGCCACCCTGGATGTGGAGGATTTCTCTCATTTTGGCCTACATCAAATAAGCAAGATCAGACCTTTCATCATACACAAATATAAGCAAAATACATGACGGTGTCGTTCACTATCAACACTGTGATTTTGCACTTTTTCAGAAAGAGAAAACAACTATAAAAATTACCCCTTTTAATTTCAAAAAAATTACTCCTTTCCTTATCAAAATTCAAAACCTTATAATAACACTATGATTTTTCCCCTTTTACTAAAAAGACATGCTATAAAATCTGTAATCAAACAAAAAAAACTGATGGATCGGAAGAAGAAAAATAACGTGAACAACATTCTTCGCGAAAGCAAAAAGAAAATAAATCTCAAACTAAACAAAGAAGAAAAAAAACGAGATCACATCAATACCATCGCCTACCAACGTTTCCACACCATTTCCTTAAAAAAAATGCCCAAATCACTTCAAACGAACACGAAACCCAACAGATCCGAAACAACAAACAATTTCCACAAACCAAAACGAGATCGAACCCCACGAAGTCCAAAACCACCCAAATCAAGCACTCAAACCCACAGATCTCCCCAGATCCCACTCCAAAGCCCCCCAAAAAAGGCGAGATCGGGCTTCCGAAGGACTTACTTGGAAGGAATCGGGAGTGGCGACGGTTGCGATACGGGGAGAAGCGCTGGAACGGTCGTGAGAGCCCTACACTAGAGAGAGTGGTTATATAACGTGAGGCGGGGAAACGCCCCGGGATCCGACCGCTGTGGATGGGGGAGGGAGGGGGCTCGACGGTGGAGATTGATCTACGAGTTTCCCGAGAGAGGGAGAGGGTTCGTTCGATTTTTCAAAATTAGATGGATGGTTTTCCGATTTTGCCCTCGTCCTGTTGATTAATGCCAGGTTGGTGTTGTGGAGATGATGATGATTAGATGGAAATGTTAATGAATGGAGTAAATCTATCTAATGATGCTGATTTTTTTCCCTTTTTCTAATGATGCTGATTTACTTATTCGGAACTACAGTTTAGGTCAAACGCAAGTTGTACTTGATGTGGTTTGAAATTATTGATTCACATTCTAATTTTTTTATAATAATTGCATAATCAAATATTTGCATATTCAATTTTCACATTACCAATTTGATATACTAACAATTTTGGAACAAAATGACTAGTACTTCTTGTTTTATGGAACGTTGAATTTCGGAATCCACTATTCATGTTTACAGTTTACCACTGTGCATCTTGATTCTTGAGACAGTAGAATGGTAAAAGTACGATAGTAAAATAATCTATGGATTTGTTGTCTAATTTATCTTCCTTCTACAATTCTATCTATTCCACTTATTTGACTTTCAAAGATTGTATAAAGTGGAATTTATATATATATATATATATATATTATCATTTGTGTACGAGTTTCTCGTTAATCTGGAGCTTCCACTTGAAGCACAGTACCATGATACTAACATTATGTAATCTGTGAAAATTTCCAAACACTTATTACAACTGATAATATTTTTTCGAATAAAACATCTTGGTCGTACAGATATGGATTAGCCAAATGTTGCATAAATCGATCAATTCTATGATTTGAGGTCTTGATTGACTTTGGTTTGGTATTCTGGAAAAGAACGGGGTTATTTTGGGCAGAGTGTATAGATTTATTTATTTTCTTTAACGGTATAAAAGCAGTAACGGCGGTGGGACACATGTGACATGAGCCATGTGAGCCTGGCAGTGACCATGGTTTGTGGTGGTGATGGTGGTAACTAACCATGGTTAAGGAAGGTTGGGTTTGAGTTGGAAAACTGACAAGTGACGAGATTGCTTGGGTTAGGGTGTAAGCATCCTTTTTAAGGGATTTTGGCTTTTGTTTGCAGCTGTATTTTTTGGGTCTTCAGCTGTATTGGATTTCTTTGGGGAACTACTAAACGTCGTCCCAAAACTACTTAAATCGTCCATTGAAATTACCAAATTGCCCTTAACAATATATTTAATACCCATATCGTCCCGTGTCTATAAATAAGGCCTATGGTCTTGTATATTCATAATTTATCAGTAAAAACACCACGAAAATGTCTGGCGAGGGTGATGCATCGGGCGAGGTATGCCTGGCGCGGGGAAATTTTTGGGCCGAGCGTCTGCATTAGACGCCTCCCCCATGGTGAGGGCGTCTGCGTAGGACGCCCTCCCTATGGCCGAGGCGTCTAACGCAGACGCGTACACAATGGGAGAGGCGTCTTATGTAGACGTCCTCCCCATGGGTAAGGCGTCTGTATTAGACGCCCTTCCCTACGGCAAGGCGTCCTACGCAGACGCCTTACCATTGGGGAAGGCGTTTAACACAGACGCCCCATCCATGGGGCAGGCGTCTAATACAGACGCCTGTTTTTTTTTTTTTGATTTTGATTTTGTTTTTTTAATTTCGACTTTATTTTTTAAATTTTTAAATTTCGATTTTATTTTTTTATTTTTTTAATTTCGATTTTATTTTTGTAGGTTCCAGATTTCGGTGGTGATGGAGTGGATTACAGTGAGTTATTTCAAACTACACAAATCTTTGAAACAATCGATGAAGCATGTAAATGGGCCAAACAAGTAGCTATCGGAGCTGAGTTTTTTTTGGTCGTGTCGTCGTACAAAACAAGATCAGATAGTCGGATGGATTGTTATTTGAGATGCGACCGGCGAAATCAAATGGAGTCTCGGGATATGGATACTGCACTTCGAAGAAACACCAAAAGAAAGGGTTGCAGTTGCCGTTTCTTAATAAAAGTGGTGGAGCGACGAGATCGTGATGGATGGGTTGTGGTTTATAATAGTGCTCACGGACATCACAACCACAGACTGGCAGTTTATCCAGAGGGTCATCGTCAAATTAGTGGTCTAAGTTCTGGGGCGAAGAAGATTGTTCGTGATATGACAGAGGCGCAAGCAAAACCACGGAACATCTTGAAGGCAGTAAAAGAAAAATTCCCGGAGGACAATCCAAATCAAAGGCATATTTATAATTTCAGAGATTACATGAGGAGGACAAAATCTGAAGATCGGAATCCCGTCCAGCAGTTTCTCTACCAAGCATTGCAGTGTGAGTACTTACATTGGATTATGGCGGATCCAGAAACTGCTGTCGTCACTCACGCTTTTTTGGCACATCCGACGTCAGTCCAGTTGTTGCGGACATATCATTTCGTTATCTGCATGGATTCGACTTACAAGACGAACAAGTATAAGATGCCTTTGTTCGAAATGATTAGGGTCACACCAGCAAACATGAATTTCCTTATTGGATATGCGATTTTGATGGATGAATCTTACTCCAGTTATTTGTGGGTGATGGAGAAGTTGAGAGATCTGTTATTGGGGACTGTCAGCCCGACTGCAATAATAACAGACCGGGAGTTAGGCCTTATGCGACCAGTGAGAGAGGTTTTTCCTGACTCTGCTCATTTACTCTGCACATGGCACATCAACAAAGACTTATTGAATTACGCATACCACGTATTCGGCAAGAATAAGGAGATGGCAGAGACTTTGAGGCGTGGAAGATGGAGGAAGATCATGCTTTCTACTTCAGAAGCCGAGTATGATAGAGCTGTGTATGCTCTGAAAGATTTGTATAGATCGTGGCCGGCTATCACAGAGTATCTGGACACCACGTGGTTGGTGCATAAAGAAAAGTTTGTGCTGAATTGGACGAACAAAGTCCTTCATTTTGGGAACACCACGAATTGTAGGGTCGAAAGTGCTCATTCGGCTCTAAAAGAGTGGATTTCTACATCGACTGCAGCTCTGGACACTCTTTTCGAGCGCGTCAACGCGGCTACTGAAATGCAGCTGACGAATATTCGAAACTTTCTTGAAGACTCGAGACGGCGAAATTTGACTAATTTCGGACATGCTCTATATCGTCACATAAATGGTAGAGTTTCGCATCACTGTTTGCAGTTGCTGAGTCAGGAGGTGAAGAGAATGCAACAGTTAGATGATGAAGTTGAATATCGTTGCGAGTGCGCTTTTCTGACTTCTCATGGGATACCTTGCGCATGTACCATCCGTGGATGTCTTGAATCAGAAAACGGAATTTACTTAGAGCAGATTCATCCGTTCTGGAGGACACTTGTCATTGGGGAAGGAGTCGGGAACGCAGAGTTTGTGTCTCAGGCAGCTCAAGACGCCGAACATTTTCGCAGTCTGGTTGATGAGATTGCAGGAAGTGACCCTACCGTAATTCGATCTGCCTCTCGGGTTTTATTCGAGCAGCTACACCCCGAACATTCGAATTTGAAAGAGCCTACAGTAAAAACAAAGCTACGAGGTCGACCAAGGGGAAAGTCGACACGACGGGACCCTAGTGCGTTTGAGTATGCAGAGCGAGGTAGTGGTCGATCTTCAGGTAGTGGGAGTAGAGGTCGTGGTCGTTCTTCCGGTAGTGGAAGCAAAGGTCGTGGTCGATCTTCTGGTTCTTCGTCTGTGAGGGGAGGATCATGTATACCATCCCTATATTTATTATTATTATAATTTTGTTATTTATTTCAGTAAATATGTATCTTTTGTTATTATATGTAACTGTATTTTTTCTTCATATTGTAGTGACTGGGCGGGCTGACGTAGACGACTTCCCATATGGAGATAGAATTCCAGGAATCATTATGCCATTCCTACACCAGTGGAATGATGTACGTGCTGATGGAAACTGTGGATTTCGATGTGTCGCCGATGTTTTCCACGGTGGTGAAGACAATTGGCAACTCGCCCGTCGTTCGATTTCAAATGAGATAGCTGCGAACCCATCTTTTTATGAGCACGTATACTACGACGGTGTGGCGGAGGCTCGTCACCGGATTAATTGGGGCGGGGGACCTTGTGGCGAGAATCACTATATGGAGACGTGGACGGACTTGTTTCCCATTGCAAATTTTTACAAGTGTGCAGTTATGTTCTTCTCTCTCGGAAATGATGGTTCATTGTACCCATGTCTTACAGTTCTACCTTGGGAGAGTCCGCCTACCGTGACGAGACCGTGCAGAGAGTTGATTATTGCTCATTTAGGGAGTTACGCTCATTACATTCGTTTGGAATTGAATGAGGGATTCCCCGTACCTCCTATAGCGACTCTGTGGTATCAAATACGAGATGAGAGTGTTATTGGATGGGAGCTGGAGTACCAAAATAGGATAGCATATTGGCAACAATTATGTAATATGTTTTGATATGGTTGTATAATTATGTAATATGTTTTGATATGTTTGTATAATTATGTAATATGTTTTGATATGTTTGTACATTATATAGTGTTGCTTTATTATGTAATATGTTTTGATATGTTTGCTTTATTTGCATTATATATAATAGTACGACAGGTTATCAAACACAAATACAAATAATAAGCGTACAACAGATAAGCAAAACACAAATACAAACAATAAGCGTACGACATGTTAGCAAACACAAACACAAATACAAATAATAAGCGTACAACAGATAAACAAATATAAATGCAAATACTAAGCGTACCACAGATAAGCAAACACAAATACTAAGCGTACAACAGATAAACAAATATAAATGCAAATAGTAAGAGTACGGTACAACAGATCAGCCTACTCATCATCCGAATCATGGTCGGAGATGCCTAACTGAGTATGCCACGAGTGTATGATCTCATCCAAATCTCCGCATGCAGCTCTGGCATCGTCTGGCAGCTCATCCCTCATCTGCAAGATTGGGTCTACAGCCCGTATCATCTTACACATCCACTGCACATAACAATAACATTAGCGTACATTAACAAATTATACGGTACAAATAAATATAGATAAAATGAAAAAATTACCAGATCGCCACACGTCCTATCTGGTGGTCGATCTGCTCTCCGGGAGGCACCACGGACGATGATAGGATGTGAGTAACTACCGAACCAATCAAGATAACGTGCATCACACTCGGAGGGGTCGCGACTACGTCTGAAGTCGCCAAGGAACAATCGGCATGATCTCGGAAATGTCCGCCAAGTCGATTCCGCTGTAGAAGCGGGGAACCTGACGTCGTACGTCGCTGCTGTCGCAGACCGCACCGCATGCTCTGGTGTCGGAATGTCAACCGGGATCACCTGAACATATCCTAACTGACGCAAGACCCGATCGGGCATATAAGGCTCTATGATATCCCGATAACGAATAAGACCCATCAATAAAGTCCTCGGGACATCCGCTGCTGGGTCAGGACCATAGGGTAACCACTCCACCTAAAGTTTAACACATTAATAATAATACATCTTAAAATTAAATAAATGGTGTAAAGTTTGATACCTCTGATGCAGTCATCTGATCTAGCCGTGCGCGGATGGAACGCAATCGTCCATCGCTCTTGTCCTCGCTCCGGACAGCCCACATACCCGAACGTGGATGACCCTCGTCGATAATCTTCCGCTCACGATGCGGGCGGAATGCAGGAAAGTACTCGTATATCCACGCCTGCAGCAGCGTAAGACAACCTGCAATCCCAGAACAATCCGCACGGCTAGCTATCCCAAGCTGCCGGTACAGGTATGCCAACGTCGCTGACCCCCACGAGTACTCACGAACGGTCTCCGGGTCCCTAGCCTCCAGTAGATCGCGTGGTCTGATCCGACAACCACTCTTGTCGACAAACAAGACGGCTCCGAGCATCAAGAATAGGTACGCCGTCAACTGTGTATCATCGGCCCGCGGAGGTCGTGCCCGTCTGCATAGGTCCTCAAGGGAGTCGATGCCGACACCACCACCACTCCATAAAGCTGTATCTCTCGCCAGACCATCAGGTGTGACACCAAGCAACTCTACCACATAACACCTCAGCTCAGACGTCGACCCCTGAGCACTAACCAGACGACCATCCACAGGAATGCGCAGGATCTGGAAAACATCGTGAAGCATGATCGTCATCTCTCCGAAAGGCATGTGGAAAGTGTTGGTGTCAGGCTGCCACCGCTCCACAAACGCCGAAATCAAAGGCATGTCGAGATAAGGGAACATGCTGTACGGTAAGTGCCCCAAATGCGTGGCACTAATCTCCTCTCTGATATCAGCACTCAGTGTAGACCGCCAACCCTGTAGTGCTGTACAGGCTCTGTGCCGATTATGGCACTTCAGAACCTTCCGATCCTCTCCGTCCCAGATCCGTCTAGCAATGTGACCCCAGAAACTAGGAATGACGCTCCCATCTAAAGGACCACCAGGCGTCATACTGCTCACGATCCAAGAATCGTCCTGGACCCTCTTCTTCTTCTGAGCGCGGGGATCAACAGTGCACGAGCTCGAATCCCCGGTCGTAAACCTCCCACCCCTACCCTTCCGCACCATCCATCCGGCGGAAGTAGAAGTATCCGCTCGACCACGTCCTCCGCTATAATCCCCCTGCCTCTCCACCTCCGGCCGCACTAACTCATACGGGCCATCATCGTCGCTCTCGTCGTCGAAACTATCCACATGCTCATCATCGAAGGAATCATCCTCCTCACGACGACGTAATGCCTCCCTCTCCCTCCTGACCGAAGCAGATATCCCCCGTCTACGTGGATGACGCGGTGCTGAATCATCAACTAAAGAACGGAAGGCGTGTAATGGTATCGACTTGCCTTTCCCTCCACTGTGACCCGATGACTATTAATTGAAATTTTAAATACAAATTTGTTAAATTTGTTAAACTAAATTATCATATTTATCAAAATTGTTAAACTAAATCAAAATTTGTTAAACTAAATTATCAAAATTGTTAAACTAAATCAAAATTTGTTAAACTAAATTAAAACAATTGTTAAACTAAATCAAAATTTGTTAAAACTAAATATCACAAATGTTAAACTTAATAAGAATTTGTTAAATTAATTTTTTTGATTTATCACTATTTATTAAAGTAATTATGATATTTATTAATTAAAAAAAATAAAAAAGGTGGAGGCGTCTGCGAGAGACGCCTCCCGCAAGGTGGAGGCGTCTGTCGGAGACGCCGCCTCCTACGGGGAGACGTCTTCGGAAGACGTCTCCCGCTACGGGTCGGCGTCCGAGGGAGACGCCCCCCGCATGGGGCGGGCGTCCGAGGAAGCCGCTCCCCCTATGTTCCTTTTTAAGTTTCGCTTGTTCCTTTTTAAGTTTCGCTTTTTCCTTTTTAAGTTTCAGTTGTTCCTTTTTATGTTATGTTTGTTCCTTTTTATGTTGAAGTTGTTCCTTTTTAAGTTTCGCTTGTTCCTTTTTAAGTTTCGGTTGTTCCTTTTTATGTTATGTCTGTTCCTTTTTATGTTGAAGTTGTTCCTTTATAAGTTTCGCTTGTTCCTTTTTAGGTTTCGCTTGTTCCTTTTTAAGTTTCGTTTGTTCCTTTTTAAGCTGAAGTTGTTTCTTTTTAAGTTCAAGTTGATTCTTTTTTAAGTTTCTCTTGTTCTTTCTTAGGTATGGCTGTGCGAGAAGTTCAACCTGGCAGAGCCTAAAATGGGAGGCCATCCTAGGTGGAATCGGTGGTCGAGGATGTTTGAAAAACGGCTCATCCTGAAGAAATGGGAGGAAAAGGGCATCACCCTTTCAAAAATTTACGAGGGAGACTTCAATAAGACTGAGTCGACGACCCTGACTCAGAAAGAGAGGGAAATCATTGGTCAGGCTGAAAAAACTCAGCCAACCCAACGAACCAATAGTGATTGCCAGTCAACAAACATCGAACCTAGGCTGCAATTGAGGGACTGCAGCATCCCTCGGGACCCACTACGGGAAGAATTGGACTTTGCAATGTTGAAGACAAAATGACTTCAAGCAGAAGTTACACTGAATGAGGCAAATGAAGAGGTTAAGAGGCTGAATGAGGAACTTAGGAAGTCCAGGGAGGAAAATGAGACCCTAAGGGAAGAGATTGCATCTCTTCGAGGATATTGTATAGAAGGTGGACACGAAGGAAGAGAGGATGAAAGGAGGGATGAAGAGCAGGAAAGAGAGGAGGAGAATAGGAGGGAAATAGAGAATGAGATTGAGAGGGAAAGAGAAAGAGAAAAAGAAAAAGAAGAGAGCAGGAGAGAGGAGAAAAGGAGAGAGGAGGAGGAGAAAAGGAAAGAGGAGGAGGAGGAAAGGAGAGAGGAGAGGGAAAGAGAAGAGAAGAGGAAAGAGGAGGAGGAGAAAAGGAGAGAGGAGAGGGAAAGAGAAGAGAAGAGGAAAGAGGAGGAGGAGAAAAGGAGAGGGGAGAAGAGGAAAGAGGAGGAGAAAAAGAGGGAGAGAGAGCAGAAGAGAATAGAAGAGGAGAAGAGGAAAGAGGAGGAGAAAAGGAGAGAGGAGAGGGAAAGAGAAGAGAAGAGGAAAGAGGAGGAGAAAAGGAGAGAGGAGAGGGAAAAAGAAGAGAAGTGGAAAGAGGAGGAGAAAAAGAGGGAGAGAGAGCAGAAGAGAATAGAAGAGGAAAAGAGGAGGGAGGAAGAGGAAAGAGAGAGGAAAGAAAACGAGAAGAGAGACAGGGAGAGAAGAGAGAAGAGGAAAGCTGATGATAAAAGGAGGGAGGCCGAAGCTTCAAAGAAGAGGTTGAGGGAAGAGGTAGAAAGAAAGAGGGTAGAGGAGGATGAGGGAAAGGAAAAACCCCTCAGGGCAGACTTGGGGGCCAAAGGATCACGCTCAACGGCCAAAAAACAAGAAGATGAGGTGAAAGAAAGGAAGAAAAAAGAAGAGGAGCGGAAAAGGGGAGATAGAAGGCTCCAGAGGAGCATGAACAAAAAAAGAAAGCGGGATGGGAATGACGATTTCAAGTTGGCTCATCACGGGAGAGAGGATAGGCCAGACGTTGACATGGATGCATTGGGCACATTGAGCCCCGATGAGCTGAACATTGTACTGAAGGTGACCGCACCTACACATAACCAACGGGAGGTGATCTGGAGAGGTGATTCCTGTTTCTTCACACGTTCCGACCTGAAGGAGCTAATGACGAAGGGGATGGATTTGACCAACGAGGCGATAGACAGTATGCTTTGTGTACTTGAAGAGCGCCAAAAAACAGAAAACTACCCCCAAGAGGTAATTTGTATTCCAAGCTTCTATTCGGAAAGAGTTATGATCGATCAAGGGGATACCATGATTGAAGAGTGGCTGGCGCCCAAATTACAAGGCCAGGAAACGGGAAGCCTCGTCATTGCACAACCATTGCTGTTGTCAGAACACTGGACCCTTGTAGTTGTTAATGGCTTAGACAAGGAGATCCTGCATTACAACAGTTGCAGTAGGGAGCTGGTACCAGATGAGGATCCTGACAATGCGGTAGGGGTACATGAATGTTCGGCCAAAGATGTGAGTGAATTCTGGAGAAACCGTCTTAAGGTGAACTGGCCATTGAGATACCTCAGGGAAACGTGCCAAAGACAAATGCCGGGAAGCAACGACTGCGGTGTTTTTCTATACTACTGGATCAAATGTCTCATACAAAATGTCAACCCAACGGAAACGAAAAACCCCAAGACACTTCACTCCATTAGGGGTGAAATGACCATTACTTTATTGAGGGACTCCCGCTGCTGTGTCGAATTTAAGTAGTGCATAGTTGTAAATTAAAACAGGAACAAATACATTTTATAGTTGTTGTAATTAAAACTTTTCCAAACTTTTCCATAGTTGTAATTATAACTTTTCCATAGTTGTACTTAAAAAGGAACATACTACACTTAAAAAGGAACAGACTACACTTAAAAAGGAACAGACTTCACTTAAAAAGTAACAGACTTCACTTAAAAAGGAACAGACTTCACTTAAAAAGGAACATACTTCACTTAAAAAGTAACAAACTACACTTAAAAAGGAACAGACTTCACTTAAAAAGTAACAGACTACACTTAAAAAGGAACAGACTTCAGTTAAAAAGGAACAGACTTCACTTAAAAAGTAACAGACTACACTTAAAAAGGAACAGACTCCACTTAAAAAGGAACAGACTTCACTTAAAAAGGAACAGACATCAGTTAAAAAGGAACAGACTTCACTTAAAAAGGAACAGACTTCACTTAAAAAGGAACAGACTTTACTTATAAAGGTACAAGCAATTCATAAAAAGGAACATATATCACTTAAAAAGATACAAGTCACAGTTAAAAAGGAGAACCGTAAACTTACAAGGGAACTTTACACTCAGAATTAAAAGAGAACTTTACACTTAAGAATAACTGTTGTCTTACAAAAATGAAAAAAATTCAAAGACCAAGCCTTGGTGCATAATTAAGGAGCAATTTGGTCGTAATACAACTTCATGTCCCAATCGTCAAAATCTGGATCCCCTGGTCTAGGTGCGACCTCATGCATAGGTGATTTGTCCTTCCTTCGATACTTGCTCTTTTCTGCTGTGAGGCGCTTTTTTGGCTTCTTTGAAGAATTCTCTCGGCTAAGGAAACCCGACGTCTAGTAGGTGGTCTTCCTGGACGGGTTACTTTGTCTGGATTGCGCAAAGAGGTACCGCCGGCCACAACTTCATCAACTATGGGAGGGGCGTGGGGAATGTTAATACGAGACCTGAGCCACTCCATACACTTCACGGCCTTAAGATACCTTTCATGAGAAATGAATGCTTCCTATGCAATCCAAAGAGCGCGACCCATTATGTCGGTGTGACGACTAAGCGCATCCTTCTCCAATACGCCATCGGCTTGGTACACCTTTTCTCCATAGCTCCGACGAATATCCTTCCGCCATCGATCTGTGATGTAAGACGGCGGGAGTAATGCATTAGGATCTAGCCGTGCAAATACGACCAGGAGGTGACAGCATAGAATACCAACACGCTTAAACAGTTTACAATCGCATGTCAAGTTCAGACCTGTCCTCTCTACAAGGAAACGTTTCGATAATAGTTGCTCACCGACCCGTACACGTTCAGTCACCTTGTAATGAAACGCGTCGGCTGATTGCAACTCCTCGGTTAGGTCGCAGTTCATCATCTTAGCAATTTGTAACTGTACTTTCTTGAAAACCCCTACGGTATACAACTCGCTCATTTGACTCTCGAAGGGATATATTGAAACCATTTGGGGTTTCTTATGCAGGCAATCGAAATCTGATTGAGCTTCCTTCTCGTACTTGTGACGTAGAGCAAGTTCGTATTGTTGAACGAACTGCTTAAGGGTGGTTCTAGAAGATAAGTACTTGTCCAAGAAGGAGTTCATACTTTCGCTTCTTTGGGTAGAAGCCATTCCAGCGAAAAAACAATCACACATGTAAGCAGGTACCCAAGACTTACGGATACCGTAAATTGTTTGGAGTCAACTATGTTCTTGAAGGTCAAAATCAACCAGGAAATCGTGCCAATTCCGCTCAAATTCAGCTGGGTTCTTTGAGTCATAGACAATCAAATTTAGATCAAATAACATGTGCTGTCGATACTTCGTCGGCAACTTCACGGGAGCTTTGTTCATTATGTGCCAAATGCAAAATCGGTGTCTGGCATTTGGGAAGACATTCCTTACAGCAGCAGTAATGGCCCCACATTGGTCCGTTATGATGGCTGGTGGAGGGATATCTGCAAGGAAAAAGAAAAATCGCTATAAAGGAAACGAGGTCACTTAAAAAGGAACTGACATCAATTAAAAAGGAACAGACAACACTAAAAAGGAACTGACTACACTTAAGAAGGAACAAAAATCACTTAAAAAGGAACAGACTTCACTTAAAAAGTAACAGACTACACTTAAAAAGGAACAGACTTCACTTAAAAAGGAACATACTTCACTTAAAAAGGAACAGAAATCACTTAAAAAGGAACAGACTTCGCTTAAAAAGGAACAGACTTCACTTAAAAAGGAACAGACTTCACTTAAAAAGAGACAGACATCACTTAAAAGGGAACAGACATCAGTTAAAAAGGAACAGACTTCACTTAAAAAGGAACAGACTTCACTTAAAAAGGAACAGACTTCACTTAAAAAGTAACAGACTACACTTAAAAAGGAACAGACTACACTTAAAAAGGAATAGAATTCACTTAAAAAGGAACAGACTTCACTTAAAAAGTAACAGACTACACTTAAAAAGGAACATACTTCACTTAAAAAGGAACCGACTTCACTTAAAAAAGAACAAATATCTCTTAAAAAGGAACAGACACCACTTAAAAAGGAACAGACAACACTAAAAAGGAACAGACTACACATAAGAAGGAACAGACTACACTTAAAAAGGAACAGACAACTTAACAATGAACAGACTACACATAAAAAGGAACAGACTTCACTTAAAAAGGAACAAAAATCTCTTAAAAAGGAACAGATATCTCTTAAAAAGGAACAGACTACACTTAAAAAGGTACAAACAACACTAAAAAGGAACAGACTACACTTAAGAAGGAACAAAAATCACTTAAAAGGAACAGACTTCACTTAAAAAGGGACACACATCACTTAAAAAGGAACAGACAACACTAAAAAGGAACAGACACCAGTTAAAAAGGAAACAGACTTCACTTAAGAAGGAACATACATAAGTTAAAAAGGAACACACAACACTTAAAAAGGAACACACATCACTTAAAAAGGAAAACCAATAACTCAAAAATCATAAAGGACAACTCTACATACGTACCTCCCATACACAAAAGCCACGTCTGAAAGAGCCATATGTAGTTTTCAGTGGTCTCGGAAGATAGCAAAGCGCAACCGAGCAACACAGACTCGAAATGGTGATTAACTCCCACAAATGGTGCAAAGGGCATGTCGTATTTGTTTGTGAGGTACGTAGTGTCGAAACATATAGCATCCCCAAAGTATGAATAGGCAGCCCTGGAACGGCAGTCGGCCCAGAAAACGTTCCTTAGTCTTCCCTCGTCATCCATATCCACGACATAGAAAAACATTGCATCAATCTTCTGCATCTTAATGAAATAGTTCTGAAGAGCTTGTGCATCGCCGGGTCCCATTTTCAAATTCCTTACTTCGGTTATAACATTCCTGCACACACAAAAAATATTAAGGCCGCAGATTTCTACAAACAAAATAGCGTACAAAAGTCTTCAAACCTTAGGTCTCTATCGTTAAAAGTAAGTTTGTCATGCCCCCCAGCCTCAACAACAAACGATTGCATGGTCTTAGCAGCAGAGATCCCAGAAGCATCGTTGCACGCTATTCGTGCTATGGCGGCCTCAGGTACAAATCGTTTCTGTCTTAGAAAACGCATCTGGTGCTCCTGCAGCATTTCATGGTTATGATTGAGATCGACAAAGTTAATCTGGTATCCCCTTGCTGGGTTTCCAGAAACCCTGATGCGAGCCGTGCACTGAACTCTACTAGATAAACGTGGCTTCATTATGCCTTGACCTTGGTCTGTTGGTGCGTTACCATCCTTGGAACAAGTAAGAGTAGCCCGGGTAACCACACCAGCGTCGTAATGAGTATGTCGTAGCTTAACACCAAAACCACAAGCATCAGCATAGTCGTTGTAAAAGGCTCTTGCTCCTTCGAAAGAGGGGAAAATCATCTTCTTCTTAGGAACGTTTGACGCCATTTCCATTTCAGCGGAGATTTCTCTCAAAACGAAGAGAAATGAACGAAAATGAAAAAGAAAGGAAGAAGTGACGGTGGCCATTCCGTGCCTCTTCGTCAAAAAGATGTATGGAGCAGGTGGGAGCGCCAAAAGGAATGATATGATTTGGAGCACGTCTGATTTGAGATGCATTAAATGCGGCTGCCCCCTCTGCCCGCCAAAAATATTAAACTTTGGCTGAGCTGGATTTGTCCAACTCAGCAGCGTCCCGCGAACGCATCCCGGAGAGCGGCTACTAAACATTTACCTTGTATTATCGTGTCTAGTTACGGATTACATGACTAGTTTTCTCTTCCAACAAATAGTTCTACACGTGAATGAGATGGCATACGTGAGCGATGCATGTGAGACGAGTTGGATTTGTTAGTGTTTATGTTATGTCCCATCAAATTTGGATTCAACCGTTGTTATATATACCGCACTTTTTTCTAACGTATCTGAATTAAAATAAAAGGGAGTTTGGTTACCTAAATATGTCAAATCGACTTCCAGCACACGATGTGATTGAGAATATACCAATATTGGATCTAGTTGTTTCTTAAGTACCGGATGGATCTAATTAGAGATTGATATATTGTTACGACTATTAGTCTGAAAACATTAATGGATGTAGTCTTTGTTAAGGTATGGGATGTATTTAACTAGAGATCCATCTTTGCTTGTGTGGTAGTCGTCTTTGGGGTTTGTCATTGTTAGACCTTAACCCATGTTTAGGCTAATCCCGTGATTAGTGGGGGATTAGCATGGGGAAGAGGAGGAGAATAGTGTATGGTTGTGTGGTGTGATGAGGTAGGAGTGTAGGGTGATGGGTTGGTTGAGTTTTGTGCTTGGTTTGGAGGCAAAACCACACCCATCTCTCACTCTTGCATTCTCTCAGTCTTTCTTCTTCTCTTCCGGAGACTAGGAGACGTGGAGGTTGCTCCGGCGTGAGGCGCGGAGGTCGGTGTGCGAGGAGGCTCACGTGCGGTCGCGGATCGGAGGTGGTGTCGCGGTTTCTCCGGCGGGCGTCGTTGATCACACATTTGAGGTATGTCGGTTCTTAGTTTGATTTGTTGTTGCTCACCCTCATGGGAGGGTCGTGTTGGTCGGTCGGGGAGGTCGGAGACCTCTTCGGCGTTGTTTTCCGTGGAAACCTCGGCTGGCGCGAGGTAGAAGACGACCAACGATCGACCGGGCCCTTCGGGCGGTCGACCGAAGTGCATTTTTTACTGTCTGTTGTGTTTCGGTCGACCGGTTCCTTGTGTTCGGTCGACCGGAACGTAAGTGTACTGGTATTATTCATGTGTTTGCGGTCGACCGTTATATGACGTAGAAATAATAGGTTGACCCTGTTAGTTTTCGGTCGACCGAGACTCCTCAGTCGGTCGACCGATAGTTTGAATTTGATGTTGACCAGACTCCGGATTTTGACCTCGTTTCGGTCGACCGGTTTTAGACCTTCGGTAGACCGTTAGGACTTATGTTTTGCGCAAATAGTTCGACCGTTGTAGACGCTTCGGTCGACCGATTCCCTTGTGGAAGCGGTCGACCGGATGTCACTTTTGGTTTACCGATTCCCATGAGGAAACGGTCGACCGAGTCGTCTCTTTCGGTCGACCGTTTTGCACATGACAGAATTCCTTGTTCCTTTATTATGCCAACTTTGTCCACGGAAACCCGTGTCCTCTCATTGTGCGTGAGCCGGTAGGTAACGGTGGGCGCGTTACGCGTGCTTGCCAAGGAACCGCCGTGTGGAAGAGTGTGGGTGTCCGGGACGCGTCACCTCCATGTATGGATCGTGACTAATTTGATGGATTGATTGGACTCATTGTATGAGTAGCAGACCTGAGGGATCGCGGATCCCAATGCATGTGACGCATGACTCGTGGAGCATGATGACCCTGCAAACTACAGTCTGGACCTGTCCGATGTTGTGCCGAACATATGTTGTACCGCCGATGTTGTGTCGGCGATGCCGACGAGGTTGTTGCCGGCGATGATGGTGTCGACGATGTTCCGGCCTGTGGTTGTACCGTCCGATGTTGTGCCGGACGTATGTTGTACCGCTGATGTTGTGCCGGCGATGCCGCTGATGAGGTGCCAGCGATGATCCCCGATTGGGCGCCTATCATGGGATGTTGACCGACCGGGCTACGGCTCCGTCGAAGGTGGTGTTGACCACGTAGTTCCTTGCACGGAAGTGCGGACGCTCCTCACCGATCCCTTGGCTCGAGTAGTCGCGTGTGGGGGGACGCGTCGCGTACTGTACGTAAGACCGTATGTGCCTACGGTAGGTTTCCGAGGGAGACCCGTTGTTGTTATTGTTGGACTGATGTCCTTGTGGACCCTGTTGAGGTTCGTTGTTGTTGGACTTGGGTCCCGTTTACCATGTTGATGGACTTGATGCATTGCAGATGTGACATGACAGGTTCATTTACCGTACCGTAGTATGATAGGTTCATTTACCGTACTATTGTATGCATATAGGTGAGCTTGGCATACGGGGTTTCCTAATGGGAAACTCAGGCATCGTTGTTTGATTCATGTTTCAGGACCGCAGTAGGTTATGTCGGGTGGTGACCGCGAGCGCACTCATTTTGGGGTCAGGATCCTCATCGGATTCTTCGAGGTCGTCGTGATTACTTTATGTGTCTTTTCATTGTACTGTTGTAATCACGTCTTTTGACAAACTCTGTTGTATTATTGGTGCACCGACGGTTGATTTATTGAGTGACATTTCCGTTGATGAGTTATTTTTATATTCTCTTGATTGTTTAAATTTTTAAAATTTCTGCTGTTTCGGGATGTTACAGTCTTGGAGTGAGTTGAATATCTAAATATCATCAAATATAAGACATAAGTGAGTTCTGCTAATTGATGAGCCATGAATGATGAATTAATGTTATATGTGACCTGGTATAGGACACGTATTATCCACAGATTCCTTTCCACACACAAAAAACACAAACAAACGACGATTTACAGCTTTTGGAACAAAATTCGGGCTTTTAATAATTATTCCCTGTTTAGTTGGCGTATCTAGTCTAGGAAATACTTAACTCCAACTTGTTTACTATTATCACAACTCTAATCACGTGGGTTGTGATATCATAGTCGAAATGGTTGCGATCCTTGGAAGGTAGATGGCCAACATCAAGGGAACGACTTTGAGTAATGTTATGTTCAACTTCGATTAGTATTAGTGGATCATTTCTTTTTAATGGGTTAAAAAAATATAACCTACTTAAATTTATATGTTCACACTCACACTGTATTTTAAATGGTTTCTAGAAACTCGTAACTTTCACCTTTTCCTCAAGTCAAGTGGGTCAAGCACAGGAATACTAAATACAAAAAACTACATAAATTTAAATTCATTTTAAATGCATCGCAATGAAGGAGGCAAACACTAAATTTGGACGTGACAGAGTTCATAAGACATCTACAAAGATTTTGAAGAGATATATAGATTTGTGGAAAATAAAATCCTTTGCATAATCACATCGATGCTCGTTTGGTGAAACATATCCAAGATACTTTCATGTCTTTCGAGTGACAAAAGTGGTTTGCAATTTTCATGAAAGTCAACTTTTGGTGGGATGTTTAGTGTAGTGTTATTCTCAACGACGTGGCCTAATATCTGTTTAGGAGTTGTTTTTCCTTAAATATTAAGTATGTGGGACATCGTGTTGTAAGAAAACGATCGTGTTTACGAACTTATACCAACTTTGTTTTTATTGGGCTTCTAAACGTTTTTTAGATTAGATTATAGATGCACGCAAAATTTTGGAGTATTATATATATTCAACCATAAATCTTTCTAGTTGCGAATGAACTAATCACATAGAAATCATTTCCCAATTCTTACTCTAGTCAATAACATCTCAACTAATCATATAAAAATCATTTAATAATTCTTACATAGTCATCCACCTCTGGCTTTGTGTTTTTTTAAAACAAATCACATCTTAAACATGACACCTTTGTTGCAACCAAATTACCAGCAAAATGATTTTTTTTCAAACACAAACATACTTATCGTGCTCTTATTTTTCGGTCTCTTAGAGCGGCTTCCCATACGGCACTTTTTAGACCATGATACTTTATATAATACCATAATTCTAATCAACTTTTTCGTAGAGTGGTAGAATTAATTTTAATTATTAGGTGAATCGTTGATTCACATCCCATCAATTGTGAGTTTTGGGTGGGAATCTAACTTGTGGTCCACTCTCATCAAACTGGTTATTGGACTAGATGAAATATGTAGGATTGTTAGGGAGACTCCACTCGCATATCAATCTACAATATCATGGAATGCAATTATTTCATGAGATCAACAATGTACTTTTTCATGTATAGTAGATTAAGATAAACATTTTTCACTTCTTCTTTTCGACCAACACACAAGCCATAATTTTTTAAAATCGTAATGAATAATCCTAAATTAAAAATATAGGAATTTTTTTTCTTTTTTTAATATCACTCCCCATGGCATGGCAGCACACCACGGGACTCGTTGTCCCATGCCCCATGGGGAGTAATATTATTTTTCCCCTATATTTTTAATTTTAGGATTATTTATTATTATTTAAAAAAAATACGGACACACAAGTAGCTCTACAATAGGCTGGTTGCACGTAACTTCATTTAGTGGGGAATCATCTAAATAACCAACGAAATGATAGGTAGATGCAATCATGCTGTTTTCCCCCCAATCACGTGGGTTTAAATGTGGCACCTCAATCACTGCTGTTTATGTTGTGTTTCAAATGACTACGAATTGTTTCCTCATGTTTGGGAAGCTTAGATGTTATAAGATTTTCTTGTATCGAGATTTTTGGTTCAAATAAACATACAAATTCGAATTGTTGGATTAGAGAGACGTACAATATCATCTATAATTAGTGTTATCAATCATGTCTCATCGTGTAATAATCGTGTCGCATAAGCTCGTACTACATATAAACTTTACCTGCCAATACATATTCGACTTATAAAATAATCGTATCGTTGGATCCTTGCCTATATCCAACTCATTCGTAACAGGGCACACAAGACACATATGATTACTGGAAAAACAAAATTCGGACAAAATATGTTTTTTAATCAGCTGATAAGATGACAAGATGCGTATTAAATCCGGAGACCTGAAGTAAGTCTTGGGGACATATTTGCAATATACACAAATTACAAGTATATGTGTTATGTGTACGTACCCAAAAAATAAATCAACCAAAAAGAAATACGCAACAATTGCAACCGACGTGGTTGTGTCAGAAATGCCACAAGTTGTCTCACTTCCGGGCCGACGTTGTGTGAATCAGATCTGCCAAAAGCCTTCATAGCCATGTGCATCTAATCTATTAGATCGAACACCTTCGTTACTGGATCTGTGATCCCAAACCCAAACCAAAAGATTACAATGGTCTGACCGTTCCAACTATTCTTGTGAAATGTCTGCTTTAGATGTTTCAAGCATGGCAGTGTCCCGTGCATGCCCATGGATGATGGAAGTGGACCTTTGTCTGTGGTTAGACTGGGTTTGTTGGACCATAAATACACTAGGGTACTTTCATTTACCAAAGAGGATGTCTGAAAGTTGTAGTTTCTATGGCGGTTTTATATGTGTGGTTCTATATTATCTCGGTGTTTTTTTGATGATCCAGAATTCTCCGGTACCGCCTCCCCCCTCTTGGGTTAGAAGAGTGCAGTTCTAAACTGAAAGTTGTCCACACCGTTTACACCGGAACGTTTGACGCACAGAGCGGGGTTCAAACCTGCGACCTCACGGGCTCACCCCTAACCACTCCACTACGTCTTGGGGGACATATTATCTTGGTGTTGGTCACTGTGTTTTCCTTCTAAATGTTTTTGTAACTATGATTTTGTCTGTCATTGTGATACGAAACAACCTGCAAGATAAATGAACAAAATTAGTTAACTAAATAAGAAGCCGGACCCAACCTAAACCGAAATTCCTTGAGTCGGGTCGGATCCACAACAAAGTTAACTCAGATTTGAATCCAATTTTTCCAGACCTACAGAGATGGATCCGACCTAAATCCCATACAACCCAGCTCATGTGAGCTTGCTGTCCTCTACTGTTACTTGTAGAATTAGGAAATGGTTGAGGGGCCTTACCTCACAGCCCCATGCTATAAGTCTAGTGTCATTACCATTACATTTTACAATATGAACTGGGCCTTGCATGCACTAAAGATTTCAAAATCATAATTTCCCATGATTTAACAATCTCATCTAATACAAACTTTAAAAGAGCAAGCTACCTAATGAAATTGTCTTGGGATTGAAGAAAAAGAAAATACAATTCGTCCATAAAGTAAGACGAGTACTGATAAATTCTATATCATCATAAAAAATAGCACATTTGCCAAACATATAACCGACGGGTTAAGAATCCAAGCAAAACTACATTCGACAACCCAGATGAAAGTGCATCTTTGACTCTCGAAACTCAAACTAGTTTATTAACACAAGAACATGCGAAGACGTGCATGCGATTTATAAAACAAAAAGTAAAAACACAAAAAACCAAAGTAAAACGACAACACGTGACGACTGAACTGACTCCCACGTGGTAGCGCGGCACTGCAGATGCCGTTAAAAACTCACTTCTCTCCTCCAACACACTGACCAAACCACCCTCTGCCTCCCCCTACATCCACCATTCTGCCACGGCACCAAACTCCATTTCCGGACCATCGCGACCTCCCTAATGGCACTCCCGTAATTAAAACAGAAAACGGGGTCATTTTTATTTTCTGTTGGGTTCATGGGCTCAAGGATGGAATTTGGACCCGAATCGAAGGTTCAAACTTCAAAGTTAGAACTGCGTGCGAGTCGGGTGGTGGTGTTGTCTTCAGTTTGAACCCGGACTTGAGGTTCGGATTCCGCGACATCGCTTTTGGAGAGAGAGAGAAAGAGAGAGAGAGAGAGAGAGGAAAGGGAGAACCGCTTTTGCCCGTCTTTCCGCTTTCTCGACTTCTGACGATCTCCAGATCGAAGTAGGTTTCGGTACCGTGAGTTTGGATTTCGGGAGTTTTTTGTTGCCAATTCGGTGTGGTTTGTCGTTAGGGTTTTGTGATTTTTGGTTTTCGTCACTGTTTGAGTGTTTGATTTGAGTTTTTTTTTTGTTTGAAATCTGGTTTTCTTCTTCTTTCGGTGCAGTTTCGGGTTTACTCTGTTTTTGATATTTTTAATGTTTAGTCGAAGTTTGCTACTATGATTGGTTAATGGTTTCTCTGTTTTTTGGTGATTTGTTAGGTTTGATAAGTCCAAAATTTAGTGCCATTTGGTTTAGATCCCGACATTTCTATCGGTTTTAAAACAAATCATTTTTTTGTTGTTGTTGGAAGTTGTTAAGGTTTGATTTCTGTTACTTCCAATTCAAGTTCAATCAGTTTTAAATGTATAGTATGAGTTTTAACAGATTTTGTCCACTTCAAGAATGCGCTCATGGGAGAGGGTTTTCCTATACTTTCTTTACTTATTTGCGCTTTGTTGTTTGCTCTGGAATCATTCTTTTGCTAAGTCACGGTAATATTGTGATTTGTGAATCAGTTTGACGATTTTCCATCAAGAATGACTAGAGTTGACACGCTGCAAGTGGATAATAAAGTTTTGGTGTCGTCTGACGCGAACTTCATTTCAAATACGTTTCCAAGCTATACTATTGGGGCTAATAATGTCATCATTGAAGCGAAGAGTGGAGCCAGACCACCACCGCTTAAGGATGTTGTTGCCATGGAGACTATTAAACTGCTCGAGCAGCAGAAGCGTCTCTCTGTGCGTGACCTTGCCGAGAAATTTGAAAAGGGTCTGGCAACTGCAGCCCAGCTGCCTGATGAGGTTTGAATCTTCATTCTTAGAAGAAACTGTTTTACAATCACATTATTCGTATCATATGTTTATAGTCTGCAGTGTAACTCCAATGCAAGATTTTTAATTATCCCGGCAGATGGCGTTAACTATTAAATAGATTTGTTTGCAAACAGTCACCCATTCAAGTACTCTGACTCACCATCTGAAATTTATTGGGCTAAGGCTAAGTAGTCGCACTAGTTGGCCCACTCGAAGTCATTGAACATTATGATAGCGTCTTAGCATTTATATAGCAATTGGGAAAGTGCTGTTAGATTGTTACATTCCTTTTACATGGTATGGCACACGTTGGATTAGTCTTCATAGTTTTGTCTCCATTATCATCTTATTTTGGAGGCCGAATAGTGTCCATAATAACATCTTGATTTTTATACTTCACTATGTTTCTTTTCATAACTTACTCGTGGGACCATTGCTCGGAATATGTAATGAGCGAACAACATTTGAATTTATTGAATTGTTCGTTTAGATGGTGTCATTACATGTTCTGTAGATGCATGTGCAAAATCTGAAGGCTAATTTATCAGTTAAACATTTTAAGTCCATCCATTTCTTTCAGCCTAAAAAGGACCATGTAAGTGCAATCTCATGTTAATGTTGTCAATTGATACTTTTTTGGAGTCTCAGGCTAGATGTAAAGATGTTACATCATTAGATAAGCACGTCCTTCTTAAGAAGCTCAGGGATTCATTGGAGTCCTTAAAAGGTCGGATCGCAGGTCGCAACAAGGATGACGCAGAAGTGGCCATCTCTATGGTCAGTTACCATATTACCCTTTATTTCAATGTACGCATTTCCAAATTTAGTCTTTACTTTCTCTCTGCAGTTTATTGAATAAGGTTATGTTGTTATTTCTTCACAGAAGATTCTTAGCTCAGTATACATGTATTGAAATAGAATAAGAAGTCCTACATGTTGCAACATTGTCAATGCAAGTTTTTTTAAAATCATCATATCCACATTTATTATGATGCCTGAATGTCACACTAGAAATATGGCTCTAATTTTAGGAAGCTATTCAGTGTCTAATATCATATGAAGCCAGAATATTCTTTGCTCACACTTTATTGAGAAACTTATCTCTAAATTAGAACATGTATATGCAAATATGTTGCCATCAAATTTCCAGCCATTGGTTACACAAAGGAGGCACAAATTGGTGGAGTGCTACTACAAGTATTTGGGCTGTATTACAATTAGTAGTTTATATAATTAGGCTTTATCAATTGTTAAAAGTTTTCATTAGCTGTTTTTTTTCTCACCAAAGCCTCTGATAAATTACTTCTGTAGGTAGAAGCTTTAGCTGTTCAATTAACTCAAAGAGAAGGAGAACTCATTCAGGAAAAATCAGAAATCAAAAGGCTTGCAAATTTTCTTAAGCAGGTAATTGTGTTATTTTACATTTCCCGCATATTATTGATTAACACATGAAGGTTAATTTTGCTCATAACATTTCCTTCATTCTGTTTTGTGGCTCTGGTCCAAACTGCTCCAACATTGTCGTGTTATGATTTTATGTTATTGTGCTAAATAATCCTAGCTAACTGGCTTATTCTAGGCCACGGAGGATGCTAAAAAAGTGGTTGAAGAGGAAAGAGCAATAGCTCATGCGGAGATAGAAAGTGCCAGGGACGTAGTTAGCAGAGTAATGCAGACCCTTAAGGAACAAGAACTGTTGTCTGCAGACCCAGAGAAGCAGGTGCCAACTTTATCTCATTCTCAACTCTACAGCATCCCTGCTTGGCCCAGTGTCCAAACATAGTCAGTTGTCAACTTGTCTTAATATATTAACATTCGTTCCCTTTGTTCCGTGCATGGGATTTTTATGCATGTCAATACTCGAAGTATTATACATTATGCTACAGAAATAAAAACACTATAACTGAATTCGTGCATTGTTCAGTTTTTTGCTTGCCAAGCTGCTATCTTTTCTTTTGTCATCTTTAGGTTTTTATGGTCTGGGACAGGGATTTGTTTATATTTCTCCTAGTTATTTAGTGCTGGACACTGAGAAATTGCGATGATTGAATTTGGTGGACTGCCCAGTGTGAAATGTTAAATGAGCTACACAGAAATGTACATGAGTTGAGTTGTGAGCTTTGCATTTTTATGTCCAGATTCTTCATCTTAAGGATCTTTCACATGTTTTGCATTTTTATGTCCAGATTCTTCATATTAAGGATCTTTAACATGTTTTGAATTAAATAGAGTCTGGAAGAATTGAAGAAAGAGGTACAGGAGGCCAGAAGGATCAAAATGCTTCATCAACCAAGCAAGGTTTTGAAATTTCATAAAATTTATTTTCTGAGTTACATTATTGGGTATTTCCAAACTCCTTTAATAGGGTTTGCGATTTGTTAGTATATATCATTATAAATATTAAAAAAATTGATGTTATTTGTTTGTCGTTAAGCCTAAGATGTGCTTGACGCTGTTGGTTGGCACAATTGTTGGTCCTTAAAGCCCAAGCCTTTTTTCCTTTTATATTTTTACATCCGTGAGTAAATTTGTGATGTAGGTAATGGATATGGAACATGAACTTAGAGCTCTACGAATTCAGCTCAAAGAAAAAACTATGTATGCCATCCAACTACGGAAGCAGGTGAAATCACCCTTCTATTGCTTTTAATATAAGACTTTATATGTTGTCGATATAGTATACTTTAGTTTAGCCTATAATGCTTGTGTAACGTTTTGATCTGGAATCCTATTTGTGATATTGGTTTTACCTTAATTGTTTTGACTGAAATGTGCCTTTATTCCTCTACGTGCTACTAGTAATTTGCCTTTTCTGATAATTCTCTACCCGCTTTATGATTTGTGTTGGATTCTCAATATCTCTTCATGCTTCTAGCTCTTTAATGTTGACCATCCAGTGTCTTTTAGTCAAACATCTGAGCAACTGAGAAGCACGGATACTTCAGAACACCTTCCGTGTCCGTACCTTACTCGTATCGGATACCGATACGCGTTGGATATGCACGGATACGTGTCCGATACGCCACGTGGTGTATCCAGGGTAGTATGGGAAATTCACATTATCGGATACGTCGTGGATACACCTGGATAGTTTATGGACACTCGTATCTTGTGTTGGACACGGATGATTGTGTAGTTTTTTAAATGTTTAAGGGTTTTTCTTTAAATGTTTAAGGGTTTTTCGCTTGATGAACCATATATGAAAGTTGTTCTTTTTGCTAATGACAATGTTTCGCTTGAAGATCTATTGGATGTCGAAGATTGATTGACAAACACGTATTTGTGACATCTATCTTGTATTAGTGAAAATGTTTTTTACTTTAATCAATGAATTATGAATGTTTTGTTTGGATTAATAATTGCTAATTTGGTAATATTTGTGTGTTTTAATTATTACACGAAGTTATAAAAATATAATTTTATTAATATTTTCATCGCCGAATCCGTATCCTACTTTTTTTCAAAAATGTTGTTTCCCCGTGCCCATGTTGTGTTGTATCCGATACCCGTTTCTGTGCTTTCTAGCTAAGCAACCAACATACACTATGCAATCGAATATTTGAAAAAATAGTGAACCCGATCATAAATAAATAAATAAATAACAATGATACCATTTTGAGTTCCTTGTTTGCATATATTTTCCTGTTTCGTAAAGGAGAGTTGTAAAAATTTACCTACATTAGTTTATTGTGCACCAGATTTTCCTCGACCTGCATGTTGTGTTCTATCTTCATGGTATAGAGGATGACCACGACTTAAAGTTCCTTTTTTTCCCTTGTGCAGTTAGGGATGGCAAAAGGATCTGAGGAGAACAAGTGCAATTTTTATGAGTTAGATGGTTCTGAAAGCCTTGGTTGTTGTTTGCAAGTCATTACGACTGATGATTCGGCTCCACACATTTCAAACTGCTCCATCCAGTGGTTCCGCATGTTGGGAGATGGAAGTAGAAGAGAACTGATATCAGGTTAGATGCATCCAATGTAGGCCTTTTGTCTTAAGTTATTTTCTCATTTAACTACTGTTCTTAGGCTACATTTTTTTTGGTAACATAAAAATTATGAAATAGGAGTGAAATGTATTAGAAAAGTCTGGATGTGGAATGCCAATTTTTTTGTTAGTTAAACTCCGTTTGTTTCTGGTCTGTCACAATTGTTTATATTATCATGGAGGTGTGCACTACACTTTCTAAGTTATTTTACTTAAGCTGCCAGTATATCTTTGCTTTCCATTATCTGCTTCAATCTCTCTTTTTATTCAGGTGCAACAAAACCAGTATATGCTCCTGAGCCCTTTGATGTTGGGAAAATCTTGCAAGTGGATATCAATTTGGAAGATCAAAAAGTCACTTTAGAAACAACTGGTCCAATAGACCCTGGTTTGTGATTTTCTTTGCAAACAGCAACTGCCTCGTTCATATTGGTTTTGTAATTTCTAAACAGTTCTTTGGTTTTTTTGTCTTAAAGAAATCTTTTATCCAACTCAATTTAACTTCAAGACCTCATTTATTTAACATTGCTGATTTTTCATTCTATCTATTTAGTGTCAATAATTTACTATAGTAAATTGTGTTATTTTAACAGCTCCGGGATTGGGATCCTATGTTGAAGCACTTGTCAGTAGTTCCGATACCAAGTTCAATGTATGTTCCTTATTCTCCTTGAACACTACCAGCATTTTATTTCAGATCTTTGAGGGTAGTTCTTTTTCCTAAATTTCAGATTCTTTAATCTTTACAAATATCGGCCTTAATTAATGATCCTTGAGAAATTTGCCTCAAGTATTCATGTAATTTTATATATTGTTTTGTTTAGTAGAGGAAGAGAACTAAATGTCTAATTGCATTTCAGTACATGAAACCACGAAGGGAGCCCCACCCAAGGATGCTAAATACATTTAGTATCTACCTTTCCGAATAATGTGATCATTGTGGGAAGTAGTGTCACTTGTTTGGCAAGGCAGTCAATTAGCAATAAAATTTATGAGATCATATTGGAGTTTAAGTAGCGCTGATCTTACCATTTGCCTCATGTAAATGGTTCATGTAATGATTAAGTAGCAATCTGAAAGGAGATGTACTCAAATAATATTATGTCTTTATACATATTGTTGATGCTTTTTCCTTTATTCGGCAGGTGGTCATCATAAACGACAATGGTCATGATAGTACTTCACCCTCTATTCATGTATTATATGTTGGAAAGATGCGGATAAAACTTTGTAAGGGTAAAACAACAAAAGCTAAAGAGTCATATTCGACATCAATGCAGGTAATTGATATTTGTCATAGGACGTCTTCACTTTTACTAATATAGTAGTATACCAATACATCACATTTCTTAGCATTATGTACATACCAAAAAATATCTGCACAAAGTTGCAATTTTGTATCTACATTTGTGCCATTTTTGCCTGATTATAGATAACTAGAGTAGTACCCGTGCTTTGCACGGTGTATTTGTTCATGTGGAGTTTTATACTTTGTTATTCTCAAATAACAACACATTAAGATCAACATTTGTTATACGTTGTCGGATGAGAAGTCCATTATAATTTGAACATACAAATACTTGTGTTAGATTTCAATATTTAGAAACAAAGTTAGAGCTCAAAGCGTTCTTATTCAGATACATTCTCCTTCTAATTTTAAGAACTATATTTAATTACTTTTTGGTAAAATACAGTTACCCATTTTAACTATGGTTGAGTAGCATTTTGACATCTTGAACTTTAAATCGTTATTCAGACCCTTTAAACTCTAAATTGTGTAAAACTTTGACCCCATTCCTATTATAAAATTGTTATTTTTCAACATATTCATTTTTTTGAATGCTTGCCGAACATAATTATAATCTACCTCTATGTTAATGCATGACTCAAATCAGAGCTCAATTTTTTTTTCCAAATTGGGACTGATTGGCACCAAATAAGACTCAAATTTTAAGTAAAATACAGTTACCCATGTTCAAATTTTAAGCAAACTAAAGAGGGATTAGTAAGAACATATGATAATTCCATAACGATGAGATTCTTTTTAAAAATTTATTCACATTTATCTTTTTATATTTACATACTTGACTTGGAGAAATCAAACTGTTACTACAAATATTTCTTCCGAAATTCAAGTTTGTTCATACTTTTAATGGTATGATGAATCTGTCTTCTTGTGCAAGCAAGCGATAAAAAAAATCTCTGTGCCCTATTTGAGCACACAACTCGGCTGAGTGACATCACTCTTCTTGCTCCAATGGAGCACACCATATGCAGTTTTATTCATTTCTATTGGCTGTCTTCTATAGCTTTGTGGTGTTAGAGGTGGTGGAAATGCGGCATCAAAGTCTCTGTTTTGGCAAGTCAAACGAGGTCTCTCATACACGTTAGCCTTTGAGTCAGAGAGGGACAGGAATGCTGCTATTATGCTTGCCCGAAGATTTGCATTTTATTGTAATGTAAGTTTTTATATGTCCTCTTTACTGATAAATTTATTTCCGGACCATTTTGCAAACAAAAGCTTGCGAATCAGGGTTGGCCATTTTACCTGTAAAATTAAGGTCGAACAGTAAAAAAATAATACTTGCAGCAGTTATTGACAATAATATTATAGCCTCCTTTTTATATTGTTCCCAACAATCTTCTGCCTTACGATTTGCTAATGGCATCTAAATTACTGTCAGATTTCTCTCGCTGGACCAGATGAACGACGGCCTTGATGGAAAATCCGTAATCCACATACAGAATTAATTGTAGGTAAATGAGATTTTGCAGTTGTGTAGAGTATCACTTGTTTGTTTGTTTTTTACCACGAGAGATAATTATGACTGGGCAAGGAGATGAGGTCCTCTCCAGGCTTGTTCTTTTCTATTAAGGCATCCTTTTATTTGCCTTGATACAGAGTAAAATTCATTTTTCAACTCCTGCTAAATGCTTTGTTTACCGTCGAATGCATACTATGAAAAAGTTAATTGCGAAGGTGGTTTCTCCTATCTGGAAAAAAATGCAATTATGTTTGAGGATTTTAGTTGATTTTTGTTTCCTTTCGAGAAGTTTCTCTTTTAAGAGTTTAAATGAGAAACAGAGAAGCTACAATCAACTTGCACACCCACTGCAAATTGTGTAGATGAATGAAGAGGAAAAAGAGTTCATATGCCAATTATTATCCTCAAGTTGAACTCAAACACTTGCAAACACAATTTTCTTAAACGTTTATCATAAAGACAATCAAGCACAGAAAATTCCCTCTCCTCACTTCAATACAGAATCAGCAGCATTCTTCAAATATATATTTTCCCGCACCACTCTTTGTAGGCCGGAGTTGCGTACTTACATATGGCTGAGGTTAAGCTTTATGGCCAATAGAAGCACCAGCAGGAGTAAGATCATGTTGATGTAGGCAGGTTCCACTTTTTTCTTCTTCACGAGAGTTCCTAACTTGGTGTCCACATTTTGTAGCTTGACCTCAAGGGAGACAAATTTCTTTGTTACACCTCCAAATGATGCAGATGGTGGCTTAAATCAAGAGCACAATCATGTGAGTTATCAACTAAAGGGGATCCACAACAATTATCTTAGTAATCTCGTAGAAAGCGATAGTATTATTTCAGTAAAACCAATGTAAACACACGTAAGAACAGAAGTATGAGGAAGAGAGGAAAATCCTAACTATGAAACTGCTGTTTGGAATTCAAAAGTATAATTTTTGGTTGAGATTGCTTTAATGTGATCAGTTGTGTAAATCATCTCTTAAATTTAAGAAGCAAATTAACCACTTCCTCTCAAATGACCTGCATTTGGCCTTGTTCATCTAGTCCTACCATAAATCTTAGCTAGGAAAAGGAATGGATTAGTGCCTGGAAAAACAGACTAACCAACTCCAAGCAGAAACCAAACAAGAAAGAACACTCATATACGTGTGTACTAACCTCACAACAACCACCACCCTTTGCAGCCTCATCACCACAACAACCACCACCTTTCTTAGCACCACAATCACAAACACCATCCTTATCACCACAGCCGCAAGCAACATCACAGCGTTCGCAACATATAGCTCGAGTACGTCTCACGTCCTCCTTAATGGTTGCATGGTCAGGAATGCTCTCCTTGACGGCCTCGTGCGCCTCAAAGTTCTTCGTCCATGCGCACAACATGGGGAACACCTGAGGGTGCATAACCTTCACGTCGACCACCTCCTCCAGCAGGCTCAGCCAGTGGGAACCACACCCCAGGACTATGTCCACTATACCGATGTCGTCGCCTCCGAAGAATTTTCTTCCCTTGAAGATACCATCTTTGAGCTCGTGTTCTAGCTGCCTTAGGTGTTCCTGCACCTTTGAGACTGCTCCCGGCATGTCTTTGTCAGGCGACCGAATTAACTCTCCTAGCAATGGCTTAAACTGAAGGCAATGTGCCCAAGTGTAATATCAATCGGAATGTAAACTGAGATTTTGTTGAAGAGTGACAATAGAACAAGGAAAATGGAGAACATGCAAGTAAGTAAATCAGATCTTTCAAACAAATAATATGGGATAGTCAAAACTCAAAACTAGATATAGAATCTCAGCGCTAGCGATTCACATCCTAGGTTTAGTCCGAATAAAATAGATTATCGTTGTAAAAACAAGTAATATGACAAATTAACCTCGATCAGCTTGATGGGTGTAGAGTAAGAGACCTAGTCTAACCACTGATTGGTTCCTAATTTGTGAAGAAAATGTAGATTCATTTAGGGTCTTAGCTATGGTTTGAGTGGTTGATCATGCCCTTTCAACACAATTATACCTTAAGTTCCCGTCATGATTGTTGATGCTTAGAAATGATCAAGGGAATTTTTCTTGTAACTTCCAGATCCAGAAAGCCGACTTCTATGGCCTAAGAAGTTGAAATTTTTGTGCTATTTCTCTATTTGGATGTGTAATCTGATTGGTCTTCCTAGGGCTTATCGATCCATTTTGATAATTCTTAAAAAAAAAAATTGACATCCTGAGCTCATGTGTCACCTTGATATGCGAGGAGATAGAATTTTCTTCTTCTTAATTGTGTCACCAAGACAATAGAAAGAAGGAAAACCAAACCATTATAATTCTTGTGTTTATTCACTCAAAAAATTGTGTCCCTAATTATCACTGTGATCTTTTCAAATACGTACTTTTTCTTGTTAGCCAATGTGAAACTCACTATAATGATCTCCGATAGGAATTTAAATTCTCACCTTTTCGTCGATAAAGTGGCACCAATACCGAGCCACGGCTCTCTCATACGGACTCGCGGGCATAATGGGGTTCTCCCTCCATGTTTCATCGATATATTGAAGGATGTTGACCGACCCAAAGACCGGCCGACCATCGTGGAGGAGAATGGATTTCTCCATGTTTTCTGGGCTAGTCAACGTAGGCACAATTTGAGCAACATCCTCCTTCATGTACTCGTATTCGAGCCCCTTGAGCTTCATGACAATCATGGCCCTATGAGTGGATGTGTTGGTCAATTTGCCCAAGAGAATGAGGTTGTTGGAGGTGGCCATGATATGACAAAATTGGTTTGAGATGAAAGGTTGATATGTTGATGTTTGAAGTGTGGTTGCAGCTAGGGTTTGGTTTATATATGGCGGGAAAGGTTGTTTTAAAGGGTTTGTGTCTGTTTATGAACACCTGGATTTGTGAGCTTTATCTTCACTTTATTGGGTTGATGGGTTTGTTATGGTTTAATATATCATTACTTGAAAACATACAAATTTAATAAAGATATCGTTACTTAGAGAAAGTATTATATATAGAAGTTGTTGAGTATTAGGTCTTCACTGACCATGACTCCGGATGACCTGGTCACGAGCGTTCTCTCTCTTCTTTCTCTTTTTCACGTCAGTTTTTTCTCCCCAACCCACTTTATTCTCTTTCATACACTATTTACATCTTAACCACAACTCACACCAACTTATCTCTCTCCTCAACATTATTTCGGGGTCTATCTTGAAAAAAATTAAAAAAAATCAAAACAATTATAAAACGTATTTTCAAAAAAAAAATGAAAAAAACTAAAACAAAAAAATCAAAACAAAACAAAATCAAAAAACAATAAAATATTTAACGACGGGGTCGACGACCTTAGCATTGTTGACCCGGGGTGACCTGGGAATAACCCCGTTAGTGATGCTCTTTAGGAAATGAAAGATTGCATGCGTGCCTATTTGACAGTGACTTTAGGTGAAAATTCATATTGCTTTCGGAAGGGAAAAAACAATGACTTTAGGTGGACAATCAAGCTAAGCCTTTTAGTAATTAGTACAATTTCTTTTAAAATGTTTGGGTGGATTTTCAGATACATTAGCAAATAGCAAGGCTTATTAGAGGTAGGAAGGTTGGTACAAGAATAATTGTAACTAATATGTATAGTTATTTTTTATGTGTGCCTAAGATAGTTCATAAGTGGTTTCTAGAATTCTATGATGAAATTATACAGTAGTGTTGGTTCAAAATGTTTCATTTAGAATGACAAATGTGAAGATGAGGTTGTGCTCATGCTTGGTGTAGACATCACGCCAGCTCCAACTCGGATAAAGGCAATATTCAAAGTTCTCCATACCATCAAAAAATAGTGGAGAGCACAAAACTTCTGAATTTTTTTTAAAGCAACAGAAAACTCATAAAATACATTGCAAACGACCACTACTCCCAATCCGTCCAGTTGGATGATGGTATACGTTTATACGTTGGTGGTCTTTGATTAAATAAAAATTCCATGTTCTATATTATATCTTCAAAAATCCATCTTCCATATTATATTTTAAAAGTTTTCATACTCTGAAAGGAATTCAAAAATTCCAAAGAGGACACAATTTTATAAAAAAATTGCTATAACTGCAACATTTTTTTTTTGGAATATCAAGGTTCGATACCATTCACACTTTCATTTATTCTCAGGTTTCTCTTACTCAAATAATAGATGATTAACAGACACAATGCCACTATAAAAATAGATTACTGATTCTCAAGGTATTCCATGGGAAAAAAATATCCATATTTAATTCCTAAGTACGATAATTTTCCCAGACGTTAATTATAAAGTTTAAACGTCACAACTGCAGACTTCCCACCCGATTAAAAAACCACTATTATTCCTATAGCTCAGATTGGCCTTCACAAACAAAAATATAAAGTCCAGGACCCGGTCGTGCTTATAAAAGGACTGTTCGGCCCAACCCAACGGATTTACAGGTCCAACACTCCAACCATGATTAAAAACATTAAAAAATAAGAAAAAGATAACAGAATTAAAGCCCAACGTTTTGATACCACTAAAAGTTCG
Source organism: Triglochin maritima (assembly GCA_963682175.1). Lineage (NCBI taxonomy): Eukaryota > Viridiplantae > Streptophyta > Magnoliopsida > Alismatales > Juncaginaceae > Triglochin > Triglochin maritima. The sequence goes on along the minus strand of OY821780.1, from coordinate 3,589,860 downwards.
TTCAATTTGCAATAGCTTAACCGAATTAAGGAGTTTTAGCCTTTTAGGTACCACTTGAAGCGAGAGATTTGAAGGGAAAATATGTATTAAAGATGTTTATTTTCTTATTCAAAACTCTTCTCTTACCAAATGAGAGTAATTAAGTTGGTAAATTATTAGTTTTGTATTAAACAGAATCAAGTATCGATTCCAACATGTGAGTTACGTGTTTGAGGTTTGCGTAAAATAAAGTATGTAATGCTTTCCAAAATAATAGTTGCCTTCTGATCATTCCCTTTGCTTACCCAAGGTTCATCATATTTTAATGTCCTATAATGTTTTCAACAAAATTAAATACCAAGAAGAACTTTATTCTTATCTTTGTTGTCGTATCCGTTGACCATTGAGGCGTGCATAACTTGTTGTGTCAATTTATTGCTGCCATCATCTATAATATTATTGTGGTCACAATAAAAAACACCAGTTCTCATACAAGAGCAAGCCAATCCCAAGTACTTCGTCACAGCCCAGTTGGCCCAATCAATGAAAATTTTCAACCTCCACTGGACCTATTCCGACTGTATAACACCAGATTTAACCGTAATTAATTCAGTTGGGAGATTCATTATTTTAAGACGGTTAGAATTAAGGTCAAATTCTAATAATCTCACTCACATATTCAAGATATTATAATTTATATTTTGGTGAAACAGTAAAGTAGATAAAATAAAATAAGTTCAAAGCAGCACAGCTATGCCTATGCATGTTTCATTTTGTCAAACGCCAAATTCCCCATCACATGCATATCCAAAACCTCACAAATCACCAACATTAACTACAGTTCAGATTGCAATGTGGAAACCATTTCGGTTTCTAAGCAGAAATGTCCAATCCTCAGAATTTTTTTCAACGACCATAACTACACAAACACCGGCCAGATGGTCGGTTGACCCGAAGTACACATTGCCATGTTTATTTCCACTAACGAAGGAATGCTGTACAACTCTTTCCAAGTTCATGTGAAAGCTTGACTATATAGTCTCTACCAAGCCAATCGTTCTACCTTTTTAATATTTATAATTAAATACCCTTTCAAATAATTTTAAAAAAGAACCAATGTCTAGTACGTTCTTATATATTTTCAAATTATTAAAATTTTCAATTTTACCATTGTCTTGACCATTCTTGGCTCTACTTGACATATAACATATTCAACTTCATATTAAATTGCCTTAAAAAGCTCTCGTTCACTGCTTGAGCATCACAGTGAGCATGAGATGAGCTACATCCATCAAGCTCCAAATAGTTTGAATCAACGCAAAAACATAATTGAATATTGATGTGAATCTGAAAGAAATTAATTAAGGTATCATGAAATATTAGAAATTAATGCATGTGTTAGTTTCATTTATATGAGGGGCATGTCAAATTAGTAATTAGGAGTTGAACCTCAAGTCCACACCCTCGATCGTTCTATGATTAGGATGCTTGCAATATGCAAATCATGCAAATGACAATGGGTGGTTGAGTAACACTCTATCTATTTGGATGGGGTCTCTTGCTAGCTTGAATTTTGAAGACGTAAAGATGGAGTACGTGAGATGATGAAAATAGAAAAGGTATATATCAGTACGTATATGATAGAAATTGTACCTCAGATGGAGGCGCAACAATGCTAAAATATTGTACTGTTTGAGGGTAACATGACTACATAAGTCAGGATGATTCATAGCAATAACAACATCAAAACAAAGGACACAAAAGGTATTTACCAGCTTGAATTGAGTAAAATGATTGTAATGTCGAAGTGCATATGCTTGTAATTTTGATCTACTTTTTTTTTCTTTTTAGGTTGTTGGGAGTAATATATAACTCGTCCCCTACTTGTGTTAATTGTGTTGTCCACGTTCCTCATATAATGTGAAACGCATGAAATCTGCATATTTTGCGAACTTGTAGTATTATCTCACTTGCCAAGCTTGCATGGCTAGCCTAATTAATGAGATGAAGCCATTTTCAAACACACCAACCAACCTCCCCTCCTTCCCTCTATAAAAGGCCACACATTCACCACACCACAACACCAACTTGACAAGAACAAAAAACCCTACACCAACCCTTATTCAAGTAAAACCCACACTCTCATATAACCTCATCATTAATTGTTACAAAAATGGCAGTGGAATGCTTTGAGGTTACAAACACCACCACCATATTAGAGCCATACTCTCAACACAAAACCACCCCACCACCACCATCACTCTCCACCACTCCCACCCTAGTCCCCCTCACCATCTTCGACCGCGCCGCCTTTAACATGCATGTGATCTCTCTCTATGCCTTCAAACCCTCCACTCCTTCCAACCAAGCCTTGAAGGAGGGCCTCACTAAGGCCCTCCACTTCTTTCCACACCTCACTGGCCGGCTTGTCTCTGACGATCGTAGCCGCCCTTCTATCATCCTCGATAACACAGGAATACGCCTTGTGGAGGCCAACTTTAACATGAAACTAGAGGAGATGCTACCACTCGAGCCATCGGACGAACTTGAGTCATTCTACCCGTCCACTAAGGATGTGGAAGAGTTGTTACAAGTTCAGCTCAACCGCTTCGCGGGTGGAGGTCTAATAGTGGGAGTTACCTCTAACCATATGGTCGCTGATGGACAATCCATGAGTTCTTTTCTTCTTGCTTGGACGAGATTAGTACGAGGATTGGAACTTGACCGCTTGCCTTATCACGACCGAGTGGAAATCGCTACCCCTAGAAACCCACCAAGGTAAGAGTCTTATTTAATTACTCGATCTCTTCTTCTTTTTTGAAATTTATTTTCTAATATAATTTAGTTGAACTTCAAAGTTGGACCTCACTTCCTCAACTTCATCCTTGTCTTGACTCATGGCTAGTCCAACTACTTGCTCCAGTTAATTAATCCAAAATCATAGCTTATGCCATTTGATTCATTTGATGGTCATATTACAATTATATATATATTGGACAGTTTGAGGGTCCAATTTCATTAATGAGAGGAATTGCATCTACTAAAGTCCATAAAATATCATGCATTGTACACATGCAATATATATAGTTGTTATACCATATATATGAACAGTTGCGCATGCGTTACTAATAATCAACACATTTCGTAAAACGTATATAATAACTTAATAAGTCATTGGTTTACGCAGAAGATGAAAACCAGGGAAGGGGGAAAACCCCCTAACGAACCGTATAAATGGATCCACAAGCTGAACTATATATATTCGAAATCTTGATCCAATATTCAAGGCGTTGTACATGATTTTAAATTGTCAATAACTCACTTACTCACACTACATTACTTTTCCTTCCACAATCTTAAAAAAGTATCACTGGTTAAATGTTGGTAATGGTGTTTTTAATCACAATTAAATTAGGTGCGATTTCGACCACGCGAACATCGAGTTCAGGGAGCTCCCACCATCCCCACCAACATCTTCCTCCGTCGTCCAAGTCGCACTCCACTTCACCTCCGACTTCATATCGAACCTCAAGAACAAAACCACCGGCGGCAACACCACCCGCCGGTGCAGCACCTTCCAATGCCTTCTCACACACGTATGGAAGAAGCTCACCTTAGCTCGTAATCTACCTCCCCACATCACCACCCACGTGCAAGTGGCGGTCAACGGTCGCGGCCGGATGAACGTCCCTCAGGACTACTTTGGCAACCTTGTCCTCTGGGCTTACCCCACCATGCAAGTAAAGGACCTTCTCGACCGAGACTACATGTCGGTCGCTTCCACCATAAAAAAGGCGGTCGGCGAGGTGGACGAGCGTTACTTTAAGTCGTTTGCAGACTTCAACGAGGTGTTGAGGAGGGAAGGGAGGGAAGGCCTTGCTGTGGGAGCTCCTCCAGGGAAGATTATGAGTCCCAACTTGGAAGTGGATAGTTGGTTGGGGTTTGAGTTCCATGGTTTGGACTTTGGAGGCGGTCCGCCGTGCGGGTTCACGCCGCCTAGCGTGGCGGTGGAGGGGTTGATGGTGTTTGTTCCTTCTTGTGTTAGGAAGGGTGGGGTGGATGTGTTTCTTGGTGTGTTGGGTGACCAAGTTGATCACTTCAAGATGATAGCTTACAAATTGGATTAAAGTTGATTGTGTGGTGATGTACTTATAGTTTGGTAAGTGAAATGGAATGGTGTATTGTGTATGTTAGAAGTTGAGAAGTTGTGAACAGCAATAATATTACAAGATGTAAGTTTTATGTATTCAGTATTTATAAAATAATCTGTAATAGTTTTAGTTATCTTTGCGTCAAATGTTCTGTTCATTTTGAATTGGTTTAAAACATTGTTGTGATTGTTTATGAGACTCCGTGTGGATATACATGTACGCAGTAGATCACATATATAAATTTAAATGCATGGACAGTGTTCACCACATCATTCAATTCCAAACCAATGTTGCATTTGATATCTAACAAAAAATATAATCCATGATAAATCTAACATGGATCCGATAGTAAATCCATGTCCTGAGCTACATATTCAAATTTAGTTAAATAATATTTAAAGCTTTTAAAGAAATTAGTTCATGAAAAAAATGACACGAAAAGAGAGTGAGAACTGAGAAGGCGCATCCATCAAAATTAGAGGCCTTGCTAGCTATCTCCATACTTTAAAATATTCACGATGCAGATTTGGAAATTTCATATTGAATAATAATTCGATTCCATTCAAATTTATGTAACCAAAATCACTTGACTAGCCCGTTTTACAACAATTATTTGTAGTTATGTGAAATCAATCTATATGTGCCACAATAATAAAGAAGAAACACGGAGATAAAAGATCAGTCCGAAAGAAAATGAACAGAAGATGATGATAATATAGCAGAATCTTACAAGTTTAAAGAAATAAGCTACGTTAATTGTTGCTACAAGGCGAAACTCTACGACAACAAATGAAAGGAAATCAGGTTCTGACTTGATACAACAGACATCATGACTTATAAAGTAAATAAATTGATGTTAGAACCTCTGGGAATTGTCAAAGCTCAGTGGTTGCTGATGGAATGGAACCTGTTAGGGAACAAATACGACTTTATGAGTAATAGAAACTTGAGAAATTGGGACATATTTATCAATACAAATAAATTGCATCGAGTTCTTACCTGGAAAGAAGCATTTCTTAGGTGGGCGTAAGAATTTGCATACATCATTGCAGGGCTTGGCCATTGCATGTAAAGAGCATCTCCTGGGGTCCGATGGCACCCACTGGGAGAGTAGGTGCTCATAATCTGGTTTGGCGGTCTATAACCCAAAGGCGCCTGAACTCTTGGTAATTGGACCATGGGATGATAACTTGACTCGTACTGCATGTATGGAGGTTGTCGCAAATTGTATTGATCCAAACCAAAATTTTGGTTAGGCATCATGCCCCTGAAAGCAACATACCTGCAGCATCAAAACACAATAATATGTTAACTGCCTTCCATATTTATATACTCCAAAGCGAAGAAGCAAGGTGATCTGAATGAGGACTGTACCTGTCATAGCTTCGGTCATAATCTGGATCAGTTCGGTCTTTTTCCCTGTCCCTGAAAATAGCAGCGACCCTGGAAACTCCTTCCTTTGAATTCATGTTTGCAAGTTCACCAAATGAGGTATTACGGCACAGAGCGAAATCCTCATTCGAAGGCATGCTTTCATCAGCTCCAACCTCAGAAGGTGCACCTTCTGAACTTGGACTGCTAGAACCACTAAAGATACGTGCACGAGCTCTATCATAGTCCACTTTCCTTTCCTCTACGGTTCTTGCAGGACTTCGCTTAATACCTAAACAATCTGCATCATTTTGGAATGATTTGGGTCTGGTCCGAAGAACAATCTTAATATGCTCTGGTTTATCAGTTTCAGGCTGTTTTGTAGGTGTATCTGATAAACACATTTCTGGAAATCTGCTGTTGGGTGTTTTCCACACTGTAATTCTTCCAGATCCATCCGAGGAGGTGTCAAGAACCATAGTCTGGAGGCCGTAGTGCTGAGCTACACGGTGTGCGGCACATCTAAGATATGAAGTGGGAAAGTGCTGAAATTCAAACTGCTGTTGTTGAGTATTCCGCATGAAGGCCTGGATATCCAATTCCAACCTCAGGACTGCATTACGAACCAACAATAACCTCAGCACAAATGTCCGTAAAATAGTGAAATTCTTAACAAAAAATAAAACACCGAGAACACTAAATACTAATCGGTACACAAATCCTTTTCCATTTTGCTCGTGTAAAATAGAAACCTAGAGCAAAAATAATCTCGCACAAGCATAAGTATCATTTTGTGATCATTCCACAAAGCCCTTGAAAATAGCAAGATAGAGGCAATAAAAGATGCAGAGCTAACTGTCTCAGCCTTTTCTGTGCAAACGCTACAGGCTCGGACTTTCCTAAAGATGCAGAACCATTTAGGCAAGTCACTAAGTCTGGCCAAGGCACCTCTTTTGACATAATAATATACTATGTTTAATTTTGTGACAACTACATATCGGTCTTTGTTGTGAATGGTTTGTATAAACCAATATGCACATCATTGCATAATAGCATGGTTCTGAAGATGCCTCAACAAAATGCAGATCTAAATTGGATGTTAAATAAGATAACCAAATCAAGACACTGGAAAAGGTGATATTCAAAGTAAGTTGCAGACAACGGGAGCCAGATGATACAAAATAATAAAGTTGCAGATAATTTGGATATGATGGTTACGGCCAGTTGCCTTGTGAAATCAAATAAGAAAGAATCAATATTCAAAGCCAATCAACACGAACAGCTCTAGTATTTCTTGACCATAACGACCATCACAACACGAACATGAGATAATTTTGTTAATTGCTTAATGTCACAAAGAAAAGAACTTTGCAGAACCTTGCTTAATGTTTATGCTCTCCTAAGAAGCGAAGCACAAGAATATTTTATGGCAAACTTGGAGTGGCAATTAATGCATAGCATGAGCAGCAGTTATTAACTTTTCGAATTCACACGTACTTTTCCTCAGAATCAAACAACAAACTCAACATATTCGTCCAAAGTCCCAACAATTTCCCAAAACCACATCACAAACTCAAGATCCATACTCATAACTAATCACACAAGCTATCACCATAAACAAAACTCGAGATCCAACAGAAAAGAAAACTAAACAACAGCAAAAGAAACACTTGTCCAAGAAAAACCAAAATTTCAAAACCTAAACGACCAAAAAGCAAAAAAAAAAACCACATAAAAACTCCAAATCCAGCTGCGCTTCTAAAGAAAAGCAATGCCTTTTGAAAGAGCATCGTTTCAAAAAGACAAAGAAACAGGAAAATACGAAAATTTTAGTTAAACAAGAAAGAAAAAAGAAATTTTCAAAAACCAAACGCAAAAACCTTCACAGAAACACTTCCTACGCACCAAACTAACCCTAAACATTCCAAATCCTCCAAAAATGAAAAGAAACCGAGAATTCCAGATCGGGAATGAAGCGTCTACCGGTGAGGCGATGGCGAGGGTTCTGGAGCGCCTCGACGAGGAAGGAGTCGACCTGAGGCAGACCTTTCCCGGCTTCGACGGGGGAAGAAGGCGACTCCATCGTAGAGGAGAGATCAAAAACTATTCTCTTCTCTTCTCCCTCTGTCTCCCTCTCGGATTTGGGGATTTCGCCCCTTTTTTCTCCGGATTTGGGGATTTCGGAAAGGGAAATCTGCGATTCTGGCGAGGCCGCGGATGGGGCGAGATTTGTTTTTCTTTTTTTAGGGGATTTATATATAATTTTCTTGGTTAACTTTTGGGATTGAATAGTTATTTGTTAAGTGGGTGTGGAAGAATCTGAACCGTTGGTTTCGGGTGGATCTGGATTCCAGACTTGTAGACCTGGTTTCGGGATTTTTTATTAGTAAAATAAAATAATGTAACCTAATAATGACTTTGGTGGTGGAGTACCGGAGTTTCGCGAGTAATATTAGGGAGATTAAGGATTTGATTGTAATTTAGTCCAACGAATTTCTAAGAAATTCATAATTAGGGCTTTAGAGAGGTTCATTAAGTGGCTAAAACTTATGGTTTATATAGTTAAGTTGTGCAGCTAAATAGCTATAAGTGTCAAAAGAATAACTTGTTTTTAAATTTCTAGTCATCAAATATTTTTATTGATACAATAGTTGACGGGTGTAACCATAATTTAACAAAAAGTGAAGGTCAACCAAAAATGGAGATGCAGGGGATCGAACCCTGTACCTCTCGCATGCAAAGCGAGCGCTCTACCATTTGAGCTACATCCCCGAACGTGAACAGTAAATAACTCATACGTATATAACATATCTATATCTATATCTAACAAAGCACATACAATTAATTAAAATATTGTAACAAAAGTATAATTCTTTACCTTTATATTCACATCGGAAAATGTACGAATACTTTATTTTGCCGAATTTAAAGGAAAAATGATTTTTGTTTTTCGCACAATTTTATAACAAAATAAGACTAATTGCAATAACATAGAAGCTACACAGCCTACACTCGTCTAGAAATTCACAAGCCGATCGACAAGCTTTAAGGGACGATAGGCAAATATTTTGTCCATGAGAACCAACCAAATAAGATTCCAACGCCGAACTCCATAATCCACCTTCAAATCTAGGCCTTCGAAATTCACAGTATTGTTAATATTACTTGCATCAAGATATTTTTTGGATTATCTTTTTATAAAGATCCGTTGCATCTCCATAAACCATATATTTTTTAACATTATGTGATGTGGTAAGACTTCACCATTTCAAATTTTTTTAGTAACCTATTTGCCCTTGACATAAATTTTATGTTTGATATTATTTTAAATTGCACAAATAAATTATTAGAATCAATAGCCAATCAAAATAACTCAAGATCACATTTTAGCAATTAGTTATATTGATTTTGACATACTCTTACCGATTTCGAAAGACTTTAACCTTTATTACATAACAAAGTAACACCAAATCACAAAAACACTTTTACATCATCCGTCTCTCCTTGACCTTCACCAGCAGTCCATGCTTCATCCTAAGCGTCAACGACAACATCTGCTCGGGTCTCTCCTCCTTCCCCAAAACCACCACCTCGAACCTCTCCAACACGCCCGCCACGATCGACTTCATCTGTATGTAAGCCATCTCCTTCCCCAAACAAGTCCTCGGCCCGGCGTGGAAAACCGGATAAATAAACGGGCTAACGGGTCGGAACTTCCCGTCTTCGTCCAACCACCTCTCCGGTCTAAACTCTTTACAATCCTTACCCCAAATCGTCTCCATTCTCCCCATTGCGTAAGCGTTGTAAGACGCAAACCACCCTTTCTTAACCTCCGTCCCGTCGGGCCAAACGTTGTCTGAGATGCACTCCGATGTGTTCGCCGCAACCGGCGGGTATAGTCTCAACGACTCTGATATCGCCGCGTGGAGGTACTCCATCTGCTTCAGCTCCTCGAACCCTAATATGCTGATCATCGGGTTGGCTAATCGGGTCTCTCGGAGCTCCGCGAGGATCTTTTGCTCGACCTCCGGGTGCAACGACAGAAGCCAGAAGAACCAGGACAGGGACGACGAGGTCGTGTCGCGCCCGGCCAACACGAAGCTTATAACTACGTCCCGGAGGTACTCCTCCGAGAAGTCTCCGGCGGCGATGAAACGGGACAAGAGATCATGGTGCGACGACGCGATGTTCTTTTCATTCTTTCGCGACCGTATGATCTCCGTCGCGAAGCCATGGACGGTCGCAATCGCCTCCGCGAGTCGTTTCTCCGATCCGATCCCCAACAACTTCTTCACCTTCCAAAACCCCGGCAACGCGTACCGGAACCTCCCGGCGCTGAGGTTCGCCGCGTCGCGGAAAGCGCCTGCGAAGCCGGCATCGAGTCCGGCTCCGGTGGGATCCAGACATTGCGGATCGACGTCGAACGAGATTCGACAGATGTTGTCGAATGCGAACCGTTCGAGCACGTCCTGGAGATCGAGAGTGGAAGCCGAGGCGGCGGAGGAGGAGAGGAGAGGGAGGAGACGGGATTGGATCTCGGAGTGGACGACGTCGACGACGAAGTTACGAAGAGAGCGGGTGTTGAACTCGAAGCTGGCGGTTTTCCGTTGGAGCTTCCACTGGGGCCCATCGGAGTTGAAGATGCCGCTGCCGAGGAAGTCGCCGAGCAACGACGTGAAGCGGGGGCCCTTGGGGTAGTATCCGAAGTTCGATTTAAGGATGTGCTCGACGTTGGCGGGGTTGGAGGTGACAAGTCCACGCACTCGCGGGCGGCGGATGAGGAAAGTGGAGGTGGGGGAGGTGGCGAGGATTTCGGTCATCCAGTCGAGAAGGCGGTGGCGATTCGCGAGGAACTGCGGGAGGTTTCCGACCAACGGATAGAATTCGGCGGAGTTCGGTGGTGGTTTGAGTTTGATTAAGAGGAGGGAGAGTGGGATTAGGATTAGAGAGAGGAGGATTAGGAGAAGGTGGGAGGAAGAGAAGGGTTCTATGGTTTCCATGCCGTCTTTGCGTGATGTTGCGTGAATGGGTTAATGTTTTTGTGTGGTTGTTTTGTAGATATACATGTACGTGTGTGGTGGATGTCTGGGTTATCTTTGCGTGGTTCAAGTGAGGTTTCGTCAATTATAATGGAATGACCAGGGCAGAACAGATTCTGGGTTGACACCGTCAATCGGATCGGACCGGTCGGTCCGGTCCGGGTTCGGTCCGGAAAATTTTGAAAAATCCAGTCCGGTTTGGGTTTCGGTCCGGTAAATTTTAAATTTTCGGGTTCAGTCCGGTTCGGTTCAATTTTTTTTTAACTTAAAAAATTCAATTTTTGACCGGACCAGACCGATTCGACGGTCCGGTCCGGTCTTCGCTCCGGACCTCGGATAAAAATCCGGTCCGGACTAGATGCACAACCCTACGGAATGACTACACATGCATCCTTCACAACGGGTTCAGCTAGATGTTTGGATTTGTATGATGACAGAAACATTTTCCCGTATAACTATACAAGATTATATACTCTAGAATATGCTCTCTACGTATGAAAAGAGAGACGGCAAATAATTCTAATCGGTAACATCGTCTTCTTGTTTGGCCGTTCATTCAACTTCTAACCTTTCAGAACCACAACCTTCCCCAACAAACAACTAGAGTATTTAAAGTTTAAGGGTCACAAGTTAGCTGAAGATATATCGAGATCGAAGTTTTCAAGATAGATTCAAAATCTTTCTCATTTATTCTGATTTGGGACAAACTATGTAAACTTAAATCGGCGGAGTTCAAAGTTCTCAAGATATATCCCAAAAAAAACACAAGTAGCAAAGAAGTAGCTAAGACTTTTGAAATTCCAGGATAACCTCCAACAAACAGTAAAAGTGGCACGACTTGATTAATGTTCGTCATTAGATTTTTTTTGTCCAGAGATAATCAATACCATAGGTGAATCTTAGTAATTTTATTTAAATGTTCGAGAGGTTGAGATAAAATGGAGCCGACCGGTGAGAGTAGAATACATAAATTTTAAAAAAATGCTCGTCATTAGTTTAATTATCTTTGTTTAAGCTTTTGAAGAGAAAAAAGATAAGCATCCCTTAGTTTATGTTTTGCGTCACTCGGAAGGACCTCATTCACTCCTAACTAATTGACGCTTTGATGGACAGGAATGATGATTATAAAGAAGTACAAAGCACTTATACATTTTTACGGAATATATACGCTGATGATTAAAAGTGTCTTACTTCGCTTGGCCTCCGTGTTTGTTTGACCTTTCATGTGATAGAACAGTAACGGGTTTTTTATTTATTTTTGAATTTCGATGATATTTGTGTTTCTAGCTGGCGTTTTTGGAGCTTTTCATTTGGAATGCACTGCTTGAATGATAAGTGTGCAGTAATTTTGTCATGCATGGGAATGAAATGTGTCGTGTTTCAAGATATACATAAGGCTTGTCAAATGGCATGAGGATATTGATGTATGATTTGCAACGCGCGACATTGTTATTTTGGATGGTTAATGACACAAAATGATGATATGTTAGTTATTTGATATATGGTCCAGTAGTTGAACCTTTTATGCCCAGTTAGACCTTTAATTTGTGATTTTATCTTAACAAGTTCATCAATAAATCATGTTAATAACAGCAATCATACTCTTAAAAATATTTTTTAATTTGTAATTCAATACATGAAAACATATGACATGTAGTGATATATCAACAAAAATTAAAATATTTTAATTTGTAATACAATACATGAAACATACGACGTACAGCTAGTGATATATCAACCAAAGTTTCTATCATTAACTGTGTGTCTAATGATATACCAACAAAAGTTTCTATATGTTTCGTTAATGTGTTCTCAAAAGGGTTGGATTTGTCGGCCGTGTAGTGTAAAAAATTAATTTATGTTTGTTACGTGTTAGTAATAAAGTAAGAATTTATGGGATGAAGTTATTTTCATCCTATAAAATTATTGTTGGTTTTAGGTGTTCATTAATACTTTATTTATACCCCTAAAAAAGAAATATTGTGATACAAATGTATTTCAAACAATAAGCATTCAAAAATGGTAAGAGAGGGTAATGAAGTGTGAGAACTGGTAAGTAAAAAGACTATGATGTTGCAAAACTAATTAGATAATTACCAAATAAGATTTTGGATGTGTTGTTCACCATCTTCAATAAAGTAAAACGAATTTCAAGAAAAGTAATCTTTAAAGAAGTGATTGGAGAGGTGATAAAAAATAGTATAAAAAAATGAAATGACAATAGGGGAATGGAGGCCCCTGACCATTTTCGTTTAAAAATTTATATACACAATTCTTACGGGGGTAATTGGGTAAAGATAATTAAAGCTCATTTTTCCATCTAAAAGTTCATATATGTGAACTTCCACGCGTTGACTAACTTCTGTAGATTTATATGATTAGATTTCTGTGTTGGACTAAGATTTCTCCTTTTTCACTGCTTTGCAATGATTTACAACTATCGGAAGACAACAAATAAATTGTTTTTGTAACATCCCGAAACAGTGAAAATTTTAAAAATTTAAACAATCAAGAGAATATCAAAATAAACTCATCAATGAGAATGTCACTCAATAAATCAACTTTCGGTGCACCAATAATACAACAGAGTTTGTCAAAAGACGTGATTACAACAGTACAATGAAAAGACAGATAAAGTAATCATGACGACCTCGAATAGTCCGATGAGGATCCTGGCCCCAAAATGAGTGTGCCCGCAGTCACCACCCGACAGAACCTACTGCGGTCCTGAAACGTGAATCAAACAACGATGCCTGAGTTTCTCGTTAGGAAACCCCGTATGCCAAGCTCACCTATATGCATGCAATATTACGGTAAATGAACCTATCATACTAGAAGCATGTCATGTCACATCTGCAATGCATCAAGTCTCTCAACAGGGTAAACGAGACCCAAGTCCAACAACAACGACCCCCAACAGGGTCCACAAGGACATCCGTCCAGCAATGACAACAACGGATCTCCCTCGGAAACCTACCGTAGGCACATACGGTCTTACGGACAGTACGCGATGCGTCCCCCCACACGCGACTACTCGAGCCAAAGGGATCAGTGAGGAACGTCCGCACTTCCGTGCAAAAGAACCACGTGGTCTACACCACCTTCGACGGAGTCGTAGCCCGGTCGGTCAACATCCCAGGATAGGTGCCCAATCGGGGATCATCGTTGGCACAACATCAGCGGCATCGCCGACACAACATCGGTGGTACAACATATGTCTGACACATCGGACGACACAACCACAGTCGGAACATCGTCGGCACCATCATCGCCGGCAGCAACATCGGTGGCATCGCCGACACAACATCGGTGGTACAACATACGTCTGGCACAACATCGGACGGATCCAGACCGTAGTCTGCAGAGTCATCATGCTCCACGAGCCATGCGTCACACGCATTGGGATCCACGATCCCTCAGGTCTGCTACTCATACCATGAGTCCAATCAATCCATCAAATTAGTAACGATCCATACATGAAGGTGACGCGTCCCGGACACCCACACTCTTCCACACGGCGGTCCCTGGGCGGGCACACGTAACGCGCCCACCGTCACCTCCCGGCTCACGCATAAGGCGGGGACACGAGTTTCCGTGGACAGAGTTTGCATCAAAAGGGAACCAGGAATTCTGTCCTGTGCAAAACGGTCGACCGAAAGAGACGACTTAGTCGACCGTTTCCTCATGGGAATCGGTCGACCGAAAATGACAACTCGGTCGACCGCTTCCACAAGGGAATCGGTCGACCGAAGCGTCTGCAACGGTCAAACTATTTGTACAAAACATAAGTCCTAACGGTCTACCGAAGGTCTAAAACCGGTCGACCGAAACGAGGTCAAAATCCGAAGTCTGGTCAACATTAAATTGAAAACTATCGGTCGACCGACTCAGGGGTCTCGGTCGACCGAAAACTAACAGAGTCAACCTATTATTTCTACGTCAAAACGGTCGACCGCAAACACATGCATAATACAAATACACTTAAGTTCCGGTCGAACGAACATAAGGAACCGGTCGACCAAAACACAACAGACAGTCAAAAATGCACTACTTCGGTCGACCGCCCGAAGGGCCCGGTCGACCGTTGGTCGTCTTCTACCTCGCGTCAGCCAAGGTTTTCCACGGAAAACAACGCCGAAGAGGTCTCCGACCGACCAAGACGACCCTCCCACAAGGATGAACAACAACAAATCAAACTAAGAACCGACATACCTCGACGAGAAGACGGAGCACACCGGAGATCTGCTCGACGTCACCCGCAACCTCACACCTCGCTCGAGCGCTCCCCACCGCACGACCACGAGCCTCGCACACGTCCACCTCCGCGCGCCTCACGCCGGAGCAGACCCGTTCTCCTCTGGAAGTCGGAAAAGAGAAGAGAAGAAGTTGGGTGAGAGGTGAAAAACGGTGGGAGAAGAAAGGAATGAGGGCACCCTTAACGGGGGTGCCCCGCCCGGGCGTCCCGGGCAGACACCTGGGCGCCCAAGGGAGGGGGACACGTGTCCCCCTCCCATTGGTTAATTTTTTTTAATTTATTTATTGGAAGTTTTGTTATTAATGGATTGAGTATTTGTTATAAATGTGGGGTAATAATTTTTTGTAAGTGATTAAAATTAAGAAATTTCTAGAACCAACAATTTCAAGTTAAATAGAAAAAATATTAATACAACAATACCATAAAAACAATACATTAATAATACTAAAATACGAAATACAACCAACCACATGAAACATAAAGGGAAATACAAACCATACAGACTACTACAACCTGAAATACAAACTAAGGGAAATACAAATCTTACGAAATACGGACTACAACAAACTACACGTACCCATTCTCTTCTGCCCAGGCGAGAAGTTTATTGATTAATTTTTGATCCTTCTCCGTCGGGTTGTCCTTCCTCATCAGAGAGTGAAGCATGTCCAACTTATTTTTTATTAAATGCTTCTGGAAATTTCTTTCCCTCTTGCTTGGAGAAACCATCTTCTCTGTACATTCACGCGGACTACTTTATTTCACGCGTATACTGTGCAATCACGCGGATTACTTTTCACGCACGCGTATACTGTGCATTCACGCGCGTTTCGAAATTCAAATATTCAAATTTCAAATATTCAAATTTCAAATATTCAAAATTTTGTGGTTTAATAGTGATTAATATTGTTAATTAATTAATAGTAATAATAAGTATATCGTGAATTAGAATTATAATGTAATTAGAATTAGATTTATATAAAATGTATTTTGTTAAATGTTGTGTGAGAATTAAATTTGTTTAATTAAGAAATGGTGTGGATGAAAGAGAGTGTAGGGTGGGTGGGGTAGCCTGGGCATGGATAATGGGGTTTTTGGGTGGGTTGGGTGAGCTGACGTGGCAGAGAGAGAGTGCAGGGCGCCCGGGGGTAGCCCGGGCGCTATTATTTCTGATCTCAGGGAGAGAGAGAGGTTGGTATCCTTCACCAAAACCAACACCAACAGCACCAGCCCCCCAGCCCCATCACCCATCACGCAGCCTCCTATTCACCTCCCATTCCCCATACTAAACCCCCCCCACTAAACAAGGGATTAGTCTAATCATGGGTTAGGGTCTAACAGTTTTAGCGTTCTCGGTCTACTCTCATCTTTAATAATGATTAAACTTGTCATTGTCAGCAGATGTTTCTAATGTACATAAAATTAAAGAGTATCAACATAACTATGGCCAACTTGAATGACAATGATGCAAAAATAATATAATAAAAGGCTATGCATACAACCTCAAATTTGATGGTGAAATTGACAATACAATATAAATAAAAAACACAAGTTATATTTCCTCTACTTGAAGGGTGGCAATGCAAATTCATTAGCAAATTTGTTACAACTATATATAATTCGGTCCACGCTTTCTCCGTCCGTTTCTTCCCGGTCCGGAGGTGCATTTCGAGGGCAGAGGCGGCGTCCGGGTTCTGCCCCGACGGGTCAGGTTTGACCGACTCTTCGCAGATGGATCGGTACGTGGTCTTGTCGCAGACGGACTCGATGGTGGACTGCTGGAAGTTGGGGAGGTGGAGGGCTCGAAGGTGTTGGATTTGGAGGGTTGGTCTTGCAGTGGGAGTTCGAGGGGCGGAGGAGGGCGGCAGAGAGGAGAGGAGGAGGAGGAGGAGGAGGAGGAGAGTGGTGGTCGGAGATATGGTGGTGGTTGGTTTGGAGAGTTTTGGTTGGTAGAGGTTTTTTGTTTGTAGGGTGGTGGTTGGGCTTGTAAGTAGGTTGGATGTTCCGTTGTGGCCGTTGGTATTTTTTTTTTTATTGGATTTTGTGGGAATTTGGAGTTTGTTTGTCATTTGGTGTGTTTAAGGCTGTGGTATTTTTAATTTTTGTTGTTGTTTGTGGTTAATAGCTTGTAAGCTCTTTTAGGTCGATTGTTGGGAAATAGGTTTGTACTTTAGATTTTGTTTTGTCCCATTTCATTTTAATTAAGTAAAAAAGATAATTTGTTTCCAAGTAATTTTGTAAAATATATGATCTTTTTCATATTTGTAAAATGAGTGTGAATTAAAGAACAAATTCTTTTCGAAGTTTACATAATTAATGTAGTTATATCTTAGATATATGTACGAAGCAAACAACGATCAAATATAAATACGAATTGAATTCCTCCTATAAGCACTTTTGTTTTTAACTTTTAAGGCAAAACTTCAAATTGGAAACTAAAGTTGTATACATATTCATATCGGACTTGGGTCCCCTCTGTGTTTGTAAAGACCCTATCCTTGCTTAGGGATTAAATGGTGATTAGGAGGGCTTAATGGTGGCTTTGCATCGGGAGTTGAAGAGTGAATAGTGGGGGTGTGAGTTGGGTGACGTGAGGGAGGTGGGCTATGGTGTAGGAAGATGGTGGAGGCATGGGTTGGAGCAGTGGTGGTGCGAGCAAGGCGCGCGAGGCAAGGGCGTGATGGGCTTGGTGCGGACTGAGGAGATGTGTGCAGTGTGGCCGGAGGCGTGGTCGTGTGAACTCCGGTGTTCTTCGTCGATCTTCAAAGAGAGGTATGCCAAGTTCTTGTATTAGAGGCCTATTGTGATCACCCACGTTGGGGGATGTTTTGGTAGGTCGCGGGAGGTCGGAGACCTCGCCGGCGACGAGTTTGGGCGTCGAAATCTCGGCTGGCGCGAGGTTGAAGACGTCTGTCGGTCGACCGGGTCCCTTGGACGGTCGACCGATCGTAGTGTATTTTCACTGTCTGTCGTGTATTGGTCGACTGCGTCCCTTGTTCGGTCGACCGGAACTTGAGTGTACTGGTAGGATGCTAGTGTTTTCGGTCGACCGTTGATGACATAGAAATATTAAGTTGACCCTGTAAGTTTTCGGTCGACCGAGACCCCTGCGTCGGTCGACCGATAGATTGGATTTTGATGTTGACCATACTCCGGATTTTGACCTCGTTCGGTCGACCGGTTTTAGACCTTCGGTAGAACGTTAGGAATTATTGTGTTGCGCAAATAGTTCGACCGTTGCAGACGCTTCGGTCGACCGATTCCCTTGTGGAAGCGGTCGACCGAGCTGTCACTTTCGGTCGACCGATTTCCCTTGTGGAAGCGGTCGACCGGTTGTCACAGCGGTCGACCGATTCCCTTGAGGAAACGGTCGACCGAGTGTCTCTTTCGGTCAACCGTTTTTGCACAGGACAGAATTCCTGGTTCCCTTTTTGAATGCCAACCTTGTCCACGGAAACTCGTGTCCTCGCCTCGTGCGTGAGCCTGGAGGTGACGGTGGGCGCGTTCCGCGTAACTACCCAGGGACCGTCGTGTGGAAAAGTGTGGGTGTTCGGGACGCGTCACCTCCATGTATGGATCGTGACTATATCTGGTGGATCGTTTGACTCGCGTTAGAGTAGCAGCCTGAGGGATTACGGATCCCATTGCTTTAGCAACACGCAACTGCTGACGGGTGCAGTGACTACTGGCCGATGGCTACGGAGGCACAGAGACTACCGGCCAGGTTTGGCGACGGAGGTCCAAAGAGGTACCGGCCTATTGACGGCGACGGAGGTCGCGACCCTCCTCGTATGGAGCCGGAGTTGGTGTTGCGCGTGGAGCTCGTTGACCCTGCGGACTTCGGTTCGGATCTGTCGATTGTCCGGCCTTGTGTGGCGGATATGTTCGACTGACCTTGATGGCAGTTATTGCACGTGCCGTGCGGCCTGTGTGGCGGCGGTAGGGCCCCTGTGCGGTCTGTGTGGCGGCAGGGAGGATCGTGCGTAGCCTGTGTGGTTGCGGCGATGGACTGCCGATGATGTGTTCCGGCAGGTAGCTCGACTGGGCACCTATCGAGTGATATCCCATGCGGTCTGTGTGGCGCCGGTGGATGGACCGACCTGAGAGACGGTTCCGTTGGTGTGGTGGTGGACCACGATGTTTTCAGATCTGATTCTACCTACGTGGAAGTACGAACGCCTCCTCACCGATCCCTTGGCTTGTGTAGTCGCGTGTGGGGATGTGTTTCGTACTGTCCGTTAGACCGTATGTGCCTACGGTAGGTCTCTACGGAGCGTGCGGCCTGTGTGGCGGCGGTGATGTTTGACCGTTTAGCCTGTGTGGTACCAGTGGTTGTTGGGACCGTGCGGCCTGTGTGGCGGCAGTGAGGTTGGACCGTGGGGCCTGTGTGGCAGCGGTGGCGATTGTAGACCGCGGGGCCTGTGTGACAGCGGGAACGATTGCAGGACGGATGTCCGGTTTTACCCTTGTGGATGTTTACTACTTTGTATTCCATGTCATGCTATACTAGTACGTTAGGGCATATAGGCGAGCTTGTAATACGGGGTTTCCTTATGGAAACTCAGGCATTGTTGTTATGATTATTTTCAGGACCGCGTTAGGTTCCGGCGGGTGGTGACTGAGGGAGATTGCACTTTGGGACTGGATCCTGTCGTCTACCTACTTTAGGTCGCCGTGATTACATGTACCTTGTGTTTTGTGTTATGATGTAATCACTCTTTTGACGAACTCGTATTGTATTGTGGTGCACCAGACTTATTTATG
The DNA here is from genome assembly GCA_963682175.1 of Triglochin maritima. Taxonomy (NCBI): domain Eukaryota; kingdom Viridiplantae; phylum Streptophyta; class Magnoliopsida; order Alismatales; family Juncaginaceae; genus Triglochin; species Triglochin maritima. Next base: position 3,570,301 of record OY821780.1, on the reverse strand, counting down.
TATTTATTTCAGTAATGTCCCTACTCTTGACGGTTTTATCCTCGTGATTCTTTGGTTTTAAAAGTTTAAATTTTCCGCTGTTCGGGGATGTTACAGTGTTACTGGAGTCTGGAGGGTCCAGTGAGTCCATAAGATTTGAGGCAATTTACAAATTTTATTGTTTGTAATTAAATTTTACAATTTTGTTGTTTATAAATCAAGTTTTTGAAGCCCCACGAGTTTACAATTTAGATTTGTAATTACAGTTTACAATTCACATCAATTAGAACCTCCAGTAACTTGATGTTATCAATGTTCATTCATATGAGTTTAGTATCATTTAATTTTTATTGTTGCCAATTACATATCCCATACTGCAGTTAACAGTTATGTCATACTAACCGAACGAATTCAAATCGTTTAGAATATTGCACAAAAGTAGTATAATATTGAAGTCATTTCATAAGTTTATTTAATTTCTTCGTCCTTTTATAAGAAAATAAATAAATAAAAACCAATCCAGCCCACTTCACATTGCAACGAGCAAACAGTAGAAATTCACACATTTATTATGCCGCGTTCTCACTCTCCACCAGCGACATCTCTCGTCGCACCTCCACTTCGGTTCGTTCCCTCTCCTCTCTCTCCCTTTCCGCATCAAATACGATTTACGATATTTTATTTTCCCCTCAAAATCCTTCACGTTTCACGTCTCCAATTCATCTCCCAATACCGTGGAAATCGCTGTTTTCCTTACGACTATACGTTTCTAGGTTTATTAGTTATATATACGTGGTCGCGGCGAGAAGGGATGTTCTTAATTTTAATGGTTAGGTTATTTGAAATTGTGGAGCAACTTTTGTGGTCAGATTTCCGACGATGAAAGTTAGTATGTTTTCGGTGACGAAGTCTCCGGAAATGCTGAATTTTAGTTAAATTGGGTGGAAGAACGTCAACAATGAAGGACGGATCGCGTGTTTTAGTTGAGTGAAGCTGTCGGAGTATAAGTTGCGGAAATGTAGAGGTTACCTACCTTTGAGACTCTGGTGATGAGTATTATTTGCATTTGTATTGGCATTGGGAAGGGTTGGCTTCCACCTTTATCGGTTTTTGTTGCAGAGCTACAGGTTTCGATTATTGTGATTGAACATCATAATATTTTTCCTTCTTATGTACTTTTTGTTGCAGAGCCACAGGTTTCGATCTAAACCTGCAGTCGTTTATAATGTGTGATTCGTTCTATTTGTAACGGTTTAACCGTGAAACGTGTTAAATACTAATAGAACTACACATTCAACTGTTTAGCTAAATGAGAATTTTTTTACCTGCAATTCCACTAGGATTTTTATGATTTTGGTGATCTTAGAAACTCTTCCCTACTAATAAGAGTGTGCAGTGTAAAGAATGGGGTCATTTGTATCTTAGGCCATACTAATTTTCATTTCTCAGTCTCCGTTTTATGTTGACATAACTTTCCGCATCTGCCCCCAGGGCATTCAGCTTGATATTCTGTTGCTAAACCGTCATTGAGTTAATTCGTAAAGCTGGACTAGTGGTTAACGGTTTTCAACTTTTTTTATGTGAGGTGAGAATCATCTTTGAATATCCTTACATTCACTTAGAGGTATTTAGATCTGATTCACAAGTTTGCCCTCTTATATTGCCTCACATTGCATTACAATACTATGAATCTGCGACTCAATCACTGACCAATGGTTTACACAATGCGGAATATTTTGCATTGTTGGATCAAAGGTCCTTTTAGCTAACCTTTTGTCTCCCACTTAAGTTCACCTTTTTTTACTTTTTTTGTGTTTAAGGATTACTGTGGACATTTGAGATTACCTGGATCAATCCAGAATGAGCAGTCACATTGTTGAGGCAAACCCGGAACAGGTGAAATCAGTGTCTGTCCGGCAATTTCTTTGTTATCTACAGAGGTTTGGTTCAGTATCGATTATTGTGATTGAACATCATAATATTTTTCCTTCTTAGAACAATTACCAAACAGATAATCCTGACGGCTTAATGGAGGATGCTGCAATAGCAGGAACTGAAAATCGTAGCTTGGCATCAGAAGAAATGGAGAATCGCATCCAACTCATTCTTGACAGGATTGATCGCTTCACTCAACAGGTATGTCAATTTTGTTGAGTTTCTCACTGGAAAGTATTGTTTTTCAGATACCTTCAGTTACAAAGTTTGTACTCTGGATTCATGTCGTCCAAAAGGTTTTCTTTCCATGCATACATATATGTGACATTTCGTCTTATTTTGATGAACTCTTGTAATATAATGGTTCGTATTTATGTTTTGCATTTCGATAACCACAGAATTTTCACTCATGCAGTTCACATTACTTCTTTTGCAATCAATAACCATATGTAATGTGAATATGTGATTAATTAAATATCAATGTTACATTTACATGCATTCCAAAATTCAAGAATCAAACTTCATGGGTATTCAGGTTTCTGAAACACTTGAAGCTGGGAAAACAATGTTCCAGGAGCTAAGCGCGAAGTTTGAAGAGCGCTTAATTGAGTTTGTGTCATCTTCTGATCTATATACATCTTTCTGCTTATTTCGTTTTTAATCCAAATGATATTTCCTTGTCCTCTTACTCCTTGCAGAATCCACACAGAGCAGATACAGAAATGGCAGGAGGAGATAAAGGAGCTGCGCCTGCTTGATGCATCAAACGAAGAAAATCATGCCCGTTTGCAGAATACTCGATCCCATCTGCTACAGAACTGTCATGTGGACTACTGAGGTAGGCAATCACAGCTTGTCTCATGACTCATATCATCCATAGTAAAACCTTGATTCATGTTATCTGATTAGAATTGTTCTAAATTCCTACTACAAACCTCACAGACGGATAAAAATTGTATTGAATTGGTTCTGAACGAAGCAGGCCTTTATTTTCTAAACTGCATTAAATGTTTGCCACATATCTTCGATTGGATATATGCCTCGCATTTCTTTAAAAAAACGTCTGATCCTTGCCCAGTGATGTTAAGTCATCCATTAAGCTATATTATTTTGATAAACCAATTCACTAGGCTATTGTAATCCATGCCTACCAGGCGGTCTGCAATGTTTGTTAGAAATTTGATAGATTTCGTTTTGAAAATAATATCTTGAATTGTTTAATGTAAAACGTACACAACAATTTTTCAGTTACTGATATTATCTTCCACTTTAGTGGTACCATGTTAAACCGATAATATATTACAGAGAAGGTAACTTACAACGTTCCCTTCAATTACGACCATGTTTCAGTTCCAACAATATCATAGTTTGATGAAGGTAAAATATTACTTTTAATGGCTTACAGGGCAAAATGAAACACAATGTTATAGTTGAGGCCCGAGGGAGGACAAACAGTAATTTAATCACATTTTTCATGTTATCTCATTTGTATTATTAACTAAGAAAAAAAAGAAAAAAATGAGGATGAAAATCAAAATACGAATCCGTCTCTCCTAACCCTTTTAAGGCTTTAAGGCGCATCAACAAAACACGAGATTTGAAAGGGATGCAAAACTAATTTCCAAAAATCCAAGGAAGCAAATAGAATTAGGTTCTTATGTTGGGTTACTAAGAAAAACACCCAATTCAAATTTACAAGGGACTCGCAGCCTGTGTCGAAGAAGCCGCCATTGGAATAGCATAGCTTTGGGTCTTCGACCAGAAGAAGCAAGATTTTTTGTTCACGTCTCGCAACCACGCAAAACACAACTCACCACAACATCCACATGCCAACCGTCTTGTTGTTTAATTCCCTCCTCCGAGCACCAACTTCTCCTACAAAAACACAACATCATCAAGTCTCACCACAACACTCGAAAACAAGACATGGAATTCCAATTCCAATTCCTCCTCTCCCTTTTCCACCCTCTTATCTTCATTCCTCTCATCTTACTACAATCGACGTACCTCTACTTCAGTTTCAAGTTCACTCGGGTCCAAACTGGAACCACTCTCAAGTCCTATCCTTTGGTAGGAAACCTCCCCCAATTCCTCGCGAACCGCCACCGCCTCCTCGACTGGATTGCTGAAACCCTGGAGGCCTCTCCGACCGCCACATTCCTCATCCGCCGTCCCCGCACGCGCGGTGTCTTCACTTCAAACCCCGCTAACGTCGAGCACATCCTTAAGTCCCACTTCGACAACTTCCCGAAAGGCGGCCGCTTTACCTCCAACCTCGAGGACTTCCTTGGTCACGGCATCTTCAACTCCGACGGCTCTCAGTGGAAGCTCCAACGTAAGACTGCCAGCCTCGAGTTCAACACCCGCTCCCTCCATAACTTCGTCGTTGATGTCGTCCACTCTGAGATCCAAACCCGTCTCCTCCCTCTCCTCGTCTCCGCCGCTGCCACTGCTGCCACCATCGATCTTCAGGACCTCTTTGAGAAGTTCGCTTTTGATAACGTATGTAGACTGGCGTTTGACTTCGATCCCAAGTGCCTCGAATTTGGTGCAGACACCCGCTTCGCCTCCGCATTCCGCGAGGCAACCAACCTAAGCTCCGCCAGATTCTTCGACGCGGTGCCGGAGTTGTGGAAGGTGAAGAAGTTGTTGGGGATCGGATCGGAGAAACGGCTTGCGAAGGCCATCGCAACCGTCCATGGCTTCGCGACGGAGATCATACGGTCGCGAAAGAATGAAACGAACATCACGTCGTCGCACCACGACCTCTTGTCCCGTTTCATCGCAGCCGGAGACTTTTCCGGGAGGTACCTCCGGGACATAGTTATAAGCTTCGTGTTGGCCGGGCGCGACACGACCTCGTCGTCTCTATCCTGGTTCTTCTGGCTTCTGTCGTTGCACCCGGAGGTCGAGCAAAAGATCATCGCGGAGCTCCGAGATACCCGATTAGCCAACCCGATGATTAGCATATTCGGGTTCGAGGAACTGAAGCACATGGAGTACCTTCACGCCGCGATATCGGAGTCGTTGCGACTATACCCGCCGGTTGCGGTTAACCGATCGCAATGCGTCGAAAACGACGTGTTGCCCGACGGAACAGAGGTGAAGAAAGGGTGGTTTGCAGCGTATAGTTCTTACGCAATGGGGAGAATGGAGACGATTTGGGGTAAGGATTGTAAAGAGTATATACCGGAAAGGTGGTTGGACGAAGCCGGGAAGTTCCGACCCGTTAGCCCGTTTATTTATCCGGTTTTCCACGCCGGGCCGAGGACTTGTTTGGGGAAGGAGATGGCTTACATACAGATGAAGTCGGTGGCCGCGAGCGTGTTAGAGAAGTTCAAGGTGGAGGTTTTGGGGAAGGAGGAGAGGCCAGCGCAGATTTGGTCTCTCACGCTTAGGATGAAGCATGGACTCCCGGTGAAGCTTAGGGAGAGAGCCACTATTAAAGGGTATTAATTAGTTCTTAATTACTTGGGTTTAGATTGGTATGTTCATGCCAAATATTGCAGTAATTGTGTTCCATATACATGAACATCATATTGAGGTGGTCGAAGTTATTCGAGGAGATTAATTTTAAGGTTGGCCTCTCTTTTCTTTGGTTCATTATAGGTGGTTGGTAGATTTGAACTCAACACACTTGTCTCGCGCCAATTTAATTGACAGGAACAGCCAACGTCTAACGGCCATATATTTACTTTATTTAGAGTTAAAATCATTTTTGTTTCAAGTTATTATAAGTTTTAATACGATTTTTTGCTGATACTTCTTAATAAATAACATCCCAATACTTCTGGGTGGTTAAATGCTGATGCAACTCAAGATTTTGAATTCGATTGTATACAAAGAACTTTCTAAATCTCCATTTATCTGTGTTTTGGTAGAAGAAACAACATAACATCAAGATCAAATACGGATGTATCTTTATCATATCATAGATTTATGAAAGTTGACGTATCCGAAGATTTTATGGTAAATCTACATATACACCTCGTATCAGTATCTTTATTTGTTATTAACTCTTTCTACCCCACTCCTATTGTTAGAGCTACAGCTTTGTTCACACTTCTCAAGTTTTTCTTGCATCTTTCTGGCGGAAATGTCTTCTACTTCAGACTTCAGACTTCAGTCTTTTATAATTCTGTCGATTGGTTTTATAGAAAGCACAGAAGAAATGAGGAACTAGCTAGAGTTCAAGAAGTTATTATTATTATTATTTAGGTTACCTAAATTCTAAATTTTAGGTACTTGATATGAGTTTCACAGTTTTCCCCCGAAAAATACAAGAAAAATAAAAATAATACAAAATAAAATTAGAGGATATTCAAGTTAAAAAATTACTTGGGATCCAAAAACAAAAAATTTCATCCAATCCTTTGAACTAAAATTCTGATTTTTTAAGAACCAAAATTTATAAAAACTTATATATTTCTTGATATTATATGTTGGAATTAAATTCAACAATGTAAATGCTCATTGTATGAGATCACAATTGCTACGAAATTATATTGCCGCAGGAAAACCACTTGAGTTTTGATATAGACAGATTTTATATTTTTAATAAGGACAAATTAAGTTTTTAATTAGATGATTTCTTGTGTGTTCTGATGAGTTAGTGTTCGAACATCTTCTGCGATATCTTACATTCCTCCCTTAATATATTTATGACTACCAAACGTGGGTGCATGTAAAGAACTATTGTGCAGGATGCAACCAAGCATTACTACGGGTTTGATAAGTTTTCAAAACCACAACTGACAACTGACAACGACAACAATAATTAGTACAATGATGAAGATCCATTCATATTCAAGTTGTAATTAATGTTTGAAGAATTTACGTTCATATTGTCAAAATATCATGAATATCCTACATGTATTGTGATATCCCCCATGTTTGTACATAGAGAAATCATGGAGGGTTTTATTAAAGTTTAAATAGTTCCTACGAATAGTGGATATAGGACAATGAAAACCTTAAAACCTTCTTCTCCAAACTCCTTCTCACATAAGATCACAAGAAGATTCAACATGAGAAAAGCTAATGTATTATCAAATTAATCTTTAATCAGAATGGAAAAAAGTGCGAACAAAGAAACAATTGCAATAAGTCAACCAGATTGTGAAGTAACTTGTAGATATTACTAAAGTTAAAATGCATGAATCAAATGTTGCAAGATATTTCAAAGCATTTATTTAAATATCACAAAATATTTAAGCCTACACTCTCCGAATCAAATGTTGCAAGAGATTTCAAAGTATTTATGTAAATATCCCTAAATATTTTAAGCCTACACTCCCCAAATCTCATGATGTCAACCATGTCTCAATACATAAACGTGCTCTCCACCCCCAACTCTTAACCCCAAAGTCTTACTCACAAACCAAAGCTTAAAACCTCATCACCATCACCACCTCTTGGAACAAACACCTCAATTCAATAGCAAGAAATGGCAAACACCAACAATCATGTTGAAAGAGTTGGTGAAGTTACACCAGTGGTAAGACTCCTAATACATTCCTTTCACACCATAAGCATCACTCTCCTCACCACTCTCCTCCCCCTCTCCTTCCTTCTCCTATCAAGGCTCTCATCATCACCAAGCCTTCTCACATTCCTCATCTCACCACCTCCAACTCCTTTCTACATCTTCCTCTACATTCTCCTCCTCCTCTTGCACCTCATAATACCACTCATTTGCTTGCTCACCCTTCTCCGTGTGTTCACTAGTTACAATTACCATGTCAAACCTCAATTGTGTCTAGCGTGGGTGGTCCTTAGCATCGTCCAAATCTCCGTTGGGCTAGGTGTTGAGGCCACAATTAGGTTTGGGGTCTCACCCGTATATTATCCTAGCATCTCATCGTTGGTTGATTGGATCAGACGTGCGGTTTTTGTGGTTGGAAGCTATGAGATCATGATGTTTTGGTCGAAAAATTTCGTCAGACCGGTGGTGGATAATACCATTTTTGAGGCCCCGACGGAGGAGGAGGCGGGGGAGAGAGTAGTGGTTGGGCTTGTGGTGGGACTGCTTTGGTTGGGAATACTAAGGGATGAGGTTGAAGGGTTGGGGGTGGTGAGGATGGATGTTGGGTGGAATGGTGTTGTTTGTAGGTTGATATGGTTATTGGTTGTAGTGAATGGAATGACAATGATATGGTTATTGGTTTGTAGGTTGAATGGTTATTGGATGGGAAAGTATATGGTGGTTCCCCTGCATAGAAAAGAACCTGAAGTTCCTGTTAGTTATGTTTCTCATGGCAAAGTCTGAACATATGGTGTAACTGTTCGAAGATTTCTATCAACACATACATGTAGGCATCTTGGCAACATTTTCTTATTTCATTAAAGTCAACCTTCCTATCTACTTGTAATGTCATTTAGTTTCAGCACATAAATGTGCAGTTATGTTTTCTTAATATACTAATGGAATGTACATGATACGAAAGGATATCATGAATTCATTAGAGTAATGAATGAATTTTATTTTTTTTACCATTACGTAAGAGGAAATGGATACATCGCATTTTATCCTTTTCATTGATTAGATCTCTGGTTATGCTATCACATCCCAAAACAATGTACATAATATTTTACCACTAATAGTAATGTATGTCTATTTCAGCTCAATGATGGGCACTTTTAGTATCATTATAAACCAACCAATAAATGCAACAATCATATCAACTCTCCCACGAACTTATTCCATAGTACATTGAGACCAACCTCCTATAGTTTCTTTCTTACAAAACAAATTAATCATTCATTTTTTGGCTCTTACAATAAATACATGAGATTGTCCAGAAAAGGAAAAAATGAACAAGAAATTAAACAAAACTTACACCTCAACTGGATGGAACACAGCCTCTGCCAGAACATGAGTTCTCCTAGCCTTTGTGAGACCACCACCAACCAAATGATTGAGATAAACTCTCCCATCCACAACGGTCGCCGAGGTTGCAATTCGATGCATGGCACCCCAGTGCCTCCCCTTCACTTCCGTTGTCCTCCAACCATCGGAGCTCTCAACCAATCTCGCTGATGGCGTGAAGCCTGCCAAGACGAGTTGTGTTGGTGTGAGCAGCTCCAGTCCATCTCCCATCCTCAGAACAACCATCACCATTTCCAACCTTCACAAGCGTTACATCTTCTTATTTATCTTCGATAGAAAAAGAATGGAATGAACATTGATTTGATCTTGATCCTTGTGGAGTGAAAAAGACACTATACTGGATCCACACGTACCCACTGCTAATATCCATAAATGACTTGTTTATTATTGGTAACTGTTACACTGGGATCGATCTTAAAAAGACAGCCACTAGAGGTGTGGATGACCAGAAGGTAACCATCAGGGTGGCACACTATACCGTTGAGGCCATTAAGGTTGTTGTACCATTGCTGCTTTTGTTTGAACACAGGGCTGCGGATGACGGAGACGATATTACCTTGGAGGTCAACCTTCCATATTTTGCTTGCTTTGGCATCAGTAACATATGCATTGCCGTCGTGGTCCACCGCAACATCATCTACATACGACTTCTCATCTTCTGCAACACAGCCAACCATGTCAAGTTTTAGAATGTTTTATAAAATTACTTGGCTAATACATTTGAGCTATTTTTTTGATGACAGCTCTAACTACCAGCACACTCATGCTAGCTGCAAAGTTACAGTTGCAGAACTCTGCAGGCAATTATAATAAATAAATTTATACAAAAAACAGGGGATCAGGGTAAACTTATGCATAACCAACAGATAGCATGGTCACAAATTCTTTTTCATGAAAAAGATAGCATCGCCACTCGCCAGTAAAGAAGACTTTTTTGGGAAGATCATAAGTCGTAACCCAATCTCAACATTTCTGAGCTCACTAAATCTCTTTCCTGTGAATTCACTGTTACATTATAGATCTGTTCAGTTTTCTACCTCTAGCCTGAATCTGATAAGACTCCTGATACATAATAGTCACTAACTTCTTCAGTTTCAGTTTCCTGATGTCAAGACTTCGAAAGCATTTTGTAGAGTGACTTGTGACTATATGAACATATATAAAAATTCAATGTAGATTTCTTATTGCTATGAATTATGATAAAAAATCATTTTGCTTCCTTGAACTGTGGCATTCATGATTCATAAATTTAGTATATCGAACTATTGAAAATTGTGTTTACTCTGCAACTATACCCTCCCTTATCTCTCGTGTGATCTTCCCTCTCCTCTACAACATGTTCTTCTCCCATATCTGTTCTTTTATCCCCTCTCTAATCTCTAGTGAGTAGTGAGCTCTCTAAGAAAATTGATTGTGACATGTCAAAAGTGATATATGAATCTCATGTACTGCTAATAATGCATTACAAAGTTCTAACAAATTTTATGTTTCCATGTTTGTGGTATGAGCTAATACTTGATTCACTAGGTAACATATGTCCCATGTGTAACAAATGGTTATTATAAACTTAGGAATGGGTAAAAACAATAAGAGTATACGGTTCACATGATGCAATGTAAAACCAGTCAAGTACAATTTGAAACCACACCACCAGATATTGCATGATCCTATTGGTTTTCACCATTTCCCAAATAGAATCAGCTAATCACGTACAAATTAACCTCAACCAAAGCTTACATATTTGAATCCTAACAACAACTAAAATTCTCTATCCCTCCATGAACCTCTCTTCTCCAGAACATACAGGATGTGTAGGCCTGTAAACGGGTCGGGTCGGGTTGGGGCGGGTTTCGAACCCACCGCTACCCGACCCGTCTAAGGTAGGCGGGTTTGCAGGTCGGGTCGGGTGAATTTTTTTTAAACCGCTACCCGACCCACCTAAAATCGGGTAAACGGGTTACGCGGGTAGGGCGGGTCGGGTAAACGGGTTATGCGGGGTGGGTAGATGGATAAATGAATTTTTTTTTATATTTTTTCTTTCTTTTTGCATAACACTATAAATTAAAAACATAACACATTAGCATCTTAAAAACATTATCAATGTGATGAACACCATAAAATTATAAATAACTTCAACTTTATAACACTATTAGTAAATTATGGATCAGAGAATATGTATATGTATATGGTATATAAGTGTGTATATATATATAATATTTATTATTTAATTTATTAAATTTTTAGACGGGTAATCGGATAAACGGGGCGGGTAGAAAATACAACCGCTACCCGCCCCTATTATTAGTCGGGTTGGCGGGTATTCGGGTTGGCGGGTGGCGGGTTGAGTTTTTTTCCCCGCTACCCGACTTAGGCGGGTCGGGTTGGCGGGTCAGGGCGGGTTTTACCCGCCCCATTTACAGCCCTAAGGATGTGATTGGTTTGTAGGAACTCGAACTTAGAAGTTGAACAAATGATTTTACGGTGATTGGTTTGCAGAAAAATTAAAATAAATTTGGAAAATAAATTATATGAACTTGAAATCCTTAAAATTACACTCCGAATGACTTCGCCATTTCCACTCTAAATTCTAATAGAGTTCCGAAGTCATATAATAGAGTTCTGAAATTTTGCAAATCACATCGGCTTCGTCGATATAATGCTAACATTGTAATAACAAAATAAAAAAGTAGACGATCGGAACCGTTAAATCACACAGTTCGAACGGCCACAAACCCTACTACGGTAGAACCTGGTCCGGCGAGCCGCGCGAGGAAGATCCGCTCCCAAATGTCCAGATCATAAGCCCCGACGGCGCTGTACCGCATCCTCACCCCGTCCGCATACACCACCACGACCCTCCGACGCGTGCCGTCCACGTGCAACCCCAGCGACATGTTCCCGGCGACGTCGGCGTCGCGGAGGACGGGCGTCTCCCGCATATCGGAGGCGACCGAGGAGACTCCGCCGTCGAGGAAGGTGGCGACGAGGAAGCGGCGGTGGAGGGGATCCCACTTGGCGCACTCCCGGAGCCAACCGAGGCTGCGGTAGGAGAGGGTGGGGGAGGTGGGGAAGAGGAGGATCGAAAGGGGGATGGAGAGGAGGAAGAGGAGACGGGAGTGACGGGAGGAGGGAGGACGATCCGTCGCCATAGGTGGCAGCGGGAGGTAGGAGTGGTCCAGACTCCAATTCTGGGTTTAGTTTTTGTTTTATTGTTTTTTTGATAAAAAGTGTTTGCATTAATAAAGTTGGTGTTACGAACCAGAACACTTTAAAAATACAAATTTCGGCTCTTCTCTGTACCTAGGTAACCGATAGTGTCATGCCCAGGACCGTGCCTGTAACATCCCGAAATAGCAGAAATTTAAAATTTTAAACGATCAAGAGATTATCAGAATAAACTCATCAACGGGAATGTTACTCAATGAATCAACCGTCTGTGCACCAACATACAACAGAGTTTGTCAAAAGACGTGATTATAACAATACAATGAAAGACAGGTACAAGCAATCATGACGACCTCGAAGAGTCCGAAAAGGATCCTGACCACAAAATGTGTACGCACACTGTCACCACCCGACAGAACCTACTGCGGTCCTGAAACATGAATCAAACAACGATGCCTGAGTTTCCCATTAGGAAATCTCGTATGTCAAGCTCGCCTATATGAATGCAACAGTACGGTAAATGAACTTATCATACTAGTAGCATGTCATTTCACATCTGCAATGCATCAAATCCCTCCAAAGGTAAACATGACCTCAGTCCAACAACAACGACGGGTCTCCCTCGGAAACCTACCGTAGGCACATACGGTCTTACGGACAGTACGCGACGCACCCCCACACGCGACTACTCGAGCTAAAGGGATCGACGAGGAGCACCTGCACTTCCGCGCAAAGAATCACGTGGTCTACATCACCTTCGACGGAGTCGTAGCCCGGTCGGTCAACATCCCAAGATATGTGTCCAATCGGGGATCATCACCGGAACAACATCGGCGGTACAACATACGCCTATGACAACATCGGACGGCACAACCACAAGCCGGAACATCGTCGGCACCATCATCGCCGGCAAAAACCTCGGCGGCATCGCCGGCACAACCTCGGCGGTACAACATCGGACGGGTCCGGACCGTAGTTTGCAGGGTCAGCATACTCCACGAGTCTTGCGTCAACACGCATTGGGATCCGCGATCCCTCAGGTCTGCTACTCTACAGAGAGTAAGGCAACAACACGTCACACCACGGTCCAACACGGAAGTGGTGCGACCCAAGTGTCCACACTATTCCACACGACGGTCCTTAGGCGGCACAAGCACGTACCCGTCGTCACCTCCCGGCTCACGCTCTAAGCGAGGACACATGTTTCCGTGGATGGAGTTGACACAACACAAGGACCAAGAATTCAGTTGTGCATACAAACGGTCGACCGAAAAAGCCTAATCGGTGGACATTCCCCCAATAAGTTTGGTCGACCGAAAATCTACAACGGTCGAACTATTCTGCGCGTTACTTAAGTCCAAACGGTCGAACAACAGTCTAAAATCGGTCGACCGAATACGAGGTCAAAATCCGGAGTTAGTCACCAACAAGTCTATTCGGTCGACCGACTCAGGGGTCTCGGTAACCGAAAACTATCAGGGTCATCCTAATAGTCTACGTCATATAACGGTCGAACGAAATATCAAAAACGGTCGAACAACATGCAATAATATCAAGTACACTTAAGTTCCGGTCGACCCAACAACAAAGGACGATCGACCGAAATCCGACAGTAAGCCTCCAACTCACCAGCACATATGCAACCAGTCGACCGCCACATTGGCATCGTTCGACCAGTGTAGGTTAAAGTCGGGCAAAAAGGTAAAATTGGTCGACCGTTCGTCGACAGCAACCTTGTGTCAGCCAAAGATTTTACGTCGTTTCTCGTCGCAAGCGAGGTCTCCGACCTCCCGTGACCGACCACAACTTTCCACCAACGTGGGGAACAACAAAACCACACTAGAAGTCAGCATACCTCAAGACGAAGACGGAGTACGCCGAAGTTCGCTCAACGTCGCCCGTCGACCTCAACCTCCGATCACGCGCGTCTCACGTCCGCCTCCTCGACTCCACGCTCGCCTCCACACCCGGAGTCTCCTCAGTCACGCCTGGTTCGCCGGAAAGGAAGAGAGAAAGTGAGAGAATGCAAGAGTGAGAGATGGGTGTGGTTTTCTCTTCATCAAAGCCCAAAACCCAACCAACCCATCACCCTACACTCCTACTCCATCACACCACACAGCCAACCACTATTCCGTCCCTCCTCCTTCCCCCATGCAAAACTCACTAAATCCAGAATTAGCCCACTCATCACGGGTTAGGGTCTAACAGTGCCGGTCATACCGGCACGACATCCAGGTCTACGTCTTCTGTGATGGAAAAAAAGGCTCCAAGTTGGATCAAAGTACAAGACTAACTGAAAAACAAAATACACCTCAAGCAAAATTTTAGGTCTCAGTGGTAAACGATGAGGGAGCAATCTGGATCAAGCCATAGTCCTCGAATTCCCTTGCGGGTTTAGTAGTTCGACTAATTTGTATTTGTGTTCGACACCACTTGTCTAATTCAGTTCACGTGTTTGTTTGTTTTTAAGTAGAAGGAAACTTCTCATCTTGCGGCTGTTTTGTGATCTCGGGTGGAAGCTAATAAAACCTCATGGATTGGTGGCACAGTCAACTCAAACTCACAATGGTGTTATCCCACCAAATAAGGCTTGACAACTTAGCCGAGGCCCCAGATCAAGAGGATGCCACACTTGCTGTAAGGCCAACTCTACCATGCCCATGTCGGCACTTCCGGTGTTTGTTGAATGAGAGTAGTAGGACGTGAATTTGAATCACATTTCTCCTTAGTAGGATGCACATCCAATATCTACCATTAATAATAAAATTATTCATTCCTACTTATAACAAAATATTTCTATTTGTATTAGACTTCGGAGTTACGACAGTTTGAATGTGATGTAGTTTTTTCCCCATTTGGTATACATGTTTAATATGGTTTCAACTTTCAAACCACATTTGACTTGTTTTACTTTGCATGTGAACGAATTATTCCAACTGTAGTGTAATTTCATGTTGACATTTTTTTTTTGTTTTTTCATGGAAAGGAGGGATCGATAGAAATAGAAGTTTAGTTGATGTCTATTTGATTTTATTACAACAGATTTCACATAATCTTTATTTATATCCTATAAAAATTCAGGCAGGCAAGACCAATAAAAATTTACGTGACATGATAATTACTACCGAGTGACATACATCACATAACTTGAAATCAGGGGACTTCAAACTCAGTTATATATAAAGACCGATAGAACCCAAATACTTGTGAAGATATATCAATTGTGCAATTGAAAGAAACCATCCAACATATCTTGCTCAAGCAATTTGAAACTAAACGAGATGTGACAAAACACCAGACGATTATTCATCCAACACCAAGTCCTCGAATCCATCGGTTCAAGGCTAGCATGGCCTCACAATGTCATCACCACATGGGGTTTTCCTGGCCACCACCACCGAGTTTATGACATCGTCGTTAGGATGAACCACATCGATCACGTCAAATTTCCCTCTAAGAACCTTGGGCTCGATAACCGGGTAGAGGAAACCCCGGGCACCATTGGCGCTTCGGAGCATAAGCATGGCCCCTGGGGCCATATGCTTGGCTAGGTGTTCGATGGCTTGAATTTTCTCCTCCTCTACCACCCCAACTAGCGCCGCTAGGAAGACTACATTGTAGTCTCCCAGGGCGCTAGTGACATCCATGATGTTGACCGTATGGAAAACCATACGGTCTAAAAATGACGGTCGGGACCGAAAAAGGCGGACCGCCATGGCGTTAGCCTCAGGGTTAATGTCATAGTTGTCGAAAACAACTGACTTCATGTAGTGGTTGGCCATGACTATTGACGTGAGAGGAAGTGGACCTGATCCGACAAAAGCCATGCGTGTGGCTCCCGAAGCATCAAGGATGTGTTTCTCGAGGGCGTTGTACTCCAAGAGGCTCAATTTGAGGTAATTGGTGTAGTAGGGGAAGAGGTTGAGATGGCTCAGGGGGTCGTCAAAGGCGGCGAGAAGTGAGGCATAGTGGCTCTCGAGGAGGCCTTCGGCGGTGGCGCAGAGCTTGATGAGGTTGGAGCGCATGGATTGGACCTCATTGGGCAGATTAGAGACATCAATGTTTGATGGTGGGATACAAGTAGTGACTAGCTCTGTGAAGAGCGTGTCAACTTCTTTGCATGGTTTGAGGCTTGGGAGGTTTGAAATTTTGTTGTAGATGTTTGTGATGGTTTGGACAAGAATGTCTTCTGGGGTTTGGAGGCTGCCCATAGCTAGTAATAGTTTTGATAGATCTGGAGAACTGGGTTGTGACTTGTGAACGTGTGTGTTTCTTAAGTTGTGCAAGGTGTTGAGTATTTATAAAGATTTTAACGGGGGGCATCACAAGGGGTCGGTTTGACTCATTGTAATGAGATGGAAACGTGAGTATTCTTTTGTCTTGGCCTTTTTTTAGCGAAGCGAATGTAACTACTTGTAAGTTGAACGAAAGAGATGTAAAAATTAAAATTTGGACATGCAGCACGCGTAGAATTTCGGGTCTCTATATATGTATATATTTTAATTTTTTTATACATGGATACAAGATCGATTTCCATATTTTCGACGATTTCATGTACATTGTTTTATATTTATTCTAATAGCATGTAATCTACATATATATTAAAATAAATAGTATGAGATCATACTCAAAGGTTCACTAAAACTTTTATGAAGATCCGGAGTTGCGTTGACCGTTGAATTGTCCGTCGATTTGTCTTCAATTGTTCACCAAACTCTAAACAAAATTAAAGAGAAATAAGCTAGTCAATCAATCTCTAAATCAATGTTAGAATCTAGCTAATAACATCTAAAGCTTCCTGAGAATTTAATCTCCAAAAGCTTAATTAACTAAGAGATTTTCGGATGTATTAGTGGAGAGGCTTGGGCGAGAGAATATTTTTGCATTAATTAAAATAATATGGGAGATGAGACATATTTATACTCTCCCAACACTCACATCATAGATTATCCACTAACCCATGTTTTCTTGTTTTTCTCTCCCTAAAATCAATCATCTAATTATACATATCACCATCATCCACATTTAACTATAATTGCAATAAATTCAACTTATGATCAACACCAATCCCTTAATTAATTCTGGAAAAATCGTGCTCACAGGTCGACCGATTGGTAGTTAATGCGGTTTCGGTTGGACCATGAAACTAGGCGGTCGACACGCTACCTAAGCTACTGTGATTTTTCGGTCGAACAAACATGCTCAAACTATCGACTGTTTCTACACCAGAAAGTCACTGGAAGAGCCAATGGAAGTTTTCGTTCGGACTGCACTTCAAATTGGTCTACCAATTATTACGAGGAGAAGATCTCATAAATTATCGGTCGAACCACGACTTTACCCGGTCGACCGATCACTACCAAGAAAAGTTTGTGAAAGCTCCTGGAGGTTTTTGTTCGACCAAACACATCCATCCGGTCGACCGTTCACATACGCAACAGCTACTGCGAATTTCCGGACGACCGGTCTTCGAAAACGTTCAACTGTTTTATCTGATTTTTTCTTTTATCAAATTTTAGATTTATATCCTGGGGCTTAGCAAATTCACATACCATGTAATATACTTTATCATATGTAATATCAAAACATTACACCCCATAATACATACATCTCATATGAATTTATTTATGATTCTAACTATGTCATTTTTTATAACATATTGATTCACCACATATATACTATTTCACATGAAACATGATACATCATATGAACATAAAATCAAGCTTCTTGTTTCGCAGTTTTGTGGTGTGAATTATGGGAGGATATAAGTTATATTGGCAATGATATTAAACACTTAACATCACAAACTATAAGCGGTATCTAGTTACACATTATAGTTACCCAATTAACAAAGATGTCTTGTTCATTCGAACTACACGATACATTTAATGATGTAAGAACATCACTTGTGTCTATCTCTTGTTTCATGATATTAAGAATATTATACAAAATAGAAACGTGTTACATTTGTATTATATATTTATTTTGTTGATCTCTTAAGCTAATTATAAATATATAACTTAACACAAGACATATTGTGCACATTATAATTTCACTTTATCAAATGACCCACTAATATCATTACTCAGGTAAATTGTGGCAATAATAATCTTTTGAAGAACTATATTTTCCAGCATATGTCATGTTTAACCAACTATTGTTTTATCACTATGTTCAATGATAATTTTTGACAATAATCAAATTAAACAATCATATGTGAAAAGACATAAGTCTCATATCTTAGGATTCAAGACAGAGTGAAACATTAATAACACAATTCCATAATGTTTCATTTGCTAGGTTTATTCAATATATAAAAGTAATCATTTTTCTCTTTTATATACTTGTGTCGTTAAATATTTGTAGAGATAATATTTTTTAACCAACACGACAATTTTATCTCGACAATTAATGATTCATGTCAATTACTATGATTGTGAATAACTTTTGATGTATGTAAATTATTATCTTTTAGAGTTCTACAGTTAAAGACCAATAGTCTCTTTTTTAACACTTACAAATGACAAATACATTAATCAAAGAGAAAATACTTGCACATTCAATTCATAGTAATTGACGTATAAAAGAATATTTTAAGAACACATTTCTTTCAACCCGTAGTTGAGATCACTCTAGAAAACCGTTCGAGACTATTTCAGGTTACATTATCGCGGATATTAAAAGGCACACGCAGAACAGAACCCCATAGAGGTTGATTTACACAACCTAGTTTTTACGCTTCTAACGTTACATTCTCAGTGATTACATATCTTGTCTTTGTGTGAAACTTCTAAATACCATGACTTACGATAGCTATCTCAATAAAAAACAAAAATAACATCACCTTGTAAATTGAAAAGATATATGCTTCCTATCATTTTATTAATATGCAAGTGTCACGTCCAGAGACACTAATTTATACGTTTGTGTTGCCTCTGTAAAGGGAATATGTCCACGTTACATTATATTAAATTAAAATGGATCATGACTGCATTATATCTACACACCACGCATTTAACCTAAGTTCAAATTCGGTCTAAAAGATGAGCTTATTAAGTCCGATCAGCAAAGCCGCAATGATTAGAAGTTGGGTCAGAATGCTTCATCATTATTTTTCAATAATAAATTTCTCTTTACCATCACTTCAATGGACTCAAAAGAAATTGTACAAGGAATTAATGGTACAGACCAAAAGGCAGAAACCAGAAATATGCATAAATATGTTAGAAATATTACAGGTTTTTAGTAGCTCTCCAAGTGGTAAATGACTCGGTTACTGACGTTAGTAGTTAAGTATTAAATTTAATCAAGTGACCTTTCCTTAGGTTCGGTGTTAGTGCATCCTGTTGTAAGGTACATTTAAGTGGAACTTATCTTAGGATTTCAAAGATCCATTATAAAAGTAAATAATAAATAAATAGGTGAGGAAAAATATCACGTCTCCTTATTTTGTGTAATGTATTGTACTCTGAAGACGTAACTTCAAGCCAAACCACCTTGAGTTTTGGCATCACCTGTTTGTGTTTCTTAAATGTTGCTCCTGAAGATCTGAAATCTCCAAAGTTTCTGTTAACATCTGAACTCCTAATACTGCATAATGTCTCCTAACTCATGCACACTCATTGCTTTCAAAGATCTTGACTTTTTTGGGTGGGAAGCAGGGGAAAAAAGGTTAATACCTTCACAACAACAATAGCCTCATTATTGATAATGAAAATGGACATGTTTCATCCAGGATAAGTACTCGGATGTTTGCAGAGGGTATCATATGTTCAGCAATCTGTCTAGTTGATTCACATATGTCGACATCTTGACAGCCTCTTGCTAAAGCAGAATTCATCCGATGCATATATGGTATAGTACTCTCATTCTTCTTCCACTACAGTTTACAGTACCCATTCTATTCTGAAATTACACCCCCACTCCTTTCACCAAGTCATGCGCACATCAAAAAAACAAATGGATATGATCAAAAAACATGGATGTGATCATCTGTATATCACTACTACAAATTTACAAGGAGGCAATGCATGGGCAATAGTTGCTTACCATCTCATACAGCAATTTTCTGTCAAAAAAGAAAGTGCTGACGAGGAAGCACAATAAGACGGCTCCCCCCCCCAAGTTGTTCTTTTGTTTGAGAAAACATAATAAGATTGCCCCACACTGTACGCATTTCTATGTCAAATAGGAAATAATGATAACAATTGTCCAGAATCAAAGGCTGCTTGGCATTCCAGTCCAGTTCCAAAAAAACACTTTTCGGAACGAGAAAGCAAAACGGCATGACGTTGCATATTGGAGCTCATTAAAGTCCTATTTGCATCATTATGCTCAATAAAAGGGATGAGGGAGGCTCCAAATAGCAAAGATCATGTCATCAGTGGTCCATTAGAATTTAGTGATACCATTTTCTCTTTCAAATTTTGAATGACACAATTTTCTTAGCTCTAAATCATGCTAAATCTGCTACTGAATCATCTCTAGAAATTTGGCCCTTAAATCCTCAATATTTCATTCAATGTATGATTCAGCTCTAACTCCCACTAGTGTGCTACTGAATTATTTATAGAAATTTAGCCCTTGCACTTCAATTCTCCTAATATTTCATACCTAAAATTTTCAAATAGAGCCCTTCATTTTTTCCCCTGGGTATAGAACTTGGCTGCATTTAATCACGACCATGAGGGTGTATCATGGCTTCCTGCCTTCCCGAAAATTAAACTTGCACTCATTTTTTTCGCTCAAGCAGATTTTCCCACCCCATCTGACCAGTAGACATACAATTCAACTATGGAAGCATAAGCACAATGACAAGTATTCCAGAAAATAATGTCAAACGATCATGCATCAGCATCAGGGACTGCATATATTTCAATATTTGCACGAACAATAGTGCAAAGGATGTTCTTTTGACAATAATAATAATACGTTTATTGTAATTACAAGGTTATAAAGATAAATCAATTTGAATATATTGAACCAGGCAAGGAGAGGATATCAATGATACAGAAATACAAAATCAATATGATGTGGACATAGTGATCTTAACATCCAAAATGGAAAAGGTTAAGAAGACCACTTACATGCACAAGCCGATCAAGATGTTATTACTCCTTATCATTGAAGAATGGAAGAAAATCATCAATGTAATAATGACGGAGTGTTGAGTGCCCAGGTCTGTCCAGATATGCACATCCAGGCATAATATTCAGTTGGGCCTGAAAAAAATCCACCAAACAGTAAAATACCACGAGGAAAGTAAGGGGGGGAATAATGCCAGAAGCATTACTTTGATGAAGAGTACCTTCTTGCAATGACATCAGAAGCATCATAGGCTAGCTGAAAGAGTCTTATCAGCATCAGTTGGAGCCTTGTTAGCACTATTTGTGCAGTACTTTTCCAGCCACCTATCAGTCTCCCAAAGGACATGCATGATGCTTTCCCTTGCTGAATAACCATGACTCTCAAATGGAAGAATGACTAAACGACATAGTGCACCATGACCTTTTAAAGCATTAAAAAATCGGTCCGACTGCACCATAGCACAACAGAAAATGACTCAGATGTAAATACCAGGAAGAAATTTTCATGAAAGGACTATAATTAGTTTGCACCGATCACATTTAAATAAGATAAAAGGCAATGCCTCACAAGCATACAATTACATAATGGAATTAGGGTGTAATAGGTGGATCTAGCTTGTTTACCTGCCACCCACTCTGTTGGGTATTGGTATGGGTTTGAGAATTGTACTAGTTTAAAATTTATACCAGTAGCCCAGTATTATTAACCTGATCCTCAAGTGTGATGTATTTACGTGGGTAATTTACCAACTTAATATTCTGAAGTAAAAAATGATACATTTATAATAATATGAGATCCATTAGCATATCCAAATCTCATTCAAGATCGGAGTCCAGTTTGCAAAAGCAGCCTAAATCACCAAAACCCAAATCCTAGTCACATGCCACCCTTATCTCCGTTCCTTATACTTGTCTTCTTCACAACAAAACCATATCCTTAGAGGCTTACAAATCCCAAACCTTATTCTTGATGCTAGACTACACTGTCAGATCCACCGATTGGCTTCAGACACCTGCTGGTTCCTCCACTCTCCTTCCAATCATTCACATGCATGCCCATAATACCGTTTGTACCCATTAATCGACGATGGGTGGCGGTTCCAGTACAGGTACGACTCTCTATTTAAGTGTATAAACCAATCATTTAACCGATCCAAGGAAGCATGTGTGGTTGTATGGTTATAGGAAAGACCTTATCCACCCCCTTCATACCTCTAAACAGACAATTAATAAGATAGGTATACATGCCAATAAATCAATAAAAATATACCTTATTATAGTTTGTATAAGCTAACTAATTAAATTTTGCAAAGTTAATACAAACAAATTGAAACTACATCATTCCAGAGTGAGAGAGAGACCAAATCAATCGTTAATGGTACTTTTAAATCCAAATGTAATTGATATACTAGAAAATACTATAAAAAAGTGTTTATGTCAAATGTAGCAAAATGATGTAATATTCCACATACAAGCTAAATTAATGTATAATTTGATACTCTTACAAAAGATATATTTCTTTTTATACACACAAAAACATACATTATATATACCATGTATCTATTAAACATGCATTGGTTCGAGCATAGATTTTGGTCTTTTGGTCCTTCAGGGATCAGTCCTTTGGCCCCTTTAATTCCAACCTTTAGATTTTCCAACTAAAATCTCAGCCATATTCTTCAACACCTAATTCTTCCACTTTCCAAACCCTAATAACCGTTATAATAAGTCACTATATCTTTTAATTCCTACACTGACACCTCTTCTTATACTATCTTCATAACACCTCTTTAATCCTAGGAACTCAACCATCAACCTCTTTCTAATATAAACGTGACCTCATAATACACTTTTCTCCAACATTACCATGGTAGGATGCAATATATTCACATTTAAAGAATTCTACTGATTTTTCTTTATATTTGTTATTCTTTGTTATAATATTTTCTTTTTATGTTCTTCGTTATAATCTATTATTATTTGTTATTAAAAGATTTCAGCCATGACACCTACACCCATTCTTCATTTTGCAAATGACATTTTTCTGTCATTTTTTGTAAGTTATTTTGTATCTATAACCATGTTAGAACAATTACAGTTGTATACAAAGGCTAATGTCATACTTCATTTACATATAGACTTCTTGTTTGGTACTTGTTCAGAATACTCATACACATCACATGGAACACAGAACAACAAAGAAAAAAACAATAGCAATTAATCCAGGTTCACCAACAGTGTGAAATTGGTGTAAAAGGAAGACAATTTTTACCTGCATAGTAAGTGTCCCAGAATTGTTATCTTCCTCCCCGTGAACAAGAAGGATTGGCTTCTTGATTTTATTTGCCGACATGAAAGGGCTCATTTCAACATAGGTGTTGGTCGCTTCCCAAAGTGTTCTATCTTCATTCTAAGTTGACAATAATAAAATCTCATACCAATGCATGCCAAAAGGAACTTCATTGGAGAATTTTATTAGAAAGATTTCAAACTGAAGACTTTTTAATACTACTCACTGAATATTTTTCTCACCTGAAAGCCGAAAGGTGTGAGTGTTCGGTTGTAAGCCCCTGAGCGTGCAATGCCACAAGAAAACAGATGAGGTGCATGGGCTAGCAGGTTAGCAGTCATGAATGCTCCATAAGAATGTCCTCCAACAGCAATTTTATTTGGATGAGCTACCTAGAAGAGGGCAGATACAATAAACATTGCAAAAAGAGTAAAGGACGTCCTGCTTGATTAAATGCATTGGGAGCTTACCCCTCTCTTTATGATTTCATTAACAGCAGCCTCGGCACTGGAAACCAGTTGCTCCACGTACCTGACAAGAACACAACATAAGCCATCATCAGATTTATCAAGTACTTTTGTAGAGAAGACGAATCAGTGGAAGTGATTAAAAAACAAGGAAAAAAGCAACATGGAATATGGATCATCTTTAGTTGATCAAAAGCAAGATGATTTACATTCCAAAAAAATTAAATATTTTGGGCATAGTTTTGTGAGCAGAAGTTGAGTGTGAAAAGTTCTGATCATATATCACATGACAACGTAAAACAGAACATTGCCGGCAGAGAGAAATAGATAACTTCAAAATTAAAACCAAAGAACATGATGTAACATAATTGTCAAATACACACAAGTACAAAAATTATTCGCAAATAATTACCTACAATAATAAGCCTGAAATAGTCCTGCACCCCAACATACAGGATACAAAGAGATATCAATCTAGGAAAGGCTAAACAACTATGCTGATGGAACCTTTTGAGTCGTCCACAGGTGACACATCCTTTTACAATCCAGGACTTGGTGACATGAGTTCAGATGTCGCAAGTGTTGAAAGTTGAAACAGAAACATAAGAATCAGAACAGGACAACACATGAACACAGATATACATGTTTTGATGGAGCCTCCCAGATGATAAGACTCAGTGACCAGGACATGAAAGCATAAGTACATATACATCATAAAATTTCTGATCAGACAAATATGTTATAATTTATTCCAACTCTACATTAAAATCCGGGTAGTTTGGAGATATTCTTTTTGAAAATTAAAAGGTGTTTATAGAGGTTTACAGTGCAATTTTACAGGTAAATGAGTACATACATCAGCCTTTAAACTGTAAAGAAAGATATAAGTACATTACACAAAGATTGCCAAGTGCTGACAAGTTTTATCTTGAAAATGGTTTCTAATTCACTTATCCTGTGGGAAGCAGTCACGATCCATATTTAATGGAAGCCATGTGTTCATCTTCATCACATAATGATATTTGATACCAATTAAAATATATTTATCTTCATCACATAATGATATGCGTTGATGGTAAGTGGGTAGTAACAAACTAACAACACTTGCTAAGTGTCATTTCTCATAAAAGAAAGGCTATTTATTTGGAAAGCATAACATGTGCATCCTAGAATGAAATGTAAAGTCAAAACTACCTGTCATTCGCTTCTTCATCCCCCTCACCTATGATTGGGATTGTGGGTCCAGAAAGAATGGCAAACCTGTAATAAGTAAAATTACCTGACATTAGCTTCTTTGTTCCCTTCGCCAATAACTGGTATTGAAGGTCCAGAAAGAATGTCCATGTCAACATTTATCTTATAACACATCAAACTGAACTTGATTTCATAAGAAAAGAATCACCAGCAGATTTTGATGTATGATACAGAATAGGGGATTAAAAAACCAAATCCACCAGCATCACAAAGGTGTGCACTGATACTAACACAGTAATTTCACAATCAAGATTATTACAACAAAAGGATGGAAATATCTACAACCGAGATAATTGTAGATAGAAATTTCATTTGCTACAGAAAAAATGGATGTCAGACAGTCAGATTTGGAAATAAAGAGAAGTAACATTTCACACTATTTGTATTGTGTTGTCTTTAATGGATAAAATAAAAATTGTGCAACAGAAATGACCATCAGATGTTGAAATCATATCTCAATTCAGGGTTATTGTCTCTATGGAATCCACTGAATGTAAAGCAAATAGTTCATACATATGTTGTCCTAAAACAATCAAAACACTGGATCATTCTATCAATTGAATGTTCATTATTTGTTAGCATATCTAATGTGTACATAATTTCCATTTCTAGTTATAAGTTGTGTTTTTCCAGCTACTGCAACAGTTATCAATAAGAAAAGAAGTGATATATCCATCTTTCTTGTTTCTAAGGAGCAAGCTGGGATCTTAATTGAGACAATATTCATAATAGATTATAAGCAAACAATGCAAATCCAGTAATAACCAGAATCTGCAAATAGATAATGCTGAGTTAGCAAAAGAATACCCTCTTGCAAGCCAAAGAAGAGGAGATGTTGAACCTATGCCTGCGAATGCATTAGGAGAGCCACGAACTTGTCCAGCTGCGTCCTTGCTTTTAAACTCTCCAGGATAAGACCATACTAAGCATGGAAGTGGACCATCTTTCGCAGGGTCATAATTTGGAGGCAGATAGAGTGTTGCTGTGAGCTGAACACCATCTTTCCTCTGGTACCTGATCATCTCCTTCTGTAATGAAGCCAATTGAGGATAAGGATGCGGGAAATTTGTTATTTGGAAGACTTGCTTGCTAGGCCAGGTTTGTAGATAGTACTGAGTGTTCTCAGTTTTCGACTCTTTTGAAGTAAGTATTTTCAATTTGTCAATGGACAGGTCACCATCATGTTGATCCGACATCAGGGCTACTACATTTTCATAATACTTTTCTTTGTCACTTTCCCAGATTCGCTCCTTATTGCTTGTATTTCTGACCATAAAGCAAATTCAGTATTTTCAGTATCCACATAAAAAAATGATAAGCAGTAAATAAAATGTTCGCCTCGGAAGAACATATATGTAAGACTCACATTTCAAATAAATCGAGAAATGGGATGTTTCCTTCTGGTGTCGAACCACTTCCATTGAGCAATATATATGTTCCTTCATCGCCCTTCTTTATTTTGGCTATAACGTAAGTTCCAGCTGATGTTCGCCGCATCATGGGTGAACCAGGATCAGAATAAACATCTTCTGATGATCTATCAAACAATATACGTGGAGCCACAGCATCTGAACCTGGAGATATAACCCATGTCCTAGTTCGGCGTGTTTTATACCAAGACTCGTACACTAAGGCAAGGGATTCATCACACCATGAAATGCCGCTGTCAATCAGTAAGAAATCAAACCAT
The DNA here is from genome assembly GCA_963682175.1 of Triglochin maritima. Classification (NCBI taxonomy): domain Eukaryota; kingdom Viridiplantae; phylum Streptophyta; class Magnoliopsida; order Alismatales; family Juncaginaceae; genus Triglochin; species Triglochin maritima. The sequence goes on along the minus strand of OY821780.1, from coordinate 3,543,546 downwards.
CACTTTGAACCTTTGCAAGTCGGATTTGAAATTTCAGAATGATAAATGTTGTGATTACGTCCCAAATCCGGTAAATTCCATATTTGTTGCCAAAATAACGCTTTGTCTGTTTTTAGATATATGAAACAAGAGTTTCAGGAGGAATTATGCCTTTCTGAGTTCTGGTAAGTTCTGCTTGCACAAACATAAGAGAGTGGAAAACTTAGGATCCACAAGAAATTCCAAAGACACGCTAGTCCTCTATGGCCTATGGGTTGCAAACACACACTAGAAAATTTAGAGTGGTTAGAGTCTGTAGAGATCGAGAGATGTAGAGGGATTTTAGGTTCAGACTTGTTGTTCCTCCCTTGTCATTCTTTATTTTGTGGTCCCATGATTTTTCCTCTCTTAAAATGGGAGGGGTTTCCACACAAAGCTTCTTCTATGTAGTGTGTTATCTCCTTGACCAGGTTTGTGTGCTTGATGTGGTAATTTGTGTTTACTTGCTTCTAGGATAAATACTCAAGAATTTCAAGTGAGGAAATAAATATTCAACAACATATTCCGAACTACATGACTACAAACCAAAGTTCCCAACAGAACATTGGATGTGAGACTTTTTTCGAATATGCCAAATGCTATGAAAATGTTGTAGGATATGAGTCGGGAGGATAACTCTAGCACAATCCATATAAAAATACACTAATTGGATAGCAAGCAATGGACTTCTGATCACAAAGCTATAATCCGTACCCATATCGTAGATCAAGTTTATGCAGAACTTCGGACTGCTTCCCATCTGACAAATCAGCAGATTCCGTATACACAATATCGCGTGGAGACACTTCCATCTTAGCGTCACCTCCATCTTGTGTTTCTACCCTGGTAAAGAAAATTATACAATTCAACTTCAAATTACTACATGTCACAAGTCAAGTAATATCTAGAAGTGAGGGCATATATATTCAGAAGAAGAACGGTCCTGAGGTGTCGAGAAATGCACTTATGACAAGTGAAAAGCTCAATTAAAGTTTGATAAAAAGTTTAAGAGTTTGCATATTGATGGTGCCACTTCAGGTTGATGATGTCTCAGTACCAATTCATGGTAATTTAATGAATTCTAGGGCAAGATTGACTTACCAATAAAGTGTAGAAGGCTTGTCCGGTCTCCAATTTATCGAGCGCTTCCCTTTTCGAACACTATTGAAAGCTATTGGGATATCCTCAGCAAGAGGAAGATCACATATCTCCCTTACGAAGCTCCCATCAGTTGTCCACATATCAACTTTCTTTGGAAACCTTCCACAAGGTACAGTAAAGGAATACGGCCTATGAATAGAAGTGATCAGAAGGAATTTCTCATCGGGAGATGAATCGATGGACGTGTACACAGCTGGCAGACCAATATGCTTCACTGTCCCATCCAAAGAAGCTAAGACTAACTGTGAAGTAGCATAGTAGTCAAATAAATCTTCATCGTATTCATCCTTCAGTAGATCCTGAAATGTTCGAACTTGAATAACATTTTGCTGCTCATTGGACTGGATTTTTGGGCCTGAAGGGGTTAGTGGCTTTCTAGGAGGGTCTCCACGGGATTCGGGAATTGTACAGACTAACAGTGTAGAATTGTTGATCCAGATATAGCTGTAGCAAGAGAGATAAATATGGTATACAAATATAATGTGATAGAATATTAGAAATGAAAATTAAAGAAAACACACACTTGTCAAATACTGCATTTAAATGAAAATTTGGTGATTCGAATAGCGGCCTGGCTTTTCCTGTGCCAACATCTGCTACCCAAACTTTAAGCCGACTGCATAGGTTTTCCTGCTCAACAGTCAGTTTTGTCAATGGTGAAAACTGAAAAGGTAAAGCTTTGGAGAATGATATATTAAGAGCAGTCAAAAGTTACCTCTTCAAGGCGAATGCTGAAGGAAAGATATTGGCCATCTAAAGACCTGTTTGAAGGGAAACAAGTCAATAACTAAATATCATTTTAACTTTAAAGTTCAACAATGTGAATCCAAATCAGAGAGATGGATTGGCCTTGGGTTGAATGATTTTGACATGAAATCTCACTAAACAGTAAGAACATCCAATTTCCACAAGGCAGGTTGTCATGGTTCCCGCGCCAAAATTAACTATATGATTTACCAAATATGCTAGATCTAACCAAAAGATGAAAAGAACATGGATTTCCTTATTTTTCGTCACTTCAGACCTTCAATCTAAGATTTCAAACAAATGTATAGCCCATCTCTACCATTTCTTTATCCTTCCACTTCCAAGCAAAAATTTATGGCATGGTGAGCATTTTTTATCAGTGAAGGGTAGAGAACAGAACACAAAGGCTGACAGGACAGATAACATTGATAATACCTATAGCATGCAGAGGATGCCTCCTGAGTGGGTCAATGCATGACAGCTTAACAAGACCAATGACGATACGACCACATGATTTGTCTTACCTGGTTGTTATAATTGACTTGGTAATCATGAAAAATAAAGTACAAAAATTCTTAATAGATTGTTATATTCAAGTTAGCTGAGAGAAGTGATAAAAGTCCAAAGACATTTGACCAACATATATATACCACAGGTGAGATGAAGAGTTGATGATGCTTTGTTGCATTCTGTGGTTGTAAAAGAAAGTAGGGTAACAATGAGTATATTGGGAATGGTCTCATATTGGACAATTCAGATTATTATTGTGACTTATAAGATCCTGTTTTAGTACGTCTCTTTCCTCATTACCAAATGATTTTGAGTAGGACGTCCGCACTTTGATATGGTATCATAGCCAAAAGGCCCAATGCCCAGCCTGACAACCTTAACCTATCTTTCGTACAAATGTTTGACTTATGAGACGCCACATGAGCAAGGATGTTGATAATAGTCTCATATTTGACAATTCAAACTATTCATATGACACATAAAATCTTGGATCTCTTCAGTCTTTAGTCATTGCTTTTGAGTTAGACGTCTACACTTAAACAAGCAAAATGAGACCAACAAGAGTGATGATTGTGTGATCTATGGTCGAAGTATTAGGTAACTCAATCGACGTGTCCATTGCTGGTCGATATCTTGATCACACTTAACAGCCATTATTAATTAGTTGAAAAATGTTACAAGTTATATCACAAATAGAATGTGAAGGGTTTAGCTGATATCCGGTACTTTTTGGAGAAAAACATGACGTCATTGAACCATGGTGAGCATTAGCTGATAGAAAAACTTAGATGTTGATGGTCTTCATGCTTAGTTTCAAATTGAAAATGTATCCACTTTATATTTTATCCTCAAATGATCAATAGATTTGTATTATGTTTACCTTAAGCTTTCATCTTTCCTCTGGTTTTTTGGTAGAGATACAACTTTGTATTAGATGATAAATTGCAACTTCAGCCGTAGAATCAAACCAAGAATTTTCATAATTATGATATCTATACAATTAAAACAGAGAAAATGATAAGGTATATATGATATATACAAGAAAGTATTAATTACAATGGATATTGATCTCGCTTTGGTTTTGGTGAACCAATGTAATTGCTTAACATACATGTATTGTTTTTATCCACCTCGTGTAAATAATTCATATGGCATTTAACAAACTCATGCACTCGTTAACAACACAATTCTAACTTCTTTGTATCGTATGACCATTGGCAATGCTACCAAGCCCACTTTGTGTGTACAAGTACAAAACTTTTGTTAACGTGAGGCAGAAGTAATGGTTTCTTTTAGCAGTTTGCCATAAGTAACTCAATAGGGCAGAGACCAAAAGACTTGGATGCTTGACGTGCAAACACATTCTATCAGACCTGCTACTATGACAAGACTGATATGATAGGAAGAGAGAATCACGACTACAAAACCACCACATCATAGGGTCTGACTAGAGTAAAAGTACTTAGAATGCCATGGTATTGTTCGTCGAACCACTCAAGAATCACCATTTATACTACAGACATCTCCCTCGAAATTAGAACAAAGCAAGTTTTCTAATCAAAACCACTCACCAGCTAACGAAATTGATCTTAGCACCATCAGGGAATCCATGGACCTCCACTTCTGGTCCCAATTTCCCATCATCCATCAAAGCGTGAATCCCAATTCCAGTATAAAACGACCTGAGAACAAAACCAGCACCATCCATCCATCATTCCACAACAAAACAATCGAAATCACAACTTACAAAATCACAAATCCACAATCGCTAACATCCGACTCCGGGTGTTACATCTCGCGTCGATCCTCAATCCAGCGAGCTTCTCCTCGGGCCTGGCGAGCTCCTCGAGCGGCGGCAACGCCCTCCGCTTCAGGAACAGAATCTTATCCCTCTGCGGCGAGAACGACAGCGCCGGAAGCGGAGGCGCGTCGACGATATCCTTGATCTCCTTCGGCGGAAGCCGATACCCCACTCCAATCCCCAGATCATCTACTCCACAACAGAATCAACAAGTCATCTCACAAATCGACGCGGAAACCACGAAATCGGATGTGGAGTACCTTCCGGGGGGTGGAGAGGATGGGAAGGGGAGCCGTTGGGGTCGGGGCCGGAGCGCTCGGCGGAGGAGAAGGGACGGGAGGAGGCGGAGAGGGGTTGAGGTTTCATGGATTTTGTCGGGAACTTAGGTCGGCGGAGAGAGGAGGAGAGTTTTGGGGTGGAGAGGAGTGGGAAGGAGAAGAAGGAGAGGTGGTGGTGGAGTTTGTGGAGGTGGAGAGACATCAGTGGGAGTGGGGGTTTGAACTTTGAAGAAGGGGAGTTATGATTGGGGGTAAAAAGAAGAAGAAAAAATGCACACTAGGATGGTGTGATGGATGGATAGATAACATTGTTCACCTCATCCATTTTGGTGTTGTGTGGATGTCCGGATGCTTGGGATTGTTGTGAATCAATGCCTTCTATTGTAAAGTTATGTTAGTTTTGTCCGTCTGCGAATCATGATTTTCTATTGTAGGATTAACCTATTGTTCTGGTTCTATAATCTATTAGTTACTCTACAAAGTTTTGGATTCAGATGTTGAAGGATTGATTATTGACCACCTAATCTTTTTTGGCATCGTGGAATCAATTATTGGCCACCTACAATTATGTTAATGTATTATTTGTATAGTCGAATCAATTAGATGTGTTGGTTGTGTTAGTTACTTAAGATGGTTTTGCAATCCCATGTCGAAAGATCAAATATTGTCAATCCAATCCAATTCCTATTGTTCTATCAACGAGTGTGTTAGTTTTGCTAGTTACTTAAGAGAGTTCTACTTTAACGCCTCGAGCCCGGACAACTGATCACCCGCCTGAACCCGGTGCGTTAAGATACGATCCACGATCCTGACCGTTGCGCACTCTGATATTTAAATCCATCTGATAGGCCCATAATTAATCTGAAAAATATAATCAACAATTTATGAGCTCGACAGCCCGCAAATATCAACCATCAATCAATCAGAATCATAATCATGTGGAAAATAATGCAGAATATGACATTCAGTCAATAAGCACAATCAAGAGACATGCATCACAAATAAAATGCATGCATATCAATTTGAAACCCTCATTCAGATTCGACCACATCCTGTGCTTCTGAAATCTATCAATCTGTCAGACGCACACCTGGTAGCTCCACACTAACGACAGGCAGCCCTTTCCTCTCTCGGGTGGCTCCACGCTGTCCGTTAGGCAGCTCTTTCCTAAGTTGCTCTGCTAGAAACATACACACAGCCACATGACATGTCGACCGAAACACCATCATATGCATATCCATAAAATCAATATTAATGCTCAACATGCATGCAACTACGAATATCAAGAGAGACAGACATGATATGAAACTGAAGAATAACGAATCAGTACTTGTCTCAAAATCTCCATCTTTTTCTTCTCAATATTCTTCTCAAAATTCCATCTTCTCCTAAAACCACACAATCATCCAACAATCTTAATTAGTCCATTAAGATATTTGATTATTACCTCAACTAAAAAATTCAGGATATTACATTCTACCCTCCTTAAAAGAAATTTCGTCCTCGAAATTTGATCTCAATACTGTCTCAATCCAAACAAATCAATACAAATTTTCAACTCATTATTTATCAAATCTAAAAACCTAACACCACTTATCGCTCATAATTTAGATAATCAATCCAACCAAATCCAAACTCACATTTGAACTCAAGTCCAAATATCTCTAAATTCATCTTTCATTATTTATTAATAATTTGGTAGCAAATCCAACCAAGTCAAAATTCACATTTAAATCAATAGTCAATACTTCTAAATTCAATTTCTCAAATTCCAATCCAATCAAATTTTTATTTCAAATCCAAATCCCGACTAATTCCGAGGATCGTATTGCTCTGATATCATTTGTAACGCCCCGAGCCCGGACAACTGATCACCCGCCTGAACCAGGTGCGTTAATATACGATCCACGATCCTGACCGTTGCGCACTCTGATATTTAAATCCATCTGATAGGCTCATAATTAATCTGAAAAATATAATCAACAATTTATGAGCTCGACAGCCCGCAAGTACCAACCATCAATCAATCAGAATCATAATCATGTGGAAAATAATACAGAATACGACATTCAGTCAATAAGCACAATCAAGAGACATGCATCACAAATAAAATGCATGCATATCAATTTGAAACCCTCATTCAGATTCGACCACATCCTGTGCTTCTGAAATCTATCAATCTGTCAGACGCACACCTGGTAGCTCCACACTAACGACAGGCAGCCCTTTCCTCTCTCGGGTGGCTCCACGCTGTCCGTTAGACAGCTCTTTCCTAAGTTGCTCTGCTAGAAACATACACACAGCCACAGGACATGTCGACCGAAACACCATCATATGCATATCCATAAAATCAATATTAATGCTCAATATGCATGCAACTACGAATATCAAGAGAGACAGACATGATATGAAACTGAAGAATAACGAATCAGTACTTGCCTCAAAATCTCCATCTTTTTCTTCTCAATATTCTTCTCAAAATTTCATCTTCTCCTAAAACCACACAATCATCCAACAATCTTAATTAGTCCATTAAGATATTTGATTATGACCTCAACTAAAAAATTCAGGATATTACATTCTACCCTCCTTAAAAGAAATTTCGTCCTCGAAATTTGATCTCAATACTGTCTCAATCCAAACAAATCAATACAAATTTTTCAACTTATTATTTATCAAATCTAAAAACCTAACACCACTTATCGCTCATAATTTAGATAATCAATCCAACCAAATCCAAATTCACATTTGAACTCAAGTCCAAATATCTCTAAATTCATCTTTCATTATTTATTAATAATTTGGTAGCAAATCCAACCAAGTCAAAATTCACATTTAAATCAATAGTCAATACTTCTAAATTCAATTTCTCAAATTCCAATCCAATCAAATTTTTATTTCAAATCCAAATCCCGACTAATTCCGAGGATCATATTGCTCTGATACCATTTGTAACGCCCCGAGCCCGGACAACTGATCACCCGCCTGAACCCGGTGCGTTAAGATACGATCCACGATCTTGACCGTTGCGCACTCTGATATTTAAATCCATCTGATAGGCCCATAATTAATCTGAAAAATATAATCAACAATTTATGAGCTCGACAGCCCGCAAGTACCAACCACCAATCAATCAGAATCATAATCATGTGGAAAATAATACAGAATATGACATTCAGTCAATAAGCACAATCAAGAGACATGCATCACAAATAAAATGCATGCATATCAATTTGAAACCCCCATTCAGATTCGACCACATCCTGTGCTTCTGAAATCTATCAATCTGTCAGACGCACACCTGGTAGCTCCACACTAACGACAGGCAGCCCTTTCCTCTCTCGGGTGGCTACACGCTGTCCGTTAGGCAGCTCTTTCCTAAGTTGCTCTGCTAGAAACATACACACAGCCACAGGACATGTCGACCGAAACACCATCATATGCATATCCATAAAATCAATATTAATGCTCAATATGCATGCAACTACGAATATCAAGAGAGACAGACATGATATGAAACTGAAGAATAACGAATCAGTACTTGCCTCAAAATCTCCATCTTTTTCTTCTCAATATTCTTCTCAAAATTCCATATTCTTCTAAAACCACACAATCATCCAACAATCTTAATTAGTCCATTAAGATATTTGATTATTACCTCAACTAAAAAATTCAGGATATTACATCTACAATTACACGTTGAAGAATCGATATTGCCTACCTAATCCGTGTGTGGGTTTGCAAATTGCATGCCTTTTGTTGTAGTAAGATTGCATGCTTAGGATTATTCTGAATCAGTTGTTTTTTGTTGTTGTATCAAAAAATTAAGTTAGTTTTGTCAGTTAGTTGAGTAAGTTTTGCAATCACATATCATATGACCAAATATTCTTACATGTGGATAGATTTGTAATTATGACTCTTCTCTTTTCCTACTGTCTGTTCATTTCTAACACGACACAATTACATCTAGGGTTGTGCATCCGGTCCGGACCGGACCGGATTTTTTCCGGGGTCCGGACCGAAGACCGGACCAGACCGGATGCCCACGGACCTAAGACCGGACCGGACCGAATCGGTCCGGTCCGGTCAAAAACCGAATTTTTTAAGTTAAAAAAAAAATTGGACCGGTCCGGACCGGACCGGAAAATTTAAAATTTGCCGGACCAAAATCCTGACCGGACCGGATTTTTTCAAAAATTTACGGATCGACCGGTCCGGTTGACCGATTTGACCCGGTCAATGCTCTCCCCTAATTACATCACACAAACACGATACAATATGGTGATACGATTTAGACACAACTTTATATGATTTTTTTGTGTGATTAAATTGTTTTATTACGATGATTCGTGAAGATATCAATATAAAATAATTGATGCACAAACATTACACGATTACACGATATATATCTTTACACAAAAATGAGACGAACTTCATTTTTTGTTAGGTGATCAATTATTTTTTACTTGATAATAATCAATTAATATGTTATTTAGAGAGAGAAAATCAATATAATATGTTACTTAACTATTTTCAATCTAAATATGATAAAAAAAAATCTATTATACACGATAACATGACACAGTTACAAAACTGTCTCACACGATAATACACTAACACTACACGATTTAAAGGTCTATTGAAAGAAGACTTCCACCATCCTTTCAATTTGTATCCAATGTCACGTCGGAGGTTTTAAATGTGGAATCAAAGGGCTGGTCTTAATAAGAAGTCATAGTTTATGCATGTTGTGCATTTCAAAACTAAAAAGCAGGTTGTGACAAACTTACAAGGCAACTATTGATGACTGTTGGTCGCGACTCTAGTCAAAACTTGGACATGGAGATTCGCATTTCATAGGAAGACTCTGAAAGTTGTTCCACTTCAGTGATAATAGATTGGTATCTGCTTTACTACTATTTTGTGGTTACAAAATCATCTTTATCTGTTTCTCAACAACTTCTAACAATATATTTTTTTCAATTTAGTTTGTAGTTTACAAGGTGTTTCTTCTGCTCCGAGAATTTGCAGGAGAAGTGGTTCAGAAGGACCTGCACATAAAATATCAGCAAGTCTGCCAGTGGCCATTACGTTCTCAAACCAAATTCCCTTGATATTTTTTATCTTTCTCCTTCACAAAGACAATTTTAGCTTCTGAAGCAAGTGCATGAGTCCAAAAGTCAATATGCTTTTCAGGATGTCTGATTATAAACGAAAGCAAGAAAATCGGCAGGAAATCAGTCTACAAACCACAGGATCCAAGCACTTGTGTGGTATCTTCCAACCAAAGATCTTTTAGCAAAAGATCTTTAGATTGGCAGACGTGGAACATCTCCATTGGCTAACTAAAAGATAAGAAATGTGTGTACCCACCACTCTCACAAAACCTTCAAATAACCATCTTAAGGTGAGAAGAGAAACCAAACCTCATACATAACTCCAGTTGTAGTAGAAATGACAACAGCTCTTTCCAGTGTGCAGATATCCACCACAGTTATAATTCCAAAGGCAAGTGTGAACAAGGAGAGTTTGCCGAAAACTCAACTTGTGAGTTTCCCATTGAAGCAGAGTTGTGCTGGGAGTCGTATTGTGCGATTCAGGGCAGAAGCAACTCCACCAGACTTGTCCTCCAAGGTGTCGGAAAGTATCGGTAAGGCGCAAGAGACTTGCGAGGATGACCCAAAGAGTGGAGAGTGTGTTGCTGCATGGGACGAGGTTGAGGAGTTGAGCGCGGCTGCAAGCCATGCTCGTGACAAGCAAAAGGAGTCAGACCCCTTGGAGGAGTACTGCAAGGACAATCCTGAGACCGACGAATGTAGGACTTATGAGGATTGAGAGATAACTGTGGTAAGAAATGGACACCTATAGGCTATAGGATTTTATTCCTTCTTGATCATGTTTTGTCTTCTTTATGGAACATTAATTTTCCTTCTAAGTGTCTTATATGTCATTGTTCTGGCTGCATAGGTTTGGAAGCTGTTATTGGCACATATCATGTTTATAACTTCATGTATGGCCGGCCCCTGGTTATGTTTTTTCTGTCCTGTACGCTGGGATAATTAGAATGGACCACACGAATACATGACATTCAGTTCGGGGATAGTAGTATGGTACTCTTATAGTGATGTTTGAATGTACAGAAGGATATTATGTTTTATAAACATATGATTATAAGTATACCAGAAAGTGCACGGGATAAAGAAAATTGTCTTTATCTTTTCTCTCTTTTTTTAGTCCTCTTATCTGTTGCTATTTTTTCCTTTTTGTGAACACACCTAGCAATAACAAGCAAACCAAGGAGAACAAATACCAGTTCATCAGAAAACTGAATGGCTTAACAGGGCTTTCATAAAGACATCAACTAACTCTCTGACATAACATCAAAATTGTAGCCTTTCTGTGACAATCTGACAATCTTGTGTTGAGTTTTATTGGAGAACGTTAAAGGCATTTTTCGCCTTCTATCTCCAACGCCATGTCCTTTAAAACCATCAGAAATCATTGTAGGTTGTAGCTCAGCTACTTGCCTGTACAAAACCTACGAACCGTTCGTCAATAATTACGAACCATTATATGAACTGTTTTAACATGTTCTAAACTTAATATCGTCTTTCTTGATCAGAAAAACTTAAAAACCTGTGAAGATTTGGTAGCATTTCCCCCATGGAATTGAGTCGGTACCATATAGTGGGCACCTACGAAACATTATATGAACTGTTTTAACATGTTTTAAACTTAATATCATCTTTCTTAATCAGAAAAACCTGTGAAGATTTGTTAGCATTTTCCCCAATGGAATTGAGTCGGTACCATATAGTGGGCAATTACGAACCATTATACGAACTGTTTAAACACGCTTTAAACTTAACATCATCTTTCTTCATCTGAAAGAATCAGAAAAACCTGTGAAGATTTGGTAGCATTTTCCCCAATGGAATTGAATCGGTACCATATAGTGGGCTACCCTAAGACTTTGATGCGGAAACAAGAATAAAAAGGATGCAACAAGACAAATGCAATAAAAATAATAGAACATGTGGAGGGAATAAATCAAACAATCAAGTATTTCGCCAGTCTTCAAATTAACATACTCCTTGTTTTTATCATATCACGGACAATATACATTTGGTTACGTGACTTATGTCATCTGAAAATGTTGTCCCGTGATTTCAACGTGAATCACTGATCTTGGCTCTTGGGGTTCGAACATATATGTCTGATGTCACTACTCTAGCCCTTGTTAGCAAAACAGCATGCTTTCACATATCATAATCAATTTCTCACATCAAAATGAAACTACATATAGAAATGAACCATTGGAAAACAACCTTAACCCAATCAAATGATATAGGTTATTGTTTATGTGTATTGTTATTCATGGTCATGCAAGAAACCACAGGGAACTAACCACATGCACCTAAATTGGCAAGCACGCACATATGATGAGACGATAAAGAAAAGATCATTTCCACACAAAGAAAAAAGCTTTCAGCCTATGCTATGATGTGTACTGTGGAAATTCTTAGAAAGTTTATCTCTATCGTTTTCAAGTTCTAACGTCTCCAATCTTATTTGGTTAGATGAACAACACAGTAAAATTTCATATTGCAGACTGTGTTAGCCTTGATTTCCATTCAGAATTAGATTTTCAACCCACTTGATGCGATGATTTTTATTTTATTAGTTGTGAAATGCACTGCAATTTGACAATGTAGGTTCATTTATTATAAATTAGAAATCATCCATATTTGGTTAGACAAGAGTGACAATCTCTGCACCTTGAAAACAAAAAGAGCGGATACGAAATCAATCGTCATTATAAATTTATAAACTAACATTTTTACTCCTCCCTACTTCCTACCAATTGATACACACAAAGCCCTTCAAGACTCCCAAACATGCCTTATGACAACTGAAATCTAATCCAATTTTCATTTGCAACTTAATCACAAGGAAACCAAAAGATACAGCGAACAACATTATAATAAAACAAACAAAGCTAAAAGCCTAAAACCACACTACATTCATCACTACAGTCCACTGAACAATCAAACATCCCTCTAAACATGACCGCACAAACAACAGCAACACTACATTACCAATACAAAACACGCCAAAAAAAACACCAAACTAGTAAGTACCAGTCAATCGTTCAAGAGTCAAGACAGAATCATACTCGGAGACGCCAAAATCGCCTGAGTCGGGCACGGAAGCTTCCACGGCCTAAGCAACGGGTCGGGTATCTCCGGAATATCCATCTTCATCCCACACACCTCCTCAACTCCCCTCAGAACCGAACTGGCGTACCTCAACCGCTCCGCCAGTTCCTCCATCTGCGTTCTCCGGACCAAATTCTCCGTCTCCAACTCGTCTTTCCGCCGCGAAACATCCTCGATCAGTTCCCTGATTCTCCCATTCTCCTCCTTCAAACTCGCCGCTTCGTTTATAAGCTCAGTGAGCCGCTCCTGCTTCCTCACCCTCGACCGACGCGCTGACTCGCGGTTGGAAAGCATCCGCCTCCGCTTCCGCCCGGAGTCAGAACTCGAAGGCATTGCCGCTTACGAGAAGTCGTAGAACCAGTAGAGGAAGGCGACGGAGAGGGAGTGGAGGAGGAACCTCTTGCGAAGGAAGGTGGAGAAGTTCATAAAGATGGGGAGGAGAGGTTTGGGGACATTGAAGGGGGGGTTTGGTGGAGGAGGATTGGGTTGGGTTGGGTTGGGATAGGGAGGGGAAGGATGGTTTGCGGATTTGGGGACGGAGAGGGTTTTATAGGGGGGTCGAAGGGTAGTTTCGGGATGGGAAAGTTTTGGAGTGTTGGGTTTGGATTGGGATTGTTGGCCGTTAGGGCTGGCAAATTCAGGTTTCGGGTCGTGTTCGTGTCGACACGAATTGACACGAATTAATTTTTGCTCAACACGAACCCGAACACGAACACGAAATTTCCAGGAAAAGTCGACCCGAACCCGAACACGAAATTCCACACTTAAACACGAACACGAAATTAGTAACCCGATCTGACCCGAATTGACACGAATTGTTTTCGTGTTGTTTTCGGTTTCGTGTTCGTGTCGACCCGAATTGACACGAATTCTTTTCATGTTAATTCGGTTTCGGGTTCGTGTTCGTTTCAACACGAATTGACACGAATTTTTGGGCTCATTAGATTGCCACAAACAGGAAGAACGCTAACAAAATTTCTTAATAAGAACTTCAAAATACAATTAATATACAATAAAACTACAACAATAGGAAATAAGAAAACAACCAATGCATCTCCCATCTTCGCTCTAACAGCAAGATTTTGCATCTCAACATTTTCTGCCACAGCTTGGTGGATCAGACCAGGGGCCATACTCCAAATCTCTTCATCGGTTATAATCTGTCTGTTTGAGCACACTTCTGCAGATCTGCGAGTTTTACACTTCTCACCTTTAAGTCAACGTCCTGCTGGAGTGCAACTTGGGCGGGCCGGAGTCAACGGGGAGCGAGACGATCCCGAGGGAAAGGAACACGAGGAGGGAGACGGAGAGCACAAGGAGGACGCCGAACCTGAGGATCCAAGGGGAGTTCGAGCCCTTCCTGCCAAAAGGATCATCAAACATAAGAATTAAGAAGCCCAAAAGATAAGAAAATCTAAACAAACCAATAAATCCCTAATAGGCTCCGTAACGTCCTCAACACCGTCCTCCCCAACTGTCCTAACCTCTAGCACGTGTTGCTGCAGACAGGAGACGCGACAGGATGCTCACTTGACGGGGAGGAGACGCAACAGGCTGGTGCAGCACGAAGGAGAGGAGGAGACGCGATGGGCTGGACCGGTTGGGGCAACACAAAGGGGAGGAGGAGACGCGACGGGCTGGACCGGCTGAGGCAGCGCGAAGGGGAGGAGGAGACGAGGTGGTCGGCTACCGGACCTAGAGATCGGAGGGGAGAGGATCGGGAGAGCTAGAGATCGGAGGCAAACAGTGATTGAGAATTTGGGGTGTCGGCTGGTTGGTTTTGGGTGTGGGATAGGATTAGGGTTTTAAATTTTTTAGCATATATATATATGTGGTATTTCGTGTCTTTCGGGTCGACCCGAATTACACGAAACCCGAATTTTATAAACCCGAACCCGACCCGAATTACACTTCGTGTTATTCGTGTCGACCCGAAATCGACCCGAACCCGAAATAAGTCAACCCGAACCCGAAATTTTCGTGTCGTGTTCGGGTTCGAATTTCGGGTCATGACCCGAATTGCCAGCCCTATTGGCCGTTAAAGTTTCGATGGCTTTTAATGCTGGTTGTTGACTTGATTTTGTGGTTTTTCACTTTTTCTTCCCAAAATACCCATAGATTTGTTTATCCCTAGTAATCTGGATTCTCAAGGAACATAATATCCGGTTGAAATGTACCGTTTTGATTTTCAATTGTATCATCTTGTTCCTTGGGTTATTTATTATTAATAAGATCATTCGAGCTAATAACTTAAATTGTAGAACTCTATAAATGAAGTAATAAATACTTTAAATCGTATTTAATCTTGTTAAATAACATGAAACACGTGTGAATTAAATGATGTTTATGTTCTACAAATATGTGAAAAGGAGATCAATTTAATCACACACAAAACATGATGGAGGTCATGGTATTGACCGATCTAAAATGTGACATTACGTGGAATGTGTTTGTGTCATTAATGTTTTATCTGTGTTTTGAATTCTATCATTTCTCACATAAGAAATGTGTATTGCGGATATTATTCAACACTAGTCGTAACAAGTACTCATAAATATAATCTCATTACGTAGAAGTTGTGCAAGAGGAAAGTGTTCATCGTATTTTTTTGTCCATTTTAGTTATGAGTCATGACATCTCTAGGTCTCTTGATAAAGCAGTATTGTATGCATGCAACATGATTAATGAGTTAATCATGTTTACAATTTAATTTGAATCAAGAAAAAAATAATTTGCAAAAATGACACATTCTAATTTTGAACTTAATTGTAATATCATATGTACGACAAAAATCAATACAAACAATTGTTGCTCAAGGATCATGATTTGTATAAGATACAATGATACATATCATCTATGTCATTTGGGTAGTCATAATGTATTTTGCTAAGTACCTCTTATGACTTTTAGAATTGAAACGACTTTTAATTCTATTGGCAACATAACATAGATCCTGCTAGGTTAAACCAAAAGGAACTATCTAAAGAATTTTATTTTAGTATTCATACGGAGATATGGATATTACGATAGAATAAATATAAGTGTTATAATTTATTTGGATCATCTTAAGATACCGAATAAATGTCACGTGGATGACAACCTTACCTAGAATAAATATGTATGACATATTTTGGGTTCAACAATGACATTATTAGAGAGCACGCAGTGACAACTTCTTTTGTAATGGGCGAAAGAGAAGTGAGCTTGTATTTGGATAAATTATTTTGAAAATAACTACCCATATTCAAATATTTATTGCAGGATGATAACCACAAAGTAACCCGCTAACTATTTTAAAATGTAACTACCCACCGCAAGGGGTGAGCATCGGTCTGAACCCGGACCCGGCCGGACCGGACTCGGATTCTCTCCGGGTCCGGACCGAAGACCGGACCGGACCTAGATTCTCTCTGGGGTCTGAACCGAAGACCGGACCAGTCAGGTTCGGTCTGGACCGAACCCGGACCGATCGGTCCGGTTCGGTCCAAAAACCCGGACCAGACCGAACTTTTATGGGGATTTTTGAGTTTTGGTCCGGAACTGGACCGGACCGGACCAAAACCCGAATCGCTCCGGTGGGCCGGACCGAAACCCGGACCGAACCGATTTGGACCGGACCAAAATTTTCACAAATAAAAGTGTTTGATTGAAGAAATGGAAAGTAGAATTAAAGATTGAATCAATAGAGTATTTCTAGCAAAATAAAAAATAATTCTTGAATTAGTTCTTGATGATAGTAATAAAGACGTCATCGTTTTGGCGTTCCCGAAGCAAAGACATCAACCCGGAGGTCACAGTTGACGTGGTAGTAGCAACGTTATCTTGATGGTCTTTTGATTTTAGAATATCAAAATGTATGTATTTATACTTTGTAATTTTGAGATTTAGAATTAGTCACAAAGTCGATCATTTGGTTCTTAATTGTATTAGTTAAAATAATATTTTGATTTAAACTTCTTTAAGCAATTATAAAGTTCATTCAGTTTGACTCTCAAGTAAATTGAGAGAATCTCAGTCTCACATTCTACTGTGTCGAATTAGTGATCTTCAGAGCACGGTCATACCTCCTACAAATTGAGATACGTCTCAGCAGAATGACTTTAAATTATCGATTGAATTGTGTCGTACCGAGCAGAATACCTTTGAATACTACGGGATGGGAAGAATAGTTTGGGGTTTACGAATCGTGACTCTGAAAATTTAAATATTACGGGATGAGAAGATAATAGTTTGGGGATTAAATTTTGTCGGTGATGAGCTAAAATAGAAGGTAGTGTAGATAGATGGCAACATGGGATCTAGAACGTTTCGGAATGTGGACTCTTTCAGACATTTTGAAGCGTAGAAATTCCCTCCGAAGTCAAAGGATAATGCACGTAGCGTTTAACAATAAAACATCATGTACTTATCGTTGTGATAATAATAATAAATAAACAGTGTAAGGTCAAGCTATGGACGAAGGATAATGTAGTTTGGACCATAAAATATCAACGAGGATAATAATATGTCTAAATCTAAGCAAGGATAAGTGGTTTGGCTTAGCATTCCACGACTTTCAGCCGCGTAAATGAAACAGTCAGACGGATATGCTGCATCTTTGTATTTTTTTGATTTATTTCGGGAATGGGTTTTCTGTTGATACAATTACAAATATGATCATGTAATACAGTGAGTTACATATGTCCATAAGGATCATGTAATACAGTGAATAAATATTCCATAAGGATCCAGATAAAGCTAACATACAAAAACATGTAAATATGTATATGTATTCTTGTAACCGTCAAGGACTTAATATGTATTTATTCTTGTAACCGTCAAGGACTTAATTGCAAAAACAATTACCTTGAGGTCCAAAAATAAATACACCCATCACCCTGAGGCTAAAGCCTCTAATTTCCCCCAAATCCCCCGCTGCCACGCCACGCCACGCCACGTCACGCCACGCCTCGCCACGCCCCGGACCGGGACGGGACGGGCGCGCGCGCGCGCGTGTGTGGAGAGTTCTCTCCTCCTCTCTTTCCACCTACAAAGTGACAAGTGAATAGTATGTTTATCAACATCCTTCAACTTGTTAGCTTTGCCAATGTGGGACTAAAAAGTAGAGGTGAGCACATGGGGCAATAGTTCTCATCTTCATCTCAACATTGGATTTCTTCAATTGAGCTATTCATGGGCCTAGCCCAAACTCAATATTCCAACAATCCCCCACAAATCCATTGTTGATGGAGCGACCAAACCTTGCAGCCTAGTGCTTTCAGTAATGGTACCTTTCGGGGTTGAACCACGACTTGAGTCCTTCAACTTTACCCCCACAGGAACTAAGTGAAACGAAGTCTTGAACTATTCTTCCCATCCCGTTACTCCCAGAGTTTTTGGCTATCCAGCTTGCATCACTGTACCCTTCTAGTACAGCTGGGAATTTCCCATAATGCAGCCCAATGGAAGAAGTACCCTTCAAGTACTTAAGTACTCTATCCAAAGCCTCCCAGTGAGTACGATCAGGACAACTTGTGTATCTACTAAGTTTGCTCACCGAGAATGAAATATCTGGTCGTGTGCAATTTGCAAGATACATCAAGCTACCTATAATCTGAGAATATCTCAGTTGTGAAACTGGAACACCACTCTTGTTCTTGTACAAAGGTTTTGATGAATCATATGGGGTTTTCATAGATCTACAATTCGTATAGCCAAATCTCTCAAGAATCTTCTCAACATAGTGAGATTGAGATATGGAAATACCATCAACTGACCTAGTCAGTTTGATACCCAAGATAACATTTGCAACACCCATATCCTTCATCTCAAACTTAGTACACAAGAAGGACTTAGTTTCATGTATTATATTCAAATTAGATCCAAACAGTAAAATGTCATCAACATATAAACACAATGCAATACACGCATTACTTTGAACTTTGCAATAGACACATTTATCAGAATCAATAACCTGGAATCCAAATGATAATATAATTTTGTCAAATTTCTCATGCCAAGCTTTTGGGGCTTGTTTAAGTCCATAAAGAGACTTAACAAGTTTACAAACTTTGTTCTCGTTTCCAGAAGCTACAAATCCTTCAGGTTGGTCCATATAAATTTCTTCTTCAAGGTCACCATGAAGAAAAGCAGTTTTTACATCCATTTGATGGATTGTAAAATCATATACAGACGCCAATGCCAAGAGCACTCGGATAGTAGTCATACGAGACACTGGAGAATAGGTATCGAAATAGTCTATTCCTTCCTTTTGTTTAAACCCTTTGGCAACTAATCTGGCTTTATACTTATCAATGGAACCATCTGGTTTTAATTTCTTTTTGAATATCCATTTACATCCGATTGTTGAACAACCTGGAGGAAGATTTACCAACTCCCATGTCCCATTAGAGACAATAGAGTCCATCTCGACCTTAACTGCATCTTTCCAATGCTTTGCTTCAGATGAAGCCATAGCATCCTTGAAAGTGTTAGGATCACCCTCGATGTGGTATGTGATAAAATCACTTCCCAAATCCTTGGCAATTCGAGAACGTTTGCTCTTTCTAGTTCAATTTCAACTTGAGTTTGAGAAGACTCAAAATCGGTAATAGACAAATCTGCCCCCACATTTGTCATCCTTTCCACATGCTCGTGGATGGAACCAGACGTAGAGGGATCAACTGAAGAAGAAACTTGTTGAGGAACTCCAGATTTCATAGGAAATACATCCTCAAAAAATGTGGCATCTCGAAATTCAACAATTGTGTTAACATCTATGCCACATATCTCGGACTTGATTACCAAAAATCTGTACGCATAGCTATTAATCACATATCCGATAAATATTGCATCAACAGTCTTGGGACCAAGCTTTTTCCTCTTATGTTCATTGATTAACACTTTTGCAAGACAACCCCAAACTTTAAGATATTTAAGGCTAGGTTTTCGACCACACCAGAGTTCGAATGGACTATCCTCCTTATGTTTCTGAGGAACTTTATTCAGAATATGGCAAGCCGTATTCAAAGCTTCTCCCCACATATATTTGGGTAATCCTGAACTCTCTAATAATGCATTAATCATATCAGATAATGTTCTATTTTTCCGTTCAGCAATTCCGTTAGATTGTGGAGAATACGGCGCCGTCACCTCATGAACTATGCCAGAATCCTGACACACTTGTTCGAACAGGTTGGACGTATATTCACCACCTCTATCAGATCTCAACCTCTTAAGTTTCTTTTCAGTTTGTGTCTCTGCTTCATTCTTAAAAATAAGAAACTTAGATAACGCTTCATCTTTACTTTTCAAAAGATAAACATAGCAATACTTTGAACTATCATCAATGAAAGTGATAAAATATTTCTTTTTATCCTTAGTTAACATGCCATTGAATTCACAAGTATCAGTGTGTACTAAATCTAAAATACTAGTATTTCTAGTCACAGAATGAAACGGTCTTTTCGGTTGTTTAGCTTGTACACACACTTGACATTTTTTATTCTCAATAGCATACCTAGGAATCATATTTAAATTCATCATTCTTTTCAAACATTGATAATTCACATGTCCTAAACGTTTATGCCAAACATCACCAGATTCAATGGAATAAACAACAGGAGAAGACACATCTTTAACAGAAATAGCATTGCGATTATAAAAAGCAGGTTCAACATGAATTAAAAAAGCACCACAAGACAAGTACCCTTTGCCAATAAAAGTACCAGAAAGAGTAATCACAACTTTGTTACATTTAAATGTTACTTCATAACCCTCAACTACCAGACACGGACCACTAATAATATTACGACGAACAGCAGGCACATGATGCGTCCTGTGCAGAGAAAGAACTCGTCCTGAAGGTAACTTCAAGTCGATACGTCCAATTCCAAGCACCTTTGCAACATTCCCATTGGCCATCGCTACAGATCTACGATCAACAGGCTGGTAAGAGACAAACATGGACTTGTCAGCACATACATGCACATTAGCCCCAGTGTCAACCAACCACTCACGTGGTTCATAAATGGAAAGAACATGAGGATTAACAGAAACAAACTTACTGTTGGTTTCATCCACCTCAGTCAATACATTGACATGTGGAGTCGATTCAGTGGTACCTTGTTGGCGTTTGGCTTTCTTGGATGGACAATCCTTAGCCCAGTGCCCAACCTGTCCACAATTCCAACATGGTTTGTTTGTTGGTCTTTTCTGGATTTTGACCTTGGGTTTAGTCTTATTAATAGGTTGTGGTTTTCCTTTAAAATTTGACTTAGATGAGGATCCAATTAATACGTTTGCCTTTGGTTGGAACTCTACAGGCATCACTGGTTTTTCACCCCGATGTTCCTCCTCGATTGCAATAGCAACCATGAGGTCATCCATAGTTAGTTTTCCTCTCCTATGCTTTAGAGACATCCCGAAGTCCTCCCAGGATCGAGGGAACTTCTCAATGATTGACATTACCAAAAACTTCTCAGGAAGCTTCATGTCAGCCTCTTTTAAGCCATGGATTAGAATCATAAACTGATGAGCTTGTTCAGTAACTGACTTGCTTTCCACCATTTGAAACTTCAGGAATTTTCCAACATAATACTTTTCATGACCTAAGTCCTCAGTATTATATTTTTTATCCAACTCATCCCACAAATCCTTTGCAGTCACAGAAGCAGAGGAGGACGAACTATAAACATCGAAGAGCACGTTGGACAAAGCCAACAGAATGCAACCTCGACATAATTTGTCCTTCTCTATCCACAGATCTTGTGCTGCTTTGATTTGGGGATCTTCAGTTTCAGAAAGTGGGAAAGCCTTTTCAATTACGTCAACTAAACCAATAGCGGTCAACCAGATCTTCATACGTTGTTGCCAACGTTTGAAATTCTGCCCGGGAAATTTTTCCGGCATGCCTGACATGTCCACTTTTGGCGCAAACGAATTATTAGACGACATAATTAACAATATTTTCTCTGAGATTGTTGATACAATTACAAATATGATCATGTAATACAGTGAGTTACATATGTCGAATAAATATTCCATAAGGATCCAGATAAAGCCAACATACAAAAACATGTAAAGGAAAACAAGAAACGAAGGAACATGAATCAGAAACGACCTCATAGACCGAGCCGTCGGAAGGCGACTTGCCTCAGAGAAAATATCGGCCCACATACCAGTGCGTTTGATGGTCTGCCGGTTTTCTCCCAGGATAGAACGGTCTCACCGTCGAACAGGCGCACACCGGAGTCGACGGACCACGAAAGCAGCGCGAAACCTCGCAAGAATCAGACGTTGAACAACTTTGGATTCGGGGAAGGAAATCGCCGGAGAGGGACGGTTTCCGTAGAGATGATGGGAAAATAGAACGTGTATATTATTTAGGAGGAAACTGTCATGATATATATATATATATATATGTATGTATTTATTCTTGTAACCGTCAAGGACTTAATTGCAAAAACAATTACCTTGAGGTCCAAAAATAAATACACCCATCATCCTGAGGCTAAAGCCTCTAATTTCCCCCAAATCCCCCGCTGCCACGTCACGTCACGTCACGTCACGCCACGCCTCGCCTCGCCACGCCCCGACCCGGACCGGGACGGGACGGGCGCGCGCGCGCGTGTGTGTGGAGAGTTCTCTCCTCCTCTCTTTCCACCTACAAAGTGACAAGTGAATAGTATGTTTATCAACATCCTTCAACTTGTTAGCTTTGCCAAAGTGGGACTAAAAAGTAGAGGTGAGCACATGGCACATGGGGCAATAGTTCTCATCTTAATCTCAACATTGGATTTCTTCAATTGAGCTATTCATGGGCCTAGCCCAAACTCAATATTCCAACATTTTCTTCTACCGAGAGAAGTGATGTGCATAAAAATATTAAGTGAGACTATAACTGTAGTTATCTTAACACTTTTTTTTTATAGTTGATTTCGTTGTTGCAAATTTTGGGCTTGACCATCAATACATGGCTGTTGATTCCAAACGGACTCCACGAGTACGGGCCAATCCAGTAATCTACGTAACAGATGAAGTTTATTCTTCCTGAAATCTTTGTAAAATCAACTTAGATATATAGTTCAGAAGTGTGAAGATAAGTTACACACTAGCTACAAATTTGTATTTTTAGAAGAAAAAAATAAAAGAAGGATTTTACATTGAAGTTGAAACGATGTGTTTAAGGTTGAAATCGTGTCGTGTTAGATACACTGAACTCATGGTGTTTTGCTTGTATGGTTGCGTAAGTATCAGACTCGCATTTTTACCCGCTTAAACACATTCGACGGTCGTGTTGTTGCCCCCTGACACGAGTACGACTCATTTAGAATCGTGCAACAGCAATACACAATGCAACACGATTACCATGATAATTAAGTGTGTCGTTGGTTGTACATGTCACGACACAAACAGATTAGTGTTTTTTCAATAACAAGTTTGATAAAACGAGCATATAACTAATACTTGATTGTGTGATAATTTTATATCATGCGTACTGTACATCCAACTACATGATTAGTTAACGTGTCTCTGTCGTGTTGTTGGTCTATTAGATCATTATTAACCATGACCTCGGACGACTTGGTCATGAGTGTTCTCTATTTTCTCTCTCTCATCCACATCCGTTTTTTTCTCCAACCAATTTTATTCTCTTTTTTAAACTATTCACATCTTAACCACAACCCACAACAACTTATCTCGCTCCTATACATCATTTCGGGGTCCAAATTTATTTTTTTTCCTAAAAAATCACAACAATTATAAAAACATATTTTCAAAAAAAAAATCAAACAAATTTTTTAAAAATTCAAAACAAAACAAAAAGGAAAAATAATAATAATAAAATGGACGATCCGGTCGTTCACGACCTGGGATGACTTGGGGTTAGGGCGTGATGATCGGTCTTGGGGAGGGGGAATAACCCCGTTAGTGGTGCTCTTAAGCAGAAGTTTTTTTTTTTTTTTTTTTACATTTTTGGAAGTCGATCCCAGTGCTCTTAACAAATTATGAAGGATTTATCCTTTTAAGTTGACAATGGAAGAACATTAACGTTTTGACAAATGAAAAATCCAATATCTCATGTACAGATGGGACCTACACTTGAACCATCATCCTCAGGGTTCGGAATCCCGTATCACGTACATACATATACACAGGATTGAGAGAGATCCTCTAGACAATCGAATTCTCACGTATATACCGAAACTACTATCTATACAACATTAACGGGTGGATTTGAGAGTGACCCAATGTGAGTCCACCCGGTCTAAATACAAAACTTATACATATTGTTGCGTTCGGCTCCAGCTTTTGGGTTGAGCTTGTAACGAGAAATCTGACTTTTACAAGCCCAACATGCCAAACTTGCTTGTACAAGCTTGAGGTCATAGCACTGTGTAACTTTTGGTTGTGCTTCCGATCACTCGTATGTATATAGTAATCCAAAATTACACTTGGGATGGCTTCTAATGGCTTCTTAATTCGTAGGTATAAGAGTCTTCTCCACTTTCGAAGAAATTACCATGTGACCCTGCCATTACTCACTGATTCTACCCTCCTCTCTCTTCTTTCAACCCCGGGAAGTCCAGAGATGAACGGAAGTGGGGCTTCAATAAGCCGAGCAGAGCTTTTGGAAGCCGCTTCCAGTGGACACACAACATGTGATGTGACAAAAGCCTGGTGCTTATGTGCATTGGCTTTTCGGCCGAAACTGGGGTTCAAAAGCCCACCACCGAATGTGCCTTAAGACTATACTTCTTATACTCCCATTCACAACAACGAAGTCTAATGATTAGCTCGGTGTGTGGCTGTACTCATAGTATATGATTAGTTTGGACCAAAGATCGATGTTCAATTATTCATCAATTGTCACTTGAGTTCTCCATGGAGATCTAATTTAACATCTAAAATTACTAATACAAAATCTTTTATGATTATTTTACTAACTTACTATCGAAAAAAATACAAATGCAAAATGCTAAAAAAAGTTTAAAAGACCCAGAAGCTGAGCATAATAAGTTTAATTTTTTTATTTTATTTTATAACTTTTTCTACCACTCCATTCCCGCCACAACACTATCTCCCGCCCAAACACCCCCGCCGAGACTAAAACCCTAATTCACTTCTCCCCCAATACCACTCCCATCCCCACCTTCGACCGCGACGATGGCCGCGAAGAACCCTAATTTCGCCGACGACAGAGGTAATCCATTCATCACACCATCCACTCCCTTCCTCCTCTCGATCTCATTCCTTCTCCTCTCAGCTCTCGCGAAGGATTTCCTCACCAACTTCGCCGACGCCCACGGCGAGCCCAAGTACCTCAACATCCTCGTAAGTTGAAAGCCCCCTAACCAGATCCGACATTATCAGAGAAAATGGAACCCTAATTTTTTTTAAAATTTTGTAGCATGACGTCGCGAACCGCAAGCTCCGGCACGTCCAGATCGAACTCGATGATATCCTCAATGTAAGTTCCGTTAATTCCTAGATTCGACCGGAAAAGTCGTTTTTAGGGGAAAATGAAAGAAATGTGTTTTGGTGGTGATTGTAGTATAAGGACTTGGACGAGGAGTTTCTTCAGAGAGTGGTGGAGAATACGAAACGTTATGTTACTGTTTTCGGTGAAGCGATTGATGAGCTCATGCCGGAGTCTACTGAGGCGTTCACGGTTGATGATGATCATGATGTGTTGATGATGCAAAGGGCGGAGGATGGGGCGGATAATGCTGATAATAACGATCCCATGCAGAAGATGCCTCCCGAGATCAAGCGTTTCTAGTGAGTAACTATTTTGTGACCCTTTTTGGTTTTCAGTTTTTTGTTGTTGAAGTTTTTTTTGTCAATGCATGACTGATTGTGCTGTGACATACTCTAATCTGCCCTCACTGTTGTATTTAACTGGATAATCGGGCAAAATAGAGTATGAAAATGTTTAACAGATAGGCATTTATACGATACCTCAGAGAAATAACAAAATTCCAAAGGTGTTTGACCAAGATGTATGCACCATATGACGAGACATTTATTCTTTTCTGTATTATGTGTTTGGAGCGCAGTTTTGTCAACACATTATTTACTGGGTCAGTGTCTTAATTGTGCCCAACACCTAATATCAATCTGTCCATACTTCAGAATTATACCATAATACCACACAAAAAAGCAGAGGATTAGCTGATATCCACTGGCTTTCAAAACAAACTGTTGTCACGGAACACATTAAGCATCCATGGAAAATAAATGTTAAACAAAATACTTATGGAATATACGATTGAACTACGAGACAAAAGTTTACTTTTTGCTTGTAGGTTTAAGCAGTCATTGATGGGAGTATTGTACATTCTTATACCAGGCCAATCGGCTAAACATATAAACACCACGAATCCAACTATTATAG
The DNA here is from genome assembly GCA_963682175.1 of Triglochin maritima. Taxonomy (NCBI): domain Eukaryota; kingdom Viridiplantae; phylum Streptophyta; class Magnoliopsida; order Alismatales; family Juncaginaceae; genus Triglochin; species Triglochin maritima. The sequence goes on along the minus strand of OY821780.1, from coordinate 3,517,434 downwards.
TAAGACTGACCAGTGATTTTACAATCTAAGATAAAACATCATTATTTTATAATTGCCCCCCAACAATTTGCTGTTCAATACTTTTAGTCTTCCCAATATAAATTTTCTATTTTTTTGCAGTGACATATACATAAAGTCATTTTCCAAGGGAACACCACTTACCTTAAGACAGGTTAAGGCTTCTCATATTGGCCAGCTTGTCAAGGTTTCAGGCATTATTATCCGTTGCTCGGATGTTAAACCATTGATGCAAGTTGCAGTCTACACATGTGAAGATTGTGGTTTTGAGATCTACCAGGTAATTCTCTAGTTTTTCACCAGTAGATTGTTTGTCAACTGGTGAATAATTTTTCCCCCTGCTTCTTCCTTCGATTCAGTACTGTTTATTTACCACATGATTCCTAGAAACCTCTTCCTTCAACAAAATTCACAAAACACTTCTGTGACAGTTCTCCTTGATACTCTATCATGATGCAACTGAACAAAGTAGAGGTCTTAGCTGTTTCAACTCAACTAATTTTTACTGTCTGATTTAACATTTCCAGGAAGTCACTGCTCGTGTGTTTATGCCTCTCTTTGAATGCCCTTCAAAACGTTGCAGCATAAACAAGGCTAAAGGAAATCTCATTCTTCAGCTCAGAGCTTCTAAATTTTTGAAGTTTCAAGAGGTACTTGCTTTAGGATATCCTATCTTGATTGTCTTATTGAGCAGGTTATAATTATTTGTATATTTTATGGCGATGTCTATCCCACAATACTTGACACATACAAAACCGTTCTTTGTGAATTCAGTCAACTAAGACATCTTCCTTGGGCAATCTCACATTCCTAGTTTTCTTCCAAATCCAAACTGATCAAAAAATACATATATTACATTTTTTGTTACCTTGCATTCCCACCACCCATCTAAAAACATGTTTTTAGCAATCTAGCATGCGGTTCCTACATCCGAAGTTTGTGGTTTAATTCAATGCTTATATATGAAATTTGTGGTTTAATGTTTTCTATAGCTCCAAACGATTATTTTATAAATGTCCTTAATTAAATTATATACTGACACTTTCAACTGTTTTTTAGAATTTGACCTACATTTACAGATCAATAAACCAAATTAAGATGTAAATATTTTAAAAATCAATTTCTTTTAGGAAATATGTAGTAATTTTGAGATTTATACACCATGACAATTTGTTGGCTATTAATTTCTTTTTGTAGGCTAAAATTCAAGAGTTAGCTGAGCATGTACCAAAAGGACATATTCCTCGGACAATGACGATTCATCTCAGAGGCAACCTCACTAGGAAGGTAACTTTTTTTAAAACCTCCCATCCTGATTTTCAAGTGGACTAAGTTTTTTTCCCACTGAACACATACAGAAAAGGGGATATATCTTTGACAATATATATCATGGTAGTCTTGCAATAAACTCCTTGCCTAGTATATCTTTGACGAAATATTAGTTAGCTTATCATATCTCCTTTTTCATCCATGATAGTGAAAGTTATGTAACTTTTCTTTCGAGGGCAGAGAGTCATGTAACTTTTATAACTTCCAATAGCACCTGTCACCCCTCCCCTTGAAGCATACAAGTAGCACTTGTCAACCCTTTCCTTGAAATTTACCAGTTGTATTGTGATATTCATTTCTATGTTTAATTTTGTTTTGTTATTAATTTTCTACTTTACCTTTCATAATCAGGTTTCCCCAGGTGACGTTGTTGAATTCTCTGGAATTTTTCTTCCCATCCCTTACACTGGATTCAGAGCAATGCGGGCAGGTTTGGTTGCAGATACATATTTGGAAGCTACATCCATTACCCATTTCAAGAAGAAATACGAAGAGTAAGATGCTTCCTTGTACTCTTTGAGCAGGAAAAATAGGTGGCACATTGAACATAAGTTATATACATGGCGAATCGTTGTTCACAAAGTACTATAAACCATGATATATTTAACAAATGAATATGAAATTCAATAGTTGCCTATTTGACCTATATTTATCAGTTTGCCAGGCTTGGCTGCTGTCTCCTGTACATATCTGGCATTCCTATTTTTTATGCATAATTGATGTTTTTACACTCTTGTTTTAGTTGTTTTTGGTCAACTCATTTCAGTTCAACTACTCTTCACACCTTGCACTGCCTTGTACTATATGGTCATGCAAGTTCAATCATAAGATCATAGATTTCTAAATGTTGAAACTTCAAAGATATCTTGTAATTATAAATGGTTTATCAAGACAAATGTAGCATGCTTTTTGCACAAAGGTGCTTCTACCAGCTACTTATTTTCTTAAACCAATTATAACTAAACTAATTGCAGATATGAATTCAAAGATGAAGAGCAAGAGCATATCGAGCGCCTTGCAGAGGATGGTGACATATACAACAAACTTTCACGTTCATTAGCACCTGAAATTTTTGGCCATGAGGATGTTAAAAAGGCCCTTCTTCTGCTCCTCGTGGGTGCACCTCACAGGAAACTGAAAGATGGTATGAAGGTAAGTGCCTCCACACAGTGGGGGTTTATGGTCCAGTCAAATGGGAAAAAGTAGCACTCTTATTCCACACTACTTTTGAGAACCTTTTTGTAAAGAACAGTCCCCACTGCAGACAAGAAAGAGCAGAAGTTTTTTTTTAATTATAAATTTCACAAGTTTTGAGCAATTTAAGGCCCATTGCTTAAAAATATATAGATAAGCATCTGCTACTTTCATTTTAGGCTATAGCAACTATAATTTTACAGTTAATCATTGCAATTCCAAGTGTTAAGATATTTATATTTCGATATAAACTTCCCTTCCCTGCTATGCATGTGCCATCTGTTAAGCATGAAACTAATTGAAATGTGTTACCAAGTTCTATCAAAATGAGCATCATTGATGTTTTCATCAATATGAACTACAGATCAGAGGGGACCTGCATATCTGTCTGATGGGAGATCCTGGTGTTGCAAAGAGTCAGCTTCTCAAACACATAGTCAGTGTAGCACCAAGGGGTGTTTATACTACAGGAAAAGGGAGCAGTGGTGTTGGTTTAACTGCTGCTGTCCAGAAAGATCCTGTCACAAACGAGATGGTTCTTGAAGGAGGAGCACTGGTGAGAAAATAACGATTTTGAATGATTGTATTGCAGTAAATATGTTCAGGCATTAGCCGTTTCAATTACACAGATTAGGGATACCCAGCCATTCTATCTATCCTTCTAAGCTCATGCCTTCCTTTGAAAATGACATAAAGTTCTATTACTATGATTTGCTGGTAAAAACTACTCAGTACTTACTAAGCCAGGTCTTTCTATTTAATTTTGCTTTCTACATTACAGGTTAGAGAATAAATGGGAAGGAACTACATAATTCAAACTTCTAAGAGATACCAAACTTATTATAGGAAAACCATCCTGCCATTGTTTCTGTTATTTTGTGCATTTTAAGGGCAATTTATATGCTCAGTCAAGTGAACTTAACATGTACGTAATTAGCTAGATATTTTTTGCTATAGGTTCTTGCAGATATGGGTATTTGTGCAATTGATGAATTTGACAAGATGGAGGAGTCAGACAGAACTGCAATTCATGAAGTTATGGAACAGCAGACAGTCAGCATCGCCAAGGCTGGAATCACCACATCTCTAAATGCAAGAACTGCTGTTCTTGCAGCTGCTAATCCTGCATGGTATGACTTGATTCTACAAATTATTCTCTTTTTATGTGCTAGGAGCCCATAACTGATTAAATTTGTTACTTCAAGGGGCCGATATGATCTTCGAAGAACTCCAGCAGAAAACATCAATCTACCTCCCGCTTTATTGTCACGTTTTGATCTGTTATGGCTAATCCTGGATCGTGCTGACATGGATGGTGATCTTGAAATGGCAAGGCACATTGTCTTTGTTCATCAGAATCTGGAATCACCTTCTCTGGGGTTCACGCCTCTTGAGCCTTCTGTGCTTCGGTAACGATTTGTTTCTTTGCTGTGCAATTTTTGCCATCTGTGTTCTATTGATGCTAAATCTTTATTATTGACGATGAAATCATCAAACCTAGTATTTAAAATAGCTGATGAGCATGACTGAAACTGAAAGTGTATTCGATTATTGTTCACTTTTACGTTCTGGGACCTTTCGTTTTCCCTTCCCATTTGCGTAATTTTGGATCACTTGCTTATTCATACATAATGAAATAAATTGGCCTAGAAAGTAATGGTTTTGGTATGAACTTTTTCACGTTGCACTATTTTATTTTAATTTATTGTGGTTCCTGTAGTACCTACATCTCAGCTGCCCGAAGAATTACCCCTACTGTACCAAAGGAGCTGGAGGAATATATTGCAACTGCTTATTCAAGTATTAGACAAGAAGAAGCTAAATCAAATGCACCTCATTCATACACAACTATCAGGACACTTCTCAGCATTCTCCGTGTTTCTATTGTAAGTCTCAATGACGTACATGTCACAACTGATTGACATTAGATGTTTTCTAATTGTAACAACTTGAAATTATATGCATAAGCAGCATAACTACATTCATATCAAGGGCAACCAACAAAAAATACACCCATGATACAAAAAAAACTGAATGCAAAATGTTAATTTTCTGTCCACTTTCAGGCGCTAGCCAGGCTTAGATTTTCAGAAACCGTAGCTCAAAGTGATGTTGATGAGGCATTGAGATTGATGCAAATGTCAAAGTTCTCATTGTATACAGAAGATAGACAGAGATCGGGATTGGATGCTATTTCTGATATATACTCTATTTTACGAGATGAAGCAGCAAGAACCAACAGCATGGACATAAGTTATGCTCATGCCCTCAATTGGATATCAAGAAAGGTAAATTTCGTCTAAGTATGTGTTTTTCCTTTTTTAACTCGTCTATTGATATCCCAAGTCTATGTCGAGTGAATGTAAAATGAATTCTTTGTTTTGCTGAGATGTCTTCCACTTTCTAACAGGGATACAGTGAAGCCCAGCTGAAAGAATGCCTGGAAGAGTATGCTGCCCTCAATGTCTGGCAGATTCATCCTAATACCTTCGACATTCGTTTCATCGACACCTAATAGTTTGCTTTGTTCAGTGTTTGTGTATCATTTAACATAATCTAATTGGTCTGTCGCTTCTCAGTAGTTTCATTTTTTTATGGTGAATTGTATTATGTATTAACATAATCCAATGTTGAGAGCGACCTTTAAGCAGCTCCTCCATGTGAATTGTATTATGTATTCTTCACGACTGTTCGAAATACTATTCTGAATCTGACATCTTTTAGGATGTAATTTTGACGACGTTCCAAATATGAAAATCAAAGGAACTACCATAAATGAGTAACACTTTGCTTGATAAGTGAATACAAGACTATATTACACATCAGTTTGACACTACAGTAGTTCAATGGACTTGGATAGTAATTTTGGGTAATGCCCATGAGCCATGGTTAAGCTTAAACTGCCCGAAAAGGCCTTTGCTAGGCCCACCGAAAGCTAAATGATAGGTCAATCAACTCATTACTCTACGATGCAAACAGGTCACCAAAATCAAACTATGAGCATGTTTTAGAAACAACCGTGGTACTGCATTTTGTATAGGAACAAATGAATTACAACATTGTTAATTTGTTATATGTTCTAATTTCGAAGTCAAGATCACAATCTCGGCCTTCCGAAGTTCTCAGATAATAAACTGCAGCTTATGTCATTCACCCCTAACAGATAATACTTGTCAAGTCAGTTATGCATTGGGGTTGGGTTCGTTTGGAGGCATCATGCCATTCTCAGCTGTTCCAGCTGCTGCATTTGTATTTGCATTTGCAGCAGCATCTATTTCTTGCGATATTGTCTCCTCGTACGTTCGTTTCCTAGAGGCAGAGCTTGTGGATCCTTTCTTATCTTTCATGTCTTTTTCACAATCTTTATCCTTTTGGGTCTCTTTTGGGTTGTCATCTTTCTTCTTCACAGGCTGGATATCGCCATTCCCCATAGGCAATTGCGGTGGCTCTTGGCCACTCAATATGAAAAAAACTTTCCCGACAGTTTCACTTATCTCCTTCCCCAGTCCATCATTGCCAACGATTAGCTCCCAGACTGCTTTGGATGCCTTTTCTAGAACTGGAGTCCTGCGGAACCAGTAGTTATTGGTGAAAATCTGAAAGCAAAATACTTAGAAAATACATTTTTGAGAAAAGGGGTTTTATATCTTTATATGTTGTTTTCACTGGTGAGTATATAATTTGATCAGGAGTGCAATTTTGATGCAAAATTTTGAAATATCAAATTTCAAACAATGCAACCAGCAATTGGCTGCAAATAATTAACAATATGGTCAATGCTGCATAACTTTTTTTTATCAGTGCTAATGCTGCATCACCAAGTTAAATGCATCGTGTCATGTGCTTGTTTTATTGTTGTTGTGTTAACCACTAGTGTCCTTGCATACTCGGAGTAGATAAAACCAGTTGAAGCTTAAGCTAAACTAGGAGTTTCCGAGATTTAAAAATGGTTGCCATCAACTTAAGTCACCTCATATTTGATCAATATAGCATGTACAATTACAAGATAATTTGGACTTACACGAGTTATCTCCGTAAAGCATCAAATTTGATCAATATAGCATGTAGAACTTACAAGAAAACTCAGACTTACTCAAGTTCTCTCCGTAAAGCATCATATAATTCCCTCTTGGTCTGTTTTTCAGCTCCTGGAGTATTAATAACTTTGCTTTGCTCCACCATGGAGATTGTGTTGCTTTTCAGCTCTTCCTACAAACAAACACACACAAACTTCAGCTAGTACACCCTAAAAGGAGTTTCCTTAAACTACAATGATCTTTCAACAAGTTTTTCCCATTGGATTTCAATATTCTTCTGCTAACTCAATGATTTAAATATGGATGTTGTGGGAATAACCATAACAAGAGGTGATATATCTCATGTTCTGGATTCCCATATTGTAATATCATATTGGTTAATTTTTATCAATCTACTTTTACATCCATTTAATTCAATCATACTGTTGTGTAGCAAAAGACTGTTTAAACTTTAATAATAGTACAATTCAAACTGTAAAAGAGAAAAAAAGGCTAATACATACCAAATTGGTTCGGTAGGTCACAACCAGGTCAGTTGGCTGAACATGGAAACTTGGTTTACCTACTCATATTCTTTGCGATGCAATTTTTCACCAAGTGACTAAGTGCATACGATACAATATTTCAGTTTCATAAAAGTAGGAATACACATCGTTTTAAAATCACCATTGATGTTACATCCTCATTGCATGTCGTGTGCTTCCGGTTTACATCCACGCCAAATGCATTCGATTGCTAAACTATTGGGTCTTTATATCATCTTATGATTCTCGTTATTTTACTTAGTTATGTTGTTTCGGGTTTTTTTTCTGGGTTTTTGGTGAACGTGAGGGGGATTAAGTATATGGTTTGTAAGAACTTTGGTTATATTAGTACAATAGCTAGCTTGTAGTTATTACCGAATTTTTTTTGTTTTTTTGCGATAGCAAACCGAAAACACATTCATTCGAAAGAACTCGAGTATCCAAACAAAGATCCGATGCCCACAACTCCAAAGATTTTCGATTTTGGAGTCATGAAAACCTTCACAAGTCTATTCCCAATCACGAACACAAAGCAATATAAATTTCAACACAAGCCACCACTCCCTTACTAAAAGGGGACCTTTAAAATAGCATGGAATCAGCAAACCTAAAAAGAAATGATTTTGAGGAGTGGGATTGCTTACATTGGCCTTGAGCTGGTTGATGATCTTCAACCTGATGGCGTCTATGGTTCCGTCGTTCATCAACGTCTCCAGCACGTCTTCCGGAGTCACGACGGGCGAGGGACTCATCACAGAAACCACCAGACCGAAACCCTAGACTTTCAGAAACCAGCAAACCAAGCAACCAAAAGCATCAATTTTCCCAAAATCCAATCAAAACAAAAAAAGAAAGTCTCTCTCTCACACACACACACACACACTCACACTCCAGACCACATTGAACCCAAAAAAACTTCTTTCCGAAACAACCAAACGAAGCAACGAAACTCGCAACCCATCAAAACCCACAAAAAAAGAAAAGATGGTAATCCATGTTGGAGCTCACCAGACAGTAGGGTAATCCAGCAAGGGTTTGACTAAGCGCGAGCCGGAGAAGAAGAGTATCCAACAAAAGACAAGACGGCTCCAACCAAGAGCACAGACCAGGGAGGGAAGCGGTGAAGACGTCGGGGACTATTCCGATGTCGCCGGCAGAAGATGCGACGGCGAGGAGGCGAGGCCGGTGGAAGAGGCGGTGGGACTCAGGAGAGGAGGGGGCTTGGTTTGGGAGTCGGAGGAGGAGTTAGGGCTAGGGTTAGTGTTAGATTTTGACATTTTTGACATGTATAATATTGATGACGAGTAAACGGATATGTGAGTAAGGGTAACGAACATATCCGTACTTAACCGGTATTTGTACCAAATTTTTAAATGGGTACGAAATTTGTATCATACCTGTACGAATCGGGTATACAATTATTATCCGTTTCGTTTACGATCCTAAATAACTAGCTTGTAGTTATTATCCAAAAAAGATTTTTTTTTGACGATAACAAACTGAAACACATTCATTCGAAACAACTCGAGTTTCCGATACCCACAACTCCAAAGATTTTCGATATTGGAGTCATGAAAACTTTCACAAGTCTTATTCTCAATCATGAACACAAACACATGAAAACAATCTAATTTCCAACACAAGTCAATCACTCCCCTACTAAAAGGAGGCCTTTCAAATAACATGGAATCAACAAACCTAAAAAGAAATGATTTTGAGGAGTGAGATTGATTACATTGGCCTTGAGCTGGTTGATGATCTTCAACCTGATGGTGTCTATGGTTCCATCGTACATCAACGTCTCCAACACGTCTTTCGGGGTCACGAGGGGTTAGGGACTCATCACAGAAACCACCAGAGAGAAATCATAGACAACGAAGCTTACAGGACATTAAGTCGAAGATGAGAGGGTTTGTATTGGGAGCTTTTTTCATTGCCTCCGGAATGGGGAGGATAGAGAATTAGAGATGATGCAGGACGGGGGACTTTTCGCTGAGGTTGATGATCTAGCAAATGTTTTTTATTTTTTTCCTTCTTTCTTATATATATACTATTCTCAAAATCATATTCTTTCTTCACTCTTTTTTTGAAATAGTAGATAATTTTCATTAATAAAAGGAAAAACAATGAACACGCCCCCTTAAGTCAAAGCAAATTACAATAAGCTAATAATCAAGCATATATAACCTCTAGTTTTTCCACTTATGATTCTCGTTATTTTCTAGGTTTTTGGTGAACGTGAGGGGGATTAAGTATATGGTTTGTAAGAACTTTGGTTATATTAGTACAATAGCTAGCTTGTAGTTATTACCGATTTTTTTTTTGTTTTTTTGCGATAGCAAACCGAAAACACATTCATTCGAAAGAACTCGAGTATCCAAACAAAGATCCGATGCCCACAACTTCAAAGATTTTCAATTTTGGAGTCATGAAAACCTTCACAAGTCTATTCCCAATCACGAACACAAAGCAATATAAAATCCAACACAAGCCACCACTCCCCTACTAAAAAGGGGTCTTTCAAATAACATGGAATCATCAAACCTAAGAAGAGATGATTTTGAGGTGTGGGATTGCTCACATTGACCTTGAGCTGGTTGATGATCTCCAACGAGACGACGTAAATTGTTTCGTCGTTCATCAACGTCTCTAGTACGTCTTCCGGGATCACGAGGGACTCATCACAGAAACCACCAGAAAGAAAACCTAGACGACGAAGGGCGACCGTAATCGAAGCTTACAGGAGATTAAACCGAAGAGGAGAGGGTTTGTAATGGGAGCTCTTTTAATTGCCTCCGGAACGGGGAGGATAGAGAATTAGAGATGACGGGGGACATGAGACTTTTCGCTGAGGTCGATGATCTAGCAAATGTTTTCTTCTTCTTTCTTATATATATAATACTCTTCTCAAATCATTTTCTTTCTTCACTTTTTTGTTGATGAAATAGTAGATAGTTTTCATTAATAAAAGGAAAAACAATGAACACACCCCCTTAAGTCAAAGCAAGTTACAATAAGCTAATAATCAATCAATAAAGTGGATGGAGGACATAGACGTTGTCTCGAAAGGATCCTTATGCGCGGGCGTTCGTGACGCGCGCTGACATGGTCAGTACAGTCAGCAAAATTCAAATGTCTTTTACTTTTTGAACTTAACTAAGTAGCATATTTATTTTGTGTCACATGCAATTTTTACTTTCCCAATGCAACATTTTGATTCCCAATGCAACATTTCGTTTCCTTATGCAACATTTTCCCAATGCAACTTTTTCTGAACAGCCACATAATTTTGAACAGACACAAAACTTATTCTGGACAAACTTTGAACTTATTATGGACACACACAAAACTTATTCTGTACAAACTTTGAACTTATTCTGGACAAACACAGAACTTATTATGGACAGACTTTGAACTTATTTTGGACAGACTTTGAACTTATTACGGACAAACACAAAACTTATAATAAACACATTTTGAACTTATTATTGACAGACACAACTTATTCTGGACAAACTTTGAACTTATTATGGACAGACACACAATTTATTCTGGAAAGACTTTGAACTTATTATGGACAACGCACAGAACTTATTATGGACAAATTTTGAACTTATTATGGACAAACACACAACCTATTCTGGACAAACACACAACCTATTCTGGACAAACTTTGAACTTATTCTGGATAAACTTTGAACTTATTCTGGACAGACTTTGAACTTATTATGGACAGACACACAATCTATTCTGGACAGACACAACATATTCTGGACAAACTTTGAACTTATTATGGACATACACACAATCTATTCTGGACAGACACACAACCTATTCTGGACAAACTTTGAATTTATTCTGGACAGACTTTGAATTTATTCTGAACAAACTTTGCACTTATTATGGACACACACAGAACTTATTCTGGACAGACTTTGCACTTATTCTGGACAAACACAGAACTTATTATGGACAGATTTTGAACTTATTCTGGACAGACTTTGAACTTATTATGAACAAACACAGAACTTATTATGGAAAAACTTTGAACTTATTATGGAAAGGCACACAACCTATTTTGGACAGACTTTGTACTTAATCTGGATAGACACATAACCTATTCTGGATAGACTTTGAACTTATTATGGACAACAAACAAAACTTATTCTGGACAGTCACACAACTTATTCTGGACAATCACAGAACTTATTCTGGACAGAATAAGGTGTTCGTCTGTCCATTTTATGTTGTAGGTTTTTCCGTGGGGGAATCAAAAGTTGCATTGAGAAAATAAATGTTGCATGAGGAAACGAAATGTTGCATTGGGAAACGTAATGCATTGTGAGAGTATAAGTTGCACGTGACACAAAATAAATTTATTATTCAATTAATTTCAGAAAGGAAAAGACATTTGACTTTTGATAACTAGACTGTTGTTGTTGACTGGACTGACCACGTCAGCACGCGTCCCAGACGCAATCGTCCATTAATCATTTTCCGTCTCTAAATGCCTTACGTGCTCCTGTGCTTCCTCTACCTGGACAACCTCACGTTCCTCTATTTCTTGAGGCAGCTCCCTCTCTCGCGTGCATTTGTGTATCACATGATCACATTCATCTTCATCTTGTGTTATGGTATCTGAAAACTTCTTTATTTTTGTTTTAAAAAATGATTTCTATTTTTATTTGCTTGGAGACTTGGAGTTGACTTACTTTCCGTTCATTTTTTGGTACCTTACAAAAGGAAATCCCAAGAGGAATTTTTTAATATCTAAATAGCATTAGCTGCGAAAAACTACAATTAGTGCTTTATCTTCGCTTGTTCTTCTAACTTTTTGTACTTTTACCGTAGTCCGTAGAGAAGCTTTGCTATTTGGTTGTAGACTTGAATGTCCATATTTTGTAAACCATAAGAAGAAAACTTAGAAATCACACTGTGGATCGTAGTATATGTCCATATTTTGTAAACCATAAGAAGAAAACTTAGAAATCACACTGTGGATCGTAGTATGGTTATTTTAATTTAATTCCAACTACCAAATTTCGAAAATAAAATAAAAATACAAAAGAATTATCCCTCCTCGTTCATTTGTTTTAAGGCTTTAAGCAATCAATATTTTAAGAAAAGTCCTAAAAAAGCCCACCCGTTTAAGATCCGACTAAGGGATCCACATTCTAGGGTTCCCCCATATAAATACCTTCTTCCCGCTAACCTAAACCCCTTTCAGCCCATCTCCTCCGTCCCCGAAACCCTAACCCTAACCCTAACCGGAGAAGCTCCGAGCATGGCGGGAGGCAAGATCCGGAAGCAGAGGCCCTCCGCGGCGGCGGGGAGCCAACACTACCAGGGGGGGATCCCGTTCCAGAAGTCGAAGGGGCAGCACATCCTGAAGAACCCGATGCTGGTGGACACGATCGTGCAGAAGTCGGGAATCAAGCCGACGGACGTGATTCTGGAGATCGGTCCTGGCACGGGGAATCTCACCAAGAAGCTGCTGGAGGCGGGGAAGTCGGTGGTCGCCGTCGAGATCGATCCGAGAATGGTTCTGGAGCTGCAGAGGAGGTTCCAGGGGACGCCTCTGTCGCACCGCTTGAGGGTGAGGGTTTCGGTGATTTTGGATTTGAATTTTAGGGATTTTTTACGGATGGGAAGTTTTCGTTTGGAATTGAGTTTCGGTTTTAATTTTAGTTTTTGTTAGTTTTGATAATGAAATGGTGGATTATAAAGAAAACGTGTTTTTTGGAGTAAAGTTCTAAGTTTTTTGAAGATTTGGGATGTGGTTGTAAACAGATTTTAGGATTTGCTTTCCTCTAATTTTTGTTTTGGGTGTTCATTTTGGTTCGGATTGCTGATATTTTTGGTCTTGATGTGTGGTTGTGGTTTTCGTTGGTTTTGACGATAAAGGGGCGAATTTGCATGTGAAGAATAAGTAGTGTTTGATGGAGTTGTTTTGCAGATTTTGGATTGTGGTCGTAAACAGGTTTTTAGAATTTTCATTTTGATTTGTGAATTTTCATTTTGTTCGGAGTTTAGATTTTTTTCATCCTTTTTGATGTGTGGTTGGCTGGATGCGGTTTCTGTTAATTTAACAAGAAACAATGAATTCATGTTGGAGGGAAATGAATGATCAAATTGGCGTCTTTTATTTTGTGAATTATGTGGCCCTTTAGAAGGAGAAATCCAAATTTCATGGTTTGGCACGAGTTTCTTATTACCAGTTCTTTTTTGGAGTGATCTGCTTCCAATCGAACCATGTGTTGCTAATTTTGGTTTTCTGTGGGTTTCTTATTGCTCAACTTCGTACGTAGTTTATGGTGATATACACGAGTCTTTGGGTGAATTGCTCGGTTTTAGGACATACCCTCGTAGTCTTGCAGGTTATCCAGGGAGACGTTTTGAGGTGTGATCTTCCATATTTTGATATTTGTGTTGCAAACATTCCCTATCAAATCTCGGCCCCTCTCACGTTCAAGCTCTTGGCTCATAAGCCTGCGTTCCGATGTGCTATCATCATGTTTCAGCGTGAATTCGCAATGAGACTTGTGGCAAAGCCTGGCGACAACCTTTATTGCCGGTTATCGGTAAACACACAGCTTTTGGCTCGTGTGTCCCATCTGCTTAAGGTTGGCAGGAACAACTTCAAACCCCCACCTAAGGTGGACTCCTCTGTTGTGCGAATCGAGCCACGCAAGCCGGCCCCTCCTGTAAGCTTAAAAGAGTGGGATGGACTCATCCGCTTGTGTTTCATCAGAAGGAACAAGATGATGAGTTCAATATTCAGAACAAAATCCGTCCTTGCATTTCTCGAGAAGAACTACAAGACAATGCAGGCTTTGAAGTCAGCTCAGATCGGGCCAAAGGCTCTGAAGGGGTCTGACGACAGCGTCATGGACGATCTGTTGGTGTTGGCTGATGCAGTTGGAGATATGAGCGTGGGCGGTGATGGCGATGAAGATGATGATATGGAAATGGAGGATGGTGATGCTGGAGCTAACACATTCAAAGAGAAGGTGCTTGATGTGTTGAGGCAGGGGAATTTCATGGAAAAGAGAGCATCGAAGCTATCAGAGGTGGACTTCTTGTACCTTCTCTCTCTTTTTAACCAAGCTGGAATCCATTTCTCCTGAAGGCTGTGTTGTCGGAAAGAAGCAACAATTTTGTATTCTTCGAGTTGTTAATTTGAGCAAGTAATACTAATGTTTCTTATATCCTTGTTGAGGGTTGTGTTATAGTACATGATGTTTTAGGTGCGATGCCAATTATCTATTTTACTAGTTCAATAACCTTATTTTTCTTTTCTTTTGGTATTTAAGAGGTTCATATAATCATATGTACCTTTCACTCTCTGCAGCTAATCCAACGATTACCTTTTTCTAATTATTTTTGTTATGTTTCGATAACGTAATGTGGCAAACGGTTGCGCAACAAAAGGTCTGCAGGCCTACCGACGGTAAGTATTTTTGATTTTGGGGAGTTCAAAGAAAAATAAGGATTTTTTGACCTTTTTTAATTTTCTCCTTGTATCAATGACTCAATAAAAAAATTATCAGCAAATACTATTTGTTATGCTAAATATCTTCAATTTCATCACTTCGCCAAATTACCCGAGGCCTATGCTCTTTTCAACCCAATGAGAGTTGACATCTCATATGATGATGACCACAACTTCAAATGCCGTCAAGGCTATGGCTCTAAAAAAAATCAATTCATATAAGCATTCGGAACGCCTTACTTGGCGTAGAAGTCTTATTAGTATTTGTTCGATGACACCATTTTTTATCTTTAAAGATAAAAGTAAATTTTCAATTTTCACTGAAAATCAAACAGCGGTGATAATGAAGTCATGGCCTGTAACCTCATAACAGGCATTGTAGTTTGAACATACACGAAATTTGAATGCAACCTTCAAAACATCTGCATTTGCCATCCAGGGACACCTACCGTAAATGGAGTAGAGGACCAGCTAATTTTAGCTGATTGCTGAATGAAACCGTTTCCTAATTAAGTTGGTGTTTAAATGAGAGAGGAAAAACTCATAAATAAAGGTACCACCAAAGGTGGAGTTGCATTTTAGAGTTTACATCAAACAACAGTACTCCAACCCGAAGTTCACAACAGGCTACAACACTACACATAGTTCAGAAGCTAAACATGGTACGATCACTTGGTGGCATAAACTTGTCTCAGAAAATACCAGACAGAAGATGGGCTGCAGCGGAGAGCGCAGCACCAGTTATGGCACACCTTGCAATCTGATCATGCGATGCTTCATCGGCCGTCAACGCCAGTGCCGCTCCAGTGATTGCTCCGGCCACTGCGCTGTTCTTCTGAAGATGACAGATTGCCACAACAAAATATTAGCTGTATGCCCGAATTCAGTTCAACAAACTAAATCATGTTTTATAATTGTTAATTAATACGACTCCATTTTACTTACCCAGTCATGGTAGCCTCTTGCTTCCTTCATACCATATGTAAGACCAGAATAAACCCCAGCAGCCAAACCTCCATAATCAAAACACATTGTGTTACAAACTTATACAGGAAACAAGAGCATAGCAACAGTAATAGGTATACTCACCCCATTGGAATGTCTCCCTGCCCGTGTTTTTCACCTGTTTTTAAAAAGTGTGCATACGAGTTAAAAAAGAAGAAACCAAAAGTTAGAAGCAAGTGTTCTAAAGTTTTATTGCTATTTGTTTTGAAACTTTACCAGTGCTTCCACCGACTTGGAGTAATCATCCCCTGCAAAGTTTCAAATTGAGTGTCATAATAAAATGGTAATTGATTAAACCCAAAAAAAAACGGTAAAAAAGAAGCAACAACAACATATTTATATATTTATCTTAATATGCATGTCTCGGACATTTGATGAATGGTAACCGATTGTTTACCCCTTGGTTCCGGCAGAGGGTGTTTCTTTCCGGAGAGATTCGGTATCGCACCGAGGTCAACACCGGCACCTGAAGATACAACAAACCACCCTCAACAAATTTATGAACTTAAATAGCTATTGGGTTTTAATTGCATTTCCAGTGCAACTATGCAAAAATCACTTTAAAACTGAAAAGAGTAAGTTACATTCAACTTAATCAAATAATCATTCATACATTTTATCCAAAAACTTCAAATAAAAAAAACAGAGCATGAAAATTTCATCATAAACAATAATCTCAATGAGCAGCTAAACCTGCATAGTTTAGTGCAAATTAAATACGAGTAGTGTCATACTCACCTTCTACTGCAGTGAAATAAGCTTGTCGAGACACAGACTGGATTAAACCAATCTGTAACAATAAAACACAATAATAATATGTATACACAATCAAGACCATGGATAAACTCAACACATCAAAAAGAGTACGTACGTACCCCTGCTGCCTTGAGGAAGCTGTGAGCCACACGATTGAGCAGTGGATGGCCAATATCAAAGAGCTCACCCCTGTCCAATTTGTTCAAATTCAACTCATCGAACACAGACTTTGTGGGAAGATCCTCACGACTCATGATTGTTTTGCCGACTTGCTCTTTTCTTCTTCCTTCAAAGGATGTCACTTCCCACACAACAAGTATTTATTTGACCAAATAACACGTACGTACAAGAGTGGCTTCTAGAGAGACGTGGTGTGGCTAAAGAATAATGGTGTCGGCATGATGGAGCATACGTGTTTGGAAGTAGTGAGTAACGTGGCGTTTAAATGGAAGAAAGAATTGGTGTTCGACACGTGGTCATGAAGATCGAACAAAAGCTACTCGGTAGGTGAATTAATGTTGTTACTCCATTAACAGTAGACCACTTGATTTGGTGTTTAACAGGTGTAACGGCACATGGACGGTGGACATGTTATGTTATTTTGGACTATTGGAAATTCAAATTTGAAAAGGCTTAATTCATCAAATCATGTTTGATCACATGAAGCTTGACACGATGACGGTAGGACATTACAATTGACCAGGGTCAAAAGCCTATATGCATCGACCACTTCGCTAATTTTAGCCTAATGACTCGATTTTTCATTGAGCGTTATCTGAAGAACGAAGTGGTTTTTTATTGTTTAGTATTAGTATACGTTACATATATTATATTTACAACCCCATCTATAAAACATCAACTATGATACGTAGAAGTAAATAACAACAAATATTGCAGTGCCTGGGACAAGACTGTGTCCCTTATTTATTTGTCTTCTACATTTTCGGGATATTTGTTTGGGTACACTTCAAAAACCAATTTTTTTTATCTTATTAGACATTCATATTATTATTTTAATTTGATTAATTATTTTGATTACTTTGACTTAATAGTCGTTAATTATCATTAGAATCGTACGTTATCTTCGATGGATTTCCAATAAGATTAATTTGTAAAATGGATCTAACGATCCAACGAACTCATTCGTTCTGTGATACCAGTAACTCTGTTGGCTAGATTTCGCCGAATCAACTCCTGCGACTAGTATAGTAACTCTTCCAAGATACGGTCCACGCCAAGGACGGTGACCAGAATAGTGCTACACTGACTAAGGGCGGAACCGGTGACCAGAAGACGGCAACACCGAAGAGGAAGTTGACGAAGGAGCAAATAGCCATAGTAGACCAGAGAAGAAAGGAGAGCGAACATGAGAAAAAAATAGAATTTGACGTTCAAGCAGCAAAACTGCAAGAAGACCAACCGAGAATCTCCATATTGCAGAAGGATCTGGAAATAGCCAAGTTCAAAGAAAACATCGAACTTCGAGAATACAAAGCTTCAGAACGAAACTCGGAAATTGTCTCCTCAAATTGGAAAGGCCACTGATCTCGAAACCAGAAATTTGGCAATCGAGTACCAACTTTTCAGAATTAATTATGAAAGAGAGACGGATCGAATAAGGGCGGAACTTGCTGAATTGGAGACCAAATTCGCTTCCATTTCCACTACCACCTCACCAAATCCAGACATGTCTCAAACTGCTCTTGCTCTGGTTTTTGGCATCGCTGAACTCAGGTCGATTCCATGTTCAAATTTACATTTTGCAACTATAGTCGTCATTGGGTCTGATCTGATAAACCCTTTTATGGTTGCCGTAGCCCGTAAGCTCCCATTTAAAGTTTGCATCCATTTTCGTTGTTGGGTCTGATCAGATAAACCCTTTAATTTCATTTTGTTCCATGCTCATCACTGACCGGGTGGTGTCGTGATAGTTTCATTGTGTAGGATCCCTGTAGTTTGCCTGCAGGTATCGAATCCGATGCTCAGATGGATTCAAGCACAAAAATTCTCCAGCTTTGTCAGGCAGCTCATACCTTCCGTGTGAGTTACCAAGTTTGTGTTGAGCCATGTGTTTCGTTTCATGATCATTTGACGGTTCGTAATCATAACCTTCACGATCAGTCGGTAACCATAACTTCCACTTCACGATCAGTCGGTAACCATAACTTCCACGACATGGTTATGAACTTTCTCTTTCTACTCTTTCTATGTCAGTTTTCTTTCACATCCACCTAAGTTTTCTCTTCCCAACTCATTTTTTTCTCTTTCCTACGTTATTCACCTCTTAACCACAACCTACTACAATCTATTGCTCTCATTCACATTGTTTCGGGGTCGATTTTGAAGAAAAAAAATAAAAAATCAAAAAAATCAAATCAATTAGAAAACATATTTCAAAGAAAAAATCAAAACAAAAAACCCCTTAAAAATCGTGCCCACATTGGACAACCAGGTCGTCGGGGTCGTCCCTCGCTGTTATTTATGCTCTTATGTCGAATGATTTTTGGGATTTTGATTTCGTTTAAAATTGTGGGAATTTGTTTTGCAAAATTGATTATATGGTACCATGATGTTTCAATTGTTGTTTGAAAATTTATTTTGGGATTCCAATGTTGGATATATCACAGTTCACAATTATGATGATTCCCCCCCTACAAAGCTAGTTATTTTTACGGTGAATTGAGCTCTTGAAGGTTAGACTTCATAGTTCACAACTATAGGTGTAATAACCTAAACTAAACATCTTAATTAACTAAACCTAAACCTAATTAACCCTAATTAATCCTGCATGGAGAGGTGGAGGTGTTGGACATGTGGAGGTTGAGGTGGATGGCTTTGGTTGGTTGAGTTTTAGGTTAAGTGTGATTGGATGAGGTGTAGGTGGATTTGGCTATTTAAGGTGATGTTGTTAAGAGATAAGGGTTTGGTCGTTTCTTTCATCATTGCTTGTTATCAGAGAGTGAGAGGAGGTGAACGTCGGAGAAGAAGAAGGAGGTGAAGTAGAAGAAGAGGAGAAGAAGGAGAAGAAGGAAGAAGAAGAGGAGTGAAGTGACTCAAGCTTGGGAGGCTTCTTCAACCGTCAAAAAGGTATGCCAAATCTTCATTATAACTCACTTGTGCCTTGTGAGTGTTGGGGATCGACGTTGGTGTCGAATTCCCCGTCGGAATTCAACCAATTCAGAGGTTGAAGACGACGATCGGTCGACCGGTGCCTGTGGGCAGTCGACCGATCCTATTATTATATTGTTGTTTACCCGCGAACGGTCGAACGATGTCGTTAGACGGTCGACCGTTATACCAGATTGTGCGGGAAAAAGGGGATTTTACTGTTATCGGTCGAACGGGACCACTTAGCCGGTCGACCGAATAACGATGAGAATGGGTCGGTTGGGGATTTTGACTTATTAAACGGTCGAACGTCCTTACCTTGTTCGACCGATCCATTCGATGCTAAGTCGGTTGGGAGCTTTGACCATCAAAACGGTCGACCGCTCTTTAACTCTCGGTCGACCGACTGAGCATTTAATTAAGCGGTAGAGTGCTTGTGTTGATTCGGTCGAACTGTATTTCAGTTCCGGTCGACCGAACGAGACTTGGGCGAAATATTGAAAGTCCTGTTATCGGTCGAACGGCCCCTTGGTTCGACCGGTCGGATATATATATTATATAAAATTGTATAGCGCAGACCTTCCAAACGGTCGACCGCTAGATGACTTTTGTTCGACCGATTGGTCGGTAATTCGGTTGGCGTGGTTCGACCGGTAGAATTGTTTGCACAGTACTGTGTACTGTGTGGGGGACCGGTCGACCGGTGTGCTTGTAGCGGTCGACCGATCTGCCACAGGTTGGTGGATTTATCCACACGCGATCCGTCGATGTCAGGTCGACTACCGGCTCCGAGGCGACGGTCGATTACCGGCTTTGAGAGCTACGGATTTCACCTTCGACGAAGGCGTATTATTGTTGTACTTTTTCCTCTCTTACCGAGCGGGGTGTGAGGGATGTGTACCGTGAACCTTGGGCTGTTTGCGAGGGTTTAGCGGTAGGCCGAGGATGTTCCGGCAGGGTGCGCGCTAGGCGACTCTTGGGGGAGCAGTGGCTGTCGTCTGACCCGAGTTGTGTATTCGGCGGGCTGACTCGCTCCTTGGGTGCGGCGTGTACCGGGGGTTCCTTCCTGCACGTTTTGGGGAGCAGTGGTGTCGACTGACCCTTGTGAGGCAGCGGTGGACTGACTTGACCCTAGTGACAGGAGTGGTTCAGTGCCGCGGAGGCGGTGAGGGCATTATTGTGGGCCCGAGGCGGATGATCATGTGCATAGCATTGCATTGTCTTTAATTCCTTTTTATATTTTAGGAGGTTTGGTATACGGGGTTCCTGCAGGGAACTCAGGCATGTTTGTTGTTTGCATTTCAGGTAGCGAGCAGGGTTAGAGTTTGAGGTGGTGACCGAGGACGGTGCCCCCGAGATCGGATCCTGTAGTTGTCTTCTTTTTTTTGAGGTGATTACATGTTGTATAGTTTTTGTTGTAATCCCAGTCAGTCGGTATAGTATGTATAGTTGACTTCCACGTGGGTCTGTACCTGATATAGTTTATATATATATATATGTTGGTTTATTCCCGTGACGTGCCCAGTGTTGACCATTGACGGTCTTTGTTATTGTTTAAATTTTCCGCTGTTTTCGGGTACGTTACAATTTGGTATCAGAGCGTTGATCTCGGCGTACTTGTCCAAAGAAACCACCTTTGAGTTAGGAGTTAGGTCTAGAGGATCATGCATGCACAGATTATATTGATATTGTCTTGTTTCCTTTGGCAGATGCCTCCTAGACGGGGGAAGGCGGTTGCCCATACTCGCGGTGAGAGTGAGACTGCGAGGGATGAGGCTTGGGAGGATGAGCGTCGGACGTTGTTCGATACGGTCGGACGTCTGACAGAGATGCTACAGCAGCAGACAGCACAGACTGGGCAGACGGGAACTGGTGCTATGCATGACCGGTTTATGCGCCAGCATCCGCCTACCTTTCTGGGGCAGTACGACGCAGAGGCTGCGGAGGAGTGGATCTTCACGATGCAGAAGATCTTCAGTGCTATTGGTTGTCCTCCAGAGGCGAGAGTGGGCCTGGCTACTTATGTTTTGGGCGGTGCTGCGTCCAACTGGTGGAGGTCCACATCTGCAGTGGTGTTTGCGGACAGAGATGATATAGCCTGGGAGGAGTTCGTTGGCGAGTTCAACGAGCAGTATTTTCCGCAGCATGTTCAGGACGAGAAGAGGGAGGAGTTTCTGAGTCTTCAGCAGGGAGACATGACCCTGGCAGGCTACATCGGGAAGTTCAACGCCCTTGAGCGTTACTGTCCCGAGATGTACGTTACACAGGAGCAGAGAGCAGGGAAGTTCGTCCGAGGGCTCCGGAAGCAGTTGAGGACGAAGGTGCTGACACATATGCCACGCACATTAGCTGATGCGGTGAAGAGTGCTACTGTTCTTGATCGTGACTACAGAGAGAACTACCAGGATGAGAGGAGGCCATCGGGTAGATTCTCTGGGCGGCCGGGAGGTCAGACTGGAGGGAATCCGGGCAAGAGGCCCCGATACGAGGGAGCAGGAGTTGCAGTACCACGACCAGAGCCTTGTGGTACTTGTGGGAGGTTTCACTCCGGGCCGTGCTTCACCCCCGGAGCATGTCATGGGTGTGGCCAGCTGGGTCACTTTATCAGGAGCTGTCCGAGCCGAGGAGCTGGGCCGAGCAGACCACCGGGTTTACCCGCACCAGGCAGAGGAGGAGGCGGAGGTAGACCACCTTTCCGACCACAGCAGGGGCAGCGCACTGGCAGAGTTTACACCATCCAGGCAGAGGAGGCTCGTGATGGAGGCGCTGTGGTGGAAGGTACACTTCTTGTCGCAGGTTCCGTAGCTAGGGTGTTATTTGATTGTGGCGCGACACACTCGTTCATCTCAGAGCGATTTGCGGGAGTGTTGGGCTGTACCCTTGCGATGTTGACTGCCACTTTGGAGGTCAGCACACCCCTGGGTCTGGTGGGCACTGTGGGGAGATTTGTCCCCGGCGCCACGGTTGTTTCGGGAGATCAGGAGTTTCCGGCAGACCTGGTCTTACTACCGATGGAGGACTTTGATGTCATACTTGGGATGGATTGGCTGTCCCAATATGATGTTCGAGTCTTGTGCCGTGAGAAGAAGATTTTGATCCCGAGGAAGGGTTTGCCTGATATTCTGATTAGAGGGATCAGAAGCAGAGGGGGTCGCATTATTGTATCTGCTGTGAGAGCTCAGAGACTGTTACAGCAGGGATGTGCAGCATTTCTGGCGACACTTGTAGTTGCGGAGGCAGAGTCCCAGAGGCTAGAGGACATTGAGGTGGTGCAGGAGTTCGCGGATGTTTTTCCAGCGGAGATTCCAGGTTTACCACCACACCGAGAGTTGGAGTTCGGCATTGAGTTGGTAGCTGGCACTACACCACAGTCGAAGGCTCCATACCGGATGGCACCTGCTGAGTTGACAGAGTTGAAGAAGCAGTTGCAGGAGTTGATGGACTCTGGATTTATCAGACCGAGCGTCTCGCCTTGGGGTGCACCAGTTTTGTTTGTGAAGAAGAAGGACGGATCCTTGAGGATGTGCATAGACTACAGGATGCTGAACCAGGTGACGGTGAAGAATAGGTATCCCTTACCTAGGATTGAGGACCTCTTTGACCAGCTGCAGTCAGCGAAGGTTTTCTCGAAGATTGACCTGCGTTCAGGATATCACCAGTTGAGGATCCGAGATGAGGACATCCAGAAGACAGCCTTCAGGACGAGATATGGACACTATGAGTTCTTGGTGATGCCATTTGGATTGACGAATGCTCCGGCAGCATTCATGGATCTGATGCACCGGACGTTCAGGCAGTATATTGATATATTTGTGATTGTCTTCGTGGATGACATCTTGATCTATTCACCAGATGTGGAGCAGCACAGAGAGCATCTGAGGATTGTACTCAGCATCTTGAGGGCTCAGCAGTTATATGCTAAGTTCTCAAAGTGCGAGTTTTGGTTGGACAGAGTGGCATTCCTCGGACACATTGTATCGGCAGAGGGGATATCAGTGGATCCGGCGAAGGTAGAGGCGGTGACACAGTGGAGGACCCCTACGAGCGTGACGGAGATTAGGAGCTTTGTTGGACTGGCGGGTTATTACCGTCGCTTCATCAAAGACTTCTCGAGATTGGCAGCACCACTGACGGCTCTGACGCAGAAGGGAGTCACTTTTGTTTGGTCGCAGAAGTGTGAGGACAGCTTTCAGGAGCTGAAGAGACTGTTGACCACAGCACCAGTTTTATCATTGCCGAGTGGCACGGGTGGATTCGTGATTTATAGCGACGCTTCAGGTATTGGCTTAGGATGTGTACTTATGCAGCACGGGAGGGTGATCGCGTACGC
Source organism: Triglochin maritima (assembly GCA_963682175.1). Classification (NCBI taxonomy): domain Eukaryota; kingdom Viridiplantae; phylum Streptophyta; class Magnoliopsida; order Alismatales; family Juncaginaceae; genus Triglochin; species Triglochin maritima. Next base: position 3,493,641 of record OY821780.1, on the reverse strand, counting down.
ATCCAGACAACTGAAGGTCCATGAGAGGAATTACCCGACACATGATTTGGAGTTAGCAGCAGTGGTTCACGCACTGAAGACCTGGAGACACTATCTTTATGGCGAGCAGTTCGAGGTGTTTACAGATCATCAGAGTCTGAAGTACCTGTTCTCGCAGAAGTAGCTGAACATGAGGCATTATACGGGAGACCGTGTAGATCGCCGGTATGCTGGAGTGATGTGGGCGAGAGACAGCTAGTTAGACCTGACATTATCCAGTTGTATTCAGAGAAGGTCGACGTGATTCGGAGACGACTAGCTACGGCGCAGAGCAGGCAGAAGAGTTATGCTGATACGCGGAGACGTGAGCTGACTTTTGATGTAGGAGATCATGTCTTCCTGAAGATCTCGCCTTCCAGAGGGGTGATGAGATTCGGGAAGAAGGGGAAGCTGAGTCCGAGGTATGTCGGACCTTTTGAGATATTGGATCGGGTCGGTGAGGTGGCATATAGGATTGCACTACCACCACAGTTCGCAGGACTTCACAACGTCTTCCATGTTTCTATGTTGAGGAAGTACGTGGCCGATCCAGCTCATGTGATAGAGATATCAGTACCGGAGATCCAGCAGGATTTGTCATTAGATGAGAGACCAGTTGAGATCGTGGATCAGATGATACATCAGCTCAGGAGGAGAGCGATTCCTATGGTGAAGGTCAGGTGGCAGCATCACAGTGTTAGAGAGGCTACCTGGGAGATCGAGGAGGATGTCAGGAAGCAGTATCCAGAGTTATTCCGGTAAGTCAGTTATTTCGAATTTCGCGGGCGAAATTCTTTTAAGGAGGGTAGATTGTAATAACCTAAACTAAACATCTTAATTAACTAAACCTAAACCTAATTAACCCTAATTAATCCTGCATGGAGAGGTGGAGGTGTTGGACATGTGGAGGTTGAGGTGGATGGCTTTGGTTGGTTGAGTTTTAGGTTAAGTGTGATTGGATGAGGTGTAGGTGGATTTGGCTATTTAAGGTGATGTTGTTAAGAGATAAGGGTTTGGTCGTTTCTTTCATCATTGCTTGTTATCAGAGAGTGAGAGGAGGTGAACGTCGGAGAAGAAGAAGGAGGTGAAGTAGAAGAAGAGGAGAAGAAGGAGAAGAAGGAAGAAGAAGAGGAGTGAAGTGACTCAAGCTTGGGAGGCTTCTTCAACCGTCAAAAAGGTATGCCAAATCTTCATTATAACTCACTTGTGCCTTGTGAGTGTTGGGGATCGACGTTGGTGTCGAATTCCCCGTCGGAATTCAACCAATTCAGAGGTTGAAGACGACGATCGGTCGACCGGTGCCTGTGGGCAGTCGACCGATCCTATTATTATATTGTTGTTTACCCGCGAACGGTCGAACGATGTCGTTAGACGGTCGACCGTTATACCAGATTGTGCGGGAAAAAGGGGATTTTACTGTTATCGGTCGAACGGGACCACTTAGCCGGTCGACCGAATAACGATGAGAATGGGTCGGTTGGGGATTTTGACTTATTAAACGGTCGAACGTCCTTACCTTGTTCGACCGATCCATTCGATGCTAAGTCGGTTGGGAGCTTTGACCATCAAAACGGTCGACCGCTCTTTAACTCTCGGTCGACCGACTGAGCATTTAATTAAGCGGTAGAGTGCTTGTGTTGATTCGGTCGAACTGTATTTCAGTTCCGGTCGACCGAACGAGACTTGGGCGAAATATTGAAAGTCCTGTTATCGGTCGAACGGCCCCTTGGTTCGACCGGTCGGATATATATATTATATAAAATTGTATAGCGCAGACCTTCCAAACGGTCGACCGCTAGATGACTTTTGTTCGACCGATTGGTCGGTAATTCGGTTGGCGTGGTTCGACCGGTAGAATTGTTTGCACAGTACTGTGTACTGTGTGGGGGACCGGTCGACCGGTGTGCTTGTAGCGGTCGACCGATCTGCCACAGGTTGGTGGATTTATCCACACGCGATCCGTCGATGTCAGGTCGACTACCGGCTCCGAGGCGACGGTCGATTACCGGCTTTGAGAGCTACGGATTTCACCTTCGACGAAGGCGTATTATTGTTGTACTTTTTCCTCTCTTACCGAGCGGGGTGTGAGGGATGTGTACCGTGAACCTTGGGCTGTTTGCGAGGGTTTAGCGGTAGGCCGAGGATGTTCCGGCAGGGTGCGCGCTAGGCGACTCTTGGGGGAGCAGTGGCTGTCGTCTGACCCGAGTTGTGTATTCGGCGGGCTGACTCGCTCCTTGGGTGCGGCGTGTACCGGGGGTTCCTTCCTGCACGTTTTGGGGAGCAGTGGTGTCGACTGACCCTTGTGAGGCAGCGGTGGACTGACTTGACCCTAGTGACAGGAGTGGTTCAGTGCCGCGGAGGCGGTGAGGGCATTATTGTGGGCCCGAGGCGGATGATCATGTGCATAGCATTGCATTGTCTTTAATTCCTTTTTATATTTTAGGAGGTTTGGTATACGGGGTTCCTGCAGGGAACTCAGGCATGTTTGTTGTTTGCATTTCAGGTAGCGAGCAGGGTTAGAGTTTGAGGTGGTGACCGAGGACGGTGCCCCCGAGATCGGATCCTGTAGTTGTCTTCTTTTTTTTGAGGTGATTACATGTTGTATAGTTTTTGTTGTAATCCCAGTCAGTCGGTATAGTATGTATAGTTGACTTCCACGTGGGTCTGTACCTGATATAGTTTATATATATATATATGTTGGTTTATTCCCGTGACGTGCCCAGTGTTGACCATTGACGGTCTTTGTTATTGTTTAAATTTTCCGCTGTTTTCGGGTACGTTACAATAGGGTTACTAAACGTCGTCCACAATTTACTTAAATCGTCCGCACTATTAACCATTTTGTCTGTCCCCGTCACCCCCGCACACCTAATCAAATTTATAGATTCAACAAATCTCCCACCATGGTGGATACGTCTCCCGCAGATGTCTTCTTTTTTGGATTTTTTAAATATGTGTGAGGGTAAAATGGTAAATGACGCAAACGATTAAAGTAAATCGTGGACGACAAGTTCACAATCAAAATCCTCCAACTTAATTAGTCTTGCCAATGTTCATGCTATACCCTCAAGGTTATCGAATCAAATGTACGTAGGTGTTATTTAGGTTGATATAGGAACGTGCTTAAGAAGATATGTTTAGTATGTACTTTTATGTGGAAGGAGAAACTCGTGTTGGACTCAGTAGAAATACCCACTTGGAGAAATTTAAGGATATTCTCTTTGGCCACACGAGATTAGGTTCTTCCACTCAACACCAACAGGTTTTTAGTAATTACACTTCAATAGAGTCAATAAGCGGTCAAGTGAGATGCCAATCACCTACAACTTCTGAATATGACCAAAACATTTCCAATTTCTCGTAAGTTGTTTATAGGAATTTCAATTTTCATGTGATGGGCAGATGATTACGTGGTTGCCCAACGTAAGGGTAAATAAGAAGGGCAAAAGGTATATTGAGTAAACCTTTATTTAAAATAATAATTTTCGGGTCGTGATTTGTATTCAACAGCCTTGAAATTCTGTACATGTTGCAAACATATGATAATCGAATCAAGACATCAATCCGTGTATACGTGAAAACAATACAAATCGCTATTTACATGTAAGAATCGCTCAAAATCACCTGCCTCACCTGCATTTTTACAAGTCTCAAACTGAACAATTAAGGAATACAGCCTATACATCTATACACTTCCAAATTTACGTAACCATATGTATTTGGTTTGCACAAGTTGAAGTGAGAACTACGACGGAAGTATGCTTGTATTGCGATTATAATGCTGGTACATCTGAAAATTGCTCTCTGAGTACATGTAACTGTGGACGACGTCCCTCTTGCTGTTGAAACAAAAAAAAAAATCCATGACTCGAGCAAAGACGAAGTCTGCTACACAACCAGAATCACAAAATAAACGAAATAAAAAGACACGAATATAGCTTCATGTTAGTTCGAAGTTCATCAATAGGCTTATAAGTAAAATGCATCGAACTAATTCCAAACAACTCCACAAAGTCATTTTCATACGTAGATCAACAAGAGGCCTGAAAGACTTACATAAAGGCGCCACTGCTGTCTTTGTTGCCTTTGTCTCTGCTGTGCTGCTGAGATCATTCTAATTATCATGTAGAATGGCAATAGAATCCCAGTGGCCCTTAAGATGCTCACCTACATAGTTTGTACAAGCCAAATTTAGAAATACCAATATATAGCATATTCACTTGAATATGTTTTTGATAAGTAAACTGGAGAAAACAAGGAGATCCAAGTCCTCCCCCCCCCCCCCCAAAAAAAAAAACTTACAACTAGGAGCGTAAATGAATAGTATCCAGCTCCAACTGACATGAGGGAGACAAGATGTTTGAACAACATTACCATAGCGAACTGCATCCAGAAGAAGATAGCATTTAGCATCATTTAAGAGCAGACCTGATTCTAAGATGATGATAACCAGATAGTAACATGCAACATAGTACTTACAGTAGTTATCACAAAGCGACAACATGATAGTCTTCTTTCTGATGATGGTGAACATTGGGGAGGATCAAAATCGAAGTCTATATTGGAACGACTTTGGGATGGGTATTCTTGCCTAGCAACCTCCACACTTCCTCTAATAAACAAAGATGTTTGTTAGTGATATTTTCCTCGTGGAAAAGTAAAATCTAAGTCAGAAAATTGATTCTTGAGTTCAGGGTTGTGGTGGTAAGTCGAATAAAATAGACACTACTATGAATAATTCAAACTCCATCTCAAGAATGCCCAGGTATGACAATGACATAATGTCTTCAGTGTCAACCATTACATTTCGACATTGTAAAACTACATCATATTGTTTTTCAAATAATACACCCCTTGAGTTCGACTCCTCCTTCAAAGTAACATTATTTACCATACAACATATAATGCATTAGTTAATGGATACAGATAAGCAAACATTATGTTTAAAACCGAAGCAGCATATTTGTTGCAAAAGACATTCAAATCCAGCCAAATTTTCCTTCTATTGCTTCTACCATTGTGAACTTAATGACTATAAACCACTTACATAGCATGAATACTATACTAATAAAAATAAAAATGTTGATTCATCATGAAGGTCGTACTTACATAACATTAATAAACACCGGACAGAAAGACAGAATAGGTAAGAAGGAAGACCAATACCTTATAGTAATCTCTATATCAACCAACGCTTTCTTAGGAGCAACATAGTAATCAGGTTCAAAGTTCTGCAAATTCATAAACCCAACTAGTCAGCAATTATATTGCTATGCTCGCAACGTCATAAAAGAAATTTTAAAATTGGTTTAACGAAGCGACAAGGCAACATGACAGACAATAGAAAATAAATTATTTAATCATTTACATTCGATTCAAGGACCAAATTCAACTTTCTTCAGAAAAAAAGACAGACAAAAACTTTTGCTTCATCACTTGGCTTTCCATATGACACCTGACAGAATGATATAAAAGGAGCGAATCACACAAAGAAACACAGAATTGGATAAGAGAATCTGCAAGAAACCAAAAACCCAATTAGGAAAGTTCAAATACATGAAAACTTGGAAGCTATATCTTTATATGGAAATAAAGCTCAATTCCAATCTTTACTTATAAAAGTAACTCCACCCTAAATTAGGTAAAACCTTCAAAGTTTTAGCAATCTACAAACCAAATAAGGGACAAGTAACCAAACGCCCACAAGTAAATGTCCCAAATAGATAAACACAAATTTCTCTTAAAAACCAAGCAAGAATAATCACAAACCCAAAAAAACAGAACACCAAACCAAAGATTTCAAAAACACCCACTTCAAAGCTTCCACTAAAATCGAAAACCCAAAAACAAAAACCCACTCGGACCGAACACCAACCTGAAGGCAAATCTCGCAAACAGCGCTCCCCTTCTCATCACACCACTTCTGGATGCAATCCCGATGCGCGAACTGAAAACCCAACAAAAACCCATCAAAACCAACCCAAAACCTATCAAACCCAAACCCAAAAAAAAGACCCACCTTTAGCGTTCCAGAGCAAGCACAGGGGGTTTCCAAGGTAGGCCTCACAACCAAATCCTCCTCCTCGTGGCAAATCCGACACATGTGAAGCAAACCCTCGTCGACCACCAACACCACTTCCTTCCGTTCCGACACCATCTCTTGATTCTCTTTCTCTCCTTTCGATTTCGGTTTTTCGTTTTGCGGTTTTCGCTCGTTTCGTTTCCAATTTATAAGGAGGAAACGGGACGGGCGCGAGGGGTTGGAATGACGAAAATGCCTACGAGGCCACGTGTGACGACGACGACTGCTGTTTCCTATTTTGAGGGCAAAATGGGGTTTATGGTGTTTAGTAAGGGCTCGTTATTGTGTTGGTAGTGAATGGATCAAAATCTTTTTACTCTATTGTTTTGGGCAATAAATCTGTGTTGGTGGCCGAATTGGATTGTCATTAGGAGGCCTAACATAGGGTTTAATACTTTAATTATTTATTTGTTTATTACCTAAACGAGGGAAAGTTTAGACTTGTTGGATTGCTCTAATCCAGTGAATGATTTACATGATTAAAAATAGTAATTCGTCATTTGCAGCCTACAAATCATGTATAGAGGAGTTAAAATAGGAGGATTGTTAACTTGAGGGGATTGACTTCCTTGATGTGATTCACAAGGAGATAATTTCCGAACGGGATCGATATCATTGGTAGATTGTTTATCTTGAAATTGGTTATCTAATCCAAAGACAATAAGTTTCATCTTGAAATTTGATTAGTTTTTTCTTCAAAATATAATAAGACGATATACGATGAAGTTTTTCAGTTATAAGCTTGAATGCCCACTCGTGGAGGTTGAAAGTAGTTAGGATTAATTGAAATGCTGTCCTAAACTACCGATGATATACTCAAAGTCACCATCATGTTGGATAATTGGGATTGGGTGAAGACGGGTGGTTTACCAATCCACGTAAGGTTTGTTTGCAAACAAATGGAGATTGGGTGTTGTGCTCATGCTAATTGCTTGGTTTGATGTTGGTTGGGAATCGTTGGAAGTGGGTGAAGAGTAGCGTTTGATCATCAGATATGCATTTCTTTGTCGCTACTTTTGACACACGAGGGAAATATTCATACTAACTGTTAATTATAAGGTAAGTTTGTGTTGGATTAAAAAACGAGTTATTTGCTTGGCTGCAATTCAAAATATCGATATTGAAACTTCACACTTGAGTTTTTGAAATAAATTAGAATTCAAGGAATATGATTAAAAAATCTTAAAATGTCTTAGAACAGTTCGCAAAATGTCCGAAAAATGTCTTTTGCCTAAGTGTTTGTTAAGTATATAAAAGAAAAAGGTAAAAAAATTAATCTAATTTCTTTCGTAATATTGAATTGAGGTTTAAGGACTTGAAATGAATTTACTGAATTGTCTTAGCGAGGTTACTATCTCTGTTTTAAAAACCAGACCGAACCGGCAGTCGGACCGGGTTGGACCGAGAACCGGAGCTAGACCGGTTCGGTCCATGGAAAAAACCACTCCCCACTGAACCGGAGCAAACCGAAAAAACCCGAAAAAACCGATCGAACTAGTCGGTTTTTTCGGTTTGGTCGGACCAGGTTCGACCGGTTTTCTTTTATTAAATAAAAATTACAAAATCAATAATTTTCCTAATTTTTTAGTTTCCACCCCCGCCTCCTCCGGTCCCGACTCCACCCCCACCTCCTCACTCCCAACTCCATCCCCACCTCCTCTCTCCTCAGTCCCGACTCCACCTACGTCTCCTCAGTCCTGACTCCACCAGTCCACCTCGTCTCCTGTACTTAGTCCCAACTCGGCAAAATTCAAACTTTTTGAGTTTTTTTAATGCGTAGCATGTGTGGTTAATTTTGTTGAATGCTTAGTATACGTGGTTAAATGGATTGGTCACTGAAATGATGGTATTTAAGGTATTAAAAATATTCTTATAGTTATTTCTACGTTCGTAGCAATGTGGTTTCAGTTTTACATCATTTATTGATTATTTTTTCTTATTCTCATTTTCATCTAAATAGAAACCAAGTGTTCTTGGTTCGAAAATGTTGAATATTTTATTTAAAAATTATTTATGTGTTTATCTTAAAATCAGTTCAATCGGTCAAACCGTCACTATGGAGTCGGTTCGGTTCAACCATCGGTTCACAAAATGATGATGTGAGATAGAAGGAATTCATTTCTCTATTCTATAAAAAACACTTTAATTCTATGGAATAGATTGATCAAATAGATAAAACAAATAAATAAAAAGTATGAACTGTTATGCACCAATTGAGCCAACGACGTCATCATCGGTTCGACCAGGTTGAACCGTCGGTTAGACCACTTTGAACCAAACTGAATTGTTTTCGGTTCACTTTTCGGTTCGATTTTTAAAACATTGGTTACTATACAAAATATCTAATTTTTTAAATATGAATATAACAGATTATGTCACCGAAGTAAGTCTCACAACTCTACAAGTGTACCAAACTAATTTTCTGAGAAATCAAGTGTACTTAATCAAAATCCAAATACTGTAGTGCAAAGATCCAATATCGATCTTTTTGAAATGCACACAATCAGATAACTTTAAAAAAAATGCTATGAGATGAGTAAATCTTAATTAACTGTGTTTTTTCTTAGTAACCCTTGGTTTTTCTTCTGGTGCGGACATCGATCTTGCTTCTTTCACATCATGCTATGATGTGTTGAAGTGAAGAGATATGTATATGATCCGATTGATCGCGTATGACCCTAGGTCAAGAAGCAACAAAACCGTACCAAGGAAGGTATGCGAGAAAGATAGTTCTTACCTAACAGATCAATATAATGCAAAAATACTAGGGGCTATTGTTTCCTTTATTGTCATGATTCCATATTCTTTCAAATTGTAGGAGTTTTGGTATGTCATGTTTGAAATTTTTAATGTGGTTTTTATTTCTTTATTTTTTTGACATTATTTCAAGTATGTTAAGGATATTGACTTTGATGCTTACCTTGGTATAGTATATGAAGAGTATAAAAAATCAAGTATTAATTTGTAATAAAATACAACATTATAGCAATTTAGGATCTTTAATGATGTAATCTGGAAAATGGAAAATGGAAAATGATGTATTAAAGAGAATCCAAGTTCAAGACAACTTCGTCTTGTCCACAAATAGACATATATATTAATATATGCATCTTGAACTAATGATAAATGGACATATGCATTTACATTCTCTTGGTTTGACACCCTCCTATTGACATATCATTCTCAACTCCACGAGAAGTCGAGAACTATCGTGGAAAAAAGTGAGAATTTTAAGATATATATCTTCGGTGATGATTAAGCGTGGAGTCAATTAATTAATTAGCATCATGTGAATAAAAATCAAGATTGTCCAAAGTTGTTTACCTTATCTGTCGAGAAGTTTATATGGTTATGATTAGTTTTGTGTACTACTGTAATCTGTCTTCATTTTCACACGATTTCTCCAATGTTTCTAAACCGTGTTGAAATGTTATAGCAGTAAAACACAAAAATTAGGTGGACTGATCATGTTCGTTGATCAAGAGAAGTCATTTGCCGCCTCAATTCTAGAAGTCTGGAGTACGTCAGCGAAGTTGACTTATTATTGCCGACTAGAACAAGTCACACCCTCATTCGTGGACTCGTTTCATAAATGATTCGGATCTTTGATCGACTTCCATAGATAACCAAAAACAAATTTGTGACCTATGTTCAAAAAATATATATAATATCAAGTAATTTGGAGGAAAAAAATTGGGGGAGTTTTTTTTTATATCCTCTAGTGTTGGGAGCAAAAATAGAAGTGTTTTGACTTCTACACTAAAAACCAACTCCTTAAAAACAAATTTTTCCCTATTATATTAGCTACAGAAACATGGTGTTCTTACTGAAAAACAATGTTTCCACAGAAAGAGTCATCTGTTCATATGAGATGATTAACTATAACATTCTCTCAATGTAGATAATTAGCTAGTTATGGTGAAAAGTATCCATCAATGAAACGTAGTTAGACCTAAAGAACGAATCAAACCAAGATCACTCAAGGGGAAAAAAGAGTCAAAATTATAATGTTGGACTACAAGTTTGACGGAAGTACGAAATTTGGGAGACCGAAGACTTTGATTTGGTATGTAAGACTGTAACATGTCTACTTCATGGTCCACCGTCAAGGTGCGAGAGAAAGCCCCGTGTCACCGTGTGGTTTCCGAAGGCTATCTGATTCGACCAAGAATGGCCACTAATCATAGTTGATGTCACACGTAAAAAGTTCATAAGACATCGATATCTTTCGAAGGATAAGTCTTATAATTGGACACGTGTCGAGAAAATATATTGTCAAGCGTGTGGTTTGATATAAGTGGATTTAGGCTATTAATTAAAGTAAATTGGGAAGAACTGTCAAACCACTGCGAATTCTGATAGAGACGACCGTATGTCCGTATCGGTTGCAAAGTAGATGGGGTTACGGTGGTCGTTCGACCGATCCTTACGGAAGAGGAAAGACAGAAAACATATAAAGTTATTGTTATAATAAGTTCGCATGTAATTTAAATTTAGTAAAAAATTAAGGATTTATATAAAGTTCATTGTCATAATAAATAAGGTTGCATGTAAACTAAGCCCAACAAGCAAATTTCTCAAGAAAAAGCCCATATTCTAACAAGACCCAACAAGTTGTCGTTGGATTCGAATAAAACAGGAACAATTAGTTCAATTATTGTATTCCAATCAACAGATTATACATTGATCCACCGAGAACTGAACACATCCTGTAGTTTCCACACAAGTGACAGGACCCAGAGGAGGAAGAATGTCATAATAAACGGGGGTACCCCCTGACGACCGGGTCGTCTGCTCAGCACATTTTTTATTTTTTTTTTGTTTTGATTTTTTTTTAAATTAGTTTAATTTTTTTTAAGTTTTTAAAAAAATACATTTTCAAAATTTTTTTTAAAAGATTTTTCTCAATATCAACCCGCAATGATGTGGAGGAGAGAGATAAGTTGTGGTGGGTTGTGATTAAGAAGTGAATAGTGTAGGAAAAAAAAGAAAGTAGGTTGGGAAGAGAGAAAACGGACGTGGAAGATAGAGAAAGTTGATTTGGAAGACAGAGAAAGTTGATAACCATGTCGTGAAGGTCATTGATACAAATGGCTTGAAAGCCACCAATGTAGTTTCAACTTTTAAGTCATACCTAACCATTAGTTCATTTGTTAGACATGTTCGCCTGTTGTACGTATTACTACTTCTGTAAAAAATGATAAGCGAAAAACAAATTACAGGATTTAAGTTTGATACAAAATATGAGACGTGATTTGAAGATGCGTCTCATTATCATCCTAAGGTTTTCCCCTTAAAATTTCGAAATTCGAGCTCCTTCGAAAATACAATTTATGAAAATAATAATTCTGAAGCATTATATTTTAAATTAAATTCCGAAGTTTGTAACTTATGATGTTGATGTCGATGTTGGGCATAAGGTGATCCGTAATCATGATTCAGACGACTTAGTCGTGAGCTTTCTCTCTCTTCCAAATCAACTTTCTATATCTTCCATGTCAACTTTTTATCTCTTCCACGTCAATTTTCTCTTTCATCAACCAACTTTCTTATCTTTTCTATATTATTCACTTCTTAACCACAACCCACCACAACGTATCTCTCTCTTCACATCATTTTGGGGTGCATATTGGAAATAAAATAAAATAAAAAATTCTAAAAAATCAAAACAATTATAAAACGTATTTTCAAAACAAAAAATGATTCAAACAAAATTTAAAAAAATCAAAACAAAAAAAACAAAAAAAAACTTTAAAATTTGTGCTGGGTTGACGACCCAGCCGACCCGGTGGTTGGGTCTTGGGGGCACGCCACCCCCGTTAAAGATGCCCTAACAAGTAATTTACAGGTACCCGCTGAAATACTTTCAGTAAATTTAAATAAAACTTAATCATTAGCAATACATAGTTACAATACAAACACTTTTTTATAAATCATAGTACACACGGGCTTGTTCATCTTAAGAGCATCTATTAGACGATTAGTTATTTCATCCCCGTTACTAAACCCTACGAAACTTATGCATCATAAATTTAATTCATTGCGCGGACAGGTTAGAAAAACTTAACAATCAAAACAACCAATTTTTAATTTTATTTTGTTTCAAAACAATCAGGTTAAAAGATAAAAAAAAATCTCTCAAAAGTCAAAACAACACTTACAATGATACAAAATTTACAAACTCACCATTTCCCAACCTTCCACCCCTCCACCCATTCCCACCCGTCGATCCTCAATCCAACGGTCCACGTCAACCCAATGACGACACCACCTCCAAATATCCCTTCCCATTGGCTCCCACCGGGATCTCTCGGTCACCAACCCCACCTCTCGCCACATGTCCCACAAAACCTCCTCCTCCCGGTCAAAGCCACGTCACCTCCCCTCCCCCTCGCGTTCTTCTTCTCCACCAAACCCCATCTCCCTCTAGGGTTTGCTCTCGCCTCGACCCCATCTTTCCACCAGATCTCACCTTCGAACGCGATGTTCATAGTCGACTGGTTCTACGACGTGCTCGCCTCGCTGGGGCTGTGGCAGAAGGAGGCGAAGATCCTCTTCCTCGGGCTCGACAACTCCGGGAAGACGACGCTTCTCCACATGCTCAAGGACGAGGTGAGATGACCGATCTGGTTTTGTTTTGTTAGGGTTTGGGGGTTTTGACGTTGTTTTGGGGTGGTTTTGCAGAGATTGGTGCAGCACCAGCCGACGCAGTACCCGACGTCGGAGGAGTTGAGTATCGGGAAGATCAAGTTCAAGGCTTTTGATTTGGGAGGGCATCAGATCGCTCGGCGTGTGTGGAAGGATTACTACGCCAAGGTCCGTTTTTTTTTCCTGGATTTTTTTGTTCTAATTTGTAGTTTCTAATTGCATTAGCTGTATATATTCGTGTCTGTCGTGATTGGAACATGATTAAGTGAATTTTACGATTGCGATGTTACTACCTTCCACCTGAGTGGTCGGTTTTAAGGAGATGGTTTTCAAATAAGACTTCGCAAATTGCAATTCGTTTCTCGATAGGACATACTTCCGGCGTTGTGGTTTGGTTAGTCAAAGTTTGTTCTTTTTGAAACGATTAGAATGTGGTACTTTTGGCTTTATATGTATGTAGTTGTAATCATTACGAGCATTGGCATTGGTTTTATGTGGTCTGTTATTATGCACATGCCAAGTGGTAACTATTGTTTTTTTCCTGCACATGTAAGTTTACCATCCTGCGCTCACTATTTTAGGTTACCGGGATTCGATAGAGGCGTTAATCCCTGCTTTTGGATGTTCTTTGCTATATTTGGATTTACTCTCATTGCTGATATGTTATGTTGTCACTTCCACCAGTTGATTTTGTATCTGTCTTATTCAGATTATTGTATATGTCATCCTTTACATTTTCAAGCAAATATTGTAAATTTTCAGACTTTGGTGAATTATTTTAGGACTATGCTTTAGTTCCCACTTCCCTGATCCCCACTAGGGTAGCCCTTTCATTCTCTATTAGGACATATTTATCCTATGTTGATGGTCTTCATGAGCTTTTCGTTATGGATGGAAGTGGACTAAAGTTAACTTACAATTGATGGAATTTAAAAGTATCATTACCAAAAACATAATTGGGATGAGTTGTTCCATTTGACCCGCAAATTCTAAAAACTGTGGCTATGTTGGATGGTGACTCTACTCCTGAAATCGGCACAAAAAACATGAGGTATAGCATTAGGTAGGGCAGGATACATTTCAGTCTTCAGATGAGTGAAGAATGTTCTCTCTGTGAAAGCATCTGATTTTTCCATCTTTTTAGTACTTCAATCTAATACTCATCAAGTGATTCAATGCAAAAAAATTAGCATATTTCATTCAGACAAAGGTTTGTTTTACAGTGTATTTCCAATCTTTATCAAGGTCCGAGATGTAATACTTAAAATCACGTATATTTGTAGTATATGTTTCAGTTTATTAATAAATTATGAGGGAACAAATCATCACAATGTGAAAATGATTTCCAAGTACATTTTGGGATACATGAACGCATGCCATGCATTCAACATGTAGATAGAGATATATCATGTGAGTGATAAATGACGATTATTTGGCCAACTGACAGTAGCTACTGGAGTCGAATTTTTTTGACAGTCTCTGGCAATTACTTTTGACTACGATTATATTGTTTGGCAGTTGGTCATTAAATACAGATCAGTGTGATCCCCCTTTTTAATTCCAAGGGGGCTCTTAAAGAAATGATTCTACTGTTTCTTACTAGAGTACTATTATCCTAATTCCACTGCCATTTCCATCCATTGGCATCCAATTAGAATTTTTTTAGCACTGAATACTATTGCTATTGCTATTTATTTAGGTTGATACAGTAGTCTATCTTGTGGACGCTTTTGACAAGGAGAGGTTCGCTGAGTCGAAGAAAGAACTTGATGCTCTCCTCTCTGATGACTCACTTGCGAACGTCCCCTTCCTTATATTGGGTAACAAGATCGACATCCCATATGCTGCATCGGAAGAGGAGCTGCGCTACCACCTTGGGTTGAGCAACTTCACCACGGGCAAGGGTAAAGTGAACCTTGTGGACTCCAATGTCCGTCCTTTAGAGGTATTCATGTGCAGCATAGTCCGCAAGATGGGGTACGGTGAGGGCTTCAAGTGGGTTTCCCAGTACATCAAGTGAGGTGCGGTCGCTGCCCCATTGATGAATGTTGGCAGCTTGTGCAGCGTGTTCAGTGTTTGTACTCTTAATTGGTTGCTTGATGGACCAATATTATCGTTACTTGTTGGTGGATCACCATAGCAATGTATTACTGAATTGCTAATGTTAGATAAGGTTTTGTATGTGAATAGGATAAGGTGTTCACAATACTATTCCACATATTATATGCTCATGTTCTTTGTTGTTAACGCTTAAATACTTTTGGTAATTGAGTATCAAGACGGTATCTATGCATGATATACAAGTTCAGGTTAGCTCCAACTTCCGTAAGGTTATTGTTGCGGCATCTTCAAATACTTTGCTAAGAGCGGTTAATACCGTTGGATTTTGTCATTTTAAAGCATATTTGAAGATTAATTCCCGGAGTCCTCCGAAGGGTTCTGTTCTGTAGACTGCTTTCGCTAGTAAGATTGGCAGCTTTCAAGATTCTTAATACTGCGTGGGTAATAGTAAATAGATTTAAGAATCAGTCGATTCAAAACAAATTAAGTTGTGTTGTAAATTTGGCGGGTCAAACTCGTCGACCTGCAAAATCGGACTCCGTGGATCCAGGTTAGGATTACAATTTATAACCCATTTAAAAATTAACACGCTAACCCGTCAACCTTCTTTCTTAATGGGTAGAATTCAGGTTCAGCAAAAACCCGAAACTGTTAACCCGTTAAAATAAAATATTATTATTAATAATAAATAGTAATAATATTATACACACACATAAATATATAATCTAACTTATCTTACTATTGTTTAACTAATTCTTAATCTAACGATTTAGAATTAAATCTAAACCTCCGTAGTCCAAACACCACAAACATAATTTTACTAATCTACTAAAATATATTCTTATTTAGATGATTTTTTTCTGAATTATCAACATATTTTGATTTTTAAAACAAGAAAATCCACCAACCCGTCCCGTAACCTGCTAAGGAAACACGTCTCCCGCCAATCCATCCCGTAATCCGCTAAAGGAAACAAGTCAGGTTACAGGTCGGGTGGAGGCATGCAATCTGCCAACTGGAATCTGTAACGTTTAAGGAGTCGAGTGATGGGGACGTCTTTCATGAAGCAAATCCCAAAAGACTTGCGGAAGAAGAATACTAGCGTAAAAGAGAAACCCAACGTCTTAACGAGGAAGTCGAAGAGTAGGAAAGAAGGAAGGAGAGGGTTGAAGTGAAATTTTGTTAATTATGACCGTAAAATGGGTGGGTTTAAACACACCCCAATGCGGGTTGCAGACAAAAAAAACGAACCTGTCACTTGCACAACCCACATAACAAGCCGGACGGGTTGCAGTTTTCTCACAACCCGCGCCCCACATAACTCAATAATCAGCTTTGATTTTTTGTATTTCCAATTTTAAAAATATACACTGATTTCTTGATTTTTGTATTAGTTTTGATCAAAATGGAAAATGAATTGATTTTTGGTAGTTAACTTTGATCAAACAATAACTCGTCTGATCCACCCCGCCTAGTCCACCCTTAGGCGGGGTGGGTAGTGTTTTTTCTTGACCCCGCCCTGCTTATCCGTTCTACCTAGGCAGGCCGGTTACAAGTGGAGCAAACACCAACCCCCCCCCCCCCCCCCCCCCCCCCCCGGTAGAATCATACCACTCCAATTATCTTCCTTAATTGGTAGACTACCCAGATTCTCTGAGCAAACGTTTTTACGATTATTTTATAACGGCTACCGCCTTATTTAAGCCAAAACTCTAATATTGTAATATTTTGGTTGAAGCTGCACTTCATAGCTTACAACGTATGAACGAAAACTTAAGGGAATTGCTATTCGTCATCCGTATTTTACTAAAATCGTTCATCCTAATTACCCTTTTGCCCTTTACAATCTATTTAATAGACATTTCGTCGTGTCTCTTAAATTAAGGTTCTGTCTCAGTATTTCTCATTCTACAAATACCAACACCACGAAAATGTCCAGCGAAGTGTCTGGATCCGGTGAAGTAAGTTCACCCAAAAAAAATTGGGGTCTGGCTATGACACCCCCACAGTGGGGGAGGTATCATGGTTAGACGCCCAATTTTTTTTTAAAATTTTATATGTTGTGTTATTTTAAATTATTCCATGTTCCGTTGCAATTTTTTGGAGGTAATATGGTAGATTACAGTGAGATTTTTGTAAGTTATTAAATATTTGAAACAACCAATGACACGATAATAAATTTCCAATTTATTTTAAGTTTAAAAATAATAAAAATTTAAGGGGCTGCTCACACAATCTCCCGCGGACGCCCCCTCAACAAAAAAAATATAAACTTAAAATAAATTGGAAATTTTACCGTATTCGAGTGCACCGGGGCGTCCGCTGATTATTTTCATGGCCTCCGAGACATTCTTTTTTATGATTACGAGAAAGATGAAAAAAGAGTAATGATATGAGAGTAAAATGAGATATATAAGTAGAAATGAGAGGAAAGAAACGGTAATTGACACATACAATTTAAGTAATTTAAGAGCGACGTTTGGTGGTCTAGAAACTTAATCACTATTATCAAAAAACAATAAAAAATAACTTTCTCCGATATCGTCTTGCAAGAAATATTTCGTCGATCTTGAGTTTCGGAAACGTTTTCTTATTTATCTGTACAATCTCTTGACAGTATTTCAATAAATATCACATCACTAAGGATTATATTTTAAATTATTACTTTCAGATACATTTAATGGGCTAATTGGGGTTCTGAATTTCGTTATGACTTCTTTTTCTGAAAATACATCAAAGAAAACACAAATTTAAGCATTTTTGTGCAGCATTTTTCCGATTCTATGTTTAATATTTTCATATTCTTTACATCATTTAATCTTGGAATTTCTGGTATTTTCTTAAGAGACTGAAAATTACGTAGATCTTATGAATGTATAAGTGTAACTTAAACTCCAACGTATGAACTGTGAGAACCTAATCCTTATTAACAAGGGTTAATTAGGTTTAAGGATCTAATCCCTATTTAAAGAGATGTTTCGTTGTCTAATGTGAAGGTTGGGGTGAGGTGGTGGCTGGAGATTGGTCGAGGTGAAGATTGAGGGGTTTATAAGGGTTTTTTTCTTTTCTTCTCTCTCCTCTTTTTTCTATGAATCGCTCGTTTCTCTCGCTCCCTGATTTTCGGAGCTCTGGTGGAAGCGTTCAACAAGCAAGAAGAATGGGAGAGGTCGTCGGAGGTGTGTGGTCGTCGCTCGTCGAGGAGGTCCACAAGAGAAAGTTCGTTCGCGTGGTGTTGGTCGTTGTCGTAGTTCTTCAGAAACTTTTTCAAGCTTTCAAGGATTCATTATTAGTGCTCACCCGAGGGGCGTGAGGTGTTGGTTTTGTGCGTCGATGACCGGAGGTCGCGACGATGATCATTGTGCAGCACGGTTGCTGCAGGTGATCGGTTGACCGAAGTGTGGTTTGGTCGACCGTTCATAGTGCAATCGAGGGAGTTTTGCTCTTCATCGATTAAACGATGCCTTGGGCGGTCGACCGGTTGTGTGATTTGTGCAAGTTTGCTGTTGTCGGTTGAACGTGTCCATTTTGTCGTTCGACCAGTTACACTATTGGTAGGTCGGTTGGGGCCATAAATTATCTAAACGGTCGACCACCTTTTGATCTGTTCGACCGATTGTACTTGTAGCTAAGTCGGTTGGGGCCTAGACCTTTTAAATGGTCGACCACCTTCCGATTTGTTTGACAGATGAATGCTGGACTGGTCTGGACAGAGCGTAGACTGTCTAGACGATCGACCGTTTGTTGTTTTGTTCGACCGATGTTTTCTGGACTTGTCTGGAATGAGCGTGGACAACCTGAACGGTCGACCGGTAGAAGTTTTTTTTGAGACTTGAAGTCTTAATTGTTGTTCAGTCGACCATGCCCCCTTTGTCGTTCGGGCAATGTGACGATTGTTTTTATTTATGTGTGGCGTAGACCTTCTAAACGTTTGACTGCTTATGACCTTTTTGTTTGACCATTGAGTCTTTTTGTTGGTTGGAACCATGCATAAACCTTTTAAATGGTCGACTGCTTGTGATCTTGGTTTGAATGATCGTTTCGTGTTTGGTTCTACCGATTTCGTGTGGTTGAACCAATTACCGGTATTAATGACAGTCCGGTCGACTGCTTGTCTTTTTCGGTCGACCGTTTGTGCACTGGACTATATTGTTTGTGTGATTGTTTATTGATGCGTTGGCGTGTGGTGTTATATTATGTTTTCATGACATGACATATGCATTTAGACCTTTGATGTGGGACAGTAGATCCTTATGTATTGCACTGCATTGCATTGCATTGCATTGTACTCGGCTCGGTGGAGCTGTGGAGGCGGTATTACTGTAGGATTTCATGTTTAATTATACATATATATTTTCGAAATTTTATGTATAATAAGGATCAATTACAATTTTCTTTGATTTATTTCATGCATGCATTGGTTTGTTTTAACATCTAGTTTCAAAACTCTATTAAAACAAACAAGGACTCCGAAATTCATACCTAGAAGTTCTCAAAAACTTCTTGAAGATTCGGAGACGTTGGGGATGCTTCTCGCCGCGCCGGATGCCTCCGAGTGTTCACCGAAACCCTAAACAAGGTTGGAGAGAAAGGAGCTAGCCAATCGATCTCCAAACAAGCTTAGAATCTAGCTACAAACCCCTTCCTTAGCCTCTGAGATTTCTCCTTCCAAAGACTTAAAAAACTAAGAGAATTTTCGTGGGTTTTTGTGGTGAATTAAGAGAGAAAATAATTATTGAATTGTATGTTACAACTAGGGAGAATAAGGACCTATTTATAGGTTCCAATCTTACTCTTAATCATGGCTATTCTTAAGCCACGGTTTTATGACAAATTCTCTCACAAATTAATTCTATAATGCATTATATGCACCCACAAAACGTTTGACCAAATTTGGAGCTAATCCAACCATCGATCAAATTAATCTCTTAATAATCAAAGGCAGAAAATCGACCGTTGTTCGGTTTACCGAGTCCCACTCGGTTAACCGAATTTGTCACGATCGTTTAACCGAGTACGTGACGGATGACCGAATCTTAAGGAGAAAAATTCTCCTTAACCGATCGGACCAATCTCGTCCAAGACCGAGTGCTATTCGGTTAACCGAAAATATCGGAACTTGACATTGTTCGGTCGACCGTTTCTGGTTCGGTACACCGTACCAAAGCTCCAGGCACTTTGGTCAAGTTCGGTCAATCAATTACGATTATCCGTTCCACGTTCGGTTGACCGATCCATAGATCCTTCGGTCGACCGAACCTCAACGGATTACCGAACTTCTACCCGATTTTGCCTATTTCAAATTTTGGATTTATTTTCAACAAAATTTGAACTTAAGGGGGTTTTAGCAAATTCACAACTTATGCAATGTATTATCCTATGCAACAATAAATTATTGCACCCATAATATATGCATCTCATATGAATTTATCATGATTCTAATTATGTTATATATTACATAATTGATTTTACTTGTTCACCACATGAGTCATATTTTCTATGAGAAACCCGACACATCATATGAACCAAAAATCAAGCTTCTTGTTTCACGGTTTTTGCGGTGTGACCTATGGGAGGATCTAAACTAAGTTGGCAGTGATATTAAGAGCTTAATATCACAAGCTATAAGCGGTATCTAGCCACACATTATAGCTCCCAATTAGTTAGATGTCTTAATTCCACTCGAACCAAAACCCGATCCATTTAGTGATGGAGTGCACCACTTGTGTCCGTCCCTTGCCTCATGATATTAAGAATACACACAAAGTAGTATTGTGTCATCTTTGTATTAGTATTCATTTCTTGATCTCTTTAAGCTAGTTATAAATATGTGACTTAACTCAAATCACATTGTGCACATTATAACTTTGCTTTATCAAGGGGCCCACTAATATCATCACTCAATTAAGAGGGGCAATGATAATCTTTTGACTAACTATCTTCTCCAACGAAAGTTGTACTTAACCAACCAATGCCTTTACACTACACTGATCGATAGTTCAAGACACTGATCTAATTAAGTATTCCTTAAGTGATTAGATATAAGTCTCATATCAAAGGACCAAAGACACAGTAAAATATTAATGACACAGAAACACATTTCTATAATATTTTACTTATTAGGTCTATTCAGTATACAAAAGTAATATTTTCCTCTTTTGCATACCCGTGTTGTCACTCACTTGTAGAGCTACAATGATCTATGACCAACACGACAATCTTAACTCGGTAATTAATGTTCCATATTAATTACCATGATTGCGAATATCTTTTGTTTTATGCAAACCAATATCTTTTAGAGCTCTACGGTTAAGGACCAAGAGCCTCTTCCTTAACACTTCTAAAAGACGAATAACATAAACAAGGAACAAAATGATTTCTCATTCAATTCATAATAATTGGCATTTAAAAGTAAAACTTTTAGAACACATTCCCTTCAATTACAGCTTGTGTGAGCAGCACCTGGGGTATTACAACTTGTGTGAGCAGTCCATGTCTTCAGCATCGAGTGTGCAACGGTATTACAGTTTGTGTAAGCAGTTGTTGCCTCTTAAGTATATATCGGTATTACAGCTTGTGCGAGCAGCCGATGTTTACAACTGGTGTACTGTATCGTTCGGCCTGTGTGGCGGCAGAGATGTTTCATTGCACTTTTGCATACCATGAGATACTAGTATGATAGGATCATTCATTTTACGTAGTATGCATGTAGGTGAACTTGGTATATTGGGTTTTATTTATGATAACTCAGGCATTGTTGTTATGTTGCTTGTCAGGACCGCCGTGGGTTCTCGTGGGGTGGGACCGAGGACGAGCACATTTTGGATTCGGATTCTGTAGTCTTTTGTGATGATTATGATTACATGTACCTTTTATGTTGTATTTTGACGTAATCATACGTTTGACAACTCTTGTATTTGGTGCACCTTTTATATATATTTGGTAGCATTCTCAGTGATTGGTTGTTGATATCTCTTGTTTATTCCTGTTGTTGTTTACCTTGAATATGTGTTTAAAGTATTCGTGCAGGAAAACAGACATTCGGTCGACCGGGCACAGAATAAGACCTGGGCAAAAGTTACTGTCGATTTTTGGTCGACTGGAATCTAGGATTCGGTCGACCGGGAAAGTTCGAGGAGTTGGGGGAAAAGTGCCTGTTGATTTTCGGTCGACCGGAACTTAAGTGTACGGTCGACCGACTATGCACTCGTGCAAGCCAGAAAAAGTTACTGTCGTTTTTCGGTCGACCGGTAAAAGTTGGTTCGCGATACGGTTATTGGATTGGTCGACCGTTTGGACTCAGTTCTGCCCACGTTTTGCACATTACTCCACCCGATTTTGGTGCAACTTATACTTGTTTTGGCCTCATATATAAAGGAAATTTTCGTCCCATTTGTAATAAGAGAACAAGTAGATTGTTTTGATTGTCCACTTTTGCATTCTTGAGAGAAAAGAGAGAGAGAGAGCATCCTTGTGATTTAGTGGGAGAATTTTGAGCCGGGTTTTTTCGTCGGTTCGTTCGCGTCTCCTGTAAGCTTCTCTTGTAATACGTTTCTCTATAGTGGATTTGGAGTTGTGTCGTCCGTGGTTTTTCCCGCATTGGGTTTCCACGTTAATCTTGCGTGTTTTGTGTGGTTTGGATTTTGGATTTGCGTTTTGTTCTTAAGTTTAGCCAATTGGATTTGCTATTTCTGTTCCGCTGCGTATTTGAGATTGGTTTTATTCCTAACAATTCATTTTAAAAAGTTCAAATTTTCAGTTATTTTCAGGACGTTACAAGTACTGACTGAAATTATAACCTTCAACTAGGGTTGTAAATGGGTAGGATTTTATCCGCAACCCGCCCCACCTAATGCGGGTAGCGGACAAAAAAATGCTATCCGTCAACCTGCTAACCCGCCACCCGCATAACCCGCCTAATAAGCAGGACGAGTTGAGGTTATCTTGCAACCCGCATAACCGGTCCCGCATCACCTAATCCCATCTTAGATGGGACGGATAGTGATTTTTTAATCTTTACCCCGCCCCGCCCGCCCAATTTACACCCGTAACCTTCTCATGCCTAGTACCAAAACGAAAACTGGCAGAACCCTTCGGCATCATTTCAATAGGGATTGCATAATTCCCAAAACAACCGACAAAAACGATGGCCTTTGGCATCATTTCAGTAACAATCACATGATTCCGAAAACAAAAACTAAACCAAATATTTCAAGAGTCCATCATACATGGGGTTGGAAACGGTGGCGGATCAAAACTGTCATCCCACAAAACCCGATTCTGTGAATTTGCGTTAAGATCACAATTTTCGACCCACTTATCCATTAAAATAAATTAATAATAAATTTTAATAATATTATATACACATAATTTAAATCAACACTCTTTACTTATTGTTTAACTTATTATTTATCTTTAATAAAACAAATCAGAATCTTAATGGTCACGTATATACTAATATACAACAACAATATTAAATATTACATAATTACTATTTCCTAAACCTTCCCACATAAACAAAAACACAAGTAAATCCAAACAAATTACTTTTCCTAAATAGATGGCCTGCCAACTCGACCTGCTACAACCCACTAAGTAAGCGAGTCGGGTCACAGGTTCTGACCCGATTCATAACCCGTCAATTCCTGACAGGTCGGATACAAATCAATCTTGACCCGTCCCGAAACAGACTCGTTTACACCATAATCACACATCAACATAACAATAACAATAACATATAAGATATGAAGCTTGAATACGAATATATTGTGACTAAGTAATATTAAAATGTGATCTTTATAAAAATCCAATAATAGTTAATCCGATTAATTTTTCAGAATCGCATGTGGTCAACACTCAACCTAAACGAATTTTGCCAACACATATCTAAGCGTACACGCTTATAAAAAAGCAATAAACGTACAAAATAAATAAATCTAAAACCACATCCAGAAAATTTATTTAGAATATTTTTTTTGTTGAATATAGAGATATATGCTCATATAAAAACAAGACGTGATTTTACATAAAAATAAAAGAGACAGTTTTACATAAATGTCTAAATAGTAAGTAGTATGGAAAATACATACTTTCACTTAAATGTATTTGCAAGTTACACCTAAAAGATGTTCAAATGGAAGTAGAGTTGTCGATATATGCTCAAACTCGATTGATCGATATATGCTCAAACTCGATTGATCCTTGGTTAGTTAAATTTTCTTTGTTCGTGCTTGGACCATTACCAACCAATCTGAATCATGATTCGATCGAAACCGAGTGAGCCACCGAACCATAGCAGAATGTGACAACCTACATATATGGCTTTGATGGTTTGGAGCAAAAAGAAAGAGAATTTACATCAATCAATGTTGAGCGCAATTGTGCAACAAAGGGAATAGATTACGTTAGATGGTGCAATCAAGGATTTATGTTTGGTGTAAATTCTCTTTCTTTTTTGGTTTTCTTGGCTGCTGGCATAATATTGATTAAAAATTAGAAATGCTTGTAGGAATCTGCATCTTGCATTGTAGTTTTAGGGTTTGACAAGTTATTGTATGAAACATTTTTTTAAAAATGATATCTAGGCGGTCTGAAGTTGGAAAAAATGATCCAAAAGCCAATGTGAGATTTTTATCATAAAAAAATTAAAGAGAAAGGAAACCAAACATAAACATTTTTTAAGTTTTCAAATTGAAGCTTGCGGATCCAAATGTAGTGGGCTCCAAGAGGCTTCTCCAAAGGGCTCAAGTGGCAGACTAAGATTTGCTTTTATTTAGTACAATGTACAAGTAAGGAAAGTTTTTTGCCGTGATATGTGATGTCAATATTTTAATACACGATATTCGTTGAAATTCAATAGTCAATACCTGTAATATCCTGAATTTTTTAGTTGAGGTAATAATCAAATATCCTAATGGACTAATTAAGATTGTTATGCATGTATTTTATTTGTGATGCATGTCTCTTGATTGTGTTTATTGACTGAATGTCATATTCTGTATTATTTTTCACATGATTATGATTCTGATTGATTGATGGTTGGTACTTGCGGGCTGTCGAGCTCACAATTTGTTGATTATATTTTTCAGATTAATTATGGGCCTATCAGATTGATTTAAATATCAGAGTGCGCAGCGATCAGGATCGTGGATCGTATCTTAACGCACCGAGTTCGGACGGGTGAGCACATGTCCGGGCTCGGGGCGTTACAATACCATTGTGGAATGTGGAATTGCTGCTACTGAATTGTGCTTATTTTGATGAATGCATTACTTTGTGCGTCTAATGCGACGGTTTGGGAAAATTTGAGACCGGAATGGACACAAGAATTCGGACCTTCGCTCATGTGTTTTAGATGTAATTTCAAAACACAAAACTGTAAGATGCAAAAAGTTGTTTGCGTAGAAGTTGACCTCCGTGTGATTTTTCCAAACTCGTTTTTCCAACAACATAACATAGATCCAGGTGGGATTTGTGGAGTGCTTCGTCCCTATATAAAAGGAGCGCTGCATTCTTTTATTTTATGGAGGACTAAGAAATAAATAATGAATTGTCAAGGACTGGTGAAGATTCAAATGGTACAGATGGAGGGACGTTGGAACTTGTATAGGTATTTACAAAGGTTATGTACATTGGATGCTTTCGGAATCCAGATTCCAGAGTGTCGTGGAAATGGACCTATCACTCTATCAGGCACCAGACAAGGCTTGACATACGTCCCAACTAGGAAAGTCAGCAAGGAATGTGGAAACACAACATCCCTTTCCTTCCGGTCTGCCACCAAATCCCCACCAGTGTAGAAATTTAATGCTCTTTCCATCACCGAAATTACAAGGTGACACTGATTGATTAAGGGTGTGACACTCAAGTGGTGTTGATGGTCTCTCGGTAATATAATCTGAGACCAGTCATTGGAATTTTTAATTTCAATTAAGGTTGTGATCTGGGATCATGTATCTAATTGGTTTTATAAGTTATAATTTTATATGAACACATCACGTGGTAAAATGCAGACGCCGTTGACGTTGGTTTATGCATGTTGTTGTTAGAACATATCTTCAGCATGCTCTCTGTGTATTTTATTTTATTTTGTAGGAAAAAGGAGAAACTTCTTTTACAAGAGCATTCGTCTAAAGTTGATTTATCATCGGATATGTTATGTACATTCTATATTTATGATATATTAGTGTGACTTTTTCTAATAGTTCAATAAGATAATCAGATTTTGTCGTAACGATTTGTCGATTTCATTTACATAAAGAATGCATCTTAACCTTATCTTCTGTCGTAATATTTTGCCTGCAATACTTTAATCACATGAATCGTGAAAGGGCTTGGATGGATCGGGTGTTAGTTATTCAAGTTTAGTGTATGTCTTGTGAATTTGAAATCAAGAATTAATAACGTCTAAAAAAAGTGCTAGAAATTGGAACTAATTTGTAGGAGTTTTTAAAGTTTGAAGGTAAACATAATTTGTCGTTAAATAAGTTTCATTAAAAAAAATATCTCAAAAAAAATAGGATTATAGTTTGCATAACTTCCACGAATGAAAACTCATAAATTTTGACATGGTTTGTTAGTGGGTATCAAACTCGAAACAAAATGATGATTATGGATGAACATGACCGGAGTTAGGTGGGGGCTAGAGGACGTTGAAGCCCCCAAAGCCGTTCGACAATTAGTGGAAGCAATATGTGTAATTACTTAGTAAATTGTTAGAAAATAAGTAAAAACTCCTATAAGCTAAGGTCAAAGTTCACTACCTAAAGCCGCTAAGTAAGTCCTAGTTCGATCCACTAACTACGATGAACATACGAGTTCAGTTGTAACAAAAGTTAAATTTCCTATATTTTAACTGTTTCACCCCAAATTTTAGTTAACAATTAAGTTAAAATCAATATGACTACAAGTAAAAATTCATATTTTTGACTCGGATGGGAATTTATTAGGCAATATATTTTTTAGCCCAATCAGAAAATCTTCTGACTCCGTCTCTGTGGAGGAACGCTACAAGGCTACAACTTATTACGTAGAAAGTGTCCTTAAATTCTCAAAGACAAACCTACTCTCTAACAATTACAAACAACACATTATTGTGGAAAAGTGAATATACCTCGGCTATCCAGATGGTTGGGGGATTTAGGAGTGATGGAAGTAGGAGATGGTTGAAATTGGATTTGGGTAATTAAACGGGTTAGGTTTAATTAAAAAGTGTAATCAAACGTCTGTCAAACTTAAATTGAACGAAAGATAGCAGTGTTAGTTACGAGTGCATTATTGTAAATTCATAAGTTTTTCGAGTGTCACTGTAAATTCAAACTTTTGTGGTGTATTCCCGTAATTTTGATGTTTTCTGAGTGCATTACTGTAAATATATCTTTAATTAAATGGTGTAATCAAATGTTCGTCAAACTTAAATGTGACGACGTCACATACGGGTGCATCATTGTAATTTCATAAGTTTTTCGAGTGCACCACTGTAAATTCAAACTTTTAGGGTGTATTTCCGTAATTTCAATATTTTCTGAGCGTGTAAATATCCCATGAATCAATGCAAGGGAGAAACAGATACATATCACGATGTGAGATCTTGCTTGCCATATGATTAATTCGGCATCCACAAGCGTAACGACAGAAGAACAAATAAATCTACAACAATATAATTGTGGTATGAAATGACAAAAACAGCCGTCATTGACAATTATGTGCCGTCTAGTGACTACCAACCTCAGGATTTGTAAAAAAAAAAATAGTTTCAAAAAGGTCCCGACCAAACAACGCCGACGGATTCCTGTTGATTGTTCATTTAACGTGTGTTTAATATACATTCGAATAATCTTTAAAAGATATGATTTGGATTTAGAAAGCAACGATGTGTAGGGATGGGAGGGGATAGCGTACATATGAACATCTTTGAATTTGGTAGTAGTAATAAGTTGGTGGATTTCGATACTTTTATTTAAAATGGAAAGAAGGTGAAGTTGGTGACTGCTCAACATGTTTGGTTTTGAATGGATTTGCTTCAAGTATTCTAATCGACCAATGCAGACGTCTAATTAGACCATGATGGTTTGTGAGCTGTAACACAACTCAAGCAATTCCTGTTTGGTAGGGAAACCCATAACTGGAATGAAGTGAAGTCTGCATCTGATTCGGAATGTCATTGAGTCGTTGTTATAACCTCATTACGCCCTCCTATTTACTCTAAATTACTTACTTATGTTAAGCAAAAAGTCAGTACGTTAACCCTTTTTAAGTTGAATTCCTAACTAAGATTTAGATTCATCACTAATTTTGTTCTGTTGTAACAAAATTACCAGCGCACTGCGCACTACGATAAAGTTCTGCAGCAACTAATTACAATTAAAAATTTCAAAGGAAAACCATAATAGGCTGCTAAGTGCTAACCTAGTAGAGTTCAGCTCATGGCTGATGGCTCATGTCAGCATCCAGCTGAGCAGTAGCATCCCAGCTGGATATATTGCTTTTAAATGTATCACGTCAAGCCCCAATACCTAAAGCTGGCACCATTTGGGTCCACCACGAGACTAGTCGTGACGTGTCTAGTCTAAAGTTTAGGCACATTTATATTTAAACATTTTGAGTTCTATTTTTGATAATTAAAGTTGTTTAAATTTCAAAAAAGATAATTAAAGTTGTTTGTACTTTTCAAAAAAAAAAACAATTAAACTTGTTTTCCTTGTATATTTCAATACGAGCACTTCTCATCTAATCTATAGATTGATCAACAAATTAAGGTGTAAATTCAGGAGTCTTATTTCGTAGAGCTTGGTCTTACGAATTGTGAGTTAAAAAATTGATATTTTAGTGAATAGTGACCAAGTGAGATTTTTTTGGGGGGTAAAGCTGGTGTTTCGTGTTTGGACCAGTAAACTTGTTTTTAGGAATTACAAATTCAGAGCATCCGTCTTATTTTCTAAGGTAGGGTGACCAAATACTAAACACCTGAGACGTTGCTCATTAGATACCCAAGATATATTCTTTATGTTTACTGAAAGTACACTGAAGATATGATGATGAGTGTGTTTGATGACTAAAAATTGTTTTCGAATTTGTTACAAAATTAACTTTTATCTCTCCTACATCCAAGAACTTCCCACAAGAGTAATAGTTTTTTCACAAGAGTAATAGTTTTTTCGAAGTGATGAATTTTTGTTCTAATAAAGATGAATATTTACGATATTTTTTGTATTTGAAAGAAAATATGACAGAATAAAACATACTTTTTTCATAAAAAGTTAGTTGGGAGATACGTTTTTAGCTTTGGTTTCGCGGGAAGTAGAACTAATTTTTCGGTTTATATCAAATTATATCTTTTAAATTAAAAGCTAATTAGTTTATGTGACATCAAATTCACCACTTTCAACTAACTCCACTTAATTGGAGTGCATGCTTGGACGAGTAAAGTAATAATGTGCCATTCGTTTGGGTCATATCATACGTATATTCTCATGTGGATGGCAGCTGTAATCTTAACTCTATAGTTTCCGGTAGAGAAATCTAACCATCCCGCACCACGTCCACTTCTGCATTTCTACCCACAATACCCTCGACATTTTATAATTATCACGTTTATGTACGGGTCGGTGGGTTCGACGTGTGTGGTCTTGCAACGAAGACCGTGGACTTCCCAGAAGAAATATCTTTTAAACCAATCACAACCAGGGGTAGTTTCGTAACTCCAATCTAATAATTCCAGGTTTCTCTTCCCCTTCCCTTCCCTTTCTTCTCGGGAGTAGTGGCATCTTTGCCAGCTAAGCATCAGAGTCACAAGCAAGGTCAAAACGGTCATTCCGCCTTCCCCCTTAAAACACACCGAGAGGAGAAAAATGTGGAACGTCTCTTCCTCGTCCAAATGGCTTCGACTCCGACTTTGAAGAAGAAGCCGTGGTGGCTCACCAACGGAAAGGTATTCAAAATTCTTCTAGAATTTCATTTCGAATATAACCCACGTGCGATAACTTTGTTGGTCATACGTTTCCAGATCGTGGAGAGGCGGATCTCCGACGCACGATCTCTGATCGCGAAACACCAGCCGTCGGATGTGTTATCGGCGATCACGCATCTCGACGCCGCCCTGGCGTTGTCTCCGCGGCACGACGCGGCGTTGGAGCTTAAGGCGCGGTGTCTTCTGTTTCTACGGAGGTTCAAGGATGTGG
Organism: Triglochin maritima; assembly: GCA_963682175.1. Classification (NCBI taxonomy): domain Eukaryota; kingdom Viridiplantae; phylum Streptophyta; class Magnoliopsida; order Alismatales; family Juncaginaceae; genus Triglochin; species Triglochin maritima. The sequence continues at coordinate 3,463,656 of OY821780.1, read as the reverse complement.
CGGATTTGCTTGTGGAGCACATCCCGAGTTTTGCCGCTAGAGGTGATGACGTGGAGGACATGTCGGGGTCGATGTCGTCGAGGGAACGCGTGAGGTTGATTGAGAGAGGGGAAGGGGGGGAGAAGGAGGAGGAGGAGAGGGGGTTGTGTTGCTTCTCGGTGTCGGAGATTAGGAAGAGGGTGCTCGCCGGGATTTGTGATGGACGTGGAGTCGAGGGGCATTGGAGGTAATTTTCTGAGATTCTTGTTTTTTTTTTTAGTTTCGGGGATTTACAGTTGGATTGGTACTCGATTTTATTCTGGGTGGTTTCGTACCGAATATTGTTGCCGTAGACCGTAACTGAATTTCAAACATGGTTTTGTCACTTGATCCGTTGATCGAATGGAAAATTTTGGTTAGTCGTTGATGCAAGTAGAGTCTAACAGTTTTACTATCGTTTTGTAAGATGTCATTAGTTTGAATGTAAGATATATTTTTTTCTTTCAAAGTTACACGAATTTGCTTGTAAGATGTATTTAGTGGATTGAAGACAACTTACATGATTCAGATACTTTACAAAGGAAAATTTTGAAATTCGTCCATGCAAAACTAATAATTAAAGTAAGGGTGTCAACGGATCGGATACAAGTATATCCATATTCGTATTCGCATGAAATTTACGGATTCGGATTCGGATACGGATTGTTTGCGAATATGAAAAGTCTATATCCGTTCGGATATTTGACGGATTCGGATCGGATACGGATAATATCCGCATCCGTAAACATAATTCTCCACATTATAACATTTTTCATTTTCACTTAGACAAATTCTTTTAAAGAGTCAGATTTATTACTTTATTTGGTTTCAAATATTAATTTACTTTATCTTAATTTCTAACTCCATATTCTAGAAAGGATAATGATATTCAATGCTTGAATAAATGTGATTAGTAGATGTATTTTTATTTGAATAAGTAAATTTAATAATTATACATTCAAAATATAATCACACAAGGTTGAAATATAAATACTTCTAGGTATAATAATGTATTACATACGTATATGATACAAATATGGATATGGATCTTATAATACAAATATTCAATCTTGGATCGGATGTTATTCGGATCGGATGTATCAATATCCATATTTGCATTCGCATGTCCCGAATATTACACGAATTGAATATTATTCGGATCGGATATTGTTCGGACCGAATATTTTTCGAACATGACGCGAACGAATTTTCGAATTTCGAACATCCATTGACACCCCTAAATTAAAGTATCTTTAAAAGTTGTTTTTTGTTCATATTTCTTAGATGATTAAGGAAAGTAACACAATAAGTGTAAATTTGTAATACTAATTGTTCATCGTTTTTCAGGTACATTGTCCTCGGCCAAGCTTGCTGCCACCTCGGCATGCTAGACGACGCCGTCCTCCTCCTACAGACCGGAAAGCGCTTCGCGACTGCCTCCCTCCGCCACACATGCCAGCACATGCGCGACGACGACTTCTCCCCTCAATCCCCCACTGAACTCGAAACTGTCAGTAATCTCCTCGTCCACATCAAATCCCTCCTCCGCCGTCGCGCCGCGGCAGCAGCAGCCTTCGACGCTGGCGCTCCCTCCGACTCCATCCGCCACCTCTCCAAGATCCTCGACGGCCGTCACGGTGTGCCGCACACTTTCGCGGCCACCTGCTTCCTTGGGCGAGCTGCGGCCTACAAAGCCGCGGGACGAATCGCCGACGCAATTGCGGATTGTAATCGTGCTTTGTCAATCGATCCGACTTCGATCCCTGCGCTGAGAGCACGTGCGGCTTTGATGGAGAGTATCCGGGCTTTCTCCGATTGCCTCCGTGACCTCGATCACCTCAAGATGCTTTACGACGCGATTCTCCGCGACCGGAAGCTCCCAGGGCCGGCCTGGAGGTTGAGTAATTGTACTCGGTACCGCGACGTCTCAGGAGATCTCCGGAGGCTTAGTTTGAAGATTCGGTATCTCCGGCAGATGATGGCGAAAGGAGGAGGATTGGATGTGGATTATTATGGATTGATTGGTGCGAGGAGAGGGTGTAGTAAGTCAGAGTTAGAGAGGACTCTTTTGCTTCTTTCCCTTCGGCACCGGCCCGAGAAGGCAGTCGGTTTCGTCGATCGTTTGGATTTTGCGGACGAGCGTCGGGATCTTGATGTTGTTAGGGATCAGGCAAGGATGTCGGGGTTGGTTTTATTCCGGTTGGTTCAAAAAGGGTACATGACTATTATGGCGAATGTGGTGGAGGAGGCGGCCGCGGAGAGGCAGAGGATTGAGAAGGCCAACGAGGCTAAAGTTGCCGTGGTGACGTCCGTTTCGGTGTTCCAAGGCGTGTTCTGTAGGGATCTCGCGGTCGTCGGAAGCATGCTGTCGCATGCCGGATTTAGCCAGTCGATTCCGGTGAAATGCGAAGCCTTGAGGTGCTGATTTTTAGTTGGATTCTGGATTCCGTTGGGATCCTGGATGCTGTTTGTATAGAATTGCCGGGAAATTTTTGTTACTATTTTTTCAATATTTAATGTATTTGTTTTTCTTGCAACGGTTTCGATACCAGGCTTTAATCGTCGTCGTGTACGTGTTAGTTTGCATTTTCCCTTGCCCCCATGTGTACTGGGTTCATAATGCAGCTCAACAAGTTATGTTTAATTAGGGCAAAGATCATTTGCGACTTGAATTGACTTACATAAGCTAAAGCCAAACTGAATTTGTTTATTAACGCGGGTTGAAGACAGTGGCGGAGTGGTTTTATTAACGCGGTTGGGGCACCCAGATTTTTCCTTCCAAAATAAATTCAATTTTTTTAATTTTTTTATATTCAATCATATATATTTAAGATAGTATCTTGAAGTTTGTGGTATAATTGTTTAATTGTTGTTTAATTTAGGATTTGAGAAAAATTAAGATAATATTTTGACAAAAAATAATTTTAAAATTAATTTGATTTAAATTGGAGACTTTGAAGTTCTTTTGAACAATTAAATTTGAAAAATAAACTATAATATTTTGGATTTGCATTGCTGTGTAAGTTTAATAAATTTTTAATTGTAAAATCAACATTGTATCGACATGTCATGGGTTGTTATGTTAATTGTGTCTTCAAGAGTATGAGCAGAAATCATTGGGTGACGTGATTCACCCAGATTGTAGGATCAATTTCAAACCACACCAGTCGATCTTAAATCCAGATTGAACGTTGGGCAACTTTTGAATCTCTGAATATTATAAATTTTAAAAATTCCAACATGTGCAGGAAGCTAGATGGTTGTATATCTCAATCACGTCCGCATGCATATAATAGAACAAAGAAAAGTCCATTCTAACAGCTAAATGAAACTTAAAAAAACTGATTTTAGTTAAACTAGAGATTATTAAAATGTCTTGGTGATATCTTAGGCAATAAATACCTTAACTCGGACCATTTGATTCTTGACATTCACATCATCAGAGGGACATCAACTAAATTTAACAAGCTTTTTCTCTTAATAATGGTATGTGACTGTTATTGTCAAATGGACACAGCTGCATTCTAAGGCCATCACTAACCATGACCTAGACGACCCGGTCATCAGCTCTCTCTCTCTTCAAAATCAGCTTTCTCTCTATTCCACATCAGCTTTCTCTTTCCTCAACACACATTCTTATCTTTCCTACACTATTCATCTCTTAACCACAACCCAACACAACCCACAACAACCTACCTCTCTCCTCCACATCATCTTTTATTTCCACTAACTTTTATTATATTCCAAAATCAATTATATTTACTCAAAACATTAATAATTCAAACAAATATTTATTAATAAGCAAATAATTATTTTTATCAATAAAAAACAAAATACATATTTATTTAAACCATTATACGTAGCGTAATACAATAAAATATTACATTACCTTAATTTCATTAAAATGAAAATGCATACTACTAAAAAAAATTAATTTGAGGTTCCCCCGAATCGTTGTCATATGTGCTCGATCAAGTCATATCTTAGGGCGAGAACTGGCATTCAGAGAACGCAAGTTGGAGTTTCAAAGAAAGAAAGAGAACCGACGTGCTAAGGAAAAACTCTATGATATATACGTACAACTACTGAAGCTTAAAGAGCTGGGTTTAATGGCAGAGGAGGACGAAATCCAGCTAGCAAATGTACGTAAGGAGTTGATGTCATTTTCCGTTTAAGCGTTGTAAATCTGTTTTAATTTCAATTAAGCGGTGTATTGTAGCTTTGTTCCGATCTAAGTGTGCTAATATAGTTTTAATATAAAATTATTTACGAAATAATATCCCCACGTATTTAAACCAAATACAAATTAAATACAACATCTTCAACAAATAAATAATACCCCAACATATTTAAACCAAACAAAAATTAAACCCAACATCTCCAAAAAGTAAATCAACCTAACATTTAAAACAAATATTTAACCAATAAATATTTAACAAAAAAATAAAACTAAAAACTAAAAAAAAATTACAAAAAAAAACCCGAACGCGCCACGTGGCACGTCCGGGTTGGCTGACCTGGGACGACCCGGTCGTTCCAACGCCCGGGTCGACGACCCGGGCGAAGATGACCTGGGTCATCTTCGACCCAGGTCCCACGACCGAGGAAAAAAAACCCGTTAAGGGATGGCCTAAAGCCTCCCTGGATGTCAATCTAACCACGTATATATTAATCATCTCTGTGACCACAAAGTCCATTACTTAGCCATCAGACCAGAAACTGTTTACAGTAGAGGATAGCTTGGGGGAGCATATCAGTATATAGCTTAATTTAAGGTTGTGTTTTACTGTTGTGTTTATCTCAATTGTGTTGTGTTCGTATACTATCGTGTCAAACAGTTCTATAGTCGTGTCAGGATTTTGTGTTATCGTGTATATCACAAATTTAAAAAAATTAATGATATTATATTGAAAATAATTAAATAACATAGTATATTGATATTTTTAGTCTAAATAACATTTTAATTAATTATTATCAAGTAAAAAATAATTAATTATCGAACAAAATATGCGGTTCTTATTAGTTTCGTGTAAAAAAATAACACATTGTGTTATGTTCATGTCAAATTGTATACCAATTATTTTATATTTGTATCTTCACAAATTATCATAATAAGATATTTCAATCATAAAAAATTACATATAGAGTTGTATATAAATTGTGTCACCATATCGTGTCGTGTTCACAATTGATAGACGTTCTTGTGCGATTGTCCATCTGAAAATAGACAAAGACAATAAAATGTTTTTTTATATTTTCAATAATTATTTATTAAGTAGTCAAACTGTCCATTGGAAGAAGCATATATGGGGTTGCTGTTGTCGTTGGAACATAACGGCTGCTTTTGATAAGCCGGAAGCTAATTAGTCTAACAAACTCACAGATGTCAATGTGTACGTGGCTTTCTATCGAATACTTCGAGATTTTTTAACAAAATTACTTAAATTACTTATGGTTTTTTTTGAGAATAAAATTACTTTTGTTTTACTGCTTTATTACTTATGACTCGAGAATGGACCTAAAGCGATCACATGGTTGAGTTCAATTTTGTTCATTTAAAAAAAAAGAGTTTCTAGTCATTGTATATTCCTATTTGACACAAGATGCCACGGTCATTATTGAGATTTGATCGCATTGACGACCGTCTTGGTTGGCTACATTTTATCAAGGCTTTAGACTTGAGATTGATCTCAAGTTAGTGCTTCTTGATGGTACTGAAATTTGAGATTAGAGAACGTATTGTCGTTCCCGCTCTTATTTGTGAAAGAAGCTGGCTGTCTTATTGGGAGTTTCTTCTGATTTGATTCCATACTGTGCATTGTTGTGACTTGTTGTATCGTAGTCAAGCTAATTGATCTCTTTATTTTATCTAATCGCAATTTGTTTTATTTTATAAAACATTGAATGTTTCATTTCTTAAGTTTTTCATTAACCGCAGGAGTTCCGCTGCCGATATTAATGTTACATGCACACGATTTCTTACAAACATGTCCTGCCTAATTCACAATTGCTTTAAAGAAAGGAATTGAAAGTTGGTTTGCAAGCAAATTGACAAATAATCATAGCGAAAGTTGGTGATTATGTGCATAACCATGAGCTGTTTTTTCTAAACAAACCACAAGTCAGCAACGTGGCAAGAGAGGTGCAAGACGAATGCAGTGTTGCAGACATCGAAAAGAACATCCCATCCTTTAACCACCCATCAGCACAACCAAGCAAGCAACATAAGAGAACTCCATCTCAACTCATTGGTTTATTTCCTTAAACAAGCCGAACTAAGTTTAATTACGTATATGCCAGACCCATTGGGAGAATGAAGGACTCTCATCTCGTGGGTGAAATGATGATGGCCTGACTACGTGAGCTCCTAAGGAACATTTGGGTTATTGAATTTTGCATTGGAATTGCTTGACAATTTTTTTTTTTTGGAATATATAGTTTTTTGCGCTTATCACCATCCTATATAAGAACATCTCTAGGATACGCTGTTATGAGTTTTTCCCATATTTTGCTTGTGGAAAGGAATCCAATGTTTACGATTTGGTAGTAGTACTTGGAGTCGTGGAGGGCGGAGCTTGACTGGAGGGACCAAAAAAATGTTCAACTACGAGGGCATTATATAGAGTAGATGACTTTTTGTGTTCGAAGATTTATACTTCTAGTAGCAAGTGAGCCGCATTATCTTTATTATGAGAATAATGTATGTTACACAAGATATCTATTATCTAAGGAGGGAGGGATCCACCACCTATAATATAAAAACATCAATTTAAGGGTTGTTAATAACTAACTTTTTAAACTTTGAACTAAGAATCTAAAATGTAGATCTTATTTATATAACTATATAGGTATGCACGTAAAAAAACATAAAATTTGAAAGTTGTTTTATATGTTATTACGATAATAAAAAAATCATTACACTTAGTTTATTACAAAATTCGACATCACTTGATCTTATATAAACAACCTTCAAATTTGATATTTTTTTTATGTGCATACTAATAATATGTTATAAAAGAAATCTACGATTTAGAATTTCCATTTTCAATCTAAAATTTAAATTATCATTAAGTATAATATTTATGTTAATACTTTGTAAGGCCTGTAGATATCTCCTCATCATCTAATAGATCATCTACTAGCCTACTACAGTCAAAATCCAGGCGAGCGTATTCTCTCGCACCCGCAATTTTGGGCCTTCATATTGGTCCGTACACGATGGGCCGTACATAGTTGGACTCAATGGGCCGGCTCATTTACAAATTACCACCCAACCCAACCAAACCATCCACCCCAGTTCCCCGTCAACACTTCCACTCCCCTCGGGGACTCTATCTAAAACTAAAACCCATCCCACCTTCTTCCCCAAACCCCAAAAATGTCCACCACCTTCCCCTCCCACTTCTTCCTCCCTAAACCCCCACCCTTCTCCCTCCCCCACACCACTCCCTCCCTCCTCCCCCTCCCCAAACCCCTCCGTCTCCGTCTCAAACCCCTCTCCGCCTCCTCCTCCGACCCCCCGACCCCCCTCCTCACCCTCGTACAAAAACCCCTCTCCCTCGCCCTCTTCTGCCTCGCCGTCGGATCCGCCCCGTTCCTCCTCCCCTTCCCCGCCCCCGCCGCTGCCGTGGTCCAAACCGAGGCGAGGAGCAGGAGGCGGAGCGCCAGATCCGACGACGAGCATGAGTTCTCCGACTTCACGCATCGGTTGCTCGAGCCGGTGTCTCTTCTGCTGGAACGAGCCGACGAGGTGAGCTCCGGGACTGGCGAGTTTAAGCTCGTTCTCGACGCGTTGGAGGAGGTGAAGAAGACGAAGAAGGAGCTCCAGAAGGAGATTTTCCGGAAGTTGGATACGGAGCTGAAGGTCCTGTGGGCGGAGAAGCGGGGGTTGGTGGGAAGGACGCGGGAGGTGTTGGATGCGGGGTATGAGTTGGCGGTGGAGAGGGAGAGGTTGTTGAAGAAGAGCGAAGGGTTGGAGGAGGAGGAGGAGAAGGTGAGGTTGAGGGAGCTTGATGAGTTGATTGCCGGGAAGGAGAAGGAGTATAATGGATTGTGGGAGAGAGCTGGGGAGGTTGATGACGAGGTGTTGAGGAGGCAGACTTTGACGTATAGCGTTGGTCTTAAGGAGCTTTCGTTCGTTCAGAAGGAGAGTGAAGGTTTGGTGGAGAAGTTGAGGGTTCAGCCGAGACCGGAGAGCCACCAAAGGTAGTCTTCTAATTTTCCAGTTCCGAATTCCTTCAAATAAATTGAATTATGATTCTGGTTTATGTTTTGAGATATGCAGTGACATGTACCTTATTAAGTGTTAACTTTACAATGACTGAGCTATAGTTCTATGTATTGGATGAAATTGATTGACCACTACACTGTTGAGTGTTGACCATTCATTGTGGGCTTATGAGACTATAGCATAAGTGAGGACACTAGGTAGAGCATATGGGCCTATGGCCATGTGTCTAAACTCTAAACCATAACAACTCCTTCCATCAACTGAGGTGTGAATATCACTATCAGATACTTCTTACCAATTTCAGGGACGACTGGACGAGTGTGATTGCATACATCATATGCTAATGTGACGGTAGCATGGGTAAGACAATTTGACGAGGGCATCTTGCCATGGATTTAAAGCAAGATAATGAATTGAATGCCTTTCTATCCACGGTAGTTATGGTTTCTGAAGTCTGTGGATATTTGAAGTGCTGACGTGCATTTTAATTTGATTCCTATTAAATATATTAAGAAATGATTTTTGTTGGTAATAAAAGGCTATGTATGCCCGTTATAGTGTCCTATTTGTTTTTGCATGTTCAAGTGATTTTTTTCAGAAGCAATTAGTTGAAATATGTACTTTTCTTTCTATTTATATATACTATATGTAGCGTTACAAATTAGATTATTTACAAACAGCATAAAAAATACAAAATAAAGTGCAATTGGTTCTATCCAGCTTTTTATTGAAACTTGCACACCCTCTCTTTCCAAAACAACAACAACAACAACACACCAAGAACTACACTTAGGTTTATTGGATTTGTCACTAAAATATTGGTAGTACAGACCTTCACTGTTCTATTGCCTCCTCCATCATAAACTTTTGATTCATAGAATATACTTCATATTGCGTTCTATAGGAGAATACTCAATGCATTTCTATTAATTGTATGCTATTTTCATTTGATCTCATTTAAAGTCTTCTATTGGTACTCCACAGTTCCACTGGCACTTCACTTTTTGCATGCCTTTGCGAGGGACTTTCTCCTATGTATTAATTTTTTAACCTGGTTGTAGTCAGAACCAAAGTAATACCGGGCTAGTGAAACATGAGATTGAGCAAGAACTAGAAGCCGCTCGAAGAGCATACTTGGAGCAAATGCTATTGCCACAAGTTATGGGAGTTGAAGGTTCCAGTGACTCTAGAAATCCCAACACTAGAGGTTTTATTCTTAACATAAATAAGGCTTTTAAGGAGTCAAGGCAGATCCAAAGGAATTTGGAGGCTCGTATACGCAAAAAATTCAAGAGGCATGGGGATGAAAAACGCTTCATTGTCAAGACACCTGCTGAAGAAATTGCAAAGGGTTTCCCTGAGGTGGAGTTGAAGTGGATGTTTGGCCAAAAGGAAGTTATTGTTCCGAAAGCTGTTCGTTCACATTTAATGCATGGGTGGAAGAAGTGGCGAGAGGAGGCTAAAGCAAACTTGAAAAAAGATTTGATTCAGGATGCAGATCGCTATAGAGAGCACATGGCTAAAATACAGGTACTTAGTAGCCTAACAAATAGGGCAATCTTCTAAAATCTTTTTGTAACTTTTGATTGGAAAACATAATAGCTGATGTGTGACACAAAAATATTTTAACAACACTATTGTGTTGACATATAATCAAATAATATTATCACATGGGCATGTCACGGTGACCCTTGACTCTTGTTTTGCATGGTTTCCTCTCCATGTGGTCACGGTGTTCCAGTAGTGCTTTGTCCTCGTTTAAATGAATGAATTGAGATGACTTTCCAATAATCTTGTGTTTGCTTAGCTTTTTACATACAAATCGGTCCCCTAGCTAACTTATTTCAGTGTCTTAGATAAAATCATGTTGTCGCATTGCAAAAAATATGTTGTCTCATGTCTGCGTGTATCACATGGTAGTTGTAACTGATTGTGTGGTAGAAGGAAAATTATATCTGTTTGTACAAATATTTATCAGTTATGGTTTTGTTTTGTCATATTATTATGATTGCAGAATCATCTCCACTATAGATCACACATTTTCTCCCCAAAAAGAGAATAAGAAGTTTAAATTTGCTACAAACTTATTACTCAGAAGTTCAAATACATTGACATTAATTGAATATGTCAACATGTCTAGTCATCTACTAGTAGGTAGCAGTCATACTTGGTTGATCTTTTGGTTATAGCAAGCATATAATCAAACATAAAGTTCATAAGATGTTAAAAAATGACACATCTTCTAACTCGTTCACGTCGAGTACTTGATTTTATAAATAAAACATTGAATTTAGGATATCTTTTTAACCCTTAAATATGTAACTACTTTATTCAAATTTAAATGGAAACAGTGGCAAAATCTCTTTATCAGTTTATTAATTATATCAGTGTAATTGCACAATGTCTGTAAGACCTACTGGTAGTCTGGAAATGTTGCCCGGAAAGATAACGAGGATACATTATCCTCATTCTGAATGCCTATTATATATATCCATGGCCTTTATTCATGTTTTGGCACCCTCTATCCACATCCCTTACGAATATTCAACCTGTTTTGTTTCTGCAAATCATAGTTTTCAATGTATAAAAGTTAGTTATTTTGTGCTGGTACACTGACCATGCAATTGCAAATTCTATAATGATTCTGCAACACAGACGTTCTCATTTCTCAGGTTTCTATTTCGAATTTCTTTACTGCTTTAGGCATGCATTACAAAGGTAAGCTTTTCATTCATACACTTTTTCTTGTAGGAAAGTATTCTTGAGGATCGTGATAGGTTGGTGGCAAAGACGTGGTATAATGAAGATAGACGTAGATGGGAGATGGATCCTATTGCTGTTCCTTTTGCAATTTCAAGAAAATTAATAGCACATGCTCGGATTAGGCATGATTGGGCTGCCATGTTTGTGGCTCTTAAGGGTGATGAAAGGGACTACTTTGTTGATCTGAAGGTTAGAAATACATCATTTTGCTTTTTCATTGCGACACATAATTCATCCTTGGTTAGCCTTTTATTTATTTCCCATTTGCCATGGGTAAAAAGGAAACCAAAGGACCAAACTGTGTAAATACTCAATAGTGCTCTTATTTACATGTTTGTTTGAATTGTCTTTTAATTGTTCACCTAGGAATTTGATTTGATGTTTGAAGACTTTGGAGGATTTGATGGACTTTATGTAAAATTGATAGCATCTGGCGTTCCAACAGTTGTGCAATTTATGTGGATTCCGTTCTCAGAGATGGATTTGCAGAATCAGTTTGCATTGGTAATGGTGTTATCTTATCAATGTGTTACAAGCTTATGGAAGTCTGCATTTGTATCACATTTGAAGCGGCGATTTCTTACCGTGATAACAAATATCACTGATGACATAATGGTCATGATTGTTTTTCCTTTGGTAGAGTTTATCATCCCAAAGTCGGTAAGACCTGGAAATCATCAAACTCTTCGTTCTATTTTGATTGATGTAATAGGAAGGCATGTTGTTTCATCATTGTTCTATTTCAGTGAACCGGTTTGCTTTTGTTGTATGCCAGTTAAGAATGAGGTTAGGTATGGCATGGCCAGAGGAAGTTGATCAATTTGTGGGCTCAACTTGGTATTTGCAATGGCAAGCCAAGGCAGAAATAAATTTCCTGTCTAGAAAGAGAGATGAATTCTCATGGTACTTGTGGTTTCTCATCAGAAGTGTTGCTTATGGCTATGTGTTGTATCAACCCATTCGGTTCATGAGAAGAAAGATACCAAGATTCCTAGGTTTTGGTCCTTATCGAAGAGATCCTAACTTGCGAAAGTTGCGAAGAGTGGTAAGTTTCTAGCCATTCACCAAAACTCAGTGCAATATGCGCCTTCTTCCCTAGAGATCTTATTTGTTCAATTTTTACTTCTTGAAAGTGTTATATTCCTTCAATTGTTTATTGGGTGCATACATGCCATTTTTATTTATTTTTTGCATTTCAATATTTCATAGTTAAGACTCTTGATCTTCTATATTGCACCTGTATCACGTATCTGTGTTTGTGCTTCCTAGGAGATATCATTTTGTATCAATTGGGGTTTCACACATTTAGAGACATCCAAGTTTATTCTTTATCAGTACATGAGATTTTTGCACCGCCAGATTCAAATCCAAGAGAAAATGAATCAATATTCTTCAATAATAGTGGAAAATTTGGGTTTGGTCTCAAATGATAAATGAAGATCCACCTATATCTGAGAAATGTAATTTTTAGGGTTATTTACTCTCCCTTGCACTGCCTCATGCATGGACGATGCCATTCTTCAGCCTTTCCCCCCCTTTTTTTACCCATCTGTATTGCTTCCTTGGTTCATGTTGAACTATAACAATGTTCCCTCTGTCTTTTGCAGAGAGCATATTATGATATTAAGAGAAGGAAGCTAATACGCAGGAAAAAGGAGGGTGTTGATCCAATACGATCTGCTTTTGATCACATGAAGGTACAAATGTACAATACGAGAAAGTATTTGTATGGTGCTGAGTATTTGTGTGGTGCTGAGGTGTACTGATGTTAACACATGTGGTTTTAACTGTGCAGAGAGTAAAGAATCCTCCAATACGTTTGAACGATTTTGCAAGTGTTGAATCCATGAGAGAGGAAATCAACGAAATTGTTGCGTTCTTGCAAAATCCAGCTGCCTTTCAGGAAATAGGTGCTCGTGCTCCTCGGGTATCACCATCATGCATCACCCTTTAAACTCCTATGCTATTTAATACCATCATTCAGTTGATATCTTAATGTTTTTCTTGAACTAAGTATCTTTTCTCGCAGTTCAATTTCCAGTATATTGGAATTTTCAAATGATCTGTTATGGTGATTCATTTTGACATTTTGTGTAGTTCTATGGAGTTTCTTCTGTTGAGGTGTTTCTTCTTCATAGGTCATTTTTTCTTGGATTTATAGTTATTATGGTGGGCAAATAGAAAAAACCAGTCGAAATGGCACAAGTATCTTCAGTAGTAATCAAATGCAGGGTGCACAATGGGAGAAGTAAAAGATATATTATATCCTTATTCCATTGACTTCCAATTCCAATTGAATTACTGAAATAAGTAATTCACTTGCTCTTATTGCCCAACCTATCTTCTGCATTAACTTCATTTGTTCAGTTATCCTAGGAAGTAATTTGAACAAGCTTCAAGACAAATTATACTTCCCAGCTTTGATGCTAGCTAGCCGTGTTCCCAGCTTAATTAATCGGCTAAATCCTTTTTTGACGGGCTTGGTTAAGGCTGGGTTTTTGTGTTTGAATTAGGGTTTTAATGTTACATAAAAAGCTGATTTATTTGTCAAGGTGGAGGGCTAATGTTTTGTTGAATCAAAAAATTTCATTTGATGTATCAGGGCGTCCTAATTGTGGGCGAGAGGGGGACAGGAAAGACATCACTTGCCCTTGCCATAGCAGCACAAGCAAAGGTTCCAATGGTTGAAATCAAAGCACGCCAACTAGAAGCTGGGCTATGGGTCGGTCAAAGTGCATCTAATGTGAGGGAGCTATTTCAGACTGCAAGAGATTTGGTTTGTTTCTCTGCTCTATTTTAATTGTATTAATGTATTTGTACCTACTCATTGAAAACCTGAAACATTTCCATGAATTGCCAACTGCATTTCCATTCAGGCATAACACAACTTCAATATTTTTTTCCTAACTTTTAATTTACGCAAGGCTCATTGCTTACACAACTGATACTCCCACAATCGGTACTCCGTTTATGTTTTATGAGAAGTATTAATCTTCCTCACGTGATGTTGTATCATGTATGTGAACTTGGAGGTCAATGGTCATGACATGTTTTGTGATTCTCCATATTCATTCACAAGGTGAATATTCTTGACAGGTAGTGTTCTCTGTTACTTGTTTAAGTTGATCAGCTTACACTTTGATCTTACCAACATCAGAAACTATCATTATTTTGTCAATATATTTTTCTAGCTTTTGACTATCATTCAACTCTTCTAGTTTTAGCAATGTGTTGATGTATTGCTAACTAAGATGATTGAATCTGTAGGCACCAGTGATAATTTTTATCGAAGACTTTGATCTTTTTGCTGGTGTCCGAGGACAATTTATTCACACAAAAAAGCAAGATCACGAAGCATTTATTAATCAACTTCTTGTGGAGCTCGATGGGTATATATTTCCTTACTATTATTACGTTTATGGATATGGTTTACAATTTTGCACTATTTGTCATACTGTGGGGTGAGACATCTTGATTGTTTCATTTTTGCATGCTTCCCTTTGTAACTATGCCTGGCAGATTTGAGAAACAAGATGGGGTTGTGCTGTTAGCAACATCAAGAAATTTGAACCAAATTGATCAAGCCCTGCGTCGACCTGGACGAATGGATAGAGTTTTAACTCTCCAGCGGCCCACACAGATGGAAAGGGAAAATATTTTACGTATGGCAGCCAAAGATACTATGGACGAGCAACTCGTTGACTTTGTAGACTGGAAAAAGGTAAAAATACGGTACGGCTTAATTATTCTTGCCAACTAGATGATAGAAGTAGGGTTAGAATGGAATATTAGTGGACATCTTTAATGCGAAGTATGGTTTAGTATAATCTGCCGCCTTATGTGTAAGAAGGTGATAATTTGAGTATCATCATTAACTAAAATCCATTAATGATCAACAAAAGAAAAAAAGAAGGTGATGGAATACAAGCTTTGGGTTATTTTATATAATTTAAAGGAGAATTTATACTATGTGAGAGCATGTTATAATTGTAAAAGTTACTATTATCAATTTCTATAATCAGCATTAAGATCTGTAAGTCCATGGGTTCTAGTCTGGCTTGTGCAACATGGCTACCTGTTTCATGTTACGGCCATGTGTTACGTTTCTGTTTTTGTTTGTTTTTCCCTTTGTGAAGCCAATTCTTTCTTTCCATGGAAAACACCTTTGGCAATCCCGCAGGAAGAACAATTGGGAGAAAGAAAATACCGATTCCTAAAAAGGTTAGAACAATAAACAATGCATTGACACATGGTTGTGAGGGGGAGAAGAAGTGGTGAGAAACAATTGGTGTTTTGGAGGGAAATGTCAAGGCAGTGGTTGATTTTTGGTGAAAACAAAGGCATCATTTATGATGGTGGAAAAGGAGATCTGTTTTGAGGATATTTAGATTCTGCAAAGTCAAGCATAAAAAAGTTATATAATGGAATTTAAAACAATATTGACATAACACACCAAAAGTAATAGCATAAGATACATGGGTTTTTTAACATCTTGCAAGCAGGTAACTGTTTCTGTGAAGTCAGATGCATTGCCGACTTTTATCTGAATCCACAAGTTTGATTCTTTGAACTGCCAAAGCATATGAGTTTGCTGATGTTCTGCTTATATTTCATATGGAAAAAGGAATATTTATTATTCTCAACTTTTTTTGTAGAAAAAATCAAGCTGAATGTGTATTTTGGTTCCAGGTTGCCGAGAAAACTGCTCTGTTGAGGCCAATTGAATTAAAGTTGGTCCCAACTTCCTTGGAAGGTTCTGCGTTTAGGACCAAGCATCTTGACACAGATGAACTTATGACCTATTGCGGATGGTTCGCGGTATGTAGCATGTTGTTCGTAAATAATGTTTTGGAGAATTTCACTTTGGACAAAGCAAACTTATACTTCATAGGGACTGAGAACTTGGTACATTCAATTGTCTTTATTTTGACCCCTTTTGTGATAAATATTATTAAACCTTGATAGTTTGGTGCACCCTTGTAGACGACGTTATTTTCATCAGTGAAGGACCTTATATATTATATTGGAAAGTACAGCACAAACTAGAGGATTCAACTAGACCACAAGTTGGAGGCTGAAAAGGGACCTACACACAGAAAGGTCACCAAAATCCAAAGAAAAGATACCCTAATAAGTGATAGCAAAAGCAAAAATGCTTGGCTCACAAGCTGATCCCAAGAAACTTGTGGGCTGCGGCAAATGCAATATCAAAACCCCCAGTTTCAAAAGGCCTGTCACATACCGCATAACCCCTACACCATTGACTCAGTGGTTCATTGGCCCAATCTGAACTATCGGACACATGATAACCAACCATAACGAATTGCAAGATATTGTGCACAGATTTGTAGAGCCTCTCTTGGATGAACCCAATCCATATGGCAACAAGTCCTCCACGAAGCCATAGAGATAAAATTCTAGATTATCTTTTGTACTAGTTTTAGATCACAAGCACCCTTATGAACCCAGTCGTAGAAGAAGTCCTCCACACATGCAACAATTTTGGGTTGATTTAATCAGGCAAAAAAGTGATTATTCAGCAAACTTCTAGTATAATGGATTAAGGGCATAACTATGTTTTTCCCCCTTCTCTTTGTACCCGATAAATTCTTATTTTGAATATTGGCTTGGAGTCAAGTCTATAACCTGTAGACGAAAACCATAGCCGACCTACAGGTTAGGTCTTTTCTGTTTCTGTTTCTATTTTGTTTTGTTTTGTTTTACCCCTTGTATGTCGTATCCCTGTCTTTACCTCTATCAATGATTGAAAAAAGAAGACATTATTATTTACCAATTGAAAAGAAAGCATATAATTGAAACCGTTAAAAATTAAAGATGACAATTTTGTTGTGCTCTTCAGCCTTTCTATTAATTATATGACGAGGTCTCCTTTTGGTTGTATCCATTTCTTTTCTCCTTTTTGGGGGAGAATGAGAAGTTATACTGACATTATGTTATGTGTATCTTGAACATTTCTTACTTTACCCTAGTTACTATTCTTTACATGCTCTAAGGATGTTGTTGGTGTGCTAGTCCAATTATACTCTGGTGGAGTATCGAAGACTAACTTATTATGTTTTTGTACATAGAATGAAATGTCTAGAATCTTATTTTGTATTTGTTGCTGTTGAATGTGAGGGAATCTGATTAGTTTTGTTTAATTGATGGGCTACATCATATTTGTACATCAAACGTATACTTTTGTTTCTGCCCTGTTGCTATGCATGTAGTGTCCTCATTTATCTTGCCAAGTACCCATGTTGTGAGGCTATGTTTTAAGCTGCTGCTGCTTCTACTGCAATTTTCAGAGCTTTGGCAATGTAGTCCCCAAATGGCTGAGAAGAACTTCACCTGTAAATATGATTAGCAGATGGCTAGTAAACCATCTAGGCTTGACATTATCCAAAGAAGATTTGCAGTCAGTCGTTGATTTGATGGAGCCCTATGGTCAGATCAGTAATGGAATAGAACTTCTTTCTCCCCCTCTTGACGTAAGTTCCTTCCTTATTTGCTTTTCTTACCATATTAAGCTTGAAGAACAACCTCGAACCTTTTGTAGACGTTGATTACATCATAACGCTACTTCCATCACCTTTGTCATAGACATTCATGTATTTACTTTGGCGAGATTTTAAATTATAACACATAAACTTCTATTCTCTATACAGTATTGTTTCAGCATCTCCCCGTCTTACTAGGAGAAAAGGCAGATCTTTATTACCTTCAACCATTTTGTGCAAGATTCTCAAACATTTCATGGTCATGTCGTGTTTCAATTATTCTATTTAATGGTTTCACTTGTTTTATTATTCATAACTAGCAATAAAGGTCTTAAGTTGGAGTAGACTATGGTCCATGCTACTTGGAGCACCAGAATCCTTCAATCTTTGGTTTCTCTATCACCCCATATTAGTGGAGATCCCACTAACTTCCATGCTACCATACAACAAATCTTGATTCCTCCATGAAACCCAAATGGTGGCAGTTAGTGAGTGGTGTCGCTTCTGTAAGAAGTGGTAGAGGTTTCTTGTTTAGATTTGGTGATTTTTCAAATTTCAATGGTTTGCACTGTAAGCCCAAATGTGCCGTGGAATTCTGGACCAAATGGTGTGGATCATGCTTGTGGGGAAAAATAAAAAACTGGGTCCTCACGGCCATTGCCCTCTGGCGAATGTAGTGGGACATCGATCCCAAAAAAAATGTAGTGGGACAATATGGAAGACTAGGAGTACCTTAGTTTTCAACAATGGACCTATTTCACCCACCAGGACATGGATCCGCAAATGGGGGAAAACTCGTGAGTGGGAAGACTTGGGGCATTTCATTTTATAGTTGCTGTTGTTATCTTGTCTTTCTTTCACTGTTTGTCCTTCGTGCAAATTGTTATACTCATTGACTATATAGGTTTAGGCTTTATAGGCCTGTTACCTTTTAATTTATTTGATTTCCTTTTGCAAGCTTTCCCCCCTTAATTCTGTTCCAGTTTTGACCTATCAAAAGAAATGCACAAGCTCTAATTAATTGGTTTGTTAGTAAAGAAAATTAGAAGGAAAATACAAATGGGTTCCTTTTTAAACATTACCATGACTTGTGGATTAAAAACTCATACAATTAAACTTATTCAAGTTGTTCATAGAGTTCATGACACAATCTCAGTGCGTGTGAATTGAACGTTATTCTTTTCTGACAATTTGGTCTCCCTTATGTTTTTCCTTTCTTTCAAGTAATGCTCAATCCCATACCTGTCTCATTGCTTTGAAATTAGAAGATTCCTCATTTTGATGTTTTTGGGAATGTCATGCCGTGGCAGTGGACAAGGGAGACAAAATTTCCGCATGCTGTTTGGGCTGGTGGTCGTGCTCTTATAGCACTTATGCTTCCAAATTTTGATGCAGTGGATAATGTATGGCTTGAGCCATCTTCATGGGAGGTAGCTCTAGCATTTATATTTCATTCTTATGCTTTACTTTCAGCATATAATATGCAATCATTTTTCATTCCAGTCACTTCCATCTACAAAGTTGTATCGTGTTTTTGGATATGATTGGTACACTTATTATTTTTTGAAATTGCAATTTGTTTATAAACTGCTGCTGTCTCTTTCCTTTTCCAAATAAACCTTTGTTTCGTTTGCAAAAAGTTCTTATTATAGAAGTACTTTCCCATGGTCATCAATCACCATTTGATCATTGGCTTATGTTGCTTATAAGTAGTAACTTATAATATAGTCATTTCAGGTGGGTTGTGAGATCGTAAGTTGGTTTTGTGGGCAGCCCATCAATTTTATGGTTGGGTTTGCTCTTTTGGTTTTAATGATTATTTTGTTGTTGTATCTACAATCTGTTTATCTTGCTGTAATTGGAAATCCTTGCATGAAATCTCATGTGTTATTCTGTCGTACTCAATTTCATTTCTAAGTTGTACTCAATTTCATTTTTAAGATACAGTTTTTCTGTTGCTCTAGATTCCGACGTGGTTAGTTAAGAAGATACACAAAACTAATCTTGGTTTACTGGTTTTTAAGTGGTTAATTACATCATAGATGTTTGTAAGACTTCTGCTGTTTATGTTTGTAGGGAATTGGATGCACAAAGATAACAAAAGCAAAAAATGAGCGTTCTTTGTATGGGAATGTTGAAACCAGGGCATACCTAGAAAAGAAACTTGTATTTTGCTTTGGCTCTTATGTTGCTTCACAGATGCTTCTTCCTTTTGGGGAAGAGAATTTTCTATCAGAATCTGAACTAAAGCAGGCCCAGGAGGTAAGATATATCCCCTCAGAGAGTTTTACCGTCTATAGCTGTTCCTGATCTAGGACAGATTTGCCTTTGGCAAACCTTTCTATGAGGTCTGCAAAATCCTTGATGCGCTTTAATTTTCCTTTTCTCTCACAACCCTAATGGTTCTGATTACAGATAGCTACACGCATGGTGATAGAATATGGATGGGGACCTGATGACAGTCCTGCTATCTATTTTTGTAGCAATGCGGTATTTTGCAATCCTTCAACTAACATTGTTCCCACTCTCTCTTTTTTAAATTAATAAAACAACTTGCATTAACGAGCAGTGTGGTAAATTATTCAAAATTGAATGATCAAAAAAATTGTTCACGATTGGATATAATAAACTTTTCTCAGAATTGGATAATATTGTAAAAGGAAATGGAAAATTTAGTAATCTGTAAGGTGCTATGTCATCAACCACCTTGGTAACATGTTTTTTATATTTTTTACTGTAGTGGTCACCTTCTCCCCTTCTGTGACATTTGCTGTTCTTGTGATGTGGATATTTCTTTGTATGTATCTTTGAAGTCCAAAATATGTTGCTGTTGTTAATTTGTACTATTATTGTTGAAATATAACATCTTTTGCTTTTCACATCAGTGGTCAATCGGAGTCTGGTGTCTTCTGCTGAGTTTTTTTTTTGAATTTGATTGTTTTTGGTTTGGATAGTATAATGATTTGGCTTGTGTTTTAATTTTTGATTGTTTGTAATGAAGCAACAGAACAAGAATCCAATTCATATTACCAAGGTTCTGCTGATAAGAAAATCCCTTAAGTTCTATTTCATTGAACTATTCTTATTTTAGATAATACTGACATATGGCAATGATCATTCATTTACATTGTAATGCCAAATCCTTTGTTATTCAAGAAAGAGGGCATGTATCAAATCCTTACTAAAGAATGTGGGCCCAGTTTAGTTTTCTCTCCCCTTCCAGATTAAGAAGCAATTGATTTGGTTGCAGAAAGTATCATTCCCTTGTGTAGGAAAATGTGATTCTTTCAATCAATCAACTGTCATTTTTTTATCGGATGAGCTATCATATCTAAACCAAAGCAAAAAAGTTGAACACTTGAACCTGTTGTAACTGATTAACTTTACTGGTTAATTTGTCTTCTACACGCTACTCAACAAATAACAGATCCTGAGCTTTGTATTAATAATGTAGGTTTCAACAGTCAGTATGGGAGATCAGCATGAGTTTGAGATGGCAGCTAAAGTTGAAAAGGTAAGTGTTCCTTATTACAATTTTTTATTTATAATATCTTTATTTGTGGATAGTTTATCATTTTACCAATAATTGGCCTTGTACAATTTCTCTACAGATGTACGATCTAGCTTTTGACAAGGCAAAGAAAATGCTTACAAAAAACCGCAAGGTTCTAGAAAACATAGTGGAAGACTTGCTCAAGTTTGAAAATTTGACTGAAAAGGTTTGAATTTCCTCAGAAGCTACTGATATGAACTACTTTCAGAAGAGTCTGTCAAAGTTCAAATAGAAATTCAGTTTCATTAGTCTCTTTCTGTAGTTAAACATTTAAGTCATGCAAATAGATCTTGCTATACAAGCTTTATTTTCATATTTTGGTTACCATTTATACATGCTAAAATATGAACAGAAACGGTTACTCACACAATAATGTTTGCCTTGTCATATTAGGATCTGCTGAAGATTCTTAAGGATAATGGAGGTGTTGTTGAACAGGAACCATTTTTCTTGGCAGACCGACATTCTGAGGTACGATATATTTACAAGTAGAAATTAAAGTTAGAAAATTGCCAACAGACATGCATTTTTCATCCTTGCTCCTGTGATTTTCTTTGCCTTAATATTCTACATTGTTATTCTTATGCTTATCATCTCAATTTCTTTCAAGTGCTACAAGTGTTTGTTAAACAAGCACTACACATGCGATTGCAACAAATCTTAAAAGCACTAATAGCATTCTCACAACTTCGCATGATGTGTCCTTGGTCTGATATCATTCCTTTTTCGGATTACCCTGTTAAAAAATAAAATTAGTTTTTGATCTTGCAAAACAATGGATTTTGTTGCAAGCACACATTCTGCTAACTATCCATCTAACATGATGTAGTTTTTGTGTTTGCCTTCCACATGTCAAATTGAAAATATTGTCATTGCTCCAGTCATTTCCAAATCTTTCATTTAATTAAAGAGATTTTCACCAAGGGACATGAAATTGGAATTCACTTATTGTAATTGGTCTACTGATTGATTATGCGTTTGGCATGTTATACCATAGAACTAATTATTTATTTGGAATTAAAAAACATTTTTACTTGGCTTCGTATAAGAAATCATATTAGCAATATATTGGTGAACGTATTATTATTATTATTATTATTGATACATTCTCTATATGATTGTTAAATTCCTGACGATTTAACAAGTCTAAGTAATTGTATAGTTGCTAGTAATCCCCTGAAAGCCAACATTGGAAGACTGATGAAATGTTTTTTTTTGTTTTTTTATATTTACTACATTTAGTGTGCGTTATATGTCAGCTTTCCATGTTTTGAATTGTGTAATAATTTGCAGCTATTGGTAACTGCAGCTCTCTTCTCAAGTCCTTGACAATGGAAATGGATCAGGATCGAACCTTACAAGGGTTGCAGTTTAGTTTTTGGTAGACCATAATATATAAAGTCTTAAGGTAGGCCAACCGCGGGACTAGGATTATAGCTTCTTGAGATGTAATTTTTTCAGTAATTGTGCTTGTGAAGTGGTTGTAAGTATAATTAATCGTGTATAGAGAATGCTCTATTTATAGCCGTTTATTTTTGCGGCAACATTCCTAAGCATGGGTTCATATGGTTATAACTGGTCAGAGTTCGCAAATCTAATTCGGCCATCCTCCGAATTCTGGGGGTTGACGGGATACATCTATAGTGTTGGTACCTTGTGGCCTTTCGCGCATAGGTATACGATCTTTTCATGTTAAAGTGAAATTGAACTTTTATATTGATTGATCATTCTACCCAGAAATATGGCCAGCGACTTGGCATTTTTTATATTTAATTTACTCTATCTTGCCTCTCATTTTAAATCTCAAACAACATAACTTTGTAATTGGGAATCGATACGCTTGAATCTCATTATTAGATCCAACTTTCAATTTTGTAAAACATCTAATTTGCATTAATTTCTAATCTTTCCGTTTTGCCCTTGTCTTAAAGTTAGTAAGTTTTAGACTATTTTTATTTTACTCTGAATGGCAGTAACTTCAGAATTAGATTCTGCACTTCCAATTGTCTTTTGTGAGTATTATTATTATTTTCGAAAAACACTTTCGTGAAAGTTATTGACAGTTTGCCAAAATGCGTCCTTTCCCATTCAAAAATATCTCAACCACAAGACCGAATCCACTTTTCTATTTAATCCTTGTTTTAACTTCTACGCAAAAATAGATGAATAAATACTACTTGTAGCATATGTACCTACTATACATTTATCTGGAAACTCCTATACAAAAGAATTCCTCATTACCGCCAACCAATGAAGTTTTCCGAGCTCCCCCGCCAACAATAATGCACCGACAGATTCCTTCCACGAAAAAAGAACGAATCCGTTGTATAAATGCAAATTGCGTCACCAATCAAATGAAGCTAATAACTGCCAACGCCTTCAACAGCAAGAACCTGACGGGCAGCAAGAACACAAGTACCACGTGCAAATTCCTCGAAACAACGGCTTTCTGGAACTGCTGCAATGACTTAACGCTGCCGTTGTAAACACCACCTAAATTTATCTGATCCAGCATCTTAAGTGTAGGTCCCCATCCGATGAGAATGCCAACACCTTTGCCTCCAATAGGAACAAGTGACAACCACGTTGTGTGACGTTGCTCCCTCTTGGCCTTGCGTACCTTTATTAGTTCCTCTTTGATCACGTTACGGATGGACCGCAAGTATGATTTCATATCGTGGTCTCTGGTGACCGTTCCCTCGGAGCCGTACGCACCGCGGTCACTTAAGATTTCGAGAGGGTGAGGAGAGTTGAGAAAAATGGATTTTGCCGCCCGTAGAATCATTCCAGGGTTCTTGAAATCTGACGAGGAATGGTCTAAGATATATAAGCCACTCCCGGAGGGAAGGAGGTGGTGATGTGGGGATAACTTCTCGTCCGGCTGGAGAATTAAAAGCTCCCCCATTGGTTCGTACAACAGCTTCTGTTAAAATTGATTGTTCGCGTGTTAGGCTCGCGTTAACAAACAAAAACAACAACAAAATAAACTTCTTTACCTGGTGCTTAAGGCAAGGATGATTGCGGAAATTTCTATTAACAGCTTTCAAAATCTGTGCCACGTGATCAGGATAATTACATGAGAATGCTCTTGGGACGATGTCTCGATGCATCGTGATAGCTTGTACGTGACTTCGAGGCAAGCCTAGTTTCCGAAGCAACCGATTCCCCCCGCACATGATTGTTGGTGCTCCAAAGGTAATGAGAGGCAATAAGGAAGAGGCTGGTGCATCACCCCGCATTAGTAACATAAGATTGATAAGCAAAGAAAGGCTTCCTCCGAGAGAATGACCGGCGAAACACAGAGTGGCTGTTTTGCCTCTGGCTTTCAAATGAGCTCGGACTTCTGGTAACATTTGATCATACATCCCTTTTGCTGCTTCATAAATACCTCTGTGGACAAGAACATCCAGCCCCTGCTCCGCAGATATAAAACATGTTCCATGTAATTTGTTGGCTTATCAAATCAAGTAATGCCACATTTTAACAAGGACTAGATACCTTTTATGCATCAATTTCTAATACCACAATTTTAACAATATTCATAATGTTGAGAATTTTGTATTTATAAGGGAAACAACATACAAGTAGTAATAAGAGGAAAATTGGTGTAAAGGCTGCAAAAGTGAATATGATAGAACATATAATAAAACGACTGATCGTATATTCGTATTACCTCAAACTGGATGGGCTCAAACAGAAGGTTAGCTTGCCATGAAGCCATCGATTCAGAACCCTGTAACGACGAGAGTTCCAAAAGTACGAACTGATTATTCACTCACAAGAATATGACGAAGCGAAAGGTAGTTTATACAATTTTTTTATAAAAAAAAATCACCTGAATGATGAAGTATCTGGTGCCACTGCTATCATCATCGCATATAAACCACTGACAAGGCAAAGTCAGTGCTGAGTTCAAATCCTTGGCAACCGCTTCCTTCACCTCCTCTTTTGCGGCAACGACTGCGGTGACTGAGTTCGTGGTGGCCACAAAAGATGCCTCTTCAGGACTCGCAATATCAGCCCCACTCTCAATTCCAAAACCTTCTGGATGTGGGTATGTTCCTGTATCTCTGTTCAATAATCTGAAAGGGAGAAGCTTCTTTGTCTGAGATTGTAGATATGAAGCCGCAGAGGCTGCAATTTGGTATGCAGCCGCGGCATTTATACCATTTCTTTCGTTGGTGTCGGGGTCGTCAACATTATGTGAACTCGAATCTGCCTTACTAATTTTGGTATCAGATGTTCCTGGGTTAGTATTCGTGGAAATCCCTTTCTTCTCCAGCGAAGAGGTCACAAATCGCAACCCACGATGCTTTAGAAGACTTTGTGGCTGAAAAGGAGAAAAACGAATAAGAAAAATGTTAGATCCACGCTACACAAACTCTTAAGGATGTTCCAAAAAAAGAGGAAAGTGTCAACATTCTAAAAGGCTAATACCAATAAGAAAGTAAATCAAATCAAATATTAGCAACAACAAACCTACACAATCGTAAAGCCTATTAAACAGAAAACATTTGAAGGAAACCTTGAAGGTTAATTCCCACATGAAAACAAATTAGAACAACCCTTTCCATTAAATTATGAAAAGTGACAGCATTCATAAAGATATCCTATGACGAACTGAATTTCACATATTGAAACATGACAATCTTCATAGCAAGAAAAAACACCCAAATTAATATTTGCAATAAACCAGAATCAAAATCAAATTACAAACTCAGAGGCTCGAATTTTCCCATCAAACAAAGATCTCATTTAAGAAACCCAAAAGGCAAATTCAATCTACAGACTCAAAAGTCAGAATTCTCCCATCGAACAAACGAAGTCAAAACAGAGAACTAAATTGAAACCCCCAAAAATCCAAACTTTCCAATCAGACAAGCAAACCCAAATCAGATGACTCACAAATAAAAAACCCAAAACCAACACATACAACGAACTCAAAAAAAATTCCAAACTTCTCCCGTGAAACAACAAAACAAAACATAAAAAGCCCAATTTTCCTCCCCAAAAAAAAAAAAACTGAAATTCAATCCAGGCATAACCAGACCTTAATGTTAGGAACATCATAGGCGAGATTCCCAAGGTCAGACATCCTAGCATAAAACCTAGCCTCCGCCAAAGACACCCTCCTCAACAACCTCCCGAACTCATCCCTCCCAATCTCCACCACCTCCTCTTCCTCCTCGACCCCACACTCCTCTCCACCGCACACCCTCTCCCCCTCCTCCTCCTCCTCTTTCTCCTCCTTCTCCTCTCCGCCCCACCTCGCCCCGATCCTGAGAATGCTCATGACCCAATTCCCTCTCCTCCTCGTCGGAGTCGAAGCTGGAGTCTCCTCCTCCGGGTCCGGTTCGGTTCTGAGAGGGCGGGGCCATGAGGGGGGTTTGCCGAGGGAGCGGGAGGCGGACGGGAGGTGGAGAGGTGGGGCGCGAGGGGACGGAGGGAGATAGGGGACGATGGGGTGGGGACGGAGGCGGAGAGGCTCCATCGCGGCATGAGAGAGAGAGAGAGAGAGAGAGAGAGAGAGAGAGAGAGAGAGAGAGGTATGGTTATTTTTGGGGGGAGTTTGGTTTGGTGGAGGAAGTTAGTTGGGAGGGAAGGTGCTGGGCCTGTGCTGTGCGTGTGTTAATAATATATTGGGGATGGGTTGTTTATTTACACGTCAAGAAAAGTTGGTTCCACATCCCCATGGTTTTTGGATTGCATTGGATTCACACATGCTTGCTTTGTCAATAAACAAAAATATCTACCCTTTGTATGAAAACAAGTCAGGATTAATGATCGAATATCAACATTCTAGTTCTTTTTTGGGATGTATTTAAACATAAGCAATAAAAAGAAGATTATATGTTGCATTTATGTTGTTATCAAATAATTTATATGATGGTATAAAATATTAACTAGGGTTAACTAAGTTGGATTTCATTTGTAAAACGTATACCAACTTACTTAAATTTTGATCTCCTGGATTTCGAACTCTACATAGTTAAGTATATAACAATTGAATTTTGTCTCCTCCCTCCTTGAATTTTTGATTTTACAGGGTTAAGTACAAATCGTACTGGATTTTTAAACCCCTTTAATTTTCTCATAAATGCTATTAAAATATGCCCCATGACTCGAGATCACGACACATTCTTTGAAGATTCCAAGAGTCTCGGTCTTAGAGCATCCTTAACGGTGCCCGGGTAGTTTCTGGGCGTCATGCTTTCTCTCTTAGCCACGTCAGCTTTTCTCTCTGCCACGTCAGCACAAACCAATCTCCCTACAAAATCATTAATCATTACTCAATTCACTCAGTCACGCTACAATATTTGTTGTCACGTTATTATTTTTATTCTTCTCTCCAAAACTCTTTCAACAATCAACAAAATATATTAATAATCATTATCGTAATTATTTAATATCAACAATTCATTCGTTTTTAATTAACATTTAATTAATAAATATGAAAATATTATTAAAATTTAGAAAACCACATTACATAGTACATTAACCGGAAATTTAGAAACTAAAACTAAAATACATGCTTAAATACTAAACTTCAAATACATCAAAACGTATTTCCTCCCAAGCGTTGTCATATATTGTCGACCAAATCGGCTTGAAGGTTCAAATGTGTGGTGCAATCACGCACTTGATCTCTCCTTCTCAAGTACCTGGAAATATTCAATACACGGTCAGTGGAATACAGAACTGCGTCGTTCACGGAATTTCCAGGTTGATCCTGAACAAATTCGTTCCAATCTCCAAAATTACCGAAGGAATCACGTTCATCCTCCACTATCATATTATGCATTACAATGCAAGTTGTCATTATTTTTGTTAAGTGCAATCTTACTCCATGCAAGAGATGGCTTCTTCACTATCGCGAATCGCGCTTGCAAGACTCCAAATGTACGTTCTACATCTTTGCGTGCTGCTTCTTGCCGTTCAGCAAATAACATGTCCTTCAGTATTTGTGGATGAACGATGGACGGAATGAATGCTGCCCATTTTGGATAAATATCATCAGTAAAATAATATCTCATATTATATCGAGAACCGTTTACCTCAAAATTCACAGGTGGAGCTCGTCCTTCCATTACGTCGTCAAAAACCGGAGATCGTTGCAGGACATTTAAGTCATTGCATGAACCTGGTGTGCCAAAAAACGAGTGTCATATCCACAAGTCAGCCGACGCCACTGCCTCAAGGACAAGAGTGGCATTGCCACTACGCCCTTGATATTTGCCCCTCCAAGCAACATGACAATTTTTCCACACCCAGTGCATGCAATCGATACTTCCCATCATGCCTGGGAACCCACGCTGCTCACCAACGTGAAGTAGTCATGCTAGGTCATTTGCATTAGGTTTTCGGAGGTACTCACCGCCAAAGTCGTTAATTACACAATCGCAGAATTTCTCAATTGCGTTTCTTGCCGTGGATTCACTTAGCATCAAGTATTCGTCCACCTCATCAGCCGCAACACCGTACGCTAGCATACGAATCGCCACGGTACATTTCTGCAGGCCAGAGATGCTCATCCTACCAGTGGCGTCTGGATTACGTTGGAAGAAGACATCAGACGCCTCAATGACACTCACAATGCGAAGAAATACATGCTTTCACATCCTAAATCTTCTCCTGAAAATGTTGTCATGATAAACAAGGTCGTTAGAAAAATAATCGGCAATCAAACGGTTGTAACCAAGCTCCCTATCTCTATCTGGGTTCGAAGTTCGCATTCTACGCCTCTTAGGACGTTGGTCCACCACTTGGGAGACATACTCCGTTAAGGAGTTCAACACTTGGTCGTAAACTTCGTCATTGGATGTTGAAGATGATGAAGACTTCCAACTGGAAGACTTATCGGGTGAAGACATTGTTCGTAGATGAATGAGAGAGAACCAACAAGAGGAGTACATTTATAGTTGTGAGAAGTAACCTACAATACGCGCGTAACTCCCAAAAGACGAGACGATTGGATCGAGACTTGGACTTCTCAATCATCGAGGACCTACAGTTAGCGTGTGACTCACTAAAGACGAGACGATTAGATCGAGGCTTGGACTTCTCAAGCATCGAGGACCTACAGTACGCGCGTGACTTACTAAAGACGAGATGATTGGATCGAGGCTTGAACTTCTCATACATCGAGGACCTACAATATTTCATATTCTGTACTTGTATTGTATTTTGTTTTCGAAGTGTATATGTATTGTATTTGTATTTTGTATTTCTAATTTGTTTATGAATTTTTTTATATCTAAGTAAATCAAAAAATTGTTAATTAATTATAAAATATTTTTTCAATTATTTTGTAATACCTAATTAATTAAATTCCATTTACCTAATTAATACATTATCCTAATTATATATAAATAATATTTATTTTTAAAACAAAAAAAAATCAGACGAATGGGGGGGGGGGGGGGGGGACGTGCGCCCCCTCCCGTTAATAGATGAGATAATATAAAAAAGATAATATTGATGTTTTCGAAAGTGTTTGTAATTTCTTATTAGTTAAGAAGGTGAATTTGATAGTGTTGATAACCTAAACATCAAAGCTTCCTCTTTGTCTAGAAAAAAGCTCCAACAAATACATTTTTTGAGATATTGAAAATCACATGTTATTAAAGGTAGGACGCGAACTTGTTAGAAAATAGTTGGACTTCGGCTGATTTAAAAATGTTCCCTAGGTTACAGCCTTACAGGATGTTGAGTTCTTTTCAACCAGAGTCCTGGTGTGATACATTTTTGTTGGGATCGAGTAAAATCCAACAATTTTGTGTGTGTAAATCACATGATGTCGATGAATATCAGGAAAGGTTAAAACACACATGAACTTTGCATATATAATTATGGTTTCTAATTACCATGTTATTGCGAACTATAGAACTCATCTAATGTGACTACTTATAATCGAATTACGAGTTTTGCACTGTGAATTAAATTTTACTTGGCTTTGTAAACAAATTAACGCTCGAAATTGTAATGAACAGTTGCTTTGAAATTATCGAAATGATTATATGCTACCGTAGATCGCATTCAATCCACCTTTTGAGTTTTGATCCCAACAATACCCAAAACTTTAACACACCTAACCTGCCCAGATCAAGGTATATTGAGTGAGTTAGGTTCTCAAACTTGACTTATTTAATGGTGAAATAAGACAAAATATTACAGATTTTGAACTTCAAAGAGTGAGAAAAAAAAACATTTGATAGTAATAGGAAATGCTGCTGACAAAATGATGTGAGAGAACAATTTGTGACCGAGTTGTAGATGTAGGCATGTTTCTGTAATTTAGTGATTAAGAATCTATTGGGTCACTTTTGTTGGTACATAGATATAAAAGTTTAATAAAAGTTGAGATCTATAAGTTAAGGCCAACTCTAGATCAAAATTTAACTGCAGAGTAAAATCCTTCCATTTATTAGCCATATTTTTAGCGCCATTACCCTAATTACACTCCAAATCGTGAAAACACGTCGCTTAGGGCCCACATCAAGACCATTGTTTATATAAAAAATCAACTTATGGTCACTCTTTATTCCAAAGCGGACAATATTAATAATCAAATAGATTATTGTCCACGAGGTTTTGCAAGAAATACACGCCGGAGTCCGCAGCCCTCGTACGAACGGGATCCTCCTCGCCAAGAAGATCGTGCACCAAATAGTCAGAGTCTGTGCCAAGTAATAGTCAACTCCTATGTGGCGGGAAACAAATCTTTAGTAACGGCTTCTACTTTGCAAAATCACCCCCTTTAGAATTTTATATTGGTGTATATTTATCTTACTTTGGATAATACTTTCGGAGTTTGAAAACCGCAAATCACAATATATGATTTTTTTTAAAGACCTTTTAAATTTTCTCTCTCTATCACGTCAGTTAATACACAATCTTTATAAAAAGATCTTGCTGACCAATCAACTTTTTCCCTCCAACTTATTTTTACATTTTACAAATTAATTAATATATCATCATGTATCTTGTTTACGTATAAATTAATATTATTAAAATTTGATACTAAATTATCATTTTTATTTTTAAAAAAATAAATGTTCAACAAATGTGTATAAAACAATTAATTTATTAACTGCAAAAGGATAACAGTAATATAATAACCAAACTTACATACACTACAATAGCAATTACATATATCTAAATATTACAATAACTAAAAACAACTAATTAATCTACTTTTAATTATTGTTTCGTCCATAGTGTACCTAGATATTCTCAATTAAATATGCTTTAAGAGTCGAACGTGTCTCTATCACAAATTCGATCTCTATTTTTAAGTAAACAATAATATCGATAACATGAGCCGGTGCAGTATTCGAACGACTACACATCATTTGTTATTCTTCTACTAGTTGTATGTTGAGGATAATCTTCAACAAATTCACATGTATCAGCGTAGTTAGCATGCGATTCTCGTTCATCATCTACTATCATTTTGTGCATTATGGTGCAAGTCATCATAATTTTGTTTTACATGTCAATATTTCACACAAGTAATAGATTTCGAATTATTGCGAATTCCAATTGAAACACTCCAAATGTACGATTATCAAAATGCATTTTTCTCTTAATATTTCTTAGTTCCAAATCTAATTATCAAGATGTGGTTCAAAAGCACCTACAATGTTGCTTTTATATCAGCTATGGGCGAACACAAGGTGAATGAAAAATGAGAACCGACGAATACCAAAATCTTGTTGAAAGGGTTTAATTAAATATAATAAAAAGGATATAGAAGAGAAGTTTCTGAAATTAAAAAACAAAACATGATGTGGACTGTAGACTGTAGAGCAGTAGAAGATATTTATTCGTGCACGCCTCCTGCATGCATGAAGACACGTCCATGTCGACTTGGATAGCGATTAGATGTCAAATACTGAAATACGTATGCACAACACAACTTGTTCCAGTCGCATTGGAAAATTGGAAGGAAAAAAAAAAACTAATGGTGGAAACAAACAACGCATATGTTTGGTTTTGCGTTTTGCATTAATTTGTTGCACATGATTTGGATGGATTTGTATTGCGACCCTGAAAACATCAAAAACGATTACAAAATGGAAAGGTGTTGCCGTGTTGGGCCAATGCATTGGAACAACTTTCGGTGGCAGCTGCAACTTGCAAGGTTCCTTCAACTTCTCAAAGTTCTTTGGAAATATATAAAAATATATCAATAAAAATGTATAAATAAATAAAGGGACATGAATCAAGCTCCAAAACTCATATTATTAACATGTCGAGAGATGATCAATCTTTGATCGCCAAATTAAAACATGTTGACAGGAGAACTTATGATGAAATTATATGCATACTCTGACGAAAAATTATGTCTGTTGTATATATTCTACCTAAGTTCCCGTGCTATTAAAGTAATGATGGACCAAACAAATAAAAAACATGTATCTTATATATAATCATTATGATGTGATAAGGATTAATGATGAAAAACGATTACATGGTTGATGGCCTGTCATGCAAATCCATTCAAATTAAGATGCGTACGTGTGACGTATGTAAGATGTTGCAGTCAAATTGTATGTCTCGTGTCGGGGTTTTTTCACTAAAAACTTGTGTAACTACAGAAAACACCAATTAAATTATTTATATTCTTGTTAACCCATAATTTTAAATAATGTAACTCACATCATCCCTGTAATATATGCAACATAAAGATCATGAGTTGTTCTACATTTGTTGTATAGTCACTTTTAGTTGTTTCAACACAATGATACGATTCTTATTCGAAAAAGAGCCAAAACAAATCGGTTGGGTTGAAGCCTTCGAACCGTGAGAAATCAAGTTTGAATGGTCACGTGTTGTTGTTAGAAAAAGATGATTGATCCGACACTTGGAATTGTTTATCGTTGCGATCAATTTGTTCAAGCTTGCCATCAAGAGTTGTAATAGCGGCGATATACGGGGAACTTGGAGGAAATTAAGGTCGGCGATTTGATTACATGCTATATATGTCGAGACGACATCTTCGAGAGTACGTGTACTTTCTGTCGTTATGGGACAAGATAACGAAAACACCAAATGATACGACTCTTATTCGAGAAAGAGCCAAAACTTCAGAAAATTGGAAGATATGGAAGAAGATATGTCTATTGTTCGAAAGATGGATAAACTCCAGAATTGCGATAGATAAAGAATAAAAATACTTATATTTAGATTAACACTTACCTAATTTCATTTATGTAATAATCAATATTTTTACAAGCATGTCTAATGACTGGTTCCAAATAAAGACATGTTAAACACACTACATATTGAACAAAAAATCAAATAAAAACTCAATAACCGATTAATCTAACCTACTAAATATAGAATAAATCAAATGACAACTTATTAACCTATTAAAATAAAATATTAAATATAAGTAAGCATGGAGAACGTGATCCATGCATGTATCACACGTATCAGGCAATCTTTTTGAAAAGGAGTGGACAGTATGTCATACACATGGTAACATGATCAAGGTATTAATGGTGTTACAAGTTACAACAGACCAAACGAGAGTGCTTTAGCTTGTGATTAATTCTCCCAGACATATTAAGTCGTACATGTAAGATGAAACGCAATGATATATCCATGTAAGAAAAAGAAGAGTGCACATGAGTTGGGTTCAACCCGAAACCCAACCCGAATCCGACGGGTTGGGTCGGGTTGGGGAGGGGTTCGGGTCGGGTCGGGTTGGGAAAATCAAAAACCTTAATTTTCGGGTCGGGTTCGGGTTGAGGGGGTCGGGTTGACCCAACCCAACCCGAACCCGATTTTTTTTTCCCAAATAAACCGGTCGACCGAACATCACTCGGTCGACCGTTTCCAACCCGAAAATTTCGGGTTTTCAAGTCACCGGTCGACCGTTTAAGCACCGGTCGACCGAACCCGACCATGTTTGGGAGAAAATTTCCGAATTCGGGTTCAACCCGATCCAACCCGACCCAACCCGAAAATTTCGGGTCGGGTTGGGTTGAACCCAAACCGGTTCGGGTTCGGGTTGGGTTGGGTTTTTTCCCAACCCGAAAATTTCGGGTTGGGTCGGGTTGAGGCCCAAACCCGACCCAACCCGACCCATGTGCACCCCTACATAACATGATCACCAAACGAAGTTATTTCCCACCAAATACCGTCCATCATTAAAGAAGCATGCATGGTTGCTCAAGAACATGGGCTGATGTCTTTGTTTGCGGAAACACACTTTATTTATCTTGTACTGTTGTGATTCCTTGTCAAAATCCTTTTCAGTTGGTCACTATTATTTCATACTAATTGATACACAGCATTACTAATCAGAATTGCCTCCGCATGACCCTCTTGGGCCAAACTAACAAGCAACGATGGAAGATATCAAAGACCCACCGTATACAAATATCAATTTGCAAAGTAAGCTACCTCAGACCGTCCGTAATCATGGACAATCTGGTCATGAACTTTCTCTCTATTCCACGTCAATTTTCTCTCTTCCCAATTTATTTTTTTTCTTTTCAATATTATTCACATCTTAACCACAACTCACCACAAATTCACAATCCATTTCTTGTGTCAACATCATTTGGAGGTCGATCCTGGAAAAAAATTAGAAAAAAATCAAAACAATTAGAAAACATATTTTTAAAAAAAGATTAAAATTAATTTTAAAAAAATCAAAACAAAAAACACAAAAACAACAACAACTTGGGCACGCCAAGTGGCACGTCCCGGTGGTGACCTGTTAGACGACCAGTCGTCCAGGGTCGTGACCGGGCTCACAACGCTGATAAGGATGCCCTAAGAAAGGCCCATAATTTTATTGTCGGCTATAAAGGCCGTCATGGCAACTTTCGACTACTTTCGACCACTGCAATTATGAAGACCACGAGCCTACACATGGTGGGATTTAGTTGTGTTTTGCTAAAGCATCAAGATTCTAATTTAATCACTAAAGATGGATCCATAATGTAATTATGTAAATAAATGTTGACGTTCTTGTTATCTAACTTGTAGCATTCACATAGAACACCAGAAATCACGCTTGCGGATTTTTTTTGGTTGAACAATTGAGGCTATTTTCACAAGTTTGGTTAAAACATAAAAAAAGACAAGGAAAAGTGGCATAAGGCCTGTCCATGATTTGTCGTTATTTGATGGACCTGAGCCTTCTCAAATACAAGCATTGTTAGATTTGTCTATCACGCCAATTTGTATCGTTGTTCTAGGAGTTAACGAAAAGAAAATACAAAACCCATAATGTTGATATCAGAGTAGGGGTGTAATTAATCTCTAAACGAGCGATCCAAGTCTGCTCAAGATCGGCTCGTTAAGAATTTCGAGCGGAAAATTCTGCTCGTGCTCGGTTCGACCGGCTCACGAGCGGCTTGTTAACCTGAATCTTTTTTTTTTGTTTTGAATTGCTAATAATGTTATCCTAACAAGTAAATTATAAGATTACCTAAGACAAATATAATAATAGTTACTAACATAATTTTAAAATTAACACCTAAAATACAACACAATATTATAAATTATACGACAACATCAACATCTTATAAATAAGATTATACACTTTGATCAAACAAAATCAACACAATCATAAAATCAAACACAATCTCCTAAATTATAGGACAACTCACAACATCAATATCTTATAAATAAGATCATTCACCTGACCTAAACCTTAATTTATTTGAACTTTTGGTGTAGAAAAGAATGAGAAAAAGAAAAAAAAATAATGATGAAAAATGGACTAATAAGGTTTTGATTCTTATGGGAATTTTGATTTGATTTGTTAAATTAATTGTTGAGTTTGATAAATTAGTTTATTAAATAAGTTTAACACTTTACTAATTGGGTAATTCGATAGAATATTCAGGTTAATCAAATAATTAGATATAATAATCAGGTTTCGAGCGATAATTTAGCGAGCACCGAGCGAGCGGGGTCTGCTCGTGCTCGGCTCGTTACTAACCGATCCGAGCAACTTCGAGCAAAATCAGAGCAAAATCAAGCGAACATCGAGCGATCTATCGATCCCGAGCAGAACTTGACAGCCCTATATCAGACGCTAACATCTTCTGTTTTTGTTATTTTTCATTGAACTCTAATAAGATTTGTTTATTCCAATTTCCCATCATTTTAATTGCCTAACCTGTCCTGCAAGGATCCACCTTAAACATGCATATAAATTGAGAACTATAAGAATGTACTTAACCATTTATTTTGCTTTGAATGAAGTAAAATATTTAAGTATTGCTAAATTTGATGGGTTTTTATGACGTGGAGCAGAAATTTGTCTCAATTCAATTTTTTAAGCAGGGTTGGAAAGACAACACTAAACATATAGAGAGATATGCAAAACATACCTTCTCTAGGAAAAGAGATAAAAAGCAAATATACGAACGCGTTAACATTTTGATCGTATGGAGGAAGAATACAAAATCCTGAGTGTAAGTTTATTATGGGGATTCAAAGGTACAACCTTCGGTAAAAAAAATATTTCTACAAGACGACATGAGGTAAATCGTCCCTTGAAATCGTCCCAAAACTACTTAAATCGTCCCTTGAAATTACCAAATTTTCCTTAACAATATATTTAATACCCATATCGTCCCGTGTCTTTAAACAAGGTTTTTGACTCAGTTTTACTAACATTCCTAGTATCAACACCACGAAAATGTCTGGCGAAACACCTAGATCAGGCGAAGTAACGGATACGGATTTTTTTTTTCCAACTCGGGCGTCTGGCTAAGATGCATGTACCATCGTGGAGGCGTCTGGCTAAGACGCCTCCACCATGGTTGAGGCGTCTTATCCAGACGCCTCCACGATGGTCCAGACGTCTTAGCCAGACGCCTATACCATGGTCTAAGCGTCTCGCTAAGACGCCTCGACCATGGTGGAGGCGTCTTAGCCAGACGCCTCCACGATGGTACAGACGTCTTAGCCAGACGTCCCGTTTTTTTTAATTTTTTTGTCAAATTAAAATTATACGGTGTGTTATCTCAAATTATTTGACGTTTCTTTGCAAGTTTTCGGTGGTAACCAGTCGGATTACAATGAGTTTTTTTGCAAGTGATGAAGATTCAAAAAAAATCCAGATCCAACATTTTTTAAGTTCCAAAATCCCCCGGTGGTAAAACATCCTGACTTACAAATACCACCTCGACATGTCGTTCGGGGGTCTCGCTGGAAATTTTTTGGATTTTGAAATTGTTGGATCTGGAAATTTTTGAATTTTCGGTGTACGGAAGGAGTATCGGTCATCCGAATATAGTAATTATTAACTTATTAATTAATTAATTTAACAATTATCTAAATTTATAATCAATTATCTTTTTAAAAAAATAATAAAAAATTACGGGCGTCCGACGGAGCCGCCCCCACGTAGGAGAGGGCGTCTGACTAAGACGCCTCCCCCATTGGGGAGGCGTCTTACACAAACGCCTGTCCCAAGGGCGGAGCGTCTGGGTAAAACGCCTACCCGATGGGTAAGGCGTCTGGGTAAAACGCCTCTCCCATGGGGGAGGCGTCTTAGCCAGACAACCCCTCCTACGTGGGGGCGGCTCCGTCGGACGCCCGTAATTTTTTTTTATTTTTTTATTAAAAAGATGTTAGATATTTTACCAGATTCGAGTACACTGGGGCGTTCGTTGGTTCATTACTGACCTCCAAAACATTATTTTTTATGAATATAAGAGGAATATGAAGAGAGATGTGTGATAGGAGGGTAAAATGTCGCGTTATAGCAGTAGAAATGAGAGAATGACAAAATGGTAATTTCAAGGGGCGATTTAAGTAATTTTGGGACGATGTTTAGCAATTCAGTAAATCAATTGGTCATATCAATTATGAAATATTGATTACTACTTGATCCATATTTGGTCTATAACGATTGATTTTCTCAGATGAGTACCTATTTTCCACTGTAACAATTAACTGGACTTGCACAACAACAAAAATTGAACCCATTTTACAGCATATATGTCCACTAATCCAATAATACAACTAAAGATTATCGATATATAATATACACCAAATATGACAACTATGTAAACTATCTTATACACGCTCATGGGGGTGAGCATCTGTTCGGACCCGGACTGAACTGAACTCGGATGCTCTCCGGGTTCCGGACCGAAGACTAGACCGGTCGGGTTCGGTCCGGTCCAAAAACCCGGGTCGAACCGAATTTTTGAGGGAAAAATTAGATTTTGGACTGAGTTTGGACTGAACTGGACCGAAAACCGAACTTGTCCCGGGGTCCGATCCAAAAAATCGGATCGGACCGGTCCGAAATCTGCACAACCCTACACGCTCACATGCTTATTTCAAAAGGGTAGTTTTTTTGTGCTGAACAAGAAGACTGAATGTGATTCAAATCAAGGTTTTAAAAACCGGACCAAACGGTTCGATCCGGTCGGACTGGGAACCGATTATCCAATGACTGGTTCAACTAAAAAAACGAACCTCTAGTCGAACCATTCTGAAACAGATTGAACCGGGTCGGATCCGACAAAAATATTACAATTTTTCCTAATTTTTTAAAATCAGAAAATTGAGGATTTTAGGCAATTCTTACAAACAAAAACCCACAAACTTACCACCAACAATTAACACTCTACCTCACCAAACCCTTCCGCCACCTACAAACTTGCCTCCGAGCCCATAGAAGATGTGGATTCAAGATCAATTTGATGTTATCTTGAAGAAGTCTAACATCAAAATTCCTTGCTACTTCTACAAAAAAAATTTAGAGAAACCAAAACATAGTTTTACATGATTTGGTATGATGGGTAGATGACTAAACGATGTTATGGATAATATTGAAGGTTGATTTTGGTTTTAGATTTTTAATCTAAATAATACTTTCTCTAATTCTTATTCAATCAATTTTGTTGAGTTAAATAAAGATAGCGAATTTGCCCGAGTTAAACCAATTATGCTTTATATCATCAATTATATTTAGCATTTGGTATGTATATATTAAATGATTTTACAGAAATCAATTCAAACCAGTCCGACCTCCGACAAGCGTTAATATTTATTTGGTCCGGTCCAACTTCGGTTTAAAAAATACTGACATCATCTACAGTCCGACCGTGGTTGGACCACATTGAACAAAAAACAAAGCTTTATCTGTTTGATGACCGGTTCTGTTTTGAAAACCTTATTCAAATCATTCGGGTACTAATCAAGTAATCATTCACGTACTAAATAGTACATTTTTGTTGACAATTATGGTTGCTGATGGGCGAGCAACTACATCGCGTTGTGGATTTTCCTCCTGTTTGGTGGTGACCACTGATATTGTGGTGAGATCAGTTGAAGGATTCCAACATTCCATTAACATGTGCAGAGATACCAATCATACCATGACGTTATGTTTAAGTCACAACTAAAAAGGTGCAGTTGTTGGGATTTAGA
This sequence comes from Triglochin maritima, assembly GCA_963682175.1. NCBI lineage: Eukaryota > Viridiplantae > Streptophyta > Magnoliopsida > Alismatales > Juncaginaceae > Triglochin > Triglochin maritima. The sequence goes on along the minus strand of OY821780.1, from coordinate 3,424,172 downwards.
TGCATATGTAGATTACATTCTTTGGAAGGTCGGTAGTTAACATATCAGTTTGATTGGTTAAGCCCAAGTGGTGGTTTTAGACCTTGAACTAATACAACAAGTAAGAGCTCCATTATTTTATGGCTGCATGCAGGCAGAATATTTGATGTCTACATATATGGTAATCAAGATTTGTTCTTTGCTGGTTTTTGATTGTTTACACTACACAACCACTTTCAAATTTTGATTGTTTTTGTCCTTGGATGAATTGTTTGTGGTATTAATTCTAATTTTCATGGTTATAATAACTCCGAATACAACAAATACTTTTTGTTTCTTCATTACCATATATTGACTCAGAGTCAACATAGCTCTCACTCTGTTATTTTGGCGTCATAATGAGAAGAGTGTTATCTCCAAATTAGTACGAATGAACTTGAGGCCATGCTACTTTCGCCCCCCAAAAAAAACCTATTGGGTATGGTTGAATGAGAAAATATTTAAGAATTTATGTAATTGTAGTGGATGTTAGCATATTTTGAATACTTTGGAAGATATGAAGATAAAATCTGTCATTTTAGAATGCTTTATAAAAACTTTAGAAGATAATATAGTTAATCCTTACTTATATACTTCTTTCGCAAAAAAACATGTTCAGATGCAAGATGCAAAGACTTTAGTCCTGGAATTGGAAGGGAGTCAAGGACAACTACATTATAAAAAATGCAAACACTAAAAAACATAGACACGAGGATTGGGATGTGTTAACAATATCACATCAATAAGATCATGAGAACCTTTGACAAGAAATGAGCCTTAAAATCTGTTGAGAAGAAAAAGATGAAGCACACTTTAGGTTTGATTTATGAGGTGTATCTACGCAAAAAGTCCAGGAAGCAGTGGAAGTTGGTGGCACTTCCACACCAACTGGTTCATGTCTTCTACGTTGAAGAACTACCAGAAACCACTTCCATCCCCATCACCAAAGAATAACAAAAATACCCTTCAACTTTTTCCCCATTCTTGCATGGTTCTTAAGTCGAATGATGGACAATTATGTCAAAGTTGCAAAGTTGGGTTTGTTATTGGTGGAGTTGAAAAGTTATTCTATGTCAGTATATAAGCTGGAACAGAACTCTTGTCCTTAAGTTTTTGTATTTATATCAAAAAATCTCTCATTTGGTGGCAACATAAGATCTTAAAGCTTGAAGCCAAAGCCACATTTTAGAGTTCAAGTACTACTTCTTGTCTATGGCTCAAGCTTGCCTAAGAATTTGCCTGATCATTGCACTGATAGCATTGGCTACTACCTCCTGCAATGGTTTGTTTCAATCATCTCATATGATTATGTTTTTTATTTTGTTTCGTTTGGGGTTGATAATTATTACTTCAAAATAAGAAAGCTTAAGGGATGTGTCTCAAACCATGCAGCACAGAATGCTGTTAACATAGTGGCCCAAGCTGTGCTCTGTTTCAACAACCAAACAGTAAGACATGTTCTGAACATGTTACTTTTCATTAACCATCAACTTCTTTCAATCAAGTATATATATATATATTTTTACTTGGGTTTTTTATTTTTTATAATGAATTTGCAAAATGTGAGTGTAGATTTACAGGAACTGTCAGCAGCAATACAGGCTCACTCCAACTGGGATTCCAAACACAACAGCAATATCAAACTCCACCAATCCTTTCTGCAGTGGGCCTTGCATGGTGGAGAACAACATGCTCCTTAAGTGTGTGGATGGTATATTCTCCAACTTCCAGTTCTACAATGGAGCCTCAATCCAAGCCGTGGGACTTGTTCTCAACATGGCTTGTGGAAACGGAAGCAGCAATGGAAACAATACTGATACTGGTAGGAAGTGTCCCTTTCTAATAGTTTTTTACCCCACTTAGGTAAAATTTTATGTTTGACATCATTAGTTAGGCATGATCTTAGTTTTGACTATCAATCAATTAAGCCACCGAAGCGTAATTGAAACTCCTTTGGATCAATACTCTTCCCAATACTAATATTAATACGATGTAAATTCAACTCCTTAACTTTTGTTATTTATCATACGCCCTTCACTTTTTATGTCACTAGTTTTAGTGGTCATTCGGTCATGAGAGAAACGAAGTTATATTGTAGTGACAAATTCTCGCTAGACAATCTGTAATTTTCAAGTTATAAATGCAAATAGATTGGAAATGTTGGAACATTTTTAAAATCATTTTTCCATGTAATATAAATGAGGAAATTCAAGAAAGCAAACGTGATAATATGTATTTGGAAATGGAAAGTTTTTCAAGGATATAGCTTAGAATCGTATACAAAAGACTAAAGAAGCAGAAGAACACCTTGGGAGCGTAATAGCGTACTCTAATTCTAATTCATTCTAACATTGATGCAGGAACAATATAAACACCAACGTATGAAAGTACACTTGTGAATTTGTATTTCATTATTACAAGTAAATCCACGATTGGGTAATTAACTAACTAATTTGTTTACTGCAGGTGCAGGGGGTTCCACTGGGCCACAGAGCGTGGTAGCTAACCTGCCCAAAACTAGCAGCAATCTCACAGAGAATAGGGTCATCTCCTATGGCCACGTAACCAACCATGTCAACTCTTTCATCTTAGCATGGTTGTTTAGCCTGATGTTGCTTTTTTTTACTTCAATAAATGATTTGTAATTATCAAATGTTTGAGTGGAAGAGAAATTGATTGTGGTATTGTTGTGTTCTTTCTTTCAAGAAAGTATGTTATTTTTGTTTGAATGGAAAAGAAATCGATTGTGGTGTTGTTGTTTTCTTTCTTTTTTTAAAGAAAGTATGCTCCTTCTTTAAGAAATGAGATTTTTTCATGTACCCATGTGTAGTTAGGGGTGAGCTTCGGTCCGGGACCGGACTGAACCGGACCGAAGACCGAACTTTTCGGAAGACCGAACTTTTCGGAAGACTGGACCGAAAAATTCGGTTCGATCCGTTTCGGTCCAAAACCCGAATTTAACCCTTAAAATTTCGGTCTTTGATCGGACCAGACCGAAGACCGAATTCCCATGGTCCTCCGGACCAAAGACCGGACCGAAAAAGTTCGGTCCGGTTCGGTCCGGACACCCGGACCGAACCGACCGAATCGAATTTTGCTCACCCTATGTGTAGTATAATATTGCTACATTGGAAGGTGCGACATGAGTTAGAATTTCGTTTAGGAGGGACCTATTATTCTTACAAAGTGTGACATTAATTTAAACTTAGTGATAACTTAAAATCTAAACTTTGAAACGAAAATTCAAACCGAACATCTTATTTTATATATCAATATAAGTATGCACGTAAAAAACCATAAACATTGGAAGTCATTTCATACGATATTTCAACATCACTTGATATAAACACATCTAAATTTAATGGATTTTGACGTGCAGACAAATATTGTTACAAAATAAGATTTATGTTTCATGTTTCCATTTGAAATTAAAATTTAGATTATTAAGGAATACCGAATTGTGTTAAAGACATTTTAATTTTTAAGGTATCTCTCTTCTTTCAACAACTTGTTTGTCAATCTGGGCTAACTTAGTTATTAAATCCACATCTTGGATTAGCCCAGAAATCTAACCCCAACACCTGGAGGCTGGAGTTAATTAAACTAAAAAATATAAAATGTTTTTCGCAAAAACGAACTCGAAAACAATTCCTCAACCGAAACCCCAAATAAGTTTTCGCGAACCCAAACTCAACTTCTCCTCAACCTCCCGTCCTCCGGCGTACTTTCCCCTTTCCTCCGTCAATCCCATCCACGCCGGCAGGTTCGTTCGATCCCTCTCTTCGCACGTTTCTTTCGTTCTCCCCAACCGAAGGACCCACGAACTGACGTTTTGCTCCTCCACCGCCAGCAATGCAGAACTCCTCCGCTGGACTCGCCTCCAAGGGAAAGCCGGGGCATTCGCAGGCCTCCGATTCGTCTCTCAAGCGCAAGCGGGGGGTCTTTCAGAAGGATTGTAAGATAATTTTTGCCCTATTTCTGTACCCAATGTCGAAACAATATTTCGTTTCTTTGTCGGTTATTTAAATGTCTGTGGATGAGGTGAAGATTTATTGACCGTTAGGAGTAATATTCGCTGGAAGTGGGGAAAAATCTAAAACTCCAGTTTCCAGAGCTCCAGTTCGTGCGACTATAATTCTGGTGATTGGTACAAATATGTATTTTATAATAAAGTGAAGATAAATAATTTATTTTCGGAGATAACTAAAAGAGATGTTTTTTAGCTAAAATACATGGAATTGGACTTTCTTTAGTTTTGGAGTGAAAAGTGGGAACTCCTGTCTAGTATAATTTTTAGGAAGTCATTGTAGTCATAGAATTCTAGTTTTGAAACTTTTGAGTTTTCCTACAAACCAATCACCCAGAAATCTAATTCCCATTTCCTTAAAATTTCCTGTAAACCAATCACACCTTTATGAGAATAAAAGAAGAAGCATCAAGGATTTAAAGTTGGTTAGTCGGACACTAGACATACTTCACTAGTCAATCTAAGCTTCCAATCAACTAGTCCAAATCTAGTTGGGAATAAGTCAGGCACTTGGGCTAGTGGGCTTGTTGGGTTGAAGCAGACTAGTCAATCAATTTTTCAATCACCAAGCATCATTAGAAAAATTCTTGCTCGTGCTGAAGTTTTAAGCTTCATCTCGGTCTGCTTTGCATGTCAGAAACATATGTGCTCGCATGATTAAAAATATTTCGCTATACATAACGATAATCTATGTATGCACAACATGCAAATACGCCCACATAATACATCACATTAAGTGTTTTACATGTTAGTGCCTGCAGTGCCTTTTGAGCAATTGTTAGTCGATAAAGATAGTGTTGGTTTAGTTATTTATTTTGTTCATACTAGATAAAGTTGCTATATCCAGCTCGCATTCACATTACCTGTAGGGGGTGAAACAAATTATTTTGGTTCGGTTGTTGCGATGGCTTTCCTCTTGAAAACCAAATCTAAGAAGTAGAAGAGAGTGATAATATTGTAACATTTGTCCTGTGATGCAATAAAATGGTACAAGTTGATTGCTCTAGGCCAAAAATGATAATCGAGGTTAGAATATGCCGAAGTTGCAGTTTGTTAGAACTGAAATGTTCGTAATCTTTTGATGTTTGCTTTGCTCTCTTTGCCAGAACAATATAATCATAATTTGTTGTTGGTTTCATTTATACAATACATACACAGTTACATATAATGAATGATTCGTTGTTTTCTTATTTGTTGGCAGTGCAGCACATGATGTATGGCTTTGGGGATGATCCTAATGTAAGCATATTATTTAATGGATTATTTGAATTTTCATTTTTTTTTGTTTAAGTGGCTTGTCATTATTATAATTATATTCTGGTTGGCTATTCAATTTTTTGGTTTGTGAGACAATATGACTGGAACTATTAAATTTCAATTTGCTTTCCGGAGTATTCTGGAATTTGCCGTACCCTTAAAAGTCAACCAACATAATCTCTTGACAGTTAAATATAAACTTCTCTTTTGAATGCCTATCAAATGTCATTTTGCAAGAAAAACAGAAAACAAAAGCAAACTACTTTGATGGTTTCAAAAGAAAGGTAGGTCTTCACTGCGTAGTGGAGCCTGGAAACAGGTTCTGTAACTCATAGGTACTTGGTGTGCATCTTGAAGCTGTTTATTGTAGATCCATGGCAATGAGAGCCCTAGGCATTCATACCACGGAGTTAGCATCTGGACAAAGAATGTGATGAATTGTAAAGTTGGTGTGGATGCATTTGATATTCTGTGGTTGAAGGGGGATAATATGACAACTGCAAAAATCATATTGAATTGTAATAATATAGAATGGTACTTAGGAAACGAGTTTGGTTGAAAGGTGTGGCTTGAATTTGAGATTGGCTGAACTAATTTGAAGTCAAGTGGAGGGGATTAAACAGGGCTTTGAATGTTAATTAGTGGTTTTCAGATGATTACATGGAACTTGCACATTCAGTTTCTGTTTTTTGGGGACAAGTACCTCTGCATACTATCAGATGGTTGAAATGTTACTTGAAGTTATGCCCTTTTATGCTTCAGAGGTATCTTTATCGAATATTAATACCTTTGGTTATGTTGTAAATTATCAATTTAGTAATTCAATTATTCAATACATTGATTTCCCAAGATGGTGATACATTTATATAAATCATGAAATGACACATCAAGAAGACTATAATTAAAATTGTTTTTTCCTGAAAGATCTTCAGTGGCTACGTCAAATATAAAGTGCAAGCTAGAATTGTGGATGTACCTACATGCCAGAATATTTTGGTGAATGCCGTATTAGAGGAAGAGAGAGATTTACATTTCATGTCTAGAACTCTTGTTGTCTAACGGAGTCTGGGTATGTATAATTGTGACTGATTTTTTTTTAAATATTTTTAAATTGAATAAATTGGAATCATGATTCAGAGAGTTCCTCTAACTTGGAAGGCTTCTCTTGTTACAACGTAAAATAACATCAGTCCTAAGCTAGGGGCGGCACAGGAGAAAAAATAATTGAGAGCTAAAGATCCCCTAAAAAAGAAGCCGGATGGGGATTTACTGATTAAGTTCCTCTACTGAGTACGCAAAGCAGAAAATAAGTAATACCTCACAGTTATGGAACTCCTTTAAAAAAATTGGACACTTAATACCTCAGCCAGTTTGGTGATTGCGGATTCTATTTGTTTGTCACAGCCTCTGTGCTTGCTCTTGTTCAACTCAACATGACCATGTAGTCTGATAATTTATTGTAGATATACCTTTTCTGTATTTTTTACAGGACTAGCTGTATGCTTACCCTACTTGTAGATGAGTTGTTTTTTCTTCCTTTCATTTTCTAGCGTTATTTTGATCTTGCAGGTGTTTTTCATCTACTCTCAGATTTTTTATAATTGCAGTGTCTTACTTTAAGTTCTTACTTCTCATTTTATTATTTCTTTTGCAGCCTCTTCCTGAAACTGTTGCTCTAGTTGAAGACATTGTTGTTGAATATGTAACAGATCTGGTGAGCAATTTTATTTAAATTATTGCGTTTTAGTCAACATAAGTGATTAATTTCTTGTCCATAACTAAAGACAAACTTCGATGACCAAGTTAATTAAAAAACTCTATGTTACTATTTTTATCACTATTGTTGTTTTGCTACTGTATTGTGGCTTACACCATGTGGTGCTCTCTTTTTTGACGAGTTTGGTCTTCAATATTAAGGGTAGGAAGTTTCATTATCGCTGATACTTCAGAAATATTATTTGGAGGATGGATAGCAAATAAAAACCAGGTAAAAATCCAGGAAAGAAGATATGGTGACTTCTTTTCATGTCAGAGCAGAATTGTCTTGCAAATAGTGTTACTTCAAGTACAAATATTATCATTTAGGTTACTGACTTACTGTGAAACCGTATCATGCTATGGTCTTGGAAATGCTTCATTAATTAGTAAAGCATTTTTAAAGGACCTTAGGTTAGTTGTGCACTGCGTTAGATGCTTTGCGCCTTTGCCACTTGCTTGGTTGCTTTGCTAATGACGAGTAAGGGAGCAATCAATTGCAATGAATTAGAAAAAAACTACACGGATTGGCTAGTTTTGCACTATATTTCTACTTGTAAGAAATAATCTATCAAAACTACATGAGTTAATCTGCCCAAGGTATCTCCTTGAATGTGCTGATGGCTTGCTGCAAAACAAGATGGTGGATCTGCCAATGTAAGACTATGCTCGATTTTTTGTGGAAACTATCCATTTAAATTACCTAAAATTCTAGGACAATTTAGTTATTCTATGTGCGACTGGTCTATGGTACAAAGGTACATATACCAATGTTTATGTGCTAAGTTGTCATTTTTTAATATTTTATGCGAGCGCAGGCTTACAAGTGCTATTGCAAACAAAAGAACTGTGAAACTCCATATAAAAACACGTACATTGTTCAGTAATTGTATTATGACAATTCTCACACCGGATTTCAGGTCCACAAGGCACATGACGTTGCAGCCAAGAGGGGGAAGCTCTTGACGGAAGATTTCTTGTTTCTGATTCGTAAGGTAACTTTCTTTGGAAATTGGAAACCAGCTGAATTTGCTTGCTCTGAGACGTAATACATATTTCTCTCTGTAGTATGTGGCATTTCCTTTTGTGGTTGGAAATGTCTTGTCCGTCTTATGAATCAAACTAGGTTTTATTCACGTCAGCTAGCATTTAAATCCATGTTTTATTTAAATAGACACAAGTGCAGTTTATGTCTGTTCATATCTGGTAGTTTTTACTAGAAAATTGAGTCCTTTTTTGCATATGAAAACAGGACCTGCCCAAGCTACGCCGATGTACTGAGCTGTTGTCGATGAACGAAGAGCTGAAGCAAGCAAGAAAAGCATTTGATGTGGACGAGGAGAAAATTGTTAATGCAGATTAAGTAAGGCTCCATATCGTTTCTTAAACTCCTTTGCTACTCTAGTTTAGGCCGTGAAACTAAATGTGAATGTACTTCCTTAGAATAGGCAAAATAGAGTAGAGGGCATGCATACTTGGATTGGTTTTTCTCATTGTATTTGTAATTCGTAATTTTGTATAGATGATTTTCTCAACGGTTTTGGCTTTGGATTTTGGAATTTCGCATGTTGACAAATTTAGATTTCCATAATAATAAGATAGATAATATTGTCTAATTCATCTAGCTCAAGAGTACGTATTTACTCACTTATAGGAAAAATACATAATCAGACTTACCAACTCAGAAGTTTTGCTGATCATCCTTAAAATTATGAGTCCCTAATCTCAATTTCGGATACTGACCAGATTAAAGAATTTTACTTTTATTATTATTATATGTGACCTATGTTTTGTGGGTCTGCCCCCTAAGATCCCCATTCCCCCCCACCAATGTTTTAGTACCATCGAAATATCTTGAGAGATTCGAATGGAATTTCATTTGGCTACGTCAATTTGTTAATTTTCTTTTGAATTTAGTATATAAAATTTACTTGGAGCAAGAATGAAGACAAACATAATACTTACCAGAATTTTAAAAATTGAACAATACTAATCAATTTAAGCAAGATTTGTTTTTGCCTTTTGGCCACATTCTTGCTCAAAGGGCAACACTTACGGGTATTCAACCGCAATAAAAGATTACAACCATTAGTCAAACAAAACAATCACATTCAAATATAAAAAAACCTACTATAGCGAATTAATGGATGAAGAATTTACATTTTAGTTATACATCAACATCACAAGCTAATTGAACTTCGTATCTACACAAAGGGCAACACCTGCGGATATTCAACCATCTCGCAATGCAGTTGGAGTGAAATATGTGACCACAAGGCATGCATCCAACCTCGGCATTCTCTTCCATCTTGTACTCCTCCAAACAAACAACACATTGGTCATCATTTTTGCCATCGTCTTTTTTGCACCACGAGTATTTCTCTATTCCAAATTCAACGAGATCTTTTAAAGTCGTGCTGTTATCGTGATATTCCCAATACACATCATCATCATCACCATCACCAGTGGAAGGTTGAACTTCAAATATAACTCGTACTATAGAAACGTGGGGTACTTCATACAGGCTTCTAGCCCACGACAAAGCCACGTTTACAAATTCATACCGAAAAAGTTCTGGAAACGGGCTGTCTTCGAAAAGGATAGTGATGACTTCTTCGGCGAACTCCGGTGAGAAAAAGTCGTCGATATCCCAAGATTGTGTGGCGGTGTACGTTGGATCGGAGATTGCTGGGGATGTGTTGTAGCACATCAAATAGAGTTTGACGACTTGTGCCTGTCCAGGAACTCTGGTGTGGTCCGATTGACGACCAACAGAGACGCTAAATGACATTCCCTTAGCACATAAGCACGTTAATTAGTAAGGATCACGAGCTTAGAGGAAAGTATGTGTGGTTTGTACTCTCGTGCATGCATGCATTGCGAAGTGGTTTGGCTATATAAGAGAAAAAATAGAATTGAGGTTGAAAAAATGTCAATTAACATGACAAGGTCGCATGTACATGATGTACTTTCTATGGTAAAAATGGTAAGTAATACTAATTATATATTGGTTTCTTTTGTCAACTTCTAATTCTTTGAAAATTTTAATTTTTTTGTACCTCCACGTCCTTCCTAGTTCTTACAAGTTATATTTGCTTAGATGCTATCTCTGCATGATTATTTGCTCAAGTGCTTTTCTTACATGTATTGTTTTACTTCGATACCCTTTGTGATTTTTTATTACTTTAGTAACTAAGTAAAAGGCTAAGATGTCTTTTTGATTAATTGGTTCATGTACATAAGCGCAATAAATAAAGATTAATAGGAAATTATTTTGTTTATTTCAGTTTTTCATGATCCATAAATTGAGTTCAAATAAGAGAAATAATTACTTTTTACGTAACACGTACTTTGACATTAATATTTTGCAATGATATATTTTGGGTTCTAAATATCTAAATATTTAGTTCAAGCAAAGAAACGAAGTATCTCATTTTATTATTAAAAAATAAAAATGTAGAAATACGAAATCCTGATTATTATTATTATTATTATTTGGCAGTAATCTATGAATCCTTCCCGACCAGTTGGCTTTGGATTTTTGCAATAGAGTAGTACTTCATGGTTCATGAAACTTGGTAAAACTCGCTCCCAAGAAAGGAGTAGAGTTTTGTGGTGTCTGATGTGTCATTTTACAAGTGAAAACATAACTCAACACTTAAAGAAGCAAGTTTTGTATAGGTTATAGGTATTTGAAGTGTGAGTTTTAAAATAAAAAAAAATGGTTTAAGTATCAACTCTGTAGTTTTATTCCATGAACTTGGTACATGAGTACCGAGTTTATGAAGTACCGAGTTCTTATAGAATGATAGATCAACTGTCAAGGTGTGAGCTAAGAATTGAAGTTAGGAAGTTAGAATTTGTAAGGATGACGCATGAAGATTAATTGAGTGAAAATATACTCTTTATAAGGGTTCAAATCTGACTCCTTCGGATTAAACCCAACCGAGATCAATATCTTCGAGCACTTGAGATTGGGAAAAAAAAGCACACCAAGTAATAAAAAAGCAAAAATAAGATTCTAACCAAATCCATAAGATTCCCAAGATGAAAGAAAACTTCCACTACGAATGAAAATAATAAACAGATAAAAAAACTCTTACCGGACTTCTCTCTTAAAACCTTAAAACTTGCTCTCAACTTTTGGCGCATCTAAAATCCACGAAAATACTCCTTTAAATACTCAAAATACACTAAGGATTACCATAAACGGTAACATAAATAAAGGAACTAATTCCACTAAATTCATGATTAAAAAGCACAATGAAAATGTCAAACCAAGCAAAAAAACATCTGGATCGGTCATGCATCCAGTGTACGACACTACACTCGACCAATTGACCAGTTTGGTGTAGTTTCTGCACACCAGTCACAATGTTAAACGAAAGTGCACTTGTAAATATATGGGATATCAAATTTTCCTTGTGTAGGGATTGTTTCATAAAATTCTCCATTTAATATTCATTTAGTTACTGAAATACGACATAATTGTTAACAGTGACATGATTGAAAACATAATGATATTAACTTAAACAATCAAACTTTCCAATGACACGACTAGAATTATCTGAAAAGTGATAATATAATCAGGTCAATGTACTGTCAAATGACATGCAAACAAAAGATGTCAAATGACATGCAAACAAAAGACTTTTTGATTAGCGGTCATGAGGTATAAATATGCAACCAAAACAAGACAACACGGAGTGAATATTTTTCACAAAAGCAATGACGTTTAAACAAATACAAGAATAAAAGGAGTAGTTTGAGATATAAAAAATCATGGAAAATATTTAAGCAAAAAAATCACTATTACAAAATTGTCGGGCATAATAAACACATCGTGACCACATGGTTTACCCAACCAATGTGCCGCCACCCGCAAGGCAACAACTAAAAATCGATCATCAACTGGGATCAGTTGAGTTGGTACGTGATCGATTCATAGTCTAATACTCTTATTAGACTAACCCGAATCAGAACTCAATTTGCAGCATATATGAGTTATATTATATGTTAGCGTTCAATTAAAAAATATAAGATGCTTTTGAAAAACAACCAAACACTAATCAACGGCTGCGATCTCTTTTCGACTAACACAAGAACTAATCATCCACACACACACATATATAGGGTGGTATTAGAATGAGACCAGGTCTCAATTTAATATAATGAGACCCCAAGCATACACCATCAAGATCTAATCTAACGGTGAAAATGAAAAAGGGTAGTTTCGTAATCACCACATCCTCCTTTTACCTTCCCTTCTTCCTTCTAATACGCACACATCACGTCCTCTTTCTTCCTCCCTCTTTCGTTCCTTCCCAATCACACTCATTCCATCCTCTTTCTTCCTCCCCTCCAGCAACCTTCCAAAAGACGATGGAAGATCGACCTCCACTCTCCTCCTCTCCTTTCCCATCTCACCAAACCATCGACAAACACGAGGGAGTTAATCGAGTTTGGATTTGGAGATTCGTACGAGATTTATGTGTGGTTTGTTGAGTTATTTGGTATTTAGGTAGTAGTCGAGTAGGTCGGATTTGTGGAGTTTGTTTGGATTTTGGCGTGGTGTGTTGTTCGGATGTTGATGATGCTTAGATCTTGTGTATGCTCGAAATGAGGTTAAATTGGAAAAATTTGCTGGAATTTCGGTTTAGTGTTTCGAAACAATATTTTTTCTAAGTCATGTATTCGTTGTAAGTTTTGCGAGATTTCTCAAGGTTTTGGTTGCATTTGAAAGATTTGATTGAGTTTCTGTTTATTTTCTCTTTTGTCTGCTCAAAATGGAATTGGATTGGACTTGCATGATTCTGCAAAATATCATCTTTTTCTACTACTTATTTCTGTTAGGTGTAGTGTTCAGATCCAGTTATACGTTCCGGAGAACTTGTGTAATAAAATAATACCGTTGTGTATTGAAATAAAATATTGGTGTATTAAATATATACTGTTGTGTATTGAACGCATATAAATGTGTATTCATTGGAAGTTTTATTTAAGAAAGTGATGCAATTTTGTAGAGTGCTCCATGTTATTTCTATCTCAAACATCTCTCTTTCCTTTTTCTCTCTTTCCTGTAGAAAATATGTCATATTATAGTAATTTAGTCTTATGTGAGCCCGTTAGCATCTATGGTAGACTTAAGTGGGGATGTCCACAAGTTTCCTAAGTTGACTTCAATTGATCATTTATATGTCCGATCACAAAAATATATAAAATCAAACATTTCCCCTCCCCAACACAAATCAATGCCTTAACTCCCATACCATGTACAACAACATGGTATGGTGCTGATGGGAAAGGACTTGAGGTGCGAGTTTGAGTTTAAAGGTACATTTTTTAGTTTTAGTTGAAGAAACGAGCATGTTGGATACTTTTGGTTGGATGTATTTTGAGGTTTTATTTACCATTGGTTTTTCAAACAAGGTATATAGTATAAGTTGGGAATTTTGGGTTTTGAGTGTGGTTTGAGGTTTGCATGTATAGATCGTAGATTTTCCTATTTACATCCTCTTGGAAATGACCAATGTTGAAGAAAAGAGAAGAATCAATATATAGGTATCTCTCCTTTGTTTGCCTATTTGATTTGATCATTAAGTGTTTGCATTTTTGTAACTTGCACATCCCGTGTTTGTCTAAATGTCTAGCCGTTATGGTGATATATGTTTTTTGTTTAATTGTGGTCTGATGCATGTTATGATTTGCTTGGGTTTGTGATTAGGAAATGTAGTGTTCAAACTGCTTTTCTTGAATGATTGACTCAATGACAAACTTTATCTTTCGGTCATTGAGTTGGTAGCGATTATGCCAAGAATGAGACATTTCGAGATATGATTAATTTCTTAGAGAATGGACTACATTGCTTTTTCTTGCTAATTGTTTCTAAAATGTGTTTGTTGTTGGTCTTGATGTCTTTTTCTTGATTTTGTGATTGGGAGGAGATCTTGTTTTCTAAATATTGACTCAATAACCAAATTTGTGATGTGATCATTGAATTGGTAACATGTAGCATAATAAAATTACAAATTTTGATATGAGATGCATTGTAAGGCTTAGGGAATTGACTAGCAATGAGTATTTTATGTGTGGTTGTGTTTGAAAGTTGAATTTTGGAGGATCGACAATCCTGTGTATTTTAGATTCTTATATGAATCTGATTTGTTGGATGACGATTTATGGAAGTCGTTGTGTTGAAAGTGATTGTCATTCTTCATTCATGGGTTTCTGATTAATGAATGTGTAATATGATTCCTTATGATATCTTCTTTACTTAGAAATTACTTATATATGTAGACTTGTATGGTTTGATAATGACAGATTGCTTGATAGATTTTTAAAAATGTTTTTGTTGCTTGACAGATCTTGTGAATGAGTTTTTGTGAATGAGTTTTTGAACTTGTGTAATAAAATGATACAATTGTGTATTGAAATAATATATTGGTGTAATAAACATATACTATTGTGTATTGAACGTATATAGATGTGTATTCACTATAAGTTTTATTTAAAAAAGTGATGTAGTTTTGTAGAGTACTTCATGCCGTTTCTATTCCTATAGAAAAATATGTCATACTATATTAATTTAGTCTTATGTGAGCCATTAGCATCTATGGTAGGCTTAAGTAGGGATGTCCACAAGTTCTCTGATCGTGCTTTAGCTCCGAATCTCACCTCCATTTTCGTTCCTTTCAAAGATCTTTTTTATGCCTAAAAACAAAAAAGATAGTTAGATCCAAACTTGTTACGGACTATAGCTCGGAAAACCCGATTTTAGATCTGTAATTTTGTGAGATAATCGTTGCCGCCTTCAAGTTTGTAGACTTGCAAGATTCTACGGAATATCTTTTTCTACTACTTATTTCTGTCAGGTGTAGTGTTCAGATCTGGTTATACGTTCCGGAGAACTTGTGTAATAAAATGATATCATTGTGTATTAAACTGATATATTGGTGTATTAAACATATACTGTTGTGTATTGAACGCGTATAGATGTGTATTCACTGGAAATTTTATTTAAGAAAGTGATGCAGTTTTGTACAGTGCTCCATGTCATTTCTATGATATGAATTCACTTCACATAATGTTATTCATCATCTTTAAAACAAAAGACCACATTTATAGAGTATCATTCTCTACACATTTCTCTCACCTAGTCATCCCCTACTATAGTAATTTAGTCATACGTGACAGATTGCTTGACATGCTTGTTGTGGATTATGGATTTTCTTTTGTTTTCTTTGCTTGTGATTATAAGAGTTTGAGTTGAATTAAAATTGGCATATGTCACAAACTCGGAATAAATAATTTGGAGCAATAGGAAATATACATTAGTGTCTGAATATAGAAATGTGTCATGAATACACACCAGGGTCTGAACTTGTGTAATAAAATGATATTGTTGTGTATTGAAATGATATATTTGTGTATTAAACATATATTGTTGTGTATTGAACGCATATAGATGTGTATTCAATGAAAGTTTTATTTAAGAAAATGATGCAGTTTTGTAGAGTTTCAAAAACATTCGAAGTGAATATCAGTCAAGAGAATAGCTAGAAGAGCCGAAACCCAAATTTTGCTTTCTAGAGGTAGGATATCTTCTTTGCATTGCAACCATCGAAGAAGTAGAAGTTACACAAAATAGGCTATACCACTCTCAACATCGACAAGAGGTCGCTGGAGATAAGCACATTAGAATTGACACAAGGTCAAATTGGAAAAGAGGACTGAACCTGCTTTATGATTATAAATTTTGAAATATTACAATTGTGTAAGGAATATGGTCAAACTTCGATATTGCAGGCAATAATTTAAAGAGGAACGATCGCTGAAAAGGAGTATCTTGTGTACTGGCATAGTTGAATTTCCTTTTTTACAACTATCTTCTGAAGCTGTAAATTAAGTAATAATAAAATCATTAACCAACCAAACAGAACGAGAAGCAAGAGACATCTCTCTCTAAATATTAAATGGCTCCATTCAAAATAAAGAAAAAACACATGAAAACTTGGACATAAAAGTTAAACAAACCCATCTAACTGCTTGACTCTGTCACATGTTTAATGTTTCTAAACAGAAATTGAGAGCTCTCAATTGGGCGACCAAAAGGTAAGATGAAGCAAGGGAAGATGCAGCTTTAAGTCTCCTTCCCCTCCATATTCCGATTAGATCTTATCAAGTGTGTTGGACTCCTTCCCCTCCATCTTGAAGTCGAAGCCGCAGCGGTGGTGCTTGGGGTAGTAGTGGGTTCCGCAAAAGGTCTCCCGGCAACGGAAGCCGACGAGCCCCACCTTCTTCCGGCAGGTGGAGCAACGCTTGGGCTACTGCGGAGGCGGGTTGGGATCAGCGGAGGATAATGAGGAGGAAGGTTGAGAAGGAGGAGATGTGTTGGTGGGGGGAGTAGGAATGGATCAGGTGAGGAGACGAGATGTGTTGGCATCTTGAGATGGAGATTACCACATTATCCTTTGATTGCATATATTGTATGTTGGATAAATCAACCGTTGGATTTAGATCTAAAGGAGAAAAATATAAGGTCTCATTTTTTTAGAATGAGACATGGTCTCATTGTAATATTTCTGTATATATATATATATATATATATATATATATGAATTCTCTAGTGAACTTAGAGTTTAATTTTTCTAAATTAAGTCACCACAATATTCACCGCATATTTCAAATTGCAAGGTAGATTAAGAAAAAAACGATTATTCTAATGAACGATGAGATTAACTGTAAATAAGATCTAACGGTGAGATTGTAGGAGACTTAAACTAAATTTGATAAACATGAGCTCACTGGAACTTACGTGTATATATAAACAAAACAGGAGAAAAAAACACAAATTTTCATTTCATTTCGTTTCATCAAAACCAAAACCCCAAATCCAAATTCTTCCTTTTCTTCTTCAGTAGTGATTTCGAGCGTCGGAATCGGAACATCGTCGGAGGCGATGAAGCCGTCGGTCCGGGGGATCAACATCAACTCGTACGCGCCCAAGGTCGACGTCGACAATGGCATCTCGCTCCACTTCTACTACCGGATCGCCGATAATCTCCTCAAACAGGTACGAGTTACTCGCCTTCCGGCGTTCGACCGGTCCGATCGTCGTTCCGTTTCCATTCTGGCGAAATCTGGTCACGATTGGTGTGAATTAGGGGTTTTTGCGTTAGGAATTGTTGGTTCCGGTGTCCGAGATGAGGATTTCTCTCCACCGGAGTATCGAGGGATTGTTTTCCAAGGAAGAACGCCGGTTGCGATTTGTTGAAGTGGAGTTTTTGACCTTTGGAAATCGAAATCGGTGGTGTTAGTTTGAATTTGATGCTTCAATGAATGTAATAGACATGTATCCCAGAGCTGATGATTGATTTCTACAAGTGGACACCTCCAAGGATTTGTTTCCCAAACAATCTTAGCAAGACCATAACCCAAACCTATGGTTTCAACTCAATTTGGAGTTAGAGTTGCGGTTTTTTTTAAAAATTTAAATTTCAGGTGTTTTGTTGTAGCGAGTCGGATAATTATTGCTAAATATTATGGAAATTTAGAATAAGGAGTGATCCGTTTCTATTCACTGGTTGCTAGCTGTGTTTGCTGTACAAGGGGACTGGGATTTCTATCCTATACTAACATGGGAGCTATCCTTTGGGATGATTTTAGTGTTAGCATACTTTATTCTACTATAGGATATTATAATGTGGATACTGGATAGCGTGTTTGAATCAGTTTGCGATCATAGTATATGCAGATGGAAGGTTGATGTAAGTACCTGATGCACAACTCTTATATTGTTACGTGTCATGGCAGTCCTTGATGTACAACTTAGTTTGGACTCTGACATTTGCATGTTGTAAAATGTAACCGCTAGTCTGTTGTAATAGTTTACAGATGTATTTCAAGTGAAATATTGATTTATTGTTACTTTCTTTTATCATGTTTGAAAAACTACTGTCCTGGCGATCATGCAATCATTCATCAATGTTGAATGCTATTGTTTAACATGTTTTAGTCTGAAGCCTTCTTATACAATTTATATTAGTTTGGAATTTAAATAACATCTACTGTAGAAATCTTTGTTCTATATGTACTTGTGGCAAGTGAAATATCCTTTGTTGCATGTTGTATTCAGAAAAAAGAGGTAATTCAGAAAAAAAGCCCTACATTCTAATCTGTGGTTGACTTTGCAGGCTAGCGTATATCGTGAGGAGAAGAATCACATTGACTTGTATATCATACTATTGAGATTTTCAAGGTACACTTTCTTTAGTTAAAAAGTGCTTATCACGATCTTAAAATTCCTTTCTGTACTATACTATACTGGATGTCTTTGCTTTCTTGATACAGTCTTTTGTGTGAGACAATCCCTTCTCATCGAGATTACCATGTCTTGCTTCCAAAAGAAAGAGTAGCCTTCAGGAAGGTAGTTTATTTATTTAGAATGTACTCATGCAGATAATATAATTTTATTTTGTATAATTTGCATAATATCATTGTTCATGTCTTTATTATTTCAGAAACTATTGGGTGTGATTGGTGAGCTGGAATCACTGAAGCCCCTTGTACAACAAGTTGACGAGATTAACAGAGGCCACATGGCTCGACTTGATGTCCAGGTAAGATAGTATAAAATAATGTTTGATTGAATCTTACATTTATGACCAATTATATAGATATTAACTGAAACCCTTGCTTTTCCTAGTATTTGTTAACATGCATCTTAATATCTTATTTTTCTCACTTGCCTTGCTTCCTCTTTTAGCCTATAATTTTTCTTTTGTTTGAACCATTTCACGTGTTAATTAAAGTATGTTTATTTGTTACTTGGCATGACATATCACGAAGACGTGAACACCTTTTTTTCAAGTACGTGAACACATATTCACAACTGTCTAGGTTTGTTCCTTCAAATTAGGTTGCACTTAATGATCTTTCTCCACATAGGTGCAACTTTTAAAGTCAATCAATTTTCAGGCAACCAGAAACCTACATCAAAACAAAATCCTTCAGTACTGATATAAAAACAAATAAATCTGTGAGATGTTTTCATTTAAACTTTTTGTAAAATTCATCTATCATAATCATCCCTTATGAGGCTTCAAGGCATCTTTCAATCCTTCAAATAAACAAATGCTACGCAACACGAAGGCATGTCAATTATCCCTGGATCAACTAGTTCTAATAGCATGATATGTTTTCAATTTTTTTCTTACAGCGAAGCACTCCAGTTACTAATCAGACTTCGTGGAAGTACAACGATCGTAGTTCACCTCCACCATTAGATAAGCCACGGAGTAGCAAGAATATTATAAAACCGTAAGCTTTCTTGTTGTAATTTCATAAATCGATACCTTTTTACCATTTGTAATTTTATTGAGTATTGAGCTATGGAGTATTAAGCTGCATGTTTATAAATTATGATTCAACTTCAAAAGACATTTTATAGGAGATGGTCAATTTTCTATATCATTTTTGATAGTATAAAAACAACCAAACATTCTCACAAATCGGTCTAGCTGAGGGCTTGTGCCATGATTATGTGTTGTTACTGTCAGTTTTTAATTTATAGTCATATGATGTTCCTAAATTTTTAGCTGAATAAATGAAATGATTCTTGCTATAATCGTGCCTTTCTTTGAGTTTGTTGTTCACTTCTCATTTTTCTACTTTTATAAATGTTAAAAAACTAAGGTAGTTGGAGTAAGTTTGAGTAATAGAGCAAGTGATGCCAGCATTTACCACAGAAACTATTTCCAGTGCAACCCAATCTCCAGCTATGGATCAACATGTATGTCAAAATTCCAATAAAAGGACGGATTACACTATAGTGCAGCTGCAGTAGAGCAAACCATTTGGTTCTGATGATTGCTTACTTCTATTTGACCTGTTGGTTTTTGAACCTGCTGCTTGAGGCACCTTTTGGTTGTCTATGATAGTGTTCCATTATTTTACAAGTCACATGTGACAGTTCTTTAGGGTATAGTATTAGCTAGCTTTTCTGCTGAGAACATTGGAAGTGCGCACTATAATTCTGATGCTGTTGGTTCCCCTAATCTAACTTTCTCCAGTCAAATGATGCAGTTCTTTTAACCTACCACAACCAAGGTTGGAAACTTTATCCAAGCATTCAATTCTAGGTCCCAATGGCCTTCGGAGCCAATGGAATGCACCTGTTAGTACTTCAAAGGTATAATGTCATGATAACCCTGTCTTTATGGAAAAGAAATGCTGAAACCATGATTCACGAGCATAATCTTTTTATATCTGACAGGTCCAGTACCCAAACAATATTGATTTATTGCAAGTAGAAATGCCCAGGTCAGTAAGCTCTTGACATTTTCACTCTTTATTTATCATAGTAATACTCTTTGGTTGTTTTCTTATTCTCCTTGAGAAGTATTTGGCATCCATGCTATTTCAGTTACTATTCTATTGGACTAGAATAATCAAGACTCTAGAAAGAGAAGTCCTTGAAACACAAACTTCTCTATGAAACACATTCATTTATATTTTGTACAAATTAAATTTCTTAGATGCACTTGTGAATTTTGACTCAGCTGAAGTAAGTTATTTCTTTAAGGCAATTTGTTATCGATTAAAATTTGTCTATTATCAGCAGTTTGGAGCAAACAGGACATTTTGGTACGAAATCAGAGAAAGATGAAGATACAAAGCCTTGCAGTTCCAACATGGAATCTATCCTCTCTCTGGATGATGGAAGATGGTCACAGGCATCTATTAAAGCAACAGCAGAAGATTTTCTTCAGCTAGATATCAGACAACCTTCTCCTCCTCCAGTTCTTGCTCATGTACAAACACCACAAGAAGTGATTTCAGTTCCACCATCAAAAGTAGCCGATCCAAGGCCTGGTCCTGCGAAAACCTCAATGGATGGCCTGGCCAACTCCAAAGCATTTCAGCACCTACACATTGTAAGCTTTACAGCTATTCTATATGGTTATTAGTTTTAATATATTTTTTATATATCTGATGGGAAGGATAGACCAATATGTATTATTTGTCTGGTTCTCAATTTTACTGTTATTGTGTCGACCTGGGTCAAAACATTTTTATAGCCCGTGAAGATGATGGAATGCTTCTTAAGAGTTGCAGAGCTGAATACTGCAAAAAATGTAGAAACATGTGGAGTCCTTGCTGGTTCACTCGTAAGTGCCTCCAACTTATGTAGAAGTTTGAAAGCCGAATCCAACCCACATTCTTATCAAGTTATGTAGCAATTTGTTTGTTATTGCAGAAGAACCGAGTGTTCTGTGTGACGACATTGATAATCCCGAAGCAGGAGGGAACATCAGATTCTGTAAGTTCATCTGTTAGTGTTGTGTGTTTATGTTGCTAAGAGGTCTCATGAGTCATGAGCTATCTATACTTAAATTTTAAACAAATGGAAGATGATTCTTTTAAATGCAGTATTTAGGATATTATAATGATGTAATTTATTCTTGATTTTGCATATTTTGATGACATTTATAATGGTTTGCAGCAGTTGATTAATCTGTGGAGTTACCATG
Organism: Triglochin maritima; assembly: GCA_963682175.1. NCBI lineage: Eukaryota > Viridiplantae > Streptophyta > Magnoliopsida > Alismatales > Juncaginaceae > Triglochin > Triglochin maritima. The sequence goes on along the minus strand of OY821780.1, from coordinate 3,402,584 downwards.
TTCCTGCTGATGCTTGAGACTTCAACACCATATAGTCTATAAGAACCCTTGATGATTTCCCTTTTCGTGTTTTATAGTAGTCATATTGACGATTGCCCTCTTCACCTCACTCGCAAGTCACAACACAAACAAAATAGAAAATAGTTCTTTCCCATATGAAGATTAGCAGCTGGTTCAAACTTAAAATGAATGTAATCTTTCTTCATTAGGACCTGAACCCACATAACAATATGTGCTTTAGCTAAAGTCTAATTGTTGAAGAACACACACAGCGTAATATATCCAAACCTACAACACTATCAAGTGTACTGCTGATTTAGAATCATTGTCTGATAAGAGAGGAGAGGACATTTATTGAAACTCGTATCGCATCCTATTCATCATCAACATTGTTTTGCTCTTTTAAATATCTTTAACAACGTTTCTTACTTCAGATACTGAGACATCATCAAGTTACAAACTCTATTAATTGATTGTGACATTATTGTTATCCCTGAATTTGTGTGACAAGAACATCCTATAAGATAAGACCAATTTCATCAATTTTTGTTTAACCTTCTAAATGATATAAACAAACAACATTATAATCAGCAAGATTCATTTTCTGTGACAATGGTCATCAAGTTTTTAGCTATTAGGGACTGTTCTGTGAGATCATTGTCCCCTAGTTTGAGGTTGAAAATTCATTCGCAATACAAATGAATTCCGAGATCTGGTATGGAACATTCAATTTTTTCATGTTGATCTGGTTCTACTACCATTTTAACTAAAGTAAATACCTAGAGAAACTGCAAGTGTTTTTTTTATTAAATTTCTTCTTTTGAAACAATTATGTATAAAATAGTAGTTAATCGTGACAGAAGCTTGCATGAATGATTTCCATCTGTACTGTTAAGTGGTTCTATTTGTGTCCTAGTGCAAGTACTAAATGTCAATTTGCTTTCAGTGTCAGACAACTAATGAAGAAGAAATATTTGATTTTCAAGACAAGAGGTCACTTTTCCCGCTTGGTTGGATTCACGTAAGTGCTTAACAATTTGTCACTAGATTTTTTTTGTTAAATTTTGATTTTGTAACAATCTTGTATTGTTAGTAACTTACAACTATTGATTAGAATTTGCCAAGAAACTGCTGTCCATCCATTGTAATTAAGGATTGACTGACCTCAAAGCAGTCGTCAGTCTGTCACCTATCTAGGTTCTATTGACTTTTTTACTTGCTGATTTTAAAAGATCTAAATTTGTGCTTCCATTCGATGCTCGCGTCAATGTCTTTTATCGGACGCTGATACTTGTCGTGCTGCTGCTTCCAGACTCACCCATCTCAGACCTGCTTTATGTCATCAGTTGATCTTCACACTCACTACTCTTATCAGGTGACAACAGATGTTTTTTTAATCTCAACCATGCGTATATATGTCTTGACAAATTCTATTGTCCATCGATCTTCACTTTTCCTAAAAATGTGATAAATATTATTTTCTAACTGGTGTTCATTTTTAAAAAAAATTGTTGGTTTTGATTCAGATCATGTTGCCGGAAGCAATAGCAATTGTCATGGCGCCAACTGATGAGACAAGGTACAGTGGGACTCTGTATCTTCCCAATGACTACTATACCTTTCTTGCACATGGTAAATTATTTGAGGGCAATGTCGCCCTAGAACTGCAAACTGCAAATGGATGATATCTTGATCAGAATTCAAAACAATATACCATTAAAAATTAATTTTTTGAAGGCAATTATAAGTACTGCTGGCTGAATGTTAGTCCCTTTAAGTGCATGTTTGGCATGTGGAAACGGTACCTAATTTACTAATAAATCTTGTTTTGTCTGCTGTCAGCCAATCTTCTTGTTTTGTAATCCAGTTCTTTTGTTTGGTTTACAGAACACATGGGATATTTCATTTATCAGATCCGGGAGGTGTTTCAGTGATTCGTAATTGCAAACAACGTGGATTTCATCCCCATGAGGAACCTTCAGATGGCAGTCCACTTTATGAGCATTGCTCTCACGTTTACATGAACCCAAACATGAAATTTGATGTTGCAGACCTCAGGTAGATGTGTGTGCCATCATTCTTGCGTCCTTTAACAGTTTGTCGTGTCCAGGTTGAGCTCACCCTGCCAGATTCCATATTCGAGGTGATACTGCAGAAAGTTTTAAATTTCAACAGAAATTGGATGCTGAGGATTCTTGATTTGTCAATTCCATGTCAACAGACCATGCGTGGGATATGTTTCCCCAAACCTACTGCAATTGTTGGTGCATACTTAAACTAAAATGTAAATGATGTTTCCAATTAAATTATTATATATATACATGAAAATATGTGGAATTGCACCGTCGTTTTATCTCGCACATTGGCTTTGGAAGGAGATGGTGCATTTTTCTGCAATGCGTTCCTGCCTTGCTTTTGTATCAGTGGCTATTTATGATGTAAGAACTCGCTGCTTGCGTTCTTCTCAATCCATTATCATATTTTGGATTTATTTTGTTGTTCTCTTTGTGTCGTGAGTTAGTAATTTATGGGTTTAATGGAATGAAAGCTGTACCTTGTGTTTGTTCGTTTGCTAGTCTATCTCGGGGAATTTTCCCGTATCCAACTATATGTTTGTATCAATCATCTACAAATATATGTATCTGTGGCTGCTATTCTTCTTTTAAAGTTGATAATCTTATTGATACCGATACTCAATAAATTCGACGGAAAAAAAACTCGCAGCTATATCCGTTGGTCTTTGGATATGGAAAAGTTTACATTCATAGTATTTATATATTTCCGATGTGCAACTAGATGTGTAGGATAATCCATATCCATTGTTAAACCACGACTTGGTAACAACACATGAGTATTATGACAAATAAATATTGAACCAACGTTAAAGTTGTTTATATCAATTTGAAGTTTCCAAGGGCTGGCTTGCAACTTTTGGTAAGAAAGTAAGACAAATCTTTGGTCTCTTTTGAGGAAATGGCTAATGAATATCAATCCATTTCAAAATGGTTCTTAGTTTTGACGATCATAGTAAGTTCGTTGTAATATTATTTTTCGGGAAATACATATGTATTAGAGGACGGAATCGCTACTAAGACGAAACAAATATATTATGAATATAAACTGAGTATGTTTGAGAGAGCCTTTTAGGTGTAGCACAATTGCTTTGAGAGAGTGAATAATTATTTCGGGTCTTAAGATGTACTCCAAATGGGACGCAAAAGAAGAAGAAGACAATACCTAGTGTTGGGTTAATTCGGAACCGCTCACCTAACATAGCGAGTGAGATTGAATTCTGAGTCACGGAAGAATAAAAAAAAAAAATCCAAATTACAAACCACCCTAGTCTGTACTTTGTACTTTACACCCGAACTTATGAATAAACCAACACGAATGGTCCTACTCCTACCAAAACGAAAAACTGAAAGAAAAAAACTCAAATCCCTAACTCTTAACAAAAAATCAACCCCAACTTCTCCCTCTCTAACTCCTCTCACCCAAATCCCTCAACGACCTCCCGACCCTCCGCTACCAGATCACGGCTGTCGGGTCCCCGGAGGCCCTCCTTCCTGACTCTCTCTCGCTCCTCTCTCTCGCTCCTCGAGACTCGATCCGTAAGAGATGCCGATTTCTCTGAGTTCGGTTTCTTCTCGTTGTTTTAGTGCTAAAAATGTGCCTTTCACGAGTGTACTGTTTGATCCAGTTTAAGGTCATTGTTTTTAGGAACTTTAGGGTGTGATTTTTTTTCCAGGAAAACAACCTACTAGTGTGGGAATTGAACTTCCAGTTTAAGGTCATTGTTTTTAGAAACTTTAGGGTGTGATTTGTTTTCAGGAAAACAACCTACAAGTGTGGGAATTGATTTTTTTTTGTTTGTTGCAGTTCTACTCAAAAGTTCAAATTCATTTTCATCTATGCACCTCTGTTTTGTGTCGTATTTTGTCCTTATTTTGTTTTTCTCCCCTCCTATTAGAGGTATCATCTAGTTTCCTTACCTTCTGAAGTGGACTTATCTCCTTCACAGTTACAGCTTATGGAAGTTGTTCAGGAAGATACTTCTTCTGGAAGAGAACGTGGTTTTCAACCTGGACCCCCTGAACTGGAGGACGCCAATGGTGATCAAGTAGAGGATGCTCAAGAACCAGAGAGTGGTAGGCATGTTTTGATAGGGCAGGATAATGCAACTGAAGTTGACATGCAGGATAATGCAACTGAAGTTGACATGGATACAAGTGAAGACACAAATCTGAGAGTCGATGCCAAGGTGAAGGAGCCACCTAGTTTTGTATTGAACTTGACTGACAAGCAAGAAAATAGCACGCCCAACACCAGCACCGTGGGAAATAACTTGTGTGCCTATGACTTCCCGTCCAACGAGAAGAACACATTTTCTGTTTCCGAGATTGTATGGGGTAAGATAAAGAGCCATCCCTGGTGGCCTGGTCAGATAATCGATCCTTCTAATGCTTCAAACTTGGCTTTAAAGTACTATAGAAAGGACAGTTTTTTAGTTGCATATTTTGGAGACAAGACATTTGCCTGGTGTGATGTGTCCCAATTGAAGCCATTTCTTTCGTTTTTCTCACAAATGGAGAAACAAAGCAGTTCAGATGCATTTACTGATGCTGTTAGTGATGCTTTGGATGAAGTGTCAAGGCGTGTGCAGTTAGGGATGGTGTGCCCTTGTATGCTAGAAGCATCCTATTCTAAACTTAAGAGTCAAAATATTTTGAATGCTGGAGTTAAGAAGGGACTTAGCATTACAGTTCAGGACAGGTCATTAGCTTTGTCATTGTTCCAACCCAGTAGGTTTGTGGAATATGTTGCTTCATTAGCGAAACTTCCCAAGGGAAGTGTTGGCAGACTTGATGTAACCATAACTCAGGCCATATCGACTGCTTTTTACCGATCGAAGGCTTGTGCTACACATCCCCAGCTCTTTTCTGGTCAGAGTATGCAGGAGGTGGATGGTGCCTCCCTCACTTCTGAGATGAAGCATGACAAAGAAAAAAATGACTATCTGATATCTGTTCCAGTGGACGAGGGAAAACCAACATTGGCTCCTGTTCGTCGGAGAGGAAGACCAAAGAAAGGTAGCTTGCTCGATAAACAGAAGAACATTTTGGAAAATGGAAGAAAGCAAAAAAGTACGTCTGAAGTTACAGGAGATGATAACAATGCAGATATGTTCGACGATGGGGAGCAATGCTCCGTGGATCGGGCTTCTGATAGACTTGCAGCTACCAGCAAAAATGCAGGAAACAAGGTCTGTTCTCCAATTTTTGGTACATCTTTTAAACTCGGAGATTGTATTCGTCGAGTTGCAACAAAGCTTATTGGTTCCTCACTTGTTCCTGATAATAATGGTGAAGATCTCCATAAAAGTGCAACGCAGAAAATAGCTCCTGTAAGTGATAGTCCCTTCGGTCTTGAGCCTTCCTCTCCTTCTCTAGAGGAAATGAAGAAGATGACATATAATATTGTGAGAGATTGCTCTTCTGTTGGTGAAATGCTTTCCCAACTCCGCGTAGCTGCTTCCAATCCTACAGGACAATATAATTTTGTGTCCACAACAATTGAGTTTTTCACTGCGACAAAAAAGATGCGTGACTACAACCATGTAGGACAAAGCCGTGAAGGACAAATTAAAAGTGAGAGGATCAGGAATAAAATTGCTCAAGATCCCAGTCCTGTTGAAGACTCAAAACCTCCTGAAGTAATTAAGCGCAAAAGGGGTAGACCAAGAAAACATCCCGTGTCTGTAGAAGAAACAACACCTCCAATTAAAACTGGCCGTAAGAGGGGCAGGAAACCGAAAAATCAACTTCATGATTCCAACAATGTACAGGATGTTGAATCTCTAGAGAAACGTGACCGAAGAATGGTCATGAGAAAGCCGAATCCCTTGATTGATTCTTTGGAAGTATCACCTGAATTTGAAGACTGGTACTGGAATGACATGGTTATTGATGGTGGTGCTGAGGAAATGTGTCATGACAGAAAAAGGAAAGGCGAATCTATCACTCCTAGCATAATCAAGAAGACAAAATCTGCCGAAGTCCTATGTGACCGCTTGTCATCTATTTCGGATGTGCCCAAACACGTACATTTTGGGAGCTTTAATCCCAGTAAAATTCATGGTTTGGCTCCTGAAAGGAAAATCAAATACTTAGGTAAGAAAAGTGTTAAGAAGTCCACCCCTGCTGCGTTAATGCTGAGCTTCAGTTATTCAGACTCTGTACCTTCTAAAACAGATCTTATGAGGATATTTAGTCGTTATGGACCTTTGAAAGAAATCGAAGTTCAGATGAAGGTGAAGTGCGCAACAGTAATTTTTAGAAGGCAGGCAGATGCACAAGCAGCTTTCAGTAGTGCAGGAAAATGGAGTTTTTTTGGGCCCACACTTAGCAGTTACAGTCTGAAAATTTTACCCTCAAACTCTCGGCATTCTCTAGGCCAAAAGGATTCTGCTGCAGCAGAAAGCAATGAATCTGGAAAAACTACTCTATGTGCGAATCTGGAAATGGCAGTTACAAGACCAGCACTTGAAAAACTTGCAAACTTTAGCAATTTTGGAGAGCTGAATTGGAAAGATCCTAGTCTTACGGAAAATTACAATGTGGAGGTTCCTCATAGTACTACTGAGGCTTTGTATGTTGAACTTCAAGACAAGCCTAAAGATGGTTGTTATTTTGAAGTTAGAGGGTTCCATCTTGAAGAAGTACCTGCAGAGTTTGAGAATTTGGTTGCATATGATACCAACAATGATGCTCATGATCCCAAAGACAAATGCGATAGTGAGGCAATACTTCAAAGTGAAAGTTTAGTAAGTACCCTTGGGATGGAGATCGAGGGTGTAAGTGAATACAAAAGAAGACCAACAAGAGCCGAAACAGTTGCCGATGACGAGAATTTGGAGTTTCCAGGCACAAACCAAGCCATACCTACTTCTGTAAGTGATACCTCTGTTCCTCTTGGTGTTGGTGATTCAGAGCACCCAACCAATAGTGACGTGGTAGTGTATGGTGAAAACCCTTCTAGTGTTCTCAATATGGACAAAGTAGGTGCTGTTCTAGTGGAAGAAGCTGCTGAGAGTGAGAGAGTCGAAGCTGCTCTTAATGAGAAGGATTTGGAGGTTCCAGGCATCAAGCAATATACCGAGGCCAGTGATGTCTTAAATGGTGTTGGTGATTCGAAGTCTCTAGCTTATGGTGATCTGGCAATGCAAGGTGAAACTTCTGCAAGCCCTCTTGAGTTGGAAGAAGTAGGTACTGTTGTAGTAGAAAGGCATACTGAGAGTGCAAGTGTCGGAGCTGTTGCCGATGACAAGGATTTTGAGGTTCAAGGCGTGGACCAAGATACAACAACCACTACCGCAATGCCTAGTCTTGGCAATTCAGAGTACCCTAAGGATGCTGAAATCTCTATTCTAGGTGAAAACTCTGCAAGTGATCTCAATTCAGAGTTAGTAGGTACTGTAGTAGAAGAAACACACGTGAACAGTGACAGAGTTGAATTCCCAGCCAAGGACCTTAGCATTAAAGATATCATCAGTGCAGAATCTCCGGCATTAAAGATTGAAAGACATGTAGACGATACTGAGCCAATGAATCTAAATGTGAAGAACCTTTACGAAGCACCTACGGATGATGGCTCCTTGGAAATTTTGAATAACTCAGAAGACTCAATTTCAAGGGTTGCTTGCAACGTGAAGGTTCAAGTTCCAGATTGTAAGGTGGAAGTTATGCGGATCAAGAAAGATGAAGCACCTTTAAGCGGTGATGATTTGGCATGTGTGACCGTAACAGTTAATCCTGCCGATACTGTTCAGGGCATCAAATGTGACAAAACACCTTTAAGCTCTAACAATGAAGACATTCTTGATAATGATAACAAAACTGCTATGTCCAGTGCCAGCTTAGATGCACCAAGAAGAGAAGGAAATGGGGTATCCTTGGATGGCAGAACAATTGCCACTTGTAGTATGAAAAGAGATCTTCAACCTGAAAGTTGTAAACAGGAAGATTTAGCTACCAAATCTGATGATCTTGTGGTTGACAGCAATCAGTTCAGCAAAACAGGTGAAACAATTGTTGACAGTGAAAATGTTGTTATGGTAGTGGAATGTACATCCGACATGTCCATGGTGACTTCAGACAAAAACCAAGATGAAGTAATCGTGGGTGATGGCAATACAGGATGTCAAGAAAGTGTACCAGTTCCTGTGGACGCTGGAACTCTAAATGATTCAGGTAATGTTAACCTCTCTATTTTGCAACTTCTATCTGTATGATATGGTCCATTAATCCATTTTCAACAAAATTACAAGTTGAAATACTTAAACTATTGTTGCCTTCTATGCTTATAGTTAGCTACTAATGCTTCAGCTCGTGGAGAATGACTAATTTCTGAAACAATAGGAGGTGTGAAGTTGTGATTCGTGGGTCATATGGACTTCTTCTGTAAATATTTCTGCCACCGATTTTCGCAGCTATTACATAGCCCAGAAAGTTAATGCTGATTGTCAAGTTTGGAATGTCAACAATGGTGGTTCTAATTCAGCTGTTTCTTGCAAATATTGGCATGGGAGGTCCCACAAATTTGTTATCTGTTGCCGTCTTCTCTTGCCTAAAGAAGGTATAATTTTCTGATAGGGGGCTATGAATCGGTTTTCTCTTTCCCAAGCTTGTCTTTTAGTTATAATTTAGATGGCGAGTTCTTGCCAAACGGACCTTATGATGCCATTAGTAATTACAACGTATAATGAATTGCTGATATAGCCATTTAGGTAACCTAACTACTTAAATAACATCTACAACTTACTGCAACACGTAGGCTTTCGTGATTTCATCAGATTAAGATTTCCTAAGATTTCCTAATAACAAACAAGGAAGACGGTTGTGCCTGCAATTTCTACAAACTAGTGTTCACGCATGCGGTCGCCTAGGCGACCACCCGCATATCGCACACAATGGTGTGCGGTTTATGCGGTCGCCTAGGCGACCTTTTAATTTTTTTGGTTATTTTTTTCAACCCTTCCCCCACTACTTATTCCTATAAATACACCTCCCCACCCATTTTATGAACCCCAAACATGTAAATTTTGTTTCTCTATTTTTTTTACATTTTCCTGATTTTTTCATGTTTGTTTTCTAATTTTTTATTTAAAACAATAATAAATAATTAAACGCCCAAACGCCTAGGCGCAACCTGAACTTCACTACAAACATGACCAAATAAAGATATTAGTTCAAATATTACCATTTAGTATACTTTGATTCTTCCTCCGTAAGTTGGTACATGGTAGTCTGCATTGCCATTTGAAGAATTGTTTCTCTAGGGGAGTACGATTTTCAGTTTCCTTTCTAAGTTGGATAAAGTATTCCGTGAATATTTGAATTTTGAAAGTTTGACAACATTGTTATGTCTATATTATATATACCATGACACATCACCACTGCATATTTAGGATAATTCATGTCCAGAAAAATGATATGCAATCAATCTGCATCTGCACAGATTTTGATATATACTTTCAATTTCTGTTTTTATGGACATCAAATTTGGACGCACGTTGCTTCGTTTTTAAGTACACCGCAATTGAGTGTGATATATTATCTTTGAAATTTTGCAGCTTTCTTACAACGTTACATGGTTTTCCTGGAAGAAACTGACTTTAGACTGATTTCCCCAAGGTCGACGGTTGACCAATGCAAGCATTGCCTCCAGCTCACCTCTCTGCTGCACAGCTTTGACATGACATGAGTAGACCGATAAAAAAAACATTGACTAGAAGAGTAGCAGTAGGAAGCTTGTTGTTGTTACTTATGTATATTGTTGTTTACTTGTTTTAGAGGTGTTTCAGTTTCATATCTTCTAGTGGGCTAGTTGTACTTTTTTATGCGCTCATTACTTATGTTCTTACATGATTTAGTTTATATTTTCACCATTCCTGTATTTTAAGTCTTCCTTATTACTTGTAGGGCCTTTTCAGGTGGTTGTTTACCTTACATTTTTGTAGGCCGATTTCACTTTTATATTATATCAAAATGTATGTAGTGCATGCTCTGGAATCCATATTAATCTGTTCCGGTACCATCCTTTTATTTTCTGAAATTACATTGACAAGTCCATTTTAACCCTTCATGCAATGTTTTTTCTTTAGTTAGAGCTACATTTGATTCCTTCCAACTTCGAAATCAGTTGAAAGGCTGTGTTTAGTTGAAGGGCACAACTTCTGCTTTTGATATGGGATGCAAGCTGAGTTCATATCCTGAAATCATTCATTTTTTAAGATAAGTGCTGCTCTTCTGCATCTATTTTGCGTGATATAACATGAAGATTACTTTGAGCAGCGTGTGCATTCCAATTCTACTGCATTGCCTTTCATGTTTTCCTACTAAATGGTGTCTTGATTTTGTTGAGAATTTACATATTATTGCTGAGTACATGACGACTAATGAAGATTTTTTTTTTGATTTTCAAGACAAGAGGTCACTCTCCCCACTTGGTTGGATTTATGTAAGTCTTTTAAGCACTCTTTTCATGAAAGTTTCGTTTTTTATAAGAATTAGAAGCCCTTGTATTATCGATGATTTACAATTATTGACTAGAAGTTACCAAGAAACTGGTGTCCTTCAGTTATAGTTAAGGATTGACTGGTCTCAAGCAGTTGTTTTCACCAATCTAGGTTCTATTGTGTTTTTGGCTCTTCTAGAGTCAGTTCTGGGGGAGTTTTTAACTTCTGATTTCCAAAGATTTATATTGTTGTTGTTCCAAAGATCTATATTGCGCTGCCACTTGATACCTGTGTCAACCTCTTCTTTGGGCGCTGATACTTGTCATGTTACTGCTCCCCAACTCACCCATTGCTTATAGTGATAGCATGTGCTTTGTTGATCTCAACTATGAATATTTATGCCTTGAGTATTGACAAATTCAAATGTCCAAGTATCTTCTCTTTTCCTGAAAATCCAATGAATATATTTTTGCCGACTGATGCTTATTTTTAAATTTATTTCTGCTTTGAAACAGATTTTCCCCAACTAGTTTGGGATAAAAGGCTTTGTTGTTGTTGTTTGAAACAGATTTTGTTGCCTGAAGCAATAGCAATTGTCATGGCACCAACTGATGAAAATACGGTACACTAGACTGTTTTTCTTCCTGATGACAAATCCACTTGCACAGTCTAAATTATTTGCTTAAGGATGATGTTGCCTTACAACTGCAACAGTTTAAATGGATGATAACGAGAATACTATTCAAACCAACATATCATTTGAATTAAAATCTTTGAAGGCAATTGTGATTATTGAGGGTTGATTGATAGTGCTTTCAAGTTTTTAGTGGTAAGTTTGGTGTCTCAAAAAATCTTTAACTAATTTACTAATAAATCGTGTTTTGTCTGCCACCAGCATAATCTTGTTCTGTAACCCAATTCTTTTGTTTGGTTCACAGGACACATGAGATATTTCATTTGTCAGATCCAGGAGGTGTTTTAGTGATTCGCCTAACCTACACAACGTGACTTTACATTCCCAGGAGGAACCTTCAGTAGAAGTCGTCTGTATGAGCATTGCTCTCACTTTTACATGAACCCAAACATGAAATTTGTGATGTTGAGAACATCAGGTAGATGTGTATGCCATCTTTTTCTGATCCTTTATCAATTGGTCAGGTCCAGTTGAGCTCGTGCTGCCAGATTTTATATTCTAGGTGATACTGCAGAAAGTTTTAAATTTCATCCCAAGTGACAGGAATTGGATGCTGAGGATTCTTGATCTGTCAATTCCATATCAACAGATCATGCTTGAGATCTGTTTGCCCAATCATACTGTCATTGTTTTTTGATAATTAACACACTGTCATTCTTGGTGCATGGCCAAAATGCATTATAAATATTGTTTTTTAATTATAAGTATTCTATGTTCTCGATGTCTATATATCATGTCATTCTCTACAATCAGTCGGTAACATCGGCATATCTACGTACCGGTAAGGGGTCCAACAGTCTTGGTTTTCCTTTTGAACATTCAACTCATTTTTGTAAAAATCCACCTGAGACATCTTCACATTGTTCAACCGGATCTAGGAGTCCTCCAACGTGAAACCAAATGAAGCAAAAGATGTTTTGTAAGTTGTAGACTCATGTTCAACTGGATCTAGGAGTCCTCCAACGTGAAACCAAATGAAGCAAAAGATGTTTTGTAAGTTGTAGACTCAAATTTTGTGATGGTTGTCCGACGTGAAGATTTCATTAACTAAATTTGTAATTAGGAAAATAGCTATTTGTTTCACATTTTTCCAACATGTTTTATCCAAATAGTTGTACAAGCCAGCTAAAGACGCAACTCCTTAACTGTAGTTTCGATATTCGGCTAGATCCTCTGGCAGAAATAAATATCTTAGGTGAACTTTGTTTTCACTTTTATCTCTACTATCTCAAAACCTTTTGGAATCAAAATGTAAGTTCTAGTGTGCTGCAACACTTCCCATTTGTTGCATATATCGTCACGATACAGTTATTTTGTTGCAACCATTGCATCGTCACATATTCTTCATTCACTGCAATCGTCACCTCGTCTACTTCAACACTCAATAAGTTCATGCAAATTCAAACCAATCATGATCTAAGGTAACACACATAACTAGGTCGTCAATGTTGTCATCTACTCATGTTTGAAATGGAAAGTGTGAGTATCTGATCTCTACCTCTTAACCATAACCCGTATCAAATTTCAATCAAGTTGCAGTCACGACAAACGGATAACCGTATCAAATCCAGCAAAATTTCTCATATCCTATCATCCTGCACAATCAACGTAGTGAACTGAATATTATCAGACATTTACTCTTGATAAAAAAATTAGTTAAGGTTTAATAAAAACAATACACAACTCTTAATTTGCTAATCAAAACAATTACATTTCCAATAATCGAAGATGACTTATGAGATATTACATTTATCTGTAATACTAACACCGAAGGGTCTACAAGACAACTATACAATAATTAAGTAACATTATCTCTGAGATATAACATTCAGTTATTAGCATTAATTTAAACATAACACTTAAATAACAAAAAGTGAGTTCCACTGGCAAAGATTTTAAATTAAATACGTTAGAAGTTTAAATTAAAATAACTAGATGAAACCACTTACCAGTCTAAAAGAACTGAACCAAACAAAACTAGAGATGATCGATTTACGATTCTAATCCGACTAATTTTCGCCCCCCGGTCTAAGTACATAGACATCTTTCCTTATATACAACGACATGAGATCTTTTAATAACTCTATAGCATTCAATCGAATTCTCCTTTAGGTGTAGCATCACAATTAATACAAAAAAAATTAAATTATCGTGGTACAATATTCCAATCAATTCAAACTAATTCATATGGTTAGAATACTAAATCAGAAACAAAAGCAATCTTGTGGGGATTTTTCTAATAAATAACAACACTTTTGCTTGGGTGGTTAGGTTGGATTCAAATAGTCACAATGTGCTTATCGACTAAATAATGGTCTCAAACTAAGCCACAACTTAATTCTCGCACACATTATAGAGAAATTCAGCCTCATGTTTAGCACCTACGATGTGGTATAAATCCCAATTCCATGTAAGTTTGGCATCAATTTGGTTGTTATGTTATGTTTAGTTGTCGATTTGGTTGTCGATGGGTGATTTGAACTATAATTTACGACTCAAAATCATCCTTACGAAACAACCAAATTCGAATCCATAACGAATAAATTTGAAGTTAATCTAAATCATTCTCAAATAACCCAAACAAGTAATTAAAATAATTCTCAACCAATTCAAACCAATCCAAATCAAATATAAATCAAAACAACAAATTCAAATAATTCTCAATCACCATAACTCATTTTTAAATAACTATTAACCAATCTAAGCCAATCAAGCAAAATGTTAACAAAAAATAAGGAAAATGTACCTAAGAACGAATCAAACATGTGAAACCGGCATCAGGAGGTCGAAAATCGTCGGAAAGAGGGAGGAGCAAACGGGGGCGACAGTTACGGAAAGAAGAGGAGGAAAGAACGGGGCAACGACCCTTTTCTTGTCCTAGGTGGAAACGTTATTTGAGATGTCATTTTTTGTTAATAAAAATGGTATAACATGTGTCGTTTATCGGCCTCATATTGTGGCAAATAAGTTTTACAACCTTTTATTATTCTAATTTCTTTTCTTTATATTTGTTTGAATTTTTTCCTTATTTTTTTATATCTGACAGGTCCAGTACCCAAACGATATTGATTTATTGCAAGTAGAAATGCCCAGGTCACTAAGCTCTTGACATTTTCACTCTTTATTTATCATAGTAATACTCTTGTTGTTTTCTTCTTCTCCTTTAGGTCATCATCAGCCTTGACATTTTCATAAATGTCAACTTGTCAAATCAGGACTCTATTCCACAACTTTTTTCCTTCTATCTTAACAACCGTTAAACGTTTTACTATTAACCGCAAGTGCATGATCGTCAGTGAAGACAACGCAAGTACGGGTCGATCCGCTGGAAGCGTTGCCAACCTTTGAGTGAGCGAAATCAAGTGAGAAATAACGGTGGATGAAGATTTATTACGCTACTACTAAAAAGATGACTACACTAAGAATGCAAAACAAACTAGATTACGATGCAAATGAAAACTAAGAAATGCAGCAAACGATGTGCAACGAAATATGGATGAACGCCCTGAGGGGTGGAGCGTGTGAACATATGAGGTGAGAGAAGTGGTGAATGACACATAAAAGAATGTATGTGTGTGTGTGTCTTTATGCATAAGACATGTCCAAAGATTTAGCAAGACCTATCAATCCATTCACACAACATATTAGTAATTACTACTTGATTATCACAAGATGATTATCCAAAAGGGAATAGAACTACTCACTACTGATTATGCTAACTTTCATATTAAGAAGATAAAACATTCTAATTATACTAAGATTACTAAAACACAATTAAGCTAAACATGCAAGAATTAAAATAGACAACATGAAACCAACAAAGATTTATTTTATTCATGACTAACATGATAAGTAACATCTTTCCACTTGAGTTTTTGCTCCAAGACTTTACTCCAAGTAGAGAGAATTGACACCAAACAAGGAATAGTTATAACTGAGGAAGAAAAGTTCTATTTATAGGTATGAAAAAAGGTAATCGGAGACAATCCCCCGATGTGGGACTAATGAAACTTCTACAAATGCACACAAACATCATAATACACACCCACGAGAAGTCGGGTCGGATCTTGAGCATATTGGACCGCCAATTGGCTGTCTAGGGCCGCCAATTGGTGGCCACTTTTGGTCGGATTTGACCCGATTTCGGTTGACTTTTTCATTGCTTCAATTCTCCAGATGGGGCGCACCTGGATTGGTTGTTTGAGTATGCGTCTGAATCTAATTATCAAAATATTCTTCATGATGATGTAGAATTTCTCGATTTTCTAATTGGTCATTTTAGCTTGCATCTATGTTCTTTCCTTTTGCAAATAGGTCCATAAGTCTCACTGATCAATCATTTTCTCGCATTTTGGCCCTTTTTGTGTCTCTTCTTTAGGGGTGCAAACAGGACGGGTTAAACAGGTTGATTTTTATATAATTTAATTTGGACCCATAACATGTATGATGAAATTAAAATTCAAAACTTGTAAAAATCATACAAAATCAATCATGTAAAACGAAGATCTAAAAATGTAAAAGACTAAAAGAGACTTAGTTAATAAAAGAATAAAGACAAACACAATTATTTTATTATATTTATAATCTTAAACTTTTAAATATCATATTTACTAAAATCGCTCGTCCCAATTACCTTTTTGTCATTTACAATCAATTTAATACACATTTCGACCCGTCTCTTAAACTAAAGCTTATGTATCAGTATTTCTCACTCTACCAGTACCAACACCCCTTCGGGGGGGGGGGGGGTGGGGGGGGGGGGCTCTCGCAGACGCCCTCTCAAAACAATAATAATAATTGAACTTAAAGTAAATATATTATTTTTGATGGCATTCGCTGGCTCATTTCTTGGCATCTGAGATATTGTTTTTGATGATTATGAGGAAGATGAAGAGAGTGATGGTAGGAGAGTGAAATGAAGAGATATATAAATAGAAATGAGAGAATGACAAAGCGGTAATTGACATGGGCGATTTGAGTAATTTACGGGTGACGTTTAGCAGTCTAGATTTATAATGTATATTTATATATTTAAATATAGTTTGACGGGTTAGCGGGGCAGGTTAACCCTCAACCGCAACCCGCCCCGTATAAACTAACGGGTTGGCGGGTCGTGGGTTGGTGGGTTGCAATTGTGAAAAAAACAAACGCAACCCGCCCCACGAACAATCATATTTTCTTCTCAAACATGTTTATTCTTGAAATTTAAACAAAAAACCCGTTACGCTCAAAATAGAGGATATAAGACACGAATATATGCATGATATGATGTCAATCAACCACAACCTTCTCATCTCAACCACAACTCACTAATAAATGTCAACTTGTCAAATTAGCATTCTCTTTCTTCCACATAATTTATTTTCCCCTCATTTAGAATTTTCAACAATAACCAATTAATTAACTTATTATATTTACAACCACTTTTTATAACTAAATATAAATAATAGGAAATAAAACTACGAAAAAATCAAGAAAAAATTGGTTGCGAAATTGGAGGATCTCGACATCTGATAAAATAAGAGTTGTAATTTTTTATCTTCTTAATGAAATGTGTGTTGTTGTTTTTAATCTTCCTAATGAAATGCTTGTTTTTTTTAAAATTATTTTTGCAAAATAATTAGTAATTCTATTTGCTTCTCCAAATTATAATAATCAACAAAAAATGAAGAAAATAAATTTGCAAAAAATAATTTTTAATTAAATTTGTATAAATAATTAATTTACAATATAAATTAAAAAATTAAACTATTTAATTTACCAATTAAACAAAATAATCTAATTTATTAAATTAATAAATTGTGAGACATGTCCAGGATAAAATTGCATTGATTGTTGGATAGAAGTTGAGTAAGAGCAAAAATACGTACAGATTGGATATATGGATATCTGATATGTTTGATATCTGGATATCTGTCTGGATGTACAGATTGGATATGTGGATATATGTCCGAATGTATCTGATCCGTTAAATTTTTTTGTTTAGTTTTATGAAATTTGATATATTTACTGTTTTTGTGTGATAACATTTTATCTAATGTTTTTATGTTCATCTTGGTATAATTATATGTTATGTCAGAATGAGTTTACTTTTTTATGATGTTGTACATGTTCAGATTAAATATTTTGAGATTCCATAGATGTTTAGGTGTTTTGTAATAAATTTGTATATCTGGATATTAATGTGGATATATCTGATTAAATACAGTAGATATGTCTGAATACTTTTGGTGTTGACAAGTTAACGAAGTAGCAAAAGAATAACACATTTGATATATGTCTGGATAAGTGATGTTATAAGATAATTGTGTATTGTCCAGCCATTTGATACATTTTATGTATGTTCAGCAAATACAGTTACCCATGATACATTTTCTGTGAGAAGCAAAACCAAAAAGGTTAGAACTTATCCAGATAATATATAATGTTGTAAAAGTCATCCCAACCCTTGGGAAATCTGATCCAAAAGGTGGGGACCGTAATGTACAACTATAAATCAAGATATAAATGCAGACATTGTCAATGTAAATCCAATCTCAGATATCATTCTATTAAATCTTAGATATCAAGATATACATGTTCAGATATCAACAAAACAATGAACCCTAACTTATAATTTGTAACACATAGTAATCTGGATATTACATATCACAATTTCACGTTGAGAAGTGATAAATGAACTCAAAATTGGGCTCAATCCAGACAAAGACAGTCCAGACATGTTTGACATGTCCAGTAAGCACAAGCGAAAAACAATATATGGATAGGAAAAGACAATAGTGTGTGTAAATGGAAATGATGATACAAGTTAATTGATAACTTATATGTCTAGAATAGTAATGATACAAGTTTTTGTAAGTGTAGACATATTACCAACCTATATCTGAATAACTGGATATCCATATATTTGTGATGACTCATGTCAAATCACCATTGGGAAGACAAAAACATTTTTGAAATCCAAAATATAAACCATAGATGTGTGATGGCTAATGTAACTCACTCATAGAAGTTTGGGTGTTTTGTAATAAATTTGTATATCTAGATATTTATGTGGACACATCTGATCAAATACAGTAGATACATCTGAATGCTTTTTGGAGTTGACAAGTGAACGAAGTAGCAAAAGAATAACACATTTGATAGATGTCTGGATAAGTGATAATGCAAGATAATTGTGTATTGTCCAACTGTTTGATACCTCTTATATATGTCCAAACAAAGATAATCCAGACGTATTTGACATGTCCAGCAAACACAAACACAAACGTAAGACAATATATCTGGATATGAATGAATAATAGTTTGTGCAAATGGAAATAATGATACAAGTTAACTGGTAACTTAGATGTCTGGAATAGTAATGATACAAGTTTTTATAGGTGTAGACATATTATCAACCTATATATAAATAACTGTATATCTAGATATTTGATTACGATATATCTTGTTCAAACATTTGCTGACATGTCCAGCAAACACAAGCATATGAAAATCAAAACGACAGACATCGATCTGTCGCCTTTAATCAGTTTCATAAACTTGTTAATCTATATTCAACGAATAAATGTAGACACCTTATATATTTGAAAACCTCATATTGATTTGGAAAATATGGGGTGATTATATGTCTGGATAAGTGATGATATAAGATAATTGTGTATCATCCAACTGTTTGATACATCTTATGTATGTCCAGACAAAAAATAGTTATTCATGATGCCTTTTGTGGGAGAAACAAAACCAAAATGGTTGAAACTTATTATATTAATCTATAAGGTTGTAAAAGTCATCACAACCTTTGACAAATTTGATCCAGAATGTAATGTCTATTTGTATTTATTTGTTGTCCAAATACCATCACATATCTAGTCTTTTATATGTGTATATTTGATATATGATCCACAACCCTAGGTACCACAAATGTTATTATGTGAATATCTGACTCAAATCAACCTCCTTAAATAATAGTGTAACATTAGAAAGTAAAAATATTAGATATATCAAATGCACATCTAGCAAACTTCACAAGGAAAGAATAGATATCCATCAAAATCTTAATTTCTAGAGATATGTCCAAGTTGATTAATTGTTGACCAGCAGATATGTCTCTATATCCGGATAAACCAAAGTATGGAGTGAAATAAAGTGTTGAAGATGTAGAAGGTTGTCACCACCATCACCTTGCATTGAATGTGGTGACAGAATGTGACGATTACAACTATTTATTATTTAAACAATAGTAAGAGATTGTGGTTTGCATGTAGGAGATGCTCTTTAAATAATAGTAATGATTACAATTATTTAAATAATAAGATGCATACGAGAGATTTGTGGTTTGGAGGTTATCTTTG
This sequence comes from Triglochin maritima, assembly GCA_963682175.1. Classification (NCBI taxonomy): domain Eukaryota; kingdom Viridiplantae; phylum Streptophyta; class Magnoliopsida; order Alismatales; family Juncaginaceae; genus Triglochin; species Triglochin maritima. The sequence goes on along the minus strand of OY821780.1, from coordinate 3,383,020 downwards.
TACCCACGTGATGAAAGGTTGAGAGGTTAGAACCCAAAATGGAACTCCTCTATCATTTTCCTTATGAAAATGCCATGGCTGATGGATGACTTAGAAGCATTTGGCATCCATGTTATTTGAGTTACTATTCTATTGGACTAGAATAATCAAGATACTGTAGAAAGAGAAGTCATAGAAACACAAACTTATATGTGAAACACATTCATTTATATTTTGTACAAATTAAATTTCTTAGATGCATTTGTGGATTTTGACTCAGCTGAAGTAAGTTATTTTTATAAGGCATATTGTTATCGATTAAAATTTGTCTATCATCTGCAGTTTGGAGCAAACAGGACATTTTGGTACGAAACAGAGAAAGATGAAGATACAAAGCCCTGCAGTTCCAAAATGGAATCTATCCTCTCTCTGGATGATGGAAGATGGACACAGGCCATCTATTAAAGTATTAAACCAACAGCAGAAGATTTTTTTCAGCTAGATATCAGACAACTTTCTCCTTCTCCAGTTTAAGGTCATAAACTGGACGTAAAAACACACACATAAAAAACGCTATTGTTTGGTTAATTTGGAACCCCTAACGTGACAGAGTGGTTGAGTGCTGCAAAATTCTGAGTTATAGAAGGAGAAGAAGAAGAAAAATATATATCAAAAATACAAACCACTCTAATCTGTACTTTTTACTTTACACCCGAACTTACGAATAATCTAACGACAAATGGTCCTACTCCTTCCAAAATAAAATAAAAAACTCAAATCCCTAACTCTAACAAAACATCAACCCCAACTCAAACCCAAATCCCTCGACGACCTCCCGACCGGCCGCTACCAGATCACGGCTGTCGGATCCCCGGAGGCCTTCCTTCCTAACCCTCTCCCGCTCCTCGAGACTCGATCCGTAAGAGATGCCGATTTCTCTGGGTTAGGTTTCTTCTCGCTGTTTTAGTGATTAAAAATGTGCCTTTTTTTTGGGGGGGGTTGCTCTTACGACTTTTTGTTTGATCCAGTTTAATGTCATTGTTTTTAGAAACTTTAGGGTGTGATTTGTTTTCAGGAAAACAACCTACAAGTGTGGGAATTGAATTTTTTGTTGTTGCAGTTCTACTCAAAAGTTCAAATTCATTTTCATCTATGCACCTCTGTTTTGTGTCGTATCTTGTTTTTCTCCCATCTTATTAGAGGTATCATCTAGTTTCCTTACCTTCTGAAGTGGACTTATCTCCTTCACAATTACAGCTTATGGAAGTTGTTCAGGAAGATACTTCTTCTGGAAGAGAACGTGGTTTTCAACCTGGACCCCCTGAATTGGAGGACGCCAATGGTGATCAAGTAGAGGATGCTCAAGAACCAGAGAGTTGTAGGCATGTTTTGATAGGGCAGGATAATGCAACTGAAGTTGACATGGATACAAGTGAAGACACAAATCTGAGAGTCGATGCCAAGGTGAAGGAGCCACCTAGTTTTGTAGTGAACTTGACTGACAAGCAGGAAAATAGCACGCCCAACACCAGCTCCGTGGGAAATAACTTGTGTGCCTATGACTTCCCGTCCAACGAGAAGAACACATTTTCTGTTTCCGAGATTGTATGGGGTAAGATAAAGAGCCATCCCTGGTGGCCTGGTCAGATAATTGATCCTTCTAATGCTTCAAACTTGGCTTTAAAGTACTATAGAAAGGACAGTTTTTTAGTTGCATATTTTGGAGACAAGACATTTGCCTGGTGTGATGTGTCCCAATTGAAGCCATTTCTTTCATTTTTCTCACAAATGGAGAAACAAAGCAGTTCAGATGCATTTACTGATGCTGTTAGTGATGCTTTGGATGAAGTGTCAAGGCATGTGCAGTTAGGGATGGTGTGCCCTTGTATGCTAGAAGCATCCTATTCTAAACTTAAGAGTCAAAATATTTTGAATGCTGGAGTTAAGAAGGGACTTAGCATTACAGTTCGGGACAGGTCATTAGCTTTGTCATTGTTCCAACCCAGTAGGTTTGTGGAATATGTTGCTTCATTAGCGAAACTTCCCAAGGGAAGTGTTGGCAGACTTGATGTAACCATAACTCAGGCCATATCGACTGCGTTTTACCGATCGAAGGCTTGTGCTACACATCCCCAGCTCTTTTCTGGTCAGATTATGCAGGAAGTGGATGGTGCCTCCCTCACTTCTGAGATGAAGCATGACAAAGAAAGAAATGAATATCTGATATCTGTTCCAGTGGACGAGGGAAAACCAACATTGGCTCCTGTTCGTCGAAGAGGAAGACCAAAGAAAGGTAGCTTGCTCGATAAACAGAAGAACATTTTGGAAAATGGAAGAAAGCAAAAAAGTACGTCTGAAGTTACAGGAGATGATAACAATGCAGATATGTTCGACGATGGGGAGCAACACTCCGTGGATCGGGCTTCTGATAGACTTGCAGCTACCAGCGAAAATGCAGGAAACAAGGTCTGTTCTCCAATTTTTGGTACATCTTTTAAACTCGGAGATTGTATTCGTCGAGTTGCAACAAAGCTTATTGGTTCCTCACTTGTTCCTGATAATAATGGTGAAGATCTCCATAAAAGTGCAACGCAGAAAATAGCTCCTGTAAGTGATAGTCCCTTCGGTCTTGAGCCTTCCGCTCCTTCTCTAGAGGAAATGAAGAAGATGACATATAATATTGTGAGAGATTGCTCTTCTGTTGGTGAAATGCTTTCCCAACTCCGCGTAGCTGCTTCCAATCCTACAGGACAATATAATTTTGTGTCCACAACAATTGAGTTTTTCACTGCGACAAAAAAGATGCGTGACTACAACCATGTAGGACAAAGCCGTGAAGGACAAATTAAAAGTGAGAGGATCAGGCATAAAATTGCTCAAGATCCCAGTCCTGTTGAAGACTCAAAACCTCCTGAAGTAATTAAGCGCAAAAGGGGTAGACCAAGAAAACATCCCGTGTCTGTAGAAGAAACAACACCGCCAATTAAAACTGGCCGTAAGAGGGGCAGGAAACCGAAAAATCAACTTCATGATTCCAATAATGTACAGGATGTTGAATCTCTAGAGAAACGTGACCAAAGAATGGTCATGAGAAAGCCGAATCCCTTGATTGATTCTTTGGAAGTATCACCTGAATATGAAGAGTGGTACTGGAATGACATGGTTATTGATGGTGGTGCTGAGGAAATGTGTCATGACAGAAAAAGAAAAGAGTCAAAAGACAACTCTCTCACTCCTAGCATAATCAAGAAGACAAAATCTGCCGAAGTCCTTTCTGACCGCTTGTCATCTATTTCGGATGTGCCCAAACACGTACATTTTGGAAGCTTTAATCCCAGTAAAAGTCATGGTTTGGCACCTGAAAGGAAAATCAATTACTTTGGTAAGAAAAGTGTTGAGAAGTCCACCCCTACTGCATTAATGCTGAGCTTCAGTTATTCAGACTCTGTACCTTCTAAAACAGATCTTATGAGGATATTTAGTCGTTATGGACCTTTGAAAGAAATCGAAATTCAGAAGAAGGTGAAGTGCTCAACAGTAATTTTTAGAAGGCAGGCAGATGCACAAGCAGCTTTCAGTAGTGCAGGAAAATGGAGTTTTTTTGGGCCCACACTTCGCAGTTACTGTCTGAAAAACTTACCTTCAAACTCTCGGAATTCTCTAGGCCAAAAGGATTCTGCTGCAGCAAAATGCAATGAATATGGGGTTGATGATACGTGTGTTGGAAAAATTACTAGAAGTGTGAATCTGGAAATTGCAGTTACAAGACGAGCACATGAAAAGCTCACAAACTGTAGCAATTTTGGAGAGCTGAATTGGAAAAATCCCAGTCTTACGGAAAATTACAATGTGGAGGTTCCTCATAGTACTACTGAGGCTTTGTATGCTGAACTTCAAGACAAGCCTAACGATGGTTCAGGTCATGAGTGTTTTTGTGATTTTGAAGTTAGAGGGTTCCATCTTGAAGAAGTACCTGCAGAGTTTGAGAATTTGGTTGCATATGATACCAACAATGATGCTCATGATCCCAAAAACAAATGCGATAGTGAGGCAATACTTCAAAGTGAGAGTTTTGTAAGTACTCTTGGGATGGAGGTAGAGGGTGTAAATGAATACAAAAGAAGACCAACCGGAGCCGAAGCAGTTGCTGATGACGAGAATTTGGAGTTTCCAGGCACAAACCAAGCCGTACCTACTTCAGTGCATGGTGAAAACCCTGCTAGTGTTCTCAATATGGACAAAGTAGGTGCTGTTCTAGTGGAAGAAGCTGCTGAGAGTGAGAGAGTCGAAGCTGCTTTTAATGAGAAGGATTTGGAGGTTCCAGGCATCAAGCAATATACCGAGGTCAGTGATGTCTTGGTTGGTGTTGGTGATTCGAAGTCTCTAGCTTATGGTGATCTGGCAATGCAAGGTGAAACTTCTGCAAGCCCTCTTGAGTTGGAAGAAGTAGGTACTGTTGTAGTAGAAAGGCATACTGAGAGTGCAAGTGTCGGAGCTGTTGCCGATGACAAGGATTTTGAGGTTCAAGGCGTGGACCAAGATACAACAACCACTGCCGCAATGCCTAGTCTTGGCAATTCAGAGTACCCTATGGATGATGAAATCTCTATTCTAGGTGAAAACTCTGCAAGTGCTCTCAATTCAGAGTTAGTAGGTACTGTAGTAGAAGAAACACACGTGAACAGTGACAGAGTTGAATTCCCAGCCAAGGACCTTAGCATTAAAGATATCATCAGTGCAGAATCTCCGGCAATAAAGATTGAAAGACATGTAGACGATACTGAGCCAATGAATCTAAATGTGAAGAACCTATACGAAGCACCTACGGATGATGGCTCCTTGGAAATTTTGAATAACTCAGAAGACTCAATTTCAAGGGTTGCTTGCAACGTGAAGGTTCAAGTTCCAGATTGTAAGGTGGAAGTTATGCGGATCAAGAAAGATGAAGCACCTTTAAGCGGTGATGATTTGGCATGTGTGACCGTAACAGTTAATCCTGCTGATACTGTTCAGGGCATCAAATGTGACAAAACACCTTTAAGCTCTAACAATGAAGGCATTCTTGATAATGATAACAAAACTGCTATGTCCAGTGCCAGCTTAGATGAACCAAGAAGAGAAGGAAATGGTGTATCCTTGGATGGCAGAACAATTGCCACTTGTAGTATGAAAAGAGAGCTTCAACCTGAAAGTGGTAAACAGGAAGATTTAGCTACCAAATCTGATGAAGATCTTGTTGACAGTGAAAATGATGTTATGGTAGTGGAATGTACATCAAACATGTCCATGGTGACTTCAGACAAAAACCAAGATGAAGTAATCGTGGGTGATGCTAATACAGGAAATCAAGAAAGTGTACCAGATCCTGTGGACGCTGGAACTCTAAATGATTCAGGTAATGTTCACCTCTCTATTTTTGCAATTTCTATCTGTATGATATGGTCCATTAATCCATTTTCAACAAAATTACAAGTTGAAATACTTAAACTATTGTTGCCTTCTATGCTTATAGTTAGCTACTAATGCTTCAGCTCGTGGAGAATGACTAATTTCTGAAACAATAGGAGGTGTGAAGTTGTGATTCGGGGGCCATATGGACTTCTTCTGTAAAATTTTCTGCCACCGATTTTCGCAGCTATTGCATAGCCCAGAAAGTTAATGCTGATTGTCGAGTTTGGAATGTCAACAATGCTGGTTCTAATTCAGCTGTTTCTTGTAAATATTGGCATGGGAGGTCCCACAAATTTGTTATCTGTTGCCGTCTTCTCTTGCCTCAAGAAGGTATAATTTTCTTATAGGGGGCTATGAATCGGTTTTCTCTTTCCCAAGCTTGTCTTTTAGTTATAATTTAGATGGTGAGTTCTTGCCCAACGGACCTTAAGATCCCATTAGTAATTACAACGTATAATGAATTACTGATATAACCATTTAGGTAGCCTAACTACCTAAATAACATCTTCAACTTACTGCAAATGGCAGGCTTTCATGATTTCATCAGACTCAGATTTCCTAATAACAAACAAGGAAGACGGTTGTGCCTGCAATTTCTACAAACATGACCAAATAGAGATATTAGTTCACATGTTACCGTTTAGTATACTTTGATTCTCCCTCCGTAAGTCGGTACATGGTAGTCTGCATTGCCATTAGAGAATTCGTTTCGCTAGGGGAGTACGATTTTCATTTTCATTTCTAAGTTGGACTAAGTATTCCGTGAATATTTGAATTTTGAAAGTTTGACAATTGAGTGTAATATACTATTTCTGAAATTTTGCAGCTTTCTTACAACGTTACATAATTTTCCTGGAAGAAACTGACTTTAGCCTGATTTCCCCAACGTTGCCTCCAGCTCACCCTCTGCTGCACAGCTTTGACAAGAGTAGACCGATCAAAAAAAAACATTGACAAGAAGAGTAGCAGTAGGAAGCTTGTTGTTGTTACTTATGTATATTGTTGTTTACTTGTTTTAGAGGTGTTTCAGTTTCATATCTTCTAGTGGGCTAGTTGTACTTTTTTATGCGCTCGTTACTTATGTTCTTACATGATTTAGTTTATATTTTCACCATTCCTGTATTTTAAGTCTTCCTTATTACTTGTAGGGCTTTTTCAGGTGGTTGTTTACCTTACATTTTTGTAGGCCGATTTCACTTTTATATTATATCAAAATGTATGTAGTGCATGCTCTGGAATCCATATTAATCTGTTCCGGTACCATCCTTTTATTTTCTGAAGTTACATTGACAAGTCCATTTTAACCCTTCATGAAATGTTTTTTCTTTAGTTAGAGCTACATTTGATTCCTTCCAACTTCGAAATCAGTTGAAAGGCTGTGTTTAGTTGAAGGGCACAACTTCTGCTTTTGATATGGGATGCAAGCTGAGTTCATATCCTGAAATCATTCATTTTTAAGATAAGTGCTGCTTATCGGCATCTATTTTGCATGATATGACATGAAGATTACTTTAAGCAGCATGTGCATTCTGATTTTGATCTCAAATGTGATTTCATATTAGAAACTCATTTGAGCTCACTTTTGTAGATTTGAAGTTCTTAGATATATGCCTTGTCACAACTCAATCTGGCCTAAAATTTAGAGGCACATAAGAGTTTGTGGCTCCTATATGTATGTGTAGTTGGATGTGCTCATGCTTGCATTTCTTTAGCGTACGTAATACATCAAGCAAACTTTTCTTTACATGGGTAAACTGCTATTTTGTGACTGCAATCCCGTTCTTAACATGAGGTTTGAACTGATTCATTGTTTCTATCCTGCCAATCTGAGGAAACCCTGTGAGTCTGCTGCAGATGAATATGCCATGTGTCCCAACAGTCTACTGCATTGCCTTGAATGTTTTCCTATTAAATTGTGTCTTGATTTTGATGATAATTTACATATTATTGCTGAGTACATGACGACTAATGAAGAAAAATATATTTGATCTTCAAGACAAGAGGTCGCTCTCCCTGCTTGGTTGATTCATGTAAGTTTTTAAAGCACTTAGTCACTAGATTAAGCTTTTCATGAAAGTTTCATTTTTTATAAGAATGAGATGCCCTTGTATTATCAGTGATTTACAATTATTGATGGGAAGTTACCAAGAAACTGGTGTTCTTCAGTTATAGTTAAGGATTGACTGATCTCAAGCAGTTTTTTTTCCACCAATCTAGGTTCTGTTTTTTTTTAAAACTTCTGATTTCCAAAGATTTATGTTGTTGTTGTTCCAAAGATCTATATTTTTAACTTGAGTATTGACAAATTCAAATGTCCAAGTATCTTCTCTTTTCCTGAAAATCCAATGAATATATTTTTGTTTATTTCTGCTTTGAAAAAGATTTTCCCCAACTAGTTTGGGATAAAAGGCTTTGTTGTTGTTGTTTGTTGTTGTTTGAAACAGATTTTGTTGCCTGAAGCAATAGCAATTGTCATGGCACCAACTGATGAAAATAAGGTACACTAGACTGTTTTTCTTCCTGATGACAAATCCACTTGCACAGTCTAAATTATTTGCTTAAGGATGATGTTGCCTTACAACTGCAACAGTTTAAATGGATGATAACGAGAATACTATTCAAACCAACATATCATTTGAATTAAAATCTTTGAAGGCAATTATGATTATTGAGGGTTGATTGATAGTGCTTTCAAGTTTTTAGTGGTAAGTTTGGTGTCTCAAAAAAACTTTAACTAATTTACTAATAAATCGTGTTTTGTCTGCCACCAGCATAATCTTGTTTTGTAACCCGATTCTTTTGTTTGGTTCACAGGACACATGAGATATTTCGTTTGTCAGATCCAGGAGGTGTTTTAATGTTCGCCTAACCTACACAACGTGACTTTACATTCCCAGGAGGAACCTTCAGTAGAAGTCGTCTGAATGAGCATTGCTCTCACTTTTACATGAACCCAAACATGAAATTTGTGATGTTGAGAACATCAGGTAGATGTGTATGCCATCTTTTTCTGATCCTTTATCAATTGGTCAGGTCCAGTTGAGCTCGTGCTGCCAGATTTTATATTCTAGGTGATACTGCAGAAAGTTTTAAATTTCATCCCAAGTGACAGGAATTGGATGCTGAGGATTCTTGATCTGTCAATTCCATATCAACAGATCATGCTTGAGATTTTTCCCCAAACATACTGCCATTGTTTTTTGATAATTAACACTGTCATTGTTGGTGCGTACTCAAACTGCATTATAAATATTGCTTTTTCATTTAAATTATTATATATATACACTTGAAATGATGTGGAATTGCACTGTTGTTTATCTTCCACATTTAGACAAACGAGATGATGTGCTTATGTCGTTGGTTGCTCCATTACATCTTGTAAGAACTTGCTGATTGCGTTCTTATCGGTCTACTATCATATTTATGTTTGCTCGTCCATCCTGATGGATTATTTGCGCACTGACAGCATCAATCATCTGCAATCACCAGCTTTATCAAAAAAATAAATAAAGCATCAAGCATCTGGAAAAAGCAATCACTTCTAGCAAACTACAATTCACATTTTTTAAAGAAACTATCTAGTTTACGTTATGTACCAGTTTTGCAACATGTTCGCGAGATATTGGTAGTGTCTGCTGTGGGAGTTAGGACAACTGACATGGCTCTTGCGCTTGCTCTTTTGCTCTTGCTCATGCTGTTTTTGTTGACTTCCACAGTTCCACGTGCTTGAAAGGTCAAGGGAAATATAGAAAATTCTATTTTCATAATTTCCTATCATTTTAGAGAAACGAGGAAATTCATTTCGTAACATATTATTCCAACAGCAAAAACAATAAAGTTTTTAATCCCAAACTGATACAGTTTAGGCACGTGAATTGTTTCTTTCCTTATCTAATACTAAATCCTTGAAGATAATCCTCGAATATACCACTCTTTACGCCATCCGTGCAGCCCAACAAATCCTTCCTCACTGGTGCATTCATAGATCTCTCTTACATATATTGTTTAAATCATCTCAAACGGTGATGTATAACTTCTCATAGAGTATTTTTTAAGTCATGGAATTGGGAATTATCTTTGAAACTCAAGTTAATAAAATATTTTTTTCTTAAACTACTGGTATTCCAAAAGTCATTTCATAGGTTCAATAATTGACATTCTTGGAATTTACGAAAGAAAAGGAGGGAAATCCTTCTCCCTCTGGTCTGGTCTGGTCTACAGATAGCCCCAACCCAAACCCTAGCTAATTAGATCCTTTAAGAAACTTTTAAGCGCAAGAAAGGCGAAACCCAACCAAAGACCACCAACACAACTGCTACTTTAAGTGAGGTAAACCTTCTCTCCTTTCTACTGATTTTGGGTTTTTGCTCCATCCCCATCCATTACATTCCTCCCGATACATGACACCCCGTCGGAATATTTTCTTAACCTTACAACTTAGACTTGAAGAATTTATTAGTATGGTATACTTTTGAAGGAAAATGAAATATTAAAAAAAATCCCACCTGCCGAATTCGAACCAACTAAGGTCGGTTTTGCATTTTGGTGTATCGGTTACCAACAAACCTAATGTAAGAATACGTGGAATAAGAGATGAAAAGTTGTAGCTGTAAAATTGTTATTGGGATCTGAGTTGCAACCTGTAGTTAGTTGAAATTACTTTTGGTGATTAACTCAATTTATCTAGATTTCAAATGGGTTTCCATTCACAAATGTTGCATTGCTAGATTTTTATCGGAAGGTGTAGATGCTTTGCTTTTTGAAGGTTGCCATTTAATCTTAATGCCGAAAAACACCATTTAGTGAGATTGTTCGGGAGAAGTTTCTGATGATTGTCATGTTCTGTGCAAATGCCCAAATGCAAATGCTAGGAAAAGCTAGTCCAAATGGATTCTGAAGCCATGTAATTACCTTAAAGCGAACAAAGCATGGTCTTGGTTCCATATCAAAATTTAAAAGTTATAGAAGCAACGACAAAAAAACTTCATATACTCATGAAACTGGCAAATATCCTCTTCTTAAGGACACACCTATGTCTTGTTGGAAATCATTTTGACAAAACAAACCTCACCTCCATTAACCATTTTTTGCAGGAAATGGATACCACGGCGCCTGCGGTTTTCGTCAATGCTGAGTCACTGAAGATGTACTCAGGAAGGAGAGTTAGAACTGTGGTTCAGGTGACGCGGGTTGATGGCATGACCATCACAGGGCAATCTACTGATGGGCATCAGATAATAATCAAAGGCTGCTCCCCTGTACCGGTCTCAAATTTCATGGAGGTGATCGGCATTGCTGATGGCAACCAGTCCATTCGTGCTGAAATAAGCACCGACTTTGGCGACAAATTTGGTAGAGCTATTATTCATGCTATATTTTACTCGGTCGCTGAATCTACTTGAAACTGTTCTGTTTTTGGTTCTTACTGCAGAATAAATGGTTTTTTTTATTAAAGTGTTCTTATTACAGAACTTGCTTACTCGTAACGATAATTGGGAATAGGTCTTTAAATGGTTTAGCGTGGAGTTGTTATGATAGTAAACTCACGTCTTCATAGCTCATACCAACTGTTTTCTAGTGAGTCATGTGGGGTTATGGTTGAGATTATTACAACCTTAATTGTCTATGTGCTAATGCTTTATGCTTACCATGATCTGAAAAATTCTTACCTCTAAGAATAATTGGTTTAACCAAGCTTATAGTCACATAGTTTGGTTTCTGAGGTTCTGTCTAGTGGTTCATATTACAACATATTAGATTATTAGACCATCTAAGTGTACTATTTTACCTACATACATTGTCTTGAACCATGTCGGTCTTTCATTGAACAGATTCGGTACAGTTTTAGTTTACAAGTTATTGCTAGTTTGACACATTTTTTGATTTACTAGATGCTGCATCCTACAACAAGCTTTGTCAACTTGCAAATGGTGCATTCAAGCAGCTATTCATTTGATGAAGATTTGCCAGTTCTGTCTTGTAGCAGTTTGTGAGATGAATTACCCTTCAGTTCGGAGAATTATCTTCTTGTGTGGGTTCTTAATATACTTGTGAAGTTGTGATAGTAGATGTTGTAGTACTGCAGGCATTTCACAGAATTTCCGAGATATTATGTAGCGTGTTCACATATTATGTTTGCAAAAGTGTTAAAAGTTTTACATTTGACCTTGGACAACTGTTGTGATGATTTGATATGTTTGCAAGAGCATTGGGTTTATGCAAATTGCAAGACACCATTTACAGGAGTTCCGAAAGACAGAAGGCAATTCCAAGTTAGTGTCCTTGTGCAAAAAGCACAGAGAAACCTAAATGTCCAATTCATGTAATTGTTCACGAGAATGAGATTCCGCATAGGAATCGGGAAAACATAACATTTGAAATCTTTTCAGACAGATGGTGCTGTGGACGGCGATAATAAGTTGATTTCCTGCCTGCATTAACGTTTTATCCCAATTTTCCTACAGATTACGTACCAAAGTTTTAAGCGCCAAGTTCACATGCTGATAATTTCTTAAGCATTTTGCAGTAACTAAGATAGAAACGACTCAATACGAAACCATTAGCTAAAACATTGTTGATAGGGCATGACCAATTACTCATAATAAGGCGCAAGTTTTGATCTGAAGCAAAGTGGCATCTTCATAAAGAAATCAGACACTGGAATAACCAAAACATGAGTTTCTACAGACAAGTAAAGGTATTAAAGAGAAAAGGCATATTGCGATGGGCAAAGGATGTATACAACCATGGGAGATGCTTTTTGCTGAATGAGCAAAATGAAGAAAATAGAGAATTCAGATGTGAACCCAGAAGGCCAAGACTACGGCTCAGATACATAAGTTACAACATATCCATCAAAGCACCTGATGATTTTAGACAATTATCACATGGGCAAGGACTAGACTTGCATTTTTGCCTGTCAAAGCTCTCTCCAAAGTGCTCCAGAAGCATTTGCCTTCTACACTCGTTCTGAAATTCCGCAAACAAAAGAAAGTTAGTTTTGGGCCAGAAAAAGAGTTCAAATGTTGTAAATGAAACGCAATGCTTGTGTGTCATTGTGTCTTGATTTGGTGGCAAAAAAGTGAAAGACCACACTTCAAAACTAAAAACCAAGGCTGATACCTACGAAAAAAAATGAAAAAATGAAAAAATTTAACACCAAGAACCCTTCTCTTTTGTCTTCTGCAATCCTATTGCATGTTTTTGACTTATAATACTGAAAATGTTTGTTAAGAAAGAGAGAATTCAAGAGTTTAAAGCTTTTCAGGGCTGAAGTACCTTGAGTTCACAATACTTTTGCATATTTTTCGCTTGAAGCATTGCAATCTTGAAGTTTTGACTCTTGTATCTCTGCCCACTCCGTAGCATACACACAACTCGGCTGAAATCCTTCTTTTGGTACAAACAAATACACGAAGATGGTAAATTGTCCCTGCCAGCTCTACCTGATTCCTGGTAATAGCTTTCAATTGACTTGGACATTGTATTGTGAATGACAAAACGCTGCAATCACAGTATATACGGTCATAAATTCCTACATATCAAGAAGCAAAGCCACAAAACATTAGAAAATCATGTAAGAGAAGACTTACCACGTCTGGCTTGTCAATTCCCATCCCAAATGCAATAGTAGCACAGACTACTTGCACTTCATCAGTGTGCCATTTCTTTTGGACAGCAACTCTTTGCTTAGCAGATAACCCAGCGTGGTAGTACACGGTTTTGATTTTGCACTTTTGATTTAAATAGTTGGAAACCTCCACACTTTCATTTTTTGATAGGCAATAAATAATTCCACATGCTCTAGCAAAATTATCTTTTATTATTGTCCCTAGCTGCTTTAGTGAATCTTTGGCTTTTTCCACAACCTCGTACTTAAGATCGGGTCTATCCAAGCTTATCTCAAGGACTGGAGCGCGAGGGATTCCCAGAGTATTTAAGATGTCCTGTATTAACAATGTCCAGATTGAGAAATTAGAATGTTTGAGAACTACCAACAATTGTTGTTAGGTGGAAAACAAAGGATTACATGAGCTACAGGACTACCTTTCGTACACAATGTGTGGCAGTTGCAGTTAACGCCATCAGAGGAACCCTGGGAAATCTTTGTTTTGGGCTTCCTAGTCCTCTATAGTCTGGACGAAAATCATGACCCCATTGACTGGAAAATAAAGCCAAGATTACAACTTCAAAAGAAAGTTTCCAAACGGGATAGATAATAAAGTTTGATAGAGATATACCTTACACAGTGAGCTTCATCAATAGCAAACCTAGCTAAAAGCCCCTGCCAGGAATTCATGATACATAGACATGAATAATGAAGAACTTCAAATTTCAGGAGAAAAATAAGAACATAGAATCATAGATACTATATTCATAAAAGTTACCTTTTGGTAAAGACCATCTAATATCCCCATGAATGACTGATTTCCAGCTATTCTTTCAGGTGTTACATACAAAAGCTTGCAAGATGGCCTAGCCTTCCTGAAAAGAACATCCATAAAAAAACATTGACATGTTGTCAACAAGACAAGAATAAGTTTTGTCTTTCATGTTGTGATATATAAACCATTTGTATGATCAAGAGTGTGAATTTGTGCAAACGATCCTCATCAAACAGTCTTTGTTTTCCTGTTGGCTTTCTCTGTTGGGTTTTTTTTGTTTTAAATTTTTGTGTTGTTGGGTATATAATTGAGTTTAAATGATTTGGGGTATTGATTTGTAAATAGTTGGGTACTTATTAAGATTTATTTAAAAAAATTGAAAAAACTTTAAAAAATAATTTAGGGTTCCGATCGATTGTTAATATTTTTGAAATTAAATTTGAGTTAGATTAATATGCATTTTCATTTTAATGAAATTTAAGTTATGATATATTTTGTTTAGGGGTGTAATCGATCTCTAAACGAGCGATCGAAGTCTGCTCAAGATCGGCTCGTTAAGAGTTTCAAGTGGAAAATTCTGCTCGTGCTCGGTTCGACCTGCTCGCGAGCGGTTTGTTAACCTGAATCTTTTTTTTGTTTTGAATTGCTAATAATGTTGTCCTAACAAGTAAATTATAAGATTACTTAAGACAAATATAATAATAGTTACTAACACGATTTTAAAATTAACACCTAAAATACAACACAAACTTATAAATTATACGACAACATTAACATCTTATAAATAAGATTATACACTTGGATCAAACAAAATCAACACAATCATAAAATTAAACACAATCTCCTAAATTATAGGACAACTCACAACATCAACATCTTATAAATAAGATCATCCACCTGACCCAAACCTTAATTTATTTGAACTTTTGGTGTAGAAAAGAATGAGAAAAAGAAAAGAAATAATAATGATGAAAAACAAATGACTAATAAGGTTTTGATTCTTACGGGGATTTTGATTTGGTTTGTTAAATGAATTGTTGGGTTTGGTAAATTAGTTTATTAAATGAGTTTAACACTTTACCAATTGGGTAATTGGATAGAATATTCAGGTTAATCAAATAATTAGATATAGTAATCATGTTTCGAGCGATAATTTAGCGAGCACCGAGCGAGCATCGAGCGAGCGGGGTCTGCTCGTGCTCGGCTCGTTACTAACCGATCCGAGCAACTTCGAGCAAAATCGGAGCAAAATCGAGCGAACATCAAGCGATCTATCGATCCCGAGCAGAACTTGACAGTCCTAATTTTGTTGTATTGTACTACATACAATCGTTTAAATAAACATGTATTTTACTTTATTGTTAATAATAATAATTATTTGTTAATTAATAATATCAACAAATATTTTAAACATTTGCTATATGCTGGTTTTTAATGCATAATGGGGAAACAAACTTGAAAAATAAGCAAATGCATAAGCATGTTTTGGGTAAATATAATTGATTTTGTAATAGAATAAAAGTTAGTGAAAATAAAAGATGACGTGGAAAAAAGAAATGATTTGTGTTTAAGAGCTGAATAATATTGGAAAGATAAGAAAGTAAGTTGGAGAGAGATAAAACTAATGTGGATGAGAAAAAAGTTGATGTGAAAGAAAGAGAATACTCGTAATCAGGTTGGAACTAATCATGGTTACGGACCACTTGTCTAGCAACTAACACCCCTTGTGGGATCCACTTTGATTGTTCCGAGTCCAACGCACCCTGAACTCCTCAAAATTCCGACACCTCTCTTTCAGCTCCCGACAATAATCCTCCATGATACGGACATACTCCTCAGCCTCCCCTCTAACTTAAACAAAGTTGGAAGAAGTTTATTCTCATCTTCTCTTATCCTACTTTTGCTCTCCTCAATCTCTCTTCTTCCCGATATCTCAACCCCATCTGGGCTGGACCCACCCCCATGGGCCAAACAATGTGAAGATGACATCTATATGTTTTCACGTTAATCTCCCCCTTACCCGCATATCACCTCAAGCTATCCTTAATAATTTAGAACGAAATGAACAGTAGAGCAGAAAAAATATATTTTATCCTAATTTGACAAGCTTAACACAAGCAATATTTTATCACCAGTCATTGCTAAACTCCGAAGACAAGTTCGCAATCGTGCACCAACCATGGACACAACCCCCGCCGTCGCCGTTGCCATCCTCCTTATCCACCTCCTCTGTCACCCCACCGTCGCCAACCACCGCCCCTCCTCCCACCCCATCCTCGGCAACCTCGTGGCCTTCCTCCGGAACCACCACCGGTTCCTCGACTGGGCCTCCGACCTCCTCGCCGCCTCCCCGACTAACACCATCCAAGTCGACGCGCCGTTCAACCTCTCCCACGGTGTCTGCACCGCCGACCCCCGCAACGTCGAGCATCTTCTTAAATCCAACTTCGCCAACTACGTCAAAGGGCGGCGTCAGTATGATGTTCTCTCCGACGTCCTCGGGAATGTCATCTTCAATTCCGATGGTCACCTCTGGTTCCTCCAGCGCAAGGTCGGTAAATATACTGAAAATTAAAATATAATATAGTTTTATGTTATAGATCGAAATATTGTTGTGTTTCAGAATTAACATTGTATTTTACTTAACTAGATTAGTATCTTTATATTTTTTTAGTTTAGATGAGGGATTTGTTTGCAAATTACCTTTCAAAGACCCGATGATCGATCTATCTGTAAATTTTGTGTTCTTTAATTTTGTAAACACATTGTGACACTCAACTGACACTCTATTTGTACTATGGCTTAAGTGTTACAATATTTGCCACTTAATTAATAAAATTCTTTTGCCTTCAAAATAAATTTTGGTGGACTCGAGAAATTCTTTTTTAATTCTTGGCGAATTCCGATCATTTGCTTTCCGTTTGCGTCATAATAGTGAATTAGACGTGAATACACTCGTACTTACGACAAATTAGTTGAGGTTATGACCAGCTGAGTTGATTGAACTTGCCGACAAAGAGCTGATTTATGGAATGCAAATTGTTAAAATTTTCGAAAGCCTTATTTCAGGTCGCCAGCCGCGAGTTCACAACTCGATCCCTCAAGTCCTTCGTGGCCGAAATTGTTGTACGTAACCCAACTTATCCCACTCCTCTCCGCCGCAGCCGACACCGGCAGAATCCTCGACCTCCAAGACGTGCTCCGGCGATTCGCATTCGGGACCGACCCCAAGTGTTTAAATCTATACTCAAACACAAAAACCCGAGCCTTTCTTTGTCGCCTTCGATGACGCCGTTCGGATCTCATCCGAACGATTCTTCTCCCCGGTCGCGTGGATTTGGAAGCTCAAAAAAAATTTAAACCTCGGGTCCGAGAGAAACCTTAAGGAAGCAGTTCGTATCATCGACGATTACGCCTTTAGCATCATAAACTTCAGAGAACAAGAACAAAAGCACTCTGGTAGTAGCAACGACAAGCAAGATCTGCTTTCCCGATTCACGGCGATGACAGACGAAGACATGAGTGGAGGAGACAATTCCTAAGAGATATAATCATAAGCTTCGTACTCGCCGGAAAAGACTCGACCTCGTCGGCTTTGACGTGGCTCTTCTGGTTACTAACTCAGAACCCCGACTGAGAGAATAAACTACACGATGAAATAAGATCAAGTGGATTCAGCATCTCCTCCTACGAGTCGTAGGAGCTGAAACAGTTGCCTTACCTTCACGCAGCAATATCGGAGGCCTTGCGGTTATACCCGCCGGTTCCGATAAACTCACGCGTGGCGGCGGTTTCCGGTGTTTCATGGCGGTGCGAGGACGTGTTTGGGGAGGGAGATGGCGTATGTGCAGATGAAGGCGGTGGCGGCCGCGGTGGTGAGGGAGTTCGTGGTGGAGGTGGCGGAGGAGGAGGGAAGGGAGGTGGAGATGGAATTGGCGCTTACGCTTAAGATGAAAGGTGGGTTCCCGGTGAGGATTAAGAGAAGGGTTTGGGGATCAGAATAGATGATTAGTTGTTAAGCCTCTGAAGTGATAAAATGTGGGTATGGATGTCATGTATCTAATAAAGATGTAAATTTAAATGCTACTGTATAGTCTTAATTATCATTAATTGAGGGTGTGTGATCGTGAGGTTTGTTCCTATTTCTAGATTTAAATTTTCAAAAGTTTCTAGTTTTTCTAATGTCGTTAACTGAAATAATTCTAAGGCAACGACAAATAAAAAGTAAGCTCGAACATAATTGCAATGTTGGGCCAGTTTCAGTCGTGATATCGATGCTTCAGCCCACGTCACAATTGTTATATACCTAACTTGACCTTACATACAACATTCTGAATTCAACTACACATGCTTTGTTCCGTAAACTATTATTATATTCAGTTTACGTAACAAGCGACGCTAACACTGAGATGGACACAAAGCATAGAATAACATGAGCGTTGAGAACTAAACGGGATATTTCAATAAATACCCACAAATGATATAGAATATTTTTCAACATTTCCAAATATCATGCATATCTGAAAGTGAACTTCCAATGCAACCTTACATCGAATTTGTATAGAACTTAAACACTCATCTCAAACAAGTAAAGATCCCAAATTGTGATTTGAACTTTCCAAAATGGATCTAAGATGAAGTTTATTCTACTATTAACACTAAAACGCTCTATAGAAAATAGTACAATTGAGATATTTGGTCAAATTTCCAAAACCATCTCCGATATAAAAAATACATTACACATTCGCATATTCCTTTTGGAGGCCAAAAAAAAAACCAAAGTTTTGGAACGAGGGGATTGTGGTCGCGGATATTTGTTCCGGCATTTTAACCCTCAAACGCAAAATCATTCTATCCCTTAAAGTCAACATATAATTCAATTCATTGGCACGTGGATGACAAGTCTAATTTTTTTAGTAATCTTTAGTGATGATATCTGGTTGAATCTATTCAACAAGAAGCAGTAGCGGAGTTATGAGGAAAACCTCACATCGAGGCGTGGATGAAACTTAAACATCCCATAAAACTGGTAATTAAACTGGTAAAGATGAATCCTCATGAAGTTGAATATACTACCAACACCAAAATATCCGGCAAAAAGAGTATATTGAGATATTCGGTCAAATTACTATAAAAAAACACGTAAGACAACATTTTCGGCAATCAAAAACATATTCAACAAATCACAGGGACCAATCACAAACATAAAAAAACACATTCCACATCAGCATATACCTTTCTATAAACAAACACACAATCAAAAAAACCCCAGAGTTCGGGAAAAACACGGCAATGCCATCATCAGACATCAGGCGTGGATGAGGTGGGAGCACTTGCGCTTGATCCACCGGAGGCTTCTCCGGAAGGAGAATTTGATCTTCCCCGGGACGGAGTAGCTCTTGTACCTCATCACCCTCCTCTTCTTCTTCATCTCCGATCCGTTGAGGCCCCACAGCGCCCCCGACCCCCGTGGTGCCACCACTTCCAGTCCCCTCTCGCCGCGGCGGGACCGGAGATTCGGGCCGTTCCGATCGCCCATCGGAGAACCAGGACAGTTTAGAGGTTTGGGTTCGGGAGAAATGGGATTTGGCGGTTTTTGGCCTTTGACGTTTTGAAGTGAACTGGTGGTCTGTGCTGTGTGGGGTCTGGGGTGTTGTAGACTTGTAGTTAGTTTGAAATGGGTATTTTGCAGTGTGATCCCTATGTTGGGTTGTTTGCGCTTTATGTCCCTTTTTGCTCTTAATTATTTTAAGTACTCTCTAACTTTGGATGCGTTTAATTTGGTGCTTTTTTATTTGACTTCTGACGTGTGTTAGCTTGTGATATTGCAGGATTTGGTATTTCGTAAAGCCGTTTGGAATCAGATTTGGATTATCATTTTTTTCTAAAATCTAACCAAATATTAGAATAAGTTTCCAAAATCTTTATACTACGAAGATTCTAAGTTTCTAGACATCAAATGCAAACCACATTTGATTCTTGATTTCTAGGATTTAAATTTTGATTATCAAAATGTAACTCCAAAGGCTAGATAGGTACTATAAAATGCCAATATTTCTGACAAGGTTCCAAGCAACCTACAAGAGAAAGAAAGTCTTTTCTCGACATCCGATCTGTTTTGTTAGTTTTGCTTGAAGGATGTCGCTTCAACCTACTATTTTCAAGACTTTTTAGAGTTAAGATGGGGGTGATTGTATGATTTTTTAATACATGCTAATTTATTTCTTAGGTTAATGTTATGTTATATGTCTGTGCTGACATCACAAACTGTGATGAAGAAAAGAATTTTTTATATATAATTGGTATGATTAAATTTTAATTACGAATGCGGGATGCGTAACCACGTTCCATCAATCAAGAGTTGTTCCGAAAGTGAAAATCAAACTTGGATCCCCAACTCCACCCAACTAATTATTAACCAGTTGGGATACATTGGGTAACAAGAGTGCTTATTTCCGCAACTTGGTGTTTTACTAAAGGCGAAGAACTGGTCCGGCTTGGTTTGTTGATGTCATCGAGGAACCCCAAAATAATTTGTTAAAAAAATTCAATACTCTAAAAAGTCTAAAATCATCTTTATTTCAGATCGTCAACTGGCCATCATCTTTATGGCTTAGACTGTTCCATAGGGTTAGCAAGTGGAATAATGAATAGATATAGCCAGAAGAATCAGAAGTTTTGGGATATGAGATCACAACGGTGGTATCGGAAACAAATATCCCGTTACACTTTCAAGAATGAAATGTTCCTCTATCTAAGCTTTTGAAATTCCATGCCTACAGAAACATCTTTGTCAAAGTTGTTCCTGAACCAACATACGTAACACAAGTATCACATACAATAGTAACCATAATAGTATATTATTAATAATAGATCTTCATGATATACAAAGTCCTACTTTCCCACCCAACACGATACCTACCAAAGTATATAACCATCATTAGTCATCAGCAGCTGATACCTTGCTCAACCTACTTGGGGATGATTTGGCATCTTTACAAGTAGTCCTCCGACCAGTGATGCGTCGATGACTTGCGAACAACGCTCGCTGCGCCACAGCAGCTGAATAAGGATGCACTGCAGCTTTATTGCTTGTCGTCGCATCTGACTGCAAAGTTTTGGTTGTCATCTGGTCACTGCTGCTGCTGCTGTTGCTGTTGCTTGATTTATTCAAAGAGTAGTTCACGCATTTCTGAATGCCGAAGTTGCTGGAGCTCATTTTGGTAGAAAAAAATCAAACACCTAGAAGGCTACAACTAATTCTTCTGATGTTGTTTTTAGTTGGCATAATAGGGGGGCATTTCCCTATTTAAGAAGTAGCCAAAAGGTGATAGAGATGAAAGGAAATTGGGTGGCTACTCTGGTTCAAGATAAAGGATGCCGAAAGTGCTCCTTTTGTGATAACTTTTGGAGGAATTGGTTATGCATGGAGATTCCTTGGCTAGATTGCACGGTAAGAAAAGTGTATCAGCTACTCGTAGCCTTGACCTAAGGTATGAAATCTGCTACATGTTTTGCCACTATCTCATCAGAAACCAAAGGTAGATTGTACTATAACTGTCATATATCATTTTCATTCGTTGATAAAGATATTCCAGGAGATGATCCAGGAGAGCTGCACTTAAGGAAGTTGACCGAAGTATAAAGATGCTCCCCAAGTAAGGATTGAGGATTTGAGGTGGCCTATTCTATGGTACTTGACTAATCCTGCACGGAAGAACTTAAAGGCAAAAAGGACGTGGAAGATTTCTTGTGGTGTAAATGTAAAGAAAAACCAAAATTATGTGACCTTACTAAGTGGTCCTGTTTAACATAAAGTCATCAACGTCTTCTATGTCTCATGCAAGTAGATTATGATACTCTATTAATCTAACTGAAATTGCAAGAGTGAGCCTAAAGTAACAGAAACTATTAGCTTCCTGTAGAACCACCCAAGCGCACACAAGGACATCCTTTCATAGAACTTGAGGATATACGCTATACAAGTGGTGGAGGAATTAAGCTGGAGGCAAAGCTCGAACTTGACTCTCAATGATGCAAGATTAGCATCTAATAACTAATTTATGACCAAATACTTCCCAACCATGTATAATACACGTTTTGAGATTTTTGAAAACAAAACCTATGGAGTTACAATTTTATATAGATTCCCTTACGCTTCAGGACACCAGCAAAAAGACACCAGAACATTATCTCCAGCACAACAAATGCCAAAGTGCCCCAACTTTTGGAAAGAAAAATTGCCTCCAGTGCAGATTCTATCATATTCACCTACAAGACAAGTTAACCAATAAACCGAAGCCAGGATCCGTCGTTCAAAGAATATCTCCCGTCAACAAAGAAGCATTAATCCAATCATTAGTTGCGCTTTTACGCGCACAATTGAAGTGCAAACTTTCAAGCTATGGAATATCGATGGGTATTACGTGTGGGTCCATCATGCAACAAAGATACTTTTTATAATACTATTTAGTAGACATACATCGTAGAAGAAAACTTTTCTTGTTCAACGAATTACCCAAACAAAATACTTGAAAATGATCAAGTTCCTCATATTTGTATAGGTTGTCTCAGAGTTGACCAAGTTTTTTTGAGGGAAAAAATAATGTTTATAAATGTCTGTTCAGTTGACCTATATTATACTATGACATAGGGGAATCGCAGAAGCGTGATCGAGCAATTTATTTAGTTTTTGCTTGTTCTCAGTTAACAACTACTATCAACTTTGTGTCAGACCCATAAACTTTATGAGCTCTTTCAAGAGCCTTTCCTATAAGCTCCACCCATGAGCTTCTGAGAACTGGGATTTTGCAGTAGGAAAGCAAGCCCTAAGAATTGTGAGTTTCTGGAAATCCAGAAATCCCAATTTGTAGTTTGAATGGATACACCCCCAATTTAGAAATTATTTGACAAATTGGATACCAAAAATTGCAACCAAAACAGACACTAAGCGTAATTCTGCTACTAATCCCTAAATATGTACAAATATTACAAAAATTATCAAGTCTGTACCCTCAATTGTGAGTTGTGACTAAGAATCACTTCAGTAGCCTAAATTATAGAACTACAATTCAATACCCTCGGGCCTCAGGCCTCAACTATGGCATGGAATCATTTTGATACCCCGAATTTTAAGACATCAATTCAGCACCTCAAACATTATTTGAACCTTACCGCATTAACTTTCACACATGTTACTTGTTATACCCTTATCCTATTTAGGATTATTTTATTTTGTAAGTAAAATAATATTTGAAAATGGATACATGTATAACATCGATCACCCTATATTTCCAAACATCGTTATGTTCATTAACATATTTCAATATTATCAAAGAAACAAATTCCAATATTTCGAAGTACTAAGTTGATGTACGCTAGACACCAAGGTGCCAAATTGAACTCTAGCCGAAGTTGAGTTGA
This sequence comes from Triglochin maritima, assembly GCA_963682175.1. NCBI lineage: Eukaryota > Viridiplantae > Streptophyta > Magnoliopsida > Alismatales > Juncaginaceae > Triglochin > Triglochin maritima. Next base: position 3,359,783 of record OY821780.1, on the reverse strand, counting down.
TGAGTTTTATAGTTCAGCGTAGTAAACTGATTTAGAGCATAATTGGGGATATCAATAGAAAATTGACCCTAAATTATGACGAGCTAGATCAAGAATTACCAGATTGTTTGCAGGGTCGCGGAAATAGAGTCCTTGAATGGCTGCTGGAAAAATCTCACAAGCAGCCAGAGCATATACAACAAAGGCATTCACTCCCATCCACTCGAGTAGCATGGTTGGCCTCCTAAAATGTATGACATCAACCTGCAACATTAAATAGTATAGTACAGTTAAAAACACATAACTATACTATTTTTGAACTTGGGTTTGGAAGCAAACAAATAAGCTGCTCGGTGTGCTAACATCTCTTACCGGGAGGTGAAGAACCAACATTACATTAGGTCCGTTAAAAACGACAAGCTCATGGTAAAAATGTTCAGATGGATATTCAGGTTGTGGCGGAACAAATTTGAATAAGATCTAAAATTAATTTTCCCAAACGACTAGAATTAAGTTCACAAAACAAATCATGTTTACTTAATCGTTTAAGTGCATCTCATACATACGATAATAAGATAAGGACTGGCATGTATCTTACTAGAGAGTATATAACAGTTAACAGAAGACCAGAAGCTCCTGATGTAACAAACATGTAGCTGGTAGTATACAAGGGTTTGCTTAGAGGCACACCTGAGGAGAAAATGACAAGCTATCAGTATGAAACGATTGCATAAACCAACTAATTCATCTTGCGGTGCTCTGACGTGCATATCATACCAAAAGTCACCATAATACACCCACAGCCGAGAAAAACCAAGGAAGTCACTATCCAAAAACACACTCTTTTGTCATGAGTCTACACAGCAAAACAAACCCAAGAAAGAAACATAATAAATAACAAATATTTACTCACAAAGAAATACTATCAGAGAAATATAATCTATAGTTAACATTCTTCACTGCTAAATCCATTCAGAGTGATTACAAAATTGGAGGAAGGGAATTCATTTGAAAGAGCAAACAGGATTAAACGAATAACAGTACCTCCAGATGCAGGATCAAGTGCCCAAAATGCATTCCAACGAAACATGTTACAGCAGCCATTACAGAACTGATTGCAAATGTGCAAAGAGAAACAGTTCATCATTCCATTGCCAAATAATAACTTCAGTACGATATCTTTAAAAAAAAGACAAACAAACAACATAAACTGCATGAAATTTATCAACAACATCAAACTTCAAGTTATTTTGTATGATAGTCTCTATGATAATTCCAACCAGTACTGTATTGCCAAATTTGATGTCTGAAAGTTCACTTCTCCTAGATAATGAGTAGTTTAGCATTGAACTTTATTTAACAAAGGGCAGTATTAGGGAAAATAAACCGAATGTCTGATAAATTATCAATATTTTATTTCAAAAGGTTCACAAGTTATAACCCACCACCATGTTCGTGTTATACGAAATAAAAATAAAAAAATAAAAAAAAATCCATCACCATCAGTAGAAATCAAAGGACATGGCAAAAACAAATGTTTGTGCTGGGACACAAACTCTATGCCCTGGTATCCTAAGACCACAAAAGGTATCATACCCCATCCAGTGATAAGCACAATGTCAAGCTTTTTCCCCACTATTGTGAATCTCTTCCAAGCAAGGGCAAGTAAAAGCTTACAGAAATTAGTCCATATATTATCAACATAATCAATATGAATGCGTGGAAAAAGACGATTCATGTGCCAGAACCATGATTCTTGTTGAGTTTCATTTCTAACCTACCCCAACTAGTTTGGGATTAAAGACTTAGTTGTTGTTGTTGTTGTAATCAACATGTGTGTCATGTCCACACAAGATGATGCATATTAGAGAAAAGAAAAAGGTCGTGTCATATTCATGCTACATTAACATACCAAATTACCAATAGCAAATACTTTATATGAACTTTGTACCTATATATCCACATAGTAAAACCTTCTGTGCTAGAATGTAACATATATACTAAGATATTAAAGATCACAGGGATTACGAGAATACAGTCATAAAACCTCAAAATGCCTTCAGGATCATGTTAGAGAAGGCTAGGGATTTAGGAGCAACTCTAATATTTGGGGCACGTCTCTGTTTCACTTCTATTTCTTCACTAAGTAAATAGAGTTTAAGTTAAAATGTAAAACTTACGTATACAACCCCAAAAAGGTGGATAATTACAAAATGGAGAGATAAGAGACATATACAACAATCTCCACCTTGGATCGAAATCTCACCTAAAGAGAAAATAAAATAACAACATATCTTAACAACCAACAGAAATTAAATTTGCACAATAGTTGAACTTCATGGTCGGTATAGGCTTGGTGAGAATATCAGCTGGATTGTCGGCTGTGCCAATTTTCTTGATCTCTACTATACCATTCGAGATAACCTGCCGAACAAAGTGATATTTAACTTCAATGTGCTTGCTTCTTTCGTGATACACATGGTTCTTCGCCAAATGAATGGCACTTTGACTATCACAAAAAATAGTAGTAGGACCACAGAAGCTGAAATTTCTTCAAGCAGGCCTTTAACCATATTGCCTCCTTGACGCTTTCGGTAACCGCCATGTACTCAGCTTCTGTGGTTGATAAAGCAATGGTGGATTGCAAAGTAGCCTTCCAACTAATTGCACATCCACCCAAAGTGAAGACATAACCGGTCAAAGACCGTCTCCTATCAAGATCTCCCATAAAATCTGAATCTACATAACCCGTCAGCCTTTCATCATTTCTCCCGAATTCTAAACGTGCATTTGTGGTACCTTTCAAATAGCGGAGTATCCACTTGACCGCCTCCCAATGCATCCTACCGGGACAAGACAAATAGCGACTGACCACGCTAACAGCATGTGCTATGTCGGGTCTAGTGCACACCATCAAATACATGATGCTTCCAACGGCACTAGAGTATGAGATTCTTGACATGTCTTCCAACTCCTTCTCGGTTTGCGGACACAATTTCCTCGACAACTTGAATTTGGTCGCAAGAGGAGTAGATACGGATTTCACATCCTTCATGTTGAAACGGTGCAGCACCTTCTCAACGAAAGTCCTTTGTGAAAGATACAATTTTCTATTGGGCCTATTCCTTGTGATCTCCATGCCGAGAATCTTCTTGGCAGCCCCCAAATCCTTCATTTCAAATTCTGAACTTAATTGTTCTTTCACCTTCTTAATCTCCTTGTTCGAGGCTGCAACTAACATGTCATCTACATAGAGGCGTAGATACATGAAACTCTTGTCTGACAACTTCTTAAAGTAGACACAACTATCATATTCAGATCTGCAGAATTCGATGCTTAACATGAAAGAATCAAACCTCTTGTACCACAATCTTGGTGACTGTTTTAGGCCATACAACGATTTCTTTAGCAAGCACACATGATTCTCTTTACCCGCAATCAAGTAACCTTCTGGTTCTTTCATATGAATTGTCTCCTCAATGTCACCATGTAAGAAAGCAGTTTTCACATCTAACTGCTCTAACTCCAAATTCCCCATAGCAACCAAAGAAAGCAAAACTCGAATAGAAGTGTCTTACCACGGGTGAGAAGACCTCATTGAAATTAACGCCTTCAACTTGACTATAACCTTTAGCCACCAATCTTGCTTTGTATCTAACACTAGCAATGTCATCCTTCTTCTTGAACACTCACTTGCAACCAACAATTTTCTTCCCTTTTGGTGCCTCAACTAGTGTCCAAGTTTGATTCTTTTGAAGGGAGTTAATCTCCTCTTCCATAGCGGCTGTCCAATTTGCCTTATCACAAGAAGTCATCGCTTCCTTGTAGTTTGAGGGATCACAAAACTCTACACTTTCGGCCACTGCCAAGCAATATGCAAAATCTGAATAACCATACCTCGTAGGTGGTTTGATTTCCCTCCTTGCTCGATCTTTTGCCAACACATAGGGTTGCTCCTCGTCAGACTCATCTGAATCACCAACAATGTGAGGAACATCATCATGTGCCGAATGAGGTTGAGTAACACTAGCTTGTGAATTCGAAGTCTCCAAATCCACCTCCTTTGTAGCTTTCTCGACCTCCTCAACTAACTCGAGTGTTTGTTCCTTTCCCGCAACATAGCCAACTCATCGAATTTCACATCTCTCGAGATAAGGAACTTAGGATTCTTTGAATCTGGACACCACAAACGGTATACGTTAACACCTGAAGCATACCCGAGAAAGATACACTTCTTGGCCCTTGGCTCGAACTTCCCTTCATTCATGTGTGCATAAGTCGAGCATCCAAATACCCGCAATCCTGAGTAATCTGTCGGTTTACCCGACCATACCTCCTCGGGAGTCTTGCACTCAATCGCAGTGTTTGGTGAACGGTTCACCAACCAGCAAGAAGTGTTAATGGCTTCCGCCCAAAATTCCTTGCCCAAACCTGCATTAGAAAGCATACAACGAGCCTTCTCAAGTAGAGTTCTATTCATGCGCTCGGCCACTCCATTTTGCTGTGGAGTAGCAACAACTGTACGATGCCGAGCGATTCCTTCATTCTTGCAAAATGTATTAAACTCCTCATTGCAAAATTCTAAACCATTGTCGGTTCTCAACTTCTTGATTTTCTTTCCGGTTTGGTTCTCAACGAGTGCCTTCCATTGCTTGAATGTGACAAACACTTGGCTCTTTTCCTTCAAGAAAAACACCCAAACCTTTCTCGAAAAATCATCAATAAAAGAGAGCATGTAACGAGAACTGTTACCTTTTGAGGGAACACGCGAAGGACCCCACAAATCTGAGTGAATGTAGTCCAAGATACTCTTTGTTTTGTGGATGGCTGTGCTGAAACTGAGTCTCTTTTGTTTGCCAAAAATGCAATCCTCACAAAACTCCACCTTGCCGGTACTCTGACCAGATAAAAGGCCTCTCTTGCTCAACACTGTCATGCCCCGCTCGCTCATATGTCCTAACCTCATGTGCCACAACTTGGTAATGTCAGAATCTGAGGTAGAGCAAGTGACGGCAACCGAGCCTGTGATTGTGGTACCCTCCAAGAAGTAGAGAGTACCTACCTTCTTTGCCTTCATCAAAGTGAGAGCCCCTTTTGACACCTTAAGGACTCCACCTTCACTCTGAAACTTGCAACCGACATCCTCAAGGGAGCCCAAAGAAATCAGGTTCTTCGTCAAATCCGGGATGTGCCTCACACCCGTCAAAGTACGGGTAACCCGTCATGCATCTTGATCTTCACAGTACAAACACCTGCAACCTTGCACAGATGATCATTACCCAAAAGGACTCCACCTTCACTCTTTGGCTCATATGTGGCAAACCATTCTCGATTTGGAGTCATGTGTTGAGAAGCTCCCGTATCCATCACCCAATTCATATCAAATTTTTCTCTACCATCTGCAACAAATAACAAGTCACAATTGTCTGAGTCGGCTACATTTGCCTCTCCTGAACTGGCACGTTTCTGTGTCTTCTGTTTGTTTTTGAGCTTGTAACAATCAGCAATAATGTGTCCTTTCTTCTTGCAATAGTTGCACGAGAGGTTCTTATGGATGGACTTGGAATGACTTCTTCCTGGATGATGTTTTCTCTCATTTTGTCTCCCTCTCTCAATGTACAAACCAACATCTTGGTTGCTTTTCTCAGATGCGGTCAAGTTGTTTTCAATATCGGACTTGACCAACAGATTGCTCTTCACATCCTCAAGGGTGAGTGAAACCCTACTATGAAGCATGGTTTCCTTGAATCCCTGATATGATTTGGGCAGCGAGCACAATAAAACAATGGCCTTGTCTTCATCCTCCACCTTAATACCAATCCTCTCCATGTCATTGAGAAGAGCGGTATACTCGGAAACATGGACCTTAACGGAGGTATTTTCTGTCATTCTCAAAGAGTGAAATCTCTGCTTTAATCTCAACCGGTTTGTAACCGATTTCTTCATAAAGATCTCCTCTAACTTCTTCCAAGCATCAACTGCAGTTGTTTCTGAGAGAATTTCTTGCAGTGTTGAGTCACTCAAACACAATTGAACAGTTGAGAGAGCCCTATCATTCATTGTCTCCCATTCCTTATCCTTTCCTTCTAGCTCCTTAGGCCGACCAAATATGGCAGCCTTAACACCCAAATTAGACAGAATCACTTTCATCCGAACTTGCCACAGTGCAAAGCTACTTGTGCCATCGAATTTCTCAATATCAAATTTGGTAGATATAGATGAACTTGAACTCATGGTAGACAACTAGCAGCAGATGGAAACAAGCAACAACACCAGCCACACACACGCTTCTCCTTGCACCACACGATCGGATGGCTCTTGATACCACTTGTTAGAGAAGGCTAGGGATTTAGGAGCAACTCTAATATTTGGGGCACATCTCTGTTTCACTTCTATTTCTTCACTAAGTAAATAGAGTTTAAGTTAAAATGTAAAACTCACGTATACAACCCCAAAAAGGTGGATAATTACAAAATGGAGAGATAAGAGACATATACAACAGATCAAATGGTGCAAGACACCAATTTGGTGCATTTGGCGGCAGAGGTCCATAGTCAGGAGAATTAATGCTGCATTCCTAAGAAAACAAGGGTCGTATTGCTTGATAGCAAACAAAGCAAACTGTTACGTTGATTCATTGAAAGGGATAGAGAAAAACCTTTGTCCTTCTGTAGACTGGTCGCTGATAAAGATGTTTTTCCCCAATCAGAATTCTATCAATTAGGCCAACAGCATTGCATGGAGGACTAAGACTGCCCTTTCTGCCACAGGATACCTATATACGTTATAAGCTCGTATGAAAAGTTACACAACGTTTGGGTTTATGATTATTAATTCACAAGGATCATTTCAGATTTGGCAATATATCATTTCTGTAAGGGACAACATGAGGAACAACCGGGTCACAGAAAACGAAAAGAAACAAAGAAAAACATAATTGTAAGGTAAACGGTATTTCCTATAAAAACCACCAAAAAGACACAAATATCATTGATGTTGAAACATGTGTTGATACAGTAAGGAAAAACAGCAACTTGTCTAGTCTTTGATGTAATTGAAAAGTTCAACTTTGACCAAATTTGTAGCGGCAATTCTTAATATATACTTCATTAAATTCAATGTGAGGGCATTCGACATGGAGAAATCCAATTATTAGAATTCACGTAGTAGTCACAAAAATAAACAAAGTTTTAACTTTTACTAACTCTTCATTTCATCTTCATTTTCTGCTCATTGAATTTACTACGAGTATTCATATGAGCAGAAACAAGTATTACTTTGGATCTCTTACAAGTGAAAAAGATTAATCATTATAAAAATAAAAAAAACTTAATAGTTAAGTCACAGCTTTAGTAGAAACCACTTTAGCTTGCCCCACAAGATAAAGCAAGTTTTACATTTTTCTAACTCATTCATTTCATTATTATTTGCTACTCATTGAATTACCTAACAAGTATTGGCATGAGCAGAAACAAGTAGTACCATGATTTGGCTAACTGATTTGCTTTATTATTGTCTATACCACAAACTTTAAACCAACACGCCTACTTTTTTTCTTTTGCAAAGTTAAACTACACACCTTCACCTCCTACCACCCTTTGTTCCTTTGCTTGACCCAATTGACAGGAAAACCCATTCCTTCGCCCAAGACTAAGTTAGTCATATCCAACTACCACTTGATCAAATAGTAAATGCCAAAAATCCAATCTCTCGACAAAAGTATAAGCACAAACCAGTGCATACACATCTTAGAAGTCTCAAAGCCGTACCTTGCAGAATCACACCCAATATGAAGAGTTTGATCGTCCAAACCACAACTTTCTTTGTAGCAGCTACTTTATTAGATGGTTTCTGGAGGGGAAAAAGCAACAGATGTATCAGTACACATCATGATATACACCTAAACCAGAACAAGATGAGGGAATAATCAAATACAAAACACACTTTGAAAACCAGAGCAACAGAAATGCCAACTCCAAAGAGGAAGAATGGCATCACGAAGTCCGCAAGAGTGACACCTATCCACGGAGAGTGGTTAATTGATGGAAATGCCCCCCCCCCCCCCCCCCCCCCCCCCCCCCCCCCCAGCGTCATCCACCAGAATCATTAGCTGCAGTAAGAAAATAGTACAGCAAAGTTTATGCCAAAATAAACAGGAACATCCCTCAAGTACAAAGTAACTTATGCAACAGTTACATCATTTCAATAGACCAAAGTCCAAATATAGAGATCCCTGGTGTCAACCAGAATTGACTCGTAAACATCACAATTAAGGTTTGGACATAGGGATCACTGGTCTCACAACCAGAAGTCCAGAATTAACTAGTGAAGAAACATAACAACTTGGGCCGTTGAAGATAAAAAATAAAAACCTCAGATGTCACAACCTGAGTGTGCAACTAGACAAGCAGGAGCAAAAGGTCAAAGCAGTAGAGGTTCCTGATACCGTAAACAGAACAACCGTGACGACAAGTGCACACAACTAGAGCAATTAAACTTCAGCAAAAACAACAAAGCCTTTAATCTGAACTACTCGGGTAGGCTAGAAACAAAACTCATCAGGAATCATGTGAATTGCCTTCTTCCAAAACTGACCTCACAACCAGAGTCTATAACTAAAGAGACATTTAAACAGAAGTTCAGGTACAAAAATCAGAAATAACAAGGAAGTCTCAATTCAATAGATGATCACATTCCTGATACGCTAAACAGCATCAACAACCGCAACGACAGGTGCACATCACGACTAGAGAAACTGAACTTCACGGGGAAAAATTGACCCCTCTCGCAGCAGAAATCAGAAACAAAAACAAGCACAAAAAATCAGAGATCGTCCAAAATCCCCAATCACTGCAACATCTTACACATCAGAAAACACAAAACACAGGTCAATTGACGATCACGATCCAAACACAAAACTCCACAACTACTCCAACATGTGAGCGTCAAAAGCAAGTATTAGGGACATCTACAACCAAACCGAAATGGAGAAACGGTTACCGCAACGGTGAGGCCTCGGAAGACGTCGATTGGGAGGAAGGAGTTGATGATCTGGTGGCGAAGGGAGAATCTCGTCGTCGGACGCGCTCCGACGGGAGGAGTGGAGGAGAGGAGTGGTTTGGATTTCCTCAACCAGCACATCGGAGTCCATCGATGCGACGTGGAGTTATCGAAGAAGAAGAAAATGGTTTTATAGTATGAGTAATCGGATGGAAGATTTTATCTCATGCGGTCGCTGTCGGAGACTCGGCCGGGAGGGAGGGAGTGTTGGTCACTGAATAGTGAATACGACTGAAGCTGATGTTGAGTTTCGTGATTTTTATTTTTATTTTAAAATAAAATTATTTGCACGGATCATTGGATAGATAGGCACATGTAGAAAGCGTCGTACTATTAAAAATTTAGTAAGACTCAACGAACCTGATATTTTGATGGTTCAGTGAACCAAGCCAGAATAGATAATCTCATCTTCCTCCGTACTACAGTTGTCTCTACCGTGTACCACACCCTGGGTTTCGTGGTTTTTCTCATCACGTCAGCTTCTCTTACCGTCACGTCAGCTCAAACAAACCTTTCTAATTTTTTCTTAACCACACCTAGAAAAAACTCAAGCGCCCTATATTTTTTTCCCTACACGTCATTTCGGCATCAATTCTAGGGAAAACACGAAAAATTATCAAAAAAATTCTAGAAAATATAAACAAATAAAAAACTTATTTTCATAAAAAAATATTTGAAAAAACGATTTTAAATAATTTTTAAAACATTTTCTAAACACAACAACAAAAAATTGACCAACGGTGGGGGACTCGTGCCCCCCACCAACCACATTCTCCAGGCACCTCGGCGGGATTTCGTGCGGGCGAAGGGTTTAAAAATATTTAATTAATATAATGCTGATGTATCGGGTCGGATTTTGTGGGTGGAAGGTTGGCGTGTATCGTTAAGGATGCTCTCAGACGAATGGGTAGAATTGCCGGGTATGTGTGTGTGGACTCTGGAGGAGGGATCCTTGTTGGTTGGGCAAAGAGTGATCGTACGATGATAACCCATGAGAACAAAAGGTTCTCACCATCGATCATATTTTATTCAAGCAACTTCAGATGGAAGTTAACCAGTGTTTATGGACCTTGTCAACCGAGCGCAAAAAAATGAATCCAATGAAGAACTTAACAAACTAGGTCCCTCAAATGACTTTGCTTGGTAATCGGTGGGGATTTCAAACTTGTTAGATGACAAGAGAAACATTCAGTGACATCGACCTCGTCAACAATGACATCACGGCTATTCCACGAATTCATCGAGCAAAATGCTCTGATTGATGTTGGACCGGGACATATTCAATTCACTTGGACAAATATGCAAGTCACCCCCACGTAGGCACGGTTAGATCATTTCCTTTTCAACCACGCTTGGGAAGACAAATTCCCACTCCTTTTGTACTACGACCTCTCTAGAGTTACGACATTCTGGTGGTTCTTGACATCAATGAAAACTTAGGTAGAATAGAATACTTCAAATTTGAAGAGATCCATGGATACAAGACATAAACCGACAAGAAATAGCAAACTCACAATCGAGTCCTTTACACCTCTAGCTTTGGAATATCAAAAAGGCAATCAAAAGGACATCTAAAATTTCATGGAGATAACCCCATGGAAAAAATCAAAATATTAGAACAAACATTGTTGGATCACACTCAAAAGGAACAAACCTCGGGCCTAAATAGTAGCAAAAAGCTAATGGCGGGAAAAACACGAAAAGAACACAAACTCGCTTTGGAAGATATATTGGAAACAAAGATCACGTATACAACGACTAAAAGAAGAAAATCATAATACAAAATTCCTTCGTATAGCAGCAAACACAAGGAAAAGACAAAAACACAATTTTGTCTTTGAGCATCGATGTCAGCTCTGTTTATCCCAAACAAAAATAGTAAGCAAACTGACAAATCACTTCCAAGAACTTTTTAACGGGCATAAAAGCACCAAGGGCATCCCTTAACGGGACAAAATCCTGGGTCGACCCAGGTGGGTCGAAAATGACCCAGGTCATCTTCGCCTTAACGTGAAGATGACCTCAGTCATCTTCGCCCGACACCTGGGCGTTTCAACGCCCGGGTCGACGACCCGGTTGTCCGGGTCATCCAAACCGAACGCGCCACGTGGCTCGTCCGGGTTGAATTTTTTATTTTTGGTTTTGTTTTTGTTTTGAATTTTTTGTTAGAGATTTTTTTATGAAAATACGTTTTATAATTATCTTGATTTTTTAGTTTTTTTTTTAATTTTTACGAAGATGGACCCCGAAATGATGTGGAGGAGAGAGATAGGTTGTGGTTAAGATGTGAATAGTGTAGGAAAAAGAAGAATGTGGGTTGAGGAAAGAGAAAGCTGATGTGGAAGAGAAAGAAAACCGATTTTGAAGAGAGAGAGTTGATGATCAGGTCGTCCAGGTCATGATTAGTGATGGTCTAAAGCTCCTATTGAGTGGGAAAAAATACTTCCTCGTAAAATCAAAACTCCTAAAGCTTTAACAACACTCTTCCAAACAAGGAAAATAAAAAAGGTGGTCTTCGATATGGCCACCGGAAACTCTCTGGGGTCTGACGGATTCGATCTAAAAATTTATCATTACTTCTGAACTGAGTTGCAAAGTGCGGTGGAATCCTTGTTCCAACGACTGCACGTAGGGCCGAGCATGGACCGGTCCAGGTTCCAGTCTGGATATTTTTGAAAATCTGATTCCGATCCGGTTTTTGTTTTTGTTTTTGTTTTTAAAATTTTAAGGCAAAAATCCGGTCCCAGACCGAATCCAACCGGATTGGACCTCGAAAAAAAATTGGTCCAAACCGGATGCACAACCCTAATTGCACGGAAATCAAACTTTCGTTAAGGAATTCGAAGATTTTAACCAATGTTTCATCACTTTAATACCCCAAAAAAAAAGATGGAAACAGTCAAAGATTCAATACCAATATCAATGTTAACCAATATGTACAAATATTGGGCAAAAACTTTAGCAAGAAGATTGTTAAAAGCTATCAACCCCATCATACACCACACACATTCTGCTTTCCTTCATGGGCGACGAATAACTAACACAATATTGGGGGGAGCTTAGGAAGTGACACATCGCCTAACACAAGAATAAACAATCAACGATAAATTTAAAATTAGACTTTGAAAATGACTTTGCAGAATTGAAATGAGACTTTTTACTTGAGAATCTACAAAGATTAGGGTTTACACAACAATGGTGTGATTGGATTGGGATCTGCATTAAGACTTCAAGAGCGTCATCGATCATTATCAATGGTAAACTTGAGGGATATTTTAGAAGTCAAAATGGACTTCAATAGGGTGACCCCTTGTCACCACTGTTCTTCCTTGTTGTGACAAGTTTTTTTTGAGCAATATGCTCTGCCTTGGCATGGAAAATGGAGTAGTACATGGCATAGAGTTAGGGGATGAAAGAAAACATCTTATGGACTTAAGTTTGCCGATAACACAATGTTATTCCTTCGACCAGATAAACAAAATATCAAAAACATTAAGTGATGTTTGGTCATTTTCAAAAGAATTTTGGGCCTCAAAATAAACTTTAAGAAATCATGTATTTCTGTAACACATTTCTCAAGATTTCGATCCCTCCTGGGTCGTGAGGTTCACTGCAACATTATAAAGTTTTATCCGACAGTGCATGTCTTCTTCCGTCGGTGGTACATGCGTCAGTATTATACTACTCCGACAGATCGACGCCGTCAGATTTTTCGGGAACATGCAAACGCTTATGGTCATGAATACTTATTTTAATTAGTTTGAGAACTGAACATGATCCTTGAAACGTGGGGGCGAGCATCTTCAACAATCCGTACAAAAGCGAGCAAGACATTTCTTCGACACAACATCGACAGAAGCATCTTCAGCAAATCCCCCTGGGAAACCACACAACTGCAAATACCACAACCTCGTTTACCATGGCGGCAATAGAAAAGATGAAGCCCGAGAGATGAGCGAGGCAGATGAGGTGAGACAGATTGAGGCTGTTGAGTAGAAGAGACTCAAAGATAAATGAAATGTAAGCTTGTATTTATAACAACTAATGTTACAATACTACAACTTACACTTACACATTATCTACCTTGTAAGACACACTCACAACTACTCTTTCTACTACACTCACTCTTATATAAGACTCTCTACTACAATACACACACCTTAGCTAACACAACCACAAGACTCTCTCTTTATGGTGGTGGAGACTAACTCTTGCTAAAGATGCATAGAATGGAGGTTGATATCTCCTATATATAGTGGTAGATGGAAGTGTGTAGAGAGTGATGAAGTTTCTAAAGTGGAAACTTCTAAATATGATGGAGAAATCTAGAGAGAGAATTCTAGAGTAAGAAAACTTTAGAATTGAGCCTCTTGGATTAGGCATACTTAGATAATATTTCTCTCTTGGGCTGGGGCTTAGATTTGGATTTGGGTTGGTGTTGGATTCTTAACAGAGGCGAGGGAGTGTGCTCGTTACTTCGAGACCTTAAGCAACAATCGTCATCCTCACGGACCTATGAGACTTAGTCCTGTTGGTAGGACGGGTAGGAGTGGTTTATGTTAGCTGTTGTCCTTTGTAACAGGTGGTATTGGCTTAGACTTCTTGACCATTTGATTCTTGTTCATTGTATTGGGAACAAGTTTGTACATATTTTAGATGTTGTGACTTTAACATCTAAACTAACTTTTTATTAATGACAATCATCATTTTATCAACAACAAAAAATGTTTTTTGGGTAAATTTCTATTTGACTCTCTACACTTTGACCCTAGAGCACTTCAATTTTATCTTCTGCAAATAAGTAATTACTCGATGCTAGAGGACAAACTGGAATTTATCATTAATTTTTATTCTTTTCTATGCAGATTTATGTTGCATGATTCTACTTTTATGTTATTGGAAATGTAATAGTATACATACTATATACACATTTTGTTAGTGTGACAAAATTATTTGGATTGAGCGACAAAAAGGGAAAATCTCGCAATGCAAAGGCGTCGTCTACCATTTTTCGATACAATTATCCAAACAAAATGCTACCCTTTAAAAAAATCACAAATACCAAAAATTTCATTGTTCAATAATTAAAAAAAAAACTGCAAATATGTTCGGAGATGCTTTTTGTAATTCTTTTCTCACACAACTTTTCTTACTGTCTTTTATATGATCACCTTTTCTTAATGTCAACACTTATTCCAACTCTCGTGGAGACAAACTATAAAACACATTATCGCACACAATCACGTCCGAATGATCACAGTCACGTACATATACATGGTTATATTCTGATAATCTGATTGCCCAAAAACTTCAGCATGATCATATCCTAGTACGATTGTATTTTGATCATATTACATGCAAATAACAACAGAATAATAACAATTGTAAAAATTGGTTCAGATGTTTTACATGGTTAATTCTGATTTAAAGAAGATAGAGCCTGTAATAACCTAATCTAAGCACCCTAATTAAATTAAACTAAACCTAATTAACTTTAATTAATTATGCATGAAGAGGTTGAGGTGTTAGACAGGTGGAGGATGAAGTGGATTGTTTGGATTGGAGGAATTGGAGGTGAGTTGAAGATAAGATTAGGTTTTTGGTATAAATAGGGGTGTTAGGTTAATTGCAGACGGTTTCTTCCTCATTTTTACTTTTATCAGAGAGTGAGAGGAGGTGAACGTCGGAGAAGAAGAAGAAGGTGAAGTAGAAGAAGAGGAGAAGAAGGAGAAGAAGGAAGAAGAAGAGGAGTGAAGTGACTCAAGCTTGGGAGACTTCCACAACCATCGAAAAAGGTATGTCAAATCTTCAATATAACTCACTTGTGCCTTGTGAGTGTTGGGGATCGACGTTGGTGTCGAATTCCCAGTCGGAATTCAACCAATTCAGAGGTTGAAGACGACGATCGGTCGACCGGTGCCTGTGGGCAGTCGACCGATCCTATTATTATATTGATGTTTACCCGCGAACGGTCGAACGATGTCTTAGGACGGTCGACCGTTATGCCAGATTTGTGCGGGAAAAAGGGGATATGCTGTTATCGGTCGAACGTGACCACTTAGCCGGTCGACCGAATAACGATGAGAATGGGTCGGTTAGGAATTTTGACTTATTAAACGGTCGAACGTCCTTTACCTTGTTCGACCGATCCATTCGATGCTAAGTCGGTTGGGAGCTTTGACCATCAAAACGGTCGACCGCTCTTTAACTCTCGGTCGACCGACTGAGCATTTATTTAAGCGGTATAGTGCTTGTGTTGGTTCGGTCGAACTGTATTTCAGTTCCGGTCGACCGAACGAGACTTGGGCAAAATATTGAAATCCCTGTTATCGGTCGAACGACCCCTTGGTTCGACCGGTCGGATATATATATTATATAAAATTGTATAGCGTAGACCATCCAAACGGTCGACCGCTAGATGACTTTTGTTCGACCGATTGGTCGGTAATTCGGTTGGCGTGGTTCGACCGGTAGACTTGTTTGTACAGTACTGTGTACTGTGTGGGGGACCGGTCGACCGGTGTGCTTTTAGCGGTCGACCGATCTGCCGCAGGTTGGTGGATTTATCCACACGCGATCCGTCGATGTCAGGTCGACTACCGGCTCCGAGGCGACGGTTGATTACCGGCTTTGAGAGCTACGGATTTCACCTTCGACGAAGGCGTATTATTGTACTACCATTTTCCTCTCTTACCGAGCGGGGTGTGAGGGATGTGTACCGTAAACCTTGGGCAGTTTGCGAGGGTTTAGCGGTAGGCCGAGGATGTTCCGGCAGGGTGCGCGCTAGACGACTCTTGGGGAAGCAGTGGCTGTCGTCTGACCCGAGTTGTGTATTCGGCGGGCTGACTCGCTCCATGGGTGCGGCGTGTACCGGGGGTTCCTTCCTGCACTTTTTGGGGAGCAGTGGTGTCGACTGACCCTTGTGAGGCAGCGGTGGACTGACTTGACCCTAGTGGCAGGAGTGGTTCAGTGCCGCGGAGGCGGTAAGGGCATTATTGTGGGCCCGAGGCGGATGATCATGTGCATAGCATTGCATTGTCTTTAATTCCTTTTTGTATTTTAGGAGGTTTGGTATACGGGGTTCCTACAGGGAACTCAGGCATGTTTGTTGTTTGCATTTCAGGTAGCGAGCAGGGTTAGAGTTTGAGGTGGTGACCGAGGACGGTGCCCCCGAGATCAGATCCTGTAGTTATCAGTCTCTTTATTTTGAGGTGATTACATATTGTATAGCTTTTGTCGTAATCACAGTCAGTTTTTATATTTGACTTCCACGTGGATCATATTTATATTATATATGTTGGTTTGTTTCCCGTGACGTGCCCAGTGTTGACCGTTGACGGTCTTTATTATTGTTTAAATTTTCCGCTGTTTTCGGGTACGTTACAGAGCCACAAGGCTGATTCAAGAACTTGGTCTTCAATCATACAGCAAGAACATTACACAGCTATAACTTTCAAAAAAAAACATTATGCAGGTTGCAATCACACTTTTGAGTTAGTACATGTCTGCATTTAAACAAAGAGATTGTAGCCTTTTGACATACTTCCATCAACCAAGCATCAGCGGATCTGTTTTCACCAGCTTGTTCAGTCTCTCAGCTGCGATTCTCAAAGTAGAGTTGCTCTTGCAGAATGCAAACCTTATATATCTTTGTCGATAATGCTCAGAACCTGTGTTTGTATGGAAAAATCCGAATCCAGGAACAGCAGCTACACCGGATTTCTCAATTAACTGTCTGATGAAATCTACCTGAAGGTAACAAGTTCTCAATTGATGTCATAAAAACTAGGATTCTTGCATACTACATGTTTACATGGTAATACATTCTAAATATTGTTAACTCAATTAGATGTCGCCAATGACCGAGAGGTCAAAGTCTCTAGGATCAAGGGCTCAAGCTCTCCCCTCACACTTCAATGAGATAGAGAAAGTGCATCTAAAAGGTGATAATTGCAACAACAAAAACTGTCGCCATTAATACTATCACCACAAATTAAACATGGCAATTTCACGTGCATATGATCAAGGTAAGGACGTACATCAGATAGCGAACAGTTCACTGGAAGCTCAGCGAAGACAAAAGCCGAACCTTGAGGCTTGAATACAACTTTAAATCCAAGTTTCATCAATGTCTCAATCATGAAGTCTCTTTTTGCCTCGTAATCCTTCATCATAAGAAGACAACAAAAAAGGATTTAAGAGGCTCCCTTAGTTTTCATTGGCATTCATCAACTAGTCTCAGATTGAAAATTCTCACTTTTTTCAAGGCCTCGAAGTATGATGGTGTGCTTCTCAGAGCAGTTAAAGCAGCCTCCTGGAAAGGTGCAGGAGCTGAGTCTGTGATCTTTGTGTGTATGTTTCGTATTGCAGCTGCTATGGAAGCAGGAGCTATTGCCCAACCAATCCTCCAGCCTGTTTTTGCACATAAAAGGGAATCACAATCCGGAGGAAGAGTAGAAGGGAAACTGATAGTCTAGAAGAAAAGAGTATAAAGGCCATTGTGCTATGAGCGATAGTCAAGGAAGAAAAGAGTCTATAAATGAACAAAATCAAAGACGATGACAAGAGGGAGGGCCAAAACAATCAGCAGCTTATACTATCATCTTGGGGTCTAGCTTATTCCTCCGATTGCCGATAATTCAGTCTTTGAAAATCGAATCTGAACAGAAAAAATATAATACTCTAAATAAATATAAATAGTTTGGACGCCTAAATTCTAGTTCACAAACTTCAAAACTTATTATCCAACTTAAAATAAAGGGCTAATAGATTAATGTTGTAGTTGAAAACTATAAGATTCAAATCGAGAGATTGATTACACATGAATATGCATTTTCATCTGATTGAGTCAATTGTGTGAATGAATTTCACATGGGGGGCATTTATTATCATTACAGTGTTTTGATTTCTCGGACACCTTACCACATACCGTTCATGTGGGGTTTTCCCCCACAAACTCGGTAAATGTGTAAAAATATTCAGTCAAAACCTCAACCTGAAAATGGGAAGGATTCTCATCTTACCAGTGACACTAAAAGTTTTAGACAAGGATGATGTGATGATTGTCCGCTCTTGCATTCCAGGGAGAGAGGAAAGGGATAAATGTTTTTGCATATCAAACACGAGATATTCATACACCTACAGACAACTAAGCTTTTAAGTCAGTAGAGTAGAGAAATGCTAGATAAAGGAGATAAACAACAGTAAATTTGCGCAAGCATTTCACATTTAGAAATGTTAATGGCACTTGTTATGGCTATCTGATAACTGGGGGAAAATGATGGACAAGAAAGTAAAAGATAATAGTTTATATAGATTTGAAGCATATAAATAGACTAGTGCTTCTTAAAAGACAAGTTAGCATACTTCATCTGTAATAGCCAGACAATCTATGCTACGGCAGGCTTCAGCAATGACTTCGAGTTCTTCCTTGGAGAAAACTTTTCCAGTCGGATTATGTGGACTGTGATGTCAACAATCTTAGCATAGCATTTGATTGGAGCACAGTATAATGTAAATCATAAAAATAAGCAAACAATTTGAAAAATGCATTAGGCAACTGAAACACCATATATTAGAGCAACCACGTCCAAATATTGTTTACGGGCTTTAATTCAAGGGGAACATGATTCTTATGTATCTGGTCATGTACTCGTGTTAATGGATTTATTTAGAAAGTTACCTGTTCAAAACAACAGCCTTTGTACGAGACGATAAGGACTTCATGAACTTGTTTACGTTCAAATTCCAGTACGGAGGTTCCAGATCAACATAAATCTGGATTTTGAAATTGTGATAAGTTTCATATAGTAAACAAAGAGACTGCAGCAAAACATAGTTTTGGAATTTGGATGTTCTTTTTTTCACAAAAAGGGAGATTTCCCTCCAATTATATTGCTAAATTTTATCATGTACAAGCTATAATAATTACAACAACTACGGTACTTTAGAAAAGCAAATAAGCAGTAGAAAATAAAAACGAAAAAATAACATGCAAAAGGACGGGCATATCAGCCCTACATATTGCAAGAAAAGCTCTAGCTGTGAATACATGACCCCCAGATAGTTTTGGATGTTCTGATCGTGTAATCAACATCACGTGATACAACGGGAAACCTTCAATCTGATAAAACAAACCAAAATTTGTCTCGTGTCATGAGTAATGGTAGGCAAGTGGTTACATATTGTGGCTGAGATAAACGTGACAATCACCTGAAAAACTCTATACCCGCTCACACTTACATAATACAAACAAGAAAGTTGTAATGGCAATCAATCGAAGTTATTGCTAATACTGCAAATCATGTCATTCTGACATGATATTTCAACCCCAAGGGGAACAAAGTATATCCAGAAAAGCATTTAGCCTACATATTCCAAAAAATCATCAATTTAGAAAATAAAAAACCTGAGAATCAAACAGTACAAAGGCCAACAGAGCAACTTACGGGGATTCCTCCAGCCATGGAGACACATGCAGCATATGTTTCATAGGAAGGGTCAAACAGAAGGACTTCATCACCTTCATCAATTGCTGTTCAAAACATATTTACCCAAGTTAATTCAGTAATCTCGAGCATGGCTAGAAGATGCCAAAAAACATAATTATTTTACTTGAAAATATTGCCGCTGCAAATGCCTCTGACTGACCACAGCATATAGCAACATCTGTAAGTGGGTCAACATGGAAACCATGTTTTTCTTTCACCATCTTGGCCAATAGTTCACATATTCCCTGAACATGCCTTAAAGAAGAAGAATCGATAATGCATTTAAGCTGCACCATTAAATGCAGAAAGCTGCATTAAACTACATCCAAACAGCTACAAAGCCTCATATGAGGAATAAGAAGAGGTGTACTTACCTGTGTTAGCTCTCTTTTTTTACATTAATTGTATTTTTGTAGTTGTGTATTGCTACAGAGGCTATCGAGAAGAGCTTCTTGTAATGAATTAAAGTGTAACTACCTTATGGATTTTTTCTAAAAAACCCTTATGCAAAATATAATCTGATAACTACAACAATTCATAAACACTTGCATTTAATGAGTGCATTAAAAACCAGAACAAACTGCTTGAAAATATTTTGAACTGCTGGCAAGTTGTTTGAGGCTTTGAGCATTAAACCTATGCATAATGGGGTAAAAACACTACTATTTTGTAAAGTCAAACTTGCTTATGCATTTGCTTATTTTTCAAGTTTATTTCAGTGGACATGTTCAGGGTCAACAAGTCACAAAACTTCTCTATCCAGCATCACACTATTCTCAACAAATACAATTTCTTCCTAACACTTCCCAAGGAAGCTATGACCAATCAATTCTTGCTTTTCCAGTTACTTTTCTTTCCTGGAATTACTTACCTAATTCTGCGCGACATCAAAATGCAAGTTGGATTTGCTTCGCTTTAACATGGCTAAGGTGGATCTTGTGCTCAAAATCACTAAGAACTATTTTTTTCTCATATCTAAATGATAGCTATTTCTTGTCTTCTTTTTTACTGAAACGAACCTATACACTGGTACAAGGAGACACTGGTAAAATTATATTACTGAAACGAACTTATACACATAAGTCCTGAAAGAGAGGTACAAGAAGAAAATCCTAACTATGACATTGCCATTGAAATTTGAACCTACAATCAATTACTCTGAAGTGATTAGCGGAGCTAATCCAGTCTGTCAACAAATATTTATTGTCACAATCAACCCAAAACCCAAAATGCCTAATCACACGGGATCCATTCGAAGCCACGTTTTGATAACCAGATGTTCTAAAATCTGGCAAAATCTCATAATCAGTTCCCAAATGTACCTTAGCCTTACTGCGAAGATTTTACGTTTCCATATTTCGATCGTGAATCACATTTTCTTCTCTATTTCGCGGAATCAAAATCTAATTACCGAAACGTAATTCCAAACGGACCAATAGCAACATGCACGCACCCTAGGACTCCCATATCGCTCCGAAATCCAGCACAATCGATCGCCAAAATAGGTCGGAAAGCGAGAGTGTTGAGTAAGAAACATACCTGTACTGGTTGTGGTCACTGTTTATCGCGGCGATGGCGGCTTGTTTGATCTCGGGAGGAGCGGGGAAGTCGGGGAACCCCTCGGCGAGGTTGATGGCGCCGCGTCGCTGGGCGAGGTGGGACAGCTCCTGGATCGGTGAGGACGTTAGGGTTTGGGCGACCCGAGAGAGTTTCGTCTCCATTGCCCTGACGACCCACCTTATCCCTTACCTTCTTCCTGGCGGTGGTAACTGGGGAAGATAAAGCTTGAGCATTTGTGTGTTGTAAAAAACAAAACTGTTTATTTATACTGAGGGTAAATTGCAATTCGCCTCCTCTACTTGTACATTATTTTCTGTTTGCAGTTATCGCGTTGGGTTGCTACTGCCAATTGCATGTTCACGTTGAGGTCCGAGATGGGTTTGAAAATCAAAATAAGACCCGCAAATTTTATGATGGTTTTTTCCTTGTTATTCATGAGCTCACGGAAGTTGAACATTTGCTAATTTAAATTAATGAGTTTCCAAAAAATCAGGAACCTATATTTTTGGTGTTTGAACTACTGACTCCACTAACAATATCTATGAGTCAAGGTACGCAAACGGATTAATAGATTCATTATTTTAGTGAAATACTCGATTATAGCCTAGCCTAGCATCTTCGCTTTTAATTGATGTTGGGTTGAATTGACTTGTTTGTGTTGATATACTACTAAGGATTAAAACCTGTATTTTTTCCACCTCATCAGCGCCAGCGATTCGTTCCCTTTTCCTTCCTTCGGTGCAAGTTGTAAAAGCTTTTACTTACTAATACAAAGTTATTTGCATATTCAAGTACTAATTTGAAGTTCTTGAGAATTCAAAATCTTCATGTTTACATAGTATTTAGCCTTATATATATATGTACATCTAGGGATACCATGTCCAAATTATAACTCATGAATCCCTTCATTATAAATATATATATGACTTCCTCTCTCATTTGTGATGTGAGAGAAGAGGTTCACCTGTGATATGTGTGCGAACTGTGAAGATCCAATTCTAACATAGATTAACTACATCTCCATGATCATTTTGAACAAGTTTTCGGTTTATTTTAAGAAAATATTGTTAAAGTCATGAGCGTTACCAAGAAGATGCTTGAACTTGGAAGTAGTTTCCTTTATTTTGCATGTGTTGATTTCATGGGAAGCTAGCTAAATTGGTTTAACTCATTCTGCTTTTAAAGGCACATGCAAGTTAATATACACGCTAAAGTTTACTTTTGCCATGTGTTTATTTATGTATGCAATGTAAAATTATCCGGTCTCATACTTTTGGCGAGACAAATTACACCGGTGACGTCTTCCGTCGAAGAGAAAATGACTTGCCAACCCAATTAGTTTAACTACCACCATAAACCATTTTTTAAGTATATACATACATGATAATGAAGGTGTTGAGTTTCGTGTCTATGAGTTAAGTTTTTCGAACGTATTCATCAAAGGTTCTGACAGTACGAGTAATTATTATAAAAACCTAATTTTCAAATAATTTCATTGATAAAAGCTTGATGCATCTAGACATGCTTTCGTTCTACCAACCAATTTCAAAGTGCTCTATATACAGAATTCATTTAAATTGAAACACGTGTTAAATAACTTCAAATTAACATATTAATTAACAGTTGACATTGACATTCGTTTGATCTTATCGATTATTTTCTTTAACTCATTTAGTATAGTAGGATAAGCTTGTCATATTTTAGTCTAAACTCGTGTGAAATTTGAAAACGACGTCAATCATGCAATATTTCATAAACGATGTAATGTCGTTAAAACTTAAAGATATTTTTGGAATAACGCTTCATGATTAAATCAATCATGGGAAAAAAAGGTTTCAATGCGTCGACTTGAATTTGTTAGATTTTAGTCTAAACTCGTGTGAAAATTGAAAACGACCACAATCATACAATATTTTACAAACGATGTAATGTCATGAAACTCAAAGATATATTCTTAGAATAACACTTCAAAATTTAATCAATCACGGAAAATAAAAAAACAAAATAATTTCAAATGCATCGACTTGAATTGTTAGAAGAAACCATTCGCTTATTCTAAAAATTACTCTTCTCTTCCAAGAAAATTTTAAATTCATAGAATCGTAGTTATACACACCTAGGGCGAGAGGTTAGGTCGAAATTACCAAATCCAAACTGAAATATAAAATTTTGGTCAAAAGATTCAAATTGAATCAAAAAAAATAGTTTGATTTCGGGTCGAGGCATTACTAAACCGAATTGTTTTTTCCGACATAATTTTTTATGACGTAAACATCGTCATTCATATTAATGCAACATATGATTCGACACTTTTACTAGATCTGATACTTTTTATGTAGTTAACATTATAATTTTACTAATATTGACGTGTGATAATAGTTTTAGTTCATGAAAACACTTTTTGTTGTAGATTTTTTATGTTTCAAAGTGAACAACAAATAATGATATCGAAATATCGAATGCACATCGAAGTTTAGACTAATTCGAACCAAAGTAATTCGGTTTGGATTTAATTTGAGTTAAATTTAATATAGATTTGTGTAGGTATGTCCGGATAGGACCGAGTTGGGATAAACTCACACACCCAAACCAAAACGACCCGGTCCAATTCCGACGTACCAACACAAAATTATTTGTGGCAAAGAAAAATCCACTGAAAATAACACATCGATTTCATCAAAGCAAAAAACATTAATTCCCTTTTGATTACAACAGGCACCAACCCAACAAGACGACCACAACCACGCGATCACAATCTCCAACACGCACGGACGGTTCAGATCACGTCCGGAGCCGGAGAGCAGGCGTCCACAGACCCGACTTTTCAGGAAGAAAAAAGAGAGAGGCGAAACCGGATTCTCGATTCCATTCCAGCCGACTTCCGGAAAACCAAATCCCCACTTTTCCCATCGATTCCGATTTCCATGGCGTAAACCCTAATTCCCCCCGAACTCAACTCGAGGGCTACTCCTTCCTGCCATGCGTCTCGGCTCCCCTACGATCCCACTGGAAGCGCCCGTCTTCCTGAGAAATTGCGATTTGGAATTAGGGTTTGGGTCGAGACATGCCGGGGGACGTTCACGCTAGTTCCAGAGGCGTTCTCTGCAATGCCGGCGCTGGCGCCGCTGCTGGTGAGGGGATTTTTTTTGGGGGTTTTTTGTTGATTTTTGGAGTTGAAATGGTTTTTTTTTGTTTTGTTTAGGTGTGATTGCAGCTACGTTTGTTTGCCCGTTGGATGTAATAAAGACGAGGTTGCAGGTTGGATTGCCTAAGCTGGCCGAAAGCACGATTAAAGGCATGTTCTTTTGATCTCTAATGGAATTCTGTTTTTATGTTTGGATTAAATGAAATCAAGGGATCTTCTCTTCTCATTAATCTGCTTTGGTGTTGTATTTGTTAGTTTGTGTCAGAGTTGGTTTCTTATTGAATTGTTACCTTTAGTGACCAACTCTTCTATGTTCCCAATTGAAAACCACAAGGTGGGATCTGCTGGTAAGGATTTAAATTTAAATCATACATGGCTAGTGTATGCGACACATCGCCATGTGTAGAAAGTAGTTGTTAAGGATGAGTGAAAAAAATGGTATGATGTGACTCAGTCATATGCAAGGTAGGAGCCGATAAAAAAGCATGGTAGGACTGGATAAGTGTGGATTGAAACCATACTTGCATGTCCAACCCAGTGTCTCTTCGAAATCATAAAGTTTCTACGAGGTAGTGGTCAATTGGGTAAAAATCTTCTCAGCTGTTTGTGTTTTTTATGTGAACTTTGAAGGGATTGTTTGTCGGTCAAAGCCTTTGAGGGATGCGATTTGGTAATACATTTTAGTGTTTAAGCAATTTAACTGTGATTTGTTTGTGCAGGTAGTGTTATAATTGGGAATTTGGAGCAAATATTTAAAAAAGAGGGTATCCGTGGCATGTATCGGGGTCTTTCGCCAACTGTGCTAGCTTTGCTTCCCAACTGGGCTGTGAGTTCTCATCATCTTCTCATTCTATTCAAATATTTCTTGAAACTTGTGTTTTACAGTTAACATATGTAACATATATCTTTGTTATCCCTTGTAAAGGGCAATAGATGGTTGTAGGGTTACTAATGCAATTATATCGTCAACTTCAAGTTGTGCACATCTCCACAAGCAAGCAAAATTCTAAGAAGTTTTGTCTTTCGTTCTTAAATATTCCCTAATTTTTGCTATTACCATTTTTCAATAAAGTTAAGAACCCAAACATTAGCTTGCTCTGCAGAGTAATAAGGTCATCCAACTAGGGCACAAACTATGGCCATCTCATCTTGTAGTTACACAACATGGCAGCTGAGTTTTGCTAAATTACAATATAACTCCAACCTATCACTGACAATTGGCATGTAAAGATATTGTGATTATTTAATATGGTGGGGGGGGGGGGGGGGTCGAAAATATAAAGAGAAAAGATTAATATATATTTCTAGAAAAATTACTTTCATCTGTAATTTTTTTAAAACGACATGTTTTCATATTTTGAAATCGATACATGATTACTTCATCTTTAACTTTACTGAGTAAATTTCCTTATCAATATAAACAACCAAATTGCCATTCAACAAATATTGATCTTCTATTTTCTCTGCTAATTAAGGCACACATTTCTTCCATGTTACAAAAATCATCTGAGTTACGCATATCAAAGATAAATGATTGAAGCTCATTATAAAGTAAAACAACTCAACACGATGATGATAAGGACTCGTGAATTCTTAACCCTTTCGGCGGCGGCGGTGAAGTATAAATTGTTTATACAAAATATGAATCGGAATTTCATACTTGTAACAAAATAAGTGCACTTCCTTGGTAGGTCATTGAAGTCTTTACCCCCCCCCCCCCCCCCCCCCCCCCCCCCCCCCCCCACACACACACACACACACACACACAAAAAAATTATGGTTCCGCCACTGGGTGTACCTTCTCTCTGATCCACCATTTCATGCTTTAGACTGGTCTTTTGTGTCATCCCTAATGTCCATTGTATTTCTGCTTGTATTGGATATCTAATGTTTTTAGTGATGCACGTCTCCTTCAGCCCATTTCCTTTTGATATGATAAATCATTCAATATTCTTTCACTATATACTTACTTTTCTTCCCATTTTTTTGTCAGTTATAATTCCACTGTTTTAATATGCCAAATCATTGCTATACTTTTTATTACTTAATGATCTGCCACTTCTCTTACTTAATGCTTTCCTTGGGTATCTTGTATGACTTGCTGATCCATTGATGTATTTTCCAGGTTTATTTTACAGTCTATGATCAATTTAAAAGCTTGCTCTGTTCAGATGGTTAGTCTACTTCTATCCTTGCTTCATTTGGCCATTGGGTTATGATTTATTTATGCAAATGATGGTCCTCTACGTATGCAAATATCATATGTTGTAGGTGCTAATTGTGCCATTATTATTATTATTATTTCTTTCTAAACAAATCATCACATTTGATTTTTAATGCTAATATTTGGTTAGATGAGCAACATCATCTCTCAGTCGGTGCAAATATGATAGCGGCATCAGGTGCTGGAGCTGCAACCACAATTGCAACCAATCCCCTTTGGGTTGTGAAGACAAGATTCCAGGTATGTTAAATTTCAACATAGTACACAAGGAATAGATACTTCGTTCCAGAAATGATCAAGTGCAATCCATTTTCCAAATCATATGCACTGAAGAGATTATTTAGGGGCTTAGGGCAAAGTTGCCATAAATATGATGTTCAGGCAAATTAGTTGCCTTCATTACACTCTATAATGTAAAATCACGACAACTCAGTTTCAAATGTTTGAGATGCTTGTTTCTTGCAACAATTTTAGCTAAAATACTACACAATTTGCTCAAAATTGGTTACCTTTTAAAGAAATTAATGATGTGTTTGTGCTGCGGAGGATGAGTTGTAGTTCTCACTTCTGTAGACTGTAGAAGTAAATATGTGGACTGTAGAAGTAAATAAAAATCTTCATATGAAGTCTGAACTATTATAGATGGTAACTATAAGGTATTAATGTGATTTGAGATTGGTGTATGAAACTATGAACCACTTTGATGACAACCACCAGACAGCTTATGTAATTCTTTCTGCCAATGAGAAGTTTTAATGAATTTTGTACGTCTCAACGTGCTTGTGGATGTCATTCACATGCATCGATATATTATAAGCTTGATAAAGCAATGCTCTTCGTGGGTTTTTTTCAATTTTTTCCTTGTAATTTTGACCATGGATTAGGTCTCCTGCATCATTCACGTATTTGATGTGCAATTCACTGTTTGCTGACTTAATCTAGTAGAAATATGAATATCTGTCAGTATATGTTTTTTTAATGTAAATTAACTGTTGATAGTGTTTATACTCGCTGCATCATTATATGATTCCAGAGCATCTAAACTTTCTGCCATGAATCTGCAGACTCAAGGAATGAGAGAGGGAATAGTGCCTTACCGTGGTGTCCTAAATGCACTTAGGAGAATTACATGTGAGGAGGGCATTCGTGGACTGTACAGGTTCTCTCTTTTATTTCCCTAGCATTTCAAGTGATATTTACTGCCAACATATGCTGATAGACTGCATTGGACAGTGGACTTGTGCCAGCTTTAGCTGGAATCAGTCACGTTGCAATCCAGTTTCCGTCTTATGAGAAGATTAAGATTTATTTGGCGAAACGAAGTACGTGACCTACTGCCTTTCGGCGCTTTCATGTTTTCCTTTGTTTTATTTTTTATTGCATGGGTTACTAAATACAAGCAATCTAAGCAGATAATACAACCGTGGATTCACTGAGTGCCAGCAATGTGGCTCTTGCATCTTCTGTGTCGAAGATAGTCGCCTCCACATTGACATATCCACATGAGGTAATCCTTCTGCCTTAGGCAACATCTTTTGTATTAGATTCAACATCATGGTCATTCTTTTGTTTTATATTTGTATCTTTTTTTCAGGTGGTTCGCTCTAGACTTCAAGAGCAAGGGTTTCATTCCGTTAAGCGATATGCAGGTGTTGTAGATTGCATAAAGCAGGTGATAAGGGAAGAAGGCATTCCTGGGTTTTACCGTGGTTGTGCCACCAATTTACTACGAACTACACCTGCCGCAGTAATTACATTCACCAGCTTTGAGATGATCCATCGATTCTTGATCGCCACTTACCCGCAAACACAATCATTATAGCCATTTCCAAAAATAAATAAATTATTGTTTCTTGGTGGTGGACTGGTGGTATATACATCTTTTCTTCTAATCGAGGAATATAGAGTTGTGATGGAGTGATATTGTAGTTGAGGGGACTAATTTCATTGATGACGACGAAAGTGATGGTTAATACTCAGATGGGCTTTCTTTTCTTCTGTCTTCTAGGCAACATATTCATAGATTTTGTTGTAGAGTATGGTACATTCGATTCATATATTCTTAAACAAATGATATGTTTCAGAACGTTATTGTATTCAAGAACATATGGTATTGAGTAGCGACAATGTTACACTTTTGTCTTCATTTTGGCACCCTCTGCATTGCATTTTTGTCAGATTCCAAAGCTACACAACGGCCACAATGTTACTGCAGTGTCTAACTGTATGTGAAATAATAGGAATGAAAACAAAGCAGAAGCCCTATTTTGGCTCAGAAGATGCCTCATCTCCTTGGTTATCATGCTTGTGCAAGGTTGTTCAAATAAAGTGTTCACAGCGACATGTTTATGGGATTTCTTATCTAATTGACAACACATTTAATTTTCACTCATCCAGCCAGGAAACCATTGTCAGTTCATCCATCCATCATCTCACATGATGTCCCAGCCACATGCATGCTACCCACATTAGAGAAGCATACAATGATTAGGTGTAAAGACGAAGCACGAGAACATCATCTTTTCCCCTTCCAAGAAGTTGATTTGTCAAGCTTGAAGTTGGTCTGATTGTATACATTCACATGCTTGCATGCCAGCTTCAATTTCCCTGCCCAATTGCTCATGATTCATTCGGAATTTTGGACATCAAAAAGTTTAAAGTCAGGAGTCAGGTGATCATGTATGCCCCAAGTTGGAAAAAAGAGATCGAGCATCACGTGTACCGGTACAAGTGTACCCGACACAACTAAAAGTTTTCTTTGAAAATCTCCTAATTTTTGTAATTCAAATAACTAAAATTTAGGATCCCTTCTTGGCAAAATAGGTTCAGGTTTTATGGTTTGGTTACTGTGAAATAATAATAATAATAATACAAAAAATGTGGTCGGCTTTCAATGAAGTATCTATTTAAAATCCGAACTTTTGAATATGGAAAAGTAGTTATATGTCACTAGACTCACTACAAACGATATCTATTGAGAAGTGGAAGGGAGATGACCAAATGGTAGCAAATTTATGTCCAGGATTCTTAAGATGTGAAGTGAGCTGGTGAAGCAGATCTTTCACAGCAATGTTAAGTACAACTCCCAAACATGAACCTTTCTTGTCATCTTTGGTTGCACTTTGCCTGGTCATGAAACAACCAAATAGGATAAGAACATTATATCAATTTTTAGCATTGTGTGTGGGGCTTGCCTAAGTAACTGCCCTACACAAGGAAATGGGACCTAAAATCTTTATCATAATGAGAGTTCTAGGTGGGCCTCACCTCCACAGTGTGTGGATGGGAATGCAAGCAGGGAAGGAATGAAAGTGGCACCATTGGACGATTTTATCTGTCAGCTATTATTGTGATTAGCTGGTTTGATACAAGATTTATAAGCTAAGATGCACAAATGATGGATCGATTCGATTTTAACTTAGTTTGTTGGTATAGTTTCAAGTTATACTTGATTGATTTTACCTTACGTGTGAGCCACATTGTCATATGTATTTCACTCATTATTTTTTAAAGAATAACTACATATTCATGAGGTATGTGTCACTTAATGAATGCTGTATTGACATGTATGAATTATACTCATACTTGGAAATCCTACTTCACATTCAGGATTTAATATAACAAGCTGTTGCTGGAGCAATCTTACAGGTAGCTAATAACTTATGGATGGATCCAAGTATTACTTCGTGGTGGTTATGCATGCACTTAAGTAAACAAAGTGAAAGCATCATAAAAGGTTTACATGTCTTCTCTTTTAGAATATGCACAAATATGCACAAAGCCGAAGTCCCAAAATTGATCCCATATCACATGGTATATATATTATATAATAGATATACACACACATATATTACAGTATTAGTGATTATTTAATGGGTGATTGTTCTGTTGATAATTTCGTGAAACTTAAGCTTAAAGCTCAAATATAAGATAAATTTATTTACTTGTCGGTGCAAAAAAGTTTTGGTATAACAAACGAATAAAAAGGAGAAATTTAACACCATTGGAATGTATGATTTTTGTTGTTGCAAAAGAGGAGACCCACCTCCACCTGAATTAACAAGTGGTGCCTTTACGAAAGAAGTAATGCTGTTGCCACCAAAGCGATGCATAAAGTCACACTCATCTAATATCATAAAGTTGGCCAAATTGTAATTTATAGGAAATAAATTTGAATAACATAGAAACATGCCTAACTCATATCATAAATATGTTACATAACAAGTACATAAGGGTGTAAACGAGCCGATTCGAGCGAATTTTCGAGCAATAAATATTATCTTATGTTATTACCAAATACAAAAAAATAAATATAAATGTAACAATAAAAATTTCGAGTGAGTTATCGACCCGAGTATTAAATTTTTTCGAGTTCGAGCGGCTCGTTTACCGAATCAAATTTGAAGTTTTTTTTTTATTTTTCATCAAGATCTTTCATTTTCAAGTTAAACTAGAATCGAACATTTTTCGAGTCGAATTCGAACCAAAGTTGACAGCCCTACAAGTACACATTGTAATTGCCTAAAGCCAAAGAAGCTATTGAATAAAGTAATCGATCTCTTTCATAAAGTTTCATAGTTTATCGATTGCTTCTATCCTTAAGATCTAGCGATAACAACACGAAATCCCCAAATATCACAATTATTTTAGGAGATCCTTATTTCATGAAAATTCACCATTAAAATATGATATTATTTGTATATTTTCGAAAATCTAGTATAGCACTAGTGAATATTTTCATGACTTAATACACTTTAGAATCCAAGGCAGCACTTTAGGATCGTAACTTTCTACTACAACAACTAACATCGATTCTTAAATCGTAATGCACTAATGCTGTGTCATTTTCAGGTTTGGTGTCAAAGTTGGTGAAACCATTCATGCGTCTTTATATATTTTGTTTTCACACAACGACTCCACTTCAGTGCAACCGACAAATAGATGGAATGTCTCTTTTTTAAACCTCAAATTAACTTTTACTCCAAGTATGAATTTGGATTTGACCATCATTTTGTTTCGTCCTTACGTTTTTGAGACGACTCTAAATTACAAAAGCAAAACTAATATTTTCTTTCCCCTATGTTCAGAGAGAACGAACCCAGTTTCGCTTTAACAAGTCTAATTTTGGTAGATAATTAATTGTGGAAGTTATTCATACATCTAGATAGTCAGGTAGTTATATTCACAAAACGATAGGCATGTCCAACGATACTAATCGTTCAACCAAAATGTACTTGTTAATTAGTTGTCGAGGATGTTGACCAAATTGATTTGGTTAATTTAGGAGAAAGTTGGGGAGGATGACCATCCTTCAATTAGAGTAAGAAATGTATGATTGATGAGATATGTTAAAGAGTTTCTTTTATTTAATTTCTCCTTGTACATATCGTTTTTTTAGGACAAAAAATTGAGAGAAAATGGTGATATCTTATATTTTCACACTATAGTACCACGTAGAATCTCATATCCAGGGGGGCGTTAGGTGTTGAGAGGGGGATTGAATTTTGTGTTTTTTTCTTGTTTGAAAGGATTTTTGAGATTTCGACTTCTTAGATTTTGAAATTTCACTTCATTTGTAACGACTCGTTGGATTCCATTTTGACTGCATTTTTTACTTATTTAAATTTCGACCATTTCTTTATAAGCTAAAACACACGTGACTTAAATAATTAGTAGCTCTGTTATTTTCATGAATCGGTGTTAATATCAATAAGAGAAACAAAGTTCTTTTCCAAGGTTTATATCTTGTAGCTCATTTGCTGCCCACATGACAGAAGCTCCTAACAAACCTGGACAAAAGAAGAGGATGAGGTGTTAAGATTAAGAATGATGTCTCAACCAATGGAGCTTTCCTCCAAAACAAAAGCATAACTAAATTAATTAAAGTTGTTTGTTTAAATATATAATGTGTGTGTTAATTTGGGGGGGTTGGGGAAGGTTGTGCTGGAAGTGGGCCGTAAGGCCTCTTTTCCACTTTTGCCGGCGGATCTGATGATTACTTTGGGCCCCACACCGGGGCCAATCTCCGAGCCTCCAGGCTCGGATTCCGAACGGCTTCAACCGTTGATATGATAGGAAAATACTGTATTTTACTCGTGCAATACGTTTTTCAAGAGTATAAGATTTTAAACATATTTTTTGTTTATGAGATTTATTTAAATGTTTTCTTGTTTTTCGAAATTAGTCTTGATGAATGAGAAAGAAGAAAATGATGGTAAGAAATAGACGTATTAGAAAATATAGATAAAAACCTGGTAAGCTTTGTTTCTCAAGCAAAAATTTCACGTACTAAAAGCAGAATGGTAGTTCTGTTTGAAATGGATCCAATTCGAATATTTTCCTAATTTTGATCATATTCAACTGGTGGTTGTTGTGAATTGATATATAATATACTATGGTAGTTAAACAATAGTACCATCATGTTAGGTGCTTCATTCGTAAATTGATACATTGTTTTGTGTACTAATATGCAAAATCACCAATCTGTATCAACAAAAAGGCTGGTGTGTTAATTTTATAGTTTCCATGAGTTTTGAATAGAAGTTTAGATGTAACCGCTCTATAAAGTATATCTACCCAAATCAAAATTAAATTTAAAACCAATAATCAAAATATCTGCCAACTGAATACTAGAACAGACTCACACCTAACAAATTGCATTCCGAAAACCAAACTTAAACATAAACACAAAGTTGTCATTTGTAAGTTATTTTCTTCTATAGTAGCTGTTTTTGGTAATGTGTGAAGATTCGTGCTGCGATTAATATAGTTTCGAGTTTTTTCTTGTCATTTCCTCACATTATCTCGGACATATTCCATGAATTAATAATTCCACTCAAGGTTACGTCGGATATTGTCTTGCACTGTTGCATTTTTTTTGGCAATTAAGATGCATTTTTTTTGTCTTTGAATTTTCAAAACATCCCTAGTTTGGGCAGGTTGGAAATAAATAATGCTCGGGCCTTGGAATATTCAATTTTCACGTACCACACTATAGATCAGTGGTTGTAAAGAGTAAAAAACATTACAAAAATTGTCCACCTGAACATGTACCAGTTTTTGGTGGTTATAAAGAACTGTTAGCTACATAAATTATGTTTTTGAAATATAATGTGGTCATAATAAAGTATAAAGACAGGCTATGATTGCCAACTTTAAACTAACGCTTAGTTCTTTCTATCCTTTTCAACATGGAAATAATGTACATCACGTATAATTCTTTATTGGCAAAAGTAGGATATAATGGATTGTTTTGGTCAAATGTTTTTTTTTTTTTTGCATTTGTATGTATAATAAACATATTTTTGTACGTGCAAGAGTTTCATGTATGCCGTTGATTTGATTAAATATCAATTTAGCTATTCATTTAGATTATAATCTATATCAGCTCCACAGCTTCAATTTTTTCTCCATAACTCTCCTAATTTTAGATATTATCTTCATTTCTTATTTCTTAATATTCCAGTTCCTTAAGGAATGGTTGATTCGGATAAAAACAAACTATTTGGGTACCAACAAAAAATCTAATAAAGTCATAAAGATAAGATAAAGCAAAAGGCTGGTCCTCAACAACCCAAGTAACAACCAACAAATTTCACCAAAAAAGAAAGACAAAACAACAACCATTAAGGAAAAATAAACCTTATTTTTGCAATCCGGATGTAATAAAACCCTCCATTAAACGAGGTAATTCCCATTGTTAATCCGAGCAAGATTCCTCCCAAACTTATTTCTTAGACCTCTTTGAAGATAATTACCAGATAAAAAGAAAAATAAACAATAATATATTTTCAATAGAAATTAAGAAACAACAGATTAAGTAGATAAAAATTAACGAATGAGCAATAAAAAACTCGACTCTCACTTCTTCATGAAAGTGTAAACCCTATCAATAATAGCCAGCGGGTAGACTTTCACGCTAATTTTAGTCATTGTTTCTTAAATATCCTAAGTAATTCAAATTATCCTTTAGTATGTCATAATATCTTAGTGTTTTCCTTTGAGGAAACTTTTAAAGAAAATTAAAACTCAGAAAAAGTCGAAATGCACGGGGATCTTTAGGTGAAATTCGAAAAGATGAAAACCCTAAATATCCTTACAAATTAGACAAATTTTAAAGAGATTGCCCGACCAGTCATTATGCATGGCTCCCTGGATATTGCCTAATATGATATTAAAGGATATTGAGCCCATGAGATTTGCTATTATATTTTTTCCTAAATTTTGATACTTCTATAATTTTTGAATAATACATCACCCACATGTATTTTGTTCTATCTTATTTTTTAGTATACACATGGTAATGTGTCATGTGATGAACGTAGAAACACCAAAAAACTCAGGAGTAAGTCCATGAAAGTAGATACTCCATACTCGCACGTGTTTACCTACTGGGTTATTTTGACTATTACACCTAATTCCAAAGTATTTTGACAATACCATTAACACCTCCAAAGTATTTTGACAATACCAATACCATTTTGACAATACCATTAACACCATTATCCACACCGACAGGTGGAGGTGAAGTGGTGAACACAAAAGTTAAAGAGAAGTTAAACAAGTTGGAAAGAGAAAAAAGCCTTTATTCCTTTGGTTACACGTGATTGACCGATGGAAGCAGAAGTTCCGAATTAAATCCCACAGGCGCGAATTAAACCGACCCAACACAACACCCCAAACAAACTAACCGTTAAAAGTCACTTCCACTCTTCCTCAGAAAATCAAAAGTAAAAAAAAAAAAGTAAAACCATTTCCTTTCCTTTCCTGGTCCGAAATGCTCAGATTCCGAAGCGAACGGCTCGGAGAAAGGTTTGGAGAGTGTGTGGCGAGGCTTCGCCTTCTCGTTGCGGAATAGACAACGCCCCAACGCTATTACAAGAACAACCTCACCCTTTTCCCCCCTCTCTCTTGCTTTATTTCCTTCTACTTTTTCGACCCAACAACCGGGGACGACCGCATTCGTCCGGACCTCGCCGGAGTTCCTCTAAAGATCCTATTTTGGGAGGGTGGGAGGTGGAAGGAGGCGATTTGGTTGTTGGGTTTTTGTGGGTTAGAAATGGCGCCTGAGAGCTTGATTTCGATGCTGGCGGCGTCTGTGGTGGATGATGTGTTCCAGAATCATGATGGGAGGCTTAATGATTTGGATATGGCGTCCAGGAAGTCCGAGGAAGCAGGTGCTTCTTCCAATCCAACCTCAATCTGCCCTTTTTGGGATTCTGTTTGGACTTTGTTTTTGTTTTTATGATGTGTTAGATTGTATTCAATGTGATGTGTTTGCGGATGTTGTTAGGGAAGTTTGTTGTTGTGGGCATACGAAGAAGTAGTGATTTGTATTGGTGTTTTGTTGAATTTTGTGTTAATTGTGGGTTTTTAATGTTTTCTAGCGTCGAGGAGGTACGAAGCGGCTAGTTGGCTCAGGAGAACGGTTGGAGTTATTAGAGGAAAGGAATTGCCGGAACAGCCTTCGGAGGATGAATTCCGACTTGGGTTGAGAAGTGGGTTTATTCTCTGCACTGTCCTTAATAAGATCCAACATGGTGCCATTCCGAAGGTTGGTGATGTGCATTTTATTGCTTTGTTTTACAGTTTTTCTTTCTGAATGTAATTTTTGATGCATTTACTCTGGCCAGATAGTTGCGTGCCCCGGAGATTTGGTCGATGAAACAGCACTGTCGGCGTACCAGTACTTCGAGAACATAAGGAATTTTCTTGTTGCCGCACAAGAGATGGGCCTTCCCATCTTTGAGGCATCTGATTTAGAAAAGGTTGGGGCTTCTTAGATCACAGGCTCTGGTTCCCCTGACCTTTAAATAGAACAAACGTTGAGAGTTCAGACCTTGATCTAATCCAGCTATGTGAATTTTAAGTTATACGTGTTTCAACTTGGTCTTCTCCTGCATTAGCCAGCAAAAAAATACTATTTATTTGATTGCATCTTATTTCATTGTGTCACTTGTTAATATAGGGTGGGAATAGTGCAAGAATAGTGAACTCCATCTTAGCCCTCAAATCCTACAGCGAATGGCAACAATCAGGTGGACATGGTTTCTGGAAATATGGTGGGAATTTGAAACCTGTCAACTTGGGGAAATTCTTTGTACGGAAAAATTCAGAGCCATTTATTAATTCCTTGAGAAATTTATCTATGGATGATAAGTTGCAACAAGGTGATCAGGGTATTTTGGGGAAATATTCACATGAATCGACTGAAATGGTAGGTAAGCTTATGCAACTTCAGTGCTTCATGGATTGAGTTAAAAGTGTGTTGGCTAACACACTCTAATGGTGGAACGCAGGCGAGGTCTCGTTCTTTGAGTACACTTCTTAGTGGACTTGGTTCAGACAAAAAACCTGAAGAAGTTCCCAAGGTTGGATAATTATCCTTGGTAATGCTAATGAATGTGTTTTCTCCTTATTATGGACTTCTTAATTTGCTTTGTACACAGATGTTGCAATCCATGCTAGAGAAAGTTATGGGTCTAGTAATGGAGGAACTTGGCAATCGTATGTCAAGTGAAACCCAATTGGTAAGATCCATTTCTCCAGTTAGTAATAACAGTAAGTTTTATGGTTGTTATATCAGAATGAAAATGTGTCATTTCTCTATGAAATTGTTCAACTCTTCCTAATGATGCTATTAAATAGTGTTCTGAAAGGCTTAATTTTAATCATTAATAGAGGTTTATGGTTCATGTGTCTTTTTCAGGTAAGAATGAGTTCTAAAGATTTGGCAGAGCGAATTCCATGCTCCCCAAAACGAAAGGTTTTGGCTGAACTTGTTGCAACACCTATTTCTGCAGAGGTAGGTTCACTTTTTTATAGCATTGGTTGTACTTATCAGATTTCATTATATATTGTCACATAGAGGATTCTGTTTCACTTTGAACCTTTCTCGTTTTTTATGTTTCCTAATACATCGTCCCTACTTCCTCCATTTAGAAGAACAACATTTACTTGTTTAAAAACAACATTTTCTTGTTTTTTGTCAATGCCTTCACTACCAATATTACATGGTGGTCCTTTTAGAATCACCAAGTTTTTTTATTTGTATGACTTAATTATTTGTGTGAACCTTGTCCCCAAAATGACAATTTGTTAATCTCACAGTACTAAATTATCTGCAGTTACAAGGCAGTGATGAAAATAAAGTGAGTGTAAAGGAGGACCGGTCTATTACAAAGTTGAATGGAGAAGAGCTAAAACATAGAATTGACAAAGAGAGTCTTGTTTTCGAACAACAACAAAAAGATATTCAGGTACAACTACAACTATAGTGCTCTCCTTTCGTTGTATAAACTTGTTTTAGTTCTTAATTATTAAATCATTTTCTAGGAACTCAAACATAGTCTTTACACCATCAAAGCGGGAGTGCAATTCATGCAGTCGAAGTACTCGGAAGATCTGTGTACTCTTGGTAATATGCTTGAGCACTATAACAATTACTTTGCTGGCTTTTCCGAGTTTGCTTACTCAGCCCTCCAAATTATTTCCCAGGCAAACAATTTCAGAGTCTTACACGTGCAGCATCTGGATACCATAAAGTTCTTGAAGAAAATCGAAGACTATACAATCAAATCCAAGACCTTAAAGGTAACTCATCAAATTTTCTGGTACAGTCTACTTTATGTGCAATTATATTAGTACTTTCTAGTCAATACATGATCTTTCTTTTGTTAATTATTCTTTCTCTGATTTCTCTTAGGTAGCATTCGAGTATACTGTAGAGTGAGACCCTTCTTGCCTGGCCAATCTAGTTTTATGAGCACCGTGGGTCATCTTGATGACGAAAGTATTGCAATCCTCACACCTTCAAAGAATGGAAAAGAAGTTCGTAAATCCTTTAACTTTAATAAAGTTCTTGGCCCATCAGCAACTCAAGGTTCTTGATAATCCTCATCTACACCTTTAAGACTACATAGCCTGAACGCCCCGTAATGATCGTGATATTTGGTTATGCAGAGGGTGTATTTTCTGATACTCAACCTCTGATCCGGTCGGTTCTTGATGGTTTCAATGTCTGCATATTTGCCTATGGCCAAACAGGTTCAGGAAAAACATACACAATGGTATGTTTTAAATTTGATTGTGATATAATATGGCTATGATAATTATGTAGATGCAGAATCTAGCTTCATATTATTTCTCTGATTTAATAAAATTATGCAGAGTGGACCCAACAATTTGACTACGGATAGCCAGGGAGTGAACTATCGAGCACTGGGTGATCTCTTCTACCTTTCGGAACAAAGAAGAGACACATTTAGCTACGATATTTCTGTTCAGATGATAGAGATTTACAACGAACAAGTTCGGGATCTTCTTTCAACTGATGGACATACCAAAAAATATCCTTTTGATAGTACTTTTAAGTTCACATATAGCTGGATCCTATATTTCTATGTCTGTTGTGAAACATTTCCTCCCAAGGTTTGTTAAACCCCATAAACATAATAATCTACTTAGCGAGAAAAAGTTGCAGCGAGATGTTCATAGTCAAGCTAATTTCTTACATATATGCACAGACTTTGTATTTCAAGTTTTGCCTTAACATATAAATACACTAGAAATCCGAAACAGTTCCCAGAATGGTCTCAATGTGCCAGATGCCAATTTGGTTCGTGTAGCTTCAACATCCGAGGTTATTGAACTCATGAACATTGGCCAAAAAAATCGTGCAGTAGGTTCAACGACCTTGAATGATCGAAGCAGCCGATCTCACAGGTTAAACATTCTCATCAAAATATCTTCATGCCTACACTATATTTTTCAAAATGCAGTATGGTATGTGACATTGGTGGAAATGCTTGCAGCTGTTTGACCGTTCATGTTCAAGGGAAAGAATTAGCGTCTGGAACTGTTCTTCGTGGATGCATGCACCTCGTTGATCTTGCTGGGAGTGAAAGAGTCAACAAATCCGAGGTCACTGGAGACCGACTAAAAGAAGCCCAACACATCAACAAGTCCCTTTCAGCTCTTGGAGATGTAATAGCTGCCCTAGCTCAAAAAAACCAACACGTTCCATATAGGAATAGCAAACTCACACAGTTGCTGCAGGACTCTCTTGGTAAGATGTTGCAATTTTAGCTCGGCTGAGAACTTGTTATAGTTTTTGTGAGCAACTTTCTAATCTTCTCTCTTTTTCTGTAGGTGGGCAAGCAAAGACACTTATGTTTGTCCACATTAGCCCCGAGGCAGATGCTGTTGGGGAAACCTTAAGTACACTTAAATTCGCCGAACGCGTTTCGAATGTCGAACTTGGAGCTGCCAGACGCAATAAGGAAAGCTCAGAAGTCAAAGAGCTTAAAGAGCAGGTTTGTTTCTCTGGTTTACTTGTTTGCTATAGCTGCGTGGTATGTAAGTGTCGTTTATGTTTCTCTCTTAATGCAGATTGCTTCTCTTAAAGAGGCTCTGGCAAAGAAAAACGTAGAACCCGAGCAATTTCAAAATGTGATTCCTAGACCTGAAATGCAGAAGAACAGATCTGGTGATTCATCGCCAATGCACCCAAGGGAGGACGGAAACACGAGGGTACATGAATACTACTCTTCAACTAATATGTATATAATATGAATGATCTGCATACGCCATTTCCATATCATAGCGAACAATATGTATATTTTTATGCCGACATTGCTTGCATCTCTTTCAATGTATTGTTTCATTCTTTTGTAATTTGATTTTGTAAGCAGAAGAAATAATTTAAACTCTGCTAACATCCATCTACTTTTAGTGTTACTTTTTCTGATCTTTGCTGTTATTTCAACATTTTTTTGAAGACCCGAGGCAACTCGACAAGGGGACAGAAGAAACCAGGCTCTAATCTACCAGCACACACGATGAATGGATCATCTCCTTGGTCGAGCTGCAATGGCAAGGATGAAAAGGACCCCAGTTATGAAGATTGGCTTGAGAAGATCATGCAGAACAAAACCGAAGCGAGAGATGATGATTCATCCGGTAGCTGGTCTGGGGAGACACCTCAACTTTCTGACTCTTTTCGTCAGAATTCGTTCTCTGAAATGGGAGTCTTCTTTGACCAACAGTACATTAGAAACGGCATCAATAGGAATGGAAGTGGGGATTATGGAATGCGACAGACCCTTTCTGAATCTGCGACCACCGTTGATTCAGATGATTTTGATTATACGACCATGGCTTCTTCAGAGGCTGACTTGATGTGGCAATTCAATCAACGAAACTTTACTCAGGTGATCAACGGAAGCATGTCAAAGACCAAAAAGGCGAAACGAATACCACAAGAGAGTGGTCTAGAAACAAGGTAGGTGTCATTCCTCACATGAAATAAAAATAAAGTTTTAAATGTGAAGTTTTATGATTACTTTCTTGGTTTGCAGGACGCCGATTAAGCCATCACCCTCCAGAACACTATCAAATGGTTCCCTTCAGACACCGAAAAGAACGGGGAGGAGGCAAGTCGATGCCAAAAACCAATCTTCTGGTGGTAATGTAGGATCACGGAAGTAATGAGTATGTTATTGTTCTTGTTGGTGTGTGCATGGTGGTTGTGTTTCTAGTTTCATGGTTTGGTTTCCTATTTGATTTGAGAAAGGTGAGGATAGTTTTTGGTTTCCCACATGATGAATGATGATTCCATTGCTTGTGAGTGAAAAATAGATATATGTATACATACATACGTATAACACTGGCTGTGTGCCATTTATTTTGGGCTGTGGTCGCCCATAATGATTTCAATGAAGACCTACAGAAGGATATTGTGCCTTATCTTGTATGTATGTGTATCTCTTCACGAAATACCAGCTTTCACTAAATCATATGTAAAACCAAGTTTAAGTGTGTCATATGGAAACCGAGACTCAAAACCTGTTATATGGAAATATATTCTCATTTATACATGATACTCAAAACCTTATCTTACCCAAAGACACGGACATGTATAAATCAAACCTCACATATAATCACAATCGTTCAAAACCATGCGTAAGTGACTCTCTATCCATCTAGAGTGTAGTGTGTAATTAACGAAACCAAAAATGGCTCATAGCTAGTAACATCTAACTTGACCAACAAATTAAGACAATGATCCGATGCGAAAGAGCGAAAATCTAAATTCAGAAGACAGCTTTGCCCATCTGCTCGAACAACAATCTCGATCGTCATTCAAAAGAATCCAAAAATCAGGAGCGCAGCCAAAACAAGAACGCCCCGACGCCCCACCAAAACCCCTCTAAAGCCTCGACTCGTCGACGGGAAATAATCTGGCATCGAACACTCCTCCCCGTTGAAGTAGAACTTCTTGGGGAACCCATCTCCGGCAACAACATCAATTCCAGGAGTGAACTTCTTCTTGAAGGAAATGACACTCTGCAACTTCCCAGCATTTCGGAAGATTCCGTCCTTGGGCTCCTTGATGATGTCCTCCTTAACCAGATAATTCAGCCCAGCCAATCCCTGGAGGAAAATAGTGTCATTTCCAACCGCCTCGCCTTCGAAAGAGTATACCGCCTCGAAGCCTTTATAGGCTTCGGGCATGACGACCGCCGCGAACCAGTCGGGGACGTCGACGTCCCCCCAGTTCATGAGTGTAATGCGCGCGCTCCAGCCGTCGATGTAGTCGGTGGCGAGATGCCAGTTGACGGTGACGCCGCAGTTGTCGGGGCATGGGACCGGGTTCGGGATCCGGAAGTGTTTGATCGCAGCCCACGCCTTGGCTTTCGACGTCCGGTTCTCGTACGGGACGAGGAGGGCCTCCGAGGGGAGAAGCATTGCCGGGGCACGTGTGCTGCACGTGCGGGAGAGTAGCTTCGATGGGCACCCACACGCGCACGTCTTGCATGGGACGACCGACTCGTTGTAGAAGCCGGAGAAGGAGACGCAGCACCGCGGTTTCACGTTTCTTCGTGTTATGTTGCACACTACCTGGATTTTGCATTTTATTAAGTTATACATTTTTCATTTTTTGAAAGATGAAAAGTTCCTTGATTAGTCTTTATGTAACTTTTTAAAGAAGATTTTGATTTGTACTGTCATTAATTGTCTCGTTTAGGATCGTAGTTGACTTTTGGCACGAGAGTGCTCGAAAATGTGCAATTAATGGCATGTACTTACATTACTGAAACGTTCAATTCAAATCAAGATTAAACATATATATATTATCGGTTCTTAAGCATACGAGTTTACGTACTGGATGCCTATATATATATATATATAGTTAACAAATTAAGGTCTAGTTTCTTTCATAATCAATTTTTTGGTTTCTAAACTTAATTTTCTAGGATATCAAATGCATGCAAATCCAATTATCCTACACAAATCAATTAATTGGTTTGGGATCGAAATTTAAAAAAGGTCTGAATTGAATACGTACCTGCCAGGTGGCAATAGCAAGTGAGTAAGTGGGGAGGGATCTCGGGTCGGGGAACTGGGTCGGGTCGACCTTGACGGGCGGCCCGCATTTGTACTTGGGGTTGAATTCATTATCGGCTCCGGTAATCCGCCAGCTCTGCGGGGGGAACAAGGTGGTCCGATTATCGTCCGGCGGCATTTTAAAAACCTGCAGCTGAAACGCCGACTTGGACTTCTTCTCGTCCATCGCCTCCGGCAGAATAGTCCCGTTCCGGCAGCAGAACTGAATATTCCCGACCTGCGTGTCGTTCTGGTACGGCAACGGAAGATCCACGAACGTCGGCTGCTCCTCGCAATTCTGCACCGTCGAGAAATCGAGATCGGCATAATATTTCCCTTGCTTGCCGTTGAGGCACCGGGAGACGTCGAGCGTGGTGGTTATAGCACCTTGAGTCTTCAGCACGAACTCGCCTCGCGTCCACCTCCACGTCAGCCTCCACCGGTCGAGCCGGCCCAACTGGTTCCGGTTTTCAACGGTGACCAACGCGAGGTAACTCGACTTGTACGACCGGATAACGTCGTAAGTCATTACCAAATCCCCGTTGCGGCGGGGGAGAGTCCGGTTCGATATCGCGGAGGTTTCCTTGGCTTTGTACTTGGGGTCGCGGAGGCAGCACAAGTACATTGTGGTGGCCTTCGGGATCGGGACGAAAGGGGGATATTTCGGAGGCGGACATTTGAACTCCGGGTTGTCGAGGTAGATCTTACTCGGAAGATTGTTTTTGTTCCCGAATTGGGTCCCGACTATCTTTATCTTCTTGCTGATCTGCTCCTTATTTCCGGCGGTCTCGATGGCCGTCTTGAGGTCCCC
The DNA here is from genome assembly GCA_963682175.1 of Triglochin maritima. NCBI lineage: Eukaryota > Viridiplantae > Streptophyta > Magnoliopsida > Alismatales > Juncaginaceae > Triglochin > Triglochin maritima. The sequence goes on along the minus strand of OY821780.1, from coordinate 3,316,128 downwards.
GTCCGGGGACCCGAGGAAGGAAACCCCGACGGAGTCGTTCTGGCCGATTATGTAGGGGAAATCGGAGCCGTCAGCAATGACGACGTTGTCGGCGGAGACGAGGACGGTGTCATTGGGGTAGGCGATGTGGAGGGACCACTCCGGGAAGGGGATGGGGGCACCGTTGAGGATCGTTGCCGTGGCGTGGAAGGCGTAGGGTTGCTTCAACGGATGGTCGGGGTAGAATGGGTGGATTTCCTTAGGGTATTCGATTTCGTATTTCAGGAAGACGCCGGTGCAGTTCTCTTCCGGGGAGAGAGGCCTTTTGATCTTTTTCGCGGCCGGAGGGGACGGTTTTCGGCCGATTTGGGCGGAGGAGAAGGAGAAGAGGAGGAGGAGGAGGAAGAAGAGGATTAAGATGAGGGTCTGCGAGGAACCCATAATTTTTATGGGATTTGATTTGTGTTTGAGGATGAGAAAGTAAACGCTTGGGATGAGATGAGATGAGATGAGAGAGTGGAGGGAGTGTAACATAGGTGATGGAGAGAAGTGGGAGATTCTTCTTCTTTCCCGCTCTCTTGTATTTTAATTTTGATAGTGTAATTGCATTATTATACTCAATGATTTCAAATATCGTATCTTCGGTTTTTAGTTTTTGTTCCTTTTTAATTGTGGGCAGGGAATTTAATTCATAGAGGTTAGAGTTTATAAGGAAGGTCCAAAACAAATTTGAAATGGGTAGGTTTGCTTTTATGTACAGGCTAATCAAGTGTTATACATGTAAGTGGGTAAAATGAATACTCTTCTTGTTAGTGACTAGTTCGACAAAATCTCATATACCTATCTAATTAGTATCCAAAATAAAAAAAATTGAAATCTAAAGATATTAAAAAAATCGAGGGGGTCGAAATCTGAATGATCTTACTAACCAAGCGAACTTTGAAAATATATGTGGTCACCTGATACCACCGCGCTTACACATTATTGTTTCTTTTTTTACACTTGGATCTAGGGCTGAGCAACAACCAGTCTGGTCAGAGTTTCGGTTCGTACCGGACCCCACCGGTCTGGTCTTCGGTCCGGGAATCGGAGCCAATTCGGTTCCAGTCCGGACCGGTCTGATTTATTTTAAAAAAAAATTAAGGTAAAAAAACCAGACCAGACCAGTCTGAACCCAACCAGTAAGGTCTTCGGTCCGGAGTCCAGACTCGATCCGGTTCCGGTCCAAGTCGGACCGATTGCACAACCCTACTTGGATCTACCGGTATTGATTTCAAAAGTCGTTTTCAGTGAAGTTGAGGGGCTCGTGATATATCATGGCTAAACCAAAGATAGTTTTTATACTTTTTAAATAGGATGGTAATTTATTTTCCAGAACTCGTTATCTCGACTTTCCAAATGTAATGCTAATTAAGTCATTTAGATTGAATGAATTTGATGTGATGGAAGAGTATAGAAAGCTAGAAACAATAAATTCAGAGTAGTCGTGAACGGACGTGGGCGTTCGGGACACGCGCTGACATAGTCAGTACAGTCAGAAAAAGTCAAATGTGTTTTATTTTTTGAAATTAAATAAATAACATATTTTATTTTGTCACGTGCAATTTTTACTTTCTCAATACAACATTACGTTCTCAATGCAACATTTCGTTTCCCTATGCAATATTTCGTTTCCCAATGCAACATTTCATTTTCACATGGACATACACAAAACTTATTCTGGACAGACACACAACTTATTCTGGACAGACATATAACCTAATCTGGACAGACACAAAACTTATTCTGAACAGACACACTCCTTATTGTGGACATATACGCATCTTATTCTGGACAAACACACAACATATTCTGGACAGAAAGATAATTTATTCTGGACAATCACAGAATTTATTATGGGCAAATCACACACAACTTATTCTGGACAGACATAAAACTTATTCTGGAGAGACACAGAACTTATTGTGGACACACATAACTTATTCTGGACAGACACAGAACCTATTGTGGAAAGACACATAACTTATTCTAGACAGACACAGAAACTATTGTGGACAGACACAGAACTTATTCGGGACAAACACAGAACTTATTATGGACATACACACAACTTATTATTGACATATACACAACTTATTCCGGACAGACACAGAACTATTCTGGATAGACACAAAACTTATTCTTGACAGACACAGAACTTATTATGAACAGACACAGAACTTATTATGAATAAACACAAAACTTATTCTGGACAGACACACAACCTATTCTGGACAGACACATAACTTATTCTGGACAGACACATAACTTATTCTGGACAGAATAAGGTGCTGGTCTGTCCATTTTAAGTTGTGATTTTGTCCGTGAGGGAATCAAAAGTTGTATTGGGAAAATAAATGTTGCATTGGGAAATGAAATGTTGCATTGAGAACATAATGTTGCATTGAGATAGTATAAGTTGCATGTGATACAAAATAAATATGTTATTCAATTAATTACAGAAAGGAAAATGTAGGGATCTTAAGGGGCCCTCTAGTGATCGTAATTAAACAAGATGCGGAATTAAAAACTAATTACGAACTAACAACTAATCATGCAAGGGTTATTCTAAGAGATAGAGAACTTGCAAACCAACGTTGAAGTCGACGCCCGATTTAACGAGGTTCGGCACCCTCCCCGGGTCCTATTCCTCACTCACAAGCCCCGCTCGTCCCTCGAGCCTCGCTTGTGGTTTCCACTATCCGATCTCCGTTACCGGGCCGAGATCAACGCCTTTACAAACCCGAGCCTCGCGAACAACCTCGCCTCGCCCGTGTCTCCTCTCACAACCCGAGAGGGAGCTTCCTTGAAGCTATTACAACTCTTGTGATTTGGATGAAAGAATGGAATCACAACTCTTGCTAATGACACTCTAACTTTGAGCACACTTGGATTATGATATGGATTTAGGAATACAAGTGGTGAAGTTTTGGCTTGAGTGTATAGGATTTGAGCTTTGAAGGTTTGGGAAAGATAGCACAAGGATACTTGATGTTTGGAGAGTGTAGTGCTTGTGTTGTGCTTCTAATGAGGTCCTTATATAGGCTTCAAAGCTCTTAGAGTCGTTGGGGAGTGGGTGAGAAAGTTGACCCATGAAATGTGATGATGTGACAAAAGTTCGGGCAGAATTTGCACGCTCTTCGGTAGACCGTTAACCCAACGGATTACCGAAGATGGTCGTTTCGGTTTACCGAATTCTATTCGGTGAACCGCTCACTCAACTCCAGTAGCTCTCTAACTAGCAACCCTAATGTTTTTCGGTGTACCGAATATGATTCGGTTAACCGTTCCAAAATGGACAGTAAGTTTGGTAGGGTTCCGTTTATGCTAGGTTCGGTTGACCGTCTCTACTTCGGTAGACCGAAGTTTGCGCGGGTTTTGCGCTGACAAAGCGTGGGAGAATGGTTTACCAATAACGGTCAAGTTAAATAGCCGTTGGTCTCCTAAAGCAATATGATTCGGTTGACCGAATGAAGTTCGGTGTACCGAATATGGATAAGTCAATTTGGCTTTAGGTCAAGATTTAAATACGACCGTTGGAGCAAAGTCCAAAACCGGTCCAGGCTAATTCGGTCTACCGAAGGCGGTTCGGTATACCGAGGTGGTGATTCCAGGGAACACCTAAAGGATTCTACACGGTTGACCGCAAGGTGTTCGGTGGACCGAACTCTACATGATTCGGTTTACCGAGTGGGGTTCGGTTAACCGTGGGGATACGGGACAGAATCCTAATGTGCTCAAGTTTACATTAATCCTAAGGACTCAAATTATACTAAATTACATATTGGTCCAAAGCTTGATTACATGTCTTGAGTCTTTATCTTCTTGTCCAAAGCTCCTTAGCTTGATTCTTCATCAACCTATTAAGAATATCGCAAATACACGAATATATATGCAATGCATGTATTCATGTTTGCTTACTTTGATTGTCTAGGTTGATTGATTAAATATAGATTAAGATTAGATTACTTAATCATCAAAACTAAATAAAGATTAAGGCTAAAAAGCCAACAATCTCCCCCTTTTGATGATGGCAAATCTATATCTTAATATTTGAGTTCAATTTTATTTCTCCCCTTTCTATATGTTTTGTTTCTTAACATATATGTAATCTATGCATTTACAAGATTTCTCCCCCTAACAACATGCATAGTTTATTTAAAATTGAAGCTCATCCTAATTCTTCTCCCCCTTTGACATCAATCAAAAAGCAAACATTAAGCATTTGATGCAAAGGTAAGAGATATTTAACTCTCCCCCTTAATTATATGATTTTGTACTTTAAGGCTCCCCATATCAATTTGGCTAAATAGCAACAATGAGTATTAACAATTAAGTGCATTTCTATTCTCCCTCTTAGCCTATTTAACATCCATTTTACAATTTTACATTTATGATTATGGATGTGGTATATGATATGCAATGAATAGGGTATAAGATATGCAATGAATTATATCATAAGATATGTCTATTAAGCTCTAAAATTTAGATTAGAATCAATCAAAATTTATACCGTCGTGGCGCTTTGAATTGACTCAACCCGTATTCGGTGATGCAACCGGCTTTAAATTTTTCTTTGAAGCTCATCCGGTCACCACCGATTTCCTCCTTCAAGTACCTATAATTGAAGATTTTGGTACCCATTTTTGCTTGGTTCCAATCATGTTAGTTTTTGGAACCCAAACCATTTTGGTTTTAGGTGCCCAAATACTTGAGGAAGTTTTATTCACTACAAAATGCTTTCCATTCAAAGTAGTGTGAATAACATGGTTCTTAAAGTTATTAGCATAAAAACCTATACCATGTTTATCTAGTGATTGTCTTTGACTACCAATAAGCATATCAAGCATTTTCTTTCCACTTGTGAATTTTTCAAGATCCTTTTGTAATTGAACATTCTTAGCAATTAGATCTTGAATATCAACACTACATGAAGGTTTTGCATTTAGAGTTGCAATTTCATCAATCAATTGAGTGTTCTCTAATGCAATTTTATCATGACAAGCAAGTAATTCATTCTTATCATTCATGATAGATTCAATTTGAGATTGTAGCTCATTGATTTTCTTTCTTGCTAGTTTATTCTTTTGACAAATTTTCTCAAAATTTTCAAGTAATTCATTGAATTCACATTGAAGTTCATTATATGCATTTGAATCAGTTGAATCAATTGAATCATGACTAGGGCAAGAAGATACCTCACTATCATCGTCTTCTATTGCCATGAAGCACATTGAGGCGAATTCGCCTTCAATTGATGAAGATGATGAAGTGTCCAAAGTAGCTTTAAGAGCTTTCTTCTTCTCTTTTCTCTTGCTCTTCTTCTTCTTCTCTTTTCTCCTTTCTTTCTCTTCTTTGAGAAATTCCTTGAATTTATGTGTCACCAATTGTTCCTCGATATCACTATCTTCATTGATCGAATTGGCGACGGCGTGTAGCCCTACGGATTTCTTGACTCTCTTCTCATTTCGGTCTTTCATTTGTATCTCATATGTCATGAGACTTCCCATGAGTTCTTCAACCGACAATTTCGTTAGATCTTGCGCTTCTTCTATTGCGGTTGTCTTTTCTTCCCAATCGTCGTTGAGAGACCGGAGAATCTTCCTTGTCATTTCTCCCTTGCTAAAAATCTTTCCAAGAGCACTAAGGGAGTTAATAATTTCGGTGAAGCGAGTGTGCATCTCGCTTATGTTTTCACCGGGTAGCATATGAAACAATTCATATTTATGCATGAGTAGATTAATCCTAGTTTCTTTTAATCTAGTGGATCCCTCGTGATGCATTTCTAATGTGTGCCAAATTTCATATGCACTTTCACATCCTCTCACTCGATTATATTCATTTTCATTTAAACCACAATATAACATATTCATAATGCGGGCATTAATTTCCGCCTCCTTAATTTTTGTAGGATCGTGTGGGTTATGGGTCCACTAATCACTTTTAATCTAATCCCTAATTTTCTACTTGATTAAGCAAACAAATGCGCAGCGGAATAAACAAACAAGTAGAGAAAGAAAGACAATGCAAACCACAAAAGACGCGTCGGTTTTTATAGAGGTTCGGCACCCCACCCGGGTCCTAGTCCTCTCTTGTAAGCTCCGCTCGACTCCGCGAGCTCCGCCTACGTCTTCACTAACCACTCCCCGTTCCGGGCCGGGAGAGAACGTCTTTACACCACAAGCAACGCGAACAACCCTCGCTTGCTTGAATTCTTCCTCTCACAATCCGATAGGGACACTTCGGGCTTTCACCGAAGTCCTTGCTTCCTTTTACAACAATTGAGAACTTGAGTGGAACAACACTCTCTAAACATTGAGCGCACTTGAGTAGGATGAAGAAATGATCACTAAGTGTGGAAGATTTGTAGCTTTGAGTGTTTTGAATTCTCTCTAAAGTTTGGGACAAGTTTGTAGTGGGAGAGTTGTGTTAAAATGTGTTTTACAACTCTATTTATAAGCATTAGAGAGAATAGATCCGTTGGGACAAGATTTGGTTGGATATTGTACAAAGAACACAAAGCAGAAAATCGGGCTGCAAATCTGTCCAGAAACGGTCGACCGAAAAGGTGCAACGGTCGACCGAACGCTTGGGTTCGATAGGGATACGGTCGACCGAAATATGAATCGGTCGACTGAACACTTAAGTCAATTAAGAAAACGGTCGACCGAACAAGATTACCGGTCGACCGAACAAGCGTTTCGGTAGAGGGAAAATTGGATCGGTCGAACGAAATCGTATCGACCGATAGCAGGGAATTCTTGACAAGGTTAAACGGTCGACCGAACTTGGCACATGGTTCGACCGTTTGGTTAAGTATATGGAGGTGTATATAGTTTTAATACGAATACGACCGTTGGGCATATACGACAAGAATAACGGTCGGAACAGTAAGTTCAAACGGTCGACCGAAAGATATGGTGCGGTCGACCGAAACTAGGTAGGAAAACACAGATTGGATTACTTGATCATCCGGTCGACCGAACGACATGTTGCGGTCGACCGAATGTGGGCAGACAGTTAGGGTTCAGGTTTTGTGTTTTTCCGGTCTAAGTTTGGTTGATCTATTGAAGTCCAAATAATGTGAAATTTCGTGTGTGACTTCTATAGGGAACCTAGTGTGCGATTAAGTTGATTTTAGCTCAAGTATGCTCAATTACACTTTGTTCCTAAGACTCAAAAGAAATCAATATTACATGTCTTCGATATAGCTTTAATTACATGTCTTGACTTCATTTCCATCTTTCTTGAGTCTTGATCACCTGTAGAGGTTAGCACAATACAATATATATGCAATGCATAGTGTGTGCTACTCTAATTAAGATTAGGTTGATTAAATCGTCAAAACATAAGATTAAGGCCAAAAAGCCAACAATCTCCCCCTTTTTGATGATGGCAACCGGTATCTTAATACTTGAAATTTGTATATGTAAACTATGCATATAAATTCTCCCCCTATGGATGTGCATAGTTTTTGTTCAAATTTTATCAAGTTTTTCAAGTTACCCCTTTAATTATCTCTCCCCCTTTGACATCCATCAAAAATAATAATTATTTAAGACTTTAAGCATAGAATTTGGATGTCTTGTAATGAAGTTGCTCCCCCTAAATTTTGCACTTCATTACTCTAATAAAAGGTATATCATTTAAGCTCCCCCTATCAATAAGGCTAAATGGAAACAATGAGTATGATTCAAGTTAAGTTCATTTAAGTTTCAACTGAAGCCTTATTCTAACATCCATTTAAAATTTGACATTTTCAATCAATGGATGTGGTATATGATTTGCAATGAATGGGGTAAATGATTTTCAATGAATTGAATTATATGATATGTCAATTAAGCATATGAAGCTAGATTAGAGCTAATTTAACATGAATTGTATTGATAGGAATTTTATACCAATGTTGTATTCGAATTTAGCTCCAATCTCATTTGGTGATGCAACCGGATTTGAATTTGACTCTTGAGCTCATCCGGTCACCACCAATCTCCTCCTCATGCTCCTACAAGAGTAGATTTAGGTACCCAAACAACTTTGGGTCCTTGAATGTTAGCTTTGGGAGTCCAAACCATTTTGATTTTGGGAGCCCACACACTTGAAGAACTATGGTTAATGAACATATGCTTACCATTTAGAGTAGTGTGAGATACATGGTTTTTCAATTTAAAATTGTAACCTAAACCATGTTTTTGCAAAGATTGCCTTTGACTACCTAATAGCATGTTAAGCATATGAGTTCCATTAGTGAATCTTTCTAAATCTTTTCTTAATTGCAAGTTAGAAGCTTGAAGATTTAGTTGATCACAATCTATAGGTGTTGCTCTTAATTTTTCAAGATTTGATGCATTCTTTTCAAATTTAGCAATCACCTCATTCTTCTCATTTATGCATGTATCAATTTGGCTTTAGAGATCTTTGATTAACTTTCTAGCATTCTTGTTTTTATCACATATGATCTCATATTGTTTAACTAAATCATGGAATGCATTTTGAAGTTCATCATAAGAATAAGTTTCTTCTTTAGAACATGAACTATCACTAGCATATGATTTAGATGAGCAAGAATGTGATCTACTAGAGTAAGAGTTAGAGGATACCTCACTTTGATCTTGAATAGCCATGAAGCATGAGTGAGCCACTTCTCTTCTACTTTGCAAGGAAGAAGACGATGATGATGGTGATGAAGAATCATCCCATGTAGCCTTGTGTGCTTCCTCCTTCCTTTCTCTTCTCTTGCTCTTCTCCTTTTCTTTTCTCCTCTCCCTTCTCTCCTTTTTCTTCTCCCCTTCTCTTCTCTCATTTTCACTCTCCTCCCTCTCTTTTTCTTTTTCTCTTTTCTCACTTCTTCTACCTCTTCTTTCATTCTTTTCTCCTTTATCCCTCTTGAGGTATTTGAAGAAGTCTTGGGCAAGGACCTCAATGTCCTCTTCTTCCACCCTCCTTGGCTCATCAAAATTTGCATGCAATGCCACCATGGAGTTTTTCTTTGAAGCTTCCTTCTCTCTTCGATGACTCAATTGGAGCTCATAGGCCATGAGATTTCCAATGAGTTCCTCCATCTTCAATTTTGAAAGATCGTGCGATTCTTCGATTGCCACGACCTTGTCTTCCCAATCGTTGCTCAATGACCGGAGGAATTTTCGAGTCATCTCTCCTTCATTTATCCTTCTTCCAAGAATCAAAAGAGAGTTAGTAATATCGGTGAAGCGAGTGTAAATGTCGCTTATGTTCTCACCGATTTGCATAGAAAATATTTCATATTTATGCATGAGGAGACTTATCCTAGTTTCTTTGGTTTTGCTATCACCCTCATGATGCATTTGTAACCTATGCCATATTTCATTTGCACTTTCACATCCCCTAATTCTATTGTATTCTCCCTCATTAAGGCCACAATAAAGAATATTCATAATTTTTGAATTCATTTCAATTTCTTTCATTTGAGCCCTAGATAGAGAATCTAAATCATCTTCATTTGGGGGTATGTATGGATTTTGAATAAACTTCCAATACTTAAGGTCATTTGATATTAAAAAGATTTTCATTCTATTTTTCCAATAATCATAATTTGACCCATTAAGCAAAGGAGGTCTTGTGGTGCATAAACCCTCTAAGTGATTAGATGTTGAAGTCATGCTAAAATTACGGTAAAGTAATGAAATTTAGCTAACAAGGCTCTGATACCAAATGTAGGATCGTGTGGGTTATGGGTCCACTAATCACTTTTAATCTAATCCCTAATTTTCTACTTAATTAAGCAAACAAATGCGCAGCGGAATAAACAAACAAGTAGAGAAAGAAAGACAATGCAAACCACAAAAGACGCGTCGGTTTTTATAGAGGTTCGGCACCCCACCCGGGTCCTAGTCCTCTCTTGTAAGCTCCGCTCGACTCCGCGAGCTCCGCCTACGTCTTCACTAACCACTCCCCGTTCCGGGCCGGGAGAGAACGTCTTTACACCACAAGCAACGCGAACAACCCTCGCTTGCTTGAATTCTTCCTCTCACAATCCGATAGGGACACTTCGGGCTTTCACCGAAGTCCTTGCTTCCTTTTACAACAATTGAGAACTTGAGTGGAACAACACTCTCTAAACATTGAGCGCACTTGAGTAGGATGAAGAAATGATCACTAAGTGTGGAAGATTTGTAGCTTTGAGTGTTTTGAATTCTCTCTAAAGTTTGGGACAAGTTTGTAGTGGGAGAGTTGTGTTAAAATGTGTTTTACAACTCTATTTATAAGCATTAGAGAGAATAGATCCGTTGGGACAAGATTTGGTTGGATATTGTACAAAGAACACAAAGCAGAAAATCGGGCTGCAAATCTGTCCAGAAACGGTCGACCGAAAAGGTGCAACGGTCGACCGAACGCTTGGGTTCGATAGGGATACGGTCGACCGAAATATGAATCGGTCGACTGAACACTTAAGTCAATTAAGAAAACGGTCGACCGAACAAGATTACCGGTCGACCGAACAAGCGTTTCGGTAGAGGGAAAATTGGATCGGTCGAACGAAATCGTATCGACCGATAGCAGGGAATTCTTGACAAGGTTAAACGGTCGACCGAACTTGGCACATGGTTCGACCGTTTGGTTAAGTATATGGAGGTGTATATAGTTTTAATACGAATACGACCGTTGGGCATATACGACAAGAATAACGGTCGGAACAGTAAGTTCAAACGGTCGACCGAAAGATATGGTGCGGTCGACCGAAACTAGGCAGGAAAACACAGATTGGATTACTTGATCATCCGGTCGACCGAACGGCATGTTGCGGTCGACCGAATGTGGGCAGACAGTTAGGGTTCAGGTTTTGTGTTTTCCGGTCTAAGTTTGGTTGATCTATTGAAGTCCAAATAATGTGAAATTTCGTGTGTGACTTCTATAGGGAACCTAGTGTGCGATTAAGTTGATTTTAGCTCAAGTATGCTCAATTACACTTTGTTCCTAAGACTCAAAAGAAATCAATATTACATGTCTTCGATATAACTTTAATTACATGTCTTGACTTCATTTCCATCTTTCTTGAGTCTTGATCACCTGTAGAGGTTAGCACAATACAATATATATGCAATGCATAGTGTGTGCTACTCTAATTAAGATTAGGTTGATTAAATCGTCAAAACATAAGATTAAGGCCAAAAAGCCAACAATTTTGGGTTTAGGTAATGAAATAATCTCATCATCATTTGGTGGGGTGTATGATTTTAAAATAAATGTCCAAAATTTTAAATCATGAGATTGCAAATATATTTTCATCCTCTTTTTCCAATAATCATAATTTAGGCCATTAAAAAGAGGTGGTTTATTAGTTGATAAACCCTCACTATGATTAGATTGAGCCATGCTAATATTTCGATTAAGAAAATAAATTTAGCTAACAAGGCTCTGATACCAAATGAAGGACTTATCTCCAGCGACTTTACCACTCCACTAAAAGCAATTGCTGTTAGTGAGGGAGCCACTTCCAATATAGTCCATTCCCAGGCAGTGTAGAGCCCCAAACTAAGCGTCGGGTGGACATGAGGGGCTGCACGTTTGTGCCAACGAGTCGGGCTGTTAAACACCTAGGCCTTTAGGCCCACGAGCCATAGTAAGAGATTGCTTGGCAACAACCCCTCATCTATACGGGTGGTCCCATAACCACCAAGGAATTTTGCTGGGGTCCCATAACCCCAACAATCCCCCCCCCCAGAAAATTACTTTCCTGCGCGGGGCGTGACTCGAACTCGAGACCTCGCTCTGATACCAAATGTAGGGATCTTAAGGGGCCCTCTAGTGATCGTAATTAAACAAGATGCGGAATTAAAAACTAATTACGAACTAACAACTAATCATGCAAGGGTTATTCTAAGAGATAGAGAACTTGCAAACCAACGTTGAAGTCTACGCCCGATTTAACGAGGTTCGGCACCCTCCTCGGGTCCTAGTCCTCACTCACAAGCCCCGCTCGTCCCTCGAGCCTCGCTTGTGGTTTCCACTATCCGATCTCCGTTACCGGGCCGAGATCAACGCCTTTACAAACCCGAGCCTCGCGAACAACCTCGCCTCGCCCGTGTCTCCTCTCACAACCCGAGAGGGAGCTTCCTTGAAGCTATTACAACTCTTGTGATTTGGATGAAAGAATGGAATCACAACTCTTGCTAATGACACTCTAACTTTGAGCACACTTGGATTATGATATGGATTTAGGAATACAAGTGGTGAAGTTTTGGCTTGAGTGTATAGGATTTGAGCTTTGAAGGTTTGGGAAAGATAGCACAAGGATACTTGATGTTTGGAGAGTGTAGTGCTTGTGTTGTGCTTCTAATGAGGTCCTTATATAGGCTTCAAAGCTCTTAGAGTCGTTGGGGAGTGGGTGAGAAAGTTGACCCATGAAATGTGATGATGTGACAAAAGTTCGGGCAGAATTTGCACGCTCTTCGGTAGACCGTTAACCCAACGGATTACCGAAGATGGTCGTTTCGGTTTACCAAATTCTATTCGGTGAACCGCTCACTCAACTCCAGTAGCTCTCTAACTAGCAACCCTAATGTTTTTCGGTGTACCGAATATGATTCGGTTAACCGTTCCAAAATGGACAGTAAGTTTGGTAGGGTTCTGTTTATGCTAGGTTCGGTTGACCGTCTCTACTTCGGTAGACCGAAGTTTGCGCGGGTTTTGCGCTGACAAAGCGTGGGAGAATGGTTTACCAATAACGGTCAAGTTAAATAGCCGTTAGTCTCCTAAAGCAATATGATTCGGTTGACCGAATGAAGTTCGGTGTACCGAATATGGATAAGTCAATTTGGCTTTAGGTCAAGATTTAAATACGACCGTTGGAGCAAAGTCCAAAACCGGTCCAGGCTAATTCGGTCTACCGAAGGCGGTTCGGTATACCGAGGTGGTGATTCCAGGGAACACCTAAAGGATTCTACACGGTTGACCGCAAGGTGTTCGGTGGACCGAACTCTACATGATTCGGTTTACCGAGTGGGGTTCGGTTAACCGTGGGGATACGGGACAGAATCCTAATGTGCTCAAGTTTACATTAATCCTAAGGACTCAAATTATACTAAATTACATATTGGTCCAAAGCTTGATTACATGTCTTGAGTCTTTATCTTCTTGTCCAAAGCTCCTTAGCTTGATTCTTCATCAACCTATTAAGAATATCGCAAATACACGAATATATATATATGCAATGCATGTATTCATGTTTGCTTACTTTGATTGTCTAGGTTGATTGATTAAATATAGATTAAGATTAGATTACTTAATCATCAAAACTAAATAAAGATTAAGGCTAAAAAGCCAACAGAAAAGACATTTGACTTTTGATGACTAGACTGTTGCTGCTAATTAGACTGACCACGTCAGCGTGCGTCCCAGACGCAAGCGTCCATTTATCCATTTCCATACATTTAAGCAGGGGCTTTCTAGGGTGATTGTAACGTCCCGTCTCCGAACCCGCATCGAGCCCGGGTCCCGGTCCGTCACCCATGTGCCCACAACACCCACCTATTGCCACAAAACTTAAGTTGGTAAGTGTTATGGTAGTGGGCTCATGTCTTTATATCCCACCCCAACATTCTCATGTTAAGCAATGTGGGACTAAACTTGGGGGTTTTACAACCTACCCCACTTGAACACCTGACGTCCTCGTCAGGGTCAAGCCACTCAATCACCAGGCGTTGTGGGATTCTAGAGGTGGCTCCCACCCTTTAGGTATAGCACTTAGTTCCCACAATTCCGGCTGGTTCAGGCTCTGATACCATCTGTAACGTCCCGTCTCCGAACCCGCATCGAGCCCGGGTCCCGGTCCGTCACCCATGTGCCCACAACACCCACTTATTGCCACAAAACTTAAGTTAGTAAGTGTTATGGTAGTGGGCTCATGTCTTTATATCCCACCCCAACATTCTCATGTTAAGCAATGTGGGACTAAACTTGGGGGTTTTACAGTGATGGCATGTCGATGTAGTTCTCTACTCGGTGCAAAGAAAGTCTCGTGAAAGGATTACGAATAAACTACCAAAACCGACGCAACACCACTTTAACACCACGACACCATTACTTGTAAATTGTATTACTTTGTTGGAAGTTTTAGTCTTTTAAAGGTTACATCACTACATAACACATTTTTAGTATAATGATATAATTGCGTATAAAGAAGCATATTAACCTTCAGTTTAAACTTTAAAATGAGATCCTCAGTTCGTACTACTATATATAGTAAGCTGAGTTTAATGATGAATTCTCCCTTGCTAATATATTGAATTGCCACATAATTTGATCGATTAAATTGAAGATAATATAAAGAGTATAAGACTATGTACTTGTGAAGTTCGATTACGGCCTTACGGGAAATAATTATGTTATGAATCCTATCACCAAAACGCGCAAAATTGACCCTTCTAGATTTTGGGAGGAAAAAGTTGCGGAGGATCAACTTGATATGGTTTGTGAATTGTGGTGACGACGTGCTCTCACATATACATGTATAGTGTTTCTTTAATGAAGATAATTTCAGTAAATGTCATTCGATCAAATACAATAAATATACCACGAGCGTCTATTATAATATTCACGATATCCTAATTAAATATCCTCTCATTTGTCCTTAAATTTCAACTGTATCCTCATGTTATTGGATGATATTTTGAATTTCAACTCTCATTTGTCATCCGAAATATTACAACGTATTCAAATATTATAATTAATTGAAGGCTATTTTGATATCTTAATTTGTTTAAATAGCATTCATGAATTATCCTCTTTGCTCTACCTCTATTTAAGCTACAAAAATAAACCCGCCAACAAATTACGTGCCTGCATGTCTTATTAACCACAAAACGTGGGGCTCGTTCACCTTTTGAAAATCCTCGCGCGTGAAAATTGCTTTGTAGATAATAAAAAATCTTATATATAAACACCTGAAATTTATCACAGTATGTAGTTAATGATGTAAACTTTGACTCGAGCTCATGATTAGGTTCGAGTTCTGCTTTACAAAAGCTGATATGAGCCCGACTTAGAAAATAAACGTAGTGAACATGTACAAACACAACTTAGTATTGCTAAAACAATCTTGTTAGCTCTGTTTGACTTGATCAAAGTGTTGTAACAATTAAGAATATTATCATGTAATACAATGAGTTACACATATTGAATAAAATATATAACATGATTTAGACGAATCCAACAACCAAAATCATGTTTAGGAAACAAACAAACAACAAAATAGTAGTGATCAGAAAGACATTCCAACCGAGTCGTCGAATCGTGATTTGCCTTGGAGAAAATATCACCTCCACTTACCAGTGTGATGAGTCTGACGCTTTTTCTACAGAATAGAACGACTCATTTGTCGAGCAGTCGCACACTGGTGTAAAAATTAGGGGTGGCTCCGGCTCCCCCATAGGCCAGACGGCGTGGTGCCGACGAACCACGAAAGCATATCAAAACCTCGCAAGAATCGTCAAGAGAGTGGTTTTCGTTTTTGAGAGAGTAAAAATGATGTGTATATCATGGAGAAACCGAACGTGACATATATATATTTGTAATCGTCAAATACTTAAATGCAATAATCAATTAAATTGTTGATAAAAAAATCTATTACCCCGAGACAAAAATCTCTAATTTCCCCGAAATCACTTTCATCTCGCCCCCAAGCCAGACAGATACAACCAGATAATTCTCTAATTCCTCTCTTTCTACTTTGAAGGGTCGTGAAAAGAACATTCTCAATTTTTCCAAGTTCCCCAATATGAAACTAAAAGAGATTAGTACATTGCTTAATAATTCTCATTCTCAACATTAGATTTCTTAATTAAATTGTTCATAAGCTTAACCCACGTTTAATAGTCCAACAGAGAGCTCATTTTACTAAATAGTTATATGCTTATTTATATGGAAGTCTACATATTTCTATGATTGTTCAGCTTAAAACTATAATAAATATGATAGAATTCGTATGTATTATATTGGTGACGTCGTAGGGCGAGTTGTAAGTGACTTCTTGTTGAATATTGGCTTATATTTGTTAAAGAAGCAAAACCAGGAAGAGTCAGTCGACCGAATTGGATTCGGTTCACCGACGCACAACCCAGGAGATTTTCGGCGAAGACGGGTCGGTCTACCGAATTGGATTCGGTCCACCGACCCGAGGATTCCAGGCACTCCGTGTGTAGCTGGGATCAGACGACCGAATTGGATTCGGTCTACCGTCAGAAGGTTTTGAAGCACTTCGGAAGAACGGTTCGGCAAACCGTTGAGGAGATTTTTGGTGTTCCGAGAATCTGGAAAGTGCCTGTCCAAGTTGGAACGGATTACCGAGGGGCACTCGGTCTACCGAAGGGTTGTTGGAATAGTTCGTTAGTTCGTGCAAGAATCGTTCTCGCGGTCTACCGAGACGCGCGAGAATAGTTCCCTCGGCCAACCGAGAAGGATTCAGTTAACCGAATCAGAACAGGAATAGTTCCTGTTGAAGCATTCACGGTTAACCGAGTGAGCGTCGGTTAACCGTGCGCATGAATAGTTCTGCTCGGTTATTGCTTAATTGTAGCTCGGTTTTTGAGTCTATAAAAGGGCTTGCTTGTCCTTGCTCTTATATCACATTGCATACAAGTTAGTTTCTTTCATTGTGAGTTGAGAGATTAAGGCTAGAGATAGATCTAGAGTGATTTGGAGGACCTATTGCCTCCAAGCGTTTGTAATCTCGATTGCTTCTCTTGTTGGAGAAGCGGAAGAAGGAAAGAAAACCCGCAGGAGACCCCCCAAGGACGTAGGCACGTTGCCGAACATTGTAAAACGCGTGTGTCGTGGTTGTTTCAGGTGTGCATGTGTTCTTTGCTTGTTTTATTTTCATCTTGCTAGTGTTCTTGTTGCGATTGAGTTTGGGAGAGGGTCCGAAGTTAATTCCGCAATCAATATTCTATTATACGTGGTGCATTTAATCCGTGTCGAGTTAGTGCATTGTTAGATCCCCCTCCCAACAGCTGGTATCAGAGCTTTGGTTGCACTTTCGATGGCGGAGGAAGCGCGGAACTTTCGGGTGGAGAAATTCACCGGGAAGGGGAACTTCTCAACATGGCAACGGAGGGTTCGTGCGTTGATGTCTCAGACGGACGGGCTATTGCTGACGTTGGATGGAGTGGAGAAGAAGTCGTCGAAGATGACCGACGAAAAGTGGGAGAGTCTGAATCTCCGGGCTATTGGAATCATCGAGTTGTGCCTCTCGGATGATTTTCTTTTCGAGGAATCGGCGAAGACCGCAGCAGAATATTGGAAACTTCTGGAGGAGAGGTTCATGAAGAAGAACCTTAGCAACAAGTTGAATCTGAAGCCTCAGCTGTACATGCTTCAGATGAAGGAGAACACACCGTTCATTGAGCATCACTCGGTGTTCAATAAGTTGATAGCTGATCTGACTCAGCTTGAGGACAAGATGGAGGATGTAGACAAGGCAATGTTGTTATTGACGTCGCTGCCGGACTCGTATGAGAACTTGGTGAATACGATCATATATGGCAAGGATTCGTTGGTGTTGGAGGAGGTCAAGGGCACGCTGATCTCCTACGATGCAAGGAGGAATTCTGGTAGTAGCTCTTTCGAGAAGGGTGAAGGATTGATTGCAGCACCGGAAAGGGGCAGGACGGGTAACAAAGGAAGAAACAACGGTAGAGGGCGGTCCAAATCAAAGGGGAGATCCTTTGAATGTTTTTTCTGCAAGAAGGTTGGTCATATGAAGCGTGATTGTAGAGCCTTCAAGGAGTCGCTGCAGAAAGGGAAAGACGGGTACAACTCCGCTAGCGTGGTGGAGGAGAAGAACGAAGTCGACGTTCTAACGGTTTGCGCTGCAGGTATTGACAAATCATCATCTGGATGGATTTTGGATACAGGAGCATCTTTTCACATGTGCCCGGATAAGGAGTGGTTCACATCCTATGAGCCACTGAAAGGAGGGATCGTTGTTATGGGCAACGATGCGCCGTGCACTACCGTCGGTATTGGTTCCGTACAGTTCAAGATGTTCGATGGGTGCATTCGAACGCTGACGGGTGTGCGTCATGTACCGGAGTTGAAGAAGAACTGATTTCTCTAGGAGAGCTTGATACTCTCGGGTGGAGATGGTCCGGCGGGGACGGAAAGATTAAGGTCACTCATGGGGCGATGACAGTGATAAAGGGAACCAAGGTGGGCAACTTGTATTGGATGCTCGGGAATGCAGTAGCAGGAAAAGGTGCAGCAAATGTTGCACGCGACGAAGACAACACCGTACTTTGACATATGAGGCTTGGTCATATGTCGGAAAAGGGTTTGTGTGAGCTACACAAACAAGGATTGTTGAAGGGTGTTAAGAGCTGCAAATTGGATTTTTGCAAGTATTGTGTCTTCGGTAAACAGCACAGGATTCGATTCAAGACGGCTATCCACAAGACAAAGGAAATTCTGGAGTATGTGCACTCAGACGTCTGGGGACCGGCTCAGGTTCGGTCAAAGGGTGGAGCCGAATATTTCGTCACATTCATAGACGACTTCTCAAGGAAGGTATGGGTTTATTTTCTGAAAAATAAATTTGATGTCTTTGATAAGTTTAAAGCATGGAAGGCCCAAGTAGAGAAGAGTACAGGAAAATTTGTGAAGTACTTACGGACAGATAATGGAGGTGAGTACACCTCAAGGGAGTTTGCAAGTTTCTGTGAGAAAGAAGGCGTCACGAGGCATTTCACTACACCGCGGAGTCCGGAACAAAACGGCGTAGCTGAAAGGATGAACATGACACTATGCGAACGGGCAAGGAGCATGAGGCTTAATGCAAATCTGTCGAAGGATTTCTGGGCGAAAGCAGTAGATCTTGCATGCTACTTGGTAAATATCTCACCGTCATCAGCACTTGAATTAAAGACGCCTCAGGAAGTGTGGACGGGTGAGCTATTTGATTACTCGAGGCTTAGGATATTTGGATGCAAAGCCTATGCGTTGGTCGATGAGACACAACGGTCGAAGCTGGATTCGAAATCGAAAGAATGCATATTTCTTGGTTACGATAGGACGGTGAAAGGATACAAGCTTTGGGATCCGGTGAGCAAGAAGGTACTCCTACGGAGTAATGTGGTCTTTGATGAGACGAGTTTGCTCAAGGGCCTTGAGGAGAAAGAGCAGCAAGAGGTTCCCGTGCAGGAAGACGAAATCGAAGTTGGGGTCACGACTTCAAGGGAAGAATCGAATCAAGAAGTTCAGCAGGAAAAAATTGACTCACGAGTAGAGGAGGAAGCTGAGCAAGAGAGTATTGCTCAAGGAAGACAAAGGAGGATCACAAAGGCACCAGTGAGGTATGGTCACGATGATGCTAGTATTGTGTTTGCACTTGTTACCGAATGTGGGGACCCTTGCACATTCGAAGAAGCTATTGAGCAAGAGGACAGGAACAAGTGGATGGTGGCCATGACCGAAGAGATGGAGTCTCTTCATAAGAATCAAACTTGGGAGTTAACGGAGCTACCCAAGGGAAAGCGCGCGATTGGGTGCAAGTGGATCTTCAGGAAGAAAGAAGGGTCATCTCCTGTGGAGGAGATAAAATATAAAGCAAGGTTGGTGGCAAAAGGATATGCTCAGAAGGAAGGGGTTGATTACAACGAGATCTTCTCACCCGTTGTAAAGCATACCTCTATTAGAGTGTTGTTAGCTATGGTAGCTATGGATAACATGGAGTTAGAGCAGATGGACGTGAAGACAGCTTTTCTTCACGGGCACATAGAGGAGGAGATCTATATGAGGCAGCCGGATGGGTTCATCACACGAGGCAAGGAAGGACAAGTATGCAAGCTGAAGAAGTCCCTCTATGGACTTAAACAATCGCCGAGGCAATGGTACAAAAGGTTCGATTTATTTATGATTAATAATGGTTTTGTACGTTGCAATTATGATAGTTGTGTATACTTGCGGAGTCTTGGAGACGGCACACACGTGTTCTTGCTTTTGTATGTTGATGATATGTTGATCGCGGCTAAGGAGATGAAGCATATAGATGATCTCAAACTGAAGCTTCACGGGGAGTTTGAGATGAAAGACCTCGGGAGTGCAAAGAAGATTCTCGGTATGGAAATCTCCAGGGATACCGAAAAAGGTGAAATTCTGCTCACTCAAAGGAGCTATATCCGGAAGATACCCGAGATGTACAATCTCGAGAACGCCAAGCAGGTGGCCACACCTATTAGTGCTCACTTCAAGCTCTCGTTGAAGTGCAGCCCCTCTACTGAAAAGGAAAGGAGAGATATGGAGAGAGTTCCATATGCTAGTGCAATCGGATCCGTTATGTATGCTATGATCTGCACTAGGCCAGACATTTCACACGCAGTCAGCCTTGTGAGTCGTTATATGGCTAACCCAGGAAAAGAGCATTGGGAAGCGTTGAAGTGGCTGCTGAGGTACCTGAAGGGAACCATGAATGTTAGCTTGAAGTTCACCAAAGATGGAGCACAAAGGCAGGTGGAGGGGTACGTCGATTCAGATTACGCTGGAGATCTGGATAAGCGGAGGTCCACAACAGGGTACGTGTTCACTTTGGGTGGAGGTCCAGTGAGTTGGAGATCGGTTCTCCAACATACTACCGCGTTGTCAACAACGGAAGCGGAGTACATGGCTGTTGTCGATGCCGGAAAAGAAGCTATATGGTTGAAGGGTTTGGTTAGCTCTTTGGGGATGGAACAGGAAGTGACCAAATTGCATTGCGATAGTCAAAGTGCAATTTATCTAGCCAAGGATCAGACGTTCCATTCAAGGACCAAACATATTGAAGTAAGGTACCATAGGATCCGAGAGTGGATCGAAGAAGGGCAGGTTGTTCTCCAGAAAATCGACACAAGTGAGAATCCTGCGGATATGATGACCAAGGTCGTCAATCGGGAGAAGTTCGAGTTGTGCTCGAAGCTTCTCAATGTCCTTAGAGAGTGAGAAGGAGGGCGCTCCGGGGGTAGCGCCAAGCGGTGTCTCTCGTAGACACGAAGGATGCGGGATAGAAGAAGACTCAGGTAACAAATCTAAACCAAGGTGGAGATTGTTGAATATTGGCTTATATTTGTTAAAGAAGCAAAACCAGGAAGAGTCGGTCGACCGAATTGGATTCGGTTCACCGACGCACAACCCAGGAGATTTTCGGTGAAGACGGGTCGGTCTACCGAATTGGATTCGGTCCACCGACCCGAGGATTCCAGGCACTCCGTGTGTAGCTGGGATCGGACGACCGAATTGGATTCGGTCTACCGTCAGAAGGTTTTGAAGCACTTCGGAAGAACGGTTCGGCAAACCGTTGAGGAGATTTTTGGTGTTCCGAGAATCTGGAAAGTGCCTGTCCAAGTTGGAACGGATTACCGAGGGGCACTCGGTCTACCGAAGGGTTGTTGGAATAGTTCGTTAGTTCGTGCAAGAATCGTTCTCGCGGTCTACCGAGACGCGCGAGAATAGTTCTCTCGGCCAACCGAGAAGGATTCGGTTAACCGAATCAGAACAGGAATAGTTCCTGTTGAAGCATTCACGGTTAACCGAGTGAGCATCGGTTAACCGTGCGCATGAATAGTTCTGCTCGGTTATTGCTTAATTGTAGCTCGGTTTTTGAGTCTATAAAAGGGCTTGCTTGTCCTTGCTCTTATATCACATTGCATACAAGTTAGTTTCTTTCATTGTGAGTTGAGAGATTAAGGCTAGAGATAGATCTAGAGTGATTTGGAGGACCTATTGCCTCCAAGCGTTTGTAATCTCGATTGCTTCTCTTGTTGGAGAAGCGGAAGAAGGAAAGAAAACCCGCAGGAGACCCCCCAAGGACGTAGGCACGTTGCCGAACATTGTAAAACGCGTGTGTCGTGGTTGTTTCAGGTGTGCATGTGTTCTTTGCTTGTTTTATTTTCATCTTGCTAGTGTTCTTGTTGCGATTGAGTTTGGGAGAGGGTCCGAAGTTAATTCCGCAATCAATATTCTATTATACGTGGTGCATTTAATCCGTGTCGAGTTAGTGCATTGTTAGATCCCCCTCCCAACACTTCTGTGAATAGAAGGCCGAACAGAGATATTCACATAAGATTAACACGCCCAATTATAATGTAGTGAGTGAACTTCGTGGGCCGAATTTAAACCTTTTAGAAATAAGGGACTATTTAGAAATGCATCGATAACACTGAATGGTCCAACTTGATTCAAGACCATGTTGTGTCTGTGTGTGATATTTTCAAAAGAAACATAAACGAAAGGAAATTTTTTCAAAATAATCAAAAAAAATAAAAAAATTGTAAAAATATGCACTTCAGAAACTTATTTGGCAAAATATGCACATTAAAAACGGCACATGAGATGCCGTTTTTTGTAACTAAAAACGGCATCTCCAATGCCGGTTTTTGTAACTAAAAACGGTATCTCCAATGCGGTTTTTTAGCCAAGTAAAAAACGGCACTACAGGTGCCGTTTTTTACTTGGTTAAAAACGACACCAGTAATTTGTTTAAAAACGGCATCACTAGTGCCATTTTTATCCTATAAAAAACGGCATCCGAGATGCCGTTTTTAAGCTAGGGTTTAAGTCCTGGCCAGGCACTTAAACTTCATTTTTTCACTTCCAAAAATCCCCCACTCCCCATTAGTCTCTCTCTCCGACGACCAACAGTGTTGAGGTTAGGTTTTTATTTTGTTTTGGGTTTTTTTTGATTTTGACATGAAATACAATGCATGTATAGTTAATGTATTTGTTTTTATGTTCATGTATGTGTGAAATGTAGATTTTCTACACTCGAAGTAATGAGCTCCGGTACCGGATTGGTTATGGTTTTTTTCGATGGAATTCTTACACTCGTAGATGAGGTACCAGAATATGAAGGTGGTAACAGACGAATGCTTAATGTTAACACACATATGCGATATGATGATCTGTGTGAATCAGTTTGTCAAGTTTGTGGTTTCCAAGAAGGAGAGTTTGATCTAAAGTTAACATGCAAATGACCACCGTATGAAAAGTATACATATGCTCAAGTTTTTGATGATCAGAGCACGGCTACAATGCTATCTCTATTTAACTACATGAATACAGTTGTATTGTTTGTTGAGAAACAACCCAAGCCCTATACTACTGTCCCCACAGTCAGTTGAATGAGGATTATCAACAAATGACACAAACATATAGTCAATATGAAGCAGGTTCTTCTTCAGCAGTTCCTCAGTCCTATTTTGGATCGTATGAGCACACACCAATGAATATTGGTAATTATGAAGCATACGTAGTTCAATCACATTCTCAAGGATGACAGGTTGAAGATGCAGATAGTGATGAGACAGATGATGATAAGGCAGATGGTCAGATGGATGGTGATGAGATAGACATTGTTGATGTAGATTCAACCCCACTTCCGGAGCTGCAGAACATGTTTCATCATATGGCAGACGCTGTGAATCGAGAGCCTGATAGCTACGTACATGAAGCCATCGTTAGTAATGAATTGTCACCATTACCAGTACTACCAGATTTGAGGCATTTGCCAGACATAGAGCCTGACGAGAACTGGATTGAAAATTCAGTGATTGGAAATGTCGATGAGCATATTGCTGCGTACACTGAATACGATAACTTAGAAGATGGACGGAGTTATTGGTTGCATAGGATTTTCTCAACAAAAAAAGATTTGCTGCATCAGTTGAAGGAATGGCATTTGCGAAAAAGTGTCCAATTCAAAGTGTTAACGTCTGGGCCAAAAAGATTTTCAGCTGCTTGTTTGAAAAAAGAGTGTGAATGGAAGATACATGCCTCTTACAGTCAGAGCAAAGAATGTTTCCAAGTTAAGAAGTACAAGTCTGAACACACCTGTAGTAACGAGGGACTTTTGCATGACCACGTGCAATGTGACGCCGGTTTAATTTCTAACATGATTCTTGCCACCATTCGAACAAACATAACCATTACTCCTGCAGAAATTCAGGCTTTAGTGAAGACTCATTACTTCATAGATATCAAGTATGACAAAGCGTGGTACGCCCGCAAGAAAGCATTGGAACAAGTATACGGAGTTGATGAAGCTTCTTATCGTAACTTAAGACGTTTTATGTCTAATATTTGCACCACCAATCCTGGCACCGTGGTCGAGATTCAGACACAGAGGATAAGTCACAACATTGAGCAGTTTCAAAGAGTATTTTGGTCATTCGCAGCCTCAATTGAAGGTTTTCAGTACTGTAGACCTGTGTTGAGCATTGATGGGACTCATTTGTTTGGCAAGTTTGAGGGGACTCTTTTAATTGCTATGGGTACGGATGCGAACTCTGGTTTGTTTCCTTTGGCGTTTGCTGTTGTTGAAAAAGAATCGGGCAGCTCATGGCAGTGGTTCTTAAGTATTTTGGCGAGTAGAGTATGCACACGAGATAGATTGTGTATTATTAGTGATCGGTTTCCGGGTCTTACAAATATTGTGAAGAATTTTTTCCCCCCAGAGCGAGGTCATGTTCACAGGTTCTGTCTGAGACATATGAGTGCAAATATGTCAAGAAATGCTCGGTGCAGGAATGTCGAATTGCAAAATAAATTTTGGCATGTCGGTGTCGCTACTGATAGAAAAACATTTGAAGAGCATATGAAGGATATCGAGATTAATTACCCTCATGGTTTCAAATGGATTAAAGAACAAGAAGACGTTTCGTATTGGGCATTAAGTCATGATTTTGGACGTCGTTTCGGTATAATGACCACAAACTTGTCAGAAAGTTTCAACAATGTGTTAAAGCGTGTACGTGGCTTACCACTTTGTCCTCTCATCATGATGACTTATCTGCATCTGAATAAATATTTTGTCAGTAGAAGAGATGAAGGGGAGAATATGATATTGGCATATCCTAAAAAGATCAGCGATGAAATCACAAACCAACGGCAGATGGCTACACAGCTTTGTGTCACTAGACATAGTCATAACCTCTTTAGTGTCGAAAGCAACCAGTCTCGTAGCTTTCAGGTTACTTTGACGGAGTCAGGTCCAATATGCTCCTGTGGGTACATAGACGCACACCACATTCCTTACTCACATGTGTTGGCCGTATGCAGCAACCGCCACGCGAACATTCATACTTCGCGAATCGTCTCAGAATACCTAACAACTCAAGCTTACAGGAAAGCATATGCACCTATTTTCTTTCCAATACTAGACGAAAGGTTTTGGATAGAAGAATGACATATAGCTTTAATAGCACCTTCTATGGTAAGACGAAGTGGGCGACCGAAAACAAAAAGAATCAGAAACAACATGGATGAACAAAGTGGACGAGTAATACGATGTGGGCGTTGTCACAAGTTAGGTCACAACAAGAAAACATGTAAAGAGACAATTTAGTATGTTAATTTTGTGTTATTTATTTTAGCATTAATTTCCCTTGTACCCCATGTAGGGGAAACAATATTAAATGTTAATCATCGCTACAATATGTTATCATAATACTAGTTTGTTGTGAATCTCAGGTTAAAAATTAATTTTGTGTTGTGAATCTCAGGTCGAAAACTAAAAAAACGAAAGCAAATGTTCTGGAATTCTGTCTGCTTTAAAAACGACACTACTAGTGCCGTTTTTTCTTGAACAAAAACGGCACTAGTAGTGCCGTTTTAATAAACAAAAAACGGCACTGGTAGTGCCGTTTTTGTTCCAGTAAAAACGGCACTACTAGTGCCGTTTTTCAGCAGACAGAAAACAAGAAAAATCTGTTTTCTCATTCCATTCTCTTGGATTTTAAATCCAAGTCTTGTACACCTAAAGGGAAAAAATCAACACGAAGAAATATGAAATTTCAAACAACTAAACCGTCAAATAAACTTGTTCATAATACATGACATATTGTTTAACAAATGAAATTGTTCTTAACCAAAATGTAGCTTAACGAAAATGTAATGACAACTAAGGTGGAGAAAAAACTTTAGTAGGAATTTTATTTCGTCCACCACGTCGAGGGGTCTTCGAAGGGCGACGACGGTACACTTGAGTTATCACACCAGCATCGTCTTCAACAACCCCACCTCTTTCGACTTCAACACCTTGAAATCCTGAACCCTCGCCTACGTGAAATGAAGAACCCTCGCCTTGAAAGAACGTAGTACCGCGCGATTCTTGAGTCAGAATCCCTCCATCGTTGGCAGACACTCCGGTGAAAATGAAATTGTCCTCCTCGTCAAGTGACACACCTATTTCTGGGAGATTTTCTTCAGAATCTGTACGATGTGGTTGATGGCAAACATCTTCATCTTCTGACAGTTTCAATGACGGATCTACACTCTTAAAGCACGCCATCATTTCCTTGATCTTTTTCTTTAATTTCGTCGTTAATGACTGAGTGGGCCTATGTGAAGCATGCATCCCTTCAAGATGATGAATATCTTCGTGTAAACTGTGTAACCCATGAAGCTGCCATAAAAACACATTTACGATTACAAAATGCAAATTAAAACCTTAATCAAAATTATAATTTTCTGATCATTTCTTACCAAATATCGATCTCTAGCAGCTGGAGGCCTATAATTCGGTAATTCAGCATCGTCAACTCTTCGGGTCAACCATCGAATCGTAATCTGCCAGTACCACTCCATGTAAATTCGTCTACAAGCAGCAAAATCTTCTGAGAGTGATGGTGCCTCGAACTGCACAAAATCTCGTCGACGTGACCAGGCTTGAATGTATAACTGTTGCTCTTGCAACCAGTTTACTCTTGGTTTCCCCTGAGCCTTCTTCATCTTGCACATCTCCATTATTTCTGGAATATGTTGCCGCAATCCAAACTGACGCATCACCCTGTCTGGCACGTGCATTGCGGCAACTCCGAAACAAACAATCCATGTTCTGCTCATCCAAACCTCATGTCCTTGGCGGCAATCAACAGGTAACGTCATCAGATCTACTTCTTCGTATGGGTTCCAACAAACTTGACTTTCATCTTGAACGTCAAACTCATTTCTGTAAAATTCAATCTGAGCCGTCTTGACATTGTTCGCCCACGACCTAGGAGTCCGCCATCGTGAACCTAAAGGACACAATGGAAGTTGCACACCGGGAATTCTAGATGGTCGTCCGACATGAAAATGTTCCCAACACCATATCTGTAACAATGTAAGGAAACCAGCTAATTGTTTCCCTTTTTTCAGACATGCCTGATCCAAATATTGATACAAAATATCTAAGGATGCAGCTCCCCAATTGTAGTTTCCACATTCAAATATGTTCTCCAGCAACAATAAATATCTCAGGTGGACTTTGTTTCCACTCTTATCGCCCACTATCCCGGATCCTAACTGAAACAAAATGTACGCTCTCGTGTGCTGCATAACCTGCTCATCTGTTGCATCTTGCTCAACAACCTGAAAATTTTGCTGCAACCACTGCAATGACACGTATCCACCTTTCACTGCAGTTCTCGCTTCTTCTTCTTCAACACCCAACAGATTCATGCAAACCTGAGTCCAATCGTGATCTCGGATGCCGTTTTTATATAGGGTAAAAACGGCATCCGTAGTGCCGTTTTCTAAGCAAGTAAAAAACGGCACTACTGGTACCGTTTCTCACCTCGGGTAAAAAACGGCACTAGTAGTGCCGTTTTTTACTTGGTTAAAAATCGGCATTCGAGATACCGTTTTTACTTAATGAAAACGGTATCTCAGGTGCCGTTTTTCAATGTGCATATTTTGCCAAATAAGTTTCTGAAGTGCATATTTTTACAAATTTTTTATTTTTTTTGATTATTTTGAAAAAATTTCCTAAACGAAATGCAGTATTAAATCTTTGCTTTGTAGAAAAACGAACCCTAAAATCTTTGCTTTGTAGAAGAATACCTACAATAATTGTAGGCAATTCATACATACAACTTATATGTAAATAAACTAGTCTCCGGTGTTCATTGATCATGGCTTTTGAATATAGCACGGAAAGAGGAGTCATTATATATTACGAACATCAACGTCTTACTGCAAAATCATTTCGACACGAATCATGATTAAATAAATCTAATAGCACACTCATTTTTGTAATCACAAAAATAGAAGGTTTAAGACCAGGAGCTTATTTATTTATTTAATTTTTTGCACAGACAGGTTTAACCTTTGGCTCGTGTTTCCCGTGGTTTTACCACATATGATAACTTTTGCACAAAACCACCACTCACATGCAAACAGATGAAACCTTCAACATCTCTGCTTTTGGTCTTCACTGCCACTTCTGCCTCAACTCAACCATTATTATGTCATCTACACAATCACCGTTGCTGTTGAAATTTGAATATTGCACGTCCACCAACAGCTTAAAAGGAATCTTTGACCGAATTTCTCCTCTTTTTTCTTAGACTTTTTTTGTGAATTATAAAATGATATGTTGCTTACAGTAGAGCTAGTATATGAAAGATTTGTATTTTATCCGAACTATTGTTAGTGAAAGGTCCGTATCTAATTCAAAATGAATGGGTGATAAACTGGATGACCTAAGATTTTATAACTCAGAATAAGGTCCTCATATTATTCAACATACGACATCTTCTAACACTTTTCTCCGTACACAATGGCAATAATTATTTTTCATGTATATGCAAGGACTATGCATGGGCTGGTGTGGACATTTTGGCTTGACTATTATATTCTAAGTGTGAATATTCAACTCAAAATTAATTGATAATCAATAAAGACACTCAAAAGAATGATCACATACCATTTGATATTATTTGATATTTTGATGTGAAAATTTTATCTAACAATTGTAATGAATTTGAAACTTTCACGAACAATATTTGACTTGTATATGTGCAAATTTGTCGGTGCATCTTAGGAGTTCGTCATAACAAGGTTTCTCTTCATACCACAAAATTAAAGAACAAAGTTAATGCATGGTCCATGTGTTATAAGCTGTAAAGGATAGAGAATCCAAATCCTTTTCACAAGTCCACCTGTAACTGGAAACATGGCTACATCTGGTATTTTATCTTATTTCAAGTTTCATGATAATATCAGGGCAGATGATGTAACTAAAGCAGAGGCACAATCTAAGGCCCCAATCTCACGGGCAACTACTTCAGCTCAAAATACTTTATGGCAGATTTTGCAATGACTTTAATTGATGTCGGAAGTACTATAGACGTCTTTCAGTTTTTTTTATAAGCATTCCTCTCATTAAACTACATCAACATTATGATAAGTCTACTTAGAAGTTGAGATAATTCATTTGGTCACTTGAACATAGTTCAACTGATTAGCTTATGTGTGCTACATTGACTTTGTTATATAATACAACACGTTAAATAATTTCCAAAAAAGGAATTAGTTTAGTGTTTTTTGTATCTATATTGACTTGCATATTACCTCTCATTAATTAAATTTTAGTATATAAAATTGACTTCTTATTTTTCCAACCGAAATGTAATTTACTAAATTGAGAAAATTGGAATGTGTAATTGACAAGATCAGAGCTGCTTGGTTCAAATTGGTTATTCCAAGTCCATTGCTAGAAATAAACTAACATGCCAATTGGCCATGTGCCTATTAAAGAAGCCCAGTAATAAATTCAGTTTCCAACCTCATCATGTCATGGAAATAAGATATCAAGTAACTTTTTCTTTGTGGTATACGTATTCAATACCTACTACGATTGTCATCTTCCCTCTCTGAAAAGTACAAGCCAGCACCATAACTAAGAAGAGATCCAAGCTGCTACTTCAGCAGCTAAGAATTGGCAATAATGAAGTTTAAAAAAGGTGAATCCAAACATTCAAACTAATCATTGTTAAGCAATTTTACGAGGGCAAGTCCATTATGTGGAAGGAAACAAAACCCACTTGATACTTGGAATCAGTCTGTGTCAGCAGAATTAACTTTTGGATCTCCGGTAAAAGTGAAACGGCTTACTGTATTGCAGAGCAAACAGAAAGATACAGATTTTCCACATGCTACTGGCTCACTGAGTCAATGTCCAAGAACCATAAACCAAATGAAATAAAAACACAGAATTACTTAACGAACCGGATTATATTGAACTAATTTTATCTTTCACGTATGTTATGATGAGAGAGACATGAGGTGACACTACTTATTATACATGGTTATTAGCTAATATGATTTCAAAGGATGCTAGATTGCTAGCATATGAAATTTCAAATTCACGTCTGTCTGACTATTTTTTTCGTTCAAGAACAAATTCTACAAGTTAAACACGACTACAGAATCTAATTTCCAACATGCATTTACATAACCGAGGACAGTAGTTTGTTTAGCTCTTGATTAGGGATTCCTCAATAGCTTCCACAAAACGACCACACACTGTATTTCCATCTCACTGTCCGTTGTCTCACTTGTCTGGTTTGCTGATAAACAAAAGAGGGAATGCTGGATTTGAATAGACTAAGAAATAAAGGTGCTCAAGAACTCCATGTTCCACCGGCAAAGAATAGAAAACTTAAAACAACGATAAAGAACAAATTAACTATATTTATAATGACTATAAAATAGGAGGTAGCATTGTCTGGTGGTTGAGCTGTTGTGGCCGGAAGAGGACTTCAATCGACAAAATTGGAGCATTAGAAAGCAGTAAACCAATCGGATTTTTCTACTATAATTGAACCACAACCACAATAAGGTAAGGGGCCACAAAAGCCGAAGGTTCCTATGTTGCTTTGTGCAAACAAAACATGGAAGACTTATGCACTATATATTCCAAATCCTATTGGAAATAGACATTCTAACAGACAGACAACAGCTTAGGATATTCCTGAGTTGCAAGATGAAACACATTCTCAACGCACTAACAAAATTGTGGTGCACTGATGTGGTTAAGAAGAGGTAACTTTAGTTGCAAAGGTCAACGAGTCAGCATTGCAACTTATGGTTTTATCAGAAGCTGGCAAAGGTTTTCGTTTTTTGCAGTAGATTATTGGTTAGTGTAGGGACCTTAAGCACCATTGCCATTCCTTTTGGTTATGTTATAGCAGTATCTTTCATTATAAACTATTTCAATCATACCATCAAGACCAAACCTCTATTATTACACCCAACATTACAATCAAAGTGAATGATGACAAAAGAATAAATAAGGATCAATTTTATTAGCCAATGTCATCAAGGAGACAAATTGGAAACAGAGATGAAACGTAAGGATGCATGCAACAATCCCATCTAAAACTCTGTTGTACAACAGCAGCATCACAAACAGAGGAGACGTTCCAATAAGCTACCAACAACACACCATCAAAAAGGACCTTTCGTGCATGGCTCTCCAATTCTTCCCTACTGGTGGTCCAAGTACTCCAGCAAACAAAGATCTAATTATTTGGTGTCCCTCACCTATCCAGAAGACAGAAAACATGCTCCAGAGCCCTCCAATAATTGTCATTTTAGTGTTCAGAACAAACTATCTTCAGATTTCACAATTATTTGCATCTCCTATTGAAGTAAAACAACATAAAGATAGAAAATGTGTGCCTTCGCCCTTCAGGGGTAGGAAAGGTTGATGCCACAATCTCAGAACAGAAAAGATTGAGCAGTAGATCACAAGTCAGTTGCTTCCAACTTTGGTTCATATAGTATACACCAAATGATTCCCTTTCTCAACTATTCCAAGCCCATCATATTGGCATTAAAAAATGAATTTTTCTTCACTTTTTAACAGTTTAACACAAGTGGGGAGATTCTCAATGGCACATATATAACGTAATTAATCAACAACTAAAAGAACCCAATGTTCCAACTCATATTTAAATCAAGTGGGCGGTTTATTTTTCTAGCAAGAAATTTCCAGAAGCCTAAAACCCAAGTTTTTTTGTAATACAAACAGGAGACACAACATGAAGAACAGTTCGGCACCAGAAAAGCCAAGTTAGCAAACCTTTGTTGCAGAGCTAAGTTTTGGTTCACATCAAGAAAATATAACAAAAATAAAAAAAAATCGACAACAAATACAATGAAATAACCCCAAATCTACCATGATTCTTATTTCCAGAGGCTGTGCAACAACACAATCAAATAGAATTACAAATATAGACCACCTCGTAGAGATGAAAACAAAAGAACCGTGATAAGAATTTCAACATAGAAGAACCACCACCACCACTATCACCACCCAACCAACCAAGACATCTCTCAAAAAGAAAAGTTAAATAAAAAAAACTAACTAACAAAGAAAGAAAGAAAGAATTATCTTATAAACCTGCATAGACGTAATAATAATAATAGATTGATGGCAAATTTACCGGCGGAAATTACATCAAGGCGATGGTCCGTACAAATCGTAAGGCGCCCAAAGAGCATCGAGCGGGCACGGCCGGTTCGAATCGAGCCGGACCCATGGCTTCCCGCTCCCGCTCCAATGCAGAAGGCTGACCGGGCCAGGATGCAAATCCCGGCAACTCCCCCTCACATTGTCACCACCAAGCCCGTGTTGATTCCACCGGTGCTCAATCGGAGCCACATTACCAGCAAAAACCAATAAAAACGGCGGTAACGAGCCGAGCTCATAGATACGACCATCCCTCCCTTTCTGGATATCCATCCACCGTTCGATCCTCCTCGTGTACCCCGACTTCCTCCACTTATCCAGATCAATAACCATAACACCGGTATTGAAATAACATGGCCGGCGGCCCTGAAAAGTCTTAGCCAATCGCGGATCGGACCAAAACCTTGCGGTGAAATACTTTGTGAAATTGGCATGACAATACTCCGGCGCCCCGACGGTGTGGGACCCGAGAACCGTCCGCCACAGCTTGGACACGTCATCAACCACAACAAGATCGGAATCCAGATAAATAACTCTCCTAACACACGACTCCAGCATATCGGCGAGGTAATTACGTGCGTAATTAAGCGGCTGCTCCAAAGCCTGCCTGACCGACATCGAGATCAAACCCCGGACCCGGTCCGGATCGAAGAAATACAGTTTGAATCTCAGCTGCGGGAAAGCGGAGAGGATTAGAGACTCCAACTCCCGGTCTGAGACGAGGAAATGGAAGAAAACGTTTTGCGGGCAAAGTGAATGTTGGAGAACGGAATGGACGGCGGCGATGGAGCCGCGGAGGTAGTCGACGTCGAGCGTGATCGCGATGTGGACGAGGGAGGGGTCGCAGACGGAGTCTAGGGTTCCGGAGACGGGGCAGTGGTCGGCATTGCTGAAGGCTGGGGCTTGCCGGAAGAAGACTTTGGGGAGGCGGAGATGGGAGGCGAAGTGGGAGGAGCGGATGGCCTCGGCAGGAGGTAAGGAGTGGAAAGAAGGGGAGAGGATGATAAGGAGAAGCGCGGCGGAGAAGAAACCGGAGAATCGCATGATCCACAGCATCTCTCCGGTGCCGGCAGCAGGAACGCCGGCGAGGTTTGGAATTTGGTTCCGGCGGTGACGGTAATCGAGGGAAGTTATTTGCTCCCTTTCCTTCCTTTTCCCCTTCTCGTCTTGTTTTGGGTTTGTTTTGGTTCTTTTCGGGCTCATCTGTCGTTCTTTCTACGCTGGAAGCGGCGGAAGAGGGAAAAGGGGGAGTCAAGAGTTTTCTTCTTTTCCTCCATTTGTTTTTTTATATTTTTTTTGTGTGAAATTCTTCTTTTTTGTCGAGTAGTGTATGTTGTCTATGCCACTGCCTACTATTTTGAGTAAATGACCTCGTTTGGCTGAATAAATGACTCGACTTCAACTGCATTTTTTCCCCTATTTGACAGAGTCATCAATTTTACACGTAATATGGATTCACACGTGAAAACAGCACGAAATTATGAATTGAAAAATTGAACACCGTTGATAAATAAATTAGATATTGAAACACAATTATTAAACGGTGGTCGGAGAAAGATTAACACGATCAGTAATCTTGTACTTAGATCAAGGTTTTAAACACCAGACCGGACCAGACGGTACGACCCGATTCGACCGGGAACCGATGGTCTAGCAGTCGGTTTAGCTAAACCGATGAACGGTTCGAATCTCTAGTTAATATTTACAAAAATCGGTTCAAACTTGTCTGATCGTTAAAATTTGTTTGGTCTATTCCAACTTCGAGTCTAAAAATATTGACGTCAACAACGGTCTGACCGTGGTTTGACAACATTGAACCAAAACCAAAACTTTATCGGTTCGATGACTGGTTCGTTTCTGAAAACCTTGACTTAGATACATAATAACGAATAATACAAGATTAATATACATAAGTAGGTTTTACATTTAGTTATTTATAATAATATACTTATAAGCAAATCATGTAGTAAAATGTACTAAATGTATATTTTTCTTGTTGTAAACCTGTAAACGGGGTTCATATTGAACATCTTTTAACGTCTACACGTCATGACCCATTTTTAATTAGTCGTGTATAAACAGGTCGAGTTGTGTTTAAACGATAATAAATGAGTTGGATATGGTTCGAGTCTAATAACATGATTATCAAATAGGTTGAACATGGATTGCAATATAAGATTTATAGACATGATTAGTTCACGACACAATTGACGACCATGTTATTTACTGTTTTTAGATCGTTGGAGGGTGTAATGGTCTTTCAAGCTTTCTTTGTGGATTTTTATTTCTTTCTTTAGCAAACATGTCGAACCTCCTATTTGTATTTCGTATGGACGGAGTAAATTCTAGCATAATTGATAGTTTACATGAGTGATAAATACTTTGAACTCTAGAATTTAGGCATCCATGAAATAATCTAAATTTTAGTAGCTTAGGTTGCACTTAAATTCCTCAACTTTTCCGACAATTTAGTTCTTCAAACAATCCTCGATCCTAATTCTTGTCGGAGCTATATTGAATCAAGGATACTTGTTTGATGGAGTAGTTTTGAGCTCCTCAAATTCCTTCCATGCCATATGTTTCTTCATCCATAACATCCCAATGTTGAAGTTGGATGAGGATTTGAGGTTTGAATATGGTAGCTTCTCTGAAGAAGCTTATGAGTGAGCTTTTGCAACCCAAAATATAGTTTCCTCTGTCTCGAAAGCCACACATAGCTTCCCCGTAAAAGTTCTTCTAAACTATACGAGAGTCAGGAGCTAGTGTGCAAAGCAGCTTGATGAAAACAATCTTTTGACTATTATTGTAAAATTGTAACTTTCAGTCTCGTAGTGGATTGGCCTCTCAGATTTGAGTTTCCAGTGGAAAGTCGATTTTTAGGGTTTTGAATCTAGAATTTATTTCTTCTAGCCAAAATCAGAATTGTTTGGATACCGAGAAGTTTTCTGGATCCCTAGTCGTCTTGTCTAACAAAATCTCTAAAATGTTCTATAATGAAGTAAAATATCTTACTCAAGATTGTATGATCATGTATCAACTATTTTGTCTAACTATATTTTACACGATAAAATAAAATAAAAATATTAGTAATAAAAATTGAAGTACTACCTGAGGTTTTTAATAAAAACTTTAAGACATCAAACTTGTGAATAACGAATAACAAAATCAAATGTAATTTCATCAATTCAGCAAGGACATGATGATCCAAATTTTTAGGCTACAAGAATAAGCTTACAGACTGAGTTTCTCCCAACAATACATTAAAAGTAACATCGGGATACGTGTGGGGAACTCAAATTCCGACTCCTCCAAAAGTATTTGAATGTCATATAGTTATTGTAGCGACTCCTCGGGTGTGGAGGAGCTAAAATCACCTTCATCCAAACACACCCTCGTAACCAGAACTCTTACCTTCACCAGTGTTTCATTTCTAATGTAATTTTTTTATATATGTAGTACACTTATTTTTAGTTATTGATGTGAGTTATATAATTGCATGCCACTAACCACAAATTATTATTAAGTAGGAGAACTATACCGTAATTTACCCCTACTTAGTTAGTTATTTGACCAACTCGTATATACATCTTGTGGTATTTTTGATGTGATGTGGTTCTTAATCATGACATTTCGAAAACCAAAAACCTTTTAAAACTAGGAAAATGTTTAGTGGACGCGCGCGTCCGGGACGCGCGCTGATGTGGCCAGTCCACTCAGCAGACGCTGCTTAGTTGGCGCGATGGGATATGAAAAGTTTTTTGTTTTTTTATTCCTCTATTTTCGTACCGTCATCATTTCCACCATCCTTCCCTCCATCCCTCATTAATGCGACTCAAATCACTCTCTTCCTTCATCATTTTGGCGCTCGGCGCTCCTACACGGCACAGAAGACTTGTTATCAATCTCAAGATGCCTCTTCCTTTTCCTTCCCTTCTCTTCTGTGGTCATTCCTCTGTACTCAAATGGAAATCGTTCCCGTGCCTTCCCTAGTGGAGCAGCCATCAAACGTTCCCCATGAGGGGATGTTTTTCCCCTCTTTCGAAGAAGCCAAAGCATTTTACGTGGCCTATGCCGATCATTGTGGTTTTGGCGTTAAGACAAGACAATCTCATTACGATCGTGGTGTTGTTATACGGGCCACGCTGACTTGCTCCAAGGAGGGCACCGCACCAACGGACCAAGGGCAAGGAAAATTGAAGCCTAGGTTATCCAGCAGAGTACAATGCACTGCTCGGATAAGGGTATCCGGAAACACAGCAAGGGGTTACAACGTTAACTTTGTGGATCTTAACCATAACCATCCCATGCTTGACTCGGAGCAAATGCGATTTCTCAGGCAAAAACGAACCGTCCCTGAATCCGTCGTAACCCGGATATCGGTTAATGATGAAGCTGGGATATCGGCTGCTAAGACCATGCAATCTCTTGTGGTCGAGGCTGGAGGTTATGACAAATTGACTTTCAACGAAAGGGATTTAAGGTTTGTGTTCTTTCCGTCTAACATAATTGAAGTTGAACATTTTGCGCCTGATCTTACTGGTTCCTGTTTGCAGAAATGTTGTAAACCAAGTCAGAAATTTGAAGATGGGACCTGGTGATGCACAAGCTCTTCAGGACTATTTCATTAGGATGCAGAAGATTGATTCCATGTTTTTTTATGTAATAGATATGGATGACGAAGGAAGACTACGCAACGTTTTTTGGGCTGACAGTCGTTCTAGAGCTGCATATTCATACTTTGGAGACGCAATATGTTTCGACACAACCTACATTACCAACAAATACGACATGCCATTCGCCCCATTTGTAGGAGTCAATCACTATTTCGAATCAGTTTTACTCGGTTGCGCTTTGCTGTCCTATGAGACTACTGAAAATTACATATGGTTGTTCCAAACCTGGTTGTCGTGCATGAACGGTAAGTTTTTTTCCTTCTTCCCTCTTCATATCTTCCTCTTTTTTGTTTGTCTATTCGTAATAAAAAGTCTGTCTGTTCGGAATAAGAAGAGTGTATGTTCGGAATAAGAAGTCTGTATGTTCGTATTAAGAAGTCTCTCTGTTCGGATTAAGTGTTGCGTTTGTTCGGAATAAGAAGTCGGATTGTTTGGATTAAGTGTTGTGTCTGTTCGGAATAAGTTGTGAGTCTGTTCGGATTAAGTGTTGTGTCTGTTCGGAATAAGTGGTCGGACTGTTCCGATTAAGTGTTGTGTCTGTTCGGATTAAGTGTTGTGTCTGTTCGGAATAAGTTGTGAGTCTGTTCGGATTAAGTGTTGTGTCTGCTCGGAATAAGTGGTGGGTCTGTTCGGAATAAGAAGTCTGACTGTTCGGATTAAGTGTTGTGTCTGTTCGGAATAAGTGGTCTGACTGTTCGGATTAACTTGTTGTGTCTGTTCGGAATAAGAAGTCTGACTGTTCGGAATAAGTAGTCTGTCTGTTCGGAATAAGAAGTCTGACTGTTCGGATTAAGTGTTGTGTCTGTTCGGAATAAGTGGCCTGACTGTTCGGATTAAGTGTTGTGTCTGTTCGGAATAAGAAGACTGTCTGTTTTGGATTAAGAAGTCTGTCTGTTCGGAATAATGTCTCACTCCTTTCTAATTGGGTCCCTTATGCAGATATACCCCCCCCCAGCTATAATAACATATCAATGTGGTGCCATTACTGCTGCTGTAAGGAATGTCTTCCCAGATTCAAGACACAGATTCTGTATATGGCACATAATGAACAAAGCTCCCGTGAAGTTGCCGACGCAGTATCAGGATCACATATTATTTGATCTGAAATTGATTGTATATGATTCCAAAACCCCAGCAGAATTTGATCGTAATTGGCAGGGTTTCCTTCTTGATTTTGACCTGCAGAACCACAGCTGGCTCAAATCCATTTATGCAATCCGAGAGTCGTGGATCCCTGCATTTATTGGTGATTTTTTTTTTCGCGGGAATGGCATCTACTCAGAGGAGCGAGAGTATGAACGCCTTCTTCGACAAGTATCTTACTTCGAAGACCACCCTTAAGCAGTTTGTTCAACAATACGAACTTGCGCTCCGCCACAAGTACGAGAAGGAAGCTCAATCAGAATTTGATTGTCTTCATAAAAAACCCCAGTTGGTTTCAATTTATCCATTCGAGAGTCAGTTGAGCGAGTTGTATACCGTAGGGGTCTTCAAAAAAGTGCAGTTACAAATTGGGAAGATGATATACTGCGATATAACGGAGGAGTTCAATACGAATGAAACATTCCAGTACAAGGTATCTGAACGTGTTTTGGCTGGTGAGCAGCTACTGTCGAAACGTTTCCTAGTACAAAACACATCCATGAATTTTACATGTGATTGCAGAATGTTTCAGCACGTTGGGCTTCTATGCTGCCACGTTTTTGTTGTACTTGCACGCTTGAATCCTAATGCATTGCTTCCAGACTCTTACATCCTTAATCGATGGCGGAAGGATATTCGAAGGAGCTATCGAGATAAGACGTACCCAGACGATGGTGTAATGGCGAAGGATGCGCTACGTCGTCACGACGACATCATGGGTCGTGCCGTTTGGATCGCACAGGAAGCCTTCATCTCCCACAAAAGGTATATTGAGGCCGTGCAGTGTATTGAAATGCTTAAGGCACGTATGCACACTACACAAAACTTGGTTCGACCTGATGAACCTGAGTCTTCGGGTACATCGGTCCTTAATCCGGAAAAGGTCAGACGTATAGGAAGACCGCCGACTAGACGTCGAGTGTCTTTAGCTGAGAAGATAATTAAAAAGAGCCATAAAAAACACGCCCAACAAGAGAAGGGAAAGTGGAAGATGAAGGTTACTTCGCCGCTTCACGAAGTAGCACCAAAACCCGCGGATCCTGATTTCTCCGATTGGGACATGAGTTTGTATTACGAGGAATTTCCTCCTTAATTTACATTTTTGTGTTTTTTCCCGTTCTTGTAAAACCAAGAAACTTGTAATTGTTGATACGTTGTGATCTGTAAATGGTTGTTATACAAGTTCAGTTCAGATTTACTTGTGTCTGTTCGGAAATAGAAGACTGTGTTCGGAATAAGTTGTGAGCCTGTTCGGATTAAATGTTGCTGTTGTTCGGATTAAGTTGTGAGTCTGTTCGGATTAAGTGTTGGGTCTGTTCGGAATAAGAAGACTGTGTTCGGAATAAGTAGTGAGCCTGTTCGGATTAAATGTTGCGTTTGTTCGGATTAAGTTGTGAGTCTGTTCGGATTAAGTGTTGCGTCTGTTCGGATTAAGTGTTGGGTCTGTTCGGAATAAGTGGTGGGTCTGTTCGGAATAAGAAGACTGTGTTCGGAATAAGTTGTGAGCCTGTTCGGATTAAATGTTGCGGTTGTTCGGATTAAGTGTTGCGTCTGTTCGGATTAAGTGTTGCGTTTGTTCGGATTAAGTGGTGGGTCTGTTCGGAATAAGAAGACTGTGTTCGGAATAAGTTGTGAGCCTGTTCGGATTAAATGTTGCGGTTGTTCGGATTAAGTGTTGCGTCTGTTCGGATTAAGTGTTGCGTTTGTTCGGATTAAGTGTTGGGTCTGTTCGGAATAAGAAGACTGTGTTCGGAATAAGTAGTGAGCCTGTTCGGATTAAATGTTGCGTTTGTTCGGAATAAGTTGTGAGTCTGTTCGGGTTAAGTGTTGCGTCTGTTCGGATTAAGTGTTGCGTCTGTTCGGATTAAGTGTTGCGTCTGTTCGGATTAAGTGTTGGGTCTGTTCGGAATAAGAAGACTGTGTTCGGAATAAGTAGTGAGCATGTTCGGATTAAATGTTGCGTTTGTTCGGAATAAGTTGTGAGTCTGTTCGGGTTAAGTGTTGCGTCTGTTCGGATTAAGTGTTGCGTCTGTTCGGATTAAGTGTTGGGTCTGTTCGGAATAAGTGGTGGGTCTGTTCGGAATAAGAAGACTGTGTTCGGAATAAGTTGTGAGCCTGTTCGGATTAAATGTTGCGGTTGTTCGGATTAAGTGTTGCGTTTGTTCGGATTAAGTGTTGCGTTTGTTCGGATTAAGTGTTGGGTCTGTTCGGAATAAGAAGACTGTGTTCGGAATAAGTAGTGAGCCTGTTCGGATTAAATGTTGCGTTTGTTCGGAATAAGTAGTGAGTCTGTTCGGATTAAGTGTTGCGTCTGTTCGGATTAAGTGTTGCGTTTGTTCGGATTAAGTGTTGGGTCTGTTCGGAATAAGAAGACTGTTCGGAATAAGTAGTGAGCCTGTTCGGATTAAATGTTGCGTTTGTTCGGAATAAGTTGTGAGTCTATTCGGATTAAGTGTTGCGTCTGTTCGGATTAAGTGTTGCGTCTGTTCGGATTAAGTGTTGGGTCTGTTCGGAATAAGAAGATTGTATGTTCGGAATAAAGTTAGCTTAAGAATGACATTGGTAATGTTTGTATTTTTACATGTAAATAGTTTGTGAACTGAATATGTAAACATTTTGTACATGTAAACCAAAAAATAAACAAAACTAAAAATATCTTTGTCTGTTTAGACCTGCACACACGACCGACGATCCCTAAGTAACATGACCGCCAATTCACCCCTGATAGAGTGGATGGTATTGGGGTCCTTCCAGTGTACAGCCGCATCCGCTGCTGCACATTCATGCTGGCCTACAGTCTGCTCCGGATCATCACCTTCGCCTAGCTCCCTAGAGAGACTGTTGAATGCCAAAATCTCTTTGGACGGGCCATAGACAACCACCAGTGTCCAATGACCTGAAGACCAGCATGGTTGTGCGATCACGGTCTGTGTTGGAGACGCACCTACGATTTTAGGGAGGATAAAATCATCAACTTCTTTGTCTTGCCCTGCAAGAATTCGCCCCGACTCGAATGTGGATATGCATATAACTTTTTCTGGGTGGCGTCTTTCTTCGAGCACCGATAGCATAGCGTCGATAGTTTCATCGCTAATATCCATCCTAGGCGTTATAAGCTCCTTCAGGTCGGAGCGTTTTAAACTGCACATATCGCCTCTCCAGATGACCTCCCTATTGTCCTTGTTGGGTTCGGTCAGGTTCAGTAGCATTTTGACCTCATCAAATGACAACGTGCCCAATGCAGGCATGTCAACATCCGGCCTTTTTTTCTTCAGGCTCCTTTGAGCCGCTCTATCTTTTCTTTTTTGCTCTTCTTCCTGCTTATTCTTCTTGGCCAGATGTTCGCCTTCCTTCAGCTGCTGCTCAACGGTGGCCGTCGAGCGTTTTCTTTTCGCGACCCAGTTTGCTATCTGGGCCTTTCTTTCTTCTTCCTTCTCCTTCTTCTTCTTCTCTTCCTCCTTCTCCAGCATTTTCCTCTTTTCTCCCATCTTCCTCTCCTCCTCCCTCTTCTCCTCTTCTTCCTTCTTCCTTTCCTCCTCCCTTTTTCTCTCACATTCCTCCTCCTCCCTCTTCCTCTTTTCTCGTTCCTCCTCCTCCTTCCTCTTCTTCTTTTCTCGTTCCTCCTCCTCCTTCCTCTTCTTCTCTTCTTCTTCCTCCTCCCTCCTCTTTTCTTCTTCCTCCTCCTCCCTCCTCTTCTCCTCTTCTTCCTCCTCCCTCCTCTTTTCTTCTTCCTCCTCCTCCCTCCTCTTTTCTTCTTCTTCATCCTCCTTCCTCTTCCTATTCTCTTCTTCCTCCGCCTCCCTCTTCTTCCTATTCTCCTCCTCTTGCTCTAGCTCGTTCTCCCCACCAGGGACTCCAGTTGTCCCTGTCCCTCGAAGATATATAATATCTTTCCTGAGCCTCCCACACTCTTCCTGGGAAATCCTCAGTTCTTCCCTGAG
This sequence comes from Triglochin maritima, assembly GCA_963682175.1. NCBI lineage: Eukaryota > Viridiplantae > Streptophyta > Magnoliopsida > Alismatales > Juncaginaceae > Triglochin > Triglochin maritima. The sequence continues at coordinate 3,274,117 of OY821780.1, read as the reverse complement.
GTCGTGTACCTGTTCTGTGGCCTTCTTAAGGGCAGCTTCGGCCCTCAGCCATTTTGTCTTCACCTCACTCAGCTCCAATTCTTGGAGCAGCGGGTCGCATGGAATGCTGCAGTCTGCCAGTTGGAGCCTTGGCAAACTGACGGTTGAAGTTGAGCTCTTTCGAACAGGACCAATAAGTTGCAGCTCCCTTTCACTCATTGATGGAGCCCCCATCAGGTCGAACGTGCCGTCGTAAATTCGATGTAAGGTAATTCCACGTTCCTCCCATTTCCTCAGGGTTAATCGTTTCCCAAACATCTCCGTCCATCTTTTCATCCGTGGGAAAACTCCAGTTCTGGGCTCCCCCAATTTAAATTTCTCACAAAGCCACACCTTCAAATGGAAAGGAAAAAAATGAGAACTACTATACCAACGTACCTTCATATTCGAAAGACAACTGAATCCGAACATACATTAAACGTAAACCGAACAGACACCCAACTTAATCCGAACAGACGGACTTCTTATTCCGAACAGACACACGTCTTATTCCGAACAGACCCACCACTTAATCCGAACAGACCCACCCCTTAATGCGAACAGACTCACCATGTATTTCGAACAGACTCACAATGTATTCCGAACTGACTCACAATGTATTCCGAACAGACCCAACACTTAATACGAACAACCCCACCACATATTCCGAACAGCCCCACCACTTAATCCGAACAGACTCACAACATATTCCGAACAGACTCACAACGTATTCCGAACAGACCCACCACTTAATCCGAACAGACGCACCACCTCACCCGAACAGACGCACCACTTAATCCGAACAGACGCACCACTTAATCCGAACAGACGCACCACTTAATCCGAACAGACACCCAACTTAATCCGAACAGACTCACCACTTAATCCGAACAAACGCACCACTTAATCCGAACAGACACCCAACTTAATCCGAACAGACGCACCACTTATTCCGAACAGACTCACCACTTAATCCGAACAGACCCACCACTTAACCCCGACAGACCCACCACTTAACCCGAACAGACCCACCATTTAATCCGAACGGACCCACCACTTAATCCGAACAGACCCACCACTTAATCCGAACAGACTCACAACGTATTCCGAACAGACACACATCGTCTTCCGAAAAGAACAAAAACAAAAAAAGAGGAAGAGAGGAAGTGTGAAGCAGGAACAAAAACTTACGTGTAGTATGGCAACACAACCTTCGACGTTCCCCTGCCGCATTATGAAATTCCCTGCCTTTTTCCTCTCCTGCAGTTCTAAACTTGCTTTCTCGAGGCCTCCAACCAGGGTTTTGTGAACTGCACTTGCCCATGCGTAGCTGCTTAGGTGTTTGATGTTCCTCAGAGGGTGCATGAACCATTCCTTCGGTCGCAGCGTTCCATCATAGAACAAAAAATTGTTAAAGATGAAAGAAATCAGGAGACGAACGTACTCCTCCGTCTCGCCCATGGTACTGTTTGCCATGAGATGAACTAAAAGTTGGGTGTTGTCAAGGTTCACCCCGTCTCGCTTCTGGACGCGCAATGGTTCCATCACCACGACCTTCCCATGCGTACGTAACCCCAAAATTAGGGCGATGTCTTCCGGTGTAAGGGGAACTACCCCTGATCCTATTCTCAGCCCCACCTCCTCCGTATCGTAGTGCTCGACGAACCAACCGACTATTTCGTTGTCCGTCGTAATGTTAGGAAGGTTTAGGAAGTGACCGAATGGGGTGCTACGGAAAGCCTCCTTCTCCACCTTATTCATCCGGTCAAACTGCTTTCGGATGGCCTTCCAGGAGCATCGTGATTCCCGGAAGTAGTACGTGGTTCCCTAAAACCAATAATTTAATAAACGGAAGTTCATCAAAAAAAATAACGACCCACGGAAAGAAAAAATTAGAGACCCACCGGTTCTGGGACGTGTTCGATATCGACGGCCGGAGTTGAAGATTCCATTATCGTTTACAAGGTGCGCTTCACAGGGAAAGAAAGTCGGGAATGCTTCACAGGTGCGCTTCCTACGTTTACAGGTAAGAAAGAAAGAAAGCGAGAGTCTCCCTTTTGTTCTGGATATGTTATCTTCCTCGGTATCCGAACCGTCGTTCGTAGGGTGTCTGCCGCTGTCTAATCTGGAAACGAACCGTCCTTCTTCGAAAACCGTCAAAAAAAATTTAAAACAATTTGAGGCGCGTTCGGAAGGAAAGCGTGACATGGCAATCCGAGTAGACGCTGACTCATCCACTTTTTGAAGCCACGTAGGGCGCGTCCGTGACGCCCGCGTCCGTGTATAAGGACTCTTAAAACTACACCATCAAGACTTAATTATTTCTTGCATTTTTCACAACATTAGGCTCATCTGTGGTTCGAGAAAAAAAAACTACCGAAATTCACAGTTGCCTATTTGGACAGTAAATGTGACGAAGCCTTAAAGATCCAACGGCAGAGAGAGAAGTGCTCCACCTGGCAAGGGCTAGAACATCGTAGCTCCTAGATCCTGCTGGTCGGACAAGACGCCAGGGTGGCATCGTGTGGAATCCAATGGCGCATCTGTCACCACCCCTGTGGGACCACAGTCTCTCTCCGTCCAGCGTAGCTGCAAGTGTTTAATGTCACGAATGAGGAAGATATTTGTGTTTAGCACTGCACCACCTGACTTCGAACTATGATCAATCTCTGGATAAATCTATTATTTGCAGAGTTTTTATTTATAATATGGTATGATTAATTATCTATTAAGACTGTCTAATATATTTCCTCGACCATAGTTGTTTTACTATGTTGGGATATTAAAACAACTAATTCTTAGATTATTACGTTCTACCGACCACCAGAAATTGTTACGGGACGATATTCGAAAGTTCATTCTATTACTGTAGTTTCATTGGAGTAGTCTTTAAATGAGTTGGAATATACGACTTTCGTTATTGTTTGCAGAGTTTATGTTATGTTAAGACCGTCTTTACCAGCTCCCGAGTACTTCCCGGTCGTCATGTTTTCTCTCTCAGTCACGTCAATTTCTATTTCCGTCACGTCATCACAAATCAAACTCTCCAAATTTTCTTTAACTACATCCAGAAACAACTAAAGTACTATACATTTTTTCTCTTCCACGTCATTTGGAAATTAATTCTAGATAAAACATACAAAATATTAAATAAAAAATAGAAACAAATTAAAAACATATTTTCATAAAAAAATTGAAAAAACAATTTAAAATAAATTTTAAGCTAATTGTTAACATTTTTTAACATATTTTTATATTAAAAAAATCAGAAACCAATCAGAAGACCACGTGCCCCATCCACCCGTCCGGGGGAAAATCGAGCGGGAACCCGCCCAATGTTCCGCCAGGCAGTTGACAGTGTGTGCTCTCCTCCCCTCCGACCTCCCGTTAAGGAATGACCCAAAGCCGGTGTGATTATCGTTCACGAAAAAGAAAAGAAAAAACTGGATGGATTAGATTGGATAATACAATCATGGAACAGGAAATCTAGGAAGTGCAGGTTTGGGCTGACTATGGCTGTGTTTGGATGGAACTCCCAGCTACGAGCTTCTGGTAGGAATCCAGCTTTTGGGTTTGTAGATCCATAAGTTGCTTCTTTCCGGCCTAAATGGGGAGCCGTTTGGATGTCAAGAAGGTATCTGATCCCCACATGTCTTGTCGGAAGAAATTCCGAAATTGCCCTCCAACCTTCTCATCAAAGCAGCAACCTTCATTGTGTATAGATTAGATTATGTTCTTATTTAACAGAATTGCTAAGTAAAAAAATTACTTCACACAATGATTTTTTTCAGGTAACAAAGTAAAAACATTATATTGCTGAAGTACTTGTTCGGCACAAAACTATCAGTAACAAAATTCACTACTTGTACTATCGAATTCTCATACACTAAACAGTTTCACCCTGCAGAAACTAAAAGCAAACTAAACTGTCATTTTGTGCAAGCAAACGACAACAAATTGATAGCACAAAACTTGAATTAAAACATCACTAAAATCACAGCCGAATCGAACTGCAATTGTAGTTGCAAATGAGAATGCACAACATCAAGAGAGGATAAAAAAGGAGTCACTATCTGCACAGCAACTCAGCAAGTTAGAATGTACAACAAGGGAGAAATACATGCATTCACGAAACTGCACAAAATGAAGGCAAAGTTGTAAAGAAAATTCCAAAAACATATATAGCCGAAGTCCTGAAGCAAATTCCTCAACATGCATTCACCTCAACCAACTGATCATCTGAAACAGGCAAGTAATCTAACATCCATTTACTCCAACTCATTACCATAACAATTATGTTACAAACACAAACATTCCACAAATCACTAAACATCTCACGGAATGCTAACAACGTCTAAATTCGAGGTGAAAAATACTCAAGGGACATGACATAATATTTATCATCACTAAGAACTAAATAAAACAAAATTGCTATTTCCACTTAAAGGAGTCACTATCCCAATTCACCTGAAACTTAGTGTGCCCACTCCAATATCTTCTAAATGGTTGATAATAAAGTATAAGGAACATATTGCAGCAAAATTGGATAACTCTTAAGTAAGTCTCAAACTTCAGAAGCCACCGTACATCGACATCAAAGGTAAAATTCACAAGGATCGATGACTATGTAATTGACGCATAACTGAACGGTCAGAGGAGAAGGGGTGAACTCACTTGCGGCGACCAACTCCAGATAACGGCGCGCGGGAAGGAGTGGCGAGAACTCCAACGGGTATGGACAGAAGCTGCGGGAGGGAGAGGCGTAATTTTTCTTCACGCAGGACATGTGATCTACAAGTAATCCCTAGTGGCATGATCTGTAATTTTCGACTTGGCATATGCTTAATTGAGCAGGGTATTATTGTCCTAAAAAAACCATCATCAACCCACCATGTGCAGGAGCTGCGTGAGCTTCTCCCTCGAGGCAAAAAATATGCCTCGACTTGCGGGTTGGGAGCTCAGCTCCCTGGGATCCCTCTACATGTTTGGATCACCTATTTTCACTGTAGTAGCTCCGGAGGGCTTGGGGAGCTGGATCCCCTCCTATCCAAACGCCCCCTATGTCACGTTGGGTTTGTCAGAGGTCAAATCCAGGTGTGTCGTTACAAACATGCCCAGTCGATGTCGAATCCAGGTGTGCCATTACCAACATGCCCAGCTGTGGTTACACATTGGAGTTCAGATTGAATTTGTTGATCATCATTTCTTTTTTATATTTTAACGTAGTTTTCTAACTTTCATGCATATCTGAACCTTTCATCCTTAAAATACAATAGTTTTCTAACTGCAAGCCATATGTTTGCATTTGACAAGTGAAATTAGTTTACCTGATCTAATCGTTCACAAAATATTGTGTATTGAAAGTTTTTTTACGGTTTTGTTTGTAACTGTAATTTTTCTCTTTTCCCCCTATTTTTGTCCCAAAACGTACGATTGTTTTCATTTGTTTGATTAATATAAATATTGTAAAATTTAGTTGGTATACCACGTCAACAAAACATAATCACTTAGGTGAAAGATAGTGGATTCAACTTTATTATAAAGTATTGTACACATTTTGTGTTTGGTAACGTGGAACTAATTGTGCAACAAATATTAATAATTTGTGAACGAAATTTCACATTAATTGCAGCATCAGCTTAATCCAAAGGAGTACTTAATTAGCAAGTCTTCTTACGAATATCCTACCTTATTCCAAGAAGGTGACTTCATTTATAGACAGAGTAGTTATATACGGACGCGAGCGTCCGTGACGCGTCCTACGTGGAATAACACGTCAGCTGCCAGGTGTGCGTCCAGTCAACCAAAACCTCTGCGCGGGGAAATGTATACGAATTGTTGGGTGCGACGGTTCATTTCCCTAAATCACGATTTGTTGGGAGCGACGGTTCATTTCCGTGCGACGGTTCATTTCCCTAAATCACGATTAGACGGTTCGACTTCACGTACATCAGTAGCGGCGGTACAGCATTCGAGTAACTTTCCCCATTTCACCCGGAGTTCCTTTCCATACGCTCATCCAAAACCTTCATTGCTCCAAAACCTTTCCATTCCAGTAACGAAAACCAAGACAAGGCGAAAATGGATCCTTCTCTACCTGAAACCTCCATTGCTCCTGAAATTGTAGCCGCGCAGGTGTTTTGTCAACCATGTTCTTTCTGGTTCATTTTAAGGTTCATTATTGGCCTCTAACAATTTTTTTGTGTGGTTTAAGGGAAGCACGTACTACTTCCGCGAAACGAAGTGCGGTTTCGCGGCCCTTCACAAGCAGTTCGACCGGATGAAGGAGGAGGAGAAAAATGTCTTCCAACGGACGCCTTTCGGTCACTTCCTCAGCTTTCCTCACGTCACAACTGACAACGAGATACTGGGTTGGTTCGTCGAACACTTCGACGGCAATGAAGTCGGTCTGAGAATAGCCACTGGGGTGGTACCATTTACGGTAGAAGACGTCGCCCTTCTACTTGGACTAAGAGTACATGGGCAGAGAGTGGATATGGATGCCATGTACGTAGCGAAACGTGACGGGGTTAACCTCGACAACACCCAGCTACTGGGTCATCTTACCGCCACGAGCAAGATGGGCGAGGAGGAGGAGCACGTCCGACTCCTTATTTCTATGATTTTCAATCATTTTTTGTTCTTCGATGGATCACTGCGAACTAAAGCGTGGTACACGAAACACCTTAAGAACCTCAAGCGCCTCAAGAGATATGCGTGGGCAAATGCGGTTCACACTTTCTTGGTTGAAGGCCTGGAGGAAGCCCAACGGGACCTCTCGAGGAGGAGATCGTCAGCGAACTTCTCTATGAAGCAGGGCTACGTGTCTGGTTGCGTTGCCGTATTACAAGTAAGCATCTTGGTCCGGAATGAGTGTTGTGTCAGTCCGGAATAGTGTCGGTTTATGTCCGGAATAAGTGTGTTGCCTGTCCGGAATAGTCCTGTATGTGTCCGGAATTACTGTCTTGCGTGTCCGGAATACGTCTTCTGTCTGTCCTGAATAGTGTTGTCTCTGTCCGGAATAAGTGTCTTGAGGTTTTCCGGAATAAGTGTCTTGTGGTTGTCCGGAATGAGTGTTGTGTCAGTCCGGAGTAGTGTTGGTTTATGTCCGGAATAAGTGTGTTGCCTGTCCGGAATAGTCCTGTATGTGTCTGGAATGATTGTCTTGTCTGTCCGGAATAAGTCTTGTGTCTGTCCGGGATAAGTTTTGTGTCTGTCCTCAATAGTGTTCTCTGTCCGGAATAAGTGTGTTGCCTGTCCGGAATAGGAGTGTTGGCAGTCCGGAATAGTCCTGTATGTGTCCGGAATGAGTGTCTTGTCTGTCCGGAATACGTCTTGTGTCTGTCCGGAATAAGTAATTTGTATGTCCGGAATACGTCTTTGTCTGTCCGGAATAAGAGTTGTGTCTGTCCGGAATAAGAGTTGTGTCTGTCCGGAATAAGAGTTGTGTCTGTCCGGAATTAGTGTTTGGTCTTTCTGATTAACGTTATGAGACTGTCCTGGGGATGTTATGTTTCTGTTTTTTAACTTATTCCTGTTTTCAGGTGTGGCTTTGCGAGAAGTTCAAATTGGGGGATCCCCGGTCAGCATTTCCACGGTTCAAGTGTTGGACCGAAATGTTTAGCAGACGCCAAATCCTGAGAAAATGGGAAGATCGAGGCATCAACTTGTCCCGGATATACTCGGGCCAATTTGAGTTGAAGGGCACCCCAAAACTCAGTGCACGGGAGCATTCACTGTTGTCAGAGGAACAATTTCCTCTTGCAGCAGCAACTCCCGCAGCGAAGGAAACACCTTCAACTCCTGCAGAAGCAACGGTCGCCTCGAAGGAAACACCTTCAACATCCACTCTACCAAGGATACAACTCAGTGAATGCAGCATTCCATGTGACCCACTGCTACAAGAGTTGGAACTTAGTGAGGTGAAGACGAAATGGCTGCGAGCCGAAGCAGCACTTAGGGAGGCGACCCTTAAAATTAACAACCTGGAGGAAGAACTGCGGATCTCTCAAGAAGAGTGTCGTCAGCTGAGAGTCCGTGGGGAGGAGGAAGAGAGGGAAAAGAGGGAGGAGGAAGAGAGAAATAAGAGGGAGGCGGAGGAGAGGGAAGAGAGGGAAAAGAGGGAGGAGGAAGAGAGAAATAAGAGGGAGGCGGAGGAGAGGGAAGAGAGGGAGGAGGAAGAGAGAAATAAGAGGGAGGCGGAGGAGGAAGAGAGGGAAAAGAGGGAGGAGGAAGAGAGAAATAAGAGGGAGGCGGAGGAGAGGGAAGAGAGGGAAAAGAGGGAGGCGGAGGAGAGAAATAAGAGGGAGGCGGAGGAGAGGGAAGAGAGGGAAAAGAGGGAGGAGGAAGAGAGAAATAAGAGGGAGGAGGAGGAGAGGGAAGAGAGGGAAAAGAGGGAGGAGGAAGCGAGAAATAAGAGGGAGGAGGATTACGTTATACATGTATACATGTTAAAATTACATAGAATATTTGAATGATTGATCAATACAAGGACATTTGGTGTTGGTTTTTTATATATAAATGATTTTCTTTTTTCCGGACATACATGATACGTAATCCGGACAGACAAACAATGTAATCCGGACTGCCTAATTACTTATTCCGGACAGAAATTAACGTAATCCGGACAGACAAACAATGTAATTCGTACAGCCTAAGTACGAATTCCGGACATACTGGTTACTTAATCCGGACATAAATAAAACTTATTCCGGACGGACGTATAACGTAATCCGGACAGAAAACCAATGTAATCCGGACTGCCTAATTACGTATTCCGGACGTACTGGTCACTTAATCCGGACTGCCTAATTACGTAATCCGGACATACTGGTAACTTAATCCGGACATAAATACAACTTATTCCGGACAGATATTAACGTAATCCGGAAAGACAAACAATGTAATTCGTACAGCCTAAGTACGTCTTCCGGACATACGGGTCAATTAATCCGGACATAAATAAAAAATAAACCGGACATACTGTTAACTTAATCCGGACTTAAATAAAACTTATTCCGGACGGACATATAACGTAATCCGGACAGATAAAAATGTAATCCGGACGGCCGAATTACGTATTCCGGACATACTGTTAACTTAATCCGGACATAAATAAAACTTATTCCGGACGGACGTATAACGTAATCCGGACAGAAAACCAATGTAATCCGGACTGCCTAATTACGTATTCCGGACGTACTGGTCACTTAATCCGGACTGCCTAATTACGTAATCCGGACATACTGGTAACTTAATCCGGACATAAATACAACTTATTCCGGACAGATATTAACGTAATCCGGAAAGACAAACAATGTAATTCGTACAGCCTAAGTACGTCTTCCGGACATACGGGTCAATTAATCCGGACATAAATAAAACATAAACCGGACATACTGTTAACTTAATCCGGACTTAAATAAAACTTATTCCGGACGGACATATAACGTAATCCGGACAGACGATCAAGCAAAGAAAGGGTTGAATGTTATGCAATAATACAATGACTTTCAACAAAATTACATACAATGACTTTCACCAAAATTACATACAATGACTTTCAACAAAATTACATACAATGACTTTCAACAAAATTACATACAATGACTTTCAACAAGATTACATAGGAATAATTCGAACCAAGGACAAATACAATAATCAAGGAGGAACTCCCTCGTAATGCAAATTCATGTCCCAGTCATCGAAATCGTGATCCCCCGGTTTGGGTGCTGCAGGGTGTAACGGGGGTAGAACCTTCTTCCTGTTGATTTTCTTAACGTTACTTCTAATTATTTTCTCAGACAAAGAAATCCGTCGTTTGCTCGGCGGTCTGCCTTTCCGTATTGTCTTATCCGGATTGAGAACGGATGTACCAGCGAACACAGGATCAGGTCGTTGCATACGTTCCTTAAGCAACTCAAGTGCCTCTACCGCCTGAAGATATCTGTCGTTTGAGTCGAAAGCGGCCTCGGCGATCCAAAGCGCACGACCCATTATGTCGTCGTGGCGACGAAGCGCATCGTTCCCCGTTATGCCGCTTTGAAGAGGAAACTTGACTCCATAGCTCCTTCGGATATCCTTCCTCCATCGGTGGACGATGTAAGACTCGGGGAGCAACGCGTTTGGACGTATTCGGGCAATAACAACATAAACGTGACAACATAGGATGCCGACGTGATCAAACATCCTGCAATCGCATACCCACTTCTCATCTCTAATTTGCACTGTGAACCGTTTCGACAATGGGAGGATATGTGTCAATACATGTTCGGTCACGTTGAAGTGCAATGTGTCGTCCTCGTTGAACTCATCCTTGATGTCGCAGTACATCATCTTCCCAATTTCTAACTGCACCTTCTTGAAGACACCCACCGTATACAACTCGCTCAATTGCCTCTCGAATGGATATTTCGAAATCAATTGTGGAGCCTTATGCTGACAATCGAAATCAGACTGAGCTTCCTTCTCATACTTGTGGCGTAGTGCGAGTTCGTATTGTTGAACGAACTGCTTAAGTGTCGTCCTTGATGTGAGGTACTTATCGAAGAAGGCGTTCATACCCTCACTTCTCTGGGTTGATGCCATTCCGGCGGAAAAACAATCCCGCGAAAATGCAGGTACCCAGTGCTCTCGAATTGCATAAATGGATCGGAGCCAATTATTGTCGTGCAACTCGAAATCATCTAGAAATCCCTGCCAATTCCGCTCGAATTCTGCCGGAGTCTTGGAATCGAATACACAGTTGTTGAGGTCAAACAACGTATGCTCCCGGTACTTCTTGGGCAGCTTCACAGGGGCCTTATTCATTATGTGCCATATACAAAATCTGTGCCGCGCTTCAGGGAACACAGTCCTCACAGCCGAAGCTATGGCGCCACATTGGTCTGTTATGATCGCCGGGGGGCTTGTATCTGCACACAAAGCGATCAAGATAAAAACATATGTTAATCCGGACAGAAATAACGTAAACCGGACAGACGTCAAGGGTAAACCGGACGAGCAAAAGACGTAAACCGGACAGACGTAAGGGATAAACCGGACGAGCAAAAGACATAAACCGGACAGGCGTCAAGGGTAAACCGGACAGACGTAAGGGATAAACCGGACGCGCAAAAAACGTAAACCGGACTTACGTAAGGGATAAACCGGACGAGCAAAATACGTAAACCGGACAGACGTAAGGGATAAAACGGACGAGCAAAATACGTAAACCGGACAGACGTAAGGGGTAAACAGGACGAGCAAAAGACGTAAACAGGACAGACGTAAGGGATAAACCGGACGAGCAAAATACGTAAACCGGACAGACGTAAAGGATAAACCGGACGAGCAAAAGACGTAAAACGGACAGACGTAAGGGAGTAACCGGACAGGCACACAACGTAAAATGGACAAAGCCGGACAAAATAAAACACGTACCGTTCATGCACGTCAACCATGTTTGGAACAACCAAATGTAATTTTGTGTCGTCTCGGAAGAGAGGAGTGCGCAACCGAGTAGGACGGACTGGTAGTGGTGATTTACCCCCACAAATGGGGCAAAAGGCATGTCATACTTGTTTGTTATGTATGTTGTGTCGAAACATATTGCATCTCCAAAGTAAGAGTAAGCAGCTCGAGACCGACTGTCGGCCCAGAACACATTTCGTAGTCTGCCTTCGTCGTCCATATCCATTACGTAAAAGAAGCGGGAATCATTCTTCTGCATCCTGATGAAATAATCTTGGATAGCTTGCGCATCTCCTGGTCCCATTTTGAGGTTTCTAACCTCGTTCACAACATTCCTGCGAAACATAATTTTTATGACAAAGCTAAATGCGTAACTTCAACCAGGTTAAGTGGAGAATAAATAACCTTAGGTCCCGCTCGTTGAAAGACAATTTATCGTGACCTCCAGCTTCGACCACAAAAGATTGCATGGTCTTGGCGGCAGATATACCGGCAGCATCATTGCACGAAATGCGTGCTCTGGCGGACTCCGGGACGGATCGTTTTTGTCGGAGGAAGCGCATCTGGTCTTCCGACAGCATGGCGTGATTATGTTCGAGATCTACGTAGTTAATTACGTAGCCTCTGGATGGATTACCGGAGACCCTAATCCGCGCAGTGCATTCGACCCTACCGGATAACCTATGTTTCGGTCTACCTTCACCTTGGTTTCCGGGAGCATTACCTTCCTTTGAGCAAGTAAGAGTGGCCCGTATAACAACACCACGATCGTAATGAGATTGCCTTATCTTCACACCAAAACCACAGGAATCGGCGTATGAAACGTAAAATGCTTTGGCTTCTTCGAAGGAAGGAAAATTCATCATCACTTGAGGGACGTTGGAGGCAGGAGCCGGCTGTGAGGACACATTTACGAGTGCCATTACAGTACAACAAAAATGGAGGAAGGAGAGAAGAAGGAATGGTTCGTAGGATCGGAATGGTACGTAGGATCGGAATGACCGAGACACTCATATTTGTATCTCCGTGAAGCGCCAAACAATAAGAAAGAAGACGGAGGACGTGCTGATTTGAAAAGCATTAAATGCGATGGTGGACGCATCGGGAAAATAAAACAACATCAACAAAAAATCAGGAGTAAGTAGTTCGTCTGTCCGGAATAAGTGTTCCGTCTGTCCGGAATAAGTAGTTCGTCTGTCCGGAATAAGTGTTCCGTCTGTCCGGAATAAGTATTCCAACTATCCGCAATAAATACTCACTAAAGAAAATGAATGATGTGTGTGTCCGGAAAAAAATGAATTTAATAAAGAGAAGGGAGGGAAATAGGACGAAAGAATGGAGTGATTTGAGACGCATTAATGAGGGATGGCGAGGGATGGCGAAATTGGTACGAAACGAGGAATAAACTAAACAAAGAAATTGTTTCTGGGGAGAGAGCGAAGTCAGCCGCGTCTGCTGACTGGGTTGCCCACATCAGCCATTCTGCTGACTGGGTATGCAGCGTCCGTGACGCGAAGCGTTCAACAAACATTTCCCTTATAGACATCTTCAAGTTCTTATTGTATTGTATTTTATTTTACTTGTTCCAACGTATAAAATAGTGAATTATTTGCAGTGACTACTTAGTGTAGCTGTTTCATTGGGTCAATATAAAGTAGTCATTATTTTGAAAAGGTGCAACCTACGATCACCAGTACTTCACATAGCATATCAGATGACGTAATTGCAAATGCAAATTCACTTGCTCTCTTTTTTTCTAGGTGGAATTAAAGTGCTACTAGATGTTGATGTTCTAAGAAAATAACACATAAAGACTCGGGAGAATCCGTGAGTTCTAGGTTTTCTTAACATGCAAGTTTAAAAGCGGAGATCTGCTTTGGTTTTTTTTTTAATTTGTTTGAAGTTCTCTCTTTCTATCTTTACACCCCCAAAAATACTAAATCGCATATTAACAACATAAAAGCGGTGCTAAGATACGTGGTTAAGCTTAAGGGTCAAATACTAAAGGGCTAAAGATTAAAGAGATCTGAGTACAAAAGCTAAAAAACCAATCCAAGAATATTTGTACGAACAATTTAAATTTCTGTGTTGCACTCGTTGTGACATTGCCCATATATTTCGAATACTCCTAAATAGATTGCTCTCGACTTGGTTGCTTTGATATTTTATGCCTTACTTGTTCCACCAGCTTAAGGGGGTAACGGAATAAGTGGTTCATTGAACTTGTGAATAATTGACATTTCAATTGTGTAGAGTAATAATTAAGATGATTACTTGTAGATGTAAAATAATGGAAAGGTGGTTGGGGGAACTTGGTCTTCAAGGGTTGGGTGGATAAGATTTGGTATATGATCCAAGAAATCATCACTATTGGAATGATGAATCAATGGTTGTCACTTCGTAGTTAAGTTTGTTAAATATATCAAACCTTTGAGAAATACCAGCACGAAGCATGATTAAGTGAGTTGGCCTTCCCATTTTTTGTCGCTCGTTTCTGGAATTTGGAGAGTGAAGCTTTCTAAAAGCTGAATTTTGGCGTTATGCCAAAGGAAACAACATATATAGCCTTAGGGTCGGCTGGAAGCAAAGTTAAATGTTAGAAAAATCTGTTGGGTTTCTCCGATGGTTGGTAAAATGTTATATGATGTCAAAGAAAATTGGTATTTTAAACTTTAAAAATCATATTTGTAATTGTATCAACAAAATATTCTCTCAAATGTAAATACCAATAGAGTTACAGAATATTACATCCTCAGGCTCATCGTTGCAATGAAAGTATAGCGAGGACGGGATAACATTTCAATCAAATATACACATCCTAACACATTGTCTATCTTAACTGGTTCAAGTTCCACTTGGGTGAACATTTTGTAACGATGAGATGTGGGTCCTTAAGTATGCAACCTGTCATTAATAATTAAAACAAACCTATCATTTATAAAAAATACTTTTCAATCAATTAGTTGTTTTAGCACAATGCAAATCGTTATCATGCAAATAAATATTTTCGAATGAGCGGTAGCTATTAAAAATGTGGGAGTGGGTTTAGTAATTTACAAATTAACTAACTACTTACGACGCGTGTCGACGAGCCCATAAGATCTGTCTTTCCCTTCACTACTGTGTCTGAGGAACTTTTTCTTTGGCGAAAGTTATTTTACGACATTAAATGTACGTGATTATAAAAAAAAAAATCTCTTAATATTAATGCTCAATCATTGTCTAAGTAAACGACGAGCACTCAATCAGTAAGTGCTCTCATTTTGAGTAGTCAATTCGCGATTAAAAAACAGTTGGGTAGTCAATTCCACTAGTAACTTGTTTAGCCATGTTTATTATCAACTGCTTCTAATAAAAGAAAATCAGTTGATTAGTCTACATCGTACTAGAACGTTAGAACTGGGCTGCTGACTTCCAATGATTTTGAATATTTTCGTTAAAAAACAAGTTGCACTCAAAATATGTTATGCTTCTTATCTTGTTTAGGGTTGTCAATTTTACATGAAACATGATTACACGACATGAACTTAACGGATATGAATTGAGAATTTGAATACGATTAATAAATGGATTGAATATGACAACACGGTTATTAAATGAGTTGGATATGGATTTTTGCTGCAAAAATGATTAACACGATAAAACACGATAAGTAATTAGGTAATAAGGTATACGATTACGAATACTACACGACTAATACCGACAAGTCTACAAGTAATATATAAGCTTTAAATTATAATGAACGAGTGGTGCGCAATCATGCAATCCAGTATTCGTGTAATAAACTAAACTAATTGTGTATGGATTATTGTTTAATGGTGTAAGCGGTAGTCGTGTTAAACCTGTACACGAAGTAACCCGTTTGATAATCGTGTATAAGCGAATTGGATATGACAACACGATTATAAACGGGTTAGATACGGTAAAAGTCTAATAACATAATTATTAAATAGGTCAGATACGGCGTAACACATAGAACTTATATATACGACTTGACACGACACGATTGACAACCCTAATCTTATTGTTGTAATTATGATTATAAATTAGGATATGTTTGTTCTAACTTCACGTCGGCTGATCATTTTCTTTCCAATCTTTTAGAAGATGGGCAGCTATTTCCTCAGACCCCCAATTCTTAGCCCAGTCTAGTCCACTAAGACACTAATTTGTTGGGGCAACTTCGTCCTACTGGATCGGGCTATTAATACTGTAAACACCGGTATACACCGAAATCGCAAAGCTCTTAACTCACTTTTGACAGTTCTATGGCTCGATTTTGTTTAAGATGGGTCACGTGACTCACGTCTTTTTATTTTATACGAATTTTCAACTCTAATTAAATATTGCAACCTATAATAACTATAAGCGTCGCAGTTAACCTCCATTTGATCTTTCCTAAATAACAATTCCGAAAATAACAATTCATATGCTAGCACAAATTATGTTTATGCTAAAGAGGGATTTAATACTATTAAAGATCGAACCAACGTGTAACACATAAGCTTCACGGGGGGAAAATGCCAGTTCGAGAGATTAACCATGAAGAATCAACATTGTAACGTTCAAATTACGGGAATACGTTATGAATTTCCTTTCTGGACCTTTAATTGCATTCCATTATTCCAACGGCTTAGGTTGTGTTATGTGTGGTTTTATCCAAACATTTAGGATGTTTTAAAGGCCTGTTAACCGCAGTGATAGTATCATTGAATTATCTTGTAGACCCACAACTCACTTTTGACATATGTAGAGGTTACTTTTGGTAAAGATTAATATTTAATCGTATTCTTTTATACGAATCGTTGACTCTTTTGAAACGTTACAGATTGTAGCCGCTGGTATCAATACCATTCAATCTATACTATTCAAAAAATATTATTATACTACATTAAACATTGAAGATCAAACCAATGTAACAAAAGCTTCATGGGAAATAACTACAGAGACTTTTTTTTGCTTAACAACTTAGGGTCTGTTTGGTATGGTCTTCTCGGTCATCATCTCTCAGCAGAAGACCTCTCTTCTGGGAAGCTCTTGAAGCTGTCTCTTTCTCCCACAATAGAAGATGTTTGGCCTGAGTGACCCTTTCACTCCTCCCTCTTCAATGCCAAATCCCACAAATACCCTCCGAAAGCAACCTTTCCCCTTTTTCTCTGACCCCCTTCCCAATCAACCGATCCCCCGGTGTTGCTGCCTCCCCCCTCATCCCCTGTCGCTCCTCCCAACCTTGATCCTCGACGAAGCAATGACGTCCCCGTTCACCCGTCCAGCCATCCCTTTTTGCTTTTGCGGCGTCCCGGCCAAAGTGTGGTTGCGAGTTGAGGAGGGTGCCCCTACCCGGGTATTTTACGAGTGCAACCGTGATGTGGTGAGTTTTGGTTTCCGATTTGAAGATGAAACGTATGTTCCTCCCTTCGTAAGAGTGTTTGTACATGGGTTTTACCAATGGCAGCGTTTGTGATCTTCTTTTTCCTTCTATATGTGTAGTACCGTGATCTTCATTCACCATGTCAAAAATACTGCTTTCAGTCTAATATATTGTCAAATCTTGTTTGATTTAGGTATTCCAAAATTATTTAGTTTTTCCTGGCATTTCTTAAACGTTTTTTTGTTTTGGGAAATGTTAGAGAAAATGGTCTACGGAATCACCTTACCACAAGCCTAAAAAATGGTTACTCATTTAACCATTTATGTTGATGTACATTTGGACAGTATCAATGGGAATTTTGAGGGGCATCTTAAGAAGAGATTCGTAGATCATGTTACCAATCCCTTTGATGAACATTTCAAGAGTATCAAAAAATCAAAAAAATGCCAAATTGTTCCATTCAAGTTGTCACGTGTGGAAAAATTACTTCTATAAGTTGGTTCATATGCATGTGCATGATGTCGACATGTATCTAAAATGTAGTCTAAAGTTGGCAAATAAATCTGGCAAATAAAGTTGGCAACATGGCACTAAAGTTCCATTTGTAATCCACAAAACCATATCTTCATTTTTCAGTCATGCCGAACAACAATTTTCGTCACCATGTCGATCTTTAGCCTAATAAATGGTTACAATCGTGTTCATTAGTACATGCATACAATGGTTTTCATTATTGTCTTCATATGTGCATATAAATCTCGATCCGATTGTCTGTCCACATGCTCTCCCTAATATATAGACATTACATGATTTTTGACATACATGGTTGGAGTTGTTTCATCAGGTAGATGAGCTGCGTTGTGAGTATAACCTCACCGAGGAATCCGTCACGGCTACGATAGCGGGGATCGTCGGTCACCTGCATGATCAACTCCAGAAGATGGAGAACACGATAATGGCAAAAGTGGAGGTTGTGCTAGAGCGTGTGGCTGAAAAGAAGGTGAAATCCAAAAAAGAGGAGGCAGCAGTCCCCCCAAAAGCAACTCCTTGTTGTAAGCATCTCCTCCACATTCGTCATAAAATCAAGAAATTATTAAACATTGATATACTGGGTCATGGTATGTTAGATTTTGGCCATTCCATTAAGTGTATAGACTTGAATTTGTCGAAAATTAGGGTAGCTTCATAGCCTAATTAGATTTTTAAGGTGTGTAGGAAGAATAATGGAAAGTAGGGGATGTTTATTAGTGAAAGTTATGCTTACTTGGACTAATTCCTTCAGGTTTTGATTTTGATTGACGTTTCAATAATGCGTACATTAGTTGGCCTTAAGGCACTTCTCCTTAATGATTTAAATGACGAAGTAATCCAAATGACAACTTTGGTTGTCAGAGATTTTACGAAAGTTAAAATAATTTAAATTTGTGTTGGTTTTGAAGTTAGTCGATCAGTGCAACTGTTGGATGACCCTAACAACTTGCGCATTACTGCTTGGGCATCCAACTCACCCCCAACCTTGGAGGAGAGGCTTAAAGACTATGAACTAGAAAAGGCGGAGGAAGAGGCCATAGAAACGCAATGCCGTGACGAAATGCTGGCTGAGGAGCGTGAGTGGCGACGAACGCTTACTCAAGATGGGTTCTTCCAAGGGCCTTCCTATTGGTCTGACGTGGGTAGTGATAACTGACTTGTGGAGGGGCGGTTGTGGTCTAGATCTTTTAGAACCATAGTTTGTTAGTGTATTAGAAATTATGTAGTCGAATAATTAATCTACTATGAAAATGATGTGGTTGAAAGACAGTTTTGTATATATGTCTGAGTTGTAGATGTTGTACAACTTATGTAGTCGAATAATTAATCTACTTATGAATCTTGTTATATTAGTAACGATGGAATTGTGTGTTTCATATCATGTAGTTGACTTCTGATTTGCAAACAATAATAATGTACGCACCCTTTCAATTAAACTTGCAACAGGTGGCCCTTCAAGGAAGAAGAGGAATAGGAAGATGAAATTCAAACAACATCGATGCATAAAATGTGGATCGATTTGTATCGCTCAACAAGTGGAAAGGTCTATAAACAGCCACTCGGTAGGTATGCGTGGGCCTGTACTTAATGTCAAACCGCTTCGAGTGGTCCTCCCACACAACACCAATGCTTCCGACCATGCCAGCAGTGTGTAAGGCTGTTAGGGTACGTAAAAGCCCTTTTCTAGATGAATTTTTGTAAAATCAGAACCAAAAATACTACAGTTGGGTTTCTGACTTAAGGGTTGTCTTGTTTTGCTTTGCATGGTTGGGGTGAACTTTTTTGGGGGCGGTTCCCTACTATATGCCTCAGCAACTCCTGTATTTCTCATGTGCCAAACATTGACAGCAGCACAACTACTTATAACATGTATATTTAACCTTTACTTACTTATCCAGATGTGTGATGCTGATCTCTACTGTTTCGGTTCTGAAACGTTATTTAGAACGGGGGTTTTATTCAGGTTGTTTTTGTTAGAGTTGTGCACAACCAAACTTGTTTAATATGGAGGTTGGAAAGTACATATTTTAATGTTACCAATACAACTGAAACAATTCGATTGTTCATCATTGAGTTAATGTTTTATCATGTATAACAATGACTCCACTTGGTGCTTAAGAATTGGATTTTCTGCAATTCGAATAACAGACTTTCTGCAATGTAATTTTCAAACTGAAAAGTTCACGTTTGAAAGGGAGTGCCCACTACAAGCAAATGCTACTTGCAAGGTTGTAAATGACAAAACAAACTATTGCCAACTGTTTACTGTACAAAATCATTGTAAGAAATTCAGCCTCATACTAATCTAAAGCCAATAAGAAGAAAAGTGTGTTTGATATCAGCAATAACATCAATCCTCCCAACCGTGCTAGTACCTGAATACAACTCAAACATTAGTCCAACTTATGCAAAGTCTGTTAAACGTTAAATCACATTTTGGTCAATAACATAGAGGTCTGAATTTAAACAACACAAGACACAACATCAATCCAGTATGTAATTCTAAGACACCATTACTTTAAATTACATTGCCTTACACTATCCATAAGAAATTGTTTCTCTTTAAACTCCCATGCCAACCACGTCTCTCGTGCTTCCACTGTTTTAATTGTCTTCCACGACAACCTGTATTTCTTCTCCAAAAGCATAGACACAGTGAAGGCATATATCTCCGAAGTTGTCGCGTACTTCGTCTCGTCAAGGAGGGATATACAATCAACATAATCATCATTGTCATGTTGGACCACAACTTGTTCTTTAGCCTCTTTCTTTTTTTCCTTTAAGGCGTTTGCTATGGCTGAAAGCGCATTAGTCATTTCGTCCGGCATCGGTGGTGGTGACTTCAATCCTGTACTACCAGAAGCCGATCTACGTCTTGTTCTCTTTACTGGCGGTGAAAGTATGTCCTCTCCCTCGTAGGCTAACGGTCTTTGCCCACAATCGGCTTCGCCTGTGATGTTCAAACTTGCTGAAGGACTTGATGACATATATGACGAAGATGCTGCTTTGTGTTTGAAACGAAAGCATCCCGACAGCACATTTCCTGCGAAATATTTCGTCCATCATTTCCAAATGCTTCGGCGGCCCGTCTTTGAATTCCCTAGCCTCGGGATATTTCTGCAATATTCAAACTAATGCAATGAAAAATCTGACTAAGCAATTGTAGTACAAACACCACATTATTTGATAGATTAAAAAAGGTTACCTTAATAGTGTCCTCCCATCTCTCAGAATCCATTGTAAAAGTCCTTGTGTCATCATTCCATCCTAATCCGGTCACCATACTAAGTCGACGAAACAAACCCCATTTACCTCTAGTTTTGTCCCAATGGTTTCGGAATTGCTTGTAATCCCATTGTAATGAGGTTTCTGTTTCAAAGTTGGCAATCAGATTTGCAATCCCATCTCGGTTCAGTGAGTTGTTATGGACGTTCCCCTTCCGCACCTCGTCAACACATAGCCTAAGAAAAATTTCATGCCTATGAGGTGTCCATTCAGCTTTAGGCCCATTATCTTTTATAGGTTTCTTCCCCTTTGTTCTTGACCTTTTGGTTCCACCGAACTCCTCAGGGGTTGTGGTTGAGTTTGGTGGGAGGTAAGGGGTAATAGCCTGAGAATTAGATGGGTGTTGCAAAAGGGAAGTTTGTTGCAAACTCTCTTCGTGTGGCTGTGCGGGGAGTGGGCTGCTGTGGAAGGTGGGAGTTGAGAACATTAGAGGTTGTGGGGTGTCATTCCCAATTTGTGGTGGGGACGTTGTATAATTTCCAAAAGATAGTTGGTTAATTCCTATCCTAGACAAACTAGTTGACTGTGATCCCATGGAGATACTTGTAGTAATGTTCGTAAGTGGGACGTGTAGGGGGAGGTTAAAATTATTAGGATTCCTCAAACCCAAGTTACGATGAA
This sequence comes from Triglochin maritima, assembly GCA_963682175.1. Classification (NCBI taxonomy): domain Eukaryota; kingdom Viridiplantae; phylum Streptophyta; class Magnoliopsida; order Alismatales; family Juncaginaceae; genus Triglochin; species Triglochin maritima. The sequence continues at coordinate 3,252,840 of OY821780.1, read as the reverse complement.
CTGTTGGTGTATGAAATTTCAGAGAATCATCATTTTGCAGTGCTTCTACTTGGGACACAGGAGTACAACATGATATGTCAAGTTCGTCTCCCATATCTACACAACGGGGACGTATAGAATTGGTTATAAAATCAATCAGCAGTGACATAAATACAATAAAATGGTAACATATGAGAATATTTGAAATACCACAAAAAAGTAGACCGAAAGTTACAATATAGGAGTTTTCAGCACATAAAATATTTGAAATAACATGAAACAATGTAGGAGTTTTTGTCACATAAGATATTTTTACAAACCACTAATTACATTAAATTTAAACTACAGTCCATGCGCTTCGGCTATTAAATCACATATGATTTCCCTGAGTGCATTCATTTGGTTGTCCTCAAGCATCCTGGGTTCATTAGGTTGGGTGGTAGCCTGAGGCAATTGGGTCGTACTGTCTTGGTAGGTATCAAGAATGTCATCCCCCATCCTTTGTTCAATAATGAAATTATGTAACGCCATGACAACAATTACAATCCGAACTTGATTCCTTAAGGAGTGGGGTGACATCACTCTAAGAATTTTCCACCTTTTTTTCAAGACTCCAAATGCCCTTTCAATTACATTCCTCAATGACGAGTGGAGCTGGTTGAACAACTCCTTCCGTCCTTTAGGGCCTTGTGATTGGAAGTCAGGGACATGGTATTTCGTATTACGGTATGGGGCTAGAAATCCCGGTCGGTTAGGATAACCAACGTCAACAACGTAATACTTATCTGAATATAACAAACAGAGTATTAGTTGAGTGTTTACGACATTAAAATTGATAAACATTTTCAATAACGTCGTACTAACCGGGATGACTTGGGAAACTGTTGGAGGGGTGGTTTAGTGCGTCATTCAAAACTCTACAATCGTGCGCCGATCCCTCCCACCCAGCCGTAGCAAAAATGAACCGCATGTTGAAATCACACACTCCTAGAACATTTTGAGTGCGTTGGGTGGGGTGTCGTCCAGAACGGTATGCTGGTTGGAATTCTGCTGGGACCCACACATCAATATGTGTCCCATCTAATGCCTCAATACAATCTTTGAAGTATGGGAAGTACTTACCCCCGCAACCCTCTATTATGTGACGTGGTGTGTCTCCTAAACTACCCTTTGGTCGAACCATCTGACAACCCCAAATAAAACAGGAGTGCAAAGCTTTGTTAAAATGTCTACTTATTGTCTCACCACTATGTTGTAGTTGAGCCTGAAGAGACCGGTTAGAGTCCCCATGGGCTAACGTTTTCAACATAATCCAAATTGCTCCTCCACCGACACGACCCTTGTATCACTCATTAGTCTCGTACCCCTCATAATACCACACAACAATCTAAATATACATGGTAACATTCTGATTGAGTCATACGCTATTCTATAGTGTCCACCCAATAAATCATTAATAATGGCATTTCCTGTGAAAGGGGCTGTGTGGACTAGGGGCCTAGAGACACGGTATGTGGGTACGAAAAAATATTGGTAATACGAGACAATGACACATACAACGGTAACCAATTGAAATTCTTCCTCTGACAAATCAACTTCTGGGTCATTCCAAATATTTAATAACTCATCCATTAGTCGACACCTAAACATAATGAAATAATTAAACATGGGTTACATATGAACTTGGAAAACCTCCAAACTTGAAATGAGAAACAATACATGAGTAGATAGGCCCTTTATTCCTAGCCGTCCCTATTATACCTAAATTATTACCGAAATGTAGTTCAAATGAGAAACACCCACTTATAGACTGAAGAAATCAAATTATTAAAGACCAATTGAAGTTGGGGACTAAGCATTTTCCTATTCGTTTTGCACATTGCATTTTCCATTTCATTTTGCACATTGCATGAATAAAAATCATACCTTCCCAGCCTAATATTATTTCTGGTTTCTCAGATTTTACAATAAAAATACGTCTAATATTTACGATCCCCACACAGTTTTTTGCCTTACATGTTCGTAGGTCCATCTAATCATGATAAAAGCATACATTTTAGTAGACACCAGTAGATGTTAGGGTCACAAAATACACATCTAAAGGCGAAATAAGTAATTTATAGAAATGGTTCGTTTGATTTTGACTTCGTCCTGACAACATGTAAATTGTTGGAACCACAAAAGTAGAGACGTTTAACATAAAAACACAACAGACGAAATGTATTTCTTATGCATGCATGGTGGTTTTTTAGATATTAACATAATGAAGTATTCAAAACCCCAAGCAGGATATTGATGGCGTACCTGACGCAGTAGGGATCGGCAAACAACGGCGAAGAGCAGATCCACGGCGATGGAGGTGACGGACTTGTTCTATACTGTGGCGGAGATGAATCACGGGGAAAGTCTAACCACGGAGATGGGGCGGCGGAAGAAAATGGAGATGCAGAGGATAGAGGATTAGGGATGACTGTTGGTGGCATATTTTGTAATTACGTGGTGGTACTTACCGTAATTTTCTAGAAAATCGGTGGCATTTGTTATTGGTAGCTCAAGTGGAGATCCGGAAGCAACCCCCTTGGGTCTTCTGGGGCACTGTATATTGGTGAGTGGGCTGAATCTGGGACTTCTGGGCTAGCTCTGAAGCCCAGAGATGTTTGGTTTTTGAAATAAGAAAAATCCAACTTCTGGAATGAAAACTCAGCCCAAAATACCCATACCAAACACAGCCTTAGTCAAGTTAAGAGACAAATTGACAAACTTATTTATTGCAAAAAAATTGTTTTTACAAAACATATTTCAATTTCTTTATTGTAAAATTATAATCATAACAGATGCCAAAGTTGTTTCAAATCTGGACTAAAATTTGAACCAATCATTTCTAAATTCAAGTTAAATCTGATTTTTGATTTGATTTAAATTTTATCATAGATTATATTACAAATATGTTAGACAAATAGAACTAGAAAATTAAGATGATCAATCTGTTGAAAATAATTGTTTTGATATAAAAATGGTCTTAGTATTACGTTAATTTTAAAAGATAAAAGTGTGACATGTTAAAATTAAAAAGATCAAACTATAACTTACCCCTATTATGAATAAATAAACAAAAATAACATCAACAACAAATTGACAACAAGGAAAGAAACACTTTAATATTTGGGCAAACGGGAAATCTAACGTGACATTAACCAACCAACCTAGCTAACAAAATTACCAGAAAAGCCTTAACGATCCCACTATTTACACCAAACACCCAAAGCCAACGACAACACAATCAACACTCAAACCCTCCTGGCCCTCTTCGCGGGGGACTTCGCCGGAGCTTTGATCGACTTCGCGACTCTCTTCTTCGCCTTCACCGGAGACTTCACCGCCTTCATCGTTTTCGTCTTCGTTTTCTTAACCACATGCTTCTCCCCATCCTTCACAACCGCCTTCTTCTTCTTCTTCTCCACGACCGTCTTTTCAGAAGCAACTTTCTTAGCCGTTGCCTTCTTCTTCGCCGGCGCCGGATCTGAGACGGGCTTGGAAATCTTGTAGGAGTTTTTGACCTTGGTGAGCCTCTCGGACTTGGAGAAGCGGCGGAGTTGGACAGAGAGCAACTTCCGGAAGTTGGGGGGAAGTTTGGACTTGTACTTGTCCTCCACGAACTTCGCAATCGCCGGCTGGCTCGACCCAGTCCGATCCTTCAGGGTCGTTATCGCTTCCGTGATCATCTGAAAACAAACGAAAAGTAAGGAAAAATTACGAAAAGAAAAGGAAGTGGAAAGGTGGAAGTTACTTGGAAGTAGGGTGGGTGGAGAGGCGAGGAAGTGGGTTTCTTCTCCTTCTTCTCGACTACGGCCATGGAAACGGTAAGTGGGAAATGTTGGAAACGAGATTCTGTGTTTGTTTTTTGTGGTTTAGTGGGGAAAGGAATGTCGGGTATTTATAGGAAAATGAGGTGGGTTGTGCCACGTGGGATGTTTTGATTGGAGAGATCATTGTGGTCCGGATAGGGAGTGTTTCGGGGGTTGTGGCCGTTGGTTTATTTGGATTGGACGGCTGGGATTTTCGTTGGGTGAAAGATGGAGGACAGTCGCGGATCGGGAAGGGTATTTCAAGGTTGTTTTTTCCCACGATGGGGATTTGGAAGTGGTATTAGGCTGATGTTAATGGGGATCGGTAAAGCCCATCGCGGCCCAAGGATAGGGAAACTAACTAGTGTATAATTTATTTATCAGAAATCGAGAATAGAGGGAAAATGATGGGTTCAAGTCAATTAAATATTTTCATGGTTTTACAAAAGATATTGAACACTTTAAGAGATAAAAATGTCTGTTTTCTTCCGCAAAACAAGATAATTCAACACACACAAAACGACTGTTTTAACCAATATAAATGACGGAGAAATATACCTTGCAAACATATTTGGAACCAAAATGCACAACCTCGACAAAAAAATAAACTGCAGATTTCCTGAAAGAAAAAAACCGATAAAATCTTTAGAAAAAAAAACAATTGCAAGCTGTCCCGGTAACTATACCGTAGCGGCAATTTACAATGGAACAGGTTTATTAAAAGCCAAACCATATTTTCCAAATTTCCATGCTGTAGAGTAGAGGTAGTAAAAAGGCTGCCAAAATATATTTGACGCCTTTGCTGCATGATCCCAACTAAACCAAAGAAAAACTTTCCCACATCATCAGAATTCAGAAGGTAATAGAATGGCATCGAAAACAATCATGTTGGACCTTCCGTTGCTACTATGCTTCAAGCACCACCGCCAGTCAGCCAATACAACCTAATGATCGTACCTATAAAACTTCATTATTGTTCTATAGGAAAACACAAGCCGAGTCCTGCCTCTGCAGGCGGTGCTGCATTTGTTGATACCATGTCATTCTCACTGTCATCAAGCCAGTATGCTACAAGAATTTCAATCGATTTCGTGTGGATATCAGTGTTTTCATGCATCTGCAGATTTTCAATATTGTCCAGCCCCCCAGCTTCTTCAATATATCCAGCAAACTCGTTCACTCCATCAGTGGAATCAACATCCTTATCAAATTTCCCAACCTTCAAGATGTTCTCAAGTGCTTGCAAACATACCATGATAGTTCTTGGATCTGGGCAGTTGAGAAGATCACATAGCGGTTGTATACAACCCAATTCTACCATATACCTGTGAAGGTAAAGAAAACCAAAAGGTAGATCAGCGAAATCAAGTTCAGATTGGTGATTACATCACAGAAACAGAAATAAATAAATAAAACACACTTTATTTGATCATGTGTACCACCAGTGGCATTCGAGATTGCCCAAGCTGCCTCTCTCTTAATGTAAAACTCAGCACTTCGAAGCAATAAAACCAGCGGTGGAAGAAGTTGGGCTTTGATCACAGCCTAGCACCATGTATTAACTATAAGTGACTGAATCTCAATTTCAGACTATCTTAAATGAACTGGACGTGCATCATGTGCAAGATTGAGCAGCTTAACAGGGTTGGGAACTTGGGACAAACCATTTGTTAAGATCCATAAGGGGTTTAGTCCCACATTGGGTAAAATGGGATACCCGATGTGGGACTAAACCCCTCATGGATCCAATAAGGAAGCATCAAAACATTAATGCACTGCTAATGAATGCAAATAGATCCATGCAAATTTTGTTTTCCTTGCAAAAAAGAATCTTAACATGGTAGAGTAATTCATATCTGAAACCTTAAAGGGGAGGCAGGGACTATGAACTTAGGGACAAAAGAAACCCGAAATCATCATTATGTTTGGATACCTGAATTTGACTCTTGTTTCCAGCAGTTATGTTTGAAATTGTCCAACAAGCTTCCTTCTTGATGCTTCCTTGGTGGTTTTTTGTCAAGATGGTTAAAAGACGTGAAAGAACTCCACAATCAACAGCATGCTACAAGACATGATGTTTTGAACTTGTTAGTTAAAAAATAATGAATAATGTCACATTATAACTTTCAATGATAATATCACAGTACAAAATCTGTAGTAAGCCCCACAATTGTTAATAGAGAGTAGTAAATGTGCAACTAAAAGAAAGTGAAGGACCCAAACTAGCAAGCAAATACTAGAGAGTACCAAAACTTTATGTCCATCTAACCTGAAGTCCCCATAGAAGCATAACACTATTAGCTGGGGGGGGGGGGGGGGGGGGGGGGGGGGGGGGGGGGGTCAGATACACATTAGAATATTAAAATTATGCAAAAAGTTTTCAGCTATGAGCCTAAAAAACAGGCAAACTGTGTAGTTATCTATATCAAACTGTCCTCACAATAGGAACAGGCGAATGATTGTTTTTCTATTCTGGAAACATTTGCCTAGTACCACCAGTACATGATTGGAGGATAGAACATGCAAGGAATCAGCCATTTCGCAAACACTTTTGCAGAGTTAAAAATCAGCAGTTGTGATGAAAAAATATTAGATGAAAAGAGATGCAAAGGAGCAGGAGGAAACAAATGATCATAACCAAAACATAAGGGTCAGATAAATCAGAAATGATAAACATACAAGGGTCATAATCATCTTTGATAAGCAACATTTTCAGTGTTCCTTGGTGCTCTTGCAAAAGAATACATCAATGGTGCATTTCCATATGCTTAACTAGTCACGAATTACTATACAAACCTATAAAGGTGTACAGTACAATACAATACGATGACATGGATGAGGAATTGAGGAATATGCTGTGACAGTCTGAACTCTGGAGGAGCACCACTGTCCAATTTATTATAAGTAACTTAGACAAGCATTACCTGAGTTTGATCGTCATTACCGGTGACAATGTTCCCAACAGTTCGGAGAGCAGGGATCACTACTGATTCAGAATGATGTCTGATGACAACAGATACAAATAAAAAGGAATTTTTGAAACCCATGTGATGTTCCAAAAGTCAGGAAATTTTCAGAAGCAGATGATTAAAATGCTTTAAATCACAGAGATGGTCATACTCAAGCAACTCAATGAGTCGAGCAACAACTCCAGCTTCAAGTACCGATTGTATTTTGTTACTTGTTCCATCAGAAAGGTGTGACAGTGCCCAACATGCATCAGTAATGACTTCTTCATCACCGGAATTAATGAGCTGGTTAAGTGTTGGAAGAGCATGTTTCATCTACAAATTGGCAAAATATGTTATGCAAAAGGCAGCCAATAGAGCTGAACATCCATCACGACGTAATCACAACCTGCTCAAAATAAGGCTCGGGTTTTCCCCTGCATAAATTTGAGAGAGTCCAGGCACCATTCCTCAGCATAGGAAACTTGGCTTGATCATTCAGCTGAAGCATCAAAGGACCCAATGCCCCATTTGACAGAACTAAGTCTCGGTATACGGAAGAATCTCCAGCAATATTTCCTAGCGCCCATACGGCCTACAGTAAATCCAATTAATAAGATCCACAAGACAATCACTCTAAATTCCAACAGAAAGCCTATTTTCCCCAATATTACCTGCTCACAAACTTCATCGCTTGGAGAAACAAGAAGTTTCACAAAGAGTGGAATTGCTCCTTCATCGACAACAGCCTTGGTGTTTTTCGAAGTTCCGGAAGTGATATTTGTCAGAGCCCAGGCAGCTTCGAACTACAAAACAATCGCAAGAAAATGAATACCATCCTTGCAAAACATAAACTCTTTACACTAATTCTCAATATCCACTTTCAATTTGTCAAGTTAGTGACCCAATCCAGACCTGAAGCGATGGATATTCATCTACGTCTAGGAATTCAACCAAGCGAGGGAGGACACCAGACTGAACAACCGCATCGATCGGCGGAGAGCGTTCTGGAGCACATAGAAACGTCACACAATCCAATCAAATTCGTCGTAACCAAAAAAAAAAGCAGAAAGCGAACAGAATCAATCAACGGTACCACACGAAAGCAACTTCCGGATCTGCGTGGCGCATTCGAGTTGCAAACTGCTGTCGTCGGAGTGGACCCCAGAAACCAACTCCGGGAGTCTCTCCAGCTGCCACAAATTCAACAACTCAAATTCCACAAACCAAAAAAAAAACTGATTTTCAAAATCAATATGAAGAACCTTTTTCTGGATGGAGGATTGAGAGGTGTGAAGTGTGAACTTCCCTTCGCGCCGTTTCTTGTCAAGATTCTCCTCCCTCTTGCTCTTGCGGATGGAGACCATGTCATCCTCCCTCCTCCGGCGACCTTCCGCGGCGTCGATGGTGATCTTGTAGGTCCACCGGCGGACCTCCGTCCGCACGCTGGGTCTCAGAGACATCGAACTCTAGGATCGGAGAGAACGGGAGTGGAGTGGGTCAGTGGGGAAGTAAACCCTAGGAAATGTGAATCACGTTTTCCTGGTTTGGAGTGGATTTGATGGTTTGGAATTTATACCCTTCGTTTAAACTGCTGGTTCTGTTTGTAGTTGAATCAAGAACGGAGGGTTTTTTTATTTCCCAGGTTTTGGGGTGGACTGGTGGTTGGTAAAGCCAAGGGTGGGACTACTGTAGCTTTTTATTTATTTTTGGCTCATGTTACCGTAAGGCGTAAACGAGTGACTTCCGGCAAAATTTCGAGCTACACGTATTATCTTGTGTTATTATCAAATACAAAAAAATAATTATAAATATAGCAATAAAAAATCTGAGCGAGTTATCGAGCTGAGTTTTAATTTTTTTCGAGTTCGAGCGGTTCGTTTATCGAACCAAGTTGGAATTTTTTTTTGTTTTTCATTGAGATCCTTCATTTTTAAGTTAAACTAGAGTCGAACATTTTTCGAGTCGAGCTATAGAGCGGAGTCAAAGTTGACAACCTTATGTTACTGGGTCATCAAATCTTGGAGGAGTTGTGAATGTTTGGTGGTTCTCTTTACTGTTGGCTGTTTTGGGTGGTTTCAATTCTCGTTTTGTCTTTCTGCTTGGCGTCTATAATAACCACCCACACCCTTTATCCCAACAATTATCACTCTCCTTTTATTTTTTATTTTACTCCCCCCCCCCCCCGACGATGGTCTCTCGCTCCTCTCCGTCAAATTTGTGTGTTTTAGTCGTCTGACTTGCCTATGCTGGTACCCGACGCATAAGAGTGAATCTAACACCTTCAGGAACCCAAATTGACTTTTCTATTCGTATGGTTCACCTATGGTACACATTCCTCGTTTTTTTGGTTTTTCCGCTCAATTTTGAACAAATGTTACGTTGATTGTGTGATTTTGGTTTGTATGCAAACGTCCATTAGGTGTGGTTGCTGTTAGGATCTATGGTCCTCTAATCACTAGATTATTGCAGAATTAAAATACTAATTGAAGGATTAAGGGAAGAGACAATTGCAAACCACAAATTCGTCGACACCGGAGTTTAAAGAAGTTCGTCACCGCACCCCGGTCCTAGTCCTCCTCGCAAGTCTCGCTCGATCCCCCGAGCCTCGCTTACGGTTCCACTAACCAATCTCCTTTCTGGGCCGAGGTCAACGTCATTTACAACCACCGAGCCTCGCGAACAACCTCGCATCACTCGTGTCTCCTCTCACAACCCGAGAGGGAGCTTCCTCGATAGCTAGAGAGCTTAAAGTTTTGGCTTGAGTGTTGAGGATTGAGAGCTTGAAAATGAAGATGATTTGACTTTGAGTGTTGGATAGATAGAGAGTGTTCAAAAGTCTCAAAACCAACAAATGAGGTCCTATTTATAAGTTTTCAAGCTCTACTAGCCGTTTGAGAGTTAGTGGGGGAAAGAGACTAATGAGAAGCAAGATGTGACTTAAGCTCAGACAGATTTTAGACCAGGTTCGGTCGACCGTTCCAGTAACGGTAGTCCGAGACACAAGAGTTTGATTGTCTGAACTAAACATACGGTTGACTGAATAGGGTTCGGATCACCGTTCACCAACTTCCAGTAACTATTATCAATTTAACCTTAATTAAGTTCGGTTAACCGAATTCCATTCGGTTCACTGTTCCATGGTGGACGGTAGGATTGGTTTTGGCTTGATTACTCAAGTTCGGTTGACCGTGTACACTTCGGTAGACCAAAGTTAGCGTGAGTTTTGCACTGACAGTTATAGCTCAAATAGTCGTTGGGTGGTGACAGTTTACATTAAACATTATGAACTCAATAAATACAATTTTACATGTCTTGGTCCAAAGCTTTGATTACAAGTCTTGATATCTTTGTCTTAATGCTTATTTCCTTGATTGTCTTGATCAACCTATTAAGATGATTGCAAGTATACAAGTATGTATGCAATGCATGTAATCGTGTTTGCTCATTTTGGTCGATTAACTTGATTGATTAAGATTAGTTGATTAGTTATCAAAATTAATATATATTAAAGCCAAAAAATCAACAGTTACTTTCGTTGGGTCGACGAATTTTTATTTCGTGGAACGGCATATGAGGGAATGTTTGATGGGATCCCTGTTACGATGACTTTGCCCAACGCCTAGTTGTCTTTGAAGCAAAAGTTGCTACCCTTATGTGCAGGCCGGAACCACACTGAGTTGTTTTCTCCAACCAAGGACTAGTCGTCCTCGTATTGGTGGTCTAGCTGTTGACCACCCTCATCCATGAACGTTGAGTCCGATTATCGGGACGTGTTAAGGGTATGGTCGTCGTCCTTTGTTGGTTGTTTTTGGTTTAATGTGGATGAGAAGAATGCCTTGTGGATGGTTTAAGTTGCTAGATTCAAGTTTAACTAACTGGTTGTAGTTAAATAGTTAGTTTTTTGTGGCTTATAATGACTCCTAACTATATATGAAATCAAAAGAAGTCCCAGCTTCTTTCCCCTGCACATCATTGTTGTGATTTTCTGTTTTGGTTGTTTGAATGATGTTGCATTGTACTAAATATTTAGTGGGTGCTTGAATTTGGCAGATGAAATTATTACTCTAATGGCAAGTTGAATCGATAAGAACAATAATAGAAGAGGTGTATATTCCAGTTGGTATAGGTGGAGGTGACTTGTGGGTTAGATAACGAAAGGGAAAAAAAGGCGAAATCCGGAGATCATGGTAAGGTGTTTGAGCCAAGCGTTGACAATGAATTGGAAATGGGAAACCAAAACCAAGTTTGAAAAGTGCAAACCAAACCAAACCCTTCTCTCTTTAACAAAGGAAAATAAGAGAACACAGTAGAAGTAGAGTAATCAATCAACATGGAAACCCTAGCCTCCTTAAACCCCTGTGCCGTCTTCCGCCCTTCCACCGCCCATCGGCGACCATTCCGGCCGTCATGTGCTCTTCCTTCCTCTTCCTCTTCCCGGCGATGTTTGGCCTACGACGACGACGGCGGCGGTCTCCTCCGGTTCACGGAGGCGGCGAAGAAGGGGAACCTGGTCCCCCTCCACCAATGCATCTTCGCGGACCACCTCACCCCCGTCCTGGCCTACCGGTGCCTTGTCAAGGAGGATGACCGCGACGCCCCGAGCTTCCTATTCGAGTCCGTCGACCAGGGCACCAACGTCGGCCGCTACAGCGTTGTCGGCGCCCAGCCGGCCATGGAGATCGTCGCCAAGGACCACACCGTCACCGTCATGGACCACCACGAGGGCCGCCGAACCGAGTCGATCGTCGACGACCCCATGTCGGTCCCCAGAGCCATCATGGACGCTTGCTCCCCTCAGCCCCTTCCCCATCTCCCCGACACCTTCGTCGGGGGCTGGGTCGGGTACTTCTCGTACGACACCGTCCGCTACGTCGAGAGCAGAAAGCTTCCTTTCGCTGCCGCACCGCTTGATGATAGGAACCTTCCCGACATCCATCTCGCCCTCTACAATGACCTTTTCGTCTTTGATCATGTCCAAAAGGTAATTCTGCTTCCTTTCCATCTGGATATTCTTTAAACATCATTAGTAGTATTTTCTCTTTACTCGTAGAAAGCGCACGTCATTCATTGGGTTCGGGTCGATAGATACTCCAACATCGACCAAGCTTATCACGACGGGAAGCGTCAACTCGACATTTTGTCGTCCAGAGTGCAGAATGTTGACCCGTCAGTGCTTCGCTTAATCGTTTCTCTCCCTCATTATCATTACATTCTTCATTACTATTTCACTTATCTAACATAACTTCCTTTCTCATGTTTAGACCCAAGCTCTCGGCTGGTCAAGTAAACCTCCAAACTCGCAACTTCACTTCTCTCAAGGAATCATCCATGTCAGCCGAACAATACAAAATGGCTGTTATGAAGGCAAAGGAACATATCCTGGCCGGAGACATTTTCCAAATCGTCTTGAGTCAACGTTTTGAGTGTCGAACATTTGCAGATCCATTTGAAGTCTACAGAGCACTCAGGATCGTCAATCCGAGCCCCTATATGGCTTATTTGCAGGTCTCACGTCCAAGGCAATCTTCGTGTTTATTTAGTATTTTTCATAGGTACCATGCTACCTTATCTGAGTCCCCCCCGTGTTTTCTTTCTCAGGTCAGAGGATCAATACTTGTTGGATCCAGTCCTGAAATTCTTACTCGGGTGAAGAATGTAAGCTACTCTCATTGATCTAAGCTTCTTTCATTGCCCAATGGAGAACATGTTTCTACAATTCTTTTGCAACCTCTTTGATGACTTGTCTTATAGCATTATCCTAATGGAAGTTATTGGCAGGGAAAAATTGTCCACCGACCTCTTGCTGGGACAATCAGGCGAGGCAGGACGGAGGAGGAGGATTGTCTCCTAGAAGAAAGATTATTAAATGACGAAAAGCAATGTGCTGAGCATATTATGCTCGTCGACCTAGGTCGCAATGATGTTGGAAGGGTTTGTTTTCTCTCTTAAAAACCATTATTAATATATAGGAATTCTCTAGTGAGCCCAGGGCTTAATTTTTCTAAATTAAACTCCCACAATATTCATCACTCATTTCAAATTGTAAGGTAGATTAAGAAAAAAACGGTTATGCTAATGAATGGTGAGATTAACTGTAAATAAGATCAAATGGTGAGATATTAGATGACTTAAACTAAATTTGATGAGCTCTGGGCTCACTAGAGCTTGACCCTATTAATATATATATGCATTTGTTAATTTTATGCAAAAGTTTGCATTATCGTGTTCTTCACATACACGGATACACCTATGCAATGATGTATGTTGATGGTGTTGCATGTAAACATGCTAACAACGTTTACTGTTCCTTTTCTCTAATTTTGTCCTGGTTGATCGATGACTTCTATAGTTCTATATTTTCTATCCTATCATGTCTAAAGTTTTAAAGCTCTAATTTTTCTCCTTCTTAATCTCAATTTGAACACAACTTCATTACACTTGAACATTAGTAGGCACTATTAATCCTCAATGTATGTCTTTAGTGTATACTGTATATAATAGATGAACGTCATTGAAGTGTTGATTTATTCATAATACATACCTGTCGTCATGTGATCTTAGTCAAAGGGCATAGGTATCATCTGTTATTAAAAAACTCTCACCCAATAGCTCACTTGCCTTCACTAGTAATTGCCTATCCTTCGCTCTGTTATCGGGTGTCACAATATCTGGTTTAACAGCCAGTAGTTATCACTTCCCATTTTCGCTGGATGCCCAACAGTTCTTTATTCACGTTAGTTTTATTTTTTGACTTTTTTTTGTGTGGAGTCACTTGTCTTATATTTGATACCCTTGTCATGTCGCTACCTGTGTATTCCTTTACTTATGTATATTTTACTTAATTCATCCCTTACGGTTTTTTTCTTCTGTATAGGTCTCAAAACCAGGTTCTGTTAAAGTGGAAAAGCTCATGAACATAGAGAAATATTCCCATGTACAACACATTAGTTCCACGGTAAGTATATTTCATTTTTAACTTAATCTATGAAGTTCGTTTTCATGTTTGTTTGTGAAGATACGAACATGAAGTTTATCAATGATGTTCTTGATGTCCAGATTTTAATACTTTTACTTGGCGTGGAATGCCTAATGCATAATTTTTGACCTACTTGGGTTCATGTCAATATAATCAAACACAATTTTTACGTGACACAAGCCTGTAAAATCCAAATTTATAAGGAATGAGTATGAGTTCTGATCATTTATATATTTAGAATGACACTTTGGTTATGCTTCTTTCAGGTGACTGGTGAATTGCTTGATAACCTTACCTCGTGGGATGTCCTTCGTGCTGCGTTACCAGTCGGAACTGTTAGTGGAGCCCCAAAGGTACGACTTCCTTTTTGAGATTTTGCGGAAAACTCAAGTATTTGGTGGTTTGTATGGATGGCGGATGCCCCTTTTTCTCTAAAAGTTCCTCATGAAAGTTTGTCTCCATATGAATGAATATTATTATCAGGGTCAAGGTTAATTTTGCAATATTTGATCAGGTAAAAGCAATGGAGCTGATTGATGAGTTGGAAGTTACTAGACGTGGACCATACAGCGGTGGATTTGGGTGGATATCACATTCTGGCGACGTCGACATAGCTTTGGCACTGAGGACCATAGTCTTCCCAACCGGGACCCGTTACAATACCATGTACTCATACAAGGATGCGAACAAGCGGCAGGAGTGGGTGGCACACCTACAATCTGGTGCCGGCATTGTGGCGGACAGTAGTCCTGACGACGAGCAGAGAGAATGTGAAAACAAAGCTGTTGCCCTTGCTCGCGCCATTGATCTTGCGGAATCAGCTTTCATTGATAACTGAGATGATTTGTTAAGTGTTTTTTTTCTTTACTGACTAATTTGCAGCAAGATGTATAATTGAGGTCGTGCGTGTGGGAGAATGTGAGATGCGGCAAAAATATTTACGTTTTATTATTTATATATATAGTAGACGATGTTGACCCTGGTAGATGGACGGGAGCATGTGTTTGTAGTTTCAGTTGACCATTGAAGGTAAGAAGAGAAAGACGATCCATATGGATGAGATGGTAATGCGAAGTATGTTGTGGGACTAGCATTTGGCAAATGTTTAAACTGAAGTTACGAAATCGAGTAACAAACAAAACTACACATCTTATTATAATAACAATGTAACATCTTATTATTAGTTGTATCAATCCGTAACGACATGTGGTGTATCATATTATAGCCTTTGAGGTTCCTCGTTTGACGCATAAAATAGTCATCAGTGTGGGTAATTCAAAAAATGTCTTCGGACCACCGTTTGGTCAATGGGATGGTTAATTCTCAATCGGATGACTGAAATAGGTTCTCCTAGAAGTGAACATTCTCTCAACAGACTCAACTGGTTGGTTTTGATGATTGTGTTTTGTAGGTCAACAAAAATTCGATTTGGACAATGAGTCAACTAAATTTCGATTTGGACAAGGAGTCAACGTACCACTTTAGACGTCCCGTTCAACACCAGTAAGTGGATTCTGACGGGCAGATTGTACTAAGTTTTGTTCAACCTAGAAGGATTCCTTGGATGTTACAATGGGGTGCTATTGAGTTGCAAAGATTTGTGAAGTTATTACAATTCATAATAATTGGTTGATGCTATTAATGGATATTGTAATGTTTTTTTTAACTAAGACTCATATCAATATACATCGTGATACTCATCTATCGACCCATTTGAGTTTTCTTTTGTCGGTATAATACATTCGAAATATATGGTTAACTTGGAACAATTGCATTTTCAGATCCACATTGGCAGTTGATGCTTTACTTTGGGGCACGTACCTCCTGAGAAATGTAGGTATGACTTTGACTTTTGCATACTCTCATCGAAGATGCCTAAAGTTTAGCATTGTCGAAGATAACCACTGCGAGTAGTAGGTAGGGGTGACAATTTGGACATGACACGATAATCCAATACGAAAAATACGAGTTTGACATAAATGAGTTTGTCGTAATCAGGTTGACATGACTGATCCAGTAATTAAATTAGTCGGATTTGGATTTAGTACATGTAACATGTGTCGGATATGTTTACAAAATTCTATATAAAATATATATGTATTTGTTTTTATAACACGTAGTCCCGTCATTTTATGTTAGAATATTTTTAATTAGCAATCAATAGTTGCATAACTATTAACGATAGTTTTCATAATCCTACCAGATATTAGAAAGAATTGCATTTGTTGTTGAGTTTTTTTCCAATAAAGGTTATATGGGTAGGTATACGGTATACCATTATACAAACGAGTTTGACATAATTTTAAATAGGTCAGGTACTCAGGTTTGATTCCACACCCCCCCCCCCCCCCCCCCCCCCCCCCCCCCCCACACACACACACACACAGTACCGATGGGTCGCCCGACGCAAAAAGCCCACCCAACACCTCTTGGGCGCATGAAAACCCTACCGCCGTTCCTCTCGCCCAACCGGAAAATCTCAAATCCACTCTCAATCTCGAGCAGAATTGCACGGAGACGATCCAATCCAACACACCTCTCATCTCGCTTTCCCATCCACAAGGTATTATGTTGCCTCCCAATTCCATCACTCCATCACAAGGTATACATTTTGATTGAATTCGGCTTTCGCAGCTCCGAACTGACAAATGGATTCCGACGCTAACGATTCGACCATTTTCCGGAACCTAAAAACGCTTCAAATCTCCGATGAATGCCAGGACGAGATAATGGAAGATAAGGCGGAAAAAAAGATGTATTCGAAGACGAGGAAGAAGAGGAGGACGAGCCTGTAACTCTCGGCTTCCTCGAGAAGCCGATAGACCCGAGATGTCTTCTCCGGCATTTGTTCCCCAGCAAGGCCGGGGGTACCGGTAAATCCCGACTGCTTTGCATTTTAATTGGTTGATTGTTGTGAGGTATGAATTTTAGGATTTGTTTTGAAGTGCGTTAGTAGGCGTGGCTTGATCCGGTCGAATTGCCCTTGGAGAAGTATCGTACCTGCAGGTTTTGTGGTGATCCGCTCCAATTTGTTCTTCAGGTATATGGTTAAAAGCAATTGGAAGGAACTAGGATTTTTTGTAATTTTGGGGTTTGGTTTGCTCATTTGTGTTTGCTCTCGATTTTGTTATTGCGGTTAATTAGGGGGTGTATGCACCATTGGCGGAAAAGGAGTATGTGTTTCATAGAATTTTATATGTCTTCATGTGCCCTTCCATGGCATGTTTAATGAAAGATCAGCATGAGCAGTGGAAACACGGAGTGGTTGGTGTTCCCAGAAGGTAGATGCTATTAATGGAGAGATATTTTTGTCTATGTTCAATCTGTTTTGTTTGTTTTTTCGCTTCCCGGTTCCATTCTCTGACTCTTGCATTTTATTTCTTCAGTGTAAAGGTTTTTCGGTCACAGCTACCCCGCTTCAATTCTTTTTACTCAAGCAACCCTCCCAAGCATGATGGTACTGATAAACCCACTGGAGATGGAGGTGAGCTTACAGCTATTGTATTTTGTGTTACTGTTGTGCAATAAAAGTGAACCAGGATGCAGCCCACATGAAAAAACAGGGTTCTCTACAGCACTACATTGTTACGTTTTATTTATTTATTGAAAAGTTACAGTTTTACTGGAAGTTTCTATTGTACATAAATATCTCAAGATGCGTCTTTTAATGATTAAGTAACCTGACAGAATTCTATGTCCTATATATTTGAATCCTCCTAGGATGCACACATCCATCACTTACATGGCTTTATGAGTTTACGTGATGTTTTTTTATTTTTCCCATCGTAGTGTTCTATTTTCTCATATTTTGGAGGCTGTTGTTGTTTTCAGTTCCACTATGCTGTTGGTGTGGCACATGGAAGGCTGAGAAAGTTTGCAGCCATTGCAAGACAGCACGTTATTGCTCTAAAAACACCAGGTTGGTAGCGTCGAAGGGTATCAAAGAATCAAGCTTATAACTATTGTTTCTTACGACGTTTGTAACTTCATTTTGCAGGAAATGCATTGGCAATCCCGTCATAAAATTGAATGTCAGATTTTTCGTGCTTCTCAATCTTCGGACCTTGCACCCCAAACGAAGTCGCAATCAACAAATAAAGGTTGTATACGCGATTCAATTGCAGGTGACTTATGTTTCTAGTTTGAGCATAAGATTTTTGATAGGATCTGTTCACTCACAGTATATTTCCTGGTAGTAGCTAGCAATAAACTATGGCCCGAGTACGAGGTTGTAAATGAGGAAGAATGACTCGATGACAATGAGGCATCTGAAGATAATGGGTTGACAACTTCTTTGGTAATTAAACAACGCAAAGATGATGAAGTTTATCACGCTCTGTTGGATAAGTTTGATGTATGCATTGATTATCAGTCATTGCAGGACAATTAATTTGTAGATGTTAGATTTATTCATAAATTGTTTCCTGATGTAGGCGGACGAGGATAAGAAAAGCTGGGCAACTTTCAATGAGCATGTTTCTAGGGCTCCTGAGCAAGTTCTTAGGTTTGTAAAAGAACACATTTTAGTGCTGGTTGAGCATATTAGTAGTTGAGGCACATACTTTCCATAACTCATTAAGCAGTTGTGTTGCTTGTAAATATTAAGTTATAAAGGCTAATTTCTAACCAACAACACTCATGCCACTGAAGAACTCATTTAAGTAAGCCATCACATTGAAATATTCTTATACTTGTAAATCGTGTCGAACTAAGCTGCTACATACATGTAGACAAAAATGACCAAGCATTTTCTCCTGTTGGTGAGGCTTTCATTAGCCAGCTGTAATAAACTATTAGTTTTCAAATATACAATCCAATATCTCATTCTACAGATGTTGCGAGTCAGTTATCCAGCAATAATCCTTGATGCATGTGGATATGGATGATAATTATGCATGCAAGTATTCCAGTTTGAAAACTGTAGGATGTAGTGTGTAGGACCATCATATGTGCACTAAGAGCATAAACAACAACGCTTGGGCTACCCCGGGCACCCTGCTATCTCTCTCCGTCACGTCAGTTCATCCTACCCACCCAAAAAACCCCCTTAACCACGCTCGGGCTACCCCCTACACTCTCTTTCGTCCACGTCATTTCTTAATTTCACAATTTTAATTTTTCCACAACATTTAAAAAATTACATTTTATATAATTCTAATTACATTATAATTCTAATTCATGAAATGATTAATATATATTCTAATTTAAGCATTAAATATGGATTTACCTTTGATTTATTTAATTTAAATATTTAAAATATTATTCAAATAAATCACATCAAAAATTATCACTCCACATTAATCAAAAATACCTAATACATTATCAATTATTTCTAATAACAAATCCTTAATCCTCCACTATTTTTTATTTTTTTTGGACCAACGGGGGGGACACGTGCCCCCCACCCCGAGCGGCTGTCCGGGATGCCCAACGCCTGGGCGGCCGAGTCGGGCGCCCGCTGCTCTAATAGACATGCCTCACCATGCATTACTTCGACCTAGCTTGGGTTACTCTGTTATGTCATATTAGGTTTAACACTGTAACTAGATCCTATGAGTCTTTGGATCCTTTGATTCCCAATAAAAGTTTATGCAATCACACGTTGCAGTCGATTAAGTCTAAATATTTTTTCTTTTGAATTTGAGTTTGAACATGGTGATAGTATATCTTCTTTCCAGCATTTCCCAAACTGCAAGACCTTGCTTAGATTTTGGATCAACGTTTTCTATTTTTTCTATTTTGATCTGAACAGGTACTGCAGATATGTCAAGGCAAGCCCACTGTGGCCAGTTTCTACGGGTAAACCTTCCAAAGAGGATATCCCCAAGTGCAGCTACTGTGCTGGTCCTATGACTTTTGAGTTTCAGGTTTGGAAATCTCTGCTGTGATTTTAGAGTTCTCTGTATTTCTGTTCTTGTGTCCCGCCTCGTTTTTTCCATGGATTCTCATCGTGGTTTTGATTGTTTGATATTTCCTATGTGACTGATTTTGCCTCAGCTGCTTTATTATTTTGGGGTGCAAAATGATGTTGATTCCCTTGACTGGTCAACCATCATCGTGTATACATGCTCAGATTCTTGCGACAAGAGCTCCCGTTACAGAGGAATTTCCTTGGGTTCAGATATATTCATCATATGCCCTTTGAGCTACCAATCTTTCGTAATATGGACAAACTAAGTCCTGCAAATGTTGAGAGGTGGAGCGGTGCCATTAAGTTTTGTTTTCCTTTTGTAGTTCCTACTTGTCTGTAGTTGAATTTGGCCGCTCGTCCGAGAAAGTTTATATTTTTTTCAGCAATGTTTTTGGTATAGTTCTCTAATGTAATGAGTTGTCTTTCCCTGGAGGCTTTATGTAATGATATCGTACGGTAAATTAAATCGGAAGTCAGATTTTACTTGAATTTGTGATTGATTGGTTCAAAATCCGACCAAATTTTGAATCAAATTCGATATCCAATTTAATTGAAACTTTACCATAGATAATTTAGAAGTATATTCGGCAAATAACACATTTTTTAAAATAATAAATATGTTGAAAAAAAATATTTTTTATAGAAACTTTACCAATGATTATATTTTTTAAACAAATATGAATATATATGAAAGTGTTATAAGTTGTCAAATAAGCGTGATGTTTTAAAATTTAATAGGTCAAAAACTCAAAGGTTAGTTGTCAATAGTGGAGACAAAGTGAAATTTAACCAATCAGATCCAGATCCACCCCAAAACCCACCAACACCACTTCCAAATTCCAAACCCACCAGATCAGAAAACAAAAACAAAAAACCACCAAAATGAGGACCAAAACAAATCTCTTCTTCTTCTTCTTCTTCCTCCTCCTTACTACCCTCTCCTCCGCCGTCGACCGGCGCCTCCTCGACTCCCCTCCGACCGAAGAAGACCCTCTTCGGGACCCATCCCAACCCTTCTCCCTCGGCCCGAAAATCTCCGATTGGGACGCGCAACGAGCCCACTACCTCTCCACCCACCCATTCCGCCCCAACTTCTTCACCCCAACCAAACCCCGCGTTCTCCTTGTCACCGGTTCGTCCCCGAAACCCTGCGAGAACCCCGTCGGCGACCACTACCTCCTCAAGTCCATCAAGAACAAGATCGACTACTGCCGCCTCCACGCCATCGACGTGTTCTACAACTTCGCCCTCCTCGACGCGGAGATGGCCGGGTTTTGGGCCAAACTGCCCCTCCTCCGCAAACTGCTCGTGTCCCATCCGGAGGTGGAGTTCCTATGGTGGATGGATTCTGACGCGATGTTCACCGACATGGCCTTCGAGGTCCCCTGGGAGAGGTACTCCAACTCGAATCTGGTCATGCACGGTTGGAACGAGATGGTTTACGATCAGAGAAATTGGATCGGTTTGAATACGGGAAGTTTTCTGTTACGGAATTGCCAGTGGTCGTTGGATCTGCTGGACGCGTGGGCCCCGATGGGCCCGAAAGGGCCCGTCCGGGAGGAGGCCGGGAAGGTTCTAACGGCATTTCTCAAAGATCGGCCGGTGTTCGAGGCCGACGATCAGTCGGCCATGGTTTATCTGCTTGTCACCCAGCGGGATAAGTGGGGGGACAAGGTGTACTTGGAGAGTGCTTATTATTTGCACGGGTATTGGGGAATTTTGGTCGATCGGTACGAGGAGATGATCGAG
This sequence comes from Triglochin maritima, assembly GCA_963682175.1. Taxonomy (NCBI): domain Eukaryota; kingdom Viridiplantae; phylum Streptophyta; class Magnoliopsida; order Alismatales; family Juncaginaceae; genus Triglochin; species Triglochin maritima. The sequence continues at coordinate 3,231,429 of OY821780.1, read as the reverse complement.
AAGTATCACCCTGGGCTTGGGGATCATCGGTGGCCGTTGGTTACACATTTTGTTGGGTGTAAGCCGTGCGGGAAGTTCGGGGATTATCCGGTCGAGAGGTGCCTTAAGCAGATGGATAGAGCTTTTAATTTCGGGGACAATCAGATTCTGCAGATGTATGGGTTCTCGCATAAGTCGCTTGCGAGTAGACGTGTGATGCGGATTAGGAACGAGACGGATAAGCCGTTGGACGTTAAGGATGAGCTCAGGCTTCTTCACCCTGACTTCAAAACCGTCAAGGTTACGGCCAATGCCTCATGATTTTGTTTGATTTTTGTTTCAATTGTTGCGAAGTTTTTATGCCTGTACATTCGCATTGATGCCGCCATGTAAGTTGTGTTTCGTGTTACGTTACAATTAGGAATGATACGGCTTCACTACACTTGTTGGGTTTTTTATACCAGATATATTGCCTGGAACGGGGATTGTTGATGTATTTATAACTTAATGTTATGTATCTTGTATTCCATCTCCTGTGTTGTGTACTTTAGAAATTTAGCTATTTATTATATGGCAGTTGGTATGTTTTCTTCCAATCTTCAGTTGTCCACGCACAAATTTTGTAAATACATTTTAGTTTGCAGAGAACAGAGATTTTTGTTAAAATCTTTTATCATCATTATGTACAACATGTTCTCAAGAAAGAGGACCCCAAATAGCTAGTACTGAACTTTGTTTAGGGTGGTGATAATTGCTAATTATTTCCATTTTATGATTGTTTTCTCTGATTATAGTTGCTCAAGTAGCAATGAAGTCGATTAGAAGCTAGATGCTGATAGAGCTAAATAATAGCTTACGCATGAATCTATTATGGAGTTCGTTAGAATTGCAGCTTCATTTCTTCATAAGCTTCTTGAAAACCTTCTATGCTGATACTTAGAAGGGCGGAAAGTGCGAATCTAACGTGGCAATGCCACAAAAATGATTTCCATTAGAACAAGCCATTAAGAATGTCCATGCTGATACCTAAAAAATCATGAAAATTCATATCTGAAACCCTTTTTTTCAAGCTGTCTACTGCAAACTCAAAACATTTATTTGCAATCTAATGAACATGAGATCTGCAGGTACAGAAATTTTCAAATTATTGTTGGCCATAAAGGAAAAAAAGGGACTACTAGTCAATTAATACATCAAAAAATTTAAAGCTGCCAAAGTATAGTTGTTTGAGTTGCAGGTTTTGGCTTAGTATTCTTTTGGAAGTGAGAGACTGAGATTAGACATGAGTTGCATGATGTCTATCAAAAATCTGATATAGTGATATGTTTCTCTCTATTAGGATTCGTGTAACAATAAACAATTGAAACAAATGTAAGGAGGCGTATTCCTCTCTCAGAAACTGCTTTCTGAGCCCCAGGAACATGGTGGAAATGAGAGAGAAAATGTATTTTTCTTGCAAACGTTATGGAGAACTTCCTCTCAATTTGTTTTTGCCACCCAGTCATTCACTTATAGGAATTGATAATTTAGGGAACGAAATCAGACACGAGGGATAACATACTTGTTCAGCATATAACACAAGATTTTATTACCATTTTATGTGAATCATCATTCATATCGTTTGATATCCTAACCTTTTCTATGGTGAGGTCTCCATGACACCATTCTGAGATACATAAAGGAAAGTCTTTCATAATGATATACATTTTTCTTTTCCTTGGCATGCCTAAGCATGATGTTTGCTTCTGGATGGAAAAATGAGGCTTTACCAGCCTTACATATGTGGGTCGATTGCTTTAAAGAAGACATGAACAACTGGGTGTTACTCTATACACTTTATCTTTTCATCTTTGCAATAGGAACCACAGCTAAAGAGCTGAAATGATGTGCTTTAAGGTGGCACTAATGAGAAAAGCAAAATGCAGATAAACAAAGCAAGCCAAAGCTTCAAAGTTGCTTGTGAATGAGTTCAACATTCAAATCCTCCAATAACCTATACTTTCTGCAGTTTTTGCCAGACATGAGTTGGTAAGAACCAAAACTATAACACATAATTGCCACAAAAGAAACATTCAAAATTTGAAGTATTGGTTTCTGGACTTCCTGGATTGGTTAATGGACTTGTTCTCATAGATTGGATACTCAGACCATCCTTTCCTGCTGAAGCTGTTCCTCAACTTCCCAGGGTGTAACCACCAAGAGCCTCTTGGTGCTTGCACTCTCCTTCGATGTGGGTAACCAGAAAAGGACATGTAATCCAAAGGATCAAACACTGGGTATTCTTCTGTTGGCACCTCTTCATTTGCTCTCAAACAGTTCTCAATCACCACGGCTTCCTCTTCCAATCTCCTTTTAACAGTTTTCAGTGTTTGCAGAACCTTATGTTGCCTCTCTTGTTCTTTGCTGCTTCTGTAAGTGCTCTTCTTCTTCTTTTCTGGGTGGTTTTTGGGGTCCTGGTGTGAAGTGTTTGGCTGAGATTTTTTGATGCAAATGGTGCAGAATCTGTTGTTTCTCTCAAAATTGAAGGCGTTTCTTCTGGCTTTATCACAAAGGCATGCATAGGCCTACATGGAACAAAATCTATCAAGCATTTGAAGGAAACAATGCTGTTAAAAAAAGGAATCCAGATCGAAGGCGAAGAACAAAATTACCTCAGAAACAAGCTTGAATGCAACATCTGCGTCGCGGTGTTTGTTCTTGTCCGGGTGAAGTTGTAGAGCTACACATTTCAGCAACAAACATAAATTTTAAAATAAAAAAAACACCACACAGTCCATACAACACAAGAAACACATATCCGAATCTTACCCAATTGCCGGTACCGCCTTCGGATCTCATCAACAGCCGCATCCTCCCCAGTCTGCAAAACAAACCCGGCAACCTCAAACAACCCAAACAAAACAAAGACCCAAAAAACTTAAAAACGAGAAGAAAACAATGACATGCCTGCAAAATGAGATACCAATCGACGAAAGCTGATTTCGCGGCACGACCAGGGTGAATGCAAGAGCTGAAAATGGCTGAGACAGCACAAATCTCCCTAACCAACATCTCTCTTGAGTCCATCTCCTCAACCAAGGACAGCAGCGAAGCACTCTTGTAAAGTCCACAAACACGTTGATATGGTAACTAATCCTTTTGGGTCATGCAAGGTTTGAGTTGTGGTACGTAACAACTAATAATAAGGTGTAGCGTCTCGGGCAGTTGTTGGAAAGTAATGGATAAATTAAGACAAGAACGGGGTTTGCGGGACAAAGATTTGAATGTGAGCGGGTTGGTTGTTGGATTTAATCTAGACACGCGTGGTCAAAATTATTATGGACGAGACTTGGTCGGGTTGTTCTCACAGCCTTTTACTACGGGCAGTGTCTCTGGTTTTTAACTGTTTCTTGTCGAATGCTGTGTGCGTTTGACGATTGTGGATATGAGTTCGATGGTGGTTTTTAGCATGTGGTGAATATGTAAGACTTGTCGACCTAATTTTTGACTATTTATGATTTTTCATGCTCTGGTAGAAATGTATACGGATGTTTTATGTCACGAGATGTTGGTGTTTTGTTAACATTGTGACAATTGGCATTGGGTCACTGCGCCAATCATGGATGACATAACTTAAAGTTCTGATATTACGCTCAAGTATTCAACGATGCTGTCTTAGACTTTGGTTTTAACAATGCTCTTCTAAATTTAGTAAAATATCATCGATTGGCTGGCTGTCTTTATAAGTTGTAATGATTGCTAGTTCTTCTAATGTGTGTATTCTGCAACCTTTGCCTTGAACCATATTTTGGCTGTTACCTACTATAATCAACTAGAGATACTTCAACATGCACACAAACAAAAACAACAATCGAAGTCAAAATCATACGCAGGAAGAATAAGATAACTAATTTATTACAACCTAAATTCAAATTACAAGTGTGAATGTTTTAAGTTACATTACGAACAATTATGCTCGTCTTACAACATCAAAATCCATGACCTGAGCAGCAAAATCGGTCAATTACGTTCTCGAATCACTTTCTTAAATGCTTAGATTTCTTTGCTTTCTTTACCTTCTTTGAGTACAGTTCTTGGGGATCAAGGATTACTTCCAAGTGCATTTGCACCCAAATTTCTTCAAATACGGAATGGAACTTTTTCTGAAACCAAGATAGCATCTCTGAGTACAATAACTTGGGATTTTCCTCCCATGCTTCTCGCAATCTAGCACGACCATCAATTGTTCTGCGTCCAGACATCAACCTAGTCACTAGATTGGCTACTCTTTTATGACCGGCTGCTTCCGGCCTCAAAATGCTGGATGGAGGAGCAGCTAAGAATGTTTGAACTGATTTAAAGCAGGGTAAAACACTCCCTTCAAGCAAAGCACAAGCAAATACAGACACACGGAGCTTATCATTCTTAATTGCCAAACTGTGCAATGGAAGTTGCCAAAGATGTGGTCCGAAAGTTGGACTAACCCAGCACAGAAGTTTATCAGAGAGAGGTTCGTAATAAGGTTTTGGATCCATAAGTGGTGCTGAGAGATTGCAAAGTGACCTTGCATATTTAACAAGCCAATCTGCCTTCACACCTGTTACTCCATGCATATATGGTCTTTTTGAGCAAATCAATTCGCTGTATACAACAAATTCCGGTGCAATTTTAGAAACTGAAGACCTGCGATGAAGGAAAACAGTCTCATTCAATGCGCATGATTGATACTGGACTGCTCTACCTTTTCGGTCTGCTTCTGATAGGTCTGCAATCTTACGGATCCTTTTAGATACCCTATCTGCCCATCCAGCACAGATTGCTTGACCTAGAATCTCCTCTTCATTCATCAATAAGGGATGATTGTTTGAAGAAATTTTCCAAGCTCGTTCAACATCGCCATGAGTTCCATGATTCCAGGTGAACTCGTCATTTGATGCACTTTTGACAAATATAAGCTGAAGCAGCTGCTTCCTCAGTTTAGACATCTCATCCATTGTCTTGTGGTGAAGTGTATAGGTCTTACAGAAATCCACGGGGTTTTCTGCAAGCTCAAACAACTGTAGAGCATATGCAATTGTTAAAGCATCACTTGTGGGGTTTCTAAACTTAGCAAGAACCTCTTTAACCATTGCTTTTTGTTTTTTCAAACTCAGTTTTTCTGGTCTCTGGAAATCATGCTGTGAATTTTGATCTCCATCATTCGCTGCTCCAATGTTTTTCTCCAGGTCTATATTAAAAGGATTAGGAAAACTTAATGCTGCAGCAGCAGCTACTGCAAATCCCAGAACTAGGTTTGCCCTGTCAGAAACTTGCCGACTTCCCAGAAACTGAACAACAGTCAAAAGCATACGTGAATGCCTAGGACTCATGGGATATCTTGCCATTGCCTTCCCAATTGGTAGAAGTTTTCCTTCGCTATCAAGAGCTTCGAGAGCCTTTAAGCATTGCTCAGCCTTTGCAAGTGCTGATGATTCAGGTGGAGTAGGGAATGGGAAATTTTCAACCTGCAAAAGAGGGAGTTAACTAAAGTAATATAAGAGGACAAAAAATCGATCAAAATGGGCAAATGGTATAAGTTTGACCTTATTAATGCCCATGAATTTCATAAGTAGGAGAACACCATCCACAGGAATCTTCGTAATTTGGGGACAAGAAAATTCAGGAAATATGTTACTAAAAGCTGCAGCAGAATATAGCCGATAACAATGGCCTGGACCAACTCTTCCAGCTCTTCCTGCACGCTGTGCAGCTGATGCTTTGCTTATCCATTGAACTTCATAAGTCTCCATTCCATTTGCATGATTATAGTCTCTAACCTTTTCTCTGCCAGTGTCGACCACATATTTTATGCCAGGGATGGTTAATGAAGTCTCAGCGACATTAGTAGCAACAACCACCAGCCTTTCCCCTTCACGAATATTGCCAAACACACGAAGCTGTGCTGAAGCTGGTAGCCTAGCATAAAGAGGCAATACATGCAATGCCCCAGGAGAAACTGAAGACTTTTCTTGGCATTCTTTGGCTGTCTGGTCAATAGAATCATTCGATTTTTCTTTGCCATTTTGAGCTGATTCATTTCCCAGAAGAGAATCAAAAGAAGCCTTCAGAGAAGCAAGACCATCGGGCTCCTTGAGAAAATCTAACATCAAGTCAGTTTTATCAAGGTTGGCTGAGCCTATCAAATCTTCATCATCACTATCAACTTCCAGCTCATTCTCTGTATCAGATTCAGATGAATCCTGAACTACATCCTCATGGTCCTGCTCATATGTGCTGAAGAGATTATTTTCATGGTCAAACAAACTGTTGACTTCCATTTCTTCGCTACGGTCTTTATTGTCTGTTTCTGAGGATGCTGGGGCCTCAGGATTATCATTTTTCATGGAATTACTTTGAACAAATTGTCGTGAAGCTTTGCGTAGTTTTTTGCATAGGTACTCCACCTCCCTCTGTCCAGTGACAAACACAAGAATGCCACCTGGTGGAAGTTTTTTGTGAATCTGCATTGCTTTTTTATACGCCTGACCAACATAATCAACTACATCTGTCTTTTTTGAAAAATGAGTTGTTACAGTGTACTGCCTACTTGGGACCTCTATAACGGGTGGGGATTCAATGAATATTCTTCTGTCAGAAATGAAGTCATCAACTCTTAGAGTGGCACTCATAAGGACAAGCCTTAATGAATAGATAAGATCTTCAGGCTTTATCTTTGTTCCAGCCCTTATTTGATCTTGCTGTTGCAAGTAAATTTTCTGCAATACCACAAGCAACAATAACATAAATTTTAAGAGAACGAAATAGAATAACATGACAAAAGGTAAAAATGATCTTATACATACATGTCGTTCTCGTATGATGCGAGAGAGCATTCCAATAAGAATGTCTGTATTTAAGCTCCTCTCATGAGCCTCATCCAGAATTAAAACTGAGTACTTCTTCAATAAAAAATCACTCTGAAAAACATGACCAATTGATAAGTGAAAGTGAGTAAATGATGATAACTCTACTAAATAATATCAACAGAACATTTAGAAGACGTTAAAATTAATTCACAACAAAATATTAAGAACATCTCGGTATCCTGATTAGTGATTACTGTTCTGCAATTTATAATTTTAAAATATTTCCAAAAACAAAAAAAACACCTACACATGCTAACCAGTCGAAAGATTACAGGGAATCATACAAAATATCTCACACAGATGTATGATATGCTGGGCATCCATGGCAATTTGCAGGGGATCATCAGTAAGGATGATAAACAGATGACAAGGATTACTGAATAACAAAGATGACTCAAAATATCTCATACAGATGTATGATATGCTGGGCATCCATGGCAATTTGCAAGGGAACCAGTAAGGAAGATAAACAAATGACCGGGATTACTGAATAACAAAGATGACTTCCCACCATGTGAGTCAATAAATTCATTTGGTTAACAGAAGGATGTGATGAGCGAACAGCTGCTCAGCAGCTGGGATATGCTTAGAAATCATGCTGAGTATCATTACCTGAAGTTCTCGAAGCAAAATTCCATCTGTCATGAATTTGATAGCACATTTATCTCCCAACATTTTGTCATGTCTGACTTGAAATCCAATCTCTTTCCCAAGACGAAGGCCTAACTCAAATGTGACACGCTTTGCAGTGGCAAGGACTGCAACACGGCGTGGTTGGGTAATGCCTATAACTCCTTTTTTGGCACCGAAGCTTTCTGTTCCATACCCAGCTTCATAAAGGAACTGAATGGAAGTACCAAGAACTTAAATTGAGAAGCAACCGAAACATTCTAAAAAGATAATAATGATTACAATTGACAATTTGACACTGGTACAACTGTATCAGCAAAACACACCTGCGGAACCTGAGTAGTTTTGCCACACCCTGTTTCTCCACAGATAATAACAGCTAAATTTTCATTTATCAATTCCATTATTTCTTGTTCCATCATGACAATGGGAAGCGAAGTCCTATTTTCTTCAACCTCTTGGGGCCTTGAAACATGCAACACTGTTGGGAGTCTTGTAGATTCCTTCGAAGTCACATTCAGGTTATTAACAGCACTATCACAATCAAGTTTCTTGCCATCATTCTCCTTATTCTGTTTAAATAATTCAGAGAAAATATCATGAAAATATCAAGAAAATAAGTACCATTCTCTAAATTAAAATAATGTCCAGAATAGAGCAAGTCATGAAGAGAAGAAAGTAAACCAATCGAAGGTAGCATACTGATAGTGAGATATCAATAGAACAACTTATATATCACCACGAAACTCAACATTGGAAGTAAAATAGTAGCTTGATTCTAGGAATGCAAGGTACGAAACAGAAGTTGCAAAGGGCACAGTCCATTACGTAACCAACAAAAATTCTCACATAAAATTTTGATTTGGAAAGGCCACAAACCAAACTAAAGGCAATTCACTTGATTTAAGCATGGCTTTTGGCAATGTTCCAGAAATACCTGTGATGTGATGATCCCTTCTAACTTGTTGCTTGAACAGGGAACTAGAGGAGCCTTGTTCGGGTTGCATTTAAGAGATCCAACTTTTTCCTCGGTTGCAGGTTTCGATGGAATTGTTTCAGGAATTGGCCTAACACTAAAATTGTTTGAATTGCACTCACGCATCGAACTTTGATGACAATTGGTGCTTTCTAATTCCACTTGCTTAGAGCAGTTGTTATCAGATGACTCATCCACCGAGGGTTCTTCGTCAGCACAGAGCTCCATCTGGTCTTTGTTGTCGTCAAGGCTAGGATGAGAATTCTTCTTTTTCTTCCTTGGTTGATCATCCTCTGGCATCTCCAACCCCACTTTGGAAAACTGTGCAGCCCGAAGTCGTTTCTCACGCATTGTCTGAACCTGAACAATCACCACTCTTTCAATTAGTTCAACACAAACACCAAAGAAGCCTTCCTCCCCGAAGCACAAAGCAGAAACATCTGTGCAACAAACCTTCCCAATAGTTCCAGAGGAATGCAACAACGCCAGTTCCTCATCTCGTATTTTGTACTTCCTAAAAAACAACACACACACACACACACACACTAAAATTCACCCAAAAAATGGCAATCCAACACTATCAAAGATACATAAGAGAAGATCCATACTCGAGAATCGTCATACTTTTCGCCAACATAGCCTTCCTCTCTTTCTCCAACTACACCAGCAACAGTAAAGAATCACAACTTCGCTTAAAAACCCGAAAATTTTCCAAAACTCAAATCATAATTCGGCAACAAAACAACAAAAATCACAAACCTGAATCTGCTTCAGCTTCCTCTGTTTGGTTTTGCTCATGCACGGCTCCACCACCTTCTTCTGAGACCAAAAAAAAAGAACAAATACTTTTAATCCCATTGCTATCAGAGGAAGAAAAAAAACAGAAATTTGCTGAAAGAGCTCTCGCGTTTTCGCACCTTCCCGTTTTTCTTCCCTTTGCCTTTGCTCTTCTTCTGCGGAAGCAGAATCGCATTGCTATCGCCGGCATTAGCGGAGCTGCAGAGAATTAGAATCCACCTCAATTCGCAAAACGACGTCGAAATTCGCGTCCAAAAACAAAACAAAAAAAGAAATCACCTCAAACCGTCGTGATTTGCTTCGGATTCCGACATCGGAGCTCCAAAACCCTAAACCCCGAAGAAGAAAACCAAAAATATAATAATTTTACAAAAAGAAGAAAAAAGTAGTATTTTATGAGATGGAAGTTTTTTAAGTCCCACATCGGGGAGAAGGAAGATGTGGGTCGAAAAGAGGAGGTATAAATATGAGCGTTTGAGGGTGTTGAGGGATTAACTCGTCCTGTCGGGGGTGTAAGGCGACTCGTCAATGATCGTTTAGTGACGGCGGGTCGTGCCAACACAATCGAAGCGAACACACCTATTATTAGGCGAGTGGGACCCCCCCTACTTTAGGTTTGGGTCCTGCCCGTCAATTTTTGGAAGCTCCTACTCCGGTGGGGGCTCACCAATTGCAACCTAATACGATGAGATATAACTTTTTAACCCGAGATGCAACTTGCTTGTTGTAAGATTGCTCTTGACGTTATAAAATTGCTTTAGGTTTAACAAATCGAGTTAGACTCGGTTGAAGGGTAAGGCGACCTTAATAAAGTCATCAGGCTATATCAGCCGACAGTTTGCATCGCTTGCAAATTGTAACATAATTATATTGATTATTATCATACGACAGGCTGAAAATGCAAAGGTGGGTTAGAGCGGATATCCATGTAGAAATAGCTTGCTGGTCACTGCATAGTTGCGAAACTTATTCTCTTAATCAACATTATATTCTGTCCAGTGTAAACACTCGTATTGCACTTTCTCCAGCTCTATTATCCTTTTTCACGTATATCTTGGGTAGTGGTTGTGTTAAAGGTTGAAAATGGTTAATCACAGGCTCTACTTCTACAAATTATCATGGTACTGTATGTATGAGCAGCAACGGTGACTTTTATAGCTATGGATCTTATCATTAAGGCCATATATTATCTACCTTCGATCAAAACAGACATGCCAATTGCCAACATCAGCTGCGGGGCGTACGGAAGATAAAAGGCATATAGAAAACGTATCTGGAGTATAAATTCTTTAACTATTGAAAGATCCCGAACTGGGACCGAAAGTACATATACACCTGTTAAAAAACAAGAAAAGAGAACCATGCATCTGTTCTGTGCTATCGCAATACATTATGCTGGATGTACAATTTCTCTTCTTCCTCTCCCGACTCCATATATATGATCAAAAAAATTAACAGCAAGGTGTAACTTGCCCAGCTAATGAATTGATCAATATACAGCTAGAGCTAACAATATATACAACAAATATGACTCAGAAAGACCTAATGAAAAACTTGAGCAGATGTATAATACTCGCTTTCATTAAATACTGGTCTCAAATCCTCCTGGCACATAAACTCCAACGGGAAGCAAACAAGATGGCCTTTCACTGATTTTAATCTCTCCATTGTGTCTGTACTTTTTACATCACCATTACTATAAAATTCCAGTTTGTCAGGTGCGATACCAAGGTCGATAGTAGTATGACCCAGTTTCTCCTTCCAATGGGACATATTTTGCCGGATAACAGCCCTATCAATGATGCCACAGAGAAAGTGGTGTTCAGCTCAAGGTTAAACCGTAATATTGAATTTAGTGAAACGAAAAGGAAAGAATAAACTTTACCTGGAAGGAATGAGATCATTAGGTATACATGCAAACACATCTTGATAAACCATGGTATTTGTCTGCAAATGAATGGATTCTTGTTAGAAAGACAGATTGAAGTCTCTCAGGAAATAATTGAATATCAAAGATTGATTATGTTCATAAAAAACACATAACCTGTTAATTATACATGCATACATGATTACTGTTAACAAGGATCTGAATGCTAGGGTTTCCAAATGAAAAAAAGCAAAATACCTTTGAAGTCTCTATTCACGAAAACTTTCATTATACAGAATGTTATGAGGAACTGAGAAGATGAAGCAAGACAAAACCATTTATGCATAACAAACAACATCAACATCGTCACCATTATGTTGGAGACAAATTTCATCAAATAAAATGGTGGACATCATAATTATTATCCTCAAAAACATTGAGATAAACTTATCCTCCTTATTCTTGTCGGTTTTCAATAATAATAGATAACATTTTTTATAATTAAAAAATGCAAAAGAGACACAAGGGAAAAAGAAAAAAAAGGACACGAATTTTTTTTAGGGTAAATTACATACAAGCCCCCTGAACTATGTGTCCAAATCACTTTAACTCGTAAACTTTCAAAGTTAACACTTAACTTTCCTAAACTTTAGATTTGTAGCATTTTACCCCTTGAACTTCTTTTAATAGCTAGATTTCACATCTTAACCGTTGATTTTTTTATTTTTTCATGTTGTTTGCCTAAAATACTCATAAATCTATTGATTGTAAAGTTCAGTTCAGATCAGAAGTCAGATTTGATTGGGATTTGAATGTGATTGTTACCAAATCCGACTCAAATATGAATCAGATCTAACACTTGATCTGATCCAAACTTTACCACAAAGTTAGGTTTACTAGTGTTCTAGGCAAACAACTCAAAAAAAAAAGGGTTAAGATGTGAAATCTAGCGATTAAATGAATTTTAAGGGGTAAAGTGTTACAGTTTCAAAGTTCAAGGGGTTGAGTGTTAACTTTAAAAATTTATGGGATTAAGTGATTTTAGGGGTTGAGTGTTATATGTAATTTACCCAAAAAATTAAAAGGCCAATCCACAGCAGAAGGTAACCAAAGTCAGCCACCTCCCAACAGAAGGGTCCAGGCCAGAACGTCCGACTAAAGATAATAGGCGTAAGGCCCACAAACAATAAAATCAACACTAGCTAAGGTCTGATCAAAAGAGGAATTCAGCATTTGATCCCACTCACCAATCAAAAGAAGAAGAAAAAATCCAGCTAGCCAAAGGAGACATCTCAGACTATGTTTTACCAAGACTAAAAGATGACATTTAATTGATCCTCAATTGACTTGAAAACCTTTCTACACCTTCATGGAGAACAACCTAAACGACAATTATGATTTTGTGTTACAGTTGGAGAGCAAATTATTTGTTGTATATGAACACACATTTTTATCAGTTCTTACCTTCGCTGTAGCCATCCAAATATCCTTGTAAGACGCATCTTCAACAGGATCAATGATTCGATTCATCTGTACAATTTTGGATAATAATCGATGAATTATGAAAAATAACAACAAAACAAGCATGATGAATGGAAACGCTCAATGTTTTGCACACAAGGCCAACTCAGGGTACAAAGCACAGAATTTAGATAACATTAAGTGACAGTGGGATGATTTTAAAATGGTAACTGTAAATTCTTAAAATGGTAGATCCATCATCCATGTATAACAAATATTGCTTTTTTAGCAATAAATATAATGTTGATGTGAGATGTCACAATTACATTAAAGACCTAATGACACCATAATTAAAAGATAATAACTTATTCTAATATAATAGTGCAATAGTGCAAGAAGAATAGTGTCCAAATATTATATCTTTATTCTCAATTATTTCCTACCTGAGCACAAAGGTTATCGTGAATATTTTAACACTGCAAACTCTCAAGGACATTTATGGCTAAATAACATCTTGAAAAAAACGGCAAGCTGACAAAGCCAAGTTGCTACATCATTTCCTCCTGAAGATGACATTTCACAAGGCTTTCATTCAAGGCCATATCGACAACCATTATTACATCTAGGGAGATAGCATTGCCTTTTATGCTTTTTTTCTTATTTTATCTACTCTACCCTCATCCCCTTTTTAAATTCCAAACGAGCGAATGTGATTGCCAGGATCCGATCTCTACTTTTGACAATCTCGAGACTAGATTAGGTCCCTAGTTTTGGCAATCCCAAGACTAAAGATCTTCCAACTGAACTAACCTCAATTGGTTCAATACCTTTTATGCTTAAGAAAGCTTTTAAAAATTAACACTAATGAATATGCTGATTTAGTATTAACAGGCAAAAAAAGAGTGTTAGTAATAGATGCTGAACCAGGTGGCCTTATCAGGCAGCAAAAGGCAATACTAATAAAGGATATGATTTAGTTCCATACCTCGCCGGTAGAAAGACCAAGGTGTTCGGACCATAGAGATACGCGAAGACTAAAAGCAAACTTCCCAGCTTTCCATGGCTTACCATTCATAGAGGATTTGACAAATGTTTTGTCTTCTATGAGTACACCAATCTGAAAAGAAATTAGTAATGCTTCAGTATTCAATAAGTACACCAATCTTAATTCAGTTTACAGCAGATAGCAACTCAGCTAATCACGAGAATTGCTTCTCATGTCAAATAAGCATCTAAAGATTCTAAATTCACATGAGTAAAAATAATCTTAACAAAGTTAAATGGAATGTTCATAAGCCACCAAAACCGTGGGACTTGTTTTTTTACAAAGTAATATATCAGGAAAAACCAATGACTTGACTAAGATGACTGGAAGAGTTCCATAATCATGCCCAGCCTCCGATCTCTAGTAATTTTAGTTAGTATTGGCAAGCTAAAGTTAATAATTAAAACAATAAAGGCCCATTAGGATGTCATATTTCAATATTTCTAAAACCAATGATCAAGATCCTTGTAAACTCTAGACAAATACAAATACACAAAACTATCAATGAATCCATACTTGCCATATATTTTAATATCAGAGATGGGATCAAAATATAGAACTTAAATTGATAACAACAGGATAATACCTCCGAATCTCTTGAACCTAGAAGACTTCTGTCATTTATATTAGCTGACCCAATCAAAACAGTTTGGTCATCAATTATCATTAATTTGCTGTGGACATATATCTGCAGAAACCGGAAGCCAATTACAATCTAGCAGCAGTTTGAAAAGGTAGAAAACACCACAATGAACACGAAAAAGATCAGTTGCAACTTCCAAGTGTCCCAGGTCTTTCCCGTATATCTAAATTCAGAAGCCACTTGACGGAAAAACTCAACAGTAAATGAACCAAGACCATCAACATCATTGTTTCACCTGACAAGTGACAAGTAATACTTTTCTATACATGCATCTATAGAAGTAGCATCTAGCAATGTGAAATGATTCTTTTAGTATTCAACAAGTCAACAACATTGCACTGGCTTACAACTAGTTCAACCTACAAACACAAAGGTTGATATGTGCCATATGGTGGTGCTACACACCTATTGTTCCTACAGGGAGTAAATTTTGGGGCAAAGCAAATGGGAAGTTTACTGACTAACAATTTTTTTTCTTTTATTAGAAAGTACAAAGAAGAGAAAACAGTCTAATATGAGATCAGGTATTGCATTTCAATCATACTGCAAAATACTTTAGTCACAGACAATGCAATCTGATAAACATGGGCAAATCAATTTAGCTGAGTTTATCCCACAGCAAAAGGCATTAAGGAGCCCCAAGTCTCGGAATGGCATATTTATAGTTTTTTGCGAATTGTGGCATATTTGTAGATTCAAATGAAAGCTTCATGTCAGGAATACTTCGAAGATATATACCAACGATTGTAGCAAAAATGAGTTTTCAAGAATAACTTTGTTCAAAGGAGGGTATAAGTTCCTTGAACTTGAATCACATCGGACATTGTCTACCAGGTCGAGCAAGATTTCTACAATATTCAATAAGTTATAGGAGCCTTTTACTGATTCCTCTCAAGCAATTCTAGGATGAAATACCAAATTAAGGCCTTAGGCCTTCAATTTTATTTTGTCAAGGATATCTCAAAAACAATAGTGACAGTCAGTGATGAACTATTGCCTAGATAATACATACTGGTAATGAAGAGTATAATATGAACTTAGTTGACGCCTTTTGTCATAAGTGGCCAGCATTCATATGTGAATAGAAGTCATTCCAAAAGAAGAAGAAAAACAAAAATAACTACTATTATTTTTTACCTGGCTACTAGCAATAGGACCGTCATCACAGAGTCTACCATGTGATCTAAGACCATAGAAAGAAATATAATCATGTGCCCTTGTGCCCATCATATCATAAAGATTCTGCAGTATAGAACTTGCTCCCCTGGAAATAGTCCGATACTGCCAATGCACTATAGCCCTCACAGATGCAGCACCACTATCATCTAAGCCTCCCTACAGAATTTGTGCATGTACTTTAGTAGTAATAGCAGTGGTGGTAGATAGTATATAAATGAAGATTGGAAGGACCAAGTAAATGGTGAAGGTTGAGCACCTGAAACCCAGGCAAAAGAGGTATGACAACAATAACTCTGAAGCATTTCTTTTCCCTATCTGCTCGCATAATACGCCGGTACAAGGCCTCCAGAATACGGTTTTTTATTGTATCGTCCCCTGCTAGTCCTGATATGAAAAACTGATTCTGGGCAGAAAAAATCCCAAAAAAGTCAGTTCCAAAAAATCCCAACCATGATGGGCACACATAAAGTGATAAAACTACAAGCACAAAGAATATGAGTATTTTTTTTCATAATATTGCCATTTCTATCTCAGTGAGAGAAATGCTTAATAAAGTTGCCTATGAACAATCTGGAGCTTCTGGGTGGGCTCATACTCAAGATGAGCAACTTGAGTTCAGCTTAAGCAATTTACTAAAACGCTTTTAATCCCAACCTAGTTGGGGTAGGCTTGAGCTCAAGTCATTTACACCCATTATACATATGCTTGAAATAATCATACTGTAATCAAAATAACTTCTTAATTCTAATACTTGATTTTTTTATACATTTAAACAAAGATCACAACGCTTGGCTTATATATAAATGTCGCATCATAATCATCTTGTGCATGTGGGAACAAGCTTCATGTTATGTTATGTATACACCATTCCTTGAATAAGTATGAGAATTTGACAATCGCAAAAACACACATATTTATGTAACGATAACAGAAATTAGTTAACCATCTGGTAGAATTCCCATGGTGTGGAGCAAGTATATGACTACAAAGATTGAGAAAAGCCATGATTTGAGCATTACTACTACTAGCAGTCTGGAGCTAGGAAGAATTATATATCTTTAATATATAGCATTGGCATTGAGAAAAAGCAATTTGGGTTTTGAAAGGGTTAAGAAGTATAATTACAAACGCACGGTGCATATATGAACAAAGAAGACAAGTGGGAGCATATGCTGGTCAAGAAAAATGTCAAAATGGGAAAAACAAAGCAATAAAAATACCTTATTGTGTGAGACATAGAGTTTTGGCCTTTTGGGCTACTCATATCAAACAAAAACAATTTCACAATTCTTATAAACAAATATTTTGGTTTTTAACATAAAAAACAGAACATGAAAAATATAAAAATCAAATGTGGACAACTGATGTCAATTTTTTTTGTCTTTTCAAATAAGAATCTTCAAATGACTATCCTCTTATTCATCTGAAAGCTATTTTTATCAATGATCAGGAGTCGCATATGCGACCAGAAGCGTCAATGTCGCATATGTGACCACATAAGTGTAAAATATTTAAAAAAAAACGAAAACAATTCTGGAAAAATTAGGAAAAATATGAGAAACCTCAAGGAGATAATGAACAGTATATATAAAAATACCTAAGGTGATTGTCTTCTTGGATGTTTGCATCTACACCCTCCATTTTGTTCGTATCTTAATGTTGTGGATAATTTCAAAGATTCCAGTGAATAAATTATAATATAAATAATCTATGCAAAAATCTATATGCTCCAACGGCTATATACCCGTAGATGATAAAAATCATTGTTTCAATGTGCAACCGCATATGCCACGCACCAGCTGCACCATTATTGGGTGCGACTGTGCGGTGGTCGCACATGCGACCCAAGCGACGTCAGTCGCACTGTGCAGCCCGCACATTGAAACAATGATTTTTATCATCTAAGTTGAACGTTATACATATTGAAATTGAAGATCCACTATTTATACAACAATCGGCAGAAATTTCTAAAGCGAGGGTTAAATAGAAAGACACATGCACAAGTTTCTGCTTGTTGACCAAGACAGCAAATACTGCTAAATTTAAAAGACGTGCAAAAGTTGCTGCTAACCTCGATGTAGACAAAATGCTCTGCTTTCTCAATAAGAGAAAAATATGCATTGTGGATGCTTTCCTCCTTTTGGCTCGTCCCAGCAGACCATTGGCCAACACTCCTAATAACCTGCACAAAAAACTCAGCAGAAAGTGCCAGAGGAAGGAAGTGAGGAACCCTACAAGCAGCACTACATAATGAAATCCAACATATTACTTGGCTCAACCTAAATGGGACATCACGACTTCCATTCTTGTCTACACTACTTAAGATAGTTTGAATATACCTAGCACACACTTTGAAGGTAAAGGTGTGAATGGGTGTTTGAGAGAGGAGAATGGAGTAAAAAGATGTGGGGACATAACAAGATCAACATGGGAGGAAGTAGTCAAAAAATATTTAGGCTGAAATATTACGTACATTTTGGCACTGGACAAGATTGCGTTGAAGGAAATGATTCACGTACTGGCATCGTAATTCTGGGAGACTAATTTCTAACATTCCAATGAATTCAGATTAAAGGTTTGTTGTTATAAGTTGCAAACTTACAGTTCATAGATTTACCATAATGTTGAATGCTCTTATTATGATTGAAGAACGTTGATTCCTTACAATGTACATGAATTAACATAGCGTACATGTCCTATTACAGTAGTGGTGCATAAGTCATATTTGTTTAGAGATCTCTTCAAATCTCAGTTAGAATAAAATAAACTTTGACATGGTAACTGTTGTGGTGATTAGTAAGATCTACATGGTGGTAACTATGTCACATGAACGGTGCTTTGATGTTCGGTGAACAAGACTCTGTGGCATGCCAGTGGCAAGTAGCAACAAGAAAAGGTCTCTAAAATATGGAAGAGGTGCAGTAAACCAATGGTGGTTGTGCTATTATTGAAGCAAATGATATGATCCAGGAAAAAAGAAGAGAACTGGTTAGTGTGAAAAGGGGGAAATAATTTAACAATATAAAAGTGCCAGAGATGATAAAAAAAGGGGGGAAAGAATTTAACAATCTAAAAGTGACAGAAATGATAAAGATCCATGTGTAAAATTAGGTAGAAATTTCATTTTTTACAAGTTCACTATTAATAAATGTATGAAACAATAATGCTGGGAGAATGAAACCTCAAATCTTAAAGAACTAACATAAGTCATAATCTTGTACAAATGTACCAACCTGGCAACGACAAGGCGTGATAGGTCCAACTTCTTCTGCAGACACTACTTGCTCACCTCTCTCTTGTGTTTCCCACCATTCATCCAAATTCTTGTCAGATCGCTTTGCTACCAAGTCAATGTATGTTTCTCGTTGAGGCCCTGTAACATCTAGATCATCAACAAACCCTTTCATCTGCATGTCTGAAATAATGTCCACTTTAGCCTTCCGCAAAGGAAGTGGAAGTTTTTCATCTTTTCTACCACGATGCTTGCGGTGATTATGGTTACTGGATAAACCATTAAGTTTTCTGTTCTCATCAGAATTATCTACTCCACCAGATTCACGTGTCAAAAGCAGTGGAATGTCCTGTGATGATGCACTAGTTGGGATTGAATCCTGCCTTGCCAGCTTTGTTTGATGTTCGTCTTGTTTTTCATCCTCTGGATTTATTTCCTTGTTTTTCCCCATATAATGAGGAATGACCATGTGCTGCTGCGGCATGAGCAGCGGAATTGCCTGTTCATTTGCAGCCTTGTTTCTCTAAAGAAGAAATAGAATTACGGATCACAAATTGTTTAAGTGACAGAGCAAATAAAGGAATCCACTAACCTTAGCATAATTCCAGCGTTGGACAAAGTGTCTTGCCACATCACGGCAAGGAGGACCCCATAGAGCACATTGAACATCATGCCAAGGCATGCGGGGATACTTGTTACGGTCCAACTCATCTTTCATTGTATCCTCCCAGGAATTGGGCTCAGATTCTCTAAAATAACGTGACAAGAAATTAAGCAATACCATCTTTAAGGATAAGTAAGTTCAAATCCTTGAACTTATTCAAGGAACAAGAAGTCTATACTGTCTACCTGGGATTGTAATAGTCCTTTCCAGGCCATATTGATGAAGGAACATCATTAACTTTGTGTTCAGGAGTATCATAACGACCAAAACATAAATCAAGTCCTCCTAAATAGCATACTTGATTATCCACAATCACAATTTTCTCATGATGGGACCTGCTCAAACAAATAAATATCCACCAGCAATTTACAAATATTAGGACTGCAATGATTAAACAAAACACAAAAGAACAAACTAAAAGTGTTCTCTTGAGAAAAATATCCAGGAAAAATTGCCTTACAGATGCAACTTCATACCAGAGATAAACACCTGATGAGAAATGGTCTGGGTATCGTAAAACTTTGATGTTTTCATGAATGTTCAGCAGCCGTTTCTTACTGTATGTGCTGTTGATTTTCAGAGCAAGAGCAACTTCTTTATAAAGAAGGATGTAGATCTGAACATTAACGTGCATTTAGATTTATTAACATCAAATGCAACTCAGTTGAAGTTAATTTGATATGAAAACATAAAGTGCATTGGATGTACTGAAGATCATGGTGAACTTACGAAGCTTGCAGAACTGAGTGAAACCAGTTTTTTTAATGTCTAAGAAAAATAATGCACATAAGGTGCCAATGATCAGCAGAAATGATAGAAGTGCATATTTTACACTTGACTGAAGCAACTAAGAATTTTATTTACAACGTTCCTGCATTCAGGTCAAAATTATAAACAAATGGTTGTTTATTGCTTTTTAAGACTAAGATTCACCACAAGGTGTCATAGCTTACTCTAGAAGTTATTAAAAGTTTTAGCACAAGAAAATGATTAAAAAATGTTTCAAGAACAAATTTGAAAATAACCATTTTCAAATCCAGACAGGATTGAATCCTTTGAGAACCAGTGAATTATTTTAGCTGATTGAAATTATTTTGTGATGAATTAAGGTGATAGTGATCCTAAGTTCAGCAGGGAGACAAGGTTACTGAACAACTAAAATTTTCGATACCAAAAAATATCTTTAAATTCTCATAAAATAATGCATCTACCAGAAACTTGTGAAAAGCAGGAACTGAACATATTTACACCAGAATTTAGAAAATCTATTATTATCAAAACAAGATCATATAAATCATTTTTTTTGTTGCTTAAATTCCAAAGTAAATCATAATTACAGTCATATACTTCAAATTTATAGACATGGTTAACTTTGATCATTCTAATGATTTGCCATCCGAAATCTGAATACAGTCTGAAATTCAATTTAATATGGCTAAGAAAGGACTAATCCAAATAGGGGGAAATTAGAGGCTATTACAACACCTGAGTTGAAATTTCACATGTTCAGGAAGCATGCATGGCTTGTCTGAACCTATAGATAGGAAAGGCATGAACTAACAAATATACATTGACGACCCAATGGAGGTAAGCATTAAAACTTAAAAGCTGGGATCATCACTCCTGTTCGTAGAACATGAATAGAGGTCCATAGTTTGGGATTCCTAAGAATCTAAGATGAAATATGAAGCAAGAATACACGAAGTTCCAAACGTGTCAGATAGAACTGCATAATCAAGTATAATATTCAAAATCTAAAGATCCCAGTAAGCCTATTATATTTAAATTTAGATTCATTTTCTGTGAATGAGGAGATCATCAATTATAATTTCCACATTAACACAATCTTAGACTATAACCTCGTAGGTGAAAGCTTAAGCTGTCAATCTAACCCCACACCCAGTGCCTAAGTTTATTACCTGTATGCCACTCTTTGCTTTTGCTTCTAGCAAAGCATCAAGCCGGGAAGATGCGTTTTCGTGGAATGGTCGCCGCAGATACAGTTCGGGGCACAGCCACCAGCCAGCGATGAATATCTGAACCAAATAGTACTTTGACATTTTAGAGATGTAACTAGGACATATGGATGAAATCCCTTTTTTCAATAATAGTGTATTATTAGAAAAAGAGAGAGCTGACCTCGGACTTTGCACCTTCAATCGATGAAGCAATTGCATCAAATGCGGCTTGACCATCAATAAACCACTGAGAAAAACTGCCATCCTCGGCCAATCCTCTTGGAGGAGCAAAGGACCCAAACCGGTGAGGATAGCACCAACCCTCAGGTGGCCTCAAAACAGCATCATTAATTGCAGCAACCCAATCCTTCACTTTAGCAGTATTTCGCACCCTTAACTTAATTGTCCGACTTCCACAAGATACCTGATAATATGTTCAAATGACAATAACATTCGACTTGTTATTGTAACATTTTATCTGAGGTTGCTAAAAGTTCGACCCAATATTTTTAAGCTATGAAAACCAAGAAGCGTCAATCAAAATTTTCAAAGTCATATTGGCTAAGCAGTGTTAGTTAAAATTAGGGTTGTCGATCGTGTCATGTCGTGTGCTAATCGTGTCGTGTCAAGTCATATAATAAGTTCTAAATGTTGCGCCGTATCCGACCCATTTAATAATCGTGTTGTCATATCCAACTCGTTTATACACGATTATTAAACAGGTTACTTCGTGTACATGTTTAACACGACTACCGTTTACACCATTAAACAATAATTCATACACAATTAGTTTTGTTTATTATACGAATAACGGATTGCATGATTGCACGTCACCCGTTCATTATATTTTATAACTTATATATTACTTGTCGACTTGTCGGTATTAGTCGTGTAGTATTCGTAATCGTGTACCTAATTACACGATTACTTATCGTGTCTTAATCGTGTTAATCGTTTTTACAGCAGAAATCCATATCCAACTCATTTAACAATCGTGTTGCCATATTTAACCGATTTATTAATCGTGTTCAAATTCTCAATCCATATCACCTAAGTTCGTGTTGTTTTCGTGTCGTGTAATCGTGTTTCGTGTAAAATTGACAGCCCTAGTTAAAATAAACCATATGAAATAGGTATCTCTACATGATACATTACCACCAGATTTTGATTCAAATGGATATCTCCTGACAAAGATTAAATAAGTTCACGTCGAAGATTTTGAGAATAATATACTCATGACCTTTTTATTGAAATTTATAATTCAATATTTTTCTTTGTATCTGCAAGAATCTAATGAATCAATATCTGTACAGTAGAAAACACTAATGAAGCATTCTACCAAAGCTTTTACAAACTGCTCATTCAATAACATAATATAGATAGCTTACCACAAATCCAGAATGCAAAGGGTTGTTTTCCTTTATCTCTTTTGCAAGAGAAACTCGCCCCTCTCCATTGCCATCTGAAGGTGGCAGGACATCGAAGACAATGATATCTAAAAGCTTTGTATCCAAAGGATCTTCTAGCAAAGCAAGGAATCCAGGTTTTAGTACAGCCCATACCTGCACCATCACATTTATGTAAATAAAATGAGCAGAGGTTCAGTGAATAAAATAAAAGTAGCAAAGAAGGCAAACTATAATAAGTAATCATCTGGCACAAAGCATGCACTTTTTTAGTGGGGCGAACATGCCTAACTGTTGAAGTAAGATAAATTTATATTGTATTCTCGCCTCTTTTGCAAGGTCGACAAACACCAGCAATGCAGAGCAAGATGAGCATAACTGTTAAACCTAGGTGAAGAAGACCATCTCACATGCTTAAGAGTTTAAAATTTTGCTTTGTACTAGAATGCATGTGAACACCACATGAAAATGTTAAAAGTAACACAATGATTATGTGATATATTATGTTATTATGGTCAAATTAGTAATTTATTTGATGTGATTATGTATTTGCATTATATGATCTAAATTAAAATTTTGTGACTATCTCATGGCTGATTAGCTTATAAGAAAACATTGTTCCAAAAACTATTTAGTTTTGCATCAATAATTTGCATCTACTATGATAGAAATATCTAAACTATTTCACTTTTAACCAACAAGCATTATTCATATGGTAGAAAAATTGGCATTTGATTTTCATTAACTAAATCACTTAAACTACAATTACCATTTTTTCCTATATATAGAGGCCTCATATATATATGGTAATTGTAGTTGCACACGTGGTCACTCATTTTTTTTTTGTAAAAGTAGCATCTAAATTTCGGATATGATAAGTAGATGCCTTCGCCTCTCGTCTGTTATTTGTAGGAACGGTATTTATTGATTTCATTAAATTTTAGTTCACCCTATATTTTATAGTAACCGACTGGAAGGAAAAAAAGTCTTTTAAGAATCTAAAACTAATAAGAATCAATTATGTATATAACACAAATATATGCTCTTAAGCACCATTCGGAATACCACAATACTCACTCTGGTAATGTCATTTCTGAATGTAACAGACCAACCACTCAATGTAGCACACAACATGCAAATCAAACAAAGGCAAAATATGCATGTGCTAATAAGATGACAAAGGTGAATACGTGGAACAAAATATGTTCTGGATGTTTGATCTTCATTTCACTTTTTTCATGCGATGTAAAAAAGTGAACATGTAGTGCTTTAGCAAATAGCACACATAATGCATGTCCATTTTAACTTTTAGTACGAAAAACTATGTTACATCACGTGACCTGGATCTTAAACATCTAACGAAGTATCTGTATGCTGCTAGGTCCAACACGACATCAATGATCAAAACTACCTTTTGCCAATTGCCATTGCAACAACTGAACAAATTGCATGTACAACAACTAACAGCTTCATCATCCTTCTGAATTTTTGGCAAATGTCTCACCAAGACATATTCCTCTTTAAGCTTAGGTCCATATTCTGGCAAAAATGAAATTTTGGAGACTTCCAGAAACTTGCACACCTGTACAGTTAAACTTCAGTTACATGCATAACAACCAAATGAAGGGCTGGCAATCTTTATGGTTGAGGAGAAACAAAATGTTAAAAAAAGAAGAGATTTTCAAAGAACCACTGATAATAATAATAATAATAATTTTCAAAGAACATTTTATCCAAAGTCTACAACTCTAGACAACATGCAAGGCAATCTAAATTTTTTATTGACTGCCAAGTCTACTATCCACAAAAAAGAGTGTATATAGGAATAGGAGTGGCTAAAAAATACCAATAAAGAAAAAAATGGTAGACATTTAGCTAAAAGCCTGAAATGAACTACCTCTCTAGAGTTTGCAACATCCAAGTTTCCCAAAAAATGATTTAAATAGCCTTGCATTGCAACTTTTCCTCTATCGGAAACAGATTGTTGTCTACCTAATGCTGGCCGAATAATAGGTAAAGCAGCACTAGAAGGAATATTCCTGCAAAGATGGAAATGATGATGATAGTCAGTGGGAATGCACCTCTATTTACATTAAAATAAAAAGTGAACCACGGTGAACTAGTTTCACGGAGAAGCTTGTTACAATGTTTTGAGCTTGGCTTATAGCAATTTTCTACATAGGAAGCTAGCACAGGACAATTCCTTCGAGCCTTATCCCGTTGAAGGTCTTTGCCAAATTGTAACTGAAGACACTGGTGATACAAGAATTGAATGGCATGTAGGAACCTAGGGAAGGGGGAAGACAATAATCCAATATTTTAACAAATAAACAAGATGAAGCTCCAGAGAAACTTGTGGATGCAGATACAAGTTCCTATTGAACCAGACATGATTTCAATTGCCCCAAGTAACATAGTTGGCGTTTAACAAATTTGGAAACCTTGAAAAGAAAACTACATTGGAACCAGAAACGAGAATTTCCCTTTCAAATCATAGGCAAATGCTGTCAAGAAAAGAACATGACACCTCAAAAACATTAACATGTAATGTTCAGATGTCTGTTACAAACTTCTTGTAAGTAGTTACTTAACATCTTTGGTGTCCCTTGCATGTGTAGCCGAAAGTTTCAGTCTCTCAGAGGATGAATCCTCTATGGTATTTCAGAGAATGAAATGGATGAAATAAACAGAGAGCTAGATCATCTTGCAATTTCACACTATCAAGTATGCACAACTTCAGAGGAACATAAGTTTCAAATTTTTTGAAGATGAAATGCTCATCAGAGCCTATTCGCTGAAATGAGTGAGAAGATGAACTTAGAATTAAACAGTAATGTCAACGGCCTTTGATTTTAATTAGAACATGTTTTCTTTTGGAGAATTAAATGATTGTACCGACTTATCTACAATAATTTTAATAACCAAAAGTTCCTATCCTAACATTACTTAAGATTCTGCCCCACATGATGATGGCTCACAGGATTTGCACGACCATGGTAATGCTTGTCAGTAAGCCATTTTTTAACACTACATTAAATCAACCATATACAATTAAACAGTACATACTTGTTGACAACTTGACGTATGTAGTGCGTTAACATTACCTGTTTCTAGAAGAATGGTGCTCATCATTGGAGAAAGGAACAACATCAACATCAGCTTCGTCTTCATCCTGTATGACTGCAACATGTTCCCCAATACCGAGATTTTGTAGCCACTCTTTAACCTATAATGCAGACCAGAAAAAGAAAGATAAACCATAAAAATGACTCCGGCGATGTATGGGCCAGATAATCAAATTACAAGAAGGTCAACAAATCCAGTAAATCAGCAAGAACAAAGAGCAAACGTATAAACATGCAATCCTTTCAAAAATAGAACCTAGATCAGAATGCGTCCTATTCTTGTAGCCGACAATGTTTAGAATTAACATAGAGTCAACAATACAAAATCAGGGAGATAAAATTCTTACCTGCTCTTGCTTCTCATGAAACTCCTCAATTATTGCACGTTTCTTTAGTGCAAAATGTAAATAGAAAACTTGTGATGGTTTCTTCAACAATCGCCATTTAAACTGTTAGAGATAACAAGGTAAATTCGTCAACATATTTGCTTCAAAATATATACTTTTACAAAGGGACAAATTACGCAATGAACAATTCAACATTCCATATAAAATTTCAATAGATATATAAGGAATTCATTTTTGGACATGAATGCTCCTTGGATGGGGATTTAATTTCTTAATTCAAACATTGTTTCTTCAAATGTTCAGCATTTTTTCAACTCTCAATTATCATATATTCATATACCATTCACGTTTCCAGATTTTGACCACAGATATTTGACAATGCTCGTGCAAAGAAATATCAGTTAGGTGGAAAATATGTTAAATCTAATGAGGGATTATATGGATGTCAACATGTCAAGCAAATCCAGTCAGACAATCTTATTTGGTATCCTCTAAAATATATAGAAACTAATACCACTACCACTGGAAGTCACATTTTGGTTGTTATGTCGGTAAGTAAAAATATAACACGGTATCATATATACTGTACCACTTATTACACATTATAATATAATTGTACAAATAGTCGAATATGAGTAGCTTTCAAGATAATATAAAAAAATTCTGGTACCACAGATTCACAATGAATGCTTCTAAGCACAGATACGAACACATTCCATGTTATTATTTTCTCGAGACAATAAATGGACATGAATTATATTTTGGATTTCAAACATCAATTGACACCCTACTGGCAATGAAACAAATGCCGGTAAAGTGCACAAAAAGAGACTAAAATTAACACATCTAGTGGTATACTACAGCTGATAAGATTTGCAGTTTGGAACTGATGGTAGCATCAAGCAACCTCTACCTGAATACAAAAATCATTAAAATCCAGAACAGTTACATTGAACTAAAGAATAATAACTATTTGGAGTTGAATACCCAATCATCCAAATTTATCAGAACCTACCGGAGAATTAATTTGGCAATCATCCAATAATAATACATCTTTTCTTTCATTTCCGTTGGGGATAAATAGTAGAGCACTCTTATGTAGATGAGATATTATGTTTGGCAAGATTTGAAAGGTTCAGAGAGACTGACAGAGGCTAATATGAAGGAGCGAAGATGAAGAAACAGGAAGAAGTAGAAATTTTAGGTGTGGAAGGTTACCTAGCCTCTCTCTATGGTCTAAAGTAAGAAGTGGCAGGACTTTAATCCAATCAGTCAAAAGTTGAAGCTTCCATTTAGGAGGAATAAGCCTGTGGTGCCTTCTTTATTTGCCACAAAATGATCAAGATGAAAACCTAGAAAATCATCAGAGGAAAGAATGGGAGACGGAAAATGAAAGTGCAACATGAAAGAAAAAAGGCTGCTCTAACATCGTATCGGTTCTCACTTGCCAGACCCAGATTCTCTAGAGAATTGAAGTGTTAAGCTACAGATCCAATATCTTAGAGCTAATGTTGTAATTTTGGACTTAAAGAGTTTCTACTTGATTACAGAGAGTTGAGTGGAGTTGCTAAAGAAAAGTATACTTCATATGGTTGCAATATGGCGGTTCTAGCATGTGGAACTTCAGCTGATATCATATAAGTAAATTGTAGAAGGTTGGAAGTTTAACGTAGTGTTGAAACTGGTGCTATGCACACCATAAAAGGAAGTAGGAGTTAATAAAGGAGTTATATGATTCACTTTCTATAATTGTCTACCAAATCAATACTGAATGAAATCCATATCCCCTACCGGAGAATTGAGTGGATACTGTAAGGAGTGTAAGAAAAAACCTAAAGAGAATGGTTGGAGGTAATTTATAGATTATATATATAATAATGACTACGAACTCACTATCATGACAATTTCACACTTAATCTTTGAGCTAGTTATTGCTATCATATGAAGTTACTATTGGCGAGTGAATTTCATGGATCGTCGCATGCAAGAAAAACTATTTTTGAGGATAAGGTGTGAAATTTTGTATGATTTTGCCCGAACATGGTAGTGAGAAAGACAGTAGTAAATGCATCTGCATTTTAATTTTACACGAGAACTTATAATATTGGTACTAAGATTTTCAGCAAATACTACCCATCTCTGACAAATTGCATTACTACTTTACTTTTTATCGGCAAAATGCATCACTGCTTTACTTTTTATCGGCAAATTGCATCACTACATTACTTTTTATAGGCAAATTGCATCGCTACTGTGCTATTGGTGATTTGACGACCCCAATAACCTACTTAGATTTTTTCAAACTGAATAATCCAAAACAAATTGTAGTATTAGTTCATTTGCTACATTGGACAGTAAAGATAATGCATCCAAAATCATCATAACAACATTTCAATTGACATTAACTTCCACGCCTCCAAAACGAATTCCGCAACAAACACATTACGATCCAATTCAGAAAACAACTAAGCGTCCAAATCAAAAATTAATCCCTAAAACAAAGCCAGAATTCTAAAAGCACCAAAATCTCGAATCCGGAACCGAACCTGCTTGTACCGGAACTCGATGGTGTAGGTGAGTAGGACGGGGCTAATATCGCTGGCATCGGGTCTGGAGACCGACACGATCGTCGCCCTCGGAAGCTCCTCGAAGATCCACCGGCGTTCGTCCTCATCCTGGTGCCGGTCGGCGTGCGGGGCCGACGGCTCGGGTTGCATCGCGACGTAGCGGTGCGCGGCTTCCGACGCGAGCCGATCGGAAGACATCAACGGAGTCCGAGACGAATCCGTGGCTTCTTCCCCTCTTCGATCCGGACTGGGATCGAATGGGGTAAGAATTAGAAGAAGAATAGGGCGTTTCCTTCGGTTTGGTTTTCAACTTTTTCGTTTCTGGGGAAAAACTGCAAAGGGTTGGAGAATTGGAGTTCGGCTTTTATAGGGAACGAAACGATGATAGCAATGATGTTGGTTAAGGAACGTAATTGGTTGAGATTAGTTGGTTGGTGTGGAAATTCGGAGATAATTCGGACAAAATAGATTACTGAATTGTTATTCATCGTCGGAAAACTACTAAAATCGTTCGTATGGATTACCATTTTGTCATTATCTTATTTTTATTTATATATTTCTTCATTTCACTTTCCTACCACCACTCTTTCTCTTCATATTCTTCTCATAATCATCAAGAAGAATGTCTCGGAGGCCAGGAAATAAGTCAGCGGACGCCCTGGTGTACTCGAATCTGGTAAAATGTCACATTTAAATTAAATTTTTAAAAAATGGGGGGCGCCCGCGTGAGCCCCCCCCCCCCAGGGAGGCGTCTCCCGGAGACGTCCCTCCCTGTTTTTTTCTTTTTTATAAGTAATAATTAGTATTAATTGATAATTAGTATAAAATTATTAATAAATTTGTTAATTTAGATGCTTAAATCCATTTAACAACATTTTATTTCTAAAATTAATTAATAGTCATCGGATTACCGTGGAGGAATAGGAAAATTCATACTTTTACGCGTTGTACATGCTTACGAAGATAATTCAGCACCTCGTCATCCACGTAGACGGGGTATATCTGCTTCGGTTAGGAGAGAGAGAGAGAGATAGTTTACGTCGTCGTCAGACACGTGATGATTCTTTCGACGACGATAAGGATTCAGATGAGGTGGAGAGTGATGACGAGAGTGACGATGGGGTCGGTATGAGTTGGAATGGCAGGAGGAGGAGAGGCAACAATATGGTAGAGGACGGGGATGACATGATAGTTCTTCTGTTGAGTGAGTCATTCAGAATGGTAGAGGTGGTAAGTTTATGATCAGTGATTCGAGTTCGTGCACTGCAGATGTCCGAGCTCAGAAGAAGAAGAGGGTTGAGAACGATTCTTGGATGATGACTAGTGTGATGTCCGATGGTCCTTCAAATGACAACGTCATTCTGAGTTTCGGAGGCCACACCGCCAACAAGATGTTACGTTGTTTCGTTTGTGTCTTAGTCATATCACAAACAATTTTCTTAGCTTCAAGACTAAGACCGCTGATCTGTCGGTGATTCTCTAGATAAACTGCAAGTATGTGGTTGTGCTGACCATAAGTATTATTAGAAACTACGACTCATCCATCACAGGCCCGTCGCTCGACCACCTTTATCAAAAAATGACAACCGCAACCATTTCTTTTCGTGTTGTTCTGTACTGCAATATCTATATCCCGAGAATTCATTTCATTTCTGCAATCGCATCTCATATAATAATACATCTGATTATCTGCATGTGATTTATATGATGATATTCCCAAAAAACTCGATTCCGATGGCAACTTGTTTCGTCTATTTCTTCGCGTCATTGATTGTTGGAAATACTTGTGTATTTACAAAAAACTCACTGTAATATACTTCATCACCGCCAAAATCTTGCAACAGAACCTAAAATAATTTAAAATAACACAACATTAAAATAAAAAAGGGTGTCTGGCTAGGCGCTTCGTCCATGGGGCCAAAGGGGCATCCTAGACAGACGCCCCCACCACGTGGGCGAAAGCTTACACAGAGGCCTGACACGATTTTTTTTGTTGGGCTTACTTCACCGGATCCAGACGCTTCGCCAGACATTTTCGTGGTGTTGGTACTAGTAGAGTGAGGAAAACGTAGGCAGAATCTTTAGTTTAAGAGACGAGACGAAATTGGTATTAAATAAATTGTGAAAAGAGACACATGTGTCGAGTAGTGCGGGGTAAGCACCATGCAAGAAATACAATATGTAGACGAATGAGTTCGAGCATGGGCAAAATGGTAATTAGACAAATGATTTAAGTAGTTTTGGGACGACGAATAGTAGTTCTCTTAGATTAACATGAAACTAAGGAAGTTGTTTATAATTTCCCACCTCTTTTTTACCCTTTTATCCTGGTAGTAAATTTGGAGTCATTAATAAGATTCTAATTTCTCGTGGGTTTTTGCAAATCAATTGCAAAATTGAAGAAGTGGATAAAAAGAGTATCATGGTGGGTGTAAAGTACAAATGAATTTGTTGTTGCATATTGACATAACTAGATTAAAATCCATATATTGCACTATGTGAATTTTACCATATATGATTCTTTATCATTGAAGGTTTTCAAACAATGACAATAAAATTGGTCTTACACAATTATTCAATACAGTTATACAATATAATGTTTAATATCAACGTAAAGTAATCTTATTTAAAATATTGTGTTTAAGAAATTCCATTGTAAACACTTCCGGAAAACAAATTCATCATCTATTTTTCTGGTTACTCTAAGGACTTGATTGAAAAATGCCCACAAAATGTCTTCCTCTAACTTGTTATCAATTTTTGATCAATATTCGATTTGTTTCTCACTTTTATGTTATTCTAATGTCAAAGTAATTGCATTTTTAGACTAGCATTTCGTTTCAAACACGTAATCTGAACTTTCAAAAAAGAATGATAGTTGACAAGAGCATGGTATTCTAGTTTCTTCATTATGAGTGCTGTGCACTACGTCTCGTCCCCAGAAGCCCCATCAGGCCATTCCACTCCATCCATCCATATATTTGCGTAGGAGAATCAAATGGAAATCCATTTGGATGGGTTTAATTATAGTTAATGTCAACATTGATTAATATTAGGTTACGAACTTTGTTGCTTTCGTAAAAAAAAAACGTAACCAAATTTGTTCAATGGCTGCTTTTATACGTCCTAACAAATAGGTTCACTTTTCTAAGTGAGCAGTTGTTGGCGTTGTAATTTCTGCAATCAATGAGATCATCCGTAATCATGATCCGGATGACCTGGTCATGAGTTTTTTTTTTTCTTTCTCTTCCAAATTAATTTTTCATTTCTTCCGCATCACATTTCTCTCTCCCAAACTCATTTTTTTCTTCTTTCCTACACTATCCACCTCTTAATCACAATTCATCTCTCTCCTCCACATTATATCGGGATCGATTTTGAAAAAAAATCAAAAAAAATTAGAAAACTTATTTTCTAAAAAAATTAAAACTAAATTTTAAAAAAATAAAACAAAAAACACACTTTAAAGACATGTTACGCCATCCTTAATGGGTCGGGCGCGCCCTCACGCCCGACCCGGGCGCCTGTCGGGCGGGCGCCCATCGGGTGGGGGGCACATGTCCCCCCCCCCCCCCCCATTCGTCGATTTGTTTTTTAAATTTTAATTATTTAGTGAATGTTTTGTTATTAATGGATTGAGTATTTGTTATAAATGTGGGGTAATAATTTTTTGTAAGTGATTAAAATTAAGAAATTTCCAGAACGACTTGTCGATGTGGTTTAATAGTATGGTCTAATATCATGCATGCACTTTAATCATGATTCTACTGAGGTGGCTCCGTAATATTTAATAATAATTTCGTGATTTAGCAGTAATTATTAACAATATTTCGAGTTAAAATAGAATTGTAATGTTATTAGAGTTATATAAAATGTAATTTGTTGAATTTTGTGTGAAAATTAAAATGTTTAATTAAGAAATGATGCGGAGGAAAGAGAGTGTAGGGTGGGTGGGGTAGCCCGGGCATGTGTAAGAATGTTTTTTGGGTGGATTGGGTGAGCTGATGTGACAGAGAGAGAAACTGACGTGACGGAGAGAGAGTGTAGGGCACCTCGGATATCCCGGACGCTGTTATTTCTGCTCTCAGTACAAAAGACCAGGGCGTGGGGGCACAGAACCACAGATGCTCTGAGAAGCAAAAGTTGGACTTGTGGACAAGTGCTGTGCATGTGCATCTCACGCTGGATCTTATCAATAACTCATTTGCTAACGACGTGACTTGGGATTGATTGCTTTCTCATGACAATTTTTAAAGGTTTCCGTAAGTCAAACTATTTGTATCTTTTTAATTTGTGTAATTACTAGTTCAAAGTCAAAATTGTATTGAATAAAGTCGCTGGTCAAGAAATCAACAAAATCCTAAGAATCCAAGTTTCTAGTCTGAACATGCATATTTTACTCTCTTTTACTTTGAAACATAAGTACCATATTTTAATCAAACTTCTGATTCTTTAGGAACTAAAAAAATCAGACATCGACCAATTGGATTAGTTCCATTTGACATATTTTATTTGCTAAAGATAGTAAGAAACAACGTGAGTTGCGTTGGCAAAGGAGCTTTTATTTCTGGAGAAATTTCAGAGATTGTTATTAAAGCAAAAATGGATGCACTGTTTAGTCAATTTCTGCTCCATAAACACCATTTTCTTGATGCACACAGCACACATATACATAGTAAAAGAAAGCTAATGCGACGGAGAGAAGACGTGTACGCTACCTAACTTATACGAAACTTTAGATCTCGTTCACGTATGGTTAATTGTGTCTCACTTCAGAGCTCTGTGTGACACAGAAACTACTTTTCTTGGCAATTGAAGTTACGAAGTAGATGGCCGTAGTTGAGATGAAGCGTCAAAGAAGGAAATGCTGGTAAACATGGTGGAAATATATGCATGTATACATTCTCAAACCATAATTGAATAGTGTTTTTTTCATTTTATAATCTATAGTTCTTTTGATAACAACTACATATTTAAGTGGTAAGGTACAGTATGTACTAAGATATCATCTTATGAACTAAGTATAGCCAAGTTTGATTTGAAACTAGACTAGCAATCATGTGCTAAGTCATATGAAATTGAGTAATAAGTTAAAACAATTGCATTTCCAACAATCATGAAAAGCAAAAAATAAAAAATAAAAAAAATCGTAGACATCTCTTTGATAACTTACCATCTGAACTGAAGTACCATCCAAATTCTCCAATTTTGGGTCATCATTCGAGGCAAGTTCGATGGTTTGTGCAAGACCTTATCTTTGGAACAATTTACTTGGTATAACAGCAAGTTTCATCATTATTGGAGTTGTACTCTCCCTAGACTTGATATAACAACAAGTTTTATTGGATTTGTACTTTGCCTCCCAAATACAATGTTAGAATTAAAATGTTCAGAATAAGAGATCAAAGTTCAACATCTAAAGTAGCAGGAATGGTGGAATAAACAGTAAGTTTTATGCATATGCTGGTAATTTGATGATGAGTATCCAGAGCAGAAGATGACAGAAAGTATTTTTTGCCAACTCAGACTTCTGAAGAGATGACGGTACTCTTACAGTTGTTATATGCTGTCGATTATCCAGTTTCGACACAGACAATGGACCTTGGCTAAGGCTGCCATATAATCATCTGATCTGTAAGAAAATCAAAGGTAAATGGAAAAATGAGCATGCCCTTGTAACGTGTAAAAGCCTGTAAGGAGCTGAGAAACATATGAAGTCCATTAACCTCATTCCATATGGAGATTGGCAGGATGCAATAAGGTGATTTTTGGCAGTGTCAAGATCATTCTGTTAAGGAAAGAAAACCTCCGATGCAAAATTACCTGAACAAAGTGTGATTTAGTTATATCAGATAACAACTTGTTTAGGGTCATTCAAGGTATACCAATCAGACTCCTGGAACACCTCTAAGAACTCCTCTCAGCTGACATCCACCCGGTCGTCAAACAAAACCGGTCGTCCCAGCTGCTCATGGAACACCTCTAAGAACTCCTCCCAGCTGACATCCACCCGGCCGTCAAACAAAACCATGAACGTAGACCTCCACCAGTTGGCGGCCTCGCCATCGAACACATAGGTGACCAACTCCACCATCCTCTCTGGTGCTACACCAATCGCGCGGAAGATCTTCTCCATCCTGAAGATCCAGCCTTCCGCAACCTCCGGGCCCCTCCTGCCATCAAAACTCGGTGGGTGCTGACGCATGAAACAATCGTGCTCAGCTCCCACCCCGCCCTGCGCACTCTGAGCTGCCTGACGCTCCAGAAACTCGCCCAACCTGTCCCAGTTAGCGCCCTCAGTGGCGTCACTGGAACCGCGATCGCGTGGAGAACTCCTCACGCGCCTAGTTGCCATCTGACAGAAGAAACAATCACAAACTTCAACCATGAATGCATGCCAAAATATAAAATGCATGAGTCCTATTACTACAAGGGTGATTTCATTGGGAACCGCATAGGAATCGACCGCTCTGATACCAGATTGTAACATCCCGAGACAGCGGAAATTGAAAAATTCATAATCAAGACAATGAAACTCAATAATCAAAGACGGGACTGTTACTTCTCATAAAATAATAGCGGTGCACCAAATTACATCAGAGTTTGTCAAAATGATACATGATTACAACAGAACAACAAAAGAAGATAAAACGTAATCATGTTGACCTCAGTGGTCTGAGTAGATGATCCGACTCCAAAATGCGCGTGTCCGTCGATCACCACCCAACTGGACCTACTGTGGTCCTGAAAAATATATAACAATGCCTGAGTTTCCAGAAGGAAACCCCGTATGCCAACTCACCTATATGCATGCATTACGCAAATGAACCTATCATACTAGTATCATGTCATGACATCAACAAAAAGGAAACAGTTCCCCCGAAGGGTAAAACATGACATCAGTCCGACAGTCAACATCGGGTCTCCCGAGGAGACCTACTGCAGGCACATGCAGTCTTACAGCACGCGACATCGCACCCCCCACACGCGGCTACACTACTCAAGGGTTCGGCAAGGAGCCTCTGTCACGCCTGCGGGCCAATAGAATACATATCTGCAAATCTCTGTGGTCGGAGTCACTAGGGCCAACGGGGCCGTCGCCCGGAAGGTATAACAACATCATCTCGATAGGTGCCCAGTAGAGGAATCAACATAGCCGGAACAGCCTCGGCCCAACAATCATCATCGCCGGCACAACCTCGGCGGCATCACCGGCACAACATCGGTGGTCCATCACAAACGTCCGGCACAACATCGGACGAGTCCAGACCGAAACCTGTCAGGTCATCAGGCTCCACGAGTCGCAAACACCAACCGCGCCGCTATAAAAGCAGGGCAACGACCTCCGTAGCCCGTAGGCTGGTAGTCACCTCACCCAACGCCAGTTGCGTGCCCGCACAAACATCAAACATTGGGATCTACGATCCCTCAGACCTGCTATACTACAAGGTGTCCAATCAAACCATCATCTTAGTCACGGTCCATACATGGAGGTGACGCGTCCCGAACACCCACACTTTTTCACACGGCGGTCCCTGGGCAGGCACGCGGAACGCGCCCACCGTCACCTCCCGGCTCACGCACAAGACGAGGACACGGGTTTCCGTGGACAAAGTTGGCATTCAAAAGGGAACCAGGAATTCTGTTATGGGCCCAAACGGTCGACCGGAAGAGGTGATTCGGTCGACCGGTTCCAGAAAAGAATCGGTCGACCGTACGCCTAACACGGTTTACCGCTGCGCTCGAAACACAATCCCCAACGGTCGAACAAAGGTCTAAAACCGGTCGACCGAACGAGGTCAAAATCCGGAGTCTGGTCAACACTAAATTCAAATCTATCGGTCGACCGACTCAGGGGTCTCGGTCGACCGAAAACAGACAGGGTCAACCTAATATTCTACGTCATAAAACAGTCGAACGCAAACATACAACGATCGAACAAACATGCATAGAAAATCAGTACACTTAAGTTTCGGTCGAACGACCCAAGGAACCGGTCGACCGAACCACAACAGGAAGTCTCAACTCACCAGCAATATGCACTACCGGTCGACCGCCACAAGGCATCGTTCGACCGGTGAAAGTTAAAGTCGGGTAAATAGTGCTAAATCGGTCGACCGCCCGAAGGACCCGGTCGACCGTTGATCGCCTTCAACCTCGCGTCAGCCGAGGATTTACGAAGAATCTCGCCGCCGGAGAGGTCTCCGACCCCTCCCGGCCGACCAACACCTCCCTCACACTTGGGGAGCAAGCAAACCACACTAATGAGTCGACATACCTTTCACCCGCGTGAAGTCGACGGTACCGGAGCTCCTACGCCTCTCCTCCGGTAGACTTTGATCACGCGCCGCGCCTCTCCCGCACGAGCACCTTCCTCCGTCGCCGGTGTCGCCTCCTCTGGTGCACCTGGAAAGGAAGGATGAAAGGAGAGTGAGAGAGTGAGCAAGTGAGGGAGAGAAACAGATTTCTCTTCACTTAACCCAACCAAAACTCCACCCACAGTCGCCTACACACCCAGCCATCACCCTCCCCTCACGTCTACAGTACTCGCCTCCTCCTCCTCCCCATGCACACACTATGCAAACCAACTCCCCATGCAAAGCCAACTCTTAACCATGATTAACCCTAAACCGGGTTAGGGTTCTAACATTCACAACCAATGTGATTCCTAATCCCATTATGTACTCAATAAAAATGATCTTCACTGTTACATCCTATCAAATTCCACTACGTGGATGCTTAAGCAATTTTCTACAGATTCTGGGATGTTCCTGTATTGCTGTAAGTACATGAAGCATGAATAGTTTTGACAAGTATTGTAAATGCTTTATAGCTGCTACTTTAATTTGCACAGCCAGAATTCACAGCTTGGACATTTTCATTTGCGGGTAAGCATTTTTCCTTTACGAAAACAAACTAGTTATCCAGTTGTGGAAAAGAACAAACAGGAAGTTCTAAACTTCATGGCCATTTCAGGAACACTGGGGGAAGAAGGAAAAATAATATCTAAAATGTTTGTCCTACATGGACATCGTTCTAGTAATACCAAATATTTGTAACCAAAGACACCAACGAGCAAGAAAAAGTTCAAAGAAAAGCAGTAAAGAACTTAAAAAATTGACGGACCTCAGATTCATGGTAAAGACCAGCATAGAGTGATGCATAGAAGTACTCATTTGGTGGACCATTCATGAAGGCAGAAACAAACTGCAAGAAACAGGAAAAAGCATATCACTGTGATTTTCAAAGCCAAAAGAAACCGTATGAAAAGAGAAACGGAAAAAAAACTTGAACATATAAAGCAAATCCAAAGTGCCTGATATCCATATGGAAGTGGAGTCTCAGCTTCCATGCAAGTGTGCGACTAGTTGCATACAGTTTTAGATAGCCACATTAAACCTTTGGATTTTAAACATCTCAATGAAGGATATCATATTTTGTCTAAGATTCATTTGATGAGAGGTATAGGAATTTTAACTGTGAAGCCCACATGAAAAAGAAGTCAGCAAGAAAATTATTCATTCTTCCCTATTTTCGCATGAAAATTAGTATTCATATGTATCGATATCAAATTATACTTACAAATGATCTTATTTGTAAAACCCAACACAAGTTGACTAAAATGTGCAAAATAAAATCTTCAAGGTCATACTAATCAGAGAAATCATGAAGCTACATGTCGATGTCTATATCCTCAACAAGGAGTAACATTTTCAAATAATTTCATGAAGGTAGGTTGGAGTTGCCTCTATTTGATATTTGGTCAAAGATCATTTGAGTGTTAACTTAAGCATTTTTATTGTATCCAAAATGATGATAAAACGTATAAATACAAGACTAAAACATGATAAGAATGAAAGGTTATTTTGCGAAAAAAGAATGAGGGGGTTATGTTTACACATATAGGAAATATATGTACAAAACATACCTTTGCTGGGTCTCCACCATTTTTGTACATATTGTATGCTTCACGCATGACGAGACGTAGATCTCGGCCAACCTGCATGAAACTTGAAAAGGTTATCGAAAACACTTTCTTGTCGGTTAAGTTATAATCATTAAGATGTATTAACCTTTGAAATGGTTATCTTATCAAAAATCACTTCTTGTTGGTTAACTTATCGCCATTGAGATGCATTAACCAATAAATAAGAACTTCAAGAACAACAAAAGGTTAGAACAAAATAAGGTGCTCAGGATGTATACAATCACTGCAAAAAAATAAGTTTCTCTGGTTTCAGCATGGTTCTACAATCAAGAGCATAAATTGGAGGCATCCAGCCATAAATTTGAAGAGAAATAAATTGACATTAAGGAGCAAGCACACGGTAGGCAATTTCATGGAACAAAATACAACGTACATTTGTCTAAAGCAGACTTACAACAAAACAACGTTTATCAAAGAAACACCATCAAACGGTCAAACAATTATTCCCACTTCCCAGATGTAATAGCTCATTTGATCAGCTTAGAGCATTTATCCTATACAAAGTACAGTTTGCTGAGAGTTTGTCAAATTATATTTAGCAAGGCTAGGAAGCACGGACACTTCTAAATGGTCTTCGTGTCCGAGTCGTGGCCGTGTCGGACACCGACACTCCTCGGACACGCCTTGGACACGTGTCGGACACGCCAGGTGGCGTGTCCGGGACTGTTTCGAGATTTCACAGTAGTGGACACAGCTAGGACACGGGAGGGACACGGGAAGGAAATGGTGTCCACATTTGGACACGGCAATGTTTGTGAATTTTAGAAGTTTTGGGTTCTTTTAAAATTTCAAAACTTTCGGTTTAATATTGCAATCTTTCAAGACTTAAAAGTTAAAACCCAATGAACACATTTCTTCCACCGCCGTTTGGAGAAACCCTAACCCATCTTCTTCTTCTTCCAGCGATTCCAACCTCTCCGGTTCACAAGTTTTGTTCAGCCGTCTCAACGTCCACGACCTTCTCAGTTGTGCTTCTGTTCAGCCATCTCAACGTCCACGACCTTCTCACCTTTGCTTCTGTTCAGGTGTCTCACGTCCATGACCTTCTCACCTTCGCTTCTGTTCAGCTGTCTCAACGTCCACGACCTTCTCACCTTCGCTTCTGTTCAGTTGCCTCAACGTCCACGACCTTCTCACCTTTGCTTCTGTTCAGCTGTCTCAACCTCCACGACCTTCTCAGACCCATAGTTTTATGACTTCTTCTGATGCAACACCTTCAGATGAGGTAGTTAGTCATCCACTTTGTTAACTTAGATTTAATATAAACTGAGTTTATGTTGATAGGTATTGTAGTAAGGAATGACTTGAAAAAGCACCTAACCGTGTTCCACCACACAAAGATGTTGAAATATCCGAGGAAAAAAACAAGTCTTCGTAGTTACTTCCCACATGCTGATGAACGAAGGCAAGCAATCCTTGAGTTTGCTAGATTTTCAGGGATGACAAACGCATTTGGAACGTTTGATTCACTACATGATAGAGGTGCAAGTATTTTTGATTCACTACATGATAGATTTGGAACATTATTTTTTTACAAGTATATTATTTTTTATTTATATATATTATAATTTTTAATTATAAATTTAATGCCGTGTCCGTGTCCTACTTTTTAGAAAAATACCGTATCCCCATGTCCGTCTCCGTGTTTCTTAGTAGCAAGGTATTTTAGAACAGCCATAAAAATGATAATTTAGAGGTTAATTATCTGATATTGTAGATCTTCTAAACCTTTCCACTTGGTATTTTGAAAAAGTTGTCTGCAATCTCTTGAAAGTTGAAAGGTTAACTGAAGAAATATAACGTCTGCATATAACTGAAGAAAAATAAAAGTTAAGTGAGCAAGACTATTCTCGCCTCCAAGAATTTCTCTCTTGCTTCTTCAACTCCGTAAAGCTGAGCTTCACAAAGAAAGCACCATATGGACTCCTCTGTGTCATTAGGATAGGCAGCAACATCTATCCTGAACTGTTCTGCTCCCTCCTCGAACCTACAATTGACCAGCACAACAATAATCCGGTGGTTTGTTTAACTCATTGGAAAATAATTAATCTTTAAGTCATTGGGTGGTAGTGGACGCACTAGTCGTGAACTTTTACCACCAAACTCCAAAATTTAATTTCCATCTGATTGCTGAGCAGCTAAAACCTAACTAAGATCTTCAGATAACAATATTATCTGATGTGTTCTAAATTCTAGAAAATTGGTCAAGGCGTGGTTTATTAAATCTCTACGTCAATAACAACTGGCCTTTTCAGGTGGAAATATACATTTTGTCATAATCTGCTTGCTAGAAATTGCCCCAACGAGGAGAATGGGGATTTAAGTTTTCTCTCAGTCTCTTTACTCACTCTGGTTCATTTTACAACCTACAATGTTTTCTAAATTCTTATGTTAACATCTGAATTCTTTATTGCAAGGTCCTTACTGAAACTCATAAGTTTGGTTTCCAACACGATATTAGAGATAAATAGATTTGCATGCAACATAGTGTTCAAGAAATAGCCTTAAATATTAAAATAACTTGTTTTAATGAACCTCATGATTTCTACATAAACAATGTCAAAGAGAATATAACCCTTCAAAAGATAAAATAAAATGAGCAACATGGAACCAACATACCTATCCAAGTAATACAAGGAAAGGCCCCTCTGCCAGAGATCTGATAACAATTAATGCATAGATATTATTAGCAACTGAGAGTCAAAGAAACAAAAGCTACATAACGAGGGACTAACTAAACATACATGCCTTCTGGCAAGGATCCAATGCAATAGCCCTATCAAATTCATCCACTGATCCCTTCACATCTCCCTTCACAAAATCCCAAATCCCAAATCATAATCACCAAGACTCGAGTTGCGACGAAAATGTGAAAATTTAATTTTAGGTTTGCCAAAGACCAGGTATTTATGCAGAAGCCAATATATAATTCTCGTATAGAGTGTCAAAGATTAAAAAAATCTCAATAAATGTGTTTCATGGTCTGGTACATTATGATGCTCGACCAATACACCACCTTCAGAAATCTAATTACTTAAGTGGGATGATTAGTAGACATGACACTCTTACAAAAGGTCTAAAATTGTCTAAATTTTATTTTGCGACTAGTCCGAGTCCGCCTTTCCCAACACTTCCCAGTAAGCAGGAATCAGGATAATGATAATTTGTGTAAGGTACCATTTGGGAACACTGCTAGCAAAATCAGAGTTCAGAGAGTAATAAATTCGAGGAAGTTCAAATTCCGAGATTCTCAGATATTTGATTTTTCGCTTCATTTCCTTCTCGTATTAGAAATCAACTTCCTTAGAGCCAAAGCATAACATGGGAATGAATGTATGGAACGTATTCTATTATATATTTCCCCCCTAAAATTTCTTTCGCATCCGACGATACAAGAGAGAACAATACCTGTCTGAAGAGTTGCATTCCTTTACGGATGGCAAGGGAGGCCTCACGGGGGGAGTTATTGCCGGAGACGGCATCCCAGAGGGAAGAAGCGGAGGCGAAGAGGAGTCGGCGAGGGAGCGACCGGGCGACGCGAGGAAGGCGACTGCTGGTGGGAGGGAATGGGGTGAGTGGGGAGAGGAAGGTTTTGGGGGATTTGGGGTGGAATTGGAGGGCAAGGGTGGGTGACATCAGGGAAGATGG
Organism: Triglochin maritima; assembly: GCA_963682175.1. NCBI lineage: Eukaryota > Viridiplantae > Streptophyta > Magnoliopsida > Alismatales > Juncaginaceae > Triglochin > Triglochin maritima. Next base: position 3,189,032 of record OY821780.1, on the reverse strand, counting down.
GATATTAAGGGACTGGCGCGAAAGTGGTGGTTGGAGTCTAATGGTTTAGAGTACCTACCTATTGGGCCTTGTTGGAGCCTTGGAGCTTTTCATGGATTATGGGTGAAGGTATTCTTCGGGAACTCTAATTTCCATGACTTAATCTAATTTCAAACTCATGTGGTGGTAAGTTATTGTAAACTTGATTAGGCATCTTAATGTTTGTTATTTTATTTGTCATTGTTAAGTTTCTCGACGTCAAAAATTTTATCCGACCTATAATAATTTAACATTTACAACGAGAATAGAATCTTAAGTCGCTTATCTCCTGAACACAATTTTGAGAATCTCAAACTCAAAGCTTTAAAAATTGGAAACAACCCAGACGAATACTGGATTCCACCGATCGGAAGTTGGAAACAACCCCGTTTCAAAAATCCAAGAAATCCGGCGGACAATTGACAAGAAATCTCTCATCCACACCGTCCAACCCATCCATCAGATCATCGAACGGCTCTCCATTCCCCTCCTCTTCCTCCTCTCTCTCCACCGCCGGAAAATGCCCCTTGAAAAGCCCCACGTGCCCGAAAAGCTTGTCCTTCCTCGAGAATCTCGTCCCGCACGAACACCTCCAGACGCGCTTCCTCTCCTCGCCGCAGTGCTTCTTGTGACTCCTCAGATCCGCCGCGACGGCAAACCGTTTCTTCCCGCACACGTCGCACCCGAACGTCTTCGGGCAGTGGCTCCTCCGGTAGTGGTTCTTCAGGCAGACCGCCGACTTCAACGCCTTGAACCGGTCGTGGCGGCGGTTGCGGTTGCACCCCGGGAACGGACACGAGAATCTCGCCGCGGCGGCTCCGGCGGAGCCGCCTAACCCGGCTCCGGAGAGGGAGTCTAGGGTTTTGAACTTCTCCCCGTGGGCCCGCATGTGCATGCGGAGGTTGGCGGAGCGCTTGAAGCCCTTCCCGCATATCTCGCAGAAGTGGTGGTGCTCCGCCAGGAGCTCGTCGGCGTCGATCTCAACGACGTCGGAGGGAGGATTGTGTTCGACCGTTGGATGCGGAGAGAGAAGGGAGGAGGCGTGATGGATGGTTTGATGGACGGCGGAGATTAGGTGGGAGGAAATGACGTGGAGGTCGGAGGAGGGGATTGGGGTGTGGGAGGCAAGGGCGGCGGAGAGGGAGAGGCGGAGGGAGGAGACTTGGGTGTGGAGGCGGGCGAGGTTCGTGAGCGGGTCGGAGCTCCGATTGATTGCGTCGGGGTCGGACATGGTTGGAGAAGGGAAAGTGGACAACGGCGACGAACTTTTGGAGATCGAAATGGTGGGGGTTTAGATGTTTCCTTCACGGGTTGAACCGCGAAGGAGTTGTGTGACCAATTATGGACGTGCACGTGGCGCTGAGGAATATTTTGAGAAAGAAAATGTTTAGTGTTTGAAGTTGGACTAATGAATGATGCGGATTTACGAGCAAATGAGTAGTTTACTTGCTGACGACGAAGTTGGATGCGCTGCCTTTTTCGACTTGTTATTAAATACCATTTTAGATTAGAAGTCAAATACCTGCTTAACTCTGTGAGGTCAGCTGCACCCACATATGTCATCAGGTGCGTCACCATATTTTGTGAGAAACTCCGACTTCAGGGCTCAGGCTAATAAAATCTATCGTTTGATTGTGAAAATCATTTTCGATTCTCACAAAATCACTCGACTTCACAATGCATAATTAATTGGTTTGATACCTTGGTGAACAAGATAATTTACCCTTTTTTGTTTCTAATATGTAACATCAATACATAAAAAAATAGATCACAAACTACGAGCTTGTATTCCGATATATTTGAAGTGGTAGAGAGAGTTACCCTTTATGAAAGGAAGGGAAAAAGGGGAGGAGCGAAGTTGATAGTTTTTTTTTGTTAATAATAACTACTTAGGTCGTGATGGTTGGAAAAATCAATAAAAAATCATCAAATCAATATATTGATGTTGAACTTCCAAGAGCATACACCCAAATGACATCGATAGTTGTGATTCACAAATGACTAGAATAAGAACATTACAATGCTCCAACATATGCAACTAACAAACATCTTGGACGCCTCACGCATGCCATTTCAGAGTTAAAACTTGTACACAGTTTATACAAACGAATAATCTAAAGCAAAAGCAAAATAAACATATACATGATTACATAATTACACGTATCCACAGATCAATAATCACAATTCCTTACAACTGAACCAACCTCCCTGGAACCACCTTCAGTTTCCCTGTCAAGAACCGCCCAATCCGCTTATAAGCAAAATGTGCACAATTAGACAACACCACGAAGCTCACCATCTCGTAAACGAACCCAAACGCCGGGTCGGGCGGCGATACCCAACCCGAATCCTCCCAATCGGATCCATCTCCATCGCCTCCTCCTCCACCTCCCCCGAACCCTTTCCCACCCCCGCCGCCCCCGAACGGGCCGTCGTCCCCGTCCCCGTCGCCGGAGAACCCGTCGTCGCCTACGTCGGTGAGGGATTTCCGCCGCGTCCGCCGCGGGCGCCGGACCAGCGCTCGCGGGGTGGGTCTGTGGGGGTCGGATCGGACGGCGGAGGGGGGAGGGAGTGATCCGAAGGCCGCTGCGAGGGCGAGAACGGCGGAGGGGCGGGGGAGGAGAGGGTTCGCGATCGATGCGCCGGCGATCACGGCGGAGAGCGACATGGTTCGTATCTTTGGGTTTCGAGAAAGGTTGATTTGGGAATTTGGGGCTTTTTTGGGAGTTTTGATTTGGGAATTTGGGAGTTTTGATTTGGGAATTCGGTCTGAAAAGGAGACGTGGGGGAAGTGGAGGTGGCGTAAGTTAGGCGGCGGGAGGTGGATCGCTTGCCGTAGATGACACGTGGATTGGGATGGAATCTAGATATGTGATTGTGCTTGGTCGTAGACGTGCAGTTGCCTTCTGGACACCTCTTCACACGAAGATTCTGAAATTATGGAATGAATTAGTGATTTCTAAAGTTTAATTTTTGTTGGAGATGATTTGGGAATTGGATTCGTCTTCGGCGTGCGGAGCAAACGAAACGTGAAAAAGAAAGCACAAATTGGAGGACCGATACAAGCATGAATGCAATTTGGATTCATGACTATCCCTAAGTAGGCATCGAAATAATTTATAGTTTTTGTTTGACATATTTAATAAAAATTAAATAAATATGTCATATTTAGATTGATAATGATCAAATAATATGATATAACGATATATTTATTTTAACAAATATCTTAAATAATAGTTTTGAAATAAAAAAACAATTAATTAGAGTAAAAACCCTTAAACATGTCAGTTTCGTGTAAATATACAACTAATTCGTGCGCAATCATGTATTTTCGTGTTAATCAAGTTATTTTACTTGATGTTATTTCATCATAAATTATCATAACAAATCTAATCGACTATCAAAAAATATTTCATAACTACATCATGTATCGATTCTTGTCCTGTCATTTCGTGTTTTCATGTTTCATGTAAAAAATTCAAACTTGTGAATCTGACTGTGAAATGGAATTTACTATGGAACTAGGTTACATTTTACACTAATATATCTTTCCTTGCTTAATCTTATGCGATGTGAAATAAGAAAGGATTCTTTGTAGAGTTTTCACCAATCAAAATTTGTCCCAAGTTCCCCATGCTATAACCTTTTACCTATACGACACTTAGGCTTAACTAAGCCTTCAAATTTTGTCTTACTACACTAACATTAACAATGTCTTAGACACTTGGATCGACCACTTATTACGGGAAATCTGAATTAGTCCATGATTCCATCCTATATTCCTATTTGACGTCCACCTAAGTTATCGAGACACAAAACCCAACACCAGCTAGTTACAAAGTAGTATGGATCTAATCGTCTTAAATCTTAACTAGTGGCGCGACTGTTATTACAGGTATCAGATTAAGGTACGTAATATAGGACTTATAGCCCAGCCCATAAGATTTGGACCTGAAATATTAGGATTCATTGTAGAACTCAAATAACTATTGGACCAGCTCCAATCCAACAAGTGGCTTCATGGATCATGGACCGACCAGACCCGGCCATCACAAGTGTCATTTTCCTTCAGCAAACTGAGATTTAGAAGTCGAACAGAGAAAGGTCATTCAACATTTGTCACATGATTCTGTGTGATCCACTAGGAAGCTTCCTAGTTGTGTCCAACATGCAGAACGCGAGGTGTTGTCCTTGTTATAGCTGGGGAAAAAAACAGATTTGAGAAGTTTCGTAGAAGCCTGAAGCCATGCATTATGCACCCTGTTGGAAATACCAAAATACAACCAAGATACACTTACCTTTTGGGCTCAGAAGGAAATCTCATCATAGCCGTTACACCATAGCCGTTGCCGGATCTTCACCCAAGGAAAGAATTGTGATTCACGCTCCTCTCTTATTTTAGAATGTAACGAACGACTATATCATTGTAAAATCTATAAATACACTTGTACAATTCAAAATACAAAATAATAAGAAGAAATACAATCTCCCTACTGCTTCTCGTCCTCCAGCAAAATCAATATGGTATCAGAGCAGTAAATCGACAAACCACTAGACCTCAGGCTCCCCGGAGCTCATCATCGGTCTTCGCCTCGTTCAAGGGGGTTGAAGCTACCACCACCTACATCCAAACCTTCAAAACACAAACCCAAAACCATGACCGACCATACAACCAACCAAACAGATTCCAACACATCATCACGGTTGGTCACCACCTTATTCAACGGGACCAACTATCTCTCGTGGTCGCGCGCCGTCACTCTCTCCCTCAGCGGCAGGGGGAGACTGGGCCACATCACCGGGAAAAGCAAAAAACCCGAAGGCATCGGGACAGAACACAAACAGGAGGAATGGCAAAACGGGGATCACCTCGTTATGTCATGGATCTTCGCCTCGATGCAACCCAATATTGGGGAGATCTTCCTGTACAAGGAAAGCGCACTGGAGCTATGGGAAGCAATCCACGAGCATTACGGCAAAACCCAAAATTTTGCACATGTATTCAAGCTAAAGCAGGAAATCTCACAGACTCGCCAAAATCAAAAAACCATCACAGAGTATCTGGGGACCCTCAGGAGAGCGTGGGATGAATTGGGGGTTTACGAACCACCAACGACCGATGCGAAAATCATCCAACAACGGACAGAACAAGACCGGATCTACCAGTTTCTGGTAGGTCTGGATGGAAGCTACGAAAATCTACGAAGTCAAGTGCTAATGGCACCAGAACTCCCGTCTCTTGCAGCCGTCACCGGGATGATCCAACGCGAGGAAACTCGACGAAGGACCACCGCTCAGTCGCAAGGACTCTCCGACAACAACAACCAAAACGAAAACCATGTGTTTCTTGTCGGAAAAAACCAACACCAAACCCAAAATCAAAACAACAGCAAGAAGAGATATGGAAATCGCAAAGAAGAACACTGCGACAACTGCAAAAAGAACGGACATAGCAGGAACAATTGCTGGTTCCTCTTCCCGCACCTCCGACCATCAAAAGATAACGACAAAAGAGATAGCGATGGAAGATTCAACACGAGACCAGGGGGCAGCGGCGGCTACAACACCATCGCAGGAGGCGGCAGCCACCAAGCGAACCAAAACCCTAACCCTCTTTTTTCGCTGCAGGACCAAAATGGAAACAACGAAACCGGATCCAGCGGGATTTATATGACGGGAAACCCGAATCCAAGAGGCTACCTGGTAAGCAACCCGAATCCACCAGCGCATGGACCCGACCCAAATATACAAACACAGCAAATCTCGGATCTGGTGGCCCAACTCACAGGACTTTTGCAAAACTCCCCTCTACATTCAGGTAAATTTGCAGGTATGAAACAACTTCTGGAAAATTACACTGCCTTATCTAGTAGATTAAAATCAAATCATCAAAACTGGATAATTGACTCGGGTGCTACTGACCACATGACAGGAGATAAAACATTACTTTCTAAGATTGAAAATAATTCTAGCTCTCTAAATAAATTTGTAACTGTTGCAAACGGAAACCAAGTAAAAATCAAAGGAATAGGAAATATAGAACTACTAAACCAAAGCAATAATAATGTCCTTTATGTACCCGGGTTTAACTCTAATTTGTTATCCGTAGCAAAAATCACAAAAAATGTAAATTGTAATATTGTATTTACTCCATTTGACGTATACTTTCAGGATCGTGCCACAGAGAGGACGATTGGTAGGGGAACCCTCGTCAATGACTTATATATCTTAGACTCCCAAAATTCTGCTTTTCATGTTGGAAATAATTCCAACCACGAACTTTGGCACAGGCGCATGGGACATCCGTCCCACTCAGTCTTGAAAACTTTATTCCCGTTTATTAATTCTGAAATAGTATGTGATATTTGTAGTTTTTCAAAGCAGACTCGGTTACGTTTTTATTCTTCTACTAATAATGCAGGTCAACCTCTTGAATTGATACATTTCGACATTTGGGGACCAGCCCCAACCGAATCCTATAACCGGTTCAAGTATTTTATTACGTTTATTGATGATTTTTCCCGAACCACATGGATTTATTTGTTAAGATTAAAATCTGATGTTTTTAACATTTTTTGTGAATTTGTTACATTTGTGGAAACCATGTATGATTTTAAAATAAAAATACTTAGGTCAGATAATGGATCTGAATACACCAGTAATATTTTCCAGGATTTTTTAAAACAAAAAGGGATTTTTCATCAAACTACCTGTATTAATACACCTGAACAAAACGGGGTCGCAGAAAGAAAAAACCGACATCTCATGAACATTACTAGATCCCTTCTTTTTCAAAATCATGTTCCAAACCGTTTCTGGTCTGACGCCGTTTTAACTGCTGCTTATCTCATAAACCGCCTTCCTAGTCCTCGACTTCAAAACAAGCAACCTTTGGAAATTCTTAATGGGAAAAAGATGACTCTTGACCATCTAAAAGTTTTTGGTTGTGTTGTCTTTGTCCACAGGAAAAGGATGAATAAAGTCGACAAAAGCTCGCAAAAATGTATATTTTTAGGGTACTCCATAAAGAAAAAGGGGTATAAATGTTATGATCCCCAAACATGTAAATTTTTTGTTTCTCGTGATGTTCAATTTGTAGAAAACATGTCTTACTTCAACAATAATGAAGGACATCCACCAACCGACATCAACGTACAACCGCAACCACCACTTCCGATAATCAACTCTCCGGAACAAAACCAAGACAACAATCACCAAGGTCACCAAGAAGAAGAAGAAGAAGAAGACGAAGAAGAAGAAGTAGAAGCCAACCCACCACCATCTCCTCAACGCCGGTCATCTCGTCCCACTCGACCACCCACCTACTTGCATGATTATGTTACCCATCTAGCCTACCCTATTCAGGACTACTTGTCCTATACAAAAATAAACAACAACCATAGAGCATTCATAAACACAATCGATAAACACATAGAACCCACAAATTTCCACGAAGCCATAAAAAATCCAAAATGGGCCAATGCCATGCAAGACGAACTCACTGCCTTAGAATCTAACAAAACTTGGACCTTGGTTCCTCTTGAACCTGGAATCAAACCCGTAGGTTGTAAATGGATTTATAAAATCAAATATAATAGCGATGGAACTATAGAAAGATATAAGGCTTGTCGCAAAAGGTTATACCCAAACTTATGGCATAGATTACTTAGAAACATTTGCACCCGTAGCTAAAATGAACACTGTCCGTGTCCTTCTCTCTATAGTTGTAAATAATGGATGGAATATCTTTCAAATGGATGTAAAAAATGCTTTTGTCCAAGGCAACCTTGAGGAGGAGGTCTACATGACACCACCACCAGGTATCCACTCCGCTCCAAACCAGGTATGCAAGCTACACAAGTCAATCTACGGTCTAAAACAATCACCACGCGCATGGTACGCAAAACTCAGCCACTTCCTTACTTCTTATGGTTTCATTAAAAGTTCAGCAGATGCATCTATGTTTGTTCACAACTCTAACAACATAACCACTATAATATTAATATATGTTGATGACATACTCATCACCGGAGATTGTGACAAAACAATAAATCTAGTTAAACAACACTTAAAAACAAACTTCGACATAAAAGACCTAGGTTTTTTAAAATATTTTCTCGGAATAGAGTTTGCTTACTCAAAAAAGGGTTTATTCTTGTCCCAAAGAAAATATGTCCTAAACCTTCTTCACGAAACAGGTAAACTAGCCTCCAAACCCCTCAACACTCCCATTGAAACAAACCGGAAAACACACCCAACAGATGGAGACCCAGTTAAAGATATAGGACAATTTCAAAGACTTGTTGGTAGATTAATTTATCTCACTGTTACTCGTCCAGATATTACTTATGCTGTAAGCATTGTCAGTCAATTTATGCACGCTCCTCGAACCCATCACTTAGAAATAATCGATAGGATCATGTGCTATCTAAAGAAAACTCCAGGGCAAGAAATATGGATGAAAAGAAACAACTCTAATGAGATTATTGGTTATTCTGATGCAGACTGGGCAGGAAGTCATGATCGTAAGTCAACAACGGGATTCTGTACTTTCGTAGGAGGAAACTTAGTAACTTGGCGAAGCAAAAAGCAGAATGTTGTGGCTAGATCCAGTGTTGAAGCTGAATACCGCGCCATGGCCTCCACTACTAGCGAACTCATATGGCTCAAACAACTGCTTAAAGACATGAAGCAACCATTCAACAAACCAATAAAGATGTTCTGTGACAACAACGCTGCTCGCCACATCGCAACCAATCCCGTCTTCCACGAAAGAACCAAGCACATTGAAATAGATTGTCACTTCATTCGAGAAAAAATTCAGTCCAATGAAATAGAAGTCCCCTACGTCGGAAGTAAAGATCAACTCGCAGATATATTCACTAAAGGATTGGACTACAAACATTTCCAAGAAATACTACTCAAGTTTGGTTCCTTCAACCTCTATCAGGATCCAACTTGAGGGGGGCGTGTTGGAAATACCAAAATACAACCAAGATACACTTACCTTTTGGGCTCAGAAGGAAATCTCATCATAGCCGTTACACCATAGCCGTTGCCGGATCTTCACCCAAGGAAAGAATTGTGATTCACGCTCCTCTCTTATTTTAGAATGTAACGAACGACTATATCATTGTAAAATCTATAAATACACTTGTACAATTCAAAATACAAAATAATAAGAAGAAATACAATCTCCCTACTGCTTCTCGTCCTCCAGCAAAATCAATACACCCAGAAGATTATAATCTACACTGCTCTTATTGACCCAACATGCCTTCCCTTTTGTCTTACGCAATTTTTTCAAAAATAGATGTTATGGGATGATTATTTTTTATTTATTTTATGTTGTAGGATTAGTTGGTCGTCACCAATTGACGAGGCTTTAAGGTCGAGAAGTAAGTGTACTGGCTACATACTAGCGTTGAAGTGGAGATGTTGGTAACTAGTTTCAGACTTTCAGACGTGGAGTGGTTTTGTTTCCTTTTAAAACAAATCGTTCGGTAGAAGGAATTTATAAGGCAAATATACGATATTAGATACGAAATTATAAGTTTTGAATCATAGGTCTAAGATAACAGATTCGCATCTTTGAGCTGGTTCATCTATATGTGGTATTCGTCGTTATTGTGAACGGACCAAAGGAGTACGTAGAGAAGTGTTACTGAAGTTGTTTTATTTGTTGATTTTATCTTATATTTTTTTGAAGCATGAGTTCTATAACAAGAACAAGGTACGAACCTAATTCTATGATATATTTCTGATTTTTGTATAATTATTTAATTCTTAAACTTAAAAAAAAGAAATAAATACGGATTGTACTAAGGCTTTGATATAATGGTATGATACGATAACTAGAGTTTCATGTTACTCTACTACTTTGAAATTTATTGTATGTCTTAACTAATTTAAGTACAAGTTGGATGAAATATAATTTCGATTCTTATTAGGATATGAATATGTATGTGATTATGTGAACTTGATTGGTCAACCACCATATAAAGACCTAAACATTTAAGTTGTGGATAATATATCCAACTCTAAGTAATTATTTTCTCAACAATGTAACCCATATTGAATAATTAAAACTAAAACCAACATTTACAAAGAAAATCTAACAATCTAATAATCCAACAATGTTCCCACTGCACTATACTACTACTACTACAAAGAGAGAGAAAAGTCCACTATAAAAAGTGAACCCTCCGAAACTCCCAAACACAAGCAACACCAACAATCCAACACCCCAGAAATGGACGAACCAAACATCTCGACGACGTCCGATCCAACGGCCGAAATCTACGGTCCACGAGCCTACACTCTCAGCGGCAAGATCATGCTTGCCGCCGTCCTCACTCTCTTCGGCGTCGTCTTAATTCTCCTTCTCCTCCACTTCTACCTCCGCCTTTTCCTTCTCCGTCACCGACAAACCCGACTTCAACCCCCAACCGTAACCCCCACAGTCACCTTTCCTAGTTTCGCCCCCCACCCCCTCGACCCTGCCGTCCTCGCGTCGATACCGGTGTTCTCGTTTAAAGAAGATTCCGGCGAGTGCGCGGTTTGTTTGAGTGAGTTCGAGAGGGACGAGAGGGGACGGAGGCTTCCCGGGTGTGGGCATTGCTTTCACGTGGAGTGTGTGGACATGTGGTTCGGGTCCCACTCGAGTTGCCCGATGTGCCGTTCGAGCGTTGAGGCGGCGGCGAGGGAGGAGGACGGAAGAGAGAGGGTTGAGGCGAAGGCGCCGGGGAGGTGGGGGTGGGGATTCTGGTTCCGGCGTGGTGGGGAAGTGGAGACGGGAGGGACAGGTTTAGCCGTTTAGGGTGGTAAAAATTAAAAACTGTTGGGTTTTTGTAAAAGAATTTGTGTTTCAAGTTTCAAACAAATTTGTAGATATAAATTTTCATTTCTAAGGGTGAATATTGTAATTTCGGCAGGAATGCACTTTTTATATTATAATTGGTAAGATTTACTGTAATTATTAATGTGAGTTGTATAATGCTGGTCCTGTTAGGGAAGTGAGCATCAAACTTAGATCTCCAACTCCACTCAACTAATTCTTCACCCGACTAATTTTTAACCAGTTGAAATACACTCTTTTATGTGCACGAATACACGCTATGTGCTGATGATTTAGATAGACATTTGTTTTCATTCCAAACTTTGTTAAGTGAATGCACGTGGTACCATCTTGGTCGTGAATATCTGAAGGCCAAACCAGCTGTATTGGATATTTTTGTTTTAGAATTAGACTCTTGGTTATCAATATTCGAAGGCCAAACAAGTGGCATTGGATATTTTTGTTTTAGAATTAGACTCTTGATTATTAATATTCGAAGGCCGGCCAAACAAGTGGCATTGGATATTCGAAGGCCAAAATTAACGTTTTGTCTTTCACGATCTATTTAATATATATTTCGTTTTGTCTCTTAAACTAAGGTTGTTATCTAAGTTTTTCTTAATTTATCAATACCAACACCACGAAAATGTCTAACGAAATGTCTAGATCACGTGAATTTCAAAAAAAACAATATTTGGAAGGGACATCTGGGTAAAATGTCATCCTCATGGGGGAGGCGTCTATTGCAGACGCCCCTTCAAAAATAAAATAAAAAATCTTAAATTTATACGGTGTGTTATCTCAAATTATTTGAGATTTCGTTGCAAGATTTTGGTGGTAACGGGTTGGATTACAATGAGTTTTTTTTGCAAGTGACGAAAATTCAAAAATTTCCAGATCCAACAATTTCAAGATCCAATTTTTTTTCCAACGAGACCCCCACCGACCTGTTGATGTGGTATTTGGTAAAACTTCCCGACTTACAAAAAAACTCACTATAATCCACCCCATTAATACCAAAAAACATTAGATTTTTTATTTTAAAAAAAGACGTCTAAGCCAGACGCCACCCCTGTGGGGGAGCCGGAGCCACCCCTAATTATTATTATTATTTATTTATTACTACTAAAAATAAGTTGGACATTTTACCAAATTTGAGTGCACCGGAGTTTCCACTGGTTTCTTTCCTGACCTCCAAAACATTATTTTGATGATTATGAGAGAAAGATGATGAGAGAGTAAAATAAATAGATATATAAGTATGAATGAGAGAATTACAAAATGATAATTAAACAGACGATTTAAGTATTTTTCAGGTGACGAATAACAATTAAGGTGACCAAATTGACAGAGTTGTATATTTACATATCAGTACCCGTGGATATATGTATTTTGTTTATACATTGGAAGGACGGAGATCTAGACAGGGAAGGGTAGGGGCGAAGGGTACACTCGTTAGTTTTGGCCGGTTGATGTTTGATGTTTCCATGGAAATTAAAGATGTTTTTCCCCTGCTAAGTTTTGGCCGGTTGAAGCACCACAAAATCAATTATTATTGGATTGGACAACTGGTTAACAACTAGTTAGCATGCACCAAGGAAAAATATTGTTAGCATAACTTGAGTTGTATTTTAATTTAAAATATATATCATGAACCAAGAGAAAACCCGTCGTCGTATCTATTTATCTAATAGTTTACAATGCCATTTCAATGTACATAACATTCAAATTTAAATTAATTAAAACTTAAAATTTCCAACTATAATGCGATATTAACTTGCGAAGCTCAACAATATTGAATGAAACTGTATTGAACATGATGAATATAAAGTCTTGGTGGAAGATCATCTTGAACCATTCTCCTCCAGTTCGTTGCATATGATCAACAAACACAATATCATTGTTGTGTAGGGGAAAAAACTCTTCCTTTCATCAAATTAACTTAAGCTTCTCCTTTATTTTCCGAAGATTCAAGAAACTTCTAAACCGAATCAACAATAAGTCTTTCACAATCAACATATCCAACATCACGCGTGATAGACGAACCGGAAATATCAAGGTTGAACGCTCAAATTAATTAACAGTTCGAAGGGATTCCAAATGCAAAATTTGTCGCCGCGACGACAGCATCTCTTGAGGCCATAACAATATAAGCAGACAACTTCGACGTGATTACGACAACCTTGACAGCCCCGAACCTCCCGAACAACTCCCTCAACCACCGGGCATCACAATGCCTTTCCTTATTCCACCATACATAAAAAACCCTACCACTACCGCACCACTTCACCTGCTCTTTGTTTTCACCTTCAAAGCTCCGACCTCTCTTTCTCCTCCACTCGTCTACCTCCTCCGCTGCCTCTCTCTTGCCAAGCTTGGAGTCTTCCCGGGACTGGCGTTCGTGGCGGGCGAGGAGGAGGGAGTCGAAGGCCTTGCGGTTGGTGGGGTCTTTGAGGAGCTCGTAGGAGGAGACGAGGGATTGGAAGGAGGCGGTGGCGGTGGGGTCGTCGGGACGCTTGTCTGGGTGGAGCTCGAGGGCCTTGACCTTGTATGCTCGGTCGATATCCTTCGGGAGGAGGGCGGTTCCAGCCGGACCGGATGGGAGGCCGAGGACGGCGTAGTGGTCGACGAAGTTGTTGGCCATTGGAAGAAGAATTAATTAAGGTTAGGGTTTAGGGTTTGGAGATAAATTTATGATTAGGGTTTGAGACGTCATGTCTATTTAAATAATCAATATATTAACAAAACGGTTTTAACGGTTTTTTGATAGCAATTACAAATTTTTAGTACCTGATTTATTTTGCAATATACTTAATTAGCTTATGTATAATAGGAAACTATAATAGGGCAATAGATGAAAATTTGGTTTTCTACAAATAACAAATGTGAGAAAACCGTATGGGTGTGTCCGTGTGCGCCGAAGTTCTAGACAAATAGAATATGAAATCGTGGGCAAGCACGTGCGCCAGTTTGAACTGGCATGTACCAAATGTGTAGATATTGTTTTTATTTTTAATAACGAAGAAAAACTACGGGCTTAAGAGTAATTAAAACTAGTTCATATCTGAGAACATCCAACAACATGTATCCAATTTGTCTTTGTCCATAGATTCCAATACAATATCGGTTATGTTGAAAATTGATTTATATTTGTTAAGTACGAAATGGGAAAATCGGTCAACCAGTGAAGGAGACGGTCGACTGGAAATTTCCAGAGCATGACAGGTTCGTTCGAGAAGTGAGGAACGGTCGCCGGTGTTGGGCACGCGGTCGACCAGAAACACCCAAAGCCTCCCGGGCTCAAATCGAAGTGAGGAACGGTCAACTGGTGGTGGGCAAAGTATACTGGTCAACTACATATAGCCAGAGTCTCCCAGACGATATTCAGAAGCGCGGAACGGTTGACCGATTGTTGGACAACGATCAACCGAAAAGTGGCAATTAGGCTGGAAAATCGTATACCGGTCGACCGTTGAGGATTTCAGTCGACCGATGCAGACGGTTTTATCCACAATCTGCATGTTCTCTTGTACGAATCTAGCCTTCTATTTAAGAGTTTTTCGTCCTAATTTTGTAGACAACACATCATTATTATTTTCTGAAGAGAGATTAATGCTAGAGAGAAATATATAATACTTTAAAGGACAAATTGCCTCCATAATTTGTAGTCTCGATTGCTTCTCTTATTGGAGAAGCAGAAGAAGGAAATCGCGTGTGTCGTGATTGTTTCAGGTGTGTTGTGACTTTGTTTGTCTTTTTTATCTTGTGTGTGTTTCTTATTGTGTTAGGTTTGGGAGATGACCAGACGTAAGTACGTTGCTGAACCTTGTAAATCGTGTGTGTCGTGATTGTTTCAGGTGTGTTGTGACTTTGTTTGTCTTTTTTATCTTGTGTGTGTTTCTTATTGTGTTAGGTTTGGGAGATGACCAGACGTAAGTACGTTGCTGAACCTTGTAAATCGTGTGTGTCGTGATTGTTTCAGGTGTGTTGTGACTTTGTTTGTCTTTTTTATCTTGTGTGTGTTTCTTATTGTGTTAGGTTTGGGAGATGACCAGACGTAAGTACGTTGCTGAACCTTGTAAATCGTGTGTGTCGTGATTGTTTCAGGTGTGTTGTGACTTTGTTTGTCTTTTTTATCTTGTGTGTGTTTTTTATTGTGTTAGGTTTGGGAGATGACCAGACGTTAGTTTTTTTCGTTTGTAATATTCGTTTCGTGTATTGGCTGTGCATGGTTGTATCCCTTTCCCAACAGATTATACACTTATCCTTTTGTGTGTCGGTTTGTACGTCAACGAGGTAGAATGGAGAGGCACTCAAATGGCCTTTGACGAATATAACAGCTTGCACGATGCGCCAGCCAATACGTTGGCCATGTCATGCCAGCTGGGCAAGGGTTGAAGTTATTTATGTGAATTTTATATCCTGTCATAGATTATACCACTATAATTACTTAATACAATTAACGTAAAACTTGTTTGGCTTTTGAAGCTTGATCGTGGCATAGATCATTACCACAACTGCTACTTAATATAATTAACGTAAAAAATTGTTTGAATTTAATTTGAAGCTTATTGACATTTAACATTTAACCAAAGAAGGGGATTGGGACACGGAATATGATCAACGTATTTTTTTTTGACTTTTGAAGCTTATTGACATTTAATATTTGTGCACGTTATCATTCCTTTTCCTATGTAATATTATTATTCTAACTTGAGAAATACTCTAAAGCGAGTGTTGGTGACTCTTAAATCATCAGAGGCCAAATTACTTTTCTTCATTCACATGAAGTCGACCCATGAGGTGGTTTTGTTTTCAATCAACACTGAAGATCCTCATAAATCTCAAAATATAGTAAATAAATATAAGAGCTTTGTAGAGAAGCATCCAGGTAATTTTTAATGGTTTAGTTAGTGTAGAGTTGCTAGCAAACGAGCTAGGAAGGTTAAAACTATCATATACATAATACATATCTAATGCATGTTCATATCTAAATGGAAAGGAACCGATCGACACATATCAATATATCATGTTGGTTGGCTTCTCCCCTAGAGTGAGACAACAAATCCGAGTTAATTAAGAATTTATTTTACACCTATCGGTATTTCGTTGACTTTTATATTCGATTCTAATAATAAACAGAAAATAGGAAATTTGCATCCATGGGACAGACATCCTTCGTTTGATTTCACTACTCCAACTATACTTTTGTGTTATTATGCGGTATAAAAATAATTTTTTTTTCGATAAATAAAAATACGTGCATTTGTATGTTATTGACATTTGAATTATAATTTAAGAAATGCGAAAATTCATTTGATACAAGAGCGCGCAGGTAGTCATTAGGACAATTATGAAGTTCTTGACCTGTGAATAATTGTTCTGGACGGGCGACTACAATTCTAAAATCTAATCGCAAGGTTAATAGCCCGAGTGTTCCTATAGACTTGTAATTGTTGGAAACGTTGCAGAAACAGTTAAATATCATGACATGTCTAGAATGAGAAAACCAAGCAAGGAATTATACCAAAATAAAGTATATCTACCAAATATATGATACGAAACCATACAAACAAGACTTCGCATTCAAAATTAGAAACGTGATGTCAACAATCACAAAAAACAGAAAGGTTAACATGCCAAAATCCTAACCAAGAAAAACAATAAAGACTCATAAGTTATGAATGAAAAACGACTATAACCACAAATAAATGATATTGATGACATTCTCATGTAAATGAAGTGTATTGATGAATACTCTTTTTAATAACAAAAATCTAACTTATGAAGCAGGTGTGATTGATATTTAGAAAGTGAACGGAAGTTTAGAACTTTACTTCCATGACTTTCTTTTATTTTCGAGTAGAAGTCGAAAAAATCAAGTACATATTTTTAAGTTTATTTTCTAAGAAATCATTTAAAAAAATTAGTTTATTTTCTTGAAGTTTCCTTGAGAGTACCAATTACTAAAGCTTGTTAATTTGTGTCTGATGACATCCAACAACATGTCTCCAATTAAGTAGTACGTTTATTCTCTGATAACATCCAACAACATGTATCCAATTAACTAGTGGATGTCTGTTTACATCCAACAGCTATCATGTATCCCATTTGTCGTTGTCCGTATATTCCGACAGATTATGTATTGAACTTTTATGTATGAGTACACCGTACATATGAATTCGGGAGGATAATATGGCTTTGGACGAATATATATATAGTAGCTTGCACGATGCGACAGCCAATTCATTTATCACACCCCTCTCACAACCCGTGGTGAAATTGTTTACATGAATTTTATATGGTGGCATATAACCTTCCACTAATACAGTATTACTTAATACAATATTTAACGTAAAAGTTGTTTTGAGTTTTGAAGCTTGTTGACATTTAAGCACCAATATTAATGATACGATTCCGTGCGTGCCTTAAGCTTTTTCCCTTCATCCGTATTTCAGCAGAATAATTTGACTTATATATATATATATAGCGAGTCATCGTTCGTTTTTCTATGTAATATTTTTAATCTAACTTGAGAAGCACTCCAAACGAGTGTTGGTGACTTTCTTAAATCATCAGAGGGCAACTTATTGCTCTCCATTCACATAAAGTCAATCATGAGGTATTTTTGTATTTAATCAGCACATAAAGTCCTCATAAATATCAAAACATGGTAAATAAGTATAACAGCTCTGTAGCGAAGCCTCGAGGTAAGTTGAATCTTTTTAATTAATGTGTAGACTTGCTGGCAAACGAGCTAGGAAGGATTAAAACTAGCTATCATATGCTAACTGATAAGATAATGTTCAAATCTAAATGGAATGGAACCGACACATATCGTGTTGGTTGGCTTTTCCACCTAAAGTGAGACAAAAAAAACCCTGACTTAATTAAAGATTTATATTACACGTACCAGTAGTGTTTCGTTGACTTTTTGTTGTTGCAAAGAAGGATTACAGCTTAGTCGTTATATTTTATTGATATAATACGAAAAATAAGTTTAGATACAAAGACATTGGCCTAATATAGAACAATGCAGCTAGAAGTGGAAATACGGAAATAAATAAGTATCGATCTGCACAATCTAACATAAGGTTACAAATCATATGCAAATCCTCTCGCTATGTATATCTACGGGTACAGTGTGTATCTTATAAGCTAACCGAGATCCTGGATCTTAACGAAACAAAAGCAACCAAACAACCTAGTTAGAAACGGAGGTTTCTTTCTTCTTCCTCGTAGTGGCCGAATGAACGACCAGTGGAACACGAGGGTGGTTGTCATTCGTACCCCCATATTCCGACCATCTTCGAGTATGTACATGTGGTCGGAGAGGGAGATGCATTGCCACCTTCATTGCTTTCCTCACGCATGGACTCCGAGCTTTCCATCCTCGGAGAGTATGGCTGGAGGGAGCAGCGTGTAGGGGAGAGAGAAAGCTCAATTAATTAGGTCAAGAAATGAAGGATTTTAAGCAAGATTTATGGGGAAATCGATGTAGAAACCCTAATCTTCACTAGAAGCTTTCCCAACAATCACCATTTTCCCTAAACGTTGACATTCAATCATTCATATATGTCTAATAATAACCATTAAGATAGAAAGTTTGCATTCACGTCACGGGCCTAACATCCTTCGTTTGATTTAATTACTCTACACTTTTATATATGTTGCCATGTTGAGAACTTGAGATAGCTTATCTGATTACTTCGGATTTCAGGTTTAATACTAATTAGGATTTAATCCCAATTATCGTAAACTGGCTAGAATTTTCTTTTTCCTCATTCTTCCCGGGCTTATATATGTTATATTCGCTCCGTTAAGTAATAAACATTAAATGTTTTCCAACTTTCGAAAAAAACAATACTGTTATGTTGTCCCATAATTTCTTCAAATTAATATGTTGCCATTTGAAGAATAATAAAAGCATAATTTGTACATTAGAATTAAGGTTGAATTTTTATATGGTACTAGCTAGGGCTCATTCCATCTCGACCTCATATCCGCACTTCAATATAAAAGATAATCTCAGTGATTCACAACGATTATCGAAAATACAATCCATATTTACTTTGAAAACTCTAAGGGTTTATTTGGATTGGATTTCTTGTGAGAATCTGATTTTTACTAAAATAATTGGAATTCTGATTCCTATAAGAAGCTAAACATGTTTGGATATGTGAGATTCTTGAAGATGATTCTTAAGGATAAAATGACAATATTACCATTGAAACATGATTTAAGGATAAAACATGATTTTTAAATTATATTCCACAAATCTACACATACAACATATGTTTGAAATAAAACCATAAAATCAAAATACATTTAATAAGATCAAGATAAATAAATAATTCACAAAGACAAAAAATGCTTGGCTGAAATGATACAAGAGGGCATGTCATAACTTCCTAAAAGAAATAATTCACAAAGATAAAAAGAAAAACATCTAGCGAAGGGGTGATTAAGGTTTTGTTGTTGAAATAAGTGAAACAGACGGGGCAACAATGACATTTTGTGGCAAGAATCAATGAATATTCCACAAAATCAGTTTTTTTTCTTGATTCCGGAAGTGAGAGAAGTTGCGAGAGCATATTTTGCAGAAGAAGAATCGATTCTTCTTCAAGAATCCATTTTGAACCATAAATGTTTGACAAAATAGATTTTACTTTAGGAATCTCTCCAAGAATCATTACCCAAACAGACCCTAAGCCTTCAATCCCTCCATTATCTGTCAGTTAATTTTTTTTGGTTTAAAATAATAAAGATCAACATTTAACGTACATAGTAATATCTTAAGATGTTAGTTAATAAATTAAGCACTAGCAAAAGATGATGATTCGAAACCATACAAACCAAATTCACATTTCAAATTTAGAAACGTGCTGACCTTACAATCAAAAATAATGGAAGGATTAACGTGCCAAAATCCTAACCAAGATTTTTTTTTGGTTGTTGTTGAAAGCAACAACAAAAACAAAACCTCCTTTAATACCAAACTAGTTGAAACTAGAAAGCAAACAATATTAATTCATAAATTTACAACACGCCACGTCATCAGTGGCCACCACATCACCATCACCCCACTCCCCGACCTCCACCTGTCACACCATTGGCCCCACCACATAATCCCTCTACGCTTCCAACAACTATTTCAACTGCTGCAACTCCAAACCTCAACTGAGAAGTCAGAACCGAACCAACCCGACCCATATGTCGTACAATTCCGACCGTCTTCCGTCCGACGTGTCGGTTGGGGACGGCGGCTCCGACGTCCGAACCCTCAAAAGCCTTATCTGGTTCGCCGCCACCATGACCGTCTCCACCATCCTCCTCCTGATAATCTGCTGCTCCTACTGGAGCCGCAACCGCCGCCCCCAGGGCCCACCGCAGGACCGGACCGCAGGTGGGCTCGACCCGCAGGTGCTGAATTCAATCCCGGTTTTCGTCTGCGATGAGAAGTTGAGCAAGATGGAGTGCTCCGTGTGCTTAGGGGAGCTTGGGGTCAACGGGAAGGTCAGAAAGCTCCCGGTTTGTGACCATTTCTTCCACGTCGAGTGCGTCGACGAGTGGCTCAAGTCGCACTCGACTTGTCCCCTGTGTCGGGCTTCGGTCGGGGATGCGGCTTCCAAAGCTGTGTTGGATGTGGTCTAGACTCCGATGTGTTTTTTTTTCTTCCGTAATTGGTTTGTTTCTCTTCTCTGTTCTTGTATTCTGGAAAGTGTTTGTGATTATGTACATAATTGATTTGTTCAGTTTTCAGGAGCTGTAGTTGTAAATTTTGTATATTTCTTCATCAAACTGATTATCGTTACTAATGAAATCGGGAGTGCCTTGGTTAGCTCGTTTAATGAATGGGTCACGTTTGTATATTTGGTGTTTCGAGTAGTCAGACCACATAGAGCTGATTAGTACCTTTTTTTTGCGAATCAAAGCTGCTTAGTACTCATTATTCCTCTTATGAAAGTAAAACGATTAAATCACAATTTTGAATGAATGCTTGTTATTTCAGGATAACCTTATCTGAAATTTCATGATCAGGGATCTAAATACATTGTCAATTATTATCCCAGTGATATCGATTGTCCATTTGTCAAAATGGGCACAATCGAGATAAACATTAGATACAATTAGTGTAATATCCTAATCCTTGCTTATTGTGCTAATCTTGTTTAGGAGAGGATTAGTGGTGGATTGAGATGGACGGCTGAGATCGAATGTGGGTTTTGTATATAAGGTTAGATCTCTCCCTCTCTCTCACTCTTCCCTCTCTCACGATCTCTCTCTCACTCGTCCCTCTCTCTCTCCCTAGTGTTTCTTCGGTGCCGGTGGAGGCGAGGGTCGCTGTTGGAGTCGCCGGAGGAGCGAAGATCGTCGCTCGTAGTGTTCGCCGGAGGAGAGGAGGTTTCGCGAGGAGGCGCTCGCCGTCGATTCTTCCAAGGCTTCTTCAAGCCTTAAGGTATGTCAAACTTGCTTTCAAGCTCACCTATTATTAGTGTGGGGGTGGGAGTGGTCGACGGTAGGCCGTTTTGGCTCGTCGGACCTGCACAGCAGCTTCTGCACTAAAATCGGTCGACCGGTGTTCTGGGTTCGGTCGACCGGTTGTAGTGTATTTTTGGGTGAATCTCTCGCACCGGTCGAACGATGCCTTTGGGCGGTCGACCGGTTGTGCAATTTTAGCGAGAGAAAGATGTCCTGGGTATTTTCGGTCGAACGGGACCCCTTTGCCGGTCGAGCGAAAGTATTGTCGTAGGTCGGTTGGGGGCGTTGACCATCTAAACGGTCGACCGCTCGTTGACTTCGTCCGACCGACGCTTAAGTTAACTTAATGGCCGGTCGACCGGAAGTGTGGACTGTTGGTGAATTTTACTGATGGTTTTCGGTCGACCGGGAGTGTTGGGTCGGTCGACCGTTGGTGTTTGGTTTGCGAAAACGTTTTCTTACTGGTGCTTTTCGGTCGACTAGGACCCCTTTTGCTGGTCGACCGTTTGACGGGTTTTTCTGTTGGGCAAGTTCTCTGGGTGAGGACCGGTCGACCGGAAGATGGTTTTCGTTCGACCGTTTCTGCTGTTTTTGGCGGATTCGTGGTTTTATGAGTACACTTGACGGCACCTCGTCTCTCCGGCCTCACGGGGGGCAACGACACAGACTGGCGCCCGATAGTGGGTTGCTCGTACACTTGAAAGTGGCTCGTCTCTCCGACCTTTTGGGCAACGGCACGGACTGTCGCCCGATAGTGGTATGAGTAGCGTGTGTTGTGGGGTTGGGGTGAGAGGACCCTTGAAACCCGTGGCCGTGACTGTACCGGCTGTGTCGCGTGTGCATGTGTGTTGTGGGGTTGGGGTGAGAGGACCCTTGAGACCCGTGGCCGATGATTTTCCGGCGGTGCCGTGTGTGCCCGTGTGTTGTGGGGTTGGGGTGAGAGGACACTTGAGACCCGTGGCCGATGATTTTTTGGCGGTGCCGTGTGTGCACGTGTGTTTTGGGTTGGGGTGAGAGGACCCTTGAGACCCGGTTGTGTGGCCGTGACTGTACTGGCGGTGCCTTGTGTGCACGTGTGTGGTGTGTTGCGGTGAGAGGACCCTTGAGACCTGGTCGTGTCAGTGTGCTATTCTTCATTCATGCATTTTCATTATTGTCCATATATGTGTTAGGGTTTGGCGTACTGTGTTTACTTCTGGAAACTCAGGCATTTATTGTCTGCTTTCAGGCCGGGAGCAGCGGTAGAGGGTGGTGCCTGCGGAGGAGAGCTTCTGGGATCAGATCCTGCTTCCCCCTCGTTTTGAGGTTGTTGTGATTACATTGTATATTTACCTTATAGCATTTGATGTAATCATCTCTTGTTGTAAACTTAGATCTGTATATTATATATATACTTGGTGCACCTTGCGTTTATCTTGGTAATGTCCTCCATTGATTGTATGTTTTAAAATTTTAAATTTTCCGCTGTTCGAGGACGTTACAATTAGTGTATATAATAATAATTCAAGAAAATGAAAAAGAAAAATACTATTAGCGAAGACACCTAAAATATATTTTATCGGCTTTTGCACTCCCACATGTATTTTGATATGCATATACTGTCCATCGACAAGAGAAAATATTATCTCTTGATGTTGAAGGTGACATAAAACCACCCGTAATAATTCTTCAAATGATTTGTTTTTTTGTTGATTTCTGGGAATTGACACATTCAATTAATGTTGCAATTTTTTTTAATAAGAAAGCAATTCTTATTTTTTATAGTAATTTTCAGAACGACGTAAAGTTTTGAGGGATATCAAGATTAAAAGAGTCAATGCATTTTTTGTTTTTTGAAATTTCAATAGACCAGGTCAGAACCAAGTAAAAGTAAAAAAAGGGTAAAGTGGACAAGATTGAATCAACATAAATATTTTAATAATAGGTGCAAATCAATATAACTTGCAACTTATATTTATCCGACTAACTACAGAGAAACACAACTTTTCTTTTCTCTCTTCCATGAAATAGTTTTATTTATTTATTATACTTCATACTTGTTGTCTTCTTTCTATCCAAATGTGCCCCGTTTTTAAGCTATCCACTATCCACATCTAGCATTAGTTTGATAATGCAAACTGTCAAGCATCAATTGGCACTGGACCGTGCACCCCCCTCCAACAATTCCTTAATCACAAAACCACCAACCAATCCCTCTGTCTAATTACTACTTTAGCACTCCAGAACCATTTATGAATGAGTTATGCATAAGAACATAGAAACTTAAATACTACCCTTGCGTGTCCCACGTTTTCTACTATCAATGAATAGGCGGATGGAGAATTGATGTGCCATTAAAACCTCCACAAAAACAACTTCAAACTTTGCAAACTATACAAGAGTGATTGAAAACTCCACTACATGGCAAGAAATCAAAGGAAACATTCCCATATTGCCTCCATCACCCTCTTCTTCCTCCTTATTTGGGAAGATATCACATGTAGATTACAATGGATTTATCCTACAACCAGTCTTTACAAGGGGCTCTTGTGTTTGCAGTCTTCTTGTGTAACGCCCCGAACTCCGATAAGTGTTTACCCATCCGAACACGGTGCGTTAATACGATCCATGATATTTAATCCATCTGATGGTTCCATAAGTAATCTAAAAAATATAATCAATAATTTGTGAGTTCGACATCCCACAAGTATCAACCGTCAATCAACCAAAATCATAACCATATGGAAATACTACAGAATATGATATTCAGTCAATAAACACAATCAAGAGATATGCATCACATATAATATGCATGCATAACGATCTGAAACCCCAATTTGGATTCGACCACATTCTATGTTTCTTAATCTATAAATCAGTCAGATGTACACCTGATAGCTTCACACTAACGACAAGTACTCATTTTCTCTCTCGGGTGGCTCCACATTGCCCGTTAGGTAGCTCTTTCATGAGTGACTCAGTCAGAAACAAATACAACCACATGATATGTCGACCGAAATACTACCATGCAATCATATGCATATCAATAAATTCAATATCGATAATTAGCATGCATGCAACCACAAATATTAAGAGACAGACATGACATGAAACTGAAGAATAACGAATCAGTACTTACTTGTCTTGCATCACATCCTTAAATCCGCAAATTACATCCAATTCCAAACCTCCTCACGAGCACCTCTTCTTTTTCTAATTCTTTCTCACTTAACCTTCACCTCACGAGTCACTCCACCTCTCTCTTCTTTCACCTTCTTTACTACCTTCTCCCTCACGAATCACTCCTTCACGTTTTCACTCAAGAACTTCTCCACCGATAAACATCTACTTTACACACACATATATAACGTTACTTTTACTTTTACCTCCACATCCTCCGATCACTCTCACCCAACGCTTTCTTCACACTCCAGCAAAAATCTTCTTTACGTTGACCCTATATCACAATAAATAAATAAATATATATAGATATATACCTTTTAAGTTTTAACTCAACACCTCTATATCCTCCGAGCAGATTCCAACATCTCATCTTCGAACACATCACGCCACCTTTCCCTCCAAACAAAGAGATAACTACCAAGCAAATCATTAACTAATTCATTAACCTAATTAATCACCCAACATGATTAGTTTCTTAAGTAGAGTTTAGGATTGAGGTTCTAACATCTTGTTAGTCTCCATTAATTGTTGGAGTTGTCTCTAATTCGAATTAATTTTGTCTATAGCGGAATGTGAAAGTCATGAAAGACCGAAGGTCGTGTTGTGGAAGCAAGCACGAATATTCTACACAAAAAGGATCGAGGATCAGTGGATAATTGAGTTCAGAAAGTGATGCAGCCCAAAACTGATCTAAAATATATTTGGGAATTTCATAGCTAGTGTACTAGAAATGGTCATCCGATTTGTCAAAGATCGACGGATTTTGAAATCACAGTAGTTGATGGATTTTCAATCTACAAAAAATAATCAACCGTTTTGGCCCTTCTAAGATCGCGATGCTTACTGTGTAATTGAAAGTTATTTTCGTAATTTTTGGACAAATTTACCCTCATTCTTTGGGGGCGACTAGCTAGGGACTTGTATGGCTAGGGACTCTAATAACCTTTTGTTACAACAGAGAGAATGTAATTATTGTCGACTACGATAATATTTTTTGGGTCAACTACAGTCTTCTCCCTTCATCTTCGATTCATAGTATTTTGCATCATTGCCTTTAGAAAAGCACAAGTCCTCTAACATTTGAGAATTTGCAGTTTGCTTCAACTCTCTTAAGTTTTTTTCATTAATTTATTCTCACAACGCTCTTGAATACTATGAAATAAATCTCTAATCCAACCCAACTTACATTTGAATCGTACATGATAAACTCTGATCGATCATGATTCAATTAAGGTCAATAGAAACTTTGAATCGGATGAGAGTATTATCTTTTCTGACTTACGAGAAAGGGAAGGCGCTGAAGAGTTAATGTAAGAACAACACATATATGTGGTTGAAGTCGCATTCGACATGTCCTACTAACCCTTTTGATCATTGCTTTGTGAGGGTAGATAATCTACCCTCAATTTTTTTGGCTGTAATGCCGTATTTCTCTGTTGTACCATCTGTATTATGGAAGTGTTACTACTTACTACTATTATTCCTTAAATCACATTATCAATCATCTCATATTTATTTACAAAAATGAGCAGCATTAGGTTATCATTTTTTCATGTTCAAGTATCAGTCTCTTTTCGACTAAGCATGCATGTCCCACAGGATTTTTTTTGGCTGTAGTGCCGTACTTATTTTTTAGTTAGATATAAAAAATGTAATTCATATATTAAGAGTCTTCGACCTAACTAATTGAAGACTAAAAATCTACCAACTGATTTAATTTCACTTTAGTATGCATATACCCTCAATCACAAGATAAAAGGTAGAACGATTCTTGTCGAAGTCGGACGACATCCTACATATTTTGTTTACAAATCCTGATTACACAATTTACTTAACAACCACAACAAGACTCACACCACGATCACTTTATCCTTAGTTAAGTTTACACACTCCACTCCGGCCACTCCACCACAGACCAACACAAACATTATCGATGTCTTAAGACGTTTCCTCCCAAACACACGTATCACAAACAACGCTTAGCTCAACGAACGTACTCACTCCTTGACGATGTACGACATCGACCGAGCTTCATTTTTAGGAACGTGGAGGGCCAATCACACCCTTGATAGGGCCAGAGGGGTCACGCATGGTGCTCCCAACGGGGAGCAAACCAGGAACATAAGTAACCCCACTTTTCCTAACCCAACCCTCCTGATCGATGAAATTCTCGACCGAGAACATTTGCGCATGCTCGTAGTTGAGCTTCTTAATCCCCCTCCACTTCACCCTCTGGCTCGTGCCGGCCCCCGGCCCACGGTTATCGAACTCAGCGTAGAAACAAGTGTTCAACCCGAAGTTCCCGGTCCAAGGCAACCACCCCTTAGGGCTTATGAGATCGTCGATTTGCGATTGGAGGATTAGAGTCCGGGAGTACTCCTTCCATGGCCGGCCGAGGTAGGCGCCGTTCTTGCTCTTGCTCTTCGATGGTAGGAACGAGGCGTCGGGTCTGATGGTGCAGTTGTGGAGGACGAGGGCGGTTGGCTCGCGCCGTTCCTTGCGGCCTTGAGCGGTCACGATTGTCTGTTGGTTGGCCATTGGCCGGCGGACGAGCATCAGGCAGTTCTGGAAGACGGTGGCGGAGTTACCGAAGACGAAGTCGATGGTGCCGGTTATGGTGCACTCGCGATAGAATTGGCGGTGGGCGTGGACGTAGAGGGTGTCTTGGTACCCGTCCATCCGGCAGTTGTAGAACACCGACATGTCGGATTGGACGCGGAGGGCCACCGCCTGGTGCTTTTCTGGTCCGGCCGTGTTCTCGAACCCTAGGTTCTTGCCGACGAAACCCGGTCCAATAATAGCTGTGTGATTGTGAAGTAACACATATCAATATACTACTACAATGGTTAGGATGCATGTTTCAAGTTAATTTAGACGTTAAATGATATGGTTCTAAGTGTTTGTTTTGGTGTAATTATTTTAAATGAAGGGCAAAAGTTTTAGCAGCTTAAATATTCAAAGAGTAGTTTAACTTAAGTGTGAGTATGACAAAGGAAGAATATACATATGTAGAATTGTCCTTTATACTTTTCAAAGAATTCAAAATATCATCAGTACGTAAATTTAATTTTTCTTAACATTATCCAATCATAGCACACTTTTAATTGTATCTTCGTATCGATGCATATTAAAGGCTTAACCATTGTATCATATTCTCATGCCGTAATAATATCGAAATAATGAATTCAAAATTTTCATCTAAATGAGTTTAGTGATAAAAAAAAATTTGAGTCAGAAGTCAAAACGGATCCTATCCATTTTTAGGGTCGAAACTATGTTTAATAAAAAAAACTATCGCCTAAAATAGTAATACGTGGAAAATGTCGTGATGCTTGCTTTGACTCTTGATTGATTGTATCCACCAATTAAAGGATAAATTTGAAGATTTTAGCCAAATTACAAACTATTTCGTATTATATATGAGATATTAAATTATATTACTAACATTTTGAATTATTTAAGAGGTATTATTATAAAATTTCCTAATATTCCAAAATTTCTAAAAAGCTTACCAGCGGAGGCGGTTTTGAACGTGGGTGTGCCATCAATGTAATTCTTGCTGCCGGTGATAATAGTCTTTGTCGGACCATCGCCAACCATAACAACATTAGTCATACTCTTGTTAATTTGCACGTATTCCTTGTAAACACCGGCCTTAATGTACATCACAAATGGAGTCTTACTCTTCTTTGGAATTGCCAATATGGCATCATTGATAGTCCTATAATCTCCACTTCCATCCTTCGCCACTACAACATTGGGCTTCATTGCCGCGACCGTCGTTGCCGCAAGGAGCCTCCTCTTCCTCTTCGATAGCCACTCAGGCGATCCATCGTCGGACAAGAGCTTTCGCTTGGAGTTGCCGGTGGTGGTCGGGAGGTCCATGTCGGAGATGAAGTTGGAGAGAGCGCTCACCATTGCAAGCGCATTGCTTGTCATCTCCGCGGATGAATTCATTGCCTTCCTCATCGATTCTGCGACGCTCCCCGTCGCATTCTCGAACCCGTCCAAGCATGTCTCTTGGTATGTGATTGCACCACTGAGCCAAATCTTGGTGTTGTCGATTATCTTGTTAATCTTCGTCACATCGAAGGCCCCGATTTGGTCGTACGAGTGTTGGAGGTCGTCTACGGCGTAGTCTAGAAGTTCTTGGCAATTATCCAACGCGTGTGCGGTTCTAGGGTCCCTACGGGCCTCTTGGAAGGTCTTGGAGTGTTTAAACACTTTGTGGACGTTGTCTATTGCAACCTTGAAGGCGAGACCGAGAAGCTGCTTCGAGTCGGTGACATTCGAACCCGCCGCCTCCCTCAAACTTTTCTTGCAAGTTTCCTTATAATCCGTTGGTTCACATAGACTCTCTATGGCCTTGATCGTCGTCGACGCCTCCTGAGGTGGTGTATTGACTCTGTAATTGACGGCGATCACGACAACGGCAACAACCATGGCCACGAGTATAATGGCGGATGCCGAGATAACCGCAACCCGTTTCTTCTTCTTGCCGCCGGGGCTGGAGACGGCTCCATACCTCTTACTCGAAGATTGCATCATGGGGAAATGTCTAATTGGGGAGGAAATGTGTTTGAGTTTGGTGATCTATGGAGGGGTCTATATTTGGGCTTATTAATCCCCTTGTAGTTGGGGAGAGACTCCAAAGGGGTCGGAGTTCTACGGCTGTGGTTTAGGATGTTACTTATAAGTTAAAGAATACGACAAATTAAGGGGTGGTTGGAGGTTCTTGTCTTGGAGATTGTCGGGTACAACCGCGAAATGAGGATAGCCACGACAAAATAGAAAGTCGTTGGGGGTATTGGACTGTTCATCTTTGGAAATTGGAACAGGATAGCTGCTGGTTTGCTGCGTGGGACTGCCAAATCCACTGTTCCGCTGTTCGGGACTAAATATCCCAGAATTGTCCAAAGTGGAGGTTATTTAGCAAATTACGGAATATTGAAGGGTTTTTAGGAAATTATCCATAGTACCCACTAATCCCACAATTTTGGTCACATTTGAATGTATTTATTTATGACATGATGGACTACTAGACAGCATTTATAGTTACCCCTACATCTATGAAGTTGGGTAAATTGTAGTTTGTGCTGAACTATGTGGTCAATAACGACTTGCCTTTTCTAAATAATCTCCTAAATACCCTTTTCTTCGATAAAAAAATCCCACTTACAGCCCGTAATTTTTTTATATAATAATAAAAATAAAAAAATTTCGAAATTTAGGAAAAAAAAATTTTTTTTTCCAAAAGTACTCCGATCGCGGGTGCAACCCGCGATCCGTGGAGGCACGGATCGCGGGTGTGACCCGCGATCCGTGGAGGCACGGATCGCGGGTGTGACCCGCGATCCGTGCTCCACGGATCGCGGGTCACACCTGCGATCCGTGGAGCACGGATCGCGGGTCACACCCGCGATCCGTGTTCCCGCCAAAAAAATTTTTTTTTTTTTTGATTTTCGTTTTTTTTTTGTTTTTTTTTCTGTTTTTCTGTTTTTATTATAATTATTTGTAATCTTTTTTTAAATCTTTTTTTTTCAAAATAAGTTTTCTAATTTATATTATTTTTCTAAATTTTTCAAAATTATTTTTAATTTTTCCAATAATCTACCTCCAAATCACGTCGATAACCCGACGTATTGAAATGTTAGGGTATTTTATACAATATAAAAACAAAATTTCTTAGTCAGAATAATAAATTATTTACAACTGAATATTAAACAAACCATAAAACTAATTAAAACAAAAAATTGGTAACGTTGTCAAAAATTCGTAGGGTGTACACACATTACAAACATTTTGGAGGTCGATACAGCAAAAAATTAAAAACACAATTAAAAAATTTAAAAAATTAATAACAATTACAAAACATATTTTGAAAGCAAATATGATAAAAAACATAGTTAAAACGATTTTAAAAAAATCAAAACATCAAAACACTACGACTAAAATCCGGGACTTTTTTTATTTTCTTTTATTGTTTTTGTTTTTTTCGGTTTTCTGTTTGTTTTTATGTTTTGTTTTTTTACAAATCATTTTAACTATGTTATATATATATATATATTTGAAAATAAGTTTTGTAATTGTTATTAATTTTTAAAAAATTTTAATTGTGTTTTTAATTTTTTGCTGTATCGACCTCCAAAATGTTTGTAATGTGTGTACACCCTACGAATTTTTGACAACGTTACCAATTTTTTGTTTTAATTAGTTTTATGGTTTGTTTAATATTCAGTTGTAAATAATTTATTATTTTAACTAAGAATTTTTTGTTTTTATATTGTATAAAATACCCTAACAATTCAATACACACCGAGTTATCGACGTGATTTGGAGGTCGTTTCTTGAAAAAATTAAAAACAAAATTAAAATTTTTTAATAAATAATATAAATTAGAAAACATATTTTGAAAAAAAAAAGATTTCAAAAAAGATTACAAATAATTAAAAAAAAAACAGAAGAAAAAAAACTAAAACAGAAAACCGAAAAAAACAAAAACAATAAAAGAAAATAAAAAAAGTCCCGGATTTTAGTCGTAGTGTTTTGATGTTTTGATTTTTTTAAAATCGTTTTAACTATGTTTTTTATCATATTTGCTTTCAAAATATGTTTTGTAATTGTTATTAATTTTTTAAATTTTTTAATTGTGTTTTTAATTTTTTGCTGTATCGACCTCCAAAATGTTTGTAATGTGTGTACACCCTACGAATTTTTGACAACGTTACCAATTTTTTGTTTTAATTAGTTTTATGGTTTGTTTAATATTCAGTTGTAAATAATTTATTATTCTGACTAAGAAATTTTGTTTTTATATTGTATAAAATACCCTAACATTTCAATACGCCGGGTTATCGACGTGATTTGGAGGTAGATTATTGGAAAAATTAAAAATAATTTTGAAAAATTTAGAAAAATAATATAAATTAGAAAACTTATTTTGAAAAAAAAAGATTTAAAAAAAGATTACAAATAATTATAATAAAAACAGAAAAACAGAAAAAAAAAACAAAAAAAAAACGAAAATCAAAAAAAAAAAAAAAAATTTGGCGGGAACACGGATCGCGGGTGTGACCCGCGATCCGTGCTCCACGGATCGCAGGTGTGACCCGCGATCCGTGGAGCACGGATCGCGGGTCACGCCCGCGATCCGTGCCTCCACGGATCGCGGGTTACACCCGCGATCGGAGTACTTTTGGAAAAAAAAAATTTTTTTTCCTAAATTTCGAAATTTTTTTATTTTTATTATTATATAAAAAAATTACGGCTTACAGCCATAATATTCGAATTTTAAATGAATTTGTTGGTATTATTAGTAAACTAAAAATAATAATCGACAACTTCCACGGGTTACTGTAACGTTCTCTAAACAACGAAAATTTTAAAACTTTTCAAAAGAGAAAAATCAACGAATCAAACGAAACTCGAAGACATTACGAAAACACAACACAATGTGCACCATCATATAAATGTACGATTTGAGTTTTTACAAAATGTGATTACATCAAAGGACTATAAGTAGACCTGTAAACGGGTCGGGTACGGGGCGGGTATGCTCTTACCCGTACCCATACCCGGTTAAATTAACGGGTACGGGTACGGGTATATACCCGATCCAATATTGGTGTACCCGTACCCGCCCCGTACCCGCTAAGTTAGCGGGTAAGGGGTGGGTAAACGGGTATCACCTGTTACAAAATTCCTGAAAATGTCATAAAAAATTAAAAATCGCAAAAAAACACAACTAATCGTTAAACAAATACAAACAAACACATACAAACACAAACACATACAACTAATTGCAACAAAAATAGAAAATGCAAAGCATAAACAATCTCAAGGATGCAATGATATTCCAAAGGGCTTAATAACCACCATAAATCTGATTAGAAGCATGTGTGATAACAGAAATACTAAAAATCAGAAAGGAGATTTCACAAATAATTACATCAAGTCCTGTTGGTTGGTATCAATTCAACGAATGGGAATGAGAATGGGAATGGGTTGATTCTCATCTAAATCAAAAGCTGTACCTGACACATATTGCAATTGATCGACGAATTTCTCCTTCCACACCACAACTAGCAACCAATAACATCAATCCTGGAGAGGAGACGGAGATGACGCAGCGAGAAGGAGATGAAGAGGAGGTGGCGAGGAGGAAGCAGCGAGGAGACGACGGGACGGAGAGGAGATGCGGAGGAGGCGGCGGGATCGACAGGATAGGTTAGATTTGGGGGTTTTCACTTTTTAGTTTTTTTCTCTTTTCCTTTTGCATATAAAGTCTGCATATATATAACTAATATTTTATATATAATATAATATATATTGTTACCAGGTTAACGGGTATACGGGTACGGGTGCGTTCCTTACCCGTACCCGACCCCGTTTATCTGGCGGGTAAACGGGTACGGGTTAACGGGTACAAATTTCTAAACGGGTACGGATTTTTGTACCCATACCCGTACCCGTACGGATCGGGTGGGCGGGTATACGGGTATTACCCGACCCGTTTACAGGCCTAACTATAAGGTAGAATATAAAACTGTAATCACAACGACCTCTGAAGATGAAGAAACCAAGATATGATCCCTAGAGTTCTCCTCTGCAGTTATCACCCCTACCGCCGGACACGGCTGAAACACAACATGCAACAATACTTGAGTCTCCAAAAGGAAATCCCGTATGCCAAACTCCTAAAATGCATGAATTAGACAACAACATAACATGCTATGAAAATAAATGCAATATATCACAATTGTCACTGTCAACTAGGTTCTTGGGACCTCTCCCCTAACCACAGCTGACACAAATCAACTCGGATCTCAAAGGTCTTCTCACCCAAACCCCACAACCACTCGTGCACACAAGGCACCGCCGGTCAGAGTCTTGGCCAACAAACCACCGCCTCATAAGGACGACCACTCTAGAGTCCAAAACACTCCATAGAGCCACAACCCACTCCGTAGAGCCACAACCCCTGATCTCTATTGGGCCAGAAAGTCCTTCCCGTTGCCTCTAAAGCTGAGCACAACAACAAACATAACAAGCAACAGATTCAAAATTGGGCAGAAACGGTCGACCGAACCAAAACTCGCGGTCGACCGAAACTCCACACACAAGGCTGGTTCAAACAAAAAAACTACCAACCGGTTGAACGGAAAAGAGGACCCGTTCGACCGAAAATAACCAGTAAAAACCTCCTCTCGCTCAAAATGCTCCTTGGTTGAACCACCACGGAAAATCGGTCGACCGAAACAAACGAGGGAATCACACAACGAAAAAAAACTACACCGGTCGACCAAAACAAAAACCGGTCGAACCAACACTAAGTTAATTTAAGTCATCGGTCAAACAAGATCTCAGGACGTTCGACCGTTTTGAAGTCTACACCCCCAACCGACTTAAAATAGTACATTCGATCGAACGACAAAAGTGACTCGTTCGACTGAAAACACCCAGAGTCTTCTTCTTCTTCTTCACAAATACACTACGATTGGTTGACTGAAACTAGCAGTCGATCGTTCCAGTGCATAAATCTCATACACAACACCTCGACGAGCCTTTCGGCCTACTATCGACCACTCAAAAACTCACACAAACTTAGGTGAGCATAAAAGCAAATCTTGACATACCTTTAAGGTTTGAAGAAGCTTTCGAAGAATCACAACGAATGCCTCCACACAAAACGCTTTATAACCGGCGAAAACACCCGAGCAACGATCACACCTTCTTCGTAACGTCAGCAACAACTCCTGTTCGTCGATCACCTGACCTCACCGGTGCTTCAGAGAGTGAGAGAGAATAGAGAGCGAGAGGGAAAAAGTCGAGTGAGAGAGTGAGGGAGAGAAATACCTTAAAATACCCCCTCCAACCACCCTCCACCAATCACAGACATCCACCTCATCAATCACAAAACCCTCCCTAAACCCCCATTAGCCTCCTAAATACAATTAAAAGTTAGTTAAGGGTTAGGATGTCACACTTACTGCACATGGTTGTAAGAATAAAGATATTATACGATAGTAATGTTTTTAGCGTTTCATCCACAAGATGATACATTACCATGAACTATAAATTGAATTCTAAAATTCAAGTTAGAACTTGTAAGTATGATTTCAATGCAATCTTATGACCACAATAAGAAGATATATGATGACGTAAATTGTGTTGGGAGTGTAAAACCAATAAGTATTGCTTGGATGATCGAACTCTCTATCCTCTTGCTTTTCCTTTGGCTAATTTCTCATTGTGTTAATCTTTCTCTTATAAATTACCTAGTGTATGTCCATTTAAAGATTTGCAAATACATGTTAGGTATGACATTGTTCCAAGATACCAACTGAGATTCCTTAATTTGAGATATATATGATCGTGGATCGAATCTTAACATTTCAATTTGTATGTTTGACGTGTTGGAATGTAAAATAGCGTAGGTTAGTAGAGTAGAAAAATCAAAATAGATATTATCCCAAGATGAACTGATGGACAAAACTCTGCATCTCACGTCAAAATGGAAGGGTATTTTTAATATATGAATGCTAATCCTTTAATTCAACCGTCCACCTTTCTTCACCTTCCTCTCAAATTTTGCGCCATATTGCCCTAATTTTTCCACAGCCACCGTCTTCGCTCTCTAATCCACAATCATGAATACTTAATTTGACAAAGATAGATACTCTCAACCTCAAGTTTCCCCACATTGGGCTAATTAGCGACCTAATTCATACTAATATTGACCAATTCTCATGCTCATAGTCTAATAAAAATCATTATTAATACAATTAGGAGCCATCCCCTTCTCACAGTCCACTAAGGCTAACGCCCATGTGCCACTAGTCCTTATTAATTCGGATTAAAAACTTACAAGATCAATAACCACCTTTCCTGACCTAATTAGTCATTTATTCCAGAAGCACGTCATGTGCAGTTCAATGTTACCAACCTACACAAGTTGCTTAAACACTCTCCTAATCCATTTCCAACGCAAACATCTGACTTTTGTAAGTTTAATAAGTACTGGCAAATTCTATGCACACCTCTTCGCTCTATAAATCCAAACCCAAGAATCCAAACAAACACAATTGAAACCAAATCCCACCAAAATGTGGGCTTTCAAACTTCTTGGCTTGTTCTTCTTGTTCTTCTTCTTCTTTCTCTCCATATCCCAATCCATCCCCACAACTTCTTCTACTACCATCTCCCCTGATGCAGCCTGTAATACCACCCTCGACCCCGCTTTCTGCGAAACGATACTTCCACCGAAACCCGATCGAAACCTCTACTCCTACTGTCTACTCTCTATCTCAATGTCCAAGGACAACGCCTTGAGGTTGTTGGATGTGGTGGACAAGACTCTTTCTCAGAATTCAACATTGGGGTCTGAAGTTGTCCATGCTTTGGAGGATTGCGACCATCTCATGAGACTCAACGTTGACTTCTTGCATTCGACCAACGAGACGTTGCATCAAAGGGACAATGCAGTGGGGGATGATGAGGTCGAGAAGCTCGATTCGTATCTTAGTGCTGTCATAACAAATCACCAGACGTGTTTGGACGGTCTTGAGGCGATTCATTCCTCAAATTTGGAAGTAAACAATACTCTTCTCACTTCACTCTATGACGGGACGAAGCTCTATAGCGTTTCGCTTGCACTCTTCAACAAGGCTTGGCCTCTCCCGGACCCAAAGACCAGGAGCTCGTTCGTTGAGACCGTGACCCGTCGAGGGCTACTCAAGTCCGTAACGAGGGCCGCCGTGGTGGTGAGGAAAGATGGGAAGGGCCACTTCACCAAAATCATGGACGCAATCAAATCTGCACCTGATGACAATAATGCCAACGAAGGTTATTTCGTAATACACGTTGCATCAGGAATCTATTATGAATACGTCGTTGTGCCCGGAACAAAGAAGTATGTCAAGATTATTGGCGCAGGGATAGGCAAGACGATCATAACCGGCAGCCACAGTGCCAAAGATGGGTGGAACACATGGGAATCCGCAACATTAGGTCATCCAGTTACTTTGGTTACTGGCTAGTTTCTGAAACACTCCCAATAATTTCATATATGATTAATATGATTTTTTCGTTACAACTTAAATGCTTTTCCATTTGAAGTGGACTTTCAATAGCACCATGATAGAATCCTTTTCAGTCATATTTATAGTATAGATGCCCCTCATATTCACTAAGATGTTGAAATGTACACAACTTATAAACCTTATATGGTCAATTGTTTACATACTTCAAGACAAGATAAATGTAAAAATTATTGACTGATTTCAA
Organism: Triglochin maritima; assembly: GCA_963682175.1. Classification (NCBI taxonomy): domain Eukaryota; kingdom Viridiplantae; phylum Streptophyta; class Magnoliopsida; order Alismatales; family Juncaginaceae; genus Triglochin; species Triglochin maritima. The sequence continues at coordinate 3,152,248 of OY821780.1, read as the reverse complement.
ATAGTATCTTAATTATTATATATGTAACTTTACGTGGTACCTCTGATTTCGAATGGATTAATGTTCGGAGCATGTGCGAATTCTGCAAGTGCACTTAAGCATATATAGATTGATTAATACATGCAGTCAAACTAAGAATAACATGGTGTGATGTTATGCTGTATATATTTTGTTCCATATATACAGCTGTTGATGGCGAAGGGTTCGTGGCTATCGGCATCACAGTCCGCAACACTGCTGATCAACGCAAGGGTCAAGCAGTGGCAATGCGAAGCTCAGCAGATCTATCCGCCTTCTACAAATGCAGCTTCGAAGGACATCAGGACGCTTTATTCGCCCACAGTCTCCGACAATTCTACAAAAGCTGCGATATTTATGGCACTGTCGATTTCATTTTCGGAAACGCCGCAATGGTGCTCCAGGATTGCAACATCTATCCTAGACTCCCCATGACCGTCAACGTTGTTGCTGCCCATGCAAGAACGGACCCCAACCAGAACACTGGGATTTCGATGCAGAATTGCAAATTCAAGGCGGCATCGGATTTGGCGGGTGCGAAGGGGGTGGTTAAAACTTACTTAGGGAGGCCGTGGAAGAAGTACTCCAGAATTGTGATCATGCAATCCTACATGGACAGGTTGATCCACCCAACTGGTTGGTTTGCTATGGACGGGACTGAATTCGGATTGGACACTGGGTACTATGGTGAGTACGCAAACACCGGTCCCGGATCGGACACTAGGGCGCGAGTTAAATGGCCTGCTTATAAGGTTCTGGACAACAATAGTGCAAGAAAATTTACGGTGTCCAATTTCATCTTTGGGGATGTTTGGCTGCCACGAACTGGAGTGCCTTACTTGAATTGGCGGGGTTGAGTGAGTGGCATTAGTGAATCATTAATTAGAGTGTTGATTATATAATTACTTGTGGATATTGAAAATTACACAGGGAATATATATATACTGTCAAACGTACGTACTTCCAAATAAATTTCAGTGAACTGCATGGGGAAATTAGTTTTGGTGCGGTATTTGACTGAGCTTCTTAAACGTGCAAGTCGAAATTTGATTATCATCCGCTTATAAAATGAACTGTTTTTGTTGTTTCCAAATGGGAACGTTTTTGAGGAAGCGAAGAGTCCATTAACTTAACTCACATATTCTGTTAAGAAACTTACCAAAAATCACCAGACGACCGTTGGAGCTTCCCGTTGCCACCAAATCATCTCATATATTCAGATTAGGAAACAAATTCTCTCTTTATTGAGACCCAACGGTTGTATAACACACTATATATGTATTTGTACAAATCTTTGAATAATACACAAGAAATAAATCTTCTTTTCTTTCACCTTCCTCCAACACTCACACCAGTTTTAATATGGTATCAGAGCACTGATCCACAAACCAGAGCCTCAGATCTCCCAGAAATCATCATCGGCAAAACCTCGACAAGGGGGTTGAAGGCCGATCACAACTTCAGACCTACATCCAAACTCAAAAACAAAACCCACCAGAAACATGTCGGACGGCACAGGGAGCAACCACATCGAGGCGGCCACATCACTGCGCCTGGTCTCGACCTTACTGAACGGAACAAATTATCTCTCCTGGGCCAGGGGAGTGACGTTGTCCCTCAGTGGCCGGGGGAGACTCGGCCACATCACCGGAAAAAACTCATGCCCGCAAGGAGAAGGAACAGAGGCAAAACAGGAAGAATGGCAAACAATGGACCATCAAGTTATGCCATGGCTAATATCATCCATGCAACCAAATATAGGCGAAATCTTTATTTACAAAGAAAGTGCGAAGGAGCTGTGGGATTCCGTTCGAGAACATTACGGCAAAACGGAGAATTTCGCACATGTGTTCAAGATCAAACATGAAATCTCTCAGACACACCAAAACGGAGCTCCCATCATCGAGTACCTCGGTACTCTCAGGAGGCGTTGGGATGAGCTCCGAATATACGAGCCCCCCACAACCGACGCAACCATCATTAAAACCAGACAAGAACAGAACCAGATCTACCAATTTCTGGTAGGATTGGATCCCAGCTATGAAGCGGTCCGATCTCAAATCCTCATGGCACCAGAACTACCCAGCCTTGCGACCATCACAAGCCTCGTTCAGCGCGAGGAAACACGGCGGAAAACCATGTCCAACGCAAACAACCAGAACGGCGACAGTCAAGCCCTCATCGCCGGGCGAAACCCGACTCAGAACAACAACAACAACAACCACAATACAAAAAAACGATTTGGCAACAAAACAAATGAACACTGCGAAAACTGTAAGAAACAAGGGCACAATAAAAACTCATGCTGGTTTTTGTTTCCTCATCTCAGACCACCAAAAAACAGAGAAAGGAATGCGCGAGCCCAACTGGCGGACGGGAGTGTCGGTGGCGGTACCAGCCAACTCGGAGGTGGCGGCAGCCACTCAGACCCTCACCGAAGCACAAACCCTAATGACGAAAATGGAAACACCAGTGTGTTTTATACTCCGGAGCGTGGAATCGGGTTTTCGTCCAACCCGGTTCTAAATGGAGCAGAGGCAAACGGGTTAGTCGGGCGGCATCCGGATCCGGGTCAGCTGAATCGATTGGTGGGCCAACTCAGTGACATTTTGCAGCAAAACACCCACAGAACAGGTAATTTATCAGGTATGGAAACTCTACTCAACTATCATATCAATAGCCTCCCTGAAAATAACTCAAAATTAACAAATTGGATTGTAGACTCAGGCGCAACTGACCACATGACTGGTAACCCATCTATGATAAAAAACATAAAAACCAATATTAATCTTCTAAATAAATTTGTTACAGTAGCTAATGGCAACAACGTTGAAATAAAAGGTACAGGAGACGGAAATTTAATCAACAATAGTAATGACAAGGTTTTATATGTACCTAATCTTGACACAAATCTGTTATCTGTCGCCAGGATTACAAAAAATCTTAATTGTAATGTCATATTTACTTCTCACAATGTTATATTTCAGGACCGTACCACAGGGAAGACGATTGGTAGAGGTACTCTATCAAACGGATTATATGTTATCGAACCACCGAATAAGGCATTACAGTCAAATTCGTTGCATGCTGGGGACTCATCCAAACAAGAACTTTGGCACAAAAGGATGGGTCACCCGTCCTTTAAAGTCTTAAAACTTTTATTTCCATCTATTAATTCTGAATTATTATGTGATATTTGTCGTTTTTCTAAACAAACTCGCCTACCTTTTTCTAACTCAACCACAAAGACATCCTTTCCTTTTGAACTTGTGCACTCTGATATTTGGGGACCTGCTCCGATAACCTCATATAATGAGTTTCGTTATTTTATTAGTTTTATTGACGATTTTTCTCGAAGTACTTGGGTTTATCTGCTAAAAACCAAATCTGAAGCTTATAGTGTTTTTTGTGAATTTCTTGCCTTAGCTGAGAACTTATACAATGCAAAAATTCGTTTTTTTCGTTCCGATAACAGTTCTGAATATATGAGTAATTCGTTTCAAAACCTGTTAAAACAAAAAGGTATTTTACATCAAACCACCTGTATTAATACTCCTCAACAAAATGGAGTCTCGGAACGGAAAAATAGACATCTCTTAAATGTTACTCGTTCATTACTTTTCCAAAATAATGTTCCAAAGTGTTTTTGGTCTGATGCTGTTCTTACTGCAACTTATATTATAAATCGCCTTCCTGGCCCCACAATTGATAACAAACAACCTTTAGAAATCCTATACAACAAAAAAATAAATCTTGATCACATTAAAATTTTTGGTTGTGTTTGCTTTGTTCACAAAAAAAGGGAGGATAAACTTGATAGTAGCTCTATTAAATGCATTTTTTTAGGATATGCCTTTAAGAAAAAAGGCTACAAATGCTATGACCCGGAAAACAACAAGATGTATGTCTCCAGGGATGTCTCCTTCTTCGAAAATGAACCTTTCTTTCCTCAAAAAACAAATCTCGAACCCTCCATTCCGATGCCTACAATAGATGTTTTTGACGAAAGACCTCAGGAGACACAAAATGAGGAAATTCCACAAGACCAGCCACAGAATGAAGACACTCCACAAACTCCAACTGGCAACGAAGGGGGAGAAGAAGTCGAACCACCACCTGGCAACGAAGGGGGAGAAGAAGTCGAACCACCACCTCTGAGGAGATCCACACGTCCAACACGTCCTCCCACCAGACTCAATGATTACATTGTGTCCCAGGTTACCTACCCCATACAGGATCACTTATCGTATGACCATCTTGAAGGGAATGTGTTCTAAAAGTTTTACTTTTAAATGCCAATTATTATGAATTGAATGAGAAATCATTTTGTTCCTTGTTTATGTTATTCGTCTTTTAGAAGTGTTAAGGAAGAGGCTCTTGGTCCTTAACCGTAGAGCTCTAAAAGATATTGGTTTGCATAAAACAAAAGATATTCGCAATCATGGTAATTAACATGGAACATTAATTACCGAGTTAAGATTGTCGTGTTGGTCATAGATCATTGTAGCTCTACAAGTGAGTGACGACACGGGTATGCAAAAGAGGAAAATATTACTTTTGTATACTGAATAGACCTAATAAGTAAAATATTATAGAAATGTGTTTCTGTGTCATTAATATTTTACTGTGTCTTTGGTCCTTTGATATGAGACTTATATCTGATCACTTAAGGAATACTTAATTAGATCAGTGTCTTGAACTATCGATCAGTGTAGTGTAAAGGCATCGGTTGGTTAAGTATAACTTTCGTTGGAGAAGATAGTTAGTCAAAAGATTATCATTGCCCCTCTTAATTGAGTGATGATATTAGTGGGCCCCTTGATAAAGCAAAGTTATAATGTGCACAATGTGATTTGAGTTAAGTCACATATTTATAACTAGCTTAAAGAGATCAAGAAATGAATACTAATACAAAGATGACACAATACTACTTTGTGTGTATTCTTAATATCATGAGGCAAGGGACGGACACAAGTGGTGCACTCCATCACTAAATGGATCGTGTTTTGGTTCGAGTGGAATTAAGACATCTAACTAATTGGGAGCTATAATGTGTAGCTAGATACCGCTTATAGCTTGTGATATTAAGCTCTTAATATCACTGCCAACTTAGTCTAGATCCTCCCATAGGTCACACCACAAAACTGGGAAACAAGAAATGGGGATTTTGAGTTCATAAGGATGTGTCGGGTTTCATGTAGAAAATATGACACATGGGGTGAACAAGCAAAATCAAGATTATGTTGTGATTAATAACATAATTAGAATCTAAATTAAATTCATATGTGATGTAAATATTATGGGGTGTAATGAGTTGACATTACATAGGATAATATGTTACATAAGTTGTGAATTTACTACTAATCCCGAAATGTCAAATTTTGTAGGGGTTAAACCAAAATTTGACCAGTCTGCAGTACTGTGCAAAAGTCAACCGATGAATAGTACTGGTCAACCGATGAACAGTACCCGGTCGACCGATGAACAGTACCCGGTCCATGATGAACAGTAACCGGTCGACCGGTCCATACGGTTTTCTGCAGAATTAATTTAAGAATTAATTAGATCATGCATGGAATTGGTCCATAATTGATTTAATTCGTGGTTAATATTATTTATTAATAAATAATGGATGGTTAGATGGAATTTTGCATGGGATCATGGGCAAGAGGTTGCACATGAATAGGTAATTTGGAGATAACCTATAAATACAAGGTTATCTCATTACCTCCTTAATTAATTCATTATTTTCTTGAGCAAAATTCTCTCTCCATAATTCTCCACGAAATTCCAATAATTCTTAAGTTTAGTTTTAGTTCTAGAGATCATCTTCTCAAGGGAACTAAAGAGGGGTTAGTAATTGGATTCTAAACCCTATTGGAGATTGAGAGACTAGCTTTTCTCTCTCCAATCTTGTTTAGAGTTTGGTGAAATCTCGGAGGCATCCGGCGCAGCGAGGAGCATCCCCAACGTCTTCGGATCATCAAGAAGTTTTAGAGAACTTCTAGGTATGAATTTCGGAGTCCCATGTTTGTTTTAATAAAAGTTTTAAAACTAGTTATTGAAACAAACCGATGCATGCATGAAACGAATCGTAGAAAATTGTAAAAATCCTTATTATACATAAAAATTCCGAAAATATATATGTATAATTAAACATGAAATCCTACACATCTGTCTCATAAATTTAGGTCATTCCTAGTTCAAATAGATAACAACAAAGAACCTACAACCTTCCATGAAGCTATAGGCAATCCAAATTGGAAAACAGCTATGGAAGAAGAACTAAAAGCCCTAGAAGTCAACAAAACGTGGTCTTTAGTTTCGCTACCATCCGGAAAAAAGGTTGTTGGGTGTAAGTGGGTCTATAAAATCAAGTGCCACAGTGATGGGACAATTGAAAGGTACAAAGCTCGTCTTGTGGCCAAAGGTTACACTCAAACCTAGGGGTGAGCTTCGGTCCAGGACCGGACCGTACCGGACCGAACCGGACCGGACCGAAACCCGAATTTTCGGGAAGTCCGGACCGAAGACCGGACCGAATAGGTTCGGTTCGGTCCGGTCCGGTCCGGGTCGGTCCAAAACCCGAATTTTCCCCTTAAATTTTCGGTCCGGTCCGGACCGAAGACCGAATTTCCAAAATTTTGTGGACCGAAGAATTCAAAATTTGTGTACAAAAATCCAAAGGAAATTCTGGACCGAAGAATCCAAAATTTTGGACCGAAGAATCCAAAATTTTCGGTTCGGTCCGGACCGAAAAAAATATACATATATATTTTGTACACAAATTAGGTAATTTTGGACCGAAGAATCCAAAATTTTCGGTTCGGTCCGGACCGAAAAATTCGGTTCGGTCCGGGTGCCCGGACCGGACCGAATTTTGCTCACCCCTACTCAAACCTATGGCTTTGACTACACTGAAACCTTCGCTCCAGTAGCAAAAATGAATACAGTTCGTGTTCTTCTCTCTATAGCCATAAACAAAGGATGGAATTTGTTTCAAATGGATGTAAAAAATGCCTTCTTACAGGGAAATCTCGAAGAAGAAGTCTACATGACACCTCCTCCTGGTTACTCTGTCTCTCCTCAACAGGTCTGCAAGCTTCATAAATCCATCTACGGGTTAAAACAATCTCCTCGCACATGGTATGCCAAGCTCAGCCACTCTCTTTTACTTTATGGTTTTACAAAGAGTTCTGCGGATGCATCTATGTTTACCAAAAGTAGTCATAACTTTACTATCATTGTCCTTATATACGTAGATGATATCATAATAACAGGGGATGATAACACCGAGATAAAAGCAATAAAGGATTACTTAAAATCTCATTTTGATATCAAGGACTTAGGGTACATGAAGTATTTTTTAGGAATAGAAATTGCCTACTCAAGAAAAGGAATATTCTTATCTCAAAGAAAATACACATTGGACCTCCTCAAAGAGACAGGTAAACTAGGGGCTAAACCGGTTACCACACCCATCGAAATAAATAAAAAAATAGGACCTAATGATGGAACCCCCCTAAAAGATATTGGGCAATACCAGAGACTCGTCGGTAAGTTAATCTATCTCACCGTCACTCGTCCAGACATTACTTACGCAGTTAGTGTTGTAAGCCAATTCATGCATTCACCTAATACTCATCACTTGGACATTATAAATAGGATTCTCTGCTATCTCAAGAATAATCCTGGACAAGGTCTTTGGATGAAAAATAACAACTCTAATGCGATAATCGGATACTCTGATGCAGATTGGGCAGGAAGCCACGATCGGAGATCTACTACTGGTTTTTGCACATTTGTGGGAGGAAACCTAGTAACGTGGAGAAGCAAGAAACAAAATGTCGTTGCCAGATCCAGTGCAGAGGCAGAATACCGGGCTATGGCTTCCACCACAAGTGAATTGATATGGCTAAATCAATTACTCAAAGATATGAACATCAATACCAAAGAACCAATGAGCATGTTTTGCGACAATAATGCAGCTCGACACATAGCAACCAATCTAGTTTTCCATGAAAGGACCAAACACATAGAAGTTGACTGCCATTTCATCAGAGAAAAAATCCAAACAAAACAAATAGAAGTTCCTTATGTCTCCAGCAATGATCAACTCGCCGATATCTTCACAAAGGCCCTCGATCACAAAAAGTTTACAAACATACTTCACAAGTTAGGATCCATAAACTTGTTCCGGACCCAACTTGAGGAGGCGTGTTAAGAAACTTACCAAAAATCACCAGACGACCGTTGGAGCTTCCCGTTGCCACCAAATCATCTCATATATTCAGATTAGGAAACAAATCCTCTCTTTATTGAGACCCAACGGTTGTATAACACACTATATATGTATTTGTACAAATCTTTGAATAATACACAAGAAATAAATCTTCTTTTCTTTCACCTTCCTCCAACACTCGCACCAGTTTTAATATATTCTACAACAAAAATGTTCATTTTAACAATAAATGGAGGATTTGACTGTCAAAAGTGACTAAACATTATGTCCAATATCTAAAATGATAATTTTGCAAGAGTGTTGAAATTCAATTAAACTAGAGTAGTTAAATGAAATGACACACCTTAATATATATACTTTCAAGCAACAACATAATACAATTCACTCAAGCAAACACATCTAGACCTTAACTAATTTTGAAGCAGTTACGGATTTCAATTCACTCAACCAAACAATGAATGTTGTTCATGTTAAGTTATATTTAACAGCACATGTATTTGATGATGTAAAACAAAAACAACTTATTTCGAGAATGTTTATTCGCCTCTCACATTTGTACGTGAGATGTACGAAATCCTTCCATGATACGTTGACGTGAATGACAAATCTTTGACATATTTAAGATAAGCTTTTGAAGTTGTGTTCATAAACAAAACACATGCAGGACATTATTTAATGAAGTTCGTCGGGCAATCCCAATTACAACAAAATAATTAAACGATTTTTCGAAATTTATTTTCAATACGGAGAAATACAAACCAATAGGTCATTTGATAAATATTATATATACTTTATTATGTTCGTTCGACCCTCAAACTTGTCTGACCACAGATTTGTATCATCCTCTCGACTTGAAAACAATATGTTTGTGTAAGGAGGAACCAACTTCAAGGATTTTTGGTCATCCAATATTATAAGTGCAATTGCGGAAGCCCCGAATAGAAAGGCACACCTGATTCAGGCAACCAAACGTCCCCAAATAAGAAGTTGGCAACCGTGAAATTGTTGGCTTCCATCTCACCCAACACATGAAATCCGGGCCAGTTAACTCGAGTGTCTACTCCGGCCCCCTGTCCATAGTTGTGATATTCTCCATAATACAAAGTATCTAACCCCAGAGTACCATTCATAGGCAGCCAACCCGATTTATCGACCAACTGATCCATAAAGGAATGCACAATCACGGTCCTCGAATACAACTTCCATGGTCTTCCAAGATACGTTTTAATCGGAAAGTTTGCTTCAAGTAGATCTGAAGAAGCCATGATGGTGCAATTCTGCATTGAAATGCCAGTGTTCTGGTTAGGGTCCATTCTTCCTTGGGCTGTGATCACATTGTGTTGGCCTCTTTTAGGGACCCTTGGATAAATGTTGCAGTCTTGGAGGACCACTGCGGCGTTTCCGAAAATGAAGTCGACTGTTCCGTAAATGTCACACTCTTTGTAGAATTGTCTGAGGCTATGAGTGTACAAAGTGTCTTGATTCCCTTCAAAGCTGCACTTGTAGAAGGCGGATAGATCTGCTGAGCTTCGCATTGCCACTGCTTGACCCTTGTTTATATCAGCAGTGTTGCGGATTGTGATGCCGGTAGCGACGAATCCTTCTCCATCAACACGTACCTTAGAAAAAGGAAAAAAATAAATTAAAAACAATTATGTTTCACGTTGTACCATTGATGTAATTGAATTTTTAGAGTAGGGTTTTAATAGGGTTAATTTGTTTAGACACTTTAAACTATATTAACTATCTGAAATTGGTACTAAGTCGCCCTGCAATTTTACTAATGTTGATGGAGGTACCGAATGTTGCCGAGGCGAAGGTAGTCCAACCATCTCCAAAAACTGTCAAAAGTGTTTTTGAGAGATTTTCTCACGGAAATGCGTGCATACGTGTAGAATGTGTGGTTGAAATTGAGGCGCAGAAGCTGGGGTCTGAGGTGGAGTTGCAAGCTTTCTCGGGGGTAAATTAGTGTTGTGGTGGACATTTAATTGGAGAAGGAAAAGAACAAAAAGAAGAGCAGATGTTTGATTATTTTCATTGTTTTTCAGATGGCGGATTTTGTTGATTTGTATTCATTGTGTGTATGTGTATGTGGTGTAATGTTTGATGAATTTATAAGGGAAAGAGTTGTGACTTTAGTTTTACCATTTGCTTACATAAAGACAGGTGGTTACTTGAGTTTGGAATTGTTTGGAAAGGTGGTAAAGCATTTTGGATCTGAATTAGGAATACGTGCTTGAATTCTCTGTTTGCAAGTAAGGGTATCAAAAGAAATTAAAATTCAATTTTTATTTTGACTTTGTTCAATTGATAAGTCAAAATCAATCATGATATTAGTTATTCAGTTTATTAGGAGCTCAATAGCTCGCTTGATTAAAAGAATAGAATGATTATAGATCCATCATTTAATTTGAATTGATATCCATCATTTAGTCTAAGATAACCTTACTTTTTCTCTAATAAATTTTATACTGACTTTTATTATATTCAACTAAAATTGAATTATATATATTTGTCAGGAAATTTAAAATAACTTGGATTGGGACCACTCGTTTAGGCAGTTACTTTGTTTAGTAAGATATGTTTAGTAATTACTAGATCCTAGCCGTCCATGTTTAATGGACGGTTCTTGTTGCTTTCTTCACAAAAGACATTTTAACATTAAAATCAGTTAGACGTTTAAGGTCTAAAGTACAATTTTCTAAGAAGTTATTAAGGAAGAGAATCATTCTAGTTGATACATTTAAGAGTGGTGTGCTTATAATCTGATTTCATGAAAGCATGAAGATATATAGACATTCATTAATATTATTATCAATTTGAATATTTGAAAATATTTTGAAGTAAGTTGCAACATGGCCACAATTACCTACAATTCGTACATAGATATATATATATATATATATATATATATGAGTTCTTGGGGATACCAATATAAGTTCAGTTCCCACGTCTAAAAAATTTATTAGATAAGAAATACAAAAACTAAATACCACATATCACTTTTTCGTATGGATTAGAACAGAATAAAAATGTTCGTAGAGCTTCAAAAGTTTGCTCGTAATGTCTACTTTGTGATCATCGAAATTTAATTATGAAAATTATTATTTTTAATATTAGGTTGATACCATTCAAAAATCAAAATTTAGGTTGATACCATTCAAAATATCGGATTCCATTGTTTTTTAATTGGTTTGATACTGCAATAAACATTTTCAATATCTTTTATATTCACAAAATGTAATTTAATCGTCGACCAAATGTCGATAGTTTTTTTCTCTAGAAAAAGAGAATGTTAGTAGATAGACTTATGGTGTGGACTGTGGAGAATCATATTATTTACTACTATGCAATATTTCTAAATATCCTCAAAATAGTTGCTAAATCATGTTTTGCACTATAGTTAATGCTCTTAATATTTCTATCTTAAAGCGTCTATTTCCAAAAGAAGGGCTGAGATCAATTGAATTGGATCTCTTTAATTCTTGAAATATTATAGAGGATCCAAGTCCGCCCAACGGACCCGACTTAATTTCACAAATCCTAAATCCAGGACCGCTCTTCTGTTTCTGCTTTCAGAGAAAAAAAAGAAAGGACTGCCAGATCTCTTCCCACAAATTAAAATGAATAAATTGATTACAATACGACTTATTTAGATAAATTTCGGTGGTCTATATGGCTATGTACGCCGTGAAACCTTCGTATATACAACACAAAATGACCTATAAGTTCACACCGAAAATATTACAAGTGAATATGGTTGATTAGCTTATGGAATTCAAACCATTAGCAAGAATTTTCTATGTCAATATACCCTAACATTGTTTTAAAGGGAAAAACACGGATCCTTTGAGAATTGATTCCTTCTATATATTCCTATGTAGCAATGTCAACGAATTGGTTCAGCACACATGGTTCCATAAAGGTGTGCAATTTAGAACAACTGATTACTATACAATAGAGAACTGCAAACAATATGAAGACGAGCTGATTTTTTTATGCATATAATTGATATTAAACTTATCATTAGTACTTAGGAATCTCACTGCAGACATTAATGGAAATACAGATTGGATCTCCTGAGATGTATGAATTTTGTTTTTTGAAATTATGAGTGATGTAAGTGAAAATAATTTATTGCTTCACAGTTTGAAAGAAATGGACCCAAAAAATTCAAAATAAATTTCAATCTACCATCTTCTGATTACAACATGCCACTCAAATATGGTACCCCTGTTTGCGGCAGCCAGTCATCTCCGACAACAAAGTTGCTCACAGTGAAATTGATCGCATCTGTAATGTTATCTATGACATGATATCCCGGCCAAGTGATCCTATTACTTGTGTCTGCCCCTTCCCCAGTGTTATTATACTCCGCATAATACAGGGTGTCAAGTGCAAAATCACCATCCCAAGGCAACCACCCAGAGGGATGGATAGTCCCATCCATGAAAGATTGCATGATCATGGTCCTAGAGTACAACTTCCATGGCCTTCCAAGGTATGTTTCGGTGGAACCTGTGTCGTTAACAAGATCAGGTGTGCCCAAGAAAGTGCAATTTTGCATTGAGATCCCTGTGTTCTGGTTGGGATCTGTCCTGCCCTGTGCTGTGATGGTGTTCTTTTGCCTCTCCATGGGGAGTCTGGAGTAGATGTTGCAGCTCTGGAATACAACTGCTGCGTTGCCGAAGATGAAATCTACGGTCCCGTAGATGTCGCACTCTCTGTAGAATTGTCTAAGAGAATGTGTGTACAAAGTGTCTTGGTAACCTTCGAAACTACAACGGTAGAAAGACGATAAATCCGCACTGCTTCTCATAGCCACGGCTTGATGTTTTATAGGTCCAGCAGTGTTTCGAATGGTTATGTTGACCGCGACAAACCCTTCCCCTTGAACAACTATACAAATGATTGACCAAATTAACACAAATAGTTGTGAACGGATATAAATAATTTTGTTATATATGATTACTCACTCATGGTGGGAGAATGGAACGTGGTCCAGCCATCGACGACACTGTGGTTGCCGGTGATCACTGTCTGGTTTATACCCTCACCTATCATCATAATATACCTCTTGTTCTTGGGCACAACTACGTACTCCTCGTAAACACCTGCCATTACATATATCAAGTAGTACCCATTGGCCGCCTTGGTCTTGTTGGGAGCCGAATCGACCGCATCGCCTATTGTCGAGAAGTTGCCAAACCCTTCTAATTGGCTAACGACCACGATGTCGTTGACTAAAATCGGGTCGGACGACTGGAGGAGTTTACGACGTCCACCGATGAACTCAAACATCCGGCGATTGGGTCTGCTCATCCTCAAGGGAATATCACCGTTCGAACCGATTTGGGCTTCGTGGAACAGAAGTTTCCTACGTCTCTTCAACCCCAACTGATCCAGACGAGGAACTCTATCGGGATGCAACTCGGAGTCGTCCGGAGCCCGACCGGGGACGAACCGGTCGTCCATTTGGTTCCTGTTCTTCTCCGGGACCCAAGCTTGGGAAAACAATGAAAGAGACACGCTATACATCATGTTGTCGTTGAGCAGAGGAGCGAAGATAGCGTTCTCGAATCCGAACGGAGAAGTCGATGCTCGGAGCCCGTCGAGACATGTTTGGGTGTTGGTGAGCAGTGCACTTAGTAGACCCTGGAGCTTGTCGGCCTCGGGGTCGTGTAGAGTCGAAGTAACATTGACCGTGAAGCTGGTAGTCATGAGAAAGTCAACGTTGTCGTCGGAGAGAACCTTGCAGTCCTCCAGAGCCCCCACAGTCTCCGGAGAAAGCGACGGCCGGAGAAAAAGATAGCTAGTGATTGTGTTCGAGAACATGGTCGCTTCGAACAGGGATCGAGCTAGCGTAAACCGACCGTAGTCGTAGAGATTCCCGAATGGTTGTTGGTTCAAGATGGATCTACAGAAGTTGGGGTGTGGTGTGGAATCACAAACCAAGTTGGGAGGGACGGGGCTGTGGGGGTTGCTGAAGTCTGAGTTGAAGTGGCTGTTGAATTGGTTGAAACCGTCAAAGGATTGAGCATCAATGAGGGTGTAGGAGAGGCAAAGAAAGAGGACAGAGAGAAGTGGATTGGGGGCCATGGTTAATTGTAGTAGTAGTGGAGTTTGGTTTTGTGGAATATACTTGTTATGTTGTGGTTTGGATCGGTATTTGTAGATGTACGTAGGTCTGGTCTGTGCGAGGTGTTTCTTTTTTTAATTCTCTTTATCGTTTTTTTATGATTTATGTAATACACGTAAGCTTTAGATAAAAAGAGAAAAAACAACGTTCTAACTTCTAATTGCTTTGCAGCATTTATTTTTGTTGCAACGTTTCATGAATATTGTGTCATTGTCTGTGTAACGTGGAATTGGAATCTCGATCAGTAATAAAGTCAACATGCAAAGTGCAGACAAAAAAGCGCGTCGATCTGCTCCGGACATGTCAATAAACATGTTTACGGTATGGGTTCTGCCAAACTCATCTTGATTTTGGATCCCAAGTAATGATCCTGGGAAATGTTGATCTCAGATTCTCAGAAGTCAGGCCAGACGCCCAGACCCCATTTTATTACCCACTACAGCTAGCTCATCAAGAAGCTTCCATAAGTATATTGCAACGAGTTACTTCTAGTAGTGGGGTGATTGTAGAGAGAGCTTATGTATGCATCAAACAAGAACATGTAAATTTGTTTATCTGATTAAGGAATTAAATACCTCTACCTCCCACATGGACATATGGAGTGGTTGATTGATTCCAATCAATTCACAATCTCAAGTTGTTTGTGACTAAATCATGTAATATTCACGTATAGAAACCAGAGCAGACATACACCTCTCATCCATTTGCATTATCCAAATGTGTTTGTTTTTATCACTATGTTTGGCAGAACACATTATACGTACATGCTTACAACAAATGATTCATGATTGGCACTTTGCAACTAAATATTTGTTTGTAGTGGACAGATTGGCTCTACTCATTACTCATGCATGCATATCTAGGTTGGATACTTAGTTATGACTTGTATAATAAATTTTCAGTTAGGTTAAGATATTATTGAAATTGATTTTCGGTGAGCATGAGTTTGCCAAACCCTTTGGACTTCGCTGCATTTCGGTCATTAAAGAATAATAATGACTTAGTCAACAATTGCTTCTTCTCTACTTCCATGCATATCTATAGCCGTTGATTGGCTTAGATTAGCTAGTCATGGGAGTTGGTGATGATGGCTAACAATACATAATTAGTAATAACATCAAGATATAACCGTCATACAAGGCATATGAAGAAGATATTGAAAATTAATGAACAACTTAATTTGACTTTAAGTGGTGCTTCCAGCTGGGTTCATAACAGTTCTTAGCAAAAGAATCTAGATTCAAACGAAAGATATGCTTTATCCTCGACCCTCAGATCATCCACCTTAATGAAAATACAAATATTTCAATTTAATTTATCTCGACGTTTTCGCATTCTTCTTGTTGAGAATCTTGAGATAGCATCATACCGTGAAGTACATTGACTCAATCACCTCATAAATAATTCGAGTACAAGGACTTATAATAAGTCGATTCATGAAATGATAATTATCAATAATTTGAGTTTCATTAGCATGGTAGTTGAGTCCTTGCGGTTTAGTTCTTGGAGCTAACTTAGAAGCTTGTTCTTTTATTGGGCTTCCTAATGAGAATGTTTGAGCACGACGGGTGTATGTGGAACACAAGATGGCATGTGAACACCCTGATAGGGCGGGCAAATAAATGTTTGGTCTGCCAAGTGTGAGCCGAATTCAAATCACGTTTGATCTTTTATTTAGAAGCATAATCGTGTTACGTCCCTATCCAAGGAAGAAATATATTATGCTCGTAAGAGTACCACTTTGAGCAAGTGAAAACAAGAACTAGAACGGGCTTTATAGATGTTGGAGTAGTTCACGGGATTATTCAAGTTGTCGGCTGTTTGTCAAAGAACAATAATCTTAAAAGTCTCAAATTGTCGAAAAGATACAAACTAACAATGCCCAACCTGGGAAGAAAAATTATGCGCGCTGTATAAAAAAGATTATTCTTATATTGTTGTCCAACCAGGAGTCGGTTGAGGAAGTCCCATATAAATCATGAAACCGACTGCTGCTCTGGAAACCATTATTTTCTTGGTTATTAAACATGGATAATCCTAGTTTAAAGGAGCTCCAATTCGACGCGTAATTGTCTAAATTAGTTCCTTTGACTCAATCAAAGTAGCTCTCTGGATCCCATATGACTTGACCCAGTTCATCTTGCTCTCGGCTTTGTGCTCAATATAAATCCTGTCAAGCTTCTTTGAGCATATTTGACTTGGTTTACTTGATGAATAGCACTTTTGAACTTATCTCTCCAAGTTAATTAAGCACCCTTGAACTTATCTCTCCAAGTTAACTAAGCACCCTTGGACTATTGGTTCAGCCTAACCAATTAACCAACTCCTTCCCAATTGATTATATTCCCTCGAGACCAAATGTTATTAGCCCACTTGTACCCGCATCCAAGCCCAATCAGCTAAACTTGCTCATACTTTTGTAAGGCTTTGCTTAAAATTTTAAGCTTGGATTAATGGAGGCAAATTGTCCACAAGTCATACCCGGATGTAGACAACCACAAGTCCAAAACTCCGAAATGATCAATGGTCCTTGGGTCCAGTATACGTTTGAAATATAAAAAAGAGGTAGCCCGCACGGGAACTCTGTAAATTGAGTTATGGGGTTTGAATGTCTTTATATAACATAAAAAGACACAAACTTAATCAAAGCTCGCATAGACTGGTTTCCAAGCCGCCAAACTTTCAATCTCATCTCGTCTCAACATGATCATGACATCTTATCTTCAGATGGCATGGGAAAGTATCTGTCCTGTAATATTAGGCTACTATTCACAGTGCTTGATGACCCGAACATGGACCATTTGAATGATGAACGGTGAGGCAAAATAAGAAAATGTCCAACTTGAAAGAAAAAAAATTGTTACTCTGCGACATGTAATTACAATACACCTGAACCCGAAAAACCTAACATATTTAGCATGTAACATCCCGAAACAGCGGAAAATTTAAAAATTCATAATCAAGGCAAATAGCACAATAATCAAGGTGGGACTGTTACTTCTCATAAACAATAAAGCGGTGCACCATAATACATCAGAGTTTGCCAAAATGAATACATGATTACAACAAAACGACAAGGGAAGATAAACGTAATCATGTGGACCTCAGTTGTCTGACTAGAGGATCCGACTCCAAACGCGCGCGCCCGCCGATCACCACCCCACTGGACCTACTACGGTCCTGAAAAATATATAACAACAATGCCTGAATTTCCAGAAGGAAACCCCGTATGCCAACTCACCTATATATGCATGCATTACACAATGAACCTATCATACTAGTAGCATGTCATGGCATCGACAGAAATGGAAAACAGTTCCCCCGAAGGGTAAAACAGGACATCAGTCCGACAATCAACAACGAGTCTCCCGAGGAGACCTACTGCAGGCATATGCAGTCTTACAGCACGCGACATCGCACCCCCCACACGCAGCTACACTACTCAAGGGTTCGGCAGGGAGTCTCTGTCACGCCTGCGCGCCGATAGAATACAGTTCTGCAAATCTCAGTGGTCGGAGCCACAGGGACCAACGGGGCCGTCGCCCGGAAGGTATAACAACAACATCTCGGTAGGTGCCCAGCCGAGGAAAACAACATAGCTGGCACAGCCTCGGCCCAACAATCATCATCGCCGGCACAACCTCGACGGCATCACCGGCACAGCATCGGTGGTCCATCACAACGTCCGGCACAGCATCGGACGGTCCAGACCGAAGTCTACCAGGTCATCAGGCTCCTCGAGCCGCAAACACCAACCGTGCCGCTATAAAAGCAGGGCAGCGACCTCCGTAGCCCGTGGGCCGGTAGTCACCTCACCCAACGCCAGTTGCGTGCCCGCACAACATCAACACTGGGATCCGCGATCCCTCAGGCCTGCTATACTACAAAGTGCCCAACAATCATCTCAAGTCACGGTCCATACTCGGAGGTGACGCGTCCTGAACACCCACACTCTTCCCAACGGCGGTCCCTGGGCAGGCACGCATCACGCGCCCACCGTCACCTCCCGGCTCACGCACAAGGCGAGGACACGGGTTTCTGTGGCAAAGTTAGCGTTCAAAAAGGAAACCTGGAATTCTGTTCTGGGCCCGAACGGTCGACCGTAAGAGGTGATTCGGTCGACCGTTTCCAGAAAGGAATCGGTCGACCGTCCCTAACACGGTCTACCGCTGCGCACAGAACACAATCCCCCCAACGGTCTACCGAAGGTCTAAAACCGGTCGACCGAACGAGGTCAAAATCCGGAGTCTGGTCAACATTACAAATCATTCTATCGGTCGACCGACTCAGGGGTCCCGGTCGACCGAAAACTAACAGTACATCATTTCAATCTTTTAATCCATCGGTCGACCGACTCAGGGGTCTCGGTCGACCGATAACAGTTAGGGTCAACCTACATTTCTACGTCATATAACGGTCGACCAAACTCAAGCCTACGTCCGAACATCGTGCAATATAAACCAATAAACTTAAGTTCCGATCGACCGAACACAAGGCCTCGGTCGACCGAAACGCAATAGGCAGTAAGGATATACATGCAATCGGTCGACCGCCCAAGGGCCGGTCGACCGTCCGGTCGTCTTCAACCTCGCGCCAGCCGAGGTTTCTTCGCCCAAACGCGACGTCGGAGAGGCCTCCGACCTCCTCCGACCGACCAACACGACCCTCTCATGAGTGTCAACAACAAAACCACACTAGAGAGCGGCATACCTCAACCACGACGACGAAACGCCGGAGCTCCGCTCACGCACGTCGCCTCCTCCGGTCTCCTCGCGCTAAGCCTCCGCACGAATGTCTTCCTCGTCTGCCCCCTCCGCGACAGCTGCTCCCACCGCGCGCACCAGCAAGGAAGGAAGAAGAAATGAGGAAAGAGAAGAAAGAAGAAGAAGAAAGAAGAGCCTTATTTAAAAAACTCGGATGCTACAATACCACCCATCTCTCTCCCCCCTCATCTACAGTGCTCGCCTCTTCACCTTCCCATGCAACTACTGCACACTCACCTTCCCCATGCAAACCACACCTTAAACCCGGATTAACCCTAAACCCGGGTTAAGGTTCTAACATAGCAGGCTCAAGACATACTTCAATAAGTTAATTAATTGCCATAAGAAATTACGTGTCTCTTGTGTAACATCCCGAAACAACGTAAATTTTAAAATTTTCATCAAGAAATAAAGACGAGACTGTTACTTCTCATAAAACATATAAGCGGTGCACCATATTACATCAAAGTTTTGTCAAAACGATACATGATTACAACAGAACAACAAAAAAAGATAAACGTAATCATGTCAAAACGATACATGATTACAACAAAGCAACAAATGGTTGGAGAGAATGATTGGGAGAAAAGTTCTTGTCGAATTTCATAGCATGGTCCATAAAAAAACTTATAGAAGTCTCATACATAATTCTATATCAAACCGAATATCTTAGGTAACCAATTACACAAAGAAAATCTCTTAGAACAGAGTTTCTACTTCATTCAGTCGACCGGTAGCCGGTAGACCATCTGGTTCGACCAAATTTAGCGGACTCTCATTCCTCCCCCCAAAACGGTCGAACGGTAATTCATCTGGTTCGACCAATTTTAACATGCTCTTACCCTGTCCAAAACAATTGACCCATTGTTATCCCAGATCGACCATTATCCTTTGATCAACCAATATATGCCTTAAACCTTGCACCTTTACTTCATTGGTTATTCCATCACACGTGTCACAGTTAGTGTGACAACCGGTCGACCGAGACTTCAGTTTGGTTTGACCGTTTGACATCTCGTATTTGCCTTTAATATGATTGTTATGTTTGTCTTATTATACAACGGTCGTATACACATACTTCACCTAACCCTTAATCTGTATTTGGCCAGCGGTCGAACAATGCCATGACGGTGGTCAACCGGATCACGAACTATTTCAAGTTCCAAACTCCATGTTATTTTTGGGCGGAATGAATTCCTCTTTTATCCAACCGTTAACTCCTTTGCTTGTTTTTATCTTAGCCAAAGTCTTCAAAACGGTCGATCGTCCCCTACCTGGTTCGACCGTTCACTTATGTTCTAGCCTTAGTGGTTCGACCGGCTTGTACTTCAGCTCGAATGTTTTCTTAAATATAAGAAAGCAGTCGACTGCTTTGCCCATACTAGCTAACTGTTGATGTCCTAATTTGTATTCTGCCCATTTCTATTTTGTGTATCTTACACAACTCCTTACCAAATCAATCTCAATGGCTAGATTAAGTTTATAGCTTGTAAATAGAGCTTAGAACTTCACAAAGTCACCAATTCTTTCTCTAAAGCTCTCATACTACCATATTGTGCTCTAAATCTTCCAATTGTGCTCAATCTTCCACTTGAATCATTCATTGTTTTCGTCAATCATTTAAGTACCTAAGATTAGAAGTTGATTCAAGAAATCTCTAGCAAAGTGTTGTATTAACTTCCGGAATGAAGTTCTTCTCGGATTGTGAGAAAGTTGTTCAAATTTGGCGAGGGTGTTCGCAAGCTTGAAGTGTAAATGCAAGATCTCCCAACCCTAAACGGGGAGACATATTAGTGGAAAACGTGAAGTTGTTCAAAAAGGAGCAATTCGTAAGAGATGACTAAGATCCGGTTGGTTGATCCAAACCTCTATACATTGGTGTTGTGGTTTACAATTCTTTCTCTCTAGTTACTTTTGTTATTGTTCCATTGCATTAGTTGCTTAAAGTTTAATAGCGCATTTAGTTTATTCACTCATCTTTTAGACTAATTCTAGAACTATTTAGATCCTACAGTTGTTACCATTGCTTGTGAGTTCTTCTTCTTTCTTTTCTCTCCTTTTCTTCAGCAAAGAAACAACCATTTCTCCCTTCTTTAGGGACTAGATCGTGTTGTTTCTTTTTCTTCTCTTCTGTATCGCCTTCCTTCTTCCTTGATCTAGATCATCTTCTCCTTCCTATGCTCTGATATCATATTAAGTTTTGAGGGTGATGGTGGATCGAAAGTAATAGAGAGTTGAAGAGAATGATTGAGAGAAAAGTTTGAACATAAAATTAATTCTGATATGACTGTTATTATTGGTATTTTTAGTTGATTCAGTTAAGTTGGTTAAGTCAGTTCAGATACCCGACTAACATAAACATGTGGATCTTAGTTAGGTGGAAACAATACCCAATAAGCATAATATCCATTAATCAAATCTATTTACTAAAATCAACAACAATTATACAAAATCGGATGAAGACAAACATGTAGGATTGTGTTTATGGCTTAGTTCTAATCGCTTTTAAGCTTAATTAAATTCTACTTGCTTAACAATCAAAGATGCAACGGAAATTAAAACTTAAACAAGCAAGCAAGGTAATATCGCAAACCACAATATGAACTCGACGATTTTTATAGAGGTTTGGTCTTCCGCCTACTTTCTCTCTTGCAAGCTCCGTTTGACACTTTGAGCTCCGCTCACAATTTTACTATCTGCTCCCCATTCCGGGCTGGGAGACAACGTTTTTACACTCTTCAAGCTCACGAACAACCCTCGTCGAGCTTGGCTCCTCCTCTCACAATCCGAGAGGATCACTTCGGGTCCTCACTGAAGTCTATACTCTTTGTCTTGGGCTTTCAGCAAGACCCTTGCTTCTTGAACAATGAATGAGTGAGACTACACTATCTAATCTTGAGCACACTTGAGTGAGATATGGATTTAAGACTAAAGTGTGGAAGGTTTGAGACTTGGAGTGTTTGGAGCTTTCTTTCTAAATGTAGGAGACAATATGGAGTAGGAGAGTTTTTGTGAAAGTGTGTTGGACAACTCTATTTATAAACTCCAAGTAAGTTATAGCCGTTGGGATTAATTGGGTAAGAGTTTGTGTGAGAAACACAAAGCAGTGAAAACACAATTTAGCACAAAATCGGTCGACCAAATCGGGTATACCAATCGACCGATTGGTCAATTTTGGCTACAACTTAAGTTCACTCAAGTGATCAGTCGAACTAGCTAAGGGGATTGGTCGACAGTTCTAGGATTTTTTGTCTGATAATAATGAAACGGTCGAACTAAGCAAATGGTCGGTTCGACTGGAAATTTCCAAGTACTTCGGGGTTTGGGAAGAATTTGGGTTTCAATCGACCAAGGTTTAGGAGACGTTCGACCGGAAACTTCCAGAGTGTTTAGGACGACAAATAAATGTTGGATCGGTCGACCACTAGGAAAGTTTCCGTCGTCCGAACGTTTGGTAAAATTGGGGCTTTGGGAAATCCGACCGTTGTAGAATACGACAAGTTTAATGGTAATGTGACACATGTAGACAGTCGAACTAAATGCACTAAACGGTCGACCGGTTTAACACTAAATCCTGTTAACAGAATAAGCAACCCAATCAGTCGAACGAAGAACTCATTCCGGTCGACCGATTTTGTCAGGACAGTTCAAGTAAGGTTTAAGTGTTTTTCGGTTCTAGTTTGGGTGATTTATTGAAGTCCAAAATATGTGAAATTTTGTATTTGACTTCTATAGGGAACCTAGTGTGTATGTAAGTGATTTTTAGCTCAAGTATGCTCAATTACATATAGTTCCTAAGACTCAAAATAAATCAAGATTACATGTCTTCAAATTAGCTTTATTACATGTCTTGACTTCATTTTCCTATTTCTCGAGTCTTGATCACATGTAGAAGTTAACTCAATACAATATATATGCAATGCATAGTGTATGCTACTCTACATTTATTGCAATTAAGATTAGGTTGATTAAATCATCAAAACATAGATTAAGACAAAAAATGCAACAAAACATACCTATCATCTACCATATCGATTAGAAAAATGATAAATAGACGGTTGCGTTCGGGACGCGCGCTGACGTGGTCAGTCCTGTCGGCAGTCCAGTCATCAAAAGTAATGTCTTTTACCTTTTGAAATTAATTAAATAACAGAATTATTTTGTATCACATGCAACTTCTACTTTTCCAATACAACATTATGTTCCCAATGCAACATTTCGTTTCATCATGCAACATTCACTTTTCCAATGAAACATTTGGTTCCCCCACGAATAAACTCACAACTTAAAATGGACAGACCTACACCTTATTCTGTCCAAAATAAGTTGGGTATCTGTCAGGAATAAGTTATGTGTTTGTCAGAATATGTTGTGTGTTTGTCTATAATAAGTTGTGTGTCTGACCTGAATAAGTTGTGTGTCTGTCCAGAATAGGTTATGTGTTCATAATAAGTTGTGTGTTTGTTCAGAATAGGTTATGTGTCTATTCATAATAAGTTGAGTGTTTGTTCAGAATAAGTTTTGAGTCTATTCATAATAAGTTTTGTGTCTGTCCATTATATGTTGTGTGTTTATCCATAATAGGTTGTATGTCTAGCCATAATAAGTTTTGTCTGTGCAGATTAAGTTGTGTATCTGTTCAAAATAAGTTGTATTGGGAAAAAGATTACATGGGAAAATCAAATATTGCATGAGAAAACAAAATGTTGTATTGAGAACGTAATATTGCATTGAGAAAGTACAAATTACATTTGACAATATAAATATGTTATTTATTTTAGGATTAATTACAGTTTGCCCCCCCCCCCCCCGAACTATGTCTTGGTATCAATTTACCCCCATGAGGTTTCAAAGTTAAAAATTACCTCCCCTGAAATTTAATTTTATAACATTTTGCCCCCTTGAACTTCAAAAACACATTATTTAACACGCATTCGACGTTTTTTTCCTAATTTTTTTTGTTGTATCCTTAATACACTCCAAAACCTATATTTACGTGAAAGTTTGTATCGAAACGGATGTCAGATATGGTTGGAATTTGGGTCGGATTGAAGAACTTTAAGGGATCAAAGTGATACCAAGACATAGTTCAGGGGGTAAACTATAATTAACCTTTTATTTTATTTGAAAAAGTAAAAGACATTTTACTTTTGTTAACTAGACTGCTAACCATGTCATCCGACGGTCGACGTGTACAACTAATCTGTGGATTAAATCACTACTTAAATTTCAAATTCCATAACCCGACAAACTACTAACCACACTGTGACAGCAACAACAACATTCTTACGTGACATCATACCCTCGATCGCAATCAATTAGCACCCACCACTGCACCAAGCCACCACCCAATAAACTCCTACTGAATCCAACATTTCCCAAACACATTACAAACATGTCTCCACATTTCACCACCACTATCCTTCTCCTCTCCTCCATCTCCATCCTCCCCTTCTCATCTCCAACATCAACTTCCACAACCCTAGACGCCGCGAACCGCCATTGCGACGGCACCCTCTACCCATCCCTCTGCGTTTCCACCCTCTCCACAATACCCGACCTCCATTCCCAACGCCTCCCGTCCGTTATCTCCTCCGTCGTCCACCGCACCCTCCACGAGGTCCACCGTTACTCCACCAACGTGACCGGCGTTCTCCGGAAGAAATACCGCGACCTCGACCCTCGCCAGCGTCGTGCTCTCGAAGATTGCATTGAGCTTTTCGCCACCACCGTTGATGAGCTAAACCTCGCCCTCGCCGACCTTAATTCCACCTCTTCTCTCAGCCTTCACCAACTCGACACTGCTTTGTCCGGCGCCATCACAAACCAGTACACATGTTTGGACGGGTTGGTGGATTCGACTGTCTTATTTAATGTCACATACGTTTTGTTTAGAATAATATAACATTAATCAGCATTTCAGACTAATTCAATTAGTCGATTACTGATCTTAAAATAGTCAAAATTATATATATATATATATATATATATATATATATATATATCGTACGAAACTATACATATATGATGATAAATTTATAATAGAATGTGATAAATGAAAATTTTATTATCGCGACAGGTTCGAATACGTTCCGAACGGAAACCTCCGATCATCCATCGAGAAGGGTCTCCACCACATCTCCCACATGGTCAGCAACTCCCTCGCCATGTCCCAGAAGCTGCCACGTGGCAAGCCCAAGGTCAACAACACTCGTGGGTACCCCACGTGGCTGGCGAGGAGGGACAGGCGACTCCTGACGGACCCGGTCAACGCGACCAGCATCGACGTCGTGGTGGCCATGGACGGGTCGGGGAACTACACGACTATCGGAGAAGCGGTCGCGGCGGCGCCTAACAACAGCGATGTCAGGTTCGTAATTTACGTGAAGGCCGGTGGCTATTTTGAGAACGTGGAGGTGGACCGGAACAAGTCGAATATCATGTTGGTCGGAGATGGGATGGGGAAGACGGTGGTGAAGGCTAGTCGGAGTGTCGTGGATGGGTGGACGACGTTTAGATCTGCCACTGTCGGTTAGTTACTGTCTGACCGTGTTTGTTTGGGTTCCGCCCGTGACTAATTGGTTTGTGCGGTGTGTGTTGTTTTGGTTGGTGTTTGAAGTGATTGCATGTGAGCACGCGTTGTTGTGTTACTGAAATAGGACAGTAAAGGTTTCGAAGCAAACATATTGGTTCGACTAAAGTTTGGTGTTTTTTGGACTTTAAGGTTTTTTGTTTTTATTATTTAAAGTACACCAAGTCCCTAGTTGTTTATGAATTATGACTGCTGGATACCTAACCTTGGTTTAGGTAAGCTTATAGCTTAAGGTGGTCGATTAAGAGATCGCATCTTATATTTTTGGACTTTTAGTTGCAAACTTGAAACATGATATTCACTATAAAGATAGTTTTTTTTCTTTCCCTTTTCTAGATCTTGCATGAAAAGTTGATGTTATAGAGATTTGTCATTTTGAGCGTACGTGAATGTGAACCACGTGTTAGACATTATTGTTCTTAAAACTTTCGGTTCGGATCCCTGCAGCTACCTACTACAAATATTTAAGCTTTATTAAAGAATATTAATAAATGCAATCCCTCGTTACAACCAAAAAAAGTCTTTGGTGCTTTCCCAAAAATAATATTTGGTTGGTTGATTTTTTTTTGTTTTTGAAAGTTCTTTGGTTGGTTAATGTTCATGTTTTTTAGAAACCTTATCGTCCAACGAAGTGATTCGTGGAGCACATGCCTGAGCCTGATAAAATATGGAGCATATTATGTTTTATTGAGTTGAGACATCAGACATATTTGTCAACATTTCGGATTTTCGGCCTATAGTTCTAGAGGAAAACGTTCTTCTCAATTATTTGCACTCATTAGTGTCACTACGTGCCTATTTTAATTAGCTTTTAGAACCCTCCAATTCCAAATAATTGATTGGTGACAATTCCTTGAGCTTGGACCCTGATCAATACATTCCCAAAGTCAACGTAAAACTATTGCATTGGATTAACCCTTCAACTTTAATTTGTGGATGGCAGCCGTTGTGGGCACTGGATTTCTGGCGAGAGACATGTCCTTCGAGAACGCTGCCGGACCAAGCAAGCACCAAGCTGTGGCCCTCCGGAGTGGCTCCGACCTCTCCGCCTTCTATCGCTGCCGCTTCGTGGGGTATCAAGACACCCTCTACGTCCACTCCCTCCGCCAATTCTACAGAGAATGCGACATCTACGGTACGTACATGATCTAGTTCATCTTATAAACTTTTAAACATGCATTAACTGATGCTTATGATTTTACAAAATAACAATTGGATGTGTACCGACATGATCCAATTCACAGTGTTAGGATTCAATCTCTAATCCTGATGATTAATCCAGTTAACCTAAGTTGTTATGAATAATAACTTCGAGTTCCATTATAGACAGAAGTAATTAAAACGGGAATAATTAAATTGATTTGACAGGTACGGTCGACTTCATCTTCGGAGATGCATCCGTCGTGTTCCAGAACTGCAACCTCTACGCCCGCAAGCCTCTCCCCAACCAAGCCAACATCTTCACGGCCCAAGGCCGCGAAGACCCGAACCAGAGCAGTGGCATTTCCATCCACAACTGCAAGCTAGCAGCCGCTGTAGACCTAATCCCAGAGCAATCCTCCTTCAAAACCTATCTCGGAAGGCCATGGAGGAACTACTCGAGGACGGTGATCATGAAGTCCAACGTGGGCGACTTGGTGGATCCCAAAGGTTGGCTGGAGTGGGACGGCGACTTCGCGTTAGATACGTTATATTATGGTGAGTACATGAATAGGGGACCGGGATCGAACACGACTGGAAGGGTGACTTGGCCCGGTTATAGAGTCATTAATAGTTCTACCGAAGCCATGCAATTCACAGTGGACCCGTTTATACAGGGCGATGTGTGGTTGCCGGCGACGTCCATTCCTTACACTAGTGGCTTGTAGTTGAAATCGTATTGGAATTAAGAATTTTAAAATGGAAAATCTGTGAAGGTAAAGAGAAAGCTAACCTTCAACAAGTAAAGTGATTCGGGATATATGATTTAAAAGCGGATTATGTGTTTGGATATTTTTATTGCACTACTTTACTACGATTTATATTCTTGTTATATTGTTAGAAAATCGGGTTTCAATTTCTAACTAGGTGAAGTAGTAAAATGTTTCTTTTGAAAGTTGAAAGTATATGGTCGAAATGGGCCATCTAAAGAACCAGATAAATAACACTTTTCTGTAAGCTCACTGAGCCTAATAGGCTTCGGTCCACAATTCTGTAAGCTCACTGGGTCTAATGGGCACAGGCCTATATTTATGTAAGCTCACAAGGCCTTGTGGGCTCCAGCCCACGGAATGTTAACTTGCCTTCTTTAGTTCTTGATTTCTTATGCAACTTTTGCCTTTCTCTTGCTTACTCGTTTCGTTTGTTTGGGAACCAAACGATTAATCATCACTTGAGTGTGAATTTTATTTTTTATTAATGTTTCTCTGCTTATATTTCTCTCTTTGTCGCTCGAGGCCGAGGAGACAGTTAATGCTTCTTGATGTTAGGATATAAGATAAAAGGATTCAGTGATACAGCGCGAATTTCCAAAATCTCTCAGCAACGTAACAAGTAACTTAACTGAGCGTTATTTTATCTTTTTTTCTGGGAAAATAATCCCTTGTTGGATGTTATTGGAGTGATTAGTCCATTTTACGGGCAACATGATTTTAAGATAATAATAGACGAAGTAGTTTAACAAATAAAGATGTTTGACAAAGAAGACACAAGTCCACAACTGATTTAAGTCGAAGACGACCAATATATGAACAAAGCAATACTTTCCCATGTTCCAAGATTAGCTTGTGAGAAACTGTGGCGTCTCACATGGACCAATAATAATGCAAGAGAAGAAACTGATTAGATACCATTAGGGGTGCACATGGGTTGGGTTCAACCCGAAACCCAACCCGAACCCGACTGATCGGGTCGGGTTGGGTTGGGTTGGAGAGGGGTTCGGGTCGGGTCGGGTTGGGAAAATCAAAAACCCGAATTTTCGGGTCGGGTTCGGGTTGACCCAACCCAACCCGAACCCGATTTTTTTATTTTTTTTTATTTTTTTTTATTTTTTCCCAAATAAACCGGTCGACCGAACATCCCTCGGTCGACCGTTTCCAACCCGAAAATTTCGGGTTTTCAAGCCACCGGTCGACCGTTTAAGCACCGGTCGACCGAACCCGACCAAGTTTGGGAGAAAAATTCCAAATTCGGGTTCAACCCGATCCAACCCGACCCAACCCGAAAATTTCGGGTTGGGTTGGGTTGAACCCAAACCGGTTCGGGTTCGGGTTGGGTTGGGTTTTTTCCCAACCCGAAAATTTCGAGTTGGGTCGGGTTGAGGCCCAAACCCGACCCATGTGCACCCCTAGATACCATCACCAGCTTTAACGTGCATGATGCATGCATAATATTTTCTTGATAATAATTAATAACATGCATGTATGTTATTATATTATTGATGATTAAACACAACCAAAATAAGTAAATAAATGATACGGTCGGTGAGTGTTTAGCTTGCACCTTGGAATATTGCAACTAGCACGTGGTGATTTGCAATATTAATGTTCTTCACGTGGTTCATGTTAGCCAGTTCCATAACATTTTTTTTGTAGGAAAATATTTTACGAACGCAGCGCGTCACGGACACGTTCTACGTGGACATCCATGTCAGCCCTTACGTGGCCAAAGTATAAATGTTTTTTTTGTTTTTTCTTCATGATGTTCACTCAAATCACATTAAATGTGTTTCAACTCAGCACGTTCTCTCTCTCCACCCAAATACAAATATGATGACACTCTTTCTTTCTTCTTCATTCTTTCTCTCCAGAATAAATCACCATTTCTAGCAAGATATTATGTCGAAGAAGCGTCTGATGCCGACTCCCAGGATTCTTCACAACGTAAGCAGCGTGAATGGGACGGTGCGAAGACTTCCCGATGTTCTTGTCAGCGTTAGCATCGTGAATGTGACGATCCGGTGGTGAAGACTTCGCACCACAACATCTTTGCTGCATTGTTGGAGTGCCCATGACAGAAAAAGAAAGAAGAAGAAAGAAAGAGTGTCATCGACCGTCCCATTCACGCTGCTTACGTTGTGAAGAACCCTGGGAGTCGGCATCAGACGCTTCTTCGAAATAATATCTTGCTCGAAATGGTGATTTATTCCGGAGAGAGGTACAATGCTCCGTGGTGAAGACTTACGTCTGTTCGGTTTATGTCGTACATCTCTCCGTAATAAATCACCATTTCGAGTAAGATATTACGTCGAAAAGAAGCGTCTGATGTCGACTCCCAAGGTTCTTCACAACGTAAGCAGCGTGAATGAGACGATCATGTTTAAGTCTTACATCTTCTTTCCGATTTACTGGGAAAATATATATTATCTTTGTAATTTGTGTGTGTTTGTATTGTTTGTTTGTGTGTGATTTACTGGGAGAAGATATATTAATTTTGTAATTTTTGTGTGTTTGTGTTTGTGCTTGTATTGTTTGTTTGTCTTTGTGCTCTCATTGTATCTTATTGTGTAATAGTTATCATCAATAATATGTACCATCAATATCTCATTGTGCTCTCATTGTATCTACATAAACAGGACAAACTTTCTACATAAACTGGACAAACATTCTACATAAACAGGACAAACTTTCTACATAAACAAGACAATCTTTCTACATAAACATGACAAACTTTCTACATAAACTGGACAAACATTCTACATAAACAGGACAAACTTTCTACATAAACAGGACAAACTTTCTACATAAACAGAACAAAACATGACAAACTTTCTACATAAACAGGACAAACTTTCTTCCTAAACTGGACAGGAACTACACTTATTCCGGACAGCAAATACACTTATTCCGGACAAACTTTCTGTTCCGTTTCTGAACACACTTTCTTCTTATTCTGGACAACTACATTTATTCCGGACTGCAAATACACTTATTTCGGACAACAAATACACTTATTCCGATTCGGGACAGCAAATACACTTATTCCGGACAGCAAATACACTTATTCCGGACAAACTTTATGTTCCGTTTCTGGACACACTTTATTCTTAAACCGGACAACAAATACATTTATTCCGGACAACAAATACACTTATTCCGGACTGCAAATACACTTATTCCGGACAGCAAATACACTTATTCCGGACAAACTTTATGTTCCTTTTCTGGACACACTTTATTCTTAAACCGGACAACAAATACACTTATGCCGGACAACAAATACACTTATTCCGGACTGCAAATACACTTATTCCGGACAGCAAATACACTTATTCCGGACAAACTTTATGTTCCTTTTCTGGACACACTTTATTCTTAAACCGGACAACAAATACACTTATGCCGGACAACAAATACACTTATTCCGGACTGCAAATACACTTATTCCGGACAGACACATAACGTAAACAGGACAAACACATAATGTAAACTGCACACACATAAAGTAAGCTAGACAAATTAAGTTGATCCAACGTAAAACTTAAAAACAAATATTTTATTATGATAAGTGTGGGCTCTGCACGAATAATGAGACTGCACGATGTCCTAGGGTCTGCACACTGTCTTATCTGTGTATTGGGAAATGAATCGTTCAACTTAAAGAACCGGCGTTTTTTAAAAAGACCAAAACGCGCGAAGAGAAATTTCGCTGACTGGACGCTGACTCAAAGAAAATATCTGAGCTGTACAGATCCACGTAAGACGCGTCCGTGACGCCCGCGTCCGTCTATCACGACCCTTTTTTGTTTAATGTGATTCACGTCGCTCCTAGTCTTCTCTGAGATGATATGTAACTCCGTTGTAATTAAATATTTTAAAAAAAAGGAGTTTAACATGGTCGTTTGTCTTGTTGAGTAAGTAGGCTTGATCAAAGAAGTTTGATTACCCGTGTGAGAGAAGTTTAACATGGTTGTTTCGTATTCTGGATGTATATTTGTTTATCTGTAATTTGATGTATTGTACATATCGCATCGGATTTAGGATTTTGGTAGGACTATCTATAAATACATGTGTTCCCCCTCTTCTTTTTGTACATTTGGAGAAATAGTGGATTCGTAAGCACGTGGTGGTCGAGTTTTTTTCTACAAGGATTTTCACGTAAAAAAATTTATCTTGTGGTTTGTACGCATTTTTCTTTTCGTTTCCTTTCGTTTGTTTGTTCCTACAAAAACGAATTCTTAACGTCTCTCTCTCCTTGTCATCAACTTATAAGAAAAGCATTAGGAAACCTGAATACCCATACAAATCTACGATGAGTTGAATTATTTCAATCGGCAATTGGTACTTAAGAGTGTTCTTCCAACCACATGTAGCATGACCGAGTCAACTTGCTTATGGATCCATAAATATGATTCCATTTAGGGGTGCAAATGGTTACAAACTATTAGAATATTCGATTCAAAAAATTTCATTTAGTTGGTATTTGGTAAGTTCCATCTTACCAATTTAATTTCAGATATGGAGTTTGTTTAAAAAAAATATCAATTAGAAATCGAATACAAATTCGGATACAATGTGTTTCAAATTCGAATTATCCGAATTATTCAGATACATGACCACATGACCACGTACCACCAAAATCGAATTATCCGAATTATTTGAATTTTTTTTATTCGAAAATAAATTACAATATGTATATATATATATTCATTTTTAAATAATATCCGAATACCAATTAGTATTCAAAAATTTTGAAGATTCAGATTCGAATTTGAGAATGAATTACGGAATTCAAAAATTCGGATATACTGTGTATCCGAATCAAATAATCCGAGTTGCACCCTAATTCCATCCCTGTATCTTCTATCAACTTAAATAAATAAAAAACTCTTCGAAGATGCCCCCATATATTATTGTGGTTCTGTGAATGAGTTGAATTTATTGACCGTAGCATTGTAGGGTATGATTGACTTGGAGGAGTTAACTGTTGGGAGGGGGATCTAATATGCCCCTGTTGGATTTCATGTTTAATTATACATATATATTTTCAAAATTTTTATGTATAATAAGGATCATCTATAATTTTCTACGTTTTATTTCATGCATGTATTGGTTTGTTTCAATAACTAGTTTTAAAACTTATTAAAACAAACATGAATTTACGAAATTCATACCTAGAAGTTCTCTAAAACTTCTTGAAGATTCGGAGACGTTGTGGATGCTTGTTGCTGCGTCGGATGCCTCCGAGATTTCACCAAACTCTAAACGAGATTGGAGAGAGAAGAGCTAGCCTCTCGATCTCCAATAGAGTTTAGAATCCAATTACTAACCCCTTTAGTTTCCTTGAGAAGATGACCTCTTGAAACTAAATCTAAACTTAAGAATTTGTGGAAATTTCGTGGAGAATTATGGAGAGAGAATTTTTGCACAAGAAATAATGAATTCAATTAATTGGGTAATGAAATAAGCTTGTATTTATAAGCTCTCTCTAAATGACCTATTCATGTGCAACCCCTTGCCCATGATCTCATGCAAAATTCCATCTAACCATCCATTATTTAATAATAAATAATATTAGCCATGAATTAAATCAATTATGGACCAATTTCATGCATGATCTAATTAATTCTTAAATTAATTCTGCACAAAACCGTCTGGACCGCTCGAACCTAGTTTCGGTCGACCGCTCGAACCTAGTTTCGGTCGACCGTTCTATAACTCGGTCGACCGTTCGTAACAGGAACTATTCCATCGCAATGTTCGGTTGACCGACCGATCACATTCGGTCGACCGTTCGAACAGATGAAAATTCCCTGTTATCGGTCAAGACATGTCCGGTCGACCGTTTACTGCTAACCGGTCGACCGTTTGAGTAATGTTCTGCAGACTTATCAAATTTCGGTTTAACCCCTACAAAATTTGACATTTCGGGATTAGTAGTAAATTCACAACTTATGTAACATATTATCCTATGTAATGATCAATCATTACACCCCATAATATTTACATCACATATGAATTTAATTTAGATTCTAATTATGTTATTAATCACAACATAATTCTGATTTTGCTTGTTCACCCCATGTGTCATATTTTCTACATGAAACCCGACACATCCTATGAACTCAAAATCCCCATTACTCGTTTCCCAGTTTTGTGGTGTGACCTATGGGAGGATCTAAACTAATTTGGCAGTGATATCAAGAGCTTAATATCACAAGCTATAAGCGGTATCTAGCTACACATTATAGCTCCCAATTAGTTAGATGTCTTAATTCCACTCGAACCAAAACCCGATCAAATTAGTGATGGAGTGCACCACTTGTGTCCGTCTCTTGCCTCATGATATTAAGAATACACACAAAGTAGTATTGTGTCATCTTTGTATTAGTATTCATTTCTTGATCTCTTTAAGCTAGTTATAAATATGTGACTTAACTCAAATCACATTGTGCACATTATAACTTTGCTTTATCAAGGGGCGCACTAATATCATCACTCAATTAAGAGGGGCAATGGTAATCTTTTGACTAACTATCTTCTCCAACAAAAGTTGTACTTAACCAACCAATGCCTTTACACTACACTTATCGATAGTTCAAGACACTGATCTAACTAAGTATTCCTTAAGTGATCAGATATAAGTCTCATATCAAAGGACCAAAGACACAGTAAAATATTAATGACACAGAAACACATTCCTATAATATTTTACTTATTAGGTCTATTCAATATACAAAAGTAATATTTTCCTCTTTTGCATACCCGTGTTGTCACTCACTTGTAGAGCTACAATGATCTATGACCAAACACGACAATCTTAACCCGGTAATTAATGTCCCATGTTAATTACCATGATTGCGAATATCTTTTGTTTTATGTAAACCAATATCTTTTAGAGCTCTACGGTTAAGGACCAAGAGCATCTTCCTTAACACTTCTAAAAAACGAACAACATAAACAAGGAACAAAATGATTTCTCATTCAAGTCATAATAATTGACATTTAAAAGTAAAACTTTTAGAACACATTCCCTTCAATATGTTGGATTTCATGTTTAATTATACATATATATTTTCGAATTTTTTTATGTATAATAAGGATCATCTATAATTTTCTACGATTTATTTCATGCATGTATTGGTTTGTTTTAATAATTAGTTTTAAAACTTATTAAAACAAACATGAGCTCTACGGTTAAGGACCAAGAGTCTCTTCCTTAACACTTCTGAAAGACGAATAACATAAACAATGAACAAAATGATTTCTCATTCAACTCATAATAATTGACATTTAAAAGTCAAACTTTTAGAACACATTCCCTTCAATATGCACTAACACGACACAGATTACACGCACCACGAAAATCGAATATTGAATGCGGAATAATAACTTCTGACCCTCTCCCAAACTAAGTGCAACAAGCAAACACAAATAAGATGAAAATAGCAAGCAATCACACAACACACCTGAAGCAAACCACGATACACGCGATTTTACAAGGTTCGGCAAGATGTCTACGTCATTGGGGGGTCTCCTGCGGATTTCCTTTCCTTGAAGCTCTTCTCCAACAAGAAAAGTCTCCGAGATTACAAAAGTTTGGAAGCAATATGTCTCCCAAATCACTCTAGATCTCTCTCTAGCCTAATCTCTCTCAAGGAAATAAGTAATGTATGTTATGTTACAAGATCAGGGCAAAAAATCTATTTATAATGGGCTAAATTCGTGCAGAGAATAATTCAGATCGTGCATAACTGCCTCCAAACGGTCGACCGGAATTGCCCATCAGTCGACCGAACTTTGGTTAGTTCGCGTAACTGCCAGCATTCGGTCGACCGCTCGCCCCGAGCCGGTCGACCGTTCCGCGCTTCTGAATAGCGCCCGAAGCTCCTGGACGTTTTCGGTCGTCCGCGAGTCCAACACCGGTCGACCGATCTGCATGACGATTTTCATCTCGCATCTACTGTCGCTTTTCGGTCGACCGCATGCCCAGCACCGGTCGACCGGATCTCGATCGATCCTGAGCTCCAAATCTACTGACGTTTTTCGGTCGACCGAATTCCCCGAACCGGTCGACCGTTCCTCGATCTGTTCCGAGCCCCATGGCTCCTGTAGTAATTCGGTCGACCGGACACTTAAGTTCCGGTCGACCGATTCTCCCTGAATTCTTGTATTAACAATTATAAACCAAATCCAACGTTAACTTTGTGACTTCAATTGTACGACTTTCTTGAAATTTGAAGTTAAAATGGTTTTAAGTATAATTTTATATGATTGTATAACTCTTAAAATTAGACTTACCAAAAAAAAATGCAAGTTGTGTTGCAAACCAATTATCAATTTTTTTTAAAATTAAATTTATTTACTTTTGTATTATTTTCTCATGAAAAGTTATCTTACCGGTCCTTAGAATTTAGTATTATTAGCATGGTGGGAATTGAAAGCAAGAGGCTCCGATTTGGTCGGACACAAAACACGAAGGTAAAAAAGAAAGAAAGAATTGAATTGGTTTTGCGCAATAAAAGAAGCGCAACGGTCATTGATTTTAGCACTTTTAAAACGGGACAGCCCATCCTTAGCACTTTGGGCGGTGACCGTTGGGGTCCAAAATCCAAACCCAAGAAGTCACGCGATGCCTGCCAAGTTACTCTCTATCAATGGCCTCGAGATGACCCCTTGCTAAGAAAGGCATGAGCACATACCATGACAAGGTGTGTCTTCACATGGTTTTTGTCCAATAATTACCACTTTCGTGAAAACAAATTTATTATAATTTACTCTATTTTATCATCCATTAAGAATATTGTAAGTTATACCCAATTGATCAACATTTTTTAATTATTAATGATGAGTTGTAGATCGGCATCCCACCAATTACTTGTTATTTACCGGGATAAGGTTCTAATCTTCATCTATCTCTACTAAATAGATGGGACCGGTTGGGAACTTGGGATACATAAGAGTGTTCAATTGACTATTTTTTCGTTATAAGGTTTAAATTTGATTATAAGCTCCACATCTCTAGCATTCCCTCTCATTTAACACATCATGCCGATACCAAAATACACTCAAAATAGTTAATACCTATTAATCAAGGAAATCAAGCTAAAAACAATGGCAGTCAGGTAGTGGCATCAAGCATCTTTTCTGCATATATACGAGCACAAGCATAGCCCACACCTTTTACTACTTTAGTACCTCCCAGACAATGAAATGACCTTGCCTTAATTTGAAGTAATTACAAATATGATCATGCAATACAACGGATTACATATGTCGAACAAATATTCCGTAAGGATCCAGATAAAATCAACATACAAAAACATATATAGGAAAACAACAAAATAAGGAACAGTGATCAGAGACGACCTCATAGACCGAGCCGTCGGAATGCGACTTGCCTCAGAGAAAATATCGGCCCACATACCAGTGTGTTTGATGGTATGATGATTTTCTCCCAGGATAGAACAGTCTCACCGTCGATCAGGCGCACACCGGAGTCGACGGACCACGAAAGCAGCGTGGAACCTCGCAAGAATCGGTCGCCGGAGAACTCTGGATTCGGAGACCTAAAATCGCCGGAGAGGGGCGGTTTTCGTAGAGAGATGATGAGAATAAAACGTGTGGGTACATGAGGAAACCGACTGTGATATATATATGTATTTAATCTTGTAACTGTCAATGACTTAATTGCAAAAAACAATTAACATGAGGTCCAAAAATTAAATACACCCATCACCCTGAGGCTAAAGCCTTTAATTTCCCCCAAAACCCTCGCCTCGCCCTGGACCGGGACGAGCATGTACGCGTGCACATGTGTGAAAAATTCTCTTATCATCTCTTTCCACCTACAAAGGATCAAGTGAATATGATGTTTATCAACATCCTTCAACTTGTTAGCTTCACCAATGTGAGACTAAAAGTGAGGTGAGCACATGACACATGGGGTAAAAGTTCTCATCTTCATCTCAACATTGGATTTCTTCAATTGAATTATTCATGTGTCTAGCCCAAACTCAATAATCCAACACCTTCTTGTCTCCTCTCTTCCTCTTTGCTTCTCATCACATTTCTCCTCTTCCTTTCTTCAACCACAGCCTCCCCACACCACCACCACCACCACATTGCATCCCACAACTACAAGGATGCCCTCACCAAGTCCATCCTCTACTATGCGGGTCAAAGGTCAGGTAAACTCCCACTAACCCAGAGGCTCACTTGGAGGAAGGACTCTGGCCTCTCTGATGGCTCTGCTGCTCATGTAAGACCCCACATTAGTTTAGAAGAAGAAGAAATCACAGTTTTTGATGAATTTGCTGTTTTGAGGTTGTGGGTCAATGCAGGTGGATATGGTTGGTGGGTATTATGATGCAGGGGACAATGTGAAGTTTGGGTTTCCGATGGCGTTTACAACTACAATGTTGTCTTGGAGTGTGATTGAGTTTGGTGGGTTGATGAAGGGGGAGTTGGGGAATGCTAAGGTGGCTATCAAATGGGCTACGGATTACCTCCTTAAAGCAACATCAATCCCAAACACTATCTTTGTTCAGGTTTGCTAATTTTGACTTTCTTCTTTAACCCAACATACATGGTTAAACATGAAGTCAAAACGTGTTAGCGAATCCGAGTTCGATTCTTAACTTATCTCGTCAACTGTTGTGAGTTTAGCCAATGACATTGAGATTTCATATCCGTTTGTCTTTAAAATGTCGCAAACTAATGTTAGAACGTAATACCAAAACACACACAAGCACATGGTTGTATCATGTTGAATGTGTTTGATGACGTGTGTTTGTAATTAATATAGGTTGGTGATGCTAAGAAGGACCATGCCTGTTGGGAGAGGCCAGAGGACATGGACACACCAAGAACAGTGTTGAGGATTGATAAGTGGAACCCCGGAACTGAAGTTGCGGCCGAAACTGCCGCCGCCTTGGCCTCTGCTTCTATGGTTTTTAGGAGAACCGATCCACACTATTCCAAGCTTCTCCTCAGCAGAGCCATGAGGGTGAGCTTGTTGGAATTTGGCTTATAATTGTTAATACAGGAAAACAGGGAGAAACGGTCGACCGGAACTTAAGTCACGGTCGACCAATTTACTCCAGGAGCCTGGAGGCTCGGAACAGATCGAGGAACGGTCGACCGGTTCGGGGAATTCGGTCGACCGAAAACGGCCAGTAGATTTGGAGCTCGGATCTTTTGAAGATCCGGTCGACCGGTGCTGGGCATGCGGTCGACCGAAAAGTGACAGTAGATACGAGACGAAATTCAGCACAACAATCGGTCGACCGGTGTTGGACACGCGGTCGACCGAATTCGTCCAGTAGCTTCAGGCGCTATCCAGCAGTGCAGAATGGTCGACCGGTGTTGGACACGCGGTCGACCGAAATTGTCCAGGAGCTTCGAGCGTTGTTCAGCAGCGTGGAACGGTCGACCAACTATGGGCGAGCGGTCGACCGAACGATGGCAGTTACGCGAACTAACCGAAGTTCGGTCGACCGATGGGACATTCCGGTCGACCATTTTCAGACAGTTATGCACGATCTGAATTATTTTTTGTACGATTTTAGCCCATTATAAATAGGATTTTCGCCCTAATCTTGTAATATAACACACAATCTTTATTTCCTTGAGAGAGATTAGGCTAGAGAGAGATCTAGAGTGGTTTGGGAGACGCATTGCTTTCAAATTGTGTAATCTCGGAGACTTCTCTTGTTGGAAAAGAGCTTCAAGGAAAGGAAATCCGCAGGAGACCCCCCAAGGACGTAGGCATCTTGCCGAACCTTGTAAAATCGCGTGTGTCGTGGTTTGCTTCAGGTGTGTTGATTGATTGCTTGTTATTTCCATCTTAATTGTGTTTACTTGTTGCATTGTGTTTGGGAGAGAGTCAGAAGTATAGTTTCCGCATTCAATATTCAATTTTTGTGGTGCGTGTAATCCGTGTCGAGCTAGTGCATCGTAGATCCCCCACCCAACAGCTGGTATCAGAGCTTTGGTTGCACTTTCGATGACGGAAGAAGCACGGAATTTTCGGGTGGAGAAATTCACCGGGAAAGGGAACTTCTCAACATGGCAACGGAGGGTTCGTGCGTTGATGTCTCAAACGGACGGGCTATTGCTGACGTTGGATGGGGTTGAGAAGAATCCGTCGAAGATGACCGACGAAAAGTGGGAGAGTCTGAATCTCCGGGCTATAGGAATCATCGAGTTGTGCCTCTCGGATGATTTGCTTTTCGAGGAATCGGCGAAGACCGCAGCAGAATATTGGAAACTTCTAGAGGAGAGGTTCATGAAGAAGAACCTTAACAACAAGTTGAATCTGAAGTGTCAGCTGTACATGCTTCGGATGAAGGAGAACACACCGTTCATTGAGTATCTCTCGGTGTTCAATAAGTTGATAACTGATCTTACTCAGCTTGAGGACAAGATGGAGGATGTAGACAAGACAATGTTGTTATTGACGTCGCTGCCGGACTCGTATGAGAACTTGGTGAATACGATCATATATGGCAAGGATTCGTTGGTGTTGGAGGAGGTCAAGGGCACGCTGATCTCCTACGATGCAAGGAGGAATTCTGGTAGTAGCTCTTTCGAGAAGGGTGAAGGATTGATCGCAGCACCGGAAAGGGGCAGAACGGGTAACAAAGGAAGAAGCAACGGAAGGGGCCGGTCCAAATCAAAGGGGAGATCTTTGAATGTTTTTTCTGTAAGAAGGTTGGTCATATGAAGCGTGACTGTAGAGCCTTCAAGGAGTCGCTGCAGAAAGGGAAAGACGGGTACAATTCCGCCAGTGTGGTGGAGGAGAAGAACGAAGTCGACGTTCTAACGGTATGCACTGCAGGTATTGACAAATCATCATCTGGATGGATTTTGGATACAGGAGCATCATTTCACATGTGCCCGGATAAGGAGTGGTTCACATCCTATGAGCCACTGAAAGGAGGGATCGTTGTTATGGGCAACGATGCGCCGTGCACTACCGTCAGTATTGGTTCCGTACAGTTTAAGATGTTCGATGGGTGCATTCGAACGCTGACGGGTGTGCGTCATGTACCGGAGTTGAAGAAGAATCTGATTTCTCTAGGAGAGCTTGATACTCTCGGGTGGAGATGGTCCGGCGGGGACGGAAAGATTAAGGTCACTCATGGGGCGATGACAGTGATAAAGAGAACCAAGGTGGGCAACTTGTATTGGATGCTCGGGAATGCAGTAGCAGGAAAGGGTGCAGCAAATGTTGCACAAGACGAAGACAACACCGCACTTTGGCATATGAGGCTTGGTCATATGTCGGAAAAGGGTTTGTGTGAGCTACACAAACAGGGACTGCTGAAGGGTGTTAAGAGCTGCAAATTGGATTTTTGCAAGTATTGTGTCTTCGGTAAACAACACAGGATTCGGTTCAAGACGGCTATCCACAAGATGAAGGAAATTCTGGAGTATGTGCACTCAGACGTCTGGGGACCGGCTCAGGTTCGGTCAAAAGGTGGAGCCGAATATTTCGTCACATTCATAGACGACTTCTCGAGGAAGGTATGGGTTTATTTTCTGAAAAATAAATTTGAAGTCTTTGATAAGTTTAAAGCATGGAAGGCCCAAGTGGAGAAAAGTACAGGAAAATTTGTTAAGTACTTACGGACAGATAATGGAGGTGAGTACACCTCAAGGGAGTTTGCAAGTTTTTGTGAGAAAGAAGGCGTCACGAGGCATTTCACTACACCGCGGAGTCCGGAACAAAACGGCGTAGCTGAAAGGATGAACATGACACTATGTGAACGGGCAAAGAGCATGAGGCTTCATGCAAATCTGTCGAAGGATTTTTGGGCGGAAGCTGTAGATCTTGCATGTTACTTAGTAAATATCTCACCGTCATCGGCACTTGAATTAAAGACGCCTCAGGAAGTGTGGACGGGTGAGCTATTTGATTACTCGAGGCTTAGGATATTTGGATGCGAAGCCTATGCGTTGGTCGATGAGACACAACGGTCGATGCTGGATTCGAAATCGAAGGAGTGTATATTCCTTGGTTACGATAGGGCAGTGAAAGGATATAAGCTTTGGGATCCGGTGAGCAAGAAGGTACTCCTACGGAGTAATGTGGTCTTTGATGAGACAAGTTTGCTCAAGGGCCTTGAGGAGAAAGAGCAGCAAGAGGTTCCCATGCAGGATGCCGAAATTGAAGTTGGGGTCACGACTTCAAGGGAAGAATCGAATCAAGAAGTTCAGCAGGAAACAATTGACTCACAAGTAGAGGAGGAAGATGAGCAAGAGAGTATTGCTCAAGGAAGACAGAGGAGGATCACAAAGGCACCGGTGAGGTATGGTCACGATGATGCTAGTATTGCGTTTGCACTTGTTACCGAATATGGGGACCCTTGCACATTCGAAGAAGCTATTGAGCAGGAGGACAAGAACAAGTGGATGGTGGCCATGACCGAAGAGATGGAATCTCTTCATAAGAACCAAACTTGGGAGTTAACGGAGCTTCCCAAGGGAAAGCGCGCAATTGGGTGCAAGTGGATCTTCAGGAAGAAGGAAGGGTCATCTCCTATGGAGGAGATAAAGTATAAAGCAAGGTTGGTGGCAAAGGGATATGCTCAGAAGGAAGAGGTCGATTACAACGAGATCTTCTCACCCGTTGTAAAGCATACCTCTATTAGAGTGTTGCTAGCTATGGTAGCTATGGACAACATGGAGTTAGAGCAGTTGGACGTGAAGACAACTTTTCTTCACGGGCACATAGAGGAAGAGATCTATATGAAGCAGCCGGATGAGTTCATCGCACGAGGAAAGGAAGGACAAGTATGCAAGCTGAAAAAGTCCCTCTATGGACTTAAGCAATCGCCGAGGCAGTGGTACAAAAGGTTCGATTTATTTATGATTAATAATGGTTTTGTACGTTGCGATTATGATAGTTGTGTATACTTGTGGAGTCTTGGAGACGGTACACACGTGTTCTTGCTTTTGTATGTGGATGACATGTTGATCGCTGCTAAGGAGATGAAGCATATAGATGATCTCAAACTGAAGCTTCACGGGGAGTTTGAGATGAAAGACCTCGGGAGTGCAAAGAAGATACTCGGTATGGAGATCTCCAGGGATACCGAAAGAGGTGAAATTCTGCTCACTCAAAGGAGTTATATCCGGAAGATACTCGAGAGGTACAATCTCGAGAATGCCAAGCAGGTGACCACACTTATTAATGCTCACTTCAAGCTCTCGTTGAAGTGCAACCCCTCTACTGAAAAAGAAAGGAGAGATATGGAGAGAGTTCCATATGCTAGTGCAGTCAGATCCGTTTTGTATGCTATGATTTGCACTATGCCAGACATTTCACACGCAGTTAGCCTCGTGAGTCGTTATATGGCTAACCCAGGAAAAGAGCATTGGGAAGCGTTGAAGTGACTATTGAGGTACCTGAAGGGAACCATGGATGTTAGCTTGAAGTTCACCAAAGATGGAGCACAGAGGCAGGTGGAGGGGTACGTTGATTCAGATTATGCTGGAGATGTGGATAAGCGGAGGTCCACAACAGGGTACGTGTTCACTTTGAGTGGAGGTCCAGTGAGTTGGAGATCGGTTCTCCAACATACTACCGCGTTGTCTACGACGGAAGCGGAGTACATGGCTGTTGTCGATGCCGGGAAAGAAGCTATATGGTTGAAGGGTTTGGTTAGCTCTTTGGGGATGGAACAATAAGTGACCAAATTGCATTGCGATAGTCAAAGTGCAATTTATCTAGCCAAGGATCAGACGTTCCATTCAAGGACCAAACATATTGAAGTAAGGTACCACATGATCTGGGAGTGGATCGAAGAAGGGCTGGTTGTTCTCCAGAAAATCGACACAAGTGAGAATCCTGCAGATATGATGACTAAGGTCGTCAATCGGGAGAAGTTCGAGTTGTGCTCGAAGCTTCTCAATGTCCTCAGAAATTGAGAAGGAGAAGCGCTCCGGGGGGTAGCGCTAAAGGTGCTTCTAGGAAGCACAAAGGATGCAGAGGCAAAGAAGGCTAAGGTAACAATTCTAAACCAAGGTGGAGATTGTTGGAATTGGTTTATAATTGTTAATACAGGAAAACAGGGAGAAACGGTCGACCGGAACTTAAGT
Organism: Triglochin maritima; assembly: GCA_963682175.1. Classification (NCBI taxonomy): domain Eukaryota; kingdom Viridiplantae; phylum Streptophyta; class Magnoliopsida; order Alismatales; family Juncaginaceae; genus Triglochin; species Triglochin maritima. The sequence continues at coordinate 3,108,471 of OY821780.1, read as the reverse complement.
CACGGTCGACCGGTTCGGGGAATTCGGTCGACCGAAAACGGCCAGTAGATTTGGAGCTCGGATCTTTTGAAGATCCGGTCGACCGGTGCTGGGCACGCGGTCGACCGAAAAGTGACAGTAGATACGAGACGAAATTCAGCACAACAATCGGTCGACCGGTGTTGGACACGCGGTCGACCGAATTCGTCCAGTAGCTTCAGGCGCTATCCAGCAGTAGCTTCAGACCCCCCAAGGACGTAGGCATCTTGCCGAACCTTGTAAAATCGCGTGTGTCGTGGTTTGCTTCAGGTGTGTTGATTGATTGCTTGTTATTTCCATCTTAATTGTGTTTACTTGTTGCATTGTGTTTGGGAGAGGGTCAGAAGTATAGTTTCCGCATTCAATATTCAATTTTTGTGGTGCGTGTAATCCGTGTCGAGCTAGTGCATCGTAGATCCCCCACCCAACAGAGCTAATACGAAATTATCCAACAAATCAAATCTAGTGATGTATATTTATGTTGAATTACTATTTGTTTACTCTCCCATCATAATAATATTGTCTTACTTTTGCTTCTTTATATGACAAGATTGTTTTGGTTTAGTAGATTACGTCTAAAAACAACTATATACAGGGTTTTTATACTAAAAATAACGAAAAAGAACACCCACAATCAGTGAACACCCCTATTTCCTACCATTGATTAGAAGGAAAATGTAGTTTGAAGAGTAAATTTAGAGGACAAATTTTATTTCTTAGTTGTCCTATAGTTAAAGTGCAAGTTATAATTTTCCCTTTAGTTTATTTCACCAAAAAGAAAACTTTTGCAGGTGTTCGAGTTTGCTGACAAGTACAGAGGCTCCTATAGTAATGGGCTCAAGGGTTTCGTGTGTCCATATTACTGCTCCATCTCTGGCTACAAGGTACCACTCACCAACAAATTATACATCTTTCTTGGTTTAATTGAGTTTATTTAAGTGGTGTGCTTAGTTCTTAATCATCTTTCAACAGGATGAGTTACTCTGGGGTGCAGCATGGCTTCACAAAGCAACGAGGAACAATAGATACCTGAACTACATTGAAGCCAACGGTCAATCACTAGGAGCTGATGATTATGACAACACATTTGGTTGGGACAACAAGCATGTCGGTGCCCGAATCCTGATCTCCAAGGTCCCAAGCAACCATTTTAATTTTTTTTTAACATGATAATGCAAATTAATATTGTATTTTCATATGATTAATTAACATGGTTTATGACGTTCTGACCACCACAGTCTTTTCTAGTACATAATGTGAAGTCTTTGCACGACTACTTCATATGCTCCATTATTCCGGTTATGAATTAAAACCAATCCTAAATACGCAGCGGAACAAAATTAACGAATCCAATCGGCTAAACTTGAGAACAAAATGCAAATCCGAAATCCAAAACACGCAAGATTTAACGTGGAAACCCAATACGGGAAAAACCACGGACGACACAACTCAAATCCACTATAGAGAAACGTATTACAAGAGATGCTTACAGGAGACGCGAACGAACCGACGAAGAAACCCGGCTCAAATCTCTCCTACCGAATCACAATGATGCTATCTCTCTCTTTTCTCTCAAGAACAAAAGTGAATAATAGGAATCAATTATTTAACAAAAGGGACGAAATTGGCTTTATATATGAGGCCAAAACAAGTACAAGTTGCACTAAAAACGGGTGGAATAATGTGCAAAACATGGGCAAAACTGGGTCAAATGGTCGACCGATCGGGTGATCCGGTCGACCGATTAAATAACTGTATCATAAACGGTCGACCGAAATTGAAGTCTCGTTCGACCGAAAATCGACAGTAACTTTTCTGGCTTGCGCGAGTGCATAATCGGTCGACCGTACACTTAAGTTCCGGTCGACCAAATTTCAACAGACACTTTTCTCCTAGCTCCTCGAACGTTTCCGGTCGACCGAATCCAAGGTTCCGGTCGACCGAAAAACAACAGTAACTTTTGTCCAACTCCAATTGTGTGCCCGGTCGACCGAATCCTAGATTCCGGTCGACCGAAAAAGAATAGGCACTTTGCTGGACAAATTCAACACACATCCGGTCAACCGAATCACTCCATCCGGTCGACCGATTGTCTGTTTTTCTGCACGTATACTTTAAACACTTATTCAAAGTAAACAACAACAATCTCCACATTTACCTTGAATATCCCCAGTAACTCTTTGAAGGAAACACTTCATTCCTCATTGTGTCGTCGTCTTAGCTCCACCTAATCGGAAATCAAACCAACCAAGTTCACGCATACCACGAACTTAGTCGAAATAACTGGCTTCGTCAACATATCAGCCGGATTATCTTCAGTGCCCACCTTCTTCACCACCACACCTCCTTCAGCAACAACTTCCCGAATGAAGTGATAACGGATGTCGATATGCTTCGTCCTTTCGTGGTACATCTGATCCTTCGTCAGATGAATGACTCTCTGACTATCACAATAAACAACCACTGTATTCTGACCTGGAATAAGCTCTCCAAATAAATCTTTCAGCCAAAGAGCTTCATTGATACCCTCGGTCGCTGCCATATACTCTGCCTCCGTTGTAGACAAAGCAACAGTGTGTTGCAACGTCGCTTTCCAGCTAATAGGGGTGCTCCCAACAGTAAACACATAACCAGTCATAGATCTTCATCTATCACGGTCTCCCGCGTAGTCGGCATCAACAAACCCCATTAATAAATACGAAGATCGACCGAATTTCAGAGATAGCTTAGTTGTACCTTTTAGATACCGAAGAATCCACTTCACAGCTGACCAATGCTCCTTTCCTGGATTCGACATATAGCGGCTCACCACACTGACCGCCTGAGCTATATCTGGACGAGTGCATATCATAGCATACATCAAATTGCTAACTGCACTAGTATAAGGCACACGTGACATGTATGCCTTGTCCTCCTCCTCATTGGGACACAAGTCTACCGAGAGCTTAAAATGCGCTACGAGAGGAATTCTTTCAGACTTGGCATTCTCCATGCCAAAACGATGCAAGACTTTCTCAATATATTGCTGCTGGGAGAGAAACAAACTCTTGCATGTACGATCGCGACGTATCTCCATACCTAGAATCCTCTTTGCTGATCCAAGATCCTTCATCTCAAACTCAGCCTTCAACAACTCCTTAAGCTCAGAAATTTTAGACTTGTCATTAGCTGCTATCAACATATCATCTACATAGAGTAATAACAAAACGAGAGAGCCATCTGAAAATACCTTTCGGTAAACGCAACAGTCATACTGGGATCTGCTGTACCCATGTCCAACCATAAAAGAATTAAATCTTTTATACCATTGTCGAGGCGACTGCTTTAACCCATAAAGCGACTTCTTCAGCAAACAGAACTGATTCTCCTTACCCTCGACCACAAAACCCTCCGGCTGGGACATGTAAATTTGCTCCTCTAATTCTCCATGTCAGAAAGTGGTCTTCACATCTAGTTGCTCTAACTCTAAATCATGTATTGCAACCAAACTCAACAAAACACGAATAGAAGTATGCTTCACAACGGGTGAGAAAATATCGCTATAATCCACACCCTCCACCTGACTAAAACCACGAGCAACCAATCGAGCTTTGTACCTCACATCTGAAATACCCTCGATTTTCTTCTTGAAGACCCATTTGCAGCTAACGACCCTTTTTCCTTTTGGAAGTTCTACCAACTTCCAAGTTTGGTTCTTATGAAGAGACTCTATCTCTTCATTCATTGCACCCACCGAAATTACCTCTGAATACTTGCTCGGCTCACCAGAGGCTCCAATATCTTCAGCTGCACTAAGAGCATATGCAAGGACTGATTCGGCATATCTACATGGTTTCTTGGTCAGCCGCCTCTCTCTGTCCCTTGCCAACAAATACTCTTCATCTTCCTCAGGTTTCGAACTCTCTCCTTGTGTCACACTGGTATTCTCATCAGCAGTCACTACCGGTGGCTCCACCTGAACTGGAGTCCCACTTGACACGGGAGTAGAAATAACAGTGTCTTTCCTGGAAGGTAACATAGCAAGCTCATTAAAGACAACATTTCTTTCAACCATGAGCTTCTGAGATTCTTTGCACCATAAACGATAACCCTTCACACCCAAATCGTAGCCAAGGAATATACACTTCAACGACCGAGCATTCAACTTTCCTTGATCTACATGTGCATACGCTGGAAAATCGAAGACTCTCAACTTGGACAAATCTGAAGCTCCACCTGTCCAAACTTCTTCCGGTGTTCTCATATCCAAAACGGTGTGAGGCGAACGGTTCACTAAATAACAGGCGGTACACACTGCTTCTGCCCAAAAATCCTTAGTCAGGTCAGCATTCAGAAGCATACATCGAGCTCTCTCCAAGAGAGTTCGATTCAGACGTTCCGCTACTCCGTTCTGTTGTGGTGTGTGACGTACGGTTCGGTGTCTCACGATTCCTTCATCCTTGCAGAAATCGTTAAATTCTGAGGAACAAAACTCCAAACCATTATCCGTCCTAAAAACCTTAATCTTCTTTCCTGTTTGATTCTCAATCATAACCTTCCAGTGCTGAAAATTCTGAAACACATCGCTCTTCTGTTTCAGAATATAAACCCAAGTCTTCCTGGAGAAATCATCAATAAATGTGAGCATGTAGCGAGCACAACCTTTTGATGGAACCTGAAAAGGTCCCCATAAATCAGAGTGGACATAATCTAAAGTGGCATTGGTGGTGTGCTTAGCTGTTGAGAAGCTAACCCTCTTCTGCTTCCCAAAAACACAAAATTCACAGAAGTGCAGACTGCCGATTTTCTGACTTCCAAACAAACCACGTTTGTTCAACACCGCCATGCCTTTCTCGCTGATGTGTCCCAACCTCATATGTCAAAGTTGGGCATTCTCCTCACTAGACAACGATGACGCTACAGCTGCGTCACCCACAACAGTTTCTCCTTTAAGCATATAAAGTTTGCCGGGCCCAAGCTTCCCTTTCACCAGAATAAGTGATCCTTTGGTGATGGATATGCAGTCATCCTCACCACTGAATTTGTAGCCTTTTGCAGTCAGGCTACCTACTGAAATCAGATTCTTGCTCGCCTTCGGAACATGTCGCACATCCGATAGAATCTTGACTAGGCCATCATGGGTCCTCAATCTGACAGAACCAATTCCTGCAACCTCGCACCTGTCACCATTGCCCATCACAACCATTCCATCTGACATTGTTTCATAAGATGAAAACCAGTGTTTGTTCGGAGTTAAGTGGAATGTACTGCCCGTGTCAATCACCCAACCGTCGGAAGCTTCAGAAGAACCTGTAGCTGCCAACACAAAATCAGAATCGGACTCCGCGACATTTGAACCTGACTGATCACCGCTACTAGAACCCCTTTGCTTCTCTCTGTTCTGTAGCTTAAAACATTCTGAAATCTTGTGACCCTTCTTCTTGTAGTAATGACAAACAATATCTTTGTCCCTCGACTTGGTCTTAGAGGTGTTCTTTGAGAAACTCCTCTCCTTCCCCTTACCACGAGCAACAAGTGTCTCACTTTTGCTCGTCTCAGAACCATCATACCTCTTCTCCATATCAGATTTGGAGGAGAGTGTGTTTTTGACATCCGCAAGAGAGATGTCGGTCCTGCTATACATCATCGTCTCCACGAAGTGATCATATGAAGAACTCAAGGAGCAAAGTAAAAGGATCATCTGATCCTCATCAGAAAACCTTGCTTCAACCTTCTCCAAGTCCATGATGATTGCATTGAAATCATCCAAGTGTTGCTGAAGGGAGATACCCGACTTCATCTTGAATAGGAACAACTTCTTCTTCAAGATAATCCGGCTAGCAAGTAACTTCTTCATGTAGACTTCCTCTAATTTCTTCCACATACTTGCAGCCGTCTTCTCCTTCAACACTTCTCTCAGAACTTCGTTGGACAACGACAACTTAATGGTTGACATCGCCTTTCGATCAAGTTTCTGCCTATCTTGATCGGACATTTCTTTTGGCAACTTATCCAAGCCCTCAAGAACGTCCTCCACCTCTTGCAGCAACAGAATTGCGTGCATCTTGACTTGCCACAAGCCGAAATTAACATCTCGGCTCAACTTCTCAATTTTCCAATTATTCGCCATGAGTACTTGACAAAAGATCGACGAAAATTCCCCAAATTCGGACCCAAAAGCTCTGATACCAGTTGTTAGGAATTAAAACCAATCCCAAATACGCAGCGGAACAAAATTAACGAATCCAATCGGCTAAACTTGAGGACAAAATACAAAATCCAAAATCCAAAACACGCAAGATTTAACGTGGAAACCCAATGCGGGAAAAACCACGGACAACACAACTCAAATCCACTATAGAGAAACGTATTACAAGAGATGCTTACAGGAGACGCGAACGAACCGACGAAGAAACCCGGCTCAAATCTCTCCTACCGAATCACAATGATGCTATCTCTCTCTTTTCTCTCAAGAACAAAAGTGAATAATAGGAATCAATTATTTAACAAAAGGGACGAAATTGGCTTTATATATGAGGCCAAAACAAGTACAAGTTGCACTAAAAACGGGTGGAATAATGTGCAAAACGTGGGCAAAACTGGGTCAAACGGTCTACCGATCGGGTGATCCGGTCGACCAATTAAATAACTGTATCATAAACGGTCGACCGAAATTGAAGTCTCGTTCGACCGAAAATCGACAGTAACTTTTCTGGCTTGCGCGAGTGCATAATCGGTCGACCGTACACTTAAGTTCCGGTCGACCGAATTTCAACATGCACTTTTCTCCCAGCTCCTCGAACGTTTCCGATCGACCGAATCCAAGGTTCCGGTCGACCGAAAAACAACAGTAACTTTTGTCCAACTCCAATTGTGTGCCCGGTCGACCGAATCCTAGATTCCGGTCGACCGAAAAAGAACAGGCACTTTGCTGGACAAATTCAACACACATCCGGTCATCCGAATCACTCCATCCGGTCGACCGATTGTCTGTTTTCTGCACGTATACTTTAAACACTTAATCAAGGTAAACAACAACAATTCTCAACCATCGTTCCTTTCTCTACACTCCAGGTATCACACCACTAATTAATCATACTTACGTTTGACGTTTCTTAATGAGCACTGTTACATTGGATAGGATTATTCAAGCAATGGTTGTGTACTTGTGTGTCGTTGAGTTAGTTTAGTTGGCCATCTATAGCAGCATTGGTTGCAAAACTAACCTTATTGGACACGAGTTGAAGACCAAAATTAATTCTATCTACTCTTAATATTGACTTGTGTTAGGAGGTCTTCTGTACGAGATGAGCGACAGCAACATGCAATACGTGACATCGACGTCCTTCATGCTACTAACATACGCCAAGTACTTAACCTACTCCTCCAAAGTTGTCTCATGCGGTGGCACCACAGTCACACCCACTATGCTCCGACGAATCGCCAAACGGCAGGTGGAACGACCGCCGTTTTCTTAATTCCAGCAACCCTAAACGCTATTTCTAATCACGCAATAAGTTTGTTTTATTTCAGGTGAACTATTTGCTAGGAGACAACCCATTGAAGATGTCGTACATGGTCGGGTACGGAAGCCGTTACCCATTAAGGATCCACCATAGGGGCTCATCTCTGCCGTCCATCTCGGCCCATCCGGGTAAGATCTCGTGCTCCACAGGATTTGGATTCATGAATCCGGCGCGTCCAACCCAAATTTGTTGATCAGAGCTGTCGTGGGCGGACCCGATGCCCGAGACCGGTTTCCGGATCAAAGATCCGATTACTTCCAGTCGGAGCCCGCGACGTACATCAATGCTCCTCTCGTGGGCTCGCTTGCTTACCTCGCCCACTCCTTCGGACAAATCTGACACCAAACTATTAGGTATTGTTTTGAAAGGTGTATCCACTATTCTACACGTGTTAGATTCGATTGATTAGGCTGGATTTGTTGTTGTCTTTGTTTCTCTTGTGAGAAAGGCTCGTAGGATTTGGATTGTGTTTATGATAAAGAAGTGTTTATGATGACGAGTGGCGTGAGGTAAGGGCACCCTTAACGGGGGTGCCCTGCCTGGGCGCCCTGGTCGGGCGCCCCTCGGGTGCCCGCCCGGGACGCCCACCCGGGCGCGTGCCCAGGCGTTGGGCGTCCCGGGCAGACGCCTGGGGCGCCCTTGGGTGGGGGACACGTGTCCCCTTCCCATTGGTTGATTTTTTTTTAATTATTTAGTTAATGTTTTGTTATTAATGGATTGGGTATTTGTTATAAATGTGGGGTAATAATTTTTTGTAAGTGATTAAAATTAAGAAATTTCCAGAACCAACAATTTCCAGAACCTGTCGATGTGGTTTAATAGTATGTTCTAATATAATGCGTGCACTTTAATCATGCTTCCACTGAGGTGGGTCCGTAATATTTAATAATAATTTCGTGATTTAGCAGTAATTATTAACAATATTTCGAGTTAAAATAGAATTGTAATGTTATTAGAATTATATAAAATGTAATTTGTTGAATGTTGTGTGAAAATTAAAATGTTTAATTAAGAAATGATGTGGAGGAAAGAGAGTGTATGGTGAGTGGGGGTAACCCGGGCATGGGTAAGAGTGTTTTTTGGGTGGGTTGGGCGAGCTAATGTGGCAGATAGAGAAGCTGACGTGGCGGAGAAAGAGTACAGGACGCCCGACTACCCCGGGCGCCGTTATTTCTGCTCTAATATGTGGAAGTGTGGATCTTGTGTCATGTGACAACTGACAATGGTCAAGTTTGGTGGTTTTATATGGTTTCATCCTTTTGTACTCTCGTGGAAAGTACGGTCTTGGACTATTGGTCTCCGAACTACTGGTTGGTCCACATAGAACATGAGATTCCGAGCCTTTCCGACTTCAGTGGAAAGAAAGGCTGGTGATTGGTAAAGCAATATTTAGTTACGAAGTTCAAGTCGACGGGATTTTTGGATTACGGAGCAGAAACTGAGGGAGAAAATGTAATGGTTCTCTAGAAATAATGATTCATAGCCTCGTAAGTCATAGCCATCAAACAAGACCAAAGATATGATTCATGGGCTGAAGGCACCTCGGTAATTCATTAGGTACAACTTACAAGTCATCAAAGTTAAGCAACCGTATTGTACATTGTAACGAATGAAAAAGTAAGAAACAGAAAACAAGAAAATATGCTCGGTAAGTGCATATTTTCCAAATAATTATCATCAAACAAGAAATTCGGTAAGTGCAAGATTAAGTACATACCTTTAAATGCTCGAAGACTATCTCGGATCTTGAAACTTTATATTTTCCAAATAATTACACAGTTGATTGGACTCATAACTTACTAAAGATATTACATCTAACTTACATGATTCCATTAATTAATGGTTGCAGTTGTCCCGTGATTCTACAACTTTGCCCTCCGCACTTCTAGCTTTGCAATGGTTCCAAGATGAACTTCATCGGGGCCATCAGCAAGTCTTAACGTCCGAGCGGTAGCCCAGAGGTGTGAAAGAACAGTGTCAGATGACAAACCAGCAGCACCATGAACTTGCATTGCAAGGTCAAGTACCTTCAGTGCCATATTGGGTGCAGATACCTGCACAAATTCAGGATTGGAGAAATTTAAGATACATATATGGTTTCAACAAGAAATCTTTTCCATTAAAGATGAACACGCAGAACTAACCTTGGCCATAGCAAGTGCTCCTCGAGCTTTTTTGTTTCCAAAATGATCAAGCTGGTCTGCCGTATTCAAAACCAGCAGTCTCGACTGCTCCAGTTCAATTCGGCACTATATTGTAGACAAAGCTAAGTATCAGCAAGACTTGCAACTTGAAAGCAAGCAAGCAACCATGGATACCATATTTGGTATCTCCCCATAACTAAAACATTTTTCTAAAAAACACAACATAAAACTCCATACATGAGAAGTTACACGACAAATATGAAAATCCTTGTGAACTTCACGTATGAGAAGTTACATAACTAGCAATATAGCAATTGCAGATGAGGCCTTTCTCGTTTTACATGTACTTCAAAAGATTATATTGCCTTCATATTTACACTCATGCCTTTAAAAAATATTACATGTACTTCAAAAACATTTGATGACAACAACAATCAATTCTTCAATCCAAAGTTAAAGACGTTTGAATGTTTTAATAAATTAAACCATTTCAGCACGAATACCTTAGCAAGGTCAGACAAAAATGACCCCTGTTCCACAATAGATTTTCCAAATACTCTTCTTTTCAGAGCCCTTTCAACCATAATCTGCATGCCACGTTCTGCAGCACCTATGAGTCTCATGCAATGATGTAATCGACCAGGACCCAGCCTTCCCTACTCATGTTCAAGACATCAACTCAACAAATATGCACGATCACATTCCTAAGATTAGAGGGACCATCAGTCAAGGGGTATACTTACTTGAGCTATCTCAAACCCTCGTCCCTCTCCAAGAAGGATGTTTTGCACAGGTACCTGTACATTTTGAAATGATATTTCTGCATGACCGTGAGGCGCATCATCAAATCCAAACACATGCAAAGGTCGTTTTATCTGCACTCCTGGAGTTTTGATGTCCACAAGGATCATAGATTGTTGCTTATGCAATGCAGCACCAAAATCAGTTTTTCCCTGAACATTTCACAAACATTCAGAGCAGGATAATGGTGTATGATCAGATAATGGAGAAAAACTGACAAATTTACCATCAGGATGAGAAGCCTGCACCTAGGATCCATTGCTCCACTAGTCCACCACTTGATACCATTAATGCTATAGGAATCTCCACGTCTAACATGAACAGTCAGGAGTAAAAAAGGTGACAACCTCATAAGGAATGTGAGGTAACATTTATCCTAGAACTGAGCACTGCATACATGTAAGTCTACTACCTTACCTCTCTATTGAGCATTCTATATTTGTTGCATCAGAAGAGGCAACTTGAGGTTCTGTCATTGCAAATCCAGATCGGATGGCTCCATCCAGTAAAGGAACAAGCCACTCTTTCTGCTGCTCCTTTGTACCATATCTCAATAGTACCTGGTCACAGAAGATGCAAATTCAGTTACACATATTGAAGCACTAATAGTAGTGCAGTGTGATTATGTTTAAGAATCACTCTATAAGATATTAAACTTCGGAGTGCAGACTGCAAAAAATTGATCAGATCATTCCACCAAACTGCAACCCTCATGGATGATAGATAAGGGGAAACCCCTTAAAATTATAAGACCTCAACAATTAGAAATGGAAGGTTTAGCAGTTATAAGACCTCATGGATTATAAGACCTCAACAGTTCAAAAAAGCATTCAAAAGTATCAAATAATGCTGAACATTTCCGCATTCTAATTCATTCGACACAGTGCTGTTGACACCAAAACAAGGCACTTAAAATATAAGAATCCAATTGGCAGCGAGTACACTAACAAAGGCACGGTCTCTACGTTAGGACAGCAATTCATTTCCAGCAGTAAACAATTTATTTATTTCTAATGTACTTGTTTCTATAGTGCAGACTTTTTTTAAATTTTTTGATCATGTGTAAACTCTTATTACATATCACATTTTCAAAGATTGCTCAATGACAAGTTCTAGATGATAATCCATCTTCCATGTTTATATGTTTCAAAATGTCATCTACTTCATTCTTTGTCTGGTATCCAGTCAGTGCAAGAATAGTTGGTATCACGAGAACCAATATTTTGAGAATGTAATTACGACTAGCATTGCAGCATGGAATGTGACTTACACCTACAAACTAAAGAAACCCTGAAAACTAGCAAGTAAATATAAAGACATCGAATGCGCACAGGACAGTTCTCAGTAAACAATTTTGTCCTACCTCCATGTTTCCTGTATCAGGTGCACCACAATTAAAAATTTGGGGGGCCCAAACTGAACGGCCCATAATTTCACATAAGTATCCATATTCAAGATTAGAAAGCCCAGCACCAAGCAAGTAATCATTTGAAAGTTGCAGTTTGTCCTCTCCTTCAAAAAGCAGTTTTCTTGCTCTAGCTGCGCTGTCCAACTGCAAAAGTGATGAACAACAAATCATCATTGTTTGGAAATAAGTATGCACCCTCTTTATGCAACAGAATGTAGATTCTTTCAACAAATACAAATAGTGTATCAGAAAGAGGCTGCAGTTATAAGCAATAGCTGCAACAAAGATGGCCTACAGGAATAAACAAGTTCCATAAGCCTTCCTTCTTTGCCAGTTCTTTTAATCTTTCTTCCTCTGGATGAATTGTCCAGCGATCATCGGATTGAGATAGTTTATAAAATTCCTTTTCCATAGGATATATATGCTCTTCCATGAACTCAAGCAATTTTGTTTTGAGCTCCAAAACTTTACGGCTTGGAACAAATTGACCCCTTTCTTGCTTAAGATGGTAGCTGCCTCCATTTAGCTCTCTTTGGGTATGATTATCTTCAATTGTAGGTACTGTATGACATATGTAGGAGATTTTTTTAGGTACCAAAAGGTGTTACTTTATAATCATATAATTGTATCAAAAGAATGATGTAGAAAAAGGTAGTAGCAATTTAAACATGTTTCTTAACAAAGGTTAGCAAGCACCAAAACCAAAAATATTACCCTTATGCCCTAACTAATCTTCGAGGAACTAAAGCCAACATTTTAGTCACTTTCTACCAGACTTAATCACCATATTGACTCTTTTTATGAGTACCATATTGACTGATATATGGAATTATCAATGTGGGTTGTATATCCATATAGTCTCCTTAGAAGTCATATTTGTGTCTTCGGTCACTATTTCATGTACATCTTCCTTGAAGTTGTCATCTTACTTACATGCCCTCCTCGGTATTCTTTTGCTCCTTGACATCCTTCTATTATTTTGCCCCACCAATGATAAAAAAAAATAAATTGCCCCACAGATATGTGACGATACCATTTAACATTTTTCATACCCAACTTTCAATATGACCTATTGTTCCTACTACCATATCTTCAAGTAATATTTGACGTTGTGGTGTGATTTGTTACCGGGAACCCAAACGGTCTTTGTCTTCTAGATCTTCGGAACTTGTAGAACACTTACTTCCACCTAAATGAAGTTTGGGAAGAATAAAAGAGTATGACTTACAAGCAATGAATTAAGCTATAATCATTGTTTATTTCCAATACATTTGAGATGGATGGAACTCTAATACATCTTAAAATCAAATCAACAACCTCAAACGCATAAAATCCAACACAACTTAATGTCAAAACATATGTTAAACTCTAAGTAATCTTAAAACTCACAAATAAATTACCATGGTACCTTCATTGCGCAACTAACATGCTATATATGCTCGTTGAACTTGTCATCTTAAGTTTTAACATCCTTGATTTTCAACTGTTCTTTAATGTTAAGAAATGGCTCAATATTAAAATAAGTATTTTATGCCAAGTTTTGAGATTGCTTATTAGTAGCAGAAGTTCAAGAAAGTACCTGACATTTTATTCTGATCGCATTGTCTTTTACAAGGTACTAGTTAATACTTATCAGTCGATTATCTCCTTCCACTCGTGTTGTAAACAATTTTTTACAAACAGACACACACATGACACATTTGTCTCAGCATAAAAGCTGATAATTATCCTTTGCTTTCTTTCTGTCACACACTGAATCCTGCAAACCTCATTTTGCGTTGCTGAACCTTGCTTGATCATTTTCACCTTCTAAAGACCAACAACCACTATGCTAGAAAAGGAAATCATAGAGGAACACGATACAAACACGCTGCGTTTTCAATTGCCTTATTTTACTACTAAGAGCGAATATTCCACACTTTTCTTAGCTAATTTTGGTTATTTTCATAGAAGTATTTGTTTAGATATCCTTAGGTTTAGACTTTGGAAGCATACAGTCAGTAATCCCTAAGTTGATGTTTTGTGGTTTATGCTCTCCAGTCTTTCCTTTTGTAATACTACCTCCTACAGCTATCATTTATAAGACTTCCTAGGATGCTTTTGGAGTTATAGCCAGGGAGGGGCTAATTACTTTATAACTTAAAACTAGTTGGTTTGCATTTACTTTCACTACAGCTAAATAGATGGTTCGACCCAAAATAACTGTCGTCGTTTAAGGCTATGAAGATGTTCTTTTTTTTTGGCCCTTAACAACCATGTCAAACTACCTTATCCTAGAATTTTAAAACCAATATATTTTTATTCGTTCTTTCAGTCCATGCCTATAGAATATGATCATTTGTTTTACATTGAGAGCCTAACAAGTAACAACCTAACAGGGTGACTTCTTTCTCATAATCTTATAAAAAAGAAACTGAATAACTAAAGTCAGAAATAAAGGGCATATGCTATGGTAACCTGTTAAACCTTTACATGCAAAACAGCAAGGAAATCATTGATCAATCTGTTGGACAGAAAGGATATGAAATTGAAAAAATACGAAAAAGGACAAAGTAGGTTTTGTATACCCAGGGGAGGCTGATCCGGAAGGACAGAAGCTCGGTTGACAAAAGCCCAGGCACAATCAATAATACTATTTGCTATCTTTCCAGTGTGCTGAGAACGAGCACCTCCTGAAGCATTACCCTGTTTTCAATATGGCAAGAAAATGCAATCAGAACGAAGAAGCTCGCACTAAGATCTATTTCTCAATCTCAATCATTATTTGATGCAAATGGAACAAAAATATTACCATAGTCCATCTATGGTAAACCCCTGCATATATAGAGGCACCACGAAATAAGGAGAAGGCAATGTAGAATTTCCAATCAGCAACAGGCCATGGTCTCCTCTGAAATTTTATAAAGTAACCTGACGCTAAAGTTGTGATCCAAATTCTGTTTCTTATTCGGAAAATAAAATAAAATCATAGCAAGTCCTACTGTGGAGATATGGAAGCACATACAGCTGTGGAGCAGTAGTAAGCAAGATATTCTGCCAGAGAAGGAATTCCTTCAGGAATGCCGGTAGACTCAAGACCATCCAAAGGTTCTCCAATCTGTGGTGCTGCATTAACAATGTAATGCTGCCAGACCATATATACAATAATTTAGTTTGCTTCAACCCGGTGGAGAATTATTGCTGAAATTTCATTCAGAAACCTAATCTAAATGCAGAAAGAAGTACAACAGCATGCAAGCTTTCATGTGATAGGAGCACTTAGCATGAACTAAGAGAGCAGAGAAGACAGAATTTGAAAAATATCAGATAATATAGCTCAGAAAATACCAAGGTACTGTATGCAACATCACACATTTGATTCCCAAGGGTGGACAACTCCCAGTCAAGAATACCAATAACACGGTCCTGCAGGAAAAAAAATCTACATCTTGAGTTCATCTTTCACCAAATTAGAACAATCATATACACATAATTTCCATGTTCTGCACGTAAGAGTCCCTCTCTCTTTCCCTTTATAGATCCATAGCACAGATAAAGAACAACACAAAAGAATATAAACGTTAAGTTAAGAAGCTAAACACTTATGAAGTTGGCACACCTCCGTCGCGTGGAAAACTAAGTTGTCTATTCTAAAGTCACCATGGACAAGACCAGTTCCAGATCCTGCGGAAGAGTCTTCCAAAGGGACATTCTCCTTTAGCCAATCAGCCAAATTTAGCATCATGGGATTCCTATGAGGCTTCTCTTTACCTGTGGACAGAAGATATTGCCTTGTCCATCTTTCCACCTATGTGAAAAACAGTCTCATAAGTCAGTCCATAAGGATGGATCTCGTTTGATTTCATTCATTCTATTTCTATGTCTTGTTTTAGGTTTGACATAAGGTATTCTTAGGGTAATAATCACATATGTGTGCCTTCAATATATAAATAAATATGAAGAAAATAAGTTTCTACAGAAGGAACACAATAATATTGATCTCACAACATCAAGACAGAAATCGACGAAAGGTTGATAATGAAAATACACGCTTGAATTCATATATGGTGTAGCTTTTACAGTTATGTGCTGAAAGTATAATAAGTTATTGAGTTGCTCAGATGGGAGATAGAGCATATCTGAGTAGAAACAGGAAAAACAAGCTCTTAAAGAGCACATAGGTGCCACAAAAAGTTAAACAACATGGATGAGAATAGTTGGATATCAGTCTATTATGACGAACTGGAAACGAGACTCACTTGTCTTCTGCAATAATTATCCTTCCTGCCAAATTTAGCCAACCCAACCGCAGCCACATCAACTCTGTGCAAGGAAGCCAGAGTTTTAGCAGTTGCAACATATATTTCTTGCCTTTGAGAAGGAGAGAGTCCCTATAGGAAAAGGCAGGGGCACGATAAGTCAGAACAGGCCAGAAAAAATGTTAATCGGGATGAGGTGTTCATAAACTTACTGGCAGCTTGTTATCTAGAAATATCCGTCCTTCCAAGTACTCCATGATATAAAAGGATGTCCCAATTATGCTTGGATCAGTGCATAAGCAAAAAACCTTGGGAACAGGAACATTTGTATGTGTACCTACTGCCTTGAGAACCTGAAATGAGAATTACAGTCCATATGGAGTAACATGTTTTTCATTTTTTTTATTGGGCAAAGCAGACTAACACTATATAATGTTTCAAAAAATTGACACTAGTGGATATGAATGTTTCTATTGACATTTTACTCTTGTTTTACTATACAAGCCTCTTAAATTTTATATATCTAATTAACTAAAACATACTCTCTTAGATGACTAATTATCATATAATTAAATAAATATACCCTTTTGAGTTTTGAATGAGTGATGACCAACTAGTCTACAACTTACAAATGACATGCAGTTAGTACGCCCCATCTCAATCACACAACAAAATCAACATGACTTCATCCACTAAAATAACTGTTATAACTTTTTGTTAACTAAATACACCGGTTAGAATACCAGTTATCATATGTTAACTAACTTAGTTTCTGCTAGTACAATCATACTTGGCTAGTACATCATTCATTATATGACACGGTACCATGTGTACAAGTAGTTAAACTCAAAAGATGGACGCATGAGAAAGGTCTGGTGGCACGATTCGCGGTTAGAACTACAATACCCAACCCAAGGGGACTAAATACACCCTTTCCGATACGAGCAACAACTAACTAGTACGCCTACAATTTAAACTTGCCACTTGACCCTTCTATATCTATCACACACAATTACATTAGCAACTAACAAGAATTCCCGAAAACTAGTGTTCCGCATCTCGATCACACTACTAAATCAACATGATTTCACGACCCAAACCAAAACCAACAATCAGAACCCAAACCAAACCAAACGAACCTCGAACTCCCTCTCGACGGCGTGCGCGGACGCCAGAATCTTCCCCGGCGGCTTCTTCCTGAGGACATACCTCCTTGTCTCTCCGCCCGCCACCGCCGCGGCTTCCAGAAGAAAAGTCGGGTTCGACTGCCCGTGCCCGAACTGCAAAAAAGATTAAAAATAAATAAAAAATCCACGTCGAAGAGAAATCCGAAATTGGAATCGAAATCGGACCTGGGAAACTCCGAACCGGGAGGGGGGCGAGGGGAACCCCTCGACGTTGGCGCGTAGGTAGACAAGGAGCGCGGCGTCGTCGAAGTGGTGTGAGGCGTCGACGCGGTTGAGGAGATCGGACGTGCGGATCGCCATCGGAGACAGGCGAATCGGAGGAGATGGAAGATTTTGAGGGAGACGAGGAAGGGGTATTTATAGGGGTTGGGGAGAGCCGGGAAATGAGGAAAGTAGTAAGGCCACGTGGCGGACTGGAATTGCTGGGGTGTATTACCTACCCGGTGTCATTACCGAGTTATTACTTATCACGACTTGAGCACGAGTGTTCTTTCTTTTTCTTTCTTCCACGTCAGTTCTCTCTCTAGCTCACTTTCTTATCTTTCCTACTATATTCACATCTTAATTATAACCTACCACAACATATCTCTATCTTCCACATCATTTCGGAGTCCATTTTAAAAAAAATTATAAAATGAATTTTTAAAAATAAATAAAAAAAGATTAGTTCTTGATTGCTTTGTGTGAAGTTGGGGAGTTCTACGGGATGGATGTGTACTTTTGCGCTGGTTTGGTCGGTTAACTCGGACCCGAAAATGTCCGAGATAAGATGAGGATGATTGAAAGATCTTTGCGGGGTGTTTTGTGTGTGTTGCTTTTGCACCTTTTGTTTTTATTATTATTTTTGAAAATAGAAGATTGCATAAATTAAAAGTTAAAGCTTGTTATGTACTATAGCAAGTTCATCTAAAACATACATAATTAAACCATATAGGTTTTCCTTTTCAGTAGAAGGGTGACAGGTTAGGACGTATAAGCCATAATCTAAACAGCAATTCCAAAAAAAAAACAGTAACTGGGAATTCAAGTAGATAGAAAGCATAAAGATAAGGTCCTAGATCTGGTCAGATCCTAATCTAGTACTGTTGACCAAGCTCCTCAATCCCCAAACCATCGTCGGGTTCGGCTTGGACCTTTTATTTTGACGTATTTAATTTTAAGTTGGAGTCTTTCCAAGCGAGATGTTTTCTTCGGAATAAACGGATACGCGAACAAATATTGAACAAGTCAATTTAAATAAATTAAGTTCATCAAACCAATCGCAAGAGTCTTGATCTTCTCCACCCTCAAGTCAAACGAGACTAAGACCCATCGCTTGTCTCCAACTCTCCAACTTGCTTAAGCTATTATCTTATTTGCTTATGCCAAGTATTTGCTTTGACCTTTCATTTCTTAGTGTAATCTTTTGCTTATCTTCCGATTAATTGACACGTATTGCATATGAAACAAGAAAAAAAAACTGTGATACCGATGTTTCAGAGGGAGTTTGAAAAAAGGAAATTGTTGAGTTGGTACTTGGTTCTTTTGCCGGATAATAGAAACACACATCAAGAAAAAGTGATTATGGATCGTTTATCTAAGTATAATGTATTTTTTATCCATCTAGTAAGAGAACCTTATCAAATAATGTAATATGTTCGTATATATGCATTTAAATGTTGGATTTCGGTAGAAAGTGCAAACGGAAAATGGACTATTCAACTTCGTAGATTCTATATTTGTAAATTTTTTTAGGATATGAAATTCAGTTCCATATCTATATGAATATATATATAGCGGATACAAATACGTATTATATATTAAGTATCTTAAATTTAAACTTCACAATGTTGTTTTTATATTAACTATGGTTATGTTTTTCGTACACAATGTACAAATTTGTTGGATTCAATTTTTCGAAGTAGAAAGAAAATATATTTTTACAAGCCCAATAGTTTCATTGCAGATGCGGTCCACATCAATTCAAATTCGTTTGACCTACACGTAAATATCAACTTCTCATGTCCATCAACAATGCACTTCCGTATCCATATTCGGTTTTTTATATAATGCGAACATGAATACTACTGTGGTTGCATTTTGATGTCCTAAAACGACTTCTGGTTTTGAAAAAAAATACAATTGTTCACCACACGATTTTTGATTGTTTACGTTCTAACTGTTTGGATGTCAAAAATTATTTTTCAGTTTTTCAATGTCTAATTACAATGAAAAGACGCATTCATCATTCCCTTCATATTATAATTTTTGGTTTTCAATTGAGAGGGATAGACAGTGACTTAATCATGCATATATTTGGAGAAAAGTGATGGATTTCATATTTATGTAAATCAAGTGGCAAACACTTGTAATTGTATAGCAAACAATGTCCGAATAACAAGCATTTTAAGTGGGGGCAAACTTGAAAAACTAACTTTCTTAATTTTGAAACTCAATGTTAAATGTCAAAAACTTTGTATATCCATATTTTAGGGAAAATAGATATGACAATTTTTTTTTGGATTCTAAAACTAAAAAAGTGAACAGCTAAACGTCATCCGCGATTTACCTAAATCGCCCGGATCATTTACTATTTTACTCTCACACCTATATTTAAAACAAAAACAAAAAAAGAGAGGCGTTACGGGAGACGCCTCCTTTTTTAATTATGAATATTATTACATTATTAAATTATTTTTTATTTTGTAATTAGTAATGAAATTAATAGTCATCTGGTTACCATAGAGGAAAAGTAAAATCAATAATTTAATAGTGGGATTTCTGCTTTCAAAGTTAACCCTCCGTTAAAAACAACTCTCGCAAGTCACGAGTAATATTCCAAATTCCAAAAATAACCTCGTTGAAATGACAATTTTAGAAATTAAGCAGATCACATTGATATATTGATTTTAGAATTGAATGTGATGTAGTGAGAGTTAGGTAGATATAGTTTACTTGGTATGACTTATCGTGTCGGATTTAGACGGTTCGTCAGACATTTTCTTGTTGTTGGTACTGGTAGAGCAAGGATAATTGAGAGAGTGTATTCTTTCAAAGGATAAGATAGAATGAAAATTAAATGAAAAGTGAAGGATAAAATGATAATTGACGCAAGTAATTTAAGTAATTGACGACGTTGAGTAATTCGTGTGTTTTTTAACCATACAAACTCACCCTATGTCGGTTTTGTGTCCGATGCGTCTCGACTCGAGCCCAAAACCCCAGCAATAACCAAACCAAAACCCTAGTCGTCGTTGGTCTTCATCTTCTTCCCCAATCCTCCACCCATGGCGATCTCGACCCGTCGAGCTCTCCTCGCCCTCCTCAACCGCACCCTCCCGACCCCCTACCGCCTCACCCCACGCCTCCTCGCCTCCATCCCCAACCCCCCCACCTTCCTCCCCTCCCGCTCCAAGACCTCCACCTCCGGCTCCGGCTACTCCCCCCTCAACGACGCCTCCCCCAACTGGTCCAACCGCCCCCCGAAGGAGACCATCCTCCTCGACGGCTGCGACTACGAGCACTGGCTCGTCGTCATGGAGTTCCCCGACGATAAGAAGCCGTCCGACGACGAGATGGTCGAGGCTTACGTTAAGACTCTCGCGACCGTCATTGGAAGCGAGGACGAGGCGAAGAAGAAGATTTACTCCGTGTGCACGTCGACGTATACCGGGTTCGGCGCTTTGATCTCGGAGGAGCTTTCGTATAAGCTGAAAGGTATTGGGAGGAGGTGTTGTGGAGTGTGGTTGGTTTAGAGGAATGGGTTCGTAGATGTCGTATGGTAACTTTGTCGATTGATTCGAACCTTAGTTTAATTTGAAGAACTCATCTGATACTCCCTTTGTGTGTCTGTGTGTTGAATAAGAACCTCCACTATGGGCATAAAGAAGTTGTACTTAATTTGTGAGTGGTCTGTAGGAAATATCAATGCGGAGGAAGTTACAATTCAAAAAAATTAGCAAGAAAAGTTATTCTTAAGTTGTAAGTGGTTTGCTGGAAGTATCAATTCAGTTCAGTGGTTACAATTCCAAATTTTTAGCACGTATAGTTCAGGACTGAAAAAATTATACCTGAGATGGTGAACCACTGTAAACCTTTTTTTTGAACTATAGGGTCCTAGAACATGAATTACTACAAAAATTCTTCTGAAATAACCAGATCATTTTTTGGTAGAGTTCAGTTTCAAAACTTATTTCGGGTCAATCGGTCCTCAAGTAGTTCTTGGACTCCACTTCTACTGCCTTTTGCAAAGGCTCAAGGCAATCAGACTTTGACGGAGATGGTTGTAATTCTATTTTATACACGTCACCATTTTTTGGTCGGTGTCGCAACTTATTATTTTCGTTTTGAAGGAAAAATTAAATTACTTTTTCTTGATTTCAGTTCTTTTATTATGTTTTAGGGCTCCCTGGAGTGCTGTGGGTGCTGCCGGACTCCTATTTGGACGTGCCAAACAAGGATTACGGAGGTCAGTATGCTTGGAAGAAAATAATGTGTGCCCTCTTTTTCCTAATTCTGCATTCTTTGTTTAATGTTAGTATTTTGTACGTTTGCAGTTTGAATATATGGTCAGGATGTTAATGCCTAACAGGCCATGCCATCTTTATTTTCAGTGGTATTTCGTTGTTGGTTTTTGTGCATTCGTTTACCACGAAGTTGCCTAATATATTAAAGATTGATTGATTGTTCGATTTAACTAACTTTATGATATTTAAATGATAAACAGGCGATTTGTTTATTGATGGTAAAGTCATCCCACGGCCGCAATTCCATTTTAACGAGAGGCAGCAGGGCAGAAACAGGCCACGGCCACGATATGACAGGCGTAGAGAGACAATGCAAGTGGAGAGAAGGGAGCCACTAAACAGATCTGTTTTTATGCAGGAAAAGAGCATGCCTGCGTCACAAGAAAGCCATGGGAGCCTTGGGCAAGGTTTGCCTAGTGAAGGAAAGTGATGCTTGTCGAGGCCAGCTATGGTTAGTGTGTTCTTGCTTTGTGGTTGATCAGAAATATTTCTTGTTTTCAGTGCATGCCTTTACTACAATATTTGGCCTTTGTGGTCAAACATTCTGAAAGGTTGGAATATGTCTGTCCCTTTTAATTGCTTGATGAGATTCTAATGCAACTTGGTTTCTCTTTCTATAAATTCAAGGACTTCCTGGAATTTTAAGTTTATAACTTTAGAAAAGTCATATTTGCTTAATCTGTGGTTTGAGGAAGAAAGACCCAGTGCTTTAGCTGTTTCCTGTTTTTATGCTAAATTTGCAAAGTTGACTTAACGTAGCAGCAGTTGATTTGAAGTTGATCTGAATTGGTCTAGGCTGATCTGATTTGCCTGATTAATCAATATAACTTTAGAGTTCAGATGTACCCTTATATATGTCAATTTAACCATATATGGGTAAACTCAAGATACCCATCTATCTGTTAATTTAACCATAAAAAAGTGAGAAATCTGGAGCTGGCCCAATACTGTACTATTTTCAGATCTCAATCCTAGCAATCCCACTGCCTATCTACTCCCGAAGTCCAATCATCCTTGATTCAGATGGCTTTCCATTTGACATCTTTCTCTACCAACATCAAAATGATAGCTGTTGGAGCGATATTTCAAACTTGTGGATATAATCATTCTACTGTTCTACAAGTTTTTTCCATGTTATCTCTTTCTTGCTGGGCACATGCTTTTTCTTGAACTGTTATCGTTCATCCTGCTTTACTCACAAGATGAAAGAATCGGGTTGCAGTGTGGCACAATCATGTGATTCTAGCCTGAAGCAGTAACTCTATGCAAAAAGGACATCATAATCAAACATAACCGAGTGAACTTTTTTTGGAGGTTAACGTAGCAAATGTCCTATTCCCTTACTACTTACTGTGTTGCTAATCTGAATTTTTCATTGCAGAATTGGTTCTCACACCTTATTCCTCTACACAAAGAAGAGGCCACAACCTCCACTAACCAGATGGTTATATCCATCTAATATTGTAAAATAGTGGTTCATCGAGCTTGTGGACCTGGTCACAATCTTTCTCATCTAATTGTTGTATGTGTATCGTGCCCTATTGGAAACTTCTCTGCTAGTTTTGCAAGTTGAAGATGTAATGTGGTGGAGGAGAACCTGCTCTTATGTACGTTTTGTAACACTGAAACTATTATTGTGAAATGGCAGCAACACTGAGTCTGGGATTAAAGGCTCGGATTTTTTTCGATAGCAGGGATTAAAGACTCTTTTGCGTGGAAGCTCTCTTTGGATGCAGTACTTAACTCAGATCTCTCACAATGATATGCGTCTTTTCTTTCATTGAGCATCTAAACACGTCCCAAGTTGTGATATTGGGGCTTCATAGATCCAGCAGAAGATATGCTTGCCAAATCCATATGGGATACTAATTTAGATGTGAACTTGCATGTTGTTTGCCAGAGCAGCGGTGGTGTTTGTGAAGATTATTTTCTTATCTTTCTTTAGCGTCCGTTCTTTTGGAGCTTGCCGTTGTCTCATTCTTCATCTATTTAACCATTTCAATTTATTCTTGTTTCACGAGGAAAGGTATCTCACCATCTTTTTTACCCAATTGTGTGTGTTTTTGGATGTAAAATCGTGTTTTCGCTTTGATTACCATTTGTCTTTGTGATTTGATTTTGTTAGGTCTCTGCACGCTTTCTAATAAAAATACCCCACGCTGACGCCTTTAGCTTTCTTGTTTGTTGTTTCTGCTTTATAGGCTACAAAGAAACGTGTATGTACTAGTGTAAAACTGTAAACAGGTGTTAAGCTGGGCAACACAGTTCACAGTAAGACCATTCAACGGTTCAACACAGTAACGATTCCCCGGATTTTCAAATAGAACGGTTCAACACACAACTAACTCGTGTTCGACTCACAACTGACTCGTGTTGACATTTGATAATTCAAGTTCAGATCTCCCCATTTCCCAGATTTTCAAACTTCAAAGCCAGTCTGTAGTCTACAAAACTCAGTTACTTAGCTAAATTGCTATTTGTCTTCTAATGTGGTAGGTTTTGTGCAGAAGCCTTGAAAATTTACCAACCCAAGCACAAAAGCTTACAAAACCCTTTTCAGTTTCAAATCTACCCCATAAAACCGTGTGCCCGTCGTGGAAGTGAGAACTCTAAAACTAGTATGTTTAGTTCATAAACCACCAAAATTATTAAAATCTCACCTGACGACAGCAAATCCAACCTTCTCTATGACATCCTTAATCCAGACAAAACATGTTAATTTCTCCTTTCTTTTGGGTAGGCCATGCTTCCCAACATCATCACGTTTCCTACCTGAATTTGCCATAGCGATTTGAAATCAAATCCACTTTGTATCTCATTTCATTGCATTCTATATGCTCATCAAAAACGAAATTGGTGGAGAAAGTCTTGAGGTTGTGTGAGTTAGTAAACAAAGTCAAACAAGTATTTTAAGGCTCACATGAATCGATGGTGACCCTTTCAGAATCATATCAGGCTTATTCTAAACTTAAATCAGATTTTCTTGGTTTTAATCCTTTTAATTTGCTTAGTGGTGCCAATCACGTATTTAACGGCATGGGCTTGATCTAGTACGAGGTTAGGGCCCATTCCTGACGTCACATAACAATCGTGTTTGGACAAACAAGTTTGGTAGCATATCTTTTGCTGGACCTTTTAAGCGGGGCCCCATGCTGAATCATCCACAAGGCTTGAGTTCACTGAATCCAGTCCTTCTCGAGGTTACGATTTTTAATCTTTTTAATTTACTTAGTGGTCCCAATCTCGATTGTATGTATATGTAAAATACAAGGTTTTCAATACTAGCAGAAAAATGAGGTCATCCAGCCGCACATTCCAGTACGGCTACTTTGTTATGACTTCACTCCAGTGGAGGTCATATATGGATTGAATTTGGGTCGGATTGATACCGAATCAGACCAAATTTCAATTAGATTCGACATCCGATTCGATCTAAACTCTGACGTAATGTTAAGTTTAGAAGTGTATTGCGATACATTGCAAAAAAAATGTGAATGAGTGTTTGAATAATAATTTTTAAAGTTCATAGGATAAAGTGTTACAAAACGAAAATTCTAGAGAGGGAGGGAGGGGGTTAACTGTTGACTTTTAAAGTTTGTGGATGCAAAATGAAATCAATTCATACTTCAGAAGTCAAACTGTAATTAAACCTTTTAATTATTCAATATCACTACTTTACTTTCGATTATTGAATATCATATCATCATTTACACACAACCATAGTTCCGTAGGATTAACGTTAGTGAAAACTACAACATGACATGGTTTATATGGAATGTAAAACCAAATAACAACGGTTTATATTGTACACGAAGAAGCAAACATTATTTCCTCCAGTGAGAAAGAATGAATAACACATACAAATATATGTGCGATTACTATGTTATTGCAGGAAACATGGGGACATCGAAATAACATGTTGTCGTGAACATTTTACAAATCTATGTTTGCGTATATGATTATTTATCATGGCAGGACCTTTGAAACATCAAACATAGAGATACTAATTCCCTGTCATTTGTCTAGCATTATTGGAGAAGTCATAGAATTTCTTCAAATTATGCACGATAATATAAAATAACTTTGCTGATATTGAACTTATCTGAAACGATTACTACAAGATACGAACGGATTAATTTCCATTTTTTAGTGCTTGCTTCTTGACAAATATTTTCATCACTATCATGCTGTCCTTCGATCCACCTGATCATCAAGTATTTGGGCCACCTAAACAAAAATTTAGCAGAAACCTCTATAGATATCTCAAGGACCACATCACCACAACATGATGCTTTTATTGATATTTTTGTTGCCTTTCTTTAAGGATATGGACATCAATACTGCTGCACTAGAAAATGCTTAAACCCCTAACTTCGCCCACAGTTTTAAACACCAGTAATGATTAAGAATTTGTTGGTTGTTAACCAGCATTAGTTGAAAGTAGTTTTTGATGAAAGTAAGCCACAGACAATTTTCTCTACAATTATTATAGAAAAATGTTTTTTAAAATTTTGATGTGGTACTTTTAATACTGCAGTTGTACTACAGTTTTATAATAAATTTGATTAGTCGACTGCCTTTTAACATGGAAGCGCTTAGGCTGACGATAATTAACAGATCTCCTTACGGTACTATTGCCAATGCAATTTTTTTTTTGAAAACGACAATCCAAGTTTTTACTTTACAAGTTTACATGGATAAACTCAAGGGTTAATTACAATTAGCCCTCCTGAACTATGCTTTGGTATCACTTTACCCTCCTGAACTTTCAAAGTTAACAGTTACCTCCCTGAACTTTAATTTTGTAACACTTTGCTCCCTTAAACTTCAAAAACTCATTATTTAACACACATTCAACGTTTTTTTCTTATTTTTTGTTGTATCCCTAATACACACCTAAACCTATGTTTACGTGAAAATTTGGATCCAAACGGAGGTCGGATATGGTTGGAATTTGGGTCGGTTTGACACTCAATTCCTGTATCACACTCTTCCACACGGCGGTCCCTAGGCAGACACGAGCAACGTACCTGCGTCACCTCCCGGCTCACGCTCTAAGCGAGGACACGGGTTTCGTGGATAGAGTTGAAACAACAGAAGGACCCATAATTTAGTTTTGCGCACAAACAGTCGACCGAAATAGGCAATCCAGTCGGCCGTTCCAAATAGATTCGGTCGACCGAAAGTCTGCAACGATCGAACTCTCTACGCATTACTTAAGTCCCAACGGTCGAACACCAATCTAAAACCGGTCGACCGAATACGGGATCAAAATTCGGAGTTTGGTCAAAATCATACAAGTCTAACAATCGATCGACTCAGGGGTCCCGGTCGACCGAACATTAACAGGGCATCCTAGCAATCTAGGTTATATAACGGTCGAACAATACATAAAACAGTCGAACAATACATAAAACAGTCGAACAGTTCATTAAGTTAACTTATTTTCGGTCGCACCAAAAATAGGAACGGTCGACCGAAAACTACCAGACAATCCTCCGACCCACCAGCACACGCACAACCGGTCGACCACCACATGATATCGTTGGACTGATGTTAGTTAAAGTCAGGCAAAAATACTAAACCGGTACACCACCCGAAGGCACCGGTCGACCGTTGGTCGACAGCAACCTCGCGTCAGCCAAGGATTTTACGGCGCTTCTCGCCGTCGGTGAGGTCCCGCGACCGACCACAACTCCACCCTAGGGTTGTGCATTCGGTCCGGACCGGATTTTTATCCGGCATCCGGACCGGACCGGACCGAACTGGTCTGGACCGGAAACCGAACCGGACAGGTTGGATTTGGTCCGGTCCAGGACCGTTTTTTTGAAAGGAATGTGTTCTAAAAGTTTTACTTTTATATGTCAATTATTATGAATTGAATGTGCAAACATTTTGTTCCTTGATTATGGTATTCGACTTTTGGAAGTGTTAAGGAAGAGACGCTTGGTCCTTAACCGTAGAGCTCTAAAAGATAATGGTTTACATAAATCAAAAGTTATTCACAATCATGGTAATTAACATGGAACATTAATTACCGAGATAAGATTGTCGTGTTGGTCATCGATTATTGTAGTTCTACAAATAATTGACGACACGAGTATATAAAAGAGGAAAAGATTACTTTTATATATTGAATAGACCTAACAAGTAAAACATTTTGGAATTGTGTTTAGTGTCATTAATGTTTTTACTGTGTCTTGGATCCTAAGATATGAGACTTATATCTTTTCACTCAAGAAGTGCTTAATTTGATTATTGTCAAAAGCTATCAATGAGTATAGTGATAAATACAATAGTTGGTTGAATATGACTTGTGCTGGAAAAGATAGCTAGTCAAACGATTATCATTGCCCTCTTAATTGAGTAATGATATTAGTGGGTCACTTGATAAAGCAAAATTATAATGTGCACAATGTCACATGAGTTAAGTTACATAGTTATAATTAGCTTAGAGAGATCAAGAAATGAATATAATATAAAGATAACACATTTCTACTTTGTATATATTCTTAATATCATGAGGCAATGGACGGACACAAGTGGTGCACTGACATCCCTAAATGGATCGTGTTTTGGTTCGGGTGGAACAAAGACATCTATGCTAATTGGGTAACTATAATGTGTAGCTAGATACCGCTTATAGTCTGAGATATTAAGTGTTTAATATCACTACCAATTTGGCTAAGATCCTCCTATAGGTCACACCACAAAACTGAGAAACAAGAGAGTTGATTTTAAGTTCATAAGATGTGTCGGGTTTCATGTGAAAATGTGACACATGTGGTGAATTAATTAAAATCAATATGTCATGAGAATTGACATAATTAGAATCATAATAAATTCATATGAGATGTATATATTATGAGGTGTAATAATTAATTATTATATAGGATAATATATTACATAAGATGTGAATTTGCTAAAAACCCCAAAACATCAAATTTTGTTGGAAATAAATCCAAAATTTGACAAAGTTAAAATCGGGGTCAAACACGGTGAACCGTTCATGGTTCGGTCAGCCGGGGTATTTTCGGATCGGTTAACCGATAGGGAACGAGTAAGCGCAATTGGTTGACCGAGATTGCCCAGAGTGCCTGGACAATCGGGTTCAGTTAACCGATTGGAAACGGTCAACCGAGAAATAGTATTTTTGGTAGACCGAAGGTGACCCGGTCATCCGATGACTATGTCCCAGAAGCGATTTTGGTGGGTCAACGGTAGACCGATTAAAAGACGTGGTTCGTCCGAATTCTTCCAGGAGAGTTTTCTCACAAAGAATCGGTCGACCGTCTAGTTCACGGTGCACCGAACACGTGTTATAACCGAATGGTTCGGTTGACCGAATAATACTCGGTCTACCGAACAAGAATGATTCTGCCTGAATTATTAAGAGATTAATTAAATCATGGGTGGAATAATTCCAGATTTAATTAAAACGTTTTTTGTGGGTGATTATGTGGAATTTAGAGATTAATTTTAGGAGAGAAAAATAAGGGATCTTGGCTAAATAATAACTCTTGATAAGGATGTTTTAGGAGCCTATAAAAGGGCACTTATTCCTACTTGTTTTAATACTAATGCAAAATTGTTTCTCTCATTAATCTCTCCCTAATCACCACGAAAATCTCTTAGTAAATTTAAGTTTTGGAGATAAGATTCTCAGGAGCTTAAAGATGGGTAATTAGCTTGATTCTAAACCTTGTTAGAAATTGATTGACTAGCTCATTTCTCTCTAACTTTGTTTAGAGTTTGGTGAATACTCTGAGGCAATTCCGTGGGCGACACAACGTGCAACGTGACTCCGGATCATCAAAAATGTTTAAGAGAACTTTTAGGTATGATTCTACCTTTGTGGATTATTTTAATAAATGCAGGTGTCATATTATTAGAATAAAACACAAATAGATGTACATAAAATTGCTGAAAATATGAAAACGATCTTGTATGTTGTATTAATTTTTTTAAAATATATACATACGTAGGGACACGAAATCCTACATTTTAACCTTAAAAATAAAATAAAACAGAACCGGTCCGAAACCGAATTCCAAAATTGTCCGGACCGGTTGGTTCCGGTCCGGACCGAACCCGGATCGACCGGTCCGGTCCAGTTGACCGGACCGACCCAGTTTCTGCTCAGCCCTACTCCACCCCAACATGGGTGAGCAACAAAACCAAACTAAAGAGTCGGCATACCTCAAATGCAAGACGAAGCACACTGCAGTTTCGTTCAACGACGCCACACGACCACAACCTTTGAACGCCCGATCCGCTCGCCTCACGCCGGAGCAACCTCCAC
Organism: Triglochin maritima; assembly: GCA_963682175.1. Taxonomy (NCBI): domain Eukaryota; kingdom Viridiplantae; phylum Streptophyta; class Magnoliopsida; order Alismatales; family Juncaginaceae; genus Triglochin; species Triglochin maritima. Next base: position 3,078,363 of record OY821780.1, on the reverse strand, counting down.
CACCCCTGGTTCGCCGGAAAAAGGAAGAGAGAAAGTGAGAGAGATGAGCAAGAGTGAGAGAGAGAGATGGGGTGTTAGTTTTCTCCCCCAACAGCACAAAACCCAACCCAACCCATCACCCTACTCCCCCTACACCATCACACCACCCCGGCCCCCACTATTCACGTCCCTCCTTCCCCTTGCAAACCACCCCTTAACCATCATTAGCACCCTAACTAGGGTTAGGAATATAACACTAATGCAACGAAACTATCAGACTTTTATCGCCTATTTCCTAGTTGAGAACTTGAGATCTATTGTTTTAGTTGAAGAGCGGGGATAGTCTATTATAACATTAATCCCATCAAGAAACGAATGTCTATACATATGACAATTCCACAGTATATAGCCTTAAGCTGGACTCAAAGGAGTTGTTCATTTACTTTATTATGTCACTTGTTCTTCAATATATGACTTCTTAATTAAATATTACAAATTAAGATCATCAAGGCAACAAAATGCAATCATCTAATAGTAATTAATGGGATGTTGGGTGACAATTTAATACTTAAGTAAGGAAAAAAGAAAAGGTTACAAAGGAATTTTAATTTTCTTTTTTAAATAGAAATTAATTAATGGATAGGAGAATGGAAATGCATATAATTTCCATTAACTATTTCTTCAAGAGTCAAGAGAAATTAAGAGACAAATGGAGACACTATTTTCCATTTTATTTCCTAGTCAGCCATTAAGCTAAACATTTTAACATTTTCGATAAGACGGTCTCACAATACAAACTTATATCATTACGGTCACGAGCAGAATGGACGACCAAATCTACATTCGCGCTCACACCATTTTCTTTCAAGTTTTAAACCAACAAAATGAAATATCAACATTTTTTTATATTTTGTTAGCCTCCTATCAGAAAAGAAACAAAAGAACTATAAATTGGCACCCTTACCCCCTTCACCCCTCATGTATCCGTTTTGCACTTGTAGCTAGAAGTTGTAGTACTCTCAAATCTTACTAAGCTTTCTCTCTCTTTCTCTCTCCTCACCCTTACACCAAATAAGCCTTGATCTCTTCCAAAAGCTTCAAGGTAAGGCAAGAGCAAAGAAAGATGTGTGGTGGAGCTATAATCTCCGACTTCATAGTCTTCCGAGACGAGTTCCTTCCTCCCCACAAAAATCACAACCCCCTCAACTCACCTTCTCTTCCTCAACCACAAGGTACCACTCTCACCCATCTATTAAGGGATGACTTCTTGGATTTGAAATGGCTCATCACAAATGTTTGAATATAGTGAAAACCTATGAAAACGGAAGAGTTTTGTAAGTAACATGTACATCTAGATTATTCAGGATAGAAGTAATAATTAAATGCCCTCTAAACTTTCATAACATCCAGAATATTCTTAAATTTGGCATAAATTTTAAATAATATCTTTAAGTACTGATTCTTTGATCTTAATTTTTAACAAACATATTAGAACTCAGACAATCAAACTCAGCTTTACGAGCAGCGTTATGTCATGGAGATCAACGCCTTAAATGCGCTATTATCTTCTTTTTTTGCAATATACTTGGTGACACACCAAATACAGCCACCGTTTTATCGCAAAAGATCCAAACTCAGCTTTGGAAGCTTATATCATCTATCTCAAGGCTTTGGACGTGTAATATTGAACGTTAATAGATTATCTAATATTTTGATATGGTTTAAGATGAGGGCAACTAAAAGTTCACTTACCTATCATGATATGGTTTAAGATGACCGTAATTGAAAGTTTACTTATCTATGACGTTTTACATCATTTGTAAAGTATATATTGTGAAAATCATCTTAGTCAAAGTAATTAAGGTCAAATTTTCAACCTTTTAATTTCCACAATATTACTTACTCTGTAACAGCAGTGCAACACAAGGAGGAAAGAACCGACGGCCGCGATCGTCGGAAGAACATCTACAGAGGCATCCGACGGCGGCCGTGGGGCAAATGGGCGGCTGAGATCCGAGACCCGCGTAAGGGCGTCCGAGCCTGGCTCGGCACGTACGCATGTCCAGAGGACGCCGCACGTGCGTACGACAAGGCCGCACGTGAGATCCGCGGCAAGAAGGCAAAGCTCAACTTTCCCGACACCACTGCGGTACCCACGACCCCATCTCAGCCGTCGGATGTGGATCTGATGGAGCAGATCTCGAGCCTGGAGTCGTTCCTCGGGTTGGAGCAGGACTCCAACGAGGAGGTGGAAGGTGGTGCGCCCTTCGTCTTCTGATGGACGGTTGAGATCGAATATATTAATGTTGGAAAATAAAATAGTAGTGTTTGCATGCACGTGGTGGTGATGTGGGTTTGTCGCATTTGTGTCTATCTTGTTCAGTGTGGTGCATTGAACGGGTGCTTAATTTGGATATGTAGTTTCTGTGTTTATGATGAGATGTGTAGTGGAGTGGTCAATACTTTGGAGGAGATGACCGACCATGTCGGACTGTCGGAGAAAGTTAAATGAATGGTTTGAAGTTAGATTAGTTAAATTAATATTGCAAACTTCATGCACCGTCCACCAGTTTCCGAACGTACGGTCGATGAGATTGTCTCCTAATCTGAAGATGTTAGCTTAATTAATAATGTTGTTTTGTGATGGACAGAATAATATTCAAATATGATGTGAATTTAAGAAGTCATTGTTTTGGTAACTTCAATACCTTCAGTTTCTTACGGAATTACGGTGAATGGAGAATTAGAATGATGTGTTCTGAAGTTCAAAGTTCAAGCAGTGAACGTGAACAAATCTAGCAGCTCCTCGGGGCTGATATCGATCATAATGCAATTTTGTTGTGTCTACGTAACATTTTTGGTTTTTTACTTTGCAAGGAGAAAAACAGAACTTCTTTGGTTCTACTCACTTCTACTCGTCCAATATATGAGTCGAACATGTACGTGTATAAGATCTGCAAAACTAAATAAAAACATGGAAGTTTATATAACAAGTTATTATGAGCAGAATCCTCGGAATGCAGTGCTCATCTAAAAGTCAACCCTGGTGGCTACCGGCACATAGTTTTTTTACAAGGTGACACGATTGTTAACTACCATTTACTTTAATTGTAGAAGAGGGTGAAGAAATCTTCCCCCCTATTTATATAGCTAGAGTTAGGTTACCACCATCTAAAATGGAATCTGATACTTAGACCTGGGCCCGGCCCGCGGGTCCAATTTTTTTTATATATTTAAGGTATTTTAAGTATTTTTGTAGAATTTTAGAGGTGTTTTGGTTTTTGTTAAAAGATTTTTGGAAGTATTTAAAATAATAATAATAATTGACAGGACGTGCCGGGCCGGGCCGATATAGCAGCGGGCCCGTGCCCAGGTTAGGCCTGGTACGTCGCCCGTAAGTAACATGTTCAGATTTACAATCGTGTCAAACTACTAAGCGAAGTGTCGGAGCTTTACTTCAGAAAACAAGCCTTATCTAATTTCCTTGTTCCCAACAAAACCAATTCACAATCGAGAAGATCATACATGTTTAATCCATACTTATGTTGCACGCATGAGAGAACAACCAAGAAGGTGACGGTGAATGCCCAAAAAAGCACAAAAGCGGTTCCTTCACTTGTGCTGTGCCCATGTCCAATACCGGTCCCAAAACGACATGTGTCTCTTCGTACTTATATCTTGCCTTCTCCCCTCTTCACTAGCACAAACACTCTTCCCACTCTTCTCCAAGCCATGACTCCCCTCAGCTTCTTCGTAGATGTTCTTGGCAAGCATCAAATCAATTCACCTTCATAATTTACTACATGCCTAGCTACATGCATATCAATTAAGTTGTTTCTTTAATAAGTATCATCTACTCAGAATTAATGTGCTGAATATAAAGTCACGTTCTTTTTTTAATAATATTTTAAGACTAAAAATCTACTAATTTAGATCCAATAGCATCGTATGAAAGTTGTCGTGACACATATTTCTTGTGTAGGAAATGTGACTTCCATATTCGTCTTCGCCTCCCCCATGTAAGCTCACCAACTCCACAATCTTTGGATGGTGAATTAGTCATAACTAACTAATTCATTGGCGTTGATTATTATTATTAATTAACAGAAAGACGTTTTGGAGAGTGGTGAAGAATAAGTCAAAGGAGGATTTCAAAGGGATCCCATACGTGACCACCTTACTCAGTACCTCTCTTTGGACTTACTACGGCGTTCTCAAGCCTGGTGGTCTTCTAATTGTGACATTCAATTTTGCAGCTCGTCTACGTTCTTCTCTACCTCTCCTATGCTCCCAAGGACAAAAAGGCAAGCTCTAATCTAGACATGTACGTTGAGATGTTAAATTATAACTTAATTATAATCAAGTGGTTGTTTGTATGTGATTTGAATAGGTACGTATGGGGAAGTTGGCGTTGGTCTTGAACGTGGGAGTCTATGCTACTGTGGTGCTTGTGACAATGTTCGCTTTGCATGGGAGCACAAGACTTTTGGTTATTGGATCTTTGTGTGCGGGATTCACTGTGGGAATGTATGCTTCGCCCATGACAGCTATGGTAATTATTAGATCAATTGCTTGATTGTTGATTTTTTCCTCTCATGTTGTTCAAAAAATCTGTGATATTCATGCGGAATCGATTACCGAAATTCATTCCAGAAGTCTACTTACTCGTGTCTATGATTATTTTTCCTATAATTAAGGCAATCACACCGTCAAGCATCCTATTAGTAGACGTGGTTATAATTAAACATTACATATTATTCTGTAATTTACCCTCAGCTGCTTCACTTGAACACGACTGGAGCTAATCCAACTGGTATATTTTTCTCCTTGTATTGCAGTTACGACTATGGATTGAGTATCAATAATATATATCTTATAGCTAGCTTGCATTCTGAAGTGTAATTGACGTATAATAGAAATTCTTTCAGAATAATACAGTTATACCTCACATCTCAATTTGACTATGCATACTCAGCTAAAGCTCTATCTGAAAAGATTTTGAACTAATCGGAGGTTTTGATATATGTATATATGTTCACCAGAGGAATGTAGTGAGAACCAAAAGCGTGGAATTCATGCCTTTCTTCCTCTCCTTCTTCTTATTCCTCAATGGAGGTTGTCTGGTCGATCTACGCCTATCTCGTTCGGGACTATTTCATTGGTGTAAGCATGCATCACTCCTTACCCATTACTGAACTTGGACTAATACATACATATACTAATTCAATTTTCACTTCACGTGCCGAACGCGATCGGCTTCTTATTGGGAATAATCCAGCTGGTATTATATGTAGTGTATAAGAGAAAGAGCCAGGAAAAAACTGATATAGATGCTAACGAAGAACAAGGTGCGACGAGTCGAGTGGAGACGGAAGGATGCAAAGAGAACAAAGAGAGATGGGAAAAAGGGAGAAGCCGAGCTGTACGGATAACATATGTGCAAATAACATCATATGATTTTGCATTAAAACCTTTGGGAAGAAAGCCATCCATGATACATCTTATTTAGGGTGATAATTAATGTTACGACTTATGATCATGGGATCTTACTTTGTTGAAGAATAGTGAAAGTAATGTTTGTATCAATGAATGTGTGATTAATTAACTTCTTTAATGGTAAATTAATGAAGTTTGAAATAGAGCTAGGTGGACTCCTCAAGGTAATGGTTTCTGATCAATCATAGTATTCACGCTTTTTATAACTACTACCTATGATTCCACAAGACACACATGGTAACTGTAATAACCTAAACTAAACATCTTAATTAACTAAACCTAAATCTAATTAACCCTAATTAATCCTGCATGGAGAGTAGGAGGTGTTGGAAGGAGGAGATGAAGTGTAACGTGTAGGATAGTTGTGAAATAAGATGGGTTATTTTGATTGGTAGATTTGAAGGTGGATAATTAAAGGAGATATATATATAGTTAGATAAGAATTCACTTAAAACGTTTCTTCATCATTTGCATCTAACAGAGAGTGAGAGAGAGAGACTTTCGGAGCTAAAGAAGGAGGAAAGAAGAAGTAAGGAAGAGGAAGAAGAAGAAGAAGGGAAGAAGAAGAGAAGGGGTGTTGAAGGGAGCTCGGGAGGCTTCTTCAACCATCGAAAAGGTATGCCAAATCTTCAATATAACTCACTTGTGCCTTGTGAGTGTTGGGGATCGACGTTGGTGTCGAATTCCCCGTCGAAATTCAACCAATTCAGAGGTTGAAGACGACGATCGGTCGACCGGTGCCTGTGGGCAGTCGACCGATCCTATTATTATATTGATATTTACCCGCGAACGGTCGAACGATGTCGTTAGACGGTCGACCGTTATGCCAGATTTGTGCGGGAAAAAGGGGATATACTGTTATCGGTCGAACGGGACCACTTAGCCGGTCGACCGAATAACGATGAGAATGGGTCGGTTGGGGATTTTGACTTATTAAACGGTCGAACGTCCTTAACCTTGTTCGACCGATCCATTCGATGCTAAGTCGGTTGGGAGCTTTGACCATCAAAACGGTCGACCGCTCTTTAACTCTCGGTCGACCGACTGAGCATTTAATTAAGCGGTAGAGTGCTTGTGTTGATTCGGTCGAACTGTATTTCAGTTCCGGTCGACCGAACGAGACTTGGGCAAAATATTGAAAGTCCTGTTATCGGTCGAACGGCCCCTTGGTTCGACCGGTCGGATATATATATTATATAAAATTGTATAGCGTAGACCTTCCAAACGGTCGACCGCTAGATGACTTTTGTTCGACCGATTGGTCGGTAATTCGGTTGGCGTGGTTCGACCGGTAGAATTGTTTGTACAGTACTGTGTACTGTGTGGGGGACCGGTCGACCGGTGTGCTTGTAGCGGTCGACCGATCTACCGCAGGTTGGTGGATTTATCCACACGCGATCCGTCGATGTCAGGTCGACTACCGGCTCCGAGGCGACGGTTGATTACCGGCTTTGAGAGCTACGGATTTCACATTCGACGAAGGCGTATTATTGTTGTACTTTTTCCTCTCTTACCGAGCGGGGTGTGAGGGATGTGTACCGTAAACCTTGGGCAGTTTGCGAGGGTTTAGCGGTAGGCCGAGGATGTTCCGGCAGGGTGCGCGCTAGGCGACTCTTGGGGGAGCAGTGGCTGTCGTCTGACCCGAGTTGTGTATTCGGCGGGCTGACTCGCTCCTTGGGTGCGGCGTGTACCAGGGGTTCCTTCCTGCACTTTTTGGGGAGCAGTGGTGTCGACTGACCCTTGTGAGGCAGCGGTGGACTGACTTGACCCTAGTGGCAGGAGTGGTTCAGTGCCGCGGAGGCGGTGAGGGCATTATTGTGGGCCCGAGGCGGATGATCATGTGCATAACATTGCATTGTCTTTAATTCCTTTTTATATTTTTAGGAGGTTTGGTATACGGGGTTCCTGCAGGGAACTCAGGCATGTTTGTTGTTTGCATTTCAGGTAGCGAGCAGAGTTAGAGTTTGAGGTGGTGACCGAGGACGGTGCCCCCGAGATCAGATCCTGTAGTTGTCAGTCTTTTCCTTTTGAGGTGATTACTTATTGTATAGCTTTTGTCGTAATCACAGTCAGTTTGTATATTTGACTTCCACGTGGATCATATTTATATTATATATGTTGGTTTGTTTCTCGTGACGTGCCCAGTGTTGACCGTTGACGGTCTTTATTATTGTTTAAATTTTCCGCTGTTTTCGGGTACGTTACAATTTGGTATCAGAGCATTGATCTCGGCGTACTTGTCCAAAGAAACCACCTTTGAGTTAGGAGTTAGGTCTAGAGGATCATGCATGCACAGATTATATTGATATTGTCTTGTTTCCTTTGGCAGATGCCTCCTAGACGGGGGAAGGCGGTTGCCCATACTCGCGGTGAGAGTGAGACTGCGAGGGATGAGGCTTGGGAGGATGAGCGTCGGACGTTGTTCGATACGGTCGGACGTCTGACAGAGATGCTACAGCAGCAGACGGCACAGACTGGGCAGACGGGGACTGGCGCTATGCATGACCGGTTTATGCGCCAGCATCCGCCTACCTTTCTGGGGCAGTACGACGCGGAGGCTGCGGAGGAGTGGATCTTCACGATGCAGAAGATCTTCAGTGCTATTGGTTGTCCTCTAGAGGCGAGAGTGGGCTTGGCTACTTATGTGTTGGGCGGTGCTGCGTCCAACTGGTGGAGGTCTACATCTGCAGTGGTGTTTGCGGACAGAGATGATATAGCCTGGGAGGAGTTCGTTGGCGAGTTCAACGAGCAGTATTTTCCACAGCATGTCCAGGATCAGAAGAGGGAGGAGTTTCTGAGTCTTCAGCAGGGAGACATGACCCTAGCAGGCTACATCGGGAAGTTCAACGCCCTTGAGCGTTACTGTCCCGAGATGTATATTACACAGGAGCAGAGGGCTGGGAAGTTCGTCCGGGGGCTCCGGAAGCAGTTGAGGACGAAGGTGCTGACACACATGCCGAGCACGTTGGCCGATGCAGTGAAGAGTGCCTCTGTTCTTGATCGTGACTACAGGGAGAACTACCAGGATGAGAGGAGGCCATCAGGTAGGTTCTCTGGGAGGCCAGGAGGTCAGACTGGAGGGAATCCGGGCAAGAGGCCCCGATACGAGGGAGCAGGAGTTGCAGTACCACGACCAGAGCCTTGTGGTACTTGTGGGAGGTTTCACTCCGGGTCGTGCTTCACCCCCGGAGCATGTCATGGGTGTGGCCAGCTGGGTCACTTTATCAGGAGCTGTCCGAGCCAAGGAGCTGGGCCGAGCCGACCACCGGGTTTACCCGCACCAGGCAGAGGAGGAGGCGGAGGTAGACCACCTTTCCGACCACAGCAGGGGCAGCGCACTGGCAGAGTTTTCACCATCCAGGCAGAGGAGGCTCGGGATGGAGGCGCTGTGGTGGAAGGTACACTTCTTGTCGCAGGTTCAGTAGCTAGGGTGTTATTTGATTGTGGCGCGACACACTCGTTCATCTCAGAGCGATTTGCGGGAGTGTTGGGCTGTACCCTTGCGATGTTGACTGCCACTTTGGAGGTCAGCACACCCCTGGGTCTGGTGGGCACTGTGGGGAGATTTGTCCCCGGCGCCACGGTTGTTTCGGGAGATCAGGAGTTTCCGGCAGACCTGGTCTTGCTACCGATGGAGGACTTTGATGTCATACTTGGGATGGATTGGCTGTCCCAATATGATGTTCGAGTCTTGTGCCGTGAGAAGAAGATTTTGATCCCGAAGAAGGGTTTGCCTGATATTCTGATTAGAGGGATCAGAAGCAGAGGGGGTCGCATTATTGTATCTGCTGTTAGAGCTCAGAGACTGTTACAGCAGGGATGTGCAGCATTTCTGGCGACGCTTGTGGTTGCGGAGGCAGAGTCCCAGAGGCTAGAGGACATTGAGGTGGTGCAGGAGTTCGCGGATGTTTTTCCAGCGGAGATTCCAGGTTTACCACCACACCGGGAGTTGGAGTTCGACATTGAGTTGGTAGCCGGCACTACACCACAGTCGAAGGCTCCATACCGGATGGCACCTGCTGAGTTGACAGAGTTGAAGAAGCAGTTGCTGGAGTTGATGGACTCTGGATTTATCAGACCGAGCGTCTCGCCTTGGGGTGCACCAGTTTTGTTTGTGAAGAAGAAGGACGGATCCTTGAGGATGTGCATAGACTACAGGATGCTGAACCAGGTGACGGTGAAGAATAGGTATCCCTTACCTAGGATCGAGGACCTCTTTGACCAGCTGCAGTCAGCGAAGGTTTTCTCGAAGATTGACCTGCGTTCAGGATATCACCAGTTGAGGATCCGAGATGAGGACATCCAGAAGACAGCCTTCAGGATGAGATATGGACACTATGAGTTCTTGGTAATGCCATTTGGATTGACGAATGCTCCGGCAGCGTTCATGGATCTGATGCACCGGACATTCAGGCAGTATATTGATATATTTGTGATTGTCTTCGTGGATGACATCTTGATCTATTCACCAGATATGGAGCAGCACAGAGAGCATCTGAGGATTGTACTCAGCATCTTGAGGGCTCAGCAGTTATATGCTAAGTTCTCAAAGTGCGAGTTTTGGTTGGACAGAGTGGCATTCCTCGGACACATTGTATCGGCAGAGGGGATATCAGTGGATCCGGCGAAGGTAGAGGCGGTGACACAGTGGAGGACCCCTACGAGCGTGACAGAGATTAGGAGCTTTGTTGGACTGGCGGGTTATTACCGTCGCTTCATCAAAGACTTCTCGAGATTGGCAGCACCACTGACAGCTCTGACGCAGAAGGGAGTCACTTTTGTTTGGTCGCAGAAGTGCGAGGACAACTTTCAGGAGCTGAAGAGACTGTTGACCACAGCACCAGTTTTATCATTACCGAGTGGCACGGGTGGATTCGTGATTTATAGCGACGCTTCAGGTATTGGCTTAGGATGTGTACTTATGCAGCACGGGAGGGTGATCGCGTACGCATCCAGACAGCTGAAGGTCCATGAGAGGAATTACCCGACACATGATTTGGAGTTGGCAGCAGTGGTTCACGCACTGAAGACCTGGAGGCACTATCTTTATGGCGAGCAGTTTGAGGTATTTACAGATCATCAGAGTCTGAAGTATCTGTTCTCGCAGAAGGAGCTGAACATGAGGCAGCGCAGATGGCTTGAGTTCATTAAGGACTATGACTTCACTATCTCTTACCATCCGGGGAAGGCGAACACAGTTGCAGACGCTTTGAGCCGGAAGGTGGAGGTATCAGTAGCAGGCCTATGCATTCAGGAGTGGCGACTGCTGGAGTCGTTAGCAGAGTGGAGACCATTTGCAGAGAGCTCTGAGGGTGCAGTGATTGCGGGATTGAGAGTAGAGCCTCAGACAGTATCAGCAGTGGTTCATGCTCAGACTACAGATGAGGAGTTGAGCAGTTTGTTACAGTTAGCTGCCAGAGATGGGTCAGACTTCAGAGTTGGAGTGGATGGAGGTCTGAGATTCAGAGACCGTATCTGGGTGCCGAAGACAGAGGACCTGAGACGTGATATCATGGAGGAGGCACACAGATCGAGATATTCCATTCATCCAGGGAGCACCAAGATGTACAAAGATCTGCAGAGGAACTTCTGGTGGCGAGGTATGAAGAAGGACGTTGCAGACTTCGTGTCGAGGTGTTTGGTCTGTCAGCAGGTGAAGATCGAGCACCAGAGACCAGCAGGGCAGATGCAGAGGATTGAGTTGCCGAGTGGAAGTGGGAGCACGTGACGATGGATTTTGTTACGGGGCTACCGAAGACACGGAGATTCCACGACGCGATTTGGGTTATAGTCGATCGACTGACCAAGTCGGCGCATTTCTTAGCTATTAAGACCACTCTTGCTCTGGAGGGTCTAGCTAAGTTATATATTGAGGAGATTGTCAGACTTCATGGCGTGCCGGTCAGTATCATTTCAGATAGAGATCCCAGATTCACTTCGAGATTTTGGGAGAGTCTACACAGAGCGTTGGGGACACGTCTGAAGTTTAGTACAGCTTTTCATCCGCAGACAGATGGCCAGTCAGAGCGGACGATACAGACTTTGGAGGACATGCTGAGAGCGTGTACACTTGACTGGGCAGGACATTGGGATGAGCATTTGCCGTTGATCGAGTTCGCCTACAACAACAGCTACCACTCGAGTATTGGGATGACACCCTATGAGGCATTATACGGGAGACCGTGTAGATCGCCGGTATGCTGGAGTGATGTGGGCGAGAGACAGCTAGTTGGACCTGACATTATCCAGTTGTATTCAGAGAAGGTCGACGTGATTCGGAGACGACTAGCTACGGCGCAGAGCAGGCAGAAGAGTTATGCTGATACGCGGAGGCGTGAGCTGACTTTTGAGGTAGGAGATCATGTCTTCCTGAAGATCTCGCCTTCCAGAGGAGTGATGAGATTCGGGAAGAAGGGGAAGCTGAGTCCGAGATATGTCGGACCTTTTGAGATATTGGATCGGGTCGGTGAGGTGGCATATAGGATTGCACTACCACCACAGTTTGCAGGACTTCACAACGTCTTCCATGTTTCTATGTTGAGGAAGTACGTGGCCGATCCAGCTCATGTGATAGAGATATCAGTACCGGAGATCCAGCAGGATTTGTCATTAGATGAGAGACCAGTTGAGATTGTGGATCAGATGGTACACCAGCTCAGGAGGAGAGCGATTCCTATGGTGAAGGTCAGGTGGCAGCATCACACTGACAGAGAGGCTACCTGGGAGATTGAGGAGGATGTCAGGAAGCAGTATCCAGAGTTATTCCGGTAAGTCAGTTGTTTCGAATTTCGCGGACGAAATTCTTTTAAGGAGGGTAGATTGTAATAACCTAAACTAAACATCTTAATTAACTAAACCTAAATCTAATTAACCCTAATTAATCCTGCATGGAGAGTTGGAGGTGTTGGAAGGAGGAGATGAAGTGTAACGTGTAGGATAGTTGTGAAATAAGATGGGTTATTTTGATTGGTAGATTTGAAGGTGGATAATTAAAGGAGATATATATATAGTTAGATAAGAATTCACTTAAAACGTTTCTTCATCATTTGCATCTAACAGAGAGTGAGAGAGAGAGACTTTCGGAGCTAAAGAAGGAGGAAAGAAGAAGTAAGGAAGAGGAAGAAGAAGAAGAAGGGAAGAAGAAGAGAAGGGGTGTTGAAGGGAGCTCGGGAGGCTTCTTCAACCATCGAAAAGGTATGCCAAATCTTCAATATAACTCACTTGTGCCTTGTGAGTGTTGGGGATCGACGTTGGTGTCGAATTCCCCGTCGAAATTCAACCAATTCAGAGGTTGAAGACGACGATCGGTCGACCGGTGCCTGTGGGCAGTCGACCGATCCTATTATTATATTGATATTTACCCGCGAACGGTCGAACGATGTCGTTAGACGGTCGACCGTTATGCCAGATTTGTGCGGGAAAAAGGGGATATACTGTTATCGGTCGAACGGGACCACTTAGCCGGTCGACCGAATAACGATGAGAATGGGTCGGTTGGGGATTTTGACTTATTAAACGGTCGAACGTCCTTAACCTTGTTCGACCGATCCATTCGATGCTAAGTCGGTTGGGAGCTTTGACCATCAAAACGGTCGACCGCTCTTTAACTCTCGGTCGACCGACTGAGCATTTAATTAAGCGGTAGAGTGCTTGTGTTGATTCGGTCGAACTGTATTTCAGTTCCGGTCGACCGAACGAGACTTGGGCAAAATATTGAAAGTCCTGTTATCGGTCGAACGGCCCCTTGGTTCGACCGGTCGGATATATATATTATATAAAATTGTATAGCGTAGACCTTCCAAACGGTCGACCGCTAGATGACTTTTGTTCGACCGATTGGTCGGTAATTCGGTTGGCGTGGTTCGACCGGTAGAATTGTTTGTACAGTACTGTGTACTGTGTGGGGGACCGGTCGACCGGTGTGCTTGTAGCGGTCGACCGATCTACCGCAGGTTGGTGGATTTATCCACACGCGATCCGTCGATGTCAGGTCGACTACCGGCTCCGAGGCGACGGTTGATTACCGGCTTTGAGAGCTACGGATTTCACATTCGACGAAGGCGTATTATTGTTGTACTTTTTCCTCTCTTACCGAGCGGGGTGTGAGGGATGTGTACCGTAAACCTTGGGCAGTTTGCGAGGGTTTAGCGGTAGGCCGAGGATGTTCCGGCAGGGTGCGCGCTAGGCGACTCTTGGGGGAGCAGTGGCTGTCGTCTGACCCGAGTTGTGTATTCGGCGGGCTGACTCGCTCCTTGGGTGCGGCGTGTACCAGGGGTTCCTTCCTGCACTTTTTGGGGAGCAGTGGTGTCGACTGACCCTTGTGAGGCAGCGGTGGACTGACTTGACCCTAGTGGCAGGAGTGGTTCAGTGCCGCGGAGGCGGTGAGGGCATTATTGTGGGCCCGAGGCGGATGATCATGTGCATAACATTGCATTGTCTTTAATTCCTTTTTATATTTTTAGGAGGTTTGGTATACGGGGTTCCTGCAGGGAACTCAGGCATGTTTGTTGTTTGCATTTCAGGTAGCGAGCAGAGTTAGAGTTTGAGGTGGTGACCGAGGACGGTGCCCCCGAGATCAGATCCTGTAGTTGTCAGTCTTTTCCTTTTGAGGTGATTACTTATTGTATAGCTTTTGTCGTAATCACAGTCAGTTTGTATATTTGACTTCCACGTGGATCATATTTATATTATATATGTTGGTTTGTTTCCCGTGACGTGCCCAGTGTTGACCGTTGACGGTCTTTATTATTGTTTAAATTTTCCGCTGTTTTCGGGTACGTTACAGTAACATATTGTGTAGGGTTCGGATACGAGGTCGTGGATATGAATACACGATAACATAGTCTGAATCTGGATATACGAAAACATGATAAATGCTTAAAACACACGAAAACTTGATGATATTTTTGTTATTTAGTTTAATCTAACATGGTAAGTTTACCTTGGTACGTATTTGACTTTTAATTGTTTGAAACATGCTAATTTATTTTATTTGTGCAAAAATTCCTCCTATATTTGTGAATGATTTATCATTCACGTAACATGGTGAATATTTTATTTCATGTAAAATTATTTAACCCAAAATTTTCATGTACCACTCATTTGTGTACATATCAGGTATTATCGTATATACAAGATTATTTTCATGTCATGTTCATATAAAAATATTTAGACACATATCCTTGTTGCATTTTTTGTGTATCCAAATTCCAAAATGCTTGTTAGTATCAGCGGCACGATAGTAAATGACAAACTTACATCCATGTCATTAATTAATAAAAAAATTATAGATATTTTCGGGGTAAAAATCGAAATCAGTAATCAGATAACGAAAAATGAACAGCAACACTTGGAAATTGCGGGTCATAAATTATCACACTAAAAAGCTTCTGCGATCCGCTCCGTTGACGTCTCCGGCGGAGACTTCCAAAACCATCACCAAACCGATCGACTCCAGTTCGATGAACCGACGATGAGAGAATCCTCCAATCTCTCCCTTCTCCTCCTCCTCCTCTCGGGTCTCCTCTTCTCTTCAGGTAAACCAACTCCCACCCCCAATCCTTAGGGTTTATGTGTATTTCTGTTATTGTCTTGATTCCGATCGATTGGGTTACGGAGCGAACCGACGATCCTTTTGCTGTTATGACTTTGCCGTATCCACGAGATTGCGGAAATGGAATTTGGGATAAGTGCGCTTAAGTGTGTTTTCGCAGAATTAGGGGTCGATCAACATGTTGTGTCGGTTGGAGAGGTATCGAACTGCGAGTCGAAGCAACGGGCGTGAGAATTTGGCGCTTCCGTTGGTGGGATTGTTGGGAAAATAGTCGCGTATTGCTCAAGACAAAACGTGAAGGGAATATATAAGATGGTCGAATGTGCTTAGGTTTTGAAGAGGTAGTGGATGGCGGACTAACCGGACTTCACAGAGATTTGCTAGTGCCTAAAAACCATTTTTTTTTGGATGACCCAAAATTCCTTGGTGTTCACTCCTGCTTTGGGACAACTGAGCTGCAATTCTAAATTGGAGGTGTTCCGCATCATTTTCACCGAGATGTTTTAATTGTTTGAGTGGGGTTCGAACTAGGGTATGTGTGCAATGAAACTGCTATGCTTACTAACAGGGATGCACCTTTAGGGGCAAGTTTAGAAACACAGTATGCTAGTACTTCGTCCAGTAGGTGTCACGTGCTAGGTATATTACCCAACTGCGGTTGTTCCAATTGTTAAATGTTGGGTCTCGGAACAACCAAGACTAGGTATCCAGCCCCAATGGTAGCAGGTCGTTAGTTAAGTAAAATAGAGTCATTTAAAAAAGAAAGAAGCAATGCTAGGTGTAAGAAGATCAGTTGAAATTATGAGGTTGTGTAACTTATGAAGAAGATAGAAACAATCAGCTTCGATGGAGAACCATAATATTATGAATCCTAAGAGCCATGTAAGTATGTAACATTCGAAGTTCACAATCCCAGTGATATTTCCAATTTTTTATTAGAAGAATAGGCGAAGACTTGTCAAGTCTCCACACACACTCCGCAAAAATCTCATTGTGGAATACATGATCCATTTACTCAAGATCACAACTTTACCAGGATTATTTAGAGATGCAAGTTCTTACGTTGGACATCTATTCGCGGTAGATTGGAATGGCATTTCACCTCATTGGACATCTTGCTTGAATTGGATTGTAGAACAAAAATTCTTACTGGAGTTCATAGAAACATTAGTATCCTAGAAGTATAAAAGTGTGGGTGATTGTATGCGGAACACACCTAAGAAAAAACTCGTGTATACAAATGATAACAAATTAGACTAGTATAGGATCATTACTCCATTTATAGGGAAAGAGTATATATGCACAGGATATATACATTGATCTTGCCATTCAGTTAAGAAAGATTAGCAAGAATAGTTTCCTTACTTGATCCACTTGTATCCCATGGTAGCCAGAACTCTTTTTGGGTTAGAAGAATATATGGATTTGCCATACGATTCAGAAGCTGTATTTCTTTGTATCATTTCAATTTTCTTTGCCTATAAAAATGAAACTAGAGTTTCTAGTAATTACTAGTGTTTGATGATGAATTATAGCAGGTTCATCATTGTGCACCTAAATTTCTTTGAGTTTTCATACAAATAGCTGAATAACCTTTCATGATTTACAGAAGTTTCCTAGTTCCACCTACTGATCAGATTTTATTTTTTTTAATATTTTGAGGCCTTAGTACATACTTTTTAGACTATCTTCTTAAACAGTATGACTGCATGGCACAGTTTGTGTAATTACCAAAGAGATACCAAGCCACATACAGAAATTACTCAAAGACGATTATCTAGGTTTGTATTCGCTTTACAGATTGGGTTACTATAACTGAAGACACCGGACCATCTTCTGTTAACAATTTCATGTGGTTGTTGACACACAATGCCCCAATATGTGTACTTAGTTTTTTTTTCATATCAATTAAGGATAGGTTCTTATCCACTGTCACATGATGTAGTTCTGAGGCCCACAGAAATGTTGTAGAACTGCTGTTCCTGAGATGGCGTTTTGAGATTATTTTGTAGAGTTCTCCTACAATATTTGTCTTTTGTGTCTATACTAGTCTAGTGACTTTCTATTTTTGCACTGAATGCAGTGGACTCGCAGAACCTTTGCATATCCCCTGGAGGTCGTTTCCCCCCGTTCTCTTCTAATGGGAAACCACCTAAAAGAGTAGCAAAAGGACCAAAAGACTTGGCCCTTTGTAGAGTTTTCCGGAAGAAGACATGTTGTGATATTGATCAAACTTATCCTGCCCTGGTATCTATCCGGAAGCTTGCTTCCTCTGGGCAAGCCAGCCAAGAATGCTTGCAGCTATGGGAACTACTAGAGTGCTCTATTTGTGATCCAAGGGTTGGTACCCAGCCCGGGCCTCCTGCTATCTGTACTTCTTTGTGCGACAGCTTGTGGAGAGCATGTGGAACTGCTTATTTTTCGATGGATTCAAAAACTCAGGTAAAGGAGTAAGTATTATGTTGTATGTCCAATTGATAAATGTGCTGACTTCTGAGTGATAACTGAAATTTCTATATATTATGATCTCTGTGAATAACTTGCATACTTGGGTTATTTGCATGTCTTCCAGGTTTTGTCACCATGCAGACCAAATGATATTCTGTGTGGTGCAGGAAGTGAATGGGCCTCTAATGGTACAGACTTCTGCAGCTTTGCTGGTTTTTCTGTGTCGTCTGAGAATAAATTTGGGGCTGATGGTAAACAGTTTTGTTACGGTGAAAAAGCAAGTTTAGACTCAGTTGCTGAGTCGTGGAAGGGCTCAAAATCTTGGTCTTCCGCATCATCTGGCGAGAGTGGGGTGCTGTATGATTTTCACAGTTGGGCTATGAACATGACAATAGCTGAAAAAATATCATGGGCTGTTGGAGGAATGGTTCTTACTGCTGGACTTCTGTTCATCAGGTTTGTCGTACAAGCTATTACATTCCCTTATTAGTTATAACTGATACTTTACCAAGTCATTTTGGGGGAGGAGTTAATCGAGGAACCTCCATTCAGTGAACATACATTAACATTTTTCATTCTATCTTTAGCTACCGCTCCTTGTTCATTCTTCTAGTTTATAATTTATGCAGGTTCAATTGAATCAATTCTTTAATCTTCTTAATTTTGCATCATGGATATGTTCCATGTTTCAGATGTCACATCGTATCATTCGTACAAATATATCGCATCCTGGAATTCCATATCTTATATGCTTGCCGTGTTTATGCAGCAAGAGGAAAAGTTACAGCCTTCGTCAGAAGCAAGCAGCTATTCTTCGTCAAGCTAGAAAACTAGAAACAAGAAAGTTCTCTGCTGCTCGAGGTAGCAGGGTTGGAGCAGATTGAGCAGAGAGATTAATAATATGTTTGGCTGGAATCCCTCTTGTCAATTGTGTATTGTGAAATTATTATCTATTATTTGCCTTAGCCTGGTTGATTTTGGTTTTTTAGATTTTTGTTGTAAGTTTCTGGGCTACCTAGGTCTGAATACTGATGCCACATTAGGATTTTTTTCAAGCAAAATGGGGTTTTCTTTCACTTGGAATGCAAAGTGCATTTCTTCAAACTTGCATTGTACAGGAACAAAACTGGATTATGGGCATGTACCCTTCTCTGCTGCTAAGGTATTTGAATTTTGTTCTTCAGCTTTGTTTCTCCAACAACTGGTCCTTTTATTTTGTCCCCTTTTTTTGCTGAAGTAGTAGCAAGTTTTGTTTTGTTATTTGTAGATTGAATGGCATGGAATACCTTAAAAACTTGTGCATGCATGTTGTGCAGCTAATCTGGTTTGTAAGGCTTAAGATTCTCCTAAAATAGCATTCTTAGAATGCGGAAGGTTAACATCATATTCGTTTGATAGATGTTTTGAGTCGAATCGACGACCAAAATGTGCCAAATCTAAAACATTTTTTATACCGATTTATCTACTGTACTCCAAGTCTCCAACCATCTCCAAGTACAATACATCTGGGTTTTTAATTCAATATGTACTGATTGAGATTATCTCAGCTGAGAGTTTTCCTTCTAAATTTAGAAGAAAAAAAGGTACTCGTAGAATGAGAAAAAACACAATGACAACGATTGCGGAGGAAATTTTCTCTGCTGTCATAGATCACCAAAAATGGAGGTTCCTCGATTTCCTTGAGAAGTTGAGACAGTGATCAAACCCAAGTTGACTCACTGATTGCCTTAAACAAATCTCAAACTTTATCTTCAGTACTTACTTTAAAATTTTCAACTATTATCACTTGGTTGAGAAGCTGAAATTCAAGAAAATGACAAAGCCATCAGCATTTAGCAGCCCGCAAGAATGGACTGCATGCATGGGCGCATGCATGGGCGCGCTTTATCTCTGAAGCGGGACCAACCTATTCCTAGAGATTAAATCCTCATTACTGGTTAAGATGAATCATACAAATTATGTATCTGAATGTTTCATGAGTTGTATGACCATTGCAACATCTACGAGAGTAAAATTGTTTAGTGACCAATAATTATTCTCTTACGTGAGAAATATAGTGGTCTTCCTACCACTTGCTACTTTGCCTTTGCTTGTTTTCAACATGCAAGTTGGTAAGCAGTTTGTGGTTATTGTTCTGTTTATGTACATGTTCATGTACATGTGGTTATCTACTTTAACACCATTTTATGTATTTCTTTTATTCGCGTGTCGAATAACAAATGACAGCCTTTCTTCACTACGACCTTCGAAAATTCCAGTGTTGGACCACCTCTGGCATGAGAGACGAAAAAAATATTTCTTCAAAGATTTTGGTCTGAACTATGTGGGCAGTATGGCTTTTGAACTTTGCTGTTCACTTTAGCGTCCCTTTCTACTTCACAAGTTCTGTGAATTTGTCCCATCAAAAACTTTCCAGTTGTAGGATACATTATTCTTTTTAATCAACTGACAACTTCATGACATTCTTAGTTTAATTTGGAAACAATAATTTGTAGAAACAAAGAGATTCTAACTCCAACATTTAATTTGTTCTTGCGCGCAAAACCAATATATGATGAATCTCTTGGAATATCCTCAACCAAATGTTGTAGCATTTGAATCCGAACTATGGTCATAATAATCATAAACATTAGCATTTCCGAATCTGTTGTAGCATTTCCAGTTGTAGGATACATTATTCTTTTTAATCAACTGACAACTTCATGACATTCTTAGTTTAATTTGGAAACAATAATTTGTAGAAACAAAGAGATTCTAACTCCAACATTTAATTTGTTCTTGCGCGCAAAACCAATATATGATGAATTTAAGATTTCTCTCTACTTTCTATTACAACTACGTTAAGCATATTTCCGATTTCGGGAAAAGGAATCTTAGAAGTGAGAAATCAAGCATATTGTATTGTTCTAATTTCTCATTCCATCGTTTGGAATATCCTCAACCAAATGTTGTAGCATTTTAATCCGAACTATGGTCATAATAATCATAAACATTAGCATTTATCTTGATCCCCCCCCCCCCCCCCCCCCCCGAAATAGATACGACATAAAAGTTAACAAGATGCAACAAAACCTATATGAATATTCTTCCCACAAAGAGCACGCGCAAGAGCTCGATAACGCCAACCTCTTTGTCACCATTCAGAATTTCATTTCTTCCCTTCTCCAATAATCTAACTCTCTTGCATGCATGATAATTGATAACAGAAGCATGTGAACTTGAAAGAGAAGATATCACACGCAATCTGCCACAGCATTATTAGAATATTTTTTTTGTCTATAAATAGAGAGACAATAGAGCCACTCCATGCAACCAATTCAAGACAGCCTTAATTAGTTTGCCACTTAGACTGATAAATTAGCCTTTGAGTTAATCTCCTTGGTTAAGACATGGCTGCCAAAACCATAGTGTTGATGGCATTGGTGGTGGCAGTTGTGGCGTTTCCGATTGCTCAAGGGCAACTTCTTGGAGGTCTACTGGGGGGCCTGCTTAACATAAGTGGCTCAGTCCGTTGCGCCGCCAATGCGAGTGCAATCACCCCGACCACCCCTGCATTTCCGAGTGAGATTTTCTTACCTTATAAGATCATCATCTAAGTTGTGTTCGGATTTAAATTTGAGCTTCCATCTCAAAACCAATTAGTATTTCATGATGTTTGATGTTAATTTCTAATGGAAAGTACCTTTTATGTTGAAAGTTTTTCTACCAAATTAGTTAGCCTCGCGTTTACACTACCATAAGTTGTAGCAACATGAATTTTCTCTCTTAAAAGAAGTTGTAGATAGGGTTGGTCAGAAAGAGATTTTCAATTAATCTTGATGGACTAACTCGATCAGTTGGTTGACCTCAAAAGTAACAACCAGCTGAGCCAAATGTTACATATTTGAATCTCAGTAGGAGTTTAGCAGCTAAATCGTTTTTATCTTTTTTTCGGGAGTTACATCGACTTATTGTTTACATTAATACTTTACATTCACTTAGTTAATATAATACAGTGCTTCCAAAAATAAATTCCTTATTAGTTGCACTTCTGCTGTACGTACATTCATGCATATATGCATGCGTTCGATCTCTAATGAACCTTCTCTCTTCTTCTTTTTTGCTTGGCCAGATGCTTTGGTGCAATTACGTTGCGGGAACAACGTCGTCGGCAGCACGACCACCGGAAGCACAGGTCTCTTCTCCATTCTGTTGGATCCAGTGACATCTCTGCTGTCATCTCTACTCAACAACTGCAATCTGGTGGTGAACACGCCCTTGTCTTCCTGCGATGCTTCTCTCCCCTCTGGCCTTCTCCAGTCACCTTTGAGCTTGGTTGGGAGGGTCGTTCAGGGCCTTCTCGGGACAGTCACCAACATTGTTCCTGCTGGCTTCAATCTCATCCAGTAGATGGAGATCGATGTACTATGCATGCATGGATATGTGGGCGTATTATATATCATCATATATATGATAATATATAGCTCAATTGATCAGAATAAGAATATGTAGTGTGTGTATCTTATTGAATGGTATTGGTGATAGCTTGCAATAATAATATAGTTGCTGAAATAAGTGGACTGTATGTGAAAGTTGTATCAAGTTCATCCACATCAAGATATTATAGTTATCGTCCATTTCAGTTAATTGCCAATCTGATTTGGAAGAATCGGTTTCACTATTTTGCTATCATTATGAAATAAAATGGATCGAGCCACTATCAGTATGGTTGGTGATTGATAAAATATATTTTTATAGGTGATGTTAACGATCTGATTTCTTTTTGAGCCGCGGACTAAGAAGAAGAAGAATAATGAATTGCAGTTAAAAAGCCAACATCTTTATAGGTAGTCATACTTAAATATACAAACCCTCAAGACCTCAGAAATTAACAAACCTAGACATGGTTGGCGAATGACGACTTTAGAAGACGATATACAGAAGAACTGATGTGATGAGGTAGGCAGGCTGTCCCATTCCATGTGCATCATTCAGGTCGAATATAGTTGGTTCAACTCAAAGACTAGTAATAAAAATAAGGGTAAAATGGATCTATAGATCAAAAAGGTGCGGTAGTCCAAGGCAATGATCTCTTTATTATTGTAATTTAATTTTTTTGACCTGTTTGTAATTTGAATTGTCATATATAGAGACGGAACAAGTTTTGGCATGCAGGACATTTGAAAAAGTGGTGAATTAAAAGGCCTGTAAACGTGCTGGGAGCTAATGTGGATTACCTTGGCTTCGTTTAATTGATAAAAAAAAGTTCAATGCTTTGAAATCTCAAAAAATTAAAGTACAGAACTTCAATTAATGAAAAAAAACCCTATGAACTGTTTGCATTCAAGTAATTTGTTTTGCACACACATCAAAACATCAAAAGGAATGTGTCGGAATACAACTTCAAACACACTAAAGTGGAAGGAGGGGGGGAAAACAATTCTGTACAAAAAGAAGCTGTGTAGTACCACTTTACAGAAGATGTAGTAAATATTTTCAAGGTACTAACTAGAAAGGATTAAAAGAGGTGTTAATAGAAGAACACCAAGAAATATCACGACGAAGTTATCCAGCTCAAGCGGATCTTAATCGACTGGATCTTCCCCTCTTTGAACTGTGTAGTCTTGATTCGAGAACGTCCTCAAACTTTTCCCTTCTTAGGCAACTGGTTGATGCAAATTTTAAGCACAAATCCATTAGTTCTATGCCAAGGTTATGACTTGTGAAGCAGATACTATATCTAAATAAAATGTAGGAATTTGCAAAAGAAGACTAACCTTTTTAAGTTTAGGGGGATTCGAGCTTCCTGTATGCTCAAGAGGCTTCAATATCTCAAATGAACACATAAGTGTTTTGTCAATGCTCAACAAAGCACCAGCATTGTCAAACTCGCCGCAATAGTTAGGAGCAGAAAATAATGTAACCAATCTTCTCTGAGCAAAAAACTCGTAACCATCCTCAACAACCTGAAATAAATAAATAAAAATTAAACATAAACACTAAAGAAACCCTACATTCTAACAGCCAGTAAAAGAATAAAAAGGTTAACCTGATGAGCCCGACATATTAGATCAAGATCATTCTTCTCTAAAAATTCTATAAGCTTGTCGGGTCCAAAAGTACATGCGACCCCTCTATCACTTTGACCCCATCCCCTAACATCAGGATCTGGGTCAGACCAAAGCAGATCACATAACAGACCATAATCTGGAACATCTACAGGCCTTTCAATCTGGTTTATTTGTTCCACTTTATGCAACTCAGGAGAAAGGCCTCCATGCATGCAAAATACCTTTCCATCAATCAGTGCAGCAAATGGAAGGCAGTTAAAACAGTCGGTGAATGTCTTCCAAAGTCGAACATTGAATCTCCGTTTGCATTCATCATAGAACCCGTACACTCTGTTGATCTTAGCATCTTCATGGTTGCCCCTCAGCAAAAAGATTTTGTCAGGATACTTGATTTTGTATGCCAGAAGCAAACATATAGTCTCTAAGCTCTGTTTGCCCCGATCAACATAATCTCCAAGAAAGAGATACGACGAAGAAGGAGGATAGCCACCATTATCGAAGTGCCTCAAAAGATCGATATACTGACCATGTATGTCACCTGAGAACAAACTAGTATTAGAAAAATAACACAGCATGACCAACACTTCCGCAAAGCACTAAGGAAAACATAAACAACAGAGTAAAATCATCTAGACTTCAACATTAAGTTGAGTAAATTCTGAGCGACATCAGTGAGCTCAATATACCACAATGGATATGCTAATATATTAATCACCTATAGATCTTGATGTGAACCAATACATTTGTTACAGAAGTTTAGAGAAGCTGCACTCAATCATAAATGTGAAAGAACTTGCTTGGGCCGTACAGTTTGTTAAGAGAATTCAGGATGTAAGTCAACTGGCTTAACGATTTTCGGAACAATATACTGGAGATTGTTGCACCTGACTAATGATTATAAGAGTGATGAGAAGTTGCCACTCACTCCACATAAGATGCAATTTCAGCTGACTTGAGTAACGCATTAGGGAATATGGGCTTATTTTAACTAGATTTATAGTAGTAAAAAACAAAAAACTTTTCCCTTGAGTGTACAGTACTCAAAAGGGTCAGTAATTCCATTAAACCATGATTAACACCTTGAGAAATTATTCCATTCAATAAAATTTCAAACACATTTGAAGAGCTGTTGAGTACATGAATAGATGTGCAATCACATAAGTATACATGTGTTATGTGATAGGCCAATGTTGCCTCCACCTGTGAAAACAGTGCAAGTTTGGGAATTTCAAATTACAAGGAAGGTAATATTACGCGGATGTGAAAGACCGTCATACTCTAGTAACAGAAGCAAAACAAAAGATAGCTTAATTTCAACAAAAGACTTGAAAATTTCAAGATTCATAGTAAGAACTAAAAACAAAGTCCCCAAAAAAGCAACAGTACAAAACCAATTCCTTATAATTAATAAATCTAAATTCAAGCAAACCGCGTCCTTCCAAAAATTAAAAACAAACAAGGGATTATGTATACCGTTAAAATCCAAAACAGATTGTCTTTCTATAAAAAGGGTAGAGCGTCAATAAGCAAAAGAAACCACTTATATACAGTTTGAATAAGCATTTCTGAAGAGCCTGAATTCAATTTTATAATTATCAAACGATTATGGAGATAGACCATTATGCTAGGAGAGAGATCTTTCTACATTGTTTCTGAAATTGGGAAGCTAGACAGTTTGAGCTGTTAAAATGACATTCTCAGTTGATGCTTAGGGCGGCGGGTCAAGCGGATGAAGCTTCATCGTAAAGTAGTAGGCATTAGCTTATAGGAAAAGAAATTCTCCTTTTTCACGTCACATTTCATGGAATGTACAGCTTCTCTGTATTGCTCTATGCTTGAAAGTCAGTAGACATGAGATTGAAGATATTACTTCAATCTTTCAGATAAAGCCTTACATTAACACATGCTTTGTCATAAACCGGTCTAGTTTTAAATCACAGACAGAGACATGAACCTACAAACTTAGTGAAGGAACACAAGCACAATCCCAAACTGAGCCTGAGGCAATCTACCTGAGCCTAACCCCACCACCAGTCAAACCAGATAATTAAAGGAAGAAGTAATGCTTAATTCCAAATTGAATCCATGTACAATTTACCTATGGTTAGCCAAATAGCATCATATAAACAGTCAAATTTGTATGGCTAATACTGTAATCACAGAATTCTAAAAGTCTAGTTTGCCATTTAAGAGAAGTCGTGGATAGATAAGTTAGACAAGGCACGTAAAGTTAAAGGACTTTCACGATTAGGAAAAAGAGATTTATCAACTCTATAAAACCAATTCATCAGACCATTACTACATTGCGAAATGCAACCCATTGCAAAATACGGTTAACACGCAAACACGACCAAAGTAATCACAAGATAGAAAAAGTCAACATCCACAAAACACTACTTCCTTAACCTGTGTCGACCAAATTATCTCTAAAAAAACAAGTTTTCTCACAATCTCAAATCGTCACCCTGTTCCAAAAAAACTCCAAACCGAAATTGATAGGAACTTCAACCGAAACTCGCTAATATAACTCTTATTTGCTTCAATTAAAACTTAAAATTCTAACAGAAATCGACATGAGAACTCAATTCCACGCTCTCTCCGAAACCAAATCACGATCAGATAAACCAAAACCACCTCAACCAACTCAACCGAAACGAAAAGGAAAGATTTCAAATTTCAATCACCGCAGATCCTGATGGGGGCGCGAATCTTGAGCAGATTCGGCTGCGCGAGGAACGTCCTCCGTCCATCGACGCAGAGCTGGCGAATCTCGGCCTCGGAGAGTTTGACCTGCTTCCCTCCCCTTCCTCCCTCCAGCAACCGCCGGATCACGTCGTCGAGGACCTTCCCCTCCATCGCCGCCGGAGCAGTCGCCTTCTTCGACTTCGTCGCCATGACCAAACCTTAGTTTTTTTTTATTTTCGAGCGAACGAACCCAACCGTCTCCGTCCGGTGACCCAACTGTTGTCGTTGATGGGGATGGGATTTTTCCGGGGCTTTTTATTCGGGATCGTGAAAACGCGTTTTCGGCTTATTTTATAATTGCGGGTTTGTTTTTTGTTTTAAAAAGAGTATTAGAGGACTAAGTATGGATCGTGAACCTGCGTCTAAGGAGGGATGCCACAGAAAATCGCAATTGATTTGTCTAAGTCTATTAAACACATAGTCATTGGATAAAAAGTAACATTGTGTGTCGATGAACTTTTGAATATTGGTATTATATTAATAAAATAATTGTAAACACTTAAGTCCCCCAAAAAAGTGATATAAGGAAAATAAGAGAAAATTCTTAATTGTAAATGAACGTACAATTTTTGGTTGATGTTATTGTAAGATGGCAATTTGATAAGAGCAATGACAAGAATTCAAGTCAAGGAGTCCGATTTCGAAAGTTTACAAGGTATTTTACTCATAATGTGAGTAAATAGTTACTTTTGAAGTAGACTTAATTGGACAAATTTCATCTATTTATCTTACTATTGGTAATCTATTTTTTTTAAGAAGGTTAGAATCTTAAGGAATTTTGATTGAATGGATCGAAATCTTAAAAGATCTCTACAAATTAGAAGAAATCTCAAAATCCACCTTTACATGGCACCAGGACTAAGTACTAACTCAACTTTGTCAAACTACCCAAAGGTATTCAAAGTCTTTTTTTTCTTCCAAAGTTGATCGTGATAGAATTTAGAACCCGTCAAGGGTCCTCTATGCCAAGGGTCGATGGTTTTTGCCTTTTTGGACATGGTTTTGTTAACATTTGTTGGTGGTCTCAAATGGCAGGTTCACCTTATTTCATCCAAGAGTGGTAGTAAGAGTAGTAAGAAGGAAGCATGGCGATATAACCAGTCATCCTTAAAATGTTCTTTAGTTGAAATTTTAACTTGTATCCTGCATGAGCTGGAGATATTTTTCAATTTTACCTGAACAAAAGCATACAAATAATGTTCAGATTTGACAGCATATTACCAAGAAAACTAATTAGATTGATTCCATCTATTAGAGTAATTGGAAAGTTTAGTCAAAGCTTAATTGAGAGAAGAGTCGACTTCTGTATTTGACACAATTTCACCATATAGATGCACATGATCATGTCACAATTCAACGAGAGGGAATAGAGAACTTAGAGAAATCTCAGATAATTTCAGAGTAAAAAATGTTGGGACCGAATCATTTTACTTACGTGCAAGATATGTGTTTGACTTAGCAAGAAATCTAGAGATAATGCACAATGGTTGGCCAACAACAATTTGCTCGACAATGATAAGCAGGCCTTGTAAAGATTCTGTCAATATTAATTAAACTAACGACACGTTCAGAGCAACATGTAGCTGATAACGAAATCACAACTTGCAGCTTAAACAATCTGTAAAGAATACATGACATTCCCCGCAACCACCAAATCAATACGTGCAAAAGGCTTTTTAACTGGAGGAAACAGAAGCATACCAGTAGGGGATGTTTTTCTGCTTGGTGTCATCTCTTCCCTTCAGAAAGTTGGAGTCCCACTTAGCAGAAAACTTTGGGATCCTCTTCAACTCTTTATCTGCGAAATCTACGTAGTAAAGACCGTATGTAGACTGGAATCCGGATTGTAACTCGAACACATCCATCAAAGACCACGAGAAATATCCCTTAACATTTGATCCATTCCTGAAACAAATCGCATAGCCCTGCATTAAACCTTTGTACAAAGTACTTAAGTGTTTGTTCATGTTTGACGTCTTCTTACCAATATTTATGCTCAATGTCAATTTAAAGTTAAACATGTTAGAAGTTCTTAAAAATATTGGAAAGATTTAAAGCAATGCAGACCAACAGACTGAGTTCTCGAACATCCAAATTGGAGAAATGATGTACCAATAGGTAACAGGAGAGATCACTACGTTCTATAACTGTATCAATATCTAATCTTGGGTGGATTGCCCGGGTGAAAGTGCACAAAATTGCAAAAGAAAAAAAAATGATTTTTTGGTACTAATTAGCCTTAATTGCATCGGTATATTCTAATGGATATTTTATCTGATAATTAACTGTCCCAACTTAATGAAAAGACTAAATTACCCCTATATAGTTTATAAAACAAAATTCAACAGATATTGACCCTGATAAGTCAGAACCAAAACATTCAAAAACTCTAGATGTATTGAGTTCATAGTTGTACCTCACAGCAACACGCAGACTCTCAATGTGAGCAGACAGATACTCCACCCTTCCAGAATCATTCAGCATTGAATTGTGTGGCATCGGAAAACCTGTGAATAGCATTTCAAGTTTTCACATTTCTTTGAAAGCAAAGACTAGATATATTCTTAGCTCATACTATTACACACAACAATTGAGATCTAAATGACAACATCTATCAGTCATATTTATGAAATCAAGGCTGAAAGGGTTTTGGTACTTCAAAGTATGATCGGCTTCACAGTGAAAAGACATATATAATAGGTCAGGTCACTAACCGTTTTCATGAATGTAAACCAGGGGATTGTCATAGACCACCTTTATGTGTTCTAGTAAACCTTTGAGGCCAAACGAGTTAAACTAGAAAAAATATTACCCGTTAGTTTCACTTCAATTCATGAGGTAATTCTAAAGGCTCTTTTATCAAAGTTTACCTTGTCTGTTAGAGAGGTGACCTCTGCTTCAACAAAGAGAAAAGATGAAAAGAAGTTAGTACTGCACCCTCAGCCAAAATTACAAGGCTTGAATGTGGTGATGTATTCTACACTCTTGTCTTCATTTTTTGGCTTTTCCATTACACATTAAGCCAGGTAGAATAACACACTTATTTTTCAAATAATGCCAACATCATTTGATGAAAATACCTGTCAAATCCACTGATAAGTCGAGAAAAAAGTCACTTGCTTCTGTCATTCCATTTTCATCTTTGTTTCTGTCCTGAATACCTACTGTAGCATAGTAATTTAAACCAAGAAAGTCGAAAGAGTTTACAATTTGCTTCTTTTGGTGCCTAGAGAAGGATGGCAATCTCTGACCAACACGTTTTCTCATCGTAGATGGGTAGTCTCCATGCACGAGTGGTTCAACAATCCTGCAATGGTAAACAAATGTCTATAAATGACTAGGGTTGGACCATTTAACTAATAATGTTAAGTAAGAAATAAAGGCAATGCATAAGCCTTACCATCCTTCAAAAAAGTCGTATGCTCTTTCGGTAGCACCTCTATCCTCACATGAATTACTCAATGGAACAAAATAGTAACCAAAGAAGTTAAGGCCTATACGACCCTGTTGTTTTGCCTGCCTCAAAAGCAAGTTTGTTGATTTGAAAAAAGAATACCAAATTTTAGTTTTGTCAATCTTCAGAAATCAATCATCTCCTATTGTTTGTAATAACAGGTAATACCTGGTACTTTGACCGATATAATGAAGCTGCGGCAGCGTGTGCAAGCAACATGTTATGAAGTGCAATATATGGCTCCGTTGTGGAGTTTCCAACAGTACAGTTTATCCCAAAGGGATGAGAGCACCTTTTCGGTGGACCGAATCCCAAATCATAACCACCCACTGCGAAAACATTGGGTTCATTCACGGTTGTCCAAAACGAAACTCGATCACCAAATTCCTTGAAGCAAACATCAGCATAAGCTGTGAAGTCATCACTGAGTAACACCAAACAGCTACTTAAAAAGATAAATTTTGTTACTAAACAAGTTGAATTGGTGCAAACTTGTACTTAAAATCTGAAATTCAAGATTTTATCAAAGAGAATGGAGTATTTTCATTACACAATCTTAGAGCTTAGCCAACCCCCGTACTCATCTTCAAGAGACTGAGGGTTATCATAATGTAAAAGTGTGACATGGGGTTGAATTCCTGTCAAAGAATGTTTAATACTAGTTAGATCCAAGATAAGGAAACACTAAGAACAGGATAAGTAATGAAATGAAAAGGATTTTCAGAAAGAGAGAAATAGCAGGAAATATTCTTTAACAATACTAATATACCATGACGTATAAGTTCATCAATGAGATTGTTATAGAACTTCAAACCTAACGGGTTCACAGGTCCTCTTCCACCTGAAGTGACACATTACAGTTGTCAATTAAGTGTTGACATCGTATGCTACTGCAACTTAAAAACATGTCTGGCTAATACGTTTTCATTAAGTGAAACGTTATCATGCTTAATAGGTAATTTTCCTCAAAATTATGGTCAATGGAAAACATGGGCGTGGAGTGACCCACACAGAAAGTAGGACTGACCAAGTATAGTTTGAAATCATATTAGCTGATACAAAGGCAGTTGGTGTAGCATCATACTTTGTATTATTCGAGTCCAAGAGATGGAGAATCTGTAGGCCTCTAGTCCTGCCTCGGCCATAAGCTCCACATCCTCCTAAGGGATCACAAGGACGAGGAAAGGTGACAAGATTTTCCATTCAACAATTTGTATTTAAACAACTCATTGACATTTAAAAGAAATCCACAGACATTCGGAGTACAGTAAACATGATGATCTACCTAATGTCTTATGATGAGAAATCAAAATTTTCAAGAAAAATTAGGTATTTGAGTTTTAAAAATGGTGGACAAATCAAATATAAGTTGGTTTCTATAGACTTAATTCTTTTGTGAACCACAGATGATATTTCCAATACCGCCTTGCACGTGTAACTGGATTGTTTTTTGTTTGAAGTCACGGATCAACGTGGGAGTCCACGGGTTTATCAACTTTCTCAAATACCATTTAAGTTTGATTCATCAAAGTGCTTAGATGGGAGGTAATGGTCAAATCTCCACTGTAAGAGTGTCATACACTTTATTTTGAATAACTAGGTATCATATTTTATAACAATGTCTATGTATATAATATATTTTGAATAACTAGGTATATAATATATTTTTCTCATACTCAATCCTTAAAAACAAAGTTCACCGCGAACTACGCTGGTTATTGGTGTGAGTGTGGGTGAAGTTAGATACCTTGTATTTGTGATAACCATCAGTAGTAACATCCCCAGTACTTTTGTCGATCACTTCCCCTGAAATTAAATTTAAACAGGACATTCACAAACTCTCACCCATGTGTATAATATAATGCTGGGAAAGTGAAATTTAAAATAAAAAAACAGAATCTAAGTAACACAAACCATGGTGGCAATAGGTGTCCCAAATGCCTGGAGTCCGCCCATCCTCTGCTGCGGCGCCTTCCCACTGCCAAATTCACAAACCACATTCATTATTAATTAAGTACAATAATTGATAGGGATCTTGACAGAATAAAGGCAGCAACTTATTAACTTGATATGCCGATGTCCCAGAGCCGAACACAAAGTCCTTTGGGAAATCCTCCCTGCAAATTTCTCCTCCATTGTTGTGTCTAACAGTTGCTGCTGGTGCTGCTATGAGGAACACAAGAAGATAACTAAAAGATCTCATTGGAATAAAATTTAAGAGAAATACGTGTACTCGTGTTCCTGAAGGTGGGAGAATAGAGGTGGTGGAACTGAACTGTAAACGATCTTCTACTGATGCTTGTGAGAGAGAAGGAATAAAACGCAATAATGGAAGTCTGCACACGTGGAAAATATGCATATGTATGATTAGGTAAATGTTGTCCACGGAGTTGAAAATGGGAAATCACATAACTGCTCTAAGGCAATAATACTGTCCAGAGTTGCTAGTGTCTAAATGCCAATAGAAGATTACCACCAATCGTTTTCTCAGTGCTCAGCAGATGTAATTTCTGGTTTATGCAATGAAATCCCTATTTTTCTTTCATCCCCAGAACTCTAGTTTATATCATGCATCTCTTAAGGTTTGAGGGTGGTTTATAGAGGGTGACCGACTTTTTTGCAGAAAAAACATTCAAATGATCTCCCCTTTGATTTAGACCGTCCTTTCCCGTTGTTTCTTCCTTTGTTACCCGTCCTGCCCATTTCCGGCGCTGCGATCAATCATTCACCCTTCTCGAAAGAGTTACTACTCGAATTTTTCCTTGCATCGTAAGAGATCAGCGTGCCCTTGACCTCCTCCAACACCAACGAATCATTGTCATATATGATCGTGTTCACCAAGTTCTCATACGAGTCCGGCAGCGACGTCAATAACAACATTGCTTTGTCTACATCCTCCATCTTGTCCTCAAGCTGAGTCAAATCAGCTATCAACTTATTGAACACCGAGAGATGCTCAATGAACGACGTGTTCTCCTTCATCCGAAGCATGTACAGTTGACGCTTCAGATTCAACTTGTTGCTAAGGTTCTTCTTTATCAACCTCTCCTCCAGAAGTTTCCAATATTCTGCCGCGGTCTTCCCCGATTCGTCGAAAAGGAGATCATCCGAGAGGCACAACTCGATGATCCCAATAGCCCGGAGATTCAGACTCTCCAACTTTTCGTCGGTCATCTTTGACGGCTTCTTTTCAACTACATCCAACGTCAGCAATAACCCGTCCGTCTCAGACATCAACGCATGAACCCTCCGTTGCCATGTTGAAAAGTTCTCTTTCCCGGTGAATTTCTCTACTCGAAAATTCCACGCTTCCTCCGTCATCGTAAGTGCAACCTGACTCTGATACCAGCTGTTGGGAGGGGGATCTAAGATGCACTAGCACGACACGGATTAAACGTACCACGTATAATAGAATATTGATTGCGGAATAATAACTTCTGACTCTCTCCCAAACTCAATTGCAACAAGAACACTAATAAGATGGAAATAAACAAGCAAAACACAAATGCACACCTGAAACAACCACGACACACGCAATTTACAAGGTTCGGCAACGTGCCTACGTCCTTGGGGGGTCTCCTGCGGGTTTCCTTTCCTTCTTCCGCTTCTCCAACAAGAGAAGCAACCGAGATTACAAATGATTGTAAGCAATGTGTCTCCCAAAGCACTCTAGATCTATCTCTAGTCTTAATCTCTCAACCCACAATGAAGAAAACTATTGATATTTTCGTGTATTACATTGAAGAGCAAACAAACCCTTTTATAGACTCAAAAAACCGAGCTACAATTAAGCAAAACCGAACAGAACTATTCATGGGGACACGGTTAACCGATGCTCGTTCGGTTAACCGTGCATGCTTCAACAGGAACGATTCCTGTGCTGATTCGGTTAACCGAATCCTTCTCGGTTGACCGAGGGAACGATTCTCACGTGACTCGGTAGTCCGCGAGAACGATTCTTCCACGAACTAACGAATTCTTCAACAACCCTTCGGTTGACCGAGAACCCCTCGGTGAACCGTTCCATATTGGACATGCACTTTTCAGATTCTCGGAACACCAAAAATCTCTTCAACAGTTTACCGAACTCGTTGTTCCGAAGTGCTTGTTACCCTCTGACGGTAGACCGAATCCAATTCGGTCATCCGATCCCAGCTACACACGAAGTGCCTGGAATTCTCGGTTCGGTGGACCGAATCCAATTCGGTAGACCGACCCGTCTTTGCCGAAATTTCCTGGGTTGTGCGTCGATCGACCGGATCCAATCCGGTCGACCGAATCTTCCTGGATTTGCTTCCTTAACAAATATGAACCAATTTTCAACAAGATGCTCTCCTTAGGATCGTCCATCGTTCCTGCAACATTCCAAACGCGCGTTCTATGTATTTACGCATTGCCTCTTGGTGTTGTGCAAATAACCTATCATTGAGAGTTTGTGGAAGTGCGATGTACCTCATAAATGTCGTCCATTGAGGATAGATATCATCTGTAAGATAATATCCCATATCATATTGACAACCATTCACCTCGTACTGGACGGGAGGCGTACGTCCTTTGAACACGTCATTAAAAAGGGAGATCGTTGAAGTATGTTGATATCGTTACTCGAACCGAGAATGCCAAAAAAGCTATGTCATATCCAAAGGTTGTACGACGCTACGACCTCTAACACAATTGTTGTCTTGCCGCTCCGGCTTTGGTATTGTCCTTTCCAAGATGCTGGGCAATTTTTCAACTCCCAGTGCATACAATTGATGATCCCCATCATGCCCGAAAAGCCATGTTGCGCACCAACGTGAAGTGCTCTTGCCATGTCTTCTGGAGTGGGTTTTCTCAGGTATTCAACACCAAAATTGGCTATCATTCCTTCTACGAACTTCTGGAGAGTCATCTTTGTTGTCGCCTCACTAAGGCGTAGGTACTCGTCAACGGCATCGCCTACAACACCGTAGGCTAACATTGGCAGAGCTGTAATGGTTTTTTGTAGTCCCGATATGCTCATTCGACCCGCTGCATCCGGTCTTGGTTGAAAGAAGACGTCAGAATTCTCAACCGCTCCTGTGATACGCAGAAATACATGCTTCATCTTTCTAAATCTTCTTCTGAAAATATGATGACCATACACAAGATTTTCAGCAAAATAATCAGAAATAAGACGACGGTAATCTTCTTCCCGATCTCTATCGGGGTTTTGGGTCGGAGCACGTCGTCGCCTTGGAGCCTCACGACTCCGCCCAGGAGTCGTCATACTAGTCGCCCCACACTCAAGCTCTTCGAGTGCTTCTGTGCTTACTTGCCTCCAAAGCTCGTCGAATGCATCGTCAGAGGAGGAGGAGTAGGTCACTCGGTATCTCAAATTAGAGTTCATTCAATTAGATATGTTTGACGAGATATGTTTTACCACTTCCTTAATTATAATGTCGATCTGACAATCTACAGTACGTTCGTGATGTCTTATCTTGTCAATCTGACAATCTACAGTACGCGTGTGATGCCTTATCTTGTCGGACTGACAATCTACAGTACGCGTGTGATACATTTACTCTGACCGAATTCAAATCTTGTCTGAGAATATAATTATCTTCAAAACATTTTGGAAAATATAATTATCTTCTTTTAAGTAAAATTCAATAAATACTCACTAATTTACAAAATAATACTCTAAATCATAACCGTAATCTTGATTATTATCAAAATATAAAATATAACTAGTTAACACCTAATTATTTATCAAAATATAAACCCTTAATTATTAAAACAAATACCAAAACAAATTCAAAACAAAAACAAAAAATTCAAAACAAAAAAAATAAATCCAAGCAACCGGGTTGTACCACTTCCAGTCATCCGCGGGTTTTACCTCAGGTTCCGTCTGTTTTTTAAAACAGAGCTCAGATACGGTCGTACCAGAACATGCTGCAAACATGTCACTGATTTACACGTGACGTCACTAAAATTGTAAAAATAAATAGCCACTTTCACAAACAAGAACTATGTGATTGGCTATATGTTTCTGCTTGATAGATATGTCTGTGGTGGGAAATGGTTAGTGGTTGAGAATCAATCTATTTACAATTGTCTTCTTGGAAAAAAAATTAAAATAATATATTTTAAAAAAAAATGAAAATAAACTTCTATTAAAACTATTTCTCAAACTAGACCCGTTGTTACCACGTGGTGACACGTGGCGGCGGCGGGTTTTATTTTTTTGTGCATAGAGAACTCGACATCACCAGTGCCGAATTCATCTTTTGAGAACTCGGCACTGTTGATGCCGAGTTCAACTTTGGTTTTTTATTGGCCAACAGTTGAAATTTTCACTTAGGATGTGACACTTGGTAGAACTCGGCATTGTTGATACCGAGTTGTACCAAAGAAAACTCGGCATCACCAGTGCCGAGTTCTATCTGGGAGTATTGCCCACCACTTCATATTCCACTCGACGTTGCCAGGAGAGGTGATAGATAGAACTCGGCATCCTCAATGTCGAGTTCTATTTGGACCTGTTCTCCTGACACTCAAATCATGTGTGAAATGGGTGGACGGTCAGGTCTACAATAGAACTCGACATCTATAATACCGAGTTTAATAGGCATAAGTCGAGTTTAATGGCCTGAAGTAGGCAAATTTGCGGTCCTAAAAATACATTACATTCATTCGTCTTACAATTAATCAACTCTTAAAAAGGATTTAAGTCGTACATTCATTCAAGTCATAACAAAATACATTACAAATACATTACAAGTCTTACAATTAATCAACTCTTACGTTCATTCGTCTCACATACAAAATATTTTGCTATATAGGTTCCTTGCATCGCTTTCGGTTATGCCTTATACCGCCGCATCTCCCACACCTTACCCTTCTTCCAGAGTGTTCGTCCATCTCGTTTCAGATTCGCGTTGATTTAGGCCGACCGGGAGGTCTTTTGGTTTGGGGAGGCTTCATTGTGATATTGCCTCGATTTGGCCAATACCTCACATCAGGAATTGGGATAAATATCGGTTTGTACGCCTCCCTGTACATTTGAACCTCATAATACGGGGACACCAAATGTGAAGTGTTGACATTTGCATGTCTGCCACTGCAAACTGCTAGTACATGTGAACATGAGACGTGCATTGCAATTATGTATCCACAAGTGCAAGTAATAACTCCTTCAAATTTCACAAGGTATTTTTTCTGGTCATTGGCTTCAACCTGGTACATCAGCTGGTGGTACCGAGTTACTGTATGTGTTCTGGCCAGATTACTGTTTGCCATCACCACGGTGTGGACTGTCGGTACATATGTTTCATTCCACGACTCGGCGACGTCCCTTCTTTTAACAAAGAATTTGTTCAAGCGGAGAAAAGTCATCAAAATCATGGTTGTAATTGGCATATCGTGTGCCCCTCGTAAGACATTGTCGAAGCTTTCTGACATGTTTGTTGTCATACATCCGAAACGTCGACCCCCGTCGTGACAAAAAGTCCATATTTCCAAAGGACCTTGATGTTGAATCCACTCGTATATCGGTTTATGTTCCTCTGCAATAGCTTTCATTAACTCTTCAAATTTTATAAATGAATGAGTTTTACCCGCTTCGTAAAACTTGATTTGTCCCAATCTTTTCTTGCAATTTCGATGTTTAGCAAGATTTGCTTTCATGTGTCGAAGACAGAATCGATGTACATGGCCCTCCGAAGGTGGAAATGCGGCTCGCACACAAGCATTTATTCCCGAAAATCTGTCGGTGATAATACACAAATCGGGTCGCCTTGTAACTCTACTTGCCAGCAAATGAAGGAACCACGTCCACGACTTTGTATTCTCGCTCTTTACAACAGCAAATGCCAAAGGAAAAATTCCGTTGTTTGCATCCGTGCACACAACAATTAGCAATAAACCTCTATATTTGCTATAGAGGTGCGTTCCATTCACACTGACAACATGTCTACAATAATGAAACCCACTAATTGAAGGCCCGAACGCCCAAAACACACGCTTAAACATCTCCTCGTCTGAATTTACCTGGACAGACTTTATTTCGACAACAGATCCTTCATTGTTCTAACAGAGAACTGTGACGAACCTTCGCAAATCTTTAAAACTGTCTTCTTCGGCACCATATATTCGGTTCAACGTTTTTTTCCTAGCATGCCATGCTTTAGTGTAACCGATTTCAAGTGAGTATTTGGTCTTCACCCTTTCCATTATTTCAGCAGGAGTAATTGTGAACTTAGTTCTAACAGATGACATTATCAAGTCGCATACAAAATTAGCACTGCATTGTTTGTTATCGTTTAGCAATATCAGATTGGAACAAGTGTGCTCGGCGTCGTATGTTTTAACTTGAAAATATCTACAGCCTTTTGGAACAGACGCATGTAGACGTCATTTGCAGTTATCTTCATCACGACGAATACAATGAACAGTATACCGTTTCGTTGAAGAAACCTCAACTGAATACTGAACAAACTTTTTAATGTGCTACGATTGCAGAGCATGAACCAAATCATCTTTCGTTGTGAAAATTCGTTTATCCCAGAAAGAACGACCATCTTCCGTATGCCAATCAACTCTGTTCCAAATTGTTCACAGCATCAAAGAATGAGTGTTCAATTACCGAATTCTCTATCCAGTTGTCGTCCTCGAAAATATCAGGAAGTTCATTAAGAGTTGGAACCATGTCGTTGTAAGCAACTGCATCATCAACAACGTTGTCGTCTTCACGGTTTATGGATTGTCCCATCGCATATATGACATCTTGCGTCTCCGGAACGACTTCATTACCAG
Organism: Triglochin maritima; assembly: GCA_963682175.1. NCBI lineage: Eukaryota > Viridiplantae > Streptophyta > Magnoliopsida > Alismatales > Juncaginaceae > Triglochin > Triglochin maritima. Next base: position 3,039,860 of record OY821780.1, on the reverse strand, counting down.
AAACACCTTCAGGTTTATCTTCTACAGCGAAAGGTGTGTTGTAATCTCCTAATTCCTCAGTGTCATCGTCTTAAACGCTATGCATCTCTTCCAGGCCTTCTGGTCGACTAAAATTAATTGGGTCAACAGCTGACAAACCAAGTCCAAGGTAGGGATATGAGGTAGATGGTCCAGCTCTTCCAGCAAACTCATCATGACTGTAATGCGTGGGTTTAAATTGCGATAATTTTTTTTATGTCAGATTTTTTTAATTTTTTTTGACATAACCTCTCCTATATTTTTCAAATTGGTAAATTTAAACCTGCACGGTATAACAAACTAACAATACTACAAAATTCAATTCTAACATACATTCAAACTCACATACATTTAAACTCAAATAAATCACTTTTAAGTTTACATTCATTCAAATTAACATACATTCAAACCTAAATAACAACAAAAAATCTAATTTTAATCACAATAATCATACTTAAATTCAACTATTTTTAAAATGACTACCGTAGACCTATAATCAACAGAACTAAATTCAATAATCAACTATCAAACAAGAAATAAAACGTTTTGCCTAAAAACCTAAAATCGAATTCGAGTTTGCACCAAAACGGGTTCCTAAATCAACAAAAACACTACAATCATACATAAAACAACACTGTATATCATCCTAATACATAAAAAAGGCAAGAAAACAGTGGAAAATGAAAAAAATCGAAACCCTAACCTTTAAAACTCGGAAACTCGGCGGATGGGGAGAGAGGGGCGTCAGACTGTTTTTATAGCCTGACGGAACTCGATGTTGGTAACGCCGAGTTCACTTTTTTTAAGTGAACTCGGCGTTACTAACGCCGAGTTCTTCCTTTAGAACTCGGCACTGAGAGTGTCGAGTTCTATTTAAGTAATTGTTCTCCTGACGCGTCAATCGTCTCTTGCACGATCTGAGTGCCAGAAGAACAGTTTCTTAAATTCTTTTTAAGAATTTAACTTTTAATATCAATTGTGTCTCGTTTCTTAAACTAAGGATTCTGCTTACGTTTTCCTCACTTTACGAGTACCAACACCACGAAAATGTCCGACGAATCATCTAAATCACGCGAATTTTAAAAAAAAATAATTAGACAGGATGTCTGGGGAAAACGCCCCCCGTGAGGGAGGCGTCTTGCTAAGTCGCCTCCCCCATTTGGGGGGGGGGGGGTGTTACCCAGACGTCCGTCCAAAAAAAATATTAAATTTATACGATGTGTTATCTCAAATTATTTGATGTTCCATTGCAAGATTTTGGTGGTAACATGTTGGATTACAATGAGTGATGAAAATCCTAAAATTTCTAGATCCAGCAATTTAAATATCCAAATTTTTTCCAGCGAGACTTTTGACCGACCTGTCGAGGTGGTATCTGATAAAACTTTCATACTTACAAAAAGACTCATTGTAATCCACCCTATTGATACCAAAAAACTTGTAACGAAACCTGATTTGCTCGGTGATTCTTAAAAGATTTGATTCTCACTGTGATATATTCCAAGTACATTATTTTATAACGTGAAAAGTAAATGAGCGTAAGCGGTCATTTAGAGTGCACCGAAAGTGCATTTAGTTGGTTTTATCAATTGAATTAAGTTTGTGGTTTTTGTTTGGTTGCACTTGTAAAAACGTCTTAATGGACATTTACACATTTGTAGTTTTTATTGGTCAAATACACTTACGAACCTAAGTAATTGCATAGGTGCGCCTCTATTAGACAACCGTCCACACCGTATTACCCACCTCAGTTAAGTGTGACGTTATTTTAGATTAGTTAATGTTTTAGTGAATAGTTAGTCCCTAATTTCTATTTTTTGTTAATTAATTATAGTGTTAGCCCTAAATTAAGTTATTTTGACTCTCTCTCTCTCTCACCCCCAATCTCTTCGAAACTCTTACCTCATCTTCCCGACCCTCCCCTTTCTCCAGCGAAATGAACCAATGAATTCATAATCGTGTGATGGACGAGGAGGACTAAAGTAGGGTAGTCAAGTGGATGAGGTCGTTGAGTCGAGTTGGGTGGTTAGTTTGGAGGAAGATCACAGGTTTAAGTAGGGTTCGTCCCCTTTGACTTGAAAATAACCCATATCAGTGGTGTTAGTCAAACATTGTTAAATATAACAGATGAAGTTGCCAGTCGTTGAAGGAGTGTGGGTGTAGGTGTACCAAAACAATTATTTTAGTTCGTTAGTATATTGGGTCAATAAAAAATTACACTCGTGCAAAAGTTCAATAAGACAATTTTGGAGAACTACACGTGTGCAAATGTCCAATAAAATACTTTTAGTCTTTTGAAAGTGTACCAAAATAAAAACCCCAATTAAGTTTATTTAGAGTTACAACTAGAAACTAAGATCATCGATGCAACCTTGCCCGATCGAATAATATTGGTCTAACAATCACATTACTCATAAAAAGAACATGGAAATGAGCCTTAAAAATTAATCACCGTATCAAACACAAGAACTCGAAAGCTTATTAACTGAAAATTGCGATATCTGTATTAGAAGAAATAGAGAGCTTATTAACTGGAGAAAACAGAAGTGGGAAATGGTATCTTGCTCCTAATGGCGCCGTATTTTCCCTTGAGAAAGTTTGAGTACCAATGAGCAGAGAGCTTGGGAATCCTCTTCAAGTCCTTGTCCGCGAAATCAACGTAATAAAGACCATAGGTTTGTTCATAACCGAACAATACTTCGAAAACATCCATCAAAGACCATGTGAAATATCCCTTCACATTTGACCCGCTCCTGAAATTAAAAAAGCTCACATGACTCAGACTCAGTAAACAATAATGTGCCAACAACCGCATCAACCATGGTTTATTTTAAAACATCACCTTAGTTGTCGAAAATACTTACCTTAGGAATTTACACGTTCAAAATTATAGGATTATGAGTTAAAAGTTGTACCTCACGGCATCACTCAAACTCTCTATGTGCGCAGACATGTAGAGTACTCTAGAAGCATCTTCCAGTGTCGTGTTGTGTGGCATTGCAAAACCTGTCGAGTTCAATCCATTCATACTTAATTTGAGATGGAATTTTAGGTATTGTGTAAGTATTATTCATTATAGATGACATATGATCTTTGGGTCATGACATTAATCGATCTTCTAGTTAATGAATTGCAACGTATAGAGAAATCGATTTAGCCACTAACCATTTTCGTGAATGTAAATAGGAGGGTTGCTATAGACCATCTTGACATATGCTAGTAAACCTTCGAGGCCGAAAGAGTTGAACTGGATCAAAGTTTCGTAACTGTTAGTATCACCTCACCTCATGTGGCAGTTTAAAAAAAATTCATAGTAAGAACATTATTACCTTATTTTCAGGGGTACCTTCTTCCATGACTGTGACAAAAGGAAAAAGAAGATGAATTAGTATAATAGCATTGGACCAGAAATATCATTAATCAGAAAACTTGTATTTTCACAAAAAAGACAATAATCGCAAAATTCTACATTATTGATGTCCACTACAAGTCTACAACTACTACACCTAGTTTGATAAGGGTACCTTCCAAGTTCACCGATAAATCATGCGAAAAGTCTCCTTCTCGTTTAATTCCAGGATTGGCGTCATCGACCCACATTGTAGAATAATAGTTTAGACCCAAAAAATCATAAGAATTCTTGAGTTGCCTCTTTTGAGATCTGGAAAAGGAAGGCAATTTCTTGCCAGCTCTTCTCTTCATGTTGGTTGGGTAGTTTCCGCGAACCAAAGGTTCTATCAGCCTGTATGTATATATTTGTGCCACCAAAATAGAAGAGTTCAGTGATATAATCAGATAATTAAGCAGAAAAAAAAGATGGAGAAAAATTGTACCAGCCTATATAGAAGTCGAAAGCTCTGCGGGTGGCCATCATAGCCTTAAAAGAATTTGTCAATGGAAGAAAATAAGGAGCGAGGATGTTTAAACCTATGAAACCCTGTTGTTTTTCCTGTTTCGAACAACCAAAAGTAGCTCATAAAAAGCCACCATCTCTTGTTAGACTTCTGGTAGACATTAATTTCCAAAATCAAAACATGTTCTACGATTTCCAGTAATGGGTAGTTCATACCTGGAATTTGGACCGATATAGTGAAGCTGCAGAAGCATGTGAAAGTAACATGTTATGAGCTATAATGTACGTGCCTCCAACTGTGCATTTGACACCGAAGCGATCAGTGCAATTGTCAGGTGGTATCACCCCAAAGTTGTAACCGTTCATCGCAAACACACTAGGCTCATTCAGGGTTGTCCAGAACGATATTCTGTCGCCAAATTCTCTAAAGCAAACATTAGCATAGCATACGCAGTGAAGTCATCCCTGAATACCAACCACCAAATAGTGTTTGAAATTAATTTTGAAGTTTCATGTAGAAACTAAATTTGTGCAAAAGAAAAGGAAATTGTCTGCATTACACTATCTTAGGGCTGAACCAACCCCCATACTCATCTTGAAGAACTTGGGCAGGGCCGTCTTGGAAATTTTTGAGGTCCTATGCGAAAATTAACAACGAGACTCCTAAATTTGAAAAAAATTATCCTCCTAGTTTAAATAATAAAAAATTCACTAACTTAATGCAATATTAATTGAATTTTTTTGTCATCTTAGCAATATTTAAGACAAATTTATTAATGTTTAAGTGTTATTTATGTGTTAACACTAATTTTCTTTGCAACCCAATAAGACCATGTACATTTTTTTGAGGCCCCCTCAAAGTGAGACCCGGAGCGGAAGCTCACCCTGCTCGTGCTATTGGGTCGGGCCTGAACTTGAGGGTAATCATAGTGGAGAAGAGTGACATGAGGTTGAATTCCTGCCCACACCCATGTCAGTTACAAACTTAATTGAAAGAATCAATTGCAACATCCTGAACACGAAACTTAATTGAAAAGAAAAGGTTTTAAGAGGATAGAGCCTGGCTAAGTCAAACGAAATGTGTATTAACGTCAATGTGATAACAGTACAAGGATATAAGCTCGATATAGTAAAATTAATGCTTAAGATAGCTAATCTTTTTCAAGATTGACTTGGTTTACACTAAGCAGCAAATTTCAGCATGTCATATATATATTCATATGACACTGAGAATTGAGAACAAAAGAAAAACAAATAACAATTTGAATCCTTTATTATTTTTTCTCCAAAAATGATAGACTTCAGTATTTGATCTGAAAATTCAAAAAAATCATCTTGCCAAAATACCATGATTTATAAGTCCGTCGATGAGATTGTTGTAAAACTGCAAGCCCAATGGATTAACAGCTCCTCTTCCATCTACGGTGAAAAAGAAACACATTATGATCTCCTTGCAGGTCAGCATCGGCATCGGATCACATGAGGATCTTACATACTTGGTATCAATCGTGACCAAGAGAAAGAGAATCTGTAGGCTTCTATTCCTGCCTCTGCCATAAGTTCAACATCCTCCTGAAGGATTTTGAAGGGAAGGAAAAACTTAATTTAACAAGAAAAAAAAAACTACCCAAATTTGTTACTCAATAAACATAGCAAGTGATCACTTATATGCTCATAGTGGGAGCAGAGTGGTCCTGACATCAGAAGTTTTATATGCTTAATTTATCATCTGGAATTATATCATTAACACCTAGTGATGTGCTTAGTCACTGCAAGCAATACCTTGTATTTGTGATAGCCATCGGCCGTAGTGTCTCCAGTGCTATTGTCTAGCATTTTACCTGAAATTAAAGTTAAATCCAGGTCATATATTGAAAAAAAAATCATATTCTACTTTTAAGACATGCTAGAAAATGGAAAAGGTAGTTGCAGAGCAATCGTTGGAGAGACATATCATTGAGAAGGAAAAACTAAGAGAAAAACTCTTATATTGAATTCGATAATCCTTTCATCGTAATGATCATCCATTCAAAAATAATAGCTTCGTTATCATATTGCATCAACTTCCTCTTGAAAGTAAGAAAAATGGAGAGATCCAGTTCTAGACATTTATTTCTGAATATCTCCAAATGAAATCTTAAGAAGAATCTCATACATCATAACTCTTGGATTCAACAAGTTCAAAGACAACTTAATGGATCCAGTTGGTCATTAGGTTATTGGACTTAAAAACCATGTAAACTTGGATTAGACCACCACCTCTATATTAGAACATGTATTTAGCTGAGATAGAACACAAAATTACATCAGAGATTGTTATTAACTTTCAATTTTGATTAGGATTATGTTGTGTCTATGCATCCATGTTGAATATTGGCTTATATCTGTTAAGGAAGCAAATCCAGGAAGAGTCGGTCGACCGGATTGGATTCGGTCTACCGACGCACAACCCAGGAAATTTCGGCGAAGACAGATCAGTCTACCGAATTGGATTCGGTCCACCGAACCGAGGATTTCAGGCACTTCGTGTGCAGCTTGGATTCGGTCCACCGTCAGAAGGTAATAAGCACTTCGGAACAACGGATTCGGTAAACCGTTGGGTAGATTTTTTGTGTTCCGAGAATCTGGAAAGTGTATGTCCAATTTGGCACGGTCCACCGAGGGGTGCTTGGTCGACCGTGAGGTTGTTGAAGAATTCGTTAGTTCATGGAAGAATCGTTCTCGCCGTAAACCGAGCCGCGTAAGAAGCGTTCCCGCGGTCAACCGGGAAGGATTCGGTTAACCGAATCGGAACATGAATCACTCATGTTGAAGCACGCACAGTTAACCGAACGAGCATCGGTTAACCGTGTTCTCATGAATAGTTCTGTTCGTTTTGCTTAATTGTAACTCGATTTTTGAGTCTATAAAAGGACTTGTTTGTTGTTATTTTCAAAATACAATTGCATACAAATAGTTTCCTTCATTGTGAGTTGAGAGATTAAGGCTAGAGATAGATCTAGAGTGATTTGGAGGACCTATTGCTTCCATATACTTGTAATCTCGGTTGCTTCTCTTGTTGGAGAAGCAGAAGAATAAAAGGAAACCCGCAAGAGACCCTCCAAGGACGTAGTCACGTTGCCAAACCTTGTAAATCGCGTATGTCGTGGTTGTTTCAGGTGTGCATTTGTGTTTGCTTGTTTATTTCCATCTTATTAGTGTTCTTGCTACAATTGAGTTTAGGAGAGGGTCCGAAATTAATTCCACAATCAATATTTAGTATTTCGTAGTGCGTTTAATCCGTGTCGAGTTAGTACATTGTTAGTTCCTCTCCCAATAATCCAAACACGTCAATAACGCTCTAATACCAAATTGAAATGTGGGTTTCATCTCGAAGTCCAATATCTCATGAATGATGTAGAGATTCACTCTCTACACCAAGTTCATCACAAGAGGGAAAAAAAGAGAGAAAGTGACGCGCTTTTTAGAAAAAAAGTATTGCCCAATATCTACTTACTTTCATCAGTACGTACCGGATTACTACGTTTAACAAATACTTGATGTGCGGAAATACAATTCTAACAAATGAAAAATAGATTACAAGTAACGCCTACCAGAGTGGCAGAAGGTGTCCCAGATGCTTGGAGTCCTCCCATCCTCTGCTACCGCGCCTTCCCACTGACACACACATAACCACACGCATATATACAATTTTTTTCCCATAAGAATTATCCAATATGTTCTACTTATGCAGTGTGAAATGATAAGGAATTGCAACAAAGTAGAGGCAAAACTTTACTTGATACGCCGACGTTCCGGCACCAAACACGAACTTCTCTGGGAAGTCGTCCCGACGAAGTTCTCCTCCAACGCTTACTACCAATAACAAAACGAGATAACAAAGAGATCTCATGCTTAATTATTAAGTGAAACCAATGTATGCGTGCAGTAAGGCGAGAGGGAGTGCATATATATTACTATATATAAACATGAAGATGGACACATGTGAAGTGACTCGACCGGGAAGGAGTGTGAGTGACGCCGAGAGGTTTGAGGATTAGCGTGGACGACAACTAGCGTTTCCTTGACTAACATTCTATTCGTGGTTTTGTTTTTTGTATTTTAATCTGAATCACCCGCTTTGGAACAGATAGACTATGGTTTCAAAGTAAGTTGTCTAACACCAGACGGGTACTCCGACATATTTTGATTATTTTCAGGAATACCATTGTCCAAAATGCGATGTGGTATGCTTTGCAGAAACACCATCTACCGGTCGTCCTTCATCCATTAAACTGGGCATGGGATTGAACTGTTTCCGAGCAGCCATACCGGCCAAAATGGAATGTTCCCCCCAATCGAAGATGAGGCTACATTCTAGACTGCATCTTGGCTGCATTCGCTGAATAGGACGAAGAAGAAATGATCAGGGTAAATAAAATCTAAGAATCTTGCATGACATTAATCCAATTGTACGAGGACAGTATTGGTAAAGTGACGATGGTAGAAAATGTAATATATCTATGTTCGATGAGTATTCACCTACTCTCTTTATGCAGGTCCCACCATAAACGGGAAAAAACTCACCCTCTACGGTTTTTCTTTTACGTGTTAATTTTAGAAAACACGGTTCCAAAACACTCGTCGCTGTTTAAGAATCTATGACGTTTGAACAACTTTTCGTGTGAACAGTAATTTGCTGTTGCTGGGCAAATTACCGTTGACAATCATGTATCCAAACGGGTCCTAAAAATATTTGGTTTTCAATCTTTTGTAGTTTTCTCTCCCACGAAAAGATTCCAATTTTTTCCCCGAAAGTGGGTGGTACTCCATAATATCATTACTCGAAAATGTGCATATTGCATGGTACAAAAGAGAGAGTAGTGTACAAGCAAATGTACGAAGGATAAGATATGGTTTGCCTTGATAACTTGTATTTAACAAAGTCTGAGAGAACAAGATTTGAGACATGGAATTGTGATGTCAATAAATGTTTCTAAGAGTTTGTTTGGATTTCCAATTTGGAAAACAAAAACAACTTTCCACACAAAACGTCAAAGCATTTTATTAAGGCTCGATGTTGGATTAGTCTTACAAAGATTTGGGTTGGGCTTCGAATATCAGCCTTGTAGTGGGCATTGTTTTGGGCCTAATGAATTTTTTATTTAAAGACTTGTCTGGCAGAGTTGGATGTGGGTAAGCACCCAAATATAATAGTAACCACCCTTCGTCAGCCCAAACCATTTTATGGGCCTTACAGAAGTGAACACATCGTACAAAAATTCCTACCTGCCGACGACAACAAATCAACATTATGGGATTGACAGTTCCAAGGCTTATTTAAATGTCAACAGATTGGTTGAACAACCGACCATCCCAATTACCACTTTATCCTACACCTTAACCACACCAATCCAGATGCTCTCACGCCCATCCATGTAGTCAAGTTCCCAGCCCAGTGCCCACACGATAAGTGTGCAATTAGCTGGTAAAACATTTTTATTTCTCAAATTAAGTCAAAATAAAAATTGCGATTGGAACCAGTCATATATTACACAAGTGTTGTCATGAAAAAAATAATCTAGGAATTAAGTAGAACAAAAAAACGCACGTTTAACAACATCATATTTACCATTTAGGTAACCAACGTTGGATCTCAAACACCTTCTTGGTTATATATGTCGTGGGACAAGAAAAATCCGAGATTTTTATGTAAAATCACGTATTGAAAGAAAGCTATTGTAGATTATATTCCTGGTATCAAAATTATACAGTTTCATCCAAAATGTGGCAGCCCAACATCCTCTAAAATCTACATTCACCTACTATAGTGTTGCTTTATAACACAAACAAAAGAATAATGCACCCAAACACACCTTTAATTCGATATCGAAAAACTTACGTCGTATAATTTCGATGAAATCCACCTTACCTCCCAACAAGACGAGGTTTAGTGGTAAACTAGAAGGAAATTGTTATCTACTAAATTCGACTGTTGACTTTCTCGATGATCAATTCTCATATGCTAATAATAATAAGGATTTTAAAAAATCCTCGGATGTTCATAACTCCCATTTGTCGCTTGTGCTCTATCGCTCTGTATCTTTTTATCACCCTAGATTCCTTCAAATTCGGCAAAATAAAATTAAAATTCACTTATTAGCAGAAAAAAAGATATTTAGATATAAAAAATAGAGTTAAATCCAAGGGCGTTTTGGTCATCCCAATTCATGACTTGGAGTCTTAGACCAACCACCCCACTCTCTCAGCTAACATGGTGTGACCTTGTATGGACCTGGGATTGACAACCCCTCAGCCAAATAAATTGTTTTTCTTAAAATTGTATTTTTAGAGATTTCAAGAAAAATCAGATTTTTTCTAAATATTCATCTAAAAAGTTGTTGCCAAATAGAACCTTAGGGTTGTTTGGATGTAAGCGCCCAAAGTGAAGCTTTTGATGGAAGTTGTAATCTACTCTCATTTGCCTAGGAGCGATGCCCATCGAGAATTAGGAGGTCTTGTTTGGATATCAGTCATGAAAGAGTTTCTCCGTTGGTCTTGTCAATCGAAATTCTCATTTTACCCTCTAATTCTCCATTGGTATGTGATAAATGGATGATAATTACATACCACAATGTCTCAAAATTTTCACACAAATGAAATATGGTGTTCATCTACATAAATTGATGATTATCTCATACAATCACAACATATAAGAGGCACCTGTAAAATATAATAACAAGACACAATAACACATCAAAATAGTGGAAAATCGAATTTATAATAAACGAAACAACAAATGTGATGATTTACAAATTGTTGGTCTCATCTGATTTTCTGTCTGAAACACAGTAGTTGTCATCACCAGAAACACAGGAACATACATCGTCCAAGATACATCACACTTATCACAATGTCTGATTGTTCATACTTGACATGTGCTAGATGTAGTTGGAGCCCATGATCAGCGGCATTATTTTTCAGAATTAAGAAAGTAGAGGAAAATAAAGGATTGTCTGAATGTAACAGAAGTCCCTTGTATATCTATTGATTCGAGAGGCAAAAGTGTGTTTGGACTTGGTGGAGATCAAACATTATTGAGTTGAAGGATAGTAAATTGCTGGATCTTAAGAAACAATATCACAACTAGTATTGACCAAGTTCAGCAAGGAGATGCCGAACTCCTGAAACCAGGAAAGAACCAAACAGCAAGGCACACGACTTATAATTTAGAATCCACAAACATATTAATCAACAAGCTCCCAAAATGTACCACACTTCCACCAATCCACCACACAACTAACAATAGAAACAAGTTGCTTGGCAACACACAACATGAATCAAATTGGAATCCGACATTCAATTCAAAAGGGCAACAATCCTCATCCTTCCTACTTAACATCATTTCATTTACTTCAAAAAAAACCTCTCTTTTGAAGTTAGAGATTAATTTTAAAGCAAAAGCAAAATCGCAACAAGCTTTCCATAGACTTCAATACAACATCAATTGAAGCTTCAATCCATCAAGCCCACGTCTTTTACATAAAAGAAGGGGGCAACCACGTCAAAACATCAAACCCACCATCCAACAATACCCAGAAGCTGTGAGAAGCTCGCGTGGTGAGCTTCTGCCGTGAAAGGCAAATTGAGGCTTCAAGAGGTGTGCGGGGGAGCGGATTCTGGTGGCTCCTGCGACCGTTTGGATTATACTTCGGGACTGTGACTTCTGCGAGTATGAGAGCTGGAATCTGGAGCATCCAAACGGTCTCCTAGTCTCCATCTATGGGCGCAAAGTGGTTGGAGAGCAAAAAATTTCTTTTCTTCTGGTTTAAAATAAAAAAAACAAAATCCTAAATCCAAGGGCACTTTCGCCATTTGGACAGCCAGCCCAAGAGGAGACTAGGAGTCTAGGACCAACAACCCCACTCCCCTTAGTCCTCCCACACGTCATCTCCCCCTTCCGATCCCATTCCGAAACCCAAAATGCGCAAAGTAGTACCGATCCCGGCGGCGTCTCTGCCGAACGGCACGGCGGACGGCGACGGCACCAAGCAAGACGCCCACATGGTCTCCGCAGCCATATGCAACAACGAGGACCTCGGCCCCTTCATCCGCCGCGCCTTCGCCGCCGGCAAACCGGAGACCCTCCTCCACTCCCTCCGCCACTTCACCCGCTCCAAAGAATCCGAGATCGAAGAGGTCTGTAAAGCCCACTACCAGGACTTCATCCGCGCCGTCGACGACCTCCGCTCCCTCCTCTCCGAAGTCGACTCCTTGAAATCCTCCCTCTCCGACTCCAACGCCCTCCTCCAGTCGGTCGCCGGACCGTTACTCATCTCCCTCGACGCCTACGTAGACGCGCAGTCTCAGAGTAGGAACCTCTCCCTCGCGCTTTCATCCGCTCGGCTTTGCGTTTCGCTCCTCGACTTGTGTCGGAGAGCGAACTCTTATTTGGCCAACGATGATTTGTACCTCGCGCTTCGGTGCGTGGACTCGATTGGGTCCGGCGGGTTTTTGGAGTCCGCGCCTTCGCCGGCGATTCGGAGGATGCTGGATTCGACTATTCCGGCGGTTAGATCTCATGCGGAGAGAAGGATTAACCGAGAGTTTAATGACTGGCTTGTACGGATCCGGGCGGTGAGTCGGAATTTGGGGCAGATCGCGATTGGCCGCGCCTCCACTGCGAGGCAGAGAGATGAGGAGAACCGGGTGAAGCAGAGGCTTGCGGAGGAGAATGCGATCGAGGTGCCGGTTTATGCTCTTAATGATGACGACGACGACGATGATATCACTGCTGTTGATAACAACCTTGATGGTGCTGATGCGGCTGTCGGGTTCGATTTGACGCCGCTTTATCGGGCTTATCATATCCACCAAACGTTAGGACTTGACGATAGGTTTAAAAAGTATTACTTTGAGAACCGGAAGCTTCAGTTGACGTCTGACTTTCAGGTGTCGTCGATGACCCCGTTTCTTGAATCCCACCAGACTTTCTTCTCGCAGATCGCTGGGTTTTTTATCGTCGAGGATCGGATTCTCCGGACCGGAGGTGGAATTATTACCAAATTCCAGGTTGAAACCCTCTGGGACGCCGCGGTGGCGAAGATGGTGTCTGTGTTGGAGGACCAATTCTCCAGGATGCAGACTGCTAATCACCTGCTCTTGATCAAGGATTATGTCAGCCTCCTCGGGGTCACGCTTCGCCGATACGGATACACTGTGGAATCTCTTCTCGACGTGCTTGCGAAGCACCGGGATAAGTACCACGACCTCTTGCTCTCCGACTGCCGGAAGCAGATCTCGGAGGCCCTTGGGGCCGATAAGTTCCAACAGATGCTTATGAAGAAGGAGTATGAGTACTCCATGAATGTCCAGTCCTTCCAATTGCAGACTTCTGACATCGTCCCTGCATTCCCGTTCGTAGCGCCCTTTTCGTCCATGGTGCCTGATTGCTGCCGCATCCTCCGATCTTTCATCGAGGATTCTGTTAGCTTCATGTCACATGGAGGCCAGCTTGATTTCTATGATGTTGTGAAGAAGTACTTGGATAGGCTCCTGATTGAGGTTCTGGATGGGTCTTTGGTAAAACTTGTGGATTCCTCGGTTTATACCGTCTCTCAGGCCATGCAGGTGTCGGCTAACATGATTGTGTTCGAGCGTGCCTGCGATTTCTTCTTTAGGCACGCGGCCCAGCTGTCAGGTATACCATTAAGGATGGTCGAGAGGGGGCGGAGGGACTTCCCCCTGAAGCAGGCGCGAGATGCTGCGGAAACACTGCTGCTTCAGTTGCTGAAGTCAGAGATCGACAAGATCATGCTTTTGGCTGAAAATGTGAATTGGATGGCAGATGAGGCTCCACCTACGGAGAATGTCTACGCGAACGACTTGATCATGTATTTGGAAACCATATTCTCGACAGCACAGCAAACTCTACCTCCTCACATCCTGAAGAGGTTGTTGCTTGCTGTCTTGACTCATTTATCGGAGAAGATTGTCGGCATCTTCCTTGGGGACTCTGTTAGGCGTTTCAATGGCAATGCTGTAACCGGAGTTGACACTGATCTTCGGTTATTTGAGTCGTTTGCCGACAACCAAGCTCAACTACTAGGTGGCAACGGCGAATCCGGGTCAAACGAGCTGAAACTTGCCTTGACAGAAGCAAGACAGCTTATAAACCTGCTCATGAGCAACAACCCAGAGAACTTCATGAACCCTGTGATTCGGGAGAAGAATTATAACAAGTTGGACTACAAGAAGGTGGTGGCCATCTCAGAGAAGTTCAAGGATTCCTCCGATAGGCTGTTCGGGACGTTTGGGTCCAGAGCTGCCCGACAGAATCCAAAGAAAAAGGCTTTGGATGCTTTGATTAAGAGGCTGAAAGATGTCAGCTGATCTTATGATGTGGTGTACAATCTTGGGTGTTGCTGCTGCTCTTGATGTTCAGGTGATGATCTCCTTCCATTCTTACAACATTGCTTTGTAGTTTGTATCTTGTATGTTATTCATTTTATGCTTTTCTTTCCTTTCTGAATGAGATTATGCTGTTTTGGTTCATAACGTTATGTAAAATTGTTGAAATTTTTCTATCCATGAATGACAGCTTTACTTCAGAGTTCAATTCTCACTGCGGATGTTCAGTCCCTGGTTCTCGTCTCTTTGGTCTACTACTCTACTTTGTAGTCTATTGTCATCCTCTTATGATTCCACTTATTAGCGTTATGGTTTTTATGGGTTTTTCTTCTTCGTAAAGCTGTAGTTATAGTGATATTAAAGTTTCGAGGTATCTATTAACTACAGCCTCCCTTCAAAATGTTAAGCCGTTTAATGTATATATGTTTACAACCACCATATAAAAAGTCAATAAAAGTCGAGTGTATAAACCATATTAAGCTGCATGAGCATATCTATTCAGAGCCACCAGATAAAAAGCAAAAGAAAAGGTTGTTTGAACAATAATTCTAGGAAGATAAACAAGGAACTGAAGGGAGCCGAGGCTGTAGCCGACCAAGGATGGTGAGCAACCCTCATGTTGTCGCCTTAGGCCTTACTGTTAGTGTTGGTTATCATGGTCATGGGCTGCTAAAAAACACCAGTTTTCTTTGGTTTTGAGCTATTACACATCATACACCACCGTTTGACTGATGGAACTTGAATGGTAAAACAACTTGAGAGATTGACTGTTGTTTCTTGGGTTTAGTTGTTGCATTTAATTGACTGATGTGTGAAGAGTAGAATTAATGAATCAAAATGCTCATCGGGGTCTTCTTGTACAAACACTCCGACTGTGGTAGTGCGTTGGGTCCTTGAACGTATTCTTCTTATATCTTGCTATGAAGTGCGAAAGTACTGAAAGTCTGTCACGAACCCTGTCGTAGGAGGGCAAACGGATAGGGACCATTCACGAGTAATTAATATCCTTTTTTAAAGAATATTGATATTATTTTTCGACATTCGAGCACAGGGGGTTTTTCTCTCCCCTGTGCTCGAATGTCAAAAAAATAATATCGGTCCGGATTTTTGGACCAGACCGGTCGGTCCGGGTTCGGTCCGGAAAATTCCGGTTTCGTTCGGTCCGATCCATTTTAAAATTTCTGGTTCGGTCCGGTCTACGGTCCATAGTAATTCGGTCCGATCCGGTCCGGTCTTCGGTCCAGACCCCGTACAAAATTTCGGTCCGGTCTTCGGTCCAGACCCCGGACAAAATTTCGGTCCGGTCCGGTCTTCAGTCCAGACCTCGGACAAAAATTCGGTCCGATCCGGACCGAATGCTCACCCCCATTCGAGCATACACGAATAGAAATATCAATTTTCAATTTTTTTATACGAAAATTTTAATTTTGACGGATACGAAAATGCATATGATAGATATTTTTTTGCTATATAGCATATATGTTTAAATTAATATATTTTTTCATGATTCACATTTGCTAAGAATATAAGTATACATTTTTCATATTCGATGCGTATTCGTAAATCAAATATATGTATGTATATATATCTATGTATATGTGTATATATATAGTAATACTTATATCTGATACTGACCCAATTAGAATATAATAGTAGGTTATGCCAGTTCCCATGGGTAGGGGTGAGCAAAATCCGGTCCGGTCCGGGTTCGGTCCGGACCAGAATCAACCGGTCCGGGTTCCGGTCCGGACCGAAAAAAAAATTGGATCCGGTCCGGTCCAATTTTTTTTTTTAAATTTAAGGTAAAAAATCGGGTTTTTGGACCGGACCGAACCGGTCCGGTCCGGTCCGGTCTTCGGTCCGCCTATCCGATTTTTTTCCGGTCTGGTCCGGTTTCCGGTCCGGACCTAAATTTTTTTTCCGGTCCGGTCCGGACCGGACCGATGCTCAGCCCTACCCATGGGGCCCAATTTTAAATAATTAGTTTATACCGAAATTTTTGTTGACTATTCAAAAACCGCAAAAGTACTTGAAGCTCAAATTTAGCTCCATTTGTCCAAAAAGATATATAAAGTAAATCAAGTCAAAAGTAACTGACTTCTTTTCTGCTTGAATCTACTTGTGCGTGTCCTTCTAAAATCATATTCTTTCTTTGTCACGTAATCATGTTTATTAATTTACTCGTTTCTAAAAATACTTTACTGTTATGAAATCCAAAAGTCTTATGGATGATTCATCTTTCTCAACTCCGACTATCTCTTTATCCTATATATAGGAGGCTATTGTACACATTTGGTAGAGACAATAAAATGAAATACATCTCTCTCCATCCCCCAATCTTTAATCTTTGGTTTGCTTGTTTTATAACACGTTATCAGCACGAAAGTTCTGCTACCGGTTTAAACTTTTGGTGTCACTCAAGTCTCAAGGTAACAAATTCATGTTTTGATTCCCAATGTGACATACATAATTTCTCCCGTTTATCTGTCAAAAATTGTTTGTTTTGATCATAAAAAAAAGTTAGAAATGTGATTCCATCTTGCTTGATTAATAAATAAATAATTTTCAATCAATTGAGGGTTTTTTACCCAACAATAATCGTTGTTTTTTACCCAACAAATTATGTTCAAAATACAAAATAAAATAAAATATAATGTCATGGTTTAGCATTGGTTATAATATTTAATTTTTCGTGAGAAAATGTTTTATATTGGTTAGTACTTTAATTAGTCCAATATATTTCCATACTTGTGATTTTTATTCAATTACGATGAGATTCTTCTAGATATTAATAATTTACATGTTAATATGTTGATATGCATAATTTCTATCTAAAAGTCATATATGGATATTTTACTTACATCTTGAATGCGTATTTGTTTATCATGAGGTAATTAATTTACCCACATAGTATAGAATATATCATGACAATTTTGTATATATATAAAATAAATGAGACTACATATATACAATCGATATATGTTGCTTTTGGATTTGCTAATATGCACTTTTGTTTATCATATGATTCAAGTACATTATAATATATTTCGTTTTGAGATGTTTAATTTAGTATGCACCGATAATAATTAAAAAAAGGTAATAAGTTGCATGTATGTACCGATTATGCTTTGATGCTTGTAAGTTATGACTTTTAACTATATATTTGACATCATGGATAAGAATGACGTCTTATCATGGATTATGGACGTTGAACCTAACTCATTGGCTTTTAAATATCAATGACTAGAGAAAGAACGATCAATTTATGATAAAATGGATGTTGTGATTTTCTTTTGTTATCCTATTTGTTAAAATGATTTTAAAAGTATAATGATTTAATCTCATGTCTGTTTTTGTGGTTGGACAAAACATTGAGTTATTGATCCAAATTTCATGAATTCCCGATCAAATGAAGCATGAAAAGAAATAGTTACATATTTACTAGTGCTTCTAAAATTGAATAATATATAACTCATGCAACTCTATATTGATTCACTTGCTTAGTATAAGTTATATGAAATCTTAGTATCATGTTGATTAAAAGAGTATTTGTAAAGTGGCTCATGCATGTGATTATTACTTGTTAATTTTGATGCATCACATGATCATTCACAACCAATACGAGCATTCATCTCGTGAGCACATAATATCCATCTTGATAGATGTATATATACAGTACAATGTGCTACAGTATAATGGAATTTGAATCACCATGTTACAAAGTGATCGTTGTTATTAAAAATCATATGCATTTACCCATACCCAGAAGGTGAATATATTAATATTCATAAAATACTACTATACAAAGATTTTGAGATCATTCTTTTAAAGAGGGTTATGAAATTTTATGATAATCCATGAAGGATTCATATGACCATCTAAACGACGTGCAAATAACTAATTGAGTAAAAATGCACGTTAATCTCTAAATCAAACCCTATGACCAGAAGTTCATAGATATATAGAGATTAGAAGTAACTGGGAAAAAAATTTATTGGTGACTTTAAAAATTAATGACTTAATACTCTTTTGGGTTATGTATCACCGATTATTGAAGATCATGAGAGATGTTAACTTCTATCACGACCAAAATGAGGTTAAATTTGTCGAACGATTTGCATAATAAATTGAGAGTATCTCTGTTTTTAAAATCTCTCAATATTGATCATTATGAGATCTTAAAATTTATACATGATACATTAATGTGCATATATACCTGCTAATATTATTCATTAATTTTTATTGTATATATACATCATATTATTAATCTTCCCTTACTTTACTTGTACAATAATGAATAAATTATTTCCCTCCTACGATTTAATACTCCTGAAGAGCTAAGTTTATTGTCTAATCCAATAATCATATATATAATGTACATTTTCTGAGATTATGGGGAGAAGCTAGAAACTTAAGGAATGTCAAGAAAATTTACTATATTGAACTTGAAGTTCAAAAGACAATATAAGTACAAGTATGGTTGAACCTGAAGTTCATAAAATCAATATCTTGCAATATCTAGCAAGTAAGTCTTATATTACTAGACATAAATCATAAAATTTAAAGTGGAGATCACCACATGATCAAATATATTTGAGTTCAACTAACGCCAGAAGCGTGGACCATAACATATATTATTTGTGGAAATGAAATAAAAATTAGTCACGTGTCCCCCCCATTCGACGAATTTTATTTTTTTAAATTTTAATTATTTAGTGGTTGTTTTGTTATTAATGGATTGGGTATTTGTTTTTAATGTGGGGTAATAATTTTTTGCAAGTGATGAAAATTCCAAAATTTCCAGAACCAACAATTTCAAAATCCAAAACGACCTAGGTGGTTTAATAGTGTGGTTCAATATCATGCTGCACTTTAATCACGCTTCCACTGAGCAACACACGCGTGCACTGTTTAATCACGTGTGCACTGTTTTCAATCACGCGTGCACTTAAATCACGCTTCCACTGAGTAAACTGCGCATGAACAGTGCAACAGATACATCAACACCTTCCCAACTATAAATACATCTATCTATCTCCTGACTGCTCACATTTCCTTAACTTTTTAACTTCTTCTCTCATCAATGTCGGATAATAGTTTAAACTTCGGTCAATCTGACGATGATAACTGGAATGAGACATTAAATATAATGGACCGCGTTGTTGAATAGGTCGGTCGGGTTGTTCACGAAAGAACTACACGTCCTAAGCAGCGTCGAATGAGAACGACGAACCCAGATATAGATCGTGAACTAGGTTACAGACGGCTTATAACGATTATTTCTCTGACAACCCTGTGTATTCTGATACTCTTTTCAGGACAAGATTTCGGATGAGAAAGCATGTCTTTTTGCGCATCCACAATGTCATTGAAGCATCTGACGTCTTCTTCCAACGAACACCAGACGCAACTGGTAGGATGAGCATCTCCAGTATACAAAAAAGTACGACAGCAATGCGAATGCTAGCATATAACGTTGCAACTGATGGGATCGATGAGATGAATGAGTACGACAACATCCAGAAATGCTCTCCTCAAATTCTTTGAAGGTGTTATTCACATCTTCGGTCCTGAGTATTTACGTCGGCCAACTGCAAATGACTCAGCACGCCTACTTTACGTTGGTGAGCAACGTGGGTTTCCAGGTATGATGGGGAGTATCGATTGTATGCACTGAGAGTGGAAAAACTGCCCACCTGCTTGGAAGGGACAACATCAAGGACGTGCTGGGAAAGCAACTCTGATCCTTGTGGCGGTGACATCGTACGACTTATGGATCTGGCACTCCTTCGGAATACCGGGTTCATGCAACAATCTCTAGTTTTCGACGACATACTAGAAGGTCGAGCACCACCTGTAAATTATGAGGTAAATGGTGTTCAATGTGATATGGGATACTCTTACTGATGATATTTATCCACAGTGGGCGGCCTTCATCCAATCCATCATTTACCCGCACACTCCGAAGCACAGATTGTTTGCTGAAGTGCAGGAGGCAACATGTAAAGATGTTGAACGCGCTTTCGGAGTGTTGCAAGCGAGGTTCGCGATTATCAGAAACCCGGCTCTTGCCTGGAGCAAAGACGTTCTGTTCAAAATAATGACAACTTGTATCATCATGCATAACATGATAGTGGAGGACGAACTTATGGAAGATATTCGTCCCGGAACTTCAGCAAACGCCGTATTCGACCGATCGTATAGCGGATATTCACGAGTTTTTTGTCAACCAAGATCGAGTACGTTACAGGAACCAATATTTGGATCTGAAAGGCGATTTAATCGATCATATATAGCAACACTACAGACGATAAGCGGTTTGAAAATCGGTTAACGTAGTTGCTAATGTAGTATTTGAAAGTTTAGTTTATGTAATGTATTGTTGTTTCTCAACTTTTAGTGTAATGTTTCCTATTTCAGTTTATCTTAAATGTAATGTGACTCCGTAATATTTAATAATAATTTCGTGATTTAGCAGTAATTATTAACAATATTTCGAGTTAAAATAGAATTGTAATGTTATTAGAATTAGAATTATATAAAATGTAATTTATTGAATGTTGTCTGAAAATTAAATGTTTAATTAAGAAATGATGTGGAGGAAAGAAAATGTACGGTGGGTGGGGGTAGCCCGGGCATGGGTAAGGGTGTTTTTTGGGTGGGTTGGGTGAGCTGACGTGGCAGAGAGAGAAGTTGACGTGGCAGAAAGAGTGCAGGACGCCCAGAGTAGCTCAAGCGCTGTTATTCCTGCTCCAAGGGGTAAAATAAGGCCGCCAATGGGACACTCGATTAAAGGTCACTCGTAGTGGGAATTAACGAGTCGCCTGAGGTTTTAGGACATGATGCTTTTAGGACATCTCCCCAAATCACACCCATTAATTCACCATTTTATTTACTTATTTCCAAAAGCTCTCCAATACTATAACCTATTTCTCAACATTCTTTTTCTTCTTTCAAAATAATCTACAAACCACATTATCAATTAATTTTGCAATCACAAAATGTCTCAGGTTCAAATCTTGTCGTCCCTACCTAAGGGAGAGCAACGGTCTGAACCCATATCGAATTTTTGGGGGAAATTGGGTTTTGGATCGAGTTCGGACCGGAACCCGAACCCATCCCGAGGTGCAGAAAAATAATAATCTACAAACCACATTATCAATTAATTTTGCAATCACAAAATGTCAGAGGTTCAAATCTTGTCGTCCTTACCTAAGGGAGAGCAAATGTCCGAACCCATATCGAATTTTTGGGGGAAATTGGGTTTTGGATCGAGTTCGGACTGGGCCGGACCGGACCGAAACCCGAACCCATCCCGGGATCCAGAAAAAAAATAATTCATACCCAATCAATAGCCTAGGGACATGTTCCTCGTTAGAAATATTTAGGGGATTCTGGATATAACCAAAAAACAATAAAAAATTGAAAAATAGAATAAAATTAAAAACATATTTGAAATGATTATTAACTAAAATTCAAAACAAAACAGAAATTAAAAAATATTAAACCCACCGGGTGGGAACACCACTTACATGGGCACCCGTCCATTAAGCAGGGGAAATTCGGACGCCCGATTTTTTGCACCGGTAGTGGGTGGCCCTACGTACATATACACGAATTGTCTCCTGCCAAAGTGGACCAGTTTCGGTGATTCGCATTGTTTGGCATCTGATTCCTCTGAAAACCACATCCGAATGGGTAGCTAGCTGCATGTGGCAAATTCCACGGTATCCGTATCAATTGGTGGGGATGATGATTGAATATTCACCTCGTACTTCTCATCGGAAAAGAAAGAATATATACCCTGACTTGAGCTCCATGCAGGTCGCAAACCATAAGCATAAAGCACTAATAAAACAGGTAGAACAGCAGTATTGGGACAACATAATCATGTATTATTCGAAGGGATACGTGCATCTAGATGTGGTTTAGAGTAAGATTCACATCCTTTGAAATTTATGTTAGATCTTAAACAACTTCTAATTTGATTAAAATATTTCAGATTGCTTCTTCAATCTCTGCTGTTAAGAGGCTGTTGTCATCGGTTAAACTACTAAGCTAAGGCCCCTCTAAAATTCTAAGCTGTCATCATCTGGTGCAAAACTTTAGTTGCATTTATCGTCACCAATTAAAATTGGGATTTTTGATTGGAAGTCATTACGAGGTGTGTTCCAATTTCTATCATTACTCCCTTACTTTTTATAGAAATGTCACTCTTACGTACTACAATTTTACTGATGCCATTACTTTTTTGGCAAATGTCACTCTGTTAGGTTAGATACTTAATATTGTTAGTTTATTATTAATTAAAAAGTTTAACCCTCCCGCTCATTCACCTGCCCATTCCTCACATGTTCTTGTTAGTTTATTATTAATTAAAAAGTTAAACCCTCCCACTCATTCTCCTGCCCATTCCTCATCTGTTCTTTCTTTGTTTGTCCATGTTCGTTTCGCATACATTCCCTCACCTGTTCTTTCTCTTTTAACATCCATTTTTCTTGTCTTTAATTTCTCATCTTTTTCCTAAATGAACATAAGTCACAACCTTTGAAATCATTAATCCCCAAAACACATACTATAACATCAAAACAGTCAAAGATCAAAAGATTCTATAATTGGAAGTCATTTAAAATAGTAACTAAACACTACATATCTACTACATAAACACTATATTTTTCACATCAAAATACAACATGAATGACTACATAAAACCACATCAAAGAGCACTACAACTTCTAACAATGTTGAGTGCATCAATGGTGGAATACCCTGCATCAATCAGATCTTCTTATGTTTTTTGCCTCTCTGAATTTGGTGATCCCAACCAATCTTCAGTGTTTTCTGACTGGGTTGGTGGTGCTTCCGGTTCTACTGAGGCTTGTGGTGCTTTGGTGGTCCTGCATATCAAGTAAATGACAACATTAAGGCACAACCAAAGTTATCTATATTCTTGTAAGTATAGGTTGTACACATACATTTTCTTTCTCCTAGTTTTTGTTTGGTTGTTAGTAGCCTTAGTGGTCTCTGATTCTGGAGGAGCGCTGCAAAAAAAGATTTGTAACTAGTTAATAGTAATCTGAAATTTAAACTAAATCCCAAAAAATGGTAATTTACCTTGTCGATGCTTGTTGGCTACCGAGTATTGGATTTTTGCAAGTTTTGGCCTGATGTCCCAAACCTTGACATCTCTTGCATCGATGTATCCTACGTATCCTATTGGACTCATCCATGGGTTTCATCCTCTTTTTCCTAGGCCGACCCGGTGGCCTATATACATCTGGTGCTTGTACTACAACACCTGTCTCTGGGCATTTCCATTCTAATCTGTCGGGTAGAGGAGCTATGACGCCCGAGTAAGCCAGCCTATATTTGCTTGTGTGATAAAATGGGTGGACGTAGTCTTCCCAAACGACATTTCTGATTGTCCCTATGAATGCAGCCGCGTGGTTGCAAGGTAGACCTATTAGTTGCCACTTTCGACAACTACAAGTACCAACGTCTAGCTCAACAACACAAGTCCTTCTTGGACTTGTTACTTCGGCTTTGTTGTCATCAGATTTTACCACCACATATCCCCCGAGCCCTCTTGATTTCTTGGTGAGCCAATTTCTAGCATAAGGCACCAACATGTCATCCCAACCCTTTGATTTTCTCCTCCTCTCGTATAGTAACTTCATCATCTTTTGTCTAACAACATCTACAAACTTCAGAGTAGGTCTATGTCTGGGATCTGAAATCCAAAAGTTGAAGCTCTCAGAAATGTTAATTGTCACACTATCACACTTAACCATGACCCCAAACTGTGATCTTCCCCAACATTTATCCCTTACCTCCACATTATTTAGCCATTCATAAGCGTCTTTGTTGGCCAATTGAAGCTCTCCCATTACTCTACGAAATTCTACTTCAGTGTACGCTCTGGCTGCCCCCCAGACATGATCGATTAAAGAGTCGCCTCCAAACTGTCGTCTGAAGTTTTTGTAAAGATGTCTCATGCAAGTTCTATGCTCACATCCGGGAAAACTCTCACCAATAGCTGCCTCCAAACCCTTACACATGTCACTAAGTAAAACAAGACCCGGGACATCTCCAATAGCCACTTTCAGAAGTGCACAGAACCATTTCCAATTATCTTCGTTCTCACTTCTGACAACACTAATGGCTAGAGGAAAAATTCCATTGTTCCCATCAACAGAAACCGTAGATAGACAAGCTCCCTTGTATTTGTTTTTCAAATGGCAACCATCCAAGCCAATTATTGGCCGACATCCCTGAAGAAAGTCATTCCTGCAAGCCCCAAAACAAATGAACATTCTCAAAAATTGGGAGACATTATTGACTTCAAGTTTCAAGATGGAATCTAGATTTCTTGTGTTTAATTCAGAGATGAACTTAGGTAGCAATTCATATTGCTCCTCCTCAGACCCATGGATTTTATGAAGGGCTAACTCCCTTCCTCTCCAAACTCTGTTGTATGGTGGCTCGACATGATAACCCTCAGCTAATCTGTCTTTGATGTGCTTGACTCTAAGACTTTCATCGGCCAACAACCAGTTGTAGCATATATGGGTTATCCATTTGTTGGTTGTCATCTTGGATCCTACTTTGTTCAAACTTGTACAAGAATGGTCAGCATGCAATGTCTTAATCTGGAATACTACCCCCTCATTTATCTTAGACGCGTGACACCTCCATTTGCAAGTGTTGTCAACACAACGAACTATAACTCTCTTTGGGGTCACTCTTGTAGAATTTGATGTCACTTTGAGATAGGATGTTGTGCTGTCTAATAGAGAACTTGAAATTCTCAATGTTTGGAATTTTTTTGCCAACACAAATATCTGGTTTTAGCATGTCCACATCAGTTGTCTGAGGACCATCATCCCACATGACAGCATCCTCTACATCATCATGGTCCTCCTCACTTGCATCACTATCATCATCACTGTCATCCTCCCCTGGGACGTAATCATCTTCGTCTGTACTCAACATGTAGTGGAGATCTTCATCACTATCATCGGCCTCACTATCTGCATGTGATTGTGGAATGGGAGTATTCCTTTGTTGATTTGTAGGTGGTGGTGAGTTTCTTGTGGGAATGGGAAGTCCTGGTGTGTGGCTTGTGGGAATGGGAGGTCCTGGTGAGTGGCTTGTGGGCATTGTTGGTTGACTACTAGGATTAGTGGTGGTTAATGGTATGTGAGGGAAGTCTTTGCTAACATAAATCTCAAGTGTCAACTTCGGATTTGGATAACTAAGGGCCGCAATGACATCATCATCATTCCTTAGACATCTAAATTCAAACATCTGTGACCTGGGCACTTTGTAAGTGAAACATAGAGACTCATTGAAATCCCAATCCACGTGTGAGGTAATGCAATTCTTAACTAAGTCGAAATTCATCTCAGTGTTTGTAACCAAAACACCCCCAACTTCCATAAAATTCTTAGGCATTGGTTTACCTCTCCTATTAACTCATTGTCCACCTTTAAAGACCTTAAAAGTGTGGTGTGTAATGTTCCCTTCACTGATGATATGAAATACATACAAACATCAATCATGAAAATCATACATTCATAGAAAGGAAAAAACACAGATAAATCATAGAAGGTAAGACCCCATTTTCATACATTTCCAGAAAACCAATAAAAAGAAAAATCGAAGAACTTAAAGGTCAAAGATTGATATACCTCCTCGTCCTCCTCTTATCACAGGAACGCAGCCTCCTCATCGAAGAAGTTATCTGTCAAACTTCTATAGTAAGAATCACAAACAAAAAATCGAAGAACTTGAAGGTCAGAGATTGATATTCTTTGCATGTGATTAGAAATCATACCAATCTTCGTTCGAGGGTGGTGGAGTCGTCGTTCGAAGGTGGTGGAGTCGTCGATGTTGGCCACGGGGAGAAGAAAGGCGGGAAGGATGAAGTAGTCGAGGTTGGGGTGAAAAGGAAAAAAAGGATAAAAACTAGGGATTCGTTGAGTAAGTGAGGGGGTGATGGGGTTAAATCATTAGAAGTCTAATTATTATTAAGAGTTAAACAAATATAAGTAATTACAAATTAGACGGAAATTAACATATTGGGTCGTTAAATACCTAACAGAGGCATTTGCCAAAAAAATAATGGCATCAGAAAAATTATAATACGTAAGAGTGGCATTTCTAGAAATAGTAAGGGAGTGATGGTAGGAATTGGAATACATCTTGTAAGAGTGGCATCCAAGCAAAAATCCCATTAAAATTTGGGAAATTTGTTTTCAAGAAGTACATGTACATGCTTCCATATTTCAAAATAAATTCAATTATCCAACAGACCCAACAAAAGCTGAAATTTACCAACGTCTCCGTTTCTTTCCCATTTTTTAACACACCATCCATCACTAACTTAGTTAACTAAGGATCCACAAGTGACTCGGCCGTCACCTTTGCGATCATATATATAGAAACCCCCAAACGCCGAAGCTACGAATCGACCATATATACGCATATATCCCACGTCATCACCTCTGAACTCTTCAACCATCCTAATCCACATCCACAGTCACAAAGCAGTCCAAGTAACCGAAAATTAAGCAAATGAAACCACAAAACACGTACAACATACAACAAAACCATCCACTCAAGCCTCTTATTAGATATTCTCCTACACAACAATAATACAACAAACCCCATACGAAACCAAAACTACTCTAATCCAAGTCAATCACCACTAACCTCACTCGGTCTCCAACTCTATACAAAAGAAGAAGAAAATACAAACTAGTACTCCAGTAGCAGTAGACTAGTAACAACAACACATAGTTAGTAACTACACATTAAGTTGAAAACAAACCTTTAAACTCACACTTCAAAAGGCGGATACCCGCTACGCCCCCCACTCTCCGTTCCAGCTCCTGTCCCTTCCCCTCCCGGCGCAATCCCAGCCGTCGATCTCCTTTTCAACCTATTCCACTCCACCCGTCTCGGCGATCCTGCGATCACAATCCAACGGTCAGAAAACCACCACCACAACCTCAACCTCGACGGATCGCACACTCACCGTGGTGGATCGCGGCGTCAGTCGAGGATCAAAGACCACAGCGTCTCCTTACCGAGGAACGGCGATGGAGGCGGCGTCTCCCCGGCCGGCGACTCCGGCGGTGTCCCGGTAGGTTTCCGAATCATTATGCT
Source organism: Triglochin maritima (assembly GCA_963682175.1). Taxonomy (NCBI): domain Eukaryota; kingdom Viridiplantae; phylum Streptophyta; class Magnoliopsida; order Alismatales; family Juncaginaceae; genus Triglochin; species Triglochin maritima. The sequence continues at coordinate 3,012,430 of OY821780.1, read as the reverse complement.
CCTCGTCACACGCGGAGGCGGCGTCTCCACCGGCGGCGTCTCATCCTCTAACGGAAAAAAAGTTAAGACCAAGGATCGGAAGAGGGAAAGGAAGAAGACTGAAGTGTACCTTTGCTAAGATCGGTACGGATAGAGAAAGGAGGGAAGCGCCGGAGACGGCCAAGGCCGGACTCCGGTCGGGGTCCGGCGACGGTGTCGTCCCAAAGCTTGTCCAACAAACCCATTTTCGCTTTGTTTTTTGCAAAAAATTTAGAGAGGGAGAGCAGAAGTTGGAAGGGAGTCGAGGGGGCATTTATAAGGGGAATGGGGACGCGAGATTCGATCTCGGCCGTCCGTTCGTGATCGGAGCGATGACGTGGTACGGGAGCTAAAGGACAAGGACTAGAGGATAAGATCGGGGAAGGTGGGAGCTTGCGGATGAGAGCCACGTGGATAGAGATCGACGGTGGAGAGGAGTCAGAACGTGATTGAGTGTGACTTGATTTGAGAATGCCCCTGTATTTGGGTTTAATCTCGGGTTTTGCCATTCGTGGTTGCGGGTGAGTTGGAAGCCCCAACGAGAAAGCCTGCCGAGTTGAAAAAGTGGGGGCGTTTCGGCCGTTGGATGGGGATCGGATGGTGGGACTTGACAAGTGGTGTCCAGAAGTTTCGGTGGAAGTTAGTGAGTGGGACATGGAGCCATGGAGGTATGGGGAGGGACTGGATTGGTGGGCCCTGGCGTTAGGCTTTTTTGTTATTTTGCCTTTTTTTTTTTGCGAAGTGGCACTGTGGCACCTTAGATTTGTTAATTAAATTGCTTTTGTGGAAGATATTTTTCTAAACAGCTGGAGGTTGTCGGGTCATGGGTATCACACTATCACTACTACGATAGGATTAGCCGTCTTAATAATGAAGATCATCACTATGATTATCTCTCACAAAGTTACTAAAAAGAAATTTTGTTAAACCAATGTCATATTCATGAAAACAGTATTAAAAAGCTTTTTTGGTAACAAAGAAGAAAGGCATGTCTGCGCTTATAAATAACTCAGCTGAGCATGTTGTATTTTATAATGTTTTCCTAAACTTTACGTGTTTGCTTAGCTCATGCACATATTAAATCGGATCTTATAATCCAAGACGATTTTGTTTTTCCGCATGCAAGTTAGTGTTTGTGTTACAAAATGGAATCCAACTTAAGTAAGACTTTTTTGGTAATTATAGGTGACGATAGATTGGATTGTGCAGACTCTTACGAATGACGATTAAGGGCACCCTTAACGGGGGTGCCCCGCCCGGCGGTCGGGCGCCCGGGCGCACCCCCGTTAACGGGCGGGGCGCCCGTGGGGCGCCCGCCCGGGCCACCCGCCCGGGCGCTTGCCCGGGCGGTGGGCGTCCCGGGCAGACGCCTGGGCGCCCATGGGAGGGGGACACGTGTCCCCCTCCCATTGGTGATTAATTTTTTTTTTTGAATTTTTTTTGTTTTGATTTTGTTATTAGTGGATTGGGTATTTGTTATAAATGTGGGGTAATAATTTTTTGTAAGTAATTAAAATTAAGAAATTTCCAGAACCAATACACTGTTTAATCACGGGTGCAATATTTAATCACGGGTGCACTATTTTCAATCACGCGTGCACTGTTTGCAATCACGCGTGCACTATTTGCAATCACGCGTACACTATGTGCAATCACGCGTGAACAGTGCAACAAATACATCCAAACCATCCCAACTATAAATACATCTATTTATCTCCTGATTCCTCACATTTCCTTAACTTCTCAACTTGTAGCTTCTTCTCTCATCAATGTCGGATAATAGTTTAAACTCCGGTCAATCGGACGATGATAACTGGAATGAGACATTAAATCTAATGGACCGTGCTATTGAATTAGCCGGACAGGCTGTTTACGAAAGGACTACACGTCCTAAGCAACGTCGAAGGAGAACGACGAACCCAGATAGAGATCGTGAACTAGGTTACAGACGCCTTGTAGACGATTATTTCTCTGACAACCCTGTGTATTCTGATAGTCTTTTCAGGACAAGATTTCGGATGAGAAAACATGTCTTCCTGCGCATCCACAATGTCATCGAAGCATCTGATGTCTTCTTCCAACGAACACCGGACGCAACTGGTAGGATGAGCATCTCCGGTCTACAAAAAAGTACGGCAGCAATGCGAATGCTAGCATATGGCGTTGCCGCTGATGGGATCGATGAGTACCTACGAATGAGTGCGGCAACATCCAGAAATGCTCTCCTCAAATTCTGTGAAGGTGTTATTCGCATCTTCGGCCCTGAGTATTTACGTCAGCCAACTGCAAATGACTTGGCACGCCTACTTTACGTTGGTGAGCAACGTGGGTTTCCAGGTATGATGGGGAGTATCGATTGTATGCACTGGGAGTGGAAAAACTGCCCAGCTGCTTGGAAGGGACAACATCAAGGACGTGCTGGGAAAGCAACTCTGATCCTTGAGGCGGTGGCATCGTACGACTTATGGATCTGGCACTCCTTCTTCGGAATACCGGGTTCATGCAATGACTTAAACGTCCTGCAACAATCTCCGGTTTTCGACGACATACTAGAAGGCCGAGCACCACCTGTTAATTATGAGGTAAACGGTGTTCAATATGATATGGGATACTATCTTACTGATGGTATTTATCCACAGTGGGCGGCCTTCATCCAATCCATCCTTCACCCTCACACCCCAAAGCACAGATTGTTTGCTGAAGTGCAGGAGGCAACGCGTAAAGATGTTGAACGCGCTTTCGGAGTGTTGCAAGCGAGGTTCGCGATCATCAGAAACCCGGCTCTTGCCTGGAGCAAGGACGTTCTGTCCAAAATAATGACAGCTTGTATCATCATGCATAACATGATAGTGGAGGACGAACGCGACTGCTATGCTAATTTTGGAGATATTCGCGAATTTATGGAAGATCGTCCTGGAACTTCAGCTGAGGCAACGTCGTATTCAACCGATCGTATAGCGGATATTCACGAGTTTTTTGTCAATCAAGATCGAGTGCGTGACAGGAACCAACATTTGGATCTGAAAGGCGATTTAATTGAGCATATATGGCAACGCTACGGACGAGGAGCGGTTTGAAAATCGGTTAACGTAGTTGGTCATGTAGTATTTAAAAGTTGAGTTTATGTAATATGTACTGTTGTTTCTTAACTTTGATTGTAATATTTCCTATTTCAGTTTGTCTTAAATGTAACGTGGCTCCGTAATATTTAATAATAATTTCGTGATTTACGAGTAATTATTAACAATATTTCGAGTTAAAATATAATTATAATGTAATTAAACTTAGATTTATATAAAATGTATTTTGTTAAATGTTGTGTGAGAATTAAATTTGTTTAATTAAGAAATGATGTGGATGAAAGAGAGTGTAGGGTGGGTGGGGGTAGCCTGGGCATGGGTAAGGGGATTTTTTGGGTGGGTTGGCTGAGCTGACGTGGCAGAGAGAGAAGCTGACGTGGCAGAGAGAGAGTGCAGAACGCCCGGGGGTAGCCCGGGCGCTGTTAAATATGCTCTAAAAAGATGAGCATAACACACAAGGATGACTTGTCCTCTGAGAGGAAGCACTAACGCATGTGTGATGTTATGTAACAGTTACATGGTCGGTATCCACGTGAATTCTGTCTTCGTCGCCAACAATAACAATAATGAAGGAATCCGATTCCACTTGTTCAATCTGTGATTACTTTTGCATGCCTTCGTCTGGGGTGAATCAAGCAATATTTTTTTGTGGGACAGATTATTTTCACTTTGAACGATTTTTTTTTCTGGAAAATCCTAAGATGTTACTTAAAATAAATAAACTAATTGAAAATTGAAAAAAAATCTTACTATTTTTTAGGTTTTTCCAAATATAAATACATTAAAATTCAAACATCCAAAAGAAATTTTTAGAACCATAAATGCAACACATCAGTTAAACAACTAATTAACTAAATAATTTTTAATCTTGTTTGAACTTGTAAAGAAAGTTCCAATAATTTTTTCCATACTAATTAAAAAAATTCAAATACTTTCAATCTTTCAAACAACATGAATCACACGTTAACATCTCAAATTGTTTTATTCATGTAACTCAAATTACAATATCCAAACACAAAACAATCATATAATTGAAATTCCATTAAACCACCAATTTGATACTAAATTTCTTTAAAAATATTTGAATTCATAAATCAACAATATCCTTCCTGGAGAGGTCGTCGGAGAGTGAAGAGGCACGGTCACATGGATGTATATATAGATATAGAAGATAAAACAACTTCAAATGCATTTTTATGAGGCCATCCCTTATCGGGGGAAAAACCTGGGTCACGACCGGGTCGTTGGCAAAAAAAATTTTAACACGGGAAAAACCTGGGGCGAAGATGCCCAGGTCACTGCCCCAGGCGTTGAAATGCCCGGGTCGACGACCCGGAATTCCCAGGTCGTCGAATAAAATAATATTAAAATTTGTTTTTTGTTTTTTATTTTTTTTTGTTTTGATTTTTAGAATTTTTTGTTTTAGTTTTTTAATTTTTTTTTTGAAAATACGTTTTATAATTGTTTAGATTTTTTAGAAATTTTTTTAATTTTTTTAAAATTTTACCAAGATAGACCCCAAAATGATGTGGAGGAGAGAGATAGGTTGTTGTGGGTTATGTTGGGTTGTGGTTAAGAGGTGAATAGTGTAGGAAAGAGAAGAATGTGGGTTGAGGAAAGAGAAAGCTGATGTGGAAGAGAGAGAAAGTTGATTTTGAAGAGAGAGAGTGCTGATGACCAGGTCGTTCAGGCCATGGTTAGTAATGGCCTGAGTATGCACGTGACATGTTATATATTATGTTATCTACTGTATCAAGAAACATAATTAGAATCTCAAAGTTGGTGTGTTGTGATCTTTGAATAGAAAAAGATTATCTGTTTTTAACTTGATGACTGCACATTGGAAGATGAAAAGGAATTACAGCGTGGCAGCAACATGAGAGGTTCATTTTCTGCTCCTAAATGCATCCATCAACCACAACAAATTAATCAATTCAAGTAGCCAATTTATAATCTATATGTAAGGTACAGAAAAAAATGTAACATAAATAAAAATAAAAACTGAATTGTTTAACTTCCTTAACAATCAAACAAAAAAACATATTCATCGGTCATTTAAGCAAAGTATCAATAAAACAACAAAGTTGCCTATCAAGTATCAATAAAACAACATACATAAGTTATTATTACTAAATAACGAAAAAGAAAAAAAGCAATGAACCAACCTCCTCTTTGAAGCAGTTGGAGGAGTTTTAAGAAGGTTGAAGGGCAAAGTGAATTTCTCATAACAGATACCACCACAACTCCTCGTCATCATCATTGCCAAAAATCTGAGAGAGATGAAATCTTTCCAAGTAGAAAAAACCTCAGTCAGAAGAGTTAAAGATGGAATTAACCTAAGTGGAAAGAAGTGATGCGTGAGTGGGGGTTTTGTGGGAAGAACCGCACGGAGTAGGGGTCCGAGCGGCAAAGCCGGCGAGGAGCTAAGGAGGCGAGGAGGTGTGAAGGCCGAGTGGGGGAAGGAGTTGTGCGGCTTGTGCCGATCGATTTGGGGAGGAACTGAGAAGGCGAGGAGCTGAGGAGGAGAGGAACCGAGGAGGCAAGGAGCTGCGGTGGAGGAGAGGATCAGGTTTGGGAGGAGGAGGAGATCGATTTAGGGAGGAGAGGAGCATGGATTGAAGGGGAAATAAATTTGGAGGAAAATTTGGGGAATTCTGGGTGCCAACGTGGATCCACCCCTAGGCTTCATTCCATGCTTCCCCCTCTGAATTGCGCCCTGAGAAGAACTAACCAGTTAAGAGTGACATGGCAATCTATGCTTTTATTCTACCCACAGGATGAAACATCAAATACTCTTTCATACCTATGTTGTGGCCTCGTGGGGTTCTATAAAACTGAAAATTTGAAGTCATCGTCAGTATAGGGCACCATTCAATATTGAAGAATAAGGCAGGCAGTTAATGGAGATACATAGGAAGTTAAATTGGATGATCTTGCTGTTCTCTGCAACTTTTTTTATTTTTTTTATTTGAGTGTTACGCACGCAAGCCGAAGAGAGGCTACTACATAGGCAGGACTCAGGCAGTACAACCGCTGCAAGGCAATTCCAAGCAATACCCATGCAGGATGAAGATCACCTTGGAAGATATCACCGGATGGAAAAGACAAAATGTGTGGGTCATAAATATCAAAGTAGGCTACAAAAATGAACCGCTTCAAACTACCATGTCAGGCAAGAATGATATAGTAAACAGGGCAATAGTAATATACAATCCGATCACTGTAACAAATTGGAGCTACTCACATTAGTTAGTGCCTGGTGATTATTCCAAAGTCGAAACAAATTGGATCAGCAGTCCTACTTCAAATGGTTAGAAGTGCATGGTTAAGTATGCCGATTTGATGCCCATCCAACTACTTCAATGATCTGTCCACGTCGATGGTTCTAATTGTGACGACAGGGCTGTGTAGAGCTAGACTGAGACATCAGCTATCGTGCACAATTAAATTATCGATACCATACTCGCAAGCAAGCCTTGAGTTTCTTCCGGAGTCCTGCACATTTCTTGCTTTGTATTGTCTAAGAAACTCTGTTCCTTCGAATTTTCTTTCACTTGGTGAAAGCTGAAAAAGCTTGGGACCTTTCGCTAACTAAATTTCATTCGTCGGGATCCACCTCCTCATCCTGCTCTGACGATTTACTCCCAACCGTTCTGCTAACTTCATCAGATTCCAATTGTCCTTCCATATCTGGGTCTTCATCTGCTGATTCATTTTCCTCATTATCCTTCAATGCAGTGCCTCTCAAGGAAACGGGTTTGATATCCTGCATCATCCACTTAGGACATTTTTCTTCACTCACAGAAGAGACAGTAGCACTGCCTTTTATACTATGAGCTGGTGTACTAGCAAAACTCGATGTTCTACAAGAGCACTCAGGCACTGGGTGAGAAAGGAAAGACAATGATTTAGATGTTTGTGCATAAGCCATCAGACCTTCGACACCAACACTATTTTGAAGATGTTCTCTAATTGAAGCTGTTCGGTTGCGCTTTGTATCAAACAGACCAGCAATAGTTTTTCTGCAAAAACAAAGAAAAACACTTTTTCAGAAAGAAGCATAGTTTTGATATGCCCCAAAAATACTGTATTTTTTTCTGATTGCCACATTCAGACTGTAAATGGCAAACTAAATTTGATAATATTTTGAAATACTCATCCATACCGAATGAAGATAAAAACCATAGTATTACCTATCAGGACGATATGTTACACTAGCTGAGGCATGGAATAAACGATGTCCCATAACAAGGCTTGAGAAATCAGGCCACATGCTGCAACCGTTAAAACCAGGAAAGAATGCATCAGCTGCAACAGAGACATAATAATCGAGAGCGTCCCATAGTAGTCTGTGTGCTTGCATTCTTAGATCCAGAGGCGAAGGCTCTGGTTCTTTGTCGCTTTCAGCTACCCAACCATACCAGCCCTCTTTCTCATGCTCATACAGTGGTCTAGCTGGAGGTGGAGGAAGAGGCCTGGGCCTGGGCCCAGCTTTGCTCCACTCAACGTGAAGTTCTTTCTTTCTTTTTGGAGGAGAAATCCTAGGCATACTAGACATAAGAGGAGACTCAGGGCCAAATAAATTAAGCAACTCATTTTCAGTACATAACGATGTCCGGTCCAACATATTGGTGTACATAGCACGTAATGGGATGAGAATCCTTTGCCCACCAAATGTCTCAGACCCAGCCACATATACTATTGTATTTGAGGGATAGCCCACTGCTTTAAGGAGAATTCCCACCTGCAATATGCAGGAAGACAATAAATGAAAACAAGAACTCAAAACTAAAACATTATCGTTTTAGAATGAAAAAAGACATTTGGTTTAGTTTGCAGTTTAGGAATGCACATTACAAACATGTTTCGGCAGAAAAAATGATGAATGCACTATGCATGGCAAAATGCTGTGCAGATCCTTATGTTAGTTATGAGATACATTTTGAAAATGGTACTGTACCATAATTTGTTTTACATAAGCTTGAAATATAAAGATGGGAAAATGAAATATAAGGTTTGTAAAACATAAAAAGAGGCATTGGCAGAGAAAATAACTACCTCCAAAATGTAAAGTAAAACTTGATTTTTCAATTTAACTAGATAACAAAATCAGTCACACAACAGAAATGGACTGAAACACTAACGGCACAAGCAAAGCAAGGCATCTAAAGACTCGGTAACCCATTTGAGCCAGAAGGATTGTGCGCCGGCCGCATAGAGCATAGAACATACATGTGTGAGGCAGTGGTCCAAGTAAGGCTTAAGGACGAGGCTTAAAGTACATATATATAAAAAGTATGTATATATATAAATAAAAGATAGAATCAACAAGTGGCAACCTAATTATTATTTTCCTGCAACTAGAGGTGGGACTCGTCACGGCACGGTGGCCTGGGGGCCGTCAGTCGTTAGGCTAACGAGCCGTGCCGGCACGGCAGGGTCCGCCTGGCCTGTCGGGCCGGCACGACCCGAATCCCAGGTCTACCTACAACTACGCATGCTTTATAGTTATACACCCCAAGTAATATCCAGATCTTAAATAATTTTTATCGACGTGGAATATCTAGATGCCAATCAAAACAAGAATGCTTGAATTAGAAAAACAGTAACTAAGTGAAACTTTCAGTGCAAACTTCTGCTGACATTGTATTTCTGGACATGCAGAACAATTGGATACTCAGAAAGAAAAAATATAGCACGAACGCACACAATGTACCCATATAAGGACCAGGCAAACCCTTAAATTAGTATTGAAGATAAAAAATAAATTGCAATGCATGACTTACAAGAAAAACTTGAAAAGAATGTGCTTTTTCATTGTAGATTCACACTTATCCATGACATAGACCACCAGCTCATATCAACTTTATTTCTTTCTAGTAGATTGGGTGACATGCATAAGCATGCTCAATAATGTGAACAGGTAAAAAAACAGAAAAATTGAGAAGTGATATAAAAAACTTGCTATTCACTTATTTCTTAAACAAAATCAATGAAGTAATATGACATTACCTCTTCAGGGATCAGAGGACACGAACCATTTCTTTTTCGAGCCCATGAATCAACACTTAACTCTTCATGAATAATACCCCGCTTAATCATCTGGGATCTTTCGTATTGTATAAGTTCTGTGTGAACATCCTTAACCCCACATTAACAAAAACTGACCAAGTCAGACTACATCTTACCATTAGGAACAATAAACATGAATAGACTAACAAAATACAAATTTAAAGAAAAAAAGATAATCATTAATGCAATATAAAATCAAATTTAGCATGTAACAAAATTAAAATCTCTGTGCACATAAACTTGACCAAATACAAAAAACTAAGGGTGGTAATGCACGGCAAATTATTTGAAATGAAACCAAAATTTCAAGTTTGCGACAATATTGAAATCTAATCATTATTATGGTTTAGCTTTGGGTTGAACCTATTACCCAATTGAACTGAACTAATGTATCTTCTCTATTTATTTCTAGAAGATGTCTTCTCACATTAATGCAACATATAATTCAACACAAAGATTAAAGTTACACCCTCTTCATTTAACATTATAAGTTTACTCATGTTAAATCTAAAAGGTTTATATATATTCTTACTTGTTGTGTATGTTGACTTTTGCAAGTAAGATTTTCTACTTGATCAACACACAAAGATGAAAGACCTTAGATTCAAATTGAACTTTAAAGTTTAAATCCAACAAAGATCAATTCAGTTAGGATTAGTATAAGTTTTTTTCTTACGAAAACCAGTTTGGTTCAGGTCTAGAAAACCAAAAACCTGACCTGAACGGACTTCATCCCATCCAGGCCATCCTTAGGTAAAACAACCACTTGCTGGAGAAATCCTATTAAAACATAGCACCCATAGGACATATCAAATAAACTGACCTGAAAGAGTTCAGCGCAACCATGAAATGCAAGTCTCTCTCTCACAAGACCTGGGTGATATGCCAAATAAGGTTGACCAGTAGCTCGCAGCCTGTGAATTTTAGTCAACAGCTTGATGAGAGACAAGAAAGCAGATGTTGGTGGAACTGACAAAAAAATAGGGAGTAGTCAAAGGTATACAAAACATAACAGCCAGATAATTCTTTTATAGTACATTGGTTTGGAATAGATTGGGCCTTTAGTCCTTTGCTCCTTCAACACCTAACCTTTAATCTTCTCAAACTATAACTATTACAACAAGCCAGTAGGCAGTAGCACCTATTTTAGTTATCCATTAACATCTTTTTCAATCTACGATAAAAAAACATTTTTTTATTCTTGCTCCATTAACACCTCTTTTAATACTCTTTATTGGTTAGATTAAGGATTTGCTACTGAAGATTCAGGATTAGTAGAGCATGAAAAATTGATCAACCACTTAGGCATACCTATGCACCATAAGACTTCCAAGAGCCTGAATATCTTGACGAAATTGAAGAGCATGGAAGGAAACCCTGCATCTAAGCCTCTGATAGTCAGCCATGTCCTGTGGGAGGGTGGACTGCAAAAGATAACAAGAGAGTGTATAGGACGAGCAGAGACATGCAATGTTGAATGTCCTCAAAAGTGAACTTGCATAAATATAATGAAACCATCAATGGATTGACATCATAATGCACCAACAAAAAAGCGTGAACAGATATATTTCTGCCAGTTCAATATTTGTAAAATTTGAAATCAAAATATATGAAGACTGACCACATGTCAAACAAAAGTGTATACAACAATTCCATTATTTCACATTCACACATGACCCATTGCAACGGTTTGCAGTAGTTTCATGGTTAATTAACCAACTTAACTTCATGTTCCTTTTAGTCAAAATTTGGACATCGAGGATTTACATATAGCAGCCCCCCTGGAAAATTACGTACTTCACTGTATGGATATCTAACCGTACGTGGTTATGGCTTAATTCTAATAACTGTAGAAATATGGTTAATTTCCCCCGCAGAATCATTTCTCCTGAACTCATGTGATTTTAAATGTTGCAATTTATTAGATGAATGCCAAGCAAGCACATCCCAGCAGACATATTGAGCTTTGCATGTTTTAATTAAATCAACATGAGAACATAAACCCAACTGTTTAACGACTTTTGCTTAATATTACAACATTTAAAGCTAGGTCCCTAGAGGAAACTATTTAACTACATCAGAAATGAATCAATGATGCAACAGCACCTACTGGGTAACAAATCATGGAAACCCAAAAAAAAGACATAATGGCTTTCTGGTATTCTGGTGTCAGATTGAAACTCTAGTAGGTAAAAAATGAGAATTGAGAAGGAAATTTTGCAACATAACTTGATGAACACAAGAAGTTGAGGATATGGCCTCAAAATCCTAGTGATTGTATAAAGTAAATAAAGCTTGGGTCTTCCAAAAACCATGTTATGTTACTAGCTAGGAAGCACGGACACTTCTGAATGGTCGTCGTGTCCGAGTCGTGGCCGTGTCGGACACCGATACTCCTCGGACACGCCTTGGACACGTGTCGGACACGCCAGGTGGCGTGTCCTACAGTAGTTTTGACATTTCGCAATGGTGGACACTTCTCGGACACTCCTTGGACACTCCTCGGACACTCCTTGGTCTTGATTTTGACTTTTGACTTTTTTTTTCCTTCCTCCTTTTCGGTACCAGAATGTTTATATAGAGGAGAATAAGAAGATAAACCATTGGGTCAAGGAAGTTTCAATACAACTCTTGAAGTATATTATTTTATTAGGTAGTAATCAGTTTGTTGTCCTTTAAGAATAGACATAATGACTACTTTTGTCATGAACAATGAGGAGGCAACCTGAAACAACGTATATTATTTTATTATGAACATTTAACATTTATGAGTAATTATTTTTTTACAAGTATATTATTTTTTATTTATATGTATTATTATTTTTAATTATAATTTTAATGCCGTGTCCGTGTCCTACTTTTTAGAAAAATGCCGTATCCCCGTGTCCGTGTCGTGTCCATGTCCCGTGTCCGTCTCCGTGCTTCTTAGGTTACTAGCATATACTCTTGCAGTTATGCTCACGACTCGTCAATTTTTAAGTAAGAAAAATAATGATCAATGGACAAGAGGTCTTTTTAAAGCACTTCTTATACATGACTAACACGAATTCGATGAAATACCGGCATTCACTCGAAAAAATTTGTGCAACATAGATGATTAAATTAATTGAGTAACTTACTATTATCAAAAAAAAGTCAATAACAATGAGAATTTAAAAGATATTCTAACAGATAACTTATGCAACATAGCTTGCCCCTTGAAATTGTTGTATAACCAAATCGACACAATCAAATAAAGTACATTGGCTACTTCCATTTTTTATATGATGCTCACGTTTCAAACACTGCTTAGGGGGGTCTATAAATTTGCGGCAAGGAAGTACAACCTTTCTCGATAAAATATTAATATTATGAAAAAAACAATTACCTGTAGACATCCACCACCAGAGATGATCAAACCTATAGTCTTTGCCTCTTTTAGCTTTGGTAAAACATCATTGGTATAAAAACTTGGAGAAGCTAAACGATCAGGTTGAAATAAAGGGAATTTATTCTTCTTCCTGACTTCCTTTAGGTTCTTAGGCAAGCTTTTCACAACCACCACATCATTCGCAAGAGAAGCTATGAACTGATCCTCGTCGTAAAGATAAGAAAAGCTCTTGAACTTTGCACTGCATGATAAAGGTGTATGAGCAAGATATTCTCATCATTGGTTGCACAACTTATCATTCCAAAAGATGACAAATAAAGAAAATGCAAAGAACCTGATGCCTTTTGAACGAGTACTTCCTTGTATCTCTGGAATCACAAGAGTAGCATTTAAAAGCCTGGAAATAGTGACAAGATCACAGATCTAAAAAAATAAAGAAATATGTTACAAACCTTCAATACATAAAGCAAACGCAAACGTTCAAGTTGATATAAACTTACCGATGATTGAATCTTATCAAATCCACCATAAATTTTGGCAAATATGAAACCATTATTTGCCTCGATAGGAGCTGCAACAAATAATGGAATGTAATTGACTTTTAAGCTCAGAATAAAAGGGTACTCAGAAAATGAACTAGCAAAAGAGAAATGCTGTATATGTATGTTATAAGAAAAGCAGGCATGAACCTACACCAAATCTATTTTTTATGAAAATAATGATAGTCTGCTTCTCAGTGTCAAATGAAAAACTCATAGTAGGAAGGTTGTACAACTTCGAGAGATCATTATTTACCAGGATAAATATTTCTTGGGATGGCATATGGCTGAAGATCTTCAAGAGAACCCACAGGTCCCCATAACTTCTTGGAGTGTGGCCCCTGTAATGTCGTCAGTTAGCTGAAAGATATGGACACTAACGAGAACAAAAACAAATCATATAGCAGTTTGGAACATGCCTGGCCTATATGATGAGTACCATCATATGGAATGTTGTATATCATACCCCCACTGGAAGAACTTGCAAGGTAAAGATGGACCAGCAAAGACACAACAGATAGCAAGATGACCAGAAGTCCAGCCAACCTGATACTTGACTTGTGAAACATCTCACAAATCTTGGGATTCCACTACAGCACAAAGATAAGGAGGAAAATGTAAAAGAGAAAAATCAACATCGTGTACTATAAAAATAAGCATAAAACTAATGGATGTCCTGATAAATATCAAATTAGTTGCCATATCAATAACACCGGACGCTACTCGGTGGAAGCTCATACACATCAAAAATAGATACACCAAGTTGCATGAAAGGAAGTGGAATCTAAATTTCAATAAGAATATGATGGATCAAGTTTTCAACATTCGTCAAACAAAATTCCACATTCACAGTTACGGGTTCATAATTTAATTAAAACACAAACAGCAGCCCAATCCACAAGGTGAATCCAACCGACCAGGAAGTGGCTACTTATGTCAGAGGAACCAAACATAAAAATCACGAAATTCGATAATATGAAATCGCAACCTCGTGTCACAGTCCAACCGCACTACTACTACACATGTTATAAACCGCAAAAACTCCGCACTATCAACAAATCTAAGAGGATTCTCAAGACCATTTTCTAAACTTAAAAAAAATCTAAACTTCAGCAACCGCAGCTTCCGAAGTGGACTTCAACTCCACTCCACACGTCCAAAACCGCAATACCTCAACACCACCAACAAATCTCAGAGATTTCCGAATTCCAAATTCGAACAAACACAGCCGCCGGAGTCGTACCAACAAATCAAACCCTTCCACTCTCACTCCAAAAACCAACAATCCAAACCAATACACCCCCATTCCAACCAAATCCCACTCATATCTTCCTCCGATCCAACCAAATCCCATTCCCCAACTCCCGACCAAACCACCCCACAACGTCTCCAACCAACCCCAAGCCAAACAATAAAACCTCCAAACACCACCTCATGCAACCCCAAACCACTCTCCGAAACTCGAAATCCGGGAGATCTGGCGGATCACCGACGGGAAAAGGAGGGATGGAGAAGGATGGCCTACCTCTGCTCTCAGATCTCCATCTGTGCGGGAGTCCGGATCTGTGGAGGAGATTTAGGGGAGATCGGAAGAGAGTGAAAGCTTCGATCTGGAGTGGGAGAGAGTGGAGAGGAGAGGAGAAAAGAGAAGAAACCGAGTCGACTCTGGAAGAAGAGGGACGTCACGGATCTCGAGGCAAATAAATCCCTCCGTATTGTTCGAGTTCTGGTTCTAGAGGTTTTGGTATCTGCGATTTAAACCGACCTTTTGCTTTTCTATCAACACCAGAGGTCACTTTCCGATCGTCTTTACACTAGTTCGTGGTATTTAGGTGTTGTGCCGAAAAGAGAGAGGTGTGGAAAATAATAGTCAAATATATATAAAAGATAATAGATCCCACAAACCTAAATCTCTCCTTGTTTGAGTGTTGGTCGTGAAGGTTTTGTTATTTGCATTTTGGTATGATTATTTGCGAGTAAGTTTTCTTTTCTTTTTCGTGATTTGAAGATATTTCTGGTCGACTTTGTGTTAGTTTGTGGTGATGTGTTGAAAATAGTGAGATGCAAAAAAGAACGAAAATACAAATTTATAAGTAATACGGTGTGGGCATGTAAATCTCTTCTTATTTTGTCCAAGTCCCCTTTTTGAAGAAAATATTACTAAAAAAGTCATCAATACCGGTGCGGGCACAGTGACTAATTTACCAAAAATTATCATTTTTAGTTGAAAAATATAAATTTGAGCGCTATTCGAACACTTCATACCGGATAAAGTGAAACAACCTACAAAATTCAATAGTTATGAAAGCAAACTTGGTGAAATATAGTTTTAACAAGTTGATGATATTCCAACTTTTAGTTGAAGGGAGTGTTTGGACGTAGACCTCAGTAACGGGTTGTGTCGGCCCGGCCTGTTTCCGGCACGTCGACACGGCGGGCCATAACGGCCCGGCAGAATTCAAGCAGGTCAGGCGTGCTGGTGGGGGGCCGGCACGACACGACACCCAAGTCTATTTGGACGTTTATCTTGAAGAGTTTCTTCCTAGAAGTTGTCATATAAACGTCAAAACTTGTCTCCTAACTTCTCCACCATTTGTTAATTGCACATGTGAAATTACCACACAAAAAAAGAAAAAAAAATGTTGACTTTGCACATGAGATTGGGCAAAACAGGTACTCCATTAAGTTTCTTCAACTTAATACAAAACTTAGTATAAGGAAGAGTGTCAAACTGAAACTGTCCTTCCAATAAGTTGTTTGGATGTGCACATATAACTTTTGAGGGACAAAAATTATTGTGAAATCCAAACATAGTGGAAATCTAATTTGCAATACTGAGGAAATTGTAGTATACATGGTAGAAATTAAGTTCTTAATATTATGTAATTTTGTATTACCTAATCATATCTGGAAAAAAGTTGGAACTTCTAAGTCATAACTTATTAATGTGAGGTAAAAGAAATTGAAATTCCCCTATCCTTAATAATTATGTAAAATACCCTATCGGAATACTTCGAAAGTAAAAAAAAAACGATTAAAACTATTCCATCTAAACTTACAATATACAATTTGAAGTAATCCAGGTAAAACATTTTTAGGAATTTCTTTCGGGTGTTGGCTCGCTTTATACTCTCTATATACATACAAGCTAAAAATATGCACATCCCTATTGTCTTGGTCTCAAGTCTCAAGTCTCAACTGAAATAGTTTTTGTTCTTTTCCTATTTCCAGTAACGTACCTAATTATTGGGACCAACCAAAAGTTCCGATCCGAGTTCCACAATAATTGAGGAGATTTTTTGCAATGATGGTGTTTCTCCTTCCATCAAGATATTGGAGATACAAGAATGGTTTGAAGAGGAAATTTCAACAACTCCCTTACGTATGGGTGACGGATCTAGATCGCTCATGTCCAATTATGACATTATCACATGAAGTGAGATTGTAGGAATTCTTGATATTAGTCACGCATGAAAGCTAATGTGAATGGTTTTATATAGTTCGACGTTGACTTTGGAATATTATTAGTGGGAAATACCAAATGAGTAGATCCATCCACATGAATCATGACTAGACTAAGAACTAAGAATAGCTACAAGTGTAAGTTGGATTTAGCTCGATCCATTTTTCTTTTCTTTTTTTTTCCAAAATGTATTTTGATCCAAGTGTGAAGAATTGCTCCAACAAATTATTTGCTGTAAATTGTATAAATTCCGCCACTACATTGAGTTAGCTCTACTAGAAATCCGACGCCTAAGTCAACTTAACATGTTGAAATTCTAAACGTAACGTTTAAGACATTGATAGTGATTGCATAATCAATATAACAATTTTTTTGTTCTCCCTTTTTATACTGCAACTCAAAAAAAAATGTTGTCTAGACCCCAAAAAAAAAAGTCTTGACAAACGATATGTTTGGATATCAATTTTTTAGAGAATCGATTTTCACTAAAATTTGATTCTAGATTGATTTCGGAGAATCTGATTCTCACTTAGAATTGATTCCAAGTATGAAAGTATTTGGATGGAAATGATTTCATTTGAAATTAAATTACATCCTAACCTCGTCATGTATACATACGATAATTGTATCAAATCCATAATAACAAATTTGATTAAATATCTAAAATTATTGTTAAGTCGCATTTCATGCATTTTATATGCCTTCATACTCATCTAATTATCCATACAAAAGTGTTACTCTATGTGTTATTGTGTAATTTCAGGAATTAGATGAAATTATTAAAAATACAAGGAATGATGACCTAACAGAGCAAAAGTATAAGACGTACTTTGTGCAAAATCAAAGGCGAAGTGGGATTAAAGTGCAAACTTTCATTTTCTATTAATTAAAAAATAAAAAATGAATTCTCACGACCAGACGAGATGTATTGTTGACTTGGTACGTGAGGTCAAAAAATTCTCACGACCAAAAGGTTGCGTGAAATATAAAGCATGGGCCGAAGGTTTGCTTAAGGGGAGAGGAATGCTCACAATCATGAGGCCACCGTGAGAAGGACCGGGTTCCGGCAGTTCACCGTCATGGATCACGTCTTGGAGCTCCTCCTATCTTTTTTCTAATGTTTTTATGTAGTTTCTGTTGTCCTTTTGGTCTCATTACTTTTATTTTTGATGACTAACAAACTTATATTATGCATAACTCCAATTATATATCATATTGTCAAATTGTATATATATTGTACTTTCCTAACATTGTAGGTGTTCAAACCAAAGAAGTAATCAACTTCAAGATCAAAGTTCAAGACTTGTAATCAAAACTTAAAGAGAAAACATGTAATTTTCATATTGCTTGAGTCGTAAGACCAAATGTGCACTTGAATGCACCAAAGACATATCCGACTGTCAACCATCCACCTTTTGGTCCACCGCAAACTATTCCAACGAACGAGCAAATGTATTTCGATCAGCCAATTCCCTGAAGTCTGAAACTTCAAATCCTTACTGGAATCACCAGTTCAGACGACTGCAAGCCATTCGATCATCTGAAATCTTCGTTCAGAGAAATTCCAATATTTACTGGAATCCTCTTTTTGGTCAACTGACACTCACTCCGGTCATCCAAGTTTTCCTAACAGATGGCTCTCTTTGGTCCACGTGTCAAAGATTCGCTGAAGATTTTCAATGGACTTATATTTTGTCATCAAGCACACATATTTGAAAACTTAGTCCGCTCGGTCGCATCGTCGACCGACCATTTCCTATTTTGTTGTCTGACGTGCAACGACTCTTTTCATGTGTAAGTTGTGTTCAAAGACTATTTGATTTTTCAAATGTTGGCGCTAAAAGACAACCCATTGATCTGAATGACCAATTGGGTCCTGGATGACCGAACTTTTTTTGATCATAGCCCGGCCATTCTTATCGTCCATCTTGAAACAGTTAACCGACTCAAGTTCGGTAAACCGACAATAAATAAGTCGAAATTGGGAAATGTTACTTGAAGTTGGTGATCGGCTAAACGAATCCTATTTGGTTATCTGAATTCTTCATATTGACCAAACCTGCTTATTTGGGTCAGACAACCGTTTGGCAAACGATCGACCGAACTGGTATAGATTTCTGTCTAGGCTCAGGTTCAATCTTTTTTTTCTTATTGGTCCAATTCCACCAACCCACCACAACAACTTTATATGCTTTAAAGCCTATAGAAACTTAATTTAAGAGACACATATAATACACCATTTGCTCAAAAATCATTCACACTCTTTGTGCTCTCAAGTTGTAAGCCTTCAGAGCTCCGCTAACTCTCAAACTTCATTCAATTACTCCAAGTTCAATTCAAATCCTTTGAGTGCATTCAAGTTAGAGTTCAACCATTTTCATCGCATTCCACTGTGTTGTAAAGCTTCGAAGAAGTTTCCTCTCTGATTGTGAGGGAACAATCGAGCAAGACAATGGTGTGCAAGACTCCTATTGTAAGATGATTTATCTTCGACCCGGAACGAAGAGATTAGTGAATTCTCAAGTAGGGATCAGATGATCGATCGGAACTTGAGGAGATTACTAGATTACGGTGGTGTGATCGAACCTCTATAAAATCTCTGGAGTCGACTTATGGTTTGCATTTTCTTCATTTCTATTTTCAATTATGTATTGCTTAGTTTAATTTGTTAAATAATCTATTCACCACCTTCTAAATTAGTGATCGAGCCTACTTACAATTTCTTCCATGTTTTGGTAGAATAGTTAGATTTTCCATGTTTTGTAATCTTAGCTACATCATCCCCTTCGGGGTGGAGATATGTGAATCAATTGTTTAATGGATGAATGTGTTAATTACAGTTACTTGCATGATTTCACGTGCTTTAAATTAATTTTATATTTAATTGTGTATGTATATCTTGTACGTATAGATTAATGTTTATTTTGTTCTTAATCTATTATTATATATGATTCTTTATATGACCATGAGATGAAATTCTTGAGTACGATATTATTTTATTTATTTAGGCATTTAGTACGGGAAGATGACATTCATCTCGTTCTGTTACTAGAGCTTTAGATTATTTTAATTAAATTAATTTATGAAAGTTTATGTGTTAGAAATTTAGAATCATGAACTAGAATAAATTTTAAGTTTAATTACGATGCATGTATTGTTTATTTCTTATTCTAATACTAGTTTTTTAATGTTTTGATGCTTGAAAGTCCATAAATATTCTTCATGCATGTTGTGCTAGATGGTTGTTTTGGATAATGTTCTCATTCCTATTTGTCATCATGATTAGTTTAATGATCAATGCTTAATTCAAAACCGCAACAATATATTTATCCGTGATCGGTTTATTGTAATCTATACCCCTAGGTATTTTAATTCAGAATCTCTATATGCTTTAACTAAATTAGATTTATTAGTTTAATTTTTGCATTGATAGAATAACTAGCTTAGGAACCAACACACTCGTCTTTTCTTTCCGTGCGAGTAGGATGAGTGAATTAAATTACATTCTCCTTGTAAATCAATCTGTATTTGTCACTACTATAAACGCAGTCGTGCACTTACGATAACAATATTGAAACCACAACAAACCTTTGCTACTAATTAACATATTCCAGACAACAGTTACGAAATTACAATTACTAACATGAAATGAAAAATAAACAAAAAATCAACATGCCCATGTCATGAACAAAACATGTTGTCAATAAAGTAATTAACAAAAAAAATCTTATACTATAATAATTAAAAGTGACAAAAGTAAAAACAATTGGTGATATGTTTGGTAAATATTCGATGTTGACGAGGCAATATAAGTATTTGTTCCCAAAATGCATGAATAATTTTCTGGAATAATTTTTTTATTCTAAAAGAGTGAGAATTGTGAGAGCACATTTTAAGTTGATTAGTTGGAATTCATTGAAAGCATATTGTTTTTCTTGTAGGGACCAGAATCATTATATTAATTATGATAATAATAATAATAATAATAATAATGCATAATAAGTGTTGTACCAGGATAAGGGTACATATATATTTTTAACGTGATCCCGTATCTATAGACTAGATGGCAACGTGGTGTCCTCCATAATCGTGGTATTTGGATGACATAATGTTGGTTGTAATGAACGCAAATTGTTCGATGACATAATGATTTTGTATTAATTATTTTACTGTTAGAGTACTGTGAGTTCAAATTAATATAGTGAAATTTGTCTTTGCTAGGATCCCCGTGCTGATTTCAAATCACTTTTAAGTCATTGTGCTTAGTGTTGTGGCCTTCTCATGCTTCTCCCAGGGAAACTTCAACATCTCCATTGTGTTCTCACTCTCATTCTGCACAACCCAATCCAAAACATCTACATCCAGACCATGACAATCTACCTATTTCCTAGGTCTGCATCGATTCAGCCAACATATAAATGACCCCAACCATGAAAAGCTTCAGTAAAACAAATCATTGTGGTGCAATGTGCTTCTTGATGAAGCAGCAAGTATCCCATGATTTCATGTGCATGTCTTGTGTTCCTTCATCATCATTGCCCTCTTGTTGTGGTACCTTTTAAGGTTTGCTTTTTCGCATCAATATCCTTGATATTTGCCTCTATATTCAAAACACACATGACACGTATCTCCATGAACATGGTGTTACCGTGTTAGAACACTTTCAGTTTAAAACGGCAGCTCACCTGTCTCCATAACATAGAATGGATGTGAGTAATTTTTCCAATCCACAGAAAACTAGCCTTGACATATTTACATGAAGCCCCATCAAATAAAACTATAATGACATGCACCATAGAAATTAATGTAATCATGCCATGTGTACCGAGAGTGGATCTACTGTTACGGTATCAGACCATACTTAATCAACCCTCAATGAATACAATCGTTGTCACCTCTCTTCACTTTTTACACCCAATTGCTTACTCATGTGAAGCAAATCCACAGGAAAACTCCACCATATCTGCCTTTTTCCCCTTTCCCATCTTCAAATATAGTGGGCAGGTCTGTCTTGGTTCCTCTTCCTCACTACGTTATGTTTTTTCTCTTTCCTTCTCTAGTCAATTAGCTTATGATTTCGCAAGAATTAGCAAAAAAAGCAGGTGAGTGAGGCATGTTGGAGAAGCAGGGCACGTGCAAAGATGTGATACCTTTCTCATTTCTTGCTTCTGCATGTGCTCTACTTCTCCAACATGCCCTGCTCACTTCTCCAGTCAAACATGTCTGGGAAATTCCCATGTGGAAGTTACGGTTCCATTGGAGTAAGTATTTCTATTCTTCTCGTAACGCATTTTCCATATTTCGACTATGCACGTCTTGGGAATTTTGAAAAGGAAACTGGTTTCAGCAGCTGAGCAAAATCACGTATTACAAATCAGAAGGCAGTAGCAGACTTGTTATAACAAAGTAAACAATGTAAGTAAAAAAATCACATAAAGGAGATGACCGATCAACTTTATATTTTTCGTCTTTCGACTTGTTTGATAAATTTAAATGGAGTAAATTCTTTTGTTTATACCTTTTGCAAATGTCTACTTGTTACTAACTCCTTTTATTCACCTTCACACCATTTTGTTAGTACAAGGTCAAACAGAAGTACACATCTTTACGAGTGTTCTCATATACATGGCTTGTGTCAAATCAGTGACATATTCGTGCAGGTTATCGTTCAATGTTGCGGTTTTTTTTTTGAGAATATTCAATGCTGCGGGTTGAGAAATAAAAGAAATTTAAGTCAGCAGATGGTGGTAATTCCTTAAGTCAGCATGACTCGGGCAGGCAATTGTTAAGTTCATGGCATCATTGGCATGGAGATGTGATAAACAACATCACAATCATCTTAAAAACTAAACAGCGCAGTAACAGGGACAGGTAGGAAGTGACGAAGTGTTTTTTTTTGTTGTTGATGAATGGTGGATTTCATTAATATAAAAGTGTATTAGATGTTATAATTTACCACATCTAATACAAATACAAAATTGGTTCCTATAAAGAAACGATAACATGAGTTTGACAAGTTAGCCGATATCACTTATTACATATAAAACACAACAAAGGGGACTGCTGCCTCTAGAATCAGCAATCTAGGTTAAGTCTCGTAAGTTGGTGAGGAAGGAGATTGGCACGTTAGAGTACCGTAAGTCTCAAAGTAATGCATACTGTTAAAACCCTAAACCCATTTAGGGTGTTAATGGGTGTTAGGAGGAGAGATGGTGATTAGGAGAAGGTTTAGCATGGGGAAGAGGTGATGTGCAGTGTTGCTTGGGGAAGAGGAGGGACGTGAACAGTGTCGGCGTGGAGTGAGATGAGGGTGTAGGGTATTGTTGGTTGGGTTGAATTTTAAAGCAAGAAAATCTCTCTCTCTTTTCCATCCGTTTTCTCATCACTCACTCCTTCCCTTTCCTTTTCGGCGACTAGAGGAGGCGATAGCTCGTCCGACGTGAGGCGTGTGGAGGTCGCGTGAGGAGGTGTGGAGACGGCGTGCGCGAGCGGAGCTCCGGCGGTTTCGTCGTCTTCTTTGAGGTATGTCGCTCCTTAGTGTGATTGTGTTGCTCACCCTCGTGTGAGGGTAGGGTTGGTCGGAGACCTCCCCGGTGGCGAGTTTGCCTAAAGAAACCTTGGCTGACGCGAGGTTGAAGACGACCAACGGTCGACCGAGTCCTTCGGGCGGTCGACCGATGTAGTGTATTTTTGACTGCCTGTTGTGTTTCGGTCGACCGGTTCCTTGTGTTCGGTCGACCGGAACTTAAGTGTACTAGACCTTTTTATGCTTGTTGCGGTCGACCGTTATATGACTTAGAAGTAATAGGATGCCCTGGTAGCTTTCGGTCGACCGAGACCCCTGAGTCGGTCAACCGATAGTTTTGAATTAATGTTGACCAGACTCCGGATTTTGACCTCGTTCGGTCGACCGATTTTAGACTTTCGGCAGATCGTTGGGACTTAAGTTTTGCGCAAATAGTTCGACCGTTGCACACCTTCGGTCGACCGATTCCCTTGAGGAAACGGTCGACCGGGTTGCCTCCTTCGGTCGATCGTTTTTGCACAGGACTGAATTCCTGGTTCCTTTTTGAATGCCAACTCTGTCCACGGAAACCCGTGTCTTTGCCTTGTGCGTGAGCCGGGAGGTGACGGTGGGCGCGTTCCGCGTGCCTGCCCAGGGACCGCCGTGTGGAAGAGTGTGGGTGTTCGGGACGCGTCACCTCCATGTATGGATCGTGACTAATATGATGGATTGATTGGACTCATTGTAGAGTAGCAGGCTTGAG
This sequence comes from Triglochin maritima, assembly GCA_963682175.1. Lineage (NCBI taxonomy): Eukaryota > Viridiplantae > Streptophyta > Magnoliopsida > Alismatales > Juncaginaceae > Triglochin > Triglochin maritima. Next base: position 2,988,620 of record OY821780.1, on the reverse strand, counting down.
GGATCGCAGATCCCAATGTATGATGATTGTGCAAGCACGCAATTGTCGTTGGGTGAGGTGACTACCGGCCTATATGACGACTGAGGTTGCTGCCCTGCTTTTATAGCGGCGGTGTTGGTGTTTGCGGCTCGTGGAGCCTGATGACCTGACAGACTTCGGTCTGGACCCGTCCGATGCTATGTCAGACGTATTGTTGGACCACCGATGTTGTGTCGGTGATGACGCTGATGTTGTTCCGGCGATGATGATTGATGGGCCGATGTTGTTTCGGCTATGTTGTATGATGGGCCGATGTTGTTCCGGCTATGTTTTCCTCAGCTGGGCACCTACTGAGATGATGATTGATGGACCGACCGAGCGACGACTCCGTTGGTGTGGTTTCGACCACAAAGTTACAGATCTGTTTCTTATGGCGCGGACCTGGCGGATGCCCCTTGCCGAACCCCATGTTTAGTGTAACCGCGTGTGGGGGGTGTCGCGTCTTGCTCCGTTAGGCCGTATGTGCCTACGGTAGGTCTCCTCGGGAGACCCGATGATGATTGTCGGACTGAGGTCCTGTGTTACCTTTCGGGGGAACTGTTTTCTTTACTGTTGATGACATGACATGCTACTAGTATGATAGGTTCATTTGTACTACTGCATGCATATAGGTGAGCTTGGCATACGGGGTTACTTATGGAAACTCAGGCATTGTTGTTGCATCTTTTTCAGGACCGCAGTAGGTCCAGTTGGGTGGTGATCAAGGGGCGCGCGTATCTTGGGATCGGATCCTCTATTCGGACCACTAAGGTCGACATGATTACGTTTATCTTCTTTTGTTGTTCTGTTGTAATCATGTATCGTTTTGACAAACTCTGATGTAATATGGTGCACCGTTTATATGTTTTATGAGAAGTAACAGTCCTGTCTTTGATTATTGAGCTCTGTTGCCTTGATTATAAATTTTTAAATTTCCGCTGTTTCGGGATGTTACACATACGCTCCTCCATCTCCATCTGTCATTTGCCTCTTCAGCCTCACGCCTCTCTCAGGTGTCGGAAGTGACAAAGCGTAGAGTTAGATATTAAGGTGGGTCAAGCTTTTCCGGAGGTCTATGTGAACCAAAACTTCAGATACATATTCTCGGTCTCAGCCCATAAATGCATGGGTAGTAAGCAAAAGTATATAAAAACTATAGGTCTGATGTCTTCTATGAATACGTGGGGAAAAAAGATATTGGTGGTCTGAGGAAGGATTAGTTAATATGAATTTAAACCATATATGGCTAGCACTTGATTCGCTAGGAGTATACCTCGTGTAACAAGTAAGAGAGTTGTCAGGTATGTTAATTTTCATGAGGAAGAGACGAGTAGAAGAAGAAGGAATTTTATTTCTTGAGATATCTTACATGGTTTTGATTCTTGATTATTTATACAACATGTTTTTAGCCGTTGGTTGTATTTATTGTTTGCTTGATAATCTCAATCGACTTGGGCATGCCATGCGTTGCCTTGGACACCCAATCGATAGACTCCAACGGTATGTTTCTTTAACACGTCCCCTCAAGTTGGGTCTGGAAAGGATTGATAGATCCCATCTTGAGGAGAATGTTGAAGAAGGTCTTGCGATCGAGAGTTTTGGTGAAGATGTCTGCAAGTTGCTCCTTACTTGGGACATAGGGAACCTCTATTTGCTTTGATTGTATTTTTTCTCTGATAAAGTGGCAATCGACTTCTATGTGCTTGGTTCTCTCATGGAAGACTGGATTTGTAGCAATGTGTCGAGCCGCATTATTGTCGCAGAACATTTTCATAGGACTTTGAGTTGTGGTGTTCATATCTTTAAGCAGCTGTTTTATCCAAATTAATTCGCTGGTAGTGGATGCCATTCCACAGTATTCTGCTTCTGCACTGGATCGTGCAACGACGTTCTGTTTCTTACTTCGCCAGGTTACTAAGTTTCCTCCCACAAATGTGCAGAATCCTATAGTTGATCGTCGATCATGACTTCCAGCCCAATCTGCATCGGAGTATCCAATTATTGAATTAGAGTTGTTGGGTTTCATCCATAATCCTTGTCCAGGTGTTTCTTTAAGATAACACAGGATTCTGTTTACTAAGTCTAGATGATGTGTATAAGGAGCATGCATGAACTGACTTATTAGACTAACCGCATATGTGATATCAGGTCGAGTGACAGTGAGGTAGATAAGTTTTCCGACTAGCCTTTGGAATTGCCCAATGTCGGATAGGGGAGTCCCATCATTTGGTCCTATCTTTTTATTGGTTTCTATAGGTGTAGTTGAGGGCTTTGAACCTAATTTTCCAGTTTCTTTGAGAAGGTCTAGGGTGTATTTCTGTTGAGAAAGAAATAACCCCTTTTTGAGTATGCAATTTCTATTCCTAAAAAGTATTTCAAGTAGCCTAGGTCTTTTATGTCAAATTTTGATTTTAAATATTCTTTAACTAATGATATTTCGTGGTTATCATTCCCAGTTATGATAATATCATCAACGTAAATAAGTATGATGATGCTGGTGTTATGATTGTGTTTTGTAAACATGGATGCATCAGCAGAACTCTTACTAAAACCATAATTAATGAGAGAGAGACTGAGTTTGGCATACCAGGTACGAGGTGATTGTTTTAGGCCATATATGGACTTATGAAGCTTGCATACCTGATTGGGACAAGTGGTGTAGCCAGGAGGTGGAGTCATGTAGACTTCTTCTTCTAAGTTCCCTTGTAAGAAGGCATTCTTTACATCCATTTGAAATAAACTTCATCCTTGATTCACAGCAATAGAGAGTAGAATACGAACAGTGTTCATTTTAGCTACAGGGGCAAATGTTTCTAAGTAGTCGAGACCATATGTTTGTGTATAACCTTTGGCTACAAGTCTAGCTTTATATCTTTCTATCTGTCCATTGCTATGATATTTGATCTTGTAGATCCATCTACAACCCACAGGTTTAACACCTGGTTGGAGTGGAACAAGGGTCCAGGTATGATTATTTTCAAGGGCTTTTAGCTCTTCTTTCATGGCTTTGACCCAATTGTGATTACTTATGGCCTCATGGTAGCTGGTTGGTTCTTTATTTATGTCTAGTGTTCCTAGGAAGGCCTGATGTTTGTTAGAGATATGATGGTAAGATAGAAAGTTTTGGATAGGATACGTGGTTTTGTGAGAGAGATAGTAGTCGTTAAGTCTTGGAGGGAGGCGAGTTGGGCGAGTAGATCTTCTTGGTCCTTCTTCTTCTCTTTGGCCTTCTTCATTTTCTTCTCCTCCTCCTTCTTCATTTTCTTCTCCTCCTCCTTCTTTATTTCCTTCTTGGTGTGGGGGTAGCAGATCGTCATAGGTGTTATTAGGTACTGGGGTAGCGGAAGCGTTCTCAGAGCTAGAGTTTTTGAAGAAGGGTTTGGTTTCGAAGAAGAATACATCGCGAGAAACATACGTTTTTTTAGTTTCTGGATCATAGCATTTGTACCTTTTTTTCCTAAATGAATATCTTAAAAAAATGCATTTAATAGAGTTGTGATCAAATTTATTTTCCCGTTTCTTGTGAACAAAACACGTACAACCAAAAATTCTAAGATGGTCAATGCTAATTTCTTTGTTATACAAGATTTCAAGAGGTTTTTTATTCCCAATTGTGGGACTGGAAAGTTGGTTGATAATATAGGTAGTAGTGAGAATGGCATCTGACCAAAAAACCTTTGGGACATTGTTTTGAAAAAGCAGAGATCGAGTGACATTCAAAAGATGTCGGTTTTTTCGTTCGGAAATCTCATTTTGTTGTGGTGTATTAATACATGAGGTTTGATGAAAAATACATTTTTGTCGTAAAAGACTTTGAAACGAATTGCTCATATACTCGGATCCGTTATCAGATCTAAAACACCGGATTTTTGCGTCAAACATATTTTCAATGTAACAAAGAAATTCGCAAAAAAACTGAGTAGGTGTCAGATTTGTTTTTTAAAAGATAAGTCCATGTGGCTCGAGAGAAATCGTCAATAAAACTAATAATGTATCGAAAACCATTGTAAGATTCAATGGGGGCAGGTCCCCAAATGTCAGAGTGTACTAACTCAAAAGGTGTGTAAGTTTTTGTGCTAGAATTTTGAAAAGGTAATCGAGTTTGTTTAGCAAAACGACATACATCACATAATAATTCATTTTTAAAAGCGGGAAAAAAACATTTTAATACGTTTGATGATGGATGACCCATCCTTTTATGTCAGAGATTGTGATCATCGAGGGTTTTTGTATGATGTGCTTTTTCGCCTGTTTCTAGAACATATAGACCATTAGTGAGAATGCCCTTACCAATCATCCTCCCTGATGTACGATCCTGAAAAATAACATCATTAGGAGTAAACACTACATTACAATTGAGATTTCTGGTAATTTTTGCTATCGATACAAGATTAGCATCAAGATTAGGAACATATAAAATATCATCATAAGTGTTGTTTACTAAGTTTGTTTCTCATATTCCTTTAATTTGTATTTTGTTTCCATTTGCGACTGTCACGAATTTATTTAATAATCTTAGGTTTTGTTTAATATTACTAAGTAACATTGGATCTCCAGTTATGTGATCAGTGGCTCCGGTATCAATTATCCAAGCCTTGTTATTAGATTTTGTGGTTATTCCAGAAAAAATAGAGAAATCAGATATATTGGTGTTACCTGACCAATTACCTGTTGTAGGAGGGTCCTTTTGCAAAAGTTCATTCAGATGGCCCACCAGGCTTTTAAGATGGAGCGGATTTATGGGTGGATCCAAATCACCTGTGCCAAACCCGAACCCATTTGACCCGTTGGATCCGTTATCAGAACGGATCCGGTTTATCGGGTTGGAGGATCCGGATGCATGGCACGAATAAAAGGCGGAGTTATCCGCATAACCGGTAGGGTTTGGGTGTTTCTCGTTTGGTCGGCCACCGCTCCGGAGAAAGTTGGTGTTGTCGCCGCCTCCGAGTGAGCCGGTGCCACCGCTGCCTCCGTGAAGGATGGTGTTACCGCCGGTGCCTCCTTCCACTAGATTTGCTCTCATACTTTTTTCTTTTTTTTGTAGTCTGAGGTGCGGGAACAGAAACCAGCACGAGTTTTTGTTATGTCCTGGTTTCTTGCAGTTTTCACAGTGTTCGTTGCTTTTGTTCCCGAACCGTTTTTTGTTCCCGAGCCTGGTTCCGACCGGCGATGAGGGCTTGGTTGTCGGAGTTTTGATTTTTGGTGTGGTTGTTCATTGTGTTTCTTCTTGTTTCCTCGCGCTGAACGAGGCTTGTGATGTTTGTGAGGCTGGGAAGATCCGACGCCATGAGTATTTGAGACCGGATAGTCTCGTAGCTTGAGTCTAAACCTACCAGAAATTGGTAGATCTGATTTTGTTCTTGCCGGTTTTGGATGACTTGTGGGTCTATTGTGGGTGGTTCGTATATTCTCAGTTCATCCCACCTTCTTCTGAGAGTACCGAGGTACTCTGTGACGGACGCCCCATGTTGTTGTGTTTGCGCGATTTCTTGCTTTATTTTGAAGACATGCACGAAGTTTTCGGCTTTTCCATAATGGTCCCGAACAGAGTCCCATAAGTCTTTTGCGCTGTCTTCGAAGATGAAGATTTTGGCGATATCTGATTGCATCGAGGCAATGAGCCACGACATAACCTGATGATCCGCCGTTTGCCACTCGTCATGGAGTTTTTCGGTTGCGTTTTCTTCTGGTTTTGGCGTCCTTCCGGTGATGTGGCCCAACCTTCCTCTGCCACTGAGGGAAAGCGTGACCGCGCGCGACCAGGACAGATAGTTGGTCCCGTTTAGCGTTGTCGTGATGAGGCGATGAGGATTCATCACGTCAGGTTGGTTTCTGTTGCCGTCCGACATGATTTTGGGGTTTTTTTCTTCCTCTCTTGGGTTTGGATGTGGGTTTTGAGGACCTTTAACCCCTTGTATGAGGTGAGGCCGGTGATGATTTGGAAAAACTGAGGCTACAAACGGATCAATGCTCTGATACCATGTTAATTTTCATGAGGAAGAGACGAGTAGAAGAAGAAGGAATTTTATTTCTTGAGATATCTTACATGGTTTTGATTCTTGATTATTTATACAACATGTTTTTAGCCGTTGGTTGTATTTATTGTTTGCTTGATAATCTCAATCGACTTGGGCATACCATGCGTTGCCTTGGACACCCAATCGACAGACTCCAACGGTATGTTTCTTTAACAAGGTAGCTGAAAATCATATGGCTACATGGCTCATATATATTGTTTTATCTGTAACAGTTCATGTATGATTTACTTTCCTTGCTACATCAATGTTGCATGTTGCCTCAAAAAAGACTCCCGCCTGAACAAGATAGGTCATAGGGAGGGTCGGATGTACAAAAACATACTACTGTAAAAATAGAGAAGTTTTTTCCAATCGACTCAACGATACTTGTTGCAAACTGATCATTTGCGATTTCATATTAATAAAAAAATAGAGATAATTTAGATAGTTCTTTTATATAACACATGATGATCCAAATGCCAACAAAAATAATTTAATCTTTGACACAATGGAAATAGACAAATTCACTTTACTTTTATTGCTATAATCTCAAAATAAAAATAAAAAAAAACCTTGTTTACTGTTACATAAAAAGGGTGCCTTCAGCTACGAATTGGTGAACCATTTGTGAACAATTGTAGATAACAAACAATTGTGAGGAATCATCTTGAAGTAAAGGCAAAAGTCAGATTATGCCTGAGATCTTGAGGGAAGAAAGCACAACAAAAATAAGCCGAAGAAGTAAGAGATAAGCACATGTCAGCCAAGCCCAAAACTTCGGACCACCAAGTTCACCTCCTAAAAGAAGGCGTCGAAGTACCAAAATAGAAACACAGCCAGCTGATGTAGCAAAGAAAACAAGAATGGAGAAGGTAAGGCCTTCTGAATTGCGGATCTGCAATGATTGCTTATGAGCAAAGAAGTTGTAAGATGTGCTAATTATCCACGGTATGCCAATTCCAATGTAAATATTCACTGAGTTGCTGCACGGAGCAAAACAGAAGCTTCCAAATGATATAACTTATGAATTCAAATAGAACACGAATGAGACAGGACTTCGATAAATTGTGGGCAACAAAAGAAGCAAACCTGCATGTGATGTTGGCAATAGCTGAATCCGCCGTTGTTTGGCGTTCCGCAGCAAGCTTACTGGCAACCAAATCTGGCCACGACGTCCCACTAGCCAGTGCAGTGATTGCTATAACTGTAACGTCCCGAAACAGCGGAAGATTTAAAATTTCGAAATAACGAATAAAACTGACAACTCAAGGCGGGAACGTCACTAATATATAATATAGAAATCCGGGTGCACCCGAAATACATGGAGTTTACAAAAGGTGTACAACTACAATCCAGATGAAAGAAATGAAAATACAAGTAGTCGTACGATCTCGCAAATGCCGAAGAGGATCCGACTCCAAAGCGCTCCGTCCTCGGTCACCACCCACCGGACCTACTGCGATCCTGAAAAAGATGCAACAACAATGCCTGAGTTTCCAGAAGGAAACCCCGTATACCAACTCACCTATATGCATGCATCACATAATGAACCTATCATACTAGTAGCATGTCATGGCATCAACAGATATGGAAAACAGTTCCCCCGAAGGGTAAAACAGGACATCAGTCCGACAATCAATCATCGGGTCTCCCGAAGAGACCTACTGCAGGCACATGCAGTCTAGTAGCCCGCGACATCGCACCCCCCACACGCAGCTACACTACACAAGGGTTCGGCAGGGAGCCTCTGTCACGTCTACGCGCCGATAGAAACAGATCTGTAAATCTCAGTGGTCGGGGCCACAGGGACCAACGGGGCCGTCGCCCGGAAGGTATAACAACATCATCTCGGTAGGTGCCCAGCCGAGGAAAACAACAAGCCGGCACAGCCTCGGCCCAACAATCATCATCGCCGGCACAACCTCGGCGGCATCACCGGCACAGCATCGGTGGTCCATCACAACGTCCGGCACAGCATCGGACGGTCCAGACCGAAGTCTGCCAGGTCATCGGGCTCCTCGAGCCGCGAACACCAACCGCGCCGCTATAAAAGCAGGGCAGCGACCTCCGTAGCCCCAAGGGCCGGTAGTCACCTCACCCAACGCCAGTTGCGTGCCCGCACAACATCAACACTGGGATCCGCGATCCCTCAGGCCTGCTATACTACAAAGTGCCAACAAACATCTCAAAAGTCACGGTCCATACATGGAGCTGACGCGTCCCGAACACCCACACTCTTCCCAACGGCGGTCCCTGGGCAGGCACGCATCACGCGCCCACCGTCACCTCCCGGCTCACGCACAAGGCGAGGACACGGGTTTCCGTGGACAAAGTTGGCGTTCAAAAGGGGAACCAGGAATTCTGTCCTGGGCCCAAACGGTCGACCGGAAGAGGTGATTCGGTCGACCGGTTCCAGGAAGGAATCAGTCGACCGTACTCCTAAAACGGTCTACCGCTGCGCTCAACACAGAACCCCCAACGGTCGAACAAGGGTCTAAAACCGGTCGACCGAACGAGGTCAAAATCCGGAGTCTGGTCAACATTAAATTTCACTCTATCGGTCGACCGACTCAGGGGTCTCGGTCGACCGAAAACAGACAGGGTCAACCTAGTATTCTACGTCATCAAACGGTCGAACGTAAACATACTACCGGTCGAACAAACATGCAATCGGTCGAACGCAATATAAATCGGTCGAACAAACATGCAATAATAACAGGTACACTTAAGTTCCGGTCGAACACAACAAGGACCGGTCGACCGATAACAGGTAGAAAATCCCAACTCACCAGCAATAATGCACTACCGGTCGACCGCCCCAAGGCATCGTTCGACCGGTGAAGGTTAAAGTCGGGCAAACAATGCTAAAACGGTCGACCGCCCGAAGGACCCGGTCGACCGTTGGTCGTCTTCAACCTCGCGCCAGCCGAGGATTTACGAAGAACGCGTCGCCGGAGAGGTCCTCGACCTCCCCCGACCGACCAACAACACCCTTCCACAAGGGTGGGCAACAAAATCACACTAATGAGCGGCATACCTCAACCAACGACGGAGAAACGCCGGAGCAACGCTCGCGCCTCCGCACCTCCGCACGCGCAACCTCCTCCTCGCCGCGACCTCCTCACGCCGGAGCCTCCGCGCCTTCTTCCTCCGCTGGTCGCCGGACAGAAAAATGGAGAGAGAGTGAGAGAGAGCAAGTAAGGGAGAGAGAGAGAAAACCCAACTTAAATACTCTACCCCCAACACCTCACCCTCACCCTACACCATACTCCTACACTCCAACCCATACCTCCACAACAACTCCACCATACCTCCTCTCTCCTCCAAGTCAAACCTCACTTAACCCTAATCCAATCCTAATCCGGTTTAGGGACATAACAATCCACCCAACTTAAAAGGATTTCGTCCCGAAATCAAAGCAAACACTCACCGAAAAGCTCTGGATACTGCCTTCTGACATCCTCCTCAATCTCCCAAGTGGCCTCGCGCTCGCTGTGATGCTGCCACCTGACCTTCACCATCGGAATGGTCCTCCTCCTGAGCTGGTGATCCATGCGATCAACAATCTCGACCGGCCTCTCCTCGAGCGACAAGTCCTGCTGAATCTCTGGCACTGCTATCTCAATAACGTGCGATGGATCTGCCACATACTTCCTCAGCATAGACACATGGAAGACATTGTGCAGACCTGAAAACTGCGGCGGCAACGCAATCCGGTAGGCAACCTCTCCAACCCGGTCGAGGATCTCAAACGGTCCAACATACCTCGGACTCAGCTTCACCTTCTTCCCAAACCTCATCACACCTCGGGCAGGGGAAATCTTCAGAAACACATGGTCGCCCACCTCGAAACTCAGCGCTCGTCTGCGTCGATCTGCATAACTCTTCTGCCTGCTCTGTGCCGTGGCCAGTCTCCTCCTGATCACATCCACCTTCTCTGCATACATCTGCACGATCTCTGGCCCAACTAACTGCCTCTCGCCCACATCACTCCAGCATACCGGTGATCTGCAAGGCCTCCCGTACAAAGCCTCGTACGGTGCCATCCCAATACTCGAGTGGTAGCTGTTGTTGTAGGCGAACTCTATCAGCGGCAGGTGCTCATCCCAGTGCCCTGCCCAATCCAGTGTGCATGCTCTCAGCATATCCTCCAGGGTCTGAATCGTCCTCTCTGACTGACCATCGGTCTGCGGATGGAACGCTGTACTGAATCTCAGACGCGTCCCCAAAGCCTGCTGCAGACTCCCCCAAAATCTGGAAGTGAATCGAGGATCTCGATCGGAGATGATGCTCACTGGCACTCCATGCAACCTGACTATCTCCTCCACGTACAACTTAGCTAGACCCTCCAAAGGCAACGTGGTCCGGATCGCTAAGAAGTGCGCCGACTTGGTCAGTCGATCGACTATCACCTAAATCGCGTCGTGGAATCTCCTCGTCTTCGGCAATCCCGTGACAAAATCCATCGTCACGTGCTCCCACTTCCACTCAGGAAGCTCAATACACTGCATCGGTCCTGCTGGCCTCTGATGCTCAATCTTCACCTGCTGGCAGACCAAGCATCGCTCCACAAACTCTGCAATATCCTTCTTCATGCCCTTCCACCAGAAGTTCCGCTGCAGGTCCTTATACATCTTCGTGCTCCCCGGATGAATGGTGTATCTAGCTCTGTGTGCCTCCTCCATGATGTCATCTCTCAGCCCATCAACCTTCGGCACCCAAATCCGACTCCTGAACCTCAGACCACCATCAACCCCCACACTGAAATCTGATCCATCTCTGGAAGCCAACTGTAGCAGACCAGCTAACTCCTCATCCCCCTGCTGAGCCTGAACTAACCGTGAGACAGTCTGCGGCTCCACCCGAAGCCCAGCAATCACTGCTCCCTCTGTACCCTCTGTGAACGGTCTCCACTCTGACAAGGCCTCGAGTAGCCTCCACTCCTGGATGCACAGACTCGCAACTGAAACCTCCACCTTCCTGCTCAGCGCATCTGCAACCGAATTCGCCTTCCCCGGATGATAGGAAATGGTGAAGTCGTAGTCCTTAATGAACTCGAGCCATCTGCGCTGCCTCATATTCAGCTCCTTCTGCGAGAACAAGTACTTCAGACTCTGATGGTCGGTGAAGACCTCGAACTGCTCGCCATACAGATAGTGCCGCCAGGTCTTCAACGCGTGAACTACTGCTGCTAACTCCAGATCGTGAGTAGGGTAGTTCTTCTCGTGCACCTTCAGCTGTCTCGAAGCATACGCGACCACCTTCCCATGCTGCATCAGAACACAACCCAAGCCTACTCCTGATGCATCACTGTAAATCACGTAGCCTCCACTGCCACTCGGTAGCGTCAGAATCGGCGCTGTCGTCAGACGCCTCTTCAGCTCCTGAAAGCTGTCCTCGCACTTCTGGGACCAAACGAACTTGACGCCTTTCTGCGTCAATGCTGTCAGCGGCGATGCAAGTCTGGAGAAATCCTGGATAAACCGTCTGTAATACCCTGCCAGACCTACGAAACTCCTGATCTCCGTCACGCTCGTCGGGGCTCTCCACTGAGTCACTGCCTCGACCTTCGCCGGATCCACTGAAATCCCATCTGCTGACACAATATGCCCCAGAAAAGCCACCTGATCCAACCAAAACTCGCACTTCGTGTACTTGGCATATAGCTGCTGATCCCTCAAGATGCCAAGCACAATCCTCAGGTGCTCTCGATGCTGCTCCCGGTCAGGCGAGTATATCAAAATGTCGTCTACGAATACAACGACAAATCTGTCGAGGTACGGCTGGAAGGTCCTATTCATCAGATCCATGAATGCTGCAGGCGCATTCGTTAGTCCAAATGGCATCACCAAGAACTCGTAGTGGCCGTACCGCGTCCTGAAGGCTGTCTTCTGAACATCTGCCTCCCTGATCCGCAACTGATGATAACCCGAACGCAGATCGATCTTCGAGAACACTCTCGCCGTCTGCAACTGATCAAACAAATCATCAATCCTGGGCAAAGGATACCGGTTCCGAACGGTAACCTTATTCAGCATCCTGTAGTCGATGCACATCCGCAACGACCCATCCTTCTTCTTCACGAAGAGCACAGGCGCTCCCCATGGAGAAACACTCGGTCGAATGAACCCGGACTCCATCAACTCCTGCAATTGCTTCTTCAGCTCTGTCAACTCTGCAAGTGCCATACGATACGGTGCCTTCGACTGAGGTGTCGTACCCGCTACCAGCTCGATGCCGAACTCGATCTCTCGGTGCGGCGGTAACGCTGGAATCTCCGCTGGAAACACATCCGGAAACTCCTGCACAATCTCTATGTCCTCCAGTCCCCTCGTCTCACGATCAGGAACTACCAGCGTGGCCACAAACGCTCTGCCTCCCTGCTGTATCAGTCTCTGTGCCTTAACTGCAGACACAATCAGACGACCCCCTCTGCTCCTCGCACCTCTGATCAGAACATCTGGCAAACCCTCCATCGGAATCAGGATCTTCTTCTCACGGCAAAAGACCCGCACGTCGTACCGGGACAGCCAGTCCATCCCCAGTATGACGTCGAAGTCCACCATCGGTAACAAGACCAGATCTGCCGGAAAATCGTGGTCTCCCGAAGCAACTGTGGTGCCGGGGAAAAAGCTCCCCACAGTGCCCACCTCACCCATGGGCGTGCTGACCTCCAAAACATCAGTCAGCAGCACAGGGGTCCGACCCAACTCGCCAGCAAACTTCTCCGAAATGAAGGAGTGAGTGGCGCCGCAATCAAACAACACACGCGCTACTGAACCAGAAACTGAAAGCGTACCTTCCACGACGGTGTTGGAGTCCCTCGCCTCCTCAGCCTGGATAGTGAAGACTCGCCCAGTCCTCCTGCTCTGCCCCGGTGCAACAACTGATCGGCTGCCTCCGCCTCTGCCTACTGCTGGTGGTCCCGGCCTCCTGCTCGGCTCTCCCTGCCTCTGAGGACACTCACGGACAAAATGCCCCATCTGGCCGCAACCCATGCACGCTCCAGTCCGACGGGGACACTCCTGTCCTGGATGGAACCTCCCGCAGTAAGTGCACGCTCCTGACTGACGTGCTCCTCCACCATCGAACCTGGGCCTCTTGCCCGAGTTCCCTGCTCCACGACCAGCTACTCTGCTGCCGGTGCTCACTGGCGCCTTCCGCGCCTCCTGAATACACTCCCTCTGGTCCTGCTCTATGATCGTAGCATGCTTCACCGCATCTGCAAGGGTCCGCGGCATACTGTTGATCACCCGAGAACGAAGCGGCTGCCTCAGTCCCTTCACGAACTTCCTCGCCCGCTGCTCTGGGGTCACACAAATCTCAGGGCAGTAACGCTCCAAAGCGTTGAACCTGCTGATGTAGCTCGTCAGTGTCATGTCCTTCTGCTCTAGCGACATGAACTCCTCCCTCTTCTGATCCCTGACATGCTGGGGGAAGTACTGCTCATGAAACACCTCCAAGAACTCCTCCCAGCTCACGTCCACACGATCATCAAACAACACCGTGGACGTAGATCTCCACCAGTTGGCAGCCTCGCCATCGAACACGTAGGCGGCCAGCTCCACCATCCTCTCAGGTACTACACCAATAGCGCGGAAGATCTTCTCCATCCGGAAGACCCAATCCTCTGCAACCTCTGGGGCCCTCCTGCCATCAAAAGTCGGCGGGTGCTGACGCATGAACCGATCGTGCTCAGCTCCCACCCCGCTCTGAGCGCTCTGAGCAGCCTGACGCTCCAGAAACTCGCCCAGCCTGTCCCACTGAGCACCTGAAGTGTCGTCACTGGGATCACGATCGCGTGGAGAACTCCTCACGCGCCTAGGTGCCATCTGTCACCACAACAATCAACAGATAAGCAACAATGCATGCATGAGCTACGAAATTAATGCATGCCTCTAGCACTACTCCTAAGGGTGGTTCTTTAGACGAAGACACAGGAATCGACCGCTCTGATACCAAGTTGTAACGTCCCGAAACAGCGGAAGATTTAAAATTTCGAAATAACGAATAAAACTGACAACTCAAGGCGGGAACGTCACTAATATATAATATAGAAATCCGGGTGCACCCGAAATACATGGAGTTTACAAAAGGTGTACAACTACAATCCAGATGAAAGAAATGAAAATACAAGTAGTCGTACGATCTCGCAAATGCCGAAGAGGATCCGACTCCAAAGCGCTCCGTCCTCGGTCACCACCCACCGGACCTACTGCGATCCTGAAAAAGATGCAACAACAATGCCTGAGTTTCCAGAAGGAAACCCCGTATACCAACTCACCTATATGCATGCATCACATAATGAACCTATCATACTAGTAGCATGTCATGGCATCAACAGATATGGAAAACAGTTCCCCCGAAGGGTAAAACAGGACATCAGTCCGACAATCAATCATCGGGTCTCCCGAAGAGACCTACTGCAGGCACATGCAGTCTAGTAGCCCGCGACATCGCACCCCCCACACGCAGCTACACTACACAAGGGTTCGGCAGGGAGCCTCTGTCACGTCTACGCGCCGATAGAAACAGATCTGTAAATCTCAGTGGTCGGGGCCACAGGGACCAACGGGGCCGTCGCCCGGAAGGTATAACAACATCATCTCGGTAGGTGCCCAGCCGAGGAAAACAACAAGCCGGCACAGCCTCGGCCCAACAATCATCATCGCCGGCACAACCTCGGCGGCATCACCGGCACAGCATCGGTGGTCCATCACAACGTCCGGCACAGCATCGGACGGTCCAGACCGAAGTCTGTCAGGTCATCGGGCTCCTCGAGCCGCGAACACCAACCGCGCCGCTATAAAAGCAGGGCAGCGACCTCCGTAGCCCCAAGGGCCGGTAGTCACCTCACCCAACGCCAGTTGCGTGCCCGCACAACATCAACACTGGGATCCGCGATCCCTCAGGCCTGCTATACTACAAAGTGCCAACAAACATCTCAAAAGTCACGGTCCATACATGGAGCTGACGCGTCCCGAACACCCACACTCTTCCCAACGGCGGTCCCTGGGCAGGCACGCATCACGCGCCCACCGTCACCTCCCGGCTCACGCACAAGGCGAGGACACGGGTTTCCGTGGACAAAGTTGGCGTTCAAAAGGGGAACCAGGAATTCTGTCCTGGGCCCAAACGGTCGACCGGAAGAGGTGATTCGGTCGACCGGTTCCAGGAAGGAATCGGTCGACCGTACTCCTAAAACGGTCTACCGCTGCGCTCAACACAGAACCCCCAACGGTCGAACAAGGGTCTAAAACCGGTCGACCGAACGAGGTCAAAATCCGGAGTCTGGTCAACATTAAATTTCACTCTATCGGTCGACCGACTCAGGGGTCTCGGTCGACCGAAAACAGACAGGGTCAACCTAGTATTCTACGTCATCAAACGGTCGAACGTAAACATACTACCGGTCGAACAAACATGCAATCGGTCGAACGCAATATAAATCGGTCGAACAAACATGCAATAATAACATGTACACTTAAGTTCCGGTCGAACACAACAAGGACCGGTCGACCGATAACAGGTAGAAAATCCCAACTCACCAGCAATAATGCACTACCGGTCGACCGCCCCAAGGCATCGTTCGACCGGTGAAGGTTAAAGTCGGGCAAACAATGCTAAAACGGTCGACCGCCCGAAGGACCCGGTCGACCGTTGGTCGTCTTCAACCTCGCGCCAGCCGAGGATTTACGAAGAACGCGTCGCCGGAGAGGTCCTCGACCTCCCCCGACCGACCAACAACACCCTTCCACAAGGGTGGGCAACAAAATCACACTAATGAGCGGCATACCTCAACCAACGACGGAGAAACGCCGGAGCAACGCTCGCGCCTCCGCACCTCCGCACGCGCAACCTCCTCCTCGCCGCGACCTCCTCACGCCGGAGCCTCCGCGCCTTCTTCCTCCGCTGGTCGCCGGACAGAAAAATGGAGAGAGAGTGAGAGAGAGCAAGTAAGGGAGAGAGAGAGAAAACCCAACTTAAATACTCTACCCCCAACACCTCACCCTCACCCTACACCATACTCCTACACTCCAACCCATACCTCCACAACAACTCCACCATACCTCCTCTCTCCTCCAAGTCAAACCTCACTTAACCCTAATCCAATCCTAATCCGGTTTAGGGACATAACAATAACATATGGATTTATACCTACAAGAAAAATAAAAAATTGGTATTAGAATTTAATTGGGTGATTGTAATAACGAACAAAAGTTCATAAATCGGAGAATAGAACCTGCGACACAACTAATGACATCAGTTAACCTTGTAAGCATGAAAGATATTCCGCAAATGAAGGTTAGTGTGCACAAAAAAGTAATCCATCCATGAGCTAAATCAACCGATGGTAGCACTGCAATGATAGCCTTCCATGGCAAAAAGATCAATTCCCATAAAGATTGTGCCAATTGTACATAACCACCATCCAGGTTTTGAGGTTCAGTAGTCTCCAGCTGCTTATGAGTGGTTAACATAAAAGTCCATATATCAAATATGAAAAAAAATGCAGATAAAGAGAATCAATGTATGGAGCTATTATTTACTTCAATAACATGGTTGCCCCAGCCACAGAGCAGTACTATTTCTGGGACTCAATCGATCCTTATATCCTTTGCAAGCTATATTTTCTTTTCATAAAACCATTTCAAGAACTTCAATTTGTTCAAAATGCGTAGAAATGTTACATATCCTGATTCTTTGAGATTAATGAATAATTTACATGCCACAAACACAATATATAGAATTGAGTGTTACTTAAGAGGTTACAGCGGCAAGAAGCAGGCCACACAAACATTACCTTGAACAAATCCATGGATAGTGCTCCCCAAACAGAAAAAACATGGGAGTCTTTTGAAGACACTTTCATTTCACAATTTTGGTTTGTTAGATCTTCTAAATCGTCTTTTGGCACAGGTTGGTATGTCCCACCTACAAGAATTTTGGTTGAATAGTCAAAATAGAAGCAAATTGAGTTAAAAGGGGAAATAGAAAAAAGAGGTTTCACTGCAGGAAAGAAAATACAACATCAATAGTAGAGAATATGAAACAAAAAAGCTCTAACATTGCATTTATTGTTGTCAGGTACTAATTTCCTCCTCATGCTCTCATAATGTCTTAAAATCTGTTGGAAGGAGTGGACAAAGCTAATCATATCAAAACGGTAATTTTGTCGAGAAGATTTAAGCAGCAAGAGATTGTATCTTAGTCTCATCCAAAAGGCAAATAGAACCTAGAGAAATCATAATCTTAAGTAGTTGACTTTGGATATTTATCACTACATATCTTCTTAATCTTTCACCACATTTGCAATTGTTGACCACATTATAAATCCAATTAGGGAAGATTAAGTTTTCAAGGTCAAAGACGACCCAACATTGCAGGTCTGTATAGTTAACAGGTTGACTGAACTAATATTCTTCAATTATGTGACAGTAACAGCCTTTAGTGTGAATAGTTATGCGAGGTCTATGTTAACATGACGCCTTTCTGTTGCCTTTCTATTCAACTCCGAGGAAAATAAACCATAAGACTTCGCTAGTTAGACATTCCCCATTCACATGATGGGCATCTATTTCTTACTCTCAAGACATTGGAAATGATGCCTACGACCAAAACTCAAAAGACGAAATCAGACAAAAGCTTTCTTGGGTCTGGTACTTCATCATTTCATCAAGATATGGTTTTATCCATGACACCATATTTTGTTAATTATTTGAAATCCAAAAAGCCTGAAACAGACTTTTTTAGAGACACGGATATACTATATACCTGAAACATTTCCAGGATGGATGGAGAATACATTAACCGATCCCCTTCCTTGACTTGTGTTAAGTTCAAGCATTTGGAAACATTCGTCAGATACATTCATGTGCTTAGAAGGAACACTGACTTCAGGGACCCAATCTTCTGGTCTCTCACCCTTTTCTCTGTTAAACAGAAACAGAATAAAACCATCAGTGTCACAAATGATCAACACATCTATTTCAATATTCTCTATTTTGAGAAAAGAAATGGAAACAAAAAATCAATAGAAATGTAAGTATGAAACTCACAATGGAATGGACAAATAGGGCCAACACCTATCCTGAGCATAAACATGCAAAACTAACAAACCAAATTGCAGAACAGTTAGGAGAGCTTCCAACAGTGAGACAATACCCGGTGTCCACACCTATAAGATTGAAGAATACAACAATGAAATGAAGAAAAGCCCGCATGAATTTGCAATGTCAACCTTCCTAGCTTAGCCCTTGACAGTTCAATTTGTTTAATCTATTTGATCAATCTATTCCGTTAAATTGAAGTGGTTTTATCCGATCAACGTGGCCTCGACCCAGCAATAAAACGGATTGTACTAAGTACTAACAAACCATCCACTTAATTGACAAACATAGAAGATAAAATTGACAAAAGATGCACTCTGAGTCTGAGGTTAATCCATCCTAAGAGGATTCACAATCAAGTTCACTTCAACCTCCATGCCTGTGCAGTTTTAGCACTCAGCACAAGCATGACTCTCAATACCCATTTGACCAATCTAAGTGGACAAACCATATTAACTAATCAAAATTGACCAAAATTAATGAGTCGGAACTAATAATCTACCAACCCCCAACCAGAGAGAGAGTTAACCAAACTAAGTCACTCCATGTGACACGGTCTCTAATCCTAGAAGATGGGATTTCAGTTAACCAGGCTTCAAATCTGACTGAAAACAGGTGGCAGTGTGGCACAAAGCTCAATTTCACACAGTCACATTGACACATATATTAAAAAAGGGAGGGTTGCCACCAACACTAACACCCATATATACTTCAAAACCTTCCTCGGAACTGAGGTAGTGAAAATGAATGGACAACTACATGTCTTAACACATCCAATTGAATATCTGTGACCAAAACTATGAAAAAAGTATATTGCCCACCAAGGACTTAAGAAGTGTCAAGCAAGTAAAAACGTATGGATATTCTTTGTTTTTTACACTAAGATTAATGCATTTAGAGAGTTGATGTGACTTTACCTGCAATATTATGTAAAGCCAAAAGTATGCCCAGAAAGACCAGAAAAGTTCAACCATCCAAACACCCAAGTCTGATATCTTTCTAACTGAACCTCCTTTTGGAACCAAGACGCAAACTGCATGAATGGGGAATAAGTCGAATGCTGCTGAACCAATGAGGGTACCAGGACCCAAACCTGTAGGTAATTCGGATATCATACATTAATATATATATATATATATAATGTAACAGAGCAAATAAATTTATATCTCATTAACTTCTCTCCACAGGCACATGCAAAATACAAAAAATAATTATTTCCCAACGCAATCATTATTATGTTTCCATAAAACCACAAATAATGATGATATCATACAACCATCACCACTTGGTGAAAGATTGAGAGAAAGCCTTTTCACTTACGAGGGAGTAAGAGTTGAAACATCGAATACAAAACATGTAATATACATTAAAATAGTAAAGATACTCTTGGATCTTGTTAACTTCATTGTTAACTAGATGATTTGTGTATCCAATGGCTGGTTGCATATCATTGCGTCCATGGAGCTTGTCATAGGCTTTAGAGTGATATCAACCATGTAAAACCAATAGTTATAATAAGGAAGTCATGCACCTTTCTTCGAACATTTCTCTTCCGTCTGCTTTCAACCGAAGCTGAAATTTAAGTATATTCACATAAATTGTCAATTTTTGCCAATGGCCTTGGTACAAATCCGAAACAGCTAGAAGTATGGTATCACAGCTTAAGAATGGCTGCATCAAACCTAATAAATTAATTTGCCTCTTCCAGAAGCAGCAAAACATTCATATAAATAGCAAAGTCATTGTGAATATTTATTATAATATTTAATTTCTATGAAATAAAGTGAGGAGATAACATAAATCAAAATTTTAAAACAAATACTTTGATCAGTAAAAGGAAATCAAGTTAAATTACAATGTGGTTATATCATGCCACAAGGCACCTTTTCCCCAACAATGGTTTTAGTCCATCAAGCTCTTATAAACAGAAAAATATGTTATATGGTGGAAAATAACACCATGATATAGTTTAATATATAATTGCTTTTCTTTGAATAAGGATGTAAAGCAAGCAACATGGGATAAAGCTAGACATGGAAGTCAAAAAGGATACTCCAATGCAGGACATCCTTCTTCAGGTTTCTAAATTGTTTATGTTATGTCCCTAACCCTTGATTAGGGTTAATCCCGGGTTAGTGGAGGCTTTGCATGGGGAAGGATCGTGAACAGTAGGTTGCATGGGTTGGAGCGTGAATAGTGGCCTGAGGGGTAGGGTGATGGGTTTCATTCACTCAAACCTCTCTCCCTCATTTCTTCCCTTTCCTTTTCCGGCACGTCAGAGGAGGCGGAAGTTGGTCTAGCGTGAGGCGTGCGGAGGTCGTTGCGAGGAGGCAAGCGTGCGAGGGGGATCACCGGAGGTGACGTTGCGCGAGCGAGGCTCCGGCGGATTTCGTTGCTTTCGAGAGGTATGCCGGCTTCTTAGTGTGATGTTGTTGCTCACTCACGTGTGGGTGAAGTGTCGGTCGGTCGGGGGAAGTCAGAGACCTCTCCGGCGACGAGAACGGCATAAATCTTTGACTGGTGCAAGGTTACAGACGACCAACGGTCGACCGGGTCCCTTCGGGCGGTCGACCGATGTAGTGTATTTTGCCCGACTTTAACCAACACCGGTCGGACGATGCCTTGTGGCGGTCGAACGGTAGTGCATTGTGCTGGTGGGTTGGGATTGCCTGTTGTGTTTCGGTCAACCGGTTCATTGTGTTCGTTCGACCGGAACTTAAGTGTACTGGATTTTGATGCATGCTTGTTCGACCGATTCTTTATATATGTTCAACCGTTTATGACTAAGAACTGCTAGGATGCCCTGGTAGTTTTCGGTCGACCGGTAGTATGGAATTAATGTTGACCAGACTCCGGATTTTGATCTCGTATCGGTCGACCGGTTTTAGACTCTTGTTCGACCGTTGAGACTTAGGTTTTGCGCAGAGAGTTCAACCGTTGCAGACTTTCGGTCGACCGAACCTTTTTGGGAACGGTCGACCAGATCGCCTCTTTCGGTCGACCGTTTGTGCACAGAACTGAATTCTCGGTCCCTTTTGGGATGTCAACTCTGTCCACGAAAATCCGTGTCCTCGCCTTGTGCGTGAGCTGGGAGGTGACGGTGGACGCGTTACGCGTGCCTGCCCAGGGACCGTTGTGTGGAAGAGTGTGGGTGTTCGGAACGTGTCGCCTCCGTGTATGGATCGTGACTTGATGTGCTGGATTGATGAACTCATTGTAGACTAGCAGGCCTGAGGGATCGCGGATCCCAATGTATGATGTTGTGCGAGCATGCAACTGTCGCTGGGTGAGGTGACTACCGGCCTATATGACGACGAAGGTTGCTGCCCTGCTTTTATAGCGGCGGCGTTGGTGTTTGCGGCTCGTGGAGCCTGATGACCTGGCAGACTTCGGTCTGGACCCGTCCGATGTTGTGTTGGACGTATTGTTGGACCACCGATGTTGTGCCGGTGATGCCGCCGATGATGTTCCGGCGACGATGATTGATGAGTCGATGTTGTTCCGGCTATGTTTTTCTCAGCTGGGCATCTACTGAGATGATGATTGATAGACCGACCGAGCGACGGCTCCGTTGGTGTGGTTTCGACCACGAAGTTACAGATCTGTTTCTTATGGCGCGGACTCGACGGATGCTTTTTGCCGAACCCCATGTTTAGTGTAGCCGCGTGTGGGGAGCGTCACGTCTTGTTCCGCTAGACCGTATGTGCCTACGGTAGGTATCCTTGGGAGACCCGATGATGATTGTCGGACTGATGTCCCGTGTTAACCTGCGGGGGAATTGTTTTTTCTTACTGTTGATGACATGCTACTAGTATGATAGGTTCATTTGTGCTACGGCATGCATATAGATGAGTTTGGCATATGAGGTTTTCTTATGGAAACTCAGACATTGTTGTTGCATGTTTTATTTCAGGAGCGTAGTAGGTTTTGTTGGGTGGTGATCATCGGGCGCGCGTATTTTGGGATCGGATCCTCTCACTCAGACCATTGAGGTCGACATGATTACTTGTATCTCTTTTTGTTGTTTCTGATGTAATCATGTAGTTTTTGACAAAACTCTGATGTAATATGATGCACCGCTTAAATGTTTTATGAGAAGTAACAGTCCCGTCTTTTGATTATTTGTCTTTGATGTCTTGATAATAATTTTTAAATTTCCGCTGTTTCGGAATGTTACAATTTATGTCTCATCATTAGAGACTTAAAGAATAATTTGAAACATTTTGATTGCATAAAACTACAACATGCTTAGGTTACACTTCAAAAAACCAAATTATCTGTTTAGGTTCAATATATTGTATAGCAGGTTTAGTTTGATTATTGACGTCTACCTACCTTTTTATTCCTTCTCACATTTCCTATATATGTTGTACACAATTCTAAGCTAAATATATAAGTTATAAAAAAATTATGCTATGGGTCTTTTGTGGTATCGGAGCAAATGTCACGAACCCATGCTAGGGCAGACAAAACAGGAAGCCTAGCAAGTAACCCCACAGGTGAAAATCAATCCATATCTTGTAGAAACATTACATTTGGTGATATAAAGTATGCAAGTTCAACAAAATGAGGAGGAAATTTGTACACCGCACCGATCGTACTCCAATCAACCACAAAACATCAAAAGAAGATCTAATTCAAAAGCACCGGAAGGAAGAACTAATGGAGTATATTGAAATGTATCACTGGCCTGGAATCCCACATCCAGACATAATAGCACGTTCTAATAACACTCCTTAGCAAACAATTTTTTAGTAGTAGTAGAGAGTAGAGACTCATAAAAAAATCAAATATAATAAACCAACGAATAATACTTTTTCTATCAGACAAAACCACATGGTCGTGTACTCGTGTTGACCAATAACCAAAGAAAACCATCCAAGGATCAAAAAGAAAATCAAAGGGTCAAATTTGTTAAGATAATTCATGTCAGGATGTCGGAATTCGTTAAGACAATTCAGTAGTCAGGTTTTAAGTGATCAAAAATCAACTAGACGAAATCCCAAAATCTAAAGACTCTAACAAGCATATCAACCGAATCCACGACCACAAACAGAGAATCCAAATCATGCAGCACTAAACCAATCAAAAATCTCCAACTTCCATCAATACCAAAACCACACCACCAATCAGTCAATCACCTCACCTCCATAGTAGACATTCCCAAGGTTCCTAACCGCCTCGACGGTCGCAAGCGAGATCTGCGGAAAGCTCGTCCCGAACGCAAGCAAAGTGATATCCGCAATAGCGTAGTTCCATACCTTCTCCGTCCTAACGACCCGATCCCCGGTCGCGGGGTCCACCGAATCCACCTCCCTCGTCTGCTTCACGATCCGCTCCATCGAGTCGAACAACCGAGTCGTCACGACCGACAACCCGAGGAAGCAGTACGCGAGGCCGAAGGAGCAAACCGAAATTCGGATTCCTCGCCCTAGCGAGACCTCGTTCGGGAAGAGAAGGTAGCTTTCGCAGGTTCGGTTTGGGGGAGGTCCGAATGCGCCCATTTTGGAACCCTAAAAAGGGGTTGTTTCGTCAAATCGGGAGCAAAGATCGATCTTTTGGGTGTTTCGATGTGAGAAATGGAGGAAATGGAGAGGAAATTTTACCTTTTGGATGGATGGATGGAGAAGAAGGGGTCGTGTTTTGATTTGGAGGAGTCGAGGGATTCGCGTTTCGAAATCGGGGTATTTATATGGGATTATTTGGGAGGATTACAAATGAGGCCTTGTAGTTTTTGATATTGTGTATTCTATGTTTTTGTCTTCTTGAAATTCTTTCCGATTTAGTTTGTATTTTCGATTTTATCCTTTTTCAACATTTTCATTTAAGGCATTGTCTCAAAACATCATGTGTGTTGCATTGGACACTCCAACCAAGTAGTGGAAACACCAAAAATTGAATTCCCTTTAAACTTCCACTTCAACACAATATTTACATGTTTTTGGTATAACCTTTTCGCATTGACTCAAAAATGCACAATGCCCCTAACACCAACTCTCTCATCTTGGACTCGAAGCGGATCTCAAGTTTGAATCAAACTTGAATTTCTCATTTGAACACACCAAATACTGAAAAACAGCTAAGATTCATTAACAAATTAAAAATGGGCTTGAGAGAGTATTGTTAATACGACGGAACAAATACATGGTCCATCGGACAAACTTATATAGTGCTCATCTCTAACAACCAATAAGTAAATGTTTAATGAACTATAATTCCAAAAGTCAATAACTAAAAAAATAGAATTTATCACACTTGAATACTGCATTATACCTGATCTATGTAGATGACAGTTTGTAGTGGAACCAAAGGAACACACAAGCAATAGTGTTATGGCTTTTATAACTAATAGGTAATTACCACAGTATGTTCTAAGTTCATTAAACCGAGCTAAGTTTAACAAACTTAAATTTGAAGAACATTTAAATTGGTGGATAAGTTTTTTTATTAGAAGGCTCAAAAATGCAAAATGCCTCAACACCAACGCTCTCACCTTGGAATCCAACCGATTGCTAAAGGTATTCTGAAGATATAGAAGTATATAGTAGTATATTTTTGTCGACCACCACCACCAAGCTATCATATATATATAATAAATATTATGGAGTTCCCAATTAAATAGATATTCCTAAAGTCAGAAGGAAAGAAACTGATTTTTCTAAACTTTTCTTTCTTATTTTGTTAATCAATAATTGTCTGTACCAATATTTCCATTCTCTTCCCAACTTCCATTTCACATGTCCTCCAAATTCGTAGAAAATATGCTCACATCACGAAATCCTCTATCTAGCCGCTATTTCTATTGCCAACCAATTAGGCATATTAAAGCAATTTGTGGTTTATAATAAATTTTTAGGAGTGTGAAATCGTGCTTGCATTTCTTGATTTATTATTGTTTTCCAGGTAAGACTCCTCCAATAAAAAGAAGCAATTGGAACATTATGCACTAATTTAGAGATTTGCAATGCAAATGGTGAGCTCTTTTTTGTAAAATTAAAATAAAAAATCAACCAGTAGTGATGAAATTATGTGAACCAAGGATCAGTTTGGAATTGACTTTGTAACGTTATCTTCCAAAAAAACAAAAAACTGCACCATTTTTTTGTGAATACTTAAAAAAATAGAACTCAAGGATAAGGGTAGTAAATGATCATGCTCAGCTCAATAATCTCTAACAAGAATGATACAAAATCTCTGAATTTTGAACCCATTGAATTAATTATTTTGACCCGCCAAGTCCTTATAAGTTTGGGTAAACACCAATGAGACGATAACTAAAACATGCCAATTTGTTTACTTTTATGTTAAAAATAAAACCTCGTATTTTTTATCTGGGAGTTTGATTTTTGTTGTCTATAGCTGAATATTTTGTATTTTATGTATCATGTTGTTCCAATGTTGTTACTGAAGATCAACCAATTATTTAGACATTAACAACCAGTCCTATTAAAAAAACTGATCGGATCATAACCCATTTCAGTCAAATTAAGAAAAGTTCCAATCAGATTGGTTCAAAGTTCAAACTACGTGAATAAGCCTGGTTTTAATCTACAATGTCGGCACATGAAAACTTTCATGGGTTTGACTTGAAATATTTCAGAAATTAGTTCCACACTTCAATGTCTCGGGAGATACAAAAAATCCTTCGTTATTTGTTTGTAGGTGAGGTAATTCTTAATGGTGTAAGTTACTTGAGAGGTGATAAAATCATTAAACCTAGAGGGTGGACGTTTTGGTCGGGTAGACCTCCTTAGGGTTGGAGCTCTTACTTCTCCTTCGTCTCTTTCGTCGTTATTTCCTTCTCCTTGTGTATCTCTTTCTTCGTTATTTCTTTCTCCTTGTCCTTCTTCTTCTTCTTCTTCTTCTGTTTCGGTGATGTTGAACTCAGGTAGAACCGGTGTGATGTCTGGACGAGATTGGGTTGTATTGTCAGTGTTGTAGTAGGGCCCTGTTTCTCTGAATATTACGTCTCGGGAGATATACATTTTACAAGACTCAGGATCAAAACATTTATACCCTTTTTTTGAAAAGAATAACCAAGAAATAAACACTTTACAGCATTGCTATCAAATTTATCTAGGCGTTTCTTGTGAACAAAGCATACACATCCGAAGATTTTAAGATGATCTATGGTTAGTTTTCGCCCTAAGAGTATCTCAAGTGGTTGTTTATTCTGAAGAGTAGGACTAGGAAGACGATTTATTAAATAAGTAGCGGTTAAAACCGCGTCAGACCAAAAACGTTTGGGAACATGACTTTGAAAAAGTAACGATCTAGTTACATTTAAGAGATGACGATTTTTCCTTTCCGAAACACCATTTTGTTCAGGGGTGTGGATGCATGTCAATTGGTGTAATATTCCCCGATTTTTCAAAAAAATTTGAAAGTTGTGGCTGGTGTATTCGGTCCCGTTATCTGTCCTTAAGGTTTTAATTTTAAAGTCATACATGTTTTCAACAAAAGTTGTAAAATCACAAAAAACTTGAAAAACGTCGGATTTGTTTTTGAGTAGATAGGTCCAAGTGTTCCGTGAGAAATCATCATTAAATAGCACAAAATATTTAAAACCGTTGTAGGACTCGACAGGAGCGGGTCCCCAAATATCGGAGTGAACTATTTCGAAAGGAATACTTGATTTGGTTTTAGAGTTAAGAAAAGGTAGTCTAGTTTGTTTAGAATACTGACAAACATCACATGCATAATCAGAAGAAATAAATGGAAATAGTGTTTTTAAAACCAAATGAGACAGGTGTCCCATTCGTTTGTGCCACAGGACATGGTTTGGTATACTAGTGGTATGAAAACTTTTGTTCTGAGCTTCTAAAACATAAAGCCCATTGGAATGAATCCCTTTACCAATCGTCTTCCCTGTAGTTCGATCCTGAAAGAACACATCATTCGGGGTGAATATAACATTACAATTTAAATTTTGTGTGATTTTTGTTACTGAAAGAAGATTAGAGGTGAAAGCAGGTATATATAAAACATTTTTGTTTACTTGATCTAATATGGTGGTTTCACCTATCCCTTTTATTTCTACTTGATTATTATTTGCAACAGTCACAAAGTTATTTGGTGAGTTCACATGATTTTTTATTTTCCTTAGTAGACTAGAATTTCCGGTCATATGATCAGTAGCACCGGAATCAATTATCCATTGATTATTATTTACATGTCTAAAGTTTTTATCTGTTTTATTGGCAGAGTAATTTCTAGAACAAGGAGATATACCTGCGCAATTACCTAAACTCTGAGGGGTGGTATGCAAATACCCGTTGAGCTGGGCCAACAGCTGATCCAGCGGAATCGGGTCGGATTTGTTTGTGGATCCAGATCTAGGTCCGGTGAGTGTTTGGGTATTGTTATCGGATCAGGTCAGCGAATACCCGGATCCGTCAGACATACGCGAGGTTATAAAACCCCGTGGATCCGACCGAAAACGTGATTCGTCTTCCCATTTTCTTTGCTCCTCTTCCATGTTAGGGTTTGCCACCGCCCCATTTCCCCTTGGTCTGCCGTTCCTTTTTTTGTTCTGATGATCTCCTCCTTCCCTTGTTGGTCGAAGATGAGGATGTAGGAACCAACACGAGTTCCTATTGTGCCCGGGTTTTTTTACAGTTGTCACATGTTTCCTGTGGTTTATTTCCATATTTTTTTGTCTGATTTTGGGGTTTTCCGGCGAAGAACGCCTAGGTTTCTGAAGGTCGGTCCGCGATCTGAGCGGTGGTCCGACGGGATTCCTCCCGTTGGATCATCGCGATGATGGAGGCGAGGTCGGGGAGTGTGGGAGTCATCAGGACTTGGCTTCAGATGGCTTCGTAGCTGCCGTCGAGTCCGATGAGGAACTGATAGATTTGATCTCGTTCCTTCCGTTCGAGTAGGATTTTTGGGTCAGTAGTCGTCGGCTCGTACATGGCGAGCTCGTCTCATCCACGTTGCAGTGTCCCGAGATACTCTGTGATGGTTTGTCCTTGTTGTTTCGTCTGCGACAGATCGTGTTTTAGTTTAAAAATGTGAGCAAAGTTGTGGGCTTTACCGTATATGCTTTGAACTGCGTCCCATAGCTCTTTTGCCGAATTTTTGTAAAGGAAGATGACCCCGATCTTTGATTGCATGGAGTTGATTACCCATGACATCACAAGGTGGTCCGTCGCCTGCCACTCTTCTTGTTTTGTTTCGGTGTCATCTTCCTCTGGGTTTTTTGTTGTCCTGGTGATGTGTCCCAGCTTCCCCTTTCCACTGAGAGCTAACGTAACAACCTGTGCCCATGACAGATAGTTCTGTCCGTTGAGCAACTGTGACACCAGTTTTGGAGTGTTTGTTTCTGGGTCCGTCATTTTCTTGATTTTCCTTCAGGGGTTTTGGATGTCGGGGTTTGTTTTATCTCCTTCAACCCCCTTGAGAGGCGAAGATGATGGGTGGTGGGTTTTTTTCCTTGGTTTGGTTTTGTCTGAGGTGAATCGGTGATGAGTGAGGGGCACTCTGAGATTTACCAATGATGGAAAGAGTGCTCTGGGTGGAACGATTGCTCTGATACCATATTAAAACGAGGATTAGGGAGAAATGATTTTTTTTATTGTATCTTATTTCTGTGTCTTACATGAGTCTATATATACACAAATAAACTGGGTCACCGTTTGATCTTTAATGCTGCATTTGGGGATGAAGAGATGCGTTCTTTGGGAAGAGATGCAACGACTTGGTGAAGAGGTACGTTGCCTCGTTTGTTTCAACATTTAGACATTAACAAGCAGTCCTATTAAAAAAACTGATCGGATCATAACCCATTTCAGTCAAATTAAGAAAAGTTCCAATCAGATTGGGTTCAAAGTTCAAACTACGTGAATAAGCCTGGTTTTAATCTACAATGTCGGCACATGAAAACTTTCATGGGTTTGACTTGAAATATTTCAGAAATTAGCTCCACACTTCTTTGGGCCTGATCTTGAAAAAGTCAGTATGACTTCTGTTAGGTGCTTTGTGATTATTTGGTTTGTCAATTGCGTAAAGGACTAACTATTATATGGAGTTTTAAAAGTCTTATAGGTAGTCTTCCAATTTTTATTTTTGTTTTTTTGAAGCATTTTTTATTTGGGCAATCTTACAAGTTGGACTGCTGTTATCAAAAGATGATTTTGGTAGACGTCTCTTTATGAAACTGATGCAAATAGTTGGTAGTTAAGTTACTTGAACGTGCGCTCCTTCTAATTCTGAATTTTATGCGGGATTAATATTTAGATTAAAAATGTGCACCTTTCAAAGCACATAGTGAAATTTAAAATTTCCAAGCCATTAGCTTACTTTTTGAAGAAATTAAATTCCAAGATAGTGTCCGACACTAAGAGCTTCAATTCTATATGCTTTTGAGATCATAATGAGCATGAAATTAATGTGCATGTAAGCCTTGAGTATGATTTAAAGCTAGAGTTTCTTGAAAGTTTCCTTTAACTGAAAAACACATATATATATAGCTTGTAGTGGCAGATCCCATCGTTGTCCGTATGAATTTGTTTTTTTCTTTAAATAGTACACTTGATGTCCAATGCATATTGGAACAAAAATAATATACTCATATATTATTACTTCTGCTATTTTTTTAAAAACAAAACAATCACCATAAGATTATTTACTATGAAGTTACATTCATTTAAAAATCATCTAAAAAATTAAATAAACACATAAAATATGCCCAACAATAAGACAAAGTACAAAAATAAAGTCTAATTTACATTTCTCTCTAAATCTAAGCCTACTTCTTATTTGACTTTTCATATTCGTAACAATGTTCTTATTTGACCGTTTCCTATATTCCTAACAACACAAGATACTATACCTTAATTTTCTCTTAGATTTTTTCAAATTCAGCAACAAACGATCAGATAGGGAGAAAAACCAAACATCAATCATCGTCACAAAACCTCCGCACTTGCCGAGAGAAATTGTAACAAAAAAGTAAAGGGTGAAAAATATCATTTTGTTTTAAAGAATACTATATTCCTGCCCACCCGTAATTTCTTTCTTGGACAATTCGTTGTACATAGGTATTATATATTAATAAAATAGAAGTGATGATATATCAATTTATTCAAAAACTATGTATTTACGAAATTATCTAATAAAGTAGGACCTCTTGCTCGGATACTTGTGGGACCTTTGTAGTTGTACGTGTGAAGCAACTCTCTCTACACGCCAAGTATATATTATAACATCCGAAGTCTCTCTCTCTCTCTATTCTATTTGTGTCATCACACTCCATACTCGATAGGGGATAGAGTGCGAGTATGGAAGTGGAGTACCAAGAGGTGCGTTAGAGCTACATCATATATAGATATACGATTCCCTCAACCTCAATAAATTTGCTAGGCCTTAATTATTGGATAATTATGGTTTCATGAATTAATTGGTTTTGTTGGTAGGAGTTTGTGAAAAACTCAAGAGGGATGCAACTTTTTACATGTAGTTGGCTACCTTCTCCTCCTCCTTCTCTCAAAGCTCTCATTTTTCTCTGCCATGGTAGGCCATGCATATATATATATATAACCTTGTTTGATAACTTTATTATAAGTATTTTTCATTTTTATTAAATTATAGTTTTTTTTTGTTTTAGTTGTTCTTGTGGTTCATGGCTATGGATATTTGGTTGTGTAGGCTATGGCATGGAATGCAGTGTCTACATGAAAGGTATATTTAATTTGACCATTAAAGCTTAAACCTTTTGCTTCTTTATGTCGATCATACATATTACACATAGTACAATACATAATAGGCATATCCAATAGGAAACCAAGGATAATAACTAGGCACTTTCTTTGTTATGTGGTTAACTTCCTATAGTATCAAGTTGGATAATTTCTCTTGATTTATTGCGTGTAAACAAACTACGTAGTGGGTTGCTTAAATTTTGTGGTCAAGGTGTGGTAGTCGTAGATGCTTGGATTGTGTATTTAATGGTGTTCTGTTAATCTCATCATCCAGCACTCCACTCGCTTGATATTATTTTCCCTTGGGAAATTAACAAACATATCCGACCGGAGAAACATCAAAAAAGTTTGAGAAAAGGCTGAAGATGATAAATCCTAGGGAATTGGGGCATTAATTAATTAATTTATATAGAAGATAAGAAAGTGCTTTCTTCTGATAAAGTGGCAATCCATTGAAATTGAAGCTGACATGACATGTAACCTAAACATCCTATTTGGATTTAGATTATATCATTAGATGCTTCTCCGTGGATATGTATGGATTTGTCTTCTAGATTCTCCCTTTTCATGAATCATAATTTGTCAAATAATAAAAAACCACCTCTTCCATAGTACTTTTTTTCAAAAAAAAAATCTCTTCGGTATCACATTTCAATACCTCCAAGTCTCTAAGCTTCAATTTGAAGCAGAAGGATACGAAAAAAAACCAAGATTTTTAGAAAATAAAACTGTGAAAATTTTGGACCTCAATTCATGTCACCAAACCAATCCAATCCCAACCGTCCGTAAGTGAGAAGATGTCTAAGGCGTTTCCTACAGCCGTCCGATTAGGGACCATGATCAAGACCGGTTTGTCATATTCTTGACCATGATAATGACTCGTGTCAATCCATTTAATATACATAACTCCTTGATTTTAGGTATAACTATGTATTTATTTATGTCGATATTATACTTTCGGTACTGTTTCAACCCTTACACGGTTTATATAACGTATAATTAAAGTAACCAAACGAAGATTTTACACACGTAAAAAATTCTGAAAAATCCCACATCAGTTAGAGTAAGACGGTAAGTGTATAACACAAACTTATATATCTCAGTTAATTTCTCAAATATCCCCCCAAATAACTCAAAATCACATCCTTTCCAATTTAAGGTTAGTTTTCAATTGCATCCTATTCTCCCGTGTTTATCATGAAACTAAAAGTATAATTGGACCTTTCATGGTTAGTTGACCTCACGTGAAGTTGAATACTTATGTGAAGGTGGATATGTTTGAAGTCAAAATTCAAAACTACTAATCGGATTAGTGGCGGAAAAAATATACTTCAATTTTTTTTCTCAAAATCAGAAGATATTTATTTAAGATATTAAGAAATGAATTGCTGATATTGGTGATATATATATATATTGTGTTATCCAATACATTATCATTTGGGGGGGAACATGTTCTGACGTGTTAAAATTGCAGAGGTGGGTAGAAGGCTTGCAGCCGCAGGATACGGTGTGTACGGTGTAGATTACGAGGGACATGGCAAGTCCGAAGGAGCCCGTTGCTACATCAAGAAGTTCGATAATCTGGTCCAGGACTGCTCCCAATTCTTCAAACACGTCTGTGGTACTTAACGTTTAATTAGTTGAACTCCAACAATATTATTCACTGTAAAAGGTAAATTGCTAGAAGATATTAACACGCCATTGTGATAATTAAATGTCATATACTTGGGCAGCAAAGGAGGAGTACTTGAACAAGAGTCGATTTTTATACGGTGAGTCAATGGGCGGAGCAGTCACACTTCTTGTTCACAAGAAGGATCCGACCTTTTGGGACGGTGCCGTACTCGTTGCCCCAATGTGTAAGGTAATTTGCTTACACCTTTGTTAGAGGTGGGTGTCAAGCTGGCCTGTTTTTTCGCAAAAACAAGAGACAAATAAACGGGCGGACCCGGCCCGGCCTGCAGCCCGCCGGGCAGATGGGCCGGATCCAATCTTCCTGAAACGGGCCCGCGTACCTAGGCCGGCCCGGCCCAACCACATTTAACCTTTGTTTCTTAGATAAAATCTAGTTGTACGAGCTCAATCGTATTTGACTAATATTTATTCTTCTTGCGAAAACTTCAATCATTTTGATCAATCATCAGATTCTTTATGTCATGACATTTTTTTTTTTGGGTCTTGCGAACTGAACGATTGGAAAAAGTAGATATCGGAAAAGGTGAAGCCTCACCCGATTGTGATAAATATATTGACAAGGGTAGAAGACATCATACCGAAGTGGAAGATAGTGCCCGCGAAGGATGTTATAGATACAGGCTTTAAGGACCCTATCAAGCGCGAGCGAATCCGAAACAATAAGCTCATTTACCAGGACAAGCCCCGCCTCAAAACCGCCCTCGAGATGCTTCGAACCAGCATTGATCTCGAACACAAATTATCCGAGGTAAAGCTACGGCACAATTTTTAGTTTAAATTCGGTTGGTTTACCATGTTATAGAAATCCAGGTACCTAACTATAGCTAGAAGTAAATGGGCATATTCTTTCATAAAATATTACAGATTTTTCATGTGAAGCAATATGGATCAGATTATGCTTCTTTCGACACTCCTTACGCAAGTAATCAAGATCATTTTTTGATGTGTGCACCCAGAAAATTACAATTTGTTTAACGAACTATCACTTTGTACCATTTAATTTTCGTTTTGTAAAATTTTACTATGCTGAATTTTAAAAATCTATTATTTGAATACACATTCGTAATTTTTTTTAATTTTTTACGTTGTATCCCTAATATACTATTAAATCTAATTTTACATGAAAGTTCATATCGAATTAAAAATTAAATATGGTTGAAATTTGATCGGATTGAATACTGTAATTACCCCCAATATGTATTGAAGTTAACATTTACATGTTGATAAAGCAGTCACGTTAATAGTATTTAATCGCTCCACATTTTTAACACGCCGATGCTCAGTGGACACAACACTTTTATCAAATGCGATAAACCTTTTTTAGGATTTGGAAATGAGATTGTGTATCCAACAATCCTTTGAACGCAGATTTTATTTTGATACCATGTTTGTTAGTTGACTGATGAGATTGTTTCAAGCATGTTTGTTTGTACAAAGACAATTGATTGAAATAACTTAAAACCACGCAGATCACGATACCATTTTTGTTGCTTCATGGAGAAGCTGATGTAGTGACCGATCCAGAGGTTAGCAAAGCATTGTACGAAAGGGCAGGAAGCAATGACAAGACCATGAAATTGTATCCAGGAATGTGGCATGGTCTCACGTCCGGCGAACCTGACGACAACATCGAACTCGTGTTTCACAACATTACTACATGGCTAGAGGAGCGTGTGATCACCATTGAAGGTAAAACCAAATGTCCTCCCGAAGTTCATATGAAGGATGCACCGGCAAACGATCCTTCCGACAAACAACCTGGGACAACTCCTCACCTTTGGAAGACCCATTCAGCTACGTAGACAGTCGGAATAGTGCTTTACCTTCCAACTGCTTTAGAAAGCCAATAGCAATGTATGATTTGATCCAAAGATTCTAGTTTCGAAATCTGGGAGGAACCATATTGCATTCCAACAAAGGACTCAGGTATTGACAACCCTGAGAACTATAATATGCATTATCTGATTCTGAATGGGAAATGGAGGGCTGGTAGATAAGATTTTGAGTCTGTTAACTAGGCCTTTTTTAAGACAATCACTTCGATTCTTAGAAATTCAATATGGCCCAGTACATTCGCTTGGTAACAGACCAACCTCTATAGATTGGTAAAATTCTCGTAAAATTCGGCGTCAATACAATAAATGTGATTAAGGCACCGCTGATACGACTCAGAAAACCTACAGTGATGGAATATGTTAATGTATTGGTTTCCTGCTCCAAAATAAATATGCATACCGAGAAGTGAATATCACATATCAGAGGCTCAATTTTCGCTGTCAATACCCGCAATTTTGATCTACGTAACTTTTAACTTCCCTCAGCAATAAATATTTATACAGAAGATGTTTCATGATGCTAGCTGAAAAGTATTATGATGGAAACTGATGAGACGAGTTTAACTTGACCAAAATTTATTAGATGCAATTTAAACTAAGATACTATGCAGAAACGACACGTGCAAATTATTATATAGGTTTACAAAGTTTGAAGGTATAAACAGGGAAGTAAAGTTAGCCTCTGCTTTAACCTAAGCGATCAGAAACACGGACATTAGCTGAAAGGAGAACCCACCCAAACAACCAGAAAGTAAACAAATTTAAATCAACCAATTTGAGGAAAATACCATCATCTCGGGTTCCTCTTCTAAAATATGGTACCAGGACCAAAGAATGCCTAGTACCATTCGTCCTCCTTCCCTAGTTTGCTCAATCCTTGTGCGCATGGCCATCAATCTGCGACAGAGGATCTGGATAGTTTTCGGTCTTTATTGAATATTGACGGTCATAATACTCAACAGCAGCAGCCCCAGCAAGAGCCGCAAGCGTAAGAGCCTGGGCATGAAGCCTGTGAACAACCAAGTAATGAGAGTTGAAAGCATTACATTTCAGCTAACACAAAACAATATGGCAAAGAAAGGTGCAGATCAGACGCATGTTGAATACACATGTATTCCATACTAAAAGACGCCAAGAAAAAAGAGAATAGACTGGTCCGGGCACAACACGGCTGACGATATCTTTAAATTGGATAACCAGGACGTAAATTTGTATGTCCTTATGGAATTTTGGGTGCACATGGAACAATGTTCGGAGCAGGGAAGTGGTGGGTCTAACAGTAAAAAGTTTACATAATCGAGAATACTTGTAATCTTGTATAGATGTTTGTGTATGGCACGGGTGTGAGGGCCAATAGCATTGTATACATCATCCACTGTAGTAAGTCGTTAATACTTTCAAAAGGATATAAAAATTAGGGTAGATGTGAAACTTGCATTCATTTAAACTTCCAAATACGAAGTATACAATTTCAACATTTACACTGTCTATCATCTGTCATTTGAGTTTCTGAATCAACATGTCATTTCCAAGTCATGGTTATTAAGAGATTTATATGATATTATTATAAGCAGATGTGATATTATTATAACCAATATTCAAGAAAAAAGTAGATGTGATATTTGGAATAATAACATTGTGCATATAATTTGAAATGATTAAAGACCAAGCCATGCGGACTTGCTAAGTTTCAACTCTTTATTTGTCAATTTTGTTTTGACAAAATTTGCATATAAAAGATTATTCAAATTCTACAAAAATCTAAATATTTTCAAAATCAATCATCCAAACAAGTCGTGTACAAAATGTTGTGTACCAGTTCCAAGTGAAACAGCGACATCCAAAGGCATCTTGATTCCTAAACGAAAACATTTACCTTGAAAACTCTACTCGACCCTCCAAAAAATGCAGACATCACCTAGGATCCAGCTTTTGTTATAATGGTTTATGAAGTACTTAGTACCTTGAAACCATGATTAAGTTTTTAATACAATCCTATTTTAGTAAGAGGACCATTTTTTATCATTTTTAGTAAAAGGACAATATTTATTACTAATTATTTTCAATAGCTAAAAAGTCATCTCTTGTTTTCCACCGCAACTATTTAAAGGAAGCTTAATGTGTTAACAGCCTTAATAAGCAAAAAAAAGAAAAGAGAATAGGTTATTGGCATTGTCTTCTCTAATTAAGCTAAATTTATGTATCTAGACTCCATTGACATTATTCGTTTTACATATTTTCCAAAATTACACACCTAGGTAGAACCCACGTGGATGTCGTCATAAAGAGAAAGAGTTTCCCATACTAGACGGACAACACAATTTTTTAATTCAAAACTACATTGTTCATCCAACCCTTCTTCTCAATTCTGATAATTAGATTTACTTATCGAAAAATATGGGGCATCTTTTGGTCACGATTATTTGAAAACAAAAACCTTCTCTTCAAAACTACATTTCTAGTTTCTCTTTGAGGTACCGCTTGGAACCCGGTAATAGGATGGTAAAATTAAGGGCACGAAAAGTTCGTATTGAAAAACAGGATTTTGTGATACAAAATTAAATACCACCTTAACTTTACCATCCAATAACCCCCATTTCAAGCCAGACCTGAACTACATTCCCACACCTAACCACCTACAACCAAACCAACCTCTCTCCCATGATTACTTCCTATCCATACCACCCCTAAAAACGCTCAATTCAAGCATTTCCTACAACAACAACAACAAATTAGTTGGGGACGGCTAGAAAAGAACTCAAAAGAATCACAGTTAAGGCACGCGAAAAACGGTATATCTAGCGTAGTTTCAGAGTCATGGACAACCTTGCTGGATTGGTTTGAGGCATATTGCAGCTTATTTGAAGTCTGTTTTACTGTAGCAAAAGTTGAAATGCTAGTTGGTCACGGTTGTGGAAGTTGGAGCTGTTGGGGCGTTTGTAGCAACTGTTATTGTGGTTGCTCGGGACTGTTGCAGCAGGTAATGGTATATCTAGGGTAGTTTTCACTGTGCAACTTGTGAAGTCAAGCGTGTGGAAGGTGCCGGCTGGTTGGTATGCGGGTTGATGGGCTTTGGGCCTCTTCTCCAGGCCTCTTTGAAATGGTTTTTACCGTTTTCACTGTTGTACCATTATTTCGGTTGAGCTGGTGGCGTGCACGTAGGTGTTTGGAGCAAGGCGTGCAGATAACGAGGATATGGTGTTGGGCCTACTATGCCTATTCTGCTAGGCCTGAATCGAAATGGAAGATGACATTTTCTTGATTTTTGCTAAATCATTCACATTAGGATGATTTTTCCTAATCCCCCAGTAGGTTTTTTAATCATCCCACTTGATTTAGCTTGCCTTTGGGGCGTGTAATAATTCGAATTCAGATTTTCTTATATTTCTTTTCCGCCTTGTACTCTGACATTGATATTATGCTATGTTTTTAATTGAAGCATCGACGTGATTATTTTTCGTAATGTCAATTTTTTGCTTGTTTATGGTTTGTGTTTGATTGTTGTGTCTTGAGTGGAATTAGAAGCATTACACTCCTACTACCCAATGCCAATTCTAAGGGAATGTCCAAATCTTTTAGGACTTTTTTGACCATTTTTCCCTAGGTTATCTTGGTTTGCCTTGTTGGATATACAAGGGTTTGCCTTATGCTAGAGGTAGGGTTGTAAATTGGTAAGGTCAAAACAGTTAAACCGCCATAACCGAACGGACAAGTAGAATTAGGGGATGTAAAATTCATAATCGTTTAATAATTGAAAGGATATGGGTACATGAATTCACCCGTCCATTTAACCGTTTAACCGCGAAACATATTGAATATATATAATATTTTGTTATATATACTATATACATATAATTTGAAGTAATGGTGGAACCAATGACTATTGACGACGTCAATGAGTTCTAAAAATAATCTAACTTCGTATTACTTATGATGTTTCAAAATTGAAACATGCATCTTATAACTTTAAAGTTATTTTGATATAAATTTGTGGATGTTAGATTATGGATTTTTGGAGATTTTGATTATAAATTTATGGATGTTTGATGTTAAATATTGTATTGT
Organism: Triglochin maritima; assembly: GCA_963682175.1. Taxonomy (NCBI): domain Eukaryota; kingdom Viridiplantae; phylum Streptophyta; class Magnoliopsida; order Alismatales; family Juncaginaceae; genus Triglochin; species Triglochin maritima. Next base: position 2,950,179 of record OY821780.1, on the reverse strand, counting down.
ATGTATTATAAGTTTAGTTTGTTATCCGTTTATTTATTTGACAGGTTTTTATCCATTTAACCATTTACCCAATTCTTATATCGATTTTAGTATCCATTAAGTTTTAACCATTTAACCGTCCAAAACCGTTTAATTAAATAAAACATGTAGGGTCATGGGTAGAGGTAAAAATAAACGAGTTTCTAACCGAATTGCGAACCGTTTAATTAGACAGGTAGGGTAATGAGTAAGCTTTATAACCACCCACGAACAGCCTATTTACGGTCCTAGCCGGAGGTAACACTTGTGGGGATTCCAAATCTGATCTCCCGCTATGTAATACTTTCTCACACTAACCCGAAATCCCATCACCTCCATGTCTCTCCTTTTTACGTCTTAATCTTTTTATTTCCTACCCAAAAAAACACAACACGCACTTGTAGCCTTCATCTAATCCTAAACAACACAATGAACACAAACCCGCCATATCTCGCCATGAAAAAACCACAGAAAACAAACTAAGTTTACAGAAACAGATCGAAATAAAAAAAGGCAAAAAAGGCGGAAGCAAACCTGGCGTGGATGATCTTGACGCTGGTCTTCATACCCGGCTGAGACCAATTGTACGCGATCGAACCCGTTATCCCACTCAGCCAAAGACACCCTTTTCCCCCAAACAAATAAAAATGGACATCAACAAACCCTAACAAACTTTCCCAAATCAAATCAGAAAAAAATAAACACAGATTTGGAATTACCGACGGCCTTGAGCTTGTTGTTGACAACCCACTTCCGGGCGGATTCCATCGTGCTGATGTTTCTTTCCTTCTCCGTCGCCATCGCTTCTGAGGGTTTTTTCTTTCTTTTTTTTCCACTAAAGACAGAAACGAAATGAAATGAAGCCACGAATGCGTTTGGTTGGTACTTATATACTTCGTTTCATGTGATACTGACGGCAGGTGGGGATTTGTTGGCCGTTGGATGTGGGAGTGGGAAAATGGAATGGAAAATGTTTAGTATACGCGTGCGGACGCGACTGACGTGTCGGAGAACTTTTGTCCATTCAGCATCCAGTCAGCATATACACTAAGCTTCTCAGAGCAATGATGTCTTTTTTATTTGTCTTCCCGATGCATTAAATGCGTATCTACGGAGATACCACCTTTTCTTTTGGCGCTCAACGGAGATCCACTAAACATCACTTAACGTGTCACGTCACCTATTTTTTTACTCATTTTTCTTTTTTTCCGGACAAACGCATGACATATTCCGGACACAGTTACTATGTAATCCTGACAGTTGGAACACTTATTCCGGACAAGCGTACTACTTACTCCGGAATGTTGCATTTTTCTTTTATTTTCCCGATGCATCCACAATCGCATTTAATGCTCCTCAAATCAGCACGTCCTCCATTTTTTTTTGCGCTTCACGGAGATACAAAATGTTTTGGCTACCTTATTCGGATCCTATGAACCCTTTTTTTTTCTTCCTTCCTTTTTGCTGTACTGTAATGACACTCGTTAATGAATGCTCACACCCGGCGCATGCCTCAAACGTCCCGCAAGAGAAGATGTATTTTCCTTCCTTCGAAGAAGCCAAAGCATTTTACGTTTCCTACGCTGATTCCTGTGGTTTTGGTGTGAAGATAAGGCAATCTCATTACGATCGTGGTGTTGTTATACGGGCCACTCTTACTTGCTCCAAGGAGGGTAATGCTCCGGGAAACCAAGGTGAAGGTAGACCAAAACATAGGTTATCCGGTAGGGTCTAGTGCACTGCTCGAATCAGGGTCTCCGGAAATCCATCCAGAGGCTACGTAATTAACTACGTAGATCTCCAACATAACCACGTCATGTTGTCGGACGACCAGATGCGCTTCCTCCGACAAAAACGATCCGTCCCGGATTCCGCCATAGCATGCATTTCGTGTAATGATGCTGCCGGGATATCGTCCGCCAAGACCATGCAATCTTTTGTGGTCGAAGCCGGAGGTCATGACAAATTGTCTTTCAACGAGCGGGACCTAAGGTGTTTTGTTTTCTACTTAACTAGGTTGATGTTACCCATTTTTCTTTGTCATAAAAATTGTGTTTTGTAGGATGTTCTGTACGAGGTTAGAAACCTGAAGATGGGACCAGGCGATGCCCAAGCTATCCAAAATTATTTCATCAGGATGCAGAAGAATGATTCCTAGTTTTTTTACGTAATGCATATGGACGACGAAGGCAGACTACGAAACGTGTTCTGGGCCGACAGTCGTTCTCGAGCTGCGTACTCTTACTTTGGTGATGTCATACGTTTCGACACAACCTACATAACCAACAAGTACGACATGCCTTTTGCCCCATTTGTGGGGGTAAATCACCATTATCAGCCCGTCCTTCTCGGTTGCGCACTCCTCTCTTCCGAGTCGACACAAAATTACATTTGGTTGTTCCAAACATGGTTGACGTGCATGAACGGTACGTACTTTGTCTGTCCGGTTTACGTTATTTGTCTGTCCGATTTACGTTTTATGGCTACCCGTTTTACGTTGGATGTCTGTCCGGTGTACGTTGTATGTATGTCCGGTTTACATTATTTGTCTGTCCGGTTTACGTAACACGTATGTCCGGTTTACGTTGTATGTCTGTCCGGTTTACGTTGTATGTCTGTCCGGTTTACGTTTAATGTCTGTCCGAACAACGTTTTATGTCTGCCCGGTTTACGTTTTATGTATGTCCGGATGACCATCTCGTTTTTATCTGGTTTACGTTATGTGCAGATATAAGCCCCCCGGCGATCATAACAGATCAATGTGGCGCCATAACTGCGGCGGTGAGGACTGTGTTCCCTGAAGCGCGGCACAGATTTTGTATATGACACATAATGAATAAAGCGCCCGTGAAGCTGCCCACGAAGTACCGAGAGCAAACGTTGTTTGAGCTCAAAACCTGTGTATTCGATTCCAAGACTCCGGATGAATTTCAACGTAATTGGCAGGGTTTTCTCGATGATTTCGAGTTCCACGACAATAGTTGGCTCCGATCCATTTATGCAATTCGAGAGTACTGGGTACCTGCATTTGCGCGAGATTTTTTTTCGCCGGAATGACATCAACCCAGAGAAGTGAGAGTATGAACGCCTTCTTCGATAAGTACCTCACATCTAGGACGACACTTAAGCAGTTCGTTCAACAATACAAACTCGCACTCCGCCACAAGTATGAGAAGGAAGCTCGGTCGGATTTCGATTGTCTTTATAAGGCTCCGCAATTGATTTCGAAATATCCATTCGAGAGGCAATTGAGCGAGTTGTATACGGCGGGGGTCTTCAAGAATGTGCAATTAGAAATTGGGAAGATGATGTACTGCGATATCACGGACGAGTTCAACGAGGAGGACACATTCCACTTCAATGTGACTAAACATGTATTGACACATATGCCCCATTGTCGAAACGGTTCGCAGTGCAAATTAGAGATGTGAAGTGGTCATGCAATTGCAGAATGTTTGATCACGTCGCTCTCCTTTGTTGTCACGTTTATGTTGTTATTGCACGACTACGTCCCAACGCGTTGCTCCCCGAGTCTTACATCGTCAACAAATGGAGGAAGAACATCCGAATGAGCTATCGAGACAAGTTTTCCCTTCAAAATGGCACGACGGAGAACAATGTGGTTCGTCGCCATGACGACATAATGGGTCGTGCGGTTTGGATCGCCCAGGCCGCTTTCGTCTCACACGACATATATCTTCATGCGGTTGAGGCACTTGACTTGCTTAAGGAACGTATGCAACGAGCTGATCCTGGGCTGGAGGGTTCATCCGTTCTCAATCCGGATAAGAGAAGACGGAAAGGCAGACCGCCGAGCAAACGACGGATTTCTTTGTCTGAGAAAATAATTAAAAGTAACGATAGGAGAATCATCAGGAAGAAGGCTCCACTGTCGCTGCACCCAGTCGCACCCAAACCTGGGGATCACGACTTCAATGATTGGGACATGAGTTTGTATTACGAGGGAGTTCCTCCTTGATTATTGATTTTGTCCGTTGTTGCAATTAGTCTATGTAAAACTTCAAACTTATTATTATGTCCGGATTAACTTATATGTCTGTCCAGTTTACGTTTTATGTGTGTCTGGATTACGTTATATGTCTGTCCGGTTTACGTTTTATGTCTGTCCGGATTACGTTTTATGTATGTCCGGATTACTTTATTTGTCTGTCCGGATTACGTTATATGTCTGCCCGGATTACGTTTAATGTCTGTCCGGATTACGTTTTTAGTCTGTCCGGATTACGTTATTTGTCTGTCCGGATTATGTTATTTGTCTGTCCGGATTACGTTATATGTCTGTCCGGTTTACATTTTATGTCTGTCTGGTTTACGTTGTATGTCTGTCCGGATTATTGTGATTTGTCTGTCCGTTTTAAGTTATTTCTCTGTCCGGATTACATTTTATGTCTGTCCGGTTTACGTTGTACGCTTGTCCGGATTACGTTATTTGTGTGTCCGTTTTAAGTTATTTATCTGTCCGGATGACGTTCTATGTATGTCCGGTTTACGTTTAATGTCTGTCCGGTTTACGTTTTATGTCTGTCAGGTTTACGTGATTTGTCTTTCCGGTTTACGTTATTTGTCTGTCCGGATTACCTTATATGTCTTTCCTGTTGACGTTATTTGTCTGTCCGGATTACGTTTTATGTCTGTCCGGATTATGTTATTTGTCTGTCCGGTTTACTTTTATGTATGTCTAGATTACGTTATTTGTTCAAATCATTCAACCCAACACTAATTGTCCATGTATTGTTCCAATCATTCAACCCAACACTAATCATTCATCCATGTATTATTCCAATCATTCAACCCAACACTAATCATTCATCCATGTATTGTTGCCCTTCCTCTCTTCATTCTTCCTCTCTTCCTCCTCCTTCCTCGTCTCCCTCTTGCCCTTCCTCTGTCGTTCCTCCTCCTCCTCCTCCTTCCTCTCTTCCTCCTCCTTCCTCGTCTTCTCTTCCTCATTCCTCTTCCTCATCCCTCTTCAAGTTAATCCTCTTTTCCTCTTCCTCCTTCCTCTTCTGTTCCTTCTCCTTCTACTCCTTCCTCTCTTCCTCCTCTTTCTTCTTCTTAATCCTCTCTTCCTCTTCCGCCATCTTCCTCTTCCTCTTCTTCCTCATCCTAACTTCCTTTTCCTCCTTCCTCTTCCGTTCCTCCTCCTCCGTCCTCGTCCTCTCTTCCTCATTCCTCTTCCTCTCTTCCTCCTCCCTCCTCTTCCTCTCTTCCTTCTCCATCCTCTTTCTGTCTTCCTCCTCCCTCTTCTTCCTCTCTTCCTTCTCCCTCCTCTTCCTGTCTTCCTCCTCCCTCTTCTTCCTCTCTTCCTTCTCCCTCCTCTTCCTGTCTTCCTCCTCCCTCTTCTTCCTCTCTTCCTTCTCCCTCCTCTTCCTGTCTTCCTCCTCTCTCTTCTTCCTCTCTTCCTTCTCCCTCCTCCTTCCTCCTCCCTCTTCTTCCTCTCCTCCTCCTCCTTCCTCGTCTTCTCTTCTTCGTCCCTCCTCTTCCTCTCTTCCTCCTCCCTCCTATTCCTCTCTTCCTCCTCCCTCTTCTTCCTCTCTTCCTCCTCCCTCCTATTCCTCTCTTCCTCCTTCCCACGGAGTCCTTCAAGACCGATTTCGTGTCTCAGCCTCCGACACTCCTCTTGAGAGATCCTCAGTTCTTCCTCCAGTCTGTTAATTTTTTCGGTCGCCTGCTTAAGGGCTGCTTCGGCTTGCAGCCAATTCGTCTTAACCTCACTCAGTTCCAACTCTTGTAGCAGTGGGTCACATGGAATGCTGCATTCACTAAGTTGTACCCTTGGTAGAGTGGATGTTGAAGGTGTATCCTTCGAGGCGACCTTTTGTGCGGGAGTTGCTTCTGGAGGAGGAATTTGATCATCTATCATCAGTTCATGCTCCCTTTCGCTGAGTGTCGGAGTGCCCTTCAACTCAAATTTGGCCCAATAAATCCCATGCAAGTTGATGCCGCGTTCCTCCCATTTCCTCAGGATGAGACGTCTCCCTAACATTTCTGTCCAACATTTGAACTGTGGAAATGTTGAACTGGGATCCCCCAATTTGAACTTCTCGCAAAGCCACACCTGCAAATAAGAATGAGTTAGGAGAGACATAAATAAATAAATAAGAATGAGTTAGGAGTGACAACCTCATAACGTAAACCGGACAGAAATAATAAATCCTGGACATACTCATGATAAATCCCGGACAGACACAACACTTATTCCGGACAGACACAACACTTATTCCGGACAGACACAACAGGTATTCCGGACAGACACAACACGTTTTCCGGTCAGACACAACACGTTTTCCGGACAGACACAACACTTATTCCGGACAGATCCATGACTTATTCCGGACAGACACAACACTTATTCCGGACAGACACAACACTTATCCCGGACAGACTCATGACTTATCCCGGACAGACACAACACTTATTCCGGACAGACACAACACTTATTCCGGACAAACAGAACATGTATTCCGGACAGACACAACACTTATTTCGGACAGACACAACACTTATTTCGGACAGACATAACACGTATTCCGGACAGACACAACACGTATTCCGGACAGACACAACACGTTTTTCGAACAGACACAACACTTATTCCGGACAGACACAATACTTATTCCGGACAGACACAACACTACTACCGGACCAAGTTGCTTACTTGTAATATGGCAACGCATCCAGACACGCAGCCCTGCTTCAGAGTGAAGTTCCCAGCCAATCTCCTCCTCGACAGGTCCCTTTTGGCTTCCTCCAGACCCCTAACCAAACAAGCGTGAACTGCATTTGCCCACGCATATCTCTTGAGGCGCTTGAGGTTCTTCAGGTGCCTGGTGTACCACGCTCTAGTTCGCAGTGATCCATCGAAGAACAAAAAATGATTGAAGATCAAACAAATAAGGAGACGGACGTTCTCCTCCTCGTCGCCCATTGCACTCGTCGCAGTAAGATGACCCAGTAGCTGAGTGTTGTCGAGGTTAATCCCGTCTCACTTCTCTACGTACATGGGTTTCATATCAACTCTCAGCTCATGCACTCTTAGCCCCAGTATCAGGGCGACGTCTTCTACTGTAAATGGGACGACCCCAGCTGCTATTCTCAGCCCGACCTCATTGGCGTCGAAGTGTTCGACGAACCAACCCACGATCTCATTATCAGTTGTCATGTGAGGAAAAGTGAGGAAGTGACCGAAAGGCGTCCCTTTGAAAATCTTCTTCTCCTCCCCCTTCATCCGACTGAACTGCCGGTGAATGACCGTCAAACCGCACTTAGTTTCGCGGAAGTAGTACGTGTTTCCCTGAAACAACAAAAAAATATTACAAGTCGATGCTGAACCCTAAAATCATCAAAAAACACATCCGGGTTGACGACAGACCTGCGCTGCTAGAATTTCAGGAGCGATGGAGGTTTCAGGGACAGAAGAATCCATTTTCGCCTTCTCTGGTTTTTTCTTCGACTCGAAATGGGACGACGGTTTTTGGATGGGAAGAGGAAATGAGGAAAGGGTCAATTAGGAAACTGGACAGACAGATACTTGAATGCTCTACAGACTCTACTGGTGTACGTGAAGTGTAACCGTCTAATCGTGATTTGGGGAAATGAACTGTCCCACCCAACCAGCCGTCTTTTTTTCAAATAAATCAAGCCCGCGCAGAAGATATAGCTGACTGGACGCTGACTCATCAAATTGAAACTCGTCCACGTAAGGCGCGTCACGGACGCGCGCGTCCGTCTATCACGGCCCAAATGGAATACGTCAAAAATAGATCTCCATGTGGTCCATGTGTTTTTTCAAGATCCATTATTTCTCAACAGCCGTCTCACTTTTCAGGGTGAATTGTAATTCCAAATTTGTCCGATGATTTTACACGAAATATGAAAATACGACACAAAAAATTATGTTTAGGTCAAGGTTTTTCGTGTTTTGTATTCATGTTTTGTATATTACATACGAATACTTTTTGTATCGCTTTCGTGTTTCATTTTGAGTCCACGAAAATACATAAAAGTACACCATATTATTATCTTTATTACCGTGATCTAGACATGGTGGAGTATATTGCTCTAGTGGTTTAGTATTCTTTAGTTGTATCAAATGTTTCAAGTTCAAATCCTTGTTATTTGTTATTTTTAAATGTTTAACTTTTTACCATCTAAAATAGAACAATGGGAATCAAAATTTGTGTGAAGACACGAAAATGGTGGACCAGTCCACAACGACAACTACTGGTACATGTCCTTTCAACATTCTATACTTATAGAACTATAGAAACGGAATGCAAGTTTGTGGGAACTTTAGTCCCACGTCAGATAAACTCATAAACCAACACCCACGTCAACTTATAGAAGTCCATAAAGACTATTATTTTACCTTACACCTTTGGCATGGGCACTTGTGAAGCTCAAGACTATATTGTTCTACCATGAAAATTGATCAAGTAATTTACACGAAATCAATACTTGGTTTCTTGAAATCATATAATTTTTTTCTTGTACATTGAGGTCGTTTCGAGTTTACACGAAACTAGTTGTGTTCGTGTATGAAGTAATGGTACACAAATTTATTTTTTGTGTGTTCATGTATGGTCAAATTGACTAATACACACGAAAAAACACGACATAAAAATATACGGTACGACATGATTGTCAAGCACAGTGTCAAATTGGAGAGATACATCGCTAGTATGGATTCAAACCTAAAACATAGAGTACGATTTTACCCCCTCGACCAAGTGCAATACACCTGTTGGGATAGATGATGCATGTGAGGTGCTTCGCCGTAATTTTTTTAAATAATATTCATTTTAAAAAAAATTCGAAAACTAATCACAAAAAAAAAAATCAAAAGTACGCCGATCGCGGGTCGAACCCGCGATCCGCGCAACCACGGATCGCGGGTGCGACCCGCGGATTGGACCCGCGATCCGTGCGACGGATCGCGCTATAAAAGCGCGATCCGTCGGGGTTTTTTTTAACTTTTTTTTTATTTCAGTTATTAAGTTTTTGAGTTTTCAGATTAAGTATTCAGTTAATTTTTGAGTTTTCAGATTAAGTATTCAGTTAATTTTTGAGTTTTCAGTTAATGTTTGAGTTTTCAGATTAAATTTTGAGGTAAAATCAGTTAATCTCAACTAGTTTTTATTATCTTCTCGGGTTCGCACGACACTTCTCTTCTAGTTTTTCTACAATTCGGAGCTCGCACAACACTTATTTCCCAGCTTATCTTGGACTCAGGTAAATTTTACACAAATTTTTTACTTAAGAATATTTTAAATTAAGATTTAATTTCTTTGTTAAATTTAAATTATTTGGAATTGTTTTGTTATTTTCTATTATATTTAATTATAAATATTAGTTGTATTTATGTATCTGTTTATAATTAAATTAATTGTATATACATTTAAAATTTGTATAACGTACATTTACGAAATTTATTATATAATATAAGTATTTGTAATAGTTATTTATTATTTTCTGTTAAATTAAAATTGTAATATTAGTTGTATTTATGTGTTAAATTGTTATAACTTTCATTATTTCTATAACATGCAATTTGTCATGAAATGTACGAGTAGATTATTTTTTAATTATTATAAGTAATTCTGTTTTTATTTTCATGAACAGTTGTTTTGACAAAATGAGTCATTTAAGTAGAAGTCGCTCTGTACAAAACGAACGTGAGTATAATGATGCAGTTGATAGAGAGTCTATTTCCCCACTTCTCGGAATACCAAATTGCATGTTCAGAGTCAATGATATTTGCACAAATGTAAGTACAAAAAAAGTATATTGTGTTAATTTTGTAAATATTTAAATTACAATTTTTTAATTGATTTATTTTTCACAATATATTTGAATATATTATAGCCGGAGGCTGTTTTGGAATGTCGTGCACATCGTCCAGTAATTCCTTTCCACGATTGTTTTAGTCAAGCACTCAAAAATTTGGGATTATATCAACTTGCCCAAATAAAACATACAAGGACAGACAATAGATTGATTACTGCACTTGTAGAGCGTTGGCGTCCTGAGACTCACACTTTCCACTTACCGGTTGGGGAAGTTGGATTAACATTGCAGGATGTTAGCTGTTTGTGGGGTCTACCTATCAGTGGTATTCCAATAATCGGGCACAGTGATCGAGATAGTCGTGAGTTAATTAGAAATTGCTTTGGGATTGATATAAACGCCGAGATTATGAAAAAAGGTAAAAGAACGGTTGGAGGAGATGAGCCACAAATGTTCAAAGAGTCCGGATTTAGCATCAGTTTGCAATGGTTGCGGCTAAATTACGGGAATCTGCCAGAATTTCCCACAGATGAAGAAGTGGCACAATATACACGGGCTTTCATTTTAGATTTGTTTGGATCCATGGTTTTCCCTGATAGCTCTGGGACAGGTGTTCCAGTTATGTATTTGAGATTTTTGCAGGTGTTGGACAAGCCGATAGTATACAATTGGGGTGCGGTCGTGCTTTCATGTTTATATCGCAACTTTTCTATTTCATGTCAAACTGGGAAAAGGAACATTGGTGGTGCATTGTTACTTCTTCAACACTGGTCTTGGACTCGGTTTCCCGTAGCCCGGCCGAGACACGTGGGTCATGCTGAGTGTTTAGGTGGAGAAGACCTAGACTCGCGACCTCCATTTGCTATTAAGTGGCAATACCCACAGACTTATGAGGTTAGTGCCGCACATAATTGTCTTACACATTACAGAAATGAATTTGAATGTATGTTGGATGAGCATGTAAACTGGCAGCCGTATTATGAAAGTATGATGTCGCTTCCTGGCCGGGTATTTACTACTGATGCTGCATATTGGCTTGCGAGAGTGCCTTTGATTCATTTCTGGATGATTTCATGGCATTATCCAGAAAGAACTATGAGACAATTTGGATTTTATCAGACGACGCCACCGCCAGAACCTCATCCGTGGACAGAACTCAAAAGACTTGATAAGATAGTACATGCGGCCCGACAGAGAGATGATTGGTCAGCGAAGCATGAAATTTACATACGAATGTGGGAAAGACCGCATATTGTTCACGAAGGTCGACCATATGATCCGAGAGAAAATCGACGGTATCGTCAGTGGTTTCAGCATAATGGTATGTACACAGTCTACATACGAGGCCAAATAGAGTTCGGTTTGGAAAGGCCGTTGCCACCCCCACGTGATTCTATTGAGGACTTAGGTTACGTTCCTGGTGGACCACGTATTCGACGTATGGTATGTATTTTGAACGACTTTGACGATTATTGTTTGTTGTGTTTTATTATCTAATTTTCAAACTACAATTGCAGGGCTTACGTGGTATTCAACGGGCTAAATTTGTTATCAAGCAGTTGTACAAACGTGGAACTAAGGGATTGTGTAAAATGTTGCTGAAGAGTCACCAACTCGATGCTGTCGATTGCGATCAGGTGCATGAATTTGAAAGAGTACTGTGCGATGCTGGATTACCTGGAGATGTGGAGTCGATTCCTGAAGATGATGATGGTAATAATGAGATTCGTGATGACTGTCATGTACCTAGAGTTGCAGACCAAACAACATATAGTTTTAGGTTATCCAATGCATCATACGATGATTTTGTCCCAGATTCATCGCAGTTTAGAGGTTCATATACATACGATGACATTGGAGCAGGACCATCGCAGCCAACCCAGTTTGGATCTTCTGAAACATATGGTGACATTGGCGCAGGACCATCGCAGCCAACCCAGTTTGGATATTCTGAAACATATGGTGACATTGGCGCAGGACCATCGCAGCCCACGCAGTTTGGGCTTTCCCAGATTCCCGAAGATTATCCAACTTATCAGACACCTGGTAGTAATTATGATACCCCTCAGTTGCCGCAAACAGACTTCGGGAATTTGTTGGATGGTATATTCAGTCCATTCACTAACCAAGGGTACACTTGTGAATTAAATCCTGTACCTTCCATAGTTTACGAGACTCAGTCACCTTATTTGCCTGTTCAAAATAAGTCACCTTTTCGACCTGTTGAGTCTCATTCACCTGTTCAGACTCAACCCCAATCTGAGTTGGTTCCATACGTCGTCTCTGATGATGAAGAAGAATCAGTGCATGTTGCGACTCCAGTCGGTCGACGGTGCCGACGCAAGATGAAGACAAAGATTTTCACTCCCACGCAGTAGTTCATATTGTAATTCAGTTGTACTCGCGGTTGTACTTTAAGATCTTATGATTTTGTTTTGTAATCTTAATTGATATGGTTTGACTTATAAATAAGACATTATAAACATTATAAACATTACAACACATTCAACATTACAATACATTCAACATTACAATACATTCAACATTACAATATATTAAACATTACTATACATTCAACCTTCCCTTACATTGCAACGATCGCTTGGGTGATTAATAGAACCACAACCTGTACAATGACCCGGACCTATCCTTCCTTCCATGACATCCATCGTCATCGGTAAACGTTTTGACCTTCTCCTTCCTTTCTTGACGAGAGTTCGATCAGGTATTATTTTGTCTCCCATATATTCAGGTCAATCCTCTTCCTTCCCGTACACATCGAAGTAACCCTCCCATGTGTGCACTAGAGAGTTGACACTGTAGTACGAATGTGTATATTCATTGGCATTGTAGTTACGTGCGGCACACACTGCCAAAACATGACTGCAAGCGATACCTGTATTTTGTAGTCCCCGACACTTACACTTCGGTCTGGTGCCGTCACGTAGAATCACCTTGTAACTACGATCCCTCCTACCTCCAGTTCTGCTCACTCTTTCATGTTTGGATATGACCTCATATACTCCTGTATCGAAATCAGTTATTTTCACCTCATGTTGACATGCAACTGCTGCAGATTTTTCCAATATTTGTGTAACCCTCTCGGAAAAGATGTGTCCTCTTTGTGCCAACACACGTGCATGTTGTCTTCTGTTGTTGAACCACTCCAACAGTTTATAGTATGTCGCCTCTACAATTGCACAAATGGGTAAACCACGAGCTTCTTTGAAAACATTGTTCAGACACTCTGCAGCATTGCTTGTCATTATTCCCCATCTTTGGCCTCCGTCGTGACACAACGACCACTTACTAGGAACCTCCGGTTCATTCTCATTTGTTTCATCTTTTTTCCCTATCCCTTTTATGTATTGTAATGCATCTTTACTCCAATACTCAATTTGTTCCAAACTGGCTTTGAAATCCCACGGATTACTGTGTCTGCATGCTGCCTTGAAGGCGTCAACTGCATATTGATTCTTACAATTTTTGAGCAAGTTTTCGGCAAGATGTTGTGCGCATAAACGGTGAACTGCTTCATTTCCTTCCTCGTGCCAACCGTAACCGGGATTCCTAAAAATGTGTTTAATTGCAGCATGTCGATCAGATATGAGACATATCTTCCTATCTCCAATCACCTCTCGTCGCAACCATCTCATAAACCATCCCCAATTGGATATGTTTTCTTTCTCAACGAGCCCAAATGCAAGAGGCAGTAGTTGATTCTCAGCGTCATACCCAACAGCAACAAGTAACCTTCCTTCGTATCTACCTTTAAGAAATGAGGCGTCTATGCTGATAACAGGACGCAGATATTTGAATGCCTGAATACAAGGACCAAAAGCCCATGCTGCACATTTAAACTGACGGACACCAGCGCATGGTAAAGGGTCAGAATGAACTACAACTTTACTTCCAGGATTTGATTGTTTAATAGCATTTAACAATTGAGGCAACAAAGCATATGAACCCGACCAACTTCCAAACATGTATGCAATAGCAATCTCGCGGGCACGCCATAATTTATTGTACTTTGGATTAACACCTGGAAATATTTTTCTTACCAGACCAAACACCTGTTTAATCGGGAGCGAGACATTATTTTCGACATCTTCACGGATGATATCAGCCATCATCTTTGCAGTCAGCTGAGCATGATCAAATCGGGCAGCTGTGGACCTGCATATATGCTTATACAGACATTTTCTTATAGACCATGCATCACCCGAACCGGTCCGTGTAGCGTACAACATCCAGCTACAATTTTCATCTTTACATCTCACCCTATATTTGGTTTTGCTGCTGTCTTGCACCTTGATCTCCCGATTATTGTCAATGTGCCATTTCGATATTGCGTTCTTCAGAGCGTCTTTTGATGAGAATGCTTGATTCTCAGCTAACGGACCTTCAACTATTACGCTGCTTTCTATAAATGATGTATCTGCAGGAACCCAACTAGAACAATCATGAAAGCTTTTAGCAGGGTGAACCGAACCCCTCCCTCTAAATGGGTTGTATTGGCTTAACTGACTCACGTTCGGACCAATATCTTCATCTTCCTCAATCTCATCAGCATCCTCGTCGTCCTCACCTGATGATTCATTCTCTGTATCTATATTGTAATCTTCGTCATCATTTTCTTCTTCATCATCTGTTGGTATAGGCACGAAATCAGAAGTTCTATTCGCAGGTCGACTGGTTTCTGCTATGGTGTTTGCATCACATGATTGTTGAGATATGAAACCTGCACCACTACTACTACCCGGTTGGTTACCTGTAAACATCTCAACCCTCCACTCAATTTCCACAGGATTCAACTGTACATATAACTCCATCATTCCCATTTTGGAATAAGCTGTTTCATAGGCTATTCTCCAAGAATTCTCATCATATACAGACATCACATTAAAAAAAAAGTAACCGGTTGGTGCAATGTTACAACGATATTGAATATTCATCGAGTACTGAGATTCTTCGACATTCAAACCTTGATATATCCAACTCTTAAGTTCTTCTAAGGTTACATTTTCGCTCGTTGAAAGTGTAAGTCTTGGACCTATCGTGTACTCTACACCGTAACTTGCATTTTGAACTATTTCACCGCCAAAGTACACACTTACCGCAATCATTTTGTTAACTACAATGAAAAATTCTTTAATCAGTTTTATATTACAAATTATATCAAGATTTGATATTATTACCAATTATTAATAATGTGACATAAATAGAAATTAAAAATGAATAAAAAATTACCTCAAATTTTACCAGGAAAAAACACACGGATAACAAAAATTGATATCACCAGGCACAATTTGAAGACTGTGAAAAGAGTAGAATTTCAATATTTGATATTATTACCAATTATTAGTAACTATAAATATAAGAATGAAAAAAATAATTACCTCAAATACCCCCAGGAAAGACACACGGATCAGAAAAAAAGTTATCACTAGGCACAATTTCAAGACTGTGAAGAGAGTAGAATTTCAATATTTGATATTATTAACAATTATTAATAACTATAAATATAAGAATGAAAAAAATAATTACCTAAAATAACACCATGAAAGACACACGGATCAGAAAAAATAGTTATCACCAGGCACAATTTGAAGACTGTGAAGAGAGTAGAATTTCAATATTTGATATTATTAACAATTATTAATAACTATAAATATAAGAATGAAAAAATAATTACCTCAAATATCACCAGGAAAGATACACGGATCAAAAAATTGATATCACCAGGCACAATTTGAAGACTGTAAAGAGAGTATAATTTCAATATTTGATATTATTACCAATTATTAATAACTATAAATATAAGAATGAAAAAATAATTACCTCAAATAACACCAGGAAAGACACACGGATCAGAAAATTGATATCACCATGCACAATTTGAAGACTGTAAAGAGAGTATAATTTCAATATTTGATATTATTACCAATTATTAATAACTATAAATATAAGAATGAAAAAAATATTTATCTCAAATAACACCAGGAAAGACACACGGATCAGAAAATTGATATCACCAGGCACAATTTGAAGACTGTAAAGAGAGTATAATTTCAATATTTGATATTATTACCAATTATTAATAACTATAAATATAAGAATGAAAAAAATATTTATCTCAAATAACACCAGGAAAGACACACGGATCAGAAAAATTAATATTACCGGGCACAATTTCAAAACTGTGGAGAGTAGAAGTGGAAATGTAGGAGGAATTGAAAAAATAATTGGATTTAAAAAAAAATTGACGAACCGCGTATTTATAAAAACTCGCGCCCACGGATCGCGGGTGCGAACCGCGATCCGTGGTGACGGATCGCGGGTCGAACCCGCGATCCGTGGGCGCGAGTTCTTATAAATACGCGGTTCGTCAATTTTTTTTTTTTGTGATTAGTTTTCGAATTTTTTTGGGAACTACTAAACGTCGCCCCAAAACTACTTAAATCGCCCCTTGAAATTACCAAATTGCCCTTAACAATATATTTAATACCCATATCGTCCCGTGTCTATAAATAAGGCATATGGTCTTGTATATTCATAATTTATCAGTAAAAACACCACGAAAATGTCTGACGAGGGTGATGCATCGGGTGAGGTAAGCCTGGCGCGGGGCAAATTTTGGGCCGAGCGTCTGCATTAGACGCCTCCCCCATGGTGAGGGCGTCTGCGTAGGACGCCCTCCCCATGGACTAGGCGTCTAACGCAGACGCCTCCCCCATGGGATAGGCGTCTTATGTAGACGTCCTCCCCATGGGTAAGGCGTCTGTAGTAGACGCCCTTCCCTTCGGTCAGGCGTCCTACGCAGACGCCTTACCGTTGGGGAAGGCGTTTAACACAGACGCCCCATCCATGGGGCAGGCGTGTAACACAGACGCCTATTTTTTTTTTTTTTTTGATTTTGATTTTGTTTTTTTAATTTCGACATTATTTTTGAAATTTTTTAATTTCGAATTTATTTTTTTATTTTTTTTAATTTTGATTTTATTTTTGTAGGTTCCAGATTTCGGTGGTGATGGAGTGGATTACAGTGAGTTATTTCAAACTACACAAATCTTTGCAACAATCGATGAAGCATGTAAATGGGCCAAACAAGTAGCTATCGGAGCTGGGTTTTTTTTGGTCGTGTCATCGTACAAAACAAGATCAGATAGTCGGATGGATTGTTATTTGAGATGCGACCGGCGAAATCAAATGGAGTCTCGGGATATGGATACTGCACTTCGAAGAAACACCAAAAGAAAGGGTTGCGGTTGCCGTTTCTTAATAAAAGTGGTGGAGCGACGAGATCGTGATGGATGGGTTTTGGTTTTTAATAGTGCTCACGGACATCGCTCTTGTCCTCGCTCCGGACAACCCACATACCCGAACGTGGATGACCCTCGTCGATAATCTTCCGCTCACGATGCGGGCGGAATGCAGGAAAGTACTCGTATATCCACGCCTGCAGCAGCGTAAGACAACCTGCAATCCCAGAACAATCCGCACGGCTAGCTATCCCAAGCTGCCGGTACAGGTATGCCAACGTCGCTGACCCCCACGAGTACTCACGAACGGTCTCCGGGTCCCTAGCCTCCAGTAGATCGCGTGGTCTGATCCGACAACCACTCTTGTCGACAAACAAGACGGCTCCGAGCATCAAGAATAGGTACGCCGTCAACTGTGTATCATCGGCCCGCGGAGGTCGTGCCCGTCTGCATAGGTCCTCAAGGGAGTCGATGCCGACACCACCACCACTCCATAAAGCTGTATCTCTCGCCAGACCATCAGGTGTGACACCAAGCAACTCTGCCACATAACACCTCAGCTCAGACGTCGACCCCTGAGCATTAACCAGACGACCATCCACAGGAAGTCGCAGGATCTGGAAAACATCGTGAAGCATGATCGTCATCTCTCCGAAAGGCATGTGGAAAGTGTTGGTGTCAGGCTGCCACCGCTCCACAAACGCCGAAATCAAAGGCATGTCGAGATAAGGGAACATGCTGTACGGTAAGTGCCCCAAATGCGTGGCACTAATCTCCTCTCTGATATCAGCTCTCAGTGTAGACCGCCAACCCTGTAGTGCTGTACAGGCTCTGTGCCGATTCTGGCACTTCAGAACCTTCCGATCCTCTCCGTCCCAGATCCGTCTAGCAATGTGACCCCAGAAACTAGGAATGACGCTCCCATCTAAAGGACCACCAGGCGTCATACTGCTCACGATCCAAGAATCGTCCTGGACCCTCTTCTTCTTCTGAGCGCGGGGATCAACAGTGCACGAGCTCGAATCCCCGGCCGTAAACCTCCCACCCCTACCCTTCCGCACCATCCATCCGGCGGAAGTAGAAGTACCCGCTCGACCACGTCCTCCGCTATAATCCCCCTGCCTCTCCACCTCCGGCCGCACATCATACGGGCCATCATCGTCGCTCTCGTCGTCGAAACTATCCACATGCTCATCATCGAAGGAATCATCCTCCTCCTCACGACGACGTAATGCCTCCCTCTCCCTCCTGACCGAAGCAGATATCCCCCGTCTACGTGGATGACGCGGTGCTGAATCATCCTCTAAAGAACGGAAGGCGTGTAATGGTATCGACTTGCCTCTCCCTCCACTGTGACCCGATGACTATTTATTGAAATTTTAAATACAAATTTGTTAAATTTGTTAAACTAAATTATCATATTTATCAAAATTGTTAAACTAAATCAAAATTTGTTAAACTTAATTATCAAAATTGTTAAACTAAATCAAAATTTGTTAAACTAAATTAAAACAATTGTTAAACTAAATCAAAATTTGTTAAAACTAAATATCACAAATGTTAAACTTAAAAAGAATTTGTTAAATTAATTTTTTTGATTTATCACTATTTATTAAAGTAATTATGATATTTATTAATTAAAAAAACAAAAAAGGCGGAGGCGTCTGCGAGAGACGCCTCCCGCAAGGTGGAGGCGTCTGTCGGAGACGCCTCCTCCTACGGGGAGACGTCTGCGGAAGACGTCTCCCCCATCGGGGAGACGTCTGCGGAAGACGTCTCCCCCAGACGTCTTCCGCAGACGTCTCCCGCTTCGGGTCGGCGTCCGAGGGAGACGCCCCCCGCATGGGTCGGGCGTCCTCGGAAGCCGCTCCCCCCATAGGGGGAGCGGCTTCCGAGGACGCCCGACCCATGCGGGGGGCGTCTCCCTCGGACGCCGACGACTTTTTTTTTTTTTTTTTTTTTTTAAAAACAAATAAATAACGTAATGTTACCTCATACGGGTACACCGGGGGAACTGCTGGCTGCTTCCCTGGCCTCCGAGACATTCGTAATCTTGTGTAGTAGGTATAGGAAGAGAAAGTTTTGAAAAAAGAGTGAAATTGTGAGATATATAAGCAAAAATAGGAGGAAGGGCAATTTGGTAATTTGAAGGGGCGATTTAAGTAATTTTGGGGCGATGTTTAGCAGTTCAGATTTTTTTTTGTGATTAGTTTTCGAATTTTTTTTAAAATGAATATTATTTAAAAAAATTACGGGTGCTTCGTGCCTTTTCTTTTGTTGGGTGACGTGACACTTTGGGGACGCGTGTTTGTTCTGAGAAGTGGTTGTAGTCGATTAGGAGAGAACTTGATTGGTACCCCAAGCAGTCCAAAGAAAATTGGGTTTTATTATTGGGTTATTTGGTCGGGTGTTTTTAAAAAATATCGATTTTGAATTTTTATTCTTGAATTTTACTTGAGTACATTTAAATTCTTTCAAACTAATTTGGTACACTTTCAAAACTGTGAGATCTACTTTGGTAAAATAATCTATTATTTATATTTTTTAAAATTAGATATTTTGCATAGTAATACAAAACAATTCAGGAAATTCTTTTTGAATCCTCTATTCAATATTATGAAAGTTCTACTAATTAGATTAAACTTTTTTTTACTTTTCTTTTATATATTTGACGAACACTTAGGCAAATTTGAGAACTACTCCAAGTCATGAATTTCAAGAAATTTTTATCCTAATTCTAGAATTCTATTTTTTTCTCAAAAACCTGTATTTAATGTAAAGGTGGTCAAACATTTTTGTTTAGATATAGACTTCAATTATTATTATTTCACTTTGATAAACTTATCAAACACCACTTAGTCAAACACACACATTTATACAAAAACATTACAATTCAAATAAAATCTATTTTTTTAAAAATATAATCTCATGGTTCTAACAACTAATTTTGGAAGAAATCAAATGTACTCAAACAAAATCAAAAAACTCAAATGCAAATAATCATTTATTATATTTTATACGTTATTATGATTGTGAAGGTTTGAATTTTTTTTATTAAAAAATCACAATAAGCAATTAACAATTTCAGATATTCCTTCTGGTACACAAAGAAACAAAAAGTCCGACCTGCCGGATTCGAACCAGCGACCTAAGGATTTCTGATGGGAACCAACTACAGTCCTCCGCTCTACCAACTGAGCTAAGGTCGGCTCGTCTCTATTACCTTATCATTAGCAACAAATAACAAATTAGGCTCCCAGAAAAAAGAGAAACCGTAGCTACGCTTACAGCTGCCTGGTATTTCGTTGGAGAATAAAGACAAATCGTAGACACACCAATACAACAAATGACAGTTGCTAGCCCCTGTCGTTCCCATGTGCCCATATCGCTATTGTTACCTCCTAAATTATTGGGAGATCGTCCGGTCATCGATAATCTGCCAACAGAAATCGGCTGAAATGCATATTGTGACCTGCCTGAAATCTATCACTGCTCTGTTTAGAAGCACGAGAACATATCTTTAAAATACTAAATATATTACCACCCTCCAACTTATGGGAAGCAAGAATGCAACGAACTTTGTAATTCCAATTGACGGAACCACAAGGTTAACTGCATTATCTTATAACATTACCGACCTGGAAGGGCTGCTGCATTTTCACAATGGCAATAATATATCGTAAAAAATCGTAGTGAGAAAGCCAATACAAGTAAATCAGTTGTTTGTGTCGTGAGCTAATATGTTGCAAGTGTGCTTTCAAGAAATAATTTCTTGAACCGGTAACGCTTTGCTGAACTCGCTTCTCACAAACAGACTGCATGTTAGTGTGACTTCTATCCTGCGCAAATATTATAACTTGAAAGTGACAAAGTTACACCCAGCCGCATAAGATCATAGCTACGGGTTGCGTTGCAATCTAAACTAAATTCAGCAAAACCTCATAACTTTGATCTACAAAACTTGTGATGTGGTTACTTGTATAAACAAAGTCGAGTATAATAATTCTGTATTCAACCTGTCAGAAGTTCTAGTGGGGCCTTTGGTAGGTAGAAGCATGTCGAAAACATAAAAAACCGGCAATCATGCTTGCATGGGTCTTTTGTGAGTAATCACGTCTGAGAGCTCTCCAAAAGTGGACACGTCAAATGGAAATGACTTGTTAAGAAAAAAGAAGCATTCTCGGGCCAATTTCTCTACCTGTCAGATAAATAGCACATCAAGACATCATTACACGGCACATAAAATCCAACAATAAAGAATAAATCAATAGACAAGCCCATTTTCGGATGAACACAAATTTTAGCAAGTTTGAAGTTCTTTTCATATGTATAAGCAGCTTATCTTTATCACAACTTCAACTATAACTAGACCTGGCAATCGTGTCGTATTCATGTACTTTCGTGTCAGACAGTTTCGTAATTGTGTCAGGATTTCGTGTTATCGTGTTAAGCACAATTTGAAGAAATTACATCATGTTTAGATTGAAAATAGTTAAGTGACATGTTATATTTGTTGGAGATTTCGGGTTGTGATAATCCTGGACTCTTCTCAGATCGTGTCGAATCACTTTCCGAACAAGATTATTCGACCCTTTTACACTGCCCGGGTTGCACGAATACCTTGCTGGGATAATCCTGAGAATGAACAATCTCGTTCAGGCAATATGAACTTCGATCAGAAAGGTAGAGAAGGAGTATGAATTTTCGTATGTTTGTTTTGAGTACCGAATCCCTCTTATAATGAGATAATCGAAAAACAGAATGGCGGTTGGGCGGTTACACAAACACCTTTTGGGTTGGTATTATCCACTCAAACGGAAATACATAAAATCCAATAAAAAATTAATATGGATCCCAGCCAGGGGCTCTGCCCCTTGGACCCCGCAGGGGCTCCGCCCCTCGACCCCGCGAGGGGGCTGCGCCCCCCTCGACCCCTGCTTCATATTCGTGGTCGATAAACCGTTAGCTCAACAAGCGTGCATTCCGCACTACCCAAACTCGTTTCCGAGCCTAACAATAAATCGCATCGGTCTCAAGTAAATCACATTACGACTAAAATGAATCGATGACACTAAAATCACCAACAATATTAATATTTTTCTATATAATTAACATATTAATTGACCATTATCAAGTAAAAAAATAGTTAATTACCTAACAAAAGATGTTATTCGTGTCAGTTTCGTGTAAAAAACTAAAATATCGTGTAATCGTGTCATGTTCGTGTCAAATCGCGTATTAATTATTTTATGTTTATTTCTTCATAAATCATCATAATAAAGCATTTCAACCACACAAAAAATTTCGTGTCATGTCGTGTAAAAATCGTGTCACCATATCGTGTCGTGTTCGTGTCGTGTCAGAAATTGTCAGGCGTAACTATAACCATTAAAAGTTTAAAACATGGATTGTTTGATTTCCATTACCTTGAAATTTGTTTCTTCAAAAATAAAAAAAGTGATGCCAATGCCAGCGAGGGAAAAAAGACTACTGGCTTCAGAAACAAAACAAAGAGAAATGCCAAGAGAACTTAGTTTCATACGGTACTACAACCATTAAAACATGGAAGCAACTGGAGAAAAAGATCTGGAGAAGCAGTTTCAACTTCTGGTGGACAAACGCCAGTCCTCATACGTAATGGAATGGGAGATACATGATCGTGTGAAAAGAAACATGACCTTCCAATAGCGACATCCCTGTTTATTTTCACTTCTTATTAGGGAGAAATGGCAACGTTGATGCTTGTAGACAAGATATTAATCATAGCCAACTATGGAGAGCATAAACATAAGAACATGAATCTTGTACACTTTACTTCATATTCTACTATATAACCAAGAGAGAAGATGACATAAAAAAATATTGACAGAAAGAGGAAAAGCATCTGCCATCCATCGGAGTAACTAAAGGACTGCACACCTGCATTGTGAAGTAAAACTTGCATTCAGGCCTTCTTCCATTAAGTGAATGAGAAAAGAAACACTCATCCCCTCTGCTGCATGAACCATTGACAAAGTATTTGCATAGCACAGCCTCATTACTATAATCCATAGAAAAATCTGCATTTTGCCACAAATCCTGGTAACCACCTTCTGTACATTGTACCCTGATCTGTACAGCGAGATTCAAAAAATCATAGCAATGTCATGTACAGAAGTGAACAATAACAGGGACTGCAGCATAAGGTAAAACAACACAAACAAAACAATATCTTCAAAGTACCTCTTTGACAAGCTTTGCCAGGTTCTCAGCTACGCTAGTTGCTTGGAAGTCTGATGTAGCAACATAAGGTAAAGCAACACATAACTTACTTTCAGTGACGAGTTCAGGGTTCTCTTTGCCAAGGGCTACATCACAAGACTCACGTTCGAGGATGCAAATGTGATTGAGATCGTACAGAAGATAATAGGATGATAGACAATCTACTGTATGTAATAATTGGGGCCTGAAACGATGAAGTGTTCTCATTACATTGTCATCTGCATGATAACAGGAAACATGTATCAGATGAAGTCAATGCTCTGTAAACGAAAATAACACATCCAAAATATCATGATGCATACATATGTCAGCAATGTTGTTTAGTGCTGCTGGTACAGGCTTTGGCAGATAGCACATTCCTCTTCAAGCTTCAGAATCGATGTTGACAGGAAATTCAATCAACTTACCCAACAACCTCAGACAAGCAAAAATCGGGTCGGACCGATCGGTCAGACCGAACCGGATTGTATTTGTCAGTTCGGTCTTCGGTCCGCCGGATACCAAAAATTCAGGTCTCGATCCGGTTTGGTCCGGCCCCGGACCGAATCCATGTTTCGTTAGTAAAATTCGATTTTTTGATTGAATCAGACAACACCGGACCAGGCCGACCCAAATTTATTTGGTTCGGTCTTCAGTCCACCGGATTCTGAAATTCGAGTCTTGGTCTGGTCCCGGACCGAACCCATATTTTATGAGTAAAATTTGGTTTTGGACCAACCAGATCGGGCCGACCCGAATTTATTCGGTTCGGTATTCAGTTTGCCGGTTACCGAAATTCGGGTTTTAATCCGGTCCCCGGCCCGAATTTATTCAGTTCGGTATTCAGTCCGTCGAATACCAAAATTCGGGTTTTGATCCGGTCCTAGGCCCAATTATATATGATGTGGGTTGGACTTGAGATTTTCCCAAGTATCCAATTGACAATTTGCATTAACGAAACTGAACTTTAATTCTTTCACTATGAAGGTTCTTGTGACTTATCGTAATATTGATGAAAAATTCAAATATCATCTTGTGTATAAAAATTCAAGTCGTGGAGTTAAGTTTCAAAACTTACAACCAAACGTTCAAGCAAAAGTTAATTTGAAGTTTTGGAGTTTTTTTTGGGTTTTGGGTATTGCATTTTTGTGTAGTTAAGTTAATTTGGGTTGACTTTGTGATTTTTGTTAGTATTCAAGACAAAACAATATTTGTATGTAAAACATCAAAAAATACTTTATTTTTAACAAATGAAAATATCTAATTTGTTCAATCCTTTTGTCGGTAACATTTCATATAGTCCATGTTCCATGTCATTATTTAAAAGAAACTATAATATATCATCAAATGTTTGTTTGAGCAAATTTCATTAAAAAGTAATTATAATGCATTATTAAATTGAAAATAACATGCAGATTCCGTCTACCTATTTCACACTTAAGCGGGCAGGTAGCGAGTTTTTTTTATACGTGTCTTGCCTCCATTTACGTACTTCACTTATGCGGGATGAGTAACAGTGGGATAAAAACTCAACCCACCCCGCTTACCACCGCACCCACGACAGCTCAAATGAAATTCTGCTCTGTATAATGCAAGTGGACCCCACCCACGACAACCAGTCTTTATTAATACTTTGATGAAACTGGAAACATGTTATGTGAGTGCTTGCTTCAGTGCATCTGACAGAATGTAAGTGTTTTAACAGTTTAAGAACACCCCACTTGTTGTTGAAAATTGAAACCAAAATCATCGGAGATTTAACCAGCAGACGTGGATCCACAAGAACTGGATATGTGTCACTTGCCATGCTTCTGGAGACAACCAGGTGGGATCTCCATTGGTGCTTTCCAAATCTCCACCGCAAACACCACGTGGTTAATTAAGCTTAAACTTTTTTACTACAGATAAATACATCCAGGAACGGTGGCACGAAAAGTTGCCACACATGTCAAAATACAAGGGATCGAAATTCCAATATGGTTGAAAACTCCAAATACAATGATTTGTCTGGGTTGGCTTTGGTACGTTGGTAAGCAATATTAAGTGAGCCCAACTTTGTGGACTGTGAAATTGTAGTGTATATTTAGAAGTCCAGTATAATGTACTTCGAGTAAATTATATTGGTAAAATTTCATACCGTAATCAATAAAAAGTTATTGTTGGATTATTGAGTTTGGGCTAGACCCATGAATAACTCAATTGAAGAAATCCAATGTTGAGATGAAGATGAGAATTATTACTCCATGTGTCATGTGCTCATCTCACTTTTAGTCCCACATCGGTGAACCTAACAAGTTGAAGGATGTTGATAAACATCCTATTCACTTGACCGTTTGTAGGTGGAAAGAGAGGAGGAGAGAATTCTCCACACACGTGTGCGCGCGACCGTCCCGGTCCAGTCTGAGGCGAGGCGAGGGGGGATTGGGGGTAATTAGAGGCTTTGACTTTAGCCTCAGGGTGATGGGTGTATTTATTTTTGGACTTCAAAAGGTAATTATTTTTTGCAATTAAGTCATTGACGGTTACAAGAATAAATAAATATATATATACCATGATGGTTTCCTCCTGAATAAACGTCTTATTTCCCATCATCTCTCTACGAAAACTATCCCTCTCCGACGATTTCCTATCTCCAAATTCAGAGTTGTTCAGTGCATGATTCTTGTGAGGTTCCGCGCTGCTTTCGTGGTCCGTCAATTCCGGTGTGCGCCTGATCGACGGTGCGACCGTTCTATCCTGGGAGAAAACCGGTAGACCGTCAAACGCACTGGTATGTGTGCCGATATTTTCTCTGAGGCAAGTCGCCTTCCGACGGCTCGGTCTTCGAGGTCCTCTCTGATCACTGTTTCTTCGTTTCTTGTTTTGCTTTACATGTTTTTGTATGTTGGCTTTATCTGGATCCTTACGGAATATTTATTCGACGTATGTAACTCACTGTATTACATGATTATATTTGTAATTGTTTCAACAGTTATGAACTATAAACAACATGCGATCATAGATTGTTTATATTTACCTGCAAGAATTATCTAGTGAGTCCGGAACTTAATTTCTTATTTTAAGTTCTCACCATATCCATTATTCATCTAAAATTGTATGACATATTAAGAGAAAATAGTTATGTTAATTAATAGTGAGGTTAACTAAATAAGAAAAATCCCAAGTTTACTGGAACTTGATCCTATTTATCTGATCGGTGGCCTGTCAATTAAAGTTTCATTAGACGCGGTAGTGATATTTTCCAGTAACAGTATAACTCCTGTAGAGATAGTAGATGTAAATTAACAAACATCTCTTGGTCCACATGAGGCCATGTGAATAGCGTCATAGAGCCACCACTGTGCATTCAATTCAAATACGAATATTTAAGAAAAGGAAGAAGGTTTGTTTACCTTTGTAATCTGGTAAGTTGGGACTCATACTCAACAACTCCAGTGTTATTTCTTCCTAAGTTCCTTTTTTTAAGGGAGTTCATTTTTCATTTTTTCAGACATAAAGCTGAAAAGTCCTACATCTCTTGTTGGACCCGATACTTTCAAGTTTCAACGAAGGGGGATGTGATTTTTGATATTTGAACAAACGTCTCTTATTTATTAAAATTCTAACATAGTTATGGGTGGGGTTTTTTATCAATTGTTTTCAGAGAAGTGAATGTTCAACCATAATGGTTTGAGAGCACAGTTAACAGTCGGTTTTTTACCAGACACCCTCCACATCCACCCTCCACGTCCCCTAAATTGGGCGACTTAATTGGGATATGTCTTGTCTTAAGATAATCAAACCAAAAATCAAATTCGAATTGTTATATTTGAAACATGATGTTTGAGATTTAACGGGTGCGTTGAGTATAATAAATAATGTAAAAAATGTCTACAAGAATTTTTGTTGGCACAAACCTAAAGTTCAAAATATTCACAGAAAAAAAATTGAGTCATACAATTTTTCTGAGCATTTGTATTAAATGTTGCTGTTGAGATATTGTTGAATTGTAACTTCTACTATAATGTATAAGACTTGTATGCAAAAATAATAGACGCAAAAAAGTTGAGATCTCTTGTATTCTCCAAACTCATTTGTTATACACAAAATCAGATGCAAATTCTTACCGATGCCGATACAAAACTATTTGGGCACATATTCTTGTCCACTAGTGTATTTTCTAAAAAGTACAGACCTAGCGCGCAAAATATTTTATAAAAGGCGAGGCTTCACATCCCAAACCTTCACATATTCTTGTCCACTTCCACAGTCCACACCCCCCTCAGATCTCCCCAATGATTCCCGGCATGCATCCCACCGGCGCCCCGCACGGCGTCCTCCTGGCGGTGGTGGTCGCCGTGGTCATAGCCGTCCCGTTCCTCCTCGGCGACCAAGGCCAGGCCATCGTCGACGCCATCCCCGAGATCCTGTTGAAATATGGAAAGAAAGATACGTTGGAAAAGACATACCAGAAACGACGATTCTCCCAAATCTCCCAAATCTCGCAATCCAAATCAAGGAAATCATGGAAACAA
The DNA here is from genome assembly GCA_963682175.1 of Triglochin maritima. NCBI lineage: Eukaryota > Viridiplantae > Streptophyta > Magnoliopsida > Alismatales > Juncaginaceae > Triglochin > Triglochin maritima. The sequence continues at coordinate 2,922,338 of OY821780.1, read as the reverse complement.
TGTATTAGGAAAGAACAACGGTATTCTTAGTATTCCTTTGTATAAATACAACATCAAAACCCTAAATAAAATTAATCTTTTACTGTTCAAATTCAATATGGTATCAGAGCAAAAATATTTTGGAATGTTATTTTGAAAAAGTAAGGATCGTGTAACATTTAACAGATGACGATTTTTTCGTTCGGAAACACCATTTTGTGCAGGAGTGTTTATGCATGTGGTTTGGTGAAAAATCCCTTTTTGTTTCAAAAATTTTTGAAAATTGTTGCTAGTATACTCGGATCCATTATCAGATCTAAGTATTCTAATTTTAGAACCAAGCAAATTTTCAACAAAGGCAACGAATTCACAAAAGACCAAAAAGGCATCGGACTTAGCTTTCAATAAATATAACCAAGTTGTACGAGAAAAATCATCAATAAAAGAAATAAAATAATTGAACCCATTATAGGATTCCAAAGGGGCGGGTCCCCAAATGTCTGAGTGAATCAATTCGAGAACGCGACCTGTTTTATTTTCAGAAGCATAAAAAGGGAGTCTGGTTTGTTTTGATAAACGACACACATCACAAGATAATTCATTTTTTAGAGACGGAAATAGCTTTTGTAAAACCATGTGAGACGGGTGCCCCATTCTTTGGTGCCAGGTATCGTGATTAGGAACATTAACTAGCATTCCTTTTATTTGATTTTCGAGCACATAAAGTCCTTTGGCGAGTTTTCCTCTACCAATCGTCTTCCCTGTGATACGATCCTGAAATATTACATCAAAAGGAGTGAATATAATATTGCAATTTAAATTTTTTGTAAGCCTTGCAACCGACAAAAGGTTAGAATCAAAATTAGGTACATATAAGACATTTTCAGGTATTTGATTATTAAAAAAATGCATTTCTCCTGTACCCTTAATTTGTGCTTTGTTTCCATTAGCGACTGTGACAAATTTATTTAAAAAATTTAAACTTGTTTTTATGTTATTTATCATGGAGGAATCTCCTGTCATGTGATCAGTTGCACCGGAATCTATAATCCAACTAGAGTTATGAGAATTATTTACTAAATATGCTCTGTAAGAGTCGGAGACGGAATTTATACCTGATGTATTACCTTTGCTTGGGGTGTTGGATTGCTGTAAGAAGGCATTTAAGTGGGCCAGAAGTGCACCAAGTTGGGTTGGATCAGCTCCTGTGCTTGTGGATTCGGGCCCAGCTCGGGTGGAATAAAACCCGGATTGCTGAGAACTTGTCGGATTCGGACCAGTGCAATCGGATGCTCCATTTGTTGTGATATAAAACCCGTGCTGATCCGCTACCGACCCGATATGTGCCCATTTGTTTCCTTCCTTGTAAACGCTAGGGTTTCCATCGCCGCCGCCTCCCCCTGTGGAGTATGCCTGGCTGCCGCTCCTCCCATCCCCCCTCCTTTCCGAGCTGTCCTTGGATGGCCGGAGGTGTGGGTAGAGGAAGTAGCAAGTGGATCTGTTGTGTCCCTGTTTTTTACAGTTATCGCAATATTCTTGACTTTTATTTCCATATTTTGTTTTACCTTTGTCGCGGTGGTTTGCGATGTGTTTTGCGGCGACAAACGCCTGATTTTCTTGGTTGTCCGGCTGAGCGGTTTTGGTTTTCCGGAGGGTTTCCTCACGGTTAACCATCGCAATGATGGTCGAGAAGCTAGGTAGTTCCGGCGACATAAGGATGCTGGAACGGAGTGCTTCGTAGCTCGAGTCCAGTCCAACAAGAAATGTGTAGATGCGATCTTGTTCGGTTCGGGCTTGTATGGTTTTTGAATCTGTCGTCGGTGGCTCGTAGATGGCGAGTTCGTCCCATGTTTTCTTTAGCATACCGAGATATTCGGTCACGTTTTTCTGCCCTTGCTTGATCTGCGAGAGGTCTTGTTTTAGTTTGAAAATATGTGCAAAGTTTTGTTGCTTACCATAGTGTTCATGGACGGAGTCCCATAATTCCTTTGCGCTGTTTTTGTACATGAAGATCTCCGCTATTTGGCTTTGCATCGACTGGAGGACCCAAGACATCACGAGGTGGTCAGTGTTCTGCCATTCCTCTTGTTTGGCTTCGGATCCTTGGTCGGTGGGTCTTGCGGTTTTCCCGGTGAGGTGGCCTATCTTCCCCTTGCCACTGAGGGACAGGGAAATGGCCCGCGCCCAGGAGAGAAAGTTGGTCCCATTGAGAGGTTGTGTGGTGAGGCGCTGAGAGTCGCCACCACCGTCCATCATTGCTAGGAGTGGAGGGCGACAGAGGTCGCAACCGCCTGGCTGTCCCGGTCGATGATGAGCTCCGGGGAGCTTCTGAGGCGGAGGTGGGTTTGGGTTGGGGTTTTTTTTTTTTTTTGGTTTTGTTTTTCTCAGAACGCACGCTCTGGTACCATAGTGTTCATGGACGGAGTCCCATAATTCCTTTGCGCTGTTTTTGTACATGAAGATCTCCGCTATTTGGCTTTGCATCGACTAAAGAAATATCCTTAGTCAAACATTATCTTAAAACCAAATTTTTTTTTTTTTTTGGTTTTGTTTTTCTCAGAACGCACGCTCTGGTACCATAGTGTTCATGGACGGAGTCCCATAATTCCTTTGCGCTGTTTTTGTACATGAAGATCTCCGCTATTTGGCTTTACAATGATAAAGAAATATCCTTAGTCAAACATTATCTTAAAACCAAATTTGATATTAAAGATCTAGGCATCATGAAATATTTTCTTGGAATTGAAATTGCTCACTCCAAAAAAGGATTATTTCTATCCCAAAGGAAATACGTTCTAGATCTCTTACATGAAACTGGAAAGATAGGGTCTAAACCGGTCAACACCCCAATCGAGACAAACAGGAAAGTTAGTCTTATTGATGGTGAACCGGTTCAAGACATAGGACAATTTCAAAGACTAGTTGGTAAACTTATCTACCTCACTGTCACTAGACCCGACATTACATATGCTGTTAGCGTAGTAAGTCAATTTATGCATGCACCCCACAAAGGACATCTAGAGATTGTGGACCGGATCCTGCACTATCTTAAAAAAACCCCGGGCCAAGGTCTCTGGATGAAGAAAAACAACTCTAATACAATTGTTGGTTACTCTGATGCAGATTGGGCAGGTAGCCACGATCGAAAATCCACTACTGGCTTTTGTACTTTCGTTGGTGGAAACCTAGTCACTTGGAGAAGCAAAAAACAGAACGTGGTGGCTAGATCAAGCGCTGAAGCAGAATATCGTGCAATGGCCTCCACAACAAGTGAGCTAATTTGGCTCAAACAACTTCTCAAAGACATGAATATAGACAATCAAAATCCAATACAAATGTTCTGTGACAATAACGCCGCAAGACATATCGCCTCCAATCCCGTCTTTCACGAACGAACCAAACACATTGAAGTGGATTGTCATTTCATTCGTGAGAAGATACAAAATAAAGAAATCGAAGTCCCCTATGTTCAGAGTAATGATCAACTAGCAGACATCTTCACCAAAGCACTGGATCAGAAACACTTCCAACACATTCTTCACAAGTTAGGCTCCTTCAACATCTTCCGGAGTCAACTTGAGGGGGAATGTTGAAATATGGAAAGAAAGATACGTTGGAAAAGACATACCAGAAACGACGATTCTCCCAAATCTCCCAAATCTCGCAATCCAAATCAAGGAAATCATGGAAACAATGTATTAGGAAAGAACAACGGTATTCTTAGTATTCCTTTGTATAAATACAACATCAAAACCCTAAATAAAATTAATCTTTTACTGTTCAAATTCAATAGATCCTCAGTCCCGTCGGGCTCCTCTTCCTCCCCGTCACCCTCATCCTCGTCATCCGCTTCCTCTCCTCCGACCGCGGCACCGCCCTCTCCCACGTCTTCGCAGGCTCCCCCGACTCCATCCACCGCGTCGGTGGGTCCCCTGTCGGCGTCGCGCTCGTGCTCCTGCTCCTCGTCGTGCTGCTCTACTACCGGGTCTCGCTCTTCGGGGAGGACGACGGGGACGAGTAGAGTTATGGTTTTGCCCCTGCGGTTGGTGGAGTTTTTTAGTTTTTGCATTTGTGTTGTGTTGCCATTTTTGTATGGTGTAAATAAACGTTTTGTGTTTGTTTGGATGTTGCTTTCAGAATTTCAATTCCAAATGTGTTTGTTCTGTAATTTAATGTGATTTTTTCGTCTTCTTTTTACACAAAAATTATATCCCAAACTAGTGACTACTAGTTTAGTGAGGTGGACACTCAGGTTCAATTCCCACCCTCGTCGATGGTGTTACTAATTAAAAATTAACCCATCAATTATAAAAGAATTATTTTAAATTAAGGATACGTATATTAGCCACAAGCCTATTAATTATAAAAAATTAAGTCTCATTTCTTATTTTCGCCCAAACGATACTTGAACTAGTTTAGGAAATAACAGAACAGCGTGTACCGAAGTAGGTAATATGTTTCATTTCAAGTTTTGGAATTTTGCATTTAGTAGTGCCTTTTATATCAAGTCTTATCCCTGTGGTTTTTAAATGTCACATTTTATTCCTAATCTATTTGATCCAGCTCAGTAGATCTGATTTTGGATTAGTATTTTTAACATCGTCCTTCTATTCCAGTAATCTAACCTGACGAAATGATCATCCCTTTCAGAAAAAAGCTAGATGGTTATGAACTTATGATATGGATACCAAGTGGAGTTATTATTATTGAAGCCGTTAGAAAAACTTTTGAAAAATCATCAATGCTAGGAAAACTTTCGAAAAATGTCAAGAAGGTTTGACGTGTTGCAAAAAACTTTGGTAGTGTAGTGATTAATGCAAGAAGTGCTACTTCTTTTATGCATATATGTTATTTTATTGAAGAATATTTAGATCTGATTTGATTATTATTTTTATCGCTGATTCTTCAGTTAGACGCAATAATTTCTAGTTACGTGAACCACCAGGTCCACCACATGCAATTCAGACTAAAACATGAGATAAAGCTCCGAAAACAATCATCCCCCCCCATGAAATTGCCATTTTATTTCTCTCCTTAAGGGATAAGTTGAAGGACTTATGTCAAACAACAAGGTAAAAAACGCAATTTGCTTCGACTTATCCAATGGACAATTACAGTTTATTATAAATACCCTTTGAGTTCTTAAATCTGCTTCAGTTACACAAAAGCTACCGCATTGACTACTTTTTATGGGGAAAACGAGACAAAATAAGTGTTCGTAAGCTAAGTTCCAAAACAATGCTTGTCCAATACTTCTAAATTCTAATGCATAAATGCATAATGTCTTATCTTCTCAAACAAGTGTACATATTTATGCATGGGAAGTTGTTAAAGAACTGTGCATAGTTTGGACTCATCTTGAGCACATAAAATGTCTGGCCATAGGAACTGGGTTCATCAAGCAAGAGTTCAGGAAGAACACCTTTGAACTGGATGATGTGGAGTGGGGAAAGCATTACTTGGACATTGAAGTGGATTAGTGTTTGTTTTGCTTCTCTTTTTTTGATGAAAGTGGTGGATTTGCATTAATAATAAGAGTTTAAGATGTTATAAGTCCATCCTAACCAAGTACACATGTTATAAGCCTCATAAGTCGGCAAGAATACTTAGCCCTGTTCAGCCATGTTAAAAGGTCCCAAAATCTTAAAATAGTGTCGGCGGTTCATTTGCCTCGCTCTTCCTCGGCTTCAAGCCATTTATGCTTCTTTTGGTTTTTGGTTAGTTGGTGGACATCTAGAGGTAGTGTCAGGTGTCGCAGAGTAGACTGTACACACACAGGCCTAACAGTGATGTGTCCGTCTTGGAATTGGTGTTTCATGTATTGATGGGTGGAAACATGGGATTCCCTTTTTTCAACTTTTTCGTTGGTTTGTTTAGAAGCGGCAAGGAGAGAGAATTTTGAATTGAAAAACCAAGAGAACTCTACTTCTGATTAACCCACATCTGTATTTATTCACTAAATACAAGTTTCACCGCCTGAACAGATGGTTACCGCCTACCGAATATTCGATTCGAAAATTTCTATTTAACTGGTATTTGGTAAGTTCAGTGTTACCAATTTAATTTCGGATGCGAATTTAGTTTAAAAAAATTACCACTTACAATTCGGATACAAATTATTTAAAATTCGAATTATCCGAATTATTCAAATTCATGGTCAAATACACAAATTAGTATTCAAAAATTATGATTCAAAAATTAATTACAATATATATATATATATATATAATTTCGGATAATATCCGAATACCAATTAGTATTCGAAAATTTTGAAGTTTCGGATTCAGATTCAGATAGTTCTACTGAATTCGGATTCGAATTTGACAATGAAATATAGTATTCGGATTCGAATTCAGATATAGTAGGTATTCGAGTCAAATTATCCGAGTTACACCCCTACTGAACACACAATCATTTATTGCATCGACCTTGTAATGATCTGATCTCTCCCATAAATACAAGCTCCATGGCACATGTACATAATGCTTTCTTACATACCAATTTGGCTAGTTTAGTTGAGAGATTCAATAATCTAAAGATAATCAAGAACGAAATCAAACAGTAACAATCTTATTTGCATGCTTTAGATATTTGGAATTTAAAATAAAAAGTGATTTAGTACATTAAGTCATCGACCTTGTACGAATATAATCACATGGATCCACTTCGCGTTTAGGTCGTCAGTCCACAGCACTCACTCACGATCCCATGGCTAATGAAGCGATCAACTTTTGGCCTTCGGCCATTTCCCTACAATAGTCACGTAACGGTACTAGATTAACAACTCCTCGAAGTTCTTTGTTCCAACGTTTTGTGATATTGAGATGCATACCGATTCCTACATCTATGGGAATGTTCCAACTTCCAAGTATAATATCCATCAGTTCTACAAAAGTTTTCAACTTGGTAACTTTTTCATGATTGTTAATTCAAATCGTTTCAACATGATGCAATAAGCCTATTATCATTGTCATGAAACACGGGTTTTCCCACTATTCCTTCAACGCAATTGGATCATGTTAAATCAATGCTTAATTGAGCTGAGAAATTTTGGAGTCTATTGTAGTTTAATGTTAGTCGAAGTTCAAATGAACTTGGACCATGTTACTGGGCCCAAGCTTGTTTCTCCAACTGGGTCGAGCCCATTCATGTTATCAACGTTTGTTCGAATTACATTTGTTGGTAAATATTTCTAAGAAATTTTACGTCAAAGAGTTTTAAGTTACGTGTACAAGTTATGATTGCACGCACACCTTCCATTTAACTGAACCGAGCTTTTCTCTTTTGGGTTGATTTGAGCTGACTTAAAACAAATCAAAGCAAAGTGTGTCAACTTTGCCACCAGCAAAACATTTAACCATCTTTTTGATTTTTCACACTTTTTATGACCACTTCAAAAAAAAATCCATTTTCCTCTCTTCCCAGTTCCCAATCAGTAGTTGCACAAAAAAGTACAAAACGTTCTCACTTTAATAATCAAAATACTTATCCACTTTTAAAAAAATCGAAATCTAACAACTATTCAAACTATTCGTGACAAAATTATTTCTGTAAACAAATTACTGATATTGTTCCACTTCCATGTACACCACCAAGGCACCAACATACATCTACGATAAATCAAATCTGCCGTATTCGATTAATAAATTCCAATTTAAAAGTGTCATTCAAAACTCCATTACAAAGAATTGATAACCAATTATTAGACTAATTAGGTGAGGTTGAGATACGAATTTGATCCTTGTTCTTGTTATAACATGTCAATAAGATGCGACTATACAATATACTTTAATTAAAATTAGGAAACTACTATTCGTCGTTCCAAAACTATTTAAACCGTCCGTCTAATTACCATTTTGTCATTCACAATTCATTTAATATTCATTTTGTCTTGTCTCTTAAACTAAGAATTTTGCCTACTTTTCCTCACTTTACTAGTACTAACACCACGAAAATGTCTGACGAAGTGTTTGCATCCGCTGAAGTAAGCTCAACAAAAAAATAACCGTGTCGGACGCCTGTGTAAGCGGCCGCCCCATTGGTGGACGCCCCACCCAAAATAAAATAAAATAAAATGAGACATTTTACCATATCTGAGTACACCGGGATGTCTGCTGACTCATTTCCTGACCTCCGAAACATTATTCTTGATGATTATGAGAAGAAGATGAAGAGAGAGTGGTGGTAGGAAAGTGAAATGAATATATATAAGTAGAAATGACAAAATGATAATTCGTACGAAGAATTTAAGTAATTTTAGGACGACACGTAACAATCGAGTAAAATCTGATAGCCCACCATAATTCTACAAAGTCTCTTTTTCCGATTTCTATTATTTGTCAAAACCAAAATTTCTGAAATAAAAATATCTCGGTGTGACGGACCCCACTGACCAAAATGAATGAACAACAACTTCACGCTATACCAACCCGGCAACCCCCAACAGATTCAACATCAAACAGACGGCTGAGATCGAGAGACGCCGTCACTAGCATATCCAACGGTTGCAATCCCCTGCCTCCGAATTACCAACGACAATGGACGCCTCTATTTACACGACTGCCACTCTCTTCCCCAAACCAAACCCGCCCATCTCCAACTCCCCTCTCCACTCCTCCCCTTCGAGCTTCCATTCCCTGTGAGCATTTCCTTCCCTTTCCCTCAATTCGAAATCGTAATCGCTGTCGCTCCGTTTCGTTGCTTCGATTGGTTCGGTTGAGGTTCCGTTCCAATTCCGGCGTCTCACTTGAGTTTGGAATTAGGGTTCCGTGGATGGAAGATGGAATTGAGAGAGGAGAGGTTGTGCAGTTGATGTCATGGTAGTATCGTTAGCTGAAATTGTGGAATGTTGTTTTTCTGCTTATTTTTTGGGGGTGTTTGGGATGGCAGTGCCGCCGTTTCGATTTAAATCGACCTGCTCGATTGATATAGTGTTTGATGTAATGGTGTGATAAATCATTACTTGAGTTTGAGTGTTTCTCCCGTTATTGGTTTCGGATTTGATTATTTCGAGTCGGATCAGATATTTGAAATGCTAATCAATTATTTTGTGGTAGGAAGAAAAACTGATTTGTTATTAGGTCCTTTTGGTGGCCATGCATTTTCCTCAGTTCTTACTTCTGCATTCAATTTCCTCTTAATATAATTTTGATTGTGAAGTAATGCACTCTTGATAATATGTGTTTGTATGCCTGTTTCAATGTATACGCTAACTAACATTAGGCTGATACCATCTTATATACTCTTTGAGTAAAGATTTGACTTTGTTGACTCAAAGACAGGAAATGAGTCGTGCCGGTCGCTCTGTCTACATAGGTAACCTTCCTGAAGACATTCGTGAAAAGGAAGTTGAAGATTTGTTTTACAAGGTCCTTCATGAGTTTCTGTACTTGTTTTCTTCATGTGCACCACAAGATTTTTTTTAGGTTGGAAGTAAAAACCTGCATGAACTTGGCTTTTAGTTAACCAAATTTATTAGGATTATTTACTTGGAATTTACTTTGCAGTACGGACCAATTGTTGATATTGATCTGAAGATTCCACCAAGACCTCCTGCATACGCTTTTATTGAGGTAGCTGACTCAATCATTTACCTTTTATTCCATATGTTGCTTATCATCTTTAGTGCATCATTATTCATTAACATCCCAATCATGTTATAGTAACATGGTTTTCAATTTGTCCTCGAGCTTGATTTGTCAATAGTTGGTATTTGGAGGTTCAAAGGACAAATTAAATTGTTTTGTAGATGATGAATGATCTAGTCACATGAAATTCTATAGGTGTTGACCTACATTGTGATCCCAGACATCCTAGGGTGGCAATGTCGATTAATCGTTAAAAAAGTGAAGAATTACTCTACATTTGTAGCTTTTGTATTCTTGTGTCCATAGAAGCAAAAAGAAAAACTGTTTGATTTTTCCCTCAGTTTATCTGGCAATATTATTTTTGTAGTTTGAAGAAGCTGTTGATGCTGAGGATGCTATTCGTGGTCGTGACGGCTATGACTTTGATGGTCACGAATTACGGGTAAGTACAGAAATTGAGAGAACTATGTATTTTACCATCGTCTGCAATTTGTTCTTCTACTGGAATCATATTGCAAGTTATAATGTTGGAGATCAAATTCCTTTTGGTACATTCTTTGTTCTGCATTTCAGGTTGAATTGGCATATAGTCCAAGGGGCCAGTCATCATCGACAGATCATCAAAGAAGTTACAGTGGTGGTGGTGGTCGTGGTGGTGTTTTGAGGCGATCTGAATATCGTGGTGGGTAATGTTTTCCAACATATACACTAGATCCTGAAGAGCTTGAAATTGTATTCTTTTATAATGCATTCAAGTTGTGCAGTACTTGTTACTGGTTTACCTTCTTCTGCATCCTGGCAGGATTTGAAGGTACTCTTTATCCCAGTGCTGTTTCCTGATGGTTTATGTAACAAAGAGTCAAAAGAGTTATTTATTTGTCTTGGTTATTGATTATTCTTTTTCTCTGTTCTAGGACCACATGCGTCGAGGAGGTGATGTGTGCTTTTCTGAAGTGTTTCGTGAGGGAAAAAGTAAGTAGGTTATGCTGAGTACTCTCTTTGTCAATTTTAGTTTCAAGTTTTACTTGAGGATTCAGGGCTTCTCTTTTGGTTTGAATTCTTTATGTTCAGCTCAATACTTTACCATGATAGTGGTCCTTCTGTGATGTATGCTGTGCTTGTTATGCCATATGAGGAATTACCAATTTTTAGTTGTATTTTTTAATTTGAGAAGCTTGTGGGTTTTTACTTTCCTCATTCGTGTCTGCGTCTCTACTTGTCATTGCATTTTTTTTATGTTTACATGTTTAATTTATACGAGTTGTTCCACAGACTTTATTTGTATTATCTGATTCTTTTGTTCCTGACTGTAGATATCTTTTTGCCTGAGCTGGTATTGTATTACACATTTCTGATTTTATTTTTCTTATTATTTTTGCTTGGTTTTTGAACTTATGGTTCTTTCCTTAGTCACTAAATAATACTCAAATCATGCAAGGTCTAGAAATGCATTTTCCTTTCTCATGCAGACATTACTGGAATCGTTGATTACACGAACTATGATGATATGAAATATGCAGTAAGTGGGTGGAGTTGAGTTTTAACAGTTACATGCTTATATGATTTTTTTTGATTTTGTTAATTTTACTCGTAGATAAAGAAGCTTAACGATTCTGAGTTTAGGAATGCTTTCTCTCGGAGTTATATATGGGTACATATATTTCAGTTTACCAGGTGCTTTTGGATTTACCCCCTACTGATGAACTACTATTACTCATAACATGTAATTTCCATCATTTTTTCATAGGTGAAAGAATATAAATCCTCAAAGTGCTTATCTAGGAGTCGAAGTCGTTCTCATTCAAGGGGTAGAAGCCAGAGGGCTGGTGGAAGCTACAGCCGTAGCAAGAGCAGAAGGTTGTTGTTCTGTGCCACCCTTATTATCCACCAAGAATTTGCTTTCCCAAAACAGAGCTGACGTGTTTGTAATCTGCAGTAAATCTACCAAGCCTAAGACTTCAAAGCATTCTCAATCAAGATCCAGACGGTTGATTTCATCAGCCAGTAGGTCACCTTCAGAAGATTGCCCCCTTTCCAGGTACATCTTCAAGACGTTTATGTAAACATGCATTACGAATTACATCAGTCTTTACCATGTGAACCCTATCATTTATGTGCACCTCAAATTTTGATTTGATCTTCCCCTTCTCTGGTTCCATATCCTGTCCACATAAATGATAGAGTTCACATGGTACCTAATTTGTCCTAAAATGCAACAAGTAGGTACCATATCCTGTCCACAATTCAATAAGCTAAGTAGCAGTATCTTGATGCCCTTTTTTACTGCTACTTCACAAATGGTACTAAATTACTAATGTTTATGAGTTTCTCCCTGTGGTTGGCATGTGATTGCATCAACGCTTTTGGATGAAGATGTTAAGCATTGTGGATATTGAATTCAGTTTTTTATGGAACTCTTGCAGATGTAGGCCAAGATCTCGATCTCCCGCTGCCTCTGTAAGTAAATCTTCTTGCTCTTGGCATGATTACTTACGCATAATTTTTCCTCTCAGTTCCACTTAATTCGCATCATACAGCTGCCACAGGGAGCGAAGGAAACCAAAAGCACTTCAGAACCTGGTCCTAAGCTGAAGATGTGTTCATCCCGTTCTAGTTCACCAGATGTATGGTTTTCGTTTTGTTGTTTTCCCTATTTGGTCCCTTTCTACTGAATATTTTCTTTCTCATGCGACTCTGCTGTGTTTTTCAGGTTGAATCCAGCCGTGACTGAAGTACTGATATTATGTAAAGCTCGTTGTCAGTTTGAAACCCTTGTGGTGAACTGTATTTCTGTTAAAGAGCTTAAATAAGCTGTTTGATTCTTCTTTCGTAACTTGATGCATTCTGCAAACTCTTGTAATCTGTCAGGTAGAACAAATCTTGAAAAACTAATTCTTGTTACACTTTTGTTGTCATTTCTAGTGTAAAGCCGAAGTATATAGAAGTGATGGGTAGGAGGGGAAGTGATCAAGTTGATTTTATAATCACAACCATGTCCTTGGGATAATTGGCTCACCTAATATTCGGACCTTGTACTCGGATCCGGTCCTCCGGATTGCACAATTTTATCGTCACAGCTAACAAACGCCCCAACACTTGATTGCACCAAAGGAGGGGAACCAAACCTGTGATTGTGACGTAGACTCTAAAAGTTGATGTCACTACTATTTGCTCTTGAATTCATCAGACTTCAGGGTAGTTTATCGCTTGAGCCCTTCACTGGTCTTCCATAACGATTCCTCGTTGATTTTCCAGTTTAAAGCATTTTCAAGAAAAAACTTAGTGGAACCATATTTGCGGAAACGTACCTTAATCAATGTTAATAAATCGTCCTCCATAGTGTTACGTCAAAGTCGTCCTAATCAACAGACTGCTTCAACAAATTCTAGTTAAGTGATTCTTTACAGCGATGCTAATGCTATAGGGTGATGTCATGATGGTTTTCACATTCAGGTTCGTCTTTTTAAGTATACTCCCATCACGTAGTGAGGCAGAACTTGCTGTAATGTTCCTCTAGACTAACATCATTCTATACTCTTCTACTTTTTTCCCATCAAAGTTACGAGGCTCAACCAATTAAGTAGTTCAACGTAGAGACCTATTATTTTAGTTCATAAGAATTAATCTGCAATGGTCGGTAAGCGTTATAGAACTAATTTGAAAAATCTTTAATCGTGGATTGTTCTGTTTGCTTGACGTCCAGGTCTTTTCCTTGCAAAGAAATCAAAAGTGAAGGTCGAGGTAGAAACTAGAATTTATCTCATTACAAGTTTTTGTTGTGATTTCTTCCGTTAATTCATTTACCAATATAGACAGTTCTGCCATGTTACCCGTCTGTTTTTTTGTGTGAAGCTACCAACGAATTAAAAACATATTATTTTAAATTTCTTCAAACCTTTTGAGCAGATAGTTGGACCTTACACTATGCAGGAACGACCTGTATGCTTTCGACCTTCAATTTTAAGTGTTCTGTTGTTTTCTCAATTATATAAGGTTCCAATTATTCACATTTAAGAGTTTGGAAAAAATGCCAAAGCAATATGAAGTTAAATTTTTGAAAATTTTACAGACTTCAGATAACATGAAACTCCAAACGTAGAAAATTGGAATAAACATCTTAGACTTAGCTATAACAACTAACAAGCTCTTAGGATCGTTTCTCTGATAAAATAATAATGTACGACCAGTACAATTTCCGCTTGTGGGCAAACAAAGTAATGGTACTATTGCCTACCTATATGTGTGCAAATAAACAACTGGTATCATTGCGACATTGCCTGCTTAAAAAAACCACCGAGGAAAAAAATTAACAAGTACAAGGGTAACCAAATAACCATTCAACCTCTGAAAGAGCAATATACTTTACAACTTCATTCCACTATTTTCATGGGGGGGATTCTTCTTATATATGGAATAATGGAAACAATGTTCAGCACGAATTCATCGTCCTTAGATCCAAAATTACAATTAAGTCCTACCTTAACGTGCAATAACAAATTATTTTATCGAAAGATTGACAATATTTTATTTTCAATCTCCATAATTCATTTTGCAACTTTAAAAAAAACTTCACTACGGCGGGTAAAGTTTTACAAAAAAGACCACTCTGGGAGCTTTTATATGTAAAATTCATAAAAACCAAGAATATGACTCCAGAAATATGCAAAAACTGAGACTTGTAGCTCGTATTCCAGAAGCTATACTAGTCGAATCTGAGTTTGTTAGTATGACTAAACTGAGCCATTACTTACAAACCGGAAGATCGATTTGCATACTCTTGTACTAATGCTCCAAATAGCGAAGGATGCTCTATCAAGTTGGATGGTCTATCAAACTCTTTTGCTATACCTGCACATACATATTTGTTTTTGTCAAGTTAGATTCTTAAGAAACACGTACAAACTTCAAAGACAATATAGAAATGACAACGAAAAATCAAAACTGTGCTACAAATGCGATTAAGAGTAGCTCTATTGTAACATGGGTTTAATGATGTATGTATTTTAGCTCAAAGTAAAACACTTCATTTCAGGAAGGATAATTGGAACACAGAGCAGAACAGGTTTCAAAATTAAGACCATCTTTCTCCATATATGCTACTAGCTAAATACCCTTCAGATTATTGGAACTTCTGCACGATCCAATAAATGAAGACGAAAAACTGAAACATGATAATGTGAACTCATATTTTAACTTAAGAGTGATATAGTGACTTTTATCGGTGAAATATTATGTTGATATCTTTTGAAACCAGATCACGTATATGTTTGTATATTCTGTCATCTTTAGCCATAAGAGACCATTTAAAGCAAAAGACGTACCTCCATCTACAACTAGCACCCTGTCACAGTCCATGACCGTAGGGATCCTGTGAGCGATACTTATAATGGTACAAGAAGCAAAATCCTCTCGGATAATTTTCTGAATAATTCCGTCAGTTTGTGAATCAACGGAAGCTGTTGCCTCATCCATAAATAATATACGACTGCGCTTCAGCATAACTCGTCCCAAGCATAGTAGTTGTCTTTGACCCACACTCCAATTCTCTCCATTATCGACAACTAATAAAAAGGGACACAATTATATATATTAAATTAAAAAAAATACAATAAATTTAGACAACTGAATTGTGTCAAAAGAAAACCATAACTTCAAAAAACTGACTTGCATTGGGAATTCGATAAAATATTGGTTAACTAAGGTACCTAAGGAATCAAGCTTCTCAGATTTTGTGGCTACCACATCCTTCAGCTGGCAACGTTCCAAACTCTGCCATAAAGCAAATCATCGTGTTCATTAGTGAATTCAACAAAAATATGAATTTCATATTCATATTGCAGCAAAAAACATAGGTTTTCCGTAATTTAGTAAAAAAGAACACCGGCTTTTTTGGGGATGAAACTTAAAGATGAAAACACCAAAAAATCTACCTTCCATATTTCGTCATCAGTGTACAGGCCAATTGGATCAATATTGCTTCTAACCGTCCCTTCGAAGAGAACAGGTTCTTGAGGAATGATCCCAAAACGAGACCTTAGATCGTGAAGACCCAGAGTGGAAATGTCCACCCCGTCAATAACTATCTTTCCACCGCAGGGCTCTACTATTCTGAACAAAGCTTGAATCAAAGTAGACTTTCCACTTCCAGTTCGTCCCACGACACCAATCTTCTCTCCCCCCATTATTCTAAGGCTGAGACCTTTAAGGATGAGAGGTGTATTTTCACGATACTTAACCTGCATATTCACACATCACATAAATATCTTAAAATGTATAAAGTCTATGTAACTTTACTAAGT
This sequence comes from Triglochin maritima, assembly GCA_963682175.1. NCBI lineage: Eukaryota > Viridiplantae > Streptophyta > Magnoliopsida > Alismatales > Juncaginaceae > Triglochin > Triglochin maritima. Next base: position 2,906,473 of record OY821780.1, on the reverse strand, counting down.
GTCTTCTCTATGAATCAGATAGCTGTGAATATGGTTGAAATCATTAAGTAAAAAAAGTGCATCCTTGGAATAATGCGTACCTCCAAGTCCTTGAGCTCGATATCTCCGTGCGTTGGCCAGTTTGGTGATGGAAGACAATCCTTGATCCTCCATGCTGCTTCAGAGGGGATTTGAGTGAACTGTTTGATTCTCTCTACTGAAACCATTCTGTTCTCAACAAAGCAGCTCATCCATATTGCGAAGAACAAGGTGCCATTCAGAGACAGACCATAAGATAGGGACAGTCCAACATACTCTGCAGCAAAGTAACAAAAAACATAAGCAAGCTCTTTTACCCCTCTTCACTTTACATTTGAAACATAGCTTGCTTCTTTTCTTCTTTTATAATGAGAAGTAGTTTTGAACAAAAATAGCCAAGTATATGTAAGTTTTGCATTCGGTGTAAACAATAGTGTCAACTTTACGACAACAAAAATGGCTCTCCGAATTCAGCAGTACCTGGTTTGATAAAGTTGGCTGGTAGTAGCACCATCAGTAGTGCAGATAAGCAGAGCACGATGCTTCCAATCATTTCTAGACGGAAGCCCAACCATTCATTAGACCCAAAATTATGGAAATCCATGCGCAAGTTTGCATTGACCCTGTTCACATTCTCACGATTAAACCTTTCCTGCACCCTGAAGCATCGAATGGTCGCAACACCAGAAACACTTTCTGAGAAATGATGGATGACCGGCGCTTTTGTTATCGAGTCAAGGCGAGTTAGCTCACGGGATGTAGCAAGGTAGTAGCCCTGCGACAGATGATTCCATAATAAAATCACCTTCTTGGGACTGTTATGTAAATCAAATAACCAGATTACATGCATCAACTTTTATTAACAAAAGAAATTGATCTTGAAGCTCATACCCTGTACCAAAAATTCAACCAAGCTAGAGGAAGGATAGCTATCATTGTTGGCCAAGCAACCTGACATGTGATGACAATGATACTTATAACGGTCAAGTACATTGAGATGCCTAACCCCAGGAAGAACGGAAGAAAAAGATCGATGTTGGTTTGATCAGTTGAGGCCTGAAGACATAAATCAAACACACAAAAAGCACTGTTAAGAGTGGCCAAACAAAGTGGTACACACAAACCAGCACTACGTGCAGTGAAAGATGAACAAATCTTACCCTACTAAGGATTCTTCCAGATGGCGTAGTATCAAAAAATGACATGGGAGCATGCAAAATGCTGTGGAGGATTTGCTTGAAGAATATTTGAGCGGTTTGAAGGCCCAAATACGCAACAAGAAAGGTCCTAATAGTCACAAGGATAATTGAGATAACCGCGATTCCCGAGTAGACACTAAGAAACAACTTCGGATTGAAGCGAGGAGCATTGTTTTCAGATGTCTCATATGCCAACCAGTAGTCACTGGCCATTAAAGAGCACTGCCAAATCGTTGCAATTCCTACAACCGAGATTACGCCCCACCATCCCCATGCCTCCGTCGCATACACCTTGTACACCTGCAAGCTCACATGCCCAGTCTCTCTTTGCTCTGCTTCAATAAGCTTGGATGTACCCTTCTGCTTCTTTGGTCCATCAATTGACCCATTTTGTCCGTTGGCATGACCATGATCTGCTTGAGGATTATCCAATGGCATGGGAGGCTGATCACTGTCGGAAGCTGAGGGGTTGCTCTGCTCCACCAACTCCATGGAATCAGCATGAGCAGAAACAAGTGCTTCAAAGTCTGTACCAGCGCCCAATAGCTCCTCGTATCGTCCAGATTGTACGATTTTTCCTCCTTTCATGACCTGTTCAATAAGAATCAGAAGCTCGAAATTAAATTCATTGTGAATGACAAAGAAAGATAGAAATAGTCTGAACTTCCTACCATGATTAGATCAGCATTGTGCAGGAAGTTGACTTGATGTGTAACAAGAACAATAGTCTTGTCTCTAAGGGCTCCTCGAACGCATTCCTAAAACAAGTAAAACAAAATTTCGTAATCTCTTCTGAATGTTGATCATTTTGAAGTTAAAGAAACTATCTTTGAGGGGTATTAAACCTTGAAGATTTCAGAGCCAGTGTGGGCATCAACGGCGCTGAATATGTCGTCAAGAAGGTAAATGTCACAGTCCTGGTAAACAGCTCTTGCGAGTTGGATTCGCTGCTTCTGACCACCACTGAGGTTGATGCCACGCTCACCAATTTCCGTTTGATCGCCAAATTCCATCATCTCAAGATCCTTCTCCAAGCAACAAACACGGATCACCTCGTTGTATCTGTCTCTGTTCATCTCTTTCCCGAACAATATGTTGTCCTCTATCGTCCCATTCTGTATCCATGCTGTCTGTGCTACGTATGCCGTGGTTCCATGCACTTTCACCTGCAAAATTGCGAAATATCCACATATCACGACAACATATTAAAGCAAAGGTGAATTTGGTGCCCACATAATACAAGTAAACAAGATGAATTCCATTTACAAGATTAACTCCTTGGACCATAAAATGTTAATCCTAAAGTAGTTACATACTTACACTAGTATATTATGTTTTCTCAATTTATTGGTATATTGACATGTTCTTTTCCTATAGCCAAATATGTCTAAACAGGGAGGTCAAGTGTTTTTAGATAATTCAGAGAGGTCAAGTGTAGTTGATCAATTGGCATTCTTTCCAGTTGCTGATGTAGTTATCTTATTAAGGCAAATATGATTACACTAGCAACTCTCTAATGCTCCCTAATTTTGGGCATCCTTTCCGTCCCTTGTAACTAACAAAATTACAAAAATGTCACAGAACCACAAGATGCCCGGGCCAATAATTGCAAAAGGAATCTACTTTCACAAGATTATAAGAGATTGTGAAGTGTACGCCTTTCCTTTGCTTCTGATAGCCATGTCCATTAATCCATTATATAAGATGCAATTTGCGGTCTATTTCATTGGATGTATTTTTCAGTGAATTTCCAGTTTTTAGTTGCTACTTGGGCCATTTCTGAACCTTACACAAAAGCATGACGCCAAATTCCATTTGGTTTTGGTACCATCACCATTCATCAAGTGGACTTTGTTTGTGGTACCAATTGTTGGAACAAAAAGTCCTAAAAGTACAATTTAAACCACATCTTCGCACCAAAAGTGGAACTTTATTATGCAAGACAAATCTGTAATCTTCCCATCTATTTTTTAATTTTCTAAATCAATGGGAGACCACAGCGATAGCAACCGTTTCCAACTTTAAAAAACCACCGTTTTAAGTATCACTGACTCGCACATGTGTGTTACAAGAGACAACCTACTTCCAGAGCAAGACAACTCAAAGTTGAATAACTTTTTTTGTGTGAAATTTCTCGTTTCAACTGATATTTTTGCATTTCCTGGATTTTTAAATCACGGGAAGGTTACCTTGAATACTTATCTACAAAATTAAGCACGTAGTGATACTAAATTAACAGACCAACGTGGATTAGCTAAAATAGTTGTGTTTTAGTACTAACCACAAAAAATATTCTTCTAGTATAACTAATCATCTTTCACTAACAGCACATCTCCGACATGAACTTCTAGTTATGTCCTACTACTATACTGTTGATCTTGACTGCATTAATAACTCCAAATTCAACAAAGTGACGTTTGAACCAATCGAGCCTAAGTTCAATTAGGATAATCAAACACTGGGTTGTGAATTGCATCCTAAGGTTTTATTCAGTAAAAAAAAACAATCAACACATATAGTATATAGAAGAAAAAACAATTAAGACCTGGCCGGAGATCTTCTGCATCTCGCCGAGCAGACACGAGAGCAACGACGACTTTCCCGACCCAACCATCCCGACGACGGCAGCCAACTCACCTCTCTTAACCTCCAAATTAATCCCCTTCAAGCAAGACTCCCCTCCCTCAACCACTTCATCATCCCAATCAAATTCCCCATCCTTGACCTCCACCCCCACCACTCCATCCCCTCTCTCCACAGCCCCCTCGTCCAACTCTGGACTAGTCATATACCCATCCAACCTCTCCAGCGATATAATTGCTTGCGACGCTGATATCAACGCTTGCGGGAAATTCCTTAAAGGCTCCTGCAATATCCTGAAAAACGACGTGGCCGTAAACACTTTCCCCGCATCAAGCTTTACGCCGAGCAATACGCAGGTGACGAATGTAAGCGCGGCGATCATCACCGGCGTGCTCCAGAGCACGATGATATTCCCGGATAGAGAGTAGAAGAACTTGCTTAACCATTCAAATTCCCCTTCCCTGAATCCCTGAATCCTGTTATTGAAATGCTCCTCCCACGCCTGGAATTTGATCACTCTCATGTAATTCAGCATCTCATTTGTGGCTTTCATCCTCTTATCCCGCATCGTCATCAGCCGGAATTGGAACCGGTTGTTCCGTCTCGACCCCAACACAACGAACACCAGCAAAATTATAATAGCCACCGTCGACGTCAGCATCGAGATCCCGAGGAAATTGTAAAGCAACAGCAACGCGGTGCCGACCTGCAGCGGCATCAACCACACGTAGTGCAGCTGCAGCATCATATCCGAAAGCTGCTGCGCGTCTACCGCCATGTAGTTAACGATCTGCCCCAGTCCGTGCGACTGCCGGGCGGACGAAGACAGGCGAAGTCCTTTCCGGTACAAAGACGTTATCAGAGTGGATCTTATGAGCATTCCCAGCTTCTGACACTGGAAATTATACTGGTGGGAGCAGAGCACCTCCACGAATTTCGCGGCGAGAAGCACCGCGCACAGGTAGTATCCTTCGTAAATCGAAGTGCGGTTTCCAGAGGTGTAATCGACGAAGCGGTCGATCAAACTCGGGCCGACGTACATGACGCAGAGGCGGACCAGGGCGAGGGAGGCCGTGAAGGTCAGGTTCGGCCAGAAACACTTCAATAACGCCGTCCGGACAGGGTGGTCGGACCGTGACGCATTGGCCGGCCATTTCGATTGGAAAATCTCGTACATTTTCTCCGCCCGATGCTCCGGCGCAAGCGACGGCACGTCGTCGAGTTTCAAAGGCGCAGAGTAGCCTTTCTTCAGCAACGGATTCAACCATATCCACAACGCCCGGGAGACGATGGACGCGGATGCGAACCCGGTCGTGTTGGGCTCGAGCTCGGGATCGACCGGGGTTGTCACAACCCCGGTCGAGCCGGACACGGCGTACAAGAGGAGGACGAAGGATAAAGGGAGGGAAACCAACGAGAAGTAATCGTAGGGTTTCAGCACGGCGGTGAGGTCACCGGTGGCGAGTCGGGTGACCGAAGCGGAGAAGAAAAGGCCGGTGATTATAAACCCGAGGATCCAATAAAGGCGGAGCGAGAGAGGGTGTTTGGAGACTTGGAAACGCTTCTCGTGGACGACGAGTCCCGTCACCGCGAGTCCCGTCACCGCCTGGATCCCCAGGAAGGAGAGCTCGACTGGTCTCCATTCCTTCGGCGACCCGGCGAAGACGGCGGCGTAGAGGAAGAGAACGATATGAGCGAGCGTGAGGAGAGAAGGGATGGCGACGGAGATGTAGTAGCGGACGTTCGGGTTGACGTCGTCACGGGTCCGGTTTAATAGCGGTTTGGTGACGTCGGGGTCCGGTGGAAGGCGGCGGGAGAGGCGTTTGTGGACGGCGAGGACGAGGAGGACGAGGAGGAAGATTAGATCGACGGCGGAGAAGATTATCCGTTGAGAGCAAGGCGAGAGGAAGAGTAATCTCAGCCATCCGATTAAAGACGGTGAGTCGGATATAGGACGGCAGGAGAGGGACGTCAGGCCGGGGTCCGCCAAGGCGGCCATTAAAACTCCGGCGTGCATGGACGGAATTTTACGAAATTAATTATGGTTATGTTTGGTTTTAATAATTGGAAATATAAATATAGTGGGAAGAGTTGGGATGAGATAAGAGGAAGAAGGGTTGACGCGGGTTTGTTTATTTACTTAGCGCGAAGACGTGGATTAATGGATGATGGATCTCATGGTGGGTACGTCGAACGTTCAGAGCATCCTTGACAGCGTCCTTGACAGCGTCCGGGCAGTTCCCGGGCGCCTTTCAGTCACGTCAATTTCTCTTTCTAGCACGTCAGCACAAACCAACCCCCCTACAAAATCCTTAACCATTACCCAATCCACTCAGTCACGCTAGTATTTATTGTCACGTCATTATTTTTATTCTTCTCTCCAAAACTCTTTCAACAATCAACAAAATATATTAATAATCATTATCGTAATAATTTAATATCAACAATTCATTTGTTTTTAAATAACATTTAATTAATAAATACGAAAATATTATTAAAATTTAGAAAACCACAAATTAATAAATTTCAAATTTAGGACCTACAGTATGCGCGTGACTCACAAAAGACGAGACGAGTGGATCGAGGCTTGGACTTCTATGACATCGAGGAGCTACAGTATGTGTGTGACTCACAAAAGACGAGACGAGTGGATCGAGACTTATACTTTTATGGCATCGAGGAGCTACAGTATGCGCGTGACTAACAAAAAACGAGACGATTGGATCGAGGCTTGGACTTTTATGGCATCGAGGAGCTACAGTATGCGCATGACTAACAAAAGACGAGACGATTGGATCGAGGCTTGGACTTCTATGGCATCGAGGAGCTACAGTATGCGTGTGACTCACAAAAGACGAGACGATTGGATCGAGGACTTACAGTACGCGCGTGACTACTTCAATATATATTCTCTACTCACCTCTATTCCAATCTTACTTCTTCACAATAATTCTCTACTCACCTCTACTCTCTACTCACAATGTCATCTTCAGAAGGCAATGGTTCACCAGATTACCGACGATCCCCACGTCGTCCACCCCCAAGCCAACACTTTTTCCCTTACCAAAATGTTCCACAACCAGAATTCCACCCATTATACCAAAGCCAATTTACCACACAACCAGGATTCCACCCGTCCCACCAAAGCCAATTTTTACCACACCCAGGGTTCTACCCACACAATCAATACCAACTGCCAACTCAGGAAGAAGGGCAAACCCAATTCCCAATGGGTATGTATATTCGCCTCCTAAGTGACGAAAGTAGTGGAAATGCAAGCCGCTATACAGCTGATGTGAATGACGAAACCGCGACCGAGGGAACACGCAAAACCGCGACGATGAGGTCACAAAATCGTGGTCCGCACAAGAGGATCAACGACTCGTCTCGGCTTACATGGTTGTCAGTGGCGATGCTGTGGTTGGGACAAACCAAAAAATGAAGTCCTTCTGGAAACGTGTGGAGCGCATCTACAATGACTCAGGCGAGCCAGGTGTAGTAGAGCGTAACGATGAATCTTTGAAGGGGCGATGGAGGCGTACATTGTCATCTGTGAACCAATGGGTCGGTTGCTTCGACCAGGCGGTGCGGAGGAAGAGAAGCGGTTACAACGAGGACGATGTCATCCATTAAGCGCACATCATCTACGAACGAACACACAATGCCAAATTTTTGTTCATGCATGTTTGGCTTTTGTTACGCAGGTACCCTAAATCAGAGTCTGTTGCGCTTGGACTTCCCACCGGAAACGTCGCTGCAGAAAGTCCGGAGAGTTTTACCAGCGGGAAAAGAAAAAGCACCGACGACGATGAGAGTAACGCAACACCGTCAGCAGATGAAATGGTGTTCGAAACATCTCCTCGTCCTGAAGGTGTTAAAAAAGCAAAAAAAAAAAGGGAAACAACAATTTCAGGCACAACTTGATCCTGATATGTTAGAACTGGGGAAACAAATTGAATATAGCGCAAAAGTGAAAGAGAAAAATATTTGCGTTACGAAGAACGGATGGAGAGGAAACGCATCGAAGCTGAGGCGAATTTCCAAAGGGAACTGAACAGCAAGAAACTTGATGTCCTTTTCGCTCTAATGAAGAAGGAAAACAAGGACAAGTTCGATAAAGAAACACTTGCTGAACTCAAGGAATGGGCTAAAGCACAATGATATCTGTAGGTGCTTATGTTTTCAATATCTGTGGTACTTTATCAGTATTTTGGTATTTTAAATTCCGTATCCGTAGGATGATTGTCTTTCCTTTCCTTATTTCAGTTGTATTTTGTATATTGTATTTATATTGTATTTTTGTTTTCGAAGTGTATGAGTATTGTACTATTATTTCTTAATTTGTTTATGATTTTTTAAATTTTATTTTAATCTAAATAAGTCAAAAAAAATAAATTAATCATAAAATATTTTTACAATTATTTTTCAATACCTAATTAATTAAATTCAATTTACCTAATTAATACATTATCCTAATTATATATAAATAATTTTTATCTTTAAAAAAAACCAAAAAAAATAAAACAGACGAATTTGGGGGGGGGGGGGGGTTGGGGGGGGGATGTGGCCCCCCGCCCGGGCGCCCTGAGCGCGCCCTCCCGTTAAGGGAGGGCTGCCCGGGCACCCTGCAGGGCGTCCTGGCGTAGAGCACCCGTTAAGGGTGCTCTTACAGCACACGACACACAACATCGCAACTCACCTCAGGTTTCGCCACATAATTATCTTGTTTATTTTATCACTAATTATTCTTAAATTTTGATCATCCAAAATATCTTTTTTCAGTTTTGTTAAAATATCTCTTGTTTTTATTTTACGTTTTTTTCGAATGAATCATGAGACTCGACTCGCTTCATCGAGATGTAAATTTTAATATTGATTATATTTAAAATTTGACTCTGAATCGAGATGTTAATATTGAGAGCAATTCTTAAATGTTTGTATATAAAAAAGTAGATCATAAATTTGTGATAGTTATTTTTGACTATGAGCCAGAAGAGAGTGTAGAATTTTATTTACAAAGCAAAAAATGGCTAAAGACAAAGGACTTCAGCTAAACTTCACAAGCCTAATATAAAGAGGAATCTTGCTAAGTTGTGATCAGGGGTCGACAGTCTCTTGAACTTATTCTTAGGATAGGGTGGCAACATTAAGTTGAAATCTATCCAAACGTTAATTTAATCGAAAGCATTGTCTTTCTTCAGGTTGAGGGAAGATTTATTTCCGATATTTTCACAATCATCCTCTAATTTCTTTTATAAATCATTAATGTCCAATAAACTTTATAATTTCTTAAACATCTTGTAATTTAACGACAAAACCTCTCTCAACCGATTTGACATTCAACTACGTATATTAAATTAATCTATTCCTACCTAATTATGTGCGTATGACATGTGTGGTCACTCTTTTATCGAACAAAAATTAAACGAGGTCCGAAAGGCAACACGCAGTTAGTTGTTTAGAGTTTTGTAGGTGAGACGAGCGGCGCAGAGAGGGTAAGCCTCAAAGATGGATAGGTGCTTAATTACTTGCTATGGGTTATCACTTGTCTTGTCTTATATATGGAAAACATTTTTCTTCTTATTAAATGCTATTGGTGTCCAAAAAATTTACCGGTAAAATTAATAACGTGTACAGAAATTCTATCAAGGTTTCTTTTGCAAAACTGGTATCATTAGACATATGATATGAATCATACAAATTAGAAGGTTAATGAGATTAATAATTTCTCTTAAAATGACTGTCAGTTAAGTAGTTAATTTTAGTTTTAAAACAATAACGGACCGACTGAACTTAAGATGACAATTTTTGTGGTCAACCTCTGAATTTCCACTTTTTACAATAAAAATAAAGGTGAATATTCTACATTGTACAGATATATACATTTGAATTTCAATGAGATAAAATACATATGGTATTACCTATCACTTGAGCACTTTTTTGTATTGTGATCGACAGAGGAAGGAAGTGGGGAGGCGCTTTGATTTTTTGGGTTATATTATTTGATAATATTTGTTATATTCTCATTTTTAGCCAAAAAATATTAGTCGAGTATACTGTGTCACTATTTTTAACGTCCTACTGATTGATAAAGCATATTCTCTAGCCTCTAGTAGACCACAAGACGACAAACATCAGAAACAGCATAGATCCTATTGTGGAGTTCAGCGTTTTCCTTAAATAAAAGGCAACTTCGGACTGTAATTCCATTCAAGGTTTACAAACCTTTTCAGTGTGATGTCATATTAATTAGTCAGCCGAGATTCATGGAATCTGCATAGAAGATGTCAGGTCTGCGATCGCATTTGCAGGATTTCCGACCGGCATTACCGGGATGCAACCGAGTTGGTTGGATACGTGGGTTCACACATCTTAGGTCACAAAATCGAATCCTAACAAGACACTTTATTTAATGTTAAGAAGTTCCGATAAAAATAGTATTGGATCACACCCAATTTAGAGCCGCAATCCGTTTGTCCTAAATAAGAGCAAATGCCAGGAAATTCTGGGTCATCAAAAAAAATACATTTCCTACCAACCAAAAAGTCAACAACTCATCCTCTGTCAATTATTATTTAATTGTTATTGTTCCGAATACGATATAATCTAACATAGGGATGTTTTGAGGGTTTTTTTTGAAAGTGAAAATAGGGGATGTCTTGGGGTTGTTGGGAAGAGTGGTGCGGAAGAATGCACGTAAGAATTAAGATTCGACTCTAATTTTTTGAGGTTTGCTCGTAAATTAGTTCGACTAGGGATTAGCATACGGATGTAGCTACATAGAGACTTGGGGATCATGCCTTCGAAATGTTATTTGCAAAGTTTTTACATGAACACACATATACATGAGTATTTTAACTTTAAAGTACTCTTCTCCAGATAAATTACTCTACACGCATGACTTGTTAACTTGTTGCCATCAAGGGTGCATTATTTGTAAGTACATGTCACTTCTTGTGAGCAATTTTTTGTTTTCTCTCTCTCTCTTCTCGTGTCAGGATTTTTATTAACTAAATAGAAAGCCTTCATTCATGGTTAATTAAAAAATATGTAGTTTGTGAAATGCGATGCATTTGTTAATTTTCAAAGAATTTTTGTTTGAATTGACCCAAATATAAATCGAAGACTGGCTGAATCTTCAAATTTCTTTCTTGAAGTGCAAACCAAAACGTACTATTTTTGTTTATAGATTGATCGATTTATGTTCAACCTCTTTGTTTCTACTGCAATAATATTGGAAAATTTTTCAAAATAATTTTTTTTTTAAAAAATTACCAAAATAAACCTCCACTAAAAGTAATTTCCAAACTAGACCCGCTGCCACCACGTGGTCTTTTGAGAACTCGGCATCACCAGTGTCGAGTTCATCTTTTGAGAACTCGGCACTGGCGATGCCGAGTTCAACTGGTATAACTCGGCATGGGTGATGCCGAGTTCAACTTTGGTAGAACTCGGCATGGATGATGCCGAGTTCTACTTGGTTTTTTATTGGCCAACACTTGCGACATTTTTTCTTCGGTGATTGGCTCTAATAGAACTCGGCACTTAGAGTGCCGAGTTCTATTTAAGAAACTTCTCCTGGCGATCAGATCGTGTATGAGATTGATTGCCAGGAGAACAGTTACTTAAAGAGTGCCGAGTTCTAAAGGAAGAACTTCACGTTGCTAACGCCGAGTACGCCGATTTCACCTGAGAAAAAGTGAGTTTGCAAATTTGCGTCCTAAAAAATACATTACATTCATTCTTCTTACAATTAATCAACTCTTAAAAAGGATTTAAGTCTTCGTACATTCATTCAAGTCATAACAAAATACATTACAAGTCTTACAATTAATCAACTCTTACATTCATTCGTCTCACATACAAAATATTTTGCTATATAGGTTCTTCGCATCGCTTTCGGTTATGCCTTATACCGCCGCATCTCCCACACCTTACCTTTCTTCCAGAGTGTTCGTCCATCTCGTTTCGGATTCGCGTTGATTTAGGCCGACCGGGAGGTCTTTTGGTTTGGGGAAGCTTCATTGTGATGTTGCCTCGATCTGGCCAGTACCTCACATCAGGAATTGGGACAAATATCGGTTTGTACGCCTCCCTGTACATTTGAACCTCATAATACGGGGACACCAGATGTGAAGTGTTGACATTTGCATGTCTGCCACTGCAAACTGCTAGTACATGTGAACATGGGACGTGCATTGCAATTATGTATCCACAAGTGCAAGTAATAACTCCTTCTTCAAATTTGACGAGGTATTTTTTGTGGTCATTGACTTCAACCTGATACATCAGCTGGTGGTACCGAGTTACTGTATGTGTTCTGGCCAGATTACTGTTTGCCATCACCACAGTGTGGACTGTCGGTACATATGTTTCATTCCACGACTCGGCGACGTCCCTTCTTTTAACAAAGAATTTGTTCAAGCGGAGAAAGGTCATCAAAATCATGGTTGTAATTGGCATACCGCGTGCCCCTCGTAAGACATTGTTGAAGCTTTCTGACATGTTTGTTGTCATACATCCGAAACGCCGACCCCCGTCGTGACAACAAGTCCATCTTTCCAAAGGACCTTGATGTTGAATCCACTCATATATTGGTTTATGTTCCTCTGCAATAGCCTTCATTAACTCTTCAAATTTCATAAATGAATGAGTTTTACCCACTTCGTAAAACTTGATTTGTCCCAATCTTTCCTTACAATTTCGATGTTTAGCAAGATTTGCTTTCATGTGTCGAAGACAGAATCGATGTACATGGCCCTCCGAAGGTGGAAATGCGGCTCGCACACAAGCATTTATTCCCGAAAATCTGTCGGTGATAATACACAAATCGGGTCGCCTTGTAACTCTACTTGCCAGCAAATGAAGGAACCACGTCCACGACTCTGTATTCTCGCTCTCTACAACAGCAAATGCCAAAAGGAAAAATTCCGTTGTTTGCATCCGTGCCCACAGCAATTAGCAATAAACCTCTATATTTGCATCCACACTGACAACGGGTCTACAATAATGAAACCCACTAATTGAAGGCCCGAACGCCCAAAACACACGCTTAAACATCTCCTCGTCTGAATTTACCTGGACAAACTCTATTTCGACAACAGATCCTTCATTGTTCTGACAGAGAACTGTGACGAACCTTCGCAAATCTTTAAAACTGTCTTCTTCGGCACCATATATTCGGTTCAACGTTTTTTGCCTAGCATGCCATGCTTTAGCGTAACCAATTTCAAGTGAGTATTTGGTCTTCACCCTTTCCATTATTTCAGCAGGAGTAATTGTGAACTTAGTTCTAACAGATGGTATTATTAAGTCGCATACAAAATTAGATCTGCATTGTTTGTTGTCGTTTAGCAAGATCGGATTGAAACAAGTGTGCTCGGCGTCGTATGTTTTAACTTGAAAATATCTGCAGCCTTTTGGAACAGACGCATGTAGACGCCATTTGCAGTTATCTTCATCACGACGAATACAATGAACAGTATACCGTTTCGTTGAAGAAACCACAACTGAATACTGAACAAACTTTTTAATGTGCCACGATTGCAGAGCATGAACCAAATCATCTTTCGTTGGGAAAATTCGTTTATCCCAGAAAGAACGACCATCTTCCGTATGCCAATCACGTCGTTCCAAATTGTTCGCAGCATCGAAGAATGAGTGTTCAATTACCGAATTCTCTATCCAGTTGTCGTCCTCGAAGATATCGGGAAGTTCATTAAGAGTTGGAACCATGTCGTTGTTAGCAACTGCATCATCAACAACGTCGTCGTCTTCACGGTTTATGGATTGTCCCATCGCATATATGACATCCTGCGTCTCCGGAACGACTTCATTAGCAGAAACACCTTCAGGTTCATCTTCTACAGCGAATGGTGTGCTGTAATCCCCTAATTCCTCAGTGTCATCGTCTTGAACGCTATGCATCTCTTCCAGGCCTTCTGGTCGACTAAAATTAATTGGGTCAACAGCTGACAAACCAATCCCAAGGTAGGGATATGAGGTAGATGGTCCAGCTCTTCCAGCAAACTCATCATGACTGTAATGTGTGGGTTCAAATTGCGACAAACCAGGATAAGGATTTGCACTGCTAGAAGGAATGTCACACGCATTTTCTGGCCATTCGGTGCCTGTTTGGAAGTTATGCGATTGGAAAAATGGCATTTGCTGATATGCTGGAACTTCGGTTGTAGGATTTAGACTTATATTCAAATCTATTCCACAGTCCCAACCGGTCGACCTTACTGTACCATACTCCGGCGAATGAGTGTTCGTTGTCAGCGTAGGGTCGGGCACTTTAGGTTCAGCTTCCACATACACTCCAACCACAGACATCCGTTTAAACAAACGCATCAATTCATAAACCGACCTATCATTGGTTAATGGAACGTATGTCCAATCATTGTTTAATGGCAATTTGGCTGTCAACTTGACATCAAACATACTGTGTGGATAACAACATTCAGATCTTATAACATCCATTAAATCCTCATATTTGATGTTCAACGGAACAACTACCAATTTGCGGTCAGATCCTGTGTATTCTGCCACATCTCCGTTACATTCTAATTTCCCGTTATACATGACCAACAAAGATCCTTCATCATCTTTATCCATACCTAAATATTTGAAAATGTGTTCAAGTGAGATGATCGAATTTCTTACTAAATACTAAAAAAATTGAAAATATTTAAATGTTTAGAAGTTACCTCAATCAAGTGTAGTAGCAAACGATTGTAAACGTCGAGCAATCTCTCCAATAAACAACGTTACGATCAATAAACAACGTTACGATACCGTAGACCTATAATCAACAAAACTAAATTCAATAATCAACTATCAAACAAGAAATAAAACGTTTTGCCTAAAAAACCAAAATCGAATTCGAGTTTCCACCAAAACGGGTTCCTAAACCAACAAAAACACTACAATCATACATAAAACACCAATGTATATCATCCTAATACATAAAAAGGCAAGAAAACGGTGGAAAACGAAAAAAAAACGAAACCCTAACCTGAAAATCGCGAGAACCCGTCGTGAGGGAGAGGGGGGCGTCTGCCTGCTTTTATAGACCTCCAGAACTCGGCGTTGGTAATGCCGAGTTATCTTTTTTTAAGTGAACTCGGCGTTACCAACGCGGAACTATTACTTTAGAACTCGGCATCTAGGACACCGAGTTCTATTTAAGTAACTGTTCTCCTGGCGTGTCAATCGTCTCATGCACGATATGAGCCCCATGAGAATAGTGATTCAAATAGAACTCGGCACTCTCAGTGCCGAGTTCTATTTGATTCACTATTCTCCTGGCAACTCAAGTCGAGTGGAATATCAAGTGATTCAATAAAAAAACCCAAACTTACATAGAACTCGGCATGGAAGATGCCGATTTCTATTGGTGTGAACTCGGCAGGGGTGATGTCGTGTTCACAACAAGAGAACTCGGCATCCTCAGTGCCGAGTTCTCTTGTAGAGTTCATTGATTTAAGAATTCGAGTTTTTTTTTCATTTCCTGTTTCACAATCAACGAAAACAATTCAACCACGACACAATCAACGAAAACACAATTCGACCACGACACACAAACAAGTACGATAAAACACAATACAACTACGAGTGGAATATGAAGTTCAACATTTTAACATACATCCAAAAGTACCATATAAAAACAACCAAATAAGTTCACAACTAAATATCTATCCTAAGTGACCTCTCAATCTCTTCTTCCTTTTAGGACGTGCTTGAGCACGTCCTCTCCCCCTGCCGCATCCCCCTCCTCGTGCTGCATTCTCAGTATCCTGAGTCAGACCGCCAGCGTCTTCTTGAGACTGTGAATCTTCTTCTTCAACCACGCGATCCTGACTCAAATGTAATGTGGGTTCTTCAGCACCAAAACACATCAACCAAGCCTTCATTTTTTCCTTTAATTTTCCAACCATCGAAGAGCCTGTCTTGTGATCTTTGATCACCTCGTGAATTTTATGGAGTTCTTCGTGAAACTCATAAACTCCGTGCACCTACAGATAATTAAAAGTTAATGAAACACTAAACATAATTTTAAAACGTGATCATTGTTTCAATAAATATTTAAATCTTACCATCTCTCGCTCTCTACCCGCTCGAGGTCTCTATAAGGTATTAGTCGGAGCCAAGCAGTGATGAACTATCCAACGTACGGTGATGCTCCAGTACCATTCCATATACAGTCGTGTGCTCTCTTCAGGAGTGACACCTAGGAGTGGTCGCTCAAACTGTAGATAATCTCTTCTGTGCGACCAATGCTGAATGAACTGGTGATTTTCCGCCAACCAATTAACATCTGACCTCCCCTGAGCCGATTTCACTACATGTCTCTCCATCGGCTCTGGAATGTGCTGCTGTAGACCGAACTGTCTCATCACTCGGTCTGGACAATGCATACCCACCTCACCAAAATTTATAAGCCAAGTACGGCTCGTCCAGATCTCTGAACCTTCCGTACATAGTGGTGGTAACTGACTAAGATCCAAATTTGCATAAGGGTCCCAGATCACTTGATCGAATTCCTGCACGTCCAGCTCATTCCGATAAAAATCAAGTGTCGTCGTCTTCGCACTACCCTTGAATGTTCTTGGTCGTCTCCAACGGGACCCTAATGGTGCTCTCTCGTCCTCCGGGTATAGTAATGGTCTTCTCTTCAAAGGTCTCCCAATATGTAGATGTTCCCAGCACCACAACTGCAGGAACATAAGAAAACCACACAAATGTTTCGTCGGAATCAGTGAGGCTTCATCTAACATGTGATACAAGTGGGCCAGAGCCGCACTACCCCAACTGTACTCCGATGCGACTGCCAAATCTCCGAGCAAATACAGGTACTTCAAGTGAACCATCGTACCACTCTTATCTGCCAAAATACTACATCCCAGCTGGAAGAGAATGAAGGCTCTGGTGTGTCGTGTAACTGTCTCCTCGTCAGCATCAAAAGGCAAGTGTTGAAACTGAGCTTGCAACCAACCCAGAGTTACAGAACCCTTACGACCCAAGTCATCGGGGACCTGACCCAATAAATCCATGCAGACCTCTGACCAAACGTACTCCTGAGACTCACACACCGGCAAACCATCTACCCGCAAGCCGGTAATCATCGAGATGTCACGCAAGGTGCACGTGATCTCACCATGTCGCAGGTGAAATGAATGAGTCTCCGGTCTCCAACGCTCGACCATCGCCCCCAGTAAGGTATTATCCAACTGAATTCGGCCCAACCGAGTGACTGTGTCAAACCCTGCCATATCTAGCAGAAACAACATTCTCTCATCAGTGATCTGCCATTCGTTGAGCTTCGATCCATGCTCAACGCATTTTACACCATCAACATCCTTCTGCATAAATTTAGAAAAATGTAAGAATATTGAAATTCACGTGCAAATATTTAACTTGAAAACGTAAAATACTTACAAAATCTTTGAACAAGTCAGACTTGTGGTTGGCCTGCAAAACCAACACTGATCTGTCTACCGGACCCTGTGAAGCGTAGCTACCTCCAACTGAACCAGTACTAGAACCACCAAACTCCATCTGTACATAACACGTTAACAAGTGAGATGATCGAATTTCTTACTAAATACTTAAAAAGTTGAGAATACTCTAATGTTTTAGAAATTACCTCAATCGAGTGTAGTAGCAAACGGCTGTAAACGTCGAACAATCTCTCCAATAAAACCAACTACAATAAACAACATTACGAATCATGTCAGAATTTTTTTAAAAATTTTGACAGAACCTCTCCTATATTTGACAGAACCACATCGACAGGTCCATTCGGGGGTCTCACTCCCCGGTGAGCGAGCGGCATTCCACCTCGCCGGTGAGGTCGCCGGAAATTTTTTGGATTTTGAAATTGTTGGATCTGAATTTTTTTTGAATTTTCATCAATTGCAAAAACTCGTTGTAAGGTGATGTCGGACGGTCGACCGTTTGCTTCTCGGTCTACCGAACATGTTCCATGCGGATGACCGAGTTTCCATCGGTCCACCGTGATCGTAAATACAGTAAGTTTTTTATCTTCTTAGAATCATTGTGTCGGTTTACCGATCTCTACCCGGTTAATTTAGTAATTATCTAAATTTATAATCAATTATCTTTTTAATAAAAAAATAAAAAAATAATAAAAAATTGCGGGCTTCTGTGTAAAACGCCAAGCGTAGGAGAGAGGCGTCTGGCTAAGCCGCCCAACGTAGGAGAGAGGCGTCTTAGCCAGCCGCCCGTCCCATGGGCGGGGCGTCTGTTGGCTCATTACTAACCTCCAAAACATTATTTTTTATGAATATAAGAGGAAGATGAAGAGAGATGTGTGATAGGAGGGTAAAATGTCGCGTTATAGCAGTAGAAATGAGAGAAGGGCAAAATGGTAATCTGTTGAGGCGATTTAAGTAGTTTTAGGGCGACGAATAGCAATTCAGAAATTTTATCTATACTCCTTAATCTCTATCTTTCAACTTTTATTTCTTCTTTGTTTCTCACTAAACTTAATGACTCGATAACTAACCTAATGAAATTCGATAATTTTTTAATTTTAAAAATACAAAATAAATAATTATTTTTATTAAAAAATCATTTGTCTAATAAAAAATCATTTTATATAAAATGTGTTTTTCGAAAAATATTATTTTTTTGTATAAAAAATATTTTATCAATTATTAGAATCTTGTACTAAAATATTAATAATCATGAATCTGAAATAAGATAAATAAAAATAAATAATTGTTAGTACTGTTTTATCGAATTTCATTAGTTTAGTGAGAGAAAAGAAGAAATGAAAGGTTAAAGATAGAGATGAGAGAGTGTATAGATAATTTTTTTGAATAATGTTTTGTAATTTTTACAACACATATAATGAATTTTATGAATTTTTGGTTTATTCATGGTGAATCTGCAAAATTTTCATTAATATTAATATACTTAAAAGACGTTAACAGAAAAGTTAACGTTTTACGACATAAAGGTAAATATTTTGTTCTCTTATAACATGAAGATAAATAGTTTGATTTTTCTATAGCATTAGGCCAAATAGTCAGAACTAGGTGACATAAAGTCAATTTAGTTGTTTCTTGGTGGTACCCAAACAAATAACCCATATATAAATGATCTGTTGGACTCCACGCATCATTTTACTAGGTCTCCGACGTTTGTGAAGATATAAATAATATAGGAATTTGGATTGACTTGCATTATATAATAATGGTGGTTTCTTTAAAAGATATGTTTCAAATGGAGCGAGCAAAATACGATTGTGTCGAGATACAAAGGGGATGAAAGAAAGAAAAAGAAAAAAACCCAGAAAAAGAGAGATTGTGTGGGAGGGATTGTGAGGTGACGATGGATGGCACATGTGTCACAGTCAAGGACGAAGTTAGAATTTTTCGGTATTTTCTTTTGAGTATATAGAATTTCTTCTGTACATTATACCTTAGCAATAATTTTGGAGCTGAACCTCCTTTTACTCTTACAAAAACATAGATTTTATTCCTAACAATGATAAGAAATGAAAATTTTAGCAATTTTGAAAAATTTAACCTTAGGTTACTTTCCCGTGAGTGGTTGTAATACAATTTTTAAATTTTATGAAATTAGTAGGCTATACGAAGGATTTATCTGGTCGACTCTTATGCGTATCTTTCGTAGTTTGCTTTGAGGCGTACCTCGCGAACAATTGTGCTAGAAATTATGGGTCAACTCCTTCTTATGTCACCGTATGCATAAATTTCATTTCGGCCATTAATAACCATACCCGGACAACCACTAGGAGGTTTGATTTCTCTCTTTGTCACGTCATATCAGGCCCTCCAAATTCCCCTTAACCATGACATGAAATCCACACCCTATATTTTTTTCCTCCACATCATTTCCTTTTTTTAATCTTTCACAACAATCAACAAATTATACTAAATAATTGTTATTGTAATTACAATATTTAATTAATTAACTTGAAAACAATTATTAATTAATATTAAATCACGAAAATATTATTTAAAATTAAGAAACTACACTACATGTTACATTAATTGGAATCTAAAATACAAATGCATTGTCAAATTCCTCCGTAGCATTATCATATATTCTCGATTAAATCAGATCTGAGACTCAAATGTTTATGCTTGTCACGCACTCGATCTCTATTGGTCATATAAATGTTAATACCCATGATATGATCAGTGAAATATTGCAATGATTCCTCCACAAAACTTCTACGTTGATCTTCGATAAAATCATTTAAATCTCCAAAATCAACGTAACAGTCGCGTTCATCATCCACTATCATATAATGCATTATGATGTAAGTACATCATTACTCCATGCTAGAGATGCCTTTTTAACAATCGCGGACCGCCTAAATGCACGTTCTACATAGGGTTCAATTCGGTCCTCGTCCCTTTCAGTTTTGACTTTCACCACCATTTTCCCCCTACAACCACTACCATCTGTAGGCTCCATCACCACCCTTTCCACAACCACCTACACCACCCTCTTCACCCACTGCCACCACCCACTCCACCCTCTCTAGAACCACCACCACAGTCCACAGTCCACTAATTTGATTTTCCTTATTTCCAACAATATCAATTGTTTAGGTTGGTTAACTAAAGAACAATGGGTTTGTCTTCAATTTCTTACAAGATTAGCAATTAGGTCTTGCTTGGGATATTTCGTTTCAATCTAAATTTGATCTTTATGGTCAACAAGTTTCGGTTTTGCTATGGTAAAAAGGAACATTTTATATCTATGGATGCATGATGTATCATTGTAGCCTTTCATCTTTTAAAAGAGTTTGTGATGATGAATCATCAATGTTTCAGGTTTACTTTGCTTTTAGGTTGACACGAAGAATTCGTGTTGACACGAACACAACCCGAAACACGAAAAGAAATTCGTGTCAATTCGGGTCGTGTTCGGGTCACTAATTTCGTATTCGTGTTTAGGTGTCGAATTTCGTGTTTGTGTTGAGCAAAAAAGAATTCGTGTCAATTCGTATCGACACGAACACGACCCGAAACACGAATTTGACAGCCTCAGTTCTACATCTTTACGCGTTGCCTCTTGCCGTTAAGCAAATAACCTATCATTCGGTGTCTAAGGAAGAATAACGGATTGAATGAATGCAACCCATGTTGGATGAATATCATCTGTAACATAGTATCTCATATCATATCGAGCACCATTAACCTTATAAGTTACAGGTGGAGCACGTTCTTCTAGTGTGTCGTTGAAAATGGGAGATCAATGCAAGAAGTTCAAGTCATTGCACGAACCCGGTATTCCAAAAAAGTAGTGACAGATTCATAAGTAAGGAAATGCTACCGCCTAAAGGACAAGTATTGTCTTCCCACTACGCCCTCGATATTGTCCATTCCAAGCACCTGTGTAATTTTTCCACTGCCAGTGCGTACAATCGATAGTCCACATCATGCCTGGGAACCCACGTTGCTCACCAATGTAAAGTAGTCGTGTTAAATCAGTTGTAGTAGGCCTTCGTAGATACTCACCGTTGAAGTTGGTAATGACACATTCACATGATTTTTGGAGGGAGTTTTTGTTGGCTTTTTGGCCTTAATCTATGTTTTGATGATTTAATTAACCTAATCTTAATTATGATCATGTAGAGTAGCACACATGTTGCATTGCACATATATTGCTTTGTGCTAACCTCTACAGGTGATCAAGACTCAAGGAAGAAAGGAAAATCAAGCTCTTTTGAAGACATGTATTTTGTATTTTCTTTGAGTCTTAGGAACTTGTGTAAATTGAGCATACTTGAGCTAAAATCAACTTAAACACACACTAGGTTCCTTATAGAAGTCACACACAAAATTTCACATAATTTGGACTTCAATAGATCACCCAAACTTAGGTCAGAAAACACTAAACCTGAACCCTAACAGTCTGCCCACATTCGGTCGTTCGTAACAGACCGTTCGGTCGACCGAGTGAACAATTACCCTATTTGTGCTTTCACTGCCTGGTTTCGGTCGACCGTATATGCCCTTTCAGTCGACCATATGAACTTATTTTTCCGACCGTTTATTTTGTCGTATTATACCCAACGGTCGTATTCGTATTAACCAAATATACCCCAAATACATTTCATGTATTGGTCGACCGAATTTCTGTCTCTTGACAAACCCGAACCTCCTAGACAAAATGGGTCGACCGCAAGACCTTAGCTCGGTTGACCGAATTGATCATTGTTTGTCAACCCCAAAGTGCCTGGTGCAAATCGGTCGACAGAACCCTTTTCGGTGTTCGACTGTTCACTTAAGTGTACCTAAGTCGTAGCGTTGGGTGGTGATGAGAATTTTATTTTATACCGCAAGTGCATGGCGTCAATGAAGATGTGACAAGTACGGGTCGAACACAAGGAGGGAGAATTCTTGCATGCTCATTATATAAATCTAACTCATTAAAATTCTTGCATGCTCATTATATAAATCTAACTCATTAAAATTCTGACTTGGTCTTTGTTCCTCCAACATTCACACCATTAACCCTTCTACGCATATTATTACTTAAATTATTTTGCACGCCTCCTCTGGTGGTGAAGTATCATTCGGATCAACCATGACATGTATCATTCTTTTAGCTTTGGGCCTTGAGTATTTTTTTTTCTTTTCTTCCGTGATTCAACATATTTGCTTTTTGACACTTTTACCATTTTTGCATTCGTGTAGCGAGTTTGGTTGATAATCCCGAGCTGGTAGACTCAAGTTACCGGGTTTCAAGATATCCCTACGGACCAGTGACTCAAAGGCTTGGGCTTTTGTAATCATTTTGCAAAATGTGTTTTCTTCACTTTATTCCTTTATTTTTACTTTTATTTTCCTATAGGCTTAATTGCTATTAGAAGTCCACACTTCCCGGTATATTTTCCTCAACCTTTGCTTTTTATCAACCACTTCAAAGATTTGATTCATCCAATTTAAGTGCATACATGTCTTAAAGGACAGTGAGTTATTTCTTTGGAACTTAGATTTATGTCATAATTTCTACAAGCAGAACTATATGATAAGGTGCAAATACTCAATGCAATTTGTACACGGGTTTTCGCAGTTCAATCTTAAGCTATGTCATGAAAATTGATTTTTTTTAGAAATAAAGGACAGATATATAGATAAATATATACATAAACACCCCCCCCCCACACCTAAATCATGCATTGTCCTCAATGTATGCAAATATAAAGCAAATGCACTTATTACCTGAGTGAATTGCGGTGGAAGGATGAAATTTTCTCAAAGTCAACCATAGTCAGAACTGGATTGAATGACACCATTTTGGTGCATGTATCCAGTTGAGTTGTTCCCATGTTGCAATGAGAGTCCTGAGTCACAGGTTCCACACCCCTCACATAAATTGGTTCTCTTATTTGCTCGAGTGATGGTGGGTGTGTAGATGAATTCCTCCCCTTTTTCTTACTTCCTTTTTGATTTTGTGATGATTCAGAAAGCTTATAGATACGCGATTTCATCACAACATCACTTTGATTGCATATTATTTCTGGCTCACTATCAACATGAAAGATATTAAATTCAGCTTTTAAGTTCCCAAAAGATAATTGCATGAGCCCATTTCGACAGTTTATCAATGCTTCAGAAGTGGCTAAAAAGGGTCTGCCTAGAATTACAGGGATTTGTCGATTACGATTTACAACAGGCGCGATATCTAGTACGACAAAATCCACTGGGTAAATGAAGTCACCAACCTTGATCAAAACATCCTCTACTATACCTCTTGGTTTCTTAATAGAGCAATCAGCAAATTGAAGGGTTGTCTTAGATGGTTTTAGTGGACCAAGGTTGAGTTGCTCGTAGACAGAGAATGGGAGTAGGTTAACACTAGCACCAAGGTCTAGAAGGGCTTTGTTGATAAAAGTATCTCCTATTGCACATGAAATTGTGGGACATCCAGGATCCTTATATTTTATAGGAGACGAGTTTGACAGGATAGAGCTTATGTTTGCAGTTAGGAATGTCTTCTTTGGTACGTTCGTTTTTCTCTTTTTAGTGCACAGATCTTTTAAGAATTTAGCATAAGCAGGTATTTGTTGAATCATGTCTAAAAGTGGAATGTTCACCTTAACTTGCTTAAATACTTCCAAGATTTTCTCCATTTGTGCACTTGAGTTCTTTTTGAGTCTATTAGGAAATGAGGCTTTAGGAACATAGACTCGCTCATGTTCAGGTTGAGCTATGGGTTCAGGTTGAGTAGGTGGGTTGGGCGTTTCAGATTGGACGTCGGGCTCAATGGTTAGGTCATATGTGGTAGCTTGATGGCTAGATTGATTAGACGTTCTAGGATTTACCACATTATTGTCAATCTGTCTTACGGACCGTAATGATACTACAACATTTGTTTGTTGGAACGGTCCTTCCTCATTAACCATTTGAACCGGTCTAGGGTTGTTATTTCCTGAAGGTGCTTGATAGGATTGATATGAATTATTAGATCTAGGGTTCACCTCAGGTTGACTTGGAAACCGACCCTTTTCTCTTTTACCTACTATTTGTGCTAGTTGGCTGACTTGTGTCTCAAGCCTTTGGAAGGTCTGGTTGGTTGTTTGTATAAAGGTTTTCATCAAATTTTCCAAGCTTGTCAACCTAACCTCATGATCGCCATTGTGACTAAACCCAGAAGACGTATTATTTTGGTTATACGGGTTTGGTTGTTGTCTAGGAGGTTGACCTTGTTGGCTTGATGAGAAATTGGAATTATTACGCCAACCCGGGTTATAGGTTGATGCGTATGGGTCATTTCTAGCATGGTTATACATGGCATTAACTTGTTCCCAGTCCGCACAATCCTCCATTACATGACCAGTCTGACCACATCTAGAGCAAGGGATAGACGAGGCTTGATTCACTCGGTTTTGGGTTTGTAGCTCTAAACTTTCCATTCTGCGCATAAGGGTAGTTAGTTTTGATTCAGCCGCTATGTTGGCATCTACAGCTAAGACACCTGGTTTGGGTTGACTTGCTATTCTAGATCCAATACTCGGGTTAAGTGGTGTTCTAGCATTGTCCCATTGCATACTGTTTTCAGCTAAATCCTCAAGAAAAGTCCAGACATCATTTTCATTTTTCGACACGAAGTTCCATTGGCTTACAGATTCTACCATAACCCTAGATGTGGGTGTCAATCCCTCATAAATAATTTGGCACAATTGCCATCTTGGAATTCCGTGATGAGGGCATTGGGTCAGAACACTTTTAAATCTTTCTAGATAGGAATAGAATGACTCGCTCTCAGACTGAACGAATGCAACAATTTCATTCCTAATCCTCATAGTCTTATGGTTGGGGAAATATTTTTTCAGGAATACTTGAACAAACTCAGCCCAACTCCTAATAGATCTTTCGGCTAGACTATGTAGTCATTTCTTAGCGGCGTCCTTCAGTGCTAGAGGCACGGATTTCAGACGCACTGTCTCCTCAGGGATATGCTGGTATTGCATAAGAGAGAAGATTTCCTCAAATTCTCTAAGGAAAAGATATGGGTCTTCCCTAGAGGTGAACTTAGGCAACATACTCATGTATTGTGCCTTAAGTTCGAAGTCGCGACCCGGTATGGTGGGCATAACGATGCACGATGGCTGAGCAGCTATCGTTTGATAGCATCGATCCCTCAGAGTTATAGGTTGTGCAACAGGTGGGTCCACTACGTTCTCACCCATTGGATCCGGGTGAGGTAGTGCAGCAGATGAATTGGGGCTAAGCTCTAGACTGGAATCTAGATGAACACGTGAGAGTCGATTACTCAAGTCCCGAATCCAAATCTGAGTGCACCGGGTTGAATCAATTTTTGAGTTCAAATTCGAAATTTAAATTCCAAATTTAATTTCAAGAATTAATTAATTTTTTTTTTCGTTTTTTTTTCTTTTAATGGAAACAAACAATAGAATGGGGAAAGATGAGAAAGGAATCCTAATCTAGAGAATTTAGGTGAGAAGAGAAAGAAGACTCAGATGAGAAGGGAAACCTAACTCTAAAGATAGAAAGAGGGTTGGTCAGAAAATTCCTAAAAAGCACGGTTCAAACAATCCTAGACCTAATGTCGCTTAGATCTAGACGACTCATAACTGGTTGAGTCGAATTGATTCACTTGATTCACCTCCCTCACTAATCAAACTAACTTGGCCAGACCGTGTATAGCTAGTGGGGGCGCTTCCGACAGAGTCGGTGCCAATTAGACAACCACTTCGCTTGGAAGACTTACGTCAACACAAAAACACTTTCTAGACACCAAATTAAATTCAATAGGCTTCAGGTCATAGCAACTCAAACCAATTCTTCTCCTTAAATGAGTCTGAGTCCTTAGGGGTCAATGTCTAGTTGATTTTAATTTAAGGCTTGGGTGACACTTTAGGATTGTGATTTGTGGGCCACGAAAGGGTGATGAAATCCCCACCGTATCTTTGCCTACGGAGTTGCCCTTAAGATAGTTTAACTTAGATCTAGCAAAGATAGTCAAACAATGGTCTTTAGAGGGGGGGCTGGCAATTGCAAGGTTGTATGCAAACTAGATTATATGCTTAAATGCAATCGATGAAAACCACGATACGTACCTTGATTCCAGCACTCTTCAACAGAAATTAATTTGCAAGAATTTAGCAAGAATAATGCATACAAAACACTAGATGATGCATGCACTAAGGTCTTTCTAATTTTGCCAATTTTAGGTCAGAGTTGAATTATTGCCAATTATGGAATTTTTGCCCTAACACGTGCAATTCTAATAACAGGAAATTTTCTGAAAATAGAAATTACGAGGAAAAGAGGCAACAAAGGTTACCTATGCAATGCTCAGTCGGGTTCACCGCCCTCTCTCGAAATTTCAGTAGCTTCACGCGTCCACACAGAGATGAGTCGCGTCCCAGAAAAATTTGAACCCCAGAAGCTCCAAGTGTGTGGCGGCTTCGCCGCAAGTTACTCTTCAGGTGCGGCGATTTCGCCGCTCGTTTAGCTCCAAATATGCCCGGATTTCTCCGCGCACTCTGTTGTCTCCTGAAACACAAATCCAAATACTTAGATCGCGCACAAGGTAAACAAGATAAAATCGAAATCAACAAAAAAAACAAAATCTGCGTCGCCTCCCCGGCAACGGCGCCAAAAACTTGATGAGAATTTTATTTTATACCGCAAGTGCACGACGTCAATCAAGACGTGGCAAGTACGGGTCGAACACAAGGATGGAGAGATATTGTTATTTCTGTGATTTTCGAATTAAGGGAAGGAAGAGAGAGAAAACATGTGTTTGGTTTGAGATTTTTGGTTTTTAATTTCTTAAGCAAGAACAACAAAAACAAATTAAGAGTAAAGCAAAGAAGGGTGAGAGTCCAGCGGGTGGAGGTTTAGATTTCGGGTTTTGATTAGAGAAATCAGAAACTTATAATAAATCATATTAGTTATAAAGCATTACATGATAAATGATTTAACACAAACTCAAGTAATCAAAATATCCTAACACGAAATTAAAATAATAACCTTATTCTCTTCTCATCGCCCTAAATCTGTCACCCCCACCCTTTGGAAAGGTTAGAAACTCATGGAATGAGGGAAGGAGAAGGGGTCCTAGAGAGGTTACAAAAGAAAACTAAAAACAAGAAATAAAACAACAGAAATTTATTAAACTAAGGAATAAAAACTAGAACATAAGCTAAAGACTCTCACAACATCGTTTCAGGGCTATTTATAGCCGATACAAGGTACTTAGGTATAAAATAGGAAAGTACACGTGTCAACACGCAACCGGTAAAACTTTTAGAGCATGAATCTGATTTGGTGCGGCGGATTCGCCGCATTTTGTACATAAGGTGCGGCGGATTCGCCACCTTTTTAGCTCCGATTTAATCCGGATTTTTCCTGTGTGTTTATGGTATGATTTCAATATCCTTTGCGCATCTTGATTGATTCCTTCCTTTCGTTTGAGCTCCGACTTTATTTCTTTATATATTTGGAGATCCACATTGATTTTTCTTTAGATTTTCTCCATAATAATAAAAGTACTCGTAATTTGGAATTAGGTCCTTGACCTTTTTCAATTAAGTCATTGTCTACTTTTGTGCTTCAGTCCTTGTCCTTTTTGTAATTAGGTCTTGAATGCTTTTATGTTTGGATGCATTTCCATTTGAAACCCGATAATCTTGAACTTGGTCTTTATGCCAGGAATGAGTCTCTTGCACGCATTTATGCTCGGGATATGGGTAATTTGCATTCAGGTCCCTGTATTCTGTAAATAAGACTAAACACATACCTTAGTAGCATTTATTGATATAAAATTAATCTAAATGAATGACATATGATGGAATGTATGCAATGCATCAGGCGGTCGACCGTTACATAACCGGTCGACCGAACTGAGTTCAAAACTGCCAAATGGTCGACCGTTCAGACCGATCCGGTCGACCGAATTAACTCAGAATTGGGTCCTGCGAGTTTCTGTTTTGTGTATCCTACACCAACACTTACCCAATCAACCCCAACGGATCTATTCTCTCTAATGCCTATATAAAGAGTTGTAAAACACATTTTAACACAACTCTCTCATTACATATTTGTCCAAAACATTAGAGAGAAATCACAAACACTTTAAGCCTCTAATTTCCACACTTAAGATCAATTACACATCATAAGCTAAGTGTGCTCAAGTTAGAGAGTGCATTCCACTCAAGTTTTCGTTTGTGAAGAAGCAATGACTTCGGTGAAATCCCGAAGTATTCCTCTCGGATTGTGAGAAAAGAAAGTCAAGCAAGCGAGGGTGTTCGCGGTGCTTGTTTTGTAAAAGGCGTTCTCTTCCGGCCCGAAACGGGGAGTGGATAGTGAAGTCATGAGCGGAGCTCCGTGATTCGAGCGGAGCTTGCAAGAGATGACTAGGACCCGGGTAGTATGCCGAACCTCTATAAAAATCCCCCGACTTCTTGTGGTTTGCAGTTTCTTTCCCTTTACTTGCTTGTTTTGTTTTTAATTCCGCTGCATCATCATTTGGCTTGCAAGTAGAGTTTGTTTAGGATTAAAAGGTGATTAGAGATTGTGGACCCATAACCCACACGATCCTACAATTTTTGGTACGAATTTGTCACAAAAGTCGTGGTTGAATGTGTATAGTGACCGTCACATTAGTGACGGTACATTTCCGTGATTGTTGGTCTATTGCGACAGACACTTAGCTACAGCCACGAATAACTACCGTAACTAGAGGGTGAAATTGGTGGTGTCCTATTGGAAGCTAACTCTTTGGGTCTATCCCCGTGTAGTCCTGAAATACGTTTAGATTTTGAAATTTATATAAAACATGTTTCCTACGTTTTTTTCTTTTGTGGTTGTCGTACGCATTAAAATGTTCAAGAAAAATATTTCCTGATGAAAACGTGGAAAGATACATAATCAATTAATGCTCCAACCAGCAATACATCGTCTTTTAAAAGAGAAAACAACTATTGCTAACAAAGTAGCATGAATTATATATTTCTTCTTCTTCTTCTTCAATGTCATTTTACTAGTAACATCATACGTTCAATTTGATAATCGTATGGATGAGATAGTTCCGTCGAGGATAAACTATCATGGAATAATAGCCTTTAAAAATAATTCTTCTATCTTCTCGAGAAGATCGATTGCAACTTCGCAAGCGGACTTTAAGAGCATGTTTAACAGCGCCCGGGCTACCCCCGGGCGCCCTGCATTCTCTCTCTGCCACGTCAGCTTCTCTCTCTTCCACATCAGCTCACCCAACCCACCCCAAAAACCCTCTTATCCATGCCCGGGCTACCCCGGGCGCCCTGCATTCTCTCCCCTACACGTCATTTCGGGGTCAATTTTAGGCAAAACACGAAAAATTATCAAAAAATTCTAGAAAATATAAACAAATAAAAAACTTATTTTCATAAAAATATATTTGAAAAAACAATTTTAAATGATTTTAAAAATATTTTCTAAATACAAAAACAGAAAATTAAAAAAAACAAAAAAAAAACTGACCAGTGGTGGGGGGACACGTGCCCCCCCCACCAACCTTTCTCCAGGCGCCTGGAGGCGCCTGGGGCGTTATTTCGGGCGGCAGACCGCCCGAAATCACGCCCCGTTTTTTTTGTTTCGAATTTTTTACTATTATTTTGTCTGATGTGTCGGGGCGCCTGATTTGTTTTGCCCCCGTTAAGTATGCTCTAAGCAACCTTGTCTTGCAAATTTCAACACTCGACTTGGATTTTGCCTTACTACCGTTAGAATGTGACACGTGACAGAATATTTCATAGCTTCGGATGGTAGACTTACGGCCATGATTAGGGATGACGTTAACCATACAATTTGATTTCAGTAAAATAGCATACACAAACTTCCAAAAAAGCGAACACGTGTTGTGGAATCATGTTGCTCGAGACATGGTTTTCTTTGTTTTCATTAGTGTAGGCTGTGTAGCGGTAAGAGTTTACACCAATGGGAAATTATAATTCCAAGATTAATACGAGAACTTTACCTTTTTATCGA
Organism: Triglochin maritima; assembly: GCA_963682175.1. Lineage (NCBI taxonomy): Eukaryota > Viridiplantae > Streptophyta > Magnoliopsida > Alismatales > Juncaginaceae > Triglochin > Triglochin maritima. The sequence continues at coordinate 2,876,157 of OY821780.1, read as the reverse complement.
AAGTTATGAAACTTAACCTTCCGATCAAAAAATAATCTACCTACGATGACTATTAGTTCCATATATTTTAGTTTTTGTCTATGATTTGCTTTTCAACAAATGGAAGAAACAAATTCTCTTGATTCAAGAATTGTAATCGTGATTCATGATTTTTCTCTATTCTTATGGGATTCAGGTATGTACGTTCGTTTCACTCCCTCCTATGTCGCATCTACGTATGCTTGCCTCGTATAAGATGCGTAGCCAAATTCTTTTCTTCATTTTCAAACACATACTATTATAAAAAAGAAATTTTCAACCACATACTTAGAAACATGCATTTTTTTCCGTTGAGTTCCATACATTTTTTGTGGTTCTGAACTCAGTTATCTATCAGACTACCATTAACATATGTCCTTTTAGGGTCGAGTCGGGGTCGATCCAACCCCAAACCCCTTAACAGAGGGGCAGCCCAAGTCGGGTTCCGACCTGAGTCGGCGACCTGACCTAGGTTGCGCCCTAGGTTGGCCACGTGGTCAATCGGGGTTGCTTAAAAATTTGTTTTTATTTGTAATAAATGTTTAAAATTAGTTTTTTAATATGTTTTTATAAAATTTATTGTTATAAAATTAGAACTATTTTTTAAAAATTAAAACAAATAACCAAATACCCTACATTCTCTCTCTCTACACGTCACTTGGAGATTAATTTTGGGTAAAAAAACTAAACTTTTAAAAATAAGAACAAAAATACAAATTTTGAGAACAAAAATTAGAAAAAATTATTTAAAATGACTTTAAAATAAATATATTAACAATATTAACTATTATCAATATTAAAAAATTAGGTAATTATTTAACTGATATGTATATTATTTTATATAATTAGAATTAATTTCTGATAATTAAAATGAATGTAAATAATTAATAAAATTTAATAAGATAATGTCATTATAAAAATAATTTATTTCATAGTTAGTATATTTTTGCGATAGAATAGAAAATAAGGTAAAAAAATAATTTGGAGGAGATATAGTTGAAACTTGAAAGTGAGGTTGATGTTAGGGAGTGAAAATGAATTAAATTGGGTCGTGAGTTGCGCAATATTATTCGCTATTATGTTGGAGAGAGAAACCGAATTGAACTGGGATGATCCGAAAATCTGCATCGTCATTTTCGAACCTACCGCTCTTCTCATCAACCATGTTCCTTCCAATCCATGAGATTCCAAATTCTGTTTTCGTTTGCATCAAGTCAACTTATTATAAACGACACGGACACGAACTCCACAAAAATAGTGTATAATACACGGACACAGACACGAGCTTTTTTCTTAAATTGATTTTGTTTTGTTTTATTTTAATAGTATATTATACGTTAAATAAAAGATGTATAGTTGACTAAATAAGGAGAGAAATAAAGTGGCATCTTGTACTGTTGTACATATTAGTAAATTTCATCAATCAAAATAAGACACATATGAATACCTACCTTTTGGAGAGACCTTGTTGCAAACATTCTAATACTATAGACTATAGTCCTGTAACCTGTTGACGTGTACGGCTGCACCAAGTTAACAGACGGTCTGACACTGTCATAAATGTGGATTTACACTCTTGCATCACTCATGACGTGGGACAATGTAGTTTGATATTTATTTTTTAAAATTTGAAAACGACGCACTACAGTAACTATCTCCTGTCATGGTATACGAATTTAGATATCAGAAGTTACATTAGTCAAGTAAATATTTAAACACTGCAATAATACAAACTTCTCTTCTCGTTGTAAAAAAATAAAATAATATTACATCACTGTGTTTTAGTCACTATATACATTGATACTTGCGGACTCGTCTAATTTGTAATTACATTTGAAAGTAAACTAGATATCAACCTGCTAGAAAGAACAATAAGAATATAAAACTGTATCAGCATTGGATTACAGGAATTTAGTCAGTGAGATAGAAGTATTAATATTTTTTTACAAAGTTCGGTCGTTGGAAGAATAGCATGGCAAAAACCATTACGTAAATTATATTTGTTTAATGTTTATCGACGGACTTTTCTTCATTCTGCGTCACACACTTCCATTTATTAAAGGGAACTACTAAACGTCGCCCCAAAACTACTTAAATCGCCCCTTGAAATTACCAAATTGCCCTTAACAATATATTTAATACTCATATCGTCCCGTGTCTATAAATAAGGCATATGGTATTGTATATTCATAATTTATCAGTAAAAACACCACGAAAATGTCTGACGAGGGTGATGCATCGGGTGAGGTAAGCCTGGCGCGGGGCAAATTTTGGGCCGAGCGTCTGCATTAGACGCCTCCCCCATGGTGAGGGCGTCTGCGTAGGACGCCCTCCCCATGGACTAGGCGTCTAACGCAGACGCCTCCCCCATGGGATAGGCGTCTTATGTAGACGTCCTCCCCATGGGTAAGGCGTCTGTAGTAGACGCCCTTCCCTTCGGTCAGGCGTCCTACGCAGACGCCTTACCGTTGGGGAAGGCGTTTAACACAGACGCCCCATCCATGGGGCAGGCGTGTAACACAGACGCCTATTTTTTTTTTTTTTTTGATTTTGATTTTGTTTTTTTAATTTCGACATTATTTTTGAAATTTTTTAATTTCGAATTTATTTTTTTTTTTTTTAATTTTGATTTTATTTTTGTAGGTTCCAGATTTCGGTGGTGATGGAGTGGATTACAGTGAGTTATTTCAAACTACACAAATCTTTGCAACAATCGATGAAGCATGTAAATGGGCCAAACAAGTAGCTATCGGAGCTGGGTTTTTTTTGGTCGTGTCATCGTACAAAACAAGATCAGATAGTCGGATGGATTGTTATTTGAGATGCGACCGGCGAAATCAAATGGAGTCTCGGGATATGGATACTGCACTTCGAAGAAACACCAAAAGAAAGGGTTGCGGTTGCCGTTTCTTAATAAAAGTGGTGGAGCGACGAGATCGTGATGGATGGGTTTTGGTTTTTAATAGTGCTCACGGACATCACAACCACAGACTGGCAGTTTATCCAGAGGGTCATCGTCAAATTAGTGGTCTAAGTTCTGGGGCGAAGAAGATTGTTCGTGATATGACAGAGGCGCAAGCAAAACCACGGAACATCTTGAAGGCAGTAAAAGAAAAATTCCCGGAGGACAATCCAAATCAAAGGCATATTTATAATTTCAGAGATTACATGAGGAGGACAAAATCTGAAGATCGGAATCCCGTCCAGCAGTTTCTCTACCAAGCAGTGCAGTGTGAGTACTTACATTGGATTATGGCGGATCCAGAAACTGATGTCGTCACTCACGCTTTTTTGGCACATCCGACGTCAGTCCAGTTGTTGCGGACATATCCTTTCGTTATCTGCATGGATTCGACTTACAAGACGAACAAGTATAAGATGCCTTTGTTCGAAATGATTGGGGTCACACCAGCAAACATGAATTTCCTTATTGGATATGCGATTTTGATGGATGAATCTTACTCCAGTTATTTGTGGGTGATGGAGAAGTTGAGAGATCTGTTATTGGGGACTGTCAGCCCGACTGCAATAATAACAGACCGGGAGTTAGGCCTTATGCGACCAGTGAGAGAGGTTTTTCCAGACTCTGCTCATTTACTCTGCACATGGCACATCAACAAAGACGTATTGAATTACGCGTACCACGTATTCGGCAAGAATAAGGAGATGGCAGAGACTTTGAGGCGTGGAAGATGGAGGAAGATCATGCTTTCTACTTCAGAAGCCGAGTATGATAGAGCTGTGTATGCTCTGAAAGATTTGTATAGATCGTGGCCGGCTATCACGGAGTATCTGGACACCACGTGGTTAGTGCATAAAGAAAAGTTTGTGCTGAATTGGACGAACAAAGTCCTTCATTTTGGGAACACCACGAATTGTAGGGTCGAAAGTGCTCATTCGGCTCTAAAAGAGTGGATTTCTACATCGACTGCAGCTCTGGACACTCTTTTCGAGCGCGTCAACGCGGCTACTGAAATGCAGCTGACGAATATTCGAAACTTTCTTGAAGACTCGAGACGGCGAAATTTGACTAATTTCGGACATTCTCTATATCGTCACATAAATGGTAGAGTTTCGCATCACTGTTTGCAGTTGCTGAGTCAGGAGGTGAAGAGAATGCAACAGTTAGATGATGAAGTTGAATATCGTTGCGAGTGCGCTTTTCTGACTTCTCATGGGATACCTTGCGCATGTACCATCCGTGGATGTCTTGAATCAGAAAACGGAATTTACTTAGAGCAGATTCATTCGTTCTGGAGGACACTTGTCATTGGGGAAGGAGCCGGGAACGCAGAGTTTGTGTCTCAGGCAGCTCAAGACGCCGAACATTTTCGCAGTCTGGTTGATGAGATTGCAGGAAGTGACCCTACCGTAATTCGATCTGCCTCTCGGGTTTTATTCGAGCAGCTACACCCCGAACATTCGAATTTGAAAGAGCCTGCAGTAAAAACAAAGCTACGAGGTCGACCAAGGGGAAAGTCGACACGACGGGACCCTAGTGCGTTTGAGTATGCAGAGCGAGGTAGTGGTCGATCTTCAGGTAGTGGGAGTAGAGGTCGTGGTCGTTCTTCCGGTAGTGGAAGCAAAGGTCGTGGTCGATCTTCTGGTTCTTCGTCAGTGAGAGGAGGATCAGGTATACCATCCTTACATTTATTATTATTATTATTTTGTTATTTATTTCAGTAAATATGTATCTTTTGTTATTATATCTAACTGTATTTTTTGTTCATATTGTAGTGACTGGGCGGGCTGACGTAGACGACTTCCCATATGGAGATAGAATTCCAGGAATCATTATGCCATTCCTACACCAGTGGAATGATGTACGTGCTGATGGAAACTGTGGATTTCGATGTGTCGCCGATGTTTTCCACGGTGGTGAAGACAATTGGCAACTCGCCCGTCGTTCGATTTCAAATGAGATAGCTGCGAACCCATCTTTTTATGAGCACGTATACTACGACGGTGTGGCGGAGGCTTGTCACCGGATTAATTGGGGCGGGGGACCTTGTGGCGAGAATCACTATATGGAGACGTGGACGGACTTGTTTCCCATTGCAAATTTTTACAAGTGTGCAGTTATGTTCTTCTCTCTCGGAAATGATGGTTCGTTGTACCCATGTCTTACAGTTCTACCTTGGGAGAGTCCGCCTACCGTGACGAGACCGTGCAGAGAGTTGATTATTGCTCATTTAGGGAGTTACGCTCATTACATTCGTTTGGAATTGAATGAGGGATTCCCCGTACCTCCTATAGCGACTCTGTGGTATCAAATACGAGATGAGAGTGTTATTGGATGGGAGCTGGAGTACCAACATAGGATAGCATATTGGCAACAATTATGTAATATGTTTTGATATGTTTGTATAATTATGTAATATGTTTTGATATGTTTGTACATTATATAGTGTTGCTTTATTATGTAATATGTTTTGATATGTTTGCTTTATTTGCATTATATATAATAGTACGAAAGGTTATCAAACACAAATACAAACAATAAGCGTACGACATGTTCGCAAACACAAACACAAATAATAAATAATAAGCGTACAACAGATAAACAAATATAAATGCAAATACTAAGCGTACCACAGATAAGCAAACACAAATACTAAGCGTACAACAGATAAACAAATATAAATACAAATACTAAGAGTACGGTACAACAGATCAGCCTACTCATCATCCGAATCATGGTCGGAGATGCCTAACTGAGTATGCCATGACTGTATGATCTGATCCACATCTCCGCATGCAGCTCTGGCATCGTCTGGCAGCTCATCCCTCATCTGCAAGATTGGGTCTACAGCCCGTATCATCTTACCCATCCACTGCACATAACATTAACATTAGCGTACATTAACAAATTATACGGTACAAATAAATTTAGATAAAATGAAAAAATTACCAGATCGCCACACGTCCTATCTGGTGGTCGATCTGCTCTCCGGGAGGCACCACGGACGATGATAGGATGTGAGTAAGTACCGAACCAATCAAGATAACGTGCATCACACTCGGAGGGGTCGCGACTACGTCTGAAGTCGCCAAGGAACAATCGGCATGATCTCGGAAATGTCCGCCAAGTCGATTCCGCTGTAGAAGCGGGGAACCTGACGTCGTACGTCGCTGCTGTCGCAGACCGCACCGCATGCTCTGGTGTCGGGATGTCAACCGGGATCACCTGAACATATCCTAACTGACGCAAGACCCGATCGGGCATATAAGGCTCTATGATATCCCGATAAGGAATAAGACCCATCAATAAAGTCCTCGGGACATCCGCTGCTGGGTCAGGACCATAGGGTAACCACTCCACCTAAAGTTTAACACATTAATAATAATACATCTTAAAATTAAATAAATGGTGTAAAGTTTGATACCTCTGATGCAGTCATCTGATCTAGCCGTGCGCGGATGGAACGCAATCGTCCATCGCTCTTGTCCTCGCTCCGGACAACCCACATACCCGAACGTGGATGACCCTCGTCGATAATCTTCCGCTCACGATGCGGGCGGAATGCAGGAAAGTACTCGTATATCCACGCCTGCAGCAGCGTAAGACAACCTGCAATCCCAGAACAATCCGCACGGCTAGCTATCCCAAGCTGCCGGTACAGGTATGCCAACGTCGCTGACCCCCACGAGTACTCACGAACGGTCTCCGGGTCCCTAGCCTCCAGTAGATCGCGTGGTCTGATCCGACAACCACTCTTGTCGACAAACAAGACGGCTCCGAGCATCAAGAATAGGTACGCCGTCAACTGTGTATCATCGGCCCGCGGAGGTCGTGCCCGTCTGCATAGGTCCTCAAGGGAGTCGATGCCGACACCACCACCACTCCATAAAGCTGTATCTCTCGCCAGACCATCAGGTGTGACACCAAGCAACTCTGCCACATAACACCTCAGCTCAGACGTCGACCCCTGAGCACTAACCAGACGACCATCCACAGGAAGTCGCAGGATCTGGAAAACATCGTGAAGCATGATCGTCATCTCTCCGAAAGGCATGTGGAAAGTGTTGGTGTCAGGCTGCCACCGCTCCACAAACGCCGAAATCAAAGGCATGTCGAGATAAGGGAACATGCTGTACGGTAAGTGCCCCAAATGCGTGGCACTAATCTCCTCTCTGATATCAGCACTCAGTGTAGACCGCCAACCCTGTAGTGCTGTACAGGCTCTGTGCCGATTCTGGCACTTCAGAACCTTCCGATCCTCTCCGTCCCAGATCCGTCTAGCAATGTGACCCCAGAAACTAGGAATGACGCTCCCATCTAAAGGACCACCAGGCGTCATACTGCTCACGATCCAAGAATCGTCCTGGACCCTCTTCTTCTTCTGAGCGCGGGGATCAACAGTGCACGAGCTCGAATCCCCGGCCGTAAACCTCCCACCCCTACCCTTCCGCACCATCCATCCGGCGGAAGTAGAAGTACCCGCTCGACCACGTCCTCCGCTATAATCCCCCTGCCTCTCCACCTCCGGCCGCACATCATACGGGCCATCATCGTCGCTCTCGTCGTCGAAACTATCTACATGCTCATCATCGAAGGAATCATCCTCCTCCTCACGACGACGTAATGCCTCCCTCTCCCTCCTGACCGAAGCAGATATCCCCCGTCTACGTGGATGACGCGGTGCTGAATCATCCTCTAAAGAACGGAAGGCGTGTAATGGTATCGACTTGCCTCTCCCTCCACTGTGACCCGATGACTATTTATTGAAATTTTAAATACAAATTTGTTAAATTTGTTAAACTAAATTATCATATTTATCAAAATTGTTAAACTAAATCAAAATTTGTTAAACTTAATTATCAAAATTGTTAAACTAAATCAAAATTTGTTAAACTAAATTAAAACAATTGTTAAACTAAATCAAAATTTGTTAAAACTAAATATCACAAATGTTAAACTTAAAAAGAATTTGTTAAATTAATTTTTTTGATTTATCACTATTTATTAAAGTAATTATGATATTTATTAATTAAAAAAACAAAAAAGGCGGAGGCGTCTGCGAGAGACGCCTCCCGCAAGGTGGAGGCGTCTGTCGGAGACGCCTCCTCCTACGGGGAGACGTCTGCGGAAGTCGTCTCCCCCATCGGGGAGACGTCTTCCGCAGACGTCTCCCGCTTCGGGTCGGCGTCCGAGGGAGACGCCCCCCGCATGGGGCGGGCGTCCTCGGAAGCCGCTCCCCCCATAGGGGGAGCGGCTTCCTCGGACGCCCGCCCCATGCGGGGGGCGTCTCCCTCGGACGCCGACGACTTTTTTTTTTTTTTTTTTTTTAAAAAACAAATAAATAACGTAATGTTACCTCATACGGGTACACCGGGGGAACTGCTGGCTGCTTCCCTGGCCTCCGAGACATTCGTAATCTTGTGTAGTAGGTATAGGAAGAGAAAGTTTTGAAAAAAGAGTGAAATTGTGAGATATATAAGCAAAAATAGGAGGAAGGGCAATTTGGTAATTTCAAGGGGCGATTTAAGTAATTTTGGGGCGATGTTTAGCAGTTCAGTTATTAAACGAAGACTTTCCACCAACAAAGCTGGGCGTATCTGCGGAGATCGAAGATAAGGGAGGAGTTCCCACCGTACACAAAACTTCAAATCAAAGGGATAAATAAGGCTAAAAATTAAATAAGAGTAAAATTAACGGGTCTTCTGGCGTGGGACTTCCCCCAAAACGACCCGTCGTCGTTTCGTTTTAATGTTTTTTTGAAAATACGTTTTTTAATTTTTTTAGATTTTTTCCAAAATCTATCCTGAAATGATGTACATGAGAAATATGAGTGGTTGTTAAGAGGTGACTAATATAGAAAAGAGAGAAAAAATAAGTTGGAAAAAAAGATAACTTGAAACAGAAAGAAAACTAATGACCAGATTATGTAAGTCATGATTATAGATGATCTAACATAACAACTTTAATTGTGAATCTAGAGAAAGAAAACAAAATTCATTTTTGAATTGTTCCAAAGTTTTTTATTCGAGAAAATAAACACAATTCCAAAGTTGCATTAGACCATTTTTTACCATGACCTGGACGACATGATCACCAACTCTTTCTCTTTTCTCAACTCATTTTCTTCTTTTTCCTACACTATTAACCTCTTAACCACAACCCAACACAACCCACAACAACATATCTTTTTCCTCCACATCATTTTGGAGTCCATATTGGTAAAAAATTTAAAAAAAATCTAAAAAATCAAAACAATTATAAAATGTATTTTCAAAAAAAAAACTCAAACAAAAAATTCAAAAAATCAAAACAAAAACAAAACCAAAAAAAAATATATCATAAATTAATAAAATAATAGACGACCGGGTCGACCACGACCCAAGAAACCCTGCGTTAAGAAAAAGCACGAACTCTCGCCACCCAGTCGTGAGGTCGTTCACGACCTTCAAATCAAAAAGTGCCGTTAAGGAATGCTCTTAATCATTTGACGGATGTATTGTCTTGCGTCACATGGACGCATGTGCCTTGGATGCGCTGTGACGATGCGATTGTATTTCTCATTTCTACGTCAAACAACATGCATTGGCTGAATTTTAAAAAAAGATTTTTTTGTTTGGGTCTACCTCGCAAGACGATATACATCATATTGTGACAGATGCACACGTAGGTGAACATATTTGCTCACGATATGCATCATTGCACGGTTTCGAGAAATTTTACCAATTAAATATCGTAAAATTATAATTATTTTTAATATTTAAAATAAAAAATAAATTGAAAACATAAAATCTCCCAATTGAATTCACAGTAAGCAAACCAATCAACTTATCCATTCATTGGTAGTTTATTTCTTTAATGTTTAGTGTTATGGATATTTGAAGTCGAATATATTTTAGCAACGTTGTATTTGTTGTTAGCAACCATAAATCTAGTAGTTTCGGTCAACGGTAGTTATTACCCAAGTTCAACCTTTTGGTGTACCAATTAATAGGAGAGCTTTTGCACAAAGTGTTATGATCTAATTGATACTACTTAAGACAAAATGTAAATAATGCTGCTATAGTATGTGAGTTAAGTCTTTGAATTTTTTTTTGATCAACGACAACCCTTAAAAAAGTTTTATCATTCCATGTTGTATTTGGATTTAAATTACCGTGAATGTGATTATTTATTCATTCTTGTATTCGTGTTTGTTTTCAAGGACTCTTGTTATACTAGTCCTAACCGAGGGAAGGGACGAGGAGTGGAGAGGTTCAATGTGCGAGCCGACGAGGAAAGGGCTGACGATGAGGAGAAAATGTGTTTTCTTGTAGGGTTAGTTCAGGTAGATGTAGATCTTATCCCCACGTGATGACCACGATAATTTGGGAAAATACATATAAAAAAAATCTTCAGGTTCGTCAACCCGAATTGGGCCCGAAAAATCTAGTTTTCAGATCTTTCCAACCTAACCCAACCCGAATCCCTTCCCAAGCCGACCCAACCCAAGCTGACCAGTCGGGTTTGCGTCAGCTTTTGAGTTCAACCCGACCCTTGTGCACTCTTAGTTCTAGAGCGAGTGTCGGCTGAGCGACTGAGATGGCTAACCTCACTACCTCGGTTGAGTAATCTTCTCTTAACAACGAAATGTTAAACTAGAAAACATATGAAGTAGAACTTTGGATGCCTTTATTATGGATCCAGACAGGCCATTAAAGGGCCTAAATTTAGTGGGCGTTTGCGTAGTAGGCCTACGTAAGCCCTTTATTCCTTCGAAGTACCGAACCGAAGGTCCACGTGTTTTTTACCCTTTGGATTAATATTTTTAATTTGCAATATTACCATTAATAACCATTGTTATGTTTACTCGTGGTCCCGTGATATATGAAAATAATCTCGCTAAAGATGTATGTTCACTTTTTGTAGAAGTAATGTCTCCATAAAAGTTATGACTGTTGAGTGTTAACTACCACTCTCACGTGAAAGTACTTTAAAGCATATCCGATTCGGAAGTGTTTGTTTACAGTTCATCCTTACTTATTCGAAATGTATCTATTTAATAATTAAAAGTAATATTAGTTATAAAAAAAATCATTTACTTTCCTACTTGTGAGATACGTGCTTGCTACCCACTCAAAGTGGTTTTCTCCGGCCTTATTCAGAGGTAGATAACTGATTAGTGTATTGTACTAAGAGATTAATGCATGTTTAGGTGTCCATAGCAGCAACAACGAATGGGCTAAACTATTGGTAGAAGTAGAAACTGCGACAGTTAAAAAAATTAAAACCAACCGGTCAATCCATGGGTGGGTAAGTTACAAAAGTTGTACAGTAAATCAACCTCTTACCGTAAAATAAGCACAAGAAAAGACCAATAGCTTAGAAAAATTAAACGGTACCAATCATCCACGGCAACAAACAAATCTTTTTTCTCTGTATTATTTTCTTCCGAGCTCCATTGTGTCTAATCTTTCTTGTCTTGACATGACCACCGTCTTTCTAGAGACAAGAAATAAATCCACTTAAAATCGTTCCAGGAACAGACCCACAAAGCATCCTTAATGGGTATTGTGCGCCCACGTGTTACTGTTCAACACTCGACCACGTACCCAAAATTCTCAATTTCCACCGGTGGTGGAAATCGTAAGTTGGTGGGGGCACGTGGTCCATACTTTTTTTTTGAGTTTTTGTTTTCGAAAATAATTTTAAAATTATTTAAAATCGTTTTTATAATTGTTTTTTACGAAGATATGTTTTTTATTTGTTTATATTTTTTAGAATTTTTTGATAATTTTTTGTGTTTTGTTTATAATTGATCACGAAATGACATGTAGAGGAGAGAATGTAGGGTGTTTGAGTTATTTTTTGGTGTGATTAAGTAAAATTTAGGAAGGTTGGTTTGAGTTAACGTGACAAAGAGAAAAAATCGGACAACTGAAAATTACCCGAGCGCTGCTGTTAACGGTGCTCTGACTTCTCGTACCAGTCCAACCCACTGAAATGCAAATAGGGATCAGAAACGTGATCAATATCACGAAGAATAATGAAATACCGTCTAACCCACTGAAATACAAATGAATATTTTAAGCCAACGAAGAGGTAGGTTGGGTTCGTGGCTCACAAAATCTCTCGGCAAGACCATTATTAGAAGTGACGGATATGTCTTATTAGAAGTAGTAGGTAGAAGGGAAGGTACTGATAAATTTGATTTTTTGAGAAGATATATATACACAATTTGATGCTCCACGTCAATCAATTTATCGATCATTGGGATTTGGGAGTCTCTTATATTATATTTGATTATACATTTCGAAAGTATATATCTATGTGTTTTTCTTGAAAGAGGTTGGTGAGACGAGTGGTCGCTGTTTCTTGGAGAAACCATCCCCAGAACAACTTTACAAGTTGTATCAAGTAGTTGCAAACATGTGGATCTCTATTAATTATCGTGTTCTTTTCTGGAACATTTATCCACGTTGTTGTTAATTGTTACCTGTGCCAACGAATTTTTGTATGCAACACAATAAGTTTTCGATTTATATTGGTATGCTATGCTATCTTGAAAACAATGGTGGTGTTTTTGGGATAATATGATTTTCATAACCCAAGAAGATGAGACGTCGGTTTGTGGTCCATGTCATACTAATTTGTAATGATTAAATTTTAAAAAACGGTTATTGATTTCTAAATCAAAATCACCATCCATATGACATGTAATTTTCGAAAAATATGGCTTGTAGAGTTGTAGTCGTTTTACACGTTACATATCTTCGCTACGTACTCTTAATTTTACTGGGATAATTTTATAAACATGCTTCGGATAGTTTAATCAAAACACCAATACCCTTAGTTCTTTCATGTTTCTTAGAAACCTCTTATTTGGCCAAAACTCTAAATGGGGTACATTTTGGGGCATATTTAGAGTTTGATACGGCCTTTGCGCCTATTATAACATACAAGTTTATGAATTTAATTGACCTGTAAGGTAATAATTTCTAAATGTCCAACAAAAATGTGGAATCAAAACTACCAAGGACATCCATTGCTATCTACAATATTTTATATATCATTTAGGAAGTTTTTACCGTAATGTGATTCACTTAGAAAGTTTATATAAAGTTATTCCAAATTTCTAAGGTCAGGGACGATTTCAATCGATATCTCTAGAGGTGACGACCTTTAGCTGCATTAAGATTGTAAAATCATTTTAGTCAATAGATTCATATTCTTGTAATAGTTCAATTAGATACTGACATGTCTGAAAATGTGGGTTGTGTAGTTGTATTTTTTGATTCAAACGTGATGAATAAAAACTTGCCTTCAATACCAATCTGACTCAATTTCGAACCATGTTTGCCCTTTGAGTAAAAATGTGTGAGACATACAACTCAGAAAATTCAAAAATTAACGGTGAACGTGTGGATAAATAATAATTTTTTAGAATTCAAAAGTAATAGATTGTCACGTTCTAAAGTTTATAGTCAAGGTAAAACTAAGTAATAATCAAGAGGATCATACTATAATTAAATAAAATAAAACCTTGAAGGTACGTTGGATAAAGAAAAACTTCAACTAGCGAGTATATATAAGCTGAAGTAGTCTTCTCACAAATTCACAATCACACCACCACTGGTTATTAATAACTAGTTCCAATAATAATAGCCAGAAAATGGCGCCAGCAATCACCTATCTCCCCTCGACGGCGGCCGACGGAGAGAAGACCCTAAAGCCGGGCTTCGTGCGGGACGAGCACGAGCGGCCAAAGGTGGCGTACAACGACTTCAGCAGCGAGATCCCAGTGGTGTCCCTCGACGGCATCGACGACCCCGACCGACGTGCCAAGGTTTGTGCTGAGATAGTGAAGGCCTGCGAGACGTGGGGGTTGTTCCAGGTCGTTGACCATGGCGTTGACGAGAAGCTTGTCTCCGATATGTCCCTTCTCTGCAAGGACTTCTTCTCCTTGCCTCCTGAGGAGAAGCTTAAGTTCGACATGTCCGGCGGCAAGAAGGGTGGCTTCATGGTCTCTAGCCACCTTCAGGTGAGTGTATGTCTACGAAATTCGATTGGTCATCTACTGTCTTAATTCTTAGATCTTTGATTTTGAAATTGTTTAGATTAATTAAGAATTTTAGATTTCAGGTTAATTTGTGCCCTCGTGGACCATATAGTCAACTATGTCCACTTCATTCTGTAGCATAATTTATGTTCATCTTCAAATTAACCCCATTATCAATCTTAATTATTCCTCGAGTAGAGATCGACTAACTGATCTATTCCATTGGAGAACTATTACTGGTCTTGATGTAAATTTCTCGAGTAGAGGTCCAACGAAACACTTTAATAAGTTTATATATATTGCACGAGTAGAGGTCCATTAAAACGTTGTTAATACCATCTTAATTATTCCGCCGAGTATTAAAGTTTTCTACTAACTAAACTAGTTCCTGTTGTCACACAAAATAGAAACATTAAAAATCTTTGGTTACCACACGATACAACTTCGACATATCCATTCTTTTTTGGGGAGCATTTTATATAATCATTAAAAATCCCAGTTGGAGATGCGATTTCTAATCTACTTAGATCCGAACATGTAATTAAAAATTTACCAACTGAACTAGTATGTGTTGATGGTCGTTACGCATGCATCTTTTAATTAAATTAAACGTAGCATGCATATATATAAATTTGCAGGGAGAATTGGTGCAAGACTGGCGAGAGTTCTTCGTGTACCTATCCTACCCAATTGGCAACCGCGACTACTCAAGGTGGCCGAAGAAGCCGGAAGGGTGGACAAACATAGTAAAGCAATACAGCGAGAAGCTGATGGGGGTGGCATGCAAGCTCCTGGAGGTGCTGTCGGAGGCGATGGGCCTGGAAAAGGAGGCACTGACCAAGGCCTGCGTGGACATGGACCAGAAAGTCCTTGTCAACTTCTATCCAAAGTGCCCTCAGCCCGACCTTACTCTCGGTCTCCGGCCCCACACTGATCCCGGGACCATCACTATTTTGCTCCAGGATGAGGTTGGTGGCCTTCAGGCTACCAAGGATGGCGGTGAGACGTGGGTCACTGTAGAGCCCATTCGCGGAGCCTTTGTTGTCAACCTTGGTGACCACTGTAGTGTAAGTTTTTTTTTTAATTCCACGTTGAAATAGGTTGGTTATCTTTGAGTTTATTCAACCAAAATTAAAGTTAAAGGTTCAAATTCCATCAGTCCATACTAGTTTGAATTTTTCCCATTTCCTTTTCCTTCCCGGACTTATGTGTGTACGTACTAAAATAAATAAAAAATGTATAATTTTTTAAAAGACAGACACATGTTTTATTCTTATGTTGTCGGTTTTTTTAAAATATTTAATTAACATTATTTAAGTCCGTATTGTCGTCTTAAACTACATTACAGTACAAATGCAAAGAATATATGATTATACATTTACATTATGTGAGACTATATATAATTCTCATGAGACGTTTTCATCAGCTTATGAGCAACGGGTGGTTCAAGAGTGTTTTACATCAAGCAGTGGTGAACTCCAACCACGACCGCCTCTCGATCGCGACATTCCAGAATCCAGCACAAGAAGCCACCGTGTACCCGCTAAAGGTTCAAGAAGGCGAAGAATCTATAATGGACGAGCCGATTACCTTCGCAGAGATGTACCGAAGGAAAATGATTAGAGACATTGAGGCTACGAAATTGAAGAAGAACAAAGGCAAGTTGGAAGACGCCAAACAAGTTCTTGGGAAGTTGGCAACCGATGTCATGCCCAATATGAAGATTGATGAGGTCGTCGTTTGATTATATTCACAAACTGCTCCTTAATAATAAGATTATACTTTTATGTGTTAAATGTTGTTGTGTTTTGTACGTTCCGAGTTATTGATTAAGGTCACCCTTAATGGCGAAATGTTGAACTCTTGTTTCCCGCTTTAATCTATTGGACTTGTGTTATGTGTGTTACTTATATAAAATCTTCTATGTACAAAATAAAATGAATGAGTCAACTTATTTAATGATTTTTGTGATCGTATTTAATTGCACCTAAGAAATGTAGGCTAACAATTGTATAAAATCTGGAATGTATTACTGATAAATTAATAAGCACTCATGTGAAATAAAACTAAAATGAAGGATACATTTTAAAAAACTCCAATTGTTAGTTGTCATGCATTATAGAATGCATATGATTTCATGGTTAGTACTAATTGGTCCTTTGCTTATGAATTTTCTTGAATCACACTTGTACGGTTGTACCGACCTCAAATGGCGAAATCCCTCAAAATATATAATTGATCTCGTAATGGTCATAACTTAGGTTGGTTGTATAATTGAACATGGGAAGAATGTAAATTGTGGAAATTTCTTTTGAGTTTGGAGTCTTGGAGATTTTTTTAAAAAAAACTCTACTATTATACTTCCATTTTAAATCTCAACCTCCCAAATACATGAATAAAACTACTAAGATTAGATTTCTTATCTTGAGTCTTTTAATTATCACAAGACAAAAGAATTTACGACTAAACAACCTCGAATTAATGTTCGGAGACATCTTGGGGATAATGAGGTTGGTGAAATATATGGTCATGAATCCAAGCTGACTACTACGTAACAAGTGGATGCTTTTCCCTTATGCTACATAACAAGGAGTCACTTATGGACCATCTAACAATGTGGGGCTGCATAAATGTGGTTCCATTCAGCTGAACATTTAAATATCATTTGTTTATGTACTTCTAAAACCAAAAAGATAAAATAAAATCAATGTAGAGCAAAATATAGTGTTCCGGGTTTAATTCTGACGCTTGAGAAAAATGACTCATTAGGTACATGACACACTGTGTAGCGGAAATTTTAAAAAAAGTATTTGTGGCTTTTAAAATCAGACTCGGCTGCAAAGATAGGAACGAGAATTCGGCTCTCTTTTGGAAAATACTTATGGTATGACTTAGGATTTTTAACGAATCTCTATCCTCAACTTTGTAAAGCTACTAGTAGTAAGTTTCTAACAGTTTATGTGTAATATATCGAAACAACAAAAATTTAAAAATTTGAACAATCAAGAGATAATTAGATAAAATTCATCAACGAAAATGTTACTCATATAAATCAACAGCCGGTGCACCAATAATACAACAGAGATTGTCAAAAGACATAATTACAACAATACTACAAAAGACGGTACAAGTAATCATGACGACCTCGAAGAGTTTGAAGAGAATCCTGGTCCCAAAACGTGTGCGCCCGCTGTCACCACCCGACAGAACCTACTGCGGTCCTGAAACATGAGTCAAACAACGATGTCTGAGTTTCCCATTAGGAAACACCGTATGCCAAGCTCGCCTATATGAATGCAACAGTACGGTAAATGAACATATCATACTAGTAGCATGTCATATCACATCTGCAATGCATCAAATCCCTCCAAAGGTAAATGGGACATCAGTCCAACAACAACAACGACCCTCAACATGGTCTACAAGGGTCTCCCTCCAAAACCTACCGTAGGCACATACGGTCTTACGGACAGTACGCGACGCACCCCCTACACGCAACTACTCGAGCCAAAGGGATCGGTGAGGAGCGTCCGCACTTCCGCGCAAAGTAATCATGTGGTCTACACCACCTCGACGAAGTCGTAGCCCGGTCGGTCAACATCCCAAGATAGGTGCCCAATCGGGGATCATCACCGGAACAACATCGGTGGCATCACCGACACAACATCGGTGGTACAACATACGTCCGGCACAACATCGGACGACACAACCACAAGCCGGAACATCGTCGGCACCATCATCGCCGGCAAAAACCTCGGCGGTACAACATACGTCCGGCACAACATCGGACGGGTCCGGACCGTAGTCTGCAGGGTCATCATGCTCCACGAGCCATGCGTCACGCATTGGGATCCGCGATCCCTCAGGTCTGCTACTCTACAAAGAGTTAAGCAACAACACGCCACACCACGGTTCATCACGGAGGTGGCGCGACCCAGGTGTCCACACTCTTCCACACGGCGGTCCCTGTGCAGGCACGAGCATGTACCCTCCGTCACCTCCCGGCTCACGCTCTAAGCGAGGGCACGACTTTCCGTGGACAGAGTTGACACAAACACAAGGACCAGGAATTCAGTTCTGCACACAAACGGTCGACCGAAAAAGCCTAACCGGTCGACCGTCCCCAATAGGTTCGGTCGACCAAAAGTCTACAACGGTCGAACTATTCTGCGCGTCACTTAAGTCCAAACGGTCGGACAACAGTCTAAAACCGGTCGACCGAATACGAGGTCAAAATCCGGAGTTGGGCAAAATCAACAAGTCTATTCGGTCGACCGACTCAGGGGTCCCGGTCGACCGAAAACTATCAGGGTTATCCTAATAGTCTACGTCATATAACGGTCGAACAATATATCAAAATCGGTCGAACATCATGCAATATTATCAAGTACACTTAAGTTCCGGTCAAACCAAAGACAAGGGACGGTAAACTGAAATCCGACAGTAAGCCTCCAACTCACCGGCACACAAGCAACCGGTCGACCGGCACATTGGCATCGTTCGACCGGTGTTGGTTAAAGTTGGGCAAAACAGTAAAACCGGTCCACCGCCCGAAGGCACCGGTCGACCATTGGTCGACATCAACCTTGCACCAGCCAAGGATTTTACGTCGTTCTCTCGTCGCTGGCGAGGTCTCCGACCTCCCGCGACCGACCACAACTTCCCACCAACGTGGGGAACAACAAAACCACACTAGTAAGCCGACATACCTCAAGTGTGTGATCACCGGAGAAGGTTGGAGATCCAAACCACACGCCCTCCTCAGCAACCGCCTGAGTCTCGTGCACATCGTGCTTCTCTTCCACCTCCTTGGTGCTGCTGGCCGGAGCTCCGCTCGACGGTGGACGTGGGAACCTAGGAGAAGAAAAGGTGAGTCAGAGGTGGAGTGAGGAGTGGAAAAAATGGAAGAAGAATGGAAGAAGAAAACGTTGGTTTTCTTCCAACCAAAACCAAATCCATCACCAATCTCATCCAGCCACCCTACCCCCACACACGCATACTATTCCCACGTCAAACCCATGCAAACCATTGTTCACGCCACCCAACAGTAACCCTAATGGGATAGGGTCTAACATCATGAATTCTTGTTTTTACCAAATATTATTGCTAGATCATTACCAATTAATAACAATGCATTATACAATGCGAATAATATTTTTTTGGAACATTTGGTCATTTTTTAATTAATGGAGAAAAACAAGACATATTTTTGGAGATGGCCCAAAGACGGTAAATTAATCTTGTTATGGTTTTCTTAACAATATGGGCATTGGTAATAATTGGGGTAAATGGTTGTGGAAACAACGTTGTCACTTAAAAGTTAAAATCTTTATCTGGCTTCTCTTGTTAGATAAATGTCATACAAAAGTAAACTTCTTAATTGAGGGATTATTGTAATTGTTTGTCTGACCCAAGTGGTGTGGATATCGAATACACTACGTATCTATTCTTTACCTGTGAGTACATGTTATTTGGTTGGAGTGTCGTACTATGCAACCGTGATCTCAAATCTCATAGATGGAATAAGAATGTTTTGACTTAGAGCGTAAATCCGGGCACCTTGTTCTTTTTCTCTGTCACGTTAGATCATCTCACCCACTCAAAATATTTCATTAACCACGTCCGGATTAACACCCCCCATACATTCTCTTTCTTCTACATCATTTCTTAATTTCATAATTTTAATTCTTTCACAACATTTAACAATTTACATTTTATATAATTCTAATTACATTATAATTCTAATTCACGAATTTATTAATATTTATATATATTAATTTAAGCATTAAATATAAATTTACCTTTGATTTATTTAATTTAAATAAATTTAAATTTAAATTTCTCAGGCGACTGATCGGGACGCCCAACACACAACGACTAATCCCCGTTAACTAAGCTCTTAACTCCGTAACTTCAATTGTAATAACTTAGGAATGGTTTGCAAGATATAATAGGTATTACTTATATTTGGTGCATTTGTAAAGAGCGCAACTCATGCAACTTCTAAATGTCATCATCAAACATAAACAACATTATTTCTGACATTTTCTCTCTGGTGGATTTTTGGTTGGGTGATACCAACATGATTGGTGACTTTGTCTCCTCCAAGTCTCAGGCGAATCTG
This sequence comes from Triglochin maritima, assembly GCA_963682175.1. Taxonomy (NCBI): domain Eukaryota; kingdom Viridiplantae; phylum Streptophyta; class Magnoliopsida; order Alismatales; family Juncaginaceae; genus Triglochin; species Triglochin maritima. The sequence continues at coordinate 2,856,018 of OY821780.1, read as the reverse complement.
AACATGCCTCACCTCTATATGATTCGATGGATAAGGAAGCCTAATACTTTGGCTAGGTGGATAGCAGGATAGGTGGAGAGTGCCTTTAGTAGTTGTTGCATCTAAAGGAATTACATTTCCTTTTCCTATATCTAGTTTTTTAGTATAATGTAATGCTTATGCTTTCTAGGTTCTAAAAACTTTTTGATGGAGTCATTCTCCATCGGATCCATGGGTTTGCTTTTGCTTGGGTAAGATAACGGGTTTGGGATAAGTTGGTTTGGATGTATTACAAACCCCTATGTAGTGTTTTCATTATTATTAATGAAATAGCACAACGGTAGTTCTTAATTTAAAAAAAAAATCAATGATGTAGATCCCTTGATAGTCGACACTACCTCCCCTGACTTTTAACATGCTATCACATGTCAAGTGAATAATGAGTAAACTCGTGAACTAACTATTTTTAGATCAAATGGAACACCAAGTTTCCTCTGACCCAACTAAGTCGTTGCTAGTTGATCTTAGAACTAGAAGTCTAGAGCTGAATTGATGCATGAGCACAATCACTCATCTATCTTGAAAAACACGACCAAATACGAGGAACTAATCCCACATGGGTCGCATAGCTGCATCACGTCTAACAAATAAGACGAGCACGAACCACTCTAGTAGCTTCATTCCCTGATAATATTTCCTTTAACTAGCTTTTGCTTTCTGAATTGCTATTCGTCGTCCTAAAACTACTTAAGGCACCCTTAACGGGGGTGCCCCGCCCGGGCGCACTGGTCGGGCGCCCGGGCGCACCCCCGTTAACGGGCGGGGCGCCCGCCCGGGCGCGTGGCCGGGCGGTGGGCGTCCCGGGCAGACGCCCGGGCGCCCAAGGGAGGGGGACACGTGTCCCCCTCCGATTGGTTTTTTTTTAAATTTATTTAGTTTAGGTTTTGTTATTAATGGATTTGGTATTTGTTATAAATGTGGGGTAATAATTTTTTGTAAGTGATTGAAATTAAGAAATTTCCAGAACCAATACACTGTTTAATCACGGGTGCGGTATTTAATCACGGGTGCACTATTTTCAATCACGCGTGCACTATTTGCAATCACGCGTGCACTTTAATCACGCTTCCAAAGAGTAAACTGTGCAATCACGCGTGAACAGTGCAACAAATACATCCAAACCCTCCCAACTATAAATACATATATCTATCTCCTGATTCCTCACATTTCCTTAACTTCTCAACTTGTTAACTTCTTCTCTCATCAATGTCAGATAATAGTTTAAACTCCGGTCAATCCGACGATGATAACTGGAATGAGACATTAAATCTAATGGACCGTGCTATTGAATTAGCCGGACAGGTTGTTTACGAAAGGACTACACGTCCTAAGCAGCGTCGAAGGAGAACGACGAACCCAGATAGAGATCGTGAACTAGGTTACAGACGCCTTGTAGACGATTATTTCTCTGACAACTCTGTGTATTCTGATACTCTTTTCAGGACAAGATTTCGGATGAGAAAGCATGTCTTCCTGCGCATCCACAATGCCATCGAAGCATCTGATGTCTTCTTCCAATGAACACCGGACGCAACTGGTAGGATGAGCATCTCCGGTCTACAAAAAAGTACGGCAGCAATGCGAATGCTAGCATATGGCGTTGCCGCTGATGGGATCGATGAGTACCTACGAATGAGTGCGGCAACATCCAGAAATGCTCTCCTCAAATTCTGTGAAGGTGTTATTCGCATCTTCGGCCCTGAGTATTTACGTCGGCTAACTGCAAATGACTTGACACGCCTACTTTACGTTGGTGAGTAACGTGGGTTTCCAGGTATGATGGGGAGTATCGATTGTATGCACTGGGAGTGGAAAAACTGCACAGCTGCTTGGAAGGGACAACATCAAGGGCGTGCTGGGAAAGCAACTCTGATCCTTGAGGCGGTGGCATCGTACGACTTATGGATCTGGCACTCCTTCTTCGGAATACCGGGTTCATGCAATGACTTGAACGTCCTGCAACAATCTCTGGTTTTCGACGACATACTAGAAGGCCGAGCACCACCTGTTAATTATGAGGTAAATGGTGTTCAATATGATATGGGATACTATCTTACTGATGGTATTTATCCACAGTGGGCGACCTTCATCCAATCCATCCTTCACCCTCACACCCCGAAGCACAGATTGTTTGCTGAAGTGCAGGAGGCAACGCGTAAAGATGTTGAACGCGCTTTCGGAGTGTTGCAAGCGAGGTTCGCGATCATCAGAAACCCGGCTCTTGCTTGGAGCAAGGACGTTCTGTCCAAAATAATGACAACTTGTATCATCATGCATAACATGATAGTGGAGGACGAACGCGACTGCTATGCTAATTTTGGAGATATTCGCGAATTTATGGAAGATCGTCCTGGAACTTCAGCTGAGGAAATGTCGTATTCGACCGATCGTATAGCGGATATTCACGAGTTTTTTGTCAATCAAGATCGAGTGCGTGACAGGAACCAACATTTGGATCTGAAAGGCGATTTAATCGAGCATATATGGCAACGCTACGGACGAGGAGCGGTTTGAAAATCGGTTAACGTAGTTGGTAATGTAGTATTTGAAATTTTAGTTTATGTAATATGTACTGTTGTTTCTTAACTTTGAGTGTAATATTTCCTATTTCAGTTTGTCTTAAATGTAACGTGGCTCCGTAATATTTAATAATAATTTCGTGATTTACCAGTAATTATTAACAATATTTTGAGTTAAAATAGAATTATAATGTAATTAGAATTAGATTTATATAAAATGTATTTTGTTAAATGATGTGTGAGAATTAAATTTGTTTAATTAAGAAATGATGTGGATGAAAGAGAGTGTAGGGTGGGTGGGGGTAGCCTGGGCATGGGTAAAGAGTTTTTTTGGGTGAGTTGGGTGAGCTGACGTGGCAGAGAGAGAAGCTGACGTGGCAGAGAGAGAGAGAGAGTGCAGGGCGCCCGGGGGTAGCCTGGGCGCTGTTATTTGTGCTCTTAAATCGCCCCAACAGATTACCATTTTGTTATTCTCTCATTTCTACTGCTATAACGCGACATTTTACCCTTCTATCACACATCTCTCTTCAAATTCCTCTTATAATCATAAAAAGTAATGTTTTGGAGGTCAGTAATGAGCCAACGGACGCCCCGGTGTACTCGAATCTGGTAAAATATCCAACATCTTTTTAATAAAAAAATAATAAAAAATTGCGGGCGTCTGACGGAGCCGCCCAGCGTAGGAGAGGGGCGTCTGGGTAAGACGCCTCCCCCTAGTGGAGGGCGTTTTACCCAGACGCCCCTCCCATGGGACGAGCGTCTGGCTAAGACGCCGCCCCCATGGGGGAGGCGTCTTAGCCAGACGCCCCTATCCTACGCGGGGCGGCTCCGTTAGACGCCCACAATTTTTTATTATTTTTATATTTTTTATTAAAAAGATAATTGATTATAAATTTAGATAATTGCTAAATTAATTAATTAATAAGTTAATAATTACTATATTCGGATGACCGATACCCCTTCGGTACACCGAATATAGATTTCCAGAGAAATGTCGAAGCTACTGAGAATAAATATTCGGATAACCGGGTAGGGATCGGTAAACCGACCCAATGATTATAGGAAGATCAAAAACTTACTGTCTTTACGATCACGGTGGACGGATGAAAACTCGGTGATCCGCATGGAACATGTTTGGTAGACCGAGAAGCAAACGGTCGATCGTCCGACATCTCACCTTACAACCGAGAAGCAAACGTTCGTGGAGGCGCCTCGCTAAGACGCCTCCACCATGGTGTAGGCGTCGTATCCAGACGCCCGAGTCGGAAAAAAAATCCGTCTCCATTACGTAGCCGGATCCAGGTGTTTCACCAGACATTTTCGTGGTGTTGGTACTTGGAATGTGAGTAAAACTGAGTCAAATACCTTGTTTAAAGACACGGGATGAAATGAATATTAATTGATTTGTTAAGGGCAAAAAAATAACTTTTAGGACGATTTAAGTAATTTTCCGACGACAAATAGTAGTTCGCTTTTTTTTACTTCATCAGCTGACTTATCCTAGTTGTTAGTTTGGTCTTATTTAAGTTGGTAGTTTGATCTTATCCATGCAACAAATTAATACATATAATGTGGCTAATGGAATGAAAGGAAAAACAAATTTTACACCTCATATTATTATTATTATTCCTTAGTGGATTCCAAGTTTATCCTTATAGAGTGGGTTCTCTACACCATTTAGGGTGGCACCTAGTCGCAAGCCGAAGCAATCAATATTCGGCAACCCATTTCACTCTGCATCATAAATTGTGCAAAGTCGTAAGCAAGCCCTGACAAATTCCCCTGGGAATGAGATCTTAGAACAACATATCACAGTATCGTACTAATACCACATGCAGAACCAACAAATATATGTTGATGCTGCTTCATCATAGCTCGGTTGGCATTTCATATGTGGCCTACCTCACAAGTTGTTTACTTAGATATGGATCTCACCTGAATCTTATCAATGCCAACCAGAACCGTCTTCAAATAGATCAGTATGCAAAACACTGCCAAAAAAAGAACACCGCTGGAGATTAAATGCACATTCACTTCCAACCAACGGGCAGATGCCAAAAGCACGTAACCCAAAAGGAAAGAAAAAAAACTCAAAGTTCACTCAAGGTCAAAGGGCTTGATCTTCATAAACAAGTGCAAGTTTTTAGCCATTTTTACCACTTAAAACTAGTGCCGTGCCAACATTCTCAAACTCCCCAGAAAAAAAACACATCATTAAGCAGGGAAACACGGTCAAGCAACAAAAATAGAGCATGCTCAAACCAAAGCTATCAGCACATAACCTCTCCCTTTCATCACGAACTAGCCAGAGAAGGGCAACATAAATATCACAAGTTAAAGCAAGACGTTTCTCATTTACTAGGAGCTGCTTCCTTGTTTAGGGCAGCTGGGATTTCCGCCGCCTTATCTTCTTCTTTGGCAGAGCTTCCAGCAACCTCAGCATTCTCTGTTTCTTCATCTACAAATAACCAGGTATGGTTAGAAGAAATGAAGGGCAAAGGCAAACGGTGAACCTTTAACCCGAGAGGGGTTTTCAAAATCAAACTCCATTTAGAGGATGTATGTGCACCAAAGGCATAGACCAGAGTGGTTTCAGAATCGTACCTTCATCATCGCTATCATCAAAATCATCTCCCATGCCTTCCATGGAATCCATACCTCCGAATTTCTAAAATAAAAAAATTGCCACGTTAAAAAGATTGGGCAAATGATTTGGCCATAAAATATGACCTATCTTCAGGAATGTTGAAGGCAATAACAAATCAAGGTATACATACCGAGAAATCCATGCCACCCAAGTCCAAATCACCCATACCTGAAGCCAAGCCTTAAAGAAATATGAATAATGAACGTAATTAGTAGGGGGAAAACAAATAAACCACGTATTATGAAAGTTATGGTAAACCGTATTTTATTTTGTATGTATATTCTAGGACATAAGACGTATTATGAAAGTTATGGTAAACAAAAAGTCTAGTCTTGAAATGTCCAATGGTCCAACCCATGCAAAGAATTAGTTATCAGAAAGAACATCGACGGACCTGTGTCATCATCCTCATCCACCCACTTGTCCCAGTCTACTTTCACATAGTGTGGTGCCTTGCCATCACCACGAAGAAGTTTCTTCCACCATACCTTCTCAGCCTTTTCTACCACACAGAAAATGTTTCTGACTCCCTTATTGATTTTGCTCTCCTGATAACATCAAGGATAAAATAAAAATGTTAAACCGGAACAAGCGTGATAACCACACTACAAAGGGGCTATTGCTCAGCAAAGAGGTTGGATCAAAAAACTAAAGTAACCTTTACCTCAACTTTAACCTTGTCATAGAGTTCCAAGATCAATTCATAAACGTTATTTTCTGCCCCAGCAGTTGCAGAGAATGTTAATACACCGTCTGGTGTAAGATTTACATTAGCATCCTTAGAATCTGGTAATTGGATGGTGATAAAGACTTTGTCCTCCCTTTGGGCCCACTTCACTTCTGGATGACGACTGCTAAAATATTAAAACATGTCATCTAGAGAGTATATTTTATCGGAAATAAAATTTGGAGGGTAAAGGACAAGAACAGGGGGTAAAGGGAATCAAATTATAGGTTGTACCATTTCCATCGTTGTTCAGATAAGAAAATGGTGTCATTACTCACTACCAAAAACGACCATGTCCACTAATAAACGAGTCAATCTACAAATTTAAATTTCAGAACAATTCCAAAATAAAAGGGAAAGGCTTGAATCCGTGTGCAAGAACAAAAAAATCAATTTCAACTTACTGTTTCATATCATGGTGATATAACATTCCTCTTAAACTCCGTTTAAAGCACAAAATTCATAATTACGAAAGCTTACCCATTCTGAACAGGATTTTAGAATCGGATATTGATTAACTAGTAACATATTTCCTTTTAATATATATAAAACTAAAGAAGTTGTGGGACAAACCTAAACTTTCTTACTGTTTTTAAGAAATGTGTGTTTGAGATAGGCACGGCAATTGCCATACCTCATTAGTGCAGGTGCGAGTTTAGTAATGATAACAAAGCGTTAAAGCACACAAAACTTACCTTTTTCAGTGGCTATCCGATATCCATGCATAAGCAAATCTAGCAACCCTTGGGCATTAATTTTCTTTAAAGTAATATCTAGCAATCATGAAACCCTCTCATGCAGTATCTGCGTGTGCCTAATTTAGTCGTGGAAGTTATCAAATTATAAACTAGTAAAACAATCCCATTACAATGCCACAAAAAGACCTTATAAAGGAAGAGGGCGGCTACTTCCTATAACGCGACAACATGCTCTTTAGTCTTTATGTTGTCTCATCACAAGTTCACCCTGCTTTAGCAGGACGGTCGTCATGTTACATTTTTTCATCAATGGCCCCTTGTTTTCCATTTACTTCCTAAATATTGTCAACTGTACTTCACCATAAGTCCGTAGTCAATACATATTTCTTAATTACAATCCTCCTAGCCCTTCACATTACAATCTATGGCATTTAATTATGATTGACCAACAATGTATGGTGAGTTTTATGCTCATGTTTGTGTTACCGACCTTATACATACCTAGCAAGGGATGCAAAACAGTTATGTTACAAACCCATAAATGGACGTGATTTTTGTTTCTCACATTCTAACATGTTCGTCAAAAAACGTACAACAATACCTAATAAATTGTTATGACACTTAACTTGAATTTGCTGGTACAACTCACAATTCAAATTCAGTATCCATCACATGATTACATGACAATCGTACACCATTGCATTTGCAGTACCGTGGCATCCGATCAACCGTTCGATTCTACGAATTACACGGCAAGGAGCGGGTCAAAGTGGAAACAAAAGACCACATTAATCATTTTCTTATATTAGACGTCAAAAGCTTAACGAACCAAACAAGCTTCCGAAACCAGTAAAAAAAAATCAAATCAAATCTTTTTGGCAAATGCAACCTTAGACGATCAACCAGACCATGAGAACACGCATAAACGGATTGACAATCGTATGAACGTGAGAAATGGGAGGTGTCTTACCTCATTATGGCAGGGAAGGAGAGTGAGGAAGAAATATTGGAGTCGAGAAAAGCCCTAGAAGTATAGAATGCAGCCGAAGAATGGAAATGAACTGGGCAGGTCGGATCCGGTTATAGATCCGGAATCGGGTTCCATTTACGTTTATATATAGCCCACTCTGCCCAAAAGACCAGATTGTGAGTTGTATCGGTTTAGATTGAAGACTGCATTATTATTTATCCTTCTCTTGTTAGTGATTCGTAAACTAAACCAAATCAAAAGTTCATTTTAATGTTGAAATCTTACTGTTACTTAAGTGTTTTTCCTTTGCTAAATACGCGTATATATGATATAAACATGCCTCAATAAATATGACAAACCAATATCGTATTAATTAATCAGTCTTCTAACTCATACCATACGATCAAAAACTATCATATTGACATTATTGTAGGACAGTGTGGGAAGAATAATGCTGGTACCCTTAGCCGCCTACAGCTCACAGACGAGAACACTGGTTTTAATCAATTAGTCTTCTAACTCAACATGTTTCAGGAAAATGAGAAGCATAAGGCGTAATTAAACATAAAACGATGAAGGTGCTGCAACAACTCGAAAACTTTCCAATAGTGTGAGTCGACTCATTACTGTTTGATATTAACGTTGCCATCATAGTTAGATACTTGTAGGCCTGTGTTTTGCCACAAGTCCCTGAGGCACACAAAAACAAAGCACTTGCGAAGGGTTTTTCATGATTGAGAGGACAAAACGTCGGGGTAGTGTCTTCTGAAATTTATCCCAAAAGAAATGTATATACAAAAACTTAATTCAGTGACAATATCTGTAGTCTCCTTCTGAAAGAACTGCGTCAGATACATCAGTACAGGAATGTAAGACAAACCAACTCAATAAGATTAAACCGTTAAACATTTAAAAGTAGAAGCGAACAAGACGAGAAAGTTCTTGGTGTTGCCAAGTCTCCATCTGGACGAAAAAACAGCCAAGCATGATTCCGGATGCCAACAGGAAGTAGTGTCATATATGTCTTCAAAGACTGTTTCAGCCACGACCTCGCCCCCCTCCTATTGTTCAGGAAACAAGTTGGGTGAGTGATAATTTTGCAATGAATCTTGATAATATTTAAGAGCAATACAAGGATGGAGGATTTTGAATACAATCTGGAAAGCAAAGGTTAGGTACCTTTTCCAACACTGCCTCTGCCACCTGATCCGCCCCTGCCACGACCACCAGGCATGCCTTTGCCACCATCGTCCTGTCCACGTCCGATTCCTTTCACAGGTCGGCCACCACCTTCTTCTCTACCTCTTCCTCTTCCGCGACCAACACCAGGAGGTTTTCTATCTGTGGAAAGCAAACAATCACAATGTTCATCAAGATATCCAACCGCCAAAACCTAATACCTCAACAATTGTGGAACAAAAGCACAGACAAGTGGCAAACCATTCACAATAGCTACAGATTCGGCATATAATCTAAATCGGCATTGAGAACTGCAGATTGAAGAGTAATAAGAGACCTACTAAAAAAAACAAACAATTCATGGCTATTTTTGCAAGGAACCATTTGAAAGGATTCTATCTTGTCAATTGTCAAGTATAGTTCTGTTCTAAGCCATTACAGATAAATTACATATATATTGGCAAACAACATATTTGCCATTAGGCGTGCCCACTCTAGGAACATATCATAGAGGCATGACCTAGCTTAGAAGTGTGCTTCTGGCTTCATCATGTAAATCATTTACTGTTAGTCTAGTGAGGAATACAATGACTCAATAGTTTAGGAACATATCGTAGAGTCATCTACGTCATAGACACATGACCTAGTCTAGGAACATGTCATACTGCAGCTCAGCAACAAGTACAATGAATACATAGTTTCATCATGTAATCATTTTAGTAGCCAAACACCCAACAGAGCACAAAATGTCTTGGTTACCTGTACGAGTCCTGCTGGTTTCTTCTTGAACCTTATCAATTACCTGAAGTAAAGAAGGAAAATATATTCTTAACAAACACGATTAAAATAATTTTTTTTTGTAAAAGCATGACCTTCCCTTCTAAACCTGTAATGCATAAATGATTGACGGATACAATTATATGAGTGCGGACAGATTATTGGACATGATATTAGCTGATAGTGTAACTGGCAATTGGGATAAAAATCACACACAGCTTCTACAATCTCACACTACCACTTTCGCACATAAGTTTTCCACGTCTATAAATACCATTCAACTGTGAGATAATACTCATGAGAGCCGGTGAAAGAAATGATCCTGTATTGTCCTTTGTGGTATGGCTACAATCAAACCCAGAAAAGATGTTTATCTATCAAGAGAAGGAATGATTTCATGGACTCGAGCCATCTGGTCAGCAGGAAACCAATCTCAAGAGTTATCATCACAGGAAGATACACTTCAACTGGAGCCTCTACTTCAAATCAACAGTCTGCTAAAAAATTTAGCAAAACACAAATGCTTTGGAGAATTTAAAGAGGGCATCCAGGAGCATATCAATATGATTTGGCTAGTTTTGCATCACTCCAGATTCAGACTAGTATAACGTTCCTTCTCGTATCTGATTCTTGTCGAACATATTGTCTGTGACCGAATCATATTTTATCCCACAAAAAGACTAGGACGGTTGTTTTATTATTATATCAAGTTTTTGTTGAACACTTATTCTGCAACAGAATCATATTTTATTCCAAACAAAACAGAATAAGACTGCTCCATTTATCGTTTCATTCATAAATCATAAGTAATACCACAATCTACAGAGAGGGTGTAATTAGATTTTAAAGAAGCAACTTCTGCAACTTGAATGTTAATGTAAGTCTTGGAAAAGTTTAACTGGGCATGTAAACGTAGATAACTTCCTAAGAAAGAACAGAGCCAATAACATGTAAGAACTAAAACATCCAAATCTAACTATTAAGACGAAAGAACACCAAAAAATGTAATAGAAACGGTAATCGGAAAAGAAAAGTTGTCAACTTAAGAATAAAATACATCAATTGTCATAGAAATGGTTATTCTTGAGCCCAACCACATGGAAATACACCAAAGTACAGCGAAAACCGGGGGGGGGGGGGGGGGGGGGGGGGGGGGGGGGGGGATCATTCGATATACTAACAAATTACACATTCACAACCAACTTTGAAACATGGAAAATTCAGAACTGAGAAAAAAACTCAATGATCACCAAAGGCATACCTCATCAGGAACGCGGAGATATTTAATTGTGTTCCCCCGAATGTAACACTCCGGCATCCTCCAAAACCTATCTCCATCCTACAACAAAACATCAAAGATTCACCACCAACAAACGAATCCACATTTAAAACTTAACCCAACCTTCATCAACAAAAAAGAAACGATCCAAAAGCTGAACAATTCCGCACCTTTGAGGTGCAGATGACCTCACGGAGATGAATATTCATCCAAGTGTCGCAGTTAACCAAATGTCCGTTATAAGTTTCACCATTCTTCAACTCCACGAGCTAAAAAAAACCCACAAAAATCACACAAAAAACACCAAAAAGAGGTCAAAAACAACGCTAAAACGTCCAAGAACACAAATTTAGGGCGAAATCGTGATCTTCTCACCATGGGGTGCCCTTGGGCGGTCTTGAGCAGCGAGAGCGGAAGCTGCGGGATGATATCGTGGAAACGGTTAGTGGAAACCTAAAAGGAAGAAGTTTAAAGAAGAACTCACCATTTCGTGGATCGAGTCGAGGTCGGATTTGGAAACCCTAGAAAGTGCGCTCGGAGGAAGAAAGGGGGATTTGGTGGGAGGAGAAGCCCTAGAGTGGGAGTAGTGGAGGGCGGCGAGGTTAATCGGGTTTCGGATTCTATCGGATCCGGGTCGGAACCGGTTTGTGTTTCGGAGTCTGACTATGTGATGGGTCTTTTGCTTCAAGAATCAAGATGCTTCGATTCCGTTTTCTTACCGACGTAATTATCGGCTATGGGTTCTAATTCTTGCTTCACGTTTTTTATTTTTTTGCGTCTAGTTACACGTTAAAGATGGGTGGTTATTGTTTAACATTGATTGTTTTGTCCATTACAACATATTAAGATAATACCAAATTACAAATTCAATAATCTCACAACGATAAAGATTTTTAGTATTAATATAGCTAAAATTAAAGTCAAATCTCAGTAGACTTATTCACATTTTTGAGATTTTAAAAGGAATAGTGTAGAGTAGATAATTTTAAAAAAAAATCTATTAGTAATTTTCTGCTCCAGAATTGAGAGGTATTAAGTTCAATCTTCTCAAGATAAGAATATAAGGAATAACAAATCCTTGATATGATATAAGTAAAAACGTGAGGGAAGGGATATAAATAAAACCACTGAAAAAACAATTCCATTGCCGGGATTTGAACCCGGGTCGCCTGGGTGAAAGCCAGGTATCCTAACCGGACTAGACGACAATGGACTCTTGTTCCCACAGAACAAATTCTATTTTTATACACGTTTAATACACAACTAGGGAAAAAGGTGGCTTAGCAAAGTATTAGTAACACCATTTTCATCAGATCACCAGACGCTAAATATCGAACCACCAATCAATCTACACGTAATGTTAATTTCTATTGGGTAGAAAATTATTCATAGCAGAAGAAAAACTGCTGTAAACGTTTTTTTGGTCCATACACAATTTCAAGCAGTTGCAGACCCAATAATGAAGACTGTTAAATCACAGATTAGTGTTACATAGACAAAGGGAGCTAGCAGCATACCCACGTCCACCAAGAAAAATATTTCTATTTTCTATCAATTGAAAATCGAACAAAAATTACTCTTCCTCTCCTGGGGAAAAAAATTGAGAACCAGGGGAAACTGTATGGGGCCAGCTCAATCCATCCATGAGCTTCAGATCGATCAACTCTGACTGCAATCTCAGAGAAGACGGTGTAGTTTCACAGGTAAATAGAGCTGAACTTGAAGATTGAAACCATCTTTTACAACAAAAGGCCCTAATGGATCTTGTGACCACTTCCGCAAAAGGACTACCAGAAGCACATCAATTCAAATGTCGTTCACAGTTTGATCCGAACTACCTGATGAGCTAAAACATTCACCGAAGGGTACAACGTCGCATCTCTAACACTAAATTGACTCTTCACTTTTGTTCTCTCAACGGTGGTTGCGACAAAACATGCGAGCTGAGGGACCAAGGAGCACGTTTCTCTCAAGCAAATGCCAATAAATATTGTGGGCAGTCTGCAGGAGTAACAACATGTGGACCTGGTTCTAGAGGAAGTTGGTTCATGCCAGTTGATTTGCATACCTACAACTTTTTGCATGACAACTATGATTTAGGGAACAGTAGAAGTAGCCCCAGTGTTAGTGGCATGATGAGACTTCGCCATTTCTTTAAATACAGCACCAATTATGCCAGCCTGCTCAAGACATTCAGCCTTATGCAATGCATCAAGAAGAACAACACAACTTTTGGCAGTTATTTGGCGTCCCCTCAGACGAGTCTCCTCAAAGAGCTTATAAGCCTCTTCTGCTCTATTGGCGTTGCTCAAACCCTCTACGAGGCTACAATAAATTGCTGAATCAGGTACACCACCAGTGGACTTAAATTTCTGGAAAAGTTTAGTTGCCTCTGATATATTTCCAACCTTAGCAAGTCCAGATATCATGGTTGTGTAAGTGACAACAGTAGGGACTAGCCCCTGTTTTTGGAGCTCCTGCCAGAAAACAAAGGCCTTGTTGTACTTCTGCACTCGACAAAGGCCATTTATTAAAATGCTATATGTATAAATATTGGGAATGCATTTCATGTCTTTCATTGACTGGAAGCAAACAAGAGCTTCATTGATTTCTTCTGCTTTGACCAAGGCATCAATCAAACAGTTCCATGTGTAGATATTTGGAGTCAACCCCTTTTGTATCATCTCTTCCATGACGAGATAGGCTTCATCAATTCTTCCTGCTTTACCAAAGCCATCAATAAGACTACTATAGATGACAAGGTTCGGCACAATTCCTTTTGATTTTGCTTCTTCCAAGAGCATGTATGCCTCATCAAGTCTGTCAATCTTTGCAAGACCATCGATAACTGATCCATAGGTGACAACTGTAGGTTGGTGTCCCTTCACTTTCATTTCCTCAAGAAGCTGATATGCTTTGTTCACCTTGCCAGATTTGCAGAATACATCAATGAATGTGTTATAAGCAAGGGTATCAAGCAAGCAACCTTGTTGCTTTGCAGCATAAAACAACTCACTAATTTCTGCTGGAACACCTGCTTTTATGAGACCATGAGCCATGATAGAGTAGCTTCGAGCATTAGGTCTGAACCCACGAACTTTAATATCCCGAAATAGACTGCGGCCTTTTTCAATTTCACCGGCCTTAAAAGCACAATCCATGTAAGTGTTGAGGAGAGTAAGATCTGGACGAGATCCTATACGGTCCATTTCTTTAAATATCTTGTGACCATCTTCTTTTCTACCATGATAGAAAAAAATTCTAATCAAAGAGGTAAAGATAACAGCATTTGGTACATAATCAGAATCCAGCATCCTTTCAAACAATGCATACGCCTCATCAAGCTTTCCCTTTTTACCCAAGCCATCGATCAAAGAACAAAATGTAACAGCATCTGGAGCGCAACCTCTTTTCTGTGTTTCTTCAAATAACTTAAAAGCCTCACTCACCTTGTTGGCCTTGCAAAACCTATCAACTATGATGTTCAAAGTCAATACATTAGGGAATAATCCAGCATTCTCCATTGTATCACGAATCCTATAAGCATCGTCAATTTTCCCAGCTCGGCAGACCGTGTCAATCAGAATATTATACGTTGAGACATTGGGTTCAGCATCATTCTTCATATCCTCAAACAACTTGGATGCTTCATCTACCATTCCTTTTTTCCCCAAACATGTAAGGATGGAATTATATGCAACAACACTAGGAATGCAACCTTTCTCTTTCAGCCTCTCAAGCAAGTTGAAGGCTTCATCAAACTTACAAGCTGAGCCATAACCCATGATCATTGTGTTGTATGCATATGCACATGGAACATCTCTGTTAAGTTCCATTTGCTCAAACAACTCTACAGCATCATTGAGCCTGTTAGATTTCCATAGAACAGATATCATGGTAGTATAAGACACATCATCAGGCACCAGTCCCTGAGCTTTCATCTCGTGAAAAAACTTCCACGCCATATCCACCTTGCCTACCTTGCCGAAACAATCTATGCATACATTATACAAAACAATATCTGCATCAAATGCATTGCTCTTCATCTCGTCCAACAAACTCAGAGCAGAATCAAGCCTTCCATCCTTTGCAAATACACGAACAAGAGTTGTGAAGAGCTGGATATTAACTTCGTATCCAATTTCTTGCATCTGATGGAACATGGTCAAGGCCATATCAGGCTCCTTGGCGTCAGCAAGAGCACCAATCAAAGTTGTATATGCTGAAAATGCAGGACGAAATTTCAGCCTCCGCATGTTCTCTATAAAGATAACAGCTTCTCTAAGCCTTCTGCTCTTAATAAAACACGTCACTACTTCAATGCAGGTGTCATTTGTAGGCCCACATTCAGCCACACTCATTTCTCCCAAGATCTTATCTAGATCGTCAAAGCTTTGATTGGTAGCCATTTTCTTTAGAATTAAATCATAAGCAGCTGGACAGTGGACTTCACCAGATTTTCTCTCAACCCAGCGGAAATAATTAAGTGCAGCAGTTAAATTTTTAAGCCTTCGCAGAACACCAGTAACAAGTTCGGGCTCAAAACAACCATCGGCAGTCTCAGATAGAGAATTTTCCAAGGTCGGACCCCAAGGTTCATTTTCCAAGATATTGCAAATTTCATCCACTTTATGTTTTGTGGTCTTCTTGCAGATCAGCTTGGGATGAGCATCCAGAGTTCCATCAACCTTGCGTGGATGCTTTGAAGTCCCATCTGTAGATGATGGGAACTTCCTTGTGTGAAACTTCTGGAGTCCCAGATATGGACGAAAATTTGATCCTACACCATGAGGGAAACCAAATAAGCATCAACACCAAACCAAGACTTTATAGTCGACAATGGAAAACAAGATGGTCTACATTTACCAAAAGATGATTCCTGGAAAATTACCAGAAAAAATCACATAAATGAATTGTTTTAGTTTTGTAAATAGTAGCACTTACTGAACCAAAATAAAAGTTAAGTCTTGACGAACTCCACCTCATATGCTCTGATAGTAAAAGAAGAAGAAAAATGAAGTTCTTTAGTTTCACAATACACTAATACGGATTATCGACTCAATGGCTTTCTTCATTCAACTCAAAATAAACTTTAAAACCATTGATCAACATTTCAGCTTGGCAATCCGAATTAGAATGCCATTACGAATTTGGGAGTGTTATCAAGCCAAACTTGAACACATAAGGCGCAACTTAAGTCCAACACAACACACGCCGCCACCTTGGAACCAAACCAACTTGCTAAATCTTACTTCGAGTAGCATACAATTACGAACATAAACGTTTAAATCCAGCTTATCACACACTCCAATTGAAGAAGACGAAAATGAAGGCGTAATTCCGGGGCCCGAAGCATCTCGTAGCCAACATTCAGTACAATTCTAACTTAACCTCACTTGCTTACCGAACGTACACTTAATTCGTAAAGTTCCAAACCATCCTCGATAAGGACGGATTCAGTCATCAGCTCAAGTTATCAAAATTCACTCAAAACGGCGAAAAATCGAATATTTTAACTCTTTTAAGTGGAAAAAACAAAAAATTCTGGAAACGGAAACGTGGGTGGTGGTGGTGGTGTGAGCAAACACCTCTAACGAGCTTGGGGGAGCAGGAGTGGGACCCACCAAGGCCGCCGAGCCAGCTGGCACTCCGACTTGCCTGCCGGACGAAGAGCTTCATGTGGGAGCGAGATTGAAGAATCACGGCGACATTGGTGGTGGTGGGTTGGTGTGGTTGGAGGAGGAAAAGGATTTTTAGGGTTTTACGAGAGGAAGAGGAAGGTGAGGGAAGGGGGTGAGGTATGACTGGGTGATTTCATTTTTGTGTTTTGGTCCTTACTGTTTCTCGTTTTCTGTTTACACCCGTAACAAAATTACGGATCACGTGTTCTTCAACAATATGACTTAATAAGGTTAATAACAAAACTATCACGATATTGTGTTGTAAACTTGTAATTCCAAAACTTGGTGTCTATCTACACTCGTTGATCGCGGAATTAGTGCATCATTATTTATCCCAATTGGTTATCTATATCTCAGTTATTAACTAAGTTTTTATCTTTCGTATTCATAACTTGTTCTCTTAGATGATAATATAATACAATCTCACAAAACATTATTTTAAAACTTTAACGAGTATTGACTTTGGGTTTCTAAAACTACTTAGATCGTCCTAATATATTACCATTTTGCTCATCTACCATTTCTACTTATATAACTCTTCATTTCACTCTTTTAACACAACTTTCTATTCATATAACTCTTCTATTCACCAAATATAACGTCTAGGATGTCAGAAAAAGAACCAGCGGACGCCCCAGATTACTCACATCTGGTAAATTGTCCTGTTTATTTCAATTAAATTTAAAATTAAAAAAAATTGGGTGGGCGTCAGCGGGAGACACCCGACCCAACGAGAGGGTGGTTCCCGCGGCCGCCCAATCCATTATTATTGCAGTCGGACTAACAATATCCAATAATAGATCTTGCAACCTCTCCAACACCCACCAGTAACTAGATTCGGTCTCATCCTGCAAAATCGCATATCCGATGAGGAAATTCATGTTTGTTGGAGTGACCTAAATCATCTCAAACAAATGCATCTTGTACTTGTTCGTCTTATACGTCGAATCCATGCAGATTACGAATGGGTATGTACGCAACAACCGAACTGAAGTCGGATGTGCCAAAAACGCGTGAGTGAGGACATTAGTTTCTTCATCTGCCACAATCCAATGTAAATAGTCATGCTGCACTGCCTCCCTGAGAAATTGCTACGCGGGATTCCTGTCTTCAGATTTCGTCATCCTCATGTACTCTCTGAAGTTATAAATGTGTCTTTGATTGGGATTATCGTCCGAGAATTTCTCCTTTACCGCCAACAAAATGTTACGTGATCTTGCTTGTGCCTCTGTCATATCACGAACAATTTGCTTTGCCCCAGCACTAAGTCCGCTGACCTGTCAGTGACCCTCTGAATAAACTGCAAGTGCATGGTTGTGCTGTCCATAGGTGCTACTAGAAACAATGACACATCCATCACGATCCCGTCGTTCTACCACTTTTACTAAAAACCAACAAGCGCAACCTTTTCTTTTTGTAATCTTTCGCAGTACAATACTAGTATCACGAGAACTCATTTCACGTTTCCGATCACATCTCAGGTAACAATTCATCCGGTTATCTGCTTTTGGTTTGTATGATGATATAACCAAAAAAAATCGGGCTCCTATTGTAACTTGTTTCGTCAATTTACAAGCTTCCTCGATTGTTGTAAATAGTTCTTTACTGTCAAAAAGCTCACTGTAATCTACTCCATCACCACCGAAATCTTGCAACGGAACCTGAAAAAATTTAATTTAATAGAAAATTAAAAAAAAGGTGTCTGGCTAAGACGCCTACACATTGGTGGAGGCATCTGGCTAAGACGCGTCCACCAAGGTGGAGGCGGCTTAACCAGACGCCCGAGTTGGGAAAAAAAATCCGCCCCCATTACCTCACCGGATCCAAGTGCTTCGCCAGACATTTTCGTGGTGTTGGTACTAGGAATGTGAGTAAAACTGAATCTAACACCTTATTTAAAGACACGAGACGAAATTGATATGTTAAGAGCAAAAATATTATTTTTGGGGTGATTTAAGTAATTTTCCGGCGACCAAAGTAGTTCCCTTTCTAAAATGATCAAAAACCTCCTCAGAAAAAAGCATTGTGCCTCCAACTAATCACCTGCTTCCATCTAATATTTTCATTTCTCAATTTTTTTGAGATTCTTGCATTAAAACACTTCAAAAACATTGTTTTTGTGTACTTGTTTTTTTTGTAAACATTCTCCAAGCAATCACACCTTTTCAATTTAATTTTTTTGTCCTTATCAATATACTTACTTTTGGATTTTTATCATCGCCCTTAGACCACTCGGTTTTGCTTATATTTATCTGCCCATAACTGAATCTAAAACCTCATCTGAAATGGAGCATTCTGCCTCCAACCAATCAAATGATTTATTCTGATTTCTTTCATTTCTGATATTTGTTTGGGTTTCTATACTAAAACACCACACAAAAAAATTTGTTTACAAATGTCTTATTTTTTGCCAAACGTTCTCGAACCAATCACATTCTTTCTTTTAATTCGTTCATTTTTAATATACTTATTATGAATTTTTATATCAGTTCCTGAAACAACTTGGTTTTACTTATATATCTGTCTATGTTATCTAAAAGGGACTATTGTGCTTCCAACCAAGTTTCATAAACCACACTTAGTGCAAATCTGTGAGTCTTATAGAATATGTTATTTTTAAAGTTATCTTTGTGTGAACATCTTATAAATTTTCCATAAACCTTCATTTTATAGATCACGTAATTCGAGAATTGTCATTTCAAGTTCTTACCATACTTTGAGACGATGGTAGAGAATTTCAACATCTAATTTGTTACCTATCTATATATATAATTCATTTATGATTTTTATTTGAGAACTCCCCAAATAAATTTAGGGCGTTGGAAAACTACTTAAATCACCCCAACAATTTGTAGGATCGTGTGTGTTATGGGTCCACAATTAAGGCTAATCACAATTCTCTACTTGATTAAGCAATGAACATGCGCAGCGGAATAAACAATCAAATGTAGAGAAAGAAAGATAAGGACATGCAAACCACAATAGATGCGTCGGATTTTCCAGAGGTTCGGCCCCGCCTACATCCTCTCTTGCAAGCCCCTCTCGAATCCCCGTTCGAGCTCCTCTTTCCTCTTCACTATGCTTCCCCGTTGCGGGCCGGGAGCAACGCCTTTTACACTTCTTCAAGCTCGCGAACAACCCTCGCCGAGCTTGACACCACCTCTCACAATCCGAGAGAATCACTTCGGGCTTTCACCGAAGTCCTTGCTTCTTTGTCTTGGGCTTTCACCAAGACCCTTGCTCATTTTACAACAATGGTAACTTGAGTGGAACTCACTCTCTAATTGAGCACAACAATTGCTAGATGATTGTATGATGAATGATGTGGAAATTAAGCTTTGGATGACTAATTTGGAGCTTGGAGGTTGTGAAAAATCTCACTATAGGTTTGACACTTTGGAGTTGTGAAATCTTGTGGAAAACTAAGTGTGAACCTCTATTTATAAGCTCCTAAAGATTTCTAGCCGTTTGGACAAGATTTGATTGGGTTTTGTGCAAGATACACAAAACAGAAAATCGGATTCAGAAATCTGTCCAGAAACGGTCGACCGAAAGGTGTATCGGTCGACCGAACCCTTGAGTAAGTTAATGGATCGGTTGACCGAACATAGGTACTGGTTGACCTAACACTTAAGTTCTATAAGTCAACGGTCGACCGAACAGGTACCGGTCGACCGAACTACAGGGTTCGGTAGAGGGAAAACTCGATCGGTTGAACTAAACTTGTGTCGACCGATAGCATGTAGATTTTACCTAATAGAACGGTCGACCGAACAAGGTATTTTGTTCGGCCGGTTCAAAAGTATTTGGAGTGTATTAAGAGAAAAATGTGTATACGACCGTTGTATAATACGACAAATATAACGGTCGTATTTTTACCAGAAATAGCAAACGAAACGGTCGACCGAATAAGTCTGGGTAAACGGTTAAACAGAAGTGTGATCGGTTGAACTGATTGGTCTGGTATAACAAATATTGTGTATAACCGGTCGACCGAAAGGTGAACGGTCGACCGAACTCAGGCAGACTGGCGACCAATGTTTTAGGTATTTAGGTGATCTAATGAAGTCCAAATGATATGATATTTTGTGTGTGACTCCTACAAGGAACCTAGTGTGTGAATGCATGCATATTAGCTTAAGTTATGCTCAATTCACATAAGTTCCTAATACTCAAAGAAAGGTAAAATTACATGTCTTCAATCCTGGCTTGATTACATGTCTTGACTTGATTTTTCTTCTTTCTTGAGTCTTGATCACATGTAGAGGTTAGCACAAATCAATATATATGCAATGCAATATGTGTGCTACTCTACATGATCATGATTAAGATTAGGTTAATTAAATCATCAAAACATAGATTAAGGCCAAAAAACCAACACAATTATCATTTTGTCATTCACAATTCATTTAATACATGTTTCGTCATGTGTCTTAAAACAAAAATTTTGGCTCAGTTTTACTCACATTACCAGTATCAACACCACGAAAATGCCTGGCGAAGCGTCTGGATTCGGTGAGGTAAAATAGTCGGAATTTTTTTTCCGTCTCGGACGTCTGGCTAAGCCGCCTCCCTATGGTGGGGGCGTCTGACTAAGATTTTTTATTTTTTTGTGTTAAATTAATTTTTTTCAAGTTCCGTTGCAAGATTTCGGTGGTGATGAAGTAGATTACAGTGATCTTTTTGATAGTAACAAATATTTACAACAATCGAGGAAACTTGTAAATGAGCGAAACAAGTTGTCATAAGAGTCAATTTTTTTGGTTATATCATCATACAAATCAAAAACAGATAACAAGATGGCGGACACCCGCCCGTTGGGTCTCCTGCGAACGCCCGATCCAATTATTTTGGTTAAATATTAAAAAACTAAACAAGACATTTTACCAGATTCGAGTAATCTGGGACGTTCGTTGGTTCTTTTTTTAGCCTCCGAGACATTCTTTCTGATGAATATGAGAGTAATATGAAGAGAACGTGGTGTTAGGAGAGTGAAATGATGGGTTATATAAGTAAAAGGTTAGAATGATAAAATGATAATTCGTACAGACGATTTAAGTAGTTTTCCGACAATGAATAAGTATTTGACTGAGAGTAGGTATTTGATTCCCATTTATTATCGTTTAAAATCACATTTTTGTAGTTGCTTATATTCGTAGTGACGTATTTGTACCTACTTTGAATGACTGTCAGAATGTCGCTAGTTAGATAATAACGGCTAGACCTCTTTGACAAGTAAATATGTAGCCACAATTATCCCTCAAATGTTTTTTTGCCGAGCAGCATCGATCCTAGGCCACGATAACACAAGCACAATCATTCTTATTTTTGCAAGCAATCATCGTCAGAAACTGAAATGATAATTTTATTTAAACTCTTCGTATGATTTTTCATGACAAGGTTAACAGATAGACCAAGACTTGAAAATCAAAGGTGATAACATTATTATGTCTCACAATCTTGTTGTGTGTTATACATTGCCTGACTTCTTGTTTCATGAAACCAGCTAAAATTTCATAATTGAACTGGAAGTCAGCCGTGTGACCAGTGTCTGTTACAAAAACAAAACATACCAAGATACCAGCATTTATTCCTCACTTTGAGTTTTGGGACAAAACAATGAATCAACAGATTTCTGGCTGATGTAGAGGCATAAATTGGTATACCTGCGGCATACATTTGGTGACAATATAATTTCCATAATCAAGGCATCAAATCGCAACAAAAACAGATGCGCTCGCTGGTTTCCCCATCTACAACCTCCCGGTTGTTTCTGTAGACACTTCCACGTCCATTATCAGTGTTTCATTGAATTGCAGAATGAGGTGAACTTAACAATTACATCTAACTCAGCTTCCTAAGGCCTGCCCTCGACTACGTGACAGAATTGGCGGCACACTAAGAAATAATGCTTTTGACCAATAGAAGTTTTGTCAGATCTAGGATTGACGGCTTGAACTGAATTGTGTTTCTTTCATTCTGACTTCCGGATAGAAATTGTCCACAGAAGATCTGAATCAGAAATGACAGTGACTAAATCCCTACAGATCAAGTTTGAAGTACTGACGAGAGCACCGAATGCCATTGCAGTATCAGCTGCCATGTGAAATTCATTACATGAGATGGAAAATACTACAAAAATTGTCCAAACATAAGGTAAGATTATCTAGATATTCATGCATTGCCTACAAAAATGAAGTTACTAATAGGATGGAACAATTGTGAGCTAGGGTACTTCCTCGAACAGACATTATGAGAAACCAAATCAATTTTTTTCTCATGATGGTCAATTATTTTTTCTTGAAACAACAAAAAGATTGGAATAACTGAATAAGCAAACAATAATGCAAGGGAAACTTATTGCTTAAGGTCTCTTTCCAACTCAATTGCAATTTGTGTTGACTATTTGCTGTAGATGCCTAGGATGTTGAAGGTCACAACTTAACTCGGTTACAAAACTGATATTGTGGTCCATATCCTTTTTTTGCTTACAAGCATAGAGAGTAAACATTGAAAAACACGTACTGAGATCCCATTGGAGTCCTGTTGTGGTTGTACCAGAAGAAGGTGCGCCTATTGGAATTAGACCACAATGAGGGCCTTCAACAGATGGCTGGATAAGGATCTCGTGCTTGCGATTTTTCGGAAGAAGAAGAATCAAGCAATCATCCGATAGTAGAGTGATCCTTAAATCTGAAAAACGATAAAGAACGTTGATGTTCCCAGCTTCGTGATCAAATCTTCCTCCAAGAGCACCCAAAACGAGGATGCGTAACTGCATCACACCAAGGAAGCAGTTAGTATAAATTCTAAAGTACAGATGATAACAGTATTATCAATAAAACAAATATCCTTGAGTATGTTGCATATACTTATCTTAGTTAGCCTCATTCGCACCATCTGTTGCAAACCATATAATCTCGTTCATTCCCATTTGAATTTCCAATTGAGAACACATATAAAACACTTCAAATTATAAAATCTTGTCAGCACGACTCTCACCTCGTCGTATTACCTCGTTTTATCAAACTGTGAATTATTGTGTTTTTTCCATCAAACGCCCCACATGTGTAGGAATCTTTCTTTTTTAACTGTTTTGCAGTAAAATCTGCAGAGCAGTTAGAGTTGCTCAAGTCATCTGAAATTTTAGTTTATATGTGTTGTTAGAATATTACACATTAGGAAATAATTAAATTTAGATATTCTAATTGATAGAACTTTCATTATTTGATGTTTCCTTATTAATGTTTTCTAATTGTTGTTTCCTTCTTTTATTCTTGTAACCTCTATATATAGAGGACCTATCTAAGCAATAATAGTATTCCCGATTATAATTTTTTCTTCAACATGGTACCAGAGCACAAGTTATCATTGGCCTACACCCTAGTTTGCCGCCTCCACTACTTTCCGTTTTTTAGGAGCCGGAAGAAGCCGTAATCATTTAGAGGCTTTCTTCCGGCCTCTCCTCTTCTCTACCTTTTGAACACCACTCCTTTTGTTGTTTTTTGTCTACGCAACTCCCTCCTTTGCAAACTTCCCTCCAACAATTATTCCAGCCAAGTCGTTGTGTGGGATCTTCATCTTCTAAATAGATTCTGGTGTCGTTATCATGGCTTCTTCTGAGCTGTAGGTTAATCCTACACATGGTTGTCCTCGTTCCGTTGAGGTTCTTTTGGTCTTGTTCTGTCAAGGCTTCTCCTCTTCCAAGTTGGCATCATCCTTGGGGTGTGATTGAGGGGCAGCCCTCTCTATATTTTTCCCGTTGTTGCTGCATATTGCAGAAACAAATCATTTCCCATCTACTTGAT
Source organism: Triglochin maritima (assembly GCA_963682175.1). Taxonomy (NCBI): domain Eukaryota; kingdom Viridiplantae; phylum Streptophyta; class Magnoliopsida; order Alismatales; family Juncaginaceae; genus Triglochin; species Triglochin maritima. Next base: position 2,831,694 of record OY821780.1, on the reverse strand, counting down.
TCTATTGCTGCTGCTGCTACTCCTGCTCATGCCTACTAGTGCTTCTTCCAACGGGTGTCTATTGCTGCTGCTACTACTCCTGCTCATGCCTACTAGTGCTTCTTCCAGCAGGTGTCTATTGCTGCTGCTACTACTCCTGCTCATGCCTTCTAGTGCTTCTTCCAGCTGGTGTCCATTGCTGCTGCTACTACTCCTGCACATGCCTACTAGTGCTTCTTCCAGTTGGTGTCTATTGCTGCTACTACTACTCCTGCTCATACCTACTAGTGCTTCAACTACTCAAGATGATGCTTCTGCTACTGCTATTGAGACAACTCCATCAACTTCTAGTTTGAAATATTTCCTAATATCAATACTTTGTAACAAGCTAGGTATAATTGATAAATATACTCAAGCTTTAGGGGGAGTGTTAGAATATTACACATTAGGAAATAATTAAATTTAGATATTCTACTTGATAGAACTTCCTTATTAATGTTTTCTATTTGTTGTTTCCTTATTTTATTTTTGTAACCTCTATATATATAGAGGACCTATCTAAGCAATAATAGTATTCCCGATTATAATTTCTTCTTCAACATGTGTCAATTCCTATGTTTCAAATACATGTATCTAGTGATCACGCAGATTACCATGGGGTAGTAGACAGACCAGCGAAACCTGAATAAGAAGGCACATGAACAAAACCCCAATACAGTCCAAAAGTAGATGAATATCAGTACTGATGCTTATAATCTATTTATTTACTTCACGCAACGAGAAGAAACATCAATGAAGATCCTGTCTTGCATGGACCATGTACTTGATAAAACCTAAGGTTGACATTTGCAACAAAATAGATGGTTTTGACAGGTAGAACTTATACTATATGAGAAATATAATTAGTAATCAATAATAACTTCGATATCGTAGGAGCATAAAAACCCATTTACCACAACAGGAAAATCTAGAGAAAGATTATGCAACTCACATTTTCCTTATCCCGGTCATTTACAGAGCCGCCAACAAAAGAGAGACACTTGTGGAGATCTGTGGTGTCTTGGTCATCTGACTCATCCACTATTCTGGTTCCCTGATGGAACAACCACAAACTACAAGTAAGAAACTACAACGAAAGGCTACATTCCAACATATATGAGGTCTCCATTTTTTTTAAAGAAAAGGTCCGTGGAGTGTGGACAGCTCGAAACTGTTAAAAACCAATGCACAACTCATGTGAATACTTTCTACTTAAAATTAACTATGAGATGCATGCAACATATGGATATTAAGAAAACACAGAAAATAGCAGTGATGCAGCTACCTATACTAACATGTAGAGATCTAATTTATTAGGGAAGAGAATGTAACCCGCCTATCAGATAAAGTAATGAACAAAAGCTCCAAGGAACCTCAACGTACCATGGTGCACAATTGATAATTGTACATGAGAAACAAAAGCATAACATATATGTGATAGTGATCCCTGAACAATGCTGTCTACTTAAGGCAAGCAAAAGCAGTTCCAGGCATAAATGAACTCACCATGGCAGAATAAAAATCTTTGACATCATATCTTATGGAATCCATATCTCCTATAATCACGTCTGGTTTATACCTGAATGATTGGAACCATGCTCAGACTTTGTACATACATACAAGAAATTAGAGATCGTGGTAGAAGAAGAAAAATTACACAGTGACCATAGAGGTATATTAGCCTTGGGCATAAACATGAAGTATTTTTTTGTTACGGGCCAAGTGCATTTCAGGAACATTTCAGTACATGGTCAAACGGGAATCATACACTCATAACACAGAGAAAAAGATAACTGCCGAAATCAAAATAATGGATGGTGTTCGGCAGTTTCATTCAATAATGACCTAGTGTTTCTGTTGGGCCATAGTTGACACTTGACAGTAACACAAACACATGCGTATGTGTGTAAATAAGCATCAAACTATTCATTTGTTGGTGGCATGTTCCAAGGAGAACCACTAAAGAAATTCCACATTTGAATTATCTACCAGAGTTACAGGGGTCGGTGTACAAGTACACCGACGGATGCACCGGCGGACAAATGCCGTCGGAATAATTTTTGGTGCCAATTTTCCTGCCATATTGACCACTTCCTAATTGACCAAAAACCTCTGACAGCCTCCACTAACTTGCTTGTGGGGAAAAAAACTCATAATCCAAACAAACAGACCTTACCACCCATTTCAGGAATCTATGGCAACGGGAAAAAGTTCCCAAGCATCCACCTATCACAGTTCTAAGTTCTAATCAAAGAGCAAATCCACTCAAAGCCATAGATTAGAAAGTTAAAAAACTCAAGCAAAAAGACCCCATCACCCAATTCAGACACTCCTACGATAATATACAAGATAGGCTCTGGAAACACCTCACTACCACAGTTGTGAATTCTAATGCAATAATAAATATCATTAAATATCTCGGGAAGTTGCAGAATTCAATCAAATAACCAGTTGAGGCATCCATAACAGCAAAAAAGAGGGGAAACTCTACAACCATCGACCTGCCATCATCCAATCAGACAATAAATTCCATCCAAGTCAGAAAAATGTTGCTGAATTCAAAACAAACAATATGTTGCCATCAGGCACTCCATTAGAACATTATGAACATAAGCTTCTACAATTGACATCTCTAATATAATCTAACAAGACTCAAAATTACAAAATGATGTAAAATTTAAGCCAACATAACTCCCCAACCCATTCCAATCTCACAATTTAATCAACCATAAGTCCCATCACAATGTCCCCAAACTCAAGCAAACAACCTCACTACTCAATCCCCAACACTTCTAAGTTCCAGACTTGAGATCCTAAATTTCTAATCTAGCAGGAACCAAACATAGCCAGACAAATTAGACAATTTCAAGCACAACCTCACCACTCTCCCTATAGCTTCCAACTATCCACACCTATAAATCCTAAATTTCTAATCCCACAAAAAACCCATCGTAGTCATTCAAAAACTAGAAGAATTCAAGCAACAAACCTCACAACCAAACTCAGCCATCCATAAAAACTTCAGAAAAATCTCATAATAAACACCTTCGGGTATTCAATAAACACAAAAAAAACGTCCCTCCAATGACCAAGGCCACACACACTTGTCTTATGAGGAAAAATGACGATGTCAGGATTTGAGGTCAAACGATCAGAATTTGTAAGGACAATCCAGACAATCAAAATTTAAAATGATTTGGAATACCAAATGATCTTCACAAACTAGTTGAAATCCCAAAATCTGAATAGTCACTTGAAACCCCCTCGCTCTACTTGACAATTTTTACAGAACCTCGTTTCCCAGCCTGCAGTGCGGGGAAAAAATCCAACCTCTCCAATCTAGCGACAAGACCTGTCGTAAGTAGCCCAAAAAAACACTCATAACGAACAACTTCAAGCAGTTCACCAGCACATAAACTACCGCCGATGTCAAAGGCCACATGCTCAACTCTTCCGAGTGACAACTTATTGGGGATTTTTTCCGGAAGCTGCGATTGTAAAATTCCATTCACATCAACATTACCCAAAATCTCAAAAGAGGCTCCAACATTAAGCAGGGGCGCTACCATACCCTGTCAGGCTGTCATCCTGTGACAGAGAAGTAGTTTCAGATAGACTTGTGATCTGATGTTTAGATAACTTTTTGCTAATTCGCAATGTATAAGAATCGCAGACAACTTATATGAACCACGTTGATCTAGTCAATTGTAAAATTCCATTGACGTTCGGAGAAAAATAGAACCTCTAGGAACCAAACCAGACCAGATCAAACCAACCCACCTTCTCCGGACCTCGAGTGGATCCTCGTCGGGGAACAACAACGGCATCTCGTCGTAAACCCGGTTGGCACCTCCATCCGCGCACAACCTCTGCTCCGCTGCACTACAAAAAAAGTAACACCATCTAAACCCCTCAAACAAAAAAAGGAACAAAACAGACACGGGAAGGAAGGTGGGTCCCACACCGTGGGCCCAGAGGAGAGGGGCGAAGCGGGGGATCCGCTGGTTGAGGACGACGAGGGCATAGGTGGTGGGGGAGAGGGAGAGGGGTTGGGTGGGGAGGAGGAGGAACGTCGACGAGTGCTGCATCGCCTCCATCGGAAGGGAAGGAAAATATTTATTTGTTTATTAATAGTTAGGTTGGTGTCGCCGTTTGGTTTGACTCGTCCGCGGGAAGGTGTGAACAAGAATGGTATGGATGGTATGGATAAGGTGGGTGGGTTAAAGAGAAGAAGCGGAAGTCAGAAGTCTGCAGTTAGAGGCCCAAGGCATCTGTAAAGTTTCGAAGGGTTAATTACGTTCGTACTTAATTATATGCTCGTATCACTTTGTATTCTGGAATTTTTAAAGAGATAGTTATCTTCTAAAATTTTTATTTTATAATATTTTATCTTTTAAAATTTTAAAAAATTATTATTTAAACACCCATTCGTAATAATTTTTTTTACACTTTTTTATGTTATGTCCATAATATTTTTAAATCTAATTTTACGTGAAAGTTCGAATTGGATTCGATATCAGATATGGTTGGAATTTGGGTCGAATTCAATACGAATCTGACACAAATTTCAATCATATCTGACATCCGATTTGATCCGAATTTTCACATAATACTATATTTAATGGTGTATTTAATGGTTAAACTTTTCTGTTTTGTGTTTCTTGCACAACATTTTACCACACTCATCCCCGACGACTGTAACATCTTTGAAGCTTATAAATAGAGGATTGGACACTTTGTTTAGACATCTCTCCCGCACATAATTGTTTCATACATTAGAGATAAGTCTCCCAATCCTAAAAGCTCATTCGCTACACTCTAAGCCTAAAATCCACACATTTGATCATTGTTATATCCTACTCAAAGTGTGTTCAAGAATTATAGAGTGTTATTACACTCAACATTGTTGTTCAAGAAGTAATGATCTTGGTGAAAGCCTAAGACAAAGAGTATAAACTTCGGTGAGAGCCCGAAGTGTTCTGCAGGAATGACAGTTGTGTTTGTTCGAATGGTGACAAGAATCATGTTAGAAATTAAACTAACATCACATTGTCATGCAAAAGACCATCGTTACTTCAATTGTGTTCAGACTTGTATCTCTACTTGAATTTTTTTTTTCCTTTGATTGTAAGATGCATGTATCTTCCATTGACATTTTTCAAACAAGCTGTAATTTTTTTGGCTCAGACGTTGACACTTTAAATTAGACCAATAACTCTGTCAATCTTCTAAGTTATCGTATTCATTGTATGCAACAACACGCACATCAACATTTTCCAATGACTGAATCTTCAATCCAGTTTTCATCAGACTCTACTTCCGGCAAGTGCCTCAAATTTAGAAGTACTGACAATGACGGTAATACATTATTAATGACGGTTTCATGTACATTGTTATCAAGTTCTCGATTCACTGCATCTTCCATATGATGAAACATGTTCTGCAGCTCTGGAAGTGATGTTGAATCTACATCAACAATGTATATCTCCTCACCATCCATCTGACCATTTGTTTCATCAACATCTTCAACCCGTCTTCCTTGAGAATGTAACTGAACCACGTTTACTTCTTAATTACTAATATTCATTGGTGTGTGCTCATATGGTTCAAAAAAGACCAAGGAACTGTCGACGATGGACTTGCTTCATATTAACTATATGTATGTCATTGATTGATAACCTCCAATCAACTAACTTTGGTGCACAGTAGTATAATGATTGGGTTGTTTCTGAACAAACAATACAACCGCATTCACGATATTAAATAAAGATAACATCGTAGTTGTACTCTGATAATCAAAAACATCATCATATGTACACTTTTCATACGGTGGTCACTTGCAGGTTAACTTCATATCAAACTATTCTTCTCGGAAACCACAAACTCGACAAATCGTTTCACAAAGATCATTATATCGCATTTCAGTATTAACATTCATCATTCGTCTGTAACCACATTCATATTATGGAATATAATTTACGAATGTAACGATTCCATCGAAAAAAACTATAATCAATCTGTTATCGGAGCTCATTACTTGGGGTGTACAAAATCTACATTCATACATGAAAATAACAATCATACATTAACTATATAATGCATTACATTTATATCAAAATCAAAAACCCAAAAAAACAAACTGAAAACCAACCTGAACAATGCTTGTCGCCAGAGAGAGTGAATAATGAGGAGTGGGGAGTAATTTGGTGTGGCAGAAGGAAGATGATGACTGACCAGTCTTTTTTTGTCATAGGCAAAAACGACATCTCAGAATGACGTCCGAGTCTTTTTTTAACATTTTTTTCATTTTTTTTCGTTTTATTTTGTTTTTTTAATTTTTTTTGAATCTTTTTAAAAAAAATTAATTTTTTTGCAAGATAGACCCTAAAATGATGTGAATAAGATAGATAAGTTGTGGTTAATATGTGAATAGTGTAGGAAAGAGAAGAAAATGACTTGAGGAAAGAGACAACTGATGTAGAAGAGAGAGAAAAATGATTTGAAAGAGAGTTCATGTGAATAAGATAGATAAGTAATCCAAGTCATAGTTAGTATGACTGTCAATTTTACACGAAACACGATTACACGACACGAAAACGACACGAACTTAGCGGATATGAATTGAGAATTTGAACACAATTAATAAATAAGTTGGATACGACAACACGATTATTAAATGAGTTGGATATGGATTTCTGCTACAAAAACGATTAACACGATTAAGACACGATAAAACACAATAAGTAATAAGGTAATTAAGTAGTTAGACAGTTACTATTGTATTAAGTAGTTTATGTTTACTATTATATTACGTAGTTAGTTACTACTATTTCATCTACATGTGGTTTATATTAATGTTATTGTGATTGTCTAATACTTTTAGTTGATATTTGTTATTGTGGTTTATATTAATGTTATTGTGATTGTCTAATACTTTTAGTTGTTGATATTTGTTTGGTACAACAATTGTCTTTAACAAGTAATAATCGTGTTAATAATTGTATATAAACGGACATATACGAGTTAGATACGGCAACACGATTATAAATAGGTTAGATACGACAAAAGTCTAGCAACAGAATTATTAAATGGGTCAGATACAGCGCAACACGTAAAACTTATATATATGACATGACACGACACGATTAGCACATGACACGATTCACCGTCCTAATGATTAGTGATGACCTAAGAGGTGCCTACTAAATGACTAAAAACTAGCCATTTACATGCTCACCAAAGTAGAAATAAAAGACCTAAACCTGGTTTACATGGATGAGACAATCCTAATTCCTGTGGTCAAGTCTCATACAATATGACCTAGGGGTGAGCATCGGTTAGGTCCTAGACCGAACCGGACCGAAACCCAAATATTCAAAATTCTTGGACCGAAGACCGGACCGAGTGCGGTCCGGTCCGACCCGGACCGAACCACTTCGGTCCGGTCCAAAACCGGACCGAACCTTGTTGGACCGAAACTTGTTGGCACTGTCACACATAACAAACAAATTCTAAATCCCATTAATCGGAAACAAGTGAAATGAATTTATCCAGATCAAGATCGATTGCACTCAGAAAAAAAGAACAAAAAATGTTTTAAAAAAATAGAACACAAATCTAGATTAAGAAAAAATGAAAAAGAAGAAAATAAGTCGGTCTTGGAAGGCACCTCCAAATTCTCATTCTCCCACATCAAAACAGAGCATTCTACCCACACTCACCTTCCACCTCCATCTCCTTCCAGGACCATCCAAACCACCATCAACCCATTGCTTGAATCCACCCGAAACCCCAAATCTCTAACCTTTCTTTCGACCATGTGCCCCCCTCTCCACCCCCAACCTTGCCCCCACCTCTCCAACCACCACAAAAATCACGGCCTCAAATCCTACAACTTTAAAACCACCATCAAAACCACCCCTATCCCCACTTGCACCTCCTGCCCCATTATCCATGTTCTTGGCTCGAAGGTGTCGAGCTTGGATGGAAATCGGAAGGGAGGCCGAGTCGAGGGTGGACTAGACGGTGGAGTCGAGGGCTTCGAGGCTGTCAGGATCCGGAGAAAGGACGGGAGTATGTTGGCGTATGGACAAGATGGTGGAGTCAAGGCGGTCAGGATCCGACGAAAGCCAATCGAGATCCGACAAAAGGTGGTCAGGATCGGGGGGGGGGGGGGGGGGGGGGGGGGGGGGGGAATTTGGGTGAAGTCATGTGAGAATGATTAACGTATGTTAGGGATTTCGAATTTGACATTTGGGTTTGGCCCGGTTGGGTGTAATATATATTCGGGTTTCGATCCGGGGTTTACAGGTTTTGAACCTGACCGAACTGGAATTTTGTAAATGTGGTGGACCGAAGACCGGACCGAAAAAATTCGGTCCGGTTCGGTCCAAAAATTCGGTCCAGACCGAATTTTGCTCACCCCTAATATGACCTATGGCAGAGCAAAACATTGACCGAACCGGTCGATCCAGGTTCGTTCCAGGAAGTTGTGATTTGGTCCGGTCTGATCTGGGTTTTGGTCTGGAAGATTTTAAAATTTCGATCTGGTCCGGGTCTTTTTTTGTTTTTTATTTTAAAAAATCGGTTTTTAACCGGACCGATTCGGTCCGATCTTCGGTCCGGACTCCGGATAAAAATCTAATCCGGTCCAGACCGGATGCTCACCCCTAATTATGACCTGTATTTCATATGATAAAAAGTCAAAACCTACAGAAAATGTACATTGCTCAAGATACTCGTACGTTCTCCTAGGTGGATCGTCACTGCCCCCTGCCAACACAATTACTGTCGGGAGAGAATGCAACTGCATTCCAGGTACATGTACACCTATAAATCAATGGAGGCGTCGGCGGGAGGGTGAGACATTGGTAATACTACACCTGGACTGCTTGCGTCATGAGTTTTAAGAAGAGCTTCCTGAAAATATGACGAACATCGAAGTGAAAATAATTAGCACCAGTCACATCTAGAGCATCTGATTTCGACAACAGAGACATGAAGGTAAAGTATGAGAAATTATATTGGAAGTCCAACTTGACATGGACATGGAAAACCCAAACCTGAATAGATCATACATTCATACCTGTGATTGAGCAAGCTGTGGCGGCTGTTCTTGCTGTGCCCATGTGTAGCCTTGTGGCTGAGACAAGCGATAGTAAGGTTCCTTCAGATCAAGCTTACAAGAAGAAGTCTGAAGAATGCCTCCTTCTTCAGCACCCGCCCCCCACATTTTCGCTATGAAACATAATTGAAACTACAATTTAGTCGCCTTCAGAAGACTCAAAGGAAGACCATGTAATGTAAAAGGTTCAGACTTCCACCTGAAAGTGTCAAGTAAATCGTGTAGCTTTGAGCATTATGAGCTACCATATGGAGCCGTCCTGTAATTTCCTGACCAGCCATTACATACAATGGTTGCCGGAGAACACAACGAATCTGGTACCAGTGAGTTGTAGGAGCACCAGGAGCTGTTGTAAGCCATCTTTGAACAGTACTGCATAAAGAATATCACTTATCTAGTCAGGTAGTATTAATCAAGTTAAGATATTTTACATCAAACAAAACTCATACACCTACCCTTAACAACAGCCCTACATGGAGATCCATGTTACCCACTTCATTATTTTTCATTTGGCAAGCTAATGACAGCCATTTAACTGTTCTGAAGATACGTGTCTCAAACAATTGCCTAGAGACAACAGATCCATTTAACCATCATATATTATAATTCTGTTAATCCATAGAGCAATTGATGAGATGGAATACAGATACAGTTTCGCATACAGTAAGCCATCAAAAGATAGCAACATATGCTGAAAGACCAAAAATACAAAATGCATGCTCACAACCAAAAGCATCTTTAGCTAAAAAGAGCGAAGTTTTGGAAACTAGACTGATGTGCTCGACCAAGATCCACAAGATTTTCAGTTCAACCATATGAAAAATGGTTTGAAATCCAGACCTAAAATGATGATTGGCTCACTGGATGAATCAGTTATAACTAGTTGAATTGTGATCCACACAATATCAAAGATATAAATTATTAAAAAATCCCAGTACAATATTGTATACCAAAAACACCTACTCGTTCTCGTATAATTGCAAGATAACATTACTAGAAATTACAACAATCTGAGTTAGAATACTATTGATGTTTTAAATCAGAAACCAATACTGATTAGTTCAATGGCAGGTGCAAACGGTTGAACCACCGGTCGAGTAGGTAGACCAGGGAAAAATAATGTTTAAGCTACGAATTTAATCGGATTAAATCCAGTTGAACCAAGTGAATCATGCAAAACCACATGGTTCAACCACCCACTTTGTTTTAAGATCTAAACTGTTTCCGATATATTTGTACAACGTAGCCGCCTACTTGCACAGTTAAAACCTAACGTACGAAACACATTTTCTTCTCTTCAATGTCTAAACATTAAGTTTAATATATTATATACAATATCATGTAGATAGAATAAATTTTGAATGACAGGGGAATTACTTTTAGGATCTTTGAAATCCGTTCAATCATCCGTTTTATCCAACTTTGTCCAGCTGAAGATGGCTAAACATATTAAAAACGAAGCACAAGATTTCATGTAATTATAAGTGTTCGCAGGTTGATGTTATCATGCTAATGTCATTGCGAATACAACCAAGTTAAACCAATGGTAAGACCAACATTAAACCGTTCATTGTTTAACGTCCAAGTTGATCTTCAAAATATCATGTTAGAGACTAATAAAAGAAGCAATTGCCTCTTGGGATGAGAATAGTGCTCAAATTCCAAACCTTCCATTGAACAACACATCAAACCAACATGCTAGCCCGTGAACTCTGCCACCAACTGTAGCTTTGAAATTTAGAGGGATATCTATCTCATATAGCTCTTCTTCCTGAAAATTTAAAGAAATAAAAAATGAGAATTAATTATCAACTAAAAGCATACACATCTTCATTGCTGCAAACAAGAAGCCAAAACTGTCAAATTGGTAAATGATGCCGTGAATATGTCGTGCGCTCGTGTGCCATTTAGGATATGAGCAAAGGTCTCTAATGTTTCCCAGTTTCAAGCCAAAAGCAGGTAAGTCGGGAGATCAGAAACTCCAAACAGAGAAAAATGTCTAAAATTACTAAATAAGCATGACATGAAACTTCTATGGCAGCTTCAGATGAGGGGAGCATGGAATGTATCATTTGCAGATCTCATCATAAATCATATCTGGATTCATATGTTACCTCAATTAATAGGTAAACATCTTTCCTCAGTTTTTTTTAAACGCTTCAACAGCAAAAAATTAGCACTGCCATTCATCCATCATCACATTATTACTTTTCTTCAAAAGTTTCATCACACCTTTGCAAGTATCACAACAAATACTTTTACTAAAATATACCTCATACTATTAAGCTATTATCTAGTCAACCCAGAAAAAAACTTTCCTCTAGTAAGCCCAAGTTGATCATTTGTCTTTGTAGATTCACCATATTTTTCCTTTGATTAGTTGCTAGAACTGGATAGATGTTCAATTAAAACGGCAAGTACCTAAAAGAACATATCTAACTAGAAACCCTTCAAACTAAACAGCTGCTACGTGGAATGGAAGAATGGGGTGGAACACCATAACAATGAAGTGGAGGAAAGAAATTCAATACCATACCAACAATCACTAGTTACTGATGAGTGACTTAGCAAGAACCGCAGAGATTGAATAACTTTACCTTAATGCAAGTAAAGTCAAGTGTGTGAAATATGGCCGGAGACACCAACAACCTTGGATCAAATGCATCCACCACTGGCTGGAATAAAAATCAGGAATCATTATCATTGTAAGAATGAGCATAAAGTGCAACCACAGATACTCCGGCAAGTGTATCCATATGCAATATCATCTGAAAAGATCATAGAGTACAGTACAGATCAATAATCATTAAAGGTGTCAGAAAAAGCTCAAGGTCGTGAGCTCGCTTGGGTTCGGCTTGGTTAGAGCTTGACTCGAGTTTGAATCTGATTTTAAATGAGTATGGCTCAAACTCGAAATTAGGCTTGTTTAATTAAACAAGCAAAACTCGATCATAGTGTATTTGTTTGTTAAAAGTCCGATAGCTCGTTTATGTGATATATATATATATAATTAATTATACGTGACATCTATACTTAATACATGTGTACAATTTATAATATTAATATTTACTAATAATATATGTAAAATAAGTTAAATAACAAATTAGTTGGATAGTATCATAATTTGTACAATAAAAAACTTCAATTAATCCTTAAAAGTTGAGACAACTTTATTCTCCCCTCCCAATCCCAACCTTCCAAAAACATAATAGTATGGATTTACAGTGTTTTGTGTTAGAGAGAGATTATATGTTGTTTTGGTTTCAAAACAGATATATAGTACTTTTTGCAAAACAAGAGATATATTGAATATTGAAACATTTTTTTTACTTTCATGACAATATTTTGTTAGTTTAGTGGTTCATATTTTTCTTGACATGGCCATGCTGGTGGATTTGTTTTGATTTTTTCAATAAAATTCAAACTTCCCATAAACAAACTCAAACATCTACATATCCTAGCAAGCCAAACTCTAACAATTTTAAAAAGCTCAAGTTAAACTCAGCCGCTAACTCATATGTAAACTCATTTTATCAAACAATACTTAAACTATGTCAACTCATTCGAGTTCGGCTCGTTTACACCCATAATAATCATGACCCAATGATTTATAATATGTTCCCTCGACCTTTACTTTGTGCACTGCATATTTGGAATGTTTAGAGTTGAATTTTTGTTACAATGTCATGTCATAACCTACAGACACCTGTATTTTGACAACTCCACATGGATAACTCAAGATTGTGGAATGAGGATAATTTTCTTAACAGCTTGCGGAAGGGCAGTGCCTAAATTACAGCATTATGTTTTGAGGAATATTGTATGCTTGTGCTAGTGCATGTTCTGGTAATTCCTATTAGAACAGTGTAGGAAAAAAGAATCATATGTATGACAGAGTTAAAGCACTTTTTAAGCATAAACATGCCTTCAACGATTCATAATTAAGAGAATGATGGTGCATGTACAGAACAAACCTGAGTAAAATATCCTTGAAAAGCAGATCCGTACAAGGCAGTAAGATCAACACCAAAATAGTTTTGTTGTTGCCAAAAGAGAGCCTACATGTGAAAAGCAAAATACTTGTAAAGTACGACTAAGTTTCAATTATTCACTATGCAAATGTTGAGACTGACTTGTAGGTGTACAACACAAAGTTGCCATTGAGCATGTCAACCAACAAAAACCCTACAATGAATTCAATGGAAACAAAGCTTTTAATCTCAAAGTAGTTGAGATGTGCTAAATGAAACCCAACATAATCACAGGTTCCACTACATGAAGTCTCATTTCATGTGCTCCTGACAAAGGCTAACTCTTTGGATAGATAATATATTTCAATAATTTGGAGTCTCTTCTGATTGTTACCTCTCAAGTTTATTATGATCTATCCCTACACCTCTGGCCCTCTTTATGCCTTTCTTACTGGCCAAACTCTTCTTCTTATTGGTGCTTCCAGACAGAAGTCTATGCTGGATGTCATCTCAAATGGCGTTGAACAAAATTCTATTAATCTGCACTACTCCAACTTTCTTTAGATGTCTTCATAACTAATCATATCCGTCCCTGTTTGTTCGCAAATTCATTGCAACATCTGGAATTGTACTGTGGATACCATTCTGCTGTCCAGGCAAAATGCATATCTTCAACACTTATCTTGTGTACATGTTATCTTTTTATGGCTAAATATTCTGATTCATTTTTTATCAGATGACTCCGAAGAGACAATATTCGGATTCATACGACATACATCATAGTTGGTCTTATAATCATCCTACAAAACTTGTTTTTAGTTATTGTGCATTTTTTTAATCATGTAAAGGTATGTGGATCTTGTACATTTCCTTACCATATCATCTGGATTTGTCACCTGCACTACGATTTTGGAACAAAAAAACTACACCAATGATGCTTAATTCTAGCAGCTTTACATAAACAGAAGTACAATTCATCACGGGCAGTCCATATTTATGTTCCCTACAAGTGAGCTCGCCCATAGTTTGACAAGCACAATCAAATCAAGCTAACAATAATGCATGAGTGCATGATCAATAAATACATGAAAAATTAAGGAATGAAACATCACAAAAAACTGATAATGGTATTTTAAAGGGTACCTTGTTTGCAACTTCGACAAATAGATACTCGTCACTAAATGGTGCCATATGGATCCTGAGAAGGATGGAATAGAAGAATAAAAATAGCACCATTGACCAATAATAAAACAAATGTCATTTTTTAAAAGGTAGACAGTTTGGGCTTCTAAAAATATGGAAAATGGATGATATTGAAAAGTTTGTGGTTAAATTCACTACAAAACCAATGAGGATGTATCCTATCTATCAATGCATCAAATTACCAATATATGTTGGTTTAGGCAACTGTCTAGATGAGATAACATACAAATATTAGATTAATATTCAGCAGGGGTCTATATGTTACAAGTTTGTTTCTGAATTAACTTTCTAATGTACCCATTAGGCATACAGATCTTTTTTAGATCATTTCGAGTTTATAAAGTTATACGCAAATATTCTACAAGGATCAGTTATACAAATATTCAAGCATCAAACAGCATTGAAATGCAATATTGCAGTGGCTTGCAAATTGTTTATACTTTTTGTTTGATTTTTAGTAAACACCAAAAATATGTAACACTTTGATAAATACTAAACATCTAGCTTGAATACATTTTCTAAAGGCTTTTGCATGTGTGTATATTTCATGACCGTTAACATATTAAAATGTGGTATTATTACATGAATCCATCATTTTTATTGTTCAACCATCAGCTTGGCTGCCCTTTTCTTAATTTACAAAGAAACAAGTATTTCTAACAGAATTTCAGGAATACATAAAAACACACAATTAGATAAATTAATTAGGCAACACATTTTTTCCACCTCAAAAGGTGTGATATGGAGATCCATGATTAGAGGAAAATCAACAATATACAACATTTTTACCTTCCGCTCATTGGAAACATCTTCCCATCAGGGAGAAGAAATCTATCTCTTGCAATAACATAAGACTCTAGCATTCTCTCATTGACCAATAATGTACCTAAACATTTTGGGGTGAAAAACAGGAGCAAGAAATTAAACATCACCTACAAAATCCAAAATCTGGATATTTTCAAGCATATTTATAATGAAATGTGTGTGTGGTTTTAGCAGGGGAACTGAAAAGAATACGACAAAAGCTAAGGAGATGTGAATAAAACTGAAAAGTCTGAAATGGATCATGAGGAATTACACCTTTAATTATCTTGATTATATCATGGCAGCAGAACTGTCAAATCTATGGTAACATGTATTAGTGCACTCTAGCAATGCTCCTCTGGAGATAGTTGGAAAATCTCCGTATACATTATAAGTAAGAGCTTTTGTGACTCTAAAGAAGTAATCAAGTCTCACTAAAGGTCTATGATCCAGCAATAATTCAATCCCATTGAAATAGGTATAACCTCTACTTAAGAGAAATGACAATGGGCATACCCATAGGTTCAGATATTAGAATGTCAGCTTTCTCAGGCAAGACCACGTCCTCAACTTTACCTTTCACAACCTGCCAAATGCACATATTTACAGCTATATAATACAAAACTCAAACATGAAAAGAAATGTATATTACAACAACAAATACCGTGATCCGTTCTCCTAGTGATGGGTTTCCGGCAATTAGCTTTTGTGCATAGTCTGCTATGTCAGATGCCTCAACAGCATATACATGTCTTGCACCAGCCTTAAAAAAAGTAAAATTCTTGATAAACAAATCTTTTACCAATAACATTATATTAGCCAGCAAGGGTAAGCATATATCAAAGATGCAAGATAAACAACTAAGAACATATATGATTTTTGTATTTCTTGATGGGAAAAAATACATAATATATATACAAGAAATACAAGTATCCAACATTGTAAAATTTAATATACTGAATCTCAGGTTATAAGATAAACCTGAGCAGCAAACAAAGAAAGTATCCCACTCCCTGCACCAACATCAACCACGACCCGGTCATGAAAATCAGCATGATTCTCCATAACAGCAGCGTAATAAGTTCCTGCAATGCCATTTCAGCACATTACAACAGTTGTAGTTGATGCAAAAACAGTTGTGAGCAAATATAAAGCAGGCTAAGAAGCACGGAGACGGGACACGGACACGGGGATACGGCATTTTTCTCAAAAGTAGGACACAAACACGACATTAAAATTATAATTAAAAATAATAACATATATAAATAAAAAATAATATACTTGTAAAAAAATAATTACTCATAAATGTTAAATGTTCATACTAAAATAATATACGTTGCTTCAAGTTGCCTCTTCATTGTCCATGACAAAAGTAGTCATTAGGCCTATTCTTAAAGGATAGCAAACTGATTACTACCAAAAAAACACATTGAAGATAGGCATATATGGGCTTCGATAGGCCCATAATAGGATCCAATGGGCTACTCTAACAGTGACAGTAATTGTAAATAAAGCACAACTTCAATGGTTGTACTGGAACTTCCTTGACCCAACGGTTTATCTTCTTCTTCTCCGCTATATAAACATTCCGGTACCGAAAAGGAGGAAGAAAAAAAGACAAAAGTCCAAATCGAGACCAAGAAGTGTCCTAGCCGTGTTCGAGGAGTGTCCAAGGAGTGTCCTAGCCGTGTCCACCACGGCGAAATGTCGAAACTGCCCCGGACACGCCACCTGGCGTGTCCGACACGTGTCGAAGGCGTGTCCGAGGAGTGTCGGTGTCCAATACGGCCACGACTCGGACACGAAGACCGTTTAGAAGTGTCTGTGCTTCCTAGAAAGCAGGTTATAATAAGTTCAGCAATCAGCAATATTTTACCTTCTAGTAACATATTTAGAAAGTAAATCTACAAAGTAAAGAATAATACACTATGGAAGGATCACATTAGTTGACATGGTGGCATAGCCCAACCTGTTCTTACATAATCCTGGAGCATATTCTGCTGATGCAATAACTGAGAATAGTAATGAAAATACATTTTCGCCGAAGCAGCCTCAGTTTTGTCATCAAACTTGCTCTTTTGAGCAGCAAGCGATCCATTTTCCAAGCATCCACCTGAAAAAAGTAAGATATAAGGTGGAAAGGAAAAAACAATGAATAAGAAAACACAATACCTTATCAATGGTAACTGTTTTTGCACGCAATTTTAAAATATGTGCACATGACCATAACGTAGTTTGAGATTTTATACAATACAAATTTCAGACATTTGTGCCATCAAAAAAAAGTTCAGGATAGAAGGCATCTAGAAATGTTTAAAGATATTTAGCATATAACATATTTGCCCCATGCTAACTAATAAACAGACAGGTCAAAAATAAATTTGGTTTTCAAATTTCAACATCCTTTTTTTTGGAAAATGTGAAATATATATAATGTATATATAACATGAATATTTGTTACAGCTCCTTCACATTGTTAAAATGCGAGTTGCGTAGCTAACAGAACAAAGGAGACATGGCTAGCCAGATATAGCTGAAATTATTATACATAATTGTGAAAAGGCACAGTAAGTGAAAGAGATGTGAAGAAAATAGATAATATTTTTGGGTGCAAAGTGGAGAATGAAGAGGTTGATAGCAGTTGTCCATCGTTTAAAATATATTTCTTGGGGACAAAGAAAGGCATCCTAACAGGTAAAGCTTGCCTACTCTACCTCTAAACACCTGATGGTGTTAATCCTTCCCTCCTATTGATGTAAAATAAGATGATGTCTGATGAGCAGAAAGCATTTGAAGCTTCAAATACATTGCCGTAGTGCATTAATTGACAGGATGGGGAATTTGAAAGATAAAGACAGCAATGGTAACTCCACAGCACTTTTCAACAGGCATGGGAGAAAGTTAGGATCACATATGAATGTTATATTGGAACACCAAAACCGGAACATGTTGGCAAGGTACACTTTCTACTTTGTTTTGAACCACTGTTGACCAAATAAATGTTCCTAATATTGTATCTAGTTTAAAAGGCATTTGTTTCTATGATTGGATCCGACATTCAACAATTACTAGAATCATGAATGAAGTTGGAAGAAACACAGTAAACGTACATTAAACTGTGTGTTTTCTAGAGCAAGGAAAAATCAGTTGAAGGCTTGAAGCTATACAGTACGAATCAGTGGACATCATCCTAAGTTAAAACTTCCTAAAAATCTAGAGTATCCAGAAAAACTAGATGTTAATGAAATGATGATTCCTTAAGAGTAACATTAAACAACTTCCACTTACAGCAAGGCATTGGATCAAAGACTTGGTGGCAGACTTCTTTATATAAGTATATATTGAATGAAATGCAAAAAGTATAAACTAAGAAGCATGGAGGAGACTAGAGAACATGGAAACATATCACTAATATTCATACAAGGATTTGCATCTGTAGAACCACTCCTCCATTGCTGAAATGCCTCATGAAATAAACCCCGTTGATCTTCTGTCTTAAATCTGATAGTAACAGCTCTACAAAGGGAATCCTATATCACGGATGGAAAAGAAAAAATAAATTAAACTGTATATTTTATAGGAATTGGATCCTTTCATAAAATACAAATGTGGATATACATGTAGTTCAGCATGCAAATTTAAATGAGCAAAATGGCTCATTGCTGTAACATAAAAATACGTTGATGCCAACACCTCAACTGCAAGTCTGTATTCACAACATTCTGAACTACCATTGGTGCCGCAAATGATTAATGTACTCATAAAATACATAGATTCCTCATTTTAAACAACTAAAATGGATACAAATTCAATTGCATTTTTGTTAATAATCAAAAAAGTTTTCTACTATGTTATAACATATCACATCACGGGTCATTTCCTCACATTTACCAATTCCAACTCGTTTCTCAACTCCAAAACCACTTCCACAAAGAACACGATCCAACAACAAAAAATGCAACAATACCTTCGCTTTACTTCCCTCTGAACACTCCCACACGCAAAGCGATTCGCTATCGCCAACCTTAAACAGCTGAAAACAACCGAAACTCATCAGAAACCCTACACTCAAACCCCAACTCCCAACCAAAATCCTTCCAAACCCCAAACCTTAGCAGAACTCAGATCGATCTCAACCGCGCACCCCCCGCCGTCGTCCCCACTCATACTCAGCTTCGCCGCCTCCGAATCGAAGCTCCCGACCGCGACGTGGGGTTCGGGGGAGGAGGAGCCGGAGACGTGGGAGACGGTGAGGTCGGGGAAGTCCCGGGGTTTGTTCACAGCGGGATCCATTGGAGAAGGGATGTTAGGGTTAGGGTTTGGGGAGAGGTGGAAGGGGAGAAGGGACGGGTGGAGGAGTTGACGGTGGACGCTTCGGCCGTCAAGAAGGTGAGTGGTTTCTGCTTCAGGTTTTGTTGCTGCTTTATATACGGGGTCGGAGGGGTGGAAGTGGAATGATTGGGAGTTTGTTTGATTTGATATTTTGAGAATTTGAAGCGGTGGCAAAGTTTGTTCCGGTGATTCTTATGATCAATTTAAGAAATTCTAATACGATGGATTTTATCAAATTCCTAACATTTATTCTGAGAATTTTTATTTGGACGCGGTTTTTGCAAGTTTCGTGAATTTGTAATTGGCGAGATTTAAAAAAACCATGAAGACACAAAATTAGCACAATCTCAAGTTCTCGACCAAACATGGTAGTTACAAATGTGCGTGGTTCTTTAATTTTTAATGCTCGAGTGAATTATCAGGGTGAAGTGACATTACCAAATGCAACCTAAGAGTTTGTGACGATTATAATTATCGTGTTTGAGTTGTTTAACGTGACTATAGTACATACATAAGTGTACATGCATGGATCAAGATTTACGATTTAAAATATTAATTTTAATTTTATTAACCGTGTCGACTTTGGTTCGGCTTGATAATTTGACTCGAACGTAACTCGAAAAACGTTTGAGTCTAGTTTAACTTTAGTTAGGTGAGTCACTCGAACTCGAAATTTTTTTGATGCTTGAGTAGATAGTTCGCTCGACTCGGTTCGTTTACAGGCAACTTAAACCCAGGAGTGTTAATCGAAGTTTTCGGCTATTCCTCTTCGTCCGACGCCGACGAGTCTCCCTCAACTCCAACCCTCGAACTCGACCAACACTCCTCCCTCTCCCATCCACCTCCCGGATGGGTGAGAGTGGACGGAGTCAAGGGTTTGTGGCTCCACCGAGGCTTCCTCGACCCCGACCAGCAGTCTCGCCTCCTATCTTCCATCAACGCAGGTACAACTTATTTTGCAACTCAATGTTTTGGAACCGTCGATATAGTGGCTGAAAATGCTTTTGGGATGTATTTGATTCTCAGAAACCAAAGCCAGTTAGACCATGTCTGGTTCACCGTGATCGGATTTCATAGAATTCGATTCCTTGTAATCAAATTATATTTTTGGTAACACATGTATTTTGATGTAGTTGGAAAAAAATAAAATTGTATTTCAATAGCTCTGACAAATGTATGGTGAGGTTCCTGGAGCTCCGACAAACTTACGGAATGATTGTGGTCGAATTTCGACGATGTGACATGCTTTGAGTAATATGGAATGAGTTGATTGCATTGTCATGTAATTTGATTACGAGCTCCAATAAGGTAATTCAATTACCTTGAAAGGGTATAATTGGATTACCTTTGTAGTTAGAATACCGAGTGATTACAACCTAGACTTTGCTCCACCAAACAATGAAATGAAATCAGCAGTGTAATCAAGTTGCATTACACTTTTGATCACGATGAACCAATCACGGCCTTAGATCCAAAGGGACTCTTAAGGTTGGTTGATTTGGATCGCATGTGGTATTTTTTGAATCGATAGTTATTGATGGTAAGTCGGAACTAGGGAGTGAGGTTGATAGAAATATAATTTGCTTGAACCCTGCTGCTTGGCAAAAAAATGTGAAAAATCCTTTCTTTTGCTAGCCATTAAGGGTGACTGTGATTGATTTGAAGGTGTGGACATGGTTGCACTTGGGTGTTGTATTGCAGACTAATAGGACATGATTTGCTACTTTGCTCTCTCAATAAGATAATTACATCTCATTTGAAGCTCTTCTACCATCAACCCCTGGGCAGTAATAACTGTTTGGGGGCTTCATGATTTTAGAGCCTCTAAACTTATAGTGTGAGTCGGAATGAAATTATTTTACGGATGAGGTGTGTCTAATTCTAGCCCAATTCACTGCACGCTAATTAGTTGAAATTGAGTTAAAAAGAACCTTTGCTCTCTAAGCACCATAGAAGCAATTATCTACATTACCTTGAGATTTCAGTGCTCGAATCATGAAGAAAGGTTTTGCTTGCTTTGTGTTGGATTTACTCTGACTTTGTTTTGATATTTGATGGTCTACCCCATTGGTGCTAAAGGCTTTCTTCTTGTTGTTTTGATATTTGATGTATTAAATTTCAGAAAAATGGTTCGCCGACTCCGCACATAATCAGGTACTGTTTGGTTTCTCCTTGTATGCGAATACTCCCTATTCTGAGTTTCAAGAAGCTGATTAAGTATGCCATACTATCCAAATTTGTTTGGATATATCATATTGATTTCTAAGTACTAGTTCAACTATGGAATCAGCCAGCTTACATGGTCTCAAGTTTCAATGACATTTAACTGTCCTCCATTTAAATGACAACCATAGGATTTGTGAATTTGGCTATGATTCTTCTACAGTTTCTTGCATTCATTCTTTTCAAGTAGAAAGTTGTTATCTACTCCTGAAATGATGATATATGGTGTTGAGAGATGTTTACAAACCAGAAATGCAAATTGTCGAGAGAAACATTTTCTTACAACCACAGAACCTCAGGATCTGTGCAATTTTTTGCAACCCTGTTCACTGTTCTCTAGAAAATGCATGATCAGCAAAACTAGTTTACTATCTAACCAGTAAAGCCGGAAGTACTAAATTTTTTATTACAATAAGTATTGCCATTGTACTATGATCTTGTGAGGCTTGCAGTCGTGTTTGTCTTCTAATTTATTATTGCACCATCAAATATTCCAGGCCATGAGGTTTGGATGTCTCCCTGAATGGGCTAATTTGCTCTCAAGCTATATTCGTGAGTTGTGTCCTTGCGATGAGATTTTGACATCTGATGGTTCGACAAGTAGAGATCAGTATTCACTAGATGATTGTCCGCTGGCAATGGATTTGTTGTGGAGAGAACCACTCTTCAACCAGCTAATCACAATTGTATACCGACCAGGTGAGGTACGCCACTTGCATTCAGAAAAACATTTTGCCTTTTTCTTAAACAACCGTGGTATTTACTTCTCTAGCCGGGATGAATTAAAACAATAGTAGAATCCTTATTTTCAGAGATCTCATTAACAAAATCCTTCTGTGTAATCAATGTCAAATTTTGGGTCTAAGTTTGCTTTTCAGTCTTTGATATGGGAAAATAAGTATTCTAGGACTTCAGTCTTTTAATCACCTTGAATAAGACCTATCCATCTATAAGCCACTACACGACTTGGGTTGTAAATCTTTATATAGTTATGCTTATTTAACAACATACTTACCACATAGCTGACACAGTTTCACAGCTCTTCTGCTAAGCTATTATATCATAAGAATCTGGTCTTCTGCTATAGCCTATAAGAAAAGGTCCTTTCTATGACTTCCGTCTGTTATAGTAGCGTGGACGCCTAAGTGTGACTGCATACTTGGAGTTGGACATGGTTCTAGATAACAGTGCTAAACAATGTAGAAGACAATGCTAGTTCAGTTTAAGTCATTTTGTCATCTAAGTCGTTCACAAGTTGATTTCTGCCAACAGTTGAAGTCACTATAACAGATTGGCGAAGAGTTTGTACTGAACAGACAAAATCTCAGGAGACCATTATTTTACTCGGATGTTGTAAGAAACACCCAGCAAAATCTTGTGGTCAAGCTTAAGATTCATATAAATGAGATACACAGTGTATCATATTTTTAACAAAATGGCAGTCCGCTTAAGCAGCAGGAGATTGGGGCATGAGTTCATGCGTTTGAAAGATACAATACATCAAGCCATCAACCACTTCATTGAAGAAAAAACTAGTAAGAATGAAAACCCCCTTGCCTTTAAATTTTGAATGAGATTGTTATACAGTTATACCTATGCAGTTTTCTTCTTCTTCAAAACTAGACAAGTACATTATGATTCATAGGTTCCTGATTCGTCATAAGAAGGTTGATGCATATTCTTATTGATTTGGACGGTGTGATTAATTTGGAGATGTTTGAGTTCTTAGAAGTTAACTCATATCCCGAGAACTCTGATTCATGCAGTTGTGTTTAAATTTTTTGAAAATTAATTTTAGACTTGGTTTCGATGTTGAGAGTGGAAGGAATCATCTAAGGCTGTGTTTGGTTGCAGTTTTCTCCAGCTCCTCCAACTCCCGGAGCTGCTACAGTGCCAAAGCTGCGTCCAAACGGCCAACCACCCAGCTTCCAGACTGGATTTCAATGCAACATTTTGCATAACAAGTGAAGCTCGGTGGGGGGAGTTTCACCAGCTCCTGCCTTGGTGACGGGGATTTGTTCATTGTTTTGGGTGAGGAAGCAAGTTTCGATGTTGAGAATGAAGTAACAACTTCTTTGGTAATTAATGTTGAGAGCTAGATTCTTCGGAAGCTGGACTATACCATGGTGCTTAAGCCAAAGTTTTATTGTTTTCAGTTTCCCATGAGTTCCCGTCTTCCAAAAAGGAAATAGGAGTAGGCAGACTAGACTATACAGTAACTCAAGTCTCAGGATTTCGGCGGGATAATATGTTTAGTAGTTTATGATTCAGCTACAAATTCTAAATTATGAAGTTCAACTAAAACGTTAACCATGCATTGGATGATATATTACAATCTGATTTGGCTCCATTGTTTCGGTTCAGGGCATCTGTGCGCATGTGGACCTGATGCGATTTGAAGATGGCATTGCCGTAGTCTCACTAGAGTCCTCCTGCGTGATGCACTTCACTCGAGTTGAAGATGAACAAGGAATTGTGCTCACAAAGATCCCTGTCTTGTTAACTCCTGGTTCTCTCTGTCTCATGTCTGGTGAAGCCCGTTATCTGTGGAAACATGAGATAAACAGAATGCCTGGGTTCCAAGTCTGGGATGGGAAGGAGCTCATGCAGGGACGTAGGACGTCCATTACGTTGAGAAGACTGCCAAGTCCACCCTGATTCGGTTTCCAACATGGAGGATTAAAATCCTTCGGACACTTTGGTAGGTTTGCATTTTCCCTGGTTTGTTATCTTATAATTATTGCTGACCATGTAGTTGTTTACTTATAGTTATAGCCACATTTGTTTCGGGGGTTAAGGGTGTGTTTATTCCGGGTGATCATGAGCAGCGAAAGTCTCCGGTTGCCAAAAAGTTTAAAGATGTATTCGGTCATAGATAAACATATTTCTTTCTGGAAGTAGATAAGCATATTTCATTAGCTATATTATTCTTCAATCCACACGGCTTTAGCAACCTTGTACAAAACTAGCTATTACATTACAAGGGTGAACAACATAATACACGCAGACTTCGACAACCCGATTCTTCCCCGTTGTCCGTAGAGGAAGAAAAGAAAGATACATGAGAAGCACAACATAATGTCTGACACAAGCTTTACAACAGACTAAACAGCAGTTGAACTCAACTAACCAACGACCAAACCATGTACTCTTTTAAATCGATCAACTTCAGATAAGTTTGTAGTTGAAAATAGCCAAATAAACTACCCACGCGAGGCACGGCTTGACAAGATTAGCAGCCATCGGATTGACCTTCCCAAACGTCCAACAACACCCCAACAACGCCAAGAACATCAACAAGCAGGCACCAAGCCCAACCTTCATAGCTCCGAACCCGAACACCAGCGGAGCCCATGCGAGCCCGACGAGGAACTGACCGAGATACAGAGGTAACGCCACTGGTTGCCGTCGAAAACCTCCGTCGGCCCAAACAAGCCATGCCGCCAAGCCCATGAGCGAGGTGGTCGAAAACGAGGCCAAGTGGAACAACCACCTCGGCGGCTGCCAGAACGGCGTCGTCTCGGTTGCAAACCCTTTCGTCGCGCCGCAGAGGAAGGTGGTGGCGGCGGTTAGGAAAAGCGGGACAGCGACCGCGATACCGAGCGACCGGAGGCCTCGCTTGGCCATCGCCATCCTCACGTCCTTGGAGGAGCTCCTGTCGACCTTGGAAGGGGAGGTGGTGGTGGTTGGATTGTCTTCGCTTTTGGGTCTCTGTCTGAGCTCTGTGGAGGCCATTGTGGAGTTGAGAGAGTTTGGTTTGGAGAGGGATTGGGAGGTGACTCATGAGATGTTATTATGTATATATATGTGGAGTTGGATACGAGAAAAGCGCGGGCGAGCATGCATGTGACATGTGTGGTGTTTACGTGGGGAGGTCTGAGGGGTTGGTTGTGTTGGTGTGTTTGGTTCGTACACGTGGGGGTACATGGAGTTGCCAAATCAGGACATTGGATTTGGATGAGAGTGGTTGGGTTCGTGTTTGCTACGACGATAACGTGAGACTTTTGGTTCCCCAAACCTGTTTATTGCACTTTTGTTTTCTTGTAATTTTATAGTGGCCACTGATACCTAATTTGGAAAAGTAATTTCTTTAGGACACCTACACCCTTATCTAATACCTCATTGTCAGGGGTGATTGGGTGAAGTAGAGAAGATGTAAGAAAAGTGAAACCCCCGGTCACTCACCATAAACAAAGTGTCCACCTATCCATTTTGAGTGGGAAGATATTATTTGTTTTTAATACTTTTCTTGGGAATTGAACTTGAATTGAGTCATATATACCTACTATTTACCGTATTATCCAAAATCCATTGAGGACGGATCTACGATCCTTGAAAAGTATTTAAATTCTAAATAAAAAGTCTGAACCATAGACCATGTTTCATATTTGTACATGAGTATTTCCATCGAAAATCATAAACTTCAGGAGGTATTTTGTACAAAAAACATAATGATAAAAAAATCAATGCAAGAGATTCATTGAGAATTTGACATCATTTGATCTTATGTAAGATGATATTTATATTTTATGATAATTGACGTGCAAACTTATAACCAATGTGGGTTAAAGTGGATACAATTTAAAACATTACCAACATCTACTAATGTAAATTCACATATTTGAGATGTTTGAAATTTAAAAAATAGGGTGAGGTACGTTAGAGTAGATAAAATTAAGAACATTAGCAACAACTACTTTAGATTTTGTTCTCTCTCTTTCTAATTTCGTTGTACCAACCACAATTATATAATTACACAAGAATATACCTACAAAACCGTATGGTTAGTTTTATTTCGATGGAGAGAGAAGTCAGTGGCAGCTTACCAATTTAGTTAGGGTGTGAGAATGCGCCTTATCGAAACATAGAAACTTAAAACAATACATAATATCAAAATGCAATAATACTGCTTTATTTAAACCATATATAATTTTTAATACATAGTATCAGGTCATGACATGATTCTATAACTTATTATCTTATTTCTTCATCATATATTGGACCAAGTCGAGCAGCTAAATGATCCTATATGAGGCCGTCACTTCTCACTTGCACGAAAAGCATACGTCTGGACCTGGCTTAATAACACTGTAGCTCCATTTAGGAATTCTTCCACGACCTGCTTCAACTGCTCCAAATTGCTGCAATAGCACAAATAGTGACACCAATTCAAAGACAACCACCATTCCAATGGATGAGATCTTCATTTTCTTGATAGGATGCTTTAGGTGATTGTGTGTGGTTCATACGACATGTATGTAGGACTATTTATACTATCACAGTTTGTTTGTATTCTATTGATTTTTGTAAAAAAAAAACGCTAAACCGTTGTTGTAATTAAACATGTTAATGACATTGGATAACTGACAAGTTTTGAAAAGATAAGTTTCTTTACGTACGTTGGATGCTTGGAGGGTTTTTAATGACCTGGAAGAAACTGACCCAAGGCAAAACCATAGTTTACATATATAGAACATAAATGGAATGAAACATCCTTGTAAGTTACGAGTTATCTATCAGTTTTTTAGACATATATGTAATGTAATCTCTTCAAAAGAAAAGGATGTATGAATGAATATACGGGTAAAGACTGATGAGAAAATGAACAGGAGATTTTGCAATTATATTATATGGACCTAATCTGATGATCTCTAATCCAAGAGCAGTGGGTCGGACTCTGACAATGGATTGTGTCCAGTTAGAGAAGCTTACAAGGATCCACTGGACTAATACAACGTATAGAGATAAACTTCCGTTGAACTCCAACACATTTTTTTCTCTGAACGATGATGTGTTGTTTACACTGCTTGTGCTGGGCCAACTCTTGGTTGATGTGCGAAATGAATAGAGGGTTAAGCACACTTGGACTTAATCCAGCTCCTGGGTTAAACAATCACATTTTCCTCACTCTTGGCCCGAGCTTATTTGTTGTGATATAAAATAAGATATATGATTTAGTTGTCGTTGAATAGAGGGTTAAGCACATTTGGACTTAATCCAACCTCCCGTTCGAGCACCTCGTATGTGTCTAACACACCAACGGTCGGCAACATTCCACTTTGTGGCTGTGGGCTGCTGTGCAAGGTGTATACCTCGAGGAAAGAGTGATCAGACGGTTCTTTAGATGTCCTGACAACGGGAAGGTTTGGTGTCACTAGATTCACTAAGTGTTTAATGAAATGTATAGGAGTCTGACAGCAAGAAAAGTGATTTTTTTCGATGGATTGATGTGAACGAAGGGAAAGGTGTGTATGTGCGCACTTCTGTGGAGATGTTACATGACATGCTGCTGGAGAACCACAACCTTCGAGACAGAAAAGTGGTGGAGATGAAAGAGTACATAATTGAGAGTGTAACATCCTCAAATAGCGGAAAATTTAAAATTTTAAACACTCAATCAACAGAGGATATTACGCAATAAAAGAACACAGGTGCACCGACATATATCATATATATATATATATATGTGAATATCAGAGTATACAAAAGTTGTGATTACATCAAAAGCATATACAAGGAAACAGTAATCACACGACCTCAACTGAGAGAAAGCTGGATCCGGTAGCGGTGCTCCTCTCCTCGGTCACCACCCCCTAATGCCGATCACGGCCTGAAAGTAAACATGCAACAATGCCTGAGTTTCCAGAAGGAAACCTCGTATGCCAAACTCTAAATGTATGAAATAAAAGCATCCTAGCATGCAATTCTACTCAACAAGAAAAGCATCACAACACGCCCAGCACCAGGGCTCTCAACTCCACCACAGGACACACCACAGGTACGGGGCTCCAGGTCTAATCTCAACCAACCGCCGCACCCACCACAGTCACGGGGCTCCAGGTCTAATCTCAACCAACCGCCGCGACTCACACACGTCGCCAAGCTGGGCTCCAGGTCTAATCTCAACCAACCACAGCTACCACGACACGACCAAGGGCTCCAGGTCTATTTTCAACCAACCCAAACGTATAAGGGCTCCAGGTCTATTTTCAACCAACCCCTACACGCGGTCCCTGCTCAGGCTCCAGGTCTAATTTCAACCAACCCGAACGCACTACGGAGCTCCAAGTCTATTTTCAACCAACTCCGTACAGACTAGCTGGGCTCCAGGTCTATTTTCAACCAACCGCAGCTCTCACACGGTTACGGGGCTCCAGGTCTATTTTCAACCAACCACCGCAACCCTCGTGCACCTCGCACACTTGCCGGAAGAACATCGACACCACGACTCGCCCCACACGGGCAACCACGACCACAGCACCTCCATAGTGCAAAACAGGACACAAACGGTCGACCGAACCAAAAGTCCCGGTCGACCGAATCAAGCAAATACAGGGCAATCCACTTCGACCGGCACTCCATCGGTCGACCGATTCCCAACACCACACTCGTTCGGTCGAACCCAAATCAAGGGACGGTCGACCGTTTAGATGGTCAACTCCCGGTCCAACGAACAAAACGACCAATCGGTCGACCGACAAAGGGGGTCCCGGTCGACCGAAAGTCACCAGGGAACAAATCCCACAACACCACAACGAATTCGGTCGAACGCCGAGCACATCTCGGTCGACCGAATCTGTCCAGGGAATAATCCCTTACTCGCGCCATGAATTCGGTCGAACGCCGAGCACATCTCGGTCGACCGAATTCCACCAGAGCGTTTCCCACGCTCAGCGCACAAGTCCGGTCGACCGAACCCTCATTCGGTCGAACCGACCACAAGGTCCACTTAAGTCACGGTCGGACAAGATCAAAGGGCGGTCGACCGTTTATATAGTCTACGCCCCCCAACCGACTTAAGACAGTGCACACGGTCGACCGGCAAAGGGGACCCGGTCGACCGAATCTCTCCAGACTTGCCTCCTATGCACGATCGGTCGACCGCCCCACAGGCATCGTTCGACCGATTTGAGGCAGAGCCCGAATTCTCTTCACGAACGGTCGACCGTTTGCACCAACCGGTCGACCGATCAGGCAGTGAAATCTGCTGCACATTTACTCGCGACGAGCCGAACGGCCTACCGTCGACTTCCAAATACTCACGGTGATTAAGTGAGCGAGCATGACATACCTAAAGGTCTGAAGAGACCCTAGAAGAACCACGACGACGCCTCCACGAGCGTGCCTCCCCAAAACGATCCGTCGACGACTCTTGCGTCCAAACGACGATCAAACACCTCCTCAACGATCCTCACTCGCAGCTCCACCTCCGGCAACCTCCACCAACTCTACCACCACGACGACAGACACGTGAGGTCGAGAGGGCGAAAATAACAAGGGGACGGGTTGGCAAAACAAAGAACTCACCTCCAACCGCCAACCACTCGCCGATCCTCCCTACGCCGGAGAACCTTCTTCTTCCTCGCCGGAGTGCACTGAGAGAGGGAGAGAACGTGAGAGAGAGAGAGACGTGAGCACTGAGAGAGAGAGGGAGAGGGAAAACCAATAATATCTCTCACCTTCCAATCCTAACCATCCAATCCATACCTCTCCATCTCCACCACTCATCTCATCCCCTTTCCATCTCAACCCTCCATCCTTCCATCTTCCATCTCAGCCATCCATCACTAATCACCACCTAAACAAGATTAAGGCACAATTAGGATTAGGATTAGGCTAAAATCCTACAATCCACCCTCCTAAAAGAATTTCGTCCTCGAAATTAAACTGAAGCTCACCAAACAACTCCGGGAACTCCTTCCGGACCTCCTCCTCGATCTCCCAAGTGGCCTCTCGCTCACTGTGGTGCTGCCACCTGACCTTCACCATCGGAATGATCCTCCTCCTCAACTGATGCTCCATCCGATCCACAATCTCCACCGGTCTCTCCTCAAGAGACAAATCCTGACGGATCTCTGGAACCTCCAACTGAATCACATGAGAAGGATCCGCTACGTACTTCCTCAACATCAACACGTGGAAGACGTTGTGAAGACCTGAAAACTGCGGCGGCAACGCAACCCTGTAGGCAACCTCTCCAACCCGATCGAGAATCTCAAACGGCCCGACATACCTCGGACTGTGCTTCCCCTTCTTCCCGAACCTCATCACTCCTCGAGATGGTGAAATCCTCAGGAAGACATGGTCACCCACCTCAAATCTCAGCTCACGCCTACGCCTATCTACGTAGCTCTTCTGCCTGCTCTGCGCAGTCGCTAATCTCTGTCTGATCACATCAACCTTCTCGGCATACATCTGCACAATCTCAGGACCAACTAGCTGTTTCTCGCCTACATCACTCCAGCATACCGGTGATCTACACGGTCTCCCGTACAGGGCCTCGTACGGTGCCATCCCAATGCTCGAATGGTAGTTGTTGTTGTAGGCGAACTCGATCAATGGCAGATGCTCATCCCAATGACCTGCCCAATCCAGAGTACACGCTCGCAACATATCCTCTAGCGTCTGGATGGTCCTCTCAGACTGACCGTCTGTCTGTGGATGGAATGTCGTACTGAACTTCAACCGAGTCCCCAAGGCCTGCTGCAATCTCCCCCAGAATCTGGAAGTGAACCTCGGATATCGATCTGAAATAATACTCACGGACACTCCATGAAGCCTGACAATCTCCTCAATATACAACTTAGCTAGACCCTCCAGAGGTAAAGTGGTCCGAATAGCTAAGAAGTGCGCCGACTTGGTCAGTTGATCGACTATAACCCAAATCGCGTCATGGAATCCCCTCGTCTTCGGCAGCCCGGTGACAAAATCCATCGTCACGTGCTCTCACTTCCACTCTGGAAGCTCGATCCTCTGCATCGGCCCTGCAGGTCTCTGGTGCTCAATCTTCACCTGCTGACAAATCAGACATCTGCCAACAAACTCTGCGATCTCCGTCTTCATCCTCTTCCACCAGAAATTCCTCTGAAGATCTCTAAACATCTTCGTGCTGCCCGGGTGGATCGAATAACGGGATCTATGTGCCTCCTCCAGAATGTCCTGCCTCAGGTCTCCTCCCTTCGGCACCCAGACACGACCCCTGAACCTCAGTCCACCATCAACCCCAACACTGAAGTCTGATCCATCTCTGGCAGCTAACTGCAGCAACCCGGCTAACTCATCATCAGTACTCTGAGCCTGAACAATACTCGAGACCAACTGAGGCTCCACTCTCAGCCCTGCGATCACTGCACCTCGCGACTCATCGGTGAACGGTCTCCACTCGGTCAACGCCTCGAGCAGCTTCCACTCCTCGATACAAAGACCTGCTGCGGTAACCTCCACCTTCCTGCTCAAAGCATCAGCAACCGAATCCGCCTTCCCCGGATGGTACGAGATGGTGAAATCATAATCCTTAATCAGCTCGAGCCATCTGCGCTGCCTCATATTCAGCTCCTTCTGCGAAAACAGATACTTCAGGCTTTGATGATCGGTGAACACCTCGAATCGCTCGCCATACAAGTAATGCCTCCAGGTCTTCAAAGCGTGCACCACTGCCGCCAGCTCCAAATCATGAGTGGGGTAGTTCCTCTCATGCACCTTCAACTGCCTCGAAGCATATGCAACCACCTGCCCGTGCTGCATGAGTACGCATCCCAGCCCAACGCCTGACGCGTCATTGTAAATCACAAAACCACCACTACCACTGGGAAGTGTCAGAACTGGAGCAGTCGTCAGCCGACTCTTCAGTTCCTGAAAACTGTCCTCGCACTTCTGGGACCACACGAACTCAACGCCCTTCCGCGTCAGAGCCGTCAACGGCGAAGCCAACCTCGAGAAATCCTGGATGAAACGGCGATAATACCCTGCCAGACCCACAAAACTCCTGATCTCTGCTACACTCGTCGGGGCTCTCCACTGTGTAACGGCCTCGACCTTCGCTGGATCGACGGAAATCCCGTCACCTGACACGATGTGTCCCAAGAAGGCGACACTGCTCAGCCAGAACTCGCACTTCGATAGCTTGACATACAACTGATGATCCCGCAAAATGCCAAGTACAACTCTTAAGTGCTCTCGATGCTGCTCCACATCTGGCGAGTAAACCAAAATATCGTCCACGAAGACGATCACGAACCGGTCGAGGTACTGACTGAACGTCCTGTTCATCAAATCCATAAACGCTGCAGGCGCGTTCGTCAACCCAAACGGCATCACCAGAAACTCGTAATGCCCGTACCTCGTCCTGAAAGCTGTCTTCTGCACATCTGCCTCTCTGATCCTCAGCTGATGATAACCGGATCGCAGATCAATCTTCGAGAACACCTGCGCTGACTGCAACTGGTCGAACAGGTCCTCGATCCTGGGCAAGGGATACCGATTCCTCACGGTAACCTTGTTCAACATCCTGTAATCTATACACATCCGCAGTGATCCATCCTTCTTCTTCACGAAGAGTACCGGCGCTCCCCAAGGCGAGACACTAGGGCAGATAAACCCCGTATCCATCAGATCCTGCAACTGCCTCTTCAGCTCTGCCAGCTCCGCAGGTGCCATCCGATACGGCGCCTTCGACTGCGGCGTAGTCCCAGCTACCAAATCGATCCCAAACTCAATCTCTCTGTGAGGCGGCAACCCAGTGACATCATCTGCAAATACATCTGGAAACTCCCGAACAATCTCGATGTCCTCCAATCTCTCCACCTCTGGATCTGGAACTACCAAAGTGGCCACAAAAGCTCTGCAACCCTGCTGCAACAACTTCTGTGCCCTCACTGCTGATACAATCACTCTGCCTCCTCTATCTTTCGCCCCCCTGATCAACACATCAGGTAGACCCTTCCTCGGGATCAGAATCTTCTTCTCCCGGCACAAAACTCGCACATCGTACTGGGACAGCCAATCCATCCCCAGTATGACGTCGAAGTCCTCCATCGGCAACAAGATCAGGTCAGCTGGAAACTCCTGATCTCCCGAAACAATCGTGGCGCCGGGGAGGAAGCTCCCCACAATGCCTACCAGACCCAAGGGTGTGCTGACTTCCAACGTGGCAGTCAACATCGCAGGGGTACGGCCCAACACGCTCGCGAATCGCTCCGAGATAAACGAGTGTGTCGCCCCACAGTCAAACAGCACTCTCGCACTCAACCCAGCAACAAAGAGCATACCTTCCACCACCGTGCTGGCGTCTCTCGCCTCATCCGCCTGGATGGTAAAGACCCGTCCAGTCCTCTGACCCTACTGTCGCTGCGGCGCAAAAGGTCGGCGACCTCCGCCTCTGCCACCTGCCGGCTGTCCTGACTGCCTGCTGGACCCACCTGGCCCACTCGGACAATCTCTCACAAAATGGCCTGGCTTGCCACACCCGTGGCACACTGCGCGACCCCAACACTCACCAGAGTGAACTCTGCCACAACCTCTGCACGCCTCAGGCTGGCGTGATCCACCTCCTCCGATCCGGGGCCTCTTGCCCGGGTTCCCTGCTAGTGGAGCACCCGGACGCCCACTGACCTTCACCGGTGCTCTCATGGTCTCAGCATAATTCTGCTGGTAATCCTGATCAATGAGCGTCGCAAACCGCACTGCGTCAGCTAACGTCTGAGGCATACTGTAGGTCACCTGAGTACGGAGGTGCTTCCTCAGCCCCCGTATGAACTTCCTCGCCCTCTGCAGCGGCGTCACACAGATCTCCGGATAGTAACGCTCCAGCGCGTTGAACCTCCGGGTATACTCAGCCAGGGTCGCCTCTCCCTGCTCGAGAGCCATGAACTCCTGTCTCCTCCCGTCTCTGACATGCTCGGGGAAATACTGCTCATTGAACTCCCGTAGGAATTCCTCCCAGCTGACATCAGTCCTGCCCTCAAATACCACTGCAGATGTGGTCCTCCACCAGTTGGACGCGTCTCCGCCCAACACATAAGCTGCCAAGCCTGTCTGCCTCTCAGGCGGGCACTCAATTGCCTGCAGGATCTCCTGAATCTTCAGGACTCGGTCCTCCGCAACCTCAGACTCTCCTCTACCATCAAAGGTAGGCGGGTGTTGTCTCATAAAGCGGTCGAGCATCGCTCCTGCCGCTGCTGGCTCTCCTCTGCCTGACTGGCGATCCAACATCGCTCCCAGTCGCCCCACTGTGTCATAGAGCATCCGCCGCTCCTCTGCCCAGTCCGTGCCCCCAGTCTCATCGCTGGTGCTACGGTCCCGTGGGGGAGGTCTCACGCGTCTCGGAGGCATCTACACACAAAGAACAGCACACATCAAAACCATGAATGCATGAACTAATGCAGACTCTAAAACTCTAAGGGTGGTTTCTTTGGATAAAACACTGGAACCGACCGCTCTGATACCAAGTTGTAACATCCTCAAACAGCGGAAAATTTAAAATTTTAAACACTCAATCAACAGAGGATATTACGCAATAAAAGAACACAGGTGCACCGACATATATCATATATATATATATATATATATGTGAACATCAGAGTATACAAAAGTTGTGATTACATCAAAAGCATATACAAGGAAACAGTAATCACACGACCTCAACTGAGAGAAAGCTGGATCCGGTAGCGGTGCTCCTCTCCTCGGTCACCACCCCCTAATGCCGATCACGGCCTGAAAGTAAACATGCAACAATGCATGAGTTTCCAGAAGGAAACCCCGTATGCCAAACTCTAAATGTATGAAATAAAAGCATCCTAGCATGCAATTCTACTCAACAAGAAAAGCATCACAACACGCCCAGCACCAGGGCTCTCAACTCCACCACAGGACACACCACAGGTACAGGGCTCCAAGTCTAATCTCAACCAACCGCCGCACCCACCACAGTCACGGGGCTCCAGGTCTAATCTCAACCAACCGCCGCGACTCACACACGTCGCCAAGCTGGGCTCCAGGTCTAATCTCAACCAACCACAGCTACCACGACACGACCAAGGGCTCCAGGTCTATTTTCAACCAACCCAAACGTATAAGGGCTCCAGGTCTATTTGCAACCAACCCCTACACGCGGTCCCTGCTCAGGCTCCAGGTCTAATTTCAACCAACCCGAACGCACTACGGAGCTCCAGGTCTATTTTCAACCAACTCCGTATAGACTAGCTGGGCTCCAGGTCTATTTTCAACCAACCGCAGCTCTCACACGGTTACGGGGCTCCAGGTCTATTTTCAACCAACCACCGCAACCCTCGTGCACCTTGCACACTTGCCGGAAGAACATCGACACCACGACTCGCCCCACACGGGCAACCACGACCACAACACCTCCATAGTGCAAAACAGGACACAAACGGTCGACCGAACCAAAAGTCCCGGTCGACCGAATCAAGCAAATACAGGGCAATCCACTTCGACCGGCACTCCATCGGTCGACCGATTCCCAACACCACACTCGTTCGGTCGAACCCAAATCAAGGGACGGTCGACCGTTTAGATGGTCAACTCCCGGTCCAACGAACAAAACGACCAATCGGTCGACCGACAAAGGGGGTCCCGGTCGACCGAAAGTCACCAGGGAACAAATCCCACAACACCACAACGAATTCGGTCGAACGCCGAGCACATCTCGGTCGACCGAATCTGTCCAGGGAATAATCCCTTACTCGCGCCATGAATTCGGTCGAACGCCGAGCACATCTCGGTCGACCGAATTCACCAGAGCGTTTCCCACGCTCAGCGCACAAGTCCGGTCGACCGAACCCTCATTCGGTCGAACCGACCACAAGGTCCACTTAAGTCACGGTCGGACAAGATCAAAGGGCGGTCGACCGTTTATATAGTCTACGCCCCCCAACCGACTTAAGACAGTGCACACGGTTGACCGGCAAAGGGGACCCGGTCGACCGAATCTCTCCAGACTTGCCTCCTATGCACGATAGGTCGACCGCCCTACAGGCATCGTTCGACCGATTTGAGGCAGAGCCCAAATTCTCTTCACGAACGGTCGACCGTTTGCACCAACCGGTCGACCGATCAGGCAGTGAAATCTGCTGCACATTTACTCGCGACGAGCCGAACGGCCTACCGTCGACTTCCAAATACTCACGGTGATTAAGTGAGCGAGCATGACATACCTAAAGGTCTGAAGAGACCCTAGAAGAACCACGACGACGCCTCCACGAGCGCGCCTCCCCAAAACGACCCGTCGACGACTCTCGCGTCCAAACGACGATCAAACACCTCCTCAACGATCCTCACTCGCAGCTCCACCTCCGGCAACCTCCACCAACTCTACCACCACGACGACAGACACGTGAGGTCGAGAGGGCGAAAATAACAAGGGGACGGGTTGGCAAAACAAAGAACTCACCTCCAACCGCCAACCACTCGCCGATCCTCCCTACGCCGGAGAACCTTCTTCTTCCTCGCCGGAGTGCACTGAGAGAGGGAGAGAACGTGAGAGAGAGAGACGTGAGCACTGAGAGAGAGAGGGAGAGGGAAAACCAATAATATCTCTCACCTTCCAATCCTAGCCATCCAATCCATACCTCTCCATCTCCACCACTCATCTCATCCCCTTTCCATCTCAACCCTCCATCCTTCCATCTTCCATCTCAGCCATCCATCACTAATCACCACCTAAACAAGATTAAGGCACAATTAGGATTAGGATTAGGCTAAAATCCTACAGAGAGCAACCTGGTTTTGCTGGAGATTAGAGCTTCTGATGTTGAGCTCAATACCTTTGTTGGCGAGAGGAAATTCTTCGAGACCAAGGCCAACACCAACATGAACTTCTACTTGGTGGTTATTGGTTGGCCTATTTGTGAAGCAGTTGATCTAAGGCTTGGATGGTGGTATATATTTTTGGGTCGTGGTTGATTAGGCTTGGTTGGTAGACTCTCCTTTTCGGCTTGTTATGCATGTCTGGGTTTTCTTTTCGGCTGGCCA
This sequence comes from Triglochin maritima, assembly GCA_963682175.1. Lineage (NCBI taxonomy): Eukaryota > Viridiplantae > Streptophyta > Magnoliopsida > Alismatales > Juncaginaceae > Triglochin > Triglochin maritima. The sequence goes on along the minus strand of OY821780.1, from coordinate 2,794,251 downwards.
GAAGATGGAAGTTGAAGGTGTAGTTGAAGTTGTGACTGTTTTTCGTAACTAAATTGAACTTGTTGCTTATTAATGTCTAAGTTGATTGTTTATGGATAATGTTTATTGCTAGCTACTAAAGTTGTGCTTATTTAGGGTTTTGCATATGCATGCTGGGAAGATGCGATCAGGATGCTTATTTAGGGTTTTGCATCGCAACTGAAGGATGCGGCCCACAACTGCATAAGGAACGGATGCGATAGTATCCCATAATAACCGATTTCAATAGATATTTTTTTCTTTCAAAATTTCTCTTTTCCTCTGAAGGAAATTAATATATCATTACTTGTATACATCTATTATTTGATATTTATATTAGGAATGATTCAAATTGTTACCTAATTTTTTATGCATATATATAATTTATAATTAATATGTATATTACTAATATTAATTTGTTGAATCACAAATATCATACGCACCCGCATTCATTACTATCCGCATGATTTATGTTGCTGCTTGATAGTTGTGGTTAATGAAGTTGGATATGTTGTGGCTTATGTTGCAGCCAACTTGGACATTGGATAGTGGTTCTTTCATTAAAATAATCAAGTTGAATAATAAAGTTTCCACTTGTTCTATTTTTCTATACAATAAAAAATACTAGATGAAAGATTGATTTGGTAGTTGTTGGTTATGTTCTTCCTTTCAACTTAAGGAAAGAGGTCTTTCGATAAATCTAAAGCACAAGAATATAATGAAATTTGTGCATTTAATTTAGTATAAAAGTATGAGTTTATGTACTTATTGGAAAATGACTAATTAGACTCCAACTCAAATTAAATCAATAATTTCTCAATTATTATTTTTATCGTATTTACAAATTATGACTGCCTGCCACATACTTGCAGCTCAGTCAATAGGTGTGCCTCTAACATGACTAACAAGCATTGGATTGCTCATCAATGTATTGAATGACTTTTACAAATGCCACTAGCACAAGCACAGCTTTGATACAAATGCAAGATCTTTTGATTAGTATATTAGGGAGTTGGTCAGTTGGTGTATGCAGACAAGAGCAGAGATTGCCGAAATTAAATAAGGAGCTGAGATGGTCAACAAGCAGAGGTAGGGAAAACATGTCTACGTGAATCATTTGAAGAAGTTATACACGTAGATACTATAATATATACTACTCTTTCTAGTTTCCAATTCATACGAAATAATAGAATAGTTAGAGGGTGTCAGGTAACAACTCAACAAAGCGTGTTACTATTGAGTTGTCTGCGATATTAGATTTTGGAATGAAAAGAACAGGCACGATCAATATCCGATCCGCAGAACATTATAATATAATGAATAAATACCGATGCACAGAAAATATGATAAATAAATACGCTTTTATATTGCATGCTATCTTGTTGCTTCTCTTGTTGAAGAAGTGGAAGAAGAAAAGAAAACCCGCAAGAGCTCTCCCAAGGACGTAGACACGTTGTCAAACCTTATAAATTGTGTGTGTCGTGGTTGTTTCAGGTGTGCATTTGTGTTTGCTTGTTTATTTCCATCTTATTAGTGTTCTTGTTGCAATTGAGTTTGGGAGAGGGTCAGAAGTTATTATTCCGCAATCAATAGGGGTGCACATGGGTTGGGTTCAACCGAAAACCCAACCCGAACCCGACTGGTCGGGTCGGGTTGGGGAGGGGTTCGGGTCAGGTCGGGTTGGGAAAATCAAAAACCCCGAATTTTCGGGTCAGGTTTGGGTTGAGGGGGTCGGGTTGACCCATCCCAACCCGAACCTGTTTTTTTATTTTTTTTATTTTTTCCCAAATAAATCGGTCGACCGAACATCACTCGGTCGACCGTTTCTAACCCGAAAAATTCGGATGTTCAAGCCATCGGTCGACCGTTTAAGCACCGGTCGACCGAACCCGACCAAGTTTGGGATAAAATTTCCGAATTCGGGTTCAACCCGACCCAACCCGAAAATTTCGGGTCGGGTTGAATCTAAACCGGTTCGGGTTCGGATTCAGGTTGGGTTTTTTCCCAACCCAAAAATTTCGGGTTGGGTTGGGTTGAGGCACAAACCCGAACCAACCCGACCCATGTGCACCCCTAGCAATCAATATTCTATTATACGTGGTGCGTTTAATCCGTGTCGTGCTAGTGCATCTTTGATCCCCCTCCCAACATACCCTCCATTTGGAAGTAAACTTTGAATCATTAACATTATTTTATGAGGCGGAATATTTTAAGGTAGGCTTGTAACACCGACGGTGTCTTATCCGTCGGTGTACATGAACACCGATGGACGATGATAATCACCAATGAATATTTTTCGTCGGTGAAATCCCATATTGTTGTAGGGTTAGGTGATACGCAGGTGTGATTTTGTAATTCCGAAAAGTTGGTAGCAGCCGTTGCCCTTGCCATCTTAATCTTGATAACCATATATGTGTGTGCGCGCATGAATAGTTTTCACCACAACCTAGATAATAGATTATTCTATTACTTGCCTAGTATAGTTAGTAGATTTTACAAGAAGTAAATCCCTACTTGAATATTTAAGGGTGCTTTGTAAAATTTGTAACTCCCATCTTACCGTACTAGTTTAATAGTTGTCTGTAGAGGAGAATATCTTTTTATGCAGAAGTTCAATTATATATTATATATCTGTGGGTTTATACGATTTTCCTAGCTAAATGAGAAAAGATATGGTGATGTCACTCAAGATGGAGAAATCTCAACGGGTATATATCACCCAGGGTCAAAAAAATTGTGGTGTGTTGATTGTTTAAACAATTGCATTGTGTAACTTGTTTCATAAGTTTTTTTATTTGTTTCCTTTTTTGTTGTTGATAAGTTTAGTTTATTTAGATATTGCTTTTTAAGTTGTCACTATTGGGCTAGGTGGCAACTTTAACAAATTCGTCCACTGGAAAAAAAACCTATTTAACTGGCTTTTTTAACCCGTTCAATTAGAAAAATATAAACTACAATAAAATTAATCGTATAAAATCACAAACATTCAATGCAACATTTTAAACTCACAGAATACTTTTAGAATGGAGACAATGTCCCATTTCTTTTATTTTAATAATTAAAACGCGTATGTTTATACATTTTAAAATTTCTAAACTAGAACTTGGTCAAATGGAGCTTAGTGCAAAAAATAAATAAACAAACAAAATGAACAAGAGATAGCCTACATTCTGTGGGTTGGGCCTGTCTTACATTCGGACTATTGGAGCACAAATGTAGGCCCAAGCCTAAACAAAGAGAAAAATATGTAGATCATCAACTCACCTCTCATGTAAAATGTTCACTCTAGAAATGAAGTTGGAGTCTTGAAGACATAGTTACATAGAAATCTACCCATTTATAATGTACAAATATGACATGAAATTGAAGAATACAAGTATAATTGGACTACCGGCTTATACTTGGGGCTATGAAGTAACATAAAAAAATTCCAATAATTTTTTATGCGAAAATTCATCACAGAATTTCACTTCAATGGGCATGCATGAGACGACTAAAGATAGAACACCAATTTATTACCCATGAGATATATGTCACTTATGAAGTAATAGTCATGTTTCAAATTCATCTCCACAGATACGAAGCTAGCCTTAGCCGACTTCGTGATACAAACTCAAGTAATTATGGTAAACGCAATCGTTAATACTTTATTTCACCAACAATCAAACGCAGAAGCACGATCGATCACACATACAACACAACCCTCCTCACGTAACACATCACAACCACCTCATCAAACACAATACCAAACAAAACCAAAACCAACGTAAATACCACAAAAATGTTTCAATCCAAACACCCACAATTAATGTTTTTAATCAGAATTTCATGCTTCAATACCGGCACCTTTTCCTTGCATCGCACCCACGTTTGTACGGATTTCTCGCACCACTCGGCCGGCAACTCGAGTAAGGCGCGTTGCGGACTTTGCAAGGAGTGAATCCACGCTTCAAAACGTTGTAACTTATGTAGACTTTTTTCGGGCCTAACATCCTGTGAGTCATCTGATTCGACTCGGTCGCGAACTCCAATTCCTTATCCTCCATGCACTCCCCGATGCTCCCATCGCACCCCGACACGAGCCCAGACACCATTCCAAATGGATCTGTGGTGGTACTGTTTGTTACGTCGGTCGCGGTGGACGTGGACGTGCATGAGATGGCCAAAATAGCCAGCACCAATGCGATGATTATCGCTTTTGTTGGTGGCGGTGTTTCCATTGGTATTGGCTGGTTGGAATTTCTGGAGTTCGAGATAAATGTTGAGTTTTGAAGAGGGAGGAGAATAGGTTATAAAGTTGGTTTAGGAATTAATAGTGTCATTGGAAGGAAGACTTATACATTGGTGAGGTTGATCTTTTGGTGTTTTATATTGATTATTAATTGCATTTACAAGCTTAGAGTTGGAGGTACGTACCTTTCTGCTGAGGATCGCTCTTTCTGTAATCCAACTTGTTAAATGTGATTGATGATGTTGCAAGAAGAACATATATATTTACATATAAAAGGTATATATTTACTTATGAAATCTTTAAAAAGTCAATGTTTAGAAAAGAAATGGAAGCAGAGCGATTGATAGAAGGTGGTGGAAAAAGTAACGTGGTATTGTTTATACAACTACTTGATTAAACTATTCATATGGTTGATTTGCATTTTGTTATCATATTCCGTAGTACAAGTTCAGATGTAACCAGTGGGCCCCGCCGTCGTTTAGTTTCTAAACAAAATGTAGTTGAAACTTGAAATCAGAAAATGATTTGAAACTTTAAATCAGAAAATGAAGTTAACATGTTCAACCCGATTATTATATGTATTTTTTTTGAATTTTTCGATCACGTACATTTTGATTAAAAAAATTCTTTAAAAAAACCAATTTATTTGGTTTCTTTTGAGTTTCCAATCTTTATGTAAATGAGAAAGTGTCAAAGGTATTAGGTAAGTAGTATGCTACTCTTGTGACGGTCTCGATTTAAGGAGAGTTGGTCTCTAAGTGGAAGAAGATAATTTCGCGAGCGAATCGAACAGGAATGGTGGAAACAGGATTTAAGTTTTTTGTATATATGTCTTTAACAAACACAACTACTCCCTTAAATAGGGAAAACAACAAACCTTAGCCACCCATCGTGGATTACAATTAAGGTCTATAGCATAAGGAAATTAATTAAAAAGGAAATAACAAAACTGATGGAAATTGATTTTAAGGAAACAACTCAATAAGGAACATGGACTGAATTGGTAAGAGATTAAATCAAAGATTAATTTATCCGGTGGCTTAATAACTCGTTTCGCTTTGTTACCGGCTAAGCTTGATGGAGCAATCACCCTGGTGATTGCATCATTCCCACCCGCTTCGGAAAGCACAACGTCCGCGATTGTTGAGATGTCATCAGGCAAGGTAGGTGAGGGGATGGAAGTCGGATCACCAATGAATTTCTTAAGCAAGGAAACATGAAAAACATTATGTAGACGAGCCTCGTCTGGAAGTTGTAGTCGATAAGCCACGTTGCCAATCCTTTGGAGGATCTTAAATGGTCCGTAGTATTTTTTTTCTAGTTTGTTTGACTTTCTCTTTGCAAGACTGGATTGTCGATATTTTTGTAAACGAAGAAGAACAAAAGTGCCGACTTCGAAAGAGACATCTGTTCTTTTCCTGTTGGCCATCTTTTGCATACGGGAAATAGCCTTCCGTAAATTGAATTTAATAACCTCAATTACCTCTGAGTGAAGTCGAACCAAGTCCGCGACATCCGGTTGAACATTATCACTATTGATCTCATCCAATAAGCATGGTGGTTTTCTCCCAAACGTAGCTTCGAACGGGGACATCCCAGTTGACGAGTGAAAGGAAGTATTATACCAAAGTTCCGCTAAGTGAAGGTAACCAAAACCATCGTTGAGGTCGGTCCATAACAAAGCAACACAAATACTGCTGAAGACATCTATTAACAACCTCCGTCTGGCCATCCGTCTGAGGATGGTAGGCTGTACTCCGGTGAAGCTTCGTCCCTTGTAAACGAAAGAGGTCACACCAGAATTTACTCACAAAAATTCTGTCACGATCTGAGATGATAGAGCGAGGCATGCCATGAAGTTTGGTGACATGAGCAGCAAATGCAGTCGCGACTGAGACTGCTGATATTGGAGATGAGAGACCAATGAAATGTGCCCCCTTTGTCAACCGATCCACCACCACAAAAATCACGTCTTTTCCACGTGATGGTGGTAGTGACACGATGAAATCCATAGTGAGGTCTTCCCAAACCCGAGTAGGCATTGGTAGCGGCTGAAGAAGACCTGCAGGAGCTTTATTTGTGGACTTGGCAGTTTGACACACCAAACAAGAACACACCCATGCACGAACATTTGAAGTCATTCCTCGCCAAATGAATGATCGTACTATTCTCGATAAAGTTGCTTTAACCCCAGAATGGCCGCCGACCGGGGTGGAGTGACATTCATCGAAGATACGACGACGGAGAGGATCGTTGGCAGGTATCACGAGGCGATCATTGAAAAGCAAGAAATCTCCTCTGATGGAATAATGAGTATTGGTAGAAGAAGGAGATAAGGTGGAAGCCCATTGGTCTTTGTAAATTTTGTCATGCAATGCCTCTTTTTTTATACAAGCCAACAAAGAAGATGATGGGGGAAGTCACAATAGATAGAGTTATATCTTCACGACGAGACAAGGCGTCGGCCGCTGAATTTTGAGATCCCGGGAGATAGTTGATAACATAGGAAAACCCCAATAGCTGACGAAGGTATTTTTGTTGTTCTGGGGTGGATATGACCTGCGAAAGCAAATGCTTCAAACTACGATGGTCAGTTAAAATTATAAACTCACGACCCAAAAGGTAATGTCTCCATTTTTTGATGGCTTGAACAATTGCTTCCATTTCTTTAGCATAAACGGAGGCACTCAACATCGAGTTTGAAAACTTCTTACTGAAGAACGAAATCGGCTTGCCGTGTTGACTTAATATGGCACCCATGGCAATCCCTGAAGCATTTGTCTCCACCGTAAATACAGAAGAAAAATCAGGCATCTGTAATACAGGAGTAGTAGATAAAGAAACCTTTAAAGCTTCAAAGGCTTTAGTGGCCTTTGATGACCATACAAACCCATCTTTGCTCAATAGATCAGTCAATGGACCAGCGATGTTGGCATAACCTTTGACGAATCGTCTATAATATCCTGTAAGACCGAGAAAGCCTCGTAACTGCTTCACGGATGAGGGAATAGGCCAATCAATCACGGCGGAAATCTTGGAAGGGTCCACCAAAATTCCCTGAGATGAAACTATATGACCAAGATACGAAACACTGGTAAGACCGAATTCACATTTAGGGAGTTTGGCTACCAAGGAATTTTGTTGAAGAACTTCCAGAACCATTCTGACATGACTAAGATGGTCAGACCAATTTGCGCTGTATATCAAAATATCATCAAAAAATACAAGAACAAATTTATGTAAAAGATGACGAAAAATCACGTTCATAGTGGCCTGAAAAGTGGATGGTGCATTAGTCAGGCCAAATGGCATGACAAGGAACTCAAAGTGTCCATCGTGTGTTCTAAAAGCGGTGGCCTCAATAGAATTTGGTGTCAATCGGATTTGATGAAAACCCGATCGAAGATCAATTTTTGAGAAAAAACGAGAACCGTAAAGTTCATCAAATAACTCATTCGTCGTAGGAATAGGAAACTGGTCACGAACTGTAATACTATTCAAAGCACGATAATCAACACAAAAACGCCATCCGATAACATTTCGTTGACTAGACGAGAAATTTCTTGCTTTTGAAAGTGAGGATATCGATATGGTCTGGTTTTCACAGGTCCGGAACCAGGTGTGAGGAGGATCTGATGGTCTTGATTACGTGGAGGTGGCAGACCCCTTGGCTTCTGAAAAATGTTAGGAAAAGAGGCCAAAATATATTGTATTTCTTCATTAATTTCCTGTGGTCTTTCGGTCTCATTTACCTCCTCCATCTTCAAGTAGAAGAAGGATAATGCATTTCCAAAAAATTGTTGTCGGCGTAGAGCAGTGGAAGAAATTTCTGACAGTTGCGGCGGGGCACCGATCAATGTTGTTTGTGCACCGTCGGTAGTATTTACGAAGGAAAGAGTCATACTATCATAGTTTAAGGTCACATCACCCAAGGAACGAAGCCATTGGACACCAAGAACTAGGTCCGACCCATGGAATGCAATGATGTAGAAATCAATGGTGACATATAAACCACCCAACACGACCGGAACGCCAGAGCAAAGGCCGCTGCATCTCAAACGTTGCCCGTTCCCTACGGTCACCCAAAAAGCCTTGGTTTCGTCAACTACAAGCTCAAGTTTAGGGATCCAAGAGGGGCGAATGAAGTTCAGTGTTGAGCCAGAATCAATCAAGACCTGAACCGCGACATCTTTGATTTTGCCTTCCAACCTAAGGACACGTGGAGTGTCGTTGCCGACCAAGGAATGCAAGGTAACGCAAGAAAGTTCTGGAGAAGGGTCGTCGTCTTCATTTGCATCGTCAACATCGGTGTCGTTAGCAGAATCAGGGGATATGGAATCATGTAAGATTAGCAATGATTGTGATTTCGTGAATATATGGCGACGACTCCATTTTTCATCACAATTAAAACAGAGGTCGAGCTCGCGTTTGCGGGCCATCTCTTCCTTCGACAAAGGACGCACCCCTTGAGGCAACTTCGGAGTAGGTGGTATAAGAGGTTCAGCAATACGAGGGCGGATGGAGTTACGTCACGGAGGATCAACAGATTATTCGTGTAATAGAGCGAGCTCTTGTGCATCTTTTATAGTTCGAGGGCGTAGACCCCAAACTATTTGCCTAACTCGGGTTTCAGACCAGCCACAAAATTTTGCAAAAACATCACATGAGATAGACCGGTAGTTTGATTTGCTTTTGATTCAAAATCATGTATGTAATTTTGGACCGACGTTGTATGTGTTACACGAGCAAATGAACCGTAAGTGCCGGCAAAAGGAGCAACTTCGAATCTGGACGTGATTGCGTCAACAAATATCTCCCAAGATTGGAAAGGGGCTGACCGTTGTTGATAGCGAAACCAACCCAACGCTTCACCGTCAAGATGGAAGGACGCAATACGTAGACGTTGATCATTGTTGATGTGATGATACTCAAAGAATTGTTCACACTTAAAAATCCAGCCTTGAGGATCCTTGCCGGAGAAACGTGGGCACGTAAGACGAACTGGGGGGGGGGGTAATTTGGTTGTTGGGAGGAGGAGGTGGTGGTGCAGCGAGGCGACCCGAGATTTCAGCGAGCACAGTGGCCATTTCAGCCATTCGTCCATCAAAAGAGGATAACACGACGTCGTGTCGTTTAGAAGCCTCCTCCAGAAGTTTAAAGCGAGTTCCTTCCGCCATGGAAGAATGAAAGCACCAAATGATGGTCTCGATTTAAGGAGAGTTGGTCTCTAAGTGGAAGAAGATAATTTCGCGAGCGAACAGGAAGGGTGGAAACAGGATTGAAGTTTTTTGTATATATGCCTTTAACAAACACAACTACTCTCTTAAATAGGGAAAACAACAAACCTTAGCCACCCATCGTGGATTACAATTAAGGTCTATAGCATAAGGAAATTAATTAAAAAGGAAATAACAAAACTGATGGAAACTGATTTTAAGGAAACAACTCAATAAGGAACATGGACTGAATTGGTAAGAGATTAAATCAAAGATTTAATTTATCCGGTGGCTTAATAACTCGTTTCGCTTTGTTACCGGCTAAGCTTGATGGAGCAATCACCCTGGTGGTTACATCATCTTGTGCCCTAATATTCATGTGTAAAATTTGTCAAATCCCAAAGACATTTGTGTAGAACAAGTTTCTAGTGCAATATTTGTCAAATATGCTACTTGCTAATTTCCTTTCATCTAATTTCAAGAAGCACTACGATTTATATCTTGACTCACTTCATCAATTTGTGACACTGAGAAGAACAATTTAGGTGAAGTATTGAAGTGTGAGTATTCAACTCAAAATCAAATTGTTATGATTGGGGGACCCAAAAACTTATACTTTAAATCTTCCAACAAGATTATTCTTTAACATGAAGAAACACTACTCATCATTCAATAATGCGAGAGCTAATACAAAAATAAAATTACAGTATATGGATTTAGTAACAAGGGATCTCCAACCTGAAGAAACCTTCAATTATTCTCACGAAAATTCGTGGGGCTACATGCTTAGCTACACGCTAGTCATGCCCAACCATATAAAATTTACTAGCCCATATTGGTGATAGAAAAGGGTCCCCTACCCATCTTCCCACACACTTTCTCACCCACCTACTCATCAACCAATCAAGTTCAAACACTTGTCAGAACATCAACACTCATTTTGATGTTCAAAATTTTGAATTTCATCATTTATAAAACTAGAAAACACATCATATTTCTCACTGATTTGCACTATTTTCATTTCTTCTCTCACTTTTGTGGAAGAAAGAGGTGACAGTTGAGGTGGCAAATGGTGGAGAAAAGAGGTGGTGATGTATAATAGAGAAAAGAGGTGGTAGTCCTGGAATATCATCTGGAAACACCTCTGTAAACTCCCGCACCACATCTATCTCGTCCAACCTCGGCGACTCAGCCTCTGGAACAACCAGCGTCGCTAGGAATGCTCTACAACCCTGCTGCATTAACTTCTGAGGCCTTAAAGCTGACACCACAATGCGGCCCCCTCTGTTTCCGATTCCTCTAATCATGATATCAGGCAACCCCTTCCTCGGAATCAAAACCTTCCTCTCACGGCAAAGGACACACACGTCATGCTGGGACAACCAGTCCATCCCAAGAATAACGTCGAAGTCCTCCATCGGTAGCAAGACCAGATCTGCTGGAAAATCTTGGTCTCCCGAAACAATCGTGGCGCCAGGGACGAAGCTCCCCACAGTGCCCACCAGACCCAGGGGTGTGCTGACCTCCAAAGTGGCAGTCAACATCGCAAGGGTACAACCCAACACTCCCGCAAATCGCTCCGAGATGAACGAGTGTGTCGCGTCACAGTCAAAAAGCACCCTAGCTTCTAAACCTGCCACAAGAAGTGTACCTTCCACGACCGCGATGGCGTCCCTCGCCTCCTCCGCCTGGATAGTGAAGACTCGTCCAGTGCGATGACCCTGGTGAGGTGTTGCAGGTCTCCTAGCTCCGCCTCCACTGGCAATCGGAGGTCCCGGAGGTCAGCTCGGTTCAGCGCCCTTGCTAGGGCAATTCCTGACGAAAGCAGCGCCCAGTGTGCACTCTGCCACAGCTCCTGCACGCCTCTGGCTGCGGCGCCCCTGCTCCCTCGATCCGAGGCCTCTTGCCCTGATTCCCCAAACTCTGCCCTCCTGGCCTCCCCGAGGATCTCCCGACTGGTCTCCTCTCATCCTGGTAGTTCTCCCGGTAGTCTCTCTCCATAATCGTGGCACTCCTCACAACATCCGCCAAGGTACGCGGCATGCTCGACAACACTCGGGTCCTCAGCTGCTTCCGGAGTCCCCTGACAAACTTCATCGACCTCTGCGCCTGAGTGACGAAGATCTCTGGACAGTAACGCTCAAGGGCGTTAAACTTCCCGATTTGCTCCTCCAATGTCATGCTCCTCTTCTCCAGGGCCAGGAACTCCTCCCTCTTCCTGTCTCGCACGTGCTCCGGAAAGTACTGCCCGTTGAACTCCTCAACGAACTCCTCCCACGACACATCCTCTCGACCGGTGAACACAACTGCTGAAGTCGACCTCCACCTGTTCGTTCCAGCTCCTCTCAGCACATAGGTGGCCAGGTCCACCTTCTTCTCCGGAGTACAGTCGATAGCCCTGAAGATCGTCTGCATAGTGAGGATCCACTCCTCAGCTGCCTCTGCATCCATCTGCCCAGTAAAAGTCGGAGGGTGCTGCCTCATGAACCGGTCGTGCATCAAATCGACCCCCGTCTGTGCACTCTGCGCTGCCTGGCGCTCCAACATCCCGCTCAACCGCGCCACGGTATCGAACATGACCCTGCGCTCTGCCTCCCGGGCCTCCTCTCTCCCAGTCTCACTCGAATCACGAGTCTCAACCACAGACACGATTCGTCTCAGAGGCATCACTCTACAGGACAAAAAAGCTCAAGTCAGAATGATCATGAATGCATGTCATGGACCTCTAGACTCTAATCCTAACTCGATGGTGGTTTCTTTGGGAAAGTACGCCGAAATCAAAGCTCTGATACCAAGTTGTAACGTCCCGAAACAGCGGAAGAAATTTTTCAAAATTAAAACATAAACATACGACCGTCAACGGTCAACAAGGGCACGTTACTGGAAAAGTCAACTGAATACTTATAGATAAAATATCTCCACGTGGAAGTCATAATACAGAGTGTCAAAAGAGCGATTACATGTCTAATACATAACTACTGTAATCACTACCTCTACAAAAAGTTAAGAAGACAGGACCCGATCCCGGAGGTACTCCCCTCGGTCACCACCAACCTACGACTGCTTGCTCCCTGAAAATGAAACACAAAATCTGCCTGAGCTCCCGCAAGGAACCCCGTATGCCAACATCTCCTTTCATAAACATAAACAAATACGAAAAGCCATGAATGCACATGCAATGCAAATCCACCTCGGGTCCACTGACTGCCTCCGCTCTCCTACACAAGGAAAGTGCATCCCCTCCCTACACAAGGAAGAAGGCGTCTCTCGGCCGCACAGGCACAAGTGACCTCGCTCTCCGACACACGGAAAGTGCAACCCCTCCCTACACAAGGAAGAAGACATCTCCCACCCACACAGGCATGGAAGGCATCCCTCTGCCGCACAGGCTCAAGGGGTCCAACTGAAATACGCTCTCGTCGAAGGTGAAATCCGTAGCTCCGAGGTCCGGTGAACGACCGTGGGCTCGACAGCCGGTAGTCGCCTATGCTCGACGTCTCGCGTGTGGATAAATCCACCAAAGAATAATTCGACCCACCAGTCGAACAAGGTCAAATCTAGCGGTCGACCGTTTGGAAGGTCTACGCTATACATTTTATATACATATATATCTTATCGGTCGAACCAGGGTCCGTTCAACCGATAAGGAAAACTGCCTGAATCCTGCCTACAACATTCGGTCGACCGAACCTCTCTTCCGGTCGACCGATCTACAAGCACTTCACTGCAGGAAAACTGCACGCGGTCAGTCGACCGAATCACAAAGAGCGGTCGACCGTTTAGATGGTCAACGCTCTTGACCGACTTTGCGCAGTTCGGTCGACCGAGACACACACTCGGTCGGCCGAAGGTCTGTCTAACCTATCTACTGGGATTCGGTCGACCGAAAAAAACCCACCGGTCGACCGACTAATATAACCCTTAGATTCCCGCTAAAATTTGGCATAAATGGTCGACCGTCACACAGACGTCGTTCGACCGTTTTCGGGCAGTAAGTTATTATTTACAATTATCGGTCGACCGACCCAACTACCGGTCGACCGAGCTATACATTTTCCCTCTGGACATGCATCATTTAGACGTCGTTCGGTCGACCGAACTCTCAATCGGTCGACCGAACAGAGCGTCTTCAACCTCTGTCCAGTCAGGTTTTCACCGGAAAAACGACACCAACGCCGCCCCCTACACTCCCACACCTCTTGGGGAGTTACTATGAAGACTTGGCATACCTCTCAAGACGACGAAGACCCGCCGGAGCCTCGCTCGCGCACCGCCGTCTCCGAAGACCTCCTCACGTTCCTCCCTCGTGCTCGCCTCCACCACGCCGCCGGAGATCTTCTCCTCCTGGTCGCCGGAACAAGGGAAGGTGGTGAGATGGGTGGAAACGAAATGGAGAAAGGAAATGGGAGAAAGGGTTGGATTTTCTATTTAAACCAAAACTTACACCTACCGCCATACCCCCCCCCCCCCCCCCCATACCACCTACACCCTAACCACACTCCACCCCATACCTCTCTCTCTCTCTCACAGGTCTTTACAATGGTGGTAGGTTGTAGGTCAGCTGTCATGATGGGTATTTTTGTTTTAGAGTGTTAGTGTTTTAAAGTTATTTTGTAGTTATTTTCGTGGTATATAATGTGATTATTTGTGATTAAGAACTAGTGATTGATGGATGAGCCATGGTGATTTGGTGGTGACGATATTGGTGATAAGTACGATGATAGTGGTGGTGGTGTGGGTGTTTTAGTGGTTATTATGGGTGTTTTGGGTACAGAGAGTGAGTATTTACAAGTTACATCGTGGGGTAGTTTCATGGTATAATGTAGGTATTTTTTATTACAAACAAATGATGAGTGATGTGCAATGGTGATTAAGTGGTGCTAGCTGGTGTGGTGGTTGGACGATGGCCTTGATGGGATGGTGGTGGCATGGTGGCTGAATCGTAGTGATAATCAACTTCAATGTCCAACTTAAGTAAACAAAGTATTAAGAAAACAAAGCAGTTGACCACAACTATTTATTTCGAAAGCAAGAGGAACAACCTCATTGCCACAATTTATTATTATTAATCAAAATGAGCCAAAACTAATTGCCAACAGCAAGAGCAGGAGCAGGAGTAGTTTGGGTGGCATGACAGAATCCACGAACCACATCTTTGAAAGCAGGGTAGGTAGGGACGAATGGGAAAATGACACGTAGGCAGTTTTCCGGGAGGCCTTCGAACGCCGAGCAGCAGTCTTCCGACAAGTTGACATTTCCGGTGAGGAAGGACGTAAAGATATCGCTGTCGCACGATGGGACTTTCTCGAGCGATCGGACGCAACCGTCGATTTTGGGATCGTCGAATTGTGTAAGAGGAGGCAACAGCTGCATGTACGGAATCGGCATCTTCACGTCCACTATTGCTTCTTCGTAGTTGTCGTATGGTTGCGGTGATGGTGATGGTGGTTGTGTTAGCATTTGAGCTTTTGTTGTTGCCATGCATGACAATATTGTTGACAGCATCATTAGGAACGTTGTTACTACTGATGATGCTTTTGCCATGTTGATGTTGAAAGTGTTTATTGGATATATATATATGTTGTGTATGAAATTAAGAGTGATGAGATGGAGGATGTGTCTGACCCTCATGGCTTGGGTATTTATATAGTTGTGGAATGCAATGTATGTTCTTTCAATTTTGCATGTTGAAACTGTGGTTAATTAATTGGGTTATAAGTATGGTATAGCGTTTTGGCAGGTTGAAGTGCTAATGTATGTTACTCATAACTTGTAAGTATAGAGTTGAAGTCTGATTAATGTTGTATGTGTTTTTATATGGAGCAATGGTGGACTTTCGGTTTTGAGTAGCTTGTAACGATCGTGAATTGATTCTAATTTTAAGAGTACGGTTGATTTAGAATTGTTAAAGAGGTGTTTGACCAGCTTGGAGCCTCAAAAAATACATTTTTATTAATTGGAAATAAGAGGGCCAGTATTGTTGCATGAATTTTGGATTTTGTTTAGTTAAAATTACCAAAATAAGGCGTGTAGTTATAATTAGAAGCATATTGGAGAAAATAATATCAAACTTAATGGTATAAATACGACCAAAATTAATAAAGACGTCCAAGATCCTCAATCGATCTTGTAAAATCAAACAACCTAGTACAAAATCACAAACAACATCAACATTAACAATATTTGGATATATCCATCCTTTGATTAATTTGTACGTAGCTATGCCAATCTTCTGGTGTGTCATCACCTTGATCATCTTTTCCATAAAATCTGGTAAATATTTTTTTGGGGGTGAATAAAATTCTCACTCCGCATGCATGCCATGGATAAAAAACAGTGGCTACCTATATATATTGCTCTTCAAAGCTCTCTCCACTTTTTTTGTAGGGTCAATTTAAAAGATACCACACCTTGGTAATATTCCCACATACGTCATCAATCCAACGCAATAGATCCGACTAGTTTGGTGAGAAATTTTCAAAACTTACATGCCAACGGGGTTATTTATATTCCAATGTTTTTTTGACTGGTTTTGTGTTTCTTTTTTTTACTTTCTTACTCACACTTTCCAGCTCTCATCGCTGTGCCGCTATATTGCATTTTCCTGTAGAATTTTATCATGGCGACACAACAATGTGTTGTATTCGTGAGCATGATTTGCATGGTTTTCTTTATGATTGGTACGTGAGATTGATCTCTTCTCCTACTATTCAATCAGCTAAATTTCGTCTCCAGTTCTCCATGTATATATGAATGGATGACTACATTGGGTATATTCTGAGATTCTTTAGATTTTGGGATCTCGATGGGTGTGTTGGTATGTAAGGTGGACAGAGATTCTAGAAGCTCAAAATTCACTTTTATTCCCAGAAGCGGGAACAATACCATCCAAACAACAAATCTAAGGGGGATAAACATGTCATGTATTTATGTATCTACTTGTAGTCTAGTTAGAAAGTAATGTATCTACTTGTAGGTAAAATACATAATCAAGTTTCAATTCGCACTATTTTCTGGCACTACCCTTAATGATTGAATAAAAAAATGCATAAGATCGTAAACGCAAATGTGATTGGATTTAATGTGTTCATTTTGGAACGAAATACTCCGCTTCAATTATTTTGTTGTTTGTGTAGGAACTAAAGTTGAAGCTACGCGTCCGCATGTCTTATTTGTGTTCGGAGACTCTTACGTTGACAACGGAAATTTGCAACATGAGTACAACAACAATCTTAACCACACTCGCTCGTGGAGGTATCCTTACGGCATGACCTACCCTAAGAAGCCCTCTGGTCGATTCTCCGACGGTAGAGTTTTCTCGGATTTTATAGGTATATATATATATCTTGCTTTCTTTAACTAGTAATAATTAAATTTATGTACATACCATTAGTCAATGGTTTGAAACCATATATAACAATAGATCCTGAGGAGTGTCTTAAGAAAATGTCTCGCAAACCACACCCAGTAATCGTGGTTTGACGTTGTTTACTCGCACAGCAAAATTTATCGGAATAAGATCTCCGACGTCGTATAGAGAAAGACAACACAACTTAAAGCATCGGTTCTATGGGATGAATTTCGCTCGCGGTGGCTCTGGAGTTTTCGACACTAACTATCACCAACCAACGCTATCTCAGCAGATTGACAATCTTCAGGAAATGGTGCACCAACAGGTGTATACGGAGTGCGATCTCGCTTCATCTGTGGCCCTTGTTTCCGTCTCCGGCAACGACTATAGCACTTTTGTTGCAAAAAATGGAACCGACGTAAGAATATAATTAATGATGTATATGTTGTTTTCTTTGGAAATATTATCCCACATTACATAAACTTAAAATTTAATTAAAACACCCTACATTATTGTGGTGTCTACTGCCTCTCACCTAAATGGCCGGATTGAAGTTTCGATAAGTAGGTCCAAATAAATAATTAGTGGGTGCATTTTTCTACTCAATATTTAACGGTTAATCTTGTGTAGGGATTAATAGACTTCACAGACGTAGTAGTGGCACTGATAGCTAAAGGTGCGAAGCGATTGCAGGAGATGGGTGTGGGTAAAGTGGCAGTGAGCCAGTGACCTCGCTCACTCCATTAGGATGTACTCCATATGTAACCTTCAACAGCTCCCACAAGGAATGCGACTTCGCCGACAACATGGCCTCGGAGATCCACAACGAGGGACTCTTCGATGCTATCATGAAGCTCAACAATGCTACCAAGGATTCCTCTATCTTCTATGTGGACATGTACAACGCCGTCAACTCTGTCATCGAAAACAAAGGTGAGAATTAAAGCAACAATAGTTTCACATTGGACAATTAAAATGTGTTCTTCGACTTGATAGTGTGATCCCTCCTTATATGCATACTTTAAGATTGTATTAACCAAGCAAACGTAAACACACATAAATATTGAAAAAGATAAGTATATATAAAGAAGGAAATTAAGAGGAAAATTCTATCCATCAAATTGCCGTTAAGATTTGATTACGTAACATTTGGTTGGGATTACTCTGACAAGTTCTTATGTTCCCTTTTTGCTTAACAGGACATGGCAAGTTCAAAACTGCGTTGGTCCCATGCTGTGAGGCATTCGACAACGAGAATGGCAACTGTGGTGACGCAGACAAACACGGCAAGAGGCAATACACGTTGTGCAGGGATCCGAAACACACCTTGTATTGGGACTCCGTCCACCTGACACAGGCCGGTTGGGCTGCAATCTACCATGAACTTCTTCCATCCCTCAAATCACACCTGAATTGATATTTCTGAACCTTTTTTTTTCACTTTCATGTTCAAATAATTAGTTAGGTAGGTGTGGTTGTGTTTGTTAGGAATTTCACTTGAAACAGTGAATGAGGGTTAAAAGTGATCTAATTTACTACACTTTTCTTAGCCAAGTATATATCTAGTTTGTTGGTAACCAAAATTATTAAGAATCAAGTTATCATTGGTTATTTACTTAATTTGCATGTCAAATTACAATATATCATGATCTAGTTTTGAGAGCATAAAGAATCTTCCATTGCTCAAAATGTTCCCTTCCCTGATTCTCTGGAAACTTCCATTTATTAAGAATAGTATATGTAACGTCCCCGAAAACAGCAGAAAATTTAAACAATAATAAAGACCGTCAACGGTCAACACATGACACGTCACGAGACGACAAGATGAAATGTATATATATATATATATATATATATATATATATATATATAAAGATATAGATCCACGTGGAAGTCAAAATATACATATGAGTCAACTGTGATTACAACAGAAATGAATATACATGTAATCACTACCTCAACAAAAGATACAAAAGAAGACAGGATCAGATCCCGGGGGCAACCTCCTCGGTCACCACCTCGACTCTAATGCTGCTCGCTACCTGAAATGCAAACAATTAAAACATGCCTGAGTTCCCTGCAGGAACCCCGTATGCCAAACCTCCTAAAATACAAAATGAAATTAAAGACAATGCAATGCAATGCATATAATCATCCACCTCGGGCCCACAATAATACCCCTCTCCGCCTCCGCGGTACTGAACCACTCCTGCCACCACAAGGGTCAAGTCAGTCCACCGCTACCTCACAAGGGTCAGTCGGCACCACTGCTCCCCAAGAGCCATAGAAAGAAACCCTGGCACTACGCCGCCACCCCAGGAGCGAGTCAGCCCGCCGAATGGACAACCTCGGGCCAGACGACAGCCACTGCTCCCCCAAGAGCCGCCAGACGCGCACCCTGCCGGAACATCCTCGGCCTACCGACAAACCCCAGCAAACATCCCAAGGTTTACGACAATCATCTCTCACACCCCGCTCGATATGAGAGGCCCAACAATAATACGCCCCCGTTGAAGGTGAAATCTGTCGCTCTCAAGGCCGGTAATCGACCGTCGCCTCGGAGCCGGTAGTCGACCTAAACTCGACGACTCGCGTGTGGATAAATCCACCAACCTGCGGCAGATCGGTCGACCGCTATAAGCACACCGGTCGACCGGTCTTCCGCACAGTACTCGGTACTGTACAAACAAGTCTATCGGTCGAACCACGCCAACCGAATTACCGACCAATCGGTCGAACAAAAGTCATCTAGCGGTCGACCGTTTGGATGGTCTACGCTATACAATATTTTAATATATATATATATATATATATATATATATATATATATATATATATCCGACCGGTCGAACCAATGGTCCGTTCAACCGATAACAGGGATCTCAGCATTTTGCCTAAGTGATATTCGGTCGACCGGAACTGAAATACAGTTCGACCGAAACATCACAAGCACTCTACTGCTTAATTAAAATGCTCCTTCGGTCGACCGAAAGTTAAAGAGCGGTCGACCGTTTTGATGGTCAAAGCTCCCAACCGACTTAGCATCGAATAGATCGGTCGAACCAGGTTAAGGGTGTTCGACCGTTTAATAAGTCAAAACCCCAAACCGACCTATTCTCATTGTTTCGATCGACCGGCTAAGTGGACCCGTTCGACCGATAACAGCATTAAACCATTTTTCTCGCACGAATCTGGCATAACGGTCAACCGTCCTCAGACATCGTTCGACTGTTTGCGGGTGCAAAACAATATAATAATAGAATCGGTCGACTGCCCACAGGCACCGGTCGACCGATTGTCGTCTTCAACCTCTGAATAGGTTGCAATCCGACGGGGAATTCGACACCAACGTTGATCCCCAACACCCACAAAGCTTAAGTGAGTTATAATGTAGACTTGGCATACCTTGATGAAGTTTGTGGACGCCTCCCAAGCTTTGGCAAGCCTAACCCAACACTTCTCATTCACTTCTTCTCCTTCTCTACTTCTTCTTCTCCTCCAAAATCGCCTCTCTCACTCTCTGATAACTCAAGAATGAAGAAAATGTTTCAGATAAACCTTACCCTCCTATTTATAGCTAAAACCTAAAAATCTAACTCTTATCCAAACCTCCACCTCATGGTTTACTGTAGCAAGCTTAATTAGGTTTAGTTTAGTTTAATTAAGGTGTTTAGATTAAGGCTATTACAATATAAATTCAAACATTACATTTCTTAGCCAAAGCTTCGACTTTACACATCAATAAATTAGTAAAACAGTCAATCTACTTCCCAGTCATCACTGCCGGAAACTTCGATAAACTATTAATACATGAACATTACTCCAATACCTCAAAGAGACTCCCATATGTGAGCAAGGTACCTAAGGAATGATTGAGCCTACACAACCATACCAATTATTATCAACTTGGTTATACATGAAGGAGAAAAATGATAGCATATTAGCATTGACAATCTCTTGTGTGAGACAAAAGTTAAAGGGAAATAATACAAGTTATTAAATAAAATATGAAAGATGTGCACGAACTCCATCTGGTTTGTATTTTTGGAGGGATTTTTTGTGTGTAAAATTCCATTTACTATGATTCCAAAGCAATTTTAGATCTTGAAGGGTATCCAAACTAAAAAATAATCAACCTCAACATCTAGTTGCACAACACAAGATTTTTGGAAAACGTCCAAAAGCCCCAAACGGCACTCAAATCTCTCCTACTCCCAAAAGTCCCAACCTCAAAAGGCTGGGACACCAAAACTGAGTCGTAGATTAAGTGGTGGTTCATAGGCTAAAAGTGGCTAACCCATCACTTAGGGTGCATTGGATGTCAAATAAACTCACGGTTTTTTAGTTTAAAAACATGATTGATATAAAGCAAAAAATTGGTTTAAAGACAATGACAAAAAACTTGTCCCCTCACTTAACTTTTTGACTTTTATTGGATAAATTTCTGTACACTTCTCAAATAAGTAGAAAAATATTGTGAATAATGGCAACTATGATGACAAGTGTATGAAAAAAATCCTTTGGCTGGAGGATAATCTTATTTTTAGTTTTTTTAAGTTAATGGGATAAACCAAGTAAGAGTTTGGACATCCAAACATTCCATCTAGGGTGCTTGGTGCTGGGCTAGAGCCTAGAGGAGAAAGAACAATAAGTTTATTTAAGAAATTTGTTATTTGACCCAATTTATGGGCCAAAGGCAGCTTAAAATTTAGCATATGTACCAGCTTTTCGGGAAAATATATATTAAAAAAGGTCATTTAAGCAAAAGAAAATTATCAAAAACTCCATAAAACCAAAATTTTCGGCAGTATATAACCCATCCTCACTCCAACCGCCCCACCACGCTCTAGGGTTTCGTCCGTCCACCTCCGATCTCACCTCTCCCTTGCCGACCAAAATGGAGAACGAAGAGGGGCAGATGATGGATCTCTACATCCCTCGGAAATGGTAATTCCTACCTTTTTCTCCTCAAATCTGTGGTTTGGATGCTTATTGTGGTTTTCTTCTCTCGCAGCTCCGCGACCAACAGGCTGATCACCGCCAAGGACCACGCGTCCGTGCAGATCAACGTCGGGCACCTCGACGAGACCGGCGCTTACACCGGCCAGTTCTCCACCTTCGCTCTTTGTGGCTTCATCCGTGCTCAGGTTTGGATTTTTTTATTATATGAAAAGGTTCGACCTTTGATGTAATTGTGGTTGTTTTTGGAATTTGTTGTTGATTTGATAAGTGGTTGTGATGATGTTTGTTGGGGGATTTTGTAAAGGTTATGTGCTTTGTATGATGCGATTTATTGGTATTAGTGATTGGATTGCCCGTGGAGTTGTAGGCATTATCGATGCCTGCTGAATTTCGTTTTGAATTTTGCTTGAGTTTAATACTGCACCGAAAACAGAATTTTATGGCTAGTTTAAGCTAATTTAGGACAAAATGTTACAAAATTAAAGTTCAGGAGAGGTAATTGTTAACTATGAAAGTTCAGGGGGGCAAAGTGATACCAAGTCATAGTTCAAGGGGTCAAACTGTAATTAACTCTATCTTTTTGCTCTTTACAATCCATTTTATACCCATTATGTTTCGTAAAAATAAATAAATTGGGACGTCTAGTTAGGGCGCATCATCTATGAATGGAGCATTTCACATTTGGTAAAAGCCGGACCCCTACCATTGGGGGGAGGGGTGTCCTAACTAGACGTTTTTTTTATATTTCACCTCGCATTCCTATTCTGATTTTATTGTTCATGAGAGTAGAAATAAGTAAAAATGAGAGAATGGTAAAATGATAATTGTCACGAGCGATTTAAGTAATTTACGGATGACGTTGAGCAGTATAGGAAAAATAAGATTAAATTCTTTTATCGGTCTATATTCATTAAATTGTTATCGTTTTCTATTTCGAGAATAAGATCTATAAAAACATCCAATACCCCATTTGGATGTCCAAAAGTCAGCTTTCATCGGAAACTAACACTGCTACAGTACTGGCTGAACATCCAAACGGAATTGGAGCTCCTCGGGATCTTAGCTTTAGCACGCAAAACAATGTAGAAATTATAATGGAATGGAGAAGCTGGGTGGGGAGTTTCTCGGCTCGTCGAATTTGTGATTTTGTTTGCATCAATTTACCCATCCTCCCCCAATCCCTAACATCGTTTAAACTGCATATTTCAGGCGAGGGGTTCGAATCTCAGGCGAGGGGTTTAAAGAAACATCGAATCTCAGGCGAGGGGTTTAAAGAAACATGTGAAGTGGGTCAACGCCCCAAAGCACTGGATGTTGGACAAATTTGGTGGTGCTTTTGTGAGTTGAATTTGTATTTATTTTGATCCTTCTTTTGATGCTGTGCTGGGAGCTGTCAACTTATTAATGATTTTTTGCTCCGTTTCAGGCCCCTAAGCCGTTGTCTGGTCCACCCAAAGCCAGGGAATGCTTGCCCTTAATCCTGATCTTGAGGAACAGGCTGAAATATGCTCTGACCTACCGTTAAGTCATTGCAATTCTGATGAACCGACATGTCGTGGTCGATGGAAAAGTTAGGACGGACAAGACTTATCCAGCTGGTTTCATGGGTATGCATTTTGATCAAAATGGTTCTCTCCTTAAGTCTTTATATCACATATTGTTGAAACATGCAAACGCACCTCTTCACCAACCATCGTTTCCTCTCCCAAAAGATGCATCTCTTCACTCAGCATTAAACTTCAAACGGTCACCCAGCTTAGTAATGTATATATATAAGCTCATGTAAATCTCAGATATACAACAGAAATCAACATCTTTCTCCCTAATCCCGTTTAATATGGTATCAGAGCAAAAGTTCCATCACTGGTGAATCTCAGAGTGCCCTCACTCATCATCGATCCACCTCAGAAAAAAACCAAAACCAAAAATCCCACCACCCATCACCTTCGCCTTTCAAAGGGGTTGAAGGAGACAAAACAAACCCCGACATCCAAAACCCCTGAAGGAAAAATCAAAAATGGCGGACTCAGAAACAAACGCTCCAAAACTGGTGTCGCAGTTGCTCAACGGACAGAACTATTTGTCTTGGGCACGGGCTGTTACGCTAGCTCTCAGCGGGAAGGGAAAGCTGGGACACATCACCGGGACAGCAAAAAAACCAGAGAGGGATGCCACCGAAACAAAACAAAAAGAGTGGCAGGCGACATACCATCTTGTAATGTCATGGATAATCAACTCCATGACATCCAAAATCGGGGCTATCTTCCTTTACAAAAATTCCGCAAAGGAGCTATGGGACGCCGTTCAAAGCAAATACGGTAAAACCAACAACTTTGCTCACATTTTTAAACTAAAACACGATTTGTCACAGACAAAACAGCAAGGACAAACAATCACGGATTATCTCGGGACACTGCAGCGTGGATGGGACGAGCTCGCCATCTACGAACCCACGACTGCTGACCCAAAAATCCTACTCGAACGAAAGGAGCGAGATCAAATCTATCAGTTCCTCATCGGACTCGACGGCAGCTATGAAGCCATTCAAAGCCAAGTCTTGATGACCCCCACTGTCCCTGATCTCGCATCCATCATCGCGATGATCCAACGGGAGGAGTCCCGTCGGACCACCGCTCAGATCGCGGACCGATCTTCAGAAAACCAGGCGTTCTTCGCCGGAAAACCCCAAAATCAGACAAGAAAATATGGAAATAAACCTCAGGAAACATGTGACAACTGTAAAAAGACCGGGCACAACAGGAACTCATGTTGGTTCCTACACCCTCATCTTCGACCAACACGGGAAGGAGGTGATCATCGGAACAAAAAAAGGAACGACAGACCAAAAGGAAACAGCACGGCGGCAAACCCTAACGCAGAAGAGGAACAAAGAAAATGGGAAGGCGAATCAGTTATTCACTCGGATCCGCGAGGTTTTATAACCTCACGTGATTCGGGCGGATCCGAGTTCCCTTTAACCCGACCCGAAATAGGGATCCGACCAGATGATGCAACCGCCGGATCCGGATCCAGTGCCAGATCTGACCCGATTCCACTAGACCAATTGCTGGGACACCTCAGCACATATTTGCAGTCCACCCCTCAGGGCTCAGGTAATTGCGCAGGAGCGAACTACAGGGAAGACGATTGGTAAAGGGATTCATACCAATGGACTTTATGTTTTAGAGGCTCAAAACAAGAGTTTTCATACTACTAGTTTACCAAACCATATTCTATAGCACAAACGAATGGGACACCCATCTCATTTGGTTTTAAAAACGCTATTTCCTTTTATTTCTTCTGATTATGCATGTGATGTTTGTCAGTATTCTAAACAAACTAGATTACCCTTTTTTAACTCTAAAACCAAATCAAGTGTTCCTTTCGAAATAGTTCACTCCGATATTTGGGGACCCGCTCCTGTCGAGTCTTACAACGGTTTTAAATATTTTGTGCTATTTATCGATGATTTCTCACGAAATACTTGGACCTATCTTCTCAAAAACAAATCCGAAGTTTTCCAAGTTTTTTGTGATTTTATAATTTTTGTTGAAAACATGTATGATTTTAAAATTAAGACCTTAAGGACAGATAACGGGACCGAATACACTAGCCACAACTTTCAAAATTTTTGAAAAATCGGGGAATATTACACCAATTAACATGTATACGCACCCCTGAACAAAATGGAGTCTCGGAATGGAAAAATCGTCATCTTCTAAATGTAACAAGGTCATTGCTCTTTCAAAATCATGTTTCCAAACGTTTTTGGTCTGACGCTATCTTAACTGCGACTTATCTAATAAATCGTCTTCCTAGTTCTACTCTTCAGAATAAACAACCACTTGAGATACTCTTAGGACGAAAACTAACCCTAGATCATCTTAAAATCTTCGGGTGTGTATGCTTTGTTCATAAGAAACGCTTAGATAAATTTGATAGCAATACTGTAAAATGCTTATTTCTTGGTTATTCTTTTCAAAAAAAAAGGTATAAATGCTTTGACCCTGAGTCTTGTAAAATGTATATCTCCCGAGATGTAATATTTAGGGAAACTGAACCCTACTACAACCCTACAACACAATCTCGTCCAGACTCCTCACAAGTTCTACCTGAGTTCAACATCCAAGCACACGAACAAGAAGAAGGACAAGGACAAGAAGAAGGAGAAGGACAAGGAGAAGGACACGAAGAAGGAGAAGGACAAGGAGAAACAAAAGCTTCAACCCCAAGGAGGTCTATCCGACCAAGACGTCCTTCCACTAGGTTTAATGATTTTATCACCTCTCAAGTAACTTATCCCATTCAGAACTACCTCACCTACAAACAAATACAACCAAACTATAGGGCTTTCCTAAACCGAATAAGCGAAACCCTAGAACCAAAGAACTACGAAGAAGCTAGTAGCAATCCTAAATGGCAAAAAGCAATGCAAGAAGAACTTAAAGCCCTAAAAACCAACAACACTTGGACTCTCATCCCTAGACCAAATAAAACAAAACCCGTTGGATGCAAATGGGTTTACAAAATAAAATATAATAGCGATGGTACTATCGAAAGGTATAAAGCTCGCCTTGTAGCAAAAGGGTATACTCAAACCTATGGGCTTGACTACCTAGAAACCTTCGCACCAGTAGCAAAAATGAATACTGTTCGGGTTCTTCTTTCCATAGCAGTTAACAAGGGATGGAAGCTTTATCAAATGGATGTCAGAAATGTTTTTCTTCAAGGCACCCTTGAAGAAGAAGTATACATGGTACCCCCTCCAGGTTACAACACTTCTCCCAACCAGGTATGCAAACTCAACAAAGCCATCTATGGCCTAAAACAATCACCCCGCGCATGGTATGCAAAACTTAGTCACTTCCTTCTTGCTTATGGTTTCTTTAAATCATCTGCTGACGCATCTATGTTCACTAGGCATCATAAAGGAGAGATTATCATAGTCTTGGTATACGTAGATGACATCATCATTACTGGTGATAATAATGAACAAATTAATCAAGTTAAACACTATCTAAAAACCAAATTTGATATAAAAGATCTAGGATTCCTAAAATATTTCTTAGGAATAGAAATTGCATACTCAAAAAGGGGTCTATTTTTATCACAAAGAAAATATGCCATAGACCTCTTAAAAGAAACAGGAAAACTTGGGGCTAGACCAGCTAATACACCCATTGAGGCAAATCTCAAAACCAGTCCAACCAACGGTGAACCTATTAGAGACATTCACCAATACCAAAGACTTGTAGGAAAACTTATATATTTAACCGTAACCAGACCCGACATTACCTTTGCTGTTAGTATAGTAAGTCAATTCATGCATGCACCTCGAACATCACATTTAGATATTATTGATAGAATTCTGAGGTACATAAAACAAACACCAGGACAAGGGTTGCTAATGAAAAATAACAATTCTAACAACATCATTGGTTTTTCAGATGCTGATTGGGCAGGAAGCCATGATCGTAGGTCAACTACCGGTTTTTGCACATTTGTTGGTGGAAATCTTGTTACTTGGAGAAGTAAGAAACAAAATGTGGTTGCTCGATCAAGTGCAGAAGCAGAATATCGAGCAATGACGTCCACCCCCAGTAAACTCATTTGGTTAAAGCAACTTTTTCACGATATGGGTCAAACTCACACTAAAGCTATGAATATGTTTTGCGACAACAACGCCGCACGACACATTGCTTCCAACCCCGTGTTCCATGAAAGGACCAAACACATTGAAGTTGACTGTCACTTCATCCGTGAGAAGATTCAAGCTGGAGAAATAGAAGTTTCATACGTCTCCAGTAAAGAACAATTGGCGGACGTCTTCACCAAAGCCCTAAGTAAACAATCATTCGACTCCATCATAAGCAAGTTAGGCACCTACAATCTCTTCCAGGCCCAACTTGAGGGGGAGTGTTGAAACATGCAAACGCACCTCTTCACCAACATGCAACGCACCTCTTCACCAACCATCACTTCCTCTCCCAAAAGATGCATCTCTTCACTCAGCATTAAACTTCAAACGGTCACCCAGCTTAGTAATGTATATATATAAGCTCATCTAAATCTCAGATATACAACAGAAATCAACATCTTTCTCCCTAATCCCGTTTAATAGATATCATCTTAGGATTGATGCTTATTGTTCTTTACATCTGATTATAATATTTGTAGCCTTAGCTGCTTAGTGTTATGATTATGGTACTTCATTGAATTCACTGACTTAAGCCTATGTGGTTTCTGCAGATGTTGTTTCAATTCCGAAAACAAATGAGAATTCCAGACTTGTGTATGATACCAAAGGTTGGTTTAGGCTCCATTCTGTTAAGGATGTGTAGGCAAGGTTAGTCATATTTTGTTTCTTTGTTTTAACCCTTCTATTGTACATCTCTTACGATATTTTTATGTGGTGGTGCAGTTAAATTGTTCTAAAAAATATATCAAATATCAACTTGTATCTTATTGGAATTTCATTTTCTTCCTTTTTGCTGTAATGCAGTTTAAGCCGTGCAAAGTGCGGTCTGTGCAGTTTGGTCTGAAAGGCATTCCCTATCTGAATACATATGACGGTCGAACAATCCGATACCCAGATCCTCTCATCAAGCCCAATGACACCATCAAGCAGGATCTTGAGACAAACAAAATAGTAGACTTTATCAAGTTTGATGTTGGTAATGTTGTGAGGTGACTGGTGGAAGAAATACTGGACGAGTCGGTGTGATCAAGAAAAGAGAGAAGCACAAGGGGACCTTTGAGACTATCCATGTTCAAGATGCTACTGGTCATGAGTTTGCAACTCGTCTTGGCAATGTCTTTACCATTGGCAAGGGAACAAAGCCTTGGATGTCTCTACCCAAAGGGAAGGGCATCAAGCTTACTATCATTGAGGATGCTAGAAAGCGAGCTGCAGCTGCTGCTGCAACAACAGCTTAGATTGTTCGCCGATGATTGTGCTCCATCTTTTATTCTTTTTCGTAGCTAACTTAGCAATTTTTGTTTATTTCCGACATCTTTTTATGGCACATTGCCGCTATTGGTTTGGTTGTAGTGAAACTTTTCCAGAGTTCTTGGGTTCAGGACTTTCCTCACTTACTAAGTTACTATTCCTACCAAATCTAGTCACAGTTTCGGATCAACACTTGTATGAATAATGCGCACGTCATGTTCGCGATTTTAAACCGTAGAATATGTTTTAAGGATCTGTAAGCTAATGAAAGATCCATCCACGCATGGGAAGTCGGGCAGGGAAGGAAGATGTACTAAATGTGACGTGGTCACTTATACATTGAGATTTCATCTAACTTCGAAGTTGTCAATTGAATCACTAAAATAGGCATACAGAAACTTGAAAGGAGAGAATACATCCTCATCGTTTCATGTTTTCAAGTACAAAATAGTTTATTACTACATCAACATAATTGAAACATTGCCGCTAGAAGTAAAGAATTTATTTGACTGAACAGAATATAAATAGAACAGGTCTAAAAATACAAGAAACTTTTCACACCCCAATTTTACGTTTGGCACCCTCCAATGTGTTCTTCAGCAACATCGCGACAGTCATTGGTCCTACACCTCCTGGCACTGGAGTTAGCCATCCAGCCACTTTGCTTGATTCTTGAAAATCCACATCTCCAACAAGTCTGTATCCTGATTTTCTGCTAGGGTCGTCGACTGCATTTGTCCCCACATCAATTACAGCAGCCCCTGGCTTAATCCAACCTCCTTTGATCTAGGAAAACACACATAAAACAGTTCAGTGACAACTCAATGTATTTAGATTTGAACAATATGAAACAATAAGATTTTGTTTTACAGTATACTTCAAAATTACCACCTCTTGTGAACAGAGCAAATCCTCAAGCTGTTTTGGTCGACGTAAATTAAGACTGATTTTTTTTTTGAAAAAGAAATTGAACATGTATATATGACATTACCATGGCGGCCTGCCCATCTGCAGCGATAACGATATCTGCTTCACGTATAATGCTTTCGGGATCCTTTGTATGTGAATGTACAACGGTTACGGTTGCATCTGCCTTGAGGAGTAGCAGAGACACTGGCATTCCAACTATATTACTACGTCCCACCACAACAGCCCTCTTGCCTTTTATACTTACACCGCTCCTTGTGAGAAGTTCAAGGCATCCCTACAGATAATACACATCCCTGTATTTTAAAGCAGCGACAGGTATGGGTGTGCAACACACGAACAATGCCGACATCACAATGCAGCTGATATGCACAGCGACGTGTAAATATATTGAGCAAACCTTTGGTGTACAGGGGAGAAACAATGGATCTCTTCCTTTCATAGCTAGCTTGCCAATGTTTAACGGATGGAAGCCATCAACATCCTTCTCAATGCTGATCTCACTTAGCACTCTCTCTTCGTTGATGTGCTTGGGCAGGGGAAGTTGAACCAGTATTCCTGTTGCAAGAGATACATCAATCATTTACAATATAAGTTTGAAAATGGTAAGGAAATGAACCTCAAACATCAACAATTTGAAATGTTGATCAAAAGGACAAAAAAAAACAGATACAACTTCCACAAGGGAGGGATTCTTTCCACAAATTTTGACGCGTCTGCCAGATTGAAAGGGAAATTTTGAAGTAATCTTGGTATCATTCATGAGAAGCAAAGGTGTGGAAATCGTTTGGGGGCTCTGATTGCCAATTTCAAAGACAAGTAATTATGAAATATCAATAAGCTACAATGAATAAGGAGAAAAACATTTCTCTTCCACACATATTGAAGTCCAAAAAGAAGTAATATATAGTTTCGCTGTTCGCAGTTAAGATGTGAAATCATACAAACAGATTGCTTTGCTACTTATTCTTTGCTTTCCCTGTCAACTCAAACAAGTTTCTACAAGGTCATCAAAAACTTACAAAAAAATAATATTTAAAAATGCAGTGTCGGTACTTCCATATGTTCTACACTTCTACTACTATTTAGGACTTCTCCACCAAAGACAAGCACACAACAAGAGAATTTTATCATGGTATAATTGCAGGAATTGGGAATACTTCTAAACAAACAAATGTTTTAGTAGCATACTAACACAATCTCCCTTTAACATAACAAAAGACTTCAACACCTTTAATTAGTTAACCAACACACAAAGACACAACCAACAATTAACTCCTGATCGTGACAATATATCTGGAATTTTCTTCAGATGCTGTAACACTACGATTGCGGAATCACAACAATTCTTACTGAAATTCAGTTGGTCCACCGCATCAACAGAACCCAAACATTACGATCCAACTTCGTGACAGAGCGTTGCAGACTTGAGATAAAGATAAAACTTTAAAAAACGAGAAATTGGGAAAAAAATTCGTTTCTAACTTAACAAAACCCCAAAATTTTCCTCATCACCGTGGACGTCGGGTTGGACGTTGAGGTGATGAACTTTGGCGACGAGGTCGTGCTCGGAGACGTCCTCGGGGAGGTCGAAGTCGAAAGAGGCGATGCCGACCTCGGCGCACGCCTTCCGCTTCATGGAGACGTAGCTCTGCGAGTCCTTCCGGTTCCCCACGATCACCACCGCCAGGCCCGGCACCTTGCCGTGCCTCTCCGACAGAGATCGGACCTCGTCGGCGATCTCGTTCCGGATCGCCTGCGCCATCGCCTTCCCGTTGATGATCTTCGCCGTCGCTTCCGCCATTGGTGGTCGCAGAGATAAAGAGGACTCAAGACTTCAGTGGACGAGCGTAGGAGATGGATGGATGAATACGTGATAGATAGACAGATTTCCCGGTGTGGTGTGGGTCGGTGGATGCAATTTTTTATTTTTGAAATTTAGTAATTTTATCGTCGTTGGAAAACTACTTCAATCGTTCCTATAGATTAACATTTTGTCATTCTACTCTTTTTACTTATATAACTTTTCATTTCTCTTTCCTAACACCATTATCTCTTCATATTACTCTTATATTCACCAGAAAAATATCTCGGATGCCGAAAAAATAACCAGCAGACGCTCCGGATTACTCAAATTTGGTAAAATTTCTTGTTTAGTTTTTATTTTTATTTTTTTTGGGTCGGGTGTCCGCGGGAGACGGGAGAGTCGGAATTCCGCCCCCGTTACTTCACCGGATCCAGGTGCTTCGTCGGACATTTTCGTGGTGTTGGTACTAGGAATTTAAGTAAAACTGAGTCAAAAATATTATTTAAAGACACGTGACGAAATGTGTATTAAGTGATTTGTTAATGACAAAATGGTAATTTTTGGGACGATTTAAGTAGTTTTCCGACGACAAATAGTAACTCCTTACAAAAGAATCGGTTACTAATCACCACGAGTCCACGACGGATTTTGAATAAAAACTTAAATGGTGTGAGGAAATGGAGAATGTATTGGGATCTACTTCACAATTGGACAACAGTTCCAAATAATTAAGGTTAAGAGGTTTGAATTTTTTTGGACAATCCATTAGATTCATAATTTCGTTTTCATTTCTAATTATTGGTAAGGAAAGAATTTCACGAGGTCAAAGTCCATATATGTTAAAATCCAAGGAGGATGGAGTCCAAAGAAATTAACAGACTGGTGTCTGAAATCTGAATCCATAGAATTTTTTACAAACTATGTCAAGTTTGGAAATCCAAGGGGTTGAAATGTTAATTCAACGAGGTCCAAAACTAAAATCACATTTATCAACTAGTTCATTTCTCAAAATCCAAATGACTCCTTCCCCCCAAATGTGGAATTGTCCTTACAGGTATCTGATGTTGGGTTACCTCAAATTAGAACCGCAAGGTGAAAAATTTACGTCATATTTTTCATTTTTTTGGATATAAATGTATATTCACCTCGGTACCCCTACATAATTACGCGCATGTATTTTAACTGTAAAATACTTATTAACGAATTTGATATTTAAATGGGGGTGAAGTTGCAATGTTATTTATTAAGAAACCCATCGGTCCTTCCCTTGGCCTTCTTCAGCAAGAAAGAAACCCTAAAGTCCTGATCTTTCCACTCCACACCTCTCCTCGCCGGCGATCTTCTCCTCCCCCGCAATCTCAATTTCTTCCTTTAAGGTAATTTCATCACCTTCTCCTTCGCATTACCTTGTCTATGTTTCAATTCTCCAATTCCGTCCCGATCCCTCCCGGAATTTGAGAACCAGAAATCTATGTTTTATCACCCTTCACCTCAATAGCCATCTTACGGTCATGATACCATCACCAGCACCAAAATCGTGCTTGAGAAAGAGGATGTGGTGATGAAAGTATTTTTTTTCTTTTTATAAACCACCAGTTAGCCCGGAAAGTGAAAAGGGAGAAATTGCCATTCACCTTGTTTCTCTTACCCATTCCGCCTGTAGATCTTATACAAAAAAAAAAATTCAGAAATATCAAGCTTGACATGGGATTACATAATTATACACTGTAATAAACACCGTCTCTTTTTATGAATGTTTTGTTTATCTTGCTCATTTAACTTCTCTGTCATCTACGTAATACCGTTGTATTTCAAATTTAATGAATGGGCCATTTTTCTTATTTGTTTTTTTAATTGAGAATTTGTTGGGAACAATCTTGTTAGAATGTGTCTCTATCTTTGTTTTGTAATAGTTCATTGAAATATCTATCAATATTGCAAATTTTGAAAATACCTTCTGTTTTGCAATTTCCATCTGATACATCAATAGTAAAAAAAAAATTGTGTTCTTTGATAATTTGATGTCATTGATCAATTTCTTGGTTCAATTGACGACCACTTGCGTATTATTCTAATGTAATTTGTTTGTGGATTTGAATGGTTTCCACTAGGCACAATGTCGCGGAGGTATGACAGCCGCACAACTATCTTTTCCCCGGAGGGACGGTTGTACCAGGTTGAATATGCAATGGAAGCCATTGGTAATGCGGGGACTGCAATTGGCGTGCTTGCAAAAGATGGTGTTGTGCTTGTTGGCGAGAAGAAGGTGACTTCTAAGCTTCTCCAAACCTCGAAGTCAACAGAGAAAATGTACAAGATAGATGACCATCTTGCCTGTGCTGTAGCTGGTATCATGTCTGATGCCAACATCCTCATCAACACTGCTCGCGTCCAGGCACAGCGCTACACATTTGCCTACCAGGAGCCCATGCCTGTGGAGCAGCTCGTTCAATCCCTCTGTGATACCAAGCAGGGTTACACCCAATTTGGTGGTCTGCGTCCTTTTGGTGTTTCATTTCTGTTTGCAGGTTGGGACAAGAATTTTGGATTCCAGCTCTACATGAGCGACCCAAGTGGAAATTATGGTGGATGGAAAGCAGCAGCAATCGGGGCCAACAACCAAGCAGCCCAGTCAATGCTGAAGCAGGACTACAAGGACGAAATCACGAGGGAAGAAGCCGTGCAGCTTGCCCTTAAAGTGCTGAGCAAAACCATGGATAGCACCAGCCTGACCTCTGAGAAGCTGGAGCTTGCAGAGGTGTACCTGTTACCTTCTGGAGAGGTGAACTACCAGGTTTGCTCCCCCGATGCCTTGAGCAAGTTGCTGGTCAAGCATGGAGTCACCCAGCCTGCTGCTGAAACCTCTTGAGCTCTTTCAGTTTCTTTTGTCAAATGTTTTAATTTTCTGAAGCTCGATTTGATCTCTGAAGAATGTCGTTTACAGACTTGGTCTGATGAATGTTTTTATGTTCTTGAGGAAATTAGCAGACAGTGAGCAGATATTTTAAACAACCATTATCAGTACGTGCGTAAATGTTCTTCAAATTGTTCAACAAAACAACCATTATCAGTATGATATTTTATGCAATGTCGATGGTGATTGTTTTTAACCATTTACAAGGATTAATAAGTTTGCAGTAGATAACTCCTTGACGTAATAACGGTTTCCTCTCTTCACCTGTACTTATCAAAAGGATCACAGCACGTGAAGCTCTTATCTCCTTGTTTGTTCCCAACGCACTCACCACCTTTTGCTTAGATCTGAACTTTTAGAGTTGGTCATTAATTCCTTCGAATTAGGGGTGTAAACTAGGCAGACATGGTAGCGTCCGTATTTATATCCTTCTAATTAATTGGATACAGGTATATACGTGTTGAAACGTTGTTGCACCCGTATCTACCATATACTCGTTTAATAAACGAGTATAAAACCGGTATAACAAATATTATAGGTATTATTACACCAAACTCTAATTTTTTTTTAAAAAATTGTCATCATTTATCATTTCAAACATGTAAAAGTAACACAAATAAAATATATAACTATGATCATAAATCACATAGAGTTTCAACATACAAAAAAGTAGTTAAAAGACTACTATTTTCATGTAAGTAATATGTTTGTTAATTATATTTTTATTATTTAATAATTAACTGCTAAATGGGTAAACAGATATGGGTAAATGTATACATTATCCGTCATATTTATTAAATGGCTAAAATGGGTATCAGGGTATGGTTCATATGGACGAACGAGTATAATTTTTTAAATTGGTACAAAAACTATACCTATACCCAAATGGAACGGATAAATGGGTAATAACCGTCACATGACTACTCTCATTTTGACTGCTTTCGTCTGCACTTGGTCTTTTATGCTTCTTCAACCAATTGGCCCTTCAGTAGATGTATCTTGCATTGTCGTATGTTTCTTGAGTTATCAGCTTTCAAGTTTGACACTATTTGGTCAAATAGGTGCGGGAATTTATCTTTGTGGGTGACTGATAAGTGAAGTCTTGGTGACCTCGGAAGAAGTGTAAAGCGAACAAACTACTTACGTCAAATATATTGTTAACTAGTATTATTATCATCACGTAATCGAAGGTTCAATGCCTGTTAAAAGGAATGTCGTAAGCGTGCCACAATTAATAGAGGACAATCTCTTTAGAAAAGACTCTTAAGTCGTAACCATGAACAACTCTTTTGATTTTGAGTTATAATCCAGAACCGAAAGCATTTCGGCAGGACCTGCAAACTTCAAGTTATACTAAATTACAGTATTTCAAAATTTAAAACGACAAATTCATGGTGATATATTTTGGTTCGGCCAATATATTTTCGAATTTTTTTAGTAGACGCAAGCGTGAAGGACAACCTGAGGGCACCCTTAACGGGGAGGGCGCCTGGCGGGCGGGCTCCCCGGGCACCCGCCCGGGTGGGCAATCGGGTGCCGGAGCACCCGATTATCGGGTGGGGGGCACGTGTCCCCCTCCCATTCGTCGATTTTTTTTAAATTTAATTATTTAGTGGATGTTTTGTTATTAATGGATTGGATATTTGTTATTAATGTGGGGTAATAATTTTTTGCAAGTGATGAAAATACAAAAATTTCCAGAACCAACAAGCGAGACCCCCGAACGACCTGTCGATGTGGTTTAATAGTAAAAATTAAATGCCTCTGAGAGTGAAGCATGTCCAACTTATTTTTTATTCCTTCCTCGTCAGAGAGTGAAGCATGTCCAACTTATTTTTTATTAAATGTCTCTAGAAATTCCTTTCTGCTAACTCCTCCTGCTTAGAGAAACCATCTTCTCTGACTTGGGCGGTGTATCGAAGCTGCTGTGCAAGTTCTCTAACATCGGTGTCGCCTTCGGGGCATAATGCACTCTTAGCTTTTTTCTTGTTAATTAATTAATAGTAATAATAATATCGTAAATTAGAATTATAATGTAATTAGAATTAGATTTATATAAAATGTAATTTGTTAAATATTGTGTGAGAATTAAAATTGTTTAATTAAGAAATGATGTGGAGGAAAAAGAGTATAGGGTGGGTGGGGGTAGCCTGGGCATGGGTAAGGGTGTTTTTTGGGTGGGTTGGGTGAGCTGACGTGGCAGAGAGAGAAGCTGACGTGGCAG
Source organism: Triglochin maritima (assembly GCA_963682175.1). NCBI lineage: Eukaryota > Viridiplantae > Streptophyta > Magnoliopsida > Alismatales > Juncaginaceae > Triglochin > Triglochin maritima. The sequence continues at coordinate 2,757,652 of OY821780.1, read as the reverse complement.
AGAGAGAGTGCAGGGCGCCCGGGAGTAGCCCAGACGCTGTTAATTCTGCTCTCATATTTAAAAAGGACACCCTTATTTAAAAAAGTATTCCCAAAAGTGATAAAATACACTGCAAAATGATGAAATATCTCATGTTTAAAAAGATCAACCTCCTATAGAAAAAAGACAAATATTATAACATCCCCGAACAACGGAAAATTTAAAATTTTAAAATTAAGGGAAACACGAGGATAAAACCATCAAGAGTGGGGACATTACTGAAAGAATACCCAAATACATCTGGCGCACCATATTACATAAGAGTTTGTCAAAAGAGTGATTACATCAGAATACGTAATACATAAAACACGTAATCACGACAACATAAAATAGGCAGACAACAGGATCCAATCCCAAAGTGCAATCTCCCTCGATCACCATCCGCCGGAACCTAACGCGGTCCTGAAAATAATCATAACAACTAGGGGTGTCAATGGATGTTCGAAATTCGGAAATTCGTTCGCGTCCGGTTCGAAAAATATTCGGTCCGAACAATATCCGATCCGAATAATATTCGATTCGTGTAATATTCGGGACATGCGAATATGGATATTGATACATCCGATCCGAATAACATCCGATCCGAGATTGAATATTTGTATTATAAGATCCATATCCATATTTGTATCATATACGTATGCAATACATTATTATACCTAGAAGTATTTATATTTCAACCTTGTGTGATTATATTTTGAATGTATAATTATTAAATTTACTTATTCAAATAAAGATACATCTACTAATCACATTTATTCAAGCATTGAATATCATTATCCTTTCTAGAATATGGAGTTAGAAATTAAGATAAAGTAAATTAATATTTGAAACCAAATAAAGTTATAAATCTGACTATTTATGAGAATTTGTCTAAGTGAAAATGAAAAATGTTATAAGGAATTATGTTTACGGATGCGGATATTATCCGTATCCGATCCGAATCCGTCAAATATCCGAACGGATATAGACTTTTCATATCCGCAAACAATCCGTATCCGAATCCGTAAATTTCATGCAAATGCGAATATGGATATACCTATATCCGATCCGTATCCGATCCGTTGACACCCCTAATAACAACAATGCCCGAGTTTCCATAAGGAAACTCTATATGACAAGCTCACCTATATGCCCTATCATACTAGTATAGCATGACATGAAATACGAAGCAGTAAACAACATTCCCACAAGGGCAAAACCGGATATCCGTCCTGCAATCGTTCCCGCTGCCACACATGTCCCACAGTCTACAACCGCCACCGCTGCCACACAGGCCCAACGGTCCGAAACATCGTCGTCGCCACACAGGCCGCACGGTCCACAACCACCGGTACCAGACAGGCCACATGGTCTGCAACATCGCCGCCGCCACACAGGCCGCACGGTCCAAACATCGGGTCTCCGTAGAGACCAACCGTAGGCACATACAGTCTAGCGGACAGTACACAATACATCCCCACGTGCGACTACAGAAGCCAATGGATCGGTGAGGAGGCATTCGCACTTCCGCGCAGGTAGAATCAGACCTGAAAACATCGTGGTCCACCACCACACCAACGGAGCCGTCGCTTAGGTCAGTCCATCACCGGCGCCACACAGACCGCTCGGTATCTCACTCGATAGGTGCACAATCGAGCTACCTGCCGGAACACATCATCGACAGTCCATCGCTGCAACCACACAGGTCACGCGCGATCCTCCCTGCCGCCACACAGAACGCACCGGGGCCCTCCCGCCGCCACACAGGCCGCACGGGTGCGTGCAATCACTGCCTATCAAGGCCAGTCGAACATATCCGCCACACAAAGGGCCAGACAATCGACAAATCCAAACCGAAGTCCGCGGGGTCAACGAGCTCCACGTGCAGACACCAACTCCGCCGCTATAAAAGCAGGGCAGCGACCTCCGTAGCCATCCAGGACGACAGTCACTTCACCCAACGACAGTTGCGTGTCCGCTGAAGCAATGGGATCCGCAATCCCTCAGACTGCTACTCTAACACGACTCAAATCAATCCTTCATATTAGTCACGATCCATACATGGAGGTGACGCGTCCCAAACACCCACACTCTTCCACACGGCGGTCCCTGGGCAGGCACGCGCTCTGTTCTGAAATGCGGACAGATACGGCCGCATATGCGGATGCGGCCGCGATGCGGGGGAGATACACATCGCATCTCCCCAATGCGGCCCTCCGGATGCGGCCCACATCTTAACCCGCATATGCGGGTAGATGCGCCCGCATTTCAGAACATCTACTTTTTGATGTTTTTTTGTTTTTTTTTTATTTTTTTATTCTGATTTGTTTAATATTAACTTGTTTATCTTAGAAATTATTCAAAAATTTACCTAAATTTGTAGTTACATGTATATAATTTATAATTAATATATCTATATTATATTATTTAATTATTAAATTGCAAACCGCATATGCACCCGCATCGCATCCGCATACTGCATATGTCGGATGCGGTGCTTTGCCGCATCGCATCCGCATCCAGCATTTCTGAACCTTGGGCACGCGTAACGCGTCCACCGTCACCTCCCGGCTCACGCACAAGGCGAGGACACGAGTTTCTGTGGACAGAGTTGGCATCCTAAGCGGAACTAGGAATTCAGTCTTGTGCAAAAACGGTCGACCGAAAGAGACAACTCGGTCGACCGTTTCCTCAAGGGAATCGGTCGACCGAAAGACTGCAACGGTCGAACTATTTGCGCAAAACTTAAGACCCAACGGTCTACCGAAAGTCTAAAACCGGTCGACCGAACGAGGTCAAAATCTGGAGTCTGGTCAACATCAAATCAAACTATCGGTCGACCGACTCAGGGGTCTCGGTCGACCAAAACCACCAGGGCATCCTAATATTTCTAAGTCATAAAACGGTCGACCGCAAACATGCATAAAATCCAGTACACTTAAGTTCCGGTCGACTGAACACAAGGACCCGGTCGACCGGAAAATAACAAACAGTCAAAAAAATACTACGTTCGGTCGACCGTCCGAGGGACCCGGTCGACCGTCAGTCGTTTTCAACCTCGCGTCATCCAAGGTTTTTACGCTGATTCCTCGTCGCCGGCGAGGTCTCCGACCTCCCGCGACCGACCACAACATCACCCCAACGTGGGTGATCAACAAAGACCTCTAATGCAAGAACTTGACATACCTCTCTTTGAAGAATGACGAAGAACACCGGAGCTCACCGCCTTGCTTGCCTCCGACGATCATCACCTCGCACTGAGCTCTCCACTAGTCCCACTCAACACACGTACGATCACCACCAGAGCTAGAGCGCAACCGGAGAGGAGGAGATGGATGGAGAGTGGAAGAAGAAGAAGAGGAAGAGAAGGAAACGTTGGTTTCCTCTTAAACCAACCAAGCCAACCCTCACCCATCACCTCAGCCTCATCCCTACACTCCAGCCTACTGTTCACCCACGCCTCCCCCACACATCACCAACAGTCCACCTCCTTTTCCTTCCCTCAACTCCCATGCAAAGCCATCATCACTCCACCTAAACACTCATTAAACCCTAATCAAGGTTAGGGTCATTACAAATACCATGTTTTTTATAAGTGTTCATATATTTTTTATATAACTTTGTTTGGAAATAAGAATACATGTGATGCTTTTTGGTTAAAAATAAAATCTGGAACTCTAACTCTGTAAGTAACTAAAAGATATATATGAGGTAATAATTTTCAAAGAAATCTGCAAGTCTAGTTACAACCCAAAAGCATCTCACGAAAATAAAGATATGATATTTAAGGATAGATAGTCCGTCCGTCCCCGTCCTCCCGTCCTATACTGCCATACAGGATACAGCTATGTAAGTACATATCACATATGCCATCTTCCTTGAGATTTTTAATTTAAATTAAAAAATTCTAATAGTAAAAGAGCTTAAAATAATAATAAAAACAAACACAACGACCCATGTGTAGATACTAGATATAGACCATTAGCTGAAATATCCTAAATCCTTACTTAGGACTAATCATGTTTTGGCCTTGATTAGGTGCTTAATTGGTGGTTTGGATGGAGGGTTGTGATTGATTTGGAAGAGATGTGATGGACGGTGGAGATTAGAGGAGAAACGTATATATTTTGGTGAGTATTACTCTCTCTCTCGCGCGCGTTTCCTCTCTCTCTCCCGCTCAAATCCTCTCTCTCTCTCTGATCAGATCTCCGGTGTGCGGAGGAGCTCGAGCCGTGGGTTTCAGAAGGCGAGGCGAGGATAGGACGTTCTCCGGTGAGGGTAGAATCGTTGCTCGGTCGGAGTTCGTCGGAGAAGGTGTTTGGTAAGGAGAACCTCGCCGTTGGGTCTTCGAAGGCTTCTTCAAGTCTTTAAGGTATGTCAAGCTTTACTTTGTTGCTCACATATGCTTTGGTGAGTGTTGGGGTGGTCGATGGTAGGCCGGAGGGCTCGTCGGACCCGTGCAGCTTCGTTCGGCACTATAACGGTCGATCGGTGGCATGGTTCGGTCGACCGGTCGTAGAGTAATTTGAGCAAAATCCCTTATACTGGTCGAACGATACCTTGGTGGTGGTCGACCGGTAGTACATTTCGAGCAAGGGATGGAGACTCTGTGTGTTTGAAGGGAATGTGTTCTAAAAGTTTTACTTTTAAATGCCAATTATTATGAATTGAATGAGAAATCATTTTGTTCCTTGTTTATGTTATTCGTCTTTTAGAAGTGTTAAGGAAGAGGCTCTTGGTCCTTAACCGTAGAGCTCTAAAAAGATATTGGTTTACATAAAACAAAAGATATTCGCAATCATGGTAATTAACATGGAACATTAATTACCGAGTTAAGATTGTCGTGTTGGTCATAGATCATTGTACCTCTACAAGTGAGTGACAACACGAGTATGCAAAAGAGGAAAATATTACTTTTGTATACTGAATAGACCTAATAAGTAAAATATTATAGAAATGTGTTTCTGTGTCATTAATATTTTACTGTGTCTTTGGTCCTTTGATATGAGACTTATATCTAATCACTTAAGGAATACTTAATTAGATCAGTGTCTTGAACTATCGATCAGTGTAGTGTAAAGGCATTGGTTGGTTAAGTACTACTTTTGTTGGAGAAGGTAGTTAGTCAAAAGACTATCATTGCCCCTCTTAATTGAGTGATGATATTAGTGGGCCCCTTGATAAAGCAAAGTTATAATGTGCACAATGTGATTTGAGTTAAGTCACATATTTATAACTTGCTTAAAGAGATCAAGAAATGAATGCTAAGACAAAGATGACACAATACTACTTTGTGTGTATTCTTAATATCATGAGGCAAGGGACGGACACAAGTGGTGCACTCCATCACTAAGTGGATCGGGTTTTGGTTCGAGTGGAATTAAGACATCTAACTAATTGGGAGCTATAATGTGTAGCTAGATACCGCTTATAGCTTGTGATATTAAGCTCTTAATATCACTGCCAACTTAGTTTAAATCCTCCCATAGGTCACACCGCAAAACTGGGAAACAAGAAATGGGGATTTTGAGTTCATAAGATGTGTCGGGTTTCATGTAGAAAATATGACACATGGGGTGAACAAGCAAAATCAAAATTATGTTGTGATTAATAACATAATTAGAATCTAAATTAAATTCATATGTGATGTAAATATTATGGGGTGTAATGATTGATCATTACATAGGATAATATGTTACATAAGTTGTGAATTTGCTACTAATCCCGAAATGTCAAATTTTGTAGGGGTTAAGCCGAAATTTGACAAGTTTGCAAAACAGTGCTCAAACGGTCGACCAGTTAGCAGTAAACGGTCGACCGGTAGGGCACGGTCGACCGGACATGTCTCGACCGATAACTGGGAATTTTCGTCTGTTCGGAACGGTCGACCGAAAGTGATCGGTCGGTCGACCGAACATTGCGATGGAATAGTTCCTGTTACGAACAGTCGACCGAGCTATTGAACGGTCGACCGAAACTGGTTCGAGCGGTCGACCGAACCTCCAAAAATGGTCGACCGGTCCAGACGGTTTATGCAGAATTAATTTAAGAATTAATTAGATCATGCATGGAATTGGTCCATAATTGATTTAATTCGTGGCTAATATTATTTATTATTAAATAATGGATGGTTAGATGGAATTTTGCATGAGATCATGGGCAAGGGGTTGCACATGAATAGGTAATTTGGAGAAAGCTTATAAATACAAGCTTATTTCATTACCCAATTAATTCATTCATTGTTTTCTCATGCAAAAATTCTCTCCCCATAATTCTCCACGAAAATTCCTTAATTCTTAAGTTTAGTTTAGTTCTTAAGAAATCATCTTCTCAAGGGAATTAAAGAGGGGTTAGTAATTGGATTCTAAACCCTATCGGAGATTGAGAGACTAGCTTCCCTCTCTCCGATCTTGTTTAGAGTTTGGTGAATACTCGGAGGCATCCGGCGCAGCGAGGAGCATCCCCAACGTCTCCGAATCTTCAAGAAGTTTTAGAGAACTTCTAGGTATGAATTTCGGAGCCCTTGTTTGTTTTAATAGAGTTTTTGAAACTAGTTTGTTAAAACAAACCGATGCATGCAATAAATTCTAGAAAATTGAAAATTGATCCTTATTATACATGAAAATTCGAAAAATATATATGTATAATTAGACATGAAATCCTACAGTGGTATCAGAGCATATGGTTCAATTTTCTTATGATTTATGGCTGTAAACAAATTTAGTTTACCATCTAGGATTTAAACAATTCGTTTTACCGGTTTTTTCGGTCTATAAATGTTTGTTGAAATAATTCTTTGTAATAATTCGTTTTAAATGTTTTGAATGTTTAAAACATGTCATGAAATTACTAGAATTATGATTTGGACATTAGTCCAACTTACAATAATTTCGTTTTATTTAAAAACAATTATTTTGTAAGGGAATCAACAAAACCGAAAAACTGCAGTTCATATTTCCATTGGAAATTGGATGGACAGCGGTTCAAAAATAGTTTTGAACTATGGATGAATGAAAAATGTTTTTTAATGGATTTCAAAATATTTTTCAAAGAATTGTTGAGAATTCTGGATGATTGATAAATTAGATTCTGTAGTTTATAGCAATTGCATGCATGGATGCTTGAGTTGCTTTGCAGGATTGTGAGTTTATATGTTCCAAATCAGACACTACAAATGTATGTAATTATTATTATACAGGGGCTTATGTATGTAAAAGCCAAAATTCTCTCTATTTCCGTCTTTTAGATAGTTGCATTAGCATATGAGAGGTTTTTACATAGGACTTGCACTAGTCGGTTTTATCGAATGTGAGGAGCATGTTTATTTTCTGTAAAATCTACATCTCCGGTGCAAGAGGAAGTCGCCGCTGTAGCGCATTGATCGAGGATCGAAGATCAGGGATCGAGGATCGAGGATCGAGGATCGAAGGGAACATATAAACTCACACTATGTGGATTGTGTGAATGTTTAATTTCTGTTTTTTAATTTCTGCTATGCATGTGATGAATGTGGTGAATGTTAGGATGTGTATGAATATTAATATGCATGATAACCTAAAATTCTAAATCACATGTTAAAATTGTCCAACAAAAATTAAGAATAGTTTTCCTTCTTATTTCATCCACTAGCAGCCATTGATCGAGGGATACTCTGCTCGCCCTTAGCGGGAGATAGCTCCCTCTATCTTTGGGAATAGTAGGAGATATAAAGGTTGTCTGTTGTTGTGCCACAATTAAATATATGAGGTGTGTCTCACCCCAGTGAACCCCAAGTATGTTTAGTTGTGAATACAATAGATAAACGTATCTCGTATCAAATGAAAATAAGTTTTCTTAACATTACCTAGAGCCCTCGCTCGGTTTTGGGAAAAAGTTTTTCTTACGAGGATAGGTCGTATTCCCTCATAATTAAAACGACAAGAGTCACAAGAGTTTGAAGATGCTAAATGTTGCTAAAATTCAAAAAGGTTGTGATTAGAAAATGTTTTCTTACCTTGATATTGTAATGTATTCGATAGCCCTTAGCTAGTCTATATTACAATTGATGAGATCTTGGATTGTTGCATTTATGGGCAAAATTTTTATTTGCAACATTTACATTTATATATTCGATATATGTATGCATGTGTATTAAAACATAAAATTGACATTAAAACCTATATGATTTATTTTGTAGAAAAATGTCGAACATCCAACCTATCGTACGATCCATGATAGAAAAACACCCTTTAGCGAATGATGGCTCAAACTTCATTAGTTGGCAACTCAAACTCAACATCGTGTTAAAGTTTGAAAAACTATCTCACATTTTGGAAGGTCCAATCCCAAAGTGGAATGAGAGATTGACCGATGAAGAGAAAGAGGCTAAAGCCAAGTGGGAAGACCAAGAGAACCAAGTTCACGGTCTTATGCTAGCATCCATGGGTGACTCGCTTCAAGCGAAATACTTGGATTCAAAACCCAAGAAGACCATGGAGGCTTTATCAAAGATGTTCATGGATAGTGCCCGAAAGGAGCGCTATAAGACCACCATCGCACTCACAAGGTGCCATATGGCGGAGGGAACATCGGTATCTATGCATTTTCTCACGATGCAAGGATACCTTGAGAAGTTGGCAAAGCTCTCTTCACCAATGCCCGAGGACATTGCTGAAGATATGATTCTTGGCTCTCTAGCCCCGTCCTTTAAGGACTTTGTGATGCACTATCACGTGCGTGAAAAAGGGGTGAGTCTTGAGGAGCTTCACAACGCTCTCAAAACTGCTGAAGTTGACATGGGCAAGGGTAGGGACAAGCAAGTCCTTGTCGTCCATGGGAGAGGCCATAAGATTGGTAAAGGAAAGGGCAAATCTACCAAAAGTGGTTCAATCAAGAGCAAGGGAGTAGGAGGTGCTCGTGCGAGTGCCTCGAGGGGGAAATCTCAGAAATCTCCAACTCCCAATACGGAGTGCTTTCACTGCGGTGAAAAAGGACACATCCGGCCAAATTGCCCCAAGTACAAGGAAGACCTTGACAACGGAGTGATTGAACGAAAGCGCCCCAAAAAGGCCAAAGGTATATTTGTTATTGAAATAAATTTAGCCACCTCTGTCCAGGATTGGGTAATTGATACCGGATCTTGTGCTCACATAGTTTCTAATGTGCAGCTACTCATGGATAGGAAGGAACTCGTAAGGAACGAGGTAGAATTGAAGGTCGGAAATAGTGCGAACGTGTCTGCGGTTGCACAAGGTTCTGTGGTGCTTCAATTGTGTAGTGGTTTAAATTTATGTCTAAAGAATGTTTATTATGTACCTTCGATTAGCAAGAATATTATTTATGTATCATGTCTAGATATGGATAATTTTAATATAAATATTTCAAATTCTTGTTTGTCTATATCGAAGAATGGTGTGTTCTATGCAAATGCGTTCATAAGGAATGATCTCTATTTGCTTGAATTGGATAATAAACAAATCTTTAATATCAATAACAAAAGACTTAAGACCACTCACGAGAATGATACTCTCTTGTGGCACTATCGTCTTGGTCACATAAATGAAAAGCGCATCAAGAAATTGCAAGAAGCTAACCTTCTTGGTCTACTTGATTTTAAATCATTGGAGACGTGCCAACCATGTCTAATGGGAAAAATGACCAAAAAGCCTTTCAAGAAGAAAGGTCCAAGGGCGAGTGGCTTGTTGGATTTGATACATTCCGATGTATGTGGTCCAATGAGTACTAGTGCACGAGATGGTTTCAGGTACTTCATTACGTTCACGGATGATTATAGTCGTTATGACTATGTTTATCTAATGAGAAACAAAAGTGAATCTTTTGACAAGTTCAAAGAATTCAAGAATGAAGTAGAGAACCAACTCGACAAGAAAATCAAGTCTCTACGAACGGATCGTGGAGGTGAGTACTTAAGTGCCGAATTTGACTCATACCTAAAGGAGTTTGGTATTGTACCTCAACTCACCCCTCCCGGTACACCTCAGTGGAATGGGGTATCCGAAAGGAGGAATAGGACATTGCTCGACATGGTTCGGTCAATGATGAGTCATGCGGAATTACCTCTTTACTTTTGGAGTTATGCACTACAAACTGCGGCTTACACACTAAATAATGTTCCATCCAAATCCGTGGAGAAAACTCCTTATGAGCTATGGAGTGGTAAAACACATAAGCTCAGTTTTCTCAAGATTTGGGGTTGTGAGGCTTACGTCAAGAGATTGATGTCGACCAAACTTCAACCAAAAGCGGATAAGTGCTTCTTTATAGGTTATCCTCGTGAGACAAGAGGATACTACTTTTGGCATATCACCTCCAATCGAGTGATTGTAGAGAGGGATGCCACATTTCTGGAAAAGGAATTTCTAGAAAGAGTAAAAAGTAGTGGGAGTAGGGTTGTGCTTGAGGAAACTCAAGATACCCTACAAGATCATGAAATGAATGATGACATTCAAGATCATGAAGGCCCAACCGAGATTCCTTTGGTTAGTGGGAGCGTGAGCGAGAGACCATCACAAGAAATTGTGAGAGAATCTCAATCATCCCCACCAAGTGTACGTTCAAGAGTTGAACGTGAACCCACTCCTCAAGAAATTGTGGAAGAAGTTCGAGAGACACGAGAAGAACCAAAAGAACTTAGAAGGTCAACAAGGGAAAGGAAGAAACCCGATTTGTATCTGGGACTTCATGAAATCATGGTACTAGATACCAATGATCCCTTGACCCTGCAAGAAGCAATGAAAAGGGAAGACTCCAAACTATGGCTTAAGGCCATGGAATCCGAAATAGAATCCATGTATGATAAATTGATAATCAAGTATGGGACTTGGTTGACCTTCCTCAAGGGAAAAATGTCATTCATAATAAATGGGTTTTTAAGAGGAAGATGAACATGGATGGGAACTTGACAACCTACAAAGCGAGGCTTGTAGCGAAGGGTTTCACTCAAGTTCAAGGAATTGACTATGATGAAACTTTTTCACCGGTTGCCATGTTTAAGTCTATTCGGATCATGCTCGCTATTGCCGCATTTCACGATTATGAAATATGGCAAATGGATGTCAAAACGGCGTTCCTGAATGGGAACTTGGAGGAGGATGTGTACATGGTACAACCTCAAGGTTTTGAAGATCCAAAGAATAGCGAGAAGGTATGCAAGCTTCAAAGATCCATCTATGGATTGAAGCAAGCATCAAGGAGTTGGAACAAACGCTTTGACGAGGAAGTGAAGAAGCTTCACTTCATTCAAAGTAAGGAAGAACCTTGTGTATACAAGAAGGTTAGTGGGAGCCATGTAGTATTCCTAATCCTATATGTCGATGACATATTGCTTATGGGCAATCATATTCCTTTGCTTGAGCAAACGAGAAGTTCATTGAAATCTGCATTTTCGATGAAAGACATGGGTGAGGCTCAATACATCTTAGGAATCAAGATATATCGAGATAGACCCTGTAGACTCATTGGCCTCAGTCAACGTGCATACATTGACAAGGTCTTGGAAAGGTTCAAGATGAACAACTCCAAAAAGGGCAGTGTGCCAATGAGTATGGGTGTGCAACTCAAGAAGTCTCAACGTGCGCAATCACGTAAGGACTTAGAGTACATAAAGGATGTCCCTTATGCTTCGGCAATTGGGTCGATCATGTACGCGATGACTTGCACAAGACCAGATGTCTCGTATGCTCTAAGTGTGACAAGTCGTCACCAATCCAACGCAGGTCCTGAGCATTGGACTGCGGTCAAGAATATCCTGAAGTACCTTAACCGGACTAAGGATAAGATTCTTGTTTATGGAGGACAAAGGAAATTGATAGCTGAAGGTTACTCGGATGCGAGTTTCATGAGTGATCCAGACGATAGAAGGTCGCAATCAGGATACGTCTTCCTTCTGAATGGTGGAGCTGTGAGTTGGCGTAGTTGGAAGCAAAGCACTACTGCCGACTCAACCACTGCTTCCGAAGTGATGGCTGTCGCTGAAGCGAGCAAGGAAGGAGTGTGTATTAAGAAGTTCCTTGAAGAGCTTGGAGTAGTTCCCTCGAGCGAGGGACCAATAGAGCTATTTTGCGACAATAGTGCATCTATCTCGCAAATCAAGGATCCCAAATCACACCACAAAGTGAAGTACATGGATCGTAAGTACTTCGTGACGCGTGACCTCATCGACGAAGGCAAAATAAATCTGTTATGGGTGGACACCAACAACAACACAGCTGATCCATTCACAAAACCCTTATCCCAAGCCAAGGGCGAAATGCATTTCGAGTCCATGGGATTGAGGAACCATGTAGATTGGCTTGATGATTGATATGTAATGGGGTTTACCCTAGTTATTATTGTTTTATGCATTGAGTATGTATGAGAAAGAAAACTTTAATAACAAGTGGGAGATTGAAGGGAATGTGTTCTAAAAGTTTTACTTTTAAATGCCAATTATTATGAATTGAATGAGAAATCATTTTGTTCCTTGTTTATGTTATTCGTCTTTTAGAAGTGTTAAGGAAGAGACTCTTGGTCCTTAACCGTAGAGCTCTAAAAAGATATTGGTTTACATAAAACAAAAGATATTCACAATCATGGTAATTAACATGGAACATTAATTACCGAGTTAAGATTGTCGTGTTGGTCATAGATCATTGTAGCTCTACAAGTGAGTGACAACACGAGTACACAAAAGAGGAAAATATTACTTTTGTATACTGAATAGAACTAATAAGTAAAATATTATAGAAATGTGTTTCTGTGTCATTAATATTTTACTATGTCCTTGGTCCTTTGATATGAGACTTATATCCGATCACTTAAGAAATGCTTGATTAGACTAGTGTCTTAAGCTATCGATAAGTTTAGTGTAAAAGGTATTGGTTGGTTAAGTATGACTTTTGTTGGAGAAAATAGTTAGTCAAAAGAATATCATTGCCCCTCTTAATTGAGTGATGATATTAGTGAGCCCTTGATAAAGCAAAGTTATAACGTACACAATGTGATTTGAGTTAAGTCACATATTTGTAACTAGCTTAAAGAGATCAAGAAATGAATACTAATACAAAGATGACACAATACTACTTTGTGTGTATTCTTAATATCATGAGGCAAGGGACGGACACAAGTGGTGCACTCCATCACTAAATGGATCGGGTTTTGGTTCGAGTGGAATAATGTGTAGCTATAATGTGTAGCTAGATACCGCTTATAGCTTGTGGTATTAAGCTCTTAATATCACTGCGAACTTAGTTTAGATCCTCCCATAGGTCACACCACAAAACTGGGAAACAAGAAATGAGGATTTTGAGTTCATAAGATGTGTCGGGTTTCATGTAGAAAATATGACACATGGGGTGAACAAACAAAATCAAAATTATGTTGTGATTAATAACATAATTAGAATCTAAATTAAATTCATATGTGATGTAAATATTATGGGGTGTAGTGATTTATCGTTACATAAGATAATATGTTACATAAGTTGTGAATTTACTACTAATCCTGAAATGTCAAATTTTGTAGGGGTTAAACCGAAATTTGACAAGTCTGCAGTACTGTGCAAAAACGGTCGACCGATTAACAGTAAACGGTCGACCGATCGGTGCACGGTCGACCGGACACGTCTCGACCGATAACTGGGAATTTTCGTCTGTTCGGGACGGTCAACCGAAAGTGATCGGTCGGTCGACCGAACATTGCGATGGAATAGTTCCTGTTACGAACGGTCGACCGAGCTATTGAACGGTCGACCGAAACTGGTTCGAGCGGTCGACCGAACCTCCAAAAACGGTCGACCGGTCCAGACGGTTTATGCAGAATTAATTTAAGAATTAATTAGATCATGCATGGAATTGGTCCATAATTGATTTAATTCGTGGCTAATATTATTTATTATTAAATAATGGATGGTTAGATGGAATTTTGCATGAGATCATGGGCAAGGGGTTGCACATGAATAGGTAATTTGGAGAAAGCTTATAAATACAAGCTTATTTCATTACCCAATTAATTCATTCATTGTTTTCTCATGCAAAAATTCTCTCCCCATAATTCTCCACGAAAATTCCTTAATTCTTAAGTTTAGTTTAGTTCTTAAGAAATCATTTTCTCAAGGGAATTAAAGAGGGGTTAGTAATTGGATTCTAAACCCTATCGGAGATTGAGAGACTAGCTTCCCTCTCTCCGATCTTGTTTAGAGTTTGGTGAATACTCGGAGGCATCCGGCGCAGCGAGGAGCATCCCCAACGTCTCCGAATCTTCAAGAAGTTTTAGAGAACTTCTAGGTATGAATTTTGGAGCCCTTGTTTGTTTTAATAGAGTTTTTGAAACTAGTTTGTTAAAACAAACCGATGCATGCAATAAATTCTAGAAAATTGAAAATTGATCCTTATTATACATGAAAATTCAAAAAATATATATGTATAATTAGACATGAAATCCTACAGTGTTTTCGGTCGAACGGGACCCCTTTGCCAGTCGACCGAAAGCACTGTAGTATGTCGGTTGGGGGCGTTGACCATCTAAACGGTCGACCGCTCATTGACTTTGTCCGACCGGAACTTAAGTTAACTTATTGGTCGGTCGACCCGAAGTGTTGTTTCGGTCGACCGTTGCACTATGTTCGGATTGAGTTTGGTCCTGGCCGTTTTCGGTCGACCGGTGTTTGCGTGTGGTTCGACCGTTGGTGCTTTTTACTGTGGAGTGAGTTTTCACTGGTCGAATTCGGTCGAACGGGACCCCCTTTGTCGTTCGACCGATTGACAGTTTTGTTGGTTGGGCCAGTCCTGTGGAGAGGATTCGGTCGATCGGTTGAGAGGTTTTGTTCGACCGTTTGGTACGGTTTTTGTGTTGTGGAGCCAGCTCAAGATGGCAACGGATCTCCGGCCCTAGAGGGGTGACCTGTGCCGGCCTGAGAGTGGTTCACGAGTGTTGGCGGGCCAGCCCAAGAAGGCAACGGATCTCCGGCCCTTGAGGGTGACCGGTGCCGGCCTGAGGGTGGTTCGTGTGTGGGGTCAGCTCAAGATGGCAACGGATCTCCGGCCCTAGAGGGGTGACGGTGCCGGCCTGAGAGTGGTCTTCTGGAGCAGCTCAAGATGGCAGCGGTACAGGCGATACTGACCTGAGAGTGATCCAGCGTGTTAGCCGAGGATGTTTCCGGCTGTGGTGCCTGGGGCACGTGTGAGGGTTGGGCTAGAGGACCCGCGAGACCCGTCACTGGTTGATGTCTACTGTGGTAGGGAGAGAGTTCCCGGGGGCCCAGTGAGACGATGGATGGTTATCGCATTTCATATCATACATGTTTTAGCTGTGTAGTTCTTTTATTGTGATAGAAGTTTGGCATACGGGATTTCCTCTCGGGAAACTCAGGCATATTCATGTTTTATGTCAGGTCATAGGCAGCATTAGGAGGTGGTGACCGAGGAGGAGCGCTTTCGGGGTCCGATCCTGCTTTCCTTGTTTTGAGGTCTGAGTGATTACATGTATATTTTCCTTAGCTTTTGTTGTAATCACATTTTTGTAAAACTCTCAGATATATATTGTATATATGTTGGTGCACCAGTTGTCCATTGTCTTCGGTAATATCCTCGATCGTGTTGTGTTTTATTAAAAATTTAAATTTCTTCCGCTTTCGAGGAAGTTACATTAGCATACCATACAAATACCACTACTTGTAGTAGTCACTCACCCTTACTCACTCACATGTATGTACAATCACACAAGCAGCACTCAAATCTCAACAAACACAAAACCAATAAACTACAAATACAAATCCAACATGCATGCAAATTAAACTACATCTAAATACGTACGTATACGTAGACAAAAAACATAAACTGTAAGACATGCAATCAAATGCATGTATATATATATGATGTATGTAATCAGACATCAACCACACGAAACGAATCCCTGTTCTTAACGACTATGTCGTACATATGCACCGTCCTGAAGTTGACGAAGTCCTTCGGAAGCGAAATGAGGTCCATCGAAGTCCTTCTGTGGAACTGGAGAAGCTGCATGTCTTCATAATACCTCTCCCATCCAAGTCCAAGCAACTTACTCTCTAAGGAGGAGTAGGAAGTGATTATGTCGTTGCTGGGAACATAAATTAGCGCCTTTCGTCGGATTGCACCGGATTGAACGTGTGCCACCGGATTCTCCACGAGCCTCACCACCCCGTTCTTGAACACCCACACACCAGACATGGTTGAAAATTTGAAATGGTGGTTTGGAGTTGGATATGTGGTTGGTTTGGTGTGTATTGAGAAGGGTGTGCTGAGGGGTTTATATAGTACGTGCTACTACATAGTGGTGGATTGGAGTGTGTATTGTGTGAAACAAGTTTTTGGAGAGGATGACGAACTAATATTTTAGAGTTGTCAAGGAATTTGTTTTGGATTAGGATATCGAGTTTATTTTATTTTATTTTTCTAACATAAAGTTTTCTCTTTAAGATGTCACTTATTGCTAGATACAAATACAATAAATTTCTAACTATATATTTTATTGCTTATAGGAAGTGTATTAGTTTCAAAGAAAATCATGCAAAACTCATCACTCCTAATAATTGGACTTGAGACATTTAGCACTGGATATGCCGTGTGCTTGTAAATTACCCCTGAAGTGGCGTGTTCTAATTTCTTGATATGAGCGATCGGTTAAGTTTGTTACACTTTAAAGTTTCTTCTTAAAGACAAATCGAATGATTTAGTACACTGTGTTTTCAGAATTCATTGCTCACCCTTTCAATATCTAACTTTTACATTGTTATAAACCATTAACGACTTATCTTCGAGCACAATCTCAATCAGTACATACGACAATGGGGTCATAATTATAAATGGAAAATCATAACGAGAAAGAAAATAAGGAGAGATATCTGTGAATAAACCTAACCAATTCAATGTGTATAAACATTTCATTGAAACCAAGGAAATATCACATGACATTACACGAAGGAAACCACCACGATATAAGATATACAAGACGCTAGTAACGGAACGATATGGCGTGGCGTCACAATGCACCAAACAAAGAATAATTAACAGCGGCCAAAAAGGGTCGATTCCTTATGTATATATAGCATAACAAGTTCTCATACAGAAGTAAAAAATTATTCCCCGATTATTTATCGACTTTCTGTCTACTCAAAGGTACATATATCCAATCATTATTCATCTACTCTGTGTCTTTTCAACGTATACATACGGTCGACACGGTTAAAACTTAAAACTGCAAGTTTGTCTGATAAAAGAATCAGAGCTTAAGACGGACATTACATTCGTAAAGGCTGATCCAAAACTAATTCTGTCCTGTCCAGTAGCGTTTCCCATTCTGGATGTCAAAAGATTGAGAAAGTTGTTTCCCAAGTCTTTGCACCTACTTGTCTTCAATTAAGTCATAGCCTTTATGTCACTCAATCAATTTTAAATGAGCTCAAATTCTTCTGCTAACACAATCCTATTCGTTCTAAAAAATGTACAATTTTTTCTCTCTCAAGTGCTTCGAATTGTCCGAAGCCGTACATCTGGAGGTTTTCAATAGTGACGCGACGGATAATATTCTTTTTTCAGTTCGTAACGAGCATTTGCAATTCCATCTGTCACTCGATTTGAGGTACAAATTATGAGCCCTGGACTCGTGGTCTTTGGGTAGGTCCCTTCCTGTCATTGTGTTTTCTTTCCTGTCGAGGATAGAAAGATTCCTCAATCGGGCTGGTTTGTGGAACTTACAAACTTCAAGAGCCGAGAATTGCTTCCCCTCTTCCACTTGCAATTTGCAAGCTTTGCTTTTATCATGGATTCTCTCATCTATCCATAATATGTTTGTACAATATACAATATCTTTCTATCTATCTAAACAAATATATCCACAAGGGTAGGGCTTCCTAACAAATTATCAAACTTAACAATTGACTTTACAGTGAACAATCCATACGTTTTCTAGGAAAACACATAAGACACCTTATTTATTATTACTATTATCATCATTTTCAATTTTTCATAGTGAATTTTGGTGTGAATTCTTAACCATTGAGCTAACAAAAAAGGTAACCGCAAACAGAGAACGTATTTTTCTTCAGCACAAATTCTTAAACGGCAGGCAGAAAACAACGTAAGACCGCCTTAGGAGTCAAAGATTCATAACCTTAACATCTAAATATACCTTTTTACTAACAGCGGTATATATTCTTACAATCACAATCAAGGCACCCAAATTAGAGAATATATAGATCGACTACGATGAACTGCCTACGGACCGGACCTATTTTGCAATGTAGGCTGTCAACATTTTTTAGTGTTACCACCAATGTTCAGGTTGAAGTATATAATTATAAACCACCAGTTAATTTCTAACACATAATTTAATCAAACAAAAGTATCACACCAAACTTTTGCATAACACAAACAAAATTGAACTCTTAGGTGCAAAAGGCGAAAAAAGATTTATTCTTTTATTGTGACTAATACTTTGCTTATTCAGTTTTCTAACCACCGACGGTTTAGAGCCCAAAAACAAGGCCACATGACAAATTGATTCTGGCATTTAAACCTCTGTTTTAAAAACCGAACCGAACCGACGGTCAGACCGAGTTGGACTGTGAACCGGTAGCAGATCGGTCGGTTCTGTCAAAAAAACGGCCCCCCTTATGAACCGGAGTGAACCGAAAAAACCGATCGAACCGATCGGTTTTTTCAGTTTGGTCGAACCGAAATGAACCGGTTTTTTCAATTTAAACAAAATTTGATTTTTATTGTTTTATTTTTTGTTCAATTTTAACTCAAATTCCAGGGGTTTTATTTTTTACTACTTTTTCCCCAACCCCTCACCACGCCTCCACCCCTCACCACTCCACCCATCGCAATCATTCCATTTTTGTTTAAAGGTTTTAATTAAATTATTTTACAGATGAGTAATTTTATAGTTTAGACACTTGGTTATTACTTATTATGTAAAAAATTAATAGAAAAAATCGATTCAATCGGTTGGACCGCCGCTACGGAGTCGGTTCGGTTCAACTCTCGGTTCACAAAATTCTGATGTCATGCTGACGTCATCCTCAGTTGGACCAGGTTGAACCATCGGTTCGATCACTTTGAACCAAACCGAACTGTTTTCGGTTCACTCTTCGGTTCGGTTTTTAAAACATTGATTTAAACCGGCAAAAACAATTATCATTTAATTTCCAATTCCACGCTTCATTAATTTTTGAAAAGCTGGAACTTAATCACTTGATCACCACACAAGACAAGACATAAATGTTAGGTGTTACTTAATGCATCAATGCTTGAAAATTTTAAGTGATGCTTACTTAATACTAGTAGTTGATAATTTAGGAGGATTACCATATCATCGCTGGATAATGCTATTTTTAGCAAAGAAATTATTGGAAGGAGAATAAAGACCTTAAAGGCTTAAAAGTGAATTCGATTCCATCAAACAATTGTTAATGAGAATTGGAATTTCAAAAGTTTAATATCTAAGCACGGAAAAGAAGGATATATTCTGTAGGATTACCAAGACACGTTATCCAACATCGTGAATGTCACTTGGAATAGAAAACAACGTTTAGTGTCATCTAAATCTGTCCGTCAAAAATTATATTCAAATGTTAAGTGCTCTTGTAAGTATTGCGAATTCGAAATATCACTGTCTTATTTGAAGGCCCTCAGAAAATGAAAGAAGAATACATGACATCACAAGATAACAATTAACAATAGACGTCTTGCCATTCTCAGATTCCATTTGTAAGAAATATTTTCTTTCATAAAAGAAAACGTTACAATATATGTTTAGGCACACTTCTAACTGTTCATAATTTAAATTAATCGCGTGATTAATAACAAACAAAACATGATATTGTTCTCAACCTGATAATCAATTAATCAAGCAAAATAAAATACAAAGAATACCTCTTCATGCAGCTACCAGAACACAACTAGAGGAAATTTATTCTGTTCGCTTTAGGTGGTAATCTCCCGCAGTCAAAAAAAGATGTTCACCTAATATGACACCAACCGAAGGCAGACCTTCAATATGATCGACCTTTATCTGAATATTTTTAAAAGCATTGTTATTGCCGTCACATATAATCAAACAGACAGTGAAAATATGATCTGGCTAAAGCACTGACCTTCCCGTTTCCGACTTGAAACTCAGCCTTCAAACTGGAGTGATCCCGTGATAAGAGATATGTTTGCAGAGCCGCGGCAAATTTTTGATTACCTGAAATTAAAAATTGTGGTCAGGTGGTGCCTGAACGATAAAGATGGCAATAATCCATTATCAAGTTAGGTAATAGTGTCGAAAGAGGAATGCATATAATCTTACCAGAATACAACTGAAGAATGACATCTGCCTTGAACATTAAAGTAGGCCTAGCCAAACTGATGACAAATGAGAAGTCGGAAATCCCACGAAATGTCTCCTCGCATATTACAACCTGCCAGCAGGAGATACGATAAGCAACCAGAAGCACCCATCCAAGAACAGATCAAATAAGCATGTGCTATTTGGTGAAACATAAGGCTCTACGAGCTTATGAACCACGATCACCATAATACTATGAATTTGTGCACAGATTGCATCTGAGATGAATCTTCAAATTGATTGATTCCATATACTTGTGGTTATAAAAAAACTAAGAGCCAACAACCACCAAAAAAGTTTTACTTGAAAAGTGGACTAGTTAAGCTAAAGCCTAAAATGTTCAGGTCGCATTTGAAATAAAAGCCTCAAACACTTGGGACAGAGCATAGCAAGACAGTATGAATCAGTGGAAAACCGCATAATTTATGTCATGTTATACGTAGTCATTTTACTTACAGTGCTTTCTGGGGCCAAACTACGAGGAAGTAAATGGGAACCCAGTGCTTCTCTAATGTAATGCTCCTGCAGATGGAAAGTTATAAAAGAGTGTAAAAATAAAGGTTGGACTAAATAGCTGATGTTTACCCAAGCATGATGAAAATATACCTGAGATTTGACAACGTTTTCGAACATTTTTCTGTCACAGTCTAATGATTCAAAATAGACCTCAACAACATCAGTAGGTTCCAAACCGGCCTTCTTGCGCAGTTTCTGGATTCTGTTGACAATCTGTAGTGGGAAAAAAATACAAATCAAGCAAATCACCAACCTTGTTCTTATGAGATTATAGATGTACTATTCTCGAAATTGACTTGCAAAACTGCAATTCTACAAAGAATTTAACAAGATTCTTATATCATCCACATAGCAACGACACCATAGACTCATTGTTGAATACATGAGAAGAAGCTTTTATAAGCTTTGTCACTACACTATCTCCTTCATCTCGAGGCCGATCTAAATAGATATTTGATCAATCTGATAATTTAGTATTTCCTACTCCATCCGGACTCAAAATATTTAACTGATGTAAATTTCATGGATTTGTAAAAGAATCTATAAAATAATTGGTGAAAAAAAGATGATTCTATATCACCCATGTACATATATCAATGGACGAGGTTTATCATCAGACATCAATGATTAAAATTAAAATATGAACACCAAGCAAGCAAGACTCACACATCAAGGTGCATTACATGCTCAAAAGTCAAAACACAACATAACATAGAATTGTGCTTCCAAAACGGCATCTAATTTACCTCACGGGCAACTCCTGCCTCCACCAAAGAGTCATCAGGAAGCAAGTCTAAGATCACTAATACATCACCTGACAGGAACACAAAAATACTAAATTAATGGCTGCCCAAATTATCCGTGTTACACAAAGTGAAAACAATTTGCATTTACCATCTCCAGCTGCATCCATCTCATTTTCTTTCACATTTGTTGGGCGCTTAAAGTCCCTTAAAATCTGAAAACAGCCAAAAAGAAAAAGAAAACCCTCATTGGCGTCTAAATCTCATAAGACAGTTTATGCATAACTTTCCCTTCAAAAGTGTAAATATAGTTTCAAGTACCAGTATGCATGTCAGCAACACAGCTGGCAAACTTTTTAAAACAAATTAAACAAGCTTACTTAGATATTGGGATGCAGATCAGTGAGACAAACTAAATTTCCAAAATTGGACAAAAATCCTCCCATTTAATCTCAAGTTTCAGGGTCACTCGTGATTCTAAGTATTTCACAACAAATGCTTGTTATTGTTAACAAATTGATTCACTTTGAAACGAGTTTCAATAAAAGTAACATTTCCATGTCCTCACTTCAAATTTAATCCCAAAACCTCTAGTTATGCAATAGCTTCTAGCAATGGTAAATAACTTGGGACAACTCTAGAACAAGCACATCTAAATCTCATCCATCAATCAATGTAAGGAAAAAAAATTACATACTTTAAGTTTAAATAAAAAAAATTGAGAAGACAAAGGAACTGAGGTAAAAACCTTGATGTCTGTCAATTTAAGACTGTGCCCTGAGAACGATGCTTCACCAGACTTTTCAAATTCTATAATATCAGCAAGAGACATTGCCTTCACAGCTTTAGCAACTGTCCCCATAGCTTTTCCTAGTCGCTTACCTAGTTCACTGAGGCAATGAAGAAGCATTAAACATTGGAAACAACATCAAACTTACTGAAAGAAAGTTGTTCAACCTGAAATTTGGCTCTGCACGTAAAGAAGCAAACTTTAAGGGATCACTGCAGGGAACCACTGATTTTATATTGAGCTCCTCCGTTACATACTTTATAACAAAGAAAAACATCAGTAAACCACTCAGAAAGGGAAAACTACTTAATCATATTTAGCACAAAATGCTTATATATCCACTACATATACAGTATATCACTTAAGTCATTCAGTGAATCACGGACAAACAACATAAACTGTGTCACGAGCTTGCTACAGAAGAAAAGTCGAAATAACTCTACCAAGGCGCAATTCTAAATTCAATTAAAAATATTAACAAGTGTCAGTGCAGAGAATACAAAATACTTACATCTTTTAATTTTCCAGTAATATCTTCAAGGAAATTTGTATCTGGATGAACAACAATCATTTCCCTGATGGGAAGAATGGAAGCATAAATGACTTGGAAAAAAAGGAATCTGCCAATTTCCATCAAAAGAAAGATAAATACAACATACCTAAGTGGCGATTTCAAAGGCTTGTTGTGGCGTTCCCTGATGTTGCGAGCAAGATCAATAACAGTCATCATCCTTGTAACACTTTTTTCTATGCGTTCCTCGGTCTAAATTCGTTACCATATCAGAGGGACAAAATTACATGTCAAAAAGACAAAAGGTCAACCTTCCCACCCTTTATTGAAGGTTTTCAAAGATATGTTTGGAGTTTGAGGACAGACTATCTACCTTCCCACCAGAACAAGGAAAAGTGCAGTAGTGAATACTTTCTTCCGAACCAGTGGAAATCTTTCGCAAATTTTGATAAAGGGCTTCACAGAAAAAGGGTGTAAAGGGGGCCATCGCCTTACAAATTGTTATGAGCACCTAAATTCAAAAAAAAAACTAATAAATATGTAAAGTTTTGTTCATATAACATGCAGTATGCACAATAGTAAATTGACAAAACAAAAATTGCTCACATACATAGTACAGGGTTGAAAGCGATATCCTGCAGTCGTGTTCTCCAGTACGACCTTTAAGTCTCTTCCGGTTGAACCGCACATAGATATTTGTAAGGCCGTCAATAAATTTCAATAGGAATGGTACTACCTACAAAAACAAGGAACAAAATCATTAGAAAAAGTGGGGGAAAATCATAGATGCCATCATTGGTCCAAGATAAATAAATAATGATACACATATGTGATCAGGTACAGAAAAACAAATGTAACAGTAGGACACTCCTTAAATGACATGCAATAAGAAAAAAATGTGATGGACAAGTAACCTCAATAAAGACAATTTCAGGCACTTTCCTAACAGATCGGTTATAATATAGTAAAACGTTACATAAAAAATAGTAATATTAGTACAAATTAGAATGTGTGGAAATAGTATATCAAGTAAATTGTTAATTTAGTAAGAAAAAATGAATAAACAATTGGAGTGTGGAGCTACCATATACAATTGATATGTACCCATTCCTGGGGAAGTTATGCCCGTAATAATTAACAAAAACAGTACAGATGACAATGTTTGGAAACTGTGAATTCAGTAAAAATATTATTGAACCAATAAAGAAATGACTTAATATATGATGTATGAGCCAACCGTATACAATCGGTATGCATCCATTTCTTGGCGAACGAAACGGACGAGACTTTCAGTGGCAGAGTTAATCCACTGGTCAAGAACATTTTCGGATTCCTGAAGACTTCTTTGGTCAACAGGCGCAAATGGTGCAAGCCCCTCAATCTCAGGCCGTTTTGCATTTTGAACAAAAAATCTGTAAGCATTGTACCATGGAAGAAAAACATCTTTTACCTGAAAAGAAATCAGAAATATGCTATTAATGGATGATACTCATAATAATATGACGTTTGTCTGTCTACATAAGAGGGAAAAAGGAACAATTAAAAAAAGTGGGACACTCACAACACTGTAAACTCCATCCTTCTTGAACCTCAAGGGTTCGGCATGTACAACAGGCGAGTTAATAAGGTAGAGACGTAAAGCATCCTGCGACAAGAAAGAAGACAAATATCGTAACGAAATATTCCATCAGGGATCTGAAGAGACGAGAAAGAAAAAATAAAGTTCAACTCCTTGTATGATTTACATGCCATGCAATTTAAAGCACAAACATAAAGATGAAACATAACAGACATTATTCCCCATATAATGAAGAAGGGACACACCACCTGCATTTGAAAAAAAAAGACCAAATAATATAAAGGTCCGGTAAAAGCATGAAACTGAAACTACATGCCCAGGTCCCATGATTTCAAATCTTTGTCAGTTGGGTTGTGCAAAGCAACTTATGAAAGTGGTGTTCCCTAACCCACGATGCTCATCACTTGTGTTAAAAATAACAAGTAATCTCAAAGTTGTGGAGAATTTAAGTAAATAAAATTAGGTAGAAATATATTGTTTTTTGGAGGTTATGTCAGAATCCAGTGCTCCAAGGAGGGAAATAATTCAGTGCTACTTCAACCAGTGATCTCTCCAACCAGGGAAATAACATTCTCAAAGTTGTGGAGAATTTAAGTAAATAAAATAATATACAGGTAGGTCACAGATATACATGCCTGATTCTATATGAAATTTTATAAAATATCAAGTAGATTGGGAATTAAAACATGACACAAATATGATAGTAAACATAACGAGTAAAGACATGAAGAACGTGGCAACCACGTACCTGAGAGAGCAGGAGATGGTGGCCATGTATAAATACAAAAATGATATTATGACAGAAGATAGGGTATTGCAAGAATCCTAATAAACAACATCATTAAGTCTTTACTAAGATCATCGAAGTGTAAATAACTAAATATGACAAGGGAAATGGCTCTTTTGAATTATGTCTTAGCTCCTTATAACAATTACATCTAAATGCTTAAGGCTACATTTAAACAGAAAAATATTCTTCACCTACATATAGCCTAAATGGCTTCCTTGGGAATATCAATAAACCAGAAGTGACGAGTTAAGTAAAATACTAAACCAACATGTGAGGATGATAGAAAAACTTAAAAAAATTGATTCCATACGTAACAGTGTCGTACAGAAAGCAGTAAAAGACTGATAACATACAGCGCCATAACTGTCTATAATTTCCATAGGAGGTGGATAGTTCTTCAGACTTTTGCTCATTTTCTTGCCATCTTCAGCCAAGACAAGTCCATTGCAAATAAGATTTCTAAAAGCTGGTTTCCCAAACAATGCAGTAGATACAACCATCAAGGTATAAAACCTGCCACATCATGCAACTACACTTAAACCATTTACCAAGTAGAATAGCAACTTGTAACAAAGAAAAGCACCAGAAACACTAAACAAATGCCTGCTCTAATAACTGATGGAGTCGTCTACTAACAACTATCCATATTAACCATGGTTTATATCTAAAACTTAGTTGAGAACAAACTACGATTACAAAAATAATATCCAGGTCTTCAACAAATATTGGCCTTAAGATAAGAAATGAAGTCTTGGTTGATAGCCAATATGTTCTACTGTTTTACATCAACGAAAGATATCTTAAAATGGAAATATAGTAAAGTCATGATGAAGAAAGTGAAATTCAAAGAAAGATACATTCTCTACATCAATTTTGATTCAACATTGCAAAGCAACAATTGATTCAACATTGCAAAGCAACAATTGATTCAACAAGGATGCCATACTGGCAGACTTAACAGATACGTTTACTTGTGTACTACTTTTAAGGCAGTTGGGCAGTACACCAAGTAAAAAGGTAAAAAACGGTTATCATTATTATACTAATAAAAAGATCCCTCACCATCCACGAGTTTGGTCAAGCCCCTCAGCAACAAAATGGCCAGGAAAATTGTTTTCGAATAGTCCAACATTCTCAAAAGGGTAGTGGATGTATGCATAGGGCATCGAGCCACTTTCAAACCAACAATCGAACACCTGCATAAATAGTATAGATCACATGTGAGATTTGCATTTTCTATTAAAAATTATGGCAAAGTTCTGAGATAACTAGTGTAGATTTACAAATTCTAACATAAAAATTGACATTAACATTCTGGTAATTGCCATGTTATGAAATTCAAGTGTACTTTGAAACATAGGTATAGCATCGGGAGGGGGAATCTAACACAGAATGTGTTATATGCAATGATAAAAGGGGTTTCTTCAAGAGACTCTTCTGTCGGCAAACAATGCCAACGAAAACCTTCTTTCCAAAAAAAAGTTTGTCAAAGCATCTGCGTCATAGCTGATTTAACACAATGTGGTAAAATATGTATTTTAGATATCAAGCAAATATGGTGGCCTCCATCATGCTCAATAATCACTTAAAAGTGAAACCCCAGCCCCCAAGACTGAATGCCCCAGCCTGCTTGTGACATTCAAGCAAACCAACATGCAGTATTTCTAATCTTAGATAGAAATATCAACATAAATGGATATTCCCTTATTATCAGCTGCAAGGAATGGCTATGGGATTATAAGTCCAGCTTGTATCCAGTATGGCAGTCTGCAACAGAAATTAAACCTCAAACAGCCTGCTTGTATTAATACAAGGCAATCCACTTGCTAACTTCCATCTTTCCTTCTTTGTCGAGGAAAGGTACAAAGTATACTCAGATTCTTTTGGAAACCATTGGAACATTTTTTAACAACAAACATCATTGAAGCTGTTTCTTCCATGAACATAAGGCCATGTTATTTTCAATTACTTAGTAAAGAAGTCACAAACAGCCTAAAAAGAAAAGGAAAAATACTTTAAAAACAAATCTGAGAACAGGAGAAGATAGGCTTAAACGCTTGATATATATTAACATACGGACATACCTCTTCAACTCGCCGCAACACACCAAATTCTGTCCCACGACTAGATGGAATGGTGATATGATCAATTTTGTGACGATGCAGATCAATAACCTGATGGAAGCATGTTAACGAAATTAAAATACAGGTGCTGAATCCCAAGAGTACGATAAATATGATATGTCGTCTAATTACAAAAATAAAAGTATTCTACAAACCTAGGGCATGCTTCATGTGTATCATTCAAGTTTATGCATTACAATTTAATAATGAAGTTCTACTCAAGGCCTTCTACTATTCACCATTTGCTCCTTTACTAAATATGTAAAGCATACAAGTTTTCCCCAACATCCAAAGTCCAGTACTCTAGCTTGCCTCTTGCGTAGGTAATTGTTTCACAAGGATTCGGATGCATATATCTAGAGGGCCCGGCATCTGCCTATATAGGATTGTCCGGCCATAATTTAGGCGTCGAAATTTGGAACATTACATGGTTTTGTGACCTACTAAAGCAAGTCTATGCTTATTTGCATGACATATAAGAACAAATTGGTATAGGATAAATTATATTTCCAGCATTGTACAACATCGAACTGTACATTCAACATGTGAAGTTGCATGTCTTAATGCCAAAGGGTTGCAATGCTAAACTGTCTTCATGTGCATTTTTTAATACAAGTAACAAGCACATGAAATAACAGACACGGACCTGAACTCCAGAAAGTTTTTGAAGCTTATCAATGGAATCAATGACAACTATCTCCTCTCCATCGTCACTAATCCATATGGGCAGTGGGGTGCCCCAGAATCTACTCCGGCTAACAGCCCAATCTCTAGCATTTTCAAGCCAATTGTGAAATCGTTTTTCCTGTAATAAAAAAAAGAATAAACATCAAATAGGACAAGCACTGGATATCGTCTTAGTTAAATAACTGAACTCCTGAATAACACAGTACCACCAGAACAAAAAAAAACAGTACCACTACAAAATTTGTAGCAGTCAATATCATGAGAATTCATTTTCTTTGAGGAACCACAATTAGTGTCAAATAAAGGTCATCCTTGGCAAAATAAATAATCATGAAATTATTACATCATTTCCTTTTGCAATGAGTTGAACCTATGATTTCATGTTAATTCAAACTTATAACTGCAGCTATTACTTAAATACATTTCTCTCAAGGCACAAAAAAATGGCGTTTTATTATTGTGATACTCAAATAAGGTGGTCTTGTTAGTTTGGTTTCTTTTTTCTTCACTTTGGAGATTCCTTGCATGTACAAACAGTTTGAGTGTATATACATGTATATGAAGAAAAATGGCTAGAAAATTGTATTTAAAAATTTATCACACACCAGATAATTACATTGATCTTGACAAGAAATTCGACTTAAGCTTTATTGGTGGAAATGTATACTAGTATATTATTTGTTAGCTTAATAATTTTGAACTTGTAATCATCTGAGATGGATCAAGCTAAGATCCTTACATAAGAGATAATATCAAGCACCAAATCAACTCATTTACTAATCAAGTAAAACTTCAGTTGACCCTTTGCGTGCTAGCTGATAGTGCTGGGAGCTCCCAGATTATTTTGACGGCCTAACTTTAGAGTGTACATAAATTAAGTAATGTTAAAAGTAGAACCTTGACATAATCAGGAACCCAGTATGTTTGCTTGTTACTCTCCAACAACTGTGCCTTAATCTTTTCAACAGCTATAAACCTGTGGAGAGAAAATATCAAGACTGACTGAAATACAAAGAAATCAACGAATATGTAAAAATTAACAAAAATATCAAGACAGACTGAAAAACAAAGAAATTAACGAATATGTAGAAATACAGGCATGTTAACCTGCAGCATAAAACATTGTTCCACAAAATATAATTTTAAATGTGTTTCTAGCCGGTAACCATTAGGTCTTTGTAAAAGATTATCACATTGCATGTCCCATGAGATTTAAAATAATCAACAGTGCTACATGCTTTGTGAGCCGTGACTATTTAAGCGGCAATCAGATAATAGCACTTGCGCAACATCTACTTACCAACTTGGCACAGCCTTGTACAGCAGAGGAGTTCCAGATCTCCAACAAAAAGGGTAAGAATGTGTTATAGTTCCTACGCTCACAAGTCGTCCTTTCGCCTGCCAACATATCAACATACGGAATAATGTAAGACATGAAAAAACATGAATACTGAACCACCAACTAAGGTTCTTGATATTTTTTTATTTTTTGACCGGTAAGGTTCTTGACAAATGAAAATTGAGGTTTGCTAAGCCATGTGCTGATACAGTAAGGTTGTTTAAATCCAAACAAGCCATCTTCAAGATGAAAGACCTAAAGTCGGCTAGTCGAACAGTAGAGGGTCCAAGACTCCAAATTGACTGGTCGATGACTAATCAGCAGTTAGCCAGGCTAATCAGGATATATTCAAGATGCTTTAAAAGCTCATTATCATACTGCAATACATAAAATAACTGGTGTCATGAATTGAGGAATTAAAAATCACTTGAAGTGTCCACAATTTAATAGACATGAGATACTCAATAGTTGCAGTGATTGGAACCCATTGTATAACTGAACTTCAAAGATTTTGATCATAGACATGAGATATCCAAACAAAATTTGAAATTAAATGAGATACCCCAACAAAAATTGCAATTACATGATAATATGCGTATGCAGCAATAATTTCATAACAAAGGAGATTAAATTAAGTAATTAGAAAATAGCAGACAATATAATCACAGCCTTGCCTTCACAGCCTTAATGATATCTTTATCGGCATCCTTGACATATGAACCGGCAAAATCAGAAACTTTTTGAGTAAAGCAACCATCCGCATCAACCGCAACTATCAAGTCTTCAGCCTAAATTTGTCAGGCAAAACAAGCGAGGAGTGTTGAAACAAACAATCAGTTTAAAAAACAAAAAGATAGAATGATGTGGCTACATAATTACTCTATCGCATTACAAGAGAAACACATTGAAAAATGCCGGAATACTTATGCATGAAGAGAGCAAATGTCAACACAAGGGCAGAGGTTTATGGGGACCACTGTAAGTTCATAATTGTGAAGGTCAAGACATTCAAAACTCAGACACTGGTGTCGTGGTGCAGTTAGTTGATGACTCATGGCACACGAGAAGCCACCAACAGGGTACTAAGATGATACTATGAGAAAAGTAAAACAATGAATTGATAAGTTCAACAGTAACAATCATTGCCAGCTCACAAGGATCAATTTGTAGCTCCACATCTAACTCCCTAAACTCCGTTTTTTATTGGTGACTGCCAAGAGCCCAAGACTCTAATTGACCTTGCAGTTGCAGATAATCCACATATTCCTACTTTTTCTTTGGTAACATCTTAATTAAAACTTCTAAATGACGAAACATCTCACAGAAGATCTCATCCCCAAACTGGTATTATAAGGTCCAAGAGTAAAGTGATTTTAGCATGAAAATTTGAGCATGTTAAAAGACAAAAGCATGATAGGAACGGTCTTGCATTATAGACGTTGATGAGCAAAATTGACAGAAAACAATTAAACAACTGAAAAATGCAAGTTCCAAAAACAAAAGGTACTTATTACATGAATAATTCTTGTGTGAAATTGTTGGGGATGGTATAGATTTTCTACTTAGGTGCTAGAAAAGCAACTGTCATTCAAATAAGGGGAAATCAGAACAACATAATTTTCACATGAACGATTACAACATGTTGCTTGGGGTTTATAGATGCCAATAAAATAAATAGAAACGCAATATGCAAGAGGCACTACCATGAGTGGAGTTTACCTTTTGGATAATACCTGACGCAACACATACTCGGTAATCGTCTTCACCAAAGGCTGGGGCACAATGTACAACTCCAGTACCACTGTCATCAGTAACATAATTATCTGCAACCACCTTGAATGCGACATCTGTGAATTCCGCGAAATATTGAAAAAGTGGAATATACCTGAATGCCAAGGCAAATATCATGTTACGGTTTCATTTAAGCACAAAAAAGAGTAGAAAATCACTCTGCGGACATCCTGCTATCCATGCATAGTTGAGCCCCTGATCAAAGATTTGTGAGATATGCTTGTAGAATTTATTTACTGTTGGTAGATTGTAAAGGGATACAAGAGGACACGAGGGGAAAACCAAACCGGAAGAAACGGTAATGAAAGAAAAATAAGATTATACCATCACCACTAAAGTGAGGGACACAAAGCATTCCCCCGGCGTGCAATGGGTGTTGCTTGTAGAAATTAAATCGCACTAAAGAGAGGTGTATAACAAAATGGTGGAAGAACACAGAAAAATACCTCACACAGTTCGGGAACATGCAGAATGAAAGATACCGAAGAAAGAGGCAGCATGAGGTAGAAAATTGAAACAGCCCAAATGCAGCTTAACGAGGCATGTTCATTCACTATTTCGTATGTCAACCAAAGTGACTCGCTAGCTTCGATTTCTTCTTTCAATATTTCATAAGAAGCTCTAGTAACAGACATAAATAACAACAAAAACAGAGTATTTAAACCCAATCTATTTTGTCTATGCTAGAAATGAAAATCATTAAGAATTATAGTTACGGTACGTGGACAACTCCTCTTAAATCACATGAATCGCTGTAGATCTGTCTTCAAATTGGTGAAATCAAATCCTAAGATCTAAAGCATGACAGGAAGAGTTGCAATGAAAATCAATCCAGGGCCATTGAAGGGGGGAAAGAAAGACGTAGATGTGACGGCTTCAATTAATTAATGCACTTGAAAATAAAACAATGCAGGGTCAAAAGAAAAATAGAAGTAGAAGCAGTTTCAAAGCAAAAGAAGAAATAAATAAGGAAGAGAACGCATACTTCTTTCCTACGAGTGAAGAACCACTGAGCTTCTCCAGCAATTCATAGGATCCTGCATCAATCCCCCCCTTAGTCTTTTCACTAGAGCTTCCTTTGCTCTTGGAGCTTTTACCATCTTGGACGGCGTCTCAGTTTTGGATTTCTTAGTCGGCAGTTGAGAAAGTCGAGATTCTGCGACGATATAGACAGCTCCTGTAGATTTGTCCTTGACCTGTTTAAATGATAAGAGCTACCATATAAGTTGCAATAATGCGAATGAGGATAGCATATAAGAACAATTACTGATCATACGAACAAAATCCTCAAGACAAGAACTTTAATCTTCGCCAAAAAATGTGCATTTTCATCAACTTAAAGAAGCATTGTATGGACAGAAGAATACGTGTCCAAAACTGTGGTCTAACAAGAGGGTGCAGAATGTATAACTGTTGAAAAAATTTCAAGAGGAAATATAATAATTTAAAAGCATAAACAGACAAGACATATCTAATCAAGTAAGATGTGGCCAACATGACCAACAATTAGGAATAATGAGATCATCAGAAATCCTCCAAAACGCTGAGAGACCACAGTACTACTGGTTTTGAAGGAAAAAATTACAGAAATGGAAAAGGTCACACATTCAGGAGTCCAAACTGAAGAGCACTTGAAGATAAAACAAAAAACTAATTGCATAGATGTCCAAAGTTTTTGAACAAGTTTACCTTCACATACACGAAATTTGCATTGACACAAAGAGTTAAGTTGCTAGGAAGTGTCCATGGTGTTGTCGTCCATGCTACTAGTGCAGCATTATCGGGGTCGTCGATTAATGGAAATGACACCATAAGTGCAGGATCAGAGACATCCTAAAAAAGGCTAACAAAATTAAACCCTCCAGAAATTAAACATAAGGCCTCATCGCAGAAAAAGATAACAATCGACCTTGTAAGCTTGCCCAGCTTCGAAGTTTGATAGAGCAGTCTTGAGGCCGGTACTGTAAGGTGTAACCTGAAATTTCACAGAAGCAACGACTACAACTAAGACTCACAATAACAGCCAAGTGACCCAAGTCTATCTGTTGAGATAAGCCATAACTGGGTAAAACCATACTGAAACTCACAATGATAACAAAAAACAAAAAAAAATTGTTAAACCAAACGCAAAAATGCACATCAAAATCAAACCTTTTAGGTTGTTTCACAGCACTCGAGTAATAACAACCTCACACCCACAACAAATTCACATCTTCTGGTAAAAAAACTCAAAAGCACTTGTACAACTACCAATCCAACTCACATCAAAAGCATTTTTTATTTAAAAAAACAGTTAGATTAGAACAAAATAGCACTCACAGCTAAACCAATATTTTTTTCTTAAGAAAAACAAACATCCAACAAGTTGAACAACATAAACCCATTATTTATAGTCCACCAAACAACCACATTGAATCAAAACAAAACCCTCACCTTAAACCCCTTATACACAAGCCCCTTCTCAAACAGCCTCCCAAAGACCCACCACAAGCTCTCCATATACCCCAAATCCATGGTCTTATAATCGTTCCTAAAATCGATCCACCTACCGACTCTCGTAACCACCTTCTCCCACTCCTCCACATACGTACTCACAATCCCCCTACACTCTTCATTATACCTCCCAATCCCCATCTCCAGAACCTGATCCCTCGTCTTAATCCCCAGCTTCTTATCGATCTCGTGCTCGACAGGGACGCCGTGGCAGTCCCACCCGAAGCGGCGGGTGACGTGGTGCCCGATCGCGGTCTGGTAGCGGGTGACGATGTCCTTGATGGTTCCCGTGAGGATGTGGCCGTAGTGCGGGAGGCCGGTAGCGAAGGGGGGCCCGTCGTAGAAGACGTACTCCGGGAGGTGGGAAGTGAGGGAGAGTTGGGTCTTGAAGGCGTCGATGTCGGACCAGAACTGGAGGATGCGGTTCTCTTGGAGTGGGAAGGAGAGGTCCTTGCCCTCCGGGACTTCGTCCATGGTGGAGGAGGCGGGGAAGGGGGTGGTTTGGTTAGGGTTTTGGGGGGGACGGCGATGGGGGAGAGGAGGGTGGGGATGGTCAATTTGCAAGTGAGGTGAGGTGAGGTTGTGTTTGACATTTTTCTATTGGTAGATTTTGCGTCGGATTTTTTTTTTGAGTTTAGGATAATTGTTTTTCTGATGGAGTGTCATGTTATGGTGGTTATTATATTACCCTGAATTAATCCTTTGCTATCTTCGTTGGCGTGGCTGATTATTATCAAAAAAATTATATGATATCATTACGTTTTGTTTTTTTCTGAAGAATATTTGAGATTCAAGGATTTTAGTTGGTAATATGTACACAGAGAAGAGATTAATTCATACAAATTCAACATATGAGGTGGTAAGGAAAGTTGAATTGTCAAATGTAGACGAACAATGTGAATAAATGAGTATGCATTATAACTTATTGACACCTAACTTGACAAGCAGCGTCAGAGTAATGGGTATATGGAATCAAACATGACAGTGAGAATTATTTCAGCTATATGGAATATAATGTAAACAAAGGCGTTATTCTTCAAAATTTGAAGCAATGAATTGTCATGTCAGTAAAAAAAAATATTGTTAAAGGACTCCTATGACTTTACACTCAGCTCCTGCTTGTCTTCTGAGCACGTAGTATCTGTATAGTTGAAGCTTGGTTAAAACCATGAGCCCTTAACAGGGAATGGTTAAAGCAGTGGTAAAATAAATCATATTTTAGTAAGACTAAATTGGACCTAAGCTGAACATAAAAGTTCGGAACCAAAAACAATATCATAACTAATTTTCATGTCCAAAGCGACTCCAACCAGTCAGAAGTATATTCATATGCAACAAAAGTGACAGCACCAGCAGGAGCAGCTTTGATGATGGAAGGGATTATGCCCTTGTAAAGGCCAGCCCAACTCTCCTTAAGTAGGATCTGCCGTAGAGCGTCATACATGTTCTTGTATGCACTTACTTTCAGTCTTTCTCCATATTTTGGGTGCCTCTGCAGGCCTTCTATCTGTATTCCGAAAATCAACTCAATTCAGCTGCTAATGCAGCAAATAGATAATCTAACATCAAAACTATGCTTAAAGTAAAATTGACTTCCGAGAAAAATCGAGTATGACTACTATAGATGATTAACTCCATCGTAACTAATGTATATAGATTATACTGCCGATTATACCTCGATCTGTTTAATGACAAAACTAAAAAGATCTCAAAATGGATAAAACAAGAACTGATGAAGAAATATATTTTCAGAACATTAAGTGTTACTAGTCTGGTTTTTTTTGTTTTCACCAAACATTAGTGCTTGGATCAAAAATTAGTGTGACGATGTACGTCCAAATGTCGAACCATAATTGTTCATGATGGATTGGAAGCCAAGCCAACAGATCTCTGAAAAGTTTGCTCATGCCCACCAATACAAGAGGTATGCATGTAGCTTAGTACTTAGGATTCATGTTGATATTAAATATAAATTTTAAGCCTTCAAGAACTGGGGAAAAATCAACAATGAATGACGCTGGTCCAGTAAACGTTGAAAATTCTATAACAATGAAAGCTAATAAAATCCATTGATGAACTTCCCCAAAACGACTTCTTTATAGATCACAGATTTTACCTGGAATCTTTTCTTTACCACATCAAGAGGATGGCAGATAGCTTTCGCACAGGTTCCTGCCGCCAAACCACAGAGAAACAGCTGGAAACTTGTGATGCTTTCATCCTGTGACAATCTATACCTGTTCCAGGCCTGCATGAAAAACAAACGTAAAGATCAGTCATCAATGCGTGTCGCTTATTGTCAGGTTGAGTCTACAGATAACAAAAGCCAAACAAGACATCCTTTTCTGTTAAGTCTCTGCAGCTCGAAATCCACATAACAAGAGGAAATAACAGACATATAATCAGGAAGATCTTTGGTTCGCAAGTGCTTTGATCTTAATCATATCGTAGAACTTGTGTATACTAATAAACTTCACTTCGGAACAACAGCCTTGGTCGAACCCAACTGAAAGGTACGCAAATAAGCATGATACATGACATTGGTTTAATTTCCTTTCATGATCCCAAGTGCAAGTAGCCTCAATAATATCAACTTATCAAGCGAGAATGTAAACAGTAAAAACAAGCCATCTATATTAGCTAGCTTTGAAAAACAATGTTCTGAAAAGATTTAAAGTTTAAGCATCAAAGGTACACAAAAGTTACAAATTTTCTCGGCACATGTAGAGATCCTGGGGAATCACAATTGCCCATGCATGGGAATGTCAAAACAGTTGCATCACTTGTCCAGCAGAAGAATTGATGTTCAGTGATTAGTTTAGTATTTGAGATGGCTCCTGCTTTACAGAAACCCTACATAACTTCTACAGGTGCAGACAAGTAGTGGTTGGTTAGACGACAAGTGTTGCCAGTTTCATATCAAAACGAAAATAGCTCTATAAATGAATGATAATTTGCATCATTGGAGATGATATGAATACAAGGAACAACTTAAATGGTAACGACATGGACAATATTGCTAGTCAACAGGGTAGGCTGCGATTTCTTATTAGTTTTTCTTCTTAAATCAAACAATATGATTGTTTCAACCAAATCTGTTCAAGCAGCTGGACTGTTTTACTCGGTCTGAAGCCACTCAGTTCAGTTCACAGCTGGTGGTCTAACCAAAAATTCCCCAGCTCTTGGCTGATCCTACATGCCACATCTGGTTTAGCTTTAAAATGGTAGTGTGGACACAACCAACTAAGCTGGGAGTTAAGAACGAATTGACAATTTATATATCAGCAAATAATCAATTACCATTTGACCATACAAAACTTTAAACAGCATAATGATATATGGATCCAGCATAAAACCTCACAAAATGATTCTGATATGCACACAGAAAGGGACTTGCGATATTCATCTCTTTGAACCATACTTCGAAAGATATCCCTCGTACCATTATAGTTGATGTACCAATAAACAGAAAAGGCATACTCCAAACCAAGTTATCCATATAGCTAAGTAAAACTTCGAAGCCATGCATGAGTTATGGATCAAGCATAAAAGCTTCCAAGTGATTGTGACATGCACACACAAAAGCATACATCTCTTTACACCAAAAGATATCAATATATAATTAATTTCTACTGTATCTGAGGTATGACACACATAAACAGAAAAGAGCATACTTCCAATGAATCAAAACCAAGTTCTCCATGCAGGAGATAATTTTTTAACTAGACATGAGTATCAATCAAATTAGTATAGTACGAGGTAAGATGTAAAAGATCTACAGTGAAGCTTACCACAGCCCACCGCTTAAATGTGTCATAAGTTCCAAACTGCAAGCCAGCATAAGGAATAATCTCAACAAGGGTTGGTGATAGTCCAGCATATAATCCCCGTATGCCACGGGTCTTGATTATATCGATAGAAGCAGATCTCATTGTGGTATATATCTACAAAAGAGAAGTTGTACCGTCAATGTGACTATAAACACTGATAGTAACAAAACTATGGCTGCAAACAAAACATCAACAATCAATCAATCATGTTGAACAGAAATATAGCAACTATTTTTTTCTATTATATATCCCAATTGAAAACTGGGAAACAAGGAAAGGGCATGTAGAAGAAAGGGATTCTGAAACTGAAGTTTATGAATTTCAAGGATGTACTAACTGTTCCATAAAAGAAACTATAAATACTTCAGCAAGGAATCACAGCTGAATGAATAATAGCTCAATAAAAGAAAGCAAAAAAAATGCTCCCTACTTCTCCTAGCTCCTTGACAGAGATACAAAACTCCAACCATGTAAATCCCACTAAGGATAGCTTAAAACAGACTAGTTAGTACTCTTGGAAGCACAACCCAAGATAACTGAAAGAAATCTGAGGTACGGATTTCCTAAAGAAAATTGAGGTTGATTCTGATAAGAAATGAAAACTAGCCAACATACTTCATGTGTAAAAGAGTGTTAACATTCTTGTAAGTAAATTCTTTTGGTGATCAATGTCAATTTTTTGTTAGGATTCTAACCTCAAGTTCTTTTGGTGTCAAAAATATTTCCATTATTTTTTGTTCCTTTCTGCTATTCTAACATGAAGTTATTTTGCAGGGCATCTCGTTTCTGGGTTTACTTTTGGTCTTTCGGATACTTGCAACCACACTTAGTTCAAAGATGCTTTATTTAGATATAAAAAATGTAAAATATATTAATCTCACTTATTTTAAGTGTATCGTACTACTTTTTAAGATGCTTTACTAGAATTTCTTTTTGAACTCTTAGAACGAATAGTATCATATAGAGTTATTGACACGAGAATATGTACTAGGAATGCCAGCTGCAAGTGGGGAGTATCAGGATCATTAAATTTCTTTGAATGCAATAATGCATGATAAATCAGGACATTTAGAAAGTAGACTTCACCTTTGGCTCACCCTGAGAGGCCAAAATTGTTCGAAGAAGGTCAAATGGATAGGACCCAATAGTTGCTGCGCATCCAGCTAACGCACCACTCACATAAGATAAATAAGGACTCAAGTGTCTGTGGTCCTCTGAAAAGGAAAATTAACACATCAAT
This sequence comes from Triglochin maritima, assembly GCA_963682175.1. Lineage (NCBI taxonomy): Eukaryota > Viridiplantae > Streptophyta > Magnoliopsida > Alismatales > Juncaginaceae > Triglochin > Triglochin maritima. The sequence goes on along the minus strand of OY821780.1, from coordinate 2,718,853 downwards.
AAAATCTAATACATGAATAACAAATGAAACATAACTAACAGCTCACTTTTATTTTATCTTAACAATACTAACTGGATTTCTAATACTATACTAACATATAAATATCAAGCCTAAAACTTAGACTTTGTTACTTCAACCCTACGGATGATAACCAAAGGGATTATATCCAGGCCACACTCTTTTTGTTCATAATTACGCAGACCATACTCTGCAATCTGAGAAAATCACATAGGACAGTTTAACGAAAACATTTGTGTAAATACTAACATCTGATGCAGAAATCCTTAGTGGCCATTGCTAGCTACAGTGGCAGATATTTTTCTTGACAAGTCACAACAATTAACAATAACTAATGAACTGTCAGATAATGTACTTTGTCAAAATGGCAATACCACCTTAGAATAAAGTTATAGCAAGTAACAAAAGACTAGCTCAATACATTGAAAGATGTGACACTGCACGAAGTAAAAACTTCATATGCCATGACATGATATTGCCTGGCATCACTACTAACTCATCAAATAACATGCTGGAATTTCTGAGCGAAGTTATACCTCAAACAATTCATTATAGAATTCATATCCACAAGTATGGGCCTATTTTTTCACTGTTTCACCTTTTACAATATAAAAAATAAAATGTAGGTCATAGTAACTGTAGAGCATGTATGAACGTACCAGCTTTGGATGAACCAGCTGCAAAAGTTTTTAGTTTGTGCAGCACTGTGAATTGTATTGCAGTATAGGGCATGACCATCAGAAGTGCAGGTACATTGCCTCTCCAGAAACCCTGTTAAACAAATCTAGCTTAGTTAGGAAGGTTGTAAGACATCCCATGTATTGTGCATTTTATTGGCGAACTTGTGATTTTGAACCTTCACATGAACCCCAAGAACAAGAACAATTTTTTGCATGTCAATTTCTACCAAAATACGCCATGATTTTTGAAGATATTACTGTGTTTTAGATGATTCATACCGGAAGACCTTCCTCTCTAAAAATTTCTTTTGATGCTTGCACCATCCCAGTGTATTTTGAAGGGCTATGGGAATGCTTCTGCAGTAGAGCCCATGAGGAAGTTGGTTCCAACTGGACCTGCAATTTTCCCAGCAGAAGCCATGTATATTTCGTTAAAAAAATGACAATTGATGACTAATTGGGGAAATGAGTATATGCAAACCAGAGAATCAAACAATAATGCTACAACTATACCTACTTTATCTTTAGAACTAGAAAGTTTTTTTTTTGAAAGTTATCTTTAGAACTAGAAAGTTGTAATTGCATTTTAACACAATGTCTTGAAATTTAAGGTGTCCGAAGAGCAAAAAAGACACCAGTTGCTTTTTAAGAGGTGAAGGACCATGATACGAGCTTAGGAATTAGGACAATAAGGGTGTCTTCAGATGCATCACTTTAAGTTAGAATTCCAAAATGTGACATTTGCAAATACCGTGTTTTATTGACAATGCATCAGAATCTACAAATGCTCCGTGGTATTTTGAAATTTCACCTCAAGTCCTCAACACAAAATTTGTCAAACCATATCCGGTCCCGGTTAACCCTGAAATCGTATTTTCTTAGGAAAGATTATCTAATGTGAGGACATAAACAAAATGTAATAGGAAACTAGCAGTATCTAGGTTACATTACTCTAAAATATACACATAGTCCACCTTTCCAGTTTTCAATTGGAAAATGACTAGCAAGGCAATTGTATTTCATAAACAACCCAGGTCTAGGTGACATTACCCTAACCCACGACAGCATCATAATGACCACCACAATTGATAGCATGTCGTTTCTTTTTCACCAAATATGAGAATAAATATGGGAATTAACCATGTATGTTTTGTTTTGTCAAGCACACCCCAAAACTACCAAAATAATGACTACAAGCAACCTTAGAACTATAGTTCTAGAATATGCTAACAATTTTTTATTATAAAAGTTAACATATTTATGCAATTGATAACTCAGAGTCAACTCTGATTTTTGAACTATTTGTATTGTAGTGTACTTCTTATAATACCTTAGATTCACATAGTATCATCATTGGATTTTGTTTAGGAATTTATTTGGTATGTGTTCATATGCCATGAAAATCTGCTTGCCCATTGTGGAATTTTAGTACTGATCATCTCAATGAGCTTGGGTCAATACTCTAATGTCAAATTTGAATGGCAGTTACAAAGTCTTAGATTGGAATATACCACAACGCAATACCACATTCAAATGTGCTTCAGTAGGTGGTAGGTGCTAGAAACATGACATTGGTTCAATGACCAGAAAAAAACTCAAATCACCGTCTACAGAATAAAATTTATGTACACTGAAAATTTTAATGAAAAGGATTCTCCTGTCCTGCAATCAATTATCAAAAAATAACAATCCAACTAACGTATTGACAAAATAGACAGCCCTGAGCCGGTAAATACCGTATTGTAGCTAAACTTATTTTTAGTAAACGGAAATACGCATGTTGATTACCCAATCACGAGGCTTCCTGTAGCACCACAGATTCCCTCAAAATTGAGTCAGATTAAAGGGTCAAATTAGCAGTTCCTGGTTACCTAAACTCGCGTCAACACCTGAATAACCCTAGAATCAAAACTTTGAGCTAAAACCCTATGATAATTGAGAAGTCAAAAAAAGAAAAAGAAAAAAACACCGCCTTTTTTGCAAAATCCATGAAAAAGGAGCACTTAAATCTAAAGGCAAACCTGAAACCTGATCTTGATAACATCCAACGGCGACGTGACGGTGCGCGATATCCCTCCGGAGATGGCCCCAGCAGTAGCATCAATCATCGCCCTCTTCAGCTGCCCATGCTCCTCCATTCCCGTCCAAACCCTCGAAAACCTCCACCCCAACACTTCCGACTGCTTCGAATCGCGCGGACACTAGAATCGCGCCCGGAACCGTAGCGATTCCGGGAGAATGGGGGAGAGGTGGAGGTGGAGCATGGCGAGGAGAGGGGTTCGAATCGATCGGGTGGGGGAATCGGATGGGGATTGGATTGGGGAAGGACGGGTTGGGGTTTTATAGGGAGGGCATTTGGATTTAGACTTTGGCGGTGGGAAGAGGAGAGGTGCGGCGGCCACACTTGATTCTATGCACGCGCTTGGGTGGGATTGCTGGTGGTGGAAGTCAAATTCAGTTTGGACATTTTATTTTATTTTCTTTTCTTTTCTTTTCTTTTTTGGATTTAGCTACTCTTCTCATGTTCATTTTAATAATAATTTCGGATTCTGCTACTCTTCTAAATTCTAATGTTCATTTTAAATAGGTTTCGATCGTGTTGTTGTGCAGACGTATTGTACCAATTGGATTTTCAGTTATCATACCTGATCTAATAAAATATCTTGTCTTAATATTCTTAATCACCTGATATGATATCGTGTATACTCGATACGATACAATGTACACACGATATTATTAGTTATGTACACAACTTCTAATCATGTTATATACGAATATTATTCGTCCAACTTCTAATCATGTTCTCTTTACCTAAAACAACACACTATACAATAAGGTACACCAAAACACGTTTTTTACCTGAAATTTTAGCTTGAAAATAAAAGAAACTAAGTGGATTTTCTTTTAAAAACCACCAACTCAGATCCGTAAACCCAAAATCAAAATTGCTTGACTAAAACCTCAACTTGAGATTTTCATTGTTCAATTTGTATTTGTATTTTTTGATATTTAGTAATAATATATAATAACATGCAAGACTCAGAAAAATTGACTTGACTTGAATCGTTCACCTTATCCAACTACAAATCATTAAAAAATCATTAGGTTGTTCAATAGTGTTTGGTAAAAAAATCATTAGCCATACAAATTGCAAAACACAAACAAACCTAATATGTAATCATCTTCCACAACATTATTGTTGACATTTCTTTATAGCATTTGCTTTTTAGATATTTTCAACGACAAAAGAATTCATTTCAAAAGCTTACTTCTTAAAAACAACAACAAATAATAGATTTTGTTTTTTTAATGTAAAACAACTTACCAAATGAATGACATCTATCCAAAGAAATAACATTGATTTAGTATAAATTAAAGGAATCTAATCATGATATTTTTATGCGTGTAATTGTAAATACTTATCGTTATAACCCATTTGCAAAGTGAAGTTAAGAACGATCGACAAAAAATGATCCATCAAGTGTAGGAGTTCTTAAGATATCACGAAAAAGTTCAAACTCGCTTGATATTTACAATTACTAGGAGAATGTGTAGGCAAATATCCCATAAAAAGGTCCATTTCCGTGCGCTTTTGTCCACCGCCCGTTCCCTTCACCTGCCCAACCCAATCCTCTAGGGTTTTGTTTCCGCCTCCAATCTCCAGGGGCGAAATCTCCTCCGATCCTTCCCCAACCCACCCTTCCCCATGATGTCCACCGAGAACGACTGCCAGATCGAGAGATCCGCCGAGAATCAACCCTACCTCCCACCCTCGCCGGGAAATGTCGAACCGGACCACGAAAACAGTTGGAACAGCTTCCGTGATTGGGGAAACCACTCCCCAGATATGCACGGGGAGGAGGAGTTCCCTGAGGAATCCGATCTTAGGGTTTCGAGACGTGTCGACGGGATCGGGGCTGGAGAAACGGGAGCCAATCGCCGAAGGGATGATTCGCCAAGTTTGGACTCGTCGGAGTTGTCCGGGGATGTGGAGAATTGGATGCATGGGTTCGAGATCGGCGAGATGGTGTGGGGGAGGGTGAAGTCGCACCCTTGGTGGCCGGGTTTTATCTTCAACGAGGCTTTCGCGTCGCCGATGGTTCGCCGGACGAGGCGGGAAGGTCATGTTCTCGTGGCTTTTTTCGGTGATAGTAGTTACGGTTGGTTTAATCCCGCCGAGCTCGTGCCGTACGATCCGCACTTTGCGGAGAAGTCGAGGCAGACGAGTTCACGGAATTTCGCTAGGGCTGTGGAGGAGTCGATTGAGGAGGCTGGGAGGAGGAGGGCTTTGGGTTTGTCGTGTCGGTGTCGGAATCCGTTGAACTTCAGGTCCACGTCGGTTCCGGGTTATTTTAGTGTGGATCTGGTGAACCATGAAGTTGGTGGTGTCTACTCGATCAAACAAATTAAGAAGGCGAGAGACATGCTTGTTCCTGTTGATGTTGTTTCTTTTGTGAAAAGTTTAGCTGCCGCGCCTCGGGACGCTCCACGTGGGAGTGGGAGCATCAACTGGATAAGCAACATGGCGATGCTTCTTTCTCTACGCAAGGCGACATATGAGGAATTCGATGAAACGTATGCTCAGGCATTTGGGGTGGAGCCAGTTCGACCTTCAAGAGATGCAGTGAAAGTGCTGGAGCAACCGGTTAACGTAGCAAGAGGTATTAATAAGCACAATCCACCCCTCTACTATGTTGTTGAGAAATTATATTTTGTATTTGAACACACTTTCTTGCTTGGAGTAAAAACAGATTGCCTAAAATTGATTGTGCAGTTTGATTTTTTGATGCCATTGTTGTTGCAAATTCTGTTATTTATGTTAATTGCATTATTCATCCGTGTTAGTATGGGGTGTATGTAGTGTTTTAGGATACTCTGGATTTAGTACGTTGATTGAGAAATGTTTCTCCGAATTCATATTTTTTTAAGATTAAGAAGTTAATTGCTCAAAAAGACATTTTTTAAGAAGATATAATTATGAGGCCTAAGATGGATTCATGCAGAATTGTTATTTTCCCCTGTTGGACTTGTAAATGTAATGGTAATAAAGATACATATTTTTGCATCCAGTCAAGCATCAAATTTGAAAACCATAGAACCACTGTTTAGCATCAGTTTTTTTTCTACCTGGAAATCTGGTTCCCGATTAGGTCTGCTCTGTTTGTAGGTGTTTTCTATGATTTGTTAGGTTATCCAATCTTGAATGATATTGAAATAGCATTAGAGTCTGCCTATAACCGTGTCTTTAAGAAACTCTGGGAACTTGACTTTTACTCCCCCAACCCTCACTTTTTATCTTTTTTTCACTTTTTTGTATCTCATCTTTTTGTAGAATTGAGCTTTTACACGAAGGTTAAGCAATGAGTTGATTTAGATAAGTGACGTGGAAATTGTCGAGTAAAAAGATCATTTTTCGTGCAGAAATTTGATAACTTAAAACACTAGAAATTTAAAAGGGTCAAAGCTGGTATCTAGGTCCACAAAATGCATATGAGATGAGCATAATTAAAACATTGTTTTTTCTTCCTTTTGATTTCTTCTCTTTCTAAGTGTGGGGTTTGTTTTTAGTCGATGGCAAGTAGCCAATATACTTTTTGAAAAGCAGAAGGCAAATAATCATTGCTAATCATTTTTTACTTATGGGATAACTATTATCGTGTATCGATTTCATTTAGTACATGTCCTCAGATCCATCTACATGTTATATATATTATGAAATATGAAAATATGGCATTCAAAGAGGTCACCTTTATTTGAGTTTGTTAAGAGTATTTTTCTAATTAGCGACTACGAAAGGCTGGAACTCTATTTAACTATCTTGCAATTACATGAATATTCTAATATATTCGGTCATGCCTTAATAACATGTTGTCAGGGAGTGAGGTTCTGAATTTACTGTTAGGTCTTCCCTTCGATATTTCTATAACTTTTGACGAAGCCATCCATTATTCCACTTGTCTAGAAGGCACTCACTCATGTGTTCCGAATCCTTCTATTGATGTGCTCTTTCAACTAACTTCTTAGTTCATAATTCTGGGTGGGGAAAGGAGTTTTGGTTGCATGTAGATTGAATACTTGGCTATTTAGTTCACGAGAAGTAGGAAAATTTAAAAGACGAGCCAAGAAGACCATGGTGATGGTTTACCATTTGAATTTTTTTTGTTCCGTTCAGATTCTGTTGACCTTTAACTTCGTAACTGATTCCCAGCTTTATATTTTCGTTTGAATTTAACATCAGACTATCAGAGTGATAAATGTGATTTGAAAAATCCAATTAACTGAAATCACTTCCTTGGCTTAGTTTTGGCTGCATGCCTATCCCGTGAAGGATTCTCAGAAAAGTTTTCGGTGAAATCAAGTGTTCCACTACATCCTGAAGGAATTAAGATACATAGCATCCTGTGCATTTTTCATTTTGTATCAATCCAATTTTCGAGCGAAAAACTAACTGTTTTTTTGTATTTTGTTAATTTTTTAATATATTTTTGTAGCTATTATTACTCAAGAAAATTATTGTCGCATCAAAATACTACTTTTGGTATGAAAAGGAAAAGAAAATGTTAAGAATAGCAGTTCTCCCACGTTTAGTAAAATTTTAGGGCATTGTCCAGGACTCGGGAGCTTGAAAGTTACCAAAGCATATTTTTTGAGTTTGTTAGATAAAAGGGTAGTTTTTTGGAGTTACATTCAGGTTAACTTAATTTAGTAAAATAAAATGTTCTGATGAATCTGATCTTCGCCAAAATTCGTAGTTCAAATGGTTATATTCTTTTTCCTTCCTTTTTTGGTTGCTTCTTGCCTTTCAATTCTATGCAGCATGCACACACTACTGTAGCGGGTCGCCAGTGTCCCATTTCTCCGGGTTCTCATCTTTCCAAGTGGTGGAATGGGTTTGGGGGTTCTTGGACTTGTCAATCAAAGCTCTGCATGAGTTGCACTACTGTTTGATCGTATTGTTTAGATTCACTGTTGGCAGTTGTTAATGGTTATTAGATCATTTGATGCAAACAGCACTTGTTTCAAAAAAAAATTGCGCAACTATACCTAAAAAAAGTAATGTCTATGCATTCTTTTTGTGTTTCCTTTAAGTCCAAGCAAAATATATATTCGTTTTTCCCCTAATTCCAATTACCATGTGAATATTTCATGGTAAAAGTAGAACTAATAAATCCTGGAGGACTTTTTCCATCTTAGATGACCGTAATGAGACTTGCAATTGCAAAAAAATATTGTTACACAAGTGTATACCCTTTTGGCTTGATATTCCCACATACATCCATAACGCATATTTTTATATCCATATTATTATGATGCATTTAAGTGGGGATTGAAGGTTAAATCCAGTATCAAGAGCCCAATTCGAGAACAAAAATGGAATAAGTCCCAAGATGGGAATGTAATCTGTAGTCTCAGTATCTTCTTTCATTCAGGATCGTGACACGGATGCCACATTAAAGCCCAACCCTTCAATATCTCGCGAGTCTTGTCGGAATCTCTGGTCATCTCCTTTTTACTTTTGCTGTCCTTTTTGATGTTTTATTATGCGCTGGGCTTTGGAAGTTCAAAACCCGTATTGTCTTTTAGTAATCCATATGGGACCCACATATCGATAGAGCATCGTGGCCTACGAGGGCAGCCTCGAAACTTTACCTGACAATGTATATAATCATAAAATAACTTAATTGTGGCTAAAGCATGCTGGTTACCAATAGGCAATGTCCCCTCAATAAAACAACGGCCCAACATGGTCCCCGTGCCAACATGGCACCTACTCTTCCAATACTTTATTTATTTACATAAAAGCCCTTGACAAACTCCTCAAACATGTTTCATATATTTTAAAATCGAAACGGGTGTAATTGCAAGACAAGACTAACCCAAACGCCTTTGTTTTGAAACAGCAGCGCCTCTAACAGGCCCTCTTGTGTTCGCGGAAACATCAGGAGCCAAAACCAAAAGCTTCAGCAAATCCACCCCGAAACATCCCAAGGACCGGTCGGCGAAGAAGGACAAGTACCTTTTCAAGCGTCGAGACAACCCTCCAACCTCCACCAAACCCGGACCTCCCGATCTCCCTCACATCCCACAACCAGAACCAACCTCTGACTATGTCTTGGACCGGCGGACCCCGACGCCTCCCATCCACAACCACGCAGCCGAAGAAACCCCCATCGGGCCGGAATACGAGTCCAACGAATTGTCGCTGGCACCGGTCGTGCCAGTCGCTAAGCCGAAGAAGAAGAAGAGACGGGTGAAGGAGGAGGATGCCGGGCTTGAGAAGCCGAAGAAGAAGCGGAAGAAGAAAGAAGCCGTCCGTGTCGAAGCCTGTGTTCCGAGAAAGGGAGAGAAACAGATTGACGTCAAAGCTCCGACTCCGGCTCCAATTCCGACCCAGGACGAGGTTGTAGAGACCGGGAGACCTGTGGTTCCGTTGTCGGCGCTTGAATTGGACCCGAGGGATCTCGATGTTCCACTTCTCGTTACTGATCTTTCGGCTCTTGCTCTTGATCCTTTCCACGGGTTTGACCGCAAGGCGTCTCTCGTGGTTCGGCATTATCTCCTTAAGTTTCGATCGTTGGTCTACCAGAAAAGTGTGGTTGTTCCTGAACCTGATGTGTCGGAGGCTCACGTTAGGAAACCTGATCCCGCGGTGGGGTTTGCTGACCGGGGTTTGATTCCCAAAAAAACGAAACTTGTGTCGAGAACGATTGTGCGACCTGATGATCCGACCAGATCAGGCCGAAAACGGGCACCGTCGGATCGACAGGAGGAATTGTCCACTAAGAAAGTGAAGAAGATGAAACAGATCAAGGCATTAGCCTCGGAAAAGAGATCTGGTGGGGTTGGGATGGGCGAAGCAAAAGTTGTTTCTTCGGCAACTTATGTTAAATCGGGTGAATTGACGAAGAAGCATAATGACCTGTCTGTGGTGGCTAAGAAACATGAATCATTAACTCCGTCTAAAAAGCAAGAGCCGGCATCGGCGCCGAAGAAACAAGAACCGGCACCAGCGCCTCCTAAGATCAACAATCCTACTTTTCTAATGATGAAGTTCCCGCCACGGTCCACCCTCCCGTCAATTGCATCAATGAAGGCGAGATTCGGGCGGTTCGGTCCCCTAGATCTCTCTGGTGCACGAGTCTACTGGGGATCCTACACTTGCAAAGTGTTGTTTAAGCACAGAGCTGATGCCCAGGCAGCCTACATGTATTCCCGGAATAATGATGTTTTTGGCCAGATTAAGGTGAATTACAGTCTGCGTGATGCAGAGCAGCCGGAAACCGGTAAACGAGACGATGATACCACACAGACCAGGCCAGGTCGCAACGATGACAATGTTAACAGTCCAAGGCCTCTCAAACCCCAGTCAAGACAACAATCTGTGCAACTGAAATCCTGCCTCAAGAAGCCTTCTAGCGACGAGGCAGAAAGCAGCACCGCTAAGGAAACTCCCCGTGTAAAATTCCTCCTCGAGAGCGAGCGTGAGCAACCAGCCTACACCTCTCTTCTACCCACTGATATTAACCCTAGAAATGCAAGATCAGTTAGTTTTGCACCATCTAGACCGTCTCTTGCCCCTCTCCCTGTTAGTAAACCGTCGCATGATATGCCAAATTCCGTCCCACCTTATGCGTCCGCCATTTCTCGCACTTCACACATGCAACCTCTATTGCCAAACAATTTCCAAACATGTCAGACTCAATCTGCTGGACAAGAACATGCAGGTCCTTCACACTACAACAGGAGGGTGCAGGGCTACGAGGCATTGGAAAGGCGTGGTGGCGTTAACATCGACATATCCCATGAGCTGATGAGTCTTCTTCGGAGATGTAACGATATCGTTTCCAATGTGCAGACGGCTTTGGGATACATCCCTTACCATACTCTCTGAGACTTTAATTGCGGGGTCAAAATTACATACGATTTATGTAGTTTACGTTGGTTGCTGATGGATGATGTTCTTGTACGTTGAAATGTTGGATTTGGAATTGGTCTGTAGGTTTATTCGTGATGGATGTTCAGTCTACAAGTGGATTTCCAGTAACTCTTTTGGTCTAAACTAGCGCATCTGTTTTTCAATATGAGAAACAAATCGTGCACGCAACTTTTTAATTGACTTCCTAGGATTAAATAGTGTGAAATTTAGTTGGTCCACCGTCTCAACAAAATCTAAACACATAGGTGAAGAGTAGTAGATCCAACTCTATTATACAGTGTTGCATGTATTTTGTGTTTAGCAAATGTAGAACTAATTGTTCAACACTTCTCCGTACGCGTGATCGAGATAAATTTTTTCTTCGTGTCTATGCGTGGACAAGATGAGTTGGAGTGAGCCCTCATAGGTCGATCGACCCGTTCTGATACCATGTGAACCTCAGTGTAGAAACACTCGATGATGACGATGATTTTGTCTGAGAGAAGATGGGGAAGACGTTGAGAAGAAATTATTGTTTGGAATTTTTCTTATTATCTTTGTTTGAAAAGTATTACAATATATATACTAATCTTCTCTGGTAGCCGTTTGCTACTTTCCAGAAATACATATGATTGTTGATACTTTCTAATTACAGAGGATCCTCCGTATTTTCCATTAGGAACGAGCAATGATGATATCTTGAGTTGTTATGATTTCCTTATGGGGTTGAAGTTGCCGAATTATGTTGCTCATTGTTTGTTGCTTCAATACTTCTCCTCAAGTTGGGTGTAAAGATGTTGATGGGGTCCAACTTGTCGAGGATAGTTTGAAAGGTCTTTTTGTCAACTATCTTTGTGAAAATATCGGCCAATTGGTTTTGACTTGGAACAAATGGAGTAATGTGAAGGGATTGTGTTCTAAAAGTTTTACTTTTAAATGTCAATTATTATGAATTGAATGAGAAATCATTTTGTTCCTTGTTTATGTTATTCGTCTTTTAGAAGTGTTAAGGAATAAGCTCTTGGTCCTTAACCGTAGAGCTCTAAAAGATATTGGTTTACATAAAACAAAAGATATTCGCAATCATGGTAACTAACATGGAACATTAATTACCGAGTTAAGATTGTCGTGTTGGTCATAGATCATTGTACCTCTACAAGTGAGTGACAACACGGGTATGCAAAAGAGGAAAATATTACTTTTGTATACTGAATAGACCTAATAAGTAAAATATTATAGAAATGTGTTTCTGTGTCATTAATATTTTACTGTGTCTTTGGTCCTTTGATATGAGACTTATATCTAATCACTTAAGGAATACTTAATTAGATCAGTGTCTTGAACTATCGATCAGTGTAGTGTAAAGGCATTGATTGGTTAAGTACTACTTTTGTTGGAGAAGGTAGTTAGTCAAAAGACTATCATTGTCCCTCTTAATTGAGTGATGATATTAGTGGGCCCCTTGATAAAGCAAAGTTATAATGTGCACAATGTGATTTGAGTTAAGTCACATATTTATAACTAGCTTAAAGAGATCAAGAAATGAATACTAAGACAAAGATGACACAATACTACTTTGTGTGTATTCTTAATATCATGAGGCAAGGGACGGACACAAGTGGTGCACGCCATCACTAGATGGATCGGGTTTTGGTTCGAGTGGAATTAAGACATCTAACTAATTGGGAGCTATAATGTGTAGCTAGATACCGCTTATAGCTTGTGATATTAAGCATTTAATATCACTACCAACTTAGTTTAGATCCTCCCATAGGTCACACCACAAAACTGGGAAACAAGAAAAAAAGATTTTGAGTTCATAAGGATGTGTCGGGTTTCATGTAGAAAATATGACACATGGGGTGAACGAGCAAAATCAGAGTTATGTTGTGATTAATAACATAATTAGAATCTAAATTAAATTCATATGTGATGTAAATATTATGGGGTGTAATGATTGATCATTACATAGGATAATATGTTATATAAGTTGTGGATTTACTACTAATCCCGAAATGTCAAATTTTGTAAGGGTTAAACCGAAATTTGACAAGTCTGCAAAACAGTGCTCAAACGGTCGACCGGTTAGCAGTAAACGGTCGACCGGTAGGGCACGGTCGACCGGACATGTCTCGACCGATAACAGGGAATTTTCATCTGTTCGAACGGTCGACCGAAAGTGATCGGTCGGTCGACCGAACATTGCGATGGAATAGTTCATGTTACGAACGGTCGACCGAGCTATTGAACGGTCGACCGAAACTGGTTCGAGCGGTCGACCGAACCTCCAAAAACGGTCGACCGGTCCAGACGGTTTATGCAGAATTAATTTAAGAATTAATTAGATCATGCATGGAATTGGTCCATAATTGATTTAATTCGTGGCTAATATTATTTATTATTAAATAATGAATGGTTAGATGAAATTTTGCATGAGATCATGGGCAAGGGGTTGCACATGAATAGGTAATTTGGAGAGAACCTATAAATAGAGGTTATCTCATTGTCTTCCAACATCTTAATTAATATTGCTTTTCATGCAAAATCTCTCTCCTTGATTCTCTACGAAAATTCCACAAATTCTTAAGTTTAGTTTAGTTCTTAAGAGATCATCTTCTCAAGGGAATTAAAGAGGGGTTAGTAATTGGATTCTAAACCCTATCGGAGATTGAGAGACTAGCTTCCCTCTCTCCGATCTTGTTTAGAGTTTGGTGAATACTCGGAGGCATCCGGCGCAGCGAGGAGCATCCCCAACGTCTCTGAATCTTCAAGAAGTTTTAGAGAACTTGTAGGTATGAATTTCGGAGCCCTTGTTTGTTTTAATAGAGTTTTGAAACTAGATGTTAAAACAAACCGATGCATGCATGAAATAAATCAAAGAAAATTGTAATTGATCCTTATTATACATAAAAATTTCGAAAATATATATGTATAATTAAACATGAAATCCTACATAATGATTTCTCAAGCTTCAACTTTTTCTCGAACGAAGTGACAATCAACTTCAATGTGCTTTGTCCTTTCGTGGAAAACGGGATTGGAGGCGTAAAGGCAGATGGAGATGAACCTGAATCGGATGGGACGGTGCGGGATTGAGATTGTCGGGGGTGGAAGTGGACACTCTCTGGTCGATCGACCCGCTACGATACTATGTGAAATTTGGTTGGTCCACCACCTCAACAAAACATAAGCACTTAGGTGAAAAATAGTGAATCTAACTTTATTATACAGTGTTGTACATATTTTGTGTTTTGCAATGTTTGACTTGGGACTAATTGCTCAACAAATAGAATCTCAATTTAAGCTTCTTTATACATCCAAAGTCACTTTTTACCCTCCCACTGATACCCTATGATTGTCCTTGGAAAAACATTTATATTCGCTCACTTACAAAAGTTCCATACAAGACTAGTTAAGTTAAAAAAACATTTGTTTTCAGATGATCAATGCCAAATCTTAGTAATCTCATTGTAATGTTTAGGATGTTGAGATTTAGAATGAGAGTAAGTAATAAAGTATATCAAATTAATATATATATATATATATACATAAATTCTTTAGTGAGTCTAGTGCTCAATTTTTCTATTTTATGCCCTCACCATATTCACCACTCATCTGAAATTGTAAAGTAGATTACGATGATGAGTGATTATACTAATAAATGATCTAATGGTGGAAATTAACCATAGAATAATCATAATATGAGATTGAAATGAGCTTAAATTAGTAAGATGCCTGAATTCACAAGAACTTGACTCTATACTCTATATATATAATATCAAATAAAATCAAAAAATTGCAACAAGGTGTTAGTATGAACGCAAAGTAGAATATTAACATAAAGATCAACACAATTCGCAAAGTAATTTTATGCCAAATGGATGCTCACTAAAAATGAGTAAATGACTGTCCAAAATTTACAAACATAAAACGGCTTAGAATAATAGAAAAAAATACGCTACGCACGTTAAACAATTGGTACACTCAACTGTGAAACATGTAGAAACGGGAAAAACCATACATGTCTACATTTTCATAATAGTAATCATCCTTAGCAGATATCACTGTTAGTCGGATCTGAGTTAGGTCATATGACATGATCGACCTTCCATTTTACAAAGATAAAATAGCTTTCTGCAAGTGGAAAGTTACATGTACTGGGTATAGTGGATGAAAATTCTCGAGTGTGTATTTCAGTTTATTTTTAAAAAAAATGTTTGTTGAATAAACAGATTGAAAAGTTTCATGCGATTTTTGGTGCATACGCCATTTGCCCAACTAAATATCCTTCCATCTGGCGTCAAAGTTAAGTAAAATCACAATTGAAGCCGAAAATATAAATTTCACCACCATAAAATACGGATTGAACCAAATCGTTCCAATACCTTATTTATTTCGTATTTGACCATTTCATTATGGTTGAATTAAACATTCGAAATAAATCAATAAATCATTTAGTTTCACAATACAATAAGTATGTACTTTAAAATATGACAAATCGGTGCTTGACAAATCAACGCCAATAAGGCAAACAAATAAACGTATGAATCCCAATGACGATTAAATGGAATGGTAGTCTGATGCTCAGAAACGGATTTGTAGACATAAATCTGACCATAATACATCACCTTATCATGACTCATGACTACTAACAACCACGAAAAAAAAATACATTACAATTATCAAAAATAGTGACGACTTTTTCAGCGGGTAGGATCTTAAAGAGATCGATATTTTGGACAGTAACAAATCAGTCAACCGGCAAAAATTCTATGGTGTTTTTGTGGTTGTATGACTTGCTCCTGCCTGTAAATGGGTTGGGGACGGGTTGAGTATGTCTTTACTCATATCTATATTCGTCTAAATTAACAAGTACGGGTATATACCCGGTCTAATTTTTTGGTATCTGTACCCGATCTGTACCCGCTAATTTATCGGGTACAGGGTGGATAAATGGGTAGGGTGGGTAAAAAAAATTGCATAAAAAATATAATATATATTAACGGATATTAGGTTCTGGATTAATATATTTTTAAATAAAAATATATTATCTATCAACAAGTATACGAGTAAACATGACATGGGGAATGCATATATATCAACAAGTATACGAGTAAACATGACATGGGGAATGCATATACCCAAATCCTACATGTTTGTTAACTTGGTAAACATGTTCTAGTATACGAGTAGAATTTTTTAATCGGGTATATTTTTTTGTACTCATACCAGTACCCAACCGAGGCAGGTAATCAGATATACGAGTATTACCCCTCCGACCCTACCGGCTGGTATGAGTTGAAAACCATAGAAGTATAGTTCTCAGTTATGTTTCCATGTAGCCACGTCCAAGAAAGTAAGATTGTTTCTTTTTTAAAATAACAACCCATTATATCGTTTTTTTAAGTTTTTTTGCTAAAGTGCCATTAAAATACCCAATTTTCAAATATATTATCATGTCATATTTATTTTCTTAAATGTCACTCAAAAACATGAATAATGTCATTAGGTTTTCGGATTGTTGTAAATTTGTCACTCCATTAAAATGTTCAGTTAGTGACATTTTCTTAAATTCCACTCAAAAACATTTTTTTCTCAATTTCTTTACTTTTCTATCCTATCAAGTAATTAGTCAAGTAAAGAAGCTGAACTTTTTTATTTTATTTTCTGTGAAGGTGTTATCCAAGTACACCGTCACAATATGTTCTTTGATATCAAAATTGAACTCCAAATGGAAAATATTGTATTCATACACTCAAAGTCATAAAATTTCGAAACTTATTTTTTTGTAAATGTTGAAAAATTCTTTCGGGAACATCTTGCAAATAGAAAAAGAATGAATGGATCCATAAAAAACCGTTGAAGAGTTCTAAATAGTAATTTTAAACCCTAAAAAAGTGGTGTGGATGATTCATGTTGCCTTTAGTTTTTTTTTTGTTTTTTAAAGATGTGACGTCATTGATCTTTTGTTCAAGGTCCGGATGAGCACCACTTGGACAAAAGGCGTGTCAAGATATGTGAGTGTAGTTTGAATGTCTTTAATGTGGTCATTTTCTTTCTATTTTGCATGTTTGTGCTATTTGTGAATTTTTATCAAGGTCACTGGTAGAATTTGATAATTTATTCAAATTTAAATGTTGTTGAAATTTGAAATAACATAAGAGAAAATGAGAATGCAAATTACCTCAAGTTACTTGACGTCAGCTTTGTTTAAATTAGAGCCCAAATAACAGCCCCGGGCGCCCTGCACTCTCTCTCTCTGACACGTCAGCTCACCCAACCCACCCAAAAAATCCTCTTACCCATGTCCGGGCTACCCTCACCCACCCTACACTCTCTTTCCTCCACATCATTTCTTAATTAAACAAATTTAATTCTCACACAACATTTAACAAATTACATTTTATATAAATCTAATTCTAATTACATTATAATTCTAATTCACGATATAATTATTATTACTATTAATTAATTAACAATAATAATTATTCATTAATAATATTAATCACTATTAAACCACAAAATTTTGAATATTTGAATATTTGAATTTTGAAACGCGCGTGAATACACAGTATACACGTGAATGTACAGTATACGTGTGCGTGAAAAGTAATCCGCGTGATTGCATAGTATACGCGTGAAAGAAAAGTCATCAGTGTGAATGTACAGTATACGCGTGCGTGAAAAGTAATCCGCGTGACTGCATAGTGTCTAATTGTTTCTCTATATATACCTTATACAAAACCCAACTTACATCCCATATATCTTCCACAAAACACAACGTTGCAATGTCTTCTCCGGATTACAACCGTTCCCCCCTCGTCCACAATCAAATCCGCATCCAAGATATCCACAAGGATACCCCTCACGTCCATTTTTCCAACAATCATTCCAACAACCAGACTTCTCCCACTACGCACCACCATTCCCACCACCAGACCAAAACTCACCATTCCCACAATTCTCCCACTACGCACAACCAGATCAAAACTCACAATTCCCACAATTCTCTCAATATGCACCACCATTCCCACATAATCAACCGCAATTCCAGATGTTTGCCCGACACGTGTCTCAACAAAGTAGTCAGAGTATGGCGGACACTGAAGAAGACGGTCGCGACGACGATAAGTCCCCACCACGACACACCGCCACACCACCATCCCCACCTCCACAGCGCCGCCATCGCAAGCAAGTTTAAACTGCCAAAGTCAATCCAAAGATGTGGACCACAACTGAGGACGAGAGACTTGTCTCTGCATATATGAAAATCAGTTGCGATGCGGTGACAGGGACAAACCAGAAGTCTACTTCATTGTGGGCTAGAGTGAAACGTGTGTACGACATCTCCGTGGAAGGCACAGGCCTCCCCGAGAGGAATGCAGAGTCCTTAAAAGGACGGTGGAGGAGAATTGTACCTACTGTGAACAAGTGGGTCGGGTGCTTCGATCAGGCATTCCGACGGAAAATGAGAGGCTAGAATGACGACGATGTTGTCCGACAAGCGCACGTGATCCACGAGCGAACTCATGGGTCTAAATTTCTTTATTTTGATGCTTGGGTTATGTTGCGTAGGTACCCAAAATGAGAGTGTGATATCGGGAGCTAATGCGGTACATGTTGACTGGGAGTCCCCGGAGTTGCACGATGAAAATAGTCCCCAGTCAGGAAGCCTTGGGAAAAGAAAGAGCACAGATGGCTCCAGGACGCAATCACCATCGGATGCAGAAGAGCTGATGTCGGGGTCGTCTACACGCCCAGAAGGTCTGAAGAAGGCCAAGAAAAAGGCTAAGAGCGCATTACGCCCCGAAAGAGACACCGATGTTAGAGAACTTGCACAACAGATTCGATACACCGCCCAAGTCAGAGAAAATGGTTTCTCCAAGCAGGAGGAGTTAGCGGAAAGGAATTTCCAAAGACATTTAATAAAAAATAAGTTGGACATGTTTCACTCTCTGATGAGGAAGGACAACCCGACGGAGAAGGATCAAAAAGTAATCGATAAACTACTCGCCTGGGCAGAAGAGAATGAGTACGTGTAGTTTGTTGTAGTCCGTATTTCGTATGGTTTGTATTTCTCTTAGTTTGTATTTCGTGTTGTTGTAGTCCGTATGGTTTGTATTTCGTGTGGTTTGTATTTCCCTTTAACATATGTTTCATGTGGTTGATTGTATTTCGTATTTCAGTATTATTAATGTATTGTTCTTATGGTATTGTCGTATTAATTTTTTTTCTATTTAACTTGATTTTTTTAATTTTTACTATTAAACAACCTCGACATTTCGTTCGGGGGTCTCGCTCCCCGATGAGCGAGCGGCATTCCACCTCGCCGGTGTGGTGACGGGGGTGGCAAGGGGGCAGCGCCCCCCTGGAAATTTTTTGGATCTTTAAATTGTTGATTGAGAAAATTTTGAATCTTCATCACTTGTAAAAATTTATTACCCCATTTTAATAACAAATACCCAATCCATTAATAACAAAACATCCACTAAATAATTAAAAAATTAAAAAAATCAATGAATGGGAGGGGGACACGTGTCCCCCACCCGAGGGCGCCCCGGGCGTCTGCCCGGGACGCCCTACGCCCGAGCAAGCGCCCGCCCCGTTAACGGGCGCTCGACCAGGGCGCTCGGGCGGGGCCCCCGTTAAGGGTGCCCTTAGACGTGTCATAAGAGAGTGAGATTGTTCGAAAAAGGTGGATGATTCTCTTATGATAACTATTGGTTTTATTACACCACTGGGAAACACGCATTTTTGCTAGGATTGAGAGCTAAAAATTACGCACCCATTTTTTAAATATATCACATACTAAAGGCTTTTTTTATTGTAGAGATGACACATACTAAAGGTTTGAGTTTTGAAATCAACTTGCCACTTTCAAGAGACAATTCGAGTTGATATTGTGCATTGTTTCATTGCAATGTAATCAACTTATTTCATATATTTAAAAAATTATCATATCATCAAACTCAACTTCAATCCGGTAGCATGTCGGAGGTCCAACAACATATTTCGACGTTTATCAAATCTATTAAATTAGAAATTTATTTTTTTGAATGACATTGAGATTCATGTACCAATTACAGTGTTACGAAATAATGTAATTTGAATACATGAAATTCAATTAATTATAATGTAATCTAATTATATGGAATTGAATTCCATAAAATCTAAATATGGCGAACTAAACATGATCTTAAGTTCTAAAATTTCAAACTTGTAAAACTTAGAATGTAATGGCAATGTTTGACAAATAGGGCTACGATCAAAGTTTTTGCTGGAGACTTGGAGCTGAAGTTGATTACTAAAGGAGCCCATATTTTGTATCTCTATTTCCGTATCATGGTGGGTTAGGTGTAGGATTAGGAAAATGTACCTGGTCAAAATTTTCTAATTAAGGTGATCCTGCAAGATCCTTCATACTAAGGGTTGTTTGAGGCCCGACCGCACGTTCGGAAATGGGCGGATGAGATTCTCGCTAGGCCTGCTTGGAGTAAGGTTTTGTGACTTTGTCAAGCAACTGATGCGTTGTACTGGTTTGTTAAGCAGTACATGCTTGTTTTGGTGTCTTGTTTGATGTTGTGTTTGTGTTTTTATGCGGTTGAATAAGTTGTATGTGGAGGTCTTGATGATGAAGTCTGGTTGGTCTGTTGTTGTTTTCGTTATGAAAGTATAAGTATTACATTACCGAAACTTTAATTACTACTATTTTGAGGAAGCATTTGTCTATTGCCTCTTTAAAATTAAAAACAAGTGCTCGTAATAATGCATGCAACTCTTACTCTTTGTGAGTATCATTGAACATTTGAACCATTAACGATCCTTGTTGAGTGGATTGAGATATATTCCTGGCATAAGTAAGCCATTACTTTCTACTTGTATTTGTGTATAAAGATATAAAGTTCGTCTTAATTTCGAAACACATCTCATAGTTGATCTAGAAGGTAAAAAAGACGCGTTACGGAAATATTGTTCTTGGGGAAGATGATGTGGAAAGAAATATTCGATCACGAGTATCATAGTTAATAATGACCTTGTATATAAATATCTCAAAAAAAGTCTGTAACAATTTATAATCAATTTCCCAAGCCATTTTTTCAACTAATTAAGATGACGATCAGTACAACTATTTAGCCTTGCTTATTCTAGAACAGACAACCAATTCAAAAGTCGATATGATCAGCAGTAAACAACAAACAACAAATATATGGTATAGTGCACGAAGTTGTCTAACATTGAATAATAATTAAAGAATGGCCCAAATGGGAGCCACAATATTCCACGTCTAGACTCTTCCATTTCATTTCCAAAACTCAAAAACACATCCATAAATTCCATACCTACCGTTCTAAACAGTTGACCATAAGTTTCATAACTCACCACCTCTTCACTTCAAATCGCATCCACAAACAAAATTTCAAGCTTAAAGTCTTAATTAGGGCTCATGTCTTCCTCAATTTACTCAATCGTCGTTGTCATCGCCGTCGTCGGAATTGTCACTCAATACCTCGCTACGAATAATCAAACATCCTCTACGGTTTTAAAGATCCATGGAAGTGTTATTTCCATCGCGACGCAGAGGGCATTGGTTTGTCTCTACGAGAAAGACCTCGAGTTCGAGTTTGTCGCCGTCGATATGTCTTCCGGTGATCACAAGAAGGAATCTTTCCTCTCCATGAACGTATGGACCCTTAAACATGATGATCATTGAGATCTTATTTTTGCATATTTTGTTTTTTTAATTTTGTTTTGTTTGGTTACTTAATTACAGCCCTTCGGATTGGTTCCGGTCCTCGAAGATGGTAACCTCACACTTTTCGGTGAGTTTGGGCTTTATCGCGTCAAAATTGTGTTCATGTTAATCATGGAAACTCTGCCCCCTTTTAAGTGTCTTACATTATGATTGTCGTGTGATTAATTTGACCGTTAGTTTTGATCTATTTAGTTTCGTGCTCTGTGCAAATTAAGACATATATTGTTCATATCTTAGAATCTAGAGCTATCACAAAACATTTGGCACGCGTGTACCACAAAAAAGGCACCAAACTCATCTTCGCTGGTGACGACACAAAGGCGTCTACATTGGCTGTGTGGATGGAAGTGGAGGCACATCAATTCGACCCTCACGGCTCAAAACTAGCCTTTGAGCATTACTACAAGCCCATGTTCGGCATGGGCTCTCCAAGCGAGGAGGTGGTGGTGGAGAATGACGAAAAATTATCGAAAATTCTTGAAATTTACGAGGCTCGACTTTTGAGTAACAAGTACTTGAGTGGTGATGAGTTCGGATTGGCTGATCTACATCACCTTCCTGTGGTGCAAATTCTAATGAATTCTCCAGAGAAGAAGCTCTTTGAAGCCAAGCCACATGTTCATAAGTGGGTGGTTGAGATTCTAGCTAGGCCATCTTGGGTCAAGGTTTTGGAGATGCAAAGCAAGTGAATTCATTAAGCGAGTCATGTTTGTTTATTATCTTTAGTAATAAGTTAAAGACTCTTTGTGGGCAATATTAATGTAGACCATGTTGTGTTTTGTAATAACTTTTTTCTTAGAATATAATAAATTGAAGGTAGTGATGTATTAATATCCTTCCAAAAAACACTGTCCAAGGAGTAATCGTTATATTGTGCTTGTTTCCCCTTTATTTTAATTATCTGAGACCCAGATAAAAGTTGTAATCATGCGAGGTTATTGTTGTCATTGGTGCAAACCTTTTTATTTTGGGATTAAAACATGATATTCTACTTTAGGAAGGTAACGTGGATTCTTATTTATATGCAAGCTAGTAAAAAAATTCGTAAGTCAGATGATCTCATAATTTCTTATGAAATCTTGTTTGCATTTCAAGATTCACCATTTTCCGTATAAGACGAGCGAGTCACTTGCATGGAAAAAGACCGTATAGAAATATTACTCTTACGTCGGACAAATTTATTTAATAAAGAAAAAATCAATCCGGTAGGCAGCTTGCTTCTAGAGAGTAATCAGAGCATGTACTCTTTTTGGAACTTTTCAACACCTAATTAACTCGAAAATTTTCAAAATTTTCATATTGACCTTAATTCCATTTTGGAATTCAAATTTGGATCCAACACACAAGCAAGTCCTTGGGAAGAGTAAGAGTAAATCCGAGTATTAAGTTAAACTAAATCATTCATTCTACGATTACACGAGGCCCATGAAGCCCATGATGACTTCAGCTATAATACTGTGTGGAATTTTGTCGATTTAACATCAACGCACAAGTGATTTGAGTTTTTTTTTTGGGAGCTACTATTCGTCACCGGAAAACTATTAATACTCATTTCGTCCCGTGTCTTTAAACAATGTGTTTGACTCAGTTTTACTCACATTCCTAGTACCAACACCACGAAAATGTCTGGTGAAGCACCTGAATCCGATGAGGTAACGGGGGCGGATTTTTTTTCCCGACTTAGACGTCTGGATAAGACGTCTCCACGTTGGTGGAGGCATCTTAGCGAGGCGCCTCTACGACTTTTTTTTTAATTTTTTGTTAAATTAATTTTTTTCAGGTTCCGTTGCAAGATTTCGATAGTGATGGAGTAAATTACAGTGAGTTTTTTGATAGTAAAGAAATATTTACAACAATCGAGGAAACTTGTAAATGGGCGAAACAAGTTGCAATAGAAGCTTGATTTTTTTTGGTTATATCATCATACAAACCAAAAGCAAATAACCGGATGGATTGTTACCTGAGATGTGATCGCAGACGTGAAATGAGTTCTTGTGATACGAGTATTGCACTGCGAAAGAATACAAAAGGAAAAGGTTGTGGTTGTCGTTTTTTTGGTAAAAGTGGTGGAGCGACGGGATCATGATGGATGAGTCATTGTTTCTGGTAGCACCTATGGGCAGCACAACCACGCACTTGCAGTTTATTCAGAGGGTCACCGACAGGTCAGCAGACTTAGTGTTGGGGCCAAGCAAATTGTTCGTGATATGACAGAGGCACAAGCAAGACCACGTAACATTTTGTTGGCGGTAAAAGAGAAATTCCCGGACGATAATCTCAATCAAAGACACATTTATAACTTCAGAGAGTACATGAGGATGACGAAATCTGAAGACAGGAATCCCACGCAGCAGTTTCTCAGTCATGCAGTGCAGCATAACTATTTGCATTGGATTGTGCCAGATGAAGAAACTAATGTCCTCACTCACGTATTTTTGGCACATCCGACTTCAGTTCAGTTGTTGCGTACATACTCATTCGTAATTTGCGTGGATTCGGCGTATAAGACGAACAAGTACAAGATGTCTTTGTTTGAGATGGATGAGGTTACTCCAACAAACATGGATTTCCTAGTCGGATATGCGATTTTGCAGGATGAGACTGAGTCTAGTTACCGGTGGGTATTGGAGAGGTTGAGAGATCTGTTATTGGATATTGTTAGCCCGACTGCAATAATAACGGACCGGGAGTTGAATCTGATGCGACCAGTGGCAGAGGTTTTTCATGAGTCTGCTCATTTACTCTCGTTGGGTCGGGCGTCTCCCACGGACGCCCCACCCAATTTTTTTAATTAATTAAAATAAACAAGGCAATTTACCAGATGATTCTTTTTCTGGCCTCCGAGACATTATATCTGGTGAATAGAAGAGTAATATGAAGAGAAAGTGGTGTTAGAAGAGTGAAATGAAGAGTTATATAAGTAGAAATGGTAGAAGAACAAAATGGTAATCTGTACGGACGATTTAAGTAGTTTTACGACGACGAATAACAATTCAATTTTTATTTTTTGAAAAAGTAGACCAATTAAATTTCACACGAAATAGCATGTTGAAATTATAGCTGCTTTATACCTTGTAATCTGAGGTTCCATTCGTTTAGGACCATATATGAAAATGTCCTATAATCGGCCGTACGGCCCACTTAGATGTAAACAAACTAATTGGGTTGTTGATTGATGAAACCCAATAACAGGAAATGTAAAAGGATTTTTCTCTCTGTAAAACCAACCCTCGAATCGGTTGAGTTGGTTTTAGGGGCTATTCCCCCAGTTCTCTGGTTTGGACAAAACCTTGTTATTTCCCCCCTCC
Organism: Triglochin maritima; assembly: GCA_963682175.1. NCBI lineage: Eukaryota > Viridiplantae > Streptophyta > Magnoliopsida > Alismatales > Juncaginaceae > Triglochin > Triglochin maritima. Next base: position 2,694,178 of record OY821780.1, on the reverse strand, counting down.
ATTTCGTTTGTCTTCTTTATGCATATTTTCATAGCATTGTGGGCGAAGTTATTTATAGGTGACTCCATATATACACACGAAATTAAGCGAGTTTACCATGACACCAAACTTTAAAAACACAGTAATTAAGCATCCAACGTTAAGAAAACTCCGGCAAATAAATAACATCCAAATGGCAAACCACATAATTAATAATAAACCAACCAATGTGTTGCTAATTATATAACCTCTTAAAAAAAGAGCAAACAAAGATTCCTGTCGTTATCAAAAGCAAAAACACAAAAGCCTAACGAAAACAAAACATATAACACTAAATACGTACCAACACGTTCGTCTAGAGAAATAAAAGAACCTCAAAGTACATATCAATATTTAAACATGTAGTTAATTCGCTGTGTTATTCATTTTATACTAATCCTAATCTTTTTTGGTTTAATCAATACCATTGAAAGTTATCACCATCTTCATCTTAATCCACAAGTAGATGGTGTTGAGATAATGATGAACTAGGAATGTTTGCACTCATTTGGTTAATGTTATGTAATTGTTCATATAGACTAAAATATCAATTAAATGAGTTCAGATTTTTTTTTAGTAATATTCACAACCTTCATATTACATGTTTTCCAAAATAATTTCAAAGTAAGTTTGTAAACTGGTTATTCTAAATCTAGTATCCATAGAAAAAGCTAAACAAAAAAATTAATTATGGCGGTTTCCAATATTTATTAAACTTACATTTATAATTTCAACAAAATTATCATTATTCTTATATTTCATAAATAATTTAGTAATTTGAAATAATTCAGATATAAATAAATTAGCAATTGTGTAATATGTTTCACTTAATGCATTAGTGAAGTTCTAAAAATGTTTCTAAAATTAACATAATTCTATAATTATGCCAATCAAACTTTAAATTTTCATATAGAAGTCTGAAATTAAAGATTTATAAGTAAAAAAACATTTCATAAATAGAGTTTCATATATGATGGAAATCTAATTTAAATTTTCTAGATCTAATATTATTACTAAAGTACAATTCTCCAATTTTTTGATATATATATATACATACTATTACTACCTATATATGTGATAAAATCTCTAATATTTCTAAATAAAATTTTATTATTTCAAGTCCATTTTGTACGACTAAGTTTAAAACATGATGAACACATCTAATATAAAAAAGAATACCATCTAAGGGTGAATTAAATAATCGTATAAATAATTCTACTGCTTCAAAGTTATAAGTAGCATTGTCAAAAGAAATTGTACAATTTTTATTTGTTATAGAATACTCATGTAATACATCTCTTAATTATCTAGTTATATACAATCATACTAGTGTGTGGATGCAAAATCGATGCCGAAGATATAATATTTTTATGTAAAATCTATTAATTATCTAAAAAATAAGCTGTTACACAAGAAAATGAAAAACTATTTGCTAAGGTCCAAACATCAATCGTTAATCCTATCCTATAAGACATTAATACAAATTTATTAATCAATTCAATTTTTCTCTTATTATATTTTGTATTTGTAGCAATCTTAAGTGTGTGTTGAGAAAATGATTGAAATTGTGGAATTTTGGTATGCACGAAAGGCACACAAAAGAGTGATAATTATCATTATAGGATATTGGGTTTTTTGCTTGCATGCTATTGCAAAATACCGAATTTTCGTTTATGTCATTACTATATCGTTATTTGTATTAATGTCACTAAAAATTATACAAATTCTATTAATGCCACTAATAACTATACAAATTCCATTATGTCATTCCATTAACTTTTTCCGTTAACGACGTTTAAAAGTATTATTTTAATAGTAATATTTACAAATTGTACAATATATAATTTAATAACTTAGTAATTTAAATCTGTCATTTTTTATGATTTTCACAGCAAAAAATAGTTAAATTCAAAAAATCAAGAATTTAATTTTCACAAGTACAAACGGTGGGGATACTAGTGTTTTGGTTTTTTTCCTATAAAAATTAAATTCCAAAACACTTAAACAAGAATTAAACTTGTATGATTTTCACAACAAAACACTTAAATTCCAAAATTTTGAATTATAATTTTCATAAAAACACACCAAAACACTAGCATTCTTATCGTTTGTACTTGTGAAAATTAACATTCTTGATTTTTTGAATTCAAGTATTTTGTTGTGAATATCATAAAAATGATAGATTTGAATTTCTAAGTTATTAAATTATATATAGTGGAATTTGTAAATATTATAATTAAAATAATAATTTTTAACGTTGTTAACGGAAAAAGTTGACGGAATAACATTAATGAAATTTGTATAGTTTTAGTCGTATTAATAGAATTTATATAATTTTTTAGTGACATGAATATTATTTTTTTTAGTGACGACAGAAACACAAATATCGTAATTCATCCCAGAAAACACAAACTAACCAACACGTAAGTCCTAAAAATGAAAGATACTCCAATTTATAAAAACGAAGAAATCTATCAATGAAGTGCGAGATGCGCTTGAGGATAATGAGTGAAAGGGTGGATCTTATATGGGCACATGAATTCCATCTTCCCAAGTTCCAGCAAAGTATCCTTCTCGAGTTGGAAAGCATGAACCAAATAGTCTCTCCCTTGGACGAACAGCACATCCTGGTTGGGATGAAAACTGCAGGGAGCAAAAAAATGGGGATTCACCGCACCGGTAATGGAATAAATATTCAACCATTCGGGTCTCCCACCGGAGTCCAATTGGCTATCTTCGAGTGTGTAGACATTAAATGAAGTTGCGGTGTTGCACACGAACGCGAAGCGCTCCCTCAACACCCCGATGCATGACTCTATAAAATAGTGGATTTTTGGTATGAGTAGTTCTTTCCTCGAGACCTCATTCTGGACGTCGAAGTTGAATATTCTTGGCTTCACACCGGCGTGCGCAAAGACAGTTCCGCGGTGGTATACCGCCTGGTGATATCGGTGGATATAGGGGGCCGTCAAACTTGACCACACCCGAGTGGCGGAAGAGAACACCATAATGTCACTCTCATGGGGAGCAAAACTCGGTATTTGTGCGAAAAATAGCACCACCTTGAAACTCATCGGGTCGACTACAGGATCGTACGCAATAGCGCCGGTCATTAAAATACGGTCGGTGTCCTCCAGCCGGAAAGGTGGTGGGATCACCGTGAAGTCACAGGTGACCGGATCACAGACATAAACATTGCACTGGAACGCGACGGTCCTGTCATGGGTGAATAGTAAAAGGCCGTTCGTGCTCCCAATTAGGATGGTTTCGGTTGTCGGAAGGAGGTCGGTGTTTAGGTTTGGATGGGGTGAATTGGGTATTGGGAAGTAGATGAGGGGGGATGGTATGGAGGTGTAGTGTTTGGTGTAGAAGAAGCCGGAGAAGGGTGAGGGTTTGACGAGGGTTCGACGGAGGAATTCCTCGTGCACAAGTTGGTAGAACTTGTGGGAGATGGACTTACACCGGATGAGTGGCCTTGCTGGGAGTGTGGAGAAGATCTCGAGGATTATATCGTCGGTAAAGTGGTACATTAATTGTATGCCGTCGTCTTCGTCGCTCGTTTTGTGGCTCATTTGGATGTCATTGTCGTCGCTGATGTCGCCCGTTTCGATTTGTTGGTGAGATGACGGAGGTGATATGGTGGTGGTTGTCTGAATTGTTTCATTAAGAGATGGGGTAATTTTGTTGTAGGATGGTGGTGGTTTGTTCCTGAGGCATGAGGAACCAGATCCCATGTTTGTTAGTTTGTTGGTTAGGGTTGCAAATCCTAATTTACTAAGTGTGAGAGTATGGACTTGCGCATGTACAGTGGCCGTCGGATCTAGCTATCAAGTGAAAAGGTGAGGGTTAATTTGTCAGAATTAAAATGGCCGCGTCTTTCTTCGTTTAGTAAATATTTATCTCATTTAGAGAAATAAATTACCTGATAGTTTCTTAATTAGGTGTTTCAAAGGTCTTACGAAGGAACCGCATGTAAGTATCCTCAAATAGTAAATATATATGAGCTGGTAATTAGGAGTTTGAGAATATTGTGTTGTTGTAAGAAGTTGTATTATTTTGGATTCTGTAAAGATAACCCTTAATACAAATAGTGGTTGCTTCTTTTCCGAGGCAAGTAGTTGAACTCCATCGAGTATGGTTGTAAATGTATCAGGTTTAGTCCATCGATCAAACCGCCCATAGTCTGAGTTGTGGTTTGATTTTTGAATCCATTTAAAACTTTCAACTTGTAAATCCACGAATCAACTAATTTGCCTTTCTTAGCGAATCGGTTAGGGTCTAGCCTTATCTGAACACGCCATATTGAACCCTTTTCAAATATCAAAATATTTTTATATACAATAGTACAAAAAAATGTGTTGTATTTAACTAAAGTTTTTCTATTAAATATGAAGTACTTCACTAATACTTATTTTCCCTAATAAATAAACGTTAACACTAATCAACTAAGTGGAGATAGATTTATTTAAGTTTTATATTTTGGCGATTTGCATTACAAATAGGCTTTCATTTTAGTTTAGGAGGCAATCTACCAACTCATAGATTTGATATGCAACCCATTACATCGATCGCAAGGTTGAATTTGTTTGGCAGCCACTAAACGTGAAGCGGATTGGATTCAAATTCGGTTCACTTGCTTCTGAAAACGACTTGTTTATACTCCTGATCTTTGATCGTCTCTGGGGCAAATCTGAATTAAATTTTATTCTTCTGTGGTTGACTCAGTACTCTAATCAACAATAGTGTCTCCAAACGGACACATAGTATTCGTTACAATCACAACATCAACATGCATTGAGATATGTATATATGATCACTCCGGCAAAAATTTGACCGTGGATGCAGACGAACGACGGCAAGGAATGTAAAATGGTTGAACCGAAAATATTAACAACGATGAACGAAAATGTAATAAAAGTTAAAAATCCATGCAAGATAAAACCTCAACATTAAAACCCACCACCATATAGGTAGTCGTTTGATAAATAATAATAATAATAATAATAAGAGAGTCTTGATCGGCCAGCTAATTATGAACGGAAAACTAATTAAACATAGTAAGAATTAGTTAAGGTACGAATTAATCAATCTATCAATGAAGTGCAAGATGTGCTTGCGGAAAATGAGTGAAAGCGTGAATCTTATTCACGCACATGCATTTGATTTTCCCAATTTGCACCAAATCTTTCTCCTGATCAAGATAATAACAAAACGCCATCAAGTCATCACTCCTTACGATGAACAAAGCATTGTGGTCGGGATGGAACCCAAACGGGGCTGACGTAAACGGAACGGCGTCCACAAAGCTGTACATCAACGTCCACTTGGCGTCCAAATAAGAGGACTTCAATTCGTCTTCGTTATCGAGCGTCCACACAAGCAATTGGCTCGCGACAGTGGACGCGAACGCGAACCTATCCCTCAACACCCCGGCGGTCGAGGGGTCGGACAACGACCGGCCGGACGGTAATTTAATGTCTTTACACTTATTCTCACGTTGGACGTCGAAGTTGAGGATGTGTGGAGCCCCGGTGACGTAGAAGCGGACGAAGCCGCGGTAGTAGACCGCTAGGTGAGCCTCGTAGGAGTAGGAGGTCAACGTATTGGACCACTCCCATGTGGTGGATGAGAACACCATGATTCGGACCATATGAAAATTTACGAAATTATATGGGCAGAAACCCAACACCACTTTAAAGTTAGTTGGGTCGAACGCAGGATCGTACGCGACGGTGCCGGACATTAAGATTTGCTCGCCCTGCCCATTTGGGTAAAACGGTGGGATTGTGACGAAGTCCCGGGTGATAGGATCGCAGACGTAGAGAACTTTTTCACCAGCTGAGAGCCTTCCGGAGGTGCAGAGTAGAAGGCCGTTCGTGCCGCCGACGAGGATGGTTTCATTGTTGGATGGCAGGAAGTTTATGTTTAGGGACGGATGAGATGATGATGATGAGTTGGGGAAAGGGGTGTGGACGATGCGGAGAGGCGAGTCGGTGAAATGCGTGCTGTAGAAGAAGCCGGTCGAGGGCGAGCCTTTGATCAGCGATCGCCGGACGATTTCCTCGTGGACTAGTTGGTAGAACTTGTGGGATATGCACTTGCACCGGATGAGAGCTCTCGTTGGGAGTGTCGAGAGGACTTCGACGATTAGATCGTCGGTAAGGACGCTAAAATGGCCATCATTTGAGTGACTCATTTGATGGTTGTTTCGGATGTCACAAATTTCATGGTTTGGTTGGTGAGGTGATGGAGATGAGTGGGAGGTTATAATGGTGGTTTGGCGATTTGGTTGTTGGAGATTTGTGGTGGTTTTCGTGGAGGATGGTGATGGTTCTTGCCGTCTCAGGCACGAGGAGTTAGATCCCATTTTGTTCTTTGTTTTTCTCGTAAGCGTTGGAAACCCTAATTCATGAAGTGTGAGCAGGACTTGGCTATATATATATATATTGACTGTCTTAATTGTTGGATCTAGAAAGTGAGCAAGTGATGATTATGTGTCAACAAAAAATATAAGTGATTAGCATCCATTTCTCTGAACTAGTGACAAGATTAACATGTCCAAGAATGGAGTAAAAAGTCGGCCATGGAGACCGGGGGTACGTGGTGTTACTTGAAGGCATGAGGTTAATAAGATTTAGGTCGACGTTACCATACCATGTGAGAAGTTTCTTCCTTTTGGTAAATATTCATCTCATTTAGAGAAATAATTATTATGGTATTATATTAATTACGTGTTGCATAGATTATGGATGCCCCGCATGGAGGAACCTTAAACATTGGCCTGCGAAGAGTCTGGAAATAGGGTATTATTGTGATTCTTCGAAGGATATGATTAATGCAGCCGAAAATGCTTACTATTAGAGGTAATTAAATAGATGAACACGTGCCTCAAAGGCATACCTCGTTAGTATGGTATTGATGTGATTACACGTGTCAAACAATAACCGTCCATGTTTACTTAAAACAAAACGATTCACATATTAAATTCAGAGTGTTAGTTTCCTTCTTTAAAGTTGATTAACCATTCAAAATAATGATTAAATCGTGACAAAATAATTAAGCAACTTATTTAGGAAGAAAAAACCATGTAATTTTAGAAAAGAAAACTCATGTAGTCATGTAGATTTTTTAGTAGAGAAAGAACAATAATCTCATGCAACTTTCTTATGAATAACAAGTCGTGTAATTTTAGGGAAAGAAAATTCACGCAATTATTAGGGGAAATGGTCACATGAATTTTTAAGATGAAATTCACTAAATTTTTAGAGGAATAATAATCTCTTTACTAGAGTGACATTTGTCTTGCATAAAATTATTATTTAAAAATACCATGGTAGCAATTATTTGTTTCTGAAATATATTATTTAAAAATACTATTTTGATACTATGGTAGCAATTAATACATTTTCCTAAATGAATCGATAAATTTATCTGTGTCAAAGGTTAAATGATGTATCTCGTGATAAATTAATCCATTTTAACTTTACTTTTGGCGTTTCGGTTCTTACATTACATTTTAGTATATACTTAAACGAGGTATCTTGTGTAAACTATTTTTTAATTTATTCAAATAAGAACAAGAGTTGTCTTTATCATTGTAAAGTCGTAAATCTCAGTTCAATGTTCAATATCCTCAGGTTTTGGATTTCGAAGGTCATTTTTGTCACCACAAATTAACCAACGGATACACACATACACATACACTTCGGCTTAACACTTCACACATAGTTAGTTGTCTTACGACTCCTCAATGTGATCCAAGTTATAGTTCAATTCTAGCATGAAGAGTTATATCCCGAATCTAATATATTTCTCATAAAATCTGAAGAATGAAGAGTTACACCATTGGAACAGGCATATGTAATAAGTATCGTTTACATCTATCGAGTTCTGAAGATACTACTCATCTTCACAACTCCCGTCTTCACCATTCAGTACCCTCTCTGCATGACATGGTCACTTCAATGGACGTTCACTGTTGGAATTTCTTAATCCAAAGTGTGAATCCCTCAGCCGACCACCCATTATCAGTCTCCGAACAGAAAAACCAATACGATCTTCAAGACAATTTGATCACGCCAACATCATTTGTGCTTCTTTGATATTTTAGCTAATATTCTTCCTCGAGATGTACCTAGATTTTCATGAGGTCTGCTACCACGCCATTTCCTTTTCCTTGGTTTTCTTGGCTTGCTTTTTGACCTTTCCAGTCGCTGACGCCGGATTTCAGGGTCAGCCCATCCGCGTCCCCATGCAGAGAAAGTGGAATAAGGTTTCTCAGTTTGCATTGAAAGTAGCATGTCTGCTTCAGGATGCACATAAAAATCTTCCTCTGATCTGGAACGCAGAAACTCCAATCCAAGTTTTGTTATCTCTGGAAATTTCAAAGAAACATGCACCTGCATGTAGACGTAATGTTATGAGTTAACAAACCCATAGCTAAATCTAAAATCACTAGCAAAGGATGTTAGGTTGGATGCAAGAGAAACAACTCCATTATAGTACGTTTCGTTGTAAGGATCCAAGTATGTCAGATACAACCTCAACCGGTAAAACTAATAGAAAACTAGCTCAAGATGCCCCACTAGTTTGATTGGGATTTCAGGAGGTTTCTATTTGGTTCATGACTCGAGCTCAAATTAATGCTCCATTAAGATGAAAATCACTAGCCCACAGCCAACCTACATAACCATTAAATAAGGCGCAATAAGCAACGCTTAATAATTTCTTATCAAATTTCCTAGGAATGTCTAAAGATACCACATCATATGAGCTCACTAGAATTATCACCAAATATCCTCACTGCAATGCTCTTAATGGATATATCCCTAACCTATCTTTACAAATGTTTCGAGATTTCAAAGTTTTACAAACTCATGTTGAAGTACCTTTTTGTCTGCTTCACTTATATAACCTTTGTCCTTCAAAATACGAGCTACACCTTGCCACCATAATCTTTCACTTGAAGAAAATTTAGGAAACTGTCATAACAAGAAACACGAATTGTAATTGAGAAAAGAGACATCCAAGAGCATAATTCATATAACGGATGAGAAAGAATCACAATGCATCAAGCAGCATTACATTCTCCAAGAGAAACATGCACCACAGATGCGAGTATCAGTTATTTTTGACATTTCGTCTGAACTTATGGATTGATCACCGAGTGAGCTACTAATGTTACATATTTTAGAAAGACTTTTGAAGTACCCAAATCCCTTTCAAAACAACATCCATGGAGGCCAAAATGGTATTTAAAGATTGAAATTGGTAGGCATATATATATTGTACTAATGCTGATTGGTCAACAAGATGTACAACTACTGGAAAAAATAGCCAGGAATATTAGTGCTATATTTAAAACTTAAAACTCACCTTTTCCCTTATTGTACTAATGACCCTTCTCAAATTGGGTTTTCCTGTCATTCCAAAGTCAGCTTCATAGTGTGTATCTCTGTCTTTCTTCCCATAAGATCCCTACAGATATTCAGAAACTTGTAAGAGTATAATCAACATGTAATTATACACACCTTGATATAATCAGTTTTTTGTTGCTTTATTTTTGGGTTATCTTTGTTTGTTTTTATCACCTCTTGTATCCCTTTTACTCTATAAATGAACAAAAAAAACTTACGAAAAATTATAATCTCATTAGGCAGAGTAAAAACATGTACATTTTCTTTAATAATAAAAAATGCATCCAACATGAATTGGACGAATTCATGCTTGTGTTAGTTCCTTGTTTAAAGGCATTATATGCAAACATACTGATCAGAAGCAACCACATCAGAGTGGGGCTATAAAAAAACTTTCAAATGGCATATCCAAAAAATGGTGAAAAGAAAAGAGGTATTATAAATACACACCTTGATATCTCTTTAAGGTCCTAATTATGTGGAAAGATTTTGATCACAACAACCACATCAGACTAGTGGTATATAAATTTTTCAAATGGCATGCCCAAAAATTTGTTAAAAGAAAAGATTTAGTACAAATTCACACCTTGATACTTCTTTTACAAGGTTCTAATGAGGCAATAAGAGTTCTAAAAGAGAGTGGGTTACCATGGTCCATAAGAGTTCTAAAAGAGAACATCAAATACTTCAGAAATTTAAAATTTTCACAACTTTGTCAGACATAAAAGAGAAACCCTGAATAAATACAGAAAATTTTAAAAAAAAATCATTTTAATTAAAAGGTACCAGAAGCAGGGTAAAGAGATTTATTGTAGAGATACTACTAAACGAATACTTAACTGCTTAATAAACAATATACTACAATTTTTATGTCATTATAACATAAGATAACTGCCACAACAGGTGTACGTACATACTAATTGTGACATGAATTCCTAAATGACAGTTTTGAAAAAGAACTATACAATTTAGAGAGAGATAGCAAACATGAAAAAAAGCTCACATGTGCAACAGCAAGAACATGCAAAAAGGCATTTGCATCATCTTTCAAATTTTCTAACTTAGGAGGTCCAACCAAACAAGTATCACACCTGCATAATTTAATCATAAATAAAGGTTGGTGAGACTAAAAAAATATGCATATGTTCATTTTTTGTTAACAAGCTTTTGAACAACTACAAATGCTTTAACTTTTGTGAATTAAAAAGCTTCCATCACTTCACTGGTTCCATCGGAGAAAGATAAAAGAACATGTGTGTAGCTTCTTACTTCTTATATAACACAATTTATTCCCATGCCAGGGGACATGAAATAGTTTTTTATGCAAAAAGTGAAACAGATTCCTGATCTTACAGAAGATTCAAGATTTATAATTTCATACTTATTGAAAAACATTGTTGACTTAGTTGCATTTGGAAATGTTAATAGTCACAGTCCCATAAAAAAATTAGAAATTGACAAACTTCTTCTCCCGAGGCAATTCCATTTCCAGCATAATCCAACGAGAGTGTATAAAGTGAATGGAGTTTCACATTATTTGGATGGCATATATAAATAAACGGTTATTTTTAGTCATAACTAATAAGGAAAGCTATATAATGTTTTTGCTGTCGGTTTTTAAGACAATTTCAGCTTTCAGGACAAGATGAAACTAATTTCAGCAAAACTCATAGCTAAAACCATATTTTAGCACAGGTAATCTACAGCAACACCTGTTATCATAATTCATAAACAATGGTTTCATTTGCTGTTAACAGGGGAAAAACTCTCAAAGAGCTGGAGATAACAAGAAATAAAGAAGAAATATACTGGTGGCACTTTCCATCGTTGAAGTCCTCTCCAAAGTAATTTACAAGCATTTTAGCTCGACAATCTGCAGTCCTCATGCCATACCTGTAAGAAATAATATAAGTAAAATGAAAGCAAAAGCAAATTTTAGTCCAGCAAAGAGCATGAGCTTTTCACTTAAGAATCTAATACATACCAGTAACAATCGGATAGCATCTTGTATGCTTGCAATGTTTGTTCTTCACTTCTTTTACTGGGCAGAAGGGTTGGTATTCGTGATAAATTTGCATACAAAACTGTACACAAATACCAAGGACATCAAAACAGCTTGACATGTCGCCTGAGCATATTTACAATTAAATTCTCATTTTAACATGATAACATAATGGATAATTGGATATACTCCATATTACTGTGGGAAAAGGAAACCATTAAAATATAAAGAAAATTGAACATGGTTAATTTCATAAGTATAAAGATGACAGTAAGTAAACTAACTCAGAAGGTATTAGAATACATATACATGATACACTACTTAAAGCATGATGTTATATATGAACAAAGCATGGACCTGGTCAGGGCACCAGGAGGTTGGACCCTGCTGATTCAGCAGGGAAGAGAACCAGTTGGCCCTTGACATAAAAGTGATGTAATAGAAGAGTACAAATATTCAATCTATGATAACCCGAAACAAAAATAAATAACATATGCAAAGGACATGAGGTGGAGCAAGAGAATGAGGAAGAAGAGCCAAAGAGCAGGAAAAAATTGTGACGGTGGGAGAGAACCTTTTGAGTTTCTTTTCTTTTTCTACTTTCAGGTTGATGAATGGGTTTATAATAAAATATCCGTTTACGGTCATACACTCATACATTTAGTTCAACAAGAATAACAATGATTCAAGAAGAAACTACTATGGAAACTTTGGAATATTGTTTTGCTAGAACCTCTAGAATAGCATAAGATTGCTTCAACTTTCCGACATCATTTCCATACCTTGTGAGATGTCACTAGGTTACTATAGTAACACATGGTGTTTTTTTAGACAATTAATTATAAAGAGATAAAACACTATCTTGTAGAAATTCTTAACATCATCCATTCATGGTTGCTGAAGAATTTGAGAGATATTGAATGGGTGAATTTAAGAGTATCTAGATTGGACAAACCAAAACCGAATCGAATTCAGTAGCAAGTTAAGGGCTAAGGAACAGGCCTGCGACCCTCACCGCAATCAGATAGTTTGCCATCTCTTCCTGATCGACCAGCTTCTTGATAATAGGCTTCCAAACTCTGAACGCATGAAAGAAACAACTAGTTAAACGATATGAAACGACATTGCAATAATAGTACAATATCCAATTTAATTGCAATGTTCCGTAAAAACACGAGGCATATGGAGAAAGCTTGCAGGTCAGACTGAAGAATATAAAGTATTCACTGAACAGCTACTATGAAAACCTTGCAGAAAAAATATTATTTTCTTCCATTGATGATAAAGCAATTAGCAATATGGAGAAACATGATTTTTATGAATAAGGACAATTAGGATACCAACCTGTGGCCAGCCATAATGGATAACTCGCCGAACATTTGCCTTGTCAATCCCCATTCCAAAAGCTATAGTTGCAACAACAACCTGACACTCAAAAGATAAGCATATTAACCAACTTTATGCTGAGTCAACATAACCTGACACTCAAAAGATAAGCACGTTAGTTAGCTATATGCCGAGCCAACATAGCATGTAGGCATGTAACACAAACGAAAAGTAGACGATAGAACCAACACTAGCATGATTCTAGTGCCATTAGTTCTAGGTCATAGTTCCAAACTTAAAATATCATTCAACAATTAACGAAAACTCACCTCTAAACTATCACAATGGAACTCATCATGTACTCTCCTCAAGTGAGTTTTTGGCAACTGCAAGTCACACAGGTCAGCAACAAGAATAAAATGTGTTAAAGACCAGCTTTTATCTGCATAAGTAAAAAATGTAATATTGCTAGAAAAAAATCTGTGGATCTTTACCCCTGCATGATATGCAGCTGCCTTGACACCAAATTTACAGACATGTTCGGCTATTTTTAAAGTTTCTTTTCTGGTAGGCACATAAATGATTGTGGAACCCAATGCTAGTGCTCCTTGCAGATGCCGTGAACTCTTGGATGGACCATTATTTTTGCAAAATGCCTCAGATGACTCAGTGGTGCGGCAGCTTTGCATTGGAAGATTGCCAGGAAAATCACCACTGGACACTAATATCATATAAAAATCGCAGTCAAAATTGGCAAAATTGCACGGAAAGGCATTACAATGCCTTACTCCAAAAACCTCTAAGTGAACGTGGAATACTACTCTTCAATAAGAGGCAAATATTTATTATCGTAATTTGTCAAACAACCATGTTATAAAACATCAAATTGGAGTTATAGATGAAAGAATAACATGTAATATGATATACAATCGATCCATGTTATATGTACTTGCATTTGAAATGCCTCTTCCCGTGTGAATGATTTTTTTAACAATGTGTAAGATGTTGCTAAGACAAGTAAGATAATATTTGGCATTTTACATTGTATTCTGGTTGACATGAAAGGAGCAGCACCTGTCTAAAAGAAAAATAAGCTAAGGGCAATAATGCTATCATGCAGCTTGCTCGAAGTAGTTTATATCTTCAACATCAACATTACCCCAGTGCCTCAAAAGAGGCTCCCACTGACTATTTGCGATTTCACAATATATAAGAAATGCAAATTGTTTAAATAATCATTTGATATAGTCCATGATGCTCCAAATGTCAAAAAACAACTTAATCTTTGACACAATGGAAATGGACATTCGAAATAGTTTAATTCATAACCAGAAAAAAGTCCCATACCCATCTACATTTCATGATTAAAGGTAAAATTCGAGGGGGGAAACATACCATCTAAATCATCCACTAACTGATGGTCATCTAGCTCGGCTTCTAAGAATTCCACTGTCAATTGACCGTTTCCTGAAGATAAGACACTACTATCCTCTTTATCAAACTCATCTGCATCTCTATCACTACTATCATCTTCCGATCTGCTTTCAATTGAATCAAACACCTCGGTCGTATCATACTTTTCTCGCTCATTATTCCAGAAAATGTCATTTTTATAGTGATTTTTGTTATCATTTCTGGAAACATAATATTCAATCAATTCCTTGAAGTCATTCTCATAGGATAATCGATTACATCGACTGTGCTTCACTGAGAAACGAAGGTTTGGTCGAAAGAATGAGGTAAGAACTGTATTTGTTTCTGATGACATATCCAGAGACTTAATGATATCTTCTCTAACTGAAACTGTAGCAGTAGCTGTCAGTGCCATCAGGGGAATATCAAACTTCAAAGACTTCAAATTGCAAGCTCGGAAGTTCTGCCTCAAAGCTGACAGACGCCTAAAAAGCACAAAGATGGAACGACAGTAAACTATCTAGTGTGGTGGAAGGTTTACGAACTCCAAGTTCTCAAGAAGCTATAGAAGCTAACAAGAGTTACTACTAATGACCAATCAATTATGAATCTGAGTTTCTAGAAGCAGAAACTGAAAGTTGCCCAGGAAATCATTCAATAACAAAGTTTAAACAAAGAACCTGAAAAAAAACAGACCTGTAGTCAGGTCGGAAATCATGTCCCCACTTTGAGACACAATGGGCTTCATCAATAGCAAAGAGAGCAATTCCACGACCTTCGGCAAGCCTCTTAAGTGGTTCTACAAGTCTGTGGCAAGATTTGCAAACAAAAAACAGAAAAAGTAACAAAACATGCCCAGACAAGAAAAGGTAACAAAACATGCCCAGACAAGAAAAAGAACTATATTTTCTACCTTAATATTGTTTCAGGGCAAACATAGACAATGTCATATGAGCCACTCATAGCATTGTACTCAACTCTCCTATCAGGCTGACCTGAACCTAAGAAGCAAGCTGATACACCATGTCTTGCTAGCTTCAAACATTGATCATGCATCAAGCTTATCAAGGGTGAAATTACAACTACAACTTTCTTGGTCAATAGTGCAGGAATTTGGAAGCAGAGTGATTTACCTGCATAATTAACACATCTTAGAGAAAAAGCACAGGAAAAAAGGTTAATCACGGTGATGACAGTACAAACCAGATCCGGTGGCAGCGAGGACAAGGCAGTCCTTATTATCTAACCATGCCTCCAGGGCTTCCGTTTGGAAACCTTTCAAGGTTGAAAATCCAAAATGCTGTTTTAAGATAGAACCCACTTTCTGCCCCCATACCTGCTTGATATCCTGGCTACCTAAGCCCCCCGATGAAGAATGCTGTTGATTTTCAAGAATTCCATCTTCCATAATAGGATCACTATCATTACCGCTTGGTGGAGTGATATTTACTTGTTTGGGAGATTGAGAAGCTGGTGCGTTCTTATTGTACGAATGAGAAGATGAAGGTTGCCTCTCCATGAAATGGCAATGCCCAGAGCTAAGACTTCCAGATGCTGAAGATGAAGATCGAGAGGAGCACCAACTATTGTTCTTTTTATTTAGTGATGACTGAAGAAGGTCTTTGATATTTGACTGTTTCAACTGATTCTTGGAGAGTGGCTTGTCCTGAGTGCTCTTGTGACTGATCATGTTGCTATAAGAGCTATACTTTTGTTTACTAGTCTTTTGATCCTTAACATCACAGGATTCATTCAGGATGAATTCAATAGCATCACTTACAACAGGACCAACTGCTCCCAGAGCTTTGGTGATGACTGAGAAATCGAATCCCATATCAAGTAGCTCAGCAATCACAACATCAGTAGATGAGTCTCTTTCCTTCATGCTACAGAATTTGCTGGTTAGAGACACCGATTTACCTAATGACAATGAAAGGCTTGTGTAACGAAAATAGAAACCCTAAAATGAGATGCCAGTTGACAATAACTGATGGTAAATACATGGCCTCTATAAACATTAACTTTAGAAATTAAACTTCTAGTCTAGCATTATACTGTAGAAAGAGGTTCAAATGAAAATTAGTGGATAACATTAACAGATCGCTTACATTCTATCTTAGATTACATATAATCAATATATCCATTCAATCAAATTTCACGTTCATTAATATTTTTCAATAGGTTATCATAATTAGCAGCAGCATATGTGTTAATTGGAAGCTCCCATGCTTTATGATATCAAGGTTAAAGTGATAACCGCTCAATTTTGTGCATGCAAGCTTGACAGATTCTTCAAATATTGATTGCAGAAAACATCATCTGGTCGATGTTGTGTAATCGTATCAACAGCACTCAGAATGAAACAAGATATATATATATATATATACTAAAGATATGGAAGCAAAGAAGCGTACCATCTTTATCATCACTGTCGAGAATGACATGGAACACAGGTATTATTCAAGTGTTGTAATCTATAAAACATTAATTTTCTCAGTTTAACAAATGTAGAATACTAATATCTTTTTTCAAAAGATCAAATACCACTAGCTAACAAAGTCAACATAAAAAATCCTTCTTTTTGCCTGTTCGCCCACTAATGCCAAACTTGTCCACATGGATGGCATTGAGTCGATCTTCAACAACTGAGGGATATTAAACATGCCAACATTGCTAATTTCAAAAAACACCATTTGGGCATGAGCAAGCACAAGATCTGTGGTGGTAAGAGGTAACTATCTCTCCACTGAGAAACAAATTTGGCACCAATATAGTGTATAATCATCTTCTTTCCATCTAAACCTTAAAATTCAAATATCAATGAGAACACTAGCTAAAATGGGATAATCAATACCAGAAACTGGCAGTAAACAATACGGGAACAGGAGATTTCCTAGCAACACAAAATTACACTGAGATATAGGATCATAAAAAGCATAGTTTATACCAAAAGAACTTATAAATCCCAATGATGCATCAAATATAAATAAACAAAAGGGCAATTTCTACTTTAATGTATCAGTTCCAAAATTTAAAAACAATGTGATTTGTGTTTCCCTTGTTACGAAAAAAAATGTAGTTCAAAACGAAGGTAATTAAAATTTTCACATGATATTCATATTGGTGCCATTTGTTTGAACTCATATTGAATTTAAATTCCTAAGCATTAACCGGAAAATATAATAATGCAGCATTTAGATCGTCAAAGTGACATTTCCTACTAATTGAGAATGATTTATGGAAACTCCTCTACTTTTTTACTTTTGTGAACTAAAAACAACTAAAAATTACATTTCGTCGATGAAATTATCAAATTTCAATCACTCTTTCGGTTTTGCACTATTTTCCCATCGAAAATGGCGAATTTTTTTACCTTCGAATCCGATTTCGCACATCCGGCGAGGCGACGGCGGAACCGCACGTGCGGGTGAGTAGTGTGGCGGAAGCAAAGGAGCGAGAAGGAAGGAGAATACGAAAAACCCTAGCGGAGGTGGACGAAGCGTCGTAGGGTTCGAACGAATCGGTATTTTGCCCGCGTCCTCTGAATTTGTGGATTTTAGCTTATATCGTCGAAATTTCGCTTTTCTGGGTAAATTACAGTTTAAATCTTCCGTTCGAAGTCGAACGCTTTTGAAGTCTTACTGTTTGTTATGTAATTTGGTGACTCCAATAAATATTAACTAAATGTTGGATCATACGCATCTTTCTTAACATGTGATATTATAGTATGTTGATTTACGTAATTATCAGTCATTCGTGATTTATATTGGGATTGAATCACTTGTTCATACAAAAGCAACCTTGGGTTCACTTGATCTTGAGTATTTGTATTTTAATCATGTAGTCTGGACAACAAATTAAATGGTGGTCATATTAATTGCTTCGCAATATTCATCACGCATAAGCATAAAGGGGGGAAACATTTAGAAAAATATTTAATTTGTAATTTATCTTCTTCTCGTCTGTGGTGTGATTTTATTGCGAAATCATAAGATAACAGTCATTTCATTTAATTACCTATTATTATTATTATTTTACAAAGCAAAAATCGAGGATTGTTGTAACATCCTCAAAACAGCAGAAAATTTAAAATTTATAAACACTCAATCAACAGATGATATTACGCAAATAAAGGAATACAGGTGCACCAACATATATATATATATATATATATATATATATATATATATATATATATATCCGAACATCAGAGTTTACAAAAGTTGTGATTACATCAAAAGCATAAACGGAGGAAACAGTAATCACACGACCTCAACCGAGAGAAAGCTGGATCTGGTAGCAGCGCTCCTCTCCTCGGTCACCACCCCCCTAACGCCGATCGCGGTCTGAAAGTAAACATGCAACAATGCCTGAGTTTCCAGAAGGAAACCCTGTATGCCAAACTCTAAATGCAAGAAACGAAAAGGCACCCTAGCATGCAAATTCTACTAAACAAGAAAAGCATCACAACCAGGCTGGGCTCCAGGGCTTTCTCACCCAACCACAGCACACACCGCAGGTACGGGGCTCCAGGTCTAATCTCAACCAACCGCCGCACCCACCACAGTCACGGGGCTCCAGGTCTAATCTCAACCAACCGCCGCGACACACACTCGTCGCCAAGCTGGGCTCCAGGTTTAATCTCAACCAACCGCAACTACCACGACACGACCAAGGGCTCCAGGTCTTTTTCAACCAACCCAACCGTCTAAAGGCTCCAGGTCTTTTTCAACCAACCCTACACGCGGTCCCTGCTCAGGCTCCAGGCATTTTTCAGCCAACCTAAACGCACTACGGAGCTCCAGGTCTTTTTCAACCAACCCCGCACAGACTAGCTGAGCTCCAGGTCTTTTTCAACCAACCGCAGCTCTCACACAGTCACGGGGCTTCAGGTCTCTTTCAACCAACTGCCGCAACACCACAATTCTAAGCTGGGCCTCAGGCCTATTTCAGTCAATCCCAAGCTCACACACGGTTACGGGGCTCCAGGTCTAATCTCAACCAACCACCGCAACCCTCGTGCACCTAGCACACTTGCCGGAAGAACATCGGCACCACAACTCGCCCCACACGGACGACCACGACAACAACACCTCCATAGTGCAAAACTGGACACAAACGGTCGACCGAACCAAAAGTCCCGGTCGACCGAATCAAGCAAATACAGGGCAATCCACCTCGACCGGCACTCCATCGGTCGACCGATTTCCAAAACTACACTCGTTCGGTCGAACCAAAATCACGGGACGATCAACCGTTTAGATGGTCAACTCCCAGGTTCAACGAACAAAACGTCCGATCGGTCGAACTCCGAGCATCCTTCGGTCGACCGATCCCACAGGGAATAATCCCTCTCTCGCGTCCTGAAACCAGTCGAACGCCGAGACCTCCTCGGTCGACCGATTTCATCCAGAGCGTTCCTCACGCTCAACATGCAGGTTCGGTCGACCGAACCCACCTTCGGTCGAACCGACCACTATTCTGACTTAAGTCACAGTCAGACAAAGTCAATGAGCGGTCGACCATTTAGATGGTCAACGCTCCCAACCGACTTAAGACAGTGCACACGGTCGACCGGCAAAGGGGACCCGGTCGACCGAAACTCACCAGGTTTGCCTTTTATGCACAATCGGTCGACCGCCACAAGGCATCGTTCGACCGATTTCAGGCAGAACCCGTATTTTCTTCACGAACGGTCGACCATTTGCACCAACCGGTCGACCGATCAGGCAGTGAAATCTGCTGCACATTTACTTGCGACGAGCCGAACGGCCTACCGTCGACTTCCAAATACTCACGGTAATTAAGTGAGTGAGCTTGACATACCGGAAGGTCTGAAGAGACCTTTGAAAAACCACGACGACGCCTCCACGAGCACGTCTCCTCAAATACAATCCGTCAACGACTCTCGCGTCCAAACGACGATCAATCGCCTCCTCGACGATCCACAGCGACGAATCCACCTCCGCCAACCTCCAACACCCAACCATGACCACAGAACCCGAGTTAGGTGGAGGGTGAGAGAACCAACGGAAAGGAGCGAGTAAAACCAACAACTCACCTCCAACCACCACCTTCGTTGTTCCTCACTCGCCGGAGATCACCAACTGAGGGGGGGGGGGAGAGAGAGAGACGTGAGGACTGAGAGAGGGAGACGTGAGAGAAGAGAGGGAGAGAACTCGCCCACCATAAATATCTCCTCCTCCTCCAATCTCAACCCTCCAATCCCAACCAACCATCTCCACCACTCATCTCATCTCCATTCATCCAAGCCCTTCATCCCACCATCTTCAATCACAGCCGTCCATCATCATCTCCCTCTAATCTCCACCTAAACATCAACAAAACACAATTAGGATAGGGTTAGGATCAGAATCCCACAATTGTCCTCCGGATTCTATTACTAAATAGAGACCTACATACTTCGGAATTATGCTGGATGCACAACTCAGATACACCTTACACTAATGCTGAATATGTTCTACATTTATGCTTAGCATGTCGTCTATCCCTACCACTCTCTAAGCCCATTGTGTTTGAAACTTGTCTAGTGCGGCGTGGTCTTTTATAAGCTCGTGAAATCTTGCTTCTCAAATACAAATTGTCTTTGATGAGGGTAATTAGTACGGTCCCTGGGCGATAGTCACCTTCCATGAGTCTGAGGTTTCACTCTTCTCATAGCACATATGTCGCTACCCCCGTAAGCAACTCGCAGGCTTGGGAAACTACCCACACAAAGCTGATCGATAGAGAAAAGTGAACGTGATCGCCTCTCTATGTACCTTATGTTGTAACGTCTACGAAGACATACAACACTTATTTTGGGAATGTGAGTTCGCACTAACATATGGGAGAAAATTCTCAACATATTAGGGATACACGGTCAATGCCACAAGGGGAAGAAACTCATGATGTTTGGATTACACCACTTGAGTTCCCCTTGCTCAAGTCTTGTCAAACCAAATGACAAAAATACCCTTCACCCTCAATTCACTTAACTCAAAACCTGGAAATTAGAGGATCCAGACGCAGGGTGAGGGCCCAACATAATTATGTCGTTACTTATCTTGTCAAATTTCAGCCTACATGAGCATGGTAATATCTACTTTCCAAGCTAAAAGGATATAAAGAACAAGTGGACAGCTAATCTAGTGTGTTTGTAAAGAGATCATTGTGGATTCTTAGTAGGCAAACTCTTGTCCACAATACACCACTACCTTAGCAAGCAATGAAATAGAATTTCCTCACCTGCATAATGAGCATTGAGCAACTCGATTTCATTATTGCGCGCACACACCACTTTAGTTCCACCTTCGAGCTATAAGTATAGTTTTGAACGCCAAACTTACATTGTTCTATCCTGAATAAGAGCCACAACCACAATATCTTGTATTTTACATTTATTCTTAAAATTACACCAGATAGCCCACCAAATCAGTAATGAAGACCGTAAAACTAGAAGCGACACATACATAGAGATAGACCTTTGGATTCGCTAGTACTATTTGCAATTATACTTGGTTGGTTCTAACACTTGATGAACTACTTATGAAAAAGAGATCACTTATACACATGATAGTGTCAATCCATGCCCCCCGCATGAGTTTGTGACGTAAAAACAACAATAAAAGGCAACTTCGCATAGCCATACACGTACACACCTAAAACCATCCTTAACGGTTATCGTGCGTCCAGGTACTGTACACCGCCCGACCACTTAGGCCGAAAGATAGATTTTCCACCCGCCCATTGGTTTTTTTTAGCTTTTGTTTTAGAAAATGTTTTAAAAATTATTTAAAATCGTTTTTATAATTTTTTTATGAAAATATGTGTTTTATTAGTTTATATTTCCTAGAGTGTTTTGACATTTTTTTGTGTTTTGGCTAGAATTTATTCCGAAATGACGTGTATGAGAGAGAATGTATGGCGCTTGAGTTGTTTTGGGGTGTGGTTAAAAAAATTATGGGGGTTGGTTTGAGCTGACGTGGTGGAGAGAGAAGCTGACGTGGCTGAGAGAGAAAATTAAGCACCTAGGAACTGCTCAGGCGTTGTTAATGGTGGTCTAAGAGCATAAATAACAGCGCCCGGGCTACTCTGGGCGCCCTGCACTCTCTCTCATGTAACGTCAACTTCTCTCTCTCTGCCACGTCAGCTCACCCAACCCACCCAAAAAAACTTTTAACCATGCCCGAGCTACCATCACCCACCATACACTCTTTTTCCTCCACATCATTTCTTAATTTAACAATTTTAATTCTTACACCACATTTTAACAAATTACATAATATTAATTGTACTTACTATTTCTAATTACTTTAACTTGAAAATATTTAATTTTTACTATTAAACCACCTCGACAGGTCGTTCGGGGTCTCACCCACCGGTGAGCGAGCAACATTCCACATCGTCGGTGAGGTGGCGGGGGTGACAATGACGCCTCCTAGAAATCTTTTGGATCTTGAAATCGTTAGATCTGGAAATTTTTGAATTTTCATCATTTGCAAAAAAACTCATTGTAATACAACCCATTACCACCGAAATCTTGCAACAGAATGCACAGTAATCAAAAATTATCACCCTACATTACTAAAAAATACCAAATACATTATCAATTAACAGTAATAACAAAACTTCTACTAAAAAAACCAAAAAAAGGACCAAGAAGGAGGGGGGCAACACGTGCCCCCTACCCAGTGGGCGCTCAGACGTCCATTCAGGTGCTCCAGCGCCCGAATGGACGCCCGACCGGCACCCTCCCCGTTAAGGAGAGGGCACCCGTTAAGCCTGCCCTAAACAAGTCCACTACCTAAGTAACCAAACTTCAAAAAAAAGTACAAAAGCCATATAAATTGGTCTCCATTGTCAGAAGACCACTCTAGCATTGCATCTTTGCACTTCACCATGAAGTTAAGCAAGTCTTTGTTGGATGTTGTGTTGGTTCCTTTGGGGATTTGCCTCATCTCCTCGTACCAGTGGCACTTGTGGCGCAAGTGCCTAACGCAGTCTGGGATTAGTTCCACCGGGAGGAAATCTTGGCTTCAAAAGATCACTGAGGTTCGGTTTTCTAAAAATACTCACTTCATCAGTGCATTATGGTTTAATTTTCAAATTAACATTATGACTGTTGATGTGATGAGATATGAATCATACGATGATTCCGAGGAGATTTATATGATAACATATCGATGTTTTGAGCAATATTTGATTCCTGATGGATACCAAACAAAACTATTGATCTTTTGGATTGAAAGAAAGAGTTCTCTAAAAAATTAGTCTCAAAGTCATCACAAGGTATTCATTTTGTTTGAGACTGAAAAAATATATTAAATGGCATCAAAAGCCAAAAAACTAAACTGTGGACGTGAAAAAAATACCAACATCTTTGTGGCCACTAACTGAACTACCTAACTCTGTTTCTGACACAGGAGAAGCAGAAGGGTGGAGACATGCTAGGTGCTCAAAGCTTCAGGAATTCGCTCATGTCAGCCTCACTATGCGCGATGATTTCAATCCTCATGGCAACAGCCTTAGGGGCGGACGCGACCAACGCCAGAAATGCATACAATGCACTCAATCACTCAATTTTCGGCTGTCAGTCTGACGGTATTTTGGTACTTAAATACGCGACATGTTTGTTGCTTTTGCTGGTGAGCTTCAGCAGCTGTTCGATAGCCATAGGGAGCATAAACGAAGCCAACTTCATGCTCATTGCCGGACGATTTCTCGAGCAAGGTGGGAATTTGCTTCAGAGAGGGTGTGCTTTGGCAACCATAGGTGAACGTGTGTTTTACGTGGTGATTCCCTTCTTGTGTTGGTTTGCCGGGCCAGTGGCTTTCATCTTGGTTACGGTGTTCATGTTGTGGTTGTTCTATATGGCCTTGATTTTGTGAAGGAGGGGAGGAAATTGAGAGGTGGTCTGTGATTGTAAGTTATTGAGAAACATCAGAGGTGTTTGCAATGCAAACGTTAGTGAGAGTCAACTTCAATGGTGTGTTCTCCGGAGCGAGTCGTGAGATGTGGTTCAAAAGCACCATGTAAATCTGAAATTACTAATGAAGTTTGGTAATGATCACACTCGGTGGGCTTTGTGGGGTTTGCAGTGCAATTATACAGTGAGACACCATGTAATTGAGAAATTGGTAAACAACTAATCGTGAGTTTAACGATAATAACTAGTGCATTATTTACTGGTACATGTTTTGTTTAGCATATATAAACTGAAGTTCATTAAGATAAAACATTGATGTGATAATGTTGACATCTATCTTTTCCTTTTTTACATTGAATTATTGGTGCAATTCTTCCAGAGCACATTTTCTACATTGTAAATAGTTCCATTTGTTTTGTGGCCTCAAACGCTGATCAATTTACAGTTATCTACGTACATCATTTTTAGGTGGATTGTAATGATCAGCTTATCAGAAGGATCAGAGGCATTTGCATGAAAGATGCAATTTTTTTATCAAACAGTGATCCATCCAAAATTTCAAAAATAACAAATCATTAAATTCAATTTCACCAAACTCATTTTTATCATAATAAATTCTAAAACTAATAAAATGAACTATTGGAAGCCTCAGACATCCAGACTGTTATGCATCAAACGGGGGTACAAATCCCTCAGCCGGTAATTCCAACAATCATAAATCCTCATAGGCTCCAAAACCCAAACCGAAAAAAAAATCCAAAATCCAAAAAACATATGTAATCGCTTAAAAACGGCTCCGTGGAAAGACCAAACACAATCCACAGGTTCCTATCAAACAGCGAAATTCCGAACAAAAGCCCAGATCTCTCTTCGCCCAATCATAGCATTGCCAGTCATAGCCAACCGCTACTGCCAACGTGGCATCGGGCAAAAAACCACACAAAAAAATTTAATAATCTAATTATGTTTTAATCCCCTCAGAGACCCGGAGTCTAATCACACGCAGATGAGGGCTTCCAAACAGCTTGGACCCACACGCGTCCCCGGAGCCATCGAACCCACCAAAAGGACACAGAAAAGGAACACATCACTGATCTGTTTCACGATTGGGAAGGTTGGAGGCGGAGGAGAGCGGCGATGTGGAGCTGAGAGGAGGCGGAGCTCCGCTGCTTTTTGACGTCAGACGGCACTTCCTATCAAGGCCAGCTTCCTCACCGGGAAACAAAAAACAAAAACAAAACCTAAACAAAGATTTTTATTTTCTTTCAAAAAACATGTTTCGAACGAGATCTAAGAAAAAAACATGATTTCGAAGAAATAGAACGGCGATAGAGGGTGGCATTAGGGATGGAAGGGTTTTGGAATCGTATTTAAAGGCGTGTTGTTTGGGGATCTGCCGTTGAAATTAGGGTTTCTTTGGGGTCGTCGGATGATCTGATCGGACGGGTTGGGGAATGCCAGGTGGAGATTACGCTGACTAGGTGATTATGGGCCGCCAAAGGTCAAGTGGGTTGGGCTGGAATTGAACTCGTTTAAGAGAGTTGGGATAATGTTGTGAAGGTTTGGGCCTTTTTAACGGCCTAATTAAATACATATTTGATTTAAATCTATTTCTTAAGAGTTCGAAGTTTGGGATTTGGGCTAACATGTTGGATCCAAATCCTACTTGAGAGGTCACTAGTAGTTTGGCAATTTTAAAAGTTTTGCCACCAAAGTATTATGATTATGAATTATTTGAGGGGGTAAGGAAACTGCTTTGCCACCAAAGTGTGAGATTTTGGCTGCGGATAATTTGACAAAAGAAAGCATGGAAAAAGTTTGACGTTGCCTATACGAATATACTCTCCCTACACTATTAGGAGGAGGAAATCTTGTCCATCGGGGGATTACCCCCTTCTACTTTTTAAGTATTATAGTGGCACGTGCGTATTATTGTTGGGAATGCACTTTGACAAACCAACAATATCCCACGCAATAACAGCTCCTAGATAAGTAAATTTGTGAGAGCACACAATAACCAGAATACCAAATTGAAGTGGCTCATAGCGTCTCAGCCTGAGTCACACACACAAGTATAACAACTACGCTTCTAAACTATATACCCAATTTGCACATCTTTTATTCGTTTTCTACTTCCACGCACCTACGCTGCCAAAAGGCTGCACTCATAAATCAATTTTCCGTCTAACTTCATTAGAAAATATGTAAATTAAATAGAAAATATCTTCGATATCAAATTAAAACATAAAACAAAAAATAACCAACCACACCTCCACCTTGTAACGGGTGATTATGGGCCGCCAAATTGAAGTGGATTTGTGCTGCGATTGATGGGGAGTCGAGCAACGG
Organism: Triglochin maritima; assembly: GCA_963682175.1. Taxonomy (NCBI): domain Eukaryota; kingdom Viridiplantae; phylum Streptophyta; class Magnoliopsida; order Alismatales; family Juncaginaceae; genus Triglochin; species Triglochin maritima. The sequence goes on along the minus strand of OY821780.1, from coordinate 2,667,726 downwards.
TCCTGCAGTCTTTGGAGTCATTAAACTTTGATTTTAGGGACTTGGTTCTATTATTAAGGTTTAGGCCTTAAGACCACCCATAACGGATGGGGTGGTTAGGGGCCCGATCTGCCCTCCCAGGTACCCCCAATTGGGGGTGGGTGCACGTGCTCCCCTCTTAGGACTGTAAATGGGCGGATCGTGAGCGGTTATAGGACTTACTTATGAACCTACCTGCTTAATTAAACGGTTCGCGGTTAGGTTTGAACCCGTTTATTTTTACCTCTACCCATGAACCAACCCGTTTAATTTAATTAAACGGTTTTGGACGATTAAATGATTATATGGTTAAATCTTAATGAATACTAAAATCGATATAAGAATTAGGTAAATGGTTAAATGGATAAAAACTTGTTTAAAATATCATAACATCCATAACTTTATAACCAAAACCTCTAAAAATTATTAATCTAAACATCCACAAATTCATATAAAACAACATTAAACATCAACACATAATGACAATAATAATACAAACAATTACATGTATATAGTATATATAACAAAATATTATATATATTCATTAGGTTTCGCGGTTAAACGGTTAAACAGACAGGTTAAATCATGTAACCCTATCCGCTCATTTACTAAACGGTTATGATTTTCACAACCCTTATCCGTCCATTTATTAAATGTTTATGATTTTTACAACCCGTGACTATACCCGTCGATTCGGTTAGAACGGTTAAACAGTTTTTACCCAACCCATTTACAACCTTATCCCCTCCCATTGATCCTTTTTTTAAAACACAATTTTTTTTAAAATGTTTTAAAAAAATGACTAATGGGGGTGGGGGTACGTGTCCCCCTCCCATTGGCCTTTTTTTTAAACACAAATTTTTTTAATTTTTTTTCCTGAATTTATTATTATTATTATTATTATTATTAAGGATTGATCTCCAAATAACGTGGATGAAAGAGAATGTAAGGTGTCTGAGGTTGTTTCTGGACGTGATTAAGGAAAAGTTGAGATGTGTGGTTTGAAATAATGTGACAGAGAGAAAAACTGACATGACAGGGAAAGATAATTGGGCGCCCAGAACGTTGTTAATGATGTTCTAATGGTCCTATTAGAAGTGCGTCGAATTGACATCTGGGTCTTCAAGTTCAAAGTGGTATATTCAATTTAAATTTGGGTCATCTTGTTAGACCCAAAACTGCTTCAGAGGACAGTGGAAGTCTTTTTCCGTAAAAAGATAAAATAAACTAAAGACCAACATATAACAGAGGATGTTGAAATCCGTTTCTTGTTTATGTCAATTAAGACTAAAGATTTGCTAAGTGCCAACTAAAGTCACGTGTTAGTCATGATATTTTCTTAAATGTCAACTTATCAAATCAACACATTCTTTTTTCGTCTCATTAGTGTGCTATTTTTCTTCTCTCAATTTCTATTATTCATCTATCAACCATAATTCACTTATAAATGTCAACTTAGTCACGTTAATACTTTCTCACTTCCCACATCATTTATTTTCCCTCTTTTTATTTTCCATAATTCCAATTAATTATAACACATAATTTATTTATCATAAATTATTAAAATCAAATGTCAATATTTAAGGAAAATTGAAGATAAATTTCATTAAATATTAAACATACGTTACAATGATTTCGAAATTAAAATAAAATACAAATGATAAAAAAATCATTCTCATTTGTTGTCCATATGTTCTCAATCAAGTACGTTTTGAGTTATAAATGTTTACTACGGTTTTGAACACGGTCTCTATTGTCCAAACAAACCAAGGACTACTTAGCCACCGCTGCTACGATCTTAACTGGCAACGCTACTACGATCTTTCTCAGAACTACTAAGCCACCACTCAAACCACATGTTGTTATTGTCTTTTTTTAAGATAAGATTCCCATGTTGAAAATAATTTTGAACATTGTGTTCCTAAGGGACCCAAGGAACCGTAATTGGTAATTTTGTAACGACATGTTGATTACTTCAACGTATCTTTTGACGTTTCTTTTGTTTGGAGTACAAGTTGGAAGCTGATTGGCAACAGGATCTTGGTCAAGAGATACATCATATCATTTAATGTACTAGGTTCAAAGATACTAGAAAATCTACCTTTATTGTCATTTTCAGCACAATCTAATTCTTCGTTAAATAATTGTACCACACTTGTGACTTTTTCATGGGTATCGGCATTCTTTTCCCACACAACCAAACACATTTCCATGTCTTTATTTATAGTTATTGTGTCCAAAACGTTGGATGAGAATATGACATAACATCTGTGCAACAATGATTATCAAGTAATTGACACAGTGACCAATTAATTTGTTTTAACTTAGGAATTTTGGCTTGGGTGCACTTCTAAATTTAATTTATTGGACTTTTCCTTTACTGAAGTTTTTTGTTACTTCATTATACTTGTTAACTCAACTATTTATTCTGGTACATATAGAAACTGCATATGTTAGTTTAGTAATTCAAATAAAATTATGATGTCGTCGGAAGCACGCTAACTGAACGTTCTAAGCATCTTCAACTCGATGTCGTTTAGGCTATAACCTCTAAAGTACCGTTTGGAGAATTCAAAGCATTACCATTTTTTCCTTCTTTCAATACTCCATAATGCACGTGGTTGAAATAGCTCCGCCCACACCACTGACGTACGAGTTAGACTAGTGATAATGAAACAAATCCTTCGATCTCTGTTACATAATTCTTTCTTGAACATAAGCAACATTGACTCACAAGGTTAATGATGATTATGTTTTCCTCTCGTGGATTAGTTAGGTACTAACCTTTTTTTATATACTCAAGGAAGCCGAAGGTAAAAGTTTGATAGATGACTTATCATAACCATTAAACGTCAATTAACTGGACCAACCGACTCTACAGTTAACATTTCGGCGACTCACACTGTCACACACGACAATAATTTCAATAATTACCCACAAAATTTAATTACCCTCTGATAGAACCCCTCTGCATAATTACCCACAAAATCTTTATAATTTCAACCTAGAACCCCTCTGCATAATGGTGTTACCATGGAGGGAGGGAGACACCATCTAGAGAATATGTGATTTGTTTTTGTTTCTACAAGAGAAATTAGTTACCCAAACACTAAGGCTCTAACGTTTGAGTTTATGTATATAAAGATGAGGAATTTGACAACTTATCACTGGCAATTTCTTGGTCTGGAATAAGACAGCGGCACATATAGCCGACGTGTGCCACAAAGTCTTACTGGATTACAAGATTAAAGATTAATTAAGGGAATTCAAACGATAACAACGGGAGGAGAAGACAGCGGTGATGCAGCTGATAAAGCAAAAAACAAAAGCATGATGAAGTAATATTAGGACTTTACTGTTGAGGTTAACAGTCTTTCAAATGTATCACTAAACATCATCTAATATGCTTACCAGGCATTTTGATTTTTTAGTGGAAAATGTTAGATTGGACAATCTAAACTTAGATGGTTTATCGCCTCTTTTTTATTAAAATATTTAGGTGGGAGACAGTCAAGACGACTGACGAGTCCTAGAGAAACCATTATCTAACTTTTCTAATTAAATAAGAACATATGGGCCTGTATTTCCAACGCATGAATTAACAGGTGACCAGTTAAACGATTTGGTATGTCTCTCTATTTCTACGGGCCGGGTTATGTTTGCCTAATATTGAATTGCGTCGACAGTTTTCAAACATTTTTGCCTTACTCTTCAAGGCTAAATTTCTTATTCACATTCTCAATTGTGATGAAATATAATTTCGATTTAGGAAGCACATCAACTTAATATCATTACTAAAATTACTTTAGTACCATGATATATTTGATTCCCCAACTGAACATTTGGAACTTTTGAGCTAACTCTATTTCGTGTAATATCCATCAATACAGTCTTGAATTATTTTTGTATGCTATAGTAATTTAAAAATTACAACTCTAACAATTAAAAGGTTTAGGGTCCACTCAAGGGGAAAAAAGATCGATGATGAATTTTAAGTGAGATCAGGAAAAAAAATTGTCACCTTCAACTACAAAATAAATTAACTGAGATTTTTCTGTCTACTCGTAAATAATATGGATTGGAGTGGACACCTACACGTCGATCAATTAGCTCTGGTACTAAAAGAAACATGGTCTCTCAAAGAAAACTAAACTAAAAAAACTAACTTACGGATGAGAGAATACATGAGCATTTTGTTAGTTTTGTGTCTTGAAAACATGTGTGGAACGGTTGATCGATTGGCAAACAATCAACTGATTATTTGACGACAATAAGTTCTCAGTTTTCTGGACTACTAAAAAACGGACGACCTATACCAATTTGATTGACCGATTTATTCAACACAAGGTCAAGTTGGATTTTACTGCTCTCACATGTTTGATCAACCGTCCAGCTTCCGGTCAACCGAAGCCCCAATTCCAGACGACCTAAAACTATTCGCTTGTTCAATCTGCATATTTGATAGTCATTTTATTAGAATTTCAACTTAGGTCGACCGATTCTGGGCGACGACATAACTTACTAAAAGCTAAGAAAGAGTTGTAATTAGATTAATAGTTTGATTAGTTGTTGTAGGCATTTCTCGGATCTGGTAGTCTTTAAAACCCGATCTGATTACTCTTCTCTTCCATATTTAAATATCATTTGTGACATCTCAAAGTTAGTTACGAGAGCATCACCTTCTTCCTCCGTTAGATTTTTTACTTACTAAAGGTAATTTTGGGCATTCTTTCTCCATCATTTGTGTGTCATAAACTTAAGTATATACATATCCCTTTACCCTCTCGGGTTTGGGAGTGTGGAAAAACCACCACTATAAGTATGGTCTCCTTTATCCTACCACCTTCATAGAGACACCAAAAGTGGATTCCAATCTCATGAAGCATCTTCTTAGAGTCACTTAGTACGGATTCCATAACTTAAGGAATCATCAAGTTGATAAAGTTATTGGAGTCATCAAAAGATGAACTTTAATCGAGAGGTTGAAGAAGGCCAATGGAGGAGAGAGAGTCTTCCCCACGATTAGTAGTGCTCAACGTATGTCCTCAATTTCCTCGGCCATACGACGAGCCCATCGGGGTTAACATCCTCTATTTTGAAGTGGTTACCAAAATTTCCAAAGTAATATGATGATATCTCAATTAAATATAGCAAATGATTAAAAATGTTAATTATTGAAATTTACCCAATAGGATTTTGATAAAACGTACTCATATAAATACGAAACAATCAAGACTGTAGTAGTATTTTTGTCTCTTTAACTTATCTTTCACATAGAAATCATCAAACCACCTAATTAAAAGGTGACGATTAAATGAAGTGGCTTGAGCTATATCGAATTGGCGAGTAAAGACCGCGTCATTCGTGGAACATACTAGGACGATTCCAGGCTCCAGCTAGTGTGAATTTCAAGTACAAGTTTCCACGCTTTGAGCTCGTGCCTTTCCATCTATTCGTAGGAAGATGATATAAGTTTGACTGAACCCCCCAACCTATACTCTATAGGTGCTACCTCTCACCTATCTTCATTGTAAGTATACTACTACGTTGGGTGGTGGACTGTCTCAGCTCACAAATTGAGTCCTAAACCAATGGTGTACCGTTCGCTTATAGTCTCGGAAAAGGTCCAGCAACGTCGACGTGGTCTCTTGCTTAGGCCCCTAATCCCGACTTCCCATGGTTTAACCAATAGTTTGTTCGTGAGTGCTGGTAGGCGGGTTGAAGAGGAAGACAAATCAATAACCGACACTTTGGCGGCGATACTCAACCAAGTTCCGGTGGCGTCTGATGTTACCAAACAAGAGAAGTCGCCTTCCGATGTTCGACAGAAAGCTAAGAGGGTAACAAGTGCCGGTGCTAAGAGGCAACGACAAAAAGAGAACGAGTACTACACGGGACTTCGTAGCGCAAGGTGATCAATCGATCAATAATCCGAGTTCCAAGACGTTAATTAGGGTTTCTCTAACTTAATTTTGTTTGCAAGACATATTATACGTCAGTTTAACACAAGTTGAGTTTGTAAATACCAATTTAGAATAGAAAAACAAGTTTTGTTAGAGTATAATTAATAGCTAAATAATTGGAAAAAAGAAATACACGAATAAGGGTACGTATTTTGACAAGTTTTCTAACGTTAATTATAGATGATGTAATCCTAATTGGATGTAATTGACGCTTGCAGAAGGAACCCAGATGTGCAGAAAATCCTCAGGACCAGAAACCTACAAGTTGATGATCACTTCTGGAAGAAATACGGTCAAAAGAACATCCATGGTGCAATACATCCAAGGTCCCAATCTCTCTTCTTACATCACATCACCATAATTGTCATTATCATATGGAAAATAGACAAATTAACACTGTATATTTCCAAAATAATTTCAGAAGCTATTTCAAATGCATGCAAAGCCAAGACCAAGGCTGCGAAGCAAGAAAACAAGTGCAAAGATTGGACGAAGATTCCTCAACGTTCCTTGTCACATACATTGGAAAACACACGTGCCAAAGAATAATTTACACTTCCCAACCACTCTACGATGATGCTGTCGTTGGGAAGAATTCATTCATGATTAGCTTCAACTCAAACAGTAATCCAAAATCACTGTCCTCATCAGTGGAGGCATGTACTAAACAAAGCCATGAACTTAAGGGACCGGATTGCGATTGGGGGTTTTACGAGTCCTTGGGGTGCAAAAGGGCAAAGGAAGAAGAAGTTATTACACCGGAAACACCTCGATCAGTTATCACCTCAACAAAATCTCCGGAGGTGGATTCTTCCGATTTTGATTTTGACATGTCCGACGAAACCAAAATGCTTGTTGAAAACATCTGGTCCGAACTTGTAGTCCATTCCTGCGTGTAGTACTTTAGTTTAGTTTGGTTAGTATTAGTGTCTTGAGTTATATGTAAGTATGTTTAATGCTTTAGATATCTTCCAATATTTGTTGTAAGAGATGAGAGAGTCATCAAGTTTTTCCATGATTATATATGTCTTATATATAGAGCCATAGAGGATATGTAGAACGTGAAATAGATCGTATGTATGTTACGCTCTTTAAGCAATAATGAATAATCATGAGCGGTACTTTAGGCAAGATGCATGTGAGTCATGAATGGTGGATTAACTGCGAAAAATATTCTCCTGCTTCTAATATATCTGTTGTTTTACGTTTTATGCCTTGTTAAAGGCTAGAGTTCCTATAAAAGGAACAATTTTGTATAAAATTTGAAGTGTTGTGGTCATGGCACTTTTTAAATTAATTCAATCAATCATTCTCAAAATAAAAATAAAAATAACAATGCAATGGTTGGGCAAGTCTTGTCCAATTTTGCACAAGTGCCTTATACTTCATAATAATAGAATGAACCATGAAATTAAGTTCGATGATGTATATGCTATATATTAAACTTCATTTGGTATCATATTTGCGTTAATCCTAAGTATTGACATAACTTGTAAAGTATTTTTATTTAGTTTATATTTTACACAATGTTAAAAGATAATTAAATAGCTCATGAATGAATTTGAAGAAAATTGTACGTAATGTTTCATGTTATTTGCTTTTCGAAATTTGGTTGACCTGGTAACATTGTAATTGTTATATATCTTAGTTTTTGAAATAAGATTATTGGAACTTGCTTGTTTGGTAGCTCTTAGAAAGACAAAATTTTAAACATATTATACATGTATTACTACATTAAGGATATTTATTTTATTTTACGAAAACATATTGTTGTGCACTGCAACCATCCCACTCGGAAACAAATAAATCAAGCGGTTATTGTAAAAAATAGGACCAAACGGGACCCTATTCAGAACGAAAAGACCAGCCTGAAAAATTGGTTCCATTTTTGTAAGTTCTTAGTTTTATTAGGCCCGATACGCATTTTAACACTCATTATTTTACAATCCGTTTTCGTACATTTTCATACATTCTTACTTTTATTGTTTTACAAATTTCTGACACTCGTTATTGTGCCGTTAAAAAACTCTAAGCACCTTCAAGCTCTCGTTCCAACACTCAAATCCTAAATTTCATCACTGTGTTATCCATTCTGAATTATATTCAAATCCTCAAGGTTGATTATTTCATACTAGATGGAAACATCGGTTGAGTAGTCTGGTTCAGAGTGAGTATTATCCAATTATAACTGAGTTTTTTTTAACTTTAGTATCCATTAAAAAGATCAAAATTGATGTAGTGTCCACAATTATGGTTGAAAATTGCACGCATGCACATCATTTAGTGTGGGACCTACATTCGTCAAGCTTTTGTGACCGCAACCTTTACGAGAGCTTAACAGATATGAATTCCACACTAACGGATGTGAATGAGAATAATTTTCAATGCAAGGTATGGATACAAGATTTTCGATAGGTAACCAAGAAAAAAACCTAGTAAATAATGGGGGTTACTATTCGTCGTCGGAAAACTACTTAAATCACCCTAACAATTACATTTTTGCCCTTAACAAATCACTTAATACTCATTTCGTCTCGTGTCTTTCAATACAATTTTTGACTCAGTTTTACTCACATTCTTAGTACCAACACCAAGAAAATGTCTGGCGAAACACTGAAATCTGGTGAGGTAACGGGGGCGGATTTTTTTCCGACTCGAGCGTCTGGCACAGACGCCCTTTTTATTTTTTATTTTCTGTTCAATTAATTTTTTTCCAGGTTCCGTTGCAAGATTTTTGTGGTGATGGAATAAATTAAATTGAGCTTTTTGATAGTAAACATATTTACAACAATCTAAGAAGCTTGTAAATGAGCGAAACAAGTTGCAATAGGAGCTGATTTTTTTTTGTTATATCATCATACAAACCAAAAGCAGATAACCGGATGAATTGTTACCTGAGATGTGATCACAGACATGAAATGAGTTCTCGTGGTACGAGTAATTCACTATGAAAGAACACAAAAAGATAAATGTTGTGGTTGTCGTTTTTTGGTAAAAGTAGTCGAGCGACGGGATCGTGATGGATGAGTTGTTGTTTGTAATAGCACCTATGAGCAGCACAACCACGCACTTGCAGTTTATTCAGAAGGTCATCGACAGGTCAACAGACTTAGTGCTGGAACCAAGCAAATTGTTCGTGATATGACTGAGGCAAAAGCAAGACCACGTAACATTTTGTTGGCAGTAAAGGAGAAATTCCCGGAGGATAATCCCAATCAAAGACACATTTATAACTTCAGAGAGTACACGAGAAGACGAAATCTGAAGACAAGAATCCCGCTCAGCAGTTTCTCAGTCAGGTAGTGCAGTATAACTATTTGCATTGGATAGTGGCAGATGAAGAAACTAATGTCCTCACTCACGCATTTTTGGCACATCCGACTTTAGTTCGGTTGTTGCGTACATACTCATTCGTAATCTGCATGGATTCAACGTATAAGACGAACAAGTACAAGATGCCTTTGTTTGAGATGACTGAGGTTACTCCAACAAACATGAATTTCCTCGTCGGATATGCGATTTTGAAGTATGAGACCGTGTCTAGTTACCGGTGGGTGTTGGAGAGGTTGCGAGATCTGTTATTGAATATTGTTAGCCCGACTGCAATAATAACGGACCGGGAGATGGGTCTGATGCGACCCGTGACAGAGGTTTTTCCTGAGTCTGCTCAATTACTTTGCACATGACATATCAACAAAGACGTGTTCAACTACGCATACCACGTATTCGGCAAGAGCAAGCAGTTTGCAGACCCCAAAAAAAATTAAAAAAAACTAAACAAGAAATTTTTCTATATTTGAGTAATCCGGGGCGTCCGCTGAGTTTTCCCCGGCTTCCGAGACATTCTTTCTGGTGATTATAAGAGTAATATGAAGAGAGAGTGGTGTTAGGAGAGTTAAATGAAGTGTTTTGTATCTATAAAGGGTAGAAGGGCAAAATAGTAATCTGTACGGGTCATTTAAGTAATTTTTCGGCTATGAATATGACCCGTTATTTCTTATATTATGTTATTTCTTATATTTATTATGAAAAATTGGAGGATACCTTTCGTATATCCGTTAATTTTGATGTTAAAGATGAAATTATCCCAAAAATATGGGTATTCCCTGTCAGACCATTCGTGCATGGGCTGATGTCAGTGCGTCTTATTATTTATTTATGGCTATGGCTATTTGTCGTTGCTCGGCTAAGATGCACTTGCCTAGTTTGTTTATCTACAAGTTGGTCGGATCTAAGTATGCTTTCAAATCTTATTAACCTCCAAACGTATTGTTCAATCCACTTGTTAAAATACATTGGTAGCTCATACTCTCAACGGTCACCACAGTTAAGGAAAACTACAACGGCTACAATCATCAAAGGAAACACAAGCAAAGATCTCATTCCATTCATGCACACAATTGTAATAGGCAACACAATATTCTCCCAACGTCTCAATTGTAAACTTATATATATAAACAACCATATGTAAACATTTAGAATCAAGAAAATATAATACAAAAATCTGCATCAATTTCAATGTGGGACCTCTATCAAATGGATGTACGAAATGCCTTTCTCCAAGGTTCTCTAGAAGATGAAGTCTACATGACTCCCCCTCCATGGTACAATTCGTCTCAAAATCAGGTATGCAAACTCCACAAATCTATCTACGGATTAAAGCAATCTCCCAGAGCATGGTACGCAAAACTTAGTCACTTTCTTCTCCATTTCGGTTTTTCCAAATGTTCCACTGATGCATCCATGTTTATCAAGCATTCTAACACTTTTATTACTATTGTCCTACTTTATGTTGATGACATCATAATCACTGGAAATAACAATATTGAGATTAACTATGTAAAATCTGACCTAAAAACCAAGTTCGACATCAAAGATCTAGGAATCTTAAAGTATTTTTTAGGCATTGAAATTGCACATTCTAAAAAAGGTTTATTCCTATCTCAAAGAAAATATGTTCTAGACCTCCTTAAGGAAACTGGTAAGTAAGTTAGGGTCTAAACCTGCTCACACCCTTATTGAGACCAATCGAAAGGTCGGATACACCGATGGGGAGCCTCTTCATGGCATAGGACAATACCAACGACTAGTAGGAAAACTCATCTATCTCACTGTCACCAGACCCGACATAACCTATGCTGTTAGCTTAATAAGTCAGTTCATGCAGGCCCCTAACACTCATCACCTTGACATCGTAGACATGATCCTTAGATATTTAAAGAAAACACTCGGACAAGGGGTATGGATGAAAAGAAACATCTCTAACTCAATAGTTGGTTATTCTGATGCAGGTTGGGCCGGCAGCTTCGATAGAAAGTCCACAACAGGGTTCTGTACCTTTGTGGGAGGAAACTTGGTCACATGGAGAAGCAAAAAACAGAACGTTGTCGCAAGATCTAGTGCTGAAGCAGAATATCGGGCCATGACATCCACTACTAGTGAGTTAATCTGGCTCAAACAGCTCCTCAAAGAAATGAAAGTTCCCTACACTCAGCCTATGCTAATGCATTGTGACAATCACGCCACTCGACATATCGCCTCCAACCCCATCTTTCACGAACGGACCAAGCACATAGAAGTAGACTGTCATTTCATTAGAAAAAAATTCAAGCCAAAGAAATCGATGTTCCCTATGTCCAGAGCAAAGACCAACTCGCAGATATTTTCACCAATTCTCTTGACCAGAAACAGTTCCACAATATTCTTCACAAGTTGGGTTCCTTCAATCTCTTCCGGACTCAACTTGAGGGGGAGTGTTAAAATACCTTGGTAGCTCAGACTCTCAACGGTCATCACAACTAAGGAAAGCTACAACGGCTACAATCATCAAAGGAAACACAAGCAAATATCTCGTTCCATTCATGCACACAATTATAATAGGCAACACAATATTCTCCCAACGTCTCAATTGTAAGCCCATATATATAAACAATCATATGTAAACATTTAGAATCAAGAAAATATAATACAAAAATCTACATCAATTTCAATAGCACTCGATGCCATCGGGGACATGTTTAGATATCTTGGATTTCTTTAATTATATGTAATCCAATATTGAACTGGATAATGCTTCTGATCTATCTATATGGAAAAGTAGAAACAAGGTAGTGATATTTGTGTCATCCATTCTTATCTTTATTGCAATTGGGTGAAAAATTAAATGTGATTTGTTTTGATAGACCTCAAAAGGTACAGAATTGTTAAAATACTATCGTGTTTTCATTATTCACTTGTGTGCACTTACATTTCACTATATATTGCTTGGATGCTCATCCAACGTTTGTAGAATACATTTCGTTAATTTTTCTGTTAAAATATTTGCAAAACTCACCTTTTAAAATTGAATTATCCTTAATATTAAATAAGAAAACTCAAACAAAAATATTTTTTACAAATACATCCTCTATTCTCCCTCTCTCTCCACATCACTCTTCTCCCTCTCCTAATCTCTCTCTTCTCTCTCTTCCCGATAACAACAACATTGTGGTATCGACTTCGTTCCGAAGACACTGCAACCGGGAAACTAAGTACGATGTGGCCTTCAATTACTTCAATCCCGAGTTTGTTGCTTCTTGATAGTGTGAGTTCTCGCTTGCTTGGCCAACTCTATGGCTATATAACTGACGGGTCGTTATACATGGATGCGCGCGTCACGAACATGCCTTACGTGGATCTGTACAGCTCAGGTATTTTCTTTGAGTCAGCGTCCAGTCAGCGAAATTTCTCTTCGCGTGTTTTTGTCTTTTTAAAAAACGCTGGTTCTTTAAGTTGAACGATTCCTTTCCCAATACACAGATAAGACAGTGTGCAGACCCTAGGACAGCGTGCAGACCCTTTATTCGTGCAGATCCCACACTTATCATAATATCTTTTATTATTAAGTTTTGTCCAGAAATGGAACTGAAAGTTTGTCCTGTTTGTGTAGAAAGTTTGTCATGTTTATGTAGAATGGTTGTCCAGTTTATTCCGAACAGACCCACAACATATTCCGAACACACAAACAACATATTCCGAATAGACACAACTTAAACCGAACAAACACAGAACTTAATCCGAACAGACACACACCTTATTCCGAACAGACACACAACTTATTCCGAACAGACGCACAACATATTCAGAACAGACAGACAACTTAATCCGAACAGACAGACAACTTATTCCGAACAGACTCACAACATATTCCGAACAGACACACAACATATTCCGAACAGACACACAACTTAATCCGAACAGACACACAACTTATTCCGAACAGACAGACAACTTAATCCGAACAGACACACAACTTATTCCGAACAGACCCACAACATATTCTGAACAGACACACAACATATTCCGAATAGACCCACAACATATTCCGAACATACACACAACATATTCCGAACATAGACACAACTTAAACCGAACAGAGACACAACTTACAACTTAAACCGAACAGACATACAACTTAAACCGAACAGACACACAACATATTCCGAACAGACACACAACTTATTCCGAACAGACTCACAACATATTCCGAACAGACACACAACATATTCCGAACAGACAGACAACTTATTCCGAACAGACTCACAACATATTCCGAACAGACACACAACATATTCCGAACAGACAGACAACTTAATCCGAACAGACACACAACTTATTCTGAACAGACAGACAACTTATTCCGAACAGACCCACAACATATTCCGAACAGACACACAACATATTCCGAATAGACCCACAACATATTCCGAACATACACACAACATATTCCGAACATACACACAACTTAAACCGAACAGAGACACAACTTACAACTTAAACCGAACAGACATACAACTTAAACCGAACAGACACACAACATATTCCGAACAGACACACAACTTAAACCGAACAGACATACAACTTAAACCGAACAGACACACAACTTATTCCGAACAAACCCACAACTTATTTCGAACAGACTCACAACATATTCCGAACAGACACACAACTTAAACCGAACAGACACACAACATATTCATGTCCCAATCAGAGAAATCAGGATCCCTGGGTTTTGGTGCGACTTCGTGAAGCAACGATGTAACCTTCATCTTGAACTTTCTCTTCTCTTGTTGGTGCGACTTCGTGAAGCAACGATGTAACCGACCCATTCACGCTGCTTACGTTGTGAAGAACTCTAGGAGTCAGCATCAGACGCTTCTTCGACGTAATATCTTGCTCGAAATGGTGATTAATTACGGAGAGAGGTACAACATAAACCGAACAGACGTAAGTCTTCACCACGGAGCGTTGTACCTCTCTCCGGAATAAATCATCATTTCGAGCAAGATATTATTTCGAAGAAGCGTCTGATGCCGACTCACAGGGTTCTTCACAACGTAAGCAGCGTTAATGGGACGGTCGATGACACTCTTTCTTTCTTCTTCATTCTTTTTCTGTTACGGACACTCCAACAGGGCATCACAACATCTTTGCTGCACTGTTACACGAAAAAGAATGAAGAAGAAAGAAATAGTGTCATCGACCGTCCCATTCACGTTGCTTACGTTTTGAAGAACCCTGAGAGTCGGCATCAGACGTTTCTTCGAAATAATATCTTGCTGGAAATGGTGATTTATTCCGGAGAGAAAGAATGAAGAAGAAAGAAATAGTGTCATCATATTTGTATTTGCGTGGAGAAAAAGAACGTGCTGAGTTGAAACACATTTAATGTGATTTGAGTGGACATTAGGAAGAAAAAACAAAAAAAGAAAAACATCATTGCTTTGGTCACGTAAGAGTTGACATGGATGTCCACGTATAGCGCGTCTGTGACGCGAGTTGTTAGATCATTTTCCATAACTGACTGCCAGCGTTGAATTTAAAAAATGCATACATGATTGACAGAGCATTAATGCTTCGTACTACCACTCCGTGAGTCAAATCCCAAGGACATCCGTCGGTGCGAAGCTCAAACATCACTTCAAGAGCAACAAGGGCGCCCTCGTGTTCGGCCTCCAACATGAACTAGACCCTCTCACTAAGGTCAAGGCCCACGTGAACAACACAGGCACCGTCAGTGTTCTTATCCAGCACCAATGGATGCCCAAATCCCTCATCACCTTGTCGGGTGAGGTCGACAACTATTGAGAAGATCTCGAAGGTTGGCCTTGCCATTGCTCTCAACCCTTGAAAGGTTCGGTTTTTCTTCGTAGACACTCTTCTTTTCGGGTTCTGACTTCTGCCACGCGATCTGCTTTGAGGCTTAATAGATAATAACATGGAATGGGTGGATTTAGCAACGTACCAGGAAACATGTGCCGTCTTGAACATGTCTCTCCTTCCATTCTGAGATCTTTTTGTTCTTTTAGGTTAATATTCTTCACGTGCTTGAAATCCTTGAATTCAACAGCAGGCATTGCAGTTTTGTTTCTTGAATTCAACAACAGAATATTGGCCAACAGCAGAGGATCTTTTAATTGAGATTGTGTTGATATATATGATCCAGTAGTCTATTGTTTTTCGTCTGAACCGTTAGTTTAGGCTCTAATTTCGAGAAAAACGACAACATAAAGTTGTGCAACTTCAAAATGCCACTTGTCTTTACGTATTGCGTGACAACAACCCACTTTTATAACTTAAAATTATTTTAAGGATGTCAGTAGATGGAAAATGGAGGTAAGTTTGGAAGTCACCTTTTATGAGAAAAAGAAATCATCTTTTATTAAAAAAACTTTTATGAGAAAAAGAGCAGAAGTAGAGGACGAGCCAGTAGGCGATGTCCTCGTCGGGGGTGGTGTCGGAGACGAAGCTAAGCGGCTCACATCCGACCACCACCACCATTTCGACTGTCTCTGGAACGAAATCGATACCACAATGGTGTTGGTATCGGAGAGAGAGAGGGGGGAGGGATGAAAGAGAGAAGGAGAAGAGAACATGAGAGAAAGGGAGAGAACATGTGAGAGAGAGGAGAGAGATTAGTAGAGGGGGGAGTAAAGAGAGAGGGAGAAGAGTGATTAGGAGAGAGGGAGAGAGGGTGTATTTGTAAAAAATATTTTTGTTTGGGTTTTCTTATTTAATATTAAGGATAATTCAATTTTAAAGGGTGAGTTTTGCAAATATTAAAATTAATGAAGTGAGTCCCCCAAACGATGGAGGAGCATCCAAGCAATATGTAATGAAATGTATGTGCACCCAAGTGAATACTGAAAACGTGTGGTTATTTTAGCAATTGTGCACATTTTGAGGTTTACCTAAGCAAATCACCCAAAAATTAAGGCTTAGTCATTGCAAACTTTGATTATAGTGACCATCGCCAATTAAGATATTGCCTCTTATTTTACGATCATCATTTTTTGTTTGTGCCTAGCTTGGATTCATTAATTACTGTAGTACGAGGAGAGTTTTCTAGTAAAAAAAGGCTACTCATATCTGTCTCCACTAGACTAATGTGGGACTTGTTGTAACAATTACAAATATAATCATGTAATGTGGGAAAATGTCATAAACAATTTTTCCCATCCCACATCTTCCGACGTGGGACAAACCCACTCATGGATTTATTTTTCCAACCGATCTCACACTAACTGATGTGTGGGAGAGCAATTCTCAACTAGAAGTATGGGCACAACGTAAATTTTGATATTTTGTATAGGTACCTAAGTAAAAAATTCTTTTGATTTCTCTTACCCTTTCTTCTTGAGATGTTTAAGATTCGACGACCGACTTTAGCCATTCCATTGTTTTACACATATCTAACACTTCTTATTGTACGTTTTTTAAAGATAAACTTTCAACCTCTCATTTCCAAAAATCAAATCCTAAACTTCACTATTGTGTTATCCATTCCAAATAATATTTAAGTCATCAAGGTTGGCTATTTGATATTTAGATGAAAAATTGGTTGATTGATTGCTACACGATCGTCTGATTCAGAGTGAGTATTATTCAATCATAACTAGTTTCTTCTTCTTCTTTGGTACCCATCAGAAAATCAAAATTGATGTGGTGTCCAAACTTCTGGTTAAAAATTGCTCTCATGCACATCAGTTGGTCTGAGACTCATATTTGTAAGACATTTGTGATGGAAATCGTTACGAGAACTTAATGGATGTGCGTTCCACACTAATTGATGTGCACAAGAGTAATTTTCAATCTAAAGGATGAGTATCTGGTCAATACACCCAGAAACATGAATATCACGCTATTTTTGATGTTTTCGATGGGTATCAAAGCAAAAAACCTATAAAAAAACCTATAAATAAATCATCGTTGAAGCAATGGTAATTTTCAGAGGAAGAGTATTTGACATGTGGTTGTAAGATTCATGTGTTCTTTTTCCTAAGAGGGCATAAAATATCATCATTCCATAATTTGATGACTATTGGAGACCCGTATTGTAACGACCCCAAAACACCAGAAATTTTAAACTTTAAAATATACTAAAAAATCGTAAATAATCAAATCACATGGGAACGCTACTGGAAATGTATACATATAATATAAGGTGCACCGTATACAGGAGTTGTCAAAAGAATGACTACATCAAAATACAACCGACACAAATATACAAGTAGTCATAACAACCTCAAAATAGACACGAGGACCCGACTCCAAAAATGTACTCGTCCTCCGTCACCCAGCTACCGAAGGGGATCCTGAAATAAAAACATAACAACAATGTCGTGAGTTTCCACAAGAAACCCATGTATGCCAAATCCCCTACATGCACATGTAATACATGACCTATCGTACTAGAATCATGCTAAACATAAACATAACAGGTCATTCCCCAAACGAGTCATCAAGTCATACATCATAACATTCATTTCCCCAACCGGGGTTCATATAGTCATAAGCTTTGTTTTGGAAATCCGTAGATACCCACTGTAGGCACATGCGGTCATACAAAAAGTATGCGAGACACCCTCACTCGAAGTAACACTAGTCATGTGGGTTCGGTGAAGGTCGCACTACTTCCGAGTCACCATCAGATCTGATCAATGGCCGAAGGCCATAATCCGCCAAAGTCGTCACTATGGTTGGTCATACTCGTCAGCCGTGTCACAGCTGGACGATCAATCCGTCGGAACAGCATTGGTCGGCCATCTTCGTCACCACACAGGCTAAGGCACAAAACTCTGTTGCACGAGGGCTAACAGTCATCTCCGTCGCCACACATGCTAATGTCATATCTGTCGCCGCACAGACCAATAATCATCTTGCTACGTAAATTCATATCATATATATCATGCAGAAGGGGAATATAGTCTCATAGGTCTACTACCTAGGTCTCAACGCACATGTCATAACGTGGGAACATAAGTCGTAAAAACATCCACGCGCCAACGCCTTCATAAAGCAAACATACAATTTCTGTGCTCTAACGGTCGACCGAAAAGGTAAAAGTGGTCGACCGGTTGGCCATTAATACCGATAATCGGTTCGAACCACAATCCAACGGTCGGACCAAAGAAACGTCAAAACGGTGGAACAAAAGTCTATGGACGTTCGACCGTTTGGAAAGTCTACGCCGCAAAATAATATTAAATATCACATCCCCAACGGTTGAACGACAATGAGTTTCCGGTCGACCAAAAAACAACAGGGACTTCCTACCTTCTCTAAGTCATCGTTGGTCAACCAAAAATATGAATCGGTCGGACCCCAATTTAATCATCTTAAGTCATCAGTCGAACGAGGTCTCAGGGCGGTCGACCGTTTGGAAGTCTACATCCCTAATCAACTTAAAACAGTGCGTTCGGTCGAACGACAAAGGAGACACGATCGACCGAAAACACCCAGAGCTTGCCTAACATGCTTGACCGGTCGACCACACAAGACATCGTTCGACCGGTGCAAGGCAAAACTCCTTGAAAGACACTATGACCGGTCGATCGAACCCACTACCGGTTGACCGTTAAAGTGCAGAAATCTACTGCACACATCTCCGACGAGTCTTTCGGCCTACCGTCGATCACTCAAACACTCACACAACTTATGTGACCATAAAAGCAAAAGTTGACATACCTTGAAAGTTTGAAATTATTTTTGAATAGCAACGACGATCACCTCCACTAAAACGAGTGTTTCTCCGGCAAACTCTTCACACGAACACGATCTCCACCTCCTTATCCTTAAGCTCTGGCGAATTCTACTTGCCGGCGCACCCTCTTCTCCTTCCTTCTTTGATGCCGAAACTAAGGTGAGAGAGAGGAAAAAACGAGGAAAAAAACTAGAAAAAGAGATGGGCTTGCTTTTAAACACAACCACCTCCCTCACCCAATCCCTATCTGCCACCTCACTTCGACCAAACAAAATATCTCCTCAAAAGGGATTAGATCCTTAACCCAATTAAAGGATTAGATTCTCACACGTATACTCACTCATTGGTAAAATGGACATCACCCGTAAGGTAATTTTGGAAACCAATTTGTAAATTATTCTATCTTCAAACTAATATCTAAGATTTTGTCCATGTATACCGTTCGATACCCTCACGAAGACATATCCCATCTGCTTCTTCGTGAGCACATCGTCAGCCTGAGGTGCAAGAAGCTCCATTTCATTAATGGAGTCAACGTTGCCCTGCTTAATTTCTTCTTCAATTAATTAATTATCTAAAAAAAAACATTGCGATACTTTGTCAACTATGAAGGCGGGTGCAATTAACTTAAAACAGTAATGTGAAATCCAAACGCAAATTTCCACATCTTTTCCCCGCGTGCTCATATACACGTCCAAATTGCTCATCGAAAAATGTTATTTCCTAGGAAGTTGGTATCCAAACATCATTAACATGACCCCCCACCCACCACCACGCCCCCACTATAACAAAGCCATAATATAAACAAAAGTTGTAGTTAGGAAGTGGAGATTCACAACTCACAAGCTCTCAAATCCGATGAGGTACTTGATCCCGGCCGTCGAGGAGTTGCGCACCGGACGTGATCTCATGCTTAAGCTAAGGGATCTCACGTCCAAAGATCCAAGTGATGGTTCGGGTGAGCTTGTGGAGGCGGTAATCAATTCCATAAACAACGCCTTGGCGGTCGTGGTTAGTCGTGTTCCGGTAGCGTACGACGTCGTTAAGCAAGAGATGGTGGGCTCCGAGGATCAGCAAGAGGAGAGGATTAATTGTGCTTCTCGGAAGAGACAAAGACAATACGAGGACAATTACATGGGACATTCTAGTGCAAGGTCAGTGATGATCTAAGTCTTAATTAAAGGCTAATATGGGTTTATGTTTTTTTTTAAAAAATTCTGCATATCATTTCGGATTTCCTACAAAAAGTCTATATATCTAAGCACAAGCCTTTTGGAATAAAGGGAGATGATGTTTAGATATGTTTGGAAAAAAATGTTGATATATATTTTGGTCACCTCAAATCTACTTGGCATTCAGAAGAAGCTTGTAAAACATAATAGAGGAATAACATACTACAAAAAGTACTAAACCACATAAGAAGAGATTATCTGCCTAATATTAAGTATCACAAATACTGAGATCTATGAGTTTATCTACCTAGTATTAAGTATCACAAATACTGAGATGTAAGAGATTATCTGCCTAATATTATCACAAATACTGAGATCATCTCTACCTTTTCCTTAATATTTGCTTTAAGCCAAGCAAAGTAGGATTTGGATATCTTTGGATTGTAGAGGTTGAAATTCATGCCAAACTTTTGAACTTCCAATTTCAGGTTAAAATATTTAATGGATCGCGTTTTTCGTTGTTTTCGGATTGAATCTATTGTCGAATCGAATTGATCATATTTTTTATTCCTTTCCTAAATTAAACTGGTTTGTATTGAAATCCCCCCCCCCCCCCCCCCCCCCCCTCAAATTCGATACAATCTTACCCATTTCTAGTCCATTTACATGTCTTTACATAGATATTGGAACGCCTAACCCATCTGTCATATTGCATCTAGATTGATGACGATTTCCTTTTTTTTTTGGATAGTCAAAGTAGTACGGATCTGCAAAATAAACTTGTTTAATGATAATGATCGGTCAGCCAACTAGTTGCATAGGCAAGAGTATTGTCGGTTTTGTATGTTAGTTAGGGTTAGACCGGTTGTATAGGAATAACAAATAGGATTTTTTGCTTTCCTGACACTTGAAAACATGTAATTTTCTAAAATGCCATCAACTTACAACTATTGTCTTATATGTCACTCAAAAAAAGTTTTAACATCCAGAATATCAATATATTTTTGAATTGGTGCAAATTTGTCTCTCCATTAACTTTTCCGGTGTTAAAAAAAATAATATTTAATTGTAATTTTTTCAATTTCATCCTAAAAAACTTAATTTTTTTTCTCATCTCTTTATTTTCCCCCCTCTCTCCTATTTCCTTCTCCTCTCTCTTCTCTCTCTCATCTTTGTCTTTTCTCTCCTCTGTCCCACCCTAGTATCTTCCCTCTCTCCTCTCTTTTCGACAATCCAGAGAGGATACATTAAAAAATCTAGGCGAGAGAAGAGAGACGGAGAAATAGGAGAGAGGACAAAAGGAGAGAGAGGACAAAGAGGAGAGATGGGGAAAAGAAAGAGATGAGAGAAAAAAATTAATTAGGTTTTTTAAGGTAAAATTGTAAAATTTATAATTAAATATTAATATTTTTAACACCGTTAACGGAAAAGTTAACAAAGTGACAAATCTGCACCGATTCAAAAATGTAATGGCATTCTAGATGTTAAAACTCTTTTTGAATGACATATAAGACAATAGTTATAAGTTGATGGTATTTTGGGAAATCGACTATTTTCGAGTGGCAGAATAGTAAAAAAAAACATAACAAATATAATAACCCCTGTAACTTGGATGTATAGTTTGATATTTTAACCCTGGTTTAGATAATTTAAGATATAACATGTCTTTCTCATCCGAGCGAGGTAACTTATCTCCCAATAGGAATCCTGATGTGGTGAAAATGTGGTCCAAAAATCCAGAAGATCATGATGGCTACAACTGGAAAAAATACGGTCAGAAGAGTATTCATGGAGCCAAACACCAAAGGTTAGTTAATAGTTTCAGTCCCACATCTTCGCATCATCTTTACGTTTTTTTCGAAGCACTAAATATCTTTCAATAAAATTTTAACGTGTAACTTATTGTTGAAATTCAACCTAAAGTTGAGGCTATTCTTAGAGCAAAAGTGTATCAACTGAACTAGCCTGATAATCTAATCCGTTGACCTGTAAAAGGATTTTGTTAATATGTATTATTACCTAATTAACGATAATCCAAAAAATATGCAGGAGCTATTTCAAGTGCATGCAAAGCCAAGACCAAGGCTGCGAGGCTAAAAAACAAGTGCAACTAGTGAAGGAAGATTCCCCCACCTTCCTCGTCACATACATTGGAAAACACACGTGCCAAAAAATAATTTACACTTCCCAACCACTCGATATTGATGCTGTTAATGGAAAAAAATTATGCATGATTAGCTTCAACACCACCAATACCACAACTATAAAACAAGAGCCATCGTTTTCTCTGGAGGAAAAATATGCCACACAAAACCATGAGCTCAAGGGACTGGATTGTAATTTCAGATTTTCCAAGTCCTTCAGCAGCAAAAGAGCAAAAGAAGAAGTTACTAAGCCGGAAACAACAGGTTCAGTTTCTTCTGCTTTATCTTCTACAACTACTTCCGATTCCGGTGATGGTTTTGACATGTTGGATGAACTCAAAGTGCTTCTTGCCAACTTCTGGACATGAACTGGAGGTGTTCATTAAAAATTTTTAATTATGAAAATTATGTGGTCTTTTGTTTTGTACTCTTTTTTGTTTCTCACTCCATCGGCTAATGCTTGTAATTGGGTTATGTATAGAAATTAATGTATGCGTGCATATGCATGATCTGCAATCTCATGTAAGCTAGCCTGAATGGTGGCTATCTTGTTTCTGCAATGTTGTGGGGGATTAGAGAATCAAAAAGTTTTTCAGATATGTGAAAATTGTTCTCACACACACGTTTTATTGAAATGTGGATATTTAACGGAAAAAACAATAGCTTATCTCAAAATTCATGAAAATGTCCTTAAATTACACAATGAGAAATATTCTCTAACACGTTTTCAGGAAATAAATAACATGTATCTTGCGTGTAATAATCATTAAAAGTACTTAGCTTAAAGAGAGTGTGCATTGAGCACATTTTATCTAAATTAAGCCTGGTCCGTTCCAAAGTTGGACCAGCATATCAGGGACAAATGCATGCTTACAGCATAAATAACCGTGCCCAGCTAAACTGGGTGTCATGTTTTCTCACTGTGTCACGTCAATTTTTCTTTCTGACCTGTCAACTTACTTCACGCACCTAAAAAAATCTTAACCATGTCTAGAAACACCCTACATTCTTATGAATCCTACCACTAAAGGTGCACATTGGAAATTATAGTTAATACCACTAATGGTGCAAATTCGGTCCAATAAAATTGGGAACCTTGGAATACCAAACCAATGAGTTTTTTGTTGTTGATTTTCTCATAACTTGATGTAATATATAATTAAAAAATGAACGAAAACATATAAAAATAAAAATAAAAATAAAAATAAATACCAATTAAACTCTGATCGAAACAAATTTGACTGAACCGAACCCAACTTTACCCAAGTTTAGGAACTAGTATTTGGACCGGGTGGATCCTATTTGAACCGAACCAGAGTGGCAGACTGGCTCTAATACTTATCAGTTTAACAAATTTGGGCCGATTTTTGCAAACTTCTAGTTATAAATGGGTCAAATTTTATTTTGCATATATGATCATCTTTGACGAAGTCATATATACACCTATGTATTGCTCCATAATCAACAATAATAACTTTTTCCGAAATAACATCAATAGCCTTAATAGAGTAATACAATTACAATTTATATATGACTAACCCACAAATTCACTTAAAAAACTGATCTTATATTGAGAACTCTACTATATATTTAACAAACACATTGTTACCAAGTTAAGTTTGAAAAACAAATAAAATGAAGCATTATACAATCTTCTCTAAATTTATTGCTATTTTATTCTGCATTATCTTTAAAGCTCAAGTATAAAATTAGTACAAACACAAACTACAACTCATCTCAATACTTAGAATTAGTATAAATACGGTACTTATAAATGAATGTTAAATAATTATACTTATTTAAACTGAATTTGGTGGGTTCTTATAATAGTAAGAAAGAAAAAGAGTTTTGTGCAAAATTGCACAAAACTCATAAAGGTGGACAGCTGGAGTCGCGGCACGGTCGCGCCGCCCCAGCTGATCGCCCCAAAAATAATTTTCCACCTTAAAGGCTTAAAGATGACAAGTGTTGCATACAAAGTACAAACCAAACAAGTAAAACCATAGTTATTTAGGTTCATCTGGGATAGCCCAACAACATGCGTGTTTAATATAACTCAACTCTTTCTAAGCTAGAGGTAATATTTCATTGCGTTCTATCAATCAAAACTAGCTCAGTTGGTACATTCTTATTGATCGATTACCTAGTCCTGACCAGAAATCACAATATGTAACTTACATGTTGAAATAATACACACATTTTACATGTTTTATGATATATGGGTACGTATATATATAATACTATTTCCAAGTAATCACCAAATCTCATGCCTATTAGACGCATGTAAAACCTTACTTGGCTCGCAGTGAGCAAAAACAAACCACCTGAAACTGCTACTCATGGTACATTTATAGTACTGCATTAATATTATTCAATTGATTATTACATGAAAAAGTTAACATTTAAAACAGAGTGAGATGAAGAACCTCTGATATTTGTCGCCAACGATTACTTTCTGCCCATACTTCTTCCATAAGTAGCCATCATTCTCCGATTGCTCCTTTGTTAACAACTTTCTGCGACAATTTTGCATGACCGATCATGCATAAACCCTTACAGTCTTACTAAACAGAAGTCTAAGTCAAACATAGATTATATATATTAGAACCCTAAACTTGGTTAGTGGGCTAATCCCGTGATTAGTGGAGGTTTAGAATGGGGAAGGGAAGGAGGAATAGTGACGGGTGATGGGTGTGGGGACCGGTTACTGTTGTTGTGTTGGTTTTGAGGGGGAAAACCATCATTTTCTTCATTTCTTCTCCTTCACCCAATCACTCTCTCACCAATTCTCTCCTTCTTTCCCGGCGACAGAGGTGGTGGAGGCGACTCCGGCGGATGGTGTCGAGCACGGCGTTACGGAGGCGCGGACGTGAGGTGCGTTGGAGCGGAGTGCTGTCGGGCGTCGACGTCGAGCAAACTCCGACGTGCTCCGTCCTCTTCCTGAGGTATGTCGGCTTTTAGTGTGATTTTGTTGTTTTCCCACGTTGGTGGGAAGTTGAGGTCGGTCGGTCACGGGAGGTCGGAGACCTCGCCGGCGACGAGAAACGGCTTAAAATCCTCGGCAGGCGCGGGGTTGCCGTCGACCAACGGTCGACCGGTGCCTTCGGGCGGTCAACCGATTTTACTGTTTTGCCCAATTTAACCAACACCGGTCGAACGATGCCAAGTGGTGGTCGACCGGTTGCATGTGTGCTGGTGAGTTGGAGGCTTCCTGTTGGTTTTCAGTCGACCGTTCCTAGCGGTTGGTTCGACCGAAACTTAAGTGTACTTGATAAAATTGCATGTTGTTCGACCGATTTCGATATATTGTTCGACCGTTATATGATTTAGACTATTAGGATGACCCTGGTAATTTTTGGTCGACTGGGACCGCTGAGTCGGTCGACCGAATAGACTTGTATGATTTTGACCAACTTCGGGTTTTGACCTCGTATTCGGTCGACCGGTTTTAGATTGTTGTCCGACCGTTTTGACTTAAGTGATGCGCAGAATAGTTTGATCGTTGTAGACGTTCGGTCGACCGGTTAGGCTTTTTAGGTCGACCGTTTGTGTGCAGAACTGAATTCCTGGTCCATGTGATTGTGTCAACTCTGTCCACGGAAACCTGTGTCCTCACTTAGAGCATGAGCCGGGAGGTGACGGTGGGTACGTGCCCGTGCCTGCCCAGGGACCACCGTGTGGAAGAGTGTGGACACTTGGGTCGCGCCACCTCCGTGATGGACCGTGGTTTGACGTGTAGTTGCTTGACTCTCTATAGAGTAGCAGACATGTGGGATGTGGATCCCAATACGTGTAGATGCATGGCTCATGGTGCATGATGACCCTGCAGACTACGGTCTGTACCCGTCCGATGTTGTGTCAGACGCATGTTGTACCGCCGAGGTTGTGCTTGCGATGCCGCCGAGGTTTTTGTCGGCGATGATGGTGCTGACGATGTTCCGGCTCGTGGTTGTGTCGTCCGATGTTGTGCCAGACATATGTTATACCGCCGATGTTGTACCGGCGATGCCGCCGATGTTGTTCCGGTGATGATACCCGATTAGGCACCTATCTTGGGATGTTGACCGACCGGGCTACGGCTCCGTCGAGGTGGTGTAGACCACGTGTTACTTTGAGCGGAAGTGCGGACGCCCCTCACCGATCCCTTTGGCTCGAGTAGTCGCGTGTGGGGGGTGTGTCGCGTAATGTCTGTAAGACCGTACATGCCTACGGTAGGTTTCTGAGGGAGACTGTTGTTGTTGCTGGATTGGTGTCCTTGTGGACTCTGTTGAGGGTACTTGTGTTGTAGGACTGAGGTTCTGTTTACCCTTGGAGTGATTTGATGCATTGCAGATGTTGATATGACATGCTAATAGTATGATAGGTTCATTTACTGTACTATTGCATTCATTTAGGCAAGCTTGGCATACGGGGTTTCCTAATGGGAAACTCAGGCATCGTTGTTTGATTAATGTTTCAGGACCGCAGTAGGTTCTATCGGGTGGTGACAGCGGACACACACATTTTGGGCTCAGGATCCTCTTCGGATTCTTCGAGGTCGTCGTAATTACTTTCCTTCGTAGTATTGTTGTAATCATGTCTTTTGACAAACTCTATTGTTTTATTGGTGCGCCGACTGTTGATTTATATGAATAATATTCATGTTGATGAGTTTTATCTGATGATCTCTTGATTATTTAAAATTTTAAATTGCGCTTTGTTTCGGGATGTTACAATATATATATATATATATATATATATATATATATATATATATATATATAGGGTGGTATTAGAATGAGACCAGGTCTCAATTTAATATAATGAGACCCCAAACATACACCATCAAGATCTAATCTAACGGTGAAAAAGAAAAAGGGTAGTTTCGTAATCAACATCGTCCTCCTTCTACCTCTTCTTCCATACGCACCCACCACATCCATTTTCCTCCCTCCAATCGTATACAATCTCCTCCTCCGTCTCGCCTACTCCGACGAAGCCCTCCGCGACTACTCCTGCTGCCTACTCCCGCGACTACTCCCGCTGCCTACTCTCTCCTCACACTCCCACCCTCTCGTCTTCTGCTCCTCGCATGTTCTTTTGCGAAGGACTCAAGGCTCGATCGCATCTGGCGTTCTGTTTCTTCTGATAAGTAGGCATTTTCTTCGTTTAAAAGCTTAGATCAAACATCTAGTTCTGCATTCTTGATCTAACATCTGGACCAACGAAGCTGTGGTGTTTTTTCAAAAAAAAAATTAATTTTTTCTTTGGATGTGATTTCTTGTTCTTACATTTTGGCTAGCATGTTTGGTAAATTTATGGAGGATTCGTACGACATTTTTAATTTTTAATCTAAATGCAATAACAAGAATACAATAGATTAATACACAAACGTAACTATTACAATACATAACTACACTAGTTAAATAGACAGTTGTCCTAGTACACTACATAACTATACTATTTCAATACCGAACTACATTATTTAAATACCTGACTATTATTATTTCCATAGGTTAAAAATGAACTCAACGAGTAAAAAATATTGTTGTTCAAAAAACATTTCCTATTACACCTATTTTAAGTTATATTTTTCAGATATTTTATAATCTGGTTTAGTTGTTTAATATAGTTATGTTTTGACTGTTATTATTTATATAGGTGGAAACAAGATCAATGGAAAACCATTTCTTTGTTCAAACAAATGGTTTAATACACAAACGTAACTATTACAATACATAACTACACTAGTTCAATAGACAGTTGTCCTAGTACAATACCAAACTACATAATTTAAATACCTTACTATGTTATTTCCATAGGTTTAAATGAACTCAACGAGAAAAAATATTGTTGTTCAAAAAACATTTCCTATTACACCTATTCTAAGTTATATTTTTCAGATATTTTATAATATGGTTTAGTTGTTTAATATAGTAATGTTGTGACTGTTATTGTTTATATAGGTGGAAACAACATCAATGGAAAACCATTTGTTTGTTCAACCAACATCTCAAGTGACACCTATTGTAAGTCTTATTTTTGTTACCTTTTATTTAAAGTAATATACTGTCATAATTGTTCAACATATTGGTTTACTTCTTTAATTTACTAAAACTATCCTTTTGTAGAATAAGTTAGAAATGATTTTGTTGCTTGACAGATTCTCATGAAGGAGTTGTTGAACTTGTGTAATCAAATGATATCATTGTGTATTGAAATGATATGTTGGTGTATTAAAGGTGTACTATTGTGTATTGAAACTATATGTTGGTGTATTAAACGTATACTATTGAATATTTATTTAAGAAAGCCATGCAAATTTGTAGTGTGTACATGTCATTTCAAACGGCAACATCTCTCTAACCTCTCTCTCTATCTTTCCTATAGCAAAACACATGCAACACATCTCCCTCTTTCTCTCTCTTTCATATAGAAAAACATGCAATGCATTTCTGCTACAATTTTTTCTTGTTTGATAAACTATTGTTAATTAGTATAAACTACTTTTGCATACTAACTGACTTATCTACTCCAGGTAATAAACAATGATAGTTCTCAATGCTTCATTCCCAATGTTCATTCCACAATCAAACCAGAAATTGGAAAAGAATTTCAGACATTGGAAGATGCATATATTTTCTACAAAATATATGCTGGTGAGAGTGGATTTAATATCAGGAAATCAACTTCAAGGCTTTCAGTAAGTCAAGACCCAACAAAAAGAACCATGTTGTTAAAATCATTTGTTTGCTCGAAGCAAGGATTTCATTCAAAGACAAAGATACGAGATATTCAAGAAAAAGAAACAAGAAAAAGAAAAGTTCCTTTATCAAGAACTGGTTGTATGGCCAAACTGAAAATGAAGTTCAACAACCAATCTGGAAATTGGTATGTGCTAAACTTCATCGAAGCTCATAACCATCACTTTGCAACTCCAAATAAAAGACATTACTTCAGAAACAATAGAAGCATTAGCCCTGAAAAAGCTTCTTTATTGGAGAAAATGTCGAGTGCTAATATTCCAACAGTTAACCAAGCAGTCTATCTTGAAAAGGAAAGTGGAGGGTATAATAAGATGGGTTGTACAGTTCAAGATATACGAAATCTGAAGTCAATCCAGAGGAAAGACAATGATGGCTATGATGTGGACATGATATTGGAACATTTTGTTAAAAGGAAAGAGTTTGACAATAGCTTCTTCTATTCTTATAGAATTGATGAAAATGGCAATACACAGCTATATTACTACAATACATAACCACACGAGTTCAATACTAACAATTAAGGCTGTGCAACTTTCATTCCTCAATTTAGTCAACGAGTACATGAATTCAAATAACTTGTCACAACCACAGTGGACAGGTTCAAAATTATAAAAGCTGGGATGCAGAATATATAATGTTTTGTGGAATACATAACTACACAAATTCAATACACAATAAACATATAGCAATACACAACTACATTACTAAAATACATAACCACAGGACTTCAATACTAACCATTAAACATGCAGTGCATCCATTGATATACGCCGAGACCTTGTTTTTTAAACCTTTTCTCTTCTCTTTGATCTCTTTGGAGATTTCTGTCGCTTTCTCCATGATCATATTATGTACCGCTCCAGCCCAGTTGTAAAACTTGATGTGTTCTAAATTTTCCAAATATATAACAACTGACTTGGGAGCTTTAGTGGTACTTTCTGGAGTAATGAATGTTGACAACATCAAAAGAATCCACATTCTTACATAATCGTCAACAAGCTTTTCATCTTTGGAAATTGAGCTCATAAGAGATGTTAACCTTTTGCTGTCACAAACATCTACTCCATATAAATTCAATAAAGACGACGAGAACTTTTTTTTGTTTAATTCGATGGGTAAACCATAATCAGGTAACCCAAGAATTCCAGCCACATCTTTAACTGAGAAGTTCAATAATTTTCCACCAACAAGAAAATTATTGTTATCTTCATATCTTGAAAAAAGGTCTTCTAAAAGTCTAACATTAACTGAGAATGCAGAGATGTTATGAAGACTTGAGAAGGGAGTTATTGCTAACTTTTCAAATTGCTTTTCTGTTGGTTGTAGCTGCTTAATTGCATTTGAATAACTGCTTATGAAACAGCGTTGATTAATGCAATTATAAACTGCAAATAAATAAGCATAGAAGTTTATTAGGGAATAATACAAACTTGTTAGACAAGCATAGCAAATTTAATTACTATCCTAGGGTGTCTAGTTTATTACAAAAGCATAATAGTATATTACATAACAATACAATTCTAATACACAAATACCCTTGTTCAACACACAAGCAAATTTTTTTATTAAACAACTATATAATCATAAGACACAAGAATAGCAGCCAATACATTACTTTATATATCATAGCAGCAAATAAAATTATAACTACGAGAGTATGAAATTTATATAGCCTATTACACAAGTATAATACTTTACACAGAAAAATAACTAGTTTAACAACAACTATAGCAAATGTAAGAAATAATTATTTAGCACATGTAGAAATATTTAGCAAGCAAAAAACATAGCAAATTTAAATATTATCCTACATCACTAGTTCATTACAAACTCATAATAGTATATTACATAACAATACAATTCTAATACACAAATACTCTCGTTCAATACACAAGCAACAACATTTATTAAACAACTATATGATCATAATACACAAGAATAGCAGCAAATAAATTACTTTATATTTCATAGCAGCAAATAAAATTATAAACGGAAGTATGAAATTTATATAGCCTATTACACAACTATAATAGTTTACATAGAAAAATGACTAGTTTAACAACAACTATAGCAAAATGTAAATAACAAAAGCATATTACATGAAAAATATATAGCCTATTACACAGAAAAATGTCTAGATTAAAAACAATTATAGCACATGTAGATATATTTAGCAAGCAAAAAAATTAACAAACTGCTGCCAAGAGGATGAGCTGAAATCTTTTTTTTCTCAATTTTGGCTATCTCTGTTTTCTGCAAAAAAACTTCATAGTTAGGGAAGAGAAAAATAATTTAATCAAGAGTCATTGTTTGTGAAAAAGTTTATAAACCTTCAAGGAGGAAGAACTTTTCATTTTCAAAGCTTTTGTGCTCTTTTTTTTATTCAATTTCTCCTGCAAAACAACACAATGTATAAGTAGTTATTGTACTACAAGACTGGTTACAACCTGTTTTTAATTGCCACTCAAGATAGTTTTTTTAGGTTTTGACTTGAAAGTACTCTTCAAGTGTAAGTGTGATATATTTACAATAAATGTTTCAGGGTTTGTAGATGTTCGGTTTGTCCATGTATGTAGGCTTGTTTGCTTTTTTTTAATAAGATAGGAAGGATATTATACAATGTAATTATTTAGTAATAGAAAACATAACCTCTTTGCAACCCGTGATAGTCAAAAATAACATTTTCTTATCCACCAAAACAAACAAGTTAAGGATAACAGAGACTGAAGTCGCATTATCAACAACATCAACCTGTTTACCTTGTTTAGCTCAGGTAGGTGTTTTGTTTTTAGATAACACAAAATTTTGAATCTCAATTCTGAAAAAGAAGTAGAAACAAACAAAATCATGGAAGAAGCTATATAAAAATACTATTAAGCAAAACTAGCTATTGTGTAGTATAAGCAGTCAAATTTCTTATAGTATCTTACTGAGGCAGTGCTAAACTAAGTACAAAGTAGATACATGGATACAATTTCGTTTAGATGATATTTATATTTTTCGATTCTTTATTTTTGCAATTCTCCAATCTCCTTAACTTGTTTTCGGATGTCAAACCTGGCTACTAGATCATCAATTTGACTCCATCGTCAATCTTGAGCAAACCTTAAAAAAAATTGGAGTCATCAACCCTTTTTATACCGATGGTATTTCACAACAAATAAGAAATCCAGACGCTAGAAGCATAACAATATATAAATATATAATTTTCAGTAACTAATAACAAGGTTTAAGGATTGAACATAAGCTTCTGTTCTTCGTTAATAGCACCTATTATTTAGAAATTTGACCAACTTTATCCCCGTACTACTACCTCAAACTTCTATTACTCGTGACAATTTTCTTCTCATCAAAAAATTAATGGAGCAATCACTTCTTTTATTATTGGGGTAAATAGCAACAATTTGAAGAACACTTTCACTTGGATATCTTTGCAGTGAGTTCTCTGACCAATTTCGCTGCCACCATTGCCGTCATCCTATCAACTGTGTCTCTCTGTGGGTTGAACTCAACCACATCCGCTGCTACAACGTCACCTTGGAGGTTATGGAGGATGTTAAGCACATCACGGAACGAGAGGCCTCCCGGCTCGATGTGAGACACTCCAGTCCAGGGGCAAATGCAGGATCAAGACAGTCCTTCATTTTCTTAGTGTACACACCCTTTACACCTTCTCCCAGTTTCTTAGTGTTAGCATATTAGTGTTAACAGATCCCCAAACTCGAACAACTAACCAAACAATAATCAAAACACAATCCAAAACCCTAACCCCAAAACACAGTAAAAGGAGCCTTACATTGACAACAATGTCGTGAAGGCAGGAATCAGAGGGCGGCAACGTCGGATATGATGACGAGTCCGAAGCAACGGAGGACCGACGAGCTGAGGAGGAGATCATCGGAGCGGTATGAGACAGATGCCGGCGACAGGGGAGTCGAAGACTGAAGTGGACGGCGACGTAGCAACGGAGTCGGATTATTGGTGGCCGAAATGTAGGAGATTGGAGTAGGAGACGACGGAGAGAAAGGGGAAAAGAGAGTGGAGTGGGCTGGAGTGATCGGCAAGAAAAGAGAGTGGAATGGACTGTTGTGTGGGTTTTACGGTAATACCCTTTGTTTGTGTAAATTGTATGTTGGATAAATCAACCCTTGGATCTAGATCTAAGGGAGGAAAAAATGGGATCTCATTTTATTATAATGAGACCTGGTCTCATTGTAATATTTCTATATATATATATATATATATATATATATACATGAATTCTCAAGTTAGCCCATGGCTTAATTTTTCTAAATTAAGCCCCCACAATATCCACCACTCATTTCAAAATGTAAGGTAGATTAAGAAAAAAACGGTTATGCTAATGAATGGTGAGATTAACTGTAAATAAGATCCAATGGTGAGATTGTAGGGGGCTTAAATTAAATTTGATGAGTCCCGGGCTCACTATAGCTTGACCATATATATATATATATATATATATATATATATATATATATATATATATATATATATATATATATATATATATATATATATGTGTGTGTGTGAAAAAAATGTACATATAGGAGGCCTACAACCAATATGACCAGAACTCCTTATTTTCAGTCACTTCCGATTAGTTTTTTTTATAAAAAATTATAAGTGGTATATATATATATAGTATTGATCTAAAACGTGTGTTATGTGGTATTGAAGAAGAGATGATCAATCATCTCATCTTTGAGTGACCCTTCACTAAAAAGTGTTGGGATAAGTCATGCAAAATTGACCTTAACAATTCGTGGGAATAATGTTGCATTCCGAAGCCGATGAGTGCAGAAATCCCAAAGGGAAACTAAAATAGGTAAATACACAAACTCCTAACATACATGTACCGAATCAATCAAATATCTGAAACAAACCACAAGAAATTAACTCAAACACTAATTATACGTGGAAACTCAATTTGGAAAAAATCACGGACATAAACGGTTGAACTTCACTACTGTGTAAACAACGATACATACGACAAAAACATAACATGGAGATAATAACTTGGAAATAGATCGAGACTCTGGATAGTTACACATCCGAGTACAATAATTAAACCCCAATAATTAACAAACCCCAAGCTTAACAGGATGATTAATCTAATCTTTATACAAGAGGATATATAGACGAGAGTATAGGATAATAATCCAATAAAATGAGAGAGCATGAAAAAGAAGAATAAACGTCTAAGGAGCACCAGTTGGATCACAATATCATCCCTCATGAGTCTACAATCTTCAAGTAACAGAGATGTCACAGATGCTAAGTATAGGGAAGACTTCCTCACCTCTATTGGGCTTCTTCAACCTCTCAAAGTTTTTTTTTTTGATGACTCATATAACTTTCTTAACTTGATGACTCCTTGAAATAGGAGTCCACTCTTGATGTCTCTATGGAGGTTGTACGAAGGAGACTATACTTGGTGGTGGCTCCAAGAATGGAGTGTCACTCACCTTTAGGTGTGGAAAACAAAGCCTAGAAGATAAATGGTATATATACTAGAGCTTATGGCACAAAAATCGTGAAGAAGAATGGCCAAAACAACCATTAATAAGTTTTGTCGTCACCCCAAAATGGTCAACTGTTTGCCAATTGGTCAACCGAACTTGAAAATCATGTAAATTCAAGTCGATTAGGTCCTCACAAAATAGGTCGATGGAATTGAAATTTGTAGGATCGTGAGTGTCTACAATTCTAATCACTTTTAAGCTAATTACCTACCTGTTTAATAAATCAAAGATATGCAGAAGAATTTAAAACTAAATACAAGTAAGCAAAGCAAACCACAAGATGACACCGGATTTTTATAGAGATTCAGCATCCCGCCTACTTCATCTCTTGCAAGCTCCGCTCGATGTCCCTCGAGTTCCGCTCGCGTCTTCACTATCAACCTCGTTCCAAGCCGAGATTAAGCATTTTACAAAACAAGCTCCACAAACACCCTCGTGAGCTTGACTTTCTTCTCTCACAATCCGAGATGAACACTTCGGGCTTTCACCGAAGTCCATGCTTCTTTACAACTGAGATCTTAAATGGAACACACTCTCTAACTTGAGCACACTTAGCTTAGGATGTGGAATTGATGCTAAGATGTGGAAGTTTAAGCTTGGAGAGTAGGATTTGGGGAATGAGAGACTTGGGAGTTTCTCTTAGGTGTATTTGACAAGTGAAAGTGTAAGAGATGTCTCATTGTGTCAAAGGAATACCTATTTATAAGTCCTAAGGTATTATAGCCGTTGGGGATGAATTATGTAAAGATTGTGTAAGATACACAAAACAGAAACTGACAGTACCCAATTCTGAGTATGTTCGGTCGACCGGATCAGGTTGTCCGGTCGACTGTTTGGCAATTTAGAACTCGGTTAGGTCGACCAGTAAAAGAACGGTCGACCTCCAAAGGCTATAATCTAGGTACACTTAAGTGATCGGTCGAACACCGAGATAGGTTCAGTCGACTGATTCACACCAGACACTTTGGGGTTGACAAACAAGATCATATTCGATCAACCGAAACAAGTTCCTCGGTCGACCGAAAACTAACAGACAGTTCGGGTTTGTCAAGTCTTCTTAGGTTCGGTCGACCGAATAAGGTCCTCAGTCGACCGATACACAAAATGTATTTAGGGTATTTGGAGATAATACGAATACGACCGTTGTGTATATATGACAAAACAAACAGTCGGAAATTTGTTGATACTCGGTCGACCGAAAAGGTCGGGACGGTCGACCGAACTCGGTCAGTTAAATACTAACAAGATATATGATCACTCGGTCGACCGAACGGTCTGTTTCGGTCGACCGAATGTGGGCAGACTATTTAGGTTTTGGTTTAGTGTTTTCTGGTCTAAGTTTGGGTGATATATTGAAGTCCAAATTATATGAAATTTTATGTGTGACTTCTATAAGGAACCTAGTGTGTGTTTGAGTAGTTTTTAGCTCAAGTATGCTCAATTACACAAAGTTCCTAAGACTCAAAGAAATACAAATTACACAAAGTTCCTTGAGTCTTGATCACCTGTAGAGGTTAGCACAGAACAATATATATGCAATGCAACATGTGTGCTACTCTACATGATCACAATGAAGATTAGGTTGATTAAATCATCAAAACATAGATTAAGGGGAAAAAACCAACAGAATTGGTCAACCATCTTTGGCTAATCCAGAAGTTACTTTCGCCCAATTTTCGGTTGGCAATTTGTGAACCAGTCGACCGTTCCACGTTGGTTTTCAAGGCACAAAACTTGTTGAATATTGGTCTATATTTGTTAAGAAAACAAGACCAGGATGAAACAGTCGACCAGATGGGATCTTTAATTACGGGACATTACGTGGTTATGTGTCTAATTAAATATTTAAAGTACACATTTTATGGAACCTAGGTAGTGTCTCCCACATGCATATTTGCTAAGATAATACCCCAATTGTTTTGGGTTTTTTTTTCTTGGTGCACTTTGAAAAGAACAATTTTTCTTAGGTGCATGTACTCGTATTTCAGGAAATGTTCAATTTGGACTTTTTTCTTTACTTACGTGCACTTATGTCGTCAGTAGAACTCATTCTATCATTTTTTCCGTTATAAAATTTGCAAAAAAAAAACATCCTAAAATAAGGGTGTGTTTGGCATTGGGATTCTGGGTCCAGTTTCTATTGCAGAATCTAACTTCTGTTTTTTTATAGTCCAAACATCTTTTAGCTTCGGAGTCGGACCAGAAACTGATATTCGACCCACTCACATGTGAATAGTGCACCAAAAGACCCAACAACCCTGCTTCTGGATCTCCACACAATGTATGGTTCATAAATACCCCCCCATACTTGCGAAATTACGTTGTTTACCACCACAAAATTACGATTGTGCCACCAACTTTACCAATCCTTATACAACTAATCTGTTCAGATTAAATAGTTTGTCTGTTCAGAATAAATTGTGTATCTGTTCGGAATATGTTGTCTATCTGTTCGGAATATGTTGCGTGTCTGTTCGGAATAAGTTGTGTGTCTGTTCGGATTATATTGTTTGTCTGTTCGAAATATGTTGTGTGTCTGTTCGGAATATGTTGTGTGTCTGTTCGGAATAAGTTGTGTGTCTGTTCGGAATATGTTGTGTGTCTGTTCGGATTAAGTTGTGTGTCTGTTCGGATTAAGTTGTGTGTTTGTTCGGAATATGTTGTGTCTGTTCGGATTAAGTTGTGTGTCTGTTCGGAATATGTTGTGTGTCTGTTCGGAATATGTTGTGTGTCTGTTCGGATTAAGTTGTGTGTCTGTTCGGAATATGTTGTGTGTCTGTTCGGATTAAGTTGTGTGTCTGTTCGGAATAAGTTGTGTGTCTGTTCGGATTAAGTTGTGTGTCTGTTCGGAATAAGTTGTCATCTAAGTTGCGTCCTCAAGAGCGGTTGTGTATCATTTTCCTTGGGTTTAATTGTATCTAAAGCATGGTTAATGCATGTTGTAGCCATTGCTCTGTGAATAATCAGACCACAAGTAGACCAACTGTAATGAAGGTTAACAGAAAATGACACTGCAAAAGCAAAACGAGACTGTTGGACGGGTTGACGGGGTCGTCATTGCTTCGTTGTCGAAATGAGTTTGAAGGAGCGAGACAAGATGGATGGGGACAACGATGGAGGAAGGGAGAGAGGGGTTGCTTGGGAAGGGGGTCGAAGAGGACCAAAGGTTGCTTTTGGAGGGCATGTTGGGGATTTCACATTCATGGAGGAGAAGTCGATGGATTACTTAACCAAACATCTTCCTAGGTGGGGGAGATGAGCATCTTCTTTCACCTTCTCACCGGAGCTGTCTTCTGGGTGAAGATGTGGTCTCAGAAGATGTGACCAAACGATACCTAAAAATACCCTTAATGTTAAATAAAAAATTAAAAACACATATTCCCAAACTCACTTCTCTCTCCTCTTTCTCTTCTCCTCACTTCTCTCTTTTCTGACTTTCCTCTCACTAGTTCTCTCTCTCTTATTCGAACTCACTTCTCTCTCTATCCAATTCCACACATTTTAACACACAGAGAAAGGGAGAACCGGAGAAAAAGTGAGACCGAAGAAAAGAGAGGAGAGAGATAGAGAACTAGAGAGAGAGATGAGAGAGAAGTAAGAAAGGGTTTGGATTTTTGTTCGTTTTTTAATTTTTTTTTATTTGACATTAAGGATATTATTATTATATGATGTATTTTTTGTAAATTTTCTTATGGAAAAAATGACGGAATGAGTTTCATCGACGACGTATGTGCATGCAAGATCGCAAGTAAAAAAAGATGCAAATTACACATTGCCTGATACACGAATGCACCAAGTAAAATTGTTTTTTCAAAGTCCCCCCAAGCAAAAAAAGAAAAACAACAACAATTGTTTAATACTCTCAAGAACAACCCGCCAAGGTAAGCCCGTCGGATCAGTTGTCATTTAGGCTAACAATATAATTTTTTGTATCATATGTGTATTGCTTTCGCATGCATTTATTGTTATAAGCCATCAAATCATCTAACATTGAGATTTGTCTTCACAGGAGGTGCAGTCCAACCGGTTTGTCTAGAAACGTTTTGCCCATAGGTTGCCAGTTCAAGCTCCAGTGGAATTGAAGTAGAACGTAGGCTTACTGCTTACCTAATAATTTTATAATAAAAAAACGTTGAGATCTACCTGGATTTAGCATAAGAAATTGTCAAAGGACACGTGAATGCTAATGTGCTATGGTGGGGAAATTGTACATTTCAGTAAGATAACATCATGTTGCAATCTAGAGTGGATACATGGAAACAACTTACCTTTGTTGCCCCTTTCTTATTTGGTGATCATTTTATAGAGATTTGTATTCATAATTGGATCGATCAAGATGTTATTAACCCTTACAACAATTTTACTAATTTAACTTAATATGGTATAGTGGCAAAGAATAACCTATGTTTCAAGACTTGTCTGATAATCCTTGTTTTTTTGTAACTACTAACTCCTTCGACCCATCTCTACTTGGTGTAATCATTTTCTTCCAAAAAATGTAGGTGATTGAATCTCGATTGAATGCGTGTGGGCTTCTGTCATTTACCGAATAGTCATGCTGCGAGTTCAACGAATCTCTTTTGGTTTAAATTTATATGTCTACTTGTTCTCGTAATGTTGACAACTATAGTGTGAAATTATTAAAAGATCATTGACCAAAAAAAATATATATAAATAGAC
Source organism: Triglochin maritima (assembly GCA_963682175.1). NCBI lineage: Eukaryota > Viridiplantae > Streptophyta > Magnoliopsida > Alismatales > Juncaginaceae > Triglochin > Triglochin maritima. The sequence goes on along the minus strand of OY821780.1, from coordinate 2,628,439 downwards.
AAAGGAGAAAATAAAAGGCTACGTGTAAATAAAAGAAATTGATAATATACATTTTCTTATTTCTCTGTTGAGATACATTACAAAGAAAAACATGACAAAGGCTATGCTGAGGAACATGACAAAGAGAAACCAAACCATTCTCTCATCAATCAGATCACAAGAAATCGATGATATACCTTTCTTAAATATATATTTTTCCGATTCAAGCACCCCCGTTGACCAAAACCCGACGTGCTTCCCAACTTCCAATCCACGTTGTCACGTATGCTTTTTAAGTTTGTAGAATGTCACGATGTGGAACATAACCATGTGAAAAGATTCAGCTTTTCCACCGGCGTGGAAGATGGTTAGGACTTAGGTCGACATAATTAAATCCCAGCGATGTTGGAATATCCTTGTTAATAGGGAACGTGTTCAAACTAGGTTTTTTTTATTTCTGATGTGTTGTTCAAGATTTATTTAACAACATTGGGGTCAATGGATCATGTTGCAATAATGCCCTTGAATTTGAGATATTGTGCTAGATATCTTCCAATACCATAATGGACACTAGATAATCCAATTATATCACTTTACATCTATACCCATCATTTTAGTCTTGTTTAACTACATGAAACAAAATGCGTGTATGCCAGATAGATTGTCGTGGTTGTAACTTGTATGGTTCATTTATCTCTGAAATTTTAAAAGTATTACAATGATGCACATGTTGGACGAAGAATAAGTGAGGATCGTCATCCCTACTACGTAACGTAGATGAAAGAGTTAAGATAATTTAAAACCTCAAATACATAATTAACTATATATTCTATTATTGTGACACGTTTTTGCACGCGCAATCGCGAATATCTAATTTCCACATTCTCCGTATGGGAAGACGCGGGGGCACAATATAAATAATGGCTCTTATACTGCGTAAGATTAGGATTTCTATAAAGGTTTTGGAAGACGATAAACAAAGTATGATCGGATGAGACCTATTAGTATGTAATTACACAATCAATCAATCAATCAATCAGAGTGGGCCAGTGGCTTAACAATAAATATACATATAGATGCAGTCATGCAGACGTAATATTAGGGTGTCGCTGCATGTTCGAAATTCGAGAATCCGTCCGTGTTCGTATTCATTTTATTTGATAATCCGTCATCCGTAAAATTGTATTCGTATCCGAAACTTGATATCCGAAAACTCGCAGAGTGAATATGAATATTGATACATCCGATCCGTATAACATTCGATCCGAGATTGAATATCTGTATTATAAGATCTGTATCCATATTCGTGTATGTATCCATATTCGCTCAATATCATACATAATATATATATATATTTATTTATTTATTAAAATTTTATAATTTGTACCTACTTGGTAATTAATTGTAACTTAATATGGAAAAAATTATATCCGAAATCTGTGTTCGTATCTAGATGGAATATATATCCATCAATTTGAGGGGTGAATATGGATATTGTTATATCTAATCTGAATAATATCCGCTTCGGAACTACATATTTGTATTTCAACATTCGTATCCATATTAGTATCATATACTTATGCAATACATTATTATACCTAGAAGTATTCATATTTCAACCTTGTGTGATTATATTTTGAATATATAGTTTAAATCTATTTATTCAAATAAAAATACTTATATTGATCACATTTATTCAAACATTGAATATTCTTATCGTTTTTAGAATATGGAGTTAAAAGTTAAGATAAAGTAAATTAATATTTAAAACAAATAAAGTTATAAATGTGACTATGTATAAGAATTTATCTAAGTGAAAATGAAAAATGTTATAAGGTGAGAAATCATGTTTACGGATGCGGATATTATCCGTATCCACTCCGAATCCGTCAAATATTCAAACAGATATAGACTTTTTCATATCCGCAAACAATCTGTATCTGTATCCAAATCCGTAAATTTCATACAGTTACAAATATAACTATACTTATATCCGATCTAAAAGGATGCTGTGTTTTATATCAGGAGAAACGACAAAAAAAACTAGATAATCAACATAATAACATAGCTACTGTGTCATTTTCAGGACTACAATAATTTTAAGCATTTCCATTTCGCATCATGGTGTAGGTCCAAATAGCAACCAAGTCTGGCTTTTCAAGCTTCTTACCGGACACTAGCATAAGAAACTAACCAGGTAAGCTTAATCAACATGTATATTGTATACATGCATTGCCACTTTACCACTAAACAGTACATATTTTGTGGACAATTTTCAACGTGTTGTTGTCTAGGCACCCGTCCACCCTACATGTCGCGTGAATACGTGACGTCAACGCGAAACTTCTAATAATTAACTCATCCTCCGCAAGTTTGTTGCTGAAAAAGTTCGTCTTGTGACCTCAAGGTGTACTCCCAAATTTTACGATTAGAGATTATGTCAGAGACTCCCGTCCACATAACTAGGATTATTAGGTATGTGCGTGCCGTATTTGGGATGATGCAGGTATCTATGTGCAAAGACTTTTCATTTGGTGGATTACTGTTACTAAAGTCCAATTATTGCTACGATCCCCCAAGTCTGGACGCAAAACGAAATTCAATTTGCCATTTTTCTATTTCTAAAGCTACAAGTTCTCGATTTCAAAGTAATAATTAACCACAAGGATGGATGATGTGCTTGCTCATTATCCTTGTGTTGTGGTTCTTGTGCACATCACATGGACATCAATTCTCCCCAGATGATCAGATGTTAATTATGTTTATAGCCACTCATAAACTCCTATCTTGCCCCGACATTGTGGTCCTAATCAAAGCACTATTTGAGCTTAAAGAAGAGATCTTATCTCGAGATTTGAGAAAGGTGGCAACGTCACGACTCACGAGGCATAGCATGTGTCATTTTGACCGGGTTATATCACACATGTTGAAATCAAGAACATGGCTTTTCCAGTGCAGTTGGGACACATAATAAAAAAAAATACAGCAATACATAATTTTCTACAACAGCATATTCATGTATACCGAATATTCGCTAGAGATATAAGCATTTGTTTTTTTATAAAAATTAATATAGTACATTAATTTGGTTCCACGTGAACCCGATATTTATCCTGCCGACGGATGATCTAGTTAGTAATTAATCGAAGACAACAAATAATTAGTGCAAAAGCACTAATATATATACGTCCAACCTTACAAGTTACAACTACTTCTGAGTCAAGATAATGAAAATAATAGTTTGAAACAATATATATACAAGCGATGGATTATCTAATGAGAATCACAAATTTTGGTTCTCACCTAGAGAAGTAATTAAATCTCATGTTTATATATGACATTGTTTGGGGAATTGATCAAAAGATTCTAATTGTTTTGCATACTGGGGATGGAGAGTGGAGAAGTTGGTGCAGAGGGAATCATGACCGTTCATTAGAATCGATTAGTCATTGAGTAGAAGTTGAGATTTAGAATGGTTCCAATTAATTGTAATTTTATTTAATTTTTTGCTAAATTCACCGTTTTCAGTTTCTTGTTTACAACAAGTATGTAATTGTTTCAACAAGTCTAAGTTCGCGGCACGTCACCAACAATTAATTCATGGATTCAAATAATTAGGTCATAATATCGATTAACTTCCTTTATTCAACAAAATGTAAAAATGTTAATGCGAGCATGTGACCACAAATAATGATTTAATAAATGATTTTTTTCATGGTTACATTGGAAATCTAACTTCATGGATTAGGCCAAAAAAATACATATGTTTTTTAAATTGTTAAAGGTTCATATGTAATATCTGAAAATAGTTAGATGAGATTTAATTGGTTCTCACTGTCAAAATTATTTTTGTTGGTTCTCACTGGATAATCTCCTTATATACATACATATATATATACATACATATATATAGTTAATTACATTTTACCTCCTGAATTATAGTTTGATTTCACTTTGCATCTTGAATTTTAAAATGTGAAAATTATATCATTTGAATTTTTATTTTATAACATTTTACCTTCCTGGACTTTAATATCCATTATTTGTCCACTCATTCGTCATTATTTTTACATTTTTGTGTTGTATGCCTAACACACTTCTAATCTTATACTCACGTTAAAGTTTGCATCAAATCGAAGATCATATTTACTTCGAATTTGAGTCATGTTGGTACTAAATCTGGTCCAAACTCGAACTAGATCTGACATCCTATTTGATCTAAATTTTAACGTAAAGTTATTATCCAAAAATATCCAAAAATTATGACAAATTAGTAGATAAATAATGAGTTTTTAAAGTTCAATGAACAACGTGTTAAAAAATGAAAATTCAATGGATGTAGTTGTCATGTTTTAAAGTTTAGGAGAGCAAAATGAAATTGGAACATAGTTTAGAGGTAAATTGTAATTAGCCCATATCTAAAATACAATTAAGAAAGTGAATTGACCAATAAAACCAGGAGATTTATGGTTTTAGACAGCTAATGCATGGATCCAATGGTGTGAACAGCTTAAGTTTCTCTCCCCTCGTGCCCTAATTCCACAAGGAAACTTCAACATTTGTCATTGTCTATAATAATTTAATTAGCTTCCAAGCACCGTCAGTTCTAATCAATCTTGCAACTAGATTCTTGTCTATCTACTCATAATGCAAATTGCTTTATTATAAGTGTTGGGTTAGATGGCCCCACGCCCGTTGCATAACAATATTAACTTAGCTTTCACATTGTGACCATTCAAATTTACGTGTGACAGCCTCACAGGTTTAAGTGTATAACCCTCCCAAGTCCATACTATAATTAATCTCTCTTGTTCAAAATTATCTCAACAATGAAAATAAAGTATGACAATTACATTGAGTTAGTCCATTGATAACCTCAGAATACACTCAAGCATGAGTTATAATAATTCTTCAAAAATTAATGAAGATTAATTGTTTCACCTAATTAATACTCACTTTGTACATAAACTTTAAAACCATGTAGATATATAAATGTAAACATCATTTATTAACACAAAAATCTCCCTTATCTATACCAGTGTTTCTCTCTCTTGCAGGTTTTTAAAGCATTTTTTAATTAAGTCCCATCATGTAACGATGTAAGTCACATTATTGATATTCGATACTTGATGTAAGTCACTTAGTGCATGCATCATATAATATTTTGTTTGCATTATTCTTGCTAAATTCTTGCAAATTAATTCTTGTTGAAGAGTGCTGGAGGCAAGGTACGTATCGTGTTTTAACGATTGCATTTAAGCATATAATTTAGTTTGCATACAACCTTGCAATTGCCCCCCTCTAAAGACCATTGTTTGACTATCTTTGCTAGATTTAAGTTAAACTACCTTAAGGGCAACTCCGTAGGAAAAGATACGGTGGGGATTTCATCACCCTTCCGTGGCCCACAAATCACAATCCTAAAGTGTCACCCAAGCCTTAAAATTTAAAATCAATTAGACATTGGCCCCTAAGGACTCGGACTCAATTAAGGAGAAGAATTGGTTTGACTTGCTATGACCTGAAGCCGATCGAATTCAATTTGGTGTCTAGGAAGTGTTTTTGTGTTGACGAGAGTCTTCCAAGCGAAGTGGTTGTCTAATTGGCACCGACTCTGTCGGAAGCGCCCCCACTAGCTATACACTACCTGGCCAATTTGGTTTGATTAGTGAGGGAGGTGAATCAAGCGAATCAATTCGACTCAACCAGTTAGGAGTCGTCTAGATCTAAGTGACACTAGGTCTAGGATTGTTTGAACCGTGCTTGTTTGGGAAACCTCTGACCGACCTTCTTTTCTATCTTTAGAGTTAAGTTTCCCTTCTCTTCTGAGTCATCTTCTTCTCACCTACTTATACGTTCTAGTCTCCTCCCCTTTACATTCTCTATTAGCATTTTAGGGTCGAGTCGAGAACTTGTGCTTGCTTAGCCTCCTAAGGGTAAGAGTACTTGACTCAAGAGTGTTTTGATGGATGGTTACATGAGCAACCATCTATATCATTGTTGGGACCAGGACAATGCTTCCTGGTATTCTAAAGCCATGCAGGCTGGGGTGGCTCAGACTAACACCCCATATGGTTGGGACAATCCTAATTGTATAACTGAGCAATCTTCATATTGGGGTAACATGAGAGAGGCACCGACGGCTAGACCACAATCTAGTTATGTTGGATCATATGCTGGTCAACGAACTGACACATTACAACAAACTTTTGCCTCCTTCATGCGTTGGACTGACAACATGAGTGCACCGGTGGCTCCAGTAGCCGTACCGTGCGACTGTTGCGGGTTGAGTGGTCATCTTATCAGGGAATGTCCTTATGTTCCCCCAGAGTCTGAGTATGAGCATACATTTTCCCAGAATGCTCGATATGACCGTTACACTTCCGCATATAACCCAAGAGTGATGGATTCGTGGGGAAACAATTCATATCCAAATTCTTATACGTCATTTTCACCCCAATATCCTTCTCCCGAATACCCAGAACTCTACCAACAACCCACTTCAAATCATTGGACTTATCCTCAGTCTACCAACACACAACCTAAAAATGTCCCGAGTTCTGACTCGAACCTCATAGTTGACCACATACCTGATACCTTGGAACAAGCTTTCCATACGTTCATGACAACTACTCAACAGTCCGTAGACAATATGGTATTACAATTGAGTCAAATGTCGCAGCAATTAAGTGAGGAAAGTAACTTTTCGTGTCAACATGAGGATTCATCTTTTAGTATCGAACCACCACCACATACACAAATTCAAAGCACAATCTTTCAAAGTCAAATTCCTAGTCAGTCTGAGGGACTTGGAATTTCAATTCACGATCACTTAGTGGAGGATTCGATTTATATGGACCAATTTCATTATGAGTCGGCACAAGATTGTACCCTATCTTCTTGTCCCGTGGCCCTTGAGCCACATGATCGTCATGTTGCATCTCTTAAGGACTCACCTCTGGTGGAGCAAGATCTCCCTAGTACCCTCAATTTCAAACAACCTGGTGAGAGTCCGCCTCTCACCATTGTTCCTGATCATCTTGGAAATGATGGAACATCAAACAACCACATAGCTTATGAGGATATTAGAAGTGCCTTAGAAGATACCTTGGGTATGAGACCCACTCTTTGTTCGTCTGGTGAGTCGGACTTGCCTGACAAGGCTCTTGACCTCGCTCCGACGCATCAGCCAGTTGGTTGGAGAGTTTGGATCGATGATCATAACTTCAACACCGCAACGGGAGAAACTCCTCTTCCGTTGCCCCTTAATTCCCAAACCCTCGAGAGGTTCAAGCTCTTTCAGTTTGATCCTTTGAATGAGACGCCTTTGCGTCCAATTCATGAACCTCTCAATTCATCTAGCGTTTTTTGTGAAGGCGGCCCACACATGCATTTTCTGGCCCCACGTGGTGTCATGTTTCCTTTTCAGGTGCACTGACCCACTCTTGAAGTTTCCATTTGATGTCTCTTGACAAATGAAGATGGGAACTTATGTTTGTACATAGTTATATATATAAAATAAAATAAAATATATGTTGTATTTATCCCTTCTTTAGTATCTCACAGGTTTTTGAGGGAATTCAGGTTTTTTTTCCATCAATAGAGCCATGAACTTTCCTTTGTACTCCACGTTGGTGAGATCTTTTCTTTTTCATGCATAAATCCATGTAGTATCTTGCTCACATTCATTGAGGACAATGCATGATTTAGGTGTGGGGGGGTGTTTATGTATATATTTATTTATAGATCTGTCTTTTATTTCTAAAAATAAAAAAAAAATCATCAATGTTTCATGACATAGCTTAAGATTGAACTGCTAAAACCCGTGTACAAATTGCATTGAGTTTTTGTTCCTTATTATATAGTTCTGCTTGTAGAAATTGTGACATAAATCTAAGTTCCAAAGAAATAACTCATTGCCCTTTAAGACATGTATGCACTTAAATTGGATGAATCAAATCTTTGAAGTGGTTGATAAAAAGCAGAGGTTGAGGAAAATATACCGGGAAGTGTGGACTTCTAATAGCAATTAAGCCTTGAGGAAAATAAAAATAAAAATAAAGGAATAAAGTGAAGAAAACACATTTTGCAAAATGATTACAAAAGCCCAAGCCTTTGAGTCACTGGTCCGTAGGGGTATCTTGAAACCCGGTAACTTGAGTCTACCAGCTCGGGATTATCGACCAAACTCGCTACACGAATGCAAAAGGGTAAAAGTGTCAAAAAGCAAATGTGTTGAATCACGGAAGAAAAGAAAAGAAAAAAATAATAATAATACTCAAGGCCCAAAGCTAAAAGAATGATCCATGCCATGGTTGATCCGAATGATACTTCACCACCAGAGGAGGCGTGCAAAATAATTCAAGTGATAAACATGTGTAGAAGGGTTAGTGGTGTGAATGTTGGAGGAACAAAGACCAAGTCATATTTTTAATGAGTTAGATTCATATAATGAGCATGCAAAAATTCTTAGTGAGATGTATAAGGTTGAGGTAGGGATATTGAGAACTATTAATGAAACGTTGATTTAGGATTTTGTGGGTATATCCGCTGAAAACCCTCAGGAGACAACACTCCTCCCCCTTGGCAACAAGGAGGTTTAAAGGCTTGTTGCACATGCTAAGTGCAACCGTGATTCCTACGAAAGTGAGTTAGGATTTCCCTATTTTTTATTTTTTATCTTCTGTTTTGCTAGGGACTAGCAAAATCTAGGTGTGGGGGTATTTGATGCATTGCATACATTGCATCATATGTCTTTCATTTAGATTACTTTTACATCAATAAATGCTACTAAGGTATGTGTTTAGTCTTATTTACAGAATACAGGGACCTGAATGCAATTTACCCACATCCCGAGCATAAACGCGTGCAAAAGACTCATTTCTATCATAAAAACCAAGTTCAAGATTATCGGGTTACGAATGGAAATGTATCCAAGCATAAAAGCATTCAAGTCCTAATTGCAAAAAGAACAAGGACTTAAGCACAAAAGTAGCCGGGGACTTAACTGCAAAAAAATCAAGGACCTAAGTGCAAATCACGAGTAGCTTTTATTTTCTTGGAGAAAATATATAGAAAAATCAATGTATATCTCCAAATATGTGAAAGAATTAATCCGGAGTTCAAAAAATGGAAAGAATCAATCCAGACGCGTAAAGGAGGATCAAATCATACCATAAACATTCAACCAAAATCCGGATTAAATCTGAGGAGATCATGCGGCGAAATCGCCGCACATTACATGCATCATGCGGCGGAAACGCCGCCCCCTAGTCGATCCGTGTGCTCCAATTTTGACCAGTCGTGTCTGGACACGTGTACTCTCCAATTCTATACTTAGGTCTCTTGTAACAACTATAAATAGACCCGAGAACGATGTTAGAAGGGTCCTTGGTCCTTAGTCTTAGGTTTTTTATTTTTAGTCTTTGTCTTGTAATCTTCTTTTTAGCAATAAAATTCTGTTCTTTTAATTCTTGTTTTAGTTTTCTTTTAATGTCTCTAGGATCCCTTCTTCTTCCTCCCTCCATGAGTTTCTAACTCTTTCCAAAGGGTGGGGGTGACGGATTTAGGGTGATGAGAAGAGAAGATGTTATTATTTTAATTTCGTATTAGTATGTTTTGATTACTTGAGTTTATGTTAAATCATTTATCATGTAATGCTTTATAACTAATATGATTTATTATAAGTTTCAGAATTCTCTAATCTAAACCTTAAATCTAAACCTCCACCCAACGGAATTCACAATCTTTGTTCTTGTTTTAGTTTTAATCGTTCATGTTTCTTGCTTTAGATAATTAAAACCCAAAATTTTCAAAATCAACATTATTATTGTTCTTTCTTCTCTAATCGAAAATCCAAAAATAACAATATCTCTCCCTCCTTGTGTTCGACCCGTATTTGCCACGTCTTCATTGACGCCGTGCACTTGCGGTATAAATTTAATTCTTCATCAATGTTGAACCCGATGAAACCCTAACTCTTTTCCTAAACCAATTTTTTTGTCGCTACACCTCTCTTTTGAAAACCCGCCTCTCCCATCAGCTGCTACTCGTGTTTCCCCTCTTCACTGTCGACTCCACACCATCGACGTTCTTGTGCCATCTCACCCTCTCACCGCCCCCACCTCGTCGTCCCAAGTCCGCGTTGGCCACCTCCTTGCCGAACCACCACGTGTCGGCCACCTCCGTGCCACCTACCTCCTCACTACCCAACTCGTTATCTCAAGTCCGCGCTACAAAAGTATATTTTTATTTTCATTTTTTAAAAAATTGTGGTTGGGAATGGTAGGTGATTGGCAATGATAGATGTGATTTTGGTTTGTTTGTATATAAACACAAATGATGTTATCAGTTTAGGGAGTTAACAATGGTTGTTTTGTTTTGGATTTGTAGTGTGTGTGTCTGTTATTGGAGTGATTTCAAGTATAGTGTTGGTTTGTTGCGTAATTTGAGTTTGTTGTTGGTGTTCTTGAGGATTGATGAAATTCTTGAGACTTGAGATCCGAAGTTGGAGTCTAGTTTGGGTTTGGTTTTGAATGGGAGGAAGTGTGGTATGTTTTAATTCTTTACAACTCCATATTAAGTGTTACTTTGAATTTTAAAAATTCGTAAATCTTGGAAATATTTTTAGGTTGAGATACAAGAATTGACCAACCAAAAATTGACAGAGCATACATTGTCTTAAGAGCAAGGTGAGTGTTCTACGTTGAAATCTCATGAGATGATCAAGAATGAGGTACTAGAAGGAGTCATGGGAAAAGAGAAGACAAAATGTGTGCGTGGTGCTGGGATTGGAGCCTACAAGATAGGTAAGACATCAAGTGATCGACATATATAGCAGCTCTCACATGGACCATCTTCAGACCAAGATTTCACAATGTGTATCAATTGTAAGTGTATACTTAACTTCGTAGGTTTATTTTACATGTTCATTTTATGTAGAATAATATTAAAATGCATTGTAGGAGGAGCACGAGAAGTTGAAAACTCAAGTCGCAAAATTGATGACGACTCAGTTTTGAGAACATGAGGTATATGTACTATGAATGTGTAATTTGTTGTTTTAATTTTCTAAAATAATATATATGTTTAATATTGTTCAACTAATGAAAATCTATTTTTTTTACGGAGTGATGACTTCAATACGTCTTCTCAACACGAGGACGAACCACGAATGGATCCGACTTCTTTTGAGCCGTAGTTGGTATACATATGTTATTTTATTTATAATTGTACAACTTATGACTTCTTTCAATAAACATCGATTTCTAACTTTTTTATATATATGTATAAATTATGACTTTATATATGAATTAGACTTAGACTTGATATATGACTTATAATTTATGACTTAGACTTCGGCTTATGTGACTTAGACTTAAACTTCGACTTGTATTTCACATGACACATTCTAATTTATCAGTGTGAATGTATTTGATTGTGTGAATGTATGTGAATGGACAAGTGTTTTGAATGGATATTGTGGCTTGATTTTTATTGCAAGATCTCTCTAACCGATATGAGTTGAATCGTAATGTATTAAACGATTTATTTGTAGCAGGTCCTATTTTTTGCCGATGGAAATTCCGTCGGCCGAGTTTTTTTACGCGTCATTTTTTGGCACTTAATGAAGGGAATGTGTTTTAAAAGTTTTACTTTTAAATGACAATTGTTATGAATTGAATGAGAAATCATTTTGTTCCTTGTTTATGTTATTCATCTTTTAGAAGTGTTAAGGAAGAGACTCTTGGTCCATAATCGTAGAGCTCTAAAAGATATTGGTTTACATAAAACAAAAGATATTCGCAATCATGGTAATTAACATGGGACATTAATTACCGAGTTAAGGTTGTCGTGTTGGTCATAGATCATTGTAGCTCTACAAGTGAGTGACAACATGGGTACACAAAAGAGGAAAATATTATTTTTGTATACTGAATAGACCTAATAAGTAAAACATTATAGAATTGTGTTTTCTGTGTCATTAATGTTTTACTGTGTCTTTGGTCCTTTCATATGAGACTTATATCCGATCACTTAAGAATTGCTTAATTAGACTAGTGTCTTGAGCTATCGATGAGTGTAGTGTGAAGGCATTAGTTGGTTAAGTATGACTTTTGTTGGAGAAGATAGTTAGTCAAAAGATTATCATTGCCTCCTCTTAATTGAGTGATGATATTAGTGGGCCCCTTGATAAAATAGAGTTATAATGTGCACAATGTGATTTGAGTTAAGTCACATATTTATAACTAGCTTAAAGTGATCAAGAAATGAATACTAATACAAAGATGACACAATACTATTTTGTGTGTATTCTTAATAACATGAGGCAATGGACGGACACAAGTGGTGCACTCCATCACTAAATGGAACGGTTTTGGTTCGAGTAGAATTAAGACATCTAACTAATTAGGAGCTATAATGTGTAGCTAAATACCGCTTATAGCTTGTGATATTAAGCTCTTAATATCACTGCCGACTTAGTTTAGATCCTCTCATAGGTCACACCACAAAAACCAGGAAACAAGAAGCTTGATTTTTGGTTCATATGATGTGTCGGGTTTCTTATAGAAAATATGACACATGTGATGAACAAGTAAACTTAATTATGTTGTATATAACGTAATTAGAATCATGATAAATTCATATGAGATGCATATATTATGGGGCGCAATAATTTATTATTACATAGGATAATATATTGCATAAGTTGTGAATTTGCTAAAACCCCAAAAGTTCAAATTTTGCTGGAAATAAATCCAAAATTTGAAAAGGCTAAATCGGGAAAAAAAATTCGGTAATCCGTTATGGTTCGGTCGACCGAAGGATCTGTGGATCGGTCAACCGAACGTGGAACGGATAGTCATAGTTGATTGACCGAACTTGACTAAAGTGCCTGGAACTCTGGTACGGTATACCGAACCAGCAACGGTCGACCGAACAATGTCCAGTTCCGATATTTTCGGTTAACGAGAAGGCATTCGGTTATAGACAAGAATTAGTCCGATCGGTTGAGGAGAATTTTTCTCCTTAAGAATCGGTCATCCGTCTAATACTCGGTTAAACATTTATGACATATTCGGTTAACCGAGTGGGACTCGGTAAACCTAAGCGCGATCGATTTTCTGCCTTTGATAATTAAGAGATTAATTTGATCAATGGTTGGATTAGCTCCAAACTTGGTCAAACATTTTGTGGATGCATGTAATGCATTATGGAATTAGTTTGTGAGAGAAAATGTCAAGAAAACGTGGCTTAAGAATAGCCATGATTGAGATTAAGATTGGAGCCTATAAATATGTCTTTATTCTCCATAATTAACATATAAGTTTTGCTAATTATTTTCTCTCCTAATTCACCACAAAAAGCCACGAAAATTCTCTTAGTTTTCTAAGTCTTTGGAAGGAGAAATCTCAGAGATTAAGGAAGGGGTTTGTAGCTAGATTCTAAGCTAGTTTGGAGATTGATTGGCAAACTCTTTTCTCTCCAACCTTGTTTAGGGTTTTGATGAACACTCGGAGGCATCCGGCGCAACGAGAAGCGACGATCGTCATCCTCAACGTCTACGGATCATCAAGAAGTTTTAGAGAACTTCTAGGTATGAATTTCGAAGTCCATGTTTGTTTTAATAAAGTTTTGAAACTAGTTGTTGAAACAAACCGATGCATGCATGAAATAAATCATAGAAAATTGTAATTGATCCTGTGCATAAAAATTTCAAAAATATATATGTGCAATTAAACTAGAAATCCTACACTTAAAACTGCACCTGCTGACCAAATGTTCGTCGGCAACGTACCTCCCGATGAGACACGTAATGTCGACGGAAATGGGACATTTTGCTGACGGAGGCGTCCATCGACAAAAGTCCTTTTTGTAGTAGTATTTTCTCCTCTCTCCAAATCTCTCTCTAGTCTCTCTCTTCTCCCCACTTCTCCTCTCTCCCTCTCAAGTTCTCTTTAGTCTCTCTCTCTTGTCCTCACTTTTCTCCTCTCTCTAATCTCTCTCTTCTCGGTTGGATCACAATTTAGAGAGAGAAAACTGGAGAGAGATAGATGAATAGAGAGAGGAGAGAAGATGGGGAGAAGAGAGAGATTTGGAGAAGGGAGAGAGGTTTTTATTTTTTATTTAAGATTAATGACATTTTTAATTTATATGATGTAAATTGCAAACTTCTTAATGGTGAGGTTACAGTGTTATAACGAAGTGTGTCTTTTTGACAGCAAAGATACACCCAAGTAAATAACATCGACATGTAGTGCACTCAGGTAAGTAGTCGAAAACCAGATGCAAAACTCCAATTACGTCACACCAGAGGTGCACCCAAGCAAATTGGCAAATTACCCTTTCAAATATCTCACCGTTTCGTCAACAATCATGGGTAAAGGTTGGAAGTTGGAAGATTCAGAATTAGTCAACATATGAAGTGAACTCCCTTCTTGTTGAGACGTCAAGGTAAAGGAGAAGGTCTCTAGTTTTTGGGAAAAAATAAATACAATTACATCATATTACTTGAATCCATTTATAACTCGCATTATGTGATTCGATCCTTGACCTAAGCAAAAAGACTAAAAATCTACTGACTCAGCCAACCCGAGTTGTTGAGGGACACTATAAAATGATCACACAATGTCATTTGGTGCATTTGATACATAGACACAGCCAAGAAGAAAAATGAACGCTGTCAATCCAGTCGAGCGGGAGCTTAGACAAGGGCTTAAGCTTATGCTTATACTCCGAGATCTCTCCAAGAAACCGATTTCTTATACAGATGGTAGAGATATCCTGGAAGAAATACTCCGGTCTATAACCAAGGCATTGTCTATGGTGGTAGACTTAGAGAAGATGGACCACGACGGGCAAGGGGATAGAAGAACTTGTGGCGTGAAGAGAGGATTACTTCCACTAGAGAACTTGTCTCCAAATCATAAGATAAGGTGATTTAGTGTGTGATTAATTATAGATGTACTGTTTGTTCTTCTCATTTTAGATTTATGATTAAATATTTTGGTTGGTTTCGACGCTCACCGTGGATATGTGATGCATGGCAGGAAGTGTAATTCGAACGTGGAAAGAATTTTCACCGGAAAACCAAATGAAGATGATGGTCATGTATGGAAGAAATACGGTCAAAAAACCATCCAGGGAACAAAACACCGAAGGTTTGACCCTTTTGATCCAAGCTAGTTTTTGAAATCATTCAACACAATCATCAATGTACTTTAATGGTGATTGTTATTTCAGGAGCTACTACATATGCTCGCAAAGCCACCAACAAGGTTGTGAAGCAAAAAAACAAGTCCAGAGGACAAATCATGATTCTTCCCTGTTTGTGGTGACATATATTGGAAAACACACGTGCCGGAAAGCTATACATTTCTCCGAGCTGAATAACTACGACGAAGGTTTTCCATGTAAAAATCGACGCTTCATTAGCTTCGCATCCAACAAAGACACTTCCATAACTACGAGATGCTCACCAAGTGCAAGATTGGCCAATTTTGACGGAGTTCTTAAGAAGCAAAGTAGAGTTCTTGGACCAAAGGTGGAGCACTCATCTTGTTCCGGTGATTCGAAGTCTGCGGTCGTGATACCGGACCTACTAGAAGACATGGGTCCATCAGAGAGGTCTGATCGGGATTCAGATGAGGATCTTAAATGTCTTCTTGATGGCTTTTGGGCTGAACCGGAATATGGTTCTAATTTATAACTCCTATGTGAATATCAGTTGTAATAGAGGTGCGAGGTCGTTGAATTTGAGATAGCATCTTAGTAATCAATGGTAATGAGCTTTTGTCATTAGTTTCGAGCTAAAAATTGTATGTGACATTATTGTTTTCCATCACCTGAATTGTGGTCCCTGGAAGTTGGCACTCTTGATAATGAATGTGATGTTGCAACCATAATAATCAGTATAAATAACTGATCTGTGTTGTGCGATGACATGCAAATTAAAATAAAATACATGAACATTAAAAATGGAATATTTATAGTAACACCCTGTGCATGCCTGAAATTATCAATCATTACCTAGTTTTAGAGGGAAAAGATAAGGTGATTCATTAATTTCATTCAATGAAACAGTCCATTTTTGCATAATAAAGATAACCTCCAATATGATAAGCATATTGAAATCGTAACATTGTCTACTTAACTCGATACAGTGAATTAACCAAAATAATATATTGTCCTTTATCGTAATTCTTGTTAAGAGAGAGGAGGAGACCAATAATACCGAAGCCCGAAATAATATACTTCCTGGAGTTGGTCTGGATTTGGGCCTAATACTGAGCTGACATATTACAGGACTCGGCCTTGTGTTGTTGAGACTTCAAATTAAAGGTTGGGTGAATTGGGCTAGACTGGGCTTCATGTCTGGTCTAAGCCCATTTAACTTTAAGGGCTAGACTAGGATTTACATGGTGTGATTCAATTACAAAAAGAATGTGTGAAGCTTAAAAATAAAATCCTCCCTTTTTGCCTTTTCTGTAACTTTGTAGCTTAGTATTCGGAATGACACGTAGTGTTCCTTCGAGGGAGAAAACATTTTTTAAGATTATAGACGAGTTCGAGTCAAATCCGTCACGAACAACATTAAGGTATAGCCGTATAGAGAAGTCCCCCTGGTCCCTGTATTTATTTTATTTTGTTGGTCTAATTTGAAACTACAAGTAAGATGTCAGGAATGCCAAACGAACTAATATTCAATAATGTTGTAAATGTACTTTTTTAACCTTTTATATCGCTTAAAGCGTGTTGGTCAAAGCCTAAGAATTGTCATGACAAGGGGATAACTATGATTAAGGTCATCAAAGCTTTAAGGAATCAGAACTGTAAGGATTATATTCTACACCATATCTACGTTGGAGCCATCTCTAGAGTCTTATGGCACCTGACTCATTGAATTTTGACTTATATCTAACAATTATATTAGGTGTTCAAGTAAGACCAGTTTTACGCCATATTGGTTAGACCTGAGAGCTGGGCTGGCTGCTAGCCATGGCGTGCCCGGCCGAACCGGCTTGCCGTGCCGTGGTCTACATATGGTGTATAAAAGATTAGTTTAGCAGTACATCACCTCTCGTGGGACCTTTTTGGTAGCTCATTTGTGGGTAGAGTGGACACATAAGTCATAAGTGAGTGCACAAAATTACATGTGGGTTGGATATAAGACCAACCAAAATTGTGAGAACAAAGTATGTCACACCTAAAAAGACATGGTAAAGTGTTTTTTTGCAGTCCCACAACGTTTAGTTAATTAATGAGTGGTGTCTTCAGTCTTGAATCTAACATGACATCAGGTGTTGTAGAGCTAGTTGTAACACCAAAAATAATTTGATATTTTTTGAAAGCAATAATAATCTGATATTCTTAGTTGAGAAAAAAATGTTACAAGAGGCAGAAATATGAGTCTACGGCCATAACTTTGCCTAGTACTTTAAAAAAAATAATGACTTATTAATGAACCATATTAGACTATATTTCTATTAACAGTATATGGTATCCACTCCACTTAGTGAGAGGAGCAACAGCTCAGCTCCAAACTTAAGTTACCCAAGAGGTGTATCTTTTTGCGTCCAGACGGTTCCATCCTAAAACATATGAGAATGATCAAAAGGTTATATGTTGGCTTGAAGACAATATGTCACGACATTTGTATTATTTTATACAATATCATCAATGAAAATGATTTGGAATGATGATAAAAGTGGTTCGTTGTAATACTGATTTTCAATGTATTGTTATTCGATTTTGGTATGAAACTGCTTTTCATTTTAATGTATTATGTTTGAATCTTGGTCTGGTTATGGGCAGATTTTCCATGTCAAACATGTTTTATTATTATTATTATTATTATTATTATTATTATTATATCATTGATATCATTTACTTACGATCACGAGTCTTGCGAATAATTCTCGCATTGCTTGATATATTCCCTCACAATCCGATAGTGAACTTCCATGAAGTTTTACAACTTTTGTAATTCTTGAATGTTGAAGTTGAAATCACAAACACTATAAACTTGAACACACTTTCAAAACTTTGGATCTGCCTTTATCTTGAAATTGGATCCATCGCCAAGGGAACAAGCTCCGCAAGGAGCTGATCGATCGAGCTAAAGGTTTTTGACATAGAGAGTGGTCTTTCCTTCACCATATGATGTTTGAATTGGGTTTCCCAAAAGCCTTATTATGTGATCTTATTTTATCTTGTATCTCTTCATCTTCAATGTCAACTTACTACATCAAACCCAACTACATGGACCCTATACTGCCATTAAATGGATGAACAATGATCTTCGATTAACTCACCTGTGCTTCGCTGATGATATCTTAAATTTTGGAAACACGAGTGCTGATGTAATGGAACACCTCCTTCATATTCTATCCATTTTTACAAAGCACTCTGGACAGATTATTAGTATGGAGAAATCAAGTATTTTCTTTGATAAAATATTGCAAGCGAACATATTTCTGGAATCAGGACTGCTCTTCATATTATTCCAACACTTGGAATAATTTCTTGAAATTAAAGCAAGATTTCTTGAAGCTTGCCTGCTGGGAATTGGATTCCAAACTATACCAAGATGCCTAATCTTCAATGCTCACTTTCTGTTATTCATCCTTATCAATTGCTTACTCCATCCCAACATTGAGACCTTCCTACACTCCAAGCATTATATGATCCCAACACGATTAGCAAAATCTTAACAATTCCAACTTCTGCGCATGAAGGACAGCCAGATAATTAACCAAAGTTTTTTCCACTGCAGTCACACTTCTATAATGTTAAAGCAGCATATTCACATCTCCTTGAAGAAACGTATTCTGTTAATTTCAACTACCTTCAATGGCTCCCACCAAGTTCTCAAATGGCTATAAAAGCCGGGACTCTTAATTCCAAGAACTTGGTTTTCTTCTGGAAATGGTTACATAATGGGCTTCCATGGCTTATCTCCCTCCCATGGCTCTCAATTTTTAGCAGCAATGAATCTTTGCTAACGTTATGCCCTTTATGTAATACTCATGAAGATTCATCTTTAGCATTTTTATGGAGGCGCCCTTACATGAATCTTGTATTTCGACGTCTCGCGCCAGGCTTATATACCATTTGGCCAACCCAATATATGATAGCTCTTCTTAGGCGAATTCGATCACATTGTCTCAGAACTAATGATGTTACCTCAGCACAATTAACTCTCTACTGTGTTTGGATGGTATGGAAAGAACGATGCTCCCGTCTATATGACCCAAATTACAAGTAGAGGCCGACAATAACCTCGCCTATGTTATAAAGGCTATGATACATTCACTTACCTACTAACTTCTTGATTGTATCTAGTTATGATGTCCCTTAGAATCTTAGGCTTACTTGAGATCATGCATCTGTGTTTTGTGATTTCGATGTATCAAGTATTTCTATCAATGAGTTTTGTATTCACAAAAAAATAAAAAATGCATGTCACACCCGCTACCGCTAACTTTGTTTTTGTAACTAATATTTGACTATTAGCTACTATTTATGTGTAATATGTTACTATTTGTTGGATTTATTAACACATTATGTTTGGGGGGAAAGACTTATATGGAAGGGGGGAAATGGTAGCATGGTTGCTACATCTTGTTGTGCGAAATCATTTTTTCATCTAGGTTGTTTTTAACATAGACGGGGAAGTATACAAATGGGGCCATAAGTATCTCTATTTACTGGTTTTATAAGCACTAGTGGATTTGTATATAACTTTTGTATTATGAAATAAATTTGGATCGCAGTGAGCAACAATTTCATGCTATTAGTTGCCCAAAAGAAAAGAGTGCCAAATGTTTGTAACAAAATGAAGTTCAGTTTAAAGAAATTGTAGTGTGAGTCAAATGTGTTTTTGACAAAACAGGGCATGCAATGGCCACTTTTGTATTTTAGTATCCAATAAACTAATTGGTAGTATTTTTTTATGTTTTAGTAGTAAATAAACTACATTTATTAACAAATTAGCTGTTATGTTCTATTGGATTTTTGGTTCAAGATTGTGCTTATCCTTCTACAAGTGTTTGTGTGGATCTTTTGAGTTTTATTTGTCGAGTCAGTATTCTTAATATTTTCTCTCTACCTATTTTTGCACGAAATTGGATTACAAATTGAGCATTGAGATACTCAACATTTTATTGAAAGTGTTCATCAATCAAAAAAGAAAGGCGTTCAAATTTAATTTCAAATGTTGATTCACCAATTATAGCCAACAATAAAGTTTGAAAAGATCAAACGTTGAACGCTTTGGATATTTCAGTGCCTCATATTTGTAAAAGCATGCGAAAACTTAAAAATCATTTTTAATACAAATTACCAAATATATCAAATTGCTACTAAATTTCATTTATTTGCCACGAAATATCGTTTATCTGCTACTAAAATGGTCTTGCTTCGACCGACACGACTTGATCAGAGCACCAATCAAATATTGGGTCTTTGGAAACACTCCAATTTGGATCTTGTTGGAGAAGCAACCATTGGATCAGGTTCAGTTATTTATGTGTTTCGTTATACGTTATCAATTTATCATAACCAAAAGAAAATTAACTCATGTGCTATCATAACCCACACAAACAAAACGTCAAACACTTAGAATGCAACCAAAAGAAACTTCCACACCAACTCAACTTGGATGAGATAAATTTAAATTTCGCTTGAACCCAAAAGACACAATAAGAAACAAAAGAGTGGAAGAATTCTGACACGATGATAATCAATAATTGAACATCCACGTCATGCTTCGTAATGGGGAAGAGTGTGTGGTCAGCTGGCGCTGCGAAGGGCGGAGAGAGCCGCCAGGAGGGTCACGTCTGGGATGGAGTGGAGAAGGGGAGGGATGATGGTGGGAAGTGGGGTACGGGTGAGTGTGGTTGGGGTTAATTTTGGTATTACGAAAATTGTAAAAAAATTCTCACCGTGAGAATTTATTCTGTTGGTTTTTACTGAACAATTTTTCTATTTTATCCACTTTTCTCTTTCATCAATTGAAAGACTCCTTGATGTTTTCAATTTGGAACAACAAAAAACATGGTGTCCAACATTTTTTTGTATCTTATATATATATATAGTCAAGTTCTAACGAGCAAAACAAATCTTATTTAGTTTAAACCCCTTAAAATATTACTATTGGATTTTATTTACAGTTGATCTCATCATTAATTAAATAATTGTTTTTCTCTTAATCTACCATACAATTTCAGATGAATAGTGGATACGGTGGAGACTTAAAATAAGAAATTAAGTCACAAACTCACTAGATAATTCATGTATATATATACACATAAATTCTTTAGTAAACTTCAGACTTAATTTTCTATTTTAAGCTCCTATCATATTCACTATTCATCTGAAATTGTAAATCGTAAACTAGATCTAATTGTGATATTGTAAAAGGTTTAAACTAAGTAAGATAAGTTCTAAACTCACTAAATCTTCGTCTTATAATATATATATTTATGTATATATACTTTTTGTGGTCAACCATCTTTCAAATTAACTTTATTTATAAAATTTTGTGACAACGAACATATTAATCTTCCATAAATAAGTACTAATTATTGACGTCCAATCAAGTTATTTGATGAGATCATGTTTTGCATGGATTATTTTCCATAAAAACTAACAACTTGGACACATGGACATTCGTTGAGTTGGGATTCTTAGTTGTCATGCGTGGTATATACTTCAACAACTTATAGTATAGAAATCAAACTTGCAATTATTTTAAACATACTTAACGAAGAGACCGTACCAAATCTATGGATTATCAGAATAAATTAGTACATATATATAAAATATTTGTAGATGTAATATCAAGTTTTTTTTTCTTTTGTTAGTTTCTGTGAGCACTGGTGGTTTCTTGGGCATGTGGGAAATTTAATAACCCTTATCGAAGATGAAGTTTTTAATTATTCTGTTCACGTAAAGTTAACAACTTATTTTTTCCTTAATTTATGATGATCCACTTCCACTAATATATTGGTTGAGTTTATTACGTCAACGGTGAAGTTCAGTACGTTGCGGTACGTATTCAAATCAGTCTTCTTATAAAGGCAACAATGTCGAATTTGGCTAACCCATACGACTCCAGGGCACTATACTAATTTTATCAATATTAGATCAGAACTTATTCTTTCCATTTTGAAGTTATTATATTTATAATAATAGTAGTGGTTTTGGTGTGGTAGGAATGTAGGATAAAACGTTGCACGCCGTCGTCATCTTTAAGATTAACATTAATCGATAATCATCATCAATCATCATTTTATTTGCAATAACGATATTTTAAAAATCTTTAATTTTTGAACATTCTCTAGTTTTTATTATTCAACTATGATTTTTAGTCCTCTGTCCCACAGAAAGTTCATTTGGAGCAGTTTTTTTCTTCTCTTGCATATTAACGAACCTATTTTATTTCGTTGAACGACCACTACATATTGTTTGAGTGCGGCAGTACCGTAATTCTTACAGAAGATATAATTTTGTTACGTTAGATATTATTTTCACTATGGTTGTTCGAGAATAAATGTTTCCCTTTATAACAGCAATTACTTGTTCATTCAAACGAACACCACCACCAGACGACATGAAGGGGTATATCCGGTAAGAAAATAGTACTGAAATGTAATAATCTTTCTTGTGTGCATAATTTACCGGTCTGAAAATGCAATGTCATACAAAAATTGCATTTTTTTAACGGAATCTAATTAATTGGCAAAATAAGTTTTTTCCTTAACGAGTCAATTCCCGCTAACTTTTAGCTTGTTTTGCTGCAAAGAAATTAAATTTTCTTCTTCTTCTATTTCTTCTCCCGGGACTGACTTATACGTTAAAATAACAGCGTAATTTTATTTTATTTTTTTAAAATGGTTTGAAGTTAGTCTAGTGGCTCAGCCTCAGCTCTCTTGATTTGGAATGGAAATAAAATTTAACCTAATCAAACTCAGACGAGTTCACTAATTATTCCCCACAAAATCAATAACTGTAGTTAAAAACAAACACATCCTTATAACTGCCTACGTTATCCGCATGACGTCAACCAAGCTTTGTCTTATAATGTTGTATACTTCCTCATTTCTTCCTGCCCGAAATTTCTATGTACACACTCTCATTCCACAACTTACATAAGCACCATTTTCAACCCAAGAGGAAACACACAATTTTGTGATCTTGTCTCGTCGGCACAGCCAAAATCATGGAGAGAATCGACAACGAGCGTGGCCGGTCGGGCAAGTCTTTGGCGTCCGACGAGGTAGAGAAGAGTCTTGAGCTTGTAAACAAACTTGAAGTTAATAAAGAAAGCATCAAGGATGTGGGGGAGTTGAAGAGGCTCCTGAATAAGGTTCTCTTGGAGTTGAGATCCGACAGAGCGGGCGAATCAACGATGACCTTCGGATCATGTGGTTCTAGCGACGGAATGATCAGTGAGAGCTCTGATCCGCCAAAGAAAAAGTGTAAGCATAATCAAGCCAAGGTGGTTAGCAGAAGAAGGTAGTTAAGTTCACTAGCTATTTTCATTCTTGTTCTCTCTCATTTTCCTTAATTTCTAGTGAAGTACTGTTGGATCTTTATCCAAACAAATACATGATCAACCTGTCTTAATTAGGGCAAACACGGCCATTGACTTGTAAATCTAACAGCCAATCCACTACTCTTTTTGGAAAATATTTATGCTTGTTTTAATTAAACTTCAGAATATATACGACATCATATATATAGTTAGGCTAGCTTGTTCATGGTATTTTGATTAGTAGAGGCTAAATATGTACAATTTTTAAATGGGAATATCTACATCGATCTTGAGCACTAACCAAGTTGGTATCCAATTCACTTTAGTTAATGGGATCATTAAAGCTATGTAGAGCAAGTTGGTTGCATGTACGCTTGGTTTTGGTGGACTTGAATCAATCATACAAATATATCTTTAATGAGCACGAACATTTATGTTTGCACGTTTATTTGTTTCAGATCAAATCAATTTACTTTCGCAAGGAAAACCCAGACTCTTGAAGATGGCTACGTATGGAGGAAATATGGCCAGAAAATGATACAAAATAACAAGCATCCAAGGTACACTCTACAAACCTCCAACCAATATGGTCCATAGAGTAGCCTTTCATCTTTATGTTTTCGTGTCTCAAACCAAAACCAGATATGCAATAACAAAATTCAGCAGAACAAATTTGGGTTATTAGATCCGTCTTAAAATAAATTTGTTGAAAAGAAGCTAATAATCTAATTAAATCTTAAGATATTATAATTTAAGTTAAGTTTTGTTCGAAGAAAGCTACTATAATTAATTAAATCCAATTGAATTTTATTTTTGCCAATCCAAAGCTAGAATTCGCCTTGTTGAGTCGTGTGAGGTGTGACTTCTTACTTGTTCATTAGATTTTTTGCGAAAAAACACAACACTGCTAATCATAACTTAATTAAGAACTTTCAAGATAACTCCACTCCGTTTACACTAAAGAATGTCTCTGATTTTTTTATCTGAGAAGTGGC
Source organism: Triglochin maritima (assembly GCA_963682175.1). NCBI lineage: Eukaryota > Viridiplantae > Streptophyta > Magnoliopsida > Alismatales > Juncaginaceae > Triglochin > Triglochin maritima. The sequence goes on along the minus strand of OY821780.1, from coordinate 2,603,926 downwards.
TATATATTACCCGAGCACTTACCTGTTTTCAACTCTAATTAGCTTAATTACTTGGTGTTAGTAACAATGTGAAGATTAATCATACGAAGATGTAATGTTGAAGTATATTATTACTTACAGAAGCTACTTCCGGTGCACATACAAGACGAGCCGAGGTTGCCAGGCGAAACGACAATCCCAGATGAGTGAAGAGGACGACACGATTTACCACATATCCTACTATGGAGACCACACTTGCCAGATCAACAGTAACCCCCAGACACAACCCCAACTCGTTAGCTTCAATCGAACCACAGCATCGCCCGAGCCATTGTGAGCTTCAACCAAGAAAGACTGCGACTCGCAGCTGTGGGACGAGTTTCTCTCCTTGCCAGGAGGGCTTTCTCCGGTGGAATTCGACGTGCCGCTTTTCGTGGACAATAGGGATGGCAATTTCGGAGCCGGAGTTCAGGTGGAAGATTTCGATATTATGGATGTGTTGGTTGTAGATTCGAACCGGAAGTGCGATGTGTTCCCGTTTGACGAGTGTTAGGTGGTGTACGTTAGAGGTGTGTTTGGAATAAGAGATGGTGATTAATTAAGGGAGTAGATCAGGTGGTTTTGCAAGTTTTGTTTGTGGTTTCTTGGGTGTGTTAATTTTAATATATATGCATGTTATTATATGTACTAATTAATAACATCTTGTTCTTGGTTTTCAAGTTGTTTAAAGTTTAAAAGAGACTGATGTAAAGAATTAATTAGGTTGATCTATGGAAGATTAATTTGGGTTTTGCAGGGAAAGAGTTAGTAATTAGAGTTCTGAACTAATAGGAGTTTTTCAACTCTTGGAGATTGGAGACTTTATTTGTCTTAATTGGATCCATAATCTCCTTGTTTATAGTGTAGATATTTCTCATGTGTGGTCGTATTACGCCATTCTATCCAAAACAATTTACGTGGTATTGATTGTTTGTGTATATCAATGTAGGGACAGTAGTGCTTTTCATTTTTGGATCCCATTGAAGTTATTTGCAGATAATTAGATTGTTTTTATTAACATTTTCACGTTCTATGGCTTCCTCTGAAGCCAAAACCATGAATATAGCAGTAATTCGTATGTCATGTTTCTTGTTGTTTCTAAAAAGGAATTGATTATGTCGTGACATTTGGAATTTTATTTTGTTTGTAATTGAAGGATAAGGCAAGATCAACTAATTCTATCACAGTGAATCAGCGATATTGATGTTTTGAGTAGACTTGTACACAGAAAATAAATCCAAAATGAACTAATTATTAAAATTCAAGATTTATACAAATAATTTGATAAATAACTTAAATGTACAATAATTTGATAAATATCCTGTGCAGAATTCAAAACATTACCATAACTCCGTGATTTTATCTTAGATCCCACTTACTTTGAGCAGCACTTTCAATTACATCCTTTTATCCAACATCTTAATTTCAATTTATGCTTAAGATATATTATTAGGTTTAACACGTACCTTCAATTTACTAACTTTGAGAACAAAATGGGCTGCAATGATAATGCCAGAAGAAATTATCCAACGTGAACAAATGCAAATGCAAGTATATTTTGCATTCTCAGTTATTTATGATATTATTATTAAATATTGAATGTGTTTATAACACTTCGAAAATTCTGAGGATATTTATGAACATACTCTCAATTTTATCTTCCCTTCTGGGTTCTGGCCTCACTCGAAAAGCAGATTGCTATCAATTTAGTAACATCAATGCACAGTCTCTAGTTGAATTCTCGTACAAAGACATAATGTCCAGTACTGTAATCTTATCCGACCACACAACGTTCCTAATTAATTAGAGTTCAATTGATTCCGAAATCTGGTTGAAATTGTTGACTCAAAAAAGAAGTCCGGCTGATGAAATCTATCAATTACAGTAAAAAGTTATAGTTTGTTGTGGTACTTTAATATTTTCGACGCGTCCAAAAAAAGCCGCAAGACTAAGATGTGGTGTGCTTGGAACGAAGATAATAATTAGAGGATGAATGATTTGGGAGTGGACCTAACAATTGGGAGGGAATTTCTTAGGAGGACAATCATTTACCTTGCATAAGTTTTTAATTTTTAATTAAAAATCATTTCAAATATTAAAAAAGAAAACAGGATGGAAACCAATTTATACATTGTTTGGTTGATTGTCGATTTTAGTTGATTCAACATGCATCCCAATTGATAGGAGTAATTTAAATGCATTACCTCATAATTATTACCACATGGAAACCAAAATCGGCAAATCCAATGAAGAAAAGAAACCATAAACGCAAATCCACAATCACTAACCACGCAAAACATGCAAGATTTAACATGGAAACTCAATGCGGAAAAAACTACGGACGACACAACCTCAATCTATTATAGAGAAAACGAATTACAAAGAAAGACTTACAGAACACACGACCAACCGACGAGACTACCCGGTTGAATTTGCTCACACTGAATCCACAAGAATGTTCTCTATCTTTTTTTCTCAAGAATGCAAATAGACAGTAACAATTGTTCTAATTGTTCTCCATACAAAGGAGGACGAAATTGCATTTATATAGTAGGTCAAAATAAGTATTAATTGCACCAAAATCGTGTGGAGAAAAGTGCAGAACGTGAAAGAAACTGTTTCGAACGGTCGACCGAACAGGTGTATTCGGTCGACCGTCGAGCCATTCGGTCGACCGGAAATTCCCAGACAGTGTCACAATGCTCCAACCGGTCGAGTGTGACCTAAGTGCCGGTCGACCGAAAACTTCCATGAAGTTTTCCTGGACGTCCAAATGCATACTCGGTCGACCGGAAATTAAGTTACGGTTGACCGGAAACTTCCAGACCCTTCTGCTTCGCTCTGAATGCGTGCCCGGTTTACCGAATAGGTATCATCGGTCGACCGAAAACTTCTAGACACTTTTCCTGGACAATTAAAAGCACACTACCGGTCGACCGAACGTCTGTTTACTCCCACGAATACTTTAATTCACATATTCAATAGTAAACTACAACACCTAAGATAATAATAGATTACCCAATCTGAAGATAATAAATCCCCGACTTATTATTTTCATCATTCTAAACGCTCTTAGATAGGAGAATAATTACCTCTGGTAATTCTCCTTGTATAACCTCAAATCCAATCTTATATAATCTTCTTGAGAGGTCCTATCATATATAACCAACACAATTAAAATTTAAAGCCTATGGTCGTGATTGTTGCGTCCTGTCTAGTGATATATAAAACCAAAAACAATGTGAGATTTTCGGACGTTTGTTACTTACAATCCATTATTCGAGTAAGGTATCACTAACCATGACCCAGACGACTTGGTTATGAGCTCTCTCTCTTCTGAATCAGTTTTCTCTCTCTTCCACATCAGTTTTCTTTTTCCCCAACCCACTTTCTTCTCTTTCCTACATTATTCACATCTTAACCACAACCTATCTCTCTCCTCACATCATTTCGAAGTCCATTTTGCAAGAAAAAGAACTAAAAAATCACGACAATTATAAAAGTATTTTCAAAAAAAAATTCAAACAAAAATTAAAAAATTCAAAACAAAACGAAAAAATGAAGAAATATTAAAAAAATCAATGACCTGATCGTCCACGACCGGGTCATCTCCCCCTTACCAGGGTTGCCCAAAGTCGTGGGGGGCACAACACCCCCCCCCCCCCCCCCCCCCCCCCCAATGCTCTAAGAGACCAACTCCAACAAAAAAATGAACAAGATGACAAAGACAACTTGAAAAAGAAACGTAATTCATTTTCTCTCTCTAAACTATTACAATACACCTAATTTATAGAAAAAACTAATAAGAAAGAGATGAAGCATAACCAACAACTTTTTACAAACATGACTTAATTAACTACCCGTAATTTACAAATACGACAATTCATAGATAACTACCAAAGACTAGAAATTACAAACTAGATACACAATATTATATATTATAAACAAAACACAATGACAAGAAAATATACATAACATGTACGTACGTGCATGTATCACGGTCCTGTGCATATGACAAGGACAATCAAATGGCCATTATCTTCGTCTAGACGTGACGAAATCTAGGGATGTGAAATTCTGCAAGGTTATCTGCAAGTTAAGCATGATCAGGTTGGTATATTTTGTAGTTAACTACTAATAATACGTGGATTAGTTCATGGTTAGACACTTAGACTGAGTGCCTGTTTGGTAATCATATTCTTCTCTCAATGAACACATTCATAAGAGAGGAGTGAGTTTGAAGAAGTCAGCCCCATGGCGAAGCTAAAGCTTAAAGTTTCTATAGGAGATTTATAAATTTAAAGGGGGTAGAAAGGCTAAACTTGATGCAGGTATCATTCGTGAATCTAGTTTCTATTCATCTACTTCCTCGAATTAAATTCTTTGAGAACAAAGAAATTAGAAGTAGGTGGGTCGCACGTCCATTAATAGTCACTTGTGGATAAAGGGTTCCCATAGGTAGTAAAGAAAATTTTAAGGAACCGAGGAATTGAAATTTTAAAACACTAATGGATGATTGGTAACTAAGAAACTTTAAAATTTTAAGAAGAGTTCGATAAATAAATATATACATGTATATAAACTTAAAATGAGTTTTCGTCATTTTTCTCTCCCATGAAACTAAAGTTCTACACTTCCATCCACTTATTAGCTCATATTCACACCCTTGAAGCAGTACTGATTACCTGACGCAATCTTTTAACCCCTGTAATACAAGATCGGATTGAGATTTAATTTCCTTGCATGTGTTCCAAGAACTCTAGCAAGAATTAGTCACCAAAACGAATATTAACAAATCCTATACAAATTATGTAACATCCCGAAACAACTGAAAATTGAAAATTTAAACAAACAAGAGATCTCAAGATTGTACTCATCAACGAGAATGTTACTCATATAAATGATCAGTCGGTACACCAAAATACAATAGAGTTTTTCAAAATACATGATTACAACAATACAACGAAAAACAGATACAAGTAATCATGACGACCTCAAAGAGTCCGAAGAGGATCATGGCCCCAAAATGTGCGTATCTGCTGTCACCACCCCCAAAAAACCTACTACGGTCCTGAAACATGAATCAAACAACAATGCCTGAGTTTCCTATTAGGAAACCCCGTATGTCAAGCTTACCTATATGAATGCAACCGTATGGTAATAAACCTATCATGCTAGTAGCATGTCATGTCATCATTAGCAATGTAACTGATGCATTGCATACATTGCATCATATGTCTTTCATTTAGATTAATTTTATATAAATAAATGCTACTAAGATATGTGTTTAGTCTTATTTAGAAAATACAGGGACATGAATGCAAATTACCCATATCACGAGCATAAACACGTGCAAGAGACTCATTTTTGTCATGAAGACCAAGTCAAGATTATCGGGGTTCAAATGGAAGTCCATCCAAGCATAAAAGCATTCAAGACCTAATTACAAAAAGGTCAAGTACTTAAGCACAAAAGTAGCTAGGGACTTAATTGCAAAGAGCCGAGTACATGACTACAATTACAAGTACCAAAATATTAATTTGGAAAAGTTCAAAAGAAAAATCAATTGGGATCTCCAAATAAATGAAGAAATAAATTCGGAGCTCAAAAGAAAGGAAAGAAATCAATCCAGACGCGCAAAAGACATTTAAATCATACCATAAACACACAGGAAATATCCGGATCGAATCTGAGCCAAAAAGGTGGCGATTCCGTCGCACCCCATGTACAAAATTCGGCGGATTAGCCGCACAAAAGTCGATCCGTGCGCTCAAATTTTTACCAATGTTGTATTGACGCGTGTACTTTTCTTTTATGTATTGAGATCCCCGGTTGAGGCTATAAATAAGGCCGAATCATGTATTGAGAAAAGAACTTGTTTTATTCCATGCTTTAGTAATAAAATTCTGTTGGTTTATTTTGTGTTTTTAGTTTCTTTTGTAGTTTCTCTAGGACCCCTTCTCCTTCCCTCCATCCATGAGTTTCTAACTCTCTCCAAAGGGTGGGGGTAACGGATTTAGGGTGATGAGAAGAAGAATGATGTTATTATTTTAATTTCGTGTTAGTATATTTTGATTACTTGAGTTTATGTTGAATCATTTATCATGTAATGCTTTATAACTAATATGATTTATTATAAGTTTCAGATTTCTCTAAACAAAACCCGATATCTAAACCCCCACCCGCTGGACTCTCATCCATATTTACTTTATTCTTAGTTTATTTTTGTTGTTCTTGCTTTAGAAAATTAAAAACCAAAAATCTCAAACCAAACTTATTTCTCTCTCTTTCTTCCTTAATTGAAAATCACAAAAATAACAATATCTCTTACTCCTTGTGTTCGACCCGTACTTGCCACGTCTTCATTGACGTCGTGCACTTGCGGTATAAATAAAACTCTCATCAGTAACAAATCCCCTCCAAAGGTAAAACATGACATCAGTCCGGCAACAACATCGGGTCGCCCTCGGAGACCTACCGTAAGCACATACGGTCTTACAGACAGTACACGACACACCCCCACACGAGACTACTCGAGCCAAAGGGATCGGTGAGGAGCATCTTCAAACTCTTGTGATTCTTGTTGTTTTAATTATGAGGGAATATGACCTATCCTCGTAAGAAAAACTTTTTCCCAAAACCGAGCGAGGGCTCTAGGTAATGTTAAGAAAACTTATTTTCATTTGATACGAGATACGTTTATCCATTGTATTCACAACTAAACATACTTGGGGTTCACTAGGGTGAAACACGCCTCATATATTTAATCGTGGCACAACAATAGACAACCATTATATCTCCCACTATTCCCAAAGATGGAGGGAGCTATCTCCCGCTAAGGGCGAGAAGAGTATCACTCGATCAATGACTGCTAGTGGATGAAATAAGAAGGAAAATTACTCTTAATTTTGTTGGACAATTTCATATATTAACACGTGATTCAGAATTTTAGGTTATCGTGCATATTATCATTCATACACATCCTAACATTCAACACATTCATCACACGCATAGCAAGATAAAAACAGAAATTAAACCATTCACACAATCCACATCGTGTGAGTTTATATGTTCCCTTCGATCCTTGATCCTCGATTCCTGATCTTCGATCCTCGATCGATGAGCTACAGCGGCGACTTCCTCTTGCACCGGAGATGTAGATTTTACAGAAAATAAACATGCTCCTTACATTCGATAAAAACCGACTAGTGCAAGTCCTATGTAAAAACCTCTCAAATGCAATGCAATTATCTAGAGATAGAAAGAGAGAATTTGGCTTTTACATATACATAAGCCCCTGTATAATAACAATTACATACATTCATAGTTGCTGATTTGGAACATATAAACTCACAATTCCTGCAAAGACAACTCGAGCATCCATGCACGCAATATCGCCATAAACTATACAATCTAGTTTATCAATCATCTAGAATCCCAAACAATTCTTTGAAAAACATTTTGAAATCCATTAAAAATGTTTTTCATCCATCTATAGTTCAAAAATAATTTTGAACCGCTGTCCATCCATTTCCTAAAAGAAAAGACGAACCGCAGTTTTTCGGTTTTGTTGATTCTCTTACAAAACAATCGTTTATGCTTAAAACAAAATTATTGCAAGTTAGACTTATGCCTAAATCATAATTCTAATAATTAAATGGCATGTTTTAAACCACTTAAAACATTCAAAACGAATTATTATAAAAAATTATTCCAACAAAACATTTAAAGACCGAAAAACTGGAAAATCGAATTGTTCGATCCCTAGATGGTAAACTAAATTTGTTTATAGTTTCAAATCAATAGAAAATTGAACCCTATACTCTGATACCACTGTAGGATTTCTAGTTTAATTGTACATATTTATTTTCGAAATTTTTATGCACAATAAGGATCAATTACAATTTTTCTATGATTTGTTTCATGCATGCATCAGTTTGTTTCAATAACCTGTTTTAAAACTTTATTAAAACAAACATGGGCTCCGAATTTCATACCTAGAAGTTCTCTAAAACTTCTTGATGATCCGGAGACGTTGAGGATGCTTGTCACTGCGCCGGATGCCTCCGAGTATTCACCAAACTCTAAACAAGATTGGAGAGAGAAGAGCTAGCCTCTCAATCTCCAATAGGGTTTAGAATGCAATTACTAACCCCTCTTTAGTTCCCTTGAGAAGAAGATCTCTGAAACTAAAACTAAACTCAAGAATTAAGGTGAAATTTGTAGAGAATTATGGAGAGAGAAGTTTGCACAATAGATAATGAATTAATTAATGAGGTAATGAGATAAACTTGTATTTATAAGTTCTGTCCAAATTACCTATTCACGTGCAACCTCTTGCCCATGATTTCATGCAAACTTCCATCTAACCATCCATTATTTGCTAACAAATAATCTCAGCCACGAATTAAATCAATTATGGATCAATTCCATGCATGATCTAATTAATTCTTAAATTAATTCTGCAGAAAACCGTCTGGACCGGTCGACCGTTTGGAGGTTCGGTCGACCGTTCGCAACGATAAAATATTTCATCGCAACGTTCGGTCGACCGACCGATAGATTCGGTCGACCGTTCCGAACAGACGAAAATTCCCAGTTATCGGTCGAGACGTGTCCGGTCGACCGTGCACCGATCGGTCGACCGTTTACTGTTTACCGGTCGACCGTTTTTGCACAGTACTGCAGACTTGTCAAATTTCGGTTTAACCCCTACAAAATTTGACATTTCAGGATTTGTAGTAAATTCACAACTTATGTAACATATTATCCTATGTAACGATAAATCATTACACCCCATAATATTTACATCACATATAAATTTAATTTAGATTCTAATTATGTTATTAATCACAACATAATTTTGATTTTGTTTGTTCACCCCATGTGTCATATTTTCTACATGAAACCCGGCACATCTTATGAACTCAAAATCCTCATTTCTTGTTTCCCAGTTTTGTGGTGTGACCTATGGGAGGATCTAAACTAAGTTCGCAGTGATATTAAGAGCTTAATACCACAAGCTATAAGCGGTATCTAGCTACACATTATAGCACCCAATTAGTTAGATGTCTTAATTCCACTCAAACCAAAACCCGGTCCATTTAGTGATGGAGTGCACCACTTGTGTACGTCCCTTGCCTCATGATATTAAGAATACACACAAAGTAGTATTGTGTCATCTTTGTATTGGTATTCATTTCTTGATCTCTTTAAGCTAGTTACAAATATGTGACTTAACTCAAATCACATTGTGCACATTATAACTTTGCTTTATCAGGGGGCTCACTAATATCATCACTCAATTAAGAGGGGCAATGATATTCTTTTGACTAACTATTTTCTCCAACAAAAGTCATACTTAACCAACCAATACCTTTTACATTAAACTTATCGATAGCTTAAGACACTAGTCTAATCAAGCATTTCTTAAGTGATCGGATATAAGTCTCATATCAAAGGACCAATGACACAGTAAAATATTAATGACACAGAAACACATTTCTATAATATTTTACTTATTAGATCTATTCAGTATACAAAAGTAATATTTTCCTCTTTTGTGTACTCGTGTTGTCACTCACTTGTAGAGCTACAATGATCTATGACCAACACGACAATCTTAACTCCGTAATTAATGTCCCATGTTAATTACCATGATTGCGAATATCTTTTGTTTTATGTAAACCAATATCTTTTAGAGCTCTACGGTTAAGGACCAAGAGCCTCTTCCTTAACACTTCTAAAGGATGAATAACATAAACAAAAAACAAAATGATTTCTCATTCAATTCATAATAATTGACATTTAAAAGTAAAACTTTTAGAACATATTCCTTTCACTCCGACCTCCCGTGACCGACCACAACTCCACCCCAATAAGTGTGAGAAACAAAATCAAACTAAAGAGCTGGCATACCTCAAATGTAAGACGGAGTACGTCGGAGTTCCGCTCAACGATGCCACACGCCAGTAACCTCTGAATGCTCGATCCGCTCACCTCACGTCGTGCTTTGCTCGCCTCACGCCGGAGCAAACACCTCTGCCGGAGATCGAGCAACTGAGGGAGAGAGAGACGAAAAGAGAGAAGAGTGAGAGAGAGTCGTGAGTTTTGTTTTCAAAACACACAAACCCAACACAACCACACCCTCACCATCCCCTAACTATCCCCCTACAACCCTCACCCACGCCATCACGTTCACGCCCCTTCCCCATGCAAAACTTGTTGGATCGCGAGGGTCGCTAATTCTAATCACTTTTAAGCTAATTACCCACGTGTTTGATCGATCAAGTAATGCACAACGGAATTTAAACAAACAAGCAAGTAAGGAAGGAATATGCAAACCACAATGGACTTGGGGGATTTTACAGAGGTTCGGCCTCCCGCCTAAGTCCTCTCTTGCAAGCTCCGCTCGACACTTCGAGCTCCGCTCACGACTTCACTATCTACTCCTCGTTCCGGGCCGGGAGAGAACGCCTTTACAATTCTTCAAGCTTGCGAACAACCCTCGCCGAGCTTGGCTCATCCTCTCACAATCCGAGAGGATCAATTCGGGCTCTCACCGAAGTCTATACTCGTTATCTTGGGCTTTCACCAAGACTCTTGCTTCTTTCACAACGAATGAGTGGGACAACACTCTCTAAATATTGAGAACACTTTGAGTAAGATTTGACTATGATCAAATGTGTGGAATTTAGGCTTAGAGTGTAGGATTGAGGAAATTTGAGCTTGAGAAATTCTGTAACATCCTCAAAGCAGCGGAAAATTTAAAATTTTAAACACTCAATCAACAGAGGATATTACGCAATAAAAGAACACAGGTGCACCGACATATATAATATATATATATGTGTGTGTGTGTGTGTGTGTGTGAACATCAGAGTATACAAAAGTTGTGATTACATCAAAAGCATATACACAGGAAACAGTAATCACACGACCTCAACTGAGAGAAAGCTGGATCCGGTAGCGGTGCTCCTCTCCTCGGTCACCACCCCCTAATGCCGATCACGGCCTGAAAGTAAACATGCAACAATGCCTGAGTTTCCAGAAGGAAACCCCGTATGCCAAACTCTAAATGTACGAAATAAAAGCAACCTAGCATGCAATTCTACTCAACAAGAAAAGCATCGCAACACGCCCACCACAGTCACGGGGCTCCAGGTCTAATCTCAACCAACCGCCGCGACCCACACACGTCGCCAAGCTGGGCTCCAGGTCTAATCTCAACCAACCACAGCTACCACGACACGACCAAGGGCTCCAGGTCTAATTTCAACCAACCCAAACGTATAAGGGCTCCAGGTCTATTTTCAACCAACCCCTACACGCGGTCCTTGCTCAGGCTCCAGGTCTATTTTCAACCAACCCGAACGCACTACGGAGCTCCAGGTCTAATTTCAACCAACTCCGTACAGACTAGCTGGGCTCCAGGTCTATTTTCAACCAACCGCAGCTCTCATACGGTTACGGGGCTCCAGGTCTATTTTCATCCAACCACCGCAACCCTCGTGCACCTCGCACACTTGCCGGAAGAACATCGGCACCACGACTCGTCCCACACGGACAACCACGACCACAGCACCTCCATAGTGCAAAACAGGACACAAACGGTCGACCGAACCAAAAGTCCCGGTCGACCGAATCAAGCAAATACAGGGCAATCCACTTCGACCGGCACTCCATCGGTCGACCGATTCCCAACACCACACTCGTTCGGTCGAACCCAAATCAAGGGACGGTCGACCGTTTAGATGGTCAACTCCCGGTTCAACGAACAAAACGACCAATCGGTCGACCGACAAAGGGGTCCCGGTCGACCGAAAGTCACCAGGGAACAAATCCCCCAACACCACAACGAATTCGGTCGAACGCTGAGCACATCTCGGTCGACCGAATCAGCCCAGGGAAGTATCCCTCACATGCGCCACGAATCCGGTCGAACGCCGATCTCACCTCGGTCGACCGAATTCCACCAGAGCGTTCCCCACGCTCAGCGCACAAGTCCGGTCGACCGAAACCACATTCGGTCGAACCGACTACTCAGTCCACTTAAGTCACGGTCGGACGAGATCAAAGAGCGGTCGACCGTTTATATAGTCTACGCCCCCCAACCGACTTAAGACAGTGCACACGTTCGACCGGCAAAGGGGACCTGGTCGACTGAATCTCTCCAGACTTGCCTCCTATGCACGATCGGTCGACCGCCCCACAGGCATCGTTCGACCGATTTGAGGTAGAGCCCGAATTCTCTTCACGAAAGGTCGACCGTTTGCACAAACCGGTCGACCGATCAGGCAGTGAAATCTGCTGCAAGTTTACTCGCGACGAGCCGAACGGCCTACCGTCGACTTCCAAATACTCACGGTAATTAAGTGAGCGAGCTTGACATACCTAAAGGTCTGAAGAGACCTTAGAAGAACCACGACGACGCCTCCACGAGCACGTCTCCCCAAATCACGATCCGCCGACGAACCTCGTGTCCAAACGACGATCAATCGTCTCCTCGACGAACCACAACCACAACACCACCTCTGGCAATCTCCAACCACCAACCACGATCCCAGAAACACGTTAGGTCGAGGGAGAGGGAAAACCAAATGCACAAGAATGAGTAGGTACAACAACGAACTCACCTCCAACCACCCCTCGTGCCGACCCTCCCTTCGCCGGAGCACACTCCTTCCACCACGCCGGAGCTCGAATCCTCTTGCCGGAGATCAGCCTAGGAGAGGGAGAGAGAGACGTGAGTGAGAGTAAGGTAAGGGGGAGAGAGAAAATCACCACATAAATATCTCCACCCAAACCAATCCTCACCATCCAATCCAATCCAAACCATCTCCACCACTCATCTCATCTCCTCTCCATCTCAACCCTCCATCCAACCATCTTCAATCCAAGCCATCCATCACCATCTCCCCCTAATCACCACCTAATCAACACCAAAACACAATTAGGATTAGGATTTGGATCAGAATCCTACAGTTTCTCTCTAATGTATTGGACAAGTATGTGTGTGAGAGTTGTGTTAAAATGTGTTTTACAACTCTTTATATAGGCATTAGAGAGAATATAGCCGTTGAGGTTGATTGAGTGAGTGTTGGTGAGGATACACAAAACAAAAAACTCGCAGAACCCAATTCTAAGGTAATTCGGTCGACCAGATCGGGTCGTTCGGTCAACCGTTTGGCAGTTTTGAACTCGGTTCGGTGGACCGGTTAAGGAACGGTCGACCGCCCAACGCTACGACTTAGGTACACTTAAGTGATCGGTCGAACACCGCAAAGGGTTAGGTCGACCGATTCATAACAGGCTCTAAGGGGTTGACAAACAAAGTTCTATTCGGTCGACCGAACCAAGATCTAACGGTCGACCGAATTCCAGCAGGAGATTCGGGTTTGTCAAGAGACAATATTCGGTCGACTGATGCATAAAATGTATTTGGGGTATTTTTGATTAATACGAATGCGACCGTTGGGTATATACGACAAAACAAACAGTTGGAAAATAATTGGGACTCGGTCGACCGAAGTGGTCTGGTCGGTCGACCGAACTTAGGCAGTTAAACACATAACATAATAATTGATCACTCGGTCGGCCGAACGATCCGTTTCAGTCGACCGAATGTGGGCAAACAGTTTGAGTTCAGGTTTAGTGTTTTCCGGTCTAAGTTTGGGTGATTTATTGAAGTCCAAATTATGTAAATTTTTGTGTGTGACTTGTATAGGGAACCTAGTGTGTGTTTGAATAGTTTTTAGTTTAAGTATGCTCATTTACACAAAGTTCTTAAGACTCAAAGAAATACAAAATACATGTCTTCAAATAAGCTTGATTACATGTCTTGACTTGATTTCCTTTCTTCCTTGAGTCTTGATCGCCTGTAGAGGTTAACACAAAACAATATATATGCAATGTAACATGTGTGCTACTCTACACGATCACAATTAAGATTAGGTTGATTAAATCATCAAAACATAGATTAAGACCAAAAAGCTAACAAAACCACCACTTAACCACCATTAGAACCCTAAATAAGGGTGTCGTGGCCAGTCTCCTCCTGATCATATCGACTTTCTCGGCATACATCTGTACCAGCTCTGGCCCTACTAACTGGCTCTGGCCCACATCACTCCAGCATTCGCCGATAAGTACCCAATCGAGGAATCATCGTCGGAACAACATTGGTGGCATCGTCGACACAACATCGGACGTGTCCATACCGTAGTCTGCAGGGTCATATGCTCCTAGAGCCAAGCATCAACATACATTGGTATACACAATCCCTTAGGTCTGCTACTCTACAGAGAGTCAAACAACAACACGTCACACCACAACCCATCAACGGAGGTGGCACGACCCAAGTATCCATACTCTTCCACACGGTGGTCCCTGGGCAGGCACGAGCAACGCACCCGCCGTCACCTCCTGGCTCACGCTCTAAGCGAAGACACGAGTTTTTGTGGACATAGTTGACAACACACTAGGACCAGGAGTTCAGTTCTGCGCACAAACGGTCGATCGAAATAGTCGATCCGGTCGACCATTCCCAATAGGTTCGGTCGACCGAAAGTCTGCAACGGTTGAACTCTCTGAGCATCACTTAAGTCCCAACGGTCGAACACCAATCTATAACCGGTCGACCGAATACGGGGTCAAAATCTGGAGTTGGTCAAAATCATACAAGTCTAACGGTCAACCGACTCAGGGGTCCCGGTCGACCGAACACTACTAGGAAAACCTACGACCCACCAGCACACGCACAACCGGTCGACCGCCGCGTGACATCGTTCGACCGGTGTTGGTTAAAGTCGGCAAAACACTAAACCGGTCGACCGTTTGTTGACAACAATCTCGCGTCAGCCAAAGATTATACGTCATTTCTCGCCGTCGGTGAGGTCTCCGACCGACCACAACTCCACCCACACACGGGTGAGCAACAAAATCAAACTAAAGAGCCGACATACCTCAAATGCAAGACGGTGCACGTCGGAGTTCCGTTCAACGACGCCACACGACTGCAAACTCTGAACGCCTGATCCGCTCACCCCACGTCGGAGCAAACACCTCTGTCGGAGATCGAGCAACTGAGGGAGAGAGAGAGAGAGAGACGAAAAGGGAGAAGAGTGAGAGAGAGACGTGAGTTTTGTTTTCAAAACACACAACCCAACACAACCACACCCTCACCATCTCCTAACTCATCCCCCTGCAACCCTCGTCCATGCCATCACTGTTCACACCCCTTCCCCATGCAAAACCACCGTTTAACCCCCATTAACACCCTAAGTAATGGTTAGGGACATAGCAAATTAAGTCCACAAAAGTCATGCATGAACAGAGTTGAAAGTTCACAAAACCCTCAACTTGGGTTGTGCATCCGGTCCGGACCAGATCGGATTTTTATCCGGCGTCTGGAGCGGAGATCGGACCGAACTGGTCTGGACCGGAAACCAGACCGGTTTTTAACCTTAATTTAAAAAAAAACAAAAACCAGACCGGTCCGGACCGGTACCGGTACCGAATTTTCAAAATGTCCGGACCAGAACCCGGACCGGTTGGTTCCGGTCCAAAAACCAGACCGGACCGGTTTCTGCACACCCAACCCTCATTAGTCAACACAAACAACATTGGTTTTACTAGCCTAGCCAAAATTAATTAAACATGCATGAACATTAATGTCACAAAAAGGGTATCTCTTCGCTGTCGCTTTCTGTCGCAAAACTTTCCTGTATGATTTGGGGGGCACTAGCTACAAACTTATAATCATGCATAGTTAAGTCTGATGCATCGAGTCGATCTAGGGAACTATCAGCTATAAAGTGACAACGACCTATGATTATGAATGTGTCCCACCACATATGATACGTTGTGTGGAGCCCTCCCAAAGGCCAAAGATAAATGTGAGCTAATGAACCACCAGAAATGAAGCACGTTCCTTAGGGACCCTATGCATGTGTCCATGGAAATATCTTATCCTTATCTCATGTTTCTGGATTCAACCATTGAAGAGGTGCCCGTTGGGTGGGATAGAATGCAGCCTATGCAGGTTCATACAAGAGGTCAGTCTGGTATGCCATCATTAATACTCAAAATCAACTTATTATGGCAGTTTCCAAATTCAATAGGTGAAGAATCACGGTGGTGTCAAGATTTTAAGGTCAAATGACACAATTTGTTTAACATCTCGGAAAAAGTTCAAAAATTCACTATAAGAATACTTAATTAACTAAGTAAATTCCAAAGTCCAGGGGGCAATAATCTATTTGGTGTGTGTTTAATTTATTACGAGAAATCTAGAATGAATAAAATCCTTAGTATATATTTAATTTACTATCAAAATACAAGAGGGCTTGGGCCCCTGGCACCGTCAGGTACCCGTTACGTAAAGGAAAATGTTTAGTGGACGCGCGCGTCCGGGACGCGAGGTGATGTGGCCAGTCCACTCAGCAGACGCTGCTTAGTTGGCGCGATGGGATATGAAAAGTTTTTTGTTTTTTTATTCCTCTATTTTCGTACCGTCATCATTTCCACCATCCTTCCCTCCATCCCTCATTAATGCGACTCAAATCACTCTCTTCCTTCATCATTTTGGCGCTCGGCGCTCCTACACGGCACAGAAGACTTGTTATCAATCTCAAGATGCCTCTTCCTTTTCCTTCCCTTCTCTTCTGTGGTCATTCCTCTGTACTAAATGGAAATCGTTCCCGTGCCTTCCCTAGTGGAGCAGCCATCAAACGTTCCCCATGAGGGGATGTTTTTCCCCTCTTTTGAAGAAGCCAAAGCATTTTACGTGGCCTATGCCGATTATTGTGGTTTTGGCGTTAAGACAAGACAATCTCATTACGATCGTGGTGTTGTTATACGGGCCACGCTGACTTGCTCCAAGGAGGGCACCGCACCAACGGACCAAGGGCAAGGAAAATTGAAGCCTAGGTTATCCAGCAGAGTACAATGCACTGCTCGGATAAGGGTATCCGGAAACACAGCAAGGGGTTACAACGTTAACTTTGTGGATCTTAACCATAACCATCCCATGCTTGACCCGGAGCAAATGCGATTTCTCAGGCACAAACGAACCGTCCCTGAGGCCGTCGTAGCACGGATATCGGTTAATGATGAAGCTGGGATATCGGCTGCTAAGACCATGCAATCTCTTGTGGTCGAGGCTGGAGGTTATGACAAATTGACTTTCAACGAAAGGGATTTAAGGTTTGTGTTCTTTCCGTCTAACATAATTGAAGTTGAACATTTTGCGCCTGGTCTTACTGGTTCCTGTTTGCAGGAATGTTGTAAACCAAGTCAGAAATTTGAAGATGGGACCTGGTGATGCACAAGCTCTTCAGGACTATTTCATTAGGATGCAGAAGATTGATTCCATGTTTTTTTATGTAATAGATATGGATGACGAAGGAAGACTACGCAACGTTTTTTGGGCTGACAGTCGTTCTAGAGCTGCATATTCATACTTTGGAGACGCAATATGTTTCGACACAACCTACATTACCAACAAATACGACATGCCATTCGCCCCATTTGTAGGAGTCAATCACTATTTCGAATCAGTTTTGCTCGGTTGCGCTTTGCTGTCCTATGAGACTACTGAAAATTACATATGGTTGTTCCAAACCTGGTTGTCGTGCATGAACGGTAAGTTTTTTTCCTTCTTCCCTCTTCATATCTTCCTCTTTTTTGTTTGTCTATTCGTAATAAAAAGTCTGTCTGTTCGGAATAAGAAGAGTGTATGTTCGGAATAAGAAGTTTGTCTGTTCGTATTAAGAAGTCTCTCTGTTCGGATTAAGTGTTGCGTTTGTTCGGAATAAGAAGTCGGATTGTTCGGATTAAGTGTTGTGTCTGTTCGGAATAAGAAGTTTGACTGTTCAGATTAAGTGTTGTGTCTGTTCGGAATAAGTGGTCGGACTGTTCCGATTAAGTGTTGTGTCTGTTCGGATTAAGTGTTGTGTCTGTTCGGAATAAGTTGTGAGTCTGTTCGGATTAAGTGTTGTGTCTGCTCGGAATAAGTGTTGTGTCTGTTCGGAATAAGAAGTCTGACTGTTCGGATTAAGTGTTGTGTCTGTTCGGAATAAGTGGTCTGACTGTTCGGATTAACTTGTTGTGTCTGTTCGGAATAAGAAGTCTGACTGTTCGGAATAAGTAGTCTGTCTGTTCGGAATAAGAAGTCTGACTGTTCGGATTAAGTGTTGTGTCTGTTCGGAATAAGTGGCCTGACTGTTCGGATTAAGTGTTGTGTCTGTTCGGAATAAGAAGACTGTCTGTTTTGGATTAAGAAGTCTGTCTGTTCGGAATAATGTCTCACTCCTTTCTAATTGGGTCCCTTATGCAGATATACCCCCCCCCCCCAGCTATAATAACAGATCAATGTGGTGCCATTACTGCTGCTGTAAGGAATGTCTTCCCAGATTCAAGACACAGATTCTGTATATGGCACATAATGAACAAAGCTCCCGTGAAGTTGCCGACGCAGTATCGGGATCACATATTATTTGATCTGAAATTGATTGTATATGATTCCAAAACCCCAGCAGAATTTGATCGTAATTGGCAGGGTTTCCTTCTTGATTTTGACCTGCAGAACCACAGCTGGCTCAAATCCATTTATGCAATCCGAGAGTCGTGGATCCCTGCATTTATTGGTGATTTTTTTTTCGCGGGAATGACATCTACTCAGAGGAGCGAGAGTATGAACGCCTTCTTCGACAAGTATCTTACTTCGAAGACCACCCTTAAGCAGTTTGTTCAACAATACGAACTTGCGCTCCGCCACAAGTACGAGAAGGAAGCTCAATCAGAATTTGATTGTCTTCATAAAAAACCCCAGTTGGTTTCAATTTATCCATTCGAGAGTCAGTTGAGCGAGTTGTATACCGTAGGGGTCTTCAAAAAAGTGCAGTTACAAATTGGGAAGATGATATACTGCGATATAACGGAGGAGTTCAATACGAATGAAACATTCCAGTACAAGGTATCTGAACGTGTTTTGGCTGGTGAGCAGCTACTGTCGAAACGTTTCCTAGTACAAAACACATCCATGAATTTTACATGTGATTGCAGAATGTTTCAGCACGTTGGGCTTCTATGCTGCCACGTTTTTGTTGTACTTGCACGCTTGAATCCTAATGCATTGCTTCCAGACTCTTACATCCTTAATCGATGGCGGAAGGATATTCGAAGGAGCTATCGAGATAAGACGTACCCAGACGATGGTGTAATGGCGAAGGATGCGCTACGTCGTCACGACGACATCATGGGTCGTGCCGTTTGGATCGCACAGGAAGCCTTCATCTCCCACAAAAGGTATATTGAGGCCGTGCAGTGTATTGAAATGCTTAAGGCACGTATGCACACTACACAAAACTTGGTTCGACCTGATGAACCTGAGTCTTCGGGTACATCGGTCCTTAATCCGGAAAAGGTCAGACGTATAGGAAGACCGCCGACTAGACGTCGAGTGTCTTTAGCTGAGAAGATAATTAAAAAGAGCCATAAAAAACACGCCCAACAAGAGAAGGGAAAGTGGAAGATGAAGGTTACTTCGCCGCTTCACGAAGTAGCACCAAAACCCGCGGATCCTGATTTCTCCGATTGGGACATGAGTTTGTATTACGAGGAATTTCCTCCTTAATTTACATTTTTGTGTTTTTTCCCGTTCTTGTAAAACCAAGAAACTTGTAATTGTTGATACGTTGTGATCTGTAAATGGTTGTTATACAAGTTCAGTTCAGATTTACTTGTGTCTGTTCGGAAATAGAAGACTGTGTTCGGAATAAGTTGTGAGCCTGTTCGGATTAAATGTTGCTGTTGTTCGGATTAAGTTGTGAGTCTGTTCGGATTAAGTGTTGGGTCTGTTCGGAATAAGAAGACTGTGTTCGGAATAAGTAGTGAGCCTGTTCGGATTAAATGTTGCGTTTGTTCGGATTAAGTTGTGAGTCTGTTCGGATTAAGTGTTGCGTCTGTTCGGATTAAGTGTTGGGTCTGTTCGGAATAAGTGGTGGGTCTGTTCGGAATAAGAAGACTGTGTTCGGAATAAGTTGTGAGCCTGTTCGGATTAAATGTTGCGGTTGTTCGGATTAAGTGTTGCGTCTGTTCGGATTAAGTGTTGCGTTTGTTCGGATTAAGTGGTGGGTCTGTTCGGAATAAGAAGACTGTGTTCGGAATAAGTTGTGAGCCTGTTCGGATTAAATGTTGCGGTTGTTCGGATTAAGTGTTGCGTCTGTTCGGATTAAGTGTTGCGTTTGTTCGGATTAAGTGTTGGGTCTGTTCGGAATAAGAAGACTGTGTTCGGAATAAGTAGTGAGCCTGTTCGGATTAAATGTTGCGTTTGTTCGGAATAAGTTGTGAGTCTGTTCGGATTAAGTGTTGCGTCTGTTCGGATTAAGTGTTGCGTTTGTTCGGATTAAGTGTTGGGTCTGTTCGGAATAAGAAGACTGTGTTCGGAATAAGTAGTGAGCCTGTTCGGATTAAATGTTGCGTTTGTTCGGAATAAGTTGTGAGTCTATTCGGATTAAGTGTTGCGTCTGTTCGGATTAAGTGTTGCGTCTGTTCGGATTAAGTGTTGGGTCTGTTCGGAATAAGAAGACTGTCTGTTCGGAATAAAGTTAGCTTAAGAATGACATTGGTAATGTTTGTATTTTTACATGTAAATAGTTTGTGAACTGAATATGTAAACATTTTGTACATGTAAACCAAAAAATAAACAAAACTAAAAATATCTTTGCCTGTTTAGACCTGCACACACGACCGACGATCCCTAAGTAACATGACCGCCAATTCACCCCTGATAGAGTGGATGGTATTGGGGTCCTTCTCCTTCGTAGGGTCAACATTCAACATTAGGCACCTTATCCAGTATAAAACGAAGGCGCCGCAATCGTTGCTCCCCGGTGGTTGTTGTTGGCTCTCTTTCCTCAGGATTCTCAGGGGCCAGTCGACCTTGAGTAGATCCCTCCAGTATACAGCCGCATCCGCTGCTGCACATTCATGCTGGCCTACAGTCTGCTCCGGATCATCACCTTCGCCTAGCTCCCTAGAGAGACTGTTGAATGCCAAAATCTCTTTGGACGGGCCATAGACAACCACCAGTGTCCAATGACCTGAAGACCAGCATGGTTGTGCGATCACGGTCTGTGTTGGAGACGCACCTACGATTTTAGGGAGGATAAAATCATCAACTTCTCTGCCTTGCCCTGCAAGAATTCGCCCCGACTCGAATGTGGATATGCATATAACTTTTTCTGGGTGGCGTCTTTCTTCGAGCACCGATAGCATAGCGTCGATAGTTTCATCGCTAATATCCATCCTAGGCGTTATAAGCTCCTTCAGGTCGGAGCGTTTTAAACTGCACATATCGCCTCTCCAGATGACCTCCCTATTGTCCTTGTTGGGTTCGGTCAGGTTCAGTAGCATTTTGACCTCATCAAATGACAACGTGCCCAATGCAGGCATGTCAACATCCGGCCTTTTTTTCTTCAGGCTCCTTTGAGCCGCTCTATCTTTTCTTTTTTGCTTTTCTTCCTTCTTATTCTTCTTGGCCAGATGTTCGCCTTCCTTCAGCTGCTGCTCAACGGTGGCCGTCGAGCGTTTTCTTTTCGCGACCCAGTTTGCTATGTGGGCCTTTCTTTCTTCTTCCTTCTCCTTCTTCTTCTTCTCTTCCTCCTTCTCCAGCATTTTCCTCTTTTCTCCCATCTTCCTCTCCTCCTCCCTCTTCTCCTCTTCTTCCTTCTTCCTTTCCTCCTCCCTTTTTCTCTCACATTCCTCCTCCTCCCTCTTCCTCTTTTCTCGTTCCTCCTCCTCCTTCCTCTTCTTCTTTTCTCGTTCCTCCTCCTCCTTCCTCTTCTTCTCTTCTTCTTCCTCCTCCCTCCTCTTTTCTTCTTCCTCCTCCTCCCTCCTCTTTTCTTCTTCCTCCTCCTCCCTCCTCTTTTCTTCTTCCTCCTCCTTCCTCTTTTTTTCTTCTTCTTCTTCATCCTCCTTCCTCTTCCTATTCTCTTCTTCCTCCGCCTCCCTCTTCTTCCTATTCTCCTCCTCTTGCTCTCGCTCGTTCTCCCCACCAGGGACTCCAGTTGTCCCTGTCCCTCGAAGATATATAATATCTTTCCTGAGCCTCCCACACTCTTCCTGGGAAATCCTCAGTTCTTCCCTGAGGTCGTGTACCTGTTCTGTGGCCTTCTTAAGGGCAGCTTCGGCCCTCAGCCATTTTGTCTTCACCTCACTCAGCTCCAATTCTTGGAGCAGCGGGTCGCATGGAATGCTGCAGTCTGCCAGTTGGAGCCTTGGCAAACTGACGGTTGAAGTTGAGCTCTTTAGAACAGGACCAATAAGTTGCAGCTCCCTTTCACTCATTGATGGAGACCCCATCTGGTCGAACGTGCCGTCGTAAATTCGATGTAAGGTAATTCCACGTTCCTCCCATTTCCTCAGGGTTAATCGTTTCCCAAACATCTCCGTCCATCTTTTCATCCGTGGGAAAACTCCAGTTCTGGGCTCCCCCAATTTAAATTTCTCACAAAGCCACACCTTCAAATGGAAAGGAAAAAAATGAGAACTACTATACCAACGTACCTTCATATTCGAAAGACAACTGAATCCGAACATACATTAAACGTAAACCGAACAGACACCCAACTTAATCCGAACAGACGAACTTCTTATTCCGAACAGACACACGTCTTATTCCGAACAGACCCACCACTTAATCCGAACAGACCCACCCCTTAATGCGAACAGACTCACCATGTATTTCGAACAGACTCACAATGTATTCCGAACTGACTCACAACGTATTCCGAATAGACCCACCACTTAATCCGAACAGACGCACCACCTCACCCGAACAGACGCACCACTTAATCCGAACAGACGCACCACTTAATCCGAACAGACGCACCACTTAATCCGAACAGACGCACCACTTAATCCGAACAGACACCCAACTTAATCCGAACAGACTCACCACTTAATCCGAACAAACGCACCACTTAATCCGAACAGACACCCAACTTAATCCGAACAGACGCACCACTTATTCCGAACAGACTCACCACTTAATCCGAACAGACCCACCACTTAACCCCGACAGACCCACCACTTAACCCGAACAGACCCACCATTTAATCCGAACGGACTCACCACTTAATCCGAACAGACCCACCACTTAATCCGAACAGACTCACAACGTATTCCGAACAGACACACATCGTCTTCCGAAAAGAACAAAAACAAAAAAAGAGGAAGAGAGGAAGTGTGAAGCAGGAACAAAAACTTACGTGTAGTATGGCAACACAACCTTCGACGTTCCCCTGCCGCATTATGAAATTCCCTGCCTTTTTCCTCTCCTGCAGTTCTAAACTTGCTTTCTCGAGGCCTCCAACCAGGGTTTTGTGAACTGCACTTGCCCATGCGTAGCTGCTTAGGCGTTTGATGTTCCTCAGAGGGTGCATGAACCATTCCTTCGGTCGCAGCGTTCCATCATAGAACAAAAAATTGTTGAAGATGAAAGAAATCAGGAGACGAACGTACTCCTCCGTCTCGCCCATGGTACTGTTTGCCATGAGATGAACTAAAAGTTGGGTGTTGTCAAGGTTCACCCCGTCTCGCTTCTGGACGCGCAATGGTTCCATCACCACGGCCTTCCCATGCGTACGTAACCCCAAAATTAGGGCGATGTCTTCCGGTGTAAGGGGAACTACCCCTGATCCTATTCTCAGCCCCACCTCCTCCGTATCGTAGTGCTCGACGAACCAACCGACTATTTCGTTGTCCGTCGTAATGTTAGGAAGGTTTAGGAAGTGACCGAATGGGGTGCTACGGAAAGCCTCCTTCTCCACCTTATTCATCCGGTCAAACTGCTTTCGGATGACCTTCCAGGAGCATCGTGATTCCCGGAAGTAGTACGTGGTTCCCTAAAACCAATAATTTAATAAACGGAAGTTCATCAAAAAAAATAACGACCCACGGAAAGAAAAAATTAGAGACCCACCGGTTCTGGGACGTGTTCGATATCGACGGCCGGAGTTGAAGATTCCATTATCGTTTACAAGGTGCGCTTCACAGGGAAAGAAAGTCGGGAATGCTTCACAGGTGCGCTTCCTACGTTCACAGGTAAGAAAGAAAGAAAGTGAGAGTCTCCCTTTTGTTCTGGATATGTTATCTTCCTCGGTATCTGAACCGTCGTTCGTAGGGTGTCTGCCGCTGTCTAATCTGGAAACGAACCGTCCTTCTTCGAAAACCGTCAAAAAAAATTTAAAACAATTTGAGGCGCGTTCGGAAGGAAAGCGTGACATGGCAATCCGAGTAGACGCTGACTCATCCACTTTTTGAAGCCACGTAGGGCGCGTCCGTGATGCCCGCGTCCGTGTATAAGGACTCTTAGGTAAAACACATTCATTCATACTAATTCACCCCCGTAGACCACCATTGGTAGCCAAAATTAACTCATACCATAGTTATTGCATCCAACAGGTGAAGAACTACTCATTCTTTTGCACCAATTCACATTTCTAAACAATCATTAATGATAATAAAAGGTTATGCCGTGTTTTTTTGGATTCAACGGGTAACAACGTGCACTAAAAGTTAATATTAACTCGTTGAAATAGCCTTATTTTTTATAAGTGGTATGAGTTAATATTAACTTTTAGTGCAAGTAGTTACCTGTTGAATCCAAAAAACACGCCCCTCAGTGAATCAGTGTTGGATGGCAAGTTGATCGCAATAAACCTCTAAGTTCTAAAGAAGTGTTGGACCAATAGGTCCAATACAAAGATTATTGGTTAAATTACATATCACCCCTTAAACTGGTCTCAAATCACTTAACTCACGTGAACTTTCAAAGTTAACACTTGACTCTCTCAACTTTGGATAGGTAACACTTAACACCCCCCCCCCCCCCCCCCCCCCGCCTAAATTCTTTTAATAGCTAGATTTCATATCTTAACTAATATTTTTATTTTATTTTTTCGGAGTTATTTGCCTAGAACACTTGTAAACCTAACATTATGGTAATGTTCGGTTCAAATCAGGTGTTAGATCTGTTATGATCTATGACCCTCTACTCACTAGATAAATGCAGAATTAAAACACTAATTGAATGATTAAGAGATAAGACAATTGCAAACCACAAAATCGTCGACACCGGAGTTTAAAGAGGTTCGACACCACACCCCGTTCATAGTCCTCCTCGCAAATCTCGCTTACGGTTCCACTAACCAATCTCCGTTCCGGGCCGAGATCAACGTCGTTTACAACACCGAGCCTCGCGAACAATCCTCGTCTCGCTCGTGTCTCCTCTCACAACCTGAGGGGGGACTTCCTCGAAGCTTTACAACTCTTTGGTGATTCTTGGATATGGAAGTTGAATCACAATCTAACACTCTATACTTGAGCACATTTGGATATTGATATGGAATGAATATGCAAGTGATGAAGTTTTGGCTTGAGTGTAGAAAAATGAGAGCTTGAAGATGAAGATGATTTGACTTTGAGTATAGGATATACAGGAAGTGTTCAAGAGTTTTAAAACCAACAAATGTGGTCATATTTATAAGTCTTCAAGCTCTACTAGCCGTTTGTGAGTTGGTGATATATGTACCAATGAGAAGCAAGGATTTTGCTTAAAGCTCGGGCATAATTTAGACCATATTCGGTCGACCGTTTATGTAACGGTAATCCAAACACAAAGGTACGGTTGACGGAATATACGTAGGATCACTGTTCACAAACTTCCAGTAACTATTTCCAATTTAGCTATATTTAAGTTCGGATAACCGAATTCCCTTCGGTTCACCGTTTCAAGGTGGACAGTAAGATTATTTGGGCTCCGATTACTCAAGTTCGGTTGACCGTATATACTTTGGTAGATCGAAGTTACCGTGAGTTTTGCGTTGACAGTTAAGGCTCAAATAGTCGTTGGGTACAACAGTCAAGTGTCACGTGTAACAACATGTAGGATTTCGTATCCCTATGTATGTATATATTTTAAAAATGTTAATACAACATACAAGATCGTTTTCATATTTTCAACAATTTCTATGTACATTACTTTGTGTTTATTCTAATATCATGCAACCCTACATTTATTAAAATAAATCACAAAGGTAGAATCATACATAAAGGTTCTCTAAAACATTTTTGAAGATCCGGAGTCGCGTTGCCCGTTGCGTCGTCCACGGATTTGCCTCCGAGTGTTCACCAAACTCTAAACAAGATTAGAGAGAAATGAGCTAGCCAATCAATCTCTAATAAGGCTTAGAATCTAACTAATAACCCCTCTTTGAGCTCCTGAGATTTCTATATCCTAAACTCAAAATTACTAAGAGAATTCCGTGGTGATTAGAAGAGAGATTAATGAGAGAAATAATTTTTGCATTAGTATTAAACAAGTAGGAGTAGATGCCCTTTTATAGGCTACCAAAACATCATTATCAAGAGCTATTATTTAGTCATTATCCTTTGTTTATTCTCTCCTAAAATTAATCTCTAATTTCCACATAAGCACCCTAAAAATGTTTTAATTAAATCTGGAATTAATCCACCCATGATCTAATTAATCTCTTAATAATTCAGGCAGAAATCGCATTGTCCGGTTGACCGAGAATTTTTCTCGGTTAACCGAACCATTCAGTTTTAACACGTGTTCGGTGCACCGTGAGCTAGACGGTCGACCGAATCCGCATGAGAAAAATTCTCTGGAAAAATTCGGACGAACCACGTCTTTTACTCGGTCTACCGTTGACCTACCAGAATTTCTCCTATGACATAGTCTACGGATGACTGTGTGACCTTCGGTCTACCGAAAATACCTCTTTTCGGTTGACCATTTCCAATCGGTTAACCGAACTCGATTGTCCAGGTACTCTAGACAATCTCGGTCAATCAATTGTGTTTATCCGTTCCTCATTCGGTTAACCGATCCGAAGATACCTCGGTCGACCGAACCTTTAACGGTGCACCGTGTGTGACCCCGATTTTGCTTTTGTCAAATTTTGGATTTATTTCCAACAAAATTTGATATTTTGGGATTTTTAGCAAATTCACATCTTATATAATATATTATCATATGTAATATTAAATTATTACACCCCATAATATATAGCTCATATGAATTTATTATGATTCTAATTATGTCAATTCTCATGACACATTGATTTTAATTAATTCACCACATGTGTCTCATTTTCACATGAAACCTGACACATCATATGAACTTAAGCATCTTGTTTCCCAATTTTGTGGTGTGACCTATAGGAGGATCTAAGCCAAATTGGCAGCGATATTAAACACTTAATATCTCAAACTATAAGCGGTATCTAGCTACACATTATAGTTACCCAATTAGCATAGATGTCTTTGTTCCACCCGAACCAAAACACGATCCATTTAGTGATGTAAATGCACCACTTGTGTCCATCCCTTGCCTCATGATATTAAGAATATATACAAAGTAGAAATGTGTCATCTTTGTATTATATTCATTTCTTGATCTCTCTAAGCTAATTATAACTATGTAACTTAACTCAAGTTACATTGTGCACATTATAATTTTGTTTTATCAAGGGGCCACTAATATCATCACTCAATTAAGATGGGCAATGATAATCGTTTGACTAGCTATCTTTTCCAGCACAAGTCATGTTCAAACCACTATTGCCTTTATCACTATACTCATTGATATCTTTTTACAATAATCAAATTAAGTACTTCTTGAGTGAAAAGATATAAGTCTAATATCTTAGGATCCAAGACACAGTAAAAACATTAATGACACGAAACACAATTCCATAATGTTTTACTTGTTAGGTCTATTCAATATATAAAAGTAATTTTTTCATCTTTTATATACTCGTGTCGTCAATCATTTGTAGAACTACAACAATCGATGACCAACACGACAATCTTATCTCGGTAATTAATGTTCCATGTTAATTACCATGATTGTGATTGACTTTTGATTTATGTAAACCCTTATCTTAGAGCTCTACGGTTAAGGACCAAACGCCTCTTCTTTAACACTTCCAAAAGACGAATACCATAATTAAGGAACAAAATACTTGCACATCCAATTCATAATAATTGACATATAAAAGTAAAACTTTTAAAACACATTCCTTTCAATAGTTAAGACTCAAATAGTCGTTGGGTACAACGATCAAGTGTCACGTGTAAATAGTCGTTGGACGCCTAAAGCCAAGAAGAACTTGGTTGACCGATAGACATTCAGTCGTCCGAAAAAGGTCAAATTGGGCTCTAAGACTCGATTCAAATGCGACCATTGGAGCAACGTCCAGACACCGGTCGAGGCCTATTCTATCGACCGAAGGTGGTTTGGTCTTCCGTCGGGGCAATTTCAGAGAACAACCTAAGGTTTACTGATGAGAAGTATTCGGATAACCGATAACTATTCTGTGGACCAAACATGAAAGACTTCGGTTGACCGGGAAGGATTCGGTTTACCGAATCTTGACGGGACAAAATCATAGTGCTCAAGTTTACATTAAACATTGTGGACTCAATAAATACAAAATTACATCTCTTGGTCCAAAGCTTTTATTATAAGTCTTGAGTCTTGATGTCTTTGTCCCAATGCTCCTTTTCTTGATGATCTTGACCAACCTATTAAGATCATTACAAATATACACATATGTATGCAATGCATGTAATCGTGTTTTGCTAACTTTGATTGATTAGGTTGTTTGATTAAGATTAGTTTGATTAATCATCAAAATTAATATAAATTAAGACAAAAAATCCAACAAGATCTAATTCATATTTAAGTCAAATTTGGTCACAATCATACCTAAATTCCACTAAGATTAGACATCTGATCTGGACCAAACTTGTACTATAAAGTTAGGTTTACGAGTGTTTTAGGTAAACAACTCCAAAAAAAAATGTTAAGATGTGAAATTTAGTGATTAAAAGTATTTTCTGGGAGTAAAGTGTTACAAATCCAAAACTCAGAGGTTAAGTGTTAATTTTGAAAGTTCACGAGAGTTAAGTAATTTGGGCCCATAATTCAGGAGATATGTTATTTACCCAACATTATTTCTCTGCAGCTTTTTGCAGTGTTGGGCCTCGTGGGCTTTAGTTTGGGCTTCGTGGTTTTGAGTTGGTCTGCACACTTTTTGGATAGGGTCAAATGGTGGTTGGAATTCGTTACTTGTGGGAACATAAAATATTGGATGAACATAAAATATGTAAATTCCAAAAGAATGTGATATTAGATCTTTGATTATGATTTTTTGTTAACATTATATGTAAACCTATATTTCCTGTAAAATCTATATTTTTCTATAGACACTGAGACCAGAGAGGTGAAGGAGAGGGAAAAGAAGAGAGAGAACGAGAGAGAGGGAGAGTGAGAGATAACCTTCTTTCTCTCCTTCTCAGTAGGAAGATGTACATGGACTGTTAGGCCAAATCATGAATGTGAGTTGTAAAAAAAGGCGGGTTGAATATGCCAATTATCCGTCACAGTGGATCCAAGTTAAGTTTGGTTTTTTAATCCGTTTAAAAAAATTAACCCATGAATCCGCCAGTCTACCTCCTTAACAGGTTCGGATAGGATTGAACCTATATGTTAGGTTTATATAATTTTATTTCAACGTTTTGCTTGAACTTATTAATATTGTTGTAAATTACATGTTTTTCAACTTTCAAGAAAAAAATTCCGAAAAGTTTGTAAAAGTACCCAGCCACCCTGCCCTCTCTCTTTATTACGGACATTATAAAGTTCCCAAGCTTAGGGTTCCTTATCGAAGAAGAAGATAAGTTCGACTATAAGATGATGTTTTTGGAACCTCCTCATCAGTGTGCTTGCAGCCTCACGCTTTAGTGATTTTTATCAGCAAACCAC
Source organism: Triglochin maritima (assembly GCA_963682175.1). Taxonomy (NCBI): domain Eukaryota; kingdom Viridiplantae; phylum Streptophyta; class Magnoliopsida; order Alismatales; family Juncaginaceae; genus Triglochin; species Triglochin maritima. The sequence goes on along the minus strand of OY821780.1, from coordinate 2,574,048 downwards.
GATCCACAAAAACCACATCTGGTCGTGGACTTTTATCTCGAGCATGATTAGCTCGAGAAAAAAATACGAAATCAATTGATAATTTTTTTGTAAACTCATTTGTTTGAATTTTTTTAATTTTATTTCCTACCGTTTTTCCCGACACTAAGGGAGTATTAGTGTCGCGGAAAGTGACAGGAAATGATTTTCGGAGGGGGATGAGTTTGGATTAAAAAACGGACGGCCAAGTTAGTTTCGGTCGACCGAAACGAGAATTCTAGTAATTTCTCTGAGCGAATGTTAAATGATCGTCCAAACTAATTTCGGTCGTCTAAGCTAGTCATTCCAGTTACGAATTTTAGTGGACCGAAATGTGTTCGATCGTCTGTTAAAATTATTTTGGTGGATCGAATGGTTGATGGTCGACTAAAAGAATTCGGTTTCCGTTGCATTCCGACAAAAAACGGTAAGAAAACTCAATTTTTTTTTTGTATAAACCACAAAATATAACAGAATTCTTCAACAGCACAAACAATTTCTTTTAAGAGTAACCGGAATCTGGATCTATTTTCCTCGTATTCCCCCCATTTCCGGGTGAACAACCCCCTTTAACTATAAATACCTCCAATTCGAAACTCATTTTCTCTCAACCCAGTTCCGCCCACTCATTCCCTCTCCACCTCTACCACTCCTGCCCTCTCCCTTCCGCCCACCGCCGCTTTCTCCGGCGACGTTCGCATCTTCCACCGCTCCAGGTACTCTCTTCCTCCGAAACCACCGCTTTTCGTTGTTTGCACCCGCCGATCTTCACTTCCGGAGCACAAATCCAGTTCGAAGTTGCAAAAACTTTGATTTCGATCGCCGAGGGTGTTTCCAGTGGTTGATCTTAGTTCTTTCTAACCGTTTTCATCCGATTTACCGAGATTTGTGATGATGTTTTTTCGCAGGTGTTCGTTGGAGTTGGAGGAGGAAGTTCACGATCTCGTGTTTGGATGAGAGTTGGACCCTTTTCTGATCGGAGAAATGCTGCAGTGGACGGGGGGATCGAGACGGAAAGTTAATGCCGTGAGTGTTCCGAACAACTGGATCATCGTGTAGTCGTGATTATTCTTTCGATTTTTTGTTTTGGAATGTTTTTACCTTGTTCTGGTGCTTAATTTAGGTAAAATGTGCAATAAGAGAAGGTAGCGTTTTGTTAACATCTCAAGTGCCCTGTCGTCGTGTTTTCAATGTCAAAATATAGAGGTCGAGGTCTTTGCTTGGATTGAAGCTGCATTTGGCATTTGGAAAGTCTTTTTTTCTTTCTTTTTGAAGAATTCGAGTTGTGTTGAAATCTGCAATCACCTCTAACAAACATGTGAAAATCAAACAACTCTCTCTCCTGTTATATTATGTATCATTTGTTATGTTTCAGGATATTGTTCTCTTAGACCAGCTAATTTACCATGTTCAAGCAGGATTTGTACGTACTGTCTTTTTTCGTATCAATGTTGGATTTTACCTACAAGATTGCATATTCTTCATGGAACATCATTGTTAGTACTGTACATGGTTAATAGCATTTTCTTACTGCTAGGTTTTTTTCTTTAAATTTTTGGAACATTTTTTACTTTTAATCTGAGAATGTCCTGGTTTACAATCATAACTGCATGTAGGACAAATGTTCAAGATGTTTCTACAAGTTTCACAAATTTGTTTCAAAAATTTTCTTCCTTCTAATCGCATTCTTGATATATTTCCTTTGTGCCATATCTGGATGCCTTGAATCAATGATTGGCTGTCTACCAGACTAGAAAGTCAACTTATAACAGGTACCAAGCTTCCTCTATGTCTACATGTATCATATGAACTTAGCTCCTGGAGAAAATTCAACATCTCAGTCACAACTCATAACTTGTTATCATCTTTGTCAAAGTGCTCATTTTACGAGATAATTATTCTAAGCTGCATCTGGATGCCATATTTTATTTGTTTCTTAATTTTTATTTGGTTGAAGGCAAAGACAATATTTTGAACAAAAAAAGAGAAAACAACAAGCACCATTTCTGGATAGTTCTGCAGATGTGAAAAATAAGCGTATCCTTCATACTGAAGGAGCTCAGTCAGCAGATATTCTTAGCTTGACAGATTTGGCAACCTTCTCTAGTCAACATTGCACTGGTAGGCTTTTGGTCATTATATATTTATTTGTCTTATACTCTTATATGCCATTGTAAATTAGTCTGCTGCATGTCTTTCTTCTTTCTGTGACTTCCATTGTTTTTTTCCCGTGTCTTTGAAATCTTACGTGTCATAGGTGGTACATGGATCTTGTGGAACCATTGGTTAAAATAGTGAGCATCAGTATGTCTTCAAAGCACAGGAATATGCCATTGGTTTATGTGTATGAAATATCATCGTCTCACAAGCACAAAGTTGTAACAATTTCAAATGATGCATCAAGACAAATATACTGTAGTCGGGCAGATTTGTGCACTGGCTATTGCTTAGCTGATTGCGATTTCAACCTAAGTTCTAAAAATATACATAAGATCTATCTATCAAAAAAATATTCATATTATAACAAGCTTTATACATGTTACTACTTACTACCACATCAGAAATAGTTAGAGCACTTGTCTCTTGATAATGTAAATGGTGTTGTATGAATCACATGTGTTATGTCGTGGCCGCACTGGATGAAGTTAATATTTGATTACACCATCCATGTTTTTGTTGTCAGCTGTATAGATCTAGATAGGGCAATGTTTCACTCAAAATTATTATCAATTCTAATGTTATTCCACATTTATGTCCACTTTACTCTGTAAGAACATGACATAAAGGTTTTGGCCTTTTGGCCTTCTTAAAAAGGTGTATTTAAAATTATATTTTCTAAATCTCATGGTAAATTCTGCTTTCTTTAGAAAAGTTACAAATTGTGCAAATCATCCTTGTTTAACCATGTGAACTGAATCCACTTGTTCCTTTTAGCATGAAACACATCAAAAATAGGCTCAACACTAAGCTTTACTTTCCAGGCTGCTACTTTTCAGATATACCGTCAAAAATATTAACTTCAACTATATTCTAAATACGGAGAGTTCTTGAACACACTTGTTACTTGATATGTGTACTTCAGTACTTGTCCTCTGTTCTCTGCTTTGTCATTTATCAGTTATCACAACCGGGTACATGCATGCTTCAAAGTATTTTAATTGTATCCAAGTCATGTCATTTATTGTATTTGATATCTGTTTAATTGATCATTGTATCTTATATTGGGTTGTAAGCAATTTTCATTTCTAATGTATCACTTCATTTTTTGGAATACTTTATTTGCATTATAATGTCCTTATATCTTTCTCAAAAACATTTTGCTTATTTGAGGGGCTGATATATTACAAGCTATTCCTGATGTTCCAAAACATTGCGGCGATTCTGAAAGGACAAGTAAGCATATGCTCACCTTTCATGTTACTATTGGACCAATCAAGATGTTATTTAGCTTACTTGAGGGGCTGATGTATTACAAGCTATTCCTGATGTTCCAAAACGTTGTGGAGATCCTGAAAGAACAAGTAAGCATATGCACACCTTTCATCTTATCTATTGGACCAATCAAGATTTTATTTAGTTTAATATATTGACAACTAGTTATAAATTACTGTTTAATTCTTCATCAGGAACTCCATCAAATTCTGAACACTTGGTACAATTACAACAGAAGTATGTGTTGCCAACGTCTGACATCTTTTTTCATAACATATCATATATACAAGTGAAATTATTACGCTTTTTGCAGGTTGGTGGCAGATAACAAACAAGTTGCTCAAAACCATGCTGATAAAATTGGTATCAAAGAAACATCCTCCAACGACAGAAAACCGTTGAATGGTTCTGCAGAAACAGAAGATGAGATGAACAAAAGTAAATTTCTTCAACACAATTTTTTTTACTGCGCTGCCACTATTTTTCTGTAGTTATAGTATATAAGTGGTTTCTGGTAAGCATAACTTGATCTTTGCAGATTGGCCTTGATAAAGCTACTGTAGCATACTTCTAGGCACATATCATTTGAATTTTTGTTTTTTGTAAGTATATTTTGAAATCTTTTGTTCTTCCACTGACTCCAATCTTCCATTCAAGATCTATCTTTGTTTGACTTGCTAAGTGATGATGGGTCGCACAACAATCAAGGCGGAAGATCATCACATGAAGACCATGTTGCATTTTCTGTAGAAGGTTAGCAATTTGAGGGAAACCTTTCATGTAAATTGCAATGCTATCCAATTCCGAACTACCTATCCCATGAAACTCAATGTTGCTTTTTCTAACTTAACTTTTAGCCTCTCTATCAGCTGTATTTATTTTTCTTTTCATACTTTGCTATGTTCTAAAATTTGTATTGTCCATTGCCCAAAGCATCAGTGTCAATTGTCTGTCATAGCATGATACTGAACACATATTTACTAAAAAGTCATATAGATATGTTTAAGGATATTCTCACATCGAGCAATCAAGGGACTTACAAAGGAATTAGACTAGTCTAGAAGAGATGAGGTCTCAAAAAGGACTGAGCAAAGGTACTTTTGCTATGGTATCATGTTCGTATACTTGGCACATTTAACTCTACACGTACTAAAGTTTATGAAGGTTTGGAAACATTAACCCAAAACTTCATTTTTCCAAGACAAATTAACAGTTTGACATGATGTGGTCTAGTTTCCGCTGATATTCCCAATACACCACCAAAATGGAATGGCACCGATTTATGTTTGTTACTTTGTCCTGACATACACTGGCATTTTGACTTGGATATATGGATTTCTTTGATATGTGGTCGATATGCCTTTCCATGATTCATCTGCTTGTTACTGTTTATTACTTTTCTCTTCGAGATTGTTCTAAAAGTTGACTCCAGACTGTAAGTTATAAATTGTATATTATTACCTAGTTTCGTTAATAGTTGGTAAGCATTGCTTGTAGAATTGCTGTGGTTGTACGTTGCAATATGCTCCAAATTGCTATCCCCTCCACTCCTGTTGTTGGCATCTTCTCCTTGTTGGCTTGTGTAGAGTTTTCATAAGTTTAATTTATCTATCTATTTGTCTACATGGTTTGCTTTCCTCTAGTCTATATAAATATATAATCCCAACTCCAACTTTTCTAAAAAATGCATCTTGTTTTCAGGCCTCGGCAAAATCAGGACTGAGACGCCTGTACATTCCCCAAGACATACTGTCAGGTGCTTCTGTTTTATTCACATGAATAGAATAAAAAGATATGCTTGGTTTCAGTAAACTTTTGAACTTATTCATCATTTCATCTACAGTCTAGATGCTCATAAGTTGATGTAAACCTTTATTCTATTTATTGATCTAGATTGTTTCCAATTCAGTCTTACACAACGTGTAGTAGTTTTAATCTTAATTTCAAGTATACAAATATTATTAGGAGTTCATCTAGTTAAATTAACCAAAGCAAGTTTTGCTAGGTGATAGTGGGTCTTATAGAACTGAAGTTCATAGGGAGATGATGCATGTTGTGAAGTGTACAACGGACAAACCAGCAGTGGAGAAACATATTGTGTTCTTGTTTGAGTAGTTCATAACAAATGGATTTGTGCAACACATGGATACAAATACAAAATAATGATGTGGATGTATGGTTGTATATACAATATACACAACAAGTTTTGTCCTAACAAGGATAGAGGCATTGGAAAGGGCATGTCCATATACATGGGCATCTATAATTTATTGAGTTCTTTCCTTGACAAAAAAAGGCATATAATAATGAGAATTCAAATGATAAAAGCGACTGAGATGTATTATAGGTTTTAAAATATGACGTCGAAGGAAGGTTTTCCCAGAAACTGGCGAGTATCTTATATTATTCATTAAAATGATCAGTAGAAATACTACTAAGTGTCCATGAACCATACACGAATACTTAAGAAGCATCTAAAATGGTCCTAGCTGTAGCTGAAACTGTACCCCCTGTACTGTATATTTCAAATGATGTTTCTACTTTGGTTCAGATATCAAATTACCAGTACGGCAAGTGGCTAAAGGGATAAGGATCATGAAGAAATATGAGCATGACTAATTTGATGTGAATTTACCATGCCAAGCTTTAAGCATTGAGATTTGATCTTACCACTGAAGATCATAAAATACATCTATTTACTAAGTCAATTTCTTAATCACTACTATGACATGAAAGATGACCCTCCTGTTTAGCGTTTAATTTGTGAACTGGAAGAGTTGAAAATAAAAGGTTTCAATAGTTGTAGTTTGCAGTGCATAATTAGCAGAAAAAGGACGGAATTCTTCGACAACAAGTGTTAGAACCCTAACCCTAGATTAGGATTAAACTTGGATTAAAGGAGGATTAGGGTTGGCTTGCATGGGAATGTGTGGTTGCTTGGGGAAGTGGAGTTGCAGGTGTCTGCATGGGAAGGGGAAGAGGCGGGGTTACTGTAGCATCCGAGTTAAATAGGGCTTTTCTTCTTCTTTCTTCTCCTTTCTCATTTCTCCTTCCTCATTTCTTCCTTCCCTTCCTTGCTGGTGCGTGTGGTGGCAAGCAGCTGAGGAGGAGACCGGAGATCGCGCGGCGTGAGGCGTGCGGAGTCGAGCGCGCGGGGAGATCACCGGAGGCGACGTGCGGGAGCGGAGCTCCGGCGTTTCGTCGTCGTGGTTGAGGTATGCCGCTCCTTAGTGTGGTTTGTTTATTACCCTCATGTGAGGGATGCGTTGGTCGAGTCGGGGGAGGTCGGAGACCTCTCCGGCGACGCGTTTCTTCTAAAAACCTCGGCTGGCGCGAGGTTGAAGACGACCAACGGTCGACCGGACCCTTCGGGCGGTCGACCGTTTTAGCACTGTTTGCCCGACTTTAACCTTCACCGGTCGAACGATGCCTTGGGGGCGGTCGACCGGTAGTGTATTATTGCTGGTGAGTTGGGATTTTCTACCTGTTATCGGTCGACCGGTCCTTGTTGTGTTCGACCGGAACTTAAGTGTACCTGTTAGTTTGCATGTTTCGTTCGACCGATCGTTTGTTGTTCGACCGATTGTATGTTGCGTTCGACCGTTTATATGACTTAGAATAATAGGTTGACCCTGTCTGTTTTCGGTCGACCGAGACCCCTGAGTCGGTCGACCGATAGAGTGGAATTTAGTGTTGACCAGACTCCGAATTTTGACCTCGTTCGGTCGACCGGTTTTAGACCCTTGTTCGACCGTTGGGGGATTCTGTTATGAGCGCAGCGGTAGACCGTTTTAGGAGTACGGTCGACCGATTCCTTTCTGGAACCGGTCGACCGAATCACCTCTTCCGGTCGACCGTTTGGGCCCAGGACAGAATTCCTGGTTCCCTTTTGAACGCCAACTTTGTCCACGGAAACCCGTGTCCTCGCCTTGTGCGTGAGCCGGGAGGTGACGGTGGGCGCGTGATGCGTGTCTGCCCAGGGACCGCCGTTGGGAAGAGTGTGGGTGTTCGGGACGCGTCACCTCCATGTATGGACCGTGACCTTGAGTTGATTATTGGCACCTTGTAGTATAGCAGGCCTGAGGGATCACGGATCCCAGTGTTGATGTTGTGCGGGCACGCAACTGGCGTTGGGTGAGGTGACTACCGGCCCACGGGCTACGGAGGTCGTTGCCCTGCTTTTATAGCGGCGCGGTTGGTGTTCGCGGCTCGAGGAGCCTGATGACCTGGCAGACTTCGGTCTGGTTTGTCCGATGCTGTGCCGGACTGTTGTGATGGACCACCGATGCTGTGCCGGTGATGCCGCCGAGGTTGTGCCGGCGATGGTGATTGTTGAGCCGAGGCTGTTCCGGCTATGTTGTTTTCCTCGGCTGGGCACCTACCGAGATGATGTTGTTATACCTTCCGGGCGACGGCCCCGTTGGTCCCTGTGGCCCCGACCACTGAGATTTACAGATCTGTTTCTATCGGCGCGTAGACGTGACAGAGGCTCCCTGCCGAACCCTTGAGTAGTGTAGCTGCGTGTGGGGGGTGCGATGTTGCGGGCTACTAGACTGCATGTGCCTGCAGTAGGTCTCCTCGGGAGACCCGATGATTGATTGTCGGACTGATGTCCTGTTTTACCCTTCGGGGGAACTGTTTTACTTTCTGTTGATGCCATGACATGCCACTAGCATGATAGGTTCATTATGTGATGCATGCATGTAGGTGAGTTGGCATACGGGGTTTCCTTCTGGAAACTCAGGCATCGTTGTTATATATTTTTCAGGACCGCAGTAGGTCCAGTTGGGTGGTGATCGGCGGGGACGCGCATTTTGGAGTTGGATCCTCTTCTCGGGCCGCTGAGGTCGACATGATTACTTTTTATCCTCTGTTGTCGTTTTGCTGTAATCATGTATCTTTTGATAAACTCTGATGTATTTTGGTGCACCACTTTTATGATTTATGAGAAGTAAGAGTCCCGCCTTGATTTATTGAGTTGATTGTCTTGATTATTATTATTTTAAAAATTTCCGCTGTTCCGGGATGTTACAACTAGGATGTTCAGTTTCTTCTGACGATTTAAAAAAAAGCTCAAGTAGTAAGTTTGGAATTACTCATGCTTTATGCTTTCTGCAGAGTATCCTTTGGTGCTTCATGCTCTCCAGCAAAAGCCTCAAGATGGATGGGTACTTCTGATAATCTTAACTTCATGTCACATGACAAGGGTCCTGAACTAGTAAGAGTTTCCATCTTTTACAGTTTCTATAAGCACTTGTAGCAGGGTTTTATACTTTCCGCTATAAACTCGGAGAGCTACTTAATCGTAAATCAAAACTGATTTCAAACAAAAGCATGCTCGAATTATTAAGAACTAAAGCCTAATCTAAACATTCAATTCCTCATTTAGCCTTCAGTTTTTTTACTATGTATGCCTTAATTTTTTTATTTAATAAAAAAAAATTCAAAATTTTAAATTTAGGAAAAATTTTTTTCCAAAAATACTACGAACGCGGCACGGATCGCGGGTCACACCCGCGTTCCGTCCCAGCAAAAAAAAAATTTATTTTTTTTATATTTTTTGACGGAACCGCGATCTGTCATTTTTTTTAAATTTTTTTTCCACGGATCTGTCATTTAGAAAACATATTTTGAAAAAAAAAGATTTAAAAAAAGATTACAAATAATTATAATAAAAAATAAAAACAGAAATAAAAAAAATAAAACTAAACCAGAAAAACAGAAAAAAAAAATTCAGCAAAAAAAAATTGATTTTTTATTGTTTTCCACGGATCGCTGGTGGGAACCGCGATCCGTGGAATTTTTTTTTTTTTAAAAAAATGACGGATCGCGGTTCCAACCTGCGATCCGTCAAAAAAAAAAAAAAAATTTTGCTGGGACGGAACGCTGGTGTGACCCGCGATCCGTGCTCCACGGATCGCGGGTCACACCCGCGTTCGTAGTATTTTTGGAAAAAAAAAATTCCTAAATTTAAAATTTTGAATTTTTTTTTATTAAATAAAAAAATTAGGGCTATGTATGTCTATATTTGAACCTATCAACTCGCACCAGGCATACCTTTTTTGTTTGATGAGAAATAAATGAATGCTGAATTGCATCTACTAACCCTTCTTGTTAAACTGCCAATGTAACTTTTTATTGCATATTCCCTCATTCATTATCAGACCTTTTTGCTATTTTTGCTTCTTCTCAATTTCTTGGCTATGACTGAGGTAGTGAGGTATGTATGTGTAAGACAACAAATGAATCAGAGAATCCTAGATTAGATGAATCTTATTGAGATATAGATGGGTTCAATCAGGTAAAGAGGAAAGGAAGAAGAATCCCGAATTTACAGAATATCATTTAAATAAGCATGCTCAGAAGTTTCATCTAATGTGGTGACAATCTATCATATTGTAAGCTGTTCCATGTTGAAAGTGTTGGAGGGAAGTATGGAATTCATGGATGTAAATTGTTTGTCTACACTTCAGTAGACAATGATGAAGTTAGAGGCCCTGGTGGTTTTAAACAAATGAGAAATGAAACATTTGAAATACGCTCTATATATTCTACTGAAAATTAACTATAATCAATTATTATTTTTTCTGTAAAATAGCACATCGATTTGTTGAAATATGTTGCAAAATGTAATGCAGGGCCTTGATGCTTCACTAGGTAGCTTTCCTTCAAAACTACGAGATAGTAGTGGCATCATTAGCCATTTGGATGATGTAGCAAGGTCGAATATTGATGATGTAGACCCTCTGCCTTTTGATGACAGCAGCGATTTAACTGACAAAATTTTCAACCGAAAGAAAAGCATGTATAAACCTGCATCTTATATGAATGGAACACAAACTGGTAATTCATTTTTGTTCCTCAAACAGTTCTTTCTTTACATTTCATCATCATTGCTAGGTTTATAGTTTCAAGCTATTTGCCAGCGTACGAGTTACAGTTAAATAGGCATCATTTCCATTATGATTAAATATATTTAGCAATTTTCAATATAATAAAATTAACACTGAATGATTTTGTTACCTGTGCAATATTTCGGGAAACCAGTGGAGCTGCACAATGGAAGATGGAAGACAAATTTGGAAGATTTATAGTCATCCACTTTTTCTTTCAGTAGATTTGTGCTTGCCACAAAATGGGGTTATCTTTTATCTTGGGTTTTTATCAAGAGCTCCTTCTCCTTGTTATAGTGCACCTCATACAGGGAAAAGCTAGGCACCAGTCTCACGATTGACAGAAAAGCAACACAGTATCATTGTACTATCAACTAATGTAGCGTCCACACCTTGTTGGTTGGTACAAAATATTGTTTAAAATGATACAACATTATAATTTATATATTCATACAAGTATTTAAAGTGTGATGTGGTATGAATAAAATATTACAATAGGTGCATGTAATCAACTCAATGTCGTATTTGTATGACACCCGGTAGATAAGAAATAAGTCAATAAAGCAACCTCAACCTGAAATAAAGAAGTGATGAATTATTTATAAGTAATATACTTATGAGCAATCATTTGGCTGATTAATCTGGATGATCTAGTACAACTTAACTGATATAGCTGGGAACATTTCAGATCCACAAAATATAAATTCATCCCTTCAATGCAACTAAAGTGAAGCAATGCTTTACGATATACTACATTCATTGGTAGTGTAGAACATTCCATGACCCATGGTCATGGATTTTGGTACATGTGCTGCACCCTCAACTCACCCTATTAGGTCGCCTTATGTGTCAATCCCGACATGATCATGAGCATTGGTAAAATGTTGCTCTTTCAAACTCTACCACATTTAACACCATATGCGCCATGTTTGTATACCATTATACTTTGAGATGTGATATTTTTGAACGATTAGTTTTGTTTCAAATTCCAAGCCTAGAGATTGGATAAGAACTAGGACATGACGACTGGAATGGTTGGTAGGTAGACAGACAGACAGACAGACAGAACAAACATACAGACAGATATAATGGATGTGATCATCATGCTTCTCATTTAACTTCTGAAAACTAGTCCTGCATCCAAGGACTGGATACGAAAAAGCTCATATGATGTCTAAAATCTGGGTGTCTTTGGATGTTATGCTTAGTTGTTGAATTATTAGTTTATATTACATCATTACATAGTTCAGATGACATCCTTTAGTAATCATATTATTACATGATTCCTAGGATAATTTTATCTATTTCAGATAATTTATTACTTGAACAGTTTCTTTGATCGTGATATGTGTGTGTGTGTTTAATCTGTATCATTTTGATTGGTGTTTTCTGCCTAATAGATGGATATAGTATGCTTTATGTTAATTTTGTTGATGAAGAGAGGAATGATGCTTCCTGGAAGAACATGTTCAGCAAGGAGCTTAATAACGCTACCTCTTTCGAAGAAGTGAAAACTTCTGTAGTCAGATATGACTATGACGACTTGTACCCAGAGAGTCGAAGGTTGGTTCTTTAATAATGTACACAATACTTTTCATCCTCATATCCTATCTTTTTATCTATTCAGGAGCAAGGTGGAGGTCCAGAAAAGTTTCAAGAAAGGAGGTGCATACATTTTTCAGGAAATTATAGAGCTTAACTCACAAACTAATGCATTCATCTTGATTTCTATCATCTTCGTTGCATCATGTTCAAAGCGAGAATACACCCCTAAAGTATCAGACCACTCGATAAACATCTTTATGTATCTTAATTTATCCTCTATTTGACTCATGGTGATATTATTGATATTTGGTATGCATGCTTTTACTTATTGCTTAGTTTTTCATTCATTTTCATAGATTTTCATCCAACAGAATCACATTGTAACATCCTGAAACAGCAGAAATTTAAAAATTATCATCAAGACAACAAAGACCAATAATCAAAAGACGGGACTGTTACTTCTCATTAAACATATAAGCGGTGGACCATATTACATCAGAGTTTGTCAAAACGATACATGATTACATCAGAAATAACAAGGTGAAATACAAATAATCATGTCGACCTCAGTGGTCCGAGTAATCATATTTCCGATCACAAGATGCACGTCCGCTGATCACCACCCAACTGCACCTACTGCGGTCCTGAAATAAAACATGCAACAACAATGTCTGAGTTTCCATAAGGAAACTCCGTATGCCAAGCTCACCTATATGTATGCAGTAGTACAAATGAACTTATCATACTAATAGCATGTCATGTCATCAACAGTAAGGAAAATAGTTCCCCCGAAGGGTAACACGAGATATCAGTCCGACAATCATCATCGGGTCTCCCAAGGAGACCTACCGTAGGCACATACGGTCTGACGGAACAAGACGTAACACTCCCCACACGCGGCTACACTAAACATGGAGTTCGGCAAGGAGCATCCGCCAAGTCCGCGTCATAAGAAACAGATCTGTAACTTTGTGGTCGAAACCCACACCAACGGAGTCGTCGCTCAGTCGGTCCATCAATTATCATCTCAGTAGGTGCCCATCTGAGGAACATAGTCGGAACAACATCGCCCATCTATCATCATCGTCGGAGCAACATCGGCAGCATCACCGGCACAACATCGGTGGTCCATCAATACGTCCGGCATAGCATCGGACGGGTCCAGACCGAAGTCTGCGAGGTCATCAGGCTCCACGAGCCGCAAACACCAACCGCGCCGCTATAAAAGCAGGGCAGCGACCTCCGTAGCCATCCAGGCCGATAGTCACATCACACAATGACAGTTGTGTGCTCGCACAATCATCATACATTGGGATCCGCGATCCCTCAGGCCTGCTATACTACAATGAATCCAATCAATCCATCATATTAGTCACGATCCATACATGGAGGTGACGCGTCCCGAACACCTACACTCTTCCACACGGCGGTCCCTGGGCAGGCACGCGGAACGCGCCCACCGTCACCTCCCGGCTCACGCACGAGGCGAAGACATCAGTTTCCGTGGACAAAGTTGGCATCCTAAAAAGGACCGGGAATTAAGTTCTGTGCATAAACGGTTGACCGAAAGAGGCAACCCGGTCGACCGCATCCACAAGGAAATCGGTCGACCGAAAGTCTACAACGGTCGAACTCTCTGCGCAAAACCTAAGTCCCAACGGCCGAACAAAGATCTAAAACCGCTCGACCGATACGATGTCAAAATTCAGAGTCTGGTCAACATCAATTCAATACTACCGGTCGACCGACTCAGGAGTCCCGGTCGACAGAAAACTACTAAGACATCCTAGCAGTTCTAAGTCATATAACGGTCGAACGCATACAAATAAACGGTCGAACTAACATGCATCTCTATTCAGTACACTTAAGTTCCGGTCGAACGAAACCAAAGAACCGATCGACCGAAACACGACAAACACTCCCGACCCACCAGCACAATGCACTACCGGTCGACCGCCACAAGGCATCGTTCGACCGGTGAAGGTTAAAGTCGGGCAAAATACACTACATCGGTCGACCGCCCGAAGGAATCCGGTCGACCGTTGGTCGTCTTCAACCTTGTGTTAGCCAAGGATTTACGCTGTTCTCGTCGCCGGAGAGGTCTCCGACCTCCCCCGACCGACCAACACAACCCTCACACGAGGGTGAGCAAAAATATCACACTAAGAAGCCGGCATACCTTAAGAAGAAGACGGAGCACGCCGGAGTCTCGCTCGCGCACTTCGCCTTCGGTGATCCTCCTCGCACGATCGCCTCCTCGCAACGGCCTCCGCACGTCTCACGCTGGAGCCTCCAAGTCCTCTGGTCGCCGGAAATGGAAGAAAGGAATGAGAGTAAGAGAGATCAAATGAGAGAGAGAGATTCTTAGCTTATAAACCCAACACAACATCACCTCACCATCACCTACCCCTCATCTACAGTACTCGTCACTCCTTCCCTTCCCCATGCAAACACCATCATCAACTCCTTCTAAACATCATTATCCTTAATTCAAAGATTAGGGTCATTACACACATGCCTCTTGCTTCGACGATCTACTGTTGGAAAGAGACCAGAGCCCAATGTTTTCTGGTCAGGAAGGGTAAATTCAACACACTTTAAAATAAGCAGTACAAGTTATCTTTTAGTCTGAGTACAAATGGGTCATCTCCAGATCAGTGAAGTAGTATATTTCTTATGCTTATGGGTTTTTTCACAAAAATGAGCCATTGACAAAAAATAATTGTAGTTTGGAAGATATAAATGAATGGGAGGGGGGTATATACCAGTGCAGGGTTCTTTCATTCTAGTTGGAGGGGATATATTTAGTAGACTAGTGATTCTAGCCAAAGGGGATATATTTAGTAGATGAGTGATTCTAGTTGGAGGGGATATATTTATTAGACGAGTGATTCTAGCTGGAGGGGATATATTTAGTAGATGAGTGATTCTAGTCGGAGGGGATATATTTAGTAGATGAGTGTTTCTAGTCGGAGGGGATATATTTAATGGATGAGTGATAAGTTTAATTAAACACTTAAGATTGGAATGGTAACAAAGATTGGAACTTGTGAAGTATCAGAAAGAAAAACAGTTGATGAAAATGATTTGTGTTGATGATGCTACACACGAAAAGAACCTAAACATTATTTTGAATTTGTCTGCAACATACAGGTATCCTTTTCCGAATCATGTTTTTCATTTCGAGAATGTTCAAAGTCCTGCTTGGTCCTTTCTACCAGAGAAGAATGCAGTGGATAGCAGAAATATATTAAGGTATACAAGGCACTTTTTTCCTTTGGTACTCCTTATACACATTGATATATGAAATATTGAAACTTGATCATTCGTCACAGTGATGAGCTGAGCTGCTCCACATCAAGTTTATTCCTTAGTGCACAACATTATATATTCAATCCAATTTCTTTTATCTTATTATGCTTTCACAAATGTTCCTCATAAAAGGGGGCCACAAAGTGAACGATAACTCATGGCCAGAGCAAGAATATGTGAATGGAATAGATTCCTTTTGTAGAAAGAAAAAGCACAGGAGGCTAGGAATGGAATATGATGTGAAAAATCTTTTTTCTGATTATGTCAAGTTTGAAGACCTGAATAACATACGAAGCAAGGGTTTGCCTGGGGAAGATAATCACAGAAGTTTCCGAAGTCGAAGGAAAAATGTACATAATAGTTATAGTGAAGGAACACCAGTGATTAAAAAGATTTCTGAGACCTACAGGTGGTGCTTCTTTGAAGAAGGGCATAGTCTGGCTGATCTAGATTCAGTGCCCAGTCCTCTGCCTAAAAGTTCCAGAGAAAACAAAACATATTTCGACCATAATTCGTCCATGGATTGTCCTTATCTATTTGACAGTTCGACTAGGCATCCATGTAAATCATCTGTACAGAAGACTCAGGTTACCCACGATAAATCTGGTCAGTTCCATTTCAGAAGCCACTCTGGAAGACAAAAGTCTGTTCCAGCGAAGTCAACAAAGATTCCATCATGTTGGTGCATTTAAAAATGTCGACCAGACTCCATCTGTTAAGAAAGTTACCTATTAAAGATCGACGTATCCTCACCAGGCTGGCTCAGAATCTCTTCTTCATCATTGCGCATTTCCTTATGAGACAAATCAACCAAAATCTCGGAATCAAATGGAACAACTACAAACGGCTCTATTGTTACCTTTCCCGTTCTTCCTCTTATATATACCAACTTGTAATACAAAATTAAAAAGATAAGAAAAATACGATTCATACTTTGAGCTTTCCAAAACAATACCATCTCCATTTTATTCAGAAGGTTACCAACGGTGTAAATTTCCAGACAGATCCAAACCTCTGAAGAATGGCGAAGATGTTGATGTTGAACGAGTCCTTTTGATGGCCACTTGCAGAGAAACGTATCAAGAAGCACACGAGAAGTCCTCTGTTGAAGACAACGGTTCTACGTCAAAAACTGCTGCTGTTTCGGTTGCTGCTAATGACTGTGGTAAACAAGAAGTTGGGCATGAAAGTCCAGACGCATACAAGAGTCCAGAAGCGGAGGAGTCTCCACAATCTGTTGATACTCCAGTTGTCATGGAAGAAGCACCAGGGATGCAAAAGTTTGTTATCAACAACATGCTGTGAGTATGAGATTATCTTCTATGGTGGGGGAAGATGTTTATTTAGTTCTGATTTTATCTTCAGGATCTGACTAATATCGTTGTTTCCAGCAGTAATATTCAAGCCAGTGCTGCAGATTCGCCACGTCGAAGTGGCCACAAAGGTATATTTCTTAATCTTATTTTCCCATGCTCTTCTCTTTTTGCTTGTATTGACAGTTTGACACAGATAACTCATGAGAAATATGAGATTTCTAGCTTCTGCTTTGTTAGTGTCATGATTTAAAATCCCTTCCCAGTTTTTAACTAAATCACAGATGGTTCCATTTTTGTTGACCTCAGAGAAGAAGAACCTGGAATCTGATAACCAAAACCCTAAAAAACACAAATCTGGTACAGCAGATTCTTCATACCAAGTTATGCTTGAAAGCTACGTTCTTCAGCTGCTTTGCGTGCAGAAGGTACTTCTTGATTCATCAGCAAATGATACTG
The DNA here is from genome assembly GCA_963682175.1 of Triglochin maritima. Classification (NCBI taxonomy): domain Eukaryota; kingdom Viridiplantae; phylum Streptophyta; class Magnoliopsida; order Alismatales; family Juncaginaceae; genus Triglochin; species Triglochin maritima. The sequence continues at coordinate 2,557,076 of OY821780.1, read as the reverse complement.
TAAAGAAGACCTAATACGTTCTTTATAGACTATCAGCAGTGCTGCTTGCCTTCATAAGAAGTCACTTTTATATGGTCTCCTTGACTGATGTTAAATTTTCCATAAGAATATAGAAATAATATACTATTTGTAAGAAAATAAGAGCTTCTCAAGTCTATATCTCGATTCATCAAAATTAACTTATTGTTTGGTACTCTTTTGGGATTAGAACTTTTTCATGCTGATCAAGAGTCCAAGCAACCAATATTGCCATCTGATATCGTTAACAGATATCAAGGAGCTGAAACTGAAGCAACTCAGAATTTGGATCTTGAATTCGCCATTTGATTTTTGATTAACATTCGATTCACCTTTTTTTAAATATTTGATTCACTTGTTGGATCCTTCTATCTGAACATGCTGGTTGGGTAACGAAGGATATGTTTGGCTTTAGTTGATTTCGTCAAGTATACAAATGTCTGTAGAAGATATAAATTTGTGTATTGCTCCAGTAAGATTTTGGTTAGAAAGCAGGATCAAACTGTGTTATCGGAAAGAAAGTATAACCAAACCGAAAGAACAAGAATCAGACCACGTGACACGAGATTGCTTGCTGGTCCGACACTACATTAACTCAAATCCCACCTATCTTGACAGAGTAATTAATTATGAGACCCCGATGTGGGTGATTTTGATGCGGTTTTGAGATTTGGGAACACAAAGTTCTACTCTAGTGTTTTCTAATTTCTTTTTTACGCTCTTTATTATTTAAAGGAGAAGAGTAGAAAATTCAAGTTGTTTTATAGTCAGTGTAGTTTGAACCTCAACATTTAGTTGAGGAAACCACTACTTGTCCAGCATCAGCTGAGAATTTGGGATATACAATTAATATTTTAAAATTATAAAGCTGTTAATTTCAATAATAAACTACTTACGCTACTAGTTAGACATATCCAAAGAAGAACCACGTGGTGCACACTCGTGCACCGGCGGCTTCTTAGATTCCATGCATGTTGGCGTAGATAGATAATAGAAAATCAATATTTTTTGCCAGGGATCTTAATTTTACATGACCTAACTTAGCTTGATTTCTCACTTACTGAAGTTCAAGTTCGATCCAACCTTTTCGATTATGAACTAAACCAGATGGCTTCAAGTGAGCTACTCGACCACGATACGCGTGCATTATACATTTTGATTTAAGTGATCATTTAACCAATACCTTTCCGAAGAGAATGAGAACTATACTTTGACAGAGATTGGAAAATAATAGAAATACGAAAGAGGTTCAATCTCAAATCCTAAACTAATGTCCAACGAGAAGCTACAATCACTAATTGAATGAGTTCTATTTAAAAATTTATATTGGATGATCTTTGTTAGAACCCAAACCCCGGATTAGGGTTAACCCGGGTTTAGGGGTGTGGTTTGCATGGGGAAGGGGGTGTGCACAGTGGTGCATGGGGAAGAGGTGGAGGCGTGAACAGTGGGCTGTGATGGTTGAGGGGTGTAGGTGAGGCGTGCACTGTAGCGTGGAGAAGAGTTAAGTTTATGTTGGTTTTGATCTCTCTCTCCCTCTCCATTCCATACGTTTCTCTCCCTCACTCTCTTCTTTTCTTGTGCGGCACCAGAAGACTCGGAGGCACCGGTGTGAAGCTCCAGGAGGCGATCGTGCGAGGAGGCGGACGCGCGGGGAGGTCTACCGGAGGCGACGTGCGTGAGCGAGCTCCGGTGTTCTTCGCCGTTCTTCGCACGTTTGAGGTATGCCGCTCTCTAGTGTGGTTTTGTTGTTGACACTCACGAGAGGGTCGTGTTGGTCGGTCGGAGGAGGTCGGAGGCCTCTCCGACGTCGCGTTTGGGCGAAGAAACCTCGGCTGGCGCGAGGTTGAAGATTACCAGACGGTCGACCGACCCTTGGGCGGTCGACCGAATGCATGTGTATATTTACTGCCTGTTGCGTTTCGGTCGACCGAGGCCTTGTGTTCGGTCGACCGGAACTTATATATATTGGATTTTATATGCATGTGGTTCGACCGTGGTATATGTTCGGTCGACCGTTATATGACGTAGAAATGTAGGTTGACCCTAACTGTTATCGGTCGACCGAGACCCCTGAGTCGGTCGACCGATGGATTAAAGTTTGAAAATGATGTACTGTTAGTTTTCGGTCGACCAGGACCCCTGAGTCGGTCGACCGATAGAATGAATTGAATGTTGACCAACTCCGGATTTTGACCTCGTTCGGTCGACCGGTTTTAGACCTTCGGTAGACCGTTGGGGGGATTGTGTTCTATGCGCAGCGGTAGACCGTGTTAGGAACGGTCGACCGATTCCTTTCTGGAAACGGTCGACCGAATTACCGCTTACGGTCGACCGTTTGGGCCCAGAACAGAATTCCTGGATCCCTTTTTGAATGCCAACTTTGTCCACGGAAACCCGTGTCCTCGCCTTGTGCGTGAGCCGGGAGGTGACGGTGGGCGCGTGATGCGTGCCTGCCCAGGGACCGCCGTTGGGAAGAGTGTGGGTGTTCGGGACGCGTCAGTGTCAGGTATGGAGCGTGACTAATGTGATGGATTGATTGGACTTATTGTAGTATAGCAGGCCTGAGGGATCGCGGATCCCAGTGTTGATGTTGTGCGGGCACGCAACTGGCGTTGGGTGAGGTGACTACCGGCCCACGGGCTACGGAGGTCGCTGCCCTGCTTTTATAGCGGCGCGGTTGGTGTTTGCGGCTCGAGGAGCCTGATGACGTGGCAGACTTCGGTCTGGATTTGTCCGATGTTGTGCTGGACTGTTGTGATGGACCACCGATGCTGTGCCGGTGATGCCGCCGAGGTTGTGCCGGCGATGGTGATTGTTGGGCCGAGGCTGTTCCGGCTATGTTGTTTTCCTCGGCTGGGCACCTACCGAGATGTTGTTGTTATACCTTCCGGGCGACGGCCCCGTTGGTCCCTGTGGCTCCGACCACTGAGATTTGCAGATCTGTATTCTATCGGCCCGCAGGCGTGACAGAGGCTCCCTGCCGAACCCTTGAGTAGTGTAGCTGCGTGTGGGGGTGCGATGTCGCGTGCTGTAAAACTGCATGTGCCTGCAGTAGGTCTCCTCGGGAGACTCGTTGTTGATTGTCGGACTGATGTCCTGTTTTACCCTTCGGGGGAACTGTTTTCCATTTCTGTCAATGCCATGACACGCTACTAGTATGATAGGTTCATTTGTGTAATGAATGCATATAGGTGAGTTGGCATACGGGGTTTCCTTCTGGAAACTCAGACATTGTTGTTATATATTTTCAGGACCGCAGTAGGTCCAGTGGGGTGATGATCGGCGGGCGCGCGCGTTTGGAGTCGGATCCTCTAGTCAAACCACTGAGGTCCACATGATTACGTTTATCTTCCCTTGTCGTTTTGTTGTAATCATGTATTCATTTTGACAAACTCTGATGTATTATGGTGCACCGCTTTATTGTTTATGAGAAGTAACAGTCCCGCCTTGATTATTGTACTCTTTGTCTTGATTATGAATTTTTAAATTTTCCGCTGTTTCGAGATGTTACAATCTTGACATCTAAATATCTAATGTCAGTTTCTTCATCATGCCGTGGTGCACGAGGATATAATTTTATCATATTTTATTATTAGGATTAGGATAGGATAGGATAAATAAAAGACTAGAGTTCCAATGCTAAAGATTGTTCTCAAACTATAAAACTATTCTCCTCCATCCCTCCCACAACCACCACCTTTTTTCCCTTAAATATTGAGGTAACCAGTTTTGACTTTTGACCGGCAAATATCAGGATCATACCCGGTTTGATCTCTACAAAATATCTTTTTATTTTATTTATCGTCAACGACATGTTTGATCGTCATCTTAAGATTTTGGAGACAAATTGTAGCCAATAAGCTTGTTGCTAAACACTCTCAGAAATCAGAACTACCAAAATACTACACGTCTACACTCATTATATATTCCAATTTTCCTAATATATTCCAATTGTCCAAGTACCAATTGAGCAGGTACATTAGAATAACGTGTGTGATTAGAATCTCATTTCTCATGATTAAGAGCACCCTTAACGGGTGCTCTTTTGGGGTCGGGTCTGAGGGGACCCGACCCCAGCCCCCCTTAATGGGGGGCGGACCCAGGTCGGGTCCAGACCTGGGTCTGCGACCCGACCCGGGGGCGGACCCGGGCTGGCCACGTGGCCAGCCCGGGTTGGCTGAAATTTTTTTTTTTTTGCTATTTTTTTGTTTTTATATTTGTTATTTAATATATATTTGATATGTATAATAATTTATATAATTAGAATATATTTGTGAAAATTAAAATAAATGAAAATAATTAATGAAAATTAGTAAGATAAATGTAAAAATAATAATTATTATAAATGTAAGTAATTAAAGGAAATTAGTAAGATAAAAATACCATAAAAATAGAACACACGAATTTATCTAGGTTCATCCCAAAATACATTAGTAACCCAAAAAATCGGCAGAGAATTACATTAGTAACGTGTTTTTTTTGTGTGTGTGTGAATCTGTGATTGATGGGATATGGATAGGGTTGTCAAGTTCTGCTCGGGATCGATAGATCGCTCGATTTTGCTCTGATTTTGCTCGAAATTGCTCGGATCGGTTAGTAACGAGCCGAGCACGAGCAGACCCCGCTCGCTCGATACTCGCTCGATGCTCGCTCAATTATCGCTCGAAACCTGATTACTATATCTAATTATTTGATTAACCTGAATATTCTATCCAATTACCCAATCGGTAAAGTGTTAAACTCATTAAATAAACTAATTTACCAAACCCAACAATCCATTTAACAAACCAAACCAAAATACTCATTAGAATCAAAACCATATTAGTACTAAACTTTTCATTTTTTCATTATTATTATTTTCTCATTCTTTTCTACACCAAAAGTTCAAATAAATTAAGGTTTGAGTCAGGTAGATGATCTTATTTATAAGATGTTGATGTTGTGAGTTGTCCTACAATTTAGAAGATTGTGTTTTATTTTAATATTGTGTTGATTTTGTTTGATCCAAGTGTATAATCTTATTTATAAGATGTTAATGTTGTCGTATAATTTATAAGATTGTGTTTTATTTTAGGTGTTAATTTTAAGATTGTGTTAGTAACTATTATTATATTTGTCTTAAGTAATTTTATAATTTACTTATTAGGAAAACATTATTAGGAATTCAATACCAAAAAAAAGGTTTAGGTTAACGAGCCGCTCGTGAGCCGCTCGCGAGCAGATCGAACCGAGCACGAGCAGAATTTTCCGCTCGAAACCCTTAACGAGCCGATCTTGAGCAGACTCGGATCACTCGTTTAGAGATCGATTACACCCCTAGATATGGATATGCAAACAATTGTTTTATTATTATAATAATTTCCAAACCACTGTTAATAATCAAAATAAACCCTAATACTTATTAAAAAATAAATAAAAATGCTTTCAAACAAAACCAATCACGTCAAACATGAAAACAAACACAATCTAGCTAGTACACTTTAATTTGTACCACAACCCAAATTCCACGCCTGTCTTAGCTATCTCTTATGGGGTCCTTATACACGGACGCGGGCGTCACGGACGCGCCCTACGTGACTTCAAAAAGTGAAGGAGTCAGCGTCTACTCGGATTGCCATGTCACGCTTTCCTTCCGAACGCGCATTAAATTGTTTTAAATTTTTTTTGACGGTTTTCGAAGAAAGACGGTTCGTTTCCAGATTAGACAGCGGCAGACACCCTACGAACGACGGTTCGGATACCGAGGAAGATAACATATCCAGAACTAAAGGGAGACTCTCGCTTTCTTTCTTTCTTACCTGTGAACGTAGGAAGCGCACCTGTGAAGCTTTCCCGACTTTCTTTCCCTGTGAAGCGCACCTTCTAAACGATAATGGAATCTTCAACTCCGGCCGTCGATATCGAACACGTCCCAGAACCGGTGGGTCTCTAATTTTTTCTTTCCCTGGGTCGTTATTTTTTTTTGATGAACTTCCGTTTATTAAATTATTGGTTTTAGGGAACCACGTACTACTTCCGGGAATCACGATGCTCCTGGAAGGCCATCCGAAAGCAGTTTGACCGGATGAATAAGGTGGAGAAGGAGGCTTTCCGTAGCACCCCATTCGGTCACTTCCTAAACCTTCCTAACATTACGACGGACAACGAAATAGTCGGTTGGTTCGTCGAGCACTACGATACGGAGGAGGTGGGGCTGAGAATAGGATCAAGGGTAGTTCCCCTTACACCGGAAGACATCGCCCTAATTTTGGGGTTACGTACGCATGGGAAGGCCGTGGTGATGGAACCATTGCCCGTCCAGAAGCGAGACGGGGTGAACCTTGACAACACCCAACTTTTAGTTCATCTCATGGCAAACAGTACCATGGGCGAGACGGAGGAGTACGTTCGTCTCCTGATTTCTTTCATCTTCAACAATTTTTTGTTCTATGATGGAACGCTGCGACCGAAGGAATGGTTCATGCACCCTCTGAGGAACATCAAACGCCTAAGCAGCTACGCATGGGCAAGTGCAGTTCACAAAACCCTGGTTGGAGGCCTCGAGAAAGCAAGTTTAGAACTGCAGGAGAGGAAAAAGGCAGGGAATTTCATAATGAGGCAGGGGAACGTCGAAGGTTGTGTTGCCATACTACACGTAAGTTTTTGTTCCTGCTTCACACTTCCTCTCTTCCTCTTTTTTTGTTTTTGTTCTTTTCGGAAGACGATGTGTGTCTGTTCGGAATACGTTGTGAGTCTGTTCGGATTAAGTGGTGGGTCTGTTCGGATTAAATGGTGGGTCTGTTCGGGTTAAGTGGTGGGTCTGTTCGGATTAAGTGGTGGGTCTGTTGGGGTTAAGTGGTGGGTCTGTTCGGATTAAGTGGTGAGTCTGTTCGGAATAAGTGGTGGGTCTGTTCGGAATACGTTGTGAGTCTGTTCGGAATACGTTGTGGGTCTGTTCGGATTAAGTGGTGGGGCTGTTCGGAATATGTGGTGGGGTTGTTCGGATTAAGTGTTGGGTCTGTTCGGAATACATTGTGAGTCAGTTCGGAATACATTGTGAGTCTGTTCGAAATACATTGTGAGTCTGTTCGCATTAAGGGGTGGGTCTGTTCGGATTAAGTGGTGGGTCTGTTCGGAATAAGACGTGTGTCTGTTCGGAATAAGAAGTCCGTCTGTTCGGATTAAGTTGGGTGTCTGTTCGGTTTACGTTTAATGTATGTTCGGATTCAGTTGTCTTTCGAATATGAAAGTACGTTGGTATAGTAGTTCTCATTTTTTTCCTTTCCATTTGAAGGTGTGGCTTTGTGAGAAATTTAAATTGGGGGAGCCCAGAACTGGAGTTTTCCCACGGATGAAAAGATGGACGGAGATGTTTGGGAAACGATTAACCCTGAGGAAATGGGAGGAACGTGGAATTACCTTACATCGGATTTACGACGGCACGTTCGACCTGATGGGGGCTCCATCAATGAGTGAAAGGGAGCTGCAACTTATTGGTCCTGTTCGAAAGAGCTCAACTTCAACCGTCAGTTTGCCAAGGCTCCAACTGGCAGACTGCAGCATTCCATGCGACCCGCTGCTCCAAGAATTGGAGCTGAGTGAGGTGAAGACAAAATGGCTGAGGGCCGAAGCTGCCCTTAAGAAGGCCACAGAACAGGTACACGACCTCAGGGAAGAACTGAGGATTTCCCAGGAAGAGTGTGGGAGGCTCAGGAAAGATATTATATATCTTCGAGGGACAGGGACAACTGGAGTCCCTGGTGGGGAGAACGAGCGAGAGCAAGAGGAGGAGAATAGGAAGAAGAGGGAGGCGGAGGAAGAAGAGAATAGGAAGAGGAAGGAGGATGAAGAAGAAGAAGAAAAAAAGAGGAAGGAGGAGGAAGAAGAAAAGAGGAGGGAGGAGGAGGAAGAAGAACAGAGGAGGGAGGAGGAGGAAGAAGAAAAGAGGAGGGAACGAGAAAAGAAGAAGAGGAAGGAGGAGGAACGAGAAAAGAGGAAGAGGGAGGAGGAGGAATGTGAGAGAAAAAGGGAGGAAAGGACAAAGGAAGAAGAGGAGAAGAAGAGGAAGGAGGAGGAGGAACGAGAAAAGAGGAAGAGGGAGGAGGAGGAATGTGAGAGAAAAAGGGAGGAGGAAAGGACAAAGGAAGAAGAGGAGAAGAAGAGGAAGGAGGAGGAGGAACGAGAAAAGAGGAAGAGGGAGGAGGAGGAATGTGAGAGAAAAAGGGAGGAGGAAAGGAAGAAGGAAGAAGAGGAGAAGAGGGAGGAGGAGAGGAAGATGGGAGAAAAGAGGAAAATAGTGGAGAAGGAGGAAGAGAAGAAGAGGGAAGAGAAGAAGAAGAAGGAGAAGGAAGAAGAAAGCAAGGCCCAGATAGCAAACTGGGTCGCGAAAAGAAAACGCTCGACGGCCACCGTTGAGCAGCAGCTGAAGGAAGGCGAACATCTGGCCAAGAAGAATAAGAAGGAAGAAGAGCAAAAAAGAAAAGATAGAGCGGCTCAAAAGAGCCTGAAGAAAAAAAGGCCGGATGTTGACATGCCTGCATTGGGCACGTTGTCAGTTGATGAGGTCAAAATGCTACTGAACCTGACCGAACCCAACAAGGACAATAGGGATGTCATCTGGAGAGGCGATATGTGCAGTTTAAAACGCTCCGACCTGAAGGAGCTTATAACGCCTAGGATGGATATTAGCGATGAAACTATCGACGCTATGCTATCGGTGCTCGAAGAAAGACGCCACCCAGAAAAAGTTATATGCATATCCACATTCGAGTCGGGGCGAATTCTTGGAGGGCAAGGCAGAGAAGTTGATGATTTTATCCTCCCTAAAATCGTAGGTGCGTCTCCAACACAGACCGTGATCGCACAACCATGCTGGTCTTCAGGTCATTGGACACTGGTGGTTGTCTATGGCCCGTCCAAAGAGATTTTGGCATTCAACAGTCTCTCTAGGGAGCTAGGCGAAGGTGATGATCCGGAGCAGACTGTAGGCCTACATGAATGTGCAGCAGCGGATGCGGCTGTATACTGGAGGGATCTACTCAAGGTCGACTGGCCCCTGAGAATCCTGAGGAAAGAGAGCCAACAACAACCACCGGGGAGCAACGATTGCGGCGCCTTCGTTTTATACTGGATAAGGTGCCTAATATTCAATCTTGACCCTACGAAGGAGAAGGACCCCAATACCATCCACTCTATCAGGGGTGAATTGGCGGTCATGTTACTTAGGGATCGTCGGTCGTGTGTGCAGGTCTAAACAGACAAAGATATTTTAAGTTTTGTTTATTTTTTGGTTTACATGTACAAAATGTTTACATATTCAGTTCACAAACTATTTACATGTAAAAATACAAACATTACCAATGTCATTCTTAAGCTAACTTTATTCCGAACAGACAGTCTTCTTATTCCGAACAGACCCAACACTTAATCCGAACAGACGCAACACTTAATCCGAACAGACTCACAACTTAATCCGAACAACCGCAACATTTAATCCGAACAGGCTCACAACTTATTCCGAACACAGTCTTCTTATTCCGAACAGACCCACAACTTATTCCGAACAGACCCAACACTTAATCCGAACAGACGCAACACTTAATCCGAACAGACTCACAACTTAATCCGAACAAACGCAACATTTAATCCAAACAGGCTCACAACGTATTCCGAACAGACAGTCTTCTTATTCCGAACAGACCCAACACTTAATCCGAACAGACGCAACACTTAATCCGAACAGACTCACAACTTAATCCGAACAACCGCAACATTTAATCCGAACAGGCTCACAAATTATTCCGAACACAGTCTTCTTATTCCGAACAGACCCACCACTTATTCCGAATAGACTCACAACTTAATCCGAACAAACGCAACATTTAATCCAAACAGGCTCACAACTTATTCCGAACAGACAATCTTCTTATTCCGAACAGACCCAACACTTAATCCGAACAGACGCAACACTTAATCCGAACAGACTCACAACTTAATCCGAACAACCGCAACATTTAATCCGAACAGGCTCACAACTTATTCCGCACACAGTCTTCTTATTCCGAACAGACCCACCACTTATTCCGAACAGACCCAACACTTAATCCGAACAGACGCAACACTTAATCCGAACAGACTCACAACTTAATCCGAACAAACGCAACATTTAATCCAAACAGGCTCACAACTTATTCCGAACACAGTCTTCTTATTCCGAACAGACCCACCACTTATTCCGAACAGACCCAACACTTAATCCGAACAGACGCAACACTTAATCCGAACAGACTCACAACTTAATCCGAACAAACGCAACATTTAATCCAAACAGGCTCACAACTTATTCCGAACACAGTCTTCTTATTCCGAACAGACCCACCACTTATTCCGAACAGACCCAACACTTAATCCGAACAGACGCAACACTTAATCCGAACAGACTCACAACTTAATCCGAACAAACGCAACATTTAATCCGAACAAAACCACCACTTATTCCGAACAGACCGAACACTTAATCAGAACAGACCCAACACTTAATCCGAACAGACTCACAACTTAATCGGAACAGAACCACCACTTATTCCGAACAGACCGAACACTTAATCCGAACAGACTCACAACTTAATCCGAACAGAACCACCACTTATTCCGAACAGACCGAACACTTAATCAGAACAGACCCAACACTTAATCCGAACAGACTCACAACTTAATCGGAACAGAACCACCACTTATTCCGAACAGACTCACAACTTATTCCGAACAGACACACCACTTAATCCGAACACACACAACTTATTCCCAACACACCCACAACATATTCCGAACAGGAAAAACTTATTTCGATCAGACACAAGTAAATCTGAACTGAACTTGTATAACAACCATTTACAGATCAAAACAGATCAACAATTACAAGTTTCTTGGTTTTACAAGAACGGGAAAAAACAAAAAAAATGTAAATTAAGGAGGAAATTCCTCGTAATACAAACTCATGTCCCAATCGGAGAAATCAGGATCCGCGGGTTTTGGTGCTACTTCGTGAAGCGGCGAAGTAACCTTCATCTTCCACTTTCCCTTCTCTTGTTGGGCGTGTTTTTTATGGCTCTTTTTAATTATCTTCTCAGCTAAAGACACTCGACGTCTAGTCGGCGGTCTTCCTATACGTCTGACCTTTTCCGGATTAAGGACCGATGTACCCGAAGACTCAGGTTCATCAGGTCGAACCAAGTTTTGTGTAGTGTGCATACGTGCCTTAAGCATTTCAATACACTGCACGGCCTCAATATACCTTTTGTGGGAGATGAAGGCTTCCTGTGCGATCCAAACGGCACGACCCATGATGTCGTCGTGACGACGTAGCGCATCCTTCGCCATTACACCATCGTCTGGGTACGTCTTATCTCGATAGCTCCTTCGAATATCCTTCCGCCATCGATTAAGGATGTAAGAGTCTGGAAGCAATGCATTAGGATTCAAGCGTGCAAGTACAACAAAAATGTGGCAGCATAGAAGCCCAACGTGCTGAAACATTCTGCAATCACATGTAAAATTCATGGATGTGTTTTGTACTAGGAAACGTTTCGACAGTAGCTGCTCACCAGCCAAAACACGTTCAGATACCTTGTACTGGAATGTTTCATTCGTATTGAACTCCTCCGTTATATCGCAGTATATCATCTTCCCAATTTGTAACTGCACTTTTTTGAAGACCCCTACGGTATACAACTCGCTCAACTGACTCTCGAATGGATAAATTGAAACCAACTGGGGTTTTTTATGAAGACAATCAAATTCTGATTGAGCTTCCTTCTCGTACTTGTGGCGGAGCGCAAGTTCGTATTGTTGAACAAACTGCTTAAGGGTGGTCTTCGAAGTAAGATACTTGTCGAAGAAGGCGTTCATACTCTCGCTCCTCTGAGTAGATGTCATTCCCGCGAAAAAAAAATCACCAATAAATGCAGGGATCCACGACTCTCGGATTGCATAAATGGATTTGAGCCAGCTGTGGTTCTGCAGGTCAAAATCAAGAAGGAAACCCTGCCAATTACGATCAAATTCTGCTGGGGTTTTGGAATCATATACAATCAATTTCAGATCAAATAATATGTGATCCCGATACTGCGTCGGCAACTTCACGGGAGCTTTGTTCATTATGTGCCATATACAGAATCTGTGTCTTGAATCTGGGAAGACATTCCTTACAGCAGCAGTAATGGCACCACATTGATCTGTTATTATAGCTGGGGGGGGGGGTATATCTGCATAAGGGACCCAATTCGAAAGGAGTGAGACATTATTCCGAACAGACAGACTTCTTAATCCAAACAGACAGTCTTCTTATTCCGAACAGACACAACACTTAATCCGAACAGTCAGGCCACTTATTCCGAACAGACACAACACTTAATCCGAACAGTCAGACTTCTTATTCCGAACAGACAGACTACTTATTCCGAACAGTCAGACTTCTTATTCCGAACAGACACAACACTTAATCCGAACAGTCAGACCACTTATTCCGAACAGACACAACACTTAATCCGAACAGTCAGACTTCTTATTCCGAACAGACACAACACTTAATTCGAACAGTCCGACTTCTTATTCCGAACAGACACAACACTTAATCCGAACAGAACCACCACTTATTCCGAACAGACCGAACACTTAATCAGAACAGACCCAACACTTAATCCGAACAGACCCACCACTTATTCCGAACAGACTCACAACTTATTCCGAACAGACTCACCACTTATTCCGAACAGACACAACACTTAATCCGAACAGTCAAACCACTTATTCCGAACAGACACAACACTTAATCCGAACAGTCAGACCACTTATTCCGAACAGACACAACACTTAATCCGAACAGTCAGACCACTTATTCCGAACAGACACAACACTTAATCCGAACAGTCAAACTTCTTATTCCGAACAGACACAACACTTAATCCGAACAATCCGACTTCTTATTCCGAACAGACAGACTTCTTATTCCGAACATACACTCTTCTTATTCCGAACAGATAGACTTTTTATTACGAATAGACAAACAAAAAAGAGGAAGATATGAAGAGGGAAGAAGGAAAAAAACTTACCGTTCATGCACGACAACCAGGTTTGGAACAACCATATGTAATTTTCAGTAGTCTCATAGGACAGCAAAGCGCAACCGAGCAAAACTGATTCAAAATAGTGATTGACTCCTACAAATGGGGCGAATGGCATGTCGTATTTGTTGGTAATGTAGGTTGTGTCGAAACATATTGCGTCTCCAAAGTATGAATATGCAGCTCTAGAACGACTGTCAGCCCAAAAAACGTTGCGTAGTCTTCCTTCGTCATCCATATCTATTACATAAAAAAACATGGAATCAATCTTCTGCATCCTAATGAAATAGTCCTGAAGAGCTTGTGCATCACCAGGTCCCATCTTCAAATTTCTGACTTGGTTTACAACATTCCTGCAAACAGGAACCAGTAAGACCAGGCGCAAAATGTTCAACTTCAATTATGTTAGACGGAAAGAACACAAACCTTAAATCCCTTTCGTTGAAAGTCAATTTGTCATAACCTCCAGCCTCGACCACAAGAGATTGCATGGTCTTAGCAGCCGATATCCCAGCTTCATCATTAACCGATATCCGTGCTACGACGGCCTCAGGGACGGTTCGTTTGTGCCTGAGAAATCGCATTTGCTCCGGGTCAAGCATGGGATGGTTATGGTTAAGATCCACAAAGTTAACGTTGTAACCCCTTGCTGTGTTTCCGGATACCCTTATCCGAGCAGTGCATTGTACTCTGCTGGATAACCTAGGCTTCAATTTTCCTTGCCCTTGGTCCGTTGGTGCGGTGCCCTCCTTGGAGCAAGTCAGCGTGGCCCGTATAACAACACCACGATCGTAATGAGATTGTCTTGTCTTAACGCCAAAACCACAATAATCGGCATAGGCCACGTAAAATGCTTTGGCTTCTTCGAAAGAGGGGAAAAACATCCCCTCATGGGGAACGTTTGATGGCTGCTCCACTAGGGAAGGCACGGGAACGATTTCCATTTGGTACAGAGGAATGACCACAGAAGAGAAGGGAAGGAAAAGGAAGAGGCATCTTGAGATTGATAACAAGTCTTCTGTGCCGTGTAGGAGCGCCGAGCGCCAAAATGATGAAGGAAGAGAGTGATTTGAGTCGCATTAATGAGGTATGGAGGGAAGGATGGTGGAAATGATGAAGATACGAAAATAGAGGAATAAAAAAACAAAAAACTTTTCATATCCCATCGCGCCAACTAAGCAGCGTCTGCTGAGTGGACTGGCCACATCAGCGCGCGTCCACTAAACATTTTCCTTCTCTTATTATGCGGGAGTAATGTGAGGATTGTGTTTGTACCAAAATAATACTCCACTTTAGTCCACTTTAATAAAATGGTAGAACTCCCACAACTTTAGTTTCATGTTTTTCCTGAAATATAAAGTAGATGAAAAAAGTTATTACAACTTACAAGTACAGGATTACACTCTTTTGGAATTCTCGTAATAGAATTTTCAAAACTTCATTAATTTTTTTTTCTCGCATATCAATCGCAAGAAACATTCTCAAGATCCAATTCTCCTTAACAAATTTTCTAAGAACGGGTCGCATCCCATGATTAGATCAACGGCTGAGATCGACTCCGTCGTTCACTACTGTAGAGAAAACAACTTCGTACTCAAACCGACACACCACTCCAACCAACACGTCTCCATCACAAAAACATTTCTCCCCGTCTGTCCAAATCTAGACAAACCACGAACACAAACCCGACCTTCGAGATTCGCCCTAACTCCACTTCCCCCGGAGTAATCCTCACGTTTCCGGTTGTGGGTCATCCTCAGATTCCCAATTCTCCCCCAAAGACCTCACCTTTCCGATCCCCAACGTTCCAACCACACCAAACCACCACCTTTTCCCTCCAATTTCCCTTCTTTCCCGTCCAACTCGGCGTCTAGGACGAGAAAGATAGGATCTTTGGGGGTTTCACCATGAGGGTGATGCTAGGGTTTACGGTGATCTGGGTTTTTGTGCTCTGGACGAGCCCTTGCTTGGGGAAGTTCGTGGTGGAGAAGAACAGCTTGAAGGTGACGTCCCCGGATGCGTTGAAGGGCGTGCATGAGTGCGCGATTGGGAATTTCGGGATCCCCCAGTATGGTGGGACTTTGGTCGGGGTTGTGGTTTACCCCAAGTCTAACACCAAGGCTTGCAAGAGCTTTGATGGGTTTGATCTGTCCTTCAAATCTAAGCCCGGAGGGTTCCCCACCTTTCTGCTTGTTGATAGAGGGGGTGAGTTTGCCAATTTTTGTTTTAATTTTTCGTGATTGTTAATTGCAAGGGTTTTTTTTTTGTTGGTTTGTAGGTGGATTGGATGCATGGGTTTTTTAGTAAAGTCTTCAGATTGTGTTGTGTACTTGTGTTACTTTCTCTCAGCAATTTTATTTTTGGTTAAGAGTTATTATTTAGAGTTTCAGTGGACCAATTACGAGTTTATTTAGGGAAATAAATTTTTCATCTAGTTTGGTTGTGGAAATCAATATTTCCACCCAAAAACTGCAATTAACATGAAAATAAGTTTTTTTTACATTGATAGGAGCTGCTCAGGTCATCCAATCAGATATTGACGCTCCTTTAATTAAAGACAAAACCAGTGGTTTTTATTTAAGAGAAAAATATGGATTTTTCGACCATGATTAACTTGTATGTGTACATGTGCCAACTCCGTAAATGCAACTCCAAAATTGGCATTTGCCGAATTTTTATTTGTCTATTGCTTCACTGATTTTCTTGCCGTATTTGTTCCTTGTGACCATCAAATTGTTTTGTTTTATTAAGCCAATTGGAGGAAGATAATTGTAATCGTCTTTTTTCCTTCTAGTCAATCTATCGTTTTGATCGGACCTTGTTTCGCTTCTTGATGACAGATTGTTATTTCACTGCGAAAGCATGGAATGCTCAAAAGGCAGGGGCCTCAGCAATTCTTGTTTCAGATGACAAGGTTGAGCCATTAATAACCATGGACACACCTGAAGAAGAAAATGCTTCTGCAGATTACCTGAAGGATATCTCCATCCCATCGGCTCTTATAAGCAAGACTTTGGGAGACAGCCTTAAGAAGGCCTTGTCCGATGGTGAGATGGTCAACGTCAATTTGGACTGGAGGGAATCGCTTCCTCACCCCGACGAGCGTGTGGAGTACGAGTTTTGGACCAACAGCAATGACGAATGTGGCCCTAAGTGTGACACTCAGATTGATTTCGTAAAGAACTTCAAAGGAGCGGCTCAAGTACTTAAGAAGAAGGGATACACACAGTTTACCCCGCACTATATCACATGGTATTGTCCCGAAGCTTTCACGTTGAGCAAGCAGTGCAAATCGCAGTGTATCAACCATGGAAGATATTGTGCTCCCGACCCTGAACAAGACTTCAGCAAAGGCTATGACGGCAAAGATGTTGTGGCCCAGAATTTGCGGCAAGTCTGTTTGTTTAAGGTTGCTAATGAGACTGGCAGACCTTGGGTCTGGTGGGATTACGTCACTGATTTTTCGATCCGATGCCCCATGAAGGAAAAGAAATATACAAAGGAATGTGCTGAGGAAGTGATAAAGTCGCTAGGTGTTTAGAGTATCATGATTTTTATATTAGTTTGGGTCTACTTTTCCATCATGGAGCTCTCATTTTGAATGTTAATTGGAACGGCAGGTGTGGATCTCGAGGCGATTAATAAATGTATGGGAGACCCAGAAACAGATACCGAAAACAAAGTGCTTAAAGCAGAACAAGACGCACAAGTGAAGCTTCTCACACTTCTTGATATGAAGGCTTTTCTAATTATTTCCTAACTCTGTTTGTCGCTTCGCTAACACTCATATTTTTAATAAGCTTAGATTGGCAAGGATTCCCGAGGAGACGTAACAATATTGCCTACCCTGGTGATCAACAACAGACAATATAGAGGTTTGCAACATGTTCGCTCTTGTAGAGAAGGTTGATAAAACAGATTATTGTAACATAGACTGTTGTACTTGTACAGGTAAGTTGGACAAAGGGGCTGTTCTTAAAGCTATATGTTCTGGGTTCAAGGAGACTACCGAGCCAGCCGTTTGTCTTACTGAAGGCACGTTGACTTCGAACATGACTTCTTATTAATTGTTGGGAACCTGTGAATCCAGATTTCTCATAATTTTGTTTGTTGTCGTGGTTTTTTCAGATATACAAACTAATGAATGTTTAGAAAATAATGGTGGGTGCTGGCAAGATAAGGCTGCAAATGTTTCTGCATGCAAGGTATGTTTTTGATCTCAAATTGCAAACCACCTTTTTTGGGGCATGCAGTTTTTTTGCTGGATTTTGAAATATTGTCATTAAAATGCCATAATAGGACACTTTTCGTGGAAGAGTATGTGAATGCCCTGTTACTCGAGGTGTGAAATTCGTCGGCGATGGATATAATCATTGTGAAGGTACAACTTCCATCTTCAAGCTCAGAGAATATTGTACATTTTAAGGATGTGTTAATCAGTAGTATCTAATTACGAGTTTGCTTTGTGTGAAAACGTCTAAAATTGAATCTCTGTCTGACCTATACAAAATCTACTTATGATTAGCTTCAAGAACATTTCTCCACATGTATACTGCAACCAAAAAGGAAATGTTGGCTTCTAGTGGCTTGCGATAGGCTTGTGACATTCCTTCGCTTTTATGTTTTAATATAGCTTCTGGAGCTGGACGTTGTGAAATTAACAATGGAGGATGTTGGAAGGAAACCAAAAATGGCGAAACAGTTTCTGCCTGCATCGTAAGTAACCTAATGAAAACCTCTTTTACATGGCATATTTGTAGCTTTATTAATTTTTTGTTTGCATGAACA
Source organism: Triglochin maritima (assembly GCA_963682175.1). Taxonomy (NCBI): domain Eukaryota; kingdom Viridiplantae; phylum Streptophyta; class Magnoliopsida; order Alismatales; family Juncaginaceae; genus Triglochin; species Triglochin maritima. Next base: position 2,539,167 of record OY821780.1, on the reverse strand, counting down.
ACAGGAAAATGGATCCGAGACTTGCAAATGTCCATGGGGATTTAAGGGTGATGGAGTCAATAAATGTGAAGGTAAGCACCATAGTTGGAAAATGGCATCAGTCCTTATCGATTGGCATGCAATAGAAACATAGCTAGGGATTTATATAAAATGCATCTTGAAGCTCCTAAAACATTAGAATGATAACAATCCAATATCTACTTACTAAGTTTTAATTCCTAAAAAAGAAGTGGCGACATTTTTTGGTTTATCTTTCTTGTGAGGTTCCAGCATTTGAGATTTCTGGTGAGTTTGTCAAAACATATATATTTTTAATTTATCTAACTGCTGATATAAGAACAGCATTTTCAATTTGTCATATTGAGGAAAAGTTAAGAGTATATATGCAATCCAAACCTTGGTCTGACCTCAAATATGTATTGCTATTGTTACCTTAATGCTAATTCAGTTTCCATATGACATACTCTAGTGTAATTTTATCGTATAGGTGCATTCTTACTTTGACACTACGTAAAACCAGAGTCCGTTTATTTCATATTTACCCTGTAAAGTATAAGTTCTGGGATGCTGCTGTTCTCTTGATCCTTTCGTTAATTAACTTTTTCTTTGCAGATGTTGATGAATGTCAAGAAAAACTTGCCTGCCAATGCCCAGAGTGCAAGTGTACTAACACATGGGGAAGTTACGAATGCGGCTGCAATGGTGGTCTGTTATATATCAGAGAACATGACACATGTATAAGTGAGTATCTCAGGCTTTTTCTCATTTTCCGTGTGGCACACTTATCTGATTTTTCTTGCATATATGTTAAGGTAAAACAGCAAAATCGGAAGTCAGCTGGAGTTTTCTTTGGGTTATCTTCCTTGGATTGGCCGCAGCAGGTCTTGGAGGTTATGCCGTGTACAAGTACCGAATTCGAGTAAGTTTTTCTTTACCACTACACTAAGACAATTTACAATCCAACTACTCTGAACCTATATTCCAATCCAAGGAATGCTCAAGGATTTGTATCACACCAACGCGAAATGCTTGAATTACATTTCGTTAATGGCAGTTTTTGTAGAGAATGTGTTGTAGCGTAATTTAGCTTTGTCAACAAGACGTTATAGTGGAGATTTCCTACTGTACGAATGAGTGCTATAATTGGATTTTCTTGTTTTCTCAGAGCTACATGGACTCAGAAATCCGAGCAATCATGGCCCAGTACATGCCGCTCGACAACCAAGGAGAAGTTCCTAATCACAATTCACGCCCAGATATTTGAGTTCCCGAAGTCTGCATTGGACATCGTCTTTATCGTGTGCTTGCTGGCCATAATGATGATGTCAAACTAGGGGAAATTGCCTCCCTTCCTTGATGATCATTCCATGTGTTAATAACATCCACGAGCTGCAAGGGCATTTCACCTGTATCCATTTTATGTACATCTGAAAGGCAACTGCAACATCTATTTTAGTTTACCAACTTGAAGATGCATTTTCAACACAGCATAGTTCATGATGTGTGGAGAGAACATTCTGAAACCATGTTTGGTTTTGGAACACTACGTAACATGTTTTTGCCTGTTTTGGTGTTTAGACGATGTGGTTCTTTATTATTTGTCACTGGAAACCGGGAGGTGTTCTGGGTTTTCATATATTCAGGGGAGTTGATAGACTTGGTACAAATCCTAGTAGTTTGTCATGAGATTGTTTTCCGTTGGAAGATCTTTAGTATTAAAATAGTTAAGATTATTGATCCAGTTCACGAAGATTCCAAGTTCTTTTGTTTTGTCGGCTTGAATATTATTCAGTGGAACGAGTCTCTAGTCTTACTTCTGTGTGCAATATTTTTAAATTGAATTCCATGCAAATCTTGTAGTGCTGAAAATGAAATAAATATTGGGATTTCTATTTTTGTATTATATTTCAGTACAAATACAAATAAAGAACGGGAAAACTTGGTCACACCGCCTATTTAGATAGGAACATGAATCAAATGTCATCATACATACTCTTACCTTGACAAATCCCAAGTACAATCCTTGCAAACGACACACTCCTTTTTCTTGAGCCCAAAACTGACAAGCGTATTCTTGCAATCTTCGGAAAACAATAAATACCCACTCTATAACAAAATCTGGAAGACTATAATGGCACCAAAAATACAATTTTTTGGTTGGATTCTTGTGGAAGGAAAAAAATACTAACAAAAGACAACCTTGTAATGAAAAAAGTTAACATCAACAACATCAGATCTCTTATGAATCCTACCTTTACTTTGGCTACTTACTCAGGAAAGGAAGCGAACTCTTGCTTGCATGGTTTTTTTGGGCGTCTTCGATATCACTAGGCATGTAGTGAATTTTATCCAAGCTAATCTTTCAGGCTTGTAACCTTTTGATGGTGGGCTGTGGTTCATAGCTTCACCTTACTATTTATAATAGGAAAATTTTTCAAAATGGAATTTTTTTGAAAAAAAATTCTCAAAATAAACCTCAAACAAAAGTATTTCTCAAACTAGACCCGCTATCACCACGTGGTGACACGTGGCGGCGGCGGGTTTTGTTTTTTTGTGCTTAGAGAACTCGGCATCACCAGTGCCGAGTTCTCCCAGAGAGAACTCGGCACTGGTGATGCCGAGTTCTACTTGATTTTTTATTGCCCAACACTTGACGTTTTCTGAGGTGATTCAAATAGAACTCGGCCGTTAGAGTGCCGAGTTCTATTTGAAAACTGTTCTCCTGGCGCTCAGATCGTGCATGAGACGATTGACGCCCAGGAGAACAGTTACTGAAATAAAACTCGGCATCTAGGATGCCGAGTTCTAAAGGTAGAACTCGGCGTTTGTAACGCCGAGTTCACTTAAAAAAAAGTGAACTCGGCGTTACAAACGCCGAGTTCCGTCGGGCTATATAAGCAGCCCGACGCCCCCTCCCCCATCCGCCGAGTTTCCGAGTTTTTCAGGTTAGGGTTTCGATTTTTTTTCGATTTCCACCGTTTTATTGCCTTTTTTATGTATTAGGATGATATACATTGTTGTTTTATGTATGATTGTAGTGTTTTTGTTGGTTTAGGAACCCGTTTTGGTGAAAACTCGAATTCGATTTTGGGTTTTTAGGCAAAACGTTTTATTTCTTGTTTGATAGTTGATTATTGAAGTTAGTATTGTTGATTATAGGTCTACGGTAGTCATCTTAAAAATAGTTGAATTGAAGTATGATTATTGTGATTAAAATTAGATTTTTTGTTGTTATTTATGTTTGAATGTATGTTAATTTGAATGAATGTTAACTTAAAAGTGATTTATTTGAGTTTAAATGTATGTGAGTTTGAATGTATGTTAGAATTGAAGTTTGTAGTATTGTTAGTTTATTCTACCGTGCAGGTTTAAATTTACCAATTTGAAAAATATAGGAGAGGTTCTGTCAAAATTTTTAAAAACATTCTGACATGATTCTTAACGTTGTTTATTGTAGTTGATTTTATTGGAGAGATTGTTCGACGTTTACAGCCGGTACAGATGGAGTTTGGTGGTTATAGTACTGGTTCAGTTAGAGGTAGCTACGCTTCACAGGGTCCGGTAGACAGATCAGTGTTGGTTTTGCAGGCCAACCACAAGTCTGACTTGTTCAAAGATTTTGTAAGTATTTTACGTTTTCAAGTTAAATATTTGCACGTGAGTTTCAATATTCTTACATTTTTCTAAATTTATGCAGAAGGATGTTGATGGTGTAAAATGCGTTGAGCATGGATCGAAGCTCAACGAATGGCAGATCACTGATGAGAGGATGCTGTTTCTGCTAGATATGGCAGGGTTTGACACAGTCACTCGGTTGGGCCGAGTTCAGTTGGATCATACCTTGCTGGGGGCGATGGTCGAGCGTTGGAGACCGGAGACTCATTCATTTCACCTGCGACATGGTGAGATGACGTGCACCTTGCGTGACATCTCGATGATTACCGGCTTGCGCGTAGATGGTTTGCCGGTGTGTGAGTCTCAGGAGTACATTTGGTCAGAGGTCTGCATGGATTTATTGGGTCAGGTCCCCGATGACTTGGGTCGTAAGGGTTCCGTAACTCTGGCTTGGTTGCAAGCTCGGTTTCAGCAGTTGCCTTTTGATGCTGACGAGGAGACGGTTACACGACACACCAGAGTCTTCATTCTGTTCCAGTTGGGATGTAGTATTTTGGCAGATAAGAGTGGGACGATGGTTCACTTGAAGTATCTGTCTTTGCTTGGAGATTTGGCAGTAGCATCGGAGTACAGTTGGGGTAGTGCGGCTCTGGCCCACTTATATCACATGTTAGACGAAGCCTCACTGATTCCGACGAAACATTTGTGTGGTTTTCTTACGTTCCTGCAGTTGTGGTGCTGGGAACATTTACACATTGGGAGACCTTTGAAGAACAAACCATTAGTATACCCGGAGGACGAGAGGGCACCATTAGGATCCCGTTGGAGACGACCAAGAACATTCAAGGGTAGTGCGAAGACGACGACACTTGATTTTTATCGGAATGAGCTGGACGTGCAGGAATTCGATCAAGTGATCTGGGAGCCTTATGTAAATTTGGATCTTAGTCAGTTACCACCATTATGTACGGAAGGTTCAGAGATCTGGACGAGCCGTACTTGGCTTATAAATTTTGGTGAGGTGGTTATGCATTGTCCAGACCGAGTGATGAGACAGTTCGGTCTACAGCAGCACATTCCAGAGCCGATGGAGAGACATGTAGTGAAATCGGCTCAGGGAAGGTCGGATGTGAATTGGTTGGCGGAAAATCACCAATTCATTCAGCATTGGTCGCACAGAAGAGATCATCTACAGTTTGAGCGGCCACTCCTAGGTGTCACTCCTGAAGAGAGCACACATCTGTATATGGAATGGTACTGGAGCATCACCGTGCGTTGGATAGTTCATCACCCATTGGCTCCGAATAATACCTTATACAGACCTCGAGCGGGTAGAGAGCGAGAGATGGTAAGATTTAAACATTTATTTAAACAATTACCACTTTTAAAAATTGTTTAGTGTTTCATTAAATTTTAATTATCTGTAGGTGCACGGAGTTTATGAGTTCCACGAAGAACTCCATCAAATTCACGAGGTGATCAAAGATCACAAGACATGTTCTTCGATGGTAGGAAAATTGAAAGAAAAAATGAAGGCTTGGCTTATGTGTTTTGGTGCTGAAGAACCAGCATTACATTTGAGTCAGGATCGCGTCGTTGAAGATGATTCACACTCTCAAGAAGACGTTGGCGGTCTGACTCAGGATACTGAGAATGCAGCACTAGGAGGGGGACGCGGCAGGGGGAGAGGACGTGCTCAAGCACGTCCTAAAAGGAAGAAGAGATTGAGAGGTCACTTAGGATAGAGAATTAATTGTGAACTTATTTGGTTGTTTTTATATGATACTTTTGGATGTATGTTAAAATGTTGAACTTCATATTCCATTCGTAGTTGTATTGTGTTTTATCGTACAATGAAGCCTCCCCAAACCAAAAGACCTCCCGGTCGGCCTAAATCAACGCGAATCCGAAACGAGATGGACGAACACTCTGGAAGAAAGGTAAGGTGTGGGAGATGCGGCGGTATAGGGCATAACCGAAAGCGATGCAAGGAACCTATATAGCAAAATATTTTGTATGTAACTATTTAGTGAGACGAATGAATGTAAGAGTTGATTAATTGTAAGACTTGTAATGTATTTGTAATGTATTTTGTTATGACTTGAATGAATGTACGACTTAAATCCTTTTTAAGAGTTGATTAATTGTAAGACGATAATTGTAAGACGAATGAATGTAATGTATTTTTTAGGACCGCAAATTTGCCTACTTAAGCCTATTGAATTGGACTTCTGCCTATGAAACTCGGCATCTAGAATGCCGAGTTCTATTGTAGACCTGGGCCACCTGGCCGTCACCCATTTTCACACAAGATTTGAGTGCCAGGAGAACATGACCAAATAGAACTCGGCATCCCCAATGCCGAGTTCTATCTGAATCACTATTCTCCTGGCAACTCAATTCGACTGGAATTTGAAGTGTTGGGCAATAAAAAATCAAATCGAACTCGGCATCACCAGTGCCGAGTTCTTCCAAAGAGAACTCGGTATCACCCGTGCCGAGTTCTCTCTGGGAGAACTCGACATCACCAGTGCCGAGTTCTATTTGAATCACCTCAGAAAACGTTAAGTGTTGGGCAATAAAAAATCAAGTAGAACTCGGCATCACCAGTGCCGAGTTCTTCCAAAGAGAACTCGGCATCACCAGTGACGAGTTCTCTCTGGGAGAACTCGGCATCACCAGTGCCGCGTTCTCTCTGGGAGAACTCGGCACTGGTGATGCCGAGTTCTCTATGCACAAAAAAACAAAACCCGCCGCCGCCACGTGTCACCACGTGGTGGCAGCGGGTCTAGTTTGAGAAATACTTTTGTTTGATGTTTATTTTGAGTATTTTTTTTAAAAAAAATATTATTTTGAAAAATTTTCCTTTATAATATGTCTACCAAACATTTTTTTTAAAAAGACAAATACCAAATACGTTACTACATCCAAATGAATTTTATGTTTTACAACTAAACCCGACCAAACATATTCAAATATCATCCAGACGAGACGACCAGACCACTTCCAAGTTCCACCCACGAAATACACAATTTGCAGAAGGAAGAGTAGGAGCAAACACGTATTGGTTTTTGTTTTGGGTTTGGGAGATTTATCAGAGAGAGATGTTGAGCAAGAAGAGGCGTCGACTGGATCCGCCGACGCCCCACCGTCTCACCAACTACACCACCGACTTCCCCCACCTCGCCTCGCTCTACCCCTCCTTCCTTCCCTTCCTCTCCCCAACCTTCGACTTCGCCGACCCCAACGCCCTCCGCGAGCTCGCCCGCCTCCTCCTCCTCCACCACCACAACCTCAACTGGTAGGGTTCTTTTTTTTCGTTTTTAAAATTTTTAATTTTTTTTGATTTCAGGTGGATTCCGGACGGGCAGTTGTGTCCGGCCGTGCCGAACCGGGCGAACTACGTGCATTGGGTGGGGGACTTGGTCGGGTGTGGGGTCGTGAGGGGGTGGGAGGGGGACGGGACGGTGAGGGGCTTCGACATCGGAACCGGTGCCAGCGGTCTACGGGTGGAGCTTCGTCGGTTCTGGTGAGAAACAAATAAAGTTTCTTTTTCCCCCCTTTACTTTGATTGAATGTTGGTCGTGAATGTGAGCAATTTGACACTTTTTTATTGTTATGTAAGCTGGGATATATCCCAATGTATTTTGTTAAGTAAGCCAAAAACCCGGTTGAAGCAGTACAATGTATTTTTCTTCTTCTTTTCCTTTACTTTGATTGAATGTGAGTGAATTGCGAACTTTTGTTGTTGCAATGGTGGTGAGTTAGTTTTGAAGGAAATGCTTCTCTAGGTTGTTACAATGGTGGTTGGTTTCGATCAAATTGCTACTTTGAGTTGGTGGGTTTTGAAGAAACAAACAAACTTTTCGTTGGTTCGTCGGAGAAACAAACAATTTTTTCCCTTTCCTTTACTTTGATTTTCGTGGTCGTGAATGTGAGCAATTTGGCAATTTTTTTTGTTAAGTAAACCGGGATATATCCCAATTTGTTTCCAAATCACAGCCAGGAAAAACCCGGTTCAAACAGTACATATGTTAGTTCAAAGATGATTAAAACAAATTTATACTTGTCCTTACGCACAACCGTCCAACTGTCTAGTTACATGGTTAATCCAAATGTTACAAAGGTCATTGCAAATGGAACATTTGATCTTAGGCACCTGCCAATAACACAACTGCGTAAGATGGTTAAAATTTGATGGAGAATTTTGGCACCTTTTGTTGTTGCAATGGTGGTGAGTTTTGAGCGAATTGCTACCCTTGGTTGTAACAATGGTGATGGGTTTTGATCAACTTACTACTTTGAGTTGGTGGGTTTTGAGAGAAAAAAATGTTTTTTTGGCAAGCTTTTGGTGCCTGAAAATTATTGGTTTGTTGAATGGTGGGTATTTAGGAACTTATCTTCGTTCCATAATAAAGTTGGTGCTAGAAGGCTATTCATACATGCTGTTAAAGTCTAAGTTGGTTCGTGTGGAAAAACTTTGTTTTTGGTGCTTCCTCTTGGTTTTTCAAGATGTTTGAAGTGGTGTTGGATTTTGAGCAAATTGCTGTTTTGGGTTGTAGCAATGGTGGTAGGTGTTGAGGGAATTAGTGGGGTTTTAGCAAATTGCTACGTGAGTTCCAAACATTGGTGGTGGGTTTTAAAAGGAGACTGGTTTTCTAGAGTTTTTGGTACCTGAAAATTAGTAGTACTGTTGAATGGTTGATATTTAGGAACTTGTTCCCGTTTCAGGATGAATTTGATGCGAGTACATCATCCATTGATGTTATTAAAATCTCCGTTGTTTTTGTAGGAACATCAGTGTTGCATTTGACACAAAATATCACTGTTACTCTTGCATATAGTTAGAATGGTTATTTCGAGGAATTTATTGTTGTTTTGAATTCTTTTGGTGCGAGGAAGTTGTTATAGTTGTGTTATTTTTTGGGATCCAGATGTGACAGAAGTTGCACTTGAATGGGCTAAGAAGAATGTGGAGAGAAATCCTCATTTGTCTCATCTCATCGAGATAAGAAATGCATCAGAGAAGGTTGAAAGTGGAGAAGCAGTTTTGCGTTCTGATTGTGCTTCTGGTGGTGAAGGAATTGGTTACCATGGACCACCAATTCTCCTGGGTGTTGTCAAAGATGGCGAGAACTTCGACTTTTGTATGTGTAATCCTCCATTTTTTGAACGCATGGAAGAAGCAAGTCTCAACCCCAAGACTGCTTTTAGTGGAACCCCTGCGGCGATGGTTTGTCCTGGTGGAGAAAGGGCTTTCATTTCTAGACTTATAGAAGATAGCGTGAGCTTGAAACATTCTTTCCGGTGTGCTTCCTTTTGACTTCTTCAGTTACTGTAATTAGTTTACGGTTTTCCTTTGATACTGGATTCCTTACAATTTGAAGTTCTGAACTTGTTTGCAGATGGTTCACTTCAATGGTTGGAAGAAAGACCAACCTAAAATTTTTGGTATCAAAACTTCGTCGAATCGGGGCATCAGTAGTAAAAACTACTGAGTTTGTTCAAGGTCAAACAGCTCGATGGGGACTTGCATGGTCTTTTGTCACCCCTGACAAGAAATCTGTTTTGTCAAAGGCTCCACCTAAGAGCCATTTCTCCTTCATGATCGAGGTATCAAAATTTCCATTTTAACAGCTGCTACTGGTTTCTTTTAGTCAATGCAATTTAGCTGTATACTTCCCGAACGTATAGAGTCATTATCGATTCGTAGTGGTATAATTATCTGGTCAATAATTTGTTTGTGTAACTCAACTGCATTACCGCAGGGGCTTCACCGCAAGTCTGGTGCATCTAATGTCTTTAAAGCAGTGGAATCATTTTTTCTTGCTTATGGTGCTATCTGCAAGTGTGACATGTCATCCTTCAGCCTCAATGTAAGTTTGTTGTGGTTATTTGTTTCGTTGATTTGAGCATATTACTTTCACATCAATTATCTAGTAACCTTTCTTCTTCTTCTTAGATTACCATTTCAACAGAGAAAGTTGAGTGTATGATGGAAGGCAACAGTATCAATCAGATTAATGATGATGGATCGAATAACATGCAGCGGCCATTAGATGAACTGTCCTTTTGCATTTCAGTAGGCTTTTGAATTCACATTGATCTCGTTTCATTCATCCATGATTGTAGTTTCTGTTTTTTTGCAGAATGTAATTGATTTTTTTGCAGGTTTTTGAGCAAATTCCTGGTACGATTTTGGTGAAAGGATCATTATTGCCTAAAGAAGTTCGATTTTCAGGTAGCTACCCTTAAAGCTTTTTCGTGCATGATTGTAAAGTATTACTTTGTGCCTTTCAGACCATTGATGAATTCTACCATATGTGCACTGGTTTCTTTCTTTTATTACTTTGCAGCGATGTTTTCTTCACTTTTCCACAACATGGAGGAGTTCCTTAAGGAAGAATTTGGGAGGAAAACTGGCAGACCGTAGACTTATGAAACAGTCAGGTATTTGGTTAGGTTCAGTAGTTAACTTGAAATTGTAGTTGAGTCAGAGACGTTTAAATTTTAGTCATTTGCAAATTACCTGATGTTTTGTATTATTGTATATGTACATTTGTCTTGGGGAATTAAATTAATTTTCCTATATATGCTTTCATCTTTACTATATATCTGAATAACGCAATTCGGCATTCATTCGTTCGTTCATCTGAGTTATTTTTCAGATGTTCATTCATTTGTCTGTTCAGTACAGATCTGAATTTGAGCAAAGAGCAATGCTTTCTAAGATGCTAGGTAATGAGTGCAAGCAAAGTAAGCATACAATGATTCTTGTCATGGGGTTGACATCCTATATCAGCCACTCATCCACATAAAATTCTAACAGTTGTTTCACACTTGCACCTTGATGGAAGGAAGGGGTAGTGAACCACGGCTAAGCTTTGGTGATGGCCGGAGCTCTATTGTCGACGAATTTGAGCGTCTTACATGTGAAATTGAGCTTCACAAGATGATGCTAAGAAGGAGCTTCTCCTCCCCATGCTCAAACCACCTCAGCCACGACCTTGTAATGCCTCCACCAATTCTAACAACGAAACTCCCTCCTGTGAGAGCAAAACAAAACCTTGGTTTTCTCAAGCTTCTGAAAAAGGTGATGAAGACCATGCGCCTTGTTGGAGTTCATGCAAGGAGAGAGGGACATCTCAAGAATAGGATCTCCAAAACAAACGCTCGAAGCAGGTCTTGCCGGACATGAGAGTTGTAGTGTTGCTTAACTTCTCTTTCGAGTCGTAGAGTAGTTTAACTTCTTGTGGAACATACCTGTAGACACACACTTCTAAAACTCCACCCCTTTCAAATTCACGAATGAACATAAAAGTTTATATATTTCTTGTGCTTTCTTCCGCATGAGAGATGGATGCATTGTTCAATCATAAATTCGTATTATGCGTCGCAAATAGGACATTCAATGATTAGTCGCGACGTAGGTAAGCAATTGGCGTCGAATAAAATTTTGCGATTGAATGTAGCGCAGTGCATGAATCGTGTCATGGTCACATTGTAACATGCATGAAATTGGTGATACTAAAATATTAACCTCAAATAAATCCGAGAGGTTCAAACCTCCAAACAATAACAAACATGCAATCGGCAAGACCAACAATAATAGCATTCAACATCCCAATCCCAACTCATCTAAGCGCCCGTATAAAGCCCAGCAGGGCCTTCCGTTCGGCCCACACGCCGAATCGACCTCGACCCCTATCACACTCTCCACTGACCTCTTCCCCCTCCGCCGCCGCCGATCGGAAAATGGGGTACGCCGCCGAAGTCGTCGTCGTCAAGTCCCCCACCGACAAGCGGTTGTACCGGATCCTTCACCTCCCTAACGGCCTCTGCGCTCTCCTCGTCCACGACCCCGAGATCTTCCTCGACGGAGTTCCCGATCGCAACCCGGAGGAGGACGAGGAGGACGATGATGATGAGGATGATGAGGAGGACGATGCCGATGAAGAAGACGACGACGACGAGGATGATGATGATGATGATGACGATGATGAGTGTGGCGGGAGGAAGGGGGCTCTTCCGACTAAGAAGGTTTGTGTTCTAATTGTTTAACAGTGTTTCGGATGGTATGTTGGAGACTTAACTGGAGTTCGGTTTGTTCTCTGCTGCGATTTTGATAATATGCTTCCCACTTGATAGTTGTGGTATTCGTAGAACTAAGAGGAGATAAGAGAACTATGATTTAACAGTGTTTTAGACTATGACTGGAGTTCTATAGGTTCGATGCTGTGATTTTGATGTCATGCTTCCTGCTTGATAGGTGTGATATTTGTAAAACTAAGAGGAGATTAGAAATCTGCTTAAAATTTTGAGCGGAGGATCGAAGGACGCCAGGGTAGCAATGGTATGATGATGACACAAGCACAATGAGTTCTTTCAATCAATCACACAGCCACACATTTAAGATTTAAAGTGGAGTGCAGTTTGTTCTCTGTTGTGATTGTGAGGCCATGTTTCCAACTTGATAGTTACTGTATTTGTAGAACTAAGAGGGGATAATGCAACTGCTCAGAAGGTTGAGCAGAGCAACAAAGGACACTAGTGAAGCAACTATATCAAGGACATACTGATAAAGAAAATTGATATCAATGACATAAACACAATTGACTTATTAAGGTTAATCATTTAATTAAGTAGAGTTCAATTTGTTCTATGATTGTGATGCTATGCTTCCCACTTGATAGTAGCAGTATTTGCAAAACTAAAAGGAGATGAGAAAACTACTTAAAATTTTGAGCGGAGCGATGGACAACACCAAGGAAGCAACAATATCAATTGTACAGTGTTTCGGATGGTATTTTAATCCAGAAGGGAGTTAAGTAGAGCTGTGATTTTGGTACTATGCTTCCGAAATCCCACTTGATAGTTGAGGTATTTGTACCGATCAAAAAAAAGTTAAGGTATTTGTAAAACTAACTAACTTAGAGGAGTTAAGTAAACTGCTTAATATTTTGAGTGGAGCAATGAAGAACATCAGGGAAGCAGTGATATCAATCAACAGTGTTCCGGATGGTAGTGGAGAGTATTTTGATTTCCTGTAATTAAGTCTAGCAGAGTTTTATTTTTCAATCATTAAGTCCAGTGGAGAGTTAAGTAGAGTTCGATTTGTGCTCTGCTGTGATTTTGATACCATGCTTCCCAAATCCCACTTGATGGTTGTGATATTTTTGTGAAAGTAGGAGATAAGAAAACTGCTTAAAATTTTGAGTGGAGCAATAGAGGACACTGGGAAAGTAATGATATCAATGACATAAGCACAGTCAAATGATTTCAATCCAGCACACTAAGTAAGGTTTGATTTTGTTCTATACTGTGATTGATAGTTGCAAGTTTGCAACATTTGCAAAACTAAGAGAAGATGAGTAACATGCTTAAATTTTGATTGGAGCAATGAAGGACACCAGTGAAGCAATGATAATATGATATTGATGACATAAACACAATCAAATTATATCAGTCGAGCACAAAATTGTGTAGGGTTCAATTTGTTTTATGCTTTGATTGTGATGCTATGCAGTCTACTTGATAGTTGTCACATTTGCAAAACTAAGAGGAGATAAGAAAACTGTTTGAAATTTTGATTGGAGCAACGAAGATCACAGGTTAAGCGATGATATTGATGACACAAACACAATTGAGTTATTTCAGTCAAGCACACAATTAAGTACAGTTCATTTTGTTTTGTACTGTAATTAAGATGCCTTGCTTCCCACTTAGTAGTTGCGATATTTGTAAATCTAAAAGGAGAAAAGCAAACTGCTCAGAATCTTGAGTGGAGCAATAGAGGACACCGGTGAAGCAATTTTATCAACGACATCAGCACGATTGGCATATTTCGATCAAGCACATAACATAGTTAAGTAGAGTTCAATTTGTTCTCTGTTGTGATTTTGACGCTTCGCTTCCCAACTGACAGTTGTGATATTTGTAAAACTAAGAGGAGATAATAAAACTGCTCAGAATTTTGAGTGGAGGTGGAGCAATAGAAGACAAGACACCATTGCGTTCATAAAAAAAAGACACCATTGAAGCAATGATGTTGAAGAGATAAGCACAAGCGAGTTATTTCAATCAGCACACGTTTAAGTAGAGTTCTTGTTTTATGCTGTAATTGTAATGCTATGCTTCCTACTTGGTAGTTGTAACAAGAAATGTAGACTTCTTGACCATGCATGGATAAAAAAAAGACTTCTTGACCATGCCACAAACAGTTTTTTTGGTTCAAAGTCCCGAGCTTTTGCTGAAAAATCGCTTCTTTAAGCAATAACTTAGATTCCTTGTCTACACGGTTCAGTATAAAAATACTCTTATTTTTCTATGTGGATATTGACTCCCTTCCTGCGTCAGTATTTCTCCCATTTTATTTATTTCCATGTGGATAAAATTAGTGATTTCTTCCAGGCTGCTGCAGCTCTTTGTGTGGGAATTGGTAGCTTTGCTGATCCTTCCCAGGCCCAAGGTCTTGTTCATTTCTTAGGTACGTCTACTTTTTGACGTTTTAGTCGTTTTTAAATAATGCACGCATTAGAGGAGACCAGAAAGAGTCTCATCTCCTTAACTTCTCATTGATTTTGTGTTTTAGTTCTGATTTCCAGTTTGACGATGCTCAACACTCCATGAATGTCAAATAAGTATGCCATGAAAGCCACTGAAATATAGTTTGTTGAAGCTTAACAATTTAGGTCCCATTTGAGTAACTAAAGTTTTTAAAATATTTGATTTCAAAAACGCATTTTTGAGGTTGGCATCCAATTCAAATAAGAGGAAGGATCTACCTCTGGTCAATCCATCTCATTAACTATACTAGCAAGAACCTTGTTCTTTGTATTTGCATTTGGAATTAACTAAACATTTAGGACTCCATGCATTTATAAATGATTGGACGGGTGTCATCTGGTCATTATCTACTCTATTACTATCAATAAAAAGGTACTCTATTACTATATCATTATCGAGTGCTGTCTTTCATGCATCCATATTGATAGGGACAACAGTTTATTTACAAGTCTATCTTTATTAAACCTTTTGCCATTTGGTGTCTTCAAAGTTCAAAGTCTCTTGTTCATCACATTCTTGATTTATTATCTTTTGAACTCCACACATGGTTTATAGTTTTGTCTGACTGTGTCGTGGGATGGCCTTTAGATGTTGTTGACAATGCTGAGCATATTAACTTATCATCGTACCAAACATAGTTTATGAATCTGGAGAAGAAACATCATTTAGGGGTAACTATTCTATTACATTGTGAAAAGTTATCCCTTTCTCCAAGTCTTAGTTGAATCTTAGTTCTGTTATTTGTTTCCTCAAACCATACCATAAGTTTATTAAGGGTTCTATTTCAGCTTTACTGTTTCAGGTTATTTTTAGATGACTCAAAAATTTAGACAAGCTGGTGGTTAATGTTTTCAAACTGTTATTGTGATAGACATCCATTTAGAAGTTCATGTTGTAGAAATTGCTCTCATAATAATTCATTTCCATGATGTGCTTCAAGCTCAAATAGAATCAAACTTCAGTAAGATATACAAACTCTTTTTTCATGTTTGAACAATCAAACTTCTCATGTGTATTAGAAATTCATGGTGCATTTTTTAACAAATGCCTTAATTGCAGAGCACATGCTTTTCATGGGAAGTGTGGAATTTCCGGATGAAAACGAGGTTCAACTAGTTTCCTGCGCTATGTTTCTTTCTTTCTCTTTCGATCGGTGCCCTCTGTCTCATTCCTCTTGACTTTAGTCAGTTGAATCTGATTTATTTCAACTTTGACTTCTGAATGTAGTGTATGAATCCCGGACTTCCAAATTTGATTATTTTCATGATTTAGATACATACATCTCAAATATTATTTATGATTTTATTATCCAGCACTTGATTATGTTCTAGCAGAGCCTTTAGATGACCACTGCGACTGCATCATGGTGGTTGAGACAGCTCAATGCTATTTTGGGGTTATCTGCATTTTCTGGAAAATGCACGTTATACTGATTCATGTTTTTTATTTATGATCTGCGACAGTAATGCTTTTATTAAATAGTTGGAGCTAATATTAATGGGTTTCATTGCTAACTTACCCCGACGAGTTTGGGATTGATGCTTTGCTGATGTTGTTGTATCGAACAATTGAAGCTAATGGTTTGTTTAACCTAATGTCAGAAATTTGAAGATGTTGGGCCTTAGGTTTCTCCAACAAGTAGGTAATCTTCAAAAGTTCCTTGGGGATTCGGAAGTTATAAAACTAAAACCATGAAGTTGGGGTTGGGAAGTTTACAATTAGCTTCTATATAATTTTCCAGACATGTAAAGAGTCCGTATGTCACTTATTTTAAAAACTTTATTATAAGGAAATTTTATATGTTAAAATTCTTTGGTTTGTTCGAAGTTTAGCCCATGTTCCAGTCTTAGTGTCCAAATCAACAATTTTATGGAACACACATTCAAAAATCCCAATGCTATGCAATTCTCTTTTGAAATTTAACACTTTCTTGGTATCTTTGATACTAGAACTATACAATTGAAATTTTCTAGTCACCTTGCTGACATATGATGATGCACTTGATCGTTGGGCTTTCCTGTTTTCATAATTTCATTCTATGTTATTCTTAACTATCTCTGAAGTTCCACATTAAAATATCTTGTGCTGATTGTGCTATAAAACACATAATTGCTAAGGTTGCTTTCCCTTCAATGCAGTACGACAGTTACTTGTCCAAGCATGGTGGTTCTTCAAATGCTTATACGGAAACTGAGCATACTTGTTACTACTTTGAAGTCAATCGAGAGTATCTTAAGGGAGCATTGCAAAGGTAATTACAACCCTTTCAAAGCTATATTTATCAATACACAGAATTATACTGTATTGCCCGGACTTGAGCATACTCTATATAAAGATTCTACAATTTTGTAATCTAATCAGATACAAAAGGCTTTATCGTATCTTATAAACTTAACTTACAACAATCATTACATACTAATTCTATTTGGTTTAATTTTGGAATTTAAATCCTCTTTTTGTTGTCATTCTCTATTATGTTGCCCAAGTATTTATTTGTTGCGAAGAGACTAGTCCAATTCAAAGTTCAGAAGTGCAAAAGGGAAAAATAAATCATTTTTGTTTTTGGTTTTTCATCTTGTCAAACAGTTAACAATGAAAATAGATAATATCTGCTCAACTTATTGTTCTGGTCCCAAGTTGTGGTTATACATCTAGTACGGCAATTAAGTTAGTTTATTACCAACTTACTGAATCAATGGTTTTGATAAATGGACGACAAGTAATTTTTCATTATTTTAATAATTTCATATTTAAAAAGTTATGGAATTTTCTCTTACCCCAGGTTTTGTCAGTTTTTTATTTCACCATTGGTTAAACGCGAAGCAATGGAAAGAGAGGTATTAGCTGTTGATTCAGGTAAAGTTTAGAGGGTCACTTGATAATGCAAAGTTATGTGTAAATTTGTTATCTACTTTTATCATCTTACTCGATCTTCGCCTCTTCTATAAAAGAATTCAATCAGGCATTGCAAAATGACACTTGTCGTCTTCAACAACTTCAGTGCCATACATCGTCCCCCGATAGTCCCTTCAACGGCTTCTTTTGGGGTATGCTTATTTTTTCTTTTTTCTGACGGTTTATGCCATCTTCTGACCTCGTGTTTTTTTGTACTGATGATGCAGGAAATAAAAAAAGCTTAAGTGATGCAACAGAAAATGGTGTCAACTTAAGGGAACAAATCTTGCGATTGTATAGGGAAAATTACTTTGGGGGAAATATGAAACTAGTGGTAATTGGGGGAGGTAAGAATTCAATAACCTTAGATTTTGTGTTGAGATATTTGATTTCGCAAAGGCTCTGGTAAAGGAGGAAGCACTTTTTGTGATGTTTTTTGCTTCGACATGAAAAATCCACCTTCATTCATATATATATATATATATATATATATATATTCAACATGAAATAATATTATAGATAAAACATAATTTGGAGTTGGACCTTTTGTAATTAAACTAATTTACTATTTGCTTTCGCAGAGCCTCTTGATACCTTAGAGGAATGGGTGGTTGATCTTTTTGGTAATGTAAAAGGAGGTCAAAAAGAAGCACATGGCCCTGAAGTTAAGGTCATGGGTGAAAATGACATGTCTATTTGGAAGGCCGGAAAAGTATATAAGATACAAGCGGTCAAAGATGTTCATATTCTCGAATTATCGTGGATATTGCCATGTCTACATAAAGAATATCTTGAGAGACCTCATGATTACTTATCCCATCTTCTGGGACATGGTGAGTGAATCTTTTAATTGCACTTTATATATGACATTGGTTTCTGCTTGTACCTTTCTGCCATTTTTGGGTTCCAAAAAGTAGTTTAAGACCTTAGACTGGTGCTATGCAAGATGGGTTTCAGCTTCCTCTTCTGCAAAAATAAATAAAAAGTGTATTCCATCTCTATATTATCTCAACGTTACCGCTTTCGAAGCTTATTTTAGGAAATAATAAGGGCAGAATGGATTTTTTTCTTTCATTTTTACAACTGAATCCAATTCAGTGAATTTACCATTAAAAAAGAGAGATTAGAAAGGATAAATTCTGGATGTAGGAAATGAACCTTTTAAGCTGTTGTCATATGGTTTGGACTAAATGTTTGGCGTTGTTGATGTACTGGGAATTTGTGTGTACTTTTATGTTGTATAGGGCTGCCGCCCTTGTTGGCCTTGTTGCTACTCTATCAGAGTCTTCTCTGTCAAGGTGGGGGAACTACCTTGTTTGAGGATGGAAGGGTTAAAATTGGAACGTCAACCTCTACACAAATGTATATATGCATATTTCTTTTAAGTTGATGTGTTTTGGTCCACATCAATTAATTCGGTTCAGGAGGCTACTAAATCCTTTTTTAGGTCTGTGATCCTGGCCCAATTTTAGTTGAAACCTCTTCCATCCGTGGAAGTCATGCATTTTTGGTTGTCTAAGGTGTATATGTCGTACAAGTTGCATGTCGCTTTTATTGAACATGGCACATGCTACAATCTCATATGCCAAGAATGACATACTAGACATGCAATGACACTATTGGCATGCAATGTCACACTATTGGCATGCAACCATCTGCCCAATGTAACATACACCGAAGGATCAAACTGTGCCATTAGGCAGATGGGTGGCACAGTTTGATCCTTCGGTGATTGCATAACTTGCCATGCATTGTGCCACTGCCACCCATCTGCCTAATGGCACAGTTTGATCCTTCGGTGTACGTTACCTGGATGCAAATTTATTGATTTACCGACATGATCAGAAGTTAGTGTTTGGCATCCCACAGAGGAAAATCTAGAGTGTGGTGAACTGGTGATTCTATTTGTTGCAACGAAGGTATCTACTATAGCTGTGAGCCAAGGACTGAAATGGGTTATCTTTTAATTGGTCTGGTGTATTGTTCTGGGTGTTATGCTATGCAGGTATTTCCTGGTTTTGTCCTTCTGGGCCAGTGTGGCAGCATGTCTGCTAACAGATACTCAACAGCGGGAGATGTATTCTTGCCCTCCAATAGTTTTTATGGCTTCTGCCAATCAACAAAATTTGTATACATAATATGCATATTTTTTTATTATCAGTATACGTAATATGCAGTTGAATTTGCATGCTCTTGCTTCTGCTAGCATCAGTTATCTTCTGCATTATTTGTAGGAAATTTTTTCAAAATAATCAAAAAAAATAAAAAATTGGAAAAATATGCACTTCAGAAACTTAATTGGCAAAATATGCACATTAAAAAACGGCATCACAGGTGCCGTTTTCATTAAGTTAAAACGGCACTGTAGATGCCGTTTTTACCCTTAATGAAAACGGCATCAGTGATGCCGTTTTTACTTGGGCAAATTTTTTCTTGGTTTTTACTTGGGCAAATTTTTTCTTGGTCACACCACATTACTTATCAAAAAATTACCAGTTGGATCTTCGAACCAATTTTTGATAATGGATAATATGTCACAACTCGAAAGTGATCTGACCAATGTGTTGGAGTTACAACCCCCACACACACACAATAATTACAATCAGTTTTTTGACAAGTGACGAAGATTCAAAAATTTTCAGATCAAACAATTTGCCCAAGTTCAACATGTATTAAATAAAAACGACATCTCGAAACCAAGAAAAAATTTGCCCAAGTAAAAACAGCATCACTGATGCCGTTTTCATTAAGGGTAAAAACGGCATCTACAGTGCCGTTTTTACTTAATGAAAACGGCACCTGTGGTGCCGTTTTTCAATGTGCATACTTTGCCAATTAAGTTTCTGAAGTGCATATTTTTCCAATTTTTTATTTTTTTTTGATTATTTTGAAATTTTTTCCTTATTTGTATATACTCTTTCGTTAAGGTTCACTGTAAATTGAATTGATTAGAGTTTATAATTTTAGAGGGTAGGGGAAGCTTGCTTTTCTTTCTCAAAGCCAGAGGATGGGCATCTTCGCTATCTGCTGGAGTTGGTGATGAAGGATTATGTCAATCTTCCTTTGCATATATTTTTGTCATGACCATGCATCTCACCGAATTAGGTTTGGAAAAGGTACGAATTTTTTGCTCTTGCCATATACATATTGTTTCTCTAGTTTGTCAATGGTATGTAGTTTTTCTCCCCGTCCGCAACATTTACTCGTAGCGTTATAACTATTTTCATTCAAAATTGCGGTGCATCTCACCAGTCCGAATCGGTAGGCTTTAAAATGTTGACTACTTGACTCTCAATTGTGGCCTTTTGAACTAGAAATAATGCTCTTAGGGCATTTGGTTACCAGTTGAACCCAATAAAAAAGAAAAACAGAACCTACCCAATATCAATTTGAAAGCAGATTAATTCCAACCACCAATCCTGAACTCGCCTTATTATATCATTGGATCAATCTAACTAAAAATAAAGCATTACAATAAATCCAATGGTTTCCTTGCCATATTAGCCTGCCATAGGGTATGGTTGCCTCTGAAAGTTTAGTTTGATACCGATGCTTTACGGTATTGAGTATGCTGGAAGTTGGAGATGTGAAAGTGTCAAGAAGTTGTAGAAAGTCCTTCAATTTTTTTAATCTTCTTGAACGATCGGTGTTTGCTAACGAGATAATCTTAGTATGCATGTCAGGTAATTAATCACATTTGGCGTCTGAAAACAATTAGTTTTGTACGTGTGTATGCTGAACATGTCATCTAATTGTTATATATTTTATGTGACTTTATTTGTGGACAAGTGTCAGTATGCACTCATATATCTTTTAACTACACTGTGAACTGTCCATGTGCTACAATCAGAGGAAAAAAATACAATATTTTGCAACAGACCAGATTTCACATTCCCAAAATGACTTCAAAACTGATGCTCACTACTTCTACAAGAATATCTTAAAGTACTTAGAACTGCTGTTTTTATCGTATATATAAGAATGACTAGCATAAGGTCACAAATTCACCATCATGCTGTGAGCGATTGTTTTAGTAGTTCTTAATGTAGCATGAGTTTTGTTTTGCACCTGGGTTTTCCCAGGGCGCCTGTGGCCATGCCGCAGTGTGTGTTTGGCTGCCTTTTTCTTTTCGTTCAGTTATCCTTTATTAATATAGATAACCTTACCAGTCAAAAAAAGGTCACAATCATGCAATGGTGCTGGTGCTTTGATTATGCGACGACCATAATTATTTCTCTTAGGTTTTTAAACATGTACCTTTCTACTATTTTTCCTTTTTTTATCCACAAAATATCACTTTTTTTACCTTGGTTTTGAGATATTTTTTGCAAATGTCCTGTCTGCCTTTTCCTGCTTTTCAAGTTATATAGTCAGTTACATATTGTTCCATCAAATTGTGATTTTGGAAAAATTCAATGAATAAATCATCTTATAAGTATGTAAGATCATGATCTTGTAACAGTATGTAACAAATGTTATGATCTTTTGGAAAACGTTTCTATCCCCTTCCTCTTTGAGCTGTGGGCAGGTTCATGAAGTTATCGGTGCTGTTTACCAATACATTAAGCTATTACGTCAATCTGCTCCACAAGAATGGATATTCAAGGAACTTCAAGACATGGGAAATTTAGATTTTAGATTTGCTGAGGAGAAAGCACCGGATGACTATGCGGTAGATCTTGCAGGTTCCCAAATATTTTACTTTATTTATACTTTTAAGATTTTACCCTTTGATATTATTGATAAAGAACTGTTTTACCCCTGAAATTATGTTCCATCGTTCGCATATCCATGTGTTCCACTCTATATTATTTCTCTTCTTCCTGTTTCTGGATCTTATAATTTGTGCTCTTATTTTTTTATAAAATTTCAATACAAACCATTTTGCTTTAGGTTATATTATTCTCCCATCTTTTTTTGGTATTTGAGCACTTTGAAAGGCCCCACTGCTTTCTCAATTGGTCAAAATATTTCTGAGCAAGATTGCACCATTTTTATGATATCTGGGACAAAGGTCTTTGTATTATTAAATATTTATGTTTTGCTTTACCAAAAAAAGCTTATGGTTAATCTTTATTTGTCCAGTGCAGCAAGTCTTGTGCTCTTGACTCGAAGGGTTTATTACTCTTTTGCAGGAAATTTGCTACTCTATCCAGAGGCGCACATCATCTACGGAGACTATGCTTTTGAGAAGTGGGATGATAAACTGATAGAATGCATTTTAGGCTATTTTTTACCTGAGAACACGAGAATAGACATATTATCGAAGTCTTTCGTCAAAGACTCCTCAGGTAATATTTGCTTATCACAATTTGTTATTATTTTTTCTTCTTCATAAGGATCATTTACGTCTTTACCATCTCTTATATCATTTTTTTGTTTGTGTTATGTTTTCGCTTAAGGTTGATTCATTTTTTGATACATTGTAAATGCTAATAAGATTAAACTGTCATGCTGGATCCATAATCAAACTTCTAATTTGTCTTTGTTTCGTCATGATTTGGCAAATTAATAAGCTATAAAACCTCTTCTTCTGTTATCTGGATTTAATTGCTTTTTTCGTTCTGTTACTACTTGTCTTTCCGTTGCTAATGTAACCAAGCTTCACTGAGTGTTATTAGCTTTGCTCAATTTAAACATATATCTTCTCTGGGCATGTAATATTCCTTTTGATGTTTTGATTAGCTGGATACTGGGGGTAGGAATATTCAAATATATACTGAGGGTAGGAATATTCCTAACTAATATCTATTGGTGTGTTTCAGATATTCAAGTTGAACCATGGTTCGGTACACAATATATTGAAGAAGAAATTTCTCCCTCACTTTTGGAGCTGTGGAGGGACCCTCCTGATGTGAATCCTTCTTTGCATTTACCGATCAAGAACGACTTCATTCCGCAGAACTTTTCCCTCCGCAGTTCTACAGTATATGAAAATATAGACAATCCAACTTGCATAATTGATCAGCCAATGCTGAAGTTCTGGTATAAGCTCGATTCAACATTCAGAGTCCCTCGGGCAAATACATATTTCTTGATATATGTGAAGGATGGATATAGCAGCGCGAGAAACTGTGTTTTGACAGAGTTATATGGAAGTCTTCTTCGAGATGAGCTCAATGATATTTTATATCAGGTATAGTCAGTTATGCTTATATCGTCCATAAAAACTACTGAAACCATCTTAAGCCTTTAACTTGTACATTTAAAACACGATCATTATTTCTGGTCGGGCTAGAACGAATATTGTAAATTGATGCCTTTCATTCTGTGTAAAAATGTCGCTGTCTTAACTCTTTCATTTTCAGCAAATATTGTAAATATGTATCTCATCTCTCATGTTTATAAAACTAAAATATTAGGTCATTTGTGTGTTTGTGATTATTTCGTTTGAGTAACATTTTCATATT
Organism: Triglochin maritima; assembly: GCA_963682175.1. NCBI lineage: Eukaryota > Viridiplantae > Streptophyta > Magnoliopsida > Alismatales > Juncaginaceae > Triglochin > Triglochin maritima. Next base: position 2,515,681 of record OY821780.1, on the reverse strand, counting down.
TCTGATTGAGATTGATATCCAATATATTGTGAATGCTTTTGCAGGCTGGCGTAGCAAAATTGGGAACCTCATTATCTGTTTCTGGGAGCAATATTGAACTAAAGCTCTTTGGTTTCAATGACAAGCTGTCCACTCTTCTAGCCAAAATTTTGACCATGTCACAAGCGTTTGTACCCAAGGCTGAGCGTTTTATGGTATATTCCATTCTGGTTGAATTGGGTTAACGACATTTTGTGACTTGTGTAGCGTTCTGTTTGCGAGGATTTTAATGATTTTCACACATTTCTTGTTGTGATTATTTACTTGAAATGGAATATATTATGTCAATAATTACTGAAACAAAATCTTCTTACACAATTTGTTGTTTCTAAAACAATTTTACTCAAAATGCTCATTTGGTGTTGTGCACGGTCTTACCCTGCATAACATAGGTTGACCTGTGATTCAAAATGTAGCAACCGTTAGCTATACGACAACAATCAAGAGCTGTAGGAAGTTTAATGTGACATTTGATTCGGTCATTATAATGGAAAAGGCAAAAACAAAATCCATTAGAAATGGACAATAATACTTTTAAACAGTGCATGAGTTTATTCTTAGATAGTTAGATGTTTCTCCTATCCAGTCAGTGTCATGCTGACAGAGTATGTCAATTTTGAAAATCTACTCTTTTTTCTTCTAGGTTTCCTAATTCAATTCTACTGTTGTGGCCTAACAGCAAATAAATTTTACTTTGATTAATTGCATGTTACTAAATGTTCTTTGATTTGATGATGGTATGGTCAATGTCTAGGTTATCAAAGAAGACATGGAAAGGGCCTTGCGGAACACTAACATGAAACCACTGAGACATTCCTCAAATGTGAGATTGCAAGTCTTGCGTCAGAACTTCTGGGACGCCGAAGATAAATTGTCCTGCCTGCAAAGCACCACTCTTGCTGAACTCAAAGACTTTATCCCACAGCTGCTTTCTCAGGTATGTAAAATATTGTTCATCTATGACGAATTCTAATAGTGTTTTAACTTTGGACTCAGTTCAAGTTACTTTTCACCTGTTTCCTCTTTGTCCTGTTTATTCCCCCTCTATGTTGTACATTTTGTTTCTTATCAAATGCAATTCTAACTCCTATATATGACAGTGTATGCTTAAATTCCTATTCAATTTGCCATTCACTTTACAGTTGCACATTGAAGGGCTTTGTCATGGAAACTTATCACAAGAAGAGGTGATACATATATTGGATATTTTCAAAACAGTATTCCCTGCAGAACCTTTGCCACTGGAACTGCGACCTCAAGAATGTATCCTTTGTCTACCCTCTGGAGCCAATCTTCTAAGGAGTGTCCATGTAAAGAATGTTTCTGAAGTGAATTCCGTGGTCGAGGTAAAATAAATAAAAGATGTTCATTCTTTCTCTTTTAGTTTACTTTATCCTGATTTAAGCATTATACATTCGAAAAAAAGATTTTGATTCATTTTAGACGTTCCCAAGTGACACTATCACTGTTTCTGATTAAAATCCTCTAATGATATTTGTTCAAGTGCATCACGTGTGCTTCTGTTTTGCAGCTCTATTTTCAAATTGAGCAAGATTTTGGAACTGAGTCAACCAGATTAAGAGCCATTACTGATCTTTTCAGCTGTATTATAGAGGAACCGTGTTTCAACCAGTTGAGGTATAGGAGATTTGTTTGTTATTTTCTAGTTTTTTTTCTGGCATCACATCAAGTTTAATTTTTCCCTTTCTTCACCTCTTCATAATACTACGAAAAGTATTGTTTCTCTTACCAACTTGTTGTTGCCTTTACATGATAAAAAAATAGAAGTCCTCTTTTGAAGCAGCTTCATTACAAGTTTGCCTTGGTTTCAATCTTCGAAGTGGTGGTTTTGGCAAATTGATGTCAGTTCTATTATTGGCTGATATCTGAAATTGGGAAAATGTCCTTAAGATAAGAACCTATATCCTACCATTGAAAAGTCTTTTAAGTTCAAAATGAAGCCACTTTTTAGGGAGTTTGATAAAGGACCATGGGTTGGAACTGACGTTGTACTCTGTGAGCATTGGATTTTTTGCTTGTCTATTCAAGCTTGACTACGACCGAGTCCCTGTCACCATTTTGAGTTGATACTTTTGCGCTGGCATTAGTTGGCCTTGGATTATTAGGGAGGACTAGATGATATGATGTGATGTCTTTGTCATTGGAGGTTTGGGTGTTCACTTTGAAATCGATTATATTAGCACTTCTAATGGATTTTGTTGGGAAGAAATGTTTGCAAGATGCTTAGGAAAAAGATGGACTGGATCAAGTTAAGCGGTTTTTGTAGTTTAATACAACAACAACAAAGGCTGTAATCCCAAAATAGTTGGGATAGGCGTTTTTGTAGTTTAATCAAGACATATATTTGCTTAGCTGGCTTTGGTCCCACACTTCCTGAGAACATTGTGTAGTGACAAAATAAATTTCTAATACTGCAAATTGTGTTCTTATCTATTGAGCCCCACTACACTGTGTCAAGCAAGTGAATGGTTCAATCAAGCTTCTTTTTCGCAGTTAAGGTCAAAGTCAGTCATGCTCTGATGATTCTATTAACTGTTACTAAATATTGTTGAGTGAATTTAAAATTGATCTAATTTTTTTCTTCAGCATGTCAACGCTGTATATATTTTTTCTGTATTCAATTACCATAGCCTGTGATGTTGCAAAATTTTGCAGGACAAAGGAGCAGTTAGGTTATGTTGTTGAAAGTGATCCAAGGATGACGTATCGTGTGCTTGGATTTTGCTTTCGTGTTCAATCTTCAGAATATAGTCCATTGCATTTGCATAACAGTATTGACAATTTCATAAATGGTCTCCAAGAGCTATTGGTAATCACCATGAGACTTGTTCTTGCAGTTTTTTTATTAGTAATTTTATTCTCCGAGGGTAAGTCAATTGTTTCCAGTCTATTGAGGAAGTTTCTGTTTTCTATTAATGACATTTTCCTGAATGTGGCTTTACTTGAGATCAATGCAAATGCAACTTTCCTTGGTTTTTATTAGTTTGTACTAGCCTCTGTGAACTGTATAGGTTGAAGTTGAGTGGATCTTTGAAGTTGACTAGATTTAGTAATTCATGGCCGATTCAATTAGTGGATACGCAAGATGTAATGTAACCCTGTGTAAGCAAATAATGTTGACTGCTGAGGTAATGCACGAGTTAGTGGCGAAAGTAAAACTGTTATTGTTCAATATCTATTTTGCAAAATTCGAAGAAAAAACACTACATTATCTTGTAAAACTATAGAGTGGCTTTCTCTAGGGTTAGACACTTAGACATTATTCTTGTATTTATAATATGCTGAATAGAAGTGCTGCATCTTAAGCTATTATGAATTCATTCTCTTGGCTTATTACTCTTGACCAGGGTTCCAAGATGCAAAGATGTGCTTTGAACTTGGTATGCTCCCTGTGTTTTTTTGTAGTCAGTTTTATTCACCTCCAGTTTAACCGAGGTGTGTATTGTTCTGTTCCCAAAAGGGATTAAGCTTGAAGATGTAAATGTTGTGCAACCAATCTTGACTTTGGAGTGTTATTTCATCTTTGTTGCAGCACAATATATTATTGACACTTATGTCCTTGCATGTTCACTTTAACATGTTTACTAAACTATATTAATCATGACCATTACTCTTAACTCAAGTGTGGAACTTGGTAAGTCTAACACCTCAACAAAACCCAATTACTTAATTGATGGGTCCAACATTATTATAGAATAACAAACTTTAATTGTTTAGCAACGTGAGACTATCTTTTTCAACAATTACCTACAACTTTATTATAGAATAACTCAAGTGTGCAGAAATATAGGTTGGAGTGGGCTCCCTAGGTCGATCCACCTACTCTAATACCATGTGAAATTTAGTTGGTCCACCACCTCCACAAAATCCTATTACTTAGGTGATGGATGGTGGATCCAACTCTATAATAGTGTTACACATTTTTATTGTTTAATAATGTGATACTATTTTTCCAATATGAAGAAAAGAAAGTCTTTGGTTTCTTTATTCTATGTTCCTCTACCGTGTTGCAAGAATTGATAGTTTCTCTTGTGATCATCATTTTTGGTATAAAAGCATTTGATTCTTGTTTAGTTCTTTCAGCTGGTATTATGTCATAATTGACTTCATTAAGTGGTTTGCCTAATGGAATTTATTGCTTAGTTTTTAACTAAGATGACTGTACTATTTTTCTCTTTGATTTAAACAAACTGTAATTATTCATAGGATGGCCTTGATGATGAGACGTTTAATCACCACAAAAAGGGTTTGATAGAAGAGAAGTTGGAAAAAGACACCTCTCTTTCTCACGAAACCGATCGCTACTGGAACCAAATAGTTGATAAGAGGTAAGATCTCTTAACTGTCAGCTTATATGTTTTTTATGCCCATATTCCACTTTCAGTAGAGTTCATTTATATTTTCCTTTTATGATGGAAGCTCAAAATCAACTAAAGAAACATTTCATAGCACCCTTGCATATGGGTTTTCAATTTCTTGAGTATTTATCACTAGTTTTTCCAATCGCTATGAAGATCTTTTTTTTCTTCCATGCATCCATCTGCCTTGAAAGGTCTTAATGGGGAAGAGATTTTGTTACTGTGTACTGTGTAGCTATCATATCTCTGTTGAGCTAGAGAATTAATGTGTGTTTTTGGTAGACTATTTGTTGTCATTCGTGCATTGGTTTCTGTTAGTTATATAAAGGCCATCTAATTTTGATCCTCAATCGTTAGGTACATATTCAATGTGTCCAAGCTGGAAGCTGAGCAGCTTGAGACCATTGAAAAGAGTGATGTGGTGGAGTGGTATAATACGTATTTGAGAAATTCATCTCCAAAATGTCGACGACTTGCTATCCATGTTTGGGGATGTAATACCAATATGACACAAGATTCCAGTCTTTCATCTAAGTTCGGGAAGATTATTGAAGATGTTTCTGCTTTCAAATTGTCCTCAAAGTTCTATCCAGGCTTATGCTGATGAATGGAGTAACAAGGCATGAAGCATAAACTCCATGGTATGATGAGTACAACAGTTTTTTAATAGAAAATGCATTCTTTTTTCACCTCGGAAGAGGGGGAATAATAAAGGCCCATAGTCTATTAAAAAATATACATTAGAATATTAGATAGCCAATTTTCAAAATTATTTTTTCTCATGGAAATAGTGCGTTCCTTGTATTTATTGTTGCTATTGGAATTAGTAGAGAAATTACTTCTTTGTCGTTTATTTTAGGGTAATGGTGTTTAGTTTGATATCATTGTCTTTGGGATTTATAGAAAGCAACCCGGTGGAAGATCCAGATCTGTATATGGCTTAAGTAGTCCTGGTTTATTTATACTTTATACCTAGTACCTACATATGAAATGAAATGAAAACCAGATTAGTGACTACTGATTACTGTGGCCCTCTGACATTCTCACTGCTTTTCCCTGGTGAGGCCTAAAGAAGGAAATGAAAACTAGATCAAGATGTATTTACGTAGCAGTTGCAATCAAAGTCCAGTTGCTATGTTCTTGAAAGACATTGGCATTAGACAATAGACATGCATGTCGCATGTTGCTTTCTTTTGGCCCAGGACCCCAATGCCGTGCAGTCTACTAAGGGCAGCTGCATGCTTGCACATGCATTGGATGTCCCAGTGCCTCTCTTTCTCTAGGTTTTGCCAACAATAGACGTTCACTACCTCTTAATCCAAGGACAAAGGAACGTTATTTAGCAATAAGCATGCCTTGATTGGTATTTGCTTGGTTCATCTTATTGTGGATTGTATATGTAAGGTTTTTTGTTGCTTAGTACTGTAAGTAGCATTTTTAATAGCTTTACGATGGTTAATATCTAAAAGATAAGGTTTACTATGGCTTGTCCCACAATAACATGGTCTAGTTCGGCTTTGGTCCCAAAGGAGTCATTCGTCAAATGCTATAATACAATCCCATGTGCTCAGACAACCTAGTTACATAGCATGTGGAAAGAATTTAATTCGTGATGTAGAATTAGCTTCAGCATGTTGGTTGGATTATTGCATGTTAACAATGCAATGAATTTCCAGAAAGCATACAAGCAGCTCACCAACACAACCAAAACTTGCTACTTGTTTCTTAGCAAGCTTGGGGAATTGGTCGTTCAGCTATCATATCTTCCATTAATATCCATCATTTTCCTTCAATTGGCGTTGGATGTTTTATAGTTAGTTTTGCTGTAGCACGGTTAGTTACATTCCCCCCAAGCGCTGACCAAATGAACCTTTTAATGTCAGATATATGGTAACAGAACATGATTAAATCGTAATTCTTTGAGTAGGAAAAATGAAGCTCACTTGTGATCTTCTCTAGCATACTTTAGTTCGGTTTATTTGTCTTTCGGTGTTTAAAATGTATTTCTTTTTGGATTTTTCCTGTGTTTACTCAATCTTTTTATCAGAAGTCACGTCGTAACTTAGTTATTCAATTTGCTTACTAGTTTTGCGTATGTTTGCAAAAGAAAGTACGAGTAGCTGCAACTTGCAAGTAGGGTTGTAAATGGGTAATATTTTACCCGCAACCCGCCCTGTCCCGCCTAATGCGAGTAGCGGACAAAAAAATGTTACCCGCCAATCCGTTAACCCGCCACCCGCATAACCCGCCTAATAAGTGGGGTGGGTTGCAGTTGTCTTGCAACCCGTCCCGTATAACCCGCAACCCGCCTAATCAAATATATTATTAATTTTTTATATACCAAAATCATTTTAATGTTTCAATTTTACTCATAACCATTAACCCACCTTATCAAATCATTATTCAAGACTAACCAAATGTCTAATTTTTCACTCAACATACATTCAATTTTCCAAAAAATACAATGAGTAATTACTATTTTTCAAGTTTTGATGTTCTTTTATTTTTCTTAGAAAAAATAAAAAAAAATTAAAAAACCCACCAAACCCGCATAACCCGTCTCGCCTCACTTAGTCCAACCTTATGCGGGCGAGTAGAGGTGGACCAAAAACCCGTCCCGCCTCATCCGGCTTAAAGGCGAGAAAATTGCATTCTCAGATGTACATTTCCTAGTCCTCACACGCAATTATAAGGTTCTATTTGTGAATGCCAACTTTGGAGCCGGAGTATTCCGAAAGATATCACGAGAGAACATTCCAAACGCCTGGAATATTACTTTATACGGGAGTCATAAAAATGCCAAACTTTATAATCCATGCTTGGAAATTTCAGTAATGTATTAATAAAAGTGACTCTGAACCTAAACCTCTCCCGCTTCTAGTTGTACTCAGGCAGCACGATATTAGTTAAACTCGCCAGCTTTCTTTGGTTTTCCACAATTAAGATCTTTTACTTTTGAGCACATAATCTTCGGGAGATTCTTTTTCTTTTGAAAGCGAATTTTCAGGAGATTCTTCAGATGTATTTCGTTCTTTACATGGTTTCTTTTCCATAACATTGTTAAAAAAACATCAAGAAGAAGGATAAATACTTTATTGTGGATAATTGTAGACTGGATTGGCAATTTTGGCATGTACTATAACCCTTTGTTAAGTGTGGGCATTACTGTCAACGTTTCTATAACATGTACAAATATGATGGTGGCATGATGGATTACTACGATGATGGTTACCCTTTTACTTTTAACACTTAAAAAACTTGTTTTGCGGTGGGCGGAGGAGAAATCTTAAGTAACTTTATAGAAGCCTGGAATGGCAGGTGTTATGATAACATAAGTTCTCCATGCTATAATTTTTATTTGTCCTAAAAAAACAATTTCCGAAATGTGTTTTGGTAATCGATATCATATTATCATGATAATAAATGTCGTCTGTTTTGTCAAGGACTTGAGAAATATAATTCAACGAATTCTTCGGTGATTTGGATTATAACAGACTCTTTCATATTACCTGTCTTCCTGTTCCAAAATAGCTGCATTGACAACAACTTCTTGGGAGACAATATATCTAACTTGTAATTCAGATAATCTGACAGTTAAAATTAGTAATTATTAAGTCATGTCAAATTGGATGGTAAATGTGTTTGTAACTCATATTAACGAACATTAACATAAGTTTTTAAAAATACAAAGTTGCAAAATGAGAAGTAACTATTCAACTGATTATATAAAATAAAATAAAAAATGTAATATAACGGAGAAATTAATTGTTTTGGATGAGACGAGCCCCACACTCACATGCTAGTGTGCACAGTGCAGGCTACACCTTAAACCAACACGTATTAAATATTAATGATAGGAAGGCACCCATCCATGTAATTATACTTCTAACCCTCCCCGTTCAACACGAACCGACAACTTCAATTCTCTAATATATAATAAGATAAATTTCCCCACGTCACCACATGCTCATGAAGGAGACAACTGAGACGCTGATTTGATCCCATGCATGTGTCTAGTATGTTATGGATCCAAATATCAAAAATGATGCGGTGGTGACCGGTGAGTGCACCCTGACATGTTCTGTGTTCGGATATAATTAGGGATTTACTATTTGTTGTTAGATTTTACTTAAATTATAAATCTCAATTATCTTTTTGTCATTTACGATCCATTCATTACATATTTCGTCACATCTTTTAAACTAAGACTTGTGTCTCAGTTTTTCTCAATCTACTAATACTAATACCACGAAAATGTCTGACGAAACGTTTGGATATGGTGAAGTAAGCCTATTTTTTTCCGCCCCGGGCATCTGTTTAGGTTGCCGCCCCCATGGGGGACGTCATACCCAGATGCCCAAAATTTTATTTTATTTTAAATGCTGTGTTATTTTAAATTATTTCATGTTCCGTTGCAAGATTTCGGTGGTAATGTAGTAGATTACAGTGAGTTTTTTGTAAGTCCACAAATATTTCCAATAATCGATGACGGGAATAGATGGGCGAAACAAGTTGCCATCAGAGTTGGATTTTTTTTGGTAATATCATTCTATAATGTTGGAGCATGTGGTTTCAAATGCGAGATGAGAGTGTTCTTGGATGGGAGGTGGAGTACGAAAGTAGGAGAACATATTGATATCAGTTACGTAGTAGATTTTGATTGTAATTTGTAATGTATTGGTTAAATTATTGTGCTTTTAACGTGTGATTTGTTTGTGTTGCTTTTTTATCAGATTTCAAATTTAAAATGCATCACATATAGCAAATAAGGAGAAAATATGTTCGTCGGAAATAAATAATAAGAGTACAACAAATAAGCAAATACAAATAATAAGAGTTCAACATATAATAAAATAAATAATGCACAAGCCGACTACAAGTCATCATCCGAATCGTGGTCGGAAATGCCCAACTGACTGTTCCGCGCCTGTATGAAGTCATCCCAATCTACACATGCAGATCTCGTCTCCTCGTTCGTCATCTGGTCCCTATAATCCAAGAACGACTGCGCAAGCCGTATCGCCTTACTCATCCACTGTATATAACATTAAAATTAGTGTACATTAACAATAAAATAAAATATACATTATAAATAAAAAATAATTTAGATAAATTTATCGCATCGCCACATGTCCAATCCAGTGGTCTCTTAGGGCGGTACCACGCACGAGAGATGGATGTGAGTACCTTCTGAACCAATCCAAATAATTTGCATGACAAGTGGAGGGGTTGCGGCTACGTGTGAGATCACCAAGGTGAAGTCCACATCCTCTTGGAAATATCCTCCAAATCGATTCCACCATGGAAACGTTGTACTTAACGTCGTACGTCACCGCAATCACAGACCGCACTGCATGTTTTTGCGTCGGGATGTCAACCGGGATCACCTGAACGTATCATAACTGACGCAAGACGCGATCAGACAAATAAGACTCTATGATATCCCGATAACGAATAACGTCCATCAATAATGTCCTCGGCACAGCCGCAACAAGCTCAGGATCATATGACAACCACTCCACTTAAACGTTAGCACGTTAATAATAATAAATATTAAAATTAAATAAACATGAATGATATAGAGTTTTATACCAGCGATGCAGTCATCTGATCTAGCCGTCTACGAATGGAATGGAGTCGCCCATCGCTCTTATCCTCGCTCCGAACAACCTACATACATGAATAAGGATAGCTCGATTCAATGATTTTCCGTTCCCGATGCTGGCAGAAAGGAGAAAATACTCATACATCCAAGCATGCAGCAACGTAAGACAACCCGCCATACCAGAACAATCAGCACAACTAGCTGTCCCCAACTGGTAATACAGGTATGCCAACGTCGCCGACCCCATGAGTACTGACCAAAGGTATCTGGGTCCCTAGCCTCCAATATGTCGTGTGGTCTGATACTGCAACCGCTCTTGTCGACAAACAAGACACATCCGAGCAGTAAGAACAAGTAGTTAGTCAACTGCGTATCCTCGGCCCGCGAAGGTCTGCAAAAGTCGTCAACAACGTCGATGCTAACACCACCGCCACTCCAAAATGAGCTATCCCTCCTAAGACCAACAACGGTCACCCCGAGTAGCTCGACTATATAACTCTTCAGCTCAGTCGTCGATCCCTGAGCACCGACCATAGGACCCTCAATAGGAATGCGAAGGATATGGAACACGTCATGCAACATGATCGTCATCTCTCCGAAAAGCAGGTGGAAAGAGTTGGTGTCATGCTGCAATCGCTCAACAAACGCAGATATCAACGACATGTCAAGACAAGGGAACATGTTATAAGGTAAGTGACACAATCAGCTATCAGTAATGGACCCTGTGATATCATCACTCAAAACTGACCACCAACCCTGTAATGTAGTACATGCTCTGTGCCGATTATGACACTTCAGAACCTTTCGATCCTCGCCCTCCCAAATGCGTCTGACGATGTGGCCCCCAAAACTAGGAATGACACTGCCATCTAAAGGACCATCAGGCATCACAACAGTCACGATCCAAGAATCGTCCTCACCATTCCTCTTCTTCTGAGCTCGGGCATCTGCAGTGTAGGAACTTGAATCACCGGTCACAAACCTACCACATCTACCTTTCTGAATTACTCACTCAGCAGAAAAAGAACTACTATGTCACCCCTGTCCTCTACTGTACTGTTCCTCTCGCCCACGTCCTCTACCATACTCCTCATGCCTCTCCTCCTGTCGTTCCAACTCCAACTCATACCAACCCTCATCGTCACTCTCTACCTCATCTGAAACCTCCTTATCGTCGAAGGAATCATCATGTGTCTGACAACGACGTAAACTATTCATCTCCCTCCTAACCGAAGCAGATATACTACGTCTACGTGGATGACGAGGTGTTGAATCCTCTTCGTAAACATGTACAACGCGTAAGACTATGAATTTTCCTCTTCCTCCACGGTAATCCGATGACTATTAATTAAATTTTAGAAATAAAATTTTGTTAAATGGATTTAAGCATCTAAATTAACAAAATTATTAATTACTTTTAACTAATTACCAATTAATACTAATTATTTTTACTAATTATTACTTATAACTAATATATTAAAAAATTTGGGGGGGGGGGGGGGTATCCGGCAGATGCCCCTAATTTTTTTGAAACTTGAAATAAATAGGACGTTTTACCAGATTCGAGTACACTGAGGCGTCCGCGGGCTCGTTTCCTGGCCTCTGAGACATTGTTTTTGATGATTATGTGAGCAAGATGAAGAGAGAGTGGTGATAGGAAATGAAGGGATATATAAGTACAATTGAGAGAAAGACAAAACAATCATTCGTACGGACGATTTAAGTAATTTTCGGACAACATTTAACAATTCAGTATAATTATGACAAAATTATTCGATTTCTAGTTTTCTACTCTTATCTTGCGTGCCCTCCATTTTGACGAAGATATGTCAAGTAGACTCTTCACTTTCACTGTGAATAGGTTGCATGTATTTTAAAGAGTTTTCTGTTCATAGCTAAATAATCTCGGGTCTCTAACTTCATAACCTGTTACAGTTGAGGTTTGATATTTGATCTTAACAATTCTACTCTCAGAAATCAGCCAACTGGACGAGCCTCGATTGGTGATTTATTCTACATGTGGTCGTGTCGTTAGCATAGTGCTTACTGCTTACTGTGGACAAATTTACCACGTCAGAATCGATGTACTCCTCATAAAATTAACCAACACTTAAGTAGTTAAGTGGTACTTTACACAACTAAAAGAAACTTATAAAGGGTATTTATGTAAATGCCATCAAACAGATAATGCAATATAAGTCTCATCTAATCTTATTCTTTTTCAGTGCCATTTGAGACCGGTCGGTTATTACTTGTTTTTTCTCTTTCATTCTACAATTTCACAATATTCACGGTCTTTCCTCCAAATATCAGATTTAATCTATAATCCTTCTCAATCCTCATGTGGGAGGCCCACGCTAGATTCGGATTAACTAAACACGGCACCGTTGCGAACCCCACTTCAACCGTTGTGGTGACGCTTATCGTGGGTCCAATTATATTCGAATAACAAGAAAGAATGTTAGTGTCGGTGTATATACTCGAATAAACAAGAAAGAACTATTTTATTATAGGATATACAAGAAAGATATCATAAGAAACTCATAATAATGAAATTTTTTACAAGCTAGATTTTGTAAAAACCAAAAACATCCAATTTTGCGAAGAATGCCTCTTTAGATGCAAATTCTGGTTCCCTCATTTATCAAAGCACCACTTCAAAGTATTCATATTTTGGTCACCCAAAAACATTTGACAATCACAAGTTAGGTCGTCAAATCATGATCATCTATCCATCCCCATTGGTTTTGGTAATTAATTCACAAAACGGAAGTTTCACAGCATATCGATTATTTATTCATTATTTTGTCATAAAAGAGATCGGAAAAATGTGTATAATCAAAGCATCTTGAAGTATTAAGGTTGGCATAACGATTGCAATTAGGCCATACAACGGCAAGTGATGTCTTTTCAGAAGTCATTCTCCAACTTATTTCAAAACCTAATAGGAGGATTTGGATCAACATGTGATGTTTGTTTATTGTATGTGAAAACCCAAATTGAAGAAAGCGATCCGCACCGAAAATAAGGGATATTGCATGTGCTCTAACATGGGTGGGCTCAATCACGCTTACATGTCTAAATTTGTGTTTTACTCCATATAATTATGTTCTCAAATTAAGGGAATCAAATTTAGATGTCTGATATTATGTTTTATTCCATATATTTATCTTCTCGAATTTGGAGTATATACGAAAACTTTTAAGTAGGTACAAATTATAGTGTCTTTATGTGCTTGAAAGAACAAATTTCTTCGTTGATTTCTTTTCCTTTTCATACTAATATACGAGAACAAGAATATAACGGGATTCGACGTGTGCACACATGTTAAAAATTAAGTACATACAATATCATCAAAGAAAGTTAGATATGATCAACAAAGCGACTCTAAGGTTGTGTCTGAAAGACCTTTTTAGTGCTCACAACCATGAAATTACGAATCGTTTACTTGGATATGGTTAAAAGTGATGGAGCTGTTGAAAAAATAGTCCCACATTGCTAAACACAATAAAGTGTAAACACTATATAATAAAGTTGGATCTACTATCATTCACCTAAGTACTTAGGTTTTGTTGAGGTGGTGGACCAACCAAATTTAACATGGTATAAGAGCAGGTCGATTGACCTGTAGGGGCCCACTCCAACCTATATTGTTCACGCGTAGACACGGAGAAAAATTATCCCGGTCACGCGTGCGGGGGAGTGTTGAAAAAAATAGTCTCACATTGCTAAACACAATAAAGTGTAAACACTATATAATAAAGTTGGATTTACTACCCTTCACCTAAGTACTTAGGTTTTGTTGAGGTGGTGGACCAACCAAATTTAACATGGTATCAGAGAAGGTCGATTGACCTGTAGGGGCCCACTCCAACCTATATTGTTCACGCGTAGACACGGAGAAAAATTATCCCGGTCACGCGTGCGGGGGAGTGTTGAAAAATAGTCCCACATTGCTAAACACTATATAATAAAGTTGGATCTACTACCCTTAACCTAAGTACTTAGGTTTTGTTGAGGTGGTGGACCAACCAAATTTAACAGGAGCATGTTTACGTGCCTAAAGTTTATGTATGTACATAAGATTTTCTAAATGAAATCTCAAGTTTATATGTTGACTAGTATTGTGAACTAGTCTACTCCATTGATGTTAGAAAGGTTCCATCTAGTGATCTAGAGTTCTACTAGTAAACATTTTTATTAGCTCCCTATATAGCTAGGAAACAAATACTAGGTTTTTTTTTACCTCTTTTTAAATACAATAGTATGTTAGTATAGTTCTTCCCGAAGTTCTTCTGATCAAAGTACCAATCCGATAAATTATTTAGAAGAGAACACAAAATCCCGAGCACATAGAACACAACTAAGACATGTACTTGTGGGGACGAAACCTTAATTTCCATCGCCCCGAGTAGTTGAAATATCCCAATTAACTAGTCAACTAAATGTTGCAATTTCAAATAACAATAGTCTCAAAACCACTAATATATATCTTGTAAACTTAGGTGTATTACATTTGCTCCGTTACTCAATAAAACATCGAAAAATTAAACAGAAATTCCACCGCCTCTTCTCTCCACCCCCTTAACCTACATGCATAGGTAGTTAGGCGCACACATAGCACAGAAATTCCAATCGATCCAACATTTTATTGAATTGTAGAATTGAAAGTGAGGTTGTTAGATCCTAACCTTGCTTACTGTTCTTAATTGTGTTTAGGGGAGGATTAGTGATGGATTGAGATGGACGGCTGAGATCGAGTGGGAGAAAAGTATATAAAGGTTGGTTTTACTCTCTCTCCCTCACTCTCTCTCGCGCGTTCTCCTCTCTCTCATTCACTCTCTCTCCCTCTAAACTCGTTTCTCTCTCGACAGTGGAAGAGCCGGCGTCGTGCGTGGAGCTGGAGTCGCCGAAGGAGCTCGGGTTGCTGCCGAGTTGAGTTGATCGGAAGTTCGTCGGAGTTAGAGCCTTTTCGTGGAGGAGCTCGCCGTTGTTTCTTCAAAGGCTTCTTCAAGCCTTAAGGTATGTCAAACTTGCTTTCAAGCTCACCTATTGTTAGTGTGGGAGTGGGAGCGGTCGACGGTAGGCCGTTTCGGGCTCGTCGGACATGCACAGCCGTTTCTGAACTATAAACGGTCGACCGGTGTTTTGGTTCGGTCGACCGGTTGTAGTGTATTTTGGGCGAATCCCTCGCACCGGTCGAACGATGCCTTTTTGGGCGGTCGACCGGTTGTGCAATTTTTAGTGAGAGAAAACGTCCTGGGTATTTTCGGTCGAACGGGACCCCTTTGCCGGTCGACCGAAAGTACTGTTGTAGGTCGGTTGGGGCGTTGACCATCTAAACGGTCGACCGCCTGTTTGACTCGTTCGACCGACGTTTAAGTTAACTTAATGGCCGGTCTACCGGAAGTGTGGTTTCGGTCGACCGTGATGTGAGGACTCTGGGTGAGTTCTACTGGTGGTTTTCGGTCGACCGATAGGGTTCGGTTGTTCGACCGTTTTACTGTTGTTTGCGAAAATGGATTTTCTACTGGTGCTTTTCGGTCGATCGGGACCCCTTTGTCGGTCGACCGTTTGGCGGGTTTTTCGGTTGGGCCAGTTCTCTGGGTGAGGATCGGTCGATCGGAAGCCAGGTTTTGTTCGACCATTTTACACTGTTTTTGTGTGAGTGTGTGTTGCTATTGATTGGCTAGAAGGCAACGGGTCTCCGGCCCTTTTGGGGCGACGACACAGACATTCCAGCCCTATAGCGATTAGTGGTGACACGGGTTGTGATTTGTGGCCGTGGCTCCGGCGAATGAGGCAAAGTCGTGGCTCCAGCGAATGAGGCAAAGTCGTGGCTCCGGCGAATGATGCAAAACCGTGGCTCCGGTAACACAGAGGCAATGAGGGGGTTGTGTGGCCGTGTTTTGGACCGGCGGTGCCTTGTGTGCACGTGTGTTGGTGGGTTGGGATGAGAGGACCCTTGAGACCCGTGTGTTGGTGGGTTGGGATGAGAGGACCCTTGAGACCCGTGTTGTTGGGCTATGGCCGGGAGAGAGGTCCCGGGAACTTAGCGGGTGTTTCTGTTGTGGTGTTTTACGTTCTTCGCACATTTCATTTCTGTCCATATATGTGTTAGGGTTTGGCATACTGGGTTTCCTCCTGGAAACTCAGGCATTCATTGTCTGCTTTCAGGCCGAGAGCGACGTTAGGTGGGTGGTGTCGGCGGAGGGAGCGCTCGAGACCTGATCCTGTTTCCCTACATTTTGAGGTGGTTGTGATTACTGTGTGTATTCTCTGTATATGATCTTTTGATGTAATCACATTCTTTTGTAAACTCGTTCACATATATATATTATATGTTGGTGCACCAGTGTGTATTTCTTTTCGTAATGTCCTCGTTGATTGTATGTTTTAAATTTGAAAATTTCTGCTGTGTTGAGGACGTTACAGAGGTAGAGAAGGGACATGCAGGACAGACCACATGTGGGTGGTGGTTGTGCCCTGGAAATAGGTAAGAGCACATTTAACGGTACTGGGTTACTCCGGGCGACCTGTTTCATTTCTCCGTCACGTACGTCAGCTCACCCAATCCACGTCCGGGCTACCTCATCTACCATACATGGCCGTTTTAGTTTGCTGGTTGTAAAGTGACTATCTGATATATAGAAACTCACGTATTCAATTTCACTTTGGGACAGATAGTCTGTGGTTGTAAAGTGGATATTACTCGACATTATTTTCACTGGTGAACCATGTCGTGAAAAGCGCAGATGAGTAATTGTTGTGTGTTTGGCCCGTCAATTCAATATTACACACAAGTAAGTTGGAAAGAGTTCCAAGTAAGTAATTAAACTAGCAAGTTAAGATGAACCAAGATAAGTAACCAAAATTATGTCATTGCTTCTCAAAAATAATTTGTGTTAAAAAACAAAAGTAATTTAACAACTCAAAAGGGACTTATAAACTCAAAAAGAGGAAAATAATTTGTGTTAAAAAACAAAAGTAAAGAAATATGCAAAGAAAGATAAGATAAGATGACAAAACTAATTAAAAGATAAACTGTAACGTACCCGAAAACAGCGGAAAATTTAAACAATAATAAAGACCGTCAACGGTCAACACTGGGCACGTCACGGGAAACAAACCAACATATATAATATAAATATGATCCACGTGGAAGTCAAATATACAGACTGACTGTGATTACGACAAAAGCTATACAATATGTAATCACCTCAAAAGAAAGAGACTGACAACTACAGGATCTGATCTCGGGGGCACCGTCCTCGGTCACCACCTCAAACTCTAACCCTGCTCGCTACCTGAAATGCAAACAACAAACATGCCTGAGTTCCCTGAAGGAACCCCGTATACCAAACCTCCTAAAATATAAAAAGGAATTAAAGACAATGCAATGCTATGCACATGATCATCCGCCTCGGGCCCACAATAATGCCCTCACCGCCTCCGCGGCACTGAACCACTCCTGCCACTAGGGTCAAGTCAGTCCACCGCTGCCTCACAAGGGTCAGTCGACACCACTGCTCCCCAAATCGTGCAGGAAGGAACCCCTGGTACACGCCGCACCCAAGGAGCGAGTCAGCCCGCCGAATACACAACTCGGGTCAGACGACAGCCACTGCTCCCCCAAGAGTCGCCTAGCGCGCACCCTGCCGGAACATCCTCGGCCTACCGCTAAACCCTCGCAAACTGCCCAAGGTTTACGGTACACATCCCTCACACCCCGCTCGGTAAGAGAGGAAAAAGGTACAACAATAATACGCCTTCGTCGAAGGTGAAATCCGTAGCTCTCAAAGCCGGTAATCAACCGTCGCCTCGGAGCCGGTAGTCGACCTGACATCGACGGATCGCGTGTGGATAAATCCACCAACCTGCGGTAGATCGGTCGACCGCTACAAGCACACCGGTCGACCGGTCCCCCACACAGTACACAGTACTGTACAAACAAATCTACCGGTCGAACCACGCCAACCGAATTACCGACCAATCGGTCGAACAAAAGTCATCTAGCGGTCGACCGTTTGGAAGGTCTACGCTATACCATTTTATATAATATATATATCCGACCGGTCGAACCAAGGGGCCGTTCGACCGATAACAGGACTTTCAATATTTTGCCCAAGTCTCGTTCGGTCGACCGGAACTGAAATACAGTTCGACCGAATCAACACAAGCACTCTACCGCTTAATTAAATGCTCAGTCGGTCGACCGAGAGTTAAAGAGCGGTCGACCGTTTTGATGGTCAAAGCTCCCAACCGACTTAGCATCGAATGGATCGGTCGAACAAGGTAAGGACGTTCGACCGTTTAATAAGTCAAAATCCCCAACCGACCCATTCTCATCGTTATTCGGTCGACCGGCTAAGTGGTCCCGTTCGACCGATAACAGTATAATCCCCTTTTTCCCGCACAATCTGGCATAACGGTCGACCGTCTAACGACATCGTTCGACCGTTCGCGGGTAAATAACAATATAATAATAGGATCGGTCGACTGCCCACAGGCACCGGTCGACCGATCGTCGTCTTCAACCTCTGAATTGGTTGAATTCCGACGGGGAATTCGACACCAACGTCGATCCCCAACACTCACAAGGCACAAGTGAGTTATATTGAAGATTTGGCATACCTTTTTGACGGTTGAAGAAGCCTCCCGAGCTTTGTCAACTTCTTCTCTTCTCTTTCCTTTCTTCTTCTTCTTCTTCTTCTTCTTCTCCGAATATCTCTCTCACTCTCTGTTGATCAGCAAATGATGAAGAAAACGTTTTCAGCTAATCCTCACATCCCTATTTATACTAAAACCTAATCTTATCTCACCTCCCCATCCTCCAATCACCATCCACCTACAACCTTACCAATAATAACCAGCCAACACTCTCTCTCACCTCTCAACACCTCATGCTCTCCATGCAGGATTAATTAGGGTTAATTAGATTTAGGTTTAGTTAATTAAGATGTTTAGTTTAGGTTATTACAATCTACCCTCCTTAAAAGAATTTCGCCCGCGAAATTCGAAACAAGTAACTTACCGGAATAACTCAGGATACTGCTTCCTGACCTCCTCCTCGATCTCCCAAGTAGCCTCTCTGTTAGTGTGATGCTGCCACCTGACCTTCACCATCGGAATCGCTCTCCTCCTGAGCTGATGTACCATCTGATCCACAATCTCAACTGGTCTCTCATCTAATGATAAATCCTGCTGGATCTCCGGTACTGATATCTCTATCACATGAGCTGGATCGGCCACGTACTTCCTCAGCATAGAAACATGGAAGACGTTGTGAAGTCCTGCAAACTGTGGTGGTAGAGCAATCCTATACGCCACCTCACCAACCCGATCCAATATCTCAAACGGTCCGACATACCTCGGACTCAGCTTCCCCTTCTTCCCGAATCTCATCACCCCTCTGGAAGGCGAGATCTTCAGGAAGACATGATCTCCTACATCAAAAGTCAGCTCACGTCTCCGCGTATCAGCATAACTCTTCTGCCTGCTCTGCGCCGTAGCTAGTCGTCTCCGAATCACGTCGACCTTCTCTGAATACAACTGGATAATGTCAGGTCCAACTAGCTGTCTCTCGCCCACATCACTCCAGCATACCGGCGATCTACACGGTCTCCCGTATAATGCCTCATAGGGTGCCATCCCAATACTCGAGTGGTAGCTGTTGTTGTAGGCGAACTCGATCAACGGCAAATGCTCATCCCAATGTCCTGCCCAGTCAAGTGTACACGCTCTCAGCATGTCCTCCAATGTCTGTATCGTCCGCTCTGACTGGCCATCTGTCTGTGGGTGGAAAGCTGTGCTAAACTTCAGACGTGTCCCCAGTGCTCTGTGTAGACTCTCCCAAAATCTCGAAGTGAATCTGGGATCTCTGTCTGAAATAATACTGACTGGTACGCCATGAAGTCTGACAATCTCCTCAATATATAACTTAGCTAGACCCTCCAGAGCAAGAGTGGTCTTAATAGCTAAGAAATGCGCCGACTTGGTCAGTCGATCGACTATAACCCAAATCGCATCGTGGAATCTCCGTGTCTTCGGTAGCCCCGTAACAAAATCCATCGTCACGTGCTCCCACTTCCACTCGGGCAACTCAATCCTCTGCATCTGTCCTGCTGGTCTCTGGTGCTCGATCTTCACCTGCTGACAGACCAAACACCTCGACACGAAGTCTGCAACGTCCTTCTTCATACCTCGCCACCAGAAGTTCCGCTGCAGGTCTTTGTACATCTTGGTGCTCCCTGGATGAATGGAATATCTCGATCTGTGTGCCTCCTCCATGATATCATGTCTCAGGTCCTCTGTCTTCGGCACCCAGATACGATCTCTGAATCTCAGACCTCCGTCCACTCCAACTCTGAAATCTGACCCATCTCTGGCAGCTAACTGTAACAAACTGCTCAACTCCTCATCTGTAGTCTGAGCATGAATCACTGCTGATACTGTCTGAGGCTCTACTCTCAATCCGGCAATCACTGCGCCCTCAGAGCTATCAGCAAATGGCCTCCACTCTGCCAAGGACTCTAGCAGTCTCCACTCCTGAATGCATAGGCCTGCTACTGATACCTCCACCTTCCGGCTCAAAGCGTCTGCAACCGTGTTCGCCTTCCCCGGATGGTAAGAGATAGTGAAGTCATAGTCCTTAATGAACTCAAGCCATCTGCGCTGCCTCATGTTCAGCTCCTTCTGCGAGAACAGGTACTTCAGACTCTGATGATCTGTAAACACCTCGAACCGCTCGCCATAAAGATAGTGTCTCCAGGTCTTCAGTGCATGAACCACTGCTGCTAACTCCAAATCATGTGTCGGGTAATTCCTCTCATGGACCTTCAGCTGTCTGGATGCGTATGCGATCACCCTCCCGTGCTGCATAAGTACACATCCTAAGCCAACACCTGAAGCGTCGCTATAAATCACGAATCCACCCGTGCCACTCGGCAATGATAAAACTGGTGCTGTGGTCAACAGTCTCTTCAGCTCCTGAAAGCTGTCCTCGCACTTCTGCGACCAAACAAAAGTGACTCCCTTCTGCGTCAGAGCTGTCAGTGGTGCTGCCAATCTCGAGAAGTCTTTGATGAAGCGACGGTAATAACCCGCCAGTCCAACAAAGCTCCTAATCTCTGTCACGCTCGTAGGGGTCCTCCACTGTGTCACCGCCTCTACCTTCGCCGGATCCACTGATATCCCCTCTGCCGATACAATGTGTCCGAGGAATGCCACTCTGTCCAACCAAAACTCGCACTTTGAGAACTTAGCATATAACTGCTGAGTCCTCAAGATGCTGAGTACAATCCTCAGATGCTCTCTGTGCTGCTCCACATCTGGTGAATAGATCAAGATGTCATCCACGAAGACAATCACAAATATATCAATGTACTGCCTGAATGTCCGGTGCATCAGATCCATGAACGCTGCCGGAGCATTCGTCAATCCAAATGGCATCACCAAGAACTCATAGTGTCCATATCTCGTCCTGAAGGCTGTCTTCTGGATGTCCTCATCTCGGATCCTCAACTGGTGATATCCTGAACGCAGGTCAATCTTCGAGAAAACCTTCGCTGACTGCAGCTGGTCAAAGAGGTCCTCAATCCTAGGTAAGGGATACCTATTCTTCACCGTCACCTGGTTCAGCATCCTGTAGTCTATGCACATCCTCAAGGATCCGTCCTTCTTCTTCACAAACAAAACTGGTGCACCCCAAGGCGAGACGCTCGGTCTGATAAATCCAGAGTTCATCAACTCCTGCAACTGCTTCTTCAACTCTGTCAACTCAGCAGGTGCCATCCGGTATGGAGCCTTCGACTGTGGTGTAGTGCCAGCTACCAACTCAATGCCGAACTCCAACTCTCGGTGTGGTGGTAAACCTGGAATCTCCGCTGGAAAAACATCCGCGAACTCCTGCACCACCTCAATGTCCTCTAGCCTCTGGGACTCTGCCTCCGCAACCACAAGCGTCGCCAGAAAAGCTGCACATCCCTGCTGTAACAGTCTCTGAGCTCTCACAGCAGATACAATAATGCGACCCCCTCTGCTTCTGATCCCTCTAATCAGAATATCAGGCAAACCCTTCCTCGGGATCAAAATCTTCTTCTCACGGCACAAGACTCGAACATCATATTGGGACAGCCAATCCATCCCAAGTATGACATCAAAGTCCTCCATCGGTAGCAAGACCAGGTCTGCCGGAAACTCCTGATCTCCCGAAACAACCGTGGCGCCGGGGACAAATCTCCCCACAGTGCCCACCAGACCCAGGGGTGTGCTGACCTCCAAAGTGGCAGTCAACATCGCAAGGGTACAGCCCAACACTCCCGCAAATCGCTCTGAGATGAACGAGTGTGTCGCGCCACAATCAAATAACACCCTAGCTACTGAACCTGCGACAAGAAGTGTACCTTCCACGACAGCGCCTCCATCCCGAGCCTCCTCTGCCTGGATGGTGAAAACTCTGCCAGTGCGCTGCCCCTGCTGGGGTCTGAAAGGTGGTCTACCTCCGCCTCCTCCTCTGCCTGGTGCGGGTAAACCCGGTGGTCTGCTCGGCCCAGCTCCTCGGCTCGGACAGCTCCTGATAAAGTGACCCAGCTGGCCACACCCATGACATGCTCCGGGGGTGAAGCACGGCCCGGAGTGAAACCTCCCACAAGTACCACAAGGCTCTGGTCGTGGTACTGCAACTCCTGCTCCCTCGTATCGGGGCCTCTTGCCCGGATTCCCTCCAGTCTGACCTCCTGGCCGCCCAGAGAATCTACCCGATGGCCTTCTCTCATCCTGGTAGTTCTCCCTGTAGTCACGATCAAGAACAGAGGCACTCTTCACTGCATCGGCCAACGTGCTCGGCATGTGTGTCAGCACCTTCGTCCTCAGCTGCTTCCGGAGCCCTCGGACGAACTTCCCTGCCCTCTGCTCCTGTGTAACATACATCTCGGGACAGTAACGCTCAAGGGCGTTGAACTTCCCGATGTAGCCTGCTAGGGTCATGTCTCCCTGCTGAAGACTCAGAAACTCCTCCCTCTTCTGATCCTGGACATGCTGCGGAAAATACTGCTCGTTGAACTCGCCAACGAACTCCTCCCAGGCTATATCATCTCTGTCCGCAAACACCACTGCAGATGTGGACCTCCACCAGTTGGACGCAGCACCGCCCAAAACATAAGTAGCCAGGCCCACTCTCGCCTCTGGAGGACAACCAATAGCACTGAAGATCTTCTGCATCGTGAAGATCCACTCCTCCGCAGCCTCTGCGTCGTACTGCCCCAGAAAGGTAGGCGGATGCTGGCGCATAAACCGGTCATGCATAGCACCAGTCCCCGTCTGCCCAGTCTGTGCTGTCTGCTGCTGTAGCATCTCTGTCAGACGTCCGACCGTATCGAACAACGTCCGACGCTCATCCTCCCAAGCCTCATCCCTCGCAGTCTCACTCTCACCGCGAGTATGGGCAACCGCCTTCCCCCGTCTAGGAGGCATCTGCCAAAGGAAACAAGACAATATCAATATAATCTGTGCATGCATGATCCTCTAGACCTAACTCCTAACTCAAAGGTGGTTTCTTTGGACAAGTACGCCGAGATCAACGCTCTGATACCAAATTGTAACGTACCCGAAAACAGCGGAAAATTTAAACAATAATAAAGACCGTCAACGGTCAACACTGGGCACGTCACGGGAAACAAACCAACATATATAATATAAATATGATCCACGTGGAAGTCAAATATACAGACTGACTGTGATTACGACAAAAGCTATACAATATGTAATCACCTCAAAAGAAAGAGACTGACAACTACAGGATCTGATCTCGGGGGCACCGTCCTCGGTCACCACCTCAAACTCTAACCCTGCTCGCTACCTGAAATGCAAACAACAAACATGCCTGAGTTCCCTGAAGGAACCCCGTATACCAAACCTCCTAAAATATAAAAAGGAATTAAAGACAATGCAATGCTATGCACATGATCATCCGCCTCGGGCCCACAATAATGCCCTCACCGCCTCCGCGGCACTGAACCACTCCTGCCACTAGGGTCAAGTCAGTCCACCGCTGCCTCACAAGGGTCAGTCGACACCACTGCTCCCCAAATCGTGCAGGAAGGAACCCCTGGTACACGCCGCACCCAAGGAGCGAGTCAGCCCGCCGAATACACAACTCGGGTCAGACGACAGCCACTGCTCCCCCAAGAGTCGCCTAGCGCGCACCCTGCCGGAACATCCTCGGCCTACCGCTAAACCCTCGCAAACTGCCCAAGGTTTACGGTACACATCCCTCACACCCCGCTCGGTAAGAGAGGAAAAAGGTACAACAATAATACGCCTTCGTCGAAGGTGAAATCCGTAGCTCTCAAAGCCGGTAATCAACCGTCGCCTCGGAGCCGGTAGTCGACCTGACATCGACGGATCGCGTGTGGATAAATCCACCAACCTGCGGTAGATCGGTCGACCGCTACAAGCACACCGGTCGACCGGTCCCCCACACAGTACACAGTACTGTACAAACAAATCTACCGGTCGAACCACGCCAACCGAATTACCGACCAATCGGTCGAACAAAAGTCATCTAGCGGTCGACCGTTTGGAAGGTCTACGCTATACCATTTTATATAATATATATATCCGACCGGTCGAACCAAGGGGCCGTTCGACCGATAACAGGACTTTCAATATTTTGCCCAAGTCTCGTTCGGTCGACCGGAACTGAAATACAGTTCGACCGAATCAACACAAGCACTCTACCGCTTAATTAAATGCTCAGTCGGTCGACCGAGAGTTAAAGAGCGGTCGACCGTTTTGATGGTCAAAGCTCCCAACCGACTTAGCATCGAATGGATCGGTCGAACAAGGTAAGGACGTTCGACCGTTTAATAAGTCAAAATCCCCAACCGACCCATTCTCATCGTTATTCGGTCGACCGGCTAAGTGGTCCCGTTCGACCGATAACAGTATAATCCCCTTTTTCCCGCACAATCTGGCATAACGGTCGACCGTCTAACGACATCGTTCGACCGTTCGCGGGTAAATAACAATATAATAATAGGATCGGTCGACTGCCCACAGGCACCGGTCGACCGATCGTCGTCTTCAACCTCTGAATTGGTTGAATTCCGACGGGGAATTCGACACCAACGTCGATCCCCAACACTCACAAGGCACAAGTGAGTTATATTGAAGATTTGGCATACCTTTTTGACGGTTGAAGAAGCCTCCCGAGCTTTGTCAACTTCTTCTCTTCTCTTTCCTTTCTTCTTCTTCTTCTTCTTCTTCTTCTTCTTCTCCGAATATCTCTCTCACTCTCTGTTGATCAGCAAATGATGAAGAAAACGTTTTCAGCTAATCCTCACATCCCTATTTATACTAAAACCTAATCTTATCTCACCTCCCCATCCTCCAATCACCATCCACCTACAACCTTACCAATAATAACCAGCCAACACTCTCTCTCACCTCTCAACACCTCATGCTCTCCATGCAGGATTAATTAGGGTTAATTAGATTTAGGTTTAGTTAATTAAGATGTTTAGTTTAGGTTATTACATAAACTCTTATTTTATTCTAAAATTATAGACACGCCCAAAATAAGTAACCAACTTCATGTAATGGCTGTTCGAAAATCATAAGTATACGAAAAGGCTTAAACTAAAAAAAATGTGTTAAAAAAAAGCAAATAAAAAGAAGATAAGACGGCAAAACAAACAAAAGGGTAAAATCCTATTCTAAACTACAGAATCCAGACATGTACTATTTTCACATGGAAACAAGTGTTATCTGAAAACACCCTCCCAACTGTTAAGTAGTTGCACTAAAAAAACAGACTTCTTTCTCTTTGCTCTATAAATACAGGACCACTCGAACATAAAGACCACAAACACAAGACAATTCAAGACAACCACCACAATGGCCACCTTCGCTCCCTTAGCTTGTTTTCTCCTCCTCTTCTTGTTCTCCATCCATGGCTGCCATGCCCAAGGTTGGGAGAGTGGCCATGCCACCTTCTACGGCGGCGGAGACGCCACCGGCACTATGGGTAACCCTCAATTCACCATTTCGATATTGATCACATCATGTTATATTATAAGAATTTGAGCCACAAGTCTTTTTTGTTATTTTCTTCTGTTTTACTATATAATAATTAAATCTCAAGACATGAATCGTACAGTATCCATTAAAATTCGATCTTATACTTGGTTATTGAACTAGTCTTAGCTTAGGCTCCGTTTGAATCACCCGACGCTGGCGGTTACCCAACGTAAGCAACGTCAAGCATGAATTTGTTGGCGTTTGGGTGCGTTTGCATTTTTATTTTTTTGAAAAGTACTGTTTGTTTGGGTGACCTGTGTGTTTCTTTGCGTCTTGTTTGTAGTGACTAATATACCGTCCTATTAGATTGGATAAAATACAAGATCACATCTTCGATTGTGTAAAATACAAGATAATTACTTAGACTAGGTAAAATACACGATAACTATTTAGTTTAAGGATCATAAATAAAAAAATAGTAAAATTCATTAAGATTCCACTTCTGTTGATGTCACTACAAAAGTAAAAAAGTTTCACAAAAAGATAGAATGCAACTAAAATCGGTTCGAAGTAGGAATGATAGAAGAAATTATCTACTTTATGGGTAAAATATGAGAAGTTGATTATATATGAAAATATATAAGCTAGAGCTGACAATTTTTTATGCATTATTATGGATTTATGGTACGTGGACCATGGAAACCAAACAAAATTTAGGATTTCTGGGTACTGTTTGACTATTTGTAGAGCGTTTCTTGCAAAACTTTTGTTGCCTTTTGTATTGTTTTGGAAGATATTAGAGATAACTTTTGCATTCAATTAAACATGAAACCACCGTTATCATCTTGTGGATCAGTTAGTAGATTTATAGTCTTACATTAGCTTGGACCAATGACTGCATTAATCCCAACTATGAATTACACGTTGGGATTTAATTTAAAAATACGAAATACTTCAAAATAAAACATGATTCCAATTCTTAGGACCCAGAAGCTTTGCATGTTTGTTTCCCAAAATACGAGAATTGAAACATAGATCAAGCTAACTTTCATGTATGTTTTTGTGTTTGTTTAGGTGGTGCTTGTGGCTATGGGAATTTGTATGGCCAAGGCTATGGCACCAACACTGCTGCTCTTAGCACTGAGCTCTTCAACAATGGCCTCAGTTGTGGGTCTTGTTATGAGATGCACTGCGCTAACGATGCTAGTGTTAGACTATATGATTAGTTGACTCTCCTTTGTTAATCATATAGTTAGTTATACGCTGTATGACAGCCAGCCCAGTCGGCATCAGAGAACGCACAAATAGAGAGAGGCGACATCCTAACAAAGGGCCTCTCCCGGCTGCGTTTTGAGTGTTTACGTGACAAACTACATGTCCTCTCCTCCGAGTCATGTGTTTGAGGGGAGGTGTTAGACTATATGATTAGTTGACTCTCCTTTGTTAATCATATAGTTAGTTATACGCTGTAAGATGCTGTTGAGAGTGCCAGCTCATACGCAGCTGTTATAACAAACCTTGTAACGAACTCTCCAGATATATAAATAAACAGATCACCATCATCTGGGGTGATCGAAAGTTTTCTCCTTCAATCACTCCTTTCTAATTGCTAGGTGGTGCCTCCCTGGCTCCGTCATCGTAACGGCCACCAATTTTTGTCCACCAAACCCGGGCCTCTCCAACGATAACGGTGGGTGGTGTAATCCTCCCCTTCAACACTTTGACCTTGCCGAGCCTGCCTTCCTTCAAATTGCGCAATATCGTGCTGGAATTGTCCCCGTTTCGTTTAGAAGGTGGGCGAAATTGAACTTTAAAACATTGCAAGGTTGAAATAAAAACATGTTTTCTTTCTCTGATACCATCCATATATGTTTTATTACTTTGATACCATTATGATGTTGCATTGAAGATATTCTCATGCATTATAGATATTGCATCACTTCACTCAAAGGCGGATTCAGAGAAATTTCATAGGAGGGTACTTTTTTTCCACGACAACCGAACTAAATAATTGATAAACTCAAGTTTTTAACTTAAAAAACACACATAAATGTCATTAGAAGATCATTAAACTCTTTTAATCGGGTATCAAACACTGCATGAAAAATATCTTTCTTGAAATAACGAAGATGTGTAATCAATCGATGTTCACGTTTAATTCTGCTTGAACTTGTGAAGAAAGTTCCAAAAAATCTTTCATTCTAATATTAAAAAGTTAAATTGCATTATTATAAGATTTAGTGCAAGTGGAAGATGTGAGGTCACAAATCTCAAATTCAATCTTCCATCAAATTGACTTCTAGTTTAAGCACAACTTGTACGATTAATCAGTAATATATTACATGGATGAAAATAATATAAACATTAAACACCTAACATTTAATTTCTACATGACGATTTACTTCATAGGTTATTTTCAACAAAGTAATAGATTAATTACAGATATAATCATGAATTTTAAAACACCTTACATTACATGGATCAAAATTATGATTTTTAAAACAATTTACATTGATATATCATATAAATATACGATCAAATCCTCAAATCAAAATTGAATAAGCCAAATTTAAATTAATTTTTTGGATTGGAATGTGAAAACAAAATTTATAGGTTTTTTTTTATAAATTTGAGGGGGGGGGGGGAGGGGTTCTCCCCCACAACGTGGGTCCGCCCCTTACTTCACTCAACACCAATTAGCTTTAGTTGGTCATTCGATTTTTAATAAGATGCGTGGAATTGACCATGTGATTGTTTGACCAGGGTGTCGTGTGTGAAAAAGGGAGGAATACGATTCACCATCAACGGACACTCCTATTTCAACTTGGTTCTAATCACCAACGTCGGAGGAGCCGGAGACGTTCATGCAGTATCCATTAAGGGTTCAAGAACAAGTTGGCAAGCAATGTCAAGGAACTGGGGTCAAAACTGGCAAAGTAACTCTTACCTCAACGGTCAAAGCTTGTCGTTTCAAGTCACCACGAGCGATGGAAGGACAATGCTTAGCAACAATGTCGCACCGGCCGGGTGGCAATTCGGCCAAACCTATGAAGGGCCCCAATTCTGAGAACTGGACTACATTGGCGAAAAGCTAATTTGTCAAACTTGGTTGAGTCGGTTGATGTCACATATATTATGGACTTGTTGATTAGCTAAATCGAACTTCTAGTATTTGAGAGGTTTGGTGCCAATATGAAGTGCTGAGGTTGCTTTATGAGCACCCGCATAGGCTCCCACTGGTAAGAGTAATGCTGGTTCGTATAGGGGCAATGTTGGTGTTGGTTATGGTTTTTTTTTATCTTTTCCTTTTATTTCACTTCGTTTGTTGAGACTACTATTGTATTACAAGTTGTTGAGGCCATTGAGCCATTCGCTTGTTATTATGATATGCAAAAAAGTTTTAACAGATATATCATCAAACAATTCAAAATTCTGTGATCCTCCCAGGGCTTAGGTAGTATTAGTAGAGACGCAAATAATTGTGTCGAGACCAATATAGAAGAACTACGTTGGTTTTGAATCTATGACTGTGTAAGCGCCTCTTATTGAGGGTGACAGTGTTACATGAGGGAGTGGTTGGTTGTAGAAAAAAATCAAGCAATCTGAAGCAACAATTGGTTATTGGTTTGTAGGATCACAAATTTTAACACTTCAGCTTCATAGCTTCTAAAAATGCTTGAAAGCAGATCCAACACTCCTACTTTGCATCCAAAGCAAAGTTTCTTTTCCAGTATGATACAAAAATCGATGATTTCCCCTTCAACATAATATAGATTTGAATCAATCACTAGAAAGTAATTTGAACTTCTACAACCAAAATTCCATAATTGAAATTATGAACTTCCCATTCACTTTCTTCAAACCCTTAAAATCTAATGAAACACCAAGAGTACTTAGTTGAAGTTCTTACCCATAGGCTGCAGACATGGAAGATGAAAGCATTACCAGCTTACCAAATTCTGACGGACAAAAGATTTTCCTTTGTTTTTTGATCGGACTGGCAAAAGATTTTCCGTGGATGGTGGTGGAAAAGAATCTGACTGAGGTTGTCTGAAGTGTCCCTTAGTTACAGGAAAAGGCGATAATGTACAAACTAAGGCTGAAAGAGGAATTTACTTTAAAGTAGGAACCAGAAACAGGATTTCTGCTTGTACTGAAATATGAGAGCAAGAATGTTTCGATACTGATTACCATCTGCTTCATAACTTGCATTTCCAAATGGATGCAATCAATTTGTAACTGGACATTTTTGTTCTAGGATTCGAATAATACCAATATTGTAAGCCAGCAAAACAGGTGTTGTGATTTACAGGTAAATTTCCAAACAGCAGTATGACTTTAAACTTGAAAGCCAGTCTTCGTGCGATGATGGATATCATTCATCCTTCCTCTCTGAGAAGCTTCGGGACAGCCTACTGATAAAACCCCCGTCCATTATTTTGTAATGCTTGGAAATTTTCTGATGAACCAGACATGCATATTTATCTACATGCTCTTTGTACTTGTTGTATAAGGTGGGGTTTATAATTGCCAACATAGTTACTGCAAAGTAGGCACAAGACACTGGAAATTTGTTAACTAGCATTAAATGACAGATTTGAAATATATTTCTTCTTAATTTCTTATGCATGTGTCAGCTTCCTTGTTTAAGTGAGCTCCAAATGGACCGGAGCATTTTCTAAATGAAGACAGTAAAATAGGATACTACAGGTGAAATCATTTTTTACATCTATTTCCATATCAGGAAGTTAGGATGCACCCTACCGAAAGCTACATGATAGAGGAGTTTACAATAGCAAGCTGAAGTCAATCTTTGTAGGTCAAAAAGGGAAGAAGCTCTAGTAAACAGAACACGACTAAAGTATCTATTTTCTTCATGAGTAGCTTGTTTTGCAATTTTGTTAGCCAATTTTTTTGAGCATAGCTTAACTCTTGTAAGAACCTATCTTGTTACATATAGTAGTTCACCATTCCTTACAAGATTTCATTTTTTTAATATAAAGTAAGCAGCACAGTTTGGGATTAAAGGCTTGGTTGTTGTAATATAAAGTAAGCAGCACAGTAAACATAGGTGTATGCGACTCACCAATATATGCAACCGTGAAGAATGAAACGATGCTGCCAATAACAGACAAAAGCCATAGAGAGACAACCACCTATTGATTAGTTCTTGGGATTCTCAGTTTAACCGGGGGAAACAATCATAGTCAATATGGAAGAAATGACCAAAGAAACAAATTGGTGCTAACCTTGACAAATAATTTGAAGTCTTTGCCAAGAGTTATGTCATGTGCCATGAGAAGCATATTGTTAATTCTTACACGAAGTGATGCGGCAGCAGCATGAACCATTTCCTCTGATAGCACTAATTCAGGTAAAGGTTGGAGTTGTCTAACAAAATATTGAAAAAGGTCAAGAAGATCATACTTTAGAAGAACATTACATAAGGTGGAGAGTGACTGGTCTTACTTGTTTCGAAGTACAGCAAAATTTGCCCGGAGGAACTGTATTACAACCAAAACCAGGAGAACATCGGAAGATATTGATAAAAAGGGCAACCCAGACCACTCAACCAAAAACCATGCAACAGTTGCCACAACTATGATACCAAATGACATACGCCATCGCTTCCACATGATGACATCTGCAACTGTATCAACCAAAATAACCAGGAAAAATAAGAGAATAGCATGTTAAGTAAATTTGTCAGGAAGATATACATGTGGCTATGTTAGGGACATCATTTTCCTTCTCTCATTATTTAATTTGATTTCCAATGAGAAAGATAACTCTTGGCATCGTCAGGGAGGAACACTAAGAATAATGAGAAGGCCACACCAAAAGAACCATATATATTCAAACTAAACGAATACACTTCCCCAACTTATAGATCATAACATCTAGATGCATAGGCTCTTGTTTCAGCCTAAGTAAATTATGTGATTGACAAGAATTTGTCATTAACTTGGACTGAAGGGATAGACAGGGCCATGTGCCATTATGTAAGAAAAGAGGTCGGTTGAAAGAATAACAATATGTTTCCTATCTAACTACTTATGTCATGCGCACCTAATCAACAGAGTCCGCTGACCTTCCAGAAAGGAAAAATTGTCATCAACTAGTTTGAATTATTTACAACTTGAGTTAAATATACGCAAATGCCAAATACTTTGAAGTTTTTTATTATTTTATGGCATTTAGGTGCCAAGTTCACTGGCCTTCTGCAAATGTGACTGTTCTGATGTGAAAACTACAATTGCATTAACAAATTATAACAAAACCCTGAGCGGAATAATTATCATCCCAATTGAATTCCCTATCAACTCAGTACCTTGAAAAAGGAAGAGAACAAAACTCTGAATGAGTTAGTGGTACCCTCACTTATGCTTTCAATTAACTTTCATATTCCCAATTTTAAGATGCATCACTTCAATAAAAAAAGACGCCAGTTATTGAGGCAACTCGCTTCATCGTCCTGGCCTACTAGTATAGGCCAAGATAGAGCACCTTACCTCTGTCGAGGTGCTCCCTTCAGACTCAAAGAGGTGACTTCCTTTTGCCTTTTGGCCACCCAATGTATCAAACATCTTATTATAGGTCTCACTCACTAAATCAACACGATAAACCCTAAAGACGAGCATCTAACTCCCAAGCCTCAAGTGTCCATTCGATTAGTAGATCCCGATAAACGGCAATTTTAAGCGAAGTTTGTTGGTCTAATTTTTAATTGTTTTTCTTGTTAGACAGAAGTCACCATCTAATCAGGGTTTATTTAACGTCGAGGATTCCAACCACATTTCAATAAAAATCAGACATTATTTATCCCACACCATTTGGTTTCCGAACCAAATGACGAATCAAACCGAACTTACACGCACAATCGGACATGCGAAACCAGTAAACACGGAATTAAGGAAAACATCGACTTTTATTCCGAAATGGAAATGTTTACGAAATTTCGGAAATGGGACGAGAAGATGAGCGAATTACCTTGGGAGGAGAAAGCGGATGTTATGGGTGGAGAAGAGGATAGAGTAGGAGCACCGGGAGGATTCGGAGGAATGGATATCACCGGCGAGCGGTGGCGGGGGTGGTGGTTGGGTTTTCTTCACGATGACGAAGGAACCCGAAGGGAAGGGAAGGGAATCGGCTTCTTTGTTCGCGGGATTTGCAGTCGAGTACCTATGTAATTTCGGATTGTGGGGTTCAGATTTCTTCCTCGGGAAATCCACTCTAAGGTTGGATTTCTCTAAAAGAGGTTCTTCGTGAATTAAACATACTGGATGAAACTTACTAGAATATCTATTTTTCCTGTAAGAATTCTATCATTTGATGTTGAGACGTGATTAAATGTGCTAGCATTTGCATCATGCACATCCAGATGTACGACAACAAAAAAATTTAACAACAACGATGTCATGTCAAAATAAAAAGGTAATTTTAGTATAGAATCTTATTGCTTCACATCCCTCGTACAAACTTGTCACTCCCTAAAATGATATTCCCTCCTATCACTTGACACCTGACATTCACTTCGGTGCACCCACCTGAGTCTAAGGTGGGAATATGAAATTTTCACCTGACTCATACGTGAATCACAATATGGGTGAACTAAATGAACCTTTGGAATACAAAACCAAGGATCGATTTAGATAGTGACTAAGTCGGCCACCAAGTCATTAATTTAGCGGACGTATTAGAACGATAAATGGAGTTATATTTCAATATTTTCTCTTAAACTGAAGTTGTCTTATTGTATGTTTTGCAAGGAAACAACATTCGTGCCATAAACAAAAAACTTTATCTTATTTTAAGGATTATGCTAAACATTTTGGATGTAATGCAAAATTTACAAAAGGATTATAAAACTTTGGTATCTATTAAATAATGCGTGGCAATGGATTCCAAATACTACCACAAAGAGAAACCATTCTTTATGCAATAATTAAAACCGAGGTTCATTTTTTGGGATGCTAAAGTCATACTATATTTTTTATGTTAGCTCGAATGAAAATTGTTTGCATGGCAAAGACACCAAGGCACCATTATAATACTTTTAGTCGCTCTCCTGAACATAGTTTTGTTTAGCACAAAACATGTTTATACGTGTCCGAGCATTTTTAAATTACTTCTACTAACATTTTTGCATAACACGAACACCAATTTTCCTAAAACAACCTCAACATGCAAAGAGACACATTCATAATTTACATGAAATTATTCGATTCATCAATAAAGTACTCCTTCCAATTTGTCTTAAAAAATCAAACTAAAAGAAAACAAACTTAGATTATTTTTCTGAGTTCGGGGGTGGGTGAGTCCGGGGTGAGGAGCGCAACTTAGTGGTAAGTTATATATATACACGTAATGGAGTTGTGAGACTCTTGAGAGTAGTGTATGTGTACAGGTGAGCCTCCGACATGTGGAAGGGCCGCCAATTTGTGAAGTTGTGGATCGGTTTTGTAAATCACATGATAACATCTTGTATTTATGGGTTGTGTATGCTTTCGTGGGTATTTTGTTGAACAAATGTTTGGTTTGCGAGGTTATGTTTGTGTGAAAACTTTGGCATATTCCGCAGCCAAAGGAAACCCCGTCATTGTAAGTCATTAGTGCTTAATTCTAATGGTTCGAAATTGGAAAATTATTAATCCACAAAAGGTTGTTATTAGTCTTCCGGGAATAAAATTCATTGGAATTAATGACTTGGGGTAGGCGAATCGATCGGGATATGATCCCCACGCTAGTATGGTGAGGAGGATAATCCAACTCCACACTGAATCCATGCACTTGGAGTGTTTGTTTGTTTGTTTTTTCCTGTGGAAATAAATTCTAAGCTACAAGCAAGGTTCACCACATATGATATTTTAGGACGATTTCAGTGAAATACCCTAAAGTGTTCTTAACCTTAAGGAAGCAAACTAATGCTTAAATAATTTCACCATTCAAGCCAAGATGCACCCCAATTTGCTGGTGTG
The DNA here is from genome assembly GCA_963682175.1 of Triglochin maritima. NCBI lineage: Eukaryota > Viridiplantae > Streptophyta > Magnoliopsida > Alismatales > Juncaginaceae > Triglochin > Triglochin maritima. The sequence continues at coordinate 2,480,660 of OY821780.1, read as the reverse complement.
GTACGACTGGCATGCGAGTGAAATCACCACATATTTTTTACACATCCCTCTTAAGATAATTATTTATTACGTATGAGTTATGTCACCTACGAAAAAGTACAACACTTGCAAAGATAATGTTAGATTGCTAAATAAGTTTGGAACACTTTATAATAGAATTCGATCCACCTTATATACTTAAGTTTTGTTAAGTTGCTAAACCAATCAAGTTTAACACTAACAAAATACAAATCATACCTAAGACCGTACATATGGTGGTTTGTGGACGGTTATAGGACTTACCTATAATCTTATTCGTCTATTAAATGGTTTACGGTTCGGTTAGAAATGTGTATTTTTACCACTTACCATGACCCTACCTGTCTCATTTGATAAAATGTTTTCGGATGGTTAAAAAGTTAAATAGGTAAATCTTTAGTGGACGGTTATATGGCTTACTTATAATCTTATTCGTCTAATTAAATGGTTTACGGTTCGGTTAGAAATATGTATTTTTACCACTAACCATGACCCTACCCGTCCCATTTAATAAAATGTTTTCGGATGGTTAAATGGTTATATGGGTAAATCTTTAGTGGATACTAAAATGGATAGATGGATGGGTAAAAAGTTAAATAGGTAAAAATATATCAAATGAATAAACAGATAACTAACTAAACTTATAATACTGACAACATTTAACATCAATCATCTACAAATTTATAATCAAAACATCCACACAATGTTTCACATAATGACAAACATACAAACAAACATCAAGAGTATAATGAAATTGGAGGAATTATAGAAAATTAGAATACAAATAAATTATATATAATAATATATTCATATATATTAATTATGTTTTGCAGTTAAATAGACGGATGAATTTCGTACCCTTATCTAACTCATGTATTAAACGGTTACAATTTTCATATTTTTACCTATACCTTTTATTAAACGATTAGAATTATTGTACCATAACGGTTAAACAGATTTTACCGTACAATTTACAACCCTAATCGTGCCATACAAATGAATGTCATCTCCAACGAACAATTATCTACAAAACTACAAGCTCATCCCACCAACAAGCCCAATGGGCTCTCATCACTGGCCCATCCCGACACACCACTTGTCCCTCCAAACGACAAACACCGCCACCACCATCACTACCACCAAAACCCTTCCCTATCAACGATGGCTCTCCGAACCCTATTCTCCGCCTCCAAATCCAACCTAGGGTTAGGGTTAGGGTTAGGCTCCCGCCATGCGAGGGGCCTCCAGACCTTCACGCTCCCCGACCTCGCCTACGACTACGGCGCTCTGGAGCCCGCCATCAGCGGTGAGATCATGCAGATCCACCACCAGAAGCACCACCAGACCTACATCACCAACTACAACAAGGCGATGGAGCAGCTCGACGACGCCATCGCCAAGGGGGATACCGCCAAGGTAGTCGGACTCCAGGGCGTCATCAAGTTCAACGGCGGAGGTTTGGTTTGGTTTTGTTTTGTTTCCTTGTTTTTGTTAGAGGAGGATTGGTTTGGGGGTTTGGAGTGGTGTTGTTTGGATGTTGATTGCGTTAATTAGGCGAAGGTTGGGACACTAGTGAGAGTCGGATTGCGTGTTGGACTTTATGTCGAGTGGGTGTAAGTTTGAACAGGCTGAGGCACCGATTGGACTTTCAGTCCTGTGACGACAACTCGACAAGTCTTTACTGGATGAGACACCGATAGAGTTTAAGTCTAGTGACTTTGAAGTACTGGTTAGAATTTAAGTTGACTGACTACAACTTTGGAGCACCACTTTCAGTTGGGTGTCTGCAAATTTGAAGTTGAACACCCATTACAGGTCTTGATGCCTGTTTTGGAACACTAAGACAGGCTACAAGTGGACTTCATGAGGGATGATGTTGGGACTTTTTTGCCGACCAAGTCGCATGGTAACTGGAATTTCTGTTTCCAGTTCTGCCGCTAAAGTATGTGATGGTTATAGCTATTGTCGTCTCATGCAATTAGTAGCAAAGTTAGTGTACAACTATTGTTGCATTGTTCCCCATTTTCTTTGTTGAATTGCTCCACTTTTATTAGATTCACTTAATTGAAAAAAACATATTAGTTATCCTAAACAAGGCTTTCTGAGCCAGTGGTCCAACAGATTCTCACTTGGAGTTGAGTTTTTTTATAATGTTCAAGCTTTGGTTGCTTTGTTTTGAGTTTGTGGCATGGCATACTACTTTTATAGTTGATAGGTTGTGGTATAACTTAATATTATTATGGAAAACTTATTTGCCAACTTCTGATGTTTTGGTATTATTCATGCTTTCACATCCTTGCACTGATCGTCAGTATGAAATCATTTGCAGGTCATGTGAACCACTCGATCTTCTGGCAGAATCTTGCTCCCAAAAGTGTAATAGTGTTGTCTTAATTGCAGTTTTATAATGTTAGTTTCCTTTGTTACAGCAGAACTGTGATTTATATATTCTTACTTTTATTGCAACGGTCTTATAGGCTGGCGGTGGTGAACCTCCCCATGGCTCACTCGGCTGGTCCATAGATGAAAATTTCAGTTCACTAGAAAACTTGATAAAGAAGATGAATGCTGAGGGTGCTGCTTTACAGGGTTCGGGATGGGTGGTACGTTATATTCTATTTTCATACACCTTGTATGCTCTTTATGATTGCACTGATAATTTCTCAGTGGCTGGCATTGGAAAAAGAGTCGAAGGAGCTTAAAATTGAAACAACTGCTAATCAAGTAAGTTTTCCATAAACTTTATTATGACAATTTCATTCGTGAACATTAAAAATGGGGGGAAAAGGTTATTCCTAAGCAATTTCGTCTTAAATCCAGAAACCCTTTATTCCTACCGTTGGTAGTCCGCAGTGGGATTAGGTGGACAGTGGTCTTGTTTGTACTATGTTGTTTTCCCCTTTTGGTTTAAATTATCAGTTGATGCTCATATTTACATTCACTTGGCTAAGGATGAAGTTCCTATGCAGGATCCATTGGTTTCCAAGGGAATGAGCTTAGTTCCTCTTCTGGGAATAGATGTGTGGGAGCATGCTTACTATCTGCAGGTGAGTTCATTCATTTCGAATAACTTACCATCCTCTTGGTCATTGGGTTACTGACTTACTGTAGTACATGATTTTTCAACAACAACAACAACAAAAGCCTTTAATCCCAAACTAGTTGGGATAGGCTAGAAATGAACTCAAAAGAATCACGGTTCGAGCACATGATTTTTTAAGTCAATTATAATATTAGCAATAGAATTAAAGTAGCTTTTGGAGCACATTAGTCTTGACTTGTGTTTTGGCCAAGTGATCTTGTAAAACCTCTCTGTTTGAATGGTTTTCTGGTCTCATCAAACAACCTCTCTGTTTGAATTTCATTCATTAGCAACTTGGTAGTTTGTTCCTAAAAACTACAAATAACCTTTTTGTTCTTCTTAAGCACCATTAGACCATCCACTATGGGCGGTCATCCGGCGATGACCGACATAGTGGAGGTCACCGACCGGGTCGCGGGAGGACGACCCGGTCGTCCGTCGACCGGGTCGTCGACTAGGTCGGTCGTTGGATTTTTTGTTTTATTTTTGTTTTTGATCTTGTTTTGTTTTTTATAAATTATTTATAATTTTTTTAAAAATATGTGTTTATAATTATTTAATTGATTTTAATTTTTCTTTCAAAATCGACCTCCAAATGATGTGTAGTAGGAGCTTATTGAAAAGTTAGGTTATTTTATTGAATAAAAAAATAAATTCTCTTATCCACCTTAATAAATTATTTACAATTAAATATTAAACACAAATTTAAAATAATTAAAACAAAAAAATGGGTGAGGTTGTCAAATCTGCTGGGTGTGCACTCACTGCACTCATTTGTGGAGGTTGATTTTGGAAAAAATTAAAATTTAAAAATAATTAGAAAACATATTTTAAAAAACAGATAAAAAAATGATAAAAAAATAGCAATACAAGATTTATTGATATTTTGGTTTTGTTTTTGGTTTAGTTTTGGTATTTGTTATAATAATCAGGGGGTTTATATTTTGATAAATAGTTAGGATTTAAGTACAAAATTTATACTAAAATACACCAATTTTTCTGAAATATGGAATATTATATGCAATTTGGAAATACGAGATTTATTGGTATTTTGATTTTTTCCAAATAGATTGTTAATGTTTTTGGTAAATATAAATGATTTTGGAATAAAATAAAAGTTGATAAGAAAATTAATGATGTGGAGGAAAGAGAGTGGGATGACCTATGTCATGGTAAATTGGTATACAGTAAAGAAGAAAGAGGAGGTTGGTCATAATGACTTGGCTGAGAGAGAAAGGAAGAGAGAGAGAGTGCATGACTTAGGTCATGATAGTGGATGTCCTTGGGTGGTTTCTCTGCCGATAACAGAATAAATAATTTTCTTAATGTTTTATGTTTGTACAGTTGTGTTTGCATTAGTACAGTCTACTTTCTAATCACCCTTGTATTTATGCATGGGCTTTTTTTCTTATCATGCCAATGTTCTGTCTTTTGCAGTACAAGAATGTAAGGCCGGACTACTTAAAGAACATTTGGAATGTTATGAACTGGAAATATGCCAGTCGAGTGTTTGAGAAAGAGTCTGCTTGAAGGGGCTTCTACAGTTTCCCTTCACGTCTGTAGTCATGTCATTTCGTGTTCTGTTTTCTAATGTGTGCCTTGATGTCCAATAAAACACGTTGTAGCTTTGTTCCATGTTCAAACTCAAGCTACCTGTGGACCTCAATAAATAGCATTATGATCTTTTTAGACATCGGCTATATAATATCTTGTTCTTGCTTGAAGATTGCAGCCATTATTGTGTCGAATTATGAAAGAATTTGTACGTTAAGTGTTGTGTTGTAAATGGGTAAAACGTCCTCTTTCGTTTACCCGATAATGTCTAGATCTGACTCATTCATTATAAATAATGGGTCCAATGTAATAAACAATTAATATTTTTAGAGAGAACAAACTACAAATCCTCATTTCTCTTCTCCGGTTCTTCCCCCATCTCCTTTCCAAACATAACCACCTTCTTCTTCAAGGTCCGACCACCACCATCGTGGTGGATCAGATTTCTACATGGTATCAGAGCAATAGGTCGAAGGAAGTTTCGACGTGAATCAATCAAGATTGAGTTTTGAACAAGAAAGGGAACCCAGAATACTTTGGAGCTGATGTAAACACAAACCAAGACCCATTCAGTCCCTACTTCCTTAGCTCATCAGACAATCCCGGTAACATCATTGTCTCCAAAACTTTGAATGGAGAAAATTATCCAGTTTGGTCTAGAGCAATGAAAATGACCTTAAATTGTAAAAAACAAATTAGGTTTTGTAGATGGTACACTAAAGAAACCATCTATAGAAAAATCGCCACTTGAATATGCAAAATGGTAAAGATGTGATGATTTGGTCTCTTCTTGGATTTTACATGCCATTGATCAAGATTTGGTTAACAATATTGTTTATCATAAGACTGCGAGAGATATTTGGGTAGATTTGCAGGATAGATTTGGCCAAAGCAACCTTCCCAGAATCTTTCAACTCAAGAAAGCCATTTCTGTCCTAAGTCAAGGGAGCAACAATGTGACAGATTATCACACCAAACTGAAGGAGTAATGGGATGAGCTATCTTCATACGTGAGAACAACAATTTGTACATGTAATAAGTGTATTTGTGGTGCAGCAAAAGAAGCAGTTGAAATCGAACAACAAGATAGAACACTACAATTTTTGCTAGGCCTAAATGAATCATACTCAGCAATCAGGGGTCAGATCTTATTGAATGCACCTCTCCCTTCAGTCAGCAAAGCCTTTGCACTGGTTCTTCAAGAGGAGAAACAAAGGGAGGTTGGAAGTGTATCCAACCCATTCCAAGAATCAAATGCATTGATGGTGAACAAAGTCAACAATCAGCATAATCAACCAAACCGACAGAATATCCCACAACAAGCTAACAAGAACATTCAGAAAGATAAACCAACTTGTACTAATTGCAAGAAGGTTGGACACACAGTGGACAAATGCTACTGGATAGTAGGGTTCCCATCCAAAACAAACAACTACAAGAAAAACAACAAAGAAAATAAAGAGAACAACAAGGAAAGAAGAGCAGCCAATGTGGAGAGTTAAATCAGTTATTCTAGCATCACCCAAGAGCAGTATCATCAGATAATGCATATTTTGAACAAGAAAATGGACAACAAGGAAAAAGAAGAGATAGCACATGTAAATGCAGCAGTTATATCACACTATTTTTCAATTATTAATGATAAAAGTTGGATCATTGATAGTGGAGCTAGTGACCAGCTAGGATTGATTTAATGCAAAATTGCAAAAAAATAGATAGAGATGCATCCATTAGGCTTCCTGGTAACAAAATTGTTCAAGCGCAACTCATAGGGGAAGTTAGAATTAAAGATAACATCTTTCTTACAAAAGTGATGTATGTTCTAGAATTTAGAATTAACTTAATTTCTGTTGCTAGACTTGCACATGATTCACACAGTAGTACTAGCTTCTTTCCTGGTTTCTGCGTTATACATGACCTTATCATGAGGAGGATGATTGGTATGGGTAGGGAGATTCATCATCTCTATATCTACACCAACAACACTTGGCACCTTGCCCTCAATGTTACCAAAAGCCTTCCTGACTGGCATAAAAGATTGGGTAATACCTCTAGACAGAAAATGCAACGGCTTACCAACCAGATTTCTCATATTTTTGATTCATACATTGATGATTGTGATTTTTGTAAACTAGCTAAACAGACTATATCCCCTTTTCCTTTGAGCAGTACTTCTACTTGTAATTCATTTGATTTGATCCATGTTGACATTTGGGGTAAATTTGCTATACCCACTTATAATGGTTTCAATTACTACTTGACTATTGTTGATGACCATAGCAGAAACACATGGACTTTTCTTATGAAATTTAAGCTAGAAGTATACCCAATTATAAAATCCTTTATGGCAATGACTAAGACTCAATTTAACACTACTATTAAACGAATTAGAAGTGATAATGAGATGAAATTTCTTTCTAATGATTTTCAAGAGATTATTGCACAAGAAGGAATTGTTCATAAAAGAAGTTGTCCATACACACTCTCAACAAAATGATATTGTAGAGAGAAAACATAGACATCTACTTGATGTAGCTAGAGCTATCAAATTTCAATCTCATATACCTATAAAAATTTGGGGAGAATGTATTCTTACAGCAACTTACATCATAAACATGCAACCTAGTAAAGCATTGGAGAACAAAACTCCACATGAAGTTTTGTTGAATGTTATCCTAATATATGATCACATGAAAATATTTGGTTGCTTGTGTTATTCTACCAATTTACAACCTAAAAACAAGTTTGATATGAGAGCAAATAATGTGTTTTCATTGGTTATCCTTATAGTCAAAAGGGTTACAAACTATATGATATAGACAACCAATTTTTTTTGTTAGTAGAGATGTGGTCTTCAAGGAAGACACATTTCCTTTTAGGGATTGTGAACAGGTAGAAGACAACACCAGAACATTGTCCTTCCCTTACCTTTTGAGGAAAATGAAGTCACAACTCAACCACCACCAACAAACAACATCAATCACACAAAGGATACAACAAAGCAAGGAATACAAGCAGCAGACGCTACTACAACACAAGAAGAGTATTAACAACCAGAACCACTAGAGAAAAGTACACCACCACCAGTAAGAAGATCTTCAAGAAATCAAACCAGGTTAGTCACCTTAAAGGACTTCCATTGCCCAACTTTCAAGGGAAACACAAACCAGGTAAGTTATGAATTTCATTACAAGCAACAAGAAGGTAAAAAATCCACCAAATATCCTATGCATAATTTTCTATCCCATGATTATCTTTCTGATAAATACGCTTGTGCAATCGAAATTACCAATACAGTAATTGAACTTAAAGATTATAAACAAGCATGCAATGATGACAATTGGGCACATGCAATGAAAAGTGAAATAGATGCACTATATGCTAACAATACATGGAGCATCATGCAGCTACCACCAAACAAAAAACGTATAGGGTGTAAGTGAGTTTATAAACTCAAATACAAAGCTAATGGAGAACTTGAGAGATAGACTAGTATCTAAGGGTTTTAACCAAGTTGAAGGTCTAGATTACAATGAAACGTTTGCCCATGTGACTAAAATGGTTATTGTACATACCATACTGAGTCTAGCAGCTGTATATAATTGGGAATTACATCAATTAGACGTTAACAATGCATTTCTCCATGGTGACTTACATGAAGAAGTCTACATGTTACCACCTCCTGGTTTAGAATTGAAAGATAAGTCATTGGTTTGCAAACTGAACAAATCAATATATGGATTAAAACAATCATCCAGATGTTGGTTTGAAAAGCTATCAAATGCATTATCAAACTCTGGATACATTCAATCCAAGCATGATTACTCCCTATTCATTTCTAAAACCAAGGAAAGTTCCACTGCCATCTTAGTTTATGTTGATGATATCTTAATTGCAGGTAACAACGCAACCAAGATAGAAAAACTAAAGACTGAGCTAAAATCACAATTTCACATTAAAGACTTGGGAAACCTAAATTTTTTCCTTGGACTTGAAGTAGGCAGATCCCACAAAAACATCAACTTGAATCAGAGAAAGTATGCTCTTCATATTCTTAAAGAAACTGGTAGTGAGGGTTCCAAACCAGATGCAACACCAATCGAAGTTAACCACAAGTTAGCAGAAAATTCAGAAGTGATGCACGATCCATCATCATATAGAAGATTAATTGGAAGATTGTTATACCTGACTATCACTAGGCCTGAAATAACACATGCCGTCAATTTCTTAAGCCAATTCATGAATCAACCTGAGAAGAAACATCATATGGCTGCACTTAGGATCGTGAGGTACATCAAGAACTCCCCCGCTCAAAGCCTTTTCTTCCCATCATCAATCAATTTACAACTCATGGGATATTGTGACGCAGATTGGACAAGTTGCTCGTTCACAAAAAAATCAACAACTGGATATGCTATATTTCTGGGGGAATCACTAATATCTTGGAAGACTAAGAAACAACAAACCATCTCAAGGTCCTCATCAGAAGCAGAATATAGATCTATGACATAAACCAGTTGTGAAATCATATGGTTAAGGGGTCTCTTTCAAGATCTGCGGACTCCACAACAAGCAACAATTAATCTTTTCTGTGACAATCAGTCTGCAATCCACATTGCAGCTAATCCGGTCTTCCATGAGAGAACAAGCACATAGAGATCGATTGCCACTTGATCAGGGAAAAGATTCAACAAGGACTCATTAAAACCCAATTCATCAGCAGCTCGCACCAAATTGCAGACTTGTTCACCAAGCCTTTACCCATTAACCAGTTTAGGACACTCTCCTCCAAGTTGGGAATACACTGCATGTATTCTCCAACTTTTGGGGGAACGAAAGAATTTGTATGCTAAGTGTTGTGTTGTAAACGGGTAAAACGTTCTTTTTCGTTTACTCGATAATGTCTAGATCTGACCCATTCATTATAAATAGTGAATCTAATGTAATGAACAATTATTTTTTTCAGAAATAACAAACTACAAACCCTCCTTTCTCTTCTCCAGTTCTTCTCCATCTCCTTTCCAACCATAATCACCTTCTTCTTCAAGGTCCGACCACCACCATCGTGGTGGACAAGATTTCTACAATTACATAGGCTACGGTCTCGTATGAGTTGCAAAATTCTCTATCAATGATTCAATGTCATAAATTTCTAAGTGCGTCGTTTTTGGACGATGCAACAATTTCTTTTAGATTTGAGAAAACTTTGTATCAAACCTCAACCTCTACATCGAACTAAAATTGAAGCAAAGAAACTACTGGTCAATTTGATTCTCCAACAGAGGCTCGAAGGTCATGTATAGTTAGGGTCGCAAATAACCTCGACACTAAAGGAACTCCTGTTTTATTTCTTCCCTACCGTAAGCTCATCCAGGTCGTCTCAACGGTTGATACTTTCTTCCCAACATATCCATAGTCAAAATAGCTCAAAATTTTGACCATCTAAACCCAAACAAAACCAAATTCCCTAAATAAAGAGGAAAAAATCCCATCAAAACAAAACAAAAGGTCGTCCACCTTTCAAATCCACACCCCATCACCAGGCGGCTAGTCAAAGCCCAAGACTAAAACGTAGTAGAACCTATCCGTTTTCTCAAAAGACTAGTTGAGTATAATGGGACGTACGTAAGGTCAATCCTTATTTTCGTAACAACATAGAACGTGGACATGTGGTTTAGTAATTAAAATTAATTGTACAAATTGTAACAATAATAATAATAATAATAATAATAATAAATCCGTTTCGAGCGTCTCGCCAGAGAAGCCCAACCCCGACCTGGGGGTACGTAGATTCCGAATTCGGCCCACCAAGGCGTCCGAGGAATGTGATGGATTACGTCCAGAATCCAGATGCTCGTCAAAACGCATATCGGTTGCGAGGTGAGGATTCTCTCTCGTCTTGCCAAGATTTGAGTTGCATTGTTGTTGGTTATACCGTAATTGGAGTTCTATGTGGAGTTTTTGTTTCGTTCTTTTATCGTAGACTTTTGAAATGTGGTTTCGCGGTTGACGGATAAGTTTAGGATTAGATTTGAAATGAATCGTTATGGGTGATTGCGACGAAGTGATATTTAGATTTGAACTCTAGTTAGAAATTTTCATATTTTAGAAGTAGAATTTTGACTGCTGTGAAAAGATCGAGATTTTGATTTTTTTTTTCTTGTTTTCTTAGGTGGAAGAAAGAAGGGTTATGAAATGTGGTTTCGTGGTTAGCGGTTAAGTTTAGTTTTAGATTAAAATGAATCTTGAGGGATGAAATGAAATCTTCGTGGAATTTTGAATGTTAACTTGTTCTTGAAGTGATTTTAAGTTGAAACGAAGAAAATCATCCAATGTTGTGCTTTAGATCGAGTTGTATTTGGTTTACTTTAATCTTAGAGTGGATAGGAGAATTTGTATCCGTTTATAAAATATTCTTTCGATATCCGTATCCGTTTTTAAGAATATTAATACACATTTTTCATATACGAGGCGATTAGTATCTACATCCGTGACCGCAAATCAAATATAGATATGGATATGGGTAGATATCCAAGTTACTTGGCAGTAATAACTAAATAATACAGTACATGTCAACAAGGACTGATTGTTATTGTACATGAGTCATGACCTCATTATGCATTTTTTCTCTTTTCTTGAGAATATCTAAGAATGCTCTGCAATCATTGGAGACAAGTAGTTTTTACAAATGTAAACATACAGTATCACAGTTTTCCTTTTTTGTAATTATTCACATAGAAAAGTCAAAACAGTAAATAGCTTATGCGTTTTGTCTTGAGATAATTGAAAATGAAGCATGATGTTGGAGAAATATATTGCAGCAGAGGTTTGTCTTGTAGCTTATAGTTAACTAATTTATATTTATAATATCATTTTTTTTCTTTTCAAAGCCTTAACTAAATTTCAAAAGGTAATTTGTTCTTTATCTTAGCAATTTGAAGATATAAAAAAAATACAAGATCTATAATGTACCTCAGTTAGTGCAGTAATTGTTACAACCCTAAACCTGTTTAGTGGGTTAATGGGTGGTTAAGAGTTGGCTTTGCATGGGGAGTTGGTTTGCATAGTGTGTGAATGGGGAAGAGGAGGAGGCGAGCACTGTAGACGTGTGGGGAGGGTGATGGCTGGGTGGGTAGGCGACTGTGGAGAGGAGATGGGTTAGGGTTCATAATGTTTTTTTTTCTCTCTCTCTCATTTCATTCCTCTCCTTCTTGCGAACCAGAGGGTGCTCGGGAGTTTCCAGTGGCGTGAGGCGTGCGGAGGACGTGCGCGAGGAGGTCACCGGAGGCGACGAGCGCGAGCGGAGCTCCGACGGTTGTGTTGTCTTCTTCGAGGTATGTCGACTTATTAGTGTGGTTTGGTTGCTCACCCAAGTGTGGGGGAGATGTTGGTCGGCCTGGAGAGGTCGGAGACCTCTCCGGCGGTGTGTTTCTTCGTGAAACCTCGGCTGGCGCGAGGTTGAAGACGACCAACGGTCGACCGGGCCCTTCGGGCGCTCGACCGATTGCATGTATTATTGTCTGTCTATTGTATTTCGGTCGAATGGGTCCTTGTGTTCGGTCAACCGGAACTTAAGTATATTGGTTTTATTATGCATGTTATTCGACCGTTGGTTTCCGTTCGGTCGACCGTTATATGACGTAGAAATATTAGGTTGACCCTGTCTGTTTTCGGTCGACCGAGACCCCTGAGTTGGTCGACCGATAGATTTGAATTTAATGTTGACCAGACTCCGGATTTTGATTTAATGTTGACCAGACTCCGGATTTTGACCTCGTTCGGTCGACCGGTTTTAGACCTTTGTTCGACCGTTGGGGATTGTGTTTTGAGCACAGCGGTAGACCGTGTTAGGTGTACGGTCGATTGATTCCTTTCTGGAACTGGTCGACCGAATCACCTCTTCTGGTCGACCGTTTGGGCCCAGGACAGAATTCCTGGTTCCCTTTTTGAATGCCAACTTTGTCCACGGAAACCCGTGTCCTCGCCTTGTGCGTGAGCCGGGAGGTGACGGTGGGCGCGTTCTGCGTGCCTGCCTATGGACCGTCGTGTGGAAAAGTGTGGGAGTTCGGGAAGCGTCACCTCCATATATGGACTGTGACTAAGATGTTGGTTTGATTGGACTCATTGTAGTATAGCAGGCCTGAGGGATCGCGGATCCCAATGTTGATGTTTGTGCGGGCACGCAACTGACGTTGGGTGAGGTGACTACCGGCCTACGGGCTACGGCTGTCGCTACCCTGCTTTTATAGCGGCACAGTTGGTGTTTGCGGCTCGTGGAGCCTGATGACCTGGCAGACTTCGGTCTGGACCCGTCTGATGTTGTGCCGGACGTTTGTGATGGACCACCGATGTTGTGCCGGTGATGCCGCCGAGGTTGTGCCGGCGATGATGATTGTTGGGTTGAGGCTGTTCCGGCTATGTTGATTCCTCGACTGGGCACCTATCGAGATGATGTTGTTATACCTTCCGGGCGACGGCCCCGTTGGTCCACGTGGCTCCGACCACAGAGATTTGCAGATCTGTATTCTATCGGCCCGCAGGCGTGACAGAGGCTCCCTGCCGAACCCTTGAGTAGCGTAGCCGCGTGTGGGGGGTGCGATGTCGCGTGCTGTAAGACTGCATGTGCCTGCAGTAGGTCTCCTCGGGAGACCCAATGTTGACTGTCGGACTGATGTCTTGTTTTACCCTTCGGGGGAACTATTTTCCTTTCTGTCGATGTCATGACATGCTACTAGTATGATAGGTTCATTTGTGTAATACACGCATATAGGTGAGTTGGCATACGGGGTTTCCTTCTGGAAACTCAGGCATTGTTGTTATATATTTTGCAGGACCACAGTAGGTCCAGTTGGGTGGTGATCGGCGGACACACGCATTTTGGAGTCGGATCATCTACTCGAACCATTGAGGTCGACATGATTACATTTATCTTCCTTGTTGTTCTGTAGTAATCATGTATCGTTTTTGACAAACTCTGATGTAATTTGGTGCACCACTATTTGTTTTATTAGAAGTAACAGTCCCGTCTTTGATTATTGAGTTTCACTGTCTTGATTATAAAAATTTTAAATTTCCGCTGTCTCGAGATGTTACAGTAACAGTGTCAGTCAAAGTAGTTGGCACCTAATTTAAAGCTCCAGCTTAAATTTCACTTTTGAATTTTACTAAATAGCCTACTTAGTTTACTTGATTGATTTAAAAAATCATATCTCATATGAAAGTGAGAGGTAGAATGAATTTGAGTTGTAGAATTGTGTACTTATATTTTTTTGCCCCTACAAATTAATAAACTAGTTCTGGAACAAGAAAATGCAAGTAACAGTTCTTTCATGATAGAAAACTCCAAACTGGAAATTTAATATCAAACCCTAATTTTATTCACCTGTTCTTATTGTAACATCCCCGAAAAACAGCGGAAAATTTAAACTTTTAAATAAATGCCAATCAAAGGACATCAACCTCACATCGGGGACGCTACTCAAAGATATATATATATATATATAAAATATGGTGTTGCACCGTATACAGGAGTTGTCAAAATAATGACTACATCAAAATACAATATACAGATATACATGTAGTCATAATAACCTCAAAACCGACACGAGGACCCGACTCCAAGATGCACTCGTCCTCAGTCACCACCCAAGCAGCTCCCAAAGAGGGAACCTGAAAGCAAACAACAATGTCGTGAGTCTCCCGAAGGAAACCCCGTATGCCAAACCCACCTACATGCAATGCGAAACATGACCTATCATACTAGTATTATGCCAAACATACATCATAACTGGTCATTCCGCAAACGGGTCATAAGGTCATAATAGTCATTTCCCCAACCGGGGTTCATTAGTCATAAATCTAGTTTTGGACATCCGTAGATACCCACCGCAGGCACATGCGGTCATACGGAAAATACGCGACACACCCGCACTCGCAGCTACACTAGTCATATGGGTTCGGTGAGGGTCGCACGCACTTCCGAGTCATCATCAGATCTGATCAGTGGTCGAAGACCACAATCCGCCAGAGCCGTCGCTCTGGTTGGTCATACTCACCAGCCGTGCCACAGCTGGACGATCACACTCGCCGGAACAGCATCGGTTGAGCACATCCGCCGGAACAACATCGGTCGGTCATCTCCGTCGCCACACAGGCTAAGGCACAGAACTCTGTTGCACAAGGGCTAATAGTCATCTCCGTCGCCACACAGGCTAAGGTCATCTCCTTCGCCACACAGGCTAAGGTCATCTCCTTCGCCACAAAGGCTAAGGTCATCACAGTCATCACATATAGATCATGCAAAGGGGAATATGGTCCCACAGGTCTACTACCTAGGTCTCAATGCACATGTCATATCATGGGAACATAAGCAATAAATGAAATCCACGCACCAACGCGCTCATAAACAACCAATGCAAATACTAGGCTCCAACGGTCGACCGAAAAAGGTCATACGGTCGACCGGTTGGTCGTTAAAACCGATAATTGGTTCGAACCACAATCCAACGGTCGAACCACGAAAATCATCGAAACGGTCGAACAAAAGTCTCTGGACGGTCGACCGTTTAGAAGGTCTACGCCACAAAATAAATATTAAAATAACACATCCCAACGGTCGAACGGCAATGGGCTTCCGGTCGACCGAAAAACCACAGGGACTTCAACATTCTACAAGGTCATTACCGGTCGACCGAAATATGAATCGGTCGAACCACACTTAAGTCGTCTTAAGTCATCGGTCGAACGGGATATCAGGGCGGTCGACCGTTTAGAAGTCTACACCCCCAACCGACTTAAAACAGTACGTCCGGTCGAACTTGGTCAAAGAGGCGGTCGACCGTTTAGAAGGTCAACGCCCCCAACCGACATACTACAGTGCATTCGGTCGACCGACAAAGGGGACTCGGTCGACCGAAAACACTCATGGTCTTCATTCTCTCGCTCAAACATACAATCGGTCGACCACCCATAGGGTATCGTTCAACCGATTCGAGCGAGAGCGCCCGAATTACACTACAACCGGTCGACCGAATTGAGCACCGGTCCCGAAACAGAGCAGAAACTCCTGCCACTCTATTCCGACGAGCCATTCGGCCTACCGTCGAACACTCAAACACCCACACAACCTTGGTGAGCGTAAAAGCAAGGCTTGGCATACCTTGGAAGCTTGAAGAAGCTTCAGAAGAGCAACGACGAACCCTCCACGAGAAAGAACGTGTCTCCGGCGAACTCCTCACCTTCCTTGAACTCCGGCGACCCGACTTGCCGGCGCACCCGCTCCACCTCCTCCTTCCACCGACGAACTACAAGGGAGGGAGAAAGAGTGTTGAGGGAGAGAGAGATGAAAAAGAGAGAGAAGGAAAGAATGAGAAGAAAAGGGTTTGGGTTGGTTTATATACTCTCACTTAATTAGGGTTAAAGTTCTTAAACCTAATTAACCTTAATCAAAAGGATTAGGTTCTCACAGTTCTTAAATACAAAGTTGATCAGATAACAAGGAAAAAAAGCAGAAGTAAATGATATATATATTCTTCTACCATTTGGCAAATGTGAATTAATGTAGTGTACAAACAAAACACGCAAAGATAACATAAAAATGTTTACAACATTATAAAGCAAACTCCTCAAGCATTCGCATGTTTCCTTTTGATGTAGCAAAGATCAATCCAGACTTGCTCAAATACCGTCAAGATTAAATCATGGTACTCATCCGAATTCAACTTCAAGAAGCAAGCAAGCAACTCCTCCAGATCCTTGGCTTTATAGATTTCGTTCTCGACGATCATCTCCACCATCGACTCTCGGAAATCCTTTTTAGGATCACTTGAACACTTTACGACCGCAAAACTCTTCGAAAATGCTCCCCATTTCCTCGAACCTCCGTTACTTTTCTTTTTCCGGTACGAGGAAGTTACCTTCCTAGGTCTTATTGGACTTTTAGGCTTGTTGAACGGCAAAGTATAACCCTTTTCCTTTGCGGGTTTCGTTAGAATTGGTGGAAGATCTATTTCAATGAACAAACCGGCATCTTTGGGGACTCTCTCTATAGTGTTGGGCCTTTCCTTGGATTTTCTTGGGGAGTCTATGAGATACTTTGTGTCTGAGACCTTTAGGTTGATGGGGGAGTTGGGGAACTTGTACTCATTGCTTGAGATGTAGTAGGATGGCCTTCTTGGTTTGACTGGTTGTGGTGATGGTGGAACATGTTCTTTTGAATTGTGATGAAGTGCTTCATTTGGTGTCTTGCTAGAATTTGAAGTGTTGACACTTCTACTTGAGTCCTTGAGCTTGTAGAACCATGTGCTTGAGATCATTTCTGCCAGTTTGAATCTGTTGTTGCCCATCTTTGGAAAGGAAGATGAAATGGAATTTTTTGTGTGTGTCCCAAAACAAGACAATATGGAAGGAAGTTAAAAGAAGAGGGAGTTGCGGACATTCATGTGGGGGGAAATGAGGAAATATATAGAAGGCATTGATGAGGGGGATAAGGACATGTGTTGGAAGAGACAAATAGTGGAGCTAAACTTGATTCATAATTGTTGTTTGTTGTTGGAAAACACTGTCTGCTTAGGTTGATAGTGGAGGATCGTTTAATATGGAATTTGGATGGTGTTGGGTTGAATATAGTACTGGAATGATGATGATTTTTTTCCCACTTTGTTATAATAATGTGAGTTTGCTCATGGATTGTGTTTGAATCATTCATACCACTTGGTGTCGGAGGAACGATGAGGTCTGTGTTACGCTTGTTTGGTTAATACTTTATTCACTGAGCTACAATTTACTATGTCACTGTTAGGTTTTTGAAAATAAGAAAAAACCGAGATGATGTGATTTGCATGGAAAATAAACTAACCAATTTGTAAACGCACTTGTTGTACTAATAATATTACTTCCGACTGCAAATGTTATGAAATTTTGAGATGATCAATAACTTATGAAGAACCACAATTCAGGTACGTGAGTCGTATTCCTCCATGTATTCCAATAGAAGATAAGATGTAAATACCCCACAATAAAAAAATAAATCAAAGGATTATGTCCTATTGAACTATAGGTTTGGCGGAGTGGTTGACCAACTTCTACATGCATGTTTGGTTAGTTCATGCAGAGGTGTGACCAACTTAACTGATCTTCCTACTGTTGGTCAAATTCTTAGCCACAAGCCACAGTTTTTTCTTCCAAACTCGTAGAGTGGAGAGTAGAGACTGACATAGAGCGAAGCTCTCTTTGCAATTAAGAAAAAGAAGAATATGTCTTTTCAACTTTGCATGGGTTTGGTGATTGGACGCATGCAATCAGCAGCCCTTTCCAAGGTGGCTTGGTCAAATCAAAGTGACGATTTGCCATTGAGGGTGGGAGAAAATTAACTTATCCGAGTCCTTGTGGAGCAAAAACATGGGATTGTTTAAGGTGAGATTCTGTCGCTTTTCTTATGCAAAGTTGAAGATCAGACCTGTCCATTTCACAAAATATAGGTGGCGTGTTGATTAAAGGTGATCCAACTTGCATAATCATTTCCGTAGTTTGATGACATGATTATGTTCCAAATCTTAGTTTATGTGGTTTATGGGAAAATGACTTGTTTGATCATTTTATTTGTTGTCTCTGGGACCAATCATCTGAGACATTTAACAACAATTATAGACACAACTTATAGATTTATTAATGAACTAAGAACTGACACCACTTGGTTCTGAAAATTTGGGAACCAAATACAACCCATGATTCCATCATTTGATCACACCCAGTCGGTTTTGTTGACTCGGTTCTTTGGTCTGCCCGACCCAAAGTACACCCCCGGTATGCATTCACACATAAATAGTTGATAGCAAAGGAGACGAATAATAACTTATAAAATACACCTTTGGTCGATAGGATACGAATCTGCAAATCAGCACTGAAAATGAAAAATGACACCACGGTTTGTAGAAGAGGAAAACAATTCCTGGGTAAGTGTTTTACTCTTCCCAGTAATGTGTTATATTTAACCAGTACTGGTACAATTTTTTTTTTAATTGTACTCGCAGATCAAATAACAACATGGGCATCAATTATTTATTATCTTGAATGCAAACCTTCCAAAACATAGGTTTGGTAGGGGGAGATGTGGATGCATGCCAGAAGGACAAAGCATTTAGTTGGGCCAAAATTAGAGGTTGCTAGCTGGTAGGTTGGTCCATATAAAGCTTTCGAAGAATATAGGTCTTGAGAATAATCCCCTAAATTTCTTTTCTGGCATCTAGTCGATGACAATTTCCTACACTTTAAAGTTGGATTTTGAATTTGAGATTCTGTTGCCCAGTGAGTACATGTTTTGTGTGTTAGCCTATTTGGGATTCTTTTCCATTTTTCCGAAAACAAGAAGAAAATAATAATAATATACCACCGTCATATCAACCAAAATACATACATCTACAAGACTACTATAACGTCTTGTTCCCAGGCCCACACCGAGCCCGTCCCCCAAGAGTCCACTGACCCACAACACTCACCTATTACCACAAAACTTAGATTGGTAAGTGTGGTGGTAGTGGACCCATGTCATTATAACACACCTCAACATTTTTATGTTAAGCAATGTGGAACTAATGTTTGGGGGTGTTACAACTACAATCGAAAGGGAGAAATGAGGTTAACTCATGAGGAGTTTTGTCTAGAAGATGAAGAGAGAGAGAACGAGAGAGAACAAGGGAAATACTTATAGACGAGTATGAACCGGGTCGAGATGGAAGAGCATCTTAGAGAATTTAAGAATATGACATGATCTGCCCTCAACTATTTTCCTATTGTGAGCGCAGTTAAACCCAAATGCATGGGTTGTAATGGGACAATAGTTATTACTTTACGTTTGGAGCTCATAGTTGTTACTACATATTCATTGGATAACAAATCCTTTTATATGGGCTGCATGTTATATAGTCGTGGAATCATAGTCAAATCTTTAGCAAATCAGACAGAGATTGGTCACAACGCAGAGTAGACAAAAAGTTATGTAGACCAGCACCGACAAGAGTTGACTCTCGCAGTTAGAGATCATGTGTTATTGAGGATCTCTCCCACTAAGAGAGTTATGAGGTTTGATCACAGAGGGAAGTTAAGCCTGAGGTACGTAGGGTCGTTTGAGATTCTAGACTGAATTAGTGTCGTTGCTTATCGGATTGCCTTGCCGTGATAGTTGATGAGAATTTTATTTATACCGCAAGTGCACGGCGTCAATGGAGACGTGGCAAATACGGGTCGAACACAAGGAGGGAGAGATTCTGTTTTTAGTGTGATTTTCGATTAAGGGGAAGAAGGAAAGAAGAAATAATTGGGTTTTGAGATTTTTGGGTTTTAATTATCTAAAGCAAGAACAAGAACAATTAAAACTAAAACAAGAACAAAGAGGTGAATTCCGTCGGGTGGAGGTTTAGATTTAGGTTTTAGATTAGAGAATTCAGAAACTTATAATAAATCATGTTAGTTATGAAGCATTACATGATAAATGATTTAACACAAACTCAAGTAATCAAAATATACTAACACAAAATTAAAATAATAACTTTTATTCGTCTTCTCTTCACCTTAAATCCGTCACCTCCACCCTTTGGAAAGAGTTAGAAACTCATGGAGGGAGGAAGAAGGGGTCCTAGAGGCATTACAATAGAAAAGTAAAAACAAGAAATAAAAGACAGAATTTTATTAAACTAAGGAATAAAAATTACAACATAAGCTAAAGGACCAAGGACCCTTCTAACATCGTTCTCGGGACTATTTATAGTTGTTACAAGAGACCTAAGTATAGAATTGGAGAGTACACGTGTCCAGACACGACTGGACAAAAATTGAGCACACAGATCCTCTCTGGTGCGGCGGAGTCGCCGCATGTTATGTGTTATGTGCGGCGGAATCGCCGCACATCATGCTCTGATTCAGTCCAGATTTTGGTTGAATGTTTTTGGTATGATTTGATCCTCCTTTGCGCGTCTGGATTGATTCTTTCCATTCTGTTGAGCTCCGGATTAATTCCTTCATATATTTGGAGATACACATTGATTTTTCTTTAGATTTTCTCCAAGATAATAAAAGCTACTCGTGATTTGCAATTAGGTCCTTGTCTTTTTGCAATTAAGTCACCGGCTACTTTTATGCTCAAGTCCTTGTTCTTTTTGTAATTAGGCCTTGAATGCTTTTATGATTGGATACATTTTCATTTGGAACCCGATAATATTGATCTTGGTCTTTATGATGGGAATGAGTCTTTTGCACGCGTTTATGCTCGGGATGTGGGTAAATTGCATTCAGGTCCCTGTATTCTGTAAATAAGACTAAACACATACCTTAGTAGCATTTATTGATATAAAAGCAATCTAAATGAAAGTTATATGATGCAATGTATGCAATGTATGCAATGCATCAAATACCCCCACACCTAGATTTTGCTAGTCCCTAGCAAAACAGAATAGAAGAAAAATGAAAACAGGGAAATCCTAAGTCACTTTCGTAGGAATCACGGTTGCACTTAGCATGTGCAACAAGCCTTTAAACCTCTTTGTTGCCAAGGAGGAGGAGTGTTGTCTCCTGAGGGTTTTCAGCGGATATACCCACAAAATCCTAAATCAACATTTCATTAATAGTTCTCAATATCCCTACCTCAACCTTATACATCTCACTGAGAATTCTTGCATGCTCATTATATAAATCTAACTCATTAAAAATATGACTTAATCTTTGTTCCTCCAATATTCACACCACTAACCCTTCTACACATGATATCACTTAAATTATTTTGCACGCCTCCTCTGGTGGTGAAGTATCATTTGGATCAACCATGGCATGGATCATTCTTTTAGCTTTGGGCCTTGAATATATTTTTTTCTTTTCTTCCGTGATTCAACACAGTTGCTTTTTGACACTTTTACCCTTTTTGCATTCGTGTAGCGAGTTTGGTCGATAATCCCGAGCTGGTAGACTCAAGTTACTGGTTTTCAAGATACCCCTACGGACCAGTGACTCAAAGGCTTGGGCTTTTGTAGTCATTTTGCAAAATGTGTTTTCCTCACTTTATTCCTTTATTTTTATTTTCCTCAAGGCTTAATTGCTATTAGAAGTACACACTTTCCGGTATATTTTCCTCAACCTCTGTTTTTTATCAACCACTTCAAAGATTTGATTCATCCAATTTAAGTGCATACATGTCTTAAAGGGCAATGGGTTATTTCTTTGGAACTTAGATTTATGTCATAATTTCTACAAACAGAACTATATAATAAGGAACAAAAACTCAATGCAATTTGTACTCGGGTTTTGGTAGTTCAATCTTAAGCTATGTCATGAAACATTGATTTTTTATTTTTTTATTTTTTTATTTTTTTTAATTTGAAATAAAAGACAGATATATAGATAAATATATACATAGACACCCCCCACACATAAATCATGCATTGTCCTCAATGTATGCAAATATAAAGCAAATGCACTTATTACCTGAGTGAACTACGGTGGAAGGATGAAATTTTCTCAAAGTCAACCATAGTCAGAACTGGATTGAATGACACCATATTGGTGCATGTATCCAGTTGAATTGTTCCCCATGTTGCAATGAGAGTCCTGAGTCACAGGTTCCACACCCCTCACATAAATTGGTTCACTTATTTGCTCGAGTGATGGTGGGTGTGTAGATGCATTCCTCCCCTTTTTCTTACTTCCTTTTTGATTTTGTGTTGATTCAGAAATCTTATAGATACGCGATTTCATCACAACATCACTTTGATTGCATATTATTTCTGGCTCACTATCAATATGAAAGATATTAAATTCAGCTTTTAAGTTCCCAAAAGATAATTGCATGAGCCCATTTCGACAGTTTATCAATGCTTCAGAAGTGGCTAAAAAGGGTCTGCCTAGAATTACAGGGATTTGTCGATTAGGATTTACAACAGACGTAGTATCTAGTACGACAAAATCCACTGGGTAAATGAAATCACCAACCTTGATCAAAACATCCTCTACTATACCTCTTGGTTTCTTAATAGAACAATCAGCAAATTGAAGGGTTGTCTTAGAGGGTTTTAGTGGACCAAGGTTCATTTGCTCATAGACAGAGTACGGGAGTAGGTTAACACTAGCACCAAGGTCTAGAAGGGCTTTGTTGATAAAAGTATCTCCTATTGCACATGAAATTGTGGGACATCCAGGATCCTTATATTTGATAGGAGATGAGTTTGACAGGATAGAGCTTATGTTTGCAGTTAAGAATGTCTTCTTTGGTACGTTCGTTTTTCGCTTTTTAGTGCACAGATCTTTTAAGAATTTAGCATAAGCAGGTATTTGTTGAATCATGTCTAAGAGTGGAATGTTCACCTTAACTTGCTTAAATACTTCCAAGATTTTCTCTATTTGTGCACTTGAGTTCTTTTTGAGTCTATTGGGGAATGGGGCTTTAGGAACATAGACTCGCTCAGGTTCAGGTTGAGCTATAGGTTCAGGTTGAGTAGGTGGGTTGGGCGTTTCAGATTGGACGTCGGGTTCAATGGTTAGGTCATATGCGGTAGCTTGATGACTAGATTGATTAGGCGTTCTAGGATTTACCACATTATTATCAATCTGTCTTCCGGCCGTAATGACACTACTGCATTTATTTGTTGGAACGGTCCTTCCTCATTAACCATTTGAACCGGTCTAGGGTTGTTATTTCCTGAAGGTGCTTGATTTGATTGATATGAGTTATTAGATCTAGGGTTCACCTCAGGTTGACTTGGAAACCGACCCTTTTCTCTTTCACCTACTATTTGTGCTAGTTGGCTGACTTGTGTCTCTAGCCTTTGGAAGGTCTGGTTGGTTGTTTGTATAAAGGTTTTCATCAAATTTTCCAGGCTTGTCAACCTAACCTCATGATCACCATTGTTACTAAACCCAGAAGATGTATTATTTTGGTTGTACGGGTTTGGTTGTTGTCTAGGAGGTTGACCATGTTGGTTTGATGAGAAATTGGAATTATTACGCCAACCCGAGTTATAGGTTGATGCGTATGGGTCATTTCTAGCATGGTTATACATGGCATTAACTTGGTCCCATTCCGCACAATCCTCCTTTACATGACCAGTCTGACCACATCTAGAGCACGAGATAGTCGAGGCTTGATTCACTCGGTTTTGGGTTTGTAGCTCTAAACTTTCCATTCTGCGCATAAGGGTAGCTAGTTTTGCTTCAGCCGCTATGTTGGCATCTACAACTAAGACACCTGGTTTGGGTTGACTTGCTATTCTAGATCCAATACTCGGGTTAAGCGGTGTTCTAGCATTGTCCCATTGCATACTGTTTTCAGCTAATTCCTCAAGGAAAGTCCAGACATCATTTTCATTTTTCGACATAAAGTTCCCTTGGCTTACGGATTCTACCATAACCCTAGATGTGGGTGTCAATCCCTCATAAATAATTTGACATAATTGTCATCTCGGAATTCCATGATGAGGGCATTGGGTCAGAACACTTTTGAATCTTTCTAGATAGGAATAGAACGGCTCGCTCTCAGACTGAACGAATGCAACAATTTCATTCCTAATCCTCATAGTCTTATGGTTGGGAAAATATTTTTTCAGGAATACTTGAACAAACTCAGCCCAACTCCTAATAGATCTTTCGGCTAGACTATATAGCCATTTCTTAGCGTCATCCTTCAGTGCTGGAGGCACGAATTTCAGACGCACTGCCTCCTCAGGAATATGCTGGTATTGCATAAGAGAGCAGATTTCCTCAAATTCTCTAAGGAAGAGGTATGGGTCTTCCCTAGAGGTGAACTTAGGCAACATACTCATGTATTGTGCCATAAGTTCGAAGTCGCGACCCGGTATGGTGGGCATAACGATGCACGATGGCTGAGCAGCCATCGCTGGATAGCATCGATCCCTCAGAGTTATAGGTTGCACAACAGGTGGGTCCACTACGTTCTCACCCATTGGATCTGGGTGAGGTGGTGCAACAGGTGGATTGGGGCTACGTTCCAGACTGGAATCTAGATGAACTCGTGAGAGTCGATTACTCAAGTCCCGAATCCAAATCTGAGTGCACCGGGTTGAATCAATTTTTGAATTCAAATTCGAAATTTAAATTCGAAATTTAATTTCAAGAATTAATTACAATTTTTTTATATATATTTTCGTTTTTTTTTATTTTTTGTTTTGTTTTTTTTTCAAAAGGGAAGCAAACAATAGAATGGGGAAAGATGAGAAATGAATCCTAATCTAGAGAATTTAGGTGAGAAGAGAAAGAAGACTCAAATGAGAAGGGAAACCTAACTCTAAAGATAGAAAGATGGTTGGTCAGAAAATTCCTAAGAAAGCACGGTTCAAACAATCCTAGACCTAGTGTCGCTTAGATCTAGACGACTCCTAACTGGTTGAGTCGAGTTAATTTGCTTGATTCACCTCCCTCACTAATCAAACCAACTTGGCCAGGTAGTGTATAACTAGTGGGGGCGCTTCCGACAGAGTCGGTGCCAATTAGACGACCACTTCGCTTGGAAGACTTACGTCAACACAAAAACACTTCCTAGACACCAAATTAAATTCGATCAGCTTCAAGTCATAGCAAGTCAAACCAATTCTTCTCCTTAAATGAGTCCGAGTCCTTAGGGGCCAATGTCTAATTGATTTTAAGTTTAAGGCTTAGGTGACACTTTAGGATTGTGATTTGTGGGCCACGGAAGGGTGATGAAATCCCCACCGTATCTTTGCCTACGGAGTTGCCCTTAAGATAGTTTAACTTAAATCTAGCAAAGATAGTCAAACAATGGTCTTTAGAGGGGGGCAATTGCAAGGTTGTATGCAACTAGGTTATATGCTTAAATGCGATCGATGAAAACCACGATACGTACCTTGACTCCAGCACTCTTCAACAGAAATTGATTTGCAAGAATTTAGCAAGAATAATGCATACAAAACACTAGATGATGCATGCACTAAAGCCTTTCTAATTTTGCCAATTTTAGGTCAGAGTTTAATTATTGCAAATTATGGAATTTTGCCCTAACAAATGCAGTTCTACGAAAAGGAAATTTTCTGAAAATAGAAATTACGAGGAAAAAGGCAACAAAAGTTACCTACGCGATGCTCAGTCGGGTTCGCTGCCCGCTCTCGAAATTTCAGTAGCTCTACGCGTCCACCCAGAGATGAGTCGCGTCCCAGAAAAATTTGAAGCCCAGAAGCTTCAGGTGTGCGGCGATTCCGCCGCAGGTTGGTCTTGGTATGTGGCGATTCCGCCGCCCTTGTTGCTCAGACTGCGTTCAGATTTCGCCGCGCGCTCTGTTGTCTCCTGAAACACAAATCTAAATACTTGGATCGCGCACAAGATAAACAGAATAGAATCGAAATCAACAAAAAAAAACAAAATTAGAGAATTTTATTTATACCGCAAGTGCACGGCGTCAATGGAGACGTGGCAAATACGGGTCGAACACAAGGAGGGAGAGATTCTGTTTTTAGTGTGATTTTCGATTAAGGGGAAGAAGGAGAGAAGAAATAATTGGGTTTTGAGATTTTTGGGTTTTAATTATCTAAAGCAAGAACAAGAACAATTAATACTAAAACAAGAACAAAGAGGTGAATTCCGTCGGGTGGAGGTTTAGATTTAGGTTTTAGATTAGAGAATTCAGAAACTTATAATAAATCATGTTAGTTATGAAGCATTACATGATAAATGATTTAACACAAACTCAAGTAATCAAAATATACTCACACAAAATTAAAATAATAACTTTTATTCGTCTTCTCTTCACCCTAAATCCGTCACCTCCACCCTTTGGAAAGAGTTAGAAACTCATGGAGGGAGGAAGAAGGGGTCCTAGAGGCATTACAATAGAAAAGTAAAAACAAGAAATAAAAGACAGAATTTTATTAAACTAAGGAATAAAAATTACAACATAAGCTAAAGGACCAAGGACCCTTCTAACATCGTTCTCGGGGCTTTTTATAGTTGTTACAAGAGACCTAAGTATAGAATTGGAGAGTACACGTGTCCAGACACGACTGGACAAAAATTGAGCACACGGATCCTCTCTGGTGCGGCGGAATCGTCGCATGTTATGTGTTATGTGCGGCGGAATCGCCGCACATCATGCTCTGATTCGGTCCAGATTTTGGTTGAATGTTTTTGGTATGATTTGATCCTCCTTTGCGCGTCTGGATTGATTCTTTCCATTCTGTTGAGCTCCGGATTAATTCTTTCATATATTTGGAGATACACATTGATTTTTCTTTAGATTTTCTCCAAGATAATAAAAGCTACTCGTGATTTGCAATTAGGTCCTTGTCTTTTTGCAATTAAGTCCCCGGCTACTTTTATGCTCAAGTCCTTGTTCTTTTTGTAATTAGGTCTTGAATGCTTTTATGCTTGGATACATTTCCATTTGGAACCCGATAATCTTGATCTTGGTCTTTATGATGGGAATGAGTCTTTTGCACGCGTTTATGCTCGGGATGTGGGTAAATTGCATTCAGGTCCCTGTATTCTGTAAATAAGACTAAACACATACCTTAGTAGCATTTATTGATATAAAAGCAATCTAAATGAAAGACATATGATGCAATGTATGCAATGCATCAATAGTTTTCGGGATTGCACAATGTCTTCCATGTTTTAACATTGAGGAAGTACATGTTAGAGGTGGATACACCTGGGGTGCAGTCATAATTGTCGCTAGAGGAGCGACCTGCAAAGATAGTCGATCGGATGAAGCATCAGTTGCGTAAAAGGGTCATTCTGATGGTTAAGGTTTGATGACAGCACCACACCCCACAAGAGACTACGTGGAAGATCGAGGCGGATGTGCGAGAGAAGTACCCAAAGCCTTTTGTTGTGTAGCATGCTTTTATTTCACGGAAGAAGTTCCTTTTTGGTGGGTGATTGTTAAGTCCCCAAAATCTCCCTGAAACCCCAAAATCTTCTCTCCTCCGTATCTCCGGCGACGGCGAGAAGCTACGGCAAGGTCAGCGACCACACGTAGGTGTGGAGGGGAAGATGTCTCATTCTCTAGTCGTTTCTCCTCGACTCATTCAAGTCTAGGTACGCCACCCACTCCTTTCGTTTTGGGTCCATTGGTCAGAGACGAGTTGGGGGCGTGCGAGAGAGGGAGCGACGATTGTGGGCTCCGACGACCGATTGACACCGACGATGGGAGGCCAACCGGGTTGCATGCGACTGGTGTCGCGTACGTCCTTGTGCGGTTGAGCGCTCCCCCGTGGTGCGCGGAAGCCCTGGTCGCACGTGGCCCCGTCGTCGTGCAAGTTGGGTGGCCGATCGGGGCAACGACACGGGCTGACCGGCTGAACTGGTGGCTAGGGTTACAATTTGGTTTTGTGTTGGGTGTTTTGCAATGAGGGCCTTGTAATTTAATTGTATTTGGTTAAATAATTAAATTAGATTAATGGCTGGAAACCTTGGACGTTTATGATTTGTGAACATAATGTATAATTGTAATAATTTTGGTAAAAACCATGGACTTTGCAGAATTGTAGGAAATGACTTAATTTAGGAAAAATTGTCATTTTTCCCCTGGATTTCCAGATTTTGTAGTAAACATTATTAATTGGGAAATTAATGTTTTCCCCTAAACTTATGATGTTATGATATATAAATTGTTTGGTTGTAAGACTTGTACCTTTGGGTAAACTGCGTTTACCCTTGCCTTATGTATTTTTGTGAGAAGTTCGTGGAACCGGTTGCCCACCCACGTTGTGATAAGTGACCGTTGGGGAGTGTTGTTCATGGACTCGGGCGTGGGTGACAACGAGATGGTGTGTGAGGCGCGTATGACTAGATGTCAGGGTTTCTCCTATATTGTGGCAGTTCGGGAGGTTCCACCCACGTTATGACAAGTGGCCATTAAAGCTACACGTGTGGTCGACTCCCAAAATCTGGTACGGAACTGGTCAGCTCACTAGCGTTGTGATGAGTGACCGTTAGGGAGCATTGCTCACTGGCTCAGGGGCGTGGTTGGCGTAGGGTATTGCCTTGTGGATCGAATGTGTGGTGTGGTCGAGGTGCACGGTCGGCCTTGCTAGGACGCGTGGACGGCTTGGGACACGAGACATGTGTGAGTCGTATGGACAACGTGACATTGTACAGTGTCGGGTTGGGGTGGTATACAGAGTCTTATTTCGAGACTCATGTGTAGCTTGTGCGTGTGCAGGTGAGACGCAGTAGGCACCTGAAGGCGGTGTGAGCTTGGGACGTGAGGACTGGATCATGAGCTCATTTGATGTATTTGAAACATCGACTTTACTATTTTTGTTAATATCCATTTTTTGCCTGTTTATAGTTTGTGATTGACTATTGTGTCCTGAGTGCAGATTATGGGTGTTATAGAATCATAGTCAAATCTTTATCGGTTTATGAAATATATACTAGCTTCCAAAAAAATATAATGGAAAGGGAGAATACTTGTTAAGAAAAATGTGTTTACTTTGAGCCATCACTTTATCATACATTCAAAATATCTCACAAGTTCCCCACATGTCATAATGCAAAGGTTCTTCATTTTCAGGCCGTTTGTCCTTGTTAGGTTGGTGTTTGGAAGCATGCATGGTAACCTGTTTTTCCATCAATTCATTTGTTTGGATTTCACGGTGAAAGTTTCGTTAGAAAATAATCCTACCCATGGGGTCAGGGATAATACTATGGTTTGTTGCAATTTTAGTTCTCAACTTTCATGAATTATGTGGTACATTAGTGTGTATTCTGCTATCATCGGTGACATTTTTTTTTACTACATTAGTAACTATTAGGGCTATAAATGGGCGGTTCGTGGGGGTTATAGGGCTTACCCGTCTAATTAAACAGTTCGCGGTTCGGTTTGAAACACGTTTATTTTTACCTCTATCCATAAACCTACCCGTTTAATTTAATTAAACGGTTTTAGGCGGTTAATTGATTATGGTTAAAACTTAATGGATATTAAACTCAATTTAAGAATTGGGTAAATAGTTAAATGGATAAAAACTTGTCAAACTTGTTAAAAACATCATAACATTCATAATTTTATAATCAAAACCTTCAAAAATTCATAATCTAAACATCTACAAATTCATATAAAACAACATCAAACATCCATACATAATGACAATAATAATACAAACAATTATATATATAATAACATATTATATATATTCATTATGTTTCGCGGTTAAACAGTTAAACGGACGGGTTAAATCATGTAACCTTATCCGCTCATTAATTAAATGGTTATGATTTTCACAACGTTTATCCACCTATTTATTAAACGGTTTTGATTTTTACAACTCGTGGTCCTACATGTCGGTTCAGTTAGAACGGTTAAACGATTTTACTCAACTCATTTACCGCCCTAGTAACTATAATAGCTTCAATTGGTCCATCATTTCAAAATATGAAATATAAATAATTAAGCCAAATGCCGTGTGAGATTAGTAACCTGAGTTTGCCATTGTCGTAGTTGTTTTTTATTATCAAACTACTTATAATTATTATAAAAAAACTTTTATTTTATACCTATCGACGACTATCCGTGATGCACAATACATTCTTTGACAAGGACAAGGGTATTTGAAAATATGATTTGAGCCGTTTGTTTGTTTGACCCACCAACTTCTCGGCCCAAAAAGCCCATAATATGATACCTCTCAGTGTAACATATCTTAAATAATGTTTCCAAAATAGACCCTGACCAATGGTATTCTAATACAAAATTTACCTACTATACCATAGTACCTGTTGATTAGTATATTATAGCCTTGTCACATAATTCTGAAACTAACTTCAAGCAATAATATCAAATTTGCCAACTCGCTAGTTGTAATCCTTTAAATAAAACCAGAAAGCATGTGGAGGTTCAATATTTAAGCGCTTCATGACGAAATAGGTAGTGCAAAGACCGCAAGTTACGACCCGCAATCGCCACAAATAATTAAATTTAATTAACAGACAAGCTACATAATGTTTGACAGCATGATGACTTGCTGTTTGGTGGAAGTCCACAAGTAGTTGATACAAGAAAATAGGAGGTGAAACTTGATTCAAAAATCTTGCACAATCTTACAATCTAATGGCAAATATCCATTAGCATTAATGACATTCCCACGAAAATTCGGTATATTCCATACGCAACAAAGTCAACCCTTTCCAATCCCGAACACATCAACATTATTTGATTCTACCAGCAATTAGTACCATTCTAATTGAGAGGTTCGCTTGAAACCATGCATATACTTATTTTTTAGCCACAACAAGAAATTCATGGAGAGAAATTTACTGTTCCACATACAGATTATACCAACAAAAAGCCAATTTAATTAAACTACAAGATCTTTTAATAACTTTATCATTTATAGTCAAAACCACACAAGCCCTTCTACAATCGTTCAAACATATAAAACTATACTCATAAGAAAATAAAAAGAAGACACAAAATTTCATCATACAAACTATATATGTACAAGGTAATTAAATAAGAAAAATTAAAATGAGCCCTATACGATAGAACACCAATAAAACTTGTGAAAGAGTATGTTTGTACGTAATGAAAAAACAAATAAGTACCAGTAAATTAAATCCCACCCAAGAAACTTCATTCATGGATTGATCAATTCCTAAGACTGTGGCCTCCCAAGCTTGGTCCCGATGGAGGGAACGTTCCTCTTGGCATCATATTGAGCAACAGAGGCCCATACTTCGTCTTCACCGTCGAAGAGCCGGTCGTCGATCTCGACAACGCCAGTGAGCCCATGAGGGAAGGTCTAAGGGGTCTGGCCGAGGAAGGTGCTGCGATCGCGATCAGAATTACCACAAGTATCACAAGATTGAAGGGTTTTTTGCTCTTAATGATACGAGGATTTGCCATGTATAGCTTCGGTTTGAGGTGGTTTTTCTGGTTGGTGTGAGAGGTTTGGTTTGAGTCTGGAATTGGCAAAATGAAATATTGAGTAGTAGTAGGATTTAAAGAAAGGTACGTACGTGTTGTTCACCTTGCTTCGTTTTTCTTAATTTCTTCCAAAAAAAAATTCTCCAAAAGTTGGGTTGCTTTGGAAGGTGTCTCAAGGAAAGGGGTCGATTCAAATAAGAGATCAAATGTACGGAAATGGTTGACTTTGGCATCCAATATCATACCTTGGCTT
Source organism: Triglochin maritima (assembly GCA_963682175.1). NCBI lineage: Eukaryota > Viridiplantae > Streptophyta > Magnoliopsida > Alismatales > Juncaginaceae > Triglochin > Triglochin maritima. Next base: position 2,448,878 of record OY821780.1, on the reverse strand, counting down.
GTTGTTCAAGTTCATATTCAGCATCCTATAATTAAGTGGGCCTTGTTTTGTAGAAAACAAGGTACGTTCGAGTGGCATTATGCAAACGCTAAGTGAAAATAGAAAATTATAGAATGTAAATATGTAATTCTTGACGTGTATTTGTCTTCATTACAACTGGAAATGGAAAAAAATCTGGAATTACGTCGTGTACACGTTTACTTGCCTAAATAAAACTCCAAAAACGAAAACATTCCCAACACATCCGAAGCTTCCGATAACATTCTCTATTACCCATGTGGTAACCTTTCGATGGCATTTAGACGGCTCACAGGAAATATCTTGTTCCTATCATATCTTCCAAAAGTTGCACCAACTTACAAATGAATCTTGAACTTTCTATAAAAGTTCACTCATCGTCTCACCGACTTTAATTATGTATGAAAACTATAATTTCATGGATGTAATTGCTAACGAGTAACAACGACTGTTTCTCAATTAGTTTAATATAATTGACTTGAATATACACATTCAAACTCAGACTCAGGACTTTTGTCAGCCGAAAAGTCTACAGCACAAGCTTATTGGGCCCTCATGAAATTAATTAGGAAACTTGTAGGAATATCATGTGGTTAACTAGAGTTATTTAAATATCTTTTAAGTCTCCACAGTGGCTTGATAGCATCTTGCGAAAGATCTTGTCTACTAGCTTTAATTTGTTAATTTTAAAACTCACTTGCAAGCTAACAATTAAGATTCAAAGAGCATGCGGAGCTAAAAATCAACATGAATGTGCATGCAAGAAAGGTTTGATGGATTGTTCCAAAAATAAAGTTAAAAAAAGAAAGGTTTGATGGAACTGGATGTATATCTAATATAAGGTTTGATGATAGAAATTTGATAACATTGATTTGGAAAATTACTAAGTCCACGTGGACATAAAATCTTTCAAACATGGCAAAAGACTGAAAATTAATAATTGTGACTAGTCAACATATTTAGTCAAGGATCATGACTGTCAATGCCATGAAATCTAATTTTTCCCTTGAAAGTCAAAAGCTATGTAGAAAAACCAAACAAGTAAACCTAAAACGTGTTGAGCAATATAACGACCTAGTCGTCACCTACAACTAAGCTTGCCTAGTGTTTGAGACTTTTAGTGGGGTTAGTTGGGTTTGTTGGATTAGCTGTTTGTTGCAATGGATGTGCAAGTCGGCTTCTAATAATTTATGTTATTGGTGTTTGTCATCGGTGCAAAAGTTAGCAAGTGGAAAGATTTGACAAAGAAGTCTTCTCGTGTTATCTTAGGGACAAGTAGGATTGGATGTTTTGTGATAATTTAAGCTATGTATTTGTTTAGCAAGACTTTTCCAAGACTCAATACATTACCTAACAAGTATCGAAGTCTTTAAAGTGGTGCTTCAAGTCCAGCGTGGGACGACCGCAGTTGACATGTGGCGTGGACTGTTAAGCTTCATATTCTGTATTTACATGAAATGAAAGCTGCACGTCAGTTAATATTCCAATTTCCAAAGTCGTGGTTATTCGGAGTTTTTGGAATTGAAACTGGGACTAGCTTGTAATGTATTTATGTATGTACGTGTGGCTGTGACTTGTGCTTCATATACTATACGACTGTTTGATTAGTATCTGATAGTGTTGTCAAATGACCCGCCTATGACTCTGTAAAACCCACCCCGACCTGTCAACCCGACCCGTCTAAGTCGGGTAGTGGGGTAAAAAACTCAACCCGCCACCCGTCTACCCGAATACCCGTCAAACCGACTAATAAACGGGGTGGGTAGCGGTTGTATTTTCTACCCGCCCCGTTTATCCGATTATCCGCCTAAGAATTTAATAAATTAAAAAATAAATATTATATATATACACTTATATATCATATACATATACATATTCTCTGATCCATAATTTACTAATAATGTTATAAAGTTGAAGTTATTTATAATTTTATGGTGTTCATCACATTGGTAATGTTTTCAATGTGCTAATGTGTCATGTTTTTAATTTATAGTGTTATGCAGAAAGGAAAAAAATATTAAAAAAATCATTTATCCATCTACCCACCCTGCATAACATGTTTACCCGACCCGACCTGCCTACCTTAGACGGGTCAGGTAGCGGTGGGTTAGAAATCAGCCCTGACCCGACCCGTTTACAGGCCTACAAACCCTGTCAAAGGTCACTTCATTTAGATAATATCATATTCACATTGTTAAGAAAATTGAAACAATAGTGTACTCAAGTCATAATGTGGAAACAATAATGATAAGTGTGGAAACTCTCAAAAGGAAGCTACCCTAGGCAAATTCACAAATACCTAGCATGCATGTACCAAATCAAGCAAAAAGCTGAAGTAAATCATAAGCAATTAACCAAAACACCAAGATATACGTGGAAACCCAATTTGGAAAACTACATAGGCAAAAAAGGTTGAACTTCACTTTGGTGTAAACGGCAATACATACGACAGAACATAACATGGAGATAATAACTTGGAATTAGATCAGAACTCTGGATAGTTACACCTCTGAGTACAATAAACCCTCAATCAACAAACCCTAAACTTAACAAGATGACTAATCTAATATACATACAAGATGATACATAGACGAGAGTATAAGGTAGGAATCCAATAAAATGAGAGAACGTGAAGAAGAATAAAGCTCCAATGAGCACCAGTTGGAACCAAATATCATCCTTCGTGAGTTTCTAATCTTCAAGCAACATAGAGATCATAGATGCTAAGTACACCTCCAATCTTCGACCTCTCAAAGTTTCTCTTTTGATGGTGTCAATAACTTTCTCAACTTGATGACCCCTTGAGCTATGGAATCCACACCATGTGACTCTAAGAGATGCTACATGAGATAAGAATCCACTCTTGGTGGATCTTTGAAGGAAGGAGGCTATATTTGGTGGTTGTTTTTCCACACCTCACACCCTAAAGGATATATATATACTAAAGCTTAGTGCACAAAAATGGTGGACAATGAATACCCAAAATAGTTCTTAGTAAGTTTAGTCGTCGTGTAGAAATGGTCAACCGTTTTCTAATCGGTCAACCAAATTTGAAAATCTAGTAACTTCAAGTCGAGTTTGTCCCAACAAAATGGGTCGACCAAATTGGAATTGGTCGACAGTTTTTGTCTAGTCTAGAAAATTCAGAATTTACTGTCACCTAATATTCGATCGACCGTTTATCAATCGGTTGACCGTTCCACACATATTTTCAAGGTACAAAACTATAACTAATAATCCTTGCAATGTGGTATTATATTGGTGATGAACCTCAATCTTTGACTTTCTCCACAAAACCACTTTTTTCCTTATTTTCCAAATCAACCAAACAAAAAAACGCACTAATTGGACTTTGTAGGATATTGAATCAAGTATGATATTACTAAATTTTGTAATGTCTAAAAGTGTGCGATTGATGCTGAGGTAGCATTAAGGTCATAGATATATCCTGTTTAGAATGAAAGTTAAGGTTATATATAAATAATTGTGTCGTTGTTTCTACAAGTACCCTCAAGATAGGCAACAGCGAAGAAGGATCTCCGGTCCATCCCTTTTTATAAGATTTTCTTTTGACGTAATCATAACATTGTGTAATCATAATCAGAGGTAGCTTTCAACGGAATACAAATTTCTAAACTGCCGACCTCAGATTATTCCTTAAGCCCCCATACATTAAGAGAAAGTAAAAGGATTTGACCGAAGAAATTGAGTTTGTCTTTCTCAACCAAACCTTATTATCCAAAACCATACTGTTACTATTTAATTTGTTTCTGTCAGACCCTCTAAAAACGTTTGTAAACTTGTAAAAGGAATATGTTGTATACCGAGCTCTGTTTTAAAAACCGGACCGAACCGGCGGTCGGACCGGGTTGGACCGTGAACCGGTAGCAAACCGGTCAGTTCGGTCAAAAAATCGGTTTCTCTCGTGAACCGGAGCGAACCGAAGAAAACCGAAAAAACCAGTTTTTTTCAATTTAAACAAAATTTTGTTTTTATTATTTTATTTTTTGTTCAATTTTGACCCAAATTCTAAGATTTTTACTTTTTACTACTCCTTCCTCAACCCCTCACCACACGTCCACCCTCGCGATCTCCACCGTTCCACCCCTCATTGCAACGCCACCGCTCGCGATCTCCACCAAGGCCGGCAGACCGGCAGATCTCTAGCACAGTCTATCACCCCTACTGCTTTAGATGTTGAAGTAAATGTTTGTTCATTTGTTAGAAGAAAGACTAATGTTACTTAGTTACATGTTTGTTCATTTTTTTACTGATTTTAATTAAGTTATTTTACAAATGGATAATTTTTGTTGAATTGTTCATAGTTTAGGTACTTGGTTATTACTTATTATGTTAAAAAATAATAGGAAAATCGGTTCAATCGGTCGAACCGTCGGTGGGACCGCCGCTACGGAGTCGGTTCGGTTCAATCCTCGATTCACAAAATGCTGATGTCATGCTGACGTCATCATCGGTTGGACCAGGGTGAACCATCGGTTCGACCACTTTGAACCAAACTGAGATGTTTTCGGTTCACTCTTCGGTTCGATTTTTAAAACATTGATACCGAGAGCTTCACAAAGGTTGATGGGTAATGCCAATATAATAGGGATGTGAATTTGGACGTTTTTCTTTTTCTTTTTTTGAAGTAGAACTTGGATGGTTATAGTTGTTGGCTTTTTGGCCTTAATCTATGTTTTGATGATTTAATTAACCTAATCTTAATTATGATGATGTAGAGTAGCACACATATTGCATTGCATATATATTGCATGTGCTAACCTCTACAGGTGATCAAGACTCATGGAATGAAGGAAATCAAGTCAAGATTTGTAATAAAGCTAAATGAAGACTTGTAATCTTGATTTTATTTTGAGTCTTAGGAACATGTGTAAATTGAGCATACAAGAGTTAAAAACCAATCAAATACACAAATAGGTTCCCTATAGAAGTCACACACGAAATTTCACATTATTTGGACTTCATTAGATCACCCAAACCTTAGTCGGAAATCACTTATAAACTTAAACCCAGATTTCCTGTGTGAACCGGTCGACCGAACCAGTTCTCAGTTCGACCGGTTTATAACAGACTCTCCACAGTGATTTTACCGAACTCTTCCGGTCGACCGGTTCTACCTTTTCGGTCGACCGATCCCGGATTTTAATATGGCCGTTTTTCTTGTCGTATTCCTATAACGGTCGTATTCGTATAAAACAAACTTAACCCCAAAATACATTCGGTAACCGGTCGAACGACGACCTTGTTTCGGTCGACCGGTTGAACATATTTTCAGAAACCAAATTCCCTGCTATCGGTCGACACATTTCTCGTTCGACTGATTGACCTTTGTCTCAACCGAATCCCCTTAACGGTCGACCGCCCCATACTTTGGTTCGACCGATTCACTTAAGTAGAGTTAAGTTCTAGCTCGTTTGTCCGACCGAATACTCTTTTGTTCGACCGTTCTCTTTGAAATCAAGTGAACGGTCGACCGGTTTAGTAGTTTCGGTCGACCGGTTCTGGACAGATTTGCAGCCCGATTTTCTGCTTTGTGTATCTTGCACAAAACCCAATCAAATCTATCCCCAACGGCTAGAAAAACTTAGGAGCTTATAAATAGAGGATCAAGACTTGTTGTTAACACAACTCTCCAACTCCAATTGTCCCAATACATTAGAGAGAAACCTCAATCCTCAAAGCTCCCAATTCTACACTCTTTAAGCCTAAACTTCACACATTTGATCATATACACATCTTACTCAAAGTGTGCTCAATTAGAGAGTGAATCCCACTCAGTTACAAGAGTTGTCAAAAGAAGCAAGGACTTCGGTGAAAGCCCGAAGTGTCCCTCTCGGATTGTGAGAGGAAGAATTCAAGCAAGCGAGGGTTGTTCGCGTTGCTTGTGGTGTAAAGGCGTTCTCTCCCGGCCCGGAACGGGGAGTGGTTAGTGAAGACGTAGGCGGAGCTCGCGGAGTCGAGCGGAGCTTACAAGAGAGGACTAGGACCCGGGTGGGGTGCCGAACCTCTATAAAAACCGACGCGTCTTTTGTGGTTTGCATGTTATTTCCCTACTAGTCTTTAAATTGTTTCCGCTGCGTTTATTGTTTGATTAATTAGGGATTAGATTAAAAGTGATTAGTGGACCCATAACCCACACGATCCTACATTTGGTATCAGAGCCTTGTTAGCTAAATTTCATTACTTTACCGTAATTTTAGCATGGCTTCAACATCTAATCACTTAGAGGGTTTATGCACCACAAGGCCTCCTTTGCTTAATGGGTCAAATTATGATTATTGGAAAAATAGAATGAAAATCTTTTTAATATCAAATGACCTTAAGTATTGGAAGTTTATTCAAAATCCATACATACCCCCAAATGAAGATGATTTAGATTCTCTATCTAGGGCTCAAATGAAAGAAATTGAAATGAATTCAAAAATTATGAATATTCTTTATTGTGGCCTTAATGAGGGAGAATACAATAGAATTAGGGGATGTGAAAGTGCAAATGAAATATGGCATAGATTACAAATGCATCATGAGGGTGATAGCAAAACCAAAGAAACTAGGATAAGTCTCCTCATGCATAAATATGAAATATTTTCTATGCAAATCGGTGAGAACATAAGCGACATGAACACTCGCTTCACCGATATCACTAACTCTCTTTTGATTCTTGGAAGAAGGATAAATGAAGGAGAGATGACTCGAAAATTCCTCCGGTCATTGAGCAACGATTGGGAAGACAAGGTCGTGGCAATCGAAGAATCGCACGATCTTTCAAAATTAAAGATGGAGGAACTCATTGGAAATCTCATGGCCTATGAGCTCCAATTGAGTCATCGAAGAGAGAAGGAAGCTTCAAAGAAAAACTCCGTGGTGGCATTACATGCAAAGTTTGATGAGCCAAGGAGGGTGGAAGAAGAGGACATTGAGGTCCTTGCCCAAGACTTCTTCAAATACCTCAAGAGGGATAAAGGAGAAAAGAATGAAAGAAGAGGTAGAAGAAGTGAGAAAAGAGAAAAAGAAAAAGAGAGGGAGGAGAGTGAAAATGAGAGAAGAGAAGGGGAGAAGAAAAAGGAGAGAAGGGAGAGGAGAAAAGAAAAGGAGAAGAGCAAGAGAAGAGAAAGGAAGGAGGAAGCACACAAGGCTACATGGGATGATTCTTCATCACCATCATCATCGTCTTCTTCCTTGCAAAGTAGAAGAGAAGTGGCTCACTCATGCTTCATGGCAATTCAAGATGAAGGAAGTGAGGTATCCTCTAACTCTTACTCTAGTAGATCACATTCTTGCTCATCTAAATCATATGCTAGTGATAGTTCATGTTCTAAAGAAGAAACTTATTCTTATGATGAACTTCAAAATGCATTCCATGATTTAGTTAAACAATATGAGATCATATGTGATAAAAACAAGAATGCTAGAAAGTTAATCAAAGATCTTCAAAGCCAAATTGATACATGCATAAATGAGAAGAATGAGGTGATTGCTAAATTTGAAAAGAACGCATCAAATCTTGAAAAATTAAGAGCAACACCTATAGATTGTGATCAACTAAATCTTCAAGCTTCTATCTTGCAATTAAGAAAAGATTTAGAAAGATTCACTAATGGAACTCATATGCTTAACATGCTATTAGGTAGTCAAAGGCAATCTTTGCAAAAACATGGTTTAGGTTACAATTTTAAATTGAAAAACCATGTATCTCACACTACTCTAAATGGTAAGCATATGTTCATTAACCATAGTTCCTCAAGTGTGTGGGCACCCAAAACCAAAATGGTTTGGATCCCAAGAGCTAATGTTCAAGGACCCAAAGTAGGTTGGGTACCAAAATCTACACTTGTAGGTACTTGAGGAGGAGATTGGTGGTGACCGGGTGAGCCAAAGCGTCGAATTCGAACCCGGTTGCATCACCAAATCAAGATTGGAGCTATTCAAGATTCAAGTTTGGTATAAATTTCTATCTTTGAAATTTTCTGAAAATTAGCTCTAATCTAGTTTCACATGCTTAATTGACATATCATATAGTTCAATTCATTGAAAATCATTATCCCTATTCATTGCAAATCATTTATCACATCCATTGATTCTAAATGTCAAATTTTAAATGGATGTTAGAATAAGGCTTAAGTTGAAACGTAAATGAACTTAACTTGAATCATACTCATTGTTTCCATTTAGCCTTATTGATAGGGGGAGCTTAAATGTTATATCTTTTATTAGAGTAATGAAGTGCAAAATTTAGGGGGAGCAACTTCATTACAAGACATCCAAATTCTAAGCTTAAAGTCTTAAATAATTATTATTTTTGATGGATGTCAAAGGGGGAGAGATAATTAAGGGGGTAACTTGGAATTTGGCATAAAATTGATCAAAAACTATGCACATCCATAGGGGGAGCATTAATATGCATAGTTACATATACAAATTCCATGTATTTAGATAGAATTAAGATATAGGTTGCCATCATCAAAAAGGGGGAGATTGTTGGCTTTTTGGCCTTAATCTATGTTTTGATGATTTAATTAACCTAATCTTAATTATGATGATGTAGAGTAGCACACATATTGCATTGCATATATATTGCATGTGCTAACCTCTACAGGTGATCAAGACTCATGGAAGGAAGGAAATCAAGTCAAGATTTGTAATAAAGCTAAATGAAGACTTGTAATCTTGATTTTATTTTGAGTCTTAGGAACATGTGTAAATTGAGCATACAAGAGTTAAAAACCAATCAAATACACAAATAGGTTCCCTATAGAAGTCACACACGAAATTTCACATTATTTGGACTTCATTAGATCACCCAAACCTTAGTCGGAAATCACTTATAAACTTAAACCCAGATTTCCTGTGTGAACCGGTCGACCGAACCAGTTCTCAGTTCGACCGGTTTATAACAGACTCTCCACAGTGATTTTACCGAACTCTTCCGGTCGACCGGTTCTACCTTTTCGGTCGACCGATCCCGGATTTTAATATGGCCGTTTTTCTTGTCGTATTCCTATAACGGTCGTATTCGTATAAAACAAACTTAACCCCAAAATACATTCGGTAACCGGTCGAACGACGACCTTGTTTCGGTCGACCGGTTGAACATATTTTCAGAAACCAAATTCCCTGCTATCGGTCGACACATTTCTCGTTCGACCGATTGACCTTTGTCTCAACCGAATCCCCTTAACGGTCGACCGCCCCATACTTTGGTTCGACCGATTCACTTAAGTAGAGTTAAGTTCTAGCTCGTTTGTCCGACCGAATACTCTTTTGTTCGACCGTTCTCTTTGAAATCAAGTGAACGGTCGACCGGTTTAGTAGTTTCGGTCGACCGGTTCTGGACAGATTTGCAGCCCGATTTTCTGCTTTGTGTATCTTGCACAAAACCCAATCAAATCTATCCCCAACGGCTAGAAAACCTTAGGAGCTTATAAATAGAGGATCAAGACTTGTTGTTAACACAACTCTCCAACTCCAATTGTCCCAATACATTAGAGAGAAACCTCAATCCTCAAAGCTCCCAATTCTACACTCTTTAAGCCTAAACTTCACACATTTGATCATATACACATCTTACTCAAAGTGTGCTCAATTAGAGAGTGAATCCCACTCAGTTACAAGAGTTGTCAAAAGAAGCAAGGACTTCGGTGAAAGCCCGAAGTGTCCCTCTCGGATTGTGAGAGGAAGAATTCAAGCAAGCGAGGGTTGTTCGCGTTGCTTGTGGTGTAAAGGCGTTCTCTCCCGGCCCGGAACGGGGAGTGGTTAGTGAAGACGTAGGCGGAGCTCGCGGAGTCGAGCGGAGCTTACAAGAGAGGACTAGGACCCGGGTGGGGTGCCGAACCTCTATAAAAACCGACGCGTCTTTTGTGGTTTGCATGTTATTTCCCTACTAGTCTTTAAATTGTTTCCGCTGCGTTTATTGTTTGATTAATTAGGGATTAGATTAAAAGTGATTAGTGGACCCATAACCCACACGATCCTACAATAGTTTGGGAGTCGTGAGACGTAATAGGTTAAGTGGTTGCGTGACACTAAAGAAATTAATATTTGATTAGTAAAAACGTCAAAATGATGCCACTTCTCCATTTTCTATTGGACATCAAGATTAACTTTGAAAGAGAAAATTGTTACATAAGAATTCCAAAATGGCGATCAGAACGATTTTTTTTGGGATGCTTATAGGCATCATGTATTCATGTCTCTTTGAGGTATGTCACCACCCTTTTCAAATAACTGGAAGTCTGAAAACTAGAAACCTACTTAATTTTGAGCTTCACACAACCTTATGATCCAAATGTTCATCTTGATTTTGATCACGACAATTTTAATATTTTGTTTGAATATTCATTCAAGATATCAAAATTGACATGATATATTTATCATTCAGGGTATATTAGCCTGATACATATTTCCCAGATTGAAAATTACTCTCATGCACATCCGTTAGTGTATGACTCACATCCATTAGACCTCCTTGATAGGGGAACCTAATAGATGTAGGTCACACTCTAAGGGATGTGCATGAGACCAATTTTCAACCTGAAGCACGAGAACCACTTTAATTTTGATCTTCGAATGAGTACCCAAGCCAAAATTCATTTAATTTCTCTCACCCTCTCTCCTTGAGATCCTTGATATCAGATGATTGAACCATAGTCATTCCATTGTTTTACGCATCTCTAACACTCCTTGTTATTTTATTTTTAGAGAGAAACTCTCAACACTTTTAAATTTCCATTTCCTACACTGAAATCCTAAACTTTACAACTTGTGTTATCCATCTTGAATCATATCCAAGTGTTTAAGGTTTACTATTTGATATTAGATAAAGATGAAACATGAAAAATTGGTTGACCGGCTCCTCAATCATCCGATTTGGAGTGAGTGTTATCAATTCATAATTGAATTTTTTGCTTAGGTATACCCATCGAAAAGAACACAATTAGCATGATACTCATACTTTTGGTTTAAAATTGATATCATGCACATCCGTCAGTACGGAGTACACTTCCGTTAGGCTCTCGTGACAGCAATCGTCACGAAAGTCTAATGGATGTGACCCATGCTCACTAACGGATATGATTGAGAGCAATTATTAAGGTAAAAAATAGGTACCAGACCAATATACTCATAAGTATAGATACCGCATCAATTTTGATCTTTTTGATTGGTATCTAAGCAAAAGGCCCTTAATTGTTTACATCCCTCTCATGGATGCCACTATGTCAAATTTCTTTCACAAAGTCAACGACAACCTTTTCCAATCCCCAACACCAAATTAATCCACGTTGTATTATCAATTTTCCATGTATGACAACTAACTAAAATCAAGGTCATTAAGCACCACACCACCCCTTCTATAGAGCCAATCAAATGCCCATTCAATTCGAAAATGAAAATCCTTTCACAACTGGTCAAACACCACACTACCCCTTCTATAGAGCCAACAATTTAAACATCAAACTATGCCGACGGTGAAAACGTCCTTGTTGGCATCATATTCTGCAAAGCACACTTATTCTTGGTCTTCACCGTCGATGAACGCGTTGACCTCGACACACTCAACGAGCCAATGGGAGAATATAATACTGTTAAACTTATTTGACATATGTGGCCGAAAGACACACATATACTATCGTTTTTAATAAACGTCTCTAATGAAAATGATATCTCAGATGTCGTTTTCAAAAAATGTATACGAGTTACTGTTTTCATGTAGGACGAGAAAATATAAGTATTTTATTAGACCTTAACTAATTTTTTTATCATGAACAATTGTCTTATATTAGGTGTATCGAGCACGATATTCAGTTCAACACGTAGATTGTGCAAGATGATAGGGTATGGTTAGGGTTGTAAATGAGTATGGTTAAAACCATTTAACCGCCCTAACCTAATGGACATGTACGGTCACGGGTTGTAAAATCATAATCGTTTAATAAATGGACGGATAAGGGTTGTGAAAATCATAATCGTTTAATAAATATTAGGGTAATGGTACATGATTTCACATGTCCGTTTAACCGCGAAATATAAAATATATATAATATTTTGTTATATATACTATATACATATAATTTTTTGTATTATTATTTTCAAATATACCTCAAAAATTCAAATATTATGGATTTTTAAATGTTTTGATTATAAATTTATGGATATTTGATGTTAAATGTTATAAATATTATAAGTTTAGTTTGTTATCAATTTATCCATTTGACATGGTATTATCCATTTGACTATTTACTTAATTCTTATATCGATTTTAGTATCCATGAAGCTTTAACCATATAACTATTTATCAGTTCAAAACCGTCTAATTAAATACAACGGGTAGGGTCGTGAGTTGAGGTAAAAATAAACAGGTTTCTAACTGAACTGCGAACCGTTTAATTAGACGAGTAAGGTCATGGATAAGTTCTATAACTACCCAAAAACCGCCCATTTACAACCCTAGCTATGAGAATTGGTGGATGGTGCTGGATTTGATACAGTTTTTGGTTGCCCGGACTGCAACTTGCTTGGAATTAAGGAAAGAAGACATTGTTACTTTAAACAATTTTGATATCAATACAACGAGTTGATTTCGCAACTCCTTCGAAAAATAAAATTAAGGAAAGAAGAAGTTTTGGTTAATCTTAATTGTTGGTGCGCACGATTTGTACTCTTTATTATAAAACAACAGAAATATCCGGAACAAGTTTACAAATTTTCTCGTCTAAATAAAACACCAAAAAAAGAAAATTATACATAAGAAAGATGGTCATGTACGTATAGAAGACTTCAAACATTCCCGACACATCTGAACATTTCTATAACATTCGTTACCCATGTGATAATCTGTAGACGGCGGCGCATAGGAGGGATCTTGTTCCAATCATGTCTTCCAAAAGTTGCACCAAATTCCAAACGAACTAAACTTTCTAAGCAGTTATCTCACCGAGTGATGATTGTAATTGATAAAGTAGCTATAAGTAAATTTAAATTGGTTTAGTGCAATTTACTTGAATATATACCAATATCTTCAAACTCAGGACCTTTGTCAACCCAAAGCCTACATCACAAGCTTCTCGGGCCCTCATGAGATTTATTAGGTAACTTGCAAGAATATCCAATAGTCAACTAGAGCTATTTCAGTATCTTTTAAGTTTCCATAGTATCTCAATACCATTTCTAGACTTACAACTTAATCATTCAACGATCGCTAAAATTTTGCCTGCTTTGTTTGAATTGGACTTACACGCCAAAAGTTAAGATTTAAGGAGCATGCAGAGCTAAAATTCAACATGAATGTACAGCAATTTGACCTGGTTGTATCATGTATCTAACAAATTTATGGTATTTCTAAACATATAGATATTTATAGGTAGATGGTATTACTGTAACTACATTGCAATGATTGGAAATTATATATGTAGTCCATGTGGACCATAAATATTTGAAACAACGCTGAATACTCAAATTAATAACTGTGACTCTCTAATCAACATACTAAGTCTAAAAGACGACTTCCTGGAAGAATTTTTTTCTTTCTTAGTAGAGATAAAGAAACTTAAAGAAAAAACAAGAAAGTAAACCCCAAATTAAGCCTCAAAGACGTGCTTGGTAACCTAATATAATTAACGACCATAATGTCACCAACCACTAAGCTTGTCCACTGCTTCATTCTTTTATAGTGGCCAGGATTAGTTGGACGGTTTGATTAGCTGCTTATTGCAATACCCTGCAAATCAAGCTTAGCACACGTTAGCAACTGCAAGGATTTGACGAAGTCGTCTTGTAGTGAGTAGTGACACTGACACCTTAGGGACAAGAAGGATAAGTTGTTTGAGCTAATTTAAGGTGTGTATCGGTGTATGTGTCTAATATGACATTTTTCCAAGTCTCATCACCTAAACAACTATTGAAGATGCATGAAGTCTAACTTCAGAAGTAGACTAGTGACCGTGGAAAGACCGCAGTTGACATGCACATGTCAGTAAATATTCAGATGCAGTATATGATTGAAATTGATTAATTACGGAGTTGTAATGCAGATGTAATTGTGTTTGTGACTGACTTTGAAATGGAAAATCGGTATAAACTATTGAATGAAACATCAATAGATGGGCCGGTTTCTTGGAAATAAGGGTTGGTTTTAGGGAAATGTGAGCCCCTTAAATTCTAAAACTGTTTCAACTATTGAGTCCGTCCAGTTAATAGGGATGGGCCTCGTCAGCCCCATTTAGTAGCATCTGCACAATCAGCAAAAGAAACTAAAAAAACTGTTAAACTTCGGGTAGGGAATTTGGGCAATCACCCATGGAATCAAAGTAGGTAGTATGACCCGGAACGGTAACTGAATATTCGAGTATCTGATTCTAAAATTAAATTTTGGTTGGTATTTGGTAAAAAGTTCTTACCAAATACATACCAATTTCAAATTCAGAACGAATTCGGATATATATCAAACCATATCCGATAATAGAGATTTTTGTATCCAATCGATGAGGTAATTAATATTTATACGATGAGTTAATAAAATAATTAAGTTAATCCTTTACAAGAATTTTCTAGTGAGCCTAGGGCTTAATTTAGAAAAATTAAGCCCCCACAATATCCACCACTCATTTCAAAAGGTAAGGTAGATTAAGAAAAAAATGTTATGCTAATGAATGGTAAGATTAACTGTAAATAAGATCCAATGGTGAAATTGTATGGGGTTTAAACTAAATTTGATGAACTCTGAGCTCATTAGAGCTTGACCTAATCCTTTATAAATATACACGTAATAGAATGCAAGAAAAACTTAAAATATAATTTTCTTAAGGCACCTTTTCAAAACATTTAAGATGATACAACAATATATATAAAGAATTTGAATATTATCCAAATATGAGTCCGAATTTGAAATTTTTTAAAATTTTATATGAAATTAGTAAGTTGTATATGCGAATTCGGATTTGATATGCTTATTTTAAATTTGAATACATGTTATATCCGATTAAAAATATCTATTTGCATCCCTCAAACTATGACAAATCAATTCTCTGTTTGTTGAATCATCAATTAGGTATGACTTCTGAAACGTGAAAGTATAACAGCTGGTTTCAACATTTTCATCCTTCACATTTTGTTATACATGCCTAAAGTTGCAAGCGTGTATGTTTCTCTGAGTTCTCAGTAGATATAGATATGAAAAATAGACCTAAATGTTGCAAACAGGTATATAACTCTGATTCTTCAGAAAACAAATAAATCGATTTCAAAGGAACACATCTTTTGCTATCTCCACCACATCCCTAACCATTCAAACTTTTGAAGCAACATCTTGTGGTAGGAATTTTGATCCACTACTCCCTACAGGTCAGCACAAAGGCCACGTCCACCTTGTTTAGGACAACCACCTCCAAACACCCAAACCATTTCACCACCACATAATCAATAATCTCTAATTCTCTATGCACAATTACACTCAAATAAATACCAACAAACATAAACTCCACTCTGACCATAAACACAATTCACGATGACTTCGATGGGGTTGAGGGATCTTCCTCTCTCCTCCCAAAACTATTCTTCTTCTCCAAATGTGAGAGCTTTGTTGTCCACAATTCCCATTAGAAAGCACACCATCATGAATTCCACCAAGGTTGGGATTTGGGCTAAGGCTGGAAAAGCCGAGGAGGAGGAGGAGGAGAAGCCGAAACGCAAGCAATCGCTTTTTAGTAGCGTAACCGAGGCATTGGATTTCTCTCAAGTTAGGTCTATTGAGGATGCCCAGCTTCTTGAGAATGCTAGAGAAACAACTACTTCTGGAGGACAAATGAGCAGAGAACAGGTACAGATACAAGTGCATGCTGATAGTTGATTTTTTTTTAAGTTGATTTTGTTTTAAGTGTTGTAATAATCAAGGATTAAATTTGGGAGTTTTGAACAGAAACAAAGTGCAATTGAGTGTATCTAGGGTATAACTCATTTGAATATTTTGAACTTTCCAATGAGACTATTCTCAACACACCCTCATTTATTATACCTCATGATATATGCTAAAATTTTCTAATATGGATCAATTTTGAATATTAAACAAAGTTATGTTTGAAATCTTGAATTTTTATAATCTCCACAAGAGGCCATATGTTATACTAAAGGTTTGAGTATACATTTACAAATGGTTTGTTTGAATTAAATAGGTAGGACTGGTCTGATTAGTGATTCATAACATTGGAGTGGTCAAAACAAAGATCATTTCCTTGTTAGGTGAGTTGCATCTTGTGTTATTAACATGATACAAAAAGCAATTAGAATGGATCACCTTTCTTTAGTGCTTTATTTATACAATTATTAAGGGCACTTAGCTCTAAGTTGATTTTGTTAAAGTCTAGCTATTAATTACTTCGAACAGTATGGAGCACTAAGAAGGAAAATTGGAGGAACATACAAAGACTTCTTCAAGTCCTATGTGGAGGGTAGGTCAACATTAAATTCCCTATACTACAACATATGAACCAAAATTGATTACGGTAACTAAGTACCAACTTAATGGTATGTTATTTTTTTGATGGTCAGTCGAGGGAGATTATGTTGAAGAAGGTTGGGTGGACAAGACATGCAAAGTTTGCAAGAAAGAAACAAGGGGAGAACCAAGGCAGGTGGACAAGTTTGGGAACTATGTTCATGTGGCATGTCTGGAGAAGAAATCCAAATCAACAAACTTCTTCTCCAAACTCTTCTCCTTTTGATTCATTATTTAACATATAAATACTATTTTTGCCATATAAACCTTGTTATTAAATGTTAGTGGAAATGGAAGAAATGCAACAACAACAAAAAAGTTTTCAGCTCCAAAAATGTTGTTACAGTTTATGTATAACTAGGACAATGTGAGACTATAATTGATAATATGACATTATTTCTTATTTCGTATACTTCAATTTTGGATCTCCATTGCTTGTTTTAGGACATAGGTTAGATTATCTGTAAAGTAATAATGGTATAATACGCTCTTTCAAAAAAAGAAGATTTTCTCTCTCTAATTGGGACAGCCCAGCTCGACATGTATTTCTAATTGGACTGACTTGACTAGTTCAGACCCATCAAATATTTTTACTTCTGGGCTCGGGCTTTGGGAGGTGAAAAACTGTTTTTCACATTTTAATTTAACGGAAGCACAAACACATTATTTTTTTAAGAAGGTAGTATAGATGTTGATGTTCGAAAATTGGCCAAAATCTCACAATTCAATAATGTAATCTATGAGTGTCAAACCCTTGGATTATCATCACTTATCAATTTTTTAATAATTGTTATGACCACTAATGTTCAAAAGGAGCATCAAATCAAACCGGTGAACTTAATATTGTGGTGGAGTGTAATAGACTAATAATCCGGCCTATAATATCATTAGCATACATGAGGTGATTACGGAACCAAACGACCATACTAGAGTGTTCAAAGTTTAAACAGTAGGAGATAAATGACATATTGTCTTCTTGCACATTGTTGTCTTCGGAGTTGGAACTAGCAGCTGTATATCTTCAACCCCACCTCATAGATACAACACATTCTTGTCTGTTTCGCAGTCAACAAAGACTTCTTTGAGCTGTCTTTCCCATTACTAGAAGATTTTGAAGAGTTATGGTTTAGTATCGGACCAACAATGACAAAAGACAGGTTACTTCTTATAGACATCATCTTGCGTTTGTTTGTTAACAAAAACTAGTCCAGTTGAAAAAGACAACTTGAGTTTGGTCTAGTTTGGGAAGAGTAAAAACATTGCCTTCAAGAAATTGTGGTAGGAGTCAGACTATGGTAAGCATGGACTCTGGTAGGCATGTGTGTTAGCTTCCCAAAGAAAATTAGGTTGTTTCTACTTGGAGAAAAAAGAGAGGTTGTTTGGCCATCTAATTACATGAAAAGTGACTATTTTAATCACTTGTGAAGGTTAAAAAAAGATCTAAAGACTGCCTTCCTTGAAGAGTGTCTTTTTCGACGAAGATAAATATTTCTGAAAACGGTCGTTTGGGAACTAAAATTGATGATCATGACACAGCCATAAACAGAATCGATTAAAATCATTAATCAAACTCTAATCAAAGCCCAACCAAAACAAATGGCAAACCGAAAAGAATCAGTATGATCAAATGATTTGAATGTGTGGAACAACACATCTAAATTCTTCAACCCTCGGCTATCTACATGCAATTTTGAGGGCAGAAACGAAACACCAAAAACCAGTCAATACCACTAATCCTAACAACAATTGAACAACTCCAGCATATATTACACAACTTACAAGATTCTATAGTCATGACTCCGCCAGCGTCAAGGCAGCAAGCGAGCTCAATGCGGCCGTAGGATCCATCTCCTGGCTTGCAGCAACCGTTCGATCCATCTCCTGCCTTGCAGCCCATCTCCGGCAAATCCTTCCCAATGCGGCCGCCTTTCGCCTTGCCCTTGCTGATGCCGATCCCATCATTCCCCAAATCACCCACTCTATTCCCTGAATTCCCGACAACTTCTCTACCGAACCACTCCCGCCATTCCGGCAAACCGATACCAACGCCGCCACAGCGCTCTCCCTTGCTGAATCATTCCCCTGTCTCAACACCCCCACCAATTTCTCCATGAACCCCTCCGTCTTCCCTAACACCTCCGCCCCTCCTCTCTTCGCCACTGCCGCCAACACTGCCACCGCCATTTCAGCCACATCGGAAATTGCCAACACCTCTGAAACCGCCAGAATGATGCCCCCTTCGATAAGCCGTCCGATGTTCTCCCTTACTCCAGCAAGATTCAAAATCGTGATAAGTCCGTCCCTTTTCGACGTAACTGGCCCAGAAGCAACCAATTCCGCAAGCCCTTCGGCAACACCAGGCTCTTTTCCGATCCGTTTCCGATAAACGGAATGCAAAGAAGAAAGACTAAGCAGCGTTGCGGCCGCATTCTCCCTGGCGTGCCAATTGACTCCGGTCCTCAAAACCGTCACGATCCTCTCCAATCCTCCGGCCGCCTTCAGAATCCTCTTCTTGTTGTCCTCCAAAATCGACAGATTCAACAAAGCCGTGATGGCGTTGACCTGAAGGTTCGAATCATCCGATCCGAGAAGAGGAATCAGGACAGGAATCGCCCCGGCCTCGGCAATAAACGCCCGATTCTCCGACCCGGTCTTGGACAGCTGCCTAAGCTCATAAACAACCCGATTCAAATCCTCCGTTTCGCCCGGCGAATTAAGCTTCTGGACAAGAAACAACGCCGTCATCCTCGCTGCCTCCATCGCGGCCTTATTGGACCTCAAACCCGCAGAACCCTTACCCTCCTCACCGTCGGAAACCGCCTGCTCGGCGTCAAACGGAACCCCACGTTCCCGACACCAGTAAAAGATCAGATTCCTCAGAGCCTTGTTGGGCACGAGGTGGAGGTGGGAGAGCGTCTTCGCCGTCTTCGGACACGTGACGTGGCCGGATTGGATCCAGTGCTGGATCGATGCCCGATCGTAGGTCTGCCCGGTGGCAACGACGACCGGATCCCTCATTAAATCCAGCGTAATCGGGCACCGGAAGTCGTCAGGGACGTCGGGGAAGCTAAAACCCCGACTCGACCCGTACGATCTCGGTGTGGACGCCCCATACAACACGCACTTGGCGTAACGGACCAAACCTAAAAGCGCGACCAGCATCGGCGCCTCCCCGTCGCCGGCGTCCCGGATCTCGCCTTCAAGCTTCACGATCTCGTTCTTACATGTCCCAGCGTCGGAAACCCCGAGCCGGTTGAAGAGAGACTCGAGTTGGGACTTGGAAGGGATGACCTCCCTCTCGATGTCGGTCACCATGGAGAAGATCTCAGATCGGATGTTCTCTTCATCCGGATCGGGGGCCTCCTCCGACGGTTCCCGTCGGAGGAGGCGGAGGAAGTCGAGGGAGTCGGGAGGGAGGTTATGGTCTTCGTCGAGGGGGAGGAGGTCGAGGAGGGAGGAGAGGTCATGGGAGAGGAGACGGAGGGAATGGGAGTGGGAGGGGAAGAGGAGGGCGAGACGGGAGAGGGAGGAGCGGGAGAGGAGGAGGAGGAGGGAATGGGAGTGGTGGAGGAGGGAGAGGATCTCGGAGAGGCAGAGGAGGATGGGAGGGGAGAGGGGTGGGAGAAGGTCGGAGAGGAGGAAGGAGAGGAGAAGCGACCGGCGCCGGAGGAGGAGGATATGCCGCCGGTGGAAGAGAGGTGGGGAGGTGGGATTGTGGGAGAGGTGGTGAGTAAGGGAAAGGAGGGAGAGAACGAGGGGTGACGTGGATTGAGGTGTCATTGTTATGATTTGGGTCGTTGGAATGGAGGGATCTTTATATGATTGGGTGGAGTTGATGTTGACCGTTGGATTGGAAGGTGTGGAGGGTTAGGATTCGGTTTGAGATGGCGGCTTGGTTTGGTCCAGCTTTGTTTTGATCGGGTGGCGATGGGTTGGCGTGAGTTGAACCGGTCCTTTTCGGCCGTCCAATGTCGGCGATTTCATGAGATGGATTTTGATGACTAACACGGTGATTTTGGAATTTTTTAACAACTTTCAAACAAACAAACATTGATTTTGGAAGTTAATGATGTTTCACAAATCTTATGGTTAATTATTCAAAGAAAGAAAGGCTATACCTGTGGTTATGGTCCTTATGGATCAGATTGGGTCGAGTTAATTCTATGTTTCGAATAGGTGTTGTGCTGCGGTTAGTACCCTCAAAACATAAGTTATGGATGATTAATTAAGGCCATCGATTATGCGTGGTGCTTGTGAGTAAATTTGGGTTCAATCAGGAAGTCATATTCGAGCTTAACTTAAAAACATCATCTCCGGCTTTGGCATTTCTGTTATGCTCAAAACATGGTCGTATTATTACAAGCTAATGTTTAGGAGAAGGAAACTTAACTTGGCTCATTTTACTTTTAGGTGAGCATAGTTGATATTTGACTAATCTTGTAATACTCGGTATATATCAAGAAAGACATTTCCCTACAGTCGTTACGTAAATTTAATCGTTACTCTGCATATTAACAAATCCCTTCAGTCGATGGACCTCTTCTTACATCTACGAGCTGCATGTTCTCGTCAAAGCCTCAAAGGTTTCGGAACTCGGAAGTATTTAACAATTAAGCTGTCACCGATCATCATTAAACAAAATGATTAGTGAATTGCAAACTAAAACTTAATTTCGAAGAAAGTACGACATTATCACAACTAATATTGTAGTGGTTAGCAGTTGATTTTTGTTGAACCATTCTATAACACATGAAAATTCAACTCTACCGTACGTGATTACATCTATTACGCAATCCACATGAGGAAGCAATTAAAAACGTCTTTGGCAATTCAATGGTCATTAAGCAATGAATCATTTCTTGATGGTCTACATTATATTATATTAGAATTTCAGATGGATAAAGTACCAAATCAACATAAACACCCAAATGTCCATGCATCAACTTTTAATATGACCTGTCGATCTGATTCACACAAAAATTGAGAAACTCAAACTTTGACCAAAATAAATGTTAAACTATTTGTATATACATGTGTTGATACAATTACAAATATGATCATGTAATACAGTGGGTTACATATGTCGAATAAAAATTCCATAAGGATCGAGATAAAGCCAACATACAAAAACATGTAAAGGAAAACAAGAAACGAAATAACATGAATCAGAAACGACCTCATAGACCGAGCTGTCGGAAGGCGACTTGCCTCAGAGAAAATATCGGCCCACATACCAGTGTGTTTGATGGTCTGCCGGTTTTCTCCTAGGATAGAACGGTCTCACCGTCGAACAGGCGCACACCGGAGTCGATGGACCTCGAAAGCAGCGCGAAACCTCGCAAGAATCAGACGTTGAACAACTTTGGATTCGGGGAAGGAAATCGCCGGAGAGGGACGGTTTACGTAGAGATGATGGAAATAGAACGTGTATATTATTTAGGAGGAAACTGTCATGATATATATATATATGTATTTATTCTTGTAACCGTCAAGGACTTAATTGCAAAAACAATTACCTTGAGGTCCAAAAATAAATACACCCATCACCCTGAGGCTAAAGCCTCTAATTTCCCCCAAATCCCCCGCTGCCACGTCACGTCACGCCACGCCACGCCACGCCACGCCACGCCACGCCACGCCACGCCTCGCCTCGCCTCGCCTCGCCACGCCACGACCCGACCCGGACCGGGACGGGACGGGCGCGCGCGCGTGTGTGGAGAATTCTCTCCTCCTCTCTTTCCACCTACAAAGTGACAAGTGAATAGTATGTTTATCAACATCCTTCAACTTGTTAGCTTTGCCAATGTGGGACTAAAAAGTAGAGGTGAGCACATGGCACATGGGGCAATAGTTCTCATCTTCATCTCAACATTGGATTTCTTCAATTGAGCTATTCATGGGCCTAGCCCAAACTCAATATTCCAACAATCCCCCACAAATCCATTGTTGATGGAGCGACCAAACCTTGCAGCCTAGTGCTTTCAGTAATGGTACCTTTCGGGTTTGAACCACGACCTGAGTCCTTCAACTTTACCCCCACAGGAACTAAGTGAAACGAAGTCTTGAACTTGAACCTTTTGTGTGGAGATGTCCATTGAGAACAACACTAAGCAGGTTATGCTGCAATCTACAGGGTTGATGCTTTACGGCCATACATCTGTATCCTGTTTCATGAATGCTTTCAAGGAATGACCCCCATTCCTCTAATTGCGGCCACACAATTGCATTCATATAGTTGGGCTTCTCCAAAGATGCACTGCTAACATCTTGTCTCAAAGACTTGAACCCATTCAGAGTCTACACTCTTACTAAACTTGCAGTTTCAGCAACATATCCATTCTTTGGGGTATTGACACAGATACAATGTATGACCTACAATGTATCACCAATGAGTTGCACTTGACTCACTCAAGAACTTGTTATTACCGCATTAAACCAACTTCGTGGGATCTCCACTCAGATTGGTTGGGTTGCCATTCTAGATGAGTCATGTAATGGGTCTCAGTCCCATCCCCAACTTGGATTTCAGAACTTGAACTAGATCAAGTCCTTTGGTGAAAGGATCAGCTGTATTGTCTTTGGTACCAACAAAATCAACAACTATCACCCTTTCCGAGATCAATTCCCTTACAGACTTCAGTCTGACTTGGATGTGTCTCCTTTGTTTGTGGTTATACTTTGAGCTTCTTAACTTTGCAATAGTAGTCATACTATCACAATGTACAGATATTGCAGGAACTGGTTTGCTAGTCATTGGCAATTCAGAAAGGAGTCCTTTCAGCCATTCAGCTTCCATTCCACTTGTATCCAAAGCACAAAGTTCAGCCTCAAACGTAGATCGAGACAATATGGTCTGTTTTGTAGACCTCCAGGAGACTGCGCCTCCACCCAGAGTAAAAACATACCCTGTAACACCGTTACTCCCAGAGTTTTTGGCTATCCAGCTTGCATCACTGTACCCTTCTAGTACAGCTGGGAATTTCCCATAATGCAGCCCAAGGGTAGAAGTACCCTTCAAGTACTTAAGTACTCTATCCAAAGCCTCCCAGTGAGTACGATCAGGACAACTTGTGTATCTACTAAGTTTGCTCACCGAGAATGAAATATCTGGTCGTGTGCAATTTGCAAGATACATCAAGCTACCTATAATCTGAGAATATCTCAGTTGTGAAACTGGAACACCACTCTTGTTCTTGTACAAAGGTTTTGATGAATCATATGGGGTTTTCACAGATCTACAATTCGTATAGCCAAATCTCGCAAGAATCTTCTCAACATAGTGAGATTGAGATATGGAAATACCATCAACTGACCTAGTCAGTTTGATACCCCAGATCACATTTGCAACACCCATATCCTTTATCTCAAACTTAGTGCACAAGAAGGACTTAGTTTCATGTATTATATTCAAATTAGACCCAAACAGTAAAATGTCATCAACATATAAACACAATGCAATACATGCATTACTTTGAACTTTGCAATAGACACATTTATCAGAATCAATAACCTGGAATCCAAATGATAATATAATTTTGTCAAATTTCTCATGCCAAGCTTTTGGGGCTTGTTTAAGTCCATAAAGAGACTTAACAAGTTTACAAACTTTGTTCTCGTTTCCAGAAGCTACAAATCCTTCAGGTTGGTCCATATAAATTTCTTCTTCAAGGTCACCATGAAGAAAAGCAGTTTTTACATCCATTTGATGGATTGTAAAATCATATACATACGCCAATGCCAAGAGCACTCGGATAGTAGTCATACGAGACACTGGAGAATAGGTATCGAAATAGTCTATTCCTTCCTTTTGTTTAAACCCTTTGGCAACTAATCTGGCTTTATACTTATCAATGGAACCATCTGGTTTTAATTTCTTTTTGAATATCCATTTACATCCGATTGTTGAACAACCTGGAGGAAGATTTACCAACTCCCATGTCCCATTAGAGACAATAGAGTCCATCTCGACCTTAACTGCATCTTTCCAATGCTTTGCTTCAGATGAAGCCATAGCATCCTTGAAAGTGTTAGGATCACCCTCGATGTGGTATGTGATAAAATCACTTCCCAAATCCTTGGCAATTCGAGAACGTTTGCTCTTTCTAGGTTCAATTTCAACTTGAGTTTGAGAAGACTCAAAATCGGTAATAGACAAATCTGCCCCCACATTTGTCATCCTTTCCACATGTTCGTGGATGGAACCAGACGTAGAAGGATCAACTGAAGAAGAAACTTGTTGAGGAACTCCAGATTTCATGGGAAATACATCCTCAAAAAATGTGGCATCTCGAAATTCAACAATTGTGTTAACATCTATGCCAGATATCTCGGACTTGATTACCAAAAATCTGTACGCATAGCTATTAATCACATATCCGATAAATATTGCATCAACAGTCTTGGGACCAAGCTTTTTCCACTTATGTTCAGGGATTAACACTTTTGCAAGACAACCCCAAACTTTAAGATATTTAAGGCTAGGTTTTCGACCACACCAGAGTTCGAATGGACTATCCTCCTTATGTTTCTGAGGAACTTTATTCAGAATATGGCAAGCCGTATTCAAAGCTTCTCCCCACATATATTTGGGTAATCCTGAACTCTCTAATAATGCATTAATCATATCAGATAATGTTCTATTTTTCCGTTCAGCAATTCCGTTAGATTGTGGAGAATACGGCGCCGTCACCTCATGAACTATGCCAGAATCCTGACACACTTGTTCGAACAGGTTGGACGTATATTCACCACCTCTATCAGATCTCAACCTCTTAAGTTTCTTTTCAGTTTGTGTCTCTGCTTCATTCTTAAAAATAAGAAACTTAGATAACGCTTCATCTTTACTTTTCAAAAGATAAACATAGCAATACTTTGAACTATCATCAATGAAAGTGATAAAATATTTCTTTTTATCCTTAGTTAACATGCCATTGAATTCACAAGTATCAGTGTGTACTAAATCTAAAATACTAGTATTTTTAGTCACAGAATGAAACGGTCTTTTCGGTTGTTTAGCTTGTACACACACTTGACATTTTTTATTCTCAATAGCATACCTAGGAATCATATTTAAATTCATCATTCTTTTCAAACATTGATAATTCACATGTCCTAAACGTTTATGCCAAACATCACCAGATTCAATGGAATAAACAACAGGAGAAGACACATCTTTAACAGAAATAGCATTGCGATTATAAAAAGCAGGTTCAACATGAATTAAAAAAGCACCACAAGACAAGTACCCCTTGCCAATAAAAGTACCAGAAAGAGTAATCACAACTTTGTTACATTTAAATGTTACTTCATAACCCTCAACTACCAGACACGGACCACTAATAATATTACGACGAACAGCAGGCACATGATGCGTCCTGTGCAGAGAAAGAACTCGTCCTGAAGGTAACTTCAAGTCGATACGTCCAATTCCAAGCACCTTTGCAACATTCCCATTGGCCATCGCTACAGATCTACGATCAACAGGCTGGTAAGAGACAAACATGGACTTGTCAGCACATACATGCACATTAGCCCCAGTGTCAACCAACCACTCACGTGGTTCATAAATGGAAAAAACATGAGGATTAACAGAAACAAACTTACTGTTGGTTTCATCCACCTCAGTCAATACATTGACATGTGGAGTCGATTCAGTGGTACCTTGTTGGCGTTTGGCTTTCTTGGATGGACAATCCTTAGCCCAGTGCCCAACCTGTCCACAATTCCAACATGGTTTGTTTGTTGGCCTTTTCTGGATTTTGACCTTGGGTTTAGTCTTATTAATAGGTTGTGGTTTTCCTTTAAAATTTGACTTAGATGAGGATCCAATTAATACGTTTGACTTTGGTTGGAACTCTACAGGCATCACTGGTTTTTCACCCCGATGTTCCTCCTCGATTGCAATAGCAACCATGAGGTCATCCATAGTCAGTTTTCCTCTCCTATGCTTTAGAGACATCCCGAAGTCCTCCCAGGATCGAGGGAACTTCTCAATAATTGACATTACCAGAAACTTCTCAGGAAGCTTCACGTCAGCCTCTTTTAAGCCATGGATTAGAATCATAAACTGATGAGCTTGTTCAGTAACTGACTTGCTTTCCACCATTTGAAACTTCAGGAATTTTCCAACATAATACTTTTCATGACCTAAGTCCTCAGTATTATATTTTTTATCCAACTCATCCCATAAATCCTTTGCAGTCACAGAAGCAGAGGAGGACGAACTATAAACATCGAAGAGCACGTTGGACAAAGCCAATAGAATGCAACCTCGACATAATTTGTCATTCTCTATCCACAGATCTTGTGCTGCTTTGATTTGGGGATCTTCAGTTTCAGAAAGTGGGAAAGCCTTTTCAATTACGTCCACTAAACCAATAGCGGTCAACCAGATCTTCATACGTTGTTGCCAACGTTTGAAATTCTGCCCGGAAAATTTTTCCGGCATGCCTGACATGTCCACTTTTGGCGCAAACGAATTATTAGACGACATAGCTAACAATATTTTCTCTGAGATTGTTGATACAATTACAAATATGATCATGTAATACAGTGGGTTACATATGTCGAATAAATATTCCATAAGGATCCAGATAAAGCCAACATACAAAAACATGTAAAGGAAAACAAGAAACGAAGGAACATGAATCAGAAACGACCTCATAGACCGAGCCGTCGGAAGGCGACTTGCCTCAGAGAAAATATCGTCCCACATACCAGTGCGTTTGATGGTCTGCCGGTTTTCTCCCAGGATAGAACGGTCTCACCGTCGAACAGGCGCACACCGGAGTCGACGGACCACGAAAGCAGCGCGAAACCTCGCAAGAATCAGACGTTGAACAACTTTGGATTCGGGGAAGGAAATCGCCGGAGAGGGACGGTTTACGTAGAGATGATGGAAATAGAACGTGTATATTATTTAGGAGGAAACTGTCATGATATATATATATATATGTATTTATTCTTGTAACCGTCAAGGACTTAATTGCAAAAACAATTACCTTGAGGTCCAAAAATAAATACACCCATCACCCTGAGGCTAAAGCCTCTAATTTCCCCCAAATCCCCCGCTGCCACGTCACGTCACGTCACGTCACGTCACGCCACGCCTCGCCTCGCCTCGCCTCGCCACGCCCCGACCCGGACCAGGACGGGACGGGCGCGCGCGCGTGTGTGGAGAATTCTCTCCTCCTCTCTTTCCACCTACAAAGTGACAAGTGAATAGTATGTTTATCAACATCCTTCAACTTGTTAGCTTTGCCAATGTGGGACTAAAAAGTAGAGGTGAGCACATGGCACATGGGGCAATAGTTCTCATATTCATCTCAACATTGGATTTCTTCAATTGAGCTATTCATGGGCCTAGCCCAAACTCAATATTCCAACAAAGACAAGTACCCCTTGCCAATAAAAGTACCAGAAAGAGTAATCACAACTTTGTTACATTTAAATGTTACTTCATAACCCTCAACTACTGATGAGAATTTAAATTTATACCGCAAGTGCACGGCGTCTATGAAGACGTGGCAAGTACGGGTCGAACACAAGGAGGGAGAGATTCTGTTATTTGTGTGGTTTTCGATTAAGGGGAAGAAAGAGAGAAGAAATAAATTGGGTTTTTGGTATTTTTGATTTAATTATCTAAAGTACGAAACAAGAGCAATTAGAACTAAAACAAGAAATAAGAAGAGAAATCCGTTGGGTGGAGGTTTAGATTTAAGGTTTAGATTAGAGAACTTAGAAACTTATAATAAATCATGTTTAGTTATGAAGCATTACAAGATAAGTGATTTAACATAAACTCAAGTAATCAAAATACTAACCACGAACTTAGAATAATAACATTCATTCATCTTCTCTAACCCTAAATCCGTCACCTCCACCCTTCGGAAAGAGTTAGAAACTCATGGAGGGAGGAAGAAGAAGGGGTCCTTGAGACATTAAAAGAAAACTAAAACAAGAATTAAAAGAACAGAATTTTATTAATAAAACTAAGGTACACAAATAAGAACAACAACTAAGGACCCTATTTACATCGTTCTCGGGTCTATTTATAGTTGCTACAAGGGACTTAGGTATAGAATTGGATAGTACACGTGTCCATACACGAGTGGACGAAATTGGGACACACGGATCAACCAATGGGCGGCGGAATCGCCGCACATCATGTGTATTGTGCGGCGGATTCGCCTCCCACGTTGGTCGGATTTAATCAGGATTTTTGTCACGCGTTTATGGTATGATTTGATCTTTATTTGCGTGTCTGGATGATTTCTTTCCATTGTCTTGAGCTCCGGATTAATTCCTTCCATTGTTGGAGATTTATAGTTGATTTTTCTTTTGACTTTTCCAACAAAATATCTTGATCCTTTTCTTTTGCAATTAGGTCCTTGGCATTTTTGCAATTAAGCCCTTGACCTTTTTGTGATTAGCTCCTTGAATGTTTTTATGCTTGGATGCATTTCCAATTGAAACCCGATAAACTTGAATTCGGTCTTTATGATAGAAATGAATCTTTTGCACACGTTTATGCTCGGAATGTGGGTAAATTGCATTCAGGTCCCTGTATTCTGTAAATAAGACTAAACACATACCTTAGTAGCATTTATTGATGTAAAAGTAATCTAAATGAAAGACATATGATGCAATGTATGCAATGCATCAAATACCCCCACACCTAGATTTTGCTAGTCCCTATCAAAGCAGAGTATAAGAAAATGAAAGCAGGGAAATCCTAACTCACTTTCGTAGGAATCACGGTTGCACTTAGCATGTGCAACAAGCCTTTAAACCTCTTTGTTACCAAGTAGGAGGAGTGTTGTCTCCTGAGGGTTTTCAGCGGATATACCCACAAAATCCTAAATCAACATTTCATTAATAGTTCTCAATATCCCTACCTCAACTTTATACATCTCACTAAGAATTTTTGCATGCTCATTATATAAATCTAACTCATTAAAAATATGACTTGGTCTTTGTTCCTCCAACATTCACACCACTAACCCTTCTACACATGTTTATCACTTGAATTATTTTGCACGCCTCCTCTGGTGGTGAAGTATCATTTGGATCAACCATGGCATGGATCATTCCTTTAGCTTTGGGCCTTGAGTATCATTATTTTTTTCTTTTCTTCCGTGATTCAACACATTTGCTTTTTGACACTGTTACCCTTTTGCATTTGTGTAGCGAGTTTGGTCGATAATCCCGAGCTGGTAGACTCAAGTTACCGGGTTTCAAGATACCCCTACGGACCAGTGACTCAAAGGCTTGGGCTTTTGTAATCATTTTGCAAAATGTGCTTTCCTCACTTTATTCCTTTATTTTCACTTTTATTTTCCTCAAGGCTTAATTGCTTATTAGAAGTCCACACTTCCCGGTATATTTTCCTCAACCTCTGCTTTTTATCAACCACTTCAAAGATTTGATTCATCCAATTTAAGTGCATTCATGTCTTAAAGGGTAATGGGTTATTTCTTTGGAACTTAGATTTATGTCATACTTTCTACAAGCAGAACTATATAATAAGGAACAAAAACTCAATGCAATTTGTACACGGGTTTTAGCAGTTCAATCTTAAGCTATGTCATGAAACTTTTTTTTTTTTATTTTTTTTTAAAAGAACAGAACGAACAAATAGATATATACATAGATAAACACCCCCCCACACTTAAATCATGCATTGTCCTCAATGTATGCATAGATAAAATAAATGCACTTATTACCTGAGTCGGCTTGCGGTAGAGGGGTTGAGTTTGCTCAGAGTCAACCGTAATCAGAACTGGATTGAATGACACCATATTGGTGCTTGTATCCAGTTGAATTATTCCCCATGTTGACTTGAGGAAAAGATTCCACTCTCCTCACTTGAATTGGTTCGCTTGTTTGCTCGAGTGATGGTGGTTGAGTAAATGAATCACTCCCTTTTTTCTTACTTCCTTTTTGCTTATGTGATGATTTATTTGATTCAGAATTCTGATAAATACGTGCTCTCATCACAACATCACTTGGGTTGC
Source organism: Triglochin maritima (assembly GCA_963682175.1). Taxonomy (NCBI): domain Eukaryota; kingdom Viridiplantae; phylum Streptophyta; class Magnoliopsida; order Alismatales; family Juncaginaceae; genus Triglochin; species Triglochin maritima. The sequence goes on along the minus strand of OY821780.1, from coordinate 2,418,338 downwards.
ATATTATTTCGGGCTCATTATCAATATGGAAGATATTAAATTCTGCTTTTAAGTTTCCGAAAGATAATTGCATGAGCCCATTTCGACAGTTTATTAATGCTTCCGAAGTGGCTAAAAAGGGTCTACCTAGAATTACAGGGATTTGTCGATTAGGATTTACAACAGGTTCAGTATCAAGTACGACAAAATCCACTGGATAAATGAAGTCACCAACCTTAATCAAAACGTCCTCTACTATACCTCTCGGTTTCTTAACAGAACAATCAGCGAATTGGAGGGTTGTCCTAGAGGGTTTCAGTGGACCAAGGTTGAGTTGCTCGTAGACAGAAAATGGGAGTAAGTTAACGCTTGCACCAAGGTCTAGAATGGCTTTATTGATAAACGTATCTCCTATTGAACATGAAATTGTGGGACACCCCGGGTCCTTATATTTTATAGGAGATGTGTTGGAAAGAATTGAGCAAATGTTTGCAGTTAAGAATGCCTTCTTTGGTACATTTGTTTTTCTCTTCTTAGTGCACAAATCTTTTAAGAATTTAGCATAAGCAGGTATTTGTTGAATCATGTCTAAGAGTGGAATGTTTACCTTAACTTGCTTAAATACTTCCAAGATTTTCTCTATTTGTGCACTAGAGTTCTTTTTGAGTCTATTGGGAAATGGGGCTTTAGGCACATAGACTCGCTCAGGTTCAGGTTGAGCTACAGGTTCAGGTTGGGTAGGTGGATTGGGCTTTTCAATTTGGACGTCGGGTTCAATGGTCAAGTCATATGTGGGTGCTTGATGGCTAGATTGATTAGACATTCTAGGGTTTACCACATTATTGTCAATTTGTCTTCCGGACCGTAATGATACTACAGCATTGATTTGTTGGAACGGTCCTTCCTCATTAACCATTTGAACCGGTCTAGGGTTGTTATTTCCTGAAGGTGGTTGATAAGATTGATATTGATTATTAGTTCTGGGGTTCACCTCAGGTTGACTTGGAAATTGGCCCTTTTCTCTTTCACCTATTATCTGTGCTAATTGGCTGACCTGTGTCTCTAGCCTTTGGAATGATTGGTTGGTTGTTTGTATAAAAGTTGTCATTAAAGTTTCTAATTTAGTCAACCTAACCTCATGATTTCCATTATTACCCCCAGATGATGTATTATTTTGATTATATGGGGTTGGTTGTTGTCTAGGAGGTTGTCCTTGTTGGTTCCACGACAAATTGGGATGATTACGCCAACCTGGGTTATAGGTTGATGCGTAAGGATCATTTCTAGAATTGTTATATGTGGCATTGACATGTTCCAGGTTCACACAGTCCTCCATTAAATGACCAGTCTGACCACATCTAGAGCAAGGGGTAGGGGATGCTTGTCGGGTTTGGTTTTGCAGTTCTAGACTTTCCATTCTACGCATTAGGGTAGCTAGTTTTGCCTCGGCCGCTATGTTGAAGTCTATAGCTTAGACACCTGGTCGGGGTTGACTCGCTATTCTAGATCCAATACTCGGGTTGATGGGTGTTCTAGCATTGTCCCATTGCATACTATTTTCAGCTAAATCCTCAAGAAAAGTCCAGGCATCATTTTCATTTTTGGACATAAAATTCCCTTGGCTCACAGATTCTAGCATAACCCTAGATGTGGGTGTCAATCCCTCATAAATAATTTGGCATAATTGCCACTTCGGAATTCCGTGATGAGGGCATTGGGTCAAGACACTCTTAAATCTCTCAAGATAGGAATAGAACGGCTCGCTCTCAGACTGAACGAATGCAACAATTTCATTCCTAATCTTCATAGTCTTATGGTTGGGAAAATATTTTTTTAAGAAAACTTGAACAAATTCAGCCCAACTTCTAATAGATCTTTCGGCTAGACTATATAGCCATTTCTTAGCGTCGTCCTTAAGTGCTAGAGGCACAAATTTCAGACGCACTGCCTCTTCAGGAATATGCTGGTATTGCATAAGAGAGCAGATTTCCTCAAATTCTCTAAGGAAGAGATATGGATCTTCCCTAGAGGTGAACTTAGGCAACATACTCATGTATTGTGCCTTAAGTTCGAAGTCGCGACCCGGTATGGTGGGCATAACGATGCACGATGGCTGAGCAGCCATCGTTGGGTAGCACCGATCCCTCAGAGTTATAGGTTGCGCAATAGGCGGGTCCACTACGTGCTCACCCATTAGATCCGGGTGAGGTGGTGCAACAGGTGGATTGGGGTTAAGTTCCAGACTGGAATCTAGATGAACTCGTGAGAGTCGATTACTCAAGTCCCGAATCCAAATCTGAGTGCACCGGGTTGAATCAATTTTTGAATTCAAATTCCAAATTTAAATTCCAAATTTAATTTCAAGAATTAATTACTCTTTTTTTTCGTTTTTTTTTTTGAATTTTTTTGAATTTTAAATTTTTTTTTTTTTATTTTTTTTTAAAAGAAACAAACAATAGAAAGGTAGGGATGAGAAGGGAAAGAAGACTCAGACGAGAAGGGAAACTTAACTCTAAAGGATAAAAATTAGGGTTGGTCAGAAATTTCCTGAACAAGCACGGTCAAAACAATCCTAGACCTAGTGTCACTTAGATCTAGACGACTCCTAACAGGTTGAGTCGAATTAGTTTGCTTGATTCACCTCCCTCACCAATCAAACCAAGTTGGCCAGTTAGTGTATAGCTAGTGGGGGCGCTTCCGACAGAGTCGGTGCCAATTAGACAACCACGTCGCTTGGAAGACTTTCGTCGACACAAAAACACTTTCTAGACACCAAATTGAATTCAATTAGCTTCAGGTCATAGCAAGTCAAACCAATCTCCTCCTTAATTGAGTCCGAGTCCTTAGGGGCCAATGTCTAATTGATTTTAAATTTTAGGCTTAGGCGACACTTCAGGATTGTGGTTTGTGGGCTACGGGAGGGTGATGAATTCCCCACCGTATCTTTTCCTACGGAGTTGCCCTTAAGATAGTTTAACTTAAATCTAGCAAAGATAGTCAAACAATGGTCCTTTTAATGGGGGCAATTGCAAGGTTGTATGCAACTAAATTATATGCTCTAATGCAATCGATAAAAACCTCGATACGTACCTTGCCTCCAGCAATCTTCAACAAGTATTAATTTGCAAGAATTTAGCAAGAATAATGCAAGCAAAACATTATATGATGCATGCACTAAGGTCTTTCTAATTTTGCCAATTTTAGGTCAGAGTTGAATTATTGCCAATTATGGAATTGTAACCCTAACACGTGCAATTCTACGAAAGGAAACTTTTCAACTAGTCAGATTTTACGAGAAAGGCAAGAAAAGTTACCTCCGCAATGCTCAGTCGGGTTCGCCGCCCGCTCTCGGAGATTCCAGTAGCTCAATGCGACCACCCAGAGATGTCGACGACGCCCCATAAATTTGAAGACCAGAACCCACACTGGTGCGGCGATTCCGCCGCAAGTTACCTTGTAGATGCGGCGATTCCGCCGCCCAAGTGTCTCAGAACGCTCCCGGATTTCGCCGCGCGCTCTGTTGTCTCCTGCTACACAAATTCAAATACTTAGATCGCGCACAAGGTAGACAGGATAAAATCGAAAACACAAAAAACACAAAATCTGCGTCGCCTCCCCGGCAACGGCGCCAAAAACTTGATGAGAATTTAAATTTATACCGCAAGTGCACGGCGTCTATGAAGACGTGGCAAGTACGGGTCGAACACAAGGAGGGAGAGATTCTGTTATTTGTGTGGTTTTCGATTAAGGGGAAGAAAGAGAGAAGAAATAAATTGGGTTTTTGGTATTTTTGATTTAATTATCTAAAGTACGAAACAAGAGCAATTAGAACTAAAACAAGAAATAAGAAGAGAAATCCGTTGGGTGGAGGTTTAGATTTAAGGTTTAGATTAGAGAACTTAGAAACTTATAATAAATCATGTTTAGTTATGAAGCATTACAAGATAAGTGATTTAACATAAACTCAAGTAATCAAAATACTAACAACGAACTTAGAATAATAACATTCATTCATCTTCTCTAACCCTAAATCCGTCACCTCCACCCTTCGGAAAGAGTTAGAAACTCATGGAGGGAGGAAGAAGAAGGGGTCCTTGAGACATTAAAAGAAAACTAAAACAAGAATTAAAAGAACAGAATTTTATTAATAAAACTAAGGTACACAAATAAGAACAACAACTAAGGATCCTATTTACATCGTTCTCGGGTCTATTTATAGTTGCTACAAGGGACTTAGGTATAGAATTGGATAGTACACGTGTCCATACACGAGTGGACGAAATTGGGACACACGGATCAACCAATGGGCGGCGGAATCGCCGCACATCATGTGTATTGTGCGGCGGATTCGCCTCCCACGTTGGTCGGATTTAATCAGGATTTTTGTCACGCGTTTATGGTATGATTTGATCTTTATTTGCGTGTCTGGATGATTTCTTTCCATTGTCTTGAGCTCCGGATTAATTCCTTCCATTGTTGGAGATTTATAGTTGATTTTTCTTTTGACTTTTCCAACAAAATATCTTGATCCTTTTCTTTTGCAATTAGGTCCTTGGCATTTTTGCAATTAAGCCCTTGACCTTTTTGTGATTAGCTCCTTGAATGCTTTTATGCTTGGATGCATTTCCAATTGAAACCCGATAAACTTGAATTCGGTCTTTATGATAGAAATGAATCTTTTGCACACGTTTATGCTCGGAATGTGGGTAAATTGCATTCAGGTCCCTGTATTCTGTAAATAAGACTAAACACATACCTTAGTAGCATTTATTGATGTAAAAGTAATCTAAATGAAAGACATATGATGCAATGTATGCAATGCATCAACTACCAGACACGGACCACTAATAATATTACGACGAACAGCAGGCACATGATGCGTCCTGTGCAGAGAAAGAACTCGTCCTGAAGGTAACTTCAACTCGATACGTTCAATTCCAAGCACCTTTGCAACATTCCCATTGGCCATCGCTACAGATCTACGATCAACAGGCTGGTAAGAGACAAACATGGACTTGTCAGCACATACATGCACATTAGCCCCAGTGTCAACCAACCACTCACGTGGTTCATAAATGGAAAAAACATGAGGATTAACAGAAACAAACTTACTGTTGGTCTCATCCACCTCGGTCAATACATTGACCTGTGGAGTCGATTCAGTGGTACCTTGTTGGCGTTTGGCTTTCTTGGATGGACAATCCTTAGCCCAGTGCCCAACCTGTTCACAATTCCAACATGGTTTGTTTGTTGGCCTTTTCTGGATTTTGACCTTGGGTTTAGTCTTATTAATAGGTTGTGGTTTTCCTTTAAAATGTGACTTAGATGAGGATCCAATTAATATGTTTGCCTTTGGTTGGAACTCTACAGGCATCACTGGTTTTTCACCCCGATGTTCCTCCTCGATTGCAATAGCAACCATGAGGTCATCCATAGTCAGTTTTCCTCTCCTATGCTTTAGAGACATCCCGAAGTCCTCCCAGGATCGAGGGAACTTCTCAATAATTGACATTACCAGAAACTTCTCAGGAAGCTTCATGTCAGCCTCTTTTAAGCCATGGATTAGAATCATAAACTAATGAGCTTGTTCAGTAACTGACTTGCTTTCCACCATTTGAAACTTCAGGAATTTTCCAACATAATACTTTTCATGACCTAAGTCCTCAGTATTATATTTTTTATCCAACTCATCCCATAAATCCTTTGCAGTCACAGAAGCAGAGGAGGACGAACTATAAACATCGAAGAGCACGTTGGACAAAGCCAACAGAATGCAACCTCGACATAATTTGTCCTTCTCTATCCACAGATATTGTGCTGCTTTGATTTGGGGATCTTCAGTTTCAGAAAGTGGGAAAGCCTTTTCAATTACGTCCACTAAACCAATAACGGTCAACCAGATCTTCATACGTTGTTGCCAACGTTTGAAATTCTGCCCGGAAAATTTTTCCGGCATGCGTGACATGTCCACTTTTGGCGCAAACGAATTATTAGACGACATAATTAACGATATTTTCTCTGAGATTGTTGATACAATTACAAATATGATCATGTAATACAGTGGGTTACATATGTCGAATAAAAATTCCATAAGTATCCAGATAAAGCCAACATACAAAAACATGTAAAGGAAAACAAGAAACGAAGGAACATGAATCAGAAATGACCTCATAGACCGAGCCGTTGGAAGGCGACTTGCCTCAGAGAAAATATCGGCCCACATACCAGTGCATTTGATGGTCTGCCGGTTTTCTCCCAGGATAGAACGGTCTCACCGTCGAACAGGCGCACACCGGAGTCGATGGACCTCGAAAGCAGCGCGAAACCTCGCAAGAATCAGACGTTGAACAACTTTGGATTCGGGGAGGGGAAATCGCCGGAGAGGAACGGTTTGCGTAGAGATGATGGGAAAATAGAACGTGTATATTTTTAGGAGGAAACTGTCATGAGATATATATATGTATTTATTCTTGTAACCGTCAAGGACTTAATTGCAAAAACAATTACCTTGAGGTCCAAAAATAAATACACGCCTCGCCCCGGACCGGGACGGGCGCGCGCGTGTGTGTGTGGGGAATTCTCTCCTCCTCTCTTTCCACCTACAAAGTGACAAGTGAATAATATGTTTATCAACATCCTTCAACTTGTTAGCTTTACCAATGTGGGACTAAAAAGTAGAGGTGAGCACATGGCACATGGGGCAATAGTTCTCATCTTAATCTCAACATTGAATTTCTTCAATTGAGCTATTCATGGGCCTAGCCCAAATTCAATATTCCAACAACATGTTCCGGAAAGAAAAAGAAAAATCGTGTCAAGACGTCAAGTATATCTTAATTATGTTTTATTTCTATCAACAAAAAATGGAAAATGAGAGCACTGCACGTAGATTTTTTTAGACAATTATTAGCTTCTTGGACATATTACTCCTTTCAAGTAAATCATATATTTGTCATTTTATATATTGCCATTTTAAATGCATATATAATGAGAATTTTGCCCATATATATAGAAGAAAGCTCCCTTGCAAGTTAAAAGATGCATAAAATTATAGAGATTCTTAGTTTTGAGATAGTTAAGATTAATGATTAAATCCCAGTAGATACTTACTTTCACACGTTTGAGATTTAAAATAAATCAGAATAAAGTACATAATAAGAAAATGAAGTACATAACGAGAAAAGTGCAAGAACTTGTACAACAATGTCTCTTTAACACTCAAGTATTTCTCTTGTCATGGGAGATAGTAAACACACATCTATAATAGTATAATGGAGTTTTATATTCATTTACTTTCTAGTATTGTGATATTATTATATGTTCAATACATATTCAACACATTCACATAGTGATTAGGTTAGTTTCGACTCTAACCACTATTAGAAAACATTTATTGAAGTTGGTACCTACGTGCAGTTTTAGTCAACCTGCTCCGATATCATATAATCACCATCTATTTAAAATATCTTTCTAGTACTTAAGCGGAAAATAAGAACAAACCTCTATTGCATGTCATCATGCATTTTTACCTTCAAAAGATATAGAAGTTAAGTAGTATTAATTCAATCTATCATTAATTATCAATTGGCGCCGCCAACAATTTTTAAGGGCTCTTATATATTGTTATAGGGATAAATATAACTCTTAGGTTATTTTTAAATGCCACAAGTTGTTAGAGATCCGAGACGAACTTGCGTCACACATATAACCTAATTCTTAGAACCACTCAAGAATCACTTGCAATACACTAGTATATAAGTTAGACTTTTTCAATCTCCCTCAGTGATACGTCTCTCTTCGTGCATGTTTTGGTGTTCTTACATTTTTCTCAACCATATTGTTGACTGGCTTGTTGGATCCGCGGGTAACCATGCAGGGATGATCACCAAAAAGTTTTAGGTACCTAATTAATTTATAAGATTAATTACAGTTTGACTCTTTAAGTTATGCATTCACATCACTTTGCATAGATGAACTTTTAAAGTTGATAGTTATCTCTCTTAAATTTTCGTTTTGTAATATTTTACTTTCCGGACTTTAAATATTAATTATTTAAACATACATTCGTCAAAAAAATTGATTGTATTCCTAATACACTTTTAAACATATATTTACGTGAAAATTCGGATTGAAACAAATGTCGGATTTGGTTCGAATTTGGGTCGAATTCAGTACCGATTCGACCCAAATTCCAACAATATCTAAGATCCGTTTCGATCCGAATTTTCACGTAAATATATGTTTGAAAGTACAGGGATACAACGGAAAAAATTCAAAAAAAGACAAATATGTATTTAAATAATAATTTTTTAAAGTTCAATGGATAACTATCAACTTTGACAATAAAAATATGCAAAGCGATGTGAATACATAATTCAATAGATCAAACTATAATTAATCCTAATTTATAACATCAAGACACATTCTCGGCTTACTGTTGTACCTCCGTTGCCACCACCGGGAATGTGCCCCCCTTTATTCTCCAAACTGATAATTTAAAATGTAACAGTTTGATTTTCTATCTTTTCACTTGTGAATTGGCAGTACTTTTTTCCTTGTTGGTTTTGACCTCAACTTGAAAAATTATCCTCGACTTGAAAAAAAATTCCACAATTCTTTTATAAAAACACTTAAACTAACCTTGTAGAAAAGACGATTAATAAAAGTCAATGTTGCGAAATACCAAAAATTGAAAGATATGAAGACAAATTGCAATTACCCTTAGAATTAAAAACACAGTCAAAGTTACAAATGTTTAAACATATATTAATTATTATATACTTGCACTCGAATATGAGTTTTCGGAAGATCAGAAGAGCACTCAAAACTCAAAAGAGATATTCCTTTGTTACTCCAGCTAAAGGGCAGTAGCACATGTAATAAGTAATAACTTCCAAACCTAAAAAAAGTGGTCGAAATGGATGGCAATAAATCAGCAAGACGTATTGAACTATTGATTAGTTGAATGTGACAGGAAAATGTTTGTTTTTAGACCAAGTTCTAAGAATTGGATATTCTAAGTAGACAAACTGCAAAACTATTCATTAGTTGACAACCTAAATAAAAGATACCTTGAATATTTGGTGCTCCTGTTGGAAAAAGCATGTTTAAATTTCAGACACTGAGATCCTAGTTTTTTATTTTAAATTCAGGCATCAATAATTATTTCTAGAAAGTCGTCATAAGAAGAGAATCGTGAAGGATCATTTGAAGGCATTTTATATATATGGTGTACAAATCATTATATTACAAACGAATGCTTGCTGAAACAATATATGAACTAAGCTAAGGCCACTTATTCAGATTCAAAACTGAAAGTGTTTATAATGTGATGGGCAAAGAATCATTCATGTTTATTTGCATTCTTTATAACAAAATCAGAATTAGTACTGCAAGCCGAGTCAATACAGGTTAAAGAACTAATGAGCTGCCTTGAAGGTTCGCGACCAGATTTACAATTTAAAAAATAAAAATCAGAGAGCTTTTCCAGTTGATGGTCGTTACTTCAGTGCTGGTGAGAATACAATCGCATCAAGATATTATTATGCGATCTGTAGGTGTAGAAAGCGATCTTTTCTCTAGGAAGTGAACTCCTTAATATATATTTTTTCCAAGTGGTCGTCGTAAGAAGTTCGTGATCTATAGCAAGTTCATATGAGTTGAATATCTGGACCACAACCAATTAAATCTTTGAATTGTTGTGGTTATAACATACAAATCCCAAACCCTACTTTGAAAGTGTTATTAACTGTGAGGTTGTAAACACAGAAATATCTTTGATATTTATCAAACCGAAAACGCCCATGATTTTCATTTTTCAGGGTGCACATTATTATTGTAGGAGTTTTTCTTCTTCCTTTCTTTCTTCCTCTCCAGTCTCCTTTAAGTATGTTCTCTTGATTCCAGAATATCATTAGTCCACGGCCGAAAACTACAAGTATTGTGGCCCCATATAATCCCTAATTATAAATACCTGAACTTGACTATCAGCTCATTACTATTGGGCCTGGACCTTCAATAATGAATCATTAGTCTCACGGCTTAGGGTACTTACAATTTGAGGACAATGAATCCAATGGGTAAGTTGGCCTTCAAGTACTTCATTGCATCTTTACTTTTGCATAGATGACATCGAACATCCACAAACAACACTTCACCATTTGGAGCGAACATAGTAGACAGTTGGTAGATATTTGGTCTAATATTGACTAAGACTAGATGGGGGTCTTTGTGCAAAGGAAATCACTGGAAAATTGATTATGTGGTTAATGGGAAAACAACAGAAAATAGAAACCAAATGAAATTGATTTCCTTTTCATCAAGATTTTGTTGTTTGTGCAAGTCACTGTAATCCACTAGAAAAATAAAAAAAATGAATTTATTGACTATTTTTACGGAATTTGGGTATTATTTGTAAATGTGTATATATAAATTCAAAATTTTATTGTGAAGAGTACGTTGTACGTTAAAATAGACATTGCACATTTTAGTTTAATTAACTTAAAAATGTAATGTGTGAATTATATATTATATACATATAACTTGTTGAATAATAAATTAATAAGATTATTGTAATCCTGCACTTTTAAACAATACACTAAATTAAAACTTGAATAATTTTTTATTTTAACAAGACAATATGATGTTCAAAATGTATTATTATGGTTAATCTTTATTATTTGGTTTCATGGTATAATTTTGCAACATATTGTCATGATTTTTAAAGATAAGCATATTGTTTAATATTTAAAATATGATTTTAATGTTTTTGTAGTTAAGTTTTATGTGATAAAACTAATTATATAATAAATTTAATAAACATGTAATTTTTTTACAACTTTGTTGTACTTTCCGTTAATTTCTAGTGGGAAGTATGAGAAACTCAAGGAAAAAAAATTCAGTACATATTAGATGGTAGAGAAAATATTTTTCTTCTACAAGACTGACACTGTGACGCACATTAAGAAAAGTTTTGGTTAAAATGAAACTATTTTATTTTTCCTATGTTTCCAAGTGCACAAACACCACCTAGATATCGAATTTCGCGTTGATCACTATGGTAGAATCAGTCAAAGAGCCCTGAGAGGCGGTGGTTTACCCTGTGGCGGATGTCAGCGGTTCGAGTTTGCTTATCTTCAGCCCGTGAACTTAGTCGATACTATGATAATACCTAATTTTTTCGATTCGGCAGTTCGATCTATGATTTGACATGTTATCCTCGACGATTCGTCCGGTTGAGCGACTGTCGCGCCTCCTCTTGCGCTTCCTCTCTTTCTGTTTTGTGCATTTGCTCCATTGGGTGCTATCCTCTCTTTCTTTTTTCTGCTTTGCCAATTGGAATGCGCAAATGAAACAAGGAAACGAGTCAAGTCAAGGTCGCATTCCTAACTCGACTTCGACAAAATCAATGTAGTTCCAGTGCTATTGATGGAACATGGTAAGCCCATCTTTCTCCATATGGAAGTGTTGCGGGCAAATAGAGATGTGGGTAGAGGAAGCCTCAAAAAGCGAAGGGCGAGATGTAGGTCACGTGATCCGCACCGAAACGGTGACTGACTGGCTTTCTCCTGGATCAAAGCAGATCAACTCGCCTCATTGGTCGATCGAATCGGGCGGGCCTCAACAAGCAACTCCAGAACGTGCTAGCACGATGTTGCTGGCGAACGAAATGAATCGAGCGGACTCCATCATTTCTTCCTTAGTAGTGATAAAGTACACAAAAGAACGCTTCCCTCTCACCTTATGACAAAATTAACTATTAGAAGTGCTAAAAGGCACAAACACACAAGGCCGACATGTTTTTTAATCTTTATTTTCATATGGCACGTATAAGTTTCATGTCTCTCTTATCGTTAGCAAAAGCAGAAGAAACTTTAGTTATACAAAAACTTACATGAGCACTTATTTAAATACAACATCTTCAACAAATAAATAATACCCCAACATATTTAAATCAAACATAAATTAAACCCAACATCTCCACAAAATAAATCAACCTAACATCTAAAACAAATATTTAACCAATAAATATTTAACAAAAAAATAAAACTAAAAACAAAAAAAACAAAAAAAAAACCCAGACGCGCCACGTGGCGCGTCCCCGGGTTGGGTGACCTGGGACGACCGGGTCGTCGACCCGGGCGAAGATGACCTGGGTCATCTTCGACCCAGGTCCCACGACCGGGTATTAACCCCCATTAAGGGATGGCCTTAAAGGAGTTGCTCCACGGGTACAGAAGTTGTCGACATATTTCCACCCATCTTTTTTTGTAATTTATATATTTCCACCTAAGATGGTGTAGACGACATATCTGCAGTCATTTCTCAACCACATGCACGCAGTCCTATGTAATCAGACTCCCTCGTATTACTCCAATTAATGAACTTTATTGGCTTTTGGTTTACTATACTATAGTTACTACAGTTGCTTTGGTTTAACTTTTACTTCAAGTTGTCTGCAGTTTCCTGGGCCACTAGAATGGTAGTTTGTTTGAACATCCGAGAACATGTTGGTCTGCCAACTAACTATTTATCGATAGTATAAATGTAATAAAAAAAACTCGATCAAAGAAATACATTGAGAATATTAAAGTATGTATACAACTCAAAAACAATTGTTAATATGTTGAAAGACTTTACAACTAACTACTTAGAAGAAAGTCATCATTTTAACTGATGTATAACTATTCTCTAACATTTCTCCGTACGCACCGTGATTTATTTCTCGGTGTCTACACATGGATAATAACAATGGTGAATATGTCAAGTCGACCGTTGGACATTTTTGACTCTAATATCATATTGAAGTATGTGTATCTAATTCAAAACCAATTGATAATGAGTGAAAAGATTCTACAATTAATAACTCAAGAGAAAGTCTAAAATTTAACCGACGTGAGACTATTGTTTAACACAGAATAACCTAAATTTGAACTAATATTATTAGTTTCCTCAAATATAACATCAATCTTCCATTTTATTCTTATAATCACCTCCCTTGACCTGAATTATCGTCCAAATTAAAATGGATGTAATTTTATTAAAAAACTATTACTTGTGCAAGTTTTAATTCACCATTTCAACTTACTAATAAACATGATAAGTTAAAAACCCTGACCAAAATTTAACATGAGGTACAAGCGAATGGTTTTAATTGAGCAATTCAGACGAACCAAAGTTTTTTATGTTAAACAAACCAGAGATATTACACTAATTTGGTGGATGTTGGTATTTTGATTATTGATGACATTTTAACTATTTAGAGACTACTCTCCGCCTCTCCGGTGCTAATTAATGCGCTTATAATTCCAATAAAATTTGTACGTGTAAAGGCATGCAACAGACGTGTGACGTAAGTAGCATGGGAACGCATGCATGCAGATGTACCGTAAATTAGGGTTCTTTACGCAAACAGTACAAGATAGTAATGAACGAGGTGTTAAGTAGAAGTAGCAGTTTAGGGCAAAGGCTAGATAGTACCGCCCAAATCAGTCAATCAATTCCTCTGTGTTTGGCTTTCCAATTTCCATCTCGTAACATGCTGGCTAGTTATTGATATGATATGATAATAATTAATCTCAAACAGTACCTCCCCGATCTGCATGCAGCTTTCTAGATACTCCAGTACTTCAGCATCTATACTTAACAAATCATTATTTACTGGCTACTATTATAGGACACTTGCCTAAGCATGCAATTTTTTTTTTCTGATGACCCAAAATTCCCCGGCACCTGCTCCTACTTGGGACAGGCGGGTTGCGGTTCCAAACTGGAGGTGATCCAACACCATTTTCGTCGGAACGCATTAGCATTAAATAAAGTGCCTTGCTGAGATTTGATCTTGTGACCTAAAGTTCGTGAATTCACGTACCTAACCAACTCGGCTGCGTTCCGGAAGATTATACCAGGAGGATCATGTTCAAATTTTGTCGAGAGCACCTGATAATGATACTTTGAGTAGGATTTGGATCACAACCAACTTTTTATTTAAATACTTACCAACTCTCATCAACAACTTAATTAAAAATTACAACTCTTGTGATTTGAGACCGTTGAGATTGAAAGAATGTGAGTTCCTAAGTCGGTAATTCTCACACGCTCAAACAAGGTTGACGTAGCATTTTAGGTTGGCACTAGGTGTATGGTTAATATTTGATAGCCCTTATCTTTTCAAAAATAAAAATACTTAATAGCCTTTATTGTTATGTCACTATGTTTAGCTTTTGAGATTCTAGTCTACATGGTTATGCATAGTAAACGGCACAATATTTGAATTTAATTGTGGTTTGCTTTATGAGAATTTTTGGGAAGGTTTATTCTTCATCTCATGATCCATAATTTTCTACACACTCCTATTTGGCTATTTGGGATGGGTAAAATGCAATTGTATAGCGGAAATGATACGGCATCAGATATAATGAAAAACATTTTTACTTACACAGTTGGAATTCAAACTTGTGTCATCAGAGATTGATCGACGGGGCGAACTGGTAGGAATGTGAGAGGTGTGAAATTAATGGAATATTCAACATGACTAAATACAAAACACAAGGATAGTAGATCAGTATATACAACTTTAAAAATAGAGAATTCTGAATTGCTCGTTTCAAGTAATGTTGTATTCTTCCCCTTTCTATCATTACAGGTCAACCCTTATTTCAGCAAAAAAAGGGAGGACAAAGGGCAAACAAATATCTGCTTGTCCTGCCTTAGATTTTAAATTGGCTATGGAGCCCATCTCCTTTGCTGGTTGTCCAAACTCAAGAGGTTTAGTTGGAGTATAAAGGTTAAGACTATCACTAACAGCTCCTGGATACTTCTTAATCGTATTGTTTTCTCTCTCAGTTACATTAATTTTTCTTTCCGTCACAGCACAAACCAACCTCTCAAATTTTTTTAACCACACGTTGAAACAACTCAAACGTCATACATTCTCTCTTTCAACGTTATTTGGAGATCATTTTTGGATAAAATACAAAAAAATATTAATTTTTTTAAATATAAAAAAAATAAAAAACAAATTTTCATAAAAATAATAATTTGAAAAATTATTTAAAATAATTATTAACATCTTTTAATATTAAAAAAATCAACACCCAATCGAGAGGGTCGCGGCACGGATGTTTTTGGAAAGAACTGTCTATAACATGAATTCAATCAGAGATTTAAAACTGTCGACTGACCTACCTCCAATTATCATAATTAAGAATTTGCTGTGCGTGTTATTTAGTCTTATAACATTTGGTTGATGACATTTAGTTATAATGATGAACTTGATATGCGTATTTAATCTGATAACATTTGGTTGATAAAATTATTTGTAACTTCGCTGGTTATAACTTCACCACTTTAACACATCCAGCGAATGTTGTTTTCTTTTCATTGTTTTGAACATTTTGAGTTTCTTATTAAATATTGGACATACGTGATCCACCCAATTCTGGATCATCTTCGTCCTGGGAGAAGACGAGTAGTAAAAGTCTAAGCTACTTTGCAGCTACTGGAATTTGAAGTTGCAACTTCCATTTGAAGTAACTTTAGTGTTTATATGACTAATTGAATGATTTCAAATTGTTACATTGAGATTTTGTTTTTTTCTGAGGGTAAAATTGACATTGCAAGATGGATGACGAGGCTTGAGGACGCATGCAGCCCAAGTAGTAGAAGTGAAGAGAGAGAATGAAGTAGAGGCCCTAGGCTTTGGAAAGCTATGTCCCTGCATTAATTGACCTTGCATGTCTTCTTCCAGGCGTGGATTTTTAGATCTGGTCCATCTCCAAGTAAACAGTCCCTCGTAGATAAAGACAGAGAATGTGAAGTCTTCAAGGGCTTTTTCTTTGGTCTTTTTTGCAACACCTTCTTTTGCTCTTTGGATGGAGTTGAGGTCAAGAGACACAATGGTGGTCGCTATACTTCTCTCTTTGCTCTCCACTTTTGCTCTTGTTGAGAGCACCACGCAAGGGAATCGTTCCTCAGGTCAGCCAAATCTTCGAACCCTCACTCTTTTTTATCCTTATAAGAAAAATACATGACATAATGTTTTGACAAAACCACACATATATAATCAACAAGCACCCCTTCAATTTGTGTAGCACTTCAAGTTTTGTTAATGCAACTAATTTCTCAGCAGATGTTAAAAGTCCAAGTAGAGTACAAACCATGCCACATAATCACATCCAGGTGAGCTCTCTTTTCTTGCAAAGTAGACTCTTATCCGTATAACGACCAACCTGAGTTAGCTCAGTTTAACTAATTTGTATTGCCCTTCAATATATGCTTTTATAATAAGCACTTTTATCCTTTTTATGTTCCAAAAAAAACAAGGCTGCTAATTCAGCTACATTTCTGAAAATTCTGACCAAGATTAGGAGGCGTACATTACCATAATAAATAAGCTGTCAGCTGCAGGTGGGAGAGAGGAGAAGTCTAATCGGACTCGGGTCGTACCCGCCCCGGTGCTCGTCGAAGTGCGGCGGCTGCGCGCCGTGCCTGGCCGTGCACGTGCCGTTGCCACCTACGCACGTGACCAATGAGAACTACTACTACCCCGAGGCGTGGAGATGCAAGTGCGGGAACAGGCTCTATATGCCTTGACCAAGCCCCGCCGTCCGTGACGGATCCAACGGTGGAGATTCATTGGCGGGGCGATGTCGTTGAGTTGGTCAAGTCTTTGGTGCCCACGCATGGTGTTTTCTTTGGTAGACATTTGTAGGGTTCTAATTTATACACTCTTGAATGATGGTAATGATAATGTTTGTGTATAGCTTGTATTATTTTTTGGTTTTATGTATTATTTGTATTAAATAGAAGAAAAGGAAAGCAAGGGTTTGACCGTGTGTCTGCTGACGTGTACCTTTGACCAGTATTTGGTGGTGTATGATGAGAGAGGTGCACACGTGGCTGTACATGCTAAGTTTTGTGTTGCTTGTGCAGATTTGGACAAATTCCAATTGGTGTTTCTTTACTTGTGTTATGACATATTCAGATTGTGAATTTGAGATGTTTATGTATAATATACTTGTACAAAGTTTATGGAAGGAGGTTTAGTTGCCTTATTAGTCGGATGTTTGTTCTTGTAGTTCAAGATCTTAGATCATTAGAGACTAGGCACCCATTACATATTATTGATTACATTTCCTTGTAAACATAAACTTCTGTAGGTTCCACTGCAAAGCAATCTGAACAACAGGAGTAAACACTTGGGCAACGTTTTCGTTTTAGATAATATTGCTGTCCGTTTTCATGACTCTAAGCCCAACAATACAGGGACTCAAATTCATCAACAACATTCCACCTATCACTTCTGGTCGAAATTAATAAGGATTCTGCTTGGACGGTGTCTTTGAAATTCCAGTTCTTGAAGTGTCCACGTGCAAGTAAACATGTTAATTGTTTTAATTTACTATCATGTCACATACACTGGTGCAGAATATAGGCTTCGACCGTTTTAATGGCCGACATCTATACTTATAGATGTCTATACTTATAGACGTCAGTCACTATAAAGTCTGACGTCTATTGTGTCTTCTAAACGTCGAATATTGGAGCATGCATTGAACCCGATGTCTAAACCCCAACGGTTATCACTCATGTTAGAGACGTCGACCTATAGACGTTGGATATATGCTATAGCTGACGTCTATACCCCGATAACGTCGACCGAAAGACGTCAGATATATTCTATAGTCGACGTCTATTGGTCTTATAATTCCAACAGGACTTCAGAGTTTATCTTTTATCCCAACCAAAACCCTAGCCGTGCGTCTTCCTCCACTTCGACAACTCCGACAAATCTCTGACCAGCGCATCCTCTGCGACCCCGACCGTCTTCCTCCACTTCCCCAACTACCGCAACCTCTGCGACCACCGTCATTGCACCCTCCACCTCCATGACCACCGTCCCTGCAGTCGCAACCTCTGACCTCCTCCGCGACGTCGGCAACAACTTTCCCCTCCTCCTCAGGTTCCTGCTTAACCACCGCGATGTCGCACCCTTGTCTTGTATCTTGTTTGATTAGGTTCTCATATTTAATATGTTTAGATTGTGCTATTTGGATTTGGAGTTTAGATTGTGCTATTTGGATTTGTATTGTTTAGTTTGGTTGCGAAGATTGTGAATTTTGGATTTGGTTGGTTGACGCGAATGAAGTGTAAATGGAGATTGGTTTGGTTGCCAAAGTGTGACTTTTGTTCTACTTCTGGACATGTTGTGTGTATTTAATTCATTTTGTTATATGTTATTGTTATATGTTAAGATGGTGGATGCGGCCTTTATTAATGAGATAAAATTTGATTTCACTCATTCATTGGATTGGTTTGGATTGAGTTGAGTTTGTTAGATGATTTAAATGAGTATATATGTAATTATATATGCAATAAGTGAGTAAGTGATGATTGATGATTTACAAAGATATTTTCTAGGAGATAAATCCAAATTAAGGTCTTGATTAATTGTTTATTTAAAGGATATTTTTTTGAGTTTTCTGAAAATGTGAAATCCTTAATCGTGTGCTTGAATGAGAGAAATTGAGAGAAAATATAAGAATATAATTTTCTCTTATTTAATTAAATATTTATTTTAGTTTATGTTTTAGTTTACTTAAATATTTATTTTAGTTAAATGTTTATTTATGTTAAAAGTTTATTTATATTTAGTTAAATATTTATTTATGCTGATCCTCCAATTTAGCACTATCCGAGGTAATATAGATCGTTATTCAGTTGTATAATTATAGTTTCATTATTTAGATATTAATATTTTTTACTTCTATTTTTATAGATCTTTTCAATGATTAGTGGTCCGTACTCGCAACAGGAGCTCGATGATACTCGTGACCGATGTGCTCGCTATTTTATCAGAAACATGTTAACAAACTAAGAGGTTCTCATATCATTTACATTTTTTGTAATTTATTTAACAAGTTTACTTGTATTACAAACATACAATGTTATGCCTTAATATAATCGCCTCATTTTTGGAATGAATGTCAAGTGTTTTTGTATGAATGTCAAGTGTGTTGAATGATTGTGTTGTGTATGTATGCTTGTATGTATCTGTGGATGAAAGTGAATATGTATTTGGGAATGAATTTGGTGCAGGATGAATGCTTTCTTGTGCAGATTGAATGTGTTTGCTATGCTGGTGTATCTATAATTATTATTATTTTTTGGTTCAGGTTTGGAAATAGACGTTGGATGTTTCTCTAAGTCGACGTCTATTTGTTTCAAAAAGGAAATAGGCGTCGGCTAAGAGGTACAACCAACGTTTATACCTAGACAATAGACGTCGGTTGTCTTTGACGACCGTTGTTTATTCCTATATACATATGTAATAGCTGTCGGCTATTAACCGACCGATGTCTATGTATAGACAGACATCGGGTCAGAGCTATGGTATATCTGATGTATATAGTCTGTATATCTGACGTATATTTCCTTTTCTACAGTATTGATAGTTATGTAGTCGTGTTAGATTTTCACGTTATCGCGTACAATACGAAATGAAAAACATCTAAAATGTTTAGATTTGAAAAAATTAAGTGATATTTTTCATTTTAAGCGTCTTAATTGACCAATATCAAGTAAAGCACAATTGATTACCTAACCAAAAATAAAGTTTCACTTTCGTGTGAAAAAATAACATATCGTGTAATTGTATCGTATTTGTGTCAATTCTTATACCAATTATTTTATATTTGTATCTTCACAAATCATCATAATAAAATATTTCAATCGTACAAAAAAATTTGTGTAAAGTTTTTTCTAAATTGTGTCATCATATCGTGTCGTGTAGTAATGTCGTGCCAGAAATTGACGGACCTACATGCAAGTTATTTACAGAGTATCATGTGAATTCTCTTATACCTAATCTTATCAAGGAGAACTTTCCTTTCCTCCAATTTTTTTAATTAATTTATAGTAATTTTACAGAATTGCCTCTACATGTTAGTATTGTATTTTCTTTATTTTAAATGCTAAAACCTTTTTAGAAATACATTTACTTTGTATTTTTTGTTTAAAAATTATCACATTATATTTTATATAATTTTAATTATATTTTGTCATTTTACATAATAGTCAATCTCCAAGTTATTATTGTGTTGACTATATTGTAGATGCTAAAAAAATTAGAATTTTTTTTTTCTTTTGAAGTTTTGTTTGAATTATGATCTTTAAGGATGCCCGTGCATCGCACAGGGTAGTCGTTATTTCTTTCCAAGATATAAAAGTAGTTCGTTAACTTGGAAGTGATGTAATCTTGAATAGAATTGAGCTCGATCGAGCATATATTTGACAACCAAGTGATAAGTTGTGCAAAGTGTTGCATGGCCACGCTTCCACTTCTAATAAATTTAGATGAACCAATCGAAACTTTTCGAGCTCCTAGTTGTTTCGTTAAGACTAAGACCTGTCACGATTCAGAGACGAACTACAGTAATCGAAATGCTCGTTATCTAAGCTGCGTACGATTAGAATAACAAGAGGGAATGTGCTATGATACTCAATAAGTTATATTACGTCAATAGCTTTAATTACCACCTAACGATCATAATCAAAATTACTGTATATCAATTCTCCAAGCATGCATAATTCCAAAAATCCTTTTTTTTTAAAATAAAAGTTTAACTGCCAGAGAAATGACTAGAAACGCTTGCTGCACGACTTTGGGATGCTGAGTCACGTCCGAGAAATCAAGTTGTATATGTGACTATTATTATTGTGGATTAGAGTACTAACTCACGTTCCCTTATAGGTTCATGTCCATACAATGCATGCACATTGTCTTCTTAATTAGTTAGTCGGTTACCACCATTTCATTTTTCTCCATTCTAATTAATGTGTACTTGCCTCATTAATTTGGTGACGTGTCACTATATTTTTGGATATATAATCATATAAGTATACATGTATTTCAGTCCAACAAACCTAACTCCTTAATTACGTAGAATAATAGATGGTTGCAACCATCTAGCTCATCTATAACTCAAGTTTATTATGAGAATGACTCTAACTAATTCAGGAAGAAACAGAAATTACTGGACTTGTGCTAAATTATAATTACTTGACTACTTCAGGAACACAAAGTAAGTAAATAACTGAAGTGGTTAGTTTTTTCTCTCTCTCTTCTAGAATGTTAGCATTAGAATCTCAGTGATGACTTGCGCCATTCTTTTTTCTTGATTCAGCATGGCATATATTTATTTTTGTGTTTTATCCGCAATATGAACTCTTGTCGACATTAGTAGTATAATTTATACAAAATCTCAAGAACCACCTTAAACAAATAGATAGGAAAATTAAAATATCCTCTGCCGAAAAAAAAATTTAACAAGTTTATTCCTCTGAAGAATCACCTTAGCCATTGGTTTCTTATGTTCATTTAGTTAAATATATTTGATGACTCACTTCTTCGTGTTCACGCTTTAAAATAATGTCATAATGGAAGTCTATTTGAAGACCTATTTAAAAATAATGTAAAATATTTTTGATGACTCACTTCTTCGTGTTTCTTATTTTATATTCTTTTTACGAAAAACGTATGAAATCCAACTGTATTTCAATCAAAATCCCTGTCCTTTAAATAATTATTCACAAGGATATTCTCCCGCATATTTGAAATATAAATGCGGCGGGATTGGACGCGGAAAATCTAGAATAACTCACAGCTGTAGAAAACACCTTTCTTCCGATTTTAATTTTGAAATTTCTTTTCTTCCTATTATCTCGGGACGTGGACACATGAGATATTCTACAAATTTTAATTGCATGTTAGTAAAAAAAACTTATACGTCATAAAATAAGTGTCAAAATTCATAATCTCAACTCGAACGCACGCCATTTTTTCAATATTTGTAAAGTCATGCTGGATGCAGCTATACTTCTCAAAAATCATAATTTTGGATATTTATTTCTACAAGATAAGATGAAAGCTTTATAAAACATAGATATTACTGCATGGGTTATTTAAAATAAAAAAAACCGACAGAAAAATTCGTCGGAGACCTTATAAAAGTTGGCGTTGAGTCAGATTACCATTATTTTTGTCAAACAAAATGAATATATTGCTTTCGGATACTTTTCTTTAAAATTTGTTCAATGTATTACGAAATTATTTTTGTCAATTCAAACGTGCATCATGGCAGTGCGCCACACGTATGATATTTTATCATTTTGGAGGCAAATATGTTTTTAGAAGTTTGCTATTAATACTAATCAAGGGTTGTTTTGAACTGAGGGGACGTATGACCATGGTTTTAGACTTTTCATTTGCTGTCTTTTTAGATATGGTGGGGTGTTTTGTTCGAACATTCCACGAAACAAGAACATAACTCATCATTCCTGCCATTTGCGTGTACGGATCCATAAATGTTTATTAAAATCATAGACAATAGACATATTATCAAAAACGTAAATAAGAAGATTTCGTGTAAAATTAAAGAAAAAACATAAACCATCTGAACTTTTTTTGAGCAACCAACGGCAGAAGCTAAGCTTTTTTTATTCGTGACAAAGGTGTTGAAGATGTTTTGGTCGGTGTTTTAGTCGTGCGACCAAAACAGAGTATGTTTTTGTGAAACCAGAGCTTGTAATTGTTTTCCAACATAACCTCTTTAATTATGTTGATGGAAAACCTTACCTCCAAAGTTGTGGTGTTGGGTGATAAAATGGACTAATGTTGGGTATATTAATGGTCATTTGCCGGGATAATATTTTGGCATTCTTGCTAAATTCCTCCAAGACTATGCAGACACCCTCGTCTATCTCTTGATATCATTCAAACAGTCTTAAAAGTCCGAGTTATCGAAATTCCCCTTATTACAACAAAGTGAGTATATTTTGCCAGAATAATTTGCCAATCCGAACGAAAAGAAGTTTTACTTACCATATCCTCTAAGCTGCTAATATTTTTGTATGAATATGGTTAAATTTTCTGATTTATGATAAACAAATAAGTAAATATCAAATTGAGAGAGAAATTTCACAAATGTAGGTATTTATAACTGAACTGGTATTTGTCGCCGTAAAACTACTTAAATCGTCCCAACAGATTACCATTTTGCTCATCTACCATTTCTACTTATATAACTCTTCATTTCACTCTTTTAACACAACTTTCTCTTCATATCTCTCTTCTATTCACCAGATATAATGTCTCGGATGCCAGGAAAAGAACGAGCGGACACCCCGGACTACTCACATCTGGTAAATTGCCTTGTTTATTTTAAAAAAAAAATAATTTTTTTTGGGTTGGGCGTCTCCCGCGGACGCCCGAACATTGGCCAAGACTTTTGCGGGAGACGCCTCCCACGTAGGGCAGGCGTCTCCCGCAGACGCCCCGATTTTTTTTTGAATTTATTTAAATTTATTAAAAATTCTGATAAATTTAAAATAAATTGAATATTATGTTAATAATGAGTTAAATTAGTTTAGTAAATTCTTTATTGATTATAAATTGTGATAATTAATAAATAAATCGATTATTAAGTTAATAATTAGTTTTAGTAATGAATTATTGATTAAAAGTTAATAATTAGTGCTGACGAAGTATGTGGAAGACACGTGGTTGGTGCACATTCGACGTCTCGAATCTTCAAGAAAGTTCCGAATATTCGTCAGCTGCATTTCAATAGCCGAGTTCACGGGGTCGAAAAAGTGTCGAGAGCGACGGTCGATGTAGTGATCCACTCTTTCAGAGCCGAATGTGCACTTTCCACCCTGCAGTTCGTAGTGTTGCAGAAATGAAAAACTTTATTCGTCCAATTCAGCACAAATTTTTCCTTATGCACCAACCACGTGTTTTCCACATACTCCGTCAGCACAGACCAGGACTTGTAAGAATCTTTCAGATTACGGACTGCTCTTTCATAATCCGTCTGTGAATCAGAAAGCATGACTCTCCTCCACCTTCCACGCCTAAAACTCTCTGCAAGCTGCTTGTCCTTGCCGAATACGTGGTATGCGTAGTTGTACACGTCTTTGTTGATATGTCAGGTGCAGAGTAAATGAGCAAACTCAGGAAAACCTACCACTGGTCGCATCAGACCCATCTCTCGGTCCGTTATCATTGCAGTCGGGCTAACAATATCCAATAACAGATCTCGCAATCTCTCCAACACCCACCGGTAACTAGACTCGGTCTCATCCTGCAAAATCGCATATCCGACGAGGAAATTCATGTTTGTTGGAGTAACCCAAACCATCTCAAACAAAGACATCTTGTACTTATTCGTCTTATACGTCTAATCCATGCAGATTACGAATGGGTATTTACGCAACAACTTAACTGAAGTCGGATGTGACAAAAATGCGTGAGTGAGGACATTAGTTTCTTCATCTGCCACAATCCAATGCAAATACTTATGCTGCACTGCCTCCCTGAGAAACTGCTGCGTGGGATTCCTGTCTTCAGATTTCGTCATCCTCATGTATTCTCTGAAGTTATAAATGTGTCTTTGATTGAGATTATCCTCCAGGATTTTCTCCTTTACCGTCAACAAAATGTTACGTGGTCTTACTTGTGCCTCTGTCATATCACGAACAATTTGCTTTGCCCTAACACTAAGTCCGCTGACCTGTCGGTGATCCTCTGAATAAACTGCAAGTGGGTGGTTGTGTTGCCCATAGATGCTACTAGAAACAATGATCCATCCATCATGATCCCGTCGCTCCATCACTTTTACAAAAAACCGACAACCGCGACATTTTCTTTTTGTATTCTTCCGCAGTGCAATACTCGTACCACGAGAACTCATTTCACGTCTGCGATCACATCTCAGGTAACAATCCATCCGGTTATCTGCTTTTGGTTTGTATGATGATATAACCAAAAAAAATCGACTCCTAATGCAACTTGTTTCGCCCATTTACAAGCTTCCTCGATTGTTGTAAATATTTCTTTACTGTCAAAAACTCACTGTAATCTACTTCATCACCACCGAAATCTTGCAACAGAACCTGAAAAAATTGAATTTAACAGAAAATTAAAAAAAACAAAAAAACGGTCGTCTAGCTAAGCCGCCTCCACCTTGGTGGAGGCGTCTGGCTAACACACCTCCACCTATGTGGAGGCGTCTTAGTCAGACGCCCGAGTCAGAAAAAAATTCCGCCATCATTAGCTCGCCGGATTCAGGTGTTTTGCCAGGCATTTTCGTGGTGTTGGTACTAGGAATGTGAGTAAAACTGAGTCAAACACATTGTTTAAAGACACGGGACGAAATATGTATTAATTGATTTGTTAAAGGCAAAAATGTCATTTTTGGGACGATTTAAGTAGTTTTCCGACGACGAATAGTAACCCCCATTTAGAAAGGCCACAAAAAAACTGTTCTAGTCCCGAAAGAATTCCCAATTTAGTGACAAAATAAACTACATTAACCATTAACATTTAGTATAGGTTGTATTTAGTTGAATTTTGTGAAAATTGATAATTTGTCGGCAAATAAAGGTAAATATTTGAAAGTGGTAGAATTTATCAATCATGTCGTGTATAATCGTGTGTTATAATTTTAAAGAAAATATCTTATATTGAGATTCGTAATAAACAAATATTAGGACATATCAATGTTTTCATAGCATGAGATATCATAAACAGTCATCGTCAAGTAATATATAATTAATTAGACTATAAAAGACGCCAACGTTTAAGTTTCATGTAAATCCTGTGTTTTCTCGTGTTACCATGTCTTTTTTCGTGTCTAATAATGCCAAAAAAAATGATGTAATTTTTTTAACACATCATTAACTAATTTAAGCAACCACATAATTTTTTTACGTTATCGTGTCGTGTCAGAAATTGATAGGTTAGATACTTTAGATACTTACGAGGGCTCTAAAAAAAATATCTGCGAGAACAGAGAATATCCGCAAAATACAGTATTTCCGAAGTTTTTTTCCGAAAATATTTTGTTATTTTAATATCAACAGGGATGTGACACGACGGAGTTTTTATCCTATATATAGCAAGAAGAATAAATCTTCCGCTGAACTTCAGCGAATACCCGACAAAATCTCTTAGCGAGAACCAAATAAAAGGCACATTCTCTTCTGTTTTCTGCCGCCCCACGCGCACGGCGCCACCGAGTGCTTCCGAGCACTGTAAGGAACATATATGCTTGTCTCTTTATGTTGTGTTATTTGATGTCTTCTTAATTATTGGTTTGTGATACTGTAATTGTATAGAATTGTAATGCATGTTTTGTTTGGTGTAAGTCTAGTTATGAGTCATGACAATCTTTGTTACACCAAGAAGTATCAAATTGCTTTATGCTTTCTTATTGAAAATTTAAATCAAACCGGATCCGTTGCATTCGTTTACGTTTGAGATTGTTAGTACGATGGCGATTGATTGTTTTGGGTTGATGAAAGAAAATAATTAGCACATACTGATATCTACTTGGTATTTGAATTTTGTGGTGTATGTTCTCATGCCAGTTGGCTTCAGTCAGCTGGAATCTGATAAAATCCAACTGAAGTTCAGATATTGATTCAACTATTTTTTCACGTGAAGTATGTGTGTGCTTGGTTCCATCTAAAACCTTTTCTTTTTGTGATGTGGACGAATATTCTGAATTTAAGCTATAAATTTTGAAAGAACATGCAATTGCAGCTATATATGAACATACAAATGATTGTATGCTAAAATGTTGAGTTCAGGGAGAATATACGATT
Organism: Triglochin maritima; assembly: GCA_963682175.1. Taxonomy (NCBI): domain Eukaryota; kingdom Viridiplantae; phylum Streptophyta; class Magnoliopsida; order Alismatales; family Juncaginaceae; genus Triglochin; species Triglochin maritima. Next base: position 2,391,692 of record OY821780.1, on the reverse strand, counting down.
TTCCATAATAAACAGGTTTCAGTTAAGTGTAAACATCAAATATTTGTAATTCCAAAAAAAAATTGTTCCAAGTGCTTGCTCATGTTAGAGATGTATGATGATAAAGATTTGGCAATAATGATGAAAAAAATAATAATTCAATTTCATTGAAGCAATTTAATTTATGAGCCGAAAAAAGTCAACTCTAGATTCCCAAAAGCCTCTGGTGGTTACAGTTTTAGTTCTTCTATCCTTGTTTAATTGGGTCATCTTACCATGTAAAATTCTTTCCATTCTTTTGCATTCCATAGAAAAAGAATTATAGTCGTTTCAGTTCAGCAATCTAATTAAGCTGTAATTGTTTTATTGTCAGAATGGAAAAGGGGGCGATTTTGATGAACAAGTACGAGATAATTAAGATGGTGGGTAAGGGGAATTTCGCGAAGGTATATCGTGCGAAGAACATCAAGACTGGAAAAATCGTTGCCATAAAGATGATCGAAAAAGAGAAGGTGAAAAGAGCAGGGATGATGGACCAAATCAAGCGTGAAATATCTATCATGAAAATGGTGAATCACCCGAACATAGTCAAATTATACGAGGTTCTAGCGACGAAGAGCTACATTTACTTTGTGATGGAGTATGTCAAAGGAGGAGAGCTCTTCAACAAGGTCTCGAAGGGGAGATTAAAAGAGGACGCCGCGAGGCGATACTTTCAGCAGCTGATGAGCGCAGTGGACTACTGCCACGGGAAAGGCGTGTACCACCGCGATCTCAAACCTGAAAATTTATTGTTGGATGAGTTTGGAAACTTGAAGGTTGCGGATTTCGGTTTGAGCATCCTTGTCGATGCGAATAGACGGAACGGATTGCTCCAAACGACTTGCGGGACGCCAGCTTATGCTGCCCCTGAAGTACTCAACAGAAAGGGATATGAAGGAGCGAAAGCAGATATTTGGTCTTGTGGGGTGATTTTATTTGTTCTTCGGGCAGGATTTCTTCCGTTCAACGATATGCATCTGATGGAGATGTATCGGAAGGTTTCGAGAGGTGAATTCAAATACCCACGTTGGTTCTCTACTGAAATTCGAGGACTCATTTCGAAAATGTTGGATACTAATCCTGCTACCAGGATCACTCTCTCCGAGATAATGGACAACCTTTGGTTCAAGAAGGGATTCAAAGGAAGGCCCATCAAAACAGAAACAGAAGCAGAGAAAATCAAATTTGATGCAGATGAAACTTTCAATTCGCTCGAAAGCGATGATCCTGATCCAAAGAAACACTCCAAACCGCGTAGCTTAACCGCCTTTGATATCATATCTTTGTCGTCCGGGTGCGATTTGTCTGGCTTGTTCGTGAATGCAAACGAAAAGGAAGATTCAACATTCAGTTCCACAAGATCTGCCCCCGACATTATGTCGAAAATTGAGGAGATCTCAGACCAATTGCAGCTTAAGGTGATGAAGAAAAAAGATAACACGATCAAGCTAGAGGGGCCGACAAAACAACGAAAAGGGTCGATTGAGGTAGAAGTCGAGATATACGAGTTTGCTTCTTCCTTCCATCTGGTGGAGATAAGGAAATTGAGTGGCGACGCATTGGAGTACCACGACCTCTTGAAGAACGGAATCAGACCCGCTCTTACCGACATAGTCACGGCTTGGCATGGGGAGCATCAAGATCAGCAGCCTATTCTGGCCTTCTAATTGTTATCATCATTGTTCTCTGTTGGTTCTAATTTTCTTGTTTAGAGAGAGTGTGTTATTTCATTTTTTTTGATGGCTGATTTGACACTGCTTTTTAACAGTTAGTTGATCTGCAGCTTCTTTGTTTTGTTGTTGTTATCATGATTGATATGTGTGTATTGCTTTTGTTTGTTGTGTGTGTGCTTGCAAGAGTTAGTCCTCGAACTTTTTTAGAGGTCATGACTCTTTTGTATCTGTCTTCTGGATGTAATATGAATGTTTTGGTTGTGTTGTTGTATATCTTGTCTGCTTAGGACCCTTAACTAGAAGTTTGTTTTTAATAACATCTGATCATACAAAGTACTAAAACCACCAACCTAACCTCTAATTTGATGATTTACTCTAGTTTAATTTGTTTGTTTAGGCATTATTCTTAGCAAAGAGAATCACCTACCAACTTTTGCTAAGTGGTAATAGAACTCTTAGTGGTTCAGTAATATGTGGTTGTGTTGGTAATCAGTGACATCCATGCTAGTCCATCTGTTTGTTGAACCAACTTTTGCAACGAGAAAAAAATATTTTCTAAATAAAAATTGAACACTTGAAGAAGAAGAAAAATCTTGGCAAAATTCATTATCCCTGTGACGACACATTTCAGAGCAGAAGGAAAAAGAAATTCCGAACTACACTTAAATCCAAACAATTTTTGTATGAATTGGTTATACCAACAAGAAGAAGCCAACAACTTACTAATTAAGTTCATTTCCAATTTGGGCCTCACATTATTATAGAACAAGATCATATAACCATGTATAAACAAATGATGATAAATTATAGGGTTAATTACAGTTTGCCCCCTGAATTATGTCTTGGTATCATTTTACGCCTTGAAGTTTCAAAGTTAACAGTTATCTCCCATGAACTTTAATTTTGTAACACTTTGCTCCCTTGAACTTCAAAAACTTATTATTTAACACACATACGATGTTTTTTTCCCTAATGTTTTTTATTGTCTTCCTAATACATTCTTAAACCTATATTTACGTGAAAGTTTGGATCGGAGGTCGAATATGGTTGGAATTTGAGTCAGATTGAGTGTCAATCTGATCTAAATTCCAACCATATCCGACTCCCGTTTCGATCCAAACTTTCACGTAAATATAGGTTTAGGTGTATTAGGGATACAACAAAACATATTTGGAAAAAACGTCGAATGTGTGTTAAATAATGAGTTTTTGAAGTTCAATGGGTAAAGTGTTACAAAATTAAAGTTCAAGGGAGTTAATTGTTAATTTTAAAACTTCAGGAGGACAAAGTGATACCAAAACATAGTTCGGTAGGCAAACTGTAATTAACCCTAAATTATTTCTAAAATTGCTTCTCACAAGTAAAAGAGGAGACAAGATTCCTCCAAAGATATTTGCCGCTTGCCATGTCCATGCAAGTCCAGAAACCGAATCTAACAACAGACCCAACCTGTCCAAACAAATCAAACTTGTGGGTATTTAACAATTTGATCAAAGAATGGAAGCAAAAATTGGAAAGTGAGAAAATTGGTACGTACCTTTGTGAAGCAAGAGCTGGTGTTGGTGGTGTTCTTGGAAGGGCATCCTACGGCTGTGGATGTAACAGAGGATGATGGGACAATCTCGGCCGTCCATTCTTGTTCTTCTTGTTTGGTGTTGAGGCTAAGGTGGCCGATAGGTAGATCAAAATAAGCCTGAAAGGACACATCTTAACTAAAACTCTCTCTTGATGTCTTGCGTTTTTGGTGAATTTGGAAATGATTGATTGGAGTGGGGGAGGAGAAGGCTCACTTCTACCAACTACTTGCTTTGCCTTTTTCTTTCCGCAATGTTTTTTTGTGTGTGCAAAGATCCTCCAATTTAAGCGACTTTTCATTTTTATTCTCATTATATAATCATATACCAAGTGGTGTACTGGTGTCCATGAGTAGGAAAATCTCGGCACATAATAATAAGTATTAGAATTCAGTTTTACGAATGACACCAAGTGGCTAATTCAAATTTTGACATTGTAATTCACAATATATATAGCCCGTCCGTGTGGTGTGACTTAGTCTTGATCCAATACTAGGTGAATTAGAGACGTGTGCCAGATGGATCGTGTGCTTGAACTGAATTACAACTAGGGCTCACTGAATCAAGTCAATCGGATCTGTGCGCATAAACCATGATTCATTTTCTGACTATGTTAAATTGATTAATCTCTTGACTTGAGTCGATTGAGCTCATTAGTCCAGTCAGGTCCCTATGTGGCTCATGTACCTTAATCTATTTATTTTTCTTCTGTATAATTTCAATGACATATACAACGACTTACATACATATATATATGATAGATTTTGAACTTTGATGGGATAGAAAGATGGACTGAATAGAATCGCCTAACGCATTTTAATTAGTCCAAAACACATCTCAATAACATTTTTGGCCAAAAAGTGTCTCATATTAAAGATCTCTTTAAGAGTAGTCGGTTAAAACAGAAATCGTAAAATACTTAAAAGTCAAGCAAGTATAGATTTATGTAATTTATAAATACCAAATCAATAGATGTACAAATAATTAAAGATATGCATGTAATACAATATGTAAATAATTTTTAGTCTAAGTGTACAGATCTTTAATAATTACATTATGAAAATATATAATGAATGTCTGTAGGTGTTAATATGTCAAACAATTTGAAAAGGGTAAACATTGAATTTAAAAAAAGCACAAAATAAAAAATTGTAAGGAATCAAATTGGGATTATAAGGGCACAACTGTTCACTTTTTTTAATTATGTTTATTTACTTATTTATGGATGGAAAATGACTATTGAACGCACATGTTCTCGAACGCGCAATCAGGTCAGTCGCCACATTAGCACCACTAGTAAGGGGTGGATGGTTTCCCGATAAAGGATGATGACTTTATTTATTTCCAAACAAATTTTGATTCCCAAAATTTTAAAATTATCCTTCCAAAAAAAGACGAGACTGTTCACATCATCGACACAATTGTTCACATTTTGGTCAAGTCTGGATCAAACCGTGATCATTATGAACTAAATTTGGACGTAGTCTGTGTCCATTCTGGACTGAATATGGACAGAGACTATGTCCATTTTGGACAGAATGTGAACCATCATGTCCATTCTGGTGAATCTGGACTGAATTGGACAATTGTATCCATAATCATGTCTATTTTGTACGGAGATTGTGTCCATTCTGAAATAAATATGGACAGAATGTGAACAGTCATGTCCATTCTGGACTGAAATCTGGACAGTGATTGTGTCCATTTTCGACTGAATATAGACAGAATGTGAACAATCATGTCCATTCTAGACTGAGTTTAGACTGATTTTGGAAGGAGACTGTGTCAATTCTGGACTGGATATGGACGAAATGTGAACAATAATGTCCATTATGTACTGATTCTTGACGAAGACTGCACATTTTAGACTAAATATGAATCGAATGTGATTTTTTTTGAAGAATAATTTCAAAATTTTAAGAATCACAATTTATTTGGAAAATAAAGTCACAATTCTATCGGAAACCTCCGCGCCTTAGTAATATTGTTGAAGTGTCTGTTGACCTGACTGGTCGTCTGGACACGGTCGTCAATGTGTCAGTACTCTTACTGGATTGGTTGCCAACCGTTGGAGTTGTTTATTTGGTTTGGTCGAAGAAACTCGTTGTATTTGTAACTCACGCTCTAATAAGCACACGAATAGCCTTGCTTTGACCACGTTTGGTTGAGGAATCCACGTTCACCTACGAATCCCACGTGCACTAACCCCAACCCGACGGCGACGGCCTCCGATCTGTTTTCTGCTGTTTTCTCTTCAGATCGGTGTACGTATTTGAGGTTGTTATTTTGGCTCGGATTAATGTGTTTTTTTTTTGCTCTTAACCAACCAACAGTTCCCATACCAAACCCAGCCTTCAACACAATGCACTGTCATGAACTAATCTTGCTTGCCAATTGCCATATAATTAAGGAATTAATCAACCCAACTAATTGGATTGCATTGAGTGCCTCAATACTAACTTGGACACAACTCTCCAGTTCCTAATGCGCGCATTGAATCTCCCAACTGCTACCCTGCGTGCGTGCGTGCGTGAATCATGGAGAATTTTAACTCCGTTATGCGAGCTTTATTTGATTTTAAATGTTTGAAGAACAAATAATCAGCAAATGTCATAATCACATGTTGGTTAACAATTAAAGATTCTTAGCTTGCAGCTACAGATCAATTTATAAATGGGTTATAAACTTGTTTACGTGTTTTGCATAGAATCTTCAAACTTTTTTCACCAATAGAATATTCCACGTTTTCTCATGTGAATACATATTTACTATTATTATTTTCACCTTCATGTCTACCTCAACTAATTTGAGACTAAAAAACTGTTGTTGTTGTTGTACATTTTGATGTCATTGTGTTGATATATATTACCTACCCAACATCATGTTTCAGACTGTCAACTCTTACTCGAACTCAAAACTCGATTGACGTTCAACTTTGGTTCTTGAAAATGAAAGATCTTGATGAAACGGCAAAAAAAAAAATCTTCCAACTCAATTAGGTAAACAAGTCGCTTGAACAAATATAATAAAAAAATGAAGTAAAAACAAATAATGAATTTAGTTTAGTGGTAAATTTGCTATTTCAGCTCATAAGACAAATGCTTTCATTAGTTTACTTAAGAAATGTATCAAACTAAAACTTTATAGTTTCAGCTGACAAAGTCTAACCTTTTATAGTTAAAATGGGCAAAATTGAAATAGAAACATATAATTATAATTGATATATGTGATATGCACATGATGGACAAATACTCTAACAGTCTAACTTGCCCTAAAAATTATAATTGATCATGTGATATGCACATGATAAAACAATAATTATTATCATTTGAACTAAATGTAATGTCTATCTAGTCTACTACGTAGGTCGGTGAAATAAAACTAAGCCGTAGCAAATTATCTTGCGAAGTCAACTTGTATTTTGCGATTATGTGTGAATATTTCATAAGAGAAATGTTTGTTGAACGCAGGGCGTCACGGACGCGCTCTACGTGGATATCCATGTCTGCCCTTACGTGGCCAAAGCATGAATGTTTTTTTGTTTTTTCTTCCTGCTGTCCACTCAAATCACATTAAATGCGTTTCAACTCAGCACGTTCTCTCACTCCACCCAAATGCAAATATGATGACACTCTTTCTTTCTTCTTCATTCTTTCTCTCCAGAATAAATCACCATTTCTAGCAAAATATTATGTCGAAGAAGCGTCTGATGCCGACTCCCAGGATTCTTCACAACGTAAGCAGCGTGAATGGGACGGTGCGAAGACTTCCCGATGTTCTTGTCAGCGTTAGCATCGTGAATGTTCTTCCCTATTTTTTTCCTAAACGTAATTCTTGTGGGGTAAATATACAGTGGGAGGTTTGTTGAATTTGTGCGGGGGTGGCAGGGGGCGGCAGCCCCTGCGGGGGACGTGATATTATTGCATTCCGTATATTGATTCGTTTATTCCGACAATAATGAAGCCATATATTATTCCTCGGACGTCGCTCCCCCCATGGGGGGAGTGGCTTCCTCGGACGCCCGCCCCATGCGGGGGGCGTCTCCCTCGGACGCCGACCAGTAGCGGGAGACGTCTGGGGAAGACGTCTTCCCGATGGAGGGGACGTCTTCGGCAGACGTCTCCCCCAAAGAGGAGGCGTCTCCGACAGACGCCTCCACCATACGGGAGACGTCTCTCGCAGACACCTCCACAATTTTTTTTTAAATTATTAAATCTGATAATTACTTTAATAAATTGTGATAAATCTGAAAATTTAATTTAACAAATTCTTATTAAGTTTAACATTTGTGATATTTAGTTTTAACAATTTTTGATTTAGTTTAACAATTGTTTTAATTTAGTTTAACAAATTTTGATTTAGTTTAACAATTGTGATAAATATGATAATTTAGTTTAACAAATTTAACAAATTTGTAATTAAAATTTCAATTAATAGTCATCGGGTCACATTGGAGGGAAAGGCAAGTTGATACCATTACACGCCTTCCATTCTTTAGAGGATGATTCAGCACTGCGTCATCCACGTAGACGGGGGATATCTGCTTCGGTCAGGAGGGAGAGAGAGGCATTACGTCGTCGTGAGGAGGATGATGATTCCTTCGATGATGAGCATGTGGAATTTCCCGACGACGGGAGCGACGATGATGACCCGTATGAGTTAGAGCGCCCGGAGGTGGAGAGGCAGGGGGAGTATAGCAGAGGACGTGGTCGAGCGGGTAGTTCTACTTCCGCCGGATGGATGGTGCGGAAGGGTAGTGGTGGGAGGTTTACGACCGCGGATTCGATCTCGTGCACTGTAGATCCCCGCGCTCAGAAGAAGAAGAGGGTCCAGGACGATTCTTGGATCGTGAGCAGTATGACGCCTGGTGGTCCTTTAGATGGGAGCGTCATTCCTAGTTTCTGGGGTCACATCGCTAGACGGATCTGGGACGGAGAGGATCGGAAGGTTCTGAAGTGCCATAATCGGCACAGAGCCTGTACAACACTACAGGGTTGGCGGTCTACACTGAGTGCTGATATCAGAGAGGAGATTAGTGCCACGCATTTGGGGCACTTACCGTACAGCATGTTCCCTTATCTCGACATGCCTTTGATTTCTGCGTTTGTGTTTGCTAACATATCGTACGCTTATTATTTGTATTTGTGTTTGCTTATTTGTCATACGCTTATTATTTTTATTTGTGTTTGCTAACGTATCGTACTATTATATATAATGCAAATAAAGCAAACATATCAAAACATATTACATAATAAAGCAACAATATATAGTGTACAAACATATCAAAACATATTACATAATTGTACAAACATATCAAAACATATTACATAATTGTTGCCAAGATGCTATCCTATTTTGGTACTCCAGCTCCCATCCAATAACACTCTCATCTCGTACTTGAAACCACAGAGTCGCTATAGGAGGTACGGGGAATCCCTCATTCAAATCCAAACGAATGTAATGAGCGTAACTCCCTAAATGAGCAATAATCAACTCTCTGCACGGTCTCGTCACGGTAGATGGACTCTCCCAAGGTAGAACTGTAAGACATGGGTACAACGAACCATCATTTCCGTGAGAGAAGAACATAACTGCACACTTGTAAAAATTTGCAATGGGAAACAAGTCCGTCCACGTCTCCATGTAGTGATTCTTGCCACAAGGTCCCCCGCCCCAATTAATCCGGTGACGAGCCTGCACCACACCGTCGTAGTATACGTGCTCATAAAAAGATGGGTTCGCAGCTAGCTCATTTGAAATCGAACGACGGGCGAGTTGCCAATTGTCTTCACCACCGTGAAAAACATCGGCGACACATCGAAATCCACAGTTTCCATCAGCACGTACATCATTCCACTGGTGTAGGAATGACATAATGATTCCTGGAATCCTATCCGCATATGGAAAGTCGTCTACGTCAACCCGCCCAGTCACTACAATATCAACAAAAAATACAGTTACATATAATAACAAAAGATACATATTTACTGAAATAAATAACAAAATTATAATAACAATAAATATAGGGATGATATACCTGATCCTCCCCTCACAGACGAAGAACCAGAAGATCGACCACGACCTTTGCTTCCACTACCGGAAGAACGACCACGACCTCTACTCCCACTACCTGAAGATCGACCACTACCTCGCTCTGCATACTCAAACGCACTAGGGTCCCGTCGTGTCGACTTTCCCCTTGGTCGACCTCGTAGCTTTGTTTTTTCTGCAGGCTCTCTCAAATTCGCATGTTCGGGGTGTAGCTGCTCGAATAAAACCCGAGAGGCAGATCGAATTACGGTGGGGTCACTTCCTGCAATCTCATCAACCAGGCTGCGAAAATGTTCGGCGTCTTGAGCTGCCTGAGACACAAACTCTGCGTTCCCGGCTTCTTCCCCAATGACAAGTGTCCTCCAGAACGAATGAATCTGCTCTAAGTAAATTCCGTTGTCTGATTCAAGACATCCGCGGATGGTACATGCGCAAGGTATCCCATGAGAAGTCAGAAAACACACTCACAATGATATTCAACTTCATCATCTAACTCTTGCATTCTTTTCACCTCCTGACTCAGCAATTGCAAGCAGTGATGCGAAACTCGACCATTTATGTGACAATATAGAGCATGTCCGAAATTAGTCAAATTTCGCCGTCTCGAGTCTTCAAGAGCGTTTCGAATATTCGTCAGCTGCATTTCAATAGCCGCGTTGACGCGCTCGAAAAGATTGTCCAGAGCTGCGGTCGATGTAGAAATCCACTCTTTTAGAGCCGAATGAGCACTTTCGACCCTACAATTCGTGGTGTTCCCAAAATGAAGGACTTTGTTCGTCCAATTCAGCACAAACTTTTCTTTATGCACCAACCACGTGGTGTCCAGATACTCCGTGATAGCCGGCCACGATCTATACAAATCTTTCAGAGCATACACAACTCTATCATACTCGGCTTCTGAAGTAGAAAGCATGATTTTCCTCCATCTTCCACGCCTCAAAGTCTCTGCCATCTGCTTATTCTTGCCGTCTGAGTTAAACGCCCTTCCCAAGGGTGAGGCGTCTGCGTAGGACGCCTGACCCTAGGGAAGGCCGTCTACTACAGACGCCTTACCCAAGGGGAGGACGTCTACATAAGACGCCTCTCCCATTGCGTAGGCGTCTGCGTTAGACGTCTCGGCCAAGGGGAGGACGTCCTACGCAGACGCCCTCACCTTGGGGGAGGCGTCTAATGCAGACGCCCGACCCAAAATTTGCCCCGCGCCAGACTTACCTCACCGGATGCATCACCCTCGCCAGACATTTTCGTGGTGTTTTTACTGATAAATTATGAATATACAAGACCGTAGTCCTAATTTATAGACACGGGACGATATGGGTATTAAATATATTGTTAAGGGCAATTTGGTAATTTCAATAGGCGATTTAAGTAGTTTTGGGGCGACGTTTAGTAGTTCCCTATTTATGTCATTGGAACTTAGAAGTATCATTGGACTTTGAATTTCACATTTACAAAAATATACAAAATTGTTGGACCTTACGTATAGATATTAGTGTTTCTATATTTTAATAATCCGTGCAAGCTATATATTTCAAAAAAATACAATAGTTATAGTAAAAAAAAGACTAAAGAATAAAGGCATAATCCATTCGAGTGATTTCTACTCGATCCCAATCAATCTGGATTCGGGACTCTTTGACTCTGGACTTATGACATTGATTTAAGCCAATTTTCAACAAAAAAAAGTAGTACCATGTATTACAAACTTTAATTGAAATTTTGAAATCTTGGCGTGGGTCTGCTATCGAGATTCACGAGCTACGATGAGTCCCCTTGAGAGGAATTTTTTGTGCAAATGCATTGTTAGCTCTATTGAAAGAGGAATTTGACAAAATATTCATGAAAATCAACACCACAACTCGATTAGTTCAAGTTTCTAATTTTAGAGTTTATTTCAATGTTTTTGAGCTCTCAACTAGCAACCAACGAATGGTCGACTACCCAAACAATTTTATAGTTTATACACTCTCTGATCAGAGAATATCCCAGAGTGTACTAAAAAATTCGAGAATTGATGACATTTTAAATTGTTTTGAGGGTGTTAGTGAAGTTTTCCATAACAATTATCATAAACTAAATAACTAACCAGCCTAATAAGTTAAAGAATAACATCAGGACACAAGATGAACATTAAAAGTTCTGATCAGAAGTAAACTTTTGTGAATGTAAATCCAAGAATAACTTCTTTATCTCATTATAAATGTTATCTTGTTTTACACGCCAGAAATAAAGAATCTTGGGAGCCAATGGACGTTTGGATGTTCACTAGCAGCTCCATTAACGTGGGGGGAGTTGGAATTTGTACACCCAAACGGGTCTAAAAAGATCAAATTTACTGATCTTTTTTAATTTCACAACTATACTTAAGTTTTTCCAAAAAATGATTAAGTCAAATTGGATGTTATGTTTGGATAATCGAGTCAAAAGAGTGGAGGCGATGTGTCCTTGGTGGACAATTCCAATTTGGCGAACTTTGGTTTGTATCTGGCCGAAAGGGTGGACTGGTAAGTAAAACATGATCCCATTTATTAAATGTAAGTCAAAGCTGCACCTACAAATCCGTGCTTCATGCTTTGCTAGTAGTTCACACAAAAAATAACATAAATTATTTTAACTAGTGGAGTACGGATCGAGTTACATCATCACAATAATTATAGTTTGCCCTCTGAATTATACATTGGTATCACTTTGCCCTCTGAACTTTTAAAGTTAACAGTTACTTCCCTTGAACTTTAATTTTGTAACATTTTGTCCTCCTGAACTTCAAAAACTCATTATTTAACACACATTCGACGTTTGTTTTCCTTTTTTTTACCCTAATACACTCATTAACCTATATTTACGTGAAAATTTGGATTGAAATGGAGGTCGGATATGGTTGGAATTTGAGTCAGATTGAGTGTCAAACTGACCCAAATTCCAACCATATCCGACCACCGTTTGGATCCAAATTTTCATGTAAATATAGGTTTAGGAGTGTATTAGGGATGAAGGGAATGTGTTCTAAAAGTTTTACTTTTAAATGTCAATTATTATGAATTGAATGAGAAATCATTTTGTTCCTTGTTTATGTTATTCGTCTTTTAGAAGTGTTAAGGAAGAGACTCTTGGTCCTTAACCGTAGAGCTCTAAAAGATATTGGTTTACATAAAACAAAAGATATTCGCAATCATGGTAATTAACATGGGACATTAATTACCGGGTTAAGATTATCGTGTTGGTCATAGATCATTGTAGCTCTACAAGTGAGTGACAACACGGGTACACAAAAGAGGAAAATATTACTTTTGTATACTGAATAGACCTAATAAGTAAAATATTATAGAAATATGTTTCTGTGTCATTAATATTTTACTGTGTCTTTGGTCCTTTGATATGAGACTTATATCTAATCACTTAAGGAATACTTAATTATATCAGTGTCTTGAACTATCGATAAGTGTAGTGTAAAGGCATTGGTTGGTTAAGTACAACTTTTGTTGAAGAAGATAGTTAGTCAAAAGACTATCATTGCCCCTCTTAATTGAGTGATGATATTAGTGGGCCCCTTGATAAAGCAAAGTTATAATGTGCACAATGTGATTTGAGTTAAGTCACATATTTATAACTAGCTTAAAGAGATCAAGAAATGAATACTAATACAAAGACGACACAATACTACTTTGGGTGTATTCTTAATATCATGAGGCAATGGACGGACACAAGTGGTGCACTCCATCACTAAGTGGATCGGGTTTTGGTTCGAGTGGAATTAAGACATCTAACTAATTGGGAGCTATAATGTGTAGCTAGATACCGCTTATAGCTTGTGATATTAAGCTCTTAATATCACTGCCAACTTAGTTTAGATCCTCCCATAGGTCACACCACAAAACTGGGAAACAAGAAATGGGGATTTTGAGTTCATAGGATGTGTCGGGTTTCATGTAGAAAATATGACACATGGGGTGAACAAGCAAAATCAAAATTATGTTGTGATTTATAACATAATTAGAATCTAAATTAAATTCATATGTGATGTAAATATTATGGGGTGTAACGATTGATCATTACATAGGATAATATGTTACATAAGTTGTGAATTTATTACTAATCCCGAAATGTCAAATTTTGTAGGGGTTAAACCGAAATTTGACAAGTCTGCAACACAGTGCACAAACGGTCGACCGCTAAACAGTAAACGGTCGACCGGATGTGGGACGGTCGACCGCAATATTGCACGGTCGACCGGATGTGTGCACATCGTAACAGGGATTTCGTCTGTTCGTTTTCGGTCGACCGAATTTATCGGTCGGTCGACCGAAAATTGTGATGAAATATTTTAATGTTGCGAACGGTCGACCGAGTGTCTAAACGGTCGACCGAAACCAGGTCTACACGGTCGATCGGACCTCGCAGACGGTCGACCGGTCAGACGGTTTTATGCAGAATTAATTTAATAATTAATTAGATCATGCATGGAATTGGCCCATAATTGATTTAATTCGTGGCTAAGATTATTTATTAATAAATAATGGATGGTTAGATGGAATTTTGCATGGTATCATGGGCAAGAGGTTGCACATGAATAGGTAATTAGGAGAGAACCTATAAATACAAGGTTATCTCATTACCTCCTTAATTTCATTCATTATTTTCTTGAGCAAAATTCTCTCTCCATAATTCTCCACGAAAATCCCTTAATTCTTAAGTTTAGTTTTAGTTCTTAAGAAATCATCTTCTCAAGGGAATTAAAGAGGGGTTAGTAATTAGATTCTAAACCCTATCGGAGATCGAGAGACTAGCTTCCCTCTTTCCGATCTTGTTTAGAGTTTGGTGAATACTCGGAGGCATCCGGCGCGGCGAGAAGCATCCCCAACGTCTCCGAATCTTCAAGAAGTTTTTGAGAACTTCTAGGTATGAATTTCGGAGCCCTTGTTTGTTTTAATAGAGTTTTGAAACTAGATGTTAGAACAAACCGATGCATGCATGAAATAAATCAAAGAAAATTGTAATTGATCCTTATTATACATAAAAATTTCGAAAATATATATGTATAATTAAACATAAAATCCTACAAGGGATACAACAACAAAAATTAGGAAAATAAAACGTCGAATGTGTGTTAAATAATGAGTTTTTAAGTTCAGGGGGGGAAGTGTTAAAAAATTAAAGTTCAGGGAGGTAACTGTTAACTTTGAAAGTTAGGAGGAAAAAGTGATACCAATGCATAGTTCAGGAGACAAACTATATTTAACCCAATGACAAATAATCAACACGAGGTAATTATCTTCCAATTACGAAACAATAAACAATTGGAGAGAAAATGATGGTAACTTGTAAAATTGTACATATTGTATGTAACTATGTATTAATACTTTAGTGTGGAATTTCGGAATCATGTAGGCGACTTGAAAAATTCAATACAATTTTGAGGGTGTCATGAGTGTCATCCTTCTTCTTAGTTGTATTTCACCATTGATGCCGACAACTTATATTTCCAAATTATACATGCATCCAAATAATTTCACCTTTTGATTTATTTTATCTGCAAAAGAGAAAATATCCCTTCATTTCAAGAAAGGAAACGACGACATTTTAAATTCATAAATCTACTTTAGGTCAAAATTAAAGAAAGTAGGAAAAACTAAAAAGCTACCATTGAAAATACTGACCATCATGTTAGTGAAATTAAAATATATCTAAGATTTTATTGAGATGGTCTTCGAAGATATTGACTATTTTCTCCAACAATCGAAAGCATATTTTTCTTTGGAAAGCAAATATCTATGGGACTACTAACTACTTGTGTGTTTTCACACATCTCCATCATTAGCGCCACTAAGTACACTAACCCGAAAACTACAAGTACCAAACTAACTCCAAAACCATCACAAGTCCAAACTCCAAACCCTAACTACTGACACCAATCATGGATTCAATTCCAACCACCAAAACCACCATCTTAACCCGCCTCAACTCCGCCGTTGCCGCCACCCGTATCGGCCAACACTTCAAATTATCCGTCCGCCAAACCACCTTCACGACCGAACTCCGCGCCGGCACCACCTGTAACGTACCCGAAAACAGCGGAAAATTTAAACAATAATAAAGACCGTCAACGGTCAACACTGGGCACGTCACGGGAAACAAACCAACATATATAATATAAATATGATCCACGTGGAAGTCAAATATACAGACTGACTGTGATTACGACAAAAGCTATACAATATGTAATCACCTCAAAAGAAAGAGACTGACAACTACAGGATCTGATCTCGGGGGCACCGTCCTCGGTCACCACCTCAAACTCTAACCCTGCTCGCTACCTGAAATGCAAACAACAAACATGCCTGAGTTCCCTGCAGGAACCCCGTATACCAAACCTCCTAAAAATATAAAAAGGAATTAAAGACAATGCAATGCTATGCACATGACCATCCGCCTCGGGCCCACAATAATGCCCTCACCGCCTCCGCGGCACTGAACCACTCCTGCCACTAGGGTCAAGTCAGTCCACCGCTGCCTCACAAGGGTCAGTCGACACCACTGCTCCCCAAAAAGTGCAGGAAGGAACCCCTGGTACACGCCGCACCCAAGGAGCGAGTCAGCCCGCCGAATACACAACTCGGGTCAGACGACAGCCACTGCTCCCCCAAGAGTCGCCTAGCGCGCACCCTGCCGGAACATCCTCGGCCTACCGCTAAACCCTCGCAAACTGCCCAAGGTTTACGGTACACATCCCTCACACCCCGCTCGGTAAGAGAGGAAAAAGTACAACAATAATACGCCTTCGTCGAAGGTGAAATCCGTAGCTCTCAAAGCCGGTAATCAACCGTCGCCTCGGAGCCGGTAGTCGACCTGACATCGACGGATCGCGTGTGGATAAATCCACCAACCTGCGGCAGATCGGTCGACCGCTAAAAGCACACCGGTCGACCGGTCCCCCACACAGTACACAGTACTTTACAAACAAGTCTACCGGTCGAACCACGCCAACCGAATTACCGACCAATCGGTCGAACAAAAGTCATCTAGCGGTCGACCGTTTGGAAGGTCTACGCTATACAATTTTATATAATATATATATCCGACCGGTCGAACCAAGAGGCCGTTCGACCGATAACAGGACTTTCAATATTTTGCCCAAGTCTCATTCGGTCGACCGGAACTGAAATACAGTTCGACCGAATCAACACAAGCACTCTACCGCTTAATTAAATGCTCAGTCGGTCGACCGAGAGTTAAAGAGCGGTCGATCGTTTTGATGGTCAAAGCTCCCAACCGACTTAGCATCGAATGGATCGGTCGAACAAGGTTAAGGACGTTCGACCGTTTAATAAGTCAAAATCCCCAACCGACCCATTCTCATCGTTATTCGGTCGACCGGCTAAGTGGTCCCGTTCGACCGATAACAGTATGTCCCCTTTTTCCCGCACAAATCTAGCATAACGGTCGACCGTCTAACGACATCGTTCGACCGTTCGCGGGTAAACATCAATATAATAATAGGATCGGTCGACTGCCCACAGGCACCGGTCGACCGATCGTCGTCTTCAACCTCTGAATTGGTTGAATTCCGACGGGGAATTCGACACCAACGTCGATCCCCAACACTCACAAAGCACAAGTGAGTTATATTGAAGATTTGGCATACCTTTTCGACGGTTGTGAAGCCTCCCAAGCTTGAGTATCTTCACTCCTCTTCTTCTTCCTTCTTCTCCTCTTCTTCTTCTTCACCTTCTTCTTCTTCTTCTCTCTAAACTCTTCTCTCACTCTCTGATAAATCAAGAATTGAAGAAGAACGTTTTTACCAAACAAACTTATCTCAATCTTATCTTCACTATATATATACCTCAAAACTCAACACCTTTATCCCCTCCAATCCTATTCCAACACCTCATCTCTCAATTCTTATCCAATTCTCCACCTCATCCTTCACTAATCAAAGATTAGATTAGATTAATTAGGTTTAGGTTTAGTTAATTAAGGTGTTTTAGATTAGGTTATTACAATCTACCCTCCTTAAAAGAATTTCGTCCGCGAAATTCGAAACAACTGACTTACCGGAATAACTCTGGATATTGCTTCCTGACATCCTCCTCAATCTCCCAGGTACCCTCTCTGTCAGTGTGATGCTGCCACCTGACCTTCAACATCGGAATCGCTCTCCTCCTGAGCTGATGTACCATCTGATCCACAATCTCAACTGGTCTCTCATCTAATGACAAATCCTGCTGGATCTCCGGTACTGATATCTCTATCACATGAGCTGGATCGGCCACGTACTTCCTCAGCATAGAAACATGGAAGACGTTGTGAAGTCCTGCAAACTGTGGTGGTAGTGCAATCCTATATGCCACCTCACCGACCCGATCCAATATCTCAAAAGGTCCGACATACCTCGGACTCAGCTTCCCCTTCTTCCCGAATCTCATCACCCCTCTGGAAGGCGAGATCTTCAGGAAGACATGATCTCCTACATCAAAAGTCAGCTCACGTCTCCGCGTATCAGCATAACTCTTCTGCCTGCTCTGCGCCGTAGCTAGTCGTCTCCGAATCACGTCGACCTTTTCTGAATACAACTGGATAATGTCAGGTCCAACTAGCTGTCTCTCGCCCACATCACTCCAGCATACCGGCGATCTACACGGTCTCCCGTATAATGCCTCATAGGGTGCCATCCCAATACTCGAGTGGTAGCTGTTGTTGTAGGCGAACTCGATCAACGGCAAATGCTCATCCCAATGCCCTGCCCAGTCAAGTGTGCACGCTCTCAGCATGTCCTCCAATGTCTGTATCGTCCGCTCTGACTGGCCATCTGTCTGTGGGTGGAAAGCTGTGCTAAACTTCAGACGTGTCCCCAGTGCTCTGTGTAGACTCTCCCAAAATCTCGAAGTGAATCTGGGATCTCTATCTGAAATGATACTGACCGGCACGCCATGAAGTCTGACAATCTCCTCAATATATAACTTAGCTAGACCCTCCAGAGCAAGAGTGGTCTTAATAGCTAAGAAATGCGCCGACTTGGTCAGTCGATCGACTATAACCCAAATCGCATCGTGGAATCTCCGTGTCTTCGGTAGCCCCGTAACAAAATCCATCGTCACGTGCTCCCACTTCCACTCGGGCAACTCAATCCTCTGCATCTGCCCTGCTGGTCTCTGGTGCTCGATCTTCACCTGCTGACAGACCAAACACCTCGATACGAAGTCTGCAACGTCCTTCTTCATACCTCGCCACCAGAAGTTCCGCTGCAGATCTTTGTACATCTTGGTGCTCCCTGGATGAATGGAATATCTCGATCTGTGTGCCTCCTCCATGATATCATGTCTCAGGTCCTCTGTCTTCGGCACCCAGATACGGTCTCTGAATCTCAGACCTCCATCCACTCCAACTCTGAAGTCTGACCCATCTCTGGCAGCTAACTGTAACAAACTGCTCAACTCCTCATCTGTAGTCTGAGCATGAATCACTGCTGATACTGTCTGAGGCTCTACTCTCAATCCGGCAATCACTGCGCCCTCAGAGCTATCAGCAAATGGCCTCCACTCTGCCAAGGACTCTAGCAGTCTCCACTCCTGAATGCATAGGTCTGCTACTGATACCTCCACCTTCCGGCTCAAAGCGTCTGCAACTGTGTTCGCCTTCCCCGGATGGTAAGAGATAGTGAAGTCATAGTCCTTGATGAACTCAAGCCATTTGCGCTGCCTCATGTTCAGCTCCTTCTGTGAGAACAGGTACTTCAGACTCTGATGATCTGTAAACACCTCGAACTGCTCGCCATAAAGATAGTGTCTCCAGGTCTTCAGTGCATGAACCACTGCTGCTAACTCCAAATCATGTGTCGGGTAATTCCTCTCATGGACCTTCAGCTGTCTGGATGCGTATGCGATCACCCTCCCGTGCTGCATAAGTACACATCCTAAGCCAATACCCGAAGCGTCGCTATAAATCACGAATCCACCCGCGCCACTCGGCAATGATAAAACTGGTGCTGTGGTCAACAGTCTCTTCAGCTCCTGAAAGCTGTCCTCGCACTTCTGCGACCAAACAAAAGTGACTCCCTTCTGCGTCAGAGCCGTCAGTGGTGCTGCCAATCTCGAGAAGTCTTTGATGAAGCGACGGTAATAACCCGCCAGTCCAACAAAGCTCCTAATCTTCGTCACGCTCGTAGGGGTCCTCCACTGTGTCACTGCCTCCACCTTCGCCGGATCCACTGATATCCCCTCTGCCGATACAATGTGTCCGAGGAATGCCACTCTGTCCAACCAAAACTCGCACTTTGAGAACTTAGCATATAACTGCTGAGCCCTCAAGATGCTGAGTACAATCCTCAGATGCTCTCTGTGCTGCTCCACATCTGGTGAATAGATCAAGATGTCATCCACGAAGACAATCACAAATATATCAATATACTGCCTGAACGTCCGGTGCATCAGATCCATGAATGCTGCCGGAGCATTCGTCAATCCAAATGGCATCACCAAGAACTCATAGTGTCCATATCTCGTCCTGAAGGCTGTCTTCTGGATGTCCTCATCTCGGATCCTCAACTGGTGATATCCTGAACGCAGGTCAATCTTCGAGAAAACCTTCGCTGACTGCAGCTGGTCAAAGAGATCCTCAATCCTAGGTAAGGGATACCTATTCTTCACCGTCACCTGGTTCAGCATCCTGTAGTCTATGCACATCCTCAAGGATCCGTCATTCTTCTTCACAAACAAAACTGGTGCACCCCAAGGCGAGACGCTCGGTCTGATAAATCCAGAGTCCATCAACTCCTGCAACTGCTTCTTCAACTCTGTCAACTCAGCAGGTGCCATCCGGTATGGAGCCTTCGACTGTGGTGTAGTGCCGGCTACCAACTCAATGCCGAACTCCAACTCCCGGTGTGGTGGTAAACCTGGAATCTCCGCTGGAAAAACATCCGCGAATTCCTGCACCACCTCAATGTCCTCTAGCCTCTGAGACTCTGCCTCCGCAACCACAAGTGTCGCCAGAAAAGCTGCACATCCCTGCTGTAACAGTCTCTGAGCTCTCACAGCAGATACAATAATGCGACCCCCTCTGCTTCTGATCCCTCTAATCAGAATATCAGGCAAACCCTTCCTCGGGATCAAAATCTTCTTCTCACGGCATAAGACTCGAACATCATATTGGGACAGCCAATCCATCCCAAGTATGACATCAAAGTCCTCCATCGGTAGCAAGACCAGGTCTGCCGGAAACTCCTGATCTCCCGAAACAACCGTGGCGCCGGGGACAAATCTCCCCACAGTGCCCACCAGACCCAGGGGTGTGCTGACCTCCAACGTGGCAGTCAACATCGCAAGGGTACAGCCCAACACTCCCGCAAATCGCTCTGAGATGAACGAGTGTGTCGCACCACAATCAAATAACACCCTAGCTACTGAACCTGCGACAAGAAGGGTACCTTCCACGACAGCGCCTCCATCCCGAGCCTCCTCTGCCTGGATGGTGAAAACTCTGCCAGTGCGCTGCCCCTGCTGTGGTCTGAAAGGTGGTCTACCTCCGCCTCCTCCTCTGCCTGGTGCGGGTAAACCCGGTGGTCTGCTCGGTCCAGCTCCTCGGCTCGGACAGCTCCTGATAAAGTGACCCATCTGGCCACAACCATGACATGCTCCGGGGGCGAAGCACGGCCCGGAGTGAAACCTCCCACAAGTACCACAAGGCTCAGGTCGTGGTACTGCAACTCCTGCTCCCTCGTATCGGGGCCTCTTGCCCGGATTCCTTCCAGTCTGACCTCCTGGCCTCCCAGAGAACTTACCTGATGGCCTCCTCTCATCCTGGTAGTTCTCCCTGTAGTCACGATCAAGAACAGAGGCACTCTTCACTGCATCGGCCAACGTGCTCGGCATGTGTGTCAGCACCTTCGTCCTCAACTACTTCCGGAGCCCCCGGACGAACTTCTCAGCCCTCTGCTCCTGTGTGACATACATCTCGGGACAGTAATGCTCAAGGGCGGTTAACTTCCCGATGTAGCCTGCTAGGGTCATGTCTCCCTGCTGAAGACTCAGAAACTCCTCCCTCTTCTGATCCTGGACATGCTGCGGAAAATACTGCTCGTTGAACTCGCCAACGAACTCCTCCCAGGCTATATCATCTCTGTCTGCAAACACCACTGCAGATGTGGACCTCCACCAGTTGGACGCAGCACCGCCCAAAACATATGTAGCCAGGCCCACTCTCGCCTCTGGAGGACAACCAATAGCACTGAAGATCTTCTGCATCGTGAAGATCCACTCCTCCGCAGCCTCTGCGTCGTACTGCCCCAGAAAGGTAGGCGGATGCTGGCGCATAAACCGGTCATGCATAGCACCAGTCCCCGTCTGCCCAGTCTGTGTCGTCTGCTGCTGTAGCATCTCTGTCAGACGTCCGACCGTATTGAACAACGTCCGACGCTCATCCTCCCAAGCCTCATCCCTCGCAGTCTCACTCTCACCGCGAGTATGGGCAACCACCTTCCCCCGTCTAGGAGGCATCTGCCAAAGGAAACAAGACAATATCAATATAATCTGTGCATGCATGATCCTCTAGACCTAACTCCTAACTCAAAGGTGGTTTCTTTGGACAAGTACGCCGAGATCAACGCTCTGATACCAAATTGTAACGTACCCGAAAACAGCGGAAAATTTAAACAATAATAAAGACCGTCAACGGTCAACACTGGGCACGTCACGGGAAACAAACCAACATATATAATATAAATATGATCCACGTGGAAGTCAAATATACAGACTGACTGTGATTACGACAAAAGCTATACAATATGTAATCACCTCAAAAGAAAGAGACTGACAACTACAGGATCTGATCTCGGGGGCACCGTCCTCGGTCACCACCTCAAACTCTAACCCTGCTCGCTACCTGAAATGCAAACAACAAACATGCCTGAGTTCCCTGCAGGAACCCCGTATACCAAACCTCCTAAAAATATAAAAAGGAATTAAAGACAATGCAATGCTATGCACATGACCATCCGCCTCGGGCCCACAATAATGCCCTCACCGCCTCCGCGGCACTGAACCACTCCTGCCACTAGGGTCAAGTCAGTCCACCGCTGCCTCACAAGGGTCAGTCGACACCACTGCTCCCCAAAAAGTGCAGGAAGGAACCCCTGGTACATGCCGCACCCAAGGAGCGAGTCAGCCCGCCGAATACACAACTCGGGTCAGACGACAGCCACTGCTCCCCCAAGAGTCGCCTAGCGCGCACCCTGCCGGAACATCCTTGGCCTACCGCTAAACCCTCGCAAACTGCCCAAGGTTTACGGTACACATCCCTCACACCCCGCTCGGTAAGAGAGGAAAAAGTACAACAATAATACGCCTTCGTCGAAGGTGAAATCCGTAGCTCTCAAAGCCGGTAATCAACCGTCGCCTCGGAGCCGGTAGTCGACCTGACATCGACGGATCGCGTGTGGATAAATCCACCAACCTGCGGCAGATCGGTCGACCGCTAAAAGCACACCGGTCGACCGGTCCCCCACACAGTACACAGTACTGTACAAACAAGTCTACCGGTCGAACCACGCCAACCGAATTACCGACCAATCGGTCGAACAAAAGTCATCTAGCGGTCGACCGTTTGGAAGGTCTACGCTATACAATTTTATATAATATATATATCCGACCGGTCGAACCAAGGGGCCGTTCGACCGATAACAGGACTTTCAATATTTTGCCCAAGTCTCATTCGGTCGACCGGAACTGAAATACAGTTCGACCGAATCAACACAAGCACTCTACCGCTTAATTAAATGCTCAGTCGGTCGACCGAGAGTTAAAGAGCGGTCGACCGTTTTGATGGTCAAAGCTCCCAACCGACTTAGCATCGAATGGATCGGTCGAACAAGGTTAAGGACGTTCGACCGTTTAATAAGTCAAAATCCCCAACCGACCCATTCTCATCGTTATTCGGTCGACCGGCTAAGTGGTCCCGTTCGACCGATAACAGTATGTCCCCTTTTTCCCGCACAAATCTAGCATAACGGTCGACCGTCTAACGACATCGTTCGACCGTTCGCGGGTAAACATCAATATAATAATAGGATCGGTCGACTGCCCACAGGCACCGGTCGACCGATCGTCGTCTTCAACCTCTGAATTGGTTGAATTCCGACGGGGAATTCGACACCAACGTCGATCCCCAACACTCACAAAGCACAAGTGAGTTATATTGAAGATTTGGCATACCTTTTCGACGGTTGTGAAGCCTCCCAAGCTTGAGTATCTTCACTCCTCTTCTTCTTCTTCCTTCTTCTCCTCTTCTTCTTCTTCACCTTCTTCTTCTTCTTCTCTCTAAACTCTTCTCTCACTCTCTGATAAATCAAGAATTGAAGAAGAACGTTTTTACCAAACAAACTTATCTCAATCTTATCTTCACTATATATATACCTCAAAACTCAACACCTCTATCCCCTCCAATCCTATTCCAACACCTCATCTCTCAATTCTTATCCAATTCTCCACCTCATCCTTCACTAATCAAAGATTAGATTAGATTAATTAGGTTTAGGTTTAGTTAATTAAGGTGTTTTAGATTAGGTTATTACACCACCACCTTCCTAACGATGGCCTACATCCTAGCGGTCAACGCCTCCATCCTCGCCGACTCGGGCGCCACTTGCACCGTCTCCGACTGCACCGTTCCGTCCCCCACTTGCAAATTCCCCCCCAACATCGACCCCGGCTATGCCGCCTGCCTCGACCGGGCCCACCGTGACCTAATTGTCGCCACCATCGCCTCCTCCATAATTGGATCACTCATCATGGGCCTACTCGCCAACCTTCCATTGGCTCTAGCGCCCGGGATGGGCGCTAACGCCTACTTAACTTACACCGTCATCGGCTTCCACGGCACTGGCAGCCTCTCTTACAAGGCCGCTCTCGCCGCAGTTTTTCTCGAAGGGATTATTTTCTTATTGATATCGGCGGTCGGGTTCCGAGCCAAGCTCGCTAAGGCGATCCCAAAGGCTGTACGAGTATCGTCGTCGGCCGGAATAGGGTTGTTTCTCGCTTTCATTGGGCTCCAAAACAACCAGGGCGTTGGGCTAATCGGGTATAGCTCGTCGACGCTCGTCACGCTTGGGGCGTGCCCAAGGGAGGCTCGGGTGTCGTTGGCGCCCGTTACCACCACGGCTAATGGGACGGTTTCGCTTCTCCCCGGTGGTACCGTCTCCGGTGGCATCATGTGCCTTCACGGTGTGAACTCTTTTCTTAATTTTGTTGTCTGAGAGCTTGCAACTATATAATTAGTTCAAATTAATTGCAACATGCTTTTTGTATGGTTAAATTAATCCCAACATGTTGATGATTTTTGTATATATGTCAATATGTCATTGTTTATGAACGTATATATAGGATATACAAGACCAAATGAGTGGTGGTGAACTGATGACATCACAATTTTAGAGTTTCATTGTTGGATCCAAATCGTTTGCGTCTATTAGAATTTGATGATGATATCTAATAATAAGGACATTCTATTTTTTGAGACGTAAAGTTGCCTTGTGTTCAGATTCCTGAGAATTGTAGCTATTAGCTCACAAGTGAGCTACCAAATACTAATTTACTTTATATGGAACTTTAACTTAATATCAAAGTCGTATAGCAACACATCATGGATTAGTGTGAGACACTTTTACCGGTTGGTAAACATTCTGGTTTTGAAATAAACAAAGTGAAAGCTTTGGGAATTGAGTTTTGTCAATTGTCCTATCGTAAATCAAAACATGGTAGCTAATGTGTAACAAACTTTAATTAGGTATGACATTGACTTTGGTCGATTTGTCAAGACATTTTTTGCATCTTTTCCATTTTCTCCTGTTCTACTTTACCTAAACTATATGATGTAATTTGTTATGTTGCCGTATATTCCAATCTTAATTATTGCAAAATAAGAGATTTATTAACTGGTTTCATATCTCGAGTTGTTTATATTTCTTTAACGAGTGAAACATTTCGTACTACAAACCAAAGATTGTGTTGTCCGTTCAATAATTATGCATGTTTTAATAAACGTAACAAAAAGAATTTCCCCCCATCTTTACATCATTAATTTTCCTCGCAAAAATATCGTACTTACGTTCCTTCTGTTGATATAATACTAATACTTTCGTTAAAGAAATAATTTATCAGGAAGAATGCAATCTCCAACCTTTTGGCTTGCAGTGGTGGGATTCATTATTATAGCTTATTGCCTCATGAAGAACGTTAACGGCGCAATGATCTACGGCATCGTCTTCGTGACGGCGGTGTCGTGGTTCCGGCAAACCGCCGTCACTGCCTTCCCCGACACACCTCAAGGCAACGCTGCCTTCCACTACTTCAAGCAAGTCGTGGACGTCCACAAGATCGAGTCGACCGCAGGCGCCCTAAGCTTCTCCGGCATCGGAACCCCAAAATTCTGGGTAGCCCTCGTCACCTTCCTCTACGTCGACATCCTAGACACCACCGGGACCCTCCACTCGATGGCCCGCTTCGCGGGCTTTGCCGACGACGCCACCGGAGAATTCGAGGGGCAATACTTCGCGTTCTTGTCCGACGCGTCGGCTATTATCGTAGGTTCGCTTTTAGGTACTTCTCCGGTAACCACCTTCGTCGAATCGTCTACCGGTATACGCGAGGGCGGTCGGACGGGGTTGACTGCGTTGACCGTTGCCGGTTATTTTTTCCTTGCGTTTTTCTTCACGCCGTTGCTGGCGTCGGTACCGGCGTGGGCGGTGGGGCCGCCGATCGTGCTCGTCGGGGTTCTGATGATGAGATGTGTGGTGGAGATTGACTGGGAGGATCTCAAACAAGCCGTCCCGGCGTTCATGACAATTACCTTAATGCCATTGACGTACTCAATTGCATATGGTCTTATAGGTGGGATTGGGAGCTATATTGTTCTGCATGGGTTGGATTGGGGTGTGGGGTTGTTTAGGAGAGGTAGAAATACGGATAGTGCAATTACTGTTGAAATGGATAACAGTAATCAAGTTAGCAACCAAATTCACATGTCAACTAGAAGAAAAGGGATTATTGATGACGTGTGAGTTGTGGTGGAGTTCAAGCTTAGGCTTCAATCCATTTTTTTTTGTCATTTTTTGTTGTACTTGTGTATTATTAAACGTGGAAATTAGTGATTGGTGGGTTACGTTCATGTGGGTGAGGATGGAGTTATTGGATTGAGGAGTTTGGATTGATGGCAGTGTTGGTGTTTTGTCTATAATTTGTTTGGCATCTGGTGATTATGTTACAGTAACAGTTCGATCGGACTCATGGTGTTGCAGTTGTGATGATGGGTGTGTGATGGAGCCATGGAAGCTGGTATTTATGGATGGTGTTTGTGAATCGGAGGACATTGACTCAGATGGGGACTGTTTGGGTTTTATGAACAACAGTGAGTTGAGAATTATGAATTTGTCAGTTTCTTTGCATACCTCCAAACAAGATGATGCTAATGTCCTCCGTGGGTCAAATGTTACTCAAATATTTAGCCCTCATGGTTACACCAATTGATGTTTCACTCTAAAAATGAATATAATGCTATGCAACATATTTAAAACTATTTATGATATAGAAATTATAGAATGTAATTCAATACAATCACAAGACACACTTGAAAACAAGATTTTAAAGTAAAATAGTTGTTTCCAAAGACAAACTTTTGAAGTACATTTTCAGACTTCAGTCATGTCACTGGAAAGTCAATTTGAGCCTACTCGTATCTAATTCAAAATCACCAAATGTAGATGCTGAGCTGTGCACTTTGCACATCCACAGGCTCATCGATCGAAATGTATGTGCATATTTGCATGTCAAATGTGTATATGAATATATTTATTATTCATTGAGTATCCGATATAAAATATCTAATATTTCGGTCAAATGGCCGGTGGCTAATCGTGGGTAGGTTACAAACCACATTATATGAAATCCACTGTAAACAAGTAGGGCAAGTGTGGTATTGGTCACGTACTCATGTAGATTTGGATATCTATATTTATCTTGTATTAATAAAAAACTAGCAGAGAATGGATGACCAATCCTGACAAAATCTAAGGAGGATTCGTTACAGTGAATCCAAAGTTTGAAGCTTTGAATGAAACCCACAAAAGTACGAAACAACGACAAAATCACGCGTGTCTGTTCAGCTGTTCTAAATAAAATAAAGGAATTTTTTTCAAAATAATCAAAAAAAATAAAAAATTGGAAAAATATGCACTTCAAAAACTTAATTGACAAAGTATGCACATTAAAAAACAGCACCTGTGGTGCCGTTTTCATTAAGTAAAAACGGCACTGTAGATGCCGTTTTTACCCTTAATGAAAACGGCATCAGTGATGCCGTTTTTAGTTGGGCAAATTTTTTCTTGTTTTCGAGATATCGTTTTTATTTAATACATGTTGAACTAGAAACGAGTCGGTCGGGGGTCTCGCTCCCCGGTGAGCGAGCGGCGTTCCACCTCGCCGGTGAGGTGACGGGGGTTGCAAAGGGGCAGCGCCCCCTAGAAATTTTTTGGATCTTCAAATTGTTTGATCTGGAAATTTTTGAATCTTCGTCACTTGTCAAAAAACTCATTGTAATTATTGTGTGTGTGTGTGTGGGGGGGGGGGGGGGGGGGGGGGGGGGTTGTAACTCCAACACATTGGTCAGATCACTTTGGAGTTGTGACATATTATCCATTATCAAAAATTGGTTCGAAGATCCAACTGGTAATTTTTTGATAAGTAATGTGGTGTGATAAATTTGTATTATCGTGGTAACAGGTTGGATTACAATGAGTTTTTGACAAGTGACGAAGATTCAAAAATTTCCAGATCAAACAATTTGAAGATCCAAAAAATTTCTAGGGGGCGCTGCCCCTTTGCAACCCCTGCCACCTCACCGGCGAGGTGGAACGCCGCTCGCTCACCGGGGAGCGAGACCCCCGACCGACCCGTTTCTAGTTCAACATGTATTAAATAAAAACGACATCTCGAAACCAAGAAAAAAATTGCCCAACTAAAAACGGCATCACTGATGCCGTTTTCATTAAGGGTAAAAACGACATCTACAGTGCCGTTTTTACTTAATGAAAACGGCAACTGTGGTGCCGTTTTTCAATGTGCATACTTTGCCAATTAAGTTTCTGAAGTGCATATTTTTCCAATTTTTTATTTTATTTTTGATTATTTTGAAATTTTTTCCTAAAATAAAATTTATATTTGAACATTTGGTGTAGGCTCCCATCAATGTAATCTAAACAATAGACATCTGTTACTGTTCCTACCAATTCCAACGTTATATTTTTGTTTTAAATCATGAAATCTAATTCCAACTTTGGCACCGAAATGAAGCCTTCGGTAGTTAATTAAGAAATATAACCTTTTCATTGAGTATTGTTTAAGCAATAATATCTATTATTCTTTGTCTTAAGTAGGTAATTTCGAATGTCAAACTTTTTAAGGGCCAAAAGGATGTTGTTTTCAAGATTCCATATCAATCGAGATCAATTTCTTTTACGACTTTGCACACATAAACACACTATATATGTGTTTTTCTGGGATTCCCTTAGCATATATGTTAGGAATGTTTTATATTATCAACACTGTGACCGAGTGGGTCGATTCTAGAAACCTTTTGGGAAGGTAGTAGACTAGTAGTTAATATTGCAATTTTTTTATGAACATATCAGAAAATTGCATGTAATCAATACTTTATAGAAAAAGACTCAACTGTTAATAATCTTGAATGTCTAAACCACTTTGTCAGCCGTTAATCATAACCAAATATCTACAACGAATAAGTTTTTATGGAATTGTTTGTTCGAATAAATTTCTTTAAAATTCAAAGATGACAATATGAGATCATGAAAGGCCTCGATGTATTCCCCCAATACTTTTGCAAGACAACCTTGCGCATCGTGGATCTCTGGAGAGGAGAGATCGATTTCGAAGAAGAAGAAGACTAAGAGAGTGAGAGAGAGGTGGCGGAAGAGAGAGAAAACTTTAGAAAGCAAATTAGGGTTTCCATTATATTTTATTACTGTGAAAGAAATATATATATACATGAATTCTCTAGTGAGCGCAGAGTTTAATTTTTCTAAATTAAGCCCCCACAATATCCACCACTAATTTCAAATTGTAAAGTAGATTAAGGAAAAAACGATTTTGCTAATGAATAGTGAGATTAGTTGTAAATAAGATCTAATGGTGAGATTGTAGGGACTTAAATTAAAATTGACGAGTCATGGGCTCACTAGAGCTTGACTATATATATATATATATATATATATATATATATATATATAACCAAGATCTAGTGAGCTCAGAGCTCATCTTATTTTTTTAAGTCCCTTACAATCTTATAATTAGATTTAATTACAGTTAATCCACAATTAATATCCACTATTGGATCATTTTATTAACATCATTGTTATAGTCTTCATCCACCTTACAATTTAAGATGAATGTTGGGTATTAAGAGCTTAAAATAGTTAGATTAAGCTCCGGGTTCACAGGAGAATTAGTATGTGTGTGTATATAGTGTACAAAACGGTAACCGGATTATCCGATATTCGACATACTTAAGCAAAAGAGAATACACATAAACTTGTGGATCCTTCCTTCCACTAATTGAATGAAAATGAATGTAAAATTCGCAGATCTCTGGTTGCGGAGAACCTAATTTACCTAAAAATGGGTTGGTCCAATTTCTCATCAATTTGGCTCGTGGTCTGACCCTGGTTTCGAGTCTATTTGACCAGTTCACTCGCACATGTCGTTCTGACTCACTTGATTCAATCCAGCTGTAGCATCAATTGGACCCAGTCTCATCGTGGCATCTTAACAACTTCAAGGCCCTCCATTTTGACCCACAAAAGAGCCCATCTTTGAATTCTATACCACCTATATCTAATTGGACTCTCCGGCCTAATATAGTTCTATTTTGTTCTGGAATGATATAACAATAAGTAAGTTTGTCGTTGGAATTTGATGTTTTGTACTTGTTTATGTATTTGACTTGGATTTTTTTTAAAGCTAAATGTATTAATCTACCTGCAATTGAATATAAGGGTGAAATCCATATGGTAAGGCCTACTATACGTTTAATGTGTGTTAAATGTTCCGGTCAATAAAACATGTGTGTTCCAAAACTAATAGAGTAGCATGTGGCCCTGAGATGACCGTTTCACCAAACACCTCTGTTTTTTGCAGGGAAAATAAATGTCGCATTATTAAATTATTTTCACAAAATGTATTTTTTTGTCTTTATTATGTGCATAGTAGGTATCTACGGTGCTACACACCGTACTTACAACACCAACTTTTGTCTAATTAGGAATTGCATGGTTGGTGAGAAATGTTGCCGATGCTTTTCCATAAAAAAAGTTCAGAACTCATGTATCCGAACAGCTAAAATTCCATTCTGTTTATTTTCTTATCTACATTACTTTTTTTATTTTTCTTGTAACTTTCAATATTTTCAACAATTTTTCAGTTCTACTCTCTAAAAAATAATTTACCTTTTATTAACTAATTATATTTTCTCCTCTCAAACTTGTAATGTACATATTAATTTTATACATGCAATTGTTTGCTTAAATTGTTGGTTGTAGGATAACATAGAGCAATGATTAAGAAAGCGAGGTTTTGAAATCATAAGTTCGTAAACCTGTTTTGACCAGGTATGGCGCAGACAAATAACTACTAATAAAGTAAGCTAATAATTCTTCCGCTAAAAAAACGAATGATTAGTTAAAGTAGGGCAAATGACCACACACTTGGCAAAAAATAATGGACATGATTAGGAGTGTATGTTGGTGAGTCCATTAATTGAGACTAGCGATGAGTGAGTGCGACTACAACGTTGAATGATTTTTAAATTGAGACTCGAACAAATTGGACTCCATTATTGTTGGAGTTTGGACAAAAATACTTAAAATCATGATGCTGTAGTTCAACACCCGAAAGGTTCACATAATTATTGGAATTTCTGTAAATTCAAACATAAATTATTACAATAATTCATCGATATTTTCCTATGCCACCCTTGAATCTGACCCACATTCTATACATGTCAAAAGCCCCCCAAGAAATCCAGAATCAGAAAATTATTCATTTGCGTGGTTCTTAAATCTGTCCACAATCTTGCGAAGAGTTGTGTCGCCTTCCAACCACCATAATTTAGTTTCAAAATGAGCTATATCTCCATTGTGCCGTCAATGAGGTCTTAATAATTCGTGAGCATAATCCATTCTGATTGCTTCATTATTGATGGTTGCATTTATTTGACATTATTGCCGGTTTGTTTCGAAAGAGAGTTCTTGACATGTTGACAATTTACGTAACGTGGGCTCTGGTTCGTATATACATATACACATATATATATATAGACGAATAGTGACATATACCAATAGATATCTTCCGTTGGTAAAACTTTGTGTTTGCTGTAGTGTATTAGCTACGTTGCATAATTAATTTAGCCTTTCCTGGTTTGGAGTTGGAGGAAGGGAGTCTTGAAGAGCATTTTTGTTATAAATTTTTAAGTTCAGGGATGTAAATGGATGGAAAGTCGTTTAGGGGCGCAACTTGTCAAAATTCAAAAGGCGAAGAAACCTAAGTGACCCCACGTTAAAGGATAGTAGTCTAAAATGTAATATATCCTATAATATACACCGAGGTAATTAAGGCATATTTGAGCCCTAAACTTAAATTGTGTAATATTTTGTTGGATAATGACTTCCACAATCTTCTCAGTATCTTTCGTGTGCCAAAATAAGAAGAGTCAATCCGTGTGTAGTTCAGTTGATAGGTATGGACCAACTTATGAAGGTTTCAAAGTTCAATCTTTGGCTATGAGATGTATAGGTTCCGGTCACTTTAGTTTTACAACCATCCGTCCTCCCAACAGTCAACAGGGGTTGGATGGTCGAGCATTTTTTTACTGAACTGCTAAACATCGCCCCAAAATTACTTAAATCGTCCCTTGAAATTACCAAATTGCCCTTCATCCTATTTTTGCTTATATATCTCACAATTTCACTCTTTTTTCAAAACTTTCTCTTCCTATACATACTACAGAAGATTAGGAATGTCTCGG
This sequence comes from Triglochin maritima, assembly GCA_963682175.1. Classification (NCBI taxonomy): domain Eukaryota; kingdom Viridiplantae; phylum Streptophyta; class Magnoliopsida; order Alismatales; family Juncaginaceae; genus Triglochin; species Triglochin maritima. The sequence continues at coordinate 2,359,297 of OY821780.1, read as the reverse complement.
AGGCCAAGCAAGCAGCCAGCAGTTCCCCCGGTGTACCAGTATACGGTAACCTTACTTTATTTATTTGTTTTTTAAAAAAAAAATTAAAAAAAGTGGCCGGCGTCCGAGGGAGACGCCCCCCGCATGGGGCGGGCGTCAGAGGAAGCCGCTCCCCCCATGGGGGGGCGGCTTCCGAGGACGCCCGACCCATGCGGGGGGCGTCTCCCTCGGACGCCGACCACTAGCGGGAGACGTCTGGGGAAGACGTCTTCCCGATGGAGGAGACGTCTTCGGCAGACGTCTCCCCCAAAGAGGAGTCGTCTCCGACAGACACCTCCACCATACGGGAGGCGTCTCTCGCAGACGCCTCCACAATTTTTTTTAAATTATTAAATCTGATAATTACTCTAATAAATTGTGATAAATCTGAAAATTTAATTTAACAAATTCTTATTAAGTTTAACATTTGTGATATTTAGTTTTAACAATTTTTGATTTAGTTTAACAATTGTTTTAATTTAGTTTAACAAATTTTGATTTAGTTTAACAATTGTGATAATTTAGTTTAACAAATTTTGATTTAGTTTAACAATTGTGATAAATATGATAATTTAGTTTAACAAATTTGTAATTAAAATTTCAATTAATAGTCATCGGGTCACAGTGGAGGGAAAGGCAAGTCGATACCATTACACGCCTTCCGTTCTTTAGAGGATGATTCAGCACCGCGTCATCCACGTAGATGGGGGATATCTGCTTCGGTCAGGAGGGAGAGAGAGGCATTACGTCGTCGTGAGGAGGATGATGATTCCTTCGATGATGAGCATGTGGACAGTCCCGACGACGGGAGCGACGATGATGACACGTATGAGTTAGAGCGCCCGGAGGTGGAGAGGCAGGGGGAGTATAGCAGAGGACGTGGTCGAGCGAGTAGTTCTACTTCCGCCGGATGGATGGTGCGGAAGGGTAGGGGTGGGAGGTTTACGACCGCGGATTCGAGCTCGTGCACTTTAGATCCCCGCGCTCAGAAGAAGAAAAGGGTCCAGGACGATTCTTGGATCGTGAGCAGTATGACGCCTGGTGGTCCTTTAGATGGTAGCGTCATTCCTAGTTTCTGGGGTCACATCGTTAGACGGATCTGGGACGGAGAGGATCGGAAGGTTCTGAAGTGCCATAATCGGCACAGAGCCTGTACAGCACTACAGGGTTGGCGGTCTACACTGAGTGCTGATATCAGAGAGGAGATTAGTAACACGCATTTGGGGCACTTACCGTACAACATGTTCCCTTATCTCGACATGCCTTTGATTTCTGTGTTTGTGGAGCGGTGGCAGCCTGACACCAACACTTTCCACATGCCTTTCGGAGAGATGACGATCATGCTTCACGATGTTTTCCAGATCCTGCGCATTCCTGTGGATGGTCGTCTGGTTAGTGCTCAGGGTTCGACGTCTGAGCTGAGGTGTTATGTGGCAGAGTTGCTTGGTGTCACACCTGATGGTCTGGCGAGAGATACAGCTTTATGGAGTGGTGGTGGTGTCGGCATCGACTCCCTTGAGGACCTATGTAGACGGGCACGACCTCCGCGGGCCGATGATACACAGTTGACGGCGTACCTATTCTTGATGCTCGGAGCCGTCTTGTTTGTCGACAAGAGTGGTTGTCGGATCAGACCACGCGATCTACTGGAGGCTAGGGACCCGGTCACCGTTCGTGAGTACTCGTGGGGGTCAGCGACGTTGGCATACCTGTACCGTCAGCTTGGGATAGCTAGCCGTGCGGATTGTTCTGGGATTGCAGGTTGTCTTACGCTGCTGCAGGCGTGGATATACGAGTACTTTCCTGCATTCCGCCCGCATCGTGAGCGGAAGATTATCGACGAGGGTCATCCACGTTCGGGTATGTGGGCCGTCTGGAGCGAGGACAAGAGCGATGGACGATTGTGTTCCATCCGCGCACGGCTAGATCAGATGACTGCATCAGAGGTATCAAATTTACACAATTTATTTAATTTTAAGATGTATTATTATTAATGTGTTAAACTTTAGGTGGAGTGGTTACCCTATGGTCCTGACCCAGCAGCGGATGTCCCGAGGACTTTATTGATGGGTCTTATTCGTTATCGGGATATCATAGAGCCTTATATGCCCGATCGGGTCTTGCGTCAGTTAGGATATGTTCAGGTGATCCCGGTTGACATCCCGACACCAGAGCATGCGGTGCGGTCTGCGACAGCAGCGACGTACGACGTCAGGTTCCCCGCTTCTACAGCGGAATCGACATGGCGGACATTTCCGAGATCATGCCGACTGTTCCTTCGCGACTTCAGACGTAGTCGCGACCCCTCCGAGTGTGATGCACGTTATCTTGATTGGTTCGGTAGTTACTCACATCCTATCATCGTCCGTGGTGCCTCCCGGAGAGCAGATCGACCACCAGATAGGACGTGTGGCGATCTGGTAATTTTTTCATTTTATCTATATTTATTTGTACCGTATATTTTGTTAATGTACGCTAATGTTATTGTTATGTGCAGTGGATGGGTAAGATGATACGGGCTGTAGACCCAATCTTGCAGATGAGGGATGAGCTGCCAGACGATGCCAGAGCTGCATGCAGAGATTTGGATGAGATCATACACTCGTGGCATACTCAGTTAGGCATCTCCGACCATGATTCGGATGATGAGTAGGCTGATCAGTTGTACCGTACTCTTAGTATTTGCATTTATATTTGTTTATCTGTCGTACGCTTATTATTTGTATTTGTGTTTGTGTTTGCTAACATATCGTACGCTTATTATTTGTATTTGTGTTTGCTTATTTGTCATACGCTTATTATTTTTATTTGTGTTTGCTAACGTATCGTACTATTATATATAATGCAAATAAAGCAAACATATCAAAACATATTACATAATAAAGCAACAATATATAGTGTACAAACATATCAAAACATATTACATAATTGTACAAACATATCAAAACATATTACATAATTGTTGCCAAGATGCTATCCTATTTTGGTACTCCAGCTCCCATCCAATAACACTCTCATCTCGTACTTGAAACCACAGAGTCGCTATAGGAGGTACGGGGAATCCCTCATTCAAATCCAAACGAATGTAATGAGCGTAACTCCCTAAATGAGCAATAATCAACTCTCTGCACGGTCTCGTCACGGTAGATGGACTCTCCCAAGGTAGAACTGTAAGACATGGGTACAACGAACCATCATTTCCGAGAGAGAAGAACATAACTGCACACTTGTAAAAATTTGCAATGGGAAACAAGTCCGTCCACGTCTCCATGTAGTGATTCTCGCCACAAGGTCCCCCGCCCCAATTAATCCGGTGACGAGCCTGCGCCACACCGTCGTAGTATACGTGCTCATAAAAAGATGGGTTCGCAGCTAGCTCATTTGAAATCGAACGACGGGCGAGTTGCCAATTGTCTTCACCACCGTGAAAAACATCGGCGACACATCGAAATCCACAGTTTCCATCAGCACGTACATCATTCCACTGGTGTAGGAATGGCATAATGATTCCTGGAATCCTATCCGCATATGGAAAGTCGTCTACGTCAGCCCGCCCAGACACTACAATATAAACAAAAAATACAGTTGCATATAATAACAAAAGATACATATTTACTGAAATAAATAACAAAATTATTATAACAATAAATATAGGGATGGTATACCTGATCCTCCCCTCACAGACGAAGAACCAGAAGATCGACCACGACCTTTGCTTCCACTACCGGAAGAACGACCGCGACCTCTACTCCCACTACCTGAAGATCGACCACTACCTCGTTCTGCATACTCAAACGCACTAGGGTCCCGTCGTGTCGACTTTCCCCTTGGTCGACCTCGTAGCTTTGTTTTTTCTGCAGGCTCTCTCAAATTCGCATGTTCGGGGTGTAGCTGCTCGAATAAAACCCGAGAGGCAGATCGAATTACGGTGGGGTCACTTCCTGCAATCTCATCAACCAGGCTGCGAAAATGTTCGGCGTCTTGAGCTGCCTGAGACACAAACTCTGCGTTCCCGGCTCCTTCCCCAATGACAAGTGTCCTCCAGAACGAATGAATCTGCTCTAAGTAAATTCCGTTGTCAGATTCAAGACATCCGCGGATGGTACATGCGCAAGGTATCCCATGAGAAGTCAGAAAAGCGCACTCACAACGATATTCAACTTCATCATCTAACTCTTGCATTCTTTTCACCTCCTGACTCAGCAATTGCAAGCAGTGATGCGAAACTCAACCATTTATGTGACGATATAGAGCATGTCCGAAATTAGTCAAATTTCGCCGTCTCGAGTCTTCAAGAGCGTTTCGAATATTCGTCAGCTGCATTTCAATAGCCGCGTTGACGCGCTCGAAAAGAGTGTCCAGAGCTGCAGTTGATGTAGAAATCCACTCTTTTAGAGCCGAATGAGCACTTTCGACCCTACAATTCGTGGTGTTCCCGAAATGAAGGACTTTGTTCGTCCAATTCAGCACAAACTTTTCTTTACGCACCAACCACGTGGTGTCCAGATACTCCGTGATAGCCGGCCACGATCTATACAAATCTTTCAGAGCATGCACAGCTCTATCATACTCGGCTTCTGAAGTAGAAAGCATGATTTTCCTCCATCTTCCACGCCTCAAAGTCTCTGCCATCTGCTTATTTTTGCCGAATACGTGCTATGCGTAGTTCAATACGTCTTTGTTGATGTGCCATGTGCAGAGTAAATGAGCAGAGTCAGGAAATACCTCTCTCACTGGTCGCATAAGGCCTAACTCCCGGTCTGTTATTATTGTAGTCGGGCTGACAATCCCCAATAACAGATCTCGCAACTTCTCCATGACCCACAGATAACTGGAGTAAGTTTCATCCATCAAAATCGCATATCCAATAAGGAAATTCATGTTTGTTGGTGTGACCCCAATCATTTCGAACAAAGGCATCTTATACTTGTTCGTCTTGTAAGTCGAATCCATGCAGATAACGAAAGGATATGTCCGCAACAACTGGACTGACGTCGGATGTGCCAAAAAAGCGTGAGTGACGACATCAGTTTCTGGATCCGCCATAATCCAATGTAAGTACTGACACTGCACTGCTTGATAGAGAAACTGCTGGACGGGATTCCGGTCTTCAAATTTTGTCCTCCTCATGTAATCTCTGAAATTATAAATATGCCTTTGATTTGGATTGTCCTCCGGGAATTTTTCTTTTACTGCCTTCAAGATGTTCCGTGGTTTTGCTTGCGCCTCAGTCATATCACGAACAATCTTCTTCGCCCCAGAACTTAGACCACTAATTTGACGATGACCCTATGGATAAACTGCCAGTCTGTGGTTGTGATGTCCATGAGCACTATTAAAAACCACAACCCATCCATCACGATCTCGTCGCTCAACCACTTTTATTAAGAAACGGCAACCGCAACCCTTTCTTTTGGTGTTTCTTCGAAGTGCAGTATCTATATCCCGAGACTCCATTTGATTTCGTCGGTCGCATCTCAAATAACAATCCATCCGACTATCTGATCTTGTTTTGTACGACGACACGACCAAAAAAAACCCAGCTCCGATAGCTACTTGTTTGACCCATTTACATGCTTCATCGATTGTTTCAAAGTTTTGTGTAGTTTGAAATAACTCACTGTAATCCACTTCATCACCACCGAAATCTTCCAACGGAACCTACAAAAAAAATCAAAATTAAAAAAATCAAAAAAATTTCGGGCGTCTGTATTAAACGCCTACTCCATGGGAGGGGCGTCTGAGTTAAACGCCCTTCCCAAGGGTGAGGCGTCTGCGTAGGACGCCTGACCCTAGGGAAGGGCGTCTACTACAGACGCCTTACCCAAGGGGAGGACGTCTACATAAGACGCCTCTCCCATTGCGTAGGCGTCTGCGTTAGACGCCTCGGCCAAGGGAAGGACGTCCTACGCAGACGCCCTCACCTTGGGGGAGGCGTCTAATGCAGACGCCCGACCCAAAATTTGCCCCGCGCCAGACTTACCTCACCGGATGCATCACCCTCGTCAGACATTTTCGTGGTGTTTTTACTGATAAATTATGAATATACAAGATCGTAGGCCTAATTTATAGACACGGGACGATATGGGTATTAAATATATTGTTAAGGGCAATTTGGTAATTTCAAGGGACGATTTAAGTAGTTTTGGGGCGACGTTTAGTAGTTCCCTTTTTTTATTGTAGACAAAAGAAGAGTTTATATATGTGGTTCAAATATCCATAGGATAGGTGTCATGAGTAAAAATGTTCACTTGGGAGAATTGAACATGTATATGTATATCTATATGCGCATGCATTAAATTGTTTTCCTATGAAAAACATTACCTTGGAAACAACGAAACCGGTTTCGAAAACCATTTTCCGCCATTTGCTTCTCATTTCTCCAAACCAAGGATGCAAGTCAATTATTGGATCTTTTTGTTGAAAAGGACGTGAGAAAAAAACCCCACAATAAACAAGAATCATAAAACTTTTCGTATCTCAAGAGAATATCTGGAATTTGGACAAGATTACAGGGAAGAAACATTTCTCTTTCACATACGAAATTTCTAAAATTGACTCATCAGAAGACACGGAAAATTAAATCAAACAGGAATTTGTTTCTTCCTTCAGTATCTTGTTAAAATTCAAATCCACCGTCACAATCGTAGGAAAACTATACACTACCTCCAGATGGATTCAAACAAGGGAAAAATCTTCAACGAACACGCATTTGTCTGTCAATGTTCATTAATAATGAGAAAGAAACAAATATTTTCTTCTTAATTCTAAAGTACTTTTCTTTTCTCGTATTAGTTTTATTCAAAAATTATGTGTCAAGATTGCTTTACTAGTTATCTTGAAGTAACTCAAACTGTTAGGGAATAAAATCAATCTCAAAATACGCAATGGAACGAAATAAAAAATCCAATTGAATAAGTGCAATACAAATAATGCAAATCATCAACACCAAACAACGTAAAACACGCAAGACACAAGTTTTTAACGTGAAAACTTAATGCGGGAAAAAATCACCGACGACACAACCACAATTTACTATAAAGAAACAGATTACAAGAGAGACTTACAAAACACACAGACCAACTGACGAAGAAACCCGATTGAATTTGCTTTTACAAAATCCACACAAGAATGGTCTCTCTCTTTCTCTCAAAATGCAAAGTAGATGATACTAAAAATGATCTTAACATAGGGGACGAAAATTGCCTTTGTATACTAGGTCAATACAAGTATTAATTGCACCAAAAACGGGGTGGAGAGAACCGTTCTGGACGGTCGACCGATCGGGCGAAACGATCGACCGAATATAACCTGTAGCATGATCCAAAGCTCCACCGATCGACCGTCACGCGCCTTTAGTCGACCGAAAATTTCCAGACAATAACACACCACTCCAACCGGTCGATCGAAATTTCCATGCACTTGTCCCGAACCTCCAAATGCGGACACGGTCGACCGACTAAGAACACTTGGTTGACCGTACGTGTCTAGACACCTTGTCTAGGACGTCCAGATATGTCCAGACATCAAACTGGTCGACCGAGTGAGAATCACCGGTAGACCAAAAATAACGAGACACTTTGTCTTGGACATAAAAGTTGCAATAACGATCGACTGAACTTCTATCGGTCGACCATCTGTCTAATTTTCTCACAGATATACTTAATTCACATATTCGAGGTAATCAAAACACAAATCATGTTTTACAAATTCAAATACCCTTTGAGAAAAATTATTCGAGTCGTTCAGGCAGTTGCGCTCTTACAAAATGTTGCAAGTATACTCTCTTATTTGTAAACTACTTATAACACAAAGAAAAACTATTCCTGTACTCTTCATTTGAAGCACGTCTCTCTACCGTCCTTGCTTAAAACGTTTGGATTCCAACAACTTCCTAACACCACATCAATAAACTTAATTAAATCTCTTGGTTTTACACATTAAATTGAATGCAGTTAATTTAGTAAGCAGTCACCTGTTTACTTTTACGTCAGCAGCAACAAGTTGGTAGACGAATATTACACCCAATTTCCTCATTAAAACTCAACCATCCAATTTCCTCTTTTAAAAATCTTCACTCCATCCAAAATTCTTCTAATGGCATCACACCCACAAGAAAAAAATGGTGTGGGAGCCAAATATTACAACAAACTAATTAACAACTCATAGGAAATTAAGATTACTGTAAAACTTTGTTGGGGGCCATTGGAATCTGAATCCTTGTCTATTTTTTGTAAAAATAAAATTAGGCGCTTCCTTCAACCACCGGTTCACTCGCAAACGTCTTCAAACCGGGTTTGAGTTTCTCCTCCCAAACCGGATCATAAAACCGGTTCTCCACAACTACCATGTCCCGGTTCAACCGCAAAACTTCCACTTTGGCCGTTAAAATCCCGGACCGGCTATTCACCTCCAACTTATTCCCCTTCTCACCTTCCCTCCTCACAACCAATCCCTTCTCACTCCATAATTTCTCGATTCTTCCCAAAATACCCTCGCCCTTTTCGTGGCTCGTGAACCGGTGCACGGTCGGTGCCGGATCGAAGAGCCCACCGAGATTAAACCCAGTGGAGAAAGAGATCAGATCGAATGCATTTAGCTCTCTATCTTCCATTTCCTCGTCTTTTTTCGCCTCTTCGTGGTCGAACTTGTCGAATTGCTCGAGGTCCAAGTCCTTTCGGAACCATGGATGGTTGACGATCTCGTCCATGGAGATCCTGGTGGTCGGGTTCGGGTCCAGGAGTCGGGAAACCAAATGCTGGAGCTCCTCAGACATCCATTTGGGACACCTATACTCGCCACGATAGATCTTTCTATACATGACCATGACATTGGAGTCATTGAAGGGTAGATAGCCGGCGGCAATGCCAAAGAGTATGACTCCGGCCGACCAAATGTCAACCTTCGCACCGTCGTATCCTTTCCGGCAGAGAATCTCAGGCGCCACATAGGCGGGCGTTCCACACAATGTGTGGAGCAACCCGTCGTGTCGCCTTTGATTCGATACGGCGCTCAGACCGAAATCCGACACCTTGAGATTCCCATTCTCGTCGATCAGAATGTTCTCCGGCTTGAGATCGCGGTGGTATATGCCCCTCAGGTGGCAATATCGTATCGCCGAAATCAATTGCTGGAAGTACCTGAACAAATTAATTAAAATTCCCCAAATTAATTACACCAAAACCTATATACAAAAACATGTTCCAAATTTATTTTCTTACAATTGTGAATTACGTAATTAATTACCTACGAGCCACATCTTCCTGAAGACGACCTTTGCCATCCAGAAGGGTGAAGAGATCCCCACCTTCGACCAGCTCCATAACGAAGTATATATGGTCGCGGGTCGCGAGGACCTCGAAAAGGCGGACGATGTGGGCATGTCGGAGGCGGCGCATGACCTCGACCTCGCGAATTATGCAAGAGATGAGATCCTTGTATTGGATGTTCCTCTTGTTCAAGCACTTCAACGCCACGCTTTGCCCGGTACGGGTGTCCCGGGCATGGTACACCTTCGACGTGGCGCCACGGCCGAGGACTTTCCCGACCTCGTACTTTCCGAGGAGGATATTTTTGGTCGCGGTGGCCGAAGCCATTGGGTAGGGGAGGTTGAGTTGCCGTTGGGATCGAATTGGTGGGATTTGGAAGTGGGGGTTTGGGCTACTGTTGGGAATAAGGATCGATGGTTTGGAGGAGTATTTAAGAGGGGGAGTACTGTTTGGTGTTATGTGTCTTCTAATTCACTTGGTTTAGACCAAATCATCCATAAATAACTTGGATATATATATATATATATATCCCCACTTTCCTGCAAATTTCCTGGAATTTTTCATAAATGTCAACAATATCCTTTGAATTCCATGTAGTATCTACACTTTCATCAATTTTTAAGTTTCAGTTTCGAAAAAAAGGTTAATTACTTAATTTCACATGAAGTAGTCTTACAAGTTCCTATTTTTTATTGAGTACTAATTATAAGAGACAGATATATTGGAATGTGTCATGTCCTCCACAATGCTTAAAATGAGGGCACATTTTATTGATTTATTTTAATTTGAACTAAAAGATATTGAAGATATTGTGAAACATTGAAGGTATTTTAAATTATGTAATATGTAAGGTAGATTTATGAAATTTACTCAAGTTCAAATCACACAATTTTAGCCCGTTCAAATATCAAACTGATCCAGATCTATAATTTGTTCGGTGAGCTGTCAGAGCTGAGGGCAAAACACATGTAACAAAGACCGAGATAAGTGAGTAAAAGAAGCAAAATATTAGAACTTTGAGATCTAATTGTTGCGAAAGTTACGATAAACCATTCCACTACGTTTGCGATATTAATTTGTTGTAGTCAAAGTAAGTTAGTGAAAATAGGAAGTTCACAGGCAAGAAAGTCTGTTAAGTCGCTCACCACAAATACAGACACACGAGGCGATCTCATTTATGAAGTGTGGTGTTTTGAAGCAACACATAGACGTAGAATATTGTATTATCTTAAACTTTAGTATAGAATTATAAATGCAGTCTTTATAATTGAAAAGTAGATATTTTCGGGCAGGAATAGTTAAATATTACAGTAATTCGTTCTGTCGTCAGACTGAGAAGCAATAAATGGCTCGATAATCAATACGGTCACCGGTTTTAATTAACTATTATTTAACATGGATATCAGAGATTAAATAATTAATTTTTTTTCTTTACGTGGCTAATTGTTGTAGCATGCAACTACGAGCACGCCCAGTGCAATGGTTATCTGGAATTCGCTCTTGTTAGAAGAGATCGAATCGTATTCGATTCACTGTGGGTGAGTAAGTGATGGGTATTTTACAAAGCTGGGGTACAGTACTAATGATAGTGGAATTTTCTCCAATTAAATCAAGAATTTTTTTGTTCTCTTCTTTATTCTCAACCTCAGGCATGTAATTCGTGAATGTATCTTTGACCAATCGAAATCGAAATAGAACACGGAATATATTTATACGGTTCATGTTCAAGCAAATTGCATGTATTTACCTTAGTTTAGGAGAAATAAATCTCGGCTGATGGCTGATGAACTTGCCTTAAGCATAAGAACTTGCACTTATATACGGCACTGCAACTATAGAAAGAGGTTATTTTTGATGAACAGAAAGATATACGTGTGACTTATCAGGGAAAATAAGACAGTGAAAAGGACAATATTGATTGATAATGTTGGTGGTTTTGATAGACACTTGACATCAATCATTAAGATGACGTTTGGGAATCAAATTGCTAAACCCCCATGTGGTGGTGATTAATGGTTGAGTTTTGTCCTCTCCCTCGCCATTGTGATTGAGCTTCACTTCACACCCTTCTACAACAGTAGCAGTTGCAATACAATTGGCTCTCTTTGGCAATTAGACTAATAATGAACTATATGAAGGTCTCAACAAATTAGCATCAATATTGACTTACTGGTCGTGGAAAACTGGAAATCATCGAGTGAAAGTCTATGATTCTATATATGTGATAGATACACAATTGGTTGGTTGGTTTCACATCAGTTTAGAACCAGCTCGAATTAAGAAGCATCGACAAATTCATGGTGATAGTCTGATAGAATCTTTCTTCAATTTTGTTTTACCACTAACGATGACATATGTATACTTGCTGGTTAAGCTGCAGTTCAATAGTTGAGTGATATATAAGTGATGAAATATTCCTTTTGTTTCCCTTCACGCCAAATTTTGTAGAGATTCTACTTGAATGTTCAAAGTCCGAAATTACAATACCACATTGGACACGGAATTTTGAACAAAAACAAGAAGAAAAATATGTCGTAGTAATTGTAATCTTGTATATTTGCGCAATTGTGCGTAGTCTGGAGTAAATTTCACAAGACTCTACCGAGTTGACTTGGCCTTAGATTTGATGTTTTGCTTTCTTTTTTGTCCTCCTCCTTCACCTTAATTTTTACGTTTTAATTCTTAAATTATTATTTTGTAATTTCACAGTTCTCCAACATGGTTGTTGGTTCAAATAAAATCTAACCGTGTATAATTGTATTTGGATGACCACTTCATCAGGAGATTCAAGACCATCCATATCAGATTGAACTGTCAATAGCACTTAATATGTAGGATTCTATCCTAATCCTTATCCTAATTGAGTGGTTATTGATGTTTAGGTGGTGATTAGGGGGAGATGAAGATGGACGGCTGGGATTGAAGATGGTTGGATGAGGGGTTGAGATGGAGTGGAGATGAGATGAGTGGTGGAGATGGATGGATTGGAATGGATGGTTGAGATTGGAGGAGGAGGAGATATTTATGGTGGGTGAGTTCTCTCCCTCTCTTCTCTCATGTCTCCCTCTCTCAGTTCTCACGTCTCTCTCTCTCTCCCCACAGTTGGTGATCTCCGGAGTGGTGGTGGCGTGCTCCGGCGAAGGGGAGGCACGAGCTTGGTTGCGAGTGGAGGTGAGTGTTGGCTTCTCAACCCTTCGGCTTGTTTTGTTCCCTTCCTCGACCTTACTTGTGTTCTACGTTCGTGGTGGTAGAGGTTGGTGGAGGTGCGGAGTGCTCGAGTGTGTCGAGAAGAGGTGTTGATCGTCGTTTGGACGCGAGGTTCGTCGACGGATCGTGTTTTGGGAAGACGTGCTCGTGGAGGCGTCGTCGCGGTTCTTCAAAGGCTTCTTCAAGCCTTCCGGTATGTCAAGCTCGCTCACTTAATTATCGTGAGTATTTGGAAGTCGACGGTAGGTCTTTCAGCTCGTCGCAAGTAAACATGCAACAGATTTCACTGCCTGACCGGTCGACCGGTTGGTGCAAACGGTCGACCGTTCGTGAAGAGAATTCGGGTTCTGCCTCAAATCGGTCGAACGATGCCCCAGGGGCGGTCAACCGATTTGAGGCAGAACCCGAATTCTCTTCACGAACGGTCGACCGGTCAAATCGGTCGAACGATGCCCCAGGGGCGGTCGACTGATTTGAGGCAGAACCCGAATTCTCTTCACGAACGGTCGACCGGTCAAATCGGTCGAACGATGCCCCAGGGGCGGTCGACCGATTGTGCATTGGAGGCAAACCTGGTGAGATTCGGTCGAACGGGTTGCCTTTGCCGTTCGACCGTGTGCACTGTCTTAAGTCGGTTGGGAGTGATTTCGGTCGACCAGACTTGTGTGTTAAGCGTGGGGAACACTCTGGAGGAATTCGGTCGACCGAGGAGGGCTCAACGTTCGACCGGATTCGTGGTTCGAGTGAGGGATTATTCCCTAGTGGGATTCGGTCGACCGAGAGTGCTCAGGTGTTCGACCGAATTCGTTGTGGAGATTGTGGGATTTGTCCCTGGTGACTTTCGGTCGAACGAGCCCCTTTGCCGTTCGACCGATTGGTCGTTTTGTTTGGTGAACCTGGGAGTTGACCATTTAAACGGTCGACCATCCATTGACTTTGGTTCAACCGAACGAGTGCGGTGGGTGGGAATCGGTCGACCGATGGAGTGTCGGTCGATGCGATTGCCCTGTATTTGCTTGATTCGGTCGACCGAGACTTTTGGTTCGGTCGACCGTTTGTGTCCAGTTTTGCACTATGGAGGTGCGGTTGTTGTGGTCGTCCGTGTGGGGCGAGTTGTGGTGCCGATGTTCTTACGGCAAGTGTGCTAGGGTGCACGAGTGTTGCGGTGGTTGGTTGAAATAGACCTGGAACCCCGTAACGGTGCGAGAGCTTGGGATTGGCTGAAATAGGTCTGAGGCCCAGCTTAGAATTGTGGTGTTGCGGCGGTTGGTTGAAAGAGACCTGGAGCCCCGTGACTGTGTGAGAGTTGCGGTTGGTTGAGATTAGACCTGGAGCCCAGCTAGTATGTACGGGGTTGGTTGAGATTAGACCTGGAGCCCCGTAGTGCGTTCAGGTTGGCTGAAATAGGCATGGAGCCTGAGCAGAGACCGCGTGTAGGGGTTGGTTGAAATTAGACCTGAGCCTTTAGACGTTTGGGTTGGTTGAAAACCTGGAGCCCTTGGTCGTGTCGTGATAGCTGCGGTTGGTTGAGATTAGACCTGGAGCCCAGCTTGACGACGAGTGTGTGATACAGTGGTTGAGTGAAAGAGCCCTGGAGCCCCGTGACTGTGGTGTGTGCTGTGGTTGGGTGAAAGAGCCCTGGAGCCCAGCCTATTTTGAGATGCTTTCTTGTTTAGTAGAATTGCATGCTAGGGTGTTTTTCAGTTCATGTATTGTAGAGTTTGGCATACGGGGTTTCCTCTGGAAACTCAGACATTGTTGCATGTTTACTTTCAGGTCGTGAGCAGCGATAGGGGGTGGTGACCGAGGAGAGGAGCACCGCTACCGGATTCAGCTTTCTCTCAGTTGAGGTCGAGTGATTACTGCTTCCATTTGTATAGCCTTTTGATGTAATCACAACTTTTGAAATACTCTGATGTTCATATATATTATATATGTTGGTGCACCTGTGTTCAGTGTTTGCGTAATATCATCTGTTGATTGTGTGTTATTAAAATTTTAAATTTTCCGCTGTATTGATGATGTTACATAATAGGTAGGAGACTTGGCCGGTTGAAGTCGTGCATTCCATGCACGAAAGAAATCTCCAAAAGAGAAAAATAATATAAACTTCCCCGTGTCAGTCTTCTCCTACTTATTATTCTTATAAAATGAATACATTAGATATATGATTCTTTTAACAAAACCATGACATGTATAACAGAGTTCTCTTCAAATTCAAGGTTTTGTAGTGATGATAGCCTACAGTTGTAAAACATATTAGTGAAATTAGCTGAACTATAGAAGCCACAGAAACTGTGGCACTTGCACCTGGATCTTGCATATGTTTAAAGTTGTCTAGCCCAATTGGTATAGATTTTTAAGATCACGAAAATGACAACTTTGGAGTTTCTTTATTTGGGAAGAGAAATTGAAACGAAAGTTTCGAAACCACTTCAATTTTATTTTGAAGAAACCAAAAAGGGATTATCAGAGTCTAGATTCTTCCGAGTGATCTTACGTAAAATTTTAGAGCGTACACCTAGTAACTCGATGTTGGTAATTATCTAAATATGACCAAAAAGTCTAAAGATAACGGAAATACATAAAAAAATACTTATTTCTTTTTATTGATTATATGATGTTCAGATCAAGTGAATTAT
The DNA here is from genome assembly GCA_963682175.1 of Triglochin maritima. Lineage (NCBI taxonomy): Eukaryota > Viridiplantae > Streptophyta > Magnoliopsida > Alismatales > Juncaginaceae > Triglochin > Triglochin maritima. The sequence continues at coordinate 2,344,161 of OY821780.1, read as the reverse complement.
CTTAACAATTTGAAGTGCATGTGGGCTAAATTTGTAATGTCCCTGACCCATCTTAGGGTCTTAATGGAGATTAGGTGGTGTTTGATGTGAGAGGGTTCGGGGTGTTGTGGGTGATGGGATATGAGGTGAGGGAGGTATGGTTGGGTTGTGTGTTGGTTTTTAAAACACACATCTCCTCCACTATCCTTTTTCTTCTTCCTTCTTCGTTCCGTTCTTCTCACAAGCACCCATTATCTCCTTCAGTTGCTCGAGCTCCGGCAGAGGATGTTGCGTCGACGTGAGGCGTGCGGAGGTCGTCGCGCGGGGAGACGATGGACCAACCAAGCGACGACTCCGTTGGGTGGTTTCGACCACGAAGTTACAGTTCTGTTTCTTATAGCGCGGACTTGGCGGATGCTCCTTGCCGAACCCCATGACTAGTGTAGCCGCGTGTGGGGAGCGTCACGTTTTGTTTCGCTAGACCGTATACGCATACGGTAGGTCTGCTTGGGAGACATGATGATGATTGTCAGACTGATGTCCCGTGTTATCCTTCGGGGGAACTGTTTTCCTTACTGTTGATGACATGACATGTCACTAGTATGATAAGTTCATTTGTACTACTGCATGCATATAGGTGAGTTGACATACGAGATTTCCTCATGGAAACTCAGACATTATTGTTGCATGTTTTATTGCAGAACCGCAGTAGGTCCAGTTGGGTGGTGACAACGGGCGCGCGAATTTTGGGATCAGATCCTCTCGTTCGGACCACTGAGGTCGACATGATTACTTGTATCTACTTTTGTTATATCTAATGTAATCATGTAGCTTTTGACAAACTTTGATGTAATATGGTGCACCGCTTGAATATTTTTATGATAAGTAACAATTTCATCTTTTGATTATTGGTATCTGAAGTCTTGATGAATTTTTTTAAATTTCTGCTGTTTCGAGATGTTACAAAATTAGAAGTTAGTACGGAGCAAAAATAAGTTATAACCGATCCATGAGTCTGACCTATAATACGCCAACTGTTATTGTTAAATTTAATGAACTCTGGTAGGAGTGTAGGACAAACCCATTTTTTGTTTCTCTCACCTTCTCTTTCAACGTGTTTTTTAGTCCTAGCTTGGGTCCAAGAACACAATATCAAACTGGAGGGAGAGAAAGGACAAACTATGTTAAGATAAGAAACGATAAATTATGTCCATTATTGAAGAGGATATATTGTTACGTAGGAAACAAGATCGGTGACAATGAAACTGAGACCTTCTAGTGCATGTTAATATGATTTTCGCCCGGTGTCCTATATGACTCATGACTTCAGTAAACTTGTCTACTCCTCGAGTCTACACCACATACATGTAATATATATATAAGTCCTTATCATCCATGTGAGCCATCGAAATTCACCAATTGACCCTTACTTCTTTGATCATGTATTTTTGAAATTTCACAAGAAACGTACGTATACTTTGATTATGTACTTTAAAGTTTAGGCTTTGTCCTGGTGTAAAATGGAATGGAACTTGATATTTAATAAACAGGAGAAATTAAACACGGAGAAACAGAGAGGAAGGTTTCTACTCCAATGATGGAGTCAGGAAAATGGCATAGGCATCTGTGGAACCATACATAGGCATCTGTGGAACAAACATGCAAATCCGATCTAAACATTCCAGATGTGTCTGATTACCTACCAAAAGGGTATGACAGAGGTCTGATTCCACTTCTAAATTAGGAGTGACCCCGAAATTTCTACCATCCGCCCTACTACTTGTGAGTCTGTGAGCCGAGTTGCGATGCCAAATTAGGAGTCATCCAAAGGTCTGATTCCACTTCTAAAGGTCTGATTCCACTTCCTTAACTAGCTGCAGCACATCCGAGAAGTTGCTGTTGGTATGGAATAATGGAAGGGTCTTTCATTCAGTCATATTTTGTACAACTTATCCCCTTTCAACGCCTCTACCGCAGGCGAATCTCAGTAGAAAACAATGAATATACGTAAAAGGAAATCGAGTGTTTGTGTTGTGTACATTTTTCCATTTTAACAAGACGGAACTACACGAATTGCAAGAAAATAACCTATCAACATTTCCAACAATTTTAAGTAATCTTTGCAATAACGTGGAACTTAAGTTCTCCAGTTGAAACTTTTTTGGTCGGATAATCTCATTTGATTAACTCCTAAGGAAAAGAAAGAAAAGGAAAGACCAACTTCACACTACAAAATCAAATTTCATTTCATGCTCTCAACTCAAAAACAAACTCAAACCTCTATAATTCCAATAAACTTTTTAACGTAGATTATTTTCTAATTATAATTCTAATGACTAGAAAACATTCTTCATACCCAATCTGATCAAGGATAAACATTAGAAAATAATATACCACAAAACGTAAATGAAGACTTCAGGACGAGAAATCTTGCTATTAGACAACCATGATATATATATACATCAGAGCAAATGTAACATAAATTTCTTCAATATGGAATTATTAACAGGTTATATTGTTTCACACTTCAAATGGAATCATCCTAACTTAACGCATCAAAGACTGTGGAAATGTTCCTGCGAAAGAACTGTCATTGCTCACCCGTCTACTCTAATCATATGCTTGAAGCTTCTTGGTGTGGCAGTTCCAGTGAATTACCATTATTAATTGGTTTACAGGCATGAATGTAGCTGCATATGTCGACTGTCTCGATAAATTTCTCCGCGTTGACCAAAATTACAGGTCCATACTCAAAGACAATCCTCTTGCACTGCTGACATTAAGTAGAAACAATATCATACCTTAAAACATAAATATTAAATGCAGACATTCTATGAAATGTATGTTACATTGTTTTTTATAATGAAGATTTACAGTTATTAATTACCAAAACAATTGCTGTCAACACAAAAGCTGACACTTGCAAAGTTGATTCTAACCAAAATCAAACATTCAACCAAAAAAAATAAAATCTAAAAGCTTCTGTGTTGTCTTAAAAGTTTTACAGCTAGATAGAAGATCGTTACGTGAAGATCATTAGATGAAGATCAAACGAAGGGAAACTGGACTTCATATTCTTATTACATATTTTCCCGTAGAAACTCAGAGTATAGTTTAACTTTATTATGCATGGTAATGTGATTTTTGACGAAAATGAGATTGCAAAGCAATGATCCTTAAGAGATGTAATATATACAAAGGCATGTAAAGATGTTGCGTCATTTCAAGATGCAACCAAGAAATGACATGTTTCTTGTTACGGAAGGAAAGGCTTTTGTGATTTAAGGACTGAAAAATGAAAAGAATTTACCTGCTGAGTAAAATGCTCCACCTTGCTGCATGCTTTGAGAAGTGACTCGATTATATCAAGCTGAAAAAATATATCAGAAATAAAATTGTTCATCTTTTGTAAAATTATCATGCTATGTTCCATCATCACGGGTTCCGCTTCGAAAAGCAATGTACATGCAAATTCGAAGAACGCGAAAGAGTAGAATCTCCCAAAATTCCAGTGCTCTCATCTCCTCGACAATCTCAGTAAAAAAAACCACAGTTTCATTAGTATGTGTTTAGTTTTTCTCATATCAATGTGACAACACATTCAAATAATATACTATTAAAGTTCAGCTTAAATGTTTTTTACGGCTCCCTCAATAGGTACTGAATCTACTGATGTATTATAGAATATGTTTCTTCCATCCAGAGAGCTCCTTAGGGTGAACCAAATCTCTCAAAAAGAATCATAATCAATCATCAATTTTTACCAGGAGCTTTTTAAATAAGTGAGACCAAGAGTGTAATGAGTGGAATTTGTAACAGTATAGTTACCTGTGTATCGGGATCTTTCAGTTTAATAAGAATTTCAGCGATTGCTTTGTGGCAGACAGTGCAGCTATCATCAGTCTTGACCAGTGGAGTTTGTCGAATAAACACTTTACCATCACAAAGGTTCACCTTTGTGCAGAAAGCCTCAGGCTTTATAAGTCCGATTTCCACGAAGAAAAGAGGTGCATAATAGTCAACTAATAACATGCACTATCATAGAAACAATGAAATATTTAGTGATTCAGAAGTATCATTGATTACATGACTAGAAAAAAGTGGTCTTCATTAATAAAAACTAAAATATTTTAAATTGATAAGGATGTCTAGAATTCGGAGAATAGTTGAATTTTAGAAATGATTCATTTTGTAATTCACATTTTAAACTTAAATTATACCTGCTGCTCAAAACTGTGCAGTCGAGAACAAGATTTATGAAGGTGATCAATAATTTCAGTTTCAGTCTTATTTTGACTTAAATACTCCACGGCTTGGGATGTAAACTGTTCACACATTGTGCACACTTGTTCGTTCCTCAAATGCCCATCCCAAGAGTTGATTTTATCTGGAAACGGGAAGGAAAAAAAAACAAATTACACACAAGAGGTTGATTTCTCGGAACTAATGCTAGATTAAAAGAAGGCTGAATTTGAAAAGTTACCTAAAAAGTTAAAGAAGCCATACAAATCAAAGTATCAAGTACTAGAGTATAAGTAACCGAAGTAGAACCATACTTCCTTAAGAGATTATCCTGTGTTTGGTTAACAACCTGACAACTTGTACCAAAGGAAATATTTATCGCAATCATGTTATAAAACCTTCATGGTTACTGAAGTACTTTCCAAAAGACTTGTTAACAATCTTTGACTGAAAATTCTGATCTTTACTCATGGAAAGTTGTATTGAATTCTTTGCTGAAAGCTTGAAGAACAACTACAGGATAGGATTTGGAATCTCATACACCACAAGCCTTAATAATTGCTGTTTGTGATGCATCACCGTCTCCATTACTAGGAACTGCTATTGAGATAACCCCATCTTATTCTCTCTTATAATTCTGTTATTTAGGGACTGCTATTGTCCTTCATTTACTGCCTAATTGACTATTTTTTGTTTGGAGCATTGACAGTGTGCTAGTTATGAAAATTGTAAACATCGGAACAAGTTTAGGTAGACGAACATAAAATTCAAGAGCCAGATGTGCCTAAAAGATTTTCCTAAGGACGTAATCCGTATTCTAGCTTATGGAGAAACAATAGAAACTCAGCTCAATATCAGCTCAAAACATTTTAATGTTGCAAATGATCCGTCATCATTTATCAAGTGATTTCATGTAAAATAATTTAATTCAAAGGGAACAAGGTTCAAGGGATTGATGATGTGAAACATTGAACTGATAATAATTTAATTCAAAATAGCCAAATAGCTCACAAGCACAAATAATTAAAACCAGTAGAAAAGTTTGAGAGCTGAAAATAACAATCTGCATCAGTTACCTGCAAAATTAGATTCTTCAGCAGCTTCAACATAAGAAGCACATGCAAGTCCCAAAACAAGCAGAAACGAGAGTCCTAACTTCCCCTTCATGTTCTCTACTGTAGACATTACCAAATCAAGAATATAAGTATTGACCAAGCATGAACCAGTAGGCTGCTTATGACTATGTGCATAAACATTAACTAATAAGATAAAACGACAGAAGTAACTTAACAAAATAACATACTTCGAATTCAACTTGAGACCTTCCAAAATCTAAATTAATAAGTATTGGATGCATAGGGTAACATAGAATACATAGTAAATGCGAATGTTGACATGGAGGAGTGACATTATTAATTCTTGTCTTAATTGATATAAAATTCACTAAGATGCTATCAAAGTATCAATACTGTCGACTTCATTTTGGCTTGTTTGTTTACTAATGATTAGTCCATACCAATTCATAGACTCACGTCTCCTTGTCATCATTGGAATTTGTTTCCATCCATTTAATGTGGATATTCTTAAATTTAGGGATGGGAATATAAAAAATTCATCGGTGAGTGCCAATCATTAAGAGTGAATCTGTCCTTTCTATGAAACAATCCAACACCCAACACCCAAAAATTCACAATCACAAAGCAACATTACCACAGTAGTTCTTCACGGAAGTAGATTCACATAATCATACAAAAGGTTATCTCTTTAGTCATTCAATTTCTGCTTATGAAGCAATGTGCAGATCAAGCATATACATCATCATCATCATCAACAACAACAACAACAAAACACTTAATCCCAAACTAGTCGGTAGGCTAGATCAAGCATATACCAGTTTCCTATATCCAAATACCGTCCAATATTACCTCACTCCTTTCTCGTTATTCCTTGTTGAGAGTCTTAAAGCATTCCCTTGAGGATTCATTACTTCAGCCTCTTTAGTTTGCCTATTGATGGAATATTTTCCCAAATTTTGTTCCCTTGTCTATGTTAAGTGAGCTCCCAGGAAAAGAGTAACAAGGAAGAACAGTTGGAACCAGATTTGGTGCTTCTAAACCACACTGAGAGTGACAATAATCACCCACTACTAAATATCCATAAATCAACAAAAACTGTATTTGGTCTTGGGTCATGTCAATTCTTAACAGAATAATAATTGATAAAGAAGAAATTATTTTGATTATCGACGAAGAGAACAAACGATATAGTGATTGAAAAAACATTGATATAACACAATAAATTTTGGAAATACCAAGTTTTTCTGCAGTAGAATTAACAGGGTCACAAAACCAAATTCAAAAGTTATTAAATCACCATGCGTAATAAAAAAGGGGATGGTAAGTAGCCTGAGATGAATTTCACACATAAAATTTTCAAACCCTCTCAAACTATTGATTGACCACTTTGTAGTTTAACCAAGTGCAATCAGCAACAACAGTGCCCAATTTCTCCCATCGCACCAACAAAATACTCATATTAAAAACCTTTCCAGCAAACATTTAAAGGACATGGAGGACAACATCTCTTCCGAATTACATAAAAAACATCATATTATCACAACCAACTCAACACCCTAATACAGTATTATCTACTAATTTCTTCAACTCAGACTCCATCTAAAAATTCACCTGATAGACCTTCAGAAATCAACAAACACCACAGATCCATCTCAAATTCTCACATCCCCTGTATAAGTACCATATAAAAACCCTAGCTTTCGGTCTTTCACCAAAAACTTCAAAATTCTCATCTTTTCAACCTTCCAACCTCCAATTCTCCAAACAGAAATCACCGCCACGCAAATCAAAACCAACTAATACCCTAATCAAACCTAATAATCCCGCAAAAACCAAAGTACCAAATCAAACGTGAATAAACACACACAAAAACGAAAAACCAAAAGAAAAGACGAAAGTCCCCACAGAGAAGACTACCAAAGGAAACAGAATCACCTCTAAGGACTCGGGGGGAAGACGTGATTGGGCGAGGAAGGGTAGTTGTCGTGGTGGCTTCTCCTCTTGTTTATCCGAATAGAAAGAACAAGTCTGTTCTTTGTCTGTCTGTCGCGTGTGTTTATAATTATATTATTGTCTACAAAAAATTGAACCGATCCAATCAATTATTTGAGGGCCAGCCAGGGTTATTAATGGGACTGTCATTATTGGGTTGAAATTTCGTAAGTTATTCAATTGGATATTCGCATTCGAAGTGCCAAGTGGGAATTGGCGTGTAAGCAATGGATTAGTTGGGTTGTACTTCTGTACGAACTTGGACTGGACAACTTGATCGAAGAGCGGATTTACGAAATCTCACGTACCAGAGATCGGACCGGAATAATCAGTTCAAACATGATATCGGGTTTGGACACTGTCCAATTTATTTTTATCTTAAAATATTATTACTCGAGGTTATGTAATGTAAATAACTATTAGTTTAAGATTTAAGATAATTCAAAGTTGGATATGGTTCGAAAATGTGGCCTCATATGCAATTTCGAATCTGATCGCAACTTTTTTCTAAGGTTCTAATGAATTTAGCGGACTTACATTTGGAGACAGGGTGGGGACGGATAAGCTTGAAATGTCAATTTGCGTAAGGCATACGATTCACTCTCGTGAGATTTTTCGCTTGCAATGTTATGTTTAGTACTAAATTAACCTTAAACCAACTATTACAATTTTAAATCTTAAATTTATGATTATTTACATTGAATTAACCTTAGATAATAGAATTAACCAATCCGATCCCCAGACTCGAACCGACCACCAATCTTTGGTTTAAGGGATCGTAAATCCAACCTCCGATATCTGGTCGGTTTGTCCGAGTTTGTACAGACATCCAACTTGTGTGTATTTGCAAAGTATTTTATCATTTTACTTTTTTCTCACCCTTGTACAATTTTTAATAATTATACATCTTATGGTTTTCTTGAAACAACAATATTTCTTATTTATAAATTGTCAGGGGAATAAAGTAGGAAGGGATTATATACACAATCCGTATTGGATTATAACGAACTACAATTAGACCGTTAATGAGCAGTACTGCTGCTAAGTTGATGTGAATAATCCGTTCCTTTAGCCTTTAATTGGGACAACTTGAGGAGAAATTCCATATGAGACCACTCAAGGCTATTTCAAGGGATCCCGATTCCCGAGAGGTCCACCCACTTTCCCATCTGAAAATAGTATTTTTTTTTAATCTTCTTTTTGAGATTCAATTTTTTGGTTTTTGGTTTTTTAACCTTTTGTCCTTTTGACAAATATTGTCTTTTTGTCCGATATTGTTATCATAGCAGATTAGCCGTGGTCATTGTTTTCCATTATCTTGTTACTTTAGAGCAAGTATTGTTAAACTAAAATACCCAGATTAGATTACGAAAATACTTATGTTGTAAAACAAAAGTACTCATAATATAACCCAAAAACATGCAACATTCTCATTGTTATAACACAAAATGCTTAAACTATACCACAAACTCATACTGCACCGTGAAAATACTTATATTGGACCGCAAAAATACTAATATTGAACATACCATACATTAAATTCAAGATACCCTCGTAATCATTATAAAATATTCATCTTAAAAATACTCTCGCATTCAGTATAAAATAACCAACAAAAACACCAACAAATCTATTGAACATACTCACATCAACTCTCAAAAACCATCACAATAAGTATAAAATACCCACCTTGAAATTACCCTCACATTCAATATTAAATACCTAGCAAAATCACCTACAAATCTATTGAACATAACCATACATTAACTCCAAAATACCCACATAATCAAAATAAAATACCGACCTTGAAAATACCATCACATTCAACATAAAATACTCAGCAAAGAACCTACAAATCTATTGAATATGCACACATTAACTCTAAAATACCGTAATAATCAAGATAATATACACACCTTGAAAGCACTGACACATTCAGTATAAAATACTTAGCAAAAGCACCTACAAATCTATCGAACTTACCCACACATGAACTCCAAAATACCGTCATAACCAGTATAAAATACCTACCTTGCAAATACACTCACATTCAAAATAAATTACCCAGCACAAACACTTAGAAATCTATTGAATATACGCACACATTAACTATAAAATACCGTCACAATCAGAATAGAATACCCACCTTGAAATTCGAGATTTCCATCACCACTATCACTCGTTACCATTATCACATCTGCACCCACCACCTCTGTCATCTACCATCAGTATATACCCCTCCCTCGATGGTCACCACTACCATCTACCACCCAAACACATGTTCCACGGTCACCACCGTTACCACCACTTTCATAGGTCACTACTATCACCACAATCAACTATCATTGTCACCACTTCTCGTATCCATCACTAACACCTACTACTTTTCGCACCACCACCAACCTTCACAAATCCTTTGGTAGTCACCCCTAACACCTACCACCTCGTAATTGTGCCCACCACTTCCCATCAGCATGCATCACCTTGAGCCACCAAAATCACCACCAACAACAATCACCCACCACATTTTTCCTCTTCAATTAAAAAAGTTAGAAAGTAGTGAGAGGAAAAACGAAAATGAGAGAATAATGTGTTGTGGGAGAGAATTCAAAATTTTGAAATTTAAATTTTCTCCCAAAACTTAACGCATGTGAGCCATATTTCGTTGACAAGTGGCTTGAATTGATTGGTGGGTGGGAAATAAGGTACGGTTCCTACTTAGGAACATGATTCAAGTAATTAATGTCAAACTAATGCTTATTGACCAAGAAGAGTTAAAGCAAATTTATAACTCCTTCTGAATCTTACTGCTTACTAAATCTCGTCGTTAGTGAAAGCGATCAAAGATGCGATGAAATTTTTCTATAACATAATAGGATTTTTGTTTGATTACACTTCCAAAGTGCTTCATTGGAGTTTTACACATGTAATTTTTTATTAGCTCAGTATACTTATAAATTTGATTAATTATTTTAATGTATTTCCACTTAACAACCGTTAACGACCGTTGGTAACATGTCTTATGTTTGACATAATACCCACCTACCATTATCTTCCAGGTCACCTCATCCCTCTCAACCATCCTGTCAAACAAGCACCTCGCCTTCTCCATGCACCCGAAGTTCACGTACATATCAATGACAGCACTAGCAACAAATTAAAACATCCCGATCGATCCAAACCTTGCTCCTCAACGTACCTCTGGACCCATTCCCCACTCTCGAAATCGTGCAACCGACAACAATCATCGATCCAAGCTTTTCTACGTACGAGAATGTCTGCATCGATCTACTTGGCCAACGTGGCTTCTACTGTCGAACAAAGACTCAACAAGGACATGAGCTTGAGGGAGTCACGTTCACGTGGAATCATCGCAAAATTTATGAGCCGTCGACCAGTCCGGTGTACGCGTCGACGTGGAGAACCATTTTGTTTTCAGTGTAGAACAGAAGTACAAGTTTTTGGTATATAACTACTACATCCCGTCCATGCAAATGCACGTGAAATTAAGAGATAAAAATGTGATGTGATTTTTTTATAACATAATTAATCTATTATCGGTTTAACAATTAATCTCGTATTGCTAAACACAAAATGTGTGCAACACTCTATAATAGAGTTAAATTCATTACCCTTCACCTAAGTGCTTATGTTTTATTAAGGTGATAGACCAACCAAATTTCACATGGTATCAGAACGGGTTAATCGACATGTGGGGTCCACTCCAATCCATATTGTCCACGCGTACACTGAGAAAATAATTCTGGTCACGCGTGCGAGAGAGTGTTGAGCAATTAGTCTCATATTGCTAAATACAAAATGTGTGCAACACTCTATAATAGAGGTAAATCAACTACCCTTCAACTAAGTGCTTAAGTTTTATTGAGATGGTGGACCAACCAAATTTCACATTATCTGTATTTATTTTGTTTTTTTTTTGTTTTTTAAGGTCGATTAGCACGAAAGATATCGAATATGTGACTTGATTTTTTATAACATAAGTAGTTTATTATTGTATTTATTTTATTTTTGCTTCTTAACCTCAATTCAATTTTTATTTTAGTTATATTTTATTACAATTTCGTTTTAGTCTAAGATGAGATTTCGTGCCGTTGGTAATGAGAATATATATATATATATATATATGTGTGTGTGTGTGTGTGTTATCTTTATATTAATTAGGGTTAAAAATCAAAACTGTGAAAAAATAGGCTTTAAATCAGCCGGTATGGAAAGAAAAACGCAGTAGATTGCTGTCTCTGTAACGATCGATTTGACGATGGGTGTGAGATGTTTGTTTTTTACTTCAATGTGGATTGTATTTTAAGGGAAAAGTTCAAAAGCCATATGCAAAGTCAAAATATAACACATCTAAAAAAGCGAAAATTTAAAGTACGTATAGTAGTCTGAATGTAGTACCTTACAAACAATATTAATGTCTAATTATAGAGATGTGCAACTCAATAAATAAAATACTAATGTCTTGAATTGATTGCTTCTTTTAGGAAAGAAAACCTCATACAATTTTTTTAAGAAGAGAATAACCCATGTACCTTTTTTTAGAAAAAAATCAGAAACTTTATAAGAAGAATTCGTAGCAACTTTATAAGAAAAAAGAAAATTCACGCAACTTGTTAGGAGTAGTTCATACAACTTTTTAAAGGAAAATTTTCATTAAACTTACTTAGGAAAATAAACAAGTACGTGAGGTTTAAAAATGTGAGTAAACATTACAAATGTACATGGATTACAAATGTCAGCGTAGCCTAAACTTAATTTTTCTTGGAAGTTTAGAAGAAAATTTTCTTATTTAGCATTTGGGAAATGTAAACATAGTGTGAAGACCTTGTTTAACCATGATCTTTATCCAAAGCATGTCATTGGAGAATAAATTTTATTCAGTTTGAATAGGGATATTTTCTCTCTTTGTAAATTAAAAAACATAATGTAATCTTTTACTGAAGATATGATTGATTTGTAAGACATAATGCAAGTAGGAAATTGGAGTCCGAAAATGATTTCTGGTCAATACATTTACCCCATTAGTCCGTTACAATGCATTGTTTTCATTTAGAGGCTTGTTCGTGCTGAAAGACGCTTTCCCCCCGTCATCCCCGTTCATAATAACGATGAAAATCATTGGTTTAATGATGTAATTCTAGTTGATAGGTCCTCTAATATTTCCATTAAGTCAGGTCCACAAGTTTGAAATCAAATTGCTTTCTTTCTATTCTCTCTATTCCACATTAGTTTTTTCTCTCGTCCACGTCAGTTTTTTCTTTCCAATACTATTCTCCTCTTAGCCATAACCCATCTTAAACCCAATTATATACACTACAAATCAAAATTAAAACAAAAAAAACTATAAAAAAACCCAACAGGAATGCGCCGCGTGGTGTCCCTGCCAGGACCAGGTCGTCGCGCCCCCGGTACTCACGACCCGTTAAAGATGCTCTAATGCCATATATTTCATTACTCTATCCTTATCTCCAAATCAATTCTCCATCTTCAGTACTAGGCTAGCACCCTACCGTTGGTAGAGAACAAACTCGAAACCAATATTTAATGCTAATCAGCTATGAAATATAGCAATTACTTGCATTGAAATTTAGAAATGGAGACCTGGCAATAACAACACGAAAGACTTAGGTTTAGACTTGCAATACCAGGAAGAAACAAGTGGCAAAACAACAAGCATTCCCACAAATCAATTTAGATATTTATAGGAGAATGAGTACAGTTGTCAACACTCAAACCGTAAAAGGAAGTTACATAAACCGTTACACAATAATTCAACTAACTTGCACAAGTCTTCAACTAACTAACACAAGGTCTAACATTGAGCATCTAATATCACCAACTAAGGAAGGACACCAAGAAACAAAACAGCAAAGTGTTTGCATGCCTGACCATTTTATTTACTTGGCATGCATGTTTGCTTCTTTTTTCTTTTCCTTCCGCTCTTACCATTACGATTCACTAACATCAGCGGTATGCTGCCTGCAAATTGGAATCTCTTCTTCTTTGCCTGGAAGGACATACGAGGCGCATGTATTTTTTCTCCACCATTGCTCTCCGAAGAAGTAACACAATGTTTTCTGCTCAACATCTGACCCAATGAAACCTTTGGACTACCATCTAAGTCATCGACCTTTTCTTTTGGAACAAAGATCTCATCAGGTCCTAACAGTTTCTTGCTCAATATCTGTCCAACTGACAAAGTTGGTTTCAACAGTGCCTTGGAGCCATCACTGACCAAACACTCGCTTCTCATATCCAAAGGTTTAGAATCTCTTCTAACGTGGCTAGCGTAGGGGTTCTTAAATCTAGGAGAACTCTGTATGGAGCGTCTTTTTTGACCATGATCGGATCTCCATTTCCGAAGAGCTTCTTCAACAGCCAGTTTTTCTTTGGTTGCGGCTTCTACTCTGTCAAGAGCCTCCTCCAGAACTTTTCTACTGTTTTGAACTTCTTCGGTGGCTTCTTCTGCTTCCTTTGATACCTCTATTTTAGATAGGTGAGCTTCTGTTACCATAGCTTTTGCAGCTTCTATTTTTTCCCTTGAAAGTTGCTCAGCCTCATGTGCTTTTTGAACGAGTAAATTGTATTCTGCAACTGGAAGAGTTACTCCTGAAGAATTTTGTGGAACTGTGGCGTAACGTTCGCTGTCTGTCAGAGATTTGATCTCTGCGAGGACAGTTGCTACATTAGCTTTGGCCGCCATTTCCATCTTCCTTGCAGCATGTACTCTAACTTCAGCAGTCTTTATCTTGGCCCTGGTCTGCTCAATCTCCTTCATGATCCTTGAAACCTCTGAGCTTGAAGCAGCAGTCATCCTTTTGAACTGCTCAGTCTCAGATCTCAGTTCGTGGAACTTCCTTGAAACACATGGAGAATTTCCAAAGCCATTGCTATGACCTGAATCCTCGAGAACTTGCAGCATCAATTTTGTTTGGCTGAGCTCCTTTTCTAGACACCGGATTTTAGCGGAATTTGATGCCAATCTCTCACAGGTTTTTGCCATCGAGTCCTTCTCCCTTTTCAATTTGATATTCTGCATTTCTATGGATGACCTAAGGTCGGCAAGATCACTTGTTGTTCTGCTCAGGTTTAGTTTCGCCTGCTTCAATTCCACCAAAATAAAATCTGGAGATGGTCTTAACCCTACATTATAACTGACATTGTTAGAAACCCTAGGCGAAAGTGCTTCGCAATTTGCTATCGGGACTCGATTATTACAATCCGATATTTTCTCTGAGGTTACAGTGGCTTTTGATGATTCTTTTTGCACCTCCACTTTCAATCCATCCAAAAGCTTTTTTGTCATTTCAAGTTCCTTTAGTATCTCTAGAGTTTCACGCTCTTTTATCATCAGATCCTTCTCCAACTGTTCAGTTTCTTCAACAGCAAGGGCAACAAGGTCCTCCATTTGATCGTTCTGTGAACAGAACCAAAATGAAAGTAAGAAATACCTAAAGAACAATGTTTAACACGGTTGTTCTATAACTCCAAAACTGAAAGACATACAAACATACGTTAGTACACATGGATACTAGTTAGAACAAGTAAGAATATTTCAAGTTAGTGGCTCCAATGCAACTAAGCCAACTAACTCATGGCACCAACATTATGTGACAATGCTATTCTCACTTCGAATACAAAATTCATCGCATCAGGGGAAAACCGCCAAAAATCTCACTACAATCAAGAAATCAAAGGAGTAAACATCTTTACAAACAAGGTTTAGATTTCATCAGATGTTAAAACCAAAACAAACAAACAGTTTTGAATGCGGACATCAGCAATAATTTCCTAAATTTTTTTCTTCCACCACCTCTCATTCTACACCAAAATCAAAATTCCAAACCATCAAGTGGAATGCCTAAAACAGCGCATTGGTGAGAAAAAATGTCAAGGGATGGATAACAATCATAAAATGTTGATAGCCATGCGGCACCCACCGACATAGACATGCCAACCCCTCTTTCTAGTCTAACAAGTCAAAAAGTAATCAAATTTCAAAGGTTAAGGACTTACTACTACAACAAATGTGAAAGTTAGGGTCGAAAACATTTCAAAATTGAACCAATGGATCCAATTAAAAAGTGAACACCGGAGGAAAACAGCCAGGTATCTGAATCTTTGGGTCCATCTCCTATGTCGCTTTCAGAGTATAATTTGTTCCTTTTAATCATTATCATACGGTACCAGACCCAACAAATATTCCAACATGTTTGGAAATAAAATTCCTTATCTTCAAGACAATTATCATTACAGTAAATTCCAACCATTAACGTTAATTATTTTTTTAATCCTGAAGCATATTTTCTCCGGGATCACGCCATGATTCCGGAATCAGCTATAAACCATACAAAATTACAAATCACAGGTCCAAAACCCAACTAAACAGTATTTCAGAGATTGTCGTGCATCAAACCATGGCATCAAAAATGTTTTTTTAAACAGCATTTAGCAAAAATGAGGGTTTCAAACACAATTACAAGCGAAACTCCACATTTTCCACAAACTCAAAACATCAGAACCGAACCTGGGAGGAATCGGAGAAGGTTTGCGGCCCCTTGTGATGGTCCTTCCAGCGCCCACTCCCACCGCCGAACCGGTCGACCGCCTCCCTGACGGACTCGAACGGCGCGGAGATGTCAATCTCCGCCTTCCCCATTGCCGGCATGGAGTTGGAAACCCTAGACCAAAGCAAGGGGCAACGAGGGACACATGTTTTGGTTGCTTTTTGGCAGTAGTGATGATGGAGGAGTACAGAGGAAAGAGTGGGGAACACAGTAAAATGTGATGCGAGGGGGAAACGGTGAAATCAGTGTTGGGAGTAAAAAAAAGTACACAAGTCACAACGTAACGGATGCAGCGCTCTCAACTTCGACTCCAAACTCGACTGACTAACGACTCGTATTTCGATTTTCCTTCAAAATAAAGGATGTGGTGCCGACGTAAATACTACGGTCGTAGGTCGGGTAACGGTGTAAAAAATCTAACCCGTCATCCGTCTATCCGAATGCCCACCGACCTGATTAATAAACATGGTGGGTAGCGATTGTATTTTCCACCCGTACTGTTTACCTGATTACCCGCATAAGAATTTAACAAATAAAATAATAAATATTATATATACACACACACTTATATACCATATACATATCCATATTCTCTAATCATTAATTTACTAATAGTGTTATAAAGTTGAAGTTATTTATAATTTTATGGTGTTATGCAGAAAAAGAAAAAAAACATATAAAAAATCAATTTATCCATTTGCCCGCCCCGCGCAACCTGTTTACCCGCCCCACCCGCGTAACCCGTTTACCCGATCTTAGGCGGGTCGGGTAGTGGTTAAAAAAATCACCTGACCCGACCCGACTTGACCCGCCTACCTTAAACGGGTCGGGTAGTGGTGGGTTCAAAACCCACCCCGACCCGACCCGTTAACAACCCTAGTAAATACCCACCTTTGGGGGTGAATGGAGTCGTTCGACTTGTTTTTTTTAATTTTGTTTTAATTAGTTTTTGTTTTATATTTAGTTGTAAATAATTTATTGTTTTAGATAGAAAGACTTAGTTTTTTTATTTGATAAAACAACCTAACTTTTCAATAATATCTCTCCTTCACACCATTTAGGAATCAATCTAGGACAAAATAAATAAATATTTAAAAACAAGTAAAAATAATTCAAGAAAAACAAAACAAAAGGACAGTTGTAATTACTTTAATAATGTTAATTACCGTTGGAGATCACGTCCAAGACCGTTGTAAACATTTACGACTCAAAAAGGACTTGACGAAGAACATTCGACAA
Organism: Triglochin maritima; assembly: GCA_963682175.1. Lineage (NCBI taxonomy): Eukaryota > Viridiplantae > Streptophyta > Magnoliopsida > Alismatales > Juncaginaceae > Triglochin > Triglochin maritima. Next base: position 2,327,045 of record OY821780.1, on the reverse strand, counting down.
CGCTACAGACAACATAGGGAATGAGTAGTAGGGCTGTCAATTTTACACGATTACACGACACGAAAACGACATAATTTTAACAGATATGGATTGAGAAATTGAACACGATTAATAAATGGGTTGGATATGACAACACAATCATTAAATGGGTTGGATATGGATTTCTGCTGTAAAAACGATTAACACGATTAAGACACGATAAATAATCATGTAATTAGGTACACAATTCCGAATACTACACGATTAATGCACGACTAATATCAACAAGTCTACAAGTAATATATAAGTTATAAATTATAATGAACGGGTGACGTGTAATCATGCAATCTGGTATTTGTGTAATAAACAGAACTAATTGTGTATGTATTATTGTTTAATGGTGTAAACGGTAGTTGTGTTAAATGTGTACACTAAATAACCCGTTTAATAATCGTGTATAAACGGGTTGGATACGGCAGAAGTCTAGCAATACGATTATTAAATATGTCAAATACAACGCAACACCTAGAGCTTATATATACGACTTGACATGACACGATTGACAACCCTAATGAAAAGTCCAATTATTAATTGTGTTTTATTTTAATTTTGAAGTGTTGTTGTAACGTACGTTTAATATTTAATAAAATTTATTTTCATTTATCTGTGATTATTCATCTTTAATAATAATAATAATTTATGATAAATAAATTATGCGATAGAATTAATTGGAATGATGCAAAATTAAATAGGGGAGAAAATAAAAAATGTGGAAGTGAGAGAGTGTTATCGTGACTAGGTTGACATTTATGGCTACGTTGTGGTTCACGGGTGAATAGTAGAAAGAGATGGATGAAAATTTGTTATGCTGATATGACGAAGAGAGTGTGTTGATTTGACTAGATTGACATTTTGATCAAGGTAATAACAAAGGTTGACATTAAGGGTGTGATTAGTTCGGAGGAAGTCGAATAATTTTTGAAATTTTAGTTTCGTGACTTCCTATTACTTTGGAATGAAGTGGAGGAAGTCATCTCAAGTATAATATTATAAGGTTGTGAAACTCTTGGAACACTACAAATCAATCGTTTCCTAAGTGAAAATTCAAATAAAAAATATTCGAACTTTGTTTAGTAAACTAGCCGATTTTTATTGTTCAATTTGTATTTTTTTCAGTATTTAGTAATAATATACGATAATATGCAAAATTCAAAAATTTGGTTCGACTCGATTCATTTACACCCTTGAATGCTACAATATCAGCTTTTACTTTTCCATATAATATATTCTCAACTTTCACTTTTCTAGAGAATATATTCTCAACTTTAACTTTTCTAAAGAATATATATTTTTCAACTTTCACTTATCCAGAGAGAATATATTCTCACCTTTCTCTTTTGAAAACATTATTAGAAGGCACATGTTTCATATGAGTTCAAATAACCACAACTCATTCTCTTGTTGTTTTTCTCTTTTCACTCATCCATCAGTCCTCTTGTTGTTTAGCAAATGAATTTAGATGGTTTTTCTAACTCAACCTTTTCTGAATCTGACGATGAAAGGAGTGCAAAACTCGCGACAGTAGGCAAATTAATTGAATTAATCCCCCTCGTTGCTATCCGAGATGTTTCTTCAAGCTCTCAGAGGAGGCGAAGACAAGTCAATCGATCTCATAACTGCGATAGAGATCACGAAGCTGGTTACAACCGTCTTTTTAATGATTACTTTGCTTAAAATGTTGTCTACTCTGATTATATTTTCCAAAGAAAATTTTGAATGCATAAACATGTGTTTCTTCATATAGTAGAAGCTCTTGAGAATACTGATGTATTCTTTTAAAGAAGTCATGATGCAACTGGGAGACTTGGAATATCAGCATTACAAAAATGCACAAGACTCATCTGAATGTTAGCATACGGAACATCAGTTGATACAGTCGATGAATACTTACAACTAAATGAAGGAACATCCATAAATGCCATGTAAAAATTTATTGAATGTGTCATTTCCTAATGTGGTGATAAATATTTAAGAAGGCCAACACCAAAGGACTTGATGAAACTAATTCACATGAGTGAGTGTCGTGGATTCCCTGGCATGATAGACAACATTGACTGCATGCACTGGGAGTGGAAAAAAACTGTCTAGCTGCATGGAAAACACAATATCAAGGGTGAAATGGCAAACCAACACTTGTCCTCGGTTGTAGCATCTCAAGAACTATGACATTCTTTCTTTTGCATACCAGGTTCGTATATTGATATTAATATGCTTCATCGGTCTCTAGTTTTTGATGATATTCTACGTGGTAAGACACCACCTATAAATTTCGTAGTCAATGATCATCATTACAACATGGGATACTACATCACACATGATATTTATCCATAGTTGACCGCATTCATCCAATCAATCATTCTTCCACAGACTCCTAAAGATAAATTGTTTGCTCCATACCAAGAAGCAGTACACAAAGATGTTGAGCGCGCATTTAGAGTGCTTCAATCGCGATTCGTAATAATTCAAAAGTCATCTCTAACGTGGAATGTCAACATGCCAAACAAAATTATGATGGCATGCATCATAATGTACAATATGATAGTAGATGATGAAGAGAATCTTACGCTCACAAAGATGATACAAGCAAATTTGTTCAAGACCGACCTCAATATACAAGTAGCAAAAGAACAAAAGCATATGATGATGAGTCATTCGAATATTCTTCTGACCGTGTTGTAGATATTAATATTTACTTAAACAATAGAGATCAAGTTCATGATAGGGAGACACATTTGGCTCCTAAAACAGACTTGATTGATAATATTAGGCAACACTATGGGCAGAGTGATAATTAAAAATGTCTTTATGATTTACATTTTAGTTGTTGTAATGTTTAATTATATGTGTTTGTTAATGTAATCTCGATCACTATCGATTATTAAATTACTATTATCAACTTGTAGTTAATAAATTAATTATTTATTAATGTTTGTCTAACATTAATATATCAAGAAATTAATAAAGGAAAAACATTAATAGTCAAGTTTATTAATTATTAAAATTATATATAAAAGTTAAATAATAAAATATATTTTTTCCGTAAAGAGTGAGAAATGAGTTGGAGGTAAGAAAAAAAATTTGATTTGACATCAATATATTTTTATTAAATGCTGTGATTGAGAACAAGAGAAAAAAATTGTGGTTAAATGATGTGAAGTTGAACAAATAACGTGGCAGACAAAGAAAATCAAGTTATCATTTTGGTAAATGTTGTTATTGTGCATTACCTTAGCGCATATACACATATATATGATAACAACTATATAATAAAAAGGAAAATAAATTATGCACTCATTCTAACAAGTCATTTATGACGCTCATGACATCGATTGACATGATTCCTTCAAACCGCATACAAGTGAGGTTTTTATCAACAATTTAATTTGACGACGTGATAATCTAGGTGTTTGTTAGTTTCCCAATCCCCGTAACCGTTGACATTCCATGACACATAAATGTGTGTCCCGTGGGACAGAGGTAAGGGAGAGCAACTTTCGGTCTGGTCCGGGTTTTTGGATCGGACCGACCGATCGGTCCGGGTTCGGTCCGGACCGAAACCAACCGGTCCGGGTTTCGGTCCGGCCCTCAGAAGGGATTCGGGTTTCGGTCTGGTCCGGTCCCGGACCAAAACCCAAAAATCCCCACAAAAATTCGGTCCGGTCCGGGTTTTTGGATCAGACTGGACCGATCAGTCCGGGTTCGGTCTAGACCGAACCTGACCGGTCCGGTCTTCGGTCCGGACCCCGGAGAGAATCCGAGTCCGGTCCAGTCCGGGTTCGGTCCGGTCCAGGTCCGGACCGAAGCTCTCCCCTAGACAGAGGTGCGTCCTAACGCGGGACTGGTAGTGTGTTCCACGTAGGATAGATGTGCCTTTTTTGTATTTAAAGTATTTTACTTTATGGGAAAATCAATCATCGTTTACATTGTCGGAAATCGTATTTTTAAACAATAAAATAAAAAACCACAAATGGTGACATTAATGGTGATGTGATGCACGCCCCGGATGCACTGCATCCGTGAATCAGACTAGTGCATCCCTCACGGGACTGGTGTGTGTCCAACACAGGATTGTTGTGTGTACAACGTGGGACTGGTGTGTCTCGTACGGAGCATATGTGGGTCTTACGTAGGATAGATGTGTGTCCATTCACTACTGCAGAATGCACAATAGACGTCGGATGTTTGGATATCCGACGTCTATAGGTTTGTATAAACGTCAGTTTTTGTAGTATAACCGTCGTCTATACCTCCTGAAATAAGAAAAATGTTTTTTGTTTATTTTTTGCGATTTATTTCGTATAACAATTTATGTGGATTTATTTTGTACAGGAATTAATGCAATTTTGTATTTCGTAGAAAGTAATGTGAATTATTTGGATTGATTTAAAAATAGTTACATCAATGTAACTATTGTAGGATTTCATGTTTAATTATACATATATATTTTTCGAATTTTTATGTATAATAAGGATCAATTTTCAATTTTCTAGAATCTATTGCATGCATCGGTTTGTTTTAACAAACTAGTTTCAAAAACTCTATTAAAACAAACATGAAGGAGCTCCGAAATTCATACCTAGAAGTTCTCTAAAACTTCTCGAAGATTCGGAGACGGTTGGGATGCTCCTCTTCGCTTCTCGTTGCGCCGGATGCCTCCGAGTGTTCACCGAAACCCTAAACAAGGTTGGAGAGAAAGGAGCTAGCCAATCGATCTCCAAACAAGCTTAGAATCTAGCTACAAACCCCTTCCTTAGCCTCTGAGATTTCTCCTTCCAAAGACTTAGAAAACTAAGAGAATTTTCGTGGGTTTTTGTGGTGAATTAAGAGAGAAAATAATTATTGAATTGTGTAACCCAATTAGGGAGAATAAGGACCTATTTATAGGTTCCAATCTTACTCTTAATCATGGCTATTCTTTAGCCACGTTTTTCTTTACATTTTCTCTCATAAATTAATTTCTTAATGCATTACATGCACCCACAAAACGTTTGACCAAGTTTGGAGCTAATCCAACCATCAATCAAATTAATCTCTTAATAATCAAAGGCAGAAAATCGACCGCTGTTCGGTTTACCGAGACCCATTCGGTTAACCGAATATGTCACGATTGGTTGACCGAGTACTAGACGGATGACCGATTCTTAAAGGGAAAAATTCTCCTTAACCGATCGGACGAATTCTCGTCTAAGACCGAGTGCCATTCGGTTAACCGAAAATATCGGAACTTAACATTGTTCGGTTGACCGATTTTGGTTCGGTACACCGTACCAAAGTTCCAGGCACTTTGGTCAAGTTCGGTCAATCAAATATGACTATCCGTTCCATGTTCGGTTGACCGATCCACAGATCCTTCGGTCGACCGAACCTCAACGGATTACCGAACTGTTACCCGATTTTGCCTTTTTCAAATTTTGGATTTATTTCCAACAAAATTTGAACTTTAGGGGTTTTTAGCAAATTCACAACTTATGCAATATATTATCCTATGCAACAATAAATTATTGCACCCCATAATATATGCATCTCATATGAATTTATCATGATTCTAATTATGTTTATATACAACATAATTGATTTTACTTGTTCACCACATGTGTCATATTTTCTATAAGAAACCCGACACATCATATGAACCAAAAATCAAGCTTCTTGTTTCACGGTTTTTGCGGTGTGACCTATGGGAGGATCTAAACTAAGTTGGCAGTGATATTAAGAGCTTAATATCACAAGCTATAAGCGGTATCTAGCTACACATTATATCTCCCAATTAGTTAGATGTCTTAATTCCACTCGAACCAAAACACGATCCATTTAGTGATGGAGTGCACCACTTGTGTCCGTCCATTGCCTCATGATATTAAGAATACACACAAAGTAGTATTGTGTCATCTTTGTATTAGTATTCATTTCTTGATCTCTTTAAGCTAGTTATAAATATGTGACTTAACTCAAATCACATTGTGCACATTATAACTTTGCTTTATCAAGGGGCCCACTAATATCATCACTCAATTAAGAGGGGCAATGATAATCTTTTGACTAACTATCTTCTCCAACAAAAGTTGTACTTAACCAACCAATGCCTTTACACTACACTGATCGATAGTTCAAGACACTGATCTAATTAAGTATTCCTTAAGTGATTAGATATAAGTCTCATATCAAAGGACCAAAGACACAGTAAAATATTAATGACACAGAAACACATTTCTATAATATTTTACTTATTAGGTCTATTCAGTATACAAAAGTAATATTTTCCTCTTTTGCATACCCGTGTTGTCACTCACTTGTAGAGCTACAATGATCTATGACCAACACGACAATCTTAACTCGGTAATTAATGTCCCATGTTAATTACCATGATTGCGAATATCTTTTGTTTTATGTAAACCAATATCTTTTAGAGCTCTACGGTTAAGGACCAAGAGCCTCTTCCTTAACACTTCTAAAAGACGAATAACATAAACAAGGAACAAAATGATTTCTCATTCAATTCATAATAATTGACATTTAAAAGTAAAACTTTTAGAACACATTCCCTTCAACTATCCCATGTGTGTTTATGACCATATGTGTTGAAGTTTAGTCCCACATTGGAGGAATTTTTTTTGTTGGTGGAGTTTATGTACTGCACTACTCTTTTACGTCTAAATGAAAGTTGGATACCATACTACAAAATGCAAGTGAGATATATATATTTAATGGTCAAATGATTGGCACTTGGGGCACTTGGTAACTTCAGCTTAAGATTGTTGTAATATATTTTATTATTATTTACCCCTACATAGACGTCAATTTTATAACCGACGTCTATAAGTCGTAATTATTATTATTTGATATGTCGACGACTCACTACTGGGAATTGTGGGTGTCGTAGAGCTTCTCATGGAAATACAAAAATGATTTAAAGGTATAGACGTTAGATTTATAGAGTAGCTGACGTCTATAGGTCCTAATGTATGTATAGACATCGGTCACCATATATAGCTGACGTCTATAGTTGTAATAGTTTAGTTCCACATCCGCCAAAAAATTGTTGTTAGTGTGGTTGATGTACTCCACCACTCCTCTACAGGTGAATGCGAACGAGTAAGGGTACTTGACCAACTTGAGCTTAATGCACATGGTTATTCGTCAAAAGATTGGCACTTGAGGCACTTGGGTAACTTGGGCTTGATTAATGTGCAGGTTGAATTCCTGCTATATAAGTTGTAATAACGTCAGTCGTATATAGCAGACGTCTATATAGTAGGGCATAGGCGACGGAGAAATATACGTTGGGTACTTGGACCGCCAAAATCCGTCATATATACTCCTATATATCTGATGTATATAGACTTTTCTGCACTAGTGATTTTAAAAGGACCCTTATTTTCAAAATCGGACCAAAACCGACGGTCGGACCGAGATCGGAGTCAGACTGGTCAGTTTATGGAAAAAAGCCCCTAACCTGATCCAGTGTGACCCGAAAAAATCCAATAAAACTGATTGAACCGGTCGGTTTTTTCATGTTGGTCGGATCGGATTCAGCTAGTTTTTTTCTTTAATTAAACAAAAATTACAAAATCAAGAATCTTCCTAAGTTTCTAGTTTTCACTTTCTCACTTGTGCACAGTCCGGAGTTAGAGTTTGAACTTCACCCTCGCCTCCTTCGGTCCCAACTCCAACCCCGCGACCCGCCTCGCAAGCTCGACTCCACCGATCCACCATCGCCTCCTCAGTCCTGACTCCACCCCCGCCTCCTCAATCCTGACTCCACCCCTACTTCCTCACTCCTCAGTCCCAACTCCACCCGTGCCTCCTCAATCCCGACTCCACCAATCCACCTCCCGCCTTCGGTCCTTAATGCAGTCTCCACAAAATTCAAACCTTTTGGTACGCAAAAAAAAATGTCGCATATTTTATCTTAAAATTATTATATGTTTATCTTAAAACTTGTTCAATTAGTCGAACCGTCAGTTGAACTGTCGCTACGGAGTTGGTTTAGTTCAACCATGATGTCATGCTAACGTCATCGTCAGTTGGACCAGGTTGAATCATCGGTTAGACCATTTTGAACTAAACCAAGATGTTTTTGGTTCAGTCTTCGATTCGATTTTTAAAACATTGACAGTGACTGGTGTGCATTTAAAGTGTCTACTAATTGGGAAATCAATTGTCTCTTACTTTACCAAAAACTATTTTTTTAAATTAAATAAAAAACACAAATTATGATTCATTCAAAATTAGTGTGTGCCACACACATCCACGATTATGGATGTCAGTGGATGTCCGAAATCTGAGAATCCTTCCGTGTTCGTTTACGTTTTATATGAGAATCCATCATCCGTAAAATCGCATTCGTATCTGAAACCGTATTTTGTTTAACAAAATCATATGATTATAAAATTAACTAAATTAACTTTATGTTGAGCAGACGTTGAAATGACGAGAATAATCTATAGTAAAATAAATAGAGATTGGACTTAGTATGGGTCGAATGAGGTGATTAAACTAGAAATTACGTTTCATTGGTGTGATTTTTTGCAATAGGCTATTATTTTCTAGTTTGAGATCGGACTCAATACATGACAAAAGGTGACTATTACAGCTAAAAAATTGGAATTTGGGCAACATGTTTTTATAATAAATTAGAAAACATAGCATTGAGCGATTCATTGTGTTTTATGGGGATTTTAGCATATGTAGTTCAAAAATCATTTCATAAAAGTAAAATTGATGCTCATATATTTCGCAAGAACTTGTATTTTGAAGATGTAACAAACATACTCATCTGTCGAGCACCCTGAAATGCCCCTACTAAATGGAGGAGCCATGGAATGTGAGTGTAAATCTTATTCCGTATTTCTTTGTGTGAATGTGAGTGTGTTCTACTTGGAATTATAGCTGATTTGAACAGGCTGAGCAACTCATTGAAGTCACTTACGACGTCACTGTTGTTACTTGAATAAGTAGGCACGTATCAACCCGCTCTGCGTAAACTAGAAAGTCTGAAAGCTTACCAGGCAAGACTGCCGATCAAAATTCAAAATTAGGATGCGACACACGTCCCCAGACCCCAATAATTAAAAACGTGTGAACTTTCAAGGAAACAACTTAACCCATTGAAACAGTCAAACTCCTTACCGACCAAGCTACCAAGGAAACCATCATCTATATAATGTAATCACAAAATCTACGTATCCAACACCTATCTCATTAGCCAATCACACACACATAACTCATGGAGTACCGGACCACCACCACATCCTTGGAGAAAGCCAAGAAGCTATTAACCATGGCGGCGTCGATGGCCACGACGGCCGTCCTAGTCCGAAGCGTAGTCAACGACTACCTGCCGGACCAAATCCGGGACCACATCGACAACACCATCTCTGATTTCTTTTCCAGAAAGATAACCAACGACCTCACCATCATCGTCGACCAATTCGACGCCATGGTCCAGAACGATCTCTACGAGGCGGCGTCGGTCTACTTGGGCACGCTGGTCTCCGACAAGACCAAACGGCTCAAAGCGTCCATGAGCACGTCGGACAGCAAGACGTTGGTGACGGTCGACAAGGGCGAGGTGGTCGTGGATGAGTTCGAGGGGGTTAGTTTTCGGTGGCAGCAGGTGAGCCGAATGGAGAAAAGGAGACCCCGGGACCGGGACGAGCAGGAAGAGATTCGACATTTCGAGCTGAGTTTCAACCGGAAGCACAAAGATTTGGCCGTCAACCGATACCTGCCGTTTGTGATGCAAAAGTTCAAGGACATAAATGAAGCTGACGAATCGATCAAACTCCACATGCTTAAGTACAACGAATGGAATCCGGTCGACCTCGATCACCCGTCCACGTTCGACACTCTGGCGTTGGATCCGGAGATGAAACGGACGATCGTTTCCGACTTGGACAGGTTCGTTAAAGCGAAAGATTACTACAGAAAGGTGGGTAAGGCTTGGAAACGTGGATACTTACTTTACGGCCCACCGGGTACCGGCAAGTCAAGTTTAATCGCCGCTATGGCTAATCATCTTAAGTACGACATTTATGATTTGGAACTCACGGAAGTGTGCGATAATACCACTCTACGGTCTGTGCTCCTCGCGACGTCTAGCAAGTCGATAATCGTCGTTGAAGACATCGACTGCACAATCGACCTTAAGAATAGAGAAACCGTTGACGAAGACGACAGCAAGAGCTCAGACTCGAGTGATAGTCATGAAAACGAGGTGACCCTCTCTGGGCTTTTGAACGCTATAGATGGTTTGTGGTCGTGTTGCGGCGACGAGAGAATCATCGTTTTCACGACGAATCACAAGGACAGGCTCGATCCGGCCTTGATTCGACCGGGAAGGATGGACATGCACATCCACATGTCCTATTGCACTCCAGCTGTGTTCAGAGTGTTGGTGTCGAACTACCACTCTGTTGTGGATCATGTCAGGTTTGCAGAGATAGAGAAGTTGATTACCGAGGTAGAGGTGACGCCAGCAGAAGTCGCCGGAGAGCTGATGAAAAGCGGCGTTGTGGATGTTGCGCTTGGGTATCTTATTGATTGTTTAGACAAAAAGAAGAGTGAAACAGCACAGGAAGCTCCTGCTGCTGCCGGCGGTTCAAAGACTAGTTAGTTGATGTAATGCAGATTATTATCTGATAAAATGTAATTTTGTAAAAGACTGACTGGTTGTTGATTAATAAATAGTCGGAATTTTCGGACAATGTTCAGAAATGATCTTTAAGTTCATCTCGTATTTACTACACGAACTGTTACTTGGCAGGCAACTATCGAATATTATTGCTTGGAACTGATTATCATGTTATCGAGATGTATAAGTATAAACGTTCCAAATTACATTTAACAAAATTACTTTTATAGCTTTTAGGTTCAAACCTAAATCTAAATCAATATAAAACTAAAAATCTAACAAGTTAAGCAAGTTAATTCCAGCAGGTTACACACGCAAGCCCATGTTTAAGTTTGTCTGTTTGGTAGTCCATCCCCACTCCAACTGAGTCATCAGACGCGGCCTTGACTTAGTGGACAGCAAGGAAACATCCACGGTCCTCACATCCTCTTCCACGTACGCTGGAAGTAAATTAAACAAAAGTCCACAAAGTTCCAACGTAGACATGAGAATATTATTCAAGTTGGTTGGCTCTCAAGAAACTTTATTTTTCTTCTTCTTCTTTTGGACGCGTAGAAAGCATCAACTCTTGCCGAGCAAGACTTCTACAAACACTTTTTTTATATCAACTTTTACAGGAATTCTCAAGTGAGCTCAGGGCTTAATCAAACTAAATTAAGCCCCCACAATATCCACCACTCATTTCAAAATGTAAGGTAGATTAAGAAAAAAAAACGGTTATGCTAATGAATGGTGAGATTAACTGTAAATAAGATCTAATGGTGAGATTGTAGGGGATTTAAACTAAATTTGATGAGCTCTGTACTCACTAGAGCTTGACCCTCAACTTTTATGCTACAAAGTAACAAAACCAAATCACCATTAATTGCAACATCACTCCTAACTTATTGTTCTCCAAGTGGGGCACTGAGCATGGCTCCAACCACAACCACAATCACATCCGTAGAGAACGCCAAGAAGCTAATCACAGTAGCAGCTTCGGTGGCAACCACGGTTGTCCTTGTGCGCAGTGCAATTAATGATTTCCTCCCAGATCAAGTCCAAAACTACATCAAAACCACTATATCCAACTTCTTCTCGACGACGGACACCAACGAGTTCACCATCGTCGTCGAACAAGTCGATGGCGTCCTCGTTAACGAACTCTATGAGGCCGCCAGCCTCTACTTGAGCCAAATCGTGTCGCCCAACATCAGAAGTCTCAAAGCCTCAAAGCAAAAAACGGATAGAAAGATATCCCTCAAATTGGCTTCGGAGAACGAAATCGTCGACGAATTCGAGGGAATACCGTTCCGTTGGGAGTTGGTGACATATCACGAGAAGCGTGGTCGGAATGAGAATCATGAGACGGAGGTTCACCAACTGCACCTTAGATTCCACCGGAAGCACAAAGAAAGGGCGGTCGACCGATACTTGCCGTTTGTGTGGGAAAAATTTAAAGTCATCAAAGAAGCTGACAAGTCAACCAAACTTCACATGCTACGCTACCGGGACTGGACTCCTGTGAATCTCGACCACCCGTCTACATTCGACACGCTGGCGTTGGACCCGGAGCTGAAAGGCTTGATCGTTTCAGATTTGAATAGATTTTTGAGAGCGAAAAATTATTATAGAAAGGTGGGGAAGTCGTGGAAGCGTGGGTACTTACTCTACGGTCCACCCGGCACGGGTAAGTCGAGCTTAATTGCGTCTATGGCCAATTATCTTAAGTACGACATATATGATTTGGAGCTCACTGAGGTGTGTGACAACACCGATCTCCGGACCGTCATTGCTGCCATCTCCAACAAGTCCATAATTGTTGTGGAAGACATAGATTGCACTATTAAGCTTAAAAACAGAGAAGGTAATGAAGAGGACGGAGGAAATGATCATGACAACCATAACGTCGAAAAAGTAACACTGTCAGGAGTGTTAAACGTCATTGATGGTTTGTGGTCGTGTTGTGGTGAAGAGAGGATCATAGTTTTCACGACCAACCACAAGGACCGGCTCGACCCAGCCTTGATTCGGCCCGGGAGAATGGACATGCACGTTCACATGTCTTATTGCACTCCGGCTGTGTTCAAAGAGCTGGTGTTCAACTACCACTCGGTTGTGGATCATGTCCGGTTTCCGGAGATTGAGGAACTGATTAGGGAGGTGGAGGTGACGCCGGCAGAGGTGGCCGGGGAACTTATGAGGAGCGATGATGATGTGAATATGGCACTTGGGTTTCTTTCCAAAGTTTTACAAGTTAGGAAAAAAATAGGGAAGTTAACGGTAGCTGCTTAAGTCAACACGAAATGTTGATGTAATATTGGAGCTTATTAATTTTTTGATGTACGTAGTTTAAATCTTGTGTAAAATGAGAGCATTTTTATTACTACTAATTAGATTTTTCTTGTAGTAATAGGATTTTGATTTTTTTGCATTTTATAACGAATAATGTTATTTGAATATTTGATAAATACCCACCAAAAGATCCAAGATATTTATCCCCCGAGGGCCCGAATAAGAGAACTTAGAAGAAAATAACAAATTGACCATTGAGAACAAAAATTATAATGGTTTTTTTCCCTTGGTGCACATACATGCACATACAAAGATGCCAATATTTGGAATACAAATGCTTTCTTGACATTTTACTTGAGTGCACGTTACATTTTCGTTTTTTACAATGTACACGTCGTCACTCAAGTCACCTTTTATGTTACGAAACTTACAAAAAAACACTCCTAACACAAAAAATTCTTTAATGTTAATAACAAAATTAAAAAAGAAAAAAGGCAACCCCTCTCCCACTCTCTCTAGATCGGAGAAAAGAAAGGAGAGAGAATTGAGAGAGAGAGATGGGAGAGAGAAGTGAGGGAGAGAGCGGAAGAGAGAGCGAGGGATTGAGTGTTCGTTTGGTTGGAGGTGAAGTCAGCTCCTCCACCACCTCGGAGCTGAAGCTCCGCTGAAGACCGATCCAAACAGGACGGATTCAGAGGAGCCAGTGCGGATATTAAGGTGGATGTGCTTTGAGCAGCTCCGGTTACTGTAGTTGTAATAATTTCGTCTTTCGGTCCGTACTATCCCTGATCTTTTGATGTAATTCCTCATTTCGTCTCACAAATTTGTTGGAAAAAGTATACATGTAAAATATTCATGTGTGTTTTCAAAGTTGCAGTTCAAATGGGAGAAAATACAAAAGTTCAACATGATATTGATTTTTTTAAATATATATAGTTTTTTTCGATCACATATAGTATTTTTATATATATCCTTTTATTATTTAACAGAATGATTATAAACATGCAAAAGCTTTGGAAGAAGAAAAATTGTATAGAAGAAAATTTGTATAAAGGCATTTCGGGTATTGCTTTTGGATTGGACTTCATCTCCTCTACTCACTCCCAGCCAAACATCTCCACAGACTCAGGTGAAGAGCAGTTTCTTTATCATCGTTGCATGAAGCTAGATTCAACGAGAACCTAGGTACTGGGGAGCTCTAACCAAATACACCCTGAGTTATCTTATTTTTTCCTTTTTAATTTTTATTATTAACATTGATTACAATTTTCTGTTAGGATTTTTTTTTAAAATTTTTCTAACAGAATATGACTGAGTGAGTCATGTTAACGGTGGAGGTGTACCGTAAAAAAATGAAAACACAGGGAGCACCGAAATAAATTTCGGAAACACACTTATGTTACGGATATTGACGTCTTTTGGATTTGTATCCAAGGAAAAAAAACAAAATTATAAGCGGCATGTTCAAGCAAAATAAATTATTTTATGTAACGATTGCAGTAGTCATTATACCGATATTATTTTTAAAAAAAAAGTGTAACCGTGTAGGCCTTACCAGTTATCACTGGTGGAGGGACCATGAGAACTTCCTCATCAAGGTCAACGCAAACATGATCCAAACCGAGTGAAGTTTATGGTAAACTTCATTACTTCTATTCTCGCTAGATTAACTTATATTCAGCAAAGATGGTTGAAAATGAGTTTTATCACGAGTTTTATCCTAGTTCATGACGATGAGGAAGTTCTCAAAATGTTTCCTTTTTTTGAGGCAGGCTTGGGTAGAGTTGACCTATATCTCGAATCAATGAACGAGTGGGTTAATGGCAGAGAAATAGGCGACATTGATGTCATCCACTTAACTTTACAGATGACATTGATGTTGTGGAGGAACCAAATTACGAGGAAATAGGTGATGATGGAGAGTTTGATGAGGTCGAGGAATCAGGGTTTACTAGAGTTGACATGACCTCATCCAATCTTCCAAGAGAAATGACAATGGTAATAAACCAGATCGGGATACGTTCCCGTGGCCGATACCGAACTGGTTTAGGGTCGATTATGAAATTGAATATTCAGATCCAATCCATATTTGTTTTATTTCGACTCGATTTGACCGATCCCGGATACTTATTATCACCCCTAGCTATAATAGTCAGTTTTTGTCATGTATTGAGTCCAATCTCAAACTACAAAACAATAGCCTATTGCGGAAAATCTAACACCAATAAAACCTAATTTCTAGTTTAATCACCTCATTCGACCCATACTAAGTCCAATCTCTATTTATTTTACTATAGATTATTCTCGTCATTTCAACGTCTACTCAACATAAAGCTAATTTAGTTTCACCTTTTCTTGGCCTGTCGATTCTGGTTCGAGCTCGAATTTCGACTCGAAAAACGCTCGACTTTTGGTTAGCTTGAAAATGAAGGATCTTGATGAAATAAAAAATTCTTCCGACTTGGTTCGGTAAACAAACCGCTCTCACTTAAAAAAATTTAGATTGATCAACTTGAATTTTTTATTACTTCATTATAATTATTTTTTTGTATTCGGTAATAATATATGTTAATACTTTAAGTCTAAATTTTCGCTCGACTCGTTTACACCCCTACTTTGACCTTCATCTAGTCCTATAAAGCGGAGATCTCTCAAACGTCACAAACTATCCTCAGCACAAATGATCATGTAGTTAGTGAGAGCCCTAAGGTTTAAATTGAAGCCCATAGAGTACTTTTTTGGGTTAGTTTATGAAGATAGTTTGGAGATCGAAAACAAAGTTGTTTTTGTTGTTTTGGAGTTCGTGCATATGTATGATTCCTACAAATCCAAACATGCAAGCAGTACTTCTGGTGAAGATCACACATCTTGTGTTGTGGCTCTGCGAAAGGGTACAAATTCTAGGACATCTTTACGTAAGAATATCGATTAGTTTCTTCAAGGTAGTTTTTCAAGTCAGCCCCAAAAATCAGATTTGGAGTTTTATTTAGATGAAGTGAATGTAGTGTCCAATGATGATGATTTTGATTTTCTAGCTTGGTTGAAGCTTCGTGAAGCCAAATATCTCATTCTTTCATTAATAGCTCATGATATTCTTGCAATACCAGCATCAACTGTTGCTTCTGAAAGTGATTTTAGCACCTCAGGAAGGGCTATTGATCAGTATAGAAGTCGTTTAGAATCAGAAACCATTCCGTTTTTTATATGTGGCCAAGATTGGCTTAGACATCAACTTAAAGGTGTTGTGTTTTATTTATTATCCTTAATTTATTTTGTTTGTTGTTAATAACATTTGATTATTGTTATTTTCTATAGATTCAACTCTTCTTGAATCGGAAGATGCATTGTTGACACTCTTTTCAAAATTGCATGTTGATCCGACACATGAAGAACCATTGGATGATGATAGTAGCACTTCCAAAGATATTCTTATTCATGGTGTTGCACTTTATTTAGCTCTGAACTTGCTATAGTTAAAACACATTTTGTGCTAATTTCATTTTTTATATCAATTTCAAATGCATGTGAAGTAGAAGAGTAGAAGTGAATTGACATTTTATAAAGACAGCTCACACAAACTTGCTAAAGATACCATATAGGTTGACTTTTTTTGATATATGCGAGTATGCGAGAAACTTATTAAACACAACATATAGGTTAACCATTGTTTGGTTAGATGACATGATGATATCATATACATAGTGACTATATCTAGAATTGTTTATTTTGTTCATACTCTAGCTATTCAAGAGTTGGATGATATATATTTCTACATGTTAACACTCTTTTCACGATGATACGTGATAATATATACTCTTTTGAAGTGTTGAATGATTTTTTGTGATTGTTGTGATCATACATAATTTTCATGTTTCTACCGTACAACTCTTATTGGACTTTATTCTAATGAACTTTGTATTGGACTTTATTCTTATTTATTTGTAAGTTCTAACAGGATAAATAACTTTGGAATGAGAGGGGCTAAGAGGGTATTTATCTTGTTAATAAAGTGGAAATTACATGAATTAAGTGGTTTTATAGGTTTATGTTTAAATAGCATATTGAGTTAGATTTATCCGAATTCAAATTGGTATCTGAAAATTTAAATAATTAATTTTGAATTTGGACATGACACTCAATTTCGGATATGAAATTGGATTTGGTAAGAAGTTTCCAAACTCTGATTCGGATATATGCATTACCGAATTCGAAAATAACCATTTGCAACCCTAGCTCTGACGACTCCGACGATGACGAAGAGCTCTGACGAGTCGATGTTCGCGCATAGGTTTTCTTCCCCCTGTTGAATCTTGTTCCAAGGTACGCCACCCACCCATTCTGGTTTGGTTTCGGGTTTGGAGGAAGGAGGTCGGAGGAGCAGGCCGACCGGGCGGCGTCGATGGCAGCACAACCGTGTGCGACCTTGAGGACCGCGCCACCACGCTGGTGGCGGTGGTTGGGGTTGGGTGTTTTGCATTGAGGCCTTGGATTTGTTTAGTATTTGATTACAGAATAATTGACCAGAATAATTACTAGCAAAATCTTGGATTTTATGAGTATTTAATTGAATAAGTAAATCAAGGTTAATTGCAGAATAAATCATGTAAATTAATGGTATTTGATTAAACTATGAATAACTAGATTAATTGCTTCAAAAATTCTGGATTTAATTGTATTTGATTAAATGATTAATAATTGGAATATTTGCTAGAAAAACCTTGAATTTTGTTGAATCGTATGAAATAATTTAATTTAGAAAAAATTGATCACGGACTCGGGCGTGTGGTCGGGTAGTGAGGATGACGTGTGAGACACGTATGACTAGATGTTAGGGTTATAATTTTCATCTTTTACGTCTTGTCCCACAACTATTCCGTTTCAAGAAAAAACTATCATAACATTTTACCCTTTCATCGTCGGTTCGGTTAAGAACAATATGTAGAATTATATTCACAACAAATTATTATTTTTCTTCTAATTCTTTCCTGTCCTTTTCATTAGGTCTTCACTCTTCACAAAATTTCATGAATATTTATTTCAATGAACTTATCTCATTGCCTCAATTATTAATCAACAGAGATACAATTATTCACTTCACATCTCATTAAAAAAATACGAGGCTGCAACCTTCAGACATGATATCCTCAGTTTGTAGCATCTTCTCTAGCTTCCACTGATTCCTTCCGAATGACACGGAAATAGTAAACCAAAGCTCCCACAATGACACAAACAGCCACCCCATCAACAATCCCTGAAGCCGAAAGCACTTTCTCCACAAAACCATTCAATGAAGCCCGACCACTTCCACCTCCAACACTTACCTTTGGAACCTTGACCCAGTATTGCACTCTAACACCTTTATTGCTCTTTCTAGCTCCACCAGGCAATCCATACTGAAGGCACTGTTTGTTGATTTTGTTAAACATGGTTGCTACACAAGAACAATTCACCACGCACAAGTTGAGACACTCCTTATCGGTCACATTTTCGACAAGGAAGGGAGTCTCTAGTTGTGTCTCCACATTGTCCAACTCTTTCATCTCCACCACAATGTCTGTGAACTTGCAGTATCCGTTGCATTGACCGTTGCCGTAGCAGAAAGGCGGTTCTTTCCAAGGGAATTGTGTGCATGAGCCGAAGGTGGAGTTGGTGCATATTCCATTTGCACCACATTGGTATGGAAGATCACATGATTGACTTGGTTTGTGGAGAGACTCTTCAAAACTATTGTTTTCATATGCGTAGTAGTAAAGTCCCAATAGCCCATTTGTTCTTAACGCCATAAGCTTCAACAAGTCTGGACCTTGTGAGTCGATTTTTGCAATTTTTCGAAGATTGGGTCCGTACATGTTGAGCCCATGTCGACCCAATTGCACAAAGGTGATGGTGTCGTTTGTTCTGGGTTTGAACTCCCAGTACACGTAATTTTCCTTGGGGTTTTGTCTGGAGTTCAGGTGGAGGGCTAGCTTGGTTTGATGGACATGGAAGGAGTAGAAGTATGGTGTATTAGAGATATAGGAGGTGAGTTTTGATGAAACGTTGAGGACCTGTGATTTTAGCAAGATGTCTCCTGGATGGTCGAAACTTTGCCATTTGGTTTCGTTCTTGTCGTCAAGCAGCACCAGATTGCCATTTTCCTTGAGCTCTAAACCCTTTATAAGATACAACAGATAATTCTTCGGTGCATGAAATTTCATTTGCCTTTAATGAGGTTGCCAAATACAAGTGTTTACTTCTATAGTTAGTCGTTCATGTTCATGGTGCCAAATTTCATACAAATCGTTTCAATCAATGATTATTTATATTTCAACATTTATAAAAGGTGACACGATCTTTAAATCCATAATTGTTACCTTTTTTACCACTTCAATAAAATACTATTAAAATTAACATTTTTCTTTTAATAATCCATCACTATAAATGGAAGTAAAAAAAATACTACAATGTACTTAAGAGTTAATATAAATTTATATGAATATTAGAAATGATGGATTTGGTTGAGCACAAGTTTTCTACCTGTTCCAGTTCTTGTACAAAAAATATTATATTTTTGTGCAAAACGTGATGAACATTATGGATGTTTGAATTTTCTATGGAAGGAAAAAAGAATTCTAAATAAAAAAAATATTTTTTTCAAAAAATGTACACATAAAATTTAAAATATCTTCGATTAATTAGTTGATTTTTTATAAAGATAATCAATGCGTAAATCGACCATAGCAAATTCATAGAGAGTTGAATAGGCCATCTGCCAATTTAAGAATCCAATTTTGTATTGGTAGAGATTAATTTTAATTATTTATGGTGAAGGGTATGAATAAACATACAAACAAGCACGAGTTGTCACGAGAATGAGGCGCAAACTCACATCCTACTTTCGCCCAAGAGGTACTTAATTAGGCTATATGTGAGGCACATATATATTAGGTGACTGAGTACTAAATTAAATATCATTTATCTCCATTCTTTGAAAGAACAAATGCTAATATTATGCATCTAGGTTATACAGGAGATCCCAAAATAATTTGATTTTTTTTGTTTTAATCTCCACTCAATACTAATTATTTTTATGTTTACAACTCTAAAAAAAACTCTCCGTTGCCAAGAAACTAGTTCTGGAAGTTCAAGGTGACAATGTAATCACGTCTTTTAAAAACACCCGTGGGTAGTTCAACAGTACAATAAGTACATTCTGTGTAAAATGTCGCAGGTACAATCCTGTAACGATATTAGACAATGAAATATTTGGAAGTTACAATACGGTAGACTTTTTATCTCGTTGCAAAAAAAAGTATTTTTACATATTAAAAATAAATTGAACCATATTCCAAAGCACTAACTGATCAATCATGTTAAATATAAAACATCATTAATATGTAAAACCTCCCTTTCTTTTAGTATATTAGAAACATCGGTCATTTGAAAGAAAGAAAAAACTAATATGAAATTTAAACCATCATGTTTTTCGCATTACCTGCACATTTTGCCGCGTAGTATTGGTCGACCATCCAACGCTTCCAAACGAATCCACCAACCTCATGTCCCCTAAAGTTGTGATTAGAAGCGCACACTTCCCTTCAACTGCGAATTTATAGTGGTGATCAGAAGCCCAAACTATAAGATCCCCAAGCAAAACCACCAATGAGCACAAGTACTTCCCATCCATGGCTTCCACGCTCACGGCTGATTTGAAATTAGGAACGCCATGTCTCGTCGATGCGAAATACGAATAATAATTCTTCAAGTGTGGTTCATATCTAGGGGGCAACGAGACGGCTGCCACTTCACGTCCTATTTGCACTCCAAATACAAATACGGAGACATAGGACAAGAAGAATGAGTAGTAGAGTAGTAGCATTGCCGCGAAGATGATATTTTTAGGCATTGGCAATTGAGAGTGAACGAATTGGTATGTGATTTTTTTCTAATGTGTTTGATTAGTTGTGTTTTTAACACCCACTTGGACTTATCCATATGTACTAAAAGTATTTGCAAGGTAGGTCTTAGCTCATGATCAGTTGTTAAGAAATCAATAATACTTTTCTAACTTACCTTATTCTTCTAATTTTAGTAGTTTGTACATGACTGAAAAGTTAGTCAAATAATGAAAAAAAACAAAATGAGATTCCATCGTCAACTCTAAATCTAACAGGCTTTACATGAATATGTTTTTGTTCGGCGTGTAAGCTCGTTAGATTGCAAACTAATAGAGCACCGTGCCTTCGGTATAAAGTTGCATTGGTGTGTCCTATGAAGATACGTTTGGAGATCGCTAATCAAGAGAAATCTATCTATCTTTATTTATTCATTATTCCGATACTTGTTCATTGATATTCTACTTCGTTAACCTTACAGGAGAAAGTTTTCATGGATAGTTCTATTGGGGTTTTTAATCTTGTGGACACTGTCCATGCACGAGCATCAATTTTATGATCTCTCTATTTGGGAAATGTACGGTTGGCAAGGAAACGACAATAGAGGAAACAAATCAAATAGTGATTATATTCTCACTTTTCTACAGCTTGGTTTGGTTATGTAAATTCCTGTTTCTGAAATACAGCTAAAAGGATTCTTGTAGCCTTTTCATTGTCTCGATAGAAATATCATAAATTACAATTTGCTTCTTAAATTATGGTTCGACTTCGACATCACAATTACACTTTCCCACTTCTCCTTCAATAGTTTATTAGTTATTTTACTTTGTATTATTTTGTAAGAATACGGTCATGGCCAAAATTTTATGATAAAGTTGTATTCAAATTCATATCTGATTTTGTTCGGATTTATATTAACATCAAACCTATATCACATTTGGAAACAAATCAGAGTCAAATCTATCATAAATTTGACTCTACTTTAATGATAAAGTTAGGTTAGATCCATACTCCCAAAAATTCATAGAAAAATTAACGCTGACTATATTTAAAACTAACAAATCACAGTTGCCGATGCAGAGTGAGCAAACGTCAAGAAATTATGGAAAAGAGTTGTGCTTCCGATTTTTTACTATAACAAGAGATAGCATCACCACGTGCGTATGGACGAGAAAGTATATTCATGCTCCCACGGCAAACACCAAATAAACGGAACATTTTGGTTCACCTACGTCAACAATCAGTCGATCAAAACTTTTCAACAAAAAAAAAATCAATCATAAATGATATATATATTAGAGAATAGTCACTTAATTTAAGAAATTTCTCCTGAATTATAAGTTGTAAAATCCATCCACTTATTATCGATTGATTTTGTGTTGAATACTCACATTTCAATAACACATGAGGGGTGTAATCAAACATAAAGACAATATACAAACGGATTGGGAAGCCGTAAAGAAAAGAAGGAATCTTAAAATTTTATGCAAGAAATCATCTATTTATACCATGAGTTCCATAACACTTACTACAAGTGATGTTTCACTTTCTACCTCCAAGCATTCTTTCAGCTGACGTTTTGCTTCCCCCATCTGCACCTCTCAGGTCTATCAAATCTTCAAACAACCGGTAAGAGGGAACAAATGGTTTATTTGCTGTTGAAGAACCTGATGGCCCAGTACCTCCATTAGAACTGTTTGCTCTTGAGCCAAATGAATTCTGTTGCTGCAATGGTCTGGAAGCAAGCGCATGAGATCCAGCATTGTTATAATTGACCTGCTGATAGGTGGTTCTTGAGCCAAATGAATTCTGTTGCTGCAATGGTCTGAAAGCAAGCGCATGCGATCCAGCATTGTTATAATTGACCTGTTCATTTGTGGTTCTTGAACCAAATGAATTCTGTTGCTGCAATGGCCTGGAAGCAAGCACGGGTGATCCAGCACCGGTTACCTGTTGATAGGTGGTTCTTGAGCCAAATGAATTCTGCTGCTGCAATGGCCCGGAAGCAACTGCAGGTGATCCAGCACTGTCATGAGTGACATGTTGATAGGTGGTTGATGCTGGCCTATTTGCATAAGAACTTGAAGGTACCATCCAAGGTGCAGGAGAGTAGCTTGGAGGATACTGCTGGTACTGAGGTTGCGATTGCCACGCTGGTTGACTTGTAGTTTGTTGTGCCCAAGGAGCAACATAGTTATTGTAGTTTGCACAGCCTTGGTTTATTGGGACTTGTTGGGGGTTGTAAGGAAATCCCTGAGTTGTAGAGGGCATCGGTGCTTCAGGGACACCTGCAGTGGAAGTTGGGGGAGGTGTTACAGGACTCTGTGGTGGTGATGGATTTGTAGACAATGTAATGCTTAGGAGATCAATCATGTCTTGATCTTTGCTTCTAGGTGTGGTGCTTAATGGCATTGTCAGTTGGTCAGCCAAGACCAATGCATTGTTTGGATTGGAGGATGATGCTTCAGTTTGAACTGTAGAGGTTGTTACTATCGTCAGGGCGCCTGTGTTTGATGAGATCTCTTGATCACAGCTATCTGTTGAAGAATTCTGAGAGGGCACTGACTTGTTCCTTGTCTTCCTGCAAGTAAACAACGCTCTCAGTAGGATGTACGTGCCCAAACAGCAATTGAGCTTTTGGATGTGATGGCAGTGGACAAGCCACATACAATAATTCAGGATGAAAGTGGAAACCTGCGAGCTAGTTGTTCGAAGCCATCATTTTCATCTTCTTCATCCTGGCAAGTTGGAACTACCTTTGCTGGTTGAGCATTTGATACTTGAATAGATTTGGGCGCTTTAATTGGAACCGGAGAACTAGAAGCTATGCCATCGTGTTTTGCGATCAAAAACTGCAAGTTATCATTCAATTCAAGTCCTTGCCGTAGGAGCTCTTCATCCCTGTCATCATCATAAAGGATTGATATAATATCCCAAATATGCAGCAACATGGTCACATCCAAAGGTAAACCAAACAAAAGACTATTTGGGTGATTCTGCTTGGAAAAAAAAACAAGTACATTCCAAAGGGTCTAAAAGCCTATATGATTCAAAGTATTCGTTGAGAATTGAATAAGGCAGCATCTAAAATAGCTTTAGATCCCTGTTACGTCTTTTTGAGTTTTGAAACCACACTTTATTATGTTCATGATTCTGTGGCGAAATGATCTGATAAACCAAGATACATTAAGTTACTAAGATGGCGTGCACATTCATAGACAATTGTTTCAGTAAACCACTTGAGTGGCATCTCCGAAGTGTATAATTATGCTGACGCAAGACACATGAACAGTAGCATTTTAGGACCACTCTTCAATGTAAATGTTCAATTATACGTGCAAATTAAGAGCTATGACGCGGCCAGTAGTTAATATAAAGCCAAAAAGAATGTAAATGATTGAATAAAACCAACTCCGACATCAAAAAAGATGTACAGTGAATGTGCCAGCATATATGGTGACAGAAATTACCCAGTGGTATTGACCAAATTCAGTATCTTCTTTTGATTGTTACGACACTGGCTAATGAGATAAACAATAACTTCATCTTTAACTGCCTGTAAAAATTAAAAAAAGTATTTATGAAACTTATAGTTACGTCTACAAGCTTACATGTATAGTAGAAACTGAGAGAGGTGTCTTCGAAATATCACTACTTGATATTTAAAAATTGTGTCTGCTTAGAGATGCATGAGTCGATGAAAGTAAAAGGATGTCCACATCAAGCACCTTACAAATTATAAATGTATAGTTTCTTGCAAGTAGTTTCTGATTATAAACATTGGTGAGTATAAAGTAGAATCACTTTCAAGCAACACTGAAGCACATGATGACAGCTTGTGTAGTATCATCATCAAGGCTAAATGTTCCAGCTCAAACTCTAAAAAAAGATATATTTTAATTAATTAGTCAAGATTGACAATATATCTCCATTAAGAATGGATGATGCCTCGAATTTCACCATTCTTCAGCAGCTTACAAGACATATTAGCAATGGCATGTATGAGTAGGAAATACAAAATATAACCCCTTCTAATTAAACTTGACTAGGATCCTGCTACATAATTATGTTTGTGATGGTAGGGGGATTTACGGATGGCAGGAAGAAAACAGATACATCCAGAAAACTTACCCCACGATCGTTGGCATCTACAGCTTGTAGCATATCAATTAGCAGTTCATTGATACTCCGGATAGATTCTAGGTCCGATAAACTAGCAAGTATGATAATAGAGCTTTTAATACAAAATGATAGTCAAACCAAAAAATGGAATAGTTGACATAAACTACCCAAAATATGCACCTCAAATCTCTTATATCAGTTGCCAAAGATTCATCAGGTCTGACAGACGAATTGTCTGACATACCAAGACCTACTGGAGGCCTGGGAGTTGGATGTGTTACTGGTGGTGTAAATATTGGGACAGTATCACCAGAACGTCTAGGGAAGTGTAGGCCAGATCTCTGCAAGTTAATCATAAAATGAAAACAGTCCTTAAAGCATTTAAATTTGCAGGATCTGAAAATCTGGAAAATAAATTGAATACCTGCATGGAAGAAAATAAGGAGTAACAAATCAGGAAATTGAATGTAATTGTTTATAATAACATCTCCAAACTTCATAAATTCTTAAATTATATCAAAATAATGTCAGCCAGTAAGGTCCACGCAGAAAAAATTATTTTCAAGCACCAAGAATACATACTGCTTGATAGAAACTATAACATCTCGATGAGGGTATCAGAAGTTTCAAATCTTTTACAACTTTGCCAGGCAATTGTTCATCAGTAAGAGATTTACCCTTAAATCGGCATATGCCAGATAATATTGGGGATAGTTTCCTTCGATACCACCAAATGCTTCTTGCCAGGAGTCCAGTAGAAGAAGTATTTTGTCTCTCACTTGTATATCTGTCTGGAAAACAGACAGCAATTCGATCAGTAGTTGGATAGCGAATTTTAACAGGAAACTTGATCCCTGTTACATTTTGCTATCACGAAAATGGAAATCATTGTACAATAGTTACAGCAATATGTTTACAAAGATCAGAGAGCATTTCCGTGTTACGCTAATACAAAGAAATACATCATTTCTTCGTAAATGCAATAGTTAGGTCAGCGAAGCAAACAAATTCGAGTGGATATGACCGTCCAAAAAAATTCATGTGAAAGTCTGAGGCAAAGGAAACCTATTGTTCCTATTTGCTACAAAAACAACCATCATATTATAGAACGTTCTGTTAAGTCAAATCCTGATTTGAAGAGAATTCAAGAGTATAAACATAAACATATTTCTTGCTTTTGCATATTGAAAGAGGATCCCACGATCTGGTCTGAAAATGTTGGTCAAACTTCATCAGGTCTGTATTGAACCAGCTGAACAATATTTCCGATTGAACTGCTCTGGAATGATTTTTTTCAGAAAAAGACAGGACAATTTTCACGTGCCTGAACCGTGATTGTTACTAAGCTTCATTTCTAGCCTACTACAACTAGTTTGGTATTAAAAAAATTGTTGTTGTTGTTTATCCGCATATTAGCAGGGTACAAATGTGCAATCCCGTCAATACTAATTAAATGATATGTAATTATATACAGTTTCAAAAGATAGACGAGAAATATAATAACAATGTTATTGTAATACTAATTGTACTAAACAATCTTCTAAAGATCAGGCTAGCAAGGTTTAGACTTAGAATAAGGTCCTTGTGGACGGATTAAGCTAGGAAATAGGAATTTGTAAATGATGAATGATGATTTATGTATGCATAGCTGCATGAAGCAGGATCTGGCACAAAATGACAAAACAAATATTAGCAAAGATAAGTAAATCACTGGACAAGGTCACAAGAATTGAAAGGTTCTAGTGCGCTTTACATGTAGAATTGTGCTAACTATAAGGTAAAAGATCTTTTCCTAGCTATTAGTAACTTCTTTGAGACAAAACTCACCATAAATCATTACTAATGAATAAACAAAGACAAGTTAAAAGTAAAGCTTTTGTAGAAGTGCTAGTTTAAAGAAAGAATAAAAGATATATCAAAGAATAGCAATTACTAAACAATTAATCACTATTTATTCTCATGTTTCTGCACCAGAGATATGAAGTACCTTTTTCCTCACTATCTTAACCATGTCTTGCAAAATTTCACGGTCAATCACTTGAGAATGCACAACATCACCACAGTTCTTTACCATCGTCTCCAACAGCTGTAAGTGATGCCCACAATATCTACATCATAACAATTGATAGAAGCAGCCCAGAATAGATTATTGAGCTTACCGTCAAAGCCAAAAGTTGAACTGTTGGACTCTTGTTTTGAAGGCGTTTCTTCACAGATTTAATAACATCTTTGGCTTGCCTGTTCAAATTTAACAATATCAGTAACAACTCTATAGCCTCCAATATCTTAAATCAGCATCATAACCAATGGTAAGTGCCGGGCCGCCTCTATGGTCAACCGCACTGGATTTTCAAACATCGCTCAGTTAGCATGGGAAAAAAATTACAAAACAATTATATTTTCAAATTAGTGGATTTTGATCCTCTGTATATTTCAATTTTACAAATTTCGACTCCCTTACCAGAATTCCTAATCCCACCCGTGGCCGTAACACGTAACTAATTTAGTAACACAATACGACAACACAACTTAACGTGAAATGTTTATACAAAAAACAAAGAACATGAAGCTGAAAAACAGATAAAGCCAACTTGATCAGGTAAACTAACACAAGTCAAACCCTCGGACAGGACAAAACCGTAATCCATAAGCAACCATCCAAATTTAACCAAACATTAAAGTACATATTTTTTTATTGAAAAAACAAAAAGCAATTCAACAACAGAATATCTCGGACTTGACGACAATCGGACGAAAGAAATAAGACAAAATCACCAAAAAAGAGCAGAAAAAACTCCAAGAAAAAAATAATTCTTGAAAATCGAAGTCGGGGAGGAAACTACCACTGGCAGGTGTTGACGAGGTCGCAGATTTCCATGTTGGTGGTCCAATCCGGGCCAGTGAGGAGATTGCTGGTGGCCTTCTCCACCCCGACGGTCGCCGGCGACGGAGAGGACAACATCTCGTCGAATCCAAACTACTTTTTTTGTTAGAAATTGAAGGTCGGGAATCGCTTCTGCTGCTTTCTTCGAGTCCTCCTTCGGAGCGAATTCCAGAGAGAATGTGCTCATCCGTTTGGTTTGGGTTTTTTCTGTTTATAAGGGGATTTTTGTAGGCACACCCTTAGGTGTCGTGATATTCTTTGTAATTGGCTATTGTTATCCTAATTTGGATTTTCGTCTTCGGAAATATTAGTATCTTATCCATTTATTTAGTTATAATTAACTAGTTTTATGTTTAATGTTAGTTGATACTACTTTATGTTCTTTTCTATGTAACGTATTTCATGATAAAGAACATATTGATTAAACATGATTTCAAATCATTTTAGCGTGTTTTTTTCTTTCCTGTTTACATGAGAATGTCAAATTTCATTCATCAAGTACACTTTAAATTGCACTTGTGATTTTGATCTTCCTGCATGATATCACGGTGCCAAATATTTACGACAGATTTAAGTTTATGTAAGATAGACTTTTGAATAGTTGTGTAACTAAAATAAATCAAAATATACATGTCATGATGTAAATTAATATATTTCATAAATATGTTGTGATTGTATATTTAGACCTTTACCTTATATCAATCAAAGTGAAGTGAATTTGTGTTGAAATGCGATCTCCTACAAATCATTCAGAATCGATGAAATTAGAGCTACCAGTGGTAATAGTTCAAAATAAAAGCTGTTAACTTAAATACTAGTGAAATAAAGAGTGTTATTTCAACAATTCATATTTTAGTGTATCTGTCACGTCAAAAAGGGGCCCACTAACTTCTCATGACTCTCACGTCGGATTAACGGTGTGTGACCTTAAGCGTTTTTTTATATATTTAAATTTTGTGGATTCTTAAGCGTTGGTATCGGATTCGGATCAATCTGTCGATCCGTTCAGGTCCCATCGAAAGTCAAAACATCACCTGAATAAAGGAGAACGCTCGTAAACGGATCACGGTTGACCCGTTAAATCTTATCCATTTTATAGTCGTGGGATAACTGCATTAATATCCCTTACATATTTCAAAATATATCTAACACTTCAAATCACACTTTTTCTTGAGTAGTTAGGAATCAAAAGTCTCTCTACGGATTATTTCGATTCTCAAAAATTGATAGCAGATAAGTTACATTACCGGCAGTAATGTAACCTATAATATTTTTCTTGTTTGCTCAAATCCTTTCAAGATTGTATGTTATGGGCCCAATAATGGTTTATATTATAGTTGTTGTGGAAATTTTGCGAAGTTGTGTTTTAAATTTATAAAAATGCGGGACAAAAAACTTAATCAATAACTAATTTTGGTAGAGCAGTGCAACAATAACGTGTGAGTGTGTGACAACTACTACTTCTCTCTACTTCAACAACAACAAAAACTACTTTCTCAATGGTAGTTTGAGGGTGGTTAGATGATATAGGTTGGATGATCAGATCATCAGATTTTTTACGTGTGGACCTTGGTTCAATATTAAGATAAAAAATAATGGTTAGTTTGGGGCTCAGGGAGATCATGCAAAAAGGTTAGACAAGCGTTGAATCAAACAAATTGTTCCCAGTAAACAAAAAATTACCGTTGGATCATGGCTTATGTTTGGAGTTAATGATTTGTGATTTTATGGTTAATTTTTATTGTGGTGTGATATTTTTTTGTCTTTAAGTGGGTTTTTTGTTTTTGAGGCAGGATTTTGCGGTTATTTCTTCTATATATGTTTCTTCATGTGGGCGCTTAGAGCCTTATACTATATATAATTTATCATAAATGTACTTTCAATCTCAAAGCTTGAAGTTCATTGCATTGCTATTGTCAACGTCAAGCAAGATTGCTGGACATTGTAATTCAGTTGCCTCAAGCCCTCACTTCTGCCTCCACCATTGTTCATGTATATGTATATGCTTGATATAATTTGGCTTCCATTTAAAGTGGGTTCCTCACACGAAGGAAATCTTAAGTGCTAGCTTAACTAATGATTTGTTATCATTATATCTAGTCTCGACTTAAGAAACTTGACAAGAAGACAATGTGTCGACTGTCAGAAACATTTTACACCAAGATTTAAAGGCGTGTGAAGCCATTCGATCCAAACTAAAGACAATGCTTGGCACTGTTAGCTTAACTCCTGAGTTGTCTCCAAAAGTTCTTCTGGTACGTTGTTTGGGCAATTGTCTTGGTTACAAGAATTTTGTATTTTTTTAATTTTTATCGAGTGGATTATGATGCACCCGCCAGTCAAGTTCTCAATATGATTTTGTTGAGGATTTATTTTACTTTAATATACTCTAACAACTT
This sequence comes from Triglochin maritima, assembly GCA_963682175.1. NCBI lineage: Eukaryota > Viridiplantae > Streptophyta > Magnoliopsida > Alismatales > Juncaginaceae > Triglochin > Triglochin maritima. Next base: position 2,296,820 of record OY821780.1, on the reverse strand, counting down.
TTAAATTGATGTAATCCAGTTTGTCGAAGTTTGAAATTAACCTATAGCATTGACTAGCTATTTCAAATCTCAAAATCTCCCAATACATGATCAAACTAACGAAAATTGATTCCATGTAAAACGAGATTAAACACAAACAAACAAATATTATTATTCCACAGATAAGTTCAAACAAGATCTCACAACTGCAGTAGCACAAAAGCATAGATCAGGCATAACCAGTACACATTTTATTTTGTTTGTAATAAAAAAAATCAGATAGAGATATCAGCTCCGGATGCTTAGTCTCTCTCTTCGTTGATCTGATCGAGGATCACAATGAGAGCAACAATGAAAGCATAATCGACGTGGGGGTAAACCGTCACGCCGAACGTATCTTTTCCGAGCATTATGTTCTTGACCTTGTATTGCTTGCTCATCTGTGACAAAAATATGTTAAAAATTGGTAACCAGGTTAAATTTAATACAAACTTAATATTTAAATATGACTCTTAATTAATTACTTGAGCGATAATGTTCTCGCTATCGCCCTGGAAAATGGTGCAGGACCTCTCAAACCAACTCCCCTTGATCTTGAAATCGCAGTCATCAGTTTCATTTGAGGCCAAGAACACATCGAGACGAGTTTTTAGCTCGATCATGTGGGACTTCTTGACAGTGAATAGGAGATCCTCTGGAGCAGTGCTGTCTCCCCTGAAAGCTTCCCATTTCCTATGGGCGCTCATCAACTGTTCCAATAATTAAGCACATGTTTAGAAATTAAAGACTAGACTAATCAGTTTAGGTTTGATAACTGGAAGTCAACATGTCCTAAGAAAAGTCAAAGCTGTCAAAGATCTTAATTACTTCCCATAACAAGTGATTTCTATATCCCATTCCATACATTAAATTTGATCATAGATTAGAGTAATTAAATTGTAACCAGGACTTTGAAAATTCTACAAAAAAAATATATAGCAGTCTTCTTTCAAAAGAAGTTCTAGTAAATTATAAGATCTTAATTAGGTTCTTCACTAAAATTAAACAGTTAGCTAGCATGACCTTTTGTTTCATGTGGACTAGAGGGTTCCCTTCCATGTCCAAGAGCTGGCAACGGTCTTTGATGCTCAAGGTTTTGCCTTTGACCTTCAAGATGGCGTTACCGTCGACGTCGGTAATGGTGTAATCACCGTCGGAGAGGCTAAGGGCCTTCTCCGTCACGGTCAAATCCATGAGGTCTGGCGAGCAATATTGCGAGCCGACAACGACCACAGGCGAGGCCATTGCTAATTAAGGGCTGGTTATTGAACTGATGAAGGAAAAGTTTGAAGGGAATGTGATTAGCTTTGGTGTTCATGATGATACTTGGAAGCTATATTTATACTGGAAGAGAAGGGTGCTTTTCTATTTCCTTCCCAATGTAAGTTGTATTATTGGAAATTGTCTCTAACTTAAGAGGTTTATTTGATTTGAAGAGGTTTATATATATTCTCACATTCTATTTATTTATTATATATATTGTAACACTAAATCATAATCAAATTTTTAGTGGGGAATTAAACTTGGTATGTTGTAATCGTGACCTCCACTTGTAATATCCTAACCTTGCTTATGGTGCTAATGGTGTTTAGGAGAGGATTAGGGGTGGATGAGATCGACGGCTGAGATCGTTTCGGGAGAAGGTATAAAAGGTTTGGAATTCTCTCTCCCCCTCACTCTTCACTCTCTCCCTCTCTCACGACCTCTCTCTTTCTCACGCGTCTCTCTCTCCCTTGTGCTTCGTCGGTGTTGGCAGAGGCGAGGATCGGAGTGTTGGAGTCGTCGGAATCGTCGTAGAGTTCGGGATCGGAGGTCCGCCGGAGTTCGAGCTTTTTCGCGAGGAGGCGCTCACCGTGGTTTCTTCCAAGGTTTCTTCAAGCCTTAAGGTATGTCAAACTTGCTTTCAAGCTCACCTATTGTTAGTGTGGGAGTGGGAGTGGTCGACGGTAGGCCGTTTCGGCTCGTCGGACCTGCACAGCAGCATCTGAACTATAAACGGTCGACCGGTGTTTTGGTTCGGTCGACCGGTTATAGTGTATTTGGGGCAGAATCCCTCGCACCGGTCGAACGATGCCCTTTTGGGCGGTCGACCGGTTGTGCATTTTTAGCGAGAGAAGACGTCCTGGGTATTTTCGGTCGAACGGGACCCCTTTGTCGGTCGACCAAAAGTACTGTTGAAGGTCGGTTGGGGGCGTTGACCATCTAAACGGTCGACCGCTCGTTGACTTCGTCCGACCGACGTTTAAGTTAACTTAATGGCCGGTCGGCCGGAAGTGTGGTTTCGGTCGACCGTGAAGTGTGGACTGTTGGTAAATCTTACTGGTGGTTTTCGGTCGACCGTGAGTGTTGGGTCGGTCGACCGTGGGTGTTTGGTTTGCGAAAACGTTTTCTTACTGGGGCTTTTCGGTCGACTGGCAAAGGGGTCCCGTTCGACAAGCGTTAGACAAACGTTAGACAAGCGTTGAATCAAACAAATTGTTCCCAGTAAACAAAAAATTACCGTTGGATCATGGCTTATGTTTGGAGTTAATGATTTGTGATTTTATGGTTAATTTTTATTGTGGTGTGATATTTTTTTGTCTTTAAGTGGGTTTTTTGTTTTTGAGGCAGGATTTTGCGGTTATTTCTTCTATATATGGTGCTTCATGTAGGCGCTTAGAGCCTTATACTATATATAATTTATCATAAATGTACTTTCAATCTCAAAGCTTGAAGTTCATTGCATTGCCATTGTCAACGTCAAGCAAGATTGCTGGACATTGTAATTCAGTTGCCTCAAGCCCTCACTTCTGCCTCCACCATTGTTCATGTATATGTATATGCTTGATATAATTTGGCTTCCATTTAAAGTGGGTTCCTCACACGAAGGAAATCTTAAGTGCTAGCTTAACTAATGATTTGTTATCATTATATCTAGTCTCGACTTAAGAATCTTGACAAGAAGACAGTGTGTCGACTGTCGAAACATTTTACACCAAGATTTAAAGGCGTGTGAAGCCATTCGATCCAAACTAAAGACAAAGGAAAAGTTTGAAGGGAATGTGATTAGCTTTGGTGTTCATGATGATACTTGGAAGCTATATTTATACTGGAAGAGAAGGGTGTTTTTCTATTTCCTTCCCAATGTAAGTTGTATTATTGGAAATTGTCTCTAACTTAAGAGGTTTATTTGATTTGAAGAGGTTTATATATATTCTCACATTCTATTTATTTATTATATATATTGTAACACTAAATAATAATCAAATTTTTAGTGGGGAATTAAACTTGGTATGTTTTAATCGTGACCTCCACTCAAATTAAAGTAACCGTTTAACTGTCTTGTATAGAACCTTCACTCCTTGAACTTCAATGAAAATCTACGACCACCAAAAAATGAACTACAATAATGAAAATCAATTTTTCATTGACAAAAAGTTAAAAGATTATTATTTTTACTTAGTTTTAGTTTATTTTTCCTTTCAATAAAGACACTTAAAGTTATATTATATTATATATAGGAAAGTGTTAAAATGAGACCTCGTATATTATATTTTTACTTAGTTTTAGTTTATAATGAGTTTCATTTGTTGTTCAACTAAATCATGCTATTATAAAACTAAATTGTTCAACTAAATCATGCTATTATAAAACTAAATCACATTCATGATCAACAAAACTAGTAAATGTGTTCAACAATGTTGCATATTGTTCTACGGTCTCGTGAAATTGTTTAGCAATATAATTTCAATATAAATTTGCACTACAAGTAAGATTTTGATTCAAATCATGATATAATTAACGAAGTATGTGTTTTATTATCATTTGAATTTTTAAACATATGTTTAATTTACGTAATAAATCCAATCCAACCGTCGGATTTATATATTTATTAGTGCAACCTATTAATTTGTTGAAATTGTTATTATACCAGTTACCCTAAAAGTAACTAATTATGCTTTTAACACTCAACTTGTTCTACTCTATCTAATTCAATAGATGACACGTATACTAGGTTGAAAATTGGTTTAAATTTGTTAAGCATTTAGAAATAGTGGAGCGGTTAACTGGTCGGTTACACCAGTTAACCGAAATTATCAGGAATCATTCCTGTTAACCGAACGGTCCACCGTTTGAGGGATTCGGGTCAACCGTGGCCCACGTTTTTCTGATTTTTTTCTATTCGGTTATGTTCAGTTATGAATCTATTTAATGACATGTTCGTCCTTATTTTTAAACAATACAACACATTATTATTTCCTTGAGAGAGATTAAGACTAGAGAGATATATAGAGTGTTTGGACGACATATTGCTTCCATAAACTTGTTTCGGTTGTTTCCTTTGTTGGAGAAACGGAAGAAGGAAATGAAACTCGTAGGAGAAACCCCCAAGGACGTAGGTACGTTGCCGAACATTGTAAAACGTGCGTGTCGTTGTTTGTTTTATGTGTGTGTTGATTGTGTTCATCTATTGCTATTTATTTATCTTGTGTATGTTTTGTTGCATTTAAAATTTGAGAGAAAGCTACAAGTTAATTAATTCCACGTGCAATATTTATTTTTCGTATTCCGTTGTGCATATTAACCCGTCGTCGTGTAGCATCGTTAGAACCTCTCCCAACATACTCTCTTGCACAAATAAAAATATATAATTAGATCATCTTAATTGAATAATTTGATACTTAAATTATATGATATACATACATGCACAATTATCTCTGCTTTTCAACAGTGCGTATTAAAATATGAATGATTGAATATGACTTCATATAATACTATATGTAATACATAAATAAATTATTTATATGTGTTATAATATTCCAGTATAGACACAAAGAGGTATGTACACATTGTTGTTTAAGACAATATAGGAATACAAGTATAATATATGATTATCAAGTTGGATATAAAGATAGTAACGTTTAAGCTTGTAATATCCTTAATCCTTATTAGGACTAATCATGTTTTGGCTTTGATTAGGGGCTTAATTGGGAGGATTATGATGGAGGGCTGAGATTGATTTGGTTTGGTTGAGATGAGATGAAGGGTGGAGATTGGAAGAGAAGGGTTTAAGGTGAGTGTGTGATTCTCTCTCCCTCTCTCTCGCGTTTTTCTCTCTCTCACCGCTCAAACTCTCTCTCTCTCTCTGATCAGACCTCCGGTGCGTGGAGGAGCTCGAGCCGTGCGGTTCTGAAGGCGAGGCAAGGATCGGACGTTCGCCGGTGAGGGTAGATCGTCGTTCGGTTGGTTTTCACCGGAGGAGGTGATTTGCGAGGAAAAGCTCGCCGTCGAGTCTTCAAAGGCTTCTTCAAGTCTTCAAGGTATGTCAAGCTTTACTTTGATGCTCACTCATGCTTTGGTGGATGTTCGACGGTAGGCCGGAGGGCTCGTCGGACCCGTGCAGCTGAGTTCTGCACTATAATCGGTCGACCGGTGGCATGGTTCGGTCGACCGGTTGTAGAGGAATTTGGGCGGAAAACCCTTGCATCGGTCGAACGATACTCGTCGAGTGGTCGACCGGTGGTACGTTTGATCAAGGGAGAAAAGGTTCTGTGTGTTTTCGGTCGAACGGGACCCCTTTGTCGGTCGACCGAAAGCACTGTTGTAAGTCGGTTGGGGGCGTTGACCATCCAAACGGTCGACCGCCTTGTTGACTTGTTCGACCGGCGATTAAAAATAACTTAAGTTGGTTCGACCGTGAGATGTTCCGGTCGACCGGTGCACTATGCGGATTTTGGGGTTTGGTACTGGTCGTTTTCGGTCGACCGGTGAGTTTGGGTCGTTCGACCGTTGGTGCATATTACTGTGGCACGAGTTCTTACTGGTCGGATTCGGTCGAACGGGACCCCTTTGCCGTTCGACCGATTGGCAGTTTTGTTGGTTGGGCCGGTCCCGCTGTGAGGATTCGGTCGACCGGTTGGGACATTTCGTTTGACCGTTTGGTGCGGTTTTCGCGTGTTCGTGTGTTGTGAAGCCAGCTCGAGATGGCAACGGATCTCCGGCCCTAGTGGGGTGACCGGTGCCGGCCTGAGAGTGGTTCACGAGTGTTGTCGGGCCAGCCCAAGAAGGCAACGGATCTCCGGCCCTAGTGGGGTGACCGGTGCCGGCCTGAGGGTGGTTCGCGTGTGGGGCCAGCTCAAGATGGCAACGGATCTCCGACCCTAGAGGGGTGACGGTGCCGGCCTGAGAGTGGTCTTCTGGACAGCTCAAGATGGCAGCGGTACAGAGGATACCGACCTGAGAGTAATCCGGCGGTGCCTGGGGCACATGTGTGTGTTGACCGAGGATATTTCCGGTCGTGGTGCCTGGGGCACGTGTGTTGTCGCCGAGGGAGTTTCCGGCTGAGGTGCCTGGGGCACGTGTGTGAGGGTTGGGCTAGAGGACTCGTCACTGTTTGGTGTCTACTGTGGTAGGGAGAGAGTTCCCGAGGACCCAGTGAGACGTTGTTGGTCTATCGCATTTCATATCATACATGCTTTAGATATCTAGTCATTTATTGTTATAGAGGTTTGGCATACGGGGTTTCCTCTCGGGAAACTCAGGCATATTCATGTTTTATGTCAGGTCGTAGGCAGCATTAGGAGGTGGTGACCGCGGAGGAGCGCCTTCGGGACCAGATCCTGCTTTCCCTGTTTTTGAGGTCCGAGTGATTACATGTATATTTTCCTTTGTAGGATTTCTAGTTTAATTATACATATATATTTTTCGAATTTTTATGTATAATAAGGATCAATTTTCAATTTTCTAGAATTTATTGCATGCATCGGTTTGTTTTAACAAACTAGTTTCAAAAACTCTATTAAAACAAACATGAAGGAGCTCCGAAATTCATACCTAGAAGTTCTCTAAAACTTCTCGAAGATTCGGAGACGGTTGGGATGCTCATCGCTGCGCCGGATGCCTCCGAGTATTCACCAAACTCTAAACAAGATCGGAGAGAGGGAAGCTAGTCTCTCAATCTCCGATTGGGTTTAGAATCTAATTACTAACCCCTCTTTAGTTCCCTTTAGAAGATGACCTCTGAAGAACTAAAACTAAACTTAAGAATTAAGGAATTTTCGTGGAGAATTATGGAGAGAGATTTTGCATAAGACAAATAATGAATTAATTAAGGAGGTAATGAGATAACCTTGTATTTATAGGTTATCTCCAAATTACCTATTCATGTGCAACCTCTTGCCCATGATCCCATGCAAAATTCCATCTAACCATCCATTATTTATTAATAAATAATATTAACCACGAATTAAATCAATTATGGACCCATTCCATGCATGATCTAATTAATTCTTAAATTAATTCTGCAGAAAACCGTCTGGACCGGTCGACCGTTACTGTTCATCGGTCGACCGGTACTGTTCATCATGGACCGGTACTGTTCATCGGTCGACCGGTTACTGTTCATCGGTCGACCGGGTACTGTTCATCGGTTGACCAGTACTATTCATCGGTTGACTTTTGCACAGTACTGCAGACTGGTCAAATTTTGGTTTAACCCCTACAAAATTTGACATTTCGGGATTAGTAGTAAATTCACAACTTATGTAACATATTATCCTATGTAATGTCAACTCATTACACCCCATAATATTTACATCACATATGAATTTAATTTAGATTCTAATTATGTTATTAATCACAACATAATCTTGATTTTGTTTGTTCACCCCATGTGTCATATTTTCTACATGAAACCCGACACATCCTTATGAACTCAAAATCCCCATTTCTTGTTTCCCAGTTTTGTGGTGTGACCTATGGGAGGATCTAGACTAAGTTGGCAGTGATATTAAGAGCTTAATATCACAAGCTATAAGCGGTATCTAGCTACACATTATAGCTCCCAATTAGTTAGATGTCTTAATTCCACTCGAACCAAAACCCGATCCATTTAGTGATGGAGTGCACCACTTGTGTCCGTCCCTTGCCTCATGATATTAAGAATACACACAAAGTAGTATTGTGTCATCTTTGTATTAGTATTCATTTCTTGATTTCTTTAAGCTAGTTATAAATATGTGACTTAACTCAAATCACATTGTGCACATTATAACTTTGCTTTATCAAGGGGCCCACTAATATCATCACTCAATTAAGAGGGGCAATGATAATCTTTTGACTAACTATCTTCTCCAACAAAAGTTGTACTTAACCAACCAATGCCTTTACACTACACTGATCGATAGTTCAAGACACTGATCTAATTAAGTATTCCTTAAGTGATTAGATATAAGTCTCATATCAAAGGACCAAAGACACAGTAAAATATTAATGACACAGAAACACATTTCTATAATATTTTACTTATTAGGTCTATTCAGTATACAAAAGTAATATTTTCCTCTTTTGCATACCCGTGTTGTCACTCACTTGTAGAGCTACAATGATCTATGACCAACACGACAATCTTAACTCGGTAATTAATGTTCCATGTTAATTACCATGATTGCGAATATCTTTTGTTTTATGCAAACCAATATCTTTTAGAGCTCTACGGTTAAGGACCAAGAGCCTCTTCCTTAACACTTCTAAAAGACGAATAACATAAACAAGGAACAAAATGATTTCTCATTCAATTCATAATAATTGACATTTAAAAGTAAAACTTTTAGAACACATTCCCTTCAATCTCCCACTTGTTATCAAAGTTTTCTTTCACATACATTCTCAATGCATAAAACATCAATAACTAGGGTAACCTTCCCAAATCACCTATCAAGCCAATCCACATGGACCCTCGGATCCATGGACTCGAAATATATATTTCGTCTCTTAGCTTGGTATGAAGGTTTGTTGAATGGATCAGTTGTGCCACTATTGTGTCCACCTATTTATTTATTTTGTCTTTCGTTGGTGGTTGAGTTAGCTGTAGTGATATTACTCCTAACTACACTAGCTCATACCTCCACTTTTGATAATGATGACGCATCATCACTCCAACCTCTTATTGTCTAGAATTCCTATAAGAATTGCATCAAAACAGCCATCGGCTATTTTCTCATTTGTCTTCCATAAACAAGAACCTTATCTTTAGTCCGGTTAAGGCACTTCAGAATATTCTTGACCGCAATCCTACGATTAGGACTTGCGTTGGATTGGTGACCACTTGTCACGTTTAGAGCATACGAGATATTGAGCCTTGTGCAAGTCATTGTGTACATGGTCCTTCCTTTTGCCGAAGCATAAGGGATACCTTCATGTACTCCAAGTCTTTGTGTGATTGAGCACATTGAGACTTCTTGAGTTGCACACCTATACTCATACTTATTGGCATATTGTCCATATCGAAATTGTTCACCCTGAACATTTCAAAGACCTTGTCAATGTATGCACGTTGACTGAAGCCAATGAGTCTACGGGATGTATCTCAATGTATCTTGATTTTCAAGATAGGTTGAGCCTCATCCTTTTCTTTTCATTGAAATGCCGATTTCAATGAAATTTCTTGTTTGCTAATGCTAAGGTATATGATTGCTCATGAGCAATATGTCATCGACATATAAGATCAGAAGTACTGCATGGCTCCCACTAATCTCCTTTACTTTGAATGAAGTGAATTTTCTTCACCTCTTCGTCAAAGCGTTTGTTCCAACTCCTCGATGCTTGTTTCAATCCACAAATGGATTCTCGAAACTTGCATTTCTTCTCGCTACTATTTGGATCATCAAAACCTTGAGGTTGTACCATGTACATATCCTCCTCCAAGTTCCTGTTTAAGGAACGCCATTTCGATATCCATCTTCCATATCCCACAATTGTGAAATGCGGTAATAGTGAGCATAATCCGAATAGATTTTAATATGACAACTTCTCAAAAATTTCATCAAAGTCAATTTCTTGAATTTGAGTATAAGTTTTGCTACAAGCCTTGCTTCGTAGGTTGTCAAGTTACTATCCATGTCTATCTTCCTCCTAAAAGTTCATTTATACTAAATGACATTTTCTCTTGAGGAAGGCAAATCAAGTTATACACTCAATTATCATACATGGATTCTATTTCGGATTTTATGGCCTTAAGCCATAGTTTGGAGTCTTCCCTTACCATTGCTTCTTGGAAGGTCGAGGGATCATTGGTATCTAGTACCATGATTTCATGAAGTCCTAGATATAAATCGGGTTTCTTCCTTTCCCTTGTTGACCTTCTAAGTTCTTTTGGTTCTTCTCGTGTCTCTCGAACTTCTTCCACAATTTCTTGAGGAATAGGTTCATGTTCAATTCTTGAACGTACACTCGGTGGGGATGATTGAGATTCTCTCACAATTTCTTGTGATGATCTCTCGCTCACGCTCCCACTAACCAAATGAATCTCGGTTGGGCCTTCATGATTTTGAATGCAACATTCACATCATGATCTCGTAGAGTATCTTGAGTTTCCTCAAGCTTAACTCTACTCCCACTACTTTTCTCTCTTTTCCAGAAATTCCAGAAAAACATATCTCTCTCTACAATCTTTCGATTGGAGGTGATATATCAAAAGTAGTATCCTCTTGTCATACGAGGATAACCTATAAAGAAGCACTTAATCCGTTTTTGGTTGAAGTTTGGTCGACATCAATTTCTCGACGTAGACCTCACAACCCCAAATCTTGAGAAAGTCGAGCTTAGGTGTCTTTCAACTCCATAGCTCACAAGACATTTTCTCCACGGATTTGGATGGAACATTATTTAGTGAGTTTGTCATTATTTGTAGTGCATAATTCCAAAAGTAAATCGGCAATTTAAATTGACTCATTATTGATCGAACCATGTCGAGCAATATCCTATTCCTACTTTAGGAATGAGTCAAATTAGGTATTCTAAGCACTCACCCCTACGAACCTTTCATAGAGACTCAATATTCTTGTTGAGTCGGTTCACTACTTCATCCTCGAATTCCTTGAACTTGTCAAAGAATTCAATTTTGCTTCCCATTTAGACAAATACAGTCATAATGACTATAGTTGTCCGTGAACAAAATGAGGTACCTTAAACCATCTCTTGCACTTGTACTTATCGGACCACATACATTAGAATGTATCATATCCAATTAGTTATTTGTTTTCGTTCCTTTCTTCTTGAAAGGTCTCTTGGTCATTTATTTGACCAATCCGATAGTGCTACAAGATTGTATCATTCACGTGAGTTATCTTAGTTTCTCTTTTGTTATTGTTTGTTTGAGTTTGTTTATTATTTATTTCAAGCAAATAGAAATCATTCCATATGAATGTATTTGCATAGAAAATTCCATTCTTCGATATAGACAAGCAAGAATTAAAATATTTATTAAAATTTATCCATATCCAAAACTTGATACAGAATAGTTCTTGCTAATCGAAGGTACATAACAAACATTCTACAAAGCATAAATTTAAATCACTAGACTATTGAAGTTCCTTAGAATCTTGTACAATCGTAGCGATGCTTGTACTATTTCCAATCTTCAATATCATCTCGTTCCCAACGAGTTCCTTCCTATCCTTCAATAGCTGCACATCAAAATTATGTGAGCACAAGATCCGGTAACCATTACCAAATCAAGGATAGAGGTGATTAAATTTATCTCAATAACAAACATACCTACGGCGTTTCTCGGGCGCCTACGTTCAATCATCCCATTTTCAAGGTCTTCCTTGTACTTGGGGCAATTCGGTCGGATGTGTCCCTTTTCACCGCAGTGAAAGCACTCCGTGTTGGGAGTTGGAGATTTGAAAGATTTCCCCCTTGAGGCACTCCCATGAGCACCTCCTACTCCCTTGCTCTTGATTGACGTATCTTTGGTAAATTTGCCTTTACCTTTGTTGATCTTTTTGCTCCTCTCATGGACGGCTAGGACGTGATTGTCCTGACCTTTGCCCATGTCAACTTCAGCCGTTTTGAGAGCGTTGTGAAGCTCCTCAAGACTCACCCATTTTTCACGCACATGATAGTGCATCACAAAGTCCTTGAAGGACGGTGCTAGAGAGCCAAGAATCAGATCTTCGGCAATGTCCTCGGGCATTGGAGAAGAGAGCTTCGACAATTTCTCAAGGTATCCTTGCATCGTGAGAAAATGCATAGATACCGATGTTCCCTCCACCATATGGCACCTTGTGAGTGCGATGGTGGTCTTATAGCGCTCCTTTCGGGCACTATCCATGAACATCTTTGTTAGAGCCTCCATGGTCTTCTTGGGTTTTGAATCCAAGTATTTCGCTTGAAGCGTGTCACCCATGGATGCTAGTATAAGACCGTGAAGTTGGTTCTCTTGGTCTTCCCACTTGGCTATCGCCTCTTTCTCTTTATCGGTTGCCTTCTCATTTAATTTTGGGATTTCACCATCCAAAATATGAGATAGTTTTTCAAACCTCAACACGATATTGAGATTGAGTTGCCATTCATGAAGTTTGAGCCATCATTTTGCAAAGGGTTCTTTTCGATCATAGATCGCACAATTGGTTGGATATTTGACATTTCTACAAAATAAATTATATAGGTTTTAATGCCAATTTTATGTTTTAATACACATATATATATATATATATATATATATATATCGAATATGATGTAAATACTGCAAATAAAATCTTGCCCGTAAATGCAGTAATCCAAGATCCCATCAATTGTAATATAGACTAGCTAAGGGCTATCGAATACATTACAACATCAAGGTAAGAAAAACATTTTCTAATCACAACCTTTTTGAATTTTAGCAACATTTAGCATCTTCAAACTTTTGTGACTCTTGTCGTTTTAATTATGAGGGAATACGACCTATCCTCGCAAGAAAAACTTTTTCCCAAAACCGAGCGAGGGCTCTAGGTAATGTTAAGAAAACTTATTTTCATTTGATACGAGATACGTTTATCTATTGTATTCACAACTAAACATACTTGGGGTTCACTAGGGTGAAACACACCTCATATATTTAATTGTGGCACAACAACAGACAACCTTTATATCTCCCACTATTCCCAAAGATAGAGGGAGTTATCTCCCGCTAAGGGCGAGCAGAGTATCCCTCGATCAATGGCTGCTAGTGGATGAAATAAGAAGGAAAAATTAATCTTAATTTTTGTTGGACAATTTCATTTATCAACATGTGATTTTGAATTTTAGTTTATCATGCATATTAAAATTTATACACATCCTAACATTCACCATTCATCACATGCATAACAGAAATTATAAAAACAGAAATTAAACATTCACACAATCCATATCGCGTGAGTTTATATGTTCCCTTTGATCCTTGATCTTCAATCCCTGATCCTCGATCCTCGATCAATGCGCTATTCGGCGACTTCCTCTTGCACCAGAGATGTAGATTTTACAGAAAAATAAACATGCTCCTCACATTCGATAAAAACAAACTAGTGCAAGTCCTATGTAAAAACCTCTCACATGCAAATGCAATTCTAAAGATAGAAAATAGAGAATATGGCTTTTACATACATAAGCCCCTGTATAATAATAATTACATACATTTGTAGTGTCTGATTTGGAACATATAAACTCACAATCCTGCAAAGCAACTCAAGCATCCACGCACGCAATTGCTATAAACTACAGAATCTAATTTATCAATCATCTAGAATTCTCAACAATTCTTTGAAAAATATTTTGAAATCCATTAAAAACATTTTTCATACATCCATAGTTCACAAATTAATTATGAACCGTTGTTCATCCAATTTCCAATGGAAAGATGAATCGCAGTTTTTCGGTTTTGTTGATTCTCTTACAAAATAATCGTTTATACTTAAAACGAAATTATTGCAAGTTAGACTTATGTCTAAATCATAATTCTAATAATTATATGTCATGTTTTAAACATTCAAAACATTTAAAACGAATTATTATAAAGAATTATTTCAACAAACATTTAAAGACCGAAAAACCGGTAAAACGAATTGTTTAAATCCTAGATGGTAAACTAGATTTGTTTACAGCCATAAATCATGAGAAAATTGAACCCTATGCTCTGATACCACTGTAGGATTTCTAGTTTAATTATACATATATATTTTTCGAATTTTTATGTATAATAAGGATCAATTTTCAATTTTCTAGAATTTATTGCATGCATCGGTTTGTTTTAACAAACTAGTTTCAAAAACTCTATTAAAACAAACATGAAGGAGCTCCGAAATTCATACCTAGAAGTTCTCTAAAACTTCTCGAAGATTCGGAGACGGTTGGGATGCTCATCGCTGCGCCGGATGCCTCCGAGTATTCACCAAACTCTAAACAAGATCGGAGAGAGGGAAGCTAGTCTCTCAATCTCCGATTGGGTTTAGAATCTAATTACTAACCCCTCTTTAGTTCCCTTTAGAAGATGACCTCTGAAGAACTAAAACTAAACTTAAGAATTAAGGAATTTTCGTGGAGAATTATGGAGAGAGATTTTGCATAAGACAAATAATGAATTAATTAAGGAGGTAATGAGATAACCTTGTATTTATAGGTTATCTCCAAATTACATATTCATGTGCAACCTCTTGCCCATGATCCCATGCAAAATTCCATCTAACCATCCATTATTTATTAATAAATAATATTAACCACGAATTAAATCAATTATGGACCCATTCCATGCATGATCTAATTAATTCTTAAATTAATTCTGCAGAAAACCGTCTGGACCGGTCGACCGTTACTGTTCATCGGTCGACCGGTACTGTTCATCATGGACCGGTACTGTTCATCGGTCGACCGGTTACTGTTCATCGGTCGACCGGGTACTGTTCATCGGTTGACCAGTACTATTCATCGGTTGACTTTTGCACAGTACTGCAGACTGGTCAAATTTTGGTTTAACCCCTACAAAATTTGACATTTCGGGATTAGTAGTAAATTCACAACTTATGTAACATATTATCCTATGTAATGTCAACTCATTACACCCCATAATATTTACATCACATATGAATTTAATTTAGATTCTAATTATGTTATTAATCACAACATAATCTTGATTTTGTTTGTTCACCCCATGTGTCATATTTTCTACATGAAACCCGACACATCCTTATGAACTCAAAATCCCCATTTCTTGTTTCCCAGTTTTGTGGTGTGACCTATGGGAGGATCTAGACTAAGTTGGCAGTGATATTAAGAGCTTAATATCACAAGCTATAAGCGGTATCTAGCTACACATTATAGCTCCCAATTAGTTAGATGTCTTAATTCCACTCGAACCAAAACCCGATCCATTTAGTGATGGAGTGCACCACTTGTGTCCGTCCCTTGCCTCATGATATTAAGAATACACACAAAGTAGTATTGTGTCATCTTTGTATTAGTATTCATTTCTTGATTTCTTTAAGCTAGTTATAAATATGTGACTTAACTCAAATCACATTGTGCACATTATAACTTTGCTTTATCAAGGGGCCCACTAATATCATCACTCAATTAAGAGGGGCAATGATAATCTTTTGACTAACTATCTTCTCCAACAAAAGTTGTACTTAACCAACCAATGCCTTTACACTACACTGATCGATAGTTCAAGACACTGATCTAATTAAGTATTCCTTAAGTGATTAGATATAAGTCTCATATCAAAGGACCAAAGACACAGTAAAATATTAATGACACAGAAACACATTTCTATAATATTTTACTTATTAGGTCTATTCAGTATACAAAAGTAATATTTTCCTCTTTTGCATACCCGTGTTGTCACTCACTTGTAGAGCTACAATGATCTATGACCAACACGACAATCTTAACTCGGTAATTAATGTTCCATGTTAATTACCATGATTGCGAATATCTTTTGTTTTATGCAAACCAATATCTTTTAGAGCTCTACGGTTAAGGACCAAGAGCCTCTTCCTTAACACTTCTAAAAGACGAATAACATAAACAAGGAACAAAATGATTTCTCATTCAATTCATAATAATTGACATTTAAAAGTAAAACTTTTAGAACACATTCCCTTCATCCTTATCTTTTGTTGTAATCACACTTTTGTAAACTCTCAGATATATATATTGTATATATGTTGGTGCACCAGTTGGTCTTTTTCGTTGGTAATATCCTCGTGTTGTGTTTAATAAAAAATTTAATTTCTTCCGCTTTTGAGGATGTTACAAATTGGTATCAGAGCAGTACTTGTCCAAAGGAGCCACCTAAGATGTCTTTTAGATAGTTGCATTTTAGAGCATACATCCATAATCATCTGATTTCCAGTTTTGTTGTCTCGTGTGTAGATGCCTCCGAGACGCAAGAGACTTCCCCCTCGTGGCCCAAGTACCAGTGAGGAGACTGGCGCCATGGATTGGGCGGAGGAGCGTCGGATGCTCTTCGACACTGTGCAGAGGCTGGGCGTTCTTTTAGATCGTCAGTCTGGCAGAGAGGAGAAGACAGGGGTAGGGGCGGTGCACGACCGGTTTATGCGCCAACACCCACCTACTTTTGATGGCAGAGGAAATGCTGAGGCTGCCGAGGACTGGGTTTTTAAGATCCAAGAGATCTTCCAGGCGATTGGGAGCCCACAGAGAGGATGGTGGGGTTGGCTACGTACGTGTTGGGCGGTGAGGCGTCCAACTGGTGGAGAACCACGGCTGCAGTGGTGTTTCCGGGCAGGACAGATGTCAGCTGGGATGAGTTCCTCAGGGAATTCAATGAGCAGTACTTCCCAGAGCATGTCAGGGACGGGAAGAGAGAGGAGTTCATGAGCCTCGAGCAGGGTGAGATGACACTAGCAGATTACGTCCGGAAGTTCAACGCTTTGGAGCGTTATTGTCCGGAGTTCTGTGTGACCCCGATTCAGAGGGCGAGGAAGTTTATACGGGGGCTTCGGAAGCAGCTCCGTACCCGCGTGACTAACAGCATGCCTCAGACCTTAGCAGATGCTGTGAAGTTCGCGACTCTCATTGACCAGGACTATCAGGAAAATTATGCAAAGTCCAGGAGGCCTCAGGGGAAGAGTAGTGGACGTCCAGGAGCTCCACTGGCAGGAAATCCGGGCAAGAGGCCCCGGATTGAGGGGAGTAGTGCACGTCAGCCTGAGCCGTGCAGAAAGTGTGGCAGAGCCCACCCAGGTCGCGAGTGTGGGAGCCGTCCTGGAGTTTGTTTCAGTTGTGGTCAGCCAGGCCATTATGCCAGAGACTGCAGGAGCGGACCAGGCGAGTCCAGTTCTCGAGTGAGACCTCCGGTAGCAGGTAGAGGCGGAGGCCGTCATCCTTTTTCACCACCTCAGCAGGGACAGAGGACCGGACGGGTATTCACCGTTCAGGCAGAGGAGGCGAAGGACGTCAGCACTGTGGTGGAAGGTACGCTCTTGGTTTCTGGGTTGGTAGCCAGAGTGTTGTTTGATTGTGGGGCCACGCATTCGTTCATTTCTGAGAGATTTGCGAGTGTGTTGGGCCGTACCCCTGCGATGTTGACTGCCACGTTGGAAGTCAGCACACCCTTGGGTTTGGTGGGCACTGTGGGGAGCTTCCTCCCCGGCGCCACGATTGTTTCGGAAGATCAGGAGTTTCCTGTTGACCTGATCTTGTTGCCGATGGAGGATTTCGATGTTATACTGGGGATGGATTGGCTATCCCAGTATGATGTTCGAGTGTTGTGCCGGGAGAAGAAGATTCTGATCCCGAGGAATGGGCTACCTGATTTGCTAATCAGGGGAAGGAAGGACCGTGGTGGTCGGGTCGTAGTGTCAGCAGTGAGGGCACGGAAGCTGCTTGAGCACGGCTGCAGAGCTTTCGTGGCTACCTTGGTTGTTCCAGATCCAGAGATGAGATCGTTGGAGGACATAGAGATTGTCCAGGAGTTTGCTGATGTGTTTTCAGATGTTTCTGGGTTGCCGCCTCACAGAGAGTTGGAGTTCGGTATTGATTTGGTGGCTGGGACCACTCCACAGTCGAAGGCTCCTTATAGGATGGCACCGGCTGAGTTAGCTGAGCTGAAGAAGCAGCTGCAGGATTTGTTAGATACTGGGTTTATCCACCCCAGTGTCTCGCCTTGGGGAGCTCCGGTACTCTTTGTGAAGAAGAAAGATGGCTCGTTGAGGATGTGCATCGACTACAGGATGCTGAACAAGGTTACTGTGAGGAATCAGTATCCTTTACCCAGGATTGAGGATCTGTTTGACCAGCTGCAGTCAGCGAAGATATTTTCGAAGATTGATCTGCGATCCGGGTATCATCAGTTGAGGATCAGAGAGGCAGATGTTCAGAAGACAGCTTTTCGGACGAGGTACGGGCACTTTGAGTTTCTGGTGATGCCGTTCGGGTTGACGAACACGCCTGCAGCTTTTATGGATCTGATGAACAGGACGTTCAGTCAGTACCTCGACCGATACGTGGTGGTCTTTGTGGACGACATCCTGATTTATTCACCGGACATAGAGCAGCACAGGGAGCATTTACGGATCGTGCTTGGCATTCTGAGAGATCATCAGCTGTTCGCCAAGTTTTCGAAGTGCGAGTTCTGGTTGGACAGTGTCGCTTTTCTTGGTCACATTGTATCTGGGGCTGGGATATTAGTGGATCCAGCGAAGGTGGAGGCAGTGACTTAGTGGAGAGCACCGACTAGTGTGACGGAGGTCAGGAGCTTCGTAGGTCTGGCAGGGTATTACAGGCGGTTTATCCAGGATTTCTCCAGACTTGCATCGCCGCTGACAGCGTTGACGCAGAAGGGCGTCAAGTTCGTTTGGTCCAGAAGTGCGAGGACAGCTTTCAGGAGCTGAAGAGGCGATTGACGACAGCACCTGTTCTGACTCTACCGAGTGGCAGTGGAGGCTTTGTGATTTACAGCGATGCATCAGGGATTGGCTTGGGTTGTGTACTGATGCAGCACGGTCGGGTGGTTGCTTATACGTCGAGGCAGTTGAAAATACACGAGAGGAACTACCCCACTCACGATTTGGAGTTGGCGGCAGTGGTTCACGCTCTGAAGACCTGGCGTCATTATCTGTACGGGGAGAAGTTCGAGGTTTTCACGGACCATCAGAGTCTGAAGTATCTGTTTTCGCAGAAGGAGCTGAATATGAGGCAGCGCAGGTGGCTTGAGCTGATTAAGGACTATGATTTCACTATCTCCTATCATCCGGGGAAGGCGAATACAGTCGTAGATGCTTTGAGTAGGAAAGTGGAAATTTCGGCTGCTGGTTTGTGTGTTCAGGAGTGGAAGCTGCTCGAGTCTTTGTCAGAGTGGAAGCCATTTTCCACGGACTCTGAGGGCGCAGTGATAGCTGGACTGAGAGTGGAGCCTCAGATGGTCACGAGTATTGTCCAGGCTCAGAGGGCTGACGAAGATTTAGCTGGGTTGTTGCAGTTGGTTGCCAGAGACGGATCAGATTTCAGTATAGGGGTTGACGGAGGTCTGAGATTCAGAGCCCGAGTCTGGGTACCCAATGGGGGAGAGCTGAAGAAGGAAATCTTGGAGGAGGCACACATGTCCCGTTATTCCATCCACCCGGGTAGCACGAAGATGTACAAGGATCTTCAGAGGAATTTCTGGTGGAAGGGGATGAAGACTGAGATAGCAGAGTTTGTTGGCAGATGTCTGGTTTGTCAGCAGGTGAAGATTGAGCACCAGAGACCCGCGGGACTGATGCAGAGGATAGATTTGCCAGAGTGGAAATGGGAGCACGTGACGATGGATTTCGTCACTGGGTTGCCGAGGACGAAGAGATCTCATGACGCGATTTGGGTGATAGTTGATCGACTGACCAAGTCGTCGCATTTTCTGGCAATCCGGACCACTTTACCCTTGGAGGACCTGGCTAGGCTGTACATTGATGAGATAGTTCGTTTGCATGGGGTGCCAGTCAGTATTATATCTGATCGAGACACCAGGTTTACTTCCAGATTTTGGGGAAGTCTGCAGCAGGCTCTGGGGACACGGTTGAAGTTTAGTACAGCATTCCACCCGCAGACAGACGGGCAGTCAGAGAGGACGATCCAGACTCTGGAGGATATGCTGAGAGCTTGTGCGCTGGATTGGGCAGGGCACTGGGATGAGCATCTACCGCTGATAGAGTTCGCCTACAACAACAGTTTTCATTCGAGTATCGGAATGGCGCCGTACGAGGCTTTGTACGGGAGACCTTGTAGATCGCCAGTGTGCTGGAGCGATGTAGGCGAGAGACAGCTGATCGGGCCTGAGATTGTGCAGATGTATGCCGAGAAAGTTGATGTGATCAGGCAGAGATTAGCGACAGCACAGAGCAGGCAGAAGAGCTACGCGGATCGGCGTAGGCGAGTGTTGATGTTTGAGGTAGGCGATCACGTTTTCCTGAAGATTTCACCATCTCGAGGAGTGATGAGGTTCGGGAAGAAAGGGAAGCTCAGTCCGAGGTACGTCGGGCCGTTTGAGATTCTCGATCGGATCGGAGAGGTTGCCTACAGGATTGCGTTGCCGCTGCATTTTTCAGGTCTTCACGACGTCTTCCATGTGTCTATGTTGAGGAAGTACGTGGCGGATCCTTCTCACGTGATTCAGTTAGAGGTTCCGGAGATCCGTCAGGATTTGTCTCTCGAGGAGAGACCGGTGGAGATCGTGGATCGGATGGACCACCAGCTCAGGAGGAGGACCATTCCGATGGTGAAGGTCAGGTGGCAGCACCATAGTGAGCGAGAGGCTACTTGGGAAGTTGAAGAAGAGGTCCGGAAGGAGTTCCCGGAATTGTTTGGTGAGTTTCGGTCCTAATTTCGTGGACGAAATTCTTTTAAGGAGGGTGGATTGTAATATCCTTAATCCTTATTAGGACTAATCATGTTTTGGCTTTGATTAGGGGCTTAATTGGGAGGATTATGATGGAGGGCTGAGATTGATTTGGTTTGGTTGAGATGAGATGAAGGGTGGAGATCGGAAGAGAAGGGTTTAAGGTGAGTGTGTGATTCTCTCTCCCTCTCTCTCGCGTTTTTCTCTCTCTCACCGCTCAAACTCTCTCTCTCTCTCTGATCAGACCTCCGGTGCGTGGAGGAGCTCGAGCCGTGCGGTTCTGAAGGCGAGGCAAGGATCGGACGTTCGCCGGTGAGGGTAGATCGTCGTTCGGTTGGTTTTCACCGGAGGAGGTGATTTGCGAGGAAAAGCTCGCCGTCGAGTCTTCGAAGGCTTCTTCAAGTCTTCAAGGTATGTCAAGTTTTACTTTGATGCTCACTCATGCTTTGGTGGGTGTTGGGGTGGTCGACGGTAGGCCGGAGGGCTCGTCGGACCCGTGCAGCTGAGTTCTGCACTATAATCGGTCGACCGGTGGCATGGTTCGGTCGACCGGTTGTAGAGGAATTTGGGCGGAAAACCCTTGCACCGGTCGAACGATACTCGTCGAGTGGTCGACCGGTGGTACGTTTGATCAAGGGAGAAAAGGTTCTGTGTGTTTTCGGTCGAACGGGACCCCTTTGTCGGTCGACCGAAAGCACTGTTGTAAGTCGGTTGGGGGCGTTGACCATCCAAACGGTCGACCGCCTTGTTGACTTGTTCGACCGGCGATTAAAAATAACTTAAGTTGGTTCGACCGTGAGATGTTCCGGTCGACCGGTGCACTATGCGGATTTTGGGGTTTGGTACTGGTCGTTTTCGGTCGACCGGTGAGTTTGGGTCGTTCGACCGTTGGTGCATATTACTGTGGCACGAGTTCTTACTGGCCGGATTCGGTCGAACGGGACCCCTTTGTCGTTCGACCGATCGGCAGTTTTGTTGGTTGGGCCGGTCCCGCTGTGAGGATTCGGTCGACCGGTTGGGACATTTCGTTCGACCGTTTGGTGCGGTTTTCGCGTGTTCGTGTGTTGTGAAGCCAGCTCGAGATGGCAACGGATCTCCGGCCCTAGTGGGGTGACCGGTGCCGGCCTGAGAGTGGTTCACGGGTGTTGTCGGGTCAGCCCAAGAAGGCAACGGATCTCCGGCCCTAGTGGGGTGACCGGTGCCGGCCTGAGGGTGGTTCGCGTGTGGGGCCAGCTCAAGATGGCAACGGATCTCCGGCCCTAGAGGGGTGACGGTGCCGGCCTGAGAGTGGTCTTCTGGACAGCTCAAGATGGCAGCGATACAGAGGATACCGACCTGAGAGTAATCCGGCGGTGCCTGGGGCACATGTGTGTGTTGACCGAGGATATTTCCGGTCGTGGTGCCTGGGGCACGTGTGTTGTCGCCGAGGGAGTTTCCGGCTGAGGTGCCTGGGGCACGTGTGTGAGGGTTGGGCTAGAGGACCCGTCACTGTTTGGTGTCTACTGTGGTAGGGAGAGAGTCCCCGAGGACCCAGTGAGACGTTGTTGGTCTATCGCATTTCATATCATACATGCTTTAGATATCTAGTCATTTATTGTTATAGAGGTTTGGCATACGGGGTTTCCTCTCGGGAAACTCAGGCATATTCATGTTTTATGTCAGGTCGTAGGCAGCATTAGGAGGTGGTGACCGCGGAGGAGCGCCTTCGGGACCAGATCCTGCTTTCCCTGTTTTTGAGGTCCGAGTGATTACATGTATATTTTCCTTATCTTTTGTTGTAATCACACTTTTGTAAACTCTCGGATATATATATTGTATATATGTTGGTGCACCAGTTGGTCTTTTTCGTTGGTAATATCCTCGTGTTGTGTTTAATAAAAAATTTAATTTCTTCCGCTTTTGAGGATGTTACAAAGCTAGTCAATATATACCCACCTTTGGTTGTTGGAAAACTTGAGAAACTCTTGGCGGAAGAAATAATTTTTTTCTTCTTAAAAAGCCATAATTTAATTTTCTAATCTCTCTTTGAAGTCTCACGGATCACCATTTCCACTCAAGACTTGTGTATGTTGTGAAACTAATTTATTTATGTATATCAAGTTACCAACGGATCATCAGATTAGGAACCTATTGTTATTGGTGCAATGGCTTAGTTAAAAAAGGCTGTTACAAAGTGTACATCAATAGTCCCGATCCTATACATATATTCCGAAAATGTTGACACTTGCACGTTAATTGCACACACAAGAAACTCCAACAATAGGTTTCTTCACTAACTTTTGAAATTCGAAATTCTAGAACATCAACACGAATAACATATGTATCGTGAAACATGAATGAGTATTGGGTTGAAAAGTTGTTGTCTCCCACCTCATTTGGAACCGGGAGGCACCAAAAAATATAAAATAATTGCAAAAGGATTTTAAATTTTTGTATATTCGTATTGGGTGGAAAAGTTGTTGTCTCCCACCTCATTTGAAACCGGGGGGCGATCAGGCGACCAATAAAAATATAAAATAATTGCAAAAGTATCTTAAAATTTTGTAAAATTATATATGTAAATTTAAAGCATTTGGAGACTACGAAGAACCACAACCTCCGCTCAAAAGATATACAACTAAAGTTATGTTTCACCCTTTTAGGCTTATACTCAACAATACAAACCATAGGAACCAAATTCGTTTGAATGAATATAACCAAAGTCAAAAGAAGACAAGATAGAAGTGTTGCTCTCATAGTGCTCATCTATATTAACTGAACATTAGGATTTAGGATCACGCACATCATATTTTGTTTAGAAAATAAAACTTGCATGCGATAACTTTTGCAAAATGAACACACGCATAACACGTGCAATTTAGATTATGTTCAAGACAGAAATGGAACCACTTAGAATTATTAATTCTATCTTGATGGGCTTTTATTTATTTTAAAAACATTTTTCTAGCACCTCCTGGTAAGACCGCGAAATTTTGGAAGGTGTATTACTGCGAAACACAAAAGTTGCAAATTTTTGCAAGTGTTTCTTATATATATCATTTAAATGGTGGATATCCTGGTGTCACGATGTTTATATATTTGATCAATTAAGGAGTCATGTTATGGATCGTAAATTATTCATGAGATCAGAGGCCTAGAGAATGATACCGGACCTCAGAATTAATATATATCCTCAATAAAGCATGCATTATTCTAAAAATAGGACGATAATGCCAAATAATCTACTCTTCGAAACGAAATGGCGAAATGCCAAATAATCTACAGCTCCGTTGTTTAATAATGTGAATCATTTCGATATGATGTCAAACATAGGAATAAACCAAGGTTTTAAAAACCGGACCGGACCGGACGGTTCGACCCGGTCGAACCGGGAACCGATGGTTCAACGGCCGGTTCAACTAAAAAATCGAGCCTCTAGTTGAACCGTTCTGAACCGGATTGAACCCGGTCCGACCGGGTCGGACCGTTTGGTTGGACCGGACATAAAAATATTTCAAATTTTCCTAATTTTTAAAATCAGAAAATATGATAATTTTTTTTCTATTCTTACAAACAAAAATCCACCACCCACAAACTCTTCTCTCCCTCACCAAATCCCTTCGTAAGTATGATGTCATGGATAATATTGAAGATTGATTTTGATTTTAGATTCTTAATCCAAATAATATTTTCTCTAATTCGTATTCAAGCAAATTTGTTCCGTTAAGTAAATTGTGTTTGATATCATGAATTATATTTAACGTTTGGTGTGTGTATATATTAAATAATTTTACAAAAATCGGTTCAAACCGGTCCGACCATCGGTCCGACCGTTAATATTTATTCGGTCCGGTCAAACTTCGGGTCTCAAAAATCATGATGTCATGCTGACGTCATCAACGGTCCGACCGTGGTTGGACCGTGGTTCGACCACATTGAACCGAACCGAAGCTTTATCGGTTCGATGACCGGTTCAGTTTTGAAAACCTTGGAATAAACAAACAAAAATTATTAAGCCGAACAGCTTGGTAACTTGTAAAGTTGTAATGCAACATCTTGACAACGACTTTAATTAGATTATTATTAGTGAGGATGCGAAGTTGTAATAACTAATATGATCCCAATTTATGTAAAAAATTTCATCGTGAGCACCATGAACCTAATAAAAACTAAACATTATCTCGCCGGCCGCTTGCCTTAAAATATAGAATCAAAAACAGTAACAACGGTTTTATTTAAACTATCTATCACGTTTTTATTGGACTTTCGCAAGCATGACTCATAGACATCTATGCAGTATCAATGAAAGCTTTTGGCTTTGAATTTTACTTTTTGTATGTGTTAACTTTATCAACTATGATAACCATAACTCCAATACCCATTGTCATCTTGACTTGCAGCAGTTTGTGTAACAGTGTGAGTATATATCCAGCTGAGACTAATCCAATTGGTAAATTAATTTTCTTGAAATAACTAAGATAAGAATTGGTACTCTCGAATGGAATTTTAAATTAAATAGATCATAAAAAACTGTCCTTAGAAATACTATCCATGTGAGTAGTTCGATGCTATTCTGGTTCCTGCATATTTCAGCCACTAGCATCATAACATTGGATTCACTAAGATACCTTGCTTTACAATCTCTTTATTTAATTTTTAATATTGAACAAGTAGTAGATGTTAAAGAACATACCTTGATTACAACGGCTCTCATTGAATGCAACGGCTCTCCATTAAGAGGCACCTCTTGGGAGATCCAACCCAGAATAAATGTATAACGGATATAAACTCCATGTATAAGTATCTCTCATGTATTAGCAAACAAATTAATTATCAAAAATATACACATTCTTCCTCCCGCACCATTTTAATGGATCCATTAACCCGATCCAGTTAAGCAACCTGGTGGACCAGCTTAATGTTTTATTGCAAAACAACCCTCCTGCTTCAGGTAATTACTCAGGTATGAAACAGAATCCTGTTTTTGCTAATGTCTCTAGCTTATTTACTAAATCAAATGAAAATTGGATTGTTGATACCGGTGCTACAGATCATATGACCGGTAATCCAAAACTTCTTAGTAACATTAACCAAAATTTAAGATGGTTAAATAATTTTGTTACCGTTGCAAATGGAGATAAAATTCAAATTCAAGGAATAGGAAAAGCAAACTTGATTAATAACACATGTGACAATATTTTGTATATTCCCAATCTCAATGCTAACCTAATTTCAGTTGCTAAAATTACTACTGAACTCAATTGTAATGTGATTTTTTCTCCTAATAATGTGTTTTTTCAGGATCGTACCACAGGGAGGATGATTGGTAAAGGCATCCTCACAAATGGTTTATATGTCCTTGAAACAAACAAAAAGGCATATCATACCCAAACTCTTGATAATCACCTTCTCTGGCATAAGCGGATGGGTCATCCCTCATCAAATGTTCTAAAAAGTCTTTTTCCCTCTTTTAAATCTAATTTACTATGTGATGTGTGTCGTTTTGCTAAACAAACCCGACTACCGTTTTCAAATTCCAGTACAAAAACTTATGTTCCATTTACCATTATTCACTCCGATATTTGGGGACCTGCTCCCAAAGAATCCTACAATGGTTTTCGATATTTTATTAGTTTTATTGATGATTTTTCTAGAACCACCTGGATTTACTTACTAAAACATAAATCTGATGCTTATCCAGTGTTTTGTGAATTTTTACGTTTTATTGAAAATATGTTTGATGCAAAGATTAAGACTTTTCGATCTGATAATGGCTCCGAATATATGAGCAATATGTTTCAAAACCTTTTAAAACAAAAAGGTATTCTTCACCAAACATCTTGTATAAATACACCACAACAAAATGGGCTTTCAGAACGGAAAAATCGACACCTTTTAAATGTTACTCGATCTCTTCTTTTTCAGAATAATGTTCCAACACATTTCTGGTCTGATGCTGTTCTCACTGCTGCTTATATAATTAATCGCATTCCTAGTCCTACAATTAATAATAAAAAACCTCTAGAACTCTTGTACGATAAAGAAATTAGTATTAATCATCTTAAAGTCTTTGGGTGTACATGTTTTGTTCACAAAAAACGTGAACACAAACTTGACTACACCTCGGTTAAATGCATTTTCTTAGGATATTCCTTCAAGAAGAAAGGATACAAGTGTTATGATCCAGCAAATAGGAAATTCTATATCTCCAGAGACGTTTCCTTCTTCGAAGCTGAACCCTTCTTTAAAAACTCCATCCCTGAAAACTCCTCCTCTTCCTCTGCTCTACCAAACTTTCCTCAAGAGATATCCGCTGCCACACCCATTCTCGAGGAAGAAAACGAACAAAGGGAGGAAGAAAACGAACAAAGGGAGGAAGAAAACGAACAAAGGGAGGAAGAAAACGAACAAAGGGAGGGAGAAGACGAAGAAGAAGAACTTCCGAGAAGATCCTCTCGTACTTCACGACCTCCCCCTAGATTTAATGACTATATTCTTTCACACGTGACGTATCCTATTCAGAATCACTTATCCTATCACCAATTCTCATCCAACCATCAGGCCTTCTTAGGAAAGCTAGATCAAAATAAGGAACCAACAACATATCAAGAGGCTATAGGAAACCAAAATTGGAAGAGAGCCATGAAAGATGAGTTACGTGCCTTAGAATCCAATCAAACTTGGACTCTAGTTCCTCTACAACCCAACATAAAGCCTGTCGGCTGCAGATGGGTCTACAAAATCAAATATCATAGCAATGGCAACATAGAAAGATATAAAGCCCGTCTTGTAGCTAAAGGCTACACTCAAACCTATGGTCTTGACTATCAAGAAACCTTTGCTCCCGTAGCCAAAATGAACACTGTTAGAGTTCTCCTATCAATTGCAGTTAATCAAGGTTGGAATCTCTTCCAAATGGATGTTAAAAATGCTTTTCTACAGGGAAACCTTGAAGAAGAAGTTTATATGACTCCACCGCCTGGCTACACCACACATCCAAATCAGGTATGCAAGCTTCATAAGTCTATATATGGACTAAAACAATCACCTCGAACATGGTATGCCAAACTTAGTCTCTCTCTTATTAGTTATGGATTCATTAAAAGTTCTGCTGATGCATCAATGTTTACAAAACATAGTCATAATACCACTATCATTGTACTCATTTATGTGGATGACATTATTATAACCGGGAATAATGACCACAAAATCACCTTAGTCAAGGAATATCTAAAATCTAAATTTGATATCAAAGACTTAGGGTTTATGAGATATTTTTTAGGAATAGAAATTGCACACTCCAAGAAAGGTCTGTTTCTTTCCCAACGCAAATACACCCTAGATCTACTCAAAGAAACTGGAAAACTAGGATCAAAACCCATAACTACTCCAATAGAAATCAACAAAAAACTAGGACCAACAGATGGCACCCCTCTAACCAATATTAGACAATTTCAAAGATTAGTCGGAAAACTCATCTATCTCACCGTTACTCGACCCGACATTACTTATGCTGTTAGTCAAATAAGCCAATTCATGCATGCCCCTCACACTCATCACTTAGATCTGGTAAAAAGAATCTTATGCTACCTTAAAGGAACCCCTGGACAAGGACTTTTAATGAAACCTAATAACTCTAACTCAATAATTGGATATTCCGATGCAGATTGGGCTGGAAGCCATGATCGAAGATCAACTACCGGTTTTTGCACCTTTGTAGGAGGCAACTTGGTAACATGGCGAAGTAAGAAGCAAAATGTTGTTGCACGATCTAGTGCAGAAGCTGAATATCGAGGGATGGCGTCCACCACCAGCGAATTAATCTGGCTCCGACAACTCCTCAAAGACATGAATATCATAACTCAGGAACCAACAAAAATGTTCTGTGACAACAATGCAGCACGACACATTGCCACAAATCCTGTCTTCCACGAAAGGACCAAGCATATAGAAGTTGACTGTCATTTCATCAGAGAAAAAATACAGTCAAAACAAATAGAAGTTCCCTATGTTTCAAGCAAAGAACAACTTGCAGATATCTTCACCAAAGCTCTTGATCGCAGAACCTTCTCCAACCTTCTCTTCAAGTTGGGATCTGTCAACCCGTTCCAGACACAACTTGAGGGGGCGTGTTAAAGAACATACCTTGATTACAACGGCTCTCATTGAATGCAACGGCTCTCCATTAAGAGGCACCTCTTGGGAGATCCAACCCAGAATAAATGTATAACGGATATAAACTCCATGTATAAGTATCTCTCATGTATTAGCAAACAAATTAATTATCAAAAATATACACATTCTTCCTCCCGCACCATTTTAATAGTAGATCTGTTTGCTTACAGCGTTAAATTTTTGAACTGGTAGATTAGTTGTTCGAAAAGTGTAGTTGATCAACAAACAATTAATGTGAACATAAAAGTCCCATATCAATCTAATATACCCTCTAACCTAGAAAAGATATATCCCAAAAATCACTAGCACATGCACTCTTTCATAGCCTCCCTCAGTATTCCATAATGTAATTTATCAACATTTTGCATCCTTTAGCTACAATCTAATCACAGTGAATCAAATATGATGTTTACGCCAACAATTGTATTAGTGTGATTGTAACATCCCGAAACAGCGGAAATTTTTTTTTTAAAACAATAAAAGTCAAGGCAATCAACTCAATAAACAAAGGCGGGACTGTTACTTCTCATAAATCATAAAAGTGGTGCACCAAAATTACATCAGAGTTTGCCAAATGAATACATGATTACAACAAAACGACAAGGGAAGATAAACGTAATCATGTTGACCTCAGTGGTCTGACTAGAGGATCCGACTCCAAATGCGCGTGCCCGCCGATCACCACCCAACTGGATCTACTGCGATCCTGAAAATATATAACAACGATGCCTGAGTTTCCAGAAAGGAAACCCCGTACGCCAACTCACCTAAATGCATGCATTGCACAAATGAACCTATCATACTAGTAATCATGTCATGGCATCGACAGAAGGTAAAACAGTTCCCCCGAAGGGTAAAACAGGACATCAGTCCGACAATCAATCATCGGGTCTCCCGAAGAGACCTACTGCAGGCACATGCAGTCTAGTAGCCCGCGACATCGCACCCCCCACACGCAGCTACACTACTCAAGGGTTCGGCAGGGAGCCTCTGTCACGTCTACGCGCCGATAGAAACAGATCTGTAAATCTCAGTGGTCGGGGCCACAGGGACCAACGGGGCCGTCGCCCGGAAGGTATAACAACATCATCTCGGTAGGTGCCCAGCCGAGGAAAACAACAAGCCGGCACAGCCTCGGCCCAACAATCATCATCGCCGGCACAACCTCGGCGGCATCACCGGCACAGCATCGGTGGTCCATCACAACAGTCCGGCACAGCATCGGACAGATCCAGACCGAAGTCTGCCAGGTCATCGGGCTCCTCGAGCCGCGAACACCAACCGCGCCGCTATAAAAGCAGGGCAGCGACCTCCGTAGCCCCAAGGGCCGGTAGTCACCTCACCCAACGCCAGTTGCGTGCCCGCACAACATCAACACTGGGATCCGCGATCCCTCAGGCCTGCTATACTACAAAGTGCCAACAAACATCTCAAAAGTCACGGTCCATACATGGAGCTGACGCGTCCCGAACACCCACACTCTTCCCAACGGCGGTCCCTGGGCAGGCACGCATCACGCGCCCACCGTCACCTCCCGGCTCACGCACAAGGCGAGGACACGGGTTTCCGTGGCAAAGTTGGCGTTCAAAAAGGGAACCAGGAATTCTGTCCTGGGCCCAAACGGTCGACCGTAAGAGGTGATTCGGTCGACCGTTTCCAGAAAGGAATCGGTCGACCGTCCCTAACACGGTCTACCGCTGCGCACAGAACACAATCCCCCAACGGTCTACCGAAGGTCTAAAACCGGTCGACCGAACGAGGTCAAAATCCGGAGTCTGGTCAACATTAAAATCCAATCTATCGGTCGACCGACTCAGTTCCCGGTCGACCGAAAACTAACAGTACATCTATTTCATTCTTTTAATCCATCGGTCGACCGACTCAGGGGTCTCGGTCGACCGACAACAGTTAGGGTCAACCTACATTCTACGTTATATAACGGTCGACCGAACTAACTCCAAGGTCCGAACAGCATGCAATATAATCCAATATAAATATGTTCCGGTCGACCGAACACAAGGCCTCGGTCGACCGAAACGCAACAGACAGCAAATAAACACATGCATTCGGTCGACCGTCCAAGGACCGGTCGACCGTCCGGTCGTCTTCAACCTCGCGCCAGCCGAGGTTTCTTCGCCCAAACGCGACGTCGGAGAGGCCTCCGACCTCCTCCGACCGACCAACACAACCCTCTCAATAGGGTTAACAATAAAACCACACTAAGGAGCGGCGTACCTCAACCAACGATGACGAAACGCCGGAGCCCGCTCACGCGCGTCGCCTCCGGTAGACCTCGAGCACGCGCCTCTCCTCCGCCGGACGTCTGACCTCCTCCCGCACGACGTCCTCGCCTCCTCCGATCGACTCCTCTGCTGGACGAAGGAGAAGAAGAATGAAAATGGAGAGAAATGAGAGAGAGAGAAGAAATCACGCTACTTAAACCCAAATCAAATCTTCTCCCCACGCGTGAACAGTGCCCTACACCAAGCCAACCCATCACTCTCCCTCACGACCACTGTTCACGCCTCCTTCCCCTTCCCCATGCAGCCACACTTCCCCATGCAAAACAAGCCCTAAACCTCCTCTAATCCAAGCTTAACCCTAATCTAGGGTTTGGGTTCTTACAATCCTCCCAACTTAAAAGGATTTCGTCCCGAAATCAAAGCAAACTACTCACCGAAAAGCTCTGGATACTGCCTCCTGACATCCTCCTCGATCTCCCACGTGGCCTCACGCTCACTGTGATGCTGCCACCTGACCTTCACCATCGGAATGGTCCTCCTCCTGAGCTGATGATCCATGCGATCGACAATCTCAACTGGTCTCTCCTCGAGTGACAAGTCCTGCTGAATCTCTGGTACTGCTATCTCGATGACGTGCGACGGATCTGCCACATACTTCCTCAGCATCGACACATGGAAGACATCATGCAGACCTGAAAACTGCGGCGGCAACGCAATCCGGTAGGCAACCTCTCCAACCCGGTCGAGGATCTCAAACGGTCCGACATATCTCGGACTGAGCTTCCCCTTCTTCCCAAACCTCATCACACCTCTGGCTGGGGAAATCTTCAGAAACACATGGTCGCCGACCTCGAAACTCAACTCACGTCTGCGTCGATCAGCATAACTCTTCTGCCTGCTCTGTGCTGTGGCCAGTCTCCTCCTGATCACATCAACCTTCTCTGAGTACATCTGCACAATCTCTGGCCCCACTAACTGCCTCTCGCCCACATCACTCCAGCATACCGGTGATCTGCAAGGCCTCCCGTACAACGCCTCGTACGGTGCCATCCCAATACTCGAATGGTAGCTGTTGTTGTAGGCGAACTCCACCAGGGGCAGGTGCTCATCCCAGTGCCCTGCCCAATCCAGTGTGCATGCTCTCAGCATATCCTCCAAAGTCTGAATAGTCCTCTCTGACTGACCATCTGTCTGCGGATGGAACGCTGTGCTGAACCTCAGACGCGTCCCCAATGCCTGCTGCAGACTCCCCCAAAATCTGGAAGTGAAACGAGGATCTCGATCAGAGATGATGCTCACTGGTACTCCATGCAACCTGACTATCTCCTCCACGTACAACTTAGCTAGACCCTCCAAAGGCAACGTAGTCCTGATCGCTAAGAAATGCGCCGACTTGGTCAGTCGATCGACTATCACCCAAATCGCGTCGTGGAATCTCCTCGTCTTCGGCAAACCCGTGACAAAATCCATCGTCACGTGCTCCCACTTCCACTCAGGAAGCTCAATACTCTGCATCGGTCCTGCCGGCCTCTGATGCTCAATCTTCACCTGCTGGCAGACTAAGCATCGCTCCACGAACTCTGCAATATCCCTCTTCATGCCCTTCCACCAGAAGTTCCGCTGCAGGTCCTTATACATCTTCGTGCTCCCCGGGTGAATGGTGTATCTAGCTCTGTGTGCCTCCTCCATGATGTCATCTCTCAGCCCATCGCTCTTCGGCACCCAGATCCGACTCCTGAACCTCAAACCACCATCAACCCCTATACTGAAATCTGCCCCATCTCTGGAAGCCAACTGTAGCAGCCCATCTAACTCATCATCCCCAAGCTGAGCCTGCACCACTCGTGAGACAGTCTGCGGCTCCACCCGAAGCCCAGCAATCACTGCTCCCTCTGAATCCTCTGTGAACGGACTCCACTCGGAAAAAGCCTCGAGTAACCTCCACTCCTGGATGCACAGACTCGCCACAGAAACCTCCACCTTCCTGCTCAGTGCATCTGCAACCGAATTCGCCTTCCCCGGATGATAGGAAATGGTGAAGTCGTAGTCCTTAATGAACTCAAGCCATCTGCGCTGCCTCATATTCAGCTCCTTCTGCGAGAACAAGTACTTCAGACTCTGATGATCGGTGAAGACCTCGAACTGCTCGCCATAAAGATAGTGCCGCCAGGTCTTCAACGCGTGAACTACCGCTGCCAACTCCAGATCATGAGTAGGGTAGTTCTTCTCATGCACCTTCAGCTGCCTCGAAGCGTACGCCACCACCTTCCCGTGCTGCATCAGAACACAGCCCAAACCAATCCCTGACGCATCACTGTAAATCACGTAGCCTCCACTGCCACTCGGTAGCGTCAGAATAGGTGCTGTCGTCAATCGCCTCTTCAGCTCCTGAAAGCTGTCCTCGCACTTCTGGGACCAAACGAACTTGACGCCCTTCTGCGTCAGCGCTGTCAGCGGCGACGCAAGTCTGGAGAAATCCTGGATGAACCGTCTGTAATACCCTGCCAGTCCAACGAAACTCCTGATCTCCGTCACGCTCGTCGGGGCTCTCCACTGAGTCACTGCCTCGACCTTTGCCGGATCCACTGAAATCCCATCCGCTGACACAATATGCCCCAGAAAAGCCACCTGATCCAACCAGAACTCGCACTTCGTATACTTGGCATAAAGCTGCTGATCCCTCAAGATGCCAAGCACAATCCTCAGGTGCTCTCGATGCTGCTCCCTGTCAGGCGAGTATATCAAAATGTCGTCTACGAATACAACGACAAATCTGTCGAGGTACGGCTGGAAGGTCCTATTCATCAGATCCATGAATGCTGCAGGCGCATTCGTCAGTCCAAATGGCATCACCAAGAACTCGTAGTGGCCGTACCGCGT
Organism: Triglochin maritima; assembly: GCA_963682175.1. Taxonomy (NCBI): domain Eukaryota; kingdom Viridiplantae; phylum Streptophyta; class Magnoliopsida; order Alismatales; family Juncaginaceae; genus Triglochin; species Triglochin maritima. The sequence goes on along the minus strand of OY821780.1, from coordinate 2,262,908 downwards.
CCTGAAGGCTGTCTTCTGAACATCTGCCTCCCTGATCCGCAACTGATGATAACCCGAACGCAGATCGATCTTCGAGAACACTCTCGCCGTCTGCAACTGATCAAACAAATCATCAATCCTGGGCAAAGGGTACCGGTTCCGAACGGTAACCTTATTCAGCATCCTGTAGTCGATGCACATCCGCAACGACCCATCCTTCTTCTTCACGAAGAGCACAGGCGCTCCCCATGGAGAAACACTCGGTCGAATGAACCCGGACTCCATCAACTCCTGCAACTGCTTCTTCAACTCTGTCAACTCTGCAGGTGCCATACGATACGGAGCCTTCGACTGAGGTGTCGTACCCGCTACCAGCTCGATGCCGAACTCAATCTCTCGGTGCGGCGGTAATGCTGGAATCTCTGCTGGAAATACATCAGGGAACTCCTGCACAATCTCTATATCCTCCAGCCTCATCCTCTCAGAATCAGGAACTACCAGCGTGGCCACAAACGCGCTGCACCCCTGCTGTACCAGCCTCCGTGCCTTAACTGCAGACACAATCAGACGACCGTCTCTTCTCCTCGTACCTCTGATCAAAACATCTGGCTCGCCCTCCATCGGAATCAGAATCTTCTTCTCACGGCAAAAGACTCGCACGTCGTACTGTGATAGCCAGTCCATCCCCAGTATGACGTCGAAGTCCACCATCGGTAACAAGACCAGATCTGCCGGAAAATCGTGGTCTCCCGAAGCAACTGTGGTGCCGGGGAAAAAGCTCCCCACAGTGCCCACCTCACCCATGGGCGTGCTGACCTCCAAAACATCAGTCAGCAGCACAGGGGTCCGACCCAACTCGCCAGCAAACTTCTCCGAGATGAAGGAGTGAGTGGCGCCGCAATCAAACAACACACGCGCTACAGAACCAGAAACAGAAAGTGTACCTTCCACGACGGTGTTGGAGTCCCTCGCCTCCTCAGCCTGGATAGTGAAGACTCGCCCGGTCCTCCTGCTCTGCCCCGGTGCAACAACTGATCGGCTGCCTCCGCCTCTGCCTACTGCTGGTGGTCCCGGCCTCCTGCTCGGCTCCCCCTGCCTCTGAGGACAATCACGGACAAAATGCCCCATCTGGCCGCAACCCATACATGCTCCAGTCCGACGGGGACACTCCTGCCCTGGATGGAACCTCCCGCAGTAAGTGCACGCTCCAGACTGACGTGCTCCTCCACCATCGAACCTGGGCCTCTTGCCCGGGTTCCCTGCTCCACGACTGACTACTCTGCTACCGGTGCTCACTGGCGCCTTCCGCGCCTCCTGAATACACTCCCTCTGGTCCTGCTCGATGATCGTAGCATGCTTCACCGCATCTGCAAGGGTCCGCGGCATGCTGTTGATCACCCGAGATCGAAGCGGCTGTCTCAGTCCCTTCACGAACTTCCTCGCCCGCTGCTCTGGGGTCACACAAATCTCAGGGCAGTAACGCTCCAAAGCGTTGAACCTGCTGATGTAGCTCGTCAGTGTCATGTCCTTCTGCTCCAGCGACATGAACTCCTCCCTCTTCTGATCCCTGACATGCTGGGGGAAGTACTGCTCGTGGAACACCTCCAAAAACTCCTCCCAGCTCACATCTGTACGGTCGTCAAACAGAACTGTGGACGTGGACCTCCACCAGTTGGCGGCCTCGCCATCGAACACATAGGTGGCCAGCTCCACCATCCTCCCAGGTGCTACTCCAATAGCACGGAAGATCTTCTCCATCCGGAAGATCCAATCCTCCGCAACCTCTGGGGCCCTCCTGCCATCAAACGTCGGCGGGTGCTGACGCATGAACCGATCGTGCTCAGCCCCCACACCGCCCTGGGCGCTCTGAGCTGCCTGACGCTCCAGAAACTCGCCCAACCTGTCCCACTGTGCACCCGAAGTGTCATCACTGGGATCACGATCGCGTGGAGAACTCCTCACACGCCTAGGTGCCATCTGCCAGAAGAAACAATCACAACTTCAGCCATGTATGCATGCTAAAAGAAAAATGCATGAATCCTATTACTACAAGGGTGATTTCATTGGGAACCGCATAGGAATCGACCGCTCTGATACCAAGTTGTAACATCCCGAAACAGCGGAAATTTTTTTTTTAAAACAATAAAAGTCAAGGCAATCAACTCAATAAACAAAGGCGGGACTGTTACTTCTCATAAATCATAAAAGTGGTGCACCAAAATTACATCAGAGTTTGCCAAATGAATACATGATTACAACAAAACGACAAGGGAAGATAAACGTAATCATGTTGACCTCAGTGGTCTGACTAGAGGATCCGACTCCAAATGCGCGTGCCCGCCGATCACCACCCAACTGGATCTACTGCGATCCTGAAAATATATAACAACGATGCCTGAGTTTCCAGAAAGGAAACCCCGTACGCCAACTCACCTAAATGCATGCATTGCACAAATGAACCTATCATACTAGTAATCATGTCATGGCATCGACAGAAGGTAAAACAGTTCCCCCGAAGGGTAAAACAGGACATCAGTCCGACAATCAATCATCGGGTCTCCCGAAGAGACCTACTGCAGGCACATGCAGTCTAGTAGCCCGCGACATCGCACCCCCCACACGCAGCTACACTACTCAAGGGTTCGGCAGGGAGCCTCTGTCACGTCTACGCGCCGATAGAAACAGATCTGTAAATCTCAGTGGTCGGGGCCACAGGGACCAACGGGGCCGTCGCCCGGAAGGTATAACAACATCATCTCGGTAGGTGCCCAGCCGAGGAAAACAACAAGCCGGCACAGCCTCGGCCCAACAATCATCATCGCCGGCACAACCTCGGCGGCATCACCGGCACAGCATCGGTGGTCCATCACAACAGTCCGGCACAGCATCGGACAGATCCAGACCGAAGTCTGCCAGGTCATCGGGCTCCTCGAGCCGCGAACACCAACCGCGCCGCTATAAAAGCAGGGCAGCGACCTCCGTAGCCCCAAGGGCCGGTAGTCACCTCACCCAACGCCAGTTGCGTGCCCGCACAACATCAACACTGGGATCCGCGATCCCTCAGGCCTGCTATACTACAAAGTGCCAACAAACATCTCAAAAGTCACGGTCCATACATGGAGCTGACGCGTCCCGAACACCCACACTCTTCCCAACGGCGGTCCCTGGGCAGGCACGCATCACGCGCCCACCGTCACCTCCCGGCTCACGCACAAGGCGAGGACACGGGTTTCCGTGGCAAAGTTGGCGTTCAAAAAGGGAACCAGGAATTCTGTCCTGGGCCCAAACGGTCGACCGTAAGAGGTGATTCGGTCGACCGTTTCCAGAAAGGAATCGGTCGACCGTCCCTAACACGGTCTACCGCTGCGCACAGAACACAATCCCCCAACGGTCTACCGAAGGTCTAAAACCGGTCGACCGAACGAGGTCAAAATCCGGAGTCTGGTCAACATTAAAATCCAATCTATCGGTCGACCGACTCAGTTCCCGGTCGACCGAAAACTAACAGTACATCTATTTCATTCTTTTAATCCATCGGTCGACCGACTCAGGGGTCTCGGTCGACCGACAACAGTTAGGGTCAACCTACATTCTACGTTATATAACGGTCGACCGAACTAACTCCAAGGTCCGAACAGCATGCAATATAATCCAATATAAATATGTTCCGGTCGACCGAACACAAGGCCTCGGTCGACCGAAACGCAACAGACAGCAAATAAACACATGCATTCGGTCGACCGTCCAAGGACCGGTCGACCGTCCGGTCGTCTTCAACCTCGCGCCAGCCGAGGTTTCTTCGCCCAAACGCGACGTCGGAGAGGCCTCCGACCTCCTCCGACCGACCAACACAACCCTCTCAATAGGGTTAACAATAAAACCACACTAAGGAGCGGCGTACCTCAACCAACGATGACGAAACGCCGGAGCCCGCTCACGCGCGTCGCCTCCGGTAGACCTCGAGCACGCGCCTCTCCTCCGCCGGACGTCTGACCTCCTCCCGCACGACGTCCTCGCCTCCTCCGATCGACTCCTCTGCTGGACGAAGGAGAAGAAGAATGAAAATGGAGAGAAATGAGAGAGAGAGAAGAAATCACGCTACTTAAACCCAAATCAAATCTTCTCCCCACGCGTGAACAGTGCCCTACACCAAGCCAACCCATCACTCTCCCTCACGACCACTGTTCACGCCTCCTTCCCCTTCCCCATGCAGCCACACTTCCCCATGCAAAACAAGCCCTAAACCTCCTCTAATCCAAGCTTAACCCTAATCTAGGGTTTGGGTTCTTACAGTGATGTTTACACCAACAATCTAATCACAGTTAGTCAAATATGATGTTTATACGCCAACAACATTTTACAATATTTTTTGGTTTAATATATAAAATAATTAAGATGCATATTGAATCAGATAAGTTCTGGCTGTATTATTGTGGATATGATTATGTAGTTGAGGGCAACATAATCAAGACCAAAAAACTTAATCACGTCTGTCTTCATTGATCTCATCAAGGATCACTATGAGTGCTACTATGAAAGCATAATCCACGTTGGGGTAAACAGTGACGCCAAATGTGTCTTTTCCAAGCACTATGCTCGCCACTTTCAGTTTCTTCCTCATCTGTAACAGACACATCACACAAATAATTAACCCATGTAATTAACATTAATATGTGATTTAGTGATAAAAATTAATTAGCGTTTTACCTGAGCAACAATGGTATTGGTGTTACCAAGGTAAATGGTGCAGGACCTGTCAAACCAACTCCCCTTGATCTTGAAATCACACGCACTCTCATTGGTAGTGTTAGTAGCCAAAAACACGTCGAGTTCGGTTTTAAACTGGATTAAGGAAGATTTCTTAAGAGTAAATAAGAGATCTTTTGGATCTGAGGTGTCCCCCTTGAACGCTTGCCATCTCCTGTGAACAGTCATCACCTGTGGAAATAAACACGCGTTGTTTGCATCACAAGCAAACTCAAAACACTTGTTGGTTCAGAAACTAATTACTTTGGAAACTTGACAAAATAATGTAAAGACAAATTAAGTTGAGAACTAACTTCTTAATTGTGTTGTTGCTTGAAAATAGAAAGAGAGAACTCATTTCTTGTCTTTAGTTTTTGTCTTTCTCAAGACTTATTAAGTAGATAATAACTAAGAGTACCACTGATAGAAAAGATTCCGAGAGTTTGGATAAGAAAAAAAAGTGAGGTTAACAGTTTGTTGTAGTTTCGTAAGGAAAAATAATAAAATCAAAATTTATGGTTTTCCAATACCTTAATACAAAACACAGTATAGAAAAAGACCCACAACCATTAATTTTATTATTATTGACATCTACATGCAATTAAATTCTGTTCATCTGATTTTATCTCATCTCGTAATTAATTCATATATTTTGCGCCAAGTAATCATGTCTCACAACTACTCTTTGAGAAAGTATGACAAGTAAAAAATACAAGATTAATTAGGATGTTGTGCTTCACAGAAAGGTTTTTAAAAAAAAAAGACCTTTTGTTGCATGGAGACGAGAGGGGTGTCCTGAGCGTCCACCAACACACGACGATCTCTGATGCTGAGAAGTTTGCCTTTGACTTTCATTAAAACGTTGCCGTTGACGTCGGAGATGGTGTAGTGGCCGTCGGAGATGCTAAAGGTCTTCTCCGTTACCGTCAGATCGACGGGGTATGGGGCGCAGAACTGAGGTCCCACCACCACAGCCGGTGCCGCAGGCATGGGTGTTTCCATGGCCATTGATGGAATTTAATGTTTTTGTGAAGATGTAATATAGAAAGGTTGTGGATGGATTAGGATTAATTTTTGTGAATGGGACAACGAAGGCATCTTTATTTTTAGGTAAGGGTAGAGTCGTAAATCTAACCCGCCACCTGCCGCCGATCTCATCCCGTAAATGCAAGTCATCGAACAAAATAATTAATTATTCGAATGTCATTATAAAATATTATAATTTTCAATAACTACTATTTTACAATTATTTGTTTATATATATTATCAAATAATCAACATTATGTTCCAAATACCATTAATTTTTCAGATATATTACTTCTTAAGACATCCACGGAATAAAAAAATAAATTTTAATTGTAAAATTTACAATTTTCATCTTGTATAATCTATTTTTTTGTTCAAACTCTCATATCATTCTCCCTTTCTATTCTTCTCTTTACTTTGTAGAGAGAGTGAAGAAGTTTATATTAATTTAGTTATAAAGTAATGTTAATATTAGTTAACAAAATCAATTTAAAAGAGAAGACAATTTAAGAGGTTTAGGTTAAGCATTTAGACTTTAATCAGGTGTTTAGTAGGCAGGTTAACGTGATTAGTGATGCTCATTAAGGTTTAAGAAAAAAGTTTAGTTGTCAACATTTCTAGAGAGACAATCAAGCGAAGAGCATAGTCGATTCTATAAACGGAGGTGTCTACAATATAGTTATTAAAAATTTAAACACAATCGCTTAGAACAATAGAACCCGAAGAGGAGAAGTCACAATTATCTTAATTAAACGACAAGTGCACGACACACGTGCAATATTTGGGCCCTTGGTCAACATTTATTAACGAAAGTGCCATGGAAGCCCAACTACTACTACCTATCCGAAGCAGGAAGAAAGCAAACTCCTTGCTTCCGATGTCCTCCCTCTCCTCTTCCTCCCACATCCCCGTCGACTACACCATCTCGAAGCCCCTCACCGGCGGAGACCTAACCGTCTACGAATCCGACGGAAACCTCGCCTTTCGTTTCAGCTCTTCCCCGGGCCGGGCCAGAACCTTGCTCGACGCTTCCGGAACTCCCCTCATCTCCATCTTAAACAATAAACACGTAAGCTTCCAACATTTTTGGGCGGAACAGTTGTTGATGTTGTCCCTCTGTTGTAGTTCAAGTGGAAAATGGCTTGGATTGGATTGGAATCGGAATTTTAGTTTGGATGAAACATGTGTCGTGAGATGATTTAGTTTTTTTTAATAGTATTTTATTTGTTTACTAAATATTAGAAGAAAAAAGTATGGAACAATCATTTTTACTTTCCTGTGGATTTCAGTGGCATTCACAAACAACAAACTATGGTCAAATGGAAACTGAATTCCACTTTTACCATAAAATCCATTTTCAAATACTTTTCAAGGCACCAAAAAAGGCTTATAGTGTTTCTCATGATGAAAATTTTCAATTTTTAATAAAAAGTAGGAAATTCGGAACAAAGCAGAATGGCTGATTGAAGAGGGAGATTTAGGAGCTAGTGTAGAGAATACATATGTAGGTGACAAGTAATCTCATGTCGTTATGCGAAAATGGTTTCATGGAAATATAGAAGTGATAACACTGCACGTAATCCGAATTGTTGTGATGGAGATAGTGGAATTTTGGCGGGGTCATTTATGAAGCAATAGACATGACAAAAAGGCTAAGGTGTCTTTAGGAATTGATTCCAACTAATCTTTTTTTCTAAAAGTCACTCTCCTATTGACTTGCTGAACTTGTTAAGTTGCTTAAAATCATCCGCTTTGCCTACCATGTTTATGAGTTCATAACAAGTGCTTTGCAAATATTTTTTATTAATCGTGTATTGAGAAACATAGAACATCAAATATTTATTTCAAAAATCACACCTAAATGAGATTTAAATTTAAGGCTTGGTTGCAACAATTATAACATTACCACGAAGTCACAGCCTCTCAGTCAAGGATCAGAATTCATTGTAAAACCCCAAATTACCAAATTACCAATAAGCTTTTGAATAACCGATCTGAATTGCAATCAGTTAACTGACCATCTGACTCGCTCAACATGTGACCTTTATCAGCCACTGGAATATTCAGCAATCTCTCTTAATTGGTTGATCAATGCAACCATTCAATCTTTGTTCTTTTCTTTTGCACTTGTTTGATGCTCAATCTGCATTTTTCTTCAACCAAATGACCAATCAAAAAAACATTGCATTTTTCTTCAAACTCATCTTCTTGGGTTCCTTGCCTAGCACAACCCTATCATCGTCAGTCAGTTGCAGGAAAAATAACCTTTTGCTTTCTATTGAGCTTTATATGGTCTTAAGCCCTGGTATGACATAGCTTTCTCAATGCTGCAATGCATCCCTATAAGTTTCATATGTAAGCAATTTCAAACTTTTATCCATGTATCACCTAAGAGGCTAAGATCGCATGTACTCTACAGGGTTTGCTTGGGATCATATCCTGGAATTGATTCATTTTAAGTTTCCATGGATATAAGTGTCTGGAAGAAGGTGATATTCATGTGCTGAAATCATGATTTTTGACGAGTTTCGTTTTTAGCCTACCCAACAAGTTTGGGATTTTTTTTGTTCCTGAAATTGACATTTTCGAAGCATATGGACTGCAGGTTTGGTGGTAAATCTGTTTTCGCCAATTTCTTTGTGTCCCTAAGTTATGTTTTCCATTACCATGCAGGGGCAGTGGCAAGGTTTCAGAGAGAACGCTTCCGAGTTCCAAAATTTGATTTTTACCGTGCGTAGAACTTTTTCATCTATCTTTAGTTCAGAACTGGAGGTCTTTCTAATAGGTGATAATATTGGATCGTCTGGATGCAGTTTCAAATTGAGAGGAAATACCTTTCAGAGGTCTTGCACTATGTACCGGGGGAGTAATATTCTCGCTCAGGTAATTGATGCTATGTCAAAATAAGAGAGAATTGCAGGGAAGGCAAAATTTCATCGGGGTGTTGAACTAAGTGAAGGTCTTTCTTACTTTTCAACTTCAACAGTATAGCAGATTGTTGGTGGATTCGTTGTCAAAGCTGGTCTTGGTTGTTGTTTTTATGTCATACATGATGGTGTCATTTTATTTAACTTTTCTAAATTTTGATATGATTTACACTTGTTTCATTGGAAATTCATTCCTTAGAAGAATCTTTAATTGGATTAGTTCTTGTTAGATTGCTCAAAGACTCGGCCATCAAAATCTGATGGTGTCACTTATATTATCATTTTGTCTGTGTCAGTTTCTTGCATTGCTCTTAACCAGTGAGTGCATATGAACAACATGAAGTTCGTTGATTCTTTAATTTTGGTTGAAGCTCGTCGAAATAATACCTGTCATTTTTTTGTATTTGTCTTTAAATTCTTGCTGAGGTCTCATTCTGTAATCCTTTCAATTAACTAGATCGGTATTTTGCATGCAGACTAACCTTAAGTACAAACTCCAAAAGTCTTTCCCTTCAAGGCGCAAGTTCCGACTAACAATATATCCTGAAGTTGATCAGGCGTTGGTTCTTTCTCTTGTTGGAATATTTTTCTGGTGAGAGGCATAGTGTATTGTGTAGGCTAATAGCAGGTAATCAACTTCTGTATATGTATATCTTGAGACAATACATTGTTAGTTTCTTGTTAATATCATTGAAGTCGGGATATATTTTTTTAACAAGACCATTGAAATAATAGAAAATGACTACAATAAACAGATTAAATGGCTCTCCAATGTATATTGCCTTGCTACTCAAAGGAATTGTGTTGTTAAGAAAATTTTATTCCAATATAGATGGTTGAGGAACTATAATCCAAAATTTCTAGATCTTCAGCGTCAGGAGTGAATCATTTTTTTGTGGAAGCATAACCCCCTTCCTGGAATGGAATTCCCTATATTTGCTCTCTCTAATGTAGAGATAGAACATACAGGGACAACAAATTCTTTCAGGTCATGTCATCATAGTGAATGCAAGTCTCACATTGTGTTGCCATAATCTTTATCATTTTTGGTGTTTTCAAAACAAAACAAAAATCCTCACTTCCATAAGTTTTGGGTTTATTATCCTCACTTATTTTTCTCTTTTAAACCACTCCATCCATGACATATATATAGAGTATGCAATCATGTTCTTGCTAGTGCTCTCTTCTATGTTTCTTATCTTAGTGAGAGAAGATAGATGCAATTAGTATTAGATGCAGCTCCGCCAAAATGTTGCTCCAGTAGAACAATGCTAAATAGTTGATAGAGCCTATAAGTCACTGAGATCAATTAATGACCAATATAAATCCAACAATATGGGTTGGTTAGGGTATCATACTGGTTTATCATTGCACATCCTGTGATATTTGCTTTTGCAGCATGGGCTTCATTGCCCCATGGTGGAACACACTTTGCTGGTGCACGATCACTTGTTTTAGCTAATTTCAACTCTAGTTGATTCATCTTGTTTTTGTTAGTACTTAAGATATATGCTGAAGTATGAAGTAAGTTTTTTACTGCTTTGATGGCTGTTACTCTTGCATCTTTAACAGTTGCTAAATTCATTGAGAAAGAAAATGGTGTAAAGCTAAAGTGGTTTTCAAACAAACAACTAATTTGGGGCTTGCCCTGTTAACAAACCGTATAGTAGAGAGTGCTTGCCCCGTCAATAAACCCTATAGTAAAGAGTAGATGAGACTAGAAAAGACAAAGGACTAACATGTCGATTGTTAAGCTTCGTTGGATTGAGTTGAAAAGGAATATTGATGTCCTTGACCTATTTGGTTGTGGAAACTGACATTCTTGTAAAAACCGTTTTAAAGCTGGACGTAATTTTGCAGATCTAGTTTTGGGAACCTGTTGCTGTAATTTCGTTCTCTCTAACTAAGAACAATTCTCATGCTGCACATAGAAACCAACTTGATGAGGGGGGTTCTCACCTAATAATGACAGCAGGTGATCAGATTGTGGACCTTCAAAATAAAAACATGCATGTTGTTTACTATCTGCAATGGTAGATGCAGCTACTTTTGCTGCTCTATATTTCCTTTTGCAGTTTTTTACTGACCGCACAAAATGAGTTTGGTTTATCAACTCCGAAGGCTCAATGTTTTACAAGATGCAAGGCGTATTATGGGTTCAATTTGTTAGGTGGAGATCCTAGTGTTAGTAAGTTCAGCATCCGCAGAAATACATTTCTCAAAGGTTTCTTAAAGGGGGTGAGAGTTTGTCACACCCTTAAAAGTCTTCCGTCAGGAGGGTGTTGATGCGTGCAGACTGTTTGGGGAACATCGGGTGGTCATATAAGCGTAGATGATATATAAGGGAGAGACTTCAACTCGAAGGTGAACGCCTACGTGACTGCGCTTATATGCAGTTGGGAGTGTATGGCTGGTTGGGGGCTGAAGTTGCTTCCCTGACGAGCCCAAGGCAGGGTGAAACCAGTCGATGTTGTCTCGCGCACAGAATAACTGACTATGTGCGTGTATATGCGCGCGCACAGTGCTGTGCGGGCGTGTGCGACTGTCACCGCACAACTCCGTAATAATTGGTATCATAGTCAAACCTATACATCCTGAGATGTCCCGTGAAAGACTTGCAAGAGACGAGTAGCAGGGGAGCTTGTACATCTAAGGTGTATCAGGCGGTTTGGGAAACTTCCAAGCTCCAGTCCATAAATTGTGTAGTTGGTCACGCGCTTGTGGGCGAACGCAAGTAGCCAGGAAATCTCAGAGAGGATTGAGGGGGTATATATTCCCACACGCAGTATACATGGATGATGATAAGTAGGTTATGCACGAGGACGTGCACAATTTTAAATAGGGGAGAGTTTGTCACACCCTTAAAGTCTTCCGTCAGGGGGTGTTGATGTGTGCAGACTGTTTGGGGAACATCAGGTGGTCATATGAGCGTAGATGTTATATGAGGGAGAGACTTCAACTCGAAGGTAGTTGGGAGCATATGGTTGGTTGGGGGCTGAAGTCGCTTCCCTGACGAGTCCAAGGCAGGGTGAAACCAGTCGATGTTGTCTCGCACGCTGTATAGGTGACTGTGTGCGTGTATATGCGCACGCACACAGTGTTGTGCGGGTGTGTGCGACTGTCACCGCACAACTCCGCAATACTTACCATCCGACCAACACCGACATAACTAACAGTCCATAACCTCCTTGCCCCTCGTGTAAATACTAGTCATCTCAAGTGAGTTAATAGGGACAGTAAGTCTTCGTGTTCCTAGTATTTAGTGCTATAATGAGATTTTTTTAAATAATAGTGCTATAATGAGTTGCTCTGTGGTAGTTGTGAGTTGTATGGTTGTGTATTTTGAGTGTATATGTAATAGCAGTATTATTGTAATACGAATGTTGCAAAATTACTTGTTATATTCATATTAATGTTTTAGTTTTTACTTATGTTCGGACTATTCAGCATGCACTAGTTATGAGTTATGACTTCCTACTACATTAAAATGAAGAGGCAAGATAGTCATAATTTCTTATGTATGATCATACCCACAGCTTCGGTTTAATTAATGGTATGATAACAGATATTATCAAAAATAAAAGCACTATAAAATCAAAAAAAATAAAGCACTATGAACCAAAAACGTACGGAAAGAACTTTTACGTAACAAAAGAATAAGCATGTATACTCAAATTAAATTACAAAATATCATTATGATGCAAACCATAATAAAAGATCTAAACAGTAGCAAATAAATCTACATATAAAACTTTTGACAATGTGTAATGATTTTTGATAACTTTAGATTTTTTGAAACAGTATAAACTAAAAATACCTGTTATTATAATCCACCAGAAAATCGAAAAACAACTTAAAACTTTATGCTAATTGCAGTGTTTTCAAATATCTTAAGAATTTTTTAAAAAAAATCAATGAAACGTGTATGAATGTCTTAGTGGTTTCAAGTTGTTATTGTCATTTATTTCCATTTCATCTTTTTTAGAGATCCCAATAACACACACTAACAAAACAATAAACATGTACACACATTAATATATATGTGCTTCAAAATTTGATTTTGTATACTACTTAATAACGTGTAATTATGTGCATATCTTGCATTGATGAGACAGATAAAATTAAACTCCCAATGTGAAAAGTATTAAAAGACTAACTATCTATCAAATCCTAGCCAGTGATCGATGAAAGCATAGCTCAAACAATGTTCTTCATGTGTAACATTAAGCTTACCTGAACAACAACTAATTCAACCCTCTGAAAAGAAACATGTATGCATGGTCACCTACCAACATGTATCATAGGTGAAATGGGCGTGATGGAGAAGATGGGCACATGAAGAACCAAAAAACCTTTCTAAATTAACCAAGAAAGAATGGTTGTAGAAGGTAATGCACGTGCCCTGCTTCTCCATCAAGCACAATCCACCTTCCTCCAAGACCATTGCTAGCAACCATCTTTCCAACTCTTCTTTCACTTGAGACCACCATTAGGTTCTGAAGTGATCAATCCAAAGCATGCGGCATTATTTATAGAATGAGTGAACTTAAAGGAAAGGATAAGTTAATTTTGTGAACCTCCACAATCTTCTCTTTCCTTTTTCTCTTTTTAAACTAAAGACATGGTTACTGAGGAGAGGAATGATAAGTGGCAGATTATGAAGAGTTGGGAGTGAAAGCACCAGCAACTGTTGCATGGAGGGACCCAATAGGGGTGCACATAGGTCGGGTTGAACCCGAAAACCAACCCGAACCCGACTGTCGGGTCGGGTTGGGTCTCAAAAATCTGAAAACCGAAGTTTTCGGGTCGGGTTCGGGTTGAGGGGTCGGGTTGACCCAACCCAACCCGAACCCGATTTTTTTAAATAAAGTAAATCCTAAATAATCGGTGTCATCCTCTAAACACAGATCCTTCCTAACCCTAAATCCCAAATCGCCAACCTTTCTCCCCGCGAGCCGCACATCCCAAATCCCCGCCCCTCTCCTCGCAACCTCGACGCCTCGCCTCCTCTCCGTCGATCCCTCCTCACACACTCCTCTGTCTTCTCCGTCGATCCCTCACGCACTCCTCAGTCCTCTCTATCGATCTCCTCGCAGCCTCGACACCTCGTCTCCACCCGTCGTCTCTCCCATTCCACTCCTTTTCCACTCTCAACCTCTCTCTCATCTCACCAATGGCGAAGGAACCTATGCGCGTGCTCGTCACCAGCACTGCAGGTAATCCTCTCACCTCGGATCCCTTCGGATCGTGCATCGGAAGCCCGGTTCGGGACTTGTTCGATCCGTTTTGGTTCCGGTTTGTGGTGGTTGTCACGGATCAAACCGATTTGAGACGTTGGTGATTGGAAGTGGTTTTTACGGTGGATTTGGTGGCAAAGATGAGGAACGCCGATGGGATGGCGGTCGACGACGTCACCGCGCGGGGGTGGACAGTGATGGAGGAGGGGATCGGGGATTGGAGGAGCCATTATGCTGCCATTGCCCACTCCGTCTTGCTCGTCAAGAAATGGATGCAGGTCGGTTTGTGTTTTTTGTTGTTTGGTGATCAAAGGAATTTAAGTTAAGTTGAAAATCGTTGCGTTGTTGATAGAGGTGTGAATCAAAATGGGGTCTTTGGAGTGTAATCTATGTGTTGTTGAATGTTGATCACACACTCGATCTTGCTTGTGGGGGAACAGATGCATGTTGGTTGAAATGATTTTAGCATGTGGATTGTTATTACCCAATATTTTTGATTTATGGTTTGTTCCATTTGTCTGAGACATCCGCTCATTTAATGTCAGTCTATTTGTTTGTTAGTAACACAGCCAATATTTTCTTGATTTTAAAGTGTTTTTGAAGTTATATAGTTGCTTGCTTTAGGTTGGTGCCAAAATTTCGGGTCCAACCCGAACCAACCCGAACTAACCCGAAAATTTCGGGTCGGGTTGGGTTCAACCTGAATGGGTTCGGGTTCAGGTTGGGTCGGGTTGGAGCCCAAACCCGACCCGTGTGCACCCCTAGGACCCAACATGACATGTTTACTTTGAGTTTGAGTCATAGTTGGAATTTTTTTTGTAGAATAACATTTTGAAATGTATTAGTATGGTTTCAACTTTTAAACCATAGTACAACATCCCATGTTGCCTTTTACTTCGCTACTTAATTATGAAGGAGATTTCTTATTACTATTAATCAAGTCTTAGTAAAGCATGATGTAAAATCATATAATCATTTGAGATTTGATCTCACTTTAAATAGGTAAACTATAAGAGTTGACCATTTCAACCGTGGCTTGCCTTTTTTGGATAGAAAAACTACTCACAAGTCACAATCACCTTCCATGAAAACCAAAAGGTTTTGAGAACACTTACAAGATATAACCAAAACTTATTAAGACATAACCTTTTTTAATTGAGAACGCTTATCAAGATATAACATTTTATCACCTAAGCTTTTGATTTTGACTTTTAATTTATTACATTTACATATAATTTCATGGCTAGTCTGTTCCAAAGGAATCATAACTGCTCTTAGATCTTATTTTCTCAAACAACTTAATAGTTAATACAACGGAAAAACCAACATGGGTTACTGGAGTTGTACATATTGATTTCGTTGGAATTTTAGGATGGCAAAAGTCTACATTAAAATTATTTTTCTAAAACAATATATTAGTGGTATGCCTATTTCTTCACTCACCCTTGGTCTCTCTAGGCTTGTCTTTGCCTCTATTTTCTTGAGATAACTCGAATCCAAACACACAAGCAGACATATCTCATACTTTAGGATGATCAATTCCAGAAGACAAAAGATCATCAAATCGATTGAACACCTCAAACAAACTAGACCACATAAAATCAATATTGTGTCCAAACAAATCATGGTCAAATAGCTAAAGAATCGTTCGTATATCACTCTTGCTCATTCAGATTTGGTTTCACAAATCACACCATTTTCTTTTCAAATATATTATCATTGTATAGATTGGAAATTAACTTGAAATTTCCTGTACTTCCTTTAAACTGCCACAACCACCACAGAAATTAATACCATTCTCTTGGGATAAATAAAATGTTGATATACATCGGTCCTAATGTGCAGAAATAAATAATAATAATAATAATGTACCAAAGATAATAATTTTACAGTTTAGCCAAACCATATCTACCAAGTCAAATACGACTATCTTAACATCTTTTATGACCCTTCATTTATCCTTTCCTTGTACAATTAAGCACATAAATTCGAGCTAAAATACCCCCATTGAAAGGATCCCAATTCCAGCAGTGGTCCTCATAACATTCAAGTCCAGCAATCCTGAGGTGTACAGATGGCTGGCTTGAATTGGAGATGCAAACTTCTTAACCACATATGGTGGTCCTGAATGGCTTTTATTCAAGTGCCCTATCCCCTATACCTGGAAACTAATAAGGGTCACTGGATGTGAAAGGTGGAGAGTTAGGTGTGCTGTCATTCTTGTCTGTGAACTGAATGGACCAACAAAAGAAAGAGTGTGGATGGCTTGTTTGGCTGTTTCAACTACTTTCAAGTCATACTAGTTTGGAGCTATGGCCTGAGCTTGGTTGTTTCCACTGGAATTTAGGAACAAGGCTTAATTCTTGTTTGAACACTGCCACTTAATTTTACATGTTATTTACTATACATAACATACTTTTCGACGTAAAATCATATATATGCATGAGTATTTAAACCACAAAGATAAGACAACTCAGGAGAAACACTCATTAATCAGCATGTTTGTTTGGAATGCATTTCCTTGTTCTCATTTTCAAGACATTTGCTTTAGCTATTTTATAGACATTGATCACTACCGACGATATAGACATAATAGAATCTCATCAATTGGTAGGATATAAAAGAGCCTGAGTCTAGTATCATACCAATTTTCAGCTTAAGTGTTTCAAGTTATTTATTGTAATGTTGTTATGGGAATATTACACCAATATTGAAATTAATTGATATAACAAAATGCCATTTAATTACATGTCAATTGTTGTTAGGAAAAGAAACAAAGTGATACAGATTGTGCTATCATTTTTTAGGTTCCTAGTTTACCACCCATCTGCTCATGATCATGTTTCTGCGATTAATTCCAAAGTAAACAGTTTCATTGATAGAACCCTCAAAATTTTAATGGTTCCAACTTAATCACGCCCTCAATAAAATAAGATGGTGTTGCATTTTACATGTCCCCACTATGCTGCTAAGGTCCATAATTCAGGAGAGAAAACATAATAATCATAAAGAATATTGACAGCTTGCTAACGTACAATACCTTGTAGGTGTTCCCAGTGAAATCAAGCAGACAGCACCATAATGTTAGTGGAAATGTGGTGGGAGGAGGCATACATGTGCATTGGGTTGGGTTGGGTTGGATCATCTGTTGACTATTACCCGGACGGATCAAACCAGTTTCATTGATGATAGTATTTATTTTGTAGAGCCCTCTCAGATCCAATCATGTATTTTTCAATTGTCTTCTTTATTTATTCATTAGGTGAGGCTCAGTGGGAATTTGTATGTCCTTTATTTGTATGTCCTTTGTAATTATTCATGTATTCCCTCTCAAATCTTGTCGTACCCCTTGCATGCACTAGTGTCTCCTGTGTTCATCTTCTTCTGGTACCAATACCATATTAGGTGATTCGATAAAAAAATTCTTCTTTACTTAAGATTGATAGGACATGGTAATGGAATGATGATTTATCACAAGTAAAAGAAAATCTTAATTATCAATTTGCAGGGAACCATTGATAGCTAGAAAGAGATTAAACTTCTAAAGGAATTCTTAATGATTGGTAAACTTCTAAAAATATCTTAAAAAATGGAGTTCGATCGGTTACTTCAGTAACATTAAAGTATATCTAAATTGAAACTTTCATCCACTTCAACAAAGATATAAACTACGTACATTCACTAGAACTAATTTTGTAACTTTCTTTCACTTTATATGAGTTAATCACCTTTAAAGGAATTACAGGAGCAGGAAATGCACTATTTGTTGGTCCTAAGATGGTTCTTTACTGTATTACAACTGGTAATAACTACACCATAGATGATACATCCATACGCTGTGATGAAGTCAACCCTCAAGAAGTTGAAACATGATGATTTGAAAGCGAAAGGCAAGGAAGCGAAATGACAATATAATATGAGTGTTACGCTAAAATCCACCATAAATCATACTGACCTTGATGATTGAACTTAGGCCTTCGCGTGCAGAGTGAATCTGTCTTATGTGTTTATAATCTTGTACAGGAGCATAATATTTGTATCCACATGTACATCATTAGTCGATGGATCTAATTAGTTCAAGAAAGAACAACGTACATGCACACCATTAGATCAGTTTCTTTAGTTTCAGTGGTGGCAATCATGACGCGAAAAACGCCACGACTCTCGTGTTAAGTTTATTTAGAAGAAAAAAATGATCTGAATCAACTATGTGAACGTATTAATGTATAAAGTCTACACTTGTAGATCAGTTTGCAAAAAGGGTTGTTATGTAAATTACTCAGAATGATTTCCAAACAAACTTACTCTTCGAAGTAGGGGTGTAATCGATCTCTAAACGAGCGATCCGAGTCTGCTCAAGATCGGCTCGTTAAGGGTTTCGAGCGGAAAATTCTGCTCGTGCTCGGTTCGATCTGCTCGCGAGCGGCTCACGAGCGGCTCGTTAACCTAAACCTTTTTTTTGGTATTGAATTCCTAATAATGTTGTCCTAATAAGTAAATTATAAAATTACTTAAGACAAATATAATAATAGTTACTAACACAATCTTAAAATTAACACCTAAAATAAAACACAATCTTATAAATTATACGACAACATTAACATCTTATAAATAAGATTATACACTTGAATCAAACAAAATCAACACAATATTAAAATCAAACACAATCTTCTAAATTGTAGGACAACTCACAACATCAACATCTTATAAATAAGATCATCTACCTGACTCAAACCTTAATTTATTTGAACTTTTTGTGTAGAAAAGAATGAGAAAAAAAATAATAATGAAAAAAATGAAAAGTTTAGTACTAATATGGTTTTGATTCTAATGAGTATTTTGGTTTGGTTTGTTAAATGGATTGTTGGGTTTGGTAAATTAGTTTATTTAATGAGTTTAACACTTTAACGATTGGGTAATTGGATAGAATATTCAGGTTAATCAAATAATTGGATATAGTAATCAGGTTTCGAGCGATAATTGAGCGAGCATCGAGCGAGTATCGAGCGAGCAGGGTCTGCTCGTGCTCGGCTCGTTACTAACCGATCCGAGCAATTTCGAGCAAAATCAGAGCAAAATCGAGCGAACATCGAGCGATCTATCGATCCCGAGCAGAACTTGACAGCCCTACTTCGAAGTAGAAGCTATATTGCATGGTCTGCCTAAGTAAATAAACTGGCAATCACATTTTCTCTTTAGAAAAAGTAAATATCCTCTCTCTTAACTGTTTGAATAAGCGATAATGTTACTCTTGATGTCATTAAATGAGTTTTAGTTTCACATTTCACGCTTTAACCGTTAAAGTTTAACGTAACAATTTATATGAGACAAAAACCAAAAAACATAATTTACTGAGCAAACATTGGTTCATGTTACTCTTGATGTGAGTAAATGTGTTTTCAGTCTCATGTGCTATCGGTTTAACATAACAACAGTTAACATGTAATGTACAATACAAACTTCATATTGTGTTAGGCAACAGTCAATATATATGGAACAAATTTCGACATGCATGTCAATTTATTACATGGTGTTGCACAATTTGATGTCATGTATTTTTTTGTGTGATTAACATGTCAAATGAACATTTAAGTTTTTTTTTTGCTTTAATTTTAGATAACGTTTCTTCAATGCTTTGGTCGTCTAGTTAAACGTCAAATTGTTGAAAAATCGATATGTTCATCAAATCTGTCTAGGTGCATCCATGTGAAAAGCTGTAGGTTCTTACATAACATTGAAACCTTAAGATGCTTGGAAACATTAACTTGAAAGCACAGCACAACAATCAATAAGCATATTTGCTTAAAAACAAAGATACTACTAATGAGTAACGAAGCTTGGAGAGGGAATAATAATTTTGCATGTAGATGCACCTTAAACAACGTTAAGGTTCATCGTATGATTGAAAAATGTTGGGAAGCAAACCCTAATACACAAATTAGACTACAAAACCATCCCTACAGATAATTTTCCAACTCATGATATGAGTTGGAAGGTAGACCATTGGAGTGTTTTTAGTTTTTAGAGATTTCACCTTTTTTTCTCTTTTATACAGGTCTCATCCTAGGAACCAAGCATTACCGATTCACCACAAAGTGAGAACCAAATAAAATTGCCCCCTTGTTCTACGGATAGGCCTTCCAATGTATAAGAACAGCCCGACAGCCATAAGCCACGGGAAATAATTATTTCAGTACGTACGACGATAGCTAGAACAATTTCAATATTTCCTGCCTTCTCCAACTACGAATTTCTGGAATTGTACCCATAATTTGGTTCCATTATGTTTGAATTTTGTAGTAATTATATTTGAAATTTTTAGTGTCCCACACTCTGTTCTGAAATGCGGACAGATGCGGCCGCAATTGCGGATGCAGACGCGATGCGCATCGCATCTCCCCAATGCGACCCTCCGGATGCGGCCCGCATCTTGACCCGCATATGCGGGTAGATGCGGCCGCATATGCGGGTAGATGCATCCGTATTTCAAAACACCCACTTTTTGATGTTTTTTTGTTTTTTTTTTTGGTTTTTTTATTTTTTTTATTCTGATTTGTTTAATATTAACTTGTTTATCTTAGAAATTATTCAAAATTTACCTAAATTTTTAGTTACATGTATATAATTTATAATTAATGTATCTATATTATATTATTAAATCGCAAACCGCATATACATCCGCATACTGCATATGTCGAATGCGGTGCTTTGCCGCATGGCATCCGCATTTCTGAACCTTGGTCCCACATAGTGCATTAGCGCACTCTGCACGGTTACCAGCCTACAACCCCAAAAAGGGCAACCAAACATCAGAAGGCGCAAAACGCAGGATGAATAAAGGGAGAGTTAATAGCAAAAAAAGATGGATCAAAGCAGGGGCTACCACTACAAGAGTACCGGATAAGCAATCAAGCATGCCCATCATAATAATTTCCACCAGAGGAACCCAAATAATTTGATGTTTGAGCAAAACCCAAAAGTAAACAACCAATGAATGAGACATTGCCCTTTCTTGAGAAATGAATAAAAAACTATGCACGTATTTCACGAATAGGAAACTAGACCAACCAAAATTCATGATAAATATGGAATAGCCAATTACATAGTGTGTACAGGTAGCAATAAAGATCTTGGCTCTTATGCTGATTGAGAACATATTTGGTGTGAATAAAAGAAATCCTGGAAGTTGAAACAAGAGGAATTCGTACAAGAGTAATTAGCAAAAAGACATAATCCCATTGGAATTTCAAGAAATAAGGTATGCCTACCAAAAACTTTGCGTACAAAAATAATTGAGCTATGTCTTCTCCCAATCTTCATATTGAAAAGTCATCGGGCTGTCTTCTCCAAATCTTCATATTGGAGAACACATTCAGCGCCAGCAACTGCGGTTTGTTTTTCAAATGAAAGGAACCAAGTACCTCATTTCAGAGCCATTTCCATTAGCTACGTAAAATATTCTTTTCCATTTTTCCTCAGAGAAGGACTCCCGTCTTATAAGTTTTTGCCTGCCAGTAAAACAATTTTGAAAACATAAGGCATTGAAATCAAACCATAAACACCTGTTAACTGTAATGATTAATGAAGGTCTGAACATGATTTTCGAACAAAAAACTACCATGCCCTAAAAATGGAGAAAGTTCAGTGGAAACATCACAATAGCCTTGATTGGGAACAAAAACATAAAGCATGTCTAGTTGCTTACTAATGCTCTGTCTTAGGATACAACCACATTACCAAAACATAGTGCCCTACCAGAGAGGGAAACGTTTTCAGTGAGGACCAGATCCATGACAAGTAACCTGCTCAATATTTTCACATACAGAAAAAAGATAATTATCAACTGACATTAATGTGCAACCTGAGATAATAATGGCAAACTGTGGCAGCTTCGTCCAAGCTGTATCGGGGTATTTCAATACGAGCATCAAGTGGGACATCTGGAAGGTCTTTACGAAGTTTGCCGACGGCCGTGGAATGTGAGAAGGCCCCCACCATCATGTCCTCATGTAACATGGATCTGTATGCATTTACCTTCATTTGGATGGACAAAAAGGCATAATAAACATCTTTTAATAAAAAATAGGTTGGGCATTTGTACTAACACAAGCACATTAAGGCTTACACTCGCTAGATATCTGGCGTGAACTTGTCGTTTTGAGTGGACAGTAACTTGCTCATGGTATTCACTGAATGTAAACCAGCTGTTATACTGGATGCGGAAAGGAAAAATTAGTTTCAGTTGAGACGTCACCATTCATGCTAAAATGCCTTTTCAGTAACATTCAAACAGGGAATCAAGGGTCTCCCTGTACCTGATCAATTGCAAATAAAACAGGGATGTCCTTCACAAGTGATAACTCTTTCCTCAAGCGAACGAGCACCCCAACTGAAACTTCTTTGTAACTAACCCCAGAATGAATCAAGTCAAATAATGTGGAACCCTCTGGCAAAGCCATTAAACCACCCTTTCCAACTGTTCCAGCATCTTCTCCACCCAGTGGAATAGGATCAGGAATTTGGCATGGTATTTTTTGTAAACATGGTTTATTGTATTTAAGAAAATCCTGCAGGCAACAGCAATTAACAAATGGATAAACATGTGGGAAGAAACAATAAAAGTAAGCTGAATTTTCTATTTGAGTCAATTGGAACCCTACAATGAAAAAAAATAAGATATCAAATTGCTCCAAAAATATACTAAATCACAAATATATTCACTTGGCTCTAACGTAAACCATGTTACATTGGAAGGGGTCTCATAATGCTTAGTTCTTTTTTAATCTTAAAATTTAAAGTTTAAACGAGTCTCAAAATTACGAAATTCAAGCGCAAATTTCAATCACTTGCTTCAGCGATGTGATTATGCAATCGGCATTTTGGTTTACTTTTGTATTCAAAATACGCAGAAGTATTACCTGAAGGATTTGGGTGGCCTGCAAAGGTGTATCAAACAAATTCGTATCTGAATTTCTATAGAAGGATCCTCCATGAGTCCAATCTTTTGCTTTTGGAACATAAAAGACCAACCATCCTTCACCCCGAGCCCAGTGTACAAGCATAGCAAGTTCAACGCTCTTCCCACATCCAACAGGACCATCCAAAACAACTTGCCTTCGAACTTTTGGACCTGGCAAAATGGAAATATTAGATAACTGATAAACTAAAACTGCACCATTAAACCGATGAAATTTCATAATTATGATGATCAAAAGATGATGGAAGTATTCAAAGTAAAGAAAAACTTTAAGATGAAAATGCACCATAATGCAGTAAATTTAGAAGACTGGAGAGAAGTTGGAGAAAACAAAAGCCGCATGTCTAATGCACCTTATGATGACGTAGTCAATTGTATATACAAGATATAGGATTTATATTCAAATGATTCATGTTCATGGTGAGGAAAATTTCCTAGAAATTTGGA
This sequence comes from Triglochin maritima, assembly GCA_963682175.1. Lineage (NCBI taxonomy): Eukaryota > Viridiplantae > Streptophyta > Magnoliopsida > Alismatales > Juncaginaceae > Triglochin > Triglochin maritima. Next base: position 2,239,569 of record OY821780.1, on the reverse strand, counting down.
AAACTACCTTATAAAAGGGTATGACAGGTTTAGAGCTAATAATACAATTTAGCTTAGTATGTTAATTCTAAATCAATGAGAAGTTTTATAGTATGTTACAAAGTTCAGGAGTCACCTAGGCGTTTGGGCGGTCGCCCAATTTTGGGCGACCTTTTTGTTAAATTAAATATTTTTAAATTTGTTTTAATTGAAAAAATTAGAAGAAAAAAATCAGAAAAATGTAAAAAAAACAAATCTTACATGTTTGGGCTTCATAAAATGAGTGGGAAGGTGTATTTATAGGAATAAGTAGTGGGGGGAGGGTTAAAAAAAATTAAAAGTAAAAAAAACAAAAACAAAAAATATTAAAAAGGGCCGCCTAGGCGACTAAGCGAGGCAATCAGGCGATCGCCTGGTCGCTTAGGCGACCGCATAAACCGCACACCATTGTGTGCGGTATGCGGGTCGCCTAGGCGACCACCTGCGTGAACAGTGGTATGTTACTTCATTTGATGATGTGGTCACTAGTCAAATATTCATAGGAAAAATGACAGGGTCACAAAACTATAGCGAAGTAACCTTACTTGAAAATCAAAAATTAGCTTCTAGCCTTCTATCAGGGTACCATTGGTCTAGGGGAAGTCATATGAAACCCCCACTGATATAACTCTAGTTCAAAAGAATTGTAGTTCATATATGGTGTAATGGTAGTAAAGTTAGTTTCGTCTTATAAGTGGAAAGTCATCTAATTTTCTAATTAATATTGAATTGAACTTGTTTCTCCAAGGGTTTGAATAAAACTATTTGCATTTATAAATTTAAAAAAAACTCAAATTTCAATAAATTCCTATATACGACTTGGCCAGAAAATCATTTTTTACTCCAATTTCCAACTTGCATTGTGTCTTACAAATCAATCACATCTTCAGAAGAATGTGACATCATGTGTATTTTAATTTAGAAAGAGGTAAAAAAAATACAATTCAAACTGAATTAAAAATTTATTCTCGAATGACAAGTTTTGGCTTTTTACAATTTACATTATGTTACATCTCCTAAATGCTATATGAGAGAGAAAAATTATCAATGTTTCAATCAACAACAAGATCATGATTAATCTTAGTTTGGCCTATGGTGAACTAAATGCATGTCATCACGGAACAAGACCAATTTGGTCCCATGGTTGAGCAAATGGACCTAATCACCAAGTCTTATACCTTAACTGTAACATAACAAGGGCACTTTCCTACTCAACCCCACCTTCAATTCACTTCCACTTAAGCTCCAGTTCACTTTGGCTCACGCTACCTACACCTAAGTTTTTTACGTAATTATGCTTAATCTAATGTTGCACGGAAAGTGTCGTTTCTATTGCAGTCTCAGAACAATAACCAAACTCTCAACTCCAGTCACTACAATAAGCCATAAAGCCCATAACGGCCACAAGCTATCAAAAAACCCCATAATCGCCACAGTGCCTCAACATTATTCTTGAGACCTTTATATCAAAAGATCAACCCTTCAGTGATGTGTTGAAAATAATGTTTTGGGGATTAGAGATCTATGTATCAGAGCAGTTGACCCTTTAAGGACATTGAGAAATACTAGTTTAACAAATTATTGATGATTTATTGCCATCATATGCGTGTTTTTTTATAGATCCGGGTTCTCAAAGCACTACACCTGCTATTTTTGAAAATTTTGGGTAAATAGTTCATAACATAGTATGCTTTTGTAACCCACCCTAAGTCCCCAACTAGTTTTCGGTTGAAGGCTTAGTTGTTTTTGTTGTTGTTCTATGGTACATTTGTACCGTTTTGTAAGAATTGCGCACTTAAAGTGACATACAGCTACCTAATTTGTGTATACTGTATAAGCTCAATGAGTTCCACTAGTTATGGCCAAGCTAATCTGAAGTTTATTACAGATAGTTCAGGCCACATTTTGCAGTTACCCTAGCTTGATCCATCACAATGTTTTAAGCAAGCCATTCTCAAACCAGTTTAGCTTATTCGAGCTAAACTGGCCACAGCTTGGGTTAAAACAAAAGAAAGCAATCATATCTTCGGTCCATATAATGTTGATCATCATCAACAGATGAAGGCAGGACTTCAAACAAAAAATACAACAAAAAAACCGCTAAAAAGAGCTCACTTTTAGTGGAAGTCTGTATCGGCGGGTCGACGACACGCCGGAAATTATCCCTCAGATCCAGAAAGCTCCGCCTGACCAGCAACGCACACCTCCTAGTCTCCTCGAACTCCTTCACCATCGCGTTCGGCAACCCCTCAGGCAACTTCTCGTACAGATCCTCCAAGCTAAAACACAAAACCCCAAAATCAAACCTCAAAAACCCCCAAACCCCTCAAATCACCACCTCCACTCTCACCTGAAGTCCATATAAGTGTTCACGTCGCCCTTGCTAAGAACCGAGATCGACTTGGCTTTGGTAAACAGCTGGGCGCCGTCGGGTCCGGCGTCGAGTTTGGGGTCGTACTTGACGGGGTCGACGGCGAGGGCGGAATCGGCGGTGGAGGAGGCGTCGGCGTTGTCGTCGGGTACGGGAGCGCCTGGCTTGCCGCGCTTGAGGGCCTTGCGCTCCTTCTTCTTGCCCTTGTCCTCGCGCTTCTTGAGACGCTGCGGGTCGAGGAGGAAGCTGAGGGGGGCGGCGGGGATGGCGAGGTGGGGTTGGGAAGGTAAGAGATTGGATGTGGTCAGGGAGGTGGCGGTGTCTCGCCGGAGAAGGTGGCGGAGCATTGTTTTGGGCGGAATGGAGAGGGTTTTCGGGGAAGTGTGGAGGCGAGGTTGGGGTTTTGGGAGTGAAGGCGAAAGAGATCGAAGTTAATAATAATTTGACATGATGTCACGTGATTTTAAACTTTTTTTAGATAACTGGGTTTATTTTTGGATTCAATGCTGAGCTACTAACAGTCCTGTCGTGAAATTTAAAGTTTGGCCATGTAATTTTGAATGGGAGGAAAGACACTCATAGAAAAAATCATACAATCAATGATATTGATTTCTTCTTGAAATTTTGGAAATTCGAAGAGTGACTCATTGCATTCATTGATTTAAGTGAGTATAAATAGAACGAGTACAATGGACAAACTCAATATACATTCAAATGAGGTCAATATGCAACTGAAAATACTAAGTTTTCTTGAGATGGAATCGTGTCGTAGAAACCCTTGGTATGAGATAATGCATGTGAATAACAATTGAAGAGCATGCAAGCACCAGTTGAGAGGACAGTGAAGTGAGAACGGTACTGACAACTATGCCAACCAAGAACAATAACCTTAAAAAACCAGACTATGGGCTCGATCATTTTATTTTGGCGAGTGCAATTTTTTACTATTTAACTTGATTAGTTTTTTTATTGTTTTGACTGACATGTCATATGAGAAGTTCACTGAATGTTTTAATATGTTTGTTTCGTCCTAATCCAAATTAAATTGAAACCCAAACTCATCTGCTGATTACATAAGCATGTAGGAATTCATCCTGATCAAACCATTGTTGAGAGGTTGAACACAGGTGCGTTTGGAGACCCATAATTCAATAGCAATGGGATATAAATTGATGCTCTCATTTGAAGAAAATCACTCCACAGATTCATGGATCATATATATCCGTGAACCTGTGGAGTGAATGCAGAAACTGATAAAGACCATTTCAGAACTACAGTTTTCAACATAATACAAGTTTCAAAAGTCAAATGCAGTCATGCAGATGTCATAGGTTCAAATACTGTCGTCCCTACGTATTACTTCTCCAATGGGCAGTAACAAGGAATATGAATTCAGATTTAAATTTTATTTGTATCTGTCGAATGTAGATGTCACGGCCTAAGCACTAGTTGAGCTCCATTGACTGTTCATCTTCACACATGGGGAATCATAAATGTAAGCCCATTATATCCGAAAAATACAAGGGGAGGCAAAATAGTTAAGGGCACCTTCAACGGGTGCCCTTGTAGGGTCGGCATTTACATCAACCCCCTCAATGGGGTTGATCGACCGTTAGGTTGTGGAACCTGACGATCCATCGTCAGGTCGGTGGGTGGAGGTCACGCAACGTTGCCTCCACCCATTGGCTTATTTATTTTTTACTTTTTATTGATTTAATTAGTTTTAGTTGTTTATTTAGTTAGAAATATTTTTTGTTAATTTTTTGGTTGAGTATTATATTGTGTAAATGTAGTTATAAAAAATAATTATTACAGCAGTTAAAGTAAAATTATCATAAGTAGATAAAAATGCAATTGTAATTTAAAACCAGTACAAAATTACTAATAAATCTCAATTCCAAAAAATACATTGACCAACTCGTCGAAATGGGCATAAGAAGTATGAGTGAATTCACACATTTTATAAAAGTAGTTACAAAAAATTATTATTTTACATAAACAATTAAGAAACACAACAAACCAAACATTTCATTAGATAATTAACCAACACATAGGAAGTACATACTGACATTAACCAACACATAGGAAATACATACTGACATACTAGCAACGAAATAAAATATATAGTCGAACTTCATTTTACGCTCCTTCATTTTTAGTTTCCGTTCGAGACGACATGTGACAACGTTACAGACGACGCGTAGAATGAGAATGTTTTTTTATTAATTATGTTTTTTAATTGCAAAGTTTAGTTATTGTAACGCACATTTAATATTTAATAAATTTTATTTTGAGTTATCTAGAAATATTTGCATTTAATTATAATAAGTTAAGATAAATACAATATGTTATATAATTAATTAGAATTGTGAGAAATTAAAAATGAAGGAAAAATAAATGATGTTGAAGTGAAAGAGCGTTGATGTGACTATGTTGACATTTATAGGTAGGTTGTAATTGAGAGGTAAATAGTAGAAAGAAAGAAGAAAATGTCATGTTGGTGTAGCAAAGAGAGAGAATGATGATTCGACTATGTTGATATTTAGATAAATGTCATGGATAAAGATGACCTAAGCAAACATAAAGTTCTGACTCCATTATCCATTTGATTAGAATGGATCATCTCATGCATACCGAAACTAGAAGTTATACTTGCCGAATTCATTCTTCTTTGGTAACTTGAAATGCTTGGGGCACTTCATACTGATGCAAACTTAGTACACGACCAAAATAAAATGGCGAACCCCAAGTACATTTTGAGAATGAAACGTTGCATTGAAGAAACCATCCTTCAAAACTGTGTTAACGGGTTTCAGCTCGACAAAGAGGTTCTTCTGAAAGATATCGACTCTTTGGTCGAGATCGGTGATAGTCAGATGAAACGGTTGGCACAAAGCTTCTTATACGTTCACAAAATGAACCTATATAAGAGCAAGATATAAACCAAATATGCAAAGCATTCAATACTTGATAAATTTGCCACAACAAGAACCTTCAAAGAAAATATTCAATAATTCTATGTCGAGGAAAAACTAACAAGAGACGAACAAACCAAATATTAGTAAAAGAAAACACCACACCTTTTCTAACAGGAATTGAAATTCACTTGTCCCCGTAATCCGTAGATGTATTTTGGGTTTCAACCACAGCACACAACGCCTTCCAGATAGGAATCAGAATCCTAATGGGCAACCGAGATTTCTGCAGATAAGTACGTCAGTAAGATTAAAAAATGTTGATATATGGTCATCAGTAACCAATAGATCACTACATATCGGATTTTTTTACTTGGAAAACCAGCATTAGTTGATCATCATCACGTAGGATAATCGCCAGGCTCCAGTAACAAGTAACAGGAGTAACACATTCGTTCAAAACAGGTTTAATAATCTGGCCCAGAGGAACAAAGCGCCTTGTGACCTTACCACTGCGTGAACAACAGCAAAAGAAATCTATGAAGTTTAACCAAAGCACCAGTTCATTCAATATCATGGCCCACATCACAACATAGTGAGATACAGCTAGAAACATGAACACACACACATATATGCACCATCACTCCTATATATGTAAATAGTAGTTATATACAACTACTGATGAGGAAAGGAGACAATCACAGTTTATGGAATTTAGTTATGGAAGTTTATTTGCATTTGAAATGGGATATGAAAAACTAACATGGTATTGAAAATAAGCACCAGGTTACACGGCTGCTGATGATTTAGAAAGAAATTTGAACAGAAATTGGTCAATTACTGATTTAATCAAATAGACTTGCCTCCAGTAGTGTATCTCGAGCTGCACACCAAAACTTGGCATAATGGCAACAGATTCTGAACATCACAGATGGATAAATATAAGAATAAAACTAAATCAAATCTGCAGCAGCTTTCTTTGGGAAATGCTCCAACACTTATCTCATCAATAACATTAATATTCAAGAGATGGAATGATGGTATTCAACTGATGTCAATTGATATACTTGTAAAAAAACCAGGTGTTGCATAGTCAAGATACTCTTTCCACATTTAATGGCATTACGTTAACACTTTCAACTTCATGAAGATGAACCTGAACGTTTGGGTATGTGAATAACTAAAGTCATTTTTAAACCAAAGTTTCGGTTTGCAAACAATACCTTTCTTAACTTGATTTGATCTTAACACGCATAGAGACATAGCAGTCAAGAGAAGTATCCAGAGACCCATGGCACCTGGAATGTCCTGTTTGAACAAAAAGAATTAATTGTTGAGGAATCAGTTGAGATAAGATGGACCTTCCTGAAGCATAAATATAATCACGGTCAACAGTGTACAACTTTTATGATGGCCGCAAAGTATTCACAACAAAACAATGGCCACTAAAACTGAACATGGCAGAGAAAAGTACACGACGATACAGTTAAAAGTATAATCAAGTGAAAATAGAAGCAAAAAGTACAATTACCGGTAAGAAAAGGAAACAGCAACTGATCAGAAGGAGCAAAAAACTTAATATTAAGACCCTTGACTTGCTTCTTGCAATATAAACGTCATGAATATCCACAGCTTGGATAGTCCCTTCATGCTCATCATGGAAATACATGTATCTACCGCTTGGAATTGAAATATTCGCCATGGGAAAAAGATGTAAGGTTATTCTTGTAAACTACTTCATGTCACTGCAAAATCAAACAACTCTGAGTTAGAGGTGAAACATCACAGCTAGCATAGAAAATTGTAAATGAGCCAGTTCGCAGTGAGTGAAGGATGTTGATTTTCCCAGTTCGCAGTTTCACATAAGTCAAAATCCAATCTATTGTGTTAGATAGATATCGAGAAATATACTAAAAGTGCTTGCATTTCAGGATTCAGACCAACATTCTACATCATAGGAACTAGCAAGTTGTAGCAGGACTTTGTGTGAGTGAAAAATCAAACATGCCAGCCTTTATATCGCCAAATTCGCTGCATGTTTACACTGGAGCGTGCTTCCCGCACCTTGAGGAGGAGCTTATAAGCTGTCTCCACTTTGTTCATTTCTAGCAACTTATTGCTCAATTTGCTGTAGACTAATCTTCTAATGCAAAATCCATTTTTCAGTGACTCCTCGACAACAAGTACAGCATGATCTAGCTTCCCTATATTGCAGAGTCCGTCAACTATATACTCATAAATCTCCACATCAGAAGAAAAACCACACTCTTGCATCTCCTCCCATATCTTCAATACCATCCCACATTTCCCACATTTTGAGAGCCTCATGAGTAAAAGCTTGTACGCTTTTAAGGATACGTTGCATCCTAACCTTTTTGCTTTTTTGTAAATTAGCATAGCAGCATGAGGAGGTCCATAGCCACACAAAGGTTCTATGAAAGAGGTTATCATTCCGGTAGTTGGGTAAATTCCTCTGTCCAGCATTTCATCGTATATTTCAAGCGCATCAGAAACACTTCGAAATCTCAGTAATGCAGAAATCAACTTCATGTAAGAATCAGCACCAGGCAAAGAGCATTTCTCGACCATTTTCTTGTAATATTCAATTGCTTTATCCAAATCCCGGGCAGAAATTAGGATAGAAATCATCGCATCAAACGTAATTGCATCATGAATACAACCTTTTTTTCTCTCCTCTTTCAAAAGCATCTAGAGCATCATCAACCCGACCAGCTCTACCTAAAGATCTAACAAGATGGCTCAACGTCTGACTATCGGGTCTCAACCCATCAGCCAGCATTGCGGCCCAATACCTTTCGACCTCGTCAACTCTCCCTAACTTGGCCCACCCACCAATAATCTCATTACACAGTGACGTACTAAATGTTAATTTCCCTCTCATCTTGTTAAATACCGAACATGAGACCACCGGCAAAGACTATGAAGAAGTGCAGTTAAAGATACATTGTCGCATTCCGCTCCGAACTCCTCCAGTCTCTCAAAGACATCCACGGCCTTGTAAACCCAGCGAGCCACCACGAAACTATCCAACACTATCAACACCGTCTTCGAGTCAGGTTTAACCCCTTCCTTCTTCATCCGGAGCAAAATTTCAACCATGAAAGAGAAAAAACTCCTCCTCCCCAGCGCTTTCACAATGACATTGTAGGTTTCCGTGCAGTGCGGAACCTTCGGCTGCTTGACCGCCCACTCGAAGAAGGAAACCATCGCGGCGGCGCCCATGTTCCCCCAATTCACAACTCCGGCGAAGATCTCCGGCGTCAGATCGACTCCGGTCCCCGACAAAGCCGATTCTGCGGCAAATTTCCCCTTCATTTTCTGCAGGAAGACCCCGCGGAGCTTGTCCTCAGGCGAGAGGAGCCTATCGGCGACGCAAAGGTCTGGTTTTGGTGGGTCCAGCGGTTTAGGTGGGGGATTTGGGGGATTTAGGGTTTGGGGCTCGAAGTTGAGGAGATGGGAGAGTTGGTAGAGGACAGATTGCTCGGAGAGGTGAGAATGAGGTCGAGTTTGGTGGGATCAAGGGAGAGAGGAGAGATCGGGATTGGGATTGGGATGGTACCTTGATGGAGCGAGGCCGCGAGGAAACCCTAGAAATCTTAGGGTTCGAAGCGACATGGACGGACGTGTGAAGTCGACGGCGATTGGGGGAAGTCGAGAGGCGGGAGAGAAATGGGGGGGGGGGGGGGGGGGGGGGGGGGGGTAAATGGGACGCGTTTTATTTCACGGCACTCCTGGGTTAGGTCATAAGTGGTTAAGTAGAGCACGACAGTAAAAAATATTACAACCGCTATCCATTACATCCTACTTAAGGGCAGGTTAGGCTGGTGTAAGATGGGTTAAGTGAATTGATTAGGTTAAGTTTTTAGATTTTGTATTTTTATGATGAATTAGACTATGTGAAAACATAATAAATTCAAATATATCAACAAAAAATCTGGACAACAAAAATACATGTACTTCATCTAGTTTCACAACATATACATATTTAAAACAAACCACAAGACAATGTGCATGTCAAGAGAAATAAAAGTCATACATAAAGTTCATACGGTTCTTACTTTTTTACTTTGTTTTCGTTATAAGAGTTGTTTGATGGAGGTTAATGCTAAGCTTCAGGTAGGATTGGCATAAATATATTTTGTATGCTAGTCATTATCAGGTGTAAATTGGTTAAGTTGGGTTTAATGCCCTAATACCAAACTCTTAATTTTATATTTACAATATATATATATATGGGTCAAGCTCTATTGAGCTCAGTGCTCATCAAATTTAGTTTAAACCCCTTACAATCTCACCATTGGATCTTATTTACAGTTAATCTCATCATTCATTAGCATAACCGTTTTTTTCTTAATTTGCCTTACATTTTGAAATGAGTGGTGGATATTGTGGGGGCTTAATTTAGAAAAATTAACCTCTAGGCTCACTTGAGAATTCTTGTATATATATATATATATATATATATATATATATATATATATAATGATAGATATATTTTAAGGGGGTAGCGGGTCAAACAGAGATTAGTTCTAGGCGATTGATTTTTAGGAAAACTTAAAACTTAAGAACCTAGAGTTCCTTGAGTTTCAAGACTTTAAGAATTTATATTAGAGACGAGCTTTTATACTTTCACACAAAAATCAAAGCAACTCTAGTTCTATGCAGTTTATCTAAAAATATTTTTTTTTAATCACATCAAAAGATTTTGAGTTTTGAAGATAAGAGACAGAGTTATGAAACTAAAGTTACAAGAATTGGACTTCTACATCTTCCTCCACTTCCTTCGAACGAATCACATTATGAAAATGTTAAAGAAGTATCAGTTAAGGATGTGATCGGTTTGCAAGGAAACTCATTGTAGGGAGTGGAAATTTGACTTTTGAGATGATATTTAGGTGATTGATTTGTAGTAAAACTTAATTTTTTTGTAATTGAAGTCCCACAAGTTCCAAGACTTCTAGATTTTTATATTAGAGATGTTTTCCTTGATTTCTACTAAAATCAGAGAAAGTCGAGTTCCACGTGGTTTACCTATTTTTTTTTAATAAAATCAAAAAATGAACTATTTTTCACAATCTTAACTTTATCAAAAGTTCCATTTTTGTACAATTTGAGTTCCAATAACTTCAAGAATTAGACTACTAGCCCCCACTTACTTTGAACCAATCAAATTAAGCTCGAAAGTTAGTTAACTTCAACCAGGGACGATGCCAAAAATTTAGCTTGGTAGGGTCAAACGTTATATGGACGATGCCAAGAAATTTGGAAATTGGTGGTTGCTTTGATTAGGATTTGAATTGGAGTTTGGTTATGTTTTTTACTTGTAAGTAGTTAATTGAACAAATTTTCATCTACTTATCGTGCAATTTGTTCTTGAAAAAAAGTCCAATGGGTCAGAATCTTAAGGACTCGAAAATTCAAGGGGATTAAAATCCCCAGTGATCCTTACAAACTTAGCAAATTCTCAAAATCCAGAGAATTTACCCAACCAGACGCCCATCCTGCATTGAATGCGGCACCACCAACGTTGAGTTCAACCAGAACAAATATAAAAATTATTCAAAACACATGGAGATGTACATGACATAAATTTAATCTAAAATCATATATCTTTGAACTAGCTAGAGTATTAAATTCAGCAATTTTTTGCCGCTTAAGATTTGAAAACATTACCCGTGCATAATTTAATTGTTGAAAGTCATTTATAGAACCGTGATGACAACCTTGTTCCATTTCTATAAAAAAAGTTAATTACAATTTGATTTTCTGAACTATGTGTTGATATCACTTAATTTTCAAAGTTGGAAGTTACCTATCTAAATTTTTGTTTTATAACACTTAGTTGCTTTGAACTTTAAAAATTCATTAGTTAAACACGCATTCGTCTTTTTTGGTATTTTTTTCCCATTATATTTGCAATATACTTCTAAACTTATATTTACATAAAAAGTTTGAATCAAAATGGATGTCAAATTGACAAACGGTGATGACAACCTAGTTGTATTTTCTATAAAACTTTTGCTGTATAAAACAGAACTACCTAAACTTACTTGAGACTCTTGAATTTACAAATTAAGTTGAAAGTATTTGATTGCAAGTGGCAGCGGCCGTCTCTCATGAGCACAACCTTCTTGTCCCAGCTGAAGCACCACACAAGAACAGCCCTCCCACACCTTCTCCAGACCCACGCCCACCTCCTCCGCCTCGGCCACCTCTCCGACCACCGCCACCTCAACGTCCTCCTCACCTCCTACTTCCTCCACTCCCTCCCCGACCACGCCACCGTCCTCTTCGACTCCATCCCATCCCCCTCCCTCCCCCTCTTCAACGCCCTCCTCCGCGGCCTCTCCTTCTCCCCCCACCGCCTTACCCGATGCTACCTCTCCATGCGCCGCCGCGGCCTCTCGCCCGACGATTTCACCTTCCCTTTCGTCCTCAAGGCCTGTGCCGCTACAGGGGACCAAAATCTAGGGAAAAGTGTCCATACCCATGTTGTGAAATTTGGATTTGAAGGCAATGTGTTTGTGTCGACCGGTTTGGTTGGGGTTTACGCGAGATGCGGGGCGTTGAGGGACGCGTTGAGGGTGTTTGAGGAAATGCCGGTCAGGAATATTGTGACGTGGACGGTGCTGATTGTTGGGTTTTTGGATGAGGGGAGATTTGGGGAGGGGTTAGGTTTGTTTAGGATGTGTTTGCAATCTGGTATGAGGCTGGATAGTTTCGTTGTTGTTCGGGTGCTCACAGGTTGTTGTCGGTTGGGCGATTTGGAAACTGGGGAGTGGGTGCGGAGGTATGTTGACGAGGTGGGCTTGGGTCGGAATGTTTTTGTTGCTAGTGCCATTGTTGATATGTACGCGAAGTTTGGGTGCATGGAGAAGGCGAGGTGCGTGTTTGAAGGGATGGTTGAGAGGGATGAGGTGACTTGGAACATAATGGTCGGTGGATACTCCTCGAATGGGATGCCTAAGGAAGCGTTGGAAATGTTCTCGAGGATGAAGGAAATAGGGATTAGGCCGGATTGTTATACCATGGTTGGGGTTTTCTCGGCTTGTTCAAGATTGGGTGCTCTGCAATTTGGTGAGTCCGTGAGTTCCTTGATCGAAAGTGACGATTTAGTTTCGAATCCGGTGTTGGGAACAGCTTTGGTCGATATGTACGTTAAATGTGGAAGTATTGGTCGAGCATGGGTGGTTTTTAAGGACATGAAGGAGCGGGATATTGTGGTCTGGAATGCAATAATCTCTGGGCTCGCAATGAGTGGTTATGGTCAACTTTGTTTTTCACTTTTTGCGCAGATTGAGAAGTTGGGAATGAGACCATGTGGGAATACTTTTGTAGGACTTCTATGTAGCTGCACTCATACTGGTTTGGTAGAGGAAGGGCGTCGGTATTTTGACAGTATGACTCAAGTTTATTCATTGATTCCACGAATTGAACATTATGGTTGTCTCGTTGATCTACTTGGTCGTGCAGGCCTGTTAGAAGAGGCTCACCAGTTAATCAAAGAGATGCCAATGGAAGCCAATGCTGTTGTTTGGGGATCTCTCCTAAGCAGTTGCCGGATGCATCGCAATATCAATCTTGCTGAACATGTATTAAAGCAGTTAATTGTTTTAGAACCTCATAATTCAGGTAACTATGTGCTTCTAGCAAACCTGTATTCATCAGCAGGCAGATATGAAGATTCTGCCAAACTTAGATTGGCCATGAAAGATCAGACCATCAAAAAAATCCCAGGATGTAGCTGGATTGAAGTGAACGGCACTGTTCATGAATTCCTCGTTGGAGATCGTTCTCACCCATTGAGTGAGAAAATATATTTGAAGCTTATTGAGCTGAAAAAGGAACTGAAAATACATGGTTACTCACCAACTACTGTAGTCGTGTTGTTTGACATAGAAGAGGAAGAGAAAGAAGACTCTTTGGGAGAGCACAGCGAAAAGTTAGCTGTTGCCTTTGGCCTAGTAAGCTTGCCAGCAAGTGATCCCATCCGTGTGGTGAAGAACCTTAGAATTTGCAGAGATTGTCATACCGCCATAAAGCTCATTTCGAAAATTACGGGAAGAGAAATTATAATAAGAGATAATAACAGGTTCCATGGGTTCAAAGATGGTTCATGTTCTTGCAATGATTACTGGTAATGGTAAGTGATATTTTTGTTTGATTTGGAATGTAGTTGTTTCTTTCTTTGCATCTGATGTCATAGGGAAACTAGGAAGCATGTAAATTTATATTTGTTGATAATCTTGCATCTTGCAAGTGCTCATGTAGGCAAATTGTGACTTTTTAACGCAAATTAGAAATATTAAGTTGGATTTTCTTTTGTGTTTAGGTCCAGACTCTGGAATCTACTTTAAGCCCATTTCTATAGTGCAGTGGTGAATGTAATGTTACATCATTTATAAAAATAAACTAAAGCGATGTCTTTACAGTTGTTTGATACATGCATATCCAGAACATAACCAATCTCTAATTTTTGACAGGAAAAAGTTGGCCGGCCCCATGCATATCCGTGGATTTATGTTGAATCAAGAGAAAAAGGTAAACTCAGAAAATGGCTAACAGTTGATCTGAACATGGTGGATGGAGGAGAAAGACATCCAATAACAATAACTGAATGATAACCTTTTTCTTTCTTCTTTCAGATCATGCAAGACAAAAGTGGGAAACAATTGGTAAATCTTTAGCAATACTAAAGTGCTACTACAACAAACGATTGGAATTGCTTCCTAATGTACGGTAGGCAAAACACTAGAATCTTAACACGTCACTTTTGACAGTTCTAGATGCTCTCAGTGGTGGGAAGAGATTGTAAGATGGAGAAACATAAACTGTTCATGTTTAATGTGAACTGGAATCACTTGTGCACATCTTTTTCTACTAGAGAAAGACGCTGACGCATTTCTCCCACTGCCAAGAAAAGTATCCAACTACAAGGTATTTAAACTCCAGCTATTGATTTGAGAAGGCCATCTTCAAAATTTCAACAAATCTTCTAAATACTTCCTCTCTTCCTGAACATTCCAGAGCTCTATGGCTGTAAGTTTTGAACATCTACTTTTCTTGCTAACGAAATATACATTTTACTTTTTAATTAAAAAGTAATGCTTCATTTCTGTGGGGTCTATATCCAATCAGGTTGTGGAGTTGAAGGTAGGTATGCACTGTGAGAAGTGCATCAAGGCAATCAAAAAGGCCATCAAGAAGATAGAGGGTAAGGATTCTATCTTAAGTATCATTCTAGTCATTATTCTTGCCATCAATTAGTTATGTAAATATAGCGTAAACCATCTGGTGGGGTTTTTTATTCAGATTTTGCATCGTAGGAGGTGTGTCTGGATATCCAAACTTCAAATGAGATTTGACATAAAACCACTTTAGAATGAACCTTGAAACCTTGTAGCTTATCTACAACCTGTAGTTGCAAAAACTCTGTGTTCGGAAATAGCAAGATAAAAGTGCGACCTTCCAAGATTGTCATTTATGTGTTTTTTAGTTCTAAGCATTTTCTCCCTGTGAGTGAAGGGCCTTATGATCTAAAATCAATGATTAACATGTGGCATACAAGAAGATCCTTTTTGTAGCTTCTCAACTCTCATAATTGACAGAAATTGTTTCACCGGGTAATGAAATTTCACACCACTTGTGTGATTCAAATTTCAGTTTAGTTCCCATCACTTCTTAGAACATCTTTTTACAATTTTGTTGATCATATTGGTAAGACCCCATTAATTGTTTGGGATCTATGCAGATATAGAAACCTACAAGTTTGACATAGAGCAGAGCAAGATCACAGTGACAGGCAATGTTACAGAGGAAGAAGTTTTGAAGGCCTTGCATAAGATTGGAAAGTCTGCAACATGCTGGAATGAAGGAGAAACAGAACAAACTGAATAACTGCAGCTCCTGATGATAATAGCTGTCTCATATGGCCATATACGGGACCACATTGAAAAGGATGGGCAACTGAACGTCCTCTTACGAAGAATCAATACTTCATGTTGGCAACAAAGACATAACAACTTCGTGTCATTATAATGTTTGTCTAATTTGTGTGGTCAAATGGTGCCAAGTCTTTTTTTGCTCCTTTATTCCATCCTTCTTGTCCATGTTAAGTGCATTGTGCACCACCTTTTCTTTAATGGAAGCACGTCTTTTTTAATTTGATTTAATATCTTATCATTTGCTTGAGGCATCTAATGAAGGAACACGGGTTGGTTGTGTAAATCTGATCTTATCTGAGTTGAAAATTGAAAAAAGAAAGTTTTAGGGGAAAACATACGCATTAGTGGATTGTGGTTTCACGCTGACACATAATAGCGTGATGCGAGGATTGATGACGACTGCTCACCAACGATTTCACGTGTCGTTATTTTTCTTTGGAAAATGGTTGACAGCGTTCTTTATTGGCGTCTACAATGGAGTCCTTATTTTTTTAATACCTTTTATTCATTTGGACGCATAGAATCTTTGTTTAATGTGTGAGCACATAATTAACTCTCTTCTGATCATCAGTCTTCTTTCCACAATGTTTTAATTTAGGTTTAATTACGGTTTATCTCTCTGAACTATACCTTGATATCACTTTGCCCTCTTGAACTTTCAAAGTTAACAGTTACCTCCCCTGAACTTTAATTTTGTAACACTTTGTCCCCTGAACTTCAAAAACTCATTATTTAACACACATTCGACGTTTTTTTCCTAATTTTTGTTGTATCCCTAATACACCTCTAAACCTATATTTACGTGAAAGTTTGGATCCAAACGGAGGTCGGATATGGTTGGAATTTGGGTCGATTTGACACTCAATCCAACCCAAATTCCAACCATATCCGACTTCCATTTGGATCCAAATTCATGGTTTGACGTGTAATTACCGTACAAAAGTGGATTACTTTTAACCTAATAAAACAAAAACCACACCACCTTATTTTCTGTCTTTTCAAATTCCCGTGGTTTCATTTTTCTGAGTTTACCTTTCGTCTGCCATTTTTATTTTTTTATTGTTTGTCGTGCATTCTCCATGTAAAAGTGGACATGTCATTTACTCTTTCGTATTCTATCTTATTTAACTCAACAATTCTCATGTTAAACCTTTTTAAGCAACCCAAATTCATGTTTGATTATCGAAAATGTGAGTTATCAAACTAGTATCACCATTTGGACCATTTTGATATATTCGGTTTTAAATTCCTAATTTACCTTTGTGAAATATCAGTTTTCTGAAAACACCATACTATCGACATTTTGGACTTCTTCAATTTTACCCCTCTGTCTTACCTTCATAGTTTACCTTCTTGAATAGTAGATATTCATGTTCGAATATCAAAAGAGTGTAATTATTTGATAATGAAAACGTGCATGATATCCCTTGAATAAATGCAAGTCCCTTAGCTATGTAAATCAACATTTTGAGATTTCAATTTTAATAATCATAATGCTGATATTTTTTTCATACTCGCATGATTTGCTTTTACTGGGTTTTTGTTTTCCTCAAATTCCTTTAGAACAACCTTAGCCAAATCTTTGACATAAGATCACGAGTATTAACTTTACATTCAACAACTTTCATATCTATGATGTCATCTTTTAATTCTCCACAATCATATTTCTAAATATCAATTTTTAACTAAAAGATTTCTCAATCAATACAAACCTCGGCATCTACAACATCTAATTTCATTCCTGATCTCACATCTCAGAGATTACTCAAACAAGCTAGTGACCGTGACACAAAAATCAAATATGATACTGCAATTATGAAATAATAAACAAAAAAATATTCTTATCGTGAAGTTATCATGTATATGAGATTATCATGAAGTTACAAGACATATCCTCTTATCACGAAGTTAGCATTTATCTTGGATGTTGGAAAATTCTGGATTATTACAAACTTTTTGTCTTCAAATTAATATGGATATAAGTTCGCAGAAGTAAAGATATATCCTTGTAATTTATTTCGTAATTTTCACCCAATAAAAACATTGAGTGGAACATAAAAAAAACATAATAACTAATGTAAGAAAGGTTCATAAGTCCTAACAGAGTTCACATTGCAAGCCGACCAACATCTGGTTATTCTTTGCAGGTATTTTATGTTTGAGTTGATGGTTACTATAATATCCGAATATTAGTCTTCGCTTCACATGTCAACCAAACCAAATATGTTTAGAGAACAAACGAAAATCATATTAAATTGAGAATGTGACCATTAACTCCGGTCGGTAAGCTCATGAAGCATAGAAAGTAGGATTGCACCTGCATTATTTCTTTAACTCACAATTATTTTCAAGTTGACTTAACAATAACAAGTAACCACACAGAGCTTTGACCTCCTCTCACATGATTAGTTAGTGGGTGCAACACCACTGCACCAATCTAGGATCGATTGAAGGGGAAAAGTTAGGAAGCACAATAATGTCTGCTAAACTATAGACCTGCATCACTTTACAAGGAGCATGAGATATGAATTTATTAACCTACTTTTGCATGAGGTTTGTTTTTGTTTTATTTATATATAGGTTGCCTTTTTTCTCTCGTAGGCACGAGTGATGACTGATGTATTTCCTAAGTTTCAAAGGAAAAAAAGATATTTTTCTACATTGTTTGTGGTTAGCATGTCTAGTATAAGTAATCTCACTCCAAACTGATGTTATGCTTGAAGAAAGGTTATTAGCAGGACGCAATTAAGATAAACACATTTTAAAAAGCCAGGTACGAAACATTATACTCAACCTGGATTTATTTGGAATTGAGTCCAATCTGCATACAATTCAATTTATTAGGTCAACACGGTCAATTGCACAATCAATTTGCACAGAATAAACCATAAATAAGTGGTTGGGTCATATATTTACAATAAAAAAATACATTTTCTCTGATCAATCTTATTATAACATTCAATCAATTATTACACTTCCATTTTTAGTTGCCGTCTCTTGTAGCATGCATGTAAGGCTTATGCTTTAAAATCCATACAAGCAACCAAAATGCAAATAGAAATGAATAACCACAAGCAATTATAAAAAATACAAAACAAAACTAGCAGACACGCATCATAGTACATGATGTATGTATTACGTAGAAGCTTCTTCTGATCGATTTGAAAGAGAAAAGAAATCCCACAAAATTTTAACAAAACTAGCAGACACGCATCATAGATTCATAGTACATGAAAAAAATTACTCCTACCAAGGCTCAATTTCGCACTTCCATCCTTCCTGTCTAAAGAAAAAAAATTAAAATGTCATCACCATTTGATCACAACAAATGACGTCTTTAGGCCATCAGCCCTCAAGGTGCAGAGGGAATGGTTTCATTCCTTTAGGACCTTAGACCACGCTTGACCGGTCGGCCGCCCACCTGGGCGTCCGTTCGGGCGGTGGGCGTCCCAATTGGACGCATGGGGCGCCCTCGAGTGGGGGGCACGTATTGCTCCTCCATTGGTCTTTTTTAGTGGAGGATTTGTTATTAGAAGTAATTGATAATGTATTAGATATTTTTTATTAATGTGGGGTGATAAATTTTGACGTAATTAATTTGAAAAATATTTTAAATATTCAAATTACATAAATCAAAAGTAAATCCATATTTAATGCTTAAATTAGAAAATATATTAATACTACAACATCATAGAAACAACACATTGCGGTACGAAATACAAACTAGACGTAATACTAGGACGGTACGAAATACAAACCAACAAATTACACATAATATAAACTACACGAAATATGAACTAATATAAACTAACAAACGACATGAAACCATTCCCTTCCTCCCAGTCGATGAGTTTCGTCATTATGTTTTCTTCCCGCTCCGACATGTTGTCTTTTTTCATGAGAGAGTGAAGCATGTCGAGTTTAATTTTTTTTATATGTCTTTGAAAATTTTGCTCCGCTAATTCCTCCTGCTTGGAGAAACTATCCTCTCTCACTTGGGCGTTGTATGCAATTTGTTGTGCAAGTTTCCTAACATCGGTGTTGCATTTCGGGGCATAATGAACTTTTACCCTTGTTTTTGGCCTTCTCGACACCTGGTGGGCGTGCAAACGGTCTTGACGTCATTTCTTCTGGTTTGTCCCCGTCACCGCATCAGAACTGACCTTCATCTATACCGAGACGAGTTCTTCATCCTCAGTTGTGGTCCACAGTTTCATATTGATTTTGACGACTTGGACTTGCTTGTTGCGTCGGTGTGGACGTGGGGATGGTGGTGCGACGGTCTGGTGTGGACCCATCGTCGTTGTCGTCATCTTCTTCAGTGTCCACCATACTAGGACTACTTACTTGAGACATATTGCGGCCAAACATCTGGAATTGGGGTTGATTTTGTGGGAATGGTGGTGCGTATTGGGGAAATTGTTGGTTTTGGTCTAGTGGTGGGAATGGTGGTGTGTAATGAGAGAAGTCTGGCTGTTCGAATGGTTGTGGGAAATATGGACGTGAGGGGTATCATTGTGGATAATGTGGACGCAGATTTGATTGTGAATGACAAGGAGAACGATTGTGATCTGGAGAAGACATTGCGAAGTTGTGTGAAGTGTATGTTGTGTTTTGTATAAGGTATATATAGAGGGAAAATCAGACACTGCAATTACGCGAATACTGTGCATTTACGCGAACTATTTGCCTTGTACGCGTAGACTGTTCATTCACGCGAGTACTGTGCATTTCTAATTTTAATTAATAATTTTTTCCTTGGTTGAATATTAATTATTAATGTTAATTACTAATTATTAATATTAATCATTTCATCAATTGAAATTATAACGTAATTAGAATTAGAATTATGTAAAATGTAATTTGTTAACTGTTGTGTAAGAATTAAAATTGTCTAATTAAAAAATGATGTGAAAGAAAGAGAATGTAAAGTAAATGTGGTAGTCTGGACGTGATTAAAAGGTTTCTTTAAGTGGCTGTGATGAACTAACGTGACGGATAAATGGAACATGATATCCTGGGGGTAGTCCAACGTTCTAAGGCGTTGTTATTTATGTTGTTAGTTCGAACCCAACATGTAAGATGTAACCGGTGAATATGATATTAAGTCACCTCCAAATCTTCAATCAAGAACTATCGTTCACATGTTCCAAAATAAGTTAAAGTACCAAAAAATTCCCGATCAGAAAACAACCTGCTACATGGCATTTCATGCACTGAAATGGCGGCACAAGCAGGGGTTAGCTGGTCAGGTCGGTCGACCAGACCAATCCATACACATCTAGAACGTTGTTTCTCTCCTGGAGTCCTTTTCATCCCCATCACCACTCATTGATCTCTAAAAGTGTGTTTCCAAAATCAGCATTGAAACTTTGCCTTTTCTTTATGCAATTATTTTGCTTCTAACCCCATCCATCACGCATCGTTCCGCGTCATGAACAGTGTTTTATGGTCCATTGATTCTGTCAAGTGCGGGTAATTAGTACCTTCATTGTTCGTACCATGTCCATTACATCATTACATTGTCTTAGGATAATTAAGACAAATATCGAATCCTAACAGTCCAATTTAATATTTGGTAGGTTAAGATTTAAAATGTGATGAAAAGTAATATAGATAAAATCGAAACAAATAAATAAATCAAGATAATGGTAAACATACAACATCACGGCACCAATTTAATATACATAGAACTATAGAAGGAGTCTTGCATATGCAACCTTCAATTTTAACAATATTTAATTTACACCTAAATTTTATGACCGTGTGTACCCTTACTATACTATAGTCAGTAAGTAATTTCTTGAAATACTTCTAATATATAAGACAACTTTGAATGAGACTTCAAACCATATAAGCAACAATATAGCACTTTAATCCGATATATTACGATGTGCATAAATTAGTTCTTATATGAATGCTATGTCATCAAGCATTCATCTATATAAGTAGACAATTTTGGTTTCTCAAGAAGCGAATATTCTCAAGACTAGATGAAGAAGAATACGTTTGGATAGTGCTATTGGCTTGGTTGATAAACCAACAATATATACCTACGTGGTATCACAAATCACAATGGTAAGTGATCACAGTGCATGTTTAACATGGTTTCAACTTTTTACTCATTTTGTTGAAGTGTTAGGCCGTGTAAAGTGTAAACAACAAAAAATGGTAGTAATGATGCTAAAACTATGAACGTGAATATGACTAAAATAAAAGGGTATGCATGCAAACACATTAATGAACAACAAACAGTGAAACAGATCATGCCATACCATATCTCCATGAATGTTAGCAAAAAGTTGCAGCGTTCCAACTTTCAACTCATTCCTAATCATATTTTTATACAAAAAACAAAGTTATATAATTAACACTTTCCCAACGTCTATCTATGATTCTATATAATAACACAATCCCCCACTTCCTCTCCCAACTTCGGTCCGCAACCGAAGAACGAAAGAAGAAGAAAAAACTCCCAAACGCCCCCACTCTTCTCTTCTTCCACAAGAATCAATCAACCCACATCGTGAACGATCGGAAAAGGCCACCGATGATTTCCCAATATACCCCTCTTCCCCCTCTCTATTTCCCATCCCAACCACCCCAAACCCTAATCGGCGCAAACCACACCTCCGCCCGCTTCTGCTCCCGCTAATCCCAACCCCTTCCCTTCTCTTATTTTCCCCCTTTTTCCCATTCTTTTGTAGATTCCTTTAGGTCTAGGAATTCTTTGTGTTACCTTTTCGATCTCGCCGGATGGACCCGAAGCGCAACGGCGCGGCCTCGAGGAGGGTGGCGGTTAAGGTTGTGCTTGCTGGAATGGTGCTTTTCCTGGTCAGATTCGTGTACGTCGTCGTTGTTCACGGCGAGTCGTGTGATTCCGGCGACTTCTGCTTCTTCTCCACGCCGGATACCACCGTCGCCGTCTCTCGGAGAGCCGGCGGAAGAGCGTTCCTCCGCGGCACGGTCGCCGCGGTTCAGAATCCGGCGTGGTCGAGCCGGGAGTGGAGGAAGGCGGTGGATTTCTACTCCTCCGCTTTCCAGGATCTGGTGTTGGAGGGGTTTCTATCCCGGGATTCTAAGGCGTTGTGCGTCGGAAGCGCCGTTGGGCACGAGGTCTTCGCTCTTAAGGAGATCGGAGTTCCCGATGCTATCGGGGTTTCGAGGAAGAAATCCCGGCCGTTGGTTGTGTCTGGCGATCTGTTTGACCAGCCGTTTGAGGACGAGACGTTCGAGTTTATATTTGTCGGGGTTGGGGTGATCGAGTCTTCGAACCGACCGGGTAAAGTGGCGGAGGAGCTAAAGAGAATTCTGAAGCCTGGATGGTTTCTTGTGGCTCACACGGGTTCGGCTGGAGATGTGTATAGCCTCAGTTCGTTTAAGTCGCTCTTCCCGTGGCTGGTGCTGGTCCGGTCACGTGAAACTGTTGATGGCTCGAGTGGGCTGAAGATCCGTGAGTTGGTGCTCCAGAAGGAAGGAAATGCCCGGATTCAGACCGGCATTTCGTCTGATGTCGTGGAGAAGTGTGAAATTCCGCCGCATAAGATTGATCTGATTGAGTCTGCTGAGCCTCTTATACAAGAAGAGCCGTTGAAGCCGTGGATTACGTTGAAGAAGAACGCCCAGAGAATTAAGTATCTTCCTTCTATGGCCGACATAAGTTTCAAAAACCGATATGTCTATGTCGATGTCGGTGCCCGAAGCTACGGGTCCAGCATTGGCAGCTGGTTCAGGAAGCGGTACCCTAAGCAGAACAAGACATTTGAGGTTTACGCGATTGAGGCTGATGAAGCATTCCATGCCGAGTACGCTGCGAAAAAGGGCATCACATTGATGCCCTTTGCGGCTTGGGTGCGGAATGAGACTCTCTCCTTTGAGGTCAGCCATAACCCGGAGGACCACGATAACGAAAGAAAAGGATTGGGCATGGGCAGGATTCGATCGGTTACAGACAAATCCGGTTCGGGACATGTCCAGAGCATTCAGGGGTTCGATTTCGCAGAGTGGTTGAAGAGCACTGTGACTGAGACGGATTTCGTGGTGATGAAGATGGACGTAGAGGGCACGGAATTCGATCTCCTGCCGAGGCTGTTTGAGACGGGTGCGATATGCTTGGTTGACGAGCTCTTCCTTGAGTGCCATTACAACCGTTGGCAGAGGTGTTGTCCGGGTGTGAGGTCGCCGAAGTATCAGAAGACCTACGAGGAGTGCTTGGATCTGTTCTCTTCTCTGAGGGAGAGTGGCGTTCTTGTCCATCAGTGGTGGTGATTGAAGGTAACAATAGCCAAACATTGGTTTAAACACAGATACACTTCTGTTTCCTTTGTTGTTATGTTGTTTTTTAAGATTCGATAGATGTTGGGTTTCAATTGTATCAATGATTCAATGCCCATGAGAAATGTGTACTGTTTTTAGAATTTGTGCTATTTAGAAAGAAGAAGATTGATTGCTTTAAATAATTGGTTTTTCCTCAGTATGTAGTTGATGTCAGCCAGTTTCACAACAGTCAGGCAGTGTTTTGTTGTCTCTTATAATGTTCTGACAATCAAAGATTTGTGAGTTGTTGGATGGGTTTTATTTGGAATTGAAGAACGTGATCTATTCTATGGTTCTGCATTCTCTTTCTATTGTTATTTATTTTGAGTATAACTTTATTTAAAATAAGGGTCCTTATACACGGACGCGGGCGTCACGGACGCGCCTTACGTGGACGTGTTGAGTCAGCGTCCAGTCAGCAAAATTTCTCTTCACGTGCTTTGGTCTTCTTAAAAACGCCGATTCTTTAGGTTGAACGATTCTTTTCCCAATACACAGATAGTGCAGACCCTAGGACAGCGTGCAGACCCTTTATTCGTGCAGAGTCCAGACTTATCATAATAAAATATTGTTTTTAACTTTTAGGTTGGATCAACTTAATCCAAACAGACACACAACATATTCCGAACAGACAGTCTTCTTATTCCGAACAGACGCACAACTTAATCCGAACAGACAGACTTCTTATTCCGAACAGACACACAACTTAATCCGAACAGACACACAACATATTCCGAACAGACACACAACTTAATCCGAACAGACACACAACTTAATCCGAACAGACACATAACTTAATCCGAACAGACACACAACATATTCCGAACAGACAGACTACTTATTCCGAACAGACATACTTCTTATTCCGAACAGAAAGACTTCTTATTCCGAACAGACATACTTCTTATTCCGAACAGAAAGACTTCTTATTCCGAACAGACAGACTTCTTATTCCGAACAGACACACAACATATTCCGAACAGACAAACAACATATTCCGAACAGACAGACTTCTTATTCCGAACAGACGCACAACTTAATCCGAACAGACACACAACATATTCCGAACAGACAGACTTCTTATTCCGAACAGACGCACAACTTAATCCAAACAGACAGACTTCTTATTCCGAACAGACAGACTTCTTATTCCGAACAGACACACAACATATTCCGAACAGACAGACTTCTTATTCCGAACAGACGTACAACTTAATCCGAACAGACACACAACATATTCCGAACAGATAGACTTCTTATTCCGAACTGACATACAACTGTTATACATGAAGAAAATGAAGAAGAATGTGATCATTCCTACATTTTTAAGGATGACTTTGGTCTTGTTTGTTGTATATGTGAAATTACACGCAAAAGCATAGAAAGTGTGTCCAGAAACGGAACAGAAAGTTTGTATTATTTATGTAGAAAGATTGTCTTGTTTATGTAGAAAATTTGTCTTGTTTATGTAAAAAGTTTGTCCAATTTATGTAAAATGTTTGTCCAGATTATGTTGAAAATTTGTGCAGAAATGGAACATAAAGTATTCCGAACATACACACCACTTAATCCGAACAGACAGACTTCTTATTCCGAACAGACACACAACATATTCCGAACATACTGACTTCTTATTCCGAACAGACATACAACTGCTGTACATGAAGAAGAATGTGATCATTCCTACATTCTTAAGGATGACTTTGGTGTTGTTTGTTGTATATGTGGAATTATACGCAAAAGCATAGAACTTTCTGATTGAACTTTTAACAGTAGAACATCACGCCAAAATCCTCGGAAGCTTTGACACCATTGCATCTCGTTCCAGCACATTAACACCTGACCCAGAGGTAGCAAACAAACGGGTGTGATGCCTTTTCTTAACACAAAAACCACAAGAATCAGCATAAGCAACGTAAAATGTTTGGGCTTCTTCGAAAGAGGGGAAAAACATCCCCTCCTTAGGAACGTTTGTCGGTTGCTCCACTTGGAAAGACACATGAACGATTTCCATCAAAGCACAGAGGTAAGACCACAGAAGAGAAGGGAAGAAAAAAGAAGACGCATGTTGAGATTTATAACAAGTCTCATGTGCTGTGTAGGAGAGCCAAAATGTTCATGGAAAATGAGTGATTTGAGACGCATTAATGAGGGATGGAGGGATGTAGACATTTGTACGAAACGAGGAATAAAATACAAAATAAACTTTTTCTGTGGAGACTGCCAACTCAAACGCGTCTGCTGACTGGGCTGACCACATAAGCGCGCGTCCCGAACGCTAGCGTCCGCTAATCGTTTTCCTTAAAATAAATTGATGATTCTTGAGGCTGATATAATTGGAGACCTATTACTGTATAACAGTACCATGCACGAGGGAGGACCATGAATTCAACCACACCCTCGAACGGAAGAATTTAAAATGGTATAACTAACAATCAGACATATAATATTAGTCGAATGCAAGGAAACACGTGGAACAACGTATATAATATATATATCTGAGTATTTAAAAAATGTGATTACATCAAAAGTTTATACAACAAAATACAAATAATCACTCCGACTTTAAAATGAGAGAAAACAGAATCTGGTAGCGGCGCTTCTTTCCTCGGTCACCACCCTTACGCCGATCACGGCCTGAAAAGTAGACATGCAACAATGCCTAAATTTCCAGAAGGAAACATC
Source organism: Triglochin maritima (assembly GCA_963682175.1). Taxonomy (NCBI): domain Eukaryota; kingdom Viridiplantae; phylum Streptophyta; class Magnoliopsida; order Alismatales; family Juncaginaceae; genus Triglochin; species Triglochin maritima. Next base: position 2,213,299 of record OY821780.1, on the reverse strand, counting down.
GTATGTCAAACTTTACAATGCATGAAATGGGATCAATCTAGCATGCAATTCTATCAACAAAAAAAGCATAAACAACAAGGTTGGGCTTCAGGGCTTTTTCACCCAATCACATCACACACCACAGTTACGGGGCTTCAGGACTTTTTCACCCAACCACAGCACACGCCATAGTTACGGAGTTCCAGGGTTTTTTCACCCAACCACCGCAACACCACAGTTACGGGGCTCTAGAGATTTTTCACCAAACCACCGCAACACCACAGTTACGGGGCTCCAATGCTTTTCCCCCCAACCGCAGGTACCATGACACGACGAGGACTCCTTCACCCAAGCCGAATGTCTAAGGGCTACAAGGTTTTTTTGACCCAATCTATAACTACCACCAATCTTTAATAAATAAAAAATTCTAACGCTTGAAGACACATTACCTGTGTTTGATACCTTGTGAGTAGTACAAGAAAAAGACAAGTAACATGTAATACGCGCTTGGTTTTTCATATGATGGTATATATTTTTTCTATGAATAAAGTTTGAGAGCATCGACTGAATCGAATTCCAATGTAAAGAATATTGATTGTTAGTGATTTAACGTGATCTTATGCTATAAATCATTGGGTTATGTCTGTGATGGAGTTTTTGATTACTCAATGATTAAAGTGCCAGTTTTCCTATTTTGGATTAAGCAGAATTATCAAATCAAGGCTGGCATGTATATAACAAGTCTGAGTTTTTTTTCAATCATTTGTCGAAATTCTGCTAAAATAATGTCAATACCTTATGTATAATACTTTTAAGTCGCAGACTGGTTTTACTTGCATTTTTAAGAATATGACGGAACAACCAAATTCGCAATTTAATCTTCTAACCATCACAGTTAGATCTATAAAGTATAGTCTCTTGAAGATGCGCAAGTGGATAGTATATCTTCCAAGAACCTCTAAATTTCAGATTCAAATTCTTAAAAAAACATATGATCAATAAATCCAACATTTCAAAGAAACTTGTGTAAAATTAACTTCGGAACACAACTTGAAATTACTTACCAGCATTCTTAAGATACAGGAACCATAACTTAAAGCTAAAAATGTCAAATCCAAGAAATTAAACTCTAACTTGATTCATGAGCTTTATATTTTAGTGTATATATAAGATTGGAAAATTTATGATTGATCTATCGACCCCCCAAGAATTCTTTACTCCTTATGAGTCAAAGGAAACTTCAATTGGACGACAAGTTTCCACATGTATACCGTACAAAAACAATGAATCCATACGGATACATTTGTTAAGAGAATCAATTCATAGACTTGATCAACTTCAAAGTTAACGTACGTACATGTTATGGAGTTGAAACTATGGCGTTTAATTTAATAAATGCAAATATAAAACCAAGTGACGATATTATTTCTAACAATCAATAATTTTGATAAAACTCGGTGACGAAATTGTTAGCTTAGCTGACTACACTAAAACAAAAGCTATACTGATTTTTTTATTATAAAATGACCAGAAGTTTCAGTATAGTTTTTGTGCCAAGTTGAGTACGTCGACACGCTAACACACCATAGAAGACATGGTCTTTGAGGCGTATGTACGATTTTTGGGTAGAATAACGAATTGCTCGGAGAAAATTTGTATTTTAGTAATTGCTTAAAATTTTCAAAACTAAGAGCTAGAGAGCGGCGTACGTCCACTTCCGATGGTATTTGTTCCAATTACCTTATAAAATACATGTACTGATGTTGAGAGAGAATTAATCAAAGTAGATTTTTTTTACAAGAATAATGAATTGTTTAAATAATAATATTAAGAAAAACTGTATTTTACTGGTTCCTTAAGATCTTCACATGTATTATTGTATCATATTTGCACATGTACTCTTAATATAATCATTCGATATTTAAGCAATTAAAGAATTTATGGGAACGAGAATTTAGGCAAGTTGAAATTTTTGGCATTTCTAATTTGTTTGAATATATTCTATCCAAGCACCTTGGATCGGAATTCTAGTCTAGATTCTATGATTTGAAATTTGAGTTATTTCACGGAAAGAATTTCTTGCTGCTATCATATAATATTCATCTTGACTTGGTGATAAATAAATCAATTGTGCCCACGCACAGCTCCTCCTTACGAGTTCTTGAGCGCGCCTCCTTGTCCAGCCGCTCCACCTCCCGTAGAGTGGACGAGAGAGATAGACGAGTGTAGTTAACGAATAAGGAGAGGCATATACGCACATTGTCCTTCCAACGTGGATTCACGTAGAACATCACGCACCATACGAACATTGTATATAGGATAAATATTAGGTGCTATTGGGGCATCTGAGAATGATTCGAGTCTTGCTCATTATCGGACAATCATTTATTCACAAACCTCGGTTCTTGGCCCTTATTTGCTCTCTCCCACCATATCAAGATATGGTTGTGTGGGGATCCTGAACTCAACATCTTATTCTTATTGTCCCTCGGGGCGTCGTGGAGTGGTTCGGGGGGTGCGTATGTTTATTGACGCATGTTCGAATCCCACTGGTTCTGCATGTCAAACGACTTGGGTAAATGACTGAGACAACCTCGGGGTTTGTAGCCCGACCGGCGCCCTAATGGGCGGTGGTCCGGTGAGTTCCCTGGTCAACAAAACAAAAACAAAAACTTATTCTTATTTGAAGCTCTTTTAAGATAGCTCCCGTAAGTGGGTCTTGCGCATATCATAACCAAACCCATGTATCGTACGTCTTTCGAATCTCACACAACTGGTTTTCTATAAATACACACGTATTCAATTCTTAAACAAGAAAGAGATTCTAATAATCTGTGATGAGCAAAATAAAATTAATTTGAAGAGTAAACCCAAAGATATTCACAATTAAACGAAAGTTACATCCACATCCCAGATCCCACATAAAACACACGGAAACAAAAATTCTCCGAAAAATAGCACTAAGAATTTTTTTAGTTTATCCCGTTAATTATATAGTTAAGCATAAGCATCTTCATTTATGCTCTGAAGGTGTGGCCTCCAAACCCCGACCTGTACACTCCTCATATTCCTCCTCCGACTCGCTCTCTTCTCCGATGTGATCTCCACAACATACCCACTTCTCTCTTTCTCCAAACTCTTTTTTCCGGAATCTTTTTTATTATTCTTCTTCTTTCTCTTCTCCGGCTCGGTGGGGTCCGGCACGAGGAAATATATGTGCCCACGTTTGAGGTCGGAGTCCGGCGATAGGACCGTGACACGGTGGACTCCGTCATCGTACGAGCAAGACTGGCTCAACACGTGGTTGGGGTTGGACCGTAGGATCTCGGCGGCGGAGATCTGACGGCTGTACTCCTCCACGTGGCCGTTGATGTGGACCACGCGGATGAGGTCCAGTGCTCCGCAGGGGAGAACGCAGGCTAAACAGCACCGGAGACTGTTGCCCATCTCAACTTGGATTTTGTTTGTGTTGGTTTGCTTCTTTGGTTATTGCCCACTTGGGGTGTTTATCTTTATATAGGGTGTGGGGGAAGGGCATAAAGGGTATATTGTGCATACTTGAGTTTTTGTTATTTTTTTGTTTTTATAACTCTATTTATTTTTTTAATTTTGGGAGTAGGGTTGGAATCATTGGACTGAGGTGGATCTGAAGTTATTATAAGGTTCATGCTAACTATTATTTGTTAATAATGACAACATGATACAACTCTTATTGGTTCTTAATTAAGGTAGATATTTGGATATTTTTTTAATTTTGTACATATATAGTACAAGAATAGGATAAATTAATAATTGATATCGTTAGTAGTAGAAATCGCTTCGCATCGATGTGCAGTGAACCATGAAGTTCAACGATTTGATATTTTTAACTATGGTAAAAAATTACATTGGTATCTAAAATTGTGGGTTAATAACCTTGAGTTTGGTTCCTTGCGTGGGTCTAGTAGCATACATGTCAAAGAAGAACTTGAATTTTTAGTCTTGGTATGCAGAATAATCTTCCTATTTATTTACATGTCAAAATAGTATGGTTTGTATGGGTATCTCCAAGTATGATTGTGAACCATACTTACTAAATGACATAATAAAATGCATAATAAGTATTTATTTTTTCTTAAAACAATGGTGGGAGAAATACATGTGATAAGGTGACTTACATGCAATGTATAGCTAATTAGTATGTTTTGAAATCATACTAGCTAATCCAACATTATTTACACAAAACATCTTTAAAATTCATACTCCTTAAAGTACAACACAATGTACTTTAGAAGGCAAGAGTGAAAGCCCACAAACGTTAATGATGCGTTAATGCGAACCAACTCCCAATCCCCTCTAGCATGTTCCCTTGGGATGCATATCATTTGTTAAGTTAAATCATCTCCTTTTGTCCAATTTTGCCTTCTGTTTAATTTGACCACTATCTGGCGGCTCACTAAACTACATAAAAGCAACCCATAAGCTCACAAACTTAATTTGTTACCTTTGCAGAGTTTCACATGAGAACATATATAAAAACGTAGAAGTCCCACATGCAAATGTGAAAGATTGTAATGTGGCTCTTAATCTTAGGATTTATGTTGGAACATTTCTCCTGATGTTTGGCCAGCATGTCTCAAGAAACTAACCATTGCCTCGCACTCAAATGGCTTTTGCTTTAAACAATTTGAAGTGGTGACAAGAATGTAATTTTTTTTTTAAAGAAATCATTATTTAATTGAACACACTATAACTTCTTCATTTGACGTTAATCGTTATACCCGTTCCATTTCAGTGCTTTGATATTGTGCTTTATATTCACTATCGAAAGTATTCTTGTGTTAGAAAATGATGAACCAACCTAATTCACATGCTCTGTTGTTAATCACTTCGGGATTTTTGTAGAGGTCTCGTGTTCAAGTATTCTCCTTTCTTGGAGGAAGTTTGATGGATAAGTTGCAAACTCTCATTATATATTCTAAACTGTGTTCTTTCAAGTACTTGTATCTTCAATCTACTATCAAGATATATATAGTCTTCAATATAACATTAATTAATTCATTACAATTCATAAATTTGCAATGTATTACGCACGCAAGTTGTTTGATATTTAGGTAGATTGCACGTACTAAATATCATGGACCACAACATAGCATGTCAGAGCACAGAACTCAAAACACAAGTTCATAATGAAACTCAAGGAATCCCACCATCAAAGGAGAACAATAACTTAATCAGGTGAAGCTTCCTCCCCTTCATCTCACCGACCTCCAATCTGTAATCTTTTATTATAAACTAAACAAGACGTATAATACTATAATGATAGGTTGTTTGTGGAGTAGTGGGTGTGTACTGAAAAGGACAAGTATGGGGGAAGACCAAGCATTTCCATTCTACTACTCTTCCTTATTAGTCCACTCTTGTTTGCTAAACATAATTCGTATGACCATCACCATGTTTTTCTTACACGGCAACAGCTGTATTTAGTTTGATATTCTTGCAATGCTGGAATCAGCTGGATGCGTGCATGAGTCAACAGGATGGGAAACTACCATGCTCTTCCAAGATTTCTGAAACGATATATGACACCGCATAGATTCAACCATTCAAGTGCTCAACAAATAAGTTTTCCGATTGGTTTATGGATGAGTTTGAGCAAAGAATTTACCCATTATGGTTGCCGTTTGTTAGATGATTTTTCGAAATGGAAATTCCCATTACATGTTTGTTTCAGTAAAAAGAGTTTAAGCGGGTCTCCGATGTATTCCAATTCAAATTAGAGAACTCTTGAATCTTTGGTTCCTAGTTTGTGAACACAACACCTGTTTAAAGATTTTCAGTTGATGAATCGAACATTGTAAAACGACAGCACAAGGATGGCACTGTGAGGGATCAACCTGCTGGAGAGACCCACCAGTAACAATCTGTATTGAATTATTGAAGACAAATGAATAGATAATGACTGACTTTATTCTCAGTTGAAGAGCAAAACCCAAATGCTACAAGTTGCCCATCAGCTACCCCATATACATAATTATTAATTAAGGGTAAATAAGAAGCTGGTCTGAACAAGGCATGCTTCTGAGGTGTATACTTTATCAAGAAATGACACTCGGGTAAATTATTTTGAAGAATATAATCTGTCCCAGGTTAAGCTGCAGCAGAAACCTCAGCCGAGCAACCCAGTGATATCAAAGCCGATTGTACATTTTCTCTCTTGAAGCTGGAAGCTCGTTAGTATTTGAGGTTTGGATGACTGACCGTCAATAATACAACAATAACAATGCATCTTTACACTGTACCTATGAATTAGGAGTATCACCTGACTTGTTGCTGATTTCTTCTGTGCCATTTACTTGAGAAGATATGTATGTAACTGTATCAGTATCTGTAATTTCTGAAGTATCTGGAAGCTTGTCTACTGTTGCAACAACCTTTTGTGGTTGCAATCCTGTAGATCTTGCAAGATCGACCCATTGCTGTGGAATGTTGAAATGGAGTTATGAAAATCGCAAAATGATCTATGAATACGGATACGGGAGCAAGGAAAAAGAACTGAAACAAAAAGGCAAGACAACATGTGCCCATTCAACAAGTAACAAGCCAACTCCAAATTGACATTAAGGGTAAAAAATTGTCTTACTTTATGAATCTTAATCAACGTGTACAATAAGTTTCTGGTGCTCATGACCATCCCACGCTCAAGAACACCAGAATCAGTGTATGGTGCACATAAATATGGGACAAAACACCACGCACCTAATTAGTCGTTCTCTATAAGATCTAGTACTAAAGGTTTTCCACAGTGACCACTGGTTACTGCACTACAAAATTTAGGAAAACGTGAAAACGGCTTGATCAATTCTTCCCCAAAAATCAAAATAAAAAAACTGTGACTATCAGCTGATCTGAAGCTACAATGTAAATATCATGAATACAGTTTTATAGGTAAAACTATGTCCAAGCCAGTCAACAACAGGAACAATGATGCGCGCCAGGGTGCAACAAAATTATAAAAGGATTTGCATGTTTCTCCTGAGGTGTGGTGTAATTTTAGGAATCTAGTTTTGAAAACTCTAGTTTAAGATATGACTGACATTTTAGTGATTCTAGTATTTAATTTTATGATATACATAGACCTTGAGGGAAGTTGTTAGGGTTTCTTTGGCTTTCCTATGTTTGCCTTTGGTGTAATGAGGAAAATGGGGAAAGTATCATGTGTTTTTTTTGGAACTTCAAACCTAAAAATTCTTGGAAGTCAATCATAGAGAAATTGTTGCCAGAAGTTAAAATCCGTACTCCCCCACCAATTCCCAGCAAATCAATATCAGAAAAGGGGTTTTTGAACAACCTATTGAAATTATTGCAGGACTTGAACTGCATGGCATATATATATTCATATATTTGATACAACATCATTAGATTGCTTGAGGAAAGAATCACAGATTCTTAATATAACATGTTATCAAGGTGACATGTTACTGCAAACCCTAAAATCTCTTAAATTCCGTCATTTTGTTACTCAAAAATTAAGTTCCATTATTTTGTTATTAAAAGTTGGAACCTTGATCAATGATTGTATAAAATTAGAAAAGTATATTCTGACAAACCTGTGTTCCCCAGTACGAGTTAATTGTCCGTACAACAAATGAGAGTGCATTTACAAGAAAGGGCTGATTGTAGTAGATCAAAAGATAATCAGATAACCGGTGCTCTACAAGTCCAGCTATCACCTGCACCAACAGCAAGTTACAGTAGGTAAATACATCTAAAACATAATATGCAACCAGAATGAATCGAGCACCCGTGGAATGAATACACATTCAGAGTTTGTTTTCATTACAAGAGAGAAAGATCAAGTACTGTGATACTTGTGGCCTACTCTAGGTGACATGTCAATTCATGATATAAAGTATATATTTTGTGAAATTATGATGTTTGCAGGTAGAGCTCTAACCAGCTTAGAGAAGAAAATGCTGAATGGTTCTAACAAAGTCATAACAGCCGATAGACAAAACGGAGCTCTGAAGAAGAATGAACAAAATGTGATCAGTTAAAAGTCAACACTGTACCTGATATCGAAGATTAGCAGATGTTCCAAGAAAAAAGGAATAAACAACAGCCGACTTAACCAAAGGAGTACGAGTCTTTCCCTTATCCGCTGTCGCCTCACGGTTTAACATGCTTCGAAAAGTATATACGATATTTGATACTGACCCAGCACCAATACTAGAGATAAACCCTACTCCAGCTAGTTTCAGCCCACCAATTATGACCGAGGCAATCCTTTGATTTAAATCCCAGTCCTTTCCAGCAGTAATCTTTTGGAAAGCATTATCAGGAACAGATCCGAAAAGACCTTTCAGCATTTCAAAATTCTCTGGTACTGGGATAGTATCAGCAGAACTGAGGAATGAAAGAGTTGGTGCGGGAAGCCACACTGTAAAGAAATCAACAACTGAACCTCTAATGATGTCAGTAAGGACATAGTTAATCTCCTCAACGAATCGGCCTTTGCGTCTTTCATATTGTGCTATAAGACTTGTGGTTATTGATATACTCTCTTCTATTGCCAATCTGTGAAGAAATTTTGGGTCTGCAAGCAACCTTTCCCGAAACCCCTGCAAACGTCCGAATGGCAAATAAACTACTACCAAGTACAAAAAACTCAACAAGAACTATGCAAGTTGTATTCTTTCAATATTTATCCAAGAAGAGCAGAAATCTATTGTTCTTTTTCTGGTGTATAATTAGATGAATTTTGAATAAACGTGAAACTGCTGTTCAAAATTTGTGTGCCTAATCTAAAAATATGTACGCAAAAGCTGACAGCTGATTAAAGAACATGGAAACATCAGAATGACAACCGCAGCAAGATAGAACCTGAAATCGATGTATGAGTTCAGAAATAAGAGGATATTGCTCGAGATCAAAGAAGTTCTGCAAGTTCTCCGGCGACACTAATCCAAGATCAAGTCCTTTTTGAAGATCCTGATTTTAAGAAACAAGCAGCAAATCAGTAAAAATTAATTCACAATACATATTTCGAATTAAAAAGCAACACAAACAAGTTAATATATATGTCAATTTCCACTGTGTCAAATATTAAGTTGTTTTTTGACATTTGGAACATCATGAACTATATCAAATGGCTATTTAAACGATCTGCATTTCTTTTATTGTGGAATCGCAAATTGTCAGTTGCATTTGCATCATTTGGGTCAATTGGAAACAACCTCACTGTTTTACAGTGGTAGGGTTGCATACATCCGACCCCCCTTACCTCGCTTAGGCGGGAGCCTTTTTAGAGGCATTGGGGTTATATTGATGTTGATGTAAACAAGTTAATATATAACGAATGTACCTGAGGTAGAGCATCACGTCTGCGACCAGCTGCATTCATCACTCTAGCAATCTCAGCTCGATCAAAGCAATTCCTGCTGCATGTTTTAGCAGCAGAATACCACAAGAAATCAGCAACAGGAACCTCTCCTTCTCTGCGAATATGCTGCCTCTCAGGGTCAAGCAATATGACAGCTTGGTTTTTCTTTTGCAATTTTTTGGAAATTCTAGCTGGAATACCAACACCTCTTGATCCATAAATGACATGACTTGCACCTGTTATCACAACAAGCATGCCTAGGGAACCTCCATCAGTCATGGCCTGGAAGATGGTTTGAGACATAGTATAGTCATCAACGACCCTGGCTTGCACAGATAGGTATGAACTTGGACCAAAGGGGATTGTCTGATTGGTATCCAGAGCAAACCTTGCCGAGAGAGAGGAGAAACCAGATATGAAGCCAGAACCAGCTGGAGGAGCATATAATTTTCGTTGTGCTTTGGAAAGACCACGGATACCTTCAGCTTGGACAATCCTCAGTATCTGACATCAGATAAAATCTAAAAACTTATGAAAAGATAGACAAAGAGAATGATAAAATTCATTGTGTGAATAATGCACCGAATACAAAAAGGGAAGTTTCCAAACGTTTTCTTAATTCAATTATATGAAGTTTGCAGACAAAACATGAATTGTGGCTGTTTAGATTTTAGAGAAAATGTCCCCGTGTATAATAATTTGCTGTAAGATGGATATTCTTTCTCTTCACTTACTCTTAACTAAAAGACTAAAACTGTACTCAGGTCATTAATGAAGGCTGAGATTCAGCCACCCCTTCAGGCTTAAAACAACTCATTTAGAGGAATAGTTTTTTTTCCTTTTTTCAGTTCACAACTTGGTATTTTCTATTATAATGAATGTGAAATATACCTATGTGCCTAAAGTAAATAAAGTTACATCATGTAAATCAAGTCCTAAACAAAAGTTCATTGGATTTCTATAAACCTGTCTTGCCCTCATTTGAGAGTTTATAATTTCCATAGAAGATATAATTTGCATTCTCATTGTAGTTACCTCAAGTGGAGTTCCACAAGCAACAAGCCTGACACCGTTGTCACGGCAGTAATTCAAAAGTGGTTCATATTCTTGCCAAAGCTGGGGTGACCAGATACTAGTATGTGGCTTTAAGCCTTCTGCATCAATTCTGTCATCAAATATTTGACTCATCAACAAACAAACAAATAATAATACAAGGTCTTGAATTTACAAGTGTCCCTTAGGTATGAACATAACTCAGGTGCCGTGCTAATGATCGAACACTCTTACACACCATTAACTAGTATATCAAAGTAGTGCTGGAAATGGTCAGAAGATGATAAACACAAATGATCTTCACGTTAAAACGTAGAAGGAATTCAATAAATGCTGCAGATTTCAACTCAAACTGTGCATAGTAATTATTATGGAAAAGTTTTGTGCTTCTATGTTATCAATAAACAAACTTAAGCAATTCCATTTTAATCTTCTCTTCTATATCTATGGACCGCTCACTACTTTTATTTTTCGTGTGTCCTGTTTGTGTACTCTTACTCTTTAAGGACTTGTTCTTCATCATGGAAAGAAAATTATTCATTATAGCACCAAAGTAATTCAAAGCAATGGCAAGGAGCACTAAATAACCACCAAATTTTCAGAAAAAAATAGCATAACCCAAAACCATTTAAAAGACCAAACAAAACCAATCCTCCATCAAATCCAGCGATTCTACACGGAACAAAAGCTTAAAAAAGATTAGCACCATTACTTTTTTTCCATGAACAAATTAAGCATATCCTGCTTATCGCTCGGAAAAGCCTCCAGCGCAAGCGAGATCGGCCTCTGCTGCTCGAAACACTTATTCCTCAAATTCCTAACGATCTCAAGCTCCAGAACCCTATCGTCCCGATCAGGCACGAGCTCGGCCTCCCCCAAGTACACAATCCTAGCACCCAACAGCTTCTCCCAGACCCTATTCCTATCCTTGCCAACCGCTAGCGGCTCCCCGATCGCCGTCGCGTCGTATATCCTCGACCCCAACTCCGCCGTCGCCGTCGCCGGCGGCGGAGGCGGCTTGTCGTCCTTGTTCTCCTCGGCGGAGGACGAGGAAGAGAGGAGGACGGTGGCGCCGAAGGCGAGGGAGGGAAGGAGGACGAAGTGGCGGCGGGTGGGGGTGGTGGAGGCGGAGATGCGGATGGCGGGGAGACTGGAGGGGAGGGGAGCGGGAGGGAAGCGGGAAGGGAGGGTTGGGGTGAAGAGGGACTTTAGGTCGACGAAGACGGCCATGGAGTTGGCCGGCGGCGATCGCCGGAGGTGGGATGAGTGGAGTGGGAGAGGATGGATAGCGCGGGATTAGGGGTTTTGTTATCTCATAGTGGGATTCTGGACTTGTATAAAATAGATTAATATAGGTGTGTTGTATGCAATCTGGATGTTTTGCTGATTTTGATAAAACCCCATGGAATTTTCTGAAATCTCAACTCGGTGGTCCTCTCTTGATTGTTCTGCGTTCCGGTGTCCATATGAAGCTCTGCAGGTGTTGTAACTGAAATCAAAATTGTATCTTGTATATGTGACTAGTCCTACGAACATATATGGGATTTATAGTAGAAATCTGTAGAAATACATATATATCCAACTAGTGCATAATCGGATCAGGTCTGATCCGATAACTGAGAACCTATGTATATAAACAGTCTTCATGTAATTGAACAATACACAGAATAATCAATAACAAATTTCTTTCTTCTTCCTCAATCTCATCTCCCTCTCATGATCCAGATCATCTCTTTCTCCCAACCTGGATCACCTCACCCTCTATTGATCACGAAGTTATACATGGTATCAGAGCCTATCTAGATACGAGTTCGCTTCCGCAACAAATCGAGATAAAGATATCAGAGCAAGAAAGGGGAAAACAAGGTCAACACCTCAAGGATGTCATCAATGGTGGAAGAAACGAGTAAAGACCAATACAACCCCTACTGCATCAATCCTTCGGATAATCCAGACATCACCCTTGTCTCTCAAGTTTTGAACGGACAAAACTACCAAACATGACGTCGAGCAATGAAGAGATCGTTGAACTCAAAGAGTAAATTAGGGTTCGTCGATGGGAGTTTGCCTAAACCAGACTCTACCAAGGCCTCAAATGATTGCAAGAAATGGGAGAGGTGTGATGACTTGGTTTCATCTTGGATCTTGCATTCTGTAGATCAAGAAATTGCAAATAGCGTTATATACCATGAAACTGCTAGGGAAATCTGGATTAATCTCGAAGAAAGGTTCTCACAGTCTAATCTTCCTAGACTATTTCAACTCAAGAAGTCCATCTCTGATTTGAGGCAAGATAGCCTCAGTGTGACAGATTATTACTCCAAGATCAAGGGATTGTGGGATGAATTGGCACAATTCACTAGAAAATCCAAATGCACATGTGCTGACCGCAAAGAAGCCATGAAGCAGGAAATCGAGGATAAATCAATTCAATTCTTGTTGGGGCTGAATGAAAGCTATTCATCAATCAGGGGTCAGATTTTGCTTTCCAACCCTCTTCCATGTGTTAGTAAGATTTTCTCACTTATACTGCAAGAAGAAACACAAAGAGAAGTTGGAGTGAATAGCAACCCATTCCAAGAATCAAATGCACTTGCAGTTAGCAAATCAACCAATCAATCAAATTGACAGAACATTAACCAACGACCAAATTGGGATACAATAGCTGGCCAAAGCACTAATCAGCAGGAGTTCAAAATAACTCAAAGAGAGAAGCCTACTTGTACCAATTGCAAGAAGATTGGTCACACAGTTGATAAGTGCTACTGGATCATTGGATTTCCACCAAAATCTAATAACTACAAGAAAAACAAACAAGGAACCAAAGAGAATTCCAGAGAAGGCAGAGCAGCAAATGTTGAAAGTCAATTGGCAGATACCAGCATCTCACAAGAGCAATATAGACAAATCCTTCAAATCTTGAACAACAAGAAGGATGCAAAAGGAGAGGAGAATACAACATATGCAAATGTGAATGCTGCAGGTACATCCTACTCTTATGTTGTATTAAATAATAAGGTTTGGATACTAGACAGTGGGGCTAGTGACCATATGTGCAATAGACTTGACCTTATGCAGAATTGTAGGAGAATTGATGAAAATGTCTCAATCCGGCTTCCCAATAATAAAATAGTAGAAGTCAACATTATTGGTGAAGTGAGACTGAACAAGCACATTATATTGACCAAAGTCCTTTATGTACCTGAATTTAGAATAAATCTCATATCTATTGCTAAATTAACTAACTCCTCAAATAGTAGTGTTAGTTTTTATCCTGGTTTTTGTATTATCCAGGACATTGCCTTGAAGAAGATGATTGGTATGGGTAAAGAATGGGATGATCTATACATATACTCGAACAATACCGACCATCTTACCTTAAACACTATAAGAGATAATGCTTATTGGCATAGCAGATTAGGACATGCCTCAGGACAGAAAATAGATATATTGGCAAGTAGATTTGATGATATTAATAATACATGTAATAAAGACTGTGAGTGTTGTAGAATGGGTAAACAAACCAGACTTTCTTTTCCGTTAAGCAATACTTGTACTTCAAATATTTTTGAATTGATACATGTTGATATATGGGGAAGGTTTTCTATTCCATCTTATCAAGGTTTTCTGTATTTTATCACCATCGTTGATGATTTCAGTAGGCATACTTGGATATTTCTAATAAAATTGAAGTCAGAAGTCTTTAATGTCATGAAATCTTTTATTTCCATGATTCAAAATCAGTTCAATACCAAAATCAAAAGACTTAGGAGTCATAATGGGATGGAGTTTATGTCACACCAATTTCAAGGGTTACTCACTAACGAAGGTATTGCTCATGAAAAGTCTTGCCCTCACACACCCCAACAAAATGAGATTGTTGAGAGGAAGCATAGACACATTATGGATACATCCAGGACTATAAGGCTTCAATCCAATTTACCACTTAGTTTTTGGAATGATTGTGTTCTTACTGCTGTACATATTATTAACAGAGTTCCAACTAAGGTTCTTGGTAATAAAACACCTTATGAAATCCTATTTAACAAAGAACCTAAATATAACTACTTAAGAGTGTTTGGATGTTTATGCTACGCTACCAACCTCCAAACTCAAGGTAAATTTGACCAAAGAGCAAATAAATGTATTTTTCTTGGTTATCCTTACGGTCAAAAGGGATATAAACTCTATGATATAAAAAATAAAAAATTCCTTATTAGTAGAAATGTATGGTTTAATGAATACAAATTTCCCTACAAAAAAATACACCAAGAAGAACACAACAATTCCCAGACTGTACTACCTATGATAAATGAAGATTTGTGTACAATTCAGAACCATGATGAAGCAGGCATACAACCTGATCAGTATGGTCAGAATACCGACCATCATGCTCAAAATGAGATTGCACAGACTCAAGAAGAGACAACAGAAGATCAAGTACCTGCTGGGCAAGCCCAAACACCAACAAGTAATACTCAAGACGTTGTTGTTAGAAGATCATCAAGACAACCAATCAAATCAACCATGCTCAGAGACTTCCATTGCCCAACAGTAAGGGGAAACCACTCACAGGTCAGTATAGGTCATGTTTCTTCTCAGAAAACAGGTATGTGCACTACCAGATATCCATTACATGACTACATGACTTATGATTCTATTTCAACTAGACATGCTTATTTTGTTGACAAAATTGATAAACTGCTAGAACCACACAATTATAAAGACGCTGTTCTTGATCCGAATTGGCAACAGGCCATGGCCCAAGAGTTAGAAGCTCTTCAGATTAACAAAACTTGGGAAATGGTCCCACTCCCAAACAATAAGAAACCAATAGGTTGTAAATGGGTTTATAAGTTAAAATATAAGGCTAATGGTGAATTAGAAAGATATAAAGCTAGATTAGTAGCTAAAGTATTCAATCAAATAGAAGGCTTGGATTATCATGAAACTTATGCACCAGTTAGTAAAATGGTCACCATTAGAACCATCCTGAGCCTTGCTGCCATTCATAACTGGCATTTACAACAATTAGATGTCCACAATGCCTTTCTCCATGGAGATTTGCATGAAGAAGTATATATGTTGCCACCACTTGGTTTTGAAGGGAAAGGAAATCTAGTCTACAAATTGAACAAATCATTGTATGGTCTAAAGCAATCTTCCAGGTGTTGGTTTGAAAAACTTTGTCAAGCATTAATCAAATCTGGATTCACTCAATCTAAGCATGACTACTCACTTTTCATTTCAAAATCTACATATTCATTCACTGCATTGATAGTGTATGTTGATGATATCTTGATCACAGGTAATGACATCACTAAAATTAAGCAAGAATTACAAGATCAGTTCCACATCAAAGATTTGGGCAATCTGAAATTTTTCCTTGGGCTTGAAGTTGGCAGATCACAGCAGGGAATCAACTTGAACCAGAGAGGCTATGCTTTGCAAATTCTCAAGGATATTGGACTTTCAGGAGCCAAACCAGCTGCTTCTCCACTCGAAACCAACCACAAGTTATCAGAACCAACCAATGATATGTTGCATGATCCTTCCATATTTCGCAGGTTGATTGGCAGGTTGTTATACTTAACAATCACAAGGCCAGACATCACCCAAACAGTCAACTTCCTCAGCCGATTCATGGAACACCCAGAGAGGCAGCACCTTCAAGCAGCATTGAGAGTGGTTCGATACGTCAAACAAGCACCTGGTCAAGGGCTCCTCTTCCCAGCCAACAACAACACCAACATTAGAGCCTACTGTGATTCTGATTGGGCAAGCTGCCCAATCACTAGAAGGTCAACCACCGGGTATGCTGTGTTTATGGGGGAATCGATATTGTCCTGGAAAACCAAGAAACAATTAACTATTTCCATATCCTCCTCTGAGGCAGAATATCGGGCAATGGCTAACACATGTTGTGAAGTCACTTAGATCATTGGCTTACTTGAAGACTTGAACCAACATCCAACCAGTCCTGTATATCTCTACTTTGACAACAAATCTGCAATTCACATCGCTGCCAACCCTGTGTTCCACGAGCGCACCAAACACATTGAAATAGACTGCCACCTCATTCGTGACAAGATTCAGCAAGGGGTCATTAAAACCCAATACATTCATACATCCAACCAGTTGGCTGACCTCTTTACCAAGCCCTTACCAGTCGACCAATTTCGCAAACTTACTGCCAAACTAGGAATTCATGATATGTATTCTCTAGTTTGTGGGGGAATGTAGAAATACATATATATCCAACTAGTGCATAATCAGATCAGGTCTGATCCGATAACTGAGAACCTATGTATATAAACAGTCGTCATGTAATTGAACAATACACAGAATAATCAATAACAAATTTCTTTCTTCTTCCTCAATCTCATCTCCCTCTCATGATCTGGATCATCTCTCTCTCCCAACCTGGATCACCTCGCCCTCTATTGATCACGAAGTTCTACAAAATCAGTGGTGGGTAAGAAGCATTAGTAGACCAACTTCTCCAATTTTAGTGTTTTTCAAGTTTCCTTAACCAAACACGTTTTATTCACTTATGTTGCAGAGTTCATGTCTCAAAATGCATGTTGCTTATTGCCAACATAAGTGGTAATACTTTATATTTATAATTGTTGAATTTGAACAGTAGAAAAGTTAAATTTTATTTAGGGTTTTGAGGTTGTATTTATACAATGGAATACTAGAGAATACCGTTGTTCTTTCCAAATACATTATTTCTATGATTCCCTTGATTGAGTAGCGAGATTTGGGAGATCTGGGAGATTTGGGAGAATCGTCGTTTCTGGTATGTTTTCTTCAACGTCTCTTTCTTTCCATATTTCAACATTCCCCCTCAAGTTGACTCCGGAAGATGTTGAAGGAGCCTAACTTGTGAAGGATGTGTTGGAAGTGTTTCTGATCCAGTGCTTTGGTGAAGATGTCTGCTAGTTGGTTATTACTCTGAACATAGGGGACTTCGATTTCTTTATTTTGTATCTTCTCACGAATGAAATGACAATCCACTTCAATGTGTTTGGTTCGTTCGTGAAAAACGGGATTTGAGGCGATATGTCTTGCGGCGTTATTGTCACAGAACATTTGTATTGGATTTTGATTGTTTATATTCATGTCTTTGAGAAGTTGTTTGAGCCAAATTAGCTCACTTGTTGTGGAGGCCATTGCACGGTATTCTGCTTCAGCGCTTGATCTAGCCACCACGTTATGTTTTTTGCTTCTCCAAGTAACTAAGTTTCCACCAACGAAAGTGCAAAAGCCAGTAGTGGATTTTCGATCGTGGCTACCTGCCCAATCTGCATCAGAGTAACCAACAATTGTATTAGAGTTGTTTTTCTTCATCCAGAGACCTTGGCCCGTGGTTTTTTTAAGATAGTGTAGGATCCGGTCCATAATCTCTAGATGTCCTTTGTGGGGTGCATGCATAAATTGACTTATTACGCTAACAACATATGTAATGTCGGGTCTAGTGACAGTGAGGTAGATAAGTTTACCAACTAATCTTTGAAATTGTCCTATGTCTTGAACCAGTTCACCATCAATAAGACTAATTTTCCTGTTCGTCTCGATTGGGGTGTTGACTGGTTTAGACCCTATCTTTCCAGTTTCATGTAAGAGATCTAGAACGTATTTCCTTTGGGATAGAAATAATCCTTTTTTGGAGTGAGCAATTTCAATTCCAAGAAAATATTTCATGATGCCTAGATCTTTAATATCAAATTTGGTTTTAAGATAATGTTTGACTAAGGATATCTCTTTATCATTGTTTCCGGTTATTATAATGTCATCCACATATACTAAAACAATTATAGTGATTCCCTGAGAGTGTTTAGTAAACATGGAGGCATCAGC
Source organism: Triglochin maritima (assembly GCA_963682175.1). Classification (NCBI taxonomy): domain Eukaryota; kingdom Viridiplantae; phylum Streptophyta; class Magnoliopsida; order Alismatales; family Juncaginaceae; genus Triglochin; species Triglochin maritima. Next base: position 2,195,043 of record OY821780.1, on the reverse strand, counting down.
TGAACTTTTAGAGAACTCATAAAGAAGAAGGGAGTGACTGAGTTTTGCATACCATGCCCGAGGAGATTGTTTGATCCCATATATGGACTTGTGAAGTCTGCATACCTTGCTTGGATTTGTTTTGTAGCCTGGGGGAGGAGTCATATAGACTTCTTCCTCTAGGTTGCCCTGCAAAAAAACGTTCCTAACATCCATTTGGAAGAGATTACATCCTGAGTTAATAGCTACAGAGAGGAGAACACGAACAATGTTCATCTTTGCAACTAGAGCAAATGTTTCTTGATAATCGATTCCATAAGTCTGAGTATATCCTTTTGCGACTAATCGGGCCTTAAATCTTTCTATGGTTCCGTTGCTATTATATTTGATCTTGTAAACCCATTTGCAACCTACTGGTTTTATACCTTGTGGAGGGGTCACAAGACTCCAAGTTTGGTTAGTTTCTAGAGCTTTTAGTTCATCATCCATAGCTTTTGCCCACTTAGGGTGTTTAATTGCTTCATGATAGTTGGTGGGTTCCTGAATTTTATCTATTTGGCTTAAGAAGGCATGGTAGGTGGGTTTGATTTGAGAGTTGGACAAGTAGTCCTCGATAGGGTAGGTAACATGAGATACCACATAGTCTTGAAGCCGAGGAGGTGGACGAGTAGGACGGGTGGTTCTTCTTTGAGGAAGATGCTCAGCTCCCCCTTGGTTGTCCAGCGGAGGAGGTGCAATTGTTTCATGTGGAGGAGTCTCGATGATGGTGTCTGGTGAGGAGGTAACGTCGAAGATATCCGCAATCGGTAGAGGAGCTTCAGATGCAGCGGAAGAGTCTTGGTGATTTTTGAAGTATGGAACATTTTCAAAAAAGGACACATTGCGAGAAATATAGAGTTTACAACTAATGGGGTCATAACATTTGTACCCTTTTTTTTCTAACAGAATATCCTAAAAAAATACATTTGACGGAATTGTGATCAAACTTGTCCATGCGCTTCCTGTGAACAAAACAAGTACAACCAAAAATCCGAAGGTGGTCAAGGCTCATTTTTTTCATGTAAAATCTCTAAGGGTTGCTTGTTTTGAATTGTTGGGCTAGGTAAGCGATTTATAAGGTAAGTGGCAGTTAAAATAGCATCAGACCAAAAATATTTTGGAATGTTATTTTGAAAAGGTAAGGATCGAGTAACATTTAACAAATGACGATTTTTTTCGTTCGGAAACACCATTTTGTGCAGGAGTGTTTATGCATGTGGTTTGGTGGAAAATCCCTTTTTGTATCAAAATGTTTTGAAAATCCCTTTTTGAAAATTTAGCAAGGGGTCATTAAAACCCAATACATTCATACATCCAACCAGTTGGCTGACCTCTTTACCAAGCCCTTACCGGTCGACCAATTTCGCAAACTTACTGCCAAACTAGGAATTCATGATATGTATTCTCTAGTTTGTGGGGGAATGTAGAAATACATATATATCCAACTAGTGCATAATCAGATCAGGTCTGATCCGATAACTGAGAACCTATGTATATAAACAGTCGTCATGTAATTGAACAATACACAGAATAATCAATAACAAATTTCTTTCTTCTTCCTCAATCTCATCTCCCTCTCATGATCCGGATCATCTCTCTCTCCCAACCTGGATCACCTCGCCCTCTATTGATCACGAAGTTCTACAAAATCAGTGGTGGGTAAGAAGCATTAGTAGACCAACTTCTCCAATTTTAGTGTTTTTCAAGTTTCCTTAACCAAACACGTTTTATTCACTTATGTTGCAGAGTTCATGTCTCAAAATGCATGTTGCTTATTGCCAACATAAGTGGTAATACTTTATATTTATAATTGTTGAATTTGAACAGTAGAAAAGTTAAATTTTATTTAGGGTTTTGAGGTTGTATTTATACAATGGAATACTAGAGAATACCGTTGTTCTTTCCAAATACATTATTTCCATGATTCCCTTGATTGAGTAGCGAGATTTGGGAGAATCGTCGTTTCTGGTACGTTTTCTTCAACATCTCTTTCTTTCCATATTTCAACAATAATCAAAACAACTCTACTGGCTAGCATTGTGAGGTATGGTTAACGCATGAGGAGAATGTAGATAGATGGGTTGTCACGGACCAACAACAAAAAGTACTATATATTATTCTTAGTTCTAAAACCGAATGACTTGCTCCCAAAAGAAATTGAATTATCATGTTGAAATTGGCATTACAGTTGGCAATTTTCTCTTGTAACGGTTTTTGAGAAGCTTTAGTAGGCAATGCAACATTGTCGTTATTTAAATTATTAATAACTTACTAATACATTCTGATTGACCAAATACTTCAGCAAACTGGAGGTCATTTAAAACTCACGCAAGAGTTACATGTAACTGTAAAAGTATTATGCATGTTTCTTAAATAATTCAAAAAGAAGGGGGGCGAATGCAACAACAACGCCGAACTTGGACGAAGTAGGCCGTGGTTTGCTGGTTTTTATGCGGCGACGTGTAAACGCGTCTTAAGATATGAGGCGCACAAAAAGAGTTATAATTCAGTAGCTCTTATGGTTGAACGAAAGTCTGGGCCATGCTTAAGATTATCCAATTCTGTTTGTTCACAAATCTATCCAACTTGAAATCCAAACATTGGATCGTGGTGGGAATCGCATTGCTGGTCTCAATCAAATTAAGTTTGGACTATTACGTGGCATATCTCCCTCCATCGCTCCATGCTGCTATGGGAAGGAAGTTCCAACTATCTTACCATTTTTACCACCAAAGACTGACTTGTGAGAATTAAGATATGTATGTTGGACCATTAAATTTGGGTTATGTCTATGAACAATTTTATTGAGAAATTATAGGATTTTAGTCTCAAGGTGATAGAAATATTTTTTTGATCGTCGATTTAATTACTTATTGCATTTGAGTCATTGACAGTTACAAATATATATACAGCTTTCTGGCGATTTTTGTTCTTCCGAAATTCAGTGTTTTTCGGCGATCGATTCTTGTGAGGTTTTGATATTTTTTCGTGGTTCGTTGGCTTCGATATACGCCTACTCGACGAATGATTGTTCTATCCTTAGAAAAAAGCGTCAAACTAATCACACTGGTACGTGATGACGATATTTTCTCTAAGATAAGTCGTGAATCGATGACTCTGTTGGAAGGTCTTTCTAATCACTATTATTTTGTTGTTTGTTTCCTAAACATGATTTGGTTTGTTACCTTCGTCTGGATATTGTTTATTTTATTCGACGTGTGTTACCCTAGGGGTGTGCAAGGTCCGGATCAGACTGTTTTTTGTTTTTTTTATTTAAAAAATATGGTCCGGACCAGATGCACACCCTTACGTTACCCTATGTTTAACATGAAAATATTCGTAATTGGTACAACAACGTCTTACAGTGTGGACAACGTTGAGATATGGGTCGGGGTTGAAATGGGTATTTTCCCCTTGATTATATTGAACTCGAAATGTTTTGAGCCTGAAGTTTATCAATCTCTCTGTTTTAAGTTATAAGTTCGATTTCTTGTTTAAGGTGTTCTATTGGTCCTAGTCTTGGCCTCTTGGATTCACATAAAAAAACATTTTTTATGTGAATGGTCATTACACATTGGTCTAAGCATAATTTCAGCGTCAAGTGGAAAAACTACCGTCGTTATTTGGTAGATGTTGTCAATGCCACAATAAGTTCTCAAAAGCAATAATAACTTACCACCTGGTAACGTTTGGATAATTAATAGAACCTCTTACCAACACAACCTTTACCGAGTAGTTTTACGTTTCGTAACCATAAATATAAGCCCGAAAGCATATTAGTGCTTGTGAAAGCATACATAAAATAGACATATTCTTCCAGATTATAAAATTTCTAATTAAATTGTGTTATTAATTATAAGATGTTGTTTTCGATTCCAATTATTACATCACGAAGTAGTTGACATTTCAACCTTTTTCTCTTTCAAGAGTGAAGTGTCAAGGGGGAAAAAATCAATGTAAAAAACTTTTTTTTTGGCAAAACAAAAGGAAACACACCTCCAAAATATTATTAATTAGATTATGTTACTTACACATTGAAAACGGTTCGGTCCTCTGGACGATACAAAGATATAAGCTCAGACACTACTTATTAGGAACACAAAGTACCCAACCTCTACCTACTACATCAAGACCAAGCGTCAAACTAGGTGTGACAGTATTTCATGCATCAGCCATGATCTCCTTATCTCCAATACTCTTCGAGCGGACCACATCCATGATCGTCTAGTCTAGATAACCTCCTACGATGCCTCTCCATCCAGCATTCATATAGTACAACCCTGATCAAGGCGTGAGTCGTTTTAGTCGCCCGAGTTCTTCTTCTTCTTCAAGTAATGTCGTTATTTGCCTGTTGTCCACGAGCAAGCCTCGTATGGTCTGCCAAACCGTCCAGGTGAATGGGCAATCCCAAATTAGGTGGGTCAGGTCTTCATATGCATCTTTGCATAGCGAGCATCATGAACCACTCGGAGCCTTAAGTGTATCTTTCGCATAAGATCTTGCGTGTTTAACTTGTCATGTAAGTCCTTCCAAAGTATAACTGTGTGTTTTGGAATTGTCCACTTGTGCCACATGGCCCACACCATTGCCACCCCAAGGGACTTAAGGCCTTTCCTGCTTCATCCATTGCCATGTGTCCCTAAGGCTAAGAGATAGATTTGTAGTGGTTGCCCCTGCCCAACTTTATTCGTCCTCACCGTGGCCGATTTTAATCAACGGAATAAACTCAATCCAATTCTTTTTTCGTTCTAGAATTATATATACATATATATATTACTCAATTAAAACTTATAGAACACCAACATTTTATCTTTCATTATAAATACGCATCATCATCGCAATGCGATACATTCAAATACAAGTGCATATTAAAATAACTAACATGAGTTTATTAATAAAGTAGCTAATCTAGTTATTTATTTTAGTATGAAATGTATTTAGTTGAATTCGTTAACTGAGAAATGGATTTGGATTTGGCGTGGCATTTGGTGAAGAGAGAAAATAGTGAAAGAAAAGAGAAGAGGAAAAAATGGCAAGAATATTTAGAAAAAAAAAGAGATTGAATAATAATAAAAACAATAATATTTATAAAATTATTTAAGGAAAATTTCATAAAATCTACTGTTGTGAATTAAATATAATTATCTTAAACGTCATAATTAACTTAACCAACTAATGTAATTAAGTAACTCAACAAACATATTTATTATATATACATATGTTTACTAATGTTAAAAACTAAAATAAAAGGTAAATAAACTGATTGAATTTTAAAATATAAAGAAATGATTCGAATAAATGTAAAAAAAACTAGATTATTCTATTCTCTCAACACCACCACTGTAATTAACTTAACAACATTGAACTAACAACATTGAACTAAGTCAACAACAAACTCTATATATAAATACGAGGTGACACCACTTATTTCTCCAACTCTATTTCATTTATCTTTTCTCTTATTCTCTCTGTACCACAACGACGAATCAAATGACTTATAGAAACACCAAAAACAGAATGCCTGAAGGAAAAAGAAAAGGTTCATTGGTGTACATCGAGAAAACAAAACAACAAGACGCTACTACTGTCGCTTCAATTACATCTACAGTTGCTGAAGTTAGAGTCTTCGTTCACAGCAAAGTCGAGAACATCCTTAAAGACCATAATCCTTCCATACTGCGGAAATCATTTAAAATAATTCAAAAAACCAGTTGTTCATATATTACACGATTGTGAATAATTATCAAATCCTAAAATATCGTTTAAGTCAGACATATGAACCACGGCCGCAAGACGAAAAGTGAAGTAATTCTTAAGATTATGGATATGTAGTATTCGATTATTGATGTGGAGTAACTAAATAATAAGTTCGTACATGAAAAAGATATCCATATACTGACGATAATTGATGATTAATGTATTTATAACAAAGCAAATATAAAACAATTTCAAGACATGAAGGCATAGAAAATGCTATTGTAAAAGTTTTTGTGTGTGATTTTTAGAGACCTTCACTCGAATTTTTTTGGATCCGTTCTGAAGGCCGACCCGATGGGAGTAGCAATAGCCACGTATTGCAAATGTCAAATTGTTGATTAGACCATCCAAATTGTTGCAATAACCCGTGGTCATCCGACGAAGACCGACCTAGTGGAGGTCGCGGGAGGACAACCAGGTTGCTGGAGCGACCTGGTCATGACCACGTCAGTTGTTTGATTTTTTATTTTTTTTTATTTTTTGTGTTTTGATCTTGTTTTGTTTTTTATAAATTTTTTATAATCTTTTTGTTTTATTTTTTTTAAAATATGGTTCATATTGTAAGTCAGGATGTTTTACCACCGGGGGATTTTGGAACTTAAAAAATGTTGGATCTGGAATTTTTTTGAATCTTCATCATTTGCAAAAAAACTCATTGTAATCCGACCGGTTACCACCGAAAACTTGCAAAGAAACGTCAAATAATTTGAGATAACACACCGTATAATTTTAATTTGACAAAAAAATTAAAAAAAACGGGACGTCTGGCTAAGACGTCTGTACCATCGTGGAGGCGTCTGGCTAAGACGCCTCCACCATGGTGGAGGCGTCTTAGCGAGACGCTTACACCATGGTATAGGCGTCTGGCTAAGACGCCTGGACCATCGTGGAGGCGTCTGGATAAGACGCCTCAACCATGGTGGAAGTGTCTTAGCCAGACGCCTCCGCGATGGTGCAGGCGTCTTAGCCAGACGCCCGAGTCGGAAAAAAAAATCCGTCTCCGTTACTTCGCCTGATATAGGTGTTTCGCTAGACATTTTCGTGGTGTTGGTACTAGGAATGTTAGTAAAACTGAGTCAAAAACCTTGTTTAAAGACACGGGACGATATGGGTATTAAATATATTGTTAAGGGCAATTTGGTAATTTTAAGGGGCGATTTAAGTAGTTTTGGGGCGACGTTTAGTAGTTCCCTTAAATTTTGTTAAAAAATATTAAAAATTACAAAACATATTTTCAAAGCAAACATGATAAAAAACATAGTTAAAACGATTTTAAAAAAATCACAACATCAAACACTACAACTAAAATCCGTGACTTTTTTTTTTCTTTTATTGTTTTTGATTTTATGTTTTGTTTTTTTACAAATCATTTTAACTATGTTTTTATTATATTTGATTTCAAAATATATTTTGTAATTTTTAACATTTTTTTAAAAATTTAATTGTGTTTTTAATTTTTTGCTGTATCGACCTCCAAAATGTTTGTAATGTGTGTACACCATACGAATTTTTGACAACGTTACCAATTTTTTGTTTTAATTAGTTTTATGGTTTGTTTAATATTCAGTTTTAAATAATTTATTATTCTGACTAAGAAATTTTGTTTTTATATTCTATAAAATACCCAAACAATTCAATACACGTCGAGTTATCGACAGGATTTGGAGGTCGTTTCTTGAAAAAATTAAAAACAAAATTAAATTTTTTTAATAACTAATATCAATTAGAAAAATATATTTTGAAAAAAAAAGATTTTAAAAAAGATTACAAATAATTAAAAGAAAAAACAGAAGGAAAAAAAACTAAAACACAAACCGAAAAAACAAAAACAGAAGAAAATAAAAAAAGTCCGAGATTTTAGTGTGTTTTGATGTTTTGATTTTTTTTAAAATCGTTTTAACTATGTTTTTTATCATATTTGCTTTCAAAATATGTTTTGTAATTTTTAATATTTTTTTAAAAAAGTTAATTGTGTTTTAAATTTTTTGCAGTATCGACCTCTAAACATGTTTGTAATGTGTGTACACCCTACGAATTTTTGACAACGTTTCCAATTTTTTGTTTTAATTAATTTTAGTGTTTGTTTAATATTTAGTTGTAAATAATTTATTATTCTGAAAAAGAAATTTTATTTTTTTATTGTATAAAATACCCTAACAATTCAATACGCCGGGTTATCGACGTGATTTGGGGGTCAATTTTTGAAAAAATTTAAAATATTTTTTTAAATTTTTAAAAAATAATATAAATTAGAAAACATATTTTGAAAAAAAAATATTTCAAAAAGATTAAAAATAATTATAATAAAAAAGAAAAACAGAAATAAAGAAAATAAAACAGAAAACTTTTAAAAAAAATTAAAAAAAAATTTTTTTTTTTTTTTTGACGGGAGGACGGATCGCGGTTCTCACCCGCGATCTACATAGTTTTCGGAAAAAAAAATCTTAAATTTCGAAATCTTAATTTTTTTTTTATTATATAAAAAAATTACGGGCGGAGAAGAGACAAAAAAAACTGAACAGTGAAATAATTAATGAATTAAATCTATACTTACGTCAACCAGGAGTCCTGGACCATCCAAAACAAGTGTACTAACCTATCATTTTGATTGCACGTCGAATCTAAGATATTTTTATTCAAATCAAAACATAAAATATAATTGAGGTAGGAAATATGAAATTATAATTAACTAAATGGATACGCGGGTAAACGAGATCGGTTGGACGATACCTATTCCTGGTTTGTCTAAGGGTGTGTATAAACGGATGATGACAGATTGAATTTTTTATATCTATACTTAAGGCCCGTTCGCATGGATATAGATTCCTAAGCAGATTCTTCAAAATCTAGCACAGTAATTCAAATCATCCCGTCCAGACACCATTTACTGGAACCCATTCTTGAGAATCATGATTCTATGCGAAAAACCCACCCTCACAAGTCTCTCTCACGGTGGAATCCACTTTTTTTCTTCTGATTCCAAAGTACTGTTTATGATTCCCGGGCTTAAATGTTTCAGGGCACCCACTACAGGTGTCCTTTACTCCGGCACGCACTGATCTGGTCCCTTGAGACCATCCTTAACGGATTGTCTTTTGGGGTCGGGTCGGGGGTTGACCTGATCCTAGGCCCCTTAACGAGCGTCGGCCCTGGTCGGGCCGTGACCTGGGTTCCTACCCGGGTTGGCCCAATTTTTTTTGTTTTAAAAAAATTAAAGATTAAAAATTAGTTTTTTTATTTGTTAAATAATATTTAATTGATATGTATATGTTTTTATATAATTAGAATTAATTTCTAAAAATTAAAATAAACGAAAATAATTAATGAAATTTAGTAAAATAAATATAATTAATTAATCAAAATTAGTAAAAATAAATGTAAGTAATTAAAAAAAAATACCTAGCAAAATAGAGCACATGAATTTACTCAGATTCACTCAAAAATGAATTAGTAACCCAAAAAATCGATAGTGAATTACTAATAATTCTCAAACAAAAAATGATTCCCGACCGACCGACCCGTTGGAATAGTCATTATTAAATCTAATTTTTCGAAATTATTTGGGATTTAGCGTAATTTACTTAGATTAAGTTATTGTAGAAATAATTTATTTATTAATTTATGTATTTTTGTGATGAAATAGAAAATGATGTTAAAAAAAGTATGTGGACGAGAGAGTGTTGAAAGTGAGGTTGAGGTTAAGAAGTCAAAAAATGGTTGGGTTAGGTGGTGATGGGTTGTATAGTATTTTTTTCTGACGTTGCGGAGAGAGAAACTTGCTTGGGAGGAGAAAATGGGGTTGGGATTAATGAAGATCTAACGTGGGCGGATTAATGGGCAAGGTGTGTCCACGTGCCCCGCGGAATTTTTTTTTTTTTTGAACTCCAGAAAATGAACAATTATGAGTATTATAAGCTTATTTACAAATATAATGTTAAGAGATACTCTCGAACGTCGGTGCTTTTTATGTCCTTAATCGGTTACTTTATATGATTATCCCTCAACAAATATTTCATATGTTGAAAGAGTTGAATCGTTGGTCTTATATAAAAAAATCATTTAATACAACAGTTAACACATATACAAGCCACCATATATACACATAACTATAATTGGATTTAGTTATATTCACGTACATATGAAATATATTATAAATTTATGTCATATTTTATACAACTGAGCAGCTTCTGAGCAAGCCACCAAGCGAGTCAAGAACGAGTAAGGTAAATCCGTGCTCTGGTCGTTTAATTTCCCGATCAGATTATCGTTAGGGAAGTCGAACCATGAGCCAAGCAGGTGCGACCAAAAGGTGACAGACAGCCATTAGGTCACCGTCACACCAAGAAATTTTGAAATTATTACAACCAAAAAAAGAAAATTTGAAATAAAAGACCAGACAATGGCAGACAAAAGTAAGCACCAAGAAGGAAAGACTGAAAAAGCTGCCATAATCTCCGCTGCACCAACACGATCCCCAACAAAGCTGAATCAGCACAAGAAATCCCTCATCGTACGTCCACACCACGCAACACATTATAACACCAGCATGCATGTGGACATTTTCCACGTCAAACTCAACAAATACGTAGTACATTCCAAACATTATTAGCCAATATGTTCTCTCTCTAACAAACAAGTACGTGACCACTAATATTAAGTTGAAGCACGAGATGTACACAACTGCACAACACAAGTGCTAAACTTAAACGGACGAACGATTCTAGACGACAGTTGGTTTGCGGACGAAATATCTGTAGGCTGCGACCTTCCTCCGGCGAGAGGCGGTGTTGTCGATCGACAAGACCATCTTGCCATGTTCCTTCGAGGTGTAGGTGTTGTGTATGGGCTCGTCGGAGGACGACATCCTTCGGGTCTTCTCGATCGCTTTGGTATATCCGTTCACGTCCGTCGGGATATACTCCGCGCTGTACTCCAAGTCCCAGCCTCCCACCACTAAGTCCCACGTGATCGTTGCACCTTCCTGTTCGATCATCAAATAAATTTGAGATGATACTACGTTTTGTTATAAAAACTATTAAAGAAATTAACGAAGCTACGAGGGTGTGATTTGGACCTCAATTCCATCAATCTCCAAATTGACTTTCTCGCCACCTTTGACGGTGAACTCGGACGCCGGTTTTGGTGGGCCGTTATCGATGTCGCTCGGCCGGCCAAGGCCGCCGTACTGGACCGGAACGAATTCCGGTCTAATGAACCTGTGTATAAACAAAAACATTTGATAATTGATCATGTTAAAATCGATGATTTTAAAACAAAAAAGAGCGAGAGGACAAAAGGCTGGTGGAAAGGACTACTGATTGGAATATTTGATTTAAAAATATCAACATCAGTACGAGACCCGTGACGTTAAAGTTCGATAAAAAGAACCTCTGCAGGGCGGGGGTCAGACGGCACCGTTGGCTTGTTTTAGCAGAACGATTTAAAGGGTGAGACATGCGAGACGAGACATCACGTCAGTAGAGTAGAGATGCACGTCAATACTCGGGAGTCGGGATGGGTACTAGATTTTACCAATTCTAGGTTGCAAATGTCGGGCAAATCGAGGTTGCAATTTTTTTAAAAAAGACCTTAAACGGCAAAATTGTAGTTGAAATATTTATATTTATAGTCTATTTTTTTATAAAAAATAATGGTTGTAGTCTACATTTACTCATTGGTTAATTTCCTGTTTTGTAACATTTATACCGAAATCACCCTGAATCCAAACATAAGTTCAAATTTTACTAAACGTTTACATTAATTTTCAGTTTCACGGTTAAAATCACCATAAACGTGAACCCACGTTCATATAAACATTACATAACTTTAGTTTTCACGAAGTTAGGTTAGTTGAATATTTATCAGATGACTCGACCCTAAAAAACGTCCCACGTAAAAAATGACAAAGTAATATTGGTGTCCCCTAACGAAAAAGCAGTTAAAATGTGACATTATTATAAATCAAAAGTAAACAAGAAATATATTTACTTGTAGAGCGTCTCAGCTACGTTCTCTTCCTTGGCAATGACGAATTTACTTTTAGTCCTCTGCGTCAGAAACGGACTAAACATCGCATACAACGCGCTGAAATACCACGGAACATTGATGAAAATCTGCACTCACACAAAACCAAAAACATCACAAAAACATCAAAACCCCAGAAAAGACAAACAAAAAAACTCAAAACCAAAACGAACCTTCTTAGCGACCATCTCGGGATAATTATCCTGAAAGAGCGCCAAAATCCTATCGGACGCCCCCCTAAGTTCTCGTTTAGGCATATCCTTAAGATCCGTAATCTGAATCATGGAATTAACCCCACCAGGCGTAAACTGCAGCAACCCAACGCCCCTCTCATGAACCTGAACCCTCCACCTCAGGAACCTCTCCAACCTCTCCTCGTCCCCAAACACCCGCTCGTAAACCACCTTATCCTTAAACACCCCGTAGGCATTATAACAAACGGGGCGCCCCTCCCTGTCGCACCCGTGCATGTACGCCACGACCCCCTCCAGCTCCTTGAACCCCAAGTCCTCGTGGAGAATTTCGTCGGCTTTGAAGGAGTGGCGCCACTGGGAGCATCGGACGAGCATGTGGTGGGCGTGGTGGGGGTGGAAGTCACGGGCGCGGAGGAACTTCAGGAAGATGACGTCAGCGCGGGGGTCGGAGGAGGTGGCGGTGAGGTGGATGTTGAAGAGGGTTATGGGGGTGGTGAGGAGGGACTTGAGGGTGGAGAGAGCGGAGAGGTGGGAGGGTTTGAGGGTCTCGTCGGTGGTGGAGGAGGTGAGGGTTTCCATCAGGGCGTTGACGAGGCTCTTCTTTGGTTTGGGTTTGGGTTCTTCTTCCATGGTAAGGTGTGGGAGTGTGGAGTGGAGTCGAGTCGAGTCGAGTCGAGTTTTATTGTGGAGGTGAGGGGGATGTGGGACGTTGGATTGGGAATGTACGGTGAGAATCGAGAGGAGTAATGGATGGAGCGGTGGGGCACGGGTTGAGGATGTGGTGGGGCCCGTCGTCGGACTGCGAGGACAAAAATTCGAATTTTGAACGTGTCGGGGTGTTGGTGTTGTTGTGGGGCCGGAAGTCTTCTGTCTTCTGTCTATTGTCTCGCATTGGTGGGGTTTGTTGGGGGTTTTGTGTAGAGGTACTTGTGTTTTTGCTCGTAGGGATTGACGAATTATTTATTATAGATTTATTGATCCGTCAAGCTGATGAACGGAGGAGGGGAAGAGGAGACTTCGATTTTGTAACTTTTTTGATGATGATGATGATGTTGATTTTAGTCATCAGTTTAGTTTAAGCTTTTGATTGGGATTTAATCATGATTTCAGGAATTATCTTCTACAAAACAGTAGGGTTGTTGGAGGTTTTACGAAGGATGTCTTACAATTACAGTAAAACAGAGTTTCATAGATTTAGTGTTTTCTTTTTTGTTTGAAGGAGATACAGTAAAATAGTATATCGAATTTGTGATTTTTCCTACTTGCAAAAAAAATTATGATTTTTGCGATGATGATTTAGCAATTGTGTTTTCACTCTCTAATTAGAGTAAAATGAAACATTCTTTTGTCACCACCTGACCACTCCACCAGAGTTCTAATCCAAGTTTATCTCTAATCTATGAATAGCATTTTCTAATTGCGGTAGCAAAATCCAAAGAAAAACCTTTATTGTAATAAAAAATTAGTGGCCAAATATTGTACCTTTTGGGTGTAAATTCAGCTACTTGGACATGTTTTATAAACTTAGTTATTCATAAAGCCACCTCATCACACAAAGTAATGTAGCAATAAAATGGATAGTCTATATAAAATTCCTTTAAAAACTCGTCATCCTCGCTAACCTTATTCTAATGCGTCCTCGACCTGTTTAATAACGTGGAGTTTAATTGAGACACATTATAGTCTTGTGTGTAGGGTTGCAAATGAATACAAATTGTCTACATAGATGGATAATATTTTTTCATATTCGGACATAAAGGGATATTGATCTTCAAGTTTTTGTAAATACATATAGGAATATGAAATTTTAGATTTTGACGGATACTAATATAGATATAGATATGCATATTTTAATGCAGATACCCACGACATTAATATAATGTTTCCCTATAAATGTTTTATTAGTGATTTTTTCATGATTCTTTTTAATTTTTACTTAAAATTATATTACCACACCTAAATTTTATTACATTTCTAAACTCATACAGTTGAAATATAATTTATCTAATTTAAGAAGTAAAAATATATGTAATTTACCATGATATACACTTATTTTATATTGTATATTCTAGACCATATATATCCTTTTATTATCCATATCAATTTATAAAATACATGTTTCATATCCGTATTCATTTTTAATATTATGGATACACATTTTTCATACATGAGACGATCCATATCGACAAATCAAATATGAATATTGTAATGCCTAGTTGTGTCATTTTTACGCTTAAATTTCGAAGTTTCAATAAAAGCAAGGACGAGAATCTTTCTGCAAAATCCTTCTTTTTTTTCTTTTTTTACCAGTGGAGCCATCAGAGCCATCGGAACCACAGAGCCAACGGAACACTACGGACACTGGATTAGATCAAGCCTACTTTCACTTACTCCTTTACCTTTGGCTCACACATTATTTCCCAATTACAAAAATTGAATGGGATGATATCTTTAGGTTGACTTCGGACTTTTGGGCTGCAAAGTGGTTGAATTCTTTGTGACAACGAACCAATCACACCAACCAATTCCACATTAAAAGCTGCAAATTGCTTGAATTCTTTGTGACAAAGAACAACAAATGTAGATCCCAATTCATCCTTTTCATAAACATTTCGCCAACGCATGCGTTTCTTGTTCGATTTCTTAAATGTGGCGTTACAGAACTCACGAGCACTGATCATGAGTTATGACCACCATCCTTCTTTTTTTACAGCTCAACAAAGCCCTTTAACTTCAAATTATAACTAGTTTTTAGAAGGGAACATAAACTATACGGGGAATCACATGAGCCCATCAAAGTGTCTAAAATGTTAAGGGTAAATTGGAGATGAAGTTCAAAGTAACATATGGGTAAGCTTGTAAGTGATATTTTTAATTATTATTGAAAATCATTTTGGTGTTTTTTTAAACTATAAAAGTCATCAATTCATTTCTATCAACTAAGGTTAGAAATCACTTCGGTACTATGAACTCAATTCAGTAGTTCAAAATGTTGAAAAGGAAAGTTTTACCGAATAGTCTTAGGTGTATTACCAGGTATGTCCTTACTCCACAGTAATATGTCATACTAATTTCAAATCACAATCCTAAGATTTTGATTTAATTTTAGTTTTTAAGGTATGGTCACCAAGAAGGATTTTGAGGTTGTCATAACATGTAATAAACTTTAGTGACTCTTGATCGTACTTACGGGTTTTGAACCAACTCATTTTATAGTCAAAACATAACATTTTGATCTCTGAGACTCTGACCATAGTTTATAATACCGATTTAAATGGTAGTTTACATAATTCAAAACACTGAAATGACTTTTGGTCATACAAAAGTATCATTAAGAAATATGCCAAATATAATTGTAAAGATTATTATTTTTTATGATGATATAGTTACCGTGGACTAGTTACTATGTGGAAGTAGTTATCATTTATTAATTTAGGTAACCAACCTTAGAAAATAGTTGTTCTGTTTGGACAATCCTACACGTATCCTACTCCAAGCAAGTTTCGGACAAAAGTATTCAACTTTCCCCATCAGAAACCGATGGACTCGTTCAGTTCCTATCTCAAATTAAAGATCTGTTTACTTTCTACCACAGGGTTTTGGAAGTTATTAACTTATTATGGACTTGCATTTACTCACCTACTAAAGGCCTTGTTAGTTTCTTTATATGTACATCACCGAACTCTCCTTATTAACCAACCAACCAAAACGTTGACCTAGCTTCTTGTGATCATCATCTTAATTCAGAATCATTTATCCGTATATCACATGGCCTTGTAAGTTTAGTGTAGTAGGGAGAGTTCATGACAAAAGAAATATATTTCTTTTAATTACTTGATATATAATGTCCTATATTTTGACCTTAAACAAGCACACTACGCTTCCGTTGGTAAATCGTGAATTTGAAATTTTCCTATCACAATTTTGAAGCTGAAGCAACTCAACTTTACGTAGACTGGACCTGGTTGGTAGGCGCATACCTAATTAATCCTATACATTGGTATCAGAGAAACATCTTAAGGTGCAATTATACAGAGTGGATTTTATGACGAAAATACGAAAAGTAAACCAACACATATATCACACAACATAGAACAATGGATCATGCTTGACGTCAAAAGCCGAGCATATAAGATAAACTTCAATTCTATTTATAGAATACTAACAAGATACATTTGAACGAACGACGACCAAGAATTTGAACCATCCGACACAATACAGTAGCTAGGAGAGCAGCAAAACTCTGTTAACATACAACAAATCGAAATCGAAATAAATTCAAAATAACAAAAAAAAAAAAAACATTCCACAAAGCATGAGCACCAAATAATTAACCATCAAAACACGGGATATATCCAATCAGCAGAGAGGCAGGTCGACCGGAGGAGCCTCGAGAGTCTGCAACTCCCCGACCCCATCCTCGACCAAGAACACCATGGCCAGACCCCACGTCAGATGCACGTCCAAGTGGCAATGCATAAGCCATGCACCTGGATTATCCGCCACAAACCTGATAACCGACCACCCTCCGGCCGGGACGGCCACTGTGTTGCGGAGTGGAGGGTCGATGAGGTTGAATTTAGCGGTGTCGGTGGCAGGGTTGAAGTTGCCGAGGCCGGAGGCGAGGATGTAGAAGTCGTAGCCGTGGATGTGCATGGGGTGGTTCTCCGGGGCGAAGATGCTGGTGCCTTGCAGGACGAGCTGGACTCGGGTGCCGTATTTCACCTTAAGGACCTCGGTCCCCGGCATCGGCTGCCAGAGGGCCCGGGGGATGTTCGGAGATGTGTAGTTGAAGACAAGAGGTGGGAATGGAGGGAAGTTCGGATTGAATACACCTTGAACTCCTGTATTCAGAAAATTAATTTAGTTAGGGATGATAATCAATCACCATGTTAATTATTTTAGTTTCTGAAGTAACATAAAGTAATTTGCAAGTGGAATTTATCTTCTTCTAAAAATATACAAGTTTGGACTGAACACTACGTACATAAATGCAATCACTTTAATTAGAAGATCATTTAATTTGAGGGTTTGCACTTAAAATTATGAAGGCATGGAATTTATCATGCATGTGAGGAACAAAATGGAGAACTGTTTATGAATTACTAATGGAGGGTATATTGGGCAAATAAAATCAATAAAGAAAGTACAAAAGATGATACTTCAATTTGGAAATTATTGAAGTCAAAATAAATAGAGGTTGTATGTGGGGGAAAAAACCAATTAAGTTTAAACCATTTGGTGGGTCAATGTGTTTTGTGATGGGTTGGCTCGTAAAGATTTAAGCAATAACTACTGATCAAGCTGACTAACTAAATAAAGTTAGTGCATGATTAGTTTATTTACCTGTGAGATGAGCTTGCAAGATGGAGAAGTTGGAAGGCAGCACAAATGAGACATTGTTCATACTAGCAGCAAATCTAGTGTTGTTGGGACCCCCACAGTTCTGCCCAGCAGAGCAATTGAACAATCCCAAGCCAACAGTGAACTTAAGATTCTCATCAATTTCTTTGGGAACATCCGCTGCCTTCGGGCTCCTAAGCCTGTTTTGGAAGGCATTGGCAGTGACAGTGTCGTTGAATCGCGGTAGGACCGGAACCACAGGCATTTGAGGGTTCGCATTGCAACAACTCCCCTTGTACTCGAGGATCGCGGTTGTGGTGGTGTTGTCGAATGGGACGTTGGGAGCACTTGCGAAGGCCCGAGCGGCCATGTAGTAGGGCGCTGGGGGTTGGTTGGCCGTGACGAGGACGTCAGTAGTTTGGCCTGGGCCAAGCATGATCACATTTGTTGAGAATGGTTTTAGGTAGGAGGCGTCCGCTCCGACGACGGTCATTGTGTGGCCGGAGATTGAGTAGAAGAGTTCTTGGTTGAGCGCCGCGTTGATGACTCGGAGGAGGACTGACTCGCCTGGTTTCACCAGGAATTTGGCAGTTTCTACAGGGAAATATAGCAATGTTAGATATATTTTATTTTATTTGTTCTTCTATAATTAAATTCAAATTAATTACTTGTGCGTATGATAATAAATTACACAAAATTGTATTATTGAATTCAATATGCTATGAGACTAAAAAAAATATCGACTTACCTTTTTTGGAGCAGTTATAGAAATCTCCAGGTTGAGAGTTGATTGTGAAAGCATCAGATATATTAGGTGCAGCTCCGGTTCTGATAGCTTGTCGTACGACATCAATTGGATTGGCATTCCACCACTCTCCTGTTGGATTCATTAAATTTAATACCCATTTAGTGTAGATCTTAAGAAGTTTCGCTACCTAATCCACTTTGATTATCCAGTTTCAAAGAATAAAGAAAAAGCAAGAGTATAAATCAAACCAATCATCGATCTTCCTATTCCAATGATTTCTTTACTTTTGTTGAAATTATTTTTCAAACATATCGTAGTCAAATAGTCAATGACAACTTCTGCCTTTAGATAACAACCACCGCCCATGACTTAGACAATTTTTAAAGTTAAAGAGCAAAAGCAGGAATTGAAGTCAATCGACATAGGTATGTGTTGTTAGACCAGATAAGACAATCATCCAAATTTAGCTTGAGGTTTGATGGCCACATTGCCTAAACAAAAACGTGCCCTCAAAGTTAAAGTTCCTCGAGAGACAATACCTCATCCCCAAAGTTAAGATCCCAACGATTACTCATTAATATATATATATGTTTATCTTGAACATAAACTTAAGCTACATCCTACTTAATTTTTGCTAGCAAAACATGGTTTAAATATCTAAGTTTTTATAAGTACCTAGGAGGACTGGGTACTCTCTGTTGGGCTTCTGGAAAGGATAAGCAGACTTAGGATAGATAACAATAGCACCATACACTGTGGCTCTAAGCCATGAGCTATGTGCATGCCACCATAGTGTTCCTTCTTGCCCTGTGATCCTAAACCTGTAAGTGTAGCTCTCGCCCGGTCGGATCGGGCACTGTGTCACAAATTCAGGTCCATCGGCCCACGCCGTCCTCAGTTGCCTTACACCATGCCTAAAAAATAAGGAGACATGCACGTACGATAACAATTAGCAGCAGCAGCAGTAGTACTAGTAGTAGCAGCTAGAAGACGTAGAATATATGTGTTTCTTTACCAGTGAATGGTGACATTGTATTGCGCTTGGTTGACAACATTGATGACCAATGCGTCACCATTCGTTACCTCGATGGTTGGTCCTGGAAACATTCCATTCACAGTTATGATGTTGTGAGTCTTGCACAGCCTCTTCACTGCTGTATCTTGGACCTGTGTAATTTGCACTTTCTCGCGTCAAAACTCTAATAATATATATACATCGTTTAAGGAAAAAATATATATATATATATAGATATATAATCTAGCAATTTTACAATAAAATGCTAGACATGCATGAAATGCGAGCCATAATGTTAAGTGAGACGTACAACAAAGTCATGGTAGTGTGTCTTCTCAGCATGAGAGAGCGCAGACAGACCAACAAGAACAAGAACTAGAACTAGAGTGGAGGACAAGAATGAAATAACACTGTTGGACTTCATCATGTTGGATCTCGTACAACTCAATAACAAGTTTGGTTTGATTATATATTGGAAGCACACCAAGGGTTTCCTTATATAGGAGGAAATGGTGTGGTGGTAACTGTGGGGTTGATGGAGTTTGGCGGATTAGGTTTTGATTTTTGGGTTGAGTTGTTTTATTGGTTGGTTCTTTTAAATTGAATATGGCCATGCATGCAATATCAACTCCAAATCATTCAACGTTGTAGTTGTTGCACCCACTGACCAATGAGTTTCAATGCATGTTTTACAAGTTCAAAAAACAACACAACCTCTTCATGTCTTTTAGTTAGTTATTAAGTTTACAAAATGTGCGCGTGGGTTGGAAATATAATTCAACATTACTCAACATAAAAGCTCTACAAAATTTTATACGTACCCGAGAGCTTCGTGTGTAGTTAGTTATATTCCGCCTGACTCATTTGATTTAAAGAGGACGCGCAATCAAATTCAACTTATTATTAGAATAGGTACGTGATAACCCATTAAACTTAACATTTATTGATAAAAATAAAAGGGTTAATTATAAGATCTTACGTACAGTTGTATTTAGTATATCTCACCTAAATATCTTAATTCTAAAGAGACCGTATACCAACCAAAAATTATTACGTAAAAATAAATGGTCGTGATGTAGAGCATATATTTTTTGTTTGTTAAGATATGTACTGTGTTTTTATTTTTTCTTGCTATCCTTGCGTAAGTTGTTAAAATTCAACAGTTGTACGTCTTGATCACAGTGTGATATCTGTTGAATATTAGTCTATATTTGTTTAGGAAACAAAACCAGGAAGAAACGGTCAACCAGATGGGATCCAGTCTACGGATTCAAAACTCCAGGCACTTTTGGCGATGCAGGGTTCGGACGACCGAATTGGATTCAGTCCACCAAACCAAAGATTCCAGACACTTCAGATGCAGCTGGGATCGGACGACCGAATAGGATTCAGTCTACCATCAGAAGACAACAGACGTTTCGTAACAACGGCTTCAATAAACCGTTGGAGTCATTTTTGGTGTTCCGAGAATCACGAGAGAGTCTGTCGAAATTGGAATGGTCCACTAAGAGGTGCTCAGTCGATTGTGGGGTTGTTGGAGAATTAGTTAGTTCGTGGGAGAAACGTTCTTACGGTAAACCGAGTCGCATGAAGAAGCGTTCCAACGGTCAACCAGGAAGGATTCAGCTAACCGAATCGCAACAGGAAGTGTTCCTGTCACTCAAGGAACGCTCAGACCGAATGAGCATCGGTTGACCGTTGCTCACGATTTTTCAGCACGGTTTTGCTTAATTGTAGCTCGTTTTTGAGTCTATAAAAGAGATTGTTTTGCTCTTGCTTAAAACACAACACATATAACATACAAGTGTAATATTTTCCTTCATTGTGAGTTGAGAGATTAGGCTATAGAAAGATCTAGAGCTTTTTGGATGACATATTGACTCCATATACTTGTAATCTCGGTTGTTTTTCTTGTTGGAGAAGCGGAAGAAGAAAATGAAACCTGCAGGAGACCCCCAAGGACGTAGGCGAGTTGCCGAACTTTGTAAATCACGTGTGTCGTGGTTGTTTGAGGTGTGCGTTTGTGTTTGCTTGTTTATTTCTATCTTATTTGTATTCTTGTTGCATTGAGTTTGGGACATAGTCCGAAGTTTATTTTCGCAAGTCAATATTCGATATTACGTTATGCGTTTAATCTGTATCGTGTTAGTGCATTGTTAGATCTCTTCCCAACAATATCTGAATAAAAATGTTGCGTAAAACGACATGTATTGAGTTCTTTCACGTTACAACTACGAAAACCACAGAAACATTTCCACGTAAGTCTCATCGAAAGTTATCTCACACTGAAATTGTCAAAAGTTTGTTTTTGTGAACAACAGCTTTCATGATTGTGATGTTTGGTTAGGGTTGTTGGAAGGAAGGGACTTTTCTTCCGAATTGATGTGTTCTGCTATTTTATATTGGAAACTTAATGCCTGCGAAAAGTATAAGTTCAGATTTCTCTTATTTAATCATTTTATGTATTTTTTCCCCACAACATATTGCTTCTTTTTTCATTACTTTCACCGGTTATCGAGGGTCCAATGTTTTGAATCTCTAGTTTTACCTAAGATTGATAGCTCTAGTGAACCTACTCGGATAATCTCATCCATTTGGAAGTAGAGAAATGTTGGCAATTGCTTAAATTGTCCATCATAGAACATTTCGTTGGGAATTGTGAAACCCAACACGTGACCTCGTTAGTAATATCAAGTAAATTGGGTAGAAGATTGGAAAATACCTAAAGGTAATATTTAAACCACGAGGACTCTGTAGAGATAGCACATTGCAGAGATACTAAAGGTAATACCCGTCAACCTATTAGTTTAAACGGGGCATATTGCCGTTTGTCTCTCTTGTCTGTTTGTCTTGTGATTTTTTCCTTCCGACACCAAGAATGATTTCCATGTTAAATCTCTTGCTCTGTGGTTTGTTTGTGGTTGCATGCTTGTGTGTTTTATCTATGTTTTCCGTTGTGATTTATCTGCCCGTACTTGATTTGCATTTATCTCTCACAGTTGTTTGATTTCCTAGTCAATAAAATATATCTAGACTCCCAACGAATGAGATATATCCGGTGTGTTTTCCGTTTTAGTTGGGAAAGTAATTTCAGTTGGTGGAATTAATATTGGTTGTGTAAATCTGAAAAGAAATAGAATGCGGTTGACATCAACCAAGTTTTGTGCTGATTTTCTCTCTCTCTCGGGTGCAACAGCAATCCACCTTTTTAGTAGAAATTACATATCAACTTGTAGATCAGGGATCATCCTTTATTAATTTTTGCTTACCAAGATCATCATGCTCCAGAAGATTTCCTTTATTAATTTTTGGTTACTAGAGATCGGGGATCATCATGCTCTAGTAGAGGTGTGGTGTGAGTTTTAATTACAGCAGTATTAGAAGAGAGAGAAAGGTTCCGTCCGGGTTTATTTTTGAAATTGGAGTAAAATATTCCAAATTTATAAGTTGTAAACAATCACTTAAAAATTGCAAAAATATGGGACTTGATATATGCATGGATCCGCTTACCAACTAAGTTGGTTATACCTTCATAACTAATCAAACTATCGGTCTCCATTAATCCATTTAATAAACAATAGATGGATGTGCATTTTTTAGGGTAACATGCAAGATTTCTTGTTGTTTGATATTGGCAATTCCTTGAAATCAACTATAAGCTGATTTATTCAGACGTGTTTTATTCATAATTAGACATTCTTATTTCGTTTTATTTTGTTTCACCCTAATAAAATACATAAGATACAACCTGTAAATGTCAAAAATCTGGTCGACCTCATATTGTTAAAATGTAGAATATATTTTGTTAGAAATCGACAGTAGAAGTTAGAACTTTGTAATTGTTGGGAAGTATAATCTGTTTTGGGTTGTGATTATGATTGTGCCAATATTATAGTCTCCTTTAGTCCTATTAATTCAGAATATATTATTTCCCAATAATTACAAGGATCTAATATCACTAACGTATAGTAACACCATTTCTTGTTCTTATAGGATCTAAGACCTTAATTAGCTTCAACTAGGGAAAACCACGTGATACACGATACGATTTATAATGTAAAAGGCATTCTTTGAAATGCCTTTTCCTTCTCACTCTTTTCCATATTTGCTTTAATAATTAGTTAAATATATGAACATAGTGAAGTAGGTCCATATACCATATGGGCTCAAGGAGGGAGCCGCGACCCATTAGTTAGGAGTGGCAGTTAGGAAAAGCTCTCAACCACATTATTCTTTAATGATATTATTCGTCAGAGAAGATTTTTGGGTTTTAAAAAGTGATAGACTAATATTAAAAGAGATAGCGTACATTGGGATATAGATCGGAGTAGAAACAAAATATCTTTTACAGGTTGATAGACTAAACAAACTAATATATTTTGGGTTTTAAAAAGTGATAGACTAATATTTTGAAATCAACTAATAAAATATATTTTTTAAAAATGATATTAATTACAAAATATTTTTTGAAAAAAAAATATTTTAAAAAAAGATTACAAATAATTACAATAAAAAAACAGAAAAAAAGAAAAAAAATTAAAAAATTGACGGATCGCGATTCAGACTCACGATCCGTAAAAAAAAAATTGGGGACGGATCGCGGGTCACACCCGCGATCGGACTACTTTTCAAAGAAAAAAATTCTCCTTAAATTTCGAAATTTGAATTTATTTTTTATTAGATAAAAAAATTACGGCTATGTTCTGCCACGTACTAAAGGGTATTATATATGGGTCGTGATAGACGGACGCGCCTTACGTGGATCTGTACAGCTCAGATATTTTCTTTGAGTCAGCGTCCAGTAAGCAAAATTTCTCTTCGCGCGTTTTGGTCTTTTTAAAAAACGCCGGTTCTTTAAGTTGAACGATTTATTTCCCAACACACAGATAAGACAATGTGCAGACCCTAGGACATCGTGCAGGCTCATTATTCGTGCAGAGCCCCCACACTTATCATAATAAAATATTTGTTTTTAAGTTTTACGTTGGATCAACTTAATTTGTCTAGCTTACTTTATGTGTGTGTGCAGTTTACATTATGTGTTTGTCATGTTTACGTTATGTGTCTGTCCGGAATAAGTGTATATTGCTGTACGGAATAAGTGTATTTGCAGTCCGGAATAAGTGTATTTGTTGTCCGGTTTAAGAATAAAGTGTGTCCAGAAACGGAACATAAAGTTTGTCCGGAATAAGTGGATTTGCTGTCCGGAATAAGTGTATTTGCTGTCCGGAATCGGAATAAGTGTATTTGCTGTCCGGAATAAATGTATTTGCAGTCCGGAATAAGTGTAGTTGTCCAGAATAAGAAGAAAGTGTGTCCAGAAACGGAACAAAAAGTTTGTCCGGAATAAGTGTATTTGCTGTCCGGAATAAGTGTAGTTCATGTCCGGTTTAGGAAGAAAGTTTGTCCTATTTATGTAGAAAGTTTGTCATGTTTATGTAGAAAGTTTGTCCTGTTTTGTCCTGTTTATGTAGAAAGTTTGTCCTGTTTTGTCATGTTTATGTAAAAAGTTTGTCATGTTTTGTCCTGTTTATGTAGAAAGTTTGTCTTGTTTATGTAGAAAGTTTGTCCTATTTTGTCATGTTTATGTAGAAAGCTTGTCCTGTTTTGTCATGTTTATGTAGAATGTTTGTCCAATTTATGTAGAAAGTTTGTCATGTTTATGTAGATACAATGAGAGCACAATGAGATATTGATGGTACATATTATTGATAGTAACTATTACACAATAAGATACAATGAGAGCACAAAGACAAACAAACAATACAAGCACAAACACAAACACACAAAAATTACAAAAATAATATATCTTCTCCTAGTAAATCACACACAAACAAACAATACAAACACAAACACACACAAATTACAAAAATAATATATATTTTCCCAGTAAATCGGAAAGAAGATATAAGACTTAAACATGACCGTCTCACTCACGCTGCTTACATTGTGAAGAACCTTGGGAGTCGGCATCAAACGCTTCTTCGACGTAAAATCTTACTCGAAATGGTGATTTATTACGGAGAGATGTACAACATAAACCGAACAGACGTAAGTCTTCACCACGGAGCGTTGTACCTCTCTCTGGAATAAATCACCATTTCGAGCAAGATATTATTTCGAAGAAGCGTCTGATGCCGACTACCAGGGTTCTTCACAACGTAAGCAGCGTGAATGGGACGGTCGATGACACTCTTTCTTTCTTCTTCATTCTTTTTCTGTCACGGGCACTCCAACAGTGCAGCAAAGATGTTGTGGTGCGAAGTCTTCACCACCGGATCGTCACATTCACGATTCTAACGCTGACAAGAACATCGGGAAGTCTTCGCACCGTCCCATTCACGCTGCTTACGTTGTGAAAAATCACGCTTCTTCGACATAATATCTTGCTCGAAATGGTGATTTATTCTGGAGAGAAAGAATGAAGAAGAAAGAAAGAGTGTCATCATATTTGTATTTGGGTGGAGAGAGAGAATGTGCTGAGTTGAAACGCATTTAATGTGATTTGAGTGGATATCAGGAAGAAAAAACAGAAACAATTCCTGGTTTGACCACGTAAGGGCTGACATGAATGTCCACGTAGAGCGCGTCCGTGACGCGTTGCGTTCATAAAACATTTTCCATTATATATTGGGTACCCATTATATATTATAATAAAGAAGGAAGAACATGAAGACGTACTGATTTTTGACATGATCTCTACAAACACGTTTGAACTTTGGATTTGATGTCACCAAATCTAACTAAAACCCTTTGCTGTCCATTCATTTACCTAACGATATTCTTTCACAGCGAGTCATGTTGTTAAATCAATTCTAAAATCATGTTCCGAAACATGTCATCAGGTGGGCCGTCCGACTCTTAGCACCCTAAAAAAAAGAAGTCAAATCTTAGGACGTCGCAACTTCTAATAAGTAAGGTGGTTCACTGGTCTTTGACAATGTGTAGTCCTTTGCTAAAATTAAACAAGAGCCCCAAGAACATGCTGATTAATTAACCTTAACAAGCAGACTTAATCGTTAGATTATTACGACGTGCAACTTTTCCATGAATATATGCGACTGTTTTCTACAATTTTAACCATGTAAATGACAAATTCCAAAAAAAAAAAACAGTAGTAATTTGAGTGGGAAAGAATGGATCTTGTAGTGCATGCACTTATTTTAATTTAATATATTTTGACTAATACTAAGCTTGTCTTTGTGACTAAGTTTTCCAACTAACGATGGTACAACCATCTTACATAACCACCATATGTAATTTAAATTGACAAATTGAGAATAAAAAAAAAATCTTAAATGGCATTTGTTTGAAAAGGTTTTAATAGTAGTTCGTTTATTAGATAAATGGTGCTTTCAAAAGTATAAGCAATAAAGGTAACATGAAAGGATGCGGTTACAACTAAGACCATAAATAACATGGTCGTCTGGGGGTAATTATCTGGTTGTCCACTGTTGACACGGTTTTTAAGGGGTTTTTTTATTTTGATTTTTTAAAAATTAGTTTTAATTTTTGTATATTTTGAAAATATGTTTTCTAATTGTTTTGTTTTTTTTATAATTTTTAAATTTTTTTCTAAGATCGCACCCGAAATGATGTGGATGAGAGAGATGAGTTCTGGTTAAGAGGTGAATAATACAGGAAAAAGAAGAAATTAGGTTGGGGAGAGAGAATGCTGATGTAGATGAGAAAGAAATCTGACGTTAAAGAGAGAAGAGAGAGAAATCTCGTAATCAAGTTGTGAAGTTCACGTTACCGATGGTCTAAGTTTTTTCAAAAAATCCAAAAGTAGCGAGGAAGAGCCATTTGACTTTAAGTGGGTCAGCCCGCTTTGATCTTTTTGTTGGAGTTGGGCCATCATTTAAAAGGTCTATTAGCCCGGCCCATTAACAGTGGTGTTTAAATAAGCCTCATTTTTTAAGTTCTTACCAAATATTTTAATGCCCGACGTAATATTTATTCAGTTGGCCCCAAACATAAGCATCATTACCAAACATTGCACTCAAAAATTATATAATTGTTATGCGTAGCTATTATATTAATTTTTAAAATATAATTTTGAAGAGCCGTGACATTTTCGGTTTCTTGTTTCTACTCGTCATGTTTCTAAGTTTTAATGGATCTTTCATTTAAATGTTTCATTTCTTAAACACCTTATGGATGAGGAGCTAAGGAGTTTTGGATTGGAAAAGTTCTGCATCTAATTCTTAGCAGAAAGTTATGTTTTAAAAAAATGATGCTTAAAATTCAAACCACCCGATAAGGAACCATTATTTGCGCCATTCAAACCCTTCACGTGTCTTCGTTTGCTTCACCAGAAATTATCATGCATCTTATATCATTCCTTTTGGTAAAATTTTGAGTTCCCATTGAATAGATTGAAGGGGTTACTTAACTAATACACAATGACAACAAGCACATCAATAAATACAACATTTTGTGCCTTACAGATTTAAAGCTTCCCTTTTTTTTCTTTTTTCTTTTAGAACCCGAACGAAGGTATTGCCCACACTCTTCCCTTGAACAGTACAACCAAAATGTATATCATCAACTTCCATGTATCAACGCCTGCGGGATATTGAAAGTATTGTTTATGTGAGTTTGATTATCTTTTTGTAGTCTGGGATAGTTTAGTTAGTCGATCATCAATATTAGATTAGACTAATTCACGAATCGAATCTCAACATTTGAGTTACATGTTGAGATTTCATTAAAAAATACAAAATGTTTTCCAATAGTCTTCGCTTTATCATTATGAGCCCTGAGTAAGCTCTAAACTCTTCCATAATTGGAAGAATTTGATGAACACTACTTGTGTTTACTTTGTGATGATTAGAGAGATCATGTCCAAAAAATACATTTGTAACGACATGCTCTTGAATTCGGATCAAAGTATAAGTTCGGTCCGAGTCCATAGGCTTATAACGCCTACTTAGATGGCCACAAAAATCAAGTTGGTTGCCAATAGGGTTGTCAAATTCTGTTCGAGCTCGTGAGCTCGCTCGAGCTTGGCTCGATAAAGCTCGACTCGAGCTCAGTTCATTTATTAAACGAGTCAAGCTCAAACACTAAAATCTGCTCGTTTAATAAACGAGTCAAGCCCTAGCTCGACTCGGTTAGCTCAATAAGAACTTGTTTGACTCGTTTAAGTTTATACACATATTATATATATGTCATAAATAAACATATTATTTTCTATATCTCAATTACCTAAAAGTATAACATATAATTTATATAATTTTCCATTTATATGCTAACGATATTTATAAAATGTAATTATTATATTTTACAACAAGTTAATCAAGCCTTAACAAGCTTAAACGGATTGAAAAACTTGTTGAAAATTTTAAACGAGCAAACGAGTCAAGTCCAAATATGACATCTGACTCGTTTATTAAACGAGCCAAGTCCGAGCTCGGCTCGTTTATTAAACGAGCCAAGTTCAAACACCGTGGGCTCGGCTCGTTTAGGCTCGTTTACACCCCTAGTTGCCAATATGGTAACGAAGGTGCCCACATTTTGCCATTCCTCATACTTTATTTGGCTGCTTAGACACAATTTCCAACAGAGGATTAAAAAAGAAGGGTGATAAAGAACATCCTTGTCTAATTCCTACTTTAAGGATGACATAATGCTTGTATTTTAACATTAGTGTATGAAAGTTGTGTTTTGCAAATATTTCTTCTCATGCAAAGCGCACTACTTGATGAAAATAAATCTGATCATAATTGTGTTTTTGAAAGTAAGTTACTTCTCCGATTTTAAAATATCATGGTTAAGAAAGCTTTGTTAGTCTGGACCGTTGAAGACTTGTAGTCTTTGGGATGGTATGATCACGACTAATTTATTATGAATGCGATCTACAGATTCCAATTCCATGTGGGACCTTTAGGCTAGAGGAGAATCTAAAATCTGAAACAATGAAGTTAGGATAAGACAATTCAAAAACAAAAATAAAAATAAATACTCAACCAATCTTCCCCTCTAATTTTGGAAGTTAAAAAGATATTTAAATGAGCTTGTTTTGGAATACCCATAGAATTCGGCATAAGGGTGTGTTTAAAAACCATAATTGTGTTGGAGTTGTCTCCAATTTTGACAAACTTTGAGAAGTTTTTAGAGGCTAAAATAAAAGGATAAGAGTTATGATTGATGCAATGTTGCATCAAGGATTGCAAAGTCAACAATGAAAATAGATCGAGAATCGGGGGAGAATCAAGCCCAGAAAGAGTTGTTATCCGAAGATGACCATTTCTGTCGACCGAAACGGTCGACCAGTTGGGAAGTTCCGTCCAACCGTTGGAGTTGTTTGTATCATAGTATTGTTTGTGATGTTTGTCTTCCAACTATTTATTAAAAATGTCCATCATTTTTTTGCATGTTTGGATCCATAGTCTTTTTTCGACATATTCATTTGACTGTTCAAGGTGAACGATCGACCATTTCCATGTGGGTATGTTGGCTACTTTGGACAATTTTAATTTTGTTTTGAGACTTGTATAAAAGAGGAGTTATAACCATTGTGTTCTTAGTCTAAAAAAGAGAGGCCATAAACTTGGAGGCAAGCTCGGAGAAGAGGGAACACATCTAATGTTTGGCCTCTTGGCCACCACCCAAGCTTTGGGTAGAGTAAGTCACCAAATAGGATTGTTTGGTGAGAGTGATTTCTTAGTGATTGATGGGAAAAAATCCTAGAGATGGAGACTTTGTGAGTGATGTGGAGAATACATTGTTTCCATCTTGTAACTCATTGATTGACTTCTCATTTGGAGGTAAGATAGTGAAAGGAAATCTTCTCCCCTCCCGAGGATGTAGGTTCGCCGAACCACGATAAGTCTGTGTATCATATGGTTTGCATGTGAATTGGTTGTAGTTTGTGCACGTATTATATTTTTGTATGATCTTCTTTGTAACGTTGTGTGCTTAAATGTTTGAATGATTTGTTGGTTGTATGCTTCGTTGAAGTTCCCATAAGGGCATCCCTTAACGGGATGAAATCCCAGGTCAGGTCGTGGATGACCTGGGATGACCGGGTCATCCCTCTCTTAACGGGGGAGATGACCTGGTCATCTTCGACCAGGTCATCGACCTGGGCGTTGAAACGCCCGGGTCGACGACCCGGTCGTCCATTAAAAAAATATTAAATTTTTTATTTTTTATTTTTTTGTTTTGATTTTTAAAATTTTTTGTTTTAGTTTTTTAAATTATTATTTTTTTGAAAATACGTTTTACAATTGTTTAGAATTTTTAGAATTTTTTTTTAATTTTTTTTAAAGTTTTACCAAGATGGACTCCGAAATGATGTGGAGGAGAGAGGTAGGTTGTTGTGGGTTGTGTTGGGTCGTGGTTAAGAGGTGAATAGTATAGGAAAGAGAAAAATGTGGGTTGAGGAAAGAGAAAGCTGATGTGGAAGAGAGAGAAAGTTGATTTTGAAGAGAGAGAGCTGATGACCGGGTCGTCCAGGTCATGGTTAGTGATGGTCTAACAAGTTTGGTTGATCGGTCGGGTTGCACTCAAGGTGTTCCATGTTTTGCGAGAGTCCATTTGTGAATAAATCGGTTGAGCTACCCACCGAATGGCCACCAAATTCTCAAGGCAAAAGTTTGACACGTTCTCCCAGCTATCCCTACAACAAAAATGGGATCCAACTTCTTTAGAAGAGTTTCTGGAATTTACATGTATCCCAACTTCTGGATTGGAAGTATGTCCAAACTAACTGTAGGTATTTCACACCTTAAACGTGAGCATAGACCCACAGCAAGGAGGGGAATAATGGACATTTTGTCCCAATAAAGTGTGTCACCCATTTATTTAAAAACACTAACAACAATGTTGGAACTTGACCCAACAAAGTTCTGACCAAAATAAAGTGTGCAGAAAAAACTACCACTGCAAAGTTGGATTTTGGAGGTGGTTGCTAAACGCACCCAAAAATAACAAACATATAACATTTCACCCGCACCACAAAGATGCCAAGCAAATTATGATTTGTTGGTGAGACGAATACCTAAAAAGTAAAACACACATCATCACATGTGAGCATACAAAATATTGAGTTTCACCATTATCAGATATGTTCTAATCAACATCTACATCCATCCTCTATGGTATTACAAAATAAGTGTGAAATCAAATCAAAAGTGTGTGCTTAAGGTTTTATCTATTTAACAAAGTCGTTTATAGGCTTGTAAATGATAATTGCTGTTTAGTGGAAGGAAGGAAGAGTTGGGGTTAGGGTTGCGGAGGGGGTCGTCGGAGAAGGCGCTGTGGAAGTCGTCGGAGAAGGCGCTGTGGAAGTCGTCGGAAGAGTTGGGGCTAGGGAATGTATAACTCCACTTGAAGCTTCTTATTAGGCTCTTGATATGCTGTTATGATTAAAATATTTAGTTATTTCTACCTTATGTGTGTAACACAATAGCCCATGTAACAACATATCCAAAATTAATCATGATCTAATTTGTATGCATTTTCAGAATTGCATAAATTTATTCAATAAATGGGAACGAAACACGAACTTGAGTCAAATTCATTTAATAGTTCTATTACTTAAATCACATATTATGTTGAAATAGTTATTGAACCAAAATTGTGTCATCGACCAACAATCCGGTTAATCTTTTCGAGCTGAAAAATCAAGTTCACGTTTGTCAAAAATAAGAAGACGAACTTGAGCACGCTCAAATTATCGAATAAGCCCAACTCAATTAGCAGCCCAAAAAAACATAATTACTTCACAGCCACATTAATTAATAATTATCATCACATAATCCAAACAAACACATTTTACCTCCGCCCACAACTTTCCTCACTTCTCCCCCCACGTTTTCCAGCACTCTCACCCCCAACCAATCCCCTCCCCTACCGGCGGAGCACCACATCCCAGATCTACCCTTCCACCATGATGGGCTCGGATCCCGTCACCGCCTACCCCCTCGAAACCCTCGCCCTCTCCGACGACTTCCACAGCGCCTTCTCCGACGACCCCCTCCGCAACCCTAACCCCAACTCTTCCTTCCTCGACCCCCCGTCCTACGCCGACGTCGTCTTCAAGCCCGAGAACGGCGCGGCTTCCTCCTCCTCAGACCGCCTCGCGCCTTCCGTTTCGTCCTCCTCCTCCTCCTCCTCGTCCGCCTCGATCTACTCCTCCATCTCCGTCTCCGACCCCCAGAAGGAGCAAGATCTCACCAACTCCCTCGTCCCCGGATCCGGCACCTACGTCACCTACCTCGTCACCGCAGTCACCGCCTCCGGCGAGCATTTCGCCGTCCGGCGCCGGTTCCGGGACTTCGTGACGCTCGCGGATCGGCTTTCGGAGGGTTTTCGGGGGGTTTTCGTCCCGCCGAGGCCGGATAAGAGTGTCGTCGAGAGCCAGGTCATGCAGAAGCAGGAGTTTGTCGAGCAGAGGAGAGCCGCGTTGGAGAAGTACTTGTTGAGGTTGGCGGAGCATCCGGTGGTTGGACGGAGCGATGAGGTTCGGGTGTTTTTGCAGGTTAACGGGAAGCTTCCGCTGCCAACGAGTACAGACGTCGCGTCGAGGATGTTGGACGGGGCGGTTAGGTTGCCGAAGCAGTTGTTTGGAGAGGGCGGGTCGGAAGGGTGTGTTGGACCGCAGGATGTTGTGCAGCCGGCGAAGGGCGGGAGGGATCTGTTGAGGATCTTTAAGGAGCTGAAGCAGTCTGTGGTGAACGATTGGGGTGGGACGAAGCCGTTGGTTGTGGAGGAGGATAAGGAGTTTTTGGAGAAGAAGGAGAAGGTGCAAGATTTGGAGCAGCAGCTCAGCACTGCTTCTCAGCAGGTATGGTGTTTTTGATGTTTTTCTAGCTATGCTTCTTATTATTTATATGTCGTTTGGTTGGAATTGTATTTAGTTATTAGAAAAAGGAACTTTTATTGATTGAACTTAGTTGTGAAGATTTTGGTTTGGAATTCATTTGGACCTGGGTAGAACCCTAAATGATTACATAATTAGTGTGTGTGCATCGGTGCATGTTTCTAGTTTTTAATTGTGTTGAGGGAAGGCTAACTTGGTTGGACAATTATTAATCATAATCTGAGTTAGAATGATCACACTGCGCATGTAACTTGTGCTAGGTATTTTTGTGAAGACCACAAAGATTACCTCAGGAGTTATGGTTTACTGATAAAATTAGTACTTGAGGTTCGATTTTTTACCAATAAAATTAAACCTTGAAAGATCTGTGTTCACTAATTTTGTTGCACGACATGGATAGTGGCATTGGATATTGCATGCATGAGAACCTGAAAAATTGATCATGACTTTTCATAAAGGTTTTTTGTTGGAGCTAACATGAGGGTAGTCCACAACTGTAGACTGTAGTTGTTGCTTCCTAACAAAACCTTGAGTAAGTTGCCACTTTCATGTGGTTACCTGTGACCTTTGGCATTTATTGATCTTGGTTGCATCCATAGGCATCATTTCACTTTTCTGATGCTCAGCACTTTAAGTTACATGGCGTTGTACTTCTACAAATACTCATATTTGATCAAAAAAATCTAAGAGCTTACTATTACATTGCTGTTAATTTAGGCTGAAGCCCTTGTTAAAGCTCAGCAAGATATTGGAGAAACAATGGGTGAGTTGGGACTTGCATTCATCAAATTGACAAAATTTGAAACAGAGGAAGCTCTATATGATTCACAAAGAACTAGAGCAGCAGACATCCGACGTGTAGCAACGGCTGCTGTTAAAGCGAGCAGATTTTATCGAGAATCAAATGCACAGACGGTGAAGCATTTGGTAATATTTTGCTAGAAGAACTTTAACATTTTGAACTATTTTCTCTGTTCTTTCTTTGATAATTGATCTCTTTCTTTTAATATTGCTAGGACACTCTTCATGAATATCTCGGAATGATGTTAGCTGTTCATAGTGCATTTTCTGACCGCTCTAGTGCTCTATTAACTATACAAACACTTCTCTCGGATCTGGCTTCACTACAAGCAAGATGTGAGAAACTTGAAGCAGCGTCCTCAAAAATATTTGGAGGGGACAAATCAAGAATGCGTAAACTTGAGGAGTTGAAAGAAACAATCAAAGCCACCGAAGACGCTAAATGTGTTGCAATTCGAGAATATGAACGAATCAAGGTTGTTTGTTCTTTTTTTGTGTTTATCTTGGTAGTATTTCTCATTTGCTGATATTCACGAAGCAGTTTTATTACTTTCATATGACAACCATTCTTGCTTCTCAATTGAAATCCTATTCCTCCCTCCTAATTCCAAATTATACGTATGAAATTATGTTAACGTCTCTTAGCTTTTGTTTTTATATTGTTAATATTAAACAGTATATATAGGTTCTTCATATTTGTTTGTGTTGCATTGGTCTCTCAGATTGCACACTCTCAGATGTTAACCTGTGTGTTACGCCTAGATGACCAGACTTTCCTTGTAATGTTAAAATTGTAATGCCCCCAGCTTTCATATGCTGTTTTATTTCCCACTCTGTTGTTTTTTAGACTTAAAATTGGAAGTTTCAGCTCGGGTTGTCCAAATTTGGCATTAATTACATTATAACGATTATATGTTTTTAATATGTGACTTTGTTACCATCTCATGCTAGCTTGGTAGATTTTTGAGCTTAGTCTTAGGATAGTCAAAACAAGGACTTGTGCCCTAGGCAGCTAGGCCCCCATGATAGAGGTTCTTATTCTGAAGTTTAGTTATAATTGGTGGGGAAAAAATTCTATAAAAATAAAGACCCATTCACACTATCTTGTTATATGATATGCTGATGTTTTTGGTCACCTGTTCTTTCTGTTATATTTGGGAGATAAATTGTAACATGATTTTGACAATGGTGCAGGAAAATAACCGCAGTGAACTTGAAAGGCTAGACAAAGAAAGGCATGATGATTTTTTGGGAATGTTGAAAGGTTTCATAATCAATCAGGTATGTATATCTCATTTGGGTTAAGTATGTGACATATGTAGTCAGGTTTTCTCATCCTCTGTGTTCTCATTAGAGTTTTTTTGGTAGCTGTGGATGTATGTAGTTTGTGAATTCCTTAAGTTCAACTTGTCTTTCCTAGATATTTATTCATGAAAATGTCCGCGTTCCTGTAAATGGCTTCCTGTGCGTAGGGCATCTATGGAGTGACGCTTCACTCCAGTTTTATCATATTTCCTTTTGGCTAAAATTGAAAAAAGGAATGCTTGTTGCTTTATGTCTTATCTCGACCTAATATGCATGGCTAGGTAGTCCAGAACTGGCATTACGCTGAAGGCATCATTATATATGAAAACAATTTTCGGTCATTTAGGCGGAAAACATTGTTATACATGAAACACAACAATTTTCAGTAAAAAAGTCCAATATCTTTATTCTATAGATTAGAATTCGATTTCTGCTTTGAGTGGAACATTTGATTTATATGCTATATGAACAATGCCCGGCTATTTCTGCATGATATTAGTTGTAAAGAACCGTCTTTCTTCTTTTTGCCAATCAGGTTGGATATGCCGAGAAGATAGCCAGTGTTTGGGAAAAAGTTGTTGAAGAAACGAGTGGATATGCCAAAGGGAATAATGACCTGTAAATTTTGATTTCCTCCAGCCTTAAATCTTGTAACATTTTAACTCTGGTTGTATATGTCATTACATTTTCTTAGTTTAAAGTGAGTTATTTATTCGTAAACAAAATTGAACGGCTTAGTTCAGTTCTGTCGCACTTGTTTTTGCTCTTGCTCCGATTTCTGAAATATGACCAGAATGATGTGCAACATCTATGTGAGTAAAATGTATATAAATAGAAAGTCGTATAAGATGACGAGGGGCTTCTGGTTATCATCCTAATGAAATCAATGTTGGTCATTTTTGTCCATTAACTTGGGTTAGTGGTGATGTTTTGCTTTGATAAAATTGGGAACATTATAACCAGAAAGACATCAGGAAGATTGAAACGTACAGGTAGACAGTAGATAACATGATAGCCTGCATTGAAAAAGGTAATAACCATTTTTTCTGAGAGGGAAAAAAACAATACAATACATATGCAATGTATATGTGAGACAAAAATCTATTCGACCTGGGCCTGATCACCTGTAAACATCTCCTAATGTAGTAATCAACCGCAACCAGCCTATGCTCAGGATCTCTGCTGCACCACAAGCACAGAGCAAGGCCTGTCATTATCAAGTGAGGCAAACAAGTCTCCAATCACCCCCAACTCCGGGCACTCACTCCACTCCGACAACCCTGCTGCCAACGTTTGTGGTTGCCTACCGACCACCAAAAGATCGTAAGTCGTGCCCATCAACCTAATCGACTCGATTGTCTCGGCGGTGTCATGCACTATCATCTCCTTGACGACCACCTTGGCCATACCAATGCCACCATCATTGTTAACACTGTTCAAATTCCTGCTCTTGAACTCGTCCAAGCATTCCTCATCCAGCCTCCTCTCCCTGTCGTCCTCGGCCGTCTCCATGTACACATACCTCAATATAGATACCACCGCCCCGTCTCTCACCGCCATCCTCGAGGAAATGAACAAGGCCTCACGGTCGTCCGGACCGCCCCAGAAGACGACACCGATGCGTTGTAATCGCCGGCCGTGTGGGCCCGCTTCCGGCCCGACAACTCCACCGTCGTGCACGAGAATTCCAACCGAGCAAGGCGAATTCTCTAGTAAAACAGGGATCATGGCTCGGACCGCCTGGTCGGCCTTTGATAGCAAGGCCTCTGCTGACTCCTTACGTCGGAATGGCACCACCAAAAGGGCTACGGCTTTGTCCTCAGCCAACTTGCAAATATCCTGGTAACAAGTAGCATGGTTGTGTGAGTTAGTTAGGATGGTTATATAAACTAAATTTATGACAAAGAATAACGTAGTGTAATGGTGCATAATACCGCCACGTCTACACAAAATCTCAAAATGTGTTTCTCAATCATTTGTTAATCTATTTGTTTCAAATGCATCAACTATCCAAAAATGAGATTTACAGTTTCCACAAAAATTCGTACTTTCATTTGGTTTTCTCACTCGAAGAGATCAGTTTCTCAAAACATAATAAACATTATTAGACATTTGGTCTTCCCAAACACACATTTAATTTTTTTAAGTTAATCACCAAAGTTTTTGAGTTGAAGTTGGAGTTGACCAAACATGATTCAAACCTGCAACTTTGAATAGGCCTAGGAAAGATACTCTAGCTCGGTGTCAAGCTGATCAGTTAGCTAGACTACCTTGTATATATATTGACGAGTCAAGTTGAGGTTACGTTTAGTTGTAATTATCAAAATTAAGTTAACTGAGAACAACAATAGGAGATGCGTACATATAACGTTCAAATTAACTATTTCTAAGAGTTAAACGTGATATAAGATTCCAAATTAACAAGAAATACGTACGCACCTGGTGCATGGTCTTATAAGGGGAGACGGTGGTGAACGGCTGGACGACCACACAGCCGTCCATCCTAGTCTCGTAATTAACAAACGCATTAAGAACGGGGTCGTCGAGGTCGTGGTTGGACTTGTGGGGGATCAGTAGTGGCGCGGCGCGGCCGACGAGCTCGACCATGTGGAGCACGTAGGCGCACATTGGAGACGTGTCTGTCGCGTTGAGCCCCTTCAACAGGTGGATTATAGACGGCACTGGCTCTTGCCCGTGCACGCACGTCAGCACTCGGAGTTCCGAGTTCGGCCGCGTGTGCTGCACCGTCCGACCGCCCAGCGAGGAGGC
Source organism: Triglochin maritima (assembly GCA_963682175.1). Classification (NCBI taxonomy): domain Eukaryota; kingdom Viridiplantae; phylum Streptophyta; class Magnoliopsida; order Alismatales; family Juncaginaceae; genus Triglochin; species Triglochin maritima. The sequence continues at coordinate 2,157,238 of OY821780.1, read as the reverse complement.
GCTGTGCCGGGTGAATGGGTCGTAGAAGATTGCCACTAGCGGCCGTGCGATTGCAGTTACGATCAGTGTGCTCAGGACCGCCACCGTGAACGATTTCTCATCCAGAAGCTGGAGAAAATAATATTATATCTATATATATGCTAATTCTTTACGGTATCGCAAATTGATATAAGAATTAAACTACGTCACTGTGATATCTCATAAATTTGAAAATAACTGAACTATCTCAATTATCTCGTAACTAAGAAAATAATTAGAATGACTTGACTGAGAGTGAGTATATTCTAAGTAGAATTGAACTTTGAAAGGGAATGCATGGGAATGTAACTAAAGAGTTATATATTTTGGAAATTTATCATGTTTGTTTACTACATTTGGGTTAACATCCTCCAATTTGACTTTTTTATGTCTGATACATTACATTTTGTATCATATTCTCAACAGTCCGATATGGTTATTGAATCAATACTCTTGGTTGACCTCCAATTTTATTACACACGTATCATCCTTTAACTGCATTAGTGGCAATGCTCTATTTTGGACGATATTTATGAAAAATTCAATAAAGAAAACTTACCCCTCCAGTCCACCAATTGAGAAAAGTCATCACCTCAACAGTCCCCCTGAAGCTCATAATAAGCCCAAGCACGAACGAGCTCCCAATGTACATGTCACAGTACATGCCCGTCACCATTGTCCCGACCAACTTTCCAATGTACCCAACGAACATAACCATAAACAACGAAGCCCACCTACACGAATCGATTCAAGGACTAATTAGATGAGATGAAATAAAATTACACAACCTATCTTAATAATAAAAATTAACCATAAAAACGAGTCTCACCTCTTCAACTCCAGGAGGACCGTCAGATCGACCGACATCCCCGCCATCACGAAAAGCAACGGCGCAAACAGCTCCATAACGACCAGCTCGGCCCGGTCTATCAACGCGGCCCCTAACGGCGGCCCATCTCGCACCGCCAGTCCCAGGAATAGCGGCCCAACAGCTATCGTGGCCCCGGCGAAGTCCGTCAGAAAGGCCGAGATCATGCAACCCAGTAAGATCAACACCAAATAGCCTTCCTCCACGTGACCTCCTCTGGGGACCTTTTTTATTATCCAATTAGTCCAGGGCTTGAAGACGTGGATTATGCAGGAGATGATCGCACCTAGGGCGAGCATCGACCAAAGGGCCAAGATGGGCTTGTCTTGGGACTGGTCCAGGGCCGTGAATAGGCCCATGAAGAAGTACCCGAAGCAGTCGTTTATAAGGGCCGTAGAGAGGGCAAGTTGGCCCAGTTCGGAGTTGAGGAGGTCCAGTTCCTTCAGCATTGGGGCCAGATTGGGGAAGGCCGTGACGGAGATCGAGGCCGGGAAGAAGATTAGAAATGGGCCGTGGGCTATATCGGCCTTTATGTGCTTCATTCGAGTGAAGGCTGCGGCCGTCACTGCGACTAGTGGGACGAAACAGCCCATAACGGCGATCGCGAGGGCCTTCCGACCTGATCTTACTATAAGGGTCGGGTCGGTTTTTACACCCGACAGGAAAAGGAAGAACACCATGCCTAAAAGGGCGGATGTACGGATTAGGTTCTCGCCCTGTGGTGGGAAAATTACGTTCGCCCATGTCTCGCTCCTTCCTAACACTGATGGCCCTATGATTATCCCTGCCTGAAAGATGACATATTGAAATAAGGTCAAACTCTAGTGAGCCCAGGGCTCATCAAATTTAGTTTAAGTCATCTACAATCTCACCATTGGATCTATTTACAGTTAATCTCAGCATTCATTAGCATAACCGTTTTTTTCTTAATCTACCTTGCAATTCGAAATGAGTGGTGGATACTGTGGGGGCTTAATTTAGAAAAATTAAGCTCTGGGCTCACTAGAGAATTCTTGTATTGAAATATATATATATATATATATATATATATATATATATATATATATATGATCAAGCTCTATTGAGCCCATGGCTTATCAAATTTTATTTAAGTCCCCTACAATCTCACCATTGGATCTTATTTATAGTTAATCTCACCATTCATTAGCATAACCGTTTTTTTCTTAATCTACCTTACAATTTGAAATGAGTGGTGTATATTGTGGGAGCTTAATTTAAAAAAATTAAGTCATAGGCTCACTAGAGAACTCTTGTATATATATACATATATATGATCTTAAGTTGCTAATTTTATTATACATTCTGTCATAAGAGTTATGTATGTGAGGGTACAACCAACTACCTCTAGTCTAAATACCTCCGATATTCTATTGCACCAAGTAAACAAGTGTACACGTGACTACTTATTAATCGTCTTATAATAGTTATTAATTAATTATATAACATTAGATTTTCCGACATGTTTGTTTTCGAAATTATTAGTCTAATGTACATTACACATTCAACAAGCGTAAAATATGTGTTGAAAATGTATTCCTTTTAGCTATTAGGAAAATCATAACGATCACATATTTCCATATTTTTCGATTCGTATTAATACGATACGAACGTTGTTATTCTATGTCGTAAATTTATTTGGTTGCGAGCTGTACATTGACAGGAAAAGGTGCTCGTGCTCGGCTACTTTTCTCAGATAACCAAAATTCGAATATATAATATTATAATGTGATAGATACCAAAGAGTTAATTATGGTTCATAACTAATGCATAATCTTTTATGTACCGTTTCCAAGGATTATATAAACAGATAACAATTAGCTTTCAAAAAATTAACTAACTATGAAGTGAAACAAAATGGGCAAAACGTATTTCCCATTCGATGAAAAACTTAGTAACTAATTAAAAACTCTCGTGTGTGTGTGCATGCATGCATGGGGAAGTAAAGTTAGACGTACAATGATTTCTGCGACCACACGAGGTTGCTTGATGGGTCTCAATATCAATTGAATGATGCGAGTGGTGGCGATCATGATGGTGATCTGCAACATGAACAAAGGCAACGAAGCCTTCAACGGATCGCTTCCATTCCAGATCCCATCGGAGCCGACTTGCGACATTCTGAAGCATGAGTTCGACCTTTGGTGTTGTATGGACGGGTTGAACTCTCCTTTCTTCATCATTTTTACTTCCTACGACAACGACGACGACGACGACAATAGAATGTTTGAGACAGTAGGATAGAAGAATGAGAGAAGAAGTAGAAGGGGAGATTGGAAGGACACGAGAGAAAGGCGGAGACCACAATTGTTACTTACTAATAAAAGAAGTGTTCTTTGTTGACTCGTAGGAGTTGCTCGTGGTCCGACATTTATGGTCAATGTTGGTCATTGGTGAGGGTTGTCTCTGCCTCTAAAATTAGAAGAAGAAAAAAGCTAGTTGGATGGGGCTGTACTTCACGATAATTGTTTGAATTTGGACTTTCCCGTTTGTTTTTTTAATTGATTTATTTTAAAAAGGAATTTAGGAAGTTAGTGCAAAAAAAAAAACGAAACAAAACAATGTATTGTATCTTATTGACTATTGAGCGAATAAATCTTTAAAAAAAAAGGGGTTAATGGGTACCTTAATAAAACGAGTGCCACCAGGGGCAAAAGAGTAATTCCACATACCTCACCAGGGCCATTTCCACAGATAGAAGAGCACTACCAATCACCAGTCCACCACCACAAACACACTCCCCTCGATTCCAGTCCATTCTAGGGTTTGAAACCGAAGCAGCAGAAATGCCGTGCCTTAACCTTTCCACGAACGTCAACCTCGACGGTGTCGACACCTCCTCCATCCTCTCCGACGCTTCCAAGACCGTCGCCTCCATCATCGGGAAACCCGAAGCCGTCTGTCCCACTCCTCTTTACGACTCCTACCTTTCGTTCTCGCAAAAAAAAAAAATATTATTATTATTTTTGTGTGCCGAGCATGACTATATGATAATCGTGTACGTGGAAGTCGAACGATTTTGGTTAGTTTAGTGAGGTGTGATTGGATTGTGGAGTTTGAGTTTAAGTTGTTTTTCCCTATCCTTGTGTCCGATCGGGGACGCTTTCGGGTTGATGACCAGATATGAGTGTATAATTAGTATTTCAACGGAAGTAATGTTTCTCGTTGGTTTACTGAGGTGATGTACAGTTTAAGTGTGTGTTCCGATTTTATTTTATTTTTCTGCGTTTTGCCCTGATTTTACCGTCCGGAAGGGACTGCTTTCGAGTATGTGACTAGTATTTTTTGTGGAAGTGTAGTGTTCCTAGCCAGTTTAAGGTGTGATTAGATTATAGAGTTTAAGTGTGTGTTCTGATTGTTTTCTGTGTTTTCCTCTGATTGTCACCTGATCGGGGATGATTTCTGGTCGATGACCGGATATGAGTGTGTGATTTGAATTTTTTGTGGAAGTGTAATTTTTTTATAGTTAGTTTACTGAGGTGTGTTTAGAATTGGATTGTAGGGAACTTTTATGGAAACTGGGAGGTTGAGTTTAAGTATGTATTCCAAGTGGTTTCTGTGTTTTCGCTGACTTAGTCGCAAAGCTCTTGGTTTGATGGCTGAATATGAGTAGGTGATTAGTATTTTTGTGGGAGTGTAATGTTTCTGGTTACTTTGATAAGGTGTGATTGGATTGTGGGAGAAGTGTTGTGGAAACAGGGAATTAGAGTTTTAAGTATGTGTTTGGAGTGATTGTAGAATTGGAGTTTTACGGCTTGAGGTGTGATGGTTTTAAAGAAGTCCTTGAATTCTAGGAACTGTAGTTCAAGGAAGTGAATTGATAGATTGATAATTGGTCTTGAAGTTAGTCATATGTTAAATACAAAGGAATTTATCTGATTTGTACTGTTTGGGAGTTCTCCGTGATTCTCATCGTTTCAGCAGTGAAGTGGAGGAAGTCAAAGTTGTTTGATATTGTCAAGCATGTGTTTTATCTTCTATGTTGTACAGTCTGGCATTTTAGTGGCTCAATTCACTTAATGCATTATAAATTTCTGAATTCCGGGAATTAATTTGTATTGATGTTATTTTGTGATTTTAGTGGATTACATGGCATGGTCTATGTCGTGAAGGGATTATGGTATAGTTTCATGGTTTTTTTATGATTCTGTAGTGGCAACAAGGAAATAGTATGAAATACCACCAATAAAAAAGAGAGTATAAAATACGACTGCTGTCATCTAGTATTGCTTTTGCTTTTTTCCGTTTATGATATTTTTAATTTTGTTAACAGTATACTTCATAATTTTACAATGAAATGTTTGCCTTTGTTGTGTTGATTCACACAGTATGTCATGGTAGTGCTTAAGGGCTCTGTACCTATGTCATTTGGGGGAACTCCGGATCCTACTGCATATGGTGAACTGGTGTCTATTGGGGGTCTGAATCCTGATGTAAACAAGAAACTTAGTGCTGCGATTTCTGCAGTTATTGAGGAGAAGCTGTCTGTTCCCAAAAACCGTTTCTACCTCAAGTTTTATGATACAAAAGTGAGCATCTGAGTTTTCAATCTGTATTCGGAAAGTATTACTGCTAGTGTAATAGTCGGTATCTTATTATTTTTTTCTTTGTTTTAGGCACATCAAACTCAAGAATATGCACAGTGTTTGCATGCTTTGCATCAGCAATAATCATGTAAATAATTTGTATTAGAAATAATCACGTGACATGATTTATTCTTTTGTTTAGTAAGTTGTCCGTTATTCTGTTAAAACTCTTCCAATTTAGCGATGCACTAACTTTTTTTCTTTCAACTTGCAGGGCTCTAACTTTGGATGGAATGGGTCCACTTTCTGAAGCTTGTTGGGCCGGCGTATTATCAATAATCTTACTGCATGCTGCTTGGATAATATGCACGTGCAAGTTTACATGCATTATATCTCTTTGATGCCTTTCTCTTCTGTGCTTATGTGTTAGGAAGACAATGGGCAGCTTGCCATTGAGTGTGTCTGTGTCGCATCAAGCTAAACAATATAGCTTTTACATGTTTTAGTGTCACTCAATACATTTTCAATATCTAATACTGCTACTTTTATCATATGATCTATTTGTCTTTGATTGCTAGTTTTAGTTTTCTTAGGGTCATTTAGCTTCGTAACTACTTTGAGTTCTGTATTGGTTTTTGCTTAAAGTCCTACAGCTTTAACTGCTAGCAACCTTTATTAGCTTACGATTCTTAGTGAGCTGGTGGCCGACGAGTATAGTCGAAACATATGAAATCATGATTTACTGCAGATTTGATTGAGTATCTTTTTGGACTTGACTTAACCAGTAGACATATGGTGGGGCAAGTCGACTATGGACGACTATAGTATCAATGTTTTCGCCTTGGATGGGCAAACATGAACTGGCAATTAACCTTGTCTTGCTAGTTGGACACTTACCAGCTCCCTGAATTCCAATCGCCTAGTCTCACTGTAAAATTTCTTGTGCTTATTTGGCCAGTAAGTTAACCAAATTTCACCCATAATTTCCCACGGCATTGTTTGGCCTAGTTGCTCTCCATCAATTTTCCACCAAACATTTTCCCCATATTCATCTCCAGCAAAGATCACCCCTCCTTGCTTAGTGAACAGCCTATAAGCACTTGAGTATCGATACCGAAACCATGCCCTAGGTTGAAACAATTGCAGTTTGGAAGGCTTTGCTGCAAATACCTCCTTACCATTTGCAGTATCATGAAGAAACCAGTTAAGGTTTGCGCTATCCCCATGAACGGTTTGCTCAAATTTCCATGGTTTTAATCTCCTGGTCACAGTTTCTGATGTTGAAACTCGTAAACCTATGTAAGGATTTGGGGGGTCGAATGAGCCTTCCAAACTCTTCCCCACTTCAACTTCAAGGGCTGGGTTATCAGAAGACTTGCTTACAGATACCGATATCACATTGCTGTGGAGAGTTGGGGTGAGCTGCAGGGATATGCGAGAAGGAAAATGTTTCTCATCGGGTCCAAGTCCTTGTTTAGCCATGAGCTTCTGTGGCAGTAGAGGCTTCACATCACATCTGTAATTATAGAAACAGTTTAGAATTGTTAGGCAATAACATGTTGTGTTTGTTTGACTTTATTGATTTCATCAATTCTATTTGTCAACTGCAATGGATTGTTTGAAGTGTTAGACCTGGGTTCATTATACTATAGCAGCATAAATAGCGAGACACAGCCTCACAGGCCAACAGTCAATAACCTAATTTGTGCTCTTCACATTGTAATCTGTTAATGAGAGTTTTTTTATCGGTTCTGTTAATGAGAGTTGTGTAGTTTCCTTAACATTTTTCCTGACATTTTTGTTTGTTCAGATCTTTTATGCTACAGGCATCTGTGGAAGCAAAAATGGTTGCAAATTGTGCAATGGGGCTTGCCGAAAGAGGGAGATGTCAAGTCAGGGATGGTGCTAAAGGAATCCCGAAACCTTATCACCTGAACGTGTAAATGGTTAGTAGTTTTCCTTACTCTTTTGATGATCTGCTAAAATGCTCTTTATCAAGCTTCCATATCATGGTTAAGTGAACAAGATATGGGACCCAAGATAATCCTAATGTCTAGGTTCTCCCCGAAGGAAAATGTTCCAAGATGCCAAGAAACTGGGGCTTGAGATGCATATAGAAATATAAGTTTCTGAAAGTTTCTTAATTGTAATGTACTTATTATATTTTATTTGACTATAAAAGCGTGGCTAAGGCAATATCAGGATTAGGAAAGTATATATGTTGGTTATCATTGGAGACCATTGGAAGTTAGTTATTAGCTCTGAAGGGGTAAAAAATTAAAAAGATGGATAGAAAGGTACAAGATGGAGTACAGATAAAAGAGAGAGAGTATATGATGGAGAACAGACCTTATGTTATCAACTTTGACCAAGACATCCATCCCTTTCTCACGAAAATTGACTTTGTAGGCAAACTGGATCACACATTCGAGCTGTTGGTACCTCAACGAGAAGAGTAACCTTTGGTCCTTGGTTGAGCATTGGGGGTTCTCTTTGCTCATAGCTATGATTGGGCAGTAGAGTTGCACTTTCCAAAGACTAGTTGTTGAAATGGTATAGGAAAATGAGGAACTTGGCACTTTGAAGTAATCATTTGAAGTTCGTAGCTCAAGGATGCAATTAGTCACAGCAAGGTTCATTGACATCATCCACTGCTCCTCAATATTTGACCCTAATCTCCTCAGCAATAATTTCATAGCTTCTCTTGATTGTGTAGTTGTTAGCTGAAGTCTCAAAGTTTCTAAACAGTCACGGTGGAGATATGTTGGAGCTTCATAGACACAAACAAGAAAAGTTAAACTTAAAAATGTAAGATTGAAGATCTCCTTGACCTCATCAGGTCTGACTGAAGGAATATTGAGCAAGGAGCAACTTTTCTTCGGTCCATACTTCAGAACCGCCTCGACGATGTTTTGGAAAAATTGTAGGACCATTTCTTCAGCCAGTGGGATATTGGGTTTTGTAGAAAAGTTTGTAGAGGTCCATAGGGGGATGGGGATGTTGGAATTAGCTAAAAGACAGAAGAAAAAACTTGAGTTCTGGCTTTGAGGGTTTTCCGCTATAGATAGATCAAGAGAAGCATGATCTGAATCTTTCTCTTGATCAGAACCCAAGTTGCATATGCAAATGCTAAAAGGGTTTTCTTTCCACTGAGTCATAGAAGGTAGGTTATTGATCCACCCCCATACATCAAGTGACCCAGTGGAAGAAGCCATTTGAGTAAGAATCCGTAGTCACAATCTCATATCAATCCTATTTAAACCCTTCTGAGGTGCCGATACATTTAGTAGTAAGTGGTAGTTTAACGTAGCCAGTATAAGGATAGAATTTCTTGCTTGTAAATCTAGATCATGTTCCATAAGTGCGAGGTGATGGCCTAAAGTGACAGCCATTTAGAATGTTGTGGAATTTTTCTACCTGAATCCTTTCTATTTGTGATTAATTTTCAAAATAGAATCATAAAATGAAGCCTTTCCAACCATCTACTAGAGTGAGTGATGTGTGTGTTGGTTTTCCATTTTGGTTTTGCAAAGGTGTTCTGCATTTCATGCTTTTTGTTTGGCAGCCTAATGCATATCCTTGGTGTAAACTTCTTCATCCACTTTTGCCTTTCACAGGCAAATAACTGATTTTTCCAATTGACAAATATATGAGTTTCTGGACTTAATTTGGTATATGTTGGGAGTGGGTCACCTTCTCCATCCGTCTGTAAAGAATTAAGAAGGTAAAGAAGCAAGAAAGGAACATTTGAGGATTAGTGTTTTCATGTCTTGTTTTGGCTGTGTTGTAGATAGTGTTATAACCTGGCAATGTAAAGTTTTTGAATTTCGATATCCCATGGAAACCTGTTCGGGTCTTTTGTCAAATCATGGCTTTAGCAGCTATTAGAAGCCCCAAATAAGCTAGAGAATGATTCACTTGGACTTGTTGGAGTATTTGACACGTAAGTTTTTCTTTCAGCTTATGCAGTGGCTTTTGTGAGTGAGTTGTTGGTTCGCTTCTGCAAGTGATTGAAGCAGAACCAGTTGAAAGTGGAACTTGTTCTTGTGGGTCTGTACTTTGTAGTCTTAGTCTACACTTAAAAAATGACCGCCTTCAGCATTTCCTACTTAATTGTGCTTATATCCAAGAAACTGTTATAATTGGATGTAGTCCATATTTGAGGATTTTAAGTTTCGAGTAAAAGATTTGGGTCTTGCACGGTTATATTTCTGGGTCTAATCTTTCTGTTTCTTATTTGTTTGTAGAGAATCACCTCCAATTGGGGAATTGAATTACTCGAACTAGCTTTTGTATGATTTGTTTGCTGGAAGTTCTGTAGTTTGTTGGGAGTGTTTTTTAGACAGACTGTACGGTAGGTGAAAGCCGAAAAATTGGAAGTTCAAATTTCAATGAGCTAACTCTGGTAGCCTCAACTATATTAAAAAAACTTTAAAAAATGACATCTGCGTCTTGGATCGTTATTTTGACTTCGGGTTCGTTTGGGAGAACACAGCTTTTGAGTCTGCGATTCTCAAGAGATTGTGTTTGAGATGTGGATGATTTTTTGAACGGTTCAGATTTTTGAAATGCAAGTCTCATTTTTCTGTCTGGACTCTGGAGCACTAGTTACGTTTTAGGTCCCTCTTAGATGTCAAATACTAGTATATGGTTGATTTTTATATATCTTTCAACCGAAGTCAATTTAGAAATCTTTCTCAATATAATTTTCAATAAATTAATTTTGATATTGTTAATCTTAGTTGGGTCATTATACGTGTTAATCTTAGTTGGGTCATTTCTACAAATAAAGATGTTATAACACACTAACAAGTTTGATAAAGTACATTAGAAGTTTATTCAGAAAACCTAATTAAAAGTAATACATGTCGCAACTTAGTGACTAAAACATTTAGGATATTCTGTGATCCAATTAACTTTGTTGGAAATTAACTCCATTTATAAAAAAATTAACTTATGTATCTAATTTTGTTACGTAAAGAGTAAGAACAGAACGTCCAAAAGGTTGGCGTCTCATAAAATGCTGGGTAAGAATAAATTTTCAAATTAAGCAAAAATGAATTGTAGTGTTTAGGTCTAACTGTAAATTTTCACACGCCAAAAAATCTGTTTGGGACCAAAACCTGCGTCTTGAAACGTGTAGTTTTTCATGTGTCTAATATGCATTTAAATTATTTTTTGAGAAATTAATTAGAGATCTACATATGGAGAATTACCTATAAGGTTGCAATTTTTGTAAGATTGAAAGGTGTCCGATACGGATCAAACACACTTGTTTTGCCAAATGGTAATTCACCTGAAAATATTGACAAACCGTATTGGCTGAATCGAAGAACCTAAACTTTTCCAGGTTTTTCCACTTTTGCAAAGTTTTTGTTACGTCAGTTACTTTCTTTTCCTTGCCGTAACTGCATTTCTGTACCAAAACATCAGAACTATTAGAACCGTTAAGCCTGATGTTGATATCATCAGGACTTCGATGTCATTCTGCGTTGCAGAATCGTTTAAGATGGGGTTTTGAAATTTGAATCAGGACTATGAGAATAAATAATTAAATCAAACAATATAAAAAATCAGCAGAAGATCTACAGTGGCCTTCCCATTCGGACGCTGATATTAAAGATCAAGATCTCTATCAAATTTATCAGAATTGTATTGTTTACTTTGAATATGTGAATTAAGTATTTGTGTGGGAGAAAAAACAGACTTTCGGTCGACTGATAGTGCATTGTGTTTGTTCATGAAAAGTTTCTGGAAGTTTCCGGTCGACCGGTGGGACCTATTCGGTCGACCGGGGTGTGCATTCATTCAGAGGTTTTGCAGAAGTGTCTGGAAGTTTCCGGACGACTAGTACTTGGAGGTCTAGGAAAACTTCCTGCAAATTTCCGGTCGACCGGTACTTAATTTGTGGTCGACCGATTGGAGCATTGTGACATGGTCTGGAAATTTTCTGTCGATCGAAGACACGATGGTCGACCGGTGGAGCTCTGGATTGTGTTACGGTTTTAAGTTCGGTTGACCGATTGCACCTGTTCGGGATAGTTTTGCCCACGTTCTGCACTCTTCTCCACACGATTTTGGTGCAATTAATACTTATTTTGGCCTACTATATAAAGACAATTTCGTCCCCCTTTGTATTAAAACAATTACTATTTGTCTATTTTGCATTATCGAGAGAAAAAAGATAACATCTTTGGTATGAGCAAATTCAATCGAGTATTCTCGTCGATTGGTCGTGTGTTCTGTAAGCGTTTCTTGTAATACGTTTTCTCTATAGTAGATTGAGGTTGTGTCGTCCGATGTTTTTTCCGTATTGGGTTTCCATGTTAAATCTCGTGTTCTTGCGTTTTGGCGTGGTGTATTGTTTGTGGATTTGCAATTGTGATTTACTTTCTCCATTGGATTTCTTATTTTTCGTTCTGCTGCGTATTTGAGATTGATTTTATTTCATATATAGCTAGAGTAAATCATACCGTGCAAGAATATCTTTTTTTAAATACATTATGTATTCTTAATCGATCCCATAATCCCATTACGTAATTTAAGAAGTCTGGATTAGATTATTAGTCCTAAGTCCTAACTAATCCCATACCAGCGTATAAACCGTTAAATAACTTAGAAACTATATCAATTGTTTAAATTTCAATTTTAATTTCCAAAAAAAAACTTCATTTTTTCTGTCAAAGATCCGAAACCTTACAATAATATCAGTCTTTTACCCCCATTCCGTATCCTAACTCGTCTAATATGGATTGATAATAAGACCGGAGTTCGAATTTATCCACATAAAATACTTTGACTCGTGCTAGTATATCATATGTATTATGTAAGCATGCCGATCTACAATCTATTTTAATAACTAAAATTACTCCAGCTCATGAAATCATTATCAGTTTTTAAAAAAATTAAAATTTGGGCCGAAGATCCGAAAGTGACCGTCCCATTCGGACGCCGACACCTCCAACCAATCCCAGCCGTCCATCCATCCCCAAAACAGAAATTCCTCCACTCCCAACTCCCAAACCACTTCCCCTCCCCACCTCCGATGGCATCTCCGGCGACAATGCCGGTAACAACCGCCGCCACCCAACCCTCCCCGACCACCACCCTTAACACCCCGGCCTTCCGCCACTTCCTCACCCGCCTCTCCGATTCCCTCCGCCGCGCGCTCTCTAACCAACGCCCCTGGCACGAGCTCCTCGACCGATCAGCCTTCTCCCGCCCCGACTCCCTCTCTGACGCCACCTCCCGCCTCCGCCGCAACCTCTCCTACTTCCGCACCAACTACTTCACCGTCTTCGCTCTCGTCGTCGCCGTCACCCTAATCTCCAACCCCTTCTCCCTCCTCGTCCTCGTCGTACTCCTCGCCGCCTGGTGCTTCCTCTACCTCTTCCGCCCCGCCGACACCCCCGTGGTTATCGGAGGAAGGCAGTTCTCCGACCGGGAGACGCTCGTCGGACTCGCCTTGGTTTCGGTGGTTACGGTTTTCTTGTCGTCGGTCGGGTCGTTGCTGATGACGGCCGCGACGGTTGGTGCGGTTGTGGTTGGGGTTCATGGTGCGTTCCGCACGCCGGAGGATCTGTTTTTGGATGATCAGGAGGCTGGAGTTGGTGGTGGGGGGTTGTTGTCGTTCCTCAGCAGTGCCGGTTCTGGTTCTGCTGCTGCCATAGCCTCGCGCGTGTGATCTTCGGCTCTGAAAGGTTCGGTTTTTTTAGGGTTCCGGTTTTCATTTTGGTTGTGTCTGATTTCTAATGAATGTTAATAGTTGTGATTTGAAGGTGTAAGGTTTTCAATTATAGGCTTCTAGTGTTTCCATCTGTTGAACTTGAATTATTGGAAGGAGAGTAGTAGCCTAGTAGGTGTTATGTTGTGAATTTTGTTGGAAGGTGTTATGTTGTTTTTAGGATGAAGTTTTTAGCGATCTTCATGCACTTTGAGGCTTGGATTTGGATCTTATTTGCCTGTCGTTCTATTTTTTAGGAAGTAATGTTTTGGATTTAGATCTGGCAATAGGTTGACACTTTACAATTATATGAAGGAAATTTACAAAATGGTTTAAACTAGATCTAATGATAGCTAGTTAGCCACCAAGGAATGGATATAATACAATATAGTATATTGTAGCTGTAGATTTAGATCTGACAATAGTTTTTTTTATTTCAAGATGTAAGCTGTTTATTCTTGTGAATGGGCATTCTCTGGTTGCGTGTAATTGTTGTCTAGCTTTGAAGGAAACTCAATAAAACCATTGATTCGACAAAGTGTGGAAGCTTTGAATTATAATTGATCTTTTCCGCTCAGAATGCCTACTTTGCATGTATAATTTGTGATATTACCTGGGACATCAATGTGCTATTTTTCTTAGACACGCTTTAGATTTATGGTATTTTCTTCGATAGCTTGAACATGTGTAGGTGAATAAAATTAAGGTACATAAGGGGAATGTAAAATGCTGGCATTGAGATCTAGATAGTGGTATACTGATATACTCAATGAATGCTCATCTCAAATCCATTTATCTCAAGCACCCATCTCTGCCATGTGTATGCTATTTTACCTGCTTTTTACCAAGAACTATGAACCTGTAAGGCAGTAACTGATTACTTCACCTTTTATAACCTTGTTACCTCATCTCCTCTTTACTATATATGTGATGGGTTTAAACATTAAAGTATGCAACTGGCATGTACTAAATGTAGGTGCAGGTTGCATGCTTAGCCATATAGTTGCACAGTTGGGGCCATACAGCCATTTAGTGAACTAGCTCAAAATAAAGAATGAAAAAATATATACAATTTCCAGAAAGAACCTAGTCTTATGTCACTTCAACAATATTTTGATGTTTATAAACTATCGGTCTTCTGACTATGGCACAATGTATTGATTCCCTTAGAGAACCACTAACGGGAGGTCGTGTGCCTCCCACGACCGGAGATGACCCGTTTGTTCTGCAGCACTCTTTTTAAAGTGTGTTTTTTTTCGTTTTGAATTTTTTGTTGAAAATACGTTTTATAATTGTTTTGATTTTTTTAATTTTTTTTCCAAGATGGACCCCAAAATGATGTGGATGATAGAGATAGGTTGTGGTGGGTTGTAGTTAAGATGTGAATAGTGTAGGAAAGAGAAAAAAAGTAGATTGGGGAGAGAGAAAACTGATGTGGAAGAGAGAGAAAAGAGATGCTCATGACCAGGTCGTCCAGGTCATGGTTAGCGATGATCTTAATGTAAATTATTTTGATTGCATTAACAACTCAAATAGTTAAATGCAAACTGTGTAGTGTGGTACAGGTCGCATGGTTGAACACTTAGATGATTTTGTAGTGGGGATGGTCAGTTTCATATATGCAATGTTCACTTAGGAACTGCACATATACATGTTTGTACATAAAAATTGACGAGTAAAAATGTTTTGTTGTGTACTGAATGGGAGTTTAATTTTATTGGAGTCTGACTTGTGGTGTTATTTTCAGTTAACAAGGTTTCTTATCAAATCTTAACTTGGAGGTCCATCTTGGAACCTGAGAAACTTAATTCTCCAATTGTCATTATATCCTTATTTTGTTCTTTCCCTATTTTGGGCTTTTGTTGTTACCTGATCTCGTTTCACCTTTGAGAGTACTTTTACCTTTCTTATATCTTGATAACATTTTTTTGGTTATCGTTTATATTTTGAGAACATTATTAGTTTCATTTTTTTTAAATTTGATCTGCATGGATTTCACCGTATTAATTGTACTATTACTTTCCCAATCAAGCACACGGCACACAAGGGTCCTTTGCCAAGTATTAATGTAGTACCTTTTAGCTTCATAGTTAGATATCTGATCTTTTGAAATTTGTAAAGTTCTTTTTATGATGATGATGTCGTAAGTTTTGAGGTATGATTAGTCATGAGGAGGTTTACTCGGCTTATGGTTTTCTGATCTCAGTGATCTTTCTGTAGCCGTTTTTTAGTTTTGAACTTACCTGACTAACCAAAAACCGGGTAGTTATTTAGATCTGTTTATATATCTTTTGAAACCTCAACACCCATAAAGATTTGATGTTTGTTTATCAGGTGCCCCTTACAGTATCTCGGACACAGTAATCTGCATTAAGTTACCAGGCATGGAAGGTCGAGGCATGAAAAGTTGTGGTTGAGAGTGGAGATCTCATAATTCAAAAGGCCTTGGCATACCCCCCAAGTTATTTGTTAATTAGTTTGCATCTACTACGTCTGAGTTAATGAATTGACATAATCAGACTACTCCAATTGCCGTTTATTGTGTAGCCTTTATTTCCAAGTACCTAGATTCTCCTATTGTTTTATAATGCACATCCTTTTTAATCTATTTTTGATGTAATGGTCGCAAACTTGAATGCAAAATTCAACCTGCTAATGTGATGCTGCTTTTGTTGAATGTGGTGTTTACATGATAATGTCTCCGTCGTTCCCATTTGAGTGCAGTCGAAAACCAGGCAAGTTTCATGGGCTTAAAATTTCCAGATTCACGACCATTACCAATATCAGTTCAGGGTCTCGTGAAGTGTCAGAATTTCAAACAATAGCCACCCAAAAATTTGCAAACAAACTCAATAATGTGGCATCAAAATACACACACAAACACCAATCATACAATTCCTTCCCATGATCCAGCAGAAGCTGTCAATCGCCAGAACTACTGCCACCTCACAGATCTTCTGCTACCTGGTTGGCAGGTGCATCACGTAGAGCTGTACCACTTTTAAGACCTCTAGGTCAAAATGTTTGTTTTTATATTCTCGGAAGCCAGCTAGTCCGTTTTCAGCATTAACGTTGCTCTGGCTAGCGTCCGCTATTTTTCAGCCCCATCATTTACTGCAACATAGAACCGACCCTTATCTGTTTGCCGTCCAATGAAAACCTACTGATAATGATAGTTATAATTTCAAAATAGTCAAATTAAACATCTGTTATTGTAGATGTTCCATTCACCTGTTCCATTTTGCTTATGTAGCTTGTTTTTTTAGGGGGGAAAACATCACATTTAAATCTCCACATTACAAACATTCTGTGTACCACAGAACACATTTCTAATTTCTAAATGGTGGTGTAGAAGGTAGCAGTGGGGCACAGTAAAGTTTTCTGCAGTCCAGAACACGGACTCCAGAATTAACTTCTGTGACAAGAGAAGTGTTAACTCAACAACCTGGACTACAGTATGAAGCACAAATCCCAATACAAATATCATTCCCATCATGATTACCAAAATCATTATGTTTTGAATTTGAAATCCCAATAAAACGGTCAAACCTTGTTTCCTACGGTTTCATCAGGGTAAGCTTTTTCGTCACTGTAAGATACTGTATGTGAAAACGTTGTGGGTACGTACGTTCTACTATATATATTATAAAACTTAAAAGCCGCGTGATTGTTTTCATATATTCGAATTATGAATTTCACTTTGCATCTCAAGAGTCAACAACAAATCAAATATCTTGGAAATGTAAACTCCATAAGAAAATTTGTAATTTTGAACTACGGTATACCTTTCACACCACTCCAGCAATAAAACCTGGAAACCACTTCCTCCACAGTTTCTCCTACGGTATACCGCCTACTCACAGTCCAACCAATGTTAAATGACTGGTAAATGTAGAAGAAAATGGAAAGAAAAAATAATGTCAAGAGAGAAAACAAAGTGTGAAATAATAACCATTATTAACCTTATCAAGATGACTTCAAGTGTTCTCCTTGGAAAGTATGAAGGAACCATGAGACTCAGGATAGATAGCGCAATAGAAGAGATGAAGAAATCAAACTTTTTTTGTGATATATCCATGGCGCTA